>CANTUV010000044.1:20002500-30002500 GCA_947685225.1 Garcia nutans
AATCAGGTGTCCATTTGTTGGTTGGAGTCTTTTAAAAAAGTTCTATCTTGTTTGATTTGCAGGTTAGAGTTGTAAATGGTGTTCCACCAACTGGTGACTATTCTTTTGCCAAGTATAACAAAGTATGCACAAGTTTGCCTCCATCTTCATGTGTATTAGGCTATAAAAGAATTAATATGTGCTTTCTTTTTCTTTTCATTTTTTTTCAAACTGAATATGTTATTTTATTTGTAAATCTGCAGTCTGTTGATGTTGTCAAGTACACTGATGAAGAGTATGAGAAATATTTGACTGATCCCGTAGGTATCAACTCATGGTTTCATCTTTATGACTTTCTGTAGCTGCTATATCGTAAGATTTCAATTGAGTTTATAATCTTTCCTGTTACTATGTTAGGCGCAATCCATTCAGCATGTTAAGTGTTAACATTTGTTTTTTTCTTTCAGTTGGTGCCTGCTGTCACAGAGCTTGTTGTTGCAGAATTGATGTACTTGCAGTGGATGGATCCCAAAGAACCAATATATCTGTACATTAATTCCACGGGAACAACTCGTGATGATGGTGAAAAAGTAAGATATCTATTTTTTCTTGTAATATATCAGCCTCTGTATCTAATTAAAAACGAACAAACACATAGTGATGGAAATTTAATTAAAAACTGGGTTACCTTAGAAGGCACCGGTGTGTTATGGAAGATTGATTGCTTGATATTGTAACAAATTTGTTTGTGTGCAAAAATTTTAATCATTCATTGGAATCAACAAAATGACATAGATTACATGTGTCATGTATGTCTCTCCTTTGACTTGTACATTGATTCTACAGGCAACAATTTGCAAAAATTTCTTTCTTAGTGGTCTCACTTAATGAATTAAAAAATGTATACTTTCAGGTGGGGATGGAAACAGAAGGTTTTGCTATCTATGATGCAATGATGCAATTGAAAAATGAGGTTAGTTATCTTTTGCATAATTCTTCTGTATTTCATTAATTCGGTGCTAGGAATGCCAACACAGAGCATAGAGGTTCTTGGTGATGGTGTTGATGGTAGATGTGGTTAAGGATGGTGGTCATTGTTATCATTTGTTTCTTTAGCTTTAATTTTGGGTGATTTTATGTTTGCTTCACAATTTATCCAGTGTATGCTCCTGGAATTTGTTGTCTAACTTGTGCTGTTGATGGAATTGATTAATATGATCTTTTACTTATGAATATAAATTTTAGCTTATGTGTTCTCGGCTCTATGTTTTTGCTTTGTGTCTGGATTGTTGCTCATACAGGTACATACAGTTGCTGTTGGAGCTGCTATTGGCTAGGCTTGTCTTGCAGCAGGAACAAAAGGGAACCGGTTTATGATGCCACATGCAAAAGGTTAGAATCAACTGCTTGCCAAATTTGCAATTATATCCTTTTTATGCTTTTATCATATTTTTGTTTTATCAATACTAAGTGTTCTTTTAAATTATTTTTTAGCCATGATCCAACAGCCTAAAGTCCCATCTTCAGGATTGATGCCTGCAAGTGATGTTCTCATCCGTGCAAAAGAGGTTATTTAAGTTCATTTTGTTGCTTAAATGAAATCGTTGCTAGAAAATTTTGTTTGTATTTTCATGTTTTTGCATTTAGACTCCAATATAGGATCATCATTGAGTTGTCTACATAGTCTGAAGCAACCAAAAGAGTAAGGCTTCTGAAGACTTGTGATTTCTGACTAGATAGAGTATATATTTTATTTTGATTGCTTTCTTTTGGCCATTTATGCCATGGATATGTGAACAAGAAATTCATATCTTTTCAGATGCATGATTGAGAGCCTTGCAAAGTCACATCTTTAAATTATATTGGATTTTCATATTTTTACACTCCTTCCTACTTCCTTAATTGTCATTGCAGGCAATAACTAACAGGGACACCCTTGTTGAACTTCTGGCCAAGCACACAGAAAATGCGAGTATGATTTGTTAGCTTTCTTTGATCATTTGATGAACAATGAGTTGGATTTGTTAACACATTAGTAACGTGATTTTTTATCAGTCTCTAGAGACGGTAGCTAATGTAATAAATAGTCAATATATGGTCAATTCCGTTTCTTGTTTTCCCTCTAGACTTTACCCATCCATGACATGCAATCAACTCCTTGATGATGGGATCATACTTGCCATTTCTTTCTGAAATTGCAGTCAACTTTTTTTTTTCTAAAAAAAATAAGACTCTGGAGCAAAAATGGTGCTATCTTTCCATATGAGATTATTTGAGATTCTTATACTTCACTAAATCTGTGAATATATAGTTGTTCAGCCTAGGATACCTTTTTCAGATTGAATGTAAGAAGCATAAATGAGGAGTGTATCCAAGGTTGTGAGAATATATGGTTTTTTGATGACTAGCAAATCTATCATGAAATGTGATTAAACTAATTTTGAGGAATAACCTTACATTAGCAAATCTGTGTAGTCCAGTTATTAGAATTTGAATTTCCTTTTTCTGTGCTTCGCAGATGAAGTCTCTGCCTTGGATGCTCTACAGGAATTGGCTAACCTTTCTGTATTGGAATCTGGTGAGTGTCAAATACTTATGTCCTTATCATTTGTGTATTTCTGCAGGGAGATGAAACAATATTGGGTTAATTACAGTAAATGATTTGGCATCAAATTACCATTCATATAGTATCTAGTTATTCACAATGCATAATTCATATTGATTCATCATTTGGAGGTGTTAATCTGTAAGATAAGATACATTGACATTAACATTTGCATTCTTCAGTTTGAGCTGAAGCAGTTAGATGGTGCCCTTCTTCCATCACAAAACTAAGTAAAACTCATGCTTTCCTTGCAACTTGTCTATCTCCTGTTTCTATAGCTTATTATCCCTATCATTTTAGTTCATTTCCATGATTGCAGGAACCTTCAGGGCTCTCTTCATGTGCGCATGAAACATTTTTGTAAAAAAATAGATAAAAAGACCTGATCATATTCAGAAGAAGCACTCATGTCTACCATATCTTGTTAAAATGTTCTTTTTGAACAGAATAGAGTTGAAATAGTGTCATTGCATGTTTGGTCAACATTGATTGTTTTTTGGCATTTTTTTGGCAATTTTCGGTGTCTTTTTTCTACCCTTGTTTGTCTTATGATTACGTGTTTTCTGAGGATGGCAGGAAAAATTGGAGAACTGAATTTTTTCTTGTCCTCTATAGAAGGCCAAAGTCAAATTTGGCATTACATTTTAATGGGGCAAAGTTTGTTATAGTTACGGTCATGGTGTAGCTTTTGCTATTCCTTTTTACCTGCTCTGATAGTTTCTGTTCCTTTAAATGTTTGTTCTAGAAGCATCTGCCCAGTTGAATGAAGAAAGAACTGCTCGTAATGTGGATGACAAATCTAGCATACCTGAAGCTACATCTACCAGCCATTGTAAGGATAAAGTTAAACTCTTTGGGAGGAAAGGAAAAGTGCTTCGTGAAACATGTGAACTTGAGGGTACCTCGAGGAAATCCAAGCTGGGAAGACATGCAGCAACTTACGCTAAAGCAGTCTCTGAAGCAAAGCACGCGACTCAGTCCATTAATAATAATAATACTAGTGCATTGAAAAGAAAACGCCAGTCTTTGGTTTCAAAGGTATTTAAATATCTCTTTCATTTAGTTATATTTGGTGGTCTATTTTTTGTTGTGATCTTGTGGAAAAATGAAAATTTTTGTTCTTATTGCAGGTGCCAAATACTGAAGCTCCCTTAAACTCACATCCAAGTAAACCATTGGAGGCTGAGGTATGGTGTTATTGTCCAAAGCTTTTTATTCAGTTAAGGAGCTGTCTGACTGGGGATCAGATTCTGGTTCTAGCAATTGATTATGTTTTAAGGATTTTCTTCCTTTCTGGAATTTGGGACTTTTTGGAATTAGAGTTTGTGGAATTTGGTGGAGCTGGAGGCTGTTGAAGTTTTTTTGGTAGACTTATTAATGCTTTATTTTTGAACAGACAAAATTTTTCTTTCGGTTGAGAATGGTCTGATTGATTATCACTTGATGTTGTATTCTCACACTGTAGATACTGATATTTCATGGCATTACTTTAAGGAATATGTTTACAATAATTTATGTGCTGAAGCATTTTAATTCTACCAAAATGGTGGTTACATAATGTTTGATTTTTTTTTCCTATGTTTGGGAATTTAGTGGTGATTTGAGTTGCCAATTTTAGTTTCTTAATCCGGTTGCATGCTCAGTTCTCTTTGTGAAGTTTACTACCCAAGAGGCCTTTCATTAATCATAGAATTTAATAGCACCTTTGTAGGTTATTTTACTCATACACCGTAGTCAGCAAAACCCACCATTAATTGCTTTGCAATATATTAAAATGATAACATTTGGAATTTCAATGCTCTAGGATCTTTTTCATTTTATTCCATCTCTCCCTGCTCTGTTTACTTCTCTTCCTACTCTCTTTATCATGATCTTTTATAGTTGCTAGTAGCATTTCAAGATAGAGGGGACAGAAAGTTCATTTGTTAATGATATACACATTGAACTGTATTTAATATTTACTTTGTTAACGTGTATCATATTATTCTTTTCATTTACTCTTTTTAATATTATTTGCAGGTTAATAATGATGATGCAAGTCATGATTTAATGGAAAATGATAATTGAAGATCTATATTGTTATTTTCAAGATAGATTATTTATAGTAGTGTTCTTAACACTTGTATAGTTAAATTGTAAAATATTTTATTCTATTGAAGATTAATAAAAGAATTATTTTTATCAATGTAATTAGTGTTTTTTTAGATTGTGTTTAAATGTTCCAAATGTATTTATAAAGTTCTCATAAAATTAATTGATAATACAAATAGTTCCAATAAAAATCAATATTAAATTACTACGGATTTGCTACGAATCTGCGACGGATATTTGAAATCTACGACGGAATCTGCGACAGATACTGCGATGACAATCTGCGACGGAATCTGTGACGGCAATCTGCGACGGAATCTGCAATGAATTTGCGACGAAAATCTGTGACGGAATCTGTGACGGAATTTGCGATGAAAATCTGCGACGGCTGCCCTTTGCCCGCGAAAATTTGAGTGGCAAATTTGCAACCGCCTAGTGGTAGCAAATCGGTCGCAATCTGCGACGGCCTGTCGCAAAATTGAAAATTACGACGCCCTTTTTATTAACGGATCGTATCCGTCGCAGATCGGTCGCAAATCTTGATCTGCGACGGATTTGCGACGGATCTGCGATGGATTCTGTCCGTTGCAGATAGCATTTTTTTGTAGTGATCGGGTCTTCACCCTTGTAAGTGGATCTTCATCCTTTTGAGAATTCTAATCTTCTTTTTTTATTCCATTCTTTTTTGTTCTTCCTTTGCAATTTTGCAAAAAATTCAGCCCTTTTTAGGTAGCCTTCATATCCTCTCCTTTTCCCCCTGCGTGGCGAGATATTTGCAAGTGAGTTTGAAAATATTTGGTATATAGACTCAAAAAATTGAAAAGGAGAAACTTTGTCCCCTGTGTAGGCTCCAACCCAAGATTTTTTCCATGCAAGCTTTAATGATATTTTGTCGTGTAGTTCTTCGCACAAGCACGTATTTCTTCTCTTTGAAAAATGACCGGAGCTTCCACAAGCGAGTAGGCTTTCCATGCCCCCTGATTTGATATCTTCTTTTGATTGTTTACTTCACAGGGTATTTGTTATTTACCTTAATAAAGAATAGACAATGCAAGACAAGAAAGTGTGATGTGATATGCTCATGTATGCATGATATGCATGAATAATACTTACAATTGTTCCATCGACTCAAAGACCGTGGTGCTCAACAGAAGTGTTCTCATTAGTTCTATTTTGATGCTTGTTCAAGTCTTGCATTGGAATGATCGAAATCTTTTGCATTTGTGGCTTTTATCTTCAAGATGTTGAAAATATGAGTGGTGGAGACCCTAAGCAGCAGAGTCAGGGATGCATCTATTTCAAACTATGTCTCAGCATGTCAGTTGATAGCTTCTTCATGACCTTGCCAATAATCATTTCCTTTGCCTAATGTGTCCTTTGGAGGTTCAACATACTTCCCTTAAATTGAAGGCTTTGTATGACAAAACACTTTTTTTCTTTTCCTTCTTTTTTTTTTTAATTTTTTAATTTTAGTTTTGAAATCAAATGTTGGCTTTGCCAAATTAATGTCAATGTACCTCAGGACTTGATTTTTCCAAATTAACATATCTATAACATGAAAACCCTAGTTACCGTACTAAACTCGGGAATCATTTCTATTTAGGCAAGAAACTTTAGATAGGCACATACACATTACTTGGCCAAAGGTCTCATTGAGTTTAAATATTGTCTATCTCATATGCATGCTTATCCAAACTATCTCCACTAATAGACTCTACCTACCAAGAGAGATCAACAAGTCTTTGATAGGCTTGAAATGGGGTCTATAAGGGACACAAGTTTAAGTGAAGGGCATTTTGAGATTAGAGCTGGTGTGACACAATGGGCAAACCCTCACCCTACAAATTTCTTGTTGGAACTTTAAACAGTTAGGAGCAATCTTTCTAGACTCCAAAGTCCTTTTTTCTTCTTGGCATTAATCTAGATCTTGATTAGGACAATCTTTGTTTCTTTGCATAAAGTTTGGTACCCAAATTCATTTCTTTCCTTCTTCTCCCTTTCTTTCTTTTTATTTTTCTTACTCCTCCCTTTCTTTGAGTATTTTTATCATTTTTGTCCTTTTTCCTTGTAGGACTGTCAAGTACAGAACTTTTAAATACTGAATGGTCTTTCTCCTTTTTCTTCGATTTTGATCGAATCTTTAGTTGGGTTGGACCAATTCAAGTCAAACCGTCCTTATAAACCTTTTGCTGATTTAGGTAAGAGAACTCAGTTGGCTTTTTGAACTTTTTTTTTGGGTTTTATTATTTTTTTTCTTTTTCTTTTTTCCTTTTCTTTTCTTCTTTTTTCTTCTTTTTCTTTTTCTCTTCTTTTTTTCCTTTCTTTTTCTTTTCTTTTGTCTTTTTTGTTTTGTTTTCTTCTCTTTTTTTGGTTCTAGCTCAAACAGAGTTGTCTTGTTTGTACCGACTTGGGCTTCCAATAATGGATGAGTGAAGTAACATAGATCTTCTTTAATAGGGATAAATCATTTGTTACTCTAATGTTGTCTTGATATATTAGAGATATTAAGTGAACTTCAACTACCCATATGGTCTTGAAAACTTCAACTACCCTTATGGTCTTGAAAATATCAACTATCCTTATGGTCTTGAGAACTTCAACTATCTTCATAATCTTGACTATTCATTGCTTTCTTTGATCTTCTTGCCTCTTCATATTAGTGATGATAAGATTTGTCAAAAGTATCACAACAGCTCAGGGTAGGTTGTTGAGGTTATATGCCAATGAAAAGAAAGTTAAAATTTTATGAAGGCTTAAAGGGACAACTAGGGATTGATATTTAATAGGGTGGATACTAGTTGTTGGCTCGTCAAACAATGCCTAGATCATTTCTCTCTTAAATAAGCAGAGTTGTAATTTTGCCTCGAGAGTTTGTCAAAGCATGTTCTAAGACTGACTAAGACCTAGACAAGGTAATTATGCAGGAGCCCTCTCTAAGTAAGCATACACAACTCAATGCTATAGAGCAATTCCCTCATCTAGTAAAGTCATTCAAGTCATGATGCCTAGACACATTAATTTATAAACATCAAGCTAAATTCCTCATTGGTTGAGCACCAAAATGAACAAAGACCAACAAAATTTTGATGAAAATAATTTATTTAAAGCAACTTTAAGTTTGAAAAGCACAATAGTTCCAAAATATTAAAGAAAGTGAGATTGAAAAGGAACATTCAAGCTAAGGAAAGTTCATTGAGTTTAAGCTTCTTTTCCTTTCACATCTTCAATATTTCCATCTTGAAAGGATGATAAAACAAAATCTTCTTCCAATCCTTTTCCCACCATGAAGGTTGCCGGTGGAGGTACTCTATTGAACCTTGGTAATGGATTGTCTTTGGTGTTGGGCTTATCCGGCTCGGGTAGCTTGCCACTATCAATCAAATCTTGGATCTCATGCCTTAATCGGGTACATCTATCAGTCTCATATCCTTGAGTCTGATGAAATTGACAAAAAGCCTTAGTATCAAATTTTGGGGGTAATGGACTAGGTAAAGGTAGAGGAGCCAATGGTTGTAACAACTCTTTCTTTTGTAGTTTGCTAAAAAACCAAGACAGTGGCTTCCCTAATTCTAAAAACTGCCTCATTCCTCCTTGACTAGTGGTATCAACCCCAACTTCTTTTTGTGTGCTTTGATTGCTAGGATGAAAATTTCCTTTCTCATTCCTTTTTGTTGAAAAACAGTTCTTCTCTCTTTCCCACTCTTCAATTTGCAGACCAGCTTGGAGAAGATCTTTGAAATCCCTTATAAGGGTGTGAGACATCCTTTCACGGAGATTGGGCAGGACACCTCTCATGATCATCCTTATTTGATCAGATTCATCAGGCCTTTTCTTGAGCAAAGAAGCCTTATTCCTCCACCTTTTCACATAGTCCACAAAATTTGGCCTTTGCCTAATGGACTCAACTTCCATTAAGGTAACTTCCATCTCGACATTATATCCATATTGTTGGATGAAGGCTTTGTAAAGCAAATCCCAACTCTTTTGTGTTCCATCATCTAAGGTATTGGACCAATTTTGGACAATAAGATCCAATGAGAGCATGAAGTACCTTAGAGTTTGAGCCTTAGTTGGCAGTGATATATTGCTTCACATGGAGATGAGGATTTTCGGTTCCATCAAACTTTGCGAAATATGGCATCTTGAACTTGTACGGGACTTCTTCATCTAGTTCAAATAATTTGTCAACTTCGGACATTTCTTCAGTTTTCAGCTTCTTCTCAAATTTCTTTTCCAAATCAGCAATCATCTTTTCAACATCAGAAATTTCAGTCTTCTCCATAGTTGATCTTTCAACAATCTTCAGTTCCTTTTTCTTCTCTTGAGCATCTTAGTAGTATTGAGCCCAATCATCATCAATGATCACTTTTTCATCATCAAAAACCACTTCACCAACTTTGGTTTTCCCTTTGTCCTTTGGCTTCTTAGTGCTAGCAGATGCCTCGACATGATTTTCTAAGATAGCAGTCAATTGGTTCTTCATGGTCTTAGCTAGGGCCTCTTTTATTTCTTCCATTTTGGCATTGAGGGCTTCATCCACCATTCTTAGAATTTGTTTGGGCTCCATTGTTTTTGGTGAGCAAGTGATTGAGTCATTGCTAGATACTTCATCTCCGGCGTAGGTCGGATTATTGTAAGCTTTTGAACTCTCATAATCCAGGGCTGTGAGCCAGAGAGGTTTAATGATATGAGATGCAAATGTATGCATGTATGAATGTATGCACAAACAATCAACAAACAAGGACGAATAGGACGTTCCTTCCAACCTTATAACATCCACACAATGGCGAGTCTCTTTTCCTAGGTATATGGTTAACAAAATACCAACATGGGGTACCTTGCTTTCGAATAATTCCCTCGGACGTTTCAACCAATAGTTATATTTTCAAAAATGGAAACCAGTTTATAATAATTCCTATTAATTAGGTTTTACTCCATTCAACCAACTATAGTAGCTTTTATGCTATATTGGATTAAAACTAAATTAAGAGGTTTATTATAGGTAGATTTCTTACCTGAAAAGAGTAACTAATGGTTCATGCCAAAAATAAGCCCATGATTAATTTATTCTTAGTATAAACTAGGCCCACAATTGATTTTTGGTATTTCGTAATTGACCTAAATAATTTGCAAACTCTTTGTAAGAAAATGTTGGATGAAAATAGTTTTGTTTCTAAGCCCATTGTAAAAGATTTTAGAAAAAATGGATTTTGGTCTTAGTATTTGGGCCATGAGCAAAAAGGATTTTTGATTTATTTCTAGAAAAATTTTATGTCCAAAGACCATCTTGAAAAGTTTGAAAATAGCTTTGGTCTTTTGGACTTTAAAGAAAAATTTATTTTGAGCTTACAATATACTTAGGTCATATTAGAAAAAGAACAAACCAAATAAGCCATGATTTAAGCCAAGATAAATGAACCATAGTCAAACAACATGCATTTGGGGTAAAACCTAAGGAAAGTAACTAGGCCAATTACATGAGCTTTAGTCTTTGGGTAAAAAGGCTTAGGTTCCCATAGCAAGTATACACCGAACGGTACGAGACTATGAGTGGTTATGCCATGCTCGATCTCCATACCTTAAGTGAAAGTATGGTATCCCTTACATAACACAACACGGGTAACACGGGCGTCCTAACTCATGCACACAATGCAATCTAATATGATGCAATGGATAATATCATTATAAGAAAGAATAGAATAATATAAAGACCAACGGAATTAACTTCTCTTATCCCCAGTGGAGTCGCCACTGTGAGCGGAGATTTTTGCCCCCACTCCTGGTGGAATGGTTCTTGCGACTTCGGCACTGTTTAGGCTCGGGGCCTTAGAGAACACGGACCTAAGTCTAGAGAAGATGGAGTCGCCACCCGGACGGGCCGGGAAAAAGAAAGGGGTGGATGACTCGATTCCTAAGGAATCCCCAACCCTTTAATGGGTTTGAAAAGTTGGGTATGTGTGGGGAAGGTGAGAAATGGCCCAGCACCCCCACAACGCCCGGTTCATTGGAACCGGCCTCCTTTTACAGGTCATAATATTATAAAATTCTTAAATATAACAACATTATCCATATTACACACAATAATTAAAAGAAAGCATCAATATATTAAAATCAAAGCAGGGTCCAAGCAAAACAAATAAACGGACATCCATCCAAGGATGGAAACATGTCCTTACATCACATGCCTAAATTGGACACCCACTGAAAGGTAGAAATATGCCCTTTACATAGGTTCTAAAATAGAAAAGCAAATTAAATTACATGACTTTAACTAATGAGGTACCCACCAAGTGGAAACATACCTCTTACAACATTTAAAAATCTAAATAAATTGTTAAAAGTAAATAACTATTCATCATAAATAAATAATTCATCAAAGGTACTAAATATCAATAAAAAGTAAACATCCATCCATAATAAATTAAATAAACCAAGTATTGAACTTAAATAAATTAAAATAAATCAAAGCATAATCAAATATAGAATTGAATAAGGCAAATAAAAATCCAAATTATAGCTACTATTTCCATTTGGGATCCTTTATTTTATGTGTTTAGGATTTTGGATTTTCATGAATTTAAGCTACTATGACTTTTTAAAGAATTAAAATAAATTAAGGATTTTATGTTTTAAAAGGTTGGTAAGACACTTTGATTAACCAAATTAAGGTTTGAATGGTGTAATCATGAAACTAGGGTTTTTGATACTTTAAAATACTTTTGATTTATGTTTTTAAATGATGATTTCAAACTTACTGTGTAAATTTAAAATATTGGTGTTTTTATGGTTTTTAAAGTTTTGAAGGATTAAGGTTTAGAAAAAGTTAGGGTTTAAGGTTTTAAAGGGGTTAGAGTTTACTATTTTAGGTTTGGAAGTTGAATTTGGGTTTAGTGTTTTAGAATTTAGGGTTTCGGTGGATGTTTAGGCTTTTAGGATTTGAAAATCAATTTGATACTTTTATGAGGTTTTATGAAAGCAAACCAAATGAATTAATGTTTTTATAAATAGAAAAGATGTTTTTTAAGGCTTTTTGAAAGAAACAGAATCAAGTTTAAAGTTTTGAAAGAAACAGAATCAAATTTTGGTTTTGTTGAAAAATATGTTCAATTAGGGTTTTAAGATTTTGAAGAAGTAAAAAATAACAATTTTAAGCCTTTTTGGAAAATAAAGCAACGGATTAGTGTTTTTAACTTTAGAAAAATTAAATTAAAGTTCTAAGGTTTTTGATTTAAAAAACACAATTTCATAGTTTATGCTACTGTGAAAAATAAAACAAAAAGAATTTAATACATACCTCCTTTTATTGATTCCTCCAAAAATAATTCTTCTTGGATGAATTAAAACAAATACAATTGCTGCCTTTGATGGTTTCTTTCTCTTCTTCGTCTCTCAAAAAAAGTCAGATTTAATTTCACTCCTTTCCTTCACAGATTCGGTTTCAAAGTCCCCTCTAATTTCTCCTAATTTCTCATTACTTTTCCTCCCTTTTGTGTTGTTATTTATAGAGGTTTTTTATTGGTTTCCTAGTTACTCACGGCATACCATATTTAATAAGAAAAGGAAACCGAAACCTAATTGTATTAGGTTTCAAAAAATTTGCGTCGAAAAATCTGCCGCAGGAAAAATTGCGCTGGCAAAAAAATTTACAGCAGGAAAAATTGCGCTGGCAAAAAAAATCTACAGCAGTTGGCTACGGCAGTGGGTGGCGAATAGGCCTGTGGGCCATTTCTCTCTCAGGAAACTCCTGCGGGTGAAATAGCCCACTGCCAAGCCCGCTGGAATTTTCGGCGATGAATTTTCCGTCGCCGATTTTTATTTTTATATTTATTTTTTGATTTTTATTTTTATTAATAAAAATTAGGTAATAAAACAAAAATTATTTAATTAATATAACAAAAATTATTTTGGACCAATTAAAATATATTAGATAACACAAAAATTATTTTGGACTAAACCGGTCAAAAATTAAGGGTCTACAACATTATTGGGTGGAGCTAATAAATGGAGGTATAGTTTTTATAAATTAAATTCATAAAATTGATTATCCTCATTTAATCTTTATAAATATGCTATTAACTATTTTAAATTGATTTATGTTACAACATTTTTTTTCTAAAACTCTAATTCAATCCCTCTGTGACATTAGTATAGGATCAAACCCTAATTGCATTTTACAACCTTAGAATTATATTATAAAATCTTAGTTTGTATGTTAAACCCTATTAGTATATGATAAAACCATAATTTTTAAATTAAAACCCTAATCTTGTAATTGAAACCCTAAATTTGATGATTTTATTAGTTTAATCCTGATCTACTATTATTTGCTTGATGATTGATCGTGTGTCTTAATTATTTATTCATTATTGTTTATAATGAATGATTAAACATTGTTTATGGATTTGAAGGATATAAGGGGCATATTTTCACTTTTGTTGGTGCCTTATTTATTTAATCATTTATTTTAATTTAAGGACTTTAGAACAATTGTAAGGGATGCATTTCCATTTTTTTGGTGGGTGTCCTATTTTATTTGTTTTTTATGGATCTTGGACATTTGTAAGGGCATTTTTTCATCTTGTATGGATGCCCATTTTATTTAATTTGTTTTAATATATAATATATTATTCTTTATTTTAATAATGTTTGTAATATGAATGATGTAATTATATTTAAGAATTTAATAATATTTAGACTTGAAAAGGAGGCCGGTTCTGACGAACCAAGTGTTATAGGGGTGCTGGGCCATTTTTCACCTTCTCCATGCATACCCAACTTTCCAAACTCAGTAATGGTTGAGGATTCCTTAGGAATTGAGTCATCCATCCCTTTATATCTTTTTTACTTGTTTGCATGGTGACTCCTGTTCTCTGGGTTTAGGTCGATGTTCTCTAATGCCTAGAGCCTAACAGTGTCGAAGAAGCAAGAATCATTCCAATGGGAGTGGGGGCAAAAATCCTCACTCATACCACCTTATTTTATTTTGTTGTGGAAAAGTAAAGAAAAAAATCAATTTGATTTGACTCCATAAAAACATTTTGTTTTTAACCCAAAAGACACTAATCTAAAACCAATCATGATGGGTCCTTGACTAGGTTTTCAACTTTTAGGTAAAAATTGATTTTCCTTTAATGAAACTTAGCTTCTTTTAAAAAGATTTATTTCATGAATGACATTTATAAATGCATAAGCAATTAAGGATGTATGGCACAAATTCCTAAATCCTAAAATATGGTATCCTAACTATAGGCTTTACGAGTACTAGGATTGGCACACATTCACCAAAAATTGATTAAATTGAAATAAAAGTAAAATGGAATAGAATAAAGACCAATTTTGTGGCATTTTAAATGGGGCAACCATTTGGGCAAGATCCCAAGATATGCCTACATATTCCTTTGAATGGGAATCAAATCCCTTAGTAGTTCATGCCCTTTGATTGCAAAGGGCTCAAGTTGATTTATTGATCATGTTTTGATGATGTTTGGTAATGTTGTTGAACTTGAAAAAGATGAGTTTTGGTATGTACCTTGGAAGATTTCCTCTTGCTTGAATTTAGGCTTGATGGAAGGCTTGGGCCTTAGCTTAGGCTTGATAAAAGTTTTAGACTAGGCTTGATGGAAGATTTGGGCCTTATCTTTGGCTTGATGGAAAGCTTGGGCCTTAGCTTAGGCATGATAAACGTTTTAGACTAGGCTTGATGGAAGGTTTGGGCCTTATCTTTGGCTTGATGGAAGGCTTAGGTGTAATATCCTAAAATTTTTGAAATATTAATTATTAAAAATGAATTAAATGATTTAAAGTATATTTGTAATTAAGTGAAAAGAAAAGAGAGAAAGGGAAGTGAGTATATGTTGTATATAGATATGTACAACATATATATGTCAACATTTCATTAGGTCAAATGATATTTTAATTATTAAATTAGTACTTAATTGTGGATAGTGGAAGAGGATATTTGAGAGTAATTATATTATAATAATATAATTGCTTGGTGGAGATAAAAAGAGGAATTTGTGTGGTTATAGGGGTTAGTTGATAAAAAGAGGAGTTGACTTTCTTTTTCATCTTCTTCTTCCTTCTTTGAACCGGCCACCATCACCATCATAAAAGAGATTTTATTTCTTGCTAACTCAAGCAATTGAAGGATTTCAAGCGATCAAGTTGGAGTTTTGAGGATTTTCTTCATATTTGATAAGTTTCCAACTTGTTTCCTTGATTTTCCATGAAAGATTGTATGTGTGAATTGAACGATTTGGTGTGGTATGTTTATATGGTTGATTTTAGTATGTTTGAAGCTCTTTCATTTAGTTAACTATTAATTTGGGGTTGGATTGAAGAAAAGTGTTAAGTTTGGTGAAAAGAATAAGAGTTATGGATTGTGTAATTGTTGAGTTGTGAAGTATGGTTGTGATTGGGTATTTTTGTGTTTATTTGAGTTATGTTGATGTTTATACAAGTATTATGTGGTATAATGATGGATTTGGTTGAGTTTGTATGGTGTTGAAAAGGGTGATGAAAGATGTTTGTTGGTTGTGGCATTTTTATCGATATCAGGTTTTTGGCCTGACACAACTGGTAACACGGCCATGCCTTTGGGCGTGTTGATGGTTCTATTTTTAGTGTTGGTGACACGATCAGTGACACACCAATGTCACTGAGTGTGTTACAACTTCTGTGATGTTGTAGAATTGACACCATCAGTGACACACCCATGTCACTGAGCGTGTCATAGCTACTGTGTTGGAGTAGTATTGACACGTGAAGTGACACGTCCATGTCACTGAGCGTGTCATAGCTACTGTGTTGTGGGTGAATTGGCACTTGCAGTGACACGCCCATGCCTTTGAGCTTGTCATATCTTCTGTGTTGTGGGTTTAGGGCACGACCTTGGATACGCCCATGTTGTTGAGTGTGTCATGTGTAGAGTTTGCCCTAGATAGTTCTTTTCCTTATTTTTCTTTGTGGATCACTTAGTGATTATTTATAATCACATTTGGTTTAGGCTTGGAAGATATTGGAGTACCCTAATCCAAGTGTTGAGGATTCTTAGAAGAGGAGGTTGATAGTGGTGTTTTTTTCTTTTAGAGGTAAGTACAAACTTTGAATGTTTAATTATATTTACATGACATTGGGACTTAACACATTTGGTTAGAAAATGTGTTAAGTTACTACATAGTTGGTGCATAAATAATATGCTATGATTTGTATGATGTCACAATTGTATTATGGATGATGTGAGCTATGTGCAATATATGTTAATGATTCAAAACATATGGATAATGCAAATTGAGATGTGTACATTAAAGATGGTATGTAAAGCCTTTGTAATGGCTATAATGAAATAATGAGATATTTGAGACGTTGTACCTAAAGTGAACATGAGAAAATGAGAAAGGATTTTATAATATAATGGGATATGTGGAAACATAATGCAATGAATTGATATGGAAATAAAAGAGAAATAAGAATAAATTGTGTGCCTAATATGTTATTCAATTTTTAGACTTTTGGGTTTGGCGGCATGCCTATAAATTGCCTAAGGGCTAGACGTTGGGCGTCATTGTGAAACGAATGTTTTTGAGGTGAAATGGTCGGGCCATAAGCCTCATAAATAAATCATTGAAGTTAGGCTGGGTGAAATGACCGGGTCATAAACTCAATTTGGTTGGATTAATCCATGGATATGTTGCCTATGGAGCTAGACACAAGGTGTCATTTTAGACCAAAGCAGTGACTCTGGAATTTGAATGGCATATTAGATCCTTTTGGGCCCATGCTTGTGTTTGCTTTTTATGTGTATTATAAATTAAGGAACAAATGAACAATATATTAAGATATGATGATGTAATGTTATGAGATATGATATCATTATGTGTTGTGCATTGGCATTGCATTTGCACTATATATTTCTATCAATGTTTGTACCACTAAGCTTTTGGCTTGGCACGATTGTGATTCATCGCGCAGGTGACAGGGTAGATCTAGTTGAGCTGGAGAGTTTGTCTAGACCGAGTCAAGTCTAGGCTTGAGATCTTGTGAGCGAAGTTGATTTTGGACATCAAGATTAGAGATTAACTGCCAGCATGTATAGATTTTATATTTTTGTACATATTGATTTTGATGTATATATATGTACATCCAACTTCTGCAAACTATTGAAAATGTTTTAGATAAATCTTTTAAAATGAAGTATACATATGTGTTTTAGCAAATAAGATTTCATTTACTATTAATGTGATTTTAGTTAAATGTTTTAAGTTTATACAGATTTTGTAATTGAAGAATTGTTTTGTTAAAATGGTTGTGACATTCTTTTATTCTATATACGTATATTACATATGTTGGGTATATGTGGTGTATGCATATTGGGTATAAGGGTGTAATATTTGTTTTGGTATCAGAGCCTAGGTTTGAGGTTCTCAACCTAGGTGGATTGTAAAAGAAAGAAAATTGAGATTATTAAAAATGGTTTTTCAATAATATACATGCATTGACACTGGTAGTTTATGATATTTGATGTAGCAATTTCTACTATTTTTGCAGATATAGGTAGTGATGGCGTCTCATATACGTCAGTCTACTGAGAATAGTGCTGAGAGTGTAGCTCGTGTTGAGGGTAGAGATGGAGCTAGAGTTGATGTAGCTGGAGGGGCACCTCCTCCTGTGCTAGAGAGACCAGCAGTTGATGAGATTCTGCAAATTTGGGTACGGCATATGGTGGAGTTGTTGAGGTAGGCTTCCACTCAGCAACCGCCGCTACCGTAACCGCAACCACAGCCGCAAGTATCGACGAGGAAATATGATAAGTTGAGGAAGTATGGAGCTGAGGACTTTATGGGTACCACAGATCCTGTTGTAGCTGAGCAATGGTTAGATAGAGTCCAGAGAGTATTCATCCAGCTACAGGCTACTCCTGAAGAAAAGTTTGATTATGCTAGATCCCTTCTACAGAGGGATGCATATGATTGGTGGAAGACGGTTCCACATGCTTTGGATGATCCACCATCCTTGACTTATGATGATTTCCTGCAAGAGTTTGAGCAGAAGTATACTCCGAGGGAGTATAAAGATGTAAGAAAGATGGAATTCTTGAATCTGAGATAGGATAACCAGACAGTGATAGAGTATGAGATCGAGTTTATCCAATTGAGTCATTATTCTGGTGGGATTATTTTAGATGAGATTAACAGGTGTAAGAGATTTGAGGAGGGGTTGAGACCCTCTATCATGTGTATTATTGCATGCTCCCGGTATCAAGATTTTTCCCAGTTGGCTACAGCTACCAGGAGTGTTGAGAGAGCATAGGGTATTATAGCAGCTACTAGGGATGAGGAGACCAGAGTTAGGAGACCCCAATTTGAGGCAGGGTCTTCATTTGTGAAGAGAGGCCAAGGAGGATATCTTTCAAGGATCAGCAGGAGCTAGAGATAGTCTGGTAGGTCAGTTTAGCAGCAGCAGAGGCAGAGATCGAGACCTACAGTGTCTGTGGCTAGTGCACCAACTCTAGTAGTTCAGAGGTCTACACCACATACTTGTGTTCATTGTGGTAAAGCACATGGAGGTGTCTGCTGGTAGAGAGGAACTTCGGGAGTGTGTTATAGATGTGATTCACCAGATCATTTCATTAGTGATTGTCCAGAGACTGATACCATAGCTTCTCGACCCAGTGTTAGAGGGGGTCGTGGTGGCAGAGGTTTTAGTGGAGGTGGTTGACCTATGACTAGTCAGAGAGGAGGCTCTACATCCGGAGGTAGTAGACCAGATGAGGCAGGACCATCACAGCGAGTATACGTGATGCAGAGACAGCCAGATGATTCAGTCGTTATTGCTGGTGCATTTTATTTATATGGTATTTCAGTTCTTGCATTATTAGATTCTGGATCGACCCATTCATACATCAGTGCATCCATTTTTCCTTTGACTAAATTGCATTCAGAGTCCTAAGGATTTGATGTTTGGGTGACAAATCCTTTAGGGCATAGTGTTGTAGTTAGCAGGGTGCACCGGGATAGTCTGATTGTTGTTCATGATGAGGAGTTTCTTGGTGATTTGATTGAGATGCCTTTCGAAGAGTATGATTTAATTTTGGGCATGGATTGGTTATCTAAGCATGGGGCTATGGTAGACTGTTAGCAGAAGTGTGTTACCCTGAGAACTTGTGATGGTAGGAGTGTGATGGTGTCTAGTGAGTAGAGACATCTTTCATCCATGTTTGTTTCAGCTGTTGCAGCTAGAAGAATGATTCGGAAAGGGTGTGAGGCTTATCTTACTCATGTTATAGATACTAGAATAATGGGTTCCCAGCTTGACAGTTTACCCACAGTTGCTGAATTCCCCGATGTTTTTCCTAAGGAGTTGCAAGGGTTACCCCCTGAGAGAGAATTGGAGTTTGGTATTGATTTGTTGCCTGGTACCACTCCTATCTCTATTACTCCTTATCGATTGGCACCTGCTGAGTTGAGAGAGTTGAAGGTGCAGTTACAGAAATTGCTAGATAAAGGGTCATTCGCCCCAGTGTGTCTCTGTGGGGAGCGCTCATTTTATTTGTAATGAAGAAGGATGGTACTTTGAGATTATGCATTGATTACCGACAGTTAAATAAAGTGACCATCAAGAACAAGTATCCTTTGCCTAGGATAGATGATCTCTTTGATCAGTTGAAAGGAGCAGCAGTATTTTCTAAGATTGATATGAGATCGGGGTACCATCATTTGAGAGTTATAGATGAAGATGTACCTAAGATAGCTTTCCGCACAAGGTGTGGGCATTATGAGTTCTTGGTGATGCCTTTTGGGTTGACGAATGCACCAGCAGCTTTTATGGATTTGTTGAACAGGTTATTCAGACCCTATCTAGATCAATTTGTGGTGGTTTTTATCGATGATATTTTGGTGTATTCACGTAATGAAGAGGATCATGATAAGCATTTGTAGATTGTATTACAGACTCTGCGAGAGAAACAGTTGTATGCTAAGCTATCTAAATGTGAGTTTTGGCTCTATCAAGTAACTTTTCTCCGCCATGTGGTTTCAACAGATGGTATTAGAGTTGATCCGAGTAAAGTTGAGGCCATTTTGAATTGGAGTCCACCAAAGAATGTGACAGAGGTTAGAAGTTTTTTGGGTTTGGCAGGCTATTATCGATGGTATGTTAAATGTTTTTCTATGATAGCTACTCCACTCACCAGATTACTTTGGAAAAGAGTTAGATTTGTGTGGACAGATCGGTGTCAGTTGAGCTTTGAGCAGCTGAGGGAGATGTTGACTCAAGCTCCTGCCATTACCCTACCTGTGGAAGGTAAACCATATGTGATATACAGTGATGCTTCACATAATGGTTTAGGTTGTGTTTTGATGCAGGAGGGTAGAGGTATTGCTTATGCGTCTCGACAGTTGAATCTTGGACAGAGACGGTGGTTGTAATTGATTAAAGACTATGACTGTTTAATTGACTATCATCTTGGTAAGGCAAATGTTGTTGCGGATGTCTTGAGTCAGAAGTCTTTGGCAAGTTTGACTACTTATTTGCTCTCATTGCTTGTTGAATTGAGAGCACTGCATACTAGTTTTGAGCCTTGTAATGATGGTGCATTGATGGCTAAGTTGCAATTGAGGCAGGTGTTATTGGATCAAATAAGGGAGGCTTAATTGGCAGATAAGAAAATTTAGAAAGTTGTATAGGATTGCCAAAAGGGCGAGAGCCAAGACTTCCATGTGAGAGATGATAGCAGTCTTTGGTACAGAGATAGGTTGTGTGTTCCTAATGATGCAAGACTAAAAAGAGTAATTTTGGAGGAAGCACATCAGTCAGCTTATGCTATACACCCTGGGAGCACCAAAATGTATCAGGATTTGAAGCAATATTATTGGTGGTCAAGTATGAAGAGGGACATAGCAGAGTTTGTATCCAAATGTCTCACTTGTCAGAGAGTGAAGGCTGAACACTAAGTTCATTCGGTATTACTTCAGCCACTATCAGTGCCAGAGTGGAAATGGAAGCGAGTGACGATGGATTTTGTGACTGGTTTGCCTTTGACTCAGAAAAATCATGATGCAATCTGGGTAATTGTTGATCGGTTGATGAAGACAACTCATTTTTCTCTTGAGAGATTGGCTGAGCTGTATATCAATGAGATAGTATGGTTGCTTAGAGTCTCAATTTCTTTGGTATCTAATCGAGATCCCCAGTTTACTTCAAGGTTTTGGAAGAGTTTTCATGATGCTTTGGGTTCTCCGTTGTATTTTAGCACTGCTTTCCATCCTCAGACAGATGGGAAGTCGGAGAAAGTGATACAAATTTTAGAGGACATGTTGAGGAGCTATATCATTGATTTCTTTGGGAGTTGGGACCGATTTTCGCCACTGATTGAATTTTCTTATAACAACAATCATCAATCCAGTATTAAAATGGCACCTTATGAGGCATTGTATGGTAGAAGATGCAGGACACCTCTATGTTGGGATGAGGTTCGAGAAGGTAAGTTGATTGGTCCTGATTTGATTAAGAAAACGGAAGAAAAAGTAAAGGTGATTAGGAATTGTCTGAAAGCAGCCTAAATCGACAAAAATCATATTTAGATTTGAAAATAAGAGACATAGAGTTCAGTGTAGAAGATAAAGTATTTTTGAAAGTGTCTCTTTGGAAGAAGATGTTGAGATTTGGCTGTAAAGGGAAGTTGAGTCCTCATTTCATAGGACCTTATGAGGTATTGGAGAGAGTTGGACCAGTGGCCTATCGACTAGCTTTACCTCCTGAGTTGGATCGAATTCACAATGTCTTCCATGTCTCTATGCTTCAAAGATACAAGTCAGACCCATCTCATATTTTATCAATGGAATCTATTGAGGTGAGTCAAGATATGACTTATGAGAAAGAACCAGTGGCTATTTTGGCACGTGAAGTGAAAGAGTTGAGAAATAAGAAAGTGCCACTTGTGAAGGTTCTTTGGAAAAATCACACTAGGGAAGAAGCAACATGGGAGAGTGAGCAGATGATTCGGGATCAGTATCCTCAGTTGTTCCAGACGTGAAAGCAAGTAATTTTGAGGATGAAATCTATTTGTAGAGGGGGAGAATTATAATATCCTAAAATTTTGGAAATATTCATTTTTGAAAATGAATTAAATGATTTAAAGTATATTTGTAATTAAGTGAAAAGAAAAGAGAGAAAGTGAAGTGAGTATATGTTGTATATATGTAGATATATACAACACATACAAGTAAACATTTCATTAGGTCAAATGATATTTTAATTATTAAATTAGTAATTAATTGTGGATAATGGAAGAGGATATTTGAGAGTAATTATATTATAATATTATAATTGCTTGGTGGAGATTAAAAGAGGGATTTGTGTGGTTATAGGGGTTAGTTGATAAAAAGAGGAGTTGACTTTCTTTTTCATCTTCTTCTTCCTTCTTTGAGCCGGCCACCATCACCATCATAGGGAAAGAGATTTTGCTTCTTGCTAACTCAAGCAATTGAAGGATTTCAAGTGATCAAGTTGGAGTTTTAAGGATTTTCTTCATATTTCGTAAGTTTCCAACTTGTTTCCTTGATTTTCCATGAAAGATTGTATGTGTGAATTGAATGATTTGGTGTGGTATATGTACATGGTTGATTTTGGTATGTTTGAAGCTCTTTTGTTTAGTTAACTATTAATTTGGGGTTGGATTGAAGAAAAGTGTTAAGTTTGGTGAAAAGAATAAGAGTTATGGATTGTGTAATTGTTGAGTTGTGAAGTATGGTTGTGATTGGGTATTTTTGTTTTTATTTGAGTTGTGTTGATGTTTATACAAGTATTATGTGGTATAATGATGGATTTGGTTGAGTTTGTATGGAGGAAAAGGGTGATGAAAGATGTTTGTTGGTTGTGGCATTTTTGTCGATATCAGGTTTTTGGCTTGACATGCCCGGTGACACGGCCATGTCTTTGGGCATGTCAATGGTTCTATTTTTAGTGTTGGTGACATGATCAGTGACACACCCATGTCACTAAGCGTGTTACAGCTTCTGTGATGTTCTAGAATTAACATGATCAGTGACACACCCATGTCACTGAGCGTGTCATAACTACTGTGTTGGAGTAGAATTGACACGATCAGTGACCCGCCCATGTCACTGAGCGTGTCATAGCTACTGTGTTGGAGTAGTATTGACATGTGAAGTGACACGCCCATGTCACTGAGCTTGTCATAGTTACTGTGTTGTGGGAGAATTGGCATGTGCAGTGACACGCCCATGTCTTTGAGTGTGTCATATCTTCTGTGTTGTGGGTTTAGGGCATGGTCTTGGAAACACTCATGTTGTTGAGCGTGTCATGTGTAGAGTTTGCCCTACATAGTTCTTTTTCTTATTTTTCTTTGTGGATCACTTAGTGATTATTTATAATCACATTTGGTTTAGGCTTGGAAGAGATTGGAGTACCCTAATCCAAGTGTTGAGGATTCTTGGAAGAGGAGGTTGATAGTGGTGTTTATTGCTTTTAGAGGTAAGTACAAACTTTGAATGTTTAATTATATTTACATGACATTGGAACTTAACACATTTGGTTAGAAAACGTGTTAAGTCACTACATAGTTGGTGCATAAATAATATGCTATGATTTGTATGATGTCACAAATGTATTATGGTTGATGTGAGCTATGTGCAATATATGTTAATGATTCAAAACATATGGATAATGCAAATTGAGATGTGTACATTAAAGATGGTATGTAAAGCCTTTGTAATGGCTATAATGATATAATGAGATATTTGAGATGTTGTACCTAAAGTGAACATGAGAAAATGAGAAAGGATTTGATAATATAATGGGATATGTGGAAACATAATACAATGAATTGATATGGAAATAAAAGAGAAATAAGAAAAAAATTGTGTGCCTAATATGTTATTCAATTTTTCAGAGTTCTGGGTTTGGCGGCATGCCTATGAATTACCTATGGGCTAGACGCTGGGCGTCATTATGAAAAGAATGTTTTTGAGGTGAAATGGCCGGGTTGTAAGCCTCATAAACAAATCCTTGAAGCTAGGCTGGGTTAAATGATCGGGTCGTAAACTCAGTCCTAGTTGGATTAATCCATGGATATATTGCCTACGGAGCTAGACATAAGGTGTCATTTTAGACCAAAGCAGTGACTCTGGAATTTGAATGGCATATTAGATCCTTTTGGGCCCATGCTTGTGTTTGCTTTTTATGTGTATTATAAATTAAGGAACAAATGAGCAATATATTAAGATATGGTGATTTAATGTTATGAGATATGATATCTTTATGTGTCTTGCATTGGCATTGCATTTGCACTATATATTGTTAGCAATGTTTGTACTGTAACACCCCATCTTAGCTTACGTTTATAGACCAAGATGGACTGTTATCTCATGGTGGTTGTGTCTTAATATTTTACCTAGCCAATTTTAAGTACAGATTTTAAAAAATTTTGCCAGAGTTTCCCCTATAATTTAGAGGTCCCAAGTGTCGACAAAACTGATTTTTCGTATTTTTGAAAAACATTTTATTTCACAATTCAATACAAGCACACTCCCAATAATCAACCCTTATAACCTCAACTACAAATCCTACAAGAAGAATTCACACTTCTATATTCACAACCCAACTCAATTCAAAACCATACAGTTATTATACATTACTAGATTTACATACTACATCAAGTTATCTCTTTGTATTGTTCAAATAAGTACATGCCAGTTTCTAATACCAAAATACAAAATGAAGAGCACCACCTAAGTTTGTTGATGACCGGCAGATCGCATGTCTCTTCTACTCACTACTGGCTCTACCAAAATACAAAATGAAGAGCACCACCTAAGTTTTTTGATGACCGGCAGATCGCAGGACTCCTCTGCTCACTACTGGCTCCTTGCTAATAACCTATGAGTTTAGAAGAAACTAAACTCGCTAAGCATTTTACTAATTGTAATACAGAAAAATTTCAAAAGGAGTTCAATGATTAAAGTACCAAACCTTGCTTTTCCTTAGTCCTTATTCTATATTACTTCCATTCCTTCCTTGTCTCCTTGATTTCCTTATAATCTTGTTTGTCACCAAACTCTTTAAATCAAAAGCCTTAAACTTTGGAAAAATCACCTCCTTCTTCCTTCTCTTATAGTTTGGACGAATTCACCATGTAAGAGAGGGCTTTTATACTTTCTTTCCTTAGCTTATTTTGATCCAAATGGCAGCCATAAGTGGTGAATAGATGTTGACTTCCAATTGGTACACCTTATAGCAAAAATGGCTACTTTTAATTGGTCCATTTGCCTTCTTCCAATTGGTACACCTTATAGCAAAAATGGCCACTTTTAATTGGTCCATTTGCCTTCTTCCAATTGGTACACCTCCACTTTTAATTGGTCCATTTGCCTTCTTCCAATTGGTACACCTTATATCAAAAATGGCCACTTTTAATTGGTCCATTTGCATTCTTCTAATTGGTACAACTTATAGCAAAAATGGCCACTTTTAATTGGTCCATTTGCATTCTTCTAATTGGTACACCTTATAGCAAAAATGGCCACTTTTATTTGGTCCATTTGCCTTCTTCTAATTGGTACACCTTATAGCAAAAATGACCACTTTTAATTGGTCCACTTGCCTTCTTCTTTTATCTATTTATTTAGCAAGCCATTAGGCTTTCTTTTATTCATATTTTGACCCCCTCAACTTTCTTGTGCTGAAATTTTATAGTCTAGGGTGTGAAAATATCAAAATACCCTCCAGCGATTAATCGATTGTAACTTTTAAACCGTGTATTTTCGGGAAAAATTGAAACCCACGGTTATAACCCGATTAATCTCGAGAATATTCTTCCGGGGTCGGATATGGGCACTATTAAGAACTTCCGACACTTAATTTTTAAGTTTACATAGTTGCCCCTAACTTTTGAGAAATTTTCACTTAGGTCCTCGGCCTTTTGAAAAATTACCTTTAGGTCCCGTCGACTTCACGGGCCTCCTTTGCACACCGATTTTATTTTTAACTATCTCGAGCCTCTATTTGACCATTTATTTATGTCCTTCTTGCCTAATACTCGACTACCTAAACTTTGGGATGTGACATGTACTGCTAAGCATTTGGCTTAGCGTGATTGTGATTCATTGCGCAGGTGACAGGGTAGATCTGGTTGAGCCGAAGAGTTCGTCTAGACTGAGTCGAGTCTAGGCTTGAAATCTTATGAGCGAAGTTGATTTTTGACGTCTAGATCAGAGACTAATTGCCAGCATGTATATATTTTATATTTGTGTACATATTGATTTTGATGTATATATATATGTACATCCTGCTTCCGCAAACTATTGAAAATGTTTTGGATAAATATTTGAAAATGAAGTATACATTTGTGTTTTAGCAAATAAGATTTCATTTACTATTTATGTGATTTTAGTTAAATTTTTTTAAGTTTATACAGATTTTGTAATTGAAGAATTATTTTGTTAAAATGGTTGTGACATTCTTGTATTCTATATACGTATATTACATATGTTGGGTATATGTGGTGTACGTATATTGGGTATAAAGGTGTTACATTAGGCCTTAACTTGGGCTCAATAGAAGGCTTAGGCCTTGACTTAGGCTTGATAGAAGGTTAGCATCTTGACTTGGGCTTGATTGAAGGTGTGAGGCCTCGCTCGAGCATCGATCTAGCTCACTCAGGATATTGAGCCAAAATACTTATTTGGGATTATTCACATGACACCATTGAATATGGTCTCCAATCAGTTTGCTAAGCATTGGTCAAAAATTGATCTTTTTATTTTGAAAAAGAATTACTCTCCTTTTTATTTTAAAAGAAGGGATGGGTTTATTTTGAAAGCTGATTGGAGAGTCACCACTTCAAATTATTTATTTTGGGAAATTTAAGGGAAATCCATATGTTTGACTCCAGTGAAAAATGTTAAATTTTAACCTAACAAGACACTAATTTGAAACCAATCATGATGGGTTTTAGGCTAGGTTTTCAAGAAATTTTAAGTAATAAAATATTTCTCTTTAATTAAATCTTAACCTTTTGAGGTAAAAAATTTATTTCAAGTGATGACAAATATAATATGAATGATGATTACATTTATGTGTGAGTAAGAAGAAAATATGGCATCCACAATGCGAGGAAATTAAATTGATTATAATCCCAAAATTCCATACACAAGAGAGCTTTAATTCTAACCCTTATGAGTATCCCCAACTAATGATTACTTGAGAAAATAACAAATAATTAAAATTGCACTCATTCATCAAATCAAATAACGATATTAATAAAAATTATAAGTAATGAAAGTAATTTAAAATAAATTAAAAAGGACCAATTTTGTGTTTTTTTAGTGTTAGTGTATGTGCCCTAGGCCATTTGTTTGGATCTTTATGTTATACATTCATTATTAATAAATGAGGTTTTATTATCATTATTGTTGTTTGCATGTTACACAATTTTGATATTTGTCCCTGGTTTATTATTGTTATAGAGATAAAAAAAAATAAATAATTCTTAACCAGTATGAACATTGATTTGATGATCATCAGATGGTTATGTGTATAGTGATACAAATCAATTTCATAAATACTTGTTAGAGAACAATGTATTGGATAGACCCATCATGAGATTACTACATGGGTTAGTGTCATAAGTAAATCTCATGATAGTTATGTAATAATTCTTTGACTTGAGATTGTCATAGTTTCCAATATAAGGA
This sequence comes from Garcia nutans, assembly GCA_947685225.1. Lineage (NCBI taxonomy): Eukaryota > Viridiplantae > Streptophyta > Magnoliopsida > Malpighiales > Euphorbiaceae > Garcia > Garcia nutans. Next base: position 20,029,888 of record CANTUV010000044.1, read on the forward strand.
CTATTATATTTTGACATGATCAAACATTATCCGTAACTGGATAGTAATAAAGGTTATGTTCATATATGATAGAAATTATGTAGAGGATAATGAACAATCAAGATAGAATTTGTCCCTCTCTTTGAGAGAGATATCTTTTGGGCCCCTCGATAAGTGAGACTGTGAAATGCATGGCCGTGCTCAAATGAATTGATAATGTGATCAATTTCATTTGTTTTTATCAGTCTACTTGGAGATCGAGTAATCATAAGTTTGGACAATATAAGTATGACGTTGACCATGACTTATGTTCAAGCTAGATATCGTGTGACAAAGGGATTAATGCATATACTATTATTAGGCAAATTGGACATTCCTTATATTAATTGGGTAGTTGTAACGCCTTGCTAGAGACCAATTATGACTTGTTGATTTAATAGAGATTAAATTGACTGCCAATTAATATGGGCCTATCGGGTCACACACAAGAATGCGTTTTGGGCTGGATATAATATTAATAATATTAATATTAGATATTAATATTTATTATTATTATTATTTTCGTTTTTATATATATATATTATTAGATAATATATTCAGAATCCTAATTAGATTTGGATTCTGAATTTGACTTACCTTATCCAATTATATTTATTATTAGATAATGTATTCAGAATCCTAATTAGACTTGGATTCTGAATTTGACTTTCCGTATCCAATTTTGAATTGGATTCTGGAGTGATTATATTCACTCCAGACGTTAAGTCTTCTTAGAGGTAACAATAAAAACAAAGAGGAACGAAAAAGGTAACCCTAATACGTTTTTAGAGAAAACGTTTTTCCAGCCTTCGCTGTTGCAGAGAGCTAGCACTCCAAACGGTAGCATTCGTGTGGATACGCGATAGAGGGTGTTTCGCGATCGAGGCATCTCTTCAAAACTGTGATTTCGAATCATCAACAGGTTAGTTCTTTGAACACTTTTGTCGAATTAAACGAACAGCATGGATCCTGGTGGGAAATCAGAGATCAAATATTTTTCCGCTGCGTGTTTTTGTTTGCAGTGATCTCCTTAATTTCCTAACATTTAGTGTGAGCTCGTTACCTAGAGTGATATTCCAAGTGTTCCTACTTATATCGTTTGAATGAGAATCAAAGCTGTAAGTAGTTCATGTCTTTGGTTGCAAAGGGCTTAGTTAATTAGTTTTAGTTAGTCTTATTACCAAATTGAAAAGAGAAAAATTAGGAGAAATACCTTTGGAGATCTCTTTTGCTTGATATAAGGCTAGAGTGCTTTTCCACTACGAAGCTCCACTCGAGTTGCTTAGAAACTAAATATGTAATTTAAGAGAATAAAAGGAATTGGACAGACTAAATTAAAAGAACAAAGTTGATTGATTGATGAATTAATTTTGGGTGTTTTGAAGTAATTTTAGCAGAGTTTGGACTCCCAAAAAATCAGACCCTTGTACTAAAAAAGGGACCCCTATTAATAAGGGGTGAAAAATTCGGGCTGCGAAGATGTGCACGACCTAGCTACGCGAGGTGTGACTATCGCGGGTTACACAACTTAGTGAAATTTTTTTTAAATGGTATTCCATTATTATTTTTAAAACCCAAAAATTAATAAATTTTATAAAATTAATTTTTGAAAATTTAAATGCCTAATTTTTTATTAGGTGAAAATTTGAGGTTTCACAAAAGGCTTGGGTTTTGACTTGGGCTTGCTGGAAGGCTTAGACCTTGACTTGACTTGGAAGGCTTGGGCCTTAACTCGACTTGGTCAAAGACTTGAAGTGTGAAAAGAGAAAAGAAAGTAGTAAAGAGTTGTTTTCTTTCTTGGCATGATTTGGATGCTGTGGGAGGCTTACTATTTGTAGAGAAGTCAAGAGGGGGTGAAATTGATGACTTTCATATGTGGGGTTAAGGTAGGCTATTTATATCCAAGCTTAGGAGTGCAAGGGTTGTAATTTTAGATGTGGGATTAATGAAATAATGATGCTACCATAGGCCACCCTTTGAGCAGGGTTATCCTAAAATGTCTATGGAAGTTGTTGTCCCAAACTAGCAACCAAGAGGGGAGTGAATTGGTTGATTTGAGTAGTGATGATAAATTGAAAATTCAAAAGCAAGATGAAGAATATGTAGAAGAAGATTGAGTATAGTAGAGAAGAAAGAACACAAAGAATTATAGCAGTTCGGATTTACTTCAATCCCACGTCCACTTCCTTAACAACTTATTAAGGTTCCACTAGTTTTGAGTTTTTATAAGCTTAACTCTAACTTGATGTTTTCACTAGCTCACATCGATTTATTATAATAGTTTAAGATCAATCCCCATAACTCTTACAAGAGTTTTCTTAGGCTCACTATAACAACCTAAATGTTTTCAAGCTCACACTCAAACTTTTAATGGTGCTTTATTGCTCACACCCAACACTCCATGTTTGTAGGTTTTTTATATTTAGATAAGAAAATGAAAAATATTATTCAATGAAATTGCAATCACAATCTTACTATATTCTCATCGTAAGAATAAATTTTAATATGGTATTTATAGCCATTTAGCTTGAACTAGCCATTTGATGTGGTTCTTACATGTTTAGTGCTTATCTTCCATTAATTTGGTGGTTAAAGTTCGATGTACAGTTGCTAAGCTCGGTGAGCAGTTGCACAGTTTGAAGCTTCTTTGTAACAACTAATTCCAATGGTTGAATTTTATTATCTGATATAATTCAGCTTGCCCATGCTGATATGCCATGCCGTCGCACAGCTCGGTGTGCTGTCACTCGGCACAATGTTACCCTTAAATTCAATTTGCTTCTTACACGTGTCCAATATTATTTTTCTGAGGTATTTGGTGCTAAGATTCAAATCTGTCATACTTGTGTGGTCGCTCGGCTCATCTGGGCGGTCGCACAAGGCTTTGAGCATTAAGGAGGTACTTCAAGAGCTGACCTCTATCTCTTCTGTTACTTTTGAGTTTTTAGGTCTTTGTTATGTTAGGTCACTCAGGTGTCTTAGGCGGTGGCATGAAGTTCTGGTGTCCTGACTTCATCACTCATTGAGACCACTATCCTTTTTAAGAGTTTATGAATTTTTAGCTCGATTTGGTGAGGTCTCTCGGTGCTCAAGTACGGTCGCACGCCTATCTCATGACCTTGCTTAATCGTTCATTGACAATGCAAACTCTTCTATAAGATTTTTGTAGTTTGCTTGGTATATCTATGTGTGTGCTCAATTTTCTTGGGTGGTCATACATATTCAGCTCGGTATACTGCTTAACTGCTTGCTTAGCTTGGTGAGTTTATATGTGCTGCTTGGTTCTCTATAGGCTCAACATTTGCTTAGCTCGACACTTTTATCTATGTTGTTTAGTTAGCTCAGCAAATCTATCTGTGGCATAGCTCAGTGGCTCAGGCAGCTTTTGTGAGGTCGTACAAAGGCGCTCGATTTTTTATCCCTACAATACAAACTTGTTCAAAATCATTAGTACTTTATCAATTTAATTGTCAATGATCAAAGTAGAGTTTGATTGTCCAACAATCTCATCAAACTCCCCCTTTTTGACATTAGCAATCGAATTGAATTTAAGTTAAAAGTAATTAAGTGCATGCATCAATTATAATTCAAAATGCAAATGTTCAATGGGAATGCTTATTGATTTTAGTTGCTCCCCCTTAGATTATTAATGCATGATTATTAAAAAAAAGGTTTAATAAATTTTATCCCCCTTTGTTAGATAATTTCTTAAATCCATACAATTTTGTTGTCTTTTCTTCCCTTTTTTACAATCAAGTTTTCTTCTCCCCTTTGAAATTCATCTCGCCCTTTGACAATTAAAGAAATTAAATACAATCACCTTTGATTTCTCCCCCTTTTATAATTAAATCAATTAAATTCAATCACATTTCTCCCCCTTTAATAAAGGAAAAAAGGAAATAAGAGGAAAAAAATAAAATTATTGATGATAGATTTGAATACAAGATAAAAATAAAAATAATACCAAATAAGAGAAAGAAAATACAAGAGAATGATTAATCTAAAACTTTTTCTTTTTCTTTTCTTGATGGTGGAGGAGGAGTTGGAATTCTTTCATCCTCATCGCCAAGAGAAGAAGTTGGAGAGGAGTCATGTCAGGATGGTAAGGATCCTTCATAAGGACTTTCATTAAGTTCACTCACATCCCATTCACATAACTCACATTGAGGAAGTTTAAATTTCCCTTGTAAGTCATATATGTCATGATGAATGTGGAAAATGAGATTAACCTTTTTGTTGAGTTTTGTGATTCTCTTTGAGACATCCTTCTTAAAATGATTAAATTATTTTTGGAGAGAAAATATAGCTTTAAGGATAAGTTTGAGAGTTTTGGATGATTCACCTTTTTCTTTGGTTGGTTTGGAAGGTTTGGGGGGGGGGGGTAACATGGAAAGGTTCACCTTCTTCTTCCATAATGTGGTCCCTATGTCTCTTCCTTTCCATTTGGATAACTCCCTTGCTACCAAATGTATACTCATAGTGATCATCAACCTTTTGGATACATCTGGCATGTTCAAGGTAGTCTAGGTTGATGGAGTTTGTGGCTGGATCAAGGGAATCAATTAGGGTTGCAAGATTTTCCTGGGTTAGGGGACCTAAGTGTCTAGCAAGTTGGATAATTTGGGATGATAGAAAGAAAGTTCCTGCCTTATACTTCCCAATATGTATAAAAGTGTCTATGAGAAACCTAGCACTTTGGATTGGCTGATTATGCACAATAGCATATAAGAAAAATAAGTCATGTTGAGTGACCTTCTCATTTCCATCCCTTCTTTGGTGAATGGTGTAAATGTTGATTCAATGTAAGAGCCAATAAAGAAGGGTTCTAAAGTGTATGGCTTTTGAAGACCAATTATTGTATTGGGTTTCAATAGACAGTTCACTCCAAAAAGATGAATAAGTTTTTAAAGGAAAATCCATATCATTATAGGAGAAGGCTCCATGAGTTTGGAATCCCTAAACTTTACCAAATTCTTCTAAGGAAATAGCAAAGTCTTTGTCAAAAAGCCTAAAATAAACTCCATAAAATCCTATAGGTGTATTATGATTCTTTTCTATCCTTATAGACATTAGGAATTCCCTTGAAAGACTAGGATAACCTAACTCATTAGGAAATACAAAATGTCTCCACCCAATTCTATCAAGGTAGCTAAAGATTTCACCTTAGATATTTAGGGCTAGGAGCATCCCTTCCACAAGCATTTTTGTAACACCTTTATACCCTATATATGTATAATACATATACCCAGTATATGTAAAATACGTGTTTATGGTATAAAAATATCACAAACTGGTTTCATAAAAATTTTTACTTTAACAAATTAATATCTTAAATATCTTAAAAATGTACATTTAAATAGTAATAAAATATTCTTTATTAGTTATAGCTTCTAAAATAACCATTTTATATAAAAATCTCTAAAAATAATTCGCCAGAGTTTTATCTGTAATTTGGACAATCCCAAAATTTCAACAAACCACAACTTGCATAAAACAACACTCCCAATAATATTACATCACCATTTCTCCAATGCTTTACAATTTTTTCACATTTTCTCAAAACATTTATAAATATACATATTTATATCAAAAAATATTTAAAATCCCACATTACACAATTTATCCCTAAACATTCTCTATAATTTACAATATATATACTCCAAAAATATAACATAATATACATAAAACCAAAGTGTGTTATAATATAAAATATATACATGCTGGCAGTGTCTATGATCTCGATGCACCAAAATCAACTTTATAATCAACCAAATCTAGAAAAACTCTCTGGCTCTACCGGATCACCCTGTCATCTGCACGATGAATAAAATCGCGCTAAGCTAAAAGCCTAGCAGTACAAACTCTAATAATAATAAAACTTATATGCAATGCCAATGTACAATGCTTATGTATACTATATCACCATGTGACATACCATTTCATTTTAAACATATTTTTCAATAATTTTACAATCCACATAAAAACAAACACAAGCATGGGCCCAAAGGATCTAATATGCTATTCAAATTTCAGAGTTACTGTTTTAGTCCAAATTGACACCATATGTCTAGCCCCGAAGGCAAATCATAATAATGTTCAAAAGCTAGCCCCAAAGGCAAATTATATCATAGTGATGCCAAGCGTCTAGCCCCGAAGGAAAATCAAGTAATTGCTCAAAAGCTAGCCTCGAAGAAAAATAATGAGGATAACCTAATAGGCATGCCACCAAACACAGAACTCTGGAAATTGAATAACATACAAGGCATACAATTATTTCATATTTTCCATTATCAATATCTTTGTTTTCATTTTCTCATAATCAACTAGGCACATTGTCTCTTTCCACATTATCAATTAGATACATTGCCTCATTTTCTCATTCATCTCATTTTTCTCAATTTTCTCATTCATATTGATGTCATTTCATTTCATTTCATCATATCTCAATATACCATCATAATGTATCACACCACATCAAAATCACATTACACAAACACTTTTAGTTATTTTCATGTAATTCACATAATTCATATTTTATGCACTTTAGCCATTAATAATGGCTTTTCACAATGCCTTTAATGCATACCTAATAATTCACATTACCTAAACACTTTGGGTCATTTTCACATAATGCACATATTTCACATTTTATTCAATTTTTCCATTATCAATGGCTTTTCATAATGCATTTAATGCATCCATAACATTACACATGTCATAGCATATTATTCATGAATGTTCAATGTATCAACTAGCTTAACACATTTTCCAATCAAAATGTGTTAAGCCCAATGTAATGCAAACATATCCAATTTATCCAAAGTTTGTACTTACCTTAGAAAGCCACTAAAACCAAGCTTAAAAACAACCTCCAACCTTCTCTTCCAAGTTGCCCTTCTACAATTGAGTTGGCCAAACTACTACCTCTTAATGCATATACAAAATGTGATCATAAATAATCATTTAATATCACATTCTAAGATATTTTCAAACTTAAACCATAATTAAACGTCATTCTAGATAAAACCCCAAAATATAGCATAACATTACTTTAACATTGGACAACCATGTTAAATCATATAAATTTGTGTTTTATGTTTATTTATATTATTAGAAACATATTTAAATATGTTTAAATTAATTACATTACATAAACCCATGCTTAAATACAAAACCCTAAAAATGACAGAATCTTCACTAATGAAGGTTCTCTGTTCCAACTCATTCCAATTATCATTCCACGCTTATTTCTATTACTTTAATCATTAGAGAACATGATTCAACACTAAATTTAACTAAGAAGCAAAATTCAAGAGAAGGAGAGATGGGAGGAGTAAGGCACCAAATGCCTCTCCCCTACCCTTATTTATAAACTTCAAGTCCAAAATATGGTACAATTGACACAGTGCCAAATGCGCTCGAATGCACACCAAAAATGGAGGAATGCCATGTCAATCAAGTTTATTCTTTCTATTTTTCCCCAGCTCACATCATTGCATCAATTGTAAAGGAGGGCCAGTCGTGAACCCTTAGTTTTGCACCTAATTTAGAAATTAGGGATTTAAATTTGAAAATTTAATTTATCATAAAACAAATTGATTTTTTTTCATTTTCTAAAAATAAATTATTTATTTAAAATATATACATATATAAGCTAATGCAACCTAATGTAACCCAGTCTTGATAGGCGTGACTTGGTCATGCCATGCATTGCGCAGTACAATCTTGACACACGTGACCCGGTGAACACGCATGTGGGCTACACTTATTTTTTGTCCCCTATAAATAAGGTCCCCATTTTCAATCAAGGGATCTGACTTTTGGGATAACAAAACTCAGCCAAACTAAATTTCTAACACTTTAAACTTAAATTAATTTTACTATTTGATTTATTTCTTTAATCCATTCATTCCTACTACACTCGTTCACTTAATTAATTACATAATTAATTCTTGAGTTGGTCAACTAGAGTTATGAAGCATCAAAGCACTTCAACTATACATCAAGAGAAAAAGAACGTGACACACGTGACTCGGTGAATGCGCATGTGGGCTAGACTTATTTTTGTCCCCTGTAAATAAAGGTCCCCCTTTTCGATCAAGGGATCTAACTTTTGGGATAACAAAACTCAGCCAAACTAATTTTCTAACACTTTAAACTTAAATTAATTTTTCTATTTGATTTATTTCTTTAATCCATTCATTCCTACTACACTTGTTCACTTAATTATTTACATAATTAATTCTTAAGTTGGTCAACTAGAGTTATGAATCAGCAAAGCACTTCAACCATACATCAAGAGAAAAAGAATGCCAAAGGTATTTATTTCCTCACCTCATCTATTTCCTTTGGGTAATTAAATTAACTGAAATTGGTTAATTAAGCCCTTTGCAATCAAATGCATGAACTACTTACAACTCTAATTCACAGTCAAACAGGACAAGCAGACATACTTTGAAATTTCACCCCGGATAGTGAGACCTCAATAAAAATATTAAAATTGGTCCATTTAACTGATTTTAATTTTTTGCAATTTCAATTATTGTTATTTATTTAATTGCAATTTAATTTATCGCCCTTTAATTGTGAATGGATGAATTTATTTTTTGTTAATTGATCATTTAACTATTAATTAGTTGAAAATTTATACTTAACCTAGTACCTACAAGGGCTAGAGTCAAAACTCCCTTGTGAATGTTATTTCAGAGATGTAACAATTTACTTCTTATTAAAATTGGTGGATGTCATGTGATTATTTGCTCGCATAATTAACTGTCATTTATGCCTATTTTTGTCACATGCTTTAAAAATCCTTTTTTAACCACAAAGATTAAAATCAATCAAAGAGAAATTCTTTTTTTTTTATTTTATTTAAAAATCTAACTTGGAACCCATCGTGATTGGTTTTAGAGTAATGCATTTTTAGGTAAAATTAATTAATTTTTATGAAGTCAGCAAAATGGGTTTTTTCCTCATATTTTCTCAAAATCAAATAAATTGAGGTGGCAGCTCTCCAATCAAGCTTTTAAGCAAAGTCATCATCTCTTTTCAAAATATAGGAGAGTAATCCTTTTTTCAAAATGAAAAGGCAATTTTTAAACTCATGCTTATTGAATTGACTGAAGATCGTACACAAAAGCATCGTGTGAGACCATGCCCAAATGAATATTTTGGCTCCAATTCCTAAGCAAGCCAAATTGGTGCTTGGGTGAGATCTCACATGCTCCTAAACTTGCACTAATCAGATTATATGCAAACACAAATTTTGGATAGTGCAAAATTCATGGTTCATAATTCCCAATACGCCTGGTGTATTAGAACATGCCTCTTTTTAGGTCTAAATATTATTTTATTTTTAATTATTACAATATTATTCAATTAGCATGTGATAAAATAAAATCCATTCATAAAAAAAACAAGGGAAAATGTACAAAAATTATCCTGAACTATTTGGAGTATCTCACATTAGATCCAAATTTTTTTTATTCATTTGTTACTTTGAACTTTCAAAAACAGAACAAATTGGACCCCGACTTAATGAATGTCAAAACGTCTACTAAGTTTTGATGATGTTTGCAGGACCCACTATTTAAAGATTTTTTTTACAAAAAAAAGAGACCAAATATAACCCTAAAATATTTTCAGATATCAAATTGGACTTCAAAGCTTTTATAGTGAATTATTATGAAAATATTTGTGTCTAATATTATTATTAATATTTTTAAACTAATAAAAAATTTAAATCACTAACCACAATATTTAATAACACAAAAAGACAAAACTTTTAAAAAAGAAAATAAGTAAAATTTATTAATATTTATTTATCTAATATTTATTAATATATTTTAAAATATTATTTTCTTTTTTATTTAATTTATTCACATAAAGTCATTAATATATAAAAATTTATAAAATTTATAAAAACTATAAATAGATTAGTAAGTCAATATTAACGACTTTATGTGAATAAATTAAATAAAAAATAACATTATAAAATAAATATATAAATTTGATACATTTTACTTATTTTTTCTTTTAAATTTTCTTGTCTTTTTTATTATTGAATAGTGTAACTGGTGATCTAAAGATTTGTAATAGTTTAAAAATATTGATAATAATATGATATAAATATATTCATAATAATTTACTATAAAAACTTTGAGATCCAAATTAAGATATAAAAATACTTTAAGATCATATTTGATCTTTTTGTCTAAAATTTTTAAATAGTGACTCCCACAAAATGCCAAATCATCAAAACTTAATAGACGTTTTGACTTCCATTGCGTTGGGGTCCAATTTGTTCTATTTTCGAAAGTTCAAAGTCATGATATGATTAAAAAAATATTAGGGTCCAATGTGAGATGTTTTGAATAGTTTAGGGTTGTAATATCCCGATATTTGATGTACTTTAGAATAGTAAATACAAGAGAGCATATTGGTGTAATGGGTAGAGAAAATATGTGATGGATGTTATATATGTAATATATATATTTGAAATATATGAGAAATATAAATAGAATATATAAGCCTTATACATATACCTAACATATACTACACATATGCATGAGGTATACATTGGTGGTGGGAAAGTTAATTTTAATTAAATAATAATAATAATAATAATAATAATAATAATAATAATAATAATAATAATAATAATAATAATAATAATAATAATAATAATAAAGTGAAGATGATAAAGTCAAAAGGAGAAGGGAGTTGAATGGTGGAGAGTAAATTAAAGTAATTAATATATAATATTATATTGTTAAAGATAAGGATGAAAGTTTAAAAGAAGAGTCTTCTTTCTTCTTCTTCCTCTTTGAACGTGAGATTGAGAGAGAGTGAGAGGAGCTTGATTTTATTCATAGATACACCAAATTCATAAGAGTTTTAAGAGGTTTGAAGGTTTGGCAAAGAATTCAAGTGAGTACTTTCTTCTTGAGCTTATTTTATGAAATATATATATATATATATATATGATATGGTTAGTGAGAAAAAGTGATGATTAATTGAATAATATGATGACAAAGATATATTGAAGTGTATATCTTTTGAATTGATACATAGATGAAGTAAATATGATTAGATGTTGGGGATAATGATGAGTAGCTGGAATTGAGAAAAAGAGTAAGGGTTTGGTAAAGTTGAGTTCGAGATTGGGTGAATTGATAATGGATGATGGTATGAATGAAATATATGATGATTGTTATTATGACTTTGTGTTTAAATTAACAAGAAGTAAGTAAAGTAGAGTAAACTTGGAATAATCAAAGGCTTGTACATAATCTCTTTGGTTTATACACATGATTTTGAGTTTATATATATGATCTTGAGTTTGTATATATTTGATTTAACATGATTTGGAGTTGCTTATGTGATATATGAGTATTGTATTGATGAAAATGGAGTGAAAGTGTGTTTTTGCGATGCCATAGGAGTACCCAGAGGTTTTGCCTGATACGCCCAATGACACATCCAATGACACACCCATGTCTCTGGGTGTGTCGTAGCACTATAATATAGGATTAAAGACACCGACAGTGACATGCCCATGTCTCTGGGCATGTTGTAGCTACTATAACGCAGGACTAAGAGCACAGGCAATGACACGCCCATGTCTATGAACGTGTCATAGCTACCGTAAGGGAGAATTAAGGACATGGGCAGTGACATGCCCATGTCCCAAGGCATGTCAAAGTTTTTGTAAGTTGAGTGTGTCACTTGAAGAATTATGATAAAATATGTTGATTATGCTAAATATTGGTATGTTCGTGAGTCATATGGTGAGTGTGGCTTATGCTTGCATGAAGGAAATATGAAATGGGAAATATGGTTGGATGTTATGTGTGAATTATTAATAAATAATGAACATGATAAAGATGAGATGAATGTAATATTATTCTTAGTTTGGAAACTTCATATAGTATTAGTTATTGAGAAACTCCAAAGTATGGAGTATTGAATTAAGTGTTATGAGTTGAGAAGAAAAGATAAGATTTGAGTAGTATAATTGAGATATATAGATTGATGTTATTAATAACTTAATTATTCATATCTTGATTGGAAGATCAAGTTATGAAGAGTTAGAAGAAGTAAAGATTTAAGTAGTTGGCTTGAGTTTGGGTTATGTTAACATTACATTGGACTTAATGCATTTTGGATAGAGAAATGTGTTAAGCTATTTGGTACATTGAATAATGTACTATGACATGTAATTTGTCATGTATGCATTAAATGCATTGTGAAAAGCCATTGATAATGGCTAAATTGAGTAAAATGTGAAAAATGTGCAATATGTGAAAATGACCCAAACTGCTTGGGTAATGTGGTTTGTTGTGTATACATTAAAGACGTTGTGAAAAGCAATTGGCAATGGCTAGATTTCATAAGTATGTGAATTATGCAAAGATACCCAAGATATTTGGATAATGTGCTTTAATGTAAAATGTGATACATTGCAATGATATACTGAGAAATGATGAAATGAAATGATGTGACTTAGGTATGAATGATGTGAACTGGTAATGTGATGTGATTATGAATAGTGATGGTCACTGGAAAAGTATAAACTAAAGTGATGTTATATACATGTAACCTATATCATTACTTGTCTAATTGTGTTGAGATTGATTGGATATGCACGAGAGGTTCTGAGCAGAGCTAGGCCTAGAGGTGCATATGCAAATAGACATGAGCAGAGCTAGATCTTGACCCGAGCATAGCTGAGTCATGCGTTTGAGATGATGGTTGACCTGAGCAGAGCTAGGTCATGTGATTGAAATTGAAAATGGACTCGAGCAGAGCTGGGTCAAGAAATTTATAGTGTGACAGCTGAACTTAGTAATTGTAATGATGTGTGAGTGGGATGTGAATCCCAATAGTTATCTACGAGTATGGAATGTGATTTCCAATATTGTAATTATGTGTAAGTGGGATGTGAATCCCAATATTATATTTGTGTATTTTATATGTGGATAAGGATGTGATATTTGTATTTGTGTATTTGTATGTATATGTTGTTTATATGTACCACTAAGCTTTGAAGCTTAGCGCGGTTTGTGTGAATCATGCATGTAAGTAGATTACCGATCTGAGAGTCAGATAGTTGTGCTACGAGAAGACTGAGGGTATGCCAGAGACCAACTAGAAGGTGGTGCATATATGTACATTTTGTTATTTTGTAGTTTGACCATATGTATATGTATATGAATGGATTTTGAAAAAGAAAATGTATATTTATATACATGTAATCGAATGAATCTTATAAATGGTTTGGAAATAGTATTTTCAATGAGAATGTGGTTCAAGAACGAAAAATGTTCTTTTATATTTATATATTTGTATAAATACCATAATGAAAGGTTTAAATGGAATTTTATCATGACATCCTTATGTCTTATATGCATATTGTACATATATGGAGTAAATGTACAATATGTATATAAAGTATAGGGGTATTACAAGGGTCATTTTTATACATTCTCCCTGAAAACAATTAGTTCAAAATATAAAACCAAATGAGTACTTGCACTTAGTAGAAATATACCCTTTACAATCTTTAAGTTAGAAAAAATAATAAAACAGAAGGCATCATGGGTAGTGAAAACTTGCTTTTTACAAATTCATTGAAAATAAATAAAAAAACAACAACGATAACAGAAGTAATAAAAATATTAACAATAATAACAAAATATAAATAGACAAAAAACATAAAAATAAAACATAATGAACATTAACATCCAAAAGCCATAATTTAACAATAATGCATAAAACACAGTTAAACTTACGTTGTAATCAATGAAACGCTTTATGGAAGAGGCAATAATAAAAAAACAATATTAAAAGAAATAACAACATAATGGTGAATAAAAATGGGGCATAATGTAGGAAAATCCAATGCGAGGATGACATATATAGAAACATGATAGCCAACACATAAGCACAATATGGAGAGCATGTAATTATAGTAGCAAAATAAAAAGAGATAATGGCTATAAACAATAATTAAAACATGAAAACAACAGCAAAAGTAATGCAGCAACCAAAATAATAATAATAATTATTATTTAAAAATTATAGCTAGAAAAACACAAAAGAAAGTCATCAATGCAAATTTGTCATTGCACAAGCATCTGCCTTTTAAAAGCCCAGTTTCTCAAATAATGTTCTATAATTTTAGATTTTATTTTAATTTAATGCAAATAGTGGTAGGCATGATAATATTGTTAACCTATATTTAGGTCAATCTTGATTTTGATCTTGACAAACAAATTGAAATTTTCTAATGGCTTCATTGAATGTCTATATGGTAAATAAGTAACTTAGTATGAGATAAAATATAAGAAACTTGAATTTCTAAATTGTGTTGAGAACCTCGTCTGTAGAGCCTGCGACAGTGATTTTACGACCACTAAAAAGGTCTCGCAAATGTGAAAATGGTGAAGTGCCCGCAATAAGGATCTCACAACTGTGAAAATAGTGGCATGCCTATGAAAATGGGTTTGATAGCATAATACTATTCATGGCGACAATAGTGACCACACCTAAATTCTAGTGACAATGATTTTGCTATAGCTAAAAGCCAAAAATACACTGAAGAGATTGCATATAGCTTTGTGTTACCTTTCTTAGAGCGAAAGGTTCTATCCTACCATGAACTCACCAAGAAGTGACCATGATGCTCATAAGACTTAAAGCTTGAAAACATAAAAGCCACCATAGTGAAGATTAAGATTGCAATATGAAGATCAAGGTTGCGACTAAGGCTCTACAACTGTGACAATTGTTTGACATAGAAATCCAAGAAGATTTTATTGCTATTGGAGTTATACTTTTCTACCCAGTTCAGCAACAGGGTAGAATTACCTTGAGGCCTATAAATACAATTCAAATAAGACTCTATATAACACCCCTGGTGTAATATCCTCATTTATGTCCTAGAAGTTTTGCATATTGTTATTGTTGTTGTTGTTATAAATTGAATTGTTTGTATATGATGGGATAAGAAAAGAAATTGGAAGGAGAATGCTTGTGTATAAGTGTTTTGGGAAAGAATTAGGGTTTAGAGAGAATGGTATATATTGTGTATATGAGGATATATATAACATATAAATGGGTCAAAGGATGAGTCAAAGGAAGAGAGATATTTTTGTGTTAAGTGTGTAATTACATATAAGGGCTTATATGAGACAAGAAGTTAGTTAATTGAGTGAGGGCATTTTGGTAATTGCTTGGATAAGAACACTTGGTGGAGATTAAAAGCAAAATTTGACTTGGTGTCTTCATCTTTTCTTCTTTCTTTCAAGAGGTGGCCGGCTCTCCATTAGTAAAAGGGAAGGAGAAGTGTTCTTGATACTAAGATCAAATTGAAGAAGGAATTGAGAGCTTTGGTGAAAGAATTGTGGAATTTCTTCATCTAAGGTAAGTATTCTTTTGTTTCCTTTACTTATTTTGTAGTAGTGTTGAAGTTATGATTAGGGTGATTTGTGATTTGTTGGTTTGATGATTAGATGTGTTTGTGTTGTGTTTTCAAGTGTTGAATTGGTTTTAAGTTAAGAGTTTAAATAGGTGTTGTTGTTGGAAGTGGTGGATGTTGATTTTGAAAGATGGTGATTTTAGGGTTTTGAGATGATATGTGTAAGTGTAATATTAATGTGTTATGAGGTGATTTTTATGATGAATATGTGTTTAAAACATTGTTTATGTTCATTTGAAACATGTGGTATGATGTATATTAAGTTTAAATGCAATTGGGAAAGTGTTGGCTTTGGTTAGGGTTTTGGTTATGGGTGACACGGCCAAAAAGCTATGGGAAACACGGCCAAGACATAAAATTTTGAAGGTGTTGGATTGATTTTTGGGAGACACGGCCGTGTCCCCAAGCCATGTTTGCTACTGCCAAAGTTTGGTTGAGAGACACGGCCACAAGCTTGGCCGTGTCCCTTGCCCGTGTTGCTTACTGTCCAATTGGGTTGAGTGACACGGCCACAAGCTTGGCCGTGTCCCTCATGTGTGCTGCCCGTGTCCCTCATATGGGTTAGGTAAGTTTTGTTTTCCTTGACCTAGTTGCAATGTTTTGGTTCTTCATAGGTAGGTTGGTTCCTAAACCTAAACTTAAACACTTTAAACATACTTTAAACTATGAATGAGCTAATCAAATGCATATGAAAGATCCTAAAGCTATGAATCATATAAATTGTTCTTTGCCCTAATTGCATTGTTGAGATTTAAACAAGGTTATGTTATGCATTGTGAAAGGTAATGTGTTTTGTGAGTAATGTACCTTGAAATGTTTTATCAAAGATGTGATATCAATGATGCTTTATGCATAATATGAATTGAAATGTGAAATGTGATACAAAGCCATTGTTATTGGCTATGATGATGATATTGAGAGAAAGAAGGCATGTATGCCTAAATGTTGATGATAATTGGAAATGGAAATGATAATTGAATAATAAATGAATTGTGTGGCTAATGTGTTATTCTATTTTCAGAGTTTGTTGTTGGTGGCATGCCTAGTAAGTGTAACAATCTCTTGAAGTTAGGTTGGATTGAATCCTTGAAGCCTAATTGAGATGTTACCACCCTTGAAGCTAGGTTGGGTTGGTTCTTGAAGCCAAGTTGGGTTGAAGCTTAGCATGCTTTGCTCCCCTTGAAGCTTGGTTGAACCTAATCCTTGAAGCCTAGTTGGGTATATGATATTGATAAATGTGATGATAGAACCAAAACATTAACTCTGAAAATTGAATGGCATATTAGTGTGTCTTGGGCCCATGCTTGTCTATGGTTAATGTGAGTCATGAATGATGCTTGCCTTAGCTTATTGTTGATGATGAATGATTAAATGAATATAAATGAGGTCTATGATAAGATGTGAAGTATGATATGCCTATATATATATAAATGTTGAGTTATAAAATGGAAAGCTATGTTATCAACTTGGCATATATGATGTTACATGCATAATATGGATTGAGAATTGGTACTGCATTGCATTAAAGCATAACATTAGCATGATTATCTTACTAAGCCGTTGGCTTAGCGCGATAGTGTTTAATCGCGCAGGTAATAGAGTTGATAGAGTTGATCCCGAAAGCTCTTCGAAACCGACCGAGGGTAGACAGTGAAGAGTTGATTTTGGAGACTTAAAGATCAAAGAAAACTTGCCAATCATGTATAACTCTTTTATATTTTGTAAAGTATTGATTAAATGTACATATATGTATATTTGTAAATATGGAATTAAGTGTTTTCAAATATGTAAATATGTAAATATTTTATGACTTCCGCTGTGTAATAACTATATGTATGTATATATATATATATCTAATGTGTTTTATTTTAAAAGTAAATGATCTACTTTCCTATAATATATAATGATAATAGTATTGTATCTATTTAAATGTTTTGAATGTTGAAGAAAATCGTAGCATCCCTATGTTTGGTGCACTTATGCTACATTGTTGTGGTTGTAGTGTGTGTGCATTGGATGTGGGGGTGTTACAATAGTTTTGGTATCAGAGCCTAGGTTTGAGATTCTCAACCTAGGCAATATGTTATAAAAAGAATATTTTGAATTAAAAAGTGAGTTTTTGAAATAAAATACATGTTTGGGATTGGCAATCTTTGATCTTTAATAAGGTGTGTCCTGTTGTGTTTGCAGTGTTAGGTGTTGATGGATTCTCATTTGAGACAGTCAGTTGAGGGCAGTGAGGAGAGTGTTGCTCCTGATGAGGGAGTTAGAGTTGAGAGTGCTGGGGAGGCACCTGCTTCTGGGTCGGGGAGACCAACTGGTGAGGAGGTTCCACCAGCTTGGTTTGTGAATATGATGAAGACTTTCAGGCAAGCGCCAGTACAACCAGTGCCACCACCCCCTCAGCCTTTGGTGCCAGTGAGGCGCTATGACAAGTTAAGGAAGTATGGAGCTGAGGATTTTATTGGTACCACTGATCCAGCTGTAGCAGAACAGTGGCTTGACAAAGTTCAGAGGATCTTTATTCAGTTGCAAGCCACCCCTGAGGAAAAGTTTGATTATGCAAGATCCTTGTTGCAGAAGGATGCATATAGTTGGTGGAAGACAGTGCCCCATTCTATGGATGATCCATCAACCTTGTCATATGCTGACTTTCTGAGAGAATTTGAATTGAAGTATACTCCAAGGGAGTATAAAGATGGGAAGAAAAGAGAATTTTTAGATTTGAAGCAAGATCACCGGACCGTAACTGAATATGAGGTTGAGTTTATTCGATTAAGTCAGTATGCTGGGGGCATAATATCAGATGAGGTAGATAGATGTAGGAGGTTTGAAGAGGGATTGAGGCCCTCTATCATGTGTCATGTGGCTGGATCTAGATATCAAGATTTTTCCCAGCTAGTGGCAGCAGCTCGGAGTGTGGAGCGAGCTCAGGGTATTGCAGCTGCTTCAGAGGATGAGGTTAGGGTGAGAAGGCCCCAGTTTGAGGCAGGGTCTTCTTCAGTGAAGAGGGGTAGAGGAAGCTTTGTTCCTCGGAGTATTAGGAGTCTGAGACCAGCAGGTAGATCAGTGCAGTTCCAGAGACAAAGATTTAGACCTGCAGCTTCAGTGGCAAGTGCTCCAACCCCTATGGTTCAGAGATCCACCTTACCTATCTGTATCCATTGTGGGAGGCCCCATGGTGGTCCTTGTTGGAAGGCTGGTGTTGCAGGGGTATGTTTCAGGTGTGGGTCACCTGACCATTTTGTGAAAGATTGCCCTGAGAGGCAAAGGCAGATGCCAGTTGATTCTGCCGCTTCTCGAGCCAATGTGAGGGGAGGCAGAGGTGCCAGCCGAGGAGGTAGACCGGGGTTCATTTCTAGAGGTGGTGCTACATCCAGGGAGACTAGACCGGAGGAGGTTGGTTCTTCCCAGAGGATGTATGTTATGCAGAGGCAGCCGGATGCATCGGCGGTCATAGCTGGTACTTTTTCTTTATTTAATACTGCAGTACTTGCATTGATTGACCCTGGATCCACACACTCTTACATTAGTGCATCTGTGTTACCTGTATCTGATATGCATGCTGAGTCCCTAGGATTTGATGTTTTGGTAACAAATCCGTTAGGGCATAGTGTGATAGTTAGTAAAGTGCACAAAGATAGTGCAGTAGTGGTGCAGGGTGAGCAATTCCCTGGGGATTTGATTGAGATGCCATTTAAGGAATATGATGTGATCCTAGGCATGGATTGGCTATCTCGACATGGAGCTGTGGTAGATTGTAAAAAGAAAATTGTTTCTTTGAGAACTGGTGATGGTAGGGAGGTGATAGTATCTAATGAGCAGGAACAGTTAGCCTCCTTATTTATTTCAGCTGTTGCAGCTAGGAGGTTGATTAGGAAAGGGTGTGAAGCCTATCTTGCTCATGTGGTAGATACTAGAGTAAGAGGTTCACCTATTGATAACATTGCCACAGTTGCAGAGTTCCCAGATGTATTTCCAGAGGAGCTGCCAGGATTGCCTCCTGAGAGAGAGGTGGAGTTTGGTATTGAATTGTTGCCTGGTACCACTCCTATCTCTATTACTCCTTACAGAATGGCACCAGCAGAATTGAGGGAGTTGAAAGTACAATTACAGGAGCTGTTGGATAAAGGATTCATTCGCCCCAGTGTTTCTCCTTGGGGAGCTCCTGTGTTATTTGTAAAGAAGAAAGATGGTACTATGAGGTTGTGCATCGATTATAGGCAATTGAACAAGGTGACCATTAAAAATAAGTATCCTTTGCCTAGAATCGATGATCTCTTTGATCAGTTGAAGGGAGCGTCAGTATTCTCTAAGATTGATCTGAGATCGGGGTATCATCAGCTGAGAGTCAGAGCTGAGGATGTTCCGAAGACCGCATTTCGGACCAGGTATGGGCATTATGAATTTTTAGTTATGCCTTTTGGTTTGACAAATGCACCTGCAGCTTTCATGGATTTGATGAATAGGGTGTTTAGGCCCTATTTGGATCAGTTTGTAGTGGTCTTCATCGATGATATTCTGGTGTATTCGAGGAATGAAGAGGAACATGATAAGCATCTGCGGATTGTGTTGCAGATTTTGAGAGAGAAGCAATTATTTGCCAAATTGTCCAAGTGTGAGTTTTGGTTGGATCAAATAGCTTTTCTTGGACATATAGTTTCAGCAGAGGGTATTAGAGTTGATCCGAGCAAAGTTGAAGCTATTTTGAATTGGAGTCCACCCAAGTCTGTGACTGAGATTAGAAGTTTTCTGGGTTTGGCAGGCTATTACCGGCGGTTTGTGAAAGGGTTTTCTTTGATAGCTACTCCACTCACCAGATTACTTCGTAAGGGAGTTAAATTTGTGTGGACTGATCAGTGTCAGGCGAGCTTTGAGCAGTTGAGAGATATGTTGACTCAAGCGCCTGTTCTTACTTTACCTATTGAAGGCAAACCATATGTGATCTTCAGTGATGCTTCACATAGAGGTTTGGGGTGTGTGCTGATGCAAGAAGGTAAAGTGATAGCTTATGCATCTAGACAGTTGAAATCGCATGAGCTTAATTATCCTACCCATGATTTGGAGTTAGCAGCCATTGTATTTACATTGAAAATTTGGCGTCACTATCTGTTTGGGGAGAAGTGTTTTATCTACACTGATCATAAGAGTTTGAAGTATTTGGGTGTCCAAAAAGAACTCAATCTTCGCCAGAGGAGATGGTTAGAATTGATTAAAGACTACGACTGCTTGATAGATTATCATCCAGGTAAAGCAAATGTTGTTGCTGATGCCTTGAGTCGAAAGTCTTTAGCTGGTTTAACTTTTTACTCGCTCTCGTTGCTTGTTGAGTTGAGAGCATTGTGTGCTAGTTTTGTACCTTGTGATGATGGTGCATTGTTAGCACAGTTGCATGTGAAACCAGTTTTGTTGGATCAGATCAAAGAAGCTCAGTTGGCTGATAAGAAGATACAGAAGATTGTTTCGGATTGTCAGAGTGGAAAAGGTGGAGATTTTATTGTGAAGAGTGATGGGAGTCTATGGTTCAAGAACAGATTGTGTGTACCCGATGATGCTGTTTTGAAAAAGGTCATTTTGGAAGAAGCTCATCAGTCAGTGTTTGCTATGCATCCAGGCAATACAAAGATGTATCATGACTTGAGACAGCATTATTGGTGGATTGGGTTGAAAAGAGACATTGCTGAGTTTGTATCGAAATGTCTCACTTGTCAGAAGGTTAAAGCAGAGCATCAAGTTCCCACTGGGTTGCTTCAACCGTTGTCAGTGCCAGAATGGAAGTGGGAAAGAGTGACAATGGACTTTGTGTCTGGATTGCCTTTGACACAAAGGAAACATGATGCCATATGGGTGATTGTGGATAGATTGACTAAGACAGCTCATTTCCTTCCGATTCGGATGGATTACTCTTTGGAGAGGTTGGCTGAGCTGTACATCCATGAGATTGTGAGATTGCATGGTGTTCCAACTTTTTTAGTGTCTGATCGAGATCCCAGGTTTACTTCGAGATTTTGGAAGAGTTTGCATAGTGCTTTGGGTTCTCGACTGCATTTCAGCACTGCTTTTCATCCACAGACTGATGGACAGTCTGAGAGGGTGATACAGATCATTGAGGATATGTTGAGAAGCTGTGTCATCGATTTCACTGGAAGTTGGGATAGATTTTTACCTCTTGTAGAGTTTGCTTACAACAACAGTCACCAATCCAGCATTGGTATGGCACCATTCGAAGCACTGTATGGTAGACGGTGTAGGACACCGCTGTGTTGGAATGAACTTGGGGAAAGTAAGTTAATTGGGCCTGATTTGATTAAAGAAACTGAGGAGAAAGTGAAGTTGATTCGGGGCAGGTTAAAAGCAGCTTCAGACCGACAGAAGTCCTATGCAGATCTGAAGAGGAGAGACATTCAGTTTGATGTTGGGGATAAGGTATTCTTGAAGGTATCTCCTTGGAAGAAGATTTTGAGGTTTGGTCGGAAAGGGAAATTGAGTCCTCGTTTCATCGGACCGTATGAAGTGTTAGAAAGAGTTGGGCCAGTGGCGTATAGACTTGCTTTGCCACCTGAGTTGGATCGTATTCATAATGTGTTCCATGTATCTATGTTGAGGAGGTACAGGTCGGATCCATCTCATGTGTTGCCATTTGAATCTATCGAAGTGAGCCCAGATTTGACATTTGAAGAGGAACCAGTTGCTATCTTGGCACGGGAAGTGAAAGAATTGAGGAACAAGAGAGTGCCATTGGTGAAGATTCTTTGGAAGAATCATGCAAAAGAAGAAGCAACTTGGGAAAGTGAGCAGACTATGCGAGAGCAATATCCTCAGTTGTTTCAGAATTGATTTCAGGTAATTTCGAGGACGAAATTTCTTTTTAGAGGGGGAGAATTGTAATATCCTCATTTATGTCCTAGAAGTTTTGCATATTGTTATTGTTGTTGTTGTTATAAATTGAATTGTTTGTATATGATGGGATAAGAAAAGAAATTGGAAGGAGAATGCTTGTGTATAAGTGTTTTGGGAAAGAATTAGGGTTTAGAGAGAATGGTATATATTGTGTATATGAGGATATATATAACATATAAATGGGTCAAAGGATGAGTCAAAGGAAGAGAGATATTTTTGTGTTAAGTGTGTAATTACATATAAGGGCTTATATGAGACAAGAAGTTAGTTAATTGAGTGAGGGCATTTTGGTAATTGCTTGGATAAGAACACTTGGTGGAGATTAAAAGCAAAATTTGACTTGGTGTCTTCATCTTTTCTTCTTTCTTTCAAGAGGTGGCCGGCTCTCCATTAGTAAAAGGGAAGGAGAAGTGTTCTTGATACTAAGATCAAATTGAAGAAGGAATTGAGAGCTTTGGTGAAAGAATTGTGGAATTTCTTCATCTAAGGTAAGTATTCTTTTGTTTCCTTTACTTATTTTGTAGTAGTGTTGAAGTTATGATTAGGGTGATTTGTGATTTGTTGGTTTGATGATTAGATGTGTTTGTGTTGTGTTTTCAAGTGTTGAATTGGTTTTAAGTTAAGAGTTTAAATAGGTGTTGTTGTTGGAAGTGGTGGATGTTGATTTTGAAAGATGGTGATTTTAGGGTTTTGAGATGATTTGTGTAAGTGTAATATTAATGTGTTATGAGGTGATTTTTATGATGAATATGTGTTTAAAACATTGTTTATGGTCATTTGAAACATGTGGTATGATGTATATTAAGTTTAAATGCAATTGGGAAAGTGTTGGCTTTGGTTAGGGTTTTGGTTATAGGTGACACGGCCAAAAAGCTATGGGAAACACGGCCAAGACATAAAATTTTGAAGGTGTTGGATTGATTTTTGGGAGACACGGCCGTGTCCCCAAGCCATGTTTGCTACTGCCAAAGTTTGGTTGAGAGACATGGCCACAAGCTTGGCCGTGTCCCTTGCCCGTGTTGCTTACTGTCCAATTGGGTTGAGTGACACGGCCACAAGCTTGGCCGTGTCCCTCATGTGTGCTGCCCGTGTCCCTCATATGTGTTAGGTAAGTTTTGTTTTCCTTGACCTAGTTGCAATGTTTTGGTTCTTCATAGGTAGGTTGGTTCCTAAACCTAAACTTAAACACTTTAAACATACTTTAAACTATGAATGAGCTAATCAAATGCATATGAAAGATCCTAAAGCTATGAATCATATAAATTGTTCTTTGCCCTAATTGCATTGTTGAGATTTAAACAAGGTTATGTTATGCATTGTGAAAGGTAATGTGTTTTGTGAGTAATGTACCTTGAAATGTTTTATCAAAGATGTGATATCAATGATGCTTTATGCATAATATGAATTGAAATGTGAAATGTGATACAAAGCCATTGTTATTGGCTATGATGATGATATTGAGAGAAAGAAGGCATGTATGCCTAAATGTTGATGATAATTGGAAATGGAAATGATAATTGAATAATAAATGAATTGTGTGGCTAATGTGTTATTCTATTTTCAGAGTTTGTTGTTGGTGGCATGCCTAGTAAGTGTAACAATCTCTTGAAGTTAGGTTGGATTGAATCCTTGAAGCCTAATTGAGATGTTACCACCCTTGAAGCTAGGTTGGGTTGGTTCTTGAAGCCAAGTTGGGTTGAAGCTTAGCATGCTTTGCTCCCCTTGAAGCTTGGTTGAACCTAATCCTTGAAGCCTAGTTGGGTATATGATATTGATAAATGTGATGATAGAACCAAAACATTAACTCTGAAAATTGAATGGCATATTAGTGTGTCTTGGGCCCATGCTTGTCTATGGTTAATGTGAGTCATGAATGATGCTTGCCTTAGCTTATTGTTGATGATGAATGATTAAATGAATATAAATGAGGTCTATGATAAGATGTGAAGTATGATATGCCTATATATATATAAATGTTGAGTTATAAAATGGAAAGCTATGTTATCAACTTGGCATATATGATGTTACATGCATAATATGGATTGAGAATTGGTACTGCATTGCATTAAAGCATAACATTAGCATGATTATCTTACTAAGCCGTTGGCTTAGCGCGATAGTGTTTAATCGCGCAGGTAATAGAGTTGATAGAGTTGATCCCGAAAGCTCTTCGAAACCGACCGAGGGTAGACAGTGAAGAGTTGATTTTGGAGACTTAAAGATCAAAGAAAACTTGCCAATCATGTATAACTCTTTTATATTTTGTAAAGTATTGATTAAATGTACATATATGTATATTTGTAAATATGGAATTAAGTGTTTTCAAATATGTAAATATGTAAATATTTTATGACTTCCGCTGTGTAATAACTATATGTATGTATATATATATATATCTAATGTGTTTTATTTTAAAAGTAAATGATCTACTTTCCTATAATATATAATGATAATAGTATTGTATCTATTTAAATGTTTTGAATGTTGAAGAAAATCGTAGCATCCCTATGTTTGGTGCACTTATGCTACATTGTTGTGGTTGTAGTGTGTGTGCATTGGATGTGGGGGTGTTACACCTGGAGAACTGTCAGAAGATGCTACCCAGTAGCTAACAATTCTATATCCATTAATAAATAAAACTTTAAAAAAAAATCCTTAGTAAATTATAAACAAACTTCAATAATAATACGTCTAAAAATTTCGGCAGATTATCCTTTGTGATATTCACAGTCTAAATTCTCTTTAATCTAACATCACTTGCAGAAAAACATTTCTATCTTTCATACAATCAAACTCAACTCCAAGTACTCCATTTACTCAATAATCAACCATAGTCCAAAACAAATAACATATACATACCAATCAATATTTATCCATACATAATTCATTTTCCAAATTTATATCATCCACTTAAATATTATAATCCCAACTCAAAATAAACATATATCCCAACCACATTTACAATATATACAATCCTCAAAGTTGACCAAAATTGTACAATTATTGTTTAAACCACAATACCACTGCGTGAGCTATAATTAAATATATAATACAATATCTTGCAAAAGGAAAATCTTTTATATTGCAGTTGATCTATAAAATCCTAAAACTTTAATTGTCAAATCTGTTCCAGTTCATCTGATCTGCATGTCAAAAAATCTAACACACTAAGCAAAATGATTAGTGGTGCTTATATATATACATATTTTGCCATTTAATATCGTAGCTAATTAGTTACAATAATAAAGAAAGAAAAAAATCATAATTTCTATTAACAATTATTTTATTATCTTGTTAAGATATCACCAATATTTAAATAAAATATGATAATTTCTCTATTTTTTTTACTTGGTTCATGCTTGTTTTTAACCCTTTAAATAATTATGGTTTAAATAAAAATAACTTTATGATTTTGGCACAATAATATTATGATTTAAGCACTTATTATCATATTTATGTAATTTTATACTAATGACTATTGTATAATACTATTAGTATATTGAATTCATTATTATCTTATTTTACTATGTAAAATTTGCATAATTATTATATACTTTAGGGTTAATTTGAAAAAATCATCATTTGCCATTTTCACTATTTTCATGTTTTTAATTTATAAAGACAACTCTAAATTCTTTGACTTAACTTTATTCAAATTCATTATTTATTCATGCATTCCAAAGTTTATCTTCATTTACTTTCTCATGCATAAATATGTACAAATTTTTAAGTATTTAAACAATAATATTCAACTACTAATAGAAAATTGAATTTTCCTTTTTAAAACTTGAGTCTCGACCACTTAGTATCCTTATCATATATATAATTATAATTCCATTATCATATAAGTTTATCTATGTAACATCCACAGTTTTAAATACAAATAATATTTATATGGAGGGCCAATTAGAGTGTTGGAAAAGGTAAATGCATAGTACATACCTAATGTGTACACAAGATATACAATGGATATTCATAGTGTATACATGGTATATAACTAACATATACCTAATATATACATTGTTACTAAAACATAAAGTTTGGTAAAAAGTAAAAAATTAAAATTAAATAGAATAATATTAATAATAATAAAAGTAAAAGAAGATTAAAAATGTAATTTTGGGTAGGAAAACATAGAAAAATCTAATATTTAATTAATGTTTAATTATTTGATAATTATATTTATGTGGTTGGAAAGAAAGAAGAAAAGTTAAAAACATAAAAATATCTTCTTCTTTTCTTCTTCACCACCAGTTTGGATGAATTTGAGGGTGGGAGAGAGGAACAAATGTTAATTATTAATATAGATAGATATAAAGCAACAGCTAGTTCAAGACTTGAAGGCTATAAATACCACAAGATACTTCATTTTTCAAGAGGATTGTGAATGAGATAACAAGGTTAAACAACTTCTATTACATTGCATCAAAATTTCTTATTGTAACTCTTTAAATGTTGGGTGTGAGCATTAACACCGTTGTAAGTTTGAGTATGAGCTTTAAAACACTTAGGTTTTAGAGTGAGCTTGGAAAAACACTTGTTGAGTTGTGAGGAAGTTACTCATACCTTGTAATAGTTTGGTATGAGCTTATAAAAACACCAAGTTAGGATTGAGCTTGTAAAAAATCCAAGGTTAATGAAATTTTCAAGTTGAAGTTGGGGAGTGGACGTAGGATTGATTTGATCCGAACCATTATAAATCTTTGGTGTTCTTTCTTCTCTACTCTACTCCTTCTTTATCTTAATTCTTGATTTTAATTTTATTATTTTTCAATCACTACTTCAAATAAACTAATTCACTTCCCTCTCAGTTGCCATCTTTGGACAATAGCCACATTAAGATGGAGTGTCCCAAGATGAAGAACAAGTAGAAATGGGACAAGGAAAATAAGAAAGCTCTCAAAGTCACATAGGGAAGAGGACTCTGCAAGTGAAAAATAGGAGGAGCAAGAGATTTCCAACCTTTGTCTCATAGTGATGGGTGATGAAGAAGCACCAAATGCGGTAATCCCTACATCTAATTCTTATGATGATATCTTAGATGATGATGTTGATGATGCAAAATATGATGAGCTTCTTGAATACTTATCCAAAAGAGTAGGAAAATTCTTTTAGAAAATGAAACTTTATAAAGATAAATTTTCTAAGCATGAAAAGGATTTTATAGTTTTGAAAATCTCCTCCTTGGAATTGATAACCTTTAATGAGAACTTAAAAAGCTCATCGGAAGGAATTTCCAAAAAAACATTTCAAGCTTGTAAAATATTTCTAAAGAAAACCAAGAATTAAGAAAAGAAATAAATGAGTTGAAAAACTCAATCTCAAAATTTATCCAAAAAAACATTTCAAGCTTGTAAAATATTTCTAAAGAAAACCAAGAATTAAGAAAAGAAATAAATGAGTTGAAAAACTCAATCTCAAAATTTAACAACAAGAGAGAGGCCTTAGATGCTCTCATTAGGTCTTAAAGGTTTCCCACCATTAAACATGGATTGGGTTTCAATGGCTCATCATCCTCCACCTCAAAGGCACCTACATTCATAAAGGCCTCAACTCTTCAAAGTTAAAGAAAAAGTAGCACACACTAAGCGTAAGAGACTAAAGTGGACCAATCAAGACTCAGAAAGCTCTAGAACTAAGCCTTAAAGAGCTAATCATGAATTCATGTATACAAAGAATGCACAAAGGCACAAACACCCATAATCACACAATTGTGCATGCCAACACAAGCAACATCATCCTCAAAGGTATCACCAAAAAAGATGCAAAGGCCTAAACCTTTATATCAATGTCATTATTGCATGAGCTTTGGACATATTAATGTTCTTTGTTATATTAGGAAGACTCATCTCAAACTTGAGAACACTTCTATAGCTAACCCCAAAGGACCCAATTTCATTTTGGTACCTAAAAAGAAGTAAATTTCTTTGTTTATAAGTTTGCCTGAAGTCCATTACAAAGAAAAGCATGTGGATGGTTAATAGTGGTTGCTCAAGGCACACGATGGAGATACAAGCCTCTTCACTAGTTTATGGACTAAGAAAGGTAGAAGTGTCACCTTTGGAAATTATGCCAAAGTTAAAATTATTGGATTGGCTCCATTAGTGTAAATGGTAAGGATTTAATAGAAAATGTTTAGTTGGATGATGGTTTAAAGCATAATTTATTTATTATAAGTCAATTGTATGACCAAGGATATAAGGTAACTTTTAACACTAATGAATGCCTTATCTTAACCCTAGTGGATGGACAAGCAGTATTCAATGATGGAAGGTAGACAATACCTACATAATTAACTTACACCATAACACTAATAACAATTTCAGGTGTCTCTTGTCTTTTAGTAATGATGCTTGGCTATGGCATGGAAGGATGAGACATGCAAGCATGGAAGAACTTCAAACCTAAGAAAAGAGGAGCTAGTAGGAGGCTTGCCCAAGATAAGGTTTGCCAAGGACAAGGTGTGTGGGCCATGTCAATTGGGGAAGCAATACAAGAGCTCTTTTGAGCCAAAAACCAATGTAAACACTTCTAGCTAGACCTTTAGAATTAGTTCATATGGATTTGTTTAGACCTAATAGAGTTGCTAGTTTTGGTGGAAAGTATTATCCATACATCCTAGTATATGGAAACTCTAGGTTTACTTGGGCAAATTTCTTGACTCATAAGAATGATGTTTTTAGATTTTTTGTAAAAAGAGTTCAAAATGAAAAAAAATATATATTTTTTTATTTAAAAAATTAGGAGTGGTCATGGTGGGAAATTTAAAAATGAATTGTTTTTGAAAATATTTGTAATGAACTTTGAATTTCCTATAATTTTCCATTCCTAGGACTCCTCAATAAAAATGATGTTGTGGAGAGAAAAAATAAGACGTGGTTGAGATTTTTAGAACCATGCCCAATGAGTATGAACTTTCTTCATACTTTTAGGCCGATGCTGCCAATATCTT
The DNA here is from genome assembly GCA_947685225.1 of Garcia nutans. NCBI lineage: Eukaryota > Viridiplantae > Streptophyta > Magnoliopsida > Malpighiales > Euphorbiaceae > Garcia > Garcia nutans. The sequence goes on from CANTUV010000044.1 coordinate 20,059,239, forward strand.
GTGCTATATTTTCAATAGAATTTTTAAAAAAGTTATTTTAAACAAAAATTCTTATGAGATTTAAAATGGAAGAAAACCCAAGATATCATACATTAGTGTATTTTTATGCAAATCAAATGAAGATATATTCTTAGGCAATTCCACCTCTAGCAAAGCCTATAGAGTTTTTAACAGAAAGTCCCTAGTTGTTGAAGAAAGAGTGCATATTATTTTTGATGAATCAATTAAGCTTCATTTTGGAAAAGGTAGTTCTCTTAATAATCTTGCATGTGATTTTGATAAGCTTGAGTTAGTGGTGCATCTAAAGCTTAATAAATGAGAGGGGTTTCAACAAAATGAGTGCAAGGAGATCAACTTCAAGTAGAACCTTCCTATGATCTTCTAAAGGAGCAATACTACTCCAAGGTCCATTTAGAGGAACTTATTATTGGAGAGACATTTAAGAGTGTAAGTACTCACTCCAAGCTTAGATATTTAGATTCTAATGTAGCCTTTGTTTCTTAAATAGAGCCACAGACCATAAAGGAGGCTCAAGATGATGAAAGTTAGATGATTCATATTTAAGATGAACTCAACCAATTTGAGGAAATAAAGTATAAGAGCTAGTTCCTCGACCCAAAGATCATCCAATCATTGGGTGTAAATAGGTGTATAAGAACAAGCTTGATAAGAGTTGTATTATCACTAGAAACAAAGCTAGATTGGTTGCCAAAGGATTTAACTAATAGGAAGCCATTGATTGTGATGAGACTTTTATTCCCATAGCTAGACTAAAAGCTATTAGGATTCTTCTTTCATTTGCATGTTACGTGAACTTTAAACTTTTTTAAATGGCTGTGAAAAGTGTATTTTTAATTTTTTTTTATAAAAAGAAAGTTTATGTTGAACAACATCTAGGTGTTATAAAACTTGATGTGTCCTAGTTAGATTTAGCAAGTGTGCTAGCTGTATAAGTAATATAGATTTGTGAATCCATATATCGTCCTATGAAGACCAAAGTTTAATGGCCAATTATTATGTTATTTTACTATTATTTGAGAAATAATAATTGAATGAAAAGAATGAAAATAAATTATAAAACAAAATTAAAATTTCAAAAAATTCAATAACTTGAATAAATAAAGAATAATTCAATCAATAAAACATGTTAGAGTCCACAATCCCCCTAAACTTGAATATATATACATTGATTATGAAATTTGAGTTAAGATTGCTGGGTTGATTTTAAAGCCTGGCTAACATTATTCGGGGACATAACCTTTCAAATTAATATTGAACTCTTATTCAGATACTTTAATTTTAATTCGTATAACAATTAAACCCAATTATTTGACCTATAAGTCACAAGTCAATTTCAGATTATCTATTCAAACAAATCCTCAATTAAACTTGTTATACAAAATCCCATCAATCATGAAGTTAAATTCCATTAACCATTAACCTTAACTTCTTTATTTGAAACACCATTAAGGAATCAATCAATAAAATAAAAAACCCAGGCATTAAGAATAATAAATTTGCATAAAACTAACTCAATTCCATAAATCAAAATCAATATTCATCATTGTTTGGGGTTCATGTTTTCCCTAACACAAAGAAAATTATTCCATCGCTACAACTAGAAAATTAAAACTAAAATTAAAAATAAACCTGATAAATAAATCAAACTCTGAGTTTGTGTCTTTACCTTAACCTTGATTCAAGAAAAAAGAAGAAGAGGCTTTTAACGTAGAACACCATCTCGATCTCTACAATTTATATCCTTTTATAATCTCAAAGATAATTCCTATTTTTACTAGGGTAAAATAAGAAAAATTCCTTTATTTACAGTTCTAAGTGAAATAGGAAAGAAATGAAAGGAAATCCTAATGAATTAATGAAACTTAAAATAATCTGTTGTAATTTCGTGCATGACCATGTAAAATCATGCTCTTCAAAACTCTGCACTTAAAGATTTTAGCAGCAACATGCATGTTCATCTGCATGCCCATGCATATCTTTGGCTTCTTGTGCTTTCACTAGATTCTTATAATTTTCCCCCAATTTCACCAACAAAAACATAAAATAAAATTAAAGAACAAAAATAACCAAAAAGCAAATGAAAAACAAAATGAAAACTAATAAAAATGAATGCAAATATCATCCTAATTTTGTGTAAAATACACACTTATAAACAACCCCATAGTTAGTTCTTTTCTCATCCTTAAGTAAAGTCAAAACTAAACCAAATCTAAAAGATCATCTCAACATAATAGAGAAACTCCAAAATTTAAAAACATGGGTCTCCTTTCGATATCAATAATCAAAATTCTATATATGAGAGGGATTTCGCCCCCACTCAAAGTGGAATGGTTCTGGTAACTTCGATACTGTTAGACTTTGGGACTTAGAGAACATAAACCTAAACCTAAAGAATAAGAGTCGCAACCCGGATGGGCCAGAAAGAAGATAAAAGGGGCGGATAACTTAATTCCTAACGAATCCCCAACCTTAGTAGGTTTGAAAAGTTATACCCGAGCACCAAGCCTGACCCTCAATGGGGGAGTTAAAAAATTGATATTTTGGACTTAGTTCCATATGAAATCACCGCATATAGTCTCTAGTCATTTCGGTAAACATGGGTTTTAAAAATGATCTTTTATTTTGAAAAGATTTGTTCCTTTTATTATTAGAAGGTAGCTTCCTTTTATTTTGAAAAGGGGTGATAGCTTTTATTTTAAAAAGCATAAATTAGAGAGTCATTAGCTTAGTTTATTTGGTTGGAAAAATTAAGGAAAATCCATTTAAGTGACTCCATAAAAATATAGTCATTTTGCACCCAAAGACACTAGTTTGAAACCAATCACGACAGGTCCTGTGCTAAATTTTCTAAACCAATTTTAAAATAAAAGATTTTGCTTGGATTGATTTTATCTTTCTCTTATAATGATTTTAAAAAAGGAATATAGTTTTTATAGATCATTTATGAATGCCAGTATTTAGGATGCATGAACAATTAATAGGAATGACATTCACAAATACAGTGTGGAAATAACAAGATATTACAACTCCATAGAAATAGCAATTTCAGGGAAGCTTCAACTTTAGCTTTATGGGTCCTACATTGAGCACAACTCCTTAATTAATAAAAATAACTCAAAGAAAAAAGGAAGAAGAAAATAACAAACATAATCACTTGGAGTCCATTACAAAACTCAACAAATTTGCAATGGAGCCTCAAAATACGCAAAAAAGAGCAGAACAACAATAACAATAATATTAAAGATAATTTAATGATAAAATAGAAGAAAATCAAATTAAAAGGATCAATTGGTTGTTTAGGTGTGGGCTCGCCATTCGAAGTGATATTTTGAGTATGCCTACTTATCCCATTTGAATGAAAATTAGAGCCGTAAGTAGTTCGAAATCTTTGATTGCAAAGGGTCATTTTAATTAATCAATTTTAAAGTTAATTAATTACCGAATTGAAATTGAGAGAGGAGTGAGAAAAATTCCTTAGGTAGAAGCTTCCTCTTGATAAAAGGTTGAAGAGCCTTGCCACTTCAGAATTCCACTTGCACAGATAATTAAAAAAAGATGAGTTAAGAATGATGCAGGGAATCTATAATAATTAATAAAAATGGAGCATTTAATTGATTTTTGTTATGGGGTACAATTTAGCACATTTTTTAATGTAAAGAAAAAGTGCATCATAATTTTAATCTTACTTTTCCTAATTATCTGAATTAGGTGTGAAATTAGAGGTTCACAATGGAAAAGGTGTGAAATGGCCCAGCACCCCCATAATGCTCGGTTCATTAGAATTAACCTTCTTTCCAAGTATAAATGTTATTAAATTCTTAGATTATTATAATGTTACTCATATTATAAACATTATTAAAATAATATAAATGAACACCATATTATAAATTAATCAATCAAAATACAAATCATAAAATAGATACCCACATGAGATGGTAAAATACCCTTAGAACTCCTTAAAATTGAAAATAATTAAAAGAATAAATAAAACAAATAAACCAAGGCACCCATAAGATGTGGAAATATGCCTTTTACATATGTTCCATAATAAGTAATTAAAACATCCATAATCCATAATTAAAGGCATACATAACACATAATTAATGGTCACATAAAATTATCACAAAGTACTAACACATCATCGCACAAACTTATCAAAAACATGGAACACATAATTAATTACTACATAATACTGCAATTATAATCATGCTCCAATTAAAATAGATTCAAACAAAAAATAATTAAAGTTACCTTTTCACAAAAGTACCAGAAAAGTGAAGATACCAAAAAAATGAAAATATATTGCAAATTCGCCATGGGCTTTGACAAATTATGCCTAGTCTAATTTGACCCTAAATAGATTTAATTTTTAGGCAATTTTATATTATTAATCAAATAGTTTCAAAATAGTTTATTGGATCAAAAATTATTCTCTAATGCAGCAAATTTAAACATAATAATAAATGAAGGATTAAAATATGTATGAAGATGGATGTTTAATTAAAGTTAATCAGAGAAATTAGTTTTAATTTAAAGAATAAACAAGTTAACAAATCAACAGGTTAAAACAATATCAATAATAATAAATAGATAATTTGAGAATCATACTGACATTCTTGGTTTCACCAAATATTTGATATTGAACTAGGCTTCGTTAATTGAACCCATACAATTCTTCATGAAAACCATTACTATAACATCCGTAATTTTTGAAAATTAACTAAAATGAATTAAAATTAAATTAAATAAATGATTTAAATGGAAAATTGAAAGATTTTAAGTGAAAAAGTGAAATGTATATGTCAAATATATATGAAATATACATAATATACACAAAAGTCAACTCGAAGTTAACATTTTAAAAGAAAAGTCAAAAGTCAAGTGGCATAATTATAAATATACTTTGGAAAATTAAAATTATTTAAATAAATTAAAAATAAATTATTATTGAATGGAAGATGTAATTTATTATTTTTTAAATAAATAAATAAATAATAAAATATATTAGATATATGGTTAAATTTGAAAGTGGAAAGAAAGAGAAAATCCTATGTCTTCTTCATCTTCTTCTTCTTCAAGTGGGAGCCGAACCAGCATTATGGTAAGACACATGGAGGTGTCTGCTAGAGGATCGGTGCACCAGCTGTATATTATAGATGTGGATCACCGTACCATTTTCCTAGAGACTGTCTAGAGCCACAAGATGACACACAAACAGGTACAAATCTTCTTGACCCAGTGTCAGAGGGGGTCGTGGTGGCAGAGGTTTTGGTAGAGGTAGTAGATCTGGGACTAGTCAGAGAGTAGGTTCTATAGAGGGAGTAGACTAGAGGATGTTGGGCCATACAACAAGTTTAGGTGATGTAGAGGCAGCCGGATGCTTCAGCTATCATAGTCGGTATTTTTACTTTATTTGGTACTTCAGTTCATTCATTGATAGACCCTGGGTCGACTCATTCATACATCAGTGCATCCATACTGCCTGTAAGTGACATGCATTTGGAGTCTCTAGGATTTGACGTTTTAGTTATAAATGCTTTAGGGCACAGTGTTGTAGTTAGCAGGGTACACCAAGATAGTTCAGTTGTGATTCAGGATGAGGAGTTTCTCGATGACCTGATTGAGATGCCTTTTAGGGAGTATAATTTGATTCTAGGCATGGATTGGTTATCCAGGCATGTGGCTATAGTAGACTGTCAGCAAAAATGTGTTACCCTGAGAACACGTGATGGTAGAGATGTGGTGGTATCTAGTGAGCAGAGACGTCTTTCATCCATATTTATTTCAGCTAGATCAGCTAGGAGGATGATTCAAAAGGGATATGACACATATCTTGCTCATTTGGTAGATACCAGAGTAGTGGGATCCCAGCTTGATAGTATACCTATAGTTGCTGAGTTTTTCAGATGTTTTCCCTAATGAGTTACTAGGGGTACCTCTTGAGAGAGAGGTGGAGTTTGGTATTAATCTGATGCATGGTACCACTCCCATCTCCATTACCCCTTATCAGATGGCACCTGTAGAGTTAAAGGAGTTGAAGGTGCAGTTGCAGAGTTGCTTGATAAATGGTTCTGCCCTAGTGTGTCACCGTGGGGAGCACCTGTTTTGTTTGTGAAGACGAAGGATGGCACCTTGAGATTATGTATTGATTACTGGTAGTTGAATAAGGTGACTGTCAAGAACAAGTATCCATTACCTCTTATAGATGATCTCTTTGATTAGTTGAAGGAAGCAACAATATTCTCTAAGATTGATCTGAGATCAGGGAACCATCAGTTGAAAGTTAGAGATGTGGATGTACCCGAGACAACTTTCTGCACTAGGCATAGGCATTATGAGTTTCTGGTGATGCCTTTTAGTTTCATGAATGGACCAACAACATTCATGGATTTGATGAACAGGGTGTTTAGACCATATTTATATCAGTTTGTAGTGGTCTTCATTGATGATATTCTAGTGTATTCGCGTAATGAGGAAGATCATGATAGGTATCTGCGGATTGTACTGCAGACTTTGAGGGAGAAGTAGTTGTATGATAAGCTGTCTAAGTGTGAGTTTTGTCATAATTAGGTGACTTTTCTCGATCATGTGGTATCAGCAGAGGGTATTAGAGTTAATCCGAGTAAAGTTGAGGCTATCTTGAATTGGAGTCCACCAAAGAATGTGATAGAGGTTAGAAGTTTTCTGCGATTGGCAGGCTATTATAGTCGATTTGTGAAGGTTTTCTCTATGATAGCTACACCCCTCACCAGATTACTTTAGAAAGGGGTTAGATTTGGGTGGACAAATCGGTGTTAGGCGAGTTTTGAGCAGTTGAGGGAGATGTTGTCTCAGGCTCCTGTCCTTACCCTGCCTGTGGAAGGTGAACCTTATGTGATATATAGTGATGCTTCACATAGTGGCTTAGGTTGTGTTCTAATGCAGGAGGGTAGAGTCATTGCTTATGCCTCCCGGCAGTTGAGGCCTCATGAGCTGAATTACCCGACTCATAATATAGAGTTAGCAGCCATAGTTTTTGCATTGAAGATTTGACGACATTACTTGTACGGGGAGAAATATTTTATTTATGCTGATCATAAGAGTTTGAAGTATCCGGGTATTTAGAGAGATCTGAATCTTTGGCAGAGATGATGGTTAGAGTTGATTAAAGAATATGATTGTTTGATTGATTATCATCCTGGCAAGGCAAATATTATTGCAGATGCCTTGAGTCAGAAGTCCATGGCAGGTTTGACTATTTATTCGCTCTCATTGGTTGTTGAGTTGAGAGCATAGCAAGCTAGATTTAAGTCATTTGATGATGATACATTGATGGCTCAATTGAAATTGAGGCCAGTTTTTTTGGAGCAGATTAGGGAAGCCCAGTTGGCATATGAGAAAATCTAGAAGATTATGATGGATTGCCAAAAGGGGGAGAGTCGAGACAATTATGTGAGAGATGATGGAAGTTTATAGTATAGAGATAGGTTGTGTATTCATGATGATGCAAGATTTAAGAGGAAGATTTTAGAAGAAGCACATCAATCACTCTATGCTATGCACCCTGGTAGTACTAAGATGTATCAGGATTTAAAGAAACATTATTGGTTGTTAGGTATGAAGAGGGACATAGCAGAATTTGTATCTAGAAGTCTCACTTGCCAGAGAGTGAAAGCTGAGCACCAAGTTCCTTCAGGGTTGCTTCAGCCATTATCAGTGACTGAGTGAATATGGGAGTGGATTACGATGAATTTTGTGACTGGACTGTCTTTGACCTAAAAGAAGCATGATGCAACCTATATATTAGATGGACTATTCACTTAAGAGGTTAGCTGAGTTGTATATCAGTGAGATAGTGAGGTCGCATGGAGTCCCAGTTTCTTTAGTATCGGACTAAAATCCCCAATTTACATCAAGATTTGGGAGGAGTTTGCAGGATGCATTGGGTTTTCGGTTGCATTTTAGCACTGCTTTCCATCCTCAGACAGATGGGCAGTCAGAGAGAGTGATACAAATTCTAGAGGATATGTTAAGGAGCTGTATCATTGATTCCATTGGGAGCTAGGATAGATTATTGCCACTAATTAAATTTGCTTATAACAATAGTCATTAGTCCAATATTGTGATGGCACCTTATGAGGCCTTGTATAGCAGAAAGTGCAGGACACCATTATGTTGGGATGAGGTTAGAAAAGTGAAAGAGTTGAGGAACAAGAAGGTGCCATTTGTGAAAGTTCTTTGGAGGAACCATGCCACTAAAGAGACAACATGGGAGAGTGAGCAGACGATGTTGAGCCAGTATCCTCAGTTGTTCCAGAGTTGGTAGCAGGTAATTTTGCGGATGAAAGTTTCTTTAGGGGGAGAGAATTGTAACATCCGTAATTTTTAAAAATTAAATAAATTAAATTAAAATTAAATTTAAAAACTACATAAATGATTTAAATGGAAAATTCAAGTATTTTAAGTGAAAAAGTGAAATGTATATGTAAAATATATATGAAATATACATAATATATTCAAAAGTCAACTCAAATTCAACATTTTAAAAGAAAAGTCAAAAGTCAAGTGGCATAATTGTAAATATACTTTGAAAAATTAAAATTATTTAAACAAATTAAAAATAAATTATTATTGAATGGAAGATGTAATTTATTGGTTTTTAAATAAATAAATAATTAATTAATTAATAAAAAATATACTAAAATATATTATATATATGGTTAAATTTGAAAGTGGAAAGAAAGAGAAAATCTTAAGTCATCTTCTTCTTCAAGTGGGAGTTGAACCTCCATGGTTGTGCAAGCCAAGTTTTTTCTTCTTCCAAGCTTCCAAAATTGAAAGGATTTCAAGGTTTCAAGTAAAGTTTTGGTGATTTCCTCTTGAATTAGTAAGTTCTTTAACTTATTTCTTTGGATTTTCATGAAATTGAGATTATATTGAGTTTGGGTTTTTGTCTTAGCTAGATTTAATGGCTTGAATGAGGTTGTATGTAGCTATTTCGCTTAGTTAATAATGATTCTTAAGTTGGATTGAAGAAATGGTTAAGTTTTAGTGGAGTTTGACGAAGAGAGAAAATTTAGGGTTATGGAACATTTGGACTTTTGAAATCATCCTTGTTTTGATGCATAAACAAGGATTTTAAAGTCAAATGATGGATTTGGTTAAGTTTGGTTAGAGATTGGATGAGGTAGTGTTGAATTTAGGGTTTTAGAGAGGAAATTTTCAAAGTATTGATATATGTTTGATTTTAATGCTTAAATCATGTTATTTAATGATATAAGTGATGAAAATAAGCTTGGGTTAATAATTCGAATGAGTTGGAATGAAGAACCTTCAATGGTGAAGGTTATGGTATTTTAGGGTTTTATTTAAGAGTGTGCATTTAATTAATGTGAATGAATGAAACATGTTATAATATGTTTTTAATAATATAAATAAACTTAAACACTAGTTTAAATGGTTTAATATAGATTTTCAATGTTAAAGTAAGGTTAGGCTAAATTCTGGAATATTTGTAGAAGTGATGTTTAATTAAGGTTTAATTTTGGAAGTGCCTTAAAATGTGATATTAAATAATTGTATTTGATCACATTTTGTATAGGCATTGAGAGGCAGTAGATCGCCCTACCTTAGTGTTGAAGGGCAAGTTGGAAGTGAAAGTTGGTGGGAGATTTTTATCTTGCCTTTGAGAGCTTATTGAGGTATGTACAAACTTGTGATAAAATGGAATATGTTTGTATTAATTTTGGCCTAACACATTTTGGATGAAAAATGTGTGAAGCTACTTGGTAGCATGAATATTCATGAACATTGTGTTATAATATGTGAATTGTTATATATGCGTTATGTGTATTATAGAAAGCCATTATTAATGGCTAAATTGAATAAAATGTGATTTATATGAATTCTGTGAATATAACCCAAAATATTTGGGTAATTTGATTTTGATGTGAAATGTCATACATTATGATGAAAAGATGAAACATGATGAGATATGATGAATTGACATTGATATGAATGAGAAAAATGAGAAAATAAAGCAATGTGATGAGAAAAATGGAAAATGAGACAATGTGATGAGAAAAAGTGATTATGAAAATTATGAATTATTTGTGTGCCTAGTATGATATTCAATTTCTAGAGTTCTATGATTGGTGTTATGCCTATGAGGTTATCCTTATTATTTGCCTTTGATGATAGACACTATACGTTATTGATTTATGATTTGCCTTCGAGGCTAGAAGCTTGGCGTCACTTAGATATGATTTGCCTTTGGGGTTAGACACTTGGTGTCAATTTGGACCAAAATGGTAACTATGGATTTGAATAATTTATTATTTTGTTTGGCCCATGTTTGGGTATGTGTTAATGTGAATTATAAAATGATTAAAGATTATGTTTTAAATAGAATTGTATGCCACATTGTGACATAAAACAAAGGCATTATGCATTGGCATTATTTTACAATTTTATTATTATTAAAGTTTGTACCACTAGGCTTTTAGCTTAGAGCAATTATAATTCATAGCGCAGGTGACAGGGTGATCCGGTAGAGCCGAAGAGTTCTTCTAGCCCAGGTCGGGTCTAGATTTGAGATTGCTTGTTGAGTCGATTTTTTTGGGTACATCAAGATCATAGCCATTTGCCAATATGTATATATTTTATATTAAAGTACATTTTGATATTATGTATATTATGTTATATTTTTGGACTATATATATATCGTAAATTATAAAGAATGTTTTGGATAATTTGTATGAAGTGAAATTTTATATGTGTTTTTGATATATAAAAATGTTTTGAGAAAATATGGAGAAATTGAGAAGTGTTAGGGAAATGTGTGATGTATTGTATATTGGGAGTGTTTTTGTGCAGGGCATGTAACTATTGAAATTTATGGGACGTTCTATCTACAGAAAAAACTCTGGCAAATATTTTTCCAAAGATTTTCATATAAAATGCTTATTTTGGAACCTATAATTTATAAAGAATATTTTATTTACTATTTAACTATATATATTTTAAAGTATTTTGGATTTTAAATTAGAAATGTGAAAATTTTTATTAAATCGGGTTGTGGCATTTTATACTTTATATGCATATTTTACATATATCGGTTGTATGTATTATACGTATATAAGACATAAGGGTGTTACTATTACGGAGATCTACCTTGGATAGTTCTTAAAGTCTGGATCAACTGTGGTTGAATAACATTCAAAGGTTCTGTGTATTTTTTGCTTGTTATTGTTTGTTTACTCTCTGTGCTATTTTGCAATTTCTTTTTTGCCTCTTTTTTTATCCTTCATTCTTTATTTTAGTCCCTTTTATAGCTAACATTAGGGTTAATTAGGTGATAAACAACTTGATTTGGCTAGGAAACTCCAAGGTTATCTAAAAAATCTAAAGTCTAATGCGTGTTAGGAAAAATCTGGGCTCTTTGGGCTTATAGCCCATTTACCATAAGCTGTTTTGCCCAATAATTGGCCGGCCTAGTAATTTTTGGGTTTCTAAGGGATTTAAATTGAGTCAAGATTTATTTTTAGGGACCAGATTTAGGGGACTACAATTTTAGCCCCCTCTTCTTGAACGATCTTAAATTTGTTCAAACAAAGTGGAAAGTAAGTTGATTTGTCAGATGCTTCAATAAATTTGGACTAATCTCAAGGTCTTGTAACATATGTTTCAATAAATTTGAGTTAATCTAGGTGTTTCGATGAACTAGGATCTTTTAATGGATACTTCAATAAATCCAAGTTGGCTGGGTGCTTCAGTAAACCTAGGGTCTTATAATGGATATCTCAATAAATCCGAGCTAGTCTGGGTGTTTCAATGAACCCGTGATCTTCAAGTGGATGCTTCAATAACTTTTAGCTGGTCTGGGTGCTTCAAATAAACATGGGATCTTCAAGCAAATATTTCAATAAATCTAAATTGATATGGGTGCTTTAAATAAATCTAAGACCTTTAAATGGATGCTTTAATAAATCTAAGCTAATCTAGGTGCTTTAAATAAACTCATGACATCCAAGCACATGCTTTAATAAATCCAAGCTATGGATACTTGAAACATGCTTGTGATCTTTCAGTGGATGCTTTACTATGTCCAAGCTATGGGTACTTCAAATAAACCCAGGATCTTCCAATAGATGCTTTAGTAAATCAAAGCTATGGGTGCTTCAAATAAAACTGGATCCTTCTATGGATGCTTTAATAAATCCTAGCCATGGGTGCTTTAAATAAACTTAAGGCCTTCAAGTGGATGCTTCAATAAATCCAGGTTGATTTATAAATTTTGTTGATCTGAGTATGGAATTGAGATGCTTTAATTAAATTTCATAATTTTCTGATTGTAACTGTAGGCAGTGTGTGTTGGATGCTTCAAAGAAAAATTGGATTGAATTCTTGATGTTCTTTGGAAGATAGTTTGGGTGCCTCAGTAAACTCAAAATATTTATAAAAAATTAATAAATTAATTCAAAAAGTTAGCAAAAATTTTGGATAATTTTTACCATCTACTATGTTAGGTAATTCCTTATATACCCTTGTCCCCTGTATGAAAAAATATTGTTGCTGTCAAAAAATATTTTCGACACATAAATTTTAGATGAATAATAAAAATCTAGTCATTGTGTTCTTGTGACTTTTACTAGTGCAATAATCACCTAAAAAAAGTTATAGATGAATTATTTCTATGCCCATTTGCATTTTACCTTTTGACAACAATAATGTATGAAAGTCCAAAAACTTTTTACTTTCCTCTTCATCTTTAAAAATTTTAGTCATCATTTGCCACCATTCAATAATCGTAAACTTCCAAAATAATTTCTCTCTCCTCCTTTATTCATTTTCAATCATAAAGCTATTTGTTTTTTTATAAAACACGACTCTCATTTACAATCAAAATATCCACTTCAATATTTTATCCAGAGAGTTTTTATAAACATTTCTACACTCCATCTAGACAATTTGTTCAACTTTGTTCCTCTTCTTCATAATCTTTTTCTGTTAAACATATCTTTAACAACTCTTTGGTTTAATACTTCACTTATTATCACGGATTCCTCATGAATTCATCATACTATTACTAGTGGTCCTCACTCGAATACTAAGTTACTACATGATATCTAGGCCAATGAACATGGTAAAATTTCAATTTTGGCTGGATTATCCAATCATCGTAGTCAAAGGAATAAATCTCAAGTGAGTTTTTCTCTTTTTTATATTTTTTTTGTTACCATTTTACTGCAAGTTAATGCCTTTAAGAATGGTGTAAAAATTTAAAAGATCAATAGAAATTAATTCTTGTTAACAAATGTTAAAGAAAATTTATTTTAAACGTGACAATGCTTAAGAGAGAATATTAAGGACCTACTTACCTTTTATGTTTGAAAATGGTAGAAAGAAAAATTTGTAACTTATATATCTTAGCACAAGCTAACTATTGCGATGTCCATGGTGGTGGATGTGTTTATAAGACTCATGAGTGGTATGAGAGAGTACCACCTCCAGTCAAACGAATGATCAGAGAATACAAATTTTAGGATTTTATCCTTCAACTACCATAATCAAAATTCTAAATTGACTCAGTTGACTTTACTACAATTATGGGCATTCTTTCCATGGCATTCTATTTCCTTTTACCGCCAAACCCTTGAGTTTTGATGAAATTTGTCGATTGCTGGTCTTAAGCCATCATTGAAAGAACCCACCAAAATAAAATAAGAACCAATTCAAGAGTGGATGGCTTATACTAGGCTTATATCCAGGGTTAACATTGAATAATATACTCATGGGTTCTTACTATATTTAATTGGATCCACCATTATTTTTAGTACAGAGGCTGCTATCTACTTATCAGTACTATGAGCATTATCAAATCTTGCTCTTGTTTGGCTCTACAATTGAAAGAAGCTAGTCTTCTTGCATTTATTATGGTTTTAATAAGTTATGCTATAATAAGAGTTCATTTACCAGCTTCATGGTCATTGCTGAGGTATACTGATTTCCATGCCTTTTGATTTTAATTGGAAAGCTTGTATTATCCTGATTCTGATTAATTTTTCAAGCTTGGTCATACAAAAATCGGCCTGCCATATGAACATCAACTTGTGAGGAACCTTAGCATTTATGGCCGATGATTCAGCTACCCAAGATTAAAGTTCTGGTTATCAAGTTGTATGGAGAAACCTAATTCTCACAATGTCCATTCTCACTGGTACCATTTGAGCATATTAACCTAGGATAAGGGAAAAAAAAAAAGAAAGGAAAACTGTTATTTTTTAAAAGAAATTAGTGGAAGTCAACTTACCTCTTTTTTATGGAAACTTCTCACAGGTGAACATCGTATGGTGGAGTATCGATGATTTGGTTAATTAGACTGATACCCTGAATGAAGCTTTGCTAATATAAAATACCGTTTGAATTCTAGCTGGGCCAGTTTCCAATTGCTGATTTCTTAGAGAAAGGATTTATAAATGGTTTCTTGGCCCAAGCCAACAAAGGGTGCTAACATATATCCCAAAATACATATTGAATACTCCATCCATATGGGAGGATGCTTGGTGGAAAGCTTGAGACGAATATGAAATGTTGTCTTTTTTGCTTCCATCAAACGAGTCCTTATATTCTGACTTTACCTAAGAATGTCTGTTGAGTTTTTCGGTGCTTTCTGTTGATGTTTAAGTAGCTTCTAATGATAAGGAAGATGATGAAGAAGAAGGCGACAATGAAGGTGGTGATGATGGAGAGGAGGTGTAACACCCTTATACCATATATACATATAATACATAATCTTGTATATGTAAAATACGCACATACGGCATAAAAATGCCACAATCCATTTTAATAAACATTTTCACTTTAGCAATTTAAATTTTCAAATACTTTAATATATATATATATATAAATAGTAATAAAATATTCTTTATTTGTTATAGTTTTCAAAATAACTATTTTACATAAAAATATCCGGAAAAAATTCGTCAGAATTTTATTTATAATTTGGACAATAAAAATAAATAAATACAACCTGCATAAAATAAGCACTCCCAATAGTATCAAATCACTATTTCATCACTACTTTTCAATTCCTCTACATTTTCTCAGAATATTTATACATATACATACATATATATATATATATATATATCAACAACACATATAAAATTCCATTTTAAACAAATTTCCCAAAACATTCTTCATATTCAAAAAAATAACATTATATAGATAAAACCAAAGTGTGATAAAATATAAAATATATACATGCTGGCAATGTCTTTGATCTCGATGCACCAAAATCAACTCTACAATCAACTCAAATCTAGACCTGACCTGGTCTAGAAGAACTCTCCGGCTCTACTGGATCACCTCTGTCACCTACACGATGAGTTACAATAGCACTAAGCTAAAAGCCTAGTGGTACAAACTTTGATAACAATAAAATTATAAGCAATGCCAATGCACAATGCCTTGCCTATCATGTCACAATGTGCCATATAATTTCTTTTTAAAACATATTCTTCAATTATTTTACAATTCACATAAGCACAAACACAAGCATGAGACCAAAAGATCTAATATGTCATTTAAATCCCAGAGTTACTGTTTTGGTCTAAATTGACACCAAGTGTGTAGCCTCGAAGGAAAATCATAGTAATGCTCAAAAGCTAGCCCCGAAGATAAATCATATCACAGTGATGTCAAGCATCTAGCCCCGAAGGCAAATATATCACAGTGACGCATAACGTCTAGGCTCAAAGGCAAATAATGAGGTTAACCTCATAGACATGCTGCCAAACATAGAACTCTGGAAAATTAAATAATATAGTAGGCACACAAATAATTCATATTTTCCATATTCAACTTTTTCTCATTTTCTCATATCAATTAGATACATTGCCTCATTTCTCATTATCAATTAGACACATTGCCTCATTTTTATATTTTTCATCACACTGCATCATTTTTATTTTTATTTTCTCATTCACATCAATCTCATTTCATTTTAATTCATCATTTCATCACAATATATTACATTTCACATCAAAATCAAATCACCATTTCATAATTACTTTTCAATTGCTCCACATTTTCTCAAAATATTTATACATATATATATATATCAACAACACATATAAAATCCCATTTTAAACAAATTACCCAAAACATTCTTCATAGTTTATATTATATACTTCAAAAATATAACATGTTATACACAAGACCAAAGTATGCTAAAATATAAAATATATACATGCAAGTAGTGTCTCTGATCTCGATGCATCAAAATCAACTCTACAATCAACTCAAATCTAGACCCGACCTGGTCTAGAAGAACTCTCGGGCTCTACTGGATCAGCCTTGTCACCTACGCGATGAGTTACAATCGCACTAAGCTAAAAGCCTAGCAGTACAAACTTTGACAATAATAAAATTATAAAGTAATGCCAATGCACAATGCCTTGCACATCATGTCACAACATCTCATATAATTTCATTTCAAAACATATTCTTCAATCATTTTATAATTTACATAAGCACAAATATAAGCATGGACCCAAAAGATCTAATATGAATTTCAAATCACAGAGTTACTGTTTTGGTCTAAATTGACACCAAGTGTCTAGCCTTGAAGGCAAATAATAGCAATGCTCAAAAGCTAGCCCCGAAGGCAAATCATATCACAGCTAAGCGTCTAGCCACGAAGGCAAATCATATCACAGTGACGCATGGCGTCTAGCTCCAAAGGCAAATAATGAGGATAATCTCATAGGCATGCCGCCAAACACAAAACTCTGGAAATTGAATAACATACTAGGCACACAAATAATTCATATTTTCCATATTCAACTTTTTCTCGTTTCCTCATATCAATTAGGCACATTGCCTCATTTCTCATTATCAATTAAGCACATTGCCTCATTTTCACATTTATCATCACACTGCATCATTTTTATTTTTTTCTCATTCACATCAATCTCATTTCATTTTAATTCATCATTTCATCACAATATATTACATTTCACATCAAAATAACATAACCTAAACACTTTGGGATTTTTTCACATAATTCACATTTTATGCAATTTAACCATTAAAAATGGCTTTTCACAAAGCATTTAATGCATATATAACATTACACATGTCATAGCACATTGTTCATGAATAATTAATGCATCAAGTAGCTTAACACATTTTTCCAATCAAAATGTGTTAAGCCTAATTTAATGCCAACATATCTAATTCATCAAAAGTTTGTACTTACCTTAGGAAGCAATCAAAAGCAAGCTATAAAACTGCCTCCAACCTTCTCTTCCAAGTTTCCCTTCAACACTAGGGTTGGGCAAACTACTATCTCTCAATGCCTATACATAATGTGATCAAATACACTTATTTAGTATCACATTTTAAGGCATTTAAAACAACAAACCTTAATTATACACCACTTTAGTCAAAACTCTAAAATATGAAAACCATATTAAACCATTCAAATTGGTGTTTTAAGCTTATTAATATCATTAAAACATATTTTAACATGTTTAAACCAATTACATTTGTTAAACACATGCTTTAGCACAAAACTCTAAAATGGCATAACCTTCCCCATTGAAGTTTCTCCATTCCAATTCAATCCAATTATCAATCCAATCTTATTTCCATCACTTATATCCTAAAGAACACGATTTAAACATTAAAATCAAATAATTCACAATCTTTGAAAATTCACTTTTCCAAAACCCTAAATCAACACTACTTCATCCAAACTCTATCTAAGCACAACCAAACCCATCATTTGACTTTAAAATCCTTATTCACATTTAGAACCAAATTGCACAATTAAATCACATGTTTCACAAATCCAAATTTCCCATAACCCTAAATTCTCTCTCTTCACTAAACTCAACTCAACCTTAACCATTTCTTCAATCCAACCTTAAAATCATTGTTAACTACTGAAAACAACTTCATTCATACCCAAATAGACAGTTAAATCATGCTACTTCAAAAGTCCAAATCACACATAATCATACATTCATGGAATTTCAAGGAAAAAGTTAGAAAACTTACTAATTATGGTGGAAATCACTAAAAATCCACTTAAAACCTTGAAAACCCTTCAATTCTTGAAGAATGGAAGAAGCAAAATCCTCTCTAGAATTCCCATAGAGTTACAACAATGGAAGGAAGAAGAACAAGAAGAAGAAGAAGAAAACTCTTATTTAATTTCTCTCTCCTTCCACTTCCATTCCAACCATATATTATATTATATTTTTAATTAATTAATGAATTATTTAATTAATAAAATATAAAATTTACATCTTCCATACAAAAATAAATTATTTTAAAATTATTTAAATAATTTTTAATTTTCAAAGTATATTTACAAAAATGCCATTTGACTTTTTGACTTTTCTTTTAAAAATATAGACTTTTGTTGACTTTTATATATTATGTATATTTTATATATACCTTCCACTTTTTCACTTAAAATCATTCAATATTCCATTTAAATCATTTATTTAATTTATCCAATTTAATTTAATTTAATTTTATTTTATTTTCAGAAATTTTGGATGTTACAATTCTCTCCCCCTAAAGAAAATTTCATCCTCTAAATTACCTGACATTAACTCTGAAACAACTGAAGATACTGCCTCTGCATCATCTGCTCACTCTCCCATGTCGCCTCTTTAGTGTTATGATTCCTCCGAAGAACCTCCACAAGTGGCACCTTCTTATTCCTCAACTCTTTCACCTCTCGTGCCAAGATCGCCACTAGTTCTTTCTCATAAGTCAGGCCCGGACTCACCTCAATGGATTCTACTGATAAGATATGAGAGGGACTTGACCTGTATCTCCAAATCATGGAGACATGGAAGACATTGTGAATTCGATCCAACTCAGGCAGCAGAGCCAATCTATAAGCCACTGGACCAATTCTCTTCAGCACCTCATATGGTCCTATGAAGCGAGGGCTTAACTTCCCTTTACGGCCAAATCTCAAAATCTTCTTCCACAGAGATACCTTCAAGAACACTTTATCTCCCACATTGAACTCTATATCTTTTCTCTTCAAATCTGTATAGGATTTATTGGTATGAAGCTACTTTTAGATAATCTCGAATTCACTTCACTTTCTCTTTTGTTTCCTTAATCAAATTAGAACCAACCAATTTACCTTCTCCAACCACATCCTAGCATAAAGGTGTCCTGCACTTCCTACCATACAAGGCCTCATAAGGCGACATCCCAATACTGGAGTGATGACTGTTGTTATATGCAAACTCAATCAATAGCAAGAATCTATCCCAACTCCCAGTGAAATCAATGATACAACTCCTCAACATATCCTTTAGAATCTATATCACTCTCTCTAACTCCCCATCTGTTTGAGGGTGGAAAATAGTACTAAAAGGCAACCGAGAATCTAAAGCAACCTGCAAACTCTTCTAAATTCTCGATGTAAACCAGAGATCTCGGTCTGACACTAAAGAAATTAGGACTCCATGCAATCTTACTATCTTACTGATATTAGCTCAGCCAACCTCTCAAGTTAGTAGTCCATCCGAATTGGAAGAAAATGAGCTATCTTCATCATTCGATCAATAATCACCCAGATTGCATCATGCTTATTCTGGGTCAAAGGTAGTCCAATAACAAAATCCATTGTCACTCACTCCTATTTCCACTCTGCTACTGATAATGGCTGAAGCAACCCTGAAGGAACCTGGTGCGCAGCCTTCAATCTCTGGCATGTGAGACATCTGGATAAAAGTTCTACTATATCCCTCTTCATACCTGACCACCAATAATGTTGCTTCAAATCTTGATACATCTTAGTACTACCAGGGTGCATAGCATAGAGTGACTGATGTGCTTCTTCTAATATCATCCTCTTCAATCCTACATCATCAGGAATACATAACTTATCTCGGTACCACAAAATGCCATCATCTCTCATATAAAAGTCTTGACTCTCCCCCTTTTTGCAATTCATCACAATCTTCTGGATTTTCTCATTTGCCAACTGGGCCTCCCTAATTTGATCCAACAAAACTGGCCTTAACAGCAACTGAGCCATTAATGTACCATCATCACAATACTCAAATCTGGCATGCAATGCTCTCAACTGAATAAGCAATGAGAGCGAATAAGCAGTCAGGCCTACTAAAGGCTTCCGACTCAGGGCATCAGCAACAACATTTGCCTTGCTAGGATGATAATCAATCAAACAATCATAGTCTTTAATAAACTCTAACCACCATCTCTGCCAAAGATTCAGCTCTCTCTGAACACCTAGATGCCTCAAACTCTTGTGATCAGTATATATGAAACATTTCTCCCCATACAAGTATTGCCGCCAAATCTTCAATGCGAAAACTATGGCCACTAGCTCCAAATCATAGGTCGGGTAATTAAGCTCATAAGGCTTCAACTGTCGAGAGGCATAAGCAATGACTCTACCCTTCTGCATTAGAACACAACCTAAACTACTATGTGAAGCATCATTATATATCACATAAGGTTTATCTTCTATAGGCATGGTAAGGACAGGAGCCTGAGTCAACATCTCCCTCAAAAACTCAAAACTCGCCTGGCATCAATCTGTCCACATAAATCTAACCCCTTTCCAAGGTAATTTGGTAAGTGGTGTAGCTATCATAGAAAAAACCTATCACAAACATACGATAATAGCCTACCAAATCTAGAAAACTTCTAACCTCTATCATAGTCTTTGGTAGACTCCAAGTCAAAATAGCCTTGACTTTACTCGGATCAACTTTAATACCCTCTGTTGAAGCCATATGACCAAAAAAAGTCACCCGATCGAGCCAGAACTCACACTTAGACAGCTTAGCATACAATTGCTTCTCTCTCAAAGTCTATAATACAATCTGCAGATGCCTATCATGATCCTCCTCATTATGCTTATACACAAGAATATCATCAATGAAGACCACTACAAATTGACCTAAGTATGGTCTAAACACCATGTTCACCAAATCCATAAATGCTACTGGTGCATTCATTAATCCAAAGGGCATCACCAGAAATGCATAATACCCATACCTCGTGCGAAAAGCTGTCTTGAGTACATTCACATCTCTAACTTTCAACTGATGGTACCCTGATCTCAGATCAATCTTAGAGAATATTGCTGCTCCCTTCAACTGATCAAAGAGATCATCTAACCGAGGTAAAGTATACTTGTTCTTAATGGTCACCTTATTCAATTGCCAGTAATCAATACATAATCTCAAGGTTCCATCCTTCTTCTTCAGAAACAAGACAGGTTCTACCCACGGGGACACACTAGGGTGGATGAACCCTTTGTCAAGTAACTCCTGCAATTGTACCTTCAACTCTTTTAATTCAGCAGGTGCCATCCGATAAGGGGTAATAGAGATGAGAGTGGTACTAGGCATCAGATCAATACCAAACTCCACCTCTCTCTCAGGAGGTACCCCTGGCAACTCATTAGGGAAAATATCTAGAAACTCATCAACTATGGGTATACTATCAAGCTGGGACCCCACTACTTTGGTGTCTACCACATGAGCAAGATATGCCTCACATTCCTTACGAATCATCCTCTTAGCTAAAATAACTAAAATAAACATGGATAAAAAGATGTCTCTACTCACTAGATACCACCACATCTCTACCATCACCTGTTCTCAGTGTAACACATTTTCACTGACAGTCTACCATAGCCCCATGCCTGGAAAACCAATCCATGCCTAGAATCAGATCATATTCCTTAAAAGGCATCTTAATCAGGTCACCGAGAAACTCCTCATCCTGAAGAACAATTGGACAATCTCGGTGCACCCTACTAACCACAACATTATGCCGTAAAGGATTTATCACCAACACATCAAATACTAGGGACTCAGAATGCAAATCACTCATAGGCAAGATGGATGCAAAAATGTATGAATGAGTCAACCCAGGATTTATCAATTCAAGAATTAAAGATCCAAATAAATTAAAAATACCAGCTATGACAGCTGAAGCATCCGGCTACCTCTGCATCACATAGACCCACTGTGATGGCCCTGCCTTATTTGGTCTACTCCCAGCTGTAGAGCCTCCTTTCTGACCAAACCCTGATCTACCTCCTTTGCCAAAATCTTTGCCACCATGTCCCCCTCTAGTATTAGGTCTAAAAGTTGCTATATCTGTCTCTCTATCCTCTGCTGGCTCTGGACAATCTCTAAGAAAGTAGTCTGGCAACTCACATTTGTAACACACTGCTGGTGCACCTGTCCTCTAGCAAACACCCCCATTTTCCCTACCACAATGAACATAGGTAGGTGGAGTAGGCCTCTGAGCCATTGGAGTCGGAGCACTAGCCACTGAGACTACAAGTCTAAGTCTCTATCTCTGTCTCCATCTTCGCTATTGTACTGACCTGCTAGACTACCCTTGGCTCCTACTGAACCACTGAGGATATCCCCCTCGGCCTCTCTTCACTAATGAAGACCGTGCCTCACCTTGGGGCCTCCTAGCTCTGCTCTCCTCTGCTTTGGCAGCTTCTACAAGACCCTATACTCTCTCAACACTCTTGGCAGCTATAACCAACTAAGAAAAATTCTAACACTGAGAGCATGCCATAAGATGCATGATAGAGGGTCTCAGCCTCTCCTTAAACCTTCAACATCTGTCAATCTCATCATAAATGATCCCTCCAGCATACTGACTCAACCAAATGAACTCAACCTCATACTGTCACTGACTTCAACTCCTGCCTCAAACTCAGATACTCCATCTGTGAGTGGGGATTTTTGTCCCCCACTCCCGGTGGAATGGTTCTTACGACTTCGACACTGTTAGGCTCAGGACCTTAGATAACATGGGCCTAATGTAACATCCCAATGGCCTTGGGCTTACGGCCCAGCCATTTCAACCAGCCCGCTTCAAGGGACTGCTACAGTGCCATTTCCCCTCACGGTTCCACAACAGGATTTGTCCCTAAGGATTACGACCCAGTCTTTACACCCCAGATATTTGGCCCAATTAAGGGTTGCCTCCCTCGTTTCGATCCCAAGACCTTCTTAAGAGAATCTTTATGAAGGTTTAAAGAAATGGTACTTGTTTGGTCATAAAGATTCTTTTGAGGAGGTATTGGGATCGAAACGAGGGAGGCAACCCTTAATTGGGCCAAATACCTGGGGTGAAAAGACTGGGTCGTAAGCCTCAAGGACAAATCTTGCTATGGAACCGTGAGGGAAAATGGCACTGTAGCAGTCCCTTGAAGCGGGCTGGTTGAAATGGCCAGGCTGTAAGCCCAGGGCCATTGGGATGTTACACCTAAACCCGAAAAAAAATGGAGTTGCCACCCGGATGGGTCAAAAAAAAGAAAGGGGTAGATGACTTGATTCTTAAGGAATCCCCAACCCCCTAATGGGTTTGAAATGTAGGGTACGCATGGGGAAGGTGAGAAAATGGCCCATCAGCCCCATAACGCCCGGTTCATTGGAACCAGCCTTTTTTTAATGTCTAAATATTTTGAAATTCTTAAGTATTATAATATTATCCATACTGCATGAAAATTAAAAAAAAATAAATATTCATTGTATTGAAATCAAACAAATAAATAAATGGATACCCATCGATCGATGGAATATGCCCTTACAAATGTCCAAATATCCACAAAAAAGAAAATAAAGTAAATAAAATAGGACACCCACCATAGGTGGAAACATGCCCCTTACATCAATCCAAAGTCTTTGAAATAAACTAAATAAATAAGGCACCCATGCTGGATGGAAACATGCCTTTTACAATTCCCTTCAAAAAATACATATAAATCTAAGGAAAAGAATAAAGCAAGGAAAAAAATGATAAAACACATATAAAAATAATTGAATAATTAAAAAAATAAACAAACACGTCTTAATATTAACCTATTAAAGAAATATAGTGCACTGCGACAAGGGTCGCGCTAGCTAGTTAGATGGCAAGAGTCAAGGAGGTAGCGCCCCTAAAAGGTAGACGGTTTATAAGATATGGTATTATTTGGGAATTAGAGTTTTTCCTAGACTAGGGTTTTATATTTATATAAATTAGGATTTTTCCTAAACTAGGGTTTTTTTTTTATAACAATTAGGGTTTTTAGAAAACAAAACTAGGGTTTTGGTTTTAGACAATAGAATTAGGGTTTTGGTATTTTGAAAAATAGGTTTAGGGTTTTTAAGATCAAATTAGCTTATTTTAGGCTTTGCAAAATTGGTCTGACTTATTTAAAAACTATAAACTAGGTTTAAGCTTTTTCAAAACGAACCAAATTTAGCATGGCCTTCTTTAATTGGGATCAGACTAGCTAAGACAAAAGACTGGATTAGGGTTCTCGACCAAAGACTGGATTAGGGTGCTCTACCTAAAACTGGATTAGGATTCTCGACCCTAGACTGGATTAGGGTGCTCGACCCGAAACTGGATTAGGGTTCTCAACCCAAAACTTTATTAGGGTGCTTGAGCCAAGATTGTATTTGGGTTCTCGACCCAATACTGAATTAGGGTGCTCAACCCAAAATTAGATTAGGGTTCTCGACCTAAGATTGGATTAGGGTGCTTAACCCTAAGATTGGATTTGGGTTCATGACCCAAGACTAGATTGGAGTGCTCAACCCGAAATTGGATTAGGTTTCTCAACCCAATACTAGATTAGGGTGCTCGACCTGAGATTGGATTTGGGTTCTTGACCCAATGATTGGATTTGGGGTTCTCAACCCGATAACTGAATTTGGATTCTTGAGTCGATATTCATTTTGAGCTCTTCTAGCTTGACCATCCCTTCGTTGTTTGAGAATTTTGGCTTTCTTCTAGCCAACTGGTTCCATTCTTCAATGGATTTTGCTGACTTTCTTTCATTTGTGATTTTTGACTTTCTTCTAGCCATTGTTCCATTCTTCAATGGATTCTGTTGACCTTCTGTCATCTGAGAGTTTTGGCTTTCTTCTAGCCAAATAATTTCAGTTATTCTAGCTGGACTGACCTTCTAACAGTTGAGGGTTTTGGCTTTCTTCTAGCCAAACAATTTTAGCTCTTCTATTTAGACTGACCTTTTATCAGTTAAGGGTTTTGGCTTTCTTCTAGCCAAACAATTCCAGCTCTTCTAGCTGGATTGACCTTCTATCAGTTAAGGGTTTTGGCTTTCTTCTAGCCAAACAATTTTAGCTCTTCTAGTTGGACCGACCTTCTATCAGTTGAGGGTTATGGCTTTCTTCTAGCTAAATAATTTCAAATCTTCTAGCTGGACTGACCTTCTATCAGTTGAGGGTTATGGCTTTCTTCTACCCAAACAATTTTAGCTTTTCTAGCTAGACTGACCTTCCATCATTTGTATCTTCCTTCTTTTAGGTTCTTACTTTCTTCTTTTGTTCTTCCTTTTGCAAAAAAATTTAGCTATTTTTTAGCTAGCTCTCATATCCTCTCATTGCCACCTGCATGGCAAAATACTGAAAGTTAGTCTGAAAATGTTTTGTACACGCATAAAATCAAGAATTGAAAAGAGAAAGTTTTTTGCTCTGTGTAGGCTCAAACCAATGATTTTGTTTCTATGTAAGCATTGATTGATGTTTTCATTTTGTTTGGTTCTTTACACAAACATGCATCTTCATTTCTACAAAGTGGATGGATCTTTCTCAAGCAATGGGCTTTCCATGCCCCCTGATTCCATATTTGCTTTTGATTGTTTACTTCACAAGGTGTCTGTTATTCACTTTGTTAAAGAATAGACAATGCAGTGTGATATGCTCATATATGCCTGATATGCATAAATAATACTTACAGTAGATCTATTGACTCACAGACCGAGGTGACCAACTGAAGTGCCTCCATGGATTCCTTTCAGATGCTTGTTTATGTCTTGCATTGAAATTGTAGAAGACTTTAAATTTATGGATTTCAAGATGTTGAAAACATGAGTGATGGGGCCCAAGCAGCATAGAAGTACAACCATTTCAAACTATAATTCAGCACATCAATTGGTAGCTTCTTCATGACATGACTTTGAAAGTGATCCTTTCGTTAGCCATCTTTTTTTACCGTTATGTTCTTTGAAACATACTTCCTTTAACTTGAAAATTTATATAACAAGAAAATATATTTTTTAAATTAAATGTTGACTTTGTCAAATCAGTGTCAATTTACCTTAGGACTTGACTTTCCCAAATCAATATATCTATAACATGAAAATCCTAGTTACCATACTAAACTCGAGAATCAATTCTATTTAAGGAAGAACTATTGCACTTTAGATAGGCACATACACATTACTTGGCCAAAGATCTCATTGAGTTTTAAATTTTGTCTATCTCATATGCATGCTTATCCAAACAATCTCCACTAATAGACTTTACCTATCAAAAGAGATCAACATGTCTTTAATAGACTTAAAATGGGGTCTATAAGGGACATGGGTTAAATGACGGCCATTTTTAAATTGGAGCTAATGCGATACTATGGAAAAACCCTCACACTACAAACTTCCTTATTGGAATTGTATGTTGTTGGAAGTATTCTTAAATTTTGGCACCATTTCATTCTTCTAGGCATCTCACTATCTGACTTCATGAAAAGACAGGGTTTGAATGTTCTTCTATCATTTAGCATAATTCTTGATCTTTTCTTTTTGCAAAAACTCAGGACCATTATCATGTATCAAGATTTTCAAGATTATGGATTTGGAACGGTGTTGGATAAGATGGTCTTTCCCTTATTTCTCTAATTTTCTTTAGTTGGGCTCGTAACCTAAGTTGAAGTCTTTTGATGTTTTAAGTAAGAAGGAACTCTATTGGCTTTCTAAACTGCTTCTTTTTTAGGGTTTTCTTTCCTTCTTCTCTTTTTCTTTTTTTCTTTTCTTTTTTTCCCTCCTTTTTCTTTCTTTTTTTTTTGCCCTAGCTCTAAGAAAGTTATCTTATTTGTACCATCTTGTGCTTCTGGTTATGAATAGGGTGGGATGAGTTTGCTTCAACAAAGATGAATCCTTTGTTACCTTGATAGATATGAGATATCAAGTCCAATTCAGGTAAACTTCAGCTATTCTTATGGTCTTGACTTTGCATCCTCTTCCTTGAACTTCTTGCACCTTATCATTAGATATTAATAAGGTGGATACTAGTTGTTGGCCAACCAAATAAGGCTGAGATCATTTCTCCCTTAAATAAGCAGAGTTCAATTTTGCCTCAAAAGTTCGACAAAGCATATTCGAAGATTGACTAGGACCTAGACAAATGCAAGTATGTAGGAGCCCTCTGTATGTAAGCATACACAGTTCAATGCTATAGAATAATTCTCTCACCTAGTAAAGTCATTCGCATCATGATGCATATATACAGTAATTCAAGGATATCAAGCTAGACTCATAATAAAAATAATTTATTCAAACAATCTTAATTTAAAAAATATAATTGTTTTAGAAAACATTAAAGAAATAAAATGAAACAAAAACCAAATGTGCTAAGGGAAGTTCATTGAGTTGAAGTCGAAAAATGCTTCATCTACTTGCACATGTCAAGAGCAATGGTCATCACCTCCTCATCCATAATTCCTCCATCCTCATCTTGAAATGATGACAGGACAAAACTTTCCATCAACCCTCCCTCTATCATGGAGGTCGCTGGCAATAGCACCCATTCAAATTCATGCAAAGGATTGCTTTTAGTGTTGGGCTTGACAGGTTTAGGAAACTTTCCAATGTCAATCAAATTTTGGATCTCATGTTTTAGTCATAAGCATTTGCCTATCTCATGTCCTTGTGTCAAATGAAATTGACAAAAAGGTTTTAATATCAAATTTTGGTGATAAAGGATTCGGCAAAGGACAAGGGGCCAATGGTTGTAATAGCCCTTTCTTTTGTAGCTTGTTGAAGACCTAAGACAAAGATTTCCTAAGATCTGAAAACTATCTTCTATTTGCTTGGCCAGTTGTATTGACATCTACTGCATTCTATGTACTCTTGCTGCCAGACTGATAATTACCCCTCTCATTCTTTCTTCCAGAAAATGGCTCTTTTCTCATTCCCATTCTTCTATCTGTAAGCTAGGTTGATGAAGATCTTTGAAATCTTTGATAAGGGTATCAGACAATCCCTCATAAAGATTAGGCATCACCACTCTCACAATTATCCTAATTTGATCTAACTCATTAGGCCTTTTCTTAAGCAATGCAACTTTATTCCTTCACCTTTTTATGTAGTCAACAAAATTCTCATTTTGTTTCTGCCTGATTGATTCTACCTCCATCAAAGTAACTTCCAATTTCATATTATACCCATACTGCTGGATGAAGGCTTTATATATCAAATCCCAGTTCTTTTGAGTACTTTCCACTAAGGTGCTAGACCAATTTTGCACAATAGGATCCAGTGAAAGCATGAAGTACCTTAGAGTTTGAGCCTTAGTAGCTCGGGAAAACTACATAGCAGTGATATACTTCTTTACATGCAATTGAGGATTCCCTGTGCCATTATATTTAGCAAAAGTAGGCATTTGAATTTATGAGGGATTCCTTCACCATCTTCAAATAACTTGTCAACTTCTGACACCTCTTCGGCCTTCAACTTATTCTCAAACTTTTTCTCTAGATCAACAATAATCTTCTTAACATCAGAAGTTTCAGTCTTCTCAATAGTTGGTTTTTCCACAACCTTTGGCTCATTCTTCTTATCTTGAGGATCTTGAAAGTACTGAGCCCAATGTTCATCATCGCCCATAACCATCTTATCATCATCGAAGGCTACTTCACCAACCTTAGCATTCCCTTTGTCATTCTGCTTCTTAGTGCTAGCAGATGCTTCAACAGCATTTCCAAATATTGCAGCCATTTGGCTTCTCATGTTCTTAGCCAGGACCCCCTTTAGTTCATCCATCCTGGTTGATTGCATTGTCTATCATCCTCTGAATCTATTCTAGGTCCATTGCTTTTGGTGAGAAGCTAACTGAGTCATTATTGGATTCTACGTCACTTGCATAAGTTGGGTTGTCGTAGGCTCTTGAACTATTATACTCCAAGGCTGTGTGCCAGAAAGGATTAATGATCTGAGATGCAATGTATGTATGCATAGATGCACAATCAAAGAAAACAATAAGAGTAAGGACATAATCAAAGAAAACAATAAGAGTAAGGACATCCTTCCAACATTATATCATCCACACATGAATGACGAGTCCCTTTTCCTAGGTATATGGTCAACAAAATATCAACATGGGATTCTCTCAGCTAATTTAACCAATAATTGTATTTTTAAACTTAGAAGTCAGTCCATGATAACTCCTATTAATTTGGACTCAATCCATTGGGTCAACAAAAGACAAATTTTATGCTATATTGGATTAAAACAAAATTAAAAGGCTTATCATAAATAGATTTCCCAATTTGAAAAAGCAACTAATGATTCATGCCACAAACAAGCCCATTATAAATAAGTTCTAGTGTGAACTAGGCCCACAATTAATTTTAATTATTCCATAATTGACCTAAATAGTTGTAAGCCCAATGAAAAGGTTCGTTTAAAATGGTTTTGTTTCAAAGCACATTGTAAAGAAATTTTGGGCTTTTGAACTTGAACCATGAGATGAAAATATTTGTGTTTCAAAGACATTGTGAAAATATTTATTTGGAAATAGATTTGGGCTTTGAACTTGGGACATGAGGTGAAAAATATTTTTGTTTCAAAGCCCATTGTGAAAAGATTTGTTTGAAAATATATTTGGGCTTTGAACTTGGGCCATGTAGTGAAAAATATTTTTGTTTCAAAGCCCATTGTGAAAAGATTTGTTTGAAAAATAGATTTTGGGCTTTGAGCTTGGGCCATAAGGTAGAAAGAATTTTTGACCCATCTTGAAAAAATATTTTATGTCAAAAGACCATCTTTAAAAAGTCTTAAAAATAATTTTGGTCTTTTGGGCTTTAAATATTATTTTGGGCTTTGAAAATTATTTGGGCTTATAATATAATTAGGTCATATTAGAAAAATAACAAACTACATAGGCCATGATTCAAACTAAGATATATCAAACATAGTCAATGAGCGCGTATTTGGGTATAAACCTAAGGAAAGTAACTAGGCCAACTACATGGGCTTTAGTTTTTGGGTTAAAAAGCTTAGGTTCTCATTAAAAGTTTATACCAAATGGTACGAGGCTATGAGTGGTTATGCCATGCTCAATCTTCATATCTTGAGTGAAAATATGATATCCCATACATAACACAACACGGGTAACACGGGCGTCCTAACTCACGTACACAATGCAATCTAAAATGATGCAATGGATAATATTATAATAAGAAAGAATAAAAAAAAATATAAAGACCAATGGAATCAACTTCTTTATCCCCAGTGGAGTTGCCACTATGAGCGGGGATTTTTGTCCCCACTCCTGGTGGAATGGTTCTTGCGACTTCGAGATTGTTAGGCTCAGGGCCTTAGAGAACACAAGCCTAAACTCAGAGAAAATTGAGTCGCCATCCTGGCGGGCTGGGAAAAAGAAAGGTGTGGATGACTCAAATTCTAAGGAATTCCTAACACCCTAATGGGTTCAAAAAGTTGGGTACGCATAGGGAAGTGATGGTGAATCTGTGCTATCGCAGTGTTACCGCAAGTACACGGGTCACGCAAGTAATAAAATAGTGAGTAAGATATCGTTCTTATGGGGAAAAGGTAGAATATTAGTGCAAATTTCAACTATTATTTAGTGAATCAATAGTTTTTGAGATGATTAAAATAAAATATGAATTACTTAATAAATTAAAGTAAAGAAAAATTGAATATTGTGCAACAAAAGTTGATGATGAAAATATTATCCAGATATTGAATCCCCCTAGCAAAAAAAAAGCATTTATGAATATCAATTCAATTAAATCAAATAATAGAGCTGAATTGGCATTCCCTAAATTAGATGAAAACCTCTCTTAAGTGAATTAATCCCTAATTACTAATTAGACTGCTAGGAATCTCTTCTCAAGCATAATTAAATAGATCTTGCAATAAGAATAAGGAAATTTGAACCAAAGGGTCTTGTAAGTCTATCTCTAGCACTCTAATCAACGCTTAATCCTAATGAAAATTCTGTTCAAATCAAGCTTTCTCAAGTCAATAATATGAAAATTGCAACCAATCAATAAGCATGCTATTATCAATTGGAAATAAGAAATTAAGAATCAAAAGGATAAAACTACTCAATCAAATGATTTAACTTAATAAAAACTATTCAATCCATACAATAAAGCTAGGGTTCATTAATATCTAGATAGATAAAATTTAGCTCATGTTTATAACTAGAAAATCAAAATAGAGGAAATAAGTAAAAGAATTCAAACAATCCATAATGAACAATTTGTGTTTATTCACTTCAACCCTTGAATCATGGATTAAATCTTGCATGAATTGGATCTTCACCTTCACTCTTAGTTGCCAAAAACTCTCTTTTTCTCAGGAGGTCAGCTCTGAAAATAAAATTGAATCCCTAATTCTCTCTTTAGCTCAGATTTTATAGCCTACAGATTTTTACCTGACACGCCCATGGACACACCAGTGTCTGTGGGCATGTCAACGGTGTTGTTTCGAACTTTAATGACATGGACAATGACATGCCCATGTCCTTGGGTGTTTCATTGCTACTACAATGCTGAGTTAGGGACACGGTCAGGGACATGCCTATGTCATTGGGCTTGTCACAGCTTCTATAAGTCAAGAGTAATGGCACGTTCAATGACACACCCATGTCTTCGGGCATGTGAAAGGTTCTTTTAAGTAGTTGAATGACACGACCACTGACACACCCATGTTACTAGGCGTGTCAATTGAAGAATTTTCCCAAAACAACTTATTTCCTTATCTTTCATCCATAATTTCGGCCTAAATAACCTTAAGATCCCAACGTGTCAAAAGTTCCTGGAATCAACCATAATAAACAATTGAACAAACAAATAAAACTCAATTTGACAATAAATATATTAAGAAATAGGGGCAAAAATATCATTAATTATACACTTTGTGAGCGGAGATTTTCAACCCCACTCCCGGTGGAATGGTTCTTATGACTTCGACACATTTTAGGCTTGGGGCCTTAGAGAACACGGGCCTAAGCCTGGAGAAAATGGAGTCACCACCCGGATGGGCTAGGAAAAAGAAAGGGGTGGATGACTCGATTCCTAAGGAATCCCCAACCCCCTAATAGGTTTAAAAAGTTGGGTACATGTGGGGAAGTTGAGAAACGACCCAGCACCCCCACAACGCCTTGTTCATTAGAACCAGCATCATTTGCAGGTCTTAATATTATAAAATTCTTAAGCATAATAATATTATCCATATTATATGCAACAATTAAAATAAAAGCATCATTATATTAAAATCAAAGAAATGTCTAAACAAAGCAAATAAATGGACACCCATCTGAGGATGGAAACATATCCTTACATTGTCCATTTCTAAAACTAGATAGGACACCCACCGAAAGGTGGAAACGTATCCTTTACATTGGTCCAAAAACTTTAAGATAAAATAAATTACATGATGCTCACGACATGAGGTACCCAAAAATATGGAAACATACCTCTTACAATATTTTGAAATCAAAATAAATTAATAAAAGTAAATAGCCATTCATTATAAATAAATCATTCATCAAAGACATCACACATCAATCAAAATATATAATAAACATTCATCCAATTTAAATAAAACAGTAAATATATTGATTTTAGGGGTTCATGCATCAAGGGTTTTACATATACTAGTTTAATTAGTTGAGAAATGTTTTAAAGAGATAACATAGCTATCGGATGTTTTTAAATATTTAGAGTTTTGGATGTTTTTATGAAAATAATTGTTGCGCTCTAATAAAAACTACTAAAGCTACACTCACAAGTATACGAGGCTGCTGTAGTATTTTGGTGAACACCTCAAGGTTGTCTCACAAGGAAGCTAGTTAAACTAATTATTTATCAGATCGTAATAAAACAAATTATCAAATAATAATCTTCGATTTATAAAATTAAATTGCTGAACAACTAATGAAAATAGAAAGGAGTTGAACTTAATGTAGTGAAAGAAAATTGAACAGATATATTGATTCACTTAATAGAAAAGCCTAGGGTTTGCACTTCTCTACTAATTTATATGTACGAACGGCTATTCCTCTCAACTGATTTAATTTCAAGGATCAGATTTCAAGCAACTTAATTAATCGAATTAAGGAGATAAGCTCTCGCATTAAAACCTTTTTCAATTAATCTTACTTCAATCAAAATGATCTTTTCCTTAGGTTTGTATTTCTAATTAACCTAAGTCCCTAATTGAATTGTTCCAGCATTAGACTTCATTTCTCAATCCTTCATCTAAATACCTCAAACACATAATTGGTGGCCAATCAATTATATATTAACATTAATCCATTCAATTAAGGATAAAAGAAATAATTCAGTTAAGAGCAATAACCATTGCATACAATCATAGTACATCCATACAAACCCTAGACTAGATCAAAATTAGTTCATAGTAATGCTATCAAACAAATTCATCTTATTAAAATTCAAAGAAATTAATTTAGACATCAGAGTATTCATAAACAAAATTTCAATGAAACTTAAGAAATATAGTTTAAGAACAAACCAATTACAATCTTCCTTTGCTTTTGAAGAATCTCTTGCTCAGATTTATGCTAAAAGAATAATGTAATGGCTAGAAATAATTTAATCTAGAGTGTTTGGATGGAATTGGAATTAATCTTTGATAATTTTCTTATTCAGAGACAAGTTCTTTAGAGAAAAGTGTAGAACGGCTGGAAGTGTGGATGATGCTTTTTCTCTTGCCCTAATCTTCTTATTTCTACAAAACCCTCACTGAAAATCCATGCTTTCTTTCTTTCTTTAGTCCCATGGAGTGACACGGCCAAGCTTGTGGCCGTGTCATAGCTTGGCCGTGTCACCTGGGTGTGTCAACTTCTATGTCTCCTTGCTTTTCTTTGCTTATGTGGAGATGAGAGTGACACGGCCAAGCTTGTGGCCGTGTCATGTGATACGGCTAGTGGCTTGGCCGTGTCTCCTGGGTGTGTCAGCTTCTGTGTCCTTTCTTTGGTTCTTCTTTGTTCTTGGCTTAGGATGGGACACGGCCAAGCTTGTGGCCGTGTCATGTGGCACGGCCAGTTGCTTGGCTGTGTCACCTGCCAGTGTCAGCTTCTGCCAAATTTTCCTTTCTTTCATGGTTCCTTTGGTTTTGCCCTTTAGGTGAGACACAGCCAGTGGCTTGGCCATGTCTCTTGCCCGTGTCATGATCTGCCAAAAATTTCCTTGAGGTGACACGGCCAAGATTGAATTGGCTTGGCCATGTCTTGCTTGCTTCATGCTCTTCTTTCTTTGTTTGGATCTTCCAAGGGAGTTTTTGCACTTTAACCTAAAACAAACACTTAAAACAAACTTTAAACAAGAAGTAAATGAAACATTAACCAAAAACACATAAACATCATACTAAAAACTAGTACAAAAATGATCTAAACACTAGGATGAATCAAAACTACCAAAATGCATGAAATCACTAAATAAGCAGATTAAAACTACTAAAATGCATGAAGAAAACAATAATTATCATAATAAATAAATAATAATTTTATGATAAAAACTAATAAAATAACTGCCCCACACTTAAAACTTTGCTTGTCCTCAAGCAAATTTACATAGCATAAATTAAAAACTCAATTAACCTTAACTATAATTCAAGTATATATGATGAAATCCTTTAAGACTCAATAATAAATAAATGCAATTTACTTCAATCAAGATTTTCTTAACTCATTCATTAATTCAGACATAACAAATCTCATCTCTCATCTAAGTGTTTCTCTCAATTTCAAAGGTTAATCCACTCAAACTAATCATGACTGCATACTGCCATAAACTTGCTTAATTATCCAATCTCCCTCAATGATTTTTTTTTCAAGAAATAATCGGAAGGTCTTTTCGTTTGGATGTAATGGGGCTAAGGTGAAGGTGTGAGAAAAGACATTTAAGTTTGATCATTAAGAAATGGAGTATCTAAATTAGACAATAATCTTGCGTACAAACTTGTAACTCTCTCAAATGGCATATTCACCAACCCTTGATAGTCTCACATACTTGCATACTTAAAGAAAAGTAAATGAGTCGAAATTCCTCTTTGATGACTAATGCTAGAAAATATATGAATTTTGTATATATATCTTCTCTTTTTATTTTTATTATATATATATATATATACAAAATATAAAATTGCATTGAACATCTAGCTCAAATGTAGAGGAAAAGAATAATTGACTCTTAGTCAAATACAAATTGCAAAGTATGCATTTTAGCCCAAAATCTTACTAAAGCAATACTATTTTTTTTAATTTTTAATTTTAATTTTTTTAATTGCTTACCCCACACTTATGAATTAAACCACTCCTATTGTCATATCATTAAAAACTCCATTTCTTAATGAAGGTATGATAATAATAAAAAAAATGTTGAGTTGTGAACTGTGTTGATCAATCAAGAAAAGATCAAAGGCTTAACTTAGCACACTAAGGAATTCACAATTAAGGGAGGTCTTTTTAAGCTAAAGGGGGTAATCTTAATTTGCCTTCATCATTTTAAGGGGGTAAAATTAGTATGCAAGCTCTAGAGATGCAAAATCATGAAGGTGCACACTTAAGAAAAGAAAATTGATTGACAATAATATTCAATCTATGAGGCTCAAAATTCACAAAGGATGGGTTTTCAAAGATTTATGTGTCATGAATTGCAGAATGTGAAAATTGATCCTGAATGAATTCAAATGCTAATCTCTATGCTGATACTAAAGGCTCAAATGTAATGCTAGAATTATAGAAAAGTCAATAAGTTTCCAACAATTATGCCATGAAAATAAGTTTCCAACAATTATGCCATGAAAATAAGTTTCCAACAATTATGCCATGAAAAACGCACAGAGAAAACAAGACAAAAATTAAAGAAAAGCTTAAAAATTACCCCACACTTATGATTTACATTGTCCTCAATGTAAACAAAAGAAAAGATACAAAGAACCTCTTTTGTGTCACGCATAGTGAAGCTTCCATACAAATAATCAGCATGAAAGAAAACAACTAAAGCAAATACCGCGACTTCAGCATAAACTTGCGAGCAAGGAAAGTTGGAACTGGATAGCTCTCCTTTTCTCAATTAAACTCAATGTTCGTGGCCTGTTCTCTATAAGAATAAAAACACTTCCAATCTCTAAACCATCAAGCCTTAAAGAAAAATATAAAGAAAAATAAATAAATAAATAAAATGAAGATACAAAACTAAAATGATAAAAACAATAACAATGGGATGCCTCCCATCGAGTGCTTCTTTAACGTCGTCTTAGCTGGACGTTTCTGCAAGAATTAAGGATCGTAGATCAAAGCACTATCGACAATCCTTACCTCTTGGAACCCTTCGTTATATGGTTTAACTCTCTGTCCGAGAGTTAAGTACTTTAAAAGTTTCATTCATCCGAGAGTTAAGTAATTCTATAGCTCTGGAAGGATATACCTGAGTTATCTCGAAAGAACCGCTCCATTGAGACTTGAGTTTTCCTGGTAACAGTCGGAGATGAGAATTGAAAAGTAAGACCTTAATACCTGGGCTCAATGTCTTTCTTTCTAAAATTTTGTCATGAAGTGCTTTAGTACGTCCTTATAAATCCTCGAACTCTCATATGCCTCATTCCTTACTTCATCTAACTTCAAAATTTGCAAGAAACATTCTCTATTTGCCTTGTCCAAATCTAAATTTAGAGTCTTAATTGCCCAATACGCCTTGTGCTCTAACTCTACTGGCAAATGACAAGCCTTACCAAAAACCAATTGATATGGACTCATACCCAAGGGTGTCTTGAAAGAAGTTCGATATGCCCACAATGCGTCATTCAATCTACTAGCCCAATCCTTCCTTGATGAGCTGACTGTTTTTTCAAGAATTCCTTTGATTTGCTTGTTGGATGTCTCAACTTGTCCTAAAGTCTGTGGATGATATGGGGTCGCCACCTTGTGTTTCCCACCTGACTTGTGCATTTACTTCTCAAAAAGTTTGTTGCAGAAATGACTTCCCCCATTACTGACTATCACTCTTGGCGTGCCAAATCTGCTAAGAATGTATTCCTTCACAAATTTAACAACCACATTAGCATCATTAGTTTGGGTGGGGATTGCCTCCACCCATTTTGAAACATAATCAACATCAACTAAAATGTATTCATAACCAAAAGATTTGGGAAAAGGACCCATGAAGTCTATTCCTTAAACATCAAACAGTTCAACCACAATATATGATTGAAGGGGCATTTCATTCCTCCTTCCAATGTTACCTACTCTTTGACAACGGTCACAATGCTTACAATATTCTTGAGCATCTTTGAATAGAGTAGGCCAGTAAAATCCACTTTGAAGCACTTTTTCTGCAGTCTTTCTCCCTCCAAAATGACCACTGCAATGAAGGTCATGATAAAATTTAAGAACACTCAGTGGTTCTTCCTCAGATACACACCTGCAAACTATCTCATCTTTGCATATCCGGAATAGGTAAGGTTCTTCCCAGAAATAGAATTTAGTCATGTGCAAAAACCTTTTCTTTTCTTGAAATGACATATTAGAACGCAAAATACCACAAGCAAGATAGTTAGCAATATCCACAAACTAAGGTGAATTCATTACCGCAAACAACTGCTCATCAGGAAGTGCTTCTAGATTTCTATGAATGCTATCAGATGCAAGATTTTCACCAAAGAAAGGTAACCTAGATAAATGATCAGCTATAACATTTTCACTTCCCTTAGTATCCTTGATTTGAAAATCAAATTCTTGCAATAATAGCACCCATCTAATTAAACGAGGTTTAGCATGTTGTTTTGTTAAGAGATATTTTAGAGCTGCATGATCTGAATGCAAAATAATTTTAGATCCAATCAAATATGCTCTAAACTTATCTAAGGCAAAAACAACAGCTAGCATTTCTTTTTCAGTTGTTGTGTAATTAACTTGTACGCTATTTAGGGTCAAGCTAGCATAATAGATCACTCTCAAAAATTTCTCAACCCTTTGCTCAAGGACAGCTCCTACTGCATGGTTGGAGGCATCACACATAATTTCAAAAGGTAAAGACCAAACAGGAGCTACAATTACCGGTGCACTGGTTAATTTTTCCTTAAGGGAATTAAAAGCTTGCATACATTGTGCAGTAAATTCAAATGGAACATCTTTCCCAAGCAAATGACACAATAGTTGGCTTATTTTAGAAAAATCTTTAATAAACATCCGGTAAAAACCTGCATGCCCTAGAAAGCTTCTTATTCCCTTAACAGAGGTAGGTGGGGGTAATTTAGCAATCAACTCTACCTTAGCTTTATCCACCTCAATCCCTTTACTGGACACAATATGGCCCAATACAATGCCGTGAGTAACCATGAAATGACTTTTTTCCCAACTCAAAGTGAGGTTACATTCAATGCATCTCTCAAGCACAAGAATAAGTTTACTGAGGCAATTATCAAAAGAGTCACCAAAAATAGAAAAATCATCCATAAATACCTCAATAAAGTCATCTATCATGTCCGTGAAAATAGACATCATGCATCTCTGAAAAGTTGCAGGCGCATTGCACAAGCCAAAGGGCATACGCAGAAATGTGAAAGTCCCAAAAGGGCAAGTAAAAGTGGTCTTGGATTGATCCTCTGGTGCTATCGCCACCTGATAATAACCTGAAAGTCCATTCAAAAAGCAATAATGTGAGTGTCCAGAAAGTTTATCCAGCATCTGATCAATAAAAGGAAGGATGAAATGATCTTTCTTTGTGGCATTATTTAACTTCTATAGTCTATACACATCCTCCACCTAGTGGTAGTCCTAGTAGGAACTAATTCATTCTTTTCATTTTTTACCATAGTGATTCCTGATTTCTTAGGCACTACATGTACTGGGCCAACCCACTCACTATTGGCTATCGGGTATATCACTCCTTCATCAAGCAATTTAAGCACTTCCTTCTTAACCACTTCACTCATGCTTGGATTAAGGCACCTTTGGGTCTCTCTCATAGGTTTAGCTCCCTCTTCTAAGATAATTCTATGCATGCACATTGAAGGGCTAATACCTTTGATATCACTCGACCCCCATCCTATTGCTCTTTTCAATCTTTTTAATTCACTCACCAACCTCATCTCTTCCCTTTCACTAAGTTCACTAGAAATTATCACAGGTAAGGTGTTGTGATCTCCTAAAAACACATATTTCAGATTTTTAGGCAACTCTTTTAGCTTTAACTCAAGTGAAGGGTTATTCTCTTCTTTTTGGATGGAGGGGTGCTCAAATGATGGTTCCGCTTTAACTTTCTCTATTTCAGCACTTTCTAAAATATCAATGCAACTGGCTACTTCTGAGTCAAAAAATCCAATTCATGATCTAAGGTCAGTGCCAGCTCCAATTTATCCGAAGAACCTGTTTACAAGAAAACATCTGAAACAACTGCATCAATACAATCAATCAAAGAGCAATCCTCATATAATGTAGTTGTAGGAATGGGAGAATTGTTAAAAATAGAAAATTCAACCATTTGTCCCAAGACAGTCATTGACAATTTACCATTTTTAACATCAATCAAGGTGTTGGTCGTAGCCATAAAAGGCCTACCCAGTAGAATAGTGTGTGTGGATGGTGTAAGGTTATTTCCTTCCATGTCAAGAACTATAAAATCCACAGGCACTATCAACCTTCCAACCTTAACTAACACATCTTCTATAATTCCCTTCGGGAATCCAAGAGATCTATCAGCTAATTGCAAGACCATTTTAGTAGGTTTAAGTTCCCCAAGTTCTAATTTGAGATACACAGAGTAAGGCATCAAATTAACACTGGCTATTTTAATCACACATGCCATCAGTATCCTTTCCATTTGCCATAGCAATTTTAATTATGAAACTGCCAAGATCCTTTAGCTTCGGAGGAAGTTTATGTTGCAGAATAGCACTAGCTACCTCTGATACTATCACCTATTCATTTGGCTCATACCTCTTTTTCTTGGTGTTCAATTCCTTGAAGAATTTGGCATAAGCTGGCATGTTCTTTATTGCTTCAAGTAAAGGTAAGTTAATACTTACCTTAGACAGCATGTTGAAGATGTTCGAAAATTGCTTATCTTGTTTATCATTCTTCAACCTACTGGGGAATGGCATAGGTGGCTGGTAAGGATTACTTGCCTTGTGTAAATATGCTGAAGGAGATTTCTCCATTGATTTTTCTCCAACACCCTTGTCCTCTGGTTCTCCTTCCTTTTTGTTCTCTTGATCACCTGCATTCACAGAATTATTTTCAACACCATTATTTATTACCTTGCCACTTCTAAGAACAGTCACTGCTTGTGCTTGCTTAGGTTGACTCGGAAATTTTCCTTTTTATTGAATCTGCATCTGTTGTGCAAGTTGTCCCACTTGGGTCTCCACTTTCTTGAAAGATGCTTCCAATGAATCCAATCTTTTGTTATTCATTTCTTGATTCTTGGTACTGGCTTGGATAAAAGCATGTAAACTATCCTCCAAACTGTCTCTCTTAGGCTGCCCTTGATTTGAAGATTGCCCCGGCGATTGATTCTATCTTTGGAGCAAATGGAAAGGTTGTTGTGAATTATTTGTTGCCCATGAAAAGTTTGGATGATTCCGCCAACCAGGATTGTGAGTGTTTGAAAAAGTATCATTCTGGGCCCTTAGTTGATATCCCCCCATAGCGTTAACTTGCTCAGCCTCATTTCCATAAGACTCGTATGCAGATGGGCATATATTTGCTCCATGCCCAAAGGTTCCACAAATTCCACACACTTCTTGAGTGGATGAAAAAGCATTGTTCATGTTCAGCATCTGCACTTGCCTTGTCAATTCAGCTATCTGATTGACCATCTCACTATTGGCTTCCACTTGATTTACCCCTTTACTTCTTCCTCTTACACTTTTCTGTTGGGAATTAGCTCCCAACATTTCAAATATTTCATAAGTCTCTTCTGCTGTCTTTTCTCCCATAACTCCCCCAGCTACATTATTAATAGTATTCTGAAATTGTTGGGTTAGACCATCGTAGAAAAACTGATTCAGCAGTTGAAGTGGGTAATGATGGTGTGGACACTGAATTAACAACATCTTAAACCTGTCCCAAGCCTCATGAAATGGCTCTCCTTCAAATTGAGAAAATGTAGCCATTTTTCCTCTTAATTCAGCTATTTTCTGATGTGAGTAAATTTTGCCCATAAACTTGTTATAGACTTGCTCCCAAGTTATCAAAGAATTTTCAGGCAACATCATAAGCCAGCTTTTTGCCCTATCCTTTAATGTGTATGGACAACACCTCATCCTCAACTGGTCTTTGGTTAGTCCTCCCAATGGAAATGTGTTGAGGGTGGAGTAGAAATCTCGGATAAAATTCAAAGGATCCTCATTCGAAACTCCACAGAAAGATGGCAGCATGTTGTAATGGATATTCTTCAACTCGTAATTTCTTGCTGCATCTGTCAATCTTATACATGAGGTGGAAGTCCCAATGACATGTCT
The DNA here is from genome assembly GCA_947685225.1 of Garcia nutans. NCBI lineage: Eukaryota > Viridiplantae > Streptophyta > Magnoliopsida > Malpighiales > Euphorbiaceae > Garcia > Garcia nutans. The sequence continues at coordinate 20,100,811 of CANTUV010000044.1, forward strand.
GGCAAAATCCCTCATAGTTCGTTGCCTTTCATCTCCCATATTGGTAGATTCTGCAGTATCCGATTCAAAATCAGAAATTTCCTCCTCTATATCAAACCCAGTGAAATGTTCAAACTCTTCTCTGCTCCTTTTCACTCTCTGAATTTATGGAATAAGTGGGTAAAGCTCTCCTCCGAGTGATCTCCTACCTTGCATAAACAAAATTTCTGGAAAAATGAATTATTTAAAGCAAAAGAAAAAAATGAAACAAAATATAAACAATGAAAAATAATTTAAAATAAATATATGACTGATAAACAATTACGCCAATTAGCCTCCCTGGCAACGGCGCCAAAAACTTGTTGCGCTCTAATAAACACTACTAAAGCTACACTCGCAAGTATAAGAGGCTGCTATAGTATTTTGGTGAACACCTCAAGGTCATCTCACAAGGAAGCTAGTTAAGCTAATTATTTATCAGATCGTAATAAACAAATTATCAAATAATAATCTTTGATTTATAAAATTAAATTGCTGAACAACTAATGAAAACAAAAAGGAGGTGAACTTAATGCAGTGCAAGAAAATTGAACAGATATATTGATTCATTTAATAGAAAAGCCTAGGGTTTGCACTTCTCTACTAATTTATATGTATGAACAACTATTCCTCTCAACTGATTTAATATCAAGGATCAGATTTCAAGCAACTTAATTAATCGAATTAAGGAGATAAGCTCTCGCATTCAAACCTTTTTCAATTAATCTTTATTTCAATCAAAATGATCTTTTCCTTAGGTTTATATTTCTAATTCGCCTAAGTTCCTAATTGAATTGTTCCAGCATTAGACTTCATTTCTTAATCCTTCATCTAAATACCTAAATTACATAATTGGTGGCCAATCAATTATATATTAACATTAATCCATTCAATTAAGGATAAAAGAAATAATTCAGTTAAGAGCAATAATCATTACATACAATCATAGTACATCCATACAAACCCTAGACTAGATCAAAATTAGTTCATAGTAATGCTATCAAACAAATTCATCTTATTAAAATTCAAAGAAATTAATTTAGACATCAAAGTATTAATAAACAAAATTTCAATGAAACTTAAGAAATATAGTTTAAGAACAAAACCAATTACAATCTTCCTTTGCTTTTGAAGAATCTCTTGCTCAGATTTGTGCTAAAAGAATAATGTATTGGCTAGAACTAATTTAATCTAGAGTGTTTGGATGGAATTGGAATCAATCTTTGATAATTTTCTTATTCAGAGACAAGTTCTTCAGAGAAAAGTGTAGAATGGCTGGAAGTGTGGATGATACTTTTTCTCTTGCCCTAATCTTCTTATTTATACAAAACTATAGCTGAAAATCTGTGCTTTCTTTCTTTCTTTCTTTAGTCCTATGGAGTGACACGGCCAAGCTTGTGGCCGTGTCATGTGACACGGCCAGCGGCTTGGCTGTGTCACCTGGGTGTGTTAGCTTCTGTGTCTCCTTGCTCTTCTTTACTTCTAAGGAGATGAGAGTGACACGGCCAAGCTTGTGGCCGTGTCATGTGACAAGGCCAGTGGCTTGGCCGTGTCTCCTGGGTTTGTCAGCTTTTGTGTCTTTTCTTTGGTTCTTCTTTGTTCTTGGCTTAGGATGGGACACGGCCAAGCTTGTGGCCGTGTCATGTGGCACGGCCAGTGGCTTGGCTGTGTCACCTGCCAGTGTTAGCTTCTGTCAAATTTTCTTTTCTTTCTTGTTCCTTTGGTTTTGCCCTTTAGGTGAGACATGGCCAGTGGCTTGGCCTTGTTTCCTACCCATGTCATGATCTGGCAAAAATTTCCTTGAGGTGACACGGCCAAGCTTGATTTGGCTTGGCCATGTCTTGCTTGCTTCATGCTCTTCTTTCTTTGTTTTGATCTTCTAAGGGAGTTTTTGCACTTTAACCTAAAACAAACACTTAAAACAAACTTTAAACAATAATCAAATGAAATATTAACCAAAAACACCTAAACATCATACTAAAAACTAGTACAAAAATGATCTAAACACTAGGATGAATCAAAACTACCAAAATGCATGAAATCACTAAATAAACAGATTAAAACTACCAAAATACATGAAGAAAACATAATTATCATAATAAATAAATAACAATTTTATGACAAAAACTAATAAAACAATAATGCTACTGTTATTTTAAAAAAATAGGTTTGGTTAGGGTTTTAAACAAACAGATTGTTGTTTTGGTTTTTAGAAAGGTGTAATTAGGATTTTGAGATTTGAAAAACATGTATTTAAGGCTATTAAGGTTTTAGGGTTTTACGGTTAAGATATTAGGGTTTTATGGTTTCAAATCTTTATTCTGTGGATTATGATCTTGAATTTAGAATTTGATGCTTTTCCACGTTCAAAGTTGAATGTGCTTTTAATATTGACTGTAATAACTATTTAAATATTTTTAGGTGAAACAAACATAGAAAGCCAAATTAATTATCAAAAGATTAAAAAAACTTTATGAACAAAATTATAGAAGCTACTGTGAAGGTTTGAGAATATAATTAATTAAGATTTAGGGTTTGACTAACTTAGGGTTTAAGAAATTAGATTTGTGTCTTGAATGATTATATTATTTACTTTAATTTAAACCTTAGGTATTGTATGAGTTAATTTATGCTATTATGTAAACTAAATTAAAGGAAGAATTAAATAACTAAGGCAGTGTGATGATGGCTTAAAAGATGAAGATGATTAATGATTTAATAAACTGAAGTTAGAGCAATTTAACTACGTTTGAAGGCTTCACCAAATTTGAAGAAATTGAACCAAACTGTTGCTTGCTTTAGATTTGGTTTTGGTTGAGCAAAGCAATCAGGAGACGATTGCTTGTTGCCTCCTTTGGTTGTTGTGTCTTGGATTTCTCCTTGCTTGCTAGGGTTTTCTTTTGGCCCAAAGATTTTAAGAGTCCTATGTTTGGTTCCAAAATCTCCTTTTTCAAAAGATCCCAGTTCTGTACTCCTTGATTGTATGTTTTAATGTGGTATTTATAGGAAAAAATCAAAACCTAATTCTAATTGTCTAAGGACATTAAAATTATTTAGGAAAAGAAATAAAACCAAGTAGAATTCGATTTCTAAAAAAGCTGCGCTGGCAAAAACTGCTGCAGGCTACGGGTGAGCCAGCTCGAGAATTGTGAGAGTTTGTGCCCGAGCTGGCGCGCGGCCAGCCTCTTGCTGCGAATCGGCTTGTGCCCAATTCGCCGCAGGAAATTCCTGCAGTGAATTGGCCCAAGCCAATTCATTTTCGGCCACGAAAAATTTTCGTCGCCTATTCTTCCGTCGTCGATTTTTTTATTTTCTATTTTTTTACTGTTATCTTTTTTATTTTTATTAAAAATAAATATTATAAGTAATGAATATTAAAATAAATATTATTTAATTAAAATACAACAAAAATTATTTTAGATTTTTTAAAATTATCGGACTGGACTGAGTTAAAAATTAAAGGTATACACACTTATCAAATTGCCCCACACTTGAGTTTTTGCTTGTCCTCAAGAAAATCAAATCACTATAATAGGCAGAAATGAAGGATTCTTCTATATCCAAAGAAAACAAACGTTTTTACAATACTTGAATTAGAAAACCCAACATTCTCAACCAAAAACTAAATCTCAAACATGATAGCTAAATTGAGATGTTTCAAAACAAAAATCTAACAGATCTAAAATCTAAAAATTCAGAGTTAAAATATTGAGCATAAATTTTCAAGAACTCAAAAGTCATGAACAAAGTAAGAAAGTGTAAGTTTTCTCTTAAGTTCTTTGACCCCTTCACAAAATGCATTGCGTGAAACATTATTTTTTTTTCGAAAGGAGCCGACTTGTTTGAAATGATACTAACTTTTTGACGTGAAGTTAAACATTTGTGATGCAAACCCCCGGTTACTCATTTAGAATCACCATTCAAATGGCTACTAGCACTATTTATGATTTCAACTCATTTGTTTCAATTCAAGAGTTAAAATCAGTGGAACGGGATAAAATTTTCAAAGCTCCTAAAAAATTGTTTTAATTAATTTATTTTTTATTTATTTTTTATTATTTTTTAGTAAAGTGGTCAAGAACTTAAGATAATAAAGTTGTCATACTAAGTTTGACTCAAGTATCTAAAGAATTGGGATATGCTAAAAAAATGTAACTAAGGTTTTAAACTTCAAATGTGCAACTCTCATCAATCAACTACCTAACTGTCACATTTAGTCTTTAGCAATCAATTAAGAAAACTGAGTCAACTTCAACAAGAAATTTTCATTCGTTAAATCAATCATTATTTTAATAAAAAGAGGAACCATTTCACTTCATATTATAATATCAATCTAGTTTACTTGAACCCAAAAATAAAATCAAAGAAACTAAATGAGACAAATACACCAAATGGCAAGAATGAAAACAAAAGCTCAATCTATAAAATTACCTCTCCCCCACACTTAAGTCGCACATTGTCCCTAATGCGTGTAAAATAATAAAAAGAACAAAACAGAGAGAGAACTGCCCTGACATGTCTTGAATCGACATATATGAATATGGTCCCAAAAGCGTTGCGATGTCGATTGAGCTATAGGACAAAAAATGGACATACAAAATTGTGAAGGTTCAAAGACATATATAAAAATAATAATAATAATAAAAACACAAATATACAAATATAAAAATTAAATGTACAATCATTTATAAGAAAATAAAAAGGAAAATAAATAAATAAATAAATGAGCTAGTCGGTCATGGGCTCGGCACTTGAATCATTACTAGCATCGGTATCATCACCGCTGGCACTGGCATCATCACTATCATCATCGTTCGAAACATCAATACGGGGTACTGAAGGCTAGTACGGTGGTGGTGGTGGCTGTGAAGGGCTAAATCCTTGAGATCTCCAAAATTTGAGCATAGACTGCTTGATCCATTTGGGCTTAGAAGGATGAGTAGTGCTGGTCCATGAAACGTTGGATCCGATCTTGCTGAGTCAATAATTTATTCTGGTTCAGCTCGATGTTTTTGATTTTTCCTTCTATCCTTCATATTTGACATTCAAACTCAGTTGATTTCCGATCATCATCCCACTCAACATTCACAGAATGATGCCAGTATCTGAAGATAGGGGCTGGAGTAAAAGACGGGCTAGCTGAGGAAGAAGGTTTGGCAGTGGTGGATGGGTTAGGGATGTCTATCAGTGGAGGTGGAGGTATGTTGAAAGTGGGAGCATGAGGAACTGGCTCAAAATCCATGGGAGGAACTGGCTCAGAATTCGTGGGTGGTGCCTACAGCTCCACCACCTTTATCCCAAATTAACCGTTTCAAAGTATCCATGCCCAAAAGTTTGAGGAGCCCATCCAAAGTCATTAGGAGGCATCCATTCAACAACCCAAACGCAAGCAAGTCTCGTTATATACATGCCACCATGCAAGTTACCCGGTGCCCCTTTGTTGGACTGCTCATAGAAAAAGTGTATGATAGCATGAGCTACATTGCACCGAATCTTCTGGACAATGCAGTTCAAGAAGAATAGCTCCCTTAGGCCAACAATCCCCGTATTGCTAAGTCGAGCCATAATGGTGTGAACGAACAGATTATGTACTACTCGACAAGGGAAGGACTCAAAATTTGATGCATTGGATAACTTCGACTGATACTTGATGGTATTCAGTGCAAACATGTTCCAAACCCAAGTTCATACTCTGCAATGACATCTTACTCCATAAAGTCTACCTCAGAGTTAAGATACTCTATGTTCTACACCTCCTCCACAGTAAATAGACCCAAATGCACGCCAAGTTCATTGATGCTCATATGGAATCGCTGACCTCCCAACCGAAATTTCATCATCGGCTCAATAATTGAGATCTTATTTTTATCGAATTGAAAAATGCAGAAGAACTCCAGGGTTAACTCTCTGTATGAAGGCTCATTGATAGAAAAGAGTTGTTCCCAGCTAGTTTATCAAATCCTGAACCTCAGTCAGTATGTTTGCTCGCTCCATGGTACCCTAATCAAAAACCCTAGGTGGCGACCAATCATTGTTCCCTAACAGTTCAAACCATTTTCGCTCCTCCAAAGTTGAGAATCGAAGGTATTTATGGTCGGCCATAAATTTTGAGATGGGATGGGTAATGGGTCGGCTTGAGCTACCTTCACCTCTATCCCACTTAGTTGGTTATTTAGACGACACTTATTTGTGAGGACCCATGATCTGCAAAATAAACAAGAATAGCCTCAAAACAAAGTACACCAAATAATCCAATAAGAGAAACACAATAGACCAACCCAACGAAACCAACAATAGCAATGCATTATCAAACAATAAAAAGCAATTTTAGCCAGAACGACAATAGCAATGCATTAACAACAAGAACCATGAACCAATACTCAACAAGGGTTTTTTTAATATTTTTTTAAATCTACACAATAGTCAATCTCTATACCAGGCATTGCTATAAGTCAATAACATCATAGCCCAATGCAACAAAAATAAAGGATTTCAACTCATTATTCATAAACAATCAATAACAATGTGCCAATGTGTGCAACTTAATTCTGGCCATAGAATTTTCTAAAACATAATGTGCCAATGTTAGGCTCAGGGCCTTAGAGAACACACGCCTAAACTCAGAGAAAATAGAGTCGCCATCCTGACGGGTTAGGAAAAAGAAAGGTGTGGATGACTCAAATTCTAAGGAATTCCTAACACCCTAATGGGTTCGAAAAGTTAGGTACGCATAGGGAAGTGATGGTGAATCTGTGCTATCGCAGTGTTACCGAAAGTACACGGGTCGTGCAAGTAATAAAATAGTGAGTAAGATATCGTTCTTATGGGGAAAAGGTCAAATATTAGTGCAAATTTCAACTATTGTTTAGCGAATCAATAGTTTTTGAGATGATTAAAATAAAAGATGAATTATTTAATAAATTAAAGTAAAGAAAAATTGAATATTGTGCAACAAAAGTTGATGATGAAAATACTATCCAGATATTGAATCCCCCTAGCAAAAAAAAAGCATTTATGAATATCAATTCAATTAAATCAAATAATAGAGCTGAATTGGCATTCCCTAAATTATATGAAAACCTCTCTTAAGTGAATTAATCCCTAATCACTAAGTAGAATGCTAGGAATCTCTTCTCAAGCATAATTAAATAGATCTTGCAATAAGAACAAGGAAATTTGAACCAAAGGGTCTTGTAAGTCTATCTCTAGCACTCCAATCAACCCTTAATCCTAATGAAAATTCTGTTCAAATCAAGCTTTCTCAAGTCAATAATATGAAAATTGCAACCAATCAATAAGCATGCTATTATCAATTGGAAATAAGAAATTAAGAATCAAAAGGATAAAAATACTCAATCAAATGATTTAACTTAATAAAAACTATTCAATCCATAAAATAAAGCTAGGGTTCATTAATATCTAGATAGATAAAATTTAGCTCATGTGTATAACCAGAAAATCAAAACAGAGGAAATAAGTAAAAGAATTCAAACAATCCATAATGAACAATTTATGTTTCTTCACTTCAATCCTCGAATCATGGATTAAATCTTGCATGAATTGGATCTTCACCTTCACTCTTAGCTGCCAAAAACTCTCTTTTTCTCAGGAGGTCAGCTCTGAAAATAAAATTGAATCCCTAATTCTCTCTTTAGCTCATATTTTATAGCCTACAGATTTTTGCCTGACACGCCCATGGACACACCCGTGTCTGTGGGCATGTCAACGATGCTGTTTCGAAGATGATCAAATGAAATATTAACCAAAAACACCTAAACATCATACTAAAAACTAGTACAAAAATGATCTAAACATTAGGATGAATCAAAACTACCAAAATGCATGAAATCACTAAATAAATAGATTAAAACTACCAAAATGCATGAAGAAAACAATAATTATCATAATAAATAAATAAAAATTTTATGATAAAAAATAATAAAATAACTGCCCCACACTTAAAACTTTGCTTGTCCTCAAGCAAATTTACATAGCATAAATTAAAAAACTCAATGAACCTTAACTATAATTCAAGTATATAAGATGAAATCCTTTAAGACTCAATAATAAATAACTGTAATTTACTTCAATCAAGATTTTCTTAACTCATTCATTAATTCAGACATAACAAATCTCATCTCTCATCTAAGTGTTTCTCTCAATTTCAAAGGTTAATCCACTCAAACTAATCATGACTGCATAATGCCATAAACTTGCTTAATTATCCAATCTCCCTCACTGATTTTTTTTTTCAAGAAATAATCCGAAGGTCTTTTTGTTTGGATGTAATGGGGCTAAGGTGAAGGTGTGAGAAAAGACATTTAAGTTTGATCATTAAGAAATGGAGTATCTAAATTAGACAATAATCTTGCGTAGAAACTCGTAACTCCCTCAAATGGCATATTCACCAACCCTTGATAGTCTCACATACTTGCATACTTAAAGAAAAGTAAATGAGTCGAAATTCCTCTTTGATGACTAATGCTAGAAAATATATGAATTTTGTATATATATCTTCTCTTTTTATTTTTATTCATTATTATTATATATATATATACAAAATATAAAATTGCATTGAACATCTAGCTCAAATGTAGAGGAAAAGAATAATCGACTCTTAGTCAAATACAATATGCAAAGTATGCATTTTAGCCCAAAATCTTATTAAAGCAATACTATTTTTTTTATTTTTTTAATTTTAATTTTTTTTAATTGCTTACCCCACACTTATGAATTAAACCACTCTTATTGTCATATCATAAGAAACTCCATTCCTTAATGAACGTATGATAATAATAAAAAAAAAATGTTGAGTTGTGAACTGTGTTGATCAATCAAGAAAATGTCAAAGGCTCAACTTAGCACACTAAGGAATTCACAATTAAGGGAGGTCTTTTAAAGCTAAAGGGGGTAATCCTAATTTGCCTTCATCATTTTAAAATTTGAAATGAAAACATAATGTGAGTTCAATTAGTATGCAAAAGCAAGCTCTAGAGATGCAAAATCATGAAGTTGCACACTTAAGAAAAGAAAATTGATTGACAATAATATTCAATCTATGAGGCACAAAACTCACAAAGGATGGGTTCTCAAAGATTTATGTGTCATGAATTGTAGAATGTGAAAATTGATCCTGAATGAATTCAAATGCTAATCTCTATGCTGATACTAAAGGCTCAAATGTAATGCTAGAATTACAGAAAAGTCAATAAGTTTCCAACAATTATGCCATGAAAAATGCACAGAGAAAACAAGACAAAAATTAAAGAAAAGCTTAAAAATTACCCCACGCTTATGATTTACATTGTCCTCAATGTAAACAAAAGAAAAGATAGAAAGAACCTCTTTTGTGTCACGCATAGTGAAGCTTCCGTACAAATAATCAGCATGAAAGAAAACAACTAAAGCAAATACCGTGACTTTAGCATAAACTTGCGAGCAAGGAAAGTTGGAACTGGATGGCTCTCCTTTTCTCAATTAAACTCAATGTTCCTGGCCTGTTCTCTACAACAATAAAAACACTTCCAATCTCTAAATCATCCAGCCTTAAAGAAAAATATAAAGAAAAAAAAATAAATAAATTGAAGATACTAAACTAAAATGATAAAAACAATAACAATGGATTGCCTCCTATCGAGCGCTTCTTTAACGTCGTCTTAGCTTGACATTTCTACAACAATTAAGGATCATAGATCAAAGCACTATCGACAATCCTTACCTCTCGGAACCCTTCGTTATATGGTTTAACTCTCTGTCCATTCACTTTAAAAGTTTCATTCATCAGAGAGTTAATTAATTCTATAGCTCCGGAAGGATATACCTGAGTTATCTCGAAAGAACCGCTCCATCGAGACTTGAGTTTTCCTGGAAACAGTCGGAGATGAGAATTGAAAAGCAAGACCTTAATACCTGGGCTCAATGTCTTTCTTGCTAAAATTATGTCATGAAGTGCTTTAGTACGTCCTTATAAATCCTCGAACTCTCATATGCCTCGTTCCTTAGTTCATCTAACTTTGAAATTTGCAAGAAACATTCTCTCTTTGCCTTGTCCAAATCTAAATTTAGAGTCTTAATTGCCCAATACGCCTTGTGCTCTAACTCCACTGGTAAATGACAAGCCTTACCCAAAACCAATTGATATGGACTCATACTCAAGGGAGTCTTGAAAGTAGTTCGATATGCCCACAATGCGTCATTCAATCTACTTGCCCAATCCTTCCTTGATGAGTTGACTATTTTTTTCCAGAATTCCTTTGATTTGCTTATTGGATCTCTCAACTTGTCCTAAAGTCTGGGGATGGTATGGGGTCGCCACCTTGTGTTTCACACCTGACTTGTGCATTAACTTCTCAAAACGTTTGTTGCAGAAATGACTTCCCTATCACTGACTATCACTCTTGGCGTGCCAAATCTACTAAGAATGTATTCCTTCACAAATTTAACAACCACATTAGCATCATTAGTTCGGGTGGGGATTGCCTCCACCCATTTTGAAACATAATCGACAGCAACTAAAATGTATTCATAACCAAAAGATTTGGGAAAAGGACCCATGAAGTCTATTCTCCAAACATCAAACAGTTCAACCACAATATATGATTGAAGGGGCATTTCATTCCTCCTTCCAATGTTACCTACTCTTTGACAATGGTCACAACGCTTACAATATTCTTGAGCATCTTTGAATAGAGTAGGCCAATAAAATCCACTTTGAAGCACTTTTTCTGCAGTCTTTCTCCCTCCAAAATGACCACCGCAATGAAGGTCATGACAAAATTTAAGAACACTCAGTTGTTCTTCCTAAGATACACACCTGCGAACTATCTCATCTTTGCATATCCAGAATAGGTAAGGTTCATCCCAGAAATAGAATTTACTCATGTTCAAAAACCATTTCTTTTCTTGAAATGACATATCAGAATGCAAAATACCACAAGCAAGATAGTTAGCAATATCCACAAACCAAGGTGAATTCATTACCGCAAACAACTGCTCATCAGGAAATGCTTCTAGATTTCTATGAATGCTACCAGATGCAAGATTTTCACCAAAGAAAGGTAACCTAGATAAATGATCAGCTACAACATTTTCACTTCTCTTAGTATCCCTGATTTGAAAATCAAAGTCTTGCAATAATAGCACCCATCTAATTAAACGAGGTTTAGCATGTTGTTTTGTTAAGAGATATTTTAGAGCTGCATGATCTGAATGCACAATAATTTTAGATCCAATCAAATATGCTCTAAACTTATCTAAGGCAAAAACAGCAGCTAGCATTTCTTTTTCAATTGTTGATTAATTAACTTGTGCGCTATTTAGGGTCAAGCTAGCATAATAGATCACTCTCAAAAATTTCTCAACCCTTTGCCCAAGGACAGATCCTACTGCATGGTTGGAGGCATCACACATAATTTCAAAAGGTAAAGACCAAACAGGAGCTACAATTACCGGTGCACTGGTTAATTTTTCCTTAAGGGAATTAAAAGCTTGCATACATTGTGTAGTAAATTCAAATGGAACATCTTTCCCAAGCAAATGACACAATGGTTGGCTTATTTTAGAAAAATCTTTAATAAACATCCAGTAAAAACCTGCATGCCCTAGAAAGCTTCTTATTCCCTTAACAGAGGTAGGTGGGGGTAATTTAGCAATCAACTCTACCTTAGCTTTATCCACCTCAATCCCTTTACTAGACACAATATGGCCCAATACAATGTCGTTAATAACCATGAAATGACTTTTTTCCCAACTCAAAGTGAGGTTACATTCAATGCATCTCTCAAGCACAAGAATAAGTTTACTGAGGCAATTATCAAAAGAGTCACCAAAAATAGAAAAATCGTCCAAAAATACCTCAATAAAGTCATCTATCATGTCAGTGAAAACAGATATCATGCATCTCTGAAAAGTTGCAGGCGCATTACACAAGCCAAAGGGCATACGCCGAAATGCGAAAGTCCCAAAAGGGCAAGTAAAAGTGGTCTTGGATTGATCCTCTGGTGCTATCACCACCTGATAATAACCTGAAAGTCCATCCAAAAAGCAATAATGTGAGTGTCCAGAAAGTTTATCCAGCATCTGATCAATAAAAGGAAGGATGAAATGATCTTTCTTTGTGGCATTATTTAACTTCTATAGTCTATACACATCCTCCACCTAGTGGTAGTCCTAGTAGGAACTAATTCATTCTTTTCATTTTTTACCATAGTGATTCCTGATTTCTTAGGCACTACATGTACTGGGCCAACCCACTCACTATTGGCTATCGGGTATATCACTCCTTCATCAAGCAATTTAAGCACTTCCTTCTTAACCACTTCACTCATGTTTGGATTAAGGCACCTTTGGGTCTCTCTCATAGTTTTAGCTCCCTCTTCTAAGATAATTATATGCATGCACATTGAAGGGCTAATACCTTTGATATCACTCAACCCCCATCCTATTGCTCTTTTTAATCTTTTTAATTCACTCACCAACCTCATCTCTTCCCTTTCACTAAGTTCCCTAGAAATTATCACAGGTAAGGTGTTGTGATCTCCTAAAAACACATATTTTAGATTTTTAGGCAACTCTTTTAGCTCTAACTCAAGTGAAGGGTTATTCTCTTCTTTTTGGATGGAGGGGAGCTCAAATGATGGTTCCTCTTTAAGTTTCTCTATTTCAACACTTTCTAAAATATCAATGCAACTGGCTACTTCTGAGTAAAAAATGTCCAATTCATGATCTAAGGTCAATGCCAGCTCCAATTTATCTGAAGAACCTGTTTGCAAGAAAACAACAACTGCGTCAATACAATCAATCAAAGAGCAATCCTCATTTAATGCAGTTGTAGGAATGGCAGAAGTGTTAAAAATAGAAAATTCAACTGTTTGTCCCAAGACAGTAATTGATAATTTACCATTTTTAACATCAATCAAGGTGTTGGTCGTAGCCATAAAAGGCCTACCCAGTAGAATAGTGTGTGTGGATGGTGTAGGGTTATTTCCTTCCATGTCAAGAACTATAAAATCCATAGGCACTATCAACCCACCAACCTTAACTAACACATCTTCTATAATTCCCTTCGGGAATCTAAGAGATCTATCAGCTAATTGCAAGACCATTTTAGTAGGTTTAAGTTTCCCAAGTTCTAATTTGAGATACACAGAGTAAGGCATCAAATTAACACTGGCTCTTAAATCACACATGCCATCAGTCTCCTTTCCATTTTCCATAGCAATTTTAATTATGAAACTGCCAAGATCCTTTAGCTTTGGAGGTAGTTTATGTTGCAGAACAACACTAGCTACCTCTGATACTATCACCTATTCATTTGGCTCATACCTCTTTTTCTTGGTGTTCAATTACTTGAAGAATTTCGCATAAGCTAGCATGTTCTTTATTGCTTCAAGTAAAGGTAAGTTAATACTTACCTTAGACAACATGTTGAAGATGTTTGAAAATTGCTTATCTTGTTTATCATTCTTCAACCTGTTGGGGAATGGCATAGGTGGCTGGTAAGGATTACTTGCCTTGTGTAAATATGCTGAAGGAGATTTCTCCATTGATTTTTCTCCAGCACCCTTGTCCTCTGGTTCTACTTCCTTTTTGTTCTCTTGATCACCTGCATTCGTAGAATTATTTTCAACACCATTATTTATTACCTTGCCACTTCTAAGAACAGTCACTGCTTGTGCTTGCTCAGGTTGACTCGGAAATTTTCCTTTTTGTTGAATCTGCATCTGTTGTGCAAGTTGTCCCACTTGGGTCTCCACTTTCTTGAAAGATGCTTCCAATGAATCCAATCTTTTGTTATTCATTTCTTGATTCTCGGTACTGGCTTGGATAAAAGCATGTAAACTATCCTCCAAACTTCTCTCTTAGGCTGCCCTTGATTTGAAGATTGCCCTGGCGGTTGATTCTGTCTTTGGAGCAAATGGAAAGGCTGTTGTGACTTATTTGTTGCCCATGAAAAGTTTGGATGATTCCGCCAACCAGAATTGTAAGTGTTTGAGAAAGGATCATTTCGGGCCCTTAGTTGATATCCCCCCATAGCATTAACTTGCTCAGCCTCATTTCCATAAGACTCGTACGCAGAGGGGCATATATTTGCTCCATGCCCAAAGGTTCCACAAATTCCACACACTTCTTGAGTGGATGAAAAAACATTGTTCATGTTCAGCATTTGCACTTGCCTTGTCAATTCAGCTATCTGATTGACCATCTCACTATTGGCTTCCACTTGATTTACCCCTTTACTTCTTCCTCTTACACTTTTTGTTGGGAATTAGCTCCCAACATTTCAAATATTTCATAAGTCTCTTCTGCTGTCTTTTCTCCCATAACTCCCCCAGCTACATTATTAACAGTATTCTGAAATAGCTGGGTTAGACCATCGTAGAAAAACTGATTCAGCAGTTGAAGTGGGTAATGATGGTGTGGACACTAAATTAACAACATCTTAAACCTGTCCCAAGCTTCATGAAATGGCTCTCCTTCAAATTGAGCAAATGTAGCTATTTTTCCTCTTAATTTAGCTATTTTCTGATGTGAGTAAAATTTGCCCATAAACTTGTTATAGACTTGCTCCCAAGTAGTCAAAGAATTTTCAGGCAACATCATAAGCTAACTTTTTGCCCTATCCTTTAATGTGTATGGAAAACACCTCATCCTCAACTGGTCTTCGGTTAGTCCTCCCAATGGAAATGTGTTGAGGGTGGAGTAGAAATCCCGGATAAAATTCAAAGGATCCTCATTCGAAACTCCACAGAAAGATGGCAGCATGTTGTAATGGATATTCTTCAACTCATAATTTCTTGCTGCATCTGTCAATCTTATACATGAGGTGGAAGTCCCAATGACATGTCTGGCAAAATCCCTCATAGTTCGTTGCCTTTCGTCTCCCATATTGGTAGATTGTGCAGTATCCGATTCAAAATCAGAAATTTCCTCCTCTATATCAAACCCGGTAAACAGTTCAAATTCTTCTCTGCTCCTTTTCACTCTCTGAATTTTTGGAATAAGTGGGTAAAGCTCTCCTCCGAGTGATCTCGTACCTTGCATAAACAAAATTTCTGGAAAAATGAATTATTTAAAGCAAAAGAAAAAAATGAAATAAAATATAAACAATGAAAAATAATTTAAAATAAATATATGACTGATAAACAATTATGCCAATTAGCCTCCCCTGCAACGGCGCCAAAAACTTGTTGCGCTCTAATAAACACTACTAAAGCTACACTCGCAAGTATACGAGGCTGCTGTAGTATTTTGGTGAACACCTCAAGGTCGTCTCACAAGGAAGCTAGTTAAGCTAATTATTTATCAGATCGTAATAAACAAATTATCAAATAATAATCTTTGATTTATAAAATTAAATTGCTGAACAACTAATGAAAACAGAAAGGAGTTGAACTTAATGCAGTGAAAGAAAATTGAACAGATATATTGATTCATTTAATAGAAAAGCCTAGGGTTTGCACTTCTCTACTAATTTATATGTATGAACGGATATTCCTCTCAATTGATTTAATTTCAAGGATAAGATTTCAAGCAACTTAATTAATCAAATTAAAGAGATAAGCTCTCGCATTCAAACCTTTTTCAATTAATCTTATTTCAATCAAAATGATCTTTTCCTTAGGTTTATATTTCTAATTCACCTAAGTCCCTAATTGAATTGTTCCAGCATTAGACTTCATTTCTTAATCCTTCATCTAAATACCTCAAACACATAATTGGTGGCCAATCAATTATATATTAACATTAATCCATTCAATTAAGGATAAAAGAAATAATTTAGTTAAGAGCAATAACCATTACATACAATCATAGTACATCCATACAAACCCTAGACTAGATCGAAATTAGTTCATAGTAATGCTATCAAACAAATTCATCTTATTAAAATTCAAAGAAATTAATTTAGACATCAAAGTATTCATAAACAAAATTTCAATGAAACTTAAGAAATATAGTTTAAGAACAAAACCAATTACAATCTTCCTTTGCTTTTGAAGAATCTCTTGCTCAGATTTGTGCTAAAAGAATAATGTAATGACTAGAACTAATTTAATCTAGAGTGTTTGGATGGAATTGGAATCAATCTTTGATAATTTTCTTATTCAGAGACAAGTTCTTCAGAAAAAAGTGTAGAATGGCTGGAAGTGTGGATGATGCTTTTTCTCTAGCCCTGATCTTCTTATTTATACAAAACTATAGCTGAAAATCCGCGCTTTCTTTCTTTCTTTAGTCCCATGGAGTGACACGGCCAAGCTTGTGGCCGTGTCATGTGACACGGCTAGTGGCTTGGCCTTGTCACCTTGGTGTGTTAGCTTCTGTGTCTCCTTGCTCTTCTTTGCTTCTGTGGAGATGAGAGTGACATGGCCAAGCTTGTGGCCGTGTCACATGGCTTGGCCGTGTCTCCTGGGTTTGTCAGCTTCTGTGTCTTTTCTTTGGTTCTTCTTTGTTCTTGGCTTAGGATGGGACACGGCCAAGCTTGTGGCCTTGTCATGTGGCACGGACAGTGGCTTGGCCGTGTCACCTGCCAGTGGCTTGGCCGTGTCACCTGCCAGTGTCAGCTTCTATCAAATTTTCCTTTCTTTCTTGGTTCCTTTGGTTTTTCCCTTTAGGTGAGACACGGCCAATGGCTTGGCCGTGTTTCCTGCCCATGTCATGATCTGCCAAAAATTTCCTTGAGGTGACACGGCTAAGCTTGATTTGGCTTGGCCATGTCTTGCTTGCTTCATGCTCTTCTTTCTTTGTTTTGATCTTCCAGGGGAGTTTTTGCACTTTAACCTAAAACAAACACTTAAAACAAACTTTAAACAAGAATCAAATGAAATATTAACCAAAAACACCTAAACATCATACTAAAAACTAGTATAAAAATGATCTAAACACTAGGATGAATCAAAACTACCAAAATGCATGAAATCACTAAATAAACAAATTAAAACTACCAAAATGCATGAATAAAACAATAATTATCGTAATACATAAATAACAATTTTATGACAAAAACTAATAAAACAATAATGCTACTGTGATTTAAAAAAATAGGTTTGGTTAGGGTTTTAAACAAATAGATTGTTGTTTTGGTTTTTAGAAATGTGTAATTAGGATTTTGAGATATGAAAAACATGTTTTTAAGGCTATTAAGGTTTTAGGGTTTTGCGGTTAAGATATTAGGGTTTTATGGGTTGAAATCTTTATTCTATAGATTATGATCTTGAATTTAGAATTTGATGTTTTTCCACGATCAAAGTTGAATGCGCTTTTAATATCGACTGTAAT
Source organism: Garcia nutans (assembly GCA_947685225.1). NCBI lineage: Eukaryota > Viridiplantae > Streptophyta > Magnoliopsida > Malpighiales > Euphorbiaceae > Garcia > Garcia nutans. The sequence continues at coordinate 20,118,103 of CANTUV010000044.1, forward strand.
AACTATTTAAATATTTTTAGGTGAAACAAACATAGAAAGCCAAATTAATTATCAAAAGATTAAAAAAACTTTATGAACAAAATTATAGAAGCTAATGTGAAGGTTTGAGAACAGAATTAATTAAGATTTAGGGTTTGAATAACTTAGGGTTTAAGAAATTAGATTTGTGTCTTGAATGATTATATTATTTACTTTAATTTAAACCTTAGGTATTGTATGAGTTAATTTATGCTATTGTGTAAACTAAATTAAAGGAAGAATTAAATAACTAAGGCAGTGTGATGATGGCTTAAAAGATGAAGATGATTAATGATTTAATAAACTGAAGTTAGAGCAATTTAACTACGTTTGAAGGCTCCACCAAATTTGAAGAAATTGAACCAAACTGTTGCCTGCTTCAGATTTGGTTTTGGTTGAGCAAAGCAACCAGGAGACGATTGCTTGTTGCCTCCTTTCGTTGCTGTGTCTTGGATTTCTCCTTGCTTGCTAGGGTTTTCTTTTGGCCTAAAGATTTTAAGAGTCCTATGTTTGGTTCCAAAATCTCCTTTTTCAAAAGATCCCAGTTCCGTCCTCCTTGATTGTATGTTTTAATGTGGTATTTATAGGAAAAAATCAAAACCTAATTCTAATTGTCTAAGGACATTAAAACTATTTAGGAAAAGAAATAAAACCAAGTAGAATTCGATTTCGAAAAAAGTTGCGCTGACAAAAACTGCTGCGGGCTACGGGTGAGCCAGCTCGAGAATTGTGAGAGTTTGTGCCCTAGCTGGGGCGCGGGCCAGCCTCCTGCTGTGAATTGGCCCAAGGCAATTCATTTTTGGCGATGAAAAATTTTCGTCGCCGATTATTCCGTCGTCGATTTTTTTATTTTATATTTTTTTTACTATTATCTTTTTTATTTTTATGAAAAATAAATATTATAAGTAATGAATATTAAAATAAATATTATTTAATTAAAATACAACAAAAATTATTTTGGACTGTTTTAAAATTATTAGACTGGACTGGGTCAAAAATTAAAGGTCTACACACTTATCAAATTGCCCCACACTTGAGTTTTTGCTTGTCCTCAAGAAAATCAAATCACTATAATAGGCAGAAATGAAGGACCCCTCTATATCCAAAGAAAACAAAAGTTTTTACAATACTTGAATTAGAAAACCCAACATTCTCAACCAAAAACTAAATCTCAAACATGATAGCTGAATTGAGAAGTTTCAAAACAAAAATCTAACAGATCTAAAATCTAAAAATTCAGAGTTAAAATATTGAGCATAAATTTTCAAGAACTCAAAAGTCATGAACAAAGTAAGAAAGTGTAAGTTTTCTCTTAAGTTCTTTGACCCCTTCATAAAATGCATTGCGTGAAATATTTTTTTTTTCGGAAGGAGCCGACTTGTTTGAAATGATACTAACTTTTTGACGCGAAGTTAAACATTTGTGATGCAAACCCCCGGTTACTCATTTAGAATCACCATTCAAATGGCTACTAGCACTATTTATGATTTCAACTCATTTTTTTCAATTCAAGAGTTAAAATCAGTGGAACGGGATAAAATTTTCAAAGCTCCTAAAAAATTGTTTTAATTTATTTATTTATTTATTTATTTATTATTATTTTTTAGTAAAGTGGTCAAGAACTTAAGATAATAAAGTTGTCATACTAAGTTTGACTCAAGTATCTAAAGAATTGGGATATGCTAAAAAATGTAACAAAGGTTTTGAACTTCAAATGTGCAACTCTCAACAATCAACTACCTAATTCAAACTGTCACATTTAGTCTTTAGCAATCAATTAAGAAAACTGAGTCAACTTCAACAAGAAATTTTCATTCGTTAAATCAATCATTATTTTAATAAAAAGAGGAACCATTTCACTTCATATTATAATATCAATCTAGTTTACTTGAACCCAAAAATAAAATCAAAGAAACTAAATGAGACAAATGCATCAAATGGTAAGAATGAAAAGAAAAGCTCAATCTATAAAATTATCTCTCCCCCACACTTAAGTCGCACATTGTCCCTAATGCGTGTAAAATAATAAAAAGAACAAAACAGAGAGAGAACTGCCCTGACATGTCCTGAATCGACATATATGAATATGGTCCCAAAAGCGTTGCGATGTCGATTGAGCTACAGGACAAAAAATGGACATACAGAATTGTGAAGGTTCAAAGACATATATATATAAATAATAATAAAAACACAAATATACAAATAGAAAAATTAAATGTACATTCATCCATAAGAAAATAATAAGGAAAATAAAATAAATAAATAAATAAATGAGCTAGTCGGTCATGGGCTCGGCACTGGAATCATTACTAGCGTCGGTATAATCACCGCTGGCACTGGCATCATCACTATCATTATCGTTCGAAACATCAATACGGGGTACTGAAGGCTGGTACGGTGGTGGTGGTGGCTGTGAAGGGCTAAATCCCTGAGATCTCCAAAATTTGAGCATAGACTGCTTGAGCCATTGCCTCCTCAGTTTCTCGTGATCCAGTTGGGCTTAGAAGGATGAGTAGTGCTGGTCCATGATGTCAGTGTATGTGCCCTAGGCCATTTATTTGGATCTTTATGTTATACATTCATTATTAATAAATGAAGTTTTATTATCATTATTGTTTGTTTGCATGTTACACAATTTTGATATTTGTCCCTGGTTTATTATTGTTATAGAGATAAAAAATAATTCTTAACCAGTATGAACATTGATTTGATAATCATCATATGGTTATGTGTATAGTGATACAAATCAATTTCATAGATACTTGTTATAGTTTAATTCTTTGACTTGAGATTGTCATAGTTTCCAATATAAGGACTATTATATTTTGACATGATCAAACATTATATGTAACTGGATAGTAATAAAGGTTATGATCATATATGATAGAAATTATGTAGAGAATAATGAACAATCAAGATAGAATTTGTCCCTCTCTTTGAGAGAGATATCTTTTGGGCCCCTCGATAAGTGAGACTGTGAAATGCATGACCGTGCTCAAATGAATTGATAGTGTGATCAATTTCATTTGTTTTTATCAGTCTACTTGGAGATCGAGTAATCATAAGTTTGAACAATATAAGTATGACGTTGACCATGACTTATGTTCAAGCTAGATATCGTGTGACAAAGGGATTAATGCATGTACTATTATTAGGCAAATTGGACATTCCTTATATTAATTGGGTAGTTGTAACGCCTTGCTAGAGGCCAATTACGACTTGTTTGTTTAATAGAGATTAAATTGACTGCCAATTAATATGGGCCTATCGGGTCACACACAAGAATGCAGTTTGGGCTGGATATAATATTAATAATATTAATATTAGATATTAATATTTATTATTATTATTATTATTTTCATTTTTTTATATATATTATTAGATAATATATTCAGAATCCTTATTAGATTTGGATTCTGAATTTGACTTACCTTATCCAATTTCGAATTGGATTCTGGAGTGATTATATTCACTCCAGACGTTAAGTCTTCTCAGAGGTAACATTAGAAAATGAAAGAGAACGAAAACAAAGGAACTCTAATACATTTTAGAGAAAAAATTTTTCCAGCCTTCGCCGTTGTAGAGAGCTAGCACTCCAGACGGTAGCATTCGTGTGGATACGTGATAGAGGGTGTTTTGCGATCGAGGCATCTCTTCCAAACTGTGATTTTGAATTATCAACAGGTTAGTTCTTTGAATACTTTCATCGAATTAAACGAACAACATGGATCCTGGTGGGAAATCAGAGATAAAAAAATTTTCCGCTGCGTGTTTTTGGTTTGCAGTGATCTCCTTGATTTCCCTAACAATGGTATCAGAGCCACTTGTTGTTTTTGTTTAAGTCAAAAATGCCATGTTGATATGATTACATGAGATATATTGATTTCATATGGCATGTTAACTATAAAACCCTAATTCTTTTTTCATATGATGAGAAAGGATTAGTTTTTTGGTTTCATTTCTGTAACCGGCTAGCGAGACCGCCGTATGTTCGCGCCCTATAGTTCGTTACTGCGACATTAAGAATGTCAATATATTTGTTTCTATTTAACATGTTGGTGATGAATATGTTATGTTCTTTTGATGTCTTGGCATGGTACATAGCATGGCCTTATGACCTATGTGATTAGTTTATTCATATCTTAATTTTGGGTAAATACGGCCTGCGTGTCGTTTATTTTGTTGTAATTTATTTTACTAGTAGTTAGATTTTATTTTATTGTAATAAATGAAGATTCAAGCTACAATGTTTGTGATGGAGATTCATACCAAGGAGAAGATGGTTCCATGGTGATGGAAGCACAAGCTCAAGTTTTGAAGATATGTAATATTGCAAGTGTTGTAATAAATAGGTTTTTCACCTAGGGTTGCCTTTATGATCTTCATTTGGTCTCTTAAAGATCATATTTAGTTTGGCCATGCTATGTCACGTTTACATATTTTTTCATTTGGTATATGATGCTTATGTGATAAATTATATGCATATAGGATGCTAAAATATAATAATATGTAATGCAAGACATGATAATAATTTAGTTGAACCCTCATTAATAATTTAAGTCTAAATGCCATCCACGTTTTGAACACCTATCAAAACTAAGATTGTATTAAAGTAGGTATTGCCAAAGCAATATGCTTTAAACATTCCTAGCTAAGTAGGATGAGTAATAGTGCTACTCATATGTTTTAAAATTGGTTAGACTTAATTAGGCTATCAAAATGGTTTTAGGCCTAAGGCATTAGAAGGAATTCAACATGCTATGACATATGATGTCAATATTCCATAATTACTAAGAGTTATATGAGATGTAATTGGTAAAGATGTTACCTACCTAAATAACTTGATTTTAAGCGTCATGCCAAAGCTGAGATTAGAATTAAGTGAAATACGGATCTTAGCCTACTAAAATATTTCTTTAAAGGGTTATATTTTTAGTAGGAGTTTAAATAATTTTAACCTCATTATTAATTAAAATTTGACTTTGCATATTTATTTTGTAGATGGCTGGTAATAACAATTCCACCTTATCACTGCGATCTATCATTGAGAAGGAAAAACTAAAAGAATGTGGGACTAATTTTGTTGACTGGTTTAGGAACCTGAGAATTGTTCTCAAACGAGAGAAAAAGTCCTACGTGCTTGATGAAATTGTCCCTGACCCACCTCCTGCTGATGCTTCTAATGCTGCTAAAAGTAAGCATAAGAAGCATGTGGATGATTCCAATGACATAGGATGTCTTATGTTGGCTACTATGTGTGTAGGACTTCAGAAGGATCTGGAACACTTAGAGGCTTATGAGATGAGTGTGCATCTCAAACAAGCTTTCCAACAACAGGCTAGGCAAGATAGGTTTGACACCGCTGTTGCATTATTTTACTGCAAAATGTCTGAAGGTGAATCTGTTAGTGCTCATGTTTTGAAGATGAAAGGCTATCTAGATCACCTTGCTAGACTTGGATATCCCCTGAGTTTAGAACTCTCCACGGATTTGATCCTACATTCATTGCCTAGCAGTTTCTCACAGTTTGTCATGAACTATAACATGAATGGCATGGAGAAATCCATTCCTGAGCTACATGGTATGCTCAAAACTGTGAGGGGAATATCAAAAAGCCTACCCAAATATTGAATGTCAATATTAAACAAATGAAAAAGAAAGCCAAAGATACTAAAGGCAAGGGTAAGACAAAAGGTGCTAAAGGGTCCAAGGGACAACCTAAACCAAAACTTGAACCTAAGGCTAAAGTTCCTAAGGAAGGGACTTGTTTCCATTGCAACAAGCCTGGGCATTGGAAGAGAAATTGTCAAACTCTATTTGGATGAGTTAAAGAAGTTGAAGGGTAATGTGACTACATCTTCAAGTATTTATGTTATAGAAATTAATTTATCTATTCCTTCTTCCTGGGTATTAGATACCGGATGTGGATCTCATATTTGTACAAATATGCAGGGACTCAAAAGGAGTAGGATGCTGAAGAAGGGCGAAGTGGACCTACGTGTTGGCAATAGAGCAAGAGTTGCTGCTATAGCTGTAGGAACTTATGAACTTGTTATGCCCAATGGGTTTTTGTTAATTTTGAACAATTGCTTTTATGTTCCTACTATGAGTAGGAATCTTATTTCAGTATCTGTTTTGGATGATGAAGGTTATTCATTTTTTTTATTAAGAATAAAAAATGTTCTATTTTTGATAAAAATGATTTGCTTGATGGTATTGCAAATTCTTATAATGGCCTTTATATCCTTAATCTTGATGATTCTAATGGTAATGATATCTATAACATAACTTCTAAGAGAACTAAGCCAAATGAGTTAAACCCTACTTATTTATGGCATTGTCGCCTTAGCCATATAAATGAGAAACGCATTTCTAAGCTCCATCATGATGGATTATTAGATTCATTTGATTTTGAATCATTTGAAACATGTGAGTCTTGTTTGCTTGGTAAGATGACAAAGGATCCTTTTACTAGGCATAGTGAAAGGGCTAATGATTTATTGGGCTTGATACATACAGATGTATGTGGTCCTTTTAGCATTAGTACTAGAGGAGGATTTCGATACTTCATTACTTTTACTGATGATTTTAGTAGAATCAACTTGGTAAAATAAGTAAAATACTTCGATCAAATCGAGGTGGTGAATATTTGAGCCAAGAGTTTGATGATCATCTAAGGGATTGTGGAATTGTTTCACGACTGACTCCTCCAGGAACTCCACAGTGGAATGGAGTTTCTGAAAGGAGAAATCGAACTCTATTAGATATGGTTCGATCAATGATGAGTCAAGCGGATCTTCCTTTATCTTTTTGGGGTTATGCCTTGAAGACAACTGCATTCATTTTGAACCGTGTACCATCTAAGGCGGTTGAAAAGGCACCATATGAGATATGGATAGGTAAGACACCTAGTTTGTGTTTTCTTAAGATTTGGGGTTGTGAAGCTTATGTGAAAAGACCAGTTTCAGATAAGTTAGCTCCAAAGTCTATCAAATGTAATTTTGTGGGGTATCCTAAGGAAACTAAAGGATACCATTTCTATACTCCTTCAGAGAACAAAGTGTTTGTTGCTCGAAATGGGATCTTTTTGGAAAAGGAATTTCTTTCTAAAAGAACTAGTGGGAGTATAGTAGAACTTGAGGAAACTCAAGTACCACAAGAAATCATTGAGCCGTCTATAGAGCCTATTTCAGAACCACAAATAGTTGTGGAGTCTGAAGATGTAACACAAATCCCTCGCGGGTCTGATAGGACACATTGTCAGCCAGAGAGATATGGATTTCTTGTGACTGATGATAGTGAAGTAATGCTCATAGATCAAGATGAGCCTACTACCTATCAAGAAGCTGTGTCAGGTCCATATTCAGACAAATGGCTTGGAGCCATGAAATCTGAGATGCAATCTATGTTTGACAACCAAGTTTGGTCTTTAATTGATCCTCTAGAGGGTATTAAGACTATTGGTTGCAAATGTGTTTTCAAGAAGAAAACTGACATGGATGGGAATGTGCAAACCTATAAAGAAAGGCTTATTGCAAAAGGTTTCAAGCAAACTCATGGTATAGACTATGATGAAACCTTTTCACCAATTGCTATGCTTAAGTCTGTTAGAATTCTCATTGCCATTGCAGCATACTATGATTATGAGATATGGCAAATGGATGTCAAAACCGCTTTCCTTAATGGAAACTTGCTTGAGGATGTGTATATGACACAACCTGAGGGTTTTGTAAATCCTGAGAATTCTACAAAGGTTTGCAAGCTTCAAAGATCCATTTATGGATTGAAGCAAGCATCTCGAAGCTGGCATCTTCGTTTTGATGAAACAATTAGGAACTTTGGTTTCATCAAGAATGAAGATGAACCTTGTGTTTACAAGATGGTTAGTGGGAGTGCAGTAGTGTTTTTAGTCTTATATGTGGATGACATATTACTCATTGGGAATGATATCCCTACCTTGCAAAAGGTTAAGACTTGGTTAGGGAATTCTTTCTCAATGAAAGACTTAGGTGAGGCTGCCTATATCCTTGGTATAAAGATCTATAGAGATAGATCTAGAAGGATAATTGGCCTGAGTCAAAGTACATACATAGATAAAGTGTTGAAGAGGTTCAACATGCAAGAGTCCAAAAAGGGATTCTTGCCTATGTCTCATGGCATTCATCTCAGCAAGAGTCAATGTCCTATGACATCTGATGAGCGAGATCGAATGAATAAGATTCCTTATGCTTCTGCTATAGGATCTATTATGTATGCCATGTTATGTACTAGACCAGATGTCTCATATCCATTAAGCGCAACTAGTAGATTTCAAGCTGATCCTGGTGAAGGTCACTGGACAGCTGTCAAGAATATTCTTAAGTACCTTCGAAGGACTAAAGATGTATTCTTGGTTTATGGAGGTTTGGAAGATGAGCTAGTTGTAGATGGTTACACAGATGCTAGTTTCCAAACTGACATAGATGATTTTATATCGCAGTCAGGTTTTGTATTCACATTGAATGGTCAAGCTGTTAGTTGGAAGAGTTCAAAACAAAGCACTGTGGCTGATTCTACAACAGAGGCTGAATATATAGCAGCATCAGATGCAGCTAAGGAAGCAGTCTGGTTGAAGAAATTCATCACTGAGCTAGGAGTGGTGCCTAGCATTGCAAATCCTATGGACATTTATTGTGACAACAATGGTGCCATAGCACAGGCAAAAGAGCCTAGATCTCATCAAAGGTCTAAGCATATACTCAGGCATTTTCACCTCATTTGAGACATTATCGATAGAGGAGATATCAAGATATGCAAAGTTGACACAAATGATAACATAGCAGATCCATTAACAAAGCCTCTCTCACGAGTCAAGCATGATCAGCACACTAGATCTATGGGTCTTAGAAATTTGTAGGCCTAGTGCAAGTGGGAGATTGTTAGTGTATGTGCCCTAGGCCATTTATTTGGATCTTTATGTTATACATTCATTATTAATAAATCAAGTTTTATTATCATTATTGTTTGTTTGCATGTTACACAATTTTGATATTTGTCCCTGGTTTATTATTGTTATAGAGATAAAAAAATAATTCTTAACCAGTATGAACATTGATTTGATAATCATCATATGGTTATGTGTATAGTGATACAAATCAATTTCATAGATACTTGTTAGAGAACAATGTATTGGATAGACCCATCATGAGATTACTACATGGGTTAGTGTCATAAGTATATCTCATGATAGTTATGTATTAATTCTTTGACTTGAGATTGTCATAGTTTCCAATATAAGGACTATTATATTTTGACATGATCAAACATTATCCGTAACTGGATAGTAATAAAGGTTATGATCATATATGATAGAAATTATGTAGAGGATAATGAACAATCAAGATAGAATTTGTCCCTCTCTTTGAGAGAGATATCTTTTAGGCCCCTTGATAAGTGAGACTGTGAAATGCATGGCCGTGCTCAAATGAATTGATAGTGTGATCAATTTCATTTGTTTTTATCAGTCTACTTAGAGATCGAGTAATCATAAGTTTGGACAATATAAGTATGACGTTGACCATGACTTATGTTCAAGCTAGATATCGTGTGACAAAGGGATTAATGCATGTACTATTATTAGGAAAATTGGACATTCCTTATATTAATTGGGTAGTTGTAACGCCTTGCTAGAGGCCAATTATGACTTGTTGGTTTAATAGAGATTAAATTGACTGCCAATTAATATGGGCCTATAGGGTCACACACAAGAATGCGGTTTGGGCTGGATATAATATTAATAATATTATTATTAGATATTAATATTTATTATTATTATTATTTTCATTTTATATATATATATATTATTAGATAATATATTCAGAATCCTTATTAGATTTGGATTCTGAATTTGACTTACCTTATCCAATTTCGAATTAGATTCTAGAGTGATTATATTCACTCCAGACGTTAAGTCTTCTCAGAGGTAACTTTAGAAAACGAAAGAGAACGAAAACAAAGGAACTCTAATACGTTTTAGAGGAAATGTTTTTCCAGCCTTCGCCGTTGCAGAGAGCTAGCACTCAAGATGGTAGCATTCGTATGGATACGTGATAGAGGGTGTTTCACGATCGAGGCATCTCTTCAAAAATGTGATTTCGAATCATCAACAGGTTAGTTCTTTGAACACTTTCGTCAAATTAAACGAATAGCATGGATCCTGGTAGGAAATCAGAGATGAAAAATTTTTCCGCTACGTATTTTTGGTTTGCAGTGATCTCCTTGATTTCCCTAGCACATGAAATGTTGGATCTGATCTTGCTGAGTCAATAATTTATTCTAGTTCAGCTCGATGTTTTTGATTTTTCCTTCTATCCTTCATATTTGACATTCAAACTCAGTTGATTATCATCATCCCACTCAACATTCACAGAATGATGCCAGTATCTGAAGATAGGGGCTGGAATAAAAGACGGGCCAGCTGAGGAAGAAGGTCTGGTAGTGGTGGATGGGTTAGGGATGTCTATCAGTGGAGGTGGAGGTATGTTGAAAGTGGGAGCAGGAGGAACTGGCTCAAAATCCATGGGAGGAACTGGCTCAGAATTCGTGGGTGGTGCCTACAGCTCCACTACCTTTATCCCGATTTAACCGTTTCAAAGTATCCATGCCCAAAAGTTTGAGGAGCCCATCCAAAGTCATTAAGAGGCATCCATCCAACACCCCCAATCCGCAAGCAAGTCTCGTGATATACATGCCACCATGCAAGTTACCCGGTGCCCCTTTGTTGGACTGCTCATAGAAAAAGTGCATGATAGCATGAGCTACATTGCACCGAATCTTCTGGACCATGCAGTTCAAGAAGAATAGCTCCCTTAGGCCAACAATCCCCGTACTGCTAAGTCGAGCCATAATGGTGTGAACCAACAGATTATGTACTACTCGATAAGGGAAGGACTCAAAATTTGATGCCTTGGATACCTTCGGCTGATACTTGATGGTATTCGGTGCAAACATGTTCCAAATCCAAGTTCATACTCTGCAATGACATCGTACTCCATAAAGTCTACCTCAGAGTTAAGATACTCTATGGTCTACACCTCCTCCATAGTAAATAGACCCAAATGCACGCCAAGTTCATTGATGCTCATGTGGAATCCATGACCTCCCAACTGAAATTTCATCATCGGCTCAATAATGGAGATCTTATTTTTATCGAATTGAAAAGTGCAGAAGAACTCCAGGGTTAACTCTCTGTATGAAGGCTCATTGATGGAGAAGAGTTGTTCCCAGCTGGTTTATCAAATCCTGAACCTCAGTCAGTATGTTGGCTCACTCCATGGCACCCTAATCCAAAACCCTAGGTGGCGACCAATCCTTGTTCCCTAACAGTTCAAACCATTTTCGTTCCTCCAAAGTTGAGAATCGAAGGTATTTATGGTCGGCCATAAATTTTGAGATGGGATGGGTAGTGGGTCGGCTTGAGCTACCTTCACCTCTATCCCACTTATTTGGTTATTTAGACGACACTTATTTGTGAGGACCCATGATCTGCAAAATAAACAAGAATAGCCTCAAAACAAAGTACACCAAATAATCCAATAAGAGAAACACAATAGACCAACCCAACAAAACCAACAATAGCAATGCATTATCAAACAATAAAAAGCAATTTTAGCCAGAACGATAATAGCAATGCATTAACAACAAGAACCATGAACCAATGCTCAACAAGGGTTTTTTTAATATTTTTTTTAAATCTACACAATAGTCAATCTCTATACCAGGCATTGCTATAAGTCAATAACATCATAGCCCAATGCAACAAAAATAAAGGATTTCAACTCATTATTCATAAACAATCAATAACAATGTGTCAATGTGTACAACTTAATTCTGGCCATAGAATTTTTCTAAAACATAATGAGTAAAGCACAACAAATCCACAAAACTCGAATAAAACTCGAAATCCCATAGTCAAAAACTCTAAATCCCTAGAAAATGGCTATGGAAAATAAACAAATCAAAAACAAAATAAAATAGAGTCTCTAAGAGTCCAAGAAAATAAAGTAAATCAACAATCAACAAAGCTTAAAGAATCTTCAATCAAATCGCAAGAAATCGAGTGATGAAATTGCAAAAAATCACAAGAAGCAAAATAAATATCAAAAGTTAAGAGTGTGTACTTGAATAGCGTGAAGAATGCGATAAAATCAAAGGGAAAATTATTAAATCCCTTCCAAATCACGAAATGGGAGTCAAAATCCCCTCTAGGATGAATGGGTATGTGATTACAAGTGTGGGAGTGTGATGATTTGAGAGAAAATAAAAAAAAGAGGGGAAGAGGAGAGAGGAAATTATATTTAAATCAAAATAAGGTATGACTTAAAAACCCATAGACACACCCACAGACACGGCTGTGTCTATGGGCGCGTCATAACTACTGTTTTTGAACTAAAACAACAAGCTCACTGACACGGGCATGTTAGTGGGCGTGTTGTAGCTACTGTAACTCAATTAAATCAACATGGCCAGTGACATGGGTGTGTCACTAGGCATGTGGTTGCTATTGTGAATCTCAAATTTAACCAAAATGACACGACCAATGACACGGGCGTGGCAATGGTAGTGTTGTAGCTACTGTGGTGCCATCTAAATGACACGTCCAGTGACACGGGCGTGTAACTGGTCGTGTCACAACTACTGTCTCTGAAAATAAATGGCATGCCCACTAACACAGGTATGTCTATAAATCAAGCTCAAATTACCCTTCAAAAGAAAATTTTCCTCAACAAATTCAAGTGATTTCAAAGTAACACACCACCAACCAATGAAAGAAGAATTAAAAACCAACAAAACAAACTAAAACATAAAAATTAAAGAAACAAATATCAAAAACAAATAAAAATAGTGGGTTGTCTCCCACCCAACACTTCTTTAATATCGTATTAGTTGGACATTTGGGATTGGTTTATCTTTAGTCTTGGAGGTATAAAATCTCCTTCAACTCACTCAAGTCCCCCCTAAATACAGTTTAAGTCTTTGCCCATTAACCTTAAAATTCCCTTTTCTGGGTGAGTAATTTCAATTATCCCATAGGGAAAAACTTCTTTGATTGTAAACAGACTAGACTATCTTGTTTTTAACTTACCTAGAAAAAGTTGAAGCCTCGAATTGTACAATAATACCTTATCTCCAACTTGAAACTGCTTTCGTTCCTTAATGTGAGCATCATGCCATCTCTTAGTCCACTCCTTATACATCCTTGCATTGTCATAAGCTTGTAATCTCCATTCATCCAGCTCATTGATATGTAATTTCCTCCTGTCACCTGCACTAGCTTGATCAAGGTTAATCACCTACACTAGCTAGATCAAGGTTAATCTATTTTATACCCCAATAAGCATTATGTTCAATTTCCACAGGTAAATGACAAGCCTTTCCATATACTAACCTAAATGGCATAGTACCTAAATGGAGTTTTTAATGCATTCCTAAAGGCCCATAGAGCATTGTCTAATTTCTCAGACCAATCCTTTCGGGATTGCTCTACAGTTTTTTCAAGGATCCTTTTTATTTCTCTATTTTTGTTCTCAACTTGGCCACTATGTAGACCCTTAATTTTTGACCCAGTCAGGTCTAATATATTTTAATAAGTCCAAAATAATTTTTGTGTTGTCCAATATATTTTAATTAGTCCAAAATAATTTTTGTGTTATCTTAATTAAATAAAAATTTGCTTTAGTATTTAATTTTTATTAATAAAAAATAAAAAATAATAATAAACAAATAAATAAAAATAAAAATTGACGACGAAAAAATTCGTCGCCGAAAAGGGGTTCGCCCGCAATTATTCCTGCTGGTGAAATGGCCCTCAGGCAATTTTGCCTGCCCTAGCTGCGGCAACGTTTTTGCCAGCGTAATTTTTCTAGAGCTGTTTTTTTTCGCCAGCAAAATTTTTTTGACCCAAATTTTTCCGAAACCAAATTCAATTTGGTTTCGGTTTCCTTTTCTTAATTAATATTAGATTCCATGAGCAACTAAGATTAATCATAAAAAACTTCTATAAATAAGGACTAAAAACAACACAGAAGGGATCGAAATTTTGGGGGGAAAATTTTAGAGGAAAAACTTTGTACCGAGGAATCAAGAAAATTAGGAGATTAACGATCGAACTTTTGAGAGAGAAAACAAGAAATTCAATCCATCAAAGGCAACCATCTTGCCTTTGTTCTTGTTCATCCAAGAAGTAATTTTTGGTGGAACCAACAAACAAAGGTATGAATATCAAATCTTTTTTCTTTACAGTAGCTTGAATCATTAAACTCTTTCTTTTGATTCTAAAAACCTTAGAACCCTAATTTACTTTTTCTAAACCTTAGAACCTTAAATCGTCTCCTCTATTTTCAAAAACCCTAAATTACTTTTTTTTGTTTCTTCAAAATATCAAAACCCTAATCTACTTTCCAAAACCTTAAATCGTTCTTAAACCCTAAAAATTATCCTTCTGTTTCCCTAAATCCTCAAAAAACCTAATTTATTCCTTTTGTCTCCAAAAACCCTAAATTGTATCTTCTGTTTCTATAAACCTTAAATCGTTATGTTTATTTCCTAAAAAAACCCTAAAAAATATCTTTTCTGTTTCTGTAAACCTTAAATCATTTTTGTTTATTTCCAAGAAACACCATAAAACTCTAAACTGGTTTTCTTCTAATTCTTTTCCAAAATTCCAAATGTTTTGTTAAATATCCAAACTCAAACTCACTTTATAGCTTCTAAAAATCACATAAAGCTTTATAAAACTATAAATTGTTTTCTCAAACTCTAAAATCAAATACATTCTCCGAAACACTAAAAGCCCTAATTCAACTTTCAAAACCATGACAACAACCCCAAATTAGTTAATCTTAAACCGTAGTTTTCCTACACCCTAACCCTTTAATCTTTAAACCGTAAAACCTTTTAAACCTAAATATTAAAATTCAAACACAGTAAGCCTAAAAGCAATAATTCAATAGCTAATAATCATAAACCTAATGTTTTAAAGTATCCAAACCCTAATTTCATGATTTCACTCCTTAAACACTAATTTGGTTAATCAAAGAACTTTATTAATCCCTTAAATCATAAAACCTTAATCCATTTTAATTCCCTTAAAACTTATAGTAGCTTAAACCAATAAATTCTAAAACCCTAAACAGTAAATAAAGAATCTTAAATAAAAACAGTAGCCTTAATTTGTATTTTTTTACTTGCTTTATTCTTAGATTTGATTGTGTAGTTCATTATATGCTTTGATTTATTTTATATGCTTTAATTTATTTAGGTTCAATGCTTGGTTTATTTAGTTTATCATGGATGGATGTTTACATTCTATTGATGTTTAATATCTTTAGTGAATGATTTATTTATGATGAATGGTTATTTACTTTTATCGATTTATTTAGATTTCCAAATGCTGTAAGAGGTATGTTTCCACTTAGTGGGTACCTCATTAGTTAAATATCATGCAATTTAAATTGCTTTTCTATTTTAGAACTAATGTAAAGGGCATGTTTCTACCTTTCGTTGGGTGTCCTATTTAGGCATGGATTATGTAAGGGCATGTTTCCATCTTTGGATGGGTGTCCATTTATTTGTTTTGCTTGGACATTGTTTTGATTTTCAATATATCGATGCTTTATTTTAATTATTGTGTGTAATATGGATAATATTGTTATATTTAAGAATTTTATAATATTAAGACCTGTAAAGGAGGTCGGTTCCAATGAACCGGGAGTTGTGGGGGTTCTGGGCCATTTCTCGCCTTCCCCACACGTACCCAACTTTCCAAACCCATTAGGGGGTTGGGGATTCCTTAGGAATCAATTCGTCCACCCCTTTCTTTTTCCTGACTCATCCGGGTGGCAACTCCATTTTCTCCGGACTTAGGTCCGTGTTCTCTAAGGCCCAAAGCCTAAACAGTGCCGAAGTCTCAAGAACCATTTCACCGGGAGTGGGGGCGAAAATCCCCACTCACACACTAGTTTGGGGATGGTAAGGAGTAAAAAACCTATGTGTAACACCTAGCCTTTTGAAAACTTTCTCAAGTTGAGCGTCACAAAAGTGAGCAACCCTATCACTTATGATCGGTTTTGGTGTACCAAATCGAGAAAACAACTTTTTCAAAAACCTCATCACTACCCTAGCATCATTCGTTGCTAAAGCTTGGGCTTCAGGCCATTTAGAGACATAGTCTATAGCTACAAGAATATATTTATTACCAAAAGAACTAGGAAACGATCTCATAAAGTCAATCCCCCATGCATCAAAGACTTCACACACTAGAATTCCATTTTGGGGCATCTCACCATGAGAGGAGATGTTTCCAGTTCTTTGACAATGATCGCAACAGTTCATAAAATCATAGTTATCCCTAAACAGTGTGGGCCAATAAAATCCTGATTCTATCACCTTTTGATTATTCCTATTGGCTCCTATATGACCACCAACTAGTCCAGCATGATAATGACGAAGAATATTCATCTTTTCGGGCCATGCCACGCAACATCGGATCATGTGGTCTTTACATAACCTAAACAAGAAAGGATCCTCCCAGAAGTAATATTTCAAGTTAGAAAAGAATTTCTTATTCTCTTGATAAGTCATATCTTTAGGGAGTTCCCAAGCAGCCAAGTAATTAGCAAAATAAAAAAAACCAAGGTACTTCAAAAGTTGAAACACTTACCTCACTTACCATGGCATAAAGCTGCTCGTCAGGGAAATGATCATCAATGTTCCCTTCTTCAAACTTCTCCAAGGTTGGGTTCTCCAAGAGAGAAAGGTGATCTGCTACCAGATTTTCAGCTCCCTTTTTGTCTTGAATCATCAAATCAAATTCCTGCAATAACAAAACCCAATGAGTTAGCCTAGGCTTTGCATCTATTTTGGCAAATAAATACCTCAAAGCCGAGTGGTCTGTATACACAATCACTTTGGACAAGATCTGATATGATCTAAACTTGTCAAAAGCAAAAACCATAGCTAGAAGTTCTTACTCTGTAGTTATGTAATTGGCCTGAGCTACATTCAGCATCTTGCTTGCATAATAAATGGGCTGAAAATGCTTCTCTTTACGTTGACCGAAAACTGCCCCTACTGTAATATCACTTGAATCACACATCGATTCAAATGTGAAATTCCAATCGGGAGCTACCATGATTGGAGCATGGGTCAATTTCTCCTTAAGAGTTGTGAAAGATCTTAAAAATTCCTCGTCAAACACAAAATCAACATCCTTCTCAAGGAGTCTTGTTAGAGGATGAGCTATCTTAAAAAAGTCACGTAGAAACCTCTGATAAAAGCTTGCATGTCCCAAAAAGCTCCTGATGGCCTTGACTAATGCGGGGGTGGTAGTTTTCAATGGTTTCACCTTTGCCCGGTCAACCTCAATACCCTTACTTGAAATCTTGTGTCCCAACACGATTCCTTCTTGAACCATGAAATGACATTTTTCCCAATTAAGTACCAGGTTTGTTTCCTCACATCTTATCAAGACCCTTTCAAGGCTTTCCAAACAACCTTCGAATGAGTTACCATAAATCGAGAAATCATTCATGAACACCTCCATAATATCCTTAATAAGCTCATCGAAGATTGCCACCATGCACCGTTGAAAAGTTACAGGTGTGTTGCATTATCCAAATGGCATCCTTAGATATGCAAATGTCCCATATGGACAGGCGAATATAGTTTTCTCTCGGTCTTCTGAGGCAATAGAAATTTGGAAGTAGCCTGAAAGTCCATCCAAAAAGCAGTAGTACTCATGCCCAGACAATCTCTCCAACATCTAATCAATGAAGGGCAAAGAAAAATGGTCCTTCCTAGTTGCATCATTTAACTTTCGATAGTTGATGCAAACCCTCCAACCAGTAACTATTCTTATTGGAATTAGCTCATTATTTTCATTGGAAACCACTGTTGTCCCTTCTTTCTTTGGTACTACCTGAACCGGGCTCACCTAAGAGCTATCCAAAATTGGATATATAATTCCTGCATCAAGTAGCTTGATTACTTTAGCTTTAACTACTTCTTTCATCTTAGGGTTTAGTCTCCGTTGTAGTTGCACCACTGGCTTGAATTCATCCTCCATCAGTATTTTATGAGTGCAATAGGATGGACTAATACCATTGATGTTTGCTTTCTTCCAAGCTATAACTTTCTTATACTTTTATAACAACTCAATTAGTTTTACCTTCTGCTCAGAAGATAGGTGGGAACTTAAAATAATTGGCAATTTGTTCTCCTCCCCCAGGAATCCATACTCAAGATGATCCAGAAGGATCTTAAGTTTTAAGTTGGGTGGATTAATCACAGATGGTCGGGGCTTTTGTTCTTTTGGTATTTCAATGGTTTCTTATGCCCAACTCTTGAATGATTTGCTTGCTTCAAGATAAGCAAGCTGCTTCAGTGCTTCCTAATCCTCAACATTATCCTACAATAAACAAAACTCAAGGGGATCCTTAGAAACAACGTTAGTAATACAAGTTAAGATTTCATGTTCAATGATATCATTGCATGAATCCACCTCATTGAGTGAAAGTGGGTGCTTCATAGGATAATGTATATTAGAAACAACTTTCTTGCTTCCCACTCTTAAGGTCAAAGTGCCATCATGGACATCGATAAGGGCACGGGCTGTATTAAAAAATGGCCTACCAAGGATAAGCGAAACATTTGCATCCTCATCTACTTCAATGACAACAAAATCATTGGAGAAAATG
Organism: Garcia nutans; assembly: GCA_947685225.1. Taxonomy (NCBI): domain Eukaryota; kingdom Viridiplantae; phylum Streptophyta; class Magnoliopsida; order Malpighiales; family Euphorbiaceae; genus Garcia; species Garcia nutans. The sequence continues at coordinate 20,136,855 of CANTUV010000044.1, forward strand.
AAATCCCTGACTTTTACCAACACATCCTCTATAATACCATGAGGGTGTATTACTGACTTATCAGCAAGTTGAATGGTCATGAATGTTGATTTAGGTTCTCCAACACCTAACTCTTTAAACATCTTGTAGGGAATAACACTTATGCTAGCCCCCAAGTCAGCCAATGCACTTTGAACTTCAAGATTACCTATCAAACATGGAATATAAAACTACCAGAATCTTTTAATTTCTTAGGCAACCTCTTTTGTAAAATTGTTGAACTCTTTTTCGACAATTGTACTAAAGACACTTCCTCAATTTTCCTTTTGTTAGAAAGGATATCTTTTAAAAATTTAGCATATTTGGGCATCTGCGATAAAGCTTCAGCAAAATGGAATATTAATCTGTAATTTAGCATATTTGGGCATCTCCAAGCGTGTCGAAGCTTCTGTAAAGTAGTTGAATGACGCGGCCACTGACACGCTCATATCATTGGGTGTGTCAATTGAAGAATTTGCCCAAAATAGCTTCTTTCCTTATCTTTCATTCGTGATTCCGGCCTAAATAACCTTAAGGTCCCAATGTGTCAAAGGTTTCTGAAATCAACCCTAATAAAAACTTGAACAAACAAATTAAACTCAATTTTAAAATAAATATATTAAGAAATAGGGGCAAAAATATCATCAATTATACACTTATTAGAAAGGTGAGAAATGGGCCGGTACCCCTATAATGCCCGATTCATTAGAACCATCCTCCTTTTTAGTTCTAAATATTATTAAATTCTTATGTATTCTAATATTATCCATACTACATAAAAATTAAAATAAATAAATATTCATTATATTGAAATCAAAAAAATAAATAAATGGACACCCATTGATCAATGGAAACATGCCCTTATAAATGTCCAAATGTCCACAAAAAGAAAACAGAGTAAATAAAATAGGACACCCACCATAGGTGGAAACATGCTCCTTACATCAATCCAAAGTCTTTGAAATAATCTAAATTGCATAAACTAAATAAACAAGGCACCCATGCTAGATGGAAACATGCCTTTTATGATTCCCATTAAAAATACATAAAAATCTAAGGAAAAGAATAAAGCAAGGAAAAATAATATAACATATAAGAAAATAATTGAATAATTAAAAAGAAAATAAACAAACACATCTTAATATTAACCTATTAAGGAATTATAGTGCGCTACGACGAGGATCACACCTACGACGGTATCGCTAGCCGGTTGCGGGCGAGGGTCAAGGAGGTAGCACAAATGAAAGGTAAACAATTTATAAGGTATGTTTTTGTTGGGGAATTAAATTTTTTCCTAGACTAAGGTTTATATTTATACAAATTATGGTTTTTCCTAAACTAGAGTTTTTTTTGTAATAACTAGGGTTTTTTAAAAAACAAAGCTAGGGTTTTGGTTTTAGAAAATAGAATTAGGGTTTTGGTATTTTGGAAAATAGGTTTAGGGTTTTTAAGATCAAATTAACTTATTTTAGGCCTTGCAAAATCGGTTCGACTTATTTAAAAGCTATAAACTAGGTTTAAGCCTTTTTAAAATCGAACAAAATTTAGCTTGGCCTTCATTAATTAGGATTAGACTAGCTAGGGGCAAAATTAAGGGACTACACCATCTTTTTGGCATCCTTATACTCCCTAGGAGTATACTTCTTCTCGAATTCCCATATGAAATTATCATAAGTCAGCACTGGTGGATCAGCTGTACCATGGGAAGCTATCTTCCACCACTCATTTGCATCCCTCTACAATAGAGATCTCGCATAATCAAACTTCTCCTCTAGACTAACATGCAGCTGGATTAAAGCCCTCTGGACCCTGTCCAGCCACTACTTTGCTACAGCAGGGTCTGTAGTGCCAATAAAATCTTTGGCTCCAAACTTTCTCAACTTGTCATACTTCTATTTCGGCAACTGTAGGGTGGCTGTGGCTGTTGAACCAGAGCCTATCTCAATAACTGCACCGTATGTCATACCCAGCCCGACGGAACCTCCTCTGATGCTGGTCTAACAGGCACAAAAGCTGAAGCCTCTCCAGCAGACACAATACCAGCTCTAACTCTACCCTCATCAGGAGCTACACTTTCTACACTATCCTCTGTAGACTGGTACGTTCGAGATGCCATAACTACCTATATCTGCAAATACAATAGAAATTGCCACATCAGAGATCAAACAAATTGCCAGTGTCAATGCATGTATCACAATTTAAAACCATATTTAAAATTCCCATTTTCTCTCTGTAACAACCCACCAAGAATGAGAGCCTCAAACCTAAGCTCTGATGTCAAAATAAATATAACACCCATATACCTTATATATGTATAATACATACACGCAGTATATGTAAAATATGCATATACGGTATAAGAATGTCATAATCTGTTCTAATAAAAATTTACACCTTACCAATTTGAATTTTCAAATACTTTAAAATATATATAAATAGTAATAAAATATTCTTTATTTAATATAGTTTTCAAAATAACCATTTTACTTAAAAATCTCTGGAGAAAATTTGCCAGAATTTTCTCGATAATTTGGACAATCCAAAAAAAACAATAAACATAAACTGCATAAAACAAGCACTCTGTGAGCAGGGATTTTCGCCCCCACTCCCAGTGGAATGATTCTTGCAACTTCAGCATTGTTTAGGCTTGGGGCCTTAGAGAACATGGGCCTAAGCATGAAGAAAATGGAGTTGCCACCAGGACGGGCCGAGAAAAGGAAAGGGGTGCATGACTCAATTTCTAAGGAATCCCCAACCCCCTAATGGGTTTGGAAAGTTGGATACGTGTGGGGAAGGTGAGAAACGGCCCAGCACTCCCACAACGGCTGGTTCATTGAAACCGGCCTTCTTTGCAGGTCATAAAATTATAAAATTCTTAAGTATAACAATATTATCCATACTACATGCAATAATTAAAATAAAGCATTATTATATTAAAATCAAAGCAATGTCCAAACAAAGCAAATAAATGGACACCCATCTGAGGATGGAAACATGTCCATTCATTGTCCATGTCTAAAACTAAATAGGACACCCACCGAAAGGTGGAAACATGTCCTTTACATTGGTCTAAAATATAAAAGCAATTTAAATTACATAAAAATTAAATAATGAGGTACCCACCAAGTGGAAACATACCTCTTACAATTTTAATACCAAAACAAACAAATAATAATCATAATAATAAAGAAAATTTCTATCCATGATAAATTAAATAAATCAAGCATTGAAATTAAATAAATCAACCATCAAAACATATAATAAACTATATAATCAAATCTAAAATTAAATAAAGCAATAAATATATAAATTTAGGTTTATGTCTCTATTTTGGGGTTCTTTAATTAACATTTAGGGTTTTGGAATTTTGAAATTATTATATTATTATTTAGGCTACTGTAAGGGTTTTGGAAAAATGAAATTGATTAGGGTTTTATAATTTTAAGAAAATAGTAAGGTTTTTGGTTAATCAAATTAGGGTTTAGGGCTAACATCATGAAATTAGGGTTTTGGAACCTTAAGACATTAGGGTTTATCAATTTATACTATTGAATCAAAGTGATAACAAAAATAAACAAACGAAAACCAGTAAGAACAAAAATGATATAACAGTTGAATGTTTAAGCAAATTCAAGATTAAGACACAAAATCTGCGTTGAAGGTTAAACCAAATTGCTTATTGACACTAAGCTACTGCCTGCATCAATATTTATTTCTGGCCCAGCAAAGTTCAAAGATGGCGATCACTGCCTTTGTTGGTTGATGAATGTTCGTTGTTTACTCCTCGATTGTTGATAATTTATTTTTGTTGTTTTCTGCCTTGCTGCTTTTACTTCTCTAAATCTAATTGCCGACCCCTTTAATGTTAATTGCCACCTTTCTAAATTCTAAAATGTTATTATTTATAGACAAACCTCACTTAGAATCCCTAACCCTAATATTAATCCGTCCTTAAAACAAATTTTTATTCAATTTGAAAACAAATTTCAAAAAACAATTGAAACCATGTCGACCTGGGCAACCAATTGACATGGACCAAAGCCATGTTGACCTGGGACATGCAGGTCAACATGTTCTTTGGCTCATGTCGACCTAGGCATCCAGGTCGATATCACCAATGCTCATGTCGACCTGGGGCCTCCAGGTCAACAAGAGCCAAGGTTTCATGTCACTTGGACCCTTTGAATTTGAACTAATTTTGCATTTTTTAATTTTTTGGACTGAACCTTCTAAAAAAAGACTTAGTTTAGGGTTTTGTAGTTGAGTTTGTGACTTTTAAAATAAAATTGACTTATTAGAAATTGTAGATCGAATCAAATTTATTTTGGCATTCTTTAATTAGGACCGTATGAAATTAGGGCCAAAATTAAGGTCCTACAGTTTGCCCCCTACTTGAACAATCTTGAATTGATTAAGAGAGTGAAAAGCAAGAAGACTTTTAATTTTGGCAAAAATAGACTTAATTTTCTTGAGGTAGTTTTGGTTTTGGGATCTGGACCTAAGATGGTTTAGGTTCTGGACCCGGTTCGAGTTCTAGACTCAGAAAAGACTTAGGTTCTAGACCCAAGAAGGTTTGGGTTCTGGACCCGGCTTGAGTTTTGGACTCAAAAAAGACTTGGGTTCTGGACCCGAGATGGTTTGGGTTCTGGACCCAGTTTGAGTTCTTGACTCGGAAAAGACTTTGGGATTTGGACCCGAGACGGTTTGGGTTCTGGACCCAGCTCAAGTTCTGGACTCGAAAAAGACTTGGGTTCTGGACCCGAGATGGTTTGGGTTCTAGACCTAATTTGAGTTCTGGACTAAAAAAAGACTTGGATTCTGGACCCAAGATGGTTTGTGTTTTGGACCCGGTTCTAGTTCTGGGCTCAAAAAAGACTTAGGTTATGGACCCATGATGGTTTGGGTTCTGGACTCGGTTCGAGTTCTAGAATCCAAAAAGACTTGGGTGCTGGACTCGAGATGGTTTGGGTTCTAGAACCAGTTCGAGCTATGGACTTAAAAAAGATTTGGGTTCTAGACCTGAGATGGTTTGGGTTCTAGACCCAGTTTGAGTTCTGGACTCAAAAAAGACTTGGGTTCTGGACCCAAGATGGTTTGGGTTCTGGACCCGGTTCTATTTCTAGACTCAAAAAAGACTTGGGTCCTGGACCCGAGATGGTTTGGGTTCTGGACCCAATTTGAGTTTTAGACTCGAAAAAGACTTGGGTTCTGGACCCAAGATGGTTTGGGTTCTGGACCCGGTTCGAGTTTTGGACTAAAAAAAGACTTGGGTTCTGGACCAAAGATGGTTTGGGTTCTGGTCCCGGTTCGAGTTTTGGACTCAGAAAATACTTGGGTTCTGGACCCAAGATGGTTTGGGTTCTGGACCCGGTTTGAGTTCTGGGCTTGAAAAATTCTTGGGTTCTTGACCCGAGATGGTTTATGTTTTGGACCCGATTCGAGTTCTGAACTCGAAAAAGACTTGGATTTTGGACCCGAGATGGTTTGGGTTCTGGACCCGGTTCTAGTTCTCGACTCGAAAAAAACTTGGGTGCTAGACCTGAGATGGTTTGGGTTCTAGACTTGGTTCGAGTTCTAGACTGGAAAAAGATTTGGGTTCTAGACCCGGGATGGTTTGGGTTCTAGACCCGGTTTGAGTTCTGGACTCAAGAAAGACTTGGGTTCTGGACCCAAGATGGTTTGGGTTCTAGACCCAGTTCTAGTTCTGGAATAAAAAAAGACTTAGGTTCTGGACCCGAGATGGTTTAGGTTCTGGACCCGGTTCGAGTTTTGGACTCGAAAAAGACTAGGGTTCTGGACCCGAGATGGTTTGAGTTCTGAACCCGGTTCGAGTTTTGGACTCGGAAAAGACTTAGGTTCTGGACCTGAGATGGTTTGGGTTCTGGACCCGGTTTGAGTTCTTGACTCTAAAAAGACTTGGGTTCTAGACCCGGTTCGAGTTTTGGACTAAAAAAAGACTTGGGTTCTGGACCCTAGATGGTTTAGGTTCTGGACCCGGTTCGAGTTCTGGAATAAAAAAAGACTTGGGTTCTAGACCCGAGATGGTTTGGGTTTTGGACCAGGTTCGAGTTCTAAACTCGAAAAAGATTTAGGTTCTGGACCCGGGATGGTTTGGGTTCTAGACCCGATTTTGATTCTGGACTCGAAAAAGACTTTGGCTCTGAACCCAAGATGGATTGGATTCTAGACCCGGTTCGAGTTCTGAACTCAGAAGAGGCTTGGGTTTTGGACCCTGGATGGTTTGGGTTCTGGACCCGGTTGGAGTTCTGGACTCGAAAAAGACTTGGGTTCTGGACCCGAGATGGTTTGGGTTTTGGACCCGAGATGGTTTGGGTTCTGGACCCGATTTGAGATCTCATCTCAAAAAAGACTTAGGTTCTGGACCAGAGATGGTTTGGGTTCTGGACTCGGTTTGAGTTCTGGACTCAGAAAAGATTTGGGTTTTGGACCCGGGATGGTTTTGGTTCTGGATCCGGTTTGAGTTTTAGACTAAAAAAAGACTTGGGTTCTGGACCAGAGATAGTTTGGGTTCTGGACCCGGTTTGAGTTTTGGACTAAAAAAAGACTTGGGTTCTGGACCCGAGAGGATTTAGGTTCTAGACCCGGTTTGAGTTTTGGACTCGAAAAGGACTTGGGTTCTGGACTTGAGATACCTGCAAAAATAAATTAGTCAGTAAAATATTTTGCAAAAATTAAATTATTATTTTATTTTATTTTTTTCGTTGGATGTAATAAATATCTATTGAAATTTAAATTATCTATACTCATAACGCAATACTATGCACATTATTGAAATAGGTAAATGATGAAGTAGACAATTTTGACTAACTAAAGTTAAATGACTTTACATAAAGAAATTTATAATAAATGGCAACACCTGAACTTGTCCCCCCTTTTATTTGATTTTTTTTATATTTACTATTTTTTCCTTATATACATTTCATTCTTTATAAAGAGGTCATGCTATTTCTCATCTTGCAAACTAAATACTATCATACAGAATATTTTAACTCCATTGTAAGATTCTTAAATCTCAAGCACTTACCATGGGAAGCGTCCAACACTCTTCAAGGCATAGGACTCGATCAAATAATGAATTGATTTCTTACCTTCGAGACAACGAATTTGTACAAATTTCATTATTACTCTGCATGCATCTCCATCAAAGTTCCAAAGATAAAACACCGGTAAGTGGTACTTTTTCATACATATAAGTAATTTATTGTAAGGTTTGTTAGTATAATTATATTCATGTAGATTATACAATAATAAGTATGAAAATTGATATACAAAAATATCTATGTAGCAGAATTTATTTGTATAACAAAATCTACAAATTTATGCATGAAATTTCTGATGTACTAAAATGATTGTATAAGAATGAAACACATCAATTGTTGTGCGAGAAATTATTTGTCTGTGTCCCTTTTTATTATTTTTTATTTTATTATTATTATTATTATTATTATTATTATTTTATTATTATTTTCTACATAAATATATTGCTTCATATATTTATACAAAATTATTTTATTTTTTACTATTTTATATATTCTATATTATTTACTATTTTATGTTACTATTTTTACTTTTTATTTATTTATTATTATAGTTATACTTTTTTCAAAAGTGTGTGAGGGAAATTATGTGTGTACTTATTTAGACTCACTTGTATTTGGACAGCATGATGGTTACGATATTAAAGTGGGGGGAAATATTCACAAGGCCTGTAAGTGGTATGGCCAGGCCCCGCCTGCAATAAAGAGAATGGTACGGGAAAGTTGTTTTGAAGACTTTGTTTTGGAATTACCAACACGGGGCTATCAAATAGACTGGAGTGTGATCCAGGCGCTTGCAGAACGATGGTTGGACACAACTCATACTTTTCATTTGCCCATTAGAGAGATGACAATTGGTCCGGTTGACTTTACTGCTATAACCAGCCTCCGATGTGATGGAACCCCCGTCCCTTTGACCAGTAATATTTTAAAAGAAGAAGAAATTTGACAGTTGATCAGTGTCAAGCCCTGGTCTAGGAGGTCATATAAGATCCGATATGAGCCCATCCGAGAGTATTGGGTAAAGTACACTCGAACAGTGCAAGGTGAGAGGGAAAAACAATATACTCAAGGATTTTTGTTATATTTGTTGGGGGCAACCATTTTGGGTAGCACCAAGTCTGCCATTCACTTATCTGTGCTGCGCGCCCTCATGTATCTTCTTATGCATGGGGGGAAGCTGGTCTAGCTTGTCTTTATCAAATTTTTTATGTGCTCCGTAGGAAGAAAAGATCCTTTATTGGTTTCGCAGCCATTGCTGAGGTACTACTTCCTTTAAAATTATCGATCCATATAATGCATTTGCATAGGCTTGATTTTCTCTTTCATGTATAGGTCTAGGCATACAAGCATAACTTGGTAAGGGTTCCAAACATTACACAGCCACGAGTCAATTTTCCAAGGTTGGGTGTTTGGTTGTCGGGTCGCAGGAAAGTGTCCGGGAGTCACCATGTGCACTCTTACCATTACCACTTTAGTCGTCTAGCCTGGGATCAAGTAAGAAAAATGTTAATATTAATATCAAACCTATGATAAAAGATAAATTACCGGTTTGCTTATCTGTAGGTGGGTACAACCTGGTGGAGAGCCAAAGAGAAAAATGGCTGGATTAGATGCATGACTGATGCAATGCCTTTGCATAACTCTCGTCAAATTATTGTTGGCCCGGTCTCTTGTGGGTGGTTTCTAGGCGAGAGAGTACATGAATGGTTCCTTGGACCTAATCGGTGTAGAGTACCAGCTGATATTCCATCATTTGTTATGAACACTATAGCAATGCTGGAGCCCTTTTGAAGTCGTTCCCATAATGGTTTCGATGTTCATGACTTCCTACTCTTACCGAACGTGTCATATGCTCAATTTATTCAGGATCATCTCCTAAGTTTTGAAGTGTCACCTGCTAGTGTTCGTGGACTGTCTATAGGTGAAGAAGAAATATAAGTGGAGCGAGGAGAGGATGAAGAAGATGAGGAAGTGGATGAGGATGAGGATGAGGAAGAAGATGAGAAGGAGCCTTCTTCTCAATCCATGGCAATTTCAGGGCTGGAACTTTCCAGGTAGCTATCACTTTGTCATTACAACTGTCTCTTCGTTTATCTATTCTGATTATTTATATGATTACTGCAAGCTGCTTGTTCCTCTGACTACGGGGCTGTCCCTCTGTATGATAGCCCGATACAGTGACATTTTTCTCAATTTGACCCTTCTTATTTAGATGTGCCATCTAATTCGTAGAGCTTTGATCTGAGTTACCTGGTCAGTCATTCTTATCCCATAATGATGTATGCTTGCATGTATGCATGAAAATGTATGGACTTACCCTTTCCTTTTCTGGCTCACAGCGGATGCTTGAGGAGCAAAATAAGAAGCTTCAGGAAGAATTAGTTGCGAGTCATCGATATGCGGCCCATTTTGAGGAAATGTATCAATAAGAGGCACGGGACTTCTATTATTTTTTATTTCAGGGCATGAGGGAACCAAATGCCTCTTCATCAAGGGGATCTCAGACTGTTATTCATGATATACCTCCTCCCATTTTAGGCGATGCTAGAACCGATTTTCAAAATCCTGGAGGTTTAGATATTTCTTCTTGGAGCGGATATTTGACAGATAATATGCCTCCTCCTCCAACGAGTGATGATTTTTTTAGGGCTTTGTCTAATTATGAACCACCTCCTTCCTCGTAGTGACAAAAAATATAAAACTTGTGATAAAACTTGTAATAAAATTAAGCAAAAAATGGTAATGATGAATTTTTTTTTGTATACACTTTTTTTTTTAATTAGATACAGTGGCTTTGTCAAATTAGTGCCATAGTACCTCAGGACTCAAATTTCCAAATTAACATATCTATAACATCACAGCCCTTGTTACCATACTAAACTTGGGAATCATTTCTATTTAAGCAAGAACTGTTGCACTTCAGATAGGCACATACACATTACTTAGTCAAAGGTATCATTGAGTTTGAATATGGTCTATCTCATATGCATGCTTATTCAAACTATCTCCACTAATAGACTCTACTTACCAAGAGAGATCAATAGGTCTTTGATAGGCATGAAATGGGATCTATAAGAGACACGGGTTAAGTGAAGGCCATTTTGAGATAGGAGCTGATGTGACACAATGGACAAACCTTCACACTACAAACTACTTGTTGAAACTTTAGACAGTTGGGAGCATGAAAAGACAAAGCTTTGAACATTTTTCTTTCCTTTTGGCGTTAACCTGGATCTTGATTGGGATAGTCTTTGCCTTTGCAAAAAGTTTGGTACCCATATTCATTTCTTTCTTTTTTTTTTCTTTTCTTTATCTTTCTTTTTCTTACTCCTTCTATTTCTTTGAGCATTTTATCCTTTTGTCTTTCTTCCTTGTAGGACTGTCAAGTAGATGACTTTCAAAAACTAGGTGACCTTTCTCCTTTTTCTCTGAGTTTGATTGAATCTTTGGTTGGGTTGGACCAATTCAAGTCAAACTATCCTTATAAACCAAATGGAAGCCTTTTGCAGCTTTAGGTAAGAGAGAACTCAGTTGGATTTCTGAACTACCTTTTTAGGTTTTTCCTTTTTTTTCTTTTTTCCTTTTTTTTTTGTCTTTTGTCCTTTTTTCCTTTTTTTTCTTCTTTTCTTTTCTTTTTCTTTTTTTTAGAGTTCTAGCTCAAACAAAGTTGTCTTGTTTATAATAACTTGGGTTTCCAATAATGGATGAGTGGAGTGGCATTAATCTGCTCCAGTCTTGACTTTATTTGTGATATTTGGTCTAATTCAGGTGAACTTCAACTGCCCTTATGGTCTTGAGAACTTCAACTACCCTTATGGTCTTAAGAACTTCAACTATCTTCATGGTCTTGACTATTCATTCCTTTCTTTGATCTTCTTGCCTCTTCATCTTAGTGATCATAAGACTTGTCAAAAGTATCACAACAGCTCAGGGTAGGCTTTTGGGGTTATATGCCAATGAAAAGAAAGCTAAAATTTTATGAACGCTTAAAGGGACAACTAGGGGTTTATATTTAATTGGGTGGATACTAGTTGTTGGCTAACCAAACAATGCCTAGATCATCTCTCCCTTAAATAAGTAGAGTTCAATTTCGCCTCAAAAGTTTGTCAAAGCATGTTCTAAGACTGACTAGGATCTAGACAAAGGTAATTATGCAGGAGCCCTCTCTAAGTAAGCATACACAACTCAATGCTATAGAGCAATTCCCTTACCTAGTAAAGTCATTAAAGTCAAGATGCCTAGACACATTAATTTATGAACATCAAGCTAGATTTTTCATTGGTTGAGCACCAAAATGATCAAAGACCAATAAAAATTTTGATGAAAGTAATTTATACAAACAAAAACAAAAAAAACATAATTTTTCCAATTAAATATTAAATAAAGCAAAATAAATAGAGCAACACTCCAAGCTAAGGGAAGTTCATTGACTTGGAGTTGAAGATACTTCATTTATTTAGACATATCAAGGGCAAGAATTTTTTCCATCATCAAGAGTCATTGCTTCATCATCCACAGTTAGCCCAAGCTTACTTAGTAGTACATCCTCTTTAGCAACTTCTCCATCCATATCATGATGAGATGACAAGATAAAACTCTTCATGAAGGTTGCAAGCGGTGGCGCCCTTCCAATTTTAGGCAGAGGCTTATTCTTAGTGTTGGGCTTATTAGGCTCAAGCAGCTTTCCACCATCAATTAAATTCTGGATCTCATGCCTCAACTTCATATAGTTGTCCATTTCATGTCCAAGCCTTTGATGGAATTGGCAAAATGCCTTAGTATCAAAGTTCGGCGGAAAAGGATTAGGCAAAGGACGAGGAGTCAAGGGTTGTAACAATCCCTTCTTCATTAGATTCTCCAACCTTTTCAACAAAGGTTCCCCCAAGTCTGAAAATTTATGCTTCTTTGCTGGTTTAGTTGCTGCATTTTTCTCAACACCTCTTCTTTTCCTTTGGTTTTGCTCATTGGGGTGGTGGCCACTCTTATTGCTCCAATTAGACAGCACATGGTTCGGCTGGTCTTGTAGAATAGGGATTGATCCCTCATTTTTCATTTGATCTCTATTAGTGAACATGTTCCCCGTTGATGTTGCATTTCCCCTCTTTCTTATGTCAATGGGAGATGCCTCATTGGCATTGTTGATGATTTTCAGAATTTCAATCTACTGGGTCTTCATAATTTTAACCAATTGATCTTGTAACTCAGCCATCCTAGCTTTGACAACTTCATCGATTATATCCCTTAGCTGGTTTGCGTCCATCCTCCCAATGAAGCACTTGAATCAAAAATCAATGTTGTAGGTGGTATCGTTGTATGCCCTTGAATTGCCATATTCTAGGTCTATAAGCCAGATATGATTAATGATATGTCATGTGATGCATGTATGCATGTATGCATGAACAATAAACAAAGATAAGTAGAATGTCCCTTCCAACCTTATAACATCCACACAAGAATGGCGAGTCTCTTTTCCTAGGTAATATGGTTAATAAAATACCAACATGGGGTATCTTGTTTTTCGAATAATTCCCTCAGACATTTCAATCAATAGTTATATTTTCAAAAATGGAAATCAGTTCATGATAATTCACATTAATTAGGTTTTAATCCATTTAACCAACTAAAGTAGCTTTTATGCTATATTGGATTAAAACTAAATTAAGAGGTTTATTATAAATAGATTTCTCACTTAAAAAAAGTAACTGATGCCAAAAACAAGCCCATGATCAATAATTCTTAGTATAAACTAGGCTCACAATTGATTTTTAGTATTTCTTAATTGACCTAAATAATTTGCAAGATCTTTGTTAGAAAAGGTTAGATGAAAATAAATTTGTTTCTAAGTCCATTGCAAAAAGATTTTAGAAAAAATGGATTTTGATCTTAGTATTTGGGTCATGAGAAAAATAATTTTTGATTTGTTTTTAGAAAAGTTTTATGTCCACAGACCATCTTGAAAAGTTTTGAAAATAGCTTTGGTCTTTTGGACTTTAAAGAAAAAATTTATTTTGAGCATACAATGTACTTTGGTTATATTAGAAAAAGAACAAACCAAATAAGCCATGATTTAAATCAAGATAAACTAACCATAGTCAAACAACAAGCATTTAGGGTAAAAACCTAAAGAAAGTAACTAGGTCAATTACATGAGCTTTAGTCTTTGGGTTCAAAGGCTTAGGTTCCAATAGCAAGTATATACCAAAAGGTACAAGGATATGAGTGATTATGCCATACTCGATCTCCATACCTTGAGTGAAAGTATGGTATCCCTTACATAACACAACACGGGTAAAACGGGCATCCTAACTCACGTGCACAATGCAATCTGATATGATGCAATGAATAATATTATGATAAGAAAGAATAGAATAATATAAAGACCAATGGAATCAACTTCTCTTATCCCCAGTGAAGTCACCACTGTGAACGGGGATTTTCGCCCCCACTCCCGATGGAATGGTTCTTGCGACTTCGGCACTATTTAGGCTTGGGGCTTTAGAGAACATGGGCCTAAGCCCGGAGAAAATGGAGTCGCCATCTGGATGGGCCTAGAAAAAGAAAGGGGTGGATAACTCAATTTCTAAGGAATCCCCAACTCCCTAATGGGTTCGAAAAGTTGGGTACGTGAGGGGAAGGTGAGAAACGGCCCAACACCCCCACAATGCCCTGTTTATTGGAATCAGCCTCCTTTGTAGGTCTTAATATTATAAATTTCTTAAGTATAATAATATTATCCATACTACATGCAACAATTAAAATAAAGCATCATTATATTAAAATCAAAGCAATGTTAAAACAAAGCAAATAAATGGACACCCATCTGAGGATGGAAACATGTCCTTACATCGTCCATGTCTAAAACTAAATAGGACACCCACCGAAAGGTGGAAACATATCCTTTATATTGGTCCAAAATATAAAAGCAATTTAAATTATATAAAAATTAATTAATGAGATACCCACAAAGTGGAAACATACCTCTTACAATTTTAACACCAAAATAAACAAATAATAATCATAATAATAAAAAAATATCTATCTATGATAAATTAAATAATTCAAGCATTGAAATTAAATAAATCAACCATCAAAACATATAATAAACTACATAATCAAATCTAAAATAAAATAAAGCAATAAATATATAAATTTAGGTTTATGTCTCAATTTTGGGGTTCTTTAATTAACATTTATTGTTTGGAATTTTGAAATTATTATATTTATTATTTAGGCTACTGTGAGGGTTTTGAAAAAATGGAATTGATTAGGGTTTTATAATTTTAAGAAAATAGTAAGGTTTTTGGTTAATCAAATTAGGGTTTAGGGCTAACATCATCAAATTAGGGTTTTGGAACCTTAAGACATTAGGGTTTATCAATTTATACTATTGAATCAAAGTGATAATGAAAATAAACAAATGAAAACCAGTAAGAACAAAAATTATATAACAGTTGAATGTTTAAGCAAATTCAAGATTAAGATATAAAACCTGCGTTGAAGGTTCCACCGAATTATTTACTGACTCCAAGCTACTGCCTGCATCAATATTTATTTCTGGCCGAGCAAAGATAAAAAATGGTGATCGCTGCCTTTGTTGGTTGATGAATGTTCGTTGTTTACTCCTCGATTGTTGATAATTTATTTTTGTTGTTTTCTACCTTGCTATTTTTACTTCTCTAAATCTAATTGTCGACCCCCTTAATGTTAATTGCCACCTTTCTAAATTCTGAAACGTTATTATTTATAGGCAAACCTCACTTAGAATCCCTAACCCTAATATTAATCGGTCCTTAAAACAAATTTTAATTCAATTCGGAAACTAATTTCAAAAAACAATTGAAACCATGTCGACCTGGGGCAACCAGATCAACATGGACCAAAGCCATGTCGACATGGGGCAACCAGATAGACATGGACCAAAGCCATGTTGACCTGGGACATCCAAGTCTACATGTCCTTTGGCTCATGTTGACCTGGGGCCTCCAGATCAACATGAGCCAAGGTTTCATGTCACTTGGGCCCTTTGAACTTGAACTAATTTCGCATTTTTTAATTTTTTTTGGAATGGACCTTCTAAAAAAAAGACTTCGTTTAGGGTTTTATAGTTGAGTTTGTGACATTTAAAATCAGATCGACTTATTAGAAATTGCATATCGGATCGAATTTATTTTAGCATTCTTTAATCAGGACCGTATCAAATTAGGGCCAAAATTAAGGGTCTACACACTCCCAATAATATCAAATCACCATTTCATAATTACTTTTCAATTCCTCCACATTTTCTCAAAATATTTATACATATACATATATATATATATAAACAACACATATAAAATCCCATTTTAAACAAATTACCCAAAACATTCTTCATAGTTTATATTATATACTTCAAAAACATAACATCTTATACATAAGACCAAAGTATGCTAAATTATAAAATATATACATGTCGGCAGTGTCTCTGATCTCGATGCTCCAAAATCAACTCTACAATCAACTCAAATCTAGACCCGACCTGGTCTAGAAGAACTCTCCGACTCTACTAGATCACCTCTGTCACCTACGCAATAAGTTACAATCGCACTAAGCCAAAAGCCTAGCGGTACAAACTTTGATAATAATAAAATTATAAAGTAATGACAATGCACAATGCCTTGCATATCATGTCACAACATCTCATATAATTTCATTTCAAAACATATTCTTCAATCATTTTATAATTCACATAAGCACAAATACAAGCATGGACCCAAAAGATCTAATATGCATTTCAAATCCCAGAGTTACTATTTTGGTCTAAATTGACACCAAGTGTCTAGCCTTGAAGGAAAATAATAGAAATGCTCAAAAGCTAGCCCCAAAGGCAAATCATATCACAATGATGCCAAGCGTCCAGCCTCGAAGGCAAATCATATCACGGTGACGCATAGTGTCTAGCTCCGAAGGCAAATAATGAGGATAACCTCATATGCTGCCAAATACAGAACTCTGAAAATTGAATAACATACTAGGCAAATAAATAATTCATATTTTCCATATTCAACCTTTTCTCATTTTCTCATATCAATTAGGCACATTGCCTCATTTCTCATTATCAATTTGGCACATTGCCTCATTTTCACATTTATCATCACATTGCATCATTTTCAATTTTTTCTCATTCACATCAATCTCATTTCATTTTAATTCATCATTTCATCACAATATATCACATTTCACGTCAAAATCACATTACCCAAACACTTTGGGCTATTTTCACATAATTCACATTTTATGCAATTTAGCCATTAACAATGGCTTTTCACAATGCATTTAATGCATATATAACATTACACATGTTATAGCACATTATTCATGAATAATCAATGCATCAAGTAGCTTAACACATTTTTTAATCAAAATGTGTTAAGCCCAATTTATTGCCAACATATCTAATTCATCAAAAGTTTGTACTTACCTTAAGAAGCAATCAAAAGTAAGCTATAAAATTTTCTCCAACCTTCTCTTCCAAGTTTTCCTTCAACACTAGGGTGTGGCAAACTACTATCTCTCAATGCCTATACACAATGTGATCAAATACACTCATTTAGTATCACATTTTAAGGCATTTCAAGCATCAAATCTTAATTACACACCACTTTAATCAAAACATCAAAATATAACATAACCTTTCTTTAACTTAGGAAAACTATATTAAACCATTCAAATTGGTGTTTTAAGTTTATTAATATGATTAAAAATATATTTCAACATGTTAAAACCAATTACATTAGTTAAACACATGCTTTAGTACAAAACCCTAAAATGGCATAACCTTCCCCATTGTAGGTTTGCCATTCTAATTCAATCCAATTATCAATCCAATCTTATTTCCATCACTTATATCCTTAAAGAACATGATTTAAATATTAAAATCAAACAATTCACCATTTTTGAAAATTCACTTTTCCAAAACCCTAAATCAACACTAATTCATCCAAACTCTATCCAAACACAACCAAATCCATCATTTGACTTTAAAATCCTTGTTCATGCATCACAAAAACACATTTAGAACCAATTTGCACAATTAAATCACATGGTTTCACAAATCCAAATTTTCCATAACCCTAAATTATCTCTCTTCACCAAACTCAACTCAGCCTTAACCATTTCCTCAATCCAACCTTAAAATCATTCTTAACTACTCAAAACAACTTCATTCATACCCAAATAGACAATTAAATCATACTACTTCAAAATTCCAAATCACACATAATCATACTTTCATGGAATTTCAAGGAAAGAGTTAGAAAACTTACTAATTATGGTGGAAATCACTAAAAATCCACTTAAAACTTTGTAAATCCTTCAATTCTTGAAGTATGGAAGAAGCAAAATCCTCTCTTAAATTCCCATGGAGTTTCTGCTATGGAAGGAAGAAGAAGAAGAAGACTCGTATTTAATTTCTCTCTCCTTCCACTTCCATTCCAACCATATATATAATATATTATATTTGTAACACCCCATCTTAGCCTACGTTTATAGACCAAGATGGACTGTTATCTCATGGTGGTTGTGCCTTAATATTTTACTTAGCCAAATTTAAGTGCAGATTTTAAAGAAATTTTGCCAAAACTTCCCCTAAAAATGGAGGTCCCAAGTGTCGCCAAAACTGATTTTTTTGATTTTTGAAAATAATTTTGATCTCAATCAAAAAATCGCAACACTCCTCAAACACTTCTATATTCATCACCCTTATATCCTCTACCAAATCCTGCACTAAAACTTTGCACTTCTATACTTGCATACATAAGTGCTAAATCCAAATAAGATTTATTATATTACTAGCAGTGTACGTGTTCTAGCTTTTCAATATAATACATTTATTTGCTAGATCATACAAGCTTAGGTACATGCCATATTGCTACAATCAATCATATCCAAACTCCTACCCAAAGTAGTAGTCAAGGCCAGCTACGCAGGACATGGTGAAATCTCGTCTCCTCGTTTAACCTATGAGTTTAGAAGGAAACTAAACTTGCTAAGCAATTGCTTAGTGGGTACTTAAATCATTGCAATAAATAAATAAAATGAAAGAATGATTTGAACATACATTTATATACTTTAAATAATTGAAAGGAATAAATAGAAAACACATAAGGTAAAAAGGCTTGACTGAATAATTTGAATTTAAATCATTTTTCTTGCTTTTATCATTTTGGTTGCTATACTGGTTTAACAGAACATCAACGGATAAGGCACAGGTCATGATAAATATATCTCGTCATAGTGAGATATTACAAGATGATATGCGTCATGGTGCATATTTCATCATCCTTCATCATAATTCTTGCACATGTGCTAATAGCCATTGTTCATTGAATCATTGATCATGTCATTATAATCATCGGCCTTCAGCCGGAATATCATGTCATGTCATGAGCAGTACTGCAATAATAGTATGATGCATCATACCCTTATCTCAAGGGTTCTATCATAACCAAGTAGAGCATAAACAATTTATTAATTAATTTGATCATGATATTCAATAAGCCATGATTTTTCCATAATGCATATATTGTCGGAATAGCTTGTCATGATGCCTTTCTGATCATTTCCAATTCTCCTTCATGTCATTTTATATGATTTAACATCAATTCATATCATAATATTCAAGTTTTAACACATTTAGAAAAATGACCAAATGAATAGTGGCGCAGCGCGTAAAATCGGCAACACAATGGCGCGCGACAACTAAATGGTAAAATCTATTTTTACTGCTGAAAATCAGTCAACTTTGGCAACAGTTTTGACCAAGTAAACAAACTTATTTTTGGCTGAATTTTTTCAGGAAAACACTTTCAAAAGTTAATTAAATGCATGTAAAATTTTGTCAAAAAATTCCTTCGTTTGCCCCTTCAACGGACTGCCCAAAATGAAAGCTGCAGAATGGTGCCCAAAAGGGACCATTCGGCCCAATTTTCAAAACTTGAGGGGAATTCATTTTTTTTTCTTGCGAAATTGATTTTTAGACTCCTTTTGTGATACCATTGAAGGACTAAGGGTCCCTCTTTCAAAAATTAAACCAAAGGTGTGATTAAAAGTTCATCAAAGTTTATGAATAATTGAGCAAATTTAGCTAGTTTGTTTTATTTTCATTCTTTTCACAATCAATTGATTACCAATGGTTCAAGAGCACTTTCCCACATATTTACCACACATAATGGCATCATTTCAAAGCAATTTCAAAAGTTCCATAATGCAAAACATATGAATTAATTGAAAAGGGCAATGATTTAAGTACCAAACCTTGTTTATTTGCTTTGTTCCTTGCTTGTCCTATTCTTTCTTCCCTTCTTCTTCTTTATCCCTTTGATTTCCTATAATTTTCATAACTTCCATAATAAGAACATTATAAAAACCATATGTTCAAGCCTTGATTCATGCTATCTAAAGCTACTAATTACCATTTATTCATCAATTCTACATGTATGGATCATTTGATCTAATTTCTCTTCACTTTCTTAACTTTTCCATATTCTTCCCAATCTTTCTTTTGATGATAACGTAAGAAACATCAACTAAATGAATAAATTGATACTATAATTGAATTCCTTACCCTAAAATTAGGTTTTTCCCTTTGAAAATCCAAGTTGAAAGTGGGAAAAATCTTCCTCTTCTCCTTTTTTGGTGGTTCGGCCTAGCTCTTCTAAAATGGAGGAGTTCTTCTTTTTTTTTTTTGTTCATAAATGTTCATTCTCTCCCTTTTATACTTTTGATTTTTCATTTATTTAATTAATTTTGTTTTGGAGAGTTAAGATTTAACGACCACAAAAGTGTCTTTAACTAGGATGGTGCCATGTGTCCCTCCTTGGAAAATTACCAAAATGGTCCTTAAATTATCATTTTAGTTAATTAATTTCATTTTGGAGGGTTAAGATTTAACCACTACAAAAGTGTCTTTAACTAGGATGGTGCCATGTGTCCCTCCTTGGTGCCATGTGTCCCTCCTTGGAAAATTACCAAAATGGTCCTGAAATTATCATACATGTCCCACTTGATGCTTGGGTGAAAGTGAAAAGACCAAAATACCCTTCAATTGAAGGTTTTGCCTTTTCTTCCTAACCGGGTGGTTTTACGACGCGTAAAACGTGCCGTTCTCCTCCTTTCAACCTCTGGTTTTCATTTTCAACATTCATTCTTGATTTTAAACTAATTTATAAAAATTACGCTCATGCCCTTGACTTTTGTAAAAATTCCCTTTAGGTCCTTACGTGATTCGGGTCTCCACTTAGGTTCGTTCTTCAACATCGATCACTGCGGAGTCCTTCCATTTACTTCAGATACCTTTACGTGTCTTGTTTTCCAGTGTATAAATTATTATCACAAGAATGATGAAAATACCCTTGGTCGAGAATCCACTGTATCTCTCAAACTGTGCGTTTTTGGAAAAAACCGTGGTGTTCCGTTTCAACCCGATTTTTCTCTACTTTTCATCCTTAGAGTATGTTATGGGCACTATTAAGGACCTTCAAAACAACTTTTGTTAATTACGGCCACCTCCACAAAACTTTACAATCTTTTTAGTTAGGTCCTTTTTGTCCTATAGAGCTTCCTTTCACTTCGTGTTCTTTGGTGGTTTCTCGGGATGGCTCCTCTTACTGTACGTGGATGTACTGTACATATGTACAAATTGTGTCGTGACATTTCTTCCCCTCTAAAATTTAGGCTTCGTCCCGAAGCCGATCGTGTGTAAAATTTAGGCTTCCATCCTCATTATTCCTTCTCTTTCCCAAATTATCTCTTCCATTCTATGGTTCCTTCGCCGCACTTTAACTGGAGGAATTCTCTTATTTCTTAATCCTTTGACTTTTCGTGCTAAAATTTCTATTGGTTTTTCTTCATAATTTAGGTCAGATTGGACTCTGATGTTTTGTGTCTTTATATCGTGTGTGAAGTTCAAACGATATTGCCTTATCATTGAAACGTGAAAAACATTATGTATTTTGTTAAGTTCTGGTAATAGAGTTAACCGGTAGGCTATTGATCTATGCATTCGATGATCTCGTATAGTCCAATAAGCCTAAGGCTTAACTTACTTTTCTGCTTAAACCTTAATACCTTCTTTCATGGGAAAGTCTTAAGAAAAACTTTGTCTTCCACTTAGAATTCTATGTCCCTTCGTTTCGAGTCTACATATGATTTTACTCCTACCTACCCGCATATGATTTTATCTTGTCTTTACTTAATTCCGTCCAACACTCTGGTGTTCCATGTTTTCTTTCGTATAATTCTTTATAGGGCGTCACCGTATGCTGAATTAATAGTCGTTGTTATATGCATATTCAATTAAACTCAAATACCTATTCCAGCCACCCTTAAATTCTATAACACATACTCTTAATATGTCCTCCCAAAATTTGGATTACTCTTTCAAATCTTCCATCTGTTTATGGGTGAAAGGCAGTGCTATAATTTGTTTGGGTTTCAGAAGCTATTTGCGACTTCTTCCATAAATTCATAGTGAACTGTGGACCTCTGCCTAAAATGATAGACGTTGGAATCCTGTGTAATCATACAATTTCCTTGGCGTACATTTCCACCAAATTATCTATTGAATAATCCATTTGTAAAAGTAGAAAATGAGCTAACTTAGTTAGGCAGTCAACGATTATCCGAACAACGTCATGCCGGCCTCATGTTATTGGTAGTTCTATGACGAAATCCATAGTGATATGTTCCCATTTCCATACCAGAGTGGGAATTATTTGTAACAGTCCCGATAGGATTTGATGTTTCACTTTTGCTTGTTGACATATTAAACATTTGGTCATAAAATCAACAATATCTCTCTTCATTCCAGGCTACCATTAAAACTTATTTAGATATTGATATATTTGTAACTCCTGGATGCATTGCGTAGAGACTACTATATGCTTTTCGAAAAAATTTTCTGTATTATGTCTCCCATTGTTAGTATCATTACT
The DNA here is from genome assembly GCA_947685225.1 of Garcia nutans. Taxonomy (NCBI): domain Eukaryota; kingdom Viridiplantae; phylum Streptophyta; class Magnoliopsida; order Malpighiales; family Euphorbiaceae; genus Garcia; species Garcia nutans. Next base: position 20,158,903 of record CANTUV010000044.1, read on the forward strand.
CTATTGTCATAATACAAACTACTATTCTTAGAAATTTAGAATTTTATATCCTTTCCTCCTTGCACTTGCTTGATCCATTTTTGTATTTGTTCATTTTCCTTTTGCACTTGATGAATTTCTTGAAAAGAAACATAGTTTATGCTTGCATTTCTACTACTAGTACTTCCTCTTCCATTGGTCTTAAACTGATCTTTATAGCGCCTAAGGCTGGTATTGATTTTCCACCAAGTGCGTCGGCCACCACGTTAGCTTTTCCTAGATGATAATTTATAACTTAGCTATTGTTTCCAAAACTTAGGTTTACTTTCCTTACCATAAATTATGATCCTCTTGGGTTGGCGGATATTTTAAACTTTTGCGTCTGTATAAATATAACACTTTTCTCCATATAAATCATATCTCTCAATCTTGAAAGCCAATACGATAACTGTTAATTCCAAACAGTGTGCCGGGTTATTATTATTATTTTTGCGTATGGTTTAAATCATCAAAAGACTTATGCGACTATTTTATCCTTTTGCATAAGCATATAACTTTAACCGATTTATGAAGCATCACTATATATCACAAATTCTTTGCTGGACACGGGTCGTATGGGTATTGAAGCATTCGTTAACTTTTCCTTTAGTTTCTCAAAGTTCCTCTAACATTTATCAGTCCATTGGAATTTGGCATTCCTTTGAAACAACCTTGTCATTGGGATGATAATAATGGAAAACCCTTTTATAAAACATTAATAGTACCCAGCCAGTCTGTGAGCGGGGATTTTCGCTCCCACTCCCGGTGGAATGGTTCTTGCGACTTCAGCACTGTTTAGGCTCGGAGCCTTAGAGAACACGGACCTAAGTCCGGAGAAAATGGAGTCGCCCCCCGGACGGGCTGAGAAAAAGAAAGGGGTGGATGACTCGATTCCTAAGGAATCCCCAACCCCTTAATGGGTTCAGAAAGTTGGGTACGTGTGGGGAAGGTGAGAAATGGCCAAGCACCCCCACAACGCCCGGTTCATTGGAACTGGCCTCCTTTACAGGTCTTAATATTATAAAATTCTTAAATATAACAATATTATCCATACTACACACAAGTAAAAGAAAGCATCATTATATTAAAATCAAAGTAAAGGGCATGTTTCTACCTTTTGGTGGGTTTCCTATCTAGGCATGTGATGTAAGGACATGTTTCCATCCATCCAAAAGCAAATTAAATTACATGATGTTTAAATAATGTGGTACCCGCCAAGTGGAAACATACCTCATACAACTTTTGGAAATTTAAATTGATTGATAAAAGTAAATAATCATTCATCATAAATAAATCATTCATCAAAAGTATTTAAATATCAATAAAATAAACATCCATCCATGAAAAATTAAATAAATCAAGTATTGAAATTAAATAAATTAAAGCATAAGAGATAAATCAAAGTATAAATAAATATGGAATTGAATAAAGCAAATAAAAGTCCAATTATGGCTACTGTGACTTTTTATGGAATTAAAATAAATTAGGGTTTTATGTTTTAAAGGGTTGGTAAGACTCTTTGATTAACCAAATTAAGGTTTAAATGATGAAATCATGAAACTAGGGTTTTAAATACCTTAAAATACTTTAATTTGTGATTTTTGGTTTATTGAATTTTAAGCTGCTGTGTGATTTTTTAGTTTTCCTGTTTTTATGGTTTTTATTGTTTTAAAAGGATTAGGGTTCATAAAAATTATGGTTTAAGATTTTAAAAGGATTAGGGTTCATTATTTTAGGTTTAAAAGTTGAATTTTGGATTTTAGACTTTGAAATTGGGTTCTCGGTTAATGAATAATTTAAAGGGTTTTAGAAATCAATTTGATATTCTATGAAGTTTTGTGAATTTAAACAAATGGATTGAAATTTTTATAAGTAGAAAAGATGTTTTTTAAGGTTTTTTGAATGAAATAGAACCTACTTTAAAATTTTGAAAGAAACAGAATTTGATTTTGGTTTTGTAGAAAAATATGTTCAATTAGTGTTTTAAGGTCTTTAAGAAGAAAAAATAACAATTTTAAATCTTTTTAGAAAAGAGAGTCACGATTTAATGTTTTAATCTTGGAAAAGTTAAGTTAAAGCTCTAAGATTTTTTATTTAAAAAAACTTAAATTTTATAACTTAGCTACTGTAAAACATAAATCAAAAAGAATTTTACATACATTCTTTTGTTGATTCTCCAAAAAATAACCCTTCTTGGATGAACTAGCTCCAAAGACAAGCCTTGATTTCCTTTTAATTGCTTAATTCGTGGTGCTCCTCCCTTAAAAATCAATTGAATTGATTTATTGCTTTTCCTTCCTTGATTTGGTTTCCAATCCCAAGCTCACTGTGAAAAATTTTTCCTCCCTCAATTTGGTTCTATTGGTCCTTATTTAAAATGGTTTTTAGGTTGTTTATTCCTAATTAATTAAGGTAAGTAATATTAATAAAAAAAAAGAAATTAAAACCTAATTGGATTAGGTTTCGAAAATTTGCGTTGAAAAATTTTGTGCTGGCAAAAACTATGCTGCCGGGCCCGTGGGCGTGCCAGCCTGCAGGAATTTCCTGCGGGCGAGTTGCTGCTGGCCCGACGGGCCCGCGCGACCACTTTTCGCTGCCAATTTTTTTCCGACTCCGATTTTTATTTTTATTTTTATTTTTTTGTTTATTTTCATTTTTTATTAATAAAAATAAGATACTAAGGTAAAAATTATTTAATTAAAATTATTTTGGACCAATTAAATAACAAAAATCATTTTGGACTAAATAAAGCATATTGGATCGGATTGGGTCAAAAATTAAGGGTCTACAGTTTGCCCCCTACTTGAATGATATGAAACCTTAGTGAAAGAGAGTGAAAAGCAATAAGACTTAATTTTTGAGGTTTTGGGTTCTAGACACGAGAGATTTGGACACTCGATCCTAACTTGGATTTGGATACTAGATCCTAAATTGGATTTGGATACTCGATCCTAACTTGATTTGGATACTCGATCCAAACTTGGATTCGGATACTCGATCCTAAACTAGATTGGGATAATCGATCCTAACTTGATTTGGATACTCGATCCTAAACTGGATTAGGATACTCGATCCTAAACTGGATTTGGATACTCGATCCTAACTTGGATTCGGATACTCGATCCTAACTTGGATTCGGATACTCGATTCTAAACTTGATTGGGATACTCGATCCTAACTGGATTTGGATACTTGATCCTAAATCGAATTTGGATACTCGATATACTCGATCCTAACTTGATTTGGATACTCGATCCTAAACTTGATTGGGATACTCAATCCTAACTGGATTTGGATACTCGATCCTAAATCGAATTTGGATACTCGATCCTAAATTGGATTGGGATACTTGATCCTAACTGGATTCGGACACTCGATCCTAAACTTTATTTGGATACTCGATCCTAAATCGAATTTGGGTACTCGATCCTAAATTGGCTTTGGATACTCGATCTTAACCTGGATTTGGATACTCGATCCTAAATAGAATTTGGATACTCGATCCTAAATTGGCTTTGGATACTCGATCCTAACTTGATTTGGATACTCGATCCTAAACTTGATTGGGATACTCGATCCTAACCTAGGTACTTTGACTTGAGATTTGAATTGATTTTGATTTAATTTGGGTACTTGGACCCGAGATTAGATTTGATTTGGGTACTTGGACCCGAGAATGGGTACTTGGAGCTGAGAATAAATTTGACTAACCTTTTATCAATTGAGAAGTCTGACTGCTCCGGTTGTTCTATTCATTGTGATTCTTCACCCTTAGAATGGATCTTCATCCTTGGAGATTTGGTCTTCACTCTTGAAAATGGATCTTCATCCTTGAAAATGAATCTTCATTTTTTGAGATTGAGTCTTCACCCTTAAAAATGGATCTTCATCCTTTGAGATCGGGCCTTCACCCTTGAAAATGGATCTTCATCCTTTGAGATCAGGTCTTCAACCTTGAAAATGGATCTTCATCCTGTCTTTAGCTCTTTTAGCTGGATTGGTCTTTTGTCTTTTGCATCTTCATTCTTTTGAGAGTTCTAATGTTCCATTCTTTTGTTCTTTCTTTTTACAAAGATTTAGCTATTTTTAATTGGAACTTATATCCTCTCGTTGCCCCCCTGCTTGGCAAAATATTTGTAAGTGAGTTTAAAAATATTTGGTATATAAACCCAAAAAATTTAAAAGGAGAAACTTTGCCCCCTGTGTAGGCTCAAACCAAAGATTTTTTCCATGCAAGCTTTGATTGATATTTTTCTTGTCTAGTTCTTCACACAAGCATGCATTTCTTCTCTTTGCAAAATTACTGGAGCTTTCTCAAGCAATGGGCTTTCTTGCCCTCCTGATTTGACATCTTCTTTTGATTCTTCACTTCACAGAGTGTTTGCTGTTCACTTTGATAAAGAATAGAAAATACAAGACAAGAAAGTACGATGTGATATGCTCATGTATGCATGATATGCATGAATAATACTTACAGTGGTTCCATGACTCATAGACCGAGGCAATTATCAGAAATATTCTCATTGACTTATTTTCGACGCCCGTTCAAGTCTTGCATTGGAATGATCGAAAGCTTTTGCCTTTGTGGCTTTTATCTTCAAGATGTTGAAACAATGAGTGGTGGAGGTCCCAAGTTGTAGAGTCAGGGATTCATCTATTTCCAACTATGCTTCAGCATGTCGGTTGATAGCTTCTTCATGACTTTGCCAATAATAACTTTCTTTGCTCAATGTGTCCTTTGGAGGTTCAACATACTTCCCTTAACTTGAAGGCTTTGTATGACAAAATATTTTCTTTTATTTTTTGATTTTGAAATCAAATGTTGGTTTTGCCAAATTGATGGCAATGTACCGTACTAAACTCAGGAATTATTTCTATTTAATCAAGAATTGTTGCACTTCAGATAGGCACATACACATTACTTGGCCAAAGGTCTCATTTGAGTTTAAATATTGTCTATCTCATATGCATGCTTATCCAAACTATCTCCACTAATAGACTCTACCTACCAAGAGAGATCAACAGGTCTTTGATAGGCTTGAAATGGGGTCTATGAGGGAAACAGGCTTAAGTGAAGGCCATTTTGAGATTGAAGCTGGTGTGACACAATGGACAAACCTTACCACTACAAATTTCTTGTTGGAATTTTAGGTAGCTTGGAGGCAACCCTGCTAGACTCCAAATTTCTTCTATCTTCTTAGCATTAATCTGGATCTTGATTAGGACAGTCTTTGCCCTTGCAAAAAGTTTGAGACCCAAATTCGCTTCTTTTCTTCTTCTCCCTTTTCTTTATCATTTTGTCCTTCTTTATTGTAGGTCTATCAAGTACAGAATTTTCAAGAACTGGATGGTCTTCCTCTTTTTTCTCCAATTTTGATTAAATCTTTGGTAAAAATGTCTTTATGAACAAAATGGAAGCCTTTTGCTGCCTTAAGTAAAAGAGAACTCAGTTGGCTTTCTGAACTGCCTTTTTAGGTTTTTTTTTTCTCTTTTTTTTTTCTTTTTCTTCTTTTGTTTTCTTCTTTTTTTGTTTTTTTTTCTACTTTTTTCTTTTTTTTGGCTCTAGCTCAAACATAGTTGTCTTGTTTGTACCAACTTGGGCTTCCAATAATGGATAAGTGGAGTAACATAAATCTTCTTTAATAGTGATAAATCATTTGTTACTCTAATGTTGATGTTGTCTTGATATATTGGAGACATTAAGGGAACTTCAACTACCCTTAAGGTTTTGAGAACATCAACTATCCTTATGGTCTTGAAAACATAAACTACCCTCATGGTCTTGAGAACTTCAACTATCTTCATAGTCTTGACTATTCATTTCTTTCTTTGATCTTCTTTCCTTTTCAACTTTGTGATCATAAGACTTGTCAAAAGTATCACAACAGCTCAAGGTAGGTTGTTGAGGATATATGCCAATGAAAAGAAAGCTAAAATTTTATGAAGGCTCAAAGGGACAACTAGGGATTAATATTTAATTGGGTGGATACTAGTTGTTGGCTAATCAAACAATGCCTAGATCATCTCTCCCTTAAATAAGCAGAGTTCAATTTCTCCTCAAAAGTTTGTCAAAGCATGTTCTAAGACTGACTAAGACCTAGACAAAGATAATTATGCAGGAGCCCTCTTTAAGTAAGCATACACAACTCAATGCTATAGAGCAATTCTCTCACCTAGTAAAGTCATTCAAGTCATGATGCCTGGATATATTAATTCATGAATTATCAAGCTAGATTCCTCATTGGTTAAGCACTAAAATGAACAAAGACCAACAAAAATTTTTGATAAAAGTAATTTATTCAAACAAATTTAAATTTGAAAAACACAATAGTTCCAATTAAATATTAAAGAAAGCAAAATTGAAAGCAACATTCAAGCTAAGGAAAGTTCATTGAGTTAGGCTTCTTTTCCTTCTATATCTTCAATATCCCCATCTTGAAAGGATGATAAAACAAAATCTTCTTCCAATCCTTTTCCCACCATGAAGGTTGCCGGTGGAGGTACTCTATTAAACCTTGGTAATGGATTGTCTTTGGTGTTGGGCTTATCCAGCTCGGGTAGTTTGCCACTATCGATTAGGTCTTGAATCTCATGCCTTAGACGAGAACATTTATCTGTTTCATGTCCTCGCATTTGATGAAATTGACAAAAGGCCTCGGCATTAAAGTTTGGTGGCAGTGGATTATGTAGAGGTCAAGGAGCTAACGGTTGTAACAACCCTTTCTTTTGCAGCTTGCTAAAAACCTAAGATAGAGGCTTCCCCAGATCTGAAAATTGTCTTTTATTTCCTTGATCGGTTACATTAATATCAACTTCTTTTTGCATGCCTTGATTGCCCGACTGGTAGTTCCCTTTCTCATTCCCTTTTATTGAAAAGCGATTCTTCTCCCTTTCCCACTCTTCAATTTGTAAACCAGCTTGGAGAAGATCTTTGAAGTCACGGATGAGTGTATGAGACATCGCTCTCACAATCATCCTTATTTGATCGGATTCATGGAGCCTCTTCTTGAGTAAAGCAGCCTTGTTTCTCTATCTCTTGACATAGTCTACAAAATTCTCATTCGGCCTTTGCCTAATGGATTCCACTTCCATCAAGGTAACTTCCAATTCAACATTATATCCATATTGTTGGATGAAGGCTTTGTAAAGTAGATCCCAACTCTTTTGTGTTCCATCATCTAAGGTATTGAACCAATTTTGGACAACAGGGTCTAATGAGAGCATAAAGTACCTTAGGGTTTGAGCCTTAGTAGCTCGGGCAGATTGCATGGCAGCGATATATGGCTTCACATGGAGATGAGGATTTCCGGCGCCAGTGTACTTAGCAAAGGAAGGCATCTTGAATTTATTAGGGATCTCTTCATCTTGTTCAAATAACTTGTCAACTTCGGACATTTCTTCGGTTTTCAGCTTCTTCTCAAATTTCTTTTCTAAATCAGCAATCATCTTTTCAATATCAGATGTCTCGGTCTTTTAAATAGTTGACTTCTCAACAACCTTTGGTTCCTTTTTATCTTGAAGATCTTGGTAGTATTGAGCCCAATCATCATCATCAATGATCACCTTCTCATAATCAAAAGCTACTTCATTAACTTTAGTCTTCCCTTTGTCCTTTGGTTTCTTAGTGCTAACAGATGCCTCGGCATGGTTTTCTAAGATTGCAGTCAATTGGTTCTTCATGGTCTCAGCCAGGGCCTCTTTGATTTCTTCCATCTTGGCATTGAGGGTCTCATCCACCATCCTTTGAATTTCTTCGAGTTCCATTGTTCTTGGTGAGCAAGTGATTAAGTCGTTGCTAGATACTTCATCTCCGGCGTAGGTCGGATTGTTGTAAGCTTTAGAACTTTCGTAATCCAGGGCTGTGAGCCAGAGAGGATCAATGATACGAGATGCAAATGTATGCATGTATGTATGTATGCACAAATAATCAACAGATAAAAATAGGACATTCCTTCCAACCTTATAACATCCACAAACGAATGGCGAGTCTCTTTTCCTAGGTATATGGTTAACAAAATACCAACATGGGATACCTTGATTTCAAATAATTCCCTCGGACATCTCAACCAATAGTTATATCCTTGAAAATGGAAATCAATCCATGATAATTCCCATTAATTAGGTTTTAATCCATTCAACCAACCAAAGTAGCTTTTATGCTATGTTAGATTAAAATGAAATTAAAAGGTTTATTATAAATAGATTCCTCACTTGGAAAGAGTAACTAATGGTTCATGCCAAAAACAAGCCCATGGTTAATTTATTCTTGGTGTAAACTAGGCCCACAATTGATTTTGGGTATTTCATAATTGATCTAAATATTTTTGCAAGCTCTTTGTAAAAAATGGTTGCGTGAAAATAATTTTGTTTCTAAGCCCATTGTAAAAGATTTTAGAAAAATGGATTTTAGGCTTAGTATTTGGGCCATGGGCCAAAGAATTTTTGATTTGTTTTTTAGAAAAGTCTTATGTCCAAAGACCATCTTGAAAAATTTTAAAAATAGTTTTGGTCTTTTGGATTTTAAAGAAATATTTATTTTGAGCTTACAATATACTTAGGTCATATTAGAAAAAGAACAAACCAAATAAGCCATGATTTAGACTAAGATAAACTAACCATAGTCAATCAACATGCATTTGGGGTAAAACCTAAGGAAAGTAACTAGGCCAATTACATGAGCTTTAGTCTTTGGGTTAAAAGGCTTAGGTTCCCATAGCAAGTATATACCAAATGGTATGAGGCTATGAGTGGTTATGCCATGCTCGATCTCCATACCTTGAGTGAAAGTATGGTATCCCTTACATAACATAACACAGGTAACACGGGCGTTCTAACTCACGCACACGATGCAATCTAAGATGATGCAATGGATAATATCATTATAAGAAAGAATAGAATAATATAAAGACCAACGGAATCAACTTCTCTTATCTCCAGTGGAGTCGCCACTGTGACCGGGGATTTTTGCCCCCAGTCCCGGTGGAATGGTTCTTGCGACTTCAGCACTGTTTAGGCTCGGGGCCTTAGAGAACACGGACCTAAGTCCGGAGAAAATGGAGTCGCCACCCGGACGGGCCGGGAAAAAGAAAGGGGTGGATGACTCGATTCCTAAGGAATCCCCAACCCCTTAATGGGTTCGGAAAGTTGGGTACGTGTGGGGAAGGTGAGAAATGGCCCAGCACCCCCACAACGCCCGGTTCATTGGAACCGGCCTTTTTTATAGGTCTTAATATTGTAAAATTCTTAAATATAACAATATTATCCATACTACACACAATAAAAAGAAAGCATCATTATATTAAAATCAAAGCAATGTCCAAACAAAACAAAACAAATAAATGGACACCCATCCAAGGATGGAAACATGTCCTTACATCACATGCCTAGATAGGACTCCCACCAAAAGGTAGAAACATGCCCTTTACATAAGTTCTAAAATAGAAAAAGCAAATTAAATTACATGATGTTTAAATAATGAGGTACCCACCAAGTGGAAACATACCTCTTACAACTTTTGAAAATTTAAATTGATTGATAAAAGTAAATAATTATTCATCATAAATAAATCATTCATCAAAAGTATTTAAATATCAATAAAATAAACATCCATCCATGACAAATTAAATAAATCAAGTATTGAAATTAAATAAATTAAAGCATAAGTGATAAATCAAAGTATAAATAAATATGGAATTGAATAAAGCAAATAATAGTCCAATTATGGCTACTGTGACTTTTTATGGAAATAAAATAAATTAGGGTTTTATGTTTTAAAGGGTTGGTAAGACTCTTTGATTAACCAAATTAAGGTTTGAATGATGAAATCATGAAACTAGGGTTTTAAATACCTTAAAATACTTTAATTTGTGATTTTTGGTTTATTGAATTTTAAGCTACTGTGTGATTTTTTAGTTTTCATGTTTTTATGGTTTTTAATGTTTTAAAAGGATTAGGGTTCATAAAAATTATGGTTTAAGGTTTTAAAAGGATTAGGGTTCATTATTTTAGGTTTAAAAGTTGAATTTTGGATTTTAGGCTTTGAAATTGGGTTCTCGGGTAATGAATAATTTAAAGGGTTTTAGAAATCAATTTGATATTCTATGAAGTTTTGTGAATTTAAACAAATGGATTGAAGTTTTTATAAGTAGAAAAGATGTTTTTTAAGGTTTTTTGAATGAAATAGAACCTACTTTCAAAATTTGAAAGAAACAAAATTTGATTTTGGTTTTGTAGAAAAATATGTTCAATTAGTGTTTTAAGGTCTTTAAGAAGAAAAAATAACAATTTTAAATCTTTTTAGAAAAGAGAGTCACGATTTAATGTTCTAATCTTGGAAAGGTTAAGTTAAAGCTCTAAGATTTTTGATTTAAAAAAACTTAAATTTTATAACTTAGCTACTGTAAAACATAAATAAAAAAGAATTTTACATACCTTCTTTTGTTGATTCTCCAAAAAATAACCCTTCTTGGATGAACTAGCTCCAAAGACAAGCCTTGATTTCCTTTTAATTGCTTAATTCGTGGTGTTCCTCCCTTAAAAATCAATTGAATTAATTTATTGCTTTTCCTTCCTTGATTTGGTTTCCAATCCCAAGCTCACTGTGAAAAATTTTTCCTCCCTCAATTTGGTTCTATTGATCCTTATTTATAATGGTTTTTAGGTTGTTTATTCCTAATTAATTAAGGTAAGTAATATTAATAAAAAAAAGAAATTAAAACCTAATTGGATTAGGTTTCGAAAATTTGCGTCGAAAAATTTTGCGCTGGCAAAAACTGTGCTGCCGGGCCCGTGGGCGTGCCAGCCTGAAGGAATTTCCTGCGGGCGAAATAACTCGCCCGCAGGCCTGCGGGTGAGTTGCTGCTGGCCCGACGGGCCCGCGCGACCACTTTTTGCTGCCAATTTTTTTTCCGACTCCGACTCTGATTTTTATTTTTATTTTAATTTTTAATTTTTTTTTGTTTATTTTATTTTTTTATTAATAAAAATTAGATACTAAGGTAAAGATTATTTAATTAAAATTATTTTATACCAATTAAACAACAAAAATCATTTTGGACTAAATAAATCATATTGGATCGGATTGGGTCAAAAATTAAGGGTCTACACAGTCCTAAGAAGATTCTTACTTCTATTACTGTCTTTGGTGTTTTCCATTCCAAAATGGCTTTTGTTTTCTTAAGACCTACTTTAATGCCTTATGCTAATATGGTGTGTTCTAAGAATGTCACTTTTTCCAATCAAAACTCGCATTTGTCATGTTTGTCGTACAACTACTTCTCTCGCAACATTTGCAATACTATGCAAAAGTATCGATCGTATTTTTCTTTGTTCCTTAAATAAACGAAAGTGCCATCTATGAACACCATTTACAAATTGGTCAAAGTATGGATGAAAGATATGATTCATTAAATCCATGAATATTGCTGACACATTTGTGGGTTCAAAAGGCATTACAAGGAACTTATAACGTCTGTATCGAGTTCTAGATGTAGTCTTTGGAATGTCTTTTCCTTTAATCCATAGCTGCTGATATCCCAGTCGATGATCTATTTTTTTGAAAAGACCTTGGCTCCTTTAAGTTGGTCGAATACATCGTCGATGGACAGTAATGGATATTTATCCTTAATCGTAAGCTCATTGAACTACTTATAATTCACATATGACCTTAAGGATTTATCTTTCTTTTTGACGAAGAGTACTGGCGTGCCCCATGAAGAAATACTTGGCCGTATAAGATCCTTGTCGAGTAGCTCCTATAATTGCATTTTCATTTCTTTGGGTTCCGCTAGTACCATTCGGTATGAGGCAACCGACACCAGTGCAGTTCCCGGATATACATTTATAGTGAATCCTACTTTTCTCTTAGGTGATAATCCAGGTAGCTCGTCTAAAGAAACATCGAGAAAATCACGCATTGTTGATACCTCTTGAATCTTTATCACATTCTTCTTTGCTTCCATAATGCTTACCAAGTGTGCCTCACATCCGTTTGTATGGAACGCCTTGTTGTAACTGCTGCTGTTACGTTGTTTAGGTAATCGGCTCTCTTTCCTACTACCGTCACTTCCTCCTTGTGGGGAGTATGAAGTGTTACTCTCTTTCTTCTTATAATCGACCATTATTTTATGCCTTGTTAACCAATCCAATCCAACATTACATCAAATTCTCGGAATGGTAACTCTATTAAATTTTCTGGAAATGCATTTTCATGTAACTCTATAGAACATTCTTTAATCACTTGTGTGTAACTACCTCGTCTCTTATCGGATTTATAACTAATGTTTCAAACTTAACATATCCTACTGGTAATTCTTCTAAGTTTTCATTGCGTAGGCTCTGGCTGATGTACTTGAATTGAGCTAGTCAGCGGTCTCTGATTGTGCTCTTTGAAAATTTGAATCACTTTCCTTTCCCCTGCTTCATCCTCGGCCAAAAGCGGGCCGTGATTTTTCTGTCGGTGCGGGTGCATTCACTTGTCTTTCTGGCAGTTTACCCTAACACGATCTGGTGCCCCGCATTCCCAGCATCCATCTGTTAAATACCAGCATTCACTCTTATGTCTTCATCCATAGTATTTGCATAGAGGAGTAATATATCCTTCAAATCTATATTTCTTTCCAAACCTCCAGTAATTTTTGAATTGTTACTTTTTCCTTTTTCCTTTACCTAGTCCTTGGGTTGTTATTACTTTCATTCTTTCCTTTTTAATCTTATTTTAATTTTGCACTTTCTACCTCTTTGGTTCTTAATTTCTCTCTTTCTCTTCTCTCTCTCTTTTTTTTTCATCATTTCCTAAATTCATAAACCTCATATATCTTCTTCTTATAATTTCTTAATTTTGATGATTACATTGGGGCATTTTCAGTAGGAATCACAATACAATGTTTTGATTAGATTTCTTCTAGTTTCTACTCATATGGTCCGTCACCTACCTTATTAAGACTTCACGGGATGGTCACCCATCATCATTGGTCGAGCACGTTTAACTCTGGTTTCCTGCTAAATTTCAACACGACGATGTCGGGTCAGCAGTATCTTCTTAGTGCGCTTACTGCATCTGCTTATGTGAATATTGTACATGGGGTTACTGTACATATTCTCTAATGGCCGGACATGAGAATTTCTCATATACTTATTTCTGTTCACTCATCTTTATTATCTAAGTTCTATCTATTTTATCTCTTACCGTCTGGTCTTAACATTTTACGTACTTTTCTTTTATCCTCTTATTATGTTCCTCTTTTTATTCCATTCTTCAAATTTCATTTTCTTATATACATTTTCATTTTTACATTCATATACGCCTATCTAACCTTCTCCTGGAACCCCCCTTATAAGGACCCCGGTATACTGGCTACGGATGTCTGGCGCATTGAACCTTGGCCTGATCCTTAGCTGCCGGCTTTACTGTGCAAAACTATCTTCACTTCTAAACTTCTTCCCAGCTTGTCGAAATCTTCCTAAGCTTTAAGTTTGTACTCTCTTTGTTGCATACGTTGGTGTCTACTTCTCTAATCTATGTATACCCTCTCAATACCTAAAACTTTCACAACTAATCTTGAAAATTCAAACACGTCCATGACTACTAATTGTACTTTAATTCCATTATTTAATCCTTCCAAAACCTTTGACGTCTTTCTTGCTTTGTTTCTATCATTTTCTTTGCATACTTACTGAGGCGGGTGAACTCTCTATGATACTCAGATACTGTCATTCTTCCTTGCTGTAGATATATAAACTCATTTCTCCTTGCGTTTAAGTATGTTTTACCAAGTGTATGTTTCTTCTACCCAAAGGGACATGGCATAAATAAATCTTTTATCTGGCGTGCATCTCAGTTGTTCCAATGCCCTACTGGTACTATCCAAACAGTACTCAACTTCTTCAAATCCTTCTTCCCTACTAGCCTTAAATTCTTTAGCCCCATATTTCCTTAACTTCTCAATTGGGGACTTCCTTTCTCTTTTGGTAGCAACAGGTACCATTCTTGCCGTTTATTGCAATGGTACTGTCATCTATCTTAAATAAACTTCGGGGCCTTCCACAGCCACCGTTGCAGGTCGTGGCATAAGTCCGAGACCCATTTCTACATTTTGGGTACGAAAGGGTGTGATTCCTTCTCTTGATCTATAACTCTTTGTGATTCTGCCTCTTGTAACCTTATACCGTAGACATATATCGTGATAAGGATTAGCAGCTGGCTTGACTCAACACATTAACTTTCCTATATGGCATGTACGTAATCACTATTAGATTTTCCTTTATCATATGTACCTCATATACTTATGTATTTATAATATTCTTTCTATTATACCGACATTTCGCACCTAAATGATATATGCTCTCATTTCTTATCTGCTATAGGATATCCCATTTTACATTGGTAATGGCCACACCCAACATAAAATGTGTATCCTCCTATGTTGAATTTCCCAGGACCGGCTAAACCGGTGCTCTAATACCACTAAATGTAACACCCCATCTTAGCCTACGTTTATAGACTAAGATGGACTGTTATCTCATGGTGGTTGTGCCTTAATATTTTACTTAGCCAATTTTAAGTGCAGATTTTAAAGAAATTTTGCCATAACCTCCCCTAAAAATGGAGGTCCCAAGTGTCGCCAAAACTGATTTTTTTGATTTTTGAAAACAATTATGATCTCAATCAAACAATTGCAACACTCCTCAAACACTTCTATATTCATCACCCTTATATCCTCCACCAAATCCTGCACTAAAACTTTGCACTTCTATACTTGCATACCTAAGTGCTAAATCCAAATAAGATTTATTAGATTACTAGCAGTGTACGTGTTCTAGCTTTTCAGTATAATACATTTATTTGCTAGATCTACATGCCATATTGCTACAATCAATCATATCCAAACTCCTACCCAAAGTAGTAGTCAAGGCCAGTTGCGCAGGACATGCTGAAATCTCGTCTCCTCGTTTAACCTACGAGTTTAGAAGGAAGCTAAACTCGCTAAGCAATTGCTTAGTGGGTACTTAAATCATTGCAATAAATAAATAAAATGAAAGAATGATTTGAACATACATTTATATACTTTAAATAATTGAAAGGAATAAATACAAAACACAGAAGGTAAAAAGGCTTGACAGAATAATTTGAATTTAAATCATTTTTCTTGCTTTTATCATTTTGGTTGCTCTACTGGTTTAATAGAACATCAACGGATAAGGCACAGGTCATGATAAATATATCTCGTCATAGTGAGATATTACAGGATGATATGCGTCATGGTGCATATTTCATCATCCTTCATCATAATTCTTGCACATGTGCTAATAGCCATTGTTCATTGAATCATTGATCATGTCATTGTAATCATCGGCCTTCAGCTGGAATATCATGTCATGTCATGAGCAGTGCTGCAATAATAGTATGATGCATCATACCCTTATCTTAAGGGTTCTGTCATAACCAAGTAGAGCATAAACAATTTATTAATTAATTTGATCATGATATTCAATAAGCCACGACTTTTCCATAATGCATATATTATCGGAATAGCTTGTCATGATGCCTTTCTGATCATTTCCAATTCTCCTTCATGTCATTTTATATGATTTAACATCAATCCATATCATAATATTCAAGTTTTAACACATTTAGAAAAATGACCAAATGAATAGTGGCGCAGCGCGTAAAATCGGCAACACAATGGCGCGCGCAACTAAATGGTAAAATCTGCTTTTACTGCTGAAAATCAGTCAAATTTGGCAACATTTTTTACCAAGTAAAAAAACTTATTTTTTGCTGAATTTTTGCAGGAAAACACTTTCATAAGTTTACTAAATGCATGTCAAATTTCGTTGAAACATTACTTTGTTTGCCCCTTCAACGGACTGCCCAAAATGAAAGCTGTAGAATGGTGCCCAAAAGGGACCATTCAGACCAATTTTCAAAACTTGAGGGGAATTCATTTTTTTTTCTTGAAAAATTGATTTTTAGACTCCTTTTGTGATACCATTGAAGTACTAAGGGTCCCTCTTTCAAAAATCAAACCAAAGGGGTAATTAAAAGTTTATCAAAGTTTATGAATAATTGAGCAAATTTAGCTAGTTTGTTTTGTTTTCATTCTTTTCACAATCAATTGATTACCAATGGTTCAAGAGCACTTTCCCACAAATTTACCACACATAATGGCATCATTTCAAAGCAATTTCAAAAGTTCCATAATGCAAAACATATGAATTAATTGAAAAGGGCAATGATTTAAGTACCAAACCTTGTTTATTTGCTTTGTTCCTTGCTTGTCCTATTCTTTCTTCCCTTCTTCTTCTTTATCCCTTTGATTTCCTATAATTTTCATAATTTCCATAATAAGAACATTATAAAAACCATATGTTCAAGCCTTGATTCTTGCTATCGAAAGCTACTAATTACCATTTATTCATCAATTCTACATGTATGGATCATTTGATCTAATTTCTCTTCACTTTCTTAACTTTTCCATATTCTTCCCAATCTTTCTTTTGATGATAACTTAAGAAACATCAACTAAATGAATAAATTGATACTAGAATTGAATTCCTTACCCTAAAATTAGGCTTTTCCCTTTGAAAACCCAAGTTGAAAGTGTGAAAAATCTTCTTCTTCTCCTTCTTTGGTGGTTCGGCCTAGCTCTTCTAAAATGGAGGAGTTTTTCTTCTTTTTTTTTTGTTCATAAATGTTCATTCTCTCTCTTTCATACTTATGATTTTTGATTTATTTAATTAATTTCATTTTGGAGGGTTAAGATTTAACCACCACAAAAGTGTCTTTAACTAGGATGGTGCCATGTGTCCCTCCTTGGAAAATTACCAAAATGGTCCTTAAATTATCATTTTATTTAATTAATTTCATTTTGGAGGGTTAAGATTTAACCACCACAAAAGTGTCTTTAACTAGGATGGTGCCATGTGTCCCTCCTTGGTGCCATGTGTCCCTCCTTGAAAAATTACCAAAATGGTTCTTAAATTATCATACATGTCCCACTTGATGCTTGGGTGAAAGTGAAAAGACCAAAATACCCTTCAATTGAAGGTTTTGCCTTTTCTTCCTAACCGGGTGGTTTTACGATGCGTAAAATGTACCCTTCTCCTCCTTTCAATCTCTAGTTTCCATTTCTGACATTCTTTCTTGATTTTGAACTAATTTATAAAAATTATGCTCATGCCCTTGACTTTTGTAAAAATTCCCTTTAGGTCCTTACGTGATTCAGGTCTCCACTTAGGTTCATTCTTCAACATCGATCACTGCAGAGTCCTTCCGTTTACTTTGGATACCTTTACGTGTCTTATTTTCCAGTGTATAAATTATTATCACAAGAATGACGAAAATACCCTTGGTCGAGAATCCACTGTATCTCTCAAACTGTGCATTTTCGAGAAAAATTGTGGCGTTCCGTTTCGACCCGATTTTTCTCTACTTTTCATCCTTAGAGTCTGTTATGGGCACTATTAAGGACCTTCAGAACAAATTTTATTAATTACAGCCACCTCCACAAAACTTTACAATCTTTTCAGTTAGGTCCTTTTTGTCCTATAGAGCTTCCTTTCACTTCGTGTTCTTTAGTGGTTTCTCGGGATGGCTCCTCTTACTGTACGCGGATGTATTGTACATGGATGTACTGTACATATGTACAAATTGGGTCGTGACAATATTATATTTTTAATTAATTAATTAATTAATAAAATCTAAAATTTACATCTTCCATACAAAAATAAATTATTTTAAAATTATTTAAATAATTTTCAATTTCCAAAAATGCCATTTACAGAATGCCATTTGACTTTTACAAAAATGCCATTTACAAAAATAATAATATACATAATATTATATTTACAAAAATGCTATTTGACTTTTTGACTTTTCTTTTTTAAAATGTTGACTTTCTTTGACTTTTATATATTATGTATATTTCATGTATATTTTATGTATACCTTCCACTTTTTCACTTAAAATCATTCAATTTTCTATTTTAATCATTTATTTAATTTATCCAATTTAATTTAATTTAATTTAATTTAATTTTCAAAAATTTCGAATGTTATAGGAGGACAACTATAAAGGTAATGATGAAGGAGATGAAGAAGAGGATGCTTCTTCCCACTCTTACAATAACACTAAGGCAGACTTATTTTAGGTTAACTTTATGTCTTCATATGTCATCTGAAACTGTTTTAGACTCTTTCTAACTTTATATATGCTTTGTAGGCTATTGGGTAATCATGTAGTCCACCATTCTTGTCAACTAGCCTTTCTCATGATCCATTCTCTTTGAATGTTGGTTCATCTAGCCACTTTCAAGTTAGTTCATCTCATGCAGCTCCAACTCATCTATTGATATCTTCATATGCTCTATTTATGGCGACACCTCAATATGCTAGCTCATCATTTAATCCTCAAGGTTTTCTTCCAAATTATATGTTCGCTGCTTCTATTTCATGTCTTATTTTATGCTATATGTATGCATGACAATATATGTTCTTACCTTTTCTCTTTCTGGCTCACAGAGGAGGCTTGAGGAATAGAACAAAAGACTATAAGAGGAGTTAGATGTAAGTCATTGGACTGCTACTCATTTTGAGAACATATATCATCAATCTGAACAGAATTTTTGGGACTTCCAATTCAAAGGCTTTAGGGATCATGGTGCTTTTCCTTCTTTGAGGGGACCCTCAGCTTATCATGGCATTCCTCCTCCCCCTTCTGATGATAACTTCTTTTGAGCATTGTTTGATTATAGTTCCCTTCCATTTCCCTAATGATTTTGTATCTATATTTAATTGTATTGAACTTAGATCAATGTATTTGTACTTAAACCATGCAATTTTAATTTTATGGACCATTTTTCCCTTTTTCTATTTTCCCCTTTTTTTTAGTAAAAATAACTATGGTGAGTTTGGCATCACCTACGTGTAGGCCCTTATTTTGGCCCTAAACAAGTCCAATCCTGATTAAAGGAGGCCAAGCTAAATTTGGTCTAATCTTAATAGCTTAAACCTAGTTTAAAGCCTTGAATTATATTGGTCCAATTTTAGAAGGCCTAAATTATGCTCGGCCCAATTTTAAAATGTCCGAATAGGTCCGATTCAAAGTTTTTGGCTAGGTTTAATTCGATATGAGCCATGTTCATATCAAATTGGCCATGGTCCAATTCAATATGAGCATACTCATGTCGAATTGGACATGGTCAAATTTGATGTGAGCATATGATCATATCGAATTGGGGATTTCCAATTCGACATTAATCGTGTTTAGTGTCCAAAATTAAGAAGAATTTGGATAATCAAATAGGTTTAAATTGGTAAGCATGTTTAACCCTAATATTGGCCTATAAATACATAAATTAGATGAGCTATGAGGGAGCTACAATGATTAACAAAAAAAATAGTAGAACCTTGAACATATTGAAAAGCAATTAAAAGAAACATAGAGTAGGGCAGAAAGCAAAACAAAAGAAGCAGTAACTAATCTTCAGATCATTAAATCTTCAACCAAAAGCTAATTGATCTAGGCAATAAGCAAAACAAAAAGCTTGGTTCAACCCATTAAATTGGTGGAGCTGACAAAATGCAAATTTGATTTCTTTTAACTAACTCAATTCAATTGTTTACTCTTACGAATTAATTTACTGCATTGTTCCATTAATAAGTTATGTTGCAAATCATTCACGGTAAGCCATCGTTTGGGATTAAAATTGGCAGTAACATTAATGATTTATTATGCCATTATTTTTATAAATCTTAAACCCTATATCACCTAATAAACCTTAGTTGCATCTTAAACCTTAGCTTGTATGTTTTAGTTTTTTGAACAGGGATTTTCACTCCCCCCCCCTCCATTCTCGGTGGAATGGTTCTTGTGACTTCAGCACTGTTAGGTTAAGGGCCTTAGAAAACATGGGCCTAAACTCAGAGAAAATGGAGTCACCACCCAGACGGTCCAGAAAAAAGAAAGGGGTGGGTAACTCAATTCCTAAGGAATCATTCCAAAAGTTGGGTATGCATGGGGAAAGTGAGAAATGGCCCAGCACCCCCATAATGCCCGGTTTATTGGAACCAGCCTCCTTTTTAGGCCTAAATATTATTAAATTCTTAAGTATTATATTATTATCCATACTACATGCAAATTAAAATCATTATTTTGTAACCAAACAAATAAATAAATGGACACCCGTGGAAACAAGTCCTTACAAATGTCCAAATGTTCACAAAAAAAAAACAAAGTAAATAAAATGGGACACCCACCATAGGTGGAAACATACCGCTCACATCAATCCAAAGTCTTTGAAATAAACTAAATTACATAAACTAAATAAACAAGGCACCCCATGCTAGATGGAAACATACCTTTTACAATTCCCTTTAAAAATAAAAATAAATCTAAGGAAAAGAATAAATCAAGGAAAAAATAATACAACACATATGAAAATAATTAAATAATTAAAATGAACAAGGTGAATGGATAATATTAAGATGTATTTGTTTATATTATGTTTTAAGTGAATGAACTAAGGATAGTTCAACAAATTAAACAAATATGCATGGACTACTATAAATTTAACACAGACTGAATAAGGGATTCTAAATCTTCATTTGTTGGTTCCACCGATATATCACGTTGATCCAAGCTTTATGTTTGCACTAGTTGTAGAATCTTGATTGAACAAAGTGAAGACAATATGCTACTGCATTCTAATTCTACATACTTTGGATTGCTTTTGGTAATGGTTGCTGCTTCTAACTCTCTGCTTATTTTCAGCTTTGTGCTGCTAGGGTTTTTTAATTGATCGTTACTGTTGATTGATTATTGCTGCCTCTTTCAACCTTAAAATGTTGTTATTTATCAGCAAATAAGTTTTAAAGCAAAACCCTAATACACTTCATCCAACAACTAAGACAAATTCCAATCTCAATTAGGAAATTAATAAACTGAGGGTTGGATTAGTGGCCTGACCAATTCGCCATAAGTGAGGGCCTGTGGTGAATTGACATGTCCAATTCACCTCATGCAAGGCCTATGTTGAAATGGGCATGCTGTTTTGACAAAACATGCCTAGTTCGACTTGGGATTTTAATAATGTATGAGATCCATTTTAAGGTTTAAAGGTTGAACCAATTTATTTTAGCCCTTTTAAAATCGGACCGACCTAAATCGAAGCTATGAACTAGGGTTAAGCTTTTTAAATCAGACTGAATTTATCTTGGCCTTTTTTTTAATTAGGATGAGACTAACTTAGGGTCAAAATTAATAGTCTACAAGTTTATTTTTCAAAACCCAAATCTTATAATATTGTATCTTAGTTTTAGGATTAAATCTTAGTATTACATGATCAAACCATAGATTTGCATGTTCTAGTTTAGTTCACATATTAAGCCCTAGGTTTAGATTTAAATCGTAATTTTATTTCCAAAACCCTAATTACATCTCAAAATCTTAAAACCCTAATTTTGTTTCTAAAATCTTAAAACCCTAATTTGCATGTTTAAAACCCTAAAATCCTTATTCTGCACTAAAAACCCTAATTTAACCTTCCAAGACTATAGTTTTAGGTTAAAAATCTTAATTTTATTATTAAAACCCTAAGTTTGTGTTTTAACCCTAATTTAGGCATAACTGTATCAATTGAAACACTAGTTTTATTTTTAATTGCATGTTTAAATTAATTATCTACTATGAATGAATTAAATATTTAAATCAATTATTTTGCATGAATGGTTCAATTATATTTGCTTAATTGTTTGGATTTTGAGGATAATGTAAAAGGCATGTTTCCACTTTGTGAGTGCTTTATTTTTAAGGATTTTGGACAATGTAAGCGACACATTTTCACCTTTTGGTGGGTGTCCTATTTTATTTAATTATAAGGACATTTGGACATTGTGAGGACATATTTCCATCCTTGTATGAGTGCCCATTTTATTTGTTTATTTCAATAACATAATGAATGTTTATTTTCTTTAAATTACACATAATATGGATGATGTAATAATAATTAAGAATTAAATAATATTTAAACATAAAAAGGAGGTATGTTCTAATGAACTAGGTTATAGTGGTGCTGGGTCATCTCACCTTCCCCATACGTATCCCACTTTTTGAACCTAGTAGGGGTTGGAGATTTCTTAGGAATCGAGTCATCCACCACCTTTCTATTTTCCCAGCCCGTCCGAGTGGCGACTCTATTTTCTCCTAGTTTAGGCCCGTGTTCTTTAAGGCCCTAAGCCTAATAGTACCAAAGTCGCAAGAACCATTCCACCGGGAGTGGGGGGTAAAAAGCCCTACTCACAGTGGTGACTCCACTGGGGATAAGAGAAGTTGATTCCATTGGTCTTTATATTATTTTATTCTTTCTTGTTATAATATTATCCATTGCATCACTTAGATTGTATTGTGTGCGTGAGTTAGGATGCCCTATGTAACCTGTGTTATGTTATATAAGGGATACCATACATTTGCCCAAGGTATTGAGATCAAGCATGGCATAACCACTCATAGGCTCATACCCTTTGACATATACTTTCTATGGGAACCTAAGCTTTTCAACCCAAAGACTAAAGCCCATGTAGTTGGCCTATTAACTTTCCTTAGGTTTATATTATATGCTTGTTGTTTGACTATGATCAACATATCTTAATTTGAGTTATGGCCCATTTGGTTTAGTTTTTTCTAATATGACTAACTATGGTTTAAGCCTAAAGTAATTTTAAAGCCCAAAATAATTTTTTTAAAACCTAAAATTAAAGCCCAAAAGGCCAAATCATTTTGAAACTCTTTTCTAAGATGGTCTTTTAGACATAACTTTTCAAGATGAATTAAGAATCCTTTTTCACCTTATGGCCCAAGTCCAAAGTCCAAAATTCATTTTCTAAACAAACATTTTTACAATGGGCTTTGAAACATTTTTTTATAACCTAAATCCAAATTACAACTTTTTTCTTAAATGGGCTTAATCTTAAAATCAATTGTGAGCCTGATTTATACTAAGACTTGTTTGTCATGGATTTGTTTATGGTATGAATCTTTAGTTGTTTTTCCAAATGAGAAATTTATTTATGATATACCCTTTAATTTAGTTTTAATCCACAATATGACATAAAAGCTATTTTCAGTCGATCCAATGGATTAAGGCTTAATTATTGAGAATTATCAAGGATTGACTTCTATATTTAAAAAGACAATTATTGGTTAATCCATTTTGAGTAGATCTTTTGAAAATAAAATATCCCATGTTAATGTTTTGTTTGCCATATACCTAAGAAAGGAGACTCGCCATTCATGTACGGGTGATATAAGGTTGGAAGGAATATCCTTACTCTCTTTGTTTGTTTGTATTGCATTACATTGCATTGATCCTTCTTGGATCATAGGCCTGAAATATAGTAGTTCAAGAGCTTACAACCTACGGTTCAAAATCTAGTGAGAATTCAGTCAATTTCACATCAAAGGTAATGGAATCTGAGCAAATTTAGAAGAAGGTGAATGATTCTCTTAACTCCAAGATGGAAGAATTGAAGGGGGCCCTGACTGAGACTGTGAGAAGTTAGTTACTTTCACTATTAGAGGATAACAATGCTGAAGCATATGCTATTAACAAGAAGTAAAAGGATAAGGGAAAGGCTAAGGTAGCTAAAGTGGACTCTTAGGAAGACTGAGATGCATATTTCTAATATCCTTAAGAAAAGAAGAAAGAAAAGAAGCCTATAGGAAAGACCAAAACTGCTGATGTAGAAAAATTAATTACTGATTTGGAAAAGAAGTTTGAGAAGAAGTTGAAAGCTAAAGAATTGCTAGAGGTGGACAAGCAATTTGAATAAGATGAAGAAGTTCCTTACAAGTTCAACATGTCTTCTTTTGCTAAGTTTGATGGAACTGAAAATCCTCACTTGCATGTCAAGCAGCAAATCACTACCATGCAATATGCAAGAGCTACTAATGCTCAAACTCTATGGTATTGCATATTATTATTGGATCCCATTGTGCAAACCTGGTTCAATACCTTAGAGAAATTTCTCAAAAGAACTGGGATTTAATGTACAAAGCTTTCATCTAGTAGTATGGGTACGATTCTGAATTAGAAGTATCTCTAATGGAGGTAGAATCAATCAAGCAAAAACAAAATGAAAACTTTGTTGATTATGTAAAGAGAGGGAGAAATAAGGTTGCACTTCTTAAAAAGAGGTTAGATGAATCTAACTAGATTAGAATGATAGTAAGGGGTGTCCTACCTAATATGCTTGAATGGATGTCTCACACTCTTATCAGAGACTTTAAAGATCTTCTCTAAGCTAGCTTGCAGATAGAAGAATGGGAGCAAGAGAAGAACCATTTTTCTGGAAGAAGAAATGAGATGGGAAATTATCAGTCTTGCAGTCAGGGCTCACAGAAATTAGTGGATGTCAATGCAACAACTAGTCAACCAAATAGAAGATAGTTTTCAGAGTTGGGGAAACCTCTATCTTGAGTTTTCAATAAGTTATAGAAAAAGGGGTTATTATAGTCATTGGCTCCTCGATCGCTACCTAATCCTTTGCCATCAAACTTAGATGCCCAGGGCTTCTATCAATTCCATCAAATGCAAGGGCATAAGACAAATAAATGTGTCCGATTAAGGCACGAGATCAAGATTTGATTAACAGTGGTAAGCTAACTAAGCCCGATAAGCCCAAAACCAAGGGCAATCCTTTGCCTAAATTTGGAAGAGTGCCATCTCCAGCGATCTTCATGATAGGGAAAGATTGAAGGAAAGTTTTATCTTATCATCTTTTATAGACATAGATAGAGAAACTACTAAAAAGGAGGTGCTACTAAGCAAGCTTGAACAAATTGTGGACGAGGAGGCGATGACTATTTCAAAACAGATCATACAAAACCTTATTAATAATGGAAAAATCTTTGCCCTTGATATGTCCAAGTAGATGAAACTTTTTCAACTACAATTCAACAAACATCTTTAGGCTTGAATGCTGCCTATTTTATTTCTTCTTTATTTGATATTTTTTAGAATAATTATTTTTCAATTAACATTTTTGCGAATAAATTATTTTTATTACACTTTTTTTGTGTTGTTTTTTTTTTAATTTGGTGCTCAACCAATGATGAATCTAGCTTGATATTCATAAATTAGTATATCTATGCATTATAATTTGAATAACTTTACTAGGTGAGTGAATTATTCTATAGCATTGAGCTATGTATGCTTACTTAGAGAGGGCTCCTACATAATTATGAGTGTCTATGTCCTAGTTTATCTTAGTACATACTTTGTCAAACCTTTGAGGAAAAATTGAACTCTACTTATTTAAGAGAGAGATGATCTCGACATTATTTGGTGAGTCAATGACTAGTGTCCACCCCATAAATATCAATCCCTAGTTTGTACCCTTGAGCCTTCATAAGATTTTAGCTTATTTTTATTGGATTGAAAGCCCGATAACCTACCCTTAGCTGTTATGACATTAATGACAAGTCTAATGATCATTGAGATACTAAGGGCTAAAGAAGATCAAGGAAAAGGATGCATAGTCAAGACTATAAGGATAGTTGAACTTTACCTGAACTAGACTAATATCTCTGATCTCTTTCATCATTGAGATGAAGTCATGACAATAAAGGATTTGCCACACTGTAGTAGACTCGTCCCGCTCCATTCATCCATAGTTGAAAGCATAAAATGGTGCAAAATAATACAACTCTTTTAGAACTATGATCCTAAAAAAAAGAATGAGTGAGAAAGAAAGAAAAAAGTCAAATAACAAAAAAAAGAAGAAAAAGAGAAAAAAAAGAAAATAAAACAAAAAAAAGGGAAAAGGAAAAAAAGAAAAAGAAAAAAGAAGAAGACAAGGGAGGAATAATAGGGTTTCAAACTTTTGTGAAAAGCAAAGATCATCCTGATCAAATCTTGATTTCTGCCAAAAAGAAGGAAGAACATTCAAACTCTATCTTTTCATGAAGCAACAAGATGCCTAAAAGGTAGAAATGAATTCTGGGTTTTAAAACCTCCTATGGCATATGGTTCCAATTAAAAGTTTACAGTGTGAAGGTTTGTCAGTAGTGTCACATCAACTCCAGCTTAAAAATGGTCTTCGCTTAACTCATGTCCCTTATATGAAGCCTATTAAAGACTTGTTGATCTCTTTTGGTATGTAGAGTCTATCAGTAGAGATTGGTTAAAAAAGCATACATATGAGATATACCATATTTAAACACAGTAAGACCTTTGACCAAGTAATATGTATGTGTATTTGAAGTGCAACAGTTATTGCTCAAATGAAAATGATTCTCGTGTTTAGTAAGGCAACTCGAGTATTCATGTTATAGATGTGTTAATTTGGAAAACCAAGCTCTAAGGTATAATGACACTGATTTGAGAAAGCCAAAATGTGATTTTAAAATTAATTAAGAAAATGTGTGATTTTGTCATATGAGTCCTTTAAGTTTAGGGAAGTGTATTATACTGTCAAACCTCAAAGGACATATTGGGAAAAAGTGGACTAATGAAAGGATCATTTGCAAGGTCATAGATAAGTTACTAACTAATGAGTTAAATCATCGGCTAAAAAGAGTATCGCTTATGCCTCTAACTACCATCTTAGCCCCTTACTACTCATGTTCTCATCTTGAAGATAAAACTATAGATGTGCAGTCTTTCACAATTCTAATGCAAGATCTGAATGAGCATATGAAAGGAATCAATGGGAGCACTTCAACTGATCACCTTAGTCTGTGAGCCAATGGAACCACTGTAAGTATCATTCATGCATATCATCCATACATGAGCACATCACATTGCATTTTTGTCTTGTGTTGCCTATTCTTTGCTAAAATGAACAGCAAACACCCTGTAAAGTAAACAATCAAAATTAGATATGGAATAAGGGGGCATGAAAGGGCTATTGAAAAAGAAAGAAGAGATGCAGCTTGTGCAAAGAATGAGATAAAATACAAACATCAACCAGAGCCCGCATAGGAACAAAATCATTGGTTTGAGCCAACATAAGGGGAAAAACTTCTTGTGAGCGAGGATTTTCACCCCTACTCCCAGTGAATGGTTCTTGCGACTTCGGCACTATTTAGGCTCGGGGCCTTAGAGAACATGGGCTTAAGCCCGGAGAAAATGGAGTCGCCACCCGAACGGGCCGGAAAAAAGAAAGGGGTGGATGACTCGATTCCTAAGGAATCACCAACCCCCTAATGGGTTTAAAAAGTTGGGTATGTGTGGGGAAGGTGAGAAATGGCCCAGCACCCCCATAACGCCCGGTTCATTGGAACCGGCCTCCTTTGCAGGTCTTAATATTATAAAATTCTTAAATATAACAATATTATCCATACTACATGCAACAATTAAAATAAAGCATCATTATATTAAAATCAAAGCAATGTCCAAACAAAACAAATAAATGGACACCCATCTGAGGATAAAAACATGTCCTTACATCATCCATGTCTAAAACTAAATAGAACACTCATCAAAAGGTGGAAACATGTCCTTTACATTAGTCCAAAATATAAAAGCAATTTAAATTACATAAAAATTAATTAATGAGGTACCCAATAATGCAAACATACCTGTTACAATTTTAATACTAAGACAAACTAATCATAATAATAATGAAAATATCCATCCATGATAAATTAAATAAATCAAGTATTGAAATTAAATAAATCAAAAACATATAATAAACTACATAATCAAATCTAGAATTTAATAAAGCAAATAAAGATACAAATTTAGGTTTATGTCTCCATTTAGGGTTCTTTAATTAATATTTAGGGTTTTGGGATTTTAGAATTATTATTATTATTACTTAGGCTACTGTGAGAATTTTTGGAAAAATGGGATGGATTAGGGTTTTATAAATTTAAGAAAGTAGTAAGGTTTTTGGTTAATCAAATTAGGATTTAGGGCTAACACCATGAAATTAGGGTTTTGGAAACTTAAGACATTAGGGTTTATAATTTTAAAAGATTGGGATTAAGGTTTAAGATTTTTTAGGTTTGCTGGATGGGGATTTCTGGATTAATTAAGGTTTTGATTTATCATTTTAGAAGAAATATTAATTCTGGAAATAAATTAAGATTTTGGAAAACAATTAGGGTTTTGAGACTTTAATGGAATAATTTAGGGTTCAAAGTTTTGGAAAAATAGTTTAGGGTTTTAAAGTTTTGGAAACAGAAGGACTTGATAATTTAATCAATGACTTAGGCTACTGGAGGAATGGAAAATCTGATTTATAAAACATATGATTACATATGATTAGGGTTTAATAATTTAGGTTACTGAAAGACTCAATATCAAATCAAATAATAGAAAAGCTTAAAAGAAAATATGGCAATGCTATCGTATGCTTAAACAATTCATGAATCAAAATATAAGAATGCTGTAAATATAAAAAAAATCAAAGATTTATAATCAAACCTGCGTCGTTGGTTCCACCATAGTTGACTCTGGCTGAACAAGAACAAAGGAAACGTTGCTGCCTTTGATGGATTGATGATTGATGAGTGCTAGTTGCTGCTAATTTATTTTTGTTGTTTTTTGCTTTGCTGTTTTAATCTCTCTTAATCTCAATTGCCGACCCTCTGTTAAAGTTTAAAACATTATTATTTATAAGCCAAAACCTCACTCAAAAACCCTAACCCTAATATTAATTCATCCTTAACACAAATTCTAGTTTAATTAGGAAACAAAAAACAATTGAAGACCATGTCAATTTGGTGTGCCAGATTGACATGGAGCAAGGCCATGTCGACCTGGGCAACCAGATGAGACATGGCCTTTGGTTGATGTCAACCTGGGCATCCAGGTCGACATGAGCCAATGCTCATGTCGATCTAGAGCCAGATCGACATGAGCTAGGCTCATGCTGACCTGAGGCCTCCAGGTCGATATGAGCCAAGGCTCATGTCACGACCCTTTGAAATAATTTTGTATTTTTAATTTTTTTTTGACCGGAGCATCTAAAAAACTTGGTTTAGGGTTTTGTAGTTGAATTTGTGCCTTCTAAAATCAGATTGACTTATTAGAAGTTGTAAATCAGATCAAATTTATTTTGGCCTTCTTTAATTAAGACCATACCAACTTAGGGCCAAAATTAAGGGTCTATAGTTTACCCCCTTCTTGAGCAATCTGAGAATTGACTCAAATAGTGAAAAGCAGCAAGACTTTTAATTTTGTCAAAAATAGACTTAATTTTCTTAAGATGGTTTGGGTTTTGGTTTTTGGACACGGTTTGAGTTCTGGACTCAGAAAAGACTTAGGTTCTGGAATTGAGATGATTTGGTTTCTGAACCCGATTTTAGTTTTGGACTCGGGAAAGACTTGGGTTCTGGACCCGAGATGGTTTGGGTTCTGGACCCAGTTCGAGTTTTGGACTAAAAAAAGACATGGGTTCTGGATCCGAAATGGTTTGGGTTCTGGACTAGATTCAAGTTCTGGACTCGAAAAAGACTTGGGTTCTAGACCCGAGATGGTTTAGGTTCTGGATCCGATTTGAGTTCTGGACTCAAAAAAGACTTGGATTTTGGACCTAAGATGGTTTGGGTTCTGGACCCGGTTCAAGTTTTTCACTCAGAAAAGATAAGGGTTCTGGACCCGAGATGGTTTGCGTTCTAGACCCGATTTGAGTTTTAGACTTGGAAAAGACTTGGGTTCTGAACCCAGGATGGTTTGCATTCTTGACCCAGTTCGAGTTTTGGACTAAAAAAATACTTGGGTTCTGGACCCGAGATGGTTTTGGACTTAAGAGTAGTTTGGGTTCTGGACCCAAGCTAAGTTCTAGACTTAAGAAATAATTTGGGTTCTGGACCCGAGGAAAGTTCTAGACTTAAGAAATAATTTGGGTTCTGGACCCGAGGAAAGTTCTAGACTTAAGGGTAATTTGGGTTCTGGACCCAAAATAAGTTTTGGACCTAAGGGTAATTTGAGTTCTGGACCCGAGCTGAGTTCTGGACTTAAGGGTAATTTGGGTTCTGGACCCGACCTAGATTTTGGGTGCTCAACATGAAACTAGATTTTGATGCTCAATCCTAAACTGGATTTGGATACTCAATCCTAAACTAGATTTGGATACTCGATCCTAAACTGAATTGGGATACTCGATCCTAAACTGGAATTGGATACTCAATCCTAAATTGGATTTGGATACTTGATCCTAAACTGGGTTTGGATACTCGATCCTAAACTGGATTTGGATACTCAATCCTAAACTAGGTTTGGATACTCGATCCTAAACTGGGTTTGGATACTGGACTAAAATATTTGAATGTGAGTTTGAAAATATTTTGTATATGCATAAACTCAATAATTTAAAATGGAGAAACTTTGCCCCCTGTGTAGGCTCAAACCAATAAATTTTCTCATGCAAGCTTTGATTGAGGTTTGTATTTTGTCTTGTTCTTTGCATTAGCATGCATCTCTTCTTTCTTTTGAGAAATGACTGGAGTTTCCTCAAGCAATGGGTCTTCTATGCCCCCTAATTCTATACCTGCTTCATCTTTGCTTCATAGAGTATCTGTTGTTCGCTTTGACAAAGATACAATATAAGAAAATGCAATGTGATATGCTCATATATGCATGATATGCATGAATAACACTTACAGTGGTTCCGTTGACTCACAAACCAAGGTGATTGACTCCTTTCAGATGCCCATTCAGGTCTTGCTTTGGAATGACAGGATGCTTCACATTTATGGTTTTTATTTTAAAGATGTTGAAAACATGAATAACGGAGGCCCCAAGTGGAAAAGATACATCCATTTCAAATTATGATTCAGAATGTCAATTGGTAACTTCTTCATAACCTTGCCAGTAATCATTTCCTTTGCCCAATGTGTCCTTCGAGGTTTGATAGTTCAACACACTCCTCTTAACTTGATTTTTTTTCTTTTGAATTTTCAATTTTGAATTTTTATTTTGAAATCAAATGTTGGCTTTGCCAAATTAACGTCAATTTACCTCAGAACTTGATTTTTCAAATTAACATATCTATAGCATGACAACCTTAGTTACTGTACTAAACTGGGGAATTATTTCTATTTAAGCAAGAATTGTTGCACTTTAGATAGGCACATACACATTACTTGGCTAAAGGTCTCATTTAAGTTTAAATATTGTCTATCTCATATGCATGCTTATTCAAACTATCTCCACTAATAGACTCTACCTACCAAGAGAGATCAACAAGTCTTTGATAGGCTTGAAATGGGGTCTATAAGGGACATGGGTTTAAGTGAAGGAAATTTTGAGATAGGAGCTGATGTGACACTATAAGCAAACCTTCACACTACAAACTACTTGTTGGAACATTAGAGAGTTAGGAGCATGAAAAGATAGAGCTTTGAGTGTTCCATCTTCTTGGAATTAATCTAGATCTTGATTGGGATAGTCTTTGCCCTTGCAAAATGTTTGGTACCCATATTCATTTCTTTTCTTCTTTTCCCTTTTCTTTCTCTTCCCTTTTCTTTTGAGCATTTTATCATTTTGTCCTTCTTCCTTGTAGGACTGTCAAGTACAGAACTTTCAAGAACTGGATGGTCTTTCTTCTTTTTCTCTAATTTTGATCCAATCTTTGGTTGGGTTGGACCGATTCAAGTCGAACTATCCTTATAAAGCAAATGGAAGCCTTTTGCTGCTTTAGGAAAAAGAGAACTCAGTTGTCTTTCTGAACCGCCTTTTTAGGTTTTATCTTCTTTTTTTTTTCTTTTGTCCTTTTTTCTTTTCTTTTTTTTTGGGTTCTAGCTCTAACAGAGTTATCTTGTTTGTACTAACTTGTATTTCTAATAATGGATGAGTGGAGTGGTATTAATCTACTTCAGTCTTGACTTTAATCTGTGATATTTGGTCTAATTTAGGTAAACTTCAACTACCCTTATGGTATTGAGAACTTCAACTATCTTCATGGTCTTGACTATTCATTCCTTTCTTTAATCTTCTTAACTCTTCATCTTAGTGATCATAAGACTTGTCAAAAGTGTAACAATAGCTCAGCGTAAGTTGTTGGGGTTTGTAAGCCAATGAAAAGAAAGCTAAAATTTTATGAAGGCTCAAAGGGACAACTAGGGATTGATATTTAATTGGGTGGATACTAGTTGTTGGCTAACCAAACAATGCCTAGATCATCTCTCCCTTAAATAAGAAGAGTTCAATTTTGCTTCGAAAGTTTGTCAAATCATGTTCTAAGACTGATTAGGATCTAGACAAAGGTCATTATGTAGGAGCCCTCTCTATGTAAGCATACCTAACTCAATGCTATAGAGTAATTCCCTCATATACTAAAGTCATTCAAATCATGATGCCTAAACACATTAATTTATGAACATCAAGCTAGATTCCTCATTGGTTGAGCACCGAAATGAACAAAGACCAACAAAAATTTTGATGAAAATAATTTATTTAAACAAAAATAATTTGGAAAACATAATTGTTCCAAATAAGTATGAAAGAAAGCGAAATAAAATAAAAAGAGCAACACTTCAAGCTAAGGGAGAATCGTTGAGTTGGAAAAAAAATTTTCATTTATTTAGACATATTAAGGGCAAGGATTTTTTCATCGTCAAGGATCATTGCTTCATCATCCACAGTTAGTCCAAGCACATCATCTTTAGCAGCTTCTCTATCCATATGATCACAGGATGACAAGATAAAACTCTTCATGAAGTTTGTAAGTGGTGGTACCCTTCCAAATTTAGGCAGAGGATTATTCTTAGTGTTGGGCTTATTAGGCTCAGGTAGCTTTCCATTATCAATTAAATTATGGATCTCATGCCTCAGTTGGGTACATCTATCGGTCTCATGTCCTTGAGTATGATGAAATTGACAAAAATCCTTAGTATCAAATTTTGGGGGTAAAGGATTTGGCAAAGGTTGAGGAGTCAAGGGTTGTAACAATCCCTTCTTTAGTAGCTTATTGAGAACCCAAGACAGCGGCTTCCCTAATTCTGAAAATTGTCTCATTCCTCCTTGACCAGTGGCATTAACATCAGCTTCCTTTTGTCCATTTTGATTGCTAGGCTGATAATTTTATTTTGCAGAAAAATGGTTCTTCTTTCTTTCCCTTTGACTTTGCCCACTAGGGTGGTAGCCACTGTTATTGCTCCATTTAGACAGCATATAGTTCAGCCGGTCTCATGGAATAGGGATTGATCCCTCATTTTTCATTCGATCTCTATTAGTGAACATGTTCTCCGTGGATGCTGCCTTTCCCTTCTATCTTATGTCAATGTGAGATGCCTCATTAGCATTGTTGATGAGCTCTAGAATTTCAATCAACTGGGTCTTCATAATTTCAACCAATTGATCTCATAGCTCTTCCATCCTAGCTTTGACAACTTCATCGACTATGTCCCTTAACTAGTTTGCATCCATCCTTCCAATGAAGCACTTGAATCAAAAGTCAATGTTGTAGGTGATATCGTTGTATGCTCTTGAATTGTCGTACTCTAGGTCTATGAGCCAGAAAGGATTAATGATATGTGATGTAATGTAACACCCCTACACCTAATATACATACACCACATATACACACTACATGTGATATACGTATAAAGGATATAAGAGTGTCACACTCCATTTTAAAACAAACCAATCTTTAACATCAAATCATCATTTCAATAATATGAGTAACTTAAAACATTTAACTTATTTTATAGAAAGTAATAGATAAAACATTCCTTGTTAAAATACATATTCATATATCTTCATTACCCCAAATACATTAGTTTAATAAGCAGCGGAAAATACAGCGGAATATACATATGTTTACATCAAAATCAATAAATATAAAAATATAAAATTTATACATGCTTGCAGTTCGTCTCTGATCTTGATGTCCCCTAACAACTCTGATCTCAAAAACTCAAGCCTAGACTCAACTTGGTCTAGACGAGCTCTCCGGCACGATCGAATCTACCCTATCACCTGCACGATGAACCATAATCACACTAAGCAGAAAGCTTAGTGGTATAAACTTTGATTTAATATAGATCAATGCGATGCTAATGCACAATACATATGAATATGTCAACTCATTACATTATAACTCAACATATTAATCATTTGCATCACATTTCATAATTCACATATAAGCAAAGACAAACATGGGCCCAAAAGGATCTAATATGCTATTTAAGGTTTAGAGTTACTACTTTGGTCCATAATGACACCATGTGTCTAGCCCTGTAGGCAATATATATCCATGGATAATGTAACAGCCTCAGTCTCTTAGACCTCAACCCGGCTAGACCCTTAGGCCCCAATATCTTGGTCCTCAACCCGGCTAGACTGCTACAGTTTTTGAGGCTTACGACCCAGTCTTTTCACCCCAAAACATCACATTTATCAGCTAGGCCCGACTTATGATCCGGTCTTTTCACCTGCCTAGCAATTCATAGGCATGCCGCCAAACCAAGAACTCTGAAAATTGAATAACATACTAGGCACACAATTTATTCATTTATCTCATTATCAAATACTTTCATAATTTCATTCTCTTTTCATTTCTTATAATCAAACTAGGCACATTGCCTTATTATATCATCATTTTCTCATCTTTTCTCATTCTTCTCTTTTATATCAATATCAATTTGTTCCATCATGTTTTCACATATCTCATCACATTATTCAACATTTCTTTTCATTTACAACACATTACTCAATTGCTTTGATACAGCAACATAATTCACATTATGCATATCATAACATATAACTCATTCATTGTAACACCCCTTCCCAACCTACATGTGTAAGCCGAGTAGAGGCGCCACACTATCCTAACGTTGCTACCAATTTACTTCGTCAAATTTTAGTTCCGATTTTTACAGAAATTTTGCCATAGTTTCGCCTAGAAATTTGGATCCCAAGTGTCGACAAAACTTGTTTTTCTGATTTTTGAAAACACTTTACACAGACCAATGTGAATACTATCAAATTTAATACACTCCCAATGAATTCACCTTATACCCTCAACTACAAATCTGCAAGAAAAATTCACACTTCTAATCCAGAATAAAGTAGAGACTTATTATTATTACATACCAATAACGTACAGTATCACATACTGACTCTCAATCTTATATACATATACATGCCACAACTAGTTAACTCATAATGGAAACTAAAGGCTACTCTGAGGTGCTGCGCTGTGTTGTGCTGCTCGATGCTAATCACCGAAATCTACTGCTCCAAACCTACGAGTCAAGAAAACTCAACTCACTGAGCGTTGTCGCTCAGTGGGTACTTTACCAATAAAAATAAAAGTAGTATATGAAAGTATTCGAAATCAAAGGAAATAATTAAATCCACAATCAACCAACTTTATACCAATCGAAATCGTGATACATTTAGTGTGATATGCTTTCAATAATGTAAAATTATAATTCAAACTCATTGGCATTATATAGTTTAACAAAAAATAACATGTCTTTGATTCAGGCTCTACTGGTATATAGGGAACCATAGTGATAAGGCAGTGGGCCTCCCCACTGTAACATAGGTGGCCCTCACCACCGATATCAGATCACAGGAATGGGCCTCCCCATCCTGGTTGTAACCAATTCCGCTCTACGGCCTATACCCGTAGGTAACCGCCGGAGCATTTCAATCACAATTTCATAACATCTACGCTCCACGGCCTATACCCGAAGGTAACTGCCGGGGCGTATCAATCACAATAAGTGGCAGTACTGCATAAGTTAGTATAGTGCACCATACCCTTATCTACCACTCCCACTATCCAGTAGAGCAAAAAGATTAAAATGATTCAATTTAAGTCTCAACTTCATTTTAGAATGATTCAAGAAATCAATTTAAATTCTCACTGCGCTTTGCCATTTATGCCGCGCACTACTTTCTTTGGTCAAACCGTTACTCTTTTTCACATATTTAACATCCACAATAAACACATCAAACATTTCAAAGTATTCCTCAAAAGATCACAAATTGACCAAATGAATAGTGTTGCGGCGAGAAAAATCGGCAATGCAAAATGGTATGACCAAATGAATACTGGGTTTTCGTCAAAATTTCAGTCCACTTCAGTCGTGAATTTGACCAAGTAAATGATTTTATTTTTGGCTGAAATTTTACAGAAAACTTATTTCATATGTTGACTAATTGCATGTAAACTTTCGTTGAAAAATTCATTCGTTTGCTGCCCCAAACAATTACCACAAAAATAGTCCAGAAGCTGTCACTTTGGGACCATTTCGGCCCAAACATTTGAAATGCATAGGATAGTTTATTTTTCTTTTGCAAATCAATATTAAGGCTTCTTTAATAGTAAAGTGAAGATTCAAACACTTCCTTTTAACAATTTTTGCATGTTTAACTCAAATCAAACTAATTAAAGTCCAAACAACTTACCAAATCAACTTTCCAAATTTTCTCAAAACATTTGGTTCCAATTAAATTTTACAACCCAAATTGCCATAAGAAAACAAGAACATAACTCAAATATTTAATTTAAACTCAATCAATATATTTAAACATCAACTTCAAAACTTCCATAAACCAAAGTTTGAAAGCAAATAGAGTTTCTTTTATGGTAAAGCACCAAATCAAAAGTAATTATTCAAAGGTAAAGTACCAAACCTTATTCTTGTACTTCCCCTTAGCTTTTCCATCTTCTCCTTCTTTAATTCTTTATTTCTCCTTCAATAAATTCAAGATACAACATAAACCTTAGAAATTCAAAATAATAAGTTATCCTCCATTTATTTTCCAACCGAAACCCTAATCCAACCTTATTAATCTTTATACATCTTGATTCTTCCATTTAATCAATTAATCTCATCACTTACTTAAAATTTTTCCAATTCCACATAAAGACTCTAATCTCCAATCTTTCAATAAATATATAACTACCTAAAATTAATACTAAAATTAAAGTCTACTTACTAGAAAACCTTAAAAACTTACCTTAAAAATCAAATTTGGAGAAACTTGGAAGTCCTTTGGTGTTTCCCTTTGTTGGCCGAATTTTGCAAGTGGAAAAAAGAGAAATTGGTTCTTCATATCACATATACTTATATACAAAAGAAATGATGATCACCTTAGGTGTTGGTTAACCTCTTAAGACCACTTGTCCACTTTTTCTCTTTCTTCATTTATTACACATTTATTACCCATGCTAAATGCTTTCTTTTGATTGGCCAACATTAGATTTTTATAGCTTCATTTTTCCTTTACTTCTTTCCACTTGTCCCTCTTCCCATAGGATATCATAAAGTTGTCCCGGGTTACCCATCCGGTCCCTACACGAAACCGGGCCCACATTACGTTCCGGCGATTAATCGGTCATATCTTTTAAACCGTATAGTTCCACGAGTCAAACTACATATAGTTTTGATCCTCTCGGCCTCTACTTTCTATTTATAAGGTCTATTTTAAGTTTCCAAGTCATTTGGAAAAATTACCAATAAGCCCTCGACTTTTTACAAAATTTCCTTTAGGTCCTTTCTTTGCTCGAGTGTTGCCCGGGCCCCGTTTCTACTGACGATCATTTCATATTTACCCCCTTAACGTCCTCTACCCACTCTTGTTTTTATTTCCTACATCAGATTCATGTATAATGACCAAAATGTCCCTAGTCAAAATCCCCTATATCTTCCAAACCGTGCATTTTCTGGAAAAACCGTTATGCGTCGTTGTGACCCGGTTTTTCTCTATTTTCCATTTTTGGAATCTGTTATGTGCACTATTAAGAACATCCGGTACGACTTTTGAAAATTATATTTACCTCCCCAAAACTTTTGAAAATTACAGTCACCTCCCCAAAACTTTTGAAAATTACAACTAGGTCCCTTTGGTCATACAACATTATCTAGGGCTGTTATCAAGAATTATCTTCTCCTTTCCCCTTCTCTTGCTATACACGTGACTACTCTGCATAAATGTGGTAGGCGGATGTGACATTCATCAACAATATTTATCAAGTAACTAAAAGTGATAAGTCCCAATGTCATATAAATGTATGCAATCATTCAAAGTCTCTTGGAATCCAAGCAATTAAACAAAGTTCAGAGTTACTGCTTTGGTCTATAATCACAATAATCAAGCCCGTAGGCAATATATATATCTCTATCCATGGATAGGGTAACAGACCCAGTCTCTTGGACCTCAACTCGCTAAACTCAAGGAGATCCTCAACCCGGCTAGACTATTACCTGTAACAGACCCAGTCTCTTGGACAATCAACCCGACTAAATCGAGGAGATCCTCAACCCGGCAAGACTGTTACCTTTCACATATTTCATATTCATAATTCTCATAGTGTAACAGACCTAGTCTCTTGGACCTCAATTCAACTCAAATTGAAGAGATCCTCAACCCGGCAAGACTGTTACCTTTTTCATTTTATAGGCATGCCGCCAAACCCAGAACTCTGAAAATGGAATAACACATTAGCCACACAATTCATTTATTATTTCATTATCAATTTCATTCACAATTCTCATCATTATCTAGGCAAACATGCCCCACTTATCTCAATTGAATCATCATAGCCAATCACAATGGCCTTACATCTCATTTGAATCATCATAGCCAATCACAATGGCTTCACATATTATCATATCTCAATTCACATTATAATACTTCATCATTCAAGTATACATAATCAATTTCATTGCACATGTATCTTAAATTCATCATCATATAGACAACATGTCCATTTATTTCATTTCAATCATTATTATCAACCATAATGACATCACATTTCACCATTTCTCAAGACACATTAAC
This sequence comes from Garcia nutans, assembly GCA_947685225.1. Classification (NCBI taxonomy): domain Eukaryota; kingdom Viridiplantae; phylum Streptophyta; class Magnoliopsida; order Malpighiales; family Euphorbiaceae; genus Garcia; species Garcia nutans. The sequence continues at coordinate 20,197,668 of CANTUV010000044.1, forward strand.
ACCATTCATTATTAAAACATTTATCATAACAAATTGCATTGCACATACCTTTTTGAATGATCATCATATCTTTCACACTATACAAATAATAACATTAGTCACATTATATTAACAATATAGTAATTTACTTAACACATTTATACTAAATGTGTTAAGTCTCAAAATCATATAAAAGAATGCATCTATGTAAGTTTGTACTTACCTCTAGAGAACTCACACCAAATCTAAATTCCTCTTTCCAAGAATCCTCCAACACTTGGGTTATGGTAACACAATCTCTTCAAAACCTAATCCAAAGTTAATTATTCATATAAGAAAATAAGAATGATAACCAACTACGGCAAACTCAACACATGACACGCTCACCAACACGGGCGTGTCCCTGATCGTGCCCTAAACCAACAATACATAAGCTTTGACACGCTCAGTAACACGGGTGTGTCACTGGACGTGTCATTCATTCTGCCTTATAGAAACATTGACACGCCCAATAACACGGGTGTGTTCATGGCCGTGTCAATTACTTTTTCTCACAGTAGCTATGACACGCTCAGTAACATGGCCGTGTTAATAGTCGTGTCACAAACGTCAGACTCAGTACCGATGACACGCCCAACAACACGGTAGTGTCACTGGCCGTGTCAGGCAAAAATCATGCATTCCGAATTCTCATCCTTGACAACACAAACACTCCAAAATCCATATTACAACACCCTTAATCAACATATTGGTTATATTCATCAATTACCTATCAATTTAACACTTATATAACTTCAATATATCATAATAATAGTCATTATATACATCACTATAAATCAAATACTCAAATCCCCAATTCATTTATACTAAACCCTTACTCAACAATTTTAACAATTCATCATCATCCTCACAAATAACCCAACCTATCATCATTTAGATACCAATTCAACACATCTATATACTTCAATCTTTCATTATTATCATCTCACACACCAACCATATCAACTATGACCTCAATCAAAAGAAATCAATACAAGAAAATGAATACTTACTTGGATACACAATCAATAGAATCAACTCAAAGAAATGAACACTTACTTGGATATTATGCCAAATCTTCAATCTCCAACTTCAACTCTCTTAAAACCCTTAAGAATTTGGTGTAAAAATCAACCAAAATCACATCTCTCTCTCTCTCTCTCTCTCTCTCTCTCTCTCTCTCTCTTGTTCAAGAAAAAGAAGAAGAAGAAGAAGATAGGAAGAAAGAAAATCCTCCTTTCTTTCTTTTCATACTTATCTTATATATATATATTAATAATAATATAATTACATATTTACTAAAATATCCTCCACCACCACTTCATCCTTTGACTTTTCTTTTCTTCTTTATCTTTATTATTATTGTTACTATTATTATTATTAATTATATACTCTTATTTTCCTACACCCATTTATATACTATGTATATGTTATATATATATCCATATATATTCAACATATACACTTTCTTTTTACTTCTTTTCTCTTTCCATCATACATACACATTAAATCTAAATACAACAATAATGATTCTAAATCTTTTAGGGTGTATTTTGGGATATTACAATTCTCTCCCCCCTTAAATAATTTCGTCCCTGAAATTATCTAATACAGTAACAATCCATTCTTAACACAATAATATCTTAACTTACATATAAAGTTAATTATATTCTTAAGTTATTATGTCATCAAATCACATAACTTTTACTCTCCCCCTTAGAGTCAATCATCTTCTTTAAATTTCACAATTCATTATTATATCTGTATATATATCTTATTACTTTCTCAACAAAACAATCAAGATAATTCCTCACATTCCCAATGAATTTACTTTTATACAAAAATCAGATCATCTTATAATATACTTATACTTCATCTAATCATTATCTTCAAGATATTTTATTACTTCATCTCTTTATAATTACTCTTTTAATCTAACCTTAAAAATCATTGAGTTAAATCTTAATATTGATTATCTCGTCATTACAATCACTTTCAAAATAGACATTTATCAAACCTTAATTGATAACAATATCCTTATTTTTCATACACTTAGCTCCTTCTTTAACATGTTTTTCACTTAACATACATATTAATACAATGCCTTTCAACCTATTTATAGATAATCAATCTTTTCCCTTCTATCATTATTTACAACTGATATAACTCCATTCATTCTTGTCCATTCTCATTTTAGAATTTTACATCATATACATTATCATTTAAATTTTACACTCTTAGTACAACTATACATATTAAATCTCAATATTGATTTGCAACTTTAGCAAAATCTAGATCAATTGATCTATTTGCCACCATATACTAACATCTCAATCTTAGTCAATTTAAACCAACAATTAACTTATTTAAATTTAGCATCAAATTTCACAATATATATATATATAACCTAATTCCATTAGGTCAATCTTATATTCAAATTCTAATCTCTTCGGTTTTTTTTTTTTGAGACTATGATCATTAATAACAAATCACTTCAAATTATCTTAGCACAATTTCCACAAAATCCTCATGATTATATCATACCATATTTATTTTCCATAGTTAATTCACTGAAACCTTAAACCCATCTACTTATTCAGTAAAATTTTCAATCACATTTTGTAATTTCTCCCATAATATCTCTTCACATTTCATACCACTACTATTATTATAATAATGACCTTTTTACCACATTATCCATAACTCAAAATATTTACATTACTCTTCTCTTTCCTTACTTCTCATAAATATAACCAAATTTCTAACATAAAATGGTAAAGGACAACTTTACCCATCATAACTCTTAACTATACTTCTAAAACATAATTATCAATCTCACCAAATCTGTATTACAGTCATATTATCTCAATCTCAAATCTGTGAATAACAAAACTAACCGGCCAGATATACTAAACAAAATCTATGGCCTTAAGAGATTAATAATCAAGCCAGTGACTTATAAATCATTACTATCCTTCTATTATTCTGCTTCAAACTTTTCCAATTACCCTGCTAAGTTGTATTGCAAGAATTACATATTCATTTCTAAACTTTGGCTACACCAAAAGTTAACACATTCCAACTCCGTTTCAACCCAATTTGTACTCAATTATATGCTCATCATTAGTTTAATTCATGTTTCAACAGTATTATTAACATCTCTTACGTATACATATTCGATCATATATAAATCTTATACTAATTCCATTTGTTACTCCATTTCTAATTTATCTTTTCTAAATTTTTTTTTCCTTACAATCTCTTATTTTACACATATACATAGAACCTTTCCACATGCGAATACTTTGGGACTCAAAATATTATATGATTATCAAGTTCCATGAGTACCATAAAATTTTCACAGTTCAATATTACTCGAGTTCATTCCCATTCTCAATTCCGTCACATAATTTATTTAACTTTACTCAGGTCAAGACCTAATCTTTCTTAGGTCCACTGATACATGCAATATCATTCTTAATATTTTTAATCATATAGTTATACTATATACACATTCATAAGCCACCTCCAAAATGTGACTTACTTCCCACATTCCTTACATAATACAATTTCTTTCATATCGAAAAACTCAGCGCACGTATCCTATACATGTTTACACTTAATTATATGATCTTATTTAATTCCCCTTTTTCATACATTCTATACCAATTTAATATTTATTACTTCCTTTGAACATTATCATTCTCATTCTTTTAATATGATGTAAAGTGTTTATCAACACAACCAATATATATTCTAACCATAATAACACTTCACATACATCTTAGTCACATTCTTAATGTGACATCTCTTTCACTTTTGTCTTTAAAAGCATTTAATATATTTCCATATTCACTTTTATCCTTTCTACTCAAATAACTTAAAATAACTCATTTTTACTTGCTTATTCACTTTCTTTTACTTCGAAACAAATTCTCATACTATCAATCTCATTACCCAATTCGTTGTATTCTCATATGCAATAATATTCATTGCAAATAACTCGTATGTTTAACATACATTAAACTATCAATATATAAGTAATCTTTATCAATATTCCATTAACATTCTAAATTCTCAAATCACTATCTCACCTAAACTTTGATTTACCAATCTCATCTTTTCTTAATATCAACTTTAAAAACATCTTATATATATGTACCACAAAGCTACATCAAAACATATAATTTCCACAATTATTAAACTTATTTCAACAATTCAACTGTCACATATTACCACCATTAACATGAGTTTTCCCAATATTCAAACATATCACATTTCTAACATTGAAAACACAATGTTTGCATTAAAATAACCATACAAACAACACTAATATATCTTCTTATTTACCCAACATCATCTCTTTTTCTTTTAAATAAAACCTTAACTTTATATAACTAAATCTTAAATAATCACACTTTGTCTATACCAATCAACTCACTCAATATTCCATCATACTCTCTTCATTTCAATAACATATTTTTCCATATTAACAATCCAACAATATTTCCTTCCTATAATAATCCAAACATGAGGTTTAATAGAAAGAGATCCAAACTGTAGAGGAGAGAGTACATACTTTAATCTTGATTTTATTTTTAACTCAATTCCAACTTTATTCTTCTATTCATTTCTTTATACTTCCAACACATTTAACAATTTACTTTACTTTACTTGAATATATTCCCATTCTTTAATTTATCAATTAAACTTGTATAAATGTTTCCATATCATTTCTTTTTCTACTCTTTTACTTTCATGTAGAACTTCATCCACATAATACCATCCATTTCCTCTAATTCAATCACAGTACAATTCACATAATGCCACATCTGAGACCAACCTAGGTGTTAATGCATATATTTCAAAACTTTTTTTTAATTTTTTTATTCAAGCTTTTTAAAACTTTTTCTTTTTAATTTCACTTAGGCCGAGAATCTCGAACCTAAGCTCTGATACCAAAATAATTGTAACACCCCCATACTCTATATAAGTACTATACATATACCGAGCATACATACAATACATATATAAAGTATAAGAATGTCACCTTTTCATTACAATGTAAAACCTTTAACTGAGTTCCAAACAATAATACATTTTTACTTATCAAAATACAACGTAATTAAATCTTACATGCATGCATCACCTTCTAGTTGGTCTCAAAACACTCTTACCTTTCTCGTGGCATACCGATTGACTTTAGATCTATCACCTACTCACCTGCGCGATTACACAACCACGCTAAGCCAGAGAGCTTAGTAGCACAAATAAATAATATAAACATATATATATATATATTAACTTCATTTACCATTAGTTTCTTATCACTTTTTCCCTTTTTAATTACACCTTTCATATATCTCTAATTTATATATATATATACATATCATTAACACCAGCCACAATTCTATCACTGATACTCACAATGAATATATCCATACACATATTATATATCATACTTCATAACATTACATGTCCTTATTTTATTCAATTAATTCATTATTCGCAATTCACCAGTCATAAATCACATATTCAACAAAGACAAACCTAGGTCTCATTATCCATCTATTTCACATTCATAAATCACATTGAAAACAAAGACAAACATGGGCCCACGAGACACTACTATGTTATTCCAAAGTTCAGAGTTACTGCTTTGGTCTATAATCACAATAATCAAGCCCGTAGGCAATATATATATCTCTATCCATGGATAGGGTAACAGACCCAGTCTCTTGGACCTCAACTCGCTAAACTCGAGGAGATCCTCAACCCGGCTAGACTGTTACCTGTAACAGACCCAGTCTCTTGGACCATCAACCCGACTAAATCGAGGAGATCCTCAACCCGGCAAGACTGTTACCTTTCACATATTTCATATTCATAATTCTCATAGTGTAATAGACCTAGTCTCTTGGACCTCAATTCAACTCAAATTGAAGAGATCCTCAATCCGGCAAGACTGTTACCTTTTTCATTTTATAGGCATGCCGCCAAACCCAGAACTCTGAAAATGGAATAACACATTAGCCACACAATTCATTTATTATTTCATTATCAATTTCATTCACAATTCTCATCATTATCTAGGCAAACATGCCCCACTTATCTCAATTGAATCATCATAGCCAATCACAATGGCCTTACATCTCATTTGAATCATCATAGCCAATCACAATGGCTTCACATATTATCATATCTCAATTCACATTATAATACTTCATCATTCAAGTATACATAATCAATTTCATTGCACATGTATCTTAAATTCATCATCATATAGACAACATGTCCATTTATTTCATTTCAATCATTATTATCAACCATAATGACATCACATTTCACCATTTCTCAAGACACATTAACACCATTCATTATTAAAACATTTATCATAACAGATTGCATTGCACATACCTTTTTGAATGATCATCATATCTTTCACACTATACAAATAATAACATTAGTCACATTATATTAACAATATAGTAATTTACTTAACACATTTATACTAAATGTGTTAAGTCTCAAAATCATATAAAAGAATGCATCTATGTAAGTTTGTACTTACCTCTAGAGAACTCACACCAAATCTAAATTCCTCTTTCCAAGAATCCTCCAACACTTGGGTTATGGTAACACAATCTCTTCAAAACCTAATCAAAGTTAATTATTCATATAAGAAAATAAGAATGATAACCAACTACGGCAAACTCAACACATGACACGCTCACCAACACGGGCGTGTCCCTGATCGTGCCCTAAACCAACAATACAGAAGCTTTGACAAGCTCAGTAACACGGGCGTGTCACTGGACGTGTCATTCATTCTGCCTTATAGAAACATTGACACGCCAAACAACACGGGCGTGTTCATGGCCGTGTCAATTACTTTTTCTCACAGTAGCTATGACACGCTCAGTAACATGGCCGTGTTAATGGTCGTGTCACAAACGTCAGACTCAGTACAGATGACACGCCCAACAACACGGTCGTGTCACTGGCAGTGTCAGGCAAAAATCATGCATTCCAAATTCTCATCCTTGACAACACAAACACTGCAAAATCCATATTACAACACCCTTAATCAACATATTGGTTATATTCATCAATTACCTATCAATTTAACACTTATATAACTTCAATATATCATAATAATAATCATTATATACATCACTATAAATCAACTACTCAAATCCCCAATTCATTTATACTAAACCCTTACTCAACAATTTTAACAATTCATCATTATCCTCACAAATAACCCAACTTATCATCATTTAGATACCAATTCAACACATCTATATACTTCAATCTTTCATTATTATCATGTCACACACCAACCATATCAACTATAACCTCAATCAAAAGAAATCAATACAAGAAAATGAATACTTACTTGGATACACAATCAATAGAATCAACTCAAAGAAATGAACACTTACTTGGATATTATGCCAAATCTTCAATCTCCAACTTCAACTCTCTTAAAACCCTTAAGAATTTGGTGTAAAAATCAACCAAAATCACATCTCTCTCTCTCTGTCTCTCTCTCGTTCAAGAAGAAGAAGAAGAAGAAGAAGAAGATAGGAAGAAAGAAAATCCTCCTTTCTTTCTTTTCATACTTATCTTATATATATATATTAATAATAATTTAGTTACATATTTACTAAAATATCCTCCACCACCACTTCATCCTTTGACTTTTCTTTTTTTCTTTATCTTTATTATTATTATTACTATTATTATTATTAATTATATACACTTATTTTCCTACACCCATTTATATACTATGTATATGTTATATATATATCCATATATATTCAACATATACACTTTCTTTTTACTTCTTTTCTCTTTCCATCATACATATACATTAAATCTAAATACAACAATAATGATTCCAAAACTTTTAGGGTGTATTTTGGGATATTACAACCGGATCTACCCTATCCCCTACGCGATGAACCACAATCGCGCTAAGCAGAAAGCTTAGTGGTACAAACTTTGATTCAATATAGATTTATGCGATGCTAATGCACAATATATATCAACTCATTACATTATAACTCAACATATTAATCATTTGCATCACATTTCATAATTCACATATAAGCAAAGACAAACATGGGCCCAAAAGGATCTAATATGCTATTCAAGGTTCAGAGTTACTGCTTTGGTCCATAATGACACCATGTGTCTAGCCCCGTAGGCAATATATATCCATGGATAATGTAACAACCCCAGTCCCTTGGACCTTAACCTGGCTAGACTCTTAGGCCCCAATATCTTGGTCCTCAACCCGGCTAGACTGCTACAATTTTTGAGGCTTACGATCCAGTCTTTTCACCCCAAAAACATCACATTTATTAGCTGGGCCTGGCTTACGACCCGGTCTTTTCATCTGCCCAGCAATTCATAGGCATGCTGCCAAACCCAAAACTCTAAAAATTGAATAACATACTAGGCACACAATTTATTCATTTATCTCATTATCAAATACTTTCATAATTTCATTCTCTTTTCATTTCTTATAATCAAACTAGGCACATTGCCTTATTATATCATCATTTTCTCATCTTTTCTCATTTTTCTCTTTTATATCAATATCAATTTGTTCCATCATGTTTTCACATATCTCATCACATTATTCAACATTTCTTTTCATTTACAACACATTACTCAATTGCTTTGATACATCAACATAATTCACATTATGCATATCATAACATATAACTCATTCATAAATAATATTTATCGAGCAACTTAACACATTTCTCAACTAAATGTGTTAAGTCCCAATGTCATATAAATGTCTGTAATCATTCAAAGTTTTTACTTACCTCTTAAAGCAACAACACCACGATATCAACTTCCTCTTCCAAGATATCCCTCAAACCTTAGCTAGGGCAACTCAATTCTCTTCAAAACCTAATCCAAAGGTGATTATAAATACTCACTTAGTGTTACACATAAGAAAATAAGGATAAGAACTATCTAGGGCAAACTCTACACTTGACACGCTCAACAACACGGGCGTGTCCTTGACCATGCCCTAAACCCATAACACAGAAGCTTTGACATGCTCAGTAACATGGGCGTGTCACTGCACGTGTCAATCCTCCTCCAACACAGAAGCTATGACACGCTCAGTGACATGGGCGTGTCACTGGACGTGTCAATCTTCCAACAACATAGTAGATATGACACGTTCAGTGACATGGGCATGTCACTGGACGTGTCAATGCTACTACTACACAGAAGTTGTGACATGCTCAGTGACATGGGCGTGTCACTGGACGTGTCACCAACCTAGAAAATAGAATCAATGACAAGCCCAAAGACATAGCCGTGTTACTAGGTGTGTCAGCCCAAAAACCTAAAATCCTCACCAAAAATGCCACATCCAACTATCATCTTTCTTTTACCCTTTTCACTCCAAACAAACTTAACCAAAACCATCAATATACCATATGAACTTGAATAAACATCAAAACAAATCAATTACAAACATCACAACACAATCACAACCATATATCACAACTCAAAGTCACAACACCCACAACTCTTGTCTCTTTCACCAAACTTAGCCCTTTTCTCTTCAATCCAACCCCATAATCAAAGTTAACAAAACAAAACAACCTAAAACATACCAAATCAACCATAAACACATCTACAACAACCAATCACCAACTCATAAACACAACTCAAAAGAAAACAAAGAAACAAGTTGGAAACTTACCAAAAGTAAAGAAAATCCTTAAAAGTCCAACTTTATCTCTTGAAATCCTTCAATTCCTTGAGTTTAGAAGCAATAAAATATCTCCCTCTTGAAGATGGTGGTGATAGCTAGCCAAAGAAGAAAGAAGAAGAAGAAGAAGAAGAAACAAAGTCAAACCACACTCTTTTAACCAAACACTTTCCCGAAATCACTCTCCTCCAAGCAATTTAACAATATAATATTAAACCTAATTACATCATCTTCCACTATCTCTAATATAATAATATAATTAAACCAAATATCCACTACCACTATCTTATACAATTAAAATATCTCTTTTGACTTATATACACTTTCTTGTATATATATATATATCTTCATATACATAACATATACACACTCCTTCCTCTTATCTTTTCACTTAATTAAATATACACTTTAAAATCCTTTAATCCAATTTCAACAATTAATATATCCAAAAATTTAGGGTATCATTTGGGATATTACATGTAATGCATGTATGTATGCATGTATGCACAAACAATAAACAAACAAGAATAAATAGAATGTTCCTTCAAACCTTATAACATCCATACACGAATGGCGAGTCTCTTTTCTAGGTAATATGGTTAACAAAATACCAACATGGGATATCTTATTTTTGAATAATTTTCTTAGAGGTTTCAACCAATAGTTATATTTCCAAAAATGGAAATCAATCCATGATAATTCCCATTAATTAGGTTTTAATCCATTGAATCTTAACTAAAATTGCTTTTCTGCTATATTGGATTTAAAACTAAATTAAGATGTTTATTACAAATAGATTTCTCACTTGAAAAAGTAACTAATGATTCATGCCAAAAACAAGCCCATGATTAATAACTCTTAGTATAAACTAGGCTCACAATTATTTTTTGGTATTTCCATAATTGACCTAAATAATTTATAAGCTCTTTGTAAGAAAAGGTTGGATGAAATGCAAAAATAATTTTATTTGAAAAACCCATTGTAAAAAGATTTTTAGTGAATTTTTTTACTTTGTATTTGAGTCATGAGAAAAGAATTTTTGATTTGTTTATAGAAACATTTTATGTCCAAAGACCTTTTTGAAAATTTATGAAAATAGCTTTGGTCTTTTGGACTTTAAAGAAAAATCTATTTTGAGCTTACAATGAACTTAGGTCATATTAGAAAAAGAACAAACCAAATAAGCCATGATTTAAGCCAAGACAAATTAACCATAGTCAAACAACAAGCATTTGGGGTAAAACCTAAGGAAAGTAACTAGACTAATTACATGAGCTTTAGTCTTTGGGTTAAAAGGCTTAGGTTGCCATAGCAAATATATGCCAAATGGTACGAGGCTATGAGTGGTTATGCCATGCTCAATCTCCATACCTTGAGTGAAAGTATGGTATCCCTTACATACACAACATGGGTTACACGGGCGTCCTAACTCACACACACGATGCAATCTAAATGATGCAATAGATAATATCATGATAAGAAAGAATAGAATAATATAAAGGCCAATTGAATCAACTTCTCTTATCCCCAGTGGAGTCACCACTGTGAGCGGGGATTTTCGCCACCACTCCTGGTGGAATGATTCTTGCGACTTCGACACTGTTTAGGCTCGGGACCCTAGAGAAAAGGGGCCTAAGCCTGGAGAAAATGGAGTTACTGCTCGGATGGGCTGAGAAAAAGAAAGGGGTGGATGACTAGATTTCTAAGGAATCCCCAACCCCATAATGGGTTCGAAAAGTTGGGTACATGTGGGGAAGGTGATAAATGGCCCAGCACCCCCACAACACCAGGTTCATTGGAACCGACCTCCTTTACAGGTCTTAATATTATAAAATTCTTAAATATAACAATATTATCCATACTACATGCAACAATTAAATTAAAGCATCATTATATTAAAATCAAAGCAATATCCAAACAAAGCAAATAAATGGACACCCATCCTAGGATGGAAACATGTCCTTACATCATCCATGTCTAAAACTAAATAGGACACCCATCGAAAGGTGGAAACATGTCCTTTACATTAGTCTAAAATATAAAAATAATTTAAATTGTATGAAAATTAATTAATGAGGTACCCAATAATAGAAACATACCTCTTACAATTTTATTACTAAGACAAACTAATCATAATAATAATGAAAATATCCATCCATGATAAATTAAATAAATCAAGTATTGAAATTAAATAAATTAAAAACATATAATAAACTACATAATCAAATCTAAAATTTAATAAAGCAAATAAAGATACAAATTTAGGTTTATGTCTCAATTTAGGGTTCTTTAATTAATATTTAGGGTTTTGGGATTTTATAATTATTATTATTATTTAGGCTACTATGAGAATTTTTGAAAAAATGGGATGGAATAGGATTTTATAAATTTAAGAAAGTAGTAAGGTTTTTGGTTAATCAAATTAGGGTTTAGGGCTAACACCATGAAATTAGGGTTTTGGAAACTTAAGACATTAGGGTTTATAGTTTTAAAAGATTGAGATTAAGGTTTAAGATTTTTTAGATTTGCTGGATGGGGATTTCTGGATTAATTAAGGTTTTGATTTATCATTTTAGAAGAAATATTGATTCTAGAAATAAATTAATATTTTGGAAAATAATTAGGGTTTTGAGACTGTAATGGAATAATTTAGGGTTCAAAGTTTTAGGAAAAATAGTTTAGGGTTTTAAAGTTTTGGAAACAGAAAAACAGTTTTGGGTTTTGATAATTTAATCAATGACTTAGGCTACTGGAGGAATGGAAAATCTGATTTATAAAACATACGATTAGGGTTTAATAATTTAGGTTACTGAAAGACTCAATATCAAAGCAAATAATAGAAAAGCTTAAAAGAAAATTGGCAATACTATCGTATGTTTAAACAATTCATGAATCAAAACATAAGAATGCTATAAATATAAACAAATCAAAGATTTATAATCAAACCTGCATTGTTGGTTCCACCACACTGACTCTAGCTGAATAAGAAAAAAGGCAATGTTGCTTCCTTTGATGGATTGATGATTGATGAGTGGTACTTGCTGCTAATTTATTTTCACTATTTTTTGCTTTGCTATTTTAATCTCTCTTAATCTCAATTGCCGACCCTCTGTTAAAGTCTAAAATGTTATTATTTATAAGCCAAAACCTCACTCTAAAACCCTAACCCTAATATTAATCCATCCTTAACACAAATTCTAGTTTAATTAGGAAACAAAAAATAATTAAAAGACCATGTCGATTTGGTGTGCCAAATCGACATGGAGCAAGGCCATGTTGACATGGGCAACCGAGTCTACATGAGCCAATGTTCATGTCGATCTGGAGCCAGATCGACATGAGCTAGGCTCATACTGACCTGGGGCCTCTAGGTCGATATGAGCCAATTCTCATGTCATGGCCCTTTGAAATAATTTTTCATTTTTTAATTTTTTTGGACCGGACCATCTAAAAAACTTGGTTTAGGATTTTGTAGTTGAATTTGCGCCTTTTAAAATCGGACTGACTTATTAGAAGTTGTAAATAGGATCGAATTTATTTTGGCATTCTTTAATTAAGACCATACCAACTTAGGGCCAAAATTAAGGGTCTACACTTCTCCTTTTCAATTTTTAAGTTTATACATGTACAAAACATTTTCAGACTCACTTTTAGTATTTTTCCACATATGGGGCGAAGAGAGGATATGAGAGCTAGCTAAGAAATAGCTAAATTTTTTTGCAAAGTGAAGAACTAAAAGAATGGAACAAGCAGAAAGTTAGAACTCTAAAATGAATGAAGATACAAATGACAAAAGATCAAGACAAAGGTCTAAGAATAGAAGATTGGCCTAGCTAGAAGAGCTAAAGTCGATGTAAGACAAAGGTTCATCCCCAAGAGTGAATAATTAAGATCCATTTCTGCAAAGGCATATGGTTCTTCTTGATTTATCCAGGCATGAAATCAACATCAAGCAGCCAGAGGACAAGCATGTTTGAGGAGGAGCGAGCATGCCTTATCAATATCAATCAGCGGAAGGATGAGCATGTCTGAAGGAGGGGCGAGTATGCCCTATCAACATCAAGTAGCTAGAGGATGAGTATGTTCGAAGGAAACTACAATGAACAATAATCACTCAACCTATATTGGATTTGTTGAAGTATCTTGATGGCGCAGTTTTTCTTGATATGTTGAAGTATCCAGGTTTGTTTCTAGTGAGATACTAGAATCACTCACTAACCTACCAAGATATTAGAGTCATTTGGGAGTTTTCATTGGGATATTAGAATCCCTCGATGTCTATTTTGATCTGCCAAGATGTTAAAGTCACTTGGTGGATTTCATCGGGATATTAGAGTCGCTCAATGATTATTTTGATTTACCAAGATATTAAAGTCGTTAAGTGGATTTCATCAAGATATTGGAGCTGCTAAATGGCAGTTTTCACTCACCAACGTATTAAAGTCTCTTAGTGATTTTATTGAGATATTAAATTTGTTTGATAGACCCATTAGGATATTAGAGTTGCCCAATGACCCGTTAAAATATTAGAGTCACTCAATGATTTTATTACTTGGTCATTTCATCAGGATATTAGAGTCGCCTGATGAACCTATTGGGATATTAGAGTTACCCAATAGTCTAGTTCAATAGGTCCAAAACCGCCTATATTAGATTTGTGGAAGTATCTTGATGGCATAATTTTTCTTGATATGTTGAAGTATCCAGGTTTATTTCTAGTGAGATATTAGAATCACTCACTAACATACCAAGATATTAGAGTATTTGGGTGCTTTCATTGGGATATTAGAGTTGCTCGATGACTATTTTGATTTGCCAAGAAGTTAGAGTCACTTGGTGGATTTCATCAGGATATTAGAGTCGCTCAATGATTGTTTTGATTTACCAAGATATTAAAGTCATTAGGTGGATTTTATCAAGATATTGGAGCTGCTCAATGGCTATTTTCACGCACCAAGATATTAGAGTCTCTTGGTTATTTTATTGAGATATTAAATTCGCTCGATAAGCCCATTGGGATATTAGAGTTGCCCAATGACACATTGAAATATTAGAGTCGCTCAATGATTTTTTTACTTGGTCATTTCATCGGGATATTAGAGTCGCTTGATGAACCTATTGGGATATTAGAGTTGCCCAATAATGTAGTTCAATGGGTCTAGAACCCTAACCAAGTCTCGAGTCCAAAACCCACCCTAATCCAAAATCAGCTTAAAGGCATATTTGCTTTTCTCTCTCTGAATGAATTCAAGATTCTAATTGTCCGCATCCCAGCCTTGTTGCTCACCTGTTGCTCGCATCCCAGCAGGTCGTGCCAGTGTGTTGGTTGATTTGTGCCAAAATTCTATTTTTACTCCAAAACTCGAATTAATTTCCTAAACAATTTTAATTTCCTTAACTTATTAGGTTTTATTTTAAAATTCTATAAATCGTATTCTTAAACACAAGAATAAGGGCGGCCAAAATTAGTTAAGGATTCAGATTGGACTTTAAAACCTTGAAGCAACCTGAAGCAGCCAAGAATAAGAAGAACACTTCCATCCACAAGGCAACAAGGCAGTGTTGTCTTGATCACTGTTTCCCTAGAATTCCAACATTACAATTGTGGTGGAACCAACAACGAAGGTTTGATCTTAACCAATAATTTTTCACAGTAGCCATAACATGCTTTCTTTTAAATGTTTCATTGATATGTTTGATATTAATTTGTCCAGTAGCATAAAATTGTTAAATATGAATTATATATTTTATGAACCGAAACTCTAATTCATTAAATCCTTAAACCCTCATCTAATTCCTTAAAACTGTTAAACCCTAATATCCCAGTGGCTAATTAATCCCAAAAACCCTAAATTATTTTGTTAGAACTTAAAGCCTTAAATTATGTTTGTCCAAAAACATATATTGTTTCATTAAATCCCAAAACCCTAATCATTTTTTCCAAAACCTTAATTTATTTCCCCAAAGCACTGTTTTTCTAAAATAATGAATCAAAACCCTGATCTCTTTTAAGACTTGTCAACCAAAAACCCTACTTTCAAATTATTCTACTTAAAACACCAAAACCGTAGCCTAGTAGACCCAAAACCCTAATATGAGAAGACCCTAATTTGTTCCCAAAATGTCAAAACCCAATTTCCCAAACCCTAGTCAAGAAGCCTTAAAATCCTTAAACTGTGATTCCCAAAACCAAGACCCAACAATCTAAAACCCCAATTCAAATAATTTAAAATCATAAATCCTAGTTTCCTAAACCATAATTCATAAACCATAGCTTGTATATTTAGTCTTTAATTGTTATTTGAATCCTTCTTTACATACTTAGTTTACATCTTCATATCTTGATCTTTATTTGGCTTATAATGAATGGTTTACTTTCATAATGAATGATTGAATGTCTTTTATTAGTTTACTTTATTTTTCATTATGTAAGGGGTATGTTTTCACCTTGTGGGTATCTCATTAATTAAACTTCATGTAATTTAAATTATTTTTCATATTTTGGGATTAATGTAAAGGATATGTTTCCACCTTTTGGTGGGTGTCCTAGTTAGTTTTAGACTTTGTACATTGTAAGGGCATGTTTCCATCCTTGGATGGGTGCCCAATTATTTGTTTTGTTTGGACATTGCTATGATTTTAATAAAGTAATTATTTATTTTTATGATCGCATGTAGCATGGATAATGTCATTATATTTAAAATTTTATAATATTAAGACTTGAAAAGGAGGCCGATTTTAATGAATCGGTCATTGTGGGGGTGCTGGGTCACTCTCACCTTCTCCACATGTACCCAACTTTTCGAACCCAATAACGGGTTAGGGATTCCTTAGGAATTGAGTCATCCACCCCTTTCTTTTTCCCGGCCTATCCGAGTGGTGACTCCATTTTATCCAGGTTTAGGCCCATGTCCTCTAAGGCCCTGAGCCTAACAGTGCCGAAGTCCCAAGAACCATTCCACGTGGGAGTGCGGGCAAAAATTTCTGCTCACACTAGGATTTAGTCTAAGGTTATACTTTACTACTCTTTCAAAGAAAAGCTTCAAATTCTAGAAATGATGTTCTTTTATCTCTGATTTGATCATCATATCATAAACATATATGTCAATCTCCTTATGCATCATGTCATAAAATAAGATAGTAGCCATCATTTGATAGGTCACTCCAGCATTTTTCAACCCAAATGGTATCACTCTATAGTAAAATATACCCCATATAGTTACAGAGGCAGTTTTAACATTATCCTTTTAGCCATTAACACTTGATTATATCCTGAGAATTCATTTAAGAATGAGTATAGCATGCTAGAGGTTGCACTATCAATTAAGACATCTATGTGAGGTAAAGAAAAATTATCTTTAGGGAATGCCTTATTTAAATCTTTGTAATCCACACAAACCATGATCCTCGTCAGAGACATTATTGGCCAACCAATTAGGATATTCAATTACTTTTAGCAACTTCTCTTACATCTGCTTGGTGACCTCTTCCTTGATTAGTTCTGCCCATTTTGGTCTCAAATGCCTAAAATTTTATTTTATAACCTTCATATGCTGGAGGTAGGAATCTTATGTTCAGTTATATCTCGTTCAATCACCGATATATCTTTATAAGTCTAGGTAAAATCCTCTTCATATTGTTTGAATATTACCTCAAATCCCTATCTCTTCAAGAGTAAGGTTAGATTCTATGCAAATGTTTTTAGGATTTTCAGGTGTTTCCAAATTTAATGATTAAGTGTCATTAATGCTAATGTTTAAAAATGCTCATATAATCACAACATGAATGAATGTAACTATCAGGAAAAACATCACACAAGTAAGCAAAATAAGACTTTATCGCATTCATTTTAGAAAAAGAAAACATCATCATTGTAGACCCTTAATTTTTGACCCAGTCTGGTCCAATATTTTTAAAATAGTCCAAAATAATTTTTGTGGTATTTTAATTAAATATTATTTATTTTAATATTTATTATTTTTAATTTTAATAAAAATAAAAAAGGTAATATTAGAAAAAAAAATAAATAAAAATATCGGCAACAGAAATTTCATCGCTGGCGAAATTGGCTTGGGCCAATTCGCCGCAGGAAAAACATGATGAATTGGCCTTGAACCAATTCACCGCAGGAATTCCTGGGTGAATTGGCTAGCCCACAGGACAGCTTGCACTCAACTCTCACAATTCTCGTAGCTGGTCCACCCATAGCCCTCAACAATTTTTTCCAGCGCAGTTTTTTCCGAAACCGAATTTTATTTGGTTTTTTTTTTCTTTTCCTAAATGATTTTTTATTTCCTTAGACAGTTAGAATTAGATTTTTATTTTTTTCCTATAAATACCACATTAAAACACACAGAAAGGGACCAAATGGTTGGGGCTTGGATCTTTTAAAAAGGGAAGAAAATTCTGGAGTTGAAATTTTTGACCGGAGTCGAGACTCTTGAATTCTTTCAGCCAAAAGAAAACCCTAGCAAGCAAGAAGAAATCCAAAAAAAATACAGAATAGAAGGCAACAAATCTAAAATATCATGGAGAAAAGCAATCAACAAGGCAGTGGCTTAGCTCACTATTTTGCTCTCAATTCAACCAACAAATAC
This sequence comes from Garcia nutans, assembly GCA_947685225.1. Taxonomy (NCBI): domain Eukaryota; kingdom Viridiplantae; phylum Streptophyta; class Magnoliopsida; order Malpighiales; family Euphorbiaceae; genus Garcia; species Garcia nutans. Next base: position 20,216,034 of record CANTUV010000044.1, read on the forward strand.
AAAGGCAATGTAATCATTGTCTTTATCAAAGCTCATCCAGAATTTCGTTCAAACTATTTTTGTGGAGCCAACAAATGATGGTATGCTTTATGTTAAGTAAATATATATGTTTTGATTGTTTTAAATATTGAATGAGCCCATTCTTCATTTAGTTAAAGTTACAGTATACAAATTCTTCTAAAAATCGGTTCATATGTTAGTTTATGTGAATTACAAATTATTATTTCTATAAGTTATATCAATTATAACCCGTAGACTTATTTGTCACAGATTGTTTATTTGTTTTATTTTATGCCTATTTTATCAATACATCACTCAGAATCACATTAGGGTTTTCATATAAAACTTCACAGTAGCATCTTCTCTCTTTAAACATATTCATAGTTCACATAACTTATGAACTTTGATAAGTTTTTCATAAACACTAAACCATAATTCGTCTAAAACCTTAAACTATAAACATTATTTTTTATAAATATAAAACTTTAATCTATTCTTTCTAAAAACCCTAAATTTCGTGATGTTAAGCCCAAAACCCTAATGTCTTAAGGTTCCAAAACCCTAATTTCATGATGTTAGCCCTAGTCCCTAATTTGATTAACCAAAAACCTTACTACTTTCTTAAAATTATAAAACCCTAATCAATTCCATTTTTTCAAAAACCCTCATAGTATCCTAAATAATAAATATAATAATTTCAAAATCCCAAAACCCTAAATGTTAATTAAAGAACATGTTTTAAATCCTAAATTGAGACATAAATCTAAATTTGTATCTTTATTTGCTTTATTTAATTTTAGATTTGATTTTGTAGTTTATTATATGTTTTAATTTATTTAATTTCAATACTTGATTTATTTAACTTATCATGGATGGATATTTTCTTTATTATTATGATTATTATTTGTTTGTTTTGGTATTAAAATTGTAAGAGGTATGTTTCCACTTTGTGGGTACCTTATTAGTTAAATTTTATGTAATTTAAATTACTTTTATATTTTGGACCAATGTAAAGGACATGTTTCCACCATTCGGTAGGTGTCCTATTTAGTTTTAGATATGGACAACGTAAGGACATGTTTCCATCCTCGGATGGGTATCCATTTATTTAATATAATGATGCTTTATTTTAATTGTTGCATGTAGTATGGATAATATTGTTATATTTAAGAATTTTATAATATTAAGACCTGCAAAGGAGGTCGGTTCCAATGAACCGGGCATTGTGGGGGGTGCTGGGCCATTTCTCACCTTCCCCGCACATACCCAACTTTCCAAACCCATTAGGGGGTTGGGGATTCCTTAGGAATCGAGTTTCCGAACACATTAGGGGGTTGGGGATTCCTGAGAAAAATTAGTTTGAGACAAAATACAAACATCAATTAATTTTTGAGTTTATGCGTATACAAAATATTTTCAATCTCACTTTCAAATATTTTGGTCTAGAATCCAAATCCAGTTTAGGATCGAGTATCCAAGTCCAGTTTAGGATTGAGTATCCCAATTCAGTTTAGGATCGAACATCCAAATACAGTTTAGGATCAAGCATCCCAATCCAATTTAGGATAGAGTGTCCAAATCCAATTTAGGATCGAGCATCCCAATCAAGTTTAGGATTGAGTATCCAAATCAAGTTTAGGATCGAGCATCCAAATCTAGTTTAGGATTGAGCATCCAAATCCAGTTTAGGATCGAGCATCCCAATCCAATTTAGGATCGAGTATCCAAATCTAGTTTAGGATCGAGCATCCCAAACCCAGTTTAGGATCGAGTATCCAAATCTAGTTTAGGATCGAGCATCCCAAACCCAGTTTAGGACCGAGTATCCAAATCCAGTTTAGGATCGAGGATCCAAATTCAGTTTAGGATCGAGGATCCAAATCCAGTTTAGGATCGAGCATCCAAATCGAGTTTAGGATCGAGTATCCAAATCTAGTTTAGGATCGAGTATCCAAATCCGATTTAGGATCGAGTATCCAAATCTAGTTTAGGATTGATTATCCAAATCCAATTTAGGATTAAGCACCCAAATCTAGTTTAAGATCAAGCATCCAAGTCCAATTTAGGATCGAGCATCCAAATCCAGTTTTGGATCGAGCATCCAAATCCAGTTTTGGATCGAGCATCCCAATCCAATTTAGGATCGAGCATCCCAATCAAGTTTAGGATCGAGTATCCAAATCCAGTTTAGGATCGAGCATCCAAATTCAGTTTAGGATCGAGCATCCAAATTCCGTTTAGGATTGAGTATCCAAATCCAGTTTAGGATTGAGTATCCAAATCCAGTTTCAGGTCGAGCATCCAAATCCAGTTTTGGATCGAGCACCCAACTCCTATCTCAGGTCCAACTATCCAAATCAAATCCAAGTACCCATCCTCATTCAAAATTTGCTCAAAGTCATGTTGTTTTTCACTCTCGTCTACTAAAAGTCTCAGATCATTCAAGCAGGGGGCAAATTGTAGACTCTTATTTTTTTACCTAATTTGCTCCAATATTTTTAAAATAGTCCAAAATAATTTTTGTGGTATTTTAATTAAATAATATTTATTTTAATACTTATTATTTATAATTTTTAATAAAAATAAAAAAGATAATATTAGAAAAGTTTAAATAAATAAATAAATAAATAATGGGCGACGGAAGAATCGTCACTCGTGAAATTGGCTTGGGCCAATTCGCCATAGGAAAAACCTGTGACAAATTGGCCACAAGCCAATTCGCCGCATGAAATTCCTGTGGCAAATTGGCTGGCCCACATAACAGGTTGCACGCAACTCTCATAATTCTCGTGGCTTGCCCACCCACAGCCCGCAGCAATTTTTGCCGGCGCAATTTTTGCCAACGCATTTTTTTTTTCGAAACCGAATTCTATTTAGTTTTTATTTCTTTTCCTAAATGGTTTTTTATTTCCTCAGACAGTTAGAATTAGGTTTTGATTTTTTTCCTATAAATACCACATTAAAACACACAGAAAGGGACCAAGAGGTTGGGGTTTGGATCTTTTGAAAAGGGAAGAAAATTTTGAAGCTAAAATTTTTAACTGAACTTGGGACTCTTGAATTCTTTTAGCCAAAAGAAAACCCTAGCAAGTAAGAAGAAATCCAAAACGGTAACACAAAATAGAAGGCAACTGTAGACCCTTAATTTTGACCCTAATTTGATATGGTCCTAATTAAAGGATGCCAAAATAAATTTGATCCGACTTTAAATATTTAAACCTAGTTTATAATTTGTAAAGGAGTCGGTTCAGATTAAAGAGGCATAAATTTAATTGTAAAACCCTAAAATCAAGTGGAATTGGCCCAAATTAAACCTTTCAGTCCATAAGTTAAAAAAGGCAATACTAATTTGAATGAGGCCGGCCTGAGAGAAATTAGCATGCCTCGTGTCGATCTGGCAGCCCAGATAGACATGAGGTTGGACTCATGTCGACCTAGGCAAGCTAGGTCAACATGAGCATTCTTCATGTCGACTTTGGCAGGCTAGGTCGACATGAGCATGCTTCATGTCGACCTTGGCAGCCCAAGATTAACATGAGCATGCCTCAAGTTGACCTGGGTAGCCCAAGGCCGACATGAGGTTGGTCTCATGTTGACCTAGGCCAACCAGGTCGACATGGGTTCAATACGTTTCCTAATTCAACTAGAATTTGTTTTAAGGACTGATTAATATTAGGATAAGGATTCTGAGTGAAGTTAAGGCCTATAAATAATAACGTTTCAGAATTCAGAAGGGAGAGATTAACAGGGGACGGCAAGGAACATTAACAAGATAACAAGGAACATTAAAGAGAGACGGCAACAAAGAGAAAAGATTAGCAGCAAACATTCATCAGTCATCAATCCATCAAAGTCAGTAATGTTGTCTTTGTTCATTGTTCATCCAAAAGTTAATTGTGGAGGAATCAACGAGTGGAGGTTTGATCTTTAATCATGAATTATTTATGTTCACGGTAGTTTCATTTCTTTGATTAATAAGAACATGCATGTAGTAACTTGACCTTTGAACACACAGTACCTTGATCTTTGAACATGCAGTAAATTGGTTTTTGTTTTAATAACTTTAATCATTTGCTTTAATTATCACATTGATCAGTTGGTATTCATAACCCCACTGGCATATTTCATAAAAAATATAAAACTATCCAGTAGCCATTGAGGATTTAAATTAATTGTTAAAATCTATCTTGTTTACTTTACCTCAAGAACCGTAGGTTATTTCTTTGAAACTCAAAACCTCAAACTATTTTTACTCAAAAGCCTAAACCATTTCATTATTAAACTCCAAAATATTGATTATTTTTCCAAAAATTTATTTCTCCAAATCCCAAATTATATTTTTTTAGGCAGTAAGTTAAACCCCGTAACCCTTTCCCCAAATTATTCTACTTAAAGCCATTAAAAACCCTAATCCCAAAACCCTAGTTTTAAAAATCCAAATCCCAAAACCCTAGTTTCAAAAGCTCTAACTCCAAAACCCTAATTCCAAAATCCTAGTTTTAAAAACCCTAATTCCAAAACCCTAGTTTCCAAAACCCTAGTTTCAAAAACCCTAAAAATCCTAATTTCAAAACCCTAATTACAAAACTTTAGTTTCTAAAACCCTAAGTTCCAAAACCCTAAATTCTAAAAACCTTAAATTCTTTAAAACCCTAAATTTATATATGTATTGATTTATTTAATTTTAGATTTGATTATATAATTTATTATATTTTTTGATGGTCGATTTATTTAATTTCAATGCTTGATTTATTTAATTTACCATGGATGGATATTTTCTTTATTATTATGATTATTATTTGTTCGTATTAGTATTAAAATTGTAAGAGGTATATTTCCACCTGTGGGTACCTCATTAGTTAAATTTTATGTAATTTAAATTGCTTTTATATTTTGGACCAATGTAAAGGACATGTTTCCACCTTTCGGTGAGTGTCCTATTTAGTTTAGACATGAACGATGTAAGGACATGTTTTCATCCTCGGATGGATGTCCATTTATTTGCTTTGTTTGGATATTGATTTAATTTTAATATAATGATGCTTTATTTTAATTGTTGCATGTATTATGGATAATATTGTTATACTTAAGAATTTTATAATATTAAGACCTGCAAAGGAGGCCATTTCCAATGAACCGGGCGTTGTGGGGGTGTTGGGCTATTTCTCACCTTCCCCACACGTACCCAACTTTTCAAACCCATTAGGGGGTTGGGGATTCCTTAGGAATTGAGTCATCCACAACATCCGGGTGGTGACTCCATTTTCTCCGGACTTAGGTTCGTGTTCTCCAAGGCTTCGAGCCTAAACAGTGCCGAAGTCGCAAGAACCCTTCCACCGGGAGTAGGAGCGAAAATCTCTGCTCACAGTGGCGACTCCATTGGGGACAAGAGAAGTTGATTCCATTGGTCTTTATATTATTTTATTCTTTTTTATCATGATATTATCAATTGCATCATTTAGTTTGCATCGTGTTCGTGAGTTAGGACGCCCGTGTTACCCATGTTGTGTTATGTAAGGGATACCATACTTTCACTCAAGGTATGGAGATCGAGCATGGCATAATCACTCATAGCCTCGTACCATTTGGTATATACTTGCTATGGGAACCTAAGCCTTTTAACCCAAAGACTAAAACTCATGTAATTGGCCTAGTTACTTTTCCTTAGGTTTTTACCCTAAATGCTTGTTGTTTGACTATGGTTAATTTATCTTAGCTTAAATCATGGCTTATTTGGTTTATTCTTTTTCTAATATGACCTAATTACGTTGTGAGCTGAAATAAATTTTTCTTTAAAGTCCAAAAGACCAAAGCTATTTTTAAAACTTTTTAAGATGGTCTTTGGACATAAAACGTTTTCTAAAAATAAATCAAAGAAAATTCTTTTCTCAAGACTCAAATACATTTTTTCTAAAATCTTTTTACAAGGGCTTAGAAACAAAGTTATTTTCATCCAACTTTTTCTTACAAAGAGCTTGCAATTTATTTAGGTCAAATACAAAATACCAAAAATCAATTGTGAGCCTAGTTTATACTAAGAGTTATTAATCATGGGCTTGTTTTTGGTATGAATCATTAGTTACTTTTTCAAGTGAGAAATCTATTTATAATAAACCTCTTAATTTAGTTTTAATCCAATATAGCATAAAAGCTACTTTATTTTGTTGAATGGATTAAAATCTAATTAATGGGAATTATCATGGACTGATTTTCATTTTTGAAAATATAACTATTGGTTGAAACATCTGAGGGAATTATTCAAAAAATAAGATACCCCATGTTGGTATTTTGTTAACCATATTACCTAGGAAATGAGACTCGCCATTTGTGTATGGATGTTATAAGTTCAGAAGGAACGTCCTAATTATCATTCTTTGTTAATTATTTGTGCATACATGCATACATGCATACATTTGCATCTCATATCATTGATCCTTTCTGGCTCATAGACCTAAAGTACGACAATTCAAGAGCATACAATGATATCACCTACAGTATTGATTTTTTATTCAAGTGCTTTATTGGGAGGATGGATGCAAACTATCTAAGGGATATAATCGAAGAAGTTGTCAAAGCTAGGGTGGCCAAGCTACAAGATCAATTGGTCAAAATTATGAAGACCCAGCTGATTGATATTCTGGAGCTCATCAACAATGCTAAGGCAACATCCATGGAGAACATGTTCACTAATAGAGATCGAATGAAAAATGAGGGACCAATCCCTATTCTATGAGACCAGTCGAATCATGTGCTATCTAAGTGGAGCAATATGGGCGGCTATCACCCTAGTGGAAAAAGTCAAAGGGAAAGAGAGAAGAACCATCTTTTTGTAAAATAGAATTATCAAAATACATAAAAGGAAGCTGATATTAATGGAATCGGTCAAGGAGGAATGAGGCAATTTTTAAAATTAGGGAAGCCGCTATCTTGGGTTCTCAATAAGCTACAAAAGAAGAGATTGTTACAACCCTTGACTCCTCGACCTTTGCCAAATCCTTTACCCCTAAAATTTGATACTGAGGCTTTTTGTCAATTTCATCATACTCAAGGACATGAGACCGATAGATGTCCTCGATTGAGGCATAAGATCCAAGATCTAATCGATAATAGTAAACTGCCTGAGCCTGATAAGCACAACACTAATAATAATCCTCTGCCTAAATTTGGAAGGGCACCACCGCTTACAACCTTCATGAAGAGTTTTATCTTGTCATCCTGTGATGATATGGATAGAGAAGCTACTAAAGATGATGTGCTGCTAAGCAAGCTTGGACTAATTGTGGATGATGAAGCAATGATCCTTGACGATGGAAAAAATCCATGCCTCCAACCCAACAAACTTTTCTTAGCTTGAATATTGCTCTATTTATTTTGCTTTCTTTAATATTTAATTGGAACAATTGTGTTTTTTAAATTTAAAGTTGTTTGAATAAATTACTTTCATAAAATTTTTGTTGGTCTTTATTCATTTTGGTGCCCAACCAATGAGGAATCTAGCTTGATGATTCATGCATTAATATATTTATGCATCATGACTCGAATGACTTTACTAGATGAGGGAATTATTTTATAGCATTGAGTTGTGTATGCTTACTTAGAGAGGGCTCCTACATAATTACCTTTGTCTAGGTCCTAGTCAGTCTTAGAACATGCTTTGACAAACTTTCAAGGTGAAATTACACTCTGCTTATTTTAAGGGAGAGATTATCTAGGCATTGTTCGACTAGCCAACAACTAGTATCCGCCCTATTAAATATCAATCCCTAGTTGTCCCTTTGACCCTTCATAAAATTTTAGCTTTCTTTTCATTGGCATATAACCCCAATAACCTACTCTGAGTTGTTGTGATACTTTTGACAAGTCTTATGATCACTAAGATGAAGAGGCAAGAAGATCAAAGAAAGAAATGAATTGTAATATCCCAAAATGTGCCCTAGTAGTTTTGATATAATTGTTGTTTTATTTGGATTTAATAAATATATTAATTTTGAAAGAGAAAAGAATTTAAGAGAGAAATGTATATGTTGTATATATGGGAATATATACAACATATATACAAGTCAAAATGGATGGTCAAAAGAAGAAGATATTTATTTTGTTATTTATGAAATTACTAAAAAGGACAATAAATGAAAGGGAGTTATAATGAATAGAAGAGGGTATTTAAGTAATTTCTTATTTGGAATGCTTGGTGGAGGTTTAAAGAGAAGAGAAATTTGACTTTGCTTCTTTTGTCTCTTTCATTTTCTTCTTTTTTTTTGGGTGGCCGGGCATCACTAAGACAAGAGAGCAAGAGGTTGTTTTGAGTTCCAAGTTTTAAATTGAATGAAGATTCAAGTGATTGAGTTGGAAAATTTTGAAGATTCATCAATTTTGGTAAGTTCTCTCTTGATTTCTCTTGTTTATTTGAAGTTGTGTAAAAGTTTGATTGTTGATGTTTGAAAAGAGGGTTGTGTTGATTGTAGTATGTTGGAGTATGTTCGATTTAATTGATTGTGGTGTTGGTTTTGAATTGAAAATAAAAAGGTTAAATTGATGTTGGTTTTGGGAAGTAAAAGTGATGTTGGTTTTAGGGTTTTGAAGTGGTAAGTGATGTTTAACTTGAGTTGATCAATTATTCTCATAGATCTTCAAGTTGTTTGTGTTTGTTGGAGTTGTAAGTCTAGAATATGTGAATTTGGTCAGAAGCAGTAGCACTTTGGATGCCACGCCCGTGGCCTTGGTTGCCATGGCCGTGGCCATTTGTAGCCATGGCCGTGGAGGTTTGGAGCAAGGGAGGTAGATCCATTCTCTAACCCACGCCCATGAGGGTTGGGGTGGCCACGGCCGTGGGCTCTAATATGTGGTGTTGAGTTGTAATTTGTGATCTAAAGGTCTAAGATGAGGTTAATAAGTGATAAATTGTATTGGAATTCATGTATTGTATCATTTTTGGATTAGGTTTTGGAAGAAAGTGATTTGCCCTAATTTAAGAAGTGAAGAAATCTTGGAAGAAGAGTATAAAGTTGTGTGAGTGTTCTTGAGGTAAGTACAAATTACATTATTGCATACATGCATATGATTTTGAGACTTGATATACATTTGGTTGTATATGTGTTAGGAAATGTAATGCATAGTTGATGTATATTAATAATGTTATGTTTGGTATAATGTGAATGTTGGGATAAACATGTAAAATGTATGTTCATGCCATTGATTATATACATTTGAATGATGAATTGATTGAGGTGTTTTGAGATGATTGAAGCATATTTGCTTATATGATGTTATGATGAATTGTTTTCTTGTGATTTGAGATCATATGAGATATGAGGCCATGGTTGTTGGCTATGATAATTTAAATGAAATGTGAGGCCATTGTGATTGGCTAAGATGATCCAATTGAAATAAGTGGGGCATGTTTGCCTAAATGATGATGAGAATTGAGAATGGAATTGATAATGAAATAATAAATCAATTGTGTGTCTAATGTGTTATTCATTTTCAGAGTTTTGTTGTTGGTGGCATGCCTATTAGTAACAATCTCTTGAAGTTAGGTTGGGCTTGATCCTTGAAGCCAAGTTGGGTTGAAGTTTAACATGTTTTACTCCCCTTGAAGCTTGGTTGGATCTAGTCCTTGAAGCCTAATTGAAATGTTACAACCCTTGAAGCTAGGTTGGGTTTAGTTCTTGAAGCCAAGTTGGGTTGATACTTAGCATGCTTTGTTCCCCTTGAAGCTTGGTTGAACTTAAACCCTTGAAGCCTAGTTGGGATAATGATAATAATAAATGTGATAATTAAACCAAAACATTAACTCTGAAAGTTGAATGACATATTAGTGTTTTTGGGCCCATGCATGTCTTTGTTTTCAATGTGATTCCTAATTGGTGAAACTAATGAATAATGAGACACATGCTTATGAGATATAATGTTACAAGTTGGTTATTTTATATGAGTATCCTATTGGCAATGAATATAGCATGGAGAGCTATGTTGAGTAATGAAACTATAAAGATAAAATATGAATGTTTTGATATGATGTGATAGGGAACAATGAAAGGTTTTGAAATATACTATTCTCTTATATTGGTTTTGAATATCGATTGTGACATTAGCATTACATTAAAGCATAATATCATTATAGTTTGTACCACTAAGCCGTTGGCTTAGCGCGATTATGATTTATCGCGCAGGTAACAGGGAAGAACCAGAGAGTTCCTCTAGGCCGAGTAGAGTCTAGATTTGGTGGTGTTGATTGTGAAGCTTAAAGATCGAAGACATACTGCCAAACATGTATATATTTTATGTTTTTGTAAAACTTGAGTTTTGATGTATATGTATTTGTAAATATTTGTTATATTTTCCACTGTGTTTTGAATAAACTTTTTATTTATTGTGTTTTATAAATTTCTTTAAATCTTTTAAATTTGTTCATATAATTATAAAAGAAGTGAGTCATTTGTTTAGTAATCCATGATATTTCTATATTCAGTATACGTATATTACGATCGTAGAGCATGCTATGTACGTATACGGGATATAGAGGTGTTACATGAATAGTCAAGACCATAAAGATAATTGAAGTTCTCAAGACCATAAGAGTAGTTGAAGTTCTCAAAACCATAAATGTAGTTGAAGTTCACCTGAATTAGACCAAATATCACAAATAAAGTCAAGACTGAAGCATATTAATACCACTTCACTCATCCATTATTAGAAACCCAAGTTGGTACAAACAAGATGACTCTTTTAGAGCTAGAACAAAAAAAAAGAGGAGAAATGAAAATAAGACAAAAAAAAGAAAAAAAAAAGAAAAGAGAAAAAAGGAAAAAAATAAAGAAAAGAAGAAAAAAGAAGAAGAAAAAAGATAAAACCTAAAAATGGTTCAAAAAGCCAACCGAGTTCTCTTTTACCTAAAGCAGCAAAAGGCTTCCATTTGGTTTATAAGGATAGATTGACTTGAATTGGTCCATTAGTGGAGATAGTTTGGATAAGCATGCATATGAGATAGAAAATATTCAAACTCAAATGAGATCTTTGACGAAGTAATGTGTATGTGCCTATCTGAAGTGCAACAATTCTTGCTTAAATAGAAATAATTCCCAAGTTTAGTATGGTAACTAGGGCTGTGATGTTATAGATATGTTAATTTGGAAAGTTGAGTCTTGAGGTACTATGGCACTGATTTGACAAAGCCACTGTATCTAATTTAAAAAAAAAAAAGCAAGCAAAAGCCAAAAAAAAGTGTACAAAACAAAAAATTATTATTATCATTACCATTTTTGGCTTAATTACAAGTTTTATATTTTTGTCACTATGAGGAAGGAGGTGGTTCATAATCAGACAAAGCCCTAAAAAACTCATCACCCGTTGGAGGAGGGGGCATATTATCCGTGCAATATCCGCTCGAAGAAGGAATATCTAAACCTCCAGGACTTCAAAAATTGATTCTATCATCGCCTAAATAGGGAGGTGATATATCATGGATAATAGTCCGGGATCCCCTTGATGAAGAGGCATTTGGTTCTCTCATGCCCTGAAATCAAAAGTATCAAAATTCTCGTGCCTCTTGTTGATACATTTCCTCAAAATGGGCCGCATGTCAATGACTCGCAGCTAATTCCTCCTGAAGCTTCCTGTTTTGCTCCTCAAGCATCCGCTGTGAGCCAGAAAAGGAAAGGGTAAGTCCATATATTTCCATGCATACATGCAAGCATACATCATTATGGGATAAGAATGACTGACCAGGTAACTCAGATCAAAGCTCTGCGAATCAGATGGCACATCTAAATGAGAAGGGGCAAATGGAGAAAACTGTCGCTATATCGGGGTATCATATAGAGGGACACCCCTATAGTTAGAGGAACCAACAGCCTACAATGATCATATAAATAATAAGAATAGATAAATGAAGAGACAGTTGTAATGACAAAGTGATAGCTACTTAGAAAGTGCCAGCCCCGGAATTGCCATGGGATTGAGAAGAAGGCTCCTCCTCATCTTCTTCCTCATCCTCATCCATTCCCTCATCTTCTTCATCTTCTCCTCGCTCCGCTTCTATTTCTTCTTCACCTCTAGATAGCCCACGGACAACAACAGGTGACACTTCAAAACTTAGTAGATAATCCTAGATAAATTGAGCATATGACACGTCCGGTGAGAGTAGGAAGTCATGAACATCGAAACCAATATGAAAACGACTCCAAAAGGGCTCTGACATTGCTGTAGTGTTCAGAACAAATGATGGAATATCAACTAGTACTCTGCGCCGGTTAGGTCCAAGGAACCAGTCATGTACTCTATCGCCTAGAAACCACCCACTAAAGACTGGGCCAGCCTTAATTCGACGACAGTTTTGCAAAGGCATTGCATCATTCATGCATCTAACCCAGCCATTTTTCTCTTCGGCTCTCCACCAGGCTGTATCCACCTGCAGAAAAGTAAACTGGTAATTTATCTTTTATCATAGGTTTGATATTGATATTAACATTTTTCTTACTTGATCCCAGGTTAGACGACTCAAGTGGTAACGGTGAGAGTGCACATGGTGACTCTCGGACACTTCCCTGCGACCCAACAACCAAACACCCAAACTTGGAAAATTGACTCGTGGCTGTGTAATGTTTGGAACCCTCACCAAGTTATGCTCGTATGCCCAGACCTGTACATGAAAGAGAAAATCAAGCCTATGCACATGCATTGTGTGGATTAATAATTTTAAAGGAAATAGCACCTCAGCAATGGTCGCGAAACCAATAAAGGATCTTTTCTTCCTGCAGAGCACATCAAAATCGTGATAAAGACAAGCTAGACTAGCTTCCCCCATGCATAAGAAGATACGTGATCCAAGTCAGAAAGGGCGCGCAATACAGATAAGTGAATGGCAGACTCGGTGCTACCCAAAATGGTTGCCCCTAACAAATATAACAAAAATCCCCGAGTGTACTTTACCCAATACTCTCGGATGGGCTCATATCGGATTTTATACGACTTTCTATATCGGGGTTTGACACTGATCAATTGTCGGATTTCTTCTTCTTTCAAAATATTGCAGGTCAAAGGGACGGGGGTTCCATCACATTGGAGGCCGGTTATAGTAGCAAAGTCAACCGGACCAATTGTCATCTCTCCAATGGGCAAGTGAAAAGTACGAGTTGTGTCCAACCATCGTTCTGCAAGCGCCTGGATCACGCACCGGTCTATTTGATAGCCCCGTGCTGGTAATTGCAAATCGAAGTCCTCAAAACTACTTTCCCGCACCATTCTCTTTACTGCGGGCGGGGCCTGGTCATACCACTTACAAGCCTTGTGAATATTTCCTCCTACTTTGATATCGCAACCATCATGCTGCCCAAAATGCAGGTAAGTCCAGGTAAGTACACATGTAATTTCACTCACACACTTAAAAAAAGTATAACTATAATAATAAATAAATAAAAAGTAAATAATAGTAATATGAAATAGTAAATAAATGTTAAAAAAATTAAATTAATTAAATTAAAAAATTATTTAAATTAAAAAATATATATAATAATAAAATAAAATAATTTTGTATAAATATATAAAGCAATAAAAATAATAAATAAATAAATAAAATATTAAAAAATTTATTATTAAATTAAAATAATAAAATACTTTTGTATAAATTTGTAAAGCAATAATAATAAATATAAAAAATAATAACAATAAAATAAAATAATAAATAATAAATAATAATAAAGTAATAAAAATAAAATAAAATAAAAAAAGGTAAAAAAATAAATAAAAATAAATAAAAAGGAGACAGACAAATAATTTCTCGCACAATAATTGATGTGTTTCATTCTTATACAATCATTTTACATTAGAAGTTTTATGCATAAATTTGTAAATTTTGTCAAATAAATTATGCTATATACTTATTCTTGTATAATCTATATGAACATAATTATACTAACAAATTTTGCAATAAATTACTTATATGTATGAAAAAGTACTACTTACCGGTATTTTATCTTTGGAACTCCGATGGAGATGCATGCCGGGTAACATCGAAATTTGCACAATTTCATTATCTCGAAGGTAAGAAATCAATTCATTATTTGATTGAGTCCTATGCCTTAAAGAGTGTTGGATGGCTACCATGCTAACTGCTTGAGTTTTATGAATCTTACAATACTGACAGTGTTTAGTTTGAAAGGAAAGAAATAATATGAACTCTTTATAAAAAATGAAATGAATAAATGAGCAGCTTATATAGAGGAATGGCAAAGGAAAAAGCCAAAAAAAAAAAAAGAGCAGTAGTCTCATGAAAAAAAAAGAGAGAAAAAGTAAATATTATTATTTACAAATAGTGAATTACTATTTACAAATAGTAAATAAATAGTGGTGAATAGGGTATAAACAGTAACTATACGGTAAATAAATAGAAAACTCAATAATTCAATTCAATCAATTAGATACTTGCGTGTATATAAATATTTTTACACTTTTAAATATTTTTACACGTAGGGGGCAAGGAGATAATATGTGCATGGTAAAAATTAGCTAAATTTTTTGCAAATTATTTTAGCATACTACTGACTACAAGTATTTTTTGGAAACAGTTAAATATCAGGTCCAGAACCCAAATTACCCTCGGGTCTAGAACCCAAATTATTCTTAAGTCCATAACTTAGCTCAGGTCTAGAACCCAAATTACCCTTAGGTCTAGAACCTAAAATCTCTTTTAAGTCCAAAACTTAGCTCGGGTCCAGAACCCAAATTACCCTTAAGTCCAGAACCTAAAATCTCTCGTAAGGGTAGAACTTAGCTTGAGTCCAGAACCAAATCTTTTTTGAGTCCAGAACTCAAACCGGAACTAGAACCCAAACCATCTCGGGTCTAAAACCCAAATCTTTTTCGAGTTCATAACTCAAACCGGGTCCAGAACCCAAACCATCTCTAGTCCAAAACCCAAATCTTTTTTTAGTCCAGAACTCGAACCGAGTCCATAACCCAAACCATCCCGGGTCCAGAACCCAAGTCTTTTTTTAGTCCAAAACTCAAACTGGGTCCAGAATCCAAACCATCCCGTGTCCAGAACCCAAGTCTTTTTCAAGTCCAAAACTCAAACCGGATCTAGAACCCAAACAATCCCGAGTCTAGAACCCAAGTCTTTTTTGAGTTCAGAACTCGACCCGGTCCAAAACTCAAACCATCCTGGGTCCAGAACCCATGTCTTTTTTTAGTCCAGAACTCGAACCAAGTCCAAAACCCAAACCATCCTGGGTCCAAAACCCAAGTCTTTTTCGAGTTTAGAACTCAAATCGGGTCCAGAACCCAAACCATGTCGGGTCTAAAACCCAAACCATCTCTAGTCCAGAACCCAAGTCTTTTTCGAGTCCAGAACTCAAATCGGGTCCAGAACCCAAGTCTTTTCCTAGTCCAGAACTTGAACCGGGTCGAGAACCCAAACCATCTCGGGTCTAGAACCCAAGTCTTTTTCGAGTCCAGATCTCGAACCAGGGCCAGAATCCAAAACCAAAGCCATCTCAAGAAAATTAAGTCTATTTTTGCCGAAATTTAAAGTCTTGTTTCTTTTCACTCTCTTAATCAATTCAAGATCGTTCAAGCAGGGGGTAAACTGTAGACCCTTAATTTTGACCCCAATTTGATATGGTCCTAATTAAAGGATGCCAAAATAAAATTGATCTGACTTTAAATATTTAAACCTAGTTTATAATTTTTAAAGGAGTCGGTTCGGATTAAAGAGGCATAAATTTAATTTTAAAACCCTAAAATCAAGTGGAATTGGCCCAAATTAAACCTTTCAGTCCATAAGTTAAAAAAGGCAATACTAATTCGAATGAGGCCGGCCTGGGAGACATTAGCATGCCTCATGTCGATCTGGCAGCCCAGATCGACATGATGTTGGACTCATGCCGACCTGGGCAAGCTAGGTCGACATGAGCATTCTTCATGTCGGCTTTGGCAAGCTAGGTCAACATGAGCATGATTCATGTCGACCTTGGCAACCCAAGATTGACATGAGCATGCCTCATGTCGACCTGGGTAGCCCAAGGTTGACATGAGGTTGGTCTCATGTTGACCTAGGGCAACCAAGTTGACATCGACATGGGTTCAATACGTTTCCTAATTTAACTAGAATTTGTTTTAAGGACTGATTAATATTAGGATAAGGATTCTGAGTGAAGTTAGGGCCTATAAATAATAACGTTTCAGAATTCAGAGGGGGAGATTAACAGGGGATGGCAAGGAACATTAATAAGATAGCAAGAAACATTAAAGAGAGACAGCAAAAAATAGAAAAGATTAGCAGCAAACAATCATCAATCATCAATCCATCAAAGACAGCAACGTTGTCTTTATTCATTGTTCATCCAGAAGTTAATTGTGGAGGAACCAATGAGCGGAGGTTTGATCTTTAATCATGAATTATTTATGTTCACAGTAGTTTCGTTTCTTTGATTAATAAGAACATGCATGCAGTAACTTGATCTTTGAACACACAGTACCTTGATCTTTGAACATGCAGTAAATTGGTTTTTATTTTAATAACTTTAATCGTTTGCTTTAATTATCACATTGATCAGTTGGTATTCGTAACCCCACTGGCATATTTCATAAAAAAACATAAAACTATCCAGTTGCCTTCGAGGATTTAAATTAATTGTTAAAATCTATCTTGTTTACTTTACCTCAAGAACCGTAGATTATTTTATTGAAACTCAAAATCTCAAACTATTTTTACTCAAAAGCCTAAACCATTTCATTATTAAACTCCAAAATATTGATTATTTTTCCAAAGCCTGAATTTATTTCTCCAAATCCCAAATTATATTTTTTTTAGGCAGTAAGTTAAACCCCGTAACCCTTTCCCCAAATTATTCTACTTAAAGCCATTAAAAACCCTAATCCCAAAACCCTAGTTTTAAAAACCCTAATCCCAAAACCCTAGTTTCAAAAACTCTAACTCCAAAACCCTAATTCCAAAACCCTAATTTTAAAAACCCTAATTCCAAAACCCTAGTTTCAAAAATCATATTTTCAAAATCCCTAAAAATCCTAATTTGAAAACCCTAATTACAAAACTTTAGTTTCTAAAACCCAAAGTTCCGAAACCCTAAATTATAAAAACCTTAAATTCTTTAAAACCCTAAATTTATATGTTTATTGCTTTATTTAATTTTAGATTTGATTATATAGTTTATTATATTTTTTGATGGTCGATTTATTTAATTTTAATGCTTGATTTATTTAATTTACCATGGATGGATATTTTCTTTATTATTATGATTATTATTTGTTCGTATTAGCATTAAAATTGTAAGAGGTATGTTTCTACCTTGTGGGTATCTCATTAGTTAAATTTTATGTAATTTAAATTGCTTTTATATTTTGGACCAATGTAAAGGACATATTTCCACCTTTCGGTGGGTGTCCTATTTAGTTTAGACATGAACGATGTAAGGACATGTTTCCATCCTCGGATGGGTGTCCATTTATTTGCTTTGTTTGGATATTGCTTTAATTTTAATATAATGATGCTTTATTTTAATTGTTGCATGTAATATGGATAATATTGTTATACTTAAGAATTTTATAATATTAAGACCTACAAAGGAGGTCGGTTCCAATGAACCGGGCATTGTAGGGGTACTGGGTCATTTCTCACCTTCCCGACATGTACCTAACTTTCCGAACCCATTAGGGGTTGGGGATTCCTTAGGAATCGATTCATCCACCCCTTTATTTTTTCCTGCCCGTTTGGGTGGCGACTCCATTTTTTTCGAACTTAGGTCCGTGTTCTCTAAGGCCTCGAGCCTAAACAATACTGAAGTCGCAAGAACCATTCCACCGGAAGTGGGGGCAAAAATCCCTCTCACATCTACGAATCTGAAATATCAAGGAGAAAAGAAATTAACAAGGCTGTGGCTTAGCTCACTGTTTTGCTCTCAATTCAACCAATAAATACAAAGGCAATGTAATCATTGTCTTTATCAAAGCTCATCCAGAATTTCGCTCAAACTATTTTGGTGGAGCCAACAAATGACGATATGCTTTAAGTTAAGTAAATACTATATGTTTTGATTGTTTTAAATATTGAATGAGCCCGTTCTTCATTTAGTTAAAGTTACAGTATACAAATTCTTCTAAAAATCGGTTCATATGTTAGTTTATGTGAATTACAAATTATTATTTCTATAAGTCATATCAATTATAACCCGTAGACTTATTTGTCACAGATTGTTTATTTGTTTTATCTTATGCCTATTTTTATCAATACATCACTCAGAATCATATTAGGGTCAATAAAACTTCACAGTAGCATCTACTCTCTTTAAACATATTCATAGTTCACATAACTTATGAACTTTGATAAGTTTTTCATAAACACTAAACCCTAATTCGTCTAAAACCTTAAACTATAAACATTATTTTTTTATAAATATCAAACTTTAATTTATTCTTTCTAAAAACCCTAAATTTTGTAATGTTAAGCCCAAAACCTTAATGTCTTAAGGTTTCAAAACCCTAATTTCATGATGTTAGCCCTAAACCCTAATTTGATTAATAAAAAACCTTACTACTTTCTTAAAATTATAAAACCCTAATCAATTCCATTTTTTTCAAAAACTCTCACAGTATCCTAAATAATAAATATAATAATTTCAAAATCCCAAAACTCTAAATGTTAATTAAAGAACCCTAAATTGAGACATAAACCTAAATTTGTATCTTTATTTGCTTTATTTAATTTTAGATTTGATTTTGTAGTTTATTATATGTTTTAATTTATTTAATTTCAAAACTTGATTTATTTAATTTATCATGGATGGATATTTTCTTTATTATTATGATTATTATTTATTTATTTTAGTATTAAATTTGTAAGAGTTATGTTTTCACTTTGTGGGTATCTTATTAGTTAAATTTTATGTAATTTAAATTGCTTTTATATTTTGGACCAATGTAAAGGATATGTTTCCACCTTTCAGTAGATGTCCTATTTAGTTTTAGACATGGATGCTGTAAGGACATATTTTCATCTTCAGATGGGTGTCCATTTATTTGCTTTGTTTAGACATTGCTTTGATTTTAATATAATGATGCTTTATTTTAATTATTGCATGTAGTATGGATAATATTGTTATATTTAAGAATTTTATAATATTAAGACCTGCAAAGGAGGTCAGTTCCAATGAACTGGACGTTGTGGGGGTACTAGGCCATTTCTCACCTTCCCCATACGTACCTAACTTTCTGAACCCATTAGGGGGTTGGGGATTCATTAGGAATTGATTCATCTACCCCTTTCTTTTTCCCAGCCTGTCTGGGTGGCGACTCCATTTTCTCCAGGCTTAGGCCCGTGTTCTCTAAGATCCTGAGCCTAAACAGTTTCAAAGTCGTAAGAACCATTCCACAGGGAGTGGGGGCAAAAATCCTCGTTCACAATCATCCTTATAAAGAGTAGACAAATCAAAATCAAAATCAATGTTCTCATGATCACATATTATATGATTTTCAAACTGTTCTTCAATTAAAGCAACAATCTACTCTAGAGACTTTTAGACTCTAGGGGTAGCTTCCTTCTTCTCCTCTTGGTTAAATTTCTGATTAGTTGGTGAGATGAGCTTCTTTTTTACATATTTTGCAAGCTCAGCAACATCAGTAAAAATCTCAAAAACTATAATCAACTTTCCCATGAATATGATCAGTTTTAGCTTCCCCTATAGTGGTCCTAATTCTAGAGATTTAATAAATATTTTTTCTACAGGAGGGAATTTTATTTTCTTATCGTTCTTTAACAAAATATCTTTATTTGTTCCTTTATAACCTAGCCCCTTTCTCGAGACATGAGTTTTGAAATCTAGGAGCTCTATCACACTAGGTTTTCCTTTTTGAATGCCAATTCCTGGTAGGTATTCATCTATCTCATCATGGTTAAGACTTTAGAGCCCTTTATCACTTCTTTATAGATACCAGCCATATGAAATTCCTTAAGAGGCCTTTCTATCAAAACAACTTTAACCACCTTATTATCCTCAGCCAATATTACCATCATCTCATTTCAATTTGGAAACTTAATCTTTTGATGAAGTGTTGAAGGAAGTCCACCAAGAGGGTGAAACCATGGTAACTTAATAGCAATACAAAGGTGATCAATATATATGTGGGACCCACCATCACCATAGCTTTAAATGTTTCATTAGCTTGCCTTTTAGTATTATCATAAGTTCAAATCATTGCCTCAATCGAACTTAGGCCGCATGAATTCATTGTAACACTCTTATACCCTATATACGTATAATATATACACCCAGTATATATAAAATACACATATAGAGTATAAGAATGCCACAATTCAGATTTAATAAAAATACTTATATTTCCAAACATTAAAAATGTATTTTTAATAAGTAAATAAAATATTTCTCATTAGTTTTAGGTACCCAAAATAAGTATTTTATATAAAAATCTCTGAGAAAAAATTTGCTAGAGTTTTGTCTGTAATTTGGATATGCCAAAATTTTTAACAACTCTCAACCTACAGAAAAATAAACTCCCAATAAATATAAACAAACATTTCACCCCAACTTCTTAAACTCCTCCCATTTCCTCAAAACATTTATATATACATATATATATATATCAAAACACATATACACAATCCCACATTATACAATTTATCCAAAATGTTCTTTATAATTTATAATACATTAAAAAATATAAACATAATATATATTGTGATAAAATATACTATAACATAGAATGTATACATGGTGCCAACCAGCTCTGATCCTGTGGCAGCAAAAATCACCCCGAGCTCAAACAATCTCAAGCCTAGACCTAACTAGGTGTAGATGAACTTTCTGGATCTATAGGATCAACCATGTTACATGTGCGATGAATTTTAATCACGCTAAGCTAAAACCCTAGCAGAACATACTTTAATAATAATGAAACTTTTAAAGAAAGACAATACATTATGTTGTATCATAACATTACACAATGTAATATGCAATTCCATTTTACTTCACATTTATCATTTTTCCAAAACATCACATTAACACATACACATGCATTGGGCCCAACTAACCTAGTACATTATTCAAATCCCAGAGTTACTATTTTGATTCAGTTTGACACCCAGTGTCTAACTGGAAGGCAATATAAGTGACGCCTAGCGTCTAGCCCAAAGGCAAATCACAGTGATGTCCAATGTCTAGCCTGAAGGAAAATAATATATTAGTGGCACCCAACATCTAGCCCTATAGGCAAATGATGAGAATAATCTCATAGGCATGCCACCAAATAGAACTCTGAAAATTGAATAATATACTAAGCAACACATAAATATTACATATTTTCATAATCAACTTTCTTATC
Source organism: Garcia nutans (assembly GCA_947685225.1). Lineage (NCBI taxonomy): Eukaryota > Viridiplantae > Streptophyta > Magnoliopsida > Malpighiales > Euphorbiaceae > Garcia > Garcia nutans. The sequence goes on from CANTUV010000044.1 coordinate 20,237,385, forward strand.
ACATTGCCTTTTTTTCTCATCTTTCTCATTCATAACAATGCCAAATCACTTTAATACATTATACCTTATCACTTAATCACAATGTACATCATTTAGCATAACAATCATGTTACCCAAATATTTTTGGGTTATTTTCACATAATACACATGAATCACATTTCACTGATTTTAGCCATTAGCAATGGCTTTTCACAATGTACATAATGCATATACATCATTTCACATTCAATATCACAATGCATATGCGTATTCAAATAACCAAGTAGCTTAGCACATTTTTCTATCTAAAATGTGTTAAGCCAAAATAAATGCAAATATATTTAAATTATCAAAAGTATGTACTTACCTTAATTTAACACTTAAACCCAAGCTAAAGTATCCTTTTAACTTCTACTTCCAAATTGCCCTTTAACATTAAGGTTGTGCAAAATGCTTCCACCCAATGCCTATTCAAAATGTGAGTAAATAAAATCATTTAGAGTCACATTTTAGCACATTTCAAACATAAAACCCTAATTAAGCATCATTTTAATCACTTCCCCAAAATTTGCCAAACCTCACTTTAACTTTAGAATTTCATTCCACCACATTTTAATTGGTGTTTTAAGTTTATTTTTATCATCAAAAACATATTAGAACATGTTTTAACATGTTTTAACCAATTAAATCCAATAAACACATATTCTTTAACAAAACCCTAAAATATGCCTAATCTTCATTAATTATGGTTCTTCATTTCAAAAAATTCTAAATGTTAATCTAAGGCCATTTCCATCATTAAAATTATTTAATAACATGATTTATTCATTAAAATCAACTAGACAACTATGCTTTAAAAATTCTCTTCCAAAACTCTAAATTCAACACTACCTCTTTCAATCTCTAACCAAACTTGATTAAATCCATCATTTGACTTTAAAATCCTTGTTTAAGAATCAAAACAACATCTTTTGAATCCATTTGAACAATTAAAACACATAATTGAAAAAGTCCAAATTACACACAACCCTAAACCATCTTCTTCATCCAAACTCAACCCAAACTTAATCTTTTCTTCCATATAACTTGAAAATCATTATATACTAGTCAAAATAGCATCATACATATCCATTCAAGCAATTAAATCATGCAACATCAAAACCTCAAATCCAACATATTCATAATGTTTCATAAAACTTAGAATTTTGGTAAGAAAGTTTACCAATTAGAGAATAAATCACCAAAACTCCACTTAATTCATGAAAATCCCTTCAATTTTTTATGCTTGGAAGAAGAATAAATCTCTATTTTCCTTCAATGGAGAATCGGCCCCTTGAAGGAGAAGAAGAAGATATGAATTTTTAATATTTTATCTTTCTTTCCACTTTAAATTTAAGACCATATATATTATTTTAGTAATTTAATTATTTATTTATTTTAAAAAATGATAATTTAACTCTTCCATTCATAAATAATTTATTTTTAGACTATTTAATTAATTTTAATTTTATAAAGCATATTTATAACTTTGCCATTTGACCATTGACTTTCTTCTTTAAAGTTGACTTTTGTATATGTTATATATATTCAATATATATTTCAGATATACACTTTACTTTCTCACTTCTAATCCTTCATTTTTCATTTAAATTATTTATTTAATTTAATTTTTAAAAATTACGGATGTTACAGACAACCAATTTTTGTAGAATTTTCAGTGAGCACATATTTAAAGCGGACCCATCATCAACCATGACATAAGGGTTCTTTTTCCTTTAACCTCCACCTTGATGAAAAGCTTATGGATGTAGTCTCTTCCTTCTTTTGGTAAGCTAGAATCGAAAAAAGATATTGTTCCATCTTTAATTATGTTTTCCTTCTAATTACCTTTGTTTTCCTTCCCTTCTTTAGCCTTCTTCACTCCCATGAAATTAACTAGCTCTTTTGATGTTACAAAGGTGAAAATCTATGTGTTAGCTATAGCCTTTGCCATAGTCTCTTGGTGCCTTTTGGCTGTGGCTAGTAAGTCCTAAATGTTGATACTGGCTTGGGTCCTTTTTAGTTATTTAATGATGGCATCGTCTTCCTCTTCTTTTTCTTCAACTCGGCCTCTCTCCCTCTATCATTTTCTTCTTCTTTTGGAGGAGCCCTTCTATAAGGCTTGCCAGAGTAGGTATTTGTAATTTTTCTTCCTTAGTTTAGACTAAACCCATTCCTCTTCCTTAGACTCTAATTCATTATCACTATCAATTAAGTCCCAAAATTCATTCACAACATAAATGGTCATCACTTCCTTGCTCATAGCTAGCTCAAACTTGTTCAATAAACCCTCCTCCTTCTTTGTATTTTCTCCATCCATATCTCAAGATGACAAGACAAAATCTTCCCTCAATCCTCCCCCTATCATAAAGGTTCCTAAAGGAGATATCTGCTAAACTTAGGAAAAAGATTGCTCTTTGTGTTAGGTTTATTATGCTAAGGCAGCTTAATTCTATTAATTAGATCCTACTGTTTTATTAGTTTTTGTTATAGATTTGTGTCTTATTTATTATGATAATTATTGTTTTATTTAGGTATTTTATTAGTTTCAATCGGTTTATTTAATGTTTTCATTAATTTTGGTAGTTTTAATTTATTTAAGTGTTTATGTTATTTTTGTCCTAGTTTTTTAATGAGTGTTTATGTTTTGTTGGTTAATGTTCATTTAATTCTTGTTTAAAGTTTGTTTCAAGTTTTGTTTTAGGTTAAAAAGCTAAGGAACCAAGAAGAAGGAAAAATTGGACAGTAGCTGACACATGCAGAGGACACGGCCAAGCTTGTGGCCGTGTCCCATACCAAGCAAAAGAGAAGCCAACAGATCAGTAGCTGACACACTCAAGGGACACGGCCAAGCTTGTGGCCATGTCCCTCCAAAGAAGCTCAAACACGGCCAAGTTGTGTTAGCTTGGTCGTGTCTCACTCAGGTCAAAAGCAAAAGGAAGAAAATCATAGAAGACACAAGCAAGGGACACGGCCAAGCTTGTGGCTGTGTCCCTCCAAAATGGTCCAACACGGCCAAGCTTCCTCCAACACGGCCATGTCACTCAATCACACCAAAGAAGGAAAGAAGAAACTCTCATAGAAGCGAACACAAGCAAGGGACACGACCAAGCTTGTGGCTGTGTCCCTCCAAAGACCTCCAACACGGCCAAGTCTCCTCTAACTTGGCCGTGTCTCTCATGGACCAAAGACAAGCGGATTTTTTTAAAGTGGATGTTTCGTATAAAAGAAAAAAAGTTAGGGTTTTCAAGAGTTGTTGAGAGGTTGAGAGCGGTTTTAGCCATCAAGAGAGTTTTAGGGTTTTGATATCTTGTTTTCTTTGATTTTGATTACACTTTGATTAATCTAGCTTAGATTAGATTGTTCTAGCCATTGATACATCCTTCTTGCAAGATTTGAACAAGAGATTCTTCAGAAGCTTCAGGGAGTTTGTAATTTGGTTTTGTTCTTGAACTTTATCTCTTTAATTTCATTGGAATTGTATTTATGGATATTATCATGTCTAAATTGATTTCTTTGAATATTAATGAGATGAGTATGTTTGATAGCATTATGAACTAATTTGATCTAGTCTAGGGTTTGTATGGATCTGCTATGATTGAATGAATTGGTTAGTACTCTTAACTCAATTATTTCTTTAAGCCTTTATTGAATGAGTTATTGTTGATATATAATTGATTGGCCACCAATTATGTGTTTTAGGTATTAGATGATGGATTGAGAGATGAAGTCTAATGCTGGAACAATTCAATTAAGGACTTAGGTGAATTAGAGATATAACCTAGGAAAAGATTATTTCAATTGGAACAAGATTATTTGAGAGAGGTTTGAATGCGAAAGCTTATTTCCTTTATTCAATTAATTAAGTTGCTTGAGATTCAATCTTTGAAATTAAATTGGTTAAGAGGAATAACCATTCATACATATAAGTAGTAGAGAAGTGCAAACCCTAGACCATTCTATTAAGTGAATCAAAACATCAGTTCAATTTACTTTTATTTGTTTTAAACTTCAATCAATCTGTCTTCTTTAATTGATAGCAATCTAAATTTATTCATTACTTGTTATTTATAAATTGATAATCAATTAGCTACTTTAGCTTCCTTGTGAGACGACCTTGGGGCGATCACCTTGCTGCAGCTACCTCTTATACTTGCGAGTGACGCTTTGTGGTAGAGTTAATTCGAGCGCAACAAGTTTTTGGCGCCGCTGCTGGGAAGGCTAATTGGCGTAATTGTTTATTAGTCTTAGATATTTTAGATTATTTTTCATTATTTACTTTTTATTTTATTTGTCTTTTGCTTTTTATAATTCTTTTGTTCTAGAAATTTTGTTTATGCAAGGCAGGAGATCACTTGGAGGAGAGCTATACCCAGTCATTCCAGAAATTCAAAGAGTGAAAAGGAGCAGGGAAGAGTTTGAATTGTACACAGGATTTGATACTACAGAGGAGGACACTTCTGATTTTGAGTCGGAATCTACACAATCTGTTAAAATGGCAGAAGAAAGACAAAGGACTATGAGAGATTTTGCTAGACCTGTCATTGGAACTTCCACCTCTTGCATAAGACTGACAGATGCAGCAAGGAATTATGAGTTGAAGAACATTCATTACAACATGCTGCCATCATTCTATGGAGTTCCAAATGAAGATCCTTTGAACTTTATTCGGGATTTTTATTTTACCCTCAACACTTTTCCATTGGGATGACTAACAGAAGATCAGTTGAGGATGAGATGTTTCCCGTATACATTGAAGGATAGAGCTAAGAGCTGGTTAATGATGTTGCCCGAAAATTCTTTGACAACTTGGGAGCAAGTTTATAACAAGTTCATGGGCAAGTTTTATTCACATCAGAAGACATCTGAATTGAGAGGGAAGATTGCTACATTCTCTCAATTTGAAGGAGAACCATTTCATGAGGCTTGGGACAGATTTAAGATGCTATTGATCCAGTGTCCACATCATCACTACCCACTTCAACTTCTTAATCAGTTTTTCTACGATGGTTTAACCCAGCAATTTCAGAACATTGTTGATAACGCAGCTGGAGGAGCTATGGGAGAAAAAGACAGCTGATGAAAATTATGAGATCTTTGAGATGTTGGGAGCTAATTCACAACAGAAAAGTGTAAGAGGAAGAAGTAAAGGGGTAAATCAATTGGAGGCCAATAGTGAGATGGTAAATCAGATAGCTGAGTTGACAAGGCAAGTGCAGATGCTGAACATGAAGAACAATATTTCTTCATCTACTCAAGAAGTGTGTGGAATCTATGGGACTTTCGGGCATGGAGCAATTATATGCCCCTCTGCATATGAGTCTTTTGGTAATGAAGCTGAGCAAGTCAATGCCATTGGGGGATTCCAACCAAGGGCCCAGAATGATCCTTACTCAAATACATACAATCCTGGTTGGCGGAATCATCCTAATTTTTCCTGGGCAACAAATAATTCTCAGCAGCCTTTCCATTTGCTCCAGAGACAGAACCAACAGCAGGGTCAATCCTCAAATCAAGAGTAGTCTAAGATAGAGAGTTTGGAGGAGAGTTTACAAGCTTTTATCCAAGTCAGTGCTAAAAATTAAGAGATGACCAACAAGAGCCTGGATTCCTTAGAAGCATCTTTTAAGAAAGTGGAGACTCAAGTAGGACAACTTGCACAACAGATGCAAATTCAACAAAAGGGGAAATTCCCAAGTCAACCTGAGCAGGCACAATCAGTGACTGTTCTTAGAAGTGGTAAGGTAATTAACACTAATGTTGAAAATAATTCTGAGAATGCAGGTGACCAAGAGAACAAGAAGGAAGGAGAACCAGAGAATAAAGGTGCTGGAGAAAGATCAACGGAGAAATCCCTTTCAACAGATTTACATAAGGCAAGCAATCCATACCGTCCACCTATACCATTCCCCAGCATGTTGAAGGATGATAAAAAAGATAAGCAATTTTCTAACATCTTCAACATGCTGTCCAAGGTAAGTATTAACTTACCTTTACTTGAAAGAATAAAGAACATGCCGGCTTATGCCAAATTCTTCAAAGAGCTGATCACCAAGAAAAAGAGGTATGAGCCGAATGAAAAGGTGATAGTTTTAGAAGTAGCTAGTGCTGTTCTGCAGCATAAACTACCTCCCAAGCTAAAGGATCCTGGTAGCTTTATAATTCAAATTACTATGGGGAATGGAAAGGGGACTGAAGGCATGTGTGATCTAGGAGCAGCGTAAATTTGATGCCTTATTTTGTGTATCAAGAATTAGAACTAGGGGAACTTAAACCTACAAAAATGGTGTTGCAATTAGCTGATAGATCTCTTAGATTTCCGAAAGGGGTTATAGAAGATGTGTTAGTTAAGGTTGGAGGGTTGATAGTACCTGTGGACTTTATAGTTCTTGACATGAAAGGAAGTAACCCTACACCATCAGCACACACTATTTTGCTGGGTAGGCCTTTTATGGCTACTACCAACACTTTAATAGATGTTAAAAATGGTAAATTATCAATGACTGTCTTAGGTCAAACTTTTGATTTTTCTATTTTTAACACTTCTCCCATTCCTACAACTACTTTATATGAGGATTGTTCTTTAATTAATTGTGTTGATGCAGTTGTTTCAGATGTTTTCTTACAAACAGGTTCCTCAGATAAATTGGAACTGACACTGACCTTAGAAGAGGGGGCTAAACCAGTGAGGGAGACCCAAAGGTGCCTTAACCCAAAGGCACATGAGAGCTCGAGGAACTATAAGGATCGCACTAAAGCAATTCATGACAGATTTATTGTGCGACAGACATTGAGTCCAGGTATGAAAGTTTTACTTTTTAATTCTCGACTTCGTCTATTTCCAGGTAAACTTAAATCTCGATGGAGTGGTCCTTTTGAGATAACTCAGGTATGTCCTTCTGGTGCCATTGAATTGCTTAACTCTCGAACTAATAAGACTTTTAAAGTAAATGGACAGAGAGTTAAACCATATAAAGAAGGATTTCATGAAGTGAGGATCATTGACAGCACTTTGATCCACGATCCCTAGGCCTTGCAGTGATGTCCAGCTTTATAACATTAAAGAAGCGCTAAATGGGAGGCAACCCATCAGTTTGCATTTCTTTTTCATAGTTATAATTTTATATTTAGCAATTTTGATTTTATGTTTAGTTTAAATAAATGGAAACCCTAAAGCTCTCTTGTATTTTGTTTTTGAACATTTGTGTTTGTGATGAAAAGTTAGGGTTTTGCCTCACCAGGGTACGATGGAAGACAGGTTGTCCTTTAACTCTTTCTCTTTATTATTCTTGTTTTCCATTGAGGACAATGTAAATTCTAAAGTGTGGGGTAATCTTTAAGATTTTCTTTAATTTTTGTTTTGTTTGTCTTGGTGTGTTTTATTGTGTGTTGTGCATGGCATAATTGTTGAAAATTTATTAATCTTTTATGTGATTCTAGCATTATAGTTGAGACTTTAGTATCAGCATAGAAATGAGCATTTGAATTCATTCAGGATCAATTTTCACATTCTGCAATTCATGACATATAAATTTTTGTGAACCCACCTTTGTGAGTTTTGAGCCTTATAAATTGAATATTAGTGTCAATTGATTTTCTTTTCTTAAGTGTGCACCTTCATGATTTTGCATCTATAGAGCTTGCTTTTGCATACTAATTGAACTCACATTATGATTTCATCTCAAGTTTTAAAATGATGAAGGCAAATTAGGTTAGCTCTTTAGCTTAAAAAGACTTCCCTTAATATTGAATTCCTTAGTGAGCCAAGTTGAGCCTTTTACCTTTTTCTTGTTTGATCAACATAATTCTCAGCTTAATATTCTCTTATTATCATCATACATGCATTAAGGAATGGAGTTTTATGATATGACAATAGGGTGGTTTATTTCAAAGTGTGGGGTAAGCAAGTAAAAAAAATAATAAAATATAGTATTGCTATTTGGGGTTGAAATGCATACTTTGCACATTGTATTTGACTAAGAGTTGATTATTCTTTTCCTCTTCATTTTAAGCTAGATGTTTCATGCAAGTTTATATTTTGTATATATATATATATATATTAAAAAAATGATGATAAAAATAAAAGAAAAAGAGAAAGAGAAAATAAAAAAGATATATATATATATACAAAATTCATATATTTTCTAGCAATAGAGGAATGTCGACTCATGTATTTTTCTTTAAGTGTGCAAGTATGTGAAAGTATCAAGGTTGGTGAGTATGCCATTTGAGGGAGTTATGAGTTTCTTATCAAGGGTATTGTCTAATTTAGATACTCCATTTATTGATGCTCCGGCTTAAATGTCTTTTCTCACACCTTTACCTTAGCCCCATTACATCCAAATGAAAGACCTTCGGATTATTTCATGACAAAATCAGTGAGGGAGATTGGATAATTAAGCAAGTTTATGGTAGTATGCAGCCATGAGTGGTTTGAGTGAATTAACCTTTAAATCGAGTGAAACACTTAGAAGAGAGATGAGATTTGTATGTCTGGATTAATGAATGAGTTAAGAAAATCTTGATTGAAGGAAATTGCAAATATTTATGGCTGAGTCTTAAAGGATTTCATCTTATATACTGGAATTATAGTTAAGGTTGTTTAAGTTTTAAATTTATGCCATGTGAATTTGCTTGAGGACAAGCAAAGTTTTAAGTGTGGGGTAGTTGTTTTATTAGTTTTTGTTATAGATTTGTGTCTTATTTATTATGATAATTATTGTTTTATTTAGGTATTTTGTTAGTTTCAATCAGTTTATTTAGTGTTTTCATTAATTTTGGTAGTTTTAATTTATTTAAGTGTTTATGTTATTTTTGTCCTAGTTTTTTAATGAGTGTTTATGTATTGTTGGTTAATGTTCATTTAATTCTTGTTTAAAGTTTGTTTCAAGTTTTGTTTTAGGTTAAAAAGCTAAGGAACCAAGAAGAAGGAAAAATTGGACAGTAGCTAACACATGCAGAGGACACAGCCAAGCTTGTGGCCGTGTCCCATACCAAGCAAAAGAGAAGCCAACAGATCAGTAGCTGACACACTCAAGGGACACGGCCAAGCTTGTGGCCGTGTCCCTCCAAAGAAGCTCAAACACGGCCAAGTTGTGTTAGCTTGGCCATGTCTCACTCAGGTCCAAAGCAAAAGGAAGAAAATCAAGCAGTAGAAGACACAAGCAAGGGACACGGCCAAGCTTGTGGCCGTGTCCCTCCAAAATGGTCCAACACGGCCAAGCTTCCTCCAACACGGCCGTGTCACTCAATCACACCAAAGAAGGAAAGAAGAAACTCTCACAAAAGCGAACACAAGCAAGGGACACGACCAAGCTTGTGGCCGTGTCCCTCCAAAGACCTCCAACACGGCCAAGTCTCCTCTAACTTGGCCGTGTCTCTCATGGACCAAAGACAAGAGGATTTTTTTTTAAAGCGGAGGTTTCGTATAAAAGAAAAAAAGTTAGGGTTTTCAAGAATTGTTGAGAGTTTGAGAGCGGTTTTAGCCGTCAAGAGAGTTTTAGGGTTTTGATATCTTGTTTTCTTTGATTTTGATTACACTTTGATTAATCTAGCTTAGATTAGATTGTTCTAGCCATTGATACATCCTTCTTGCAAGATTTGAACAAGAGATTCTTCAGAAGCTTCAGGGAGTTTGTAATTTGGTTTTGTTCTTGAACTTTATCTCTTTAATTTCATTGGAATTGTATTTATGGATATTATCATGTCTAAATTGATTTCTTTGAATATTAATGAGATGAGTATGTTTGATAGCATTATGAACTAATTTGATCTTGTCTAGGGTTTGTATGGATCTGCTATGATTGAATGAATTTGTTATTACTCTTAACTCAATTATTTCTTTAAGCCTTTATTGAATGAGTTATTGCTAATATATAATTGATTGGCCACCAATTATGTGTTTTAGGTATTAGATGATGGATTGAGAGATGAAGTCTAATGCTGGAACAATTCAATTAAGGACTTAGGTGAATTAGAGATATAACCTAGGAAAAGATTATTTCAATTAGAACAAGATTATTTGAGAGAGGTTTGAATGCGAGAGCTTATTTCCTTTATTCAATTAATTAAGTTGCTTGAGATTTAATCTTTGAAATTAAATTGGTTAAGAGGAATAACCGTTCATACATATAAGTAGTAGAGAAGTGCAAACCCTAGACCATTCTATTAAGTGAATCAAAACATCAGTTCAATTTACTTTTATTTGTTTTAAACTTCAATCAATCTGTCTTCTTTAATTGATAGCAATCTAAATTTATCCATTACTTGTTATTTATAAATTGATAATCAATTAGCTACTTTAGCTTCCTTGTGAGATGACCTTGGGGCGATCACCTTGCTACAGCTACCTCGTATACTTATGAGTGACGCTTTGTGGTAGAGTTAATTCGAGCGCAACACCTACATCTTGTGTCTTAACATAACACACTTATCCATTTCAAGCCTCTACATCTAATGGAATTGACATAAGGCCTTGATATTAAAGTTTTGTGGTAAAGGATTCGGTAAAGGTTGAGAGTTTAATGGTTATAATAGCCCTTTCTTCTATAGCTTGTTAAAAACCCAGGATAGAGGTCTCCCTAGATCTAAAAACTGTCTCCTCTTCACTTGGCCAGTCATTGCATTAACTTCTATTGCTTTATTTATATTATGACTTCTAGATTGATAGTTCCCTCTTTGATTCCTCCTTCTAGAAAAATGATTCTTCTCTCATTCCCATTCCTCTATTTGCAGGATATCTTGATAAAGATCTTTAAAGCTCTGATAAGGGTATGATACATTTATTTACAGAGATTAGGTAGAACCCCCTTACTATCATTCTAATCTGATTAGACTTGTCTAACCTCTTTTTGAGAAGAGCTGCATTGTTCATCCATCTTTTCACATTATCTATAAAACTCTCATTTTATCTCTCTCTGATAGTCTCTACCACCATTAGGGTGACTTCTAGCTTAGCATTGTACCTATACTACTGGATGAAGACTTTGTATAGCAAATCTCGATCTTTCTAAGTGCTTTCCTCCAAGGTATTGAATTAGTTTTGTACTAAAGTATCCAAAGAGAGCACGAAATACCTTAGGATTTGATCCTTAGTGGCTCTAGAAGAGTGCGTGGAAATGATGTATTACTTGACTTGTAAGTTGGGATTTCTTGTTCTGTGAAACTTAGCAAAAGGAGGCATTTTAAACTTATAAGGGATTCCTTCATCTTCTTTAAACATCTTTACACCTTTGACATCCCTTTAGTCTTCAGCTTCTTTTCAAATTTCTTTTCTAAATTAGTAATAAGTTTTTTAACATCAGCAGATTTAGTCTTCTCTACAGCCTTCTTCTTTTCTTTCTGTTGGAGGTATATATCCTAGACATCATCATCAATCACCACCATCTCTTCATCAAAGTTTACCTCAGCTATCTTAGCCTTTCCCTTGACCTTATGCTTCTTAGAACTGTTAGATGTCTTAGCAGTTCCACCAATGAAGTTAATTGGCTTCTCACAGTCTTAACCACAGCCCCCTTTAATTCTTCCATCTTGGATGAGAGGGCTTCATCGACCAAGTTTTGAACTTGCTTAAGATCCATTGCTTTTGATGTGAAGATAATCGAATCTTCATTGAACTCTAAGTCACTGATGTAGGTCAGGTTGTCATATTCTCTTGAATTGCTATACTCCAGGTCTATAGGCCATAAAGGATCAATGTTATGAAATGTAATATATATGCATGTGCAAAAAACAAACAAATAGAGTCAGGATGTTCCTTCCAACCTTATTTCTCCCTAAACATGAGTGGCTAGTCTATTTCCTATGTGTTATGGTCAATAAAGATATCAACGGAGGATATTTTTATTTTTGAAAGAATCACTCAGATAAAATAACCAATAATTGTATTTTTCAAATATAGAAGTCAGTTTATGATAATCCCTATTAATTAATCTTTAACCCTTTAGATCCACTGAAAAATATGCTATATCTTGGATTAATACCAAACTAATAGGTTTATTATAAATAAACTTCTCACTTGGAAAGGCAATTAGTGATCCATGCCATAGATAAGCCCATATCTAACAAGTTTTGGCATAATTAAAGCTCGCAATTGATTTTAGTATTCCATAATTGACCTAACTAATTACAAGCCATAAAAATTCAACCTATTGTAAAAATGAAAGTTTGATTTAGAAAAATTATTTTTGGGCCATAATTTGAAAATTGGCTCTGGGCCCACCTCTAGATAATAAAGCCCATTGTAAAATAGTTTATTTATAAAATTAATTTTGGGCTTCATGTTTAGACCATAAAAAATAATTTTTGACACAACTCGAATAGTTATGAAAGTGATTTGGGCCTTGGGCTCAAAATAATTTTGGCCTTTTAAGATAGCAAGGTCATATTAGGAAAAAGCAAACCAAATGGGACTTAATTTAGGCAAAAATATGTTAATCATAGTCAAACAGTAAGCATTTAGAGTAAAACTAAGGAAAATAATTAAGCCAACTACATGTGCTTTAGTCTTTAAGGTAAAGAGCTTAGTGTGAGCAAGAATTTTCACCCCCTACTCTCAGTGGAATGGTTCTTATGACTTCAGCATTGTTAGACTTTGGACCTTAGAGAGCACGGGCCTAAGCCTGGAGAATTAGAGTGACCACCCAAATAGGCTAGGAAGAAGATAGAAGGGGTGGATGAGTTGATTCCTGAGAAATTTTCAACCCCTACTAGGTTCAGAAAGTTGAGTACATATGGGGACAGTGAAAAGTGTCCCATGACCCTCATAACGCCTGTTTCATTGGAACCGGCCTCTTTTTGAAGTTTATATATTATTAAATTCTTATATTATTATGATATTATCCATAATACAAAAAATTAAAATAAATAAATAAATAAAAACAACCATCATGAATCATGAATCAAATAATAAAATGGGCACCCATACAAGATGGAAACATGTTCTTACAAATGTCCATGATCAATAACAAACAAAAAAAAATAGGACACCCATCAAAAGATGAAAATGTATCCCTTACAATTGTTCCAAAGTCTTTAATAAATTAAATTACACAAATTAGGCACCCACTAGTAAAAATATGCCTTTTACATCCTTACAAGTAAAAATATGTCTTTTACATCCTTAAAATAAAATTTGCAATCCACAAATATATATATATAAATAATCACCATATAAAGACTTATAAATTTGGGCCTTAATTAAAAGCAAAATTAAGATTAATCACAAAAATTCCAATTCGTAAATATATCTTAATATTAACTATACTTATTGAATGAGTTACTGCCTCCAGTATATATGTTATTAATCATATTAGTAACAAAATAATGATGTTTAATACTTAAATAATCTTCCATAATCACAATTTATAAATTACAGTTTTGAAACACAATGCAAATAAAGTAAAAAAAAACATGGAGTTAAAAACATAGTAAATTTGCATGATTAAATGAGGACGGCACAATATTAAATTAAATAATAGATTTGATTGATGAAGATCATACCTTTGTTGTAGGTTCCACGAAACTGATTTACATTGAACTAAGCATTGCTATTGTTTGGATCATTCCAATTGGTTTAGGTCAAGGTTTTAGTTGAACAATGAATGTTCACAGTCTGCTTCTGTTTTCTTTTGTTTTCTATTTCTCTAGTTTTGAGTTAATGGTTGCTAATGACTGCCTTTTAATTGTTGATTGTTTCGGCTCTTTATTTTTGGTAGTCATTGTTTTTTTTTTTTTTTTTTGCTAAATCTTGCCATCTAATTGCTAATTGTGGCCCTCCCAAATTGTTGCTATTAATTGCCTTTTAGAGGCAACATTAGGGCAACAATCTGGCTTTCTTTTTGGCTAAACAATCCTAATTCTATTAGAAAAGCCACTGCATCCGAGTTTTAGTAGAATTATAACACTTAAATTAGGCCCGACTTAAGGGTCATGTTGAATTGGCCATCAGATATAGCCAATTCATCATGATTTATTCAGCTAGTTCAGTGGTTTTGGCTTTTAAATTGGACCAGACTCACTGTGGGCTTTTTAATTGGGACTCGATTTGATTTGGGCCTTTTAATTGGAACCAGATTTGTTTTGGGCCTCTAATTAAAGTCGAATTCATTCCAGATCAAAATTAAGGGTCTACACTCAAATTTTCACAGCAAGTATATACCAAAAAAGTATAAGGTTGTGAGTGGTTATGCAGTACTTAATCTCTACATCTCGAACGAAAGTATGATATCGCTTACATGCAAATAACATGAGTTCTACAAGGCATCCTAACTCTCACACATAATATAATTCTAAGTGATCCAATGAATAATATTATATTGAGAAAAAATAAAATAATATAAAGACAAACATAATCAACTTCTCAAATCTCCAATGGAGTTGCTACTATGAGGAAAGATTTTTGCCCCTACTTCTAATAGAATGGTTCTTGCCACTTCTGCACTATTAGGCTCTATGCCTTAGAGAACACAAGCCTAAACTCAGAGCATATAAGTCACCATCCGGATGGGTAGGGAAGAAGATAGAAGGGGTGGATAACTCAATTTGTAAGGAATCCCCAAGCCCTACTGGGTTCGAAAAGTTGGGTACGCATGGGAAAGGTGAGAAATTTCCTGACACACCCATAATGCCTAGTTCGCTAGAACTAGCCTCCTTTTCATGTCTAAATATTATTAAATTTTTACATTATTATAATATTACTCATATTAAAATATTATTAAAATAAAATAAACACCATATGATAAATTAATCAATCAAAATAAAAATCATAAAATGGGTATACATAGAAGATAGAAACATACCCTTACAATTCCTAAAAATCTAAAATAATTAAAAGAATAAATAAAACAAATAAACCAAAGCGCCCACAATTCCTGGAAACATGTATTTTACTGCTATTCTAAAATAAATAATTAAAACATCCATAATCCGCAATTAAAGGCACACATAACACATAAGTAATCATCACATAAAATTATCACAAAATACTAACATATCATTACACAAACTTATCAAAAGCACATATCACATAATTAATTACTATAGAATACTATAATTATAATTAGTCTCCAATTAAAATATATTAAAAAAATGATTAAAGTTACCTTTTCACAATAGTACCAAAAAAGTGAAGATGCCGAAAAGGCAAAAATCTAAGGAAAATTCACCATAGCCTATGGCGAATTTGCCATAGAATATGGTGAATTTCTCATAGACTATAGAAAATTCACCATAGTCCATGAAAGATTATCCATGGGTTATGACAAATTATGCATGGTTCAATTTATCCTAAATGATTTAATTTTTGGATGGGATTTATGTTAGAAGTCAAATCATTTCAAAATAGTTTACTAGATCTAAAATTATTCTGTAATGCTGCAAATTTAAGCAAAATCAAAACATGTATAAACATGGATGTTTAACTAAAGTTGACTAGAGAAATTAGGTTTAATTTAATGAATCAACAAATCAATAGGTTAAAATAATGTCAATAATAATAAATTGATAATTTGAGAACCATTTCGATGTTGTGAGTTCCACCAAATATTTGATATTGGATCAAGCTTTCTTAATTGAACCCACACAATTCCTTCATGAAAACTGGTATGGAAATATGCCTTGGATAATTCTTAAAGTCTGGATCAACTATGGTTAACTAACATTTAAAGGTTCTATGTACTTTTTTCTTATTCTTGGTTGCTTACTCTCTATGCTCTTTTCTAATTTCCTCTCTACCTTTCTTATTGTCCTTCATTCTTTCTTTTAGTCCTTTTTTATAGCTAACATAGGGTTAATCAAGTAATAAACAACATGATTTGCCTAGGAAACTATAAGGTTATCTGAAAAATCTGGATTCTAATACATATTAGGAAAAATCTAGGCACAGTGGGCTTATGGCCCACTCGCCATTAGCTAGCCTTGTAATTTTGGGTTTTTGAGGACATTAAATTGAGTTTGAATTTATTTTTAGGACCAAATTTAGGGTCTACAACATAGAAATTCAATTAAATTAAAGTTAAAGAGTAAAAGGATCATAATGGTACAGAAGACAAATCTTGTTCATCCATAAGTCAACAAGAATTGTAATTTATCAAAATTTGACCTCCTCTTATTTATTAATTTTTTTTAAGCTACCATGTTTTTCTTCCTTTTTCAATTGACAACTCTATCTCATCACAATTACTTTTTATTTTTTACTGCCACCTTTAGAAAGTGCCTTGCTTATATTCCTCAACAAATTTTATATGAACTTTAACTAGAATAGTGGAGCAATTTCTAACTCAATTGGCAACTTTCTCTCATCATAGTTACTTGTTTTCACTTTTGAATGCTACCTTTAGAAAGTTCCTTGCTCATATTCCTTAATGTTTTATATATATTTGAACTGAAATAAAGGAGCAAAAATTGATTTACTCTTTTTTTGGCCAGCTTTTGGCTTGAGAATCCACACGGAGCGCATGCTGATCCCCGATTATAATTACCTCAAGAAATTTAATTTTTGAAAGTAATAACAATTGCAATAGCTAAGACAAGCATCTTTTATTTCCTTAATTGAAATTTACATTTGTATTGATTGAGTATTGGGTATGAGTATCAAACACCATTGTAAGTTGAGTGTGAGCGTAGAAACATTTAGGTTTGAGTGTAAACCTTGGGAAAACTCTTGTAGGATTGTGAGGAAAATTCTCAAACCTTGTAAAAGTTTAGTGTGAGCTTGTGAAAATACCAAGTTAGAGTTGAGCTTGTAAAAACTCAAGATTATTGGAATCTTAACAAATTGTTAAGGAAGTGGATGTAGGATCAAGGTAATCTGAACCACTATAAATCTCTTGTGTTCATTCTTTTGCACTCTATTCCTTCTTCATCTTTATTATTCTTGTTGTTTGAAAATTTTATTTTACCATCACTTCTTCAAATTAACCAATTCCCCCCCCCCCTCTTAGTTATTATCTTTGGACAACAATTGGTATCAGAGCCTCTAAATTTCAATAAGCTTAACTATGAAATTTGATCCACAAAGGTAACCATTCCACCAACAAACAATTCCTCTACCTCAACTTCCTTTCTAACTCCATGGCTCCTTCACATGGAAATCTAAATTCCTATTTGAGACCCTATTTTGATGGAACCAATTATTCTTATTGAAAACATAAGATGCATTTATTCCTTCATGGTGAGGAATTGAGCTTTAGAAATTTATACAAAATGAGGGGAAACCTCCTACTCATGAAGTTGATGGTGTCCAAGTTTCTCTCCCTAGAGCACAATGGTATAATGACAAAATAAGAGCTCATTACAAGAACAACAGAGTAGCCTCAATCTTGATGAATTCAATTTTAAAAGAAGAAGATGGAAGAGTTCAACATCTCACTTGTGCATGCAGTATTTGGAAAACTCTTGAGAACTATCATGAGAGTACTACTCAAGTGAGGTTCACGAAGACTTAAATGCTTATACATGAGTATGAACTCTTTAAGATGAAACCCAACGAGAATGTCACTAAAATGACAAATCGGTTGCTTGCTTTGAAGGTAAAATCAGATTTCCTTGAAAATTTTGGATTCCTAAATGACCTACAGAAATAAGGTAAAATCTATGATGAAGGTGATGTCAATAGCAAGATATTAAGGGAACTTGGAGAAAAAAAGAATTTGAGTCTAAGGTTTCTTTAATTGAAGAAGCTTATGACCTTAGCACTCTAAGAACTGATGAGCTTGTAGAGAAACTTCTTACCTTTGAATTACACACCAAAAGGAAGATGATCAAAGTGAGAAAGATAAGAAGAAAGTAATAGCTCTCAAAGCCATCAAAAAAGTTGAGAGCTCAAGTGAAGAAGATAGTGATGATGATGAAGAAATGGCTATGCTATCTATAAGAATAAGTGATTGGAAGAGAAAGAGAAAACTTTAAGCCAACAAAGGTACATTTCCTAAATCCCCTTTCAAAGATAAGGAGAAAAAGAATGAAGTAAAATCCTATGAATGTGGCAAAATGGGTCACATAAAATCAGATTGCTTTAAATTGATAAACAAAAAGAAATGGGATAAAGAAAAGAAGAAATCTCTCAAAGCCACATGGGATGATGACTTATTAAGTAAATAAGAAGAAGAGAAAGAGCAAGGAATTGCAAATTTGTGTCTCATGGCTATTGGAGATGATGATGACACCAATGAGGTAGGTACTCAATTCTTGAACTTGATGAAAATGCTAATGATACTTTAGATGATATTAATCTAATTGAGCATATGAATCTTAGGATAGAAAAATATTTTTCTAAGATGAAATTCTATAAAGAAAAATACTCTAAGCTAGGAAAAGACTTCATCTCTTTAAAAAATTTTGGCCTAGATTTAAATACTTCAAATGAACAATTGATGAAATCTTTAAATGAAGTTTTAATAAAATCATCTAGCTTGGATGATGTAGTTAAAGAAAATAAGATTTTTAAAGAAGAAACAAGTGAATTAAAGAATTCAATTCTAAAATTTCAAAAAGGAAAGGAAGCTTTGGATACACTAATTAGTACTCAAAGATCACCCTCTTATTAAATATGACTTAGGATTCAATGGCTCAACTACTACTACACTTAGTGCACCAACATTTGTGAAAGCATCTATAACTCAAAATTCTAGTGTTGAAATTGTAAAGAACTCAAATGCACTCTCTAGGTCTAAAAATCTTAAGAAAATAACATTGGAAACACAAGGGTCTATAACTAAGGCTCCAAGAGCAAAATATGCATATATATACACAAAGCATGAATATAGGTGCAAGCATGCAAAAAAGCATTTTCACTCATCACACATTAGTAATAGCTCACATAGCACATTGAATTTCAATAGAAGAATTAAAAAAAATATAAAACTCTATATCACCACCATTATTGCATGAAGTTTGATCATAAAATACCTTTTGCTATATTAGAAAGGCTCATTTCAATCTAGAGGAGCCTCCTACAACTAACCTCCAAGGAACCAAGTTCATTTGAGTGCCTAAAAGAAGATGAACATTATTGTCTTGTAGGTATACTTAAAATCTACTATCAATGAGAGTGATTGGCTTGTGGATAGTGGATGTTCAATGAGAGTGATTGGCTTGTGAGTAATGTAAAACTCTTTTCAACTCTCACTTACAAGCAAGGAGGTAATGTCACTTTTGGGGATAATGCCAAAGGTAAAATTATAGGCATTGGTTCCATTGGCATGTTTGGCAAAAACTTGATTGATTATGTATGGCTTGTTGATGGTTTAAAACATACCTTATTTAGTGTAAGTCAATTGTCTGATAAAGGATATAATGTAAATTTTAATTCTAAATGATGCAAAATTACCTCTTTCAATGGTGAACTTGCATTCAATGGAGCTATAATTAGCAATACTTATAAAATTGACTTATACTCCAACAAAGTTTTTGAATGTCTAGTTACTATTAATAATTATGCTTGGCTTTAGCATAGAAGACTAGGACATGATATTATGGATCATTTGCATATCATTAGCAAATAAATAATTATTGATGGACTCCTTAAAATAAAATTCAATAAAGATAAAATATGTGAATCTTGTCAATTTGGAAAATAACATAAGAGTTCCTTCAAGACCAAAAATGTTGTAAGCACATCTAAACCTCTAGAATTAATTCATTTGGATTTGTTTGGTCTAAATAGGGTTGCTAGTCTAGGAGGCAAGTTGTATGCATTTGTGCTTGTTGATGACTACTTATGGTTTACATGGGTCAATAGTGATGGCACTAGAGGCAAGATTGAAAGGGTTTCTCAAAGTAGCTAAGTTCAAATCATTTAATAGGTTTAGGTGCCTAGCTATTTGAGTAATTTGTGAGGATAAGAAAAAAGTGTCAGTTTTTGTAACAGCATGATGATAGAGGGTGTCAATCAAGAACTTGGTTGTGTTCATTTGAATGTTATGGGTGAAAGCATATAAAAAGATGAGGTCTCTCTTGGTTACTTTCTCATTCCCATCTGCTCTTTGATGGATGGTGTAGGTGATAATCCTATGGAGCATCCAATGGGTGAGAGTTTTGATGTGTCTGGCTTTAGATTCTTTTTCAAAAGAAGTTTCAATAGAAATTTCTTGCCAGAAATCAGAGAGAGTTTGGTTTGAGAAGATTTGGTCGTTGTAGGAGGTTATACCATCAGTAGGAAAGTTCCAAATGCTGCCAAAATCTTCTAGGGTTAAGGATTGGTATTGATCAAAGAGTTTAAACCTAACCCCATACCATCCTCGTGCAGAGTTAGCACTCTTTTCTATTTGGAGAGACATTAGAAACTCCTTGCTTAAACTGGAATAACCTACCTCTTCTGGAAATACAAACTTTCTCCATCCAAGGACATCTAGCAATCTCTCAATCTCGTCCTTGATATTTAGGGCAGAGAGCATCCCACCAAAAGGAGATTTGGTTCCCTCAACCTTCTTCCTCTTCAACATAGCATACCTAACATCTTCTTCAGAAGTTTGGTGGTGAGGTTTGTGAATTTTCTCACCTCTTCTAGATTGTGGAGGAGATGGAGGATCAACTATGGGTTCTCTAATTGTGATTCCTGGAACTCTCTTTGCTTGTCCTTTTATTTTGGAAGTGGTTTTCTTTTTGGGAGCCATCAGAAAGACAAAACATAAGAGAACTTGGAAAATAGAGGGTGATTGAGAAACAGATGATTTTGAGAATTTTTTAGAGATTCAGAGGGAAGTTTGTATGTTTTAATAAGCAAAATATCAAAGAAACTGATGTAACATACTCTTAAATAGATGAAATAAAGAAAATAGTTGTTTATGACTGTTGAAAGTTAAGAGTTGCGACCTGTCACACAGCCAACGGTTACAAAATTTTGAGCAGAGTGTACAGAGTGCGGTCGTAGATTCAACAGGGTGCGATCGCGACAATCAGTCTAGCGACCATTAGGAGGATAGGTACGCTCGCGAGGGAAGAAACTGTCTGTAACGGTCGAAACTATTCAAATTAGTGCGTCCACGCATAAATTTTCTCGACCGCGCATAGAGTATTTTGTTTGAATGAATCTGGCAGACAAGATAGCGATCGCGAAAGGATACTTGAGCGAACGCGACTGTCTTAAATTTGAAAGAATTAAGGAAAGATGGAGGAATTTTCTAATGTTTAGGCAAAAATATACATATATGCACAAAGAAACTTTATTAATAGGTAAAATTTTTAATTAATTCAAAGTGATTCCATCAATCATTCCTAAATTGAGTTTAATGAAGTTAAGTCTATCTTCATTCAAAGGTTTTGTAAAGATATCAGCAAGTTGATTTTGTGTATCTATAAATTCTAGGATTATATTCTGATTTTGTACATTTTCTCTCAAGAAATGATGTCTAATATCTATATATTTGGATCTAGAGTGTTGGATAGGATTCTTAGACAAATTGATAGCACTAGTGTTGTCACATTTAATGGAGATATTGTTAAACACTTTACCATAGTCAAGCAATTGTTGTTTCATCCACAATACTTGTGTGCAACAAAAACATGCTGCAACATATTCGGCTTCCGTTGTGGATAAAGCAACCGATGCTTGTTTCTTACTATGCCAAGAAACTAGACAATTACAAAGAAAGTGACATGCTCCTGTAGTGCTTTTCCTATCTAAGATACTACCATCATAATCTGCATCTGAAAAGCCTACGATATGAAATGATGTATTTTTAGGATACCAAAGTCCTAAATGCATTGTACCACTCAAATATTTCAAGATTCTCTTAGTGGCATTCAAGTGTGATTCTTTAGGACTAGTTTGAAATCTAGCATAAAGACATACACTATACATTATATCAGGCCTAGAAGCTGTTAAGTAAAGTAGTGATCCGATGATACCTCGATATTTCTTCTCATCTACTGCTTTACCATTTTCATCTTTACCTAATTTTAATGATGTGCTCATGGGAGTTTTGCTAGTTTTGCAGCCATCCATTCCAAATTTCTTGATGAGTTCTTTTGTATATTTGGATTGGTTGATGAAGATCCCATCTTCACATTGCTTGACTTGCAGTCCAAGGAAGAACTTGAGTTCACCCATCATGCTCATTTCAAATTCCCTAGTCATACAAGTAGCAAATTCTTTGCACAAGGCTTCATTAGTAGCTCCAAATATTATGTCATCCATATAAATTTGTACAATCAAAATGTTATGCTTGTCCTTTTTAACAAAAAGAGTTGTGTCTACTTTTCCTTTTGAAAAACCATTTTCAAGCAAATATGCACTAAGTTTATCATACCAAGCTCTAGGTGCTTGTTTCAATCCATATAAAGCTTTGGTAAGTTTGAAAACATGATCAGGAAATTTGTAGTTTTCAAAACCAGGAGGTTGCTCTACATAAACTTCTTCGCTTATAAGTCCGTTTAGAAATGCACTTTTAACATCCATTTGAAAAAGCTTAAAGTTCATATGACATGCAAAAGCAAGTAATATTCTAATAGCTTCTAATCTGGATACGGGGGCAAAGGTTTCATCATAGTCAATACCTTCTTCTTGATTATAGCCTTTGGCTACCAATCTTGCTTTATTTCTAATAATGTGACCATTTTCATCAAGCTTATTCCTATAGACCCATTTGCATCCTATTATAGAATGATCTGTAGGTCTAGGAGTAAGTTGCCAAACATTATTTCTTTCAAATTGATTAAGTTCATCTTGCATTGCAGTTATCCAATTTTCATCATTTAAAGCCTCCTCAACAGTCTTTGGCTCAATTTGAGAAACAAAAGCAAAATTAACATCTATATGATTAATTTTAGATCTAGTAATTACTCCCTTAGATGTTTCTCCAATGATGAGTTCCTTAGGATGATCTTTCTTGTATTGCCAATCCTTAGGTAGATCTTGAGTCTTTTCTTCAAGATCATGCTAATTGATCTTTGGAGCATCAATAGATTCAAGAGGTTCAAGAGTACCTGCAGGGTCATTAAAAGCAATACCTTTCTTTTGATCAAGTTTAGATGATTCATCAAATACAACATGCATTGATTCTTCTATAACTAGAGTTTTCATGTTAAATACTCTATATGCTTTGCTATATGATGAATATCCTAAGAATATGCCTTCATCTGATTTGGATGAAAATTTTCCAAGATTATCCTTGGTATTCAATATGAAGCATTTGCATCCAAATACTCTAAAATATCCAATTCTGGGTATTCTTCCATTCCATAGCTCATAAGAAGTTTTATTAGTTAAATGCCTTTTGTAAACACGATTTGCAATGTAACAAGCTGTATTAACGGCTTCTGCCCAAAAATAAGATGGTAAATCATATTCATTGAGCATTGTCCTAGCCATTTCGATTAAAGTTCTATTTTTCCTTTCAACTACACCATTTTGCTGTGGAGTTCTAGGAGCAGAAAAATTATGTGAAATGCCAAGTTCATTGCAAAAGCCTTCAAAATTTTCATTTTCAAATTCTTTGCCATGATCACTTCTAATAGATGTGATCACATATCCTTTTTCATTTTGAACTCTTTTTGCAAACGTTTTGAAGTAATTAAAGGCTTCATTCTTTTGAGCTAAGAAATTAATCCATGTGAATCTAGAGTAGTCATCAACAAGAACAAATGCATATGATTTGCCTCCTAAGCTTGTGACTCTATTTGGTCCAAACAAATCCAAATGAATGAGCTCTAAAGGTCTAGAGGTGCTTATAACATTCTTCATTTTAAATGAGCTTTTGTGTTGCTTACCATGTTGACAAGGTTCACAAATCTTGTCTTTATCATATTTTATCTTAGGTAAGCCGTCAACTAAGTTTTCATTACAAATATATTTCAATTGATCCATATCAGCATGACCTAGTCTTCTATGCCATAACCATGCATCATTATTAGTGGACATTAAACATTTATGATTTGAATGAATATTGATATTATAAGTGTTGTTTGTTCTAGTACCCTTAAATATGATAATATCATTTGAATTCGTGATTTTGATTCTCTGGAATCAAACTTGACAAAGTATGCTTTATCACAAAGTTGACTAACACTTAGCAAGTTATGTTTCAAACCATCAACAAGCCACACATCTTCTATTAAATCCTTACCAATAGAACCAATGGAGCCAACACCAAGAATTTTACCCTTAGCATTGTTTCCAAAAGTCACATTACCTCCATGTTTATAGGTAATACTTGTAAAAAGCTTTGCATTTCCAGTCATATGCCTTGAGCATCCACTATCCACAAGCCATGTGCTTTCGTTGATAGTAGATTTTAGGCATACCTGAAAGGCAATAGTGATCATCTTCTTTTAGGTACCCACATGAAGTTGGGTCCTTGATGGTTAGTAGTAAAAGTGCCTTCTAACTTGAGATGAGCTTTTCTTATATAACAATAGAAATTTTTGTGTCCGAATTTCATGCAATATGTGCATTGCCATGGCATTCTATACTTCTGCATTTTTCTTTTTGTATTTAACGTATTATGCATGCAGCTACAAGTATGTGATTTCTTTTGTGCAAGTTTAGTGAACAACAATGCATAATTATTTTTAGCTTTTTCTCCTAGCAAACCATAAGAAGTACTTTTGGTACTTTTAGACTTGGTGCAAGCATCTTTGATATGATCATCAGAAATTTCAATTGTAGATGCTTTTACAAATGTTGGTTTACTTGGTGCAATGTTGGTTGAGCCATTGAATCCTAATCCATAATTTAAGGAAGGTGATCTTTGGTTATTAATTAATGTATTTAATGTTTCCTTTCCTTTATGAAATTTGGAAATTGATTCTTTTAGTTCTTTTAGCTCATGCTTCATTGTTTCATTTTCTTTAATCACCTTTTCCAAGTCATGTGAGTTTTTATTTAACTCTCCTATCGTATTCATCAAGTGTTCATTTGAGGTTTTCAATTCTAAGGTAGAGTTCTTTAAGCATATAAAATCTTTTTCTAACTTAGAGTTTTTCTCTTTATAAAGCATCATTTTAGAAAAATATTTTTCTACCTTAAAATTCATGTGCTCAATCAAATCACTATCATCTATATCATTTGTATCATTATGTTCTATTTGATCAAAGGATTGAGTACTTACCTCGTTGGAGTCATCTTCAATAGCCATGAGACAAAGATTTGCAATTCCTTCTTCTTCTTCTTCTTCACTTGAGGAAGAGTCATCCCATGTGGCTTTGAGAGACTTTTTCTTTTCTTTATCCCATTTCTTTTTGTTCTTTAATTTGAAGCAATCTGATTTAATGTGACTAGTTTTCCACATTCATAGCATTTTACCTCATTTTTCTTTTCTTTATCTTTGAAGGAGAATTTTGGAGGTGTGGCTTTGTTTGCTTGTAATCTTTTCTTCCTTTTCCATTCACTGATTCTTTTTGAGAACATTGCCATTTCATCTTCATCATTAGTACCTTCATTGCTTGAGCTCTCAACTTCTTTGATTGCTTTGAGTGCAATTGGTTTTCTCTTTTCTTTTTCACCTTGATCTTCTTCTTTCTCACTGTGTAGCTCAAATGTGAGTAGTTTACAAACTAGCTCGTCGGTTCTTAATGTGCTGAGATCATGAGCTTCTTCTATGGATGATACTTTTGATTCAAAGTTCTTTCTAGCTCTTAGGGCTCTCAAGATTTTACTGTTTACATCACCTTGATCATATACCTTGCCATACTTCTTTAGTTCATTGACAATAGCAAGCAAGCGATTTGTCATGTCGGTGACATTTTCATTTGGTTTCATCTTGAATAGCTCATACTCATGGACATGCATTTGTTTCTTGGTGAATCTCACTTGAGTTGTACCTTCATGGTAGTTTTCGAGTGTTTTCCAAATGCAATGTGCACAAGTTAAATGTTGAACTCTTCCACCTTCTTCTCTTGAAATGGAATTCATCAAGATGGAAGCGGCTTTATTGTTCTTGAATCGATCTTTGACATTGCTAGCTGACCATTGTGCTTTGGGAAGTGGAACTTGAATACCATCAACTTCATAAGTGGGAGGTTTCCACTCACTTTCCACGAAATCCCATAGTTCAATCCCTTCACTGTCTAGAAACAAATACATTTTGTGTTTCCAGTATGAATAGTCAGTTCCATCAAAGTAGGGTCTAAGAATAGTGTTAAGATTTCCATGAGAGCTTGATGAAGAAGAAGTTGCCATAGTGGATCAGATTTCACAATTAAGTTTAAGAAATCTTAGGCTCTGATACCAATTGTTGTCCCAAGATGGCAACCAAGAGGGGGGGTGAATTGGTTTCCTCAAGAAATAATGACAATTAAAAAACTCAACAAAATAGAAGTGCGGAATTAAGAGATCGTTGAGTAATGGAAGAAAGAAAGAACACACAAGATTTATAGTGGTTCGGATTTTACTTCAATCCTACATCCACTTCCTTAACAACTTGTTAAGGTTCCACTAATCTTGAAGTTTTTACAAGCTCACTTCCAACTTTGGTGTTTTCACAAGTTCACACCTAACTTCACAAGTGTTTTCTAAGGCTAACACTCAAGAACCTTTAAAGGAGTTTTTAAGGCTTACTCTCACAACCCAAACAAGAGTTTTACAAGGCTTACTCTAACAACCCAAGTGTTTCCCAAGCTCACACTCAAACTTATACAATGGTGTTTTCAATGCTAACACCTAACATTCATTACAATTCAAAATGTAAGTTTAAGTAAAAGAAAAATTGTTGCTTGGCTATCAAATTCTGTTTTGCTTCACACTCTATATCTTTTTTTCTCATAGAAACACTGTATTTATAGCCAATGTGGTCTTACTAGCCGTTATTGATAGTGAGAATGAAGTCTTGGCAGCTTAGACCTTCTTTACTTAAAATGTCCGAAGCATTTCGCGGCCGTCCTTCATACAAGGATGGTCGCGCTCATATCTCATGCGGTCGTCCTTGGACAAAGTGCGGTCACTGTATTTAAAAAAGCTTCAACGGTCGAATTTGAGTGCTCTGCAGCTGGAATCTTGCCCATGCTGCGATTGTCGAGACGGTCGCACATCACCAAGGTGCGGTCGCCCTTTTTGAATGTTGAAGTGGATTTTTAACGGTCATGTCATGTGGCATTCTCTGACAGGGCAGAAGAGATGTCCACCATAATTTGAATATCGCGGTCGCCCTAGGTAGAATCTCGTAGTCGAGTTGACAAACTCGCGTCGAACTTCTGGACGCACCTGAGGACGCGAAACCTACTGTCTCTTTAAGCAATTTTTCTTGAATTTTCAGCGCGGTCGCTATTACTCAAGAGCGGTCGCTAAATTGATAAGTGAGGCCGCATCATTCACCGTTCTTGTTACCGCGAACCTTACTGTGATTAGAATGATTTGAGTTCCTTGGTTAGCGATCGTCCATAAGTTGGGAAGGTCTCTCTTCTTTTGATGCGGTCGCGACTTAGGTCAGGCTTCTGACCACGAAACCTACTGTGATAAGGTTTCATCTTTCAATTGCATGGTGCGGTCATATTCATGTCGGGTGCGACTGCTAGAAGTGTTCTGTTCAGTCTTTTTGAAGCAACCTAATCCTGCAACAAGATTCTTCAAACACATGTTAAATGGATCATTCAATTTGAGTTGTCAAGGATCAAAATTGAGATCTTTTGGCTAACATTTCTAAATGTGAAAATTTGGTTTAACTTAATAAACCTAAGTCTAAGATTGATTTTAGGTTTTAACTTGATAAAATCCCGGTCTAAATGTTAAAATTAGGTTTAACTTGATAAACCTAAGTCAAAGATTGATTTTAGGTTTTAACTTGATAAAACCTAAGTCTAAATGTGAAAATTATGTTTAACTTGATAAACCTAATTCTAAGGTTGATTTTATGTTTTAACTTGATAAAACCTAGGTGAAAATTAGGTTTAAATTGATAAACCTAAGTCTAAGGTTGATTTTAGATTTTAACTTGATTAAACCTAGGTGAAAATTAGGTTTAACTTGATGAACTTAATTCTAAGGTTAATTTTAGGTTTTAACTTGATAAAACCTATGTCTAAAAGGAATTGATTAATTAACTAATTAACTAATTCTAGGTCAAAACTTGATTTTAAAGATCAAATGATAATCCTTAGAGATTGAGGCAAAAGATTTAACTTTTGAAAAACCAAAGGATGGTCATCAAAATTAGGGCATAAAAGGGAAAAATAAAAAAAAAGGAAAGAACAAAATAAAATAAGAGAAAATTAGGTTTTTCTTACTCCTATCCTTGATGCTTTGATTGGTAGCGATTTAAGAGTATGTCCATACCTTAGTTCCACTTTAATTAAGCTTAAGATTTTGCTAATGAAGTAAGTAAATTTGATTTAGCTTAAGGAAAGCTAAATCAAAGAGGTTAGTAACAAATTTGCTAAAGAAGCAAATTTTAGGTGGTACAAATTAAAGAAGAATGAACCTTTTTTCTTGATGAAAGAGAGGAGGAAGAAGAAAGTAAGACAACTTGCAAATAGATCTTGTTAAGTTGAATGAGTCAAGAGAAATAGGGTGGAAGAGGCCTATTTATAAAAGTTTTAAGGGTCCAAACAGTAAAATTTTGAACTAGGGCATCGCGGCACCAAAAGTGGCATAGTGCAGCACCTTTTTGCTTGCCTGCAACACCACTGGGTGCCACAGGAGCCACAGCAGCTATAGCAGGGCAGCCCTATAGTAGCCTCAGGCAACAAGCCCATTCACTACTGTAACAGGCCTAAGGCTGCGTAGTAAATTTTCGGGAGCCATTCTCTTTTGTCCGACATCCTTTTTAAGTGATTCAAGTTGCGTATTGACCATAACAAATTGAAAATGGTGAAAAAATTTTGGTTCAAACTTACTTAGCTTATTAATGTTTAAGTAGCTTCTTTAAAAATTGGATTTCTATTTCCAGTTTTATAAACTATACTGAAACTAAAGCTATTTATTAATTATTATTATTATTATTATTATTTTCCTTATTTGCTCTTCATGTATTTCTATTTAACTCGAATTCTCATTTATCCTTCTTAGTGTGATAGATTTACCATATAGGTTACAGATTAATAACTCTACTTGTAACACCCCCATATCCAATGCACACACACTACAACCACAACAATGTAGCATAAGTGCACCAAACATAGGGATGCTACGGTTTCCTTAACATTCAAAACATTTTAAACAAAACCATAACCTTTCAATTATATACATTATAGAAAAATAGGTCATTTACTTATAAAACAAAACATATTAGATATACATATACATTTAAATATTACACAGCGGAAGTTATAAAATATTTACAAATTTACATTATAAACATTACTTTACAAAATATAAAAGAAATATACATGATTGGCAAGTCAGCTCTGATCTTTAAGCTCCCAAAATCAACTCTTCAATGTCTACTCTCACTCGGTCTCGAAGAGCTCTCGGGTTCGATTCTATCAGTTCTATCACCTGCGCGATTGAACACTATCGCGCTAAGCCAAGGGCTTAGTAAGATAAAACATGCAATTGATATGCTTAGATGCTATACAATGCCAATTCTAATTTATATCATATATGTAACAACATAGATACAAAGCTAACAACATACCTTTACATTTCATAACCAACATACACATATGTATATCACATTTGAACATCCTTGTATATGCTTTATTAGTTAATCATTTAATCATCCATGAACAACACTAAGCAAAGACAAGCATGGGCCCAAGACACACTAATATGCCATTCAATTTTCAGAGTTAATGCTTTGGTTTTGTTATCACATTTATCAATATCAATATCATATACCCAACTAGGCTTCAAGGATTAAGTTCAACCAAGCTTCAAGGGGAGCAAAGCATGCTAAGCATCAACCCAACTTGGCTTCAAGAACTAACCCAACCTAGCTTCAAGGGTTGTAACATCTCAATTAGGCTTCAAGGATTCAATCCAACCTAACTTCAAGAGATTGTTACTATCATTAGGCATGCCACCAACAACAAACTCTGAAAATGGAATAACACATTAGCCACACAATCCATTTAGTTCTCATTCTCAATTCTCATTATCATTTAGGCAAACATGCCTCATTTATCTCCATTGAATCACCTTAGCCAATAACAATGGCTTCACATTTCATTTCACAATATAACACTTCATTATTCAAGTGTATATTTATCTCACATAGCATCATTCATAAATATCAACATTTCATTCCATATTAATCATGAAACACATTATCACTCACAATGCATAATATAACAAGGCTCAATTTCAACAATGCAAGAACAATATATATATGATTCATAGCTTTAGGATCATTCACAAGTGTTTTTAATTCATTTCTTGGTTTAAGTATGTTTATGTTTAGGTTTAGAGGCCAAACTACCTTTGAAGAATCTAAACCATGCAAACAAGAACAAAGAAATCAAGCAACATTCAATTCATTTGTGGGACACGCCCAACTCACTTGAAGGACACGCCCAACCTAGTTGAGGAACACGCCTGTGTCTTTAACAATAAAAGAGGCAGTAGCCAATTCAAATAATTGACACGCCCAGCACCTTTGATGGACACGCCCGTGTCACTAAAACCAAAAGAGACAGTAGCCAATCCAAATAATTGACACGCCCACTCCCCTAAATTGCTTTTGGCCGTGTCACCAAATCACAAAACATTAACTAAAACCAACACTTTCTCAATTGCACTCAAACACAATATTCATCATATAACATATTTCACATGAACATAATCAATGTTCTAAACACATATTCATCACAAGAACCACTTCATCACACATTAATATCACAATTAAACACATATTCACCACAAAACCCTAAAACCAACATCCTTCTCCATCCATCCAATTCAACAACCACCATTTCCAACAACAACCTCCAATTAAACTCATAACTTAAAATTAATTTAACACTTGAAAACACAACACAACACATCTCAAATTCACTAAATCACAAAATCACCAAACCCTAATTCACTTCCAATACAACTTCCAAATAAGTAAAAAAAAAACAAGAGAATACTTACTTACAAAGAAGAAATTCCATAAATCCCTTGTCAAATCCTTTGATTGCTTCTTCAATTTGCTCCTAGTATCAAGAACACTTCTCTTTCTCTTTTCAATTTGGAGAGCTGGCCACCTCTTGAAGAAAGAAGACAATGATCAAGATACAAAGTCAAATTTTGCTTTTAATCTCCACCAAGTGTTCTTATCCAAGCAATTACTAAAACACCCTCAATCATATAACTAACCTTTGTCTCATATAAGTCCTTATATGTAATTTCATTAACAACCAAAAATATCTTCTTCCACTTAACCATCACCTTGACTCTTCATTTGACCACTTTATATGTTATATATATCATCATATACACAACATATACATTCAATTCAATTTAACAATAACAACAACAACAACAACAACAATATAATCAAAACTTCTAAGCCACATATGAGGATATTACACTACTCACTTAATATCCAATTTTACCCTAACTTTAACAACTATTAATTATCATATATTTTATTCAACATAGATTATCGTCTATATATTTACCTTAAGACAATCGTACATACTACATGTTAGTAATCATATTAGCTCACTTGACTTCGTATATTCTATAAGATATTATACATATTATTTAACATAGATTTAGTATATTTACCTTGCTTAATGGATTATTTCTTTGCCATCTACTCAATTATCATGCAAAGATATTTCATGCATACACACACATGTATATTTCTTTAAGGTAAATGCAGGATTACCACATTGTAAATTTATGTTTCTTGATTGACCAGATTATTATCACCATAATTTATTTTCATTTATTAAATAGTTATCTTCTTCTTCCATTTATTTAGTAGTTATCATGTGTTTATTTCTTTTTTTTAATAATAGAGTTATTATATTGATTTATAATTAATAATTCTACAGATTTAGCAAGTCTTAAAATATAATGCAAATACTAAAAATGCAAACAGTCAAGTTTAAGGTGTATTATAGGAATTTTTTTGAGTAACAGAACTTGATAGAGCAGAATATGCATAAGTTCTAGAAAATTATAGGGCACTGATGAGAATTATCAAAAAGAACTAAATTTAGTTCAGTTCAAAGGAATCACAAAATTTAAATTTAGTAGAAGTCAGTAATTAAAATAATATTCCACTCAGGAACAATATGATAAACTTTAAAATTTTTATTTTGAAAGTAGGTTCATAATATAGATTGGTACAGATACGCCATAGGCCACAATAGATAGGCTAGAGCCCAAAAATAGATAAGTTGGAGGCCACTGCAAATAGGGTGGTAACTTCCCCTTTTGTGCAATAACATTAACCGTGAGCATACAACCTAGTGATTTAACCCTCACTAGGTTTGTGCTCCGTTAATGTGAACATCAGAAATTGATTTTGTAACACCCTTATATTATATATACATATAATACATATACCCTCTATATAATACGTATACAAAATACCAGAGTGTCACAGTTCCACACATTTTAAAATTTTTATAATTATAAGAAAAATACTTTAATTTATAAAATGTATTGTAATAGCTAAATTAAAGTTTACATTATAAATAATATTACAAAAACAGCTTATTTTAAAGAATAATCTCTGGGGAAAATTTCCCAGAGTTTTATTTATTTTTCGAACATTCCCAAAATTTAGTTAACATAACTACATGAAAATTTACACGCCCAAAAATAATTGATGAATCAATTCACCATTACTTCTCAACATACACCAACATCTCTCAAAATACTCAAACATATACATATATATATATATATACATATCAATATATAAATAATCCCATTACACAACATTTAACTCAAAAATCTGTATAGTTTACAATATTTCCAAATGTTATGTTAAGTTTCACAAAATAGAATGTATACATGTATGCAGCTGGCTCTAATCCTGTGGGAGCCTATCCCACTTCAAGAACAATCACCCAAAGTCTAGACCTGACCAGGTCTAGAAAAACTCTACCACCTGATCAACTCTACCACCTGCGCGATAAATTTCAATCACTCTAAGCTTTTCGCCTAGCGGTACATACTTTGATAATAGTAAATTAAAGTAAGACAATGCATAATGTTTTTCTCTTGAAATTTACAATGTAGTATGTAAACTTATAATATATCTTAATCATTTCCCTTTTTAATTCACCACATTTAATAATCACTTGCATTAGGCCCAAAACAACCTTATATAATATTCATGTTCCAGAGATAAAGTTTTGGATAATTTTTGATACCCAGTGTCTAGCTCGAAGGCAATAAATGTAATGCCCAATGTCTAGCTCGAAGGCAATGTACATAATAGTGATACCAAGTGTCTAACCTGAAGGCAATCGTAGGCATGCTGCCAAATACAAAACTCTAGAATCGAATATTACATAAGGTAACATATATTTTATATCCTTTTTAAAATTTTCTCAAACATTGACAATTATGCCACATATCATTCATTTTTCACTTTATCCATTCAATTTAACATTTTTTCTTAATGATTATTAATTTCTTTACAACTTTCCCAATGTAGCCAATTTATGCCTTAAAATTAACATAAGCACTTTCTTTTTACAAACACAATTAACATTGCAATTAGCCATCTTAAAATGGCTTAACTATCCATATATTAAGCAATCAATACCTTTAAATACATAATTATGCACTTTACATGTGATTTAACCCATTAAAGTAACATAGTGTCAATGCCAATATGCAATGTAACATGCCATTTTAATGCATTACAAAATAATTTTATCAAAATATGCACTAACCTTAGTTTAAACTATTTCCAAGCTAAATGTCACCATTTTCCCCTTCACTTCCAAGATGCCTTCACCACTAGATTTGGGCACTAACCAACTACTCAATACCAATACAAAATATAAGTATATAAAATGTACTAGGATTATATTCCTACACATTCTAACTAATAAAAACCAATTTAGCACATTTCCCTCCAACTTTCAAGTTTTTATCCTAATCTTTTTTTTTAATTTTGGAGCAACCTTTTAATCCATTATATTTGGCAATTTAAGTTCATTTCCCTCACTAAAACTATTTTATAACATGATTTAAACAATAATATTAAATTGACATCCATTCTTTAACAACACTTTTGCAAAACCCTAAATCCAAAACTACTTCATCCAAACTTCTACCAAAACTAAACCAATCAACCATTTAACTACAAAATTATTATCTCCTTATCAAAATAGCACCTTCCATATCCATATAACAAATTAAAACACACCCCATCAAAAGTTCAATTTTTACAGAATAGACATTTAAAAGAAAACTTTATAAATTTAAGAAAATACTTACTAATTATTTGAAAAATCACCAAAACTCCTATTAATTCTTGAAAATCATTTCCAAAGTTAGTGTTTGGATGAAGAAAATCTCATCCCCGTAGCCATGGAGAATTTCGGATTTGAGAGATAAGAGAGGAAGAAGATGATTTTGAATTTTTGACTTTTCTTTCCCTTTCAAATTTCTATCCATATATATAATATTTTATTATTTTAATTAATTTATTAATTATTTATTTTAAAAATCAAAATTCTCTATTCCATTCAAAATTAATTTTAATTTTGAATTTTTTAACCTTTTTTCACTTTTTACTATTTACATTTTAGCTTTTACTTTTTACCTTTGACTTTTATATGTTACTTATATTTCATATATATATAACATATACACTTCATTATTCACACTTCCAAATCTTCATTTCTCCCTCAAAATATTTATTTTAATTCAATTAAATTTTATTTTATTTTTATTTTAGCAATTATACGGATGTTACAGGTTCGGTCATTGCGTTAGTATCAGAAGGTTATTACAATAGACATAATTCCTTTATTATATTAGAAATAGAATGATGCTATTAATTATTATTATTTCCAATATCTTTTTATTTGATCAGCAATGCAGTTTCTTTACTAATCAAAAATTATAACTTGTCTGCTATTAAATTACTTGTTCTTTTGGAACACTCTTTACAAGAATTTTTTTTTATTTTATTTTATTATTATGGAACTTCAGCTTCCATTCTACACTAACCTTTTTATGTTCTTGAGACTTCATATTTAAGTAGTTCAATTATTCTTCCTAATTTTATATTACATTCCATCTTCCTCTTCTGTTAACCAATGGAATAATTATTTATGTTCTAGTGTTTTAGTTAACTTCGTAGTTATAATTTTATTCACAGAAACTAAATTTCTTTCCTTTAAGGTTTGGGTTTATTCATTTTATTTAGAATATCAACTCAATAATTAGAAAAAGTTCTATTATTAGCATATTTACAGATTGTCTAAAAAAACATTATATTTTATCACATTCAATGTTCATATGTATTCATATTGATCTATAAGAGAATAGCTTTTAAATCACTTACCCTTTCCTCTAGTTAATCAACGCCATTTACATTAATCCTATATTTATGAATATTTTTAATCCGGAAATGAACATTAATTCCACAATTTAGGTATCTTTCGTACTAAATTAATCACGAAAATGCTTTACTTAATACTTAACGCAAGAAAACTTACTAATTAACAATGGCTTATATGTGTAAATTTTAACCCAAAAATAACATTTTACCCTTTAATTAAATCATTTTAAATAATTTTGTTCATCAAACTCTTATATAATTATATATATTACGCTTAAGAATAATAATCCAAGAAAGTAATGTTTTTCAAGAAAATCCTTTTTAACAACCATTTACATTCCTCATAATACTCTCTTACGAAAATACTTCCTTAAATTAACAATACAAGAATTACTTTGCTAACTCAAGAAAAAAAAATATTAAATAAATTACCCTTTCTTAAAAGCATTCACTAAAGTCATAGTTTCAGTTATTCCTTTGAAATTATGTTAAAATATATTTTATATGAGCAACAACTTGTTAATACTTATAAACCTTTCCTAATTCTCGATGCATAGAAAACAAAAAGTAAAATTTTATTCTTTTTGCCCAACTTATATATCAGATTTTTATTCTTTTTTGGTTGTATTGCAAGATCTTAGACTTTTTTCTTCAATCAAGCTTTTTGTTTCCAAACCTTTCTTACACAAGTGACTTGTTACTTTAATTTGTATATCTATATAATCAGATTTTACATGCATACTCATCATATGATTATCATATACATATATTCTCAAAAATAATAAACAAAGAAAGAACCCAAACTTTCGCCCAACTCATAACACAAGTAGATTTCTAACTTCCCAATCCTTTTTTCTCTAAATTTCCACATTATTTTTTTAATTTTAATTTGATATTTAGTTAGGGCTTGTTGAACTCTATTCATCTATACATATTTTGTGAATTATCTTTAAGGTTCATAAAAGTTGATTTTATATCTTCTTTTTAATGCATATCTTATTTTTAAAGTCTTCCTATTCCCCAAATTCTTACTACTTTCCCATTTCCTTAATTAACATGATTTATAATTATTATCTAGTTAATGAACATCCTGTTTTAATATATACAAGTCTTGGGTTCTTTAGTTTTTGACTAAGTTCCACTCTTTTCTTCAACATTCTCAACATGCAAGCTTATACCCTTATTTAAATCACTATTCCTTATTACTTTCTTTTAGTTTATATATATACACCAAACTTTATATAGAATTTTCAATCCATGCAAAGCTTAATTTTTAAGCATTTATTACTTAGAATTTTCATATGTTTGTTCCATGCTTTTAAATACACTAACATGAATTTAAACAACTTAAATGGATCTTAAATTAAGGTTTGAACACTCACTTAATTTTATAGATTTTTCAACCAAAGTTGCAGTCTTTCTAGTGCAGTCACAAGTTCATGCCAAGCTCCCTCTTAAACCTTTCGGTTTCAAAGATGATAATGTTTATAATGTTATCCAAACCCTTGGTCTAATTCACTCTATTTTGATCTTAGGCTTTCAAATTGAATAGTACTAATATTTGTATTAGGTTTTTTTTTTTTTGCAACAACTTTACGATTAAAGGATTTAAAATTGAACGTAGACTTAGGTTGATCAAGTTAAAGCTAAACTTTCAACCTTACACTTAGGTTTTAAATAGTTAAAAGCTAAACCCAGACTTAGATTTAGGTTTATTTAGGTTTAAGGCCAAACCATTTTTACTTAAATAAGTTAAAACCTAGTCATTGAATCCATCCTTTTGTTTGAGATTAATGTTTTTTATCCATGGGATCATATTGGAGTCAACTTTGTGAGTTTTTCTTAAATTTTAAAAATAAATTTAAGTGATAACTCAAAACTATTTTACTCAAGCCGAAGGTAGCCTGCCAATGACAGAGTGATCCTGACATTTTTTGGTGAGACTTAGCCCAAAATGAGCATTTTGACTCTCATCCTTTGGCAGGCATAACATGGTCCTCAGGTAAGGCCTCACAACTATATGTTGGAGAAGTCAGGGATTAAAGAATAGATAGAGGGGTATCTAGATAACTTGGGTTAGAGAAAGTTTATATTTTCTAGTAAGTTGGGGTATCCTAATTTGACTAGGGAGTTCCTTATGTCCCTTAAAGTGGATAAGAAGCAAACTTAGGCTTCTATGGAGTATCATTTAGGATATTTAACAAGCTTATAGCTATGAGTTTAGATGATTTTGCATAGGTATGGAGTTCCTAAACTAAGGAAGCTTTCCATTATAGCAATCCTAGCTTCCCAATGGAGAGTCAAAAGGAGTTTGGACCGACATCTCTGTAAAATCCTATTATGGCACCCAAACACTCTACCTCTGAACACATCAAAATCGCCGCTATTTTGTTACTCCATTGAATCATTATCTATACTACCCATGCAAGAGTGGATTGGAAAAAAAAAGATGCCACAATGAGATCTTTTCTTTCTCTAGGCTCTCATGAAATGAGCCAAAGTCCAAACAACTAAATTTTTTATTGACATTTTTATTCACCTAGCAATAGATACAAGAGGCACCATTATTCTACATTCCCAAATCACTCAAATTGCTAGATATTTTAACTTGCTTGCCCCTAAAAATCTAGCAACCTTGAGGGACCCAAGCACTTTTTCTGATTATATAGAGCAAATAAGAAAAAGATCAAGAGTGGTTGAACAAAGTGGAGTTAAGTATAAATAGATACACCCAAAAGAAAACCTCTTAGAGCCCTAGAAATTGCCGCCTCATCCTCTTTCCCTTATGGCCTTATGAGTGTCCTTTGATCTATCAGAAGGTAATTGCCCAAACACATAAAAACAAAAAGGTAACCAAAGTGAATAGAAAGGTTGAACTTGTAATCCACATTCGCCAAGACATCTATGAGTGCTATGTCTAAAATTTTTAAGCATTGTCATCTGAATAGATATTGGACAGTATATAATAGTGAGAGTGATCTAGATATTTGAAATATATGAAAAATAGGGTTAGTTAATTCTTAAAAAGTTAAAAATTAAATCTGGATATAGACAAAATTGATATTTTTGAAAAAGAATCTTTAAATAATAAAACTTTATAGAAATGTCCTTTTGACCCTATAATTGGATTTTTTTTTTTTTTACTTGAATTGGGATGTGAAATAAGAATAATAGAGCATTAAATTAGTCAAAAAAAATTATTTTTATGGTTTTATGGAATTAAAAATTGGATTATAAATAAAGTAAGAAAGTGGATGCATTAAAATTATAGTGAGCACACCTTATATGATTAAAACCCTAATCAATATATATAAATATAAATGTGTAGAACTTTCTTCTTCTTCTTCTTCTTCCCATCAAAAAATGCCATACACCTTCATCACCATCACCACACCTCTTTCTTTCTCCTTCTTCCATCAAACGTAATAAAAAAAATTAAGGAAAAATTATATATACTAAAAGTTTTAGTAGAATTCCTTGGATATGCTAGAAACACTAAAATTACTACCAAAAATTCAAGGAAAATTGAGGAACAGAGAGAAAGTGCTACTTTGTAAAGAGGCTTGTGCTTGTATAATTATAATTTACTATTCTTTCTTTTTATTTTGATGTTCATGAATTATGTGAGTTTATTTCACTACTTTTATTGAATTTTTGTGATGAAATTTGTTAGTTGAATTTGTAGAGAGAGAAAATACGAGTATGGAACTAAATGAAGAGAAATTTGATTGGAATCCATTTTTGAATAATTTTAAGTGTTCATATATATATATATAGTCATTAGCTTAAAATTATGCTTAAAACTACCTTTGATTCATTAAAGATTCAATTTAGGTTATGGCAAATTTAGGGTTATAATTGAATATGGAACTTTTTTGTATGAAGAAATTGATTATTGACTTATTGATGAGAGATATCAAGTGTGATTGTATAATTTTTTAACTTAAGGTTGTGTTTCAAATAAGTTTTGAACCATAAAAGAATTAGTTTAGGGCTTTTGTAAATTTAGGGTTTAGAATTCTACATGGAGCTAATTGGAAAAGAAATTGGTTATGGATTTATTATTGAGTGGAATTAAGTATATTTGTGTAGTTTTTAAATTATGCCTAAAAATCTTTTGAACTAATAAAGTGTTGAACTTAGTGTTATGGAAAAATTTTGTGTTTCAAAAAGATTGATTTAAATTGCTTATGGAAGATTAGGAATTGATTGAATGGATTAAATTGCTAAAATAATTAATTATGGATTAATTAGTGAAAATAATTGAATATGGATTAATTGTGAAAATAATTGATAATGAATTAATTGGTGTTAATAAGTGATTAATAACTAAATTATGAAAGTAATTAATTATGGATAACTTGTGATAATAATTGAATATGAACTAGTTTATAAACTTATTTGACTATAGATTAAATTGTGAAAATAATTGATTATTTGCAATAGTAATTGATTAAGGATTGATTAGTTGAAATAATTGATTATGGATTAGGTTATGTAAAATAATTGTTTTATGGGTTAAATTGTAAAAGTGACTGAATATGGAATACATTGTGAAGAAATGAATGTGGACTCATTAGGAAAGAAAATTGATTATAGATTTAATTGTGAATAAAATTAAATATGTTTATTGGCTTTTAGTTTAAAACTACGCTTAAAGAAACCATTGAAATAAATAAGTATTGAATTTTAGGGTTATGGGAGATTTTAGAATTATGGAATAAAATGATTATTTGAAGCATAATTGATAATTAAAGATCATTTGATATATTTATTTAGAATTAATTGAAATTGAATTTATTTATGTCTATTGTTTAAGTATGAATACATATCAGTTGATGAGAAAAAGAAATGAACAATCAAATAAGTCTTATTAGCTAAATTTGGTAAACAATATGTCAAAATACAAATTTTATACCTACCGTATACTTGATTAGGTGATTTATGATAATTTATAAATTGTATATGTACGCTAAATTATTATTGTTTGTTAAGTAACTAAAGAGAAAAAGGAAATTAGTATAATTGTGAATTTAATAAGATAGTTTTAAATAGAAAATATACATAATGTATATACAGTATATTCACAAAATATATAGCTTCCGAATGATAAGAATAATTTACAAAACTTATGCATTTAGAAAGAGTTGTTTAAGGAATACTAGAGTATCTATTTGGAATTTAATTGTTAAAAGTAGAATGTGAAATATGAGCTTGAAAAGATAACATTGTTATATGAATAAAGTTGACCAATTTACACCCATTTATGTATGTTTAAAGTAAATGATGAAATAATATGTGAAGAGCAATGTATAATGTTATTTTTATATGTGATATTTTATTGGAAGTAAAATTTTTATATATGTATTTACAAACTTGAATGTTGAGTAATTTCATTGGTGAAGAATTTAAGGATAATTAATGAAAATATATTAGTGATAATTGATATAAAGTTTATTTCAAATAGTTAAAGATTGATTGTTATATGATTAATTAAAGGGTAGATTATTACTTTAAAGAATTGTCAAAAATAAAATTATAATTGTTGACTATGAAATTGACTGGAAATAAGATAATAACTAGATTGCTTGAATTATACTGGTGATAAACCAAGTTGTCGGATTGAATAGCTAGCTTGAGGGTGGACATCTATAATGTTAGTGTGCAGTTTGTGCTGTCAGTGGACACTTTTTGTCACCGGTGATTGTGGATGTTTTGCGCCATTAGTGGACGCTTTGTGTCATCAGTGATAGTGAGCATTCGTGCCGCTAGTGGGCCATTGGCCATATTTTCTACAGTGGGTATTTACTTGCCATCAGTGACCCATTTATCTTAATCTAGAATTTTAAAACTTAGTATATGAGGGCAATTTAATGATATTTATTAGATGAATGATATTTACTGAAATAAGTGATATTTATTGAAATGAGTGAAATTTAATGAAAAAAGTGAAATTTATTGAAATAAATAAAATGTACATTAAAAAGTTTATAACAAAATGTATTGATGAGTTATGTTTTCTGAGACATGATAAATGCATAAATAAGGTTCATAATGAATCTAATTTATAAGTGACACTTCTTAAAGAATAGAAAGTGCATTTTAAAAATTTTTATTGAATTGTATTGATAAAAATAATTAGTTTAAACACAAGAAGTGCATTAAAATTTTATAATGAATTTTACTACAATTAAGTACAAAAATGTAATTTTATTTTAATCTTTGGTGTTCTAAAGAAGTTAAAGATGCCAAAAACATTATTTTGATGCTACATGCAAGGTATATATGGTAATATAATTTTAAAATGTGGTGTGATACCATAGTATATATTGATATATATTCTTAAATGTGATATAGTGATATTTTTATATAGTGATAAATGATAAATGATTAGTAAGCTTGAATAGTGAGTGGTCCATTAAAAGCTTGAACGGAAAAAAAAAATTTTGATTGTGTTATTGGAACATTAGTGATATCTTAAGAAGATAATAAAATGTTTATTAAAATACATAATTAAATATGTTAATTTATTATTGTGATTAATTATTTATGATATTCAATAAAAAATTATAAATATACAAGCACCACTAAGCATTATACTTAGCATGTTAGATTTTTTTGACACGGAGATAAGATGGACAGAAGCAAACTTGTCAATTGAAGATTTTAGGTTTCAAAAATCAATTGCATAATAGATAATGTCTTTTTATAAAGTTATTGTAT
Source organism: Garcia nutans (assembly GCA_947685225.1). Lineage (NCBI taxonomy): Eukaryota > Viridiplantae > Streptophyta > Magnoliopsida > Malpighiales > Euphorbiaceae > Garcia > Garcia nutans. Next base: position 20,279,462 of record CANTUV010000044.1, read on the forward strand.
TATTTATTGATTAATAGTTTTCATAGTGGTATTGTGGTTTAAATGACAACTATATAATAATTGGTTAAGCTTATAGTTTATAAATATTATAAATGCTGGATGGGATTCTAATTTATTTTGGAACTTGTATTTGCATTATAAGGATCTATTGTGGAGAGTGTATCAAAATATATATATGTACATATTGATATAGTATATGATATTGGATTTGGATTGTGATTGATTATTGATTTATTAAAGAAATTGGAGTTGAGTTTGCTTGAATGGAAGATAGGAGTGTTATTCTACAAGTGGAGTTAGATTGAAGTAAATGTGGATAGGGAATATTGTAGAGAAGACTTAGCCAATGTTTTTAGTTGATATGTTTACTTGAAACTAGATATTAGATTGTTATAAGATTGTTTAGTGTACCGAGTAGCATCTTCTGTCAATTCTCTAAGAGGACTATCAGGGGGTGTGACATTTGATAGTATGAAAGCCCGGTTTATACGATTCTATTATGTGGGTTATGGGAAAATTGAAATACAATTGTCTTTTTTATGTAAACTGTATAAGTAAATAAGTATTCTGTTGTAGTTGATCTTTAAATGCTTATAAGTGTAGAATAGCTTCAAGAACAGACTAATTAAAAGTTCATCAGATCTAGTGTGTTGCTATGGAGTGTATTAGTCTTGGTTGTGAAAAGAAGGATATGAAAGGAAAACAAAATAAGAGTAGTTTTAAAGAAGAATGTATATAATGTATATATATTTGGGATACACCCTGAATAGGTAAATTTCAAGGATGAAATTTTTTTAACGGGTTGTAATATCTAAAATTTTTAAGCAGAATCTTATGAATTATATAAAGATATTGGATTGTGTATAATAGTGAGAGAGATCCAGATATTTGAAATAGATAGAAAATAGGTTTAGTTAAGTCTTAAAAAGTTAAATCTAGATATGAAAAAATCAGTATTTTTAAAAAAGATTCTTTAAATAGTAAAAAATTACAAAAATATCCATTTGACCCTAGAATGGGCTTTTTACTCGAATTGGGATGTGAGATATGAATAATAGATCAATAAATTAGTCGAAGAAATTATTTTTATGGTTTTACGAAATTAAAAATCAGATTATAAATAAATTAAGAAAGTGGGTGCATCAAAATTATAGTGAGCACACCTTATATGATGAAAACCCTAATCAATATGTAAAAATATAAGTGTGCAGAACTTTCTTCTTCTTCTTCCCATCAAAAAATGTCATACACCTTCATCACCATCACCACACCTCTTTCTTTCTCCTTGCTCCATCAAACTTAATAAAAATTAAGGAAATTTTATTTATACTAAAAAGTTTTAGTAGAATTCCTTAGTATATGTTAGAAACACTAAAAACACTACCAAAAATTCAAGGAAAATTAAGGAACAGAGAGAAAGTGCTACTTTGTAAAGAGGCTTGTGCTTGTATAATTATAATTTAAATTGCTTATGGAAGATTAGGAATTGATTAAATGAATTAAATTGTGAAAATAATTAATTATGAATCAATTAGTGACAATAATTGAATATGGATTAATTGTGAAAATAATTGATAATGAATTAATTGGTGATAATAAGTGATTAATGATTAAATTGTGAAAGTAATTGATTATGGATAACTTCTGATAACAATTGAATATGAATTAGTTTATGAAATTATTTGAATATATGATTAAATTGTTAAAATAATTGATTATTTGCAATAGTAATTGATTGTGGATTAGGTTATGGAAAATAGTTGTTTATAGGTTAAATTGTGAAAGTGATTGAATGTGGAATAAATTGTGAAGAAATGAATATGGAACTAATTAGAGAAGAAATTTGATTATAGATTTAATTATAAATAAAATTAAGTATGTTTATTGGTGTTTAGTTTAAAACTATACTTAAAGAAACCATTGAAATAAATAAACATTGATTTTTAAGGTTATGGGAGATTTTAGAATTATGAAATAAAATGATTATTTGAAGCATAATTGATAGTTAAAGATCATTTGATATATTAATTTAGAATTAATTGAAATTGAATTTATTATTTCTATTATTTATGTATGAATACATACTGATTAATGAGAAAATAAATGAAATAATTCATAATAGCTAAATTTGGTAAACAATGTGTAAATATACAAATTTTATACCTACCGTATAGATTAGGTGATTTATGATAATGTATAAATTGTATAAAGATGTATTTGAATTGCCAAATTATTATTGTTTGTCAAGTAACTAAAGAGAAAAAGAAAAGTAGTATAATTGTGAATTTAATAAGAATATAGTTTTAAACAGAAAATATACATAATATATATGTGGTATATTCACAAAATGTACATCTTCAAAATGATAAGAATAATTTACGAAACTTATGTATTTAGAAAGAGATGTTTAAGGAAAAATAGAGTATATATTTGTAATTTAATTGTTAAAAGTAGAATGTGAAATATGAGCTTGAAAAGATAACATTGTTATATGAATAAAGCTAACTAATTTCCACCCATTTATGTATGCTAAAAGTAAGTGATGAAATGATATGTAAACATTAATATATAATGTTATTTTTATATGTAATATTTGATTGGAAGTAAAACTTTTATATATGTATTTACAAAATGCATGTTGAGTAATTTCATTGGTGTAGAATTTGTAGATAATTAATGAAAATATATTAGAGATAATTGATATAAAATTTATTTAATCAAATAGTTAAAGATTGATAGTTATGTGATTAATGAGAGAATAGATTATTACTTTAAAGAATTGTCAAAAGTAAAATTATAATTGTTGACTGTGAAATTGACTAGAAATAAGATAATAACTGGATTGCCCGAATTATATTGGTGATAAACCTAGTTATTGGATTGAATGGCTAGCCATATAGTGGACGACCATAGTGTTAATGGACACTTTATGTCACCAGTGATTGTGGACGCTTTGCGCATTTAGTGGACACTTTGTGTCATCAGTGATAGTGGCCATTCACACTGCTAGTGGGCCATTAGCTATATTATCTATAGTGGGTATTTATTTGCCATCAGTGATCCACTGAGGGCAATTTAATGATATTTATTAGATGAATAATATTTATTGAAATAAGTGATATTTATTAAAATGAGTGAAATTTAATGAAAAAGTGAAATTTATTAAAATAAATAAAACGTGCATTAAAAAGGTTTATAGTAAAATGTATGGATGAGTGAAGTTTACTGAGACATTAGAAATGCATAAATAAGATTCATAAATAATCTAATTGATAACTGGCACTTCTTAAAAAATAGAAAGTGCATCGTAAAAATTTATATTGAATTGTATTGACACAAATATTTAGTTTAAACATAAGAAGTGCATTAAAATTTTTATAATGAATTGTACTAGAATTGTGATATTTGTGGTCTTAGATAAATTAAATAATTAATTTGGAGGTTAATTAAAATATTAAGAGGTGTATATACGTTGTATATATTTAATGTATGTCTAGAGTATATATGGTATATACCTATTCAGGCCCGGCTCAAGGGGGGAGCACCCTGAGCGGTTGCTCAGGGCCCCTCAAATCCAAAAAAAAGTTAAAATTTGCTTAACCAGAAAGTTGCTAATTCTAAACCAAAGAATTGCTTTCCATCACCTTTACAAATTTATATAACACATAGCTTGTGCTTGAAGATAGTAAGAATCCTTGTATTTTCTGCCACTCTCAGCGTGAATCCCATTGCGAACCCAGTCCTCCCTGTGTATCCAAGCATCCCGAGCAAAATCAAGAATTCCAAGGATCTGCAATTGACAAAAAAGACTTAACCTATTGGACCATATGAAGATTCTAACTTATCAACTAAATCAATTGCCAAAGCTGACTCAAGAATAAAACATCAGTAAATCACGATGGCCAAACATGCACATGAACCAGAAAAAGGAAAAATTTTAAAATCTAAGGATGGTGATTTCTGACTGGGCTAAGGGCACCCACCTATCTATTTAATTTATATAAAAATTGTTATTTTTAGACCCTTAAGTCCTAAATATTTATTTTTGGGCGGCCCCTCAAATTCAAAATTTTCACTCCGACACTGTTTTTTAAGGGCCCATATCTTAATTTCTGCTCGGGGCCCCTAAAATGTCCAAGACGGCCATGTACCTATTATATATTTATAATATATGTTATATGTATTATATATTTAATATATACAATATTCACATAATGTATAATTGGTGTATGCATAGGATACCCATTATATGAACACATAAGAAAAAAATATACATTACATATATATACATAAAATGTATATAACATATAATTGACATATAAATGGCATATAAATATATATATAATTAAGGGTGAGAAGAAGATAATTATGAAAGAAATAAATAAGTCAAAAGTCAAAAAGAAGAGAGAAAAGATGTGGTGGAGATTAAAAGTTATTTAAAATAAATAAATAAATATATTGATATAAATGGTTAGGAAATGAGAAAAGAATTGAAATTTGTCATTTTTTTCCTTCTTCCATGGAACCCGAGTGTGAGAGGGAGGGAGAGGAGATTTTTGTTTCATCAAGTAAGCACCAAATTTCATGAAGATTTCAAAGAATTTAAGAAGCTTTTGTAGATTAATTAAGAAATCAAGTATGTATCTTTCATTTTAAGCTTATTTTAATTAATTTTAAGTTTATGTTTAAGATGGCTAGAGAGAGAAAATATTTTTAAATTATTAAATAGATAGAAATAATGATAAAGCGATGAGTATTTGATGAATTAATGGTTGGTTGTTTGAAATTGTAATACCTTTATATCCTATATATATACAATACATACACCAGTATATATAAAATAATTATATATGGTACAAAAATATCACAATCCGGTTTAATAAATTTTTTTTACTTTTTAAATTTAAAATCTTAAATACTTTAAAATGTATATTTAAATAACAACTAAAATATTATTATAAATCATAGGTTCTAAAATAAGTATTTTTCATAAAAATCTCTAGAAAAAATTCATTAGAGTTTTGTCTGTAATTTAGATATTTCCAAATTCAACAAAATCACAGCCTGCACACAAAAGCAATCCCAAAAAATCAATTTATACATTTCTCAAATACTCCTCAATTCTTCCACAATTTCTCTAAAATATTTATACATATATATATATATATATATTTACCTAAAAGCACATACAAAATCCACATTATAAAATTTCAGCTCATTCTTTATAATTTACAATATATATACCTCAAAACATAATATAATATACATAATATTAACATATACGATAATATAAAATATATGCATGCTGGCAATCGGCACTGATCTCAAAGAAGCAGTAAAATCAACTCACACAATCTCAAAGCTAGACTCGACCTGGTCTACACGAACTCTCCAGCTCTACCAGATCTATCTTGTCACCTGTGTGATGAATTTCAATCGCGCTAAATCAAAAGTCTAGAAGTACAAACTTTGATAATAATAAAACTCAAATGCAATGCCAATGCACAATGCATATGGATATCATATCTCATATCATTTCATTTTAACATATTTTTCAATTGTTTCACAATTCACAATTCACAAAAATATAAACAAAAGCATGGGCCCAAAGGATCTAATATGCTATTCAAATTCTAGAGTTATTGTTCTGGTCCATATTGATACCCAGTGTCTAGTCCGAAGGCGAGGGACACCCAGCTTCTAGCCCGAAGGCAAATCATAGTGATGCCTAGCATCTAGCCCTAAGGCAAATGACGTCCAACGTCTAGCCCGAAGGCAAATTAATAATTGCTCAAAAGCTAGCCCCGAAGGCAAATAATGAGGATAACCTCATAGGCAAGCCGCCAAACAGAGAAATCTGGAAATTGAATAACATACTAGGCACACAATTATTTCACATTTCTCATTATCTATCTCTTTCTCATTTTCTCATAATCAAGCTAGGCACATTGTCTCATTTTCATTATCTATTAAGCACATTGCCTTATTTTCTCATCTTTTCTCATTTTTCTCATTTATAGCAATATCAATTCATCAGATTTCATCATATCATCATATTGCATCACATTTTACCTTAAAACTCATCACCCAAATATTTTGGATAATTTCGTATAATCCACATATGATTCACATTTTATGCACTTTAGCCATTACCAATGGTCTTTTTAACAATGCCCTTAATGCATGCACAACAAATGGCATTACTCAAACACTTTGGGTCATTTTCACATAATACACATATTTCATATTTTACACAATTTAGCTATTAACAATGGCTTTTCACAATGCATTTAATACAAATATGACATTATATATGTCATAGCACATTATTCATACATGTTCCATGTATCAAGTAGCTTAACACATTTTCAATCTAAAATGTGTTAAGCCCAATGTAATGCAAATATAACCAATTCATCCAAAGTTTGTACATACCTCTAAGAGCAACCAAAAACAAGCTCAAACACCACCTCTAACCTTCTCTTCCAACTTGCCCTTCAATACTTGGATAGGGCAAATCAAATCTCCTCAATGCATGTACCAATTGAGATCATAAATAATCATGTAGTACCACATTCTAAGGCATTTTCAATCTTAAATCATAATTAAACATCATTCAAACAAAAATCTTAAAGTTAAGGCTAACCTCACTTAACTTTTGAATACCACATTAAGCCATTCAATTTGATATTTTAATTTTATTTATATTATTAAAAATATATTTAACATGTTTAAAATAATTTCATTATAAAAACACACTTATGGACAAAATTCTAAAATAGCATAACCTTCCCCCATTGAAGGTTTTTCATTCCAACTCAATCCATTAATCATTTCAAGCTTATTTCTAACCTTAATATCATTAAATAACATATTTAAAATAATAAAATTCAACAATTCAACAACTTTGAAAAATCACTTTTCCAAAACCCTAAATCACCACTTCCATTCTCAAACTCCAATCAAACTCAACCAAACCCAATATTTGACTTTAAACTACTTATTTATGCATCAAAATAACTCATTTAGATTCAAATTACACAATTAAATTACAAGATTCCACAAATCCAAAAGTTACATAACCCTAAATTTTCTCTCTTCACCAATCATTACCCAAATTCCACCATATCATCAATCAACCCTTAAAATCATTGTTAAATACTCAAAAAAAATTTACACACCAATTCCAACAATTAAATCATACTACATCACAAACCCAAAACACACGTATTCATAATTTCCATGAAATCCAAAGAAAGAAGATGGAAACTTGCTAAATTTGGAGGAAAACCTTAAAAATCCACTTGAAACTCTTAAAATCCTTCAATTCTTGAACCTTAGAAGAAAAAAATCTTGAGCTTTCTTGGCTATAGAGGTTCGGCCCTTCATGGAAGAAGAAGAAGATGAAGATCAACTTGTTTCTCTTTCTTTCCACTTTCTTTTTAAACCATATATATTATTATTATATTATATTTTTAATTAATTATTTGATTATTTATTTAATTAATTAAAACCCCAAAATATTATCTTTCATCCAAAATTATTTATTTTTAATTAATTTAATAATTTTAAAATCCAAAGTTCATTTATCAAAATACCCTTGACTTTGACTTTTCTTTTAAAAAGTATTGACTTTTTTGTTGATTTTATATATTATGTATATTTTGCATATATATTACATATACATTTCACTATTTTACTTAAAATCCTCTCATTTTTCATTTAAAACCATTTATTTAATTTATCCAATTATTTTATAATTTATTTTATTTAATTTCCAAAAATTAGAGATTTTAAAAAATTAGGGCTATTATAGAAATGAACTACGTTGATGAATTTAGGGTTATGAAAAAAAGTATGTAAAAATTAGAGTTTTAACGTGGGTGGTTTTAATTATTGTAATGAGATTATTTAATGTTACTTTAATATATATATGATGATTTTATAGTTAGAAATTGATTAATAGTAAGTTTGGATGGACTTAGGATTATGGATATATTATGTAAAATTAGAGTTTTATATGGAATTGATTGCAGTTATAAAATAAGATTGTTTTAGTGTTATTTTGATATGTAGATAATGATTTTAAGGTTGAATTGAAGAAAAAATTGGGTTTGGTAGGAGTTTGGAAAAAGAAGAAGGTAATTTCGGGTTTGAATGGAAATTTGATAAAATGTAAGATTAATTTAATTTCTAAAATGATGTTAAAATATGATCTTAAAGATATAATTGAATTTAAATATGAGTTCGAATTGGTTAGAATATATTTCTAAAATTAAAGAGGGTTAAGGAAAATTTTGGTAGTTTAAAGGAAATGAATGTAAATTTAGTTTCATTTCTTAAATTGTGTTGGAATCTGATTCTAGAGACATGATTGAGCTTTAAACTCAATTTGAAATTGATTAAAAATGATTTTCAAAGTTAAAGTGTATTAAGGTATAGAATTTTATGGGAGTGTTATAAATTGAGTTTAATTAATTAAAGTGTGTAGAAATATGATGATAATAGAGTATTTAAATTGTGGTTAGGTGTTGGATAGATTGAGTTTGTATAAATCAAGTAATGAAGGGCATTGATAAAAGTTGAAGTTAGGAGGAGGAATTGGCTTTGATTTTGGCAAGTTAAAGGTTAGTACATACTTTTATACCATTTAATTTAATTGATAATTATGCTATTATATATGTGAGGATTATTTAAAGAATAAAGATATTCTTTAAAATGACATGTATAAATGAGTATGTGGTTAAAAAATTAATGGGAGAAATAATATTATTGTGTGAGGAATGGAAAAAGTATGAAAAATATAAAATATGATTAAAAGTATGAAATATACTATAAATGACTTGAAAAGATGATAATGAAAAAATGAAATTAGGATGGAATATAAAATGCAACATAATATGTATATTGATATGTAATATGTATGTGTTTGTGAAAAATGATAAAATGTGAAGATGAGTCGCATTGTAAATGTGACACATGATTATGTTAAGTGAGTGTGTGAATTATGGAATATGATAATTGTACGAAAATATGAGAAAATTGATAATTGAAATAAGATATGAAAGTGATCATGAGTGAGTTGAACACTTGATAAATAAGAAATTATGGAAAAGAAATGAAATACGGATATGAATGAGGGAACTGAGAAAAAATGTTGAAAAAACAATGAAGGAATTGATAATATTAAAGTAATAACATGTATGAAATGTGTATTGCCTTGTATAGTATCTTGTTCCATATAGTTGTTTTTGGTGCTATTAATATGATTTGCCTTCAGGCCAGACGCTGAACGTCACTATTATTTGCCTTCGGGCTAGATGCTGGGCATCACTATTATTTGCCTTTGGGCCAGGTGTTGGGCGTCACTATTATTTGCCTTCGGGGCCAGACACAGATGTGTCATTAGAGACGGTTGCACTTAAATCCTCAGTATCACATAGACCATAACAATATCTTTTGAATTGAAATATTGTATAAGGTTATTTGGGCTAATGTGTACATGTTTGTGATATGTTTATGTGTATGTATACATTGTATTATGTAAATGGAATGCTATGATTGAATTATGAAATGAGTAATGAGATGTGATTTAAAATGCATATGTTGATAGACCTGAACATACCTAGGTCTAGAGACTAAGGTGACCTAAGTAGAATTGGGTCCCGAAATTAATGTTATGTGTAACAGATTTGATAATTGAGATTTGAAAAATAAAGAAATATATATATGAATATACATGGTAAATAAAATGAAAACTAAGAATACAAGGTAAATATAATGAAAAGTATGAATGTGTATATGTATAATATTTATTATTTCAAATATGTACCACTAAACTTTAAAGCTTAGTGCAGTTGTGTGAATCGCACAAGTAAAAGAGCTACTGTTGAGAGAAAAAGAGCTATAATGTGGAGGATACTCGGTGATTTAGGGTGCCACAAGACTAACTATGTCATTTGCATTCATGTAAAATCATAGTTTAAAGTTTTTTAGATTATGTATATTGAATTTCAACACTTGATTTTATCTTAAAAATTTAAAATAGTTGTATATATAAATTTATCTATTTATGTAAGTACTTAATTATAAAAAGTAATGTTTCAAATGTTGAGGCTTGAATGCGAATTATTGAATTAGTATTTCGGAGAAAGGGTAAAGAATTTTATTTTGGGAGTGTAAATTTTCTTTGCATGTTGTGTGATTTTATTTTGGATTTATTGTAATTACAGATAAAACTCTAGCAAAATTTTTCAGAGAATTTTTCTTTAAAAAATATTTATTGATTTATATTTTAACTTAATCTAGTTTGAAAAAAATAATTGTACTGTAAATTATGGTACCACCTTTATATTCTATATATGTACTTTACATCTACTAGGTATATATATTGTGTGTATATAAGGTATAAGGATATTACATTTATTTTGATATCAAAGTTAGGTTTAAAATTCTCGACCTAGGTGGGTTTTGAAAACGTGGAAGAAGAAGTTTTTAAAAAAATGTGATTTAAGTTTTAATAAATGCATATGCATTGGCACATATGTTGGTCTCTAATATGATAATGTCTATCCAATAAATTGGATATAAGTTAAGATGGCATCTAGGATGCGTAGATTAGAGTGGCTATCGAAAACGTCATTCTAGAGATTTTAGATTAAGGATTTTTAGAATATTCACTTAGAAATTGAGATTTATGTTAATTTAATTGATAGATAAGGGAAATTAAAAGGAAGTGATTTAAGATATGAAATAAAAAGTCTGAGAGATTAGTATAATGGTTGCTGGAAATTCTACTTATATGCAGTGAAGTGATTTTGTCTGAATTTTTATACTAATCTAGAGATGTTGAATGTGCTTAAAATTTTAATTGAAATTTTGTATATATGTTAATATTTGATGTATATAATTTCATAATTTTTAATGATGATCTGCTATTTAATAAAAATAGAAGAACACAGATTGTTGGAGCAATTCCAACAACTCAGAATTTGTAAAAGTTGAGAAACATATTTAAAAACTATAGCAAAAGAACCCATAAAATTTTGAAAATTTATATATAATATCATAGTATTTCTAGAACATATGGTTAAAATTTCATAAATTTTTATCAAGGTTTGATACCTGAAATAAATAGGTGAATAGTTACTACTAGAGAAATTATTAAAGAAACAGAATCTGTGAGTTTGGGAAACTTAAATAGTAAATCAGCTGAGAAAAATCTAAAATTTTAAATAGAAGTTCATATATGTGTCAAGTCATGGTTAAAAATTTTATAATTTTTAGTAAAGATTTGGTTGTAAATGAAAAGTTAAAAAATGAGATTGACATGGAAGTTAAGAAGTCATGTGAATTTATGGAATTGAGTAATAAATTAAATATTATGTAACAAATGGATGAAGAAAATTATGAACATCTATATATGGTTGGCAGATATATGAAGAATGAATATGGAGTTTATAATAATTTAGAACTGAGGGTTCATAATTAAAATCAATGGAAGAACTAGTTTATCATAGCAATTTTGTTTACTATGGAAGTATATTGAGAATTTATTAAAATAACTTATAGCTTTGGTTAAGTTAAGATTTACTATGAGTAAATCTAAATTTAATGATATTTTTTATCATAAGTAATTATCCATTTTGAGTATTTTCCAAGTTATAAGTAAGTGTAAGTAATTAAAATATGAAGTTACATAAAGGGTTTACTGAGTTTATATGAGTTGAGGTTATGTATACAATCCATATTTGGTTGCTTGACTGAGATATATTTATTAATATGTTCAATGGAAGTGGATGTTATAAGAAAAGTAATAAATATATTTTTAGATATTTAAAATGAAGGTAAAAATTTAATAATGGATATATAATGATTACATATAATAAGTGGATTTTAAATTATTTTATGAATGGTATTTGGTTCATGAACTTATGAAAGTTTAGAGTGAAAGTAAATTGAGTTTTGAATTGTGTTTTGGTTATGCTAATTATTATTCATTTGATTTAGGTAGATGAAATTAATCTAGACATGACGAGTAAATTGTGAGAGTACTCGAAATTGATATCAGATTATTAAAGATAAAAATAAGACCAATTCATTGGATGATTTTGAAAAGTAAGATTTACATTAGGAAAGTTTAACATATATATATGTAATAAAAAAAAAGCATAGTTGAAGTATGAATAAAAGATAATTATACTTGATCAGAAGATTTTATATTATTTGTGAGAAAATAATACGATTGGAGAAAAAAGATAAGAAGAATAGCATATTAAGGAATTACAGATGATTTTAGATAATTTGGGGAGTGAGATAAAGAAGCAAAGATGAGAATCAAAGAATTTGAATGTTAATGACAAAAATAATTTTTAATATATGAACATGTTTTTATATTGACACAACTATGTTTTAGTTGGAAATCTGAATTAATTTGTACAATATGAATATTTGGTTAATGTTCTTTAAGTACTTGGTAATAGATATTGACTTATAAAAAATTAATGCATGGAACAATGGAATTGGAAATTTAATTGTATTCTTGAATAATTAGAAACTATATATATATATATATATATATTAGAAATAAGTAAATGAGGTTAGTAATGAATTGTTGATTCAATCATGGAAGTATTGTAAATTAAATAATAGATATATAGTGATTAAATATGATAAGTGAATTTTAGTTTATTTTTGAAGAAAGAGGATAATTTATAGATTAAAGAAAAAAGGTTAATAAAATAATAAATTATTGATGGTTTTAAATAGCTTGGAAAAGAAGATAAAGAAAATAAAGAGGAAAATAATCATAACTAAATGATGGAAGTTAAATATTAGAAATAATAAGTATATAAACTATTTATGGAAGTTTTAAAAAGTTAAACTATGTTGATTGCTAATGGTTGAGGGAAAGAAGTGATTTTATATAGAAGGAATATAATGGTTAATACTTTTTAAATGGTAGTATTGTTTATGCATGGATTGGTTATTCAATCTTTAATTAAGCTATAAAAATTGAGAGTAAAAGATTATGTGGATAGTAATGATGATAAGTTATGGTAATGTTTTAGTAATTAATGATGCAAAAAGTGAAGATTGTTTATTAATTTTTAGTGGAGTTTGATTACTACAACAAGTAACTTCGAAGACGAAATTATTTAAGGGGGAGATAATTATAAAATTGCAGTCTTAGATAAATTAAATAATTAATTCGGAGGTTAATTAAAATATTGGGAGGTGTATATATGTAGTATATACTTGATGTATACCTAAAGTATACATAGTATATACCTATTATATATTTATAATATATGCTATACATATTATATATTTAATATATATAACATACACATAATGTGTAATTGATGTATACATAGAATACACATTATATGTACACATAAGTAAAAATATACATTATATATATATTACATACTTTTATAACATTTAATTTAATTGATAATGTATGCTATTATATATGTGATCATTCTTTAAAGAATAAATATATTCTTTAAAGTGACATGTATAAATGAGTATGTGGTTAAAAAATTAATGTGAGAAATAATATTATTGTGTGTGGAATGGAAAAAGTATAAAAAATATAAAATATGATTAAAAGTATGAATTATGCTATAAATGACTTGAAAAGATGATAATGAAAATATAAAAATGGGAGGAAATATAAAATGCAACATAATATGTATGTTGATATGAAATATGTGTTTGTGAAAAATGATAAAATATGGAGATGAGTCACATTGTAAATGTGACTCATGATTATGTTACATGTGTTTGAATTATAGAATATGATAATTGTATGGAAATATGAGAAAATTGATAATTGAAATAAGATATGAAAGTGATCAGGAGTGAGTTGAACACTTGATAAATATGGAAAATTATGTAAAGCAAATGATATATAGATATGAATGAGGGAACTAAGAAAAAGTGTTAAAAAACAATGAAGGAATTGATAATATTAAAGTAATAACGTGTATGAAATGTGTGTTGCCTTGTATAGTATATTATTCTAGATAGTTATTTTTGGTGCTATTGATATGATTTGCATTCGAGTCAGACATTGAGTGTCACTATTATTTATCTTCGGGCCAGACGCTGGGCATCACTATTATTTGCCTTCAGGCCATATGCTGGGTATCACAATTATTTACCTTCGGGGCCAGACAGGGCCAGACATAGAGGTGTCATTAGGGGACAATTGTGACACTTAAATCCTCAGTGTCGCGATAGACCATAATAATATCTCTGAAATCGAAATACTATATAAGGTTATTTGGGCTCAATGTGTACATATTTGTGATATGTTTATGTGTATGTGTACATTGCATTATGTAAATGGAATGTGATGATTGAATTATGAAATGAGTAATGACATGTTATTTAAAATGCATATGTTGATAGACCTAAACATACCTAGGTTTAGAGACTGAGGTGCCAAAGTAGAATTGGGTCCCTAAATTAATGTTATGTGTAGTGGATTTGATAATTGAGATTTGAAAAACAAAGAAATATACATGGTAAATAAAATGAAAAGTAAGAATACAAGGTAAATAAAATGAAAAGTAAGAATGTGTATGTGTATAATATTTATTATTTTTAAATATGTACCACTAAGTTGTAAAGCTTAGCGCGGTTATATGAATTGCGCAAGTAAAAGAGCTACTGTTGAGAGAGAAAAAGAGCTATAATGTGGAGGATACTTGGTGACTTTGGGTGTCACAAGACTAATTGTGCCATTTGCATTCATGTAAAATCATGGTTTTAAAGTATTTTAGATTATGTATATTGAATTTCAACACTTGAGTTTATCTTAAAAATTTAAAATAGTTGTATTTATAATTGTATGTACTTATGTAAGTATTTAATTATAAAAAGTAATGTTTTAAATGTTGAGACTTGAATGCAAATTATTGAATTAGTATTTCAGAGAAAAGGTAAAGAATTTTATTTTAGGAGTGTAAATTTTCTTTGCACGTTGTGTGATTTTGGTTTTGGATTTATTGTAATTACAGATAAAATTCTGGTGAAATTTTTCCAATTTTTTCTTTATAAATATTTATTTATTTATATTTTAACTTAATCTAGTTTGAAAAAAAAATAATTATACTATAAATTATCATACCACCCTTATATTATATATATGTACTTTACGTATACGGGGTATATATATTATGCATATATAAGGTAAAAGGGTGTTATAATAATTAAGTACAAAAATGTAGTTTTTATTTTAATCTTGGGTGTTCTGATGAAGCAAGATAAAGATGCAAAAAACATTATTTTGATGCTACATGCAAGGTATGTATGATAATATAATTTTATAATGTGGTGTGATACAATAGTTTGTATTGAAATATATGCTTAAATGTGATATAGTTATATTTTATATAATGATGAATGATAAATGATTAGTATCTGTGAATAATGAGTGGTTCATTAGAAGCTTGAACAAAAAAAAAATTGATTATGTTATTGGAACATTAGTGATATCTTAAGAAGATAATAAAACATTTGTTATCATACATAATTAAATATGTTAATTTATTATTATGATTAATTATTTATGATATTCAATAATAAATTATAGATATACAAGCACCACTAAGCATTATCCTTAGCGTGTTAGCTTTTTCTGACATGAAGATAAGACGGACCGGAGCAAACTTGTCAATTGAAGATTTTAGGTTTCAAAGATCAATTGCATAACAGATAATGTCTTTTTATAAAGTCATTGTATTATATATTTATTTATAGTTTTCATAGTGGTATTGTATTTTAAAAGATAATTGTATAATTATTGGTTAAGTTTATAGTTTATAGTTTATAAATATTATAAGTGTTGGATGGGATTCTTATTTATTTTGGAAGTTGTATTTGCATTATAGGGATCTATTGTGAAGAGTGTATCAAAATATATCTATGAACAGATTGATATAGTATATGATATTGGATTTGGATTGTCACTGATTATTGATTTATTGAAGAAATTGGAGTTGAGTTTGCTTGAATGGAAGATAGGAGTGTTATTCTGCAGGTGGAGTTAGATTAAAGTAATTTTGATAGTGATTATTATGAAGGAGACTTTACCGAAGTTTTTCATTGATATTTTTACTTGGAACTCGATATTAAATTGTTATAAGATTGTTTAGTGTACCAAGTAGCATCTTTTGTCAATTCTCCGAGAGGACTGTCATGGGATGTTACAATGAGCTTTAAGAAAAGTTTGAGATAACCAATGTGACTTGAACCAGTGGGATGAGAGTTAAGAAGAGGAAAGTGAGGATGAACGACAAGCCACTTCTCCAATTGAAGATGATATGGAACAAAGTTATGATGAAGGAGAAGAGGTTATTCAAGGAAAAAGTAAAGAAAAAGTTGAGGAAGTGGTTGAGGACACTGATTTTAGTTCTCTTGAATTTTGAGCTACTTGTTTCTTTTATTT
Source organism: Garcia nutans (assembly GCA_947685225.1). Classification (NCBI taxonomy): domain Eukaryota; kingdom Viridiplantae; phylum Streptophyta; class Magnoliopsida; order Malpighiales; family Euphorbiaceae; genus Garcia; species Garcia nutans. The sequence goes on from CANTUV010000044.1 coordinate 20,295,921, forward strand.
TATTTTATTTTTCTTTAAAAGTTTTTGTTATGTGATTTTCATTTGTCTCTACAAGAGATTTTTTGGACTTACAATGTGATCACACATGCTCTTATTGATTTTGTTTCTTACATTAGTGAAAGTTTAGTATTTTTAGTTCAATTGATGTTTATAATTGTTGGTTGATGATTGTCTCTTTGTTTATATAAATGAAATTTTTGTTTTTGTCTTTGACAAAAGGGGAGTATATTATTGAAATTGAATGAAAATTAATGTGTAAGCATCAATTGAGGGGGAGCAATAAAATAAACTAGACATGCATGATTTTTAACTAAGTATATCACTTAATTTTTGTAAAGTTTATTTTTATCCCTAAATTCACTTTGATTGTCAAAGTTAGAAAGGGAGATATTGTTGGCCAATTTCTTGATTAACAATGTTCTATTTTGATCTTTAGCAATAAAATTGAATCGTACTAATGTTTTATTTGAGTGATTTTTTTCAAGACTTAGAATTTCATAAGTTCTCTTTAGATTTGAAAATCGCAACCAGAATGTAGCTAGCATGGCCATGTGCTAGAATGCACAAATGACTAATTTACACAAAAGAGAATCCGGTTTCCATCACTAGCAGTAAAGACAGTCTCGCGACCGCGTGTCCTATATCACAACCAATTTTAAAGATTGAGAAATTTTAACAAAGTTACAGAGAATATCGCAGCCAACCTCATGAGTCTTCTGTCCATCGTGATCTTAGTCTCATGACCAGTTCTGCAAGCATGGGACCACGAGATCCCAGGATACTTATGATGCAAATTTTGTTAAAGCATTAGCAATCAGTGGCACAACCTAGTACTTGGCGTGAAAATCATCATGTCACCACAAACACAATTAGGAATAACTGAAAGATTTGAAAGTTAGAATCTCCTTGACGACAAGTTGACCAACTAATAAAGCATCAACACATGGCAAGCAGATTAATATAGAATATTCAAGCTTCTATTCTTATAACTATGATGCCAAAACACACAATTGCAAGAACATAAAAAGTATCAAAAAAAGGAAACCGCTAACATATCAATCAATCAAAATTCATCATATGTACTGGCCACTAGGCACAGTACCAGCCAAGCAACTGTGAGAAGCCACATTTCACTATGATAAAGAGATCGCAACCACAAGAGCTCTCAAACAACATTAAATGTAGGAGATTGAGTTTGGTGAAGGTCATATCTACCTCTACTCTACTCCAATGAACATGAGAAGTTATGATAGCTATAAATACCCCACCAAACTTTTTTTAATGTATCTTTTTAGGATTAACTTAGAGAAACTTTTGCACTTTAAAACCATATTAAGAATGAATGAATTTGAATTATGGAGTTCATTTATAAATGAATTGTGTAATTCATTTATAAATGAATTCTCATGTTTGGTATATTGTAATTTAAAATAAATAATTTAATTGAATTCCATGTAATTTTGTTTGGAATGAATTCTGAATTTGAAAATTCATATGTTTTTTTCCAAATATACCCTTAATATGATCATATTATAGAAAATTAATAAATAGCAATTTTATTAATTTTTTGTCTCTAACAATGTGATCACTAACCTATACACTTTATTAACGCCATATACATGCAAAGAAGAAAAAATAGTTAACCACATACTTAGGTAATTTGAATATATATTGAAATAAATAGGAAAAACACCATAGATATTTTACTATATATAATAGCAAATGTAATGGTCAAGATTTGAAACAGGAAACTTTTTAACTAATATAGATAATTGATAGTGAATTGTGATATAGTGGCATGGATAAGTGATATAAATAGTGGATCTTAAATTTACTTAAGAAATTAAGTATTTTTACAGTTTTACGAGACTAAAAATTGAATTAGAATTAAAGGATAAGAAAGAGGATGGACCATAACTAAAATGAGATTTGCCACACTAGATTAAGCTATATATATATATATATATAAGTGTATGGACAGGTGTATTTATATAGAAGTTTCTTTCTTCTTCTTCCTTCTTCCTCCTTCATCCACGTTCATCATCATCAACACAACCAAAACTCTTCCTTTCTTTCTTTTTTTTCAACACTTTAGCCAAAACTTAAGAGAAAATCACGTCTAGCAATAAGTTTTTAAAAGAATAAGCTAGAAAATGTGAGATTATCAGCAAGTGATCAAAGAAAAAAAGGGAAAAGAGAGAATAAGAGAGATTTTGAAAGAGGTGTATGCTTTTGTATTTTAATTTACAAATATTTGAATTTCTATGAATTTTAATGTTTGAATTAGTTGATTGAGTAATCTATAATGAATTATTACTGAAAAGTATTGGTTAAATGGATTGATGAGTATGATTCTTAATTCAATCATTATAAGAATTGAGTGGTTTGATATTGTTTTTAGCCATGAGTGATGGTTAAAGATTGATTAATTGATGTTTGAGTAAACTATTTGATATAGATTCTTTCTATGTCAAAGAAACTAGTTTTTGATTCATTTTTATCATATATCTTGAGTATATTGTGTTTAAGTGGTTGAGTATACAAAACGCAAAATTTTACCTGACACAGCCAGTGGCACGACCATGTCACTGGGCATGTCAATGATGTTGTGTTTCAATATTAGAGACACGATCAGTAACACGCTCGTGTCACTGGCATGTCATAGCTACTATGATAAAAATTAAATGATACGGCCATTGACACTCCCGCATCGTTGGGCGTGTCATAGCTACTGTAATGCAAGTTAAATGACATGGCCAATGACACACCCATGTCGTTGGGCATGTCACAGCTTCTGTAAATTGGGCAAGTGACACGGTCATTGACACGCCCATGTCATTTGGCGTGTCACTTGAAGAATTTTCCTAAAATAGTTCTTTTCCTTGTCTTTAATCTGTGATTTCAGCCTAAATGACTATAAGGCCTCAAAGTGCAAAAGATTTTTGAAATCAACCCTAACAAGTAGTGCAATAAATTTTGAATATATGATAAATATGTGTAATACCAAGTGTTGATCAAAGAATTGTTCTATTGAAGTGATATACATAATTTAGTGTTAATCAAAACTAATAAATTGCCCAAATCATACTGATTTTAGATCTAGCTTTGGATTGAATGGCTAACCAAAGGAAGGATAGCCATAATGATGGTGGGCACCTCGTACCATTAATGGACACATTGTGTCATTAGTGGTAGTGGGCATAATTGCCATTATATATTCTTGAGATTTGGCATTAAAATTGCTACACTAACTTGTTATCCAAACCTATGATCTGAGTTCAGTATGTATGGGCATATTTAATGAAGTTATCTAAATTGAAAATATATTTGAATATGATGTTATTAATAATGGAAGAAATGCAAAATAATAAAATAAGTCAATTACTTAAAATCAACTTACTGTGTTACAATGTGAAAGTGATTGGTAGTGTATATATTAATGTTTACAAGTGAAAGTTCTAATACACGAAATATAAATGTTATACTCAAGGTATTGAATTAATCAATAACTTTCTAAGTGTTATAATGATTGAAAGTGTATATAATGATATAAGATACAAAGTGCCCCAAAGTATAGTACTAAATTTAAGTGTCAAAAATTATAGATTGAATGAAATTATCCTATATGTGTGAAACTGAAAAGTAAGACTTACTGAAAAATAAAATAAGCATATTATGAGCAATGTTAACAAATGAGAAACTAATTCTTAAATAAAATGATTCATAAAGAGAAAAGTTGCAATACCGAAAGTATAGTATAGCATGATGACTTTTATAAAGTTAAAGTTATTATTTTGTATAATCAAAATATTATGTTGGTTTGTTATTGAAAATAGTTAATATATTAAAATATTTCTTAAAACTGAGTGTTATTACTATATTTTCATAAGTATTTTTCTTTAATATTAAGTGACAAAATATGTTTATACAAGCACCACTAAGTTTTGCTTAGCATGTTAGAATTATTTTTTGACACGCAGGTATCATGTCATCGAAGCAAGTTAAGCAGTGGAATTAAGGATCTCAAAAATTATCTATAGTACATATAGAGATCTTTTGTATATTGTACTCATAAGTTATGAAATGTATATATATACAATTTAATTTGGCTATTGAGAGATTGTACAAATTTGTAAACATGAAAGGAATATATGTATTTAGAGAATAAAGTTTTAGATTAGTGTGAATGATTATCAAATCAAGTAATGTTTTATATATTTATTTTGGATTGACAAACTTATGATGGTTATCTGATTTATAATTAGTATTTGATTTATTGGAGATTAGTTTAAATGTTGGATTTATAGGTGTTATATTATACAGATTGTATTATTATTTGAAAATTTTTGTTAGTAACACTTTAAAAGAAAACTTTGCCGATGAAATGATTAGAGTACTGACAGTATATTGAGTAACATTCTCTGATAGTCCTATTGAAAATTGTCAGGGGATGTTACATTTAGTGGTATCAGAGCTTGGTTTATGCGTTTCTAGCATGTGGAGTTATGGGAGAAGTGAATTGTAATTGTCTAAGTTATGTGAATTGAATAAGTGGATATGTGTTTTGATACAATTGATATTTCATATGTTTATGATAGTAGATTGTTTTCTAAGAATTGATTGAGAATTCATAATGTATTGTTTGGGCATTTGTGAAAAAGAAGGATATGAAAAGAAAACAAGATATGAGTAGTTAAAGAGATATAACAAATTAACAAAGTGGAAGTGTAAAAATTTATTAGAATCTGAGGAATGAATTATGACAGATAGATAAATTTTGAGAATGAAATTTCTTACGAGAATAAGAATTGTCATGCTCTAAAATTTTAAGTATTGATTTTCTGCATTAAGTGAATATATGAGTGTAAATTGGATTGATTATGATATTATGTGTAGCTTGAGCATTTGTAACTGATAGTAATAAGGTTAAATAAGCTGAGTAACATTAAATTCGAGCATGGATAATATTCATATTTTTGGAAAAGATTTCGAAGCGGTAAGAAATTATAAAAATACCCTTATAGCCCGAAATGAATTCGAGCTGTAATTTAGGTGTGAAATATGGATAATGAGGGTTTTAAAGTGTCTAAAGTAATTATTTTTATAATATTTCGACGTTAAAAATGGGAGTAATAGTTAATTAAAGAGAGTAAATGCATCGAAACTATTGTATAAGTGAGTATATTGGATAAAAGTCCTAGAGCCTATTTAAAGATTTATAGTGTCTTCTATTTCCTTCTAAATTGCCATACTCATCATCTCCACCTCCATCTTCATCTCTTTTTCTTCTTCTTCTATTTATCACCATAGAAATCATGGTGAATTGATAGAAAAACCAAGTTTTGATGGATTTTAGCTAATTTAAGCTTGATCTATGGAGAAAAACATCATCAAAATAAAAATTGAAATGAAAAGTCATGGAAGAGTATTTTTAAAGAGGTTAGTGCTTGTATAATACTTATTTTGCTATTTATTGAATTGATCTTAATTTTATTATGAAAAGAGATTTGTAAATTGATAAAACACCATTACTTATGAAAGATATTGTGTATTTAATAATTGTGAAAAATATGAGTATAAACCTTTACTTCTATGATAGTAAAGTTATTCTTACAATATGTAAATGTGTATTTATTGATTATTAACTAAAACAATGATTAAATTCATCATTGAATCATTTATGAGTTGATATAAGGTTGTGGAAGAAAATAAGGTTTTCAAAGATTTTAGGGTTATGAATGTTTAGATTTAAATTTGATTGTGCTTTGAAGTGTTGGATCTTGTTTTCTTAATTTGTTTGAGTTGAATTATTGATAACTTATTGATTAAATCATGAAAAGAAATTCCTGCAGTAGTATGCATGATAATTCGCATGATCATGCATATACATGTACCCTTAAAACTTTAAAAGAAAATTTTAGCAGAGACGTGCATGACCATTTGCATGGTCATGCATCTGGTTATTCATACTTCTGTTCTTCAAAACTTTAAAATAATCCAAGCAGTGATGTGCATGATCACTTGCACAGTTATGTATTTGCCCATGCATATTTCTACCTTCTTATACCTTCACAAAGTAGAGTTTATGGGTGGAATTAGTAGTGAATTATTGAATACATCTTGGAAATAGTTATAATTGACAAAAGATTGCTTATAATATTGAAATGAAATCAATCTATTAAATGATGAAACTTAGATGTAAAGAAAACTTGAGGAAAGTATGAATAAATGTAATTGGATATTTGAAATAAGTGTAAGGTTAAAGAAAAGATAAGAGATGATTACAAGTGATTAGTGGATTTCACATTATTCATGAAGAAATAAGATAATTTATGAAGCAAGGTGAAAAGAATGATATATTGATCAATTATTGATGATTTTAAATAGTTTAAAGAGCAAGATAAAGAAAACAAAGAAGTGTATATACGAATTGATTGAGTAATAAAAGTAAGAATGTGAGATTTACATAATGTGTATTTATGGAATACATGATTGTAACATTATTTGGTGATTAAAAACAAGTTATAGATTATATATAGAAGTGTTAAAGAGTTAACTAATACTAATTTATTATAACAAAGAGAAAGGAATTGATAATGTGAAAAGGAAAGAATGTAGTGAGATTTGCAGGTAGTTTAACCCTTCTAGCGAAATGATGTACTGTGGATCAAGTTAGAAATATATATATATATATATATGTGTGTGTGTGTGTGTGTGTGTGAGTGTGTGTATTAAACATATTGAATACATTATATATGTACATATACTCTTAAAGTGAAAGAATAGTTGTGAATTCTTAATATGTTAAGAAAAGAATTAAACAAGAGTGGAAATCTATTTAGATTTCATTATTACAGTGGAAACATGGAAGTGATTTGAAAGATAAAGATTGATGAATAAATAAAATTAGTCAAACTAATCAGAAATAAATATAATGCGTATATATTTTCATATGATAAATGTATTTGAAATAATTGCTTATATCTTATGAAGTCACAGTAATAAGCAAACAATTTAAAAAGAAAATTTTCTATACCATAAGATATTATGATTGAAAATAATTTGAAAAAGTGAAATAAATATATTGCTCGATTATATTGATGTTAAATCTAGTTTCCAAATTAGCTAAAGGGTGAATAACGAAAGTGACAGTGGGCATTTTATGCCATAGTAACAGTGGACACTATGTGCCATAGAGAACACATTTTATGTCCAAGTGATATTGGCTTTTATGCCAACAGTGGACGCTTTGCATCATAGAGGATTTTTTATCCCATTATAATTACAGTGGGCATTCGTGCCATAGTGGGCCCTTGGCCATATCATTACAGTGGGCATTCGTACCATAGTGGGCCTTTGGCCATATTGTTACAGTGGGCATTTACTTGCCATCAGTGACCTGCTATTCGGAACTAAGATTTAAAGTTCAGTATATAAGGGAAAGAAAGAGATATATATATATATAACAGTGGAATGTAATGACACAAATTATATTTTAAAAAAATCTAAAGAGAATTAAAGGCAGTTACTGAATTGAATTTGAACAATGTAAGTGTGTAGAGCTGAATCTTCTGCAGTTCTATAATAAGATTATTCTGAAAGTGTTACATTAAGTAATATCTGACATAAAGAAAAAAAATAATAAATAAAAGTTATGTCAATTAATAAAATAATTGATTTTATGTGACATTTAAGATTAGTTATGAATTAAATGGCTTATTGCCATAACAGGTAAATTTCGAGGACGAAATTTCTTTAGTGGGGGAGAATTATAATGGTCAAGATTTTAAATAGGGAACTTCTTAACTAATATAGATAATTGATAGTAAATTGTGATATAGTGGCATGGATAAGTGATGTAAAAAGTAGATCTTAAAAATTTACTGAAGAAATTATGTATTTTTACAGTTTTACGAGACTAAAAATTGAATTAGGATCAAAGGATAAGAAAAGAGGATACACCATAGCTAAGATGAGATTGACTATACTAGATTAAGCTGTATATATATAAGTGTATGGACAGGTGTATTTATGTAGAAGTTTCTTTCTTCTTCTTCCTTCTTCCTCCTTCATCCACATTCATCATCATCAACACAACCAAAACTCCTCCTTTCCTCCTTTTCAAAACTTTAGCCAAAACTTAAGAGAAAATCACATCTAGCTATAAGTTTTTAAAATAATAAGCTAGAAAATGTGAGATTATCAGCAAGTGATCAAAGAAAAAGAGGAAAAAGAGAGAAGAAGAGAGATTTTGAAAGAGGTATGTGCTTTTGTATTTTAATTTACAAATATTTTAATTTCTATGAATTTTAATGTTTGAATTAGTTGATTGAGTCATCTATAATGAATTATTACTAAAAAGTATCAATCATTATAAAAATTGAGTGGTTTGATGTTGTTTTTAGCCATGAGTGATGGTTAAAGATTGATTAATTGATGTTTGAGTAAAGTACTTGATATAGATTCTTTCTATGTCAAAGAAACTAGTTTTTGATTCATTTTTATCATAGATCTTGAGTATATTGTGTTTAAGTGGTTGAGTGTACGAAACATAGAATTTTGCCTGACAAAGTCAGTGGTACGGCCATGTCGCTAGGCGTGTCAACGATGCTGTGTTTCAATATTGGAGACACGACCAGTAACACGCCTATGTCATTGGGCGTGTTATAGCTATTATGATGAAAATTAAATAACACAGCCAATTACACTCTCGTGTCGTTTGGCGTGTCATAGCTACTATAATGCAAGTTAAAAGACACGGCCAATGACATGCCCATGTTGTTGGGGATGTCAAAGCTTCTGTAAATTGGACAAGTGATACATTCATTGACACGCCCATGTCGTTGAGCATGTCACTTGAAGTATTTGCCTAAAATAATTATTTTCCTTGTCTTTCATCTGTGATTTCAGCCTAAATGACTATAAGGCCTCAAAGTGTAAAAGATTTTTGAAATCAACCCTAACAATTATTGCAATAAATTTTGAATATATGATAAATATGTGTAATACCAAGTGTTGATCAAAGAATTATTCCATTGAAGTGATATACATAATTCAGCGTTAATCAAAACTAATGAATTACCCAAATCATACTTATTTTAGATCTAGCTTTTGATTGAATGGCTAACCAGAGGAAGGATAGTCATAGTGATAGTGGGCACCTCATGCCATTAATGGACACATTGTGTCATCAGTGACAGTGGGCATAATTGTCATTATATATTCTTAAGATTTAGCATTAAAATTACTACACTAACATGTTATCCAAACCTATGATTTGAGTTCAGTATGTATGGGCATATTTAATGAAGTTATTTAAATTGAAAATATATTTGAATATGATGTTATGAATAATGGAAGAAATGCAAAATAATAAAATAAGTCAATTACTTAAAATCGACTTGCCGTGTTACAATGTGAAAGTGATTGGTAGTGTATATATTAATGTTTACAAGTGAAAGTTCTAATACACAAAATATAAATATTATGCTCAAGTTATTGAATTGATCAATAACTTTTTAAGTGTTATAATATTTGAAAGTGTATATAATGATATAAGATACAAAGTGCCCTAAAGTATAGTACTAAATTTAAGTGTCAAAAATTATAGACTGAATGAAATTATCCTATATGTGTGAAGCTGAAAAGTAAGACTTACTGAAAAATAAAATAAGCATATTATGAGCAATGTTAACAAATGAGAAACTAAGTCTTAAATAAAATGATTCATAAAGAGAAAAGTTGCAATACCGAAAGTATAGTATAGCATGATGACTTTTATAAAGTTAAAGTTATTATTTTGTATAATCAAAATATTATGTTGGTTTGTTATTGAAAATAGTTAATATATTAAAATATTTCTTAAAACTTAGTGTTATTACTATATTTTCATAAGTATTTTTCTTTAATATTAAGTGACAAAATATGTTTATATAAGCACCACTAAGTTTTGCTTAGCATGTTAGAATTATTTTCTGACACGCAGGTATCATGTCATCGAAGCAAGTTAAGCAGTGGAATTAAGGATCTCAAAAATTATCTACAGTACATATAGAGATCTTTTATATATTGCACTCATAAGTTATGAAATGTATATATATACAATTTAATTTGGCTATTTGAGATATTGTACAAATTTGTAAACATGAAAGGAATATATGTATTTAGAGAATGAAGTTTTAGATTAGTGTGAATGATTATCAAATCAAGTAATATTTTATATATTTATTTTGGATTGACAAACTTATGATGGTTATCTGATTTATAATTAGTATTTGGTTTATTGGAGATATTGGAGATTGTGTGAGTACTCGAATTTTGAGGCTCGGAAAGCCGATTTTCTCAGACTGCAAACGACCGAGCCGGACCAGAGGTCCACGGTAAAGTTCACCGAAAGTATATCTTCATGGTACTTGAAATGTCCGGAGCGATGCAAGGATCACGGATATTGTCTCGGAATAATTTTTGGAGGTCCGTAGTTCCCGAAAAATCAGTTTGAACGAAAAACGTGTGAATTTTCGTGGTTTTTGGGCTGAACCGCCGACCGCCAACCGCCAACCGCGGCGGTCCGACCGCCGGAGCCGACGGTTCGACCGCCAACCGCCTGAACAGGTGGTCCGACCGCTGGCGTTGACTTTTTCCCATTTTCCGGCTGACAACGGCTGTCCGACCGCCGTCCAGTCCGATTTTTGTCTATAAAATGCCTCAGATTTTTCAGAATAGAGGTTGGCTATTCGGATCCCGAGCCTCATGCTGACGAATTCTCTGTTTACACTTGCTTAATAACTTTCATTGGACTTTTATTTGCATAAACCTAACCGTGTGCTGTAGGAATTAATCAAAATCGAATCCAAGGTCCGAGAAAACAAGATCTGGAACTACGAAGTGGGAGAATCCTAAACAAGGTAGTATCCTAATTCATCATTTGTCAATCCTAGCATGTCCTAAATATTGCACCTTCTTCTCAATTTCTTTTCGGTCAAAGACCTAATCCTTTTAGGTCTAAGGCCTAATTTAACTAATCAATCAACATTTCGGCATGAAGCCACGAATGAATTAATCTTTTTGGCACGGAGCCTAAATTGCATTGTTTTTGGTACCAAGTACCTAAATTGCATCAAATTTAGCACTAAGTGCTTAAAATCTCACAATTTTGGCGAAAAGCCCGACAATGCACGAAGCATACACACACATGCATAATGCATAATTGCCTTTAAATAGGCTTTTCCGAACTACATGGACTTTGATCTCTCATAAAAACGAGAGTATGTAGGCATGTTTGGGATTCACCCCAAATAGCAAGTCCACAATTTACTAACAATCTGTCTGTCTTCTCTTCTTTGTCCCTTTTAGTTTTGTTTCCTTTTGACAAGTTAATCAAATACATGACATAGTCCCCGAATCCTCCTTGGGTTCGTAGATTAGAAATCTTTACATTGGATGCATTAATTGGAGTCAAACAAGGGTTTTCTTAGTTTTTCCCTTTGAACAGAAAAAACTGAGTGGCGACTCCTAACAACAAGTGAACGTTCATCCGAATTCTTTTCGGGTGGAATCCGAGGTTCACAGTTTGGCGACTCCACTGGGGACCATAAAAATGATTTATGGGATTCTAGTGGACTACTATTGCTTATTTGATTAATTTGACACTAGGGACCATGAAAATGATTTATGGGATCCTAGTAGACTACTATTCTTTATTTGATTAACTTGCCCTTCTTTAGGATATTTTTATTTATTTTGCAGGGTACCTTAGCAATGGTTGTCCTTTCTTTAAGGACATTAGAATTGAAAATTGACTAAAAGAACCTTTCTGGGGACCATAAAAAAATAAATATAATAAAAAAATAAAAAATAATAAAAAAATAATTTATGGGATCCTAGTAGACTATTATTATTCATTTAACTGATTTGCTCTTCTTTAAGGTACTTTAATTCATTTTACAGGGTACCTTAGCAATATATATCCCCTCCTTGGGGATATTGGATTGAAAATTAGTAAAAGGAATCTTTTTCCTTTAATGGACCCCTTGTTTGATTAATTGTGCATTTATTTTGTCATTCAGAGAATCTTTTTCTCTTGCATTATATGGGGGAATCTTTTTCCTCCATTGCATAAAAAAAATTGTTTTCAAATGAATTTCTTCTCTTTCTGTTCAAAATTCTAAGTCTGGATAGCAAATAGCGCTGACCGGCAGGTCTCCTTGATTATGTCGGCGGACAGCCAAAGCGTCCTCCCTGTTGTCGCAAACCATTCCAATCCTTTTGGAGTGGCCCATGAGTAATCGTACTGTTGGACCCACGCGAAACTCCTTGTTTCACATGTGGTTAGGTATATCTTACTCAAGACTCAAGGGTCCCTATTATGAGCTAATTCTCTATTTTTCATGAACAATAGAACCTTCCCTTAGGTTGTATGTACCCAATGATAGTGCCACATTCCATTAAAATGAATTATGATGTGATGAGGTGCATTCATGCAACATAACAACATTGTTTTGGGGAAAACCTTTTGATATATGTAAGTGGACCAAGAGTCTTCCTACCCTACACACTACCCTGATCTTTTACCCTTAACCTTTGCAGGTACCCACTATCCGTGTGCCTCCACCTACACAAGCTACACCAATTCCAACTGTGCAATCACCCACAAGTCCTACTACCCCAACTTCACCAACTACTCCAATTATTGAAATGGCTACTATTGAACAGATTAAGGCCCTGCTAGATGGACAAGTTAAGGAAATTGAAGCTAGGATGCAAGAAAGAATTGATGAAGCTTTGGCTGCCCAAAGGGTAGCCATCTTGGCTGAATTGGGAGGGGCACCAAAGACAGTCACTACTTCTGGAAATTTAGGGAAAGAACCTATTATGGGACAAACTAGTACCCTCATGACTGCTCAGAATAATACCCCTGTCATCAATTTAGAGGATCCACCCTCTAAGAATGCTACTGAAACTGATGAACTGAAAAAGAAACTTGAATTGCTTGAAAGGTCAATCACTGCCATGAAAACTCATAAAGAGGTGGTAGACATGGATTCCTTATCCTTGTTTCCCCAAGCTAGGTTGCCTCCAAAATTCAAGATGCCTGGGATGGATAGATTTGATGGGACTACTTGCCCTAAAACTCACCTGAAGATGTATGTGGGGGCCTTAAGCCCTTGGGGTTTAAATGACGAGCTCTTTGCTCAACTCTTTCAACAGTCCTTGACTGGTGCTGCCCTCAAATGGTTTGTAAGCCTAGATCGTGCTAAGATTAAGACCTGGGAAGACATCTGCAATGCATTTAACACTCAATACCACTACAATATTGAGGTAGATTACACTAGAAGGGAGCTTAAGACCACTAAACAAAATAACAATGAACCCTTCTCCTCGTTCCTTACGAGGTGGAGGGCGAAGGCTGCCCAAATGATCAATTGCCCTTCAGAACAGGAGCAAATTGATATTATAATCAGGAATTTAAGGCCTACATATCAAGCTCAACTGCAAGCCCAATACCTACCTACTTTCAAATCGCTCATTGCGACTGCAACTAAGGTAGAAGACTTGATACAATTGGGTAAGATAATAGATGAGGGAGCTACTTCGAAGTATAGGAAACAAGGCCAAGCTACTTCCTCAAGCAAGGTCAATGAAGTGGCCAATATTGCCCCTGCGAATCCTTTACGTGTGGGCAATCTCAGGCAGAGAAATCAGCCAAGAAGGCAATATACCGACCTTGGGGTGCCCCTTCATCTAGTGTTTAAAAAGGCCGTGGAAGGGAAGTATTTGAAGCCTTTGGACCCAAGGCCACCTCCAAACCCATTACCCTCCAGTTATAAGGCCAATGAGTATTGTGAATACCACCAAGGAAAAGGGCATAGAACAGATGCTTGCTGGACTCTGAAAAACCGCATCCAGGATTTGGTGGATAGGGGTGACATCATTCCTCTCAGGAGTCAACCGAACATTAATACTAACCCTTTGCCTAATCATTCCATCCACGCCATCACTGTGGAAGAAGAGTTGTTTGATCCTTTCAAACTTCTCTTAGAAATGAATGAAGTGTGTGTGTTGGATTTGAATGACCTTGCTGAAGAGGTCGACGCTTTGACAAGAAGCGGAAGGTAATATCAGCCACTCGACTTGGGAAAAGCCCCTTAAACCTCAAATCACCCCCCATAAGAAGACACCAGAGCCAAAAGAAGACCCTGTCCTCTCTCAGCTTAAGCAAACTCAAGCTAGGGTATCAATTTGGGAGCTCCTTGCTTCCTCATTCCCACACTGTCAGGCTCTCAGCGAAGCTTTAAGTCAACTTGATACATCAGTGGACACAAGCCCAGAAGCTTTGGTGGCCACTTTGACTCAATCAACCAAGGCATTGAGTATCCGATTTTCTGATACAGACCTACCAGAAGATGGCAGTGAACACAATGATGCTCTATACATCACCATACAAACTGGGGGAAAGACTGTGCCCATGGTTCTCATTGATAATGGGTCAGCCTTAAATGTATGTCCCTTGAAGGTAGCAAGCTGTCTGGGGTTGGAGGCTACAGATCTTACACCTTCTGATCAGATTGTTAGAGCATATGATAACACTCGAAGAGAAATTTTGGGTGTTGCCACTCTGGAAATTGCTATTGGGCCGGTGAAAATGAGAGTGCCCTTCCAAGTCATTGATGTACCCGCGAGCTTTAATCTCCTCCTTGGAAGGCCGTGGATTCATCAGAATAATGCTGTCCCTTCTTCATTACATCAAAAACTTAAGTTCCCTTTTGAAGGAAAAATCATCACTATCAAAGGTGACACCTGTGAAATCAACAAGAGAACCATGGATCAGTCTCTCTTTGAGGTTGTTCCTGGTGAAACCGCCATGAACTTGACTGGTTTCCATTATGATACAGTCCAATGCATTGAAGGAGAAAAACCCAAAGGGCCATTTATCTTATATGATTTTGGAGAGGTCCAAATCAATTGCCTGGTGGGAATGATGCTAAGGGTAGGTCTGCTGCCCGGAATGGAAATGATAAAGTCTGGGAGGAAAACACCCGTAGTGCGGCCATGGGAAGAACCTGAGAATAAGGGAACTTTTGGCCTGGGGTACAAACCCACGGATGAGGAGATAGAAGAGTTTGAGCATGGAAGGAAGAAAAAGGAAGAATTGGGGGGCAAGAAGCCTCAAAATGCGCCCTTATTTTAGAACTCTGAATGGTCACTTCTGCAAACCTAGAAAAGTAGTTCCTTACTGTGGTTTTCAGGAACCATTCTATTCTCCTATGACTGGAAAGAAGCTACCGGGTTTTGAGATGTTCGATGATGTTTTAGCCATAAAAGAAGAAGAGCCAGAACCTATAGCTGACCCACAAATGGAAGATTTTATGCGGCCTAGTCTCTTTGATGAGGTTGCTATGATAACCAATTTTGAAGACAAAAGGGACTTCACAAAGCTGATCAAGACCACAGATGGACCACTGATGAACTGGTATGCCGAGGAGGGACAAG
Source organism: Garcia nutans (assembly GCA_947685225.1). Classification (NCBI taxonomy): domain Eukaryota; kingdom Viridiplantae; phylum Streptophyta; class Magnoliopsida; order Malpighiales; family Euphorbiaceae; genus Garcia; species Garcia nutans. The sequence goes on from CANTUV010000044.1 coordinate 20,311,410, forward strand.
CTGCTGTAGTCAAATCTAGTCCTGTGTCACACCCTGAACCTGAGTCTTTACTGAGTCAAATTCTGAGTCAAACACTGAGTCAGAGTCTAGTTCTGAGTCTTTCTTAGCTTCAGGAATAGAAAACCCTGATGTCGAATATGATGTAACTCTGGGGGATGACTCCGCCATTATTAATGAAACTGTTCAAGTTCTTGGTTACCCTGTATCTTTTGCTTTCCAAGTATTATCTAGCAAAAATGAAATAGATGAAATAAAAGAAATAAATGAAAAAATAATTATTGGCAAAGAAAATGAACATACATACATTGCATATGATTGTGTGAATAAGGAACAGGTTGTTGAGTGCATCAAAAGATATGTCGACTGCTTCATGTGGAAGGCAAGTGATGTCACGGGAATAGACCCAGCCATAGCAGTTCATAAGATTCCACTATACCTAGATGCGAAGCCGGTTAAGCAGAAATTGAGAAGAATGAAGCCTAAATGGTCTTTGAAAATTAAAGAGGAGGTTGCCAAGCAACTGGACAATAAGTTCATAGAACCAATTGCCTACCCTTCCTGGTTAGCAAACATCGTGCCAGTCCCGAAGAAAGATGGAAAGGTCAGGATGTGTGTTGACTATAGAGATTTGAATAAGGCCTTTCCCAAGGATGATTTTCCACTACCACACATCGATTTGCTAATAGACAGGATGGCTGGGCATAGGATGGTTTCCATGACTGACCTCGTGGTTGGGTACAATCAGATCCTAGTGCACCCACCAGACAAAGAGAAGACAGCTTTCATTACAGAATGGGGCACTTTCTGCTACAGGGTTATGCCTTTTGGGTTGATAAATGCAGGGGCTACCTACCAAAGGATGGCGACAACAGTCTTTCATGACATGATTCACAAAGAAGTAGAAGTGTATATTGATGATATGATTGTTAAGTCAAAGTCTCCAGAAGAACACGTTGAAGCACTTGAGAAGTTCTTCCTTAGACTTCGCAAGTACAATTTGAAGCTTAATCCTGCAAAATGCCTATTTGGAGCAACATCAGGCTTATTTTTGGGGTATTTGGTCAGCAAGAGAGGAATAGAAGTTGATCCAGCAAAGTCAAAGGCTATTCTGAAAATGCCTCCGCCAAGAACAGAAAAAGAGATTCGAGGCTTGCTAGGTAGATTACAGTATATCAGTCGATTCATATCGCAATTGGCAGAGACTTGTGGTCCAATCTTTAAGCTACTAAGGAAAGGAGCTTCACAAGAATGGAATGAAGACTGCCAAAAGGCCTTCGACAAGATCAAAGAATACTTGTTAAGTCCACCAATTCTATAACCTCCCAGAATGGGAAAGCCTCTGCTCTTGTATTTGTCTGTAACAGATGAAGCCATGGGTGCAATGCTAGCTCAAGAAGCCGAAAGTACAAAAGTGGAAAATGCAATTTACTACCTCAGCAAAAGGATGCTGGACTATGAGTTAAAGTATAACAAGATTGAGAAGTTGTGTTTAGCATTGTATTGGGCTTGCACAAAGTTACAACACTACTTGTCTTCTTACACTACTTGTGTCATCGCATAACAGAGTCCCTTGAAATTCCTTATGAAGAGGCCTGTTTTGGACAGCAAAATGGCAAAGTGGGTGTCAACATTGGCAGCCTTTGACTTAAAATTCATTCAAAGGAAAGCTGTGAAAGGTGGCGCAATAGCTGACCAATTAGCAGAATTGCCCGTAAAAGACGAGATGCGAGAAATGGGTTTCCCTGACGAAGACCTCTTGAATGTGGAAAGGAGTATTTGGGAGATGTATTTTGATGGGGCATCCAATTATCATGGAAATGGAATTGGGATTGTGTTCAAAACTCCTTGTGGAGAATACATTCCATTTGCAGTTAAACTTGACTTTAGCTGCACAAACAATGAAGCAGAATATGAAGCTTACATCAACGGGCTTGAAGCCGCCCTGGAATTAGGGATTAAGAACCTAAAGGTCTACGGTGATTCTATTTTGATAGTATCACAAGCTTTAAGGAAATGGAAGATAAGAGAAGAGCGTTTGGTTCCTTACCTACAACGCCTTGATCATTTGGCACAACAATTTGATGATCTGTCCTTCGAATATCTCCCAAGAGCAAAGAATCAGTTCGTTGATGCCCTGGCTACTTTAGCTTCCATGATCAATATTAAGGAGGGGAAAGCCATTAGTCCATTGAAAGTTCAGCTTCAGAAACGACCCGCCCATGTAATGCATTTGATCGATGGTAAACCATGGTTTGGGATATCAAAAGTTATCTCAAGGATGGAAGTTATCCGGAGGGATCATCAAAGGTTGATCAGAGGGCCATAAGGCAGCTAGCCACAGGTTACATTCTTAATGGGGATATCCTTTACAAGAGGAGTTGGAATGGAATGCACCTAAGGTGTGTGAATGAAGTAGAGGCTAAGCAGATAATGGGAATGGTACATGGTGGCGAATCAGGGCCACACATGTATGGGATCGCCTTGGCTCGAAAAATTGCCAATCTAGGATATTATTGGTCCACCATGAATGCAGACTGTGTGGCATTTGTGCAAGAATGCCATCAGTGTCAGATATTTGCTAAGATGCAGAAGCAACCTCCCGTTGCCCTGAATCCGATTACTTCTCCATGGCCCTTCGCTACTTGGGGAATAGATATAATTGGCAAAATACATCCAAAAGCCTCAAATGGACATCAATTTATCTTGGTAGCAGTGGATTACTTCACAAAGTGGGTTGAAGCAGCTTCCTATGCAGAATTAAAAGCCAAAAAGGCAGCACAGTTTGTCCGAACCAACATCCTTTGTCGGTACGGAACGCCATTTGAGATTAAAACTGATAATGGAACTCATTTCCAAGCAGAATTTGCTAAGCTCTTGAAGGATAAGAATGTCCAGCATCATAAGTCCTCTCCTTATAGACCTCAAACAAATGGAGCTGTAGAAGCAGCGAACAAGTCTATAAAGGTGATCATACAAAAAATGATCAAGGAACATAGGGGTTGGCATGAGAAGTTACCACTGGCTTTGTGGGGATATAGAACATCAATTAGAACTCCTACTGGGGCAACCCCATATTCACTGGTGTACGGAATGGAAGCAGTACTCCCCATTGAACTGGAAGTTCAATCGGCAAGGATAATTCAAGAAAGTCAGATAAATGAAGCTGAATGGATTAGCAATTATCACCGTCAGTTGTTGGGTTTGGATGAAAAAAGACTTCAAGCTCTACATCAGATTCAAGGGTATCAGAGGCGAATGGCCAGACATTTCAATAAAAAGGTCAAAGATCGAAAGTTGGAAGAAGGTTGTTTGGTTCTGAAAGAGATCAGAACACCCGTTACAGATCCTCGTGGAAAGTTTCGTCCTCATTGGGCGGGACCCTACATTGCAAAGAAAATACTTTCCGGCGGAGCCGTCATCTTGTCTGATTTGGATGGTCTGGAGTTCACAAACCCATGCAATCTGGATCAATTAAAGAAATATTATGTATAATCATGCATTGTAAGGAACTACATTAGACCTGATTCTCGTAAACTAATTCGAGATATGTAGGCAGCTCTCCTTGAGCACGGTCTAAATTTTAATAAAAATCATTGATTCATTTTTCTTTTGCCAACGTAAAAAAATAAATTAAAAAAAAAGAAAAGAAAGAAAAATCCCGCTAAGTCAAAAATCCACAAAGGGCGGCTTAGGCAATAGTGGGGCCCGCTAAGTCGAAAACCCACAAAGGGCGGCTTAGGCAAGAATGGGTAAGAGCTTGCTAAGTTGAAAATCCGAAAGGACGGCTTAGGCAAAAATTAGAGCATGTAAATAAAGTAGATAATGCTTGGAAAGCAAATGAAAGAGTCATTCATTCCAAAAAGAGTCGTTCATTCCAAAAAAAGAATCATTCATTACAAAAAGAGTCATTCATTCCATGAAAAGAGTCAAACCATAAGTCCTAAACATCCAAGGAACCAAAAAGGTACAAAAAAAACCAACAACAGACAATAGAGTCAACCATAGGATCTAAATCCTACGTCTCCATCGTGGGGCAGAGTCTTCGGTATCTTCCTTAGTTCCGGAACTCTCTGCAACATCTATCTTCCCCTCGTTAAGAGGAACCACATCCTCTCCCTCCAACTCCTACAACAATGCATGCCTCCTTGGCTTTTCAATTGGCCAAACTTCAGCTATAAACCAAGCTCTGTACTCTGGAGTAGGCTCGACAAGGGAAGGTTCTGCAAAAGGTCTGATCATCTGATGGTTCCTAACCCAAGTTTGAAGAGCAGCTTGAGTAACTCCGGGCATAATAGGGGCAGCAACAGTAAGCCCAACAGGAAGAGGAACCCTCTGATCAATCCCCATCTACCTAATCATGGGGGCAAAGCTTTAAATCTCCAAAGCCAGGGTCACGGTTGAAAAGAAACCCAGCTAACAGGCAAAAAATAAAAGCTCGCATCCTATGCTTCAGTTGAATCTCATCTTCAAAATTAGCAGTCAGGAATGCATCAATCAAAGGAAGCAGCATCACCTTATTCCCATCCGCAATCATAGCTTGAGCTTGAGGCCTTGTAAAGTTGAAAAGCCTCTGAAAAGATCCCACATAGCCAACTCAAACCTCATGCCTTACAAGAGGGGCATTTGGGTCACATCCGATAATTGAGCAGCATTCCTCAAAAAGAGGACACATCTCGTCCATCCGGGCACCAAATCTGAACACGTGAGCTTGGGGATCCCAAAATCTGGCGCAAACATGCAAGAAATCCCAATCTACAGCTACGCCTCTAAGAGTAGAAACAGCTTTTAATCCATATCTTCCCATATTGATCCTTTCAACCTTTTGAAGACTCTTGGTCCAGTTATGCATGCAATGGTTGTAAAGAAGCAAATAAATACCTTTATGAAAATAAAAGGGGACATCATGCATACATATGTACTGTTTGTGCTAAACAAAAGTGCAGGTGCAGAAAAATCAGAATACAATCAGAGAAAAATCAGAAGTGTTGCAAGCAATCCAGAAATGCCAAAAGGCGGGTCTTTTACCCCTTGCCCAAAATTCTCGTTTCAGACAACCACTGAGCTCCATAAATCATTTTTATGGACCCCAGTGGGGGGCAATTGTGAATACTCAAATTTTAAAGCTCGAAAAGCCGATTTTCTCAGACTGCAAACGACCGAGCCGGACCAGAGGTCCACGGTAAAGTTCACCGAAAGTATATCTTCATGGTACTTGAAATGTCCGGAACGATGCAAGGATCACGAATATTGTCTCGGAATAATTTTTGGAGGTTCGTAGCTCCCGAAAAATCAGTTTGAACGAAAAATGTGTGAATTTTCGTGCCTTTTTGGGCTGAACCGCCGACCGCCAACCGCGGCGGTCCGACCGCCAGAACCAGTGGTCCGACCGCCAACCGCGGCGGTCCGACCGCCGTCCAGTCCGATTTTTGTCTATAAAATGCCTCAGATTTTTTAGAATAGAGGTTGGCTATTCGGATCCCGGGCCTCATGCTAACGAATTCTCTGTTTACACACGCTTAATAACTTTCATTGGACTTTTATTTGCATAAACCTAACCGTGTGCTGTAGGAATGAATCAAAATCGAATCCAAGGTCCGAGAAAACAAGATCTGGAACTACGAAGTGGGAGAATCCTAAACAAGGTAGTATCCTAATTCATCATTTGTCAATCCTAGCATGTCCTAAATATTGCACCTTCTTCTCAATTTCTTTTCGGTCAAAGACCTAATCCTTTTAAGTCTAAGGCCTAATTTAACTAATCAATCAACATTTTGGCATGAAGCCACGAATGAATTAATTTTTTTGGCACGGAGCCTAAATTGCATTGTTTTTGGTACCAAGTACCTAAATTGCATCAAATTTAGCACTAAGTGCTTAAAATCTCACAATTTTGGCGAAAAGCCCGACAATGCACGAAGCATACACACACACATGCATAATGCATAATTGCCTTTAAATAGGCTTTTCCGAACTACATGGACTTTGATCTCTCATAAAAACGAGAGTATGTAGGCATGTTTGGGATTCACCCCAAATAGCAAGTCCACAATTTACTAACAATCTGTCTGTCTTCTCTTCTTTGTCCCTTTTAGTTTTGTTTCCTTTTGGCAAGTTAATCAAATACATGACATAGTCCCCGAATCCTCCTTGGGTTCGTAGATTAGAAACCTTTACATTGGATGCATTAATTGGAGTCAAACAAGGGTTTTCTTAGTTTTTCCCTTTGAACAGAAAAAACTGAGTGGCGACTCCTAACAACAAGTGAACGTTCATCCGAATCCTTTTCGGATGGAATCCGAGGTTCACAGATTGGTTTAAATATTGTATTTAAAAGTGTTATATTATACAGATTGTATTATTATTTAAAAATTTTTGTTAGTAACACTTTGAAAGGAAACCTTGCCGATGAAATGATTAAAGTACTGACAGTATATTGAGTAACATTCTCTGATAGTTCTAATGAGAATTTCCAGGGGATGTTACAGCAAATATCATTGTAATTTATGAATAATATATGTTATCCATTACTTTACCATCCATCTAGGATAATTGTCAAAAGATAGTTTTAACAAACCTATTACATTGCAAATACTTTAATATCACACATACTATTAATGTTTAATTAGAAATGCTAGATAAATTACTTAAAATATTTAACTGTCTATTCAATCATGACTCCATCTTCATCTTAAGCCAAGAAAGTTTGATATCATTATCACACGCAAAAAATCTTTCAACCAAGTGTTCATTGTCCTTCAAGAAGTTAAGTGCCTACATAGTCTCCCACTTATCTAATCCCAACTTTTTTTTGCTTTGTTGTAATTTGAGTTGTTGAATAAAAGCGTTGGCTACTACTTGTAATAGCTTTAGCAATCTCTTTCATTAATGTAGTGACAACCACTATTTCTTCAGCAATTACATCATATTAAATTTTTTTCTTTCCTTTTAAAGATGTTTTTGACATTCTATCAATTGAAGAGACATTCTCTTGAATCATTGGTGAGGATTGAGGAGTTAGTGATGGTGCATTAAACACAGAGAAATCAAACCCAGGATTAAAACAATTATCAACATCTACTAACATGTCTTTATCCATAATATTGATTTCTTCATTGCCTTGCCACCTATGAACTTTTTCTTTTTCACTTTCAGCACTATCTCCATTTAGCCTATCTCTTTCAAACAACTCATAAGTCTCTTGTAAAAAATATAGCTCCTTATCATGCATCAACTTGAATCTGAAGATGATCCTTCCCACCCAGGTAATACATAAGTGAATTTTTAATATCAAAAGCGCATGCTGCCAAGATGTTAATTGTAGGTATTCCTTTCCTTCCCCTATATCTGAGAGCATCTTCTTTTGGAACTTTAACACAAATGTGTTTTCAATCGATAGCACCTATACAATTCTATTCAATACAACTAAGCTAATGAGAATATTAATTAAAATGTATAATAGAATTAAATAGGATGTTCTTAAATGCACTAACCTTGAAATATGGGGAAAAAAAAATTCTTCCTCCACTATCCACAATTTCTAAAGGCACTATAGAACCATCAAGTTATACCAAAAATTCATCTTCTAAAAATGTAATCGCCTTAAAAACTTGGTGAAAATGACGGCTAATAGTCTCTCCACTCCGACGAAATGATTTCTTTCATTATGGTCCAAAATAAATAAGATTTTGCAACTTGTTCCTCTACACAACTGTAATTATTATATTTGAGTAATTTTTTTTATGTTTTAAGATATTAACTAATGTTCTAAATACTTGTGGACCCATTCGTAAAATGTCTCGAGCATTATTGCTAGTTTCTATTTTTCTCATCAATAGAAAAAATTAAAATTGCATAGACTTTTTTGTCGTATTTTCTTCCCTTTGTCTTTCTTAATTTAGTATAAGTAGGACTGCCAATTTCAAAATAATAGTTTGGCAATTAAACTAGCAAAACCACCAGTTTTAAGCTCTCTCCAAAATTTGATACATTTTTATTATTTTTCAAGTTTCACATGCCTTGGACTAGAAATTACTATGTTCAAGGATACAAGCACAATTTTGAGCACATTATAAGGACTACAATGGAACAATGAAAGCTAGATAAATTAAATTTCCAAAAGATATTACAATTTCAACAACACTCCAGCAATAACATATAATATTCTAAATATGAAAAAGTCACACAACTCCATTAATTATCATATCATTCCAAACAAATCTTGGACATTAATCTCATATCAAGTTTATCACAAAACACTAACAATCATTTTAAGTATTTCATTTCAAATTAATTATGAAGGATCATACCATTCACTTTCATGGGTGGCCCCACATGGGGTCACGTGGAGACTTTAGCCCCCTCAATAAATATAGTGTATACATATATTATATATATAAACATACAATTATATTTTGTGTGTATATTTCACCAAAAAAATATTATATATGTATAAATATTGCCCTCCCTTACTAAAATTATATTTTGTATACATACATATATATTTATATTTTTATATATTATATATATTTATTTAGATATTTATAAATATATTATAATATATATTATATATTATATTAAAATCTTTACAATATATATATTCATTTGATAAATTTACTCTACATATTTATTACCTTTAATTATTTTCAATTTGTATCCTAAAATTGATATTAATAATTATGTTACAATTTAATTTTAAATTAGGTTTAAAAATTTTGTGATTAGATTAATTATTTTGCAAAAAAATATTCTATCATATAAATTTATTAAAAAATAATTAGTTTAATTTTTTTTAAAATATATATCTCAAAAAATATATAAACATTATTTAAAAATAGCATATATTGTATAATTTTTTTAAAGTAATATTAAAATATTAAAATAAAATGACAAAAAATTTAATATTTAAATATTTAATATGAAAATAAATTTGAATATAAATATTAATTCTAACCATTTGTATTAATTTTTAATATAAAAATAAAATTAAATATAAATTTATCTGTAATTTTTTTTTGCTTGGAAATTCCCTCCCCCCCCCCCCCCCCCTTTTCAACTCGATCCTTGTTCCGCCGTTGTTCACTTTAATATACATATCTAAAGCAACATGAATTAAAAAAAAAAAAGATGGAGTCTTAGAAGTATATATTGTTTTTCCAATAGAATTATAATAAATATATCTTATGAAATTAATTTAGACACATAAATTTATTAATATTTTTTCTTTATAAAGCTAATCATAATATTAGGTATTAGTTGATAAGAAATAAAAAATTAAATAGAGCTTTTTGCAATCAGTAGCTGCATCGAGTATAATATATTAAAGGCTATTGATTTTTTAATTTATCGAACAGATTACTATTGAAGTTAAATGCTATAGGCATAACCCTTCAATCTTACTAATGAAATCATATATTGCAATTCCAACCTTGTATAAAAAGAATTGAAGAGCTTGAAATTTGAACAAAAAAGAATCTAAAAATCAAAGAATAAACAAACCCTAATAAATGCATAAATCACTAACTTGTTGTGATTAGCAAGCAATCCAACAAAGGGCAAAGAGAAAGAGCACACAACGGTCGTCGATTGGCTAGAGAAATCACATATTGAAATGAGAAGAAGGTCGTGAATTTTGGAAGGAATGATAAAGAAAGATAAGCATGTGGAAAAGAGAAAATTTTGAAAGAAAAAAGTGTAGGTTTTATTAAAAGTAATTTTGTAAAAAAAGGTTTATTGATTTGTGGAATTCATTTGCAAATCTCACATGTTTTAATAGAATTTAGTTTATACTACTTGAATTCCATAGATTTGAATTTATTGAATTAGAATGAAAAAAAAATCAGTTCCAAACAATTAATTCTTGGAATTTAAATGAATTTCACAAAATTTTATAAAATTCATTCATCACAAACATAGTAAAAATTTTCAATTGCCTTGTAATCAATTTTCTTTTGTAATCTTTAAGTGTTAAGTGTGAGCACATTAAAAACACCTTAGAAAAAATTTAGATTAAGCTATAAACATTGAGTTGAGTATAAATATGAGAAAACAAGTGTAAGAATTGTCAGTGATTAAAACTCATTGTAAGAAATTCAATGTGAGTTTATAAAACACCAAGCTAAAATTTAGCTTATAAAAACCAGAGTATAGTGAAAAAACCACACGTTGTCTCTCATCCCCTTGTTAACGATTTTTCCCCGCCTTTGACAGAAGATGACCAGAACATAAAGAAAAAATGGATACGAGATGGTGCTCCGATTGGATCTGGAGAAGCCTATGCCTCTCCTTTGCCATCATTTAGAGATACACTCATGAAAGATACAAGAACTTCTAGATCGAACCTGTTTGATGAATTTGATGATCTTGACATTTGCAAGGATGATCTGATCCTATCTCTGGAGGACGCCATTCTATAGATCTCCTAGTCCAAAAAGGTTAAAGAGGCTCTTTATAAACCTTGGAAATCCACTAGCATTCTCAAGTTGTTAGGTCGATCCATTGGATATCGAATTGTTAACCAAAAACCACATGGTCTCTAGAATGGCAAGGTGGGTTTTTGTCTCATTGATCTGGACAGAGACTACTTCTTGCTCCAATTTGACTCGATTTCAGACATGGAAGAAATCATGTTGAAGGGACCTTGGTTGGTTATAGGTCATTACTTGATTCTCCGCTCTTGGCACCAAAATTTGATTTTTCATGGGACACCATTAAATCTGTTGTGGCGTGGATTCGCATCCCCAACCTTCCTCTTCATCTTTATCATAAATAGGTCCTTAAGGTGATTGGAACAGGCGTTGGCTGAGTAATTCGACTGGACTATAACACTGAAAATGTAATGAGGGAAAAATTTGCACAGATCGCAATGGAACTAGACTTAAGTAAACCGTTGGTGACTCAAATTATGGTGGATAGAAAAAACTACTTGGTTGAATATGAAGGCCTATCTAAGATTTACTTTGAATGTAGCTTTTATGGCCACTTGGTTTCCAATTGCCCCAACAATAAAAATCAAGGGAGCGAAGTTCCTTTGGAACCTGGAGATCTGGGCATGAGATTGGAGATAGAACCTGATACAACCTTACCTCAGTTTGGACCTTAGATGCAGGTGGTGAGAAAGGGAAGAAGAGGAGGTGTCCAACACTAAAAAAATATGGCCAAGAGCACTGACCCCATGTAAGCAGGATCTAGATTCGGAGCACTTGTGGATGTAGAAGAAGCTCCTTCCCCAAATAGAAGCACTGCAGCTAACATAGATGATCTGGAATATGCCCCATTAACTATATTTACATCACGTGGAAAGAAGAATAAATCTCCTAATGTTCCTAAGCAGACCAATCATGCAAACAAAAGAACTCTCAAGCCAAGAGCTACTGACAGATCTCAAATTCTGCATGGTGCACATCCTAATTCTGGAAAGGTAGATGCACAAAGCCCTCAAATGAAAGTTATTCCCTTAACTAATCTCAGTGGCCCAAGAGTGGCCTTTGCCTTTACTAGTATTGTTTTTACTTAAGTGCCTAACAAAACAACCTTGAACAATGATCATCACAAAGCCATTGAGATCCAAGACTGCCTAGAAGGCACGAGATCTCTAACCTCAACTGAGCAAGAGATGAGACCCCCTGCACAGGCTATGGAGATGGAGGAACCTTTTGATTCTGCCAATCCAAATGGGTAGTTAATTCAATATTATTTGGACACTAAATGCAGAGGAGAATGAAACTATGGAAGACATATCCACATATGTTGTTCAGCCTTCCCAGACACTGTCCAATTGCAATGAGGACCCAACATCTTCGGGTCTGACTTGATCAGGTCTAATATTCTTACATTTTATGGATTTAAAATCTGTGTCTAGAACTGTCAGGGTGCAGGATCGAAAGGGTTTATGAATACATTCAGAAGCCTAGTTCAAGTTAATAAACCACAAGTTGTTGCTCTTCTTGAACCAAGAATAAATGGAGTTTATGCTGATAAATTTATCAAGAAGTCAAAGTTTGATAATTCATTCAGAATTGTAGCTATGGGTTTTGCAGGGGGCATATGGCTTCTTTGGATCCATTCCATCTCTCTTATTGTCTATAAGTCCATAGGTAGTACGTTCACACTCAAATCTGAGGCCCTAATGGAACTGAATCTCTGGTTACTATTGTCTATGGGAGCCCTACACCAACCTGCTGGCAGTATCTCTAGGCTGAGTTGGGCATATTAGCTATTAACATAAGAGACTCTTGGCTCTTAGCTAGCAACTTCAATGCTTTATTATGCAACACTGACATAAAGGGAGGATCCTCATTGAGAGATGGTACATGCATGACTTTTAAGAATTGGTTTGATAGTCATCATATGGTAGACTTGGGATTTTATGGGCAGCAGTTCACTTGGGTCAGAGGCAACCTACGAGAGAGGTTAGATCGAGGCATTTGCAATAACACTTGTGTAACACCCTGATACTCCATATAAGTACCGTACATATACCTAGTATACATACAATACGTATATAAAGTATAAGAATGTCACGTCTAATTTCAATTTAAAAAAAAAAACCTTTATCCGAATTCATACAATTTTACATTACTTTAAAATACATTTACAAAAAACCATAATTCATATTATAAATGCAACATAATTAAAAATCATATATGTATGCATCACCTTCTAGTTGGTCTCGAGACACTTTTACTCTTCACGTGGCATAGTAGCTAGACCTCCAGATCAACCGCAACCACTTGCGCGATTACCCAACCGCGCTAAGCCCGAAAGCTTAGTGATATAAACAATTATTAAAATGTACTTTATTGAGTTATAGTTTACAAAAGATTCATACCTCATATTTTTAGCATCATATTTTATTGTTCTCTTACCACGTTTTCCTTTCTCAATGCATTCTTCATATACTTCCACTAATTTCATAAATTAGATACATAATTACATAGAACACTCACAACACAATACTTACCCTTTTTATCTCATATACATATGCATATACATTATTTTAACAAAACACCATTCAATGACCTATCCAAACCTTTATGAAAACAATTCTCACAAATTCCACATTCATATACATTTTACACCTCATACAACATTTTCATAAACTCATTTCTCATCAAAGCTCCTCAAACCATATTCACTTTCAATATATCAATACACATATTACACAATTATACTTCATAACATCATTTTATTCACAACTCATCAATCATGAATTACACTTCCAATAAAGGCAGCCATAAATCTCATTATTCGGTATTTCAACATTTAAATTTCATATTGACAACAAAGACAGACTCGGGCCCAAAACAACACACTAATATGCCATTCAATTTTCAGAGTAAATGCTTTGGTTTTATCATCACATTTATCAATATCATAGACCCAACTAGGCTTCAAGGATTAGGTTCAACCAAGCTTCAAGGGGAGCAAAGCATGCTAAGCTTCAACCCAACTTGGCTTCAAGAACCAACCCAACCTAGCTTCAAGGGTGGTAACATCTCAATTAGGCTTCAAGGATTCAATCCAACCTAACTTCAAGAGATTGTTACACTTATTAGGCATGCCACCAACAACAAACTCTGAAAATGGAATAACACATTAGTTATACCATTCATTTATCAATTTTATTCTCAATTGAATTATCATAGCCAATAACAATGGCGTCACATTTCCTTTGAATCATCATAGCCAATCACAATGGCTTCACCTCATATTTGAGTCATCATAGTCAATAACAATGACTTCACATTATATGATATCTCAAATCATATCATAATATTTCATTATTCAATTATACATAAGCAATTACTTCATCATATCCTTCACAATATATATATAGCATCATTGCAATCCACAAGATTCACAATGCATAAAACATAACCTTGTTCATGTGATATCATATGCATTATCAATTCCATTATCACTTCTCATTATCATATTGGCAATCATGCCTTGTTTCATTCAATTAAATCATCATAGCCAATAACAATGGCTTTAAATCACATTCCATATCATCTCACATTTTATGATTCAACAATGATGTTAGACCAATGATCTCTATTTTGATCCTTGACAACTCAAATGGATGATCTATTTAACATGTATTTGAGAATCTTGTTGCAAGATTAGGTTACTTCCAATAAGGTGAACAGAACCTTTCTAGCGGTCGCACCTCACCTGAATACGACCGCGCCATACAATTACAAGATGAAACCTTATTACAGTAGGTTTCGCGGTCAGAAGCCCGACCTAAGTCGCGACCGCACATGAATAATAGCGACCGCCCCAAATTACGTGTCTCTCATGCATAAACCCTAAATGTAGCCAAATTTCTTTTGGTTAACTTAACACACATTGTACACAACATAACCTCATTCAAATGGACATAATCAACATCATTAGCAATTATTTTACATGCTCATCACAATATTTTCATCACCAACATTCATTTGATACTCTATCACATTTACAAACAAAAGTGTTTTAAGATTAAACAACATATGCATGTTTGTACCCATATAATTTGTACTTACCTTTTGCACCAATTATACAACTCTAAACACTTTCTTTTCTCCAAGAATTCTTCACTTCTCAAATTAGAGCAAATCACCTTCTTCCAAAACCTAATCCAAAATAACACAATATAATTTATCACTTACCATTTCCAAAACCCTAAAACCAACATCCTTTTCCCTCTTTCAAAAACAACATCCACCACTTCCAACCACAACACTTATTTAAACTCTTAACTAAAAATCAATTTTAACACTTGAAAACACATCACAAACACCTCTCATCATCAAATCAACAAATCCTAAATTTACTTCCAATATCACTTTAAAGGAATAAAGAAATCAAAGAAAAGAGCTTACCTCAAATGAAGAAATTTCACAATTCTTTAATCAAATCTCTTTGATTCCTCTTCAATTTGCTTCTAGCATCAAGAACACCTCTCTTGCTCTCTCCTTTCTTGAATGGCCGGCACACACATGAGAAGAGAAGAAAATAATCACAAGTCAACCCTTCTTTTCCTCTTTAAATCTCCACCAAGAGATTTCCAAAAGAAAATTACTTCAATGCCCTTAACCATTTAACTAACCTTTTGTCTCTTATATGCTCATTTAAGTAATTTCACACTCACACAATAAATATCCTCCTCCATTGACTTTCTATTTGACTTATGTATATGTTAATTATACTTCCATATATGCAACATACACACTTTCTTTACAAATTCTTTTCTCTTTCAAATTAACATATACATTCAATCCAATTAAAACAACAATAATATTCAAACTTCTAGGGCATACATTGGGATATTACAACTTGGTTGTTAAAATTTGAGGGTGCAAAAATCTTCCATCTTCCTAGAGTTCAATCAGATCACTATCCCATTCTAATTAGCTTAACAAGAGTGATGGGATAAAGAATCCAACTCCTTTCAGATTTGTTGCCTCCTGGCTCCTACATGAGGACTTCATGATTTTTGTTTCCTTAAATTGGAAGGGCAACTCCAATCTTTATTCAGCAATAAAAGAGCGATCAACCAAGCTAGAGGACTGGAACAAAAGGGCATTTGGAAATATCTTTAGCCATAAGAAATCCATTCTTAGAAGGATTGGGGGTATCCAACGAGCCTTCGCTATCCATTATTCATGAAATTTGCAGACTCTAGAATCTAATTTGCAGAAGGAGTTGTCTTTGATTAAAGCTCAGGATGAGCTACTTTAGAGACAAATGGCTCGAATGGATTGAATGCAACTTGGAGATAGGAACACCTCATACTTTCATAAAATTGTTGTCCAGCGTAAATATCAGAATAGAGTGGAGATGTTGAGGGATACCAATGGTGTATGGATCTTGGACAAGGAAAAAATTAAATCCCTTCCAATAGAATTTTTCATTAACTTGTATTCTGAAGATGACTTTTCTTGGCTTGGCCACAACATTGATGTTCTATTTCCTTCTCTTGACCCCTTATTAAAAAATTTCTTGGACAGCCTCCCAACTGATAATGAAATTCAAGCTGCCTTATTTCAAATGGCTCCCCTTAAAACTCCACTTATTGATGGCTTTCGTGCAATTTTTTATCATAAATGTTGGGGTACTGTAGGCCCGTCAGTATGAAAGTTCGTAAGAGATTTTTTCCAAGGCAATGTAATTCCTGAGGAGATAAACAAAATGAAGATTGTGTTAATCCCTAAAGTGGCAAACCCCGAATACATTTCCTAATTCAGACCTATAAGTTTGTGCAACGTCATCATGAAGATTGCTACAAAGGTCATTACTAATCGTCTAAAGCCTTATATGCCAATCCTGGTCAGTCCCAATCAAATAAGTTTTGTTCCTGGCTGTCATATACAGATAATATAGTTGTTGCTCAAGATGTCATCCATTCAATAAGAAACATGACGGGCGCAAAAGCTTTATGATCCTCAAAATTGATCTTGAGAAAGCATATGACAAGCTGAGTTGGAACCTTATCTCAGAGACAATTGCACTGGCAGGTATTCCTAATAACCTCTCCTCTACTATTATGTATAGCCTCCAATCCACTTCTACGCAGATACTGTGGAATGGGGAACTAACTAGCTCCTTTCAGCCCATAAGAGAGGTTTGCCAAGGCGACTCACTGTCCCCCTATCTATTTGTTTTATGTATAAAGTGGCTAACCCACAGTATCCAACAAACAGTCAAACATAAACGATGGATTCCTATTGTCATAGGGAAAGAGGGTCCTGCTATCTCTCATTTATTCTTTGCTGATGACGTTCTGCTAATTGGTGAAGCTCAATAAACTAGATAAGAGTAATACAAGAGGTGTTGCAGGCTTTCTATATTAGTTTCGGCCAATCAATTAGCCTAGCTAAACTGGGGACTTTCTAAAAATGTTTCTCCCTCATTATCCAAAAAAACTGGGAGACGAGCTTGGTATTGCCTTAACAAATGACCTAGGATCTTACTTAGGAGTACCTCTACTCTTATGTTGGGCTCATTGACAAAGTGTACAAACGACTCCAGGATTGGAATGCAGAGAGTCTATCCTTCGCTGGGAGAATTACATTAGCCAAACACATGATCACTACTATCCCTTATTTCACAATGCAGACTTCAAACTTGCCAACTAGTACTTGTGCCAAAATAGATCAGATTTGTCAAATTTTTCATACGGGGTAGTTCTGACCAGTCGAGAAAGCTTAGCTTAGTGAATTAGGATGTGATTTGCTCACCTAAGGAGAGAGGAGGTCTTGGTCTACATCGAGCCAGGGAGATGAACTTAGCTTTCATGATGAAACTTAATTGGAGCTTACTCTCGGATACTAATCACTTATGGGTTCATGTTCTCAGGTCAAAATATTGTGTTAATAGTGACCCCTTTCCTGAGAAGTTAGTCTGTAAGAATAGTTATGCACTTTGGAGAGCAATGAACAAAACTTGGAACTAAACTATTTATGGTGCTCGATAGGCTATATTCTCAAGAAATAATGTGAAATTTTGGAAATATCGATGGCTTGATAATGGAGTGGTGCTTCAAGATAATATTGTAGACAATATCCCAGTTGATCATTTTAATTGAAGTCTCAAGGATAATGTAAGACCATTCTGGCTCGTGGAAGTGGAATGAGTTTGAAACCCTTGTAACCCAAAATAATCTACTGCAGATAGCTTTAACTCTCCCCCATGTTATAATAAAGAATGTGATGAACTTTATTGGGGAGCATCCAAGAATGGACAATTTTCAATTAAATATGTGTATACCAATCTACTAAAGGAAGGTTGGATGAAGGAGAACGTAATTTGCAATAAAATCTGGAGAATTGATGGACCTCTCAGGCTTAGTTCTTTTCTGTGGTTGGTCACTAAGGAAAGATTGCTAACTAATGTCAAGAGGAAGTGTCGACATTTTTCAATTGAGGATAGTTGTCCTAGATGTAAGGGATGCAGTGAGCAAGTGATACATGTCCTCGGAGATTGTTATTTTGCCAAAACTATATGGTTTAAAGTGGGAGCCCACTCATGTCAACAGAACTTCTTCTCCCTAAACCTTCAAGCTTGGGTTCTTCAAAACTTATCAACCTCAAAGAATGATTGTAAGGGAATCCCTTGGAGCATTTGGTTTGCTGTCACGTAATGGATTCTTTGGAAAACCCATAATGAAATGATATTTGGGGATATGGACAATTCCATTACAGTAGTTTATAGCAAAATATGCACCTTCATTTCGCAATCTCTTTCCTTCTCTAACATGGAGAGTATTATAGGACTCCGATCAGTTGGAAGCCCCCACCTACTGGCTCATTTAAGTTGAACTCTGATGGTGCCTTTAAAAGTAGCACAGGTCGAGTTTTTGCAAGAGGCATTGTTCGTGATGGCTTAAGTGATTGGCTTACTGGATTTTCAATGAACATTGGCTTCTGCTCAATTACAATGGCAGATCTTTGGGGCATCTATCAAGGTTTGCTGCTTGCATGGTTGTGGTATTAAAAAGCTACTGGTGGAAGTGAATAGCAAGTAGAAAGAGGAGCATGGTAGCTGTGATTTGAATCATTTAGTTTTTAAAATTCAAAATTTGCTCCAGTTTAATTGGAATGTGCAGATGGAATACATCTTTAGAGAAGAAAATGGGACAGGAGATTGGCTTGCGAATTTCGCTATGAAATTTTAGTTGGGCCTCCATATTTTCGAAAGAATACCCAAAAGACTAAGAATGCATATAGAACAAGATAAAATTGGTGTAAAACTCCCGGGTAAATCTGAACTCTTGAGGCAGGTGCCTCCTTTTTGTATCAAAAAAAAAAAAAAAAACAAAATATAGTGAAATGCTTAACTTGAAAATCAAACCACTGTAAAGCGATTTTGTTCTTTCTTTCCCATCTCTTTTATTAAGCAATTATTAATTTCCGTTTTCGATACTTTTGCCATGGCGACAAATATGAATAACAATGGATGCTACGCAGGAATATGAATAACTACTGTTGCTATGTTCTCGTGCAGTAATAACAATTGTTGTATGCTCACAATAATTGTAAGATTTAAACAATTGTAGACTTTTTAAATTTTCTGCATAATAATACCACTGCATAATAACAATTGTTGATATGAGAACGTCACCCTTTGTACATAGCCTTTAAGTTTATAATTAATTATTCAATGATGCCACCCCTTATTTATCGTCGATGGTGAATCTAGCATACTGGTTCAATGGCAAGAGAGTGCAGCCTCGCATTAGCTTCCAGTTTTCTACAATCACAAGGATTAATACAGAAATGAAAGCATAAAATGCAAAAAATACACTCATGACATCCATTTCTATCTTAACAAGCACATTAATTATCTACCAAGCCCGTAAAATCACGTGCAACACATTGCTGAGTAAAAAACTTAAATTGTTAAAATTCATCAATTTAAATCCAAAATCTAAATCACAATTATCTCAGCTCTTCCATATAATATCGTTATACAGCATAAATAGCAAGAGTCGACAGACATGGAATGGAACAAAGCCTTTCAAGAACATCATCTTAAGCTGAGGCAGGCAAAAAAGCTCTTCCAGGTTGACGGTCAGCCAAGGGTCCATGACATCCAAGAAGCTGCAAGATAGATACAATTAGCTTCAGAACATCTAGCGAATGAAAGGATAATTAAGAAACAACTAATAATATATTTCAGGCAAACAGTACACAGATCATCAGTCTTCCATATTAACTAATAAAACCAACCATGCAATTGAAACAGAAATTAACCTTGGCATTGACACCATCTGGCAAAATGCGGTTCTCTGCCTTCAACTTCACATATTCAGTTCGGTTGAACTTGGTGAAACCCCTGGCACATTTAAGACATTTAAGTTACAAAAGTGAACTTCTAATATAAATACACTCACCAAAATGGTTCACAAAAATGCTATATATTTACAAATCTACACAAGATGCACTTCCATCAATGATCATATTTCACCGCATGTTCTAACCATTCAATGCACAGGTCATTATCAAAACAAAAGATTGCTCTAATTCGTGAAAATTTGAAGAAAAATAACAACGTTACAAAACATACCACTTCCTGCTGACAATGATCTTTTGGCGACCAGGGAACTTGAACTTGGCACGGCGAAGAGCCTCCTGTGCATGATGACTATTGCTGTCCTTGCAACGAACAGAGAGAAGAACCTGGCCAATAGCAACTCTTGCACAAGTACCCTGAGGTTTGCCAAAAGCACCCCTCATACCAGTTTGGAGCCTATCAGCTCCAGCACATGAAAGCATCTTGTTGATACGCAAGACATGGAATGGATGTACCCTGACTCTCAAATGGAAAGCATCCTTTCCAGCATACTTGGCCATGTATTTGTTGCAAGCAATACGAGCTGCCTCGAGAGCTTCACTGGAGACATTCTCCTTTTCCCAAGACACTAGATGCACACGGAATGGAAATTCATCCACTCCTTTCTTTTTCATACCCACATCATAAATCCTGATCTTAGGGTCAGGCACACCACGACAATAGCGAGATTTTGGATATGGCTTATTTTTTATCTGGCGATAACACCTAGCAGGTCCTGACCAATAAAAGATTAATACCAGCACTCTAGTTATAAATCTTGGGGACCATACTCATTGAAATCCAAAGGAAATTCAAAATACAAACTGCAAAAAATCAGTTACACTATCATATTATAGCACATCATGTTTAAGATTACAATAAAACCCTAAACGAGGACATTTGCAACCAATCAAATTCAAAAAACAAACTTAAGCAAATTCTTTTACTAATCAAGCAAATATAAAGATAACATCCACAGCTATGCTCGCAATAACAAGAATAAATAAATGGATAACCACATCCACAGTTATGCCTGTTTAAAAGATTAATCCCATACTCAAGTTCATGATATTGAGGACAAAAATTATTGAAACCCAAAGGAAATTCAAAATACAAACTGCAAAATAATCAATTACATAATATCATAAATATTAAAGTATGTCATGTTTCCGATTACAATAAGATCTATTCCAATAAAACCCTAAATTTGGATACCTGCCAGCAATCAAATTCAAAAGCAAGCTGAAACAAATTCTATTACTTTTCAAAAACATATAAAGCTAACATCAATAGCTATGCTCGCAGTAAGATAAAACAAGAACATTTCCAAATAAATTGATAAGCACGTAAATCTGTTTAAAAGAATCCAACACAAAAGCCTATAATTTCCAATTTCTAGACAATCCGATCAGATTAGGTTAAATGAACTTACTCCTCCCCATAGCGGCTACACCTCCTCTGTTCAAGCTGCGGCAAGAAAAATGAGATGAAACAGACCAGAGAGCCACTGGCATTTATTTATAGAGCGAGAACTAGAGAAACCCTAACACGTATGTACGCGGGTTTATACTGTGTGCTTGCGTCATCATAAGTTTCATTTGAAAACCGACCCGATTTAGTGTCCAAGTTCATAGATGGCCCACAACTAATGTTTGGATCATTTCCACCGGCATTAATAGACTGAGCCCGTTTTCAATTTTGAAGAGAGACTAATCTATTTCTCCATCTTTATGCATGACTATGACTTATTTTAGACGAAACAAGCTTTATGATTATTGGTTAATTTACATCCAGCATCTCATTCAATAATTCTTTTTTCACTTTTACTGTAGAAATGTTTTTGTTTTCAAAGCTATACACGAGTGCCCAAACTTTTTCACTTTCACCTTTTAAAACGGTAATTTTTTTATTTTATTTTCTATTTTTTCATTTTTCATTTTTAAGTTTTATTTATATTAATTTATTCAAAATAATTTTTTAATATCATATTTTTAATATATACATAAAAAAATAAATATATATACAATATATATAAAATACACATAATAAAATAAACAATATTTACCACATCTGCTAAATATCTAACAAATATCTACTAAACATCTAAATAACATTTTTTATATTTTTTTAATATTTTTTCTCACAATATCTATATAATATTTACATAATATACACATAACATAAACATAATATATATATATAATAGACACAATATACATAATCAATATATAATATATACAAAATATTTACATCTATCAAATATATATAAAATATATACCAAACATCTACATAATAAATTTTTTTTAACTTTATTTTTATTTATATATTATATAAAATTTATTTAAATATAAATTTAATGGTTTTTATTAAAATATTTTTATACATTTTACTTTTTTTGTGAGTGTTATTTTTTTTAATCAAAATTAAAATTTTTTTTATAAAAATTAATAAATTTTATATACTGAAAATATAATTTAAAATATTAATTTTTATTATTTTATTAGAATATTTTTTTAATCGTAAAGTTTGAAAAAAAAAAGATGAAAACTAAAGTAAAATATTGATTGCAGTGAAAGAAAATATATTTTTTAAAAAAATCTTTATTTTAGGGAGAGGTGAGTTATTTTTAAAATTTTGCTTTATCTTTTTCTAAAAATGTAAATAATTTTATAAAAATAATTTTACTTTTTATAATATTTTTAAAATAAAATTTATTTTTTTAGATAGCTTTATAAATGTCATATGATTATATGCCCAATTTGGGCAACATAAGCCATTCCAATTTATAATATGAACCAAAATTTTTGAAGAAAATATGAGAGCTTTTATTATTGTTTTATAATTATTTTTGATTTTTATATTTAAATTATAAATAAATAATTTACAATAATGAAGTTGCGAAAAAAATATATAGATTGGAAATTAAACGAGAAAATCAACAAAAACAAAAGAAAAAGAAACAAAACCAACCATCAAACTAAGAGCATATTAACGATATATTTTAATATATTTTATTTTCATTGATAAAAAAAAAAAAAAAAAAAAAAAAAAAAAAAAAAAAACTAAGAACATATATTCCTTGGCCTAGCCACTCCCATTATGTCTTTTTGTATAAGCTTCCTCAACTCCATTAGTGGGTTATCTAGCACTGAAACGCCACAGGGATACTTCAACGCTGTCCCAATAAGAAAATCTGCCATCTATTATCTTGTCTGCAAACAATGTCTGACTTCAACATCTTATAATCAGGTGAAGCTGTAATAGCATGAATTAATTTTTTTAATTAATGAAAAGAAAATTTATAATTCTGAGTATATTTTAAATTAATTTTGAAAAATTAATCCATAAACCATTAAAATTTTTAATCTTTAAAATTCATGAAATAGATTTTTATAATCTTAAATTCATTTTTTATTTTTATCTATTAATGATAATCACCATTATCATCTTCATCTTCTTCATAAGCTTTATCGATTTCTTATAATTAATTATTTAATATCATGTGTAATTAAAATATTTATAATGTGCGTTTTATAATATTATATATTAAATTTATAATTCACATTCAAAAAGAATTTATATAAATTTAAATTATTAAACTATTACTCATTATTTTTATACCAACCAAATATTTATAGTACTATAAACCACACATTTTAAGCAGTAAGCAATCACCTCAATAAATACACAGAAAATGTAAAGATTCTTACATATTAACTTGCAAAAGAAAAAGTAAAATATTTCTTAAACCGAGTTGCAAAGACGAATTCATGTTCTCATAATTTGAGTCATAATAAGCACGAACCATATGATTTTTTTCATAATTAATCATATCCACTTCTTTTAATAGTGCTGATGCTTTAGCATCCAATATCACTTTGTCCTTATTTCTTTATGATATGGCTGAGCTAGAAGCACCATAGATATCTTTTATCTCTTTGTTGTGTTGCTAAGCTAGAAATACCAAGGACAATATTATGTATGGGACCACTATCTTCAAAAAATATGCCACTGAGCTGAAAAGGTAACTATGTGCAAGATTCTTCAAATATTTTGAAATTAGAGGACCAATCTTTATTGGGATCCATTGAAGTGCAAGTAATGAGATTCCTTACCATCAGTGGACAATTATTTTGCTAAGAAAGAAATAATTTCAACTACTTAATCATTTCTTGATTTTGAAAAATTGGAATAGGTAATTTGTGCCAATGGTATGCTTGATTCTGATAATAAGGCCTATCGAAAATAAATGTAGCAATATAGGCTTGGGCTTCTGAAGTGGGCTTTTCTATAAGTCATTCTTGTGGGCTATCTGCAGAAGCTCTTTCTTCCACCAAATAACTAATTCATACCAAGTTAAAAATTTCCATGGAAGAGTATAAACATTTTTTCAAGATGAAAAAAGTTAATCATCTCCATAACAAGGAGCTCCATAGCATGAAAATATAAAGTAGAGATACACTATAAAAACCAGAGTTCTTCTTTAATCTGAGAATGCTGATGAGAGAAATGATAAACTAAAAACCATGGATGATCAGGCTAAAATAAATTAATTTCTTCATCCCAATTTCAATATGTCTTTGACGGATCCCTACCTTTTGATAGCCTTAAAGATGCAAATACAAATTACAGGAAATGAACAAATCCACAATTCTTCATCCACAACTCTCCATCATCATATTCTTTATAGACTGCAAGACTATGTAGTAAATCTATCTATTCCATGAGTTTTTTATAGATGTCTTGTATATCTATTCTAATACAAATACAACTCCTACAATTGTTTAAATTCTGAGACAACTCCCATGAGAAGAATTGGTTAAGTTGATTCCTCTTGAATGGCTTACCCATTATGAAAATGTTCATCAAGAGACTCAGGCTATTTAGGCAATGGATCCTCAATTTCAAAAGCAAACTTATGAAACAATTAATGCAGTTTTATCTACTACTTAGAGCTCTAGCCATACACGAGCCATCTTTCATAACTGTATGTTTTTCCCAATCTATTTTCCTAAAGAGAAAAAGGTTCAAATTCACGGTTTTACTCTTTCTGGTTCTCATGTTTATCAAGCAAAAAAGAATGGACATTACTTTTAGGATGTCCTAGGATCAAGAATGTGTGACCTAGATTATACATGCCATGAAGATTTAGATAGAATTAATTATGTTCCTACAAACAAATCATCAAAAAAGAAAAGTTTTTTTTTCTTGCAAGTCTCAACATTATATTCACATGCATCCTCCTCCAAATGCTGATGATGGCCCTTGGATTCGAATTCATCATAAAATAAAGGAGAAAGATGTTCCTCTTGTAACACCCCTATACCCAATAAACATACACCACATATACGCACTATATGTAATATACGTATACCGGATACAAGAATGTCACAATTCATTTTCATTAAACCAATCATTAAAACTTTATCATCAAATCATCATTTCTACAATCTAAGTAAACTTATAAAATTTAACTTATATTATAGAAAGTAATAGATAAAATATTCCTTGTTAAAATACATATATATATCTTCATTATCTTCATTATCCAAAAGTTTATCCAAAATATTTTTGATTGTGGAAGCAAAATATACATTTCTATATACATCAAAATCAATATATTTAAATACAAAAATCTAAAATATATACATGATGGCAGTTTCGTCTCTAATCTAGATGTCCACTAATAACTCCAATCTCAAAGTCTCAAGCCTAGACTCGACTTGGTCTAAACGAGCTCTCCGGCACAATCGGATCTACCCTGTCACCTGCACGATGAACCACAATCGCGCTAAGCCAAAATCTTAGTGGTACAAACTTTGATTCAAAATAGATCAATGCGATGCTAATACACAACACATATGAATATAACAACTCATTACATTATATATATCACAACTCATAACATTATATTAATTATTTGCATCACATTTCATAATTCACATTAAAGCAAAGACAAGCATAGGCCAAAAAAGGATCTAATATGCTATTCAAATTTCAGAGTTACTGCTTTGGTCCATAATGACACCTTGTATCTAGCCCCATAGGCAATATATATCCATGGGTAATCCAACTAGATCTGAGCTTACGTCCCGGTCTTTTCACTCACTCTAGCTTCAAGGATTTGTTTTTGAGGCTTACGATCCGGTCTTTTCACTCAGTCTAGCTTCAAGGATTTGTTTTTGAGGCTTAAGACCCTGTCTTTTCACCCTAAAAATATTACATTTATCAGTTGGGCCAAGCTTACGACCCGGTCTTTTTACCTGCCCATCAATTCATAGGCATACCACCAAACCCATAACTATGAAAATTAAATAACATACTATGCATACAATTTATTCAATTTCTCATTATCAATTTCTTTCATAAATCTATTCTCAAATCCTTTCTCATTTCCTCATTATCAAACTAGGCACATTGCCTTATTATACCATCTTTTTCTTATTTTTCTTATTTTTCTCTTTTATATCAATATCAATTGGTTACATTATGTTTTCACATATCTCATCACGTTATTCCACATTTCCTTTCATTAACGCATTACTCAATTGCTTTGATACATCAACATAATTCATAATATACATATCATAACATATTTCTCATTCATCAACAATATATAACACATTTTTTCAACCAAATGTGTTAAATCCAAATGTCATGTAAATGTATGCAATCATTCAATGTTTGTACTTACCTCTAAAAGCAACAAACACCAATTCAACCTCATCTTCAAAGAATCCTTCAACACTTAGATTTGGGTAACTCAAATCTCTTCAAAACCTAATCCAAATGTGATTATAAATACTCACTTAGTGGTTCATATAAGGAAATAAAGATAAGAACTATCTAGGGCAAACTCTATACTTGACATGCTCAACAACACAGGCGTGTTCATGCATGTGCCCTAAACCCATAATACATAAACTTTGACACGCTCAATGGCATGGCCATGTCACTGCACATGTCAATTCTCCTTCAACACAGAAGCTATGACACGCTCAGTGACATGGGCGTGTTGCTGGACGTGTCAATCCTCCAACAACACAGTAGTTATGACACGCTTAGTGACATGGGCGTGTCACTGAACGTGTCAATACTACTACTACACAGAAGCTATGACACGCTCAGTGACATTGCTCGTGTCACCAACACTGAAAATAGAACCAACGACACGCCCAAAGACATGGCCATGCTACTGGACGTGTCAAGCCAAAAACCTGAAATTGACACCAAAACGCCACATCCAACAAATATCTTTCTTTAACCTTATCAACACCACACAAACTCAACCAAATCCATCAATAAACCATAATAAACTTGCATAAACATCAAAACAACTCAATTACAAGCATCAAACACAAACACAACCATTTTCATAACTCAAAGTCACAACACCCACAACTCTTACTTTCTTCACCAAACTTAACCCTTTTCTTCAATCCAACCCCAAAAATCAAAGTTAATAAGATAAAACACTTCAAACATACCAAATCAACCATAAACACATCTACAACAACCATTCACCAAACTCATAAGCACAAACTCAAAAGAAATCAAAGAAACAAGTTGGAAACTTACCAAATATGAAGAAAAATCCTTAAAACTCCAACTTGATCTCTTGAAATCCTTCAATTGCTTAAATTAGGAAGGAACAAAACCTCTTTTCCTTTGCTAATGGTGATGGTCAGCCTCTTGGAGAAGAAAGAAGAAGATGAAGATGCAAAGTCAACAACAACCACCAAACAATTCTCTTTTAACCAAACACCTTTCCCCAAATCACTCTCCACCAAGCATTTAATTAATATTATAATATAATAAACAAAAATCATCTCCCACTATCAATGTTTAATATTTAATTAATTCAAATATTCTTTAACCTTATTATAAAGATATTGACTTGTATATGTTGTATATATCTTCATATATACAACATATACACACTTCTCTTTTCTCCTTTCTTCCCACTTAATCATATATATAATTTAAAATCATTTAATTCAATTTCAATAATTAGCATTTTCAAAATTTTAGGGTATTATTTAGGATATTACAATTCTCCCCCTCTACAAATAAATTTCATCCTCGAAATTACCTGTTCTCAGGTCTGGAACAACTGGGGATGCTGATCTCGCATCACTTGTTCACTCTCCCAAGTTGCCTCTTCCTTAGCATGATTCTTCCAAAGAACCTTCACAAGTGGCACTTTCTTATTTCTCAACTCTTTCACTTCATGTGCCAAAATAGCCACTGGTTCTTCTTTAAAAGTCAGATTCGGACTCACCTCAATAGATTCTACTGACAAAATATGAGATGGGTTTGACATATACCTCCGTAGCATAGAGAAATGGAAGACATTGTGAATTCGATCCAATTAAGGCGGCAAAGCGAGTCTATAGGCCACTGGTTCAACTCTCTCCAGTACCTCATAAGGTCCAATGAAATAAGGACTCAACTTCCCTTTGCGGCCAAATCTCAAAATTTTCTTCCAAGGAGACACTTTCAAAAATACTTTATCTCCTACATTAAATTCTCTGTCTCTTCTCTTTAAATCTAAATATGATTTCTGTCGATCTGAAGTTTCTTTCAAACGATCCCGAATTATCTTCATTTTCTCTTCTGTTTCTTTAATCAGATCGGGACAAACCAACTTACCTTCTCCAACCTCATCCCAACATAGAGGCGTCCTGCATCTTCTACCATACAATGCCTCATAAGGTGCCATTTTAATACTAGACTGATGACTGTTGTTATAGGCAAATTCTATCAATGGTAAGAACCTGTCCCAACTTCCAGAGAAATCAATTACACAACTTCTCAACATATCCTCTAAAATTTGTATCACCCTCTCTGACTGCCCACTGTCTGAGGATGAAAAGCAGTGCTAAAATGCAATCGAGAACCCAAAACATTATGCAAACTCTTTCAAAATCTTGAAGTAAACCAGGGATCTCGATCAGATACTAAAGAAATTGGGACTCCATGCAATATCACTATCTCACTAATATACAGCTCAACCAACTTCTCAAGAGAATAATCCATCCGAACTGGAAGGAAATGAGCTGTCTTCATCAACCGATCAACAATCGCCCAGATTGCATCATGCTTCTTCTGAGTCAAAGGTAACCCAGTCACAAAATTCATCATTACACGCTCTGATAAGTGCACAATTGATGATATTTTTCCCCTATTTCTTAATATGATTATTATTCCATGGGCGTGTCACTTGAAGAATTTTGCTCTTTTCTTCTACTTTCATCAGTAATTCCTCCGAAATGACCATACACCTCAGGCCATGGGCGTGTCAATGGACGTGCCCTTGATACTGCATATAGAAGCATTGACACGCCCAGTGACATGGGCGTGTCACCGAGCGTGCCTTTTGCAATTATTCACAGTAGCTGTGACACGCCTAGTGACATGGGCATGTCACTGGACGTGCCTTATATTCAAAATTCCAGTGGCAATGACACGCCCAGTGACATGGGCGTGTTAGGTGAAATTATCTGCACTATAAAAGCTGAGCTGAAGCACGAATTATGGATCCGATTTTCATATTTTATAACCTGGAGCCAACTTTTAAAGAAAAGAGGAGAGTTTTGGAGCCGAGATTGAAGGTGAAGACATATTCTAAACAAGATCTAAACCAAGATTCAAGGATTCAAGTGAAGAAATATGAATTATTCGCAATGGATTGTTTTGATTCTTTTTCTTATTTCTCTTGTTCTGATTTTCTGATTTTGAACATGAACTAACTCATTCTCTATCTGGACATTGATGAACCCTAGCTTTATTGTATGGATTGAATAATTTTATTTAATTAAATCATTTGATTGAGTTGTTTTATTCTTACGATGCTTAATGATTTATTTCTAATTGATAATAGCATGCTTATTGATTGGTTGCAATTTTCATATTACTGACTTTAGAAAGCTTGATATGAATTGAATACTCATAAGGATTGAGGATTGATTGGAGTACTAGAGATAGACTTACAAGATCCTTTGGTTTATAATTCCTTATTCTTAATGCAAGATCTATTTAATTATGTTTGAGAAGAGATTCCAGCATTTTACTTAGTGATTAGGGATTAATTCACTTGAGAAAGGTTTTAGTCTAATTTAGAGGAATACCAATTCAACTCTATTATTTGGTTTAATTGAATTGATTTTCATAAATATAATTGTGGCTAGGGGGATTCAATATCTGGATAGTATTCTCATCATCAATCAATTCATTCAACACTTAATCTTTCTCTATTTTCAGTTATTAAGTTAATTATCTTTAATTACAAAACTTCACAAAACTATTGATTTGCTAAACAACGGTTAAAATTTGCACTAGTACTTGGCCTTGTCCTCAGTGGAACGATAACTCACTCACTACTTTATTACTTGAGCGACCTGTGCACTTACGGTATTGCAATAGCATAGGTTTTTGCCATCAAGTTTTTGGCGCCGCTGCCGGGGATAACGGTTTTCAATATTAGTAATATAATTAAGATTATTGATTTAGTTTTTATTTTGTTTTGTTTTAACATAAGTTCT
Source organism: Garcia nutans (assembly GCA_947685225.1). Classification (NCBI taxonomy): domain Eukaryota; kingdom Viridiplantae; phylum Streptophyta; class Magnoliopsida; order Malpighiales; family Euphorbiaceae; genus Garcia; species Garcia nutans. The sequence continues at coordinate 20,341,772 of CANTUV010000044.1, forward strand.
TGCTTTTTAACTGTCATTCTAGGTACTTCTTCCTATTTATGACCCGAGCTAGCTCTTCCCAACTTTTTGAATTAGATCAAGAGTTAGAGAGAACATTGAGAAGAAGGCAAAAGGAAGAAGAGGAAATAGTTCTGGCAGAGACAAAACCAAACTTGGAAGATCTCATCCTAGAAGAAGAAATGGTAGAAAATGAGCCAAGAATAATGTAAGAGTTTGTTAGGCCTACTTTTAATGGGGCTGAATCAAGTATACAAAGACCAGTGATTGCTGCCAATAAATTCAAGATAAAGACAAATGTCATTCAAATGGTGCAGCAGACTTGTCAGTTTGATAGATTTTCGGACGAAGATCCTAATGCACACATTGAAACTTTTTTGGAAATATGTGATACATTCAAGATACAGAATGTCTCTAAAGATGCAATTAGGCTGAGGTTGTTTCCATTCACGCTCAGAGACTGACCAAAGAAGTGGCTGAAGTCTTTCCCTCCTAACACTTTCACTACATGGGGTAAACTAGAAGAAAAATTCTTAGAGAAGTATTTTCCACCGTCCAAGACTGCTAAGTTGAGGAATGATATTTTCTCTTTTCTCCAGCTAGATGGTGAAACCCTGTATGATGCTTGGGAAAGATTTAAGGATTTATTGAGAAGATGTCCTCACCATGGGCTTCCGTTGTGGCTTCAGATCCAAACTTTCTACAATGGAATGAGTTACTCAAGTAAGCAGTCCATCAATGCAGCCGGCGGAGGTACCATAAATAATAAAACACCTGAAGAAGCAAGGGATTTGATCAAAGACATGGCCCTTACAAATTATCAATGGCAAACCCCAAGGGAACAAGGAAGATTAAGGGCTGCTGGTTCACATCAATTGGATCCCGTAGTTGCTCTGTCAGCACAGTTGGAAGCAATGAACAAAAAGATTGATTCTTTAGCTTCTTCTTCTTCGGGGAAAGTGATGCAGGTGATGTCCTGTGAATGGTGTGGGGGGTGGACATCAAAGTCAAGATTGCCAAAGTGGCAACATGTTTGCTAGGCAAGAGCAAGTAGATTATGTTGGAAACATGCCAAGGCAACAACAAAATAACCCCTACAGCAACACGTACAATCCGGGGGTGGAGAAATCATCTTAATTTCTCATGGAATAATTAGAATAATCCACGACCTCCCCCTGGATTCCAGCAGCCCCAACATCAACAAGCTTCCCCTCCAAGAAAGAGTAATTTGGAGGACATGATGGAGAAATTTATAGTAGTTTCTGAAACCATGTTCCAATCAACTGAAACCACCCTAAGAAATCAGTAAGCCTCTATTCATAATTTGGAGAATCAGGTAGTGCAAATTGCCAAGTTGCTCAGTGAGAGACCACAAGGAAGTTTGCCTAGCAACACTAAGGCAAATCCTAAAGAGCAGCTTAAGGCGATTACACTAAGGAGTGGAAAAGAGATCAAGAGTAATGTGAATGAGAAAAGAGGAGAAGTGGCAGGGAAAAGGGCTGAAGTACAAGAAAAAGAAAAAGAAGACGATCCTCCTGTCATTTCAGGAGAGAAGCTGCACTTGAAAGTGAGAAAGAGAAACAGCCACAAGACAGCAACCCCATAATGAAGGAATACCGACATAGAGTACCATATCCGGCAAGGTTGAGCAAGGACAAGATTGATGCTCAGTTCGGTAAGTTTCTTGAACTTTTTAAACAATTGCACATTAACATTCCATTTGCTGAGGCTTTGTCACAGATGCCTAAATATGCTAAATTTTTAAAAGATATCCTTTCTAACAAAAGGAAACTTGAGGAAGTGTCTTTAGTGCATTTATCTTAAAAGAGTTTGGCAATTTTGCAAAGGAGGTTACCTAAGAAGTTAAAAGATCCAGGTAGTTTTACCATTCCATGTTTGATAGGTAACCTTGAGGTTAAAAGTGCATTAGCTGATTTGGGGGCTAGCATAAGTGTTATGCCCTATAAAATGTTTAAAGAGTTAGGCATTGATAAACCTAAACCAACACTAATGACCATCCAACTTGCTGATAAGTCAGTAGTCCATCCTCGTGGCATTATAAAAGATGTGTTGGTAAAAGTCGGGGATTTCATTTTCCCCAATGATTTTGTTGTCATTGATATTGATGAGGATGCGGATGTTTCACTTATTCTTGGTAGGCCATTTTTAAATACAGCCCGTGCCCTTATCGATGTTCATGATGGCACATTAACTTTGAGAGTGGGTGGTGAGAAAGTTATTTTTAGAATACATGATGCTATGAAACATTCACTTTCACTTGATGAGGCGAAATCATGCAATAATGTTATTGAGCATGAGACCGTAAATTGTGTTACTAACACTGTTTCCAAGGATCCCCTTGAGTTGTGTTTATTGCAGGAAAATGTTGAGGATCAAGAAGCAATGGAGCAGCTTGCTTTTCTTGAAGCAAGCAAATCGTTCAAATGCAGGGCATATGAGACTATTGAGATGCCAAAGGAAGAAAAGCCAAAACCATCGGTGATTGATCCACCCAACTTAGAACTAAAGCCGCTTCTAGATCACCTTGAGCATGGATTTCTGGCAGAGAAGAAGAAATTACCAATAATTCTGAGTTCCCATCTATCTTCTGAGCAGAAGGAAAAGCTTATCCAGTTGTTGCAGAAAATAAGAAAGTGATAGCTTGGAGATAGCAGACATAATGGGTATCAGTCCATCCTATTACACTCACAAAATACTGATGGAGGACGAATTCAAGCTAGTAGTGCAACCAGAACGGAGACTAAACCTAAAGATGAAAGATGTAGTGAAGGATGAAATGATAAAACTACTTGATGTATGGATTATATATCCGATCTCGGATAGTTCTTAGGTGAGCCCAGTCCAGGTAGTACCAAAGAAAGGAGGGATGACGGTGGTCCCTAATGAAAATGATGAGCTGATTCCAATAAGAACAGTTGCCGGTTGGAGGGTTTGCATAGAATACAGGAAATTGAATGATGCAACTAGGAAGGACCATTTTTCTTTACCCTTCAATGATCAGATGTTGGAGAGGTTATCCGGGCATGAGTATTACTGTTTTTTGGATGGTCTTTCAGGCTATTTCCAAATTCCTATCACCCCGGAAGACCAAGAGAAAACTACATTCACCTGCCCATATGGGACATTTGCATATCAAAGAATGCCATTCGGGTTGTGCAATGCACCTGTGACTTTTCAGAGGTGCATGGTGGCAATCATCGATGAACTTTTTGAGGATATTATGGAGGTGTTTATGGATGATTTCTAGATCTATGCAGCTCATTTGACAGATGTTTGGAAAATCTTGAAAGAGTCTTGATGAGATGTGAGGAAACCAACTTAGTGCTTAATTGGGAAAAGTGTCATTTCATGGTTCAAGAGGGAATTGTGTTGGGACACAAAATTTCAAGCAAGGGCATTGAGGTGGATCGGGCTAAGATAGACACCATTGAGAAGTTACCACCACCCACATCTGTGAAGGCCATCAGAAGTTTTCTAGGACATGCGGGCTTTTATCGGAGGTTCATATGGGATTTTTCTAAGATAGCCCGTCCATTGACAAGACTCCTTGAGAAGGATGTGGATTTTGTTTTTGATGAGGAATGTTTAAGAGCATTCACAACTCTGTTTTATTAGTTTTTGTTATAAGTTTTGTGTCTTGTTTATTATGTTAATTATTGTTTTATTTAGGTATTTTGTTAGTTTTTATCGGTTTGTCTAGTGTTTTCTTTAATTATGTAGTTTTAGTTTATTTTTAGTTTTATGTCGTTTTTGATCTAGTTTTTAGTTTGTGTTTATGTTTTATCGGTTATTGTTTATTTACTTCGTGTTTTAAGTTTGTTTTGAGTTTTGTGTCAGGTTAAAACAGGCAAGGAAACGAATTGAAGATGAAATGGGCAGTAGCTGACACAGGCAGAGGACACGGCCAAGTCACTGGCCGTGTCCCATACCAAGTAAAAGGAAAAGCAAGTCCCAGTAGCAGACACAAGCAAGGGACACGGCCAAGTCATGTGGCCGTGTCCCTCCAAAGAAGAGCAACACGGCCAAGTCACCTTGACTTGGCCGTGTCCCACTTATTACCAAAGGAAAGGAAGAGTAAAGCAGACATGCGGGCTTTTATCGGAGGTTCATATGGGATTTTTCTAAGATAGCCCGTCCATTGACAAGACTCCTTGAGAAGGATGTGGATTTTGTTTTTGATGAGGAATGTTTAAGAGCATTCACAACTCTGTTTTATTAGTTTTTGTTATAAGTTTTGTGTCTTGTTTATTATGTTAATTATTGTTTTATTTAGGTATTTTGTTAGTTTTTATCGGTTTGTCTAGTGTTTTCTTTAATTATGTAGTTTTAGTTTATTTTTAGTTTTATGTCGTTTTTGATCTAGTTTTTAGTTTGTGTTTATGTTTTATCGGTTATTGTTTATTTACTTCGTGTTTTAAGTTTGTTTTGAGTTTTGTGTCAGGTTAAAACAGGCAAGGAAACGAATTGAAGATGAAATGGGCAGTAGCTGACACAGGCAGAGGACACGGCCAAGTCACTGGCCGTGTCCCATACCAAGTAAAAGGAAAAGCAAGTCCCAGTAGCAGACACAAGCAAGGGACATGGCCAAGTCATGTGGCCGTGTCCCTCCAAAGAAGAGCAACACGGCCAAGTCACCTTGACTTGGCCGTGTCCCACTTATTACCAAAGGAAAGGAAGAGTAAAGCAGACAGAGGCAGACACTGGGAAGGGACACGGCCGTGTCACCTGGCCGTGTCCCTCAAATATGATGCAACACGGCCAAGTCAAGCTCTACTTGGCCGTGTCACTCAACAAGAAGAAAAGAATATCAAAGGCAGGTAGTAGCGAACACTGGCAAGGGACACGGCCGTGTCACCTGGCCGTGTCCCTCATGATCCAAGCCCGCAGTGAATTTTTAAAGCGACGTTTCGTATAAAAGCAAAAGAAAGTTAGGGTTTTTTGGTGGACGATTTTTGAGAGCAAAGTTCAGCCGTCTGAGAGAGATCTTAGGGTTTAAACATTTGTTTTCTTTGATTTTGATTTTACTTTGAATTAAACTAGTTTAGATTAGATTGTTCATGCCATTGTTTCATCCTTCTTGCAAGATTCGATCAAGAGTTTCATCAAAAGCTTCAAGGAGTTTGTCACTTGGTTTTATTCTTAATCTTTGTCTCTTTAGTTTCATTGAAATTGTGTTTATGAACATTATCATGTCTAAATTGATTTCTTTGATTATTAATGAGATGAGTATGCTTGATAACATCATGAACTAATTTAATCTAGTCTAGGGTTTGTATGGATTTACTATGATTGTATGAATTGGTTATTCTCTTAACTAATGATTTCTTTTGCCTTTATTGAATGAAACATTGTTTACATATAATTGATTGGCCATCAATTGCGTGTTTTAGGTATTAGATGATGGATTGAGAGATGAAATCTAATACTGGAATAATTCAATTAAGGACTTAGGTGAATTAGAGATATAACCTATTAAAAAGATTGTTCAATTATAACAAGATTAGTTGTAAGAGGTTTGAATGCGAGAGCTTATTTCCTTGACTCAATTAATTAAGTTGTTTGAGATTTAATCTTAGAAATTAAATTAGTTAAGTGGAATAACCGTTCATACATATGTGTAGTAGAAAAGTGCAAACCCTAGACCCCTTTTATCAAGTAAATCAAAACATCACTTTTGTTTATTTTTATTGTTTTCAACTTAAATCAATTTTCTCATTACTTTGCAATTTAAATTTCTTTACTACTTGTTACTTTTAATTTGATAATCAATTACCCACTTTGGCTTCCTTGAGAGAACGACCTTGGGGCGATCACCTTTGCTACAGCTACCTCGTATACTTGCGAGTGACGCTTTGTGGTAGAGTTAATTTGAGCGCAACAAGTTTTTGGCGCCGCTGCCGGGGAAGCTAATTGGCGTAATTGTTTTAAAAAAATAATAATAATAATAAAAATAAAAAAAAATATTTTAGATTATTTTCATTGCTTTTCATTTTATTTTATTTGTCTTTTGCTTTTGATATTTCTTTTTCTAGAAATTTTTGTTTATGCAAGGCAGGAGATCACTTGAAGGAGAACTGCATCCATTCATTCCAGAAATTCAGAGAGTAAAAAGGAGCAGAGAGGAGTTTGAGCTTTTCACAGGATTTGATACTTCAGAGGAAGACATTTCGGATTTTGAGTTAGAATCTGAAAAATCTGTAAAGATGGCTGAAGAAAGGCAAAGAACCATGAGAGATTTTGCTAGACCTGTAATTGGGGCTTCCACTTCTTGCATAAGACTGACAGATGCAGCAAGGAACTATGAGTTGAAGAACATTCACTACAACATGCTGCCATCATTCTATGGAGTTCCAAATGAAGATCCTTTGAACTTTATTCGGGATTTCTACTCCACCCTCAACACTTTTCCTTTGGGAGGACTAACAGAAGATCAGTTGAGGATGAGATGTTTCCCTTATACTTTGAAGGATAGGGCAAAGAGCTGGCTCATGATGTTGCCTGAGAACTCACTGACAACTTGGGAGCAAGTTTACAATAAATTCATGGGCAAGTTCTATTCACACCAAAAGACAGCTGAGTTGAGAGGGAAGATTGCTACATTCTCTCAATTTGAAGGAGAACCATTTCATGAAGCTTGGGACAGATTCAAGATGTTATTGATCCAGTGTCCACATCATCACTATCCACTTCAACTTCTGAACCAGTTTTTCTATGATGGTCTAACCCAGCAATTTCAGAACACTGTTGATAATGCAGCTGGGGGAGCCATGGGAGAAAAGACAGCAGCTGAAACCTATGATATCTTTGAGATGTTGGGAGCTAATTCTCAATAGAAGAGTGTCAGGGGAAGAAGTAAAGGGGTGAATCAACTAGAAGCCAATAGTGAGATGGTCAGTCAGATAGCTGAGTTGACAAAGCAAGTGCAGATGCTGAATATGAAGAACAATATTTCTTCATCCACTCAAGAAATTTGTGGAATTTGTGGAAACTTAGGGCATGGAGCAAATATTTGCCCCTCTGCATATGAGTCCTATGGGAATGAAGCTGAGCAGGTCAATGTTATGGGAGGATTCCAACCTAGGGCCAGAAATGATCCTTACTCCAACACCTACAACCCTGGGTGGAGGAATCACCCAAATTTTTCTTGGGCAAGGAATAATTCTCAGCAGCCTTTCCATTTGCTCCAAAGTCAAAACCAAGAGCAGGGTCAATCCTCAAGTCAAGGGAAGTCTAGGATAGAGAGCTTGGAGGAAAGTTTACAAGCTTTTATCCAAGTCAGTGCTAAAAATCAAGAGGTGACCAACAAGAGACTGGATTCACTAGAAGCATCTTTTAAGAAGGTGGAGACACAAGTTGGACAACTTGCACAACAGATGAAGAATCAACAAAAGGGGAAGTTCCCAAGTCAAACTGAGCAGGCACAATCAGTGACTGTTCTTAGAAGTGGTAAGGAAATTTATAATAATGTTGAAAATGATTCTGTGAATGCAGGTAACAAAGAGAACAAGGAGGAAGGAGAACCAAAGAACAAAGTTGCTGGAGAAAGATCAGTGGAGAAGTTCCTTACAGCAGATCTACATAAAGCAAGCAATCCATACCGGCCACCTGTACCATTCCCCAGCAGGTTGAAGGATGATAAATCAGATAAGCAATTTTCTAACATCTTCAACATGCTGTCTAAGGTAAGTATTAACTTACCATTACTTGAGGCGATAAAGAACATGCCGGCTTATGCCAAATTTTTCAAGGACCTAATCACCAAGAAAAAGAGGTATGAGATGAATGAAAAGGTGATAGTTTCCGAGGTAGCTAGTGCTGTTCTGCAGCATAAACTACCTCCCAAACTAAAGGATCCTGGAAGCTTTATAATTCAAATTTCTGTGGGGAATGGGAAAGGAACTAAAGGCATGTGTGATCTAGGTGCTAGTGTGAATTTAATGCCTTACTCTGTGTTTAAAGAATTAGAACTAGGGGAGCTTAAACCAACAAAAATGGTATTGCAATTAGCTGATAGGTCTTTTAGATTCCCGAAAGGGGTTATAGAAGATGTGTTAGTTAAAGTTGGTGGTTTGATAGTACCTGTGAATTTCATTGTTCTTGACATGGAAGTAGGTAATTCTTCACCATCTGCACACACCATTCTGCTGGGTAGGCCTTTTATGGCGACTACCAACACTTTGATAGATGTTAAAATGGAAAATTATCAATGACTGTTTTGGGACAAACTGTGGAATTTTCTATTTTTAATACTTCTCCCATTCCTACAACTGCTTTATATGAGGAATGTTCTTTAATTAATTGTGTTGAAGCAGTTGTTTCAGATGCTTTCTTGCAGACAGGTTCCCCAGATAAATTGGAGCTGACACTGAATTTAGAAGAGGAGGCTAAATCAGTGAGGGAGACCCGAGGGTACCCTAACCCAAAAGCATTTGAGAGCTCGAGGATTTACAAGGATAGCACAAAAGAAATTCATGACAGAGTTATTGTGAGACAGACATTGAGTCCAGGTATGAAAGTTTTACTTTTTAATTCTCGACTCCGTCTGTTTCCAGGTAAACCCAAATCTAGATGGAGTGGACCTTTTGAGGTAACTAAGGTATGTCCTTCTGGTGCCATTGAATTGCTAAACTCTAGAACCAAAAAGATTTTTAAAGCAAATAGACATAGAGTTAAGCTATATAAAGAAGGATTTCAGGAATTGAGGATCATTGACAGCACTTTTGATCCATGATTCCTTGTCTTGCATGATGTCCAGCTTTATGACATTAAAGAAGCGCTAAATGGGAGGCAACCCATTAGTTTGAATTTCTTTTTCATAGTTATAATTTTATATTTTGCAATTTTGATTTTATGTTTAGTTTAAATAAATAGAAACCCTAAAGCTCTCTTGCATCTTGTTTTTTTTGAACATTTGTGTTTGTGATAAAAAGGTTGAGTTTTGCCTCACCAGGGGACGATGGAAGACAGGTTGTCCTTTAACTCTTTTTATTTATTATTCTTGTTTTCCATTGAGGACAATGTCAATTTTAAGTGTGGGGTACTCTTTAAGCTTTCCTTTAATTCTTGTTTTACTTATTGTGGTTGTTTTGTTTATTGTGTTTTTTTTGTGCATGGTATAATTGTTGAAAATTTATTGATCTTTTCTTTGATTCTAGCATTATAGTTGAGACTTTGGTATCAGCATAGAAATGAGCATTTGAATTCATTCGGGATTAATTTTCGCATTCTGCAATTCATGACATGTAAATCTTTGTGAACCCACCTGTGTGAGCTTTGAGCCTCATAAAATTTGATATTTTTGTCAATTGATTTTCTTTTCTTAAGTGTGCACCTTCATGATGTTGCATCTCTAGAGTTTACTTTTGCATACTTATTGAACTCACATTATGATTTAATCTCAAGTTTTAAAATGATGAAGGCAAATTAGGTTAGCCCCTTTAGCTTAAAGAGACTTCCCTTTATATTGATTTCCTTAGTGAGCCAAGTTGAGCCATTGACTGTTTCTTGTTTGATTAACACAATTCTCAACTTAACATGTTCTTACTATCATCATACCTATGCATTAAGGAATGGAGTTGTATGATTAGACAATAGGGTAGTTTATTTCAAGTGTGGGGAAAGTAAAAAAAAAATATGGAATTCCTAATTGAGGGTTGAAATGCATACTTTGCATATTGTATTTGATTAAGAGTCAGTATTCTTTTCCTCTACATTTTAAGCTAGATGTTCCATTAAGTTTATACTTTGTATATATATATATATATTAAAAAAATATAAACTCAATAAAAAAAAAGTGAAAATAAAACAAAAAGAGATATATATATACAAAGTTCATATATTTTCTAGCCTTAGAGGAATTTTGACTAGTGTACTTTTCTTTTAGTGTGCAAGTATGTAAGATTGTTAAGGGTTGGTGAGTATGCTAGTTGAAGGAGTTATGAAATTCTTAGCAAGAGTAGTGTCTAATTTAGATACTCCATTTCTTGATGCTTCAGCTTAAATGTCTTTTCTCACACCTTACCTTAGCCCCATTTCATCCAAATAAAAGACCTTCGGATTATTTCTTGAGAAAATCAGTGAGGGGGATTGGATAATTAAGCAAGTTTATGGCAGTATGCACTCATGAGTGGTATGAGTGATTAACCTTTGAAATCGAGTGAAACACTTAGTTGAGAGATAAGATTTGTATGTCTGGATCAATGAATGAGTTAAGAAAATCTTGATTGAAGGAAATTGCAATTATTTATGTCTGATGTCTTAAAGTATTTCATCTATGTTCTGGAATTATAGTTAAGGTTGTTTGAATTTTTAATTTATGCCATGTGAATTTGCTTGAGGACAAGCAAACTTTTAAGTGTGGGGTAGTTGTTTTATTAGTTTTTGTTATAAGTTTTGTGTCTTGTTTATTATGTTTATTATTGTTTTATTTAGGTATTTTGTTAGTTTTTATCGGTTTGTCTAGTGTTTTCTTTAATTATGTAGTTTTAGTTTATTTTTAGTTTTATGTCGTTTTTGATCTAGTTTTTAGTTTGTGTTTATGTTTTATCGGTTATTGTTTATTTACTTCGTGTTTTAAGTTTGTTTTGAGTTTTGTGTCAGGTTAAAACAGGCAAGGAAATGAATTGAAGATGAAATGGGCAGTAGCTGACACAGGCAGAGGACACGGCCAAGCCACTGGCCGTGTCCCATACCAAGTAAAAGGAAAAGCAAGTCCCAGTAGCAGACACAAGCAAGGGACACGGCCAAGTCATGTGGCCGAGTCCCTCCAAAGAAGAGCAACACGGCCAAGTCACCTTGACTTGGCCGTGTCCCACTTATTACCAAAGGAAAGGAAGAGTAAAGCAGACAGAGGCAGACACTGGGAAGGGACACGGTCGTGTCACCTGGCCGTGTCCCTCAAATATGATGCAACACGGCCAAGTCAAGCTCTACTTGGCCGTGTCACTCAACAAGAAGAAAAGAATATCAAAGGCAGGCAGTAGCGAACACTGGCAAGGGACACGGCCGTGTCACCTGGCCGTGTCCCTCATGATCCAAGCCCGCAACGAATTTTTAAAGCGACGTTTCGTATAAAAGCAAAAGAAAGTTAGGGTTTTTTGGTGGACGATTTTTGAGAGCAAAGTTCAACCGTCTGAGAGAGATCTTAGGGTTTAAACATTTGTTTTCTTTGATTTTGATTTTACTTTGAATTAAACTAGTTTAGATTAGATTGTTCATGCCATTGTTTCATCCTTCTTGCAAGATTCGATCAAGAGTTTCATCAAAAGCTTCAAGGAGTTTGTCACTTGGTTTTATTCTTAAACTTTGTCTCTTTAGTTTCATTGAAATTGTGTTTATGAACATTATCATGTCTAAATTGATTTCTTTGATTATTAATGAGATGAGTATGCTTGATAACATCATGAACTAATTTAATCTAGTCTATGGTTTGTATGGATTTACTATGATTGTATGAATTGGTTATTCTCTTAACTAATGATTTCTTTTGCCTTTATTGAATGAAACATTGTTTACATATAATTGATTGGCCATCAATTGCGTGTTTTAGGTATTAGATGATGGATTGAGAGATGAAATCTAATACTGGAATAATTCAATTAAGGACTTAGGTGAATTAGAGATATAACCTATTAAAAAGATTGTTCAATTATAACAAGATTAGTTGTAAGAGGTTTGAATGCGAGAGCTTATTTCCTTGACTCAATTAATTAAGTTGTTTGAGATTTAATCTTAGAAATTAAATTAGTTAAGTGGAATAACCGTTCATACATATGTGTAGTAGAAAAGTGCAAACCCTAGACCCCTTTTATCAAGTAAATCAAAACATCACTTTTGTTTATTTTTATTGTTTTCAGCTTAAATCAATTTTCTCATTACTTTGCAATTTAAATTTCTTTACTACTTGTTACTTTTAATTTGATAATCAATTACCCACTTTAGCTTCCTTGAGAGAACGACCTTGGGGCGATCACCTTTGCTACAGCTACCTCGTATACTTGCGAGTGACGCTTTGTGGTAGAGTTAATTTGAGCGCAACAAACTCTTAGGGAGAAATTGACCCATGCTCCAATTATGGTAGCTCCCAATTGGAATCTACCATTTGAACTAATGTACGATGCAAGTGACTTTGCAGTGGGAGCAGTCTTGGGTCAATGCAAGGAGAAATATTTCCAGCCTATCTACTATGCAAGCAAGACTTTGAACACAGCTCAAGCTAATTACACAACTACAGAGAAAGAGCTGCTCGCTGTGGTTTTTGCTTTTGACAAGTTTAGATCATATCTAATCTTGTCAAAAGTGATTGTTTATAAGGACCATTCGGCTTTGAGTTACTTATTTATGAAAATTGATGCTAAGCCTAGGCTAATCTGTTGGGTTTTGTTGTTGCAGGAATCTGACTTGACGATTCAAGACAAGAAGAGAGCTGAAAATCTGGCAGCAGATCACCTTTCTCGCTTGGAGAATCCAACCTTGGAGAGGTTTGAAGAATGGGACATTGATGATCACTTCCCCGATGAGCAGCTGTACGCCATGGTAAGTGAGGTAAGTAATTTAAATTTTGAAACACTTTGGTTTGTAGATTTTGCTAACTATTTAGCTGTTAGGAAACATCCTAAGGACTTAACTTATTAAGAAAAGAAGAAATTCTTTTCCGATTTAAAGTATTATTTTTAGGAGGATCCCTTTTTGTTTAGATTAAGTAAGGATCACATGATCCGACAATGTGTAGCATGGCCCGAAACAATGAACATTCTTAGTCAATGCCATGATGGACCAGTTGGTGGTCATATGGGAGCTAATAGAACTGCTCAAAAGGTACTAGAATCAGGATTTTATTGGCCCACTTTGTTTAGGGATAGCTACGAATTTGTGAACTATTGTGATCATTGCCAAAGGACTGGAAACATATACGCTCCCATTTCCACTCAAGCACTGATAAAGGTTGGAGCAACCCCGAAGAAACTTGGTGCTCGGCCTTTACCCTCTGACAAGTGTGACATTTGGATACAAACTCCGCTATGTCCCTCCTCATACCTGACCACCAATAATATTGCTTCAAATCATGATACATCTTAGTATTCCCAGGGTGCATAACATAAGTTGACTGATGTGCTTCCTCTAAAATTACTCTTTTCAGACTTGCATCCTCAGGAACACTCAATCTATCTTTGAACCATAAACTACCATCACTTCTCACCTGAAAGTCTCTATTCTCTCCCTTTTGGCAATCCAAAACAATCTTCTGAATTTTCTCATATGCCAATTGAGCCTCTCTAATATAATCCAACAAAATTGACCTCAACTGCAACTGAGCTATTAAAGCACCATCATCACATGATTCAAAACTAGCATGAAATGCTCTCAATTCAACAAGTAACGAGAGCGAATAAGCAGTCAAACCTGCCAAAGACTTTTGACTCAAGGCATCAACAACAATATTTGCCTTACCAGGGTGATAATCAATCAAAAAGTCATAGTCTTTAATCAACTCCAACCATCGTCTTTGTCGAAGATTCAGCTCCCTCTGAACACCCAAGTATTTCAAACTCTTGTTATCCGTATAAATGAAACACTTCTCCCCATAAAGGTAATGTCGCCAAATCTTCAAAGAAAAAACTATGGTTGCTAACTCCAAATCATGCGTCGGGTAATTTAGCTCATGTAGCTTCAATTGTCGAGAAGCATAAGCAATGACTCTACCATCTTGCATCAAAACACAACCTAAACCATTATGTGACGCATCACTATAAATCACATATGGTTTACCTTCCACAGACAATATAAGAACAGGAGCTTGAGTCAACATTTCCTTTAACTGCTCGAAGCTTGCTTGACACTGCTTTGTCCACATGAACCTAACTCCCTTCCAAAGTAATTTGGTGAGTGGAGTAGCTATCATAGAAAAACCTTTCACAAACCATTGATAATAGCCTGCCAAACCCAGAAAACTTCTAACCTCAGTCACTGTCTTCGGTGGACTCCAATTAAAAATAGCTTTAACTTTACTCGGATCAACTCTTATACCATCCGTTGAAACCACATGACCGAGAAAAGTCACTTGATCAAGCCAAAACTCACATTTAGATAGCTTATCATATAATTGCTTCTCCCTCAAAGTCTGCAATACAATCCACAAATGCTTATCATAATCCTCCTCATTATGTGAATACACCAAAATATCATCAATAAAGACCACCACAAACTGATCTAGATAGGGTCTAAACACCCTGTTCATCAAATCCATAAAAGTTGCTGGTGCATTCGTCAGCCCAAAAGGCATTACTAAGAACTCATAATGCCCATACCTTGTACGAAAAGCTATCTTAGGTACATCTTTCTTTCTAACTCTCAACTTATGGTACCCTGATCTTAAATCAATTTTAGAAAATACGGTTGCTCCTTTCAACTGATCAAAGAGATCATCTATCCTAGGCAAAGGATACTTATTCTATATGGTCTCCTTATTCAACTGCCTATAATCAATACACAATCTCAAAGTACCATCCTTCTTCTTCACAAACAAAACAGGCGCTCCCCACAGAGACACACTAGGGCGAATGAACTCTTTATCCAACAACTCCTGCAACTGCACCTTCAACTCTCTCAACTCAGCAGGTGCCATTTGATAAGGAGTAATAGAGATAGGAGTGGTACCAGGCAATAAATCGATACCAAACTCAACCTCTCTTTCAGAGGGTATCCCTGGCAACTCCTTAGAAAAAACATCTGGGAATTCAGCTACTGTGGGTATACTATCAAGTTGAGAACCCACTACCCTAGTATCTACAACATGAGCAAGATAAGCATCACACCCTTTCCGAATCATCCTCCTAGCTGCAACAACTAAAACAAACATGGATGCAAGATGTCTCTGCTTACTAGATACCATCACACTTCTACCATCACCGGTTCTCAGGGTAACACACTTCTTCTGATAATCTACCACAGTCCCATGCTTGGATAACCAATCCATGCTTAAAATCAAATTATACTCCTTGAAAGGCATCTCAATCAGGTCACCGAGAAACTTCTCATCCTGAACAACAACTGGACTATCTCGGTGCACCTTACTCACCATAACACTATGCCCTAAAGGATT
Organism: Garcia nutans; assembly: GCA_947685225.1. NCBI lineage: Eukaryota > Viridiplantae > Streptophyta > Magnoliopsida > Malpighiales > Euphorbiaceae > Garcia > Garcia nutans. The sequence goes on from CANTUV010000044.1 coordinate 20,356,890, forward strand.
TGTCACCAAGGCACAAATCCTAGGGACTCAGAATACAAATCAGTCATAGGTAAAATAGATGCACTTATGTATGAATGCATAGATCCAGGGTCAATCAAGGCAAGAACTGAAGCACCAAATAAAGAAAATGTACCCGCAATGATGGCTGAAGCATTTTGCTGCCTCTGCATCATCTGGCCTACTGCCTTCAGATGTAGAGCCTTATCTCTGACTAAACCCAGGTCGACCACCTCTACTAAAACCTCTGCCCTCTCGACCTCCTCTAACACTGGATCGAGAAGCTGCAGAATCTGCCTGTCTATCCTCTGGTGGCTCTGGACAATCTCTGAAAAAATGATCTGGTGACCCACATCTAAAACACACTACCGAAGTACCTCTCCACCAGCAATCACCTCCGTGTGCTCTACCACAATGAACACAAGTAGGTGGAGTAGACCTCTGAGCCACTGGGGTCGGTGCACTAGCCATAGAAACTATAGGTCTCAATCTCTACCTTTGATGCTGAACTGACTTACCAGACTGCCTCTGGCTCCTGCTAAACCTCAAAAATAGCCTCCTCTACCTCTCTTCACATATGAGACCCTACCTCACTCAAGGGTCTCCTAGCTCTAGTCTCCCCCTCAGTAGCAGCTGCTGCAATACCTTGTGCTCTCTCAACACTCCTGGCTGCTACAACCAGCTAGAAAAAATCCAGATACCGTGAGCCTGCAATAATACACATGATAGAGGGTCTCAACCCCTCCTCAAATCTCCTGCACCGATCAATCTCATCTGAAATAATCCCACCTGCATAATGACTCAACTGGATAAACTCAATCTCATACTCTGTCACTATCCGATTATCCTGTCTCAAACTCAGAAACTCCATCTTCTTTGTATCTTTATACTCCCTCGGAGTATACTTCTGCTCAAACTCCAGCAGAAAATCACTATAAGTCAGGGTTGGTGGATCATCCATAGCATGTGGAACCGTCTTCCACCAATCATATGAATCTCTCTGCAGAAGTGATCTGGAATAATCAAACTTTTCTTCAGGAGTAGCTTGCAACTGGATGAATACCCTCTGAACTCTATCTAACCACTGCTCAGCTACTGCAGGATCTGTAGTACCAATGAAATCCTCAGCTCCAAACTTCCTCAATTTATCATATTGCCTCATCGGTACTTGCGGTTGCGGCTGCAGTGGCGACTGCTGTACTGGAGCCTGCCTCAACAACTCTACCATTTGCCGTAACCAAACTAGCAGAATCTTATCAGCTGCTGGTCTCTCTGGCACAGGAGCAGGTGCCTCTCCAGCTATCTCAACCCTAGCTCCATCTCTACCATCAACAGGAACTACACTCTCAGCACTACCCTCTATAGACTGGCGTGTCTGAGACGCCATCACTACCTATATCTGCAAACACAGTAGAAATTATCTCATCAAAGATCAAAAACTGCCAGTGCCAATGTATGTATCTTATTTAAAAACCATATTTTGAAATCTAAATTTTCTTTTTCTTACAATTCACCTAGGTTGAGAATCTCAAACAAGGCTCTGATACCAAAACAAGTGTAACACCTCTATACCCAATAAACATACACCACATATATGCACTATATGTAATATACGTATACCGGATATAAGAATGTCACAATCCATTTTCATTAAACCAACCATTAAAACTTTATCATCAAATCATCATTTCTACAATCTAAGTAAACTTATAACATTTAACTTATATTATAGAAAGTAATAGATAAAACATTCTTTGATAAAATACATATATATATCTTCATTATCCAAAAGTTTATCCAAAATATTTTTTATTGCGGAAGCGAAATATACATTTCTATATACATCAAAATCAATATATTTAAATACAAAAATCTAAAATATATACATGCTGGTAGTTCGTATCTGATCTAGATGTCCACTAGTAACTCCAATCTCAAAGTCTCAAGCATAGACTCGACTCGGTCTAGACGAGCTCTCCGGCACAATCGGATCTACCCTGTTACCTGCACGATGAACCACAATCGTGCTAAGCCAAAAGCTTAGTGGTACAAACTTTGATTCAAAATAGATCAATGCGATTCTAATACACAACACATATGAATATAACAACTCATTACATTATATATATCACAACTCATAATATTATATTAATCATTTGCATCACATTTCATAATTCACATTAAAGCAAAGACAAGCATGGGCCCAAAAATGATCTAATATGCTATTTAAATTTCAGAGTTACTGCTTTGGTCCATAATGACACCTTGTGTCTAGCCCCGTAGGCAATATATATCCATGGATAATCCAACTAGATCTGAGCTTACGACTCGGTCTTTTCACTCAGTCTAGCTTTAAGGATTTGTTTCTGAGGCTTATGACTCGGTCTTTTTACCCCAAAAACATTACATTTATCAGCTGGGCTCGGCTTACGACCTAGTCTTTTCACCTGCCCAGCAATTCATAGGTATGCCGCCAAACCCAGAACTCTGAAAATTAAATAACATACTAGGCACACAATTTATTTAATTTCTGATTATCAATTTCTTTCATAAATCTATTCTCAAATCCTTTCTCATTTTCTCTTTATCAAACTAGGTACATTGCCTTATTATACCATCTTTTTCTCATTTTTTTTTTTATATCAATATCAATTGGTTACATTATGTTTTGACATATCTCATCACGTTATTCCACATTTACTTTCATTTACAACACATTACTCAATTGCTTTGATACATCAACATAATTCATATTATACATATCATAACATATTTCTCATTAATCAACAATATATTAAGTAACTTAACACATTTTTTCAACCAAATGTGTTAAGTCCCAATGTCATGTAAATGTACGCAATCATTTAAAGTTTGTACTTACCTCTAAAAGCAACAAACACCAATTCAACCTCTTCTTCAAAGAATCCTTTAACACTTGGATTGGGGTAACTCAAATCTCTTCAAAGCATAATCCAAATGTGATTATAAATACTCACTTAGTGATTCACATAAGGAAATAAAGATAAGAACTATCTAGGGCAAACTCTATACTTGACACGCTCAACAACACGGGCGTGTTCATGGACATTCCCTAAACCCACAACAAAGAAACTTTGATACGCTCAGTGACATGGGCGTGTCACTGCACGTGTCAATTCTCCTTCAACATAGAAGCTATGACACGCTCAGTGACATGGGTGTGTCACTAGACGTGTCAATTCTCCAACAACACAATAGCTATGACACGCTCAGAGTTCAATTTCTCCTGGAAAGTTTATTAAAGCATGTTCTAAGACTGACTAGGACCTAGACAAAGGTAATTATGCAGGAGCCCTCTCTAAGTAAGCATACACAACTCAATGCTATAAAGCAATTCCCTCACCTAGTAAAGTCATTCAAGTCATGATGCATAAATATATTAATTCATGAATCGTTAAGCTAGATTCCTCATTGGTTGAGCACCAAAATGAACAAAGACCATCAAATTTTTTGATAAAAGTAATTTATTCAAACAAATTTAAATTTAAAAAACACGATTTTTCTTATTTAAATATTAAAGCAAAATTTGAAAAGCAACATTCAAGCTAAGGAAAGTTTGTTGAGTTAAGCTTCTTTTCCTTTCACATCTTCAATATCCCTATCTTGAAAGGTTGATAAAACAAAATCTTCTTCCAATCCTTTTCCCACCATGAAGGTTGCCGGTGGTGGCACTCTATTGAACTTAGGTAGAGGATTGCTTTTGGTATTAGGCTTATCCGGCTCGGGTAGCATACCACTATCAATCAAATTTTGGATCTCATATTTTAGTCTTAAGCATTTGTCTGTCTCATGTCCTTGTGTCTGATGAAACTCACAAAAGGCTTTAGTATCAAGTTTTGGGGGTAAAGGATTAGGCAAAGGTCAGGGGGCCAATGGCTATAATAGTCCCTTCTTTTGTAGCTTGTTGAAGACCCAAGACAAAGGCTTCCCTATATCTGAAAACTGCCTTCTATTTGCTTGACCAATTGTATTAACATCAACTTCCTTTTGCATGCTTTGATTACCAGACTGATAGTTTCCTTTCTCATTCCATCTAACTGAAAAATGGTTCTTCTCCCTCTCCCACTCTTCAATTTGTAGACCAGCTTGGAGAACTTTGAAGTCCCTTATAAGGGTGTGAGATAGCCTTTCACGGAGGTTGGGCAGGATGCCTCTGACTATCATTCTGATTTGGTCCGACTCATCAGGCCTCTTCTTGAGCAATACAACCTTATTTCTCCATCTTTTCACATAGTCCAAAAAATTCTCATTTGGCATTTGTCTAAAAGACTCAACTTCCATTAAGGTAACTTCTAACTCGACATTGTATCCATATTGTTGGATGAAGGCCTTGTATAGCAGATCCCAACTCTTTTGTGTTCCTTCATCTAAGGTATTGAACAACTTTTGGATAATAGGGTCCAATGAGAGCATGACGTACTTTAGAGTTTGAGCCTTAGTAGCTCAGGCAGACTGCATAGCAGTGATGTACTGCTTCACATGGAGATGAGGATTTCTAGTTCCATCAAACTTAGCGAAGGAAGGCATCTTGAACTTGTTTGGAACTTCTTCGTCTAGCTCAAATATTTTGTCAACTTTGGACATTTCTTTGATTTTCAGCTTCTTTTCTAGGTTAGCAATCATCTTCTCAACATCACAATTTTTAGTCTTTTCAAAAGTTGTCTTCTCAACAACCTTTAGCTCCTTCTTTTTATCTTGAGGATCTTGGAAGTATTGAGCCCAATCGTCATCATCATCAATGATTGCCTTGCCATCATCAAAAGCCACTTCAACAACTTTAGCCTCCCCCTTGTCCTTTGGCTTCTTAGTGCTAGCTGCAGTTAATTGATTCTTTATGGTCTCGGCCATGGCCTCTTTTATTTCTTCCATCTTGGCATTGAGGGCGGCGTCCACCATTCTTTGAATTTGTTCAGGCTCCATTGCTTTTGGTGAGCAAGTGATTGAGTTGTTGCTAGATTCTTCATCTCCAACGTAGGTCGGATTGTCGTAAGCTTTTGAACTATTGTAATCCAGGGCTGTGAGCCAGAAGGGATTAATGATATGAGATGCAAATGTATGCATATATGCATGTATGCACAATAAACAAACAAGGATAAATAGGGCGTTCCTTCCAACCTTATAACATCCACACACGAATGGCGAGTCTCTTTTCCTAGGTAATATGGTTAACAAAATACCAACATAGGGTATCTTATTTTTCGAATAATTCCCTCGGACGTTTCAACCAATAGTTATATTTTCAAAAATAGAAATCAGTTCATGATAATTCCCATTAATTAGGCTTTAATTCATTCAACCAACTATAGTAGCTTTTATGCTATTTTGGATTAAAACTAAATTAAGAGGTTTATTATAAATAGATTTCTCACTTGAAAAAGTAACTATTGATTCATGCCAAAAACAAGCCCATGATTAATAATTCTTAGTATAAACTAGGCTCATAATTAATTTTTTGATATTTCGTAATTGACCTAAATAATTTGCAAGCTCTTTGTAAAAATAACTTTGTTTCTAAGCCCATCGTAAAAGGTTTTTAGAAAAAGTGGATTTTGGGCTTTGTATTTGGATCATGAGAAAAGTATTTTTGATTTGCTTTTTAGAAACAATTTATGTCCAAACACTATTTTAAAAAGTTTTGAAAATAGCTTTGGTCTTTTGGACTTTAAAGAAAAATTTATTTTGAGCTTACAATACATGTAGGTCATATTATAAAAAGAACAAACTAAATAAGCCATGATTTAAACCAAAATAAATTAACCATAGTCAAACAACAAGCATTTGGGGTAAAAACCTAAGGAAAGTAACTAGGCCAATTTCATGAGCTTTAGTCTTTGGGTTAAAAGGCTTAGGTTCCCATAGCAAGTATATACCAAATGGTACGAGATTATGAGTGGTTATTCCATGCTTGATCTCCATACCTTGAGTGAAAGTATGGTATCCCTCACATAACACAACACGGGTTACACGGGTGTCCTAACTCACGCACACGATGCAATTTAATATGATGCAATGGATCCAGTGGAGTTTAAGCATCCAAAATCTCCCTCTTATAGTCGAGACAGATTCGGAGAAGGCACTCAATATTATTGCAAATAGTGTTGATTTCATACCTCAACAAATTCGCGTATTGGCTACCACTTTCAACATTACTTTCAAGCATGTATTTCGTGAAGGGAATCAAGCAGCTGATTTTTTAGCCCGTCTTAGTCGTCTCCAGTCCATGAATTGTAGTTTTCTTTCTTTTGATTCTCTGCCTCGTTTACTTAAAGGCATTGTAACTTCTGACATTTTTTATTCGCCGTATATTAGAATTAATAAAATATAATCATGCCAAAAAAACAAAAAAAAAATATGATGCAATGGATAATATCATGATAAGAAAGAATAGAATAATAAAAAGACCAATGGAATCAACATCTCTTGTCCCCAGTGGAGTCGCCACTGTGAGCGAAAATTTTTGCCCCCACTCCCGGTGGAATGGTTCTTGCGACTTCGGCACTATTTAGGCTCGGGGCTTTAGAGAACACGGGCCTAAGCCCGGAGAAAATGGAGTTGCCACCCGGACGGGCAGGGAAAAAGAAAGGGGTGGATGACTCGATTCCTAAGGAATCCCCAACCCCCTAATAGTTTCGAAAAGTTGGGTACGTGTGGGGAAGGTGAGAAATGGCCTAGCACCCCCACAACGCTCGGTTCATTGGAACCGGCCTCCTTTTCAGGTCTTAATATTTTAAAATTCTTAAGTATAACAATATTATCCATATTATACGTAATAATTAAAATAAAGCATCATTATATTAAAATCAAAGCAATGTCCAAACAAAGCAAATAAATGGACACCCATCCGAAGATGGAAACATGTCCTTACATCATCCATGTCTAAACTAAATAAGACACCTACCGAAAGGTGAAAACATATCCTTTACATTGGTCCAAAATATAAAGCAATTTAAATTACATGATAATTAGCTAATGAGGTACCCACAAAGTGGAAACATACCTCTTACAATTTTAATATTAAGACAAACATATAACAATCATAACAATAAAGAAAATAATCATCCATGGTAAATTAAATAAATAAAGCATTGAAATTAAATAAATCAAGCATTGAAATTAAATAAATCAACCATCAAAACATATAACAAACTACATAATTAAATCTAAAATTAAATAAAGCAATAAAGATACGAATTTAGGTTTATGTCTCAATTTAAAATTCTTTAATTAACATTTAGGGTTTTGGGATTTTAGAATTATTATTGTTATTATTTAGGCTACTGTGAAAATTTTAAAAAAATTGATTTAATTAAGGTTTGGGACTAACATCACGAAATAGGGTTTCTAAGGTTTTATGTTTAACAATTAGGGCTTTGGTAATTTAAAGTTAAATACACAGAATCATAATTCACAAATGAATATTGACCCCTTCGACGAGCCCATACGGCGGTCCCGCCCCAGAAAATTTTGAAATTTGGTTTTTAGGGTTATAGGTTTTGGTGTTGAAAATTAAGATTTTAGGTTTTAAGATTTAGAAAATAGGGTTTTGGAATTGGAAGAAACTAATGTTACTTTTTAAAAGAATAATGCTGTCACATTCGCCTACCGCAATTATGCAGTGTAGTCACATGCATAGCGAGAGTAGGGGAAAGGAGAAGATAATTCTTGATAACAACCCTAGATAAGGTTGTATGACCAAAGGGACCTAGTTGTAATTTTTAAAAAGTTTTGGGGACGTAGATGTAATTTCAAAGAAAGTTGCACCGGATGTTCTTAATAGTGCATATAACATATTCCAAAAATGGAATGTAGAGAAAAATCGGATCGCAACGACGTGTAACGGTTTTTCCAGGAAATGTCCCGTTAAAGAAAAATGAAGAAATGTTGACTAAGGGCATTTTGATCATTACCAATTAAAGTTATACATGAATTTAGGGTAGGAAATAAGGACGTGAGTACGTAGAGAATGGCAAGGGGGTTAAATATGAAACGATCGTCAGTAGAAACGAAGCCGGAGAAAACCCGAGCAAAAATAGGACCTAAAGGGAATTTTGTAAAAAGTTGAGGGCTTATCGGTAATTTTTCAAAATGACTTCGAAACTTAAAATAGACCTTATAAATAGAAAGTAGAGGTCGAGAGGATCAAAACTATATGTAGTTTGACTCGTGGAACTATACGGTTTAAAAGATATGACCGATTAATCGCTGGAACGTAATGTGGCTCGGTTTCGTGTCAGGACCGGATGGGTAACCCGGGACAACTTTATGATATCCTATGGAAAGAGGGACAAGTGGAAAGAAGTAAAGGAAAAAGAAAGCTATAAAAATCTAATGTTGGCCAATCAAAAGAAAGCATTTAGCATGTGTAATAAATGTGTAATAAATGAAGAAAGAGAAAAAGTGGACAAGTGGTCTTAAGAGGTTAACCAACACCTAAGGTGATCATCATTTCCTTTGTATATAAATATATGTGAAATGAAGAGCAAATTCTCTCTTTTTCCACTTACAAAATTCGGCCAACAAAGGGAAACACCAAAGGCCTTCCAAGTTTCTTCAAAATTTGATTTTTAAGGTAAGTTTTTAAGGTTTTCTAGTAAGTAGACTTTAATTTTAGTATTAATTTTAGGTAGTTATATATTTATTGGAAGATTGGGAATTAGAGTCTTTATATGGAATTGGAAAAAAAATATTAAGTAAGTGATGAGATTAATTGATTAAATGGAAGAATCAAGAGGTAGAAAGATAAATAAGATTGGATTAGGGGTTTCGGTTGGAAAAGAAATGGAGGATAATTTATTATTTTTTTGAAATTTTAAGGTTTATGTTGTATTTTGAATTGATTGAAGGAGAAATAAAGAATTAAAGAAGGAGAAGAAGGAAAAGCTAAGAGAAGTTAAAGAAATAAGGTTTGGTACTTTACCTTTGAATAATTACTTTTGATTTGGTGCTTTACCATAAAAGAAATTCTATTTGCTTACAAACTTTGGTTTATGGAAGTTTTGAAGTTGATGTTTAAATATATTGATTAAGTTTAAATTAAATATTTGAGTTATGTTTTTGTTTTCTTATGGCAATTGGGTTGTTAAATTTAATTGAAACCAAATGTTTTGAGAAAATTTGGCAAGTTGATTTGGTAAGTTGTTTTGAACTTTAATTAGTTTGATTTGAGTTAAACATGCAAAAGTTGTTAAAAGAAAGTGTTTGAATCTTCACTTTACTATTAAAGAAGCCTTAATATTGATTTGCAAAAGAAAAATAAACTATCCTATGCATTTCAAATGTTTGGGCCGAAATGGTCCCAAAGTGACAGCTTCTGGACTATTTTTGTGGCAATTGTTTGGGGCAGCAAACGAATGAATTTTTCAACGAAATTTTACATGCAATTAGTCAACGTATGAAATAAGTTTTCTGTAAAATTTCAGCCAAAAATAAGATCATTTACTTGGTCAAATGCATGACTGAAGTGGACTTAAATTTTGACGAAAATCCAGATTTTACTATTCATTTGGTCATGCCATTTTGCGTTGCCGATTTTTCTCGCCGCAACACTATTCATTTGGTCAATTTGGGATATTTTGAGGAATGCTTTGAAATGTTTAATATGTTTATTGTGGATATTAAATATGCGAAAAAGGGGAATGGTTTGATTAAAGAATGTGTTGTACGGCATAAATGGCAAAGTGCGATGGGAATTTAAAATGATTTCGCGAGTCATTCTAAAATGAGGTTTGAGACTTAAATTGAATCATTTTAAGCTTTTTGCTCTACTGGATAGTGGGAGTGGTAGATAAGGGTATGGTGCACTATACTAACGCATGCAGTACTGCTCATTATTGTGATATGATATTTTATTCAATGGTGAGGCCACTGAAGCCAATGGGGAGGCCCATTGGTTAACCAGGATGGGGAGGCCCATTCCTGTGATCTGATATCGGTGGTGAGGGCCACCTATGTTACAGTGGGGAGGCCCACTGCCTTATCACTATGGTTCCCTATATACCAGTAGAGCCTGAATCAAAGACATATTATTTTTCGTTGAACTATATAATGCCAATGAGTTTGAATTATGATTTTACATTATTGAAAGCATATCACACTGAATGTATCACGATTTCTATTGGTATAAAGTGGGTTGATTGTTGATTTAACTATTTCCTTTGATTTCGAATACTTTCATATACTACTTTTATTTTTATTGGTAAAGTACCCACTGAGCAACAACGCTCAGCGAGTTAAGTTTTTCTTGACTCGTAGGTTCGGAGCAGTAGTTAAATCTTGGGGAAGCAATGACCAGACCACAACATAATCTCACGGGTAGATCTTTTAGTTCCATTATGAGTTGATAGTTGTGGCATGTATATGAATAAATATAAAAGAGAATTTCTATGTTATAACTGTATGTTACTAGTATGTAATAATCATAAATCTTTACTTTATGTTATATTAGAAGTGTGAACTCTCCGTGCAGGTTTGTAGTTGAGGGTATGAGGTGGATTCATTGGGAGTGCATTAAATTTGATGGTATTCACATTGGTCTGTGTAAAATGTTTTCAAAAATCAGAAAAACAAGTGTTGTCGACACTTGGGATCCAAATTTCTAGGCGGAACTATGGCAAAATTTCTGTAAAAATCAGAACTAAAATTTGACTAAGTAAATTGGTAGCAACAATTAGGATAGTGTGGCACCTCTACTCAGCTTACACATGTAGGTTGGGAAGGGGTGTTACAATTAGTGGTATCAGAGCAAAGGTTTAGCCGGTTTTGGGTAGTTAGTCGAACTAAACCTTAAATGTATGACACATAGGGTTAGAATAGGGGTTTTAATTATATAACTATACATGTGTGTGTCATTGTTAGTTATGTTATTCAACTTATACAGGGGAGTAATAATGGGTGATCTAAACGAGGAGGTGAGGGAGCTAAGGATAGAAGTAGAGAGGTTGAGACAGCTAGCGCGGGAGCAAGATGAGACTATAGAAATTTTGGCCGATAGAAGTATACAAGATCGTGAAGACTTGAGAATAAAAGATGAGATGATTTCCTCCTTGATAGACGACGTACAGATGTTAAAAGAAGACAGACTTAGTTATAGAGCAGAGTTGGATAGTGTCGGTAGAAGCCTCGAGATAGCACATCAAGAGATTCAAGCTTTACAGGAGAGGGTTCAAGAGCTAGGCCAGTACTTACCTAGTGAAGCATCACATGACCCAGATTTTGATCCCGAGATAGTAGAATATTTTTCAGACAGTGCCACTTCACCTAGGGCACCTACTCATTGAGTCTTGAGATGTATTGTGTTCGGCGGTTCTTTTAGTTATAAATATGTGACATAGAAGTATCATGTAAATATTGTATGGTAGTATAATATGGTGATATAATAGTGAGGAGTCCGAAATTTTGCAATGTATATAAGGGCTTCCTAATATTGTAAAACTTTGTGTTTGAAAATAAATAAAAGTTGTGTTGTATATGGGTTATTTAAGAATTTTATATTTATATACATGCCACTTAGGATAAGATAATGCTATTGGTCTGAGTCGTTACTAATGATGGGATGGTATATGTTTACTCTTTAGATGTCGCAATCAGCGCAGCGTGATATAGGGGAGGAGGCCGAATCTCAGGCCTCCCGAATTGAAGAAATGCATGTATCAGAGACATCAGCATCTGAGCAACCACCCGCTGATGCTCCTATTCCTAATGAAATGTTGCAACAAATGGCTGCCGTACTTCGGCAGATAGCCGGCGTTGCCCCAGCCCCACCCCCAGCGCCAGCACCTGTACCAGTACCTGCTGTAGGAGGGGAAAGGAAACCCCCGATAGAAAAGATAAGAAAGTATGGTGCAAAGGAGTTTAAGGCTCGAAGGGACGATGATTCTTCAACAGCCGAGTATTGGCTAGAAGGAACAATACGAGCCTTAGACCAGTTGCAGTGTATGCTAGAAGAGCGAGTGATATGTGCTACTTCCTTATTAGTGGAAGAAGCATATATATGGTGGGACACAGTTCACCAACAAGTTCCACCGGAACAGAGAACATGAGATTTCTTTGTGAATGAGTTCAAGAGGAAGTTTATATCGGAGGCATACCTAGATGCCAAGAAAAAGGAGTTTCTACACTTAAAGCAAGGTCGACTGACCGTTGCTGAATACGAGAGGGAATTTACTAGGCTGAGTAGGTATGCCAAGAAGACAATTGAAGACGAACATGATAGGTGTAAGCAGTTCCAGGAAGGGTTGAATAATGAGATTAGGATGCAGCTAATTGCTGCTAATATCAAAGAATTTTCCGAGTTGGTCAATAGGGCTCTAGAAGTAGAGCAATGTCAGTCTGATGAGCAGAATAGACGACAGAAGATGAAACAGAAGAGAGGTACCCAGAGCTACTCAGGAAATTTTCAGTCATCTAGGAAACGATTCCGAGGCAGTGGTTCCACGGGAGGCGGTCAACGTCGAGGTTATAGCCAGGGATCGATTCGTGGTGGATTAAGTCAAACTACTTCAGTCGCTAGTACGGGACGATCCGGAAGAGGACAAGGAAGAGGATTCAGCCGAAGCGGAGGTAACTTCTCTATTGGTCCGAGAGGTAATGAAGGTGAAAATACTAATCCACGTTGTGATCAATGCGGACGCCGTCACCCGGGAGAATGTTGGGGTCGGACATTTGCATGCTATATATGTGGATCTTTGGACCACCTTATGCGAGAGTGTCCCCAGCGAATGCAGAATCTACCTAGGGATACTGAGAGATCGCAAGCGGCAGCAGGTCGAGGCTGAGGCAGAGGTAGGAGCGAAAATCCGTCACGTGTGCAATCGGAGACGGTGAATCGACCAGAAGCAAGGGCTCCTGCTAGAATGTATGCCATGAGGGGGCGAGAAGACGAAGAAGCGTTAGACGTGATTGCAGGTCAGTTGTCTATGTTTGGAGTTTCGCTTGACATTTTGATAGATCCAAGTTCTTCACACTCATATATATGCACGAAAAATGAAAAACTTGAGAACTTAAAGGTAGAACTCGAGAAAGAGGGAATATTAGTTACTAACCCATTAGGAAATGAGGTGATTACTAGGAAGGTAGTGAAAGATTACCCCGTAGAGATACATGGACATATCTTTTGGGGAGATTTATTTGAAATACCATTTTAAGAATTCGATGCTATTCTTGGGATGGATTGGTTGGCCAAGCACGATGCACTAGTTGACTGCAAACGGAAGAGAGTTACCTTGCATACTACAGACGGTGACGAAGTGACCCTAGTGGGAAAAAGGAAGGACTATCTAACTAACATCATTTCTGCCATGACGGCTAAGAGGTTAGTGCAAAAAGGTTATGAGGCATACCTAGTATGTGCATTAGTAGCGAAAGAAGAGGCACCAAAGTTACAAGATATACCTACTGTATGCGATTTTCCCGACGTATTTCCTGACGATTTACCCGGATTACCACCTAAACGAGAGGTGGAATTCACCATAGATGTGTACCCGGGAGCTGCACCAGTATCTATCGCACCTTACCGAATGGCGCCAGCAGAGCTAAAAGAATTAAAGGTACAGCTACAGGAACTTTTCATAAGGCCAAGCGTGTCACCATGGGGAGCACCAGTATTGTTCGTGAAAAAGAAAGACGGATCCTTAAGGTTGTGTGTAGATTACCGTCAACTTAATAAGCTGACCATCAAAAACAAGTATCCATTACCTCGCATAGATGATTTGTTTGATCAACTCAAAGGTGCTGGAGTCTTTTCAAAAATTGATCTACGATCGGGTTATCATCAATTGGGAATTAAAGGTGAAGACATACCAAAAACCGCATTCAGAACTCGCTATGGACATTATGAATTCATTGTTATGCCTTTCGGATTAACGAACGCACCTGCAGTATTCATGGATTTGATGAACAGAATCTTCCACCCATATTTGGATCAGTTCGTGGTTGTATTCATTGACGACATATTGGTGTATTCAAAGAATAGAGAGGACCATGATCGTCACCTTAGAATTGTTTTGCAAACTCTGCGAGAAAAGCAGTTATACGCTAAATTCAGTAAATGTGAATTTTGGTTGGAAGAAGTAGCCTTTTTGGGACATATTGTATCGGCAGAAGGAATAAGGGTTGATCCCAAGAAAATAGAAGCAGTATTGGAATGGAAGTCACCTAAAACAGTAACGGAAGTCCGTAGTTTCTTGGGGTTAGCAGGATATTATCGGAGATTCGTCAAAGGGTTTTCCATGATCGCCGTACCTATGACCAAGCTACTTCAGAAGAATGCCAAATTCCAGTGGACCGACGCTTGTCAACGGAGCTTTGAAAAGCTAAAACAAAAACTTACTGAAGCGCCTATTCTTACACAACCCGAATCAGGAAAAGATTTTGTGATTTATAGCGATGCATCCCATATCGGGTTAGGTTGCGTATTGATGCATGAAGGCAAAGTCATTGCGTATGTCTCTCAACAACTCAAGCCACATGAAAAGAATTATCCTACGCATGACTTAGAGCTAGCAGCGATTGTTTTGGCTTTCAAGATGTGGAGGCACTACTTATATGGGGAAAAGTGTTACATCTTTACGGATCATCAAAGCCTGAAGTATCTGCCCACGCAGAAAGATTTAAACCTGCGACAGCGAAAATGGATGCAATGGTTAGCCAACTATGACTATACGATTAATTATCACCCGGGTAAAGCGAATGTCGTAGCAGATGCACTTAGTAGGAAGTCAATGCAAGTGCTAAGTGCTATGAGGGTAACGTTAAAACCCACAGAAGATGGAGCTATCTTTGCAGAAATGCACGTGCGACCTAACTTACATCAACAAATACGTGAGGCTCAGAAGGAAGATGAACAAGTGAAGAAGTGGAGTCAACAGGCACAGGAGAACTCTTCAGGAGACTATCAAATTCGTTCTGATGGTATTCTCTACTATAAGAAGAGAATGGTGGTACCTAAGTCCAAGGAGCTGAAGAAATAGATTTTGCAAGAAGCTCATAACAGTCCTTATACAATGCATCCAGGAGTAACGAAAATGTATCGGGACTTGAAGGAGTATTATTGGTGGCCAGGAATGAAAAGAGATATCGTTGATCACGTAACGAAGTGTCTAACCTGTCAGCAAGTGAAGGCGGAACATCAACTACCCTCAGGGCTACTACAACCTATTACGATTCCAACCTGGAAATGGGATCGTATTACTATGGATTTTGTCACAGGATTGCCTATAACAAGAGACAAACATGACGCGATTTGGGTAATTGTAGACCGGCTTACTAAGTCTGCTCATTTCATACCAGTACGTGTGGATTACTCACTAGACAAGTTGGCAGACTTGTATATCAAAGAGATTATACGTCTCCACGGAGTTCCAACTTCGATCATATCCGATCGAGATCCACGTTTTACGTCAAAATTTTGGCAGAAGTTACAAACAGCCCTTGGAACTCGAACTTACCACAGCACAGCATTCCATCCCCAGACAGATGGACAATCGGAAAGAGTGATTCAAGTTTTGGAAGATATGCTGAGAGCGTGCGTTTTAGAATTTAAAGGTAGCTTGGACAAACACTTAAGCTTAATGGAATTCGCATACAACAACAGTTATCAATCCAGCATACAAATGGCACCTTACGAAGCACTGTATGGTCGAAAATGCAGAACTCCAGTTTGCTGGACAGAATTGAGTGAGGAAAAGATGTTGGGGCCAGACATAGTTAAGGAAACTGAAGAGAAGGTAGAAATCATTCGAGACCGATTAAAAGCAGCAGCGGACAGGCAAAAATCATACGCGGATCTAAAAAGGAAAGACATACAGTTTGAAGTAGGTGACAGAGTATTCCTCAAAGTCTCTCCTTGGAAGAAAGTGTTACGATTTAAACAAAAAGGCAAGCTAAGCCCTAGATTCATCGGACCATATGAAATTATTAAACGGGTAGGCCCGGTAGCTTACCAGTTGGCGTTGCCACCTGAATTAAGTAAAATACACGATGTTTTCCATGTTTCAATGCTAAGGAGGTATCGTTCAGACCCAACCCACGTCATACAAGTTCAAGATATTGAAATTCAGCTTGAACTGACATATGAGGAAGAGTCGGTAGAGATCCTAGCACGGGAAATCAAAAAGTTGCGAAATAAGAAGATTCCATTGGTCAAAGTGCTTTGGAGAAATCACAAAGTAGAAGAAGCTATATGGGAACGCGAAGAAACTATGAGGAAGCAATACCCATACTTGTTTTCTCTTGATGAGCTTCGGGACGAAGCTTAAATTAACGAGGAAGGAACTGTCACATCCGCCTACCGCAATTATGCAGTGTAGTCACGTGCATAGCGAGAGTAGGGGAAAGGAGAAGATAATTCTTGATAACAGCCCTAGATAAGGTTGTATGACCAAAGGGACCTAGTTGTAATTTTTAAAAAGTTTTGGGGACGTAGATGTAATTTCAAAGAAAGTTGCACCGGATGTTCTTAATAGTGCATATAACAGATTCCAAAAATGGAATGTAGAGAAAAATCGGATCGCAACGACGTGTAACGGTTTTTCCAGGAAATGTCCCGTTAAAGAAAAATGAAGAAATGTTGACTAAGGGCATTTTGGTCATTACCAATTAAAGTTATACATGAATTTAGGGTAGGAAATAAGGACGTGAGTACGTAGAGAATGGCGAGGGGTTAAATATGAAACGATCGTCAGTAGAAACGAAGCCGGAGAAAACCCGAGCAAAAATAGGACCTAAAGGGAATTTTGTAAAAAGTTGAGGGCTTATCGGTAATTTTTCAAAATGACTTGGAAACTTAAAATAGACCTTATAAATAGAAAGTAGAGGTCAAGAGGATCAAAACTATATGTAGTTTGACTCGTGGAACTATACGGTTTAAAAGATATGACCGATTAATTGCCGGAACGTAATGTGGCTCGGTTTCGTGTCGGGACCGGATGGGTAACCCGGGACAACTTTATGATATCCTATGGAAAGAGGGACAAGTGGAAAGAAGTAAAGGAAAAAGAAAGCTATAAAAATCTAATGTTGGCCAATCAAAAGAAAGCATTTAGCATGTGTAATAAATGTGTAATAAATGAAGAAAGAGAAAAAGTGGACAAGTGGTCTTAAGAGGTTAACCAACACCTAAGGTGATCATCATTTCCTTTGTATATAAATATATGTGAAATGAAGAGCAAATTCTCTCTTTTTCCACTTACAAAATTCGGCCAACAAAGGGAAACACCAAAGGCCTTCCAAGTTTCTTCAAAATTTGATTTTTAAGGTAAGTTTTTAAGGTTTTCTAGTAAGTAGACTTTAATTTTAGTATTAATTTTAAGTAGTTATATATTTATTGGAAGATTGGGAATTAGAGTCTTTATATGGAATTGGAAAAAAAAATATTAAGTAAGTGATGAGATTAATTGATTAAATGGAAGAATCAAGAGGTAGAAAGATAAATAAGATTGGATTAGGGGTTTCGGTTGGAAAAGAAATGGAGGATAATTTATTATTTTTTTTTTGAAATTTTAAGGTTTATGTTGTATTTTGAATTGATTGAAGGAGAAATAAAGAATTAAAGAAGGAGAAGAAGGAAAAGCTAAGAGAAGTTAAAGAAATAAGGTTTGGTACTTTACCTTTGAATAATTACTTTTGATTTGGTGCTTTACCATAAAAGAAATTCTATTTGCTTACAAACTTTGGTTTATGGAAGTTTTGAAGTTGATGTTTAAATATATTGATTAAGTTTAAATTAAATATTTGAGTTATGTTTTTGTTTTCTTATGGCAATTGGGTTGTTAAATTTAATTGAAACCAAATGTTTTGAGAAAATTTGGCAAGTTGATTTGGTAAGTTGTTTTGAACTTTAATTAGTTTGATTTGAGTTAAACATGCAAAAGTTGTTAAAAGAAAGTGTTTGAATCTTCACTTTACTATTAAAGAAGCCTTAATATTGATTTGCAAAAGAAAAATAAACTATCCTATGCATTTCAAATGTTTGGGCCGAAATGGTCCCAAAGTGACAGCTTCTGGACTATTTTTGTGGCAATTGTTTGGGGCAGCAAACGAATGAATTTTTCAACGAAATTTTACATGCAATTATTCAACATATGAAATAAGTTTTCTGTAAAATTTCAGCCAAAAATAAGATCATTTACTTGGTCAAATGCATGACTGAAGTGGACTGAAATTTTGACGAAAATCCAGATTTTACTATTCATTTGGTCATGCCATTTTGCGTTGCCGATTTTTCTCGCCGCAACACTATTCATTTGGTCAATTTGGGATATTTTGAGGAATGCTTTGAAATGTTTAATATGTTTATTATGAATATTAAATATGCGAAAAAGGGGAATGGTTTGACTAAAGAATGTGTTGTGCGGCATAAATGGCAAAGTGCGATGGGAATTTAAAATGATTTCGCGAGTCATTCTAAAATGAGGTTTGAGACTTAAATTGAATCATTTTAACCTTTTTGCTCTACTGGATAGTGTGAGTGGTAGATAAGGGTATGGTGCACTATACTAACGCATGCAGTACTGCTCATTATTGTGATATGATATTTTATTCAGTGGTGAGGCCACTGAAGCCAATGGGGAGGCCCACTGGTTAACCAGGATGGGGAGGCCCATTCCTGTGATCTGATATCGGTGGTGAGGGCCACCTATGTTACAGTGGGGAGACCCACTGCCTTATCACTATGGTTCCCTATATACCAGTAGAGCCTGAATCAAAGACATATTATTTTTCGTTGAACTATATAATGCCAATGAGTTTGAATTATGATTTTACATTATTGAAAGCATATCACACTGAATGTATCACGATTTCTATTGGTATAAAGTGGGTTGATTGTTGATTTAACTATTTCCTTTGATTTCGAATACTTTCATATACTACTTTTATTTTTATTGGTAAAGTACCCACTGAGCAACAACGCTCAGCGAGTTAAGTTTTTCTTGACTCGTAGGTTCGGAGCAGTAGTTAAATCTTGGGGAAGCAACGACCAGACCACAGCAAAATCTCAAGGGTAGATCTTTTAGTTCCATTATGAGTTGATAGTTGTGGCATGTATATGAATAAATATAAAAGAGAATTTCTATGTTATAACTGTATGTTACTAGTATGTAATAATCATAAATCTTTACTTTATGTTATATTAGAAGTGTGAAATCTCCGAGCAGGTTTGTAGTTGAGGGTATGAGGTGGATTCATTGGGAGTGCATTAAATTTGATGGTATTCACATTGGTCTGTGTAAAATGTTTTCAAAAATCAGAAAAACAAGTTTTGTCGACACTTGGGATCCAAATTTCTAGGCGGAACTATGGCAAAATTTCTGTAAAAATCAGAACTAAAATTTGACTAAGTAAATTGGTAGCAACAATTAGGATAGTGAGGCACCTCTACTCAGCTTACACATGTAGGTTGGGAAGGGGTGTTACAAATGCTTACTGTGTGATTTTGGAAAGAAGAATTGATTAAGGTTTAAGATTTTGATATTTGAAGAATAAGGTTACTGGATATTTGAATTAGAGTTAGGTTAGGGTTTTAAGAAAATAGTTTATGGTTTTAGAAAAATGTAATTAGGGTTTTAGATTTCAAAAATATGTTTTACGGGTATTAAGGAATTAGGGTTTTGAAAAATAGTTTTTAGGGTTTCAAATAAAGTTTAGATGGTTTGTAGAATAATTGATCAAATTGTATGATGAAATAATTAATCCATCTTGATGAAGCTACTGTAAATATAAACAAAGAAAATAGAGATTCAAACCTGCGTAGTTGGTTCCACCAAAAACTGATTTCTGGATGAACAATAACAAAGGCAATGTTGCTGCCTTTGATGGATTGATGAATGCTTCTTGTTCTTTCAAGCTTGAGGTTGGCCGAAGAAATCCAAAAGTCCAAGGTCAAGTCTAAAATTTCTCCCCCAATCAAAGTCTCCCTAATTCTGTGTTTTAATGTGGTATTTATAGGAAAAATAATAAACCTACTTCTAATTGTCTAAGGAAACTAAAAATAATTAGGAAAAGAAACTAAAACCAAATAGAATTTGGTTTTGAAAAAAACTGCATTGAAAAATTGCGCTGGCAAAAAAACTACTGCGGAAACTACGAGAATTATGAGCGCTGGCTGGGGCGGGTGCCAATTCGCCGTAGGAATTTCCTGTGGCGAATTGGCCCAGTCGATTCACTTTTAGCGATGAATTTTTGGTCGCCGATTTTTTTATTTTTATTATATTTTTTAACTTTACTAATATTACCCTTTTTATTTTTATTAAAAATTATAAATACTAAAAAATATTATTTAATTAAGATACCATGAAAATTATTTTGGACTATAAAAAATATTGGACCAGACTGGTTCAAAAATTAAGGGTTTACAAACCCCAAGAACCTTCTCAAGCTGAAGAAGTCTTTAATTGGCACTCTCAAGATGCTCAAGTTCAAAATTGATATCTCCATATCATTGATTCAAAAATTAACCATTTGACCATTCAATCTGACAAAACACCATTAGCCTTAAAGGCTATGTCTTTTGAAATCTAGTAGTTATACAACAATCTTACTACTCAGATCTCTCAGTTAGATATTAATCTTAGGCTCATAATATAATAAAAAAAATTATGATCCTATTTTTCTAGATAAAGAAATAGAGATAAGAAACTTGGAAGCCCAAATTCAATAGATTGAGAAAGATATTTTAGCCAAACAAACCCCACCAGATTTGCTTTATCCTTTTTCTCCCTCACTTCGTATTTCTAAACTTCTGTAACACCTACCAACAGATTTGGAACAGTTAATGAATTATTTTTTTCTCCTGAAAGGCCTCATCATTTTTTATTCCATCTTTTTCAATTCCACCAACAACTTTTATTGATAAGAAAGTTTCTACTGAATCCTCTTCAGCAGCCCCTACTACTGCAATTACTTTTCCATTTCAGAAAATGGCTCTTAATACTTCCTCTGATGATTCTGAGATTGATTCTGATGATACTTTTGATCAAGCTGAAGTTCGTATTACTCAAATTTTGATGGCTAATGTACTAGTTGATCTTGCTAATGATGAAATCCAATTATTGATCCTCCTAATGATCCTCATCAGATAACTTAGACTATCCATCAGTCTACACCTATTACTACTAGTCCTTGGTTTATGTTTGATGATATTCTTCCTTCCAAATGAAGTAATAGAATTTTAGAATTCAGTGCTTGGCTTGATGTCCAATTGGCAAAATCACATGCTTCTTTACTTGCTGTATTAAAAGAATTTGTTGCTTGAATGACTAGTTCTTCCAGAGAATGATTTATCAATATAGTAGAATACCAAAAACTTAAATTTTTTGGTTGTTCTTCAGTCTCTAAAGCTTTGTAGCAGATCCACACTATGTTTATTGGTGATTTCAGTCTTATTAAAAAACAAGTGAGATAAGAGTTCTTTGATATGATATGTTGTTCCTTAAAGCCTAAAGATCTTGATCATTATTATCAAAGAATGTCAAAGAAGTTCTATATGCTTGGAGGCACCAATGATGCTAATCTAAAGCATACTTATGTTGCTTCTTTACTTGAAGAACTCCAGCCTAAACTGCAAAGATCAATCTAAATAACAAATAGAGAAATTCATCAAAATTCTCCAAGTGAAACTCATCAGATGACTTTGTCGGCCTTTACGGAAGCTTTGTGAACAATAAATTTTTTTTCAAAAAATGGGGAATGATACTCCTTAATTTAAAGGAGCCTATATAAGCCTAACTTGAAGATCTAATGCCATGAGAAAAATTGTTCCTGTTAGAGGAAAAATCTCATGTCCACAAGTATTCTTCATTTAAACCATTTAAGCCTAAAAAGATTAGAAATGAAGATTCAAATTCTTCAAAAAAAAAAGGTCTCATTTCTCTAAGAAAAAAACAAGTGATCAGTACTATATCTATGGTTAGAAAGGGCATTTTTGTTAAATCTTATCATAAAATGCCTACAAAAGCATCAAAGCTCATCCATTAAATCTAGAATCTTTTGATGTTTCTCTTCCAAATGATGTTGACATTGAATATGTTCTTTCATAATAAGATAAAGCTAATCATGAAACATTGTTTGCTTTTGAGGTTAATGATACTGATGCAGCCTCTGATTCTTCAGATGTTGATACAACTTCTAATTTTTCAGAAAGTGATGCATATGTCCCTATTTATCAATTTCAACAATCATCTCTACCTGCTACTCTCTCTATTGAATATCCTTTACTAACATCTTTGGTAAAAATTTATGTTTTCCATCCAAATATGATAGGCGAATTCCTTTAATTGCTTTTATAGATATTGGTGCTCATACATCAATAATGAATCCAGTAATTTTATCTGACTCATTTTGAAAACCACATACAAAACACTTCAGAGCGATAGATGGACAAATCTTTTCTACTCATCTGATTACTAGACAAAAAATGGGAATTCAGTTTTTCCCTAATTGTATCTATAGAAACCCTCATATTATATACCAAAAATTTTTATAATTTCAATAATATAAATAATATAAGCAAATAAATATATATTAAGCAATCGAATAAAAATAATTAAAATATAGTTTGATAAATATATATAGAAAAATTTTGCCAGAGTTTGTCTATAATTTTAATATAAATTTACAAAGCTTACAAAACCCTGAATATTTAAAACATGTTTATAAAATATTATAATATACATAACCATATGTATTGGAACATAATATATTTATATTCTATGCAATAAAGCACCAATTAGACAGGTCTTATTGTAAATGACTCTAACATCAATATTAGCCCAATTTACACTTGATTTAATTTGTCTGGGTTTTCGTTATCTACATTGTCACCTACGCGATACAATCTAATCATGGTAAGCTAGAAATTTAGCAGCACATACTTTGATAACATAAAATATTTAAAATAAGTATTTCTTCTCATGGCATAAAAATGCATTTAGTTCTAATAACATTGCAATGCTCAATCAATATTTATAACCTCATAAATCATGCAAACATAACACATCAATACACATTAGACCCAACAAATCCTTACACAATATTCAGATTCTATAAAGATTGATTTGGCTTATTGCGACCAAAAAGTCTAACACTGGAGTTCAAGTGTCATGTGATACCAATATATCACTCTCACCGGAAGGCTGCCTCCTCAACATTGAAGTGTCCGATACCAGTGTGTATCATCCAAAGACATAATAATAAAAGTGATAACAGTGTATCTCACCCAAAAGAATATAAAATGGCATGACCTATCATTGGCATGCCAACTCAACAGTAATAAATTTAATATTCTGGAACAAGTAATAGTACAGGACAGATATTCACATAATGTCATATCAAATTTTCATATTCTCATCTCATTTCATTAATTTTCCACATTTTCATATATTCATTATTTTCTTTAATCATTTTCACATTGCATATTATACTCTATATCAATAATGTGACCCATCCATAATGTCTCAAGTCACTGCATCATAGTGGTTTAAAGTTTAAAGAAATATTCAAACCACTTTCTTGAAATAATGCATAGGATATATGAATAAACTCATTTAAAAACAAAACAACAAACTTTTAAAATAGTAATGTGATTATGTCAAACATGAACTTTTAAAATATATATTTTCAAAGTATGTATAAACCTTATTTAGCTCCAATTCCAATCAAAAGCACTTCCAAGCCACAATTTTAAAGAAACCCTAAACTTTGCCTTTCACTTCAATTATGCTTATCCACACCTAAATCAAACAAAGGTTTAACCCTTTAAATAAAACCATATCCTCACTTCAATTACTCAAATTAACTATTAATTATCCTAAACTTAACAAAACCCCATCAAAACCCTAAATTCCAAAACTTCCATAAACCCTAATTTCATACTTTAAGCTCACTTTAATTAATTAACCATTAATTCAGCATTTATACATCTTATTTGCTTCTACTTTTACAATTTAAACCAATTTTATCACTAACTCAAATAATCACATAATGTAAAACTAAGGAAAATCAAACTTTAAGGAAGAGTACTTACTTGAATTTTTGGTTTTTCTTCAAAATCCACTTGATTTACTAAGGTTTTTAGTGAAAATTTAAGTGTTTAAAGAAAAAAAAAACTCCTCCCTTTCAATCTCAAAATTCAGCCAAAGATGGTGAAGGAAGAAGAAGAAGATTTTTTTTTCTAATTTTTCATCTTTATCCCTCCTTTATATACCTAAATAATTAATTAATTATTATATTATATATTTTCTCTTTAATTTCCCACCATAAATTAATTTCCATCTTACTTTGACTTTAATTATTATTTTGTGAGAAAAAGCATGTTGAGATTATCAAAGCAAAAAGAGGCTTATAATTAATTATAAACCTCTTAATTTTTTTTTTTTTTTTGCAGGATGACAAGTTTCTTTTCCCTAAAATCTCTTCTTTAATGGTCCATTTGAAGAATTCTATAATATTTTCAAATTTTGATCTTAAGGTGGGATTTTGTCAACTAATTGAGCCCAAGACTATATTTTATATTTCGGATGCCCAATATCAGAGGACTATCATGTTATTTAGTCTCAAGGTGGCCTTATCTCTATTTTAAAAGGCTATGATTTGCATTTTCCAACCCATATTACCTTCAACATATTATGCAATTTCTATATTCGAAGAAGGCTATGATTCTAATTTTCAACCTATAAATGAAGCACATTTTGTAATTTTCATATTTGGACATATTTGACCTTTGGAGTTTTAATCAAGATTTTGTTGACTTTAAAGTTTTAGAATGAGAAAGTAATCTTTATGGAGTTTTAGAGGACATCTCAAACATTTTAGAATGGTCTTGTTTGTACAAATCTGATTTTTTTTTAGGCCTTATAGCTTCTCAAATTCAAACTTAGAAAATAAATCCAAAAGCATATTAGAGTCCAAATTGGTTTACTTTAAATGTCCATAACTTGAGTTTCTGGAGTCCAAATTGAGTGATTCAAAAGCCTAAATTTATCTACACTTCTAGAAATACAATTTTATGAAGAGCCCAAGCTCATATTCAGAATTTATCTAATAGAAAAGTGGCTTTGAAATTTCTACATGAATTTTACATTGTCCAGTTTTCTTATTTTGTTATGATTTATTTTCATTTCATGATTAGGGTTAGGGTTAAGAGCTGCACCCTATAAATACTTCTTATTTTCATAATGTAATGAATAAGTTGGTTTTATTGATTAATATAATTGAAGAACTTTGTTCTTGAAGAGATTCTATCTCTTATTTTATTCTTGGCTTTTATTTGATTAAAGTTCACTACAACAAAGCTAATTACTTTGAAGTAGATAATTTTAAGATTCTCTTCCACATGTTGGAATTAGGTTGCAGACTTGGCAGGGATTAATTTGGCATTCTAAGGAGTTGCATTCAAGTATAAAGGCGAGTAGGTCTCTAGTCCATATACTAAGGGTTTGCATTGGTTTGGTATTAAAGCCAGGTTTGAATATGGGGCTCGAATGTTGATTATGGAAGCATTGGAGATGAAAGAGCATAAATGAGCATATTTTGCAATTTCTATATTTGAACAGATTTGACCTTTAGAATTTCAATAGAGATTTTGTTAACCTTAGATTTCTAAAATGAGAAAAAATCTTCATTGAGTTTTTAAAAGAAATCTCTAGATTTCTAAAATAGTCTTGTTTGTATAAATCTGAGTTTATTTGGACCTCCAAACAACTACGTAAATTTAGACTTGGAAAATAAAACAAAAAACAAATTGGCATCTGGACCGATTTACTTTAAATTGCCATAACTTGATTTTCTAAACCTAAATTGAGTAATTCTAAAGCCTAAATTTATTTACACTTATAAAGCTATAATTCTTATTAAGATCCCAACCCAGATTCTGACTTTTTCTGATAAAAAAGTGCCTTCAATTTTCTATATGAATTTCACATTATTCAGTTTCCTTATTTTTGGTTATGATTTGTTTTCATTTTATGATTGGGGCTAGTGTGTGAGCGGAGATTTAAACCCCCACTCCCATGTGAAATAATTATTGCGACTTCGGTAATATTAGACTCAGGACCTTAGAGAACACAAGCCTAAATTCGGAGAAAATGGAGTCACCACCAGGACGGGCTGGGAAAAAGAAAGGGGTGGATGACTCGATTCCTAAGGAATTCCTAACCCCCTATGGGTTTGAAAAGTTGGGTATGTATAGGGAAGGTGAGAATGACCCAGCACCCCCATAACACCCGATTTATTGAAACCAACCTCCTTTTCAGGTCTAAATATTATTAAATTCTTAAATATTATAAAATCATCCATACTACATGCAATGAAAAGAAATAAGCATTCATCATATTATTGAAAAAAAATAAATAATATAGGCACCCATCCAAGGATGAAAATATGCCTCTACAATGTTTAAATATCCTTACAATTAAATAAAATAGGACACCTACCAAAAGGTGAAAACGTACCCCTTACAATTGACCCAAAATCTTAAAATAAACTAAATTATATAGGCAAAACAAATAAGGCATCCCACAAGTGGAAACATGCTTTTTACATCATTCAAAATATAACCAATAAATAAATATAGTTTAATCATTCATAATAAAATATATAATCCAAGCATATAGTTTAATCATCCAAAAAAAAATAAATTAGAGTTTAATAAAAGTAAACTAAGGTTAATCACAAAGAATTATAATCCACAAATAAATATTGACTCCATTGATGAGGGATCACAAACGGCATTAAGGTTTTGGAATTTTAGAAAACAAAATTAGGATTTCATAAAAACAACATTACGGTTTTTAGTTAAAAAGAAAGTTTAATGTTGGCTACTGGGACTAAGGCTATAATCTAATGGTTTGATGTTCAAAGTGTGGTTCCTACCCAGGACTTTAACAATTTTATTGCAACTGTTACTATGATATTAAAACTTAATATTAATTTGATTAAACAAGCTACTATAATATTAAATTAAATAGTATATTGGACACTTAAACAAGCTACCGTGAAGATAAGTTCTATGGACTAATTATTGGATAAACAATCTACTGGATGTTTTACAAAGAAAACACAAGAACAAACTAAACAAATTCAATGAGTGAAACAATAATAAACTACTGTGAATTTAAAACATGTTAAATAAGAAATTTCAAACCTCTGTATGTTGGCACCACTGGTATTTAACATTGATCCAAACTTATTGCTTGCACAAGTGTCGAATCTCGGTTGAGTAAAGTGAAGACAGTATGCTACTGTCTTCTAGTTTATGGTGTTTCTGTGTATCTTTGAATTCCTTTTGGTAATGGTTGTTGCTAGGGTTTTTTAATTCTTTTTGTTGCTTATTGTAATCTTGCTATCTGGTTCCTCCTTTAATCCCTATATTTATATAAAACATTAGGTTAAAATCTTGAAACCGAGTCTTAGCTTTCTATCTAAGTATGACTCCCTTCTAACACATATTGAATTAAAATCCTTTGAACTCGAGGGAAACTGTGACCATATCGGATTAAAACAAGCTTAATCTGACACGGACCAAAGTCCATATCAAATTAGTAAGTCTAATTTGATATGGACAAGGTCCATATCAAAATTAGAATTGAGCTAATTCGATATGGGCTATTCCATTATCGAATTAGAATTGGCTCTAATTCGATATGGACATCTATATCAAATTAAAACAAGTCTAATTCTATATGGAAAAGGTCCATATCAAAATAGGCATGGTTTAATTCGATATGGACAATCCATATCAAATTGGATGGGCCTAATTCAATTTGGTATATCCATATTGGACCAAACTTGCTTCAATCTTAAATCGGACCATTTCAGGGATTTAAAAATTGAACCAGACTTTTTTAGGCCTTATATAACTAGACCAATCTAATTAAAAGCTTAAAGTAAGTTTAAACTTATTAAGAATAGACCGATCATGATGTAGGCCTTCTTTAATTAGGACCGGACTAGCTTAGGGCCAAAATCAAGGATCTTCATAGGGTTAATATTTATAACCTATAAATACTTCTTATTTTCATAATGTAATGAGTAAGTTGGTTTTATTGATTAATACAACTATAGAACTTTGTTCTTCAAGAGATTCTATCTCTTATTTTGTTCTTGGTTCTTATTAGATCAAAGTTCACTACAACAAAGTTAATTACTTTGAAGTAGATAATTCTAAGGTTCTTTTTCACATATTAGAATTGGGTTATGTACTTGGCAAGGAATTGATTTGGCTTTTCAAGAAGTCACCTCAAAGCGTAAAATCAAGTGGGCCTCTAGTCTATATACTAAGAGTTCATATTAGTTTGGTATTAGAGCCATATGAGGCTGGAATGTTGATTATGAAAGCCTTGGAGATGAAAGAGCATAAATGGAGCATTTTTTGGAATTTCTATATTTGGATCTATTTGACCTTTAGATTTTCAATTGAGATTTTGTTGACCTTAGAGTTACAGAATGAGAAAAAAATCTTTATGATATTTTAGAGAACATCTCAAGCTTTTCAGAATGGTCTTATTTGGACAAATCTGAATTCGTTTAGGCCTCCAAACAACTGCTCAAATTCAGATTTGGAAAATAAAACAGAAATCAAAGTGGACTCCAAACCAATTACTTTAAATGGCCATAACTTGAGTTTTTGAAGTCCAAATTGAGTAATTCAAAAGTCTAAATTCATTTATATTTTAGAGATACAATTCTTTTGAAGAACCCAAGCCTAGATTTAGACTTTATTAGATATAAAAATGGCTTCAATATTTCTGCATGAATTTTAAATTATTCAGTTTTATTATTTGTTATGATTTGTTTTCCTTTTATGATTAGGGTTAGGGCTAAGAGTTATAACCTATAAATATTTCTTATTTTTTATAATGTAATGAGTAATTTGGTTTTATTAATTAATACAGTTGAAGAACTTTGTTATTGAAGAGATTCTATATCTTGTTTTATTATTGGTTCCTATTGGATCAAGGTTCATTACAATAAAACTAATTACTTTGAAGTAAATAATTCTAATGTTCTTTTTCACATGCCAAAATTAGATTGCGAACTTGGCAAGGAGCTGATTTGGCTTTCCAAGGAATTAATTCCAAGCGTAAAGGTGAGTGGGACTCTAGTCTATATACTAAAGGTTCATGTTAATTTAGTATCAGAGCCATGTTAGAATATGGGGCTAGAATGTTGATTTAAAAAGCATTTGAGGTGAAAGAGCATATACAGAGCATATTTTGCAATTTTCATATTTGGACTGATTTGGTCTTTGGAGTTTCAATCGAGATTTTATTCACTTTAGAGCTTTAGACTGAGAAAGTAATCTTCATAAAGTTTTTAGAGGACATCTTAAGCTTTCCAGAATGGTCTTTTTTATACAAATCCAAGTTCGTTTGAGCCTCCAAACAACTGCTCAAATTCAAACTTAGAAAATAAATAGGATATTTACAAAACTACCTATAAAAATAGACATCTTATTAAAAATACTACACAAAAGAAAAGTATTTATATTTTTATAGAAACTTAGGTCAAATTTTCAAAAATACTTCACTCATCATTAAAATAAGTTTTTTTTTAAAAAAAAATAGTTTCTCTCTCATTTTAAGCAATATTTTACTACAAAAATTTATTTTTTTTTTCAAACTTTACTATTAAATAAATATATTCTAATAAAATAATAAAAATTAATATTTTAAAATATATTTTTAACTAATAAAATGTGTTAATTTTTTATAAAAGGAAAATTTTTAAATTTAATTATAAATAACAAATAAAACTCAAAAAAACTGAAAAGAAGAAGATAAAATATAACACCTTATATCCTATATACGTATAATACATACACATAGTTTATGTAAAATATGCGTATATAGTATAAAAATGTCACAACCTGGTTTAACCAAATTTTTCATATTTCTAATTTATAATCCCAAAAAAACTTAAAATGTATATTTAAGTTATAAATAAAATATTTATTATTAACAAAAGGTTCTAAAATAGTATTTTATATGAAAATCTCTGAAAAAAATTCGTCAGAGTTTTGTAAGTAATTTGGACATTCTAAATTTTCTAAAATTCCACAACCTGCATAAAAACACTCCCAATAAAATAAAACAAACATTTCATCTCAACTTCATAAATACTCCATATTTTCTCAAAATATTTATTGTAACACTCTTATGGCCTATATACGTATAATACATATACTCAGTATATGTAAAATATGCATATACGGTATAAAAATATCACAATTTGGTTTAATAAAAAATTTTATATTTCCAATTTAAAATTCTCAAACACTTTTAAATGTATATTTAAATAATAAATAAAATATTTATTATTAACTATAAGTTCTAAAATAGTATTTTATGTGAAAATTACTGAGAAAAATTCACCAGAGTTTTTGCATAAAATGTGATTTATATGAATTATGAGAATATAATCCAAAATATTTGGGTGATATGTTTTTAATGAGAAATGTGTATACATTGTGACGAAATGATGAAATATGATGATTTAAAATGAATTGACATTTATATGAATGAGAAAAATGAGAAAATGAGGCAATGTGTCGGGGCTAGCTTTTGAGCATTACTTGATTTGCTTTCGGGGCTAGACAATTGGTGTCATTATAGACCAAAACTTTGGGATTTGAATAATGTATTAGTTTGTTTGGGCCCATGCTTGTGTTTGTTCTTATGTGAATTATAAAATGATTAAAGGATATGTGTTAAGGTGAAATTGAGTACTACATTATGAAACTTCATGTAAAAGCATTTTGCATTGGAATTGTTTTACAGTTTTATTGTTATCAAAGTTTGTACTACTAAGCTATTAGCTTAGCGCGATTGTAATTCATCGCGCAGGTGGCAGGGGTGATATGGTTGATCCGAAGAGTTCTTCTAGACCGGATCGAGTCTAGATTTGAGGTTGCTTGTTGAGTTGGTTTTAGGGTAGATTAGAGTCATTTGCCATCATGTATATATGTTATATTATAGTATATTTTGCTAATATGTATAATATGTTGTGTTTTTTGGAGTACACATTGTAAATTATAAAGAATATTTTGGGATAAATTATATAATGTGGGATTTTATATGTGTTTTTAATATATACCTATGTATATATATATAAATATTTTGAGAAAATATGGAGGATTTGAGAAGTTGAAGTGGAGATGGGTGATTTGTTTTATTGTGAGTGTTTTTATGCAGGTTGTGTTTATGTTGAATTTGTAGAATATCCAAATTATATAACAATGGCTTTTCATAATGCATATAATGCATACATAATATTACACATGTCATAGCATATTGATCATGAATGATCAATGCATCAAGTAGCTTAACACATTTTTCAACCAAAATGTGTTAAGCCCAATTTAATGCCAACATATCTAATTAATCAAAAGTTTGTACTTATCTTAGAAAGCACTCAAAAGAAAGCTACAAATCTCCCTCCATCCTTCACTTTCAAGTTTCCCTTTAATACTAGGGTTGGACAAACTACTTCCTCTCAATGCCTATGCCAAATGTGATCATAAATAATCATTTAGTATCATATTTTAAGATATTCTCAACATCAAACCATAATTAAACATCATTCTAAATAAAATCTAAAAATTGAGCCTTACCTCACTTTAACATTGGACAACTATGTTAATCCATTTAAATTAGTGTTTTAATTTTATTTATGTCATCACGAGCATATTTTAACATATTTAAACCAATCACATTAACTAAACACATGCTTTACTATAAAACCCTAAAATGGCATAACATTCCCCATTAAGGGTTCTCCATTTCAACTCATTCCAATTATTAATCCAAGCTTAGTTCCATCACTTTTATCATATAATAATATGCTTTAAACATGAAAATCAAACAATTCACCATACTTTGAAAATTCACTTTTTCAAAACCCTAAATCAACACTACCCTTTTTAAACTCTATTCAAACTTAACCAAATCTATCATTTAACTTTAAAATCTTTGTTTATGCATCAAAACAACACATTTGGAACCAAATTGCATAATTAAAACTCATGATTTCACAAACCCAAAAGTTCCATAACCTTAAATTCTCTCTCTTCATTAAACTTTACTCAAACTCAACCATTTCTTCAATCTAACCTTAAAAATCATTAATAACTAATCAAAATAGCTTCATTTATATTCATTTAGACAATTTAATCACACCCGTTCAAAATTTCAAACTTTACACAATCTTAAAAAGAAAGAAAATAATGCTTTAGAGAAGAGGTGCTTACTTGATTACTTGCTAAGCCTTCCATATCCACTTAAATCCTCTTGAATCTATTGTAGTATTTGGTGTATAAAAGAAACTTATACCATTCTCTTTCTCTCTCTCAAATTACGGGTTCTATAAAAAAAGAAAGAAGATGACTACTTTTACTTCTTTTTCATTTCCTATCTATAAGTATACATATATAATTAATTAATTTTATTTTAATTCTTCACCATATGTTTTCTTTCTTCTTTGACTTTCTTTTTATTATTATTATTATTATTATTATTATTATTATTATCATCATCATCATCACCACCTTTTTCACCACAAATTTATACTTTATATATATATGGTATATTATATATATATATATGTATGTGTTATATATATTTTTCTTATATATTACATATACCTTCATGTATATATTTATATAATGTATATATTATGTATATGTAATCTATATTTTACTCATATGTATATAACATATATATCCTATGCATACATCAATTATACCTTATATGTATATATTGTATATATATATATATATATATATAATATATTAAATATATCCAACATATATAATAATTATTATATGATATGTATATACTATGTATACACTAAGTATACATTAAATATATACAACACTTTATACCTACAAATACGTATTTAATTTTTTTAAAATTACGGATATGACAATTCTCTCCCCTTAAATAATTTCATCCCCAAAATTATCCAATATGGTAATAAACCACCCAAATTAAAACATAATCTTAAAATCTCAAATTAAATTAATCATTTCATCAAATTACATAATTTCTACTCTTCCCCTTAGATTCATTCTAAATTACCTTTTTATAATTTCATAATTCATCATTATACTTTGTATTTAATCAAACAATCACAATAGATTATTATATCATCAACCGAATTATCATTGAACAAAATTAGTTCATCTCTTTAGTATATATATACATCACACATTTGTTACACTCAAGATATTTTATCACTTCATTATCTTAAAAATATACTCTCATAACCTTAAATATAAAGGCTAATAACTTATACCCCAACACTAACTAGAATAGTCATCATAGTTATTTCCAGAATTATATCTCTGTTTAATTACCCCTTACCTATATTTACAACTAGTTATTTGTAAAAACCACAAATAGTAATAATTCCCAATTTTCATATAACAAGTCTTAACACAATAATTTTATACATCCCCATTTTGATCTCTCTCTATACAATTACCACATATTAATTCAATATTACCAGTATACAACAATAAAATCTTATTTCCTTATTAAGATTCATTTCCACAGGTTATTCATCAACCCAACATATATATACATTCCAATCATAAAATAATTAACATCTTTCTCTTATAATCATTTACAACTAATATATTTTAACTCCTTTCATATCCATATGCATATTAGAACATTAAATCATATACATTGTCACATATCTCTTATACTCTTAATATAACTATATATTTTGAATCCCATTAATTACTTGTAAACTTACCACATTTCAGATCAATTAATCTAACTACCACAATATGGCATCACAGCCTTATGTTATTCTAGCCAACCTTGAGCCTATTTTAAATTCATCATTCTGTTTTAATTCATGATCTAACTCTATTAGGTCAAACTTATTCTCAAATCTTAATTTTCTTTGGATTCATCATCACAAATAATATTCATTTCAACTTATTGGAGCTAATGATTGTATACAACCAATATACATCCTTTCAAATAAATATATATATTTTTTACACAATTTCCACATAATTCTCATGATCATCTGCTACCTTATTCATTTTCACTAGTCTCATTCACTTTAAACGTTATTTCACCAACTTAT
This sequence comes from Garcia nutans, assembly GCA_947685225.1. Classification (NCBI taxonomy): domain Eukaryota; kingdom Viridiplantae; phylum Streptophyta; class Magnoliopsida; order Malpighiales; family Euphorbiaceae; genus Garcia; species Garcia nutans. Next base: position 20,391,015 of record CANTUV010000044.1, read on the forward strand.
TCATACTATAATATTTTCAAACACATTCAATATAACTCTTACTCAAATTTCACAATTCCTCTCACTTATCATATTATCACATTTCATATAGTTACCATATTTACATAATCACTTTCCTTACACATCCTATATAACTCATTATATTTTTACAATTCTCTTCTGTTTCTACACTGTCTATAGTTATAAATAAATTTCTAACATAAGGTGATGAGTTCCAACTATACCAACCACAAATCTTGCTTGTATCTCATGAAGAAAAACTTTCAATCTCACTAAATGTATTTCACAGTCGTGTCATCTCAAGCCCACGCTTGTGAATTACAAATAAACACTGCCTTCACTATAACCATTTCTCAAACAGTTCTTATCTCGATGCTACGCCTATGTCTCAGTGGTCACACACCCGTGGCATTTCAAAATCACATATTTGCTCTTTAAACTCTTACTACATGAAGAGTTAACGCATATCGATTATATTTTAGAACAAGTTACCCTTAACCATTTGTTTTTATTAGCCTAAACACATGATCCATCAATATTACCATTAACAAATCATATATATCAATATTTATTCATACACGAATTCTATATAATTATTCAATAAAAACTCTCTTTCCAAATTTAAAATCCATTTACTAATTATATCACAATTTATCCAACAAATTTTTACGTATTTCTCTTTCTTAAATCAAATAAGTAATTATATAGGGTTACAAATATACAATAAAACTTCAATAACACCTTTTTCACATCTTTAAGTGATCAACTCAATGCTTGATCACTTTCACATTACACTACATTGTCACAATTTTCAGGTGATTAACCTTATCATGATCACCTTCACCTCACAAATTTATATTATTTCACATTTTAAATATTTTTCATATTTTTAAATCATCCACATACATATCCATAAGTCACATTCATAATATGACTTACTTTTCACATTTTTTTACATATCACAATAGTATCCATATTGAAAAACTCACCACACGTATCATATACATATATACACAATCATACAATTATACTTAATTCCTCATTTTTATAACATTATTTAGGTCATTTCCCAAAATTTTCATCTTATATATATTAAATAAATTATCTTTATTCATTTCTATTTTTTCTCACTTTGTATAAATCTTAGTGACATTTTCAATGTGACTTCTCTCTCACATTTTCCATACATTTATCATACTCTTCATATTCATTTTCATCACTACCAATCAAATTACTTAATGAAACTCATTTTCACTTTTGTAATCATTTCTCTTTATTTCATATCAAGTTCTATACTATCAACCACATTACACATTACATGATACTTTTATAAATAATATTACTCATTTAAAATTACTCACATGCTCATAAAACATTAAACCATCAATATCTAATCAATCATCATCACAATTCTCTTACAACTCTAAATTTTCAACTTATTACTTTACTTAAACTTCATTCTACTAAACTCATTTTCAACATTTAACTTTATAAACATCATCTATATATTAATATAACATCAAAACACCTCACTTTTATGGAAACCCATTTCAAAAATTCAAATTTCACATAATACAACCACCAACATGAACCTCACCAAATCTCATCAATGTCACAGTCCCGATCTTAATATCATAACATTTACATTTGAACAATACTAATTTATTTCATTACACTAAGTAACATCATCCATTTAGATACCCTAATTGTACTCACTCAAACCCTAAATCTTGCATCATTTTTCATTACAAATAATTCGCTATCACATACCATTTCTCTTTTTAATTTTTAATTATGAACTCTTTGTTCTAAATTATTAAAAACTCCATATTCCTTCTTCATGCTTATACCCGTCTGTATTTAAATTTTTATAATTTTTCTTATTCATTTGTCTCATGAAATTATTTATTACTCACTTACACAAATTTGCATGACTTCCTCAGTTTTATGTCAATCTCACTTTTCCATTTTTCATTCCTTATCAATTTTTCATAAACGATTGTAAAATTTTAACCATATGCACTTGACATATATATAAACTTATATTTAAAATTTTAGATTTTTCCAAACTGATTTACTATATTTAAAAATTAAGTCTTCCAAACCTACAAAATTTGTCTCTTTAATAATTCCTCTGGCAGCACCTGGTTATCTATTTTTTTTAGGTATCAAACCTTAATAAAAATTTATGAAATTTTAACCATATGTTGTAGGAATAATTTGATATTGTGTGTAAAATTTTATATTTTTCTGGGTTGGTTTGCCTTAGTTTTTAAATATGTTTCTCAATTTCTACAGATTATGAGTTGTTGAAACTACTCCAACAATATGTGTTCTTATATTTTTCTTAATTAGTAATTTATCTTTAAAAAATTATAAACTTTAATACATTAGATTCTAATATATAGAAATTTTTTTCATTAAATTTTCAAGCTCATCCAACATTCCTAGATTTGTCCAAAAATTCAAACAATATCACTTTTTAGCACACATATAAAATTTTCTGTAACTATCATACTTATCTCCCAAACTTTTTATTTCACATCTAAATCATTTTTCTTAATATATATATATATATATATATATTCTAAGTGAAAGCTTCAAATTTCCTAAATTTAAAAATGATGCTTCAACTGTGCTATTATGATCTATACGTCCTGGATGCTACCTCAACTAACATCCGTTACATCGAATAAACTTTGCCACATCAGGAATTAGATAAAATGTCAGTGACAATGCATGCATCACAATTTAACATCATATTTAAGATCCCTATCTTCTCTCTTTAAAAACCTACCTAGGTCGAAAACCTCAAACCTAGGCTCTGATCCTAAAATAAATGTAATACTATTATACCCTATATATATAATATATACACTCAGTATATATAAAATATGCGTATATGGTATAAAAATGTCACAACCTAATTTAATAAAAAAAATTCACATTTCCAATTTAAAATTCTCAAACACATTTAAATGTATATTTAAATAATAAATAAAATATTTATTATTAACTATAAGTTCTAAAATAGTATTTTATATGAAAATCTTTGAAAAAAATTAGTCAGAGTTTTATCTGTAATTTGGATAATCCAAAAATTCAACAAACACTCCCAATAAAATATATAACCCATCTTCACCTTAACTTCTCAAATTCTCCATATTTTCTCAAAACATTTATGCATATACATAGGTATATATAAAAAACACATATAAAATCTCACATTATATAATTTATCCCAAAATATTCTTTATAATTTACAATGTGTACTCCAAAAACACAACATATTATACATATTAGCAAAATACTATAATATAACATATATACATGATGGCAAATGGCTCTGATCTTGATGTACCCCAAAACCAACCCAACAAGCAACCTCAAATCTAGACCCGACCTGGTCTAAAAGAACTCTCCGTATCAACCAAATCACCCCTGTCACCTGCGCGATAAATTATAGTCACGCTAAGCTAATAGCTTAGCGGTATAAACTTTGATAATAATAAAATTGTAAAACAATGCCAATGCAAAATGCTTTTACATGATGTTTCATAATGTAGTACTAAATTTCACCTTAACACATATCCTTTAATCATTTTATAATTTAAATAAGAACAAACACAAGCATGAGCCCAAACAAACTAATACATTATTCAAATTTCAGAGTTACTATTTTAGTCCATAATGATACCAAGTCTCTAGTCCCGAAGGCAAATTAAGTAATGCTCAAAAGCTAACCTCAAATACAGAACTCTGAAAATTGAATAACAATCTAGGCACACAATTATTTTATATTTTTTATCATTAATTTCTTTCTCATTTTTTTCATAATCAACTAGGCACATTGCCTCATTTCTCATTATCAATTAGGCACATTGCCTCATTTTCTCATTTTTATCATTCATATCAATGTCATTTCATTTTAAATCATCATATTTCATCATTTCATCACAATGTATACACATTTCTCATTAAAAAAATATCACCCAAATATTTTGGGTTATATTCTCATAATTCATATAAATCACATTTTATGCAATTTAGCCATTAACAATGGCTTTTCATAATGCATATAATGCATAGATAATAAAACACATGTCATAGCACATTGTTCATGAATGATCAATGCATCAAGTAGCTTTAACACATTTTTCAACCAAAATGTGTTAAGCCCAAATTAATGCCTAAATGTCTAATTAATTAAAAGTTTGTACTTACCTTAGAAAGAACTCAAAAGCAAGCTATAAATCTCCCTCCAACCTTCACTTTCAAGTTTTCTTTCAGTACTAGGCAAATTACTTCCTCCCAATGCCTATGCCAAATGTGATCATAAATAATCATTTATGATTACATTTTAAGGCATTCTCAACATCAAACCATAATTAAATATCACTCTAAATAAAATCCAAAAATTGAGCCTTACCTCACTTTAACATTGGACAACTATGTTAATCCATTTAAATTAGTGTTTTAATTTTATTTATGTCATTACAAGCATATTTTAACATGTTTAAACCAATTATATTAATTAAACACATGCTTTAGTATAAAACCGTAAAATGGCATAACCTTCCCCATTGAAGGTTCTCTATTCTAACTCATTTCAATTATTAATCCAAGCTTATTTCTATCACTTTTATCATAAAATAACATGCTTTAAATATTAAAATCAAACAATTCACTATACTTTGAAAATTCACTTTTTCAAAATCCTAAATCAACACTACCCTTTTTAAACTCTATCCAAACTTAAATAAATCCATCATTTGATTTTAAAATCCTTATTTATGCATCAAAACAACATATTTGGAACCAAATTTCATAATTAAAACTCATGATTTTACAAACCCAAAAGTTCCATAACCCTAAATTCTCCATCTTCATCAAACTTCACTCAAACTCAACCATTTCTTCAATCCAACCTTAAAAACCATTAATAACTAATCAAAATAGCTTCATTTATATTCATTTAGACAATTTAATCACACCCATTCAAAATTTCAAACTTCACATAATCTTAAAAAGAAAGAAAACCATGCTTTAGAGAAGAGATACTTACTTGATTACTTGCTAAGCCTTCCATATCCACTTAAATCCTCTTGAATCTATTGTAGTATTTGGTGTATAGAAGAAACTTATACCATTCTCTTTCTCTCTGTCAAATTACGGGTTCCATAAAAAAAAAAAGAAAAAAGATGACCACTTTTGCTTCTTTCTCATTTCATATCCATAAGTATACATATATTAATTAATTAATTAATTAATTTCATTTTAATTCTCCACCACATATTTTCTTTCTTCTTTAACTTTCTTTTCTTTTTATTTATTTGTTTATTTGTTTATTTATTATTATTATTATTATTATCATCATCATCATCATCATCTTCACCATCACCATCACCTTTTCTACCACAAATATATACTTTATATATATATGGTATATTTTATGTATATGTATATGTTATATATATTTTACTTATATATTGCATATACCTTCATGTACATATTTATATTATGTATATGTAATATATATTTAATATATATTTTACTCATATGTATATAATATATATATCCTATGTATATATCAACTATACCTTATATGTATATTATATATTTTAAAAATAATATATATATCCAACATACATAATAATTATTATATGATATGTATATACTATGTATAGACTACGTATACATTAAATATATATAATACTTTATACCTCTAAATACGTATTTAATTTTTTCAAAATTACGGATATAATATTTATACATATACTTATATTTATCAAAACACATAGAAAATCCATGTTACACAATTTAACCATAATATTCTTTGTAATTTACAATATATACTCCAAAAACATAACATTATATACATAATATTAAAATGTACTATAATCTAAAATATATACTTAATGGAAAAATGGCTCTGATCTTGATATACCCAAAAATTAACTCTATAATCAACCTCTAGACCCGACCGATCTAGAAGAACTCTCTGACTCAACCGGATCACCCTTGTCACCTGCGCGATGAATTACAATCGCGCTAAGTTAAAAGCCTAGCGATACAAACTTTGATAATAATAAAACTTAAATACAATGCTAATGCATAATGCATTTGTATGCCATATCACAATGTGACATACAAGTTCACTTTTAAAGCATACTCTTTCATCACATAAACACATACAAAAGCATGGGCCCAAACAAACTAATACATTATTAAAATTTTAAAGTTATTGTTTTGGTCTATGTTGCACCAAGTGTCTAGCCCTGAAGGTAAATCATATATCAGTGATGCCAAGCGTCTAGCCCCGAAGGCAAAATCAAGTATTAGTGACGCCAAGCGTCCAGTTTCAAAGGCAAAATCAAGTATCAGTGACTCATAGCGTCTAACCCCGAAAGCAAATAATGAGGATAATCTCATAGGCATGCCGCCAAACACAGAACTCTGAAAATTAAATAACATACTAGACATACAAATATTACATGCTTTCCATCTTTAACTTTTTCTCATTTTCTCATATTCAACTAGGCACATTACCTCATTTTCACATTTTTCTCACATTGCTTCATTTTATCATTTTTCATCACATTGCATCATTTTCACTTTTTTTTTTCATTTATATTAATGTCAATTCATCATATCTCATCATGTTTTATTAATTCATCACAATGCATCACATTTCACATTAAAAACACATTACCCAAATATTTTGGATTATTTTCACATAATTCATATAAATCACATTTTATTCAATTTAGTCATTATTAATGGCTTTTCATAATGCATATAATGCATACATAACAAATAACATGTCATAGCACATTATTCATAAACATTCAATGTATCAAGTAGCTTAATATATTTTCCATCCAAAATGTGTTAGGCCAACTTTAATGCAAACATATCCAATTTATCACAAGTTTGTATATACCTCAATAAGCTTTCAAATGTAAGCTAAAAATCTCCAACCAACCTTCACTTTCAACTTGCCCTTCAACACTAAGGTAGGGCAATCTACTACCTCTCAATGCCTATATAAAATGTGATCAAATACAATCATTTAATATCATATTTTAAGGCACTTTCAACATTAAACCTTAATTAAACATCACTCCTACAAATTTTTAAAATTTAGCCTTTTCTTACTTTAACATTGGAAATCCATATTAAACTATTTAAATTAGTGTTTTAAGTTTATTTATATTATTAAAACATATTATAACATGTTTCATTCATTCACATTTAATAAACACACATTCTTAGATAAAACCCTAAAATGGCATAACCTTCACCATTGAAGGTTCTTCGTTCTAACTCATTCCAATTATTAATCCAAGCTTATTTTCATCACTTATATTATTAAAGAACACGATAAAATCAAACAATCAAAACAATAAACCGTTCCTTGAAAATTTCCTTTACAAAACCCTAAATTCAACACTACTTTATCCAAACTCTAACCAACTTAACCAAATTCATTATTTGATTTTAAAATTCTTATTTATGCATTAAAACAACACATTTCGAATAAAATTGCACAATTAAAACACATGAATTCACAAACCCAAAAGTTTCATAATCATAAATTTTCCCTCTTCATCAAACTTCAATCAAACTTAACCATTTGTTCAATCCAACCTTAAAATCATTATTAACTAAGCAAATAACTTCATTCATACCCAATTAAGCAATTAAATCATACTACTTCAAAAATTTAAAATCAACATAATCATATAACCATGTATTTTCAAAGAAAAAGTTGAAAAACTTACTATTTATAGTGTAAATCACTAAAAATCCCACTTGAAATCTTGAAATCCTTCAATTAATGGAGCTTAGAAGAAGCAAAAAGCTTGGTTTCTACACCCATGGAGTTTCGGCCTAGACAAGAAGAAGAAGAAGATGAAGAAGAAGACTTTCCAATTTTTCTCTCTTTCCACTTTCATTTTAACCTTATATATATATATAATATTTTATTATATTTTTAATTAATTAATTAATTATTTATTTAATAAAAAACTATAAATTACATCTTCCATTGTATAATAATTTATTTTTAATTTATTTAAATAATTTTAATTTTTTAAAGTATATTTATAATTATGCCACTTGACCTTTGACTTTTCTTTTAAAATGTTGATTTTGAGTTAACTTTTATATATTATATATATTTTATATATATTTCATTTTCTCACTTAAAATCCTTCCTTTTCCATTTAAATCATTTATGTAATTTATCCAATTTAATTTTAATTTATTTTATTTAATTTTTAAAGATTAAAAAGGTTACATAAAATATATAAGAATATATTAATAAAAATCATTAAATTTATTTTTAAACAAATTTTACATATTATAAATATAAAAAAAATTAAAAAATATTAATTATATTATATAGATGTTACATGTATGTTGTGTGTATGCTATATAAATATTATAGATATTATGCAGATATTATATTCATATTATGTATTTGTTCTATATGTTATATGCATATTGTGTGTATATTATATAAATGTTGTGTGTATATAAAATTTTAAAAAATAAAGTTAAAAATATTAAATAAATTATGTAAATATTGTATAGATAATGTGTATATGTTTGGTATGTGTTGTGTATATGCTATTGTTTATTGCGTGTATATTGTATATTCTGTATATATCTTATGTATATATTTTTTTGTGTGTATAATAAAAAATAATAATAAAAAAATTATTTATAAATAAAAAATTGTAAATAAATATCAAAAAAGAAAAAAATGGAAAAAGAAAAAGAAAAAATGTAATAAAAAAAAGAAAAAATAGCATTAAAATCCGTAAAAATAAAAGGAAAAAAAAGTGTGAACAGTAGATATGAAATAAAAAGTTTCTGACGCAAATGTAAAGCCCAAAATCCTATATATTATGTAAATTCCTCAAAATAAATTGGAAAACAAATTTCAAAATGGCCATAACTTGAATTTTAAAGTCCAAATTAATTCATTCAAAAGTCTAAATTTATTTACACTTTCGTAGCTACAATTTTTATGAGAGCTCAAGCCCATATTCAGATTTTATCTAATAGAAAAGTGGCTTCAATTTTTTTTGTAATAATTTTATATTATTCAATTTTCTTATTTTGTTATGATTTATTTTTTTTTATGATCAGGTTAGGGTTGAGTTGTAACCTATAAACACTTCTTAATGAATAAGTTGGTTTTATTGATTAATACAATTGAAGAACTTTGATCTTGAAGTGATTATGTCTCTAATTTTATTCTTGGTTCTTATTGGATCAGGGTTAACTAAATAAAGTTAATTACTTTAAAGTATATAATTTCAAGATTCTCTTCCACATGTTAGAATTGGGTTGTAGACTTAGTAAGGAACTAATTGATAGAGACACTTCCAATCATAAAGGCGAGTGCATCTTTAGTCTATTTTATTAATTGAGAAGTGTCTCTATCAAATGAGAAGTGTTACAAAAAATTACTCTATTCGTCCCAAAAATGACAGAGGCACTTCTCAATTATATATATTAATAAAAAATTATTGGGTATTGTAAAAATAAAAAATAAAAAAAGTTATTAATTGGGTAAGAGGTAATTGTAACTTAAAGAATATAAATAATTAAATATAAATATTATAAAATATTAAATAGAGGTATAATGATCAATTTATAATATAATTATAATTTAAATAAAATAATAAAATTATATTTTAAAATAAATAAAAAAAGTGTCTTTATTATTATCGGACGAAGAAATTAAAAACAATAAAATACTATAAGTGTCTCTATCTTACCGTGGAACAGTTATAAAATAGGAGATATTATACCGTGGAACAGTTATACAAACTATAAAATCCTGGTTGGTACAACAAACTAATAATATAATGACACATCATTGGATTATGGCCACTTAATATCCATTCAGTTAAAAAAATAAACTGATAAAAATGGAAAAAAAAATAAAACCTAATTATATTACGGGATAGTCGCCGTCAATTGAAAATTACTATCTAAAATATATTATTAATTTCTCAAATTTAAGATTGCAATGATTAATATGATTTAATAAAACTCAATTAGATTTTAGCAATTTCTCACAAAAAAAAAATCCATCTCCATATTAAATCGAGCTGGTTGTGAAATTATTTTGTTCTTGTTGTTTTTCCAAATCAAGATTCAGGACTTCAATTGCTGTGAAATAATCAAATTACAAGGATCTCATACAAAAACTAGAATATCCACTCTCTCATTACTTCTTTTAACACCTAATACATTAAAAAAAAAACTGCAATTTACTTCTTCTCCCCTTCATCTTATGCTGCAATTTGGATAAATAAAACTGCAGATCAAGTGCAGCTTGCCTCTTCATCATGGCCACTTAATACCCATTCAGTTAAATAGAATTAGATCTTATTTTTTTAATTCTCTGTCACGGTCTTTTTTTCTATTCTTCTTCAAACTCCATACTGAAATATCTAATTTTTGATCCCGACTCGAACCAAAGACAATATAAATTAAAGGAAATCCATCTCTAAATTAAAGCAAGAATGATATTTAATTTATATAACCATTCAATTTTTTGGTAAAAAAAAATACAATGATTGATTATATAGGTGAATCTCTCCTTTTTATTATAGGAGTTTCTCCTTTCTTTCTCTTTTGACAAAAAGAAAGGGGTTTTATTGAAATGAATGGTTTTTTCTTATTTGTTCTCAGTTTATGAAAAACAAATTCAATTGTTATGAGTGGATTTGAGTTTAATGTAATCATTGAGATGGTAAATGGATTTTTTCAACAGTAATACAGAGGTAGAAGACGATGAAAAATGAGGAGAGAGAAGATTGGTAACTCATGGACTTTACTCTCTATTACCGTATTTAATTTTTCTGTAATGTAGGCCCTAAAAATACATATGTCCATTTTTAATTGGTTTTATAATTTCTACATTACTTGCGCTGCTCGAGTCTAAGAGCAATTACAGTAAGCCTACTAGGCTTCTACTATTGGATCAATAATCTCCTTCAGTGGCAATTGAACTATATCTACGTTTCTTCTTAATGCCATTATCCTCTTCATTCATTAGAATGGCTTCTTGGAGAAGGAAGAGCCAAAATGGACATTTTTGGTGCTGCACTTTGAATTCTCTCTGTTGTAAGAGTAGAAGAACTTGGTGGAGCTTCTTATGGTTGAAGCTCCAAGGCATGGACCGAATAAAGAACCATTATTACTGGACTCATCATTGCTTGATTTCTCAAAACACGTATGGGTTGCATGCCCTAACTTACCATAACGGAAACAAAAGTCTTCTAGTGTTTCATAGCGCAAGGAGGCCCATTCAAGCTTTGTATCTAATGTTTTGTTGAAAAAACCCACTGAAAGTGGCTCATCAACATCAACAAATACATGAATCCGAAAGAAGGAGTTCCAACATATCTTCCTTTGATTGCTGTTCTCTGAACCAATCATTCCTCCAAAGAGACTATCTATCTTTTGGGCATTTTCTTCGATCATGAAAATGGGGGCATGTTGTAGACTCGTATCCAGAGGGTGATAAAGAAAAGTTAACTTTATCAATGGTCTGATCCAAAACATCCTCTTCACAATGGAATTAGCCACATTCCATGGAGCCTCTTCTAATACACGCAAAACATCAGTGACGTAGCCAGTATATTGATGGAGTCTGGACAAGGTCAGCTGGCTGCAGATCCTTTGATGGAGCCTGGGCAAGGTCAGCTGGCCCCGCCGCTCACCCACCCACCATCTCAGCGGAACTCAAAAACTTCAGGCAGCCAAGCCTGAGCGCCGGCCCACCCTTGCCCACCCCTAGCTACGCCCTCCTCACAATGGAACTGGAAGACAAAAACATTCTATCATCTTTTCTGGATTTCAAAGTTCCTATAACTTCCAAGATTTCTCTAATGCAGATTTAATTATACTCATGGTAAAGGACTTCTATGAGATAATTTTTCTCACCAAAATAAGATTACGAGCATTTGCAAAGTCACTTGAATCAGGTTGGAGTTCTAGAGTAATCTCTGAGCAGGCTAACGACTCCATTTTCGATATCAGTTCTTCGATCAAGTTGTTCATGAATTATCTCAATCATCAAAAGGAATATTTATTGTAAACCAGAGAGGTGGACACATAAGAAAAGGTAAGTTTGATGGAAGCAACTAGGATTAAATGATGGCCAAAAAGTAAATGTGGCATTTAAAATAATAAAAACGTGCTTGAAGGATGGATCCAAACTAAGGATAGTGAAGGTACTCTACAGGGAGAGAGAGATTATGTGCCTCCTCCTTCAGCTTATCTTTAATTAGTCTTTTATTATTTTAATAAATTATTCAAAATTTAAATTAAATAATTTTAATAGATATCTTTGTGAATGACTAATAAAATTATTAAATTTCGAAAATTTTAACATTTTTCAAATTTAAATTTTATGGGCAAATATAGTTTTTAATGAAATAATTAATGATTTTTACATATAAATTATTTAATAAAATATTATCTATTTTGAATGACTAATAAATACATAACAATATTAATTACTCTCTCCGTCTTATAAAGATAGACTCATTTTTCATTTTATAAAGATTAAAAAAAATTAATTATTTTTATTGAAAATATAAATTTATACATATTTTTTTATTATATCCTTACTTTATCATGAAATGTATTTAATGTATAACATTAAATAGAGATATTATAGAGATTTAATAAGCCAATTAACTTATTAAAATGATAAATTGATTATAATTTGATATGGACAAAAAAGAAAAGTGAGTCCTATTTGGGATAGATTGAGTAATTAAATTGGTTTGTGTTAGTTGACCATTTCACTTAAAATGGAATAAGTATTATGAATAAAGGTTTTATGGGAAAAAAACTATTATGAATAATGCATCATAGACTTCTTTTTTATTTTTAGTTTTATGGTTCTTATTTTCTTTTTCATTTCTAACTGTGTTTATAAATGTTTCGTATTTTTTGGTTTGATTATTTTTGTTTTTCAACCATAATGATAGATGATTTTTTGTTCTTCAACACTTATCATATTCAATAAACTGTTTCAAAGAAATTATTTTTTCGTTTATAAATTTTTTTAATTATTGTTTTTCAATATATATTTTTGTTGATTGTATATATCGCATTTTTTGAGTTGTTTTAGTTTCAATTTTAATTGGATGTTGTTTGTATTGTTTGGTTTTGAAGGCTTGAAGAGTGAAATATGTTGTATTTATATGTACAAAACATATATACAACATAAACAACATATAAAAACAATATATATACAATATGTAAACATATAAATAATATATACATAATATAAACAACATATATAACGCGAGATGAAGTGTGAAAGAAGACAAGTGTCATACTTTTGCAATTGAAGCTGCGGCTAGCGTAAAATTAAAATATTTCAAATTTAGTGGAATAAAATTCAAATTATTGTGGGTCAATATATAACTCTTTTGTGGAATTAATAATATACATATGTTAAATTATATGTAGTATTTTAATTGACTCAACCCAAACTTAGGCAGCTATACGAATCTTAATATTAATATTTTAAAAGCAAAGCTGCTAATAAGACCACCATATACAGAAAGTTTGGAAAAAAAAAACAACGGGGAAGACTTCCCTGGCCATACTTTCACCATCAACTTATAGTCAGTAAGCTTTATGAATACGATATAATTTATTTGAATTGATAGTATGATATGACATGATTGTCCAACAAAAAAAAAACAAAATCAAAATATTATTAAATCCATGAATTATGTAAAATCACGTTAAATTTAATTTTTTTAAGTCCAAAATTAAATTCAATTCTAAACAAAAAATTTATTAAAATCTAACATGATAAGAAATCTACTTTATTAAAAAAAAGGAAAAAAACTACCAAATTGGTAGTTTAAAAATCTCATTAAAATTCATAGTTTTTTAACCATGAAATTACACAAGACAAACAAGGTGTAAGACTGTCTTTAATCAAATAAAAATAATTTTGAATTAAACCCCACAAAATCAGCTACTGCTAACTATAATATGTATATATTTACAACATAATTACACAAAAATTTTACTGCCATTTACTTGGCATAACAACTAATGTTTATAAAGTCCACAAAGTCAGTAAAATTTTTCCATTCATCTAGGAGTTATGCTAGGAACAACTCCACTAACAAGGTCACTGCCAGAGACATCAGATGAAACATAAGGATGCCTCACCTTGGATGATGAAGGTGGTTAACTCACTCTATTTTCATGATCAACACTCATTCTATCTGTTGTTTTAGTATCTGACTCTGGCATAATCACCCATATACTTTCAAGTTCTCGGACCACATCAACCATTGCAGGTCTTGCATCCGTCTCGTCTTGGCAACACTTGATGGCTAAATTCAAAAACTTCTCCACGCAGTCCGAAGGATAAGAACCCATGCGTCCATCAATAACCGAGAATATCATGCTGGATTGATATGAAACATTGACCTGATGCGAATAATAACCATAAAATCACAATAAAATGTAAAATAGTGTTATGTTTTGACATAATATACTTGTATAACTATTGCTGTATAACCATGTTATAAGTAGATTTGAACTCATAAAAGATAGTACTATATAATAACTTATATAGAACCAAAAACTCAACTCAGGTACTCAAAAGAACCAACAACCACCATCAGTGTATATACTTGTTACTCCAGCTATGATTCTATATGATGCTGAAGTGATCATACCAACTGGGTCTTGAGTCATATTCACACACTTGTTCATACATGCATAAACATAGACATTGCTTTAATTGTCATGCCTAAAGGTCTCATGAATACACGGCTTAATACCAAGAAATTAGAATATATTTTTTTCCATCTTACTTAAATAATTTAAGAATGAAGAGAAAAGTTCAAAATTCTCCGCTTGTTTAGCGCTTCTTCACTCAAAGGACTGCAATTCTTCTTTTATCATTTTAGCACCTATATTGTCACTGTTTTAGCATTTTGACTAATATCATTAAATTATATTTACATAGTACTTGTATGAGATCTCTAAAGCAAAAGTTGTCAAGAGCCAACGTCAACTAAGATGCATGATATTACCTCTCGAACAATGTTTTTTCCATGTGAGATTGCTTGCATCCCAGTCAAAAGCTCCAAAAATACAACACCAAGGCTATAAACATCACTCTTGTCTGTCAATTTATGTGTGAGAAAATACTCTGGATCAAGGTAACCCTGCAAAATCAATAAGAAGTTTGACACATCAGAATGTCTCAACAGATTGAAAACTCTTTGATATTTGTTATTTCAAGAAAATTTAATCAACTAATATCTAACTCTTCTTTCTCAAATTATTTACTCTTTTAAATAAGTCCATGAACAAGTGGTTATTCAAATATCTAACTCTCATTAATCCTTGCTGTACCTCCTAAGATTGAAATTGTTTCTTTCTTTTGCTTGAAATTATTCAGAATAACAAACAAAGGACTTTCACACTTTTAAAAGTTGCACTTCTGAGAATGGTGGCCTAATGGTATTGCTTTTACTCCCACATGGTTAGAGGATGAGAGGTTACTGGTATTGCTTTTACTCCCACATGGTTAGGGGATGAGAGGTTATGGGTCATGAGGCTTACAGCAATGCAGAAGACAACAGACTTGTGCATCCAGCTTATTGTTTGCCCATGATTGGACTCTTCAGGCTTTCCCCAGAACCTTCTGCGAACTATGGCAGAGTTTTAATTTGTTTAAAAAAATAAACTTGTAATGTTCCTCCCTGAATTTTCTACAATCCTCCAATTTTAATAAAATAAACTTCTTAAGTGGATGAAAATCATAGCGTTTAGTATCAGCTAGCCAGTTAGTAGGATAAGAAGAATTCAACTAAACATGTGAAGACTATAAAGAAGACAAGAATTTTGGATAGATACAAAAGGTACCTGTTCACCTTCTTCATCACAATACCCGATCAAAGAAACAAGATTCCTATGATGTAGCCTTGACAACAATTCTATTTCTGTCAAGAACTCTTTCTCACCCTGTAAAGAGTGCTCCTGAGCACGCTTGATGGCCACAATAGTGCCATCAGCCAGAATGCCTTTATAAACTCTTCCATATCCTCCTTGACCAACTTGAGTGGAGTTATCAAAATTCTTTGTAGCCAAGGCCATTTCAGCATAAGAAAAATCCTTCACACCAGCAATTTTTATTGAGGCTTTAGATGCTGTGCACAAAAATAGGCACATGTTAGAGATGGAAACTGTTCAGAGCAATAGATTTTCATTTTCAACCACTAGAGAAACGTTACAGATAAATCTTAGAAAATTGCAACATCAAATTTTATGTTGTTACCATTACAAGTACATAGACCACAGAATTATATGGCAATTTGCAGAATCAACCCAAAACTTGAGAGAGAATCATGTAGAAATAAAACATTTTACATAACCATAGAATAGAAATACTCACAATGACGTCTCTTTGAAATTTTACGGTAGTCCCTCAAATACATCCTCAAGATAATAAGTGAAACAATTGCAGATAATATAACTGTACCAGCAATTGCACCTGTTACTATACCAGCCAGGGCACCTTTACTTATGCCAGATGATGATGGTGAGGTAGGAAACACTGCAAAAGCATGATAATTATAAGCATGACAATATCAAGTCAGAAGTTCATAATATACATGTGTTGGAGAAAGTATGCTAGATATATAACTCACAAACGTTATTCCTCAGCACATCCAAAATTGTACTGTATCAAGCTTGGTGATCATTTGGTTTCATGATGGGTTACAGTAACTGATAGGAATGTAAGCCCAAGGCCCTATCTGGTTTATACCCGAAGGAGCAAGATTGGAAAGCAAGAAAAGGGAAAGGGACACCTCAGCAGTTAGTTATGTGCAGCTTAGGATATATATAGGAGAATAATGGGAATATTGGGTATCATTTTTGTTGTTTCTGCTTGTGGGACAGATTATTCTGTACTGGCCTTGGCCTGGGAGGTTGTTACAACCTTTTCTTATCTTTATTTTAGTTATCATCTTCATCTGTAATTCCTTCTTGATTTGGAATACAAATTTCATTTCTCTTCTCCACACATCTGCTCTTTAATTCTTTTGTGTCTCTGCTGGAATTGTGGTTTTACATTCACTTCTCTATCATTGGTCCGACCTGCTGGCGCTCAAATTTTCCATGCCAAACACCAGAATGGATAACCGTGTTGAATCTCTAGAGAAGAATGTAGCCACCATTGATGAAACTCTTTCCTCTCTCAAACTTGACACCCAACGACAGTTCACTGAAAACCAAAAACAACTTTCTGAACTCAACCAAAAATTCACAGATCTCCATAACCTGCTACTTAAAAACAAATCCTTAGTGGAACCCACTGCTGAATCAGCACCCACTTCCCACACACAAATACCAATACCACCACCGACTCACAATAGCTTTTCCCAACCTCCATCCTCATCCCGAAATCACACCCAAACCTTACCCACTCACTCAAACACCAATTCTGATTCCCATTTCACTGAACAACGATCGGACATGCCGATTTTTGATGGAATAGACCCAGTAGGTTGGGTCGCTCGAGCTGAACAATTTTTTGAACTTTATAAAATCCAACCCCATGAACAGATTTCTCAAGCTTTTGTAGGCATGCAGGGCCATCCTCTTCATTGGCTCCGATTCATACGCCATCGTAATCCCAGTCTGGATTGGGTTTCATTTAAAACAGAACTTTTCCAACAATATGGTGGTGACCTCTCTACAAATCTGTTTGAAATACTTGCTTCCACAAAACAAATGGGTTCTGTTACAGACTTCATCAATGAATTTATCTCTCGTGCAGCGCAAACTCCTGATGTCTCTGATTCTCAATTGATTGGTTACTTCTTGAACGGACTTCAGAGAGATATTAGGGTTCGAATGAGGTCGACAGATACCACCGACCTTTATCGCGCAATGAGAGTCGCGAAGGAAATTGAGCAAGAAATCGCTCATTCTTTGCCGCACCAACCATTCGGCCGACTTCATTCCAGCAATGTCTCTTATAGCCCAAATCAAATTACCCAACAGATTAACAAACCCAACTCCACAAACTACAACCCGACCCGTCTTCATGGAGCTCCTGCCCGACCTCTTGCCCTACCAGCTCCACCACCAAAACCTGACACAGAACCTACCAGAAACCGTGGAGTACGACATTATTCTCATAAAGATTACCTAGACTTGCGGGCAAAAGGGCTTTGTTTTCGATGTAAACAACCATATTCTCCACTCCATGTCTGTCCAAACAAATCTTTGAGGGCTATTATTGCAGGAGAAGATGAATTCGAGACTGAGATTGATGCTCATCAATTGGAACACGACAATGAGTTCTCACCTGAAATTGAAGCTGACGTTAATGAAGCTCATTTTTCTCTCTTGGAGCTGCCAATATTTTCAATGAGGGGAATATCTAGGCCTAAAACCATGAAATTCTATTCATTATTAAACAACCGATCTGTCATTGTGATGGTTGATAGTGGAGCAAGCCACAATTTTGTCTCTACAGAGTTAGTGAAAGCTTTAACACTCACTGTAAGTAATACTTCCCCTTTCTTTGTGAAACTTGGTGATGGCCATAGGATGACTTCTCAAGGAGTTTGCATCAACCTAAAGTTAAATTTAGGTAACATGGATTACAGTGGTGATTTCTATGTGTTTCCACTAAGTGGTGTTGACCTAATATTGGGAGTTGCTTGGCTTGAAACACTGGGTGATGTAAATGTTAATTGGCTTAAATTAACCATGAAATTTCAACATCATGGTAGGGAGATTGTGCTTATAGGTGATCCTTCTCTTACTCGAAAACCAGTTTCCCTTAAGTCTATAAGGAAGCTTCCTCTACCAGAATTTTCGGCCTTGCTCTGGGAAATCTCTCATGAAGTACATCAGCCCTCATCTTCATGTGTTCTGCCTCAGCAACAGCAACAAGAACTGCAAACTGAGCTTAACACCCATAGAGATGTCTTTTCTGAAATTTCAGTACTTCCTCCTCGCCGGGCTGCTGACCACAGAATTCTATTACAACCAAATCAGTGCCCTGTATCGGTTAAACCTTACCGCTATGGCCATACACAAAAAGATGAAATAGAAAAGCTGGTTCAAGACATGCTCAGTGCAGGAATTATCAAACCAAGTACAAGTCCTTATTCTAGTCCGGTATTGCTTGTTAAGAAGAAAGATGGCAGTTGGCGATTCTGTGTTGATTATAGACAGCTTAATAGAGTAACCATTCCACATAAATACCCCATTCCCATTATACAAGAGCTCCTTGATGAATTGCATGGTTCCACATATTTCTCTAAGCTTGACCTTAAGTCGGGATTCTTTCAAATCCGGGTACATGATTCTGATACTGAGAAGACAGCTTTCCGAACTCATTCCGGACACTATGAATTCATTGTAATGCCGTTTGGGCTAACAAACGCTCCAGCCACTTTTCAGGCAGTGATGAATGATATCTTCCGGCCATACTTACGGAAGTTTGTTCTTGTGTTTTTCGATGATATCCTCATTTAAAGCAAAGATTGGGAGTCTCACATGGTTCACCTCAAGTTAGTCCTACAGTTACTTCGGGAGAACTCATTGCATCTTAATGAGAAAAAGTGCTCTTTCGGTAGGCTTTCAGTGGATTACTTGGGGCACACTATTTCAGCTGCGGGTGTGGCCATGGATCCATCCAAAGTATCTAGTATCCTTCAATGGCCTACCCCAAAATCAGTCAAGGGTGTTCGTGGATTCCTTGGTTTGACTGGATATTATAGGCGTTTTGTCGCCAACTATGGCTTGCTTGCCCGACCATTGACTTCTCTTTTGAAGAAGGAGGCGCAAGAGGACTTTAAATGGACAAATGAGGCTCAAGAGTTCTTTGACAAACTCAAGGCGGCTGTCACATCTTCGCCGGTACTAGTCATGCCTGATTTTTCTAAAGAATTTGTTATTGAGACGGATGCCTCCAAGTCAGGTGTGGGAGCTGTACTACTTCAAGATAACAAGCCAATAGCATATTTTAGCAAAGCTACGGGTGATCCTGCTCTCTCCCGATCTGCATATGAAAATGAGCTCAAAGCATTGGTACTAGCAGTTAGACTATTGGCGACCCTATCTCATTGGCAAGAAATTCATTATTCGGACTGATCAACGAAGTCTCAAACATTTCTTACATCAAGAAGTCTCTACTCCAGCCCAGCAGTATTGGCTTGCAAAGATAATGGGTTATAACTTTTCTATTGAATACAAGCCAGGCAAGAGTAATAAAGCTGCTGATGCGTTATATCGATGCAATGAATTGGTGGAATTCCAAGCCTTATCCAAGCTTCAATGGATTGATTGGGATGCCATTCAAACTGAAATTCAGCAAGACACTCACTTATCTCGTATTGCATCCGATCTTATGGCAAACAGTGAGAAACATACACATTATTCTCTCATCCATGGCCGGTTGTACTACAAGGGCAGGTTAGTGTTCTCTCCTTCTTCTTTGTGGATTCCTAAACTAATCAATGAGTTCCATTCCACTTCTGTGGGGGGCCATTCTGGAGCATTCAGAACTTATAAAAGAATTGCTGCAAATTTTTATTGGCCCGGAATGATCAAGACTATCCAGAAATTTATTGCATCTTGCTTCGTTTGTCAGACACACAAATACGAAGCCATGTCCCCTGCTGGTTTGCTGCAACCTCTGTCTATTCCCCAACGAATCTGGGAAGATATATCAATGGACTTCATTACTGGGTTACCTCGATCAAATGGTGTTGATTGTATACTTGTTGTGGTGGATAGATTATCTAAATATGCTCACTTCTTGGCACTAAGGCACCCATTTTCAGCAGTTAAAGTGGCTGAAGTATTTGCTAGAGAGATAGTGAGACTTCATGGGATACCGACTTCTATAGTGAGTGACAGAGATCCTATTTTCTTAAGCCACTTCTGGACTGAACTATTTCGCCTCCAGGGCACGACACTCTCCTTCAGCTCTGCCTACCATCCTCAAAGTGACGGTCAAACGGAGGTCCTTAATCGCAGCCTTGAGTCCTATTTGCGGTGTTTCTCCTCCGAGCAGCCTAAAAGCTGGTCTAAATGGCTTTGTAGGTCGGAATATTGGTATAACACAAACTTTCAAGGGGCTATCAAGAAGACACCATTTGAGGTAGTGTAAGGCACACCACCACCTATTCTCCAACACTTTTTACCCGGAGAGACACTCGTGGAGGCTTTTTCGCAACATTTGCAAGATAGGGATGAGGTACTAAGGCAGCTGCAACACAATTTAACTAGATCACAGCAGCTCATGATCAAGTATGCCAACAAGCACCGAAGGGATGTTTAGTATGGCTTAGGAGACAAGGTGTTCCTTAAGTTAAGATCATATCGCCAGCAGTCCGTCACCAATCGCATTTCAGCTAAGCTGGCAGCAAGGTACTTTGGGCCATTTGAAGTAATTGGAAGAATTGGTGCTGTTGCATATAAGCTTAAGCTGCCAGAAACATCTAAAATCCATCCGGTATTTCATGTTTCACAATTGAAAAGAGTGGTGGGCAATCATCCAGTAGTGGAAGAGCTTCCAGACTCCTTATCTATTCCTCATGAACCGTTGCTGGAACCATCCAAGGTTCGTCAAAGAAAAATAGTTAACCGGAATGGTGAACAGGTTTCCCAAGTATTAGTGCAATGGCAGGGACAGTCTGAAGACAATGCAACCTGGATTGACGAGTCTGATCTGATTGCTCAATTTCCTCACTTCCGCCTTGAGGACAAGGCAGTTTCTCCGGAGGGCGGTAATGATAGGAATGTAAGCCCAAGGCCCTATCTGGTTTATACCCGAAGGAGCAAGATTGGAAAGCAAGAAAAGGGAAGGGGACACCTCAGCAGTTAGTTATGTGCAGCTTAGGATATATATAGGAGAATGATGGGAATATTGGGTATCATTTTTGTTGTTTCTGCTTTTGGGACAGATTATTCTGTACTGGCCTTGGCCTAGGAGGTTGTTACAACCTTTTCTTATCTTTATTTTTGTTATCATCTTCATCTGTAATTCCTTCTTGATTTGGAATACAAATTTCATTTCTCTTCTCCACACATCTGCTCTTTAATTCTTTTGTGTCTCTGCTGGAATTGTGGTTTTACATTCACTTCTCTATCAGTAACAAACATGTAATTGCTACAGTACCTCACATAATATTGCTATAGCAAAGGTGTGACATGCAGAGATAAGATGACAGGCAATTAAACAATTTTACCTTTACTTAAACATAGACGCAGACTACAATGGTATATTGCATGCCCGGCGTTGATAGTTTAACACAAGCTTCAAATATGCACCACTATATCTGAGATCATTCACCAAGCATGCAGTACTTCTTGACATTTATAGATGCAAATAGGAAGATATTTTTGACAGAAATAAGTGCATACCCATTTTAGGAAATTATTATAGCTACAAACTTGAGTGAAACAATCAGGTCAAACTTCAGCTTATTGCAAAAAGATGACATATGGGTACATCTTCACAATTTTTGAGCATATGAAACATGCTTGCAGCCATCTTTTCTAAAGTAACTATTTAATTACCTAGAAAGGAAACCATGATCCTAAGTTCAAAAAAATTCCACCCGGTCAAACATATGCAGGTTCAACTCAAATAGGCATTAATTTCATTACAATCTGACAATAATTAATGTTTAAGGACAAACCATTCTGATACGGTTCCAACAAAGTGAAGTTAAGAAGTTCTTAAGGTCCAAATGTTTCACTATCAGGTATATTCCATCCGTTAAACATGCCAATGATACGTCGAACCTCGCTTCTATTGAAGATATGCGAACTCTTGTTGCTAGCATCATAAACAGGAAACAGAAAGAGGTGCATTTTCACTCTTGGTCCTTCTTCCCATTGGAAATTCTCGATATATAGTTGATAAAGCTCCAATTTTAGACCATTGGTTAAATACTTCTCAAACATATTTTTGTAGGGTTGAAAATCATAGAATCCAGGACTTTTCAATCGGTATCCGATGAGCAAAGGGGCAGCACAAAAAATGGTATAGGAGATGTTGGGGAATATACATATGGGCATGATTGAATGGGACAGTTATCAGATGTGTTTTTCAAAGGCCGATTGTTAAGATCATCATTATGAGATCCACAGAATTGGAATACGTTGGAAATTGAGCATACAGGGTTCGCTTTAAGCCTGAAAATTATCAGGAACATTAGTGTGTGAAAAGGTACATATACATCATGAAAATCAAGACATAGCAGGGTATAAGAAGCAACCAGAGTGAGACATTCTGAGGGAGATTAATTGTGGCACTGCCAGAAATGTTTGACAGTCTATTGTTTTCAAAATCCCTGCAGTAACATAGAAAATCCATGAATTTGTCAGCCAAACAACTATGCAAAGCTACAAAATTATAGCCCACCATTGAAGTTACACATTTGCCAGTAATTGAGAATTGATGAACTCAAAAAATGAAATCAACTGTTTATCTTTAGATACCAATAATAGACACTTCATAGAGAAAATTGGAATTTATCACTGCATGTATATTCTGGCTACAGTTTATTAAGGAGAATGGTGACAATTATAATTCAGCTCTTACAGGATAAGTCTTTCAGATCCATTCAGAGTCTGATTTTGCCAAAGGGTAGATGGAATGGAGCCACTCAATGAATTGTTAGCAAGTGACCTGTCATGGAAAGTGGCCAAGATAAGCCATTTATTTTCAAAGTTGAATTTTCCCATTGTTATAATATCATTAGTATCACCATCTTTCAGCTTTAATAGAGACATAAACTGAAAAAAGAATCTGGCTCTAAGACATAACCTATAATAAGAAATTAAGAAATGATTAAGTTGAGAGATGCTCACAATTTCTGAAGATTAGTCAGGCCTGAAAAGCTTGAAGGAATATTTCCAGTAAGATTGTTGTTGGATAAATCACTGTAAACATTGTTAAGCAAGTGATATCATAATTGAAGAAAAATCAACAGTAAAAAAAAGTAAGGATTCAAGATACGCAAAACAATTTGGGGACTATTTAAGTAACTGTCAATGTTTTCATTCAGGACAATGACACAAAAATGCAAATGGTGAAGCATTTGCAAGATAGAAAAATCTTACATTGTCGTAATATTCTCAGTAAGCCTTCTGGAAGGTATGGATCCATTCAGCCAGTTTGAACTGAGATCTCTGAAAATTACATCAAAATTTGCCAGTGAAAGAAAAAGCCAGGATTGAAACTTTCTACAGTGTCCAACATTAGTGACTCAGAAAGGAAAACCCAATATATGAACTGACAGATAGCCAAGGCCTGGGATTCTGCTCAGGTCAGGGATTGGACCTTGCAAATTACAGCTTCTGAGACTCCTGATAAGACCAAAGAGTGCATAGATTATATGACCAATATACTTCAATTATAATCCTGGAAGCTCATTGAGCTTCTAATTGTGGCAGCTAGTTGACATGATATTTCTCCATTTCAGCTACAGTAGATAACTTGAGGTAAAATGGAGCAATGAATAGCAAGACAATGATAGCAGAGAACTTCAATTTTACTGGAAATACTGATAGGCAGCTTATATGACATTAGTTAAGCAGTTTATGTCAAGGTTTCTCTCATTTTTGGCATAGCAGGCCCTCAGTGGGAGGGAGATCTGCAAGAACTCTTACCTGCATCTTACAATTTCTTCAAAATCTTCCTCTCAATTCATTATCTTGTTACGGTAGAGCTCTCTCTTAACAAGGTCTAAGGTTTAAAGCTCCCTTTGATGAGCTTAGGGTCAAAGCTCCCTTTGATGAGCTTAACTAATGAAAAGTTCATTGACTTGGATTTCCTAGTCGATCGCCCTGTGACACAATTCTTTCCCCATAACTGTAACATATCTGGGGGTCATTAAATCCCATAGACACATAGATATTTCAGGTAGGCAATATGACATGGTCATATGACTCCAGTCTTTCAACTTTAAGTCAGGCCTGAAGCTATTCTCATTATATGATTGAGACATCACATTTCAGCCAACTGAGACATACATACACATGCAAATATTCTTTTTCATATTACTCAAGTTAGTACCTGTCATATGTCAATCTCTAACTCAAAAATTTAAGGTCTTGTAATTTTTAGAAAAACACCATAAATGCCAAATCAAAAAAAGAATGTATTATATAATCTATGTCCTCCCACACAAAAATCCTGTAAGGTGGGAATGTGCAGAGAACACAAAATCAAAACTTTC
The DNA here is from genome assembly GCA_947685225.1 of Garcia nutans. Classification (NCBI taxonomy): domain Eukaryota; kingdom Viridiplantae; phylum Streptophyta; class Magnoliopsida; order Malpighiales; family Euphorbiaceae; genus Garcia; species Garcia nutans. The sequence continues at coordinate 20,416,316 of CANTUV010000044.1, forward strand.
CTGAGTATACGGATGGAAATGAGATAAGCCAACCCAAGCGTTAAGGTGCTTTTCAAGCTTGATTCAGGCCACTTTCAATTAATTTGTGCTATACTGGGTTCAAACTCAGCTCAAACATCATGATTTAAGCTTTCATTTGGATAGAATATGTTGATTATTCTTTTACATGTTTCACTTTTTTCAAATGAATTATTTACAATCTTTTGCATTTAATTAATAAAAAATTAATATAGTTAACTCTCGCAGACCCTAGTGCACTTGGTTCACCCACAAAGAAAAGATGGCCTCAAATATTAAGTGAAGAGATTTTAATGCCACATTAGAGAATCCCTCAACCTAAAAGCTCAATATGGTTGAGGCATCAATAATACATCCTATGGTAGGAAAAAGAGGAAAAGGGGAAAAAAAAAAAGCAATCTAAAGAGCCTATTATTCAGTCAACCTAAAAGCTCAATATGGTTGAGGCATCAATAATACATCCTATGGTAGGAAAAAGAGGAAAAGGGGAAAAAAAGCAATCTAAAGAGCCTATTATTCAGCCACCCTATCAATCCTGTTAAGAGATCTCAAATTTTATGATCATTGTTATGGAAACAGAATAATGTTTATATAGGAAGTAAATATTTAGATTTCTCCTTCCTAAATTAGCCTCTAGTTTCTTGTATATAAATATAGGGTTGTGTATTGAATTGAAATAATAAATATACAGAATTTGCATACTGATTACATGGTATCAGAGCGGTTTTGCAGTGAGCAGTGAGCGTTTTACAGTTTTGCGCCGTTTTACAGTTTCAAGAAGCAGTGGGTCTAGGTCATCTACCTAGACCGTTTGTTTTGTGTCACAGCCACCTTAGGGAGGAGCCTTGGACGCCGACCGGCCAGCCTCTGGAGTCCGGCCGCCTGAAGATCTGCGCGTGAGGTCAACTCGCCGCCTGAAGATCTGTGTTCTGCTTCACGCGCCGGCGCGTGTGGGAGCGTGGGAGGTTTCCGGTGACCGCCCGATAATCATCTTTCCTTTTCTGGCCTCGTTTTGCTTCCTACTTTTCATTCCAGCAGTCATTTTTGGCATTCCAAGAGGTCATTTTGTATCAGTGTGTTGCTCCCCTTCGCTTTGTTCCCTGTTCTGCATTCCAGTCATTGTTTTTGACACTCCAAAGGTTAGCTTGTGTCAGTTTGTTGGCTCCCCTTTATTTGACAGTTTGTTCGTTTCAGTTATTGCATCATGCCTGATACTAAGACTGTTGTTAGTGATATTATTCCGGTGGTTAATAGAATTACAGAACATAAGCTGAATGAAAATAATTTTTTAGATTGGAGTAAAACCATTAGAATTTATTTGAGGAGTGTTGATAAAGATGATCATTTCACTAATGATCCACCTACTGGTGAAGCGGGAAAGATTTGGGTGAGGGAAGATGCAAGATTGTTTTTACAGATAAAAAATTGTATTGGTAGTGATGTGGTTGGTTTCATAGGTCATTGTGAATTTGTCAAAGATTTAATGGAGTATCTTGAATTTTTGTATTCGGGCAAAGGAAATTTGAACAGGGTGTATGATGCGTGTAAGGCATTATATCGTGTTGAGCAGCAAGATAGGCCTCTTAAAGTGTATTTTTCGGAGGTAAAAAAGATTTATGAAGAACTTAATGTCCTTATGCCTTTCAGTTCTGACATTAAGGTTCAACAAACCCAGCGTGAACAAATGGTGGTCATGAGTTTTCTTGCAGGATTATCCCCAACATTTGACACTGCCAAATCACAAATTCTTTCTGGTAGTGAAGTTCCTAATCTGACGGAAGCTTTCTCTCGAGTACTACGTAATGAAAGTTCTAATCCGGGTACCTCCCTACCTTCTGTTCAGAGTGCTCTTGTAAGTCGTGATTCGGGACAACACGGAAATCAGGGTAAAGGAGGCAATATTCGTGGTAGTACTAATCGGGATTCAGGTATTATTTTCTATTACTGTCATGAACCAGGTCATACTAAATGATTTTGCAAGAAGCTGTTGAACAAACAACAAAGAGCAAATATGGCTAGTCAGAAGCCAGTGATCGCTCCTTCAGATAATACCGTGACTATTTCTGCTGCGGAATATGCTGAATTGTCTCAATACCGTTCATCTAAGTCTGTTGATTCTTCTGTTGTGGCTGCTGCTGCCAATACAGGTACATCTAACACATGTCTTATGTCTGCATCATCAAAATGGGTCATTGATTCTGGTTGCACAGATCACATGACAGGTACTCCTAATCTCCTATCCTCTTTAAAACAACCTGATAAGTTTCGTAGGAATGTTACATTAGCTGATGGATCTAAAACTCTTGTTACTAGTATTGGTACTGCTAATCCCACTCCTTCCCTCCTTTTAGATAACGTTTTATGTTTGCCTAAATTTTCGTTTAATCTTTTGTCCGTTAGCAAAATCACTCAAATATTAAATTGTTGTGTCTCATTCTTCCCTTTTCATTGTATATTTCAGAATCTTTTGACGAAGCGGATTATTGGTAGAGGACGTGAGTCAGATGGACTATATCTTTTGGATGACCAGATCTCCACGTCTCTAGCATGTGCTGGTGTTATCTCTCCATTTGAAATCCATTGTCGCCTTGGTCACCCCTCCCTATCTTCCTTAAAGAAGTTATATCCACAATTTCAATCTTTGTCTGTTTTAAATTGTGAGTCATGTCAGTTTGCTAAACATCATCGTTCACATTTAGTTTCTCGTGTTAATAAACGGGCTTCGTCCCCTTTTGAGATTGTTCATTCAGATATTTGGGGTCCTTGTCCTATTACTTCCCAAACTGGTTTTAAGTATTTTGTAACTTTTGTGGATGATTATTCTCGTGTAACTTGGCTTTTCTTAATGAAAAATCGTTCGGAGATATATTCTATTTTTTGTTCTTTTTGTGCTGAAATTAAAACTCAGTTTCAAAAGTCTATTCGTATTTTACAAAGTGACAATGCAAAGGAATATTTGTCTAGCTTATTTCAATCGTATATGTCACAAAATGGCATCATTCATCAAACTTCTTGTGTCGATACACCCTCTCAAAATGGGGTTGCAGAACGAAAAAATAGGCATCTCCTTGAGGTTTCTAGAGCACTTCTCTTCCAAATGAAGGTACTTAAACATTTTTTGGCTGATGCTGTTTCTACTGCATGTTTTCTTATTAATCGTATGCCTTCCGCTGTTCTTAATGGTGCAATTCCATATCAGTGTTTGTTTCCTTCAAAAGCTTTGTTTCCCATTAGTCCTCGTATATTTGGGTGCACTTGTTTTGTGCGGGATGTTCGTCCCCAGGTTACCAAATTAGATCCCAAATCCCTTCGTTGTGTCTTTCTTGGATATTCTCGTCACCAAAAAGGATACCGTTGCTTCTCTCCTGATTTAAACCGCTATAGATATTACCTTTTTTGAACAAACCCCATTCTTTTCTTCTCTTTCTACATATGCAGTTCAGGGGGAGGAAGATGATCTTTTAGTTTATGCCGTGCACCAGCATCTTGAGTCTACTCCTACACCTGCTCCTGCTCCAGTTCCAGATTCCGCTCCTATTTTTGTTCCCTCACCAGCACCTTCTCGTCCTGGTTTTGACCAGGTTTATTCTAGAAGATTGGTTGTTACTGACTCTCATCCTCCACCAGCCACTTCGGCAGAAGTTCCAACATCTCCACAAGAGTCTACTGTGTCTAATCTTGATCTTCCTATTGTTGTTCGGAAAGGTAAACGTTCATGTACTTATCCTATTTCTTCTTGTGTCAGTTATGATCATTTGTCTTCTTCCTCTCGTTGTTTTGTGAGTAATCTAGATTCAGTTTCAATCCCTACCACTGTTGCCCAAGCTTTATCTCATTCTGGTTGGCAAGCAGCTATGGCAGAAGAAATGGTAGCCTTGGATGCCAATGGTACTTGGGATCTTGTACATCTTCCTGCAGGTAAAAAGGCTATTGGTTGTAAATGGGTGTTCACTGTTAAGGTTAACCCTGATGGGTCTATTGCTCGACTTAAGGCCCGATTAGTTGCCAAGGGATATGCTCAGGTTTATGGGATTGATTATTCTGACACTTTCTCCCCTGTAGCCAAATTGTCTTCTGTTCGACTGTTTATTTCCCTTGCCGCTACTTTTGACTGGCCTTTACACCAATTGAATGTTAAGAATGCCTTCCTTCATGGAGATCTTTAAGAAGAGGTTTATATGGAGCAACCGTCTGGTTTTGTTGCTCAGGGGGAGAAGGGTAAAGTTTGCAAACTTCGCAAGTCTCTTTATGGCCTAAAGCAAAGTCCTCGAGCGTGGTTTGGAAGGTTTTGTGATGTAATCCAAAAGTTTGGCATAAGGAAGAGTATCTTTGATCATTCTGTGTTTTTTAGAAGTTCAGATGCTGGGATGGTTTTGCTTGTTGTATATGTTGATGATATTGTTATTACAGGGAGTGACTCAACCGGTATATCTTCACTTAAGTCATATCTTCAGTCACAGTTCCAGACAAAAGATTTGGGTTTGTTGAAGTATTTTTTGGGCATTGAAGTATCTAGATGTAAGCAAGGAATATTTCTGTCACAAAGGAAATATATTCTTGATCTTTTGAAGGAAACTGGTAAGTTGGGTGTTAAGCCTTGTAGTGCTCCAATGATTCCCAACATACAGCTCACTACTGAAGGGGAGTTATTTTCTGATCCTGAGATGTATAGAAGGTTAATTGGCAAGTTGAACTACTTGACAGTAACACGTCCAGATATTGCTTACTCAGTGAGTGTTTTAAGTCAGTTCTTGTCTTCTCCTACTGTTTCTCACTGGGAAGCGTTAAGACAAATCTTATGCTACTTAAAAGGTGCTCCAGGGCGTGGTCTTCTCTACAGTAACTACGGACATGTGAACATTGAGTGTTTTTCTGATGCAAACTGGGCAGGTTCAAAGGTTGATAGAAGGTCGACTACAGGTTATTGTGTTTTTATGGGAGGAAACTTGATATCATGGAAAAGTAAGAAACAAAGTGTCGTATCTCGTTCTAGTGCTGAAGCTGAATATCGAGCTATGGCTCAATGCACTTGTGAAATTATTTGGGTTCGTCAGCTATTAGAAGAGATCGGTTTCAAGACATCTTCTCCGGCAAGGTTATGGTGTGATAATCAAGCTGCTCTGCATATCGCTTCAAATCCAGTATTTCATGAGCGCACCAAACATATTGAGGTAGATTGTCATTTTATTCGAGAAAAATTACAACAGGGTGTTATATCTACCGAGTATGTCAAGACAGGCGAGCAACTTGGGGATATTTTTACCAAAGCTCTTAATAGTTCTCGGGTTGACTATCTATGTAACAAGTTGGGCATGATAGATATATATGCTCCAACTTGAGGGGGAGTGTTATGGAAACAGAATAATGTTTATATAGGAAGTAAATATTTAGATATCTCCTTCCTAAATTAGTCTCTAGTTTCTTGTATATAAATATAGGGTTGTGTATTGAATTGAAATAATAAATATACAGAATTTGCATACTGATTACAATCATTAATGTGAAATTAACTATTCAAGTACTTATTTGCGCCATTAATCACATCCATAATTTAAATAGAGATGCCAGCAAATTGCTCTGTATCCTGACCTCAAAAAATTGCTTAGAAGTTTTAGATTGAAACTTCCACTTACAATTTCAACAGTTTAGTCATGTTGCCATAAGTATCTGGAATTGCATTCCCATCAAAGTTGTTGTTATCAAGTTGACTGCATAAAAGTAAATAAATGCAATGGAAAACTATCAGAACCAAATATATAAGGGTAAGACCAACTATAGAGGAACTGAAATAACAAAATATAAAATCCTGCTTCATCTCTGGGAAGTAGAAAACCATACAGTATAAGTAATTGTGGCAATTCAGACAGCTGTGGCGGAAGATATCCAGATAAGTTTTTGTTGTCCAGAAGGCTGAAAAAATATTACATATTATCAACAGATGAGCATGTTATGAGAAAAGAACCTGAAAGCATAGAATTAAACTGAACTCAAGATGTTCACAGACGCCTATATAGCTCTAAAGAAATTATGCATTTCTCTGATATGAATCTAGCCAATTGACAACTTACAAGTGAACAAGACTTGGTAATCTGGATAGTGCTGGTGGGATTTGCCCGCTAATGGAATTGTTGTTCATGTGACTGTCCAAAAGAGAAAGAATACATAATGACTTTAAAAATAAGTAAAAGAGTAAAAGAATCAAGTTGTATCAGCACTGGTTCTTCTTATGCTAAATAGCATCGGAGCAAATCTCACAAGTGCTTTGTTTTGTTCAAGTTCGCAAATGATGCAGGAATTGGTCCTGATATATGGTTCTGGTCAATCTGTATTCTGTCCAAGTTTGGAAGATAGCCAAGCTTTTCAGGCAATGGACCTGTTAATTGGTTTCCATTCAGAAGCCTGAAAGCATAAGTATCATAGAATAAGAAAGCAAGATAAAGACATGGAGCACAGTAATGTAATGGTAAAATAATACTATATTCAGATTTGTGGCATCATCAATATTAAATAAATGGGATCGTAACAAATGGCCATAGAAGTTAATATCACAGAACTTTTATTGTCTGAGTTGTGAGCATAGTTGCAGTCTGTGGTAATGAACTTCAGTGCTCAAGCAAACAAGAAAAGAAGCAGAGAAGCAGTTTAACTTACAAGAGTACCAAAGATTTAATATCGCCTATCTCTTTTGGTATGCTCCCACTAATTTTGTTCCACATAAAATCTCTACAACAAGATCAAAACAGAACAATTACCAACAGAGAGAAAAAAAAAATTACAGAAAAGACAGTGAAAAAGATATCCTTCCATAAAGAATTTTATAGGGTGCACACAACAATCTGTGCCTTACAGTATTGTCATATTTGAAAAGAGACCAAGGGATGGTGATAAAGTTCCAGATAGATTCATATTAAGTAGTTGCCTGCAAAGAAAAAGAAAGATAGAGAACATACTGTTACAATTTTCTTCATAAAAGGATGGGGCCACTATGGGGATAACTCCAGCAAGTTTGGAGGAAAGTTCACATAAAACTGTGCTGTATAATTTTCAGAGCTTATGACTAGAATAGGGTTCTTACATAATGCTTGGCATGAAGTAGCAGCCAACTTTATAAAGTACTGGCAAAGCATACATATTAATTGTACAACAGAAAAACATAATTGAATTAGCTTCGAATTAGATTCTCAAATTCCTTAAGATATTTGGTGATCAAATTTTAAAAAAATGGGCCAGCTTAAGGTAATCTTCTACCTTGAAGGATGGCCACTGACAGCATTTATTGACACTATTAGAAAAACGGAAAAACTCAGAACATTTATTTACTTGGCACAGACTAAAATAGAATTTGAATGGAAATGAAAATGCAGTCTACATACACACATACTTGTAAAATAAGAAAGTATTAAATCATACAGTTCTCTAACATGCAAATAGCCATCATCCAATGTTGTATTGAAGCATATAACTCCAGTCCAATTTGATCTGCAGGGATCCCCACGATCCCAATTGCTCAAATTTTTGTTGATATCAATCAAACTTTTCCTGACATCCCGCAATGCCTTCACTACAAATTTAAGCATATATACAGTATTCATGTTTCATTCACTGGGCCAACTAAAAATATTGAAGAAATAATAAAGTGGATCCACAGTTTTTTTTTTTTTTCTTTTCACATCTCGCACATCAGAAATCAATATTAAACCACAGTTAACCTGTTTTCAAGATCATCCAATACAAGATTATCAACAATAATCCTACTTTTCCACTCAAAATAACTACTGAAACTAATAAAGCTTATTCTTTTATCACATGAAATCATCTGATATACTGGTATTCATAGACATTTGAAGTTGCATAACATTATATAAGTTGATGTGTGTTTTTCATGAATTACTTAATGCACAAGCACTATTACATCACCTCATATTAACTATTGAGCATTTCTAAGACTATAATTAGAGGATGAAAAATTTGTGAGTGATAGTTTAGGAAAAACATATCATTTCTTAAAATAAAAAAGGATTTATAAAAACAAAGAACAGAACTTGAACCTTCACCTTCTACTGGAGAAGTAATGTTATCATTTTGTGCTCCAATAAGTAGTGGAGACCAAAACAGACACATAAGCAAAACAGCTCCAAAAGTGAAAGTTTTTGGTATAGACATCCCAAGAATGCTAAAACCATTAGAAGAATTCTGAACCATCTTTCTTGAAAGTATCCAAAATATTCCTCCTGGTCACAAGCAACAAACGAGAAAAACTAAAAAATAGAAAATTTTGAACAGAAAAAAAAAACACATTTACAAACATACAAACAAATGGTAAATTCCTTCAAACACTTACAAACAAAAGAATCAATAAAGGAGTATGAGAGGAAACCCACAAATTGTGTATTGGTAGAGTTAAATATTAATTATTTAAAAGGTTAAAAAAATGAAAAACTAAAAATTGGGACCTTTGTATTTAGTATTATTCTGACCAAGTCACCATGACAAATGCTGCAGAGATTATTGATCAAGGTGATGATGATATAGATGATAGAGCTGATACCCATCTTTTTCACAATTTTTTGTTGAATTAAATAATGGCTGCCAATTGTGATTTCTTAATGGCTAATGGGTTTGGCGATTTTGACTTTGTTTGTTGGAAGGCTGATGGGTTTTTAATAACATTTACAATAGTTTTTCCTTCGTTCTATGAACAACAGAGACAACAAACAATAGTTAACATTGTGGGTAGACTTTTTCGGCCATTTGCCAAATAGCCAACCCAACCACTACAAGCTGACCTGGGAGCCTGGAGGAGAGAAAACTCCTTTTTCCCAATTCCCATTTCACAACTTTTTCTTATATTTATTTATTTGTTTTTTTTTCCTTTTCATAATTTTTTTTTATTAAATTCAGGCTAAAATAGAATTTTTCAATGGAATCATCGAACTGAGTTAACAATGTTTTTCAATTCAAACTTTGATTAAATATCATAGTCTAAATTAAATTTTAAAAATTATTTATAATTTATTAATATTAATATAATATTTTAAAAATTATTTATCGATGTATAATTTTCAATAAACAAATATTTAATATTAATAATTCATACTATTAACAAATAATTTTAATAATATTATAATTTATGATAATATTAATGATTTATAATTTTAATATTTTTAATATCAATAATTTTTTAATATTATAATTTATAATATTAATAAATAAATTTAACAATATTATTAATATTAATTAAAAATAAATATTTTTTTCTTCTTCGTACACGAATCATTTCAAACTCCGTTACTATCATCACCGACCAACAAAGTCACAATTGTTGTCGGATTAAAATTTTACCGTCATACTCAATCATTAATTAATAATCATCAACCCCTTTAAGAAAGTAATCTATCGAAGTCCAATAATGTAATCTACACTAATCTAGAATATCATGTCCATTATCAAATAAGATGTTGTGTTGTGAGTATGATGTATTGTTGTTCTTTTTTTAATTTTTTTTGATATTTTTAACATAAATTTATAATATTAATAATGTTTTAAAAAATTTTAATATTGGTGTAATTTTCTTTAACTTTATATTTTATATTTGTTAATATTGATTTATAATATTAACAGTATTATAAAAATTATTTCTTAATATTATAAATTATTGACATTAAAAAATTATTTGCTCTTATATTAAAAGAATTTTTTAATATTATAATTTACAACATTAATAAATTATTTATAATATTAAAAATTATGTATTGATAAATAATTTTTTAAAATATTATTGTAATATTAATAAATTAAATATTTTTTAAGTTCGATTTAGATTTCGATTTAATGGTTTCATTAAAAGTTCCAATTTGCCTTGAATTTGATAAAAAAAAAATCAATTTAGCTTGAATTTAAAGAAAAAAAAAATTAATTTAGTCCAAAAAATTATAAGGGTCAATCTTAACTTTTTATTATAGTATATGATCTAAATTGACCATTTGTTTATTTTTCTTATGATGTATTTATGTCTACAATATCCAATAAAAACTAATTTTTAATTATTTAGAAAATATTTTAGCTCTATCTTAAATAAAGTTTTCTTTTTTAACTCAGACTTAAATTAACCAAATCAAAACAAAACACAAAGATAATAGCAACGATCAAACTAAAACCCAGGTCATTAGACCTTTTTCATACACACAAATCCTAAGATCTTTGCTCAAAATTAGAATAGGAACAAAAACGCATAACTAAGAAAATTGAGAAATTCATTCAGTATAACACAATCAGCATAAAATTTGGCTGCCCTTGCTAATAAATGAGCAGCAAAATTAACAGACCTATGAATCCAATAATGGAAATATGTATCATTTCATTCTTCAAAAGCAACACAATCCTGTATCACACCACCAACCTCTAGCCAAGAAAAATCTTCTAAAAAAACAGCATCTACCACCTCTCTATTATCCATTTTTATCACCATGTTGCTCCAACCTAATCCTTTCAACCAAGATAAAGCTTTTTTTTAGAGCAGGAGCTTCTGCCAACAACAGAGAAGACAGATGATGGAGATTGCTAGCTAAACCTTCGACAAAATGACCTGTACTATTACAAATTACTGCAACAAAAGAAGTTTTTCTCTCTTGGTTGAGAACATCTGTATCAATATTGCACTTGAAACTGCCTTCACCAGGTCGAGACCACCTCATACCTGTAACACTCATAGATTTTTAAATATAGCTAAAAATTTAATTTAGAGTGTGATTAGTGTGTTAGAAGAGAGAGATATGAGATATTTATATAGTATATAAATGATATACCCATAATATATATATTTGATGTATATATTAAATACATATTATATATATGTTATATATACATTATATATACATGGTATATACCTTTTCATAAAAGAAAAAATGAGTTGAAAAGTCAAAGTCAAAGTCAAAGTAAAATAAATAAATAAATAAAATTAAAAATTAAAATAAAATTTGGATAGTGAAAGATGATGGAAAAGTTAGATATTAATTAAATATTAATTAACTAATTAAATAATTATATATATGAGTGGATGGGAAAAAAGAAAGAAGTAAAATTGAAAAAAATATAATTAATTAAAATTTTAAAATGAAATATGGATGGAAGAAGAAATATCTAAATATTTAGTTATTATTAATTAATTAAATAAATAATTAACATATTTATACATGTAGTTAAGAAATGAAGTTAGAAAATAAAAACCACTTTAGTCTTCATCTTTTCTTCCTCCATCAAGCTTGGACGATTTTCTTGGTGGCTTTAAATGGGCATTTGGTTCTTCCAAATGCTTAAAATTTCACTAAGTTTTCAATGATTAAGGGTAATTTTGAAAGATAATCAAGTAAAACAAGTAAGTAATTATTCTTAAGTTTGTTATTTTGAGCTTTTAGATTATGTATAAGATGACTAGAGATAGAAATTGATATTAATTAATAAAATAGATAGAAATAAAGTTAAAATAATTATTATATGGTGATTTGTTGATTAATTAGTTGAATTGGATATAATTATTGAATTTAAAGTTATGAAATGATTATATAAAAAATAGAATTTTTATATGGGAGGAGATAATTATTGTAGTTGGTTGATTTAGTATTATTTTAATGCATATATTATGATTTTAAGGTTCGAATGTAATATCCGAATTTTTTTTAAAAATTAAATTAAATTAATTAAATAAATAATTTAAATGGAAAATTGAAGGTTTAGAAGTAAAAAAGTAAAGTGTATATGTAACACTTTTATATCCTATATACGTATAATATATATACCCAGTATATATAAAAAATGCATATATGGTATAAAAATATCACAATTGATTTAATAAAAATTTTCACATTTTCAATTTAAGATCCAAAACACTTTAAAATGTATATTTAAGTAATAAATAAAATATTTATTATTAACTAAAGGTTTCAAAATAGTATTATATATAAAAATCTCTGAAAAAATTTGTCAGAGTTTTATCTATAATTTGGACATCTGTAGACCCTTAATTTTTTACCCAGTCCGGTCCGATATATTTTAATTAGTCTAAAATAAATTTTGTGTTGTCCAATATATTTTAATTAGTCCAAAATAATTTTTGTTATCTTAATTAAATAATATTTGCTTTAATATCTAATTTTTATTAATAAAAAATAATAATAATAAACAAAAAAAAAGTCGGCTTGTGGCAAGGCCATTTCGCCCCCCGCTGCCGCAGCCAACTGCGGCAGCTTTTTCGCCAGCGTAATTTTTCCGCAGCAGTTTTTTTTACCAGCGTAATTTTTCCACAGCAATTTTTTTTAGCCAGCAAAATTTTTTCGACGTAAATTTTTCGAAACCTAATACAATTATGTTTCGATTTCCTTTTCTTAATGAATGTTATATTCCGTGAATAACTAGAATTAACCATAGAGGTCTTCTATAAATAAGGACTAAAACAACACATAAAATGAGGGAAAAAAAGAAGGAAATCGATCGGGGATTTGGAGGGGAAATTGAGGAGGAAATGTAACACCCCCATATTCAATGCACACACACTACAACCACAACAATGTAGCATAAGTGCACCAAACATAGGGATGCTATGGTTTCCTTAACATTCAAAACATTTTAAAACTTGATACCATATCCATATCACTATATCTTATTAACAAAATGGATCATTTACTTATAAAACAAAACATATTAGTTATCTATATATATATATATATACATTTATATATTACACAGCGGAAGTTATCAAATATATATATATATGAAAACATTTGAATACATATTTACTATTATACATATATTTACATTATCAACAATACTTTACACAATATAAAAGATTTATACATGATTGGCAAGTCAGCTCTGATCTTTAAGCTCCCAAAATCAACTCTTCAATGTCTACTCTCACTCGGTCCCGAAGAGCTCCCGGGTTCGATTCTATCAGTTCTATCACCTGCGCGATTAAACACTATCGCGCTAAGCCAAGGGCTTAGTAAGATAAAACATGCAATAAACATGCTTAAATGCTATACAATGCCAATTCTAATTTATCATACATGTAACAACATAAATGCAAAGCTAACAACATACTTTTACATTTCATAACCTAACATACATATATGTATATCAGAATTCAACATCTTTGCATATATTTTATTAGTTAATCATTTAATCATTCATGAACAACACTAAGCAAAGACAAGCATGGGCCCAAGACACACTAATATGCCATTCAATTTTCAGAGTTAATGCTTTGGTTTTGTTATCACATTTATCAATATCAATATCATATACCCAACTAGGCTTCAAGGATTAAGTTCAACCAAGCTTCAAGGGGAGCAAAGCATGCTAAGCATCAACCCAACTTGGCTTCAAGAACTAACCCAACCTAGCTTCAAGGGTTGTAACATCTCAATTAGGCTTCAAGGATTCAATCCAACCTAACTTCAAGAGATTGTTACACTCATTAGGCATGCCACCAACAACAAACTCTGAAAATGGAATAACACATTAGCCACACAATTCACTTAGATTTCCTTCTCAATTCTTATTATCATTTAGGCAAACATGCCTCATTTATCTCCATTAAATCACCTTAGCCAATAACAATGGCTCCACCTTTCATTTCACAATATAACACTTCATTATTCAAGTGTATTTTTATCTCACATAGCATCATTCATAAATATTAACATTTCATTCCACATTTCTCATAAAAACACATTACCATTCAAAGTGCATAACATAACATTGTTAATTCTCAACAATGCAACTAGGGCAAAACACAATTGACATGATTCATAGCTTTAGGACCATCCACATTCATTTGATTAGATCATTCTTGTGTTTGAAACATGTTTATAATGTTCATGTTTAAGTTTAGGAACAATGGAACTTTTGAAAAATTTAAACCATGCAAAGAGAACCAAGAAATCAAACAATGTTCAAATCATTTGAAGGGCACGCCCAACTCACTTGATTGACACGCCCAACCATCTTGAGTGACACGCCCGTGTCCTTAAAAAGAAAAGAGGCAGTAGCTTCCTCAAATAAATGACACGCCCAACCAACTTGAGCGACACGCCCGTGTCCTTAAAAAGAAAAGAGGCAGTAGCTAATTCAAACAATTGACACGCCCACTCCCCTAAATTGATTTTGGCCGTGTCACCAAATCATAAAACCTTAACTAAAACCAACCCTTTCTCAATTGCACTCAAACACAATATTCATCATATAACATATTTCACATGAACATAATCAATGTTCTAAACACATATTCATCATAAAAACTACTTCACCACACATTAATATCACAATTAAACACATATTCACCACAAAACCCTAAAATCCAACATCCTTCTCCCTCCATCCAAATCAACAACCATCATTTCCAACAACAACCTTCAATTAAACTCATAACTTAAAATCAATTTAACATTTGAAAGCACAACCAAACACATCTCAAATCCACCAAATCACAAAATCATCAAACCCTACTTTACTTCCAACACAACTTCCAAATAAGTAAAGACAACAAGAAAATACTTACTTGAAAAGAAGAAATTCCACAAATCCTTTGTCAAAACCTTGGATTGCTTCATCAACTTGCTTCTATCATCAAGAACACTTCTTTTTCTCTTTTCAATTTGGAGAGCCGGCCACTTCATGAAGAAAGAAGACAATGATCAAGATACAAAGTCAAATTTTGCTTTTAATCTCCACCAAGTGTTCTTATCCAAGCAATTACTAAAACACCCTCAATCATATAACTAACCTTTGTCTCATATAAGTCCTTATATGTAATTTCATTAACAACCAAAAATATCTTCTTCCACTTAACCATCACCTTGACTCTTCATTTGACCACTTTATATGTTATATATATCATCATATACACAACATATACATTTGTCTCTAAACCCTAATTCTTCCTCCAAAACACATATGCACAAGCATTCACTTTCCAATTTCTTTTCTTACCCCATCATATGCATACAATTCAATTAAACAATAACAACAACAACAACAACAACATAATCAAAACTTCTAAGCCACATATGAGGATATTACAATTCTCCCCCTCTAAAAAGAAAATTTCATCCTCGAAATTACCTGAAATTAACTCTGAAATAACTGAGGATATTGCTCTCGCATCGTTTGCTCATTTTCCCAAGTTGCTTCTTCTTTCCCATGGTTCTTCCAAAGAATCTTCACCAATGGCACTCTCTTGTTTCTCAAATCTTTCACATCCCTTGCCAAGATAGCAACTGGTTCCTCTTCAAAAGTCAAGTCTGGGCTCACTTCAATTGATTCAAATGGCAACACATGAGATGGATCCGACCTGTACCTCCTCAATATAGAAACATGGAATACATTATGAATACGATCCAACTCAGGTGGCAAAGCAAGTCGATAAGCAACTGGCCCAACTCTTTCTAACACTTCATACGGCCCAATGAAACGAGGACTCAATTTTCCTTTCCGACCGAACCTCAAAATCTTTTTCCAAGGAGACACTTTCAAAAATACCTTATCCCCAACATCAAACTGAATGTCTCTCCTTTTCAGATCTGCATAAGACTTCTGTCGGTCTGAAGCTGCTTTTAACCTGCTTCGAATTAACTTTACTTTCTCTTCAGTTTCTTGAATCAAATCAGGACCAACCAACTTATTATCTCCAAGCTCATTCCAACAAAGAGGTGTCCTACACCGTCTGCCATACAATGCTTCGAATGGTGCCATACCAATGCTGGATTGGTGACTGTTGTTGTAAGCAAACTCCACAAGAGGTAAAAACCTGTCCCAACTTCCAGAAAAATCGATGACACAGCTCCTTAACATGTCTTCAAGAATCTGTATCACCCTCTCTGACTGTCCATCCGTCTGTGGATGAAAAGCAGTGCTGAAATGCAGTCGAGAACCCAAAGCATTATGCAAACTCTTCCAAAATCTTGAAGTAAACCTGGGATCTCGATCAGACACTAAAGAAGTTGGAACACCATGCAGTTTCACAATCTCCTGGATATACAGCTCAGCCAATCTCTCCAAAGAGTAATCCATCCGCACCGGAAGGAAATGAGCTGTCTTAGTCAATCTATCCACAATCACCCAAATGGCATCATGTCTTCTTTGTGTCAATGGCAAACCAGACACAAAGTCCATTGTCACTCTTTCCCACTTCCATTCAGGCACTGACAACGGTTGAAGCAACCCGGTTGGAACTTGATGCTCTGCTTTAACTTTCTGACAAGTGAGACATTTCGATACAAACTCAGCAATGTCTCTCTTCAACCCAATCCACCAATAATGTTGTCTCAAATCATTATACATCTTCGTACTACCCGGATGCATAGCAAACACTGACTGATGAGCTTCTTCTAAAATAACTCTTTTCAAATCAGCATCATCGGGCACACACAATCGGTTCTTAAACCAGAGACTCCCATCATCTCTCACAACAAAATCTCTAGTCTTCCCAATCTTGCAATCTGAAATAATCTTCTGCATCTTCATATCAACCAACTGAGCCTCTATGATCTGATCTAACAAAACTGGCTTCAATTGCAACCGTGCCAACAATGCACCATCATCACAAGGTACAAAACTGGCATGCAATGCTCTCAACTCAACAAGCAACGAGAGCGAGTAAACTGTTAAACCAGCTAAAGACTTCCGACTCAGAGCATCAGCAACAACATTTGCTTTACCTGGATGATAGTCAATTAAGCAGTCGTAGTCTTTAATCAATTCTAACCATCTTCTCTGGCGAAGATTGAGTTCTTTCTGGACACCCAAATACTTCAAACTCTTGTGATCAGTGTAGATGAAACATTTCTCTCCAAACAGATAGTGGCGCCAAATCTTCAATGCAAACACAATGGCTGCCAATTCCAAATCATGGGTCGGATAGTTAAGCTCATGCGATTTCAACTGTCTAGATGCATAAGCTATAACTTTCCCTTCTTGCATCAAAACACACCCCAAACCTCTATGTGAAGATTCACTGTAGATCACATATGGTTTGCCTTCAACAGGTAAAGTTAAAACAGGCGCTTGAGTTAACATATCTCTCAACTGCTCAAAGCTAGCCTGACACTGATCCGTCCACACAAATCTCACTCCCTTACGAAGCAATCTGGTGAGTGGAGTAGCTATCAAAGAAAACCCTTTTACAAACCGCCGGTAATAGCCTGCCAAACCCAGAAAACTTCTAATCTCTGTCACAGACTTGGGTGGACTCCAATTCAGAATAGCTTCAACTTTACTTGGATCAACTCTAATGCCTTCTGCTGAAACAATATGTCCAAGAAAAGCTACTTGATCCAACCAGAACTCACATTTCGACAATTTGGCAAACAACTGCTTCTCTCTCAAAATCTGCAACACAATCCGCAGATGCATATCATGTTCCTCTTCATTCCGCGAATACACTAGAATGTCATCGATGAAGACCACAACAAACTGATCCAGATAGGGCCTGAACACCCTATTCATCAAATCCATAAAAGCTGCAGGTGCATTCGTTAGACCAAAAGGCATAACTAAAAATTCATAGTGCCCATACCTGGTCCTGAAAGCTGTCTTCGGAACATCTTCAGCTCTGACTCTCAGCTGATGGTATCCTGATCTTAGATCAATTTTAGAAAATACAGCTGCACCCTTTAATTGATCAAAGAGATCATCGATTCTAGGCAAAGGATATTTATTCTTAATAGTCACTTTGTTCAATTGCCTATAATCGATACATAACCTCATAGTACCATCTTTCTTCTTCACAAATAGCACAGGAGCTCCCCAAGGAGAAACACTAGGGCGAATAAATCCTTTGTCCAACAACTCCTGTAATTGCACTAACTCCCTCAATTCTGCTGGTGCCATTCTGTAAGGAGTAATAGAGATAGGAGTGGTACCAGGTAACAATTCAATACCAAACTCCACCTCTCTCTCTGGAGGCAATCCAGGCAACTCCTCTGGAAACACATCAGGGAACTCAGCAACTGTGGCAATGCTATCAATGGGAGAACCCTTCACTCTAGTATCTATCACATGAGCGAGATAGGCTTCACACCCCTTTCTAATCAACCTCCTGGCTGCAACAGCTGAAACAAATAAGGAGGCTAGCTGTTCCTGCTCATTAGATACTAGCACTTCTCTACCATCAACGGTTCTCAAAGAAACAATTTTCTTTTTACAATCCACCACAGCTCCATGTCGAGATAGCCAATCCATACCTAAGATCACATCATATTCCTTAAATGGCATCTCAATCAAATCTCCAAAGAACTCCTCACCCTGCACCCTCACTACACTATCCCGGTGCACCTTACTCACAACCACACTATGCCCTAACGGATTTGTCACCAACACATCAAATCCTAGGGACTCAGCATGCACATCAGATACAGGCAAGACAGATACACTAACATAAGAATGCGTGGAACCCGGATCAATCAAAGCAAGTACTGGAGTATTAAATAAAGAAAAAGTACCAGCTATGACTGCCGATGCATCTGGCTGCCTCTGCATAACATACATCCTCTGGGAAGAACCAACCTCCTCTGGTCTACCTTCTCTGGATGCAACACCTCCTCTAGAACTGAACCCTGACCTACCTCCTCGGCTGACACCTCTGCCTCCTCTACCTCCTCTCACACTAGCTCGAGAAGCAGCAGAATCAACTGGCATCTGCTCCTGCCTCTCAGGGCAATCTCTCACAAAATGGTCTGGTGATCCACACCTGAAACATACCCCTGCAACACTAGCCTTCCAACAAGGACCACCATGTGGCCTCCCACAATGGATGCAGATGGGAAGAGTGGATCTCCGAATCATCGGGGTCGGAGCACTAGCCACTGAAGCTGCAGGTCTAAATCTCTGCCTCTGGAACTGCACTGGCCTACCAGCTGATCTATGACTTCTACTACTCCGAGGAACAAAACTTCCTCTACCCCTCTTAGCAGAAGAAGACCCTGCCTCGAACTGGGGCCTTCTAACTCTAACCTCCTCTTCAGAAGCAACTGCAACTATGGCCTGGGCTCTCTCTACACTCCTAGCTGCTGCAACTAACTGGGAGAAATCCTGATACCTGGAGCCTGCCACATGACATATAATTGAGGGCCTCAATCCCTCCTCAAATCGCCGACATCGATCAATCTCATCAGCAATGATACCTCCAGCATACTGACTCAGTCGAATAAACTCTACTTCATACTCAGTAACAGTCTTGCTGTCTTGCTTCAAGCTTAAGAACTCCATCTTCTTCATGTCCTTATACTCCCTAGGAGTATACTTCAACTCAAATTCCCTCAGAAAATCAGTGTAAGACAGTGTTGGAGGATCATCCATAGAGTGTGGCACTGTCTTCCACCAGTCATATGCGTCCTTCTGCAGTAATGACCTGGCATAATCAAACTTTTCCTCAGGGGTGGCTTGTAACTGAATAAAGATTCTCTGCACTTTGCCTAACCATTGCTCAGCCACTGCTGGATCAGTGGTTCCCATAAAATCTTCCGCCCCAAACTTCCTCAATTTATCATACTGTCTCATCTGAACCTGAGGCTGGGGTGGTGGTGGAGGTGGCTGTATTGGTGCTTGCCTCATTACTTCCATCATATGCCTAAACCAGGCTGGCGGAACCTCCTCTCCAGCTGGTCTACCCGACACCGAAGCAGGTGCCTCCTCAACACTATCAACCCTAGCTCCCTCGGCAGGAGCAATGCTCTCGGCACTACCCTCAACTGACTGTCTTGAGTGAGGATCCATCAACACCTAATACTGCAAACACAGCAGATTACATCTTATTAAAGATCAGGGACTGCCAATCTCAAACGTATATGTTATTCAAAACCATTTTTTTTTAAGTAAAAATATTCTTTTTATTATATTTTACCTAGATTGAGAATCTCAAACCTAGGCTCTGATACCAAAACAATTGTAACACCCCCATATTCAATGCACATACACTACAACCACAACAATGTAGCATAAGTGCACCAAACATAGGGATGCTACGTTTTCCTTAACATTCAAAACATTTTAAAACTTGATACCATATCCATATCACTATATCTTATTAACAAAATGGATCATTTACTTATAAAACAAAACATATTAGTTATCTATATATATATATATATACATATACATTTATATATTACACAGCGGAAGTTATCAAATATATATATATATATGAAAACATTTGAATACATATTTACTATTATACATATATTTACATTATCAACAATACTTTACACAATATAAAAGATTTATACATGATTGGCAAGTCAGCTCTGATCTTTAAGCTCCCAAAATCAACTCTTCAATGTCTACTCTCACTCGGTCTCGAAGAGCTCTCGGGTTCGATTCTATCAGTTCTATCACCTGCGCGATTAAACACTATCGCGCTAAGCCAAGGGCTTAGTAAGATAAAACATGCAATAAACATGCTTAAATGCTATACAATGCCAATTCTAATTTATCATACATGTAACAACATAAATGCAAAGCTAACAACATACTTTTACATTTCATAACCTAACATACATATATGTATATCAGAATTCAACATCTTTGCATATATTTTATTAGTTAATCATTTAATCATTCATGAACAACACTAAGCAAAGACAAGCATGGGCCTAAGACACACTAATATGCCATTCAATTTTCAGAGTTAATGCTTTGGTTTTGTTATCACATTTATCAATATCAATATCATATACCCAACTAGGCTTCAAGGATTAAGTTCAACCAAGCTTCAAGGGGAGCAAAGCATGCTAAGCATCAACCCAACTTGGCTTCAAGAACTAACCCAACCTAGCTTCAAGGGTTGTAACATCTCAATTAGGCTTCAAGGATTCAATCCAACCTAACTTCAAGAGATTGTTACACTCATTAGGCATGCCACCAACAACAAACTCTGAAAATGGAATAACACATTAGCCACACAATTCACTTAGATTTCCTTCTCAATTCTTATTATCATTTAGGCAAACATGCCTCATTTATCTCCATTAAATCACCTTAGCCAATAACAATGGCTCCACCTTTCATTTCACAATATAACACTTCATTATTCAAGTGTATTTTTATCTCACATAGCATCATTCATAAATATTAACATTTCATTCCACATTTCTCATAAAAACACATTACCATTCAAAGTGCATAACATAACATTGTTAATTCTCAACAATGCAACTAGGGCAAAACACAATTGACATGATTCATAGCTTTAGGACCATCCACATTCATTTGATTAGATCATTCTTGTGTTTGAAACATGTTTATAATGTTCATGTTTAAGTTTAGGAACAATGGAACTTTTGAAAAATTTAAACCATGCAAAGAGAACCAAGAAATCAAACAATGTTCAAATCATTTGAAGGGCACGCCCAACTCACTTGATTGACACGCCCAACCATCTTGAGTGACACGCCCGTGTCCTTAAAAAGAAAAGAGGCAGTAGCTTCCTCAAATAAATGACACGCCCAACCAACTTGAGCGACACGCCCGTGTCCTTAAAAAGAAAAGAGGCAGTAGCTAATTCAAACAATTGACACGCCCACTCCCCTAAATTGATTTTGGCCGTGTCACCAAATCATAAAACCTTAACTAAAACCAACCCTTTCTCAATTGCACTCAAACACAATATTCATCATATAACATATTTCACATGAACATAATCAATGTTCTAAACACATATTCATCATAAAAACTACTTCACCACACATTAATATCACAATTAAACACATATTCACCACAAAACCCTAAAATCCAACATCCTTCTCCCTCCATCCAAATCAACAACCATCATTTCCAACAACAACCTTCAATTAAACTCATAACTTAAAATCAATTTAACATTTGAAAGCACAACCAAACACATCTCAAATCCACCAAATCACAAAATCATCAAACCCTACTTTACTTCCAACACAACTTCCAAATAAGTAAAGACAACAAGAAAATACTTACTTGAAAAGAAGAAATTCCACAAATCCTTTGTCAAAACCTTGGATTGCTTCATCAACTTGCTTCTATCATCAAGAACACTTCTTTTTCTCTTTTCAATTTGGAGAGCCGGCCACTTCATGAAGAAAGAAGACAATGATCAAGATACAAAGTCAAATTTTGCTTTTAATCTCCACCAAGTGTTCTTATCCAAGCAATTACTAAAACACCCTCAATCATATAACTAACCTTTGTCTCATATAAGTCCTTATATGTAATTTCATTAACAACCAAAAATATCTTCTTCCACTTAACCATCACCTTGACTCTTCATTTGACCACTTTATATGTTATATATATCATCATATACACAACATATACATTTGTCTCTAAACCCTAATTCTTCCTCCAAAACACATATGCACAAGCATTCACTTTCCAATTTCTTTTCTTACCCCATCATATGCATACAATTCAATTAAACAATAACAACAACAACAACAACAACATAATCAAAACTTCTAAGCCACATATGAGGATATTACAATTCTCCCCCTCTAAAAAGAAAATTTCATCCTCGAAATTACCTGAAATTAACTCTGAAATAACTGAGGATATTGCTCTCGCATCGTTTGCTCATTTTCCCAAGTTGCTTCTTCTTTCCCATGGTTCTTCCAAAGAATCTTCACCAATGGCACTCTCTTGTTTCTCAAATCTTTCACATCCCTTGCCAAGATAGCAACTGGTTCCTCTTCAAAAGTCAAGTCTGGGCTCACTTCAATTGATTCAAATGGCAACACATGAGATGGATCCGACCTGTACCTCCTCAATATAGAAACATGGAATACATTATGAATACGATCCAACTCAGGTGGCAAAGCAAGTCGATAAGCAACTGGCCCAACTCTTTCTAACACTTCATACGGCCCAATGAAACGAGGACTCAATTTTCCTTTCCGACCGAACCTCAAAATCTTTTTCCAAGGAGACACTTTCAAAAATACCTTATCCCCAACATCAAACTGAATGTCTCTCCTTTTCAGATCTGCATAAGACTTCTGTCGGTCTGAAGCTGCTTTTAACCTGCTTCGAATTAACTTTACTTTCTCTTCAGTTTCTTGAATCAAATCAGGACCAACCAACTTATTATCTCCAAGCTCATTCCAACAAAGAGGTGTCCTACACCGTCTGCCATACAATGCTTCGAATGGTGCCATACCAATGCTGGATTGGTGACTGTTGTTGTAAGCAAACTCCACAAGAGGTAAAAACCTGTCCCAACTTCCAGAAAAATCGATGACACAGCTCCTTAACATGTCTTCAAGAATCTGTATCACCCTCTCTGACTGTCCATCCGTCTGTGGATGAAAAGCAGTGCTGAAATGCAGTCGAGAACCCAAAGCATTATGCAAACTCTTCCAAAATCTTGAAGTAAACCTGGGATCTCGATCAGACACTAAAGAAGTTGGAACACCATGCAGTTTCACAATCTCCTGGATATACAGCTCAGCCAATCTCTCCAAAGAGTAATCCATCCGCACCGGAAGGAAATGAGCTGTCTTAGTCAATCTATCCACAATCACCCAAATGGCATCATGTCTTCTTTGTGTCAATGGCAAACCAGACACAAAGTCCATTGTCACTCTTTCCCACTTCCATTCAGGCACTGACAACGGTTGAAGCAACCCGGTTGGAACTTGATGCTCTGCTTTAACTTTCTGACAAGTGAGACATTTCGATACAAACTCAGCAATGTCTCTCTTCAACCCAATCCACCAATAATGTTGTCTCAAATCATTATACATCTTCGTACTACCCGGATGCATAGCAAACACTGACTGATGAGCTTCTTCTAAAATAACTCTTTTCAAATCAGCATCATCGGGCACACACAATCGGTTCTTAAACCAGAGACTCCCATCATCTCTCACAACAAAATCTCTAGTCTTCCCAATCTTGCAATCTGAAATAATCTTCTGCATCTTCATATCAACCAACTGAGCCTCTATGATCTGATCTAACAAAACTGGCTTCAATTGCAACCGTGCCAACAATGCACCATCATCACAAGGTACAAAACTGGCATGCAATGCTCTCAACTCAACAAGCAACGAGAGCGAGTAAACTGTTAAACCAGCTAAAGACTTCCGACTCAGAGCATCAGCAACAACATTTGCTTTACCTGGATGATAGTCAATTAAGCAGTCGTAGTCTTTAATCAATTCTAACCATCTTCTCTGGCGAAGATTGAGTTCTTTCTGGACACCCAAATACTTCAAACTCTTGTGATCAGTGTAGATGAAACATTTCTCTCCAAACAGATAGTGGCGCCAAATCTTCAATGCAAACACAATGGCTGCCAATTCCAAATCATGGGTCGGATAGTTAAGCTCATGCGATTTCAACTGTCTAGATGCATAAGCTATAACTTTCCCTTCTTGCATCAAAACACACCCCAAACCTCTATGTGAAGCATCACTGTAGATCACATATGGTTTGCCTTCAACAGGTAAAGTTAAAACAGGCGCTTGAGTTAACATATCTCTCAACTGCTCAAAGCTAGCCTGACACTGATCCGTCCACACAAATCTCACTCCCTTACGAAGCAATCTGGTGAGTGGAGTAGCTATCAAAGAAAACCCTTTTACAAACCGCCGGTAATAGCCTGCCAAACCCAGAAAACTTCTAATCTCTGTCACAGACTTGGGTGGACTCCAATTCAGAATAGCTTCAACTTTACTTGGATCAACTCTAATGCCTTCTGCTGAAACAATATGTCCAAGAAAAGCTACTTGATCCAACCAGAACTCACATTTCGACAATTTGGCAAACAACTGCTTCTCTCTCAAAATCTGCAACACAATCCGCAGATGCATATCATGTTCCTCTTCATTCCGCGAATACACTAGAATGTCATCGATGAAGACCACAACAAACTGATCCAGATAGGGCCTGAACACCCTATTCATCAAATCCATAAAAGCTGCAGGTGCATTCGTTAGACCAAAAGGCATAACTAAAAATTCATAGTGCCCATACCTGGTCCTGAAAGCTGTCTTCGGAACATCTTCAGCTCTGACTCTCAGCTGATGGTATCCTGATCTTAGATCAATTTTAGAAAATACAGCTGCACCCTTTAATTGATCAAAGAGATCATCGATTCTAGGCAAAGGATATTTATTCTTAATAGTCACTTTGTTCAATTGCCTATAATCGATACATAACCTCATAGTACCATCTTTCTTCTTCACAAATAGCACAGGAGCTCCCCAAGGAGAAACACTAGGGCGAATAAATCCTTTGTCCAACAACTCCTGTAATTGCACTTTTAACTCCCTCAATTCTGCTGGTGCCATTCTGTAAGGAGTAATAGAGATAGGAGTGGTACCAGGTAACAATTCAATACCAAACTCCACCTCTCTCTCTGGAGGCAATCCAGGCAACTCCTCTGGAAACACATTTGGGAACTCAGCAACTGTGGCAATGCTATCAATGGGAGAACCCTTCACTCTAGTATCTATCACATGAGCGAGATAGGCTTCACACCCCTTTCTAATCAACCTCCTGGCTGCAACAGCTGAAACAAATAAGGAGGCTAGCTGTTCCTGCTCATTAGATACTAGCACTTCTCTACCATCAACGGTTCTCAAAGAAACAATTTTCTTTTTACAATCCACCACAGCTCCATGTCGAGATAACCAATCCATACCTAAGATCACATCATATTCCTTAAATGGCATCTCAATCAAATCTCCAAAGAACTCCTCACCCTGCACCCTCACTACACTATCCCGGTGCACCTTACTCACAACCACACTATGCCCTAATGGATTTGTCACCAACACATCAAATCCTAGGGACTCAGCATGCACATCAGATACAGGCAAGACAGATACACTAACATAAGAATGCGTGGAACCCGGATCAATCAAAGCAAGTACTGGAGTATTAAATAAAGAAAAAGTACCAGCTATGACTGCCGATGCATCTGGCTGCCTCTGCATAACATACATCCTCTGGGAAGAACCAACCTCCTCTGGTCTACCTTCTCTGGATGCAGCACCTCCTCTAGAACTGAACCCTGACCTACCTCCTCGGCTGACACCTCTGCCTCCTCTACCTCCTCTCACACTAGCTCGAGAAGCAGCAGAATCAACTGGCATCTGCTCCTGCCTCTCAGGGCAATCTCTCACAAAATGGTCTGGTGATCCACACCTGAAACATACCCCTGCAACACTAGCCTTCCAACAAGGACCACCATGTGGCCTCCCACAATGGATGCAGATGGGAAGAGTGGATCTCCGAATCATCGGGGTCGGAGCACTAGCCACTGAAGCTGCAGGTCTAAATCTCTGCCTCTGGAACTGCACTGGCCTACCAGCTGATCTATGACTTCTACTACTCCGAGGAACAAAACTTCCTCTACCCCTCTTAGCAGAAGAAGACCCTGCCTCGAACTGGGGCCTTCTAACTCTAACCTCCTCTTCAGAAGCAACTGCAACTATGGCCTGGGCTCTCTCTACACTCCTAGCTGCTGCAACTAACTGGGAGAAATCCTGATACCTGGAGCCTGCCACATGACATATAATTGAGGGCCTCAATCCCTCCTCAAATCGCCGACATCGATCAATCTCATCAGCAATGATACCCCCAGCATACTGACTCAGTCGAATAAACTCTACTTCATACTCAGTAACAGTCTTGCTGTCTTGCTTCAAGCTTAAGAACTCCATCTTCTTCATGTCCTTATACTCCCTAGGAGTATACTTCAACTCAAATTCCCTCAGAAAATCAGTGTAAGACAGTGTTGGAGGATCATCCATAGAGTGTGGCACTGTCTTCCACCAGTCATATGCGTCCTTCTGCAGTAATGACCTGGCATAATCAAACTTTTCCTCAGGGGTGGCTTGTAACTGAATAAAGATTCTCTGCACTTTGCCTAACCATTGCTCAGCCACTGCTGGATCAGTGGTTCCCATAAAATCTTCCGCCCCAAACTTCCTCAATTTATCATACTGTCTCATCTGAACCTGAGGCTGGGGTGGTGGTGGAGGTGGCTGTATTGGTGCTTGCCTCATTACTTCCATCATATGCCTAAACCAGGCTGGCGGAACCTCCTCTCCAGCTGGTCTACCCGACACCGAAGCAGGTGCCTCCTCAACACTATCAACCCTAGCTCCCTCGGCAGGAGCAATGCTCTCGGCACTACCCTCAACTGACTGTCTTGAGTGAGGATCCATCAACACCTAATACTGCAAACACAGCAGATTACATCTTATTAAAGATCAGGGACTGCCAATCTCAAACGTATATGTTATTCAAAACCATTTTTTTTAAGTAAAAATATTCTTTTTATTATATTTTACCTAGATTGAGAATCTCAAACCTAGGCTCTGATACCAAAACAATTGTAACACCCCCATATTCAATGCACATACACTACAACCACAACAATGTAGCATAAGTGCACCAAACATAGGGATGCTACGTTTTCCTTAACATTCAAAACATTTTAAAACTTGATACCATATCCATATCACTATATCTTATTAACAAAATGGATCATTTACTTATAAAACAAAACATATTAGTTATCTATATATATATATATATATACATATACATTTATATATTACACAGCGGAAGTTATCAAATATATATATATATGAAAACATTTGAATACATATTTACTATTATACATATATTTACATTATCAACAATACTTTACACAATATAAAAGATTTATACATGATTGGCAAGTCAGCTCTGATCTTTAAGCTCCCAAAATCAACTCTTCAATGTCTACTCTCACTCGGTCTCGAAGAGCTCTCGGGTTCGATTCTATCAGTTCTATCACCTGCGCGATTAAACACTATCGCGCTAAGCCAAGGGCTTAGTAAGATAAAACATGCAATAAACATGCTTAAATGCTATACAATGCCAATTCTAATTTATCATACATGTAACAACATAAATGCAAAGCTAACAACATACTTTTACATTTCATAACCTAACATACATATATGTATATCAGAATTCAACATCTTTGCATATATTTTATTAGTTAATCATTTAATCATTCATGAACAACACTAAGCAAAGACAAGCATGGGCCTAAGACACACTAATATGCCATTCAATTTTCAGAGTTAATGCTTTGGTTTTGTTATCACATTTATCAATATCAATATCATATACCCAACTAGGCTTCAAGGATTAAGTTCAACCAAGCTTCAAGGGGAGCAAAGCATGCTAAGCATCAACCCAACTTGGCTTCAAGAACTAACCCAACCTAGCTTCAAGGGTTGTAACATCTCAATTAGGCTTCAAGGATTCAATCCAACCTAACTTCAAGAGATTGTTACACTCATTAGGCATGCCACCAACAACAAACTCTGAAAATGGAATAACACATTAGCCACACAATTCACTTAGATTTCCTTCTCAATTCTTATTATCATTTAGGCAAACATGCCTCATTTATCTCCATTAAATCACCTTAGCCAATAACAATGGCTCCACCTTTCATTTCACAATATAACACTTCATTATTCAAGTGTATTTTTATCTCACATAGCATCATTCATAAATATTAACATTTCATTCCACATTTCTCATAAAAACACATTACCATTCAAAGTGCATAACATAACATTGTTAATTCTCAACAATGCAACTAGGGCAAAACACAATTGACATGATTCATAGCTTTAGGACCATCCACATTCATTTGATTAGATCATTCTTGTGTTTGAAACATGTTTATAATGTTCATGTTTAAGTTTAGGAACAATGGAACTTTTGAAAAATTTAAACCATGCAAAGAGAACCAAGAAATCAAACAATGTTCAAATCATTTGAAGGGCACGCCCAACTCACTTGATTGACACGCCCAACCATCTTGAGTGACACGCCCGTGTCCTTAAAAAGAAAAGAGGCAGTAGCTTCCTCAAATAAATGACACGCCCAACCAACTTGAGCGACACGCCCGTGTCCTTAAAAAGAAAAGAGGCAGTAGCTAATTCAAACAATTGACACGCCCACTCCCCTAAATTGATTTTGGCCGTGTCACCAAATCATAAAACCTTAACTAAAACCAACCCTTTCTCAATTGCACTCAAACACAATATTCATCATATAACATATTTCACATGAACATAATCAATGTTCTAAACACATATTCATCATAAAAACTACTTCACCACACATTAATATCACAATTAAACACATATTCACCACAAAACCCTAAAATCCAACATCCTTCTCCCTCCATCCAAATCAACAACCATCATTTCCAACAACAACCTTCAATTAAACTCATAACTTAAAATCAATTTAACATTTGAAAGCACAACCAAACACATCTCAAATCCACCAAATCACAAAATCATCAAACCCTACTTTACTTCCAACACAACTTCCAAATAAGTAAAGACAACAAGAAAATACTTACTTGAAAAGAAGAAATTCCACAAATCCTTTGTCAAAACCTTGGATTGCTTCATCAACTTGCTTCTATCATCAAGAACACTTCTTTTTCTCTTTTCAATTTGGAGAGCCGGCCACTTCATGAAGAAAGAAGACAATGATCAAGATACAAAGTCAAATTTTGCTTTTAATCTCCACCAAGTGTTCTTATCCAAGCAATTACTAAAACACCCTCAATCATATAACTAACCTTTGTCTCATATAAGTCCTTATATGTAATTTCATTAACAACCAAAAATATCTTCTTCCACTTAACCATCACCTTGACTCTTCATTTGACCACTTTATATGTTATATATATCATCATATACACAACATATACATTTGTCTCTAAACCCTAATTCTTCCTCCAAAACACATATGCACAAGCATTCACTTTCCAATTTCTTTTCTTACCCCATCATATGCATACAATTCAATTAAACAATAACAACAACAACAACAACAACAACATAATCAAAACTTCTAAGCCACATATGAGGATATTACAGGAAAACCTTGAAAGGAAATCGGATTTTAAAAGTTCCTTATGACAGTGAAATCAATTGGACTTTTGGGAGAGCAAACAAGCAATTCAATCCATCAAAGGCATCAAAGCTTGTCTTTTTTCTTGTTCATCCAAGAAGTGATTTTTGGTGGAACCAACAAACGAAGGTATGAATTTCTTTATTTGTTTCATTAATTTACAGTAGCTTCATCACTCAAGAATAAAAATTATTGTTTCTGTTTACTTTGATTCAAAAAAAAACCCTAGAACATTAATTTATCTTTTTTAAAGCTTAAAAACCTTAATTCGTTTATTTATTTTCCAAAAATCTTAAAATAGTTGTTTTTATTTCTTCAAAATCTCAAAGCCCTAATTTGCTTTCCAAATTTTCAAAACCCTAAATTGAATCTGTTTCTTTCCAAAAACCCTAAAAAAATATCTTTCCAATTTCTATAAACCTTAAATCATTTTGTTTATTTTCATAATGTTTCATAAATTTATCAATTGTTTTTTCAAATTCTAAAACCTAATGCATTCTCCGAAACCCTAATTCTAAAATTCTAAAACCCTAATTCAACTCCAAAACCCAAAACAGTAAACCCAAAACTAGCTAACCTAAACCCTAAACCTAATCCTTAAAACCTTATAAATCTAAACATTCAAATCCAATATAATAAAACCAAAATAACAATATGTTACCAAACCTATTTATTTTAAATCACAGTAGCATTATTTTCATAAAACATCCAAAACCCCAAATCTTTAAAATATCCAGTAGCATTATTCACTTAAAAAATAATATTAGTTACTCAAAATTTCAAAACTCTATTTTCTAAATTTTAAACCTTAAAATCTTAATTTTCAACACCAAAACCTATAATCCTAGAAGCCAATTTCTAAAATTTTCTGGGGCGCTGCCCCCTTGACCCCCGCCCGCTAACCGGCTATAGGGACTGCCGTATGGGCTCGTCGAAAGGGTCAATATTCATTTGTATATTATGAGTCCGGTTATTTAACTTTCCTTTTTCCAAAGCCCTAATTTAGTAAATAAAATTCTAAAATCCTTTTTTAAGATGCGAACCCTAAATTATATATTTCTTGCTTTATTTAATTTTAGATTTGATTATATAGTTTATTATATACTTTGATTTATTTAATTTTAATGCTTGATTTATTTAATTTATCATGGATGAATGCTTATTATATATTTTGATTGATGTTTAATATCTTTGATAATGATTTATTTATGATGAATGGTTATTTACTTTTATCGATTTATTTAGATTACCAAATGTTATAAGAGGTATGTTTCCACTTGGTGGGTACCTCATTAGTTAAATATCATGTAATTTAAATTGCTTTTCTATTTTAGAACCAATTTAAAGGACATATTTTTACCTTTCATTGGGTGTCTTATTTAGGCATGGATTAGGTAAGGGCATGTTTCTATCTTCGGATGGGTGTCCATTTATTTGTCTTGCTTGGACATTATATTGATTTTCAATATATCGATGCTTTATTTTAATTATTGTGTGTAATATGGATAATATTGTTATATTTAAGAATTTTATAATATTAAGACCTGTAAAGGAGGCCGGTTCCAATGAACCGGGCATTATGGGGGTGCTGGGCCATTTCTCACCTTCCCCACACGTACCCAACTTTCTGAACCCATTAGGGGGTTGAGGATTTCTTAGGAATCGAGTCATCCACCCCTTTATTTTTCCCGGCCTGTTCGGGTGGTGACTCCATTTTCTCCGGGCTTAGGTCCGTGTTCTCTAAGGCCCCAAGCCTAAACAGTACCGAAGTGGCAAGAACCATTCCACCGGGCGTGGAGGCAAAAATCCCCGCTCACAACATCCCAAATTTTCAACAAAACACAACCTGCATAAAAAAACACTTCTAATATAAAAATCAAACATTTCCACCTCAACTTCTCAATTTCTCCAAAATTTCTCAAAATATTTATACATATACATATATATTTATCAAAACACATATAAAATCCACATTATACAATCATTCAAAACAGTGTTTAAAATTTAAAATATATACTTCGAAAATATAATATAATATACATAATATTAAAATGTACTATAATATAAAATATATATATGATGGTAAAATGGTTCTGATCTTGATATACCCAAAAATTAACTTCACAATCAATGTCAAATTTAGACCCGATCCAATTTAGAAGAACTCTCCAGCTCAACCGGATAACTCCTGTTACATGCGCGATGAATTACAGTCGTGGTAAGCTAAAAGTCTAGCGGTACAAACTTTGATAATAATAAAACTTGAATACAATGTCAATGCATAATGCATTTGTATACCATGTCACAATGTGGCATTCAATTCCATTTTATAACATAATTTCTCATCTTTTTATAATTCACATAAAACACATGCATAAACATAGGCTCAAACAAACTAATACATTATTCAAATTCCAGAGTTACTATTTTTATCTATGTTTACACCAAGTGTTTAGCCTCAAAGGAAAAATCAAATATCAGTGAAGCCAAGTGTCTAGTCCCGAAGGCAAAATCAAGTATCAGTGGCGTCAAGCGTCTAGCCCCGAAGGCAAAATTAAGTATCAGTGGCGCATAACGTGTAATATCCCAAAGTATACCCTAAAAGTTTTAAAATATTTATTGTTGTATTTAGATTAAATGTTATAAGTGTATATGTTTAAGTGGAAAGAGAAAAGAGGTAAGGAGAAGAGTGTATATGTTATATATATAGAGATATATACAACATATACAAGTCAAAGAAATGGAAGGTCAAAAGAAGATTTACTTATTTTTAAATTAATTGAAATGGAAATTAAAGGAAGTGGATGAGGATATTTATGAATATTTTATTATTTAATTTGCTTGGTTGAGATTTAAAGAGATGATTGAGTGGTTAAGAGAGAGTTGACTTGTGTTCTATTCATCTTCTACTTCTTTTCTTTTCTTCTTGGCTGGCTAACTCCATAGCAAGAGAAAAAGTGAGATTTTGTCTTTCCAAACTCAAGATTTAAGGATGTTTCAAGTGATCAAGTTGGAATTCTAAAGATTTTAATCACTTTTGGTAAGTTTTCCACTTGATTCCCTTGTTTTCTTTTAAGTTTGTGTTTTGAGTTGGGTGTTTGATTGTTGATGGTATGTGTATATTTGATTATGGTGTAATTAAGAGTGTTTGGTCTTCTTGGTGTTGATTTTGGAGTTTGATTGAAGAGATAGAGTTAAGTTTGGTGTTGGAAGAGCAAGTGTTGTGTTTGGGATGTGTGTATGTGATGGTTGTGAATTGGTGTTTGATGTATGTATTGAGTTGTTTTGTATTTTTGTAAGTTATTATGGTTTATTGGTGTGTTTAGTTAAGTTTGTTTGAAGTGGAAAATGGTGGAAGTAAGAGGTTTGTTGGATGTGATGTTGTTGCTGCCGGAATCAAGATTTTTGGCCTGACATGCCCATGAGCATGGCCAGGTCTTTAGGCGTTTCAATGGTTCTGTTTTCTGGATGGGTGACACGACCAGTGACACGCTCATGTCACTAAACGTGTCACAACTATTGTGATGTTGGTGGATTGATACGGCCAGTGACACGCCCATGTAACTGAGTGTGTCATAACTACTGGGTTGAGGGAGGATTGACACGGCCAGTGACACGCCCATGTCATTGAGCGTGTCAAAGCTTCTGTGTTGTGGATTTAGGGCACGGTCAGGGACACACCCGTGTTGTTGAGCATGTCATGTGTAGAGTTTGCCCTAGTTAGTTCTTAGCCTTATTATCTCATGTGTATATTTAAGTGAGTGTGTATTATTCCTTTTGGATTAAGTTTTTAAAGAGATTGAGTTGCCCTAATCCAAGTGTTGAAGGATTATTAGAAGAGGAGGTTGATAGATTAGTGTGAGTTGCTCTTGAGGTAAGTACAAACTTATATGGTTGCATACATTTACATGACATTGGGACTTAACACATTTGGTTGTAAATGTGTTAAGTAATCTATTACTTTGTCGATACATTTGATTAATGTTATGATTTGCATAATGTGAAAGATGTGAGGATCATTCAAAATGTATGTCCATTGCAATTGGTTATGTATACTCTAATGATGAGATGTGAAGCCATTGTTGTTGGCTATAATGATGCAAATAAAATAATTGAGGCATGTTTGCCTAGATGATTATGAGGAAATGAGAATGGAATTGGTAATGAAATAATGAAAGAATTGTGTGTCTAATATGTTAGTTAATTTTCAGAGTTTTGTTGTTGGTGGCATGCCTAATAGTAATAATCTCTTGAAGCTGGGTTGGGCTTGATCCTTGAAGCCAAGTTGGGTTGAAGTTTAGCATGCTTAACTCCCCTTGAAGCTGGGTCGAGTCTAGTCCTTGAAGCCTAGTTGAGATGTTACAAACCCTTGAAGCTGGGTTGGGTTTGGTCCTTGAAGCCAAGTTGGGTTGATGCTTAGCATGCTTCGCTCCCCTTGAAGCTTGGTAAGGCCTAATCCTTGAAGCCTAGTTGGGATAATGATAATGTGATAATTAAACCAAAACATTAACTATGAAAGTTGAATGGCATGTTAGTTTCTTTTGGGCCCATGCTTGTCTTTTTTTAAATGTGAATCATGAATGGTGAAACAAATGAATAATAAGATTTAATGTAAGGTTTTGAAATATGATATTCTTATGTATTGTTTATGATATATGAATGTGTGACATTAGCATTACATTAAAGCATATTGTTATTGTGGTTTGTACCACTAAGCCGTTGGCTTAGCGCGATTGTGGTTCATCGCACAGGTGACAGGGTAGAACCGGAGAGTTTAGCTAGACCGAGTTGAGTCTAGGCTTTTGAAGTGTTAATTGTGGGCTTAAAGATCAGAGACAAACTGCTAAACATGTATAAACTTTATGTTTTGTAAATATTGATTTTGATGTATATATATATATGTAAATACCGCTACATTTTCCGCTGCTAAATAAATAAATATTTTATCTATTATGTTCCATAAATATATATGAAATGTTTTAAGTTTTCTCATATTAATGCAGATGAGAAAAATTGGGTTGTCTAATATAAACCGTGGCACTCCTGTATCCGGTATACGTATATTACAGATGTGGTAGTATGTAGTGTGCATATAAGGGGTATAGGGGTGTTACAACTGTTTTGGTATCAGAGCCTAGGTTTGAGAATCTCAACCTAGGTGAATTGTAAGAAAAAAAAAAGAAAATCTTGATTTTAAAATATGGTTTTTGGATAAGATACATGCTTTGGCATTGGCAGTCTTTGATCTTTGAAGAGGTATATTCTGCTGTGTTTGCAGATATAGGTAGTGATAGCGTCTCAGTCACGTCAGTCCATAGAAGGTAGTGCTGAGAGTGTAGCTCCTGAAGAGGGTAGAGATGGAACTAGGGATGAGAGAGCTAGAGAGGCACCTGTTCTTATGCGAGAGAGATCAGCTACTGATGAGGTTTCGCCAGTTTGGCTAAGACATGTGGTAGAATTATTGAGGCAAGCTCTGGTGCATCAGCCGCCACCGCCACCACAGCCGCAAGTGCCAGTAAGACATTATGATAAATTGAGAAAGTATGGGGCTGAGGATTTCTTTGGCGCTACAGATCCTACAGTAGCTGAGCAGTGGTTGGATAGAGTTCAGAGAGTATTCATCCAGTTGCAAGCCACTTCTGAAGAGAAGTTTGATTATGCTAGATTCTTATTGCAGAAAGATGCTTATGATTGGTGGAAGACAGTTCAACATGCCATGGATGATCCGCCGACATTATCTTATAGTGATTTTTATAGAAGTTTGAGCAGAAATATACTCCAAGGGAGTATAAGGATGCCAAGAAGATGGAATTCCTAAATCTGAGACAAGAGAACCGGACAGTGACAGAGTATGAGATTGAGTATATCCAATTGAGTCACTATGCCGGTGGGATTATTTCAGATGATATAGACCGGTGCAGGAGATTTGAGGAGGGATTGAGACCCTCTATTATGTGTATTGTTGCTGGTTCTCGGTACCAAGATTTTTCTCAGTTGGTTGCAGTAGCTAGAAGTGTTGAGAGAGCACAAGGTATTGCAGCAGCTGCTACTGAAGAGGAGACCAAAGTTAAGAGACCTCAGTTTGAGGTAGGGTCTTCGTCTATGAAGAGAGGCCGGGGAAGTTTTGTTTCGAGAGTTAGTAGGAGCCAGAGGCAGTCGGGTAGGCCAGTTCAGTATCAGAGGTAGAGATCGAGACCTACAGTCTTTGTAGCGAGTGATCCGACTCCAGTGGTTCAGAGATCCATTCCACCTATATGTGTTCATTATGGTAGGACACATGGAGGTGCTTGTTGGAAGACGGGTGGATCAGGAGTATGTTTTAGATGTGGGTCACCAGCTCACTTCATCAAAGATTGCCCTGAGCTACAGGAGGATAGACAGACTGATACTGCAACTTCTCGACCTAGTGTTAGCAGAGGTGGTCGAGGGAGCAGAGGTTTTAGTAGAGGTGGTCGACCTGGGATCAGTCAAAGAGGAGGCTCTACATCTGGAGGCAGTAGGCCAGATGAGGCTGGGTCTTCTCAGTGAGTGTATGTGATACAGAGGCAGCCGGATGCTTCAGCAGTTATTGTGGGTACATTTTCTTTATTTGGCATTTTAGTTCTTGCTTTGATTGATCCAGGATCTACTCATTCATACATAAGTGCATCTATCTTGCCTTTGTCTGAATTGCATTCTGAGTTCTTAGGATTTGATGTCTTGGTGACAAATCCTTTAGGACATAGTGTTATGGTGAGTAAGGTACATCGTGATAGTTCAGTTGTGGTGCAAGGTGAGGAGTTTTTGGGTCATTTGATTGAAAAGCCTTTTAAGGAGTATGATTTGATCTTAGGCATGGATTGGTTGTCTAAGCATGGAGCTGTGGTAGACTGTCAAAAGAAGTGTGTTACTCTGAGAACCAGTGATGGTAGAAGTGTAATGGTATCTAGTGAGCAGAGACAACTTGCATCCTTGTTTGTTTCAGCTGTTGCAGCTAGGAAGTTGATTAGAAAAGGGTGTGATGCTTATCTTGCTCATGTTGTGGATACCAGAGTAGTGAGTTCTCAACTTGATAGTATACCCACAGTTGCTGAATTCCCAGATGTGTTTCCTGTGGAGTTGCCAGGGTTACCCCCTGAGAGAGAGGTTGAGTTTGGTATCAATTTGTTGTCTGGTACCACTCCCATCTCTATTACTCCCTATCGAATGGCACCTGCTGAGTTGAGAGAGTTGAAGGTGCAGTTGCAGGAGTTGTTGGATAAAGGGTTTACTCACCCTAGTGTTTCTCCTTGGGGAGCTCCTATTTTGTTTGTGAAAAAGAAGGATGGTACTTTGAGGTTGTGCATCGATTATAGGCAATTGAATAAGGTGACTATCAAGAATAAGTATCCTCTGCCTAGAATAGATGATCTCTTTGATCAATTGAAGGGAGCTGCAGTGTTTTCCAAGATTGATCTGAGATCAGGGTACCATCAGTTGAGGGTTAGAGCTGAAGATGTTCCTAAGACAGCTTTCCGCACAAGGTATGGGCATTATGAGTTTTTGGTAATGCCTTTTGGGTTAACGAATGCACCTACAACTTTTATGGATTTGATTAATAGGGTGTTTAGACCCTATCTAGATCAGTTTGTGGTGGTCTTTATTGATGATATTTTGGTGTATTGTTTTATTAGTTTTTGTTATAAGTTTTGTGTCTTGTTTATTATGTTAATTATTGTTTTATTTAGGTATTTCGTTAGTTTTTATCGGTTTGTCTAGTGTTTTCTTTAATTGTGTAGTTTTAGTTTATTTTTAGTTTTATGTCGTTTTTGATTTAGTTTTTAGTTTGTGTTTATGTTTTGTCGGTTATTGTTTATTTACTTAGTGTTTTAAGTTTGTTTTGAGTTTTGTGTTAGGTTAAAAACAGGCAAGGAAACGAATTGAAGATGAAATGGGCAGTAGCTGACACAGGCAGAGGACACGACCAAGTCACTGGCCGTGTCCCATACCAAGTTAAAAGGAAGAACAAGTCCCAGTAGCAGACACCAGCAAGGGACACGGCCAAGTCACCTGGCCGTGTCCCTCCAAAGAAGAGCAACACGACCAAGTCACCATGACCTGGCCGTGTCCCACTTGTTACCAAAGGAAAGGGAGATCAATAATTACACAGAAGCGAACACAGGCAAGGGACACGGCCGTGTCTTGTGGCCGTGTCCCTCACAACTCACTCACACGGCCAAGTCAAGCTCCACTTGGCCGTGTCACTCAACAAAGAAGCAAAGAAGACCAAAAAGCAATAGAGGAGGACACATGCAGGGGACACGGCCATGTCACCTGGCCGTGTCCCTCCATCAAGCCTCACACGGCCGTGTCCCTCATCCCTTGGCTGTGTCCCTCATGTTCCAAGCCCGCATCGGATTTTTAACACGTACGATTCATATAAAAGAAAAAGAAAGTTAGGGTTTAGGGAGCTGTTGACGATTTTGAGAGCAAGTTTAGCCGTCTGAGAGAGATCTTAGGGTTTAAACATTTGTTTTCTTGGATTTTGATTCTACTTTGGATTACACTAGTTTAGATTAGATTGTTCATTCCATTGTTTCATCCTTCTTGCAAGATTCGATCAAGAGTTCATCAAAAGCTTCAAGGAGTTTGTAACTTGGTTTTATTCTTAAACTTTGTCTCTTTAGTTTCGTTGAAATTGTGTTTATGAACATTATCATGTCTAAATTGATTTCTTTGATTATTAATGAGATGAGTATGCTTGATAACATCATGAACTAATTTAATCTAGACTAGGGTTTGTATGGATTTGCTATGAATTGTATGAATTGGTTATTCTCTTAACTATTGATTTCTTTAGCCTTTATTGAATGAAAAATTGTTACATGTAATTGATTGGCCACCAATTGTGTGTTTTAGGTATTAGATGATGGATTGAGAGATGAAATCTAATGCTGGAACAATTCAATTAAGGACTTAGGTGAATTAGAGATATAACCTATTAAAAAGATTGTTTCAATTATAACAAGATTAGTTGTAAGAGGTTTGAATGCGAGAGCTTATTTCCTTGACTCAATTAATTAAGTTGCTTGAGATTTAATCTTAGAAATTAAATTAGTTAAGTGGAATAACCGTTCATACATATGAGTAGTAAAGAAGTGCAAACCCTAGACTCTTTTTATCAAGTGAATCAAAACATAAGCTATTGTTTATTTTTATTGTTTTCAAATTAAATCATTCTTCTTCGTTACTTTGCAAATTAAATTTCTTTAATTATTTGTTACTTTAAATTTGATAATCAATTACCCACTTTGGCTTCCTTGAGAGAACGACCTTGGGGCGATCACCTTTGCTACAGCTACCTTGTATACTTGCGAGTGACGCTTTGTGGTAGAGTTAATTTGAGCGCAACAAGTTTTTGGCGCCGTTGCCGGGGAAGCTAATTGGCGTAATTGTTCATTTAAAATAAAAAAAAAATTACATTTCAGATTATTTTCATTGTTTTCATTTTATTTAATTTGTCTTTTGCTTTTGATATTTCTTTTTCTAGAAATTTTTGTTTATGCAAGGCAGGAGATCACTTGAAGGAGAACTGCATCCATTCATTCCAGAAATTCAGAGAGTAAAAAGGAGCAGAGAGGAGTTTGAGTTTTTCACAGGATTTGATACTTCAGAGGAAGACATTTCGGATTTTGAGTTAGAATCTGAAAAATCTGTAAAGATGGCTGAAGAAAGGCAAAGAACCATGAGAGATTTTTCTAGACCTGTAATTGGGACTTCCACTTCTTGCATAAGACTGACAGATGCAGCAAGGAACTATGAGTTGAAGAACATTCACTACAACATGCTGCCATCATTCTATGGAGTTCCAAATGAAGATCCTTTAAACTTTATTCGGGATTTTTACTCCACCCTCAACACTTTTCCTTTGGGAGGACTAACAGAAGATCAGTTGAGGAAGAGATGTTTCCCTTATACTTTGAAGGATAGGGCAAAGAGCTGGCTCATGATGTTGCCTGAGAACTCACTGACAACTTGGGAGCAAGTTTACAATAAATTCATGGGCAAGTTCTATTCACACCAAAAGACAGCTGAGTTGAGAGGGAAGATTGCTACATTCTCTCAGTTTGAAGGAGAGCCATTTCATGAGGCTTGGGACATATTCAAGATGCTATTGATCCAGTGTCCACATCATCACTACCCACTTCAACTCCTTAATCAGTTTTTCTATGATGGTCTCACCCAGCAATTTCAGAATACTGTTGATAATGCAGCTGGGGGAGCCATGGGAGAAAAGACAGCTGATGAGACTTATGAGATTTTTGAGATGTTGGGAGCTAATTCTCAACAAAATAGTGTAAGGGGAAGAAACAAGGGGGTGAATCAACTGGAAGCCAATACTGAAATGGTTAGTCAAATAGTTGAGTTGACAAGACAGGTTCAGATGCTAAACATGAAGAACAATGTTTCTTCATCTACTCAAGAAGTGTGTGGAATCTGTGGGACATGTGGGCATGGAGCAAATATATGTCCCTCTGCATATGAGACTTTTGGGAATGAAGCTGAGCAAGTTAATGCTATGGGAGGATTTCAACCAAGAGCCAGGAATGATCCTTACTCTAACACTTACAATCCTGGCTGGAGGAATCACCCCAATTTTTCTTGGACAACAAATAATGCTCAACAGCCTTTCCATTTGCTCCAGAGACAGAACCAGCAGCAGGGTCAATCCTCAAATCAAATGCAGTCTAAGAGAGATAGTTTGGAGGAATGTTTACAAGCCTTCATCAAAGTCAGTGCACAAAACCAAGAGATGAACAACAAGAGACTGGATTCCTTGGAGGCATCTTTTAAGAAGGTGGAGACCCAAGTGGGGCAACTTGCACAACAGATGCAGATTCAACAAAAGGGGAAGTTTCCAAGTCAACCTGAGCAGGCACAAGCAGTGACTGTTCTTAGGAGTGGCAAGGTAATTAATAACAATGTTGAAAATAATTCTGTGAATGCAGGTGAGCAAGAGAAGAAAAAGGAAGGAGAAGTAGAGAACAAAGGTGCTGAAGAAAGATCAACGGAAAAGACCCCTACACCAGATTTGCATAAGGCAAGCAATCCATACAGGCCACCTATACCATTCCCTAGCAGGTTGAAGGATGATAAAAAAGATAAGCAGTTTTCAGATATCTTCAACATGCTATCTAAGGTAAGTATCAACTTACCATTACTTGAAGCAATTAAGAACATGCCGGCTTATGCTAAATTCTTCAAAGAACTGAATACCAAGAAAAAAAGGTATGAGCCGAATGAAAAGGTGATAGTTTCTGAGGTAGCCAGTGCTGTTTTGCAGCATAAACTACCCCCTAAGCTAAAGGATCCTGGAAGCTTTATTATTCAAATTGCTATGGGGAATGGAAAATGTACTGATGGCATGTGTGATTTGGGAGCTAGTGTGAATTTAATGCCTTACTCTGTGTACCTTGACTTAGAATTAGGGGAACTTAAGCCAACACAAATGGTGTTGCAATTAGCTGATAGATCTCTTAGATTCCCGAAAGGGGTTATAGAAGATGTGTTAGTTAAAGTAGGTGGTTTGATAGTACCTGTGGATTTCATTGTTCTTGACATGTAGGTAAGTAATTCTTCACCATCTGCACACACCATTCTGCTGGGTAGGCCTTTTATGGCGACTACCAATACTTTGATAGATGTTAAGAATGGGAAATTATCAATGACTGTTTTGGGACAAATTGTGGAATTTTCTATTTTTAACACTTCTCCTATTCCTACAACTGCTTTATATGAGGATTGTTCTTTCATTGATTGTGTTGATGCAGTTGTTTCAGATGTTTTCTTGCAGACAGGTTCCTCTGACAAATTGGAGCTGGCATTGACTTTGGATAGTGATTTGGAAATTTTTGATGCAGAAATAGCTAGTTGTCTTGAGACCTTAGAGGATGTTGAAATAGAGGAGTTTAAGGATGACCCAATTTTTGAACCTTCCCCCATTGAAAAAGAAGAGAAGAACCCCTCACTAGAGTTAGAGCTGAAAGAGTTACCTAAGAACCTGAAATATGTGTTTTTAGGGGATAATAACACTTTACCTGTGATAATATCTAGTGAACTTAGTGAAGGGGAGGAGATGAGGCTGGTGAGTGAGCTTAAACGATTAAAGAGAGCAATAGGATGGGGATTGAGTGACATCAAGGGTATTAGCCCTTCTATGTGCATGCATAGAATCACTTTAGAAGAGGGAGCTAAACCTGTGAGGGAGACCCTAAGGCGACTTAACCCAAATATGAGTGAAGTGGTTAAGAAGGAAGTGCTCAAATTGCTGGATGAAGGAGTAATTTATCCAATTGCTAATAGTGAGTGGGTGAGCCCAGTACATGTAGTTCCTAAGAAATCTGGAATCACTGTGGTAAAAAATGAGAATAATGAGTTGGTTCCTACTAGGACTACTACTGGGTGGAGAATGTGCATTGATTATAGGAAGTTGAACAATGCTACAAAGAAAGATCATTTTCCTCTTCCTTTTATTGATCAGATGTTAGATAAACTTTTTGGACACTCACATTATTGTTTTCTGGATGGCCTTTCAGGTTACTATCAGGTGCCAATAGCTCCAGAGGATCAGTCAAAGACAACCTTTACTTGCCCTTTTGGGACTTATGCATTTCGTCGTATGCCCTTTGGCTTGTGCAATGCCCCTGCAACTTTTCAGAGATGCATGATGTCTGTCTTCTCAGATATGATCGACGATTTTATTGAGGTATTTATGGATGATTTTTCTGTTTTTGGTAATTCTTTTGATAATTGCCTCAATAAACTTGTTCGTGTGCTTGAGAGATGCATTGAATGTAACCTCACTTTAAGTTGGGAAAAGAGTCATTTTATGGTTACTCAGGGCATTGTCTTAGGTCATGTGGTGTCGAGTAAAGGGATTGAGGTGGATAAGGCTAAAATTGAATTGATTGCTAAGTTACCCCCACCTACCTCTGTTAAGGGAATAAGAAGTTTTTTAGGGCATGCAGGATTTTACAGGAGGTTTATTAAGGATTTCTCCAAAATAAGCAAACCATTGTGCCATTTATTGGGGAAAGATGTCCCATTTGAATTTACAGTATAATGCATGCAAGCTTTTAATTCTCTTAAGGAAAAATTGACTAGTGCACCTGTGATTGTAGCTCCTGTCTGGTCTTTACCTTTTGAAATCATGTGTGATGCTTCTAATCATGCAGTAGGAGCTGTTCTTGGGTAAAGGGTTGACAAATACTTGAGAGTAATATATTATGCTAGTCTAACCCTGAATAGTGCACAAATAAATTACACAACAACTGAGAAGGAAATGTTAGCTGTAGTTTTTGCTTTAGACAAATTTAGAGCTTATTTAATTGGGTCAAAAATTATTGTTCATTCTGATCATGCAGCTCTTAAATATCCTTTAACAAAACAGCATGCTAAACCGCGCTTAATTAG
Organism: Garcia nutans; assembly: GCA_947685225.1. Taxonomy (NCBI): domain Eukaryota; kingdom Viridiplantae; phylum Streptophyta; class Magnoliopsida; order Malpighiales; family Euphorbiaceae; genus Garcia; species Garcia nutans. The sequence continues at coordinate 20,459,735 of CANTUV010000044.1, forward strand.
ATGGGTGTTGTTACTGCAAGAAATTGATTTCCAAATCAAGCATACTAAGGGTAGTGAGAATGTTGTTGCTGATCACTTATCTAGATTACCCTTCTTTAGTGAAAATCTTGCATCTGATAACATTCATAAAAATTTAAGCATTTCCTGATGAGCATTTGTTTGTGGTAATTAATGCACCTTGGTTTGCAGATATTGCTAACTATCTTGCCTGTGGTATTTTGCGATCTAACATGTCTTTTCAGGAAAAGAAAAGGTTTCTACACTTGAGTAAGTTTTATTTTTGGGATGAACCTTATCTATTCCAGATTTGCAAAGATGAGATAGTTCGCAGGTGTGTTTCTGAGGAAGAACAACTGAGTGTTCTTCAATTTTGTCATGACCTTCACTGTGGGGGTCATTTTGGAGGAAGAAAAACTGCAGAAAAGGTGCTTCAAAGTGGTTTTTACTGGCCTACTTTATTTAAAGATGCTCAAGACTATTGTAAGCACTGTGATCGTTGCCAAAGAGTAGGTAACATTGGAAGGAGGAATGAAATGCCTCTTCAGTCATATATTGTTGTTGAACTGTTTGATGTGTGGGGAATAGACTTCATGGGTCCTTTCCCAAAGTCTTTTGGTTATGAATACATTTTAGTTGCTGTTGATTATGTTTCCAAATGGGTGGAGGCAATCCCCACCCGTACTAATGATGCTAATATTGTTGTTAAATTTGTGAAGGAAAACATTCTTAGTAGGTTTGGCACACCAAGGGTGATAGTAAGTGATGGGGGGAGTCATTTTTGCAACAGGCTTTTTGAGAAGTTAATGCATAAATCCGATGTGAAGCACAAGGTGGCAACCCCATACCATCCACAAACTTCTGGACAAGTGGAAACATCCAACAAGCAGCTAAAAGGAATTCTGGAGAAAACAGTCAACACATCCAGGAAGGATTGGGCAAGTAGATTGCACGATGCACTATGGGCATATCGGACTGCTTTCAAAACTCCTCTAGGTATGAGTCCATATCGATTGGTGTTTGGAAAAGCTTGTCACTTACCAGTGGAGTTGGAGCACAGAGCATATTGGGCAATCAAGACTCTGAATTTGGACTTGGACAAAGCGAAGAGAGAAAGATTTCTACAAATTTTAGAGTTAGATGAGCTGAGGAATGAGGCTTATGAGAGCTCAAGAATTTACAAGGATCGCACTAAAGCACTTCATGATAAAATTATAGTGCGAAAGACATTGAGTCCAGGTATGAAGGTTTTACTTTTTAACTCACGACTCCGTCTTTTTCCAGGTAAACTCAAGTCTCGATGGAGTGGTCCTTTCGAGATAACACAGGTATATCCTTCTGGTGCAATTGAATTACTTAACTCTAGAACAGGTGAGACTTTCAAAGTGAATGGACAGAGAGTTAATCCATACAATGAAGGATTTCAGGAAGTGAGGGTCATTGACAGTACTTTGATTCATGATCCCTAGGCCTTGCATGATGTCCAGCTATATGACATTAAAGAAGCGCTATATGGGAGGCAACCCATCGGTTTGCATTTATTTTTCGTAGTTGTAATTTTAAGTTTAGCGAATTTTGATTTCTGTTCGGTTTCATTAAATGGACTGTGCATTGATCGGTTTTTCTTTACTTTGTGTTTCAGGGTGTTTAAAGAAGAAGGTTTGCAAAATCGTTTAAAAAAAAAGTGTTTAAAGTTAAAAATGGCAGAAGAGGACACGGCCAAAGGACTTGGCCGTGTCCCTTGGCCGTGTCACTCACTGGACACGGCCAAAATTTAAAAAAAAAAATATGGAATTGATCGATTTTGCACAGACTTGGACACACCCAGGGGACACGGCCGTGTCACTTGGCCGTGTTCCCCAAAAACCATGAGACACGGCCGTGTGCTCTCCACTTGGCCTTGTCCCTTCACTTTCACACACAGACACGGCCAAGTCAGCACACACACGGCCGTGTCCTTCAATTTTTGCCTTTAAAAAAGCCCGATTTTGCCCAGTTTTATTTCATGAATCCCTTACTTTTCTATCTTCTTCTCTCTCGCTCTCTCGTTCTCTGCAACACCAAACCCTTGATTTTTATTTTCAAATCTCCATCTCTTCCGTTAAAACTTCAAATTACTCCAACAAAACTTGAGATTATCACTTAAAACTTGCTCTTTGCTCGTATTATTTTGATTTAATTCAGTTTTGGGTGTTATTTTCTCAGATTTCATGTCGCCAAGAACTAAAATTGTACCACACCGAAAGAAGAAGAAATCTGGAACCGAAGGAGCTTCGTCATCTTCTTCCACCTTATCTCACAAGAGGGCAAGTCTTTTGGCTCGGGGGTTTTTCCCCACAAGGTATGTGAATGACGAATCTCTAGATGCTTTGCAAATGAGGACTGCTTTTTATAGATATGTGCAATATCTTGGGTGGGAGACTTTTGTTTCATTGAGACCTCTGCAGTTTGAGGAGCTCACCCTAGAATTTTTGACAACTCTTAAGGTGGAAAGGGATGATAAGAAAATTTGTAGGAGATTGATGTTTAAATTAATGGGTAGATCATTTGTGCTTACTATTGATCAGTTGAATGATATATATGGTTTTCATCACCATGGAGAAAGATCGATACCCAAAGATTTTAGACAACAATTTGCTTGGGGTGCCTTAGGCTCGGGTACTTATGTGGCCAAATCGGCCAAAGCATCTAAATTGCGGAACCCTACTTTGAGATATTTGCACAGGTTTATGTCATGTGGGTTCTTTGCAAGGAAGGAGAGCCCGGGTGTGGTTGAGTCGAGTGAGCTATTTTTCTTGGACTGTGTTTTGAATGAAATGAATATTAGTGCCGGCTATTGGTTAGCCGATATTTTTTATTCTATACTAATAAAAGGAGGGGGGCTATTTGTGTTGGAGGATTGATCACTACATTAGCAGTAGCCCTTGTGGAGGATTTTGACCCGAGTACTACTCAGATGACTCGAATTTTGGGTAATGATTCCTTGGATTTAGCTATACTGGCGAAGATGCACATGGTGGTGCATAGAAGAGGGACTTTTGTGATGCCGTCAGCTGAGCCTGAAGCACCGGGGGACAGGCAGAAGAGAGCCCGGGTCGATGAGGAGTCTGACTCGGATTCTCTTGACTTAGATGAGGATGCTCCTGTTTCAGAGAATCTAGAGATACTTCGGAGGATTCAAGCCCTGGAGGGCAAGGTAGATCGATTGGAGGGAAAGGTAGATGGACTGACAGGCACGGTGGACCGAAACCATATTGAGATGTTGCAACAGATGGATCAGATTAACAGCAACCTTGCCAAAATTCTGAGTCTTCATCCCTCGGCTGCATCATCTTCCCGCCCGCCTTTTCCTTAGACTTTGTGTTCCTTGCTTTATTTTATTTTATTTAGTGTACTTTTGTTTTATTTTTTCGTTTTTGTTTTTCATGTTAAAACTTTTGTGTTTGGATATTTTATTGTACTTTTGTTATCAAACTTTTGTGTTTGTGATGGGAAGCTAGGATTTTGCCTCACCAAGTACGATGGAAGACATGTTGTCCTTTAACTCTTTTTATTTATTATTCTTGTTTTCCATTGAGGACAATGTCAATTTTAAGTGTGGGGTACTCTTTAAGCTTTCCTTTAATTCTTGTTGTGCTTATTGTGTTGTTTTGTTTATTGTGTTTGTTGTGCATGGTATAATTGTTGAAAATTTATTGATCTTTTCTGTGATTCTAGCATTATAGTTGAGACTTTGGTATCAGCATAGAAATGAGCATTTGAATTCATTTGGGATTAATTTTCGCATTCTGCAATTCATGACATGTAAATCTTTGTGAACCCACCTGTGTGAGCTTTGAGCCTCATAAAATTTGATATTTTTGTCAATTAATTTTCTTTTCTTAAGTGTGCACCTTCATGATGTTGCATCTCTAGAGTTTGCTTTTGCATACTTATTGAACTCACATTATGATTTAATCTCAAGTTTTAAAATGATGAAGGCAAATTAGGTTAGCCCCTTTAGCTTAAAGAGACTTCCCTTTATATTGATTTCCTTAGTAAGCCAAGTTGAGCCATTGACCGTTTCTTGTTTGATTAACATAATTCTCAACTTAACATGTTCTTATTATCATCATACCTATGCATTAAGGAATGGAGTTGTATGATTAGACAATAGGGTAGTTTATTTCAAGTGTGGGGTAAGTAAAAAAAAAAAAAATTTGGTATTGCTATTTGGGGTTGAAATGCATACTTTGCACATTGTGTTGGATTAAGAGTTGATTATTCCTTTCTTCTACATTTTAAGCTAGATGTTCTATGCAAGTTTATATTTTGTATATATATATTTAAAAAAAAATGAAAAAATGATAAAAGAAAAAGAAAAAAGAGAAAATAAATAAAATAAAAAGAGATATTTATATACAAAAGTCAAATATGTTCTAGCATTGGTCATCAAAAGAGGAATGTCGACTCATGTATTTTTCTTTGAGTATGCAAGTATGTGAGGTATCAAGGGTTGGTGAGTATGCTATTTGAAGGAGTTATGAGTTTCTTAGCAAGAGTAGTGTCTAATTTAGATACTCCATTTCTTGATGCTCCAGCTTAAATGTCTTTTCTCACACCTTACCTTAGCCCCATTACATCCAAATAAAAGACCTTCGGATTATTTCTTGAGAAAATCAGTGAGGGAGATTGGATAATTAAGCAAGTTTATGGCAGTATGCACTCATGAGTGGTATGAGTGATTAACCTTTGAAATCGAGTGAAACACTTAGTTGAGAGATAAGATTTGTATGTCTGGATCAATGAATGAGTTAAGAAAATCTTGATTGAAGGAAATTGCAATTATTTATGTCTGATGTCTTAAAGTATTTCATCTATGTTCTGGAATTATAGTTAAGGTTGTTTGAATTTTTAATTTATGCCATGTGAATTTGCTTGAGGACAAGCAAAGTTTTAAGTGTGGGGTAGTTGTTTTATTAGTTTTTGTTATAAGTTTTGTGTCTTGTTTATTATGTTAATTATTGTTTTATTTAGGTATTTCGTTAGTTTTTATCGGTTTGTCTAGTGTTTTCTTTAATTGTGTAGTTTTAGTTTATTTTTAGTTTTATGTCGTTTTTGATTTAGTTTTTAGTTTGTGTTTATGTTTTGTCGGTTATTGTTTATTTACTTAGTGTTTTAAGTTTGTTTTGAGTTTTGTGTTAGGTTAAAAACAGGCAAGGAAACGAATTGAAGATGAAATGGGCAGTAGCTGACACAGGCAGAGGACACGGCCAAGTCACTGGCCGTGTCCCATACCAAGTTAAAAGGAAGAACAAGTCCTAGTAGCAGACACCAGCAAGGGACACGGCCAAGTCACCTGGCCGTGTCCCTCCAAAGAAGAGCAACACGGCCAAGTCACCATGACCTGGCCGTGTCCCACTTGTTACCAAAGGAAAGGAAGATCAACAATTACACAGAAGTGAACACAGGCAAGGGACACGGCCGTGTCTTGTGGCCGTGTCCCTCACAACTCACTCACACGGCCAAGTCAAGCTCCACTTGGCCGTGTCACTCAACAAAGAAGCAAAGAAGACCAAAAAGCAACAGAGGAGGACACATGCAGGGGACACGGCCGTGTCACCTGGCCGTGTCCCTCCATCAAGCCTCACACGGCCGTGTCCCTCATCCCTTGGCTGTGTCCCTCATGTTCCAAGCCCGCATCGGATTTTTAACACGTACGATTCATATAAAATAAAAAGAAAGTTAGGGTTTAGGGAGCTGTTGACGATTTTGAGAGCAAGTTTAGCCGTCTGAGAGAGATCTTAGGGTTTAAACATTTGTTTTCTTGGATTTTGATTCTACTTTGGATTACACTAGTTTAGATTAGATTGTTCATTCCATTGTTTCATCCTTCTTGCAAGATTCGATCAAGAGTTCATCAAAAGCTTCAAGGAGTTTGTAACTTGGTTTTATTCTTAAACTTTGTCTCTTTAGTTTCATTGAAATTGTGTTTATGAACATTATCATGTCTAAATTGATTTCTTTGATTATTAATGAGATGAGTATGCTTGATAACATCATGAACTAATTTAATCTAGTCTAGGGTTTGTATGGATTTGCTATGAATTGTATGAATTGGTTATTCTCTTAACTATTGATTTCTTTAGCCTTTATTGAATGAAAAATTGTTACATATAATTGATTGGCCACCAATTGTGTGTTTTAGGTATTAGATGATGGATTGAGAGATGAAATCTAATGCTGGAACAATTCAATTAAGGACTTAGGTGAATTAGAGATATAACCTATTAAAAAGATTGTTTCAATTATAACAAGATTAGTTGTAAGAGGTTTGAATGCGAGAGCTTATTTCCTTGACTCAATTAATTAAGTTGCTTGAGATTTAATCTTAGAAATTAAATTAGTTAAGTGGAATAACCGTTCATACATATGAGTAGTAAAGAAGTGCAAACCCTAGACTCTTTTTATCAAGTGAATCAAAACATAAGCTATTGTTTATTTTTATTGTTTTCAAATTAAATCATTCTTCTTCATTACTTTGCAAATTAAATTTCTTTAATTATTTGTTACTTTAAATTTGATAATCAATTACCCACTTTGGCTTCCTTGAGAGAACGACCTTGGGGCGATCACCTTTGCTACAGCTACCTTGTATACTTGCGAGTGATGCTTTGTGGTAGAGTTAATTTGAGCGCAACATGTATTCGCATAATAAGGAGGAGCATGACAAGCATTTGCGGATTGTGTTGCAGACCTTGAGAGAGAAGTATCAGTGAAGCCAAGTGTCTAGTCCCGAAGGCAAAATCAAGTATCAGTGGCGTCAAGCGTCTAGCCCTGAAGGCAAAATTAAGTATCAGTGGCGCATAACGTGTAATATCCCAAAGTATACCCTAAAAGTTTTGGAATATTTATTGTTGTATTTGGATTAAATGTTATAAGTGTATATGTTTAAGTGAAAAGAGAAAAGAGGTAAGGAGAAGAGTGTATATGTTATATATATAGAGAGATATACAACATATACAAGTCAAAGAAATGGAAGGTCAAAAGAAGATTTACTTATTTTTAAATTAATTGAAATGGAAATTAAAGGAAGTGGATGAGGATATTTATGAATATTTTATTATTTAATTTGCTTGGTTGAGATTTAAAGAGATGATTGAGTGGTTAAGAGTGAGTTGACTTGTGTTCTATTCATCTTCTTCTTCTTTTCTTTTCTTCTTGGCCGGTTAACTCCATAGCAAGAGAAAAAGTGAGATTTTGTCTTTCCAAACTCAAGATTGAAGGATGTTTCAAGCGATCAAGTTGGAATTCTAAAGATTTTAATCACTTTTGGAAAGTTTTCCACTTGATTCCCTTGTTTTCTTTTAAGTTTGTGTTTTGAGTTGGGTGTTTGATTGTTGATGGTATGTGTATATTTGATTATGGTGTAATTGAGAGTGTTTGGTCTTCTTGGTGTTGATTTTGGAGTTTGATTAAAGAGATAGAGTTAAGTTTGGTGTTGGAAGAGAAAGTGTTGTGTTTGGGATGTGTGTATGTGATGGTTGTGAATTGGTGTTTGATGTATGTATTGAGTTGTTTTGGTGTTTTTGTAAGTTATTATGGTTTATTGGTGTGTTTAGTTAAGTTTGTTTGAAGTGAAAAATGGTGGAAGTAAGAGGTTTGTTAAATGTGATGTTGTTGTTACCGAAATCAAGATTTTTGGCCTGACACGCCCATGAGCACGGCTAGGTCTTTGGCGTGTCAATGGTTCTGTTTTCTGGATGGGTGATGTTTAGATCATTTTTGTACTAGTTTTTAGTGTGATTTTTATGTGTTTCTAGTTAATATTTTGATTGATTCGTGTTTAAAGTGTGTTTAAAGTGTTGTTTTTAGGTTAAAGTGCAAAAACACCCTTGGAAGATCAAAACAGTGCAGGAAAAGCATGAACCAAGCAAGACATGGCCAAGCCAAATCAAGCTTGGCCGTGTCCCTCAAAGAATGAAGATGGCAGAGCTTGACACGGCCAAGCCACTGGCCGTGCTCATTCAAGGAGCAAAACAAAGACCAAAAAAAAGCAGGAAGAGACACACTCAGTGACACGCCCAAGCCACTGGCCGTGTCACATGACACGGCCAGCAAGCTTGGCCGTGTCCCATTTCATGCCAAAGAACAAGGGAGCAAGCAAAGAAGGAAAGAAAAGAAATAGAAAGGGACACATCCACATGACACGGCCACAAGCTTGGCCGTGTCACCCCTTGATACCAAAAGAAAAGAAAGAAAAGAAAGAAAAGAAAGAGGGCAGTGAGGGACATGGCCAGCAAGCTTGGCTGTGTCCTAAGAGAAAATGAGAGACACGACCAAGCTACTCTTGGTTTGGTCGTGTCACTGTAATATCCCAATGTATGCCTTAGAAGTTTTGAATATTGTTGTTGTTTTAAGTTGAATTGAATGTATATGTTAGTTGCAAGAGAAAAGAAATTGAAAAGAGAATGTTTATGTATTGTTTAAAAAGGAAAGTAGTGTGTAGAGAGTAAGTGTATATGTTGGGTATATGGTAATATATATAACATATATATTGGTCAAAATGAGTGGTCAAGGGAAGAAGATATTTTATTTGTTATATGTGAAATTACTTTAAAGGGCACTTGATTAGAAGAAAGCTAGAACAAGTGAGAAGAGGGTATGTTGGTAATTTTCTTTTTGGAACACTTGGTGGAGATTTAAAGAGAAGTTGACTTTGTTTTCTTCGTCATCTTTTCTTCTTTTCCATGTGTGTGGCCGGCTCCTTCAAAGACAAAAGGAAGCAAGAGAGCAAGAGAGGTTCTTGAAGTTCTAAGCTCAAATTGAAGGAAGAATTAAGTGATTAAGTTGGAGATTTGTGAAATTCATCAACTTTGGTAAGTTCTTTCTCTTGTTTCCTTTGTTATTTTTGAAGTTGTGTTTGAGTTCAGTTATGATTTGTGAATATTATGATTAGGTGTGTTTGTGATTTGTTTATAAGTGTTAAAGTTGATTTTTAAATGAGAAGTTAAGTTGGTGTTTGAGTTGAAAGAGTGAGTTGTGTTTATATTAGGGTTTTGAAGTAATAAGTGAAGTGTAACTTGAGTTTGATCAAGTGTTTTCATAGATTTTCATGTTGTTTGTGTTTGTTGGAGTTGTAAGCTCAAAATATGTGATTTTGATGGAAGGCAGTAGCATTGTGAATGCCACCCCCGTGGCCTTGGTTGCCATGGCCGTGGTCAATTTTAACCATGGCCGTGGAGGTGTGGAGCATGGGAGGCAGAATCAAAATCTAACCCACGCCCGTGGGGGTTGAGGTGGCCACGGCCGTGGGCTTTTAAATGTGATGTTAAGTGATACTTTGTAATCTAAAGGTCTAAGATGAAGTTAATAAGTGATATATTGTATGGAAATTCATGTATTGTCTTAATTTTCGGATTAGGTTTTGAAAGAAGGTGAGTTGCCCTAGTTTGGGAAGTGAAGAATCTTGGAAAAGGAAAGTGTTTAGAGTAGTGTGAATTGTTATTGAGGTAAGTACAAATCTTGCATTATTCCATTGTTAATGCATATGAATAATGTTATGTTGTGTACAATGTGGAACATACATTCATATGATGTTGAGATTGAATATACATTTGATGATATTGATGATGCTTATGAACAATGTACTTTGTTATATTTATGTCAATGATGCCATAAGTATAATGTGAAGGATATGATGTAAAGGATTGTGTATTTGAAAGATGAGTTGCTATAATGTTATGTTTTGCATAATGTGAATTGAGATAAGTGAGGCATGTATGCCTATGTGATGATATTTAATGTATTTGGTTATGTATACTTGAATAATGAAGTGTGATAATGTAAATTGAGACATGATAAGATATGAGGCCATTGTGTTTGGCTATAATGATTCAAAAGAGACATGAGGCCATTGTGATTGGCTATGATGATTCAAAAGAGACATGAAGCCATTGTGTTTGGCTATGATGATGGGAATTGAGAATGAAATGAATAATGAAATAATAAATGAATTGTGTGGCTAATGTGTTATTCCATTTTCAGAGTTTATTGTTGGTGGCATGCCTATTATTAGTAACAATCTCTTGAAGTTAGGTTGGACTTGGTCCTTGAAGCCTAATTGAGATGTTACCACCCTTGAAGCTAGTTTGGGTTGGTTCTTAAAGCCAAGTTGGGTTGATACTTAGCATGCTTTATTCCCCTTGAAGCTTGGTTGAACCTAATCCTTGAAGCCTAGTTGAGTTTATGATAATGATAAATGTGATAACAAAACCAAAGCATTAACTCTGAAAATTGAATGGCATATTAGTGTGTTTTGGGCCCATGCTTGTCTTTGTATTTAATGTGATTCTTGAATGTTAAAATTAATGGAACTATGAAGATGTAATATGAATGTTGTTATGACATTGAACAAAGTATGATGGGAAATGTGATATTCTTTTAAATGATGTATGAGATTAATTGTGATATTATATCATAATAAAGCATCATGTTAGTATACTTTGTACTACTAAGCCGTTGGCTTAGCGCGATATTGTTGACCGCGCAGGTGACAGAGTTGAACCCGAGAGTTCCTCGAGACCAAGTGAGAGTAGACATTGAAGAATTTACTGTTGGACTTAAAGATCAGAGAAGAGCTGCCAATCATGTATATATTCTATGTTTTGTAAACTTTGGTTTGTAACATATTTGTAATAACTTCCGCTGTGAATTAATAAACATTATATATATATATCTATATATGGTGTCTTTTGGATTTCTTTTAAAATGTTTGAGATTGGTTTCACTTATTTACAAAGATATATGTTGTGTAAGTTTTTAACTGTGATATTTCCTATATTCAGTATACGTATATTACGATCGTTTAAGCATGCTTGGTACGTATACGGGGTATAGGGGTGTTACAGTCACACCAAAAACTTTTGATTTCTTTTGCATGAAGTGGGGGACAAAGTGGGAGACAATGCCTTGTGCTTGCCAAAAGAAATATTAAACAAATAAAAAGTGGGGAACAAAGTGAAATGGTGTGAGTTGGAAGGCATGAGTTGTGTTTTTGAATGAATTAAAAGGAGAAGAAGAGGGAAAATGGAGGAAGTCTTGGTTCTTGGGAGACAGATTTCTGCTACACATTTGGGAGAGGGAGAGAGTGACACTCTCCCTTATCCCTTCATCTTCATCTCCATTTCCATTCTCTCTACCTTCTCCAACTTCCATTGACAAGTTCTTTGAGATTCTTTGGGAGAAATTGGGTTAACAAGCTCTTGAAGGTTGAAGAAGCTTCAATGAAAGGTTTGGTGACTTGAGAAAGCTCCATTCCATCTTCCAAAGGCATAATCAATTGAAGGGTTGGTGACTTGAGAAAGCTCCATCCAAAGGTTTGGTGACTTGAGAAAGCTCCATTCCATATTGCAAAGGGGAATCAACCATTGAAGAGGGCTTGATTCTTCATCATACATCAAGTGGAGCTAGGAGGAAGACTAGCAATCCTACTCTTGGCATCTTCACAAGGGGTTTTTTCTATTCTCTCTTTTAATTTTCTATTGTTGTTGTTATATTGAGAGATTGATACTGCAATGGACAATTTGTATTTGTTTTATATTGAGTTGAATGAATGTTTTAAATTGATGATGTTGAACTAAATACCCATGCCTAGGGTTTGTAGTATATTGGTTGAATGTCTTGATTTGATATTTCCATTAATGTTCCTTGTTGATTGGTTGATTGTATTGTATTAAATGCTAGGTTGATAGATTAGCTACCTATTAATCTTTGAATATTGGATGACGGACCGAGAGGTGAAATCCGATATCGAAACTATATAATCAACCACCCTATAAATGAATTAGAAATATAAGTTCTAGGGTTTCATTAATTTGATAATGTGAAATAATTGGTTATTGCTAATTCATGAATGTGAGAACTAATGGATGGGTAATTGACTAATTAACCTTAAGGAACAAATTAATTTATAAGGTTATGATAATGGATAATTGAGAATTGAGCTTTGATTGAATGGACCTATATCCCTAGGCACCTTCCCAAGAATCGATTTGATCTTGTATAACCTTCAAACATCAACCCTACGCACGGTTAATTTTAGGTTTAAATTGTTCTTCGCAATTCCAAACAACAAACTCTCATATTTAAATAACTTGTCAATCAAGATATTACGAACCACACCTTCTTAGGAAAAAGACCTTGGGACGATCACCTTTGCTATAGCTACCTCGTATACTTGCGAGTGACGCTTTGTAGTAGTACTTAATCCGAGCGCAACAAGTTTTTGGCGCCGTTGCCGGGGAAGGCTGTTTAAGTAGTGATAATTTGATTTTTCTTTACAATTTAATTGATTGTTTGTTTTCTTTGAATTGTTTGTTTGTTTTGTTTGATTTTCTTTCAATTTAATTATTTGTTTGTTTTCTTTAAGTTGCTAAGTGCCTTTTGTAAATATGCAGTTTTCAAGGTACGCAGGGGTTTATGATGATAACCCTAACTCTAACATGGCATGGCAATTAGCAGAATTAACGAACCAACTTAAGATGCTAAATGCAAGAGGAAGAACACCTATGCCTACTCGTGAAGTATGTTCAGCATGTGGCATTGCAGGACATATCGCAAACATGTGTTCATTTGGTTATGGACAATACCAAGAGAGGCAAGAGGAAGAATATACCTATGAAAGTTTCCAGCAAATGGGTGGAAATGACCCATATCCCAGACCTTATAATTCAAGCTGGGAAGCCACCCAAATTTTTCTTGGGAAAATCAACAGCAAATTCCACCTCAAAATTTTTTTAAACCTTACCAAAGAAATCCTTACTCTCAATAACAATATTCAAATCAAGATCACCTTAAGAAACCCACATTGGAGGATAGTTTGAATGCCTTCATTCAAACTAGCGCACAAAATCAAGATCACCTGAAGAAACCCACATTGGAGGATAGTTTGAATGCCTTCATTCAAACTAGCGCACAAAATCAAGATCGACTTAAGGAATCCACTTTGGAAGATAGTTTGAATGCCTTCATTCAAATTAGTGCACAAAATCAGGATCAATGCAAGAAATCCACAGTGGAAGATGATTTGAATGCTTACCTTCAAATTAGCACACAAAATCAGGAAGGGAGCAATGAGAGGTTTGATTCTTTGGAAGAATCATTGAAGAGGGTGGAAGCTCAAGTTGGGCAACTGGCACATCAACTCCAAGCAAACCAAGAAGAGGAATTTCCTAGCCAACTGGAGCAAGTCAAGGTAATCACAAATTTGAGGAGTGAACAGGTGATATATAACAGTTTTTGTGATTCCTTTGATGCAGGAACTAATCAAGAAAAAGATGGTGAGGAAATACAACCATACATAGAGGAGTTAATTCAATCAACTTTGACAACATTGCATGAACCCCCAAATCCTTGTATGCCATTAATCCCATTCCCAAGAAGGCTAAATGAAGAGAAACAAGGTATGCAACTTTCTAAACTCGATGACATGCCCTATAGTGAAGATACTGTAGATAAGCTTGAGGTGGCAATGACCTTAGAAGTAGAACCTAATTTTTCCTATTTAGAAATTGAGGAGAGCGATTTGCTATTAAATGATGATATTGTTGAGAGGGAGCTTCAAATTGCTAAAGAGGATAAAAAAGTGATTCAACCTAACTTGGTTGAACTTAAAAAGACCCCAAGAATTTTGAAAGATGTTTTGGTTGAGGAGTACGGTATGCAACAAATTATCATCTCTCCCACCCTTGGTGGTGAGAGCGAGCAAAAACCATATATAACCATGTTGCAAACTGAAAAAGGTTCTTACCATGTCCCTATAGCATTAGAGGATCAAGTTAAGACAACCCTCACATGTTGTTTTTGGATAATTGCTCTTCCAAGGATGCTACCTAGGCTTTTTAATACATTGGGCACATTTCAAAGTTGCATGTTGTTCATCCTCTCACACATGGGCTCCAATTGCATTATGGGTGGAAGGAGCCCTACACATCGTATATGGTGTAATATCCCTAATTGTGCCCTAGTATTTTTGAGGTTGTTGTTATTTTAATTGGATTAAGTGTATATGTTAAGTTGATAAGGAAAAATTTGTGTAGAGAGAAATGTATATGTAGTGTATATGGTAATATATATAACATATATGTTGGTCAAAGTGGAAAGTCAAGGGAAGAGGATATTTTATTGTTACTTGTGAAATTACTTAAAAGGGCTTGTAAATAATAGGAAGAGAAAGCATGTGAGAAGAGGACATTTAAGTAATTTTCTAATTATTTTTGCTTGGTGGAGATTTAAAGAAGAAGCAAAGTTTGACTTTTACTCTTCATTGTCATTTTCTTTTCTTTTCTTTCTTGTGTGGCCGGCTCATCAAAGGGACAAGAGAGCAAGAGAACAAGTGAAGGTTTTGTTGATTCCAAGCTCAAATTGAAAGGAGTTTTCAAGTATACAAGTTGGAATTTCAAGGAATTTCATGATTTGGTAAGTTTTCTCTTGTTTGCCATTGTTATTTTTGAAGTTATGTTTAAGTTGAGTTGGGGTTTGATGATGGTATGATTAAGGTTGTTTATGGTGTGAATTTAAGTGTTGAGATTGCTTGATAGATGAGAAGTTAAGCGGGTGTTGATGTTGGAAGTGGTTGTGTGGAGATTGTGTTAGGGTTTTGAGTTGGTAAGTGTTGTTTATGTTATGTTTGATTGATTATTCTTGTTGATCTTTGAGTTGGTTGTGTTTGTTGGTTTTAGAAGTGAAGAATACCTAATTTCGGAAAGGGGCAGTAGCATTTTGGATGCCACGCCCGTGGCCTTTTGGTAGCCATGGCCGTGGGGGTGTTGGCCATTTTTGGGCAGAAGGGTTCTCAAAGCCACGACCGTGGGGGTTGAGGTGGCCACGGCCGTGGGCTTTGCTTAGTGATGTTGAGTTTTGTTTAGTGGTCTTAAGATTTAAGATAAGGTTAATAAGTGATAATGTTATAGAAATTGATGTGTTGCATCATTGTTTTGGGTTAGGTTTTGGAAGAAGTGATTTTCCCTAATTGTGAAGTGAAGAATCTTTGGAAGAAAGGATTGCTTAGAGTTGTGTGAGTGTGCATAAGGTAAGTACAAACTACATCATTGCATTCATTTATGAGATGTGGAAACTTAAAATACATATGCGTTTGTTAAAGTGTTGAGTACATAAATGCATTGATGAAACATATTATTATTGTTATTTGAATGTTGTGATAAGCATGTGTAATGTATGTTAAGAATATTGGTTCTGTAAATATTTGAGTAATAAAGTGTGGAAATAACATGATTGATTACTCATGATGTAAGTAAAATGGTTAAGGTATGTTTGCTTTTATGATAATGCAATGTGATTGGTTATGATAAATTAATTAATGTGATTTGAGATATGAAATTGGAAATGTGAATGGTATGAGTTGAGAGGCCATGATTGTTGGCTATGATGATATAGTTGAGACATGAATGCCTAATGAAGTGTGGATTGTAAAATGAGAAATGAATTCAGAATGATATATATTAAATGATTGTGTGCCTAATATGTTGATTCAACTTTCAGAGTCCTGTATTTGATGGCATGCCTGGAATCATTGGATAGGCGAAATGGGTGGCCCGTAAGCCGATTCCAATTGAAAAATACTTATGAATCACTGGATAGGTTAAATGGGAGGCCCGTAAACCGATTCCAGTTGAAAAATGTGAATATGGAATGATGGTGAAATGGGAGACCCGTAAACCACTTCCATTTGAAAAAATTAGTAACAGTCTAGCCGGGTTGAGGATCTCCTCATGTTAATGGGTTGATGGTCCAAGAGACTGGGTCTGTTACGCTATCCATGGATAGAGATATGATATATTTTGCCTACGGGCTTGATGATGTGATATTGAATCAAAGCGGTGACTCTGAACTTTGAATAACATATTGGTTTGTGTTTTGGGCCCAATGCTTGTGTTTGTTTAAATGTGATTATTATTGGATGAAAGTAATGAGAAATGATATGATGTAATGTTATGAGAGATGTTCATGGTTTAATAAGTTAGGGTGAACAAGGTATGCGTGAAATGTAATGTTTACTTGAATTGTGTATACAACTTGATTGTGTGACATGAACATTGCATCAAAGCATCTTGATATTGTAGTTTGTTTTACTAAGCTGTTGGCTTAGCGCGATTGTGGTTCATCGCGCAGGTGTTAGAGAAGAACCCGAGTGTTCCACTAGACCGAGTGAGTCTAGACATTGAGGATTTGCCTTAGGACTTAAAGATCAGAGCAGTGCTGCCAACCATGTATAATTTCTTTATATTTTGTAAAGTAATGATTTTAATGTATATGTATACATAGTTGTAAACTTGAACTTAGATATTTCTATATATGTAAATATTTTATAATTTCCGCTGCGTACTAAATAAATGTTTATATTCCTTTTTATTTTCTATTACATGTTAACTACCACATTTCTTATATGGTACAAAGAGAAAAATTGTTTGGTGTCTTTTAAAGAGTTAAATGGTTTAAGAAATCCGTAGCATTCCTATGTTTCATGTACGTATATTACATTGTAGTATTATGTAGTGTGCGTATATGGGATTTAGGGGTGTTACATTTGTTTTGGTATTAGAGCCTAGGTTTGAGATTCTCAACCTAGGAAAAATGTAAGAAAAAGAATGTTTTGGATTTTAAAAAGTTGGATTTTAACTAAAATACATGTTGGTATTGGCAGTCTCTGATCTTTAATAAGGTGTATTCGGTTGTGTTTGCAGATATAGGTAGTAATGGATCCCCATTCACGACAGTCTGTTGAGGGAAGTGCAGAGAGTATAGCTCCTGTTGAGAGTAGGGAGGGAGCTAGAGTTGAGGTAGCTAGTGAGGTGCCTGCTTCAGTGTCTGGGAGACCAGCAGGTGATGAGGTTCCACCAGCTTGGTTTAGACATATGATGGAAGTGATGAGACAGGCACCAGTGCAGCCACCACCACCTCAGCCTCAAGTGCCAGTGAGACACTATGATAAACTAAGGAAGTATGGGGCTGAAGATTTTCTGGGTACTATAGATCCGGCTGTAGCGGAACAGTGGCTAGATAAAGTATAGAGGATCTTTATTCAGTTGCAAGGCACACCAGAGGAAAAATTTGATTATGCTAGGTCATTGTTGCAGAAGGACGCATATGACTGGTGGAAGACTGTGCCACATGCTTTAGATGATCCTCCTACCATGTCTTATGTTGATTTTCTCAGAGAGTTTGAATTGAAGTATACTTCGAGGGAGTATAAGGATGTGAAGAAAATGGAGTTTTTGAGTCTGAGGCAAGATTACCGGACAGTTACAGAATACGAGGTTGAGTTCATCCGGTTGAGCCATTATGTTGGTGGCATTATATCTGATGATATTGATAGATGCAGAAGATTTGAGGAGGGATTGAGGCCCTCAATCATGTGTCATGTGGCTGGCTCCAGGTATCAGGATTTCTCCCAGCTAGTTGCAGCAGCTAGGAGTGTAGAGAGAGCCCAGGCCATAGCATCAGCTGCTTCTGAGGAGAAGGTTAAAGTGAGAAGGCCCCAGTTTGAGGCAGGGTCTTCATCAGTGAAGAGGGGCAGAGGGAGCTTTATTCCCAGAGTTGGGAGGAGTCAGAGGCCGGCTAGCAGGTCAGTGCAGTTTCAGAGGCAGAGACCTAGATCAGCAGTTTCTGTGGCTAGTGCACCGACTCCCTTTATTCAGAGATCCACTCCACAGGCATGTGAGCTTTGTGGTAAGATTCATGTGGGAGCTTGTCGGAGGATTAGTAGACCAGGTGTGTGCTTTCGTTGTGGATCGTCTGACCATTTCATTAGAGAGTGTCCTGAGATGCAGGAACAGAGGTCAGTGGAATCTGCAGCTTCTCGACAGAGCTTTAGCAGAGGAGGTAGAGGAGGCAGAAGTTTTGGTAGAGGAGGTAGATCTGGGTTCATTCAGAGAGGAGGATCTTCAGCTAGAGATAGTAGACCTGATGAGGCTGGATCTTCCCAGAGAGTTTACGTGATGCAGAGACAGCCAGATGCTTCAGCTGTCATTGCTGGTACTTTCTCTCTATTTGGCATTTCTGTACTTGCTTTAATTGATCCAGGATCAACTCATTCATACATCAGTGCATCAGTTTTGCCTATGTCTGAATTACATGCTGAATCTCTAGGATTTGATGTATTGGTAACGAATCCTTTAGGGCATAGTGTGGTTGTTAGTAAGGTACACCGGGAATGTGCAATTGTGGTGCAGGGTGAAGAGTTTCTTGGTGATTTGATTGAGATGCTATTTAAAGAGTACGATTTGATTTTGGGTATGGATTGGTTATCTAGTCATGGAGCTGTGGTAGATTGTAAGAAGAAGTGTCTTACTTTGAGAACTAGTGGTGATAGAGTTGTGATGGTATCGAGTGAGCAGAGACAGTTAGCATCTTTGTTGATTTCAGCTGTTTCAGCTAGGAAGTTAATCAGAAAAGGGTGTGATGCCTATCTTGCTCATGTTTTAGATACCAGGGTGATAGGTTCTCAACTTGATAGTATTCCCACAGTTGCAGAGTTCCCAGATGTTTTTCCAGAAAAGTTACCAGGATTGCTTCCTGAGAGAGAGGTGGAGTTTGGTATCGATTTGTTGCCAGGTACCACTCCTATCTCTATTACTCATAGAATGGCACCTGTTGAATTGAGAGAGTTGAAGGTGCATTTGTAGGAGTTGTTGGATAAGGGATTCATTCGCCCTAGTGTTTCGCCATGGGGAGCTCCTGTTTTATTTGTAAAGAAGAAAGATGGTACTATGAGGTTGTGTATCGATTATAGGCAATTGAACAAGGTGACGATTAAAAATAAATATCCTTTGCCTAGAATTGATGACCTCTTTGATCAATTGAAGGGAGCAGCTGTGTTTTCTAAGATTGATTTGAGATCAGGGTACCATCAGTTGAGGGTCAGAGCTGAGGATGTGCCGAAGACAGCTTTTCGAACCAGGTATGGGCATTATGAGTTTTTGGTAATGCCTTTTGGTTTGACAAATGCCCCTGCCGCTTTCATGGATTTGATGAATAGGGTGTTTAGGCCCTATTTGGATAAGTTTATGGTGGTGTTTATAGATGATATTTTAGTGTATTCTCGTAGTGAGGAAGAAAATGACAAGCATTTAAGGATTGTGTTACAGATTTTGAGAGAGAAGCAATTGTATGCTAAGCTGTCAAAGTGTGAGTTTTGGCTTGATCAAGTAGCTTTTCTCGGTCATATAGTTTCAGCAGATGGTATTAGAGTTGACCCGAGTAAAGTTGAAGCTATTCTGAATTGGAGTCCACCGAAATCTGTAACTGAAGTTAGAAGTTTTCTGGGTTTGGCAGGCTATTATCGACGCTTTGTGAAAGTATTTTCTCTGATAGCTACTCCACTCACCAGATTGCTTCGGAAGGGAGTGGGATTTGTGTGGACTGATCAGTGCCAAGCTAGTTTTGAGCAGTTGAAAGAGATGTTGACTCAAGCGCCTGTTCTCACTTTACCTGTGGAAGATAAACCGTATGTGATCTATAGTGATGCTTCACATAATGGTTTGGGTTGTGTTTTAATGCAAGAGGGTAAAGTGATAGCTTATGCTTCTCGACAGTTGAAGCCGCATGAGCTCAATTATCCGACCCATGATCTGGAGTTAGCAGCCATTGTGTTTGCTTTGAAGATTTGGCGACATTATCTGTATGGAGAGAAGTGTTTCATTTACACTGATCATAAAAGTTTAAAGTATTTAGGAGTCCAAAAGGAGTTGAATCTTCGACAGAGGCGATGGTTGGAGTTGATTAAAGACTATGACTATTTGATTGATTATCATCCAGGTAAAGCAAATGTTGTTGCTGATGCCTTGAGTCGGAAGTCTTTAGCAGGTTTGACTGCTTATTCGCTCTTGTTGCTTGTTGAGTTGAGAGCGTTGCATGCTAGCTTCATATCTTGTGATGATGGTGCATTGTTGGCACAATTGCAATTGAGGCCAGTGCTGTTAGACCAGATTAAGGAGGCTCAATTGGTTTATAAGAAGATTCAGAAGATTGTTTCAGATTGCCAGAATGGGAAGAGTGAAGATTTTGTTGTGAGAGATGATGGGAGTTTGTGGTTTGAGAATAGATTGTGTGTACCCGATGATGCTAATTTAAAAAGAATCATTTTGGAAGAAGCACACCAATCAGCTTTTGCTATGCATCCGGGCAGTACGAAGATGTACCATGATTTGAGACAGCATTACTGGTGGTCCGGTATGAAGAGAGACATTGCAGAGTTTGTATCCAAATGTCTCACATGTCAGAGAGTGAAAGCAGAGCATCAAGTTCCAACCGGGTTGCTTCAACCTTTGTCAGTGCCTGAATGGAAATGGGATAGAGTGACTATAGATTTTGTGTCTGGATTGCCATTGACACAAAAGAAACATGATGCTATTTGGGTGATTGTTGATAGGTTGACCAAGACAGCTCATTTTCTTCCAGTTCGGATGGATTATTCGCTTGAGAGATTAGCTGAGCTGTATATCCATGAGATTGTGAAGTTACATGGAGTCCCAATTTCTTTAGTGTCTGATCGAGATCCTAGGTTCACTTCAAGATTTTGGAAGAGTTTGCATAGGGCTTTAGGTTCTCGATTACACTTTAGTACTGCTTTCCATCCTCAGACAGATGGGCAGTCAGAGAGGGTGATACAGATTATCGAGGATATGTTGAGAAGTTGTGTCATTGATTTCTCTGGAAGTTGGGACAGATTTTTACCACTTGTGGAATTTGCCTACAACAACAATCATCAATCGAGCATTAGTATGGCACCATTTGAAGCATTGTATGGAAGAAGGTGTAGGACGCCTTTGTGTTGGAGTGAAACTGGTGAAGGTAAGATAATTGGTCCTGATTTAGTTAAAGAGACTGAAGAGAAAGTGATAATGATTCGAGATAGATTGAAAGTAGCTTCAGATCGACAGAAATCTTATGCGGATTTGAAAAGAAGAGATATTGAGTATAATGTGGGAGATAAAGTATTTTTGAAAGTGTCTCCTTGGAAAAAGATCTTGAGATTTGGTCGAAAAGGGAAGCTGAGTCCTCGTTTCATTAGGCCGTATGAGGTATTGGAAAGAGTAGGACCAGTTGCTTATCGGCTTGCTTTGCCACCTGATTTGGACAGGATTCATAATGTCTTCCATGTTTCTATGTTGAGGAGGTACAGATCAGACCCATCTCATGTGCTATCAATTGAATCTATTGAAGTGAATTCGGATCTAACATTTGAAGAAGAGCCAATTGCTATTTTGGCACATGAAGTGAAAGAATTAAGGAACAAAAGAGTGCCACTTGTGAAAGTGTTATGGAAGAATCATGGGAGAGAAGAGGCAACTTGGGAGAGTGAGCAAGCAATGCGAGACCAGCATCCTCAGTTGTTTCAGAGCTGATTTCAGGTAATTTCGAGGACGAAAATTTTTTTTAGAGGGGGAGAATTGTAATATCCCTATTTGTGCCCTAGTATTTTTGAGGTTGTTGTTATTTTAATTGGATTAAGTGTATATGTTAAGTTGATAAGGAAAAATTTGTGTAGAGAGAAATGTATATGTAGTGTATATGGTAATATATATAACATATATGTTGGTCAAAGTGGAAAGTCAAGGGAAGAGGATATTTTATTGTTACTTGTGAAATTACTTAAAAGGGCTTGTAAATAATAGGAAGAGAAAGCATGTGAGAAGAGGACATTTAAGTAATTTCCTAATTATTTTTGCTTGGTGGAGATTTAAAGAAGAAGCAAAGTTTGACTTTTACTCTTCATTGTCATTTTCTTTTCTTTTCTTTCTTGTGTGGCCGGCTCATCAAAGGGACAAGAGAGCAAGAGAACAAGTGAAGGTTTTGTTGATTCCAAGCTCAAATTGAAAGGAGTTTTCAAGTATACAAGTTGGAATTTCAAGGAATTTCATGATTTGGTAAGTTTTCTCTTGTTTGCCATTGTTATTTTTGAAGTTATGTTTAAGTTGAGTTGGGGTTTGATGATGGTATGATTAAGGTTGTTTATGGTGTGAATTTAAGTGTAGAGATTGCTTGATAGATGAGAAGTTAAGCGGGTGTTGATGTTGGAAGTGGTTGTGTGGAGATTGTGTTAGGGTTTTGAGTTGGTAAGTGTTGTTTATGTTATGTTTGATTGATTATTCTTGTTGATCTTTGAGTTGGTTGTGTTTGTTGGTTTTAGAAGTGAAGAATACCTAATTTCGGAAAGGGGCAGTAGCGTTTTGGATGCCACGCCCGTGGCCTTTTGGTAGCCATGGCCGTGGGGGTGTTGGCCATTTTTGGGCAGAAGGGTTCTCAAAGCCACGACCGTGGGGGTTGAGGTGGCCACGGCCGTGGGCTTTGCTTAGTGATGTTGAGTTTTGATTAGTGGTCTTAAGATTTAAGATAAGGTTAATAAGTGATAATGTTATAGAAATTGATGTGTTGCATCATTGTTTTGGGTTAGGTTTTGGAAGAAGTGATTTTCCCTAATTGTGAAGTGAAGAATCTTTGGAAGAAAGGATTGCTTAGAGTTGTGTGAGTGTGCATAAGGTAAGTACAAACTACATCATTGCATTCATTTATGAGATGTGGAAACTTAAAATACATATGCGTTTGTTAAAGTGTTGAGTACATAAATGCATTGATGAAACATATTATTATTGTTATTTGAATGTTGTGATAAGCATGTGTAATGTATGTTAAGAATATTGGTTCTGTAAATATTTGAGTAATAAAGTGTGGAAATAACATGATTGATTACTCATGATGTAAGTAAAATGGTTAAGGTATGTTTGCTTTTATGATAATGCAATGTGATTGGTTATGATAAATTAATTAATGTGATTTGAGATATGAAATTGGAAATGTGAATGGTATGAGTTGAGAGGCCATGATTGTTGGCTATGATGATATAGTTGAGACATGAATGCCTAATGAAGTGTGGATTGTAAAATGAGAAATGAATTCAGAATGATATATATTAAATGATTGTGTGCCTAATATGTTGATTCAACTTTCAGAGTCCTGTATTTGATGGCATGCCTGTGAATCATTGGATAGGCGAAATGGGTGGCCCGTAAGCCGATTCCAATTGAAAAATACTTATGAATCACTGGATAGGTTAAATGGGAGGCCCGTAAACCGATTCCAGTTGAAAAATGTGAATATGGAATGATGGTGAAATGGGAGACCCGTAAACCACTTCCATTTGAAAAAATTAGTAACAGTCTAGCCGGGTTGAGGATCTCCTCATGTTAATGGGTTGATGGTCCAAGAGACTGGGTCTGTTATGCTATCCATGGATAGAGATATGATATATTTTGCCTACGGGCTTGATGATGTGATATTGAATCAAAGCGGTGACTCTGAACTTTGAATAACATATTGGTTTGTGTTTTGGGCCCAATGCTTGTGTTTGTTTAAATGTGATTATTATTGGATGAAAGTAATGAGAAATGATATGATGTAATGTTATGAGAGATGTTCATGGTTTAATAAGTTAGGGTGAACAAGGTATGCGTGAAATGTAATGTTTACTTGAATTGTGTATACAACTTGATTGTGTGACATGAACATTGCATCAAAGCATCTTGATATTGTAGTTTGTTTTACTAAGCTGTTGGCTTAGCGCGATTGTGGTTCATCGCGCAGGTGTTAGAGAAGAACCCGAGTGTTCCACTAGACCGAGTGAGTCTAGACATTGAGGATTTGCCTTAGGACTTAAAGATCAGAGCAGTGCTGCCAACCATGTATAATTTCTTTATATTTTGTAAAGTAATGATTTTAATGTATATGTATACATAGTTGTAAACTTGAACTTAGATATTTCTATATATGTAAATATTTTATAATTTCCGCTGCGTACTAAATAAATGTTTATATTCCTTTTTATTTTCTATTACATGTTAACTACCACATTTCTTATATGGTACAAAGAGAAAAATTGTTTGGTGTCTTTTAAAGAGTTAAATGGTTTAAGAAATCCGTAGCATTCCTATGTTTCATGTACGTATATTACATTGTAGTATTATGTAGTGTGCGTATATGGGATTTAGGGGTGTTACATATGGAAACGATGGAAATCAGGTATCATCTAAAATCTCTATAGTATATGCATGCTCACATTGAGGACAATGTGAATCTTTAAGTGTGGGGTGCATTTTGTGTTTTGTGTTTTTACTTTTAGGTGCATTTTGTGTTTTATGTTTTTACTTTTAATTGCATTATGTGTTTTTGTGTTTTTACTTTTAAGTTATTTTTTTTAAGTTAGTTAATGTTTTTTCTTGTTTTTCATTGACTAAATGAGTTTTAGAAAGTTCAATTGTTATAAAAATTGTTGATAGATGACCTTTGAATTTTTGAAGCATGAATTGGAGAATTGAGTAGAATTGGTACTTATTGTCAATTTTGTCGGTTTTTTCCCTTGCATTACCATTAACCTAGTGAGGAATTGAGCCATCAACATATCATTATTTTTGTGGGTGAACATCTTTGATTGATGATTTGCTAGAACTTGCTTTGACATACATTTTAAGATTACATAAAAATTTCAATTAGGCATCAAGATGATTAAGGCAATTAAGTGAACCCACTTTGGCTTAAAAAGACCAACCCTATCTTTAACCTTAGTTAGCCAATTTTGAGACTATTTTATTTTTCCTTTTCTTTATTTTTGACAACACCATTAGCTTGAACCTTATTGTTTAACTCTTACCCTTTCATTAGGTCAAGAGTATTTTAAGAGCGTTTATGACCAAGTGTTGTGTTGAATTAAGCGTGGGGTTAAATTTAGTAGGTTTAATATTGCAAAGCAAAATAAAAATAATAATAAAAAAAATAAAAAAAAGAGAAAAAAATAATATATATAATAATAATAAGAATAATTATTATTCTTATTGAAAGGGTTGGAATGTATCATTACAAAATTTAATAAGTGAGTTCCCTTGAAAAGCTCTTTAACGTCAAGGGGTAGATGAGAGGAAGGTGTTTCGGGATTGATGGGTTATGTATATGATCGGGTACTTCATTCTTAAAGTGTTCTTGAACTTAATGATTAAGCTCATATTTCCTAAATGCCATGCCTTTACCTTAGCCCCATTACAACCCAATAAAGACCTTTTGATTGATGCTTGATTGTTATTTTGTGGTGGAGATTTGATTGATAAGCAAGCCTATGGTAATAATCTTTCATTGATTGTTATGAGTGTAAACACCGCCATGATCAAATACTTGTAAGAGTTGGTGAGGGAGCGACAACATAGGTTATGCATGGAAAACCACTTAATTGCATGGGTGTCGATTTTGTTTGATTCGATATTGATTGTAGATTTAGGGATAGGGAAGTCTTGATGCATCTTTATAACTCTTGAACTTAATAAAATTTATCTTGTCAGTGTGTTTTGATTTTAGCCTTGCTTGGGGACAAGCAAGGAATTAAGTGTGGGGTATTTGTTTAGATAATTTTTGTACTAGTTTTTAGTGTGATTTTTGTGTGTTTCTAGTTAATATTTTGATTGATTTGTGTTTTAAGTGTGTTTAAAGTGTTTAAAGTGTTGCTTTTAGTTTAAAGTACAAAAACACCCTTGGAAGATCAAAACAGTACAGGAAAAGAATGAACCAAGCAAGACAAGGCCAAGCCAAATCAAGCTTGTCCATGTCCCTCAATGAATGAAGATGGCAGAGCTTGACACGGCCAAGCCACTGGCCGTGTCTCATTCAAGGAGCAAAACAAAGACCAAAGCAAAGAAAGAGCAAAAAAGAAGGAAGCAGGAAGAGACATACTCAGTGACACGGCCAATCTTGAGCCAAAGAAGAGAAGGAAAAGAAGCAAGCAGAGGTAGACACACTCAATGACATGGCCAAGCCACTGTGACACGGCCAACAAGCTTGGCCGTGTCCCATTTCATGCCAAAGAACAAGGGAGCAAGCAAAGAAGGAAAGAAAAGAAATAGAAAGGGACACACCCACATGACACGGCCAAGCTAGTGGGTGTGTCACATGACACGGCCATAAGCTTGGCCGTGTCACCCCTTGAGACAAAAAGAAAAGAAAGAAAAGAAAGAAAAGAAAGAGGGCACTGAAGGACACGGCCAGCAAGCTTGGCCACGTCCCAAGGGAAAATGAGAGACACGACCAAACTACTCTTGGCTTGGCCATGTCACACCTAAAACTTTTGATTTCTTTTGCACGAAGTGGGGGACAAAGTGGGAGACAATGCCTTGTGCTTGCCAAAAGAAATATTAAACAAATAAAAAGTGGGGAACCAAGTGAAATGGTGTGAGTTGGAAGGCATGAGTTGTGTTTTTGAATGAATTAAAAGGAGAAGAAGAGGGAAAATGGAGGGAGTCTTGGTTCTTGGGAGCCAAATTTCTACTACACATTTGGGAGAGGGAGAGAGTGACACTCTCCTTTATCCCTTCATCTTCATCTCCATTTCCATTCTCTCCACCTTCTCCATCTTCCATTAACAAGTTCTTTGAGATTCTTTAGGATAAATTGGGTTAACAAGCTCTTGAAGGTTGAAGAAGCTTCAATGAAAGGTTTGGTGACTTGAGAAAGCTCCATTCCATCTTCCAAAGGCATAGTCAATTGAAGGGTTGGTGACTTGAGAAAGCTCCATCCAAAGGTTTGGTGACTTGAGAAAGCTCCATTCCATATTGCAAAGGGGAATCAACCATTGAAGAGGGCTTGATTCTTCATCATACATCAAGTGGAGCTAGGAGGAAGACTAGCAATCCTACTCTTGGCATCTTCACATGGGGTTTTTTCTATTCTCTCTTTTAATTCATTTCTATTGTTGTTGTTATATTAAGAGATTGATATTGCAATGGACAATTTGTATTTGTTTTATATTGAGTTGAATGAATGTTTTAAATTGATGATGTTGAATTAAATACCCATGCCTAGGGTTTGTAGTATATTTGGTTGAATGTCTTGATTTGATATTTCCATTAATGTTCCTTGTTGATTGGTTGATTGTATTGTATTAAATGCTAGGTTGATAGATTAGCTACCTATTAATCTTTGAATATTGGATGACAGACCGAGAGGTGAAATCTGATATCGGAACTATATAATCAACCACCCTATGAATGAATTTGAAATATAAGTTTTAGGGTTTCATTAATTTGATAATGTGAAATAATTGGTTATTGCTAATTCATGAATGTGAGAACTAATGGATGGGTAATTGACTAATTAACCTTAAGGAACAAATTAATTTACAAGGTTATGTTAATGGATAATTGAGAATTGAGCTTTGATTGAATGGACCTATATCCCTAGGCACCTTCCCAAGAATCGATTTGATCTTGTACAACCTTCAAACATCAACCCTATGCACGGTTAATTTTAGGTTTAAATTATTCTTTGCAATTCCAAACAACAAACTCTCGTATTTAAATAACTTGTCAATCAAGCTATTACGAACCACACCTTCTTGGAAAAATGACCTTGGGGCGATCACCTTTGCTACAACTACCTCGTACACTTACGAGTGACGCTTTGTAGTAGTACTTAATCCGAGCGCAACAGGTGACTCGACCAGTGACACGCCCATGTCACTGAGCGTGTCATAGCTACTGTGATGTTGGTGGATTGACACGGCCAGTGACATGCCCATGTCACTGAGCGTGTCATAGCTACTTTTTTGAGGGAGGATTGACACGACCAGTGACATGCCCACTTCACTGAGCGTGTCAAAGCTTCTGTGTTGTAGATTTAGGGCACGGTCAGGGACACGCCCGTGTTATTGAGCGTGTCATGTGTAGAGTTTACCCTAGTTAGTTCTTAGCCTTATTATCTCATGTGTATATTTAAGTGAGTGTGTATTATTCCTTTTGGATTAAGTTTTTAAAGAGATTGAGTTGTCCTAATCCAAGTGTTGAAGAATTCTTGGAAGAGGAGGTTGATAGATTAGTATGAGTTGCTCTTGAGGTAAGTACAAACTTATATAGTTGCATACATTTACATGACATTGGGACATAACACATTTGGTTGTAAATGTGTTAAGTAATCTATTACTTTGTCGATACATTTGATTAATGTTATGATTTGCATAATGTGAAAGATGTGAGGATCATTCAAAATGTATGTCCATTGCAATTGGTTATGTATACTCTAATGATGAGATGTGAAGCCATTGTTGTTGGCTATAATGATGCAAATGAAATAATTGGGGCATGTTTGCCTAGATGATTATGAGGAAATGAGAATGGAATTGATAATGAAATAATGAAAGAATTGTGTGTCTAATATGTTAGTTAATTTTGAGAGTTTGTTGTTGGTGGCATGCCTAATAGTAACAATCTCTTGAAGTTGGGTTGGGCTTGATCCTTGAAGCCAAGTTGGGTTGAATTTTAGCATGCTCAACTCCCCTTGAAGCTGGGTCGGGTCTAGTCCTTGATGCCTAGTTGAGATGTTACAAACCCTTGAAGCTGGGTTGGGTTTGGTCCTTGAAGCCAATTTGGGTTGATGCTTAGCATGCTTCGCTCCCCTTGAAGCTTGGTTGGGCCTAATCCTTGAAGCCTAGTTGGGATAATGATAAATGTGATAATTAAACCAAAACATTAACTCTGAAAGTTGAATGGCATGTTAGTTTCTTTTGGGCCCATGCTTGTCTTTGTTTAAATGTGAATCATGAATGGTGAAATAAATGAATAATAAGATTTAATGTAAGGTTTTGAAATATGATATTCTTATGTATTGTTTATAATATATGAATGTGTGACATTAGCATTACATTAAAGCATATTGTTATTGTAGTTTGTACCACTAAGCCGTTGGCTTAGAGCGATTGTGGTTCATCGCGCAGGTGACAAGGTAGAACCGGAGAGTTCAGCTAGACCGAGTTGAGTCTAAGCTTTTCAACTGTTGATTGTGGGCTTAACGATCAGAGACGAACTGCTAAACATGTATAAACTTTATGTTTTGTAAATATTGATTTTGATGTATATATATATGTAAATACCGCTACATTTTCCGCTGCTAAATAAACAAATGTTTTATCTATTATGTTCTATAAATATATATGAAATGTTTTAAGTTTTCTCATATTAATGCAGAAGAGAAAAATTGGGCTGTCTAATATAAACCGTGGCATTCCTGTATCCGGTATACGTATATTACAGATGTGGTAGTATGTAGTGTGCGTATATGGGGTATAAGGGTGTTACATAACGTCTAGCTCCGAAGGCGAAGAATGAGGATAACCTCATAGGCATGCCATCAAATATAGAACTCTGGAAATTGAATAACATACTAGACACACAAATAATTCATATTTTTCATAATCAACTTTTTCTCATTTTCTCATTATCAACTAGGCATTTTGCCTCATTTTCACATTTTTCTCACATTGCTTCATTTTCTCATTTTTCATCACGTTGCATCATTTTCATTTTCATTTTTTTATTCATATCAATGTCAATTCATAGTAATTCATCATATCTCATCATTTCATCACAATGCATCACATTTCACATTAAAAACACATTACCCAAATATTTTGAGTTTTTTTCACATAATTCATATAAATCACATTTTATTCAATTTAGCCATTATTAATGGCTTTTCACAATACATATAATGCATACATAATAAATCACATGTCATAGCACAATGACTATAAATATTCAACGTATCAAGGAGCTTAACACATTTTTTCAACCAAAATGTGTTAATCCCAAATTAATACCAACATATCTAATTTATCAAAAGTTTGCACTTACCTTAATAAGTACTCAAGAGTAAGCTCAAAATCTCCCACAAACCTTCACTTCCAAGATGCCCTTCAATACTAGGGTTGGCAAATCACCTCTCCTTAGTGCCTATACACAATGTGGTCAAACACAACCATTTAATATCACATTTTAAGGCATTTCCAACATTAAACCTTAATTAAACATCACTCCAATCAAAATCCTAAAATAATGCCTAACCTTACTTTAACATTGAACTTCCATTTTAATCCATTTAAATTAGTGTTTTAAGTTTATTAATATCATTACAAACATATTGTAACATGTTTAAACTAATTATATTAATTAAACACACGCTTTAATTTAAAATCCTAAAATGGCATAACCTTTCCTATTGAAGATTCTCCATTCCAACTCATTCCAATTATTAATCCAAGTTTATTTTCATCACTAATATCATTAAATATCATGATTTAAACATAAAATTAAATAATTAATCAATCTTTGAAAATTCACTTTTCAAAACCCTAAATCAACACTACCTCATTCAAACTCTATCCAAACTTAACCAAATCCATCATTTGACTTTAAAATCCTTGTTTATGCATCAAAACAACACATCTGGAATCAAATTTCACAATTAAATCACATGAATTTACAAACCCAAAAGTTCCATAATCCTAAATTCTCTCTTCACCAAACTTCACTCAAACTTAACTATTTCTTCAATCCAACCTTAAAATCATTATTAACTACTCAAAATAACTTTATACAACCTCAATCAAGCAATTAAATCATGCTAATAGAAAATTCCAAACTCAATATATTCATATAACTATGAAATTCCAAAGAAAAAGTTGAAAACTTACTAATTCAAGTGGAAAACACTAAAACTTTACTTGAAAACTTGAAATCCTTTCAATTTTGGAAGCTTGAAAGATGAAAAACCTTGAGTTCTTTGGACATGGTGGTTCGGCACTAACATGAAGAAGAAGAAGATGAAGAAGGCTTTAGTTTCTCTTTCTTTCCACTTTCAATTAAGACCTTATTTATATATAATATTTTATTATATTTTTAACTAAATTAATTAATTATTTATTTATTTAATAAAAACCAAAATTTTACCTCTTTCATTCAAAATAATTTATTTTAAATTATTTAAGTAATTTTTAATTTTTAAAGTATATTTATAGAAATGCCACTTGACCTTTGACTTTTTACTTTTAAAAATTAACTTTTTATATGTTATGTATATTTCACATATAATCTTGACTTTTTCACTTAAAATTCTTCAATTTTCTATTTAAATTATTTATTTAATTTATTCAATTTAATTTTAATTTTTAAAAATAGGGATGTTACAGTATATGTGATATATATATATATTAAATATACACAACATATACAAAAGTCAACTCTTAAATAGAAAAATCAAAATTAAATGGCAAAATAGTAATTATATTTTGTAAAATTAAAAGTAATTAAATAATTTAAAAATAAATTATTTTTGGATGGAAGAGGTAAATTATGGTTTTTTAAATAAATAAATAATTAAGTAATTAATTAAAAAAATATTAAAGTATATTATATATATAGTCATATTTTAAGTGGAAGAAAAGAGAAAATTTAAAATTCATCTTCTTCTTCTTCTTAGAGGCTGAACCTCCATGTGAGACCAAGAGAGCTTTTTCTTCTTCCATACATCAAATATTGAAGGGATTTCAAGGATTCAAGTGGAGTTTTTGGAAGTTCATTAATTGGTAAGCTTCTTTACCAATTTTACAAGTTCTTTGAAAAATTGTGAATATATGGATTTTAGAATTTTATTGTAGCTTGATTTAATTACTTGAATGAGTTTGTATGAAGCTATTTTGATTAGTTATTAATTATTCTTAAGTTGGATTGAAGAAAGGATTAAGTTTGAGTAGGGTTTGGAGGAAGAACTTGATTTAGGGTTATGTGGAATTTGGACTTTTGAGATCATGTATTTTAATTGTGCAAATGGATTCCAAAGGTATTTTTTTGATGCATAAACAAGGATTTTAAAGTTAAATGATGAATTTAGTTAAGTTTGGTTAGAGATTGGATAAGGTAGTATTGAATTTAGGGCTGTGGAAGAAAATTTTTAAAGTATAGTTGTTTGTTTGATTTCAATGTATAAATCATGTTATTAAAAGATATTAATTATGAAAATAAGCTTGGATTAACAATTGGAATGAGTTGGAATGAAGAACCTTCATTGATAAAGGTTATAGGATTATAGGATTTTATATTTTAAATGCCTTAAAATGTGATCCTAAATGATGGTATTTGCTCACATTTTGTATCGCATTAGAAAGAAGTAAATTGCCCAACCTTAGTATTGAAGGGCAATTTAGAAGTGAAGTTTGGAGGGTGATCTTTAGCTTGTGTTCGAGTGCTAAATGAGGTAAGTACAAACTTTTGATAATTTAGATGTATTTGTATTAAATTTGGCTTAACACATTTTGGATAGAAAATGTGTTAAGCTACTTGGCAACATGAACATTGTGTTATAACATGTGAATTATTATGTATGCATTATGTGCATTATGAAAAGCCATTATTAATAGCTAAAATGAATAAAATGTGATTGATATGTATTATGTGAGAATGACCTAAAAATATTTGGGTGATGTGATTTTAATGTGAAATGATATACATTGTGATGCAAGGATAAGATATGATGAATAAAAATGAGTTGACATTGATATGAATGAGAAAATGAGGCAATGTGATGAGAAAAATGTGAAATTGAGATAATGTGATAAGAAAAGTTAATTATAAAAAATATGTATTATTTGTGTGCCTAGTATGTTATTCAATTTTCAGAGTTCAGTTTTGGCGGCATGCCTATGAGGTTATCCTCATTATTTGCCTTCGTAGCTAGATGCTGGGCATCACTGATATATGATTTACCTTCGGGTTAGATGCTGGGCATCACTATGATTTGCTTTCAGGGCTAGACGCTGGGCGTCACTTGCCTTCGGGCTAGACATCGGGTGTCAATATGGACCAAAACAGTAACTCTGAAATTTGAATGATATATTAGAATATTTGGGCCCATGCGTACGTGAATTATAAAAAGATTAAAGGTTATGTTTTAAAGTGGAATTAAATACCACATTGTGAAATAACATGTAAAAGCATTATGCATTGTCATTGTTTTAAAGTTTTGTTACTATCAAAGTTTGTATCACTAGGCTTTTAGCTTAGCATGATTGTAATTTATCGCGTAGGTGACAAGGATGATCCGGTAGATTCAGAGAGTTCTGCTAGACCTGGTCGGGTCTAGACTTGAGGTTGATTGAGTTGCTTTTTGCTGCTTCAAGATCAGTGCCGGTTGCCATCATATATATATTTTATGTTCTAGTATATTTTGTTATTTTGTATATTTTGGTTATGTTTCTGAGTACATTGTATATTATAAATATTTTTTGGACAAATTTTATAATGTGGATACATATATATTTATGTGTGTTTGCTATATATATGTATATGTATAAATATTTTGAGAAAATATGGAGAAATTGAGAAATAGGGATGAAATGTTGATTTGATTTATTGGGAGTGCATTTTTATGCATGTTGAGTTTTGTTGAAGTTTTGGAATGTCCAAATTACAGATAAAACTTTGATGAATTTTTTTTAGAGATTTTTATATAAATTGCTTATTTTGGGAATCAATAATAATAAATAATATTTTATTTACTATTTAAATATACATTTGAAAGTGTTTGTGATTTTTAATTGAGAATATGAAATTTTTTATTAAATCGGGTTATGACATTTTTATACTTTATACGCGTGTAGACCCTTAATTATTACTTGCATTAAATTTAGATATAATTGAAAGGCCAAAATAGATTCAAGAAGGTTTAAACCAGTCTGGAACAATTTTAAAAGCATAAAATGGCCCGATAATATTAAAATCCTAGGATAAGTGGGCGTAGGCCTAAACTTGGTCGAATAGGCATGCCCGATTATTGGCATGTCCAATTCGGCACAAGCAGGGCCTGCACATGCCCATGCTCTTGAGTTTAATTCAGGCCTTTTGAGTTTAATTCCGAATTGCATCCATATTCAATTTGTATCTACTTCCAATTCTAATTATGATGGGATTACCCTCGGGAATTTTTGAAATTGAAGGAAAAACAAGACTCGGATACAAGGTTAAACCTAATATGTTTTCTTATAAATAGAGGTTTTAAGAACCAGCAGAAGGGGGTTTGCAATTTTAGCAAGGAAAGCAACACTGAGCAATAAAAATTAACAAAAAGCATCCACACACTAAAGGCAGTAACCAACCATTGTCCTTATCTTTGCTCGACCAAAACTAACAATTGGTACAGGTAAGCAGCTTAGATCAGTCTATTCAATTTGGTGGAGCCTTCAATGCAGGTTTTGTTTCCTAAATTCAACTTGCATAAAGCACACAGTAGCTAGGTTATTTTTCATATCTTGATTTATTTGTTTTGATTATCATTTTGATTCAAGAGTTTAATTGCTGAATTCTTAATTGTGCATTTTATAAAACCAAAAATCAATCCTGTAAACCACCAAAACCTTAAACCAAT
Source organism: Garcia nutans (assembly GCA_947685225.1). NCBI lineage: Eukaryota > Viridiplantae > Streptophyta > Magnoliopsida > Malpighiales > Euphorbiaceae > Garcia > Garcia nutans. Next base: position 20,494,013 of record CANTUV010000044.1, read on the forward strand.
TTTATCCAGTAGCCAAACTTTGATTCTTAAAAATCCTAAAAACCAGTTTTCAAACTTTAAAACCCTATCCATATTAATCATATTTTCTCAAACCCTAATTCAAAAACCTTAAACGCTAAGATTCCAAAACCCTAATTTATTATTTTCCAAATCCTAGTTTTTAAAATATCTAAAACCCTAACCCTTTATTTTCTGAAACCCAAAAACCCTAAACTTGTTTTGAAAATCATTTAGCTTTTCAGAGAGCTGCCCCCAAACCCCGCAAGGGGCACTGCCATCTTGAGCCTCGCCCACTAACCGGCTTATGGGACCACCGTATGTGCCGTGCCCTATAATTCATTAAGGGAGTTAATGTTTGCTTATGGATTGTACCTTTTTTGTGATTTCATTATATTTAAGTCTTAATTTATTATTGTTTAATTATAATATGCATTATTATGATTTATTTACTTATCAATTGTAATTACTTATTATTTGGGATTTTAAGATTGTAAAAGGCATGTTTCCACTTCGTGGGTGCCTAGGTTTTTATTATGTAACTTATTTTATCATTTAAGAATTTTGGGACTATTGTAAAGAATACGTTTCCACCTATAGTGGGTGTCTTAATTTGTTTATTTTACTTTCTTTTTAGACTTTGGACATTGTAAAGGCATGTTTCCATCATTGGATGGATGCCTATTTTGTTTGTTTTATTTTAATAAAGTGATGGATGTTTATTTCTTTTAAAATGCATGTAACATTGATAATATCATAACATTTAAGAATTTAATAATATGTAGACCTAAAAAGGAGACCAGTTTCAATGAACTGGGCGTTGTGGGGGTGCTAGGCCACTTCTCACTTTCCCCATACGTACCCAACTTTTCGAACCCATTAGGGAGTTGGGGATTCCTTAGGAATAGAGTCATCCATCCCTTTCTTTTTTCTAGACCGTTCGGGTGGCGACTCCATTTTCTCCGAGTTTAGGCCAGTGTTCTTTAAGGCCCTGAGCCTAACTGTACCGAAGTCGCAAGAACCATTCCATATGGGAGTGGGGGCGAGAATTCCGGCTCACAACACGTATTTTATATATATTGGTGTGTATGTATTATACATATATAGGGTATAAGGGTGTTATATTTATTTTGGTATCAGAACCTAGGAATGAGGTTCTCGACCTAGGTAGATTTTTAGATAGAGAAAATGGGAATTTTAAATATGGTTTTAAATTGTGATACACGCATTGGCACTGGCATTTTATCTGATCCCTAATGTGGTAATTTTTTGTTGTATTTGCAGATATATATAGTCATGGCATCTATATTTGACCAGTCTACAGAGGGCAGTGCAGAGAGTCTAGCTCCTAATCAGGGTATAGTTGGAGCTAGTGCTGAGACTGCTGGAGAGGCATTTGCATATGTGCCAGTTAGACTAGTAGTTGAGGAGGTTCCACCAGGCTGGGGTTGGTATATGATGAAGTTGTTGAGATAGGCTCCGGTTTAGCAACCGCAGTCGCTACCACAGCCGCAGTTGTTGACTCGAAAGTATGACAAGTTGAGAAAGTTTGGACCCACAGATTTTATTGGTGCTACAGACTTGGCTATAGTAGAGCAGTGGCTAGACATACTTCTGAGAGTGTTCATACAGTTGCAGGCTAGTCCGGAGGAGAAGTTTGATTATGCTAGATCTCTTTTGTAGGGGGATGCATATGGGTGGTGGAAAACGGTTCCCCATGGTACAGTTGATCCATCGATGATGACATATGCCAATTTCTTGCAGGAATTCAAGAAGAAGTATACTCCCAGAGAGTATAAGGATGCTAAGAAGATGGAGTTCCTGAGTTTGAAGCAGGAGACGGGGATAGTGACAGAGTATGAGGTAGAGTTTATCCGGCTGAGCTAGTGTGTTGGAGGGATTATATCAGATGAGATTGACAAATGCCAGAGGTTTGAGGAGAGACTGAGACCCTTTATCATGTGTTTAGTGGCAGGCTCTTGGTATTAGAATTTTTCTCAGTTGGTTACAGCTACCAGGAGTATGGAGAAGGCATAGGGACTTGCAGCAGCTGCCAGAGTAGAGGAGAGCAGAGCTAGGAGACTCTAGGATGAGGCAGGGTCTTAATCATCTAAGAGAGGTTGAGGGAGGATATCCTCAAAGGTTTAGTAGGAGCCAGGGTAGCCTGACAGGTTGTCACAGTAGCACAATCAATGACAGAGACCAACAGCCTCAGTGGCTAGTGCTCCAACCCCAGTGACTCAGAGGCTTACTCCACATACCTATGCTTATTGTGGTAGGGCACATGGAGGTGTCTGCTGGAGGAATGGTACACCATACCATTTTCTCAAAGACTATCCAGAGGCACCAGATGATAGACAGACAAATACAACAACATCTAGACCTAGTGTCAGAGGGGGTCGTGGTGGCAGAGGTTTTAGTAGGGGTGGTAGATTAGGGTCTTGTCAGAGAGGATGCTCTATAACAGAGAGTAGACCAAAGGATGTAGGGCCATCATAATGAGTTTATATGATGCGGTGGTAGCTAGATGCTTCAGCTGTCATAGTTGATATTTTTACTTTATTTGGCACTTTAGTTCATGCATTGTTAGACCCTGGGTCAATGCATTTATACATCAGTGCATCCATCCTACCTGTGAGTAACATGCATTCGGAGTCCCTAGAATTTGATGTGTTGGTTACAAATCCTTTAGGGCATAGTATTGTAGTTAGCAAGGTGCACCGAGATAGTTCAGTTGTTGTTTAGGATGAGGAGTTTCTTGTTGACCTGATTGAGATGCCTTTTAGGGGAGTATGATCTGATTCTGGGCATGGATTGGTTATCCAGGCATGGGGCAGTGGTAGATTATTAGTGAAAATATGTTACCCTAAGAACACATAATGGTAGAGATGTGGTGGTATCTAATAGTAAAGACACCTTTCATTCATGTTTATCTCAATTGTATTAGATAGGAGGATGATTTGGAAAGGATGTGAGACATATCTAGCTCATATGGTAGATACCAGAGTAGTGGAGTTCCAGCTTGACAGTATACCTATAGTTGCCTAGTTTCTAGATGTTTTCCCTAATAAGTCGTCAGGGGTACCTCTTGAGAGAGAGGTGGAGTTTGGTATCAATTTGATGCATGGTACTACTCCTATCTCCATTAACCCTTATCATATGTCACTTGCAGAATTAAAGAAGTTGAAGGCATAGTTGCAGGAGTTGCTTGATAAAGGGTTCATCTGCCCTAGCGTGTCACCGTGGGGAGCGTCTGTCTTGTTTGTGAAGAAGAAGGACGGTACCTTGAGATTATGTATTGATTACAGGTAGCTAAATAAGGTGACCATCAAGAACAAGTATCCTTTACCTCAGATAGATGATATCTTTTATCAGTTGAAGGGAGCAACAATATTCTCTAAGATTGATCTGAGATTAGGGTACCATCAGTTGAGAGTTAGAGATGTGGATGTACCTAAGACAACTTTTCACATGAGGTATGCCTATTATGAGTTTTTGGTGATGCCCTTTGGACTGACGAATGCACCAGCATCATTCATAGATTTGATGAACATGGTGTTTAGACCATACTGTAGACCCTTGATTTTGGTCCTAAGCTAGTTCGATCCTAATTAAAGATGGCCTAAGTACTTATCTGTCCATTCTTAATGGCTTAAACCTATTTTAAGCTTTTATTTTAATTGGTCCAATTTTTATAAGGCCCAAATGAGTCTAATTTAATTTTTAAAACTTTGAAATGGTCCGAAAGCAACTTTAAATCTTGAAACGGTCTGAAAGCGAGTTTTAAAACCTAAAAATAGTTTGAAAGCCATTTTGGTTCGACATTGGATCATACCATGTCAAATTGGCCTGCCCAGTTTTATATGGGTGGTCCATATCTAACTAGGCATTCATATCAAACCTAGTTTGATATGGGCATCCATATCGAGCTAGGGCAAACCTAGTTCAATATGGACTAGGGCTTGCCCAATTCGATATGGACCATGTCCAAACTAGTGTATGTGCAGTTTGATATGGACCCTAGTTCATATCGAATTGAAGTATTTTTAGTTTGATATGGTCGGGTTTTGGCCTTGAATTCAATTTGTTTTAATTTGACATGATCAAAGTTCCTTTGGAATTCAAATTATTTTAATTCGATATGCCTTAGAGAAATCGTGATTAAGTAGGAAACTAATACTGGTTTAATAGAATTAACCTAATTATTTTTCTTATAAATATAGGTTTTAAAGACCAGTAGCCAAAAAGGAACAATCAAGGATGACAACAAGGAGCAACTATCAAGCAACCAGCCATAACCAAAACAGCAAGCATTAAACCATAGTAGTATCAAAGATTGAGTGAGTAGAGACATCAAACTATCCATACCAAGAAGGTAGAGGACTTCTATCTTCATCTTGTTCAACCAAGATTTTACTACTGGTACAAATATAAGGCTTGATCAACGTGAAATATTGGTGGAACCAACAACGGAGGTTTGCAATCCTTTATCCAATTTGTTTTAAGCTTACAGTAATTCATTTATCTTTGTTTCATTGTTTTAATTTGTTCCTGAATTTTTTTATAAAGAATATTCCAGTAGGCATAACTCAATAATCCACTTAGTTAAACATGATTCATATTGGTTTTAATTGATTTTTCTCACAGTGTGTTTATTATCTAGCAAACCATTTAATTTAAATTAATAGTACCTGTAACACCCTTATACCCTATATACGTAAGAAACATATTTCTAGCATATGTAAAATATGCATATACGGTACAAAAATATTACAGACGGATTTACTAATTTTTTTTACGTTTCCAATTTAAAATTTCAAATTCTAAATATATAAAAATTAAATAGAATATAAATATTATTTACTTGTTATAAGAACCCAAAATAAATAATATATATATAAATCTCTGGAAAAAAATTCACCAGAGTTTTGTCTGTATTTTGGATATCCCAAAATTTAGCAATTACTCAACCTGCAAAAAGAAAACACTCCCAATAATTTCCAATCACCATCTCAACCATACTTCTCAATTTCACCAAGTTTCTCAAACATTTATACATATAGATATATATAATTTAAAACACACTTACTCTCCCATTTCAAATACATTGACCAAAACATTCTTTATAATATATAATACATAAAATTCAAAAATAATATATTATGCATAAAACTCAAAATGTACAATAACATAAAAATATATACATGCTGCAGACAGTGTTTCTGATCTCGATAGCAACTCTACAAGTTCAACTACAAGTCTAGACCCGACCTGGTCTAGAAGAACTCTCTGGCTCAACTGGGTCTACCTTGTCACCTGCGCGATGGAAACAATCTCGCTAAGCCGAAGCCTAGTGGTACAAACTTTGATAATAACAATATAACTCAATGCAATACCAAATGCACAATGCATATAGATGTCACATCAATCCACTTTCTTATATTTTTCAAATAATTCATAAGCACAACTCATAACGTTATATTACTCAATTGTATCATAATTCATAATTAACAGTAAAACAAAGACAAGCATGGGCCCAAAAAGGATCTAATATGCTATTCAAATTTTAGAGTTACTGCTTTGGTCCATAATGACACCATGTGTCTAGCCCCGTAGGCAATATATATATATATATCCATGGATAATGTAACAGCCCCAGTCTCTTGGACCTCAACCCGGCTAGACCCTCAACCCAGCTAGACTGCTACAGTTTTTGAGGCTTACAACCCAGTCTTTTCACCCCAAAAATATCATATTTATCAGCTGGCCTGGCTTACGACCCAATCTTTTCACCATTCCAGCGTATAGCCCGTAGGCAATCATAGGCATGCCGCCAAACCCAAAACTCTGAAAATTGAATAACATACTAGGCACACAATTTATTCATATTTCTCATTATTAATCTTTTTCTCATTTTTACATATTCAATCTAGGCACATTGCCTTATTTTTACATTTTTTTCTCGCTTTTCTCATTTTTTACATCTTTCTCATTTTTCTCATTTTTCTTATTTTTATCAATATCAATTCATTTCATTATTACACATATCTCATTTTTGCATTCACAACATATTACCCAATTACTTTGGGTATTTTCACATAATATGCATATTTCACATGTTACACAAATTAGCCATTATCAATGGCTTTTCACAATGCATTTAACACATATATGACATTACAAATGTCATAGCATGTTATTCATACACAATCAATGAACCAAGTAGCTTAACACATTTTCAACCAAAATGTGTTAAGTCCAAATGTTATGCAAATATAAACATTATATTCAAAGTTTGTACATACCTCCACTAGCAACCCAAAGCAAGCTAAAAACAACCTTCAATCCAATCTTTCTAACTTGCCCTTCACCACTTGGATGAAGCAAATCAATCTCCCTCAATGCCTAAACCAAATGTGATAGCAAATAATCATTTAAAATCACATTTAATGGCATTTCCAACATTAAATCATAATTACACATCACTCCTATAAATTTCTAAAAATTTAGCCTTTCCTTACTTCAACATTAGAATTCCATACTACTACAATTAAATTAGTGTTTTAAGTTTATTTATATTATTAAAAACATATTTTAATACATTTAAATCATTTACATTATAAAAATACACTCTTATATACAAAATCTCAAAAATGGCCTAACCTTCCCCCATTGAAGGTTTTCCATTCCAACACAATCCATTACTCATTCCAAGCTTATATTCATCACTTTTAACACTAAACAACATGCTTAAACAAATAAAATCACACAATTCAACCACTTTGGAAAATCACTTTTCCAAAACCCTAAATCTCCTCTTCCATTCTCAAACTCCAACCCAACACCACCAAATCCAATATTTGACTTTAACATACTTGTTTATGAATTTTAATTGTGCAAATTAATTCAATGCTAGGATTGGTACCTAGAGTTGTAGATCAATTTAATTAAATCTTGATTCTCAAATTATCCATTAATATAACCTTGTATTTTAATTTGTTCATTGAGTTTAATTAGTAATTACCAATTCATTAGTTTTCACATTCATGAATTAACAACAATTAATTATTTTAAAATTTTAAATTAAATAAACCCTAAAATTTATATTTCTAATTCATTCTTAGGGTGGTTGATTACATAGCTTCGATATCGAAATTCACCTTTCGGTCCATCGTTCAATATTAAGTGATTAATAGGTGACCAATCTATCAAACTAACTTTAAGTCCAATGCAATCAACTAATAACAAGGTATACTAATGGAATTATCAAATCAAGTCATTCAATCAAATCTACTACAACCCAAGGCATGAATAAATTAGGTCATCATTAATTTAAAACAAATATCCATCTCAATATTAATCAAATCAAAATTATACATTATAATATAAATGTTCATAATAAAACAACAACAATCTAGAAATAAATTAAAAGAGAGAATATAAGAAACCCCATGTAGACTCCAAGAGTTGAACTACTTGTCTTCCTCCTAGCTTCCACCTTAATGTATGATGAACAACTTCCAAGCCCTCTTCAATCAATGGCTCTCTTCTTGAAGGATGTAATGGTAACTCTCTCAAGCTTACAACTCCAATCAAGCTTTCTTCAAACCCTAATCTTCTAAGGAGCTTGCTCACTCAATTTGATTCCCAAACTTGATTAAATCTTGTCTATGGAAGAAATGAAAGATGAATGGAAATAAAGATAAAGAGAGAATGGTGTCTCCTCCTCTTCAAAAACAAGAACCCAAACTAAGAACTAGATAGATTGCTCTTCAAATAAGCCCAAATGTGTAAGTTATTCCATGCCTCATTTTCCAATTCCTTTTCATTCTTAAGACACCAACGATGTCTTGCCAACTCACACACCACACCTTGTCTCCCTCTTTTTTTTAGTTTTATATTTCTTCCCATAAATCCATCCACCTTTTACTCATTTTTAATATTTTTTTTAAAAGAAAGGGCCTTTTGTCCCCTAATTGTCCGTCACTCAAAATAATTCAAAAGGACCATATGAGACATGGTCAAGCCTTAAGTTACCTTGCCGTATTACTCATTCTTCTTAGGACACGGCCAAGCCTTGAGGCCGTGTCCATGGCTGCCTCAATGTCATCTTCCTTTTCTAAGTGAGACACAACCAAGGCCTTGGCTGTGTCATGTGACACAGCTAGTGGCTTGGCCGTGTCTCTTGACTGTATTCTCTACTGCCTCTCTACTTTTGTCTACTTCTTCTTAGTGATCTCTAGGTAGGACACGACCAAGGCCCTGGCCGTGTCTTGTGACATGGCTAGTGGCTTGGCCGTGTCTCTTAAATGTGTCAGCCTCTGCCCAATTCTTCTTAGGGACACAGCCAAGCCAATTTGTCCAGTCATGTCCTGCTTGTGCCTTGTTTTTCCTGCCTTTTATGATGGACACAACCAAGTCATGAAGTATCTTGGCCGTGTCCCATGCTTTTTCACCATTTTGATCCATCAAATTCGAGTTAAAGCTCCATTATTTTACACTTCAACCTAGATCAAACACTTCAAACAAACTTAAGCAAAAATTTAAAGAAACATCAATCAAAAGCCAATAAAATTACGCTAAACATAAATGCACAAATGATCAAAATAAATACCCCACACTTATTTCTTTGCTTGTCCCCAAGCAAAGTTAAAATCAAAACAAACTAAAAAAATAAAAATTTAGTTAAGTTCAAGAGTTATAAGAATATATCAAGACTTCTAATTTCTTAAATCTGCAATCAATATCAAACCAAACAAAACCAATACTCATGCAATTTAGTGGTTCTCCATGCATAACCAATGTTGTCACTCCCTCACCAACTCTTTGAAGTGTTTAATAAGGTAGTGTTTACACTCATGACATTCAATAAAAGATTATCACCATAAGCTTGCTTATCAATCAAACTTCCAGCACTGAATTCCAATCAATAATCAATCATAAGGTCTTTCATTTGGTTGTAATGGGGCTAAGGTAAGGGCATGACATTTGGGAGTGTGAGTTTATCCACTAAGTTCAAGAGCACTTCAAGAGTGAAGTAAGCAACGTAGTATGACCAGCTATCCCAACGTACCTCCTAATCACTTAGCACTAGACATTAATGAACTTTTTAGGAACTCCATTTATTAAATTTGTAAAGTTCATTCTCAAACTCAATTCAACCCTTCTAACAAGAACAACAAATTATTATTATTATTATTATTATTATTATTATTATTATTATTATTATTTCTTTTTTTTTTCTCTTTTTTTAAAATTATGATTTGCATCTAAAGAACACAATGGTTTGCAGTCTTAAACCCACTAAATTTAACCCCCACACTTATTTAACACAACACTCAATCATTAACGCTCTTCAAATGCTCTTGACTTAATGAAAGGGTAAGAGACAAAATAGCATGGTTCAAAGATAGTAATATTGTGAAAAAGAAAGAAAAGGAGAAATGAAATAGGCTCAAAATTGGCTAACTAAGGTTGAATATAAGGTTGGTCTTTTTAAGCTAAAATGGGTTCACCTAATTTCCTTAATCATATTGATGCCTAATTGAAATTTTTATGTAGTCTTAAAATGCATATCAAAGCAAGTTCTAGCAATTCATCAATCAAAGATGTTTACACACAATAAAGAATAATAAGTTGATATCCAACTTAATAGGTCCAATTCCTCACAAGTTTAAAAAAGCAATGCAAGGAATATCCACCAAATCAACAATAAGCACCAATTTTATCCAATTCTCCAATTCATGCTTCAAAAATTAAAAGGTCATCTATCAAGAAACTTATAACAATTGAACTTAGAAAATATACTTCAAAATAATATGTAAAGTAAGGCAAAATACTTAACAAAAATGACTAAAACACAGACTTAAAAACAACTAATTTATGAAAAACAAAAGCTTGCATTTATGAACAAAAACTTAGCACCCCCCACTTTAAGATTGACATTGTCCTCAATGGAGACTAGGACAATTTAAAAGAAGAAAGAGTTTAAGTACAACCTGATTTCCATCATTTTCTTTGTGAGGCAAGTGCTACCTTTCATCCACAAAACATTAATTGTTCAAGATTAAAAAGTAATAAATATAAAATAACCAAAAATATAAAGTTTTAATAACAAACAATGGTAACGAAAAATAGCAACTAAATTATTTAACAAGTGGAAATAAGAGAAATAAGAAGTGTTCTCAAAAGGCAGAAGCTGATATGAACTATAGTGATAGAGGATGTCACGAAGATGTTGCTGAAGGGTGGAGGCTAAGAATCTTAGCAATGTTGCTATTGATTTACTCCAACTGGGAAAGGACTTCAACATGATTATGATCTACCTTGCTTTCCAATGCTTAAATCCTACTAATAATCTCCTGATTTTCTGGAGCCAGAGCATCTTCATCCAATCCGAGTGAATTCGAGTCAGACTCCTCACCAATTCGTGGTCGCTTTTGCCGGTCCTCTAGTGCAACTTGCTCTTCTGAAACCATCACATAAGCCCCTGTCCTTTTTGTAACCATGTGCATCTTCTCAAGGGTAGCAAAGTCTATTGAATCACTTCCAGAAATTCTAGTCATATGGCAAGCACTCGGGTCAAAACCATCAATAAGTGCCATAGCTAAGGTGGTCACCTATCCACCTATACAAATTGTGCCCTTTTTTCTATTTGCTACACTATAAAAAACATCAGCTAACCAATAGCCAGTACTCATGGGTATAGCATTGCTAGTACAATCTAAGAAAAATAGCTCGCTTAGTTCGACCACACCCGTACTTTCTTTCTGTGCAAAGAACCCACATGACATAAATCTATGTAAATACTTCAAGGCGGGATTTATCAAATTTGTTGCCTTGGCCGAGTTGGCCACATACATTCCACCTGACCTTATTGCTCTCCATGCGAATTGTTGTCTAAAACCTTTAGGCACACATTTTCCCCCTTGTTGATGGAAACAAAAAATAGCATTCAATTGTTTAATATCAAGAACACATGATTTTTCAAGCAATTTAAAGCTAAACGTAGTGCAAATTTTCATTTCATTTCTTTCAACCTTAAGAGAGGTTAGAAATTCTATGGTAAGTTCTTGGAATCGCAAAGGTTTAAGGAAAACTAATTTCTCCCATCCAAGGTTTTGAACATATCTAGTAAAATTTTCTCTAATTTGAAGAGTATCAAGGGATTCTTCGCTTACATACCTCGTTGGAAAGAAATCCCATGCTAGAAGAGTCAATCTCTTTAAAGATGATGAAGAGGATGATGAAGGTTGCCTCCTCTTATGATGGGAAACCATTTTTATTCTATGCATCTTGATTCCTTGGTGAAAAGTGAAGCTTTGAAGGATTTTATTGAGTTTGGATTAGAAAATTGGAAGATTTAATGGGTTTAATTGAGTTTTTTTGTAAGAAAAATGTAAGATTTGGTAAAAATTTGAGATTTTTAGGGATGGAAATGGAGGTTCTAGAGAGAGAGATGAGAGAATGAAGAGAGGAAGACAAAGATGAGGATTTTGAAAATGACGAGATCGGGTGAAATTTTGGGTTTTTAAAAGGGGTGACACGGCCAAGCTAGGAATGACTTGGCCGTGTATGAGTTTTTAGGAGGGACACAACTAGTAGCTTGGTCGTGTCTCTTGAATGTATCCACTACTGGTTTTGTTGGTAGGGAAATGAAATGGGGACACAGGCTGGGTGATTTGGTCATGTCTGAGTGACACGACCAAGGACACTACCAAGCCTTCTGGCTGTGTCCACGCTTGAGTTTTTTGGCTTGCTTGACCTGGCCAGTGGCTTGGTCCTGTCAAGTGGCAGTGTCCGTCACTGCCAATTTTGCCTATTTAGTTTTTTTATTTTCTTTTTTTTAATGGAAATGTGTCACTCAAGTCTAATACATACAACTTTTTATTTTGACTTCACCCTGAAACTCCATCAAAAACAAAAATCGATCAACGCACCCATTCTATTCTCTTAAAACCAAAAATGAAATTTAAATTGCAAAACACAAAAATTTATCTATGAAAAGAAATACAAACAGATGGGTTGCCTCCCATTGAACGCTTCTTTAATGTCATGTAGCTGGATATTATTACATCATTTGTCGATAAACACCAAACTTTTAACAGTTTTTGCAACATCGATTTCTTCAAAGTAGGGCTTCACCCTTTGTCCATTTACCTTAAATATCTCATTGTTTTTCAAATTGAGTAACTCAACAACCCCATATGGGAATGCTTGAATTACTTGAAATGGTATACTCCAACGGGACTTCAATTTCCCTAGAAACAATCGCATTCTGGAATTGAATAGGAGGACTTTCATTCCCAGTTCGAAAGTCCTTCGAAGGATCATCCTGTCATGCATAACTTTTGTCTTTTCCTTATAGATTCTTGAACTCTCATAGGCCTCAATCTTAAGCTCATCATGCTTAGAAATTTGTAACATTCTTTGCTCCCTTGCTCCTTGTAAGCCCATATTTGTGGTCTTTATTGCCCAATAAGCCTTATGCTCCAATTCCACCGGTAGGTGGCAAGCCTTTCCAAAGACTAACCTATATGGACTCATTTGCAATGGTGTTTTGAAAGCAGTCCTATAAGCCATAATGCTTCTGGGAGTCGGATTGACCAATCCTTTCTCGTTATGCTCACCGTCTTTTCCAAGATCCCCTTAATTTGCTTGTTGGAGATCTCGGCTTGTCCGGATGTTTGAGGGTGGTATGGAGTTGCCACTTTGTGTTAGATGCCCATCTTGGACATCAACTTCTCGAGCCATTTGTTGCAAAAGTGGCTTCCTCCATCACTCACTATTGCCTTTGGGGTTTCGAACCTGCTCAAAATATTCTCGTTCAAAAATTTCAAAACAATATTAGCATCATTAGTGCTAGTAGGGATAACCTCCACCCACTTAGACACATAATCCACTGCAAGAAGAATATATTTAAAACTAAAGGACTTAGGAAATGGTCCCATGAAGTCTGTTCCCCATACATCAAAAATTTCAACCACATTAAAAATATTGAGAGGCATTTCATTCCTTTTGCTAATGTTCCCTACTCTTTGGTATTTATCACATCTTGTACATAAATTATAACGTAAAAGAGTAGGCCAATAAAAACTACTTTGAAGAACTTTCTCGACGATCTTCTTTCCTCCAAAATGCCCTCCACAATACATGTGGAAAAATTGCAGCACTTGTTTTTATTCTTCCTCCGGTACACATCTTCTTATGATTTCATCCCTGCAAATTCTAAATAAATATGGCTCATCTCAAAAATAGCACTTACATGAATGCATGAACCTCTTCTTTGCATGGAAATTCAAATCCTTTCTCACAACACCACAAGAAAGATAGTTAGCAATATCTACATACCAAGGTGCTTGAGTTAAAACAAACAAGTGTTCATCCAAAAATTTTTAAAAGTATTTTCACAAGCAATTTCTACATCATTATCATGAAAGTTCAATCTAGAAAGATGGTCGGCTACTACATTCTTACTTCCCTTTCGATCTTTGATTTCAACATCGAATTCTTGAAACATCAATACCTACCTAATGAGCCTAGGTTTAGCTTGTAGTTTGGTCAATAGGTATTTCAAGGCCGCATGGTCTGAAAATAATATGACTTTAGAACCTATCAAGTAAGATCTAAATTTGTCCATTGCAAATACCATAACTAACATTTCCCTTTCAGTGGTTGTGTAATTTACTTGTGCATCATTTAAAGATAAACTTGCATAATAAATTATACACATCAATTTATTCACTCTTTGGCCCAAAATAGCTCCAATGGCATAATTCGATGCATCACACATGATTTTAAATGGCAAATCCCAATTTGGGGCAACAATTATAGGAACAAAAGTTAATTTTTCTTTCAAAATTTTGAAAGCTTCTAAGCACTTGTCATAAAAAATAAATAGAACATCTTTCCCTAGCAAATGACACAAAGGATGTGAAATTTTTGAAAAATCTTTTATGAACCTCCTATAAAATCCAGCATGTCCCAAAAAACTTCTAATCCCCTTAACATATGTGGGTAGAGGTAGATTCATGATTAATTCAACTTTTCCCTTGTCTACCTCAATCCCTTTGTGAGAAATAACATGACCCAAAACAATCCCATGATCAACCACGAAATGACTTTTTTCCCAACTCAAGGTAAGATTACAATCAATACATCTTTCAAGCACGAGAGTCAACTTTTGCAAATAATCATCAAAAGAATTACCAAAAATAGAGAAGTCATCCATAAATACCTCAATGCATTTGTCCAGCATATAAAAAAAATGAAAGCATACATCTTTGAAATGTATCTGATGCATTGCAAAGTCCAAATGCCATCCTCCGAAAGGCAAATGTCCCAAAGGGACAAGTAAAAGTTGTCTTTGGTTGATCTTCCGGTGCTATCGGAACTTGGTAGTAACCTGAAAGACCATCAAGAAAATAGTAAAAAGCATGTTTAGATAACCTATCAAGCATTTGATCAATAAATGGTAAAGGAAAGTGATATTTCTTGGTGACATTATTTAATTTCCTATAATCTATATACACATTCGTCACCCGATTTGTGTTTGTGTAGGTACCAACTCTCCTTTCTCATTTTGGACCACAGTCAAACATGCTTTCTTTGGCACGACGTGTATGGGAGTAACCCATTCACTATCAGCAATGGGGTAGATTACCCCTTAATCAAGCAATTTTAGAACCTCCTTTTTTACTACTTTGCTCATATTAGGGTTAAGCCTCCTTTGAACCTCTGTCACCGATTTAGCCCCTTCCTCTAAAACTATTTTGTGCATGCACATAGAGGGGCCAATACCCATGATATCACTTAATCCCCCACCAATAGCTCTCTTGAATTTTTTCAACATTCTCATAAGTTTACCTTCTTTCTCACTACTAAGAGTAGCAGAAATTATCACTGGTTGTGAGTTGTTCTCCCCAAGAAAAACATGCTTTAAGTGCTTTGGAAGTTCTTTAAGTTCAACCCTCTTTGGTTGAATCTCCTCATTTAAACCCTCAACTTCTTCCTCCAAATTTAGAGCCCTTTTTAACTTGTCTTCACCACTCTAATGCAATAAAACTTCTTCAACAACATTATCAATAAAATCAATGAAAGAAAAGTCCTCATACAAAGCAGTAGTGGGAATAGGGGAAGTGTTAAAAATTAAAAATTCTACAGTTTGACCTAAAACAGTCATGGTCAATTTTTCATTTTTTAACATCAATTAATGTGCTAGTTAAAAGGTCTCCCTAACAAAATTGTATGTTCAGAATCTCTAGAAATTTCTCCCCTCATATCTAAGACAATGAAATCAATGGGTACAATCAAACCACCTACTTTAACTAGAACATCTTCTATGATTCCCTTAAGGTATCTAAGACTTCTATCCGCAAGTTGCAAAACCATTTTAGTTGTTTTGAGTTATCCTAGCTCCAATTTCAAGTAAACGGAGTATGGCATCAAATTAATACTTGCTCCTAAATCACACATACCAATAGTTTCTTTCCCATTCCCCATAGAGATGTTAACTATAAAGCTTCTAGAATCCTTTAGTTTTAGAGGTAACCTGTGTTGTAAAACAATACTTGTTACTTCTGAGACTATCACCTTCTCATTCAATTCATACTTTTTCTTTTTTGTGTTAAGCTCCTTAAAGAATTTGGCATATGATGGCATGTTTTTAATCACCTCAAGTAAAGGGAGGTTAATACTTACCTTTGAGAGCATATTATAAATTTCAGAAAATTGCTTATCATACTTCTCATTTTTTAACCTGCTTAGAAAAGGAATTGGCAGTTTATATGGATTTGGAGTTTTGTGCAGCTTTGGTGCAACAGATAACTCCTCACTATCTTCCTTCGGCTCAATTGGTTGAGCTTTGCCTTCTTGTATTTCCTCACCATCTTCTTCAAATGTTCCTGCATCCAAAGAATCATCAATGTTATTATCGTCGATTTTATTATCAAGTACCTTACCACTTTTTACAACTGTGATTGCCTTGGCTTGATCTGGTTGGCTTGGAAATTTTTATTTTTGATTAGTTTATAGTTGATTAGCCAATTGACCCACTTGAGTTTCTACCTTCTTAAGTGAGGCTTCCAAAGAGTCAAATAGTTTGTTGTTCACCTCTTGATTTTAAGTGCTTATTTGAATGAAAGCATTCTAATTGTCTTCAAGTAAAGGTTTCTTGACTTGCTCATGATTTGAACTTTACCCTTGAAATTGGGGTTCTCGTTGATAAGGTTAGAATGAATGTTGAGGTGGAACTTGTTGGTTCTTCCATGAAAAATTAGGGTGATTTCTCCAACCGGGGATGTAAGAATTTGAGTATGGGTCATTCCTTCCCCTTTGTTGAAACCCTTTGAAAGCAAAAGCTTGTTCTTCCCCTTCTTTGAATTGGTCAAAATTTGAAGGACATACATTTGCATTGTGGCCTACCACACCACATGATGCACATGATTCTTGGCTTGGCACCGACAAGTTTCCTCTAGCATTCAACAATTTAACTTGCCTTGTCAACTCGGCAATTTGCCTTGCCATTTCTGAGTTTGCATTCAGCTCATATGCTTCTCTTCTCCTTTCCCCAATACTCTTTTATTGAGAATTTGCTTCCAACATTTCAAATAATATAGCTGTTTCAGCAGTTATTTTCTCACCCATTGCCCCTCCTGCAGCATTATCCATTGTGTTTTGACATTGTTGAATTAGCCCATCATAGAAGAACTGATTGAGCAATTGTTGTTGATAATAATGATGAGGGCATTTAAACAATAAAGATTTGAAGTGATCCCAGCCTCATGAAATGGTTGCCCATCAAATTGGGCGAAAGTTGCAATACTCCCCTTAAGCTCCTTTGTCTTTTGGTGTGAATAAAATTTTCCTATGAATTTGTTATACACTTTGGTCCAAGTGGTCAAGGAATTTTTTTGTAAGGTCATCAACCACGCTTTTGCCCTATCTTTCAAACTATATGGGAAACATTTCATTTTGAGTTCATCCTCTGTTAATGCTTGCAAAGGGAAGGTATGCAGTGTTGTGTAAAAATCTCGAATGAAGTTGAGAGGATCTTCATTCGGTAATCCACGGAAGGATGGAAGCATACTATAATTAGTGTTTTTGAGTTCATAATTTCTTACTGCGTTGCTCAACCGGATACATAATGTGGTTACTCCAATGATCGGTCGGGAAAACTCCTTCATAGGTGTTTCCTCAACATCACCCATTTTTACTTCCGTGTTCTCCTCAAATTGCATGTTGGTTTCTTCTCCTTCTTGTCCCAAGGGATCTACTCCTTCGGTTCTTGGGAGTCTATGAATATCGTCTATATATGGAACGAGTTCATTTCCTTGAAACCTTCATCCTTGCATAAATCACCTAGGCAATTCAAAAAGGAACATTTTAAACAATTAAACAATTAAAATAAAAGAATCAAACTATTAACACAAATTGCCTTCACCGACAGTGGCGCCAAAAACTTATTGAGCTCGATTAATTACTACTACAAAGCAACACTCGCAAGTATACGAGATAATTGTAGCAACGGTGATCTCCCCAAGGTCATCTCACAAGGAAGGAATTGTTTTGCAATAGTTTGATAAATAAATAAATTAAAATTAAGTGTGCAGTTGAATTAGTGAGTTGTAATTAAAATTTGAAAGTAAAAATGAGTAGCAGTGCATAAGATTAATTCAATGCTAGGAATGGTGCCTAGGGTTGTAGATCAATTTAATTAAATCTTGACTCTCAAATTATCCATTAATATAGCCTTGTATTTTAATTTGTTCCTTGAGTTTAATTAGTAGTTACCAATTCATTAGTTTTCACATTCACTAATTAACAATAATTAATTATTTTAAAATTGTAAATTAAATAGACCCTAAAACTTATATTTCTAATTCATTCTTAGGGTGGTTGATTATATAGTTTCGATATCGAAATTCACCTCTCAGTCCATCATTCAATATTAAGTGATTAATAGGCGACCAATCTATCAAACTAACTTTAAGTCCAATGCAATAAACTAATAACAAGGTATACTAATTGAATTATCAAATCAAGTCATTCAATCAAATCTACTACAACCCAAGGCATGAGTAAATAAGCTCATCATCAATTTAAAACAAATATCCATCTCAATATTCATCAAATCAAAATTATACATTGTAATATAAATGTTCATAATAAAACAACAACATCTAGAAATGAATTAAAAGAGAGAATATAAGAAACCCCATGTAGACTCCAAGAGTTGAACTACTTGACTTCCTCCTAGCTTCCACCTTAATGTATGATGAACAACTTCCAAGCCCTCTTCAATCAATGGCTCTCTTCTTGAAGGATGGAATGGTAACTCTCTCAAGTTTACAACTCCAATCAAGCTTTCTTCAAACCCTAATCTTCTAAGGAGCTTGCTCACTCAATTTGATTCCCAAACTTGATTAAATCTTGTCTATGGAAGAAATGAAAGATGAATGGAAATAAAGATGAAGAGAAAGGTGTCTCCTCCTCTTCAAAAACAAGAACCCAAACTAAGAACTAGATAGATTGCTCTTCAAATAAGCCTAAACGTGTACGTCATTCCATGTCTCCACTTCTAATTCCTTTTCATTTTTAAGACACCAACCATGTCTTGCCAACTCACACACCATACCCTGTCTCCCTCTTTTTCTTAGTTTTATATTTCTTCCCATAAATCCATCCACCTGTAGACCCTTAATTTTTGACCCAGTTCGGTCCAATATATTTTATTTAGTCCAAAATAATTTTTGTGCTGTTTTAATTAAATAATATTTGTTTTAGTATTTATTTTTTATAATTATAATAATAAATAATAATAATAAACAAATAAATAAAATAAAAATAAAAATCGGCGACGAAAAATTTTGTCGCAGAAAGTCATTGGACGAAATGGCCTGGCAGCCCGCTAGCCAATTCTCGCTTGCAAAATCAAAATTTCCTCGCAGCCAGCCGTCGCAAATTTTGCCAGCGCAATTTTTCCAATGCAATTTTTTTTGAAACTAAATTCTATTTGGTTTTGATTTCTTTTCCTAAAGAATTTTAGTTTTCTTAAACAATTAGGATTAATCATATAAATTTTCCTATAAATAACACTTAAAAAAAAGATCAGGAGATCGGACTTTTGGAAAAAAAAAACTTTGAATTAAGATTGAATTTGGGACTGGACTTTGGGGAAAAGATTAACAGGTGATCGGACTGGATTTTAAGGGGTGAAACTCTTAGAGAACTAGAACTTTGAATTTGGGACTTCGAATTTGAGTGTAACAAGCAAAGCCATCTACAATTTATCAAAGGCAGCAACTTTGCCTTTGTCCTTGTTCATCCAAGAAGTAATTTTTGGTGGAACCAACGTACGAAGATTTGAATCTCTAATTTCTTTTTATTTTCTTACAGTAGCTTTGTTTTTTTTTTATTCATAAGATTATACACACAAAACCTTGATCTATAAATACGTAGTAACGTTGATCTTCGTTTCAATGACATAAATGATATTTTCTGTTTCTTCTAAACCTTAAAAACCCTAAAAATACTTTTTTTTTTCTTCTAAACCTTAAGAACCATAAAAATACTTTTCTGTTTCTTCAAAACTTTAGAACCCTAAATTGTTCCTTCTATTTCCAAAAACCCTAAAAAAATACTTTTTTGTTTCCAAAAACCTTAAATCATTTTTCTTATTTCCAAAAGCTTTTAAAAAACCTTAAACTGTTTTCTTCTAATTCTTTTCCAAAATTTCCAAATGTTTTGTTAAATATTCAAACTTTAAATTCACTTTATAGTTTCTAAAATCATAATTGCTTTATAAAACTCTAAACTATTTTCTTCAACTCCAAAACAAAAACAGTAAACCCCAAACCAGTTAATCTAAACCCTAAGTTTTCCTAAACCTTAATTCCCTCAAAACTAATACGTAAACCCTAGTTTTCCTAAACCCTAATCCTTAAAACCTTAAAACCTTATAAACCTAAACATTCAAACTCAATACATTAAATCCAAAATAACAATCCAGTAACCAAGAGCTATAAACCTAATGTCTTAATGTTCTAAAACCCTAATTTCATAATTTTACCCCTCAAACCCTAATTTCATCAATCAAAGAACCTTACTAATTTCTTAAATTATAAAACCCTAATCCCTTTCAATTCTCTTAAAACCAATAATAGCTTAAACAAATAACAATAATAATATCTTAAGATTCCAAAACCCTAAAATAATAATTAAAGAACTTTGAATAGAAACAGTAACCCTAATTTGTATCTTTACTTGCTTTATTTTTTAGATTTGATTTTGTAGTTTATGCTTTGATTTATTTTCAATGCTTGATTTATTTAATTTGTCATGGATGAATGTTTATTATATATTTTTTATGTTTAATATCTTTGATGAATGATTTATTTATGATGAATGGTTATTTACTTTTATCGATTTATTTTGATTTCCAAATGTTGTAAGAGGTATGTTTCCACATTGTGGGTACCTCATTAATTAAGTTATATGTAATTTAAATTGCTTTTATATTTTCTAGACCAATGTAAAGGACATGTTTCTACCTTTTGGCGGGTGTCCTATTAGTTTAGACATGAACGATGTAAGGACCTGTTTCCATCCTCGGATGGGTGTCCATTTATTTGCTTTGTTTGGACATTGCTTTGATTTTAATATAACGATGCTTTATTTCAATTGTTGCATGTAATATGGATAATATTATTATATTTAAGAATTTTATAATATTAAGACCTGTAAAGGAGGCCGGTTCCAATGAACCGGGCGTTGTGGGGGTGCTTGGCTATTTCTCACCTTCCCCACACATACCCAACTTTCCGAACCCATTAGGGGGTGGGGATTCCTTAGGAATTGAGTCGTCCACCCCTTTCTGTTTCCTAGCCCGTCTGGCTGGCAAATCCATTTTCTATGGACTTAGGCCTGTGTTCTCTAAGGCCCTGAGCCTAAACAGTGCCGAAGTCGCAAGAACCATTCCACTATGAGTGGGGACAAAAATCCTCGCTCACAGTGGCGACTCCACTAGGGATAAGAGAAGTTGATTTTGTTGGTCTTTAAATTATTCTATTCTTTCTTATAATGATATTATCCATTGCATCATATTAGATTGCATCGTGTGTTTTAGTTAGGATGCCCGTGTTACCCGTGTTGTGTTATGTAAGGGATACCATACTTTCATTCAAGGTATGGAGATCGAGCATGACATAACCACTCATAGCCTCATACCATTTGGTATATACTTGCTATGGGAGCCTAAGCCTTTTAACCCAAAGACTAAAGCTCATGTAATTGGCCTAGTTACCTTCCTTAGGTTTTTACCCCAAATGCATGTTGTTTGACTATGGTTAATTTATCTTGGTTTAAATCATGGCTTATTTGGTTTGTTCTTTTTCTAATATGACCTAAGTACATTGTAAGCTCAAAATAAATTTTTCTTTAAAGTCCAAAAGACCAAAACAATTTTCAAAACTTTTTAAGATGGTCTTTGGACATAAAATTTTTCTAAAAAAAAACAAATCAAAAATTCTTTTGCTCATGACCCGAAAACTAAGCCCAAAATCTATTTTGTCAAAAATCTTTTTACAATGGGCTTAGAAACAAAATTATTTTCATCCAACCATTACAAAGAGCTTGCAAATTATTTAGGTCAATTATGAAATACCAAAAATCAATTGTGAGCCTAGTTTATACTAAGACTAATTAATCATGGGCTTGTTTTTGGCATGAATCATTAGTTGCTTTTTCAAGTGAGAAATCTATTTATAGTAAACCTCTTAATTTAGTTTTAATCCAATAAAAGCTACTTTAGTTGGTTGAATGGATTAAAACCTAATTAATGGGAATTATCATGGATTGATTTCCATTTTTAAAAATATAACTATTGGTTAAAACGTTCGAGGGAAATATTCAAAAATAAGATACCCCATATTGGTATTTTATTAACCTTATACCTAGAAAAAGAGAATCGCCGTTCGTGTGTGGATTTTATAAGGTTGGAAGGGACGTTCTACTTATCTTTGTTGATTATTTACATGCATACATGCATTTGCATCCCATATCATTGATCCTTTCTAGCTCATAGACCTGAAGTACAACAATTCAAGAGCATACAACGATATCACCTACAACATTGATTTTTGATTCAAGCGCTTCATTAGAAGGATGGATGCAAACCAGCTAAGGGATATAATCGATGGAGTTGTCAAAGCTAGGATGGCCGAGCTACAAGATCAATTGGTTGAAATTATGAAGACCCAGTTGGTTGAAATTCTGGAGCTTATCAACAATGCTAAGGCAGCATCCATGGAGAACATGTCTACTGATAGAGATCGAATGAAAAATGAGAGATTAATCCCTATTCTATAAGACCAACCGAACCATTGGCTATCTAAGTGAAGCAATAAGAGCGGCTATCACCCTAATGGGAAAAGTCAAAGGGAAAGAGGAGGTGTTGAGAAAAATGCAATAATTGAGCCAACAAAGAAGCGTAAATTTTCAGACTTAAGGGAGCCTTTGTCAAAGATGTTAGAAAATCTAATGAAAATGGATTTGCTACAACCATTGGCACCTCGGCCTCTACATAAGCCTCTACCACCAAATTTTGATGCCAAGGTTTTTCGTCAATTCCATCAAATGCAAGGGCATGAGATAGATAAATGTGTTCTATTAAGGCATGAAATCCAAGATTTGATTGACAGTGGAAAGCTGCCTGAGCCTGATAAGCCCAACACTAAGAATAATCCTTTGCCTGAATTTGGAAGGGCACCATCGCTTACAAACTTCATAAAGAGTTTTATCTTGTCATCTTATCATGATATGGATAGAGAAGCTGCTAAAGATGATATGCTACTAAGCAAGCTTGGACTAACTGTGGATGATGAAGCAATGACCCTTGATGATGGAAAAAATCCTTGCCCTTGATATGTCTAAATAAATGGAGTATCTTCGACTCTAACTCAACAAACTTTCCTTAACTTGAATGTTGCTTTTCAATTTTACTTTCTTTAATATTTAATTTGAACAATTATATTTCTCAAGTTTAAATTTGTTTGGATAAATCACATTCATCAAAATTTTTGTTTGTCTTTGTTCATTTTGGTGCTCAACCAATGAGGAATCTAGCTTGATGTTCATAAATTAATGTGTCTAGGCATCATGACTTGAATGACTTTACTAGATAAGGGAATTTCTCTATAGCATTGAGTTGTGTATGCTTACTTAGAGAGGGCTCCTGCATAATTACCTTTGTCTAGTCCTAGTCAGTCTTAGAACATGCTTTGACAAACTTTCGAGGTAAAATTGAACTCTGCTTATTTAAGAGAGAGATGATCTAGGCATTGTTTGATGAGCCAACAACTAGTATCCATTCAATTAAATATCAATCCCTAGTTGTCCCTTTGAGCCTTCATCAAATTTTAGCTTTCTTTTCATTGGCTTACAAACCCCAACAACCTACCCTGAGCTGTTGTGATACTTTTGACAAGTCTTATGATCACTAAGATGAAGAGGCAAGAAGATCAAAGAAAGCAATGATTAGTCAAGATCATAAGGGTAGTTGATGTTTTCAAGACCATAAAGATAGTTGAAGTTCTCAGTACCAAGAAGATAGTTGAAGTTCACCTAGTATCTCCAATATATCAAGACAACATCAGAGTAACAAATGATTTATCCCTATTAAAGAAGATTTATGTCACTCCACCCATCCATTATTGGAAGCTCGAGTTGGTACAAACAAGACAACTCTTTTAGAGCTAGAACCAAACAAAAAAAAGAGAAGAGAAAAAAAAGAAGAAAAGAAAAGAAGAAGAAAAAATGACAAAAAAAAAGAAAAAGAAAAAGAAGAAAAGAAAAGAAGAAGAAAAAATGAAAAAAAAAAGAAAAAAAAAGACAAAGAAAAAAGAAAAGAAGAAAAATAAAACCTAAAAAGGCGGTTCAAAAAGCCAATTGAGTTCTCTTTTACCTAAAGCAGCAAAAGGCTTCCATTTGGTTTATAAGGACATTTTGACTTGATTTGGTCCAACCCAACTAAAGTTTCAATCAAAATTGGAGGAAAAAAGGAGAAAGACCATTCAGTTCCTGAAAGTTCTATATTTGACAGCCCTACAAGGAAGAAGGACAAAATGATAAAAAGCTCAAAGAAAGGGAAGAATAAGAAAAATAAAAAAGAAAAGGGAGAAGAAGAAAAGAAACAAATTTGGATACCAAACTTTTTGCAAAGGTAAAGACTATCCCAATCAAGATTCAGGTTAACACCAGAAAGAAAGAAGAATGTTCAAAGCTCTGTCTTTTCATGCTCCCAACTGTCTAAAGTTTCAACAAGCAGTTTGTAGTGTGAAGGTTTGTCCATTGTGTCACATCACCTCCTATCTCAAGATGGCCTTCATTTAAACCCGTGTCCCTTCAATCCTATTAAAGATCTATTGATCTCTCTTGGTAGGTAGAATCTATTATTGGAGATAGTTTAAATAAGCATGCATATGAGATAGACAATATTTAAACTCAAAAGAGATCTTTGGCCAAGTAATGTGTATGTCCCTATCTGAAGTGCAACAATTCTTGCTTAAATAGAAATAATTCCCAAGTTTAGTATGGTAACTAGGATTGTCATGTTATAGATATGTTAATTTGGAAAATCAAGTCCTGAGGTACATTGACATTAATTTGGCAAAGCCAACATTTGATTTCAAATTAAAAAAAAATAATACAAAGACATCAAGTTAAGGGGAGTATGTTAAACTATCGAACCTCGAAGGGCACATTGGGCAAAGAAAATGATTACTGACAAGGTTATGAAGAAGCTACCAATTGACATACTGAATCATAATTTGAAATGGATGTATCTCTGCTATTTGGGGCCTCCATTATTCATGTTTTCAACATCTTAAAGATAAAAACTATAAATGTGAAGCATCCTATGATTCCAAAGCAAGACCTGAACAAGCATCTAAAAGAAATCAATGAGAACACTTCTGTTGATCACCTCGGATAGTGAGTCGATGGAACGACTGTAAGTATTATTCATGCATATCATGCATACATGAGCATATCACATCGCACTTTCTTGTCTTGTATTGTCTATTCTTTCTCAAAGTGAACAGCAAACACCCTGTGAAGCAAACAATCAAAAGAAGATATCAAATCAAGGGGGCATGAAAAGCCCATTGCTTGAGAAAGCTTCAATAATTTTGTAAAGAGAAGAAATGCGTGCTTGTGCGAAGAACTAGAAAACAAAAACATCAATCAAAGCTTGCATGGAAAAAATCTTTGGTATAAGCCTACACAGGGGGTAAAGTTTCTCCTTTTCAATTTTTTGAGTTTATATACAAAACATTTTCAAACTCACTTCTAATATTTTACCACACAAGGGGGGCAAGGAGAGGATATAAGGTCCAATTAAAAATAGCTGAATTTTTGCAAAAAGGAAGAAAAAAGAATGGAACATTAGAACTCTCAAAAGAATGAAGATGCAAAAGACAAAAGATCAGTCCAGCTAAAAGAGCTAAAGCAAGGGTAAAGACCCGATTTCCAATGAATAAAGATCCATGTTTTAAGGGTAAAAACCCGATTTCCAATGGATAAAGATCCATATTTCAAGGGTAAAGACCCAACCTCCAATGGATAAAGATCCATGTTTCAAGAGTAAAGACCCGATCTCCAATGGATAAAGATCCATAGTTTAAGGGTGAAGACCCAAAGTCCAAAGGATGAAGATCCATTTTCAAGGGTGAGGACCCGATCTCAAAGGATGAAGATCCATTTTCAAGGGTGAAGACCCAATCTCAAACGATGAAGATCCATTTTTAAGGGTGAAGACCCGATCTCAAAGGATGAAGATCCATTTTCAAGGGTGAAGACCCGATCTCAAAGGATGAAGATCCATTTTCAATGGTGAAGACCCAATTTCAAAGGATGAAGATCTATTTTAAAGGGTGAAGACCTGATCTACAAGGATGAAGATCCATTTACAAGGGTGAAGATCCAATCTCAAAGGATGAAGATCCATTTTCAATGGTGAAGACCCGATCTCAAAGGATGAAGATCTATTTTCAAGGGTGAAGACTCGATCTCAAAGGATGAAGATCCATTTTGAGGGTGAAGAACCACAATGCATAGAACAGCCGGAGCAGTCAGACTTCTCAACTGATAAAAGGTTAGTCAAAATCATTCTCAGGTCCAAGTACCCAAATTCAATTTAGTCTCGGGTCCAAGTACCAATTCTCGGGTCCAAGTACCCAAATCAAATCAGTCTCGGGTCCAAGTACCCATTCTCAGGTCCAAATACCCAAATCTAATCAGTCTCGGGTCTAAGTACCCATTCTCGGGTCCAAGTACCCAAATCAAACCATTCTCGAGTCTAAGTACCCATTCTCGGGTCCAAGTACCCAAATCAAATCAGACTTGGGTCCAACTACCCAATTTTGGGTCCAACTATCCAATCTCGAGTCCAAGTACCCATTCTCAGGTCCAAGTACCAAATCTCGGGTCCAAGTACCCAAATCCAATTCAATCTCGGGTCCAAGTACCCAAATTCAATCTAGTCTCGGGTCCAAGCACCCAAATTCAATTATTTCTTGGGTCCAAGTACCCAAACCAATTCAAGCTCGGGTCCAAGTACCCAAATCAAATTCAATCTTGGGTCCAAGTACCCAATCTCGGGTCCAAGTATCCAAATCAAATTCAATCTCGGGTCCAAGTACCCAAATCAAATTTAATCTCGGGTCCAAGTACCCAAATCAAATTCAGTCTCAGGTCCAAATCAAATTCAGTCTCAGGTCCAAGTACCCAAATCAAATCAATCTCGGGTCCAAGTACCCAAATTCAATCTAGTCTTGGGTCCAAGTACCCAAATCAAGTTTAGTCTCGGGTCCAAGTGCCCAAAACAAATTCAAGTAACCATCTTATCAAAATTAAGTCTTATTGCTTTTCACTCTCTTTTACTAAAGTCTCATATCGTTCAAGCAGGGGGCAAACTGTAGACCCTTAATTTTTGACCCAGTCCGGTCCAATATATTTTATTTAGTCCAAAATAATTTTTGTATTATCTTAATTAAATAATAATTTTTTAGTATTTATTTTTTATAATTATAATAATAAAAAATAATAATAAACAAATAAATAAAAATAAAAATAAAAATAGGTGACAAAAAATTTCATCGCCGAAAGTCATTGGACGAAATGGCCTGGCAGCCCGCCAACCAATTCTCGCTCGTAAAATCAAAATTTCCTCACAGCTAGCCGTCGCAAATTTTGCCAGAGCAATTTTTCCAATGAAATTTTTTTCGAAACCAAATTCTATTTAGTTTCGGTTTCTTTTCCTAAAGAATTTTAGTTTTCTTAAACAATTAGGATTAATCATACCAATTTTCCTATAAATAACACTTTAAAAAAAAGATCGGGAGATCGGACTTTTGGAAAAAAAAACTTTGAATTAAGATTGAATTTGGGACTGGACTTTGGGGAAATGATTAACAGGAGATCAAAGTGGATTTTAAGGGGTGAAACTCTTGGAGAACTAGACCTTTGAATTTGGGACTTTGGATTTGAGAGTAACAAGCAAAGCCATTAATAATTTATCAAAGGCAGCAACTTTGCCTTTGTCCTTGTTCATCAAAGAAGCAATTTTTGGCGGAACCAACGTACGAAGATTTAAATCTCTAATTTCTTTTTATTTTCTTACAATAGCTTTGTTTTTTTTATTCATAAGATTATACACACAAAACCTTGATCTATAAATATGTAGTAATGTTGATCTTCGTTTCAATGACATAAATGATCTTTTCTGCTTCTTCTAAACCTTAAAAACCCTAAAAATACTTTTCTGTTTCTTCTAAACCTTAAGAACCCTAAAAATACTTTTATGTTTCTTCAAAACTTTAGAACCCTAAATCATTCCTTCTATTTCCAAAAACCCTAAAAAAATACTCTTTTGTTTCCAAAAACCTTAAATCGTTTTTCCTATTTCCAAAAGATTTTACAAAACCCTAAACTGTTTTCTTCTAATTCTTTTCCAAAATTTCCAAATGTTTTGTTAAATATCCAAACTTTAAATTCACTTTATAGTTTCTAAAATCATAATTGCTTTATAAAACTCTAAACTATTTTCTTCAACTCCAAAACCAAAATAGTAAACCCCAAACCAATTAATCTAAACCCTAAGTTTTCCTAAACCCTAATTCCCTCAAAACCAATATGTAAACCCTAGTTTTCCTAAACCCTAATCCTTAAAACCTTATAAACCTAAACATTCAATTTCAATACAGTAAATCCAAAACAACAATCCAGTAACCAAGAGCTATAAACCTGATGTCATAATATTCTAAAACCCTAATTTCATAATTTTACCCCTCAAACCCTAATTTGATCAATCAAAGAACCTTACTAATTTCTTAAATTATAAAACCCTAATCCCTTTCAATTCTCTTAAAACCAACATTAGCCTAAACAAATAACAATAATAATATTTTAAGATTCCAAAACCCTAAAATATTAATTAAAGAACTTTAAATAGAAATAGTAACCCTAATTTGTATCTTTACTTTCTTTATTTTTTAGATTTGATTATGTAGTTTATGCTTTAATTTATTTGCAATGCTTGATTTATTTAATTTGTCATGGATGAATATTTATTATATATTTTTGATGTTTAATATCTTTGATGAATGATTTATTTATGATGAATGGTTATTTACTTTTATCGATTTATTTTGATTTCCAAATGTTGTAAGAGGTATGTTTCCACTTTGTGGGTACCTCATTAATTAAGTTCTATGTAATTTAAAATGGCTTTTATATTTTCTAGACCAATGTAAAGGACATGTTTCTACATTTTCCTGGGTGTCCTATTAGTTTAGACATGAACAATGCAAGGACATGTTTCCATCCTCAGATGGGTGTCCATTTATTTGCTTTGTTTGGACATTGCTTTGATTTTAATATAACGATGCTTTATTTCAATTGTTGCATGTAATATGGATAATATTGTTATATTTAACAATTTTATAATATTAAGACCTGTAAAGGAGGCCGGTTCCAATGAACCGGGCGTTGTGGGGGTGCTAAGCCATTTCTCACCTTCCCACACATACCCAACTTTTCAAACCCATTAGGTGTTTGGGGATTCCTTAGGAATCGAGTCATCCGCCCCATTCTTTTTCTCGACCCATCCGGTTTTGAATAAGGTTAAGTTGTGTATAATGTGATTTAATGCAATCAAGGAGGCTTGGCCGTGTTTGGTTTTGAATTTGTTGGGAGACACGGCCAAATCTAAAGGAGAGACACTGCCAATCTATGGGAGACATGGCCAAGTTAGAGGAGACACGGCCGTGTTGGGTCATTTTTGGAGAGACACGGCCACTGGCTCAGCCGTGTCCCTTGCCCGTGTCTGCTACTGGATTTTTGGTGTTGAGAGACACGGCCACAAACTTGGCCGTGTCCCTTGAAGTTGTTGGCTACTGTGATTGTTCTTTGCCTTTCTCACATTGTTTTGATACTTCAAAGGTCTTTTTGCACCTAAACATAAAAATAAACACTCTAAACACATTTAATACAAAGAATGATCTAAACAAATATATGTGGAAGACTCTAAATCTATGAATAATGTTATATTGTGTATAATGTGGGACACAATGTGAGTAATGATGATGCATATGATACTATATGAACAATATTATGTTTTATACATTGTGAATCTTGTGAATGGTAATGTGTTATATGAATAATGTACTTTGTAATGTTATATCAATGATGCTATATGTAAAATGTGAAGGATATGATGGGGTAATTGATTAGGTATACTATGAAATATTATAATATGAATTGAGACATGACATGATGTGAAGCCATTGTGATTGGCTATGATAACTCAAATGTGATGTGAAGCCATTGTGATTGGCTATGATGATTCAATTGAGAATGAAATTGCTAAATGAATTGTGTGACTAATGTGTTATTCCATTTTCAGAGTTTGTTGTTGGTGGCATGCCTAATATTGGTAACAATCTCTTGAAGTTAGGTTGGATTTGATCCTTGAAGCCTAATTGAGATGTTACAACCCTTGAAGCTAGGTTGGGTTGGTTCTTGAAGCCAAGTTGGGTTGATACCCCCTTGAAGCTTGGTTGAACCTAATCCTTGAGCCTAGTTGGGTTTATGATAATGATAAATGTGATAACAAAACCAAAGCATTAACTCTGAAAATTGAATGGCATATTAGTGTGTTTTGGGCCCATGCTTGTCTTTGTTTAATGTGATTCATGATTGGTGAATTTTGAATGGTATAATGTTTTCCTTTGTTGGAAATGTGATTCATAATTGGTGAACTGTGAATGGTATAATGTTTGCCTTTGTTGGAAATGTGATTCATGATTGGTGAATTGTGAATAAAATAATGATATGAAGAATGATATGTATATATGTATATATAATATATGAGATTAGTAGAGATATATGAAAGGTGTAACTAAAAAGGGAAACCATGATAAGAAACTAATGGTACATGGAATTTGATATATTATTATATGTTAGAACTTCTATAATGTATGTTTATATTATTTATTTGTACTACTAAGCTCTCGGGCTTAGCGCGGATGTGTAATCGCGCAGGTGACTAGGTGGAAGATATGAAGTCTTTCGTTATGCCACGAGAAGAGTAAGAGTTTATCGAGACCAACTAGAGGGTGATGCATACATGTATAATTTTTAATTATGATGTATTTCTGACAAGAGTGTATTTATATGTATAAATGAAGTTTTGATAAAGATAAGATTCTTATATATATAGGTAAGATCATTAAAAGAATAATGATTTCGTAAATGCTCTTTAAATTAATGTATTGTGGTTTAAACTCTGTTAAAGGTTTTTAAATTGTAACGAAAAGTGACATCCTTATACTTTATATACTTACTGTATGTATACCCGGTATATGTATAGTACTTATATGGGGTATCGGCGTGTTACAATTATTTTGGTATCAGAGCTTAGGTTCGAGATTCTCGGCCTAAGTGAAATTAAAAAAAAATTGAAACGCTTAAAATGAATTAAAAAGAAGAGTTTTGAAATGCAATTGGTAATACATGCATATGCATTAACACCTAGGTTGGTCTCGGGTGTGACATTATATGATTTGTAGTATATCTGTGTTATATGAGATGGATGCTAGAGTGTGAATGATGTTTTACATGAAAGAAAAGCTAGAGAAAGTAATGATATGGATTTATATAAGTTTAATTGATAAATTTAAAAAAAATGGAAATTTATGCAAGTAAAGTGAATTGTTAAATGTGTTGAAGAATAAAGAAATGAAAAGGAGAATAAAGTTGAAAATGAGTTGGAAACAAAATCAAGATTAAAGTATGTACTCTTTCCTCTACACTTTGAACATCTTTATAATAAAGTTTATGTTGGGTTTGCTAGACAGAGGAAATATTGTTGGATTGTTAATATTGAAAGATATGTTATTAAAATGAGGAGAGTATGGTGGAATATTGAATGAGTTGATTAGTATAGACAAAGTGTGATTATTTAAAGTTTGGGATATATATATATATATATAAAGTTAAGGTTTTGTTTAAAGGAAAAAGAGATGATATTGGTTAAGTAAGAATATAAATTGGTATTGTTATTTTAATGCAAACATTGTAAATTCAATGTTGGAAATGTGAGATGCTTGGATATTGTGAAAGCTCATGGTAATGGTGATAATATGTGACATTTGTATTTTTTTTGAAATGAGCTTGATAATTGTGAAAATTATATGTTTTGATATTGCTTTATATATATATATATGTTGTTTTTAAAGTTGATATTAAGAAAAGATGAGTTTGGCAAATTGAAGCTTAAGCGAAATAGTAAGTTGAAAAGTTAAAGTTTTA
Source organism: Garcia nutans (assembly GCA_947685225.1). NCBI lineage: Eukaryota > Viridiplantae > Streptophyta > Magnoliopsida > Malpighiales > Euphorbiaceae > Garcia > Garcia nutans. Next base: position 20,525,876 of record CANTUV010000044.1, read on the forward strand.
GTGGAATTTGATAAAGATTATTTGGATATTGATGGTTTAATGTATATTCAATACATGAGCTAGGTGAAATGACTAATATTGCACATGAAAGTATTATGAATTGAGTAATGTGATTGATAGTATGAGAATTTGTTTGGAAATAAAAAGGGAAGTGGATAAACAAATGAAAATGAGCCATTTTAAGTCATTTTACTGCAAAGGGTAAAAATGGATATGGAAGTATATTAAATATTTTTAAAGACGAAAATGAAAGAGATGTCACATTGGGAATGTGACCAAGAAGGATGTGAAGTGTTAGTATAGTCAGAATATATATATAATTGGAGTGTGAATAGATACTTTATATCATATTGGAAGAATGAGAATGATAGTGTTTAAAAGAAAGTGATAAACATTAAATTTGTATGGAATGTATGAAAAAGGAAAATAAAATAAGAGCATGTAATTAAGTGTGTACATTTATATGATATGTGAACTGAGTTTTTCAATATGAATGAAATTATGATATAAAAAAAAATGTGGATCACATTATGAAGGTGACTTATGAATATGTATGTGGTATTATTATAAAATTAGTGATATGGAAAAAGATGTTGTATGTATTAGTGGACCTAAGAGAGATTAGGTCTTGAACTGTGTAGAGCTAGATGGATTATGTGATGGAAGTGAGAAGGGAATGGACTTGAGTAATATTGGACAGTGGAAATTGTTATGGTGAGCACTGAACGTGATGATCATATGATATTTAGAGTCCCAAAGTATTCACATATGGAAAGTTCTATGTAATTATATATTATAAGAGATTGTAAATGGATTAGAAATGAAGTGACGAATAGAAATTGTATAAGAACTGCATATGATTGAAAAAATATATAGTAATATTGTTGAAACATGAATTAAGTTGATAAGGATCATTTAATCGAGTGCAAATTGGTTTGAAACGGAGTTGGAATGTGTTAACTGCTGATATAGCAAAAATGTAAAGAAGGAATATGTCGTAAAGATTGAGAAATAAAATTATAAAACAGAACAGTATTGATTTGAAAGTCCCAGGCTTGAATATTAATCTCTTAAAGCCATATGTGTTGTTCAATATATTTGATCAGTTAATTTTGTTATCCATAGATTTGGGTCTTAGATAAAATGATTGTAATACAGATTTGGTAAAATTGAAAATTTTGTTTGAAAAGTATAGTTAAAAGTTATGATGGATAAAGTTGTACCTTATCATTTTATGTTAAGAATTTGGTTATAATTATGAAGGTAAAGAGAGAAAAAGAAATTATGGAAATGTTTTGAGTTATGGATAATATGACAAAAAGGTAATCAAAATAAATATAACAATGATATGAAATGTGAGGAGATATTAAAAAGGGAGAAAATATAAAATGTGACTGAGGGTTATACTGAATATGTTTATGGTATATAATGAATAAATGAATGGACTTGAGGTTTAAGTGAATGAACTATAGATAGTAAATATGGTATAAAATTATTATGAGAATTGGTGAGAATTATAGTAAAATAATAGAGAATAAACTATGTGTATATTAAAAGATAATTTGAAGTGATTTGTTATTATGATAATTTGTCTGAATATGGATCGGAAGAAATCAGGAATTGAATATAAGTTTTCCCTAATGGAATTAAGTTATATATATACATGTATGAAAATTGTGAAATTTCATGATAAGTTAAATAAATTAATCGTTGGTTGGAATTGAACAAGATTGGAATGTGGGTATATTGTGACAGATAGATCAAGTGATCTGGATTTGGCTAAGATTATAAATCATTATTGAGATTTAATATGTATAGTTATACTGAGAGTATAATTATTTACATGATAATGTATAGGATGTAAAATTTTAAAGTGTGATTGGACATGAATGAATGGAGTTAGTAGTTTAAATCATGATAAAAATGGGAAAAATTGGTTATTTATAAAATAAGTTGAAAGGTAGTGTATTAATATGTAAGTTAAGTAAAAAGCATGCTAAAGAAGTAACTAAGTTTGTGAAAAATAAGGATCTTGTTATCCATTGAGGCTTGATAAATGTTTATTTAGACAGTGATTGTAATGACGAGATAATTAATGCTAAGATATAAACCAATGATTTTTAAGATTAAAGTTAAGGGGGTAATTACAAAGAGATGAAGGAACAATATATATTAAATATAAAGATTTGACGAAGTATAAAATGATCTGATTATTTTATTAAGATATTAATAGGAATGTAATGAGTTCTTTTGAATGGTTGATCAAGGAAGTAATAAGATATATAAACATATAGAATGATGAGTTATGGAATTTTGAGAAGATGGTTAATTCTAAAGGGGAGAGTTAAAGGTATATGATTTGATGACATAATAACTTAAGCATATAATTAACTTCATATAGAAGTTAAGATAGTATTTTGTTAAGAATGAATTGTTATGGTACTGGTAATTTCGAGGACGAAATTTCTTTTTAGAGGGGGAGAATTGTAATATCCCAATGTGTGCCCTAGAAGTTTAGATACAATTGTTGTTTGTTTGAATTATGTGTATATGTTATGTTGATAAGAAAAGAAATTGAAAAGAGAATGTTTAGGTATTGTTTAAAAAGGAAAATAATGTGTAGAGAGAAAGTGTATATGTTGGGTATATGGTAATATATATAACATATATGTTGGTCAAAATGAGGAGTCAAGGGAAGAAGATATTTTATTTGTGATATGTGAAATTACTTAAATGGGCATATAAGTGAAAAGAAGTTAAGTTAAATGGATGAAGGGCATTTAGGTAATTGCTTTGTTAGAATTGCTTGGTGGAGATTTAAAGAAGAAGAAAAGTTTGACTTGTCTTGATTTTCTTTTCTTTGCTTGGTGTGGCCGGCTACCAAAGGAAGAAGAGAGCAAGAGAGGTGCTTTGATTTCTAAAATCAAATTGAAGGAAGAATCAAAGGATTAAGTTGGAGATTTGTGGAATTTCCTCAATTTTGGTAAGTACTCTCTTGTTTTCCTTTGTTATTTTGAAGTTGTGTTTGAGGTGAGTTATGATTTGTTGATATTATGATTTGGTGTGTTTGAGATGTGTTTATAAGTGTTGAAATTGAGTGTAAGTTAAAAAGACTGAATTGGTGTTGGTTTTGGTTTGAAGATGGTAAGTTAAGTGGATGTTGATATTGAAAGAATAAGAGTGATGTTGATTTTAGGGTTTTGAAATTGTAAGTGATTAAATGTATTATTGATGTATTGTTAAGGTGAATATTATGATGAACTTGTAAAATAAATGTTAATAACATTGATTATATCCATTTGAATAAGGTTAAGTTGTGTATAATGTGATTTAATGCAATCAAGGAGGCTTGGCCGTGTTTGGTTTTGAATTTGTTGGGAGACACGGCCAAATCTAAAGGAGAGACACGGCCAATCTATGGGAGACACGACCAAGTTAGAGGAGACACGGCCGTGTTGGGTCATTTTTGGAGAGACACGGCCACTGGCTCAGCCGTGTCCCTTGCCCGTGTCTGCTACTGGATTTTTGGTGTTGAGAGACACGGCCACAAGCTTGGCCGTGTCCCTTGAAGGTGTTGGCTACTGTGATTGTTCTTTGCCTTTCTCACATTGTTTTGATTCTTCAAAGGTCTTCTTGCACCTAAACATAAAAATAAACACTCTAAACACATTTAATACAAAGAATGATCTAAACAAATATATGTGGAAGACTCTAAATCTATGAATAATGTTATATTGTGTATAATGTGGGACATGATGTGAGTAATGATGATGCATATGATACTATATGAATAATGTTATGTTTTATACATTGTGAATCTTGTGAATGGTAATGTGTTATATGAATAATGTACTTTTTAATGTTATATCAATGATGTTATATGTAAAATGTGAAGGATATGATGGGGTAATTGATTAGGTATACTATGAAATATTATAATATGAATTGAGACATGACATGATGTGAAGCCATTGTGATTGGCTATGATAACTCAAATGTGATGTGAAGCCATTGTGATTGGCTATGATAACTCAAATGTGATGTGAAGCCATTGTGATTGGCTATGATGATTCAATTGAGAATGAAATTGCTAAATGAATTGTGTGACTAATGTGTTATTCCATTTTCAGAGTTTGTTGTTGGTGGCATGCCTAATATTGGTAACAATCTCTTGAAGTTAGGTTGGATTTGATCCTTGAAGCCTAATTAAGATGTTACAACCCTTGAAGCTAGGTTGGGTTGGTTCTTGAAGCCAAGTTGGGTTGATACTTAGCATGCTTTGTTCCCCTTGAAGCTTGGTTGAACCTAATCCTTGAAGCCTAGTTGGGTTTATGATAATGATAAATGTGATAACAAAACCAAAGCATTAACTATGAAAATTGAATGGCATATTAGTGTGTTTTGGGCCCATGCTTGTCTTTGTTTAATGTGATTCATGATTGGTGAATTATGAATGGTATAATGTTTGCCTTTGTTGGAAATGTGATTCATGATTGGTGAACTGTGAATGGTATAATGTTTGCCTTTGTTGGAAATGTGATTCATGATTGGTGAATTGTGAATAAAATAATGATATGAAGAATGATATGTATATATGTATATATAATATATGAGATTAGTAGAGATATATGAAAGGTGTAACTAAAAAGGGAAACCATGATAAGAAACTAATGGTACATGGAATTTGATATATTATTATATGTTAGAACTTCTATAATGTATGTTTATATTATTTATTTGTACTACTAAGCTCTCGGGCTTAGCGCGGATGTGTAATCGCACAGGTGACTAGGTGGAAGATATGAAGTCTTTCGTTATTCCACGAGAAAAGTAAGAGTTTATCGAGACCAACTAGAGGGTGATGCATACATGTATAATTTTTAATTATGATGTATTTCTGACAAGAGTGTATTTATATGTATAAATGAAGTTTTGATAAAGATAAGATTCTTACATATGTAGGTAAGATCATTAAAAGAATAATGATTTCGTAAATGCTCTTTAAATTAATGTATTGTGGTTTATACTCTGTTAAAGGTTTTTAAATTGTAACGAAAAGTGACATCCTTATACTTTATATACTTACTGTATGTATACCCGTTATATGTATAGTACTTATATGGGGTATCGGGGTGTTACACACCAGAGGATAAACAAATTGATACAATAATTTCTCAACCCAGTGTCAGAGGGGGTCATGGTGGCCGAGGTTTTGGCAGGGGTGGTAGATCAGGGTCTAGTTAGAGAGGAGGATCTATAGTAGGGAGTAGACTAGAGGATGTAGGGCCATCACATCGAGTCTGTGTGATACAGAGGCAGTAAGATGCTTCAGCTGTCATAGCTAGTATTTTTACTTTATTTGGTACTTCAGTTCTTGTATTGATAGACCCTGAGTTTACTCATTCATACATCAGTGCATCCATCTTGCCTATCTGTAATTTGCATTATGAGTCCCTAGGATTTGATGTTTTGGTCATAAATCCTTTAGAGCACAGTGTTATAGTTAGAAGGGTGCACCAAGATAGTCCAGTTATGGTTCAGGATGAGGAGTTTCTCGGTGACCTGATTGAGATGACTTTTTAGGAAGTATGATTTGATTTTGGGCATGGATTGGTTATCCAGGCATGGAGTTATGGTAGACTATTAGTGAAAATGTGTTACCCCGAGAACACGTGATGGTAGAGATGTGGTGGTATCTAGTGAGTAAAGACACCTTTCATCCATGTTTATTTCAGCTGTGTCAGCTAGGAGGATAATTCGAAAGGAATGTGAGGCATATCTTGCTCATGTTGTAGATACTAGAGTAGTGGGGTCCCGGCTTGATAGCATACCTACAGTTGCCGAGTTTTTAGATATTTTCCCTAATGAGTTTCCAGGGGTACCTCCTGAGACAGAGATGGACTTTGGTATTGATCTAATGCCTGGTACCACTCACATCTCCATTACCCCTTATCAGATGGCACCTGCAGAGTTGAGGGAGTTAAATGTACAGTTGCAGGAGTTGCTTGATAAAGGGTTCATCAGCCCTAGTGTGTCCTCATGGGGAGCGCCTGTGTTGTTTGTGAAGAAGAAGGATGGCACCTTGAGATTGTGTATTGATTACAAACAGTTAAATAAGGTGACTATCAAAAACAAGTAGCCTTTACCTTAGATAGATGATCTCTTTGATAAGTTGAAGGGAGCAGTAGTATTCTCTAAGATCGATATGACATCTGGGTACCATCAGTTGAGATTCAGAGATGTGGATGTACCCAAGATAGCTTTTTGCACGAGATATAGGCATTATGAGTTTCTAGTGATGCCCTTTGGATTGTCAAATGCACCAGCAATATTTATGGATTTTATGAATAAGGTGTTTAGACCATACCTAGATCAGTTTGTAGTGGTCTTCATTGATGACATTCTGGTGTACTAACGTAATGAGGAAGATCATGATAGATATTTATGGATTATACTGCAGACTTTAAGAGAGAAGCAGTTGTATGCTAAGTTGTCTAAGTGTGAGTCCTGGCTCAATCAGGTGACTTTTCTCAGTCATGTAGTTTCAGCAGAGGGTATTAAAGTTGATCCGAGTAAAGTTTAGGCTAATTTGAATTAGAGTCCACCATAGACTGTGATAGAGATAAGAAGTTTTCTAGGATTGGGAGGCTATTATCATTGATTTGTGAAGGGTATTACTATGATAGATACACCACTCACCAGATTACTTTGAAAGAGGTTAGATTTGTGTGGACAGATCGGTGTTAGGTGAGTTTTGAGCAATTGAAGGATATGTTGACTCAGGCTTCTATCCTTACCCTGCTTGTGGAACGTAAACCTTATTTGATATACAGTGATGCTTCACATAGTGGTTTAGATTGTGTTCTGATGCAGGAGGGTAGAGTCATTGCTTATGCATCTCGACAGTTGAAGCTTCATGTGGTGAATTACCCAACTCATGATTTGGAGTTAGGAGCCATAGTTTTTGCATTGAAGATTTAGCGGCATTATTTGTATAGGGAGAAATATTTATTTTATACTGATCATAAGAGTTTGAAGTATCTGGGTGTTTAGAGAGAGTTGAATCTTTGGTATAGACAGTGGTTAGAGTTGATTAAAGACTACGACTGTTTGATTGATTATCATCTTGGCAAGGCAAAAGTTATTACTGATGCAGTGAGTTGGAAGTCTTTAGCAGGTTTGACTGATTATTCACTCTCGTTGCTTGTTGAGTTGAGAGTGTTGCACGCCAGATTTGAGTCTTATGATGATGGTGCTTTGATGTCTCAGTTACAGTTGAGGCTAGTTTTGTTGGATCAGATTAGGGAGTCTCAGTTGGTAGATGAGAGAATTCAAAAGATTATGATGGATTGCCAAAAGGGGGAGAGTCGAGACTTTCATATGAGAGATGATGGTAGTTTGTGGTACAGAGATAGGTTATGTATTTGTGAGTGGGAATTTTTGCCTCCACTCCCGGTGGAATGGTTCTTGCGACTTTAGCACTATTTAGGCTTGGGGCCTTAGAGAATACGGACCAAAGTCCAGAGAAAATGGAGTCGCTGTAATATCCCAATGCATGCCCTAAAAGTTTTGATTATGTTGTTGTTGTATATTGAATTGAATGTATATGTATGTGATAAGAAAAGAATTTGGAAAAGAATGTTTATGTATATGTGTTTTGGGAAAGAAAAGAGGGTTAGAGAGAAGTGTATATGTTGTTTATATGATATATATATATATATAACATATAAGTTGGTCAAATATGTGGTCAAGAGAAGAAGATATTTTTAGTTGAGATTTGTGAAATGACTTAAAAGGACAAGTGATTGTAAGGAAATCAAAACATGTGGTTAAAGGGTGTTTTGGTAATTGCTTGAATTGAAATACTTGGTGGAGATTTAAAGATGAGTTAACTTTGGGCTTCTTGATTGTTCTTTGTGTTTTCTTCTTCTTTCTCTTTCATCTTGGCCGGCTCTTCCATAGACAAAGGAAAGCAAAAGACAAAGTGAAGATCTTGAGGTGTTTAACTCAAATTGAAGGAAGATTGAAGTGATCTAGTGGATGATACAAGAAATCTTATAACTTTGGTAAGTTCTCTTGTGATCTTTGTGCTTATTTGAAATGATATTTGAGTTTGATAGATTTTTAAGAGTGTGTTGGTTGATTTTGAGATGTGAGAAGTGTTTGAGTGATTTGATGATGGATTTTGAGTATGGATTGAAGAAAAGAGTAAGTGGTTGGATGAGATGATGTTGCATATGTGGTGAGGGTTTTGAGATGATTTTGTGTTTTGTGTTTGATGTGTGTTTTGGGTGTGTTGCAAGTTTTAGATGAGTTTTGAGTATGTTTTGTTAAGATGGTGTGAAGTGGATGTTGATGGATAAAAGTGTTTTGTTGAGTGTTTGGTTGTTTTGACCGGAATCTTGATTTGTGGCCGGACACGCCCATGAGCACGTCTAGGGTTTTTAGGCGTGTCAATTGTGTTGCAGGCAGTAGGTTTGACACGACCAGTAGCACGCCCGTGTTATTAAGTGTGTCATAGCTACTGTAAGATTTGAGAATTTACACGCCCAGGAACACGCCAATGTTGTTGAGTGTGTAAATACTTCTGTGTTGTGGAGTTAGGGCACGGTCATGAACACGCCCGTGTGGGTGAGCGTGTCAGGGTTAGGGTTTGCCCTAATTAATTTCTAACTAGATTATCTCTTGTGTATCCCTAAGCAAGTATATGCTATTACTTTTGATTTAGGTCTTGAAGATAGTGATTGATCATTGATCTAAGAGGTAGAAGGATCTTGAACAAGGAAGTGTTAAGAGTGGTGTGATTTGTTTTTGAGGTAAGTACAAAACCTATATGATTGTATATAAGTACAAATGTGGCATTAATACATTGTAAATTTATATGAGCAATGTGTGTTGTTATGTTTATATCAATGATGATATATATATATGAATAATGTGAATGACATGATGATGCAAATGATTGTGTATATGAAAGATTGAAATGCTATGATGTGAATTGAGATGAAATGGAATATAAAGCCATTGTGATTGGCTATGATAATTCAAATAAAATGTAGAGCCATTGTGATTGGCTATGTTGATTCATGTGAGAATGAATTTGATAACAAATAAATAAATGAGTTGTGTGGCTAATGTGTTATTCCATTTTCAGAGTTTGTTGTTGGTGGCATGCCTAATGATAGTAACAATCTCTTGAAGTTAGGTTGGGCTTGATCCTTGAAGCCAAGTTGGGTTGAAGTTTAACATGTTTTACTCCCCTTGAAGCTTGGTTGGGTCTAGTCCTTGAAGCCTAATTGAGATGTTACAACCCTTGAAGCTAGGTTGGGTTTGGTTCTTGAAGCCAAGTTGGGTTGAGACTTAGCATGCTTTGTTCCCCTTGAAGCTTGGTTGAACCTAATCCTTGAAGCCTAGTTGGGTATATGATATTGATAAATGTGATAACAAAACCAAAGCATTAACTCTGAAAATTGAATGGCATATTAGTGTGTTTTGGGCCCATGCTTGTCTTTGTTTAATGTGAGTCATGAATGATAACTTGATTGGTTAATGAAGGAGATGGAAAGATGTTGAAATGTGGTATGCTTATATGATTATGATTTGTGATGTGCAAAGGTGTGATGTTAGCTTTTCACCTATGTTGTTGCCTTTATTGATAACATGTGTGGCATTGCATTGCACTAAAGCATAATATTAGCATGATTTGTCTTACTAAGCCGTTGGCTTAGCGCGATAGTTTTAATCGCGCAGGTAACAGAGTTGAACTCGAGAGCTCTTCGAGACCGAGTGAGAGTATACACTGAAGAGTTTGTTGTGGGACTTAAAGATCAGAGAAAGCTGCCAATAATGTATAACTTCTTTATAATTTGTAAATATTGCTTATAATGTGAATATATGTATATTTGTAAATATGGATTTAAATGCTTTCATATATGTAACTATTTTATAAATTCCACTGCGTACTAAATAAACATACCTATATCTACTTTGTTTTATCTTACAAGCTAATTACTTATTATTTATATTTAATACTGAAAAAGATTATGATATCATTTAAAAGGTGTTTCTTGAATGTAAGAAAAATCCGTAGCATCCCTATATTCGATACATGTATACTACATTGTGGTGTATGTAGTGTGTATGTATTGGGTGTGGGGGTGTTACAGTTGTTTTTAGTATCAGAGCCTAGGTTTGAGATTCTCAACCTAGGTAAAGTGTAAGAAAAAGAGTGTTTTGATTTTAAAACGTGGATTTTTGAATAACATACATGGTTGGGATTGGCAGTCTCTGATCTTTAATAAGATGTATTCTGCTGTGTTTGCAGAAATAGGTTGTGATGGATCCTCATTTGCGTCAGTCAGTTGAGGGTAGTGAGGAGAGTGTAGCTCCAGAGGATAGAGCTAGAGTTGATAGTGCTGAGGAGGCACCTGCTTCAGTGTCGGGGAGACCAGTTGGTGAGGAGGTTCCGCCAGCTTGGCTTAGGCATGTGGTAGAGGCTTTGAGGCAAGCACCAGTGCAACCACCACCACCCCCTCAGCCTGTGGTATCAGTGAGGCACTATGATAAACTAAGGAAGTATGGAGCAGAGGATTTCCTTGGTACTGTTGATCCAGCTGTAGCAGAGCAGTGGCTTGATAAAGTACAAAGAATTTTCATTCAGTTGCAAGCCACCCCAGAGGAAAAATTTGACTATGCCAGATCATTGCTACAGAAGGATGCATACGACTGGTGGAGGACAGTGCCCCATTCTATGGATGATCCACCAACCTTGTCCTATGCTGATTTCTTGAGAGAGTTTGAATTGAAGTATACTCCGAGGGAGTATAAGGACATGAAGAAGATGGAGTTTTTGAGTTTAAAGCAAGATAGCCGGACTGTAACTGAATATGAGTTAGAGTTTATCAGATTGAGCCATTATGCTGGGGGCATTATAGCTGATGAGATAGATAGATGCAGGAGATTTGAGGAGGGATTGAGGCCCTCTATCATGTGTTTGGTGGCTGGATCTAGATATCATGATTTTTCCTAGCTTGTGGTAGCAGCTCGGAGTGTGGAGCGAGCTCAAGTTATTGCAGCTGCTTCTGAGGAAGAGATCAGGGTTAGAAGGCCCCAGTTGGAGGCAGGGTCTTCTTCTGCGAAGAGAGGTAAAAGAAGTTTTGTTCCTAGGGTTAGTAGGAGTCAGAGGCCAGCTGGTAGGTCAGTGCAGTTTCAGAGGCAGAGATTTAGACCTGCAGCTTCAGTGGCGAGTGCTCCGACCCCAATGATTCAGAGATCCACCTTACCCAGCTGCATTCATTGTGGTAGGCCACATGGTGGTCCTTGTTGGAAGACTGGTGTAGCAGGGGTATGCTTCAGATGTGGATCACCAGATCACTTTGTTAGGGATTGCCCTGAGAGGCAAGAGCAGATGTCAGTTCATACTGCAGCTTCTCGACCTAGTGTGAGGGGAGGTCGAGGAGGCAGGGGTGTCAGCAGAGGAGGTAGATCTGGGTTCAGTGCTAGAGGAGGTTCTACATCCAGGGAGAGTAGACCAGAGGAGGCTGGATCTTCCCAGAGGGTATATGTTATGCAGAGGCAGCCAGATGCTTCGGCAGTTATAGCTGGTACTTTTTCTTTATTTGATACTTCAGTACTTGCTTTGATTGATCCGGGTTCCACACATTCATATATTAGTGCATCTGTTTTGCCTGTGTCTGATATGCATGCTGAATCCCTAGGATTTGATGTGTTGGTGACAAATCCGTTAGGGCATAGTGTGATTGTTAGTAAGGTGCACCGAGATAGTGCAGTAGTGGTTCAAGGTGAGGAGTTCCTTGGAGATTTGATTGAGATGCCATTTAAGGAATATGATGTGATCCTAGGCATGGATTGGTTAGCTAGACATGGAGCTGTGGTAGACTGTAAAAAGAAAGTTGTTACTTTGAGAACTGTTGATGGTAGAGATGTGATAGTATCTAATGAGCAGGAACAGCTAGCATCTTTGTTTATTTTCAGCTGTTGCAGCCAGGAGGTTGATTAGAAAAGGGTGTGATGCTTATCTTGCTCATGTGGTAGATACTAGAGTAAGAGGTTCTCTTATTGATGATATACCCACAATTGCAGAGTTTTCAGATGTATTTCCAAAGGAGTTGCCGGGATTACTTCCTGAGAGAGAGGTGGAGTTTGGTATTGAATTATTGCCTGGTACCACTCCTATCTCTATTACTCCTTATAGAATGGCACCTGCTGAATTGAGGGAGTTGAAAGTGCAATTACAGGAGTTGTTGGATAAAGGATTTATTCGCCCCAGTGTTTCTCCTTGGGGAGCTCCTGTCCTATTTGTGAAGAAGAAAGATGGTACTATGAGGTTGTGTATCGATTATAGGCAATTGAACAAGGTGACTATTAAAAATAAATATCATTTGCCTAGAATTGATGATCTCTTTGATCAGTTGAAGGGTGCAGCTGTGTTTTCTAAAAATGATTTGAGATCGGGGTACCATCAGTTGAGAGTTAGAGTTGAAGATGTTCCTAAGACCGCCTTTCGGACCAGGTACGGGCATTACGAGTTTCTAGTTATGCCTTTTGGTTTGACGAATGCACCTGCAGTTTTTATGGACTTGATGAATAAGGTGTTTAGGTCCTATTTGGATCAGTTTGTGGTAGTGTTTATTGATGATATTTTGGTGTATTCGCGTAATGAGGAGGAACATGATAAGCATCTACGGATTGTGTTGCAAATTCTGAGAGAGAAGCAATTGTTTGCTAAACTGTCAAAGTGTGAGTTTTGGCTTGATCAAGTAACTTTTCTCGGTCGTATAGTTTCAGCAGAGGGTATTAGAGTTGATCCGAGTAAAGTTGAAGCTATTTTGAATTGGAGTCCACCAAAATCTGTGACAGAAGTTAGAAGTTTTCTAGGTTTGGCATGCTATTACCGACTGTTTGTGAAAGGATTTTCTTTGATAGCTACTCCACTCACCAGATTGCTTCGAAAGGGAGTTAGATTTGTGTGGACAGATCAATGTCAGGCTAGCTTTGAACAGTTGAGAGAAATGTTGACTCAAGCGCCTGTTCTTACTTTACCTGTAGAAGGCAAACCATATGTGATTTACAGTGATGCTTCACATAGAGGTTTGGGTTGTGTTCTGATGCAAGAAGGTAAAGTTATAGCTTATGCTTCAAGACAGTTAAAACCGTATGAGCTCAATTATCTGACCCATGATTTGGAGCTAGCAGCCATTGTGTTTGCATTGAAGATTTGGCGACACTATTTGTTTGGGGAGAAATGTTTCATCTACACTAATCACAAAAGTTTAAAATATTTGGGTGTCCAGAAAGAGCTTAATCTTCGACAGAGGAGATGGTTGGAATTGATCAAAGACTACGACTGTTTGATTGATTATCATCCAGGTAAAGCAAATGTTGTTGTAGATGCCTTGAGTCGGAAGTCTTTAGCTGGTTTAACTGTTTATTCGCTCTCGTTGCTTGTTGAGTTGAGAGCATTGCATGCCAGTTTTGTATCTTGTGATGATGGTGCATTGTTGGCAAAGTTGCAATTGAAACCAATATTGTTGGATCAGATTAAAGAGGCTCAGTTGGCTGATGAGAAGATTCGAAAGATTGTTTTAGGTTGCCAAGGTGGAAAGAGTCAAGATTTTATTGTGAGAGATGATGGGAGTCTCTAGTTTAAGAACAGATTGTGTGTACCCGATGATGCTAATTTGAAAAGGATCATTTTGGAAGAAGCACATCAGTCAGTGTTTGCTATGCATCCGGGTAATACAAAGATGTATCATGATTTGAAGCAACATTATTGGTGGTTTGGTTTGAAGAGAGACATAGCTGAGTTTGTATCGAAATGTCTCACATGTCAGAAGGTAAAAGCAGAGCATCAAGTTCCAATCGAGTTGCTTCAACCTTTGTCAGTGCCTGAATGGAAGTGGGAAAGAGTGACAATGGATTTTGTGTCTGGTTTGCCATTGACACAAAGGAAGCATGATGCCATATGGGTGATTGTTGATAGGTTGACTAAGACAGCTCATTTCCTTCCGGTTCGGATGGATTATTCTTTGGAGAGGTTAGCTGAGCTGTATATCCATGAGATTATAAAGTTGTATGGTATTCCAACTTCTTTAGTGTCTGATCGAGATCCCCGGTTTACTTCAAGATTTTGGAAGAGTTTGCATAGTGCTTTGGGTTCTCGACTGCATTTCAGCACTGCTTTTCATCCACAGTCGGATGGACAGTCAGAGAGGGTGATACAGATTATTGAGGATATGTTGAGAAGCTGTGTTATTGATTTCTCTGGAAGTTGGGACAGATTTCTACCGCTTGTGGAGTTTGCTTATAACAACAGTCATCAATCCAGCATTGGTATGGCACCATTTGAAGCATTGTATGGCAGACGGTGTAGGACACATTTATGTTGGAGATAAAGTATTTTTGAAAGTATCTCCTTGGAAGAAGATTTTGAGGTTCGGTCGGAAAGGGAAATTGAGTCCTCGATTCATTGGACCGTATGAAGTTTTAGAGAGAGTTGGGCCAGTTGCTTATCGGCTTGCTTTGCCACCTGAGTTGGATCGTATCCATAATGTATTTCATGTTTCTATGTTGAGGAGGTACAGATCGGATCCATCTCATGTGTTGCCGATTGAATCTATCGAGGTGAATCAAGATCTGACATTTGAAGAGGAACCAGTTACTGTCTTGGCACGTGAAGTGAAATAATTGAGAAATAAGAAAGTGCCACTTGTGAAGATTTTGTGGAAGAATCATGCAAAGGAAGAGGCAACTTGGGAAAGTGAGCAAACAATGCGAGAGCAATATCCTCAATTGTTTCGGACTTGATATCAGGTAATTTCGAGGGCGAAATTTCTTTTTAGAGGGGGAGAATTGTAATATCCCAATGCATGCCCTAAAAGTTTTGATTATGTTGTTGTTGTATATTGAATTGAATGTATATGTATGTGATAAGAAAAGAATTTGGAAAAGAATGTTTATGTATATGTGTTTTGGGAAAGAAAAGAGGGTTAGAGAGAAGTGTATATGTTGTTTATATGATATATATATATATATAACATATAAGTTGGTCAAATATGTGGTCAAGGGAAGAAGATATTTTTAGTTGAGATTTGTGAAATGACTTAAAAGGACAAGTGATTGTAAGGAAATCAAAACATGTGGTTAAAGGGTGTTTTGGTAATTGCTTGAATTGAAATACTTGGTGGAGATTTAAAGATGAGTTGACTTTGGGCTTCTTGATTGTTCTTTGTGTTTTCTTCTTCTTTCTCTTTCATCTTGGCCGGCTCTTCCATAGACAAAGGAAAGCAAAAGACAAAGTGAAGATCTTGAGTTGTTTAACTCAAATTGAAGGAAGATTGAAGTGATCTAGTGGATGATACAAGAAATCTTATAACTTTGGTAAGTTCTCTTGTGATCTTTGTGCTTATTTGAAATGATATTTGAGTTTGATAGATTTTTAAGAGTGTGTTGGTTGATTTTGAGATGTGAGAAGTGTTTGAGTGATTTGATGATGGATTTTGAGTATGGATTGAAGAAAAGAGTAAGTGGTTGGATGAGATGATGTTGCATATGTGGTGAGGGTTTTGAGATGATTTTGTGTTTTGTGTTTGATGTGTGTTTTGGCTTGTTTTGGCCGGAATCTTGATTTGTGGCCGGACACGCCCATGAGCACGTCCAGGGATTTTAGGCATGTCAATTGTGTTGGAGGCAGTAGGTTTGACATGACCAGTAGCACGCCCGTGTTATTAAGCGTGTCATAGCTACTGTAAGATTTGAGAATTTACACGCCCAGGAACACGCCCATGTTGTTGAGTGTGTAAATACTTCTGTGTTGTGGAGTTAGGGCACAGTCATGAACACGCCCGTGTGGGTGAGCGAGTCAGGGTTAGGGTTTGCCCTAATTAATTTCTAATTGGATTATCTTTTGTGTATCCCTAAGCAAGTATATGCTATTACTTTTGATTTAGGTCTTGAAGATAGTGATTGATCATTGATCTAAGAGGTAGAAGGATCTTGAACAAGGAAGTGTTAAGAGTGGTTTGATTTGTTTTTGAGGTAAGTATAAAACCTATATGATTGTATATAAGTACAAATGTGGCATTAATACATTGTAAATTTATATGAGCAATGTGTGTTGTTATGTTTATATCAATGATGATAAATATATATGAATAATGTGAATGACATGATGATGCAAATGATTATGTATATGAAAGATTGAAATGCTATGATGTGAATTGAGATGAAATGGAATATAAAGCCATTGTGATTGGCTATGATAATTCAAATAAAATGTAGAGCCATTGTGATTGGCTATGTTGATTCATGTGAGAATGAATTTGATAACAAATAAATAAATGAGTTGTGTGGCTAATGTGTTATTCCATTTTCAGAGTTTGTTGTTGGTGGCATGCCTAATGATAGTAACAATCTCTTGAAGTTAGGTTGGGCTTGATCCTTGAAGCCAAGTTGGGTTGAAGTTTAACATGTTTTACTCCCCTTGAAGCTTGGTTGGGTCTAGTCCTTGAAGCCTAATTGAGATGTTACAACCCTTGAAGCTAGGTTGGGTTTGGTTCTTGAAGCCAAGTTGGGTTGAGACTTAGCATGCTTTGTTCCCCTTGAAGCTTGGTTGAACCTAATCCTTGAAGCCTAGTTGGGTATATGATATTGATAAATGTGATAACAAAACCAAAGCATTAACTCTGAAAATTGAATGGCATATTAGTGTGTTTTGGGCCCATGCTTGTCTTTGTTTAATGTGAGTCATGAATGATAACTTGATTGGTTAATGAAGGAGATGGAAAGATGTTGAAATGTGGTATGCTTATATGATTATGATTTGTGATGTGCAAAGGTGTGATGTTAGCTTTTCACCTATGTTGTTGCCTTTATTGATAACATGTGTGGCATTGCATTGCACTAAAGCATAATATTAGCATGATTTGTCTTACTAAGCCGTTGGCTTAGCGCGATAGTGTTAATCGCGCAGGTAACAGAGTTGAACTCGAGAGCTCTTCGAGACCGAGTGAGAGTATACACTGAAGAGTTTGTTGTGGGACTTAAAGATCAGAGAAAGCTGCCAATCATGTATAACTTCTTTATATTTTGTAAATATTGCTTATAATGTGAATATATGTATATTTGTAAATATGGATTTAAATGCTTTCATATATGTAACTATTTTATAAATTCCGCTGCGTACTAAATAAACATATCTATATCTACTTTGTTTTATCTTACAAGCTAATTACTTATTATTTATATTGAATACTGAAAAAGATTATGATATCATTTAAAAGGTGTTTCTTGAATGTAAGAAAAATCCGTAGCATCCCTATATTCGATACATGTATACTACATTGTGGTGTATGTAGTGTGTATGTATTGGGTGTGGGGGTGTTACAGTCGCCACCCGGACGGGCCGGGAAAAAGAAAGGGGTGGATGACTTGATTCCTAAGGAATCCCCAACCCCCTAATGGGTTCAAAAAGTTGGGTACGTGTGGGGAAGGTGAAAAATGGCCCAGCACCCCCACAACGCCCGGTTCATTAGAATCGGCCTCCTTTACAGGTCTTAATATTATAAAATTCTTAAATATAACAACATTATCCATATTACACACAATAATTAAAAGAAAACATCATTATATTAAAATGAAAGCAATGTCCAAACAAAGCAAATAAATGGACACCTATCTAAGGATGGAAACATGTCCTTACATCACATGCCTAAATAGGACACCCACCAAAAGGTGAAAACATGCCCTTTACATAGGTTCTAAAATAGAAAACAAAATTAAATTACATGATGTTTAACTAATGAGGTACCCACCAAGTGGAAACATACCTCTTACAACTTTTGGAAATCTAAATTAATTGATAAAAGTAAATAATCATTCATCATAAATAAATCATCATCAAAGCTATTAATCAAAATATTAAATAAACATTCATCCATGATAAATTAAATAAATCAAGTATTGAAATTAAATAAATTAAAACATAAGAGATAAATCAAAGCATAATCAAGTATGGAATTAAATAAAGCAAACAAAAGTCCAATTATAGCTACTGTGAATTTTTATGGAATTAAAATAGATTAGGGTTTTATGTTTTAAAAGGTTGGTAAGACTCTTTGATTAACTAAATTAATATTTGAATGGTGAAATCATGAAACTAGGGTTTTAGACACTTTAAAATACTTATGATTCATGGTTTTAAATGGTGATTTCAAGCTACTGTGTAAAATTAAAGTGTTTATGCTTTTATGGTTTTTGAAATTTTAAAGGATTAGGGCTTAGAAAAAATTAAGGTTTAAGGTTTTAAAGGATTTAAAGTTTAATATTTTAGGTTTAGAAGTTGAATTAGGGTTTTAGTGTTTTAGAATTAGGGTCTCGGGTGATGAATTTGAATTAGGATTTAGAAAGACAATTTGATGATTTCATGAGATTTTATGAATTTAAACAAACGGATTGAAGTTTTTATAAATAGAAAAGATGTTTTTTATGGTTTTTTTTGGAAGAAACAGAATCTAGTTTAAAGTTTTGAAAGAAATAGAGTCAAATATTGGTTTTTGTTGAAAAATATGTTTAATTAAGGTTTTAAGATTTTAAAGAGGTAAAAATAACAATTTTAAGTCTTTTTGGAAAATAAAGTAACGTATTAATGTTTTTAACTTTTGGAAAAATTAAATTAAAGTTCTAAGATTTTTGATTTAAAAAACAAAATTTCATAGTTTATGCTACTGTGAAAAAATAAAACAAAAAGAATTTGACATACCTCCTTTTATTGATTCTCCAAAAATAATTCTTCTTGGATGAACAAGAACAAAGACAATTGCTGCATTTGAATTACTTAAATCGTGTCCCTGCGGTTCTAGAAAAAAAAAAGAAATTAAATTGCTCTTTTTCCTTCACTGATTTGGTTTCAAATTTTCAAGCTTCTGTTGCTTTTGGCCTCCCCTCAATTTAATTGTCTTTGGTCCTTATTTATAGTGGTTTGCTGTGGTTTATTCCTAATTAGTCATGGCAAGTAATATTAATAAAAAAAAGAAACCAAAAACTAATTGAATTAGGTTTCGAAAAATTTATGTCGGAAAAATTGCGCTGCCGAAAAAACTGCCGCAGGAAAAAATCCTCTGGAGAAAAATATCTGCCACAGGAAATTGCGGCAGAGGCCGGCCTGCGGGAGTCGCCCGTAGATTTTTTCCTGCGGGCGAAATGCCCACGGGCTCGCGTGATGATTTTTTTGTCCTCGATTTTTCCGACTCAGATTTTTATTTTTATTTTTTTGACTTTTATTTGTTTATTTTTATTTTTTATTAATAAAAATTAGATACTAAAACAAAAAATTATTTAACAAAAATTATTTTGGACCAATTAGACAACAAAATTCATTTTGGACTAAATAAAACATATTAGACCGGATTGGGTCAAAAATTAATGGTCTACAGTTTGCCCCCTGCTTGAAAAATCTGAAACTTTAGTGAAAGAGAGTGAAAAGCAATAAGACTTAATTTTTGGGATGGTTGAGGTTTTGGGTTCTGGACCCGGTTCGCATTCTGGACTCAAAGATGATTCTAGGTTCTGGACCTAAGAAAAATTTGGGTTCTAGACCCAGTTCGAGTTCTGGACTCAAGGATAATTCTAAGTTCTGGACCTAAGAAAAATTTGGGTTCTGGACCCGGTTCGAGTTCTGGACTCAAGAAAAATTCTAGGTTCTGGACCTAAAGAAAAATTTGGGTTCTGGATCAGGTTCGAGTTCTGGACTCAATGGATGATTCTAGGTTCTGGACCTAAGGAAAATTTGGGTTCTGGACCTGAAAGGTTTGGACACTCGATCCTAAACTGGATTGGGATACTCGATCCTAACTGGATTTGGATACTCGATCTTAAATTAGATTGGGATACTCGATCTAAACTGGATTTGGATACTCGATCCTAAATTGGATTGGGATACTCGATCCTAATTGGACTTGGATACTAGATCATAAGTTGGATTGGGACACTCGATCCTAAATTGGGTTCGGATACACGATCCTAAACTTGATTTGGATACTCAATCCTAACTGGATTTGGATACTCGATCCTAAATCGGATTTAGGTACTTGATCTAAACTGGATTTGGATACTCGATCCTAAATTGGATTGGGATACTTGATCCTAACTAGACTTGGATACTCGATCCTAAGTTGGATTGGGACACTCGATCCTAAATTGGGTTTGGATACTCAATCCTAAACTTGATTTGGATACTTGATCCTAACTGGATTTGGATACTCGATCCTAAATCGGATTTGGGTACTCGATCTAAACTGGATTTGGATACTCGATCCTAAATTGGATTGGGATACTCGATGCTAACTAGACTTGGATACTCGATCATAAGTTGGATTGGGACACTCGATCCTAAATTGGGTTCTGATACTCGATCATAAACTTGATTTGGATACTCGATCCCAATTGGATTTGGATACTCGATCCTAAATGGATTTGGATACTCGATCCTAAATTGGCTTTGGATACTCGATCCTAACTGGATTTGGATACTCGATCCTAAATTGGCTTTGGATACTCGATCCTAAATTGGCTTTGGATACTCGACCCTAAATTGATTTGATTTGGGTACTTGGACCCGAGATTGGGTACTTGGACCCGAGATTGGGCATCTGGACCCGAGATTGGATTCGATTTGATTTGGGTACTTGGACCCGAGATTAGGTACTTGGACTCGACCTTGAATTTATTTGGTTACTTGGACCCGAGAATGGGTGCTTGGACCCGAGATTGGGTACTTGGACCCGAGCTTGAATTGATTTGGGTACTTGGACCCAAGAATGGGTGCTTGGACTCGAGATTGAGTTTGACTGACCTTTTATCATTTGAGAAATCTGACTACTCTAGTTATTCTATGCGTTGTGGTTTTTCACCCTCAAAATGGATCTTCATCCTTTGAGATCGGGTCTTCATCCTTGAAAATGAATCATCATCTTTTGACATTGGGTCTTCACCCTTGCAAATGGATCTTCATCCTTTAAGATTGGGTCTTTACCCTTGAAACATGGGTCTTTAATCTTTTGCATCTTCATTCTTTTGAGAGTTCTAATATTCTATTCTTTTGTTCTTCCTTTTTGCAAAGATTTAGCTATTTTTAATTAGACATTATATCCTCTCCTTGCCCCCTATGTGACAAAATATTTGTAAGTGAGTTTAAAAATATTTGGTATATAAACTCAAAAAATTGAAAAGGAGAAACTTTGCCCCTTGTGTAGGCTCAAACCAAATATTTTATCCATGCAAGCTTTGATTTGATGTTTTTGCCATCTAGTTCTTCGCATAAGCACGTATTTCTTCTCATTGCAAATTTACTGGAGCTTTCTCAAGCAATGGGATTTCCATGCCCCCTGATTTGACATCTTCTTTTGATTCTTTAATTCGCAGGGTGTTTGCTGTTCATTTTGCCAAAGAATAGAAACACAAGACAAGAAAGTGCGATGTGATATGCTCATGTATGCATGAATAATACTTACAGTCGTTCCATCAACTCACAGATCGAGGTGATCAACAGAAGTGTTCTCGTTGGTTTTGTTTTGACGCTTGTTCAAGTCTTGCATTGGAATGATCGAAAGCTTTGCATTTGTGTCTTTTATCTTCAAGATGATGAAACCATGAGTGGTGGAGACCCTAAACAGCAGAGTCAGGGATACATCCTTTTCAAACTATTTTTTAGCATGTCGGCTGATAGCTTCTTCATGACCTTGCCAATAATCATTTCAACAGACTTCCCTTAGCTCGAAGGCTTTGTATGACAAAATACTTTTTTTAAAAAACAAATGTTGGCATTGCTAAATTAATGTCAATGTACCTCAGGACTTGATTTTTCCAAATTAACATATCTATAACATGTCAACCCTAGTTACCATACTAAACTCGGGAATCAATTCTATTTAAGCAAGAATTGTTGCACTTCAGATAGGCACATACACATTACTTGGCCAAAGGTCTCATTTGAGTTTAAATATTGTCTATCTCATATGCATGCTTATCCAAACTATCTCCACTAATAGACTCTACCTATCAAGAGAGATCAACAAGTCTTTGATAGGCTTGAAATGGGGTCTATAAGGGACACAGGTTTAAGTGAAGGCCATTTTGAGATTGGAGCTGATGTGACACAATGGACAAACCCTCACACTACAAATTTCTTGTTGAAACTTTAGACAGTTGGGAACAATCTTTCTAGACTCCAAATTCCTTCTATCTTCTCGGCATTAATCTGGATCTTGATTAGGACAGTCTTTGCCCTTGCAAAAATTTTGGTACTCAAATTCATTTCCTTTCTTCTTCTCCCTTTTTCTTTCTTTTTATTTTTCTTACTCTTCCCTTTTCTTTCTCTTTATTTTCCTTACTCTTCCCTTTCTTTGAGCATTTTATCATTTTGTCCTTCTTCCTTGTAGGACTATCAAGTATAGAACTTTCAAGAACTAAATGGTCTTTCTCCTTTTCCTTTGATTTTGGTTGAATCTTTTGTTGGGTTGGACCAATTTAAGTCAAACTATCCAAATGGAAGCCTTTTGCTACTTAGGTAAAAGAGAACTCAGTTGGCTTTCTGAACCATCTTTTTACGTTTTCTTTTCTTGTTGTTTTTTTCTTTTCTTTTTTCTTTTTCTTTCTTTTCTTTTTCTTTTGTCCTTTTTCATTTCTTTTTCTTCTTTTTTCTCTTCTCTCTTTTTTTTGTTTATTTTTATATTTTTTGTTTGGTTCTAGCTCTAAAAGAGTTGTCTCGTGTAACATAAATCTTCTTTAGTAGGGATAAATCATTTGTTACTCTGATGTTGTCTTGATATATAGGAGACATTAGAAAAACTTCAACTACCCTTATGGTCTTAAAAACATCAACTACCCTTATGGTCTTGAGAACTTCAACTATCTTTATAGTCTTGAGAACTTCAACTATCCTCATAATCTTGACTAATAATTGCTTTCTTTGATCTTTTTGCCTCTTCATCTTAGTGATCATAAGACTTGTCGAAAGTATCACAACAACTCAAGGTAGGTTATTAGGGTTTGTAAGCCAATGAAAAGAAAGCTAAAATTTTATGAAGGCTCAAAGGGACAACTAGGGATTGATATTTAATTGGGTGGATACTAATTGTTGGCTAATCAAACAATGCCTAGATCATTTCTCTCTTAAATAAGCAGAGTTCAATTTTGCCTCGAAAGTTTGTCAAAGCATGTTCTAAGACTGACTAGGACCTAGACAAAGGTAATTATGCAGGAGCCCTTTCTAAGTAAGCATACACAACTCAATGCTATAGAACAATTCCATCATCTAGTAAAGTCATTCAAGTCATGATGCATAAATATATTAATTCATGAATTATCAAGCTAGATTCCTCATTGGTTGAGCACCAAAATGAACAAAGACCAATAAAATTTTGATGAAAGTAATTTATTCAAACAAATTTAATGATTGTCCCAATAAATATTAAAGAAAGTAAAATTGAAAAAGCAACATTCAAGCTAAGGAAAGTTCATTGAGTTTAAGCTTCTTTTCCCTTCACATCTTCAATATCCCCATCTTGAAAAGAGGATAAAACAAAATCTTCTTCCAATCCTTTTCCCACCATAAAGGTTGCCGATGGAGGTACTCTTCCAAACTTAGGCAAAGGGTTGTTCTTGGTATTGGGCTTATCCGGCTCGGGTAGCTTAGCACTGTGGATTAAATCTTGGATCTCATGCCTTAGACGGACACATTTATCTGTTTCATGCCCTTGCATTTGGTGCAATTGACAGAAGGCCTCGACATTGAAGTTTGGTGGCAGTGGATTATGCAGTGGTCGAGGAGCTAACGGTTGCAACAACCCTTTCTTTTGCAGCTTGCTAACAACCCAAGATAGAGGTTTCCCCATTCTGAGAATTGTCTTTTATTTCCTTGACCGGTCACATTAACATGAACTTCTTTTTGCGTGCTTTGATTGCCCGACTGATAGTTCCCTTTCTCATTCCTTTCTGTTGCAAAACGGCTTTTCTCCCTTTCCCATTCTTCAATTTGCAAACCAGCTTGGAGAAGATCTTTGAAATCTCGGATGAGACATCCTCTCACGAAGATTAGGCAACACCCCTCTCATAATCATCCTTATCTGATCGGATTCATCGGGCCTCTTCTTGAGTAAAGAGGCCTTGTTTCTCCATCGCTTGACATAATCCACAAAATTCTCATTTAGCCTTTGCCTTATGGACTCCACTTCCATTAAGGTAACCACCAACTCGATATTATACCCATATTGCTGGATAAAGTCTTGTACATCAAATCCCAATTCTTTTGTGTTCCATCATCTAAGGTATTGAACCAATTTTGGACAACAGGATCCAATGAGAGCATGAAGTACCTTAGAGTTTGAGCCTTAGTAGCTCGAGCAGACTGCATAGCAGTGATATACTGTTTCACATGGAGATGAGGATTTTCGGTTCCATCAAACTTTATGAAAGATGGCATCTTAAACTTGTACGGAACTTCTTCATCTAGTTCAAATAGTTTGTCGATCTCAGACATCTCTTCGATTTTCAGCTTCTTCTCAAATTTCTTTTCTAAATCAGCAATCATCTTTTCAATATTAGAAGTCTCGGTCTTTTCAACAGTTGCCTTCTCAACAGCCTTCGATTCTTTCTTCTTTTCTTGAACATCTTGGTAGTATTGAGCCCAATCATCATCATCAATGATCACCTTATCATCATCAAAAGCTACTTCACTAACTTTATTCTTCCCTTTGTCTTTCTTGGTGCTAGCAGATGCTTCGGCATTGTTTCCTAAAATTGCAGCTAGTTGATTTTTTATGGTCTCGACCATGACCTCTTTTATTTCTTCCATCTTGGCATTGAGGGCCTCATCCACCATCCTTTGGATTTGTTCGGGTTCCATTGTTTTTGGTGAGCAAGTGATTTAGTCGTTGCTAGACACTTCCTCTCCAGCGTAAGTCAGATTATTGTAAGCTTTAGATCGTAATCCAGGGCTGTGAGCCAGAAAGGATCAATGATATGAGATGCAAATGTATGCATGTATGCATGTATGCACAAACAATCAACAAACAAGGATAATTATGACGTTCCTTCCAACCTTATAACATCCACACACGAATGGCGAGTCCCTTTTCCTAGGTATATGGTTAACAAAATACCATCATGGGGTATCTTGCTTTCGAATAATTCCCTCGGACGTTTCAACCAATAGTTGTATTTTCGAAAATGGAAATCCATCCATGATAATTCCCATTAATTAGGTTTTAATCCATTCAACCAACTATAATATATTTTATACTATATTGGATTAAAACTAAATTAAGAGGTTTATTATAGATAGATTTCTTACTTGAAAAAGTAATTAATGATTCATGCCAAAAACAAGCCCATGGTTAATTTATTCTTAGTGTAAACTAGGCCCACAATTGATTTTTGGTATTTCATAATTGACCTAAATATTTTTGCAAGCTCTTTGTAAGAAAAGATTGGGTGAAAATTAGTTTTGTTTCTAAGCCCATTGTAAAAGATTTTAGAAAAATGGATTTTGGGCTTAGTATTTAGGCCATGGGACAAAGGATTTTTGATTTGTTTTTAGAAAAAGTCTTATGTCCATAGACCATCTTGAAAAATTTTAAAAATAGTTTTGGTCTTTTGGATTTTAAAGAAAAATTTATTTTGAGCTTACAATATACTTAGGTCATATTAGAAAAAGAACAAACCAAATAAGCCATGATTTAGACTAAGATAAACTAACCATAATCAAACAACATGCATTTGGGGTAAAGCCTAAGGAAAGTAACTAGGCCAATTACATGAGCTTTAGTCTTTGGGTTAAAAGGCTTAGGTTCCCATAGCAAGTATATACCAAACGGTACGAGGCTATGAGTGGTTATGCCATGCTCGATCTCCATACCTTAAGTGAAAGTATGGTATCCCTTACATAACATAACACGGGTAACACGGGCGTCCTAACTCACGCAAACGATGCAATCTAAGATGATGCAATGGATAATATCATTATAAGAAAGAATAGAATAATATAAAGACCAACGGAATCAACTTCTCTTATCCCCAGTGGAGTCGCCACTGTGAGCGGGGATTTTTGCCCCCACTCCCGGTGGAATGGTTCTTGCGACTTCGGCACTGTTTAGGCTCAGGACCTTAGAGAACACGGACCTAAGTCCGGAGAAAATTGAGTCGCCACCCGGACGGGACGAGAAAAAGAAAGGGGTGGATGACTTGATTCCTAAGGAATCCCCAACCCCCTAATGGGTTCGGAAAGTTGGGTATGTGTGGGGAAGGTGAGAAATGGCCCAGCACCCCCACAACGCCCGGTTCATTGGAACTGGCCTCCTTTACAGGTCTTAATATTATAAAATTCTTAAATAAAAAACCTTATCCATATTACACACAATAATTAAAAGAAAGCATCATTATATTTAAATCAAAGCAATGTCTAAACAAAGCAAATAAATGGACACCCATCCAAGGATGGAAACATGTCCTTACATCACATGCCTAAATAGGACACCCACCAAAAGGTGGAAACATGCCCTTTACATAGGTTCTAAAATAGAAAAGTAAATTAAATTACATGATGTTTAACTAATGAGGTACCCACCAAGTGGAAACATACCTCTTACAACTTTTGAAAATCTAAACTAATTGATAAAAGTAAATAATCATTCATCGTAAATAAATCATCATCAAAGCTATTAATCAAAATATAAAATAAATATCCATCCATGATAAATTAAATAAATCAAGTATTGAAATTAAATAAATTAAAGCATAAGAGATAAATCAAAGCATAATCAAGTATGGAATTAAATAAAGCAAATAAAAGTCCAATTATAGCTACCGTGACTTTTTATGGAATTAAAATAGATTAGGGTTTTATGTTTTAAAAGGTTGGTAAGACTCTTTGATTAACTAAATTAATATTTGAATGGTGAAATTATGAAACTAGGGTTTTAGACACTTTAAAATACTTTTGTTTCATGGTTTTAAATGGTGATTTCAAGCTACTGTGTAAAATTAAAGTGTTTATGCTTTTATGGTTTTTGAAATTTTAAAGGATTAGGGCTTAGAAAAAAATTAAGGTTTAAGGTTTTAAAGGAGTTAGAGTTTAATATTTTAGGTTTAGAAGTTGAATTAGGGTTTTAGTGTTTTAGAATTAGGGTCTCAGGTGATGAATTTGAATTAGGATTTAAAAAGACAATTTCATGATTTCATGAGGTTTTATGAATTTAAACAAACGGATTGAAGTTTTTATAAATAGAAAAGGTGTTTTTTATGGTTTTTTGGAAGAAATGGAACCTAGTTTAAAGTTTTGAAAGAAATAGAATCAAATATTGATTTTGTTGAAAAATATGTTTAATTAAGGTTTTAAGATTTTGAAGAGGTAAAAATAACAATTTTAAGTCTTTTTGGAAAATAAATTAACGTATTAGTGTTTTTAACTTTGGGAAAAACTAAATTAAAGTTCTAAGGTTTTTGATTTAAAAAACAAAATTTCATAGTTTATGCTACTGTGAAAAAATAAAACAAAAAGAATTGTTATTCCTTTTTTATTAATATTACTTACCGTGACTAAAAAGATTTAAAATTGTTATTCCTTTTGTTGATTCTCCAAAAATAATTCTTCTTGGATGAACAAGAGCAAAGACAATTGCTGCCTTTGAATTGCTTAAATCGTGTCCCTGCTGTTCCAGAAAAAAAAAAAGAAATTGAATTGCTCCTTTTCCTTCACTAATTTGGTTTCAAATTTTCAAGCTTCTGTTGCTTTTGGCCTCCCCTCAATTTATTTGCCTTTGGTCCTTATTTATAGTGGTTTAATGTGGTTTATTCCTAATTAGTCACGGCAAGTAATATTAATAAAAAAAAGAAACCAAAACCTAATTGAATTAGGTTTTAAAAAATTTGCGTCGGAAAAATTGCGCTGCCGAAAAAACTGCTGCAAGAAAAAATGTAGTGGCGAAAAAATCTGCCGCAGGAAATTACGGCAGAGGGCTGACTGTGGGCATCACCCGCAGGATTTTCCTGCGAGTGAAATAGCTTGGGCCATTTCGCCCGCAGGAAATTCCTGCGGGCCAAATGCCCACGGGCCCGCGGGATGACTTTTTTGTCGCCGATTTTTTCGACTCCGATTTTTTTTTATTTTTTGACTTTTATTTGTTTATTTTTATTTTTTTATTAATAAAAATTAGATACTAAAGCAAAAAAAATTTTAACAAAGAGATTAGATATTCAAACCTTCGTTTGTTGGTTCCACTAAAAATTGCTTCTTGGATGAACAATGACAAAGGCAAGATGGCTGCCTTTGATGGATTGATTGCTTGCTTGCTTATTCTCCTCTAAAAAGTCCGATCATTTTCACTGTGTTTTTTAGTCTTATTTATAGGAAATTTAGATGATACATTTTAATTGTTTAAGGAAACAGTATTTAATTAGGAAAAGAAAACCAAAACCAAATTCTATTTGGTTTTGAAAAAAAATTACATCGAAAAATTTTCGCTGGTGAAAAAACTGCTGCGGGCTGCTGCGAGGGATTGAGAGTGAAATTGCGAGGGGCGGGCTGCAGGCCATTTCACCTGCAGGAAATATCTGCGGGCGAAATGGACTAAGGCCATTTCATCCATTGTTTTCGGCGATGAATTGTTTTGTAGCTGATTTTTTTGTCGCCGATTTTTATTCTTATTTATTTTATTATTATTATTTATTATTATAATAATTATTAAAAATATAAAAAAATAAATACTAAAACAAATATTATTTAATTAAGATAACACAAAAATTATTTTAGACTAAATAAAATATATTGGACCGGACAGGGTCAAAAATTAAGGGTTTACAGTTTGCTCCCTGCTTGAACGATCTGAGACTTTAGTAAAAGAGAGTGAAATGCAATAAGACTTAATTTTTTCGAAATGGTTGAGGTTTTGGGTTTGGGACCTGGTTTGAATTTTGGATTCAAGGATAATTTTTGGTTCTGGACCTATGGGTAATTTTGGGTTCGGGACTCAAACTAAGTTCTGAACATAAAAGAGATTTTAGGTTCTGGACCTAGAGGTAATTTGGGTTTGGGACCCGAGTTAAGTTCTGGACTTAAAAAGGATTTTAGGTTATGGACCTAAGGAAAATTTGGGTTATGGACCCGAGCTAAGTTCTGGACTTAGAAGAGATTTTAGGTTCTGGACCTAAGGATAATTTGGGTTCTGGACCCGAGCTATGTTCTGGACTTAGAAGAGATTCTAGATTCTGGACCTAAGGATAATTTGGATTCTGGACCCGAACTAAGTTTTGGACTTAGAAGAGATTCTACGTTATGTACCTAAGGATAATTTGGGTTCTGGACCCGAGCTAAGTTCTGGACTTATAAGAGATTCTAGGTTATGGACCTAAGGATAATTTGGGTTCTGGACCCAAGCTAAGTTCTGGACTTAGAAGAGATTCTAGGTTTTGGACCTAAGGATAATTTGGGTTATGGACTCGAGCTAAGATCTGGACTTAGAAGAGATTCTAGGTTCTGGACCTAAGGATAATTTGAGTTCTGGACCCGACCTAAGTTCTGGACTTAAAAGAGATTCTAGGTTCTGAACCTAAGGATAATTCGGGTTCGGGACCCAAGCTAAGTTCTGGACTTAAAATGGATTTTAGGTTCTGGACCCAAGGATAATTTGGGTTCTAGACACGTGCTAAGTTCTGGACTTAGAAGAGATTTTAGGTTATGGACCTAAGGATAATTTGGGTTCTGGACCCGAGCTAAGTTCTGGACTTAGAAGAAATTTTAGGTTCTGGACCTAAGGATAATTTGGGTTCTGGACCCCAGCTAAGTACTGGACTTAGAAGAGATTCTAGGTTCTGGACCTAAGGATAATTTGGGTTCTGGACTCGAGCTAAGTTCTGGACTTAGAAGAGATTCTAGGTTATGGACCTAAGGATAATTTAGATTTTGGACCCGAGCTAAGTTCTAGACTTAGAAGAGATTCTAGGTTCTAGACCTAAGGATAATTTGGGTTCTGGACTCGATCTACGTTCTGGACTTTGAATAGATTCTAGGTTCTAGGTCTAAGGATAATTTGGGTTCTAGACTTAGAAGAGATTTTAGGTTCTGGACCTAAGGATAATTTGGATTCTAGACCCGAGCTAAGTTCTGGATTTAGAAGAGATTTTAGGTTCTGGACCTAAGGATAATTCAGGTTTGGGACCCGAGCTATGTTCTGGACTTAAAATGGATTTTAGGTTCTGGACCAAGGGATAATTTGGGTTTTGGACCCAAGCTAAGTTCTGAACATAGAAAAGATTTTAGGTTGTGGACCTAAAGATAATTTAGGTTCTGAACCCGAGCTAAGTTCTGGACTTAGAAGAGATTTTAGGTTCTGGACCTAAAGATAATTTGGTTTCTGGACCCGAGCTAAGTTTTGGACTTAGAAGAGATTCTAGGTTCTGGACCTAAGGATAATTTGGGTTCTGGATCCGAGCTAAGTTCTGAACTTAGAAGAGATTCTAGGTTTTGGACCTAAGGATAATTTGGGTTCTGGACCCGAGCTAAGTTCTGGACTTAGAAGAGATTCTAGGTTCTAGACCTAAGGATAATTTGTGTTCTGGACCAGAGCTAAGTTCTGGACTTAGAAGAGATTCTAGGTTCTGGACCTAAGGATAATTTGGGTTCTAGATCCGAGCTTAGTTCTGGACTTAGAAGAGATTCTAGGTTATAGACCTAAGGATAATTTGGATTCTGGACCCGAGCTAAGTTATGGACTTAGAAGAGATTCTAGGTTCTGGACCTAAGGATAATTTGGGTTCTGGACCCGAGCTAAGTTCTGGACTTAGAAGAGATTTTAGGTTCTGGACCTAAGGATAATTTGGGTTCTGGACCCGAGCTAAGTTCTGGACTTATAAGAGATTTTAGGTTCTGGACCTAAAGATAATTTGGGTTCTGGGCCCGAGCTAAGTTCTGGACTTAGAAGAGATTCTACGTTCTGGACTTAAGGATAATTTGGGTTTTGTACCCGAGCTAAGTTCTAGACTTAGAAGAGATTCTTGGTTATGGACCTAAGGATAATTTGGGTTTTGGACCCAAGCTAAGTTCTTGACCTAGAAGAGATTTTAGGTTCTGGACTTAAGGATAAGTTGGGTTCTGGACCCGAGCTAAGTTCTGGACTTAGAATAGATTCTAGGTTCTGGATCTAAGGATAATTTAGGTTTTGGACCCGAGCTGATAGATATTTAATTATCTGCAAAAAATTAATTTTTTGGTTGTAAAAAATTTGGCTAATTTTTATTCATATCTTCTCCTTGCCCTGTGCGTATAAAAATATTTGTATACACGCAAGTATTTAATGATTAAATTGAATGATTGAATTTACTATTTATTTTCTGTTTAGTAACTTTTTATACACTATTTACTATTTGTAAATAGTAACCTACTATTTGTAAATAATAGTTTACTATTGTAAATAGTGATTTACTATTTATCAATAGTAAAATTTACTTTTTGAATTTTATTTTTTTCTTTGCCATTCCTCTATATAAATGAATGAATTTCTTCATTTCATTCACAGCAAACTTTCATTCCTTTCACTAATAGCTACAATTCTCTCAAATTTAGCATATAGTTTTGAAAAAATGCATGCTTCAAGATCAGGAACTCATACTAAAGCTGAGTTATTGAAGTTTATTCAGCGCCATGAAGATGGAAATATTGGTCTACTAGCCGAGATGACGCTTCATCATAGTTCAAACCAAAAGAGCCAGGTAAATTTTCTCTTCTTTCTTTTTCTTTTTCTTTGTTCGTCTTTTTGTTATTTATTTATTTTTTGTTTTATTTTCTTTTTCATTTTTTATATTTTTTTATATATTTTTATTATATTTTTTATTTATGCTCTTTTTATTATTATTATTATTATATTTGTCTTTATTTTTATTGATATTTTTATATTATTATTTTTTAGAAAATTTAGGAAAAATGTATTAACTTAAGCAGATAGAATAATATGTACTTACTTGGTATTAACTTACCTGGCTCCGTGTTAGCGTGATCGTTGCGTTGTTCGGGCCGGAGGTTGTATCTTTAAAGCCCGGCAATGGTATGATGTAGCGCCTTATCGGGTAAGGCAGATTATCCAAGATTGCAGTTTTGAGAGCTTCATCTTACAATTACCATCCGAGGAATATCTGATTGACCGAAGCGTAGTCCAGGCACTTGCAGAACGATGGTTGGATGCACCTCATACTTTTCACTTGCCCATTGGAGAGATGACAATTGATCCAGTAGATTTTGCTGCTATAACTGGCATTTGATATAATGGTGCTCCGGTTCCTCTTACCAACGATATTTTGATATTTGAAGAAATTCAGCGATTAATTGGTATGGAACCATCATATAAAGGGCCTTTTAAAATAAAAATTGAGCCAATTCATAGTTATTGGATGAACTACAAAGGACGAGTTCACAGAGACATGACCCAACAGTATACTCGAGGATTTTTGTTATATTTGCTTGGGTCGACCATCTTAGGCAGCACTGAATCCGCCATCTATTTGTCAGTGTTGAGGGCCCTTTCTTATTTCAGAATGGTACCGCTTTATGACTGGGGTGAAGCTGGTCTCGCTTGTCTTTACCATGGTCTTGATAAAATTTGCCAAAATAAGAAGTCTTTTGTCGGCTTTATGGCAGTTGTCGAGGTACTTTTCTTCCACCAATGTCAATTTCATTATTTTTTATGTGAATTTGATTTTTATTATTATTGTAGGCATGGGCATATGAGCATAACCCTGTTAGGGTGCCTGGTATTTTTCGAGAGAGGGTCGGGTATCCGAGATTAAATTTTTGGTTATCAGATCGCGAGGACGTTCCTGGCTCTCACCATGTGCATACCCAACGCTTCGTGTTGAGCCGCTTAACCTGGGACCAAGTAAAATAGTGTTAGTATGCTTTAAAATTTATACAAAAGTTTACTTACCTTATGTCATTTTGCAGGTGAATTTGTCCTGGTGGAATCCAAAAGAGCTAATAAACTGGACTTCCTCCATGAATGCTGCATTGTCATTCCAACATACTCACCGAGTCATCGCTGGCCCAGTATCTAGTGGTTGGTTTCTGGGAGAGAGTGTTCATGAGCAGTTTCTTGGTCCAAAGCAGCGGAGGGTTCCGATGCCTTGTCCAGAATATACTTTAAATATTATATCAATGTGGGAGGATGCATGGTGGTTGGCTCGGCACGGTTATGGTGTTGAAATATTTCTCTATCCGCCGAGTGTATCTTATGCTCAGTTTTTTCAAATGAGGCTCTTGAACTTTGATGTATCTCCTGTTGGCGTATGGGAAATTCCCGAAGAAAATGAGGGTAGAGTTGAAGAGGAACACCATGGAGAGGCAGGAGAATTTGTTCCGCATCTTGGAGCTAGCTCTTCTCAGCTAAAACTTTTACCATTCTTCCTTTATAATCGCTTCTTTCTTATCTTATTTTGATTCTTTAATGATTGTTGCAGGTTGCTGGCTTATTTGATTATGAGGCTAGGCCTTCTTTTACTACTCCTTCGTTTGCCCATTCTAGCCTGCCATATATGCCATCTCATCTGTAGGCCATTGATATGAATTACCTGGTGAGTTTTCTTGTTTCATGGTAATTTATGCTATATGTATGCATGATTATGTATGTTCTTATCTTTTTCCTTTCTGACTCACAGTGGATGCTTGAAGAATCAAATAAGAAACTTCAAGAAGAGTTGGCTACAAGTCGTCAGCAGGCTTCTCATTTAGAAAATTTATATCATCAATTAGAATAAAATTTTTGAGACTTTCGATTTTAGGGGATGAGGGATCTTGGTGCTTCTTCATCTAGAGGCCCCCAGACTGATGACCATGAGATCCTTTCATCTACTTTTGATGAGGACCGTGACAAATCGGAACTCCAAGATAATAGGGATTTTAGTGCTCCTGCTTCGGGCGGACTTGGGACTAGTAATTTGCCTCCTCCTCCAACAGGCGATGATTTTTTCAGGGCTTTATTTGATGACCTACCACCACCTTCTTTGTGGTATATGAATATTGTATCAATTGTATAAACATTGTACAATGAGAATAAAAATAATAATGACAATATATAATTTCCATCTTCACTGTAACTCTCTTCTTTATCTTTTTTTTTCATCATTTCCTTGCCCAATGTGTCTTTCGAGTTTGAACTTACTTCCCTTAACTTGAAAGCTTTGTATGACAAAATATTTTTTTATTATTTTTTGAATTTTGACTTTGAAATCAAATGTTGGCTTTGCCAAATCAATGTCAATGTACCTCAGGACTTGATTTTCCAAATTAACATATCTATAACATGACAACTCTAGTTACCGTACTAAATTCGGGAATCATTTCTATTTAACAAGAATTGTTGCACTTCAGATAGGAACATACACATTACTTGGCCAAAGATTTCTTTTGAGTTTAAATATTGTCTATCTCATATGCATGCTTATCAAACTATCTCCACTAATAGACTCTACCTACCAAGAGAGATCAACAGGTCTTTTATAAGCTTGAAATGGGATCTATAAGGGATATAGGTTAAAGTGAAGGCCATTTTGAGATAAGAGCAGAAGTGACACGATGGACAAACCTTTACACTACAAATTTCTTGTTTGAACTTTAGGCAGTTGGGAGCAATCTTGCTAGACTCTAAATTCTTTCTATCTTCTTGTCATTAATTTAGATCTTGATTAGGAGAGTCTTTGCTCCCACAAAAATTTTGTTACCCAAATTTGTCTCTTTTCTTTTTCTCCTTTTTTTTCTTTTTTTTTTTCTTACTTTTCCCTTTCTTTGAACATTTTATCATTTTTTTCCTTTTTCCTTGTAGGACTATCAAGTATAAAATTTTCAAGAACTGGATGGTTTTTCTCCTTTTTCTCTGATTTTGATCGAATTTTTTGTTGGGTTGGACCAATTCAAGTCAAACTTTCCTTATAAAGCAAATGGAAGCCTTTTGCTGCTTTAGGTAAAAGAGAACTCTGTTGGCTTTTTGGACCGCCTTTTTAGGCTTTATCTTTCTTTTTTCCTTTTTTTTTTCTTCTTTTGTTTTCTTTTTTTTCCCTCTCTTTTTTTTTTGGTTTTAACTGTAAAAGAGTTGTGTTGTTTGTACCAACTTGGGCTTCCAATAATGGATGAGTGGAGTAACATAAATCTTCTTTAACAAGGATAAACATTTGTTACTCTAATGTCATCTTGATAGATTGGGGATATTAGGTGAACTTCAACTACCCTTATTGCCTTAAAAACTTCAACTACCCTTATGGTCTTGAGAACTTCAACTGTCTTCATGGTCTTGACTATTCATATCTTTCTTTGATCTTCTTGCCTCTTCATCTTAGTGATCATAAGACTTGTCAAAAGTATCACAACAGCTCAGGGTAGGTTGTTGGGGTTATATGCCAATGAAAAGAAAGCTAAAATTTTATGAAGGCTCAAAGGGACAACTAGGGATTGATATTTAATAGGGTGGATACTAGTTGTTGGCTCACCAAACAATGCCTAGATCATTTCTCCCTTAAATAAGTAGAGTTCAAATTCGCCTTGAAAGTTTGTCAAAGCATGTTCTAAGACTGACTAGGACCTAGACAAAGGTAATTATGCAGGAGCCCTCTCTAAGTAAGCATATACAACTTAATGCTATAGAGCAATTCCCTCACCTAGTAAAGTCATTCAAGTCATGATGCATAAATATATTAATTCACTAATTATTAAGCTAGATTCCTCATCAGTTGAGCACCAAAATGAACAAAATAATTATTTCAAGCAACTTTAAATTTCAAAAACAAGATTGTTCCAATTAAATATTAAAGAAAGTAAAATTGAAAAGCAACATTCAAGTTAAGGAAGGTTCGTTGAGTTTGGCGTTGAAGATACTTCATTTATTTAGACATATCAAGGGCAAGGATTTTTTCATCATTAAGGATCATTGCTCCATCATCCATAGTTAATCCAAACTTGTATAGTAGTACATCCTCTTTAGCAGCTTCTCTATCCATATCATGATGAGATGACAAGATTAAACTCTTCATGAAGGTTGCAAGCAGTGGCGCCCTTCCAAATTTACGTAGAGGATTATTCTTAGTGTTGGGTTTATCAGGTTTAGGCAGCTTACCACTGTCGATTAAATTTTGGATCTCATGCTTCAATCGGGTACATCTATCGGTTTCATGTCCTTGAGTATGATGAAATTGACAAAAAGCCTTAGTATTAAATTTTAGGGGTAAATGATTTGGCAAAGGTCTAGGAGTCAAGGGTTGTAATAATCCCTTCTTTTGTAGCTTATTGAAAACCCAAGACAGCGGCTTCCCCAATTCCGAAAACTGCCTCATTCTTCCTTGACCAGTGGCATTAACATCAGCTTCCTTTTGTGTATTTTGATTGCTAGGCTGATAATTCCATTTTGCAGACAAATGGTTCTTCTCTCTTTCCCCTTGACCTTTTCCACTCGGGTGATAACCGCCCTTATTGCCCCACTTAGACAGCACATGGTTTGGTAGAATAGGGATTGGTCCCTCATTTTTCATTCAATCTCTACTAGTGAACATGTTCTCCACAGATGCTGCCTTAGTATTGTTGATGATCTCTCGAATTTCAATCAACCGGGTCTTCATGGTCTCAGTTAGAGCCTCTTTTATTTCTTCCATCTTGGCATTGAGGGCATCATCCACCATTCTTTGAATTTGTTTGGGATCCATTGTTTTTGGTGAGCAAGTGATTGAGTCATTGCTAGATTCTTTACTTTTAGCATAGGTCGAATTGTCGTAAGCTTTTGAACTGTTGTAATCCAGGGCTGTGAGCTAGAGAGGATTAATGATATGAGATGCAAATGTATGTGTGCATGCATGTATGCATGAACAATCAATGAACAAGGATAAGTAGGATGTTCCTTCCAACCTTATAACATCCACACACGAATGGCGAGTCTCTTTTCCTAGGTATATGGTTAACAAAATACCAACATGGTGTACCTTGTTTTTGAATATTTCTTTCAGACGTTTCAACTAATAGTTATATTTTTGAAAATGGAAATCAATTCATAATAATTCCCATTAATTAGGTTTTAATCCATTTAACCAACTATAGTAGCTTTTATGCTACATTGGATTAAAACTAAATTAAGAGGTTTATTAAGAGGTTTATTATATTGTAAAGCCCAAGGCCATTTCGTCCACTGTTTTTAGCGATGAATTTTTTTTGTCGCCGATTTTTTCGTAGCCGATTTTTATTTTTATTTATTTGTTTTATTATTATTATTTATTATTATAATAATTTTTAAAAATTATAAAAAATAAATACTAAAACAAATATTATTTAACTAAGATAACACAAAAATTATTTTGGACTAAATAAAATATATTGGATCGAACTGGGTCAAAAATTAAAGGTCTATAAGACCCATCTCATTCTTGACAGTGGAGTCCATTGAGGTGAGTTCGGATTTAACTTACGAGGAAGAACCAATGGCGATTTTGGCATGTAAGGTAAAAGAGTTGAGGAATAAGAAGGTGCCATTGTGAAAGTCCTTTGGAGAAATCATGCCACTGAGGAGGCAACATGAGAGAGTAAGTAGACAATGCATATCCAATATCCTCAGTTGTTTTAGAGTTGATAGCAGGTAATTTCGAGTATGAAATTTTCTTTAGGGGGAGAGAATTGTAATGTCCGAAATTTTTAAAAATTTAATAAAATAAATTAAAATTAAATTGGATAAATTAAATAAATGATTTAAATAGAAAATTGAATGATTTTAAGTGAAAAAGTGAAATATATATGTGAAATATACTGAAAATATATAAAAGTCAACTAAAGTCAACATTTTTAATAAAAAGTCAAAGTCAAGTGGCAATTTTATAAATATATTTTAAAAAATTAATATAATTTAAAAATAATTATTTTTGGTTGGAAGAGAAAATTTAAGGCTTTTATTAAATAAATAAATAATTAATTAATTAAAAATATAATAAAATAATATATATATATATATATGGCTAAAATGAAAGTGGAAAGAGAGAGTAATTCATTTGGTTTTCATCTTCTTCTTCTTTCTCAAAGGGCTGAACCTCCATGGTTGAAGAACTCAAGATTTTTCTTCTTCCAAGCTTCCAAAATTGAAAGGAATTCAAGGTTTCAAGTGGACTTTTTGGGAATTCTTCATCAATTGGTAAGTTTCTTTACCAATTTTGCAAGTTCTTTGGATTTCTATGGAATTTTAAAAATGTGGATATTGGGTTTTTATAGTAGTATGATGTTGTTGTCCCAAGATGGCAACCAAGAGGGGGGGGGGGGTGAATTGGTTTCGTCAAGAAATAATGACAATTTAAAAAACTCAACAAACAAGAAATGCGGAATAGAGAGTTGGTTGAGTAATGGAGGAAGGTAAGAACACACAAGATTTATAGTGGTTCGGATTTACTTCAATCCTACATCCACTTCCTTAACAACTTGTTAAGGTTCCACTAGTCTTTGAAGTTTTCACAAGCTCACTTCCAACTTTACAAGTGTTTTTCTTAGGCTCACACTTACAACCCACACAAGAGTTTTACAAGGCTCACTCTCTCAACCTAAGTGTTTCCCAAGCTTACACTCAAACTTATACAATGGTGTTTTCAATGCTAACACCTAACATTCATAACAATTCAAATACAAGTTTAAGCAAAAGGAAATTTGTTGCTTGGCTATGAAAATCTTTTCTCAATAATGTTATTCTCTTTTGTTTTCTCATGGAAACATTGTATTTATAGCCAATGTGGTCTTACTAGCCGTTATTGCTGTTTAGAATAAAGTCTTGGCAGATTAGACCTTCTTTACTTAAACTGTCCGAAGCACTTAGCGGTCGCCCTTCATACAAGGATGGTCGCTCTCATGCTTCACGCGGTCGTCCTTTTAACCAGGGACGGTCGCTACTGTTGAAAAAGTTCAACGGTCGAATTTTAGTGCTTTACAGCAGGAATCTTGCCCATGATGTTTTTGTCGGACCGTTTCTTGCCCATGCTGTGTTTGTCGGGACGGTCGCGCATCACAAAGTGCGGTCGCCCTTTTTTGAATACTGAAGTGGGATTACAACGGTCATGTCACGTGTCATTTTCTGACAGGGCAAAAGAGATGTCCGCCATAATTTGAATCTCGCGGTCACCCTTAGTAGCTTTTCGCGGTCGAACTCATATTCTCGCGTCGAACTTCTGGACGCACCTGAGGACGCGAACACTACTGTCTCTTTGAGCAATTTCTTCTTGAATTGTTGGGCGGTCGCGACTATAAATGATTTAAGTTCCTTGAGTAGCGGTCGGGCAAATATTAGGACGGTCGCTATTATGTATGAGCGGTCGCGACTATGGTCGAACTTCTGACCGCGAAACCTACTGTGACAAGGTTTCATTCTGTAATTGCATGGAGCGGTCGTATTCAGTTGAGGTGCGACCGCTATACTTGTTCTGTTCACCTTTAATTGAAGCAACCTAATCCTGCAACAAGCTTTCTCAAACACAAGTTAAATAGATCATCCATTTGAGTTGTCAAGGATCAAAATTAAGATCATTTGTCTAACAATCTCCCCCATTTTGACTTTGACAATTCAAATGGAATGATGAGAAAAATAATAAGTCTAAAATACTCCCCCTTAACATATGCAACAATCATCGTTAAGAGCATTGTGATTAATAGTTTATCTTGGTGCAAAGGTTATTGTTTGATGCAAACATTTCTCCCCCATAAACATTTCTCCCCTATTGCAAATATTCAACATTATTGTTCTTATTCTTGTTTTCCCATTTTTGTATACTGTTACTTGGTTCATTCCACTTGGTTCATTCCATTTTGGTATTGTTCTCCCCCATTGGCATAGGCAAAATGAAACAAATGTTAAGCAAAACAAGCATATAAAAGTGCAAACAATGAAAGGGAATATAAACATTATATATATGAAAGTGGAGGAAAGTACAAGACATGAAACATAAGCAGTAAACATATGAAAGTGCAAACAAAAACAAATGAAAGCTAAGCTTATTCTGAGTCATCATCTATGTCTAACTCTTCTTCAACTAAAGGAGTTTTCCCTTTATCTTGAGGTGCAACAGAGGCAGAGCTAGTGCTAATGGACTCTTCTTCTTCAGCAACGCTTTGGGTGTGATCACTTATATCCCAATCTTCAAGATTGCATTGAGGCAAGTCCAATTTGCCTTGCATGTCATAAAGATCATGGTGCATGTGGGATATAAGGTCTATCCTCTTGTTTAAGTGCTGGAATCTCTTGGAAACACTTTTCTTGAACTTAGTGAGTTTCCTGGAGAGAGTTTTGATAGCTTGGAGGATGAGTTGTGTGGAGGATGAAGCAGTTTCATGAGCAGCTTTTGATGAAGCAGCTTTTGAAGGTAGTTCTACTGCAACTTCTACAGAATCTCCCTCTTCCTCAATTGTATACCTTGGCCTTTTCTTTTGTTTATCCATAACTCCTTTCTTGCCATAGCAGTATACATATGACCCTTCTATCTTCCTTACACAACCAGCATGCTCTAAGTAATCCATTGTGATAGCATTGGAGGCTAGAGTGAAAGGGTTCCTCAAAGTGGCTAAGTTCAAATCATTCAGAAGGTTTAGGTGCCTAGCTATTTGAGTAACTTGAGAGGATAGGAAGAAGGTACCAGTTCTTGTAATAGCATGATGATAAAAGGTATCAATCAAGAACTTGGTTGTGTTCATTTTGATGTTGTGGGTGAAAGCATAGAGAAAGATAAGGTCTCTCTTGGTTACTTTTTCATTCCCATCTGCTCTTTGGTGAATGGTATAGGTGATAATCCTATGGAGCATCCAGTGGGTGAGAGATTTGATGTGCCTGGCTTTAGATTCCTTTTCAAAGGAAGTTTCAATGGAAATTTCTCGCCAGAAATCAGAAAGGGTTGGGTTTGAGAAGATTTGGTCATTGTAGGAGGTTATACCTTCAGAAGGGAAGTTCCAAATTCTGCCAAAATCTTCAAGGGTTAAGAATTGATACTGATCAAAGAGTTTGAACCTAACCCCATACCACCCTAGTGCAGAGTTTGCACTCTTCTCTATCTGGAATGACATTAGAAACTCCTTACTTAGACTAGAGTAACCTACCTCTTCTGGAAAGACAAAATTTCTCCATCCAAGGACATCCAACAATCCTTCAATTTCGTCCTTGATGCCCAAGGCAGACAGCATCCCACCAAAAGGTGATTTGGTGCCTTCAACCTTCTTCTTCTTTAGCATGGCATACCTAATGTCTTCCTCAGTGATTTGGTGATGAGGTTTGTGAATTTTCTCACCCCTTTTTGATTGTGGAGGAGATGGAGGTTCAACAACAGGTTCTCTAATGGTGATTCCTGGAACTCTCTTAGCTTGACCCTTAATTTTGGAAGTGGTTTTTCTTTTGGGAGCCATTAGATTAGAAAGAGTAGAAGTAAACTGGAAAACAGAGGGTGATTGAGATGTAGAAGTTTTTTAGGGTTTCAGAAGTAAGTTTGTGTGCTTTGATAGGCAAAATATCAGATAAACTGTTGCAAAACACTTTTAAATAGATGAAGTAAAGAAATAGCCGTTTATGACTGTTGAGAGTTAAGAGTTGCGACCTGTCACATAGCCAACGGTTATAAATTTTCGAGCAGAGTGTACAGGGTGCGGTCGCAGATTTAACAAGGTGCGATCGCGGAATGGTGTACAGCGACCATTATTATGATCAGTACGCTCGCGAGTGAAGAAAAACATCTGTAACGGTCGAAACTATTCAAATTGGTGCGATCGCGCACAAATTTTCTCGACCGCGCTCAGAGAATTTTATTGAATGAAACTAGCAGACGAAGTAGCGAGCGCGAAAGAACACTGGAGCGACCGCTACATACTCAAAAATAAAAGATTCAAGGAAAGATGGAAGATATTCTAAGTGTGTTAAGAAAAATTAATTTCATGCACATAGAAACTTTATTTTAAGGCAAAAAAAATTCTAATTAACTCAAAGTGATTCCATCAATCATTCCTAAATTGAGTTTGATGAAGTTAAGTCTATCTTCATTCAAGGGTTTTGTAAAGACATCAGCAAGTTGATTTTCTGTATCTATGAATTCTAAGGTTATATTCTGATTTTGTACATTTTCTCTTAAGAAATGATGTCTAATATCTATGTGTTTGGATCTAGAATGTTGGATAGGATTCTTAGACAAATTGATAGCACTAGTGTTGTCACATTTAATGGAGATATTGTTAAACATTTTACCATAGTCAAGCAATTGTTGTTTCATCCATAATACTTGTGTGCAACAAAAACATGCTGCAACATATTCAGCTTCCGTTGTGGATAAAGCAACTGATGCTTGTTTCTTACTATGCCAAGAAACTAGACAATTACCAAGAAAGTGACATGCTCCTGTTGTGCTTTTCCTATCTAATATACTACCAGCATAATCTGCATCTGAAAATCCTATAATATGAAATGATGTGTTTTTAGGATACCAAAGTCCTAAATGTATTGTACCGCTCAAATATTTCAAGATTCTCTTAGTGGCAT
This sequence comes from Garcia nutans, assembly GCA_947685225.1. Taxonomy (NCBI): domain Eukaryota; kingdom Viridiplantae; phylum Streptophyta; class Magnoliopsida; order Malpighiales; family Euphorbiaceae; genus Garcia; species Garcia nutans. Next base: position 20,568,439 of record CANTUV010000044.1, read on the forward strand.
TCAAGTGTGATTCTTTAGGACTAGTTTGAAATCTAGCACAAAGACATACACTATACATTATATCAGGCCTAGAAGCAGTTAAGTAAAGTAGTGATCCGATGATACCTCGATATTTCTTCTCATCTACTGCTTTACCATTATCATCTTTACCTAATTTCAATGATGTGCTCATAGGAGTTTTGCTAGTTTTGCAGCCATCCATTCCAAATTTCTTGATGAGTTCTTTTGTATATTTGGATTGGTTGATGAAGATCCCATCTTTACATTGCTTGACTTGCAGTCCAAGGAAAAACTTGAGTTCACCCATCATGCTCATTTCAAATTCCCTAGTCATACAAGAAGCAAATTCTTTGCACAGGGCTTCATTAGTAGCTCCAAATATTATGTCATCCACATAAATTTGTACAATCAAAATGTTGTGCTTATTCTTTTTAACAAAAAGAGTTGTGTCTACTTTTCCTTTTGAAAAACCATTTTCAAGCAAATATGCACTAAGTTTATCATACCAAGCTCTAGGTGCTTGCTTTAATCCATATAAAGCTTTGGTAAGTTTGAAAACATGATCAGGAAATTTGTAGTTTTCAAAACCAGGAGGTTGTTCAACATAACCTTCTTCATTTATGAGTCCGTTTAGAAATGCACTTTTAACATCCATTTGATAAAGCTTAAAATTCATATGACATGCAAAAGCAAGTAATATTCTAATAGCTTCCAATCTAGCTACGGGGGCAAAGGTTTCATCATAGTCAATACCTTCTTCTTGATTATAACCTTTGGCTACCAATCTTGCTTTATTTCTAATGATGTGACCATTTTCATCAAGCTTATTCCTATAAACCCATTTGCATCCTATTATAGAATGATCTATAGGTCTAGGAGTAAGTTGCCAAACATTATTTCTTTCAAATTGATTAAGTTCATCTTGCATTGCAATTATCCAATTTTCATCATTTAAAGCTTCCTCAATAGTTTTTGGTTCAATTTGAGAAACAAAAGCAACATTAACATCAACATGATTAATTTTAGATCTAGTAGTTACTCCCTTTGATGTTTCTCCAATGATGAGTTCCTTTGGATGATCTTTCTTGTATTGCCAATCCTTAGGTAGATCTTGAGCCTTTTCTTCAAGTTGATTGATCTTTGGAGCATCAATAGATTCAAGAGGTTCAAGAGTGCCTGCAGGGTCATTGAAAGTAATACCTTTCTTTTGATCAAGTTTAGATGATTCATCAAATACAACATGCATTGATTCTTCTATAACTAGAGTTTTCATATTAAATACTCTATATGCTTTGCTATATGATGAATATCCTAAGAATATGCCTTCATCTGATTTGGATGAGAATTTTCCAAGATTATCCTTGGTATTCAATATGAAGCATTTGCATCCAAATACTCTAAAATATCCAATTCTGGGTATTCTTCCATTCCATAGCTCATAAGAAGTTTTATTAGTTAAATGCCTTTTATAAACACGATTTGCAATGTAACAAGCTGTATTAACGGCTTCCGCCCAAAAATAAGATGGTAAATCATATTCATTGAGCATTGTTCTAGCCATTTCAATTAAAGTTCTATTTTTCCTTTCAACTACACCATTTTGCTGTGGAGTTCTAGGAGCAGAAAAATTGTGTGAAATGCCAATTTCATTGCAAAAGTTTTCAAAGTTTTCATTTTCAAATTCTTTGCCATGATCACTTCTAATAGATGTGATCACATATCCTTTTTCATTTTGAACTCTTTTTGCAAAGGTTTTGAAGTAATTAAAGGCTTCATTCTTTTGAGCTAAGAAATTAACCCATGTGAATCTAGAGTAGTCATCAACAAGAACAAATGCATATGATTTGCCTCCTAAGCTTGTAACTCTATTTGGTCCAAACAAGTCTAAATGAATGAGCTCTAAAGGTCTAGAGGTGCTTATAACATTCTTTGTTTTAAATGAGCTTTTATGTTGCTTACCATGTTGACAAGGTTCACAAATCCTATCTTTATCATAGTTTATCTTAGGTAAGCCATCAACTAAATTCTCATTACAAATATATTTCAATTGATCCATACCAGCATGTCCTAGTCTTCTATGCCATAACCATGCATCATTATTAGTGGACATTAAACATGTATGATCAGAATGTATGCTTACATTGTAAGTGTTGTTTGTTCTAGTACCCTTAAATATGATAACATCATTTGAATTTGTGATTTTGCATTCCTTGGAATCAAACTTAACAAAGTATGCTTTATCACAAAGTTGACTAACACTTAGCAAGTTATGTTTCAAACCATCAACAAGCCATACATCTTCAATTAAATCCTTACCAATAGAACCAATGGAGCCAACACCAAGAATTTTACCTTTAGCATTGTTTCCAAAAGTTACGTTACCTCCATGTTTATAGGTAATACTTGTAAAGAGCTTTGCATTTCCAGTCATATGCCTTGAGCATCCACTATCCACAAGCCATGTGCTTTCATTGGTAGTAGATTTTAGGCATACCTGCAAGCCAATTGTGGTCATCCTTTTTTAGGTACCCACATATAGTTGGGTCCTTGATGGTTAGTAGAAAGAGTGCCTTCTAAATTTAGATGAGCTTTTCTTATATAACAATAGAAATTTTTGTGACCAAATTTCATGCAATATGTGCATTGCCATGGTATCCTATGCTTCTGCATTTTTCTTTTTGGATTATACATACAACTACAAGTATGTGATTTCTTTTGTACAAATTTAGTAAACAACAATGCATAATTGTTTTTGGCTTTATCTCCTAGTGAACCGTAAGAAGTTCTTTTAGACTTGGTGCAAGCATCTTTGATATGAACATCAGAAATTTTAGTTGTAGATGCTTTCACAAAAGTTGGTTTACTAGGTGCAATGTTGGTTGAGCCATTGAATCCTAATCCATATTTCAAGGAAGGTGATCTTTGATTATTAATTAATGTGTTCAATGCTTCCTTTCCTTTATGAAATCTGGAAATTGATTCTTTTAGTTCTTTTAGTTCATGCTTCAATGTCTCATTTTCTTTAATCACCTTTTCTAAGTCATGTGAGCTTTTATTTAATTCTCCTATTGTATTCATTAAGTGTTCATTTGAGGTTTTCAATTCTAAGGTAGAGTTCTTTAAGCATATAAAATCCTTTTCTAACTTAGAGTTTTTCTCTTTATAGAGCATCATTTTAGAGAAATATTTTTCTATTTTAGAATTCATGTGCTCAATCAAATCACTATCATTTATATCACTTATATCATCATGTGCTACAAGATCAAAAGATTGAGTACTTACCTCATTGGAGTCATCTTCAATAGCCATGAGACAAAGATTTGCAATTCCTTCCTCTTCTTCTTCTTCACTTGAGGAAGAGTCATCCCATGTGGCTTTGAGAGACTTTTTCTTTTCTTTATCCCATTTCCTTTTGTTCTTTAATTTGTAGCAATCCGACTTGATGTGACCGGTTTTTCCACATTCATAGCATTTTACCTCATTTTTCTTTTCTTTATCTTTGAAGGAGAATTTAGGAGGTGTACCTTTGTTTGCTTGTAATCTTTTCTTCCTTTTCCATTCATTCATTCTTTTTGAGAACATTGCCATTTCATCTTCATCATCAGTACCTTCATTGCTTGAGCTCTCAACTTCTTTGATTGCTTTGAGTGCAATTGGTTTTCTCTTTTCTTTCTCACCTTGATCTTCTTCTTTTTCACTGTGCAGCTCAAAAGTGAGTAATTTACCAACTAGCTCGTCGGTTCTTAATGTGCTGAGATCATGAGCTTCTTCTATGGATGATACTTTGGATTCAAAGTTCTTTCTAGCTCTTAGGGCTCTCAAGATCTTACTGTTTACATCACCTTGATCATATACCTTGCCATACTTCTTCAGTTCATTGACAATAGCAAGCAAGCGATTTGTCATGTCGGTGACATTTTCATTTGGTTTCATCTTGAATAGCTCATACTCATGAACATGCATTTGTTTCTTGGTAAATCTTACTTGAGTTGTACCTTCATGGTAGTTTTCAAGTGTTTTCCAAATACAATGTGCACAAGTTAAATGTTGAACTCTTCCACCTTCTTCTCTTGAAATGGAGTTCATCAAGATGGAAGCAGCTCTATTGTTCTTGAATCGATCTCTGATATTGCTAGTTGACCATTGAGCTTTGGGAAGTGGAACTTGAATACCGTCAACCTCATGAGTAGGAGATTTCCACTCATTTTCCACGAAATCCCATAGTTCAATCCCTTCACTGTCTAGAAACAAATACATTTTGTGTTTCCAGTATGAGTAATCCGTTCCATCAAAGTAAGGTCTAAGAATAGAGTTAAGATTTCCATGAGAGCTTGATGAAGAAGAAGTTGCCATTGTGGATCAGATTTCACAATTAAGTTTAAGAAATCTCAGGGCTCTGATACCAATTGTTGTCCCAAGATGGCAACCAAGAGGGGGGGGGTGAATTGGTTTCGTCAAGAAATAATGACAATTTAAAAAACTCAACAAACAAGAAATGCGGAATAGAGAGTTGGTTGAGTAATGGAGGAAGGTAAGAACACACAAGATTTATAGTGGTTCAGATTTACTTCAATCCTACATCCACTTCCTTAACAACTTGTTAAGGTTCCACTAGTCTTTGAAGTTTTCACAAGCTCACTTCCAACTTTACAAGTGTTTTTCTTAGGCTCACACTTACAACCCACACAAGAGTTTTACAAGGCTCACTCTCTCAACCTAAGTGTTTCCCAAGCTTACACTCAAACTTATACAATGGTGTTTTCAATGCTAACACCTAACATTCATAACAATTCAAATACAAGTTTAAGCAAAAGGAAATTTGTTGCTTGGCTATGAAAATCTTTTCTCAATAATGTTATTCTCTTTTGTTTTCTCATGGAAACATTGTATTTATAGCCAATGTGGTCTTACTAGCCGTTATTGCTGTTTAGAATAAAGTCTTGGCAGATTAGACCTTCTTTACTTAAACTGTCCGAAGCACTTAGCGGTCGCCCTTCATACAAGGATGGTCGCTCTCATGCTTCACGCGGTCGTCCTTTTAACCAGGGACGGTCGCTACTGTTGAAAAAGTTCAACGGTCGAATTTTAGTGCTTTACAGCAGGAATCTTGCCCATGATGTTTTTGTCGGACCGTTTCTTGCCCATGCTGTGTTTGTCGGGACGGTCGCGCATCACAAAGTGCGGTCGCCCTTTTTTGAATACTGAAGTGGGATTACAACGGTCATGTCACGTGTCATTTTCTGACAGGGCAAAAGAGATGTCCGCCATAATTTGAATCTCGCGGTCGCCCTTAGTAGCTTTTCGCGGTCGAACTCATATTCTCGCGTCGAACTTCTGGACGCACCTGAGGACGCGAACACTACTGTCTCTTTGAGCAATTTCTTCTTGAATTGTTGGGCGGTCGCGACTATAAATGATTTAAGTTCCTTGAGTAGCGGTCGGGCAAATATTAGGACGGTCGCTATTATGTATGAGCGGTCGCGACTATGGTCGAACTTCTGACCGCGAAACCTACTGTGACAAGGTTTCATTCTGTAATTGCATGGAGCGGTCGTATTCAGTTGAGGTGCGACCGCTATACTTGTTCTGTTCACCTTTAATTGAAGCAACCTAATCCTGCAACAAGCTTTCTCAAACACAAGTTAAATAGATCATCCATTTGAGTTGTCAAGGATCAAAATTAAGATCATTTGTCTAACAGATGTAATTACTTAATTGGGTATGAATGAAGTTATTTTGAGTAGTTAATAATGATTTTAAGGTTGGATAGAAGAAATGGTTAAATTTGAGTGAAGTTTGATGAAGAGAGAGAATTTAGGGTTATGCAACATATGAACTTTTGAAATCATGAATTTTAATTGTGCAATTTGGTTCCAAATATGTGGTTTTGATGCATAAACAATGATTTTAAAGTCAAATGATGAAAGTTTGGAAAAAGGCATTTTCAAAGATGGTGAATTGTTTGATTTCAATGTTTAAAGCATGTTATTTAATGATATTAAGGATGGAAATAAGTTGGATTGATGTTTGGAATGAGTTGAAATGGAAAACCTTCAATGGTGAAGGTTATGCCATTTTAGGGCTTTGAACTAAGGCATGGGTTTAATTAATGTAATTGGTTTAAACATGTTAAATTATGTTTTTAATGATATTAATAAACTTAAAAAAAATAATTAAAATGGCTTAAAATGGTTTTCCAAAGTTAAAGTAAGGTTATGCTATATTTTGGGGTTTTATCTAGAATGATGTTTAATTATGGCTTAAGATTAGAAATGCCTTTAAATGTGATACTAAATGATTGTTTATGATCATATTATGTATAGGCATTGAGAGGTAGTAGTTTGCCCAACACTAGTGCTGAAGGGCAACTTAGAAGAGGAGGTTGGAGTTTGATTTTGAGCTTGCTTTTGAGAGCTTATAGAGGTATGTACAAACTCTTGATAAATTTGGCATAATTGAATTACGGTTGGGCTTAACACATTTTGGTTGGAAAATATGTTAACCTACTTGATGCATTGATTATTCGTGAACAATGTGCTATGACATGTGTAATGTTATATATGAATTAAATACATTGTGAAAAGCCATTGTTAATGCTAAATTGCATAAAATGTGAATTATATGAATTATGTGAAAACAACCCAAAGTGTTTAGGTAATGTAATTTTGAAGTGGAATGTGCTACATTGTGATGATATATTGAGATATATTGAAATGTGATAAATTGAAATGAAATGACATTGATATGAATGAGAAAAAAAAATGAGAAAATGGGGTAATGTGTTTAATTGATAATGAAAAAAGTGGCAATGTGCCTAGTTGATTATGAGAAAATATGAAATAAATTGATAATGGAAAATATGAAATAATTGTGTGCCTAGTATGTTACTCAATTTTCAGAGTTGTGTTTGGAGGCATGCCTATGAGGTTATCCTCATTATTTGCCTTCGGGGCTAGCTTTTGAGCAATTACTTGATTTTGTCTTTGGGGCTAGATGCTTAGCATCACTGGTATATGATTTGCCTTCAGGACTAGACACTTGGTGTCAACATAGACCAAAATAGTAACTCTGGAATTTGAATAATGTATTAGTTTGTTTGGGCTTATGCTTGTGTATGTGTTTTATGTGAATTATAAAAAGATGAGAAATTTTGTTATAAAATGGAATTGAATGCCACATTGTGACATGGCATTCAAATGCATTATGCATTGGTATTATATTTAAGTTTTATTATTATCAAAGTTTATACCACTAGGCTTTTAGCTTAGCGCGATTGTAATTCATCACGCGGGTGACATGGGTGATCCGGTAGAGCTGGAGAGTTCTTCTAGACCTGGTAGGGTCTAGCTTTGAGATTGTATAGTTGATATTGGTGCATCAAGATTAGAGCCATTTTCTAGCACGTATATATTTTACATTATAGTATATTTTGATATTATGTATATAATGATTATATTTTTGAAGTATACATTGTAAATTATAAAGAATGTTTTGGATAAATTGGGTAATGTGGGGTTTATATGTGTTTTTGATAAATATAAGTATATGTATAAATGTTTTGAGAAAATGTGGAGGATTTGTGGAGTTGGGATGAAATGTGGTTTTATTATTTTATTGGGATTGTTTTTGTACAGGTTGTGTAACTATTAAATTTTTGGGATGTCCAAATTACAGATAAAACTCTGACGATTTTTTTTCAGAGGTTTTATATAAAATACTATTTTGGAACATTTAGTTAATAATAAATATTTTATTTATTACTTAACTATATATTTTAAAGTATTTTGGATTTTAAATTTGAAATGAGAAAATTTTTATTTTACCGGATTGTAACATTTTTATACCATATACACATATTTTACATATACTGGATGTATGTATTATATGTATATAGGGTATAAGAGTGTTACATAACACATTTTTAATAGAAATGTGTTAAGCTACTTGGCAACATGAATATTGTGTTATAACATGTGAATTTTTATTTATGCATTATGTGCATTTTGAAAAGCCATTGTTAATGGCTAAAATGAATAAACTGTGATTTATATGCAGTATATGAGAATGACCCAAAAATATTTGGGTAATGTGATTTTAATATGAAATGATATACATTGAGATGAATGGATAAGATATGATGAATAAAAATGAGTTTACATTGATATGAATGAGAAAATGAGGCAATGTGATGAGAAAAAAAATGAGAAATTGAGGCAATGTGATAAGAAAGGTTTATTATAAAAAATATGTATTATTTGTATGCCTAGTATATTATTCAATTTTCAGAATTATGTATTTAGCGGCATGCCTATGAAGTTATCCTCATTATTTTCCTTCGGAGCTAGATGTTGGGCGTCACTGATATATGATTTGCCTTCGGGCTTGATGCTAGGTATCACTATGATTTACTCTCGGGGCTAGACACTGGGCGTCACTCGCCTTCGAGCTAGACACTGGGTGTCAAAGTGGACCAAAATAATAACTCTAAAATTTGAATGATATATTAGATTATTTGGGCCCATGCTTGTGTATGTGTTAATGTGAATTATAAAAAGATTAAAGGTTATGTTTAAAGTGGAATTAAATGCCACATTGTGAAATAACCTGCAAAAGCATTATGCATTGTCATTGTTTTAAAGTTTTGTTACTATCAAAGTTTGTACTACTAGACTTTTAGCTTAGTGTGATTATAATTTATTGCGCAGGTGACAGGGATGATCCGGTAGATACGGAGAGTTCTGCTAGACCTGGATTGAGTTGCTCTTTACTGCTTTAAGATCAGTGCCAGTTGCCATCATGTATATATTTTATGTTATAGTACATTTTGTTATTTTGTTTATTATGGTTATGTTTTTTAGTACATTTTATATTAAAAAGACTTTTTGGATAAATTTTATGATGTGGAAACATATATATATATATGTGTGTGTGTGTGTGTTTGCTATATATACATGTATATGTATAAATATTTTGAGAAAATATGGAGAAATTGAGAAATTGAGATGAAATGTTGATTTGATTTGTTGGGAGTGTGTGAGCGGGTATTTTCGCCCCCACTCCCTGCGGAATGGTTCTTGCGACTTCGACACTGTTTAGGCTTAGGGCCTTAGAGAACACATACCTCAGTCCGGAGAAAATGGAGTTGCCACCCGGACGGGCCAGAAAAAAGAAAGGGGTGGATGACTCGATTCCTAAGGAATCCCAACCCCCTAATGGGTTCGAAAAGTTGGGTACGTGTGGGGAAGGTGAGAAATGGCTCAGCACCCCCACAACACCCGGTTCATTGGAACCAGCCTCCTTTATAGGTCTTAATATTATAAAATTCTTAAATATAACAATATTATCCATATTACACACAACAATTGAAATAAAACATCATTATATTAAAAATCAAAACAATGTCCAAACAAAGCAAATAAATGGCCACCCATCCGAGGATGGAAACATGTCCTTACATTATCCATGTCTAAACTAATAGGAAACCCACTAAAAGGTAGAAACATGTCCTTTACATTGGTCTAAAATATAAAAGCAATTTAAATTACATGATATTTAACTAATGAGGCACCCACAAAGTGGAAACATACCTCTTACACTTTTGGAAATCAAAATAAATCGATAAAAGTAAATAACCATTCATTATAAATAAATCATTCATCAAAGATATTAAACATCAATCAAAATATATAATAAACATTCATCCATGATAAATTAAATAAATCAAGCATTGAAAATAAATCAAAGCATATAATGAACCACATAATCAAATAAAGCAAGTAAAGATATAAATTGAGGCTTACTGTTTCCATCTAAAATTCTCTAATTAATATTTTAGGATTTTGGGATTTTAGTATTATTATTGTTATTTATTTAGTCTACTGTAAAGGTTTAGGAAAATTGAAATGGATTAGGGTTTTATAATTTAAGAAATTAGTAAGGTTCCTTGATTGATCAAATTAGGGTTTGAAGGGTAAAATTATGAAATTAGGGTTTGGACACTTTAAAACATTTAGCTTTATAATTCTTAGCTACTGGATTATTATTTTGGATTTACTATATTGGGTTTGAATGTTTAGGTTTATAAGATTTTAAATATTAGGGTTTTGAGGTTTAGAGTTTATGAAAACTAGGGTTTACGTATTGGTTTTGAGGGAATTAGGGTTTTTAGTGTTTCGAAAAATACATTTGGTTTTAGGATTTGAGAAAATAATTTATAGTTTTATAAAGCTTTATGTGATTTTTAGAAACTATAAGGTAAGTTTAGAGTTTGGATATTTAAGAAAGCATTTGGAATTTTTGGAAAAGAATTAGAAGAAAACATTTTAGGGTTTTTAAGAGATTTTGAAAATAGGAAAAATGATTTAAGGTTTTTGGAAATAAAAGAGTATTTTTTAGGGTTTTTGGAAATAGCAGTAACAATTTAGGGTTTTAAGGTTTTTAAGAAATAGGTTAGGGTTCTTAAGTTTTAGAAGAAACAGAATGAACGATTTAAGATTTTTTGGAAAACAAAAGAAACAAATTAAGGTTTTGAAGGTATTTAGAAATAGAAAAGTGTTTATGTTATTGAAATGACGATCAATGTTACTACATGTTTATAAATCAAGGTTTTGTAAGTATAATCTTATGAATCAAAGAAACAAAGCTACTGTAAGAAAATAAAAAGAAATTAGAGATTCAAACCTTCGTTCGTTGGTTCCACCAAAAATTGCTTTTTGGATGAACAAGGACAAAGGCAGGATTGCTACCTTTGATGGCTTGATTGCTTGCTTGCTTCCCCTCAAATCCGAAGTCCCAAATTCAAAGTTATAGTACTCCAAGTCCGATTGTTCAATCCCTTTTTTTTAAAGTCCAGTCCCTCCGTTAATCTTTTTCTCCCCCTCTTTTCTATGTCTTTTTAGTGTTATTTATAGGAAATTTGGAAGCTTAATTCAAATTTTTTATAGAAAATTATCGTTAATTAGGAAAAGGAAACGTGCTGGTGGGCTGCCAGGCCATTTCGCCAGCAGGAAGCTCCTGCGAGCAAACTGGCCTAAGGCCATTTCGTCCAACACTTTCAGCGATGAAATTTTTTGTCACTGATTTTTATTTTTATTTTTATTTATTTATTATTTTTATTTTATTAAAACTTATAAAATATAAATAGTAAAATAAATATTATTTAATTAAAATACCACAAAAATTATTTTGGACTACATAAAATATATTGGACCGAAATGAGTCAAAAATTAAGGGTCTATAGTTTGCCCTCTGCTTGAACGATCTGAGACTTTTAGTAAAAGAGAGTGAAAAGCAATAAGACTTAATTTTTAGGAGATGGTTAAGGTTTTGGGTTCTGGACTCGGTTCGAGTTCTGGACTCAAAAGAGATTTTAGGTTCTGGACCTAAGGATATTTTGGGTTCTGGACTCGATATTGAATTTGATTTGGGTGCTTGGACCCGAGACTGAGTTTGACTAACCTTTTATTAGTTCAGAAGTCTGACTGCTCCGGCTGTTCTATGCATTGTGGTTCTTCACCCTCATAATGGATCTTCATCATTGGACCTTGGATTTTCATCCTTAGCATCGGATCTTCACCTTTGAAAATGGATCTTCATCCTTGGAGATCGGGTCTTCACCCTTGTAAAATGGATCTTCATCCTTGGAGATCGGGTCTTCACCCCTGTAAATGGATCTTCATCCTTGGAGATCGGGTCTTCACCCTTGTAAATGGATATTCATCCTTTTGGACTTTGTTTTATTAGTTTTTGTCCTCAAATTGCTATTTATTTATTATGATAATTATTGTTTTCTTCGTGCATTTTGGTAGTTTTAATCTGTTTATTTAGTGATTTCATGCAATTTGGTAGTTTTTAATTTATCACAGAGTTTAGATCATTTTTGTACTAGTTTTTAGTATGATGTTTATGTGTTTTTAGTTAATGTTTCATTTGATTCTTGTTTAAAGTTTGTTTTAAGTGTTTGTTTTAGGTTCAAGTGCAAAAATGTCCCTTGGAAGATAAAAAAAAAAAAGAAAGAAGAGCATGAATCAAGCAAGACATGGCCAAGCCAAATCAAGCTTGGCCGTGTCACCTCAAGGAGATTTTGGCAGAACTTGACATGGCTAGGAGACACGGCCAAGCTACTGGCCGTGTCTCACCTAAAGGGCAAAACCAAGGAAACCAAGAAAGAAAGGAAAATTTTGCAGAAGCTGACACTGATAGGAGACACGGCCAAGCCACTGGCCGTGTCACATGACACGACCACAAGTTTGGTCGTGTCCCATCCTGAGTCAAAGAATAAGGAAGAACCAAAGAAAAGAAACAGAAGCTGACACACCCAGGGGACACGGCCAAGCCACTGTACTGTCACATGACACGGCCAGGAGCTTGGCCATGTCCATCTCATGCCAAGGAATAAAAGAGAAGTAGAAGAGGACACACTCAAGTGACAAGGCCAAGCCACTAGCCGTGTCACATGACACGGCCAAGCTTGTGGCCGTGTCATACCCAGTGCTCAAATTTACAGCGTGCGCAAAATTTTTTAACGAAGGGAATTGTATAAATAGATAAGATTAGGTCAAAGGAGGGACTTCTTTAGCCATTCTACACACAACTTTCAGCCGTTCTTCAATTTTCTCTGAGAACTTTTCTTTAAAATAAGAGAATTAAAGAAGATTGATTTCACTTTCATTCAAACACTCTAGATCAAATTAGTTCTAGCCATTACATTATTCTTTTAGCAAAAATCTGAGCAAGAGATTCTTCAGAAACCAAAGAAAAATTGTAATTGGGTTTTGTTCTTAAACTCTATCTCTTAAGTTTCATTGAAATTCTTTTTATGAATTCTCTAATGTCCAAATTAATGTCTTTGAATTTTAATGAGATGAATTTGTTTGATAGCATTACTATGAACTAATTTCGATCTAGTCTAGGGTTTGTTTGAATCTACTATGATTGTATGAACTAGTTATTTCTCTTAATTGATTTATTTCTTTTATCTTTAATTGAATGGATTAATGTTAATATATAATTGATTGCCCACCAATTATGTGTTTTAGGTACTTAGATGAAGGATTGAGAAATGAAATCTAATACTGGAATAATTTAATTAGGGACTTAGGTGAATTAGAAATATAAACCTAAGGAAAAGATCATTTTGATTGTAGTAAGATTAATTGAAGACGGATTGAATGCGAGAGATTATTTCCTTAATTTGATTAATTAAGTTACTTGAAATCTGATCTTTGAAATTAAATCAGTTGAGAGGAATAGCCGTTCATACATATAAATTAGTAGAGAAGTGCAAACCCTAGGCTTTTCTATTAAGTGAATCAATATATCTGTTCAATTTTCTTTCATTGCATTAAATTCAATTCCTTTCTGCTTTCATTAGTTGTTTAGCAATTTAATTTTATTGATAATTTGTTATTTACGATTTGATAAATAATTAGCTTAGCTAGCTTCCTTGTGAGACGACCTTGAGGTGTTCACCAAAATACTACAGTAGCCTCATATACTTGTGAGTGTAGTTCTAGTAGTGTTTATAAGAGCGCAATAAGTTTTTGGGGCCGTTGTCGGGAAAGCTAATTGTCGTAATTGTTTATTAGTCATATATATTTTTTAAATTATTTTTCATTGTTTATATTTTATTTTATTTTTCTTTTATTATAAAAATTCCTTCTTTTAGAAATTTATTTTATGCAAGGTAGGAGATCACTTGGAGCAGAGCTTTGCCCATTTCAGAAATTCAAAGAGTGAAAAGGAGCAGAGAAGATTTTGAATTGTATATCAGGTTTGATACAGAGGAGGAAATTTCTGATTTTGAGTCGGATACTGTGCAATCTACCAATATGGGAGACGACAGGCAAAGAACTATGAGGGATTTTGCCAGACCTATCATTGGGACTTCCACCTCATGTATAAGATTGACAGATGCAACAAGAAATTACGAGTTGAAGAATATCCATTACAACATGCTACCATCATTCTATGGAGTTTCGAATGAGGATCCTTTGAATTTTATCCGGGACTTCTACTCCACCCTCAACACATTTCCATTGGGAGGACTAACAGAAGACCAGTTGAGGATGAGGTGTTTTCCGTACACATTAAAGGATAGGGCAAAAAGCTGGCTTATGATGTTGCTTGAAAATTCTTTAACAACTTGGGAGCAAGTATATAACAAGTTTATGGGAAAATTTTACTCACATCAGAAGACAGCTGAATTAAGAGGAAAAATAGCCACATTTGCTCAATTGATGGAGAGCCATTTCATGAGGCTTGGGACAGGTTTAAGATGTTGTTAATCCAGTGTCCGCACCATCACTACCCACTTCAACTGCTGAATCAGTTTTTCTACGATGGACTAACCCAGCAATTTCAGAATACTGTTGATAATGCAGCTGGGGAAGCTATGGGAGAAAAGACAACAGAAGAGACTTATGAAATCTTTGAAATGTTGGGAGCTAATTCCTAACAAAAAAGTGTAAGTGTAGACCCTTAATTTTTGACCCAGTTTGGTCCAATATATTTTGTTTAGTCCAAAATAATTTTTGTGTTGTCTAATATATTTTAATTGGTCCAAAATAATTTTTGTTATCTTAATTAAATAATTTTTGCTTTATTATCTAATTTTTATTAATAAAAAATAAAAATTCAAAAATAACAAAAAAAAAAGTCGGGCTACTAAAAATGGCCTTCGCCCGCCCGCAGGCGCACCTCGCCCGCAGCTGCCGTAGTCAGCTGTGGCAGATTTTTTCGCCAGCGCAATTTTTCCTGCGGCAGATTTTTTTGAAACCTAATACAATTAGGTTTCGGTTTCCTTTTCTTATTAAATATTGAAAGTCGTGAGTAACTAGAAAAAAACCATAAAAAAAAACCTCTATAAATAACAACACAAAAAAGAGGAAAAGGCATTCAGAATTAGGAACGAAAATTGGAGAATTGTAAACCGAATCTGTGAAGGATAGGCAGCAAATCAATTTGACTTTTAAGGGCAACAAGCAACGCATTAAAAAAGGAATCAAAGGTAGCAATTGTCTTTGTTTTAATTCATCCAAGAAAAATAATTTTTGGAGGAATCATCAAAAGGAGGTATGTATTAAATTCTTTGGTTATTTTTTCACAGTAGCTAAAACTAGGAATTTGTGTTTTTCAAAATTTAAAATCTTAGAACTTTAATTTAGTTTTTCTAAAGTCAAAAACCTTATTTCAATGCTTTATTTTCCAAAAGGCTTAAAATTGTTATTTTTACTCCTTTAAAATCTTAAAACCCTAATTAAACATATTTTTCAACAAAACCAAAATTTGATTCTATTTCTTTCAAAATTTTAAACTTGGTTCTATTTCTTTCAAAAAGCCTTAAAAAACATCTTTTCTATTTATAAAAACTTTGATTCATTTGTTTAAATTCATAAAACTTCATAAAATTACCCCTTTGAAGATACTAAGAGTTGGACTTCTAGTCTTTCTCCTAGCTCCACTTTGAATATGATGAAGAACTAACAAGCCTTCTTCAATCAATGGCTCTCCTCTTGAAAGATGGAATGGTCACTCTCTCAAGCCCCCAATTCCTCAATCAAGCTTTCTTCAAACCCTAACCTTCAAAAGAGCTTGCTCACCCAATTTTATCCAAAAAATCTCAAAGATCTTATTTATGGAAGAAATGGAAGATGAAGATGAAGGTGATGTTCTTGGTCTCTCTTAACACCAAGACCAAGATGATGAACCAAGAGAGAACTCCTTCTCTTCCTCCCAAAACTTGTATATATGTATATCTTTTCCCATTCTTTTTAATTTATCAAGACATAACCCATGCCTTGCCAACTCACACACTCCACTTTGTCTCCCACTTTCTCACTATTTAAGTCTTCATCCCATAAATTAGGCAACCTTTTTCTTCTTTTAATATTTCTTTTTAAAAGATGGAATTTGTTGTCCCCCATTTTATCCCCCATTTCATGTAAAATAATTGAAAGAATTTTCACAAGACACGGCCAAGTCATGAGTGACTTGGCCCTGTCACACATTTTCTTGTGGACACGGCCAAACAATGTGGTCGTGTCCATGCCTGCCCAAATTTTACTTCTTTTCCAAGTGGGACACGGCTAAGGCCTTGGCCGTGTCATGTGACACGGCCAGTGGCTTGGCCGTTTCTCTTGAGTGTATTCTCCACTGTTCTTCTAACTTTGCTTTACTCTTCATATGGGACACGGCCAAGGCCTTTGTTGTGTCATGTGACACGGCCAAGGCCTTGGTCTTGTCATGTGACACAGCCGGTGGGTTGGCAGTGTCTCTTGGGTGTGTCCACTTCTGCCTTTGCTTCACTTTGTCTTTGTTTTGCTCTTTTGGTGGGACACGACTAAGGCCTTGGCCATGTCATGTGACACGGCCAATGGCTTAGCCGTGTCTCTTGGGTGTGTCCAATTCTACCTTGGCTTGTTCCTGTTTTGTTCTTTGGCTTCATTTGTTGAGACACGGCCAAGGCCTTGGCCATGTCTCTTGAGTGTGCTCATCTCTGCCAAAATTTCTTGCCCCTTTCCTTGGATGAGGGACACGGCCAAGCCATGAAATGTCTTGGTCGTATCTCATGTTTTTCCACCTTAATAACCCATCAAATTGAATTAAAGCTCCATCATTTTGATCTTCATCCTAGATCAACTACTTTAAACAAACTTTAAACACAAATTAAAAGAAAAATCAATCAAAAGCTAATAAAATCACACTAAACATAAACATATAGATGATCCAAACACCTACATAATAACTTTTTTTTTAGAAAATTGATGTTGGGGATTATATGATGATGAGCCTAAGCAGTGTTGGGCCATGACCAAAGCATAGCTAGGCTATAAGATTGAGGACCCGAGCAGAGCTGGGTCAAGAAAATGAATGATTTTGCCTACATACTAGATATTGGGTGTCACAATAGACCAAATCAATTATTCTGGAACTTGATTATTATGTAGGGAGTAGTTGAGCCCATCATATGATGTGATGTCGTGTCTTGTATAGTTTTGGTAATATTGTAATGAAATGATAAGATGAATTAAATAAGTTAAGTTGAACAATGTGATGTGCTGGTAATGTGGCAACAAAATGTTGAGTTAATGAATATATATGTGTGTGTGATTGCGATATATTTGTATATGAATTTTGTGATGATGATGTTGTGTGACTCATATATATATATATATGTTTGAAGAATTAGGGGACAGATGATGAGTAATTTGTGATGAATAATTGTATGCATATGAATTATAAGGTAAAGAAAATGCAAAAATAATAGTGAATGTATTGATAGCATGATTATAAAATATGAGTTGAAGAGTATACATGTGTGTGTTATATAACTTGTTGTATGGTTTTAGTATGTACCATTAAGCTATATGGCTTAGTGCGGTTGTGTGAATCACGCAAATAATAGAAGTGCATTTCAGGGTGAACCTTCATATGATTGAGGCTTGAAGTTGTAGGTGCCATAGGACCAACTTAGAGGTGAGGCATTCATGTATAATTATATGAACGATGTAATGTAGATTTTGTATAGTAAAGATATTATATGTATATTAAGCATATTTTAGAAAATGCTATGCATATGTGAATAATTTGATAAGTATTGTTAAACATAAATTTGAAATGTACATTGGTTAAGTTTATGATTGTTCTTGAATATTTATAAAATGATAAATAATTATAAAGTTTTGAAAAGTTTGGGGAAAATGCTGAAGAATATATCTGTGAATATTTGGGAGTGAAATTTTCTATGCAGGTTGTGCATTTGTATATTGGTTTTTGAAAAATATTGAAATTACAAACAAAACTCCAGCAAATTTTTTCCAGAGATTTTTTTTATAAATTTCTATTTTAAAAATTTACTACTTAAGTATATAATATTTATTATTAATTAAATATTGTGATTAAAATGAGAATTTTTATTATGGAGTTTTGTGGCACTTTTATATTCTGTGTGCGTATATTACATAGACGAGGTATATGTACTGTACATATATAGTATATAAGGGTGATACAATGTCATTTTTCTGTAGCTACTGGAATAGGCAATAAAGACAACTACAATCATTTAGCTATCCACCATTCCTTATACTTCTCCCAGCCATCTTCATAATAAATGAAGAAGTAGCCTTCATGACTTGCCATATATTTCTGTAATATTAGAAATATCAGAGGAGAAAGTAAGCTGATTAAAATTTGTCCATATCTCTGACCTCTAATAACTTTGTAAATAGAGGAAGAAGTGTCAAATGATTACTTGTAATTCCAAATTGATGGCAAAATTGATGAGCTATATGGCACATGATGCTAGGGTGAACTTTAAGGGAGTCCTAGCTCTCCATACTTGGGCTCATGTGCTGCCTATGCTCATTCTCTAACCTGTAAGATAAGAGAGAGTTGGATCTAGCTCCATGGGAGGAGGCTTTGATGTCTAACTCAGAGCTTGGTATGTCTGAATGTCAAGAGGGTAAAAGTGGAGAGCAGAGAGGTCTCATACATGTGTGGTCTGCTCCTATATATAGTTGGTGGATAGGGGACAAAACCTGTATGTGTCAGTGAATATTCATAGTGTCGAGATTGTGCGCCTTCCATGTAAGAGATGTTCAGAGAGCTCAATCGGACAGGGATGTCTATAGCCAAAGTTGAGTCATCTTATGAGAGCCCGATCTAAGAGACGAGCAGGCGTGGGGCTCAAACGAGGAGCTCAGTCAAAGGAGATGTAGTACACCAGAACCCCTCAAATCATTTGAAATTTATGTTAGATTCAGAGGTGCCATGTAAGGGAGCTCAGACGAGCTCAGGTAACTACTGACTCATGATACAAAGAGGCTGTATGAACTCATATAGAACCAGTGAGAAACTCAGCACATGAGCTAGATAGGCGGGAGTACTATCACTAGTCCCCCCATGGTCATCTGACATTTATGTCAGACTAGGGTCATTAACTTAAAGGAGTCATGTAAGGCTCGGTTAGAGCTATGGGAAAACTAAGAAATAAAGAAAGCTAAGAAATAATGAGTGGAGCTCGAGGAGCTCATGGAAGAAGAGCTCAAGGTGCTCAGGTAACTATTGACTCATGATACAAAGAGGCTATATGAACTCATATAGAACTAGTGAGAAACTCAGCACATGAGCTAGATAGGCGAGAGTACTATCATTAGTCCCCCCATGGTCATCTGACATTTATGTCAGACTAGGGTCATTAACTTAAAGGAGTCATGTAAGGCTTGGTCAGAGCTTTGGGAAAACTAAGAAATAAAGAAAGCTAAGAAATAATGAGTGGAGCTCGAGGAGCTCATGGAAGAAGAACTCAAGGAGCTCGAGGGCTAAGCCCAGTTTCTAGGGGTTGTATAGGTAGTACCACTAGTCGCTCCCCGCAAGTCTTGGCATTCATTCCAAGGAGATTTGG
Source organism: Garcia nutans (assembly GCA_947685225.1). NCBI lineage: Eukaryota > Viridiplantae > Streptophyta > Magnoliopsida > Malpighiales > Euphorbiaceae > Garcia > Garcia nutans. The sequence goes on from CANTUV010000044.1 coordinate 20,587,841, forward strand.
TGAAGATTCTAGAAGGATACATGTCACACTAGTGTGAGTTAATGCTCGGGATACTGTGCTGACTTTTCAAAAGTCATGGTAATGGTTCAGGTGAAAAATAAAAAGGCGTAATGCTTTGGAGAGTGTAACAGCTGTGCTTCAATAATGACATTGGTTCAGTAGTACATTTCACTCCTATAAATAGGGGGTGGGGCAAGGACTGCATTTTATTCGACTTCGATCAAGTGATAATAGCTCAATTGCTATGATAAGGCTTGAGAGTTTGGCTTGGAAGACTACAAAGGTTAGGATTTCTCATGTTTCTATGATTTTATATTAAAAGCTTAGAGAAAATAATGCAAGTGACTATGAGCTTGGGTATGGTAGAAGAGGCTGAAGAGGTGAACTTCCTTGGTGCACTGGGTGAGGCTACACACTAGGAAGAAGGTGTCCGGGTTGACACCGGGTCAATGGTGATGAAGCGAAGAGGACAAGCAAGGAGATCTCTTATGCTGAATGAAGAGGAAGAAGAGGATGTGACTGCAATTCAAGATGTTCATTCAAGCTTTGAAAAAAAGCTCTAAAAAAGCTCATAATAGAGATATCTGATCCACTATCATAAGCTTTGAAATTCTATACGAGCTACTTGGGGTGGTTCCCACCCCGTGGGTGCTAAGTGCATTTAACATGCTCAGGCTGCACTGAGGAGCCGAAAAAGACTTCTTGTACTTGGAGGGGAGGTCTGGTTTGGGTCTGTTCATAGGGAAGCCTGACTCAGTGAAGGCTTGGAAATGTTGGTTTTTCATCTCGGAGAACCACAAGGGGTTTGGCTGCTCAAACACTTAGATGGTCAAGCCCAGAGGGGAGTAAGTAGCTAGAGGGATGCTCAATTAGGACAAGCTCAAAGTTGTTGAGGCTATCAAAAAGGACATTCTGAGGGAGAAGAGGAATGTCATCTCTCTAATAAAGGAATACTTCCCCCTTGGGAAAGCTCCAAAGGAAGTTCATCCTGAAGACTGCTCTGGTAAGTGTGAGAACTTATGTATTTTATCTCTATTGGCTTGGTGTTTGCTTGATTGTTTATTTGGTTAATTTTTGCTTCATTGTACAAAGGAGGCTTGGGCCCAGCTACCAGGCAGCTAAAGTGCCTAGACGAATAGGCGCAAGCCTTCAAGCAAGCATTCTTTTGGGAAAGGTGCTGCTCGGGAGAAGGAACCCCTTGTCAAGGACTCGACTCTATGTCTAGAGATGGTACCAAAAACTGTGGCTCACTGAGAGGTTCACTCTGAAGTTGCACCTCAAAGTGCAATGGAGGAGCCACTAGCCTACGCTTCAGCTTAGCTCGGTTAGTGGATGCAGTGAATGAGAAGCTTAAGGGATGGTATGATGCATCATACTTAGTGCAGGACCCCAGTCCTTAAAAAGTGCCCAGACATATATACAAGGCTATCCCGAAGGAAAGGCACGAGCACTCTTGGATGAGCTCAGAGGATGTTGCTCAAAAAATGATAATTGTTTCTCACATGATAAGTAATAATCCAAACCTTGTACTTGAATTCAAAGTTTGGTACCAAAATTAATTATGGTCTTGCAGCTATACCAACTCTCCCACACCATGGCAGATCGGGTAGTGATCATGGCAAAAAACTTTGCCCATGCCTCTAAGAGCTGCGAAGAAGAGTTTGCTCAAAGGAGGGAGGCCAAAAAGGACTTAAGCGCCAAGGAGGAGGAGCTAAAACAAGCCCAAGAAGCTCTGAAGAGTAAGGCAGAGAAGCTGCACTCGACAGAAGAAGCCCTGAGAGTGAAGACAGATGAGCTGTGCCTAGCATAGGAGGCACTCGAGGCTGCTCGAGCAAGAATTGGTTGCCGAGTCTACAAGGAGCGATAAGCACTATGTACGGGGTGTCTATGCCTACTAGCCGCTTGTGTCAAAGAAGTTAAAGGAAGAAAATCTAGACATAGCTCGATGCACAGTAAGAGCATTGTGGTAGCTTAGGGAGCGCAAGGGCGCTGTGATATCCACGATCAGAGAGCTGATAGCTTGGTTCGCAATTAGGGCCGTAATACCCCAATTTTTGATGTACTTTAGAATAGTAAATATGGAATATTATAGTAGTCTAATAGGTAGAGAAAATATGAGATGGATGTGTACAATGGATGTTATACATACATCTTATGTATTTGAAATATATGTGAGATATAAATAGAATATATAAGACATATACATATACCTAAGATATACACCACATATATATTATGTATAATTGGTTGTAGGAAAAGTTGATTTTAATTAATAATAATAATAATAATAATAATAATAATAATAATAATAATAATAATAATGACAAGAAGAAGTAAAATTCAAAGGAGGGGAAGAGGTGATTGGTGGAAGTTAATGATATATGTATATATAATAAGAGTGGAGATAAAAGAAGAAGAAAGAGCTAGATTCTTCTTCTTCTTTTTCTTCTCCTTTCAACGTGAGATAGAGAGAGAGAGAGTAGGAAGAGTGAATGTTTCATGTTACATATCAAATTTTACAAGAGAATCAAGAGGGATTAAAGACAATAGTGAAGGTTTGGCAAATAATTCAAGTAAGTGTCTTCTTTTTAAGCTTGTTTTATGGATTTTAAATATATATATATATATGTATGATAAGGTTAGTGAGAGAAAGTGATGATTAATTGAATAAGATGATAACTATGATATGTTGGAGCATATATATATGTTGAATTGATGCATAAATGAAGCAAATATGGTTAGATGTTGGGGATGATGATGATGAGTAGTTGGAATTAAGGAAACAGAGTGTTAAGGAAAGAATTAAAGTTTAGTGGGAATTGCATGAGATTAGTATTGGATGATTTTATGGATAAATTATATGGTGATTATTGTTGTTGGATTTTATGTTTAGGTTAACAAGAAGTAATTGAAGAGGAGTAAAGCTTGGGATAGCCAAGATTTGTACATATAATCTCTTTAGTTTGTACATATGATCTTGAGTTTATACTTATTTGATTTAATATGATTTTGAGTTGTTTATGTGATGTATGTGTATTTTATTAATGAAAAATTATGCAAAAGTGTGAGTTTAGGATGCCATGGACGTGGCCCTTGAGTGCCACGGCCGTGAGCTTTGAAGTGAAGCTATTTCATGTGAAATTTGTGAAGAGACAGAAGCAAAATGTATGCCAAAGGCGTGGCCCTTGAATGCCACAATTATGGGTTTGTCCAAAGGTGTTTGACAGCTTCATTTCACATCCCACGGGTGTGGCTATTGGATGCCACAGCCGTGAGTTTGGTTTATTAATGTTTACAGCTGCATTTCATGCTATATGGGTATGGCATGTAGCTTGCATGGCTATATCTTTTTATATTGTGTTGATTATGATGAGTGGAAGTTTATGTATGTGAATTGAGTCATAAGATGAGTGTGGCTCATGTATGTATGATGAGAAATAGTAATGTGAAGTGATCATGATTAACGATGATTACTGGTAAAGTATAAAATAAAGTGATGTTATTTGTGTGTAGCCTATACAATTACTTATTCAATTGTGTTGAGATTGATTGAATATGCATGAGAGGTCCTAAGTAGAGCTAGCCCTTGAGGTGCATATGTTGATGGATATGAGCAGAGCTAGGTTTGGACCTGAGCAGTGCTAGGTCATGAGATTGAAACTAATGATGGGTTCGAGCAGAGCTGGACCATGAGATTATGTTAACTGGACATGATAATTGTATAAAAGTGTTGGGCCCAATAGTGTATTTATGTATGAATATAATATATATGTATGAGTATGTGATATGAAATCAATACATGTATATGTTGTTTATATGTACCACTAAGCTTTCAAGCTTAGCGCGGTTATGTGAATCGAGCAAGTGAGTAGATTGCTGATCTGTGAGTTAGAGAGGTGTGCCACAACCAGAGTAAGAGTGCGTCGAGATCAACTAGAAGGTGGTGTAAGCATGTACAATCTTGTTATCTTGTATTTTGATCATATGTATATGTATATAACTGAATTTTGGAAAAGACAATGTATATTTGTATATATATAATCAAATGAAAAGTTTAAAGGTTTTGGACATGTTAATTGTAAAAGAATGAGATTTGATAATGGGGATTGTTCTTGTATTAAATATATAATTGATGTGGAATTAAGGTAAGGGTTTAAATGGCACTGTAATGTGACATCCTTATATTTTATATGCATATTGTACGTATACATGGTATATGTACGATACGTATATAGAGTATAGGGGTGTTACATTTACTTGGTATCAAAGCTTAGGTTTGAGATTCTTAACCAAAGTATTTTTTTCAAAAAGAAAGGGAAGTAAGGTTTTGAAATGTGAAATGACTTTTAGTACATGCATATGTACTGGCACCTAAGTTGGTCTCTAATGTGGCACTGTTTGTAATGACATATATAGGTTGTGATGGCGTCTGGAGGATGCAGGTTGGAGGGCAGTGTTGGGAGTGAAACTTTGGGTGAGGGTAGAGTTAGAGGTAGAGTGGATACTAGAGAGGCTTTGGGGTAGCCTGACCTGAGGTACTGGGTCCTCCAGCATGGGTTCAAGAGATGACAGAGTTGCTCTGTCCAGCCCCAGTGCAGTAGCAACATCTATAGACCAGAAAGTATGTGAAGCTAAGGAAGTTTGGGGCCACTGACTTCATAGGTAATATAGATCCGGAGGTGGCAGAGCAGTGGTTGGATAGGGTGGAGAGGGTGTTTGTTCAGTTACAGGCTACTATAGAAGAGAAATTTGACTATGCTCTTTCGATTTTGCATGGAGATGCATATAACTGGTGGAAGACAGTTCCTCATGGGTTTGGCTGATCCACCAGTGTTATCTTATGATGATTTCTTATTTGAGTTTGGGAAGAAATATACACCTAGAGAGTATAAAAGATAGGAAGAAGAAGGAGTTTCTTAAGTTGAAGCAGGGAGAGAAGAGTGTAACAGAATATGAAAAAGTGTTTTTGAGATTAAGTATGCAGGAGGAATTTTGATGGATGAGGTGGATAGATGTAGGAGATTTAAAGAGGGATTGAAGCCATCTATCATGTGTAAGGTGGCTAGATGTCAGTATGAGGATTTCTATAGATTAGTGTCAGCAGCACAGAGTGTGGAAAAAGCTCATAAAATTGCTGCGACTATAGCATTAGAAGAGAGTAAGAGTAAGAGAATTCGGAGTGAGGAAGAGTTATCGTCTAACAAGAGGGAGCAAGAAGATTTTATGCAGAGTGTTAGTGAGGGTCAGGGGAAATCTAGTAGGACTGTTCAATTAGGCAGAGGCCTAAATCATCAAATGTTAATACCCCTACTTTTAGTTCTCCGAGACCTACTCCACCAACATGTAGTCAGTGTGGTAGAGTTCATAGAGGTGTTTGTTGGGGAGTCAATTATTGAGGATGTTATAAATACGAATCCCAAGAACATTATGTGAGGGATTGTTCATAGCCACCAATTAACAGATAGGTAGAGACTGTTGATTTTAAATCTAACTTTAGAGGAGGCAGGAGTGGTAGAGGTGGCATGGCAGAATTTAGGCAGAGAGAAGGGTCCACTACTGTGGATAGATCATAAAGAGCTGGCACAATACAAAGGATGTATGCGATGCAAGGAGAGCAGGACATTCCAGAGATAAATGAAGGTAAAATTTGATTATCTAGTATTATTTTTTGTGCAATGATTGAATGTGTTTTCTTGGATGAGATAGTTAGAATTGAGGATTATTTGTATTTATTTAAGAAATTGATATAAATGTTGAGGATATGCACAAGGGGGAGAGTAGAGACTGGTGATTATATTCATGGGATCTATTTATTGTGATGGATTAAATAAGTAAATAAGGGAGAGTATATTGTTGTAATGGATAGAGAAAATATGAGATGGATGTGTATAATGGATGTTATACATATATATTATGTATTTTAAATATATGTGAGATATAAATAGAATATATAACACATATATATACCTAAGATATACATCACGTATATATTATATTTAATTGGTTGTAAGAAAAGTTGATTTTAATTAATTAATTAATAATAATAATGATAATAATGACAAGAAGACGTAAAAGTCAAAAGAGGGGAAGAGGTGATTGGTGAAAGTTAATGATATATATATAATGAAGAGTCGATATAAAAGAAGAAGAAAGAGCTAGATTCTTCTTCTTCTTCTTCTTTTTCTTCTCCTTTCAACATGAGAGAGAGAGAGTAGGTAGAGTGAACTTTTCATGTTACATATCAAATTTTACAAGAGATTCAAGAGGGATTAAAGAAAATAGTGAAAGTTTGGCAAATAATTCAAGTAAGTGTCTTCTTCTTAAGCATGTTTTATGGATTTTAAATATATATATATATATATGATAAGGTTAGTGAGAGAAAGTGATGATTAACTGAATAAGATTATAACTATGATATGTTGGAGTATATATATATGTTGAATTGATGCATAGATGAAGCAAATATGGTTAGATGTTTGGGATGATGATGAGTAGTTGGAATTGAGGAAAAAGAGTGTTAAGGAAAGAATTAAAGTTTAGCTAGAATGAGTTGGGAATTGCATGAAATTAGGTATTGGATGATTGTATGGACAAATTATATGATGATTATTGTTGTTGGATTTTGTGTCTAGGTTAACAAGAAGTAAGTGAAGAGGAGTAAATCTTGGGATAGCCAAGGTTTGTACATATAATCTCGTTGGTTTGTACATATGATCTTGAGTTTATACATATTTGATTTAATGTGATTTTGAGTTGTTTATGTGATGTGTGTGTATTGTATTGATGAAAAATTGTGAAAAAGTGTGATTTTAGGATACCATAAGCGTGGCCCTTGAGTGCCACGGCCATGGGCTTTGAAGTGAAGCTATTTTATGTGAAATTTGTGAAGAGGCAAAAGCAAAATGTATGCCAAAGACATGGCCCTTGAATGCCCGACCTTGGGGGTGCCCAAAGGTGTTTGACAGCTTCATTTCACATCCCATGGGTATGGCTATTGGATGCCATGGCCGTGGATTTGGTTTATTAATATTTACAACTGTATTTCATGCTATATGGGTGTGGCATGTATCTTGCATGGCTATATCTTTTTATATTGTGTTGATTATGATGAGTGAAAGTGTATGATTGTGAATTGAGTGATAAGATGAGTGTGGCTCATGAATGCAAGATGTGAAATAGTAATGTGAAGTGACCATGATTAACAGTGATCAATGGTAAAGTATAAAGTAAAGTGATGCTATTTGTGTGTAGCCTATACAATTACTTGTTCAGTTGTGTTGAGATTGATTAAATATGCATGAGTGGTCCTAAGTAGAGTTAGGCCTTGAGGTGCATATGCTGATGGACCTGAGTAGAGCTAGGTATGGACCTTAGCAGTGCTAGGTCATGAGATTGAAACTAGTGATGGGTTCGAGCAGAGCTAGGCCATGGGATTATGTCAATTGGACATGAAAATTGTATAGAAGTGTTGGGCCCAATAGTGTATTTATGTATGTGTATAATATATGTGTATGAGTATGTGATATGAAATCAATGTAAGTATATGTTGTTTATATGTACCATTAAGCTTTTTAAGCTTAGTGCAGTTATGTGAATCGCGCAATTAAGTAGATTGTTGATCCGAGAGTTGGACAGGTGTGCCACAAGTAGAGTAAGAGTGCATCAAGACTAACTAGAAGGTGGTGCATGCATGTACAATGTTGTTATCTTGTATTTTGATCATATGTATATGTATATAAGTGAATTTTGGAAAAGACAATATATACTTGTATATATGTGATCAAATGGAAAGTTTAATGGTTTTGGAAATGTAAATTTTAAAAGAATGAGATTTGATAATGGGAAATGCTCTTGTATTAAATATATAATTGATGTGGAACTAAGGTAAATGTTTAAATGGCACTATAACGTGACATCCTTATATTTTATATATATATTGTACGTATATGTGGTACATGTACTGTATCTATATAGGGTATAGGAGTGTTACAAGGGCGCTTATAATTGCCAGGTTAGAGTGCTAGTAGCTCGGTGCTCGACTAAGGCACTTATAATTGCATGATTAGAGTGTTGATAACTCGGTGCATGACTAGAGTGCTTTAATATGAACAATGAGTGCTTAATGTATGAGCGCGACAAGGGCTCTATGATTTGCACCATGGGTGATAATGGCTCGATGTAAGACCAGGGCATGGTGAGATGCTCGGTGTGCGACTAGGGCACTATGAGCTGCATGATATGTGTTGAATTTTACAGTGCGCACTAGGGTGCTAGAGAAGTTCAGCACGTAAGGCATTATAAGAATCAGGGGTGTAGGGTAGTACAAGGATTCCTTTAGCGGGATGTTATAATATAAATTGCTAAAGCACTACATGGTTAGAGTGTTTCTCTTGTAAGAGCTATGAGACATACCTAAGGCTCCACTACCTATATCGGGTAATAGTCTATCCATGCTCACCGCACCACTGATACTGGGGTGAACCTCAGGGGCATCCTAGCTCTCCATGCTCAGGCTCAAGTGCTGCATGTGCTCGGTCTCTAACCTATAAGATAAGAGAGAGAGTCGAATCAGGCTCTATGGGGGAGGCTTCGATGCCTAAGTCAGAGCTTGGTCTGTCTGAATGTCAAGAAGGTAAAAGTGGAGAGAAGAGAGATCTCATACCTATGGAGGTCTATCCCTATATATAGTTGGTGCATGGGGGACAAAATTTGCATATGCCAGTGAATATTCAAAGTGTCGGGATTATGTGCATGCCATGTCAAAGATGTTTAGAGAGCTTGATTGGACAAGGATGTCCAGAGCCGAAGTTAAGTCGTCTTATGAGAGCCTAGTCTAAGAGACGAGTAGGCATGGAGCTCAGTCAATGAACTCGGTCAAAGGAGAGGTAGTATCAACACAATATTAAAGCATGATCTGGATTGTCAGGTAACCCACAAAATGAGTAATCCAATAAAACTTGGCAACCTTTTCTATTTAAAGAGGTAGTAGTAGGCAAGATATCACTTAAAGCTCTCCAAATGAAAATTTTAATTTTTAGAGGCAGATATAACTTTCAAATTTGAGACTAAGGTCCTGGTATAACATGATCCATCCCACTCAATGACCCATTGACAACCTCTTTATAGCTAGTTTTTACAGAATATCTACCATCCTTTGAAAAATGCCACACTCTACAATCCTCCAATCTACTCCTATTTGACAGGATACTCAAAATCCTATTTGCACCTTCTGAAGAAAACAACGAATGTATTTTCTCCCCATCCCAACAAAGATTATTTGGCAGAAATAAGTTTTCAACTCTAAAATCTTTTTGCCCACTAACCATATTTGATTGCACATAAAAATCCCTTCCCTCTATCAACCAGGGATCATGCCAAACCTGTACATACGACTCATTTTTTACCCTCCATTTAATGCCCTGTTTTAACAAATCTATGGCATACATTATACTCTTCAAAATGAAACTCGGATTAGATCCTTCTTCTGCTCTAAAAATCAACATCTGGAAAATATTTAGCTTTGTAGATTATAGAAGAAAGAGCCTCTATGTTAGAAATAATTCTCCATACCTATTAGCCAAGTAATGTAAAATTAAAGCAATGTAGATTCTGAAATCCTAGACTGCTAATCTTTTTGGTACACATAAGCGATCCCAAGAAAGCCAGTGTATTTCTTTTCCATTATTTTACTTACTACCCCACCAGAACAAATTCATCATCTTCTATAGCTCATCACATGTGGATACTGGAATAAGGAAAATACTCATACAATATCCGACAAAGCTTGGGCTGCCGTTTTAAGCAAGCCTTCTTTACTAGCAAATGAAATAAAACTATTTTTCTAGCTGCCAACACTAGTAAAAAGTCTCCCCTTAATATAATTAAAAATTTGCTTCTTCTACCTTTTAATCAAAGATGCTAATTCCAAGTATCTACCATTGTCTAGAGGAGAATAAACTCCCATAATATTACACACATGAGCTCTGGTATTTGCTCCAACATTAGAGCTAAAAAATAGTCTAGATTTCTAAAAAGTTATGGATTGACTTGAAGCTTCTTCATAAAGAGCAAGGATATCTTTCACCACTAAACATTCTTTTTCCATAGCTCTAAAGGATATCTTAAATAAAGTTTTAAAATCCAAATTTTGTATTAAAAATCTAAACTTATATTAAATTGTGTCATTTTTTTTACATCATTATATGTTGATAAATTCTAACCTTTAAACCATCCCCTAAGTTAATAAATTAACATCTCTGATAAATTAATAGAACAAACTATTCATATGAGCTTATTCAACACAATTAAAAAATAGAAATTATAATATTTACTACTTTTATTATTATTACTGTTTTTTTTTACAATGGAAGAAGTCTTAAAACCTAAACAAAGATTTGACTAGTGTCCGTTACATCATGAAGATCACACATGAGCTAAAATTGGTTAATTTGAGGTGAATACAGTAGAATGTGGATACCCTACGAAAAAATTTTATGAATGAGCAAATGTGGATTAATCCGACTGACCCAACTATCAACTATCATTCTGACAAACCTGATTGATTATGTCAATTTAAACTGATTGAGTTGGTCGGTTTCTGCTTATATGTCTACTAGTTAAAACCAACCGATTCCATCAAACTAACCGAATCCAACTAATAGTGATCGATTTAAAAAAAAAAAAATTTGACCCCTTTTGGTTCTACCACTAATCATAAGATTATTTTATATCATTTTTCTCTAAATTAATTTAAGCCTACAAAAAATTGAAATTAATATTAATTAATGCAAAACATCATGATAAAATAGGTCTATAGACACCAAAAAAAAAAAAACTATGAGTTGCTGGTTTTGAATTCTCTAATCCAACATTATGGTGATTTTTTTTTGAAATTTAAAAATAATTATTCTTATAACGTGATTTTCAGTTATATTCCGATTGATTTAAATTTTCCCAAAATTAGAGGAATTTATTTTTAACATTTTTGAATATTTCTAATATGATGTTGAAAAAAGAAAAATCAACTTATCAAAATATACGTTAATGCACATGTTATAATTAGAATATATTAAAATCTTTACTACATTAAAATAATAATTTATTAACAATGGTTAAATAATAATAATAGGAAATAATTTTTTTAGAACATTTAATATAATAGTTTGTTAAAAATAATTTAAACAATGATAAGAAGGAGAAGAAATAAATTAAAAATTCACCTATAAAATTACAAGAAAACAAAAGATTGCACCTCTTATTAATTATTAATAAAATAAATGGAAACTAAATCTTAATATACATTCAATGTCATTAAGATAATTTACTATAAATTATGAGTAGTTTGATTTTAAGAATGTTTTTTCTATACATTACAAATGACTTTTCCTAACTTATTTTGAAAGGTTGAAAATTTCACTGACTTATGTGTTTGGATGGCAACAAATTAGATATTTTTGGATACTCGATTCATTTCGATCCATTTATATAGGATATAAGTAATTTATAAATGCATTTAGGCATGTATAAATAGCATTTTTACTTTCCGTGATGGGTTAATGTCAGATTTAGATATAGATCATTGGCTATCCATTACCCAATCATGATTATATATTAATTATATTTAGTTAAAATTTTAATTATATATTTATTATATTTTGTTTTAATTATAAATTTATGTAGTATAAAATTGTGTTAATGTTAAATTTCTATTTATAATTATTTAATTGAAAATACTATAATTTATATTTTAAATTTTATAATATTTTTAAAATTTTTATATTTAAATGGATAATTAAATGAATTTAGGCAGTAAACGGATAATATTAAATGGGTTTGAGATAGGTACATGTATAACTATAATCGGGTTTAAACAAGTTTGAATAGCTTAAAATTTAAAAGGATTAGAATTCGAGTATGACAATTTTTATGGGTACCTTACTTGCTGCCACCTCTACATATATGGTATTGTGTTGACCTATTTTTCTTTTTTACTATTTATGCCTTTTAAATATTTGTTAACACTACCAATTTTCATGTTTAATTTCATTGATTATAGTATATGAGAGAAAAATAATTATTGTACATATTGTCTAATAACAATTTTAGATGATAGAAAATAATAATTTTCACTCGCCATTGCCGAAGAATTGATCTTCTGCTGTTAAAACCATTAACAATAAATGATATGACGTCACTAGTTAATGTGGTATGCTGATATGGCATTGACATCAACTTATAATGTCAGCACAAATGTTAATGTGACACATATTAGCATGTTACATCAGATCCTAAAAATATATTAGATATCATGTCAATTTATATGATGCCTCTTAAACATTAGTAGGGTTGCTAATGGGGCGGGGTGAGGATAGGGGGACAATCCCCATCCCCGTCCTCGTGTTGGCAGAGAATCCTTGTCCCTATTCTTGCCACACAAATAAGAGAAGATTTTTCCCTTCCCCATCCCTACGAGAAGCCCAGCGAAAAATTCATATTTCAGTATATTTTTAAAACAAATTAAAATTTATTAATACAAAAAATTAACAACATATAATAATTATACATTATAATAATATAAATAATTATATAAAATAAAATTAAAAAAATAAAATACACCTGTAACACCTTTATATCCTATATATGTACAATATATATACTGTAACATCCTCTGATAATTCTCATTAGAACTATCAGAGAATATTACTCAATATACTGTCAGTACTCTAATCAATTCATTGACAAAGTTTTCTTTTAAAATGTTACTAACAAAAATCATCAAAGAATAATACAATCAGTATAATATAACACTTATAAATTCCACATTTAAACCAATCTCTAATAATCCAAATACTAATTATAAATCAGATAATCATCATAAGTTTGTCAAATCAAATAAATATATAATACATTGCTTTATTTAATAATCATTCACTAGAATCTCAAATTTCGTCCTCTAAATACATATATTCCTTTCATGTTTACAAATTTGTATAATCTCTCAAATAGCCAAATTAAATTGTATATATACATTTCATAACTTATGAGTACAATATACAAAAGATTTCTATATGTACTGTAGACAATTTCTGAGATCCTTAATTTCACTGCTTAACTTGCTCCGATGACATGATACCTGTGTGTCAGAAAATAATTCTAACACGCTAAGCAAAGCTTAGTGGTGCTTATATAAACATATTTTGTCACTTAATATTAAAGAAAAATATTTATGGAAATATAGTAACCACACTCATTTTTAAGAAATATTTCAATATATTAACTATTTTCAATAACAAACCAACATAATATTTTGATTATACAAAATAATAACTTTAACTTTATAAAAGTCATCATGCTATACTATACTTTGGGTATTATAACTTTTCTCTTTATGAATAATTTTATTTAAGACTTACTTTCTCATTTGTTAACATTGCTCATAGTACGCTTATTTTGTTTTCAGCAAGTCTTACTTTTCAGTTTCACATATAAGATAATTTCGTTCAATCTATAATTTTTGCCACTTAAATTTAGTACTATACTTTGGGGCACTTTGTATCTTATATCATTATATAAATTTCAATCATTATAACACTTAGAAAGTTATTGATTAATTCAATAACTTGAACATAACATTTTTATTCCGTGCATTAGAACTTTCACTTGTAAACATTAACATATACATTACCAATCACTTTCACATTGTAACAAAGTAAGTTGATTTTAAGTAATTGACTTATATTATTATTTTGTATTTCTTCCATTATTCATAACATCATATTTGCATATATTTTCAATTTAGATAACTTTATTGAATATGCCCATACATACTGAACTCAGATCATAGATTTGGATAACAGGTTAGTGTAGCAATTTTAATGCCAAATCTCAAGAATATATAATGGCAATTATGCCCGCTGTCACTGATGACACAATGTGTCCATTAATGGCACGAGGTGCCCACTATCACTATGGTTATCCTTCCTCTGGTTAGCCATTCAATCCAAAACTAGATCTAAAATTAATATGATTTGTGCAATTCATTAGTTTTGATTAACATTGAATTATATATATCACTTCAATGGAACAATTCTTTGATCAACACTTGGTATTACACATATTTATCACATATTCAAAATTTATTGCACTACTTGTTAGGGTTGATTTCAAAAAAATTTTACACTTTGATGCCTTATAGTCATTTAGGTTTAAATCACAGATGAAAGATAAGGAAAAGAATTATTTTAGACAAATTCTTCAAGTGAGATGCCCAACGACATGGGAGTGTCAATGACCGTGTCACTTGCTCATTTTACAGAAGCTTTGACATGCCCAACGACATGGGCATTGCACTCCCGTGCCACTTAACTTGTTATAGTAGCTATGACATGCCCAAATATACGAGAGTGTCATGGGCCGTGTCATTTATCTTTCATCACAGTAGCTATGATATGCCCAATGACACGGGCGTGTTACTGGTCGTGTCTCCAATATTGAAACACAGCATCGTTGACATGCCTAGTGACATGGCCGTGTCACTGGCTGTGTCAGGCAAAATTCTATGTTTCATACACTCAACCACTTAAACACAAAATATCCAAATCTATGATAAAAATTGAATCAAAACTAGTTTCTTTAACATAGACATAGTCTATATCAAATACTTTAATCACACTTCAATTAATCAAGTCTTCAATCATCACTTATGGCTAAACAACATCGAACTTTCCAATTCTTATAAAAATTGAAATAAGAATCATACTCACCACCCATAAATTTTTTTAATTCATTTTTCACTCATTAATCCATTTAATCAATATTTTCAAGAAACAATTCATTATAAATGACTCAATCAATCAATTCAAACATTAAAACTCATAGAAATTTAAATATTTGCAAATTAAAATACATAAGCACATACCTCTTTCAAAATCCCTCTTCTTCTCTCTTTTTCCTCTTTTTCTTTGATCACTTGTTGATAATCTCCCCTTTTCTAGCTTACTCTTTTAAAAATCTATAACTAGATGTGATTTTCTCTTAAATTTTAGCTGAATTTTTTAAATGAAGGTGAAAGGAGGAGTCTTGGTGATGAAGATGATGATAGGTGTGGATGATGAAGCAAGAAGAAAGGAGAAGGATCTACACATTCACACACATATCCACTTATATATATAGTTTAATCTAGTGCGGCCACTCTCATCTTAACTATGGTGCACTCTCATTCTTAACCTTTGATTCTAATTTGATTTTTAGTCAGGAAAAACTGTAAAAATAATTTTTTCAGTAAATTTTGAGATATACTATTTACTATTCTCTGCTTATAGCATTTATCCACATTACTTTTATCACTATACATTATTAATTATCAATATTAGTTAAAAAGTTATATGTTTAAAATATTGACCATTAGTCCATATAAGTAAAATACATATATAGAATATTAAAATACCACAATAGATACATGTAGAAACCTTCATTTTTTTAATATTACAAAAATTTTATAAGAAAAAATCTCTGAAAAATATTCGTTTAAGTTTTGTTTGTAATTTTATCAAATCCCAAAATATAAACAACTCAACCTGGATAAAACAACACTCCCAAAATTCATACTTTTACAAAATTCTTCATTTCTCAAAAATCATTACTTTAAATATTTACATCCAAAAGTTTCATATTTAAAATATTATTGATCTTATTTACATGTATATACACAACATTTCCCAAAACTCATTTAATATACATATGTTATTTTAAAATGTACAAAATCAAAATATATTATAGTAGAAACTATACATGTATACAATCCTGACATAGTTGGTCTTGTGGCAAAACTAAAACTCTAATCTCAATCTCACCTTGAATCACTCTGTTCTGCAGTTCTTACACCTGTGCGATACAATTAATTGTGCTAAACCAAGAGCTTAGTGGTACATACTTTGATAACATTAAATATTTTAAAAATTCATGCATACTCTTATGTTACACAAAACATTATAATGTCATCACCAAGGAGTACTCACTACACACATTTTATTTTATCAATTTATTTATACTATTGACATGTAATTTTCATTTCTCATCCATAAACTCATAATATGTATACAAACATCTCACAAACACATACATTGGGCCCAACAAGTCCGTACATAATATCCAAGTTTTAGAAATATTGATTTGGTTTATCACAACCCGTAGGTCAGGCACCGGGGATCTAAGTGCCACAAACCACCTGAAAGCACATTTCCTATTAACACTGGGGATATAAGTGTTATATACTCTCTGAAGACTCGTCCCCCTACCGATACCAGCGTCTCTCACCAGAAATCATAACACTAATATATTTCGCCTAGCGGTATAATAAATATCATAACGTATCGTTGATATTCTAACTCGACATCACCAACCTCAATACTTTGAAATGAGTAATCGTGCAAGGGAAAATATACAACACATATCACATTAACACATTTTCAATAACATTCATCTTTCTCATCACATTTAACATTTATTTTTTCACAGTTTCCACTTTTCCATGTGATCAACCCATACCATGATCATTTTTCACATTTCATAATATCCATAACCATTTTTTAGATATTCCACTTTCCATATCAATTTCTAACATTTCCAATCACATTACACAATGTAGATCATTTATATATATTTGTTTGCATCACATTGCACAAAACATTATTATTCACATATTAATTCAACCAACATATCATAATCAAAATCATACACATATTTATACACAATATGACTTTAAAGGCATAGTAACATCCTTCCAAGTGTGCCAACATACATTATGCCACACATGAGAATTCAATTTAAATGTTAACAAAGTATGTAATAACCTTGAAAGGGCTTCAAAACTCAAACAATTTCACTTCCCAAGTCTTACTTTGATGAAACCCTAAGCTCTTTCTCTTGATATATTTTAGCCGAACCTCTCCTAAACGAACCAACAAGTAAAGTTATTCAATTAGAATCATTTTCATGCTTAATTTATATCAAACTATAAGTAATTACTTATATAAATTCAATCAAAATTCCCAACAAAATCATAATTTTTCCTCTTACTACTATACTCAAACTTGAACATAACTAACTCATTTCTATCATCCAACCATAGAATCATTACATATGCATCAAAATAATCTCAAAAAAAAATCCTAAACAATAATTATAATCACCCCCATCAAAAACTTAAATTTCACATATTCTACCACAAATCCTAATTTAATAAGTCAAACTTACTTAAATAATTTAATCTCTAATTCAACTTGTACAAATCTCAAGTACATCATAAACATCTTCTTTTCAAATAGAAATCAATTTATCTCTCTACTCATAACATAACATAACCCTAAAATCTAAAGAAAACAAAACTTAAAAGAGAAGAAATTTACTTGAATTCTTAATTTTTCTTTAAAATCCACTTTATTCCTCGAGCTTTTTAGTGAAATTTGGTGTGTTTGAAGAAATCACTCTCTCCCCTTTTTCTCTCTCAAATTTTGGCCAACAATTGTGATGGATGAAGAAGATGACTTTTTAATATGTTGACATTTTCCATTTTAACCTTCACATTTTTAAATAATTACAAAACAATTAATTATTAAAATATTAAGATATTTTAATTCTTTTCCTATCCAAAATTAATTTTAAATTTTCTTCTTTTTAAAGATAATTATATATTTAACTTTTTACTTTTAATTTTTGACTTTTTACATTTTGATTTTTTGTCTTTTAGTGAAACATATACTTTATATATATCTTGCAAATATATTAGGTATATGCTATACATATTCCTCTTCCATCACTCTAATTACCCTTCATATTAATTATTTTATTGTATTTAAAATTATGGATGTTACAACATCAAATTAAATTTATTATACATGTGCAATAACTAAAACACAACATATATAATATAATATAATATAATATAATATAATATAATATAATATAATATAATATAATATTAGGTCATCGTGGGGTGGAAAATATACTCCCTATCCCTACCCCGCCTTGGATAATGGAGAGAAAACTCTCCTCATCCCCGCCTCTCGGGGAAGATTACAAAAAATCTCCACCTTGTTCGACGCAAATCCCCTCAAAAAATAAAAATCCTTCGTTCCACTGTCAACCCTAAACCTCGACACCTCTAAATTTATTATGAAAATTATAGCTGCTAAGATTTAAACTCTTGACTTTTTACTATACAAATTAAAAGCTTTACCATTTGGATTACATCCCAATTTTTATTAAAATAATTACTTTATATGTATTTAGAATTATTTTAATTGCATATTCAAACATATTTTATTCAATTATTATGACAATAAATAATTATATAATTTATTAATCTTAAAATTAAATTTTTAAAAATTATTATTTTTTGTAATAAATTGTTAAATTAAAATGATAATTTATTAAAACTATTATTTTAATTAAAATAATAAACTATTAAAATTAATTTATAATAAATAATTAAATTAAAAAGATAATTTATTGTAAATTAATTTAAATTATTAAATTATTGTTATTTTAATTTGTTATTATAAATTAAATATTCAATTGATATAATTTTAATTACATATAAAGTAATTATTTTAATAAAAATTAGGACGAAGTTCAAATAGTATAGTTTTTATTTTATATAGTAAAAGGTTAAGGGTTTGAATCTTAGCACCTATAAATTTAGAGTAATTTTCAGAACAAATTTAAATATTACTCATATGTTATATTAATGTGATGCCACATCAACATATATGGATGTCCAATATATTTTTAGAATCTGACATAGCATGATGATAATCATGGCATGTTAGTATATCATGTCAACTAGTAATACAATATCACTTATTGTTAATGACTTTAATGGTAAAGAGATTACTTGTGTGAAGTTATTCAATTTTTCACAAATGGTGAGTGAAAATGTCTTGATAGAAAATGAATTTTATAATAAAATAATATATTTGTAGTCCATATTTACATATTAGAGTTAGGCCACAATTAAACTCAATTCTAAAAATTGAAATAAAATTAATAAAAATTAAAATTTTGAATGAAATTAAAAATAACTTAAAATTTTAAATTGTTTAGCCAATATTTTAGGTATCTATAATCAATTAAATATCATCAATCCATTAAATACATAATACATAAATTTAACACGTAAATAACCTAAAAGACAATCTCAACAAAATTGAAAACTCATAGAAAAATTTAAAATTTAAGCATAAGCAATAAACACTTTTTATTTATTATTTTTTATTGAATGAATTATTAGGAATTTAACCTAGAAAATATCCTTGAGCAAATATTTAATATTTTTTAGATCTCATTAATCTTAATTGGACATTTTTTACTAAAATGTCCCTAACCCTAGAAAATGAATCTCTCTTTTTATCTTTCTTCCGCTTTTCTATCATTCTCTTTTATAGTTTTTCAATATCCTTATCCTCTTTATCTTTTCTTTTCAAATTTTCATTAGGATTCATCTTTCCTCTTTATTTCAATAAATCTCTGAAGTTTTGATACATTAAAATTGGTAAGTTATAAACTTAGCTTCATATATTAAGTTTGTTTTTTTAAAGAATGATGTAAAAAATGACATTAAGAGAGAATATTTTGTTTTTGGCAACTCACATATATTTTTTTTTCTTCTTATCTACCTAAACTCTTTCTTATTATCTTCATTTTTTTTCTTCTTTGTTGATATTAATGTGTATTGTTGTTGTAAATGTTATAAAAAGTGAGCTTTGTATTTTTAGAGCCTTTTATGGTGTCTTCATAATTCTTCTTTATTATTAGGGTTTGTTAGAGACTGTTAGAGATTATTAGAGACTGTTAGGGATTGATGGTTTTTGTTATTAATGATGACTAAGAGTTTTAAATTATGGACTTTTGTATTTTTTGAGTTTTTCTGATATGTTATTGGTTGTCTATTATTGTTAGAGGTTGTTAGGGTTGTTAAGAGTTATTAAAGGTTGTTAGAGGTTGTTAAGGGGGTTGTAACAACTCCCAACATCTCCTAACACACCCTTAACATCTCCTAACAATATATTAAAATATTGAATATTCATCTGTAACACACATTGTTAATTAAAAATTAAATTATAATTATGTTTATTAAAATTTATTTTACAACTTTATTTTTCAGTATTAATAAACCCTAATAGTTCCTAACAACTCTTAAAAAATACCTAATATCCCCTAACAATATATTAAAATATTGATTATTCATCTCTAACACACATTGCTAGTTAAAAATTGAAATAGAGATGTGTTTGCTGAAATTTATCTTACAACTTTTTCTTTCCCAACAGTAATAACTCCTAGGAGCTCCTAACAACCTGTAATACACCCCTAACATACCATGACAATATATTAAAACACTAAATATTTATCTCTAATACACATTGTTAATTAAAAATTAAATTAGAATTATGTTTGTTGAAATTTGTCTTACAACCTTATTTTCCAACATTAATAGCCCCTAATGCACCCCTAACATCCCTTAACAATATCAAAATATTGAATATTCATCACTAACACACATTATTAATTAAAAATTGAATTATAATTGTGTTTGTTTATATTTATCTTGCAACTTTATTTTCAAATATTAACAATCCTTAATAGTAACAACTTTATGTTTATTGTAGGGTATTGATGGAGGAATGACAACTTATTAGAGGAGAGTATTGATGGAGGAATGACAACTTGTTATTGATTGCTTTTGTTTGTTATTTTTATTATATTAAAACATAAGTTGCTTATGGTCTCATGTAGCTAACAAAATATGGATATTTATCATAATGATGATGAATTGTAATTTGGGACATTGATATTTTTTATGTATCTATTATTGTATGGTTGTTCCATAACTTTATATATCTATTATGTTTTATTGCTATTTATTATTTATTATTATTGTTTGTTATATGTTGTTATTGAATAGTATAGTATATCTATTATGAATGTTTTATATAGACAACTATAAATAAACAAAAGATAAAATCCCCTAACACCACTAATATAACCTAAAATAAACAACTTAACACTATAATTTAACTTGCTACAATCATATTATATAATGACAGTACAAAATGAACAAAAGAGAAAAATCCCTAACAATCCCTAATACCACTCATACAACTCAAAATCCATAACTTAACAATATAATTTAATATACTACAATCATATTATAAATAACAATCCAAAACAAACAAAGGAGAAAGTCCCTATCAAACCCTAACACCCTTAGCAATATCCACACAACCCAAAATGAATGAAATAATATTATAATTAAATATGTTTCACATTCTACAATACACAACATAACAGAATTATTTTATACAATAATAATAAATATGTTGCTAAAAATGCCACTTATTATACAACAATTATAAAAATAAAATATTAAGTAAAATATCTTATATATAATTACAACAATATTCTTATTTTCAGCACAAAAAATTTAGAACCCCCACCAACACTTTTAAAAATGTTCATATCAAACTTCCCACCATAATATACTAGGATTATTAATTCGTCCATCGTATGAATTTCCTTTGATAAGTTGTCATTCCACTATTAATATCCTGCAGTAAAAATTAGCATGTAAAAATAATCAATAATAATATATAAAAAATAATAATATATTGTGTTGTTAGGGAGATGTTAGGGGTGTCTTAAGGGCTATTAGAGGTTGTCAGAGGTTGTTATGGTAGTTAATGTTGAAATTTTCAATTATAAGATAAATGTCAGCAAACACATTTTTAATTAAATTTTTAACTTACAATATGTGTTAGAGATAAATATTCAGTATTTCAATATATTGTTAAGGGGTGTTAGGGATGTGTTAAGAGTTGTTAGGAGTTGTTATTATTGAAAAATGATAAATTTCAGTAAACATAATTCTATTTTAATTTTTAAGTAACAATATGTGTTAAGGATGGATATTCAATTTTTGATATATTGTTAAGGGATATTAGGTGTGTTTTAATAGTTGTTAGGATCTATTTATGGTTATTAATATTGAAAATAAAGTTGTAAGATAAATTTCAGTAAATGCAATCATAATTCAATTTTTAATTAACAATGTGTTATAAATGAATATTCAGTGTTTTAATATGTTGTTAGGAGATATTAGAGGTGTTTTAGGATCTGTTAGGCTTGTTAGGGGTTGTTACAGCTCCTAACAGTCTCTAACAGTCCCTAACAACCTCTGATAGCTCTTGACGACCCCTAACAACCTCTAAAAATAATGGACAACCAATAACACATAAAAAAAGACTAAAAAAAAATATAAAAGCCAATATTTTAAAATACTCAGTCACCATTAATAATACAAAACATTCATCTCTAATGATCCCTAACAGTCTTTAACAATCTCTAACAATATTTAATCATCCTTAATAATAAAGAAGAATTGTGAAGAAACTAAAAAAAAACTCCAAAAATACAAAGCTCACTTTTTATAATACCCAGCCACTATTTACAACAACAACAACCCATCAACATCAACCAAGAAGAAAGAAATAAAGATAATAAGAAAGAGCTTAGATAGAAAAGGAAATATATATATATATATATATATATATAAGCTACCAAAACAAAATATTCTCTCTTAATATTAGTTTTTACATCATTCTTAAAAAAAAAAAACTGAATATATACAGCTAAATTTATAACTTATCGATTTCGATGGATCAAAACTTCATAAATGTACTGAAATAAAGAGGAAAGATGAATCTTAATGGAAATTTGAAAATAAAAGATGAAGAGGATGAGGATATTGAAAAACTGTGTAAGAGAGAGATAAAAAGATAGAAAAGTGGAAGAAAGAGAAAAAGAGAGATTTATTTTTGCAAGGTTAAGGTTATTTTAGTAAAAAAAAAAAAGTCTAATTAAAATTAATGGGATCTAAAAAATATTAAAAGCTTGCTCAAAAGTATTTTCCAGGTTAAATACCAAATTATTAAAAGTTCTTCAAATTTTGTTAATTAGTCTCTATTATTTTTAATTAACATCTTTAATCTTTATATTACAACACTAGCAGAAAGTATATTTGTTTTTGTTAAGACGTTTTACAATAAATAAATTCAATAATTAAAAGCAACATTATATTTTAAAGTTTTAAAGATTAAAACATGTACATTTGAAACATTAAAAATTAGTAATTATAGTGTTGAGCTATTTATAAGTTTTAGAAATTAAAAATATTATCTTAAAATAATAAACACTAATGTATTATTATAATATGATAAGGTTACCTAGCTTCCTACTGTAAATAGAATTATTGTAGTTATCATTCTCCTAGATTATAGGAAGTTTACATCTGCTGCAACTCTAATGTACTCTATAAATACTGTTGTATATTCTATAATGAATATCAATTACCATTCATTCTCAGACTTTATATGGTATCAGAGCTGTACGATCCTTCTTTTCTGTGTTAAAATATGTCTTCTTCTCCCACTGCTTCTGCTTCTACTTCTGCTTCGGCTATGTCTGCTATGGCAGCTCCTCTTCTTCCTAATCCAGCTGATCCTGATTCTCCTATTATTGTTTTGAATATTGCTGCTCAATCTACCATCAAACTTTTTACTAATAATTATCTGACCTGGAAAGTCCAAATTCAGTCATTGCTTCGTGGCCATAACTTACTTGGTTATGTTGATGGATCTCTTCCTGCTCCTCCCAAAATAGTTACTGTCAATGATCAAGTTATTGTCAACCCTAAATATGATTCTTGGGTACGGCAAGATCAGCTTATTTTCTCTGCTCTTGTAGCCACTTTACATCATACAGTTGCTCCTTCTATTACTCGAGCTACAACGTCCAAAGAAATATGGGATATTCTAGCTCAAACTTATGCCTCTGCATCTCGTGGTCATATCAAACAATTGAAAGCTGCAATTAAAAAACCTGAACAAGGGTCCAAGTCAATTACAGAATATCTTAATTCTCTACGAACTAAAGCTGATGAACTGGCTCTTCTTGGTTCATCGATTTCAGAGGAAGATTTAACGGATAAAATACTTGATGGTTTAAACCCAGAGTATCATGCTATTGTTGAGGCTGTTCATGCTCGTGATGAGCCAATTTCTTTTAATGTTCTTCATGAGAAGCTGCTGAATAAAGAAGTTATGATCAAAGCCAAAGAGTCTCCATCTGCTGTCTCTCTTCCGGTTACTGCTTTTTCTGTTACAGGTTCCACACGGCAGCAACAGTGGCGTTCACCTGTCACTTCAGCATCCAACATGCCACCACTTTTGCCCACTCCTGCTCGTTCTCCTGTTCGATCTCCTGGTACCAGGCCTTATTTGGGTTATTGTCAAGGGTGTGGCAATCAAGGTCACAAGGTTTTGCAGTGTCCTTTATATGGTTGGCTATTTACTCATCAAAATTCATCATCTTCAGGTTTTCGATCTTCTATTCCTCGTCAACAGTCCCCTCGACCAAACACACCATGGCAGCCGCGTGCTTATTATACTGCTCAGTCTGCACCAGTTGATTCTCCTTGGATAATGGACAGTGGAGCTACACATCATGTTACATCTGATTTATAGAATTTATCTATGCATACTCCAGTCTCTGCTCCTGATGAAGTGCTCATTGGTGATGGTTCAGGCTTACCTGTTGCAAATACTGGTTCTATTTCTCTCCCTACTCAATCTCAATCCTTTCTTCTTGATCATGTTCTTCATGTGCCATCTATTAAAAGAAATCTTATTTCGGTTTATAAATTCTGCAATACTAATAATACAACTATCGAATTCTCACCTGATTCTTTTGTTGTCAAGGATCTCTTAACGGGACACCAGATCCTAAGGGGCCTTGCTAATCAGGGCATGTATCAATGGCCTTTTGCTAGTTCTGTCTGCAACACTCTAGCTACTATTCTGTCAGCCTCTCGTTCTTCAGTGTCTCCTGACTGGCACAGTCGGCTTGGTCATCCCACAGTGGATATTGCTCATTTTGTGTTGTCTTCATTTCAATCTTCTAGTTTGTCTTCGTTAAATAAACATGTGTGTAATGCTTGTCACTGTAGTAAGAGTCACAAGCTTCCTTTTAATCAGTCTAGTTTAATGTCGCATCAACCGCTTGAGATAATTTTTTTTCCGATGTATGGACGTCGCCTGTACTCTCTTCTGAAGGCTTTAAATATTATCTTATATTTGTTGATCATTTTACACATTACATTTGGTATTATCCACTTAAGCAAAAGTCTCATGTTAAAGATGTTTTTGTGCGGTTTAAAGCTCTTGTTGAACGATTTTTTCAATCTTCCCATCAAAATTTTATATTCTGACAATGGTGGTGAATATCTTGCCATGTCCAATATTCTTTCTGCTGCTGGTATTACTCACTATACTACACCTCCTCATACTCCGCAACATAATGGTTTTTCTGAATGGAGGCATAGACACATTGTTGAAACTGGTCTTACCCTTCTGTCTCATGCATCGGTACCTCAAAAATTCTGGAATTATGCATTTGCTACTGTTGTCTATTTGATTAATAGACTGCCAACTCCTACTCTGTCAATGGATTCTCCTTATCTTCGTCTTTTTAAAACTCCACCAAACTACTCCAAGCTTCGGGTTTTCGGGCGTCTTTGCTATCCCTGGCTACGGCCGTATGCTCGCCACAAACTTGACAATCGCTCTCGTCCTTGTGTCTTTTTTGGATACTCTAGCAATCAAAGTGCATATTATTGTTATGATGTTCAGGCAGCTCGTTTATACACTTCTCGTCATGTAGTTTTTGAGGAACATTTTTTTCCTTTTACTTCATCTGTTCTAGATATTTCAAGAGAAAAAACAATTGCGTCTTCTTCCTGGATACCTTCACTTGTCCCTCCTGTCACGTATCTTCCTACTACAAATGTTACACCTGTCTCATCTTCTTCTGTTTTTGTATCGTCTTCTTCTCCCTTGTCTTCCACTGCTGATGTTTTAAATAGTCAAACAGAAACACATAGTTCCTCACCAAGCTCACCAGATACAATTATTTCCATTTCTGCAACTCCTTCGTTGTCTCTGCCTAGCCATCCTATGATCACACGTGCTAAAAATAACATCCGTAAACCAAATCCCAAGTATGCTCTCAGTACACATACTAACCTGCAATCAGATATTGAACCCACTAGTCATGTCCAAGCACTTCGTGATCCAAAATGGCGTGCTGCTATGACTGCTGAGTTTGATGCTCTCATTCGAAATGGGACTTGGGTGCTAGTTCCGTCTTCAGAGGCAGTAAATATAGTTGGCTGTAAATGGGTGTTTCGTACGAAAAGATTATCTAATGGTTGTGTTGACAGGTACAAAGCACGTTTGGTTGCCAAGGGTTTTCATCAATGCCCCGGGATTGACTATTTTGAAACTTTTAGTCCAGTTGTCAAAGCCATAACTATTCGGATTGTTTTAACTCTAGCAGTAACTCATGGCTGGAAGCTTCGACAGTTTGACATCAACAATGCTTTTCTTCAAGGTAAATTATATGAAGAGGTATATATGTCTCAACCTCCGGGATTTGGTGATCAAGATCTTCCTACTCATGTTTGTAAGTTGAATAAAGCAATTTACGGACTCAAGCAAGCTCCTCGGGCATGGTACTCTAAGCTTCGATCATTTTTGCTACATTATGGATTTTGTAATTCACAATCGGATACATCACTGTTTGTGTATCATGGTCAGCATTGTTGCATTTATATGTTGGTGTACGTAGATGATATAATTTTGACAGGTCTAGATTCTGCTGTCCTACATGACTTCCTTCAAGCTCTCACCAGCCGGTTTTCTCTTAAAGAATTAGGGGATTTATCGTATTTTTTGGGCTTTGAAGTAATACCCAGTTCTAATGGTTTGTTGCTGTCACAGAGAAAGTACATGATTGAGCTTGTTCAAAAATCAAAAATGCTGGACTCAAAGCCTGTATCTACTCCCATGGCTACGGACAGGTCACTTCAATTATTCTCGGGTTCAAATGTTTATGATGCTACAACATACAGGTCAATTCTTGGAGGCCTTCAATATCTTACTATGACTAGACCGGACATCTCATATGCCGTTAATCAACTGTCACAATTCATGCATAAACCCACTGATGTTCATTGGAGTGCAGTCAAACGATTGCTTCGGTATATTCGTGGCACACTGAACTTAGGACTTCATATTCGGCCAGCTAAGGAGTTAACTTTGCATGGCTTTTCAGATGCGGATTGGGGTGGAAATCCCGATGATTACAGGTCTACTGGGTCTTATTTGATTTATTTTGGAGGAACATTGATTTCATGGAGCTCGAGAAAACAACGGACAATTGCTAGATCATCTACGGAGGCCGAATATAGGGCTGTAGCCTCTGCAGCAGCTGAAATGAGTTGGCTTTGTTCTCTTCTTACAGAGTTGGGAGTAGTTGTATCAAAAGTGCCGGTTATTTATTGTGATAATATTGGTGCCACTCAGCTCTGTTCCAATCCGGTTTTCCATTCTCGTATGAAACATCTAGCACTTGATTATCACTTTATAAGGGAACGTGTGCAAACAGGTGCCTTGCGAGTTACACCAGTATCATCAAAAGACCAACTTGCTGATGGACTAACTAAACCGCTGGCACGTTCTCTTTTTAATGCATTTAGAGACAAGATTGGATTGACTACAAGGCCGTCCAACTTGCGGGGGGATGATAAGGTTACCTAGCTTCCTACTGTAAATAGAATTATTGTAGTTATCATTCTCCTAGATTATAGGAAGTTTACATCTGCTGCAACTCTAATGTACTCTATAAATACTGTTGTTTATTCTATAATGAATATCAATGACCATTCATTCTCAGACTTTATATAATAAACTTTAAAGTAATTTTTTTAATTTAACCATTCTAATGCTTTTTCAAATATACTTTTCTGCTTTAACTATATTTTTATCTTAAGAACTTTGATGTTAAAATTAAATTACAACTTGCGCATTGTGTGAGTGTATATAACTATATATACATATATATTATATACATACATACATACATACATACATGCATATATATATATATATAATAAAGAAATTTAGAAAGTTATATGGGGAAATTGCTTTGTCACAAAGTTGAACTATTAAACGTTACTTTAAGAAAATCAAAAGAGGCATCGTGTTGGTTGGGACCAAGTGTCCTTTATTGAAATGTCAAAAGCTTGTAGGAGTGACTAAAAGAGTAGTTCAACCATTTATTATTAAGTTGAATTTTTTAGTTTACTTTTTTTTTTTTTTTGAATATCACGACCAATACTCGAAAAACAATCATTAAAAATGTAAATTAAATATAAGAACGCAATCCAAACTTAATTCATTTAATAATATTTCTTATTATTTAGATAAAATAATTAATTATATAAAACAACGATAATAATTAACTTTATCATAATTCAAAAACAGAATGAGCATTGTTATTTAATAAATCAACATTAAATCTCCATCCCCAAATACTTTTAAAAATAATTTTTTAAAACTAATTTGGAAAAATGAATTCAATCAAAATTTAAAGTCAAATAATTTAAAGAGAAACTACTGAAAATAAATGATATTTGGATTGGTATTTCAAATAAAAAACCATAAAAAATTAACATAATGTCAAATTTTAATATCCATATATATATTTGGTGCAAATTATTCTTTCAGAGTCATGTCAGGTAAAATTATAAAAGCAGTATATATATATATATATATTTAAACAAGCATCTAGTCAAATTAATTATATGTCTATTTGTAAATTTATATGAATTTGTCATGCTTGGTTATTACAAAAAAATATTTAAAATTATATAATGCCCAGCAATTAGTGACAATTTATTCGAAATGAAAAAAAAAAAACCTATAAACTAGTAAGATTATGGCTTTGAAGTGAATGCTATCGTTCTATTTGGAAGAATGATTAGGAATTAACATATGGGTTTTAACTTATTTGAAACATTTAGTACACCTAAAATTTAATTGGTGATAATTTAAAATTATAATTAAAATATTGAAAAATTGAAATTAATTAATTTTTAATTATTTATTAATTAGTCGTACCAACTGTTAATATTTAAAACCTTATTAGTAATTATAAAAAGGCAGCTGAAACTACTAAATTAGATAGATTTTATCTTTCATGCGGAGAAGTCATGAAAATGTTATGAGATAAGCTATTTAACCACTAGCTTAATAAGGCAATTAAATAATGATTACAAGATGAGGAGTAAAATATTAATGAATTGACAAGTGAATATGCAAATGCTAATTTCTAAATATGCATGTCCATTCACCCATAATTTATTTGGTAAAATTTATTAAAAAATGAATGGAAATTGCATTGCTCAAAAAAAAAATGAAAATTACATTTCCCTTTTACCTTTTGCTCTTTCTACTGTAAGCTCTTGGGAGTTAGTCTACGTTTGTAATTATATTGAAATTGACTAAGTTTAACCTAATCCCCTAATCCAATATTGATTAGTAATATAAAACACGTATTCATTTCAAAATCAATCATGCATCTAAGTTTCTATTTCAATGTTGTCATCAATTAGAACAGCATAGATGGAGGCAGCCCCATAAGCCATCATTTAAAAAAAAATTGAAAGCCTTTATATTGTTCCCATATTTATTGCATTATTATTATTATTACTATTATTACTATTAATATTATTTAATTTTGCATCTTCAAACTTTTAATTTTAGAAGTGTAATTATTATTAGTTTTAGGTGTTATGTATAAAGTCTAATCATAATATTCATCATCATCATCATCATCATCATCATTATCATTATTATTATTATTATTATTATTATTATTATTATTATTATTATTTAATTTTACCTCTTCGAAGTTTTAATTTTAGAAGTGTAATTATTATTAGTTTTAGGTGTTATATATATATATAGTCTAATCATAATATATAAATAGGTAAACATTTGATTGTTTAATTTGCTACTTTTAATAAGTATAAAAATTTTTGAAAAACGAATTTTATAAAATTTTGTAAAATTTCTTTATTTTCAATAAAATGTTACGTTATTTACTACAATTAGATAAATTTATAAATAAAATTCTAATCATAATAAATAAATAAGTAAACGTGTAATTGTTTAATTTGCTACTTTTAGTAAGTATAAAATTTTTTGAAAAACGAAATTTGTAAATTTTATTTATTTTAAATAAAATGTTATGTTATTTAGTACAATCAGATAAATTTATAAATAAAATTCTTTTAAAATATTTTATAATATATATATATATATATAGAGAGAGAGAGAGAGAGAGAGAAAGAGGAGTTCAAAAATAGGTTCACTAAATTTTTTTTTTCACGCATGTTATTATATTTTTGCAAGTTTCAATATTTACAATTTATCTAAATTAATAAATTATAATATCTTTATATCTTTTAACTGGTCCACATATTTAAAGTTTATATCATAAGATAATAATAATAATAATAATAATATGTTAAAATATTTCTACGAAATACAACTTAGATAA
This sequence comes from Garcia nutans, assembly GCA_947685225.1. NCBI lineage: Eukaryota > Viridiplantae > Streptophyta > Magnoliopsida > Malpighiales > Euphorbiaceae > Garcia > Garcia nutans. Next base: position 20,618,357 of record CANTUV010000044.1, read on the forward strand.
AGAAAAAATTAACATCCTAATAAAATATATATAAAGTGCAAACATACTATTATATGTAGTGAAGATACTTTGCTATATGAGGCAAGCAAACTTTTAGCTATGTAACTTATAAAACGAAAGTATATATTAATTTAAGTTGCATCTTGCATATGCCAAAATCAATACTAATAATATGGGAAGCTGATTTAAAAAAAAATATGGGAACGTATATATACTTTTTACACCACACTTAGCTAAATGGGTAATTACATGTATACGTAGTTATATTTCAAAATCAGCCACCTGAGACAATTTTTTGGATGTAAGATAATGATTTGTGTTATTACTCAGCCTAATTTAAAGAGGAAAAAGGACATGAATGAATCATTTAGTGTATTGAATCGACATATTACCATATTTAAATAGACTTCGAGTAAGTACAATTTATTATCAGAATTACGGTGAGCACGGTTTGAATAGTTGGAGAAAATTCCCATATTAAATAAAAAGTTCAATAAGTGAATGTTTTAGAACCGATCTCGACTTGTTCGAAACAAATATCTATATCAAATTATCCTATGAATCGATATATTACTATTCATATATTCATATCTATATCGGATAATCTATGAAGCACTAACACCTTAAACAGGGTGAAATATTGGTATTTGACACTTCTTTGACACAGACATGCATCTGACATGTGTTCGACCTGTGTTGAATATGGCTCCATACATATCTTATAATTTTTTTATTTTTTTAAAACGGAAAGAATACGGCAGAGACACGCAAAAATCACGATAAAAACACATTTTAAGATATTTTAGGATATGTTAGGATACATTTTGACATGACATTAGTAAATTACTAATATAATTAATTTTAATTACAAAACTTATTTTTTTGTTACAATATATATTTGTCCCTTATTATATTTTTATAATTTAATATACATATGTACATATGTATGTTTAAATGTATAAATGTATCCCATCTATATTGTATCTCTTCTTTTCAAGAATTACCATGTCAACGTATTCATATCGTATCGTTTTCGTATCCCATGTCTTTGCCCTTGCTTCATAGCAAATAACTCAAATTGAGATGCCATGTAGAGTGCTTCACCGCATTTACTTTCCACCATAATAGGAGGTTAAAGTCAAGAGTAACTTCTCTATAAGCTCCTCCAAATATTTATCCAACTCAAATTCAGATACCATATATATTACGCTCTCTCTCTCTCTCAGAGAAATATTCATTAATTTCCTCATCTACTTCTTGCGCTTCAATGCAAGTTGAAAAGATATGCTCTGCCTGCGGTTGTGCTAGCTACAATTTTCTTATTTCCTAACTTATATTCTTCCATCATATCATTGAGATTCTTTTTCATTCTTTAATCAAATTCTTCTGCCTCATTCTCGCCATAATAAAAAGTGTACTTGACCTTTAGATAATTCAATTTATACCTAGGATATAGTAATACAATCATTTTATTAAGAGAACTCCAATATTTATCAAACTTGGCTCTCACGTGTTTGCTCGTAACAGCAAAGGGCAAAATAATTAATGGCTTCACATAATTATAACTCTCAATATTTTGATGTTTTCGAGAAAATAACCACAAATCTTATTTGTGATATCATAATTTTTTTTCACAATTATAATAAACCTCTTTGAATTTTCTCAGTCTATGCCTTTTGTACTTAATCCCCAAGACAATTTCCACCATTTAATAGGGGGAATTCACCTTGTTGGACAATTTAATGACAAAGAAGTTTCATTTGTGAGTTTAGTATGCTCGCATCTCCTTGCTGGACAATTTAACTCCTAATATACTTAATGACGTATCTAATTCTTGTTAGGAAAAACATCTAAAAAAGATTCTTATATGGTTTGTCTTGATGTAAAAAATAAAATAAATAATTACATAAAAATTGAAAAAAATAAAAGAGTAAATATAAAAATAAAAGAAAAGACAAAAACTTAACATAGTTCGGCGTAAATCTACATTTACGACCGAAAAAGAGCAAAATTCACTAATAAACTGAAATATACAAGAACAAATGGGAAAACTTAAATCATTAATTCAATTACACCTAAAAGTCTCATACAATCTCCTAGAATTACAAGTCACACTGTGAGTATAAGTATACTTAAATAAGATGAATATAAATCTTATTTACGAAAAATTCTAATTACTTGGTAAAAAATTCGAAATAGAGTCTTATCCAATAAGTGTTCCTAAATCATAATAAATTAAAAAGATTTTCTTCCAATTAAAATCATTTTCCAATAAAGAAATCCAACTTCCAAAATAAAACTAATTGGAAATAACAAACTTCTTAAATAATTCAAAACTAACACAAAAATTTTTCACCTTGACTTTAAATTTTCTTGTAACAAAAAATAAAATTTTGCTTCACCTTCTCCAAAATATGCTAACATTTTAATTTTTATAAATATCATCAAAGCCTAGATAAGGTTTGAACTCACTAAAATAAAGAAGTTTAATTACAAAATTATTAGAATTTAAACTTCTCATGGAAGATGAACCTGTAGCTAAATCTGCAACAACAAAACTTTACAACACATACAATCTATCAATTTATTTAGCATTTTCCATCTTGCAGAGACCTTTCAAAACTTTTAAAATTCTACTTCCATTGTAAATCTGCTATCAATATTATTCAAAGCAGACAATAAAATAAAAAAAAAAATTTATATCAGGAACATGTCGAATCTGAGTAAAAGTTCTAACTATGTTATAATATATTTTAATTTTAATAATACCAATACCAATAATTTTATATGAATGATTATTACCCATTAAAACATGATGGGTGTCAAATTCATAAAAAATAAAAATTTAGTTTTAGACAAAATAAAATTGTAAAAGGGGTGAATAGGGTCAAATCTTCAGAGAATTGATTACTTAATTAATTTCTCTTGAAAACCTAAAGTGAATGCTTAGTAAAATTAAATTGGGGGGGGGGGGGGGGGGGGGGGGTTGTTGTGATTGAAAATTGAAATAAATTTAGAACTGAAATTTAAACTAAAAATAATTTAATAGCAGTAAAATAAAATTGAAAAAATAATAATGGTGACAATTTCAGTCGAAGGGAATAATCTTAGTTTCAATTTTTTTGATCTGATTATTGATACAAAAATAATTTTCTTTAATTTTTTAATTAATTTGTTCTAGCTAACCGAGACGTTCGTATTAGCCAATCCTTCATTAGGTAATAAATTAGTTAAGAGATTCTTTATAACTAATCCTTGTTATTGAATAACCCTATCAGGACGCCCTTTATGATTTAACACACTAACAACTTTAAGACTCAGAAGGACCTAATTCTAATCAATAAATTCTACCATGGAATTTATTTAAATTAGATTGTATATCCTTTTAGTACTACGCCTAATTGCCACAAGTATCAAAAGCTAAAGAATAATTATAAATTCTTAGTTTTGAATGGCAATATATTATTTGACTAATCAAGCAATGAACCATATTATTTAATTAGAAAAATAATAATGATAATAAGTTGCAGAGTATATACAAATATTGAAATTAAAGAAGTAAGTAAAGAGTTGATTAGATCTCACAAATCTTGACGAATTGAAAACCTTAATTACCCCTTCAACTATATAGAGTTTAGTTACACATGCTTTTAGAAAAGAAAACTAAAATCATATGTTATGCCTGCTGTAAAACGTGAACAGTGAACATAGAAGAAGAAGAAGAAGAGACTAGGGCTGCCAATAAGTTGGCTTAAATACCCTTAGTTTCCTACCCTAATTATGAAAATAATAAATAAAATAAATTACAAATAAAATTTAATAGCTATTAAATTCCTAAATATTGTTTTCTCAATAAAGAAATAAATAAATCCTAATATCTCTGAAAATCTGCTAAAAAATCATATCCCAAGTGTCCTAAACGAGTCAGGTTTCCCAGCTGACCCATATAATTTTCCAGCATCAGACCACCCTTAGGCACAAGCCTTGCTTAAGGGTTACGCTCAAGGGTGTTTTCAGCTCTTTTCCAGTAGCTTTGAATGGCAATATATTATTTAACTAATCAAGCAATGGACCATATTATTTAATTAGCAAAATAATAATGATAATAAGTTACAAAATATATACAAATATTAAAATAAAAGAAGTAAGTAAAGAGTTGATTAGAACACACAAATCTTGACAAATTGAAAATCTTGATTGCCCCTTCAACTGAATAGAGTTTAGTTACACATGCTTTTAGAAAAGAAAACTAAAATCATATGCTATGGCTGCTGTAAAATGTGAACAGTCAACATAGGAGAAGAAGAAGAGACTAGGGCTGCCAATAAGTTGGCTTAAATACCCATTAGTTTCCTACCCTAATTATGAAAATAATAAATAAAATAAATTATAAATAAAAATAAAATTTAACAGCTATTAAATTCCTAAATATTGTTTTCTCAATAAAGAAATAAAGAAATCTTAATATCTCTAAAAAACTACTAAAAAATCATATCTTAAGTGTCCCAAACGAGTCAGGTTTCCTAGCTGACCCATATAATTTTTCAGCATTAGACCACCCTTGGGCATAAGCCTTGCTCAAGGGTTACGCCCAAGGGTGCTTCCAGCTCTTTTTCAGCAGCTTTTCACCACTTTATTCAACTTGGCTCCATTTCCTTCTCAAGCTATAATCTATGTAAAAATACCTCAAAATCAGAAAAATCTCATGATAATAAGCTTAAATATTCTTACAAATGTTAGCAAATTATGCCCACTATCAAATTCCCTCACACTTGAACTGTGCTTGCCCTCAAGTACTTTACTATTTAATAGCGCTATCCCACATTCATCAATTCTTAATTCAAACCATAACATTTAAATAACCTTAAACAAAATGGCAGCAAAAGATTGAGAATTCATAGAATAAGCTTCTCACTAATTCACACATATGAGCAACCCAATTAATAACATTATCAACATAAAATGTCAAGAATTTTTGCTCTATTTTGATGGCAATTAATTACCAAGTAGAAAGCTACTTACATCTAGAAGATAATATTTAATCCATCGAATAATATAAAAATCAATGTCAAGAACTTATTATTATTATTATTATTATTACTTTTGAGCACCTTTACACTTGCCTGACACGTCACCATTCTTTTGATGTAAGGGAAAACATTTGTGATGACGGCATCCTATTACTCAGCTGGTCATAAAATCAAGTGGCTACTAGCTCTACTCGTAGTCTTTTGACTAGCGGAGTAAATTATTCATTTTTTGAACTTTTTGGGCTCTTTTTTTTATATTTGATTAGTTCTCAACAAATTTCCATTTCAAGCACAACTTAAGACATATTAAATGAGCCTAACTACATGCTTCTGTCTAATTAAATTTATTAAACAAGAACATCATATAGCAAAAGTCCTTAAAATATTTTATACTAATAATATGCATTAATTAAAGCTGCTCATAACAAGTGAATTGACAAAAATCAAGCTAGACCAATCAATCTTAAGACTGCCAAAATAGTTTGAGATTCAACATGTCACATCCAAATAAAATGAAATGAAATGGGGCTTGGCTAAGCAATCATAAAACACAAAAACAACAACTAAGTTCACAAAACATATGAGACTTAGCAAAAATTTTCCTAAAACCATAAGGCATCATCTATATCCAAATAAAAATAGTGAAAAGTGTGTAGAAACTTTAAAAGTAACCAAACCAATGAACAAATCAACTATTCCATCATTAAAATTCATCCAAAAAAATAGGATCAAATCTCAACAAATCTCTACCACACTTAGAATCTACACTGTCCTCAATGTAGCAAAAATATAACAAGATATGAAACAAAAATAAATGGAAAATAGAGGACTCCCCTAATATCAGCAAGGGGTGGTAGACTACTGGAATAGTTAGTGACGTCGAGGATATCAAAAATCCAAATCTGTCGTTAATTTGTCAAAGCTCTGGTCAACTTTCATGATTTGTTCTCTAATATGACAATCACTATTTTCTAAACTATCTAGGCGCCTCTCTATGTGATCAAGTTTCTCAAAAATTTCTCATAATAATGCCTGATCTGATGAAGAAGGAGGAATTATAGTCGCAAGAACTAGAGTTGCAAGAGTTGTAGCCTGTGAAGCTTTTCAGAAAACCCGTTGATCTCTTAAAGTAATATGTCCTGCATGAATCAAAGAAAAAATGACATTCTCTTTCTGTAACAGCCCCATTTCATCCAAAGTGTGAAGAGTCAAAGGGGCTAGCATTCAAGTCAAGTACAAATCAATTTTTTCAATATCAAGCAAACGTGGATTAATGGCTAGTTGAGTAATAACTGTGTCTAAAATCAATGGTCTCTTGATTGAAATGACATTAAAGAATTGACTTGCTAACCAAAAACCTAAATTTACTTTCCTTTTCCTACTCATGCACTGCAAGAAAAACAATTCAACTTTAGACACTAGAGCATGAGCATCTTTTCTACCTGAAAATACATATGCCAAAAGTCGATTCACATATTTTAAGCTAAGGTCCTTAAAATAGATATTTTTTTATTTAATAGAGTTATATGGTGCAGGTTGATTCTCACAAAAATCAGAATACAATAGTAGCAATAGAAAATCATTAGAAAAATCACACATTGTGGCATTGACATTAAATCCTAAGTTTCTATTAAATTCGTCTAATGATGAACTAAAATGTTCTCCTATTAAATGAAATTTAACCACATTAGAAGCACTCAAATCAAATTGGCCAGATTTATCAAAATGGAAAGCAGAATAAAATTCTTTGACCAATTCTGCATAAATGGGATTATCCATCAAGAGAAACAATTCTCAACCAATACCTCAAATCAATTCAACACATTCATTCATAATATTCAACAAACCAAGGGTGGATAAATGAATACACTTACCTGGAAAGATTAAGAATTCACTTATCTGTTTATACCTCTATTGATCACTAGGATTTTCAAATTCTAAATGCAGATGGTGAACTGCTGCTGAAGTTTCTCCCAAGAATCTCCCCTTCTTGACATGTGAATGACTCCTTGGTTCAGTAGCAGGTGGTTTGAATGGATCTTGTGAAGCCTTGTTATCGCTAGAAGATGTTGCTGGTTATCGACTCTTCATCAGAGAGCTCAAAAATCAATCGAGGGCATTTTGGTGAAGAACTCAAAGATGGGCCCTGCGCCTTCACTTGATTTAGTCCTCATATTGGATGGGTTGAGAGGGTGGTCTTCTCCTTTTTTTTTAAAGAAGAACGCTGGAAAATGCATCAAGGAGCTGCTGGTGGTCGAAGAGAGAGGTGAGAGGGCGGAGTGGCATTACTGAGCTCGGTGGTTCGATGCGGCGGTGTGATGGATGAGCTCAGGCTGGCAGTAGCTCAAGACCATTCAGTGGAGCTATTGGGTCTGGTCATTACTCTATCTGGCTCGGTGGCGGGATGATCGAGCTACTGGGTTTGGGTCGCTTAGTGCAATGAGCGATTGGGGGTTGCTGTACGAACTGTGTGGTCGATGAGAGGACTAGGTTGGAGCAGCTCGCGTGGTTTGATGATGATGGCAGGGCAGCAGTTGGGTGTGGAAAGAAAGAAAATGAATGAGAAAGATGATTAGTGGCTGAAAAGAAAAGAGGAGGAAAGAGAATAGAAAGTGTGTAGGGTTAGTGAAGTGGAAGAATAAAAATGCCCATAATGCCCCCTTTAAGCTTTGTTTTTTTTAAATGTCAAATGCCACCAAAACTTCTTAATACAAGTACCGCCCTCCGAAAAAAAAATAACCACCAGTGCAACTCCATCTCCATTTAACACCTAAAAACAAAGTTCATAGGTTAGCAACATCCCAATAAAGGAGAATATGAATAGTAGCATAATTATTTTATATTTTATATTTTTATATAATTTTTTTAATATAAAACTTAAAATATAAAACTTAAAACTAAAAATTTTAAACAAAACAAAATTAAAATAAGCAGATGAAATAAAGAAGAAGAAAAACAAAATGTATAAAAAGGGAAAGATAGAAAAAATAGGTTACCTCCCATTAGCACCTTCATTTAAAGTCTTTAGCTAGACTTTTATTCTCCATTCAAGCATCATCCAAAGGACATTATAGCTGCACATCCTCCAATTGTTGATATGTGAAAACCTTCATAAAATGGTTCAAACGATGCCCATTGACCTTAAAAATTTTTTCAGTGTCTAAACTCTTGATCTCTACTGCTCCATGAGAAAATAAATTGGTAATAACAAAAGTTCCCATCCACCTGGTCCTCAACTTAACAGGGAACAATTTAAGCCTTGAATCATAAAGTAACACTTTTTATCCCACTACAAATTGCTTCCTAGAAATCATCTAATCATGGAAAGCTTTTGTTTTAGCCTTATAAAATTTTGAATTCTCATAGGCCTTATTCCTAATTTCTTCCAGCTCTTGGAGCCATAATTTCCTCTGTTCACCTGCCTTATCTAACTTCAAATTACATTGCTTAATAGCTGTGAGCGAGGATTTTCACCCCCACTCCCTGTGGAATGGTTTTTGTGACTTCGGCACTGTTTAGGCTCGGGGCCTTAGAGAACACGGACCTAAGTCCGGAGAAAATGGAGTCGCCACCCAGACGGCCGGGAAAAAGAAAGGGATGGATGACTCGATTCCTAAGGAATCCCTAACCCCCTAATGGGTTCGGAAAGTTGGGTACATGTGGGGAATGTGAGAAATGACCCAACACCCCCACAACGCCCGGTTCATTGAAACCGGCCTCATTTACAGGTCTTTATATTATAAAATTCTTAAGTATAATAATATCATCCATATTACATGCAACAATTGAAATAAAGCATCGTTATTTTAGAAATCAAAGCAATGTCCAAACAAAATAAATAAATGGACACCCATCCGAAGATGGAAACATGTCCTTACATCATCCATGTCTAAACTAAATAGGACACCCTCCAAAAGGTAGAAACATGTCCTCTACATTGGTCTAAAATATAAAAGAAATTTAAATTACATAGAACTTAATTGATGAGGTACCCACAAAGTGGAAACATACCTCTTACAACATTTGAAAATCAGAATAAATCGATAGAAGTAAATAACCATTCATCATAAATAAATCATTCATCAAAGATATCACCAAAATATAAAATAAACATCCATCCATGATAAATTAAATAAAGCATTGCAAATAAATCAAAGCATAGAATGAACTACATAATTAAATCTAAAAATAAAGTAAGTAAAGATACAAATTAGGGTTACTATTTCTATTTAAAATTCTTTAATTAATATTTTAGGATTTTAGAATCTTAAGATATTATTATTGTTATTTGTTTAGGCTACTGTAGGTTTTAAAAGAATTGAAAGGGATTAGGGTTTCATGAATCAAATTAGGATTTAGGTTTGTATTTTGAATAATAAAGGAAGTTAAACATAAAGATTTATAATACATAAATAAATATTGACCCGAGCCCACACGGCGGTCCCGCTAGCCGATTAGCGGGCGGGGGTCAAGGGGGCAGCGCCCCTTTGTGGGGTCGGTATTGAAAATTAAGATTTTAAGGTTTAAGATTTAGAAAATAGGGTTTTGAAATTGGAAGAAACTAATGTTATTTTTAAAAGAATAATGCTTACTGTGTGATTTTGGAAAGAAGATTTAATTAGGGTTAAAGCTCTTGATGCTTAAAAAAATAAGGCTACTGACTTTTGGAATAGAGATTAGGGTTTTGGGAATTAATAAAATGATTTAGGGTTTTTGGTGTCTTGGAAAATATGTTTGGTTTTAAGATTTGTGAAAATAGTTTATAGTTTTATAAAGTTTTTGAAAATAAGCAAAACGGTTTATGGTTTTTGGAAACAGAAAAGTAATGAATTAAGGTCTTTGGAAATAAAAGGTTCAATTTAGGGTTTTAAATTTTAGAAGAAACAAAATTAGGGTTCTTAAGTTTAGGAGAAACAGAATGAACGATTTAAGACTTTTTTGAAAACAAAAGAAACGAATTAGGGTTTTGAAGGTATTTAGAAACAGAAAAGTGTTTATGTTATTGAAATGAGGATCGATGTTTATAAATCAAGGTTTTGTGTGTATAATCTTAAGAATCAAAGAAACAAAGCTACTGTAAGAAAATAAAACAAAAAGAGATTAGAGATTCAAACTTCCATTCATTGGTTCCACCAAAAATTACTTCTTGGATGAACAAGGACAAAGGCAAGATGGCTGCCTTTGATGGATTAATTACTTGCTTGTTATTTCTCTCAAAAGTCTAATCGTTTTACTGCCAAGTCCCTTGTTAATCTCCCCACTATTTGATCCAAAGTTTTTCTCCGATTGTCCTCCCCTTCTGTGTTGTTTTTTGGTCTTATTTATAGAAAATTTTGATGATTAATTTAATTTGTTTACAAAAACTATCATTAATTTTGAAAAGGAAACCGAAACTAAATTCTATTTGGTTTAAAAAAAAATTGAGTCGGAAAAATTTCGCTGGCGAAAAAAATTGCTGCGGGCCACTGTGGAAACTTGCGAGGCGCGCGAGCGAAATTGGCTGAGGGCCATTTCTCCCCCAGGAAACTCCTGCAGGCGAAATGGCCCAAGGCCATTTCGTCCAAACTTTTCGGCGATGAATTTTTCTGTTGCCGATTTTTCCGTCGCCAATTTTTATTTTTATTTTTGTTTATTTATTTATTATTATTATTATTATTTATTATATTAATTTTTTAAAAATTATAAAAACTAAATACTAAAAAAATATTATTTAACTAAGATAACATAAAAATTATTTTGGACTAATTAAAATATATTGGACAACACAAAAATTATTTTGGACTAATTAAAATATATTGGACCGGACTGGGTCAAAAATTAAGGGTCTACAATAGCCCAGTATTCTCTATGCTCTAATTCCACAGGTAAATGACAAAGCTTACCAAACACTAACCGATATGGAGACATACCAATAGGCATCTTATAGGTAGTCCTGTAAGCCCATAACATGTCATCCAAATGCAAACTCCAATCCTTCTTATTGAAAACTCATCTTTAATTGGAGTCGGTCCCTCATTCACCAGCAATTGATTGAGATGATTTGCTACTAAATTTTTTGATACCTTCTTGTCTCTTATTTCCAAATCAAACTCTTGCAACAAGAGTACCCACTAGATAAGTCTTGGTTTAATATCTTTCTTCTTCAACAAATACTTTAGAGTTGTATGATCAGAATAAATAATAACTTTAGTACCAAGAAGATATGAACAAAATTTTTCTAAAGCAAATACTATAGCTAGCAGCTCTTTTTCAGTAGTGGAGCAATTTGATTGGGCCTCATCAAAGGTTCTTGAAGCATAGTAAATAACATAAGGTTTCCTTCCAATTCTTTGCTCGAGCATTGCCCCCACAACATGGTTGCTGGCATCACACATTTTTTTTCAAATGGTAAACTCTAATATGGTGGTTGTATAATTAGGGTAGAGATCAATAGTTCCTTGAGTTTATCAAATGCCTTCTTGCAAGAATAATCAAAATTATACTTCACTTCTTTTTGCAGCAGCTGGCATAAGGGTTAGGCAATCTTTGAAAAATCTTTGATGAAGTGCCTGTGGAAACCTACATGGCCAAGGAAAGATCTAACTTCCTGCATACTAGCGGGGTAAGATAAAGGCTTAATTACATCAACCTTTGCCTTATCAACTTTAATTCCTCTCTCTGGCACAATATGCCCTAAAATAAATCTTTGATCAACCGTAAAATGACACTTTTCATAATTTAACACAAGGTTTGAGTCTAAGAATCTTTTAAGAATTTTAGTCAGATTAGCTAATCATTCACCAAAGGAATTTCCATAGATGGTGAAATCATCTATGAAAACCACTATAATGTTCTCAACATATTCAGAAAATATACTTACCATACACCTCTAAAATATGGTTGGGGCATTACAAAGACCAAACGACATTCGATGATAGGCAAATGTTCCAAATGGGCAAGTGAAAGTAGTTTTCTCTTGATCCTATAGCACCATTAGTATCTGATAAAAACTTGAATAGCCATCAAGTCAACAATAATGGGTCTTACCTACAAGATGTTCCAACATCTTATCAATAAATAGGACAGTGAAGTGGTCCTTTCTTATAGCTGCATTTAGCTTCCTATAATGATGCAAACTCTCCACCCATTTTGAACACAAGTTGGGATTAACTCATCATCTGCATTCTTCACCACAGTCAAGCCTGTCTTTTTAGGTACTACCTGAACTAGACTCATCCACTTACTATCTCAAATGGGATCAATCAGACTACATCAAGAAGCTTTAAAATTTCCTTTTTCACTCCCTCCATCATTGGTGGGTTCAATCTTCTTTGGGCTTCTTTTTTTTGGCTTGCTATCCTAAGCTATAAGAATTTTATGCATGCAAGTTGAAGGTGAAATTCCTTTAATGTCAGCAGTCATCCATCCAATAGCTTATTTATACTCTTTTAATATGCAAATATGATCTTCTTCCGCATCTCCACTGACTATGTTGGAGATTATTACTGGTAGGCTTTCTTCTTCTCTTAAAAATGAATATTCAAACGTTTGGGCATCGACTTTAACTCCAGATTCAGTGCCTATACAACAGTGGGTAGAATTTTAGTGTGGGACATTAGCAATTCAAATCTGGACACATTTTTCTTTATAGGTTTAAGGGCTCCCATTTCGCACACCACATCTTGAAGATTTTCACCTATAATAAGCTTGTCGTCTAGATTTTTTAAGCTACTTGCATCAAGACTTTTGCAAAGAACATTGTCTAAATTAGCAGTATCATTAAATTCAAAAATTTCTTGACTTAAAGAATCTATAACATCCAGCCCACACACACATAATACATCATTAGGGTACTTCATAGCATCATAAATATTAAATTTTATAATTTCCTCATCAAATTCCATAGTAAATGTAACATCATGGACATCAATTTTTGTTCTAGCTCTGCTAAGAAAAGGTCTTCCTAATAAGATATCAGAGTAATTAAAAGATTTATCCCCCTCCATGTCAAGTATATAAAAGAAGCTTCTAAGTCACACATGGCCCTTTTTATACCTAAATCACTTATTTTACAAGAAATTACTAACATAACTTGATCTTTGTACTTTGGGGGTAACTTTCTTTTAATCACAATAGATATGTTCTCTCATACTCTTACCTTTTTCATTACCACTGAGTTTCTTTTTGTTGGTGCACAACTCCTTTAGTAACTTAACATATCAGGGCACTTGCTTGATGGCATCCAACAAGGGTATATTGACCTCCACTTTATGAAAAGTCTTCAAAATTTCTTTCTCAACCTTCTCCTTAGATTTTGCAATTCTTTATGGGAAGGGAGGTGGTATTACTAGAGGTGTAGGCTGATCAAAGTTGACTATGACAAATGGTTCTTTCTTTTGAACAACTATTTTAGATTCTGCCATTTTGTCTAACCCCTGCCCAGGGGTTAGCTTCTGGTGGTTTTTGTCCATTATTTCTTTTCCACTTCTTAAGGTAATGGCACTTGCATTTTGCTTTGGATTAATTATTGTTTGAGAAGGTAGCTTCTCTTGAGACTCTAACTTGCTAACTGATGTGGCCAACTGACTAATGTGGGTCTCCAAATTTTGAATGCTCGAATGAGTTTCCCATTGAAATTGTTGGGTATTAGTCATAAAATCCTTGAACATATCATTAAGAGACATACCTAATTTTTGTGGAGGTGGTGAAGGTTATTGTGGTGGTGCCCTTTGCTGGAATTGTTGGGAATTCGGTGCTCTTGCTCCATATCTAAAGTTTGGATGGTCCCTCCACCCCGGATTATAAGTATTTGCATATGAGTCATGCTTCCCTTAGGTTTGACTGGGAAATCCACATAAAGCATTCACTTGTTGTTGCTCATCTTCTTAAAGTGTGGACACATGTCAGTAGGATGACCTGAATGAGAGAAAATTCCATAAATTTTTGCCGGTTGTACATTTCCTACAACCATATTTTGCATCAAATTTGTTAGTTCAGTTATTTTGGAATCAAGTAAAGAGATACTCACCTCATTAACCCTCTTTGGAGTTTCTTTTTTGCTATCAAATTGTTGAGAAATGGCTGCCACGATGGTGATGAGGTCTCTAGCAACTTGAGGAGTTTTATTCACTATGGTACCTCTGCTAGTGGTATCCAACATGCTTTTTTCTGTAGGTAACAACCCTTTATAAAAATATCGAAGGAGAGCTTGCTCTGAAATTTCATATTGCGGGCAACTTGCACTCAATCATTTAAATCTCTCCCAATATTCATGAAGGTTTTTTGAGTCTTTTTGCTTAGCACCACATATTTCTCTCCTTATATTTGCAGTGCTTGAAGCAGGAAAGAAATTATCCAAGAAAATTATCACCATGTCAGTCCATGTGTTTATTGACCCAAATTGTAAGTTAAAAAGCCAATCCTTGGCTAGCTTATCCAAGGGAAAGGAAAGGTTTTAAATTTGATTTGTTCCTCAGATACCCTTTGTAGTCTCATGCTTGAGCAAACAATATGGAATTCCTTTAAATGTTTATAGAGATCTTGACTTTCTAGCCCATGAAACTTAGGTAACAAATGATTCAAACCAGATTTTAACTCAAAGGAAGCATTTAGAGCTGGATAGGTGATGCAAAATGGCTGCTGGTCGATGGTAGGGGTTGCCAATTCCCTCAAAGTCCTTTGTTCATTACCCATTTGCTCCTGTTCTTCAAACTTGCTGGAGGAGAATGAAGAATCTGAATCTGAATTTGTAACTACTATGTGATCAACTGCAGATGATGAAGTTGCAACATCTTGCTTCTATTTTTTCATCTTCTTCCTCAGTCATTTAGCAGTCTTTTCAATCTTACGATCATATATGAGTTCTTTTTTTATAATCAGACTCGGTAATCAAAAGAAATAAAATAAGTTAGAATCAAATCCCCAATAGCGGTGCCTAAATTTGATGGGTATCGAATCCATCAAAAATAAAAACATATTATAAGACAAAATAAAATTGTTAAAGTGGTGAATATGGTCAAATCCTCAGGAAATTAATTTCTCTTGAAAACCTAAAGTGTATGTTTAATAAAATTAAATGGGAATTTTGTGATTGAAAATTGAAATAAATTTAGAACTGAAATTAAAACTAAAAATAATTGAATAGGAGCAAAAAAAATTGGAAAATAATAATGGTGATGATTTTAGTCGAAGGGAATAATCTTAGTTTCAATTCTTTGATATGATAATTGATACAAACATAATTTTCTTTAATTTTTTAGTAATTAGTTCTAGCTAACCAAGACGCTTGCATTAGCCAATCCTTCCTTAGGTGGCAAATTAGTTAAGAGACGCTCTATAACTAATCCTTGTTATTGAATAACCCTATCAGGATGCCCTTTAGAATTTAACCCACTAGCAACTTTAAGAATTAGAAGGACTTAATTCTAATCAACAAATTCTACCGCACAATTTATTTAAATTAGATTGTATATCCTCTTAATACTATGTCTAATTGCCACAATTATTAAAAGCTAAAGAACAATTACAAATTCTTAGTTTTGAATGATGATATATATTGTTTGACTAATTAAGAAATGGGTCCTATTATTTAATTAACAAAAAAATAATGATAATAAGCCACGGAAGATATACAAATACTGAAATTAAAGAAACAGGTAAAGAGTTGATTAGTCTCATAAATCTTGATGAATTGAAAACTTCGATCCCTTCAACTAAATAGAGTTTAGTCACATATGCTTTTAGAAAAGAAAACTAAAATCATATGCTATGACTGCTGTAAAAATGTGAACAGTGAATAGAGGAGAAGAAGAAGAGACTAGGGCTGCCAATAAGTTGCCTTAAATACCCATTTAGTTTCCTACATTAACTAGGAAAATAATAAATAAAATAAATTACAAATAAAAATAAAATTTAACAGCTATTAAAATTCCTAAATATTGTCTTCTCAATAAAGAAATAAATAAATCATAATATCTCTAAAAATATGCTAAAAAATTGTATCCCAAGTGTCCCAAATGAATCGGGTTTCCTAGCTGACTCATGTAATTTTCCAGTATCGGACCACCCTTGTGCACAAGCCTTGCCCAAGAGTTACTCCCAAGGCTGTTTCCAGCTCTTTTCCAATAACTTTTCACCACTTTCTGCAACTTGGTTCCATTTCCTTCCAAAGCTATAATCTATGCAAAAATATCCCAAAATCAGTAAAATCTCATAACAATAAGCTTAAATATTCTTACAAATGTTAGCAAATTATGCCCACTATCAAAATGGCTCCACTAATAGTTGGTTTGTAAGAAGAAAACTAATTCCTATTGACACTTATGTGGAATGAGCAACCAGACTCCAAAAACCAGCCTTCATTGATTTTGATACATTAGTTAGTCATAGCATAGACAACTAAAAAATTCATCTTGTGCAACATATGCCTCAACAAAATTTTTAATTTCTTGAGTCTTTTCTTTATTTTTATTTTATAACTTAAGACAACTTAATTTTATATGTCTTTTCCTTTATTCGAAACATCATAATTTTGGCATGTTATTACTATTCTTTAGTCTTATGCACAAAATTGGAGGACCAATTATTTGTGTCAAACTTTTAATAACATCAATATCTACTTCATTCCATAACACATATTAGGCACATTTATAGGATCAACATGCTATTATGA
Source organism: Garcia nutans (assembly GCA_947685225.1). Classification (NCBI taxonomy): domain Eukaryota; kingdom Viridiplantae; phylum Streptophyta; class Magnoliopsida; order Malpighiales; family Euphorbiaceae; genus Garcia; species Garcia nutans. Next base: position 20,635,037 of record CANTUV010000044.1, read on the forward strand.
TTATTATTTATATCAACTTATAACATCACTATACATACTTTATGAATCCTTTTCTAAGCAAGATAATAATTCATCATTTTTATATTTATTTTTAATCTCACATCAATCTTTGTAAGATTTCTTAAGGCATCATCATTAGCTACTTTTAACTCATAATCATGCTTATTCTCATGGAATAGAAAGACAAGCTTTTGTCTTGTTCTTTACTCAAATTTCTTAAAGAGTCACTAGTTTTGCATGAAATCTAATTTTTAAGATGACCATCATTTTATATCCAAATGACTTATTATGTCGTATTTATTTCATATTAAATAATCCATCCAACTCTTCATATCATCATACTTTTAGCATATTTTTAAACAACTAAAAATACTCAACTTAAAATTTTAATATTTTTGGAACCACATGTTAAGTAATCCACACAATCATCATACTTTTTCATATATGTAACATACCATAAACAAATAAAATACTCAATTTAGAACTTCAATATTTTAGTCACTGCATGTGCATCTAAACAATCAACTTGTTCAATAATACAAGTCAAGATAATCTTAACCAAATCGCATACATATTGGTACAACAACATTACAACAATATTTAAACAATCACTCTAACACTCATGTTCTACAAGTCTTGGCCAAAACCAAACTTCATTTTATACATATACAATTTTACATGCAAGTTAATGTTACTCTTTTAAATAACTCACTTAACATATATTTCATGCATACATTAAAACAATATTTTTAAGAACATAAAAGTCATAAAAATATCACCAACATTCAAATCTTTCTCTTATATGCCATCTCTAGACTTATTCTTATTTTTTTTTTTATAAATTTCCATTTTGTTCATGAAAAGAAATCAAGACAAAATGGCCATTAAAGCTTCGATGCATGTACACAAGTTCTTTGTTTAAATTCTATTTAAATAAAATACCTCTTCTGTTCAAACATTTACTTCTCAAGTGACCTTCATTAAATTTTAAAATTGGAATCCTTCATTTGTTTCTTTGGAGAGAATTTTTTTTTATTTATAAAAGATTGAACTTCCATCAATTTCATTTGCATGCAAGTGATAACTCTAAGTCTAAATGATCCTTCCTTCCTTTGATTATCATTCATTTAAGAAAATCCATTTTTATCTACTTTGAACTTAAGAAAATAAGATATTATTCACCATTTATATGTGTCTTCTTGAAGTTTCAAAACAAGATAACAAGTTCTTTAACAAACAACACATGTATGATAATTTTAAGCACTCACGTCTTTTCAGTTTCTTTGAACTATGCTAATGCCTCTAGAAAAACTTTAATGTTGACTTCTAAGACTCCATGAACAACCCTTCAATGTTATGTATTTCTCTCAACTTGGTCTAAGAAAAAGGAAGGCAATAAATAAAGAATAACAAGTAGATAAATACAATGATAAATCAAAGAAAGGGGCTAGATAGATGTGTACCTTACTTTTATGGGGCTTCAGGCACTGGAGTGCAACTTCATCTCAGACGGAAGGATGGACTGGATTGCCAAAGGGTACTAAAAATATTAAACTAGAGGTCCCACCCAAATGGGCTTAGATCAATTACACCTAGAAAGTTTCTTCCTCAAATGAGCTTGAAACAATAAGCTATGGTGCTAGTAGCCCATGCTATTCATGATGGCTTAAGGCTAGAGGAGGAAACTACTTATAGAGGTAAGCTAAGGAAGTAAAAGATTATAAACTTTCTATATAGGAGTCTTTTCATAATATGGGTAGAGGGTTCACCTTGGTTTGGGAGAAGTGACCTTTCTTCACATTTTGCTTCATTTCTAGCCCATTTGACATCCATTTTGAGTCATTCTTTTTTATTTGATTTTTGACTTCCATGGCTACATCTTAGCAGTCATTTCATGATCACTAGTGATGCATCTAATCTTAACATTGGGTAAATAAGGTTTTATGCATAGTCTGCACTTTCAGGCTCATTTCGAGACCATCTAATGTTTGATTGATGTGATTCTTGATGTATTGAAATTGTGATGAAGTGGGCTATATGATCATAGTCTTTTGAGGTTAGTAAAAATATGTATTCTTATGTGCAACCTATAAAATTTAATTATGTTCAAATACAACTCTTGAGGGGTACAAAATTTAAGGTTCATAGCTGCCCCTGTCATGTGAGATGTAGTGGGTGTAATGAACATGATGGTGCAAACTGGATGCGAGCTTTAGCCAATAATATATAATGAAATAAATACCTATTATGGGAGACCAGGAGTGCCTTTTCTAGGGTTGCCCTAGAATTTTTACAGAAGCCCAACCTATAAGAGTAAGGGAGGTCCATCCTAGGTAAAAAATGTCTATGCAAACCTACCTTAATGGGGGGTAAGAGAAGACCTATCCTAGGTTTTGACCTAAAGTGTCTATATAAATCTAACATAATCGGGGTGAGAAAGGTCCATCTTAAGTTTAACTTAAGATGTCGGTGTAAACCTATTTTACCTAAGCTTATTGGGACTTATGAATCGTGTGAAATTGCTTCACCAATTTGTGTGCTATTGTAATGCCCCTTATAGTTGTCTAGTATCATGTCTTAATTTCTTTATGCTGCCAAATGGTTTATGGACTTATGCTAATATTCTATTATGATGTCATCATTATGAGATGCTTGGTTACTGAACCAAGGATCAAGTTCTAAAATGCACCTTAAATTTGTATTCCTAGGCTCATACCTAGAATGAATTTTAAAGCTTGATTATAGGGCTCTTACCTAGAATGAATTTTGAAAGCTGAATTCTAAAGTACTAACCTATAATTAGTTTTGAATGCTCAATTCTAGGACTCTTACCTAGATTATATTTGAAAGTTGGGTCTTACGGTATGAACCTATAGTTGGTTTCAAAAGCTTGATTCTAGGGCTTTTACCTAAAATGGATTTGAAGGTTGAATTCTAATCCTCTAGCCTTGAATTGGTTTCTTAAAAGCTCAATTCTAAGGCTTTCACTAAGAATGATGGTAGAGGTAAACCTAGGTTTGATCTAGGAATACATAGGAATGAGGATTAGGTACCTTAAGACCTAGGCTTTCGATTGATGGTAACAAAATTTATGAAGATGCCCTCTGGATTCAAGGGATAGATATTTGGCTAGCATTTTGCTTTTGGCTTACTTACTTTTCTATTGGTTATGAAGCAATGGGGCTAGTAGTGTGACACTAGCCTTTGGTTGAGTATGCATGGCTGATGATAACCTTAATTTGGTTAGGCTAAAGATGCATTGTTTAAGCTATAATAAAGTTATCAACTATGGCTAAATTTAGCTTTGAGTGTGGGGATTTGGCCATGGTTGGCCTTTGATTGAGCTAATTTATCTTAGAGGGATTGGCCTTAGGTTTAAATTGCTTTAGAGAGCTTGCCTTAGGTTTGAATTGCTTTAGAGAACTTGTTTTGAAGGGCATGTCCTCTTGTTTGACTTGTTTCGAAGGGGCTTGTCTTTGGGTTGACTTGTTTTAAAGGGCTTGTTTTCAAGTTTAACTTGATTTGGAGGGCTTGGCCTCATGTTTGACTTACCTTGAAGGGCATGGCTTCAAGTTCCATTTTGGGATAAGTTGGTTCATTAAATTTAGAACTTTAGCTTAGGTAAGTAGGTTACAGTCTGATTCTTCTTGTTTAGAATGAATGCAATTTGCTCTGCTTAGGTTAACTTTAGATGAGTTCCTATCAGGCTTTGATTTAGGGCTACTTAGTTTTTAAACCATTGTTTTGGCTATAAGCTATAGTCAATTTTAGATCCTAGCTCATGAATTTCAGTTTGGGTATATATTATGGTTAGTTTTGGCCTAGAGTTTGAAATAATGAAGGCTATGATCAAGTTTAGCCTTTTAGGTTGGACAAGATGTTTAAGGCGATCACATGGTTTGACCTTAAATTAACTATTTCAGTTTATAAGGTTTGGCCTAGAGTGCAAAAGGACCATTCTTGAGGGGTTCAAAATTTAAGATGATTTTGGAAGGCTACAATCAGGTTTGACCTTTATAGACCCTTAATTTGGGTCCTGAATGAATCTAGCCCCAATTAAATAGCTTAAATTGAATTCGGTCCTAATTAAAAGCCCAAATTACTAAATTGCCCTAAGCCATTACCTATGGCCAATTGGCCATGATTATTGCTCATGGCCAATTTGCTATAACTCATGGCCAACTGCCATGAGTATTGCTCGCCATGAGTCTTGCTAATGGGGAATTGGCTGTGAGTCCATGTCCAATTCTCTATAAGACCAGCCCATTAAATTTTCCTAATTCTACTTAAACTCAAATTTTATTCTGATAAAGGTAGGGATTTTCTAATAGGATTAGGACTCATTAATAGGAAAACCTACTTAGAAACCCTAATTAAGTATTATGAAAGGGAATCAATAATAGCAACCCAAGGAAGAACGGCTAGAAACAAAAAAAAAAAGACAGTGAATGAAGAAGCAATTAAAAAGAAAAGAGGTAGAGAATAAATATAGTAACCATTGAACACCATTGTTCCACCAAATACAAATGATCCAAAGATATAAGATTTGTCCAAGGCAGAAACAATTGTGTAGTTTAAATTACAAGGCTTTCTTCAATGCTCAGATGTTTAGTGGAACCAACAACATCAGTATGGTCTTCTATACCCTTCTTTATTTAATTTAACAAATTAATATGTTAGTTTGTTATGTAACTTTGCAAAATTCACTTTACATTACTTTCTTTGATTATACATTAATGCTCTAATGTTGCAGTCTAAAATACTAATTGCATGTTAAACCCTAGTTTTGCAATCCAAAACGCTAATTGCACGTTCAAACCCTACTTTTATAATCCAAAACCTTAATTGCATGTTAAAATCATACCTTTATAATCAAAACCCTAATTTTAAAATTAAAACCCAAAACACTACTTTTATAATTAAAACCCTTATTTAACACTAAAACTCTAATTTAACACAATCCATTAGTTTAATCCTATGTGAGTGGAGATTTTTATCCTTACTCTTGGTGGAATGGTTCTTGCATTATTAGACTCTATTAGACACTATTAGACTCTGGTCCTTATAGATCACAGGCCTAAATTCGATGAATAAGTGTCACCACCTAGACGGTCTGGAAAGATAGAAAGGGGTGAATAACTCGATTCTCAAGGAATCCCTAATCCCTGCTAGGTTTGGAAAGTTGGGTATGCATGGAGAAGGTGAGAATGATCCAACACCTCCATAATGCTCGGTTCATAGGAATTATTCTCCTTTTCAAGTCTAAATATAATCAAATTCTTAAATATCATGACATCATCCATATTACATGCAATTAAAGGAATAAAATATTATATTATTAATTAAAACAAATCAATTAAAGATGGGCACCCATACAAGATGAAAACATGCTCTTACAATGCCTAAATGTCTACTAAAATAAAATTAGACACCTATCAAAGGGTGGAAACATGCCCTTTATAGTAGTTCCAAAGTCCAAACAATTAAAATAAACAATTAAAATAAATAAGGGACCCATGAAGTCCATGAACAATAAGTCCTTTTTCATCATTTTCAAAATCCAAACAATAAGTCTATAAACATAATTGAACCATCCATCATAAGCAATAATAAATAATCAAAACTCATTATAAATCATCAAACACATAACAATACAATTAGAGTTCCATCAACAAATTTAATTGCAAGATTAAGGTTTGATCTCAAAAACTTGGGTTGGGCATGTAATTTGGGTTTTGATCCTAGAACTAGGGTTTATCATGCAATATTAGGGTTTAACATGCAAAATTAGGGTTTAAGATGCAAACTAAGATTAAAACATGCAAGATTAGGGTCTAAGATGAAAACTAAGATTAAAACATGCAAGTAGGTCCTCAGATGCAAATTATGGTTAAAACATTCAAGATTAGAGTTTAAGAAGTAGACTAAGGTTAAAACATGCAAGATTAGGGTTTAAGATGCAAAATAAGGTTTATATATAAAACTAAGGTTTTGTGTGACATAAGACTATCAAAATTAAACTTATAGTTTAAAGAGACAATTGATAGAAGAATAAAGAAGATCAATACAACTTAATTAAAAGGACTTAGAAAAGTCATATTAATGTTGTTGGCTCCACCAAGTTGAATTTGTTGAATCACGCTTATTACTTGATTAATTGAAAAAGCCTCGAATTTAAATAATTTGGAAATCATTCAGCTCTAATGTTTCTAGCTTTAGCTTTTTTTCTTCTGTCTCACTTTCCAATTGTTGTGCTTTGCACTTTGTATATTAGTGTTAATTGCTTACCATTTTCTAATTGTCAAACCTAATTGTAGGCTGCCAATTGATGGCTTTCTTTCTACTGTCTAATTACCTTATATTTATAAGTAGGGATTTAGGGCAACCCTTTACTATTAATCTTAATCCTCTTTAAAAACCTCCTTATTTATCTGAGAGCATTCAACTTTAATGCAATTAGGAATGAATTTGGACTGAATCGAGGGATCATATCGAATTGGCCTAGCCAGTTCGATATGAGCTAGGCTCATATTGACTTTTGCTATGGCCAATTTGATATGAGGCAGCTCATATCAAATTTGGCCTTTCCAGTTTGATACGAGCTAGGCTCATATCGAATTTAGCTATGGCCAGTTCGATATGAAGCAGCTCATATCCAATTTGGCATAGTCAATTCCATATTAGGCAGTTCATATCGAGTTGCCCATGCCCTAACCTAATCGAGTCGGCCTGTATAAATAAATTCTCAACTTCAAATGGACCGAACCTAATTCAAACATATTACATTGGAATTTGGGGTATTTATAAGAAAATAAAAATAAAAATCTAATACTAATTGGTTAAGAAAATAAAAACCGTTTAGGAAATAAAATTAAAAACCAAGTAGAATAGGGTTTCGAAAAAATTGCGCTGAACTGGCAAAAATTGTTGCGGGGTGCTGCTGGCTGGGCACGTGGGCTGGGCGTGGTCCATAGGCCAATTCGCTGCAAGTAAAACTTGTGGCAAATTGGCTTGTGGCCAATTCGCCTCTGGTTTTTCCTGCGGCAAATTGGCCGAATCCAATTCGTCGCTAGCAATTTTCGTCGCCGATTTTTTTATTTATATATATATTATCTTTTTTTATTTTTTAATTAAAAAAATATTATAAGTAATAAATATTATTATTTAATTAAAATACCATCAAAATTATTATGGACTGTTTAAAAATATCGAATTAGACTGGTCAAAAATTAAGGGTCGATAATTTGCCCCCCTGCTTGAGCGATCTGAGACTACATCAAAAAAGAGCGAAAAATAATGTGAATTTTGACTGGATTTAGAGCCATACTGCACTCTGTAACCAAGGTTTGTTTGAGTTCTGGACTAAAAAATAATTTGGGCTCTAGACCCGTAGTGATTTTTGGATTTGGGTTCTGGACTTAAAGATAATTTGGGTTCTGAACCCGAGATAAATTATGGACTTAAAAATAATTTGGGTTCTGGACCTGAGATAAGTTCTGGACTTAAAACTAATTTGGATTCTGGACCTGAGGTAAGTTCTAGACTTAAGAAATAGTTTGGATTCTGGACCCGAGGTAAGTTTTGAATTTAAGAAATAATTTAAGTTTTGGACCCAAGGTAAGTTCTGGACTTAAGAAATAATTTGGGTTCTAGACCCGAGGTAAGTTCTGGACTTAAGAAATAATTTGGGTTCTGGACCTGATATAAGTTCTAGACTTAAAAATAATTTGGGTTCTGGACCCGAGGTAAGTTCTAGACTTAAAAAATAATTTGGGTTCTGGACCCGAGATAAGTTTTGGACTTAAAAATAATTTGGGTTATGGACCCAAAATAAGTTCTGGACTTAAAAAATAATTTGGTTTCTGGACCCGAGATAAATTTTAGACTTAAAAAATATTTTAGGTTTTGGACCCGAGATAAGTTCTGGACTTAAAAAATAATTTGGTTTCTAGACTCGAGATAAGTTTTGAACTTAAAAAATATTTTAGGTTTTGGACCCGAGATAAGTTCTGGACTTAAAAAATAATTTGAGTTCTGGAACCGAGATAAGTTCTAGATTTAAAAAATAATTTGATTATCTGCGAAAAATGATTGTAGTCAGTAGGATAATAAGGAAATTTGCAAAAACTTTAGTTATTTTTTACCATGCCTATATCCTATTGCCCACTGCATGTAAAAATATTTTAAAAGTGTCAAAATATTTTTAGACACGCAAATATCTAGATAATTCAATTGAATAATTGAATTTAATATTTAGACACTGTGCATTACTATTTACTCACTATTCACTAACTATTCATTTACTATTTATCAACAGTGATATTGGTTTTTTTTCTTTTTTCAAGAGAATTACTATTTTTCACTTTTTTTTATTTTTGTTTTCTTACCTTTGTTTTTTTTCTATATAAACCCTCTTTTATCTTTGCATTCTCACTCCATTTTCTTTTCTTTTTTATTTTTCATTCAAAATCACGAAAGTTTCATCCTCATTTCCTTTTTTCTTTTCCTTTGCAATTTGTCTATATAAATTGCTTATTTCTTCAATACTCATCCACACTTATATATTCTCATAATTAAAGCAGAGAGTTTAGCAGAGTGTTAAGGAGAAAATGCATGCTTCGAGATCAGGACCTCAATCCAAAGCTGAGTTATTGAAATTTATTCGACGTCATGAAAATGGAACTGTAAGTCTACTAGTTGGGATGCAGCTTCATCGCAATTCAAGTCAAAAAATATGGTAACAATGCAATTTGATATTTTAATAGCACAAATATTTGATTTTATTGAAATTTTTTATTTTTTTAATAATGCTAAAGATTAGGAAAATAAATTAGTTAGTTAACTATTTAATTAATAAATAAACAAATAAATTAGAATAGGACATAACGAATAAATGTAGTCTATGAATAAGTAGTATTGGTATAATGATATACTCATCTCATGTTAACTTACCTAACTCCGTGTTAGTGCTATCGCTGTGTTATTCGGGGTGGAGAGTGTGTCTATAAAGCCCGACAATGGTATGATGTAGCACCCTCTCGAGTAAAACAGATTGTCCGAGATTGCAGTTTTGAAAGCTTTATCTTGCAATTACCATCTGAGGAGTGTCCGATAGACAGGAGTGTAGGCTAAGCATTGTTGGAGTGGTGGATGGACATGACCCATACTTTCATCTACCTGTAGGAGAGATGACCATTGGCCATAGTAATCGATTATACAACCATAACTAGTATCGATACTATGGCCTTTCGGTCCCTCTTACCAATGATATTTTGACACATGAAAATATTTAACAGTTAATCGGTATAGAACCGTTATTAAAAGGGCCTTTCAAGATAAAAATTGAGCCGATTTGGAGTTATTGGATGAACTATGAGGGACAGATTCATAGGGAAACAACCAAACAATATGCTCGAGGATTTTTAATGTATTTGCTTGGGTTGACTATTTTATGTAGCATCGAATCTGCCATCCATCTATCGGTGTTGAGGGTCCTTACTGACATGAGTATGGTACCTCTTTACAAAAGCTGGCCTTGCCTGTCTTTATCATGAACTAGATAAGATTTACAGGAATAAGAAGTCTTTTGATGGTTTCATGGTGGTTGTTGAGGTACTCTTCTTCTACCAATGTCAATTCCATTCTTATAGTTGCATGAATTTGATTTTCATTGTTGTTGTAGGTATAGGCATATGAGCATAATCTTGTGAAAGTTCCTAGCATCTCCTGAGAGAGAGTCGGGTATCCGAGATTGAATTTTTAGTTGTCAAATCGTGTAGTAGTTCCCGGCTCTCACCATGTGCACACCCAGTGCTATCTCTTAAGTTGCTTAACCTGGGGCCAGGTAAAATAGTATTAGTATACTTTTAAAATTTATATAAAAGTTCACTTATCTTATGTCATTTTATAGGTCAATTTGGCTTGGTGGAACACAGAAGAGCAGACGAACTGGACTTCTTCCATGAATGTCGTATTACTTTTTCAGCATACCCGTCGAGTCATTGTTGGTCCTGTGTCTAGTGTCTGATTTCTCGGGGAGAGGGTGTATGAGTGGTTCCTTGGTCCCAGCGATGGAGGATCTAGATGAATTTCCCGGAGTATACTTTAAATATCGCATTAATGCCGGAGAATACGTGGTGATTAGCTCACCACGGTTATGATGTTGAAACCTTTCTCTATCTACCGGGTGTATCATATGCCCAGTTTATTTGAGTAAGACTCTTGAACTTTGATGTATCTCCTATTGGCATCTGGGAAATTTCCAAGGAAAAGGAGAATAGCAATGAAGAGGAGTATCACGGAGAGGGAGGAGTGTCCATCCCGCATCCTGGGGCCAACACCTCTCAGGTAAACTTTTACCATTTTGCCATTATAATTACTTCTTTCTTAACTTTTTTTTGGCTATTTTAATGATTATTTTCAGGACATTGGCTCATTTGGTCATAAGGTTGGACCTTCTTTTACTGCTTCTCTATTTGCTTATTCTAATCAACCGGAGATGCCATCTCATCCACAGGGTGTTGATATGAATTACCTGGTAGGTTTTCCTATTCCATGATAATTTATGCTACATGTATGCATGATTATGTATGCTCTTACCTTTTTCTTTCTGGCTCACAATGGATGCTTAAGGAACAAAACAAGAAACTTTAAGAAGAGTTAGCCGCTAGTCGTCAACAGGTTTCCCATTTTGAAAAATTGTATCACCAGTCAAAGCCAGATTTTTGAGACTTTCGGTTTCAGAGGATGAGAGATCCTAGTGCTTCGTCATCTAGGGGACCCTAAACTAATGACCATGAGATTCTTTTGTCTACTTTGGATGAGGACCGTTACAGATCTGAATTCCAAGGTAATAGAGGTTCAGGTGCTCCTGCTTCAGGCAGACTTAGGATAGTGTAAACAGAGATTTTTGCCCTCACTCCCGGTGGAATGGTTCTTGCAACTTTGGCACTGTTTAGGCTCGAGGCCTTAGAGAACATGGACCTAAGCTTGGAGAAAAAGGAGTCGCCACTCGAACGGACCCCCTAATGGGTTCGGACAGTTGGGTACGTGTGGGTAAGGTGAGAAATGACCCAACACCCTCGTAATGCCCGGTTCATTGGAACCGGCCTCCTTTTCAGGTCTTAATATTATAAAATTCTTAAATATAATGATAATATCCATACTGCATGCAACAATTAAAATAAAGCATCATTATATTAAAATTAAAATAATGTCCAAACAAAGCAAATAAATGGACACCCATTCGAGGATGGAAACATGTCCTTATATTGTTAAAAGGTGAAAACATTCCCTTTACATTAATCCCAAAATATATGAAATAAATTAAATTACATAAGGTTTAAATAATGAGGTACCCACAAAGTGGAAACATACCTCTTACAATAGTGCCAAAACAAATCAATAATAATAAAGAAAAATGTCCATTCATTCATTCATTCATTCATTCATTATAAATTAAATAAACCGACCATTAAAATATATAATAAACTACATAATCAAATCCAAAAATAAATAAATAAATAAAAAGTATAAGTTTAGGGTTAACATCTTAAATTAAGGTTTTAAGGAATTTGGGTTTTGGAATTTAGGATTTGGAACTTAGGGTTTTGGAAACTAGAGTTTTGTAATTAGGGTTTTGGAATTTTGAAACTAGGGTTTTGGAATTATGGTTTTGGAATTAGGGTTTTGGAGTTAGGGTTTGGAAGTAGGGATTTAAGGAATTTAGGGTTTAAGAGAGAAAGATTTATGATTGGAAAAAAAAGGGTTTATGATTTTAACTTACTGCCTTTCAAAAACAATTTTGGATTTAGAGAAATAAATTAAAGTTTTGGAAGAATAATCATGATTTTAGAGTTTAATAATGAATTGGTTTAAGTTTTTGGATAAAAATAGTATAGGGTTTTGAGTTTCAATAAAATAACTTATGGTTCTTGAGGTTTTGGTAAAAAAACTAGATTCTGACAATTGATTCAAACCCTCAATAGCTACTGGATGGTTTTAAGTTTTTATAAAACAAGTAAGTGGAGTTACAAACACTAACTGATTAACGCATTAACTAAAGCAAACAATTAAAGTTATTAAAATAAAAATCAAGTTACTGCATGTTTTTATTAATCAAAGAAAATGAAGCTACTGTGAACATGAATAATTTATCATTAACGATCAAAACTCTGTCGTCGGTTCCACTAAAAAATTGATTTCAGGATGAACAACGTGAAGACAGTATGGACTCTGCCTTCTTCTTTGGTTGTCTTGATATTTTTGTTTGTTGCCATCCCAATGTTGCTAAAAATTCCCCCTCTATTAAAGTATTAGGACTTCTTATTTATAGGCAAAACCAATCAAAAAACCCTAAACCTAACTCTGCTAATTTGTCTTTCAGATAAATTCTAAGCTCCTTCGAAAACCCCGGACAAAAAAATCTAAAAAATCAATTGAAACCATGTCGATCTGGGCAACCAGATCAACATGAGTTAAGGCCATGTCGACCTGGTAGCCAGGTCGACATGAACAATTGCTCATATCACCCCGGTTGGACTGACTCAAATTATTATTATATTTTTTTAACTTATGGACCAAAAAGTTTTAATTTGGGCCTATTCAACTTGATTTTAGGGTTTTAAAATTGAATTTACGCCTCTTTAATCCGAACCGACTTATTTAAAAATTATAAACTAGGTTTAAATCTTTTAAAGTTGGATCAAATTTATTTTGGCATCCTTTAATTAGGACCATAGCAAATTGGCGTCAAAATTAAGTGTCTACAGTTTGCCCCTGCTTGAGCGATCTGAGACTACAACAAAAGAGAGCGAAAAGCAATAAGACTTTTAATTTTGGCAAAATTAGACTTAATTTTCTTGAGATGGTTTGGGTTCTGGGTTCTGGACCCAGTTCGAGTTCTGAACTATGAAAAGACTTGGGTTCTGGACCCGAGACGATTTAGGTTCTAGACCCGGTTCAAGTTTTGGACTCAGAAAAGACTTGAGTTCTGGACCCGAGATGGTTTGGGTTATGGACTAAAAATGACTTGGGTTCTAGACCCGGGATAGTTTGGAATTTGGACCCAGTTCGAGTTTTGGACTAAAAAAAAACTTGGTTTCTATACCCGAGATGGTTTAGGTTCTGGACTCGGTTCGAGTTCTGGACTCAAAAAAGACTTGAGTTCTGGACCCGAGATGGTTTGGGTTATAGTCTCAGTTTGAGTTCTTGACTCAAAAAAGACTTGGGTTCTGGACCCGAGACTGTTTGGGTTCTGGACTCAATTCGAGTTCTAGACTCAGAAAAAACTTAGGTTCTGGACCCGATTCGAGTTCTGGACTCGAAAAAAGACTTAGGTTCTAGACCTGCGATGTTTTAGGTTCTCGACTCGGTTTGATTTTTGGACTCGAAAATGATTTTGGGTTCTGGACCCGGTTTGAGTTCTGGTCTCGAAAATGATTTTGGGTTCTGGACCAAGATTGGATTAGGGTGCTTGGCCTAAGAATGGCTTAGGGTGCTCGACCCAAGACTGAAATAGGGTCCTCGGCCCAAGACATCCTTTTGTTGTTTGAGAATTTTTGCTTTCTTCTAGCCAATACATTCAGTCATCTATGAGTTTCGGCTTTCTTCTAGCCATTGCTCCATTCTTCAATGGATTCTGCTGACTTTCTGTCATCTGTGAGTTTCAGCTTTCTTCTAGCCATTATTCTATTCTTTAATGGATTCTATTGATATTCTCTCATGTGAGGGTTCTAGCTTTCTTCTAACCAAATAATTTTAGCTTTTCTAGCTGGACTGATCTTCTATCGGTTGAGAATTTTTGCTTTCTTCTAGCCAAACAATTTCAACTCTTCTAGCTGGACTGATCTTCTATCAATTGAGGGTTATGGCTTTCTTCTAGCCAGTTGTTCCATCCTTCAATAGATTGACTTTAGCTCTTCTAGCCGGACTGAGTTTCTATCAGTTGAGGATTTTGGCTTTGTTCTAGCCAAACAATTTTAGCTCTGCTGGACTAATCTTCTATTAGTTGAGGGTTCTGGCTTTCTTCTAGCCAGTTGTTTCATCATTCAATGGATTGACTTTAGCTCTTCTAGCTAGACTGAGCTTCTATCAGTTGAGGATTTTGGCTTTTTTCTAGCCAAACAATTTCAGATCTTCTAGCTGGACTGATCTTCTATCAGTTGAGGGTTCTGGCTTTCTTCTAGACAGTTGTTTCATCCTTCAATGGATTGACTTTAGCTCTTCTAGCTGGACTGATCTTCTATCAGTTGAGGATTTTAGCTTTGTTCTAGCCAAACAATTTCAGCTCTTCTAGTTGGACTGATCTTCTATCAGTTGAGGGTTCTGGCTTTCTTCTAACCAGTTGTTTCATCCTTTAATGGATTGTGGGTCTTTCACCCTAAAAATGGATCTTCATCATTGGACCTTGGATCTTCATCCTTGGCATTGTGTCTTCACCCTTGAAAATGGAACTTCATCCATAGAAATTGGGTCTTCACCCTTTTGAAATTGGATCTTCATCCTTAGAATCAGGTCTTCACCTTTGAAAATGGATCTTCATCCTTTGGACTTCGAGTCTTCACCCTTTGAAATTGGATCTTCATCCTTGGAATCAGGTCTTTACCTTTGAAAATGGATCTTCATCTTTTAAGCTGGATCTTCATCCCTAGAAATCAAGTCTTCACCCTTAAAAGTGGATCTTCATCCTTTAAATGTCGGGTCTTCACCCTTGAAAATCGGGTCTTCACCCTTAAAAGTGGATCTTTATCCATTGGAGATCTGGTCTTTACCCTGGCTTCAGCTCTTTTAGCTGGACTGATTTTTTTTTTTTATCTTTTGCATCTTCATTCTTTTGAGAGTTCTAATTTTTTTCTTTTTCCATTCTTTTTTTTTGTTCTTCCTTTGCACTTTTGCAAAAAATTCAGCCCTTTTTTTTTAGCTAGCCTTCATATCTTCTCCTTGCCCCCTATGATTTTTTCTATGCGGCTTTGGTTGATGTTTGTATATTGTCTAGCTCATCAAATCAAGCATGTATTTCTTCTTTCTTTTACAAAATTTCTGGAGCTTCCTCATGCAATGGGCTTTTCATGCCCCCTGATTCCATATCCGTTTTATGATTGCTTCATAGAATATTACTGTTTATTTTTTACAAAGAAAAATGGAGTGTGATATGCTCATGTATGCATGCTATGCATGAATAATACTTATAGTGGTTCCATTGACTCTCAGACTAAGGTTATGAGCTGAAATGTTCTCATTGACTCCTTCTAAATGCCCATTCAGGTCTTGCTTTGGAAAGATAGGATGCTTCACATTTATGGCTTTTATCTTAAAGATATTGAAAACATGAATAACGAAGACCCCAAGTGGCGGAGATAGATCCATTTCAAATTATGATTCAGTATTTCAATTGGTAGCTTCTTCATAACCTTGCCATTAATCATTTCCTTTGCCCAATGTGTCCTTAGAGGTTCGATAGTTCAACATACTCCCCTTAACTTGAATTTTTTTTTTGAATTTTTTTTTTGAATTTTGATTTTGAAATCAAATGTTGGCTTTGCCAAATTAATGTCAATTTACCTCAGGACTTGATTTTTCAAATTAACATATCTATAACATGACAGCCCTAGTTACCATACTAAACTCGAGAATCATTTCTATTTAGGCAAGAACTATTGCACTTCAGATAGGCATATAAACATTACTTGGTCAAAGGTCTCATTTGAGTTTGAATATTGTCTATCTCATATGCATGCTTATCCAAACTATCTCCACTAATAGACTCTACCTACCAAGAGAGATCAATAAGTCTTTGATAGGCTTGAAATGGTGTCTATAAAGGACACGAGTTAAATGAAGGCCTTTTGTAAGTTGGAGCCATTGTGACACTATGGCCAAACCCTCACACCATGATTTTTTGTTGGAGCCATAGGAAATTGGAAATATGAAAAGACAGAGCTTTGAATATTCTTCTTTCTTTTTGGCGTTAACTTGAATCTTGATTGGGATAGTCTTTGCCTTTGCAAAAAGTTCGGTACCCACATTCATTTCTCTTCTTCTTTTCCCTTTTATTTCTCTTTATTTTTCTTATCCTTCCCTTTTCTTTCTCTTTATTTTATCATTTTGTCCTTCTTCTCTGTAGGATTGTTAAGGACTTTCAAAAACTAGATGGTCTTTCCCATTTTTCTCTAATTTTGATTGAATCTTTGGTTGGGTTGGACCAATTCAAGTTAAACTGTCCTTATAAACCAAATGGAAGCCTTTTGTTGCCTTAGGTAAAAGAGAACTCAGTTGGCTTTTTGAACCGCCTTTTTAGGTTTTATCTTCTTTTTTTTCCTTTTTTTTCCTTTTGTCCTTTTTTTCTTTTTTTTTTCTTTTTTTTCTTCTTCTTTTTTTTTCTTTTTCTTTTTTTTTGTTCTAGCTCTAAAAGAGTTGTCTTATTTGTACCAACTTGGGTTTCTAATAATGGATGAGTGGAGTGACATAAATCTTCTTTAACGTGGATAAATCATTTGTTACTCTGATGTTATCTTGATATATTGGAGATATTAGGTGAACTTCAACTACTCTTATGGTCTTGATAACATCAACTATCCTTACAGTTTTGGCTATGCATTCCATTCTTTGATCTTCTTGCCTCTTCATCTTATTGATCATAAGACTTGTCAAAAGTGTCACAACTGCTCATGATAGGTCATCATGCTTATAAGTCAATAAAGAGAAAGTTGAAATCTTACGAAGGCTCAAAGGGACAAGTAGGGATTGATATTTAATTTGGTGGATACTAGTTGTTGGCTCATCAAACAATGCCTAGATCATCTCTCCCTTAAATAAGCAGGGTTTAATTTCGCCTTGAAAGTTTGTCAAAGCATATTCTAAGACTGACTAGGTCCTAGACAAAGGTCATTATGCAGGAGCCCTCTCTATGTAAGCATACACAACTCAATGTTATAGAGCAATTCCCTCACCTAGTAAAGTTATTCGAATCATGATGCATAAATATATTAATTCATGAATTATCAAGCTAGATTCCTCATTGGTTGAGCACCAAAATAAACAAAGACCAACAAAAATTTTAATGAAAGTAATTTATTCAAATAATCTTAATTTTAAAGACATAATTGTTCTAAATAAATATTAAAGAAAGAATAGAGCAGCACTCCAAGCTAATGGAAGTTCGTTGAGCTGGAGTTGAAGTTACTTCATTTATTTAGACATATCACGAGTAAGGATTTTTTCCATAGTTAGCCCAAGCTTCCTTAGCAACACATCATCTTTAGCAGCTTCTCTATCCATATCATGACAAGATGACAAGATAAAATTCTTCATGAAGGTTACAAGTGATGGTGCCCTTCCAAATTTAGGCAGAGGATTATTCTTAGTGTTGGGCTTATCCAGCTCAGGCAACTTTCCACTGTCAATAAAATCTTGAATTTCGTGCCTTAATCAAACACATGTATCTATCTCATGCCCTTGTATTTGATGGAATTGGCAGAAGGCCTTGACATCAAAATTTGGTGGTAGAGGCTTATGTACAGGTCGAGGTGCCAATGGTTGTAGCAAATTCATTTTTATTAGATTTTCTAACATCTTTGACAAAGGCTCCCTTAAGTCTGAAAATTTATGCTTCTTTGTTGGTTCAGTTGTTGCATTTTTCTCAACATCTCCTCTTTCCCTTTGACTTTGCCCACTAGGGTGGTAGCTGCCCTTATTGCTCCACTCAAATGGCACATGGTTTGGCTGGTCTTGTAGAATAGGAATTGATCCCTCATTTTTCATTCGATCTCTATTAGTGAACATGTTCCTCGTTGATGCTGCCTTTCCCTTCTTTCTTATGTCAATGGGAGATGCCTCATTAGCATTATTGATGATCTCCAAGATTTGAATCAATGGCATTTCCATAATTGACCTAAATATTCATAAGCTCTTATAAAGAAAAGGTTGGATGAAATGCAAAAATAGTTTAAACCATTGTAAAAAGATTTTAGAAAAAAATAGATTTTTGACTTTGTATTTTGAGTCATGAGAAAAGAATTTTTTTGATTTACTTTTAGAAAAGTTTTATGTCCTAAGACCATCTTGAAAAATTTTGAAAATAGCTTTGGTCTTTTGGATTTAGAGGAAAAAATTACTTGAGCTCACAATGTAATTAGGTCATATTAGAAAAAGAACAAATCAAATAAGCCATGATTTAAGCCAAGATAATTAACCATAGTCAATCAACAAGCATTTTGGATAAAAACCTAAGGAAAGTAACTAGGCCAATTACATGAGCTTTAGTATTTGGGTTAAAAGGCTTAGGTTCCCATAGCAAGTATATACCAAAAGGTACAAGGCTATGAGTGGTTATTCCATGCTCGATCTCCATACTTTGAGTGAAAGTATGTTATCCCTTACACAACACAACACGGGTAACACAAGCATCCTAACTCACGCACACGATGCAATCTAAATGATGTAATGGATAATATCATGATAAGAAAGAATATAATAATATAAAGACCAATATAATCAACTTCTCTTATCTCCAGTGGAGTCACCACTGTGAGCGGGGATTTTCGCCCCCACTCCCGGTGGAATGGTTCTTGCGACTTTGATACTGTTTAGGCTCAGGGCCTTAGAGAACACGAGCCTAAGCCCGGAGAAAATAGAGTCACCAGCTGGACGGGCCGAAAAAAAAATAAAGGTGTGAATGACTCAATTCCTGAGGAATCCCCAACCCCTTAATGGGTTCAGAAAGTTGGGTACTTGTGGGGAAGGTGAGAAATGGCCCAGTATCCCCACAATGCCTGGTTCATTGGAACCAGCCTCCTTTGCAGGTCTTAATATTATAAAATTCTTAAATATAATGATATTATCCATATTACATGCGTTCAAGAATAAATAAATACTTCATTAAAATCACAACAATATCCAAACAAAGCAAATAAATGGACACCCATCCGAGGATGGAAACATGTCCTTACATCATCCATGTCTAAAACAAAATAGGACACCCACCGAAAAGTGGAAATGTGTCCTTTACATTGGTCCAAAAAATCTTAAAAATAAAATAAATTACATGTTGCTCACGACATGAGGTACCAAAAATATGGAAACATACCTCTTAATATGTTTTGAAATCAAAACAAATCAATAATAATAACAAACCATTCATTATAAATAAACCATTCATCAAAGACATCAAACATCAATCAAAATATATAATAAATATTTATCTAATTTAAATAAAATAGTAAGTATATAAATTTAGGGTTCATGCATCAATTTATGTTTCTTTGGTTTCATGTTTAACAATTAGGGTCTTGTAATTTAGTTTACTGGATTAATCAATTTGGGAAATATTTAATATAAAAGAAGTAACATAGCTACTGGATGTTTTAAAGATTTAGTGTTTCTAAAGTTTTATGGAAATAATATTAAAGTTTAGGGCTTAAATAAATAAGATTAAAGATCATGAAAATTGGATTTTAAGTTAGGTATTTGGAAAGAGTAGGCTACTGTGAATCTTTCAGAAAAATAGATTTGGTTAGGGTTTTAAGAAAGTAGTCTATTGTTTTGTGGTTTAGAAAAGTGTAATTAGGGTTTTAGATTTCAAAAATATGTTTTATGGTATTAAGGCATTAGGGTTTTGAAAAATAATTTTTAGGGTTTTAAATAGAGTTTGGATGGTAAGTAGAATAATTGATCATCTATTGTACATTTAAACAATTAATCCAATTGAGTGATGAGGCTATTGTAAACATAAACAAGTAAATAGAGATTCAATCCTCCGTTGTTGGTCCTACCATAATTTTGAGTTATGGTTGAACAATAACAAAGATAGTGTGGGCAGCCTTTGACGGGTTGTATGTTGTTTGCTGCCTCTTGATCCTTCAAGCTTGAGATTGTCAATCAACTGCCAAAAGGAATTCGGATAGTTCTTGAAAAAAATTCCAAAAGTCTGACCCTCTCTCTAGCCAAAAATTTCCAATCCCCTTTTCTGTATCTTTAATGTGGTATTTATAAGAAAAAATAAAAACCTAATACTAATTGGTTAAGGAAATAAAAACCATTTAGGAAATAAAATTAAAAACCAAGTAGAATAGAGTTTTGAAAAAATTATGCTGGCAAAAAGTGCTGTGGGGGGCTACTGGCTGGGCTCGCGGGCCACAGGCTGGGCATGGGCCACATGCCAATTCGCCGCAGGTAAAACCTGCGGTGAATTGGCTTGTGGCTAATTCATCGCAGGTTTTTCCTGCGGCGAATTGGCCCAAGCCAATTCGTCGCCAGCTATTTTCATCGCCGATTCTTTCGTCGCTAATTTTTATTTATTTATATATATTTTTTATCTTTTTTTATTTTTATTTTAATTAAAAATAAATATTATAAGTAATAAATATTATTATTTAATTAAAATACCTCAAAAATTATTATTGTCACATCCACCTACCGCATTTATGCAGTGTAGTCACGTGCATAGCGAGAGTAGGGGAAAGGAGAAGATAATTCTTGATAACAGCCCTAGATAAGGTTGTATGACCAAAGGGACCTAATTGTAAATTTTTAAAGTTTTGGGGACGTAGATGTAATTTCAAAAAAAGTTGCACCGGATGTTCTTAATAGTGCATATAACAGATTCCAAAAATGGAATGTAGAGAAAAATCGGATCGCAATGACGTGTAACGGTTTTTCCAGGAAATGTCCCGTTAAAGAAAAATGAAGAAATGTTGACTAAGGGCATTTTGGTCATTATCAATTAAAGTTATACATGAATTTAGGGTAGGAAATAAGGACGTGAGTACGTAGAGAATGGCGAGGGGTTAAATATGAAACGATCGTTAGTAGAAACGAAGCCAGAGAAAACCCGAGCAAAAATAGGACCTAAAGGGAATTTTGTAAAAAGTTGAGGGCTTATCGGTAATTTTTCAAAATGACTTGGAAACTTAAAATAGACCTTATAAATAGAAAGTAGAGGTCGAGAGGATCAAAACTATATATAGTTTGACTCGTGGAACTATACGGTTTAAAAGATATGATCGATTAATCGCCGGAACGTAATGTGGGCCCGGTTTCGTGTCGGGACCGGATGAGTAACCCGGGACAACTTTATGAGATCCAATGAGAAGAGGGACAAGTGGAAAGAAGTAAAGGAAAAGAAAACTATAAAAATCTAAGGTTGGCCAATCAAAAGTAAGCATTTAGCATGTGTAATAAATGAAGAAAGAGAAAGGTGGACAAGTGGGCTTAAAGAGCTTAACCAACACATAAGGTGATCATCATTTCCTTTGTATATAAATATATGTGAAATGAAGAACAAACTCTCTCTTTTTCCACTTACAAAATTCGGCCAACAAAGGGAAACACTAAAAGGCTTCCAAGTTTCTCCAAAGTTGATTTTTAAGGTGAGTTTTTTAGGTTTTCTAGTAAGTAGACTTTAATTTTAGTACTAATTTTAGGTAGTTATATATTTATTGGAAGATTGGAGATTAGAGTCTTTATGTGGAATTGGAAAAATATTAAGTAAGTGATGAGATTAATTGATTAAATGGAAGAATAAAGATGTATAAAGATTAATAAGGTTGGATTAGGGTTTCGGTTGGAAAAGAAATGGAGGATAACTTATTATTTTAAATTTCTAAGGTTTATGTTGTATTTTGAATTTATTGAAGGAGAAATAAAGAATTAATGAAGGAGAAGAAGGAAAAGCTAAGAGGAATTAAAGAAATAAGGTTTGGTACTTTACCTTTGAATAATTACTTTTGATTTGGTGTTTTACATAAAAGAAATTCTATTTGCTTACAAACTTTGGTTTATGGAAGTTTTGAAGTTGATGTTTAAATATATTGATTGAGTTTAGATTAAATATTTGAGTTTTGTTCTTGTTTTCTTAGGGCAATTGGGTTAAATTTAATTGAAACCAAATGTTTTGAGAAAATTTGGCAAGTTGATTTGGTAAGTTGTTTGGACTTTAATTAGTTTGATTTGAGTTAAACATGCAAAAATTGTTAAAAGGAAGTGTTTGAATCTTCACTTTACTATTAAAGAAGCGTTAATATTGATTTGCAAAAGAAAAATAAACTATCCTATGCATTTCAAATGTTTGGGCCGAAATGGTCCCAAAGTGACAGCTTCTGGACTATTTTTGTGGCAATTGTTTGGGGCAGCAAACGAATGAATTTTTCAACGAAATTTTACATGCAATTAGTCAACATATGAAATAAGTTTTCTGTAAAATTTCAGCCAAAAATAAGATCATTTACTTGGTCAAATTCATAACTGAAGTGGACTGAAATTTTGACGAAAACCCAGATTTTACTATTCATTTGGTCATGCCATTTTGCGTTGCCGATTTTTCTCGCCGCAACACTATTCATTTGGTCAATTTGTGATCTTTTGAGGAATGCTTTGAAATGTTTGATGTGTTTATTGTGGATGTTAAATATGTGAAAAAGAGTAACAGTTTGACCAAAGAAAGTGGTGCGCGGCATAAATGGCAAAGCGCAATGAGAATTTAAATTGATTTCTTGAATCATTCTAAAATGAAGTTGGGACTTAAATTAAATTATTTTAATCTTTTTGCTCTACTGGATAGTGGGAGTGGTAGATAAGGGCATGGTGCACTATACTAACGCATGCAATACTGCTCATTATTGTGATATGATATTTTATTCAGTGGTGAGGCCACTGAAGCCAATGGGGAGGCCCATTGGTTAACCAAGATGGGGAGGCCCATTCCTGTGATCTGATATCGGTGGTGAGGGCCACCTATGTTACAGTGGGGAGGCCCACTGCCTTATCACTATGGTTCCCTATATACTAGTAGAGCCTGAATCAAAGACATATTATTTTTCGTTGAACTATATAATGCCAATGAGTTTGAATTATGATTTTACATTATTGAAAGCATATCACATTGAATATATCACGATTTCTATTGGTATAAAGTGGGTTGATTGTTGATTTAATTATTTCCTTTGATTGCGAATACTTTCATATACTACTTTGATTTTTACTGGTAAAGTACCCACTGAGCAACAACGCTCAGCGAGTTAAGTTTTTCTTGACTCGTAGGTTTGGAGCAGTAGATAAATCTTGGGGAAGCAACGACCAGACCACAGCAAATCTCAGGGGTAGATCTTTTAGTTCCATTATGAGTTGATAGTTGTGGCATGTATATGAATAAATATAAAAGAGAATTTCTATGTTACAACTGTATGTTACTAGTATGTAATAATCATAAATATTTACTTTATGTTATATTAGAAGTGTGAACTCTCCGTGCAGGTTTGTAGTTGAGGGTATAAGGTGGATTCATTGGGAGTGCATTAAATTTGATGGTATTCACATTGGTTTGTGTAAAATGTTTTCAAAAATCAGAAAACAAGTTTTGTCGACACTTGGGATCCAAATTTCTAGGGGGAACTATGGCAAAATTTCTGTGAAAATCAGAACTAAAATTTGACTAAGTAAATTGGTAGCAACAATTAGGATAGTGTGGCACCTCTACTCAGCTTACACATGTAGGTTGGGAAGGGGTGTTACAATTAGTGGTATCAGAGCAAAGGTTTAGCCGGTTCTGGGTAGTTAGTTGAAATAAAGGTTGTGTTGTATATGTGTTATTTAAGAATTTTTATTTATATACATGCCACCTAGGATAAGATAATGCTGTTGGTCTGGGTCGTTACTAATGATGAGATGGTATACGTTTACTCTTTAGATGTCGCAAGCAGCGCAGCGTGATATAGGGGAGGAGGTCGAGTCTCAGGCCTCCCGAATTGTAGAAATGCATGTATCAGAGACATCAGCATCTGAACAACCACCCGCTGATGCTCCTATTCCTAATGAAATGTTGCAACAAATGGCTGCCGTACTTTGGCAGATAGCCGGCGTTGCCCCAGCCCCACCCCCAGCGCCAACACCCATACCAGTACTGTAATATCCCTAAGTGTGCTTAGAAGTTATGATAATGTTGTTATTATTGAATTGAGTGTGTGATTGATAAGTGGTAATTATGTTGTTTGAAGAAAAGCATTGTGTAGAGTGAAGTGTATATGTTGTGTATATGGTCATATATATATAATATAAGTTGGTCAAAGGGCTTGGTCAAGGGAAGAGGATATTTTATTTGTGATTGTGAAATTACCAACATGGGCTTGTAAAAGACAAAGGTTTAGTTATATGGTTGAGGGTAGTTTAGTAATTTTCTTTTGTAAGGGTATTTAATGCCTATTGACTTTGTGTTTTCTTCATCATTTTTTCTTCTTCTTCTTGTTGATGGCCGGCTCACTCAAAGACAAAGGAAAGCAAGAGAGAAAGTGATGATTTTGGAATTTTAAGCTCAAAAGTGAAGGAAGATCTCAAGTATACAAGTTGGAATTTCAAGAATTTCATGATTTTAGTAAGTTTTCTCTTGTTTGCCTTTGTTATTTTTGAAGATGTGTGTGAGTTGAGTTAGGGTTATTGATAGTATGATTAAGTGTGTTGATGATTTGTTGATTAGAGTTGAAATTGATTTTAAAATAAGAAGTTAAATTGGTGTTGGTGATGGAAGAGTAAGAGTTGTGTTTAGTGAATATTTTTCTGTTTTACAATTAGTAAAGGCTGTGACTTGTATGATTTTTAATTAATTATAGAAAAATGTTCTTGAAGTGAATTTTTGATATGTTGTGCCTCTATGAGTCTAGAATGACTGAAAAATATGTTGATTCGATTTTGGAATGGTTATGAGTTTAGAAAGATTATTTTTATTAGACCTGTTCCAGCAGGTACCTTAACTGAGACAGCTATATTTCGGGATTTTTAATAAAATGTAGAAAAATCATATCCAATTGAATTTTGGATATGTTGTTGCTTAGTGAGTCTAGTATTTGAGAAAAATAATTTGGAACCACGTTTATTGAATTTGATTTATGGAATTCACAAAGTTCAGAACTGCTGCCAGGATGCAGGGCAATTGGGGCAGTCTGGTTAGGTGAACTATTTGACCAAGATTTTGTGTTCAGTTTGATCTGAAATTTTAAAGGAATGATTTTAATATACAAAACTAAATTCTGTAAAAATTTTAGAATTTTTAGTCAAGTAGATTATTTTATACAATTTTTCAAAATAAGGATAAAATGGAGTCTAAAACCAGAATGTACTATTCATATGGTCATTTTGCTTATATTCCTTTTGGATTAGGTTGTGAAGAGGTTGAATTGCCCTAATTTGTGAAGTGAAGAACTATTGAGTGGAGAAGAGTTTAGAGTGGTGTGAAATGTTATTAAGGTAAGTACCAATGTTGCATGATTGCATTGTTAATGCATATCACTAATGTATTTTGATGTGTTTATATCATTAATGATATGTATATATATATAATTGTGTTGTGGGAAAATGAAAGATGTGAATGATTTGATGAATATTAATGTATGAGAATACAATTGATTGAGTATAATTAAATAATGTTAGGTAAATTATTACATTGTTAATCTAATGTGACTTGTATAGTGCGAAAGAGAAGAGGATCATTCAACAAGGTATGAGCTATGCAAATTTATTATGATAAACACTTTTATGAAGAATTACTTTAATGTACTTTGTAATGTTATAGAAATGATGCTATATGTATAATGTGAATCATGTGATTGAATAATGATATGTTCATTTGGTAAATGTAATTGATGTTGAGTATTATAATGATGATGCACATGATACTATATGAACAATACTATGTTTTGTGTATTATGAATCTTGTGAATTGTATTGTGCTATATGAATAAGGTACTTTGTAATGTTATAGCAATGATGTTATATGTATCATATGGATTGAGATAGGATATGTTGTGTCTTTGCATGTTGCTTAACAATGTGGCATACAATTCCATTTAAAACATAATCTTTAATCATTTAATAATTCACATTAACACATACATAAACATGGGCCCAAACAAACTAATATATTATTCAAATTGCAGAGTTACTATTTTAGTTCATATTGATACCATGCGTCTAGCTCCGAAGGCAAATCATATATCAGTGATGCTTAGCGTCTAGCTCCGAAAGTAAATAATGAGGATAACTTCATAGGCATGTCGCTAAATACAAAACTCTAGAAATTGAATAACATACTAGAACACAAATAATTCATATTTTTCATAATCACTTTTTCTCATCACATTGTCTCATTTCTCATTTTCTCATTCGTATAAATGTCAATTCATTTCAATTCATCACATTTCATGATATCATCACAATGTATATCATCTCACATTAAAAATCACATTACCCAAATGTTTCTGGGTCATTTTCACATAATGCACATAATTCACATTTTATTTATTTTAGCCATTAATAATGGCTTTTCATAATGCACAAAATACATATATATCAATGCACATAATATAACCCTATGTTCATGAATGTTCATGCTGCTAAGTAGCTTAGCACATTTTTCATCCAAAATGTGTCAAGCCAAATTTAATGCAAACATATGTAATTTATAAAAAGTTTGTACATACCTCAAATATAACTCAAATCCAAACTAAAAATCTCCCACCAACTTTCACTTCCAACTTGTCCTTTAACACTAGGGTTGGGCATTTCACTCCTTCTTCTTGCCTATTCAAAACATGAATAAATATCATCATTTAGTATCACATTTTAAGGCATTTTCAATAATAAACCTTAATTAAACATCACTCCTACAAAATTTCAAAATTTTAGCCTAACCTTACTTTAAGATTGAAAATCCATTTGAATCCATTTAAATTTATGTTTTAAGTTTATTTATATCAAGGAAAACATATTCTAACATGTTTTAACCAATTATATTAAATAAACACATGCTCTTATACAAAACCATAAAATATCATAACCTTCATCATTAAAGGTTCTTCATTCCAACTCATTCCAAATATTAATCCAAGCTTATTTCCATAACTTATATCATTAAATAACATGATTTAAACATCAAAATCAAACAATCAACCATTCTTTGAAAAAATTCCCTTCCAAAACCCTAAATTCAACACTACCTTATCCAAACTCTAACCAAACTTGGTTAAATCCATTATTTGACTTTAAAATTCTTGTTTATGCATCAAAACAACACATTTGGAATCAATTTGCAAAATTAAAACATATGATTTCAAAAGTCCAATTGTTCCATAACCCTAAATTCTCTCTTTTCAACCAAACTCAACTCAAGCTTAATCATTTCTTCAATCCAACATAAGAATCATTAATAACTAATCAAAATAGCTTCATACAAACTCATTCAAGCTATTAAATCATGTTATGACAAAAACCCAATATCCACATATTCGCAATTTTAGGGAATTCCAAAGAAATAAGTTGGAAATTTACTATTTCAAGAGGAAATCACCAAAACTTTACTTGAATCCTTAAATTCTTTCACTTGATGAAGCTTGGAAGAATAAAAAAGCTCCATTGGGTAACCATCGAGGTTTGGCCTCCTAAGGAAGAAGAAGATGTTTTTAAATTTTAATTTTCTCTTTCTTTCCACTTAAAAAATGCCATATGTATTTTTTTATTATATTTTTAATTAATTAATTATTTATTTATTTTAAAAAACCCATAAATTACCTCTTCCAACCAAAAATTATTTATTTTTAAATTATTTAAATAATTTTAATTTTATAAAGTATAATTACCATTTTGCCTTTTGACTTTTGACTTTTGACTTTTCTTTTTAAAATGTTGACTTTTGTACATATTGTATATTATATATATATATATATATATCACATATACACTTTATTTTTTCACTGAAAATCCTTCAATTTTTCATTTAAATTTTTTATCAATTTTTCATTTAAATTATTTATTTAATTTATTTGATTTAATTTTGACTTATTTAATTTAATTTTTAAAGAATTACGAATGTTACAATTATCTCCCCCTAAAAAAAATTTCGTCTACGATTACCTGATATCAACTCTGGAACAACTGAGGATACTGTCTATGCATCGTCTCTTCAGTCTCCCATGTCGCCTCCTCAATGGTGTGATTCTTCTAAAGAACTTTAACAAGTGGCACCTTCTTGTTCCTCAACTCTTTCACCTCTCATGCCAAGATCGCCATCGGTTCATCTTTGTAAGTCAGATCCTGACTCAACTCAATGGACTCTATTGACAAGACATGAGATGGACCTGATATGTATCTCTAAATCATAGAGACATGGAAGACATTATGTATCCAGTCTAGCTTGGGCGGCATAGCCAATCTGTAAGCCACTGGGCAAACTCTCTCCAGTACCTCATATGGTCTTATGAAGCGAGGACTCAACTTTCCTTTATGACCAAATCTCAAAATCTTCTTCCACGTAGGCACCTTCAAGAGTACCTTATCTCTCACACTAAACTCTATATCTTTCCTCTTCAAATTTGTACAAGATTTTTGTCAGTCTAAAGCTGCTTTCATATGACCTAGACTCACCTTCACTTTCTCTTTCGTTTCCTTAATCAAATTGGGACCAACCAGTTTACCTTTTCCAATCTCATCCAAACATAAAGGTGTTCTGCCCTTGCTACCATATTAGGACTCAGAAGGTGCCATCCCAATACTGGACTGATGACTGTTATGCAGGCAAACTCAATCATTGGCAAGAATCTGTCCCAGCTCCTAGTGAAATCAATGATACAACTCCTCAGCATATCCTTTAGAATCTATATCACTCTCTTTGACTGCCCATCTATCTGAGGATGAAAAGCAGTACTAAATTGTAACCAAGAACCCAATACAACGTAAAAACTCCTCCAAAATCTTGATGTATACCGGGGATCCTTGTCTGACACCAAAGAAACTGGGACCCCATACAATCTCACTATCTCACTGATATACAGCTCAACCAACCTCTCAAGTGAGTAGTCCATCAAAACTAGAAGAAAATGAGTTTTCTTTGTCATCTGATCCACTATCACCCAGATTGCATCATGCTTCTTATGGGTCAAAGGCAGTCTAGCCACAAAATCCATTGTCACTCACTCCCATTTCCACTATGGTACTGATAATGGCTGAAGCAACCCTGAAAGAACTTGGTGTTCAGCCTTCACTCTCTAGAAAGTGAGACATCTAGATACAAATTCTGCTATGTCCCTCTTCATATATGACCACCAATAATGTTACTTCAAATATTGATACATCTTGCTACTTCCAGGGTGCATAGCATAGAATGATTGATGTGCTTCCTCTAAAATCTTCCTCTTCATTCCTGCATCATCAGGAATGCACAATCAATCTCTATACCATCAACTGTCAATGCCTCTCGCATGAAAGTTTCTACTCTCCCCCTGTTGGCAATCCATCACTATCGTCTGGATTTTCTTATCTATCTGTTGGGCTTCCCTAATCTAATCCAACAACATTGGCCTTAATTGCAACTGAGCCATCAATGCACCATCATCACAAGACTCAAATCTGTCATGCAATGCTCTCAAATCAACAAGCAACGAGAGTGAATAAATAGTCAAATCTGCCATAGACTTCCAACTCAAGGCATCCCAACCTACATTTGCCTTGCCAGGATGATAATCAATTAAGTAGTCATAGTCATTAATCAACTCCAACCACCGCCTCTATCTCAAATTCAACTCTTTCTGAGCACTTAGGTACTTCAAACTCTTGTGATCAGTATAAATGAAACATTTGTCGCCATACAAGTAATGCCACCAAATCTTTAAGGCAAAAACTATGGCTGCTAACTCCAAATCATTAGTCGGGTAATTCAACTCATGAGGCTTCAACTGTCGAGATGTATAAGCAATGACTCTGCCCTCCTACATTAGAACACAACCTAGACCACTATGTGAAGCACCACTGTATATCACATAGGGTTTACCTTCCACAGGCAGGGTAAGGACAGGATCCTAAGTCAACATATCCCCCTAAGCTGCTCAAAACTCAGCTGACACCGATCTGTCCACACAAATCTAACCCCTTTCCAAAGCAATCTGGTAAGTGGTGTAGCTATCATAGAAAAATCCTTCACAAATCAATGATAATAGTCTGCCAATCCCAGAAAACTTCTAACCTCTATCACATTCTATGGTGGACTCTAATTCAGGATAGCCTCGACTTTACTCGGATCAATTCTAATACCCTCTGCTGAAACCACATGACAGAGACAAGTCACATGATTAAGCCAGAACTCACATTTAGATAGCTTAGCATACAACTGCTTCTCTCTCAATGTCTGTAGTACAATCCGCAGATGCCTGTCATGATCTTCATCATTATGCGAATTCACCAAAATATCATCGATGAAGACCACTACAAACTGATCTAAGTATGGTCTAAACACCTTGTTTATCAAATCCATAAATGCTACTAATGCATTTGTCAATCCAAAGGGCATCAAAATGAACTCATAATGCCCACACCTCATGCAGAAAGCTGACTTGGATACATCCACATCTCTAACTCTCAACTGGTGGTACTCTTATCTCAGATCAATCTTAGAAAATACTGCTGCTCCCTTCAACTAATCAAGGAGATCAGAGGTAATGGATGCTTGTTATTGATGGTCACCTTATTCAACTTCAACTGCCTATAATCAATACATAATCTCAAATTTTCATCCTTCTTCTTTACAAACAAGATAGGTTCTCCCCACGGTGACACACTAGGGTATATGAACCCTTCATCAAATAACTCTTGCAACTGCACCTTCAACTCGTTTACTTTTATAGGTGCCATCCAATAAGGGGTAATGGAGACGGGAATGGTACCAAGCATCAGATCGATAGCAAAATCCACCTCTCTCTTAGGAGGTACCCTGGCAACTCATCAAGAAAAACATCTGAAAATTTGGCAATTGCAGGTATACTGTCAATCTGGGACCCCACTGCTCTAGTATATGCAACATGAACAAGATATGCCTCACATCCCTTCCAAATCATCCTCAGAACTAATATAACTGAAATAAACATTGATGAAAGGCGTCTCTGCTCAGTAGATACCACCACATCTCTACCATCACGTGTTCTCACAGTGACATGTTTTCGTTGATAGTCTACCATAACCCCATGCTTGGATAATCAATCCATGCCAAGAATCAGATCATACTCCCTAAAATGCATCTCAATAAGGTCATCGAGAAACTCCTCATCCTGAACAACAACTAGAGCATCTCAGTGCACCCTGCAAATTACCCACAGGCAGTATGAATGCACCGATCTATGAATGCGTAGACCCAAGGTATATCAATGCATAAAATGAAGTACCAAAAAAAGTAAAAATACCAGTTACGATAGCTGAAGCATCCGGCTGCCTTTGCATCACATAAACTCACTGTGATGGCCCTGCATCCTCTAGTCTACTCCCTCCTGCAGAACCTCCTCTCTGACCAGCCCTTGATCTACCACCTCTATCAAAACCTTGGCCACCACAATCCCCTTTGACACAAGGTCTAGAAACTACTATATCTGTCTGTCTATCATCTGCTGGATCTGGACAGTCTCTGAGGAAATGGTCTAGTGCTCTACACCCATAACATTGTTAGTGTATGTGCCCTAGGCCATTTATTTGGATCTTTATGTTATACATTCATTATTAATAAATGAGGTTTTATTATCATTATTGTTTGTTTGCATGTTACACAATTTTGATATTTGTCCCTGGTTTATTATTATTATAGAGATAAAAAAAATAATTCTTAACCAGTATGAACATTGATTTGATAATCATCAGATGGTTATGTGTATAGTGATACAAATCAATTTCATAGATACTTGTTAGAGAACAATGTATTGGATAGACCCATCATGAGATTACTACATGGGTTAGTGTCATAAGTAAATCTCATGATAGTTATGTATTAATTCTTTGACTTGAGATTGTCATAGTTTCCAATATAAGGACTATTATATTTTGACATGATCAAACATTATCCGTAACTGGATAGTAATAAAGGTTATGATCATATATGATAGAAATTATGTAGAGGATAATGAACAATCAAGATAGAATTTGTCCCTCTCTTTGAGAGAGATATCTTTTGGGCCCCTCGATAAGTGAGACTGTGAAATGCATGGCCGTGCTCAAATGAATTGATAGTGTGATCAATTTCATTTGTTTTATCAGTCTACTTGGAGATCGAGTAATCATAAGTTTGGACAATATAAGTATGACGTTGACCATGACTTATGTTCAAGCTAGATATCGTGTGACAAAGGGATTAATGCATGTACTATTATAAGGCAAATTGGACATTCCT
Organism: Garcia nutans; assembly: GCA_947685225.1. Lineage (NCBI taxonomy): Eukaryota > Viridiplantae > Streptophyta > Magnoliopsida > Malpighiales > Euphorbiaceae > Garcia > Garcia nutans. The sequence goes on from CANTUV010000044.1 coordinate 20,667,216, forward strand.
TATATTAATTGGGTAGTTGTAACGCCTTGCTAGAGGCCAATTATGACTTGTTGGTTTAATAGAGATTAAATTGACTGCCAATTAATATGGGCCTATCGGGTCACACACAAGAATGCGTTTTGGGCTGGATATAATATTAATAATATTAATATTAGATATTAATATTTATTATTATTATTATTTTCGTTTATATATATATATTATTAGATAATATATTCAGAATCCTAATTAGATTTGGATTCTGAATTTGTTTTACCTTATCCAATTATATATATTATTAGATAATATATATTCAGAATCCTAATTAGATTTGGATTCTGAATTTGACTTACCTTATCCAATTTCGAATTGGATTCTGGAGTGATTATATTCACTCCAGACGTTAAGTCTTGTGACAGGTAACTTTAAAAAAAAAGAGAACGAAAAAGAAACCTAAATACGTTTTAGAGAAAACGTTCTTCAGCCTTCGCCGTTGCAGAGAGCTAGCACTCCAGACGGTAGCATTCGTGTGGATACGTGATAGAGGGTGTTTCGCGATCGAGGCATCTCTTCCAAACTGTGATTTTGAATCATCAACAGGTTAGTTCTTTGTACACTTTTGTCGAATTAAACGAACAACATGGATCCTGGTGGGAAATCGTAGATCAAAAGTTTTTCCGCTGCGTATTTTGTTTGCTGTGATCTCCTTGATTTCCTAACAAACATAATGCTGGTGCACCGGCCCTCCAGTAAACACCCCCATGTGCCCTACCACAATGAGCACAGGTAGGTGGAGCAAGTGTAACACCCCCATACTCTATATAAGTACTATACATATACCAAGTATACATACAATACGTATATAAAGTATAAGAATGTCACTTTTCGTTTCCAATTAAAAACCTTTATCCAAGTTTAAGCAATATTGCATTAATTTAAAGAGCATTTACAAAAATCATTATTCTTATAAAAAAAAATACAACATAATTAAAGTCACACATGTATGCATCACCTTCTAGTTGGTCTCGAGACACTCTTACCCTTCTCGTGGCATAACAGCTGGACTGCCAGATCAACCGCATAACCACCTGCGCGATTACACCACCGCGCTAAGCCCGAGAGCTTAGTAATACAATTAAATATAAAATATATACTTTACATAAAGATCATACCTTATACTTTTAGCATCATGTTTTATTGTTTTCTTACCCTGTTTTCCTTTCTCAAAGCATTCTTCATATATTCCCACTGATCTCATAAATCATACACATATTTACATAGAACATTCATAAAACTATACTTACCATTTCTATCTCATATACATATACATATACATCATCTTAACAAATCACTATTCAATGATCTATCCAAACCTTCATGAGAACAATTCTCACAAATTCCACATTCATAAACATTTTACACATCATACTATATTCTCATAAACTCATATCTCATCAAAACTCCTCAAGCCATATTCATTTTCAATATATCATTACACACATTACCAAATCATACTTCATAACATTATTTTATTCACAAATTTATCAATCATGAAACACACTTCCAACAAAAGCAACCATAGATCTCATTACTCATTTAGTTCAACATTTGGATATCACATTAACAATAAAGACAGACTTGGGCCCAAACAAAACACTAACATGCCATTCCATTATCAGAGTTAATGCTTTGGTTTAATCATTACATTTATCATTATCCCAACTAGGCTTCAAGGATTTAGGTTCAACCAAGCTTCAAGGGGAACAAAGCATGCTAAGTATCAACCCAACTTGGCTTCAAGAACCAATCCAACCTAGCTTCAAGGGTTGTAACATCTCAATTAGGCTTCAAGGATTTAACCCAACCAAGCTTCAAGGGGAGTAAAACATGTTAAACTTCAACCCAACTTGGCTTCAAGAATCAAGTCCAACCTAACTTCAAGAGATTGTTACTCATATTAGGCATGCCACCAATAACAAACTCTGAAAATGGAATAACACATTAGCTATACAAATCATTTATCAATTTCATTCTCAATTGAATTATCATAACCAATAACGATGGCTTCACATGTCATTTGAATTATCATAGCCAATAACAATGGCTTCACATGTCATTTGAATCATCATAACCAATAACAATGGCTTCACATGTCATTTGAATTATCATAGCCAATAACAATGGCTTCATATCTCAATTTATGTTATAACCTTTCATTATTCAAGTATACATAATCAATTACCCCATCATATCACTCACATTATATATATAGCATCATTAGTATCACATTTCAAATACATTATTCATATAACACATCACCATTCAAAAGACTTACAATGCATAGTACATAACCTTGTTCCTATAATATCATATGCATTATCAAATGTAAGTTCAATTCCAATCATTTAAGAAGAACAAAAACCAAACACAGTAACCAACACACCCAAGAGACACGTCCAAGCTTGTGGCCGTGTCTCTCAATCCAACATTTCAGTAGCAAACACGGGCACAGGACACTGCCAAGCTTGTGGCCGTGTCTCTCAAAACAAATTGGCAGTGACCAACACTGGCATAGAACACGGCCGTGTCTCCTCAAAATCCACCCAACACGGCCAAAATTCCCTTGACTTGGCCGTGTCTCTCATGAATTGGCCGTGTCTCTCCTTGCTTTTGGCCGTGTCACTCATGGATTGAAACCCTAACATACACAAGTCTCCTCTAATTGCACTCAAACTCATCATACACAAAATAGCATGATTCAAATGAATGGAATCAATGTTCTAAACACAAATTCTACATGTTTATCACAATATTCACCTTATTAAAACACATCCACAAAACATTTAAACACATACTATCTCAAAACCCTAAAACCAACCTCCTTCTCCATCTTCCAAAATCAACATCCACCACTTCCAACAACAACACCTATTTAAACTCTTAACTTAAAACCAAATTTAAAACTTTAAAACACATTACAAACACATCTAATCATCAAATCAACAAACCCTAATTAACTTCAAATACCACTTCAAAAGAATAAAAGAAATCAAAGAAAAGAACTTACCTTAGTTATAAACTTCTTGAATCATCACTTGATCACTTAATCTTCCTTCAATTCGGAGCACTAGCCACTGAGGCTGTAGGTCTCTATCTCTACCTTTGCTGTTGTGACAACCTTATGACCCTTACTTTTTCACCCAGTCTAGTATGATATTTTTAAACAGTCCAAAATAATTTTTGTGGTATTTTAATATTTATTATTTATTTTAATAATATTTATTACTTATAACATCTATTTTTAATATTGAAAATCAAAAATAAAAAATATAAAAAAGATAAAAAAGATAAAAAAATATATAAATAAAAATCGGCTATAAATTGGCTTGGGCCAATTAGCGATAGGAAATACCTGCGACAAATTGGCCATAGGCCAATTCACTGCAGGTTTTACTTGCGGTGAAGTGGCCTCAAGCCAATTCGTCGCAAGTTTTGCTTGCGGCGAATTGGCTGCGGGCCAATTTTGCCTCAGGCAAAACTGCGGCAGCAATGTGTGCAGCCTGCGTGCCCAGCCTGCAGCGCCCCGCAGTTTTTTGAAACCCTATTCTACTTGGTTTTAATTTTATTTTCCAAACGGTTTTTATTTTCTTAACCAATTAGTATTAGGTTTTTATTTTTTTCTTATAAATATCACATTAAAGACATGGAAAGGATGGGGATTTTTCGGCCAGAGAGAGGATCAGACTATTGGGATTGAGACTTTGGAATTTTATTCAAGAACTATCCTAATTCCTTTTGGCAGTTGATTGACAATCTCAAGCTTGAAGGATTAAGAGGTAGCAAACAACATACAACCCATCAAAGGCTGTAACACCCTTATACCCTATATACGTACATTACATATTTTCAGCATATGTAAAATATGCATATAAGGTACACAAATATCACAGACCGATTTAATAATTTTTTTTCACATTTCCAATTTAAAATTTCAAATTCTAAATATATAAAAATTAAATAGAATATAAATATTTTTTACTTGTTATAAGAACCCAAAATAAATAATATATATATAAGTCTCTGGGAAAAATTCGCCAGAGTTTTCCCAAAATTTAGCAATTACTCAACCTGCAAAAAGAAAACACTCCCAAATAATTTCCAACCACCATCTCAACCATACTTCTCAATTTCACCAAGTTTCTCAAACCTTTATACATATAGATATATATAATTTAAAACACACTTACTCCCCCATTTCAAATACATTGACCCAAACATTCTTTATAATATACAATACGTAAAATTCAAAACATAATATATTATGCATAAAACTCAAAATGTATAATAACATAAAAATATATACATGTTGCTGGCAGTGTTTCTGATCTCGATAACAACTCTATAAGCTCAACTACAAGTCTAGACCCGACCTGGTCTAGAAGAACTCTCTGGCTCAACTGGGTCTACCCTATCACCTATGTGATGGAAACAATCGCACTAAGCTGAAGCCTAGTGGTACAAACTTTGATAATAACAATATAACTCAATGCAATACCAAATACATAATGCATATAGATGTCACATCAATCCACTTTCTTATATTTTTTTAAATATTTCATGAGCACAACTCATAACATTATATTACTCAATTGTATCATAATTCATAATTCACATTAAAACAAAGACAAGCATGGGCCCAAAAAGGATCTAATATGCTATTCAAATTTCAGAGTTACTGCTTTGGTCCATAATGACACCATGTGTCTAGCCCCGTAGGCAATATATCCATAGATAATGTAATAGCCCCAGTCTCTTGGACCTCAACCTGGCTAGACCCTTAGGCCCCAGTATCTTGGTCCTTAACCCGGCTAGACTGCTACAGTTTTTGAGGCTTACGACCCAGTCTTTTAACCCCAAAAGCATCATATTTATCAGCTGGCCTAGCTTACGACCCAGTCTTTTCACCATTCTAGCGTATAGCCCGTAGGCAATCATAGGCATGCCACCAAACTCAGAACTCTAAAAATTGAATAGCATACTTGGCACACAATTTATTCATATTTCTCATTATTAATCTCTTTCTTATTTTTACATATTCAATCTAGACACATTGCCTTATTTTCACATTTTTTTTCTCACTTTTCTCATTTTTCACATCTTTCTCATTTTTCTCACTTTTCTCATTTTTATCAATATCAATTCATTCCATTATTACACATCTCATTTTTGCATTCACAACACATTACCCAATTACTTTGGGTATTTTCACATAATATGCATATTTCACATGTTACACAAATTAGCCATTATCAATGGCTTTTTACAATGCATTTAACACATATATGACATTACAAATATCATAGCATATTATTCATACACAATCAATGAACCAAGTAGCTTAACACATTTTTCAACCAAAATGTGTTAAGTCCAAATGTTATGCAAATATAGACATTATATTCAAAGTTTGTACATACCTCGACTAGCAACCCAAAGCAAGCTAAAAACAACCTTTAATCCAATCTTTCTAACTTGCCCTTCACCACTTGGATGAAGCAAATCAATCTCCCTCAATGCCTAAACCAAATGTGATAGCAAATAATCATTTAGTATCACATTTAATGGCATTTCTAACATTAAATCATAATTAGACATCACTCCTACAAATTCCCAAAAATTTAGCCTTTCCTTACTTCAACATTGGAATTCCATTCTACTACAATTAAATTAGTGTTTTAAGTTTATTTATATTATTAAAAATATATTTTAATACATTTGAATCATTTACTTTATAAAAATACACTCTTATACACAAAATCTCAAAAATCGCCTAACCTTCCCCCATTGGAGGTTTTCCATTCCAACACAATCCATTACTCATTCCAAGCTTATATTCATCACTTTTAATACTAAACAACATGCTTAAACAAATAAAATCACACAACTCAACCACTTTGGAAAATCACTTTTTCAAACCTAAATCTCCACTTCCATTCTCAAACTCCAACCCGACACCACAAAATCAAATATTTGACTTTAAAATACTTGTTTATGAATAAAAAAAACTCATTTGTAATCAATTTTCACAATTAAAGTTCATGTTTTTAAAACTCCAAAAATCCATAACCCTAAATTCTCTCTCTTCACCAATCTTTAACCAAACTCCATCATCTCTTCAATCTAACCATAGAATCATTGTTAACTACCCAAAATAACATCATACACACCAATTACAACAATTATGACATACTACATAAAAATCTCAAAACGCACATAATCTCATCTTCCATTGAATTTAAAGAAAAGAGATGGAAACTTACTAATTTTGGTGGAAATCACCAAAAATCCACTTGAAACTTGTTAATTCCTTCAATTTATGGAGTATGGAAGAAGCAAAATCCTTGATCTTCAAACTTCCATGGAAGCCATGTTCTTGAGAAGAAGAAGAAGAAGAAGAAGAAGAAGAAGAAGAAGACTTTTAATATTCTTTCCTTTTCATCTCTTTTTTTTAACCACATATATATATATATATTAAAATAATTTTATTATTTTATTATTTTTTTAATAAAGTAAAAGTCCTAATTTCCCTCTTCCATTCAAAATTAATTTGTTTTTGAATTATTTTATTAATTTTGAATTTATAAGATTTAATTACCAAAATACCCTTTTCTTTTAAAAAGTGTTGACTTTTATATATGTTATATATATTTTGCATATATATCACATATATATTCCACTTTTTCATTTAAAATCCCTTTATTTTTCATTTAAAACCATTAATTTAATTTATCCTTGTAAATTATAATTTATTTTATCCAATTTTTCAAAAATTATAAATTTTCAAAAAATTTTGGATGTTACAATTCTCTCCCCCTAAAACAAATTTCGTCCCCGAAATTACCTGTCCTCAAGTCTGGAACAATTGGAAAAACTGACTCTACATCGCCTGCTCACTTTCCCATGTCGCCTCTCAATGGCATGATTCCTCCAAAGGACTTTCACAAGTGGCACCCTCTTATTACTCAATTCTTTAACCTCTCGTGCCAACATCGCCACTGGTTCTTCCTTGTAAGTCAGATCTGGACTCACCTCAATGGACTCCACTGACAAGATATGAGATGGGTCAAACCTATATCTCCGAAGCATCGAGACATGGAAAATATTATGTATTCAATCCAACTCAGGCGGCAAAGCTAGTCTATAAGCCACTGGACCAACTCTCTCCAACACCTGATATGGTCCTATGAAACGAGGACTCAACTTCCCTTTGTGGCCAAATCTCAAAATCTTCTTCCATGGAGACACCTTTAGAAACACTTTATCTCCCACACTGAACTCTATGTCTCTTCTCTTTAAATCTGAATAAGATTTCTGTTGGTCTGAAGCTGCTTTCAAACGACCTCGAATCACCTTCACTTTCTCCTCTGTTTCCTTAATCAAATCGGGACCAACCAGTTTACCTTCTCCAACTTCATCCCAACACAAAGGTGTCTTGCATCTCCTGCCATATAAAGCCTCATAAGGAGTCATCCCAATGCTCAACTGATGACTATTGTTATAAGCAAATTCAATTAATGGAAAAAATCTGTTCCAATTCCCGGCAAAATCAATGATACAGCTCCTCAACATATCCTCCAAAATTTGTATCACTTTCTCTGACTGTCCATCTGTCTGAGGATGGAAAGCAGTACTAAAATGCAATCGAGAACCTAGAGCATTATGCAAACTCTTCCAAAACCTCGAAGTAAACCGGGGATCTCGATTCGACACCAAAGAAACTGGGACTCCATGCAACCTGACTATCTCATTGATATACAGCTCAGCCAATCTCTCAAGAGAATAATCCATCCGAACGGGAAGAAAATGAGATGTCTTTGTCATCCGATTAACTATCACCCAGATTGCATCATGCTTCTTCTGAGTTAAAGGCAGTCCAGTCACAAAATCCATTGTCACTCGCTCCCATTTTTGCTCTGGCACTGATAAAGGTTGGAGAAATCCTGAAGGAACTTGGTGCTCAGCCTTCACTTTCTAGCCAGTGAGACATCTGGATACAAACTCTGCTATGTCCCTCTTCATACCTAACCATCAATAATGTCGTTTCAACTCTTGATACATCTTGGTACTCCCAGGGTGCATAGTAAAAAGTGACTGATGTGCTTCCTCTAATATCATTCTTTTCAATTCTGCATCATCAGGAATACACAATCTATCTCTATACCATAGACTGCCATCACCCCTCACATAAAAGTCTCGACTTTCCCCTTTCTGACAAACCAACACAATTTTCTGAATTCTCTCATTTGCTAATTGAGCCTCCCTAATATGATCCAACAAGACTAGCCTCAATTGCAACTGAGCCATCAAAGCACCATCATCAGAAGACTCAAATCTAGCATGCAATGCTCTCAACTCAACAAGCAATGAGTGCGAATAAGTAGTCAAACTTGCCAAAGATTTTCGACTCAAGGCATCAGCAACAACATTTGCCTTACTAGGATGATAATCAATCTAACAGTCATAGTCTTTAATCAACTCTAACCACCGTCTCTGCCGAAGATTCAGCTCTCTCTGAACACCCAGGTATTTCAAACTCTTGTGATCTGTATAAAAGAAACACTTTTCCCCATACAAATAATGTTGCCAAATCTTCAAGGCAAAGACTATTGCTGCTAATTCCAAATCATGCGTTAGATAATTCAGCTCATGTGGTTTCAACTGTCGAGAGACATAAGCAATGACTCTACCCTCCTGCATCAAAACACAACCTAAACCATTATGTGAAGCATCACTATATATCACATATGGTTTACATTCCACAGGCAGGGTAAGGATAGGAGCTTGAGTCAACATCTCCCTCAGCTGCTCAAAACTCGCCTGACACTGATCTGTCCACACAAATTTAACTCCTTTCCAAAGTAATATGGTGAGTGGTGTAGCTATTATAGAAAAACCCTTCACAAATCGATGATAATAGCCTACCAATCCTAGAAAACTTCTAACCTCTGTCACAGTCTTCGGTGGACGCCAATTCAAGATAGCCTCAACTTTACTCGGATCAACTCTAATACTCTCTACTGAAACCACATGACCAAGAAAAGCTACCTGATTGAGCCAGAACTCACACTTAGATAGCTTAGCATACAACTGTTTCTCTCTCAGAGTCTGCAACACGATCGGCAAATGCCTATCATGATCCTCCTCATTATGCGAATACACCAAGATGTCATCAATGAAGACTACCACAAACTAATCTAAAAATGGTCTGAATACCCTGTTCATAAAATCCATAAAAGCTGCTGGTGCATTTGTCAATCCAAAGGCCATCACCAGAAACTCATAATGGCCATACCTCGTACGAAAAGCTGTCTTGGGTACATCCACATCTTTGACTCTCAATTAATGGTACCCTGATCTCAGATCAATCTTAGAGAATGCTGCTGCTCCCTTCAACTGATCAAAGAGATCATCTATCCGAGGCAAAGGATACTTGTTCTTGATGGTCACCTTATTCAACTGCCTATAATCAATACATAATCTCATGGTGCCATCCTTCTTCTCACAAACAACACAGGTGCTCCCCACGGGGACACACTAGGGTGGACAAACCCTTTATCCAATAACTCCTACAACTGCACCTTCAACTCTCTCAACTCAGCAGGTGCCATCCAATAAGGGGTAATAGAGATAGGAGTGGTGCTAGGCAACAAATTGATACCAAACTTCACTTCTCTCTCAGGAGGTACCCCTGGCAACTCATCAGGGAAAATATCTGGAAACTCGGCAACTGTGGGTATACTTTCAATCATGGATCCCATTACTCTAGTAACTACAACATGAGCAAGATAAGCCTCACATCCCTTCCTAATCATTCTCCCAGCTGAAACAAACATAGATGAAAGATACCTTTGCTCACTAGATACTATAACATCCTTACCATCCTGTGTTCTCAAAGTAACACATTTCTTCTGACAGTCTACCACAACCCCATGCTTAGATAACCAATCCATGTCCAAAATCAGATCATATTCCCTAAAAGGCATCTCAATCAGGTCACCGAGAAGCTCCTCATCCTGAACAACAACTGGACTATCTCGGTGCACCCTGCTCACCACAACACTATGCCCTAAAGGATTTGTCACCAAGACATCAAATCCTAGGGACTCAGAATGCAATTTAGACACAGGTAAGATGGATTCACTTATGTATGAATGCGTAGATCCAGGATCTTATAGAGCAAGGACTGAAATACCAAATAAAGAAAATGTACCTGCAATGACGGCTGAAGCATCCGGCTGCCTCTACATCACATAAACCATCTGAGATTGCCCAGCCTCATCTGGCCTACTACCTCTGGATGTAGAGCCTCCTCTCTAACTAAACCCAGGATGACCACCTCTACTAAAACCTCTGCCACCACGACCTCCTCTGACACTGGGTCAAGAAGATGCAGTATCTTCCTGCCTAACCTCTGGTGGCTCGGGACAATCTTTGATAAAATGGTCTGATGACCCACATCTAAAACACACTCCTGAAGCACCTCTCCACCAGCAGCCACTTCCGTGTACTCTACCATAATGAACGCAAGTAGGTGGAGTAGGACTCTGAGCCACTGGAGTCAGAGCACTAGCCACTGAAATTGCAGGTCTCTATCTCTGTCTCTGCTGCTGTACTGACCTGCCAAACTGCCCCTGACTCCTACTAAACCTCTGAAAATGTTTCCCTCGGCCTCTCTTCACTGATGAAGACCCTGCCTCACTTTGGGGTCTCCTAACTCTGACCTCCTCAACCCTGGCAGCTGCTGTAAGACTCTACGCCCTCTCAACACTCCTGGCAGCTGCAACTAACTGGGAGAAATCCTGATACTGAGAGCCTGCGATGATGCACATAATAGAGGGTCTGAGTCCCTCCTCAAACCTCCTACACCTGTCAAACTCATCAGAAATGATCCCACCAGCATAGTGACTCAACCAAATAAACTCGATCTTATACTCGGTCACTGTCCTGGTATCCTATCTCAGACTCAGGAATTCCATCTTCTTTGCATCTTTATACTCTCTTAGAGTATACTTCTGCACAAATTCCCATAGGAAATCATCATAGGTCAGGACTGGTGGATCATCCAGAGCATGTGGAACCGTCTTCCACCAATCATATGCATCTCTCTGCAGAAAAGATATGGCATAATCAAACTTCTCTTCTAGACTAGCCTGTAACTGAATAAATATCCTTTGAACCCGGTCTACCACTACTCTGCTACAGCAGGATCTGTAGTACCAACAAAGTCCTCAGCCCCATACTTTCTCAGTTTATCATATTGCCTCACCAGCAACCGCGGCTACGGCTGTGGAGGCTGCGGAACTGGAGCCTGCCTCAACAACTCTACCATATGCCATACCCAGCCAGGCAGAACCTCATCAGCTGTTGGTCTCACAGGCATAGAAACAGATACCTCACCAGCAGATACAACTCTAGCTCCATCTCTACCCTCATTTGGAGCCACACTCTCTGCACTACCCTCAGTAGCCTGATGCGATCGAGACGCCATAACTACCTATATCTGCAAACAAAGTAGAAAATACTATATCAGAGATTAGAAACTACCAGTGCCAATGCATGTATTACAATTAAAAACTATTTTTCAAATCCCCCATTTTCTCTCTCTATCATCCCACTTAGGTCGAGAAAATCAAATCTAAGCTCTGATACCAAAACAAATGTAACACCCTTATACCCTATATACGTACATTACATATTTTCAGCATATGTAAAATACGCATATATAGTACAAAAATGTCACAGACCGATTTAATAAAATTTTTTTCACATTTCCAATTTAAAATTTCAAATTCTAAATATATAAAAATTAAATAGAATATAAATATTTTTTACTTGTTATAAGAACCCAAAATAAATAATATATATAAAAATCTATGGGAAAAATTTTCCAGAGTTTTGTCTGAATTTTGGATATCCCAAAATTTAGCAATTACTCAACCTACAAAAAGAAAACACTCCCAAATAATTTCCAACCACCATCTCAACCATACTTCTCAATTTCACCAAGTTTCTCAAACCTTTATACATATAGATATATATAATTTAAAGCACACTTACTCCCCCATTTCAAATACATTGACCCAAACATTCTTTATAATATACAATACGTAAAATTCAAAACATAATATATTATGCATAAAACTCTAAATGTACAATAACATAAAATATATACATGTTGCTGGCAGTGTTTCTGATCTCGATAGCAACTCTACAAGCTCAACTACAAGTCTAGACCCGACCTGGTCTAGAAGAACTCTCTGGCTCAACTGGGTCTACCCTGTCACCTGCGCGATGGAAACAATCGCGCTAAGCCGAAGCCTAGTGGTACAAACTTTGATAATAACAATATAACTCAATGCAATACCAAATGCATAATGCATATAGATGTCACATCAATCCACTTTCTTATATATTTTTTTTAAATATTTCATAAGCACAACTCATAACATTATATTACTCAATTGTATCATAATTCATAATTCACATTAAAACAAAGACAAGCATGGGCCCAAAAAGGATCTAATATGCTATTCAAATTTCAGAGTTACTGCTTTGGTCCATAATGACACCATGTGTCTAGCCCCATAGGCAATATATCCATGGATAATGTAACAGCCCCAGTCTCTTAGATCCCGGCTAGACCCTTAGGCCCCATTATCTTGGTCCTCAACCCGGCTAGACTGCTATAGTTTTTGAGGCTTACGACCCAGTCTTTTAACCCCAAAAACATCATATTTATCAGCTGGCCTGGCTTACGACCCAGTCTTTTCACCATTCTAGCGTATAGCCCGTAGGCAATCATAGGCATGCCGCCAAACCCAGAAATCTAAAAATTCAATAGCATACTAGGCACACAATTTATTCATATTTCTCATTATTAATCTCTTTCTCATTTTTACATATTCAATCTAGGCACATTGCCTTATTTTCACTTTTTTTTTCTCACTTTTCTCATTTTTCACATCTTTCTCATTTTTCTCATTTTTCTCATTTTTATCAATATCAATTCATTTCATTATTACACATATCTCATTTTTGCATTCACAACACATTACCCAATTACTTTGGGTATTTTCACATAATATGCATATTTCACATGTTACACAAATTAGCCATTATCAATGGCTTTTCACAATGCATTTAACACATATATGACATTACAAATATCATAGCATATTATTCATACACACTCAATGAACCAAGTAGCTTAACACATTTTTCAACCAAAATGTGTTAAGTCCAAATGTTATGCAAATATAGACATTATATTCCAAGTTTGTACATACCTCCACTAGCAACCCAAAACAAGCTAAAAACAACCTTCAATCCAATCTTTCTAACTTGCCCTTCACCACTTGGATGAAGCAAATCAATCTCCCTCAATGCCTAAACCAAATGTGATATCAAATAATCATTTAGTATCACATTTAATGGTATTTCTAATATGAAATCATAATTAGACATCACTCCTACAAATTTCCAAAAATTTAGCCTTTCCTTACTTCAACATTGGAATTCCATTCTATTACAATTAAATTAGTGTTTTAAGTTTATTTATATTATTAAAAACATATTTTAATACATTTAAATCATTTACATTATAAAAATACACTCTTATACACAAAATCTCAAAAATGGCCTAACCTTCCCCCATTGAAGGTTTTCCATTTCAACACAATCCATTACTCATTCCAAGCTTATATTTATCACTTTTAATACTAAACAACATGCTTAAACAAATAAAATCACACAATTCAACCACTTTGGAAAATCACTTTTCCAAAACCCTAAATCTCCACTTCCATTCTCAAACTCCAACCCAACACCACCAAATCCAATATTTGACTTTAAAATACTTGTTTATGAATAAAAAAACTCATTTGGAATCAATTTGCACAATTAAAGTTCATGTTTTCAAAACTCCAAAAATCCATAACCCTAAATTCTCTCTCTTCACCATTCTTTAACCAAACTCCATCATCTCTTCAATCTAACCATAGAATCATTGTTAACTACCCAAAATAACATCATACACACCAATTCCAATAATTATAACATACTACATAAAAATATCAAAACTCACATAATCTCATCTTCCATTGAATTCAAAGAAAAGAGATGGAAACTTACTAATTTTGGTGGAAATCACCAAAAATCCACTTGAAACTTGTTAATTCCTTTAATTTATGGATTATGGAAGAAGCAAAATCCTTGGTCTTCAAACTTCCATGGAAGCCACATTCTTGAGAAGAAGAAGAGGAAGAAGAAGAAGAAGACTTTTAATATTCTTTCGTTTTCATCTCTTTTTTTTAACCACACACATATATATATATTAAAATAATTTAATATTTAATATTTAATTATTTTTTTAATAAATTAAAAGTCCTAATTTCCCTCTTCCACTCAAAATTAATTTTTTTGAATTTTTTTATTAATTTTGAATTTATAAGATTTAATTACCAAAATACCCTTTTCTTTTAAAAAGTTTTTTTTATATATGTTATATATATTTTGCATATATATCACATATATATTTCACTTTTTCATTTAAAATCCCTTCATTTTTCATTTAAAACCATTAATTTTATTTATTCTTTTAAATTATAATTTATTTTATCCAATTTTCCAAAAATTATAAATTTTAAAAAAAATTTGGATGTTACAAAGGCAACCCACACTGTCTTTGTTATTGTTCAACCAGAATTCCAAATTATGGTGGAACCAACAACGGAGGTTTGAATCTCTATTTACTTGTTTATGTTCACAGTAGTCTCATCACTCAATTGGATTAATTGTTCAAACGTACAATAGATGATCAATTGTTCTACTTACCATCCAAACTCTCTTTAAAACCCTAAAAATTATTTTTCAAAACCCTAATGCCTTAATACCCGTAAAACATATTTTTGAAATCTTAAACCCTAATTACACTTTTCTAAAACCACAAAACAATAGACTGTTTTCTTAAAACCCTAACCAAATTTATTCTTCTGAAAGATTCATAGTAGCCTATTCTTTCCAAATACCTAACTTAAAATCTAATTTTCATGATCTTCAATCTTATTTATTTAAACCCTAAACTTTAATATTATTTTCATAAAACTTTCGAAACTCTAAATCTTTAAAACATCCAGTAGATATATTACTTCTTTTATATTAAATATTTCTCACAGTGATTAATCCAGTAAACTAAATTACAAGACCCTAATTGTTAAACATGAAACCAAAGAAATCTAAATTGATGCATGAACCTTAAATTTATATACTTAATGTAACACCCTTATACCCTGTACACGCACACTACAAACAACTATACCTGTAATATACGTATACCGAATACAGGAGTGCTATGGTTTACTTTACAACCAAAACATTTCTTTAAGCAATACTATAAGTAACCTTAAAACACTTCGTATTAGATTATAAATTATATCAGGTAAAACATACATATATATATATGTACAACATAATTAAAACATTTAAATTATACTATAAAGTACAATAGATAAAACGTTTGTTTAATACACAGCAGAAAATGTAGTGGTATTTACAAATACATATACATTTAGATCAAATTTTACAAAAACATAAAGTATATACATGTTTGGCAGTTGTCTCTGATCTTTAAGCCCACAATCAAAACTTCTAGCTCTAAACTCAACTTGGTCTAACTGAACTCTATGGTTCTAACCTGTCACCTGCGCGATGAATCACAATCGCGCTAAGCCAACGGCTTAGTGGTATAAACCATAATACTATGCTTTGATGCAATGTCAATGTCATACTTTCAAGCAATAGAGATCATAATAAAAAAAATACTACATTTCATCTCATTACATTTCATTATATCATTTAATTGTATCATCATTCATTGAATCACATCTAAGCAAAGTCACACATAGTATTACTCAAGTGCATCATAATTCATAATTCACAGTAACACAAAGACAAGCATGGGCCCAAAAAGGATTTAATATGCTATTCAAAGTTCAGAGTTACTGCTTTGGTCCATAATCACAATCATCAAGCCCGTAGGTGATACATATATCTATCCATGGATAGTGTAACAGACCCAGTCTCTTAGACCTCAACCCAGATAAACCCGAGGTGATCCTCAACCCGGCTAGACTATTACTGTTTTTGAGGCTTACAACCCAGTCTTTTCACCCCCAAAACATCATATTTCACATATTTCACATTTCTCAACTGGAATCGGTTTACGACCCGGTCTTTTCACCTATCCAGTGATTCATAGGTATGCCGCCAAACCCAGAACTCTGAAAATTGAATAACATATTAAGCACACAATTATTTCATTTATCTCTTTATCAATTTCTTTCTCAATTCATTTCATATTCCACAATCAATAGGCAACCATGCCCCAATTATTTCATTTGCATTACCATAGCCAACACAATGGCTTCACACCTCACCATATCTCAATTCACATTAAAGCAATTCATCATTAAAGTATTCATAATTAATTGCATTGAACATACATTTTGAATGATTATCATAGCTTTCACATTTCATATTTCATCATATCATTATATACTTAGAATCTTCAACATACACTCCACCAAGTTCACATTATACAAAACATAACATTATTCATATGCATCAACAATGCAATAGGTTACTTAACACATTTACAACAAAATGTGTTAAGTCTCAAGATCATATAATATACGCAATAATGTATGGTTGGTATTTACCTCAAAAACCACTCACACCAATCTATACACTTCCTCTTCCAAGAATTCCCCACAACTTGAATTAGGGCAAAACAACTTCTTCAAAACCTAATCCAAAAGAATAACACACTTACTCAAAGATACACATGAATTCCAATACACTTATACACCTATTAGTCTCATACTCGACCCATAGATCACAAATTACAGACAAAAACCACTAACTAGGGCCCAAGGTCGTGGCCTCACAACCCCATGGTCGTGGCCTCACAAACCCCCACGGGCATGGGTTAGAAAAAGAATCTGTCCAATTTGTCCAACACCCCCACGGTCGTGGCATCCAAGGACCACGGGCGTGGCATCCAAAATGCTTCTGTTTCGGACCATACTCATGCATTCTAGGCTTCTAACTTCATTAAACACAAACATCTTGAAAGATTTACAAAATAATTGGTCCAACTCAAAACAGACATCAATTACCAAATCAAAACCCTAACACAAACACAACTCTTACTTCTTCTATTCAATTCCAAAATCACAAACAATTAAACTCAACACTCTCAAACACACCACAATCAAACACACTCCTAATATCAACAACAATCCATCAAACTCAAACACAACTCCAAATAAAATAAAGGAAATCAAAAGAGAACTTACCAACAATGATGAAACTTCTTGAATTTCCAACTTAATCACTTGTAATCTTCTTAAATTTTGAGCTTGGAAATCAAAACCTCTCTATTGCTCTCTTGCTTTGGATGGCCGGCCAAGAAAGGAAAAGAAGAAGAAAAATGAAAAGCCAAGTCAAACACTCAATCTCTTTAAACCTCCTCCAAGCAAAAAAAATGAATAAAATAATCCAATTAATTCTCTTCCATCCATTTTAATTTCTTTTTAATTAATTTCAATAATAATAAAAACAAATATCTTATTTTGACTTCCACTATCTTGACTTGTATATGTTGTATATATTTCCATATATACAACATATACACTCTCTCTTCACTTCTTTTCTCTTCCCAATTAAACATATATATATGTTAAATCCAAATACAACAATAATTATTTCAAAACTTTTAGGGTATACTTTGAGATATTACAATTCTCCCCCTCTAAAAAGAAATTTCGTCCTCAAAATTACCTGATATAAGTCTGAAACAACTGAGGATACTAATCACGCATCACTTGCTCACTCTCCCAAGTTGCTTCTTCCTTTGCATGATTCTTCCAAAGAACCTTTACAAGTGGCACTCTTTTATTTCTCAACTCTTTAACTTCATGTGCCAAAATAGTAATTGGTTCTTCTTCAAAAGTCAGATCTGGACTCACCTCAATAGATTCAACTGGCAAGATATGAGATGGGTTTGATCTATACCTCCTCAACATAGAAACATGGAAGACATTATGGATTCTATCCAACTCAGGCGGCAAAGCAAGTCGATAAGCAACTGGCCCAACTCTTTCCAATATCTCATACAGTCCAATAAAACGAGGACTTAACTTCCCTCTTCGACCAAATCTCAAAATCTTTTTCCAAGGAGACACCTTCAAAAATACCTTATCTCCAACGTCAAACTCTATGTCTCTCATCTTCAAATCTGAATAAGATTTCTGCCGATCTTAAGCTGCTTTCAACCGATCCCGAATTATCTTCACCTTTTCTTCTGTTTCTTTAATCAAATCAGGACCAACCAATTTGCCTTCTCCGGCTTCATTCCAACATAGAGGCTTCCTACATCTTCAACCATACAATGCCTCAAATGGTGCCATTCCAATACTAGATTGATGACTGTTGTTGTAAGCAAATTCCACAAGTGGCAAAAATATGTCCCAACTTCCAGAGAAATCAATGACACAGCTTCTTAACATATCCTCTAAAATCTGTATCACTCTCTCTGACTGCCCATCTGTCTGCGGATGAAAAGCAGTGCTAAAGTGCAATCGAGAACCCAAAGCACCATGTAAACTCTTCCAAAACCTTGAAGTAAACCGGGGATCTCGATCAGACACTAAAGAAATTGGGACTCCATGCAACTTTACTATCTCACTGATATACAGCTCAACCAACTTTTCCAGAGAATAATCCATCCAAACCGGAAGGAAATGAGCTGTCTTTGTCAATCTATCCATAATCACCCAAATAGCATCATGCTTCTTCTGAGTCAATGGCAAACTAGACACAAAATCCATTGTCACTCTCTCCCATTTCCATTCAGACACTGATAAAGGTTGAAGCAATCCTGTTGGAACTTGATGCTCAACTTTCACCCTTTGACAATTGAGACACTTGGATACAAACTCCGCTATGTCTCTCTTCATACCTGACCACCAATAATGCTGCTTCAAATCATGATACATCTTCGTATTCC
The DNA here is from genome assembly GCA_947685225.1 of Garcia nutans. Lineage (NCBI taxonomy): Eukaryota > Viridiplantae > Streptophyta > Magnoliopsida > Malpighiales > Euphorbiaceae > Garcia > Garcia nutans. The sequence continues at coordinate 20,686,321 of CANTUV010000044.1, forward strand.
CAGGGTGCACAGCAAAAACCGACTGATGTGCTTCCTCTAAAATAATCTTTCCCAAACTAGCATCATCAGGAACACACAATCTATCTTTGAACCAAAGACTACCATCATTTCTCACATGGAAATCTCGGCTCTCCCCGTTTTGGCATTCTGACACAATCTTCTAAATTTTCTCATTAACCAACTGAGCCTCTTTAATCTGATCTAACAACACTGGTCTTATATGCAACTGAGCTAACAACGCACCATCTTCACATGATACAAAACTAGCATGCATCGCTCTCAACTAAACAAGCAACGAGAGCGAATAAACAGTCAAACCTGCTAAAGACTTCCGACTCAAGGCATCAGCAACAACATTTGCCTTACCAGGATGATAATCAATCAAACAGTCGTAGTCTTTGATCAATTCCAATCACCGTCTCTGCCGAAGATTAAGCTCTCTCTGAACCCCCAAATATTTCAAACTCTTATGATCTGTATAGATAAAACACTTCTCTCCATACAAGTAGTGTCGCCAAATCTTCAATGCAAACACTATGGCTGCTAACTCCAAATCATGCATCAGATAATTAAGCTCATGCAGCTTCAACTACCGAGAAGCATAAGCTATGACTTTACCCTCTTGCATCAAAACATAACCTAAACCATTATGTGACGCATCACTGAAAATCACATATGGTTTATCTTCCACAGGCAACGTAAGAATAGGAGCTTGAGTCAACATCTCTTTCAACTGCTCAAAACTAGCTTGACACTGATCTGTCCACACAAATCTAACTCCTTTTCGAAGTAATCTGGTGAGTGGAGTAGCTATCAAAGAAAAACCCTTCACAAAACGTCGATAATAGCCTGCCAAACCAAGAAAACTTCTAACTTCAGTCACTGACTTCGGTGGTCTCCAATTCAAAATAGCCTCAACTTTACTTGGATCAACTCTTATACCATCTGCTGAAACTATATGACCGAGAAAAGTTACTTGATTAAGCCAGAATTCACATTTCGACAGCTTAGCATACAATTACTTCTCTTTCAAAATTTGCAATACAATCCGCAAATGCTTGTCATGCTCCTCTTTATTACGTGAATACACCAAAATATCATCAATGAAGACCACCACAAACTGATCCAGATAGGGTCTAAACACCCTATTCATCAAATCCATAAAAGCTGCAGGTGCATTCGTCAATCCAAAAGGCATCACTAAAAACTCATAATGCCCATATCTTGTGCGAAAAGCTGTCTTAGAAACATCTTCAGCTCTGACTCTCAACTGATGATACTGTGATCTCAAATCAATCTTGGAAAACACTGCTGCTCCCTTCAACTGATAAAAAAGATCATCAATTCTAGGCAAATGATATTTATTCTTGATGGTCACCTTGTTCAATTGCCTATAATCGATGCACAACCTCAAAGTACCATCCTTCTTCTTCACAAACAAAACAGGTGCTCCCCACGGAGAAACACTAGGGCGAACAAGCCCTTTATCCAACAACTCCTGCAACTGCACCTTTAACTCTCTCAACTCAGCAGGTGCCATTCGATAAGGAGTAATAGAGATAGGAGTAGTACCAGGAAACAAATCGATACCAAACTCAACCTCTATCTCAGGGGGTAACCCTGGCAACTCCTCAGGAAACACATCTGGAAACTCAGCAACTGTGGGTATACTATCAAGTTGAGAACCTACTACTCTGGTATCCAAAACATGAGCAAGATAAGCATCACACCCTTTTCTAATCAACTTCATAGCTGTAACAGCTGAAACTAACAAGGATGCAAGTTGTCTCTGCTCGCTAGACACCATCACACTTCTACCATTACCGGTTCTCAAGGTAACACACTTCTTTTGACAATCTACCACAGCTCCATGTTTATACAACCAATCCATGCCTAAGATCAAATCATACTCCTTAAAAGGCATTTCAATCAAATCACCCAAAAACTCCTCACCTTGCACCACAACTGAACTATCTCGGTGCACCTTACTAGCAATCACACTATGCCCTAAAGGATTTGTCACCAACACATCAAATCCTAAGGATTCAGTATGCAATTCAGACACAGGCAAGATAGATGCACTTATGTATGAATGAGTAGATCCTGGATCAATCAAAGCAAGAATTGAAATGCCAAATAAAGAAAATGTACCCACAATAACTGCTGAAGCCTCCGAATGCCTCTGCATCACATACACTCTCTGAGAAGACCCAACCTCATCTGGCCTACTGCCTCCGGATGTAGAGCCTCCTCTCTTACTGACCCTAGGTCGACCACCTCTACTGAAACCTCTGCCCCCTCGACCACCTCTGCTGACACTAGGTCGAGAAGCTGCAGAATCTGCCTGCCTAACTTCCTGCATCTCAGGACACTCTCTAATGAAATGGTCAGGCGATCCGCATCTAAAACACACAGCTGATCCACCAATCTTCCAATAAACACCCCCATGCATCCTACTACAATGGACACAAGTAGGTGGAGTAGACCTCTGAACCACTGGAGTCGGAGCACTAGCTACAGAAGCTGTAGGTCTCAGTCTCTACCTCTGATACTGCACTGACCTACCAGACTGCCTCTGGCTCCTACTGATTCTCGGAACAAAACTTCCTCGGCCTCTCTTCATAGATGAAGACCCTGCCTCAAATTGGGATTTCCTAACTCTAGTCTCCTCCTCAGTAGCAGCTGCTGCAATACTCTGTGCTTTTCTCCACACTCCTAGCTGCTGCAACCAACTGAGAAAAATCCTGGTATCGAGAACCAGCCATAATGCACATAATAGAGGGCCTCAACCCCTCCTCAAATCTTCTACATCGGTCAATCTCATCTGCAATAATCCCACCGGGATAGTGGCTCAACCAGATGAACTCTACCTCATACTCTGTCACAGTCCGGTTATCCTGCCTCAAATTCAAAAATTCCATCTTCTTGACATCCTTATACTCCCTCGGAGTATATTTCTGCTCAAACTCCCGCAGAAAATCACTGTAACCCAAAGTCGATGGATCATCCACGGCATGAGGAACCGTCTTCCACCAATCATAAGCATCTTTCTGCAATAAAGATCTAGCATAATCGAATTTCTCTTCAGAAGTAGCTTGCAATTGAATAAATACCCTCTGCACTCTATCCAACCACTGTTCAGCTACTGCAGGATCTGTAGTACCAAGAAAATCCTCAGCCCCATACTTCCTCAATTTATCATAATGTCTCATCGACACTAGTGGCTGTGGTGGTGGTGGCTGCACTGGAGCTTGTCTCAACAATTCTACCACATGCCGTAACCAAACCGGCGGAACCTCATCAGCAACTGATCTCCCTGGCACAGGTGCAGGGGCCTCTCCAACTCTATCAATCCTAGCTCCATCTCTACCCTCTTCAGGAGCTACACTGTCAGCACTACCTTCTACGGACTGACGTGACTGAGATGCCATCACTACCTATATCTGCAAACACAGCAGAATATACCTTATTAAAGATCAGAGACTGCCAATACCCAAAACATATATCTTATTTAAAAACCAACTTTTAAAATCAAAATGTTCTCTTTTTCTTACAATTTACCTAGGTTGAGAATCTCAAACCTAGGCTCTGATACCAAAACAATTATAACACCCCTATACCCTGTACACGCACACTACAAACAACTATACCTGTAATATACGTATACCGAATACAGGAGTGCTACGGTTTACTTTACAACCAAAACATTTCTTTAAGCAATACTATAAGTAACCTTAAAACACTTCGTATTAGATTATAAATTATATCAGGTAAAACATACATATATATATATGTACAACATAATTAAAACATTTAAATTATACTATAAAGTACAATAGATAAAACGTTTGTTTAATACACAGTGGAAAATGTAGTGGTATTTACAAATACATATACATTTAGATCAAATTTTACAAAAACATAAAGTATATACATGTTTGGCAGTTGTCTTTGATCTTTAAGCCCACAATCAAAACTTCTAGCTCTAAACTCAACTTGGTCTAACTGAACTCTCTGGTTCTAACCTGTCACTTGCGCGATGAATCACAATCGTGCTAAGCCAATGACTTAGTGGTATAAACCATAATACTATGCTTTGATGCAATGTCAATGTCATACTTTCAAGCAATAGATATCATAATAAAAAAATACTACATTTCATCTCATTACATTTCATTATATCATTTAATTGTATCATCATTCATTGAATCACATCTAAGCAAAGTCACATATAGTATTACTCAAGTGCATCATAATTCATAATTCAAAGTAACACAAAGACAAGCATGGGCCCAAAAAGGATCTAATATTCTATTCAAAGTTTAGAGTTACTTCTTTGGTCCATAATCACAATCATCAAGCCTGTAGGCAATACATATATCTATCCATGGATAGTGTAACAGACCCAGTCTCTTGGACCTCAACCCGGATAAACCCGAGGTGATCCTCAACCCGGCTAGACTGTTACTGTTTTTGAGGCTTACGACCCAATCTTTTCACCCCAAAAATATCATATTTCACATATTTCACATTTCTCAACTGGAATCGGCTTACGACCCGGTCTTTTCACCTATCCAGTGATTCATAGGCATGCCGCCAAACCCAGAACTCTGAAAATTGAATAACATATTAAGCACACAATTATTTCATTTATCTCTTTATCAATTTCTTTATCAATTCATTTCATATTCCACAATCAATAGGCAACCATGCCCCAATTATTTCATTTGCATTACCATAGCCAACACAATGGCTTCACACCTCACCATATCTCAATTCACATTAAAGCAATTCATCATTAAAGTATTCATAATTAATTGCATTGAACATACATTTTGAATGATTATCATAGCTTTCACATTTCATATTTCATCATATCATTATATACTTAGAATCTTCAACATACACTCCACCAAGTTCACATTATACAAAACATAACATTATTCATATGCATCAACAATGCAATAGGTTACTTAACACATTTACAACAAAATGTGTTAAGTCTCAAGATCATATAATATATGCAATAATGTATGGTTGGTACTTACCTCAAAAACCATTCACACCAATCTATACACTTCCTCTTCCAAGAATTCCCCACAACTTGAATTAGGGCAAAACAACTTCTTCAAAACCTAATCCAAAATAATAACACACTTACTCAAAGATACACATGAATTCCAATACATTTATACACCTATTAGTCTCATACTAGACCCATAGATCACAAATTACAAACAAAAACCACTAACTAGGGCCCACGGTCATGGCCTCACAACCCCACGGTCGTGGCCTCACAAACCCCCATGGGCGTGGGTTAGAAAACGAATCTGTCCAATTTGTCCAACACCCCCACGGTCGTGGCATCCAAGGACCATGGGCGTGGCATCCAAAATGCTTCTGTTTCGGACCAAACTCATGCATTCTAGGCTTTTAACTTCCTTAAACACAAACATCTTGAAAGATTTACAAAATAATTGGTCCAACTCAAAACAAACATCAATTACCAAATCAAAACCCTAACACAAACACAACTCTTACTTCTTCTATTCAATTCCAAAATCACAAACAATTAAACTCAATACTCTCAAACACACCACAATCAAACACACTCCTACTATCAACAACAATCCATCAAACTCAAACACAACTCCAAATAAAACAAAGGAAATCAAAAGAGAACTTACCAACAATGATGAAACTTCTTGAATTTCCAACTTAATCACTTGTAATCTTCTTAAATTTTGAGCTTGGAAATCAAAACCTCTCTATTGCTCTCTTGCTTTGGATGGCCTGCCAAGAAAGGAAAAGAAGAAGAAAAATGAAAAGCCAAGTCAAACACTCAATCTCTTTAAACCTCCTCCAAGCAAAAATATGAATAAAATAATCCAATTAATTCTCTTCCATCCATTTTTATTTCTTTTTAATTAATTTCAATAATAATAAAAACAAATATCTTATTTTGACTTCCACTATCTTGACTTGTGTATGTTGTATATATTTCCATACTCTCTCTTCACTTCTTTTCTCTTCCCAATTAAACATATATATATGTTAAATCTAAATACAACAATAATTATTTCAAAACTTTTAGGGTATACTTTGAGATATGACACTTAATGTTTTATTTAAATTAGATGAATGTTTAATAAATATTTTGATTGATGTTTGATGTCTTTGTTGAATGATTTATTTATAATGAATGGTTGGTTATTTTTATTGATTTGTTTTGATTTCAAAACATTGTAAGAGGTATGTTTCCATATTTTGGGTACCACATGTCATGAGCATCATGTAATTTATTTTATTTTAAGTTTTTTTGGACCAATGTAAAGGATACATTTCCACCTTTCGATGGTGTCCTATTTAGTTTTAGACATGGACAATGTAAGGACATTTTTTCATCCTCGGATGGGTGTCCATTATTTATTTTATTTGGACATTGTTGTGGTTTTAATAAAGTATTTATTTATTCTTATGATCACATGTAGTATGGATAATATCATTATATTTAAGAGTTTTATAATATTAGGACCTGAAAAAGGAGGTCTACTCCAATGAACGGGGCATTGTGGGGCTGCTGGGCCATTTCTCACATTTCCCACAAGTACCCAACTTTCTAAACCCATTAGGGGGTTGGGGATTCCTTAGGAATCGAGTCATCCACCCCTTTCTATTTTCCAGGCCCGTCCGGGTGGCGACTCCATTTTCTCCTAGCTTAGGCCCGTGTTCTCAAAGGCCCTGAACTCTAAACAATGTAGAAGTCTCAAGAACCATTCCACCGAGAGTAGGGGAAAAAATCCCCGCTCACAGTGGCGACTCCACTGGGGATAAGAGAAATTGATTTCGTTGGTCTTTGTATTATTCTATTATTTCTTATCATGATATTATCCATTGCATCATATTAGATTGCATTGTGTGTGTGAGTTAGGACACCTGTGTTACCCGTGTTGTGTTATGTAAGGGATACCATACTTTCACTCAAGGTATGGAGATCGAGCATGGCATAACTACTCATAGTCTTGTACCTTTTGGTATATACTTGCTATGGGAACCTAAGCCTTTTAACCAAAAGACTAAAGCTCATGTAATTGGCCCATTTACTTTCCTTAGGTTTTTACCCCAAATGCTTGTTGTTTGACTATGGTTAATTTATCTTGGCTTAAATCATGGCTTATTTGGTTTGTTCTTTTTCTAATATGACCTAATTACATTGTCAGCTCAAATAATTTTTTCCTCTAAATCCAAAAGACCAAAGGTATTTTTAAAACTTTTCAAGATGGTCTTTGGACATAAAATTTTTTTAAAAATAAATCAAAAAATTCTTTTCTCATGACTCAAATACAAAGTTAAAAATCCATTTTTTCTAAAAATATTTTTTACAATGGGTTATTCAAACAAAACTATTTTTGCATTTCATCCAACCTTTTCTTACAAAGAGCTTGTAAATTATTTAGGTCAATTATGAAATACCAAAAATCAATTGTGAGCCTAGTTTATACTAAAAATTATTAACCATGGGCTTATTTTTGGCATGAATCATTAGTTATTTTTTCAAGTGAGAAGTCTATTTATAATAAACCTCTTAATTTAGTTTTAATCCAAAATATCATAAAAGCTATTATAGTTGGTTGAATGGATTAAAACCTAATTAATGGGAATTATCATGAACTGATTTCCATTTTTGAAAATATAACTATTGGTTGAACCGTCCGAGGAAACTTTTCAAAAACAAAATATTACATGTTGGTATTTTTGTTAACCATATACCTAGGAAAAGAGACTCCTATTCGTGTGTGAAAGTTATAAGATTGGAAGGAACGTCCTATTTATCCTTGTTTGTTTATTGTTTGTGCATAGATGCATAGATGCATACATGCATCACACGAAATATCATTAATCCATTCTGGCTCACAGCCCTAGATTATGATAGTTCAAAAGCTTACGGCAATCCGACCTAAGCTGGAGATGAAGAATCTAGCAATGACTCAATCACTTTTTCACCAAAAGCAATCGAGCCTGAACAAATTCAAACAATGGTAGATGATGCCCTCAATGCTAAAATAGAAGAACTAAAGGAGGCCCTGGCTGAGACCATGAAGAATCAATTGGCTGTAATTTTAGGGAATAATGTCGAGGCATACACTAGCACCAAGATGTCAAAGGACAAAGGGAAGGCTAAGGTTAGTGAAGTGCTTTCGATGATGACAAGGTAATGATTGATGATGATGACTGGAACAATACTTTTGAGATCCTCAAGATAAGAAGAAGGAGCCAAGGGTTGTGGAAAGAGCAACTGTGAAAGAGACTGAAACTTCTAATGTTGAGAAACTGATTGCTAATTTAGAAAAGAAATTCGAGAAGAAGCTGAAAACCAAAGAGATGTCCATGATCGACAAGTTGTTTGAACTAGATGAGGAGGTCCCTTATAAGTTTAAAATGCCTTCCTTCGCTAGATACAATGGTACAGGAAATCCTCACTTGCATGTTAAACAGTACATCACTTCCATACAGTCTGCCAGGGCTACTAAGGCTCAAACTATAAGATATTTCATGCTCTCATTGGACCCTGCTGTCCAAAATTGGTTCAACACCTTAAAGGAAAGTACTTAAAAAGATTAGGACATGTTGTACAAGGCTTTCATTCAACAATATGGGTACAATGTCGAGCTAGAAATTACCTTAATGGAAGTTGAGTCCATTAGATAAAGGCCAAATGAGAATTTTGTTGACTATGTTAAGAGATGGAGGAACAAGACATCTTTGCTCAAGAAAAGGCCCGGTGAATCAGACCAGATCAGAATGATAGTCAGAGGCGTCTTTGTAATATCCCCATATATGCCCTAGAAGTTTTGAATGTTGTTGTTGTTGTTGTTTTAAAAATTGAATTGAATGTATATGTTATGTGATAAGAAAAGAAATTGGAAAGAGAATGCTTGTGTATATGTGTTTTGGGTAAGAAAGAGGGTTTAGAGAAAAGTGTATATGTTGATTATATTGTAATATATATAACATATAAATTGGTCAAATGAAGAGTCAAGGGGGAAGAGATATTTATCTTGTTGAGTATGAAATTACATTAATGGGCATATAAGAGACAAGAGGCTAGTTAAATGGTTAAGGGTATTAAAGTAATTTTCTTTTGGAAATCACTTGGTGGAGATTTAAGGAGAAATTGACTTTGTTTCTTCATCATTTTCTCTTCTTCTTGATGGTAGTGGCCGGCTCCTCCGAAGACAAAAGAAAACAAGAGAGCTAGAGAGGTGTTTGAAGTTCTAAACTCAAATTGAAGGAAGATTGAAGTGATCAAGTGTTGATTCAAGAAGTTTATAGCCTTGGTAAGTTTTCTCTTGGATCTTTTGCTTGTTTGAAATGATGTGTGGATTTGATAGATGATCTAAGAGTGTGTTGCTTGATTTTGTTATACTCAAGTGTGTTTGATTAGTTTAATCTTGGATATTAGGATGAATTGATGAAAGAAGTAAGTTCTTTTTTTTTATTTCTTTATTCTTTTGAAGTGGTATTTGAAGTGAATTAGGGTTTGTTGATTAGTTGATGATAGGTGTTTGTGATGTGTTTTCAAGTGTTAAAATTGGTGTTAAGTTAAGAGTTTAAAAAGGTATTGATGTTGGAAGTGGTGGATGTTGATTTTGAAGGATGGAGAAGGATGTTGGTTTTAGGGTTTTGGAATGGTTTGTATTTAAATGTGATGTTAATGTGTTGTTAAAGTGATTATTGTGATGTTTATGTAAGATATGTGTTTATGTCATTGATTGTGTTCATTTGAATGAGAAGATTGTTGTGCCAAAAAGTATGGAAATGCAATTGAAAGAGTGTTGGTTTTTGGTTAGGGTTTTGTTCATGAGTGACACGGCCAAAAGCAAAGAGAGACACGGCCAAGTCATGGAAATTTTGGCCGTGTTGGGTTGATTTTTAAGAGACACGGCCGTGTCCCATGCCAGTGTCTGTCACTGCCAAAATTAAGTTGAGAGACACTGCCACAAGCTTGGCCTTGTGGCCGTGTCCCTCAAATGTGTTGGCTACTGTTTTTATTTTTGTTCTTTTTGTATGGTTTTGATTCTTCAAAGATATTATTGATACTTAAACCTAAACATAAACACTTTAAATATATTTCAAAGATAAGAATGACCTAATCAAATATATGTGGAACATACATTCATTGATGTTGGGATTGTAGCACACATTTGTTGATATTGATGATACATATGAACAATGTTAGGCTATATGCATTGTGAATGGTAATGTGGTATGTACTTTGAAATGTTGTATCAATGATGTTATATGAATAATATGAATTGAGATATTGTTTGATTTGAGGCCATTGTGATTGGCTATGATGATTCAATTGAAAGATATATGGCATGTTTGCCTAATTGATGAGAATTGAGAATGAAATGTAAATGAATTGTGTGGCTAATGTGTTATTCCATTTTCAGAGTTTGTTATTGGTGGCATGCCTAATGATAGTAACAATCTCTTGAAGTTAGGTTGGATTGAATCCTTGAAGCCTAATTGAGATGTTACAACCCTTGAAGCTAGGTTGGGTTGGTTCTTGAAGCCAAGTTGGGTTGAAGCTTAGCATGCTTTGCTCCCCTTGAAGCTTGGTTGAACCTAATCCTTGAAGCCTAGTTGGGTATATGATATTGATAAATGTGATAACAAAACCAAAACATTAACTCTGAAAATTGAATGGCATATTAGTGTGTCTTGGGCCCAATGCTTGTCTTTGTTTAATGTGAGTCATGAATGCTAAAATAATTGACTAATAAGGTATATGGAAAATGTTGAAATATAATATGTTTTTATATGTGTGTGGTTTATGAAGTGTAAAAATATGTTGATAGCTCTGCATCTATAATGTTGTATTGGAAATGTGGTATGATTATATGATTTGTGAAATGCAAAGGTGGAATGTTAGATTTCCATCTAAGGTGATGTTTTGCATTAATAAAAGGGTATGACATTGCATTGCATGGAAGCGTAATATGAACATGATTTGTCTTACTAAGCCTTTGGCTTAGCGCGATAGTGTTTAATCGCGCAGGTGATAGAGTTGATAGAGTTGAACCCGAGAGCTCTTCGAGACCGAGTGAGAGTAGACGTTGAAGAGTTGATTTTGGGAACTTAAAGATCAGAGAAGATTTGCCAATCATGTATAACTCTTTCATATTTTGTAAATATTGTTTATAATGTAAATATTTTCTATATTCCGCTGCGTATTAAGTAAATGTATATTCTATATATATATCTATTTGTTTTATATTATAAGTTAATGACTTATTTTCTGTAATGTATATGAGAAAGATGATGGTATTATTTAAAATGTTTGAATGTTAATAAAATCCGTAGCATCCCTATGTTCAGTCTTTGCCTAACCTTTGTGAGAGGCTATCTCATACTCTTATAAGGGATTTCAAGGACCTCTTACAAGCTAGTTTGCAAATAAAATAGTGGGAAAGAGAGAAGAACTATTTTTCTGCAAAACAGAATTAGCAGTCTTGTAATCAAAGTACACATAAAGAAGTCAATGTCAATACAACTAGTCAAGCAAATAGAAGGCAGTTTTCAAATCTAGGAAAGACTTTGTCTTGGGTCTTCAACAAGCTACAAAAGAAATGACTATTATAGCCATTGGCCCCTCGACCTTTGCTGAATCCTTTACCCCCAAAATTTGATACTAAAGCCTTTTGTGAATTTCATCAGATACAAGGACATGAGACAGACAAATGCTTATGACTAAAACATGAGATCCAAAATTTAATTAACAGTGGTAAGCTGCCTGAGCCTGATAAGCCCAGCATAAAAGATAATCCTTTGCCAAGGTTCAACAGAGTGCCACCACCATCAACCTTCATGGTAGGAAAAGGATTGGAAGAAGATTTTGTTTTATCCTCTTTTTAAGATGAGAATATTGAAGATGTGGAATGAGGAGAAATTTTGTTCAACAAATTTCCATTAGCTTGAAGTGTTGCTCTATTCTTTCTTTAATATTAATTGGAACAATTATGTTTTTCAAATTTAAAGTTGTTTGAATAAATTACTTTCATCAAAATTTTTATTGGTCTTTGTTCATTTTGGTGCTCAACCGATGGCGAATTTAACTTGATATTTATAAATTAGTGTATCTATGCATCATGATTCGAATGACTTTACTAAGTGACGGAATTGCTCTATAGCATTGAGTTGTGTATGCTTACTTAGAGAGGGCTCTTGCATAATTACCATTGTCTAGGTTTTAGTCAGTCTTAGAACATGCTTTGATAGACTTTTGAGGTGAAATTGAACTCTTCTTATTTAGGAGAGAAATGACCTAGGCATTATTTGGTTAGCCAATAACTAGTATCCACCCAATTAAATATCAATCCCTAGTTGTCCCGCTGAGCCTTTATGAGATTTTAGCTTTCCCTTTATTGACTTATAAGCCCAATGACCTGCCCTGAGCTATTGTGATGCTTTTGAAAAATCTAATGATCACTAAGGTGAAGAGGAAAGAAGATAAAAGAAAGGGATGAATAATCAAGATCATATAGATAGTTGAAGTTCTCAAGATCATAAGGGTAGTTGGAGTTCACCTAATGTTAGACATGATATCTCTAACTCATTAAAATGATGACAAATAATTTATCCTTGTTCCACTTTACTCAACTCATCCATTATCCTTTTCTCACTTTACTCCACTCATCCATAAATAAAAGTATAGAATGGTACAAGCGAGATAATTCTTTTGGAACTAGGACCCAACACCACGGAAAAAAGGAAGAAAGAAAATAAAAAAGGAGAAAAGAAAAAAAACAAGAAAAAAGAAAAAAAAAGAAGAAAAGAAGAAGAAGAAGAAAAAAGAGAGAAGAAAAAAGAGGAAAAGAAGATAAAAATAAAAGGCAGTTCAGAAAAGCCAACTGAGTTTTCCCTTTACCTAAAACAGTAGAAGTCAAAGATAGTTTGACTTAAATTGGTCCAACCCAACCAAAAATTTAACCAAAATTAAAAAGATAGAAGAAAGGTTATCCAGTTCTTGAAAGTCCTGTACTTGACAGTCCTACAGGAAAGAAGGACAAAATGATAAAATGCTCAAAGAAAAGAAGGAGTAGGAAAAAGAAAGAGAAAGAAAAGGGAAAAAAAGAAAGGAATGTGGGTATCAACCTTTTTATAAGGGAAAAGACTATCCCAATCAAGATCCAGATTAAAGCCAAGAAGATGGGAGAACATTCAAAGCTCTATCTTTTCATATTTTCAACTGCCTATAGTTCCAACAAGAAGTTTGTAGTGTGAAGGCTTGTCCATAGTATCACATCAGCTCCAATTTCAAAATGACCTTCATTTAAACCATGTCCCTTATAGACCCCATTTCAAGCGTATCAAAGAGCTGTTGATCTCTCTTGGTAGGTAGAGTCTATTAGTGGAGATAGTTTGGATAAGTATGCATATGAAATAGACAATATTCAAACTCAAATGAGATCTTTGACGAAGTAATGTGTTTGTGCCTATATGAAGTGCAACAAATCTTGCTCAAATAGAAATTATTCACGAGTTTAGTATGGTAACTAGGGTTGTCATGTTATAGATATGTTAATTTGGAAAATCGAGTCATGAGGTATAATGACACTGATTTGACAAAGCAAAAATATGATTTTAAGGTTTTTAAAAAGATGTTTGTGTCATACAAAGCCTTCAAGTTAAGAGAAGTTTGTTGAGCCATTGAACCTCAAAGGACACATTGGGCAAAGTAAATGATTATTGGCAAGGTCATGAAGAAGCTACCAACTAACATGTTAAAATATGTTCTCCACATTCCTGACTATGTTGCTTGGGCCTCACCACTCATGTTCTCAACATCTTGAAGATAAAAGCCATAAATGTGAAGCATTCTGTCATTCCAATGCAAGACCTGAATGGGCATATGGAAGGAGTCAATGAGAACACTTCAGTTGATCATCTTGGTCTGTGAGTCGATAGAACCACTATGAGTGTTATTCATGCATATCATGCATACATGAGCATATCACATTTCATTTTCTTGTATTAGATTGTCTATTCTTTTTCAAATTCAACAACAGATACTCTATGAAGCAAAGATGAAGCGAGTATAGAATCAGGGGGCATGGAGGGCCCATTGCTTGAGGAAACTCTAGTCATTTTGCAAAAGAAAGAAGAGATGCATACTTATGCAAGGAACCAGACAAAATACAAACATCAATCAGAGCCTGCATGAGAAAAATCATTGGTTTGAGCCTACACAGGGGGCAAAGTTTCTCCTTTTTAATTTTTGAGTTTATACGTGTACAAAAATCCAGTATTGGGTCGAGCACCCAAAATTCAGTTTTGGGTCAAGAATCCAAATCCAGTTTAGGATCGAGAATCCAGTTTCTAGTCGAGCACCCAAATTTAGTTTTGGGTCGAGCACCGAAAAATCCAGTATTGGGTCGAGCACCCAAAATTCAATTTTGGGTCGAGAACTCAAATCCAGTTTAAGATCGAGAATCCAATTTCAAGTCGAGCACCTAAAATCCAGTCTTGGGTCCAAGTACCCAAATCAAATCCAGTTTCAGGTCGAGTATCCAAAATCCAGTCTTGGCTCCAAGTATCCAAACGAAATCCAAATCTAGTCTAGGATCGAGAATCCAATTTCAGGTTGAGCACCCAAAATTCAGTCTCGGGTCAAGTATCCAAATCAAATCTAATTTCGGGTCGAGTATCCAAAATTTAGTCTTGGGCCCAAGTATCCAAATAAAATCCAGTTTCGAGTCGAGTATCCAAATCCAGTTTAGGATCCAGCATCCACATTCAATTTCAGGTCGAAAACCCAAATCCAAAGTCCAATTTCAGATTGAGAACCCAAACCCAAATTCAGTTTTGGGTCGAGCACCTAAAATTCAATTTCAAGTCGAGAATCCAAATCCAAATTCAGTTTCGGGTCGAGCACCCAAAATTCAATTTCAGGTCGAGAACCCAAATCCAAAATACTTTCGGGTCAAGCACCCAAAATTTAGTTTCGGGTTGAGAACCCAAATCCAAATCTAGTATCATGTCAAGCACACAAAATTTAGTCTTGGGTTGAAAGCCCAATCAAATCTAGTCTCGGGTTAAGAACCCAACTCATTTCGGGTCCATAACCCAAATCAACTTCAATCTCAAGTCGAGAACCCATCCTCATTCAAAAACTGCTTAAAGTCATGTTGCTTTTCACTCTCTTCTACTGAAAAGTCTCAAATCATTCAAACAGGAGGCAAATAGTAGACCCTTAATTTTTGACCCAGTCCAGTCCGATATTTTTAAACAGTCCAAAATAATTTTTGTGGTATTTTATTATTTATTATTTATTTTAATAATTTTTATTACTTATAATATTTATTTTTAATATTGAAAATAAAAAATAAAAAAAGACAAAAAATATGTAAATAAAAATCGACGACGGGCAAAATCAGCGACGAAGTGGCTGCAGACCAATTTTTCTGAAGGGAAAATTACGGCAGCAACGTCACGCAGCCTGCATGCCAAGCCAGCAGCACCCCGCAGCAATTTTTGCCAGCGCAGTTTTTTCGAAACCCTATTCTACTTGGTTTTTAATTTTATTTCCTAAACAGTTTTTATTTCCTTAACTAATTAGTGTTAGTTTTTTATTTTTTCTTATAAATACCACATTAAGGACACAGAAAGGATGGGGGTTTTTCGGCCAGAGAGAATATCGGACTTTTGGAATTTTATTCAAGAACTATATGAATTCCTTTTGGCAGTTGATTAACAATCTTATGCTTAAAGGATAAAGAGGCAGCAAACAACATACAACCCATCAAAGGCAGCCCACTCTGTCTTTGTTATTGTTCAACCAGAATTCAAAATTATGGTGGAACCAACAATGGAGGTTTGAATCTCTATTTACTTGTTTATGTTTACAGCAGCCTCATCACTCAATTAGATTAATTGTTTAAACGTACAATAGATGATCAATTGTTCTACTTACCATCCAAACTCTATTTAAAACCCTAAATATTATTTTGCAAAATCTTAATGCCTTAATACCCATAAATATATTTTTGAAATCTAAAACCCTAATTACACTTTTCTAAAACCACAAAATAATAGACTATTTTCTTAAAACCCTAGCCAAATCTATTTTTCTGAAAGATTCACTATAGCCTATTCTTTCCAAATACCTAACTTAAAATCCAATTTTCATGATCTTCAATCTTATTTATTTAAACCCTATACTTTAATATTATTTTCATAAAACTTTTCAAACCCTAAATCTTTAAAACATCCAGTAGCTATATTACTTCTTTTATATTAAAATTATTAATCTAGTAAACTAAATTACAAGACCCTAATTGTTAAACATGAAACCAAAGACACTTAAATTGATACATGAACCCTAAATTTATATACTTACTATTTTATTTAAATTAGATGAATGTTTATTATATATTTTGATTGATGTTTAATGTCTTTGATGAATGATTTATTTATAATGAATGGATGGCTATTTTTATTGATTTGTTTTGATTTCAAAATATTGTAAGAGGTATGTTTCCATGTTTTGGGTACCTCATGTCATTAGCATCATGTAATTTATTTTATTTTAAAATTTTTTTGGACCAATGTAAAGGACACGTTTCTTTGGTTTTAGACATGGACGATGTAAAGACATGTTTCCATCCTAGGATGGGGTCCATTTATTTGTTTTGTTTGGACATTATTGTGATTTTAATAAAGTATTTATTTATTCTTATGATTGGATTTAGTATGGATAATATCATTATATTTAAGAATATTTTAATATTAAGACCTGAAAACGAGGCCGGTTCAAATGAACTGGGTGTTATGGGGGTGCAAGGCCATTTCTCACCTTCCCCATACATACCCAACTTTCTGAACACATTAGGGGGTTAGAGATTCCTTAGGAATCGATTCATCCACCCCTTTCTATTTTTTCGACCTGTCTGGATGGTGATTCCATTTTCATTGTGCTTAGGCCCGTATTCTCTAAGGCTCTAAGCCCTAAATAGTGTCGAAGTCGCAACAACCATTCCACTAGGAGTGGGAGCAAAAATCCCGGCTCAGAAACCTGCCAGACTGCCCCTGGCTCCTACTAAACCTTTGAGGATATCCCTTCCAACCTCTCTTTGATGATAAAGAACCTGCCTCACTATAGGGTCTCCTAGCTCTGCTCTCCTCTACTCTGGCAGACGCTGCAAGACCCTGTGCTCTCTCTACACTCTTAACAACTGCAACCAACTGAGAAAAATTTTGCTACCGAGAGTCTGCCACTAAACACATGATAGATGATCTCAGCCCCTCCTCAAACCTTCGGCATCTGTCAATCTCGTCTGATATAATACCTCCAACATACTAGCTAGCTGGATAAACTCAATCTCATACTCACTCACTGTCCTCGTTTCCTGTCTCAAACTCAGAAACTCTATCTTCTTCGCATCCTGATACTCTCTGGGAGTATACTTCTTCTCAAATTCTCGCAAAAAATCAACATTTGTCAAAACTGGTGGATCAACTGTACCATGGGAAACCATATTCCACCACTCATACGCATCCCCTGCAGAAGAGATGTAGCATAATTAAACTTCTCCTCTGGGCTAGCCTGTAGCTTAAAGAACATTCTCTGGACCCTATCCAGCCACTCTCTGCTATAGTCAGATCTGTAGTGCCGATAAAATCTATGGCTCCAAACTTCCTCAACTTATCATACGTTCGAGTCAGTAACTATTACTATAGCTACGGCTGTGGTGGCGGCTGCGACTACTATATCGGAGCCTGTCTCAATAACTCCACCATCTACTGCATCCAGCCTGGCTGAACCTCCTCAGCTGCTTCTCTAATTGGCACAGAAGCAGATGCCTCTCCAGCAATCTCAATAATAGCTCGAGCTCTACCCTCATCAGGAGCTACACTCTCTGCACCACCCTCTATAGACTGGTGTTACCTAGATGCCATAACTACCTATATCTGCAAATACAACAGAAATTACCACATCAGAGATTAGATAAATTGCCAATGCATGTATCATAATTTAAAATCATATTTAAAATCCCTATTTTCTCTCTCCAACAACCCACCTAGGTCGAAAACCTCAAGCCTAGGCTCTGATACCAAAATAAATGTAACACCCTTATACCCTATATATGTATAATACATACACTCAGTATATGTAAAATATGCATATACAATATAAAATTATCACAACCAGGTTTAAAAAAATTTCACATTTCCAATTTATAATTCTAAATACTTAAAATATATATTTAAATTGTAAATAAAATATTCTTTATTAATTATAGATTCCAAAATAAGCATTTTATATAAAAAAATCTCTAGAAAAAATTCACTAGAGTTTTGTCTATCAATAGGACATGCCAAAAATTCAACAATTACTCAACTTGTACAAAAACATACTCCCAATAAAGAAAACAAATCAACAATTCCCCAATACTTCTCAATTTCTCCATAATTCCTCAAAACATTTATACATATACATATATAAATCAAAACACATATACATAACCCACATGATACAAATTTTCCAAAATATTCTTTATAATTTACAAAGTACTAAAAAACATAACCATAATACACAAAATAACAAAATATACTATAATATAAATTATACATGATGCCAAAAAGCTCTGATCTTGAAGAAGCAGCAAAACAACTCAGATCAATACATACACAAACATGGCCCAAACAAACTAATATATCATTAAAATCACAGAGTTACTGTTTTGATCCATATTGACACCAAGTGTCTCGCCCCGAAGGTAAATCATAAATCAGGGACACCTAGCGTCTAGTCCTAAAGGCAAATCATATATCAGTGATGCCTAGCGTCTAGCCCCAAAGGCAAATAAAGAGGATAACCTCATAGGAATGCCAACAAACACAGAACTCTGAAAATTAAATAACATACTAGGCACACAAATAAATCATATTTTTCATAATCACTTTTTCTCATCACATTGTCTCATTTCTCATTTTCTCATTCATATCACTGTCAATTCTTTTCAATTGATCACATTTCATCATATCATCACAATGTATATCATCTCACATTAAAAATCACATTACCCAAATATTTCTGAGTCATTTTCACATAATGCACATAATTCACATTTCAGTCATTTTATCTATTAATAATGATTTTTCATAATGCACATAATGCATATATTTCAATGCACATAATTTAATAATATGTTCATGCTACTAAATAGCTTAGCACATTTTTAATCCAAAATGTGTTAAGTCAAATTTAATGGAAACATATCTAATTTATCAAAAGTTTGTACATACCTCAGATAACACTCAAATCCAAACTAAAATCTCCTACCAACCTTCACTTCCAACTCGCCCTTCAACACTAGGATTGGGCAATTCACTTCTTCTTAATGCCTATTAAAAATGTGAATAAATATCATCATTTAGTATCACATTTTAAGGCATTTCCAATAATAAATCCTAATTAAACATCACTCCTACAAATTTTTAAATTTAACCTAACCTTACTTTAACATTTAAAATCCATTTAAATTTATGTTTTAAGTTTATTTATATCATGAAAAACATATTCTAACATATTTTAACCAATTACATTAAATAAACACATGCTCTTATATAAAAACCTAAAATGCCATAACCATCATCATTAAAGGTTCCTCATTCCAACTCATTCCAATTATTAATCTAAGCTGATTTTCATCACTTATATCATTAAATAACATGATTTAAACGTTAAAAATCAAAAATCAACATTTCTTTGAAAAAATTCCCTTCCAAAACCCTAAATTCAACACAACCTTATCCAAACTCTAAGCAGACTTGGTTAAATCTATTATTTGACTTTGAAATCATTGTTTATGCATCAAAACAGCACATTTAGAATCAATTGTATAATTAAAATACATGATTTTAAAAGTCCAATTGTTCCATAACCCTAAATTCTCTCTCTCCAACCAAACTCGACTCAAACTTAATCATTTATTCAATCTAACTTAAGAATCATTAATAACTAATGAATATAGCTTCACACAAACTCATTCAAACCATTAAAATATGCTACTACAAAAACTCAATATCCACATATTCAAAATTTCATGAAATTCCAAAGAAATAAGTTGGAAACTTACTATTTCAAGAGGAAATCACCAAAATATTACTTGAATCCTTAAAATTCTTTCACTTGATGAAGCTTGAAAGAAGAAAAAAGCTCCCTTGGGCAACCATGGAGGTTTGGCCTCCTGAGGAAGAAGAAGAGGATATTTTTAAATTTTAATTTTCTCTTTCTTTTCACTTAAAAGATGGCCATATATATTATTTTATTATATTTTTAATTATTTATTTATTTATTTATTTAAAAAAAACCCATAAATTACCTCTTCCAACCAAAAATTATTTATTTTTAAATTATTTTAATTTTATAAAGTATAATTACCATTTTGTCATTTGCCATTTGACTTTCTTTTTTAAAATTTTGACTTTTGTATATGTTGTTTATATTTCATATATATATATATATCACATAAACACTTTGTTTTTCACTTAAAATTCTTCAATTTTTCTTTTAAATTATTAATTTTATTAATTTTATTTATTTTTTAGAGAATTACAGATATTACAATTTGTTTTATAAAAATTATGAAATTGATTGAACTTAGAAATAATGATTTTAGTTAATTGATGAATTAATTAAGTTTAAAGAAAATTTAGAATAAATAAAATAAAAAAATAATGACATAAATGGATAACAAGTATATACATATTAAATTTAAAATAGAAATATTAACATAGAATGTGATTAAAATAAATTAAATATTTCAATTATAATTTTTATTAGCAATTTAAAAAATAAATTAATTATATTTAAATAAATATATATATGTGTATGGAATTAATAAATTAATTGGAAGGAAAAAAAATTACAAGTTGGTTAATTAAGTTATAATTATTGTTTACTAAAAAATTAAATAGTAATTAGTATTTTCAACATTAATATGTTATGAAATTTATAAATTTTTATTATAAAGAAGACTATAATTAGAAATTATACAATGGATAATATTAGTATTAATATTATTTAATTTTAAATTCATTAAATTATTATTATCACTTTAGTGATCAAAATTATTATAAATGATTATTTGAAATTAAGATAAAATACTATTAAAGTTAAAGTAAATAAATTATGTAATATTTAATTTTAATTATGGGTATTTAGAAAAGTTTCTTGTAAAAGAATATATATTAAGTTATGCTTTGTGCAAAATATAAAGAGATTATTTTAGAAAATTAAATAAATAATAATAAGAATATTTTTATAAATTTTATTTTATAATATTTGTGAAAAAAAAGTAAATAGTATATATATTAATTAGTTTTCGTTGGATGATATTTATAAAATGATTATTAATGTGAAATCTAAACCTAACTAAATAAGAACAAAAATAAATAATGTAAATATGTTTTAAAATGTGCAATAATAAAAAAAAATGAGTCAAATATTTTTGAATGACAAATAATAAATTAAAAACAAACTTAAGTGAGCAATTTATGTTTGAATGTGAATGTAGGTCGATGATTGTCAAATCACCGGCCAATAATTATCAATGACTTAGTAAAATCAAGTTTATAAGTTTAATGTGAGTTAGTGTTATCCTTTTTTTTGTTACCTTGGAATTCTTTGGTGAAATTTGAGCCATTGCTAATATTTTAACCATTTGATATCATTTGTTATTTGTGATTGTGCATTTGTAAATTGTGAAACCCAATGTGTTCTTTTGGCATATGACAGAATCCCTACTTGATGGGTGTTACATACCATCAGGCTATGTGCACATAGAGATTTGTGATTAGTAGGGTAAGCTACTACCCTTATGTGTATTTGATGTGTGATAGCACTTCAATGCTATTGCTATGCGTTATCTATTATATTATTTGATTTGTTTTGTGAGATTGTTAGAGTTATTGAATTTTGTTGATATTCCTTGATTGTGCAGCCACCTATCCTTATTATGTTGAGCATTAGAATATCCTTATTGTTTATTCCACCTTTATGTCACTATAATCTCACTGAGTTGATGACTTAGCCAATCGTCTGTATAGTTTCAGGTGAGGAATGTTCACATCATTCAGTTTTTAGGTTTATTCTTTTTAGTAAGAAGTATGAGGATAGTGTGTTTAACCAATAGTTGTTTTAGGTAATTAATTTATTAAATTTATATAAATTTTAATTGCTTCGTAATATTATTTAGAATGATTTACTTATGATTTAAAGGTTAAATATAAACTAAGAAATATGATATGTGTGAGAGTATATTTGTTGACTTTGGTTCTATGTGGTGCTTGTTGGGCATAAGCCTACCTGGACTCCAGGACCATCACATTTCTTGATTTGGGATGTGATAGTGTTAACCTAGGTCTCCTTCTCAGTCAGCATCTGAATAACCATCTAGAGCAAATTTGACCCTTGATATTGCTTTTGAGGTATCTTAGTATCCTTTTTATAGCTTTCCAACGGTTTTTTCTAGGATTAGATTGATACTGGCTAACTAGTCAATAACAAAATAAATATCTAGGCGAGTATACAACATAGCATACATAAGACATCCAACAATACTAGAATATGGTACATTGGACATTTCCTTTTTTCTTGTGGATTTTGAAGGTACATATTAAGACTTAAAGCCTCTCTTTTTGACACAAGAGTATCTATGAGTTTGCAAATACTCATATGGAAATGTTTAAGAATCTTTTGAATATAATTCTCTTGTGAAA
The DNA here is from genome assembly GCA_947685225.1 of Garcia nutans. NCBI lineage: Eukaryota > Viridiplantae > Streptophyta > Magnoliopsida > Malpighiales > Euphorbiaceae > Garcia > Garcia nutans. The sequence goes on from CANTUV010000044.1 coordinate 20,709,112, forward strand.
AAGCTAAAAGTTTCTTTGAATGATCTCTTTTAATTTTTACTGCCAATATGTAGCCTACTTCACCCATATTTTTCGTATCAAAATTAGTATAACCATCTTTTGATGGTCATAATAAACTCCTTGTCATTTCTAGCTATCAAAATGTCATTAACATAAAGAGATATAATTGCAAATTTGTCACCAACTCTTCTGAAATAGACATAGTGATCCTCATCAATCATCTTGAAATCATAAGACAATATAGCTTTATAAAAATGAAGATGCCACTGCTTGGATGATTGTTTAAGGCCATATATAGATCTTTTAACCTTGCATACTTTGCACTCTTTGTCTTTGATAACAAAACCTATAGGTTGTTCCATGTACATTTTTTCTTCTAACTCACCATTAAGAAAAGTTATTTTCACATCAATTTGGCACAATCCTAAATCTAAATGTGCCACGATAGCTAGAATTAGGTGAATATAGTTAAACCTTAAAACGAGTGAAAACGTTTCTTCATAGTCTATAACCTCTTATCAAGTATAACCTTTTACTACTAAATGAGCTTTATATCTATCAATGGATCCATCTGTCTTATGTTTTATCTTATGAATCCATTTATTCCCAATTGCTTTTTATCCAGGCAGTAAATCAACCAATTTCCAAACTAGATTTACCTTTATAGATTCAATTTCCTCTTTGTGAGCGGGGATTTTTGCCCCCACTCCCGGTGGAATGGTTCTTGCGACTTCGGCATTGTTTAGGCTCAGGGCCTTAGAGAACACAGACCTAAGCCCAGAGAAAATTGAGTTGCCACCCGGATGGGCCGAAAAAAAGAAAGGGGTGGATGACTAGATTCCTAAGGAATCCCCAACCCCCTAATGGGTTTAGAAAGTTAGGTACGTGTGGGGAAGGTAAGAAATGGCCCAGCACCCCCACAATGCCCGGTTCATTGGAACCAGCCTCCTTTGCAGGTCTTAATATTATAAAATTCTTAAGTATAACAATATTATCCATATTACATGCAATAATTAAAATAAAGCATCATTATATTAAAATCAAAGCAATGTCCAAACAAAGCAAATAAATAGACACCCACCGAAAGATTATGTCCTTTACATTGATCCAAAATATAAAATAAATTTAAATTACATAAAATTTAACTAATGAGGTACCCAATAATGGAAACATACCTCTTACAATTTGAATACTAAAACAAACAAATAATAACCATAATAGCAAAGAAAATATCCATCTATGATAAATTAAATAAATCAAGCATTGAAATGAAATAAATCAACCATCAAAACATATAATAAACTACATAATCAAATCTAAAATTAAATAAAGCAAGTGAAGATATAAATTAGGGTTTACTATTTCAATTTAGAGTTCTTTAATTAATATTTAGGGTTTTGGAATTTTAGAATTATTATTATTTTTATTTAGGCTACTGTAAAGATTTTGGAAAATTGGAATGAATTAGGGCTTTGCACATTTAAGGAGTAATAAGGTTTTTTTGGTTAATCAAATTAGGATTTAGGGGTAACATCATGAAATTAGCATTTTGGAATCTTAAGACATTAGAGTTTATAATTCATGGTTACTGGATTTTGAATTTAGGTTTACTGGATTGAGTTTTAAGGTTTAGTTTTATTTGTCATAAGATTTTAAGGTTTTAAGTATTTAGGGTTTAGGAAAACTAGGGTTTACTGTATTGGGTTTAGACAAAATTAGGGTTTTTTGATATTTTGGAAAACATATTTGATTTTAGGATTTAAGAAAATAGTTTAGAGTTTTATAAAAAAAACTATGATTTTTAGAAAACGTAAAGAAGATTAGGGTTTGGAGATTTAAGAAAACATTTGGAAATTTTGGACAAAAAGTTATGGTTTAGATGAAAATAGTTCGGGGAAAACAGTTTAGGGTTTTAAAGCTTTTGGAAGCAGAAGAATAGTTTTAGGGTCTTAAGGTTTTTGGAAACAGAAGAAACAATTTAGGGTTTTTAAGATTTTTGGAAACAGAAGAGTAGTTTAGGGTTTTTGAAGTTTTAAAAATGGGAGAGAATTACTTTAGGGTTTTCGGGTTTCTGAAAAGAGAAGAATAGTTTTAGGGTTTTGAAGTTTTGATCGCTGATTAAGGTTACTGGATGAACATATTACCAAGTTTAATGATTTAAGTGATTGAAGCAAAAATCAATGATAAATGAACTTAAAAGAAAATATGGCAAATATAATTGAAGCAAAGATTTATAATCAAACCTCCATTCGTTGGTTCCACCAAAATTGATTTCTGGATGAACAATGACAAAGGCAGTGTTGCTATCTTTGAATGGATTATTGATTGCTTCTTATTGCCAATGTCTCTTGTGCTAGGGTTTTTTTTGTCTCTTTGTAAAACAATTTTTTCGATCCAATCAAAGTCCCTTAATTCTGTGTTTTAATGTGTTATTTATAGATAAAATCATAAACCTACTTCTAATTGTTTAAGGAAATTAAAACCAATTAGGAAAAAAAACTAAAACCAAATAGATTTTGGTTTCGGTAAAAAATGCGTTGGAAAATTGAGTTGGCAAAAAAATTACTGGCGAAAACTACGAACGAGCGAGCTACTGTAGGCGGGCGCTGGGCGGCCAGCCAATTCACCGCAGGAATTGGCCCAAGGCCATTTCCCCCACAGAAAAATCCTACGGGCGAATTGGCTAGACCAATTCCACCTTCGGCGACGAATTTTTTTCGTCGCCGATTATTATTATTATTATTATTATTTATTATATATTTTTTTATTTTATTAACTTTATCATTGTAGACCCTTAATTTTTGACCCAGTCCGGTCCTATATATTTTTTTAGTACAAAATAAGTTTTGTGTTATCTTAATTAAATAATATTTGTTTTAGTTTTTATTATTTATAATTTTTTTAAAAAAATTATTATAATAATAAATAATAATACTAAATAAAAAATAAAAATAAAAATCCGCGACGGAAAAATCGGCGAAGAAAAAAAATTCGTCGCCAAAAGCATTGGACGAAATGGCCTTAGGCCATTTTGCCTGTAGGAAAATCCTGCGAGCAAAATGGCTCGCAGCCAATTTCGCTCTCACACCCTAGCAAGTTTCCACAGCGGCCCGCAGTAATTTTTTCGCCAGTGAAATTTTTCGATGTAATTTTTTTCGAAACCAAATTCTATTTGGTTTCAGTTTCGTTTTCCTAATTAATGATAAATTCCTTAAACAATTGGAATTAAGCTTCCAAAATTTCCTATAAATAACATTAAAAAACCACAGAAAAAGGAGGACAATGGGAGGAATTTTTTAAAGGAGATCGGACTTTAAAAATTCTTTTTGGCAGTGAAAATGATCGGACTTTTTAGAGGAGAATAAGCAAGCAAGCAATCAATCCATCAAAGGCAGCCATCTTGCCTTTGTCCTTGTTCATCCAAGAAGCAATTTTTGGTGGAACCAACAAACAAAGGTTTGAAAATCTAATCTATTTTTTCCTTACAGTAGCTTCAATGATTAAATTGTTTCTTTTGATTCCAAAAACCTTAGGGCACTAATTTACTTCTTCTAAACCTTAGAACCTTAAATCGTCTCCTCTATTTTCAAAAACCCTAAAATTACTTTTCTGTTTCTTCTAAAACCTGAGAACCCTAATCTATTTCTTGAAAATCTTAAAACCCTAATCTACTTTCCAACTTTCCAAAACCTTAAATAATTTTATTAATTCCCAAAACCCTAATCTGCTTTCCAATTTTCCAAAACCTAAAAACCCTAAATTGATCCTTCTATTTCCAAAAACCCTAAAAAACACTTTCTGTTTTCAAAAACCTTAAATCGTCTTGCATATTTCCAAAAACTTTATAAAACTCTAAACTATTTTCTCAAATCCTAAAACCAAAAACATGTTTTCCAAAAGACCAAAAACCCTAATTCTTTCAAAACCAAAATCGTAAACCCTAATCCTTAAAATCTTATAAACTTAAATATTAAAATTCATCACAATAAGCTTAAAAACAACAATCCAGTAGCTAATAATCATAAACCTAATGTTTATTATTCTAAAACCCTAATTTCATAATGTTACCCATAAACCCTAGTTTGATTCAAGAAACCTTAATCTATTTTAATTTTCTTAAACCTTTACAGTAGTTAAGAATTATAAACCTTAATATGTTAAAATTCCAAAACCCTAAATATTAATTAAAGAACTTTAAATGAGAAACAGTAAACTTCAATTTGTATCTTTGCTTACCTTATTTGATTATGTAGTTTATTATATGCTTTGATTTATTTAAGTTCAATGATTGATTTATTTAATTCTCAAGAACCATTCCACAGAGAGTATGGGCAAAAATCCCTGCTCACAGTGGCGACTCCACTGGGGATAAGAGAAATTGATTTCGTTGGTCTTTGTATTATTCTATTATTTTTTATCATGATATTATCCATTGTATCATATTAGATTGCATTGTGTGTGTGAGTTAGGACACATGTGTTACCCGTGTTGTGTTATGTAAGGGATACCATACTTTCACTCAAAGTATGGAGATTGAGCATGGCATAAACACTCATAGTCTCGTACCATTTGGTATATACTTGCTATGGGAACCTAAGCCTTTTTACCCAAAGACTAAAGCTCATGTAATTGGCCTAGTTACTTTCCTTAGGTTTTACCCCAAATGCATATTATTTCACTATGGTTAATTTGTCTTGGCTTAAATCATTGCTTATTTGGTTTGTTCTTTTTCTAATATGACCTAAGTACATTGTAAGCTCAAAATAATTTTTTCTTTAAAGTCCAAAAGACCAAAAATATTTTCAAAACTTTTCAAGATGGTCTTTGGACCTAAGACTTTTCTAAACAAAAACAAATCAAAAATTCTTTTTCTCATGGCCCAAAATACATTTTTTCTAAAATCTTTTTACTATAGGCTTAGAAACAAAATGATTTTCATCCAATCTTTTCTTACAAAGAGCTTGCAAATTATTTAGGTCAATTATGAAATACCAAAAATCAATTGTGATCCTAGTTTATACTAAGAATAATTAATCATGGGCTTGTTTTTGGCATGAATCATTAGTTACTTTTTTAAGTGAGAAATCTATTTATAATAAACCTCTTAATTTAGTTTTAATCCAATATAACATAAAAGCTACTATAGTTGGTTGAATGGATTAAAACCTAATTAATGGGAATTATTATGAATTGATTTACATTTTCGAAAATATAACTATTGGTTGAAATGTCTGAGGGAAATATTCGAAAATAAGATACCCCATGTTGGTATTTTGTTAACCATATACCTAGGAAAAGAGACTCGTCATTCGTGTGTGGATGTTATAAGGTTGGAAGGAACGTCCTATTTGTTCTTGTTTGTTAATTGTTTATGCATACATGCATACATTTGCATCTCATATCATATCCTTTCTGGCTCACAGCCCTGGATTACGACAGTTCAAAAGCTTACGATAATCTGACATACGTCGGAAGCGAAGAATCTAGCAATGACTCAATCACTTGCTCACCAAAAATAATGGATCTTGAACAAATTCAAAGAATGGTGGATGAAGCCCTCAAATCCAAAACTGAGGCATTTGCTAGCACTAAAAAGCCAAAGGACAAAGGGAAGACTAAAGTTGGTGAAGTGGTTTTTGATGATGATGATGATTGGGCGCAATACTACCAAGATCCTCAAGACAAGAAGAAAGAACCAAAGATTGTTGAAAGGTCAGCTATGGAGAAAACCGAAACTTCTGATGTTGAAAAGATGATTGCTGATTTAGAAAAGAAATTTGAGAAGAAACTAAAAACTAAAGAAATGTACAAAGTTGACAAATTATTTGAGCTAGATGAAGAAGTTCCGTATAAGTTCAAGATGCCATCTTTCGTGAAGTTTGATGGAACCGGAAACCCTCATCTCCATGTGAAGCAGTATATCACTGCCATGCAGGAGCTACTAAGGCTTAAACTCTAAGGTACTTCATGCTCTCATTGGACCCTATTGTCCAAAATTGGTTCAATACCTTAGATGATGGAATGCAAAAGAGTTAGGATTTACTATACAAGGCCTTCATCTAGCAATATAGATATAATGTCGAGATGGAAGTTACTTTAATGGAAGTGGAGTCCATTAGGCAAAGGCCAAATGAGAATTTTGTGGATTATGTGAAGAGATGGAGAAACAAGGCCGCTTTGCTCAAGAAGAGGCCCAATGAATCCGATCAAATAAGGATGATTGTGAGAGGGGTGTTGCCTAGTCTTCATGAAAGGATGTCTCATACACTCATTCGTGATTTCAAAGACCTTCTCCAAGCTAGTTTGCAAATTGAAGAATGGGAGAGAGAGAAGAACCATTTTTCAATAAGAAGGAATAAGAAAGGAAACCATCAATCTGGTAGCCAAAGCATGCAAAAGGCAGTCGGAGTCAATGCTACTAACCAAGGAACAAGGAGGCAATTTTTGGAATTGAGGAAACCAATGTCTTGGGTTCTCAATAAGCTTCAAAGAAAGGGATTTTTACAACCCTTAAATCCTCGTCCCTTGCCTAACCCTCTCCCACCTAATTTTGACACTAAAGCATTTTGTCAGTTTCATCAAATGCAAGGGCATGACACGGATAGATGTGTGAGGTTGAGACATGAGATCCAAAATCTAATTGATAATGGGAAGCTACCCGAGCCCAATAAGTCAAACACCAAAGACAACCCATTACCAAAATTCAATAGGGTACCGCCACCGACAACTTTCATGATTGGAGGAGGTTTGCATGAAGATTTTGCCATATCTTCTTTTCAAGATGTGGGTAGAGAAGTAAACAAAGAAGAGGAGGTATTTGGTGAAATTAAACATGCTATGGTAGGTAAAGAGGTAACAATTTGTGTTGTCAATGGGTTTTGGGATTCAAGCAATAGTGATGATGATCTTGTATCCAAGAAGGAGGAATGGACTTGGTCCTAGCCCGAAGAAGATGAAGTAATGAACACTAGATCCGGTAAGCCTTATGCAAGGCCACCACCTAAGGAGATAGAAATTAATAAGGGAAAAGAAGTTGAAGTAGGAAATAAAGAAGAGGAAGACGATGTTGTGCTCAAGCAATTGAAAAGAACCCAAGCAAGTGTTAGCATTTGGGACTTATTGGCTACTTCTAAAAAGCACCGAGAAACTATGGCCAAGGCCTTAGCTAGCATGCCAATTTCTACCTCCACAACACCGGATGAGCTGATCAACTTCATAAAAATTGGAGGAGTAATGAAATGTGAAGATGTTCAAGAAAAGAGTGAAGTTAATATGGGAGCAATGAAATGTGAAGATGCGGACTTACCGGAGGAGGGGAGAGTTCACATCCGCCCTCTCTTTATCAAAATAGAAATCAAAGGGAAAAGGACTCCATGTGTGATGGTCGATGATGGGTCCGCCATAAATGTTTGTCTACTTAAAATATTACCAAAGCTAGCCATGTCAATAAGGGATCTAGATCTGACTGAGGTAACCATTCGGGCTTATGACAACACTAAGAGACATGCCGAAGGAACTTTTAAAGCCACTGTCAAGGTTGGTCCAATTGAATCTATTGTTGAATTTGTTGTTTTAGATATACCTGTTACCTTCGCCTTACTCTTGGGGTGACCATGGTTTCATCCTCTTGGTAGAGTTCCTTCCACCCTTCATCAAAAGATCAAGTTCCCCAACGGAGATGAGACAGTGGTCATCGAAGCTGAAGATAATGAGATTGTTAACACTCTAATGATTGAGAGGCCTCTCAATGGTTTTCAAGTAGCTGCAATTTCTGATGATGAAGTAGTGGAGTCTAAAGTCTTGAATATGATGAAGAACATGAACTACGTTCCTAGAGCTGGTCTCGAAAAGGGTAAGGCCGGTTTGACAATGCTGCCAGATTTTAGAACTCAAACTTATAAGAAAGGGTTGGGATATGATGAAGACAACAATGTCCAGCCCAAGAAAAGTGAGTAGATGAACTTCCCACCACTTGAAGAGATCTTTGTCAAAGCTCCAAATATGGGACCAATCCAAGGAAAGCCCGAGCCAATCATGTTCATGGGAAAGTTGATCCCGGGTTTTGAAATTTTTACAGATTTTGCCGAGCTAGTGGAGCAAGTGAAGAAAGAGGTCACCCTGCAAGCCAACAAAGAATCCAATCCGGAAGAGAAGAAAGAAGCTGTTCTGAAAGTCGAGAAGACTTCGGAGGAGGTTGCTACCCTGGTTGAAGAAAAGTTTGAAGACATCCTGTCTTATAATTTTGAGAACAATGATTTTGATTTTGATTTTAATTTGTCTGCTTTGTATGAGGATGATGATGTTTTCTTTTCCAAAATGAATGTAATAAAGTCTGATTTTGCTTACTTGTGTGATGTTTCTCCCGATGGTTGCATACATTCAAATAGCAGTTACATGAGCATCTTTAATATTAATTTTGTTAACACACAATCATTAAATTTGGGAACAATTGAAAACCCTAAAAACATTAGCATAGCATTCAACCTTATTCCTGATGAGAGAGAGAGACTAGAAAAAATATTATAAAAATATGAAGAAGTATTTGCTTGGTCTTATGAGGACATGCCTGGTATAGATCGAGACATAGCCGAACATTTTATTCGTACTCACACTCACATGAAACCTGTCAAACAAAAGCTTAGGCGATTAAGACCTGAGTGGGCTGAATTGTTAAAGAAGAGGTCACTAAACAAATACAAGTGAAGTTCCTTAAAGTGATAGAATATCCAAATTGGCTAGCCAACATAGTACCCATGCTAAAGAAAGATGGAAGAATAAGGGTCTGTGTGGACTATAGAGATTTGAACAAGGCTTCACCTAAAGATGATTTTCCTTTACCTCATATAGATGTTCTCATTGATAGTGCAGCCTCTAGCGTGCTACACTCGTTTGTAGATGGATTTTCCGGATACAACCAAGTGTTAATGGCCTAAGAGGATAAAGCCAAAACTGCTTTCATTACTGCATGGGGTATATTTTGTTATAGGGTGATGCCGTTCGGTTTAAAGAATGCTGGAGCAACCTACCAAAGGATGGCCACCACACTATTTCATGACATGATGCACAAAGAAGTTGAAGTATATGTTGATGATAAGATGGTGAAATCGGATACAAGGGAACAACACTTCCAAAACTTAGAACTATTCTTCTATAGAGCCTTGAAATATAAGCTAAGATTGAACCCGAAGAAGCGTGTGTTGGGTTACCTCAGGCAAATTATTGGGACATGTAATAGGCCCGAATGGCATTGAGATTGATCCTAACAAAGTTAAAGTAATCAAGGATATGCCAGCCCCTAAGACGGAGAGAGAGGTCCAGGATTCATTGGTAAATTGCAATATATTAGCAGATTCATAGCAAAGCTCACAACAATCTGTGAGCCTATCTTCAAATTGCTTAGAAAGAATCAGCCGATCATATGGAATGAAGAGTGTCAAAAGGCCTTTGAGCGAATAAAAGAATATTTGTTGAATCCACCTATCTTAAAATGACCTAAACTCGGCAAACCTCTATTACTATGCTTAGCAGTAGAAGAAGAGTCAATAGGAGCCATGCTAGCCCAAGCAGATGAGTCAGGGATTGAGCATGCAGTTTACTATTTGAGTAGAAAGCTCCTACCTTATGAAATTAAGTATAGTATCATTGAAAAGACATGTATATCCATGGTTTGGTCTTCTAAGAAGTTGCGACATTACTTTCAATCTTATAGTGTGCAAGTAATTTCCAGGTTGGATCCAATGAAGTACTTAAGGGAGACACCCCCTTTGATTGGGAAGTATGGTCGATGGTTGATAATATTAGAAGAATTTGAGATTGAATATGTAACCAGGAAAACAATCAAAGGTAGAGCAGTGGCAAAATTCCTGTCCCAACAACTATTACTAGATAACGAATAGGTAGTCTTGGAATTTTCGGATGAACATTTAGAGGCAATTGAAGTACAAGGGTGGAAAATGTATTTTGATGGAGCAGTAAATAGGAAAGGAGTAGGTTTGGGAGTTATACTAGAATCGCCCGAAGGGAAACTTATCCCTTTAGCCAAAAAGTTAAAATTTAGGGCAACCAATAATATGGTGGAATACGAAGCTTGTATTTTTTATTTGGAAACCCTAATGATTATGAAGGTGGATAAGGTGGAAGTTTTTGGTGATTCATTGCTAGTAGTATCCTAAGTAAATGGAGAGTGGGATTTGAAAGTGGAAAATTAAAAACCATACCACCATTACCTGACCATGATGAAGAAGAACTTTAAGGAGTGTAGGTTTATATACCTATCAAGAGAAGAAAATTAGATGGCTGATGCCCTAGCCACATTAGCTTCGGTATAGGAAAATCCTGTCAGCTTATTCCTTAAGCCTCTGATTTTGACCAGTTCGTCAACTCCTTACTATGAGTACGAGACAATCATAGAAACTGATACAGACCATGATGCGTGGTATGATACTATAAGGCAATTTTTGGAAGAAAAAAAAAAGAATACCCGTCAGGGGCAACAAAGAAAGAAAGAAGAGCCATAAGGCTATGGTCTTTGCAATACGTCACATTCCATGGGGAGTTATATTGAAGATGGCCTGATGGGGTGCATTTGAGATGTTTAAGAAAGCCTAAAGTGGAGCATATCATGTTAGAGATACATGTGGGAAGTTGTGGTCCGCACATGAGTGGTTTGGCCCTAGTAAAGAAGATTATTCTGCAAGGTTACTACTGGTTGACCATGGACAGAGATTGTATTGAGTTCGTAAAGAAGTGCCAACAATGTCAGATGCATGGTAACTTGAATCACATGCCTCCTGAAGAATTGCATTCTATGTCTTCACCCTGGCCCTTTGCCACTTGGGGTATCAACATTATAGGGGAGATACATCCGACAGCCTCAAACGGTCACCGTTTCATTGTAGTAGCAGTAGATTATTTTTCAAAATGGGTCGAAGATGAATCCTTCAACAAACTGGGAGCAAGTCAAATGGCTAGATTTATTGAAAAGAACCTCATCTGCAGATATGGGGTTCCGCACAGTGTGATATTAGACCAAAGGGTAATGGTGCGATAGAAGCAACAAACAAGACAATTAAGTAAATTCTATCCAAGATGACCAAGACTTACAGGGACTGGTCAGAGATGCTTCCCTTTGCTTTATGGGGTATAGGACAAGTGTGCGAACACCTACTGGAATGACATTGTTCTCTTTTGGTTTATGGGATGGAAGCAGTGTTGCAATTGAAATTGAGATCAAGTCGTTAAGAGTGGTCTTGAAAGCTGAACAACCTGAAATGGAATGGGTAGCAAGTAGATACACGTAGTTAGCTTTACTAGAAGAGAGAAGGTTAAAGGCTCTATATCATCATCAATTGTATCAAAAGAAGATAGCTCAGGCCTACAATAAAAGGTTAAGATAAGAAAACTCAGAGTTGAGGATTTGGTGTTGAAACAATGTAAGCCTAACATATCTGATCCAAGAGGGAAATTCAGGCCTAGCTGGAAAGGGCCATATGTCGTGAAACAAGTCATGAACAAGGGAGCAGTGAAGCTATCAGACATGGATGGGAACGAGTTTAGTGAGCCAGTGAACATTGACAGGTTGAAGAGGTTTTATGTATAAAAAAAAGAGCTCGCTAGGTTGAAAACCCGAAAGGGCGGCCTAGGAAAAAGTTAGAGCAGTCCGCTAGTTCCGAAAACCCAAATGGGCGGGCTAGGCAACAATTAGGGCTAAATGAGAGAAAATCATCAATTAGAAAACTCAAAAGGGCTAGTTGGCAACAGGAGTGATCTTGTGTATGCTGGCTTTATGTTTGGTTGTTCCCCTATTTAATAAATCAGAATTAATGTTAAAGTTGTTTTATGTGCACTGTTATAAGTATCTGACCAGATATGGATGAAATAAATAAACACAATAGCAAAAGGTGATGACAAATTTTAAATGGAAAAGAAGCATCTTTTATTACTTTAATTATTTTTCATCCTAACAATACACTTTCTGAATTGATAAATGTAAAATCTATGGCAGACGATAAGTGTAACGTGCAGGCCAGCTTTGCCTCACCCGATCCAAGTACACTTCAGTTAAGCAAGGCATGTCTAAATCAGGAGTAAAGTCAGAATCGTGAGGCTTAGCTCCATATTGACGACCAAGTCGACGAGGATCATAGCAAGTACCTTGACGAAGAGCAGCAAGGGGAACATACATCAAGTATGTCTGCATGGTGATACAAGAAATCTTCCACCAAGGTACCAACCAACGGATGTTGACTTCAACGCGTGAGTGGATCCAGTCAACCCAGTCAGCATATGAAGAAGTAGGAGTAGTTTCCTAGAAGAATGATGCCGTGGCAGATATCTGGTAAAATCCATAGATGGAGTATCAATCAAGCAGAGACGCTTCTGAAGCCAAATCTGTGAGGGAAATTTAAAAAAAAGGTCTACTAAGTTGAAAACCCATAAGGGAAGCTTAGGCAAAAATTAGGACAACTCGCTAGTTATGAAAACAACATGGGCAGACTAGGCAAAAATAAGAGCAATAATAATAAATAAAAAAAAGAGTTCGCTAAGTTGAAAACCCGTAATGGCGGCTTAGGCAAAAGTTAGGACAGCTCGCTAGCTCCAAAAACTCGCATGGGTGGACTAGGCAAAAATTAGAGCAATAAAGAGAAGAAGAAAAAGAAAAACCTAAATTGAAAACCTGAAAGGGAAGTTTAGGTAATTACCTAAAGCAGCAACAGACTCCCGGTCAGTCTCTTTGACAATCCTAATTTAAGTTGGTCTAATCCAACTAAAGTTTCAGCTAAGATCACTGGTATTGGCGACAAGTCTCCTTCCATTTGATCCATGATATTCAATACTCGTGGATCAATATCACCATCAGAAGAAACAAAAAAGAATTGGCCAAGTAAGCAAAGTCAAAGCATGCGTCCCCATGCCTTAGTAGGAGCCAAATGAGAGAGATAAAAATCAATTAAGGGAGCAAGTAGAATTTTCTCACCTCTCATCAACTGAAGAACATCAGGCTTTGAAATTTCAAATAACATCTGCATCTTCTGTTGAGTCTTGGAAATCAATGTGGGTAATGCCATTTGTTGATTATTTGGATATCCAAGGATGGTCTCAGATTCTTTAATCAAGTGACATATTTCAAAGAAATTAAGTTTAAATGTCCTAGAATCCACATTCCAAAAGGAAGCCATGGAATGTAAAAAGGAATGGTCCAATTTAACATTTTGAAAAACACTTTAAAATATCAAGTTTTGACCATGAAATTTGCTTCCAGTGAATGGCATCCATATTCTTAAATAGAATTTTTATCTTCTTTAAATGAAGTTAGGTCATGGTTGATGAATGAAGGAAAGTCAAAATTGTTAAAAGGAGTTTTTTTTTCGTTGTAATGGAAAGTCTTTCGATTTTTGTATGAAATTATGGCATGAAAGGTGATCTATATAGAGGAAATAAGCTTTTCCAAAATTGATAAGGAAAAGGTGATGGGAAAAGGGCGAAACCATGTTGTATGAGGAAAAGAATTAGCGACGAAATTACTTTACCGTGTTGCATTTGGTTTTATAAGTGATGATGTGTAAATATTGAAATATGAGAAAGAAAGTATAATAATTATGGTGCAGTAATGATGAAAAGTGAAAAAAAAAGAGTTACAGTAAAGATGGAAATTATATTTGCATGCTTATTGTACAATGTTTATACAATTGATACAATATTTATACATCACTAAGAAGGTGGTGGTAGGTCATCAAATAAAGCCCTGAAAAAGTCATCGCCTGTTGGAGGAAGAGGCAAATTACTCATCCTGAGTTCGTTCGAAGCAGGAGCACCAAAATCCATATTACCTTGGAGTTTCGATCTGTCACGGTCCTCATCGAAAGTAGACGAAAGGATCTCATAGTCATCAGTCTGGGGGCCTCTTGATGAAGAAGCGCCAGGATCCCTCATCCCCTGAAATTGGAAGTCTCAAAAATTTTGTTCTGATTGATGATATAAATTTTCAAAATGAGAAGCCTGCTGACGACTTGCAGCCAATTCTTCTTGAAGTTTCTTATTTTGTTCTTCAAGCATCCCCTATGAGCCAGAAAGGAAAAAGGTAAGAACATACATAATCATGCATATATATAGCATAAATGACCATGAAACAAGAAACTTACCAGGTAATTCATATCAATACCCTGAGGATGAGATGGCATATCTGACGGACTAGAATGAGCAAATGAAGGAGCAGTAAAAGAAGGTCCAGCCTCATGATTAAATGAGCCAACAACCTACAACAATCATTAAAAAGTCAAAATAAGATAAGAAAGAAGCAATTGTAAAGGAAGAATGGTAAAAGTTTTACCTGAGAAGTGCTAGCCCCGAGATGTGGAACGAACTCTCCCGCATCTCTATCTCTACCCTCATTTTCTTCAGGAATTTCTCATACACCGACAGGAGATACATCAAAGTTCAAGAGCCTCATTTGAATAAAATGAGCATAAGATGCACTCGATGGATAGAGAAATATTTTAACACTATAACCATGCCGAGCCAACCACCATGCATCCTCCGGCATTGATATAATATTTAAAGTATATTTTGGGCAGGGCATTGGAACCCTCCGCTATCACAACTATCACAAAGCAGCATTCGCAAGTATACGAGGCTATTGTAGTGACGGTGATCGCCCCAAGGTCGTTTCCCAAGGAAGGACTTGTAAGTAATAGTTCGATTAACATGAAATAATAAATTCGGTTGTGTGATTGAATTGGTGAACCGTAATTATCCTTAGAAATGAAAATGAGTGATTTTATGCAAGAGAATTTCAATTGTGGAAATGATGCCTAGGGTTGTAGGTCCATTTAATCAAATGTTCAATTATCCAATTATCCATTAATATAACCTTGAATCTTAATTTGTTTCTTAAGATTAATTAGCCAATTATCAATTCACTAGTTCTCACTTATATGAATTAACAACAACCAATTATTTAACATTAGCAAATTAATAAACCCTAGAACTTATATTTCTAATTCATTCTTAGGGTAGTCAATTCCATAGTTCCGATATTAAACTTCTCCTCTCGGTCCGTCATTCAATATTAAGTAATCAATAGGTGGCCAATCTATCAATTTACCTTTAATTACAATGCAATCAACATATAACAAGGTATATCAATGGAATCATCAAATCAAATCATTTAATCAAATATACTACAACCCCAAGCATGAGTAATTTAGCTCATCATATGTTTTAAACAAATACTCA
The DNA here is from genome assembly GCA_947685225.1 of Garcia nutans. NCBI lineage: Eukaryota > Viridiplantae > Streptophyta > Magnoliopsida > Malpighiales > Euphorbiaceae > Garcia > Garcia nutans. Next base: position 20,724,346 of record CANTUV010000044.1, read on the forward strand.
ATTCAATATAAACCAAATCAAAGTTATACATTGCAATATTAATGTTCTTAATACACAACAACAAATAAGAATTGGAATAAAAGAAAGAGTTAGAAAAGCCCCTTTTTGAAGATGCTAAAAATCGGACTCTCGTCTCTTTCGTGGCTCCTTCTTGGTGCGTGATGATGAACTTCCAGCTCTCTTGAACAATTGGTTCTCTTCTTGAAGGAGTAGATGATAGCTTTCTCAAATTCTCAACTCTCCAATCAAGCCTCTTAAAACCCTAATTCTTAAGAACTAATAACTCACTTCAAAACCAACAATTATTTTTGCTCTTGGTGTGTGAAAAGAAATGGTGAATGAAGATGGTGAATGGTCTTACTCTCTCAAGCAAGAACCAAGGAAGAAGATGAGTAAGATGAAGAACAAGTGCAAGTGTGTAGAGAATGTCCACTAAATTTATTCAAAAATCCATTTTTTTAATCCCCATGCTCTTCCACTTTGAATTGTTCAAGACACCCCTCATGCCTTGTCTCCCACTTACTAATCTCTTTATACCTTTCTTCCATAAAATCCTCCCACTTTTCACTCTTTTTTTTATTCTTTTTGTCACCCACTAAAACACACCAGCTCATTTCTCGTGCAAGCCAGCTAAGGACTCAGGGTTTCTTTCTTGGGGGACACGGCCAAGCTTCTGGCCGTGTCCCATTCTGTATGCTTTGCCCTGTGAGACACGGCCAAGGACACGGCGTGTCATGTGACACGGCCAGTGTCCTGGCCGTGTCCAGTGATGGTGTCTGTCTCTGTGTATTTCTTTTCTTTCTATGCTTTCTTTGCTCTTTTGTTCCTTTGGAGAGACACGGCCAGTGGCTTGGCCGTGTCTCATGGCCGTGTTCGCTACTGGACTTGTTTCCTTGAGGGACACGGCCAAGCCATGTTAATCCTGGCCGTGTCTCATAATTTTCCTTGTTTCTGCTTCTTTTGATGAAGGACACGGCCAAGCCATGACAAGCTTGGCCGTGTCACTTGATTTTCTCCACAAATTCCACCAATTTTGATCAAATGGCTCCATCGAATGTACTCCAACCTAAATCAACAACTTCAAACAAACTTAAGTGCAATTTAACATAAAAATTAACTTAAAATTGACATAAACATAATAAAAAATATATACAAAATTGATCTAAACAATTACCCCACACTTAATCCGTTGCTTGTCCCCAAGCAAAGTTAAAATAAAAACAAATAAAACAAGATAAATATTATCAAGTTCAAGAGTTATAAGGATGCATTAAGACTCCCATCTTATTAAATCCGCAATCATAATCGAATCAAGAATAATCGGTACTCAAGTAACTTAATGGTCAATTAATGCATACCAAAATTGTCACTCCCTCACAAAACCTCTCAAGTGTTTAATTGGGTAGTGTTTAAGCTCGCAACATTCAATGAAAGATTAGGACTATAGGCTTGCTTATCAATCAAATCTCCACCACCTAATCACAATCAAGCATCAATCATAAGGTCTTTTCTTTGGTTGTAACGGGGCTAAGGAAAAGGTATGACATTTGGGAGAGTGAGTTAGTTCATTTAGGTCAAGAGTACTTCAAGAGTGAAGTAAGCAATTTAGCATGATCAACAATCCCATAATTCATCTCAATCACCTAGCACTAAGCATTTATGTGCTTTTAAGGGACTCTATTTGTTTAATTTGCAAAGATAATTTCCAAACTCATTACAACCCTTCAGACAAGAACAACAACTATTATTTTAATTTTCATTCTTAAATTTTTTTTATAGGGTATCCAACTAATTTAAAGCCCATTGAATTCAACCCCACACTTATTCTGCACAACACTCCATTAATGCTCTTAAAGTGCTCTTGATCTAATGAATGGGTAGAGTTAAAATATAATGGCTCAAGCCGATGGTGTTGTGAAAAAGAAAGAAGGAAAAAATGAAATAAGCTCAAAGTTGGCGAACTAAGGTCGGATGTAAGGTTGGTCTTTTTAAGCCAAAATGGTTTGCCCTAAATTGCCTTAATCATGTTGATGCTTAATTGAAATTTTTATGTAGTCTCAAAAAGCATGTCAAAGCAAGTTCTAGTAATTCATCAATCAAAGATGTTCACACATAAAAAGAATGATAAGTTGATGGCTCAATTCCTCACTAGTTTAATGGCAATGCAAAGAATAACCATCAAAATTGACAATAAGTACTAACTCTAATCAATCCTCAAATTCATGCTTCAAAAATTTAAAAGTCATCTATCAACATTCTTATAACAATTGAACTTATTAATATCCATCAAAATCAATTATAAAACAAAACAAGAAACTTAACAAAACAAGAACACTTACGAAAATCGACAATTTATATTCATGAACAAAAGGCTTAGCACACACCCCACACTTTAAGTTTTACATTGTCCTCAATGGAAACAACGATAATTAAAGTAAAAAGTTAAGGTACAACCTGTTTTTCCATCAATCCTTTGAGACGCAAGTGCTACCTTTTCATCCACAAACAACCATTGTTCAAGAGCAAAATACAATATATAAAATAAACACAATATAAAGAGTTAACATTAAAAACCAAAACAACAAAAACATGAAATAACTACAAATAAGAAAATAACAAGTGATGTCAAAAGGTTGGAGCTGGTAGGATCTACGGTGGTGGAGGAAAGGACGATGATGCAGCTGATGGGTGGAGGCTCAGAATTTTAGCGAGGTTGCTGTTGATTAGGTCCATTTGTTCCATGACTGCAGTATGATTACGGTCAATTTGTTCCATGGCAGCAGCATGGTTTCGGTCAACCCTGCTTTCCAATGCTTCAATCCTATTAAGGATCTCCTGATTGTTCGGGATTGGAGCATCTTCATCTAAATCGAGAGAATCCGAGTCAGAATCCTCCTCGACTCGTGCTCTCTTTTGACGGCCCTCCGGTACCTCAGTCTCAGCTAAACCCATAACATAAGCTCCTCCTTTTCTTGAAACCATGTGCATCTTCTCGAGGGTGGCAAGATCTAATGAATCACTCCCCGAGATCTTGGTCATCTGGCAATGGCTCGGGTCAAAATTATCAAGGAGTGCCATTGCTAAAATTATAACTAATCCTCCGATGCAAATGGCACCCCTCTTTTTATATGCCACACTGTCAAACACATCGGCTAACCAATAGCCGGTACAAATGGGTACAGCATTGATAGCACAGTCTAAAAAGTATAGTTCACTTAGTTCTACAACCCTGGTGCTCTCTTTTCTTGCAAAGAATCCACATGACATAAACCGGTGTAAGTACCTTAGGGCGGAATTTTTCAATTTTGTAGCTTTGGCCGATTTGGCCACATAGGTACCCGAGCCCAAAGCTCCCCATGTGAACTGTTGTCTAAAACTCTTAGGTACACATCATTCCCCTTGTTAGTGAAAACCAAATATATCGCTCAATTGCTCAATTTTAAGGACAAATGGTCTCCCAAGAAGTTTAAAGTGTAACCTAATGCAAATCCTTTGGTCATTTCTTTCAACCTTAAGTGTGGTTAAAAATTCCAATGTAAGCTCCTCAAATTGCAAAGGTTTAAGGGAAACAAATCTATCCCACCCAAGATTATGAACAAATCCATAAAAATTATTTCAAATATGAAGAGCATCGAGGGATTCTTCGTTAACATACCTCGTCGGAAAGAAACCCCGAGCGAGAAGAGTTGCTCTCCTTAGTGCTGACGATGATGAAGATGGAGCTGAAGGTGGAAGTCGCATCCTTTTGTTGTGAGACACCGTTTTTGTTCTTGGCATTTTGATGATTTGGTGAAAATGAAGTTTTCAAAGTTTTAATTGCTTTTTAATGAGAAAAGAAGGGAAGTGGATGAGTTTAAATCAATTTGGGCGAAGAAAAATGAAAGATTTCAAATGATTTTGAAGGTTTAAGGAAGTGGCTATGGCGTTTTGAGAGAGATAGATCGAAGGAGAGCGAGAGAGAGAGAGAGAGGAGAGAAAGATTTAGGGATTTAAAATGAAAAACTGGGCAAAAGTCACATTTTTAAAACTAAAATTTTAGGTGACACGGCCAAGCTTGGTGAAGCTTGGCCGTGTCTGATGGTTTTTGAGGGACACGGCCTGAGACACGGCCGTGTCCCTTGAACGTGTCTCTTACTGGATAAAAGAAGGTTGCAAGACACTTTGAGTGACACGGGGAAAGGCTTGGCAGTGTCTGTGTGACACGGCCAAGGACACGGCCAGGACCTCTGGCCGTGTCTGCCTCTGTGACTTTGGCATTTGCTGGACACGGGAAAGAACACGGCCAGGACTTCTGGCCGTGTCTGCCTCTGTGTCTTTTGGTGCTACTTGACACGGGCAAGGACACGGCCAGGACCTCTGGCCGTGTCTGCCTCTGCCAAATTGGATTTGAATATTTTTTTTAATTTAGTTGGTTTATTTGTGTCACCAAATCACAAAAATGCAATTTTCTCCTTGGTTTAACCCTGAAACACATTCAAAAAAAATAAAAACCCATCAAAGTACCCATTCCATTTTATTTAACTCAACATGAAATTAAAATTGCAAAATATAAAATTATAACAGTGAAAAGAAATGCAAACCGATGGGTTGCCTCCCATTTAGTGCTTCTTTAATGTCGTATAGCTGGACATTGTTGCATCATCCGTCAATGAACACCATGCTTTCCACCATTTTTGCAACTTCGATGTCTTCCAAGTAGGGCTTCACCCTTTGTCCATTAACCTTGAACGTCTCGTTGGTTTTTAAATTAAGCAACTCAACAACCCCATAGGGAAATGTTTGAGTGATTTGAAAGGGTCCACTCCAACATGACTTCAATTTTCCAGGAAACAACCGCATTCTTGAATTGAAGAGGAGGACTTTCATTCCCGGTTCAAAAGTCCTTCGAAGAATCATCCTGTCATGAATAGCTTTGGTCTTTTCCTTGAAGATCCTCGAACTCTCATAGGATTCATTCCAAAGCTCATCAAGCTCGGAAATTTGAAGCATTCTTTGCTCCCTTGCTTCACCTAAGTCCATATTCGTGGTCTTTATTGCCCAATAAGCCTTGTGCTCCAATTCCACCGGGAGGTGGCATGCCTTGCCAAAGACCAACCTATAAGGACTCATTCCCAATGGGGTTTTATAAGCAGTCCTATAAGCCCATAATGCTTCTGAGAGTCGGATTGACCAATCCTTCAGAGTTGTGCTCACTGTCTTTTCTAAAATCCCCTTGATCTGCTTGTTCGAAATCTCAGCTTGCCCGGATGTTTGGGGATGATATGGAGTTGCCACTTTGTGTCGGATGCCCATCTTGGTCATCAACTTTTCAAACCATTTGTTGCAAAAATGGCTTCCTCCATCACTCACTATCGCCTTGGGGGTTCCAAACCTGCTCAAAATATTCTCCTTCACAAATTTTAACACAATGTTAGCATCATTGGTCCTAGTGGGGATTGCCTCAACCCACTTGGACACATAATCTACTGCTAGAAGAATATATTCAAAATCAAAGGATTTGGGAAATGGCCCCATGAAATCAATTCCCCACACATCAAAAATATCAACCACAATAAAAATATTAAGGGGCATTTCATTCCGTTTGCTAATGTTTCCTACTCTTTGGCATTCATCACATCTTATACAAAAATGATAAGCATCTTTAAAAAGAGTAGGCCAATACAAACCGCTTTGAAGAATTTTCTCGGCGGTCTTCTTTCCTCCAAAATGTCCCCCGCAATACAAATTGTGGCAAAATTGTAGCACTTGTTTTTGTTCCTCTTCCGGCACACATCTTCTTATCACTTCATCCCTGCAAATTCTGAACAAGTAAGGCTCATCCCAAAAATAATACTTACATGTATGCAGGAATCTCTTCTTTGCTTGGAAGCTCAAATCCTTTCTCACTACACCACAGGAAAGATAATTAGCAATATCAGCATACCATGGTGCTTGAGTTAAGGAAAACAAGTGTTCATCCGGGAATTTTTCAAACGCATTTTCACAAGCAATTTCAGCATTATTTTCACAAGAGTTAAGTCTAGAAAGATGGTCGGCTACTACATTTTCACTTCCTTTCCTATCTTTGATTTCAACATCGAATTCTTGTAACATTAACACCCACCTAATGAGCCTAGGTTTAGCTTGTGGTTTGGTCAATAGGTATTTCAAAGCTGTATGATCAGAAAATACTATGACCTTAGAACCTATCAAGTAAGATCTAAATTTGTCTAGTGCAAATACCACAGCTAACATTTCTCTTTCAGTGGTCGTGTAATTTACTTGTGCATCGTTTAAAGATAAACTTGCATAATAAATTAAACACATCAATTTATTCACTCTTTGGCCCAACACAGCTCCAATGGCAAAATTCGATGCATCGCACATAATTTCAAATGGCAAATCCCAATTTGGGGCAACAATTATAGGGGCAGAAGTTAGTTTTTCTTTTAAAATTTCAAAAGCTTCTAAGCACTTTTCATCAAAAACAAATGGGACATCTTTTCCTAACAAATGACACAAAGGACGTGAAATTTTTGAAAAATCTTTTATGAACCTCCTATAAAATCCTGCATGTCCCAAAAAACTTCTAATTCCCTTAACTGATGTGGGTGGAGGTAGGTTCACAATTAATTCAACTTTAGCTTTGTCTACCTCAATCCCTTCATGGGAAATAACATGCCCTAAAACAATTCCATGATCAACCATAAAGTGACTCTTTTCCCAACTCAATGTAAGATTACATTCAATACACCATTTAAGTACTAGAGTCAACTTTTCCAAACAATCATCAAAGGAATTACCAAAGACAGAAAAGTCATCCATGAATACCTCAATGCACTTGTCTAACATATCAGAAAATATGGAAAGCATACACCTTTGAAATGTGCCCGGTGCATTGCAAAGTCCGAATGGCATCCTTCGAAATGCAAATGTCCCAAAGGGACAAGTAAATGTAGTCTTTGGTTGATCTTCCGGTGCTATCGGGACTTGGTAGTAACCTGAAAGACCATCAAGAAAACAGTAAAAAGAATGTCCAGATAATCTATCAAGCATTTGATCAATAAATGGCAAAGGAAAGTGATCTTTCTTGGTGACTTTATTTAATTTCCTATAATCTATGCACATCCGCCACCCAGTTTGTGTTCGGGTTGGTACCAACTCTCCTTTTTCATTCTAGACCACTGTCAACCCCGTTTTCTTAGGCACAACATGAACATGACTAACCCATTCACTATCAGCAATAGGGTAAATTACCCCTTCATCCAGTAACTTAAGGACCTCCTTCTTAACAACCTCGCTCATGTTAGGGTTTAGTCTCCTTTGAGACTCTCTCACCGGTTTAGCCCCTTCCTCTAAGATAATCTTATGCATGCACATAGAGGGACTAATACCCTTAATGTCACTCAACCCCCAACCTATAGCCTTCTTGAATTTTTTCAACATTGTTACAAGCTTATTTTCTTCCTCTCTAGTAAGGGTAGCAGAAATTATCACTGGTTGAGAGTTATTTTCCCCAAGAAAAGTATATTTTAAATGTTTGGGGAGTTCTTTAAGCTCAACCCCTTGTAGTTGAACTTGCTCTTCTTCAACTTCAATTTCTTCCTCAACACTCTCATCGTCCAAAATGGTATTATCTTCTTTATCCTCCTCATTGGAAATCTCTGCTTCTTCTTGCAATTTTAGAGCCTTTTCTAGCTTGTGCTCGCCATTTTTCCTGCAAGAAAACTTCTTGGACAACACTATCAGTAAGATCAATGAAAGAGCAATCTTCATATAAAGCACTAGTGGGAATAGGGGAAGTGTTAAAAATTGAAAATTCTACAGTTTGTCCCAAAACGGTCATGGTTAATTTTCCATTTTTAACATCAATTAAAGTGTTAGTTGTGGCCATAAAAGGCCTTCCTAACAAAATTGCATGTTCGGCATCCCGTGGGATTTCTCCCCCCGTGTCTAAGACAATGAAATCGACGGGTACAATCAAACCTCCTACCTTTACTAGAACATCTTCTATGATTCCCTTAGGGTATCTAAGAGTTCTATCTGCTAATTATAAAACCATTTTGGTCGGTTTGAGTTCCCCTAGCTCTAGATTCAGATAAATTGAGTATGGCATCAAATTAATACTAGCTCCAAGATCACACATGCCAATGGTCTCTTTCCCATTCCCCATAGAGATTTTAACAATAAAGCTCCCAGGATCTTTTAGTTTAGGAGGTAACTTATGTTGTAAAACAGCACTTGTTACTTCCGAAACTATCACCTTCTCATCCAACTCATACCTTATCTTCTTAGTGTTTAATTCTTTTAAGAATTTGGCATAAGATGGCATATTCTTTATTACCTCTAGTAAGGGTAGGTTGATACTTACCTTCGAAAGCATGTTATAAATTTCACAAAATTGTTTATCATGCTTTTCATTTTTTTACCTGCTGGGAAATGGAATTGGTGGTCTGTACGGATTTGGAGATTTGTGCAGTTTTGGTGCAACGGATGCCTCCTCTTTGTCCTCCTTAAGCTCATTTGGTTCAGCTTCTTCTTCTTGCATTTCCTTGCCATTACCCTGCATTGTACCTGCATCAAAGGACTTATCAATGTTATTATCACCGATTTTATTATCAAGTACCTTACCACTTCTCAAAACGGTGATTGCTTTGGCTTGCTCCGGTTGGCTTGGAAATTTCCCTTTTTGATTGGCTTGAAGTTGATTAGCCAATTGGCCCACTTGAGTTTCAACCTTCTTAAGCGATGCTTCTAAAGAGTCAAACCGCTTATTGTTCAATTCTTGATTTTGAGTGCTTACTTGAATGAAAGCATTCAAATTGTCTTCAAATGAAGGTTTCTTGACCTGCTCTTGATTTGAGGGTTGCCCTTGAAATTGGGGACCTCTTTGATATGGTTGGAAGGGTTGTTGAGGTGGAGCATGTTGTTGATTTTTCCATGAAAAATTAGGGTGATTCCTCCAACCGGGGTTATAAGAATTTGAATATGGGTCATTCCTAACCCTTTGTTGGAACCCTTCAAAAGCAAAAGCTTGCTCTTGCTCCTCTTGAAATGAATCAAAATTTGAGGGGCACACATTTGCTTGATGGCCTACAAGACCGCATGATGCACATGACTCTTGGCTTGGTCCCGACAAGTTTCCTTTTGCATTCAACAATTTCACTTGCCTTGTCAGTTCTGCAATTTGCCTAGCCATTTCTGAGTTTGCACTTATCTCATGTGCTCCTCTTCTTCTTTCTCCAATGCTCTTTTGTTGGGAATTTGCCCCCAACATTTCGAATAATGCAACTATTTCTGCAGCTATTCTTTCACCCATTGCACCCCCTGCTGCATTATCCACTGTATTTTGAGATTGTTGAGTTAGCCCATCATAGAAAAATTGATTGAGCAACTGTTGTGGATAGTAGTGGTGAGGGAACTAAAATAATAATGATTTGAAGCGATCCCACGCCTCGTGAAACGGTTCTCCGTCAAATTGGGTGAAAGTTGCAATACTTCCCCTAAGCTCCTTGGTTTTTTAATGTGAATAAAATTTTCCCATAAATTTGTTGTAGACTTCAGTCCATGTGGTTAAAGAATTCTCTGGTAGGGTCATTAACCACGCTTTTGCTCTGTCCTTTAAACTGTATGGGAAACATCTCAACTTCAGTTCATCTTTCGTTAATGTTTGCAAAGGGAACGTATGCAATGTTGAATAAAAGTCTCGAATGATGTTGAGAGGGTCTTCATTCGGCAGTCCGTGGAAGGATGGCAGCATACTATAATGAGTATTTCTGAGTTCGTAGTTTCTTGCTACGTTGCTCAACCAGATACAAGATGTGGCCACTCCGATGATCGGTCGAGCAAACTCCTTCATGGGTGGCTCTTGTGCATCACCCATCTCTGTTTCTGTGTTCTCCTCAAATTGCTCTTCAGTATTTTCTCTTTCTTGCTCAAAAGGATTTGGTCTCTCGAATCTTGGAAGTCTATGGATGTTGTCTATAAATGGAACAAGTTCGTTTCCTTGAGACCGTCGTCCATGCATAAAGTACCTAAGCAATTCAAAAAAACCACTTTAAACAATTTAACAAATAAATTAAAACAATCAAACTATCATAAAAATTGCCTTCCCCAGCAGCGGCGCCAAAAACTTGTTGCTCTTAAATCAACACTATCACAAAGCGGCACTCACAAGTATACGAGGCTATTGTAGTGACGGTGATCGCCCCAAGGTCGTTTCCCAAGGAAGGACTTGTAAGTAATAGTTCGATTAACATGAAATAATAAATTCGGTTGTGTGATTGAATTGGTGAACCGTAATTATCCTTAGAAATGAAAATGAGTGATTTTATGCAAGAGAATTTCAATTGTGGAAATGATGCCTAGGGTTGTAGGTCCATTTAATCAAATGTTCAATTATCCAATTATCCATTAATATAACCTTGAATCTTAATTTGTTTCTTAAGATTAATTAGCCAATTATCAATTCACTAGTTCTCACTTATATGAATTAACAACAACCAATTATTTAACATTAGCAAATTAATAAACCCTAGAACTTATATTTCTAATTCATTCTTAGGGTAGTCAATTGCATAGTTTCGATATTAAACTTCTCCTCTCGGTCCGTCATTCAATATTAAGTAATCAATAGGTGGCCAATCTATCAATTTACCTTTAATTACAATGCAATCAACATATAACAAGGTATATCAATGGAATCATCAAATCAAATCATTTAATCAAATATACTACAACCCCAAGCATGAGTAATTTAGCTCATCATATGTTTTAAACAAATACTCAATTCAATATAAACCAAATCAAAGTTATAAATTGCAATATTAATGTTCTTAATACACAACAACAAATAAGAATTGGAATAAAAGAAAGAGTTAGAAAAACCCCTTTTTGAAGATGCTAAAAATCGGACTCTCGTCTCTTTTGTGGCTCCTTCTTGGTACGTGATGATGAACTTCCAGCTCTCTTGAACAATTGGTTCTCTTCTTGAAGGAGTAGATGATAGATTTCTCAAATTCTCAACTCTCCAATCAAGCCTCTTAAAACCCTAATTCTTAAGAACTAATAACTCACTTCAAAACCAACAATTGTTTTTGCTCTTGGTGTGTGAAAAGAAATGGTGAATGAAGATGGTGAATGGTCTTACTCTCTCAAGCAAGAACCAAGGAAGAAGATGAGTAAGATGAAGAACAAGTGCAAGTGTGTAGAGAATGTCCACTAAATTTATTCAAAAATCCATTTTTTAATCCCCATGCTCTTCCACTTTGAATTGTTTAAGACACCCCTCATGCCTTGTCTCCCACTTACTAATCACTTTATACCTTTCTTCCATAAAATCCTCCCACTTTTCACTCTTTTTTTTATTCTTTTTGTCACCCACTAAAACACACCAGCTCATTTCTCGTGCAAGCCAGCTAAGGACTCAGGGTTTCTTTCTTGGGGGACACGGCCAAGCTTCTGGCCGTGTCCCATTCTGTATGCTTTGCCCTTGTGAGACACGGCCAAGGACACGGCCGTGTCATGTGACACGGCCAGTGTCCTGGCCATGTCCAGTGATGGTGTCTGTCTCTGTGTATTTCTTTTCTTTCTTCGCTTTCTTTGCTCTTTTGTTCCTTTGGAGAGACACAGCCAGTGGCTTGGCCATGTCTCATGGCCGTGTTCGCTACTGGACTTGTTTCCTTGAGGGACACGGCCAAGCCATGTTAATCCTGGCCGTGTCTCATAATTTTCCTTGTTTCTGCTTCTTTTGATGAAGGACATGGCCAAGCCATGACAAGCTTGGCCGTGTCACTTGATTTTCTCCACAAATTCCACCAATTTTGATCAAATGGCTCCATCGAATGTAGTCCAACCTAAATCAACAACTTCAAACAAACTTAAGTGCAATTTAACATAAAAATTAACTTAAAATTGACATAAACATAATAAAAAATTGTAATATCTCAAAATATACCTTAGAAGTTTGGTATAATAGTTGTTGTAATTGAATTAAGTGTAATTGTGTTTTATTGGAAAAGAGAAAATTTAGTGAAGAGAGAGTTTATATGTTGTATATATGTAAATATATATAACATACACACAAGTCAATGGGAAAGTCAAAGAAAGAGATTAATTATTGATTAATTGTGTTTAAAGGATTATTTAATTATTTGAATTTGAGTTGGAGTAAGTGGAAGTAGATATTTTAATATTTTATATTAAATACTTGGATGGGAGGATTTTAAGGAAAAAGTGGGTTTGACTTGGGTTGTTTGGTTTTCTTTCTTTCTTTTCCTGCGTGGTTCTCCTCCATTTCCTTTCCTTCTCTTTGTTTTTCTGTGTTATCCGGCCATCAAGAAGAAAGAGAGCAAGATAGAGATTTGTTCTTCCAAGTTCAAGATTGAAGAGAGTTTTCAAGAGATCAAGTTGGAGGTTTAAGAGTTCTTCATCTTTGGTAAGTTCTCTCTTGATTTCTTGTGTTGTTTTTGAGGTTATATGGGTTTGTGAGTTGAAGTTGTGTTTGAGAATGTGTTTGGGTTGATTATGTTGTGTTTAAGAGTATTTGGTTTAAGTGGTTTTGGATTTTGGGGTTGGATTGAAGAAAAGAGTAAGTTGGTTGGTATAGATTGAGTTGAGGTTGTGTATAGAGTTTTTGATGATGTTGTGACTTGTGTTTGATGTGTGTGTTGGCTTGGTTTGGTGTTGTTGTAAGTTTGAGATGGTTCTTGGGTATGTTTTTTTAAGTTTGGTTGAAGTAGATGTTGGTGGATAGAAGTGATTTGTTGGTTGTGGTGTTGTTTTGGCCGGAATCTGGGTTTTTGGCCTGACACGCCCATGAGCACGGCCAGGACTGTGGACGTGTCGAATGTTCTGTGTGGCAGTAGGATTGACACAACCAGTAACACGCCCGTGTTATTGAGCGTGTCATAGCTACTGTGAGTTTTGATAATTTACACGGCCAGGAGCACGCTCATGATGTTGGACGTGTCGATATTTCTGAGACACATAATGTATTACACGCCCAGTGACACGCCCGTGGTTCTGAGCGTGTCAATGCTTCTGTGTTGTGGAGTTAGGGCACGGTCAGGGACACGCCCGTGTGTGTGAGCGTGTCAAGTTTAGAGTTTACCCTAGTTGATTCTTAACCTTATGATCTCATGAGAGTTTCCTCATTTTTTTGGAATAGGTTGTGAAGAAGGTGATTTACCCTAACTCAAGTGGTGATAGATTCTTGAAAAGTAAGTGTTTAGAGTTGTGTGGGTCACTTTTGAGATAAGTACAAACTACATTGTTGCATACATTCATATGATATTGAGAATTGAGACATAATTGTTTATATGTTGTGATGAGCATGTAAAATATGTGTTAATACCATTGATGATATTTATGTGAATAATGAATTGGTTAATGTGATGATGAAATATAATGTGAAAGATATGAGGCCATGATTGTTGGCTATGATAATGAAAATGAGATAATTAAGGCATGGTTGCCTAATTGATTGTGGATTATGAAATGAGAAATGAATTGAGAAAGAAATTGATAAAGAAATAAACGAAATCATTGTGTACCTAATATGTCTATTCAATTTTCAGAGTTCTGAGTTTGGCGGCATGCCTATGAACAACTGGATAGGTGAAATGACCGGGTCGTAAGCCGATTCCAGTTGATAAATGTGAAATGTGATGTTTTTGGGGTGAAATGACTGGGTCGTAAACCTCAAAAACAAATTATTGAAACTAGATTGAGTGAAATGACCGGGTCGTAAACTCAAATCTAGTTGATTATCCATGGATAGATATTGCCTACGGGGCTAGACACAAGGTGTCAATATGGACCAAAGCAGTAACTCTGAACTTTGAATAACATATTAGTGTGTTTCGGGCCTGTGTCTGTCTTAGTTGTAAAACTGATTCATGAATGAAGAAACAATTGAATAATAAGATCTAATGTACATATGAAATGTGATATGATTATGTATGGTTTATGAAATATAGAATTGTGATATTTGCATCGCATTAAAGCATAATGTTAGTATGAGTTGTACTACTGAGCTATTAGCTCAGCGCGATTGTGGTTCATATCGCAGGTAACAGAGTTGAACCCGAGAGTTCTTCGAGACCGAGTGAGTCTAGACATTGAAGAGTTGAGTTTGGACTTAAAGATCAGAGAAGAGCTGCCAATCATGTATATATTTTACATTTGTGTATTCTGATTTTGATGTATAAGTATTTGTAAATATTTGTTCTATTTTCCGCTGCGTTTTGAATGAACTTTCTATTTATTTGGTTTTTATAAACTCTTTTAAAAGTTTTTAATTTGTTTACATTATATATACGAGTGAAATTTTGAACCGTGGCATTTCTATATTCAGTATACGTATATTACGATCGTATTAGCATGCTGTGTACGTATACAGGGTATAGGGGTGTTACAATTGTTTTGGTATCAGAGCCTAGGTTTGAGATTCTCAATCTAGGTATATTGTAAGGAAAAAGGATATTTTGATTTTAAAAGTTGGTTTTTGAATAAGATATATACTTAGTATTGGCAGTCTCTGATCTTTAATAAGATGTATTCTGCTGTGTTTGCAGATATAGGTTGTGATGGATTCTCATTTGCGTCAGTCAGTTGAGGGTAGTGCAGAGAGTGTAGCTCCGGATGAGGTTAGAGAGGGAGCTAGAGTGGTTAGTGTTGGAGAGATACCTGCTTCCGTGTCAGGGAGACCAGCTGGTGATGAGGTTCCGCCAGTTTGGCTTAAGCATATGGTAGAATTGATGAGGCAAGCCCCAGTACAGCAGCCACCACCGCCACCCCAGCCTCAAGTGCCAGTTAGACACTATGACAAATTAAGGAAGTATGGAGCAGAAGATTTTATGGGTACCATAGATCCAGCAGTAGCTGAATAGTGGCTAGATAAGATACAGAGGATATTTGTTCAGTTACAGGCCACTCCGGAAGAAAAATTTGACTATGCAAGATCATTGTTGCAGAAGGATGCATATGATTGGTGGAAGACAGTGCCCCATGCTATGGATGATCCACCTACATTGTCCTATCCTGATTTTCTAAGAGAGTTTGAATTGAAGTATACTCCTAGAGAGTATAAAGATGTGAAGAAGATGGAGTTTCTGAGCTTGAAGCAAGACCACCGGACTGTAACAGAATACGAGGTTGAGTTTATCCGGTTGAGCCATTATGCTGGGGGTATTATCTCTGATGAGATTGATAGGTGCCGGAGATTTGAAGGGGGATTGAGGCCCTCTCTTATGTGCCATGTGGCTGGTTCTCGGTATCAGGATTTTTCCCAACTTGTGGCAGCAGCTAGGAGTGTGGAGAGAGCTCAGGATATTGCAGCAGCTGCTTCAGAGGAAGAGACCAGGGTTAGGAGACCCCAGTTTGAGGCAGGGTCTTCATCAGTGAAGAGAAGCAGGGGAAGTTTTGTTCCTAGGATCAATAGGAGTCAGAGGCCAGCTAGTAGGTCAGTACAGTTTCAGAGGCAGAGATCGAGACCTACAGTTTCAGTGGCTAGTGCTCCGACCCCAGTGGTTCAGAGATCCACTCCACCGATATGTGAATACTGTGGTAAGACCCATTGGGGTGTTTGTTGGAGGATTAGAGGTTCAGCTGGATGCTTTAAATGTGGATCGCCCGATCATTTTGTTAGAGAGTGTCCTGAGTTGCAGGAGCAGAGGTCGGTAGATTCTGCAGTTTCTCGACCTAGTATGAGGGGAGGTAGAGGAGGCAGAAGTTTCAGTAGAGGAGGTAGATCTGGATTCAGTCCTAGAGGAGGTTCTACACCCAGGGAGAGTAGACTAGAGGAGGCTGGTTCTTCTCAGAAGATTTATGTGATGCAGAGGCAGCCTGATGCTTCAGCAGTCATAGCTGGTACTTTCTCTTTATTTGGTATTTCAGTACTTGCTTTGATTGATCCAGGATCTACTCATTCATATATTAGTGCATCTGTTTTGCCTGTGTCTGAATTGCATGCTGAATCCCTAGGATTTGATGTATTGGTGACAAATCCTTTAGGGCATAGTGTGATTGTTAGCAAGGTGCACCAAGATAGTGCAGTAGTGGTTCAGGGTGAAGAGTTCTTGGGTGATTTGATTGAAATGCCATTTAAAGAGTATGATTTGATATTAGGCATGGACTGGTTATCTAGACATGGAGCTGTGGTAGATTGTCAACAGAAATGTGTTACTTTGAGAACCGGTGATGATAGAGTTGTGATGGTATCTGGTGAGCAGAGACAGCTTACATCCTTGTTTGTTTCAGCTATTGCAGCTAGGAGGTTGATTAGAAAAGGGTGTGATGCTTATCTTGCTCATGTTTTGGATACTAGAGTGATGGGTTCTCAACTTGTTAGTATACCCACAGTTGCAGATTTTCCAGATGTGTTTCCAGAGGAGTTGCCAGGGTTGCCTCCTGAGAGAGAGGTGGAGTTTGGTATTGAATTGTTGCCTAGTACCACTCCTATCTCTATTACTCCTTATAGAATGGCACCTATTGAATTGAGAGAGTTGAAGGTGCAGTTGCAGGAATTGTTAGATAAAGGGTTTGTTCACCCTAGTGTATCCCCGTGGGGAG
Organism: Garcia nutans; assembly: GCA_947685225.1. NCBI lineage: Eukaryota > Viridiplantae > Streptophyta > Magnoliopsida > Malpighiales > Euphorbiaceae > Garcia > Garcia nutans. The sequence goes on from CANTUV010000044.1 coordinate 20,740,897, forward strand.
CTCCTGTTTTGTTTGTTAAGAAGAAGGATGGTACTATGAGATTGTGCATCGATTATAGGCAATTGAACAAGGTAACTATCAAGAATAAATATCCCTTGCCTAGAATTGATGATCTCTTTGATCAATTGAAGGGAGCAGCAGTGTTTTCCAAGATTGATTTGAGATCAGGATACCATCAGTTGAGAGTCAGGGATGAAGATGTTCCTAAGACAGCCTTTCGTACAAGGTATGGGCATTATGAGTTTCTAGTGATGCCTTTTGGGTTGACGAATGCACCTGCAGCTTTTATGGATCTGATGAATAGGGTGTTTAGGCCCTATCTAGATCAGTTTGTAGTGGTTTTTATTGATGATATTTTGGTGTATTCGTGCAATGAAGAGGAGCATGACAAGCATCAGGGATTGTGCTACAAATTTTGAGAGAGAAGCAATTGTATGCGAAACTGTCGAAGTGTGAATTTTGGCTAGACCAAGTGACTTTTCTCGGTCATATAGTTTCAGCAGATGGCATTAGAGTTGATCCGAATAAAGTGGAAGCTGTTGTGAATTGGAGTCCACCAAAGTCTGTGACAGAAGTTAGAAGTTTTCTGGGTTTGGCAGGCTATTATCGGCGCTTTGTGAAAGGATTTTCTTTGATAGCTACTCCACTTACCAGATTACTTCGGAAGGGAGTTAGATTTTTGTGGACAGATCAGTGTCAGGCTAGCTTTGATCAGTTAAAGGAAATGTTGACTCAAGCACCTGTTCTTACTTTACCTGTGGAAGAAAAACCATATGTGATCTACAGTGATGCTTCACATAGTGGTTTGGGTTGTGTCTTGATGCAAGAAGGTAAAGTGATAGCTTATGCTTCTCGACAGTTGAAACCGCATGAGCTTAATTATCCGACCCATGATTTGGAATTAGCAGCCATTGTGTTTGCATTGAAGATTTGGCGACACTACTTGTATGGGGAGAAGTGTTTTATTTATACTGATCATAAAAGTTTGAAATATTTGGGGGTTCAGAGAGAGCTTAATCTTCGGCAAAGACGTTGGTTGGAGTTGATTAAAGACTACGACTGTTTGATTGATTATCATCCTGGTAAGGCAAATGTTGTTGCTGATGCTTTGAGTCGGAAATCTTTAGCAGGTTTGACTGTTTATTCGCTCTCGTTGCTTGTTGAGTTGAGAGCGTTGCATGCTAGTTTTGTATCTTGTGATGATGGTGCATTGTTGGCACAATTGCAGTTGAGGCCGGTATTATTGGATCAGATTAAAAAGGCCCAGTTGGTTGATGAGAAAATTAAGAAGATTGTTTCAGATTACCAGAATGGAGAGAGTCGAGATTTTATTGTAAGAAGTGATGGGAGACTTTGGTTTAAGAACAGATTGTGTGTACCTGATGATGCTACATTGAGAAGGATTATTTTGGAAGAAGCACACCAGTCAGTTTTTGCTATGCATCCGGGCAATACGAAGATGTATCATGATTTGAGACAGCATTACTGGTGGTCCGGTATGAAGAGGGACATAGCGGAGTTTGTGTCCAAATGTCTCACATGTCAGAGGGTTAAAGTTGAGCATCAAGTTCCAACAGGGTTGCTTCAACCTTTATCAGTGCCTGAATGGAAATGGGAAAGAGTTACAATGGATTTTGTATCTGGTTTGCCTTTGACTCAGAGAAAATATGATGCTATTTGGGTGATTGTTGATAGGTTGACAAAGACAGCTCATTTTCTTCCAGTTCGGATGGATTATTCTCTCGAGAGATTGGCTGAGCTGTATATCCAGGAGATTGTAAAGTTGCATGGTGTCCCAATTTCTTTAGTGTCTGATCGAGATCCCCGATTTACTTCAAGGTTTTGGAAGCGTTTACATGGTGCTTTGGGTTCTCGGTTACACTTTAGTACTGCTTTCCATCCGCAGACAGATGGGCAGTCAGAGAGAGTGATACAGATTATAGAGGATATGTTGAGGAGCTGTGTCATTGATTTCTCTAGTAGTTGGGACAGATTTTTGCCACTTGTCGAATTTGCCTATAATAACAGTCATCAATCCAGCATTAGAATGGCACCATTTGAGGCATTGTATGGTATACGGTGTAGAATGCCTCTATGTTGGAATGAACTTGGAGAAGGTAAGTTAATTGGTCCTGATTTGGTTAAAGAAACTGAAGAGAAAATGAAAGTGATTCGAGATAGATTGAAAACAGCTTCAGACCGACAGAAGTCTTATTCAGATTTGAAGAGGAGAGACATTGAGTATAATGTGGGAGATAAGGTATTTTTAAAAGTGTCTCCTTGGAAAAAGATATTGAGATTTGGTCGAAGAGGGAAACTAAGTCCGCGTTTCATTGGACCTTATGAAGTATTGGAAAGAATTGGGCCAGTTGCTTATCGGCTTGCTTTGCCACCTGATTTGGATAGGATTCATAATGTCTTCCATGTTTCTATGTTCAGAAGGTACAGATCAGATCCATCTCATGTGTTATCAGTTGAATCTATTGAGGTGAGTCCGGATCTGACTTTGGAAGAGGAACCAATTGCTATTTTGGCACATGAAGTGAAAAAGTTGAGAAATAAGCAAGTGCCACTTGTGAAGGTTTTGTGGAAAAATCATGAAAGGGAAGAAGCAACTTGGGAGAGTGAGCAAGCAATGCGAGACCAATATCCTCAATTGTTTCGGACTTGATATCAGGTAATTTCGAGGACGAAATTTCTTTTTAGAGGGGGAGAATTGTAATATCTCAAAATATACCCTAGAAGTTTGGTATAATAGTTGTTGTAATTGAATTAAGTGTAATTGTGTTTTATTGGAAAAGAGAAAATTTAGTGAAGAGAGAGTTTATATGTTGTATATATGTGAATATATATAACATACACACAAGTCAATGGGAAAGTCAAAGAAATAGATTAATTATTGATTAATTGTGTTTAAAAGATTATTTAATTATTTGAATTTGAGTTGGAGTAAGTGGAAGTAGATATTTTAATATTTTATATTAAATACTTGGATGGGAGGATTTTAAGGAAAAAGTGGGTTTGACTTGGGTTATTTGGTTTTCTTTCTTTCTTTTCCTGCGTGGTTCTCCTCCATTTCCTTTCCTTCTCTTTATTTTTCTGTGTTATCCGGCCATCAAGAAGAAAGAGAGCAAGATAGAGATTTGTTCTTCTAAGTTCAAGATTGAAGAGAGTTTTCAAGAGATCAAGTTGGAGGTTTAAGAGTTCTTCATCTTTGGTAAGTTCTCTCTTGATTTCTTATGTTGTTTTTGAGGTTATATGGGTTTGTGAGTTGAAGTTGTGTTTGAGAATGTGTTTGGGTTGATTATGTTGTGTTTAAGAGTATTTGGTTTAAGTGGTTTTGGATTTTGGGGTTGGATTGAAGAAAAGAGTAAGTTGGTTGGTATAGATTGAGTTGAGGTTGTGTCTAGAGTTTTTGATGATGTTGTGACTTGTGTTTGATGTGTGTGTTGGCTTGGTTTGGTGTTGTTGTAAGTTTGAGATGGTTTTTGGGTATGTTTTGTTAAGTTTGGTTGAAGTAGATGTTGGTGGATAGAAGTGATTTGTTGGTTGTGGTGTTGTTTTGGCCGGAATCTGGGTTTTTGGCCTGACACGCCCATGAACACGGCCAGGACTGTGGACGTGTCGAATGTTCTGTGTGGTAGTAGGATTGACACGACCAGTAACACGCCCGTGTTATTGAGCGTGTCATAGCTACTGTGAGTTTTGATAATTTACACGGCCAGGAGCACGCTCATGATGTTGGACGTGTCGATATTTCTGAGACACAGTTCTGAGCGTGTCAATGCTTCTGTGTTGTGGAGTTAGGGCACGGTCAGGGACACGCCCGTGTGTGTGAGCGTGTCAAGTTTAGAGTTTACCCTAGTTGATTCTTAACCTTATGATCTCATGAGAGTTTCCTCATTTTTTTGGAATAGGTTGTGAAGAAGGTGATTTACCCTAACTCAAGTGGTGATAGATTCTTGAAAAGTAAGTGTTTAGAGTTGTGTGGGTCACTTTTGAGATAAGTACAAACTACATTGTTGCATACATTCATATGATATTGAGAATTGAGACATAATTGTTTATATGTTGTGATGAGCATGTAAAATATGTGTTAATACCATTGATGATATTTATGTGAATAATGAATTGGTTAATGTGATGATGAAATATAATGTGAAAGATATGAGGCCATGATTGTTGGCTATGATAATGAAAATGAGATAATTAAGGCATGGTTGCCTAATTGATTGTGGATTATGAAATGAGAAATGAATTGAGAAAGAAATTGATAAAGAAATAAACGAAATCATTGTGTACCTAATATGTCTATTCAATTTTCAGAGTTCTGAGTTTGGCGGCATGCCTATGAACAACTGGATAGGTGAAATGACCGGGTCGTAAGCCGATTCCAGTTGATAAATGTGAAATGTGATGTTTTTGGGGTGAAATGACTGGGTCGTAAACCTCAAAAACAAATTATTGAAACTAGATTGAGTGAAATGACCGGGTCGTAAACTCAAATCTAGTTGATTATCCATGGATAGATATTGCCTACGGGGCTAGACACAAGGTGTCAATATGGACCAAAGCAGTAACTCTGAACTTTGAATAACATATTAGTGTGTTTCGGGCCTGTGTCTGTCTTAGTTGTAAAACTGATTCATGAATGAAGAAACAATTGAATAATAAGATCTAATGTACATATGAAATGTGATATGATTATGTATGGTTTATGAAATATAGAATTGTGATATTTGCATCGCATTAAAGCATAATGTTAGTATGAGTTGTACTACTGAGCTATTAGCTCAGCGCGATTGTGGTTCATATCGCAGGTAACAGAGTTGAACCCGAGAGTTCTTCGAGACCGAGTGAGTCTAGACATTGAAGAGTTGAGTTTGGACTTAAAGATCAGAGAAGAGCTGCCAATCATGTATATATTTTACATTTGTGTATTCTGATTTTGATGTATATGTAATATCCTCATGTATGCCTTAGAAGTTTTGATTATGTTGTGGTTGTAAGTTGGATTGAATGTATATGTTATGTGAAGAGAAAAGAAATTGGTAAGAGAATGCTTGTGTATATGTGTTTTGGGAAATAATATAGGGTTTAGAGAGAAGTGTATATGTTGTTTATATGGTTGTATAATTAACATATACATAAGTCAAAGGAAGAGTCAATGCAATAGAGATATTTATTTTGTGGCATGTGTAATTACCTATGTGGATATATAAGAGACAAAAGTTAAGTTATATGGAAAAGGGTGTTTTAGTAATTGCTTGGTTAAAATCTCTTGGTGGAGATTTAAAGAAGAAAAGCTTGTTGACTTTTGTTGAATTTCTTTTCTTCTCTTGTGTGTGCCGGCCATCCAAGAAGAGAAAGAGCTTGAGAGGTGTTTGAAGATCTTAACTCAAATTGAAGAAGGAATCAAGGGTTTTGGTTAGAGATTTGTGGATTTTCTTCATTTCAAGTAAGTAATCTTGTGTTTTTCTTTGTTAATTTTGAAGTTGTGTCTAAAGGAAATTGTGATTTGTTGATGTGATGATTTGGTGTGTTTGATATGTGTTTATAAGTGTTAAAATTGATGGTGAGATAAAGGATTGAATTGGTGTTGGTTTGATTGTGAAAATTGTAAGTTTAAGTGGGTTTTGATAGTGGAAGTTCAAGTGTGAAGTTGGTTTTAAGGTTTGGAGTTGATGAATGATTAAATGTTTGGTTAATGTAAGTATTATGTTAAATGTGCAAAATAAGTGTTAATGAGTTTGATTACATCCATTTGAGTGAGTTTGTGTTGGGTATTATGTGTTTAAATGCATTTGGAAGAGTTGGCCATAAATAGGGTTTGTGTTCTTGAGTGACACGGCCAAAGGCAAGGGAGAGACACGGCCAAGTCATGAAAAATTTTGGATGTGTTGGAGTGTTTTTGGGAGACACGGCCGTGTCCCCAAGCCGTGTCAGCTACTGTGGTTTTTGGTGAGAGACACGGCCACAAGCTCGGCCGTGTCACCTAGCCGTGTTGGCTACTGCCTCTTTTATAGTTGAGAGACACGGCCGTGTCCCTCAAGTGGGCTGTCCGTGTCCCTCAAATGAGTTGGATATTGTTTGATTTCTTTGTTCTTTTTGTATGGTTTTGATTCTTCAAAGATAGTTTGGTCTCTAAACCTAAACATAAACACTTTGTAAACAAAGAATGACCTAAACAAATGTATGTAGATGATACTAAACTTATGAATAATGATCTTTGGATTAGGTTTCGAAGAGATTGGGTTGCATTAACCTAAATGTGGAGAATTCTTGGAATAAAGAAATGTATAAATTGATGGGAGTAGTTTTTGAGGTAAGTACCAATACATATGATTGTATTTATTTACATGATTTGAGGCTTAACACATTTGTTTGCAAATGTGTTAAGTAGTTTACTATATTGTTAATATAATTTGACTAAGGTGATGATTGAATGAGGTGAAAGTTGTGAAGATCATTAAAAGGTAAGCATAAATCCTATTTGATTGTATATCCTTATATGTCCTTGAACCTTAACACATTTGGATGAATGTGTTAAATACTCTATTATATTGTGAATGTAAATGAATAATGTCAATTGCTATATATATATATAAAGGATGCTATATGTATCATATGGATTGAGATAGGATATGTTGTGAAGCCATTGTAATTGGCCATGATGATTCAAATATGATATGAAGCCATTGTGATTGGCTATGACAATTCAATTGAGATATGTAAGGCATGTTTGCCTAAATGATGATGAGAATTGTAAATGATATTGGTGATGGAATGATCAATGAATTGTGTGTCTAATATGTTATTCATTTTCAGAGTTTTGTTGTTGGTGGCATGCCTAATAGTAACAATCTCTTGAAGTTAGGTTGGAATTGATTCCTTGAAGCCTAATTGAGATGTTACAACCCTTGAAGCTAGGTTGGGTTGGTTCTTGAAGCCAAGTTGGGTTGATGCTTAGCATGCTTTGCTCCCCTTGAAGCTTGGTTGAACCTAATCCTTGAAGCCTAGTTGGGATAATGATAAATGTGATAATTAAACCAAAGCATTAACTCTGAAAGTCGAATGACATATTAGTGTTTTGGGCCCGAGTCTGTCTTTGTTGCCAATGTGAAATACAAGTGTTGAAATAAATGAATCATGATTGGTGAATTGTGAATAAGGTAATGTTATGAGGTATGATATGTAAATGAATAGTGATTGGTATGATATGTAATGTGCGTATTGCAATAGTGATTGATATGGTATGTAATGTGTGTATTGCAATAGTGATTGATATGATATGTAATGTGTGTATTGCAATAGTGATTGGTATGATATGTAATGTGCGTATTGCAATAGTGATTGATATGGTATGTAATGTGTGTATTGCAATAGTGATTGGTATGATATGTAATGTGTGTATTGCAATAATGATTGGTATGGTATATATAATGTGGGTGTATTAATATATTGGTGATAATATTATGTATATATATGTATATTATATATGAAATTAGCTAAGATATATGAATGATGCAATTAAAAAGAAAAGATAATATGATAAGAATTAATTATACATTGAATGGATATACCATTATATGTTAATACTTCTATACTATATGTTTACATTTTATATTTGGACTACTAAGCTCTCGGGCTTAGCGCGGGTGTGTATTCGCGCAGGTAAATAGGTGAAGATATGAAGTCTCTCATTATGCCACAAGAAGAGTAAGAGTTTGTCGAGACCAACTAGAGGGTAATGCATACATGTATAACTTTTAATTTTGATGTATTTCTGATGAGAGAGTATTTATATGTATAAATGTAATTTGGATAAAGATAATGATTTTGTAAATGTTATTTAAATTAATGTATTATGGTTTAAATTCGGTTACAGGTTTTTAAAAGGTAACGAAAAGTAGCATTCTTATACTTTATATACTTACTGTATGTATACTAGGTATATGTATAGTACTTATATAGGGTATCGGGGTGTTACAGTATAAGTATTTGTAAATATTTGTTCTATTTTCCGCTACGTTTTGAATGAACTTTCTATTTATTTGGTTTTTATAAACTCTTTTAAAAGTTTTTAATTTGTTTACATTATATATACGAGTGAAATTTTGAACCGTGGCATTTCTATATTCAGTATACGTATATTACAATCGTATTAGCATGCTGTGTACATATACAGGGTATAGGGGTGTTACAAAAATATATACAAAATTGATCTAAACAACTGACTTGGATAAAAGCATGTAAACTATCCTCCAAACTGCCTCTCTTAGGCTGCCCTTGATTTGAAGATTGCCCTGGTGGTTGATTTTATCTTTGGAGCAAATGGAAAGGTTGTTGGGAATTGTTTGCTGCCCATGAAAAGTTTGGATGATTCTGCCAACCAGGATTATAAGTGTTTGAGTAAGGATCATTCCGGGCCCTTAGTTGATATCCCTCCATAGCGTTAACTTGCTCAGCCTCATTTCCATAAGACTCATACGCAGAGGGGCATATATTTGCTCCATGCCCAAAAGTTCCACAAATTCCACACACTTCTTGAGTGGATGAAAAAGCATTGTTCTTCATGTTCAGCATATGCACTTGTCTTGTCAATTCAGCTATCTGATTGACCATCTCACTGTTGGCTTCCACTTGATTTACCCCTTTACTTCTTCCTCTTACACTTTTTTTTTGGGAATTAGCTCCCAACATTTCAAAGATTTCATAAGTCTCTTCTACCGTCTTTTCTCCTATAGCTCCCCCAGCTACATTATCAATAGTATTCTGAAATTGCTGGGTTAGTCCATTGTAGAAAAACTGATTCAGCAGTTTAAGTGGGTAGTGATGGTGTGGACACTGGATTAACAACATCTTAAACCTGTCCCAAGACTCATGAAATGGCTCTCCATCCAATTGAGCAAATGTGGCTATTTTTCCTCTTAATTCAGCTGTCTTCTAATGTGAGTAAAATTTGCCCAATAACTTGTTATATACTTGCTCCTAAGTTGTCAAAGAATTTTCAGGCACATCATAAGTCAGCCTTTTGCCCTATCCTTTAATGTGTACGGAAAACACCTCATCCTCAACTGGTCTTCTGTTAGTCCTCCCAATGGAAATGTGTTGAGGGTGGAGTAGAAATCCCTGATAAAATTCAAAGGATCCTCATTCGAAACTCCATAGAATGATGGCAGCATGTTGTAATGGATATTCTTCAACTCATAATTTCTTGATGCATCTGTCAATCTTATACATGAGGTGGAAGTCCCAATGACAGGTCTGGCAAAATCCCTCATAGTTCTTTGCCTCTCATCTCCCATATTGGTAGATTGCACAGTATCCGACTCAAAATAAAAAATTTCCTCCTCTGTATCAAAGCCTGTATACAATTCAAACTCTTCCCTGCTCCTTTTCACTCTTTGAATTTCTAAAATAAATGGGCAAAGCTCTGCTCCAAGTGATCTCCTACCTTGCATAAACAAAATTTCTGAAAGAAGGAAATATTTAAAGCAAAAGAAAAATAAAATAAAATATAAACAATGGAAAATAATTAAATATATATATATATATGACTAATAAATAATTATGCCAATTAGCTTCCCCGGCAGTGGCGCCAAAAACTTGTTGCGCTCTAATAAACACTACTAAAGCTACACTCGCAAGTATACAAGACTGTTGTAGTATTTCGGTGAACACCTCAAGGTCATCTCATAAGGAAGCTAGATAAGCTAATTATTTATCAAATCGTAATAAACAAATTATCAATTAATAGTTTTTTATTTATAAAATTAAATTGCTGAACAAATAATGAAAACGGAGAGGAATTGAACTTAATGCAATGAAAGAAAACTGAACAAATAAATTGATTCACTTAATAGAAAAGTCTAGGGTTTGCACTTCTCTACTAATTTATATGTATGAACGGCTATTCCTCTTAACTAATTTAATTTCAAAGATCAGATTTCAAGCAACTTAATTAATCAAATTAAGGAAATAAGCTCTCGCATTCAATCCTTTTTCAATTAATCTTATTACAATCAAAATGATCTTTTCCTTAGGTTTATATTTCTAATTCACCTAAGTCCCTAATTAAATTATTCCAGTATTAGATTTCATTTCTCAATCCTTCATCTAAATACCTAAAACACATAATTGGTGGCCAATCAATTATATATTAACATTAATCCATTCAATTAAGGATAAAAGAAATAAATCAATTAAGAGAAATAACCAGTTCATACAATCATAGTAGATCCATACAAACCCTAGACTAGATGAAAATTAGTTCATAGTAATGCTATGAAATAAATTCATCTCATTAAAATTCAAAGAAATTAATTTAGACATTAGAGAATTCATAAATACAATTTCAATGAAACTTAAGAGATAGAGTTGAAGAATAAAACCAATTATAATCTTCCTTTTGTTTCTGAAGAATCTCTTGCTCAGATTTTGCTAAAAGAATAATGTAATGGCTAGAACTAATTTGATCTAGAGTGTTTGAATGAAAGTGAAATCAATCTTCTATGGTTTTATTGTTTTATAGAAAAACTCTTAGAGAAAAGTAAAGAACGGGTCAAAGAATGTGTAACACGGCTGGATCTCCCTCCTTTGACCTAATCTTATCTATTTATACAATTCCCTTAGCTAAAAATTTTGTGCGCGCTGTAAATTTGAGCACTGGGAGTAACGCGGCCACAAGCTTGGTCGTGTCATGTGACATGGCCAGTGGCTTGGCCGTGTCACTTGAGTGTGTCCTCTTCTGCTTCTCTTTTGTTCCTTGGCATGAGATGGGGCACGACCAAGCTCCTGGTTGTGTCATGTGACACGGCCAGTGGCTTGGCCGTGTCTCCTGGGTGTGTCAGCTTCTGTTTCTTTTCTTTGGTTCTTCCTTGTTCTTTGGCTCAGGATGGGACACGGCCAAGCTCCTGGCCGTGTCATGTGACACGGCTAGTGGCTTGGCCGTGTCATGTGGATGTGTCACCTTTTACCATTTCTTTCCTTCTTTTCTTTTCTTTCTTTCATTTCTTTGGTTTTGGTCTTCAGGTGAGACAAGGCCAGTGGCTTGGCCGTGTCTCCTGCCCGTGTCAGCTTCTGCCAAAATTTCCTTTGAGGTGACACGGCCAAGCTTGATTTGGCTTGGCCATATCTTGCTTGATTCATGCTCTTCTTTCTTTGTTTTGATCTTCCAAGGGAGTTTTTGAACTTTAACCTAAAACAAACACTTAAAACAGACTTTAAACAAAAATCAAAATGAAACATTAACTAAAAACACATAAATATCATACTAAAAACTAGTGCAAAAATGATCTAAACACTGGAATAAATTAAAACTACCAAAATGCTAAAATCACTAAATTAACATATTAAAACTACCAAAATGCATGAAGAAAACAATAATTATCATAATAAATAAATAGCAATTTGAGAACAAAAACTAATAAAACACATGGCAGTGATATACTGCTTCACATGGAGATGAGGATTTCTGGTTCCATCAAACTTCGCAAAAGATGGCATCTTGAACTTGTACGGGACTTCTTCATCTAGCTCAAATAATTTGTCAACTTCGAACATTTCCTCGGTTTTTAGTTTTTAACAAATTTCTTTTCTAAATCAGCAATCATCTTTTCAACATCAGAAGTTTTGGTCTTCTCCATAGCTGATCTTTCAACAATCTTAGGCTCTTTCTTCTTGTCTTGAGCATCTTGGTAGTATTGAGCCCAATCATCATCATCATCAATGATCACCTTTTCATCATCAAAAACTACTTCACCAACTTTAGTCTTCCCTTTGTCCTTTGGCTTCTTAGTGCTAGCAGATGCCTTGGCATAATTTTCTAAGATTGCAGTCAATTGGTTCTTCATGGTCTCAGCTAGGGCCTCTTTTATTTCTTCCATCTTGGCATTGAGGGCTTCATCCACCATTCTTTGAATTTATTCAAGCTCCATTGTTTTTGGTGAGCAAGTGATTGAGTCGTTGCTAGATACTTCGTCTCCGGCGTAGGTCGGATTGTCGTAAGCTTTTGAACTGTCATAATCCAAGGTTGTGAGCCAGAAAGGATCAATGATATGAGATGCAAATGTATGCATGTATGCACAAACGATAAACAAACAAGGACAAAAAAGACGTTCCTTCCAACCTTATAACATGCACACACGAATGGCGAGTCTCTTTTCCTAGGTAAATGGTTAACAAAATACCAACATGGGGCACCTTATTTTCAAATAATTCGCTCGGACGTTTCAACCAATAGTTATATTTTCAAAAATGAAAATCATTTCATAATAAGTCCCATTAATTAGGTTTTAATCCATTTAACCAACTAAAGTAGCTTTTATGCTATATTGGATTAAAACTAAATTAAGAGGTTTATTATAAATAGATTTCTCACTTGAAAAAGTAACTAATGATTCATGCCAAAAACAAGCCCATGATTAATTATTCTTAGTATAAACTAGGCTCACAATTGATTTTTGGTATTTCGTAATTGACCTAAATAATTTGCAAGCTCTTTGTAACAAAGGTTGGATGAAAATAATTTTTTTCTAAGCCCATTGTAAAAAGATTTTAGAAAAAATGGATTTTGGGCTTAGTATTTGGGCCATGAGCAAAAGAATTTTTGGTTTGTTTTTTTAGAAAAGTTTTATATCCAAAGACCATCTTGAAATGTTTTAAAAATAGTTTTGGTGTTTTGGACTTTAAAGAAAAAATTTATTTGAGCTTGCAAATGTACTTGGGTCATATTAGAAAAAGAACAAACCAAATAAGCCATGATTTAAGCCAAGATAAATTAACCATAGTCAAAAAACATGCATTTGGGGTAAAACCTAAGGAAAGTAACTAGGCCAATTACATGAGCTTTAGTCTTTAGGTTAAAAGGCTTAGGTTCCCATAGCAAGTATATACCAAATGGTATGAGGCTATGAGTGGTTATGCCATGCTTGATCTCCACACCTTGAGTGAAAGTATGGTATCCCTTACATAACACAACATGGGTAACACAGGCATCCTAACTCACGCACACGATGCAATCTAATATGATGCAATGGATAATATCATTATAAGAAAGAATAGAATAATATAAAGACCAATGGAATCAACTTCTCTTATCCCCAGTGGAGTCGTCACTGTGAGCGGGGATTTTTGCCCCCACTCCCGGTGGAATGGTTCTTGCAACTTCGGCACTGTTTAGGCTCGGGGCCTTAGAGAACACAGACCTAAGTTAGAAGAAAATGGAATCGCCAACTGGACAGGCCGGGAAAAAGAAAGGGGTGGATGACTCAATTCCAAAGGAATCTCCAACCCCCTAATGGGTTCGGAAAGTTGGGTACGTGTGGGGAAGGTGAGAAATGGCTCAGCACCCCCACAACGCCCGGTTCATTGGATCCGGCCTCCTTTACAGGTCTTAATATTATAAAATTCTTAAATATAACAATATTATCCATATTACACACAATAATTAAAACAAAGCATCAATATATTAAAAATCAAAACAATGTCCAAACAAAGAAAATAAATGGACACCCATCCGAGGATGGAAGCATGTCCTTACATCCCATGCCTAAATAGGACACCCACCGAAAGGTAGAAACATGTCCTTTACATTGGTTCTAAAAGAGAAAAGTAATTTAAATTACATGATGTTTAACTAATGAGGTACCCACCAAGTGGAATCATACCTCTTACAATATTTGAAAATCTAAATAAATTGATAAAAGTAAATAACCATTCATCATCAATAAATCATTCATCAAAGGTATTAAATATCAATAGAAAGTAAACATCCATCCATGATAAATTAAATAAACCAAGCATTGAACTTAAATAAATTAAAGCATATAAAATAAATCAAAGCATAATCAAATATAAAATTGAAAAAGGCAAATAAAGATTCAAATTAGGGCTACTGTTTCTATTTAAGATTCTTTATTTCATGTGTTTAGGGTTTTGGAATGTAAATTTTAAAAGAATTGAAATGGAGCAAAGTTTTATAATTTAAGAGGTTGATAAAGTTCTTTGATTAACCAAATTAATGTTTGAGTGGTAAAATCATGAAATTAGGGTTTGAACACTTTAAAACATTAGATTTATGATTTACGGTTGCTTACTGTGTAGAATTATAACATTTAGAATTATATGGTTTTAAAGTTTTAAAGGATTAGGGTTTAGAAAAATTAGGGTTTAAGGTTTTAAGGGAGTTAGGGTTCACTGTTTTGGATTTTGGAGTTGAATTAGGGTTTTAGAATTTTAGAATTAGGGTTTCGGTGAATGTATTAGATTTTAGAATTTGGAAAAATAATTGATAATTTTAAGAAACTTTATGAAAATAAACAAAACGATTTAGAGTTTATAGAAACAGAAAAGATATTTTTTTTAGGGTTTTTGGAAAGAAACAGATTTAATTTATGGTTTTGAAGAATTAGAAGGCAAATTAGGGTTTTAAGATTTTGAAGAAACAAAAACAGCTATTTTAAGATTTTTAAAAAAACAAAGAGACGAATTAAGGTTTTTAAGCTTTATAAAAGGTAAATCAAGGTTCTAGGGTTTTTTTATTTTGAAGAAACAGAAACAATTTTTGACCTTGAGCTACTGTAAATTAATGAAACAAATAAAGAAATTCATACCTTCGTTTGTTGATTTCACCAAAAATCACTTCTTGGATGAATAAGAACAAAGACAAGCTTTACTACCTTTGATGGATTGAATTGCTTGTTTGCTCTCTCAAAAAAATCTGATCTACTTTACTGCCAGAAGGAATTCTTAAAATTCAAAGTTTTCCTCCTCAATTTCGGTCTCAATTTTTTCTCTAAAATTCGATTCCTTTTTATGTTGTTTTAGTCCTTATTTATAGATAAATTTTATGATTAATTTTAGTTATTCACGGAATCTAACATTGATTAAGAAAAGGAAACCAAAACCTAATTGTATTTGGTTTCGGAAAAATTTACGTCGGAAAAATTTCGCTGAAAAAAAAAACTGCTGCGTAAAAAATGCGCTGGCGAAAAAACTGCCGCAGCTGGCTGCTGGCTAGAATTGGCCTGCTGGCCATTTCGCCCGCAAAAAATTCATGCAGGCGATTTCGCTCGTAGGATTTTCCTGCGAGCCAAATGGCTTTGGCCATTTCGTCCACGCTGATTTTCAGCGACGATTTTTTCGTCGCCGATTTTTATTTTTATTTTTATTTTTTATTAATAAAAATTAAATATTAAAGCAAATATTATTTAATTAAGATAACAAAAATTATTTTGGACTAATTAAAATATATTGGACAATACAAAAATTGTTTCGGACTAATTAAAATATATTGGACCGGACTGGGTCAAAAATTAAGAGTCTACAGCAACATGGGAGAGTAAATAAATGATGCGGAATAAGTATCCCTAGTTGTTTCAGACTTGAAAGCAGGTAATTTCGAGGACGAAATTTATTTGTAGAGGGGGAGAATTGTAATATCCCAAAAATTTTAAAAAAATAATATTAATTTTTGAAAATTAAATAAACGATTTAAAAGTATATATGTATATATATAATTAATTGAAAAAGGAAAAATGTGTATATAATATATATATATATAGATATACATAATATATATAAGTCAACATTTTTAATATGGGTCAAATGTTATTCTAATTATTAAAATATTAATTAAGTGGTTAGTGGAAGATGATATTTTTTATGTATTAATTAATTAATATGTTTTTACTTAGTGGAGAGTGAAAGTTGGATAATTGTGTGGTTAAAAAGGAGATTTGTTGGATAAAGAGGAGTTGGTGATTATCTTCTTCTTCTTCTTCTTCTTCTTCTTCTTCTTTCTCCGTTGAAGCTGGCTACCTCCATCAAAGGAAAAGAGAAATTTGCTTCTTGCTAACTCAAGTAATTGAAGGATTTCAATTATTCAAGTTGGAGTTTTGAGGATTTTCTCCATATTTGATAAGTTTCCAACTTGTTTCCTTGATTTTCTATGGAAGTTTGTAGTATGTGTTAATGGTTGATATTGGTATGTTTGAAGTTCTTTTGACTAGTTAACTATAAAATTTAGGGTTGGATTGAAGAAAAGGTTAAGTTTGGTGAAGAGAATAAGAGTTTTGGGTTGTGTAACTTTTGAGTTGTGAAGTCATGGTTGTAATTGTGTATTTTTGCTTTTAATTGAGTTGTTTTGATGTTTACACAAGTATTTTGTGGTATAATGATAGATTTGGTTGAGTTTGTATAAAGTTGAAAAGGGTAATGAAAGATAATTTTTGGATGTGACAATTATGTGTTGATATCAGGATTTTTGGCCTGACATGGCCATGTCTTTGGGCATGTCAATTGTTCTATTTTCAATGTTAGTGACATGTGCAGTGACACGCCCATGTCACTGAGCGTGTCACAACTTCTGTAATGTTGTAGTATTGACACGTACAGTGACACGCCCATGTCACTAAGCGTGTCATAGCTACTGTGTTGTAGGAGTTTTGGCACGGGCAGGGATACGCCCATGTCTCTGGACGTGTCTTATCTGCTGTAATATAGAGCTTTGGACACGATCATTGACATGCCCATGTCACTGAGCATGTCAAAGCTTTTGTGCTGTGGGTTTAGGGCACGGTCATTGACACGCCCGTGTTGTTGAGCGTGTCATGTGTAGAGTTTGCCATAGATAGTTCTTTTCCTTATTTTCCTTTGTGTATCTTATCCTTGTGTTGAGAGGTTTTATTTATACCTATAAGTGTATCACTAAGTGATTATTTATAATCACATTTGGTTTAGGCTTTGAAGAGACTTGAGTTACCCCAGTCCAAGTGTTGAGGGATATCTTGGAAGATGAGGTTGAAAGTGGTGTTTATTCCTTTTAGAGGTAAGTACAAACTTTGAATAATTGCTTATATTTACATGACATTGGGACTTAACATATTTGGTTGGAAAATGTGTCAAGATACTTGCTACATTGTTGGTGTATGAGTAATATGCTATGATTTATATAATGTGAACTATGTGCAAAATATGATAATGACCCAAAATGTATGGGTAATGCAATTTGTTATGTATACATTAAAGATGGTATGTAAAGTCATAGGTAATGGCTATATTGATATAAGTGAGATGTTTAAGGCATTGTGCCTAGTTTGATCATGAGAAAATGAGAAAGGATTTGATAATGGAATTATGAAAGAATTGTGTGCCTAGTATGTTATTCAATTTATAGAGTTTTGTGTTTGGCGGCATTCCTAAGATGTAACAGTCCCTTGAAGTTGGGTTGGGCTTAGTCCTTGAAGCCTAGTTGGGTTGTTACATGATGTAGCAGACCCTTGAAGCTAGGTTGGGCCTAGTCCTTGAAGCCTAGTTGGGATGTTACATATGAGGTAATCCTCATTATGATTCTGGTTTGCCTTCGGGGCTAGACACATGTTGTCATCTTGAACCAAAGTAGTAACTCTAGAATTTGAATAACATATTAGATCCTTTTGGGCCCATACTTGTGTTTGCTTTTATGTGAATTATGAATTGTGGAACAATTGAGCAATATATTAAGGTATAATGTTATGAGATATAATATCCTTATGTGTTGTGCATTGGCATTGCATTTGAACTATATTGTTATCAAAGTTTGTATCACTAGGCTTTTGGCTTAGCGCAATTGTGATTCATCGCGCAGGTGATAGGGTAGATCCGGTTGAGCCGAAGAGTTCGTCTAGACCGAGTAGAGTCTAGGTTTGAGATCTTGAGTGCAGAGTTGATTGTTGGACATCAAGATCAGAGATAAACTACCAGCATGTATATATTTTATATTTTTGTACATATTGATTTCATGTATATTATGTTATATTTTGATGTATATATATGTATATTTCGTAAACTATTAGAAATGTTTTAGATAAGCCTTTCGTAATGAAGATATATGTGTTTTAGCAAGTAATATTTAATATATTATTTATATGATATCAGTTAAATGTTTTAAGTTTATATAGATTTTATAAGTGAAGATTTGTTTTGTTAAAATAGGTTGTGCCATTCTTGTATCTTATATTCGTATATTACATATGTTAGGTGTATGTAGTGTACGTATATTGGGTATAATGGTGTTACATATAATTTATAAGCTTTTTCAACAGGTGCATAACCAATAAAAACATACTTAATTGCCCTAGGATCAAACTTATCTTTGTGCGGTTTAAGGCTGATAGCAAAACACAAATAGCTAAAACTTCTTAGAGAATTGTAGTCAAGTGATTTATGATTTAATATTGCATATGGAGTTTTCCACTGAAGAATTTTAGATGGCAATTTTTTAATGATATAAGTAGTTGTTAAAATGGATTCCCCTTAGAATCATTTAGGTAAATGATCTTGGAACATTAATGCTCTAGCTGTCTCAAGAAGATGTTTATGTTTTCTCTCAACTATACCATTTTGTTGAGGTGAATAAGGGGTTGTCTTTTAATGAATAATACCAAACTTATGAAAGATAGATTGACAATGATGACTAGTAAACTCAGTACTATTATTAATATGAACATTTTTTACAGAAGCAGAAAACTGATTTTTAACTATGAGAAAATAATTTTGTAAATGAGTAGGTGTATAAGACTTAAATTTTAGGAGAAATGTCCAAGTAGCTCTACTAAAATCATCAATAATTGTATGTACATAATGAGCACCAATCAATGAAGGTATGTGATAAGGTCCACAAAGATCCACATGATTGAGATCAAAAGAATTAGTAGAGAAAGTATAACTATTAGGAAAGGGTAATCTATGCTAGGAAAGGGTAATATATGCTGCTTTGACAAAGGACAAACTTCGTAAACACTATTAAAAGAATGAGTTTGAATCGGAATATGAATTATTTTAGTTTTAGAAGTATGTCCCAATTAGTTATGTAGAATATCAAAAGAAATACAATCTTTATTACAAGAATTATCTGTACAATTATTTGCAAAACATGAATGATCGGCAAAATGACCAACAGAAATGACACTCAAAACAATAGAAGATTTATTTAAGTAGAAATGACAGTTGCATCATAATTGGACATATCAAGAATGTAGATACTAGCTTGAAGCTTGCCCACAACAAATATTTCTTCAGTCAAAAGGCCATAAAAGAAACAATGAGTTTTGAAAAAATTGACTTTGATTGTGTAACATCCGTGATTTTGGAGATATAAAATTGTATATACTCAATATATATATATATATATCTAGAGTATATATAACATATACATATGGTATATTAATTATATATGTTGGATTAATACATTATATACTTAATATTTAATATACATAAAAGGTACATTTGATGTGTATATAAGGTACACATTACTTGTACATATGTGTAATATCTCAAATTTTTGAAAAGTTCTAATTTTTGAAAATTTGATAAAATAAATTATAAATTAAATGGATAAATTAAATTAATGGCTTTAAAAAAAATGAAGGAGTTTTAAATGAAAAAGTGAAACATATATGTGATATATAAATAAAATATATACAACATATAAAAGTCAATACTTTTAAAAGAAAAGTCAAAGTAAAAGGGTATTTTGGTAATTAAATCTTAAAAATTTAAAATTAATAAAATAATTCAAAAATAAATTATTTTTGAATGGAAGAGGGAATTTAGGACTTTTAATTTATTAATTAAATAATTAATTATTAAATTATTTTAATATATATATATATATGGTTAAAAAAAGATGAAAAGGAAAAGAAATATTAAAAAAAAGTCTTCTTCTTCTTATTCTTCTTCCTTTAGGACGTTTTCCATGGGAGTTTGGAGCATGAATTTGATTCTTCCATACTCCATAAATTGAAGGATTTAACAAGTTTCAAGTGGATTTTTGGTGATTTCCACCAAAACTAGTAAATTTTCAACTCTTTTCTTTGAATTCCTTGGAAATTTGTATTATGTGAGAATTTGAATTTTGATGTAGTATATTATAATTGTTGGAATTGGTGTGTATGATGTTATTTTGGGTAGTTAACAATGATTCTAAGGTTAGATTGAAGAGATGATGGAGTTTGGTTAAAAAATGGTGAAGAGAAAGAATTTAGGGTTATGGAACTTTTGGGTTTGGGGAAACATGAGCTTTAATTGTGCAAATTGGTTCCAAATGTGTTGTTTTGATTCATAAACAAGTATTTTAAAGTCAAATATTGGATTTGGTTGTATTTGGTTGGAGTTTGAGAATGATAGTATTGATTTAGGGTTTTGGAAAAGTGAATTCTCAAAGAATGATTAATTGTTTGATTTTAATGCTTAAATCATGTCATTTAATGATATAAGTGGTAGAAATAAGATTGAAATGATAATTGGATTGAGTTGGAATGGAGATCCTTCAATGGTGAAGGTTATGCCATTTTAGGGTTTTGGACATAAGCATGTGGTTAATTAATGTAATTGGTTTAAACATGCTAAAACATGTTTCTAATGATATTAATAAACTTAAAACACTAATTTAAATGGCTTGATATGGTTTTTCAAAGTTAAAGTGAGGTGAAGCTTAATTTTGGGATTTGGTTTAGAGTGATGTTTAATTATGGTTTGATGTTGAGAATACCTTAGAATGTGATATTAAATGATTATGTATGATCACATTTGGTATAGGCATTGAGGGAGGTTGATTTGCTTCATCCAAGTGGTGAAGGGCAAGTTGGAAGGATAGGATTGGAGGTTGTGTTAAGCTTGCTTTGGGTTGCTAGTGGAGGTATGTACAAACTTTGAATATAATGTCTATATTTGCATAACATTTGGACTTAACACATTTTGGTTGAAAAATGTGTTAAGCTACTTGGTTCATTGATTGTGTATGAATAATATGCTATGACATTTGTAATGTCATATATGTGTTAAATGCATTGTGAAAGCCATTGATAATGGCTAATTTGTGTAACATATGAAATATGTATATTATATGAAAATACCCAAAGTAATTGGGTAATGTGTTGTGAATGTAAAAATGAGATATGTGGAATAATGAAATGAATTGATATTGATAAAAAAGGAGAAAAATGAGAAAGATGTGAAAAATGAGAAATGTGAGAAAAAAAAATGTGAAAATAAGGCAATGTGCCTAGATTGAATTGTGACAAAAAGAAAGAGATTAATAATGAGAAAAATGAATAAATTGTGTGCCTAGTATGTTATTCAATTTTCAGAGTTCTGAGTTTGGCGGAATGCCTATGATTGCCTACGGGCTAAATGCTGGAAATAAGCCAGGCCAACTGATAAATATGATTTTTTAGGGTGAAAAGACTGGGTCGTAAGCCTCAAAAACTGTAGCAGTCTACCCGGGTTGAGGACCAAGATACTAGGGCCTAAGGGTCTAGTTGGGTTGAGGTCCAAGAGACTGGGGCTGTTACATTATCCATGGATATATTGCCTACGGGGCTAGACACATGGTGTCATTATGGACCAAAGCAGCAACTCTGAAATTTGAATAGCATATTAAATCATTTTGGGCCCATGCTTGTCTTTGCTTTAATGTAAATTATGAATTGTGATACAATTGAGCAATATAATAAGATATAATGTTATGAGTTGTGATATATATATATATATGTGTGTGTGTGTGTGTGTGTGTGTGTGTTGTGCATTGATATTTTATTTGGACTATATTATTATCAAAGTTTGTACCACTAGGCTTCAGCTTAGTGCGATTGTAATTCGTCGCGCAGGTGTCATGGACGTTTTGGTAGAGCTAGAGAGTTCTACTAGACCTAGTCGAGTCTAGGGTTGTATTTATTGAGCTTGAAGAGTTGTTTTGGGTACATCAAGATCAGAGCCAGTTGCCCACATGTACATTTTTGATATTATAGTATATTTTGATATTATGTATGTTATGATATGTTTTTGAAGTATATATTATAAATTGTAAAGAATGATTTGAATAATTTTGTTTAAGATGGAATTTTATATGTAATGTTGATATATATACCTATATATAAAGTATTTTGAGAAAATATGGAGAAATTGAGAAGTATTGGTGAATTGATTTTATTTGGAGTGTTTGTTTTATGCAGGTTGTATTTTGTTGAATTTTGGGAACGTCCAAATTACAAACAAAACTCTGGCAAATTTTTCCTAGAGATTTTCATATAAAATATTTATTTTGGATTCCTATAACAAGCAAAGAATATTTATATACTATTTATTTTATATATTAGTATTTGAAGCCTTAAAACAGAAATGTGAAAATTTTTATTAAACCGGTCTGTGACATTTTTGTACCATATATGCGTATTTTACATATGCTGAAAATATGTATTGTACATATATAGGGTATAAGGGTATTATAGATTGATATATCTTTAGTAATTTTACTAACAGGAAAGAGATTATACTTGGAAATAAGACATTAGTTAGAGACCATTGTGGACGTAAAGTTATAGTACCAGAATAGTCTACTTTAACAGTAGATTTATCTAGTAAGGTTATTATAGTAGAAGGCTTAAGGGTAAAAATAGGATTCATATACTTAGAGGTAAAATTCATTTGATTAGTTGCACCTGAGTCAACTATCTAAAAACTACTACTATAATTAAATAAGCTAGAAGAAGTATGAGTAATACCTGCATAAGCCATACAAGTTGTATCAACAAGTGACTTGCCCTTGAAGTACTTTTGAATCTCCTTTTCAATCACAGATGCTATGTTAAAAGTCCACTCAGTCTGAGTAGACTATTCAGTGTGACCACTGTTTTCTTCTCTTGGATGAGTTGTCACATGAGCAACAAACTTTCCTTGATTAAACTCTCTACCCCTCTATTTCCACCAGTTAGGATATCCAACTAGTTTAAAATAGCTTTCCTTTTTATGTCCCTTTTTATGATAGTAGTTATAAAACCTATTTGGATTATTAGCAACTCTACCACTGTGAGCGGGGATTTTCTCCCCCACTTTCGATGGAATGGTTCTTGCGACTTCGGCACTATTTAGGCTCGGGGCCTTAGAGAACACGGACCTAAGTCCAGAGAAAATGGAGTTGCCACCCGGACGGGCCGGGAAAAAGAAAGGGGTGGATGACTCGATTCCTAAGGAATCCCCAACCCCCTAATGGGTTCGAAAAGTTTGGTATGTATAGGGAAGGTGAGAAATGGCCCAGCACCCCCACAACGCCAGGTTCATTGGAATCGGCCTCCTTTATAGGTCTTAATATTATAAAATTCTTAAATATAATAATGTTATCCATATTACATGCAACAATTGAAATAAAGCATCGTTATATTAAAATCAAAGTAATGTCCAAGCAAAGCAAATAAATGGACACCCATCCGAAGACGGAAACATGCCCTTACATCATCCATGTCTAAACTAATAGGACACCCACCAAAAGGTAGAAACATGTCCTTTACATTGGTTAAAATATAAAAATAATTTAAATTACATAGAACTTAATGAGGTACCCACAAAGTGGAAACATAACTCTTACAATATTTGGAAATCTAAATAAATTGATAGAAGTAAATAACCATTCATAATAAATAAATCATTCATCAAAGATATTAAACATCAATCAAAATAGAAAGTAAAAATTCATCCATGATAAATTAAATAAATCAGGCATTGAAATTAAATAAAGCAAAGCATATAATAAACTACATAATCAAATCTAAAATTAAATAAAGCAATAAATATATATAATTTAGAGTTCGCATCTTAAAATAGGATTTTAGAATTTTAGTTATTAAATTAGGGCATTGGAAAAAAGGAAAGCTAAATACGCGGACTCATAATACACAAATGAATATTGACCCCTTCGACGAGCCCATACGGCAGTCCCGCTAGCCGGTTAGCTGGCGGGGGTCAAGGGGGCAGTGCCCTAGAAAATTTTGGAAATTGATTTTTAGGGTTGTAGGTTTTGGTGTTGAAAATAAAGATTTTAGAGTTTAAATTAACTAGTTTGGGGTTTTAAATTTAATGATTAGGGTTTAGGAAAATTTAGGGTTTACTATTTTGATTTTGAGAGAATTAGGGTTTTTGGTGTTTCAAAAATTATGTTTGATTTTAAGATTTGAGAAAATAATTTATAATCTTATAAAGCTTTATGTGATTTTTTAGAAACTGTAAGATAAATTTAGAGTTTGGACATTTAACAAAAACATTTGGGAATTTTGGAAAAAAGTGAAAGGAATACAGTTTAGGGTTTTTAAAATCTTTTGGAAATATGAAAAATGTTTTAAGGTTTTTGGAAACAAAAGAGTATTTTTTAGGGTTCTTAAGGTTTAAAAAAGACAGAACTAGGGTTCTTAAATTTTATAAGAAATAGAATTAGGGTTCTTGAGTTTTTAAAAGAAATGGAAGGAATGTTTTAAGATTTTTGGAAAACAAAGAAATGAATTAAGGTTTTTAAGGCATTTAGAAACAGAGGAAATCATTTAAGGTTTTTGGAAACGAAGATCAAGTTATTACATCTTCAAAGATCAAAGTTTTGTGTATATAATCTTATGAATCAAAAAATGAAACTACTGTAAGAAAATAAAAAGAAATTAGAGATTTAAACCTTCGTACGTTGGTTCCACCAAAAAGTTATTTTCTGGATGAACAAAGACAAAGGCAAGATGGCTGCCTTTGATGGATTGCTTGCTTGCTTATTCTCTTCTAAAAAGTCCGATCGTTTTACTGTCAAGTCCCTTCAATTTTTAAAGTTCCATCTCCCGATCTTTTTCCTCCAATTGTCCTCCTTTTTCTCTCCTAGTTTTTTTTATTGTGCTCTTGAATTTCCTCCTCCTTTCTGTGTCTTTTTTTAGTCTTATTTATAAGAAATTTCGATGATTAATTTTAATTGCTTAAGGAAACTGTCATTAATTAGGAAAAGGAAACTGAAACCAAATAGAATTTGGTTTCAGAAAAAATTGAGTCAAAAAAATTTTGCTGGTGAAAAAATTGCTGCAGGCTACTGCGAAGGATTGCGAGCGTCGGGCGTGCCAGCAAAATTGGCTGCGGGCCATTTCGTCCACTGTTTTCGGCGATGAATTTTTTAATCGCCGATTCTTTTATCGTCAATTTTTATTTTTATTTTTATTTATTTGTTTATTATTATTATTTTTTATTATTTTTATTTTTATTCACTTCACCATTTTTAACTAAAATAAAGATTAAAATACCACAAAAATTATTTTTGACTATAAAAAAATTAACGGACCGGACTGGATAAAAAATTAAGGGTCTACAACCACCTAAGACATTATTATCCCAGCATTTCTTTTATTTTTCTCATGATTAGAGTCTAGTTTAATTTCATTCTTAAAAATTAGAACTCTTAGCTAGCATCACACTAGCATTTCCCGTATCAGTAAAGACCTCATTAACTTCTTTTTCTTTCTCAACCCTTAGAACTATAGAATACGCTTTATTCATAGTAGGCAAAGGTTTAATAAGCAAGATTTGACTACGAACATGATCATACTGATCATTAAGCCCCATGAGAAACTGCATCAGTTTGAACAAGTTGTTTAAATCTGCACTCTCTTTGCAGAAGCACAAGAACACTTTGGAATGTTGACTAAACAACCAAATTGATCCCAAAGTGTCTTCTTCCTAGATTAATAAGCTGTAACAAAAAGATTCTGTTGAGAGATAGAAGAGATCTCTTATTGAATCTTGTACATCAATGGTCCATTACTCTCTCCATGTCTGCTATACAACTCATCCCATAACTCTTTTGTAGAACCAGCATACAAAAATGACTTAATCAATTCCTTAGAAATAGAATTCAACAACCAAGAAACAACCAAACAATCTACCTTTTTCCACACTTTGAATTCATTTGAATCCTTATTGGGTGGTAAACAAGTTCCATTAACAAACCCTAACTTTGATTTAGCTTTTAAGGCTATCTTCATTGCACGACTCCAAGCAAAAGAAATTAGTTTTAGTCAAAAGAGTGCTCACCAGTACCATACCAGGATTATCAAAGTTCTACAAACAAAGCATATCACCAACACTTCTCTCTGTATTCACCCTTTGTTGTATAACCTGCTCATCTACAAGAGTTTCTTCAACGATTGCCATGACTCTCAAAACTAGTAACAAACTGATTTAGGGTTAAAAATATTGAGTAAACCTATATCGAAGAATACCAGGAGCAGATCTAGATTGATCTGTAAAAAAATATAGGAAAAAAATAATAATCAGTGAAAATGCAAAACAACACAGAATCAAAAGAAAAAAACAATAATTTCACAAGTCAAGTACTCTGATACCATATGAAATCTCAGAGAACTGAAAGAAGAAAATGGAAAATCTCACAGATGAGAGCGCGGCTCATTAGGGTAAAAAAGATACAAAAATGTATGGAAGCATCTAAGGAAGTTTTTATATGTATATGTACAACAGACTGAAATATCCTCACTAGAATTATTTACAAAATATATATATAAATAAATTATGTTTTCTATAGCCATTAACTTCTTTCTCTTGATATATTATAGAGGCCAAGAGTTACTTTCTAAGGGTTGCAACTCTTCCAATGGTTGCAACTCTTCCAAGAGGTTCGGGTTAACCCGTCATGGTCGACCTAGTTTATTAAATAATTACAACATATAATATTTTGAATTTTAAATATGACAATTATTAAGTATTTTAAGAATATTTATTATTAAACATTACAAATTGTGTTTTTATATGTATAATTAAAAATTATGATATAATTTTTTAAAATATAAAAATAGGTTTTTAAAAAATATAAAATAAAAATTGAAAATAATATTTAATTTTAAAAAATAAAAGTTAAAAAACTATAACCTAAATGAACACAACATAAGAATATTAAAAAAAATAGTTTTATTTTTTATTTAAAATTAATTTATTTCCATTAGTGAACAAATTCATTGGAGGTTTTTACAAGCCAAATTCGAGACAAGTTGAATAACCTGAGCCGTTTTAAAGCTCTCAAAATAAGAGATAGGTGGCTATATTTAAAAAAAAAAATTATACTTAACATTTTAATTGTTCTATATTTATATCGTTAAATTTTTATTTTTTTTCTTATTTGCCCTCTTAACTTTTATTTTATCTTCTTAAGTCTAGGAATTTTATAGATCGGATGTCCTACTAACTCAAGTTTTTTTTTAAAAAAAAATTACACTTATAGCTTTAACTTTTTGTACCTATCCTCTAAACTTTTTAATTTTTATTTATATTTCCTTTTAAATATTTTTTCACCCTCTAACACCAAGAATTTTTATAGTTAAACTTTTATATTTATTCCCTACAAAAACAAATTGACACATTTAAAAAAATCAATACCATAAACTTTCACCTCTCAAATGGATGTATGATTTTTAATGACTTTTTTGAGAAAAGACCTTGAGTTTTTTTCTTGCGAAAAATAAAAAAACCTGATTTGGGTAGTGAACTTTTTCTTTTTTGGGAAAAGACCCAATTTAAAGCATAAACTTTTTTTTATTATTTTTGAAAGGCCTAATTTAGATCTAAATTTTATTCTACAATTTATTATGGATGCTGTAAATTTTTTTTGAACCAATCAATCTGTTAACATTTAGTTTTAGTTTAATTAAGGGCATCAGTAGACGGAGACAAATGACTCTTCATCTGTCAAATTGATGAAGATAAAAGAAATTAATGATCATATTAATAAATGAGAAAAAAATGTCAAAACAAAAAAAAATATTTTTTAGTTAATAAAAATTATTAAAATTAAAAACTGAAAAAATGAAAAAAAAAAAAAAAGAAGACAAAATACAAATAAATTATTAAGGCAGAAGTTAAGGCAATACAGAGAATTGTTAATCTATGCTTTTCAAGTTCTAAACTTAAAATCACATTTTAAAACAAATCTATGCAGCTACAGGATAACATCCATGGGCCTCTCTTCCTTATAGATTGTGTGGCAGAAAGACTTTTACTTGATTGCACCTCTCAGAATGGTAAACTCTTCACTGTAAGGGTTCTTGCTCAGCTTTCTCTCAGTCATGTATTGTGGATCAATATTCATAGCCCAAGAACATTACAGTTTATCTCTCTTTTTTTTTCTTTTTTTTTCATAGGAAATTTTACAAAACTACCTATAAAAATAAAAGTTTTTTTTAAATATGTCAATAACAAAAAAAAAATCAAATTTAGGAAAAAATTTAAAAAATTACAACAATACTATGTGCCGTCATCTCACAAAGAGTTATGTTATTTTTTCGAGTTGTATATATTATATATATATATTACGTATGTGTTGTAAAATTCTTTAAAATATATATAAAAACTGAATTTATTTTAAATATTATTTTATAAAATAATAACTTTAATAGAAAATAACATCATTTTATAGAAAGTCTCAACAAGATATAGAAAGTCTCAAAAAAATAACTTTAATAATATCATTTTATATCTTTGCAAATATATCATATACATGTTGCAGATATGTTATAGTCCAACATTTATGCTATGTATATATTATAGATATGTTATGTATATATTGTCTATCAGCCTTTATATGTTAGTTAGTTATAGTGTATACGTAGCTAATATGCTATATAATTTTCAAAAATTATATATATATATATATATATATATTGTAGATATATTATGTTCTGGCCTTTATATGTTCTACAATCTTTATATGCTGCTTAATTTTAATGTATATATTACAGATAAATTGTAACACCCTATACTCTATATAAGTACTATACATATACCTTATATACATACAGTACGCATATAAAATATAAGAATGTCACTTTTCATTATAGATTAAAACCTTTACCTTAGTTCCAAACAATAATACATTTTATTTAAAGAACATTTACAAAATTATTATACTTTTGATGATATTACATATATATAAATTACCTTGTCTTTTCCAAAATTCATTTAAGTATATATATACATTTTTATCAAAATATAACATAATTAAATTGTACATGTATGCACCACTTTCTAGTTGGTCTCAAAATACTTTTACCCTTCTCGTGGCATAACGGTTTGACTCCCAGATCAACCATCTGCTCACCTGCACGATTTACATAACCGCTTTAAGCTCGAAAGCTTAGTAGTAGAAATAAATATTTTAAATATACATTACAGAAAAATCATACTTCATATATTAATATCATGTATTATCATTTTCTTATCATGTTTTCCCTTTTCAATGCACTCTTCATATATTTCCACTAATCTCATAATTTATATACATATACACATATATCATTACAACAAACCACAATTCAATGACTTATCAGAACCTTCATGAAATAATACTCACAATTTCCACATCCATATACATATTACACATCATATTGTATTTTCATAATCTCATCATTCAGCATAGTTTCTCAAGCCACATTCATTTTCAATAATTGGCTTATGTATTGTAATCATCTCATTCCATAATTATCATCATATATCTCATAACATTTTATCTTATTCCATAATTCACATTAAAGCAAAGATAAGTATGAGCCCAAAGAAACTAATATGCCATTCAACTTTCAGAGTTAATGTTTTGGTTCAATTATCACATTTATCATCCCAACTAAGCTTCAAGAACTAGGCCCAACCAAGCTTCAAGGAGAGCGAAACATGCTAAGCATTAACCCAACTTGGCTTCAAGGACCAAGCTCAACCCAGCTTCTAGGGTTTGTAACATCCCAACTAGGCTTCAAGGACTAGGCCCAATCAAGCTTCAAGGGGAGTTAAGCATGCTAAACTTCAACCCAACTTGACTTCAAGGACCAATCCCAACCGAGCTTCAAGGGATTGTTACTTTTAGGCATGCCACCAATAACAAAACTCTGAAAATTGAGTAACATATTAGGCACACAATTCTGTTATTATTTCATTGTCAATTCCATTCTCATGTTCTCATAATCATCTAAGCAAACATGCCCCAAATATTTCATTTGCATCATTATAGCCAACAACAATGGCTTCACATTTCATCATTAGGGTATACATAACCATTTCCATTGTACATACACTTTAAATGCTCATTATATCTTTCATATTTCATATTTCACCTTTATCTCCATTAACAATAGTTTCATATTTCATCATTGAGTTATACATAGCAAATTACATTATTCATATATTTAGAATCTTCAACATACATTCTACATAGTACACATAATACAAATCATAGCACATTTCTCACACATCAACAATATAATAAATAACTTAACACATTTTCCAATTAAATGTAATAAGTCTCATAGTCATGCAAATATATACAATAATATAAGGTTTGTACTTATCTTTAAGAGCAACTCACACCAATTCCAAACTCCTCTTCCATGAATCCTTTAACATTTGGATTAGGGCAACTCAATCTCTTCAAAACCTATTCCAAAGGTGATTATACACACTCACTTAAAGATACACATAAGATAATAAGAACAAGAACCAACTAGGGGAAACTCTACACATGACACGCTCAACAACACGGGCGTGTCCCTAATCATGCCCTAACCCAACAACACAGAAACTTTAACACGCTCAGTAACACGGGCGTGTTCATGGCCGTGTTAATTACTTTATCTCGTAGTAGCTATGACACGCTCAGTGACATGGCCGTGTTAATGGTCGTGTCACAAACGTTAAACTTAGCACCGTTGACACGCCCAACGACATGGCCATGTCAGGCAAAAATTATGCATTTCGAACTCTCATCCATGTAAACACAATCACTCCAAAATCCATACTACAACACCCTTAATCAACATCTTAGTTTATATTCATAAATCACCTATCAATTCAACACTTATAAAACTTCAACATATCATAATAATAATCATTATATACATCGTCATGTATCAATTACTTAATTCCCCAACTCATTTATACTAAATCCTTACTAAACAATTTCAACAACTCATCATCATCCTCACAAATAACCATATTATCATCATCTAAATACCAATTCAACACATATATATACTTCAATCTTTCATTATCATCATCTTCACACACTAACCATATCAAATATAAACTCAATCTATAGAAATCAACACAAGGAAAAGAATACTTACTTGAATTCTTTGACAAATCTTCAATATCCACCTTCAATTCTCTTAAACCCTTATGAATTTGATGTGTATGTGAACAAAATCACACCTCTCTCCCCCCCCCCCCCCCCCCCCCCCGATCTAGAGCAAGAAGAAGAATAAGAAAGAAAGAAAGAAAATCTTCTCTTCACTTTTCAAAATTATCTTATATATATATATATATAATTAAATACCACTAAAAATTCTCAACCACAATATTTGTCCTTCCCTTTGACTTTCTTTTCTTCTTTTTCTCTTGTCATTATTATCATTATTATTATTATTATTAATTAATTAATTATTTACAATTTACTTTTCCTACACCAATATATACATCATGTATATGTGATGTATATGTTGCTATATGTATATGTCTTATATATTGTATTTATATTTTCCATATTTTTCTATTACAATATATACATATCATTCTTCATATATATCTATCTCTTATACTATCTTCTTTAAATATTTCACCAATATATTCTCTCACAACTACTATTCCAAAGTACATCAAAAATTGGGGTATTACAATTCTCTCCCCCTTAAATAATTTCATCCTCGAAATTATCCAGTACAATAACAATCCATTCTTAACAAAATACCATCTTAATTTTCATATGAAGTTAATCATATTATTAAGTTATTATTTCATCAAATCACATAACTTCTACTCTCCCCCTTAGAGTCAATCATCTTCTCCTAATTTCATAACTTATCATTATATATATCTATATATATATATATATATCTTATTACTTTCTCAACAAAACAATCAAGATAACTCATTACATTCCCAATTAATTTATCTTTATACAAGAATCAGCTCCACTTATAATATACATATACCTCACCCATCTATTACGTTCAAGATACTCTCTTATACATATAATTTATCTTTATAGATACTCTCTTAACTTTAAATTTAAAGGTTATTGAATTATATCTTAATATTGATTATCCCGTCACTACAGTCACTTTCAAAATAAACACTTATCAAATCTTAATTTATAACAATATTCTTATTTTTCATACACTTAATTCCTTCTTTAACATGTTTTTCACTTAACATCAATATTAATACAATGCCTTTAAACTTACTTTACAGATAATCAATTTTTTTTTATCATTTATAACTAATATATCTTAACTCATTCATATCCATACACATATCAGAATTTTACCTCATCTACATTATCACATATATCTTATACTCTTAGTACAACTATACATATTAAATCTCAGTAATGATTCGCAATCTTAGCGAAATCTAGATCAATTGATCTATCTGTCACAATATACCAATGTCTCAATCTTATTCGATTCAAACCAACAATTAACTTATTTAAACTTATAATTAGATTTCAATATATAACCTAATTCTATTAGGTCAAGCTTATATTCAAATTCTAATCTCTTTGGATCCATCTTTTCAACTTTCTAAAATTTTTATTATTTATAATGAATTACTTTAAATTATTTTTTTAATATTCATATATTTTATTTTCTATTATCTTAGTACAATGGTCACATAAATCTCATGATTATTTCATACCATATTTATTACCCATAGTTCATTCACTTAAACATTGTTTCCATCAACTTATTCACCTTATACCATGAACATATTCAGTATAACTTTCAATCATATTTCGTAATTTCTCCCATTTATCATCACCTCACCTTTTCATACCATTACTATATTTACATAATCACATTTCTATCACATTATCCATAACTCAATACATTTTCACAATTCTCTTCTCTTTCCATACTTTCTATAATTATAATCAAATTTCTAACATAAAATTATAAGGTACAATCATACCAACCATAACTTTTGACCATGTTTCTTAAAGTATAATTATCAATCTTACAAAAACTATCCTACGGTCATATCATCTCAGGCCCATATCCATGAATAACAAAACTAACCGGACAAATATACTAAACAAATCATATGGCCATAGTAGATTAATGGTCACGCCTGTGGCTTATAAATCAATACTGCCCCTCTATTATTCTTCTTCAAACATTTCCAATTACAATTCTAAGTTTGTATCGCAAAGATTACATATTCATTCTCTAAACTTTTGCTATAACAAGAGTTAACACATTTCAACTCCATTTCAAAAACAATTTGCTCTTGATCATTTGATCATCATTAGCCTAACTCATGTTCAATAATATTATCTTTAACATCTCTTACGCACAACATTCTATCATATGTAAATTTTACACAACTTCCATTTATTACTCCATTTCTAATCTATCTCTTATAAAAAATTTTCATACATTATACTTCCCCTTTTTCCTTACAATCTCTTATTATACACATATACATAGAACATTTCCACATGCATATACCTTGGGCCCAAAACATTAAATGATAGTCAAGTTCAGTTATTACCATAACAATCTCACCGTCCAATCTTACTCGAGTCCATTCTCACTCTCAATTTCATCACATAGCCTAGCTCTGCGCAGATCAAGACCTAATCTCTCTTAGGTTCGCTAATACATGCAATATCATTCTTAATACCACTAGACATGTAATTGTATGAGATAACAAACATACAATAACATTTTTTCTACCACATACACATTCATAGGTCACATTCATAATGTGACTTACTTTCCATATTTCTTACATATTACAATTACATTCATATCGAAAAACTCATCTCACATATTCTATACATGTATACACATAATCATGCAATTATATTTAATTCCTCTTTTACATACAATCTATACAAATTTAACGTTTAGTACTTTTCATTGAACATTATCATTCTCATTCTTTTAACATGACTTAGGTTATTCATCAACTCAACAAATATATATAATCTAACCATAATAACACTTCACATAAATCTTATTCACATTTCTAATGTGACATCTCTCTCACATTTGTTTTAAATGCATTTAGTATACCCTTCATATCCATTTTCATCATTTCCAGTCAAATTACTTAAAGTAACTCATTTTCACCCGCTTAGTCATTTTCCCTTTATTTCAAAACAAATTTCGTATTACCAATCACATTACCCACTTCATAGTACTTTCATAAGCAATAATATTCATTCCAAATAGCTCATATGCTTAATATACATTAAACTATCAATATCTAAATAATCCTCATTAAAATTCCATTAAAACTCTAAACTCTCAACTTACTACTTTACCTAAACTTCAATTTACTAATCTCGTTTTCTTAATATTAACTTTAAAAACATTATATATATACCATAATGTAACATCAAAACATATCATTTTCACAATTATTAAAGCTCATTTCAAAAATCCAAATTTTACATATTACCACCATTAACATGAGCTTTATCAACACTTAAGCATATCACATTTCTAACATTAAAATCACAATGTTTGCATTAAAACAACTATGCAAACAACACCATTATATCTCCTTACTTTAACCAACATCATCCTTTTTTAAAAACCTTAACTTTACATACCCAAACCTTAAATTGTCACACTTTGTCTATACCAATCAACTCACTCAATATTCCACCATACTTTCTACAATTTAATAGCATATCTATCCATTTTAACAATCGAACAATATTTTCTCTCTCTAGCAATCCAAACATAAGCTTTATTAGAAAGAGATCCAAATTTTAGAGAAAAGAGTACTTAATTAAATCTTGATTTTGATTTTTTTTAACTCATTTCCAACATTATTCTCCTATTCATTTCTTTATAATCTATTTCACAAGCACACTTCACTAATCAAAAATTTTGAAATTTGCTTTACTTAAGTAAACTCCCATTCTTTAATTTATCAATTAAACTTGTACAAATTTTCCCATATCATTTCATTCTCTAGTTTTACTTTCATGTAAAACCTCATTCACACACTATTATCCATCTCACATAATTCAGATACATTACAAATCACATAATGCCATAATGCCACATCCGACACCAACCTAGGTGTTAATGCATATGCATGTATCACAAATTTCACTTTTCAAAAATTTTTCTCTTTTCTTTTTAAATCTACTTAGGCTGAGAATCTCAAACCTTAGCTCTGATACCAAAATAATTGTAACACCCTATACTCTATATAAGTACTATATATAGACCTTGTATACATACAGTACGTATATAAAATATAAGAATGTCACTTTTCATTACAGATTAAAACCTTTACCTTAGTTCCAAACAATAATACATTTTATTTAAAGAACATTTACAAAATCATTATATTTTTTATGATATTACATATATATATATATATTACCTTGTCTTTTCAAAAATTCATTTAAGTATATATATACATTTTTATGAAAATATAACATAATTAAATTATACATGTATGCACCGCCTTCTAGTTGGTCTCGAAATACTCTTACCCTTCTCATGGCATAACGGTTTGACTCCCAGATCAACCATCAACTCACCTGCGCGATTTACAAAACCGTGCTAAGATCGAAAGCTTAGTAGTACAAATAAATATTTTAAATATACATTACAGAAAAATCATACTTCATATATACATTACAGAAAAATCATACTTCATATATTAATATCATGTATTATCATTTTCTTATCATGTTTTCCCTTTTCAATGCACTCTTCATATATTTCCACTAATCTCATAATTTATATACATATACACATATCATTACAACAAACCACAATTCAATGACTTATCAGAACCTTCATGAAATAATACTCACAATTTCCACATCCATATACATATTACACATCATATTATATTTTCATAATCTCATCGTTCAGCATAGTTTCTCAAGCCACATTCATTTTCAATAATTGGCTTATGTATTGTAATCATCTCATTCCATAATTATCATCATATATCTCATAACATTTTATCTTATTCCATAATTCACATTAAAGCAAAGACAAGCATGGGCCCAAAGAAACTAATATGTCATTCAACTTTCAGAGTTAATGTTTTGGTTCAATTATCACATTTATCATCCCAACTAGGCTTCAAGAACTAGGCCCAACCAAGCTTCAAGGGAAGCAAAGCATGCTAAGCATCAACCCAACTTGGCTTCAAGGACCAAGCTCAACCCAGCTTCAAGGGTTTGTAACATCCCAACTAGGCTTCAAGGACTAGGCCCAATCAAGCTTCAAGGGGAGTTAAGCATGCTAAACTTCAACCCAACTTGACTTCAAGGACCAAGCCCAACCCAGCTTCAAGGGATTGTTACTTTTAGGCATGCCACCAATAACAAAACTCTTAAAATTGAGTAACATATTAGGCATACAATTCTGTTATTATTTCATTGTCAATTCCATTCTCATGTTCTCATAATCATCTAGGCAAACATGCCCTAAATATTTCATTTGCATTATTATAGCCAACAACAATGGCTTCACATATCATAATTAGGGTATACATAACCATTTGCATTGTACATACACTTTAAATGCTCATTATATCTTTCATATTTCATATTTCACCTTTATATCCATTAACAATAGTTTCATATTTCATCATTGAGATATACATAGCAAATTACATTATTCATATATTTAGAATCTTCAAAATACATTCCACATAGTACACATAATACAAATCATAGCACATTTCTCACACATCAACAATATAATAAATAACTTAACACATTTTCCAATTAAATGTGTTAAGTCTCATAGTCATGCAAATATATACAATAATATAAGGTTTGTACTTATCTTTAAGAGTAACTCACACCAATTCCAAACTCCTCTTCCATGAATCCTTTAATATTTAGATTAGGGTAACTCAATCTCTTTAAAACCTAATCCAAAGGTGATTATACACACTCACTTAGAGATACACATAAGATAATAAGAACAAGAACCAATTAGGGCAAACTCTACATATGACACGCTCAACAACACGGGTGTGTCCCTAATCGTGCCCTAAAACAACAACACATAAACTTTGATACGCTCAGTAATGCGAGCATGTTCATGGCCTTGTTAATTACTTTATCTCACAGTAGCTATGACATGCTCAGTGACATGACCGTGTTAATGGTCGTGTCACAAATGTTAAACTCAGCACCGTTGATACGCCCAACGACATGGCCGTGTCAGGCAAAAATTATGCATTTGGGACTCTCATCCATGTAAACACCATAACTCCAAAATCCATACTACAACACCCTTAATCAACATCTTAGTTTATATTCATAAATCACCTATCAATTCAACACTTATATAACTTCAACACATCATAATAATAATCATTATATACATCATCCATGTATCAATTATTCAATTCCCCAACTCATTTATACTAAACCCTTACTAAACAATTTCAATAACTCATCATCATCCTCACAAATAACCATATTATCATCATCTAAATACCAATTCAACACATATATATACTTCAATCTTTCATTATCATCATCTTCACACACTAACCATATCAAATATAAACTCAATATATAGAAATCAACACAAGAAAAAGAATACTTACTTGAATTCTTTGCCAAATCTTCAATATCTACCTTCAATTCTCTTAAAGCCCTTATGAATTTGATGTGTATGTGAACAAAATCACACCTCTCTCTCTCTCTCTCTCTCTCTCTCTCTCTCTCTCTCTCCCTCTCCCACGTTCTAGAGGAAGAAGAAGAATAAGAAAGAAAGAAAGAAAATCTTCTCTTCCCTTTTCAAACTTATCTTATATATATATATATAATATAATTAAATACCCCTAAAAATTCTCCACCACAATATTTGTCCTTCCCTTTGACTTTCTTTTCTTCTTTTTCTCTTGTCATTATTATCATTATTATTATTAATTATTTATTTATTTATTTACAATTTACTTTTCCTATACCAATATATACATCATGTATATGTGATGTATATGTTGCTATATGTATTTGTCTTATATATTGTATTTATATTTCCCATATTTTTCTATTACAATATATACATATCATCCTTCATATATATCTATCTCTTATACTATCTTCTTTACATATTTCACCAACATATTCTCTCACAACTACTATTCCAAAGTACATCAAAAATCGGGTTATTACATAAATTATCTTTCAGTCATTATATATTGGTTAATTATAGTGTATATATTGTGAATATATTATATATATTGCAGATACATTGAGTAAATGTTGTAAATATGTTGGGTGTATGTTACATATATATTGGTTTCAAGCATTTATATTATGTGTATACTGCGGATGTATTATGTATATATTATCTCTTAGCCTTTTATATGTTGTATAACTATTATATGTTACTTAATTATTGTGTTTATATTACATATATATTCTCTTCCAGCCTTTATATGTCCATAAATTATAGTGTATAAATTATGAATATTTTGTGTATATTTGCATATATGTTGTGTTCCAGTCTTTATATAAAATAAACAATACAACTTATAAATCCAAATAAAACAAATACAATTCAAAAGAAAATAATATGTATTAATTTAAGAAATACAAATTAATAAAAATAGCCAAAAAATTTATAAAAGAAAAAAAATTCTTTTGAAGCATTTTATTAAACATGTAACGCAATAAAGTTCAAGAACAAAAAAAATAACTCTAATATTACAATTAAATAAAACCAAAAGAAAAAAGAAAAAGAAAAATTTATAAATTTAAGAAGGAGATATACATTTTTAATTATATGAAGGAGATATACATTTTAATTATATTCGTCAAATATATATAAAGAAATCATTATAGTTATAACTTAATACTCATAAATTTTTTCAATTAAAAAGAAGACTATTGGATAGGAAGAGCGAAGTAAAATTGAAATGAAATATCATATATTTGAAAACAAAAAGTAAAGAAAAAAGATAAAAATAACAAATGAAAAGTTAAAAATGAAAAAATATATATAGTATTTTTAAAAACAAAACTTAAATATAGTAATACATGTAATTTCCTCTTTTTCAGACATACACTTAGTTTATTTTTTTATTTTTTTATTTTTTTTAATTTTACGCTGCATGTAGTTTTTTTTAACTTACATCTTTTTTTTCTTATATCTTTTCTCTTTGCTATGTTTCTCATTTTTTCCTCCATCTCTTTTTTTTTTCTCTTATATCTCTCTTTTGCTTCTTCATTATTTCTTTTATTTTATTTTCTATATACTAAATATTGATTTGATCTTCCATATCATATAGTCTCTGTAAACATATACGTATTTTTTGTTTTTGTTTTTGTTATTCTTTAATTCCAATTTAAGGATTTTTATTGTTCTTTACTGGTAATGTATTTTATATATTAGATAAAAATGTTTTAAAGAATTTTTTTTGAATTTTTTTCATTTTCAATTTGTATTTTCTAAATGTGTGTATATCTTTTTTTAGTTTTATTTATTTTATTTTAGTATTTATTTGAGCTAATTTATTATTTCGATGTGTATTCAATTTTCTCAGTATATGCACAACATATACAAAATATATTTATAGCATATACTAAATATATACATGCTATACACAACATATACATAATATTCACATAACATATACACTATAATATCCATGATCTTGGAGAAATTAAACAAGTATTTGGATGTATAGGTGCTGTATAC
Source organism: Garcia nutans (assembly GCA_947685225.1). Taxonomy (NCBI): domain Eukaryota; kingdom Viridiplantae; phylum Streptophyta; class Magnoliopsida; order Malpighiales; family Euphorbiaceae; genus Garcia; species Garcia nutans. Next base: position 20,780,433 of record CANTUV010000044.1, read on the forward strand.
AACAACAACAACAACAACAACTAAGCCTTAGTCCCAAACAAGTTGGGGTCGGCTGTATGGATCCTCAACAAAATAAGCTCAAAAGACACCAAAAAAGATGCTCCAGCCTTAGGCCCCTTCCAAGACACGAATTTTACGTCTCCATTCAAGTCTGTCATTAATCAAATCTGCATCAAGATCTAAGGCACGTAAGTCTCTTGCTATCACCTCCTTCCACACAGTTCTAGGTCTTCCACGACCTCTAGCCCCCTCAATCAACAAATTCTCACACTTACGAACCGCAGCATTAGGAGGTCTTCTTAAAACATGTCCATACCATCTAAGTCTTCCTTCCCTCACCTTATCTCCGACATCCGCTACTTGGACTTTTTGTCGAATATGAACATTCTTAATTTTGTCCAGTCTGGTATGTCCACACATCCATCTTAGCATCCTCATTTCTGCCACACTCATCTTATGCAAATGTTGTCCTGTTGGTGGCCAACACTCACTACCATAGAGCATCGCAGGCCTAACAACCGTCCTATAGAATTTACCTTTCACTTTCAGAGGTATTTTCTTATCACATAGAACCCCGGTCGCACCCTTCCACTTCAACCACCCTACTTGTATTCTGTGAGCCACATCTTCATCTATACGACCATCATTCTGGAACACCGAACCCAAATATTTGAACTGCTTGGTTTTAGGCACCAAAACTCCATCCAACTTAACCTCATGTTCCTGCTTCTTCCTTAGACTGAACTCACAGTGCATATATTCCATTTTACTCCTACTTAACTTAAAACCCTTGTCCTCGAGGGTTTTTCTCCACACTTCCAACTTATGGTTTACACCAGCACTAGTCTCATCAATTAAAATAATGTCATCAGCAAACAACATACACCAAGGAACATCGTCTTGTATGCTTCTGGTTAGCTCGTCCATAACCAGGGTAAATAAGTATGGACTCATGGCCGAACCTTGATGCAATCCGGTAGTAATGGGAAAAGCCTCAGTGTCTCCACCAGGTGTTTTCACACCAGTGGATGCATTCTCATACATGTCCTTGATGATGTTGATATATTTGCCGCTGACTCCTTTCCTCTTCAAAACCCACCATAACACTTCTCTTGGTACTCTATCATAGGTTTTCTCCAAGTCAATAAATACCATGTGGAGATCTTTCTTCTTCTCTTGATACAATTCCATTAGTCTTCTTAGAAGAGAAATAGCCTCCATGGTAGATCTCCCTGGCATAAACCCAAACTGATTCTCCGAAACTCTTGTAAGCTTCCTCAATCTGTGTTCAATAATCCTTTCCCATAATTTCATAGTATGGCTCATAAGTTTGATACCCCGATAATTTGTACAGCATTGAATGTCTCCCTTATTTTTATATATGGGTACCAGGATACTCTTCCTCCAGACATTCGGCATCTTACGTCCTTTCACAATAGCATTAAAGAGTTTAGTTAACCAGGCAACTCCAACCTCTCCAAGGTTCTTCCAAACCTCTATAGGAATACCATCCGGGCCACAAGCTTTACCAACTTTCATATACTTCAAGGCTTCTCTTACTTCACTATGCAAGATCCTCCTAGACCAGCTGATATAACCATTTGTTGCAAGAAGACCTTGAAAATCTTGTTCATGTTCAGGGTTGAATAACTGCTCAAAATAAGCCTTCCACCTCTCCTTAATCTCAACATCTCCTGTCAATACCCGTTGATCTTCGTCCATTATACATTTGACTTGGCTTAAATCTCTGCTTTTCCTTTCTCTCATCCTTGCGATCTTATAAATGCCCATTTCTCCCTCTTTAGTACCTAACTTTTGATAAATCCCTTCTAAGGCTCTGTCACGAGCTACACTAACAGCCTTCTTTGCCTCTTTATTAGCCCTCTTATATTCCTCAAAGGTCTCGCTATTAACCGCATTCGGTAACTTTTTATACCATTCCCTCTTAGCCTTAATAGCCTTTTGAACCTCCTCATCCCACCACCATGCATCGTGCGGTCGAGGCCCTGCCCCTTTAGAGATCCCAAGCAATTTACTACCTGCTTTCTTAATGCCACCTTCCATTTTTGTCCACAAATCCTCTGCACTAGCCGCAAGGTTCCAAATGTCTTCTTTTAGTAACTCCTCCTTAAAGGTACCTTGAGCTAGGTCTTTCAATTTCCACCATCTTATCCTTGGTTCCAATACTTTCTTATCATTCCTCCAGCTACTTTTATTCTTAACATCTAAAACCACAATACAATGTTGTGCCGTCAATGCTTCACCCGGAATGACCTTGCAATCCTTACACTTACTTTTGTCCCGTCTTCGAGTAAGTATGAAGTCTATTTGACTTTGGGTTCGTCCACTCTTAAAGGTAATCAAGTGTGACCCCCTCTTTTCAAAGTAGGTATTTGCCAGCACTAGATCATAAGCCACCGCAAAATCCAAAATGCTCTTTCCCTCCTCATTCCTGTTGCCAAAACCATAACCCCCATGGACCCTGTCATAACCATTACTGTCCTTACCAACATGCCCGTTAAGGTCCCCACCAATGCAAATTTGCTGATTATCCGGAATACTTTGCATGATTTCATCCATATCTTCCCAGAATTGAACCTTGGATGCTCCGTCCAAACCTACTTGGGGAGCATAAGCACTAATAACATTAATAGTGTCATCTCCCAAAACAAGCCTCAAAGAGATAATCCTGTCTCCCTTTCTCTTCACTTCCACCACCTTGTCTTTAAGCGTAGGCTCAATAATAATGCCCACACAATTCCTATTGTTATCCAAGCCACAATACCACAGCTTATATCCTGAGTTACTAATCTCTTTTGCTTTATTTCCCTTCCACCTGGTTTCCTGCAAACAAGCAATACTAACCTTCCTTCTTTTCAAAGTATCCACAAGCTCTATAGACTTCCCAGTCAGAGTGCCAATATTCCAACTACCTAATCTTAATCGGCTCCCTTGGACTTGCTTCTTTAGCCGCATTCGTCCATAATGCGGTAGCCATTTCCTGTCTGAAACCACATCCGGGCGCTGATATGGCGGGACTAACTTCTTTACCCATACCCGTCCATGGCATGGGAACCTTTGCTCATACTCCACCACACCCAGGCGTCGATGTGATGGAACCCCTTGCTCATTTAACACTACACCCGGGTGCCAATGTAGCGCGTGCCTAGGTGAGCACGTCCCAACGGTATAATGATAGTTTTGAGGATCCATAAAAAGTTTGGCAAAATTTTTTACGCTGGCCGCCAACCTACCTTAACCCTCCTCCTTTATCCGGGCTTGGGACCGGCTACGATACTCGCAGGCGGAGTTATGTATAGGTGTTGTATATACCCAATATATACTTAATGTATATATAATATATACATATTATATATGTATATTATGTATGTTGTTATATGTTTATATATATTATACTTGATATATATGATGTATGCATATATGGTATACTTGATGTGTACATAGAGCACACATGACATACATAAATATATGGGTATATATATATAATATGCATTATATTTACATAATATAAATACATTACATAAACATATACATAAAAGTATATGTAATATATAAGTAACATATATATGATGTATACATATACACATTATATACATATTATATAATTGAAATATGAATGAAATATAAACATATATGTATAATTAGTGATGGGAAGATGATAAATGAGTATATAATAAATAAAAATAATAAAAGAAAAAGAAAGTCAAAAGAAGAGAGAAATATAAGAAATATGCATATTGATTGTTTGAAATATAAATGACATATATAAAATATATAAATATACATGGAATATACAATACATATATATATATATAGTATAAAATAGTGTTGGAAAAGGTGAGATGATGATGATGATGATGATCATGATGATGATCATGATAATAATAATAATAATAATAATAAGAGAAAAAAAAGTCAAAGAAGGAAATAGCATGATTGGTGGAAATTAAAGGTGGAAAAATAAATATCAAAGTATTTAATTATATTTTAATTAAATTAATATATTATTAATTATATATATGGCTGGGAAGAAGGGAAGTAAATGATATATTTTCTTCTTCTTCTTCCTCAACGTGTGCCATTGGAGAGTGTGAGAAGAGTATTAGTTTTTCTTATATATCAAATTTTACAAGGGATTTAAAGAAGATTTAAGTTGATTTTGAAGAAAGATTAAAATAATAAGTCTTCTTTCTTTAAAGTTTTAATTTATTAGTTTTAAGTTTATGTTTCGAATTGCTAGAGAGAGAAGGTGATGTTAAATTATTAAAATAGATAGAAATAATGCTAAAAGGATGAGTATATGATGAATTGATGGTTGATTGTTTGAAAAGAACAAAGTAGATGGAAATATGGTATTGGTATGAATATGTGTACATTGGTGATTTAGTATAGATGTTCAAAATTATTGTAATGAAGTGATTTAATATTGTTGTAATATAAATGTGATGATTTTATGATTGAAAATTAAATATGAGGGAGTTTGGTTGAATTTAGGGTTATGGACCTATTATGTAAAATTAGGATATTAAATATGGATGTTGATAATTATTTTAATGAGATGAATTAGTGTTGTTTTAATACAAATGTTATGATTTTAAAGTTGAAAATATAATATGAATAGGTTTTGGTGAAGTTAATGTTAATAGTTACATCATATGAATTTTAGATTTTTGAAAGAGATTTCCATAATTATGGAAGGAAATTGTTTTAATGTTATTTTGATATGTTGAAAAATGATTATATAGTTGATGATTATATAGTTGAATGTTGAAAATGAGTTTGATATGTTGAAGTTTGAATAAGATAGTAATGGTGAAAATAGTGTTTTGGTGAAATATTATGTAGAATTGATGTAAATGGTGTATGAATGATTAAAGTGTATTAAAATGAATTGCTAATGCTATGTTGGAACTTGTAATATGGGTTAGGGTTGAGCAAAGAAAAATTACAAAATTTAAAGAATTGAAGGGCATTGGTGAAAGTTTGAATTGGAAAGTGAAATTGGCTTGCTTGGTATTTGACAAGTTAGTACATATAATTATCTGTTTGAAATTTGTTATGTATGGTTTGGTGTTTTTTATGTGAATTATTTGAAAATGTAGGAAATCACATAATCTATGCAATATACCATAGTTATGTGATAATGTTATATTGGGTATTTGCTAAATGTAAAATTAAGATTTATACATAAAATGCATAAGATTTGTAAATTGAGTCATTGTAGAATAGCCATTTCAATAGTTATATATGTATAATGTAGTGGATGTGGAACATGTTAAAAATACAAAATAATAATAAGAAAAATAAACAATTTTATATGAAAAGAGACAAAGAATGTAAAAATTATGAAAGAAACCTAGATGTAGCAGTATGACTAAGATGTATATATTGAAAAGTGTGATAAAATGTTTGTGGAATGAGTCATAATGTGAGTGTGAATCATAATTATGTAATGTGATAGTGAAATAATGATGAATATGTGAATAATAACTAAAACATGTTAAATGTAAAAGTGATCATAAAAATGATGATCACTTGGAAAATATGAGAAATTGTGAAAAAGAATGACAAGGATAAGAATTAATGGAAAATGATTAGGGGAGTGAAAAACAAATATACCATTTGGTTCACTTTAAAGAATAAATAATATTCTTTAAAGTGACATTATTATGAATCAATGTTTGTATTTTAATAGGATGATGAACTTTATAAATGTTGGAGACATGGGAATATTACATGATTTTAAAGAAATATATAAATATTACATGACTATAAAATGATTAAATGAATTAAAATGTAATTATGTATTATGATATGAGAAAAATGAAAAAAAGAGACAATGTGATGAGAAATAATTGATTATGAAAATATGTACTATTTGTGTGTGCCTAGTATATTATTCAATTTTCAGAGTTCTATGTTTGACGACATACCTATGAGATTATTCTCATTATTTGCCTTCACGGTTAGACGTTTAGGGTCACTGATATATAATTTACCTTCAGGCTAGATGTTGAACATCATTATGATTTGCCTTCGGGCTATACACAGGACATCACTTATATTACTTTCGGGCTAGACACTGGGTGTCAAAATATACCAAAATAATAACTCTGAGATTTGAATAATATATTAGATTATTTGGGCTCATGCTTGTGTATTGCTATTGCGTTGTGGATAATAGAATATGACATTTGGATGGTAAGATGAATTATGATATGTGATTAAAAATATCAGTGTTGATAGACATGACCAGAGCTGGGTCTAGATGGAGTAGACCTAAGCATAATTAGGTCATGAGATTGTTTGTATGTGTACTTGATTTGATAGTTGTGATTGAAAAATAAAGAGGTATAGATATATATATATAGACCATGTATAAGATAAGAAGTAAGAATGAATATGTATAATGTTTATTATTTATAGTTATGTAACACTAAGCTATAAAACTTAGCGCGGTTCTATAAATCACGCAGGTGAGAGTGTATCGATCAGTGAAACTCAGATTATGGTAGATGCGTGGTGATCTAGACTGCCGCAAGACAAACCATGCCATTTGCATACATGTATATTTATGATTTAAACATTTTAGTTTATGTAAAGTAACTCATAATACTTGTGTTGGTTTATAAAGATTTAAGATGACAATGTATATATATCTACGTCAATATTTGATTTTAATAGATAAGGTTTAAAGTGTTGAGATTTTAATTCTATATTAACAAAGTAGAGAGTTTGGAGAATGAATGGAATTATTAATACTTTGGAAGCGTAAAATTTTTATGCAGGTTGTGTTCTTATTGTTTTGGAATTTATCTAAATTGCAGATAAAACTCTAGCTAGTTTTTCTAGAGATTTTTTATTAAATTATGTATTTTTTTAGTTTTTAAATTATTAATGAATATTATTTATTTATTTATTAAAGTATATTTAAGTTGCAAAATATTTTCTTGAATTTATAAAGATTTAATAAGACTGAAAACTGTGACATTTTTATACTGTATATGTATATATTACATATATCAGGTATATATATTATACGTATATATAGTATAAGGGTGTAACATTTATTTTAATATCAGAGCCTAAGTTTTAGATTCTCAACCTAGGTAGGTTTCAAAAATGAGTAAGGAAAATTTTAAAATAGTGATTTGTATCTTAATGTATGCATATGCATTGGCATATGTATTGGTCTCTGATGTGGTAATGTTCATTTGATGTAATGGATAGAAATTGAGATGGCATCTAGGATGCGTATATCAGAGTAGCACAGTGAAAACGTTATTCTGGAGATTATATATTAAGAATAAATTTTTTAGAACTTCTATTTGGAATTAAGATTTATGTCTATCCAATTGATGGATAAGTGAAATTAAGAAAAATAATCTAGGATATGAAATTAAAAAAAAAACATTGGAGATGAGTATTATCGTCGTTGGAAATTTTGTATATGTGTTGCGAAGTGATTTTGTCCAAAGTTTTAGACTTATCTAGAGATGTTAAATGAGCTTGAAAATTTAATAGGATATTTTTCTATATTTTAAAATGTAATTTATAAAATTTATAATTTTTAAAGATGAATTATTATTTAAGAAAAATAGAAGAACACGAATTTTTGGAGCAGGTTCAGCAACTTAAAATTTGTAGAAGTTGAGAAACATATTTAAAAACTATAGCAAACTAAACCTATAAAAATCTAAAATTTTTCATAAAGTATTATATGTATTCCTATAACATATGGTTAAAATTTCATGAATTTTTATTAAGGTTTGATACCTAAAAAAATAGATAACTAGGTGTTGCCAGAGAAATTATTAAAGAGACAGATTATGTGGATTTAGAAGACTTAATTTTTAAAATTAGAAATCAACTGAGAAAAATCTAAAATTTTAAATTTAAGTCTATATATGTGTCAAGTACATATGGTTAAAATTTTATAATCTTTAGTGTAGCTTTGGTGATGAATAAAAAATTGAAAATTGAGATTGACATAAAAGTTAGGAAGTTTTGCAGATTTGTGAAATTGAGTAACAAATTAATTTTATGTGAAATGATTGAAGAAAATTATGAAAATTTACATATGTATTGGTAGATGTATAAAAAAGGGATGTGGAGTTTTTAAAAATTAGAACAAAGAGTTCATAATTTAAATTAAAGGGAGAACTAGTATATGTCAGTAAATCTATTTATTATGGAAGTATACTGAAGATTTATTAGAGTGATATATAGTAGTAGTTTAGTCAATATTTACTATAAGTAAATAAAAATTTAAATGTTGTTCTTTATATTGAGCGATTAAAATATGAATTTATATAAATGGATTACTAAATTAAAGCGAATTGAAGTTATGTATGCAATCCATATTTGGTTGCATGATTGAGATGTTTTTATTAATGGGTTATGTGGAAGTGGATATTATGAGAAAAGTAATAAATATATTTTTCAAATATTTAAGATGGATGTCAAGATTTAATAATGGATATACAATGATGACATAATAAATGAATTTTAATTTATTTTATGAACAGTATTTGGTTGATTAGTCAAAACATGGTCCATTTGATCTAAGTGAATAAAATAAATTAGAATTTAATGAGTAAATTTTAGGAGTATCTATAATTGATATCAGATTATCAAAGATAGCAATGAGATCAATTCATTGTATGAGTTTGAAAAGTAAGATTTATATGAGGAAAGGTTGACGCATATATAAATAATTAAAATAAGTGCATAGTTGAAGAATGAATAAAAGATAATTATACTTGATCAGAGAATTTTACATTGACTGTAAACAAGTAATACAATTTGAGAAATGATATAAATGATATGGCACATTAAGCAATTATTGATGATTTTAGATAGTAGGAAGAGTAAGTTAAAAAAAAGAGAGAGAGAAAAGCAGCAAATATGTAAATCAAAGAATATGAAAGCTAAAGACATAAATGATTTGAAATGCATGGCGTGATTTTATATTGACACGACTAAATTTTTTGATGGAATTTTAAATTGGTTTGTACAATATAAATATTAATTTAATGTTATTTAAATACTTAATGATAAGTAATGACTTGTAATTGATTAATTAATGAAAGTATGAATTTAAAATTTAATTGTATGTTTGGAGAACTAGACAAGATATATATATTGGATGCAAGTAAGTGACGAGTTAATATTTATTATTGATATTTACAATGGTAATTGTAAAAATGATTAAGAGTATTTATAAGAGAGAGAATAAAAGATTATATGATTTGTAATGATGATAAATGGTGACAATAATTTGATTGTTAATTATGCAAAAAGTGAATATTAGTATTTAATTATAGTGAAATTTGATTACCACAGCGAGTAATTTTGAGGACGAAATTATTAAGGGGGAGAGAATTATAATATCCATGATCTTGCAGAAATTAAATAAGTATTTAGATGCATTTGTATTGTATATACCTGATGTATATTTAATGTATATATAATATATACATATTATATATTTATATTATGTATGTTGGTTATATGTATATATATATTATACTTGATAGATACGATGTATGCATATATGGTATACTTGATGTATACATAGAGTACACATGACATATATAAACATATGGGTATATATATATTAAATATACATTATATATACATAATATAAATACATTACATAGACATATACATAAAAGTATATGTAATATATAAGTAACATATAGATGACATATACATATACATGTACTTATAGATATTATATAATTGAAATATGAATTAAATATAAACATATATGTATAATTAGTGATGAGAAGATGATAAATGACTAAATAAATAAATAAATAAAAAGAAAGTCAAAAGAAGAGAGAAATATAAGAGATGTGCATATTGATTGTTTGAAATATAAATGACATAAAAAATATATAAATATACAATAAATATACAATGCATATATATAAAGTATAAAATAGTGTTGGAAAATGTGATGATGATGATGATGATGATGATGATAATAATAATAATAAGAGAAGAAAGAAAAGTCAAAGAAGGAAATAACATGATTGATGGAAATTAAAGATGGAAAAATAAATATCAAAGTATTTAATTATATTTTAATTAAATTAATATATTATTAATTATATATGTGGCTAGGAAGAAGGGAAGTAAATGATCTATTTTCTTCTTCTTCTTCTTCTTCTTCTTCAACGTGTGCCATTGGAGAGAGTGTGAGAAGAGTATTAGTTTTTCTTATATATCAAATTTTACAAGGGATTTAAAGAAGATTTAAATTGATTTTCAAGAAAGATTAAAATAATAAGTCTTCTTTCTTTAAAGCTTTAATTTTATAGTTTTAAGTTTATGTTTGGAATTGCTAGAGAGAGAAAGTGATGTTAAATTGTCAAAATAAATAGAAATGATGCTAAAAGAATGAGTATATAATGAATTGATGGTTGATTGTTTGAAAAGAGCAAAGTTGATGAAAATATGGTTTTGGTATGAATATGTGTACATTGGGGTTTTAGTATAGATGTTTATAATTATTGTAATGAAGTGATTTAATATTGTTGTAATATAAATATGATGATTTTATGGTTAAAAATTAAATATGAGAGTTTGGTTAAATTTAGGGTTATAGATCTATTATGTAAAATTAGGATTTCAAATATGGATGTTGATATTTATTTTAATAAGATGAATTAGTGTTGTTTTAATGTAAATGTTATGATTTTAAAGTTGAAAATGTAATGTGAATAGGTTTTGGTGAAGTTAATGTTAATAGTTACATCATGTGAAATTTAGATTTTTGAAAGAGATTCCATAATTATGAAAGGGAATTGTTTTAATGTTATTTTGATGTATAATTGATGATTATATAGTTGAATGTTGGAAATGAGTTTGATATGTTGAAGTTTGAATAAGGTAGTAATGGTGAAAATAGTATTTTTGTGAAATGTTATATAGAATTGATGTAAAGAGTGTATGAATGATTATAGTGTATTAGAATGAATTGCTAAAGCTATGTTGGAACTTGTAATGTGAGTTAGAGTTAAGCAAAAAAAATTACAAAATTTAAAGAATTGAAGGGCATTGATGAAAGTTTGAATTGGAAAGTGAAATTGGCTTGGTATTTGACAAATTAAGGTTAGTACATATATTCATCTACTTGAAATTTATTATGTATGGTTTGGTATTATTTATGTGAAGTATTTGAAAATATACAAAATCACATAGTCTATGCAATATGGCATAGTTACGTGATAATGTTATATTGGGTATTTGCTAAAAGTAAAATTAAGGTTTATACATGAAATGCATAAGATTTGTAAATTGAGCCGTTGTAGAATAGTCATTTTTCAATAGTTATATATATAATATAGTAGATGTGGGACACGTTAAAAATAAAAAAATAATAATAATAAGAAAAATAAATAATGTTATATAAAAAGAGAAAGAAGATGTAAAAATTATGAAAGAAATCTAGATGTAGTAGAGTATAACTAAAATGTTTACATTGAAAATTTTGATAAAATGTGTATGGAATGAGTCATAATGTGACTGTGACCTATAATTATGTAATGTTATAGTGAAATAATGATGAATATGTGAATAATAACTAAAACATGTTAAATATAAAGTGATCATGAAAAATGATGATCACTTGGAAAATATGAGAAATTATGAAAAAGGAATATAAAGGATAAGAATTAATGAAAAATAAACAGGGGAGTGAAAAAAAAAAGATGTCATTTGGTTCACTATAAAGAATAAATAATATTTTTTAAAGTGACATTATTATAAATGAATGTTTGTAATTTAATAGGATAATGAACTTTATAAATGCTGAAGACATGGGAATGTTACATGATTTTAGAGAAATATATAAATATTATATAAATATAAAATGATTAAACGAATTAAAATATAATTATGTTTTATGATATGAGAAAAATGAGAAAAAGAGGCAATGTGATGAAAAATAATTGATTATGAAAATACGTACTATTTATGTGTGCTTAGAATATTATTTAATTTTCAGAGTTCTGTATTTAGCGGCATGCCTATGAAATTATTTTCATTATTTGCCTTCGGGGCTAGATGCTAGATGTCACTGATATATGATTTGCCTTCAAGCAAGATGTTGGATGTCATTATGATTTGGGCTAGACACTGGGCGTCACTTATATTGCCTTCGGGCTAGACACTGGGTGTCACTTATATTGCCTTCGAGCTAGACACTGAGTGTCAAAATAGACCAAAACAGTAACTCTGGAATTTGAATAATATATTAGATTATTTAGTTCTATGCTTGTGTATGTGTATTGTGTTGTGGATAATGGAATATGACGTTTGGATGGTAAGATGAATTATGATATGTGATTAAAAATATCAGTGTTGATAGACCTGAGCAGAGCTGGGTCAAGACGGAGTGGACCTAAGCATAATTAGGTCATGAGATTATTCGTATGTGTGCTAGATTTGATAGTTGGGATTGAAAAATAAAGAGGTATAGATATATATATATATATATATATATACACCATGTATAAAATAAGAAGTAAGAATGTATATTTATAATGTTTATTATTTATAGATATGTACTACTGAGGTATAAAGCTTGTGCGATTGTGTAAATCGCACATGTAAGAGCGTGCCGGTTAGTGAAACTCAGATTGTGGTAGATGTGTGGTGATCTAGACTGCCGCAAGACGAACCATGCCATTTGTATACATGTATATTTATGATTTAAACATTTTGGTTTATATAAATTAACTCATAACACTTGTGTTGGTTTATAAAGATTTAAGATGTATATATCTACATCAGTATTTGATTTTAATAGATAAAGTTTAAGTGTTGAGATTTTAATTCTATATTAACAAAGTAACGAGTTTGGAGAATGAATGGAATTATTAAAATTTTTGAAAGTGTAAAATTTTTATACAGGTTATGTGCTTGTTGTTTTAGAATTTATTCAAATTACAGACAAAACTCTAAAGAATTTTTTCAGAGATTTTTTATTAAATTATGTATGTTTTTAGTTTTTAAATTATTAATGAATATTATTTATTTATTTATTAAATTATATTTAAGTTGCAAAATATTTTCTTGAATTTATAAGAATTTGATAAGACTGAAAACTATGACATTCTCATACTGTATATGCATATATTATATATATCAGGTGTATGCATTACACGTATATATAGTATAAGAGTGTTATATACATAATATACACTGACATATAATATGTGTATATGTAGTGTAGATATTTTATTTTATTATTTTTTATTTTTATATTATATTTTAACTTCTAAAATTATATAATATTTTTAATATGGTGTATATGTTGTATCTATTAAACTTTATAATATTCATACCCTATTTTATTTTTCTTATAAGAAGATGATAATTTAGAGCGAAGGAGCTATATTTTGTACATCAAATTTGCTTTTATTGTTTTTGCTCTTGTTGTTTTTAAATTGTGATATTAAAAGGTTTTTTTTAACTATAATGCATTTTATATATTTAATAAAATGCTTCAAAAAAAAAATTTTGTAATTTTTTCATTGTCCTTTCTAATTTACATTTTCTGAATGAGTATATCATATTTTTGTGAATTGCATTTATTTCTTTTTTTATTGACTTGAGTTGTATTTTTTTTAATGTCCGAGTGTTTTATATGTTAAATAATATATATACATACAGCATATATGCGCATAATATATATATCATAATTAAATAATATATAAAAGAAGTACATGTTTTAGAACTTGAAATTCAACATATGCACAACATGTACATAATATATAAAACATAATTAAATAATATTAAAAGAAGTATAAATTTTATGAATTAGAATTTAATATATGCAAAATATATACATGATATGCACACAATATGTACGACATATACATATCCTATCTACAATATACATAAGTATATATACAATATATATATACAACACATACATGATATACATGCAATATATATAATATATTTAAACAACATACAAAAAGATATATATTTTGTCAATTCGAATTCAACATACCATATCATATACACGACATATATACAATATATATAGACATATATACAATATAAACTCAACATACAAAGACATATACACAAAACACACATAATATATACACAATATATATAATACAATTAAATAATATATAAAAAAAGTATATATATATTATCAATCAGAATTGAACATATACAAAACATATATATGACATATACGAATTGAACATATACAAAATATATACATGACAAACATACAACATATATGGATATGTACACATTATATACATAATATATATATGATATATACACAATATATAAATATAATTAAACAACAAACAAAAGACTATATAATTTATCAATTGGAATTTAACATATACAGAACATATGTACGTCTTACATACAACATATACAAATATATACATAACATGCACACAATATAAACTTACAAATAATATATGCACAATATATATATGTACAGTATATACACAATAAACTTAATTTTAAACTTAATTTTATGAGTATAATATATTAATTTTTAAAAAAAATATTTTAATGATTTTTATTAAAATATTTTTATTATATATTTTTGTATATTTATTTTATATACATTTTGTGAGTCATATTTTCTATTTGAAATTAGAGTTAAAATTTTACCTTTATAAAAAATTAATACATTTATAAAATTTTACCGTTATATAAACTTAGTAATTAATTAGTATATTAGAATATGATGTCATATTTATATTTTTTTCTCTTAGCATATATTTATAGTTTTTCACTAAGAAAGCCTTGTGCTTACCCTAATAATGGAAGAATTCCCATTTCCCTTTAGATTATGGGCAAGTAGTTATGTTAAGAATGACATAATAAAGTGAACTGATAGAAATATGAAATGTGGCTGTGCAACTAAGAAAAAAATTAATGACTTTGTTTTATGTCACTTAGAAAGTTCTCTATTTGTTATCTGATTGTTTCCATGTATGATAATCTTGGTTATTTCAATTTTCTTAAAATACTATTTTTTATTCTATAGGGATGTCCTTTGGTGGCTGGTAGCTCGCCAAGATATACTATCTGGTCAAGTGGTTTCTTGAGTTTGGCACCATGGCACTGCATAAGCATGTGAGCTCGGTTGATGTGATACACGACATATATAATGGCAGATCTAGAAAAATATATTAGTTGGAGTCCGTACAATAAATTTAAATAGTAACATTATATGTTAAAAGAATATACAATCATACAATTAAATAAATAAACAAATAATATCCTAATAAAATCAATAAATAATATTCTAATTTAATTAAAAACCCAACAAAAAATTAATATATAATACTAACTAATTTGAAGGGAAACTGGAAAATAATGCTCCTAAGTCCTCATGCTACACGAACAAAAATCTTGGATAAAAGAAAAATATTTTATCTTGATGCTTTTATTATGTAAAAACACTATATTACAATATGAGAAATGGAAAAGTTGCTTTTGTTTTATAATAAAAGAGTTTTAATTATTTAATAAATTTTTTAGATTAATTAGGTTTAAGTAGGTAGGTATAATTTAATATTGTATGAGTTATAAATTTTAATATGTTTAGAATTACTTGGGGTCCAAATTTTTTTTTAATTAGAATCCATGAATTAAAGACCCATTATATTTTATTTTAAGTGTATTAAAAATTTTAATTTTAGATGGACCCCTTATCTAATGCATCATATCCGCCACTGGACGAATACCTAATTACCCAAGTACTCGCTATATGCAGTACCATGATCCTAGACAAAGGGGTGGTATTAGAATCTTTTCTTTACTCTATTGTTTTTTATAAAATGCAGGCTCAATTGTTCTCTAGAAAAAATTAACGGGCAAAAATTGATTATTCTATGGCTTTTCTCCTTTTTTTCCTCTTTACTATAAAGTAGCCAATATTGAAATTTTGTATTGTAAAAGTCAATGAAACCAACAATTACATGGACTGACAATTTTAATATAGTTTTGCTGATAAAATTAAAGTCTTTACAAATCAAAGTTGAGATTAGTAAAGCCTACAGCTCCAATTTAGGAAATAACAAGCATATAAATATTGGCCCGCATTTTGCTATGATTTATGATTTTTTTATTATTTTAAATGAACAAATAATTTATATATTAATTTAATTATTATATAAAATTAGTATTAAAAAATGTCAACATATTATAAAAATATTTAGAGTAATATATTAAAATATTTCGTAAATTGATTTGAAAATTCGTTGATCAGAAGAAATGATTATAATAGTAATTTTTTATTATATTACTTTAATTAAAAAAATTAAAAAATACTTGAAATTAGTTATTTGAATATAAAAGAATAAATGAAAATTTATTATTCATTAATTTAAATTAAAAATATAATATATTATTTTTGAATATAAAAAAAATATAAAAGTAGCTGGAGAATAATTAAATATATTAAAATTTGAAATTAAATCGGTATAATAAGAATATCATTAAGTATAGTAAAAAAAAATTATTTGTTGATGTTTGGATATACTCTCTATTTTTTTACTTATAATCTTTCATTTAAAAAGTGAGTAAAAAACTTATTCAAAAAATAAAATTAAATAAGATAAAACACTAAATTCAAATATAATTAATGAAATAATCATTTTAAATTATTTTTAAGATAATTACGTTTTTATTCCCAATTTAAAACTAAAATAAAATAATAAAAAATTAAAATTTATTATTCTAAAAATTATGATTCACAAATTTCACTAATAGTTAAAATAAAATAAAAAATAAATATTTTAAGAAATCATAATAACTTATAGAGAATTTTATTAATAATAATGATGATGGCGGCTCATGTGTTAAAAGAAAAAATAAAAAATTAATAAAAAAAATATAATAGTTCGTGAATTAAAAAAGAAAAGGTTAAATTAATTAGTTAATTAATAATATATTTTTTAAGAGAAAAATTAAAAAAAGACAATCTTATATTTTAAAAAAGATGTAAAATTGAAAAAGAAGTAAAAAAAAAAAACAAATATAAAAATATAAAATGATAAAGATAGGTAAATGAAAAAAGCTAAAATAGAAAAAAAAATACAGAAGTATGGAAAGGGTAAACAATGAGAAATTTACACTGTATATGACATCAAACTTCGGCTTTTAAAAATATAGATACGCTAACTTTATTTATAAATTTATATTTTTAACGTTCTTTTTTCTTTTTTCTAGTTTTTATAATTTTTTATTTCATTATTTTATTTTATTTTATTATTTAAAAAAAATTAATATCATATTTTTAATATACATACAAAAAATAATATACACAATGGATATGATATACACATAATATATACAAAATACACACTCAACAATACAAACTACATCTACAACATATTTATAATATATTTACAACACATTTGCAATACATCTACATAGTATTTTTAATATTTATTTACTTTTATTTGTTTAATTTTTTATTCTCATAATATCAATACAATATTCACACAATATTCATACAACACTCAATAACTTTTACATAAAATATACACAGATAACAAATACATAATATACATATAACATCTATAATATAACATCCATAATTTTAATAGACATAAGATTACTTAATATGAAAGGCATTTGTAACACCCTTATATCCTATATACGTACTATATATATATTCTGTATATATATAATACGCATATAAAATATGAGTATGTCACGTTACAGTTCAGTTTAAACCTCTCCTTTGGTATTAAAACAATTATATAATTTATAAAAAAATCTCACCATATTAAAAACACAATTTCTATGGAAATAACACTTCCAAAATTATTATATAATTAAACTATTTATTTGATTACATATATATATATATATTTATATATTGTTCTTTCCAGTATTCACTCTTTATACATATACATATATCCAAAATACAAAATGTCAAAACTATACATGTGTGAATGTAGACCCTTAATTTTAGCTCTAAGCTAGTCCGATCCTAATTAATAGAGGCCAAGTCAAATTCAGTCCGACTTTAATAGCTTAAACCGAGTTTAAGGCTTTAAATTAGATTGACCCAATTTTAAAAGGCCTAAATTAAGCCGGTTCAATTTTTAAAGTTCGAGTTAGGTCCAATTCAAAGTTAAATGGGGTTAGTTTGGTTTAATTCGATATGGGTTATGCCCATATCGAATTGGACACTCCAATTTGTTATGAGTTCATTTCATATCAAATTGGACAAGGTCCAATTCGATATGAGTTTTGGTTCATATTGAATTCACCATATTTTAATTCGATATGTGTAACGACCCTCCCCGACCAGGTCGGCTGCCCGGCCCACTAGTGGCTTACGGCCCGGCCTTTTCACCACCTGGGCACGGAGTCCGCAGGAGGCAAGCGATCGCTACAGTACTGGACAGCCATCGCGGCCCACCCAGCAGGATTTGTTTATTTGGCCCCAAGGGGTCGCCTCCCTGGATCGAACCCCTGACCTCCCACTTAAGAGAGCCAGCGAGAACCATCCAGTACCATTTCTGCTACTCAAAAATTGTGACACCCCTTCCCAGCCTACATGTGTAAGCCGAGTAGAGGCGCCACACTATCTTAATGTTGCTACCAATTTTACTTAATTTGAATTTTAGTTTCGGTTTTACAAAAATTTTGCCAGAGGTTCGCCTAGAAATTGGATCCCAAGTGTCGACAAAACTGGTTTTTTTTCTGATTTTTGAAAATATTTTTACACAAACCAATGCAATCAGTTTCAATACACTCCCAATGAATCCACCTTATACCCTCAACTACAAACCTGCAAGAAGAGTTCACACTTCTAATACAAAATAAGTAGAGGTTTATTATTATCACATACTACTAACGTACAGTATAACTGTAACACCCCCATACTCTATATAAGTACTATACATATACCGGGTATACATACAGTACGTATATAAAGTATAAGAATGTCACTTTTTGTTACAGTTTAAAAACCTATATCTGAGTTCAAATAATATTACATTAATTTAAATATAGAACATTTACAAAATCATTATACTTTCAATAATCTTACATATATATGGTAATCTTGTCTTTACCAAAATTTCTTTTATACTTATGAATACATTCTTGTCAGAAAATACAACATAACGAAATTATACATATATGCATCAACTTCTAGTTGGTCTCGAAATACTCTTACCCTTCTTGTGGAATAACAGTTTGACTTCCAGATCAACCACCTACTCACCTGCGCGATTTATACAACCGCGCTAAGCCCGAAAGCTTAGTAGTACAAATAAATATTATAAACATATATAACAGACAATCATACTTATATGTTAACTTCATATATTATTATTTTCTTATCATATTTTCCCATTTTAATTACACCTTATATATATTTCTACTAATCTCATAATTATATACATAAGCACGTATTTCATTAATACAACCCACAATTCCATGACTTATTAAAACATTCATAATTATCATCATATATCTCATAACATTACATCTTATTCCACAATTCACATTTAAACAAAAATAATTATTGGTCTCATTATTCATTCATTTCACATTTCATGAATCACATTTAAACAAAGACAAGCATGGGCCCAAAAGACACTAATATGCTATTCAAAGTTCAAAGTTACTACTTTGGTCCATAATCACAATCATCAAGCCCGTAGGCGATATATATATCTCTATCCATGGATAGGGTAACAGACCCAGTCTCTTGGACCTCAACTCGGCTAAACTCGAGGAAATCCTCAACCCGGCAAGACTGTTACCTGTAACAGACCCAGTCTCTTGGACCTCAACCCGGATAAACCAAGGAGATCCTCAACCCGGCAAGACTGTTACTATAATTCACATTTCACATTTATCAACTGGAATCGGCTTACGACCCGGTCTTTTCACCTATCCAGTACTTTATAGGCATGCCACCAAACCCAGAACTCTGAAGGTTGAATAACAAATTAAACACAAAATTCTTTTCATTTATATCTTTATACATTTCTTTCTCAATTCATTTCATTCTCATAAGCAAATTAGGCAAACATGCCTCAATCATCTCATTTCCATCATCATAGCCAACAATCATGGCCTCATATCTCATATGATCTCAAATCACAATAAAGCAACTCTTCATAACATCATATCTTTTACATTTCATTTCATCATCACATCTTGCACATTTCACATTTCGTTATATTTCAAATCACATTAATCAATTCATTATTCAAATGGATATAATCAATGGCATTAACACATATTTTACATGCTCATCATAACATTCACATTATACCAAACATAACATTATTAATATACAACCACAATGCATTAGATTCCTTATCACATTTATAATCAAATATGTCTCAAGTTTCAATATCATATGAATGTATGCAATAATGTAGTTTGTACTTACCTTAAAACCAACTCACACCAATCTATACACTTACTCTTCCAAGAATCCTCAACACTTAGATTAGGGCAATTCAACCTCTTCACAACCTAATCCAAAAGGAATATTAGCAAAATGACCATATGAATAGTAAATTCTGGTTTTGGACTCAACTTAATCCTTATTTTGAAAAATTGTATAAAATAATCTACTCGAATAAAAACTCTAAAATTTTTACAGAATTTAGTTTTACATCTTAAAATCATTCCTTCAAAATTTCAGATCAAACTGAACACAAAATCTTGGTCAAATAGTTCACCCAACCAGACTGCTCCAATTGCCCTGCATCCTGGCAGCAGTTCTGAACTTTGTGAATTCCGTAAATTAAATTCAATCAACGTGGTTCGAAATTATTTTTCTCAAATACTAGACTCACTAAGCAACAACATATCCAAAATTCAATTGGATATGATTTTTCTACATTTTATTTAACTGTAACGACCCTCCCCGACCAGGTCGGCTGCCCGGCCCACTAGTGGCTTACGGCCCGGCCTTTTCACCACTTGGGCACGGAGTCCGCAGGAGGCAAGCGACCACTACAGTACTGGACAGCCCTCGCGGCCCACCCAGCAGGAATTTGTTTATTTGGCTCCCTAAGGAGTCGCCTCCCTGGATCGAACCCCTGACCTCCCACTTAAGAGAGCCAGCGAGAACCATCCAGTACCATTTCTACTAGTAGCAGAAATGGTACTGGATGGTTCTCGCTGGCTCTCTTAAGTGGGAGGTCAGGGGTTCGATCCAGGGAGGCGACTCCTTAGGGAGCCAAATAAACAAATTCCTGCTGGGTGGGCCGCGAGGGCTGTCCAGTACTGTAGCGGTCGCTTGCCTCCTGCGGACTCCGTGCCCAAGTGGTGAAAAGGCCGGGCCGTAAGCCACTAGTGGGCCGGGCAGCCGACCTGGTCGGGGAGGGTCTTTGCTTTGTTGGGCTTGGTAACGTAAGCTTGTGACCCAAGTCGGGATAGTAAGGTGATGGGACTTTGCTGGTTGCCCGGAGAGTTGAATTAGCCTTGCATTCCTCCATTGATGCGGATTTGATTAATGACAGACTTGAATGGAGACGTAAAATCCGTGTCTTGGAAGGGGCCTAAGGCTGGAGTATCTTTTTTGGTGTCTTTTGAGCTTATTTTGTTGAGGATCCATACAGCCGACCCCAACTTGTTTGGGACTAAGGCTCAGTTGTTGTTGTTGTTGTTGAGTCTTTGCTTTAGTACTTAATTCAGGCCAAATTCGGATTGAATTGGGTTTAAACTCTAATTGCACTTGGATAAGTAAGGGGTTTTTAATAGATTAGGGTTTTTAAAGCCAACTTTAACCTAATTATTTCCTATAAATACAAGTTTAAAAAAGACAAGGAACGGTTGCAACAATTAGGCAACAAAAGACATAATAAGCAATACATATAGAAACCAAAAACACACAATCAAAACAACAACCAAGGAAGGCAGTAACGGTTGCCTTCAAATTGCAAACCTCCAACCAAGATTAAAGTGGACTCAGGCAGTAAGCAGTAAGACATAAAGATGAAGTCAACATATTCGACTTGGTGGAGCCAACAAATGAAGGTTTGATTCTGATATTTAATTCATTTAAACTTACAGTGGTTACTTTCATTCTTTAAACAACATTATCCCGTCCAGTAGCTTGTTCAAACATCATTAAGCAATCGTTTGTTTTAAAGTTTCAATAGCTTGATGTTTATTTCATCCAGTAGGACATGATTACAATTCAAATTCGGTTCAAACTTTTATTATATGATTTATCCTAAGTCATTTAGACCCTAATCTTGTTTTCAAAACCCTAATACTATTTTCAAAACTCTGAAACCCTAATTTTTATCTTAAAGTCTTAAATTTGTTTTCAAAACCCTAAAAACCTAATTCTATTACCAAAACCCTAATTTCCATGATTAAAACCCTAAAACCCTATTTTTTATTAGAAACCCTAATATTTATTAACAAACCCTAGTTTCATTTGTAAAATACTAATTTTGCATGTTTATTACCTAATTTAAAGTTAAACCTTAGATTTGATTATTTGATTTATTATTGTATGCTTATGATGGATGATAAGCATTTATTTTATTCTGTTATTTATAATGGATGATTGAATAGTTTAATTGCATTTAATTATTTAGATTTGGAGAATGATGTAAAACGCATGTTACCGCTTTGTGAGTGCCTTATTTTATTCTTTTATTTTATTTAAGTTTTGAAATTAATGTAAAAGATACATTTTCACTAAATGATGGGTGTCCTATTTAATTTTCTTTTATTTTGGACATTAGATATTGTAAGTTTATGTTTCCAGCTTATATGTGTGCCTGTTTTGTTGGTTTGTTTAGACTTGCCTTGATTTTAATATAATAAAAATTTATTTATTTTAATTGCATGTATTATAGATAATGTTATAATAAGTTAAGAATTTAATAATGTTTAGGCCTGAAAAAAGAGGTCAGTTCTAACGAACTGGGCACTATATGGGTGCTGGGTTACGTACCCAACTTTTCAAACCTAGTAGGGGTTGGAAATTCCTTATGAATCGAGTCATCTACCCCTTTCTATTTTTTCGGCCTATCCAAGTGGCGATTATGAATTCTCCGGGTTTAGGCTAGTGTTCTCTATAGCCTTGAGCCTAACAGTACCGAAGTCGCAAGAACCATTCCACATGGGAGTGGGGGCGAAAATCCCCGCTCACAGTGTACCACCTTCTATGTTGGTCTCGTAGCACCCTATTTCTTCTTGTGGCATAACAATCTGACTCCCTAATAAGCAATCTACTTACCCGCATGATTCATATAACAGCGTTAAGCTCGAAAGCTTAGTAATACATATATATATATATATATATTTTTAATAACTCAACATATACACATTTAAATTCATAAGCACATACTCATAAACACATGGCATTCACATACACACTTATTGGGCCCAATACCTCTATATAATTATCATGTCCAGTTATCACAATATCCATTTCATGGTCCAACTCTGCTTGGAACCATTTCTAATCTCATGTCATGACCTAGATCTACTCAGGTCAAGACCTAGCTCTAGTCAGTTCTATCAGCATATGCAACACAGGATCTAGCTCTGTTTAAATCCATCCATGCATACATACTCAATCTCAACATAGCTAGATAGGTAAATTCATAAGTTACACACATACAACACCATTTTACATTTCATCATCACATTCTCTTTGTTCCATACTTCCCAAGTGATCATGACTTTCCATGATCATTCAACATTATATTATTTCACAATCACATTATATAATCATGAGTCACTTTCGTAATGTGACTCATTCCACACACACTTTGTCATTTAAGCAATCAACACATGTTCATAATTCTTTACTTTTTCCACATTTTCTATAATTACATATGAATTCCCAATACAGGGTAAGAGCATTGGCCGTGCAAGCTGCATACCATGCCCATGTGTTATGAAACAAAGCTGCAAATATCATCAAACCAACCCCAAGGCCATGGCATCCATGCATCATGCCCGTGTTCTTTGAAACAAGACTGCCAAATACTTCTTAACCAACCCCATGGCCATGACTCCTTAAGGCCATACCTGTGGGTTTGGACTACAATATGCTAGTGCCACTAAAACAACCATGGCTTCCAATTTGCCTTTCCCTTCGGAACAACTCTTCCTCAGGAAATCCCATACTCAATGCCACACCCATACTTCTTTGATACCACTCCCGTGACATTGTAATTCCACACGTTTCACACATTAAACTCAATAAGACACACATTACATGAGGAAAAAGGATATGTATTAACCTCGGCCAACTTTCTAAGCTTTATTTGATAAGATTCTACTCTTCTTCACTTGATCTATCTTGTTCTAAATTCATAATCCAACAACAATCATCATCATCATCATTTATACACATTTACATACCATTTCTATACCAATTACTCACTAGTTACTCAATTTTCAACAACTCCCAAGAATACTCTTATTTCTTTCCCCTACTACTCTTTCCTAATTTCAGCTATCCATAACCATTTCTAACATCTAACCATAAATTCATGATTTATACATCAATTTAATAACAAAACAACCCATTTATACAATTATATCAATCTACATGACAAACCCTAATTATACATATTCAACATCAAAACCCTAGTTCATCATTTAGGTTCATTTCCATAAATTATTCATCAAATCAACTCAAATATATCCCAATCATAATACAATTATCATCTTTCTCAATTAACCACCATTTTCTCTCTCTAACCATTTCATACATAATCTTAAAATCAATTAAACAAGTATAAAGAAGAATACTTACATGATTTCTTTCTAAACCTTTAAATTCTCTTGGAATCCTTATAGAATTTGATGTATTTAGAAAGAAATCTCTCTCTCTCTCTATATATATATCTAGATGTGAAGCTCGGCCATGGAAGAATTTGATGTAATTAAATATCATCCCACCTTTAATTTCCCACCAATCATCTCATTTCCGTCTTTGACTTTATTTCTTCTCCTCTTATTATTATTATCATCTTTCCCAATACAAATATATACTTTGCATATATGTGCTATATATTATATATATATATTTAAAAGTCATATATATCTCATGTATATTTCAAGCATACAACATATATCTCTTATATTCTCTCTACCAATCATACATACCTAATCTTCTATATTGATTACTCTAATGTAAACTAAAAATGAGGATGTTACAGTATTTAGAGTGAATAACAGGGATATGTATAGTATATACCTAATGTATATACAAAATATACATAAAATAAATATTAGATGCCTAATGTATACATGATATATATGTAATATATATTGTCATTAAAAAAATAAAGTATGGTAAAAAGGCAAAAGTTAATATATATATATAAATAATAATAAAAAAAGATAAAGAAGGTCAAAATTAATTTTGGATAGGAAGAAGAAGAAAAATATCTTAATAATTTAATGATTAACTATTTAATGTAAATATATATATGAGGGGTGAAGTTGGAATATTGATAATATAAAAGTCTTCATCTTCTTCTAATTCATCACCTTTGGATGATTTTGAGAGAGAGTAAGGGAGATATTTCTTCATCTTTTATGCTCCAAATTTCACCAAAAATCAAAGCAAATCAAAAGGATTTTGAAGAATAACTAAAGATTCAAGTAAGTTTCTTTCCTTTTAAGCTTGTTTTCTTAAAGTTTTAGATTATGTTATTGTAAGGGTAGAGAGAAATTGGCCTAAATTGAAATAGATGATTTTTATGGAGTAATTGTGATGTATTTATGTTGAATTTGAGGTTAAAATGGTTAAGAAGAGCTTGATTGGTGAAATTAGGGTTTATGGAAGAGTATGTGAAATTTGAGTTTTTGATGGAGGCATTTATAATTGTTAAAATGGATTGTTTTGAAATTATTTTGATGTCTATGTGTTGATTTTGTGATTGGATGATGGAAATGAGTTGTTTAAGGTGGATTTTGAGAAAGGTAGTAAGGAGAAATTAGGTTTTTTTGTTGCAAGTTTGATAGAATTTGTGTAATTAATGGTAGTTTCATAAAAACAAAGCATGAAAATGATTCTAATTAAATAATTTTGCTTATTGTATGAATTATGTGTGCTTAGGCCAAATTGGTACTAAGTTGTGAAGCTTATGGCTTTTTTGATTTGAGGCTGGAATATGATATTATGAGCGAGGATTTTCACCCTCACTCATGGTGGAATGGTTCTTATGGCTTCAGTACTGTCAGGCTCTGGGCCTTAGAGAACATGGACCCAAACTCGGAGAATAGGAGTCGCCACTCAAATGGGCTGAGAAGAAGATAGAAAGGGATGGATGACTCTATTCCTAAGAAATTCCCAACCCCTACTGGATTTGAAAAGTTGGATAAGTATGGAGAAGGTGAGAAGTGGCCCAGTTCCTCATAATACTCGATTTACTAGAACTGGCCCCATTTTCAGTTCTAAATATTATTAAAATTTTATGTTGTTATGATATCATTCATTTTACATGCAATTATTGAAATAAATGAACATCATATTATTAATTAAACAATCAAATAAAATGAGCACTGATACATGATGAAAGCATGCCATTAAAATATCAAAAATCCATAAAAATGGGCACCCATATAAAGTGAAAATATACTCTTATAAATGTTCCAAAAATAAACATAAAATAAACAACTTAAGCAAATAAGGCACCCATAAGTGGAAGCATGCCTTTTATAACTTTAAGATCCAAATAATAAGCAAACAATACACAAATATATAAATAATCATCATATACATAGTCTTTATGCAAACAATAACTGAATTAAAGTTAGATTAATGAAATTAGGGTTTAATCATGCTATTAGGGTTTCATTTATAAAATTATGGTTTAATCCTAAAACTAGAGTTTTAATGATCAATTTGGGGTTTCAATTATCAAATTAGGCTTAATCCTAAAACTACAGTTTTAATGGATGAGATTAGGGTTTTAATTATACAATTGGGTTTTAATCCTAAAGCTAGGGTTTTACTGGACGATATTAGAGTTATAATTATACAATTGCATTTAAGCCTAAAGCTAGGGTTTTACTAGATGAGATTAGGGTTTTGATTATTTAATTGAGTTTAATCATAAAGCTAGGGCTTTACTGGATGAGATTGAAACTTAAACAAAATCAAAATAATAAACCAAAATACAGTAAGTTTGCAAGGTTAAACAAAGATGATACTTAATTGAATTAAATAGATTCAATCAATGGAGACCATACCTATGTTTTTAGTTTTGCCAAATGAAGATCACCGAACTAAGATTACTGGATAAACCACACAACTTCTTTAGCCTTGGATAGTTTTGATGGGCTTGGATCAATGGGAGTTTGGCTACTGTCTTTGACTTTTATTTTCTTTTGCTCTTTACCTCTCTCGTTCTTTTATTTCTCGGTTGTTGTATCCTAAAAGTTACTAATTGCTACTCCTTCTTGCTATCCCCCAATTGCTAATTGTTAATTGCTTTTTATAGCCAAAATTAGGGCGACGTTAGGCTTCATCTTGGTTAAACAGTTATAATTGTATTAGAAGAGCCTCTGTTTATCAGAATCTACCCATGTTTAAGTAGAATTAGAAAATTTAAAGAACCAAATTGGCCATGGTTTAAGGCTCATGGAAAATTAGCCATGAAAAATGGCCAATTCGTCATATGACTTCTAGGGCTGATTAAATAATTTGGCTCTTCTAAATTAGACCGGACTTTATTTGGGCTTTTTCATTAGGACTAAATTTGATTTGAGCCTTTTAATTAGGACTGGATTCATCCATGGCCAAAATTAAGGGCCTATAGTTTTTCCCCCTACTTGAACGATCTTGATTATGTTAAAAGAGAATGAAAAACAATTTTGATTTGCTAAATGCTTTAATAAATCTTGACTGATTTCAAATGCTTTAACAAATTTGAGATGGTATGAGTACTACAAATAAACTAGGGATCTTCTAACAGATGCTTTAGTAAATCCGAGCTGGCCTGGAAGCTTCAATAAATTTGAGTTAGTCGGAGTGCTTCAAATAAACTCTGGATCTTCAAGTGAATGCTTCAATGAATCTGAGCTAGTTTGAGTGCTTTAAATAAACTTAGGATCTTCAACTAGATGCTTTAATAAATCTAAGATTATTCAAATGCTTCAAGTAAATCCAAGGTCTTCTAATTGATGCTTCAATAAGTTTGAGCTTATTTGGGTACTTCAATAAACTTATAGTCTTCTAAAGGATACTTCAATAAATCTAAGATGGGTTGGAGGTTTAGATGCTTTACCAAATTTATAAAATTGTGCCTTCAGGATACTCAACAAATCAAATATAGGTTAGAGGTTTGGATACTTCAACAAATCCATAAAATTGCACCGTCAAGATTCTTTAACAAATTCAATATAGGCTGAAGGTTTAGACACTTCAACAAATTTAGAGAGTTTATCATATTTTGCTAAATTTGAGTAGACTCAGTTGTGGATGCTTCAACAAATCCATTGAGGTTTCTTATAGATAGAAACTTGATTTTGAATACATCAACAAATCCAAAAAAGTATACGCCTTTTGCAAAAATGGATCTTCATCCTAATTCTTGGGAATGTACCTTTGTCTCATATCAACTTTAGCTCTTCTAGCTTAACTAACCTTCTGTCATTTGAGGGTTCTTGCTTTCTTTTAGGCACTTTTCCATTCTTTCAATTCCTCACTTTATAAAAAATTCAGTTATTTTTTAGCTATCATATCCTCTCTTTGCTCTCTACGTGGCAAAACATTAAAAGAGAGTCTGAAAATCATGCATAAACTCAAAAATTGAAAACTAGAAGTTTTGCCGCATGTGTAGATTCAAACCACTGATTTTGTTCCCATGCAGGCTCCAACTGATGTTTGTGCATTGCCTCATTTTAGGCAGCACTGAGGCACAACCCAACAGTATGCTAGAGGATTTTTGTATATTTGCTCAGGTCGACAATTTTAAGCAACACTGAATCCGCCATCCATTTGTTAGTGTTGAGGGCCCTTACTTATTTTAGGACAGTACCACTTTATGGCTAGGGTGAAGCTAGTCTTGCCTGTCTTTACCATGGTCTTGACAAAATTTGCCGAAATAAGAAGTCTTTTGTTGGCTTTATGGTGGTTGTCGAGGTACTCTTCTTCCACCAATGTCAATTCTATTCTTTTCTTGTATGAATTTGATTTTTATTATTGTTGTAGGCATAGGCATATGAACACAACCTTATAAGGGTGCCTGGTATTTCCCGAGAGAGAGTCGGGTATCTGAGATTAAATTTCTAGTTGTCTAAGCGTGTAGAAGTTTTCGGCTCTCACCATGTGCATACCCAA
This sequence comes from Garcia nutans, assembly GCA_947685225.1. Classification (NCBI taxonomy): domain Eukaryota; kingdom Viridiplantae; phylum Streptophyta; class Magnoliopsida; order Malpighiales; family Euphorbiaceae; genus Garcia; species Garcia nutans. The sequence continues at coordinate 20,809,768 of CANTUV010000044.1, forward strand.
CATTTTGTCTTGAGCTGCTTAACCTGGGACTAGGTAAAATAGCATTAGTATACTTTAAAATTTATGTGAAAGTTTACTTACCTTATGTCATTTTGCAGGTGAATTTGGCCTAGTGGAACCCAGAAGAGCAGACAAACTGGACTTCCTCCATGAATACTGCACTGCCTTTTCAACATACCCATCGAGTCATCGCTGGCCCTTTGTCTAGTGGCTGGTTTCTCGGAGAGAGAGTATATGAGTGGTTTCTTAGTCCTGAGCAGCAGAGAATCCCTATGCGTTGCCCGAAATATACCTTAGATATTACATCAATGCCGAAGAATACATGGTGGTTGGCCTGGCATGGTTATGATGTTGAAACATTTCTCTATCCATCGGGTGCATCTTATACCCATTTTATTCAAATTGGGCTTTTGAACTTTGACGTATCTCCCATTGGTGTACGAAAAATTTCTGAAGCAAATGAGGATAGAGATGAAGTGGAACATCACGGAGAGGGGGGACAGTTTGTTCCACATTTCGGGGCTAGCACTTTTCTGGTAAACTTGTACCATTTTTTCATTGCAATCGCTCCTTTCTTAACTTATTTTGACTTTTTTTAATGATTGTTGTAGGCTGCTGGCCCATTTGATCATGAGGTTGGACCTTCTTTTACTGCTCCTTCATTTGCTCATTCTAGTCCTCCGGATATGCCATCTCATCCACAGGGTATTGATATGAATTACCTGGTAAGTTTTCTTGTTCCATAATAACTTATGCTATATGTATGCGTGATTATGTATGCTCTTACTCTTTTCCTTTCTAGCTCACAGTGGATGCTTGAAGAACAAAACAAAAAACTTCAAGAAGAGTTGGCCGCTAGTCGTCAGCAGGTTTCCCATTTTGAAAATTTGTATCATCAATCAGAACAAAATTTTTGAGACTTCCGATTTCAGGGGATGAGAGATCCATGAGATTCTTTCATCTACTTCTGATGAGGACCGTAATAGATCAGAATTCCAAGGTAATAGGGATTCTAGTGCTCCTGCTTCGGGCGGACTTGGGACGAGTGATTTGCCTCCTCCTCTGACTGGCGATGATTTTTCCAAAGCTTTATTTGATGACCTACCACCTCCTTTTTAGTGATGTATGAGTATTGTATCAATTGAGGCAATATTGTTTAATAATGACAATTATAAAAAAAAATTTCTTCTTATCCAGCCTTCATGTCTTCTCCTTGCCCCCTATGTAGGCTCAAACCCATGATTTTTTCTATGCGGCTTTGGTTGATGTTTGTATGCATTTCTTCCTTTCTTTTGCAAAATGATTGGAGTTTCCTCAAGCAATGGGTCTTCTATGCCCCCCTGATTCAATTTAGTGGTTTCGTTGACTCACAGACCGGGGTGATCAGCTGAAGTGTTTTTATTGACTCCTTCTAGACGCTTGTTCAGTTCTTGCTTTGGAATGACAAGATGCTTCACATTTACTGCTTTTATCTTTGAGATATTGAAAACATGAATAATGAAGGCCCCAAGCAGTAGAGATTCATCCTTTCCAAACTATGTTTTGGCATGTTAGTTGGTAGCTTCTTCATATCCTTTCCAATGGGTCCTTTGATGTTTGATAGTTCAATATACTCCCTTTAACTTGAAGGTTTTGTAAAAACATTTTTGAATTTTTGAATTTTGAATTTTGATTTTGATATCAAATGTTGGCTTTGCCAAATTAATGTCAATTTACCTCAGGACTTGATTTTTCAAATTAACATATCTATAACATGACAACCCTAGTTACCGTACTAAACTCAGGAATCATTTCTATTTAAGCAAGAATTGTTGCACTTCATATAGGCACATACACATTACTTGGCCAAAGGTCTCATTTGAGTTTGAATATTGTCTATCTCATATGCATGCTTATCCAAACTATCTCCACTAATATACTCTACCTATCAAGAGAGATCAACAAATCTTTAATAGGCTTGAAATGGGGTCTATAAGGGACACGGGTTTAAATGAAGGCCATTTTGAGATTAGACCCGGTGTGACATAAAGGACAAACCTTCACACTACAAACTGCTTGTTGGAACTTTAAAGAGTTGGGAGCATGAAAATATAGAGCTTTGAACATTCTTCTTTCTTTTTGGCGTTAACCTGAATCTTGATTGGGATAGTCTTTGCCTTTGCAAAAAGTTTGGTTCCTAAATTCATTTCTTTTCTTCTTCTCCCTTTTCTTTCTTTTTATTTTTCTTACTCTTCCCTTTCTTTGAGAATTTTATCATTTTGTCCTTCTTTCTTATAGGACTATCAAGTACAAAACTTTCATGAACTGGATGGTCTTTCTCCATTTTTCTGATTTTGATCGAATCTTTGGTTGGGTTGGACCAATTCAAGTCAAACTGTCCTTATAAACCAATGGAAGCCTTTTGTTTTCTTAGGTAAAAGAGAACTCAGTTGGCTTTCTGAATAGCCTTTTTAGGTTTTATCTTTCTTTTCTTTTCTTCTTCTTCTTCTTCTTTTTTTTTCTTTTTTTCTTTGTTTTTTCTTTTCTTTTCTTTCCTTTTTTTTCTTTTTTCTTTTCTTTTTCTCTTTTTTTTTGGTTCTAGCTCTAAAAGAGTTGTCTTGTTTGTACCAACTTGGGTTTCTTTTAATGGATAAGTGGAGTGACATAAATCTCCTTTAATAGGGATAAATCATTTGTTGCTATGATGTTATCTTGATAGATTGGAGATATTAAGTGAACTTCAACTGCCCTTATGGTCTTGATGACATCAGCCATCCTTACAGTCTTGGCTATGCATTCCTTTCTTTGATCTTTTTGCCTCTTTACTTTAGTGATCATAAGACTTGTCAAAAGTATCACAACAGCTCAGAGTAGGTTGTTGGAGTTTGTAAGCCAATGAAAAGAAAGCTAAAATTTTATGAAGGCTCAAAGGGAGAACTAGGAATTGATATTTAATTGAGTGGATACTAGTTGTTGGCTAACCAAACAATGCCTAGATCATCTCTCCCTTAAATAAGCGGAGTTCAATTTCGCCTCAAAAATTTGTCAAAGCATGTTCTAAGACTGACTAGGACCTAGACAAAGGTAATTATACAGGAGCCCTCTCTAAGTAAGCATACACAACTCAATGCTATAGAGCGATTCCCTCTCCTAGTAAATTCATTCGAGTCATGATGCATAAATATATTAATTCATGAATTATCAAACTAGATTCCTCATTGGTTGAGCACCAAAATGAATAAAAACCAACAAAAATTTTGATGAAAGTAATTTATTCAAACAAATTTAAATTTGAAAAACATGATTGTTTCAATTAAATATTAAAGAAAATAAAATTGAAAAGAAACATTCAAGCTAAGAAAAGTTTATTGAGTTAAGCTTCTTTTCCTTTCACATCTTCAATATTTCCATCAAGAAAGGATGATAAAACAAAATCTTTTTCCAATCCTTTTCCTACCATGAAGGTTGTTGGTGGTGGCGCTCTTCCAAACTTAGGCAAAGGATTATTCTTGGTATTGGACTTGTCGGGCTCGGGCAGCTTCCCACTATCAATCAAATTTTGGATTTCATGCCTCAACCTCACACATCTATTCATATCTTACCCTTGCATTTGATGAAATTGACAAAATGCCTTAGTGTCGAAATTAGGTGGGAGAGGGTTAGACAAAGGACGAGGATTTAAAGGTTGTAACAATCCCTTCTTTTGTAGCTTATTGAGAATCCAAGATAGCGATTTCCCCAATTCTGAAAACTGCCTTCTTGTTCCTTGGTTAGTAGCATTAACACCAACTTCCTTTTGCGTGCTTTGATTTCTAGACCGATAGTTTCCTTTCTCATTTTTTCTTGTTGAAAATGGTTCTTCTCTCTTTCCCATTCTTCAATTTGCAGACCAGCTTGGAGGAGATCTTTGAAATCACGGATGAGTGTATGAGACATCCTTTCACGAAGACTAGGTAACACCCCCCTTACAATCATCCTTATTTGATCTGATTCATCAGGCCTTTTCTTGAGCAAAGCAACCTTATTTCTCCACCTTTTCACATAGTCCACAAAATTCTCATTTGGCTTTTGTCTAATGGACTCAACTTCCATTAAGGTAACTTTCAACTTGACATTATACCTATATTGCTGAATGAAAGCCTTATACAACATGTCCCAAACTTTTTGAGAACTTTCGTCTAAGGCGTTGAACCAATTTTGGACAATAGGGTCCAATGAGAGCATGAAATATCTTAGAGTTTGGGCCTTAGTAGCTCGGCAGACTACATAGCAGTGATATCTTCTTCACATGGAGATGGGGGTTTCCAGTACCATTGTACCTAGCGAAGGAAGGCATCTTAAACTTATAAGGGACCTCCTCATCTTGTTCAAATAGTTTGTCGATCTCAAACATCTCTTCGGTTTTCAACTTCTTCTCAAATTTCTTTTCTAAATCAGCAATTATCTTCTCAACATCATATGTCTCGGTCTTTTCAATAGTTATCTTCTCAACAACCTTCTGCTCCTTTTTGTCTTGAGAATCTTGGAAGTATTGAGCCCAATCATCATAATCAATGATCACCTTATCATCATCAAAATCCACTTCACCAACTTTAGCCTTCATCTTGTCTTTCTTGGTGCTAGCAGATGCTTCGGCATTGTTTCCTAAAATTTAGCTAGTTGATTCTTTATGGTCTCAGCCATGGCTTCTTTTATTTCTTCCATCATGGCATTGAGGGCGTCATCCACCATTCTTTGAATTTGTTCGGGCTCCATTGCTTTGGTGAGAAAGTGATTGAGTTGTTGCTAGATTCTTCATCTCCGGCGTAGGTCGGATTGTCGTAAGCTTTTAAACTATCGTAATCTAGGGCTGTGAGCCAGAGAGGATCAATGATATGAGATGCAAATGTATGCATGTATGCACAAACAATCAACAAAGATAAGTAGAACATCCCTTCCAACCTTATAACATCCACACACGAATGGCGAGTCTCTTTTCCTAGGTATATGGTTAACAAAATACCAACATGGGGTATCTTGTTTTCGAATAATTCTCTTGGACATTTCAACCAATAGTTATATTTTCGAAAATGGAAATCAATCCATGATAATTCCCATTAATTAGGTTTTAATCCATTTAACCAACTAAAGTAGCTTTTATGAACATTTGATTAAAACTAAATTCAGAGGTTTATTATAAATAGATTTCTCACTTGAAAAAGTAACTAATGATTCATGCCAAAAATAAGCCCATGATTAATTATTTCTTAGTATAAACTAGGCTCACAATTGATTTTTGGTATTTCACAATTGACCTAAATATTTGTAAGCTCTTTTTGATGAAAATAATTTTGTTTCTAATCCCATTGTAAAAAGATTTTAGAAAAAATGGATTTTTGGCTTAGTATTTGGGTTATGAGAAAAGTATTTTTGGTTTGTTTTTAAAAAAGTTTTATGTCCAAAGATCATCTTGAAAAGTTTTGAAAATTGCTTTGATCTTTTGGACTTTAAAGAAAAATTTATTTTGAGCTCACAATGTATTTAGGGCGTATTAGAAAAAGAATAAACCAAATAAGCCATGATTTAAGCCAAGATAAATTAACCATAGTCAAACAACATGCATTTGGGGTAAAATCCTAACTAGGCCAATTACATGAGCTTTAGTCTTTGGGTTAAAAGGCTTAGGTTCCCATAGCAAGTATATACCAAATAGTATAAGGCTATGAGTGGTTATGCCATGCTCAATCTCCATACCTTGAGTGAAAGTATGGTATCCCTTACATAACACAACACGGATAACACGGGCGTCCTAACTCACGCACAAGATGCAAATCTAATATGATGCAATGGATAATATCATTATAAGAAAGAATGTAATAATAAAAAGACCAACGGAATCAATTTCTCTTATCCCCAGTGGAGTCGCCACTATGAGCAGGGATTTTTGCCCCCACTCCTGGTGGAATGGTTCTTGCGACTTCGGCACTGTTTAGGCTTAGGGCCTTAGAGAACATGGACCTATGTCCGGAGAAAATGGAGTCACCACCAGGACGGGCTAGGAAAAAGAAAGGGGTGGATGACTCGATTCCTAAGGAATCCCCAACCCTCTAATGGGTTTGAAAAGTTGGGTACGTGTGGGGAAGGTGAGAAATGACCCAGCACCCCCACAACTCCCGGTTCATTGGAACCAGCCTTCTTTGCAGGTCTTAATATTATAAAATTCTTAAGTATAACAATATTATCCATATTACACGCAACAATTGAAATAAAGCATCGCTATATTAAAATCAAAGCAATGTCCAAGCAAAGCAAATAAATGGACACCCATCCGAAGATGGAAACATGTCCTTACATCATTCGTGTCTAAACTAATACGACACCCACCAAAAGGTAGAAACATGTCCTTCACATTGGTCCAAAATATAAAAGCAATTTAAATTACATGATATTTAACTAATAAGGTACCCACAAAGTGGAAACATACCTCTTACAATTTTAATACTAAAACATATAAATAATAACAATAAAGAAAACATCCATCCATGATAAATTAAATAAATCAAACATTGAAATTAAATAAATCAACCATCCAAGCATATAATAAACTACATAATCAAATCTAAAAATAAAGCAAGTAATGATTTTAGGTTTACTATATTGAGTTTTAAAGTTTAGGTTTATAAGATTTTAAGGTTTTAAGGATTAGGATTTAGGAAAACTAGGGTTTACCGTATTACTTTTGAGAGAATTAGAGTTTTTGACATTTTGGAAAACATATTTGATTTTATGATTTAAGAAAATATTTTAGAGTCTTATAAAATAATTATGATTTTTAGAAACTTTAAAGTAGGTTAGGGTTTGGAGATTTAAGAAAACATTTGGAAATTTTTGAAAAAAGTTAGAGGAAAATGATTTAGGGTTTTTTAAAGTTTTTGGAAATAGGAGAAACGATTTAATGTTTTTAAGGTTTTTGAAAACAGAAGAAACGAATTAGGGTTTTTGGGTACAGAAGAAATAAATTAGGGTTTTTGAGGTTTTTTGGGAAATAGAAGAAATAATTTAGAGTCCTTAAGATTTTTGGAAATAGAAGAAATAAATTAGGGTTCTTAAGGTTTTTGGAAACAGAAGAAATAAATTGAGTTATTAAAACAAAGATCAAATTATTATATATTTAAGGGTCAAAGTACTGTGTGCATGTTCTTATTAATCAAAGAAACAAAGCTATGTAAATATATAATCTATGATTAAAGATCAAACATGCGTAGTTGGTTCCACCAAAATTAACTTCTAGATGAACAAAAAGAAAGGCATTGTGGCTACCTTTGATGAATTGTTGGTTGCTTGCTTGTTGCTAATCTTCTCTGGCTAGGATTTTCTGTAATCCGAGTCCAAGTTTTGATCCCCTAATCAAAGTCCTGATCCCAAGTTCCAGTCCTTTAATTCTGAGTTTTAAAGTGTTATTTATAGGAAAAATTATAAGCCTACTTCTAATTATTTAAGGAAACTAAAATTAATTAGGAAAAGAAACCGAAACCAAATAGACTTTGGTTTCGGAAAAAATTACGTTGAAAAATTTTGCTGGCGAAAACTGTGAGCATTGTCGAGGACTGTGAGAGCTGGCAAGCAAAAATTGCGAGCGCTGGCGAAATTGGCTAGGCAGCCAGCCAATTCGCCGTAGGAATTGGCCAATGTCATTTCGCCCGCAGGAAATTCCTGCGGGCGAATTGGCCTTGGCCAATTCTATTTTCGGCAACGAATTTTTCATCGCTGATTTTTTCATAGCCGATTTTTATTTTTATTTATTTATTTATTATTTTTATTATTTATTTTTGTTTATTTATTATTATTATATTTTTTATTAACTTCACCATTTTTATTTTTATTAAAAATTATAAATAATAAATAATAGAATAAATATTATTTAATTAAAATACCACAAAAATTATTTTGGACTATATAAAAAATAACGGACCAGACTGGGTCAAAAATTGAGAGTTTACACATGGATTTATCTTTAAGATGTTTAAAACATGAGTAGTGGGGGGGGGGGGGGCTAAGTAAGGTAGTTATAAACACAAGAGACATTCATTTTAACCCATGATTTACAAGTCAATAAAAAGTAAGGTAGAATATGAAGGCTCAAAGGGACAAACTAGAGATTGATGTTAACACGGTGGATACTAGTTGTTGGCTCACAAAATAATACCTAGATTATCTCTCTCTTAAATAAGAAAAGCTAAATTTTACCTCAAAAGTTTGTCAAAGCATGTTCTAAGATTGATTAGAACATGGACAGAGGTAATTGTGCAGTAGCCCTCTCTATGTAAGTATACATAGCTCAATACAATAGAATAATTCCCTTACCTATTAAAGTCATTCAAATTATGATGCATAGATATACTAATTTATAAACACAAGAGACATTCATTTTAACCCATGATTCAACACATTGATTGTTAACTTTTTTATGAATTTGCAAGCAATCTCTTTATTAGCCCATCTTTGCCCAATATGTCTTTTAAGGTTCAATAGTGAAACATACTTCCTTAAGCTTGAAGGCTCATGTCACAAGAATATATATATATTTAATTTAAATTAAATGTTGTCTTTGTTGAATCAGCGTCAATATATCTCAGAGCTTGATTTTTCAAATTAACATATCTATAACATTACAACCCCTTATTGTACTAAACTTGAGAATCATTTTCATTTGAGAATGAATTGTTGCACTTCAGATAGACACATTCACATTACTTAGCTAAAAGTCTCATAAATTGAAGCATCAGATCTAATTTAGGTAAACTTTGACCGTCTTCATAGTCTTGATTATGCATCCTTTTCTTTAATCTTCTTGTCCCTTAGTTCCTCAGCGATCATTAGTCTTGCCATAAGTGTCACAAAAGAATAAGATAAGTTATAAGATTTACAAGTCAATAAAAAGTAAGGTAGAATATGAAGGCTCAAAGGGACAAACTAGAGATTGATGTTAACACGGTGGATACTAGTTGTTGGCTCACAAAATAATACCTAGATTATCTCTCTCTTAAATAAGAAAAGCTAAATTTTACCTCAAAAGTTTGTCAAAGCATGTTCTAAGATTGATTAGAACATGGACAGAGGTAATTGTGCAGTAGCCCTCTCTATGTAAGTATACATAGCTCAATACAATAGAATAATTCCCTTACCTATTAAAGTCATTCAAATTATGATGCATAGATATACTAATTTATAAACACAAGAGACATTCATTTTAACCCATGATTCAACACATTGATTGTTAACTTTTTTATGAATTTGCAAGCAATCTCTTTATTAGCCCATCTTTGCCCAATATGTCTTTTAAGGTTCAATAGTGAAACATACTTCCTTAAGCTTGAAGGCTCATGTCACAAGAATATATATATATTTAATTTAAATTAAATGTTGTCTTTGTTGAATCAGCGTCAATATATCTCAGAGCTTGATTTTTCAAATTAACATATCTATAACATTACAACCCCTTATTGTACTAAACTTGAGAATCATTTTCATTTGAGAATGAATTGTTGCACTTCAGATAGACACATTCACATTACTTAGCTAAAAGTCTCATAAATTGAAGCATCAGATCTAATTTAGGTAAACTTTGACCGTCTTCATAGTCTTGATTATGCATCCTTTTCTTTAATCTTCTTGTCCCTTAGTTCCTCAGCGATCATTAGTCTTGCCATAAGTGTCACAAAAGAATAAGATAAGTTATAAGATTTACAAGTCAATAAAAAGTAAGGTAGAATATGAAGGCTCAAAGGGACAAACTAGAGATTGATGTTAACACGGTGGATACTAGTTGTTGGCTCACAAAATAATACCTAGATTATCTCTCTCTTAAATAAGAAAAGCTAAATTTTACCTCAAAAGTTTGTCAAAGCATGTTCTAAGATTGATTAGAACATGGACAGAGGTAATTGTGCAGTAGCCCTCTCTATGTAAGTATACATAGCTCAATACAATAGAATAATTCCCTTACCTATTAAAGTCATTCAAATTATGATGCATAGATATACTAATTTATAAATATCAAGCTAGATTCATCATTTGTTGATCACCAAAATGAACAAAAACCAACAAATTATAAATGTAATAAAAATAATTTATTCACAAAAAATGTTAATTTAAAAAAATTATTTCAAAAAAAATAATGAAAGAAAATGAGACGAAGACCAAATAAGCCAAGAGAAGTTTATTTGGGTTGGTGTAACACCCTTATACCCTACTAACATATAGTACACATCCCATTGAACATATAGAATATGCAAATAAGATACAACAATATCACTAAGTTACTATTATTAACCTCTTTATAGATTTAAATTAACTCATAGCTAGTAATATATGTATAAGAAACATCCTCTGAAAATTTTGCCAGAGTTTTATCTATAATTAGAACATAATTCAAAATGTAATAAATTAAACCTGTAAAGCAATTATATTTCTCAAAGTATTTTCATTCAACTCACATCCCAAAAACGTCATGATTATATAAATACATACATGTGTGATAAATACTATAAATAATTTACAAAAACTTATAATGTTACATTACAACTTCACTTTGTATTACAAAATACATGATAATAAAATAGCTAGTCAAAATGAATATTACATGCAATGCCAAAGGCTCTGCTCTGGTGTTAACATAAGAACTTCAAGTATCACTCGAATACACTAGACTTATCTTGGTCTAGAAGGGCTCTCAGCCTCTGCCCTATCACCTGCATGATAAACACATTGTGCTAAGCTACTCGCTCAGTGGTATATACTTTAATAATAATAATATTGACATAACAAAATATTGCGAATATGCACCATGCTTTACTGCTACATACATTTAACTTCATTTTATTGATGAACATAAAACATCAAACATACATTGGGCCCAAATACCCATACAATAACCTAGTTTCAAAAATATTACTTTGACCTATCTCAATAGTAGTGACACCAATGTATCTCGGTAGTAGGCATAACTATATCTATAACACCTAGTGTCTCATCTACGACGTAATAATATCCCTGACACCAAATGTGGCTCGCTCAGGGGTGTAGTTATATTTATGGCACCCAGTGTCTCACCCCACAGCGTATGGCATGCCAAACTAGCAAACCCAATATTCTAGAACTAGTTAAAGTATGAGGTACACACAATACACATTTATCATTTCATAACTTTTCTTCATTTCAATTCTCATCATACTTTTTATATATCATCATCATCATGTACAATATATTTCCATGATTATCAACATTACAAACATATAACCAAGTGCCACGATCGTGCCTACCTGAAGGCAATGCCTATGTACTTAAAAACACTTATGTCTAACTCCTGAAATAGACCCATAGTTGTGGCACTCCTAAGCCATGCCTATGTCTTTAAGAGTGCTACTGCCATATGAATAAATCAAGCCCACGGTCGTGGCTTTTCAATGCCACAGTTGTGGCTTTCAGTTTAACACTACCACTCCATAAACTTCATACAAACAAACTCAATTCAAAGCCCATGGTCGTACCCCTCCATAAAGCCATGCTCGTGGGTCACCAAACTTGCACCAATATCACAAATATTCACTTAAAACAATGCAAACCACAAGAAAAGACATTATCAAAGTATGTATTAACCTTTTGAAACCTAAAATGGGAAAAATAAGCTCCTTCCAACTCCAACTTCACCAAGCTTCCCACTTCCACCAAGTGGTCTGACCTCTTTGATTATACAAACTAACTCAATCAACACCTATTCAAATTTTAAGTTTAGATATAATTAGAAACTCACGTAAATGGACTTGAACTTACTAAACTACACCTAAACCTTAAATTAGCTATAGCCCTTGCCAAACCCTAGCCAACCTCATTCAATCAATATTCTAAGTTTAGAATTATCATTTCTACATCAAATAACTTCATTCCACGTCATTTAAATAATTATCTAACAATTCGCTTATTACTTAAAAGAAACTCATCAAAAGTTAAAGTAAACTCACTAAGCACTTCGCTTAGCACTAAAGCTATCTTCAATTCTTATAAAACCTTGTTAAAACTTGTTAAATGGAAGAACTAAATCGACCTCTCTTATTCAACCATGAGGGTCGGCCAAGGAAGAAGGAAACGAAGAAGAAAATGAAGGCCACTTCTAGAATTGTTGACTTAAAAATCTTTCTCCACCACTAATATATAATTATATCATTAATTAATTTCCTGAGATATTTATAAAAATATCATTATTTTATATTATTAAAGTTTCTACCTTTGACTTTTTACCTCTTTTACTATTTACATTTAACAATTTATATATTACATATATTTCAATTATATTTTATACATCTCTCTCATCTAAATCTCTCTTAGCCCCCACCAATTAATGAATTTAGATAGATTTAACGAAAATGGGGCATTACAGTTGGAGTTAAAAAAGCTTCATCTACTTGGACATGTTAGGGGCAAAGATCTTTTCATCATCATCAGGGTTCTGTATTTCATGTCTTAAACATGTACATCGATCTATTTCATTACCAGGTACCTGATGGAACTGAAAGAAAATCTCTGTATCAACATTGGATAGTAAAGGATCTAGCAAAGGTCAAGGGGACAAAGGTTGTAATAACCCCTTCTTCTATAATTTATTGAATACCCAAGGTAGTGGCCTTCCCAATTTTAAGAATTGACACTTCTTTGCTAGTTCAGTTGTTGTATTCACCTTAGCATCTTTTTATCCTCATTGACTTTGTCCACTAGAATGATAGCTACTATTGTTTCTCCCTTTTCTATAGTACATGTTATTTTCTCTCTCCCATTATTCCAATTGAAGACCTACTTGTAGAAGATCCTTGAAATTTCTTATAAGGGTCTAAGCCATTCTTTCTTAGAGCTGAGGCAAAGTTCCCTTAGCTATCATCTGTATATGGTCCGAGTCATCTAACCTTTTCTTGAGAAGGGTTGCCTTATTCTTCAATCTCTTTATATAGTCAACAAAGCCCTTATTTTATCTCTGTCTAATAGACTCAACTTCTATTAAGGTTACCTCCAGCTCAATTTTGTACCAATACTGTTAGATGAAAGCTTTTCACAAAAATCCAAGTCTTTCTAAATGCTCTTCATTAAAGTATTGAACCAATTTTGCACCACATGATCTAAAGAGAGCATAAAGTACCTTAGTGTTTGAGCGTCAATAGTTATAGCAGACTGCATGGCAATGTTGTTCTACTTAACATGAAAGTGAGAATTTCATATACCATTGTACTTAGCAAAAGCAGGCATTTTGAACTTGTGCAGGAGATTCTCATCCTCTTCAAAAAGCTTATCAATTTTGGAGGCCTCTTCAGCTTTCAGTCTCTTTTCAAGCTTCTTTTCTAAGTCAATAATGAGCTTTTACACATTAGTAGGCTCTATTTTTACTTCCGCCTTCTTTTCTTTCTTCCTTTCTTGTTGGTCTTGGATGTATGTGTCCCAATCATCATCATCAATCACTACTTTTCTTCATCAAAGACTACCTCAGCTACCTTAGCTTTTCCCTTGTTCTTTTGCTTCTTAGAACTGACAAGTGCCTCAAAAATGTTATTTTCCAATAATGTAGCTAGTTAGCTTCTCACAATCTCAGCCAGGGCCTCCTTTATCTCTTCCATCTTAGAGGTGAGGGCGTCATTCACCAGTTTCTGAACTTGCTCATGATCCATTGCCTTTAGTATGAAGTTGACTAAACCTTCACTGAACTCTTAGTCAGTGACATAGGTCTAGTTTTTGTAAGCTCTTGAACTACTATACTCCATATCTGTGTACCAGAAAGAAGCAATATGATGCTATGCAATACATCCATGTATGCATATGTAATAATAATAAAAGAATCAGGATGTTCCTTCCAATCTTATATTCTCCATACACGAGTGGCGAGTCTTTTTCTTAGGTATTATGGTCAACAAAACATCAATAAGAGATATTTTTATTTTTAAAAAAATCACTCAGACGGATTAACCAATAGTTGTGTTTTCAAATATAAAAGTCAATATACGACAATTTCCACTAATTAAGCCTTAATCCTTTAGATTTACTGAATAATTTCTATAGTATTTCTGCTATATTTTGGATTAAAACTAAATTAAAGGGTTTATCATAAATAGACTTCTCATTTGAAAAAGCAACTAATGATCCATGCCATAAACAAGCCCATGACTAACAAGTCTTGGTATAAATAAGGCCCACATTTAATTTTAATATTCCATAGTTGACCTAACTAGTTGAAAGCCCATTTCAAAAATTTTAACCCATCATAAAAAGTTTTAATTTCAAAACTCAATGAAAGCTTAACTTTGGGCCATAAATTGAGAAATAGTTTTGACTCCATCTTTGAAAACATTTCAAAGCCCATTATAAAAAGTTAGTTTCAAAAATTGATTTTGGGCTTTATGCTTGGGTTATGAGGTAGAAAAAAAAATTTTGACCCATCTTTAAAAAGGTTTTATGTCCAAAGTCCATCTTGAAAAGTTTAAAAATAACTTTGATCTCTTGGGCTTAATAATTTTGAGTTTACACCATAATCATGTCATATTAGGAAAAAGCAAACCAAATGGGCCATAACTCAAACCAAGATATGTTAATTATAATTAAACAACAAGCATGTAGGGTAAACCTAAAGAAAGTTACTAGGCCAACTACATAGGCTTTAGTCTTTGGGGTGAAAAGCGTAGGTTCCCACAGCAAGTACATACCAAAGGCACAAGGCTATGAGTGATTATGTAGTGTTCGATCTTCATACCTTAAGTGAAAGTATGATATCTCATACACACACACAACAAGAGTTCCACATGGCAATCTAGCTCGCACTCACAATGCAATGGTAAGTGATGCAATGAATATTATCATAACATAAAGACCAACAAAAATAACTTTTTTTATCTATAGTGGAGTCACTACTGTGAATAAAGATTTTTGCCTCCACTCCCGGGGAAATAATTCTTACGACTTTGGTACTATTAGGCTCTAAGCCTTAGGGAATGCGAAGGTAAAACCAGACGGGCCAGAAAAAAGATAGAAAGGAGTGGATGAGTTGATTCCTAAGGAATCCCAAACCCCTACTGGGTTTGAAAAGTAGGGTATGAATGGAGAAGGTGAAAAGTGGCCCAGCACCCCCGTAACACCCATTTCATTGGAACCGACCTCCTTTTCAGTCTAAATATTATTAAATTTTTATATTATATCATCATGTTACATGTAATTATTGAAATAAATGAACATCATATTATTAATCAAATTATCAAATAATAGGCACCCATACAAGATGAAAATATACTCTAACAATATCTAAAATCCATAAAAATAGACACTCATATAAAGTGAAAATGTACTCTTATAAATATCCTAAAAACAAACACAAAATAAACAACTTAAGTAAATGAGGCACTCACAAGTGGAAACATACCTTTTACAACTTTAAGATCCAAATAATAAGTAAACAATCCACAAACATATATAGTCTTTATACAAATAATTGCTAAATTAGGGTTAGATTAGTGAAATTATTAATAATGATATTAGGGTTTCATTTATAAAATTATGGTTTAATATTAAAAATAGGGTTTTAATGATCAATTTGGGGTTTCAACTATCAAGTTAGGTCTAATCCTAAAACCAGGGTTTAGGGTTTTAATTATACAATTGGGTTTTAATCCTAAAGCTAGAGTTTACTGGATGAGATTAGTGTTTTAATTATACAATTAAGTTTAATCCTAAAGTTATAGTTTTACTAGATAAGATTAGGGTTTTAATTATGCTACTGAGTTTAATTCTAAAGTTAGGGTTTTACTGGATGAGATTACAACTTAAAAAAAATCAAAATAATAAACCAAAATACAATAACTTTACAATGTTAAACAAAGATGATACTGAACTGAATTAAATAATTTAGTTAATGAAGACCATACCTACATTGTTGGTTTTGCCAAATGAATATCATTGAACGAAGCTTACTGGATAAACTGCACAATTCCTTTAGTCTTGGATGGTTTTGATGGGTCTGGATCAATGGGAGTTTGGATACTATCTCTGGCTTTTATTTTCTTTTCAGTTGCTATATCTTAATAGTTACTAATTGTTGCTCCTTCTTACCATCCCACAATTGCTAATTGTTAATTACTTTTTTATAGCCAAAATTAAGGCAACGTTAGGCTTCATCTTGGTTAAATAGTCTAGATTGTATTAGAAAAGCCTCTATTTATTTGAATCAGCTCTAGTTTAAGTAGAATTAAGAAATTTAAAGAATCGAATTGGCCATGGTTTAAGGCTCATGGTGAATTGGCCATGAAAAATGGCCAATTCGTCATGACTTCTTGGGTCAATTTAGTAATTTAACTCTTTTAAATCAGATTGAACTCGATTTGGGCCTTTTAATTGGGACTAAATTTAATTTGGGCTTTTTAATTGGGACTGAATTTATCTAAGGCCAAAAATTAAGGGTCTACAATTATTGAGTTGATTTGAAAGCTAAGAAAGGTTAGTACATACTTTATTAATATTTAAATTGCAAATTCATGGTTGGCATCATTTATATTGCACACTTTGAAGAACTTGGCTTTTCCCAAAATGTGGCATTATATATAAATGTGTGTGTGATTGTTATATGTTGGTTGAATATGATAAGATAAATGATAATGTTTTACGTAATGTGCTGCGAAAAATGTGGAAATGAATCATATTGTGAATGTGATCAAGGGTTATATGTAATGTGATTGAAAATGTGAAAAATGGTTATGGAATAATGTGAAATGTGGAGGTGATCATGTGAAACATGTGGAAAAGAAATGATAAATGAGATGAGAATAAGGAAAATGTATAATGTTGATGTATGTGTTTGCTTCGCACAATTACTTATTCTAGAATGTTGATCTTAATACTATTGAGTTGGCATGCCAACGATATCTCATTGTGTTTTATTACATCTTCGGGTGAGACACACTAGTGTCGGACACTTTTCTGCCGAGGAGATGACCTTCAAGTGATTTATATAACACTTTGTCTTCGGTGTCGAGAGGGAAAGTCTTTGGGTGATGTGTGACACTTTGTCCTCGATGTCGGACCTATGAGTCGCAATAGGCCAAATCAATATTCCTGGGATTTGGATATTGTGTAGAGACTTGTTGGGCCCATTGAGTGTGTTTGTGATATGTTTATATATAATATGAGTTAATAGAAGAAAATGAATATTTCATGAGAATGGTATTAAATATTTTTTTATAAGATAAAGAATGTGTAAATAAGTGTTGCTTGTGTTGGTAACATGATATTTTTTTAGTCATAGAAGCATGCATTAATTTTAAAAATATTTTATATTATCAAAAATATGTATCACTAAGTTGTTAGCTTAGCGCGGTTGATTGTATCACGGAGGTGTTAGAACTGCATATCAGAATGATCCAGATTGTGATTAAGATTTTGAATTAGCATTTTGCCACGAGACTAACCGTGACGGTGTCGCATATATATATATATATAATTTTTACTATGTATTTTGATTTTGTATATTTTAATCACTTCATATGTATATTAAACAAGTTTTGAGAATGTTATGTATATATATATATATATGTACTTAAGATAAAAAATGTTTTTAATTACGAAACCTTTGGATGTATATTAATGAAGTGGTAGTTTAGTGAAAATGAGATTATTAGGAGTGTAATTTTTATTACATGTTATATGTGTTGACTTGGGATTTTATGAAATTATAAATAAAATTCTGACAAATTTTTCTCAAATATTTTCTTATAAAAATTTACTGAATTACTAAATATAAATGTATTTATTTATATAATTAGTCTTTTAAAGGTATAATTATTTTTTATATCATGTATATGAAATTTCTATAGTATTTTTATATTATATATATGTGTTATATATATAAGGTATATATATTATACGCATATAGAGTATGAGGGCATTACATTTATTTTTTACATATATGATATATATGTATTATATGTATACGGGATATATGGGTGTTGTATTTATTTTTTTACATATATGAGGTATATATATTGTACGATATAGAGTTTTAGGGTGTTACATACAACATCTATGAAACACATATAGAATATCTATATAATATCTACATAACGAAATTGTGTATATTTTTTCTATTTTTTCATATTTATAATATATAAAATTTATTTCAAAATAAATTAATAATTTTTATAAATATATTTTTGTATACTTTATTTTTTTAGGGTATTATTTTTTTATAAATGTAATTAAAATTTTTTTCTTTATAAAAAATTATAATTTTTATATTTTGAAAAATGATTTAAAATATTAATTTTTATTATTTTATTAGAATATTTTTATTTAATAGTGAAATTTAAAAAAAATTAAAAATCGAAATAAAAATTATTTTTAATGTAAGTGTTTGTTGTTAATTTACTGTTATATTGATATTTTTTATTATTTTACTATTATTTATTTTTGTTAAAATAACAATTATTTTTTTTAATTTTATTATGATAAAAGACATCAGGGTAAACTATGTTATAATAAAATATTGTTTGATGCAAAATGCAAATTGTGGTGGGATAATTGAAAGATTAAAGAGTTATTCGATTTTGGTATGTGTAAATTCGCTAATAACAAAGATTTCATTTGTACTAAGATGTTCTTGCAGTCTTTTTTTTTCGAAGATGTTCTTATTGTTGAAGTGTAATATTTTCAAAATTTTATTTTTTATTATTTTAGATTATAGCTAATATGGTAAATATTCGCATATGTATTTTTTATTTGATGTTTTTTAATTATAAAATTTTTAGTTTATAATTTTTTGTCAAATTATATTCATATTTTTAAAGAATATTGTAGCAGTCTATTGCTTAATTAATTTTCTTATATTTATTTTTATGACTAATTTTTCTTGATAATGCAACTTCCCTTATCTAATTTTATTTTTTATGTATCCTTTTATTATTTCTAAATACATATAATTTTGTTATTATTATTTTTTACATTAATGAATAATTTAATTATGTAGTATTGAGAATTTATTTTTTATTTTAAAATAATATTGATTTAAGTTTAATAATTTAATTATGGATGAAATATTAAATTATTAAGATAAAAGCAATATACATATACACATGCTATAAAATGTTATTTGTTTAAGTTATAATAATAAGCTGTGGCGTATGGATCTACGAAATCTGCAGCCATTCATCCTTGCGGTCACCTCGCTGGACGTGAATAATTATTCTTTTCTTTTTGGTCAGCAATAGACAATTATTCCCAATTTTCAATTGTGAGGGCTCACTGGTTCTGTCTCTCAAATTTATTATTGTTCTCATTTTAATCTTTTTAAGTTCGAAATTTCTATATTTTTTTGTTGGATAAATTTAACTTCTAAATAAAACTATTTTAATATGTTTATAGAGATAAAATTGAATACAATTTTATTTGGAGATTCAATCTTATTTTGAGGGTGTTTCTCAAAACTTAAAAGCTGGTCAAAATTGATTATAAGCAGTTTTTAGATTATAAGTTGTTTATTTAAGTGTTTCTGAAAACTTAAATAGTAGATTATAATATGATTTTAATCAGTTTTTTAAAAGTTGGGTTTTGCTACTTTTTTTTAAGCACTTATTTTTTAAGCAGTTTTGACAAAATAAAAGACCATACTATCCCTACCTAATCTTCAATATTTCAAATTTGCCCACCCTATACACTTTAGTTCCCATCAAATAAATTTTATTATTATTATTATTATTATTGCAAAATAAATTTTGAATTGACATTTAAAAAATCATTTTTATACAATAAATAAACTCATGGACAGTTTGGTCATTTTGACAGTTTCTGCAATTAAAAACTGATTATAAGCTGATTTTACAGAAACACTTAACTGATTATAAACTGATTATCAGCTGATTATTAACTAGTTTACAGAAACGCTTAACTGCTTATTTTTAATCTGATTATAATCTAAAAATTACTTATTCACAATAAGTTGAAAAGCTACAGTTTTGAGAAACACCCTCTTTATACTCTTGTGAAAAATGTATTTTGTTAGGAAATACGTTAATGATTACTTAATTGGATTAATCTTATTTTATTTTATCAAAATTATGATTAATTTTATCATATTTATATTAAGATTAACTCCATAATAGGTTACAATTATGTTATTATCTAAATTCTAGTTACACTGCTATATATAGCCATTATGGATGGTATATGAGAGATAATTCACAATAAAAAAATTTATCATATTTCTCTTTCTCTACCTATTTTATTTATATTTATAATACTTTATCAGCACGGGAATCTACTATTTTATTTATTTTAAGTATTTAAATAAAAAAAGACATAAAATTCTTCTCCCTAAATTCATATTTATCAATTTGAAAAATAAAAAATTACAAGACCAAAGATTTTTTATTGGCAATATAAATTCAGATATACTTTTGTATTTAGTTTATATTTCTTAAAGTTTTAGCATGATTGATCTTGACTAGATTGATATTTAGAATTTGATTGATAAGTGAATTTTAGAGCTACTTCATTATAGATTCTCTGAGAATTTATAATTAAAGATTAAGATTCTAATGTGAATTAAGTTCATTGTTAAACAAAATTAAGAAATATATATTTTACAACTGTCGCCGCATGTTACATTGGCTATGAATCCATTTTTTATGCCGCGTGCACAAATTGTAGTGTTTAAAAAGGTAACAGTGGCCAAAAATTTATTTTTTTCTAAAGACATGAATTAATTGTAAAATATATATTTTGGTCGAAGTCCTTCATTTAATATTTTGGCCAACTTTGGCCATTTAGTTTTATTGGCCTATTTAATGTTTGTAATTTTAAGGGGGGAAAATATATACAGTACAACAATGACATGCATTTTTTTTTAACCTTTTCTTTTGGCCATTTGTTTCTTCTTTGTGCATGGTCAAAATATCAAGGCATTAACGGTGAATGCAAATTTGTATATTGTGGCATATTATTAAGTTCATTGGTGGCATAGTTATAAATTTAAATTCAATAATTATTCTTGTATTTATGGTTATATATCTAATAACTGAAAATAGTTTATGAAAATAAAAAAAAGATATAAAATAATGGGCAAATATTTGTACATTGAGTGAAGTTGGTAAATAGATTGATATTTACTATGATTTTATATAATCATTTGTAATTTCAAAGTTATAATATTTAAACTTTAATTATAATTTTTAGTTTTTATTTGTTTGATGCTCTGTAATCTATCTAATCTTTTTTAAATATAGTATACTTACAATGTTAAATCTCATAAAACTTAAATTTATTATCCTTAATATTTTTTGAAGAAATTATCCATTATGAGTACTTAATAATGAGATTTACCTCGATATTATGAATCTTAGACATATTATGAAAAACAAATTAGGTATCTCCACAAGATCGCTTAAAAGTAATGATTCCCTTTTGATTATTTATACAAAAATTTAAAAACTGGTTATTTTAATATTAGGGTTTTATGGCAACCTCTTTTTTTTGTAAATATTAAACTTTTCATGCCTCAAATATTCTCCTACAATATCAATATTGAAAGTATAAATTCACAAAATAATATAAACTAATTTCTTATTTATCTATAGCTAAACAAAATTTTTAGTTTTTGATGAAAAATCATCAAACTCATCTAACTGACTTAACATTATATCCCGAAGTGAATGTGATATTTTTTCAAGATCATGGATGAGATCTTGATAAAAAAAAATTGTGGTGAATTTTTTTTCTACCAATTTTGAAATTAAAAGTACTAAAAAGATATATATTGACACAACTCTCATAATTTTTCATGATCAGAAATTATTTGTTCTAGTTAACATTAATAAAAATTAATGTTAATATGATATTTAGTTCTGCAAATGTGATTGAAGACTCCAAAAGAGTCCATCTTATATTCTGAATGTGAGCAAAATGATATTTCGATTATGCATTATATTCAAATAAATTCTGAAAAAATCTACTAAATTTTAAAGAATATGTCACAAAGAATATCCTATTGAAATAAAGTAAGAGAGATATTGAATTTTTATGTGTTATCTCTAAGAATTTAAGCCAAAAGTTTATATTTAAGAAATTCTAAACTTTCTAACTAGATTGTATTTTATAAAAAATAAAAATGGTTGAGTTGCACTGGAAGTGCATAGATCCCAAAATTTTTATACTTTGGCATGATCGTCTTGATCATCCAAGTTCAAACATGATACGACGTACTATTGAGAATACATGTAATATTCCTAATTTTTTAAAATTAAATAAATTAAAATTAAATTTTGATAAATTAAATGAAAAATGAAAGGATTTTAAATGAAAAAGTAAAATATATATGTAATATATATGCAAAATATGCATAACATATACAAAGTCAACAAAAGTCAATTTTTTAAAGTCAAAAGTCAAAGTCCAATGACATTTTTATGATTAAACTTTGGAAATTAAAATTTATAAAAATAATTCAAAAATATTTTATTTTTGTATGGAAGACAAAAATTAGTATTTTTATTAATTAAATAAATAATTAAAAATTAATTAAACATATAATTAAATATTATGTATATATAGTTTAAAAGAAAGTGGATGGGAGAGAAAACACAATTTGATCTTCTTCATCTTCTTCTTTCCTTCCTTAGCTGATTTTCCATGGATGTCCAAGAGAGGGATTTGCTTCTTCCAAGCTCCCAAAATTGAAGGAATTAACAAGTTTCAAGTTGTTTTGAAGCATATTGTTTGATGGAATTAATGATGAAAATAAGATTGAAAAGATAATTGGATTAAGTTGGAATGGAAAACCTTCAATGGGGAAGGTTATACTATTTTAGAATTTTGTGATAAAGTATATGATTAATTAATGTGAATGAATTAAACATGTTAAAATATGTTTGTAATGATATTAATAAACTTAAAACACCAATTTATATTATTTAACATGATTGTCCAAAGTTAAAGTAAGGTTAGGCTTAACTTTGGGATTTTGATTTGAATGATATTTAATTATGGTTTAAGATTGAAAATGCCTTTAAATGTGATATTAAATGATTGTTTATGATCACATTTGCTATAGGCATTGGGAGGAAGTATTTTGCCCAACCCTAGTGTTGAAGGGCAACTTGGAAGTAAAGTTTGGTAGGATATTTTGTTGCTTGTATTTGAGAGCTTTTAGAGGTATGTACAAACTTTGGATAAATTGGTTATGTTGGCATTACATTTGGGCTTAACATATTTTAGTTGAAAAATGTATTAAGTTACTTGATGCATTGAATATGCATGAACATTGTAATAGTTTATGTGATTTGTTATGAATGCATTAAATGCATTGTGAAAAGCCATTGATAATGGCTAAATTGAGTAAAATGTGGAATATGTGAGTTATGTGAAAGTGACCCATAGTGTTTGGGTAATAGGCTTTGTTATGTATGTATTAAAGGTATTGTGAAAGCCATTGTTAATGGTTAAAGTGCATAAATGTGATTTATATGTGAATTATGCGAAATTACCCAAAATATTTGGATAATGTGTTTTAATGTAAAATATGATACATTGTGATGATATGTTGAGATATGATAAAATGAAATGAATTGACATTGACATTGATAAAAATGAGAAAAAATTAGGAAAATGAGGAAATGAGGCAATGTGCCTATTTGATTATGAGAAAATGAGTAAGAAATTGATAATGGAAAATATGAAATAATTGTGTGCCTAGTATGTTATTCAATTTTCAGAGTTCTGTGTTTGGCAGCATGCCTATGAAGTTATCTTTATTATTTGCCTTCGAGACTAGCTTTTGAGCAATTATTTGATTTACCTTCGGGGCTAGATGATTGGCATCACTGTGATATGATTTGCCTTCAGGAATAGCTTTTGAGCGTTATTATGATTTGTCTTTGGGGCTAGACATATAGTGTCAATTTGGACCAGAATAGTAACTCTGGAATTTGAATAGCATATTAGATCATTTGGACCCATGCTTATATTTGTTTTTATGTGAATTGTAAAATGATTGAAAAATATATTTAAAATGAAATGGTATGTCACATGGTGACATGAAATACATAAGCATTATGCATTAGCATTGCATATAAGTTTCATTGTTATCATAGTTTGTACCGCTAGGTTTTAGCTTAGAGGATGATTTGAAAGGGATGTAACGTATATCTTGCTCATGTTGTAGATACTAGAGTAGTAAGGTCCCAGCTTGACAGTATACCCATAGTTGTCGAGTTTCCAGATATTTTTCCTGCTGAGTTGCCAAGGGTACCTCCTGAGAGAGCGATAGAGTTTGGTATCGATATGTTGTTTGGTACCACTGCCATCTCAATTACCCTTTATCAGATGGCACCTGCAGAGTTAAGGGAGTTAAAGGTGCAGTTGTTGGATAAAGGGTTCATCTGCCCTAGTGTGTCTCCATGGGTAGCACCTTTTTTGTTTGTGAAGAAGAAGGATGGCACCTTAAGATTATGTATTGATTACTGGCAGTTAAATAAGGTGAGAATAAGTATCCTTTGCCTCAGATAGATGATCTCTTTGTTCAGTTAAATGAAGCAACAATATTCTCTAAGATTGATATGAGATCAGGGTACTATCAGTTGAGAGTTAGAGATGTGGATGTAGCCAAGACAACTTTCTGCACGAGGTATGGACATTATGAGTTTATGGTGATGCCTTTTGGGTTGACGAATGTACCAGCAGTATTTATGGATTTGATGAACGGGGTGTTTAGACTATACTTAGAACAGTTTGTGGTGGTCTTCATTGACAATATCCCGGTGTATTCACGTAATGAGGAGGATCATGACAGACATCTGCGGATTGTATTGCAGACTCTGAGAGAGAAGTAGTTGTATGATAAGCTATCTAAGTGTGAGCTCTGGCTCGATCAGCTGACTTTTCTCATTCATGTGGTATCAGCAGAGGATATTAAAGTTGATCCGAGTAAAGTCGAGGCTATCTTGAATTGGAGTCCAATGAAGACTGTGACAGAGGTTAGAAATTTTCTGGGATTGGTAACCTATTATGGTCAGTTTGTATGATAGCTACACCACTCACCAGATTACTTTAGAAGGAAGTTAGATTTGTGTGGATAGATCGGTGTCAGGCGAGTTTTGAGCAGTTAAGGGATATGTTGACTCAGGCTACTGTCCTTGAAGGTAAACTATACGTGATATACAGTGATGCTTCACATAGTGGTTTAGGTTATGTTATGATGTAGGAGGGTAGAGTTATTGCTTATTCCTCTCGATAGTTGAAGACACATTAGCTGAATTATCTGACTCATGATTTAGAGCTAGCGGCCATAGTTTTTTCATTAAAGATTTAGTGACATTATTTGTATGGGGAAAAATATTTCATTTACATAGATCACAAGAGTTTAAAGTACTTGGGTGTTCAGAGAGAGCTAAATCTTTGACAAAGATGGTGGTTAGAGTTGATTAAAGACTATGACTATTTAATTGATTATCATCATAGCAAGAAAAATGTTATTGCTGATGCCTTGAGTTGAAAGTCTTTGCAGGTTTGACTGCTTATTTGCTCTCATTGGTTGTTGCGTTGAGAGCATTGCATGCTAGATTTGATTCTTGTGATGATGGTGCTTTGATGGCTTAGATACAGTTGAGGCCAGTTTTGTTAGATCTGGTTAGAGAGGTCCAATTGCTAGATAATAAAATTCAGAAGATTGTGATGGATTGCCAAAAGGGGGAGAGTCAAAACTTTCTTATGAGAGATGATGGCAGTCTATGGTACAGAGATAAGTTATGCATTCCTGATGATGTAGGATTGAAGAGGATGATATTGGATGAAGCACATCAGTCACTCTATGCTATGCACCTTGGTAGTATTAAGATGTATTAGGATTTGAAGCAGCATTACTGGTGGTCAGGTATGAAGAGGGACATAGCAGAGTTTGTTTTCAGATGTCTCACTTGCCAGAGAGTGAAGGCTGAGCACCAAGTTCCTTTAGGGTTGCTTCAACCATTGTTAGTACCAGAGTGGAAATGGGAGCGAGTGATGATGGAATTTGTGACTGGACTGCCTTTAACCCAGAAGAAGCATGATGTAATCTGGGTGATTGTTGATCGGATGATGAAGACAACTCATTTTTTTCCAGTTTGGCTGGATTATTCACTTCAGAGGTTGGTTGAGCTGCATATCAGTGAGATGGTAAGGTTGCATGGAGTCCCAATTTCTTTAGTGTCAGACTGAGATTCTCGATTTACATAGAGATTTTTGAGGAGTTTGTAGGATGCATAGGGTTTTCGGTTATATTTTAGTACTACTTTCCATCCTCAGACAGATGGGCAGTCAGAGAGAGTGATATAGATTCTAGAGGATATGTTGGGAATTTGTATCATTGATTTCACTGGGAGCTGGGATAGGTTCTTACCACTGATTCAGTTTGCATTTAACAACAGTCATTAGTCCAGTATTAGGATGGATCCTTATGAAGCCTTATATGGTAGGAGACGCAGGACACCTTTGTGTTGAGATGAGGTTAGAGAAGGTAAATTGGTCGGTTCTGATTTGATTAAGGAAGTAGAAGAGAAAGTGAAGGTGATTTTGGGTCGTTTGAAAGTAGCTTCAGACCAATAGAAATCCTATATAGATTTGAAGAGGAAAGTCATAGAGTTCAGTGTGAAAGATAAAGTATTCCTTAAGATGTCTCCATGGAAGAGGATTTTAAGATTCAATTGGAAGGGAAAGTTGAGTCCTCATTTCATAGGACCTTATGAGATACTGGAGAGAGTTGGTCTAGTAGCTTATAGACTGGCTCTGGCGCCTGAGTTGGATCAGGTATATAATGTTTTTCATGTCTCTATGCTTCAGAGATACAGGTTAGACCCATCTCATATCTTGTTAGTGGAGTCCATTGAGGTGAGTCCGGATCTAACTTACGAGAAAGAACCAGTAGCGATTTTGGCACGTGAGATAAAAGAGTTGAGGAGCAAGAAGGTGCTACTTGTCAAAGTCCTTTGGACGAATCATACTACTAAGGAGACGACATGGAAGAGCGAGCAGATGATGCAGAGCCAGTATCCTTAGTTGTTTTAGAATGGAAATGAGGTAATTTCACGGACTAAATTTTATTTAGAGGGAGGGAATTAT
Organism: Garcia nutans; assembly: GCA_947685225.1. Classification (NCBI taxonomy): domain Eukaryota; kingdom Viridiplantae; phylum Streptophyta; class Magnoliopsida; order Malpighiales; family Euphorbiaceae; genus Garcia; species Garcia nutans. Next base: position 20,836,882 of record CANTUV010000044.1, read on the forward strand.
AATATTTCTAATTTTTAAAAATTAAATAAATTAAAATTAAAATTAAATTGGATAAATTAAATAAATAATTTTAAATGAAAAATGGAAGAATTTTAAATGAAAAAGTGAAATGTATATGTGATATATATGCAAATTACATATAACATATATAAAGTCAACAAAAATCAATTTTTTTAAAATTCAAAAGTAAAAGTCCAATGACATTTTTGTAATTAAAATTTAAAAATTAAAATTTATAAAAATAATTCAAAAATATTTTATTTTTGTATGGATGAGGAAAATTAGTATTTTAATTAATTAATTAATTAATTAAAAATATAATTAAATATTATATATATGTGGCTTAAAAGAAAGTGGATGGAGAGAGAAAACACATTTTGATCTTCTTCTTCTTCTTCTTCTTCTTCTTCTTCTTCTTCTTCTTCCTTAGCTGATTTTCCATGGATGTCTAAGAGAGGGATTTGCTTCTTCCAAGCTCCCAAATTTGAAGGATTTAACAAGTTTCAAGTGGATTTTTGGTGATTTCCACCATAATTAGTAAGTTTCCAACTTCTTTCTTTGAATTTCATGGAAATTGAGAATATTTGTAATTTGAATTTTTGAAGTGCTATGATTTAATTGTGTATTTGGGTATTAATGAAGTTGTTTTGATTAGTTAACAATGACTTTAAGGTTGGATTGAAGAAATGGTTAAGTTTGAGTAAAGATTAGTGAAGAAAGAGAATTAAGGGCTATAGGAGAATTGGATTTTTGGAATCATGTGATTTAATTGTGCAATTTGATTCTCAATGAGTTATTTTGATTTATAACCAAGTATTTTAAAGTCAAATTATGGATTTGGTTGTGTTTGGATATAGTTTGAGAATGAAAATGTTGATTTAGGGTTTTGGAGAAAGAATTTTTCAAAGTAGGGTGATTTGTTTGATTTTATTGTTTGAAGCATGTTGTTTGATGATATTAATGATGGAAATAAGATTGAAATGATAATTGGATTGAGTTGGAATATGAAACCTTCAATGGGAAAGGTTATGCCATTTCAGGGTTTTGTACTAAAGCATGTGTTTAATTAATGTGAATGGTTTAAACATGTTAAAACATGTTTGTAATGATATTAATAAACTTAAAACACCAATTCATATTATTTAACATGGTTGTCCAAAGTTAAAGTGAGGTTAGGCTTAACTTTAGAGTTTTGATTTGAATGATGTCTAATTATGGTTTAAGATTGGAAATGCCTTCAAATGTGATACTAATGATTATTTATGATCACATTTGCTATAGGCATTGGGAGGAAATAGTTTGCCCAACCCTAGTGTTGAAGGGCAACTTGGAAGTGAAGTTTGGTGGGAGATTTCTGGCTTGCATTTGAGAGCTTTTAGAGGTATGTACAAACTTTGGATAAATTGGTTATGTTTCCATTACATTTAGGCTTAACACATTTTGGTTGGAAAATGTATTAAGTTACTTGATGCATTGAATATACATGAACATTGTAATATATTATGTGATTTGTTATGAATGTATTAAATGCATTGTGAAAAGCCATTGATAATGGCTAAATTGAGTAAAATGTGAAATATGTGAGTTATGTGAAAGTGACCCAAAGTGTTTGGGTAATAGGATTTGTTATGTATGCATTAAAGGTATTATAAAAAGCCATTGTTAATGGCTAAAGTGCATAAAATGTGATTTATATGTGAATTACCCAAAATATTTGGGTAATATGTTTTAATATAAAATATGATACATTATGATGATATGTTGAGATATGATAAAATGAAATGAATTGACATTGATAAAAATGAGAAAAATGATGAAATGAGGCAATGTGCCTAATTGATAATGAGAAAAGAGGCAATGTGCCTATTTGATTATGAGAAAAGAGGCAATGTGCCTATTTGATTATGAGAAAATGGGAAAGAAATTGATAATGGAAAATATAAAATAATTGTGTGCCTAGTATGTTATTTAATTTCCAATGTTCTGTGTTTGGCGGCATGCCTATGAGGTATCCTCATTATTTGCTTCGGGGCTAGCTTTTGAGTAATTATTTGATTTGCCTTCGGAGCTAGACGCTTGGCGTCACTATGATATGATTTGCCTTGGGGGCTAACTTTTGAGCATTATTATGATTTGCCTTCGGGGCTAGACACATGATGTCAATTTGGACCAGAACAGTAACTCTAAAATTTGAATAGCATATTAGATCCTTTGGGCCCGTGCTTATATTTGTTTTTATGTGCATTGTAAAATGATTGAAAAGTATGTCTAAAATGAAATGGTATGTCACATGGTGACATGATATAGATAAGCATTGTGCATTGACATTGCATATAAGTTTTATTATTATCATAGTTTGTACCACTAGGCTTTTGGCTTAGCACGATTGTAACTCATCGCGCAGGTAATAGGGGAGTTCTGGTAGAGCCGAAGAGTTCTTCTAGACTAGGCCGGGTCTAGATTTGAGTTGATTTTGAGCATCAAGATTAGAGACACTGCCAGCATGTATATATTTTATATTATCATACATTTTGATAATATGTATATTATATTATGTTCCAATGTATATATATATATTGTAAATTATAAAGAATGGGTTGAAGAATTTTATAATGTGGGTTTATATGTGTTTTGATAAATATATATAGGTATATGTATAAAGGTTTTGAGAAACTTGAAAAAATTGAGGAGTATGGGTGAAATGTATGATTGGTAATTTGGAGTATCATTCTTTTGCAGGTTGTGTTTTGTTAATAATTTGGGAATGTCCAAATTACAGATAAAACTCTGACGAATTTTTTCAGAGATTTTATGAAAAATGCTTATTCTAGAACCTATGATTTCTAATAAATATTTTATTGGTTATTTAAAATTACATTTTTAAATGTTTAAGGTTTAAATTGAAAAATTGAAATTTTTTTATTAAACTGGGTGTGATATTTTTATACCTTATAAGTGTATTTTACATATACTAGGTATATGTATTATACACATATAGGGTATAAGGGTGTTACAATACAAATAGAAATCAACTGAAAAATTAAAAAATTCTTTTATGTGATGATTACTTTTATACTTTTTGTGTTCAATGTAAATTAATTGTGAGAATTTTACCATCTAAATTACTTTTAGAGTCCCTTGAATTTCTATAAAAAATACATGGATATATTTGTAGCCCTATCCATCCATCTTATGGGCCATTTCGATACTTTATAACTTTAATTGATGCTTCAACTTAATGGTTATATATTTATCTACTATTAACTCATAATTATCCTATCATGACAGCTTATATGTATAATGTTTATAAGTTCACTTGAAAAGTATTTATGATTATTGTATATTAATATGAATTACCATTGAATATTTTATGTTTATACTCAATATGGTTTTCCTAAATCATTAGTTCATAAGCTTTTATAATTAATTATTATTTCTATGCTTATAAAATCAAAACTTCTTATATCCGCTTGGATACATGTTATTGTTTATGTTGCACCTTTAATTTGCATTTGGTTGTCTGCACATCACAAGTTTTGTACTTTACAACTTGTGTTTAGCTGACATAATATATCTTATCTAGAATTTGTGATATTAAAATTTATTATTGTATTGTATATATTATTATTACAACCCCTCACAAAAATAAAATGGGCTATCAATATTATCTTGATATTTATACAAGTTTTGATTGTCTATATGTTATTAGATATTTTGGGCCTTCAAAGAAAAATTTTCTAGAGTAAGATTTTTTATATTATTATTTTGATTAGTCAGCCTCACCATTTAGGGAAGATAAAAGTAAAGGGCAAAAGGAACAAGAAATTAGTTGGAATACACCAACTTTGTCCGATCTTGATACATGCACAAATCAATATAAACTGGAAGTTTAAAAACTGTTTTGTTATGGAATATTGTAAATTAGTTACTAAATGTCTTTGTAGATACTTAGAAGGTATCTAAATCATATGTTCCAGTTGCTAATACTCATACTCTATTAATTTTTCCCGCAGGACATCCTATTAATATGATAACCAATGAATCTAATATGCGTTTGAAGTGTGTTAGACCATTTGGTTCAAATTATAATTCTTTGAAAGAAGGAGGAATGGATAATTTTAAAATGACACTCCCGAAGAGGTCAAAAGCAACATAGAGTAACAATTGTATATTTCTAGAGAAGTAACCCCAGAAGTGGTTCTAGTGCCAAAAATTGTGAAAACTCACTAAAATATAGAAATATGTGGGAAAGAGACGAAATTATTATTGATAATATGTTTTTATATATAGTTACTTTTGAAATTATTGAAATATGCTTGACCCTAAAAATATTTAAAATTTTTCACGTCGAAGTTATTGTCCAAAATGTTTAAAGTTATCTAGGCTAGGCTAGATTTATTTGCTAAACATACAATATTTGGACCAATTGTCCAAACACCTGAATATGTTAGGCCCATGTGGTATTATTTGTAAAAGAAATGAATCAAATGAGATTATAAAATGAACACATTTTCCCTATTATGAATGCAATTACTCTTAGAGTTAGTTTGGCAGCTCCTAAAGGGCTCGACATACATTATGAGAACTCACTCATATGGCTTATAAGAGAAATGAGTGGAATGAAATTATGAGATATAGGACACAACTTGTGATATAAGGATTCTCACAAGATCTAGTATAGATTATGATGAGACATATCTCCTATCATAGATATTATAACCTTCAAATTTTTGATATGCTTAGCAGCCTATAAAAGGATCAACATATATTTAATGGATGTTGTGACAGTTTACTCATATAGTTCATTAGATAATGACATATATATGAAAATCTCTGAAGGATTTAAGATGCATGAAGCATCAAGATGTCTAAAGCATATAATATCATGACAAATATACCATATTGAGCTTAAAAGATGCTTATATGGGCTAAAGTAACCTGGGTGAATGTGGTATAATCACCTTAGTGAATACTTATGAAAATTGGATATGAAAATAATCCTTTCTCCCATGTGTTTTTATTAAAAGGTTAAATTCAATATTTGCTATAGTTGTAGTTTATGTTGATGATTTAAATATAATGGAAACTCTAGAAGAGATCATTACTACAAAATATCTAAGGAATTTGAAATGAAAGATCTTGGAAGAATAAAATTTTTTCTTGGATTTTAAATTTAGTATTTGTCAAATGGAATTCTTATTCATCAAGCATCATATATCAAACTCAAAAGAAAATTATATGGATAAACTTTATCCATTAAGCCCTCTAATGGTTATTCATTCTCTTGATTTTAAAGAAGATCTTTTTTCTCTCATGAGAAGATAATGAAAAGATTTTTAGTCCTGAAGTACCATATCTCAGTGTAATAGGGGCACATATATTCTTGCTAACAATACAATACTAGACATTATTTTTACAGTTAAATTGTTTGCAATATTTAGTTCTACACCAATTTGAAGGTGTTGAAATAGAGTAAAACATGTTCTAGGCTATCTACATGGTACATTTGATATGGGTTTGATTTTTCCAAAAGGAATGAAGTCTAAATTGGCAAAATATATTGATGTTAGATATCTTTCTAATCTTTAAAAAGCTCAATCCCAAATAAGTTATGTCTTTACATATAATAATACTGCTATTTCATAATTATTTGTAAAGCAAACAATCTCTGTTATTTCATTAAATCATTCAATGTTATTAACCATTCATGAAGTTAGTCATTAATGTATATGGTTGAGAAGCATAATTGAACATATTAGAAGAGTATGTGGATTATCTATAGAAAGTAATAACCCAACAATATTGTATAAAGATAATGCAATGTATATTACACAAAATAAGAGAGGCCACATAAAAGGCGACAAGACTAAATATATATCACCAAAGTTCTTTTACATTCATGAACTCATGAAGAAAGGAAAAGTCAATATTTATAAAGACCTTTTAAGTGATAACCCAGCAGATTTATTCATAAAGACACTGCCGACATCAGTCTTCAAAAGATATATACACAATGTTGGGATGTGTTCACTTAAAATATCTTGGTTGATGTATTTTTAAGGGAAAGTTACCTATGAATACTGTACTCTTTTTCCTTTGCTAAGTTTTTATCTCAATAGGTTTTTCTTAGCAAGGTTTTAATGGGATATATTTATTGGGTTAATCATCTAAGGAGAAGTGTTAAGAAATATTTGGATGACTACTTAATTAGATCAACCTTATCTTATCAAGATTATGATTAATTTTATCCTACTTAGATTAGGATTAACTTCACGATAGTTGTAATCTTCTATTTTTATCTAAAGTCTACGTACACCACTATATATATCAATTATAGTGGTGTATGATAGATAATTCACTATACATAAATTTCTCATATTTCTCTTTCTCTACCTATTTCCTTTATAATTATAACATATTTTATATTGTTGAAATAAAAAATCATTTTTTTAAATTTAGTAAATACATTACAATAAAAAAATATAAAATACATATTTTATTAACCTATTGATTATTATCACCATCTTAATTTGAGTACTCACAACTTACATTAGAGATCAAAATCAAAATTAGAAACTCACATGACTAGAAAAAGCTTCAGTGGTGCATTCCCCTTTCTCTAGTGGTTGTGTAATGGTTGAGCTTTTTAAGTAATAGATTTTCGAATTATAATGATGTGAAATTATATGTGATATTGAAAGGGGTTAAGATAATTGAAACAGAATGGAAAAGGAGCTAGATAATCCTTAGAGTTAAAAATAAAAATCCGGTATGCATGAAATTGGTATTGTTGAAAAAGAATCCTTAAATGGTGTAATTCGTAGAAGTGCATTTTAGCCCTAAGAATTGTGGCTATATTGGAATGTAAGTGGGAAAATGAATTATGGATAAATAAATTATTTTTACGATTTTATAGAATCAGAAGTCAAAATTAAACATAATTTAAGAAAATAGGTGTACAGAAGTTTCGGCATGAGCATCACACCAAATGAAAACTCTAAAGTTATATATAAGAATAATGCTAGAAATTTCTCTCCTCTTCTTCCTTCCCAAAACCAACTTCACCATTATCTCGACCAAAACTCTATTTTCTTCTTCCTTTTTTCCATTAATATACATGAAAAATTAGAGAAACCTTTCATCCAAGTGGAAATTCCTAGAATAGTTCACTAAATCAAGTGAAGTTATCATCAAATCTTGAAGGGGATTGTGAAAGTGAAAGGAAAGGTTATTGAAAGGAGGTTTGTGCTTGTTTATTGATAAATTTACTATTGTTGTGTTTTCTTTGATTTTCTAGTAATTTTAGAAGTTGTTGCAACTATTGAAATTGAATTTTATTGTATTCTTGATTAATTAAGCTTGAGATGAGTAAAATTGAGTATAGGACTAAATAAAAGAGAAATCGATCAAAAGATTGATCTTGAATGATTCTAGCTTTATTTGAGTAAATTATTAATTAAGAATTTTATTTTTTGTAACTTGTATTTTTTAAAAGAAGTTAACTTAGGGTTTTGATAAAACAAGGGTTTAGAAGAAGCAAAGAGATTTGGTTCTTAAAATTATTGATTTTGAAATTATAGTTGGACAAAAGGGATATATTTATATAATTTTGTCAAAATTGGTTTAAAGAACCCTTGAACTCTCATAAGATGATGTATTGAAAAAACATGTAAGTAATATTTAATTGAAGAAGCACTATTGCTAAATTTAATAAATTGATAATGTAAACATGAAAAATTTATTAAAAGTGCAAGTAATTGAACTATTCTGACTCATACTGCATTTGAACCTAGTCGTGGATTGAATGGTTAGCCAAAGGGTGGACGTCCTTACTATTACTGGACACCTTGTGTCATCACTGTACTGGACACTCTGTGTCATTACTGTTACTGGACGCTCTGTATCATTGTTGTTACTAGGCCTTTGCTATGCTAATTGATCTACTGGGCATTTATTTGCCAATAATGTATCCGTTATATGAATCTAGGTTTTAAATGAAAAGTATGAGCACAAGAAATTTTCATGAAGTCTGTTAGTTAGAAAGTTTAGTTTAATGTTGAAAGTTTTAGTATTGTTATTGAATAATAAGGTAAAGTAAATTTTGGTGTCATTGGTATTTTTAAAATCAATGATGTTAGTTATTAAGTAAATGAAACAACTTATAAGTGTGTTTTTGTTAATTTTTGTTTGTTAATATGCTTTATCTTAAATTTGTGGTAAATTTATATGTATACAATCACCACTAAACTTTTTCTTAGTGTGTTAGACTTGTTTCTAACACATAGATCGAACGAGAAAAGTAGGATTTACAGAGTGAGACTTAAAATGACAAGATCAACTACATCGTAAGAGGTGGTTTTTATTCTCTTGTATTCACATAGCAATATTGCAATTTTTGTATGATGAATGTATAGTTCTAAATGTTAGTAACTATAAGGTCCTTTAAAATATAAGGGTATGTATGAATGTTGAGTTTGGTATAAGCAATTAAATGTTATTATCTTTATTTTTTATTTGGATTCCATAGATGATAATTTGAATTTTGAATTAGTTTGGGTTGAGTTTCCATTAAGAAAGGTAATAAATGAGTTGAGATTGGAAGAATATGTACTGAAAATGTTACCTTTATAGGTTATGTGAAGAAAATCCATTTCCATGTGCATGGCCAAGGAAGGCCACAGGCATGGCATTCAAAAAGAAACTGTTAAATGAAATAAAATTAAAATGTAGCCTCAATTTGAAAGACACAGGTGTGGCTCTCAGTTGCCATGGTCGTGGCCCCCTATACCTAACACCAGAGGCAGAGTTGTTTAATTTACATGGGTGTGGCCTCTTGTTTCACCAAGCTGTCTTATAGGTTTTAATTTAATCTCTTCTTTGAGTTGAAAGGTGTATGGTATTGATAGCAAACCTTAATAATTCAATCTTGAGTTATTAAGGGATGTTACAAGCTGTGTCCAACGTAATTGATGATGTTTGTTTGTCAGAAAGTGGGCTAGAACTTGGTGGTGGAGATGGCAAAACTACAAGAGGATTTGGTGTTTTTCCTTAACTTTCTCATTGCTCTTTTTTTCTCTTTATTCTCATTTTCTTTCTTTTATTTTTCCAAATACAAATTACATATATTATAATATGATATTCAATGAAATAAAAAAATGAAAATGACTTGACTATTAAAAAGGCAAATTACAAATTGTCAGACATTCACTAATTCAGGTTATCATCCTCTATTATTAATTTATGATGTTACAAGCCCTTAAAAATCAACATTGTGCATGTTGTCATTCTTTCATTCAATTTCCATCCATTCTCTTAACAGGCAACATGTGATACATGATGCAGTAACACATCAACATAAAAAAATTACATAACACATGATGTGACATCACATCAATTTCTAAAAAGTATAGTAAAAGCTGGTGTGGTATCGTATCATGCATCATGTCAACTCCTATTTATTATTAATTAAAATGGGGACTTTGCACCTCATATAATAAATCAAATATTCTAATATTTATGTCACATCCCACTTAATGTTAACATAATTATTTTGTTTGTATTTTAAATATAATTTTTTAAAAAATTATAAATTCAAAAGTAATTTAATCTGATAATTAAATAAAATTTATTAATTACATTAATAAATATGTGGGTAAATTATTAAAAATATTTATTTTCAAAATCATCTAATTTCAAATAAAAATTTCAAAATGAAATTTATTAAAATAATTAAATTTTCTACTATTTATTTAAATAAATACATAGAATTTATTACTTAGACTAGTAATTATACTTATGTATTTATAAATTAGAGTCATTGGAATTATTCAACGTGAAACAAATTTATCGGAAATGATCCATATGTAATATAAAAGGTCGGATATTACCTCTGACTGATTCCCAAGAAGATAAATTTTGTACTTGTGCCATCAGTCTTGCTTCAAAGGGTCAAGTTATGATGCAGTTGCAATAGTGCATTATAAGAAAAGGGACCTATGCCAATATAATTTTATTAACGCTTTGTAATAGCGTTGAGAGAGTTATGTAAGTTTCAATAATTTTCTATGCTAATATAAAGTATTGGTAAAATTTTCTATGTTTTTTCAATAGTGTTTATAAAAAAATAAAAATAAAATATTTTTTTACGTTCTTTTATTAAGCGTTGATATGTTTTAAATAAATTACCAATGCTTGTGTCTTACATCGATTTTTTTAATCTCTTGCCTATACTTCTTAAATACATAGTTATTTTTGTCACATCCGCCTACCGCAATTATGCAGTGTAGTCACGTGCATAGCGAGAATAGGGAAAAGGAGAAGATAATTTTTGATAACAGCCCTAGATAAGGTTGTATGACCAAAGGGACCTAGTTGTAATTTTTAAAAGTTTTGGGAACGTAGATGTAATTTTAAAAAAAAGTTGCACCGGATGTTCTTAATAGTGCATATAACAGATTCCAAAAATAGAATGTAGAGAAAAATCGGATCGCAACGACGTGTAACGGTTTTTCCAGGAAATGTCCTGTTAAAGAAAAATGAAGAAATGTTGACTAAGGGCATTTTGGTCATTATCAATTAAAGTTATACACGAATTTAGGGTAGGAAATAAGGACGTGAGTACGTAGAGAATGGCGAGAGGTTAAATATGAAATGATCGCCAGTAGAAATGAAGCCGGAGAAAACCCGAGCAAAAATAGGACCTAAAGGGAATTTTGTAAAAAGTTGAGGGCTTATCGGTAATTTTTCAAAATGACTTGGAAACCTAAAATAGACCTTATAAATAGAAAGTAGAGGTCGAGAGGATCAAAACTATATATATTTTGACTCGTGAAACTATACGGTTTAAAAGATATGATCGATTAATCGCCGGAACGTAAAGTGGGCCCGGTTTCGTGTCGGGACCGGATGAGTAACCCGGGACAACTTTATGAGATCCAATGGGAAGAGGGACAAGTGGAAAGAAGTAAAGGAAAATCTAATGTTGGCCAATCAAAAGAAAGCATTTGGCATGTGTAATAAATGAAGAAAGAGAAAAAATGGACAAGTGGTCTTAAGAGGTTAACCAACACCTAAGGTGATCATCATTTCCTTTGTATATAAATATATGTGAAATGAAGAGCAAATTCTCTCTTTTTCCACTTACAAAATTCGGCCAACAAAGGGAAACACTAAAGGACTTCCAAGCTTCTTCAAAATTTGATTTTTAAGGTAAGTTCTAAGGTTTTTAAGTATGTAGACTTTAATTTTAGTATCAAAATTAGGTAGTTATATATTTATTGGAAGATTGGAGATTAGAGTCTTTATGTGGAATTGGAAAAAAATATTAAGTAAGTGATGAGATTAATTGATTAAATAGAAGAATAAAGATGTATAAAGATTAATAAGGTTGGATTAGGGTTTCGGTTGGAAAAGAAATGGAGGATAACTTATTATTTTGAATTTCTAAGGTTTATGTTGTATCTTGAATTGATTGAAGGAGAAATAAAGAATTAAGGAAGGAGAAGAAGGAAAAGCTAAGGGGAAGTACAAGAATAAGGTTTGGTACATTACCTTTGAATAATTACTTTTGATTTGGTGCTTTACCATAAAAGAAACTCTATTTGCTTACAAACTTTGGTTTATGGAAGTTTTGAAGTTGATGTTTAAATATATTGATTGAGTTTAAATTAAATATTTGAGTTATGTTCTTGTTTTCTTATGGCAATTTGGGTTGTTAAATTTAATTGAAACCAAATGTTTTGAGAAAATTTGGCAAGTTGATTTAGTAAGTTGTTTGGACTTTAATTAGTTTGATTTGAGTTAAACTTGCAAAAATTGTTAAAAGGAAGTGTTTGAATCTTCACTTTACTATTAAAGAAGCCTTAATATTGATTTGCAAAAGAAAAATAAACTATCATATGCATTTCAAATGTTTGGGCCGAAATGGTCCCAAAGTGACAGCTTCTGGACTATTTTTGTGGAAATTGTTTGGGGCAGCAAACAAATGAATTTTTCAACGAAATTTTACATGCAATTAGTCAACATATGAAATAAGTTTTCTGTAAAATTTCAGCCAAAAATAAGATCATTTACTTGGTCAAATGCATAACTGAAGTGGACTGAAATTTTGACGAAAACCCAGATTTTACTATTCATTTGGTCATGTCATTTTGCGTTGCCGATTTTTCTCGCCGCAACACTATTCATTTGGTCAATTTAGGATATTTTGAGGAATGCTTTGAAACGTTTAATATGTTTATTGTGGATATTAAATATGCGAAAAAGGGGAATGGTTGACTAAAGAATGTGTTGCGCGGCATAAATGGCAAAGTGCGATGGGAATTTAAAATGATTTCGCGAGTCATTCTAAAAAGAGGTTTGAGACTTAAATTGAATCATTTTAACCTTTTTGCTCTACTGAATAGTGGGAGTGGTAGATAAGGGTATGGTGCACTATACTAACATATGCAGTACTGCTAATTATTGTGATATGATATTTTATTCAGTGGTGAGGCCACTGAAGCCAATGGGGAGGCCCATTAGTTAACCAGGATGGGGAGGCCCATTCCTGTGATCTGATATTGGTGGTGAGGGCCACCTATGTTACAGTGGGGAGGCCCACTGCCTTATCACTATGGTTCCCTATATACTAGTAGAGCCTGAATCAAAGACATTATTTTTCGTTAAACTATATAATGCCAATGAGTTTGAATTATGATTTTACATTATTGAAAGCATATCACATTGAATGTATCATGATTTCTATTGGTATAAAGTTGGTTGATTGTGGATTTAATTATTTCCTTTGATTTCGAATACTTTCATATACTACTTTTATTTTTATTGGTAAAGTACCCACTGAGCGACAACGCTCAGCGAGTTGAGTTTTCTTGACTCGTAGGTTTGGAGCAGTAGATTTCGGTGATTAGCATCGAGCAGCACAACACAGCGCAGCACCTCAGAGTAGCCTTTAGTTTCCATTATGAGTTAGCTAGTTGTGGCATGTATATGTATATATAAGATTGAGAGTCAGTATGTGATACTGTACGTTATTGGTATGTAATAATAATAAATCTCTACTTTATTCTGGATTAGAAGTGTGAATTTTTCTTGCAGGTTGTAGTTGAGGGTATAAGGTGGATTCATTGGGAGTGTATTGGAAACTGATTGTATTCACATTGGTCTGTGTAAAATGTTTTCAAAAATCATAAAAACAAGTTTTGTCGACACTTGGGATCCAAATCTCTAGGCGAACCTCTAGCAAAATTTCTGTAAAATCGGAACAAAAATTTGACTATGTAAAATTGGTAGCAACATTTGGATAGTGTGACACCTCTACTCGGCTTACACATGTAGGTCGGGAAGGGGTGTTACAATTTTAGATCATAAACTTTATACATGTTAAATGAACCATATCATATTCAGTTGTGTCAGATTCTATAATGCATATATAACTTATTTAAGTAAATTTATTATACGTGTCATATTTGTGTAATCTATTTAAATTTCATGTCATCTTAAGATTGAGATATCTTGATAAGATTAATAAATGGATCGTGTATATATTGTAACACCCTTATACCCTATATACGTATAATACATATTTTCAGCATATGTAAAATATGCATATATGGTATAAAAATGTCACAGACCGATTTAATAAAAATTTTCACATTTCTGTTTTAAAATTTCAAATACTAATATATAAAATAAATAGTATATAAATATTATTTTCTTGTTATAGGAATCCAAAATAAATATTTTATATAAAAATATCTGGAAAAAATTCGCTAGAGTTTTGTTTGTAATTTGAACGTTTCCAAAATTCAACAAAACACAACCTGCATAAAACAAACACTCCAAATAAAATCAATTCACCAATTCACCAATACTTCTCAATTTCTCCATATTTTCTTAAAATAGTTATATATAGGTATATATATATATATATCAACATTACATATAAAATCTCATCTTAAACAAAATTATTCAAATCATTCTTTACAATTTACAATATATGCTTCAAAAACATATCATAACATACATAATATCAAAATACATTGTAATATCAAATATCTACATGCTGGCAACTGGCTCTGATCTTGATGTATCCAAAAACAACTCTTCAAGCTCAATAAATATAAACCTATATCTGACCAGGACTGGTAGAACTATCCAGCTCTACCAAATCATCCATAACACCTGCGCGACGAATTACAATCACACTAAGCCGAAGCCTAGTGGTACAAACTTTATAATAACAATAAAACTCAATACAATGTCAATGCACAATGCATATAGATGTCACATCATTCTACTTTCTTATATTTTTCAAATATTTCATAATCAAAACTCATAGCATTATATTGCTCAATTGTATCACAATTCATAATTCACATTAAAGCAAAGACAAGCATGGGCCCAAAAGGATCTAATATGCTATTCAAATTTCAGAGTTACTACTTTGGTCCAAAATGACACCATGTGTCTAGCCCCGTAGGTAATATATCCATGGATAATGTAACAGCTCCAGTCTCTTGGACCTCAACCCGGCTAGACCCTTGGGCCCTAGTATCTTGGTCCTCAACCCGGCTAGACTGCTACAGTTTTTGAAGCTTACAACCCAATCTTTTCACCCCAAAAACATCATATTTATCAGCTGGCCTGGCTTACGACCTAGTCTTTTCACCATTCTAGCGTATAGCCCGTAGGCAATCATAGGCATGCCACCAAATCCAGAACTCTAAAAATTGAATAACATACTAGGCACACAATTTATTCATATTTCTCATTATTAATCTCTTTCTCATTTTTACATATTCAATCTAGGCACATTGCCTTATTTTCACATTTTTTTTCTCACTTTTCTCATTTTTATCAATATCAATTCATTTTATTATTACACATATCTCATTTTTGCATTCACAACACATTACCCAATTACTTTGGGTATTTTTACATAATATGCATATTTCACATGTTGCACAAATTAGCCATTATTAATGACTTTTCACAATGCATTTAACACATATATGACATTACAAATGTCATAGCATATTATTTATACACAATCAATGAACCAAGTAACTTAACACATTTTCCAACCAAAATGTGTTAAGCCCAAATGTCATGCAAATATAAACAATATATTCAAAGTTTGTATATACCTCCACTAGCAACCCAAAGCAAGCTTAACACAACTTCCAATCATATCCTTCCAACTTGCCCTTCACCACTTGGATGAAGCAAATCAACCTCCCTAAATGCCTATACCAAATGTGATCATACATAATCATTTAATATCACATTCTAAGGTATTCTCAACATCAAACCATAATTAAACATCACTCTAAACCAAATCTCAAAATTAAGCTTCACCTCACTTTAACTTTGAAAAACCATATCAAGCCATTTAAATTAGTGTTTTAAGTTTATTAATATCATTAGAAACATGTTTTAGCATGTTTAAACAATTACATTAATTAACCACATGCTTATGTCCAAAACCCTAAAATGGCATAACCTTCACCATTGAAGGATCTCCATTCCAACTCAATCCAATTATCATTTCAATCTTATTTCTACCACTTATATCATTAAATAACATGATTTAAGTATTAAAATCAAACAATTAATCATTCTTTGAAAATTCACTTTTCCAAAACCCTAAATCAATACTACCATTCTCAAACTCCAACCAAATACAACCAAATCCAATATTTGACTTTAAAATACTTGTTTATGAATCAAAACAACACATTTGGAACAAATTTATACAATTAAAGCTCATGTTTCCCCAAACCCAAAAGTTCCATAACCCTAAATTCTCTCTCTTCACCATTTTTTAACCAAACTTCATCATCTCTTTAATCTAACCTTAGAATCATTGTTAATTACCCAAAATAACATCATACACACCAATTCCAACAATTATAATATACTACATCAAAATCCAAATTCTCACATAATACAAATTTTCAAGGAATTCAAAGAAAAGAGTTGGAAACTTACTAGTTTTGGATGAAATCACCAAAAATTCACTTGAAACTTGTTAAATCCTTCCATTTATGGAGTATGAAAGAATCAAATTCATGCTTCAAACTCCCATGGAAAACGCCCTAAAGGAAGAAGAAGAAGAAGAAGAAGACTTTTTTTAATATTTCTTTTCCTTTTCATCTTTTTTTTAACCATATATATATTAAAATAATTTAATAATTAATTATTTAATTATTTATTTAATAAATTAAAAGTCCTAAATTCCCTCTTTCATTCAAAAATAATTTATTTTTAAATTATTTTATTAATTTTAAATTTTTAAGATTTAATTACCAAAATACCCTTTTACTTTGACTTTTCTTTTAAAAAGTGTTGACTTTATATGTTATGTATATTTTACATATATATCACATATATGTTCCACTTTTTCATTTAAAACCCCTTCATTTTTCATTTAAAACCATTAATTTAATTTATCCATTTAAATTATAATTTATTTTATCAAATTTTCAAGAATTAAAACTTTTCAAAAATTTGGGATATTACACATATGCACAAGTAATGTGTATCTTATATACACATCAAATGTACCTTATATGTGTATTAAATATTAAGTATGTAATGTTTAATCCAACATATAAAATTAATATACCATATGTATATGTTATATATACTCTAGATATATATATTGAGTATATACAATTTATATCTCCAAATACTTATTTAATTTTTCCAAAATTATGGATGTTACATATATTAACTCTAATTGTATGATCAAAGTAGGTGTAACATCATTATACCCTATATACGTATAATACATATACTCAATATATATAAAATATGTATATATAATATAAAATTTTCACTATAAATAGCTATAGAAAATTTTTATATACATAACAATAATAAATTAACTTTGTAATAGATAAATATATTTATTTAATAATTAAAATAATAAAATAATAGAATATCTCTAGAAAAAATTTTTGTCAGAGTTTTGTTTGTAAATTGAGCAATTCCTAAAATCAATCAAGACACAGCCTGTGAAAATAACACTCCTAAAAATATACATTTATCCAAACACCAACAATCCTCCCACAATCACCAAGTAGTTCACAAAATTCATTATTTACCATAGATATATATATATATATTCATATACAAAAAAAAAGTATTTAACATAAATAGATCTTATATATTGTGTATATACATATAATTTCCCAAACCATTACACAGTTTAAACATATTTACGTAAGAAAACTATTACAAACCGAACCAAAATGCATTAATAACAAACTATACATGTAATGATGCACCAATTGGTAAGGTCTCGTGGCAAAGTCCTCAACTCCAACACACCACTCAAAACTAGACCTAATTAGGTCTATGAGGACTCCTTGTCTCTACTTTGTCACCCGCGAGATAAAGTCAATCATGCTAAGCTACTAGCGTAGTGGTACATACTTTGATAACAATGTCAATTTTAAAACAATGCATTATATATTTCTTTATGACATGAAATGTATTATGTCTCAATGCACACATAACTCACAAAAGTCACCAAAGTTTCACAATCACATATATTGGGCCCAAAAGTCCTTATACAATATTCAAGTTTCAAAAATATTAATTTGGCCTATTGCGACATTGGAAATCTGAGTGTCATATCATATTGCCCAAAAGCACATCCTCTAGCGACATTAGGGATCTGAGTGTCATATAATACCGTCTGTAGGTGTGTTCCCTATCAACACTGAGGATCCGAGTATCATGTCATACCGCCCGTAGACGCGTCCCCTATTGATACCGGTGTGTCTAGCTTGGAGGCATATAAAAATATCATCACATGTCAATGTGACGCGGACCCTTAGCAATGATGGCAGCAAACCCAACGTATAATAATGGTAGAGAACTCCTTGAAACTTGATAATCACCTCCTAAGGAACCCAACGCCTATAAAGAGACGCAAACTCACTATGATTGAAGGATTTAGTTGGTAAGAAGAAGGAAAACGCCACAACTCTTGTTGATAAGTAAACCTAATTCTTGATGCAAAGAAAGAATTAAAGAATCCACTCTAATCTCTCTCACACGAAATTTCACAAGAAGAACTTGTAGAAGAATTCAAAATTTTTTTATTAAATGTTGTATCTCAAATTCTGCCTAATAGTGCCCTTAAATAAGGGTTACAAAATTCCTAATTGCATAAGGAAAACATTCCTAATTGCATAAGGAAAATGGAAAACATTCCTAATTGCATAAGGAAAAATATAAAGTAATCCTAATCCACTAAGGAAAATATAAAGTAATCCTAATCCAATAAGGAAAATATAAAGTAATCCTAATCCACTAAGGAAAACATAAAGTAAATCTGAATCTAAATCAGATAAGTAATCTAAATCCTATCCAAATCTAATAAAACAAATCCAAAATAGATTTGGAAAGACTAAATAATATCAAATCCTAAAAGATATGGAAAATAAAATAATATCCTAACTAACTAAGGAATGAGGGGACCACATCCCATGTGACAAAAAGATGCCTTCCACTTGCTGAAATTCGTAACTTCCTTGGGCCCATATTAAACATGCCTTAATTAAGTCCAAAAAAAGGCCTAATGTATTGGAAAAACAAGCCCAACATGTGCAGCCATGTTCAGCCTTAAAAACTTGCTAAACATGCCAAAAAACTTGCTGAACAAGCCCAAGAAAGCATGCCCATGTGTTTGGACGTGATTTCCATACTTTGATCTTCACTTTAGGCTTCCCTTTGTGTAGCTTTGGCCTATAAGCTGTATCAAGCTCCACAAAGCCCATATTGCTTGAATTGCACCAAATCTGCTCCATATGAAGTGTAGCACGCCCCAAGTGTATTTCAGCCTCATAAAAGAGCTTTTGAACTCCTTTTAAATCTATTTGGATGATGTAAGATTGCTTTTCTTCAATGGCACAAAGCTGCCATATCTGGTTTGTATCACAATGGCATGCCAAATCAACAACACCAAATTTAATTCTCTAGAACAAGTCATTGCATAAGGTGAACATACATCATAAACACATTATCACATTTTCCATATTCAAAATATCATTCCTCATTCTCATCACATTATTCATGGCTTTCTTCATAATTTCCACATTTTCCACAATCCATATTCAATCCCATTTTACATATTTCTTAGTCACATTTACAATGTGACTCCTCTCCTATATTTCCAATATAATTTAACATAATTCACGTTTTCTACAATTTATTCATAATATTATCATTAGTCATTCTACAATGGCTTATCATTTCATATTTCATGCATTACACTCACTTTAAGTTAAAATAATACACTTAACATATTGTTGTCCCAAATTAGTAGCCAAGAGGGGAGTGAATTGGTTGATATGAAGAGTGATGGTAAATTTAAAATTCAAAAACAAGAGATGAAGAAGATGCAGAAGAAGAATGAGTAGAGTACAGAAGAAAGAACACAAAGAGTTATAGTGGTTCAAATTTACCTGTATCATATGTCTACTTTCTTAACAACTTGTTAAGGTTCCACTAGTCTTGAGTTTTTGCAAGCTTAACTCTAACTTAGTATTTTCTCTGGCTCACACCAAACTATTGCAATGGTTTGGGATCAATCCTCACAACCCTTACAAGAGTTTTTCTAGACTCACTCTAACAACCTGCGTGTTTCCAAGCTCACACTCAAACTTTTGATGGTGTTTAATGTTCACACCTAACACATAATCAATACAAATGTAATTTTGATGCAACAAAATGAAATTTGTTAAACTTTGCTATTACAATCACAATCTTTCTTAAAAATGAAGTTTCTTGAGGTATTTATAGTCTTCAAGTCTTCAACTAGCTATTTGGGATAGGAGCCAACATGTTTGATTCTTGTCTCTCACTAAATTATTATCCAGAGCATTTTTAGGGTTGGACTAGCCATGGTCCAGTAGTACTTTTATAAGGCCAGTCAAAATTACTGGAGTCCGGTCATAC
This sequence comes from Garcia nutans, assembly GCA_947685225.1. Lineage (NCBI taxonomy): Eukaryota > Viridiplantae > Streptophyta > Magnoliopsida > Malpighiales > Euphorbiaceae > Garcia > Garcia nutans. Next base: position 20,856,853 of record CANTUV010000044.1, read on the forward strand.
TTTTTTGAAATTCTGACTAATGCTCTTCCAACGGTTGTTCACATGGCTTCCACTTATTGAGTGAAGATATAATAGCTTCTGATTTGAAGAATATTTAAATAGTTTAGTTGGACTTGCATCTGGTCCGATCAAAACTATGATGGTACGTTTAAATTCTAGGCGTACCTTTAGTCGAGAACTCTACTGGATGTTTTGGTTAATTTCTACTTCAAAGGTCCGGTAGAAATTCTTGATGGTCTGGTCAGAATTTTCTGCACTTTTGACCATGAATCTTACTGTGTGATTTGCCATTTTTCATAATGAATAGTGCAATCAGACTTGCCCATGGTTCGAGCGAACTTTCAGTGGTACAGTGAGATTTTGGGAGTACCATCCACCGGGAACCTTTCTGTGTAAATAATGTTCATGTTGATATTAAGGGTTTGATCGGTCTTTATTATGGTTGGATCACACCTTTCAGTATTTCTTCAAAAATTATCTTTCTGCAAAATGTAACTTGATACAAATGTTAGTTAAATTTAATTTGATTACCTAAGATCAAATATAGAGTAATCATGCCAAGGGTTTGGCTACCAATCTCCCCCTTTTTTGACTTTGACAATTAAATTGAATTTAAAGTGCTCAAAGAGTATTTAAGTGAAATTATGTTGATTTGTTCCCCCCTTAATAAGTGCTTCATGTAAATTCATGTAAATTGAGTTTATGTTATGCAATTGGTCTTTTAATATTAACTGCTCTAAGTATTCAAATTGATTCAATTCAATTCAATCATTCAATCACTTCTCCCCTTTTGACAAAGGCAAAAACATTCAAAGAAAGCATTCATTCAAAAACACTTATTTAAACAAACATAAGAACAATATTGAAATCATTAAACAAACACAAGTACAATGAAATAATAAATGATAAATTAAGTTTTAATCAATTTGTTCATCATCAACAACTCCATCATCCCCTTCTTCTTCTTCATCTCCTTCTTCTTCTTGATCTCCTTCCTCTTTTTCTTTTCTTGGGTGAGAGACAGTAGCTTCGCCTTCTTCTTCATAAGGAGAGGAGCCATAGATTGAAGGAGATAAGCTCGGTTCATCTTCAAAGCATTTTGGTAATTCCAAAGCTTCTTGAATTTTTTGAATGTCAAGATGAAGATGAAAGATTTGGTTGGTAAGGCTATCAATTCTTATTCCTTGGGAGCTCATTTGACCATGTATATCTTGGAGAAGTTGGAGGATGGATGATTGAGGTCTTGTGGTTGCAATTCTAGGAAATTCTATTTGGAATGTCTCTTCACCTTATTCTACAATCCTAGGTCTTTTCCTTTGTCAGGCTCTAGCACCTAATGGTCCTAAAAGGTAGACATATATCCCATTTTCATCCTTAATACATTAGGCATGTTTGAGATGGCCTATGTTTATGGATTTCTTTATGGGATCAAGAGAATTAGAAAGAGTGGCTTTGTTTATTAGTGTAAGTGCACCAACATATTTGCCAATTTGTGTTATTTGGGTGGAGAGAAGAATAATTCTAGATTTGGTTTTCCTAATCTGTAGAAATGTGTCAATTAGAAAATTTTCAGTTTGGATGGGTTGACCTCTAATGAGACAATAAAGAAAGAGGAGATCATTTTGTATTACTTTTTCATTGCTTTCTCCCCTAGCACTTATTGTGTAGGTGATAATCCTATGCAACATCTAATAAGTCAAGGTCCTAAGGTTCTCGGCATTGGATTATTTGTGAAGTGAGGTTTCAATGGAAATTTCTTTTCAAAATTTCAATTGAACTTCAGGAGAGAAATTCCTTCAAATTGAAAACCTCAAATAGATGAAAAATCCTCTAAGGTGAGACATATTCTTAGTTGAAGGACCTAAACGATATGTCATAATAACCTAAGGGGTTGGTGCCCTTTTTGCTAACAACTAAGGTTGTGAGAAACTCTTTTATCAAGCTCTCCAAACCAAGGTCATCATTCTCCAAGAAGACAAATTTCTCCCATCCTAAGATTTGGAGACAACCTCTAATATCATTTTCAATGCCTAGAGTTATATAGTGAGGGTGGAGAAGAGACGGTTTACTTCTATAATTTTATCTTTAAGGGTAGCATACCTTTGTCTTTCTTTATCATTTTGAATCTTATCTTATGGCTTCTTCTTGGTGGTGGTTCTTATTGAGAAGAGGCAGTAATTCCCTTCCCTTTTTCAGCTCTTGAAGCTTTTCTTTTATGTTCTTTAAGAGCCATTGAGTTTGATTGAGAAAATAGATGAAGGAGAGAAGAGGTTTTAAGAGAGTTTGGGTGTTTAAGTGTTTAGAATTTGATAAAAAGTTATAAACAGTGATATTGGGGGATATTTGTAGTGTTTTGGTTGAAAAATAGCCATTTATAGCTATTGGAGGAGTAATTTACACGTTTTGAATGAGTTCTAATGGCTAGAAAATTTTTAATACAGGGTAAAAGTCCAGTCTCACTACTGTAAGTTAGATAGTAAAATTTAAAAAATCAAAGAAAGTTCAATTGAACTATAGAAGGACTGAACGAAATTTTGATTTTAGGTACAACAGTCAAAAAATTTTGAAATATTCCAGTCGCACCACTGAGGGTATGGTCATACTTTTACGAAAAATTTGAAATCAAGGATTTTCAAACAAGTACGATCGAATTGTAATGCGGTCCGATCGAGAAAAAGCTAAAAATTAATATTTTTAGAAAAATTGCTTGTTTTAATTGGAATCTTCAATATATGATCAAAAATATATACAAATGGGAAATTTAGATCATATAAAATAAGTTTTCAAGCAATTCCAATTCTTATATTAATATTTTTTCATCCATCATCTCTAAGTGTTGCTTTATGAAGTTTAACCTTTCCTCATTTAAGGATTTTGTAAAGATATCAGCAAGTTTGCAACATCTGCATTATTGGTATACATGGGAGTAATTTATATAGAGAATTAATTAAATATGCTGGGAGAGGAAAATACAAGGTATAAATATAATAAATACATATATATATTGTATACATAGTATATGCACAAAAAATACATGATATATACATTTTGCATTAAAAGAAAAAATGAGTTAAAAAGTCAAAGTCAAAATAAAAGTAAATAAAATAAATAAGTAAATAAAATTAAATTAAAAATTAAAATAAATTTTGGTAGTGGAAGATGATGGAAAAGTTATATATTAATGAAATACTAATTAACTAATTAAATAATGAAATAATTATATATACAAGTGGATGGAAAAGAAAGAAGTAAAATTGAGAAAAAATAATTAAAAAAATTGGATAATTGTGGATGGAAGAAGATATTTTATATATTTAATAATTTATAAATAAAATAATAAATTAATTAAATATAGATGTGGAGGGGAAAAGAAGTTAGAAATGAAACAAAATACTTCCTCTTCTTCCTTCCATTCTCAGTATGTTTTTCTTCAAGAATAAGAGGAGAATTTTTGCTTCATAGATACACCAAATTTCACAAAGGATTTAAAGGATTTAAGGTGCTTTTAAAGAGTAATTAAGATTTAGGTAAGTAATTTATGCTCTAAGTTTAGTTTTTATGATTATGATGAATATGTGTAATTTGAGATTGTGATTGAGAATGTTATAATTGTTTAAATGGGTTTGAATGATATTATTTTGATTAGTAAGTAATGATTTTAAAGTTAGATTAAAGAAAAAGGATAGTTTTGGTTTGAGCTTGAAAGAGGTAGCAGTGATATTAGGGTTTTGAGAATGGTTTTAGTAAAAGGTGGTGATGCAATTTGTTTTATAATTTTAATGGTGTTGTTTAATAATGTTAATGATAGAAATGAATTTAAAATACCATTTGGAATTGAATAGAATGAAGTTCTAAAGTTGAAGAGGCTTAGGGAAAATTTTTAAATTTTGACGATAATGTAATACATTGTATATTAGTGCTTGAAATATGTTAAAATATATTGTTAAAGATGTTTTTAAGCTTAAAACTTCATTTGGAATTAGTGAGATTGGTTTTTCAAATTTAAAGTTTATTATGGCAAGAAAGGAAATTGAAGGATTAGGTTTTAATTGAGTTCTAGTAGTTATAATGTGTAGAATTGTGACTCTAATGCATTATATGTACCAACATTTTGGATAGGTGTTGAATAAGGGCTTATTACTCAATCCTAGTGTTGAAGGGCATCTTGGAAGTGAAGGTTGGAGGGTGATTTTGAGCTTGGGTTTGAGTGTTATTTGAGGTATGTACAAACAATTGATAATCTAGATATAATTACATTAAATTTAGCCTAACACATTTTGGATAGAAAATATGTTAAGCTATTTGGTACCTTAAATATTCATGAACATTGTGTTATAACATGTGAATTATTGTGTATGCATTATGTGTATTATGTAAAGTAATTATTAATGGCTAAAGTGAATGAAATGTGGTTTATGTGCATTATGTGAGAATGACCCAAAATATTTGGGTCTTGTGATTTTAATATGAAATGGCATATATTATGATGAAATGATAAGATATGATGAATTAAAATGATTTGGCATTTCTATGAATGAGAAAAATGAGAAAAGAGACAATGTGATGAGAAAAAGTGATTATGAAAGTATGTATTATTTGCGTGCCTAGTATATTATTCAATTTTAGAGTTCTGTGTTTGGTGGCATGCCTATGAGGTTATCCTCATTATTTACCCTCGGGGCTAGACGTTGGACATCACTGATATATGATTTGCATTCAGGCTAGATACTGAGCATCACTATGATTTGCCTTCAGGGCTAGACGCTGGGCGTCACTTGCCTTCGGGCTAGACACTGAGTGTCAATATGGACCAAAATACTAACTCTAAGATTTGAATAATATATTATATTATTTGGGTCCATGCTTGTGTATGTGTTAATGTGAAGTATAAAAAGATTAAAGATTATATTTTAAAGTTGAATTGTATACCACATTGCGAAATACCATGCAATTAATAGCATTATGCATTGTGATTATATTAAAGTTTTATTATTATCAAAGTTTGTACCGCTAAACTATTAGCTTAGAGCGATTATAATTCATCGCGCAGGAGACAGAGTTGATCCAGTAGATTTGAAGAGTTCTTCTAGACCTAGTAGTGTCTGGCTTTGGGGTTGATTTGAGTTGATTACTGTTGCCACAGGGACAGAGCCAGTTGCCACTATATATATATATATATTATTTTATAGTACATTATTTTATTATGTATATTATATTTATGTTTTTGAGAATACTACAAATTATAAAAAATATTTTGGATAAATTGTATAATGTGGGATCGTGTATATATGTTTTGATATATATATATATATAAATGTATATGTATAAATGTTTTGAGAAATTTTGAAAAAATTGAAAAGTTGGGGTGAAATGTTGATTTGTTTTTATTGGGAGTGCATTTTGATGCAGATTGGGTATTGTTAACATTTTGAGATGTCCAAATTACAGACAAAACAATGACAAATTTTTTTCAGAGATTTTTATATAAAATACTTATTTTGAAAATCTATAATTAATAAAGAATATTTTATTTACTATTTAAATATATATTTTAAGGTGTTTGGGATTTTAAATTGGAAATATAAAATTTTTTATTAAACTGGATTGTGGCATTCTTATATTTTGTGCGCATATTTTACGTATACTGACTGTTTATATTATACATATATAGGGTATAAGGTTGTTATATTTATTTTAGTATCAGAGCCTAGGTATAAGTGTCTGCATTATTTTGAAAATGTGAAAGGAAAGTTTTGGAACTAATGATTTGTATTTTAAAACATACATATACATTGGCACATGTATTGATCTCTGATGTGGAAATGTCCGTTTGATGTAACTAATATAAGTTGAGGTAGCTTTTTGGACGCATAGATCAGAGTGGCGCAGTGTAAGCATTATTTTAGAGATTTAAATTTAAAAGATCTTTGGAGCATTTACTTAATTAAGATTTATATTGGATTCAATTCATAAATAAGAGAAATTAAGAAAATGATCAATGATATGAAATAAAGAGCATGAAAGATGAATATTATAGTTGCTAGAAACTTTTCATATGTGTTGTGAGGCGTCTGAATTTTTAGACTAACCTAGAGATACTAATTGAGCTTGAAATTTTATTGGGATGTTTTTCTATATGTTAGAATATAATGTAAAAAATTTCATAATTTTTAAAGATGAATTAATATTTAATAAAAATCGAAGAACACATATTATTGGGGGCATTTTAGCAACTCAGAATTTGTAGAAATTGAGAAGCATATTTAAACATCATATCAAACCAACCCAGAAAAATCTAAACTTTTACATTAAATATCATATGTAATCCTAGAATATATGGTTAAAATTTCATGAATTTTTATTATGGTTTGTTACTTGAAAAAAATAGATAATTAGGTACTGCCAGGGGAATTATTGAAAAGACAAATTATGTGGCTTTGGAACACTTAATTTTTTAAATATAGTAATCAGTTTGGAAAAATCTAAAATTTTAAATATAAGTCAATATATGTGTCTAGTGAACATGATTAGAAGTTTATAGTCTTTTGAAAAGTTTTGGTGAGAAATGAGAAATGAAAAAATGAGATTGGCATGAAAGTGAGGAAGTCATGCTGATTTGTGTAAGTGAGTAGTAAATTAATTTCATGTGATAAGTGAATGAAGGAAATTATGAAAATTTTCATAGGGATGGGTCGAGTTATGAAGAAGGAATATTAAGTTTTTAATAGATTAGAATAAAGAGTTCATAATTAAGATTAAAGAGAGAGCTAGAATATAATAAGAAATATGTTTACTATGGAAGTATATTGAGGATTTATTAAAATGACACATAGTATTCACTAAGTCAAGATTGACTATAAGTAAGTAAGAATTTAAGAATTGTTCCTTGTATTGAGCAATTAAAATGTGAATTTATATAAATGGTTTACTAAGTTAATGTGAGTTGAGGTTATGAATACAATCTATATTTAGTTGCATGATTGAGATGTGTTTATTAATGTGTTTATGTGGAAATGGATGTTATGAGAAAAGCAATAAATATCTTTTGGATATTTGAAGTGGATGTAAAAATTTAATAGAGGGATTTTAAGTTATTTTATGAATGGTATTTGGTTGATTAATCAAGACATGAATCATTTGATTTAGATGAATAAAATTAATAATGATATGTTAAGTAAATGTTGGGAGTATTTGTAATCATTGGTGAAATGGTTATAAGATTGTTGTGTGATCAATTTAACTGGTGAAAAGACTTAGAAGTGGAGAAAAGTTGAGAAAGAGTTGTAGTGAAGGCAGTGTTTATTTGTAACCCATGGGTATGGGCCTAAGATGACATGATAGGGGAGTAGTTTTGGTAAGATTGATAGTTTTTGCTTCATGAGATAAGGCAAGATTTGTGATTTGTGTAGTTGAAACTAATAACTTCGTGTTAGAAATTTTTTTATACCTATAGACAGTGTGGAGAGAGAAGAGAATTGTGAAAATATGATGAGTTATAGATAATGTGAAAGGAAAGTAATTATATAAATATGGTAACTATACGAAAATGTGAGGAGATGATAAATGAGAGGAATTATGGAATGTGATTAAGAGTTATATTGAATGTATTTGAAAATAGCATAATGTGAATAAGTTGATGGAAGTGATGTTCAAAGTGAATGAGACTATGGGTAATAAATATGGTAGGAGATGATCATGAGAATTATGTAGAATTTATATAGAGATAATAGGAAAAAAACATGAATAGGAAATGAATTATTTGAAAAGATGTTTATTGATTGTATACAATCATTAGTTTAAATAAGTTAAAATGAATGTTATTTGTGATGATGAATCCAAACAGAATTGGAATTTGAGAATAAGTTTGGCCTAGTAGAGTTAGGTCATGAGTTGAGATAGAATGATAAATTTTAAACAGGTTAAATATTAGTTTGAATAGAGTAAGCCTATGATGCTGGTATTAGTAAGGCTATGATGCTAGTATTGTGATAGTTAGATCATCTGATCTAGATTATGGTAAGTTTGTGAGTAATTATTGAGATTCAAATGTATAGTTGTATTAAGAGTATGAGAGATATGTGGCAATGTATATAATGTAATGTTATGATATGTGTGTGTGGATATTAAATGAGATAAGATATATCAATTGTAAATGATTATAAGAGAAAGAAGTTGATTATCAGTAAATTAAGTTTATAGATATTATGTTAATGTTAAGAAAATGATATTTTAAAGATTAAATTAAATGTGTAAGAAATAAGGGAATTATTTAAGAGAAGGGCGATTAAATAAGAAAGATGTTAACTATGTTGTTGTCAGAGAGTATATATATATTGCGTTGATGAATAACCTATGGGAATGAATTAGATAATAATTGAAATATGATTTTGTTGTTGTATAATAATTGTATTGAATTAATGTGTAGTAACTATATAAAGAATGGAATCAGAGTTGAGATGTATAAAATTATTGTGTTAAGATTTGTTAGGTGGAAGTTGGGAGTTATTATTACCTATGGTTTTATAAACATATATTTGTAAATATAGAAAAGAGATGGTTGAACAGAGATACAAATCTAGAAATGGTTGCGATGGCTGAATAGTCAGTATTAAGGTATAAGTCATTAACTTTTACATTTAAGATAATGAGAGTATATTTCATAAAATGATGAGTAATAAGATATTTTTAGTGTAACAGATTTGTGATGTGTATACACCAATAAGATGAATTGATTTTGTCTAATGACAATTTGATTGATGATATGATGATCTATCATAATTGTTATTATTAGAATGGAAAGCATAGTGATAAGATCTGCAATTCTATATGACAATTTGGGAGATTCATAAAGGGGGAGAGAAAATATGATGGGATTAGAAATGATTGAAGATTGTGGTGATAATCATGTGGTTGGTTATATAGAGAATTGCGAAAGTTGTTCATTATATCATATAATTTCTAGGAATAAATTATTTAAGGGAGAGAGAAATATAACATCCGCATTATTAGTATATAGGGGAGTAATTTATATCGATGATTAATTAGATATGTTGGGAGAGGAAAATACAAGGTATAAATATGATAAATACATATATATATTGTATACATAATATATGCACAAAATATACATGATATATACATTTTGCATTAAAAGACAAAATGAGTTAAAAAGTCAAAGTCAAAATAAAAGTAAAATAAATAAATAAGTAAATAAAATAAAATTAAAAATTAAAATAAATTTTGGTAGTGGAATATGATAGGAAAGTTAGATATTAATGAAATACTAATTAACTAATGAAATAATGAAATAATTATATATATAAGTGGATGGGAAAAGAAAGAAGTAAAATTGAGAAAAATTAATTAAAAGAAATTGGATAATTGTGGATGGAATAAGATATTTTATATATTTAATAATTTATAAATGAAATAATAAATTAATTAAATATATATATATGTGTGTGGAGGGGAAAATAAGTTAGAAATGAGACAAAATACTTCTTCTTCTTCCTTCCATTCTTTCTACATTTTTCTTCAAGAATAAGAGGAGAATTTTTGCTTCATAGATACACAAAATTTCACAAAGAATTTAAAGGATTAAGGTTTTTAAAGAATAATCAAGATTTAGGTAAGTAATAATGATCTAAGCTTAGTTTGGTGATAATCTCTAATATCATTTTTAATGCCTAGAGATTCTACAGTGAGGGTAGAGAAGAGACAGTTTACTTCTACAATTTTATAAGAGACAATTTACTTCTACAATTTTATCTTTAAGGGTAGCATACCTTTTCCTTTCTTCATCATCTTAGAATATTATCTTATGGCTTCTTCTTGGTGCTTCTTCTTATTCAGAAGAGACAGTAATTTTGTTCCCTTTTTTCAGCTCTTGAAGCTTTTGTTTTATGTTCTATAGAAGCCATTGAGATTGATTGAGTAAATAGATGGAGGGAAGAGGTCTTAAGAGAGTTTGAGTGTTTTGAGTGTTTAAGTATTTAGAATTTGATGCAAAGTTGTAAACACTAATATTGGAGGGGGGGATATTTGTAGTGTTTTGATTGAAAACTAACCATTTATAGCTTATGGAGGAGTAATTTGCACATTTTGAATGAGTTCCAACAGCTAGAAAATTTTGAATTCAGAGTAAAAGTCAAGTTTGACTACTGTGAGTCTGTTGGTGAAATTTGAAAAATCAAAGAAAGTTCGATCGAACTATAAAAGGACCAAAAGAAATTTTTATTTTAGGTACAACGGTCAAAAGATTTTGAAATATTCCAATCGTACCACTGAGGGTATGGTCATACTTTTACGAAAAATTTGAAATCAAGGATTTTCAAATAAGTACGGTCGAACTGTAATGCGGTCCGATCGGGAAAAAGCCAAAAATTAAGATTTTTAGGAAAATTCTGTGTTTTAATTGAAAGCTTCAATATATGATAAAAAAATAGATACAAATGGGAAATTTAGATCATGTAAAATAAGTTTTCAAGCAATTCCAATTCTTACATTAAGGGGTTTTCATCCATCATCCCTAAGTGTTGCTTTATGAAGTTTAACCTTTCTTCATTTAAGGGTTTTGTAAAGATATCAACAAGTTTATAACATCTGCATTATTAGTATACATGGGAGAATTTATATAGAGGATTAATTAGATATGTTGGGAGAGGAAAATACAAGGTATAAATATGATAAATAAATATTGTATTATATATATATATATATTATACATAGTATATGCACAAAGTATAAATGATAAATACATTTTGTATTAAAAGATAAAATGAGTTAAAAAGTCAAAGTCAAAATAAATGTAAATTAAATTAATAAGTAAATTAAATTAAATTAAAAATTAAAATAAATTTTGATAGTGGAAGATGATGGGAAATTTAGATATTAATGAAATATTAATTAACTAATGAAATAATGAAATAATTATATATATATATAAGTGAATGGAAAAAGAAGAAGTAAAATTGAGAAAAATTAATTAAAAGAAATTGGATAATTGTGGATGGAAGAAGATATTTTATATATTTAATAATTTATAACTAAAATAATAAATTAATTAAATATATCTATATATATATATATATGTAGAGGGGAAAAGAAGTTAGAAATGAGATAAAATACTTCTTCTTCCTTCCTTCCATTCTTTGTAAGTTTTTCTTTAAGAATAAGAGGAGAATTTTTGCTTCATAGATACACCAAATTTCACAAAGGATTTAAAGGATTTAAGGTGCTTTTAAAGAATATTCAAGGTTTAGGTCAGTAATTTATGCTTTAAGCTTAGTTTTTATGATTATGATGAATATGTGTAATTTGAGATTGCGATTGAAGATGTTATAATTGTTTAAATGGGTTGAATGATGTTAATTTGATGAGTAAGTAACGATTTTAAAGTTAGATTAAAGAAAGGGATAGTTTTGGTTCGAGCTTGAAAGAGGTGATAGTGATATTAGGATTTTTTAGAAGGATTTTGGTAAAAGGTGGTGATGCAATTGGTTTTGTAATTTCAATTGTGTTGTTTAATGATGTTAATGATAGAAATAAACTTAAAATACCATTTGAAATTGAATAGATTGAAGTTCTAAAGTTGAAGAGACTTAGGTCAAAATTTTAAAATTTTGAAGATAATGTAATACATTGTATATTAGTGCTTCAAATGTGTTAAAATATAGTGCTAAAGATGTTTTTAACCTTAAAACTTCATTTGGAATTAGTAAGATTGGTTTTTCAAATTTAAAGTTTATTTTGGCTAAAGAAGGGGAATTAAAGGATTAGGTTTTAATTGAGTTCTAGTAGTTATAATGTGTAGAACTTTGACTCTAATGCATTATATGTACCAACTTTTTAAATAGGTGTTGAATAAGGGGTTATTACTCAATCCTAGTGTTGAAGGGCATCTTGGAAGTGAAGGTTGGAGGGTGATTTTGAGCTTGGATTTGAGTGTTATTTGAGGTATGTACAAATTATTGATAATATAGATATAATTGCATTAAATTTTGCCTAACACATTTTGGATAGAAAATGTGTTAAGCTACTTGGCACCTTGAATATTCATGAACATTGTGTTATAACATGTGAATTATTGTGTAAGCATTATGTGCATTATGTAAAGTAATTATTAATGGCTAAAGTGAATGAAATGTGTTTTATGTGCATTATGTGAAAATGACCCAAAATATTTGGGTCTTGTGATTTTAATGTGAAATGACATATATTATGATGAAAGGATAAGATATGATGAATTAAAATGATTTGGCATTGCTATGAATGAGAAAAATGAGATAAGAGGCAATGTAATGAGAAAAAATAATTATGAAAATATGTATTATTTGTGTACCTAGTATATTATTCAATTTTTAGAGTTCTGTGTTTGGCTGCATGCCTATGAGGTTATCCTCATTATTTGCCTTCGGAGTTAGACGCTGGGCGTCACTGATATATGATTTGCCTTCGGGCTAGATGCTAGGCATCACTATGATTTGCCTTCGGAGCTAAACACTGGGCGTTACTTGCCTTCGGGCTAGGCACTAGGGGTCAATATGAACCAAAACAGTAAGTCTGGGATTTAATAATATATTAGATTATTTGGGCCCATGCTTGTGTATGTTTTAATGTGAAGTATAAAAGGATTAAAGATTATGTTTTAAAGTGGAATTGTATGCCACATTGTGAAATGTCATGCAATAGCATGTGCATTGTGATTATATTAAAGTTTTATTATTATCAAAATTTGTACTGCTAGGCTATTAGTTTAGTGCGATTGTAATTCATCGAGCAGGAGACAGGGTTGATTCTATAAATCCAGAGAGTTCTTCTAGACCTGGTAGGGTCTAGCTTTGGGGTTGAATTGAGTTGATTGTTGCTGCCATAAGGACAGAGCTGGTTGCTACTATGTATATATTTTATTTAGTAGTATATTTTGTTATTATGTATATTATTTGTTTTTAAGAATACTGTGAATTATAAAGAATATTTTGGATAAATTGTATAATGTGGGATCGTGTATATGCATTTTGATATATATGTGTGTGTGTGTGTGTGTGTGTAAATATTTTGAGAAAATTTGGAAAAAATGAGAAGTTGGGGTGAAATGTTGATTTGTTTTTATTGAGTGTGTGTTTTGATGTAGGTTGGGTATTGTTGACATTTTGGGATCTCCAAATTACAGACAAAACACTGATAAATTTTTTCTAGAGATTTTTATATAAAATGCTTATTTTGGGAATCTATAATTAATAAAGAATATTTTATTTACTATTTAAATATATATTTTAAAGTCTTTGGGATTTTAAATTGAAAATGTGAAAATTTTTATTAAACTAGGTTGTGGCATTCTTATACTTTATACACATATTTTATGTATACTGAGTGTATGTATTATATGTATATAGGGTGTTACAAAGTTGGTTTTGTATATCAATGAATTCTAAGACGACATTTTAGTTTTGAACATTGTGTCTTAAGAAATGATGTCTAATATCTATATGTTTTGACCTAGAATGTTGAATTGAATTTTTAGATAGATTAATGGCACTAGTGTTATCACATTTAATGTGAATGTGATAAAAAGTTTTATCATAATCAGACAATTGTTATTTCATCCAAAGAACTTGTGTACAGCAAAAACATACAACAACATATTTGGCTTTCACAGTAGATAAAGCAACAGATACTTATTTCTTGCTAAACCAAGAAACTAAGTATTCACCAAGAAAATGGCATGCCATGGTTGTGCTTTTTCTATCCAAAAAACTACCGGCATATTCTACATTCGAAAAGCCTAAAATGTTAAATTATGTATTTCTATGATACCAAAGTCCTAAATGCAATGTACCGTTCAAGTATTTCAAAATTCTTTTAGTCGCATTCAAATGTGATTCCCTAAGGCATGATTGAAATCTAGCACATAAACATACATTATATATTATATCAAGTCTAGAAACAGTTAAGTAAAGAAGTGATCCGATAATACCTCGATATTTCTTCTCATCTACTACCTTACCACTTTCATATTTGTCAAGTTTCAAGGATGTGCTCATTGGAGTCTTGCTAATTTTGCAACCATCCATTCCAAAGCTCTTAAGGAGCTCATTTGTGTACTTGGATTGGTTGATGAAGATCTCATCCTTGCATTACTTGATTTGTAGTCTAAGGAATAATTTGAGTTCACCCATCATGCACATTTAAATTCTCTAGTCATACAAGAAGTAAATTCTTTACACAAAGATTCATTAGCAGCACCAAATCTAATATCATCAATATAAAGTTGCACAATTAAAATATTATGCATTTTGTTTTTAATAAAAATAGTTAGGTTAATTTTGCCTTTTGAAAAACTATTTTCAAGCAAATATTCACTAAATCTATCATATCAAGCTCTTGGAGCTTTTTTCAATTCATATAGTACTTTGGTAAGTTTAAAAATATGATTTGAAAATTTATAATCTTCCAAACCTGGAGGTTGTTCAACATAAATTTCCTCATTAATAAACTCATTTAGAAATGTACTTTTAACATCCATTTGAAAAAGTTTAAAATTCACGTGACATGCAAATGTAAGTAATATTCTAATAGCTTCTAATCTAGCTATGGGGGCAAATGTCTCATCATAGTCAATGCCTTCCTCTTGGTTATAGTCTTTGACTACCAATCTAGCTTTGTTTCTAGTAATGAGACCATTTTCATCAAGCTTATTCCTATATACCCATTTACATCCGGTAATTAGATGGTTTTTAGGTCTAGGAATAAGTTTCTACACATTATTTCTCTCAAATTGATTGAGTTCATCTTGTATAGCAATTACCCAACATTCATCATGAAGAGCCTCTTCAATGGTCCTTGGCTCAATTAAAAAACAAAAGCAACATATAATATCTAAGTATTTAAGTTTGGATCTAGTAGTTACTCCCTTTGTTGAATCACTAATGATGAATTCTTTTGGATAATCCTTCTTGTATTGCCAATCTTTGGGTAGCTCTTGATACTCTTCTTCTTGTTCATCATGATTATTCTTTAGAACATCAATTGTTTCTTATTATTCAAATGTACTTACAAAATCATCAAGAAGACTACCTTTCTTTTGATCAAGTTTAGAGGATTCATCAAAAACAACATGCATTAATTCTTCAACTACTAGTGTTCTTATATTAAATACTCTATATGCTTTGCTAGATGATGAATACCCTAAAAATATGCCTTCATCCAATTTGGATGAGAATTTTTTAAGATTATCTTTGGTATTCAATATAAAGCATTTGCATCCAAACACTCTAAGGCATGAAATTTTGGGTATTCTTCCATTCTATAGCTCATAAGAAGTTTTGTTTATCAAAGGCCTTTTGTAAACATGATGTGAAATATAACATGTGATATTAACGACTTCCGCCTAAAAATAAGATAGTAAATCATACTCATTGAGCATTCTCCTCGCTATTTCAACCAATGTTCTATTTTTTCTTTCAACCATACTATTTTGTTGTGGTATTCTAGGAGCCGAAAAATTATGTGAAATACCAAATTCATTGCAAAAATTTCTAAAGTTCCCATTTTCAAATTCTTTGTCATGATCATTTCTAATAGATGTGATTACATAGCCTTTTTCATTTTGAAATCTTTTTGCAAATATTTTTAAAAAAATGAAAGCTTTATTTTTTTGAGCTAAGAAATTAACCCATGTAAATCTTGAGTAATCATCAACAAGTACAAATGCATGTAACTTGCCACCTAAGCTAGTAACTTTATTTGGTCCAAATAAATCTAAGTGAATGTGTTCTAAGGGTCTAGAAGTGCTTATAATATTTTTAGATTTGAATGAACTTTTATGTTGCTTGCCAAATTGACAAGGTTCACAAGTCCTATCTTTATCAAATTTTACTTTAGGGAGACCATCAACTAGTTCTTCTTTACTAATGCATTGTAAGTGATCCATACTAGCATATCCTAGTCTTTTATGCCATAACCAAGCATCATTACTAATGGTAATCAAACATTCAAATACATTATTGGAATGCAAGTCAATTTTATATTTATTGCCAATTCTAACTTCTTTGAATACAAGTTCAGCATTTGAATTGGTAACTTTGCATCCTTTAGAGTTAAAACTTACATCATATCCTTTATCATATAATTGACTTACATTAAGCAAATTATGTTTTAACCATCAACAAGCCACACATTTTCAATTAATTTCTTACCAAGCATGCCAATGGAACCAATACCAATGATTTTACCTTTAGCATTATTTTTCAAAAGTAACATTACCTCCATTCTTGTAAGTGAATGTAGTAAAAAGCTTTGCATTACCCGTCATATACTTTGGGCATCCACTATCCACAAGCCAAACATTCTCATTGATAGTAGATTTTAGGCATATCTACAAAAAAAATAATATTTATCTTCTTTTAGGTACCCAAATGAAGTTGGGTTCTTCGGGGTTAGTAGCAGAAGAATCCTCTAACTTGAGATGAGC
Organism: Garcia nutans; assembly: GCA_947685225.1. Lineage (NCBI taxonomy): Eukaryota > Viridiplantae > Streptophyta > Magnoliopsida > Malpighiales > Euphorbiaceae > Garcia > Garcia nutans. Next base: position 20,873,324 of record CANTUV010000044.1, read on the forward strand.
CTTTCTAATATAGCAAAATGTGCTCTTATATCCAAATTTCATACAATATGTGCATTAATACAAGGTTCTATACTTATGCACTTTCTTATTGAAATTCAATGAACCATGCATACAATAGTAAGTGTGTGTTAAATGAGTTTATTTTTGTGCATTTTTTTGTGTTTATGTACATGCCTTGTATGCATGAATGCATGGTTTGCTCTTGGAACTTTAGTTCTTGAGCCTTGTGAACCCAATGTAATCCTTTTAGGATTTTTAGGTTTGTTTTATGCATTAGTGTTGTTTACAACTTCAACACTAGAGGTTTGAGTTGTAGATGCTTTTATAAATATTGGTACATTAGATGTAGTGATGGATGATCCATTGAATCCTAAACTATATTTCAAAGAGGGTGGCCTTTGATTATCTATCAATGTGTCTAATGTCTCCTTTCATTTATGAAATTTTAAAATTGATTATTTTAGCTCTTTTAGTTCATCCTTCAAAATTTCATTTTTCATGATCATATTTTCTAAGGTATGTGAATTTTTATTTATTTCATCAATTGATTTCAACAATTGTTTATTTGAGGTCTTTAATTCTAATGTAGAGTTTTTCAAGCACACAAAATCCTTTTATAGCTTAGAACATTTATCCTTATAAAATTTTATCTTAGAAAAATACTTTTCTACTCTAAGGTTCATATGTTCAATCAAATCACTATCATCTAAAGTATCACCAACATCATTATCATATGCAATTAAGTTCAAGGATTGAGTACCTACCTCATTGGAGTCATTGTCATCCTCAATATCCATGAGACATAGATCATCAATTCCTTTCTCCTCTTCTTATTCTTCTTCTTCACTTGAGGAAGAATCATCCCATGTAGCTTTGAGTGATTTTTTCTTTTCCTTATCCCACTTCTTTTTGTTCTTCAACTTGAAGCAATCCGATTTGATGTGACCGAATTTACCACATTCATAACTTTTCACTTCATTCTTTTTATCTTTTCTTTGAAGGAGGATTTAGAAAATGTACCTTTGTTAGCTTGCAATCTTCTTTTTCTCTTCCAATCACTTATTCTTTTTGAAAGCATTGCCATTTCTTCTTCATCGTCACTATCTTAATTACTTGAGCTCTCAATTCTTTAAAAACCTTGAGAGTTATTGCTTTCCTTTTCTCTTTCTCACCTTGTTCTTCTTCCTTTTCATTGTGTAGTTCAAAAGTGAGTAGATTTCCCACAAGTTTATTGGTTCTCAAGGTGCTAAGGTCATGAGCCTCTTCAATAGAAGAAACTTTTTACTCAAAGCTCTTCCTGGCTCTAAGAGGTCTCAAGATTTTGATATTGACATCACCTTGAACATATATCTTACCATATTTCTTTAATTTGTTAACAATGGAAAGTAGGCAATTTGTCATGTCGGTTATATTTTTGTTGGGCTTCATTTTGAATAACTCATACTCAAGTACATGTATTTGCTTCTTGGTGAACCTCACCTGGGTAGTACCCTTATGATAGTTCTCAAGAGTTTTTCGAATGCAATGTACACAAGTGAGATGTTGGACTCTCCCATATTCTTCTCTTGACATTGAATTCATTAAGATGGAGGCTTATCTATTGCTCTTGAACCGATCTTTCACATTGGCACTTGACCTTTGTGATTTAGGAAGAGAAACTTGGACACTATCAACGTCATGAGTTGGAGGTTTCTACTCATTTTCAATAAGTTCCCATAGCTCAATTCCTTCACTATCTAGGAATAAATACATCTTGTGTTTCTAATTGAAATAATATGTTCCATCGAAATAGGGTCTAAGGAATGAATTTAGGTTTCCATGTGTGGAGGTGTTTATTGGTGGAATGGTTGCCATTTTGGATCAAATTTCACAATTAAGTTTAAAGAAATTTACTAGATCTGATACCAATTATTGTCTCAAATTAACAACCAAGAGGGGGTGAATTGGTTGATATGAAGAGTGATGGTAAATTTAAAATTCAAAAATAAGAGATGAAGAAGATGTAGAAGAAGATTGAGTAGAGTATAGAAGAAAGAACACAAATATTTATAGTGGTTCGGGTTTACCTCGATCTTACATCCACTTCTTTAACAACTTGTTAAGGTTCCGTTAGTCTTGAGTTTTTACAAGCTTAACTCTGACTTGGTGTTTTCTCTAGCTCATACCAAACTATTACAATGGTTTGAGATCAGTCTTCACAACCCTTACAAGAGTTTTCCCAAGCTCACTCTAACAACCTAAGTATTTCTAAGCTCACACTCAAACTTTTGATAGTGTTTAATGCTCACACTCAACACTCAATCAATATAAAAGTAATTTTGATGCTAAGAAATGAAAGTTGTTAAACTTGGCTATTACAATTATAATATTGCCTAAAAATAAAGTTTCTTAAGGTATTTATAACCTTCAAGTTTTCAACTAGCCATTTGGGGTAGGAGCTAACATGTTTGATTCTTATCTCTCACTATATTATTGTTCAAAACATTTTCATAGTCGGACTAGCATGGTTCTATCATACTTTCATTAGGCTGGTCAAAATTACTGAAGTCCGATCGTACTTTTGAAATTCTGACTAATACTCTTCCAATGATTGGTCCATATGGCTTCTACTTATTGAATAGAGATATAACGGCTTTTGATTTGAAGAATATTTAAATAGTCTGGTCAAAACTATAATGGTACGTTCAAAATATGGGTGTACCTTTAGTCGGGAACTCTACTGGACATTTTGGATAATTTCTACTTCAAAGGTCCGGTCTGAATTCTTGATGATCCGGTCTGACTTTTTCTAGTACTCTGAGAAAATAAGAGTACTTTTGATCGTAAATCTTACTGTGTGATTTGCCATTTTTCATAACCAATAGTGTGGTCGAACTTGCCTATAGTCCGAGTGGACTTCCAATGGTACGGTGAGATTTTGGAAGTACCTTCCACCATACTCCCCCGGGAACTTTTTTGTGTAAATAATTATCATGTTGATATTAAGGGTCCAGTCGGTCTTTATTGTGGTCCGATCATAACTTTCAGGATTTCTTTAAAAATTATCTTTCTGCAAAATGTAACTTGATACAAATATTAGTTCAATTCAATTTGATTGTCTAAGATAAAAAATAGAGTAATCATGCCAAAGGGTTTGGCTAACACATGTGAAAATCAATATCAAAGTAGCATAACACATTCATAAAATCACAATATGTTATGTCAAATCAAATGTAATTAAGACATAAGCTATCAAAATATGTACTAACCTTTAAAAAAAATCAAATTCAGGGCCAAATCATGCTTCATCCCTAACTTCTTCAAAAGCCCTTCCTTCCTTTAATTTGGTAATTCCAATTTACTCACTCCTAAATTAAATTATAAGTACAAATATATCATTAATATCACAATTCTATCCATTTTTTTTCAAAACAAACACCAATTTCACAAAACTCTACCTAATTTCCATAAAAACCCTAAATTCCTTACTACTTTCACCAAACTTCACCAAACCTACTCATATCCAACTTCCAACCATAAAATCATTGTATACATATCAAAATAACTTCAAAATAATTCATAATAATTATAATTACTTCCATCAAAACTTGAAATTTCACATATTCTAAACTTTAAAGGAAAAACTCCTAAATTGGAAAGAACTCTTACCTTTTGATGAGAACTCTTTAAAATCACTATAAATCCTTAGTAATTCTTGTAAAATTTGATTTAATTTAAAAATAAAAAACTACCATTAGCCATCCATGGAATTTGGACCTTGAAGAAGAAAAAGAAGAAGAAGAAGGAAAGATGCTGGCCTTTAATTTCTCTCTTATTAACCACATATATATATATATTAATTAATTATTAATTAAAATATTTTATTTCATCTTCCTATCCATAATTTTTTTAATTTTAAATTTTTTTTAACTTTTTTACTTTTACTTTTCGCTTTTTACCTACTTTTATTTTTAGTGAAATGTATACTTTGTATATATCTTGTATATATATTAAATATATACTACTCATATACTTCTTCCAATATATTGATTAACTCTTCCACATTATTATTTAGTTATGTTTATTAAAAATATGAGTGGTACAATAGGTATATCCGATAGGAATACAATCCACCAATCCGTTTTGACATCTTTATACGCAACTATGATAAAATTAATACCTTATACTTTTTACTAATTATAACATATTCAAATCAGCATCATTAATTTTATAATAATTAGTAATCATTTCATTCATTAATTTAATTTGTCGACTACTTTGACATAGAAAAAAAATTATCATGGCTAAAGAATTAACCATGCTTATAATCATACATTACAAAATTTATAATCAAATTTAAAAAAATTGGTGAATTATAATGATTTATTTTTTAAACTTCTATGTATTTCTAAAAAAAACGTATACTTTAGCGTTATAAAGTAATATCACTATATGTCCAGTAGCTTGTAGACTAGCATTACCTCCAGAATTGGCCAAGATACATAATGTGTTTCATGTGTCAATTCTTAGAAGGTACATATTAGATCCTTTGCATGTGATACCAGTGGAATCTATTGAAGTACAACCGGATTTAAGTTATGAAAAAGAACCAGTGGCAATTTTAGCTCGAGAGACTAAGGAGTTACGAAATAAGCATATTCTTTTAGTGAAAGTATTATAGCAAAATCACACAATTGAAGAGGCCACATGGGAGAATGAAGAAATTATGAAACAATAATATCTTCAATTGTTTTAAATTTCCATAATAGGTAAAATTCTAAACAAAAATTTAAAATTTCAAGGATGAAATTTCTTAAGGGAGAAAGACTTATAATGGCTGAATTTTTTTTAGTAATAGTTTATTGAATTGTAATGATGTGAAATTGTAGATGATATTGAAAGGGATTTAGATAATTGAAACATAATGAAAAGGAGCTAGATAACCCTTAGAGAGTTAAAAATAAAAATCAGGTATGGATGAAATTGGTATTGTTGAAAAAGAATCCTTAAATGGTGTGATTCAATAGAAGTGCATTTTAGCCCTAAGAATTGGTGTTATATTGGAATGTAAGTGAGAAAATGAATTATGAGGTTAAAAATTAAATAATGAAATTATTTGTACAATTTTATAGATTCAGACGTCGGAATTAGACATAATTTAAGAAAGTAGGTGCATCAAAGTTTCGGTGTGAGCATTACATCAAATGAAAACTCTAAAGTTATATATAAGGAAAATTCTAGAAATTTCTCTCCTCTTCTTCCTTCCCAAAACTGACCTCACCATTATCCCTACCAAACTCTATTTTCTTCTTCCTTTTTCTATGAAATTACATTAAAAATTAGAGAAACCTTTCATCTAACTTTAAATTCCTACTATAATTAACTAAATCAAATTCTTAGTATAATTCACTAAATCAAATGAAGTTATCATCAAATATTGAAGGGGATTGTGAGAATGAAAGGAAAGGCTTATTAAAAGGAGGTTTATGCTAGTATATTGAGAAATTTATTAATTGTTGTGTTTTCTTTGATTTTCTAGTAATTTTAGAAGTTGTTGCAATTATTGAGATTGAATTTTATTGTACTCTTGATTGGTTAAATTTCATAGGAATAAGATTGAGTATAGGAATAAATGAAAGAGAAATTGATCAAAAGGTGGTTCTTGAATGATTCTAGGCATATTTGGGTAAAATTTTAGTTAAGAATTTTATTAACTTGTATTTCTTTGAAAAAAAATTAACTTAGGGTTTTGATAAAAACAAGGGTATAGAAAATTTTGAACTTGCAGTTGGACAAAAGGAAAATGTTTATGTAGTTTTGTCAAAATTCGTTTAAAGAACCCTTGAATTCTCAAAAGATGATGTATTGAAAAAAAAATGTAAGTAATATTGAATTGAAGAAGAACTATTGCTAAATTTGATAAATTGATAATGTAACCATGAAGAATTTATTAAAAGTGCAATTGATTGAACTGCCCCAACTCATATTGTATTTGAACCTAGTTGTGGATTGAATGATTAGCTAAAGGGTGAACGTCTTTACTGTTACTGGACACTATATGTCACCACTGTTATTGGACATCTTATGTCATCAATGTACTGGACACTCTGTGTCATTACTATTACTGGGCCTTTGGCCATACTAATTGATCTATTAGGCATTTATTTGTCATTATTGAACATGTTATATGAATCTAGGTTTCAAATGAACAATGCGAGCGTGGGCAATTTACATGAAGTCTATTGGTTAGAAAGTTTAGTTTAATGATGAAAGTTTAAGTATTGTTATTGAATAATATGCTAAAGTGAATTTTGGTGTCATTGGTATTTTTAAAATCAATGATATTAGTTATTAAGTAAATGAAACAACCTATAAGTGTGTTTTTGTTAATTTTTGTTTGTTAATATGCTTTATCTTAAACTTGTGATAAATTTGTAAGTATGCAACCACCACTAAGCTTTTGCTTAGTGTGTTAGACTTGTTTCTGACACACAGATTGAATAAGAAAAGTAGGATCTACAGAGTGAGACTTAGAGCGACAAGATCAATTACATCACAAGAGGTGGTTTTAAGAAATTTTGTGTATATTTTCTCTTGTATTCGCATAATAATATTACAAATTTTGTATAATGAATGTATAGTTCTAAAGGTTAATAACTCTAAGGTACTCTAAAATATAAGAGTATGTATGAATGTTGAGTTTGGTATAAGCAATTAGATGTTATTATCTTGATTTTTGATTTGGTTTCCATAGATGATAATTTGAATTTTCAATTAGTTTGGGTTGAGTTTCCATTAAGAAAGGTAATAAATGAGTTGAGATTAGAAGAATATATATTGAGAATATTACCTTTACAGGTCATGTGAATTTAATTTGGAATGGCAAAAGAAAATCCATTTTCACGTGTGTGGCCAAGGAAGGCCATGGGCATGGCATTTAGAAAGAAACTGTTAAATGAAATAAAATTAAAATGCAGCCTCAATTTGAAAGATACAGGCGTGGCTCTCAGTTGCCACAGTCGTAGCCTACTATGCCCAACAAAAGAGGCATAATTGTTTAATTTGCAAGGATGTGGCCTCTTGGTTCACCACCATAGTGTCTTATAGGTTTTAATTTAAACTTTTCTTTTAGTTGAATGGTGTAGTATTGATAGCATACCTTAATAATTCAATCCTGGGTTATTAAGGGATGTTATAGGTTGTGTGCAATGTAATTGATGATGTTGGTTTGTCATAAAATGGGCTATAACTTGGTGGTGGAGATGGCAAAATTACAAGAGGATTTGTTTTTTTTTTTCCAAATACAAATTACATATATTATAATAGGATATTCGATGAAATAAAAAAAAAAGAAATGAAAATTTCTTGACTATTAAAAAGGCAAATTATACATTGTTAGAAATTCACTAATTCAGGTTATCATCCTCTATTATTAATTTATGATGATACAGCCCCTTAAAAATCAACATTGTGCATGTTGTCATTTTGTCATCCAATTTCCATCCATTCTCTTAACATGCAACTATGTGACTTGTGATGCAATAACACATCAACATAAAAAATTTACATAACATATGATGTGACATCACGTCAATTTCTAAAATGTATAGTGAGAGCTGGTGTAGTATCGTATCATGCATCATGTCAGCTCCTATTTGTTATAAATTAAAATGGGGACTTTGCATCTCATATAATAAACCAAATATTCTACTATTATGCTACATCCCACTTAATGTTAACATAATTATTTTGTTTGTATTTTAACTAGAAGTTTTTGAAAAATTATAAATTTCAAAGTAATTTAGTTTGATAATTAAATTAAATTTATTAATTAGATGAATAAATATATGGGTAAATTATTAAAAGGATTTATTTTTTCAAAATTATCTAATTTAAAATAAAAATTTCAAAATGAAATTTATTAAAATAATTAATTTTCTTATCCAAGATGGATAGCTCAGTTGGTTAAGTCGGGTTGAGCAAGTAGGTGAGTGTGAGAGTTCGAATCCCACTATATACCTCCTTGGGGAGGGGCAAAGAGCCTTAACTTGGGACCTACACCCTAAACATAATTAGTCCTACACCTAGACCGTTAAACGGATAGGGGTAGAGATACATGTGGTTAAACAAAAAAAAATAATTAAATTTTCATTTATTTATTTAAATAATTAAATAGAATTTATTAATTAGACTAAAAATTATATGTATGTGTTTATAAATTAGAGTCATTGAACTTATTCAATGTAAAAAAATTATGAGAAATGATCCATACATAATATAAAAGGTAGGATATTACCTCCGATTGATTCCCAAGAAGATAAATTTTGAACTTGTACCATTAGTCTTGGGTCAAAGGGTCAAGTTATGATGCAGTTGCAATAGTGCACTATAAGAAAAAAGGACCCATGCCAATATAATTTTATTAATATTTTGTAAAAGCTTTGAGAGGGCTATGTAAGTTTCAATAATCTTCCACAATAATATAAAGTATCGGTAAAATTTTATACTTTTTTTCAATAGTGTTTATAAAAAAATAAAAATAGTATATTTTCTGATATTATTTATTAAGCATTGTTATGTTTTAAATAAATTACCAATGTTTTTGTCTTGCATTGATATTTTGAATCACTTGCCTATACTTTTTAAATGCGTAGTTATTTTAGATCATAAATTTTATACATGTTAAATGAGCCGTATCATATTCAGTTGTGTCAGGTTTTATAATGCATATATAACTTATTTAAGTAAATTTATTATGTGTTGTATTTATGTAATCTATTTCAATTTCATGTCATCTTAATGTTGAGATATCTTGATACGATTAATGAATGGATCGTGTATATATTGACCCTAATTGTATCATCAAAGTAGGTGTAACACCCTTATACCCTATATATATATAATACATGCACTTGGTATATGTAAAATATTTATATAATGCAAAAATATCATAATAAATAACTATATAAAATTTTCATATACATACCAATAATAAATTAACTTTGTAATAGATAAATATATATTTAATAATTAAAATAATAAAATAATAAAATATCTCTGAAAAAAATTTATTAGAGTTTTATTTGTAAATTGAGCAATTTCCAAAATCAATCAAGACACAACATGTGAAAAATAACAATCCAAAAAATATACATTTATCAAAACAACAACAATCCTCCCATCATCACCAAGTAGTTCACAAAATTAATTGTTTACCATAGAGATATATATATATATATATATATTTGCATACAAAAAAGGCTTTAACACATATAGATCTTATACATTGTGTACATACATATAATTTTCCAAACCATTACATAGTTCAAACATATTTACGTAAGAAAATTGTTACAAGCCAAACCAAGATGCATTAATAACAAAGTATACATATAATGTTGCACTGATTGGTAAGGTCTTGTGGAAAAGTCCTCAACTCCAACACACCACTCAAAACTAGACCTGGTCGAGTATATTAGGGCTCCTTGCCTCTACCCTATCACCTGCACAATAAAGTCATTCACTCTAAGTTACTAGGTTAGGGTACATACTTTGATAACAGTATCAATTTAAAAACAATGCATTATGTATTTCTTTATGACATGAAATGTATTATGCCTCAATACACATATTACTCACAAAAGTCACCAAAATTTCATAATCACATATATTGGGCCTAAAATTCTTATACAATATTTAGATTTCAAAAATATTAATTTGGTCTATCGCGACACCGAAAATCTGAGTATCATATCATACCGCTCAAAAGCTTATCCTCTAGCAATATTGGAGATCTAAGTGTCATATAATATCACCCGTAAGCACGTTCCCTATTGACACCGGGGATTCAAGTGTCATGTCACATCGCCCGTAGGCACATCCCCTATTGATACCGGTGTATCTAGCTCGGAGGCATATAAAAATATCATCACAAGTTAATGACATGCCAAATCGATAGCACCAAATACAATTCTCTATAACAAGTTATTGCATAAGGTGAACATACATCACAAAAACATTATCATATTTTCCATATTCATAATATCATTTCTCATTCTCATCACATTATTCATGTTTTTCTTCAAAATTTCCATATATTCCACAATCCATATCCAATCACATTTTACATATTTCTTGGTCACATTTACAATGTGACTCCTCTCCTACATTTCCAATGCATATTTATCATAATTCACATTTTCTATAATTTATTCATAATACTATCATTAGTCATTCTATAATGGCTTATCATTCCACATTTCATGTAATTTATTCATAATATTGTCATTAGTCATTCTACAATGACTTATCATTTCATATTTCATGTATTACACATACTTTGAGTTAAAACAATACACTTAACATATAAAAATCAATATCAAAATAGCATAACAAATTAATAAAATCACAATATGTTATGTCAAATCAAATATAATTAAGACATAAGCTATCAAAGTATGTACTAACTTTTAAAAAAGTCAAATTCTTGGCCAAATCACACTCCATCCCTAACTTCTTCAAAAGTCCTTCCTTCCTTTAATTTGGCAATTCCACTTTACTCACTCCTATATTAAATTATAAGTAGAAATATATCATTAATATTACAATTCTACCTATTTTATTCAAAACAAACACCAATTTCATGAAAAACCCTAACATAATTCTATAAAAACCCTAAATTCCTTACTACTTTCACCAAACTTTAACAAAATATACTCATATCCAACTTTCAACCATAAAATCATTGTATACGTATCAAAATAACATCAAAATAATTCATAAGAATTATAACTTCTTTCATCAAAACATGAAATTCCACAAATTCTAAACTTTAAGGGAAAAACTCTTAAATTGGAAATAACTCTTACATTTTGATGGAAAATCTTCAAAATCACTCTAAAGCCTTAGTAATTATTGTAAAATTTGATATAATTAACCACCCTTAGCCATCTATGGAATTCGATCCTTGAAGAAGAAGAAGAAGAAGAAGAAGAAAAGATATTGACTTTTAATTCTCTCTTCTTAACCACATATATATATATATATTAAATAATTATTTTAATTAATTTTTAATTAATATTTTTTTCATCTTCCTATCCATAATTTTTTAATTTTTAATTTTTTTAACTTTTTAACTTTTTAACTATTTTTATTTTTAGTGAAATGTATACTTTTGTATATATATTGTATATATATTAAGTATGCACTATTCATATTCTTCTTCCAAGATATTGATTAACTCTTCCACATTATTACTTAGTTATGTTTATTTAAAATATGTGTATTACTGTAGGTATATTAGATAGGAATACAAATCCACTAATCTGTTTTGACACCTTTATACGCAACTATAGTAAAATTAATATCTTTGTACTTTTACTAATTATAGCATATTCAAAATTAATATCATTAATTTTGTAATATTTAGTCATTGTTTCATTCATTAATTTAATTTATTGACTGCTTTTCCATAGAAAAAAAATTATCATGGCCAAGGAATAAGCCATGCTTATAATCATACATTACAAAATTTAGAATCATATTTTAAAAAAATGGTGAATTATAGTGATTTATTTTTTAACTTCTATTTATTTCTAAAAAAATGTATACTTTAGCATTATAAAGTAATGTCACTATAAAGTAGCTATGAACAAATATGAATAAAAAATTATAATCAGTATTCATACTCACTACAAAAAAAAAAGCGCAATCAGCGACGCATTCTGCGACAACTCTTATTTCGTCGCTGATTAGTGACTTTATCAACGACAACTTTACGACAAAGAATCAAGATAAGCGTCTTTCCAACATTTCGTCGCTGAATGGGTCACTAAATGTGTCGCTGATTAACGACAAAAAAATGGTCGTAGAATCTGTCGCTGAATAGCGATAAAAGGTCGTTTCTCGCTGAATGTGTCGCTGAATTTTGCGCCAAATTTTGGCGCTAACAATCACCGATGACGTTACGACTAATTTACGACAAATTAGCAAAGAATGTGTTTATTTTTTATTGGAAAGTTTTTGTCGCTAATTAGTCGCTAAATTGCTCGCTGATTTGCCAGAAAAATAGTTAGTCGCAGAATTATCGTTAATTTATGAGAATACAGCGACCAATTAGCGAGAAATTAATTTTATTTTCTATTTTAAAGTAATTGGTCACTAATTAGTCGCTAAATGGCTCGCTGATTTGCGAGAAAAATGTTAGTCGCAGAGTTATCGTTGATTTGCGAGAATATTGCGACAAATTAGCAAGAAAGTTGTTGATTTTCATATTAATAATATACAATTTATTGATTATATTTGTTAAAAAATAAAAAACCATAAATTATTGAATATTAATAAATAATTATATCTAACGTGGTATATCACAACGTGATTGCTAATTAATAAAAGAAGAAAGTTACATATATATATAATTATTTAATTTATATATAATATTTATAATTATATTTATAAATATATATATTAATTATATATTAATTTATAACTATTTTAAATTAATTTATAGATATATTTAAATATATAATTATATTATGTATATATTTAATGCGTACATAATTGTACACATATATTCAATACGGTGCGGTTTGGTTTTAAAACCTTCGGGCAGGGTAATTAGGGTTGATATATAAAAGCTTTTTACCCCCATTTTGCCTCCCATTCCTTCCTCGATGTCTCTCCTCCACCTTCTTGCATCCTGTTTCCTCGATTTGTTTTTCCTCTCACAGCTCGCCGACATCGAAGCTTTTTGCTTGTCTGTTCAGATCAATTGAAGCTCACCTTCTGCGGTCGTGTTTGCTTGTTTGTTCAGCCGCCGTCTAGTCCATTGCTCGCCATTCACCTTCTCGCCATTGTCTGGATTTGAAGTGAGTTTAATTTGGATTTTAGATTTTTGCTTGTTTGTTCTCTGTTTACTGTTAATTAAGTTTTTATGTTTTTTATTCGTTTAAAAATTAGCTTGATTTTGATAGTTTTGACCATAAACAATCTGAAGGAATAAAGAAAATATATGAAGATAATTTCATTTTTCTGTATTTCTGCCCAATATGTTTCTCGTTGCTTCAACTACTTTTACCTTTTCTACTTTCTCTTTATACCTGTAAAAGTTTGCTCATTTAAGCTTTTTATTGATTGTCTTTTTACTTCCTTGACGAGGGTAATATTGTTAACATGTCAAAATATTTGAAATCAACTTAGTCATATGGGCTCTTTCTTGTTTAAAGTGTCATCAATGGCCAATAAGGATAACTCTGTTCTGTTCTTATTGCTATTTCAATTTGTTTTTTTTTTTGTGAATCTTTAGTTTTTAATTTAATCATGCAAATTTCTTGGTTTAATCTCTATTAATTTAATAATTCAAATTTTTTAATTTAATCGTGTAATCTATTTTGTTTAGAATTCAAAATTATGCCTTCTTGAAATTCAAGATTTGGGTCTTCTTCTTTTTTTTTTCTCGTTAAAAATTATACAGTTTTTAATTTTTTTTTGTGTATATTCTATTCCTTAATTGAACATATCTAATATTCGAGAATTTTATTTTTTGTATAATTGTGGTTGGTAGGGTTTAATTGCTAATAATTTTTGTTCATGCATTCGAATTCTTCGTTAAGTATTTGAATTGTTAGTTAATTTTAAGATGCGGGTATCTAATGATTTTCTATTACAGACGAATCTCTTGGGCAACCAAAGACAGAGTGCAATAGTCAAATTATTTTGGGGTCATTCACCTAATTAAGCTTCTTCAATTCGAGTTGGGTCTTTGAATGGAGAGGAGATTTATGCTCCTTTCAAGAGCCTTCTCCCAATGATATTTTCTATTATTCTATTATTCACATATTTCTATATTTATGCAGGATCCAACTACAAATAGGAAAAATGTTAAAGGTATGTCGTTATTTTTTTCTTTTTTTATTTTAAAAAGAATTGCAATTGAACAATGATATAGAGTCCAAATTAGCAACTCTTGTGTTTTGATTTGCTGAAAATAAGTTGATTATGTTTTTTTCTTTAATTATGAAGGAAAGTTTGTCATTTGAATCTTGAAATATTTCGCACTAATTCCATTATAAAACTCTAATTAATCAATATATGTATTGTTTCTTTATAGTCTGCAATTTTGGTTATTGAACTTTAAAATTCTTCATTCTTGGTTATTGAACTTTAAAATTTTTTATTCTTGATTGTTGAATTTTAAATATCTTCCTCTTGATTGTTGAACTTTAACTTCTTGATTCTTGATTGTTGAACTTTAAAATTCTTGATCCTTGATTATTGAATTTTAAATGCTTGATCAAGACTGCAAACTCTATTTCTTGATTGTTGTAAACATTTATAATACATTTGTAATGTAGGTTTTGCTTCTATTTCTTATTTGGACTCTATTGTTTAAATTGCTAAATTTCACAAGTTCTACTTTTGATTTTTTAAACATGCTGGCTAGGGAGCTCGGAAGAGAGCCATATTCCCATGGGATCTTTCAGAGGACGCACAAGAGGAAGGAGACTTCTGATTTTGTAGATGAGAGAGCTAGGAGCTTTCATGTAAATTAAAATACTTTTATTTTGTATTACTTAATCAAATATATTTTAGAATTAATATTATTATTTAATGATTTTATTGGATATATATTTTTAGGAGTGATACTTATACCTTCATTAACACCAGCCCAAATAGAGCTTGAGCGACGCGTGTTTGTGGAGGCTGCTGGTGGCACCGATAAGACATCTAGTATTTATGGGCTGGGTTCTTCCTCATCCCATTATTCATGCTATGAACCATCTAGGTCATCATTTTCTGCAACATCTGCTAATCGCAATGACTCTGAGGTATTGGAAACTATGAAAGTATTACAACAAAAGGTAGAAGAGCAAGCCAAGGTTATAGCATCAATGAATGAAGTTATAGCTAATGTGTGCTCGGTGAATGATGTTTTAGATGATATGCGCTTATTCTTATCTGAGCAACGAAGGAAAAAAAATGCTCCTCCTGCTCCGGCAAATGACAATGTGGAGGAAGACGATGTTCGTATGTAGGATATACTTGATAGTTGATGTTCTCTTTATTTGTGTTTGGAGTGTCAGATTATCAAAGTTGGTGTTTTCTTTGTTTGTGTTTGGAGTGTCAGATTATTAAAGTTTGTGTTCTCTTTGTTTGTGTTTGGAGTGTCGGATTATTAAAGTTGGTGTTCTCTTTGTTTGTGTTTGGAGCGTCGGATTATTAAGACCTTATGTGTTCAATATACTTTCTTAAGGGGTAATGAATGACTATTTTATAAATAGGTTTGGTTATTATATTTGAAATTCAACAGGTTTTTGAAAATGTGTAGACAAAAAAAAATTGGAATACTGGAAAAATATAGCCAAACAATTACAAAATTGCGACAAAATCAGCGACCAAAGGTGACAAAAAAAATATTGAATTCTGCGACAAATCAACGACTGAAACAACGAGAATAATATTGCGACATATTCTGCGACACATCAGCGATAAAATTTAGTGAGCAAATTAGCGACAAATTCAGCAACGAAATTAACGACCCAAATAGCGATGAATTCAACGACCAAAGCTAAATCAGCGACAACTTTCAGTGGGAATAAATAATTCCCGCCAAAAATGAAAATGTCGTTGAATTTGTCTCTGTTTTGTCACTGATTTGTCACTAATCAACGACACGCACAATTGGTCGCTGATTTGTCGTTGATTTTTTAGCGACCAGGACATTACCGTTCGCTCGATTTTTCTCGCTATTCGTCGTTGATATTGTCGCTATCGTATATTGGTCGTTGATTTCGTCGTTAATGGTGTCGCAGATTGCTGTTTTTTTTGTAGTGACTCTTCTTCCAAGATATTGATTAACTCTTCCAAATTATTATTTAGTTATGTTTATTTAAAATATGGGTATTACAATAGGTATATCAGATAGGAATACAATTCATCAATCCATTTTGACTCCTTTATATACAACTATAGTAAAATTAATACCTTTATAATATTAATTACTAATTATAACATATTCAAAATCAACATTATTAATTTGGTAATCATTAGTAATTATTGCATTTATTAATTTAATTTATTGACTATTTTGCATCGAAAAAAATTTATCATGACTAAAGAATTAGCTATGCTTATAATCATACATTACAAAATTTAGAATCAACTTTTAAAAAAAATTGGTGAATTATATTGATTTATTTTTTAACTTCTATTTATTTCTTAAAAAAAAATTATACTTTAGCGTTATAAAATAATGTCACTATAAAGTAGCTATGAACAAACATAAATAAAAAATTATATTTGAACATTTGTGCACAGCCATTAAGAGTGGACAAATTTGATTAACCGATAGAATATTCGGTTAATCGATCAAATATTCAATTCGATTAACCAAAATTATTATATATTAGCCGGTACGGTTAATAGTTTTAAAGAATTTTAATTTTTGATTCGGTTAATATTTAACCGTTAATCAAAAAGTTAAAATAAAAATTTATTTAGTTATTAATTTTTAATTCTTTAATTATACTAATTTATTTATCATAAATATAAACTTTTATTGCAAAACAAAGATATTTTTTAATTTATTTAATTTATTTAATTATATTAATTTTTTTATTATAAATAAAATTTTATTATAAAATTAAAAAAAATTGATCAATACAGTTAATTAGCCGAACTGATAGAAATTAAAATTTGGCCAGTTCGATTAAAAAATTTAATAAAATCGATTCGGTTAATTAATTGATTCAATCGGTTAATTAATCGACTAATCGAATATCTATCTCTGATAGCTATAACCAGTATAAATATATAACTAGTTATTATATTTTTTTTTATAAAAATTAAATTTTAAAATAAATAAAAATTTAAGTTATTACGATTATTATTTATTAATAGTTATTCATCAAAATATAGTCTAATAATTATATTCTCTTAAATTATTCAAGATTGATTTCCTTTCTTTTCATGTAATTTAAAAAAAAATTAATATTATTATTATGATTGATCATAAAATTTTATGATTTTTATGCATATGTTTATTAAGTAATTTAAAAAATATTAAATTCATATAAGTTTATTTTTTCATAATCATTCTTATCAGTAGAAAGTTATAATTTTTTAAAACTAATTTACTATATAGCAATAAAATAAATGAAAAATATTTTTAAAAATATTTTTTTTTGTAATTTTAACTCTATTTTTAATGCAAAAGTAAGATTTATTCATTTGAAAATCTCACACAAAAATAATTCGTTTCGAAACAAATGAAGCTTTAATTAATCTTTAGATGAATATTTTTAATTTTGTTTTAATAGAAAAGTAATTAAGAAAAAAAAAAAGCTGCGAGGGGGTCCGTCATACATCAATCAGCCAAATAATGAATTAGAAATTGAAAAGAAAATAACAATAGTTGCGCATCATTCGTAATAAATATTTAAAACGATGGATATCTGTTCCTTGAATATGAGTAGAACATGTGTAAATTTATGCCACGTGTCAAATAACGATTTGACTAAATTGATTAAATTATATCTGAAAGTGGGTCCACGCTGTTATCCATGTACAGGCATATCAGTCAAAGAGAGAGAAAAATAAAGCCACCGAATGACGTGGAAGTCCGATGGCCAAAATTTTTAAGACAAAGTAGCTGGAAGCGATCTCAGCCACTTGTTTGAGTGGCGGAGACATACCTTAGAGGGTCCCATTAAACTTCAATTCAAGAATCGATTATAATTTTCCTTTTCTTTATTAAAAATGAGTGATAATGATGCTTGTTTGTTTGCGATCTTCTTCCAATTCTTACAATGGATTGGATTGTCAATTCATACCATAATGTTCTTCTCTAATGTTAATTAAATGGCTTATAGTAAAGGGCGATGACATGTTCTTATCCATCTTTCTTCTCAGTATTTCAATGGAATTGCCCACCTTATCCTTAACCCATTCACATCAATTTTGTACATTTTTACCTTATGCAAGAAAAAAACTAAGATGAAAAATATTTAATAATATATGTAGTAAATGATATAAAAGATATAAATATTTATAATATAAAAATATTTAAAATTCCAATTAATTGTTGTATTTAATGTATATTTTAACTTAAAAAATTTTGACTTATTATTTTATGTATTATTTTTTAAAAATTTAATTAAGTTTTTTTAAAAATAAATATGTTAAGTAATTTAAGGTGATTAAATATTGAAAATGTTAATTTTGAGTGCTCATTTGTATTACCAAACAATCTTAATCACTTTTTATTTTTATAGATATTATAATTGTTTTAATGGATTTTGTATAGATATTATTATAATCATAGATATCATTAGTGATTGAATTTTTTTTCTTATTATTTTGTATTGTAAATTAAAAAGAATAGATTCAAACTAATTGGAGAACCGAACCTGGAAATAGGTCAACTGAATCTTTAAATTTGCTAAATTCAGGTTCATGTTCCTATTTGCAAAATTGCTGAATCTAATGCACAAATCAGGTTCATATTTTAAGTTAAACAGTTCACATTACCAAATTGTCAACATCCCTAAAGAAACCCATATATAAATAGTAATGCTTTTTGTAAATTGTAGTGTAAAGAGTAGTGTGCATTTGTCATTACAACAATAGCTAAATAATCATGGATTTATTTCATAAAGTAGATATAAAAAAAAATCAAATTTAGTATTCTCCTTTAGAATTGTTTCCATATGTCAACAAAAACAAACCTGCTTCAACAAAAAGCTAAAATCGCATCATCTCTTTATAAATTGAGTTTAAATTTTAAAAATATTATTTTTTTTTAAATTTAGTCCATTTAATTCATAATTTTTTTTAAAAAATTGAACTTAATTTGGAGATTGATCCTCGAACACGTCACAAATAATTGTGTACTTAATAGTTTACAACTCTAAAAATCTAATAATTTTGCAGTATTATTTCGATAAAGAGAATGATATTACCTTCAAATAATTTCTAATGAAAAAAAGAAAAAAGAAAAAGGAGAAAAGAAAAAGCAACTTTTATAGAAGGCTTGAGCTATAATAATAATAGTAAAAGTGGCCCCAACATGGACACCTTTTGTCGGGAAGTGGCTCAGGATAGAACGGTCCATGAAACCATCTTTATGTAACCCAATGCACAAATCTCTTTCTTCTACAGGCACAAATGGCTAGCAGCCCTCTAAGGAACAATAGCAGGCTTTCCATTGCCATGGAGAGAACTGGCCAATGGTAACACAAATACTATACTTATAATCAGGCCATTAATATATAATTGTTTGATTTTCTTTATTAATCATTTCTACTTCTAAAATTTGTTTCAGGGTGTTTTCTCAAGAAATTCCTACAGATGTTGTAGTTGTTGTTGGAGAAGCCAATTTTCCTCTTCATAAGGTATATATATATATATATATGGATTAAAATTAATATTACCCTTTTCCTGTATTTGATAGGATTTTGCTTAATTCTATACTTAATTTTTGTTATATGATTATGATGATAATTAGTTAATTACATTGATGATTTCAGTTCATGTTGGTGGCGAAAAGCAATTTCATCAGAAAGTTAATAATGGAATCAAAAGAAGCAGATTTGACAAGAATCGATCTTTCAGATATACCTGGAGGTCCGGAAGTGTTTGAAAAAGCAGCAAAGTTCTGCTATGGAGTCAACTTTGAGATCACTGTTCACAACGTAGCTGCTCTTCGCTGTACTGCAGAGTATCTTCAAATGACTGATTTATATTGCGACAATAACCTCACTGGTCGCACTGATGATTTCCTCTCTCAAGTCGCCTTGTCTAGCCTCTCCGGCGCAATTGTCGTCTTAAAATCCTGCCAAGATCTACTTCCCATGGCTGAAGACCTCAAAATCGTTCAGCGATGCGTCGATATCATTAGCGTTAAGGTATGCATAGAATCAAATTTCTATCTCTTAATATAAACTAAACAAAATTACTTGTAATAATTATAATTAAACGCTATTCTTTTTTTTTTTTGGATTTTTAGGCATGTAATGAAGCAAACTTTCCAAGCCGGTCGCCGCCGAATTGGACGGAGGAGCTATCGATTTTAGATGTAGAATTTGTGGGGAAAATTCTAACTGCAATTAAGCAACGTGGGGTGAAATCGCTAACCATAGCGAATGCTCTAATAACTTATACGGAGAGAAATTTGCGAGATCTTGTTCGAGATCATTCCGGCAATGGTAGTAGGTTGTTGAATTCCGATGATTCTGATGTTCGTAGCGGTCAACGAAAGCTTCTACAATCTATAGTCTCTCTTTTGCCTTCTGAAAAAGCTGCTTTTCCTATTAATTTCCTGTGTTGCCTTCTCCGATCAGCCATTTTCCTCAACGCCTTTAGTACCTGCAAACACGAGTTAGAAAAAAGAATTTCTGCCATCTTAGAGCATGTGACTGTTGATGATCTTCTTGTATTGTCTTTCACTTATGATGGTGAGAGACTGTTTGATTTAGAGAATGTTAGGATAATTATTTCTGGATTTGTTGAGAAGGAGAAGACTATGGCTGTGTTTAGTAGTGGTGATTTCAAGGATACATGTTCTACTGCGATGCAGAGAGTTGCAAAAACTGTGGATGCTTATCTTGGTGAGATCGCCACTTACGGAGAAGTTAGTATCTCAACATTCAATGGAATCGCTATTCTTGTTCCTAAAGGAGCAAGAAGGGTTGATGATGATCTTTACCGTGCCATTGATATTTATCTTAAGGTAAATCAGTTTGCTATATACATTGCTATGCAGACGCTAAGCTAGCTATTAGCTTAATAGCATTGAGGCAAGCATAATTGCTATACAAAAAACATAGCTAAGCTATTTAATTACTTGATTTCCAGGCTCATCCAAACCTCGATGAGATCGAGCGAGAGAAAGTATGCAGTGTGATGGATCCATTAAAATTGTCCTATGAAGCTCGACTTCACGCTTCACAGAACAAGCGTTTGCCTGTACAAATTGTTTTACATGCCTTATACTACGATCAACTGAAGATAAGAAGTGGTGCAGATGAAAGCAGAACACCAGAAGCTGCTGCTACTAATACAAGAAATCAATTGCTGCAGGCTGATGTATCTCTTATCAGAGAGAACGAGGCCTTGCGATCAGAGCTTATGAAGATGAAGCTTTTCATCTCTGATATGCAAAAGGGTAATAATAGTCAAGGGACTTCTGCGAAAGGCGGATCTAGAAAACCTACCTTCTTCTCATCCATGTCTAAAACTTTGGGGAAGTTGAACCCTTTCAAGCATGGTGCTAAAGATACTTCTCATGTTGAAGGAAGTGTTGGTGTTGATATTACTAAACCAAGAAGGAGAAGGTTCTCTATTTCTTGATTAATCATTAAATTGTCATTAACTTTCTTCTAAAAGTGAATCTTCTTTTTCAACTTCGAAGAGAGAATAGTCTTGTTTGTGTAATTGGTGTTGTGATCATTCATTTTTCTTTTGATTTTGGGACTGAACTCAAAGTTGGATTGTATGTACTTCAAATGTTATGTAAAAAGATTAGGAAACAGTTATTGAAATAATTAAAACAATATTTTTTTTTTCATTTTAATTGAGATTTGAATTATAAACTTTATAATTGTGGAGACAATTTTTAATATTATATAACTAAAATTCATTGGTCAATTGAAATTTTTTTTCTAATATTTCGTATATGCATATATGAGTATATTGAATCGTATGATTATTATTTCAGCACCATTGTCAGTTGTGAGGCACTTATTTTGACATACTGGCAATTATTTTTTCCATCTTTGTTGCTATTAATTACTACTATATAAAGTGACATTTATAAGTATATAAGATAATTATGACGGTGATTCTTTCATGATCGCCTTATAAAAAAAATTATTTTGTAATAATTTAATTAAAATAAAATAAATAAAATTAAGTGTGTTTTTGAATTGGTGAATTGTAATTAAAAATTAAAAGTAAAAATAAGTAGTGTAAAATTAATTCAATTATAGGAATAATATGGGTTGTAGGTTAATTTAATTAAATTTTGATTCTCAAATTATATATTAATATAATATAATATTTTAATTTATTTATTGAGTTTAATTAGTAATTATCAATTAATTAGTTTTCATATTCATGAATTAACAATAATTAATTATTTTGAAATTGCAAATTAATAAACCCTAAAACTTATATTTTTAATTTATTCTCAATTGGTTGATTATATAATTACGTATCGAATTTCACCTTTCGGTCCATCGTTCAATATTAATTGATTAATAGGTAGTTAATCTATCAAACTAACTTTAAGTTCAATGCAATTAACCAATAACAATGTATACTAATAAAATTATCAAATCAAGTCATTTAATCAAATCTACAATAACTCAAGATATGAGTAAATTAGCTCATCATCAATTTAAAATAAACATGCATCTCAATATTCATTAAATTAAAATTATACATTATAATACCAATGTTCATAATAAAATAACAGCAATCTAGAAATGAATTAAAAGAGAGAATATAAAAAACCCCTTGTAGATGCTAAGAGTTAAACTACTTGTCTTTCTTCTAGCTTCCACCTTGATGTAACAACTTCCAAGCCCTCTTCAATCAATGATTCTCTTCTTGAAAGATAGAATGATAACTCTCTCAAGCTTACAACTTCAATCAAGCTTTCTTCAAACCCTAATCTTTTAAGGGGCTTGCTCACTCAATTTAATCCCAAAACTTGATTAAGTATTGTCTGTGGAAGAAATGAAAGATGAATGAAAATGAAGATGAAGAGAGAATGATATCTCCCTCTCCAAAATAAAAACCAAAAACTAAAAACCAGATAGCTCTCCAACAAGCCAAATGTGTATCTATATTTTCATCCCTCTCCACTTTCAATTTTTTTCAATTTTTTAAGACACCAAGGATGTCTTGCCAACTCACACACCACTCATTGTCTCCCTCTTTTTCTTTGTT
Source organism: Garcia nutans (assembly GCA_947685225.1). Lineage (NCBI taxonomy): Eukaryota > Viridiplantae > Streptophyta > Magnoliopsida > Malpighiales > Euphorbiaceae > Garcia > Garcia nutans. The sequence continues at coordinate 20,896,250 of CANTUV010000044.1, forward strand.
TAATATTTCTTTCCATAAATCTATCCACTTTTTACTCATTTTTAATATTTTTTTAAAAGAAAGAGTCTTTTGTCCCACATTTGTCCCTCACTTCATTCAAAATAATTCAAAGGGACCACCATATGAGACACGGCCAAGCCTTGAGTGACTTGGCCGCATCACTCATTCTTCTTGGGACATGGCCAAGCCTTGAGGCCATGTCCATAGCTGCCCATATTTCTTCTTCTTTTTCAGGTGTGACACGGCCAAGTCACTGGCCGTGTTATGTGACACGGGCAGTGATTTGGCCATGTCTTCTGCTTGTGTTCACCTCTGCCATTCTCTTTGCTTCCTTTATTCTTTGGTTTCATCAAGTGGGATACGGCTAAGGCCTTGGTCGTGTCATGTGATACAACCAATGGCTTGGCCTTGTCTCTTGCAAGTGTATGCCTCTACCCAATTTTTCTGAAGGACATGGCCAAGCCAAGTTGCCTCAACCCGTGTCCTGCTTCTTCCTTGCTTTTGATGAGTGACACGGCCAAGCTAAGTGGTGTCTTGGCTGTGTCTCTTGATTTTTCACAAACTTTGATCCATCACTCTATTATTTTGCACTTCAACCTAAATCAAATTCTTCAAACAATATTTAAACACAAATTAAATGAAAAATTAACTAAAAATCAATAAAATTACCCTTAAAATATAAACATAAATGATTGAAATAAATACTCCACACTTAATTATTTGCTTATCCCCAAGCAAAGTTAAAATTAAAATAAACTAAATTAGAAAATTTAGTCAAGTTCAGGAGTTATAAGAATGTATCAAGACTTCCAATTTCTTAAATCCGCAATCAATATCAAACCAAGCAAAATCAATACTTATGTAATTTAGTAGTTCTCCATGCATAACCAATGTTGTCACTCCCTCACCAACTCTTTAAAGTGTTTAATAAGGTAGTGTTTACACTCATAACATTCAATGAAAGATTATCACCATAAGCTTACTTATCAATCAAACTTCCACCACTAAATTCCAATCAATCATCAATCATAAGGTCTTTCATTTGGTTATAATGGATCTAAGGTAAGGGTATGATATTTGGGAGTGTGAGTTTATCCACTAAGTTCAAGAGCACTTCAAGAGTGAAGTAAGCAATATAGTACGACCAACAATCCCAACGTACCTCCGAATCACTTAGCACTAGACATTAAAAATTTTTTAGGAACTCCACTTATTAAATTTACAAAGATCATTCTCAAACTTATTTCAACCCTTCCAACAAGAACAACAATTTTTGTATTTTTTTTACCTTTTTTTAAATTTTTTCAATAAATTATGGTTTGCAACTAAAGAACACAATGGTTTGCAATCTTAAACCCACTAAATTTAACCCACACTTATTTAACACAACACTCAATCATTAATGCTCTTCAAATGCTCTTGACTTAATGAAAGTGTAAGAGACAAAATAGCATGGTTAAAAGCTAGTAGTGTTGTGAAAAAGAAAGAAAAGGAGAAATGAAATAGGTTCAAAATTGGCTAACTAAGGTTGAATATAAGGTTGGTATTTTTAAGCTAAAATGGGTTCACCTAATTGCCTTAATTATATTTATGTCTAATTAAAATTTTTAAGTAGTCTCAAAATACATGTCAAAGCAAGTTCTAGCAATTCATCAATCAATGATGCTCATAAACAAAAAAGAATATTAAGTTGGCTAAGAAATTAATAGGCTCAATTTCTCACAAGTTTAAAAAGGCAATGCAAGGGATATCCACAAAATCAACAATAAGCACTAATTTTATCCAATTATCCAATTCATGCTTTAAAAATTAAAAGGTCATCTACCAATAAACTTATAATAATTGAACTTAAAAAATATACTTCAAAACAATATGTAAAGCAAAGCAAAACACTTAACAAAAACGACTAAAAAATGACTAAAGCAAAGACTTAAAAATAACAATTAAATTATGAAAAATAAAAGCTTACATTTATGAAAAAAACTTAACACCCCACACTTTAAGATTGATATTGTCCTCAATGGAAACTAGGATAATTTAAAATAAGTAAGAGTTAAAGTACAACCTAATTTTCATCATTTTCTTTGTGAGGCAAGTGTTACCTTTTCATCCACAAAATATTAATTGTTCAAGATTAAAAAGTAATAAATATAAAATAACCAAAAACATAAAGTTTTAATAACAAACAACAGAAACTAAAAATAGCAACTAAAATATTCAACAACTAAAAATAAGAAAAATAAGAAGTGTTCTCAAAAGGCAGAAGCTGATATGATCTATAGTGATGAAGAATGTGACGATGATGCTACTGAAGGGTGGAGGCTAAGAATCTTGGCAAGGTTGCTGTTGATTTGTTCCAACTAGTGAAGGGCTTCAACATGATTACGATCTGCCTTACTTTTCAATGCTTCAATCCTACTAATAATTTTCTGATTTTTCAAAGCCAGAGCATCTTCATCCAAACCGAGTGAATTTGAGTCGGACTCCTCATCAACTCGTGGTCTCTTTTTCCAGTCCCTTAGTGCAACTTACTCATCTGAAGCCATCACATAAGCCCCTCCCCTTTTTGTAACCATGTGCATCTTTTCAAGGGTAGCAAGGCCTAATGAATTATTTTCGAAAATTTTAGTTATATGGCAAGTACTCGGGTTAAAACCATCAACAAGTGCCATAGCTAAGGTGGTCACCAATCCACCTATACAAATGCACCACTTTTTCTATTTACTATGCTATAAAAAAATCGGCTAACCAATATTCGATACTCATGGGTATAGCATTGCTAGCACAATCAAAGAAAAATAGCTCATTTAGTTCCACCACATCCTCTTTCCGTGCAAAGAACCCACATGACATAAACATATGTAAATACCTCAAGACGGGATTTATCAATTTTGTTATCTTGGCTGATTTGACCACATACATTACACCTGAGCCTATTGCTCCCCATGCGAATTGTTGTCTAAAATCTTTAGGCACACATTTTTTCCTTTCTTGATGGAAACCAAAAATAGCATTCAATTGTTTAATATCAAGAACATATGGTTTTCTAAGCAATTTAAAGCTAAACCTAGTGCAAATCTTCTTTTCATCTCTTTCAACCTTAAGAGAGGTTAGAAATTCCATGGTAAGTTCTTGGAATTACAAAGGTTTAAGGAAAACTAATTTCTCCCATCCAAAGTTTTGAACATATCTAGTAAAATTTTCTCTAATTTGGAGAGTAACAAGGGGTTCTTCGCTTACATACCTCATTGGAAAGAAACCCCTTGCTAGAAGAGCCAATCTCTTTGAAGATGATGAAGGTCCCTCCTCTTGTGATGGGACATCTTGATTGATTCTAGGCATCTTGATTCTTTGGTGAAAATTGAAGCTTTGATGGATTTTATTGGTTTTTGATTAGAAAATTGGAAGATTGGATGAGTTTAATTGAGTTTTTGGTTAAGAATAATGGAAGATTTGGTGGAATTTTGAGGTTTTTAGGGATGGGAATGGAGGTTTTAGAGAGAGAGATGAGAAAAAGGAAAATGGAAGTGAGAATTTTGAAAATGGACCAGATCGGATAAAATTTGGGTTTGAAAAAGGGGTGACACGGCCAAGCTGGGAATGGCTTGGTCGTGTTTGATTCTTCAGGAGGGACACGACCAGTGGCTTGGCCGTGTCCCTTGGGTGTGTCCACCACTGGAATTTGTCGATAGGGGAAAGAAATGGGGACATGGACTGGGCATCGATGGGTTACCTCCCATTGAGCGCTTCTTTAATATCGTGTAGCTAGACATTGTTGCATCATTTGTCGATAAACACCCAACTTTCAACAATTTTTGCAACATCGATTTCTTCAAAGTAGGGCTTCACCCTTTGTTCATTTACCTTAAATGTCTCATTGGTTTTCAAATTGAGTAACTCAACAATCCTATATGGAAATGTTTGAATTACTTGAAATGGTCTGCTCCAACAGGACTTCAATTTCCTTAGAAACAATTGCATTCTGGAATTGAATAGGAGGACTTTCATTCTCGATTCAAAAGTCCTTCAAAGGATCATCCTGTCATGCATAACTTTTGTCTTTTCCTTATAGATCCTTAAACTCTCATAGGCTTCATTCCTAAGCTCATCAAGCTCAGAAATTTGTAATATTCTTTGCTCCCTTGCTCCTTCTAAGTCAATATTTATGATCTTTATTGCCCAATAAGCCTTGTACTCTAATTCCACCGGTAGGTGGCAAGCCTTGTCAAAGACCAACCTATATAGACTCATTCTCAATGGTGTTTTGAAAAAAGTCCTATAAGCCTATAATGCTTATGGGAGTCGGATTGACCAATCCTTTCTTGTTGTGCTCACTGTCTTTTCCAAGATCCCCTTAATTTTCTTGTTGGAGTTCTTAGCTTGTCTGGATGTTTGGAGGTGATATGGAGTTGCCACTTTGTGTCGGATGCCCATCTTGGACATCAACTTCTCAAACCATTTGTTGCAAAAATGGCTTCCTCCATCACTCACTATTGCCTTTAGGGTTCCAAGCCTGCTCAAAATATTTTTCTTCAAAAATTTCAAAACAACATTAGCATCATTAGTCCTGGTAGGGATAACCTCCACTCACTTAGACACATAATCCACTGACAAAAGAATATATTCAAAACTAAAGGACTTAGGAGATGGCCCCATGAAATCTATTCCCCATACATAAAAAATTTCAACCACAATAAAAATATTGAGAGGCATTTCATTCCTTTTGCTAATTTTTTCTACTCTTTGGCATTTATCACATCTTGTACATAAATTATAAGCATACTTAAAAAGAGTAGGCCAATACAAACCGCTTTTAAGAACTTTATCGGCGATCTTCTTTCCTCCAAAATTCCCTCCACAATACTTGTTGTGAAAAAATTACAACACTTGTTTTTATTCTTTCTCTGGCACACATCTTCTTATGATTTCATCCCTGCAAATTCTAAATAAATATGGCTCATCCTAATAACAGTACTTGCATGTATGTAGGAACCTCTTCTTTGCCTGGAAATTCAAATCCTTTCTCACAACACTACAAGAAAGATAGTTAGCAATATCTGCATACCAAGGTGCTTGATTTAAAGCAAACAACTGTTCATCCAAAAATTTTTCAAAAGCATTTTCACAAGCGATTTTTGCATCATTATCATGAGAGTTCAATCTAGAAAGATGGTCGGCTACTACATTCTCACTTCCTTCTGATCTTTGATTTCAACATCGAATTCTTGCAATATTAATACCCACCTAATGAGCCTAGGTTTAGCTTACGGTTTGGTCAATAGGTATTTCAAGGCTGTATGGTCTGAAAATACTATGACTTTATAACCTATCAAGTAAGATCTAAATTTGTCCAGTGCAAATACCACAGCTAATATTTCCTTTTTCAGTGGTTGTGTAATTCACTTGTGCATCATTTAAAGATAAACTTGCATAATAAATTACACACATCAATTTGTTCACTCTTTGGCCCAAAACAGCTCTAATGGCATAATTCGATGCATCACATATGATTTCAAATGGCAAATCCCAATTTGGGGCAACAATTATAGGGGCAGAAGTTAATTTTTCTTTTAAAATTTCAAAAGCTTCTAAGCACTTGTCATAAAAAACAAATGGGACATCCTTTCCTAGCAAATGACATAAAGGATGTGAAATTTTTGAAAAATCTTTTATAAACCTCCTACAAAATCCAGCATGTCCCAAAAAACTTCTAATCCCCTTAAAAGATGTGGGTGGAGGTAGGTTCATGATTAATTCAACCTTAGCCTTGTCTACCTCAATCCATTTGTGGGAAACAACATGACCCAAAATAATCCCATGATCAACCATAAAGTGACTCTTTTCCCAACTCAAGGTAAGATTACATTCAATATATCTTTCAAGCATGAGAGTCAACTTTTGCAAACAATCATTAAAAGAATTACCAAAAACAGAGAAGTCATCCATAAATGCCTCAATGCATTTGTCCAGCATATCAGAAAAAATTAAAATCATACATCTTTGAAATGTACTCGGTGTATTGCAAAATCCAAATGGTATCCTCCGAAAAGCAAATGTTCCAAAGGGATAAGTAAAAGTTGTCTTTGGTTGATCTTCAGTGCTATTGAGACTTGGTAGTAACTTGAAAGACCCTCAAGAAAATAGTAAAAAGAGTGTCTAGATAACCTATCTAGCATTTGATCAATAAAAGATAAAGAAAAGTGATCTTTCTTGGTGACATTATTTAATTTTCTATAATCTATGCACATTCGTCACCCGGTTTGTGTTCGTGTAGGTACCAACTCTCCTTTCTCATTCTGGACCACAGTCAAACCTGCTTTCTTTGGCATGATGTGTATAGGACTAACCCATTCATTATCAGCAATGGGGTAGATTACCCCTTCATCAAGCAATTTTAGAACCTCCTTTTTCACTACTTTGCTCATATTTGGGTTAAGCCTCCTTTGAGCCTCTCTCACCGATTTAGCCCCTTCCTCTAAAACTATCTTGTGCATGCACATAGGGGGACTAATACCCTTGATATCACTCAACCCCCAACCAATAGCTCTCTTGAATTTTTTCAACATTCTCACAAGTTTATCTTCCTTCTCACTACTAAGAGTAGCAGAAATTTTCATTGGTTGTGAGTTGTTCTCCCCAAGAAAAACATGCTTTAAGTACTTTGGAAGTTCTTTAAGTTCAACCCCCCTTTGGTTGAATCTCTTTGATTGAACCCTCAACTTCTTCCTCCAAATTTAGAGCCCTTTCTAACTTGTCTTCACCACTCTCCTGCAAGAAAACTTTTTCAACAACATTATCAGTAAAATCAATGAAATAGTAGTCCTCATACAAAGAGTAGTGGGAATAGGAAAAATATTAAAAATTAAAAATTCTACAGTTTGACCTAAAACAGTCATGGTCAATTTCTCATTTTTAACATCAATTAATGTGTTAGTTGTGGCCATAAAAGGTCTCCCTTACAAAATTATATGTTCAGAATCTCTAGAAATTTCCTCCCCTATATCTAAGACAATGAAATTAACGGGTATAATCAAACCACCTACCTTAGCTAGAACATCTTCTATGATTCCCTTAGGGTATCTAAGAGTTCTATCGGCAAGTTGCAAAATCATTTTAGTTGGTTTGAGTTCCCCTAGCTCTAATTTCAAGTAAACAGAGTATGGTATCAAATTATTACTTGCTACTAAATCACACATACCAATAGTTTCTTTCCCATTCCCCATAGAGATGCTAACTATAAAGCTTCTAGGATCCTTTAGTTTTAGAGGTAACCTACATTGTAAAATAACACTTGTTACTTTTGAGACTATCACCTTCTCATTTAACTGATAGTTTTTCTTTTTTGTGTTAAGCTTCTCAAAGAATTTGGCATATGATGACATATTTTTAATCACCTCAAGTAAGGGGAGGTTAATACTTACCTTTGAGAGCATATTATAAATTTCAGAAAATTGTTTATCATGCTTCTCATTTTTTAACATGCTTGGAAAAGGAATTGGTGGTCTGTACAGATTTGGAGATTTGTGTAGCTTTGGTGCAACTAATGTCTCCTCACTATCTTTCTTCGGCTCACTTGGTTGAGCTTTGGCTTCTTGTATTTTCTTTCCATTCTCTTGCATTGTGCATGCATCCAAAGAATCATCAATTGTATTATCACTGATTTTATTATCAAGTACCTTACCACTTCTTAAAACTGTGATTGCTTTGGCTTGCTCCTGTTGGATTGAAAATTTTCCTTTTTCATTAGCTTGCAATTGATTAACCAATTGACCCACTTGAGTTTCTACCTTCTTAAGTGAGGCTTCCAAAGAGTCAAATCGTTTGTTGTTCACCTTTTGATTTTGAGTGCTTATTTGAATGAAAGCATTCAAATTGTCTTCAAGTGAAGGTTTCTTGACTTACTTATGATTATAACTTTACCCTTGAAATTGGGGTTCCCTTTGATAAGGTTGGAATGAATATTGAGGTGGAACTTGTTGTTGGTTCTTCCATGAAAAATTAGGGTGATTTCTCCAATCGGGGTTATAAGAATTTGAGTACGAGTCATTCCTTCCCCTTTGTTAGAATCCTTCAAAAGCAAAAGCTTGCTCTTGCCCTTCTTGGAATTGGTCAAAGTTTAAAGGACATACATTTGCATTATGGGCTACCACACCACATGATGCACATGATTCTTGGCTTGGCACCGGCAAGTTTCCTCTAGCATTCAACAATTTAACTTGCCGTGTCAACTCGGCAATTTGCCTTGCCATTTTTGAGTTTGCATTCAGCTCATATGCTCCTCTTCTCCTTTCCCCAATACTCTTTTGTTGAGAATTTTCTCCCAATATTTTAAATAATGTAACTATTTCAGCAGCTATTTTCTCACCCATTGCTCCTCCTACAACATTGTCCATTGTGTTTTGATATTATTGAGTTAGCCCATCATAGAAGAATTGATTGAGCAATTGTTATGAATAATAATAATGAGGGCATTGAAATAATAAAGATTATCCCCATCAAATTGGGTGAAAGTTGCAATACTCCCCTTAAGCTCCTTTGTCTTTTATTGTGAATAAAATTTTTCCATGAATTTGTTATACACTTCGGTCTAAGTGGTCAAGAAATTTCCTAGTAAGGTCATCAACCACGCTTTTGCCCTATCTTTCAAACTTATAAGAAACATCTCATTTTGTGTTCATCCTCTGTTAATGCTTGCAAAGGGAAAGTATGCAATGTTGTGTAAAAATCTCGAATGAATTTGAGAGGAACTTCATCCGGCAATCCATGGAAGGATGGCAGCATACTATAATGAGTGTTTTTGAGTTCATAATTTCTTGTCGCATTGCTCAACTAGATACATGATGTGGTTACTCCAATGATGGTTCTGGAAAACTCTTTCGTAGGTAGTTCTTCTATGTCACCCATTTATACTTTCGTGTTCTCCTTAAACTGCTTGGCAGTTTCTTCTCCTTCTTATCCTAAAGGATCTACTCCTTCGGTTCTTGGGAGTCTATAATATTGTCTATATATAAAACAAGTTTATTTCCTTGAGACCTTCATCCTTGCATAAATCAGCTAGGAATTTTAAAAAGGAACACTTTAAACAATTAAAATAAAAGAAACATCAATTGCCTTCCCTGGCAGCAGTGCCAAAAACTTGTTGCACTCGATTAATTACTACTACAAAGCGACTCTCGTAAGTAATATAAGGTAATTGTAGCAATGGTGATCGCCCCAAGATCATCTCACATGGAAGAAATTATTTTGCAATAGTTTAATTTAAACAAAATAAATAAAATTGAGTGTGTGTTGTTGAATTGGTGAATTGTAATTAAAATTTGAAAGTTAAAATGAGTAGTAGGTCTGTAATATTAATTCAATTCTAGGAATGGTGCCTAGTGTTGTAGATCAATTTAATTAAATCTTGATTCTTAAATTATCCATTAATATAACCTTGTATTTTAATTTGTTCATTGAGTTTAATTAGTAATTACCAATTCATTAGTTTTCATATTCATGAATTAATAACAACCAATTATTTTGAAATTGCAAATTAATATAACTTATATTTCTAATTCATTCTTAGGGTGGTTGATTACATAGTTCCGATATCGAATTTCACCTCTCAGTCCATCATTCAATATTAAATGATTAATTGGTGGCCAATCAATCAAACTAACTTTAAGTCCAATGCAATCAACCAATAACAAGGTATACTAATGGAATCATGTAATCAAGTCATTTAATCAAATCTACTACAACCCAAGGCATGAGTAAATTATCTCATCATCAATTTAAAATAAATATCCATCTCAATATTCATCAAATCAAAATTATACATTGTAATATTAATGTTCATAATAAAACAATAACAATCTAGAAATGAATTAAAAGAGAGAATATGAAAAACCCCTTGTAGATGCCAAGAGTTGAATTACTTGTCTTCCTCCTAGCTTCCACCTTGATGTATGATGAACAACTTCCACTCCTTCTTCAATCAATGGCTCTCTTCTTGAAAGATGGAATGGTAACTCTCTCAAGCTTACAACTCTAATCAAGCTTTCTTCAAACCCTAATCTTCTAAGGAGCTTGCTCACTTAATTTAATCCCCAAACTTGATTAAGTCTTGTATATGGAAGAAATGAAAGATGAAAAGAGAATGATGTCTCCCTCTCCAAGACAAAAACCAAAAACTAAGAACTAGATAGCTCTCTAACAAGCCAAATGTGTATCTATATTTCCATCCCCCTCTACTTCCAATTCTTTTCAATTTTTTAAGATACAAAGCATGTCTTGCCAACTCACAAACCGCTCTTTGTCTCTCTCTTTTTCTTTGTTTAATATTTCTTCCCATAAATCCATCCACCTTTTACTCATTTTTAATATTTCTTTTTAAAAAGAAAGAGTCTTTTGTCCCCCATTTGTCCCTCACTTCATGCAAAATAATTCAAAGGGACCATATGAGATATGACCAAGCCTTGAGTGACTTCGTCGTGTCACTCATTCTTCTTGGGACATGGCCAAGCCTTGAGCCATGTCCAAAGCTGCCCACATTTCTTCTTCTTTTCTAGGTGTGACATGGTCAAGTCACTGGCCGTGTCATGTGACACGGCCAGTGGCTTGGCCGTGTCTTCTGCTTGTGTTCACCTCTGCCATCTGCTTTGCTTCCTTTATTCTTTGGTTTCATCAAGTGGGACACAGCCAAGGCCTTGGCGGTGTCATGTGACACAGCCAATGGCTTAGCTGTGTCTCTTGCCAGTGTCTGCCTCTGCCTAATTTTCCTAAAGGACAAGGCCAAGTCAAGTTGCCTTAGCCCATGTCCTGCTTCTACATTGCTTTTGATGAGTTACACAACCAAGCTAAGTGGTGTCTTATTCATGTCTCTTGATTTTTCACAAACTTTGATCCATCATTCCATTGTTTTGTACTTCAACCTAAATCAAATTCGTCAAACAATCTTTAAACACAAATTAAAAGAAAAATTAACTAAAACCAATAAAATTGCCCTAAAAATATAAACATAAATGATTGAAACAGTCTTCTCCAGTCATGCGATGAGCTAGTGGTTTGTTCTCTGGTTGTTCTGTTATTCTATCCACATGAGGCTTTTTCATTTCATATGTTTTGAAAGTATAGGGTGGGATTTGGTCAATATGAAATATTAACAAATGATTTCACTAAAAATTGTGAATGATTTATTTTGATATTTTATAAAAGAAGATAAAGCCGAGGCAAGATTATTACTATTCAATGATATTTTCATTGATCTTATTTGTTATTCTGAAAATATTTGGTTTGAATTTTCTTCTATCAATCAATTATTGGTGCAAATGTCTAGTTGGTTAATTGGTTGTCATCTCGTCTTATATTTCCCCCGATACTTTTCATGAGGTATGAGTGCGTTAAATCATCATTAATCTTTCATATGAACAAGTCAAATATCTTGATATGAAAATCTATACTCACTGAGGATTACTTTTAGATTTTGATGGAGTCTTAGTATTCATGTGATATCACACAACTTGCAAATTTGGATAGAAACACTGAAAATAATATTTCAAAAAATAAATAGGTTTTTAACTTAGTTTGTGAAGAGAAACATGTAAAATGACATCATAAGGATGTTTAACATTAACATTTATATGTAGTTCCTTTTTTCCCCTTTCGATATCTATCCTTTTTGGTAGATTAGAAATTTTAAAGAGAAAAAAATAATAAAATATCTTAAATTCTTATCATGTTACCATCCAAGCCGATTAGTCAATAATAGTTGACTACTTGTCTAATAATAAATTTATATAATTTCTTGAAGATACAACTTTTTACCTTATGTTTTTTTATTTATTTTATATTTTATGAATTCTTTTATTTGATTTGGTTATTGAATAAAAAAGGAACAGCTTTAATTTGCGCAAAAATTGCAAGTATATAAAATCTATTCAAGTAATAAAAGGTGAGTGAATATCGTTTCTATAATAATTGAAGACCAAATATCAAAATTGTGTTAATTTATTATTATTTAGACAACCATAAATTAAATTGATAGTTAACCTAAAGTAAAATAAAATACTAAAATTGAACGAATTGAAGTTAGGGTACTTTTGAATTTAATTACTTATGCAAAAAAAATAATTTTTAATTATTTAACATGATGTACCAAGCTATGCTAAATCTATTCATTAATCCCTATTAATATTTTATAATAGAAATTAAAGAATGCAAATATATCTATAATTAATTCTAGTAAGTTCTCAAGTAAAGTTATATTAATTCTATTCAAACTATATTCTCGTGTTGTTTATAATTAAATTCGATTCTCAAGGGTTTCCTTTTGTACTAATTCTAAGAAAATAAATCAATCAATTAGCAGCTAGTTAATTGAAAACATCAAGCACAATTATAAAAAAACTGCAAAACTAAAAAAGCCAATTAGATAAAATTAAAGAAATAAGAACTCAAACTACGCCAAAGATATCCCTACAAGCAAATTAGTTCATGGTACTTATGTTCAAAAACTCAAGATAATAAATTAAATTAAAAAATATAAGAAAATTAAACTTGGAACCTGAGTTAAAAATATTGGTTTTGTGGCTTCAAACTTAAAGAAATTTATTTTCTAAATTTCTTCATTCTTGTTGTTCTCCTTTAACTCTTAATCATCCCTCAATATTCAAATCTTCTCCCTTTTTATAGGAGAAAATCTTCTTTTAAATAGGAAGAAACTCTATCTCTTGATTAGGAACTAAAACTCTAGTTGGAATAGAGAATTCTAGTTCAAGAATGATTTCGTGATTCTTTTATGTCCAATTCAAATTATGTCTCCAAAATAGTACAAACTATCTTTTTTTTTTTGTCAAAATAAGCCCTAAAATTATAAATTTAATTAATTAAGCCACTATTAAAATAAAAATATTTAAACCAAAATTTTAATTAAAAGTAAATAAAATCTAACAAATTTACTTAAAAATTAACTAAAAATTTAAAATAAATATAAAATCATACACAAACAAAATATTCCAAACTTAAACCTTTGCTCGTCCTCTAGTAAATAAGAATAATTCACTCTTTTGAACAAACTCAAACTAGAACCCAAATTACTTCAACTATCCTCAACCAAAATAAATAAGTGCATGGTAGAATATCTATATCAATTCGATTCAATTATCAATAAAAATTTAATCATATACAAATCTTTAGAGTGTGTGTGGGCCAAAACAAATTTTTAATTTTATATTTTAGAAAAAAATACAAGATACAATTTCAATAATAAGCTCAAAAATCACCATTGACATCTCCATAAATGCTACAACTCCACTAATGTGAGGCAAATAAAACAAAAAAAAAATCAATAGGTCCTTTATTAGAGTTGTAATGTTAGGCTTTGGGTTCTTGGCTACAAAGAATATGAATTAGAATTAAATAAGAAGAGATATTAGCAATTCATTGAAAATATGCAATTAAAGAACAAGCCAACATTTCTTTTTTGAGTGCAACTATATTCAATCAATTCAAAATTTTCCAAGTAAGCACAACAACTTGGCCCATTTATTAATAAAATTTGCACATGGACCTTAGAAACTGTTTGCAAGAGATCATAAAATTAAGAAAAAAATCCTTTTTAAGTTGAAAACTCCTTAACCATTGAATTCTTCACTTCTTTTAAGTTAAGAACTTTGTCATGCCCCTTTTTGAGATCATAGAGTATATTTTCTTTTCTTTTCTTTTTCTCTTTTTTTCAATTTTCAATTTTTATTTCATTTTTTTTCAAAAGGAACTCTCAAATGCATACATCCTCTAATTGGTCATCAACTATTCCTACTTTCTTCTCATTACACTTTAGTGATTGATAGAATTCCTAATTATTTAGTGAATAAAAACTTGAATATGGTATTCTGTTATAGTCTTACTCTATACACACACATATCTCATGTATTAACTTTGAATTACTAATTCTCTTTTATAGGCAGGCAAAAATTATTTAGGCTATATGGTTAAGTCTAATATGTCTACTAAAGAAAATTAGAGTACATTTTTAGCATACAAGTATAGGTTTAAAAGGGTTGGTAAAATGAAGGGTTAATTAATAATGAGTCAAAGAACTGCCTAAATCTTTTTTCCATTCTATTATATCTAAAACAAATTTCGCTTTGAAGGATAATTAGAAAGGTTCTAGTGATTTTAAAAATAGAATCTTCTTTAGCTCTTATAATTGTAACAAGTTTTTAATAAAATTTTCAAAATAGGCCTAAAGCACTCATAATTCTAAAGATAATGAATATGATAAAATTTTAAAGATATTTTTTGTGAATTAAAATAGATACTTGACTATACATTAACTTATTTCAGTTTAAATTGGTTTTCAGCTCTTTAAACCTAAGTTTAAGTTTATTTTAGTTAAAAAGCAAAACTAAGACAAAGCAAAAATTCAAGTTTAGTGACCATGAAATTCCCTACTTTATCATATTATTAGCAATTAGTCAAAATAGATATGCAAAATCTAAAAAAAAATTTATAGAATTTTCTATCCACAAATCAATATCACATTGTGCATATCAAATAATTCAAGCATTTTTATAATCATCCATCCTTTCTTATCAAAGCTACGGTCATAACTTGCACAAAAAACACTTCTATACATATATTGACCCAAATTTAATATTTTGCATTGTCTCCAATGTAATAAGTAATGCAATTAAATAAAAGATGATGCAACTAGGTCCAATGCAAATATGGATGAGTATATAAAATACAAAAACATAGGTGAAGTGGATGTTATCCCAAGATGGCAACCAAGAGTGGGGTAGGGGTTAATTGGTTGATTTAAGTAGTGATGATAAATTAAAAATTTTGAGGAAAAAGAAGATTAAGATGAAGATGGAATAAAGTAAAGAAGAATCAACACAATGGAATAGAGTAGAGAAGAATCAACACAAAGAGTTTATAGTGGTTTAGATTTACCTAAATCCTATATCTACTTCTTTAACAATTTGTTAAGGTTCCACTAATCTTGAGTTTTCACAAGCTCAACTCTAACTTGGTGTTTTTACAAGCTCACACCCAACTTTTACAAGGTTTAAGCATTATCCTTATAACCCTACAAGAGTTTTCCGAAGGCTCACTATAAAACCTAAGTATTTCAAAGCTAATCCTTAACTTACAATGGTATTTTTGATGCTCACACTCAATGATTAATAAAAAATGTTAATTTTCATACAAGAAATGGAATGTAGCTTGCCTTAGCTATATCAATCACAATTACCCTTAAACAAGAGGTTTCTTATAGTATTTATAGCAATTAGGACTTGAACTAGCCATTTGAAGTGGTTCTGACATGTTTAAAACTTGTCTTCCACTCAATTGGTTATTGAGATGCATTGTGCGGTCGCCATACTCATTTAGCAGTCCCATAATTTGAATTTTCCTCTAATGGCTATGTAATACCCTTATACCATATATACATATAATACATATATTCAGTATATGTAAAATACATATATACAGTATAAGAATGTCACAATTTAGTTTACTAAATTTTTCATATTCCAAATTAAAAATCCCAAACATTTTAAAATATATTTCTAATAAATCAATAAAATATTCTTAATTAGTTTTAGGTACCCAAAGTAAGTATTTTGTATAAAAATCTCTGGAAAAAATTTCACCAGAGTTTTGTTTGTAAATTGGACATCCCAAAAAAATTCAACAACACTCAACCTGCAGAAAAATACACTCCCAATAATAATAAATCAAACATTCACACCAACTTCTCAATCTCTCCACATTTTCCTCAAAATATTCATATATGTACATATATATAAGCACATATACACATTCCCACATTATACAATTATTCCAAACATACTTAATAATTTACAAACTCTTAAAGATATAACATAATATACATAATTATGTCATGTTTTATAAAAATAAAATGTATGCATAACAACAGCTGTCTTTGATTATGTGGTAGCAAAACTCACTTCAAACGCTATCAATCTCAAGCCTAGACCTAACCAGGTCCAAATGAACTCTCTGAATCTACCGGCAATCTTGTCACCTGCACGATAAATTTTAAACATGCCAAGATAAAAGCCTAGCAGTACGTACTTTGATAATGATAAAACTTTAAAATAATAACAATGCACAATGCTGTTACATAGTATTTCACAATGTGGTATGCAATTTTGCTTTAAAACATAATATTTATTCTTTTTGTACATCTTATTAACAAATACATAAACACGGGCCCAAAAATCTAACATATTATTCAAATTCCAAAGTTACCATTTTTGTCCATATTGACACCAGTGTCTAGTCCGAAGGCAAGTGATGCCTAGCATTTAGCCCTGAAGGCAAATCATAGTGATGCCCAGCATTTAGCCCAAAGATAAATCATATATCAGTGACGCCTAGTGTTTAGCCCCGAAGACAAATAATGAGGACAACCTCAGAGATATGTGGCCAAACACAGAACTCTGAAAATTGAATAATATACTAGGCACACACATTTCACTTACTTTTTAACTTATATAATCTCTTTATCATTTTTCATTCCCACTATGTCATGTTATATTATTCTAATATGTTCAATCATATTTCTTTTTCCATAAATTTAGCACATGTATAATGTAACCTCTTTACCCATATTTCTTGGGTATTTTTCTTACTTTCTCATATGTATCATAGTTTCCATAATCAATTTTCTTTATCTCATTGCCTCTTTTCTCATTTTTCTCATTCATCACAATGTCAAACCACTTTAATTCATCATTTCATATCACTTTATCACACTGTATATCATTTAACATTACAAACATATTATCCAAATATTTTGGGTCATTCTTACATAATTCATGTAAACCACATTTCATTTATTTTAGCCATTAATAATGGCTTTATATAATGCACATAATGCATACTTAACAATTCACATAATATAACACAATATTCATGAATGTTCAAGATGCCAAGTAGCTTAACATATTTTCTATCCAAAATGTATTAGGCCAAATTTAATGCAAATATATCTAAATTATCAAAAGTATGTACATACCTTAATTATCAACCAAACTCAAGCTAAAAATCTCTCTCTAACCTTTACTTACAACTTGCCCTTCAACACTAATGTTGGGCAATTCACTTCCTCTTAATGCCTATTCCAATTGTGAACAAATACAATCGTTTAGAATTACATTTTAAGGTATTTCAAATATAAAACCCTAATTAAACCTCACTCCAATCAATATCCCAAAATTTTGCCTTACTTTAACATTGAAAATCTATTTTAACCCATTTTAATTGGTGTTTTAAGTTTATTAATGTCATTAAAAATATATTATATTATGTTTTAACCAATCACATTAAATAAATACATACTCTTATACAAAACCCTAAAATGCCATAACCTTCATCATTTAAGGTTCTTCATTCCATTCCATTTCAATTGTTAATCCAAGCTTATTTTCATCATTCATATAATTAAATAACATGATTTATATATTAAAATCAATCAAATAACTATACTTTGAAAAATCCCTTCCAAAACCCTAAATTCAATACTACCTTATCCAATCTCTAACCACACTTAATTAAATCCATCATTTGACTTTAAAATCTTTGTTTATGCATCAACAAAACATCTTTGGAACTCATTTGTATAATTAGAACACATGATTTCAAAATTTTAAATTTTTACATAACTCTAAATTATCTCTTTCTACCAAACTCAACTCAAACTTAATTTTTTCTCAAATCCAACTTAACAATCATTAATAACTAATAAAAATAGCTTCAAACATACTCATTCAAGCAATTAAATCATGCTATGACAAAATTATAAAAATTCACATATTCAAAACTTCATGAAATTCCAAAGAATATGATGGAAAGCTTACTATTTCAAGAGGAAATCACCAAAACTTCACTTGAATCCTTAAAATTTCTTCAGTTTATGATGTTTGGAAGAAGAAGAAATCTCCTTTGGTCTCTAATGGTAGTTTGACCACCTCTTGAATGTAATATCCCAAAGTATACCCTAAAAGTTTTGAAATAATTATTGTTGAATTTGGATTTAAGTGTATATGTTTAATGGAAAGAGAAAAGAGGTAAAGGAAAAGTGTATATGTTGTATATATAGTGATATATACAACATATACAAGTCTAAGAAAGAGTTAATTGTTATTAAATTAATTGTTTGGAAATAATGTGAGTGGAAGAATATATTTTGGATTATTTTATTGTTTATTGCTTGGTGGAGAGGAGTTTGAGGAATGAGTGGTTGGGGGAAATTTGACTTTGCTTTCTTTGTTTTCTTCTTTCTTTCTTTCTTCTTCGTGGTTCATCTTCATCTTCTTTTCTTTTCTTTGTTTGGCCGGTCCTTCATAGCTAGAGAGCAAGAGAGAGATTTGATCTTCCAAACTCAAGATTGAAGGAAGTTTTCAAGTGATCAAGTTGGAAATTTAAGAGTTTCTTCATCCTTGGTAAGTTTTCCATTTGATTCTTTGATTTTCTTTGAGTTTGTGAGTTGAGGTTGTGGTTGATATGTGTTTGTTTGATTGTGGTGTGTTAAGAGTGTTTGGTTCAATTGTTTGGATTTTGGGGTTGGATTGAAGGTAAGAGTAAGTTTGTTGGAAAAGAAAGTGTTGTGGTTGTGTTTTGGGTTTGTGGTGACGATTATGATTTGTGTTTGATGTATGTTTTGAGTGGTTTTGGTGTTTTTACAAGTTTGTTATGGTTTTTGGGTGTGTTTAGCTAAGTTGGTTTGGAGTGGATAATGGTGGTAGTAAGTGGTTTGTTGGATATAGTGTTGATGTTGCCGGAATCTATATTTTTGGCCTGACACGCCCATGAGCACGGCCAGGTCTTTAGGCATGTCAATGGTTCTGTGTTATTGGATGGGTGACACGATCAGTAACACGCCCATGTTATTGAGCGTGTCATAGCTACTGTGTTGGGGAAGAATTGACACGGCCATGATCACGCTCATGTTGTTGGACGTGTCAATGTTTCTGTGAAACAGAATGTATTACACGTTCAGTGACATGCTCGTGGTTCTGAGCGTGTCAAAGCTTCTGTGTTGTGAGTTTAGGGCATGGTCAGTTGTTGAGCGTGTCATGGTTAGAGTTTGCCCTAGTTGGTTCTTAGTCTTATTGTCTCATGTGTATCATCCCTTTTGGATTAGGTCTTGAAGAGGTTGAGTTGCCCTAATCCAAGTGTTGAGGATTCTTGGAAGAGGAGTTTGGTGTTGTATGAATTGCTCTTGAGGTAAGTACAAACTTACATGGTTGCATACATTTACATGATTTTGATATTTAACACATTTGGTTGTAAATGTGTTAAGTAATTTATTACATTGTTAATACATTTGATTAATGTTATGATTTGCATAATGTAAAAGATATGATGAGTATTCAAAATATATGTTCAATGTTATTGATTATGAATACTTTAATGATGAATCGATTTAATGTGAATTGAGATATGATGGGATATGAAGCCATTATGGTTGGCTATGATAATGCAAATGAAATAATTGAGGCATGGTTGCCTATTTGATTATGGAATATGAAATGAGAAATGAATTGAGAAAGAGAATGATAAAGAGATAAATGAAATAGTTGTGTGCTTAATATGGTATTCAATTTTCAGAGTTTTGGGTTTGGCGGCATGCCTATGAATCACTGGATAGGTGAAAAGATCGGGTCGTAAGCCGATTCCAGTTGAGAAATGTGAAATATGTGAAATATGATGTTTTTGGGGTGAAAAGACTGGGTCGTAAGCCTCAAAAATAGTAACAGTCTTGCCGGGCTGAGGATCACCTCGGGTTTATCCGGGTTGAGGTCCAAGAGACTGGGTCTGTTACAAGCCTCAAAAACAGTAACAATCTTGCTGGGTTGAGGATCACCTCGATTTTATCCGGGTTGAGGTCCAAGAGACTGGGTCTGTTACACTATCCATGGATAGAGAGATGTATATATATCGCCTACGGGCTTGATGATTGTGATTATGGACCAAAGCAGTAACTCTGAACTTTGAATATCATATTAAATTCTTTTTGGGTCCATGCATGTCTTTGTGTTACTATGAATTATGAATTATGATACAATTGAGTAATATCATGAATGTCTTTGTTTAAATGTGATTTATAAATGATGGATTGAAAGGTAATGTTATGGAATAAGATGTTCTTGTGAATTGTTTATGATGTTTGAAAGTATGACATTTGCATTTCATTATATCATATTGTTGTTAAAGTTTGTACCACTAAGCCATAGGCTTAGCGCGATTGTGGTTCATCGCACAGGTGACATGGTGGAACCGGAGGATTCATCTAGACCGAGTCGAGTCTAGGCTTGAAGAGTTGATTTTGAGTTTAAAGATCAGAGAAGAGCTGCCAATCATATATAAACTTTATGTTTTGTAAAGTTTTGATTCTTAATGTATATATATAATTGTAAATGTTTTTATATTTTCCGCTGCGTATTAAACAAATGTTTTATCTATTGTACTTTATAGTATAATTTAAATGTTTTAATGATGTTGTACATATATATATATGTATGTTTTTCTTGATATAATTTATAATCTAATACAAAGTGTTTTAAGGTTACTTATAGTATTGCTTAAAGAATTGTTTTGGTTGTAAAGTAAACCGTAGCACTCCTGTATTCGGTATACGTATATTACAAGTATAGTTGTTGGTAGTGTGCGTATACAGGGTATAGGAGTGTTACAATGGTTTTGGTATCAGAGCCTAGGTTTGAGATTCTCAACCTAGGTAAATTGAAAGAAAAAGAAAATTTTGATTTTAAAAGTTGGTGTTTGAATAAGATACATGTTTTGGTATTAGCAGTCTCTGATCTTTAATGAGGTATATTCTGCTGTGTTTGCAGATATAGGTAGTGATGGCATCTCAGTCACGTCAGTCCATAGAAGGTAGTGTTGAGAGTGTTGCTCCTGAAGAGGGTAGAGATGGAGTTAGGGTTGAGAGAGCTGGAGAGGCACCTGTTCCTGTGCCAGAGAGATCAGCTTCAGATGAGGTTCCGCCGGTCTGGTTACGACATATGGTAGAATTGTTGAGACAAGCTCCTGTGCAGCCGCCACCGCCACCACAGCCGCAAGTGCCGGTGAGGCATTATGATAAATTGAGAAAGTATGGGGCTGAGGATTTCTTTGGCACTACAGATCCTTCAGTAGCTGAGCAGTGGTTAGATAGAGTGCAAAGGGTATTTATTCAGTTGCAAGCCACTTCTGAAGAGAAATTTGACTATGCTAGATCCCTTCTGCAGAAAGATGCTTATGATTGGTGGAAGACAGTCCCTCATGCTATGGATGATCCACCGACTTTGTTGTATAGTGATTTTCTGCGGGAGTTTGAGCAGAAATATACCCCGAGGGAGTATAAAGATGTCAAGAAGATGGAATTTTTGAATTTGAGACAGGATAACCGCACTGTGACAGAGTATGAGGTAGAGTTCATCCGGTTGAGCCACTATGCCGGTGGGATTATTACAGATGAGATTGACTGGTACAGGAGGTTTGAGAAGGGATTGAGGCCCTCTATTATGTGCATTGTTACTGGTTCTCGGTACCAGGATTTTTCTCAGTTGGTTGCAGCAGCTAGGAGTGTTGAGAGAGCACAGGGTATTGCATCAGCTGCTACTGAGGAGGAGACCAGAGTCAGAAGATCCCAGTTTGGGGCAGGGTCTTCATCTATGAAGAGAGGCCGAGGAAGTTTTGTTTCGAGAGTCAGTAGGAGCCAGAGGCAGTCTGGTAGGTCAGTGCAGTATCAGAGCCAGAGACCGAGACCTACAGCTTCTGTAGCTAGTGCTCCGACTCCAGTGGTTTAGAGGTCTACTCCACCTACATGTGTCCATTGTGGTAGGATGCATGGGGGTGTTTGTTTCAAGATTGGTGGATCAGCTGTGTGTTTTAGATGTGGGTCGCCTAATCATTTTATTAGAGAGTGTCCTGAGATGCAGGAAGTTAGACAGGCAGATTTTGTAGCTTCTCAACCTAGTGTCAGCAGAGGTGGTCGAGGGGGCAGAGGTTTCTGTAGAGGTGGTCAACCTGGGATCAGTCAGAGAGGAGGTTCTACATCTGGAGGCAGTAGGCCAGATGAGGCTGGATCTTCTCAGAGAGTGTATGTGATGCAGAGGCAGCCGGATGCTTCAGCAGTTATAGCGGGTACTTTTTCTTTATTTGGCATTTCAGTTCTTGCTTTGATTGATTCAGGATCTACTCATTCATACATAAGTGCATCTATATTGCCTGTGTTTGAATTGCATTCAGAGTCCTTAGGATTTGATGTCTTGGTGACAAATCCTTTAGGGCATAGTGTTGTGGTGAGTAAGGTGCATCGTGATAGTTTTGTTGTGGTGCAAGGTGAGGAGTTTTTGGGTGATTTGATTGAAATGCCTTTTAAGGAGTATGATTTGATCTTAGGCATGGATTGGTTGTCTAATCATGGAGTTGTAGTAGATTGTCAAAAGAAGTGTGTTACCCTGAGAACCGGTGATGGTAGGAATGTGATGGTATCTAGTGAGCAGAGACAACTTGCATCCTTGTTGGTTTCAGCTGTTACAGCTAGGAAGTTGATTAGAAAAGGGTGTGATGCTTATCTTGCTCATGTTTTGGATACCAGAGTAGTGGGTTCTCAACTTGATAGTATACCCACAATTGCTGAGTTTCCAGATGTGTTTCCTAAGGAATTGCCAGGGTTACCCCCTGAGAGAGAGGTTGAGTTTGGTATCAATTTGTTGCCTGGTACCACTCCCATATCTATTACTTCTTATCGAATGGCACCTGCTGAGTTGAGAGAGTTGAAGGTGCAGTTGCAGGAGTTATTGGATAAAGGGTTTGTTCGCCCTAGTGTTTCTCCATGGGAAGCTCATGTTTTGTTTGTAAAGAAGAAGGATGGTACTTTGAGGTTGTGCATCGATTATAGGCAATTGAATAAGGTGACTATCAAGAATAAGTATCCTTTGCCTAGGATAGATGATCTCTTCGATCAGTTGAAGGAAGCAGCAGCGTTTTCCAAGATTGATTTGAGATCAGGGTACCATCAGTTGAGGGTCAGAACTGAAGATGTTCCTAAAACAACTTTCTGCACAAGGTATGGGCATTATGAGTTTTTAGTGATGCCTTTTGGGTTGACGAATGCACCTACAGCTTTTATGGATTTGATGAATAGGATGTTTAGGCCCTATTTGGATCAGTTTGTGATGGTCTTCATTGATGATATTTTGGTGTATTCGCATAATGAAGAGGATCATGATAAACATTTGCGGATTGTGTTGCAGACTTTAAGAGAGAAGCACTTGTATGCTAAGTTGTCGAAGTGTGAGTTTTAGCTTGATCAAGTGACTTTTCTCGGTCACATAGTTTCAGCAGATGGTATAAGAGTTGATCCGAGTAAAGTTGAGGCTATTTTGAATTGGAGTCCACCGAAGTCAGTGACTGAAGTTAGAAGTTTTCTGGGTTTGGCAGGCTATTATCGACGCTTTGTGAAAGGTTTTTCTTTGATAGCTACTCCACTCACTAGATTACTTCGGAAGGGAGCTAGATTTGTGTGGACAGATCAGTGTCAAGCTAGTTTTGAGCAGTTGAAGAAGATGTTGACACAAGCTCCTATTCTTACTTTGCCTGTAGAAGATAAACCATATGTGATTTACAGTGATGGGTCACATAATGGTTTAGGTTGTGTTTTGATGCAAGAGGGTAAAGGCATAGCTTATGCTTCTCGGCAGTTGAAGCTGCATGAACTTAATTATCCGACACATGATTTGGAGTTAGCAGCCATAGTTTTTGCTTTGAAGATTTGGCGACATTATCTGTATGGGGAGAAGTGTTTCATTTACACGGATCATAAGAGCTTGAAATATTTGGGGGTTCAGAGAGAGCTTAATCTTCGGCAGAGACGATGGTTGGAATTGATTAAAGACTACGACTGCTTGATTGATTATCATCCTGGTAAGGCAAATGTTGTTGCTGATGCCTTGAGTCGAAAGTCTTTGGCAGGTTTGACTGTTTATTCGCTCTCATTGCTTGTTGAGTTGAGATCGTTGCATGTTAGTTTTGAATCATGTGATGATGGTGCATTGTTGGCTCAGTTGCATTTGAGACCAGTATTGTTGGATCAGATTAAAGAGGCTCAATTGGTTGATGAGAAAATTCAGAAGATTGTGTCAGTTTTCCAGAAAGGAGAAAGCTGAGATTTTCTTGTGAGAGATGATGGTAGCCTTTGGTTCAAGGATAGATTGTGTGTTCCTGATGATGCAAGGTTGAGAAAGATTATTTAAGAGGAAGCACACCTGTCAGTTTTTGCTATGCATCCTGGGAATACGAAGATGTATCATGATTTGAAGCAGCATTACTGGTGGTCAGGTATGAAGAGAGACATAGCAGAATTTGTATCTAAATGTCTCAATTGTCAAAGGGTGAAAGCTGAGCATCAAGTTCCAACAGGATTGCTTCAACCTTTATCAGTGCCTGAATGGAAATGGGAGCGAGTGACAATGGATTTTGTGTCAGGGTTGCCATTGACTCAGAGGAAGCATGATGCTATTTGGGTGATTGTTGATCGGTTGACGAAGACAGCTCATTTTCTTTCAGTTAGAATGGACTATTCTCTGGAGAAGTTAGCTGAGCTGTATATCCGTGAGATAGTGAAGTTACATGGAGTCCCAATTTCTTTAGTGTCTGATCGAGATCCTCGGTTTACTTCGAGGTTTTGGAAGAGTTTACATAGTGCTTTGGGTTCTCGATTGCACTTTAGCACTGCTTTTCATCCGCAGACAGATGGGCAGTCAGAGAGGGTGATACAGATTATAGAAGATATGTTGAGAAGCTGTGTTATTGATTTTTCTAGAAGTTGGGACAGATTTTTGCCACTTGTGGAATTTGCTTACAACAACAGTCATCAATCTAGTATTAGAATGGCACCTTATGAGGCATTATATGGTAGAAGATGCAGAACGCCTTTATGTTGGAATGAAGTTAGAGAAGGCAAATTGGTTGGTCCTGATTTGATTAAAGAAACGGAAGAAAAAGTGAAGATAATTCGAGATCGGTTGAAAACAGCTTCAGATCGGCAGAAATCTTATTCAGATTTGAAAAGGAGAGACATAGAGTTTGACGTTGGAGATAAAGTATTTTTGAAAGTGTCTCCTTGGAAAAAGATTTTGAGATTTGGCCGCAGAGGGAAGCTAAGTCCTCGTTTTATTAGACCGTATGAGATATCGAAAAAAGTTGGACCAATTGCTTATCGACTTGCTTTGCCGCCTGAATTGGATAGAATCCATAATGTCTTCCATGTTTCTATGCTGCGGAGGTATAGGTCAGACCCATCTCATATCTTGCCAGTTGAATCTATTGAGGTGAGTCCAGATCTGACTTTTGAAGAAGAACCAATTGCTATTTTGGCACATAAAGTGAAAGAGTTGAGAAATAAGAAAGTGCCACTTGTCAAAGTTCTTTGGATGAATCATGCAAAGGAAGAGGCAACATGGGAGAGTGAGCAAGCGATGCGAGATCAGTATCCTCAGTTATTCCAGACTTGATATCAGGTAATTTCGAGGACGAAATTTCTTTTTAGAGGGGGAGAATTGTAATATCCCAAAGTATACCCTAAAAGTTTTGAAATAATTATTGTTGAATTTGGATTTAAGTGTATATGTTTAATGGAAAGAGAAAAGAGGTAAAGGAAAAGTGTATATGTTGTATATATAGTGATATTTACAACATATACAAGTCTAAGAAAGAGTTAATTGTTATTAAATTAATTATTTGGAAATGGTGTGAGTGGAAGAAGATATTTTGGATTATTTTATTGTTTATTGCTTGGTGGAGAGGAGTTTGAGGAATGAGTGGTTGGGGGAAATTTGACTTTGCTTTCTTTGTTTTCTTATTTCTTTCTTTCTTCTTCGTGGTTCATCTTCATCTTCTTTTCTTTTCTTTGTTTGGCCGGTCCTTCATAGCTAGAGAGCAAGAGAGAGATTTGATCTTCCAAACTCAAGATTGAAGGAAGTTTTCAAGTGATCAAGTTGGAAATTTAAGAGTTTCTTCATCCTTGGTAAGTTTTCCATTTGATTCTTTGATTTTCTTTGAGTTTGTGAGTTTAGGTTGTGGTTGATATGTGTTTGTTTGATTGTGGTGTGTTAAGAGTGTTTGGTTCAATTGATTTTGGATTTTGGAGTTGGATTGAAGGTAAGAGTAAGTTTGTTGGAAGAGAAAGTGTTGTGGTTGTGTTTTGGGTTTGTGGTGACGATTATGATTTGTGTTTGATGTATGTTTTGAGTGGTTTTGGTGTTTTTACAAGTTTGTTATGGTTTTTGGGTGTGTTTAGCTAAGTTGGTTTGGAGTGGATAATGGTGGTAGTAAGTGGTTTGTTGGATATAGTGTTGATGTTGCCGGAATCTGTATTTTTGGCCTGACACGCCCATGAGCACGGCCAGGTCTTTAGGCATGTCAATGGTTCTGTGTTCTTGGATGGGTGACACGATCAATAACACGCCCGTGTTATTGAGCGTGTCATAGCTATTGTGTTGGGGAAGAATTGACACAGCCATGAGCACACTCATGTTGTTGGACGTGTCAATGTTTCTGTGAAACAGAATGTATTACACGTTCACTGACACACCCGTGGTTCTGAGCGTGTCAAAGCTTCTGTGTTGTGAGTTTAGGGCACGGTCAGGGACACGCCCGTGTTGTTAAGCGTGTCATGGTTAGAGTTTGCCCTAGTTGGTTCTTAGTCTTATTGTCTCATGTGTATCATCCCTTTTGGATTAGGTCTTGAAGAGGTTGAGTTGCCCTAATCCAAGTGTTGAGGATTCTTGGAAGAGGAGTTTGGTGTTGTATGAATTGCTCTTGAGGTAAGTACAAACTTACATGGTTGCATACATTTACATGATTTTGAGGTTTAACACATTTGGTTGTAAATGTGTTAAGTAATTTATTACATTGTTAATACATTTGATTAATGTTATGATTTGCATAATGTAAAAGATATGATGAGTATTCAAAATGTATGTTCAATGCTATTGATTATGAATACTTTAATGATGAATCGATTTAATGTGAATTGAGATATGATGGGATATGAAGCCATTGTGGTTGGCTATGATAATGCAAATGAAATAATTGAGGCATGGTTGCCTATTTGATTATGGAATATGAAATGAGAAATGAGTTGAGAAAGAGAATGATAAAGAGATAAATGAAATAGTTGTGTGCTTAATATGGTATTCAATTTTTAGAGTTCTGGGTTTGGCGGCATGCCTATGAATCACTGGATAGGTGAAAAGACCGGGTCGTAAGCCGATTCCAGTTGAGAAATGTGAAATATGTGAAATATGATGTTTTTGGGGTGAAAAGACTGGGTCGTAAGCCTCAAAAACAGTAACAATCTTGCCGGGTTGAGGATCACCTCGGGTTTATCCGGGTTGAGGTCCAAGAGACTGGGTCTGTTACAAGCCTCAAAAACAGTAACAGTCTTGCCAGGTTGAGGATCACCTCGGTTTTATCTGGGTTGAGGTCCAAGAGACTGGGTCTGTTACACTATCCATGGATAGAGAGATGTATATATAGCGCCTACGGGCTTGATGATTGTGATTATGGACCAAAGCAGTAACTCTGAACTTTGAATATCATATTAAATTCTTTTTGGGCCCATGCTTGTCTTTGTGTTACTATGAATTATGAATTATGATACAATTGAGTAATATCATGAATGTCTTTGTTTAAATGTGATTTATAAATGATGGATTGAAAGGTAATGTTATGGAATAAGATGTTCTTGTGAATTGTTTATGATGTTTGAAAGTATGACATTTGCATTTCATTATAACATATTGTTGTTAAAGTTTGTACCACTAAGCCGTAGGCTCAGCGCGATTGTGGTTCATCGCGCAGGTGACAGGGTGGAACCGGAGGGTTCATCTAGATCGAGTCGAGTCTAGGCTTGAAGAGTTGATTTTGAGTTTAAAGATCAGAGAAGAGCTGCCAATCATGTATAAACTTTATGTTTTGTAAAGTTTTGATTCTTAATGTATATATAATTGTAAATTTTTTTATATTTTCTGCTGCGTATTAAACAAACGTTTTATCTATTGTACTTTATAGTATAATTTAAATGTTTTAATGATGTTGTACATATATATATATATGTATGTTTTACTTGATATAATTTATAATCTAATACGAAGTGTTTTAAGGTTACTTATAGTATTGCTTAAAGAATTGTTTTGGTTGTAAAGTAAACTGTAGCACTCCTGTATTCGGTATACGTATATTACAAGTATAGTTGTTGGTAGTGTGCGTATGCAGGGTATAGGGGTGTTACATTGAAGAATAAGAAGAAGAAGATTAGTTTTATTTTTATCTTTCTTTCCACTTTCAAATAAGACCATATATATTAATTTAATATATTTTTAATTAATTATTTAAAAAAATACAAATTACCTCTTTCAACCATAATTAATTTATTTTTAAATTATTTAATTAATTTTAATTTTATAAAGTATATTTACAATTTTGCCATTTTCCATTTGACTTTCTTTTTAAAATGTTAACTTTTATATATGTTATATATATTTTAATATATATCACATATACACTTCACTTTTTCACTTCTAATCCTTCAATTTTTATTTAAATTATTTTTTGAAAATTTACAGATGTTATAATTATCTTCCCCTTAAATAATTTCGTCCTCGAAATTATCCAGTACGGTAATAAACCAACCATATCAAAACATAATCTTAAAATATCATATGAAATTAATCATCTCATCAAATCATCATTTTATTAGACTACATATTTTCTACTCTCTCTCTTAGGGTCATTCTCAATTACCTTTTTACAATTTCATAACTCATCATTATACTTTATATTTAATTAAACAATCACAATAGATTATCATATTATCAACCGCATTGTTATTAGACAAAATTAGTTCATCTCTTTAGTAAATATGCATTACATATCTGTTATACTTAAGATATTTTATCACTTCATTAACTTAAAAATATACTCTCATAACTTTAAATTTAAAGGTTGATGACCTATATCTTAACACTGACTATTCAGTCATCACAGTCATTTTCAGAATTGTATCTCTGTTTAATTACCACCTTGCTTATATTTATAAATAGTTATTAGTAAAAACCACAAATGATAGCAATTTCCAATTCCAATGCATAAGTCTTAACATAATAATTTTACACATCCCCACTTTGATCTCACTCTTTATACAAATACTATATATTAATTCAGTATCACCTATATACAACAACCAAATCTTATTTTCTTATTAAGATTCATTCTTGTAACACTCTTACACCTTATATACATAAATTACATATATCCCTGTATATGTATAATACGCATACAAAATATAAAAGTGACACAAAAATTCCATAATAAAAATTCATATTTTAATCACAATATTTAATTAATAATAAATAATATATATACTCAAGTAGTAAATTCTTAAAATACAAATTTATAAAGAAAATCTCTGGAAAAATTTTCGCCAAGGTTTTCTCTGAAATTTAAATATTTCAAAAGATCAAGCACTCAACATGCATTGTAAAATACACTCCCAATATAAATAATTTCACAAATCCTCCGATCATCAATAATCTTTCAATTCACTGCTTAAAACCTTTTATATCACAACTAAATGATTACTTAAGTAAATGTACAACAACCACCTCAATCTTTAAAATAAATGCAAAACCCATTGTTATACGTTAATATACATAAACCAAAATATTCCTTTATAACCAGCATGTGTATGCAATTGGCACAACTGGTCTTGCATCACCCTAGATCACCAAGTACCAACCACACTTTAGATTTCTCTACTCAGCAATTTCCTTAACTGCATGATTCACACAACCGCGCTAAGCCTAAAAGCTTAGTAATACATACTAAAACCATACAATAATTTAAATAACATACATGCATACTTTTCAATTCATATTTTATCATCATACTATCAATACATATGTTATTACTTTTTTGCATTTTCTTTACCTTATATTTCATATACACATAATTATTCATCACAAATTACTCATTATCCATCCTCTAATTCTTTAAATATAAATATATATATATGAATCATGCAACATCATCATCACAAAATTCACATACAAATATATTAAAACCAAACACACATATATTCATTAACATAACATTTGGTTTTCACATTACCAGCATAGCACAATGCTCAACTAAACTCATTTAATTCATCTTATTATTTCATTGCAATATTACCAATACTTTATAAAACACGACATCACATTATACGTTGGGCCCAACTACTCCCTGCATAATAATCAAGTTCTAGAACAACTGATTTGGTCTATTGTGACATCCAGTGTCTAGCCCATAGGCAAAATCATTTTAATTTCTCAACCCAGCTCTACTCGGGTCCTCAATCTCATGACCTAGCTCTACTCAGGTCATGGCCCAGCTCTGCTCGGGCTCATCATTATATAATTCCCAATATCAATTTTCTAGAACAAGTTATTATGAAGGAAAACACACATATCATATAATTATTCATCTCATCAAATCATATTTATATAATCTCATTTTCATTATCAAGACTTAGCTCTGTTCAAGTCTTTCCACAAGTCATTTTTCATCATTTAGCATATTTCTCATCTCATTTTCCTTCTTAGGAATTTCCATATGTATCATGATCATATTATTCCATGATCACCATCACATATATCATAAATCATAACAATTACATATTAATTTCACTTGTCAACACATCACATTATACATATCATATACTACCACATATCTCATCAACATACTGTAGACCCTTAATTTTTGAACCAATCCGATCCAATATGCTTTATTTAGTCCAAAATAATTTTTGTTGTCTAATTGGTTCAAAATAATTTTAATTAAATAATTTTTACCTTAGTATCTAATTTTTATTAATAAAAAATAAAAATAAACAAATAAAAATAAAAATAAAAATCAGAGTCGAAAAAAAATCGGCAGCAAAAAGTTGTCGCGCGGGCCCGTCGGCCCAGTAGCACTTCACCCGCAGGCCTGCGGGGGTTTCGCCCTCAGGAATTTCCTTAGGTCCAGAATCCAAATTTCCCTTAGGTCCAGAACCTAGAATTATCCTCGAGTCCAGAACTCAAATTTGGGTCCAGAACCCAAATTTCCCTTAGGTCCAGAACCTAGAACATCTTTGAGTCCAGAACTCGAACCGGGTCCAGAACCCAAATTTTTCTTAGGTCCAGAACCTAGAATCATCCTCGGGTCCTGAACCTAAAACAAGTCGCCATCTCAAAAATTAAGTCTTTTTTCTTTTCACTCTCTTTCACTAAGGTTTGAGATCATTCAAGCAGGGGGCAAACTGTAGACCCTTAATTTTTTACCCAATCTGATCCAATATGCTTTATTTCGTCCAAAATGATTTTTGTTGTCTAATTGGTCCAAAATAATTTTAATTAAATATTTTTACCTTAGTATCTAATTTTTATTAATAAAAAATAAAAATAAACAAATAAAAATCAAAAAATAAAAATAAAAATTGGAGTCGGAAAAAAAATCGGCAGCAAAAAGTGGTCGCGCGGGCCCGTCGGCCCAGCAGCACTTCACCCACAGGCCTGCGGGAAAAATAACTTCTTATTTCACCTGCAGGAATTTCCTGCGGGCTGGCACGCCCACTGGCCCAGCCACGGGCCCGGCTGCCACAGTTTGAGCCAGCGCAAAATTTTTCAACGCAAATTTTTTTTTCCTAATCCAATTAGGTTTTAATTTCTTTTTTTATTAATATTACTTACCTTAGTTAATTAGGAATAAATAACCTTAAACCACTATAAAAAGGACCAAAGGCAATTAGAATTGGGGGGTGGCCGAGAGTGAACAAATCCAAGGGGAGTTTGGAAAGTTTGAAACCAAATCAAGTAAGGAAAGGAAGAAATTCAATTTAAATCTTTTCTGGACAGCAGTATCACGAGAGAGGAGATTTCAAAGGCAACAAAGGCTTGTCTTTGAAGCTAGTTCATCCTAGAAGAATTATTTTTGGAAGAATTAACAAAAGAAGGTAAGTGATTTTCCTTAATTGATTTATGTTACACAGTAGCTAAGTTATGGAATTAGGGTTTTTTTAAATCAAAAACTTTAGAACTTTAATTTAATTTTTCCAAGATTAAAACACTAAAATGTGACTTTCTTTTCTAAAAAGACTTAAAATTGTTATTTTTTCTTCTTAAAAACCTTTAAACTCTAATTGAACATATTTTTCAACAAAACCAAAATCAAATTCTGTTTCTTTTAAGATTTTAAAGTAGGTTCTATTTCATTCAAAAAACCTTAAAAAAACATCTTTTCTACTTATAAAAACTTCAATCCATTTGGTTAAATTCATAAAACTTCATAAAATATCAAATTGATTTCTAAAACCCTAAAAATTATCTTTTATCCGAGAACCCAAATTTCAAAACCTTAAAATCCAAAATTCAACTTTTAAACCTAAAATAATGAACCCTTATCCTTTTAAAACCTTAAACCCTAATTTTTATGAACCCTAATCCTTTTAAAACATTGAAAACCATAAAAACATAAAAACTCTAAAATTACACAGTAGCTTAAATCACTATTTAAAATCATGAATTAAAAAGTATTTCAAAGTGTCCAAAACCCTAGTTTCATGATTTCACCATTCAAATCTTAATTTTTTTTAATCAAAGTGTCTTGCCAACCTTTAAAAAACATAAAACCCTAATCTATTTTAATTCCCTAAAAAGTCACAGTAGCTTAACTTTAGAATTTCCAAAACCTTAACACATAAGATAAAGAACCCTAAATAGAAATAGTAGCTATACTTGAACTTTTATTTGTTTTATTCAATTCCATATTTATTTATACCTTGATTTATTTCTTATGATTTAATTTATTTAATTTTAATACTTGATTTATTTAATTTATCATGGATGGATGTTTGTTTTATATTTTGGTTAATAGCTTTGATGAATGATTTATTTATTATGAATGGATATTTACTTTTATCAATTTATTTAGACTTCCAAATTTTGTAAGAGGTATGTTTCCACTTGGTGGGTACCTCATTAGTTAAACATCATGTAATTTAATTTGCTTTTATAATTTAGACCTATGTAAAGGGCACGTTTCTACCTTTTTGGTGGGTGTCCTATTTAGGCATGTGATGTAAGGACATGTTTCCATCCTTGGATGGGTGTCCATTTATTTACTTTGTTTGGACATTGCTTTGATTTTAATATATTGATGCTTTCTTTTAATTATTGTGTGTAATATGGATAATGTTATTATACTTAAGAATTTTATAATATTAATACCTGTAAAGGAGGCCGGTTCCAATGAACCGGGCGTTGTGGGGGTACTGGGCCATTTCTCACCTTCCCCACACGTACCCAACTTTCCGAACCCATTAGGAGTTTGGGAATTCCTTAGGAATCGAGTCATCCACTCCTTTTTTTTTTCTCGGCCCGTCCGGGTGATGACTCCATTTTCTCCAGACTTAGGTCTGTGTTCTCTGAGGCCCCGAGCCTAAACAGTGCCGAAGTCGCAAGAACCATTCCATCGGGAGTGGGGGCGAAAATCCCCGCTCACAGTGGAGACTCCACTAGGGATAAGAGAAGTTGATTCCGTTGGTCTTTATATTATTCTATTCTTTCTTATAATGATATTATCCATTGCATCATATTAGATTGCATTGTGTTCGTGAGTTAGGACGCCCGTGTTACCCGTGTTATGTTATGCAAGGGATACCATACTTTCACTCAAGGTATGGAGATCGAGCATGGCATAACCACTCATAGCCTTGTACCGTTTGGTATATACTTGCTATGGGAACCTAAGCCTTTTTACCCAAAGACTAACGCTCATTTAATTGGCCTAGTTACTTTCCTTAGGTTTTACCCCAAATGCATGTTGTTTGACTATGGTTAGTTTATCTTAGTCTAAATCATGGCTTATTTGGTTTGTTATTTTTCTAATATGATCTAAGTATATTGTAAGCTCAAAATAAATTTTTTCTTAAAATCCAAAAGACCAAAACTATTTTCAAAATTTTTCAAGATGGTCTTTGGACATAAGACTTTTCTAAAAAATAAATAAATTCTTTGGCTCATGGCCCAAATATTAAGCCCGAAATCCACTTTTCTAAAAATCTTTTTATAATGGGCTTAGAAACAAAATTCTTACAAAGAGCTTGCAAAATATTTAGGTCAATTATGAAATACCAAAAATCAATTGTGGGCCTAGTTTACACTAAGAATAAATTAACCATGGGCTTTTTTTGGCATGAATCATTAGTTACCTTTTTCAAGTGAGAAATCTATCTATGATAAACCTCTTAATTTTGTTTTAATCCAATATAGCATAAAAGCTACTTTGGTTGGTTGAATGGATTAAAACCTAATTAATGGGAATTATCATGGATTGATTTCCATTTTCGAAAATATAACTATTGGTTGAAACATCCGAGGGAATTGTTCGAAAGCAAGGTACCCCATGTTGGTATTTTGTTAACCATATACCTAGGAAAAGAGACTCGCCATTCGTGTGTGGATGTTATAAGGTTGGAAGGAACGTCCTATTTATCCTTATTTGTTGTTTGTGCATACATGCATACATGCATACATTTGCATCTCATATCATTAATCCTCTCTGGCTCACAACCCTAGATTACGATAGTTCAAAAGCTTACAATCCGACCTACGCCGGAGACGAGATATCTAGCAACGACTCAATCACTTGCTCACCAAGGACAATGGAGCCCAAACAAATTCAAAGGATGGTGGATGAGGCCCTCAATGCCAAGATGGAAGAAATCAAAGAGGCCCTAGCTGAGACAATGAAGAACCAATTGACTGCAATCTTAGAAAACCATGCCGAGGCATCTGCTAGCACTAAGAAACCAAAGGACAATGGGAAGACTAAAGTTAATGAAGTAGCTTTTGATGATGAAAAGGTGTTCATTGATGATGATGATGATTAGGCTCAATATTACCAAGAGGTTCAAGAAAAGAAGAAAGAACCGAAGGCTCTCGAGAAGGCAACTATTGAAAAGACTGAGACATCTGATGTTGAAAAGATGATTGCTGATTTAGAAAAGAAATTTGAGAAGAAGCTGAAAACCGAAGAGATGTCCGAAGTTGACAAGTTATTTGAACAAGATGAAGAGGTCCCTTATAAATTCAAGATGCCTTCCTTTGCTAAGTACAATGGCACCGGAAATCCTCATCTCCACGTGAAGCAATATATCACTGCCATGCAATCTGCCCGAGCTACTAAGGCTCAAACCCTAAGGTACTTTATGCTCTCATTGGACCCTGTTGTCCAAAATTGGTTCAATACCTTAGATGATGGAACACAAAAGAGCTGGGATCTACTTTACAAAGCCTTCATCCAACAATATGGATATAATGTTGAGTTGGAAGTTACCTTGATGGAAGTGGAGTCCATTAGGCAAAGACCGAATGAGAATTTTGTAGATTATGTCAAGAGATGGAGAAACAAGGCTGCTTTGCTCAAGAAAAGGCCCGATGAATCTGATCAAATAAGGATGATCGTGAGAGGTGTCCTACCCAATCTCTGTGAAAGGATGTCTCACACCCTTATAAGGGACTTCAAAGATCTTCTCCAAGCTGGTCTACAAATTGAAGAATGGGAAAGGGAGAAGAATCGCTTTTCAATAAGAAGGAATGAGAAAGGAAACGACCAGCCTAACAATCAAAGCACACAAAAAGAAGTTGATGTTAATGTAACCGGTCAAGGGAATAAAAGACAATTCTCAGAATTGGGGAAACCTCTATCTTGGGTTTTTAGCTAGCTGCAAAAGAAAGGATTGTTACAACCGTTAGCTCCTCGACCTCTACATAATCCACTGCCACCAAACTTCAATGTCGAGGCCTTCTGTCAATTTAATCAAATGCGAGGGCATGAAACAGATAAATGTGCTCGTCTAAGGCATGAGATTCAAGACCTAATCAATAGTGGCAAACTACCCGAGCCGGATAAGCCCAACACCAAAGACAATTCATTACCAAGGTTCAATAGAGTACCTCCACCGGCAACCTTCATGGTGGGAAAAGGATTGGAAGAAGATTTTGTTTTATCATCCTTTCAAGATGGGGATATTGAAGATGTGAAAGGAAAAGAAGCCTAACTCAATGAACTTTCCTAATCTTGAATGTTGCTTTTCAATCTTACTTTCTTTAATATTTTAGAACTATTGTGTTTTTCAAATTTAAATTTGTTTGAATAAATTACTTTCATCAAAATTTTGTTGGTCTTCGTTCATTTTGGTGTTCAACCAATGAGGAATTTAGCTTGATGTTTATAAATTAATGTGTCTAGGCATCATGACTTGAATGACTTTACTAGATGAGGGAATTACTCTATAGCATTGAGTTGTGTATGCTTACTTAGAGAGGGCTCCTGCATAATTACCTTTGTCTAGGTCCTAGTCAATCTTAGAACATGCTTTGACAAGTTTTCGAGGCAAAATTAAACTCTGCTTATTTAAGGGAGAGATGATCTAGGCATTGTTTGATTAGCCAACTACTAGTATCCACCCAATTAAATATCAATCCCTAGCTGTCCCTTTGAGCTTTCATAAAATTTTAGCTTTCTTTTCATTGGCATATAACCCCAATAACTAACCCTGAGCTGTTGTGATACTTTTAACAAGTCTTATGATCGCTAAGATGAAGAGACAAGAAGATCAAAGAAATCAATACCATAAAGATAGTTGAAGTTTTCAAGACCATAAGGGTAGTTGAAGTTTTCAAGACCATAAGAGTAGTTGAAGTTCACCTAATATCTCCAATCTATCAAGACAACATCGGAGTAACAATTGATTTATCCCTGTTAAAGAAGATTTATGTCACTCCACTCATCCATTATTGGAAGCTCAAGCTAGTATAAACGAGACAACTCTTTTAGAGCTAGAACCAAGCAAAAAAAAAAAGAAAGAAGAGAAGAAGAAAAAAAGTGAGACAAAAGAAAAGAAAAAGAAAAGGAAAAAAGAGAGAAAAAAAAGAAAAGAAAAAGAAAACCCAAAATGGTTCAAAAAGCCAACTGAGTTCTCTTTTACCTAAGACAACAAAAGGCTTCCATTTGGTTTATAAGAACGATTTGACTTGAATTGGTACAACCCAACCAAAGATTCGATCAAAACCAAAGGAAAAGGAGAAAGACCATTCAGTGCTTAAAAGTTCTGTACTTGACAGTCCTACAAGGAAGAAGGACAAAATAACAAAATGATCAAAGAAAGGGAGGAGTAAGAAAAATGAAATGAAAGAAAAGAAAAAAGAAGAAAAGAAATGAATTTGGGTCTTAAAATTTTTGCAAGAGCAAAGACTGTCCTGATCAAGATCTAGATTAATTCCAAGAAGAATTTGGAGTCTAGCGAGATTGCCTCCAAGCTGCCTAAAATTCAAAAAGAAATTTATAGTGTGAGGGTTTGTCCATTGTGTCACACCAGCTCCTATCTCAAAATGGCCTTCATTTAACCCATGTCCCATATAGACCCCATTTCAAGCCTATCAAATACATGTTGATCTCTCTTGGTAGGTAGAGTCTATTAGTGGAGATAGTTTGAATAAGCATGCTTATGAGATAGACAATATTTAAACTCAAATGAGACCTTTGGCCAAGTAATGTGTATGTGCCTATCTGAAGTGCAACAGTTCTTACTTAAATAGAAATGATTCCCGAGTTTAGTACGGTAACTAGGGTTGTTATGTTGTAGATATGTTAATTTGGAAAATCAAGTCCTGAGGTACATTGATATTGATTTGGCAAAGCCAACATTTGATTTCAAAATCAAAATTCAAAAAATTCAAAAAATGTTTTGTCATACAAAGCCTTCAAGTTAAGGGAAGTATGTTGAACCTTGAATAACACATTGGACAAAGGAAATTATTATTGGCAAAGTTATGAAGAAACTACCAACTGACATGCTGAGACATAGTTCGAAATAGATGAATCCTTGACTCTGTTGCTTGGGGTCTCCACCACTCATGTTTTCAACATCTCGAGGATAAAAGCCACAAATGCATAAGCTTTTGATCATTCCAATGCAAGACTTGAACAAGCGTCAAAACGGAACCAATGAGAACACTTCTGCTGATCACCTCGGTCTGTGAGTCGATGGAATGACTGTAAGTATCATTCATGCATATCATGCATACATGAGCATATCATATCGCACTTTCTTGTCTTATATTTTCTATTCTTCCTCAAAGTGAATAGTAAACACCCTGCGAAGTAAATAATCAAAAGAGGATGTCAAATCAAGGGGGCATGGAAAGCCTATTCGCTTGTGGAAGTTCCAATAGTCTTGCAAAGAGAAGAAATACGTGCTGGTGCAAAGAACTAGACAACAAAAACATTATAGGGGGGGCAAGGAGAGGATATAAGGTCCAATTGAAAATAGCTAAATCTTTGCAAAAAGGAAGAACAAAAGAATGGAACATTAGAACTCTCAAAGGAATGAAGATGCAAAAGACAAAAGACCAATCCAGCTAAAAGATCTAAAGTCAGGGTAAAGACCCGACCTCCAATGGATAAAGATCCATTTTCAAGGGTAAAGACCCAATCTCAAAGGATGAAGATCCATTTGCAAGGGTGAAGACCCGATGTCAAAAGATGAAGATTCATTTTCAAGGATGAAGACCTGATCTCAAAGGATGAAGATCCATTTTGAGGATGAAAAAACACAATGCATAGAATAACTGGAGCAGTCAGATTTTTCAAATGATAAAAGGTCAGTCAAACTCAAGCTCAGGTCCAAGTACCCAATCTCGGGTCCAAGCACCCATTCTTGAGTCCAAGTACCCGAATCGAATCCAATCCTGGGTCCAAGTACCCAATCTCGGGTCCAAGTACCCAAATCAAGTCCAGTTAGGATCAAGTATCCCAAGTCCAGGA
Source organism: Garcia nutans (assembly GCA_947685225.1). Taxonomy (NCBI): domain Eukaryota; kingdom Viridiplantae; phylum Streptophyta; class Magnoliopsida; order Malpighiales; family Euphorbiaceae; genus Garcia; species Garcia nutans. The sequence goes on from CANTUV010000044.1 coordinate 20,935,184, forward strand.
TCGAGTGTCCAAATCAAGTTAGGATCGAGTATCCCAATCCAATTTAGGATCGAGTATCCAAATCCAGTTAGGATCGAGTATCCCAATCCAATTTAGGATCGAGTATCCAAATCCAGCTAGGATCGAGTATCCCAATCCAATTTAGGATCGAGTATCCAAATCCAGTTAGGATCGAGTATCCCAATCAAAATTAATATTGAGTATCTAAATCCAGCTAGGATCGAGTATCCCAATCCAATTTAGGATTGAGTATCCAAATCCAGTTAGGATCGAGTATCCCAATCCAATTTAGGATCGAGTATCCAAATCCAGTTAGGATCGAGTATCCCAATCCAATTTAGGATCGAGTATCCAAATCCAGCTAGGATCGAGTATCCCAATCCAATTTAGGATCGAGTATCCAAATTCAGTTAGGATCGAGTATCCCAATCCAATTTAGGATCGAGTATCCAAATCCAATTTAGGATCGAGTATCCAAATCCAGCTAGGATCGAGTATCCAGATCAAGTTAGGATCGAGTATCCCAATCCAGTTTAGGATCGAGTATCCAAATCCAGTTTAGGATCGAGTATCCAAATCAAGTTAGGATCGAGTATCCCAACCCAATTTAGGATCGAGTATTCGAACCCAATTTAGGATCGAGTATCCCAATCCAATTTATGATTGAGTATCCAAATCCAGTTTAGGATCGAGTATACAAATCAAGTTAGGATCGAGTATCCCAACCCAATTTAGGATCGAGTATCCGAACCCAATTTAGGGTGGAGTATCCCAATCCAAATCCAGTTAGGATCGAGTATCCCAATCAAAATTAATATCGAGTATCCAAGTCTAGTTTAGGATTGAGTATCCAAAACCGGGTCCAGAACCCAAATTTTCCTTAGGTCCAGAACCTAGAATTATCCTCGAGTCCAGAACTCAAAACCGGGTCTAGAATCCAAATTTCCCTTGGGTCCAAAACCTAGAATTATCCTCGAGTCAAGAACTCGAATCCGGGTCCATAACCCAAATTTCCCTTAGGTCCAGAACCTAGAATTATCCTTGAGTCCAGAACTCGAATCCGGGTCCAGAACCCAAATTTCCCTTAGGTCCAGAACCTAGAATTATCCTCGTGTTCAGAACTCGAATCTGGGTCCAGAACCCAAATTTCCCTTAGGTCCAGAACCTAGAACATCTTTGAGTCCAGAACTCGAACCGGGTCCAGAACCCAAATTTTTCTTAGGTCCAGAACCTAGAATCATCCTCGGGTCCAGAACCCAAAACAAGTTGCCATCTCAAAAATTTTTGCTTTTCACTCTCTTTCACTAAGGTTTTAGATCATTCAAGTAGGGGGCAAACTGTAGACCCTTAATTTTTGACCCAATCCGATCCAATATGCTTTATTTAGTCCAAAATGATTTTTGTTGTCTAATTGGTCCAAAATAATTTTAATTAAATAATTTTTACCTTAGTATCTAATTTTTATTAATAAAAAATAAAAATAAACAAATAAAAATCAAAAAAAAAAAATCGGAGTCGAAAAAATTATCGGCAGCAAAAAGTGGTCGCGCGGGCCCGTCGGCCCAGCAGCACTTCACCCGCAGGCCTGCGGGCAAAATAACTTCTTATTTCGCACGCAGGAATTTCCTGCGGGCTGGCACGCCCACTGGCCCAGCCACGGGCCCGGCTGCCACAGTTTTTGCCAGCGCAAAATTTTTAAATGCAAATTTTTTTTCCTAATCCAATTAGGTTTTAATTTCTTTTTTTTTATTAATATTACTTACCTTAGTTAATTAGGAATAAATAACCTTAAACCACTATAAAAAGGACCAAAGGCAATTAGAATTGGGGGGTGGCCGAGAGTGAACAAATCCAAGGGGAGTTTGGAAAGTTTGAAACCAAATCAAGTAAGGAAAGGAAGAAATTCAATTTAAATCTTTTCTGGACAGCAGTATCAAGAGAGAGGAGATTTCAAAGGCAACAAAGGCTTGTCTTTGAAGCTAGTTCATCCAAGAAGAATTATTTTTGGAAGAATCAACAAAAGAAGGTAAGTGATTTTCCTTAATTGATTTATGTTACACAGTAGCTAAGTTATGGAATTAGGGTTTTTTAAATAAAAAACTTTAGAACTTTAGTTTAATTTTTCCAAGATTAAAACACTAAAACGTGACTTTCTTGTCTAAAAAGACTTAAAATTGTTATTTTTCTTCTTAAAAACCTTAAAACTCTAATTGAACATATTTTTCAACAAAACCAAAATCAAATTCTGTTTCTTTTAAGATTTTAAAGTAGGTTCTATTTCATTCAAAAAAGCTTAAAAAACATCTTTTCTACTTATAAAAACTTCAATCCATTTGGTTAAATTCATAAAACTTCATAAAATATCAAATTGATTTCTAAAACCCTAAAAATTATCTTTTACCCGAGAACCCAAATTTCAAAACCTTAAAATCCAAAATTCAACTTTTAAACCTAAAATAATGAACCCTTATCCTTTTAAAACCTTAAACCCTAATTTTTATGAACCCTAATCCTTTTAAAACATTGAAAACCATAAAAACATAAAAACTCTAAAATTACACAGTAGCTTAAATCACTATTTAAAATCATGAATTAAAAAGTATTTCAAAGTGTCCAAAACCCTATTTTCATGATTTCACCATTCAAATCTTAATTTGTTTAATCAAAGTGTCTTGCCAACCTTTAAAAAACATAAAACCCTAATCTATTTTAATTCCCTAAAAAGTCACAGTAGCTTAACTTTAGAATTTCCAAAACCTTAACACATGAGATAAAGAACCCTAAATAGAAATAGTAGTTATACTTGAACTTTTATTTGTTTTATTCAATTCCATATTTATTTATACCTTGATTTATTTCTTATAATTTAATTTATTTAATTTTAATACTTGATTTATTTAATTTATCATGGATGGATGTTTGTTTTATATTTTGGTTAATAGCTTTGATGAATGATTTATTTATTATGAATGAATATTTACTTTTATCAATTTATTTAGACTTCCAAATTTTGTAAGAGGTATGTTTCCAATTGGTGGGTACCTCATTAGTTAAACATCATGTAATTTAATTTGCTTTTATAATTTAGACCTATGTAAAGGGCACGTTTCTACCTTTTTGGTGGGTGTCCTATTTAGGTATGTGATGTAAGGACATGTTTCCATCCTTGGATGGGTGTCCATTTATTTACTTTGTTTGGACATTGCTTTGATTTTAATATATTGATGCTTTCTTTTAATTATTGTGTGTAATATGGATAATGTTATTATACTTAAGAATTTTATAATATTAATACCTGTAAAGGAGGCCGGTTCAAATGAACTGGGCGCTGTGGGGGTGCTGGGCCATTTCTCACCTTCCCCACACGCACCCAACTTTCCGAACCCATTAGGGGGCTGGGAATTCCTTAGGAATCGAGTCATCCACCCCTTTCTTTTTTCCCAGCCCATCCGGGTGATGACTCCATTTTCTCCGGACTTAGGTCTGTGTTCTCTAAGGCCCTGAGCCTAAACAGTGCCAAAGTCGCAAGAACCATTCCACCGGGAGTGGGGGCGAAAATCCCCGCTCACACATACCATAACACATCATTTATCCATCATTTATACACATCACAATCTATCACATTGTCATCATTCTCAATCACACATTATCAACATGTCACAACATGCACATATTCTTTATCTCATCATTTTCATTCTAATAATATTTTCATATCTTTACCAATTTTAACATATTTCTAAATTCTATATACTATTTGTATATTTTTTGCATATTTCACATTTCATATATTTCTTATTCACATTTTTCTCATTGTTAGCTATTTTCCACATATTCCTTTGTATTATCTATCACATTACTCATTTTCACACATTTAAAAAATTTTATCATTTCCATATTCCTTAATTATTTTCACAAATTTCCTATTCATATAAAATATATTACTTAACCACATTCACGATGTGGCCAATTTTCTCATTTTTTATTCCATTTTTCACATTTTCATATCTATTTTCCCCATTTCCACATTATATTTAGCATAATACACATTTTTTACATCTAATATACATCACAATTGCATTAGCCATAATACAATGGCTTAGTATTTCATATCCATGTTTTTAACTCACTTTTAAATGGTACAATACCATATATCGTATAAAAGCACATATCAATGTGGCATAACACATTCACAAAATCACAATGTGTTATGCCAACTTAAATGCAATCCAAGCATAATTCATTAAAGTATATACTAACCTTGGAAATGCTAACTCCAAGCTCATTTCACTCTTTCAACACCAACTTCACCAATGTCATTCTTCACTTTGATTTTACCATTTCACCTTCCTTAATCTTAAACCACATCAAAAGTAAAAATGTTCCATTAACAACACATTCCTTGTCATTTTAATCAACCAAACATCAATTATATTCATTCAACCCAAAATTGCTTCAAAACCCTAATTTCCCTCACTTACTACCTTTTTTAAACTTCAACATTTCAAATTCATTTCTATCATTTTACCATTGAATCATCATTTATATATCAATCTAACATCATTACAAGCCATTTTAGCAATTATTGAAATCTCTTATAAAAACTCAAATTTCACATAATATGTTTATAACCCTAACTTCATCCCAACTTACCCATATTAAATTTTCAGCCATAAAATAACCATACAATTATTAAAAGAACACTAAATTTATCCATTACCATAATTATAATTATCCATAATAGAAACCCTAATTATATATATTCATTACCAAACCCTACTCCCATCATTTATGCTCATTTAAAACAATCAACAAATAATTCATCATTTACTCATTATTTAAACATCATCTCTATCTATTTAAACAATATACCATAATTTTCTATCTCTAGAAATTCCAAACATAAACATACAACCAATAAATTAAAGCTTTAAGCAAAAGAGACTTACTTGATTTCTTACTTTTTTTCAAAAATCCACTTGAAATCTTTAAGAATTTTGGTGGATTTAGTGTATTTCGGAACAACTCTCTCTTTCTCTCTCTAGCTCTCGGCCATGGGAAACCAAAGAAGAAAATGAGGTCTTTTGTACTAATTTCTCTCTTCCTACCATCCATAATTGTGTATATATTAATTATTTTACTAATTTATTCATTAATTAATTAAGTTACTTAAAATGCCCATTGTGAGCTGGGATTTTTGCCCCTCCTCCCGGTGGAATGGTTCTTGTGACTTCGGCACTGTTTAGGCTTAGGGTCTTAGAGAACACAGGCCTAAGCCCGGAGAAAATGGAGTCGCTACCCGAACGAAATGGGAAAAAGAAACGGGTGGATGACTCGATTCCTAAGGAATCCCCAACCCCTTAATGGGTTTGGAAAGTTAGGTATGTGTGGGGAAGGTGAGAAATGGCCTAGCACCCCCACAACGCCCAGTTCATTGGAACCGGCCTCCTTTGCAGGTCTTAATATTATAAAATTCTTAAGTATAATAATATTATCCATATTACACATAATAATTAAAAGAAAGGATCAATATATTAAAATCAAAGCAAGGTCAAAGCAAAATAAATAAATGGACACCCATCCAAAGATGGAAACATGCCCTTACATCACATGCCTAAATAGGATACCCACCGAAAGGTAGAAACATGCCCTTTACATAGGTTCTAAAATAGAAAAGCAAATTAAATTACATGATGTTTAACTAATGAGGTACCCACCAAGTGGAAACATACCTCTTACAACTTTTGAAAATCTAAATTAATTGATAAAAGTAAATAATCATTCATCATAAATAAATCATTCATCAAAGCTATTAATCAAAATATAAAATAAACATCCATCCATGATAAATTAAATAAATCAAGTATTGGAATTAAACAAATTAAAGCATATAAAATAAATCAAAACACAATCAAATATGAAATTGAATAAAGCAAATAAAAGTCCAATTATAGTTACTGTGACTTTTTATGGAATTAAAATAGATTAGGGTTTTATGTTTTAAAAGGTTGGTAAGACTCTTTGATTAACTAAATTAATATTTGAATGGTGAAATCATGAAACTAGGGTTTTAGACACTTTAAAATACTTTTGATTCATGGTTTTAAATGATGATTTCAAACTACTGTGTAAAATTTAAAGTATTTATGTATTTATGGTTTTTAATGTTTTAAAGGATTAGGGTTTAAAAAAAATTAGGGTTTAAAGTTTTAAAGGAGTTAGGGTTTAATATTTTAGGTTTGGAAGTTGAATTAGGGTTTTAGGAGCTTTGAATTGAAGTTTCGGGTGATGAATTAGCTTTTAGAATTTGGAAATCAATTTGATAATTTTATAAACTTTTATGAATTTAAACAAATGGATTAAAGTTTTTATAAATAGAAAAGATGTTTTTTAAGGTTTTTTAATGAAACAGAACCTAATTTAAAGTTTTGAAAGAAATAGAATCAAATATTGGTTTTGTTGAAAAAATATGTTTAATTAAGGTTTTAAGATTTTGAAGAGGTAAAAATAACAATTTTAAGTCTTTTTAGAAAATAAAGTAACGTATTAGTGCTTTTAAGTTTGGAAAAACTAAATTAAAATTCTAAGATTTTAACTTTTGAAAAATACAAAATCCTAGTTTTAGCTACTGTGAAAAAAAATTAGAATCTCATACCTCCTTTTGTTGATTCTCCAAAAACAATTCTTCTTGGATGAACAAGAACAAAGACAATTGCTGCCTTTGAATTGCTTAAATCGTGTCCCTGCTATTACAGAAAAAAAGAAATTGAATAGCTCCTTTTCCTTCCTTGATTTGGTTTCAAATTTTTTAAGCTACTGCCAATTTTCGGGTCTCTAAAATTAATTGCCTTTGGTCCTTATTTACAGTGGTTTGATGTGGTTTATTCCTAATTAATCAAGGCAAGTAATATTAATAAAAAAAACTGAAACCTAATTGAATTAGGTTTCAAAAAATTTGAGTCGAAAAAATTGCGCTGCCAAAAAAAATTGCCGTAGAAAAAAATGCGCTGGCGAAAAAATTCTGCTGTGAGCTATTTCGCTCGCAGGAAAATCCTGCAAGCGAAATAGAAAAGTTATTTCGCCCGTAGGAAATTCCTGCGGGCGAAATGCCCATGGGCCTGCGCGACAATTTTTTCATAGTCGATTTTTACGATTCTGATTTTTATTTTTATTTTTATTTTTATTTGTTTATTTTTATTTTTTATTAATAAAAATTAGATACTAAAGCAAAAAATTATTTAACAAAAATTATTTTGGACCAATTAGACAACAAAAATCATTTTGGACTAAATAAAACATATTGGACCGGATTGGGTAAAAAATTAAGGGTCTACAGTTTGCCCCCTACTTGAATGATCTGAAACTTTAGTGAAAGAGAGTGAAAAGCAATAAGACTTAATTTTTGAGATGGTTGAGGTTTTGAGTTCTGGACCTGGTTTGAGTTCTGGACTCGTGGATAAATTCTAGGTTCTAGACCTAAGAAAAATTTGGGTTCTGGACCCGGTTCGAGTTCTGGACTCAAGGATAATTTTATGTTCTTGACCTAAGGAAATTTGGGTTCTGGACCCGGTTCGAGTTCTGGACTCAGGGATGATTCTAGGTTCTGGACCTAAGGAAAATTTGGGTTCTGGACCCAAGAGATTCGGATACTCGATCCTAAACTAGACTCGGATACTCAATCCTAAATTAGCTGTGGATACTCAATCCTAAACTGGATTGGGATACTCAATCCTAACTGGATTCAGATACTCGATCCTAACTGGATTTGGATATTCGATCCTAAATTGGCATTGTATACTCGATCCTAAACTGGATTGGGATACTCGATCCTAAATTGGGTTCGGATACTCGATCCTAAACTTGATTGGGATACTCGATCCTAAATTGGATTGGGACACTCGATCCTAAATTGGGTTCGGATACTCGATCCTAAACTTGATTGGGATACTCGATCCTAAATTGGATTGGGACACTGAATCCTAAATTGGGTTCGGATACTCGATCCTAAACTTGATTTGGATACTTGATCCTAACTGAACTCGGATACTCTATCCTAACTGGATTCGGATACTTGATCCTAACTGGATTTGAATTGGGATACTTGATCCTAAATTGGGTTTGGATACTGAATGCTAACTGGATTTGGACACTCGATCCTAAATAGGGTTTGGATACTCAATCCTAAACTTGATTTGGGTACTTGGACCTGATATTGGGTACTTGGACCCGAGAATGGGTACTTGGACCCGGGGTTGAATTGATTTGGGTACTTGGACCCAGGATTGGATTGAATTTGGGTACTTGGACCTGGGATTGGGTACTTGGACTCGAGATAGATTTGATTTGGGTACTTGGACCCGAGAATGGATGCTTGGACCCGAGAATGGGTGCTTGGACCCGAGCTTGGGTACTTGGACCCGAGCTTGGGTACTTGGACCCGAGAATGGGTGCTTGGACCCGAGATTGAGTTTGACTGACCTTTTATCATTTGAGGAGTCTGACTGCTCCAGCTGTTTTATGCATTGTGATTCTTCACCATCAAAATGGATCTTCATCCTTTGAGATCGGGTCTTCATCCTTAAAAATGGATCTTCATCTTTTGACATCGGCTCTTCACCCTTGAAAATGAATTTCCATCCTTTGAGATTGGGTCTTTACCCTTGAAACATGGGTCTTTATCCATTGGAGGTCGGGTCTTTACCCTGGCTTTAGCTCTTTTAGCTGGATTGGTCTTTTGTCTTTTGCATCTTCATTCTTTTGAGAGTTCTAATGTTCCATTCTTTTGTTCTTCCTTTTTGCAAGGATTTAGCTATTTTTAATTGGACCTTATATCCTCTCCTTGCCCTCCTACGTGGAAAAATATTTGTAAGTGAGTTTAAAAATATTTGGTATATAAACTCAAAAAATTGAAAAGGAGAAACTTTGCCCCCTATGTAGGCTCAAACCAAATATTTTATCCATGCAAGCTTTGATTGATGTTTTTTTTCTTCTCTTTGCAAATTTACTGGAGCTTTCTCAAGCAATGGGCTTTCCATGCCCCCCTGGTTTGACATCTTCTTTTGATTCTTCACTTCACAGAGTGTTTGCTGTTCACTTTGATAAAGAATAGACAATACAAGACAAGAAAGTGTGATGTGATATGCTCATGTATGCATGATATGCATGAATAATACTTACAGTTGTTCCATCAACTCACAGACAGAAGTGATCGACAGAAGTGTTCTCATTGGTTCCGTTTTGACGCTTGTATTGGAATGATCGAAAGCTTTGCATTTATGGCTTTTATCTTCAAGATGATGAAAACATGAGTGGTGGAGACCCCAAGCAGCAGAGTCAGGGATACATCTATAGCATGTCAGCTGATAGCTTCTTCATGACCTTGCCAATAATCATTTCCTTTTCCCAATGTGTCCTTTGGAGGTTCAACATACTTCCCTTAACTTGAAGGCTTTGTATGACAAAACATTTTTTGAAATTTTTGAACTTTCATTTTGAAATCAAATGTTGGCTTTGTCGAATCAATGTCAACGTACCTCAAGACTTGATTTTCCAAATTAATATATATATATATATATATATATAATATGACAACCCTAGTTACCATACTAAACTCTGGAATTATTTCTATTTAAGCAAGAACTGTTGCACTTCAACTAGTCACATACACATTACTTGGCCAAAGGTCTCATTTGAGTTTAAATATTATCTATCTCATATGCATGCTTATCCAAACTATCTCCACTAATAGACTCTACCCACCAAGAGAGATCAACAGGACATTGATAGGCTTGAAATGGGGTCTATAAGGGACATGGGTTTAAAGTGAAGGCCATTTTGAGATTGGAGCTGGTGTGACACAATGGACAAACCCTCACACTATAAATTCCTTGTTTGAACTTTAGGCAGCTGGGAGCAATCTTGCTAGACTCCAAGTTTTTTCTATCTTCTTGGCATTAATTAGGATCTTGATTAGGACAATCTTTGCCCTTGCAAAAAGTTTGGTACCCAAATTTGTTTCTTTTCCTCTTTTCCCTTTCCTTTTTTATTTTTCTTATTCTTCCCTTTCTTTGAGCATTCTATCATTTTGTCCCTCTTCCTTTTAGGACTGTCAAGTATAGAATTTTCAAGAACTGAATAGTCTTTCTCCCTTTTTCTTTGATTTTGATCGAATCTTTAGTTGGGTTGGACCAATTCAAGTCAAACCGTCCTTATAAACCAAATGGAAGTCTTTTGTTGTCTTAGGTAAAAGAGAACTCAGTTGGCTTTTTGAACCATTTTGGGTTTTCTTTTTTCTCTCTTTTTTTTTCTTTTTCATTTCTTTTGTCTTTTTTTTCCCTCTTTTTTTTTTAGCTCAAACTGAGTTGTCTTGTTTGTACCAACTTGGGCTTCCAATAATGGATGAAGGGAGTAACATAAATCTTCATTAACAGGGATAAACCATTTGTTACTCTAATGTTGTCTTGATATATTAGAGATATTAAGTGAACTTCAACTACCCTTATGGTCTTTGAAAAATTCAACTACCCTTATGATCTTGAGAACTTCAACTATCTTTATGGTCTTGAGAACTTGAACTATCTTCATGGTCTTGAAACTTCAACTATCGTCATGATCTTGACTAATCATTGCTTTCTTTGATCTTCTTGCCTATTCATCTTAGTGATCATAAGACTTGTCAAAAGTATCACAATAGCTCAGGTAGGTTATTGGGGTTTGTAAGCCAATTAAAAGAAAGCTAAAATTTTATAAAGTCTCAAAGGGACAACTAGGGATTGATATTTAATTGGGTGGATACTAGTTGTTGGCTAACCAAACAATGCCTATATCATTTCTCTCTTAAATAAGTAGAGTTCAATTTTACCTCGAAAGCTTGTCAAAGCATGTTCTAAGACTGACTAGGACCTTGACAAAGGTAATTATGCAGGAGCCCTCTCTAAGTAAGCATACACAACTCAATGCTATAGAGCAATTCCCTCACCTAGTAAAGTCATTCAAGTCATGATGCATAAATATATTAATTCATGAATTATCAAGCTAGATTCCTCATTGGTTGAGCATCAAAATGAACAAAGACCAACAAAAATTTTGATGATAGTAATTTATTCAAGCAACTTTAAATTTGAAAAAACAAGATTGTTCCAATTTAATATTAAAGAAAGTAAAATTAAGAAGCAATATTCAAGCTAAGGAAAGTTTGTTGCATTTAAGCTTCTTTTTCTTTCATATCTTCAATATCCCCATCTTGAAATGATGATAAAATAAAATCTTCTTCCAATCCTTTTCCCACCATGAAGGTTGCCGGTGGAGGTACTCTTCCAAACTTAGGCAAAGGGTTGTTCTTGGTATTGGGATCCGGCTCGGGTAGCTTACCACTGCCAATTAAATTCTGGATCTCATGCCTCAACTTCATACAATTGTCCATTTCATGTCCAGGCCTTTGATGGAATTGGCAAAATGCATTAGTATCAAAGTTAGGTGGAAGAGGATTAAGCAAAGGACGAGGAGTCAAGGGTTGTAATAATCCCCTCTTTTGTAGCTTATTGAGAAACCCAAGACAGTGGCTTCCCTAATTCTGAAAATTGCCTCATTCCTCCTTGACTAGTGGCATTAACATCAACTTCTTTTTGTGTGCTTTGATTGCCCGGTTGATGATTTCCTTTCTCATTCCTTCTTATTGAAAAGTGATTTTTCTCCCTTTCCCACTCTTCAATTTGTAGACCAACTTGGAGGAGATCTTTGAAGTCACGGATGAGTGTATGAGACATCCTTTCACGAAGACTTGGCATGACACCTCTCACGATCATCCTTATTTGATCAGATTCATTGGGCCTTTTCTCGAGCAAAGCAGCCTTGTTCCTTCATCTTTTCACATAATCAACAAAATTCTCATTTGGCCTTTGTCTCATGGACTCTACTTCCATTAAGGTAACTTCCATCTCGACATTATACCCATATTGTTGGATGAAGGCTTTGTAAAGCAGATCCCAACTCTTTTGTGTTCCATCATCTATAGTATTGAACCAATTTTGGACAACAGGCTTTAATGAGAGCATGAAGTACCTTAGAGTTTGAGCCTTAGTAGCTCGAGCAGACTGCATAGCAGTGATATACTGCTTCGCATGGAGATGAGGATTTCCAGTACCATTGTATCTAGTAAAGGATGACATCTTGAATTTGTATGGAACTTCTTCATCTTGTTTAAATATTTTATCAATCTCGTTCAACTCCTCGGTTTTCAATTTCTTCTCAAATTTCTTTTCTAAATTAGCAATCATCTTTTCAACATCAGAAGTCTCGGTCTTTTCAATAGTTTTCTTCTCAACAACCTTCAGTTCCTTTTTGTCTTGAAGATCTTGGTAATATTGAGTCCAATCATCATCATCAATGATCACCTTGTCATCATCAAAAGCTACTTCATCAACTTTACTCTTCCCTTTATCTTTTTTGGTACTAGCAGATGCTTCGACCTTGTTTCCTAAAATTGCAGCTAGTTGATTATTTATGGTCTCAGCCATGGCCTCTTTTATTTCTTCCATTTTGGCATTGAGGGCATCATCTACCATTCTTTGAATTTGTTCGGGCTCCATTATTTTTGGTGAGCAAGTGATTGAGTCGTTGCTAGATACTTCATCTCTGATGTAGGTCGAATTGTCGTAAGCTTTTGAACTGTCGTAATCCAGGGCTGTGAGCCAGAGAGGATCAATGACATGAGATGCAAATGTATGCATGTATGCATAAACAATAGACAAACAAAGATAATTAGGATGTTCCTTCCAACCTTATATCGTCCATACACGAATGACGAGTCTCTTTTCCTAGGTATATGGTTAATAAAATACCAACATGGGGTACCTTGCTTTCAAATAATTCCCTCGGACGTTTCAACCAATAGTTATATTTTCAAAAATGGAAATCAATCCATGATAATTCCCATTAATTAGTTTTTAATCCATTCAACCAACTAAAGTAGCTTTTATGCTATATTGGATTAAAACTAAATTAAGAGGTTTATTATAGATAGATTTCTCACTTGAAAATGGTAACTAATGATTCATGAGGTAACTAATGATTCATGCCAAAAACAAGTCCATGGTTAATTTATTCTTAGTGTAAACTAGGCCCACAATTGATTTTTGGTATTTCATAATAGACCTCAATATGTTGCAAGCTCTTTGTAAGAAAAGGTTGGGTGAAAATAGTTTTGTTTCTAAGCCCATAGTAAAAGATTTTAGAAAAATGGATTTTGGGCTTAGTATTTGGGCCATGGGACAAAGAATTTTTGATTTGTTTTTAGAAAAGTCTTATGTCCAAAGACCATCTTGAAAAATTTTGAAAATAGCTTTAGTCTTTTGGACTTTAAAGAAAAGTTTATTTTGAGCTTACAATATACTTAGGTCATATTAGAAAAAGAACAAACCAAATAAGCCATGATTTAGACTAAGATAAACTAACCATAGTCAAACAACATGCATTTAGGGTAAAACCTAAGGAAAGTAACTAGGCCAATTACATGAGCTTTAGTCTTTGGGTTAAAAGGCTTAGGTTCCCATAGCAAGTATATACCAAATGGTATGAGGCTATGAGTGGTTATGCCATGCTCGATCTCCATACCTTGAGTGAAAGTATGGTATCCCTTACATAACACAACACGGGTAACATGGGCGTCCTAACTCACGCACACAATGCAATCTAATATGATGCAATGGATAATATCATTATAAGAAAGAGTAGAATAATATAAAGACCAACAGAATCAACTTCTCTTATCCCTAGTGGAGTCGCCATTGTGAGCTGGGATTTTTGCCCCCACTCCCGGTGGAATGGTTCTTACGACTTCGGCACTGATTAGGCTCAGGGTCTTATAGAACACATGCCTAAGCCCGAAGAAAATGGAGTCACTACCTGGATGGACCGGGAAAAAGAAAGGGGTGGATGACTCAATTCCTAAGGAATCCCCAATCCCCTAATGGGTTTGGAAAGTTAGGTACATGTGGGGAAGGTGAGAAATGGCCCAGCACCCCCACAACGCCCGGTTCATTGGAACCGGCCTCCTTTGCAGGTCTTAATATTATAAAATTCTTAAGTATAACAATATTATCCATATTACACACAATAATTAAAAGAAAGCATCAATATATTAAAATCAAAGCAAGGTCCAAGCAAAACAAATAAATGGACACCCATCCAAAGATGGAAACATGTCCTTACATCACATGCCTAAATAGGACACCCACCGAAAGGTAGAAACATGCCCTTTACATAGGTTCTAAAATAGAAAAAGCAAATTAAATTACATGATGTTTAACTAATGAAGTACCCACCAAGTGGAAACATACCTCTTACAACTTTTAAAATTTAAATTAATTGATAAAAGTAAATAATCATTCATCATAAATAAATCATTCATCAAAGCTGTTAATCAAAATATAAAATAAACATCCATCCATGATAAATTAAATAAATCAAGTATTGGAATTAAACAAATTAAAGCATATAAAATAAATCAAAACACAATCAAATATGGAATTGAATAAAGCAGATAAAAGTCCAATTATAGCTACTGTGACTTTTTATGAAATTAAAATAGATTAGGGTTTTATGTTTTAAAAGATTGGTAAGACTCTTTGATTAACTAAATTAATATTTGAATGTTGAAATCATGAAACTAGGGTTTTAGACACTTTAAAATACTTTTGATTCATGGTTTTAAATGATGATTTCAAGCTACTGTGTAAAATTTAAAGTATTTATGTTTTTATGGTTTTTAATGTTTTAAAGGATTAGGGTTTTGAAAAAATTAGGGTTTAAAGTTTTAAAGGAGTTAGGGTTTAATATTTTAGGTTTGGAAGTTGAATTAGGGTTTTAGGAGCTTTGAATTGAAGTTTCGGGTGATGAATTAGCTTTTAGAATTTGGAAATTAATTTGTTAATTTTATGAAGTTTTATGAATTTAAACAAACGGATTAAAGTTTTTATAAATAGAAAAGATGTTTTTTAAGGTTTTTAATGAAACAGAACCTAATTTAAAGTCTTGAAAGAAATAGAATCAAATATTGGTTTTGTTGAAAAAATACGTTTAATTAAGGTTTTAAGATTTTGAAGAGGTAAAAATAACAATTTTAAGTCTTTTTAGAAAATAAAGTAACGTATTAGTGCTTTTAACTTTGGAAAAACTAAATTAAAGTTCTAAGATTTAACTTTTGAAAAATACAAAATCCTAGTTTTAGCTACTGTGAAAAAAATTAGAATCTCATACCTCCTTTTGTTGATTCTCCAAAAATAATTCTTCTTGGATGAACAAGAACAAAGACAATTGCTGCCTTTGAATTGCTTAAATCGTGTCCCTGCTATTCCAGAAAAAACGAAATTGAATTGCTCCTTTTCCTTCCTTGATTTGGTTTCAAATTTTTTAAGCTACTGCTAATTTTCGGGTCTCTAAAATTAATTGCCTTTGGTCCTTATTTATAGTAGTTTGATGTGGTTTATTCCTAATTAATCAAGGCAAGTAATATCAATAAAAAAATAAACCGAAACCTAATTGAATTAGGTTTCTAAAAATTTGCGTTGGAAAAATTGCGCAGCCGAAAAAAATTGCAGCAGGAAAAAATGCGCTGGCGAAAAAATTCTGCAGCAGGAAATTGCGGCAGAGGCGGGCTGCTGGAGTCGCCCGCAGGATTTTCCTGTGGTCAAAATAGCTGATCGCAGGAAAATCCTTTGAGCGAAATAGAAAAGTTATTTCGCCCGCAGGAAATTCCTGTGGGTGAAATGCACACGGGCCCGCGCGACGATATTTTCATCGCCGATTTTTTTGATTCCGATTTTTATTTTTATTTTTTGACTTTTATTTGTTTATTTTTATTTTTTATTAATAAAAAATAGATACTAAAGCAAAAAATTATTTAACAAAAATTATTTTGGTCCAATTAGACAACAAAAATTATTTTGGACTAAATAAAATATATTGGACCGGATTGGGTCAAAAATTAGGGGTCTACACCCATCACAAATTCCCTTCTTCCTTTGACTTTTCTTTCTTCTCTTTATTATTATTATTATTATTATTATTATTATTATTATTATTATGATCATCATCATCATCATCACCACCACCTTCACCACAAGAATATACTTATATATATGTGTAGTATATTTTATGTATATGTATATGTCATGTATATTTTACTTATATATTAGATATACCTTTATGTATATATTTATGCAATATATATACTATGTATAAGTAATGTATATTTAATGTATATTTTACTCATATGTATATATAATATATTTCTTGTGAATACATAAAATATACTTTATATGTACATTATATATATTAAATATAATATATATCCAACACATATAATAATTATTATATGATATGTATATACTATGGATACACTAGGTATATATTAAATATATAAAATACATTATACTTCCAAATACTTATTTAATTTCTCCAAAATCACGGATATGACAATTCTCACAAGTTATTCATCAACCCAACATGTATGTACATTCCAGTCATAATATAATTAATATCTTTCTCTTATAATCATTTACAACTAATATATCTTAACTTCTTACATATCCACACACAAATCAGAACATTACATCATATACATTATCACATATCTCTTACACTCTTGGTACAATTATATATTTTGAATCTTGGTAATTACTCATAAACTTACCACATTCCAGATCAATTGATCTTTAAGAATTTTAGTGGATTTGGTGTATTTAAAAACAACTCTATCTTTCTCTCTCTCTGCCATGGGAAACCAAAGAAGAAGATGAGGTCCTTTGTACCATTTTCTCTCTTCCTACCATCCATAATTGTGTATATATTAATTATTTTACTTATTTATTTATTAATTAATTAAGTTACTTTAAATACCCACCACAAATTCCCTTCTTCCTTTGACCTTTCTTTCTTCTCTTTTATTATCATCATCATCATCATCATCATCATCATCATCATCATCGCCACCTTTTCCACCACAAATATATACTTTATATATATGTGTGGTATATTTTATATATATGTATTTGTCATATATATATTACTTATATATTGCATATACCTTTATGTATATATTTATGTAATGTATATACTATATATATGTAATGTATATTTTTCTCAAATGTATATATGATATATTTCCTATGTATACATAAAATATACTTTATATTTACATTATATATATATATTAAATATAATATATATCCAACATAGATAATAATTATTATATGATATGTATATACTATGCATACACTAGGTATACATTAAATATATACAACACCTTATACCTCCAAATACTTATTTAATTTCTTCAAAATCATAGATATAACAATTCTCACTCTCTCAAATATTTTCATCCTCGAAATTACTTACTGTAGTAATTAACTCCACTATAATTAAACACTAATATTCATTTCCAGCATAATTAACTACCAAATTACTGTCACGATTTATCATTATACTAACCATATAATCTATTACTCTCCCCCCTTACAAAAACTCTTAATCATTTTTATAAAGTCTATCATAAAGATCATTAATAAATAGAAATTATCCACTTATTTATATCCAATGTATAAATTAACTTAGAATTCTAATCACAAGCTTAGCTATTCAATATAACAGTACATCAATGCATTTCAGATAATTTCTATCGTTAATTTCCAAAATCTTTAATTCTAGCTATGCATTTTTTTTATACATATAAATGTCAAATTCTCTTTATATAAATCCTACTTTCAAACTCCTCTAATGAATTGATCACATTGCCATCTTTGATAATCATCTAATATCAATTACAAATGCTCCCACAACTTAATCCTTATGTTTTTCTTATTTTTTTCAAATTATTTTAAGTAACTAGTAATTTATTATTCTATCAATATTCTTTTCTTGATCAATAAGTTATCCACTTCCTCCATAAAGTAAACCAAAATTCATGTAAATTCACTTTTTGATGATACCAAAATAAATATAACACCTTTATACCCTATATATAATATATATATATATCCATATATGTAGAGTACATTTGCAGAATACAAAAATGTCGCCAGCCTGTTTTGTAGAAAAAATTTTCATAATTTTTATAACACAAATTTATGTATTAAAAGACAATTGATTTAACAAATAAGTGTATATATATTAGACAATATATGTTAAAATTACAAATTTCAAAATTCCCCTTTCTCATTTTCGAAACCCACCAAGGTCAAGAATCTCAAACCTAGGCTCTGATACCAAAATAAATATAACACTCTTACACCTTACATACGTACAATATATTTATCCCGTATATGTATAATACGCATACAAAATATAAAAGTTACACAAAAATTCCATAATAAAAATTCATATTTTAATCACAATATTTAATTAATAATAAATAATATATATACTTAAGTAGTAAATTCTTAAAATATAAATTTATAAAGAAAATCCCTGGAAAATATTTCGCTAGGATTTTCTCTATAATTTCAATATTTCAAAAGATCAAGCACTCAACATGCATTAGAAAAATACACTCCTAATATAAATAATTTTACAAATCCTCTAATCATCAACAATCTTTCAACTCACCACTTAAAACCTTTTATATCACAACTAAATAATTACTTAAGTAAATGTACAACAACCATCTTAATCTTTAAAATAAATACAAAATCCAAATGTTATGCGTTAATATACATAAACCAAAATATTTATAACCAACATGTATATGCAATTGGCACAACTGGTCTTCCATCACCCTAGATCACCAAGTACTAACCACACTTTAGATTTCTCTACTCAGTAATTCCCTTACCTACGGGATTCACATAATCGCGCTAAGCCCGAAAGGTTAGTAATACATACTAAAACCATACAACAATTTAAGTAACATACATGCATACTTTTCAATTCATATTTTATCATCATACTATTAATACATATACTATTACTTTTTTGCATTTTCTTTAGTTTATATTTCATATACACACAATTATTCATCACAAATTACTCATCATCCATCCTCTAATTCTTTATATATATATGTATGAGTCACGCAGCATCATCATCACAAAATTCATATACAAATATATCACAAACACACACACATATTCATCAACACAACATTTGGTTTCCACATTACCAGCGTAGCACATTTTTCAACTAAACTCATTTAATTCATCTCATCATTTTATTGCAATATTACCAACATTTTATAAAACACGACACCACATTATACGGTGGGCCCAACAACTCCCTACACAATAATCAAGTTCTAAAACAATTGATTTGGTCTATTGTGACATCCAATGTCTAACCCATAGATAAAATCATTTCAATTTCTCGACCCAGCTTAGCTCGGATCCTCAATCTCATGATCTAGCTCTGCTCAGGTCATAGCCCAGCTCTGCTCGGGCTCATCATTATATAATCCCCAACATCAATTTTCTAGAACAAGTTATTATGCAGGGCAACACACATATTGCATAATTATTCATCTAATCAAATCATATTTATATAATCTCATTTTCATTATCAAGACTTAGCTCTGCTTAAGTCTTTCCACAAGTCATTTTTCATCATTTAGCATATTTCTCATCTCATATTCCTTTTTAGGAATTTTCCATATGTATCGTGATCATATCATTCCATGATCACCATCACATATCTCATAAATTATCACATTCACATATTAATTTCACATGTCAATGTTAGTAAATCGAGAAGAATCTGCAACCCTTTTGCCGCAGCAGAAAACAAAAATTATCTTTCGATTTATTCCCAGGATCCATGTGATCCATTCAGTTCGATAAAAGAGATTCGAAACTAACCTTTTGTGTAGCTTCAAATCGATTAACAGATGCTGCCTTCTGAAGACGAACACCCTCTAGCAAAGTCCACACGAACGTACGCCGGTCTGAGTGCTAGCTCACCAACGGCAGTGGCTGAACCTTTTTCAAAAATGAAACTAGGGTTTTTAGGTTTTTCTCTTCTTCCGTTTTCTTTCAAAATGAATAATGACCAGATCATCATCCCTCTAGCCCTTTTAAAACCGTTTAAAAGACTTTCCTTGTCAAAACCCTAACAGTCCATATCCTATATGGACCCACGTTTTTAATAATTATTATCTAATAATAATTATTATAACAATATTATTATTAATATCTAATAATAATAATAATAATAATACTAACAACAATAATAAAAATATAATTATTATTATTTAAGTACAACCTACGTTCTATGTGTGTGACCCGATAGGCTCATATTAACTGGTAGTGTATTTCAATCTCTATTGCAATGCACAAATCATAATTGGCCTCTAGCAAGACATTACGACTACCCAATTAATCATGAGAATCATTATAAATGAAAACCTGAAATAGTACATGCATTAATCCCTTTGTCACACGATATCTAGTTTGAACATAAGTCATAGTAAATGTCATACTTATATTGTCCAAACTTATGATTACTCGATCTCCAAGTTAACTGATAAACAAATAAGATTGATCTTATATCAACTTATTTGAGCACAGCCATGCATTTCTCAGTTATACTTATCGAGGGGCCCAGAAGATATCTCTCTCATAGAGAGGGACAAATTCCATCTTGATTGTTCATTTTCCTCTACATAATTTATACCATGTTCAAGCATAACCATTATAATTATCTAGTTACAGATAACGTTTGATCATGTCAAAACATAATATTCCTTATGTTGGAAACTATGACAATCTCAAGTCAAAGGATTAAATGAAAACTATTATGAGATACACTTATGACATTAAACCATGAAGTGATATCTATGTGGGTCTATCCAATACACTGTTCTCTAACATGTATCCATAATATTGATTTGTATCTTCATACCTATAATCATCTTATGATTATCAAATCAATATTACACTAGTTATATTTATTATTATCTCCATAACAATAATAAACCAGGGATATAATCATTATTATATATAACATGCAAACATAACAATGATAATAAAAACTTCTTTATTAATAACAAAATGAATAACATTAAGGTCCAAATCAATGGCCTAGGGCATATACAATAACAGTCAACACATCACATTATACATATCACATACTACCACATATCTCATCAACATACCATAACACATTCATTTATCCATCGTTTATACACATCACAATCTATCACATTGTCATCATTCTCAATTACACATTATCAACATGTCACAACATGCACATATTCTTTATCTCATCATTTTCATTCTTATCATATTTTCATATCTTTACCAATTTTCACATATTTCCAAATTCTATATACTATTTGTATATTTTTTGCATATTTCACATTTCATATATTTCTTATTCACATTTTTCTCATTGTTAGCTATTTTCCACATATTCCTTTGTATTATCTATCACATTACTCATTTTCACACATTTAAAAATATTTTATCATTTCCATATTCCTTAATTATTTCCCCAAATTTCCTATTCATATAAAATATATTACTTAATCACATTCACGATGTGGCCAATTTTCTCATTTTTACTCCATTTTTCACATTTTCATATTTATTTTCCCCATTTCCACATTATATTTAGCATAATACACATTTTTTACATCTAATATACATCACAATTGCGTTAACCATAATACAATGGCTTAGTATTTCATATTCCATGTTTTTAACTCACTTTAAAATGGTACAATACCATATATCATATCAAAGCGCATATCAATGTGGCATAACACATTCACAAAATCACAATGTGTTATGCCAACTTAAATGCAATCCAAGCATAATTCATTAAAGTATATACTAACCTTGGAAATGCTAATTCCAAGCTCATTTCACTCTTTCAACACCAACTTCACCAATGTCATTCTTCACTTTGATTTTACCATTTCGCCTTCCTTAATCTTAAACCATATCATAAGTAAAAATGTTCCATTAACAACAAATTCCTTGTCATTTTAATCAACCAAACATCAACTATATTCATTCAACCCAAAATTGCTCCAAACCCTAATTTCCCTCACTTACTACCTTATTTAAACTTCAACATTTCAAATTCATTTCCATCATTTTACCATTGAATCATCATTTATATATCAATCTAACATCATTACAAACCATTTTATCAATTATTGAAATCTCTTATATAAACTCAAATTTCACATAATATGTTTATAACCCTAACTTCATCCCAACTTACCCATCTTAAATTTTCAGCCATAAAATAACCATACAATTATTAAAAGAACACTAAATTTATCCATTACCATAATTATAATTATCCATATTAGAAACCCTAATTATATATATTCATTACCAAGCCCTACTCCCATCATTTATGCTCATTTCAAACAATCAACAAATAATTCATCATTTACTCATTATTTAAACATCATCTCTATCTATTTAAACAATTTACCATAATTTTCTGTCTCTAGAAATTCCAATCATAAACATACAACCAATAAATTGAAGCTTTAAGAAAAAGAGACTTACTTGATTTCTTACTTTTTTTCAAAAATCCACTTGAAATCTTTAAGAATTTTGGTGGATTTAGTGTATTTCAGAACAACTCTCTCTTTCTTTCTCTCTAGCTCTCGGCCATGGGAAACCAAAGAAGAAAATGAGGTCTTTTGTACTAATTTCTCTCCTCCTACCATCCATAATTGTGTATATATTAATTATTTTACTAATTTATTCATTAATTAATTAAGTTACTTTAAATACCCACCACAAATTCCCTTCTTCCTTTGACTTTTCTTTCTTCTCTTTATTATTATTATTATTATTATTATTATTATTATTATTATTATTACTACTACTACTACTACTACTACTACTACTACTATTATTATTATGATCATCATCATCATCACCAATCACCACTACCAGCTTCTCCACCACAAGTATATACTTATATATATATGTGTAGTATATTTTATGTATATGTATATGTCATGTATATTTTACTTATATATTAGATATACCTTTATATATATATTTATGCAATGTATATACTATGTATGAGTAATGTATATTTAATATATATTTTACTCATATGTATATATAATATATTTCTTGTGAATACATAAAATATACTTTATATGTACATTATATATATTAAATATAATATATATCCAACACATATAATAATTATTATATGATATGTATATACTATGGATAAACTAGGTATATATTAAATATATACAACACATTATACTTCCAAATACTTATTTAATTTCTCCAAAATCACAGATATGATAATTCTCACAAGTTATTCATCAATCCAACATGTATATACATTCCAGTCATAATATAATTAACATCTTTCTCTTATAATCATTTACAACTAATATATCTTAACTTCTTACATATCCACACACAAATCAGAACATTGCATCATATACATTGTCACATATCGCTTACACTCTTGGTACAACTATATATTTTGAATCTTGGTAATTACTCGTAAACTTACCACATTCCAGATCAATTGATCTAACTATCACAATATGAACATCACAGCCTTATTCTATTCTAGTCAACCTTTAGCCTGCTTAAATTCATCATTCTATTTCAATTCACGACCTAACTCTTTTAGGTAAAACTTATTCTCAAATCATAATTCTCTTTGGATCCATCATCACAAATAATATTCATTTCAACTTATTCATATTATAGCATTTTCAAACACATTCAATATAACTCTTAATCACATTCCATAATTCCCTTCATTTATCATCTCCTCACATTTCATATAGTTACCATATTTACATAATCACTTTCTTTCCTCACACATCATTTATAGCTCATCATATTTTCACAATTCTCCTCTGTTTCCACACTATGTATAGTAATAAATAAATTTCTAACATAAGGTTATGAGTTCTAACTATACCAACCATAAATCTTTCCTGTATCACATAAAGCAAAACTATCAATCTCACCAAATGTATTTCATAGTTGTGTCATCTTAAGCCCATGCCCGTGGCATCTCAAAATCACATATTTACTCTCTAAACTCTTACTACATGAAAATTTAACACATATCAACTCTGTTTTAAAATAATTTACCCTTATTCACTTGTTCTTCATTAACATAAACACATGATCCAATAACATTATTATCAACAACTGATATAAATATATATACATATCCATTCACATATCAGTTCTATATAATTATTCAATAAAACTCCATTTCCAAGGATTATAAATTATACCTAAATTTATCCAACAAGTTTTTTTTATACCAATTTCCCTTCTTAAATCAAATAAGTAATGTTTAACTCTCTAACAATCATAATCAATTCCAAGTTTAAACTTTTATAAACAAACCAACAAGCGTATATCAATATACTTACATTAATTATTTGATTATAATTTCTATTTACTTGCCCTAATATTTCTCTTTTCTTTGTAAACTCATGAATATACATACTTTAACAATACTGATTAACAATCAATACCATATTTAACTCTACATATGATTCTTTTAAATCAAAACCACCATTGAAATTTCAATCATTCTATAAATAAATTATTAAAGAATACTACCAAAGTCTCTTCATTGTACAATCTAGATTAAATTCCATCCCTCAAATATCCATGGGTTAGATAATATCACATGCCTATGTGATTTAAACCTCTATTTCCATTCCCATATATATATATATATATATAAATGATTCATAGACACAGTTGTGTCAATTAAGTTGACTTGACCATATAAAATAAATCCCTTCTGCCTTAAATTAATTATTTCACCTATTCACATCACACCCATGTTTTTTCTATATATACAATCATGTGAATCCAATCATCTCTACTTTTACCTTATTTGCCAATGCAATATAAATTTTACACTCCTAACATGTATTTACTCAGTCTCACTTTAATTCAATTAATTTTCAATTTTTTAACTATTTCATGTCAATGACTATTCATCATTTTCAAATTTATATACCTCAATTATCAAATTTACCTTTTCCCATAAAATGTTATGATAATATACTAGTCATATATAATTAATACTGATCCCTCCTTTAGGTATACATCCAGTTTGTACATCCAATTACATATATCAATAATTTTTCCACTCTTCCCCACTTCTAAGTCTTATCACCAATCAAATTGGTCACAAAATAATTTTAGAACCATTTCACCCATGATTTTCAATACTCTCAAAATTTACTTAACATATCATTGTTAATTCCATCCATCTAAATCAAATGAATAATATTCAACATACCAAAATATTAGTTAAATTCAATTTTAATTTTTCATAAACAAATTAGCTAGATATAATCCAATACATTTACATTAAATTCCATTAAATTAAACATCACTATTCACTTACTTTCAATGCTCATTCAATAGTATTTTTTATCTCTCTCTCCTCCTATCCCTTGTTTATACATATCTCAACTATATAATATTATAATCGATATTATAATTAACTTTAAACATAACCCATTTAAACCAACATTATCTCATATACATATATATATAATGATTATCTAGCTTTGTATACATTCTTGCCTATAAGCAAATAACTCTCCAAATAATGATTAGAAATATATATATATATATTCCACTTTAATCTTCCCTCAATTACATTTTCTTTTCCCTTGCATTCTTAGATTGTTGAATAGGTACACCTTAATAATATAATATAATATAATATAATATAATATAATATAATATAATATAATGTAATAACTTCCACTACAATTTATATCTACTATAAATTTAATCCATTTAAACTATAATTAACAAATAGTTCATCATTCCTCTTTCTAACTTATATACCTTAAACATCCATTTAGCTCTAAAAAAACATTCCACCTCAAATCAATTAATTAATATTCCAAAATATCCTTCAAATCATGTATATACCAAATTAAAGAATATTGCTTTCTTATTTAACAAATCTTCCATTACCCCAAAATATTAAGGGTTGTTAATTACTCTTAATAATACAATTATCATTAAATATTATGGCACAGATGTACATAATAGAATAAGCATTTATTCCAAAGTTCCTCTTTGCATTACTCATGTTCTCATGACTCATTTTATAATTTCACTATACTATTCCCAAGTGATTATCTCAATTCATAATCACCCTTTCCTTCCATTTCATTTATCACTCTTTCCATTATTGACACGCTAGCAGCCAATTTAAGTGTCAATGCATATGCATGTAAAACATTTTAACCTATTGTCCCAAGATGGCAACCAAGAGAGGGGGGGGGGGTGAATTGGTTGATTTGAATAATTGAAGGCAAATTGAAAGTTTAAAATCAAATCAAACAAGAGTAGTACAAGAGATGAATGAACACAAGATAATTTATAGTGGTTTAGATTACCTGAATCCTACATTGACTTCCTTAACAACTTGTTAAGGTTCCACTAATCTTGAGTTTTTACAAGCTAACTTTAACTTGGTATTTTCACAAGCTTACACCAAACTTTACAATGGTTTGGGATCACACATCACAACCCTTACAAGAGTTTTCCTAGGCTCACTCTCACAACCTAAGTGTTTCTAAGATCACACTCAAACTTCTAATCTAGATGTTTAATGCTCACACCCAACTTCTAACAATTCAAATGTTAATTATACTAAATAAAATGAAAATATATTTTTTGGCTATTACAATCAAAATATTACTTATTAATAGGATGGTTCTTGGAGTATTTATAGCCAATATGGTCCAACTAGCCATTATAGATCATGTAATATATCTTGGTAGGCTAGTCCTTGTGTTGATAGAAAATATTAACAGTTAGTGATTGTCCAGGAGTTGAGGATGGTTACCTAGACATAAAGGGTAGTCATCCTTCTCAATGGGACGATTGCTACTATTGAAATTGTTCCAACGGTCAAATGTGAGTGCTCTGCTGGTAGCATCTTGTCCATGTTGTGGCTGTCGAGATGGTCTCCTAAGATTCAGGGGCTGTCACCCTTTTTGAATCTTAAAGTGGGTTTACAATGGTCATTCCATGTGCACTCTATCACAGGACAAAATAAAAATTTTTCCAGAATATAAAAGTCGCGGTCTCATTAGGTATAGAATAGTGGTCATATTGGGTGTCTCGTGTCAAATTTCTGAGTGCACCCTAGGTCGTGAACACTACTACCAATCCCTATGATTTTCTTTCAAGATGGATGGATGGTCACGACACTGTAGGGACAGTCTCCACATTGTACAGAGAGACCATTCCTTAAACCGTGCTTATCACCACATTTCCTACTAAAAGTATTAGAAGTTTGGTCAATTAATCTGTGGTCTTCCTATTTTATGGATGGTCATGGACTGTTCCTTGCGATCACAGCTAAGGTCGAGATTTTGATCACGTACCTTACTGTGAAACAACTTGTTCATCAAATCATCCAGGGCGGTCATCCTTTTAGCTGTAATGACCACACATCGTGCCCTATTCTGGCTATATGTTAAGCAACCTATTCTTGCAACAAGTATCTTACAAACATGTTAAAAGCATCATTCAATTTGAATGTCAAAGATCAAAATTGAGATTATTTGGCTAACAATCTCCCCCTTTTTGACTTTGGCAATCAAATGGAATGATGATAAAAGATAGGAAATCTTTGTTTTTATGATAACAAATTGTGGTTTTTAAATTTTATTAATCTCCCCCTAAATCTATGCATTATCTTAAGGTGATGTGTTTTAATTAATCATTTTACTAGTTCATATCATGCATATCATTTAAATGTATATCATGTCCAATATTTTAATCATTTCCAATCTTTCTCCCCCTTTGGCAAAGGCAAAAAGAGAAATAAAAATATTGAAAGTTAGAAAGAAACAAAAATATATCATTCAGTTATAAGAAGGAAAGAACATAATCATTGAAAGAAAAATAGAAAACATAATAAAAAAACAACAAAGAAAATCAAACAAACATAACAGACACAAAAATAAAAAATAGACAATCTAATTCGACTCTTCTTCTTCTTGCTCTTCCTCAACCATTGGGGCCTTTCCTTTGTCAAGAGAAACATGCACGCTACTGATTGAGGTGGTGCTAAGGTCATCTCCCAGTGATTCCTCTTCAAAGGGGCTCTCTTCATGATCATTTACATCCCAGTCATTGAGATCACATTGAGGCAAGTCCATCTTTCCTTACATGTTGTAAAGATCATGGTGCATATGGGATATAAGCTCAATTTTCTTGGTCAAGTGTTGAACCCTTTTTGATACATCCCTTTTGAAGTAAGAAAGCTTCTTGAAGAGAGATTTGATATCCCTAAGAATGAGTTTTGTTGGAGAGCTAACTCTGGAAGTGGAAGCTTTGCAAGGCAACTCCACAGCAACTTCTATAAAATCTCCTTCACCTTCTATGGTATAGCTTGGTCTCTTCTTTTACCTATCCACCACTTCCTTCTTGCCAAAGAAGTAGACATAAGAACCATCAACTTTCCTAACACACCCAACATGTTCTAGGTATTCTATAGTGATGGCACCAGAGGAAAGGTCAATTGGGTTCCTCAAAGTAGCTAGGTTAAGATTATTGAGCAGGTTTAAGTGTCTAGCTATTTGAGTAATGTGGGAGGATAGAAAGAAGGTTCATGATTTTGTGATAGCATGGTGATAAAGAGTGTCAATTAAAAATTTTGGAGTGTTCATTGGAATATTATGGGTAAAGGCATATAGGAAGATCAAGTCTCTTCTTGTGACTTTCTCATTTCCATTAGCCCTTTAATGAATGGTATAGGTAATGATCCTATGTAGCATCCAATGTGTGAGGGATTTGATGTTTCTATCCTTGGATTCTTTTTCAAAGGATTTCTCCACTGAGATTTCTTACTAAAAAGTGGAGAGAGTTTGGTTAGAGAATGCAATGTCATTGTAGGGACATTGATTTTCTAGGTTCAAGGCATGATATTGATCAAATAACTTAAATCTAATCCTACACCATCTTAGGGAAGAATTAGAACTCTTCTCAATTTGTAGGGACATTAGGAATTCTTTACTAAGGCTAGGGTAACCTACCTCTTTAGGAAAAACAAAATTTCTCCACCCAATAACATTAAGAAATCTATCAATTTCTTCCTTGATGTTGATAGCAATAAGCATACCTCCAAAGGGGCTTTTGGTTCCCTCTATCTTCTTTCTTTTTAGCATGGCATATCTAATGTCTTCCTCTCCGATTTAGTGATGAGGTTTGCGAATTTTCTCACCCCCTTTTAGATGGTGGAGGAGAGGAAGGAGCCTCTTGGGGTTCCCTAATGGCAATACCCAAAGGTTTCTTCCCCTTTCCCTTTCCTTTGGATGGTATCTTCTTCTTAGGGGCCATTTGAAGCAAAATATATGAAAAACTGGAAAACAAAGTATGCTAGAGAGAAAGTTGGATTTGAGATGATTTGGAGTTTTAGAGGGAATTTTATATGTTGAGAGTGATTAAAGAAATATGTAACTGAAGTTAAGTGGTCTTAAATAGAGAAATCATGGAAAAAATAGCCGTTTAAGGCTATTAGAATTTGGAAAAATGCAACCTGACACACTGCCAACGGTTAAAAATTTTTATGCAGAGTGTACAGAGTGCAACCGCCTCCTTGCATGAGGACACTCGTGAAAAGTGTAACACCCCATCTTAGCCTACGTTTATAGACCAAGATGGACTGTTATCTCATGGTGGTTGTGTCTTAATATTTTACTTAGCAAATTTTAAGTGCAGATTTTAAAATTTTTTTTGCCATAACCTCCCCTAAAAATGGTGGTCCCAAGTGTCGACAAAACTGATTTTTCTTATTTTTGAAAAACATTTTGTTTTACAATTCAACTCAAGCACACTTCCAATAATCCACCCTTATAACCTCAACTACAATTCTGCAAGAAGAATTCACACTTCTATATTCACAACCCAACTCAATTCAAAACCATAATGTTATTATACGTTACTAGATTTACATGCTACATCAAGTTATCTCTTTGTATTGTTCAAATAAGTACATGCCAGTTTCTAATACCAAAATACAAAATGAAGATCACCACCTAAGTTTGTTGATGACTGGTAGATCGCAGGACTCCTCTGCTCACTATTGGATCCTTGCTAATAACCTACGAGTTTAGAAGAAACTAAACTCGCTAAGCATTGCTTAGTGGGTACTTTAACTAATTACGGAAAATAAATAATAAAAGCATAATGCACTTTTTAAAGCAATGAGTCGTATTGAAAAAAAATATCACAATAAAAACAATCCACCATGTGGAATCTGTGGCCGAAGCCCTCGGACCGGAGTCTTATATAACTCGGGCGATTGCCCTATATAACTCGGACTGAAGTCCTATATAGCTCGGGTCGTCACCCTATATAACTCAGACCGAAGTTCTATATTAAAGCAGCACTGCATATAGTATGATATATCATACCCTTACCCTACTCAGTACTATCCCAGATACCCAGTGGAGCCAAAATTCTCATGCCATTTCTTAATCGAATATGCATTATACAATTATCGACTTATGGTTCTTATATTATTTTAACGTGAAATATCATATTTTGTCATTTTAATAACATATTATGCTCATTTATATGCATAAGGAATCAATTGGATTACTTTTGAAAAATGACCAAATGAATATTAGCAAAATGACCATATGAATAGTAAATTCTGGTTTTGGACTCAACTTGATCATTAATTTGAAAAATTGTATAAAATAATCTACTTGACTAAAAACTCTAAAATTTTTACAGAATTTAGTTTTACATCTTAAAATCATTCCTTTAAAATTTCAGATCAAACTGGACACAAAATCTTGGTCAAGTAGTTCATCCAACCAGACTGCTCCAGTTTCCCTGTATCCTGGCAGCAGTTCTAAATTTTGTGAATTCCGTAAATTAAATTCAATCAATGTGGTTCCAAATTATTTTTCTCAAATACTAGACTCACTAAAAAACAACATATCCAAAATTCAATTGAATAACATTTTTCTATATTTAATTAAAAATCATACAAGTCACAGCATTTCACTAATTCTAAAACAGAAAAATTTCAAGAAAATGAACAAACAATTAGTTAAAGTACCAAACCTTGCTTTTCCCTGCTCTTCTTATATATTTCACTTCCTTTCCTCTCTAATCTCCTTGATTTCCTATGAATTTAACATGTCACATATATAAGAACAAACCCTAGATATGAACATGATGCTACCTTCCATTTCTTTTCAAAGTAAGTCCTAATCTAACCTTATTAAACCTTAGAAACTTTAATTCTTCCATTTAATTAATCAATATCATCACTACATAAATTTTCCCCAAATCCACCATAAGAACCCTAATTTTCAATCTTCCAATAGATATATAAATACTTAAAATTTGATACTAGAATTGAATTCTACATGTTTTAAAACCTTAAAACTCACCTTGAACTTGAATCAAACTTGACAAAAACTAGAAATTCCTTGGTGTTCTTCTTATGGAGGCCAACAATGGGAGAGTTTTTGGGGAGGATTTTGTGTTCTTCTTGCTATGATTTATAGTGGAAATGATATCCACTTTTGGGGTGGATGAATGCCTTAGGGCTATTTGTCCATCTCTTTTTCTTTTCTTCTTTTAATAAATGCTATATGGCTAATTATGATTGGCCATCACAAGATATTTATATTTTTCTTTCCAATTAAGCCTTCCAACTGATTTTGTGTTCTTCTTGCTATGATTTATAGTGGAAATGATGTCCACTTTTGGGGTGGATGAATGCCTTAGGGCCATTTGTCCATTCCTTTTACTTCTCTTCTTTTAATAAATTCTAAATGGCTACTTATGATTGGCCCACTTGCCTTCTTCTTTTATCTATTTATTTGGCAAGACATTAGGCTTCCTTTTATTCATATTTTGACCCCCTCAACTTTCTTGTGCTGTATTTTATAGTCTAGGGAGTGAAAATATCAAAATATCCTCCAACGATTAATCGATTGTAACTTTTAAACCGTGCATTTTCGGGAAAAATTAAAATCCACAGTTATGACCCGATTAATCTTGAGAATATTCTTCCAGGGTCGGATATGGTCACTATTAAGAACTTCCGACTCTTAATTTTTAAGTTTACATAGTTGCCCCTAACTTTTGAGAAATTTTCACTTAGGTCCTTTTGATATCCCTTCCTGACCTTGCTGTCTTTCTTTATTAATATCTTTTTACTCACAACTCCAAATTAAGTAATTCTCATTCCCACTGAAACTAGACATCCGGGGCTACATTGTATCGAAATTTCAGGTCGATCCAAGCTATATCTGATTTTTTACAGTCCTTCGAAATCAAGCCTACTATGCTGTCCTGAGGCAGCTTGCACATTGTCTACTAAATCCATCATATCTTATTCTGTACAACTCCAAATTGAGTAATTTCAAGTTATACATCTATATAAGACACAAATAAACAATTAAGTCTTCTTTGAGACTCTCTAATTCTGTCATTAACTTCGATGAAATTCGAGTTCAAGTTATAGGTCATGTTCTAAACTCCTTTGTTCTAAGCCTAAATCATATCCTCTATGTCTGTTTCTTACCAATCTGGAATTCGGGATGTTACAAAAAGCTTTAGCGTGACCGTTATACACTGAGGCATGCTCACTATCTAAGAGAAAGCTTGTAATAGTCAAGACTTTTGAGATTCTTTCTACCATCCATCAATTCTGCCCGACCGCTAGCTGAAAGATCATCTAGGATGAACCTATCCAGTGAGATTGCAATCGCGAAAACTAGCAACGTGACTGTGAGTATCAGAGAAACAAAAAATGGAAGGAAACAAAGAAGATATGTTTGGTATGAACAAAGTATGATCAAAATTAAATGTTTTGAATGATGATAAGGTCTATCATATGCATCAATGTCTAACATTTATTCATTCAAGAAGCTTCTTTCAATCATACCTAAATTATGCTTAATGAAGTTTAACCTATCTTAATTTAATGGTCTTATGAAAATATCAACAAGTTGATTATGTGTATCAATGAATTCTAAGATAATATTTTGATTTTGTACATTATCCCTTAAGAAATGGTGTTTGATATCTATATGTTTAGACCTAGAATGTTGGATTGGATTCTTGGATAAGTTAATGGCACTAGTATTATCACACTTAGTAGGAATATGGTCAAACATTTTTCCATAGTCAAGCAATTTTTGCTTCATCCATAAAACTTGTGTACAATAAAAACATGCCATAACATATTCGGCTTCCATGTTTGACAAAGAAACTGACACTTGTTTCTTGCTAAGCCAAGAAACTAGACAATCACTAAGAAAATGACATACCCGGGTCGTGCTTTTTTATCCGAGAGACTACCGGCGTAATCCATATCTGAAAGTCCTAAAATGTCAAATGATGTATTTCTAGGATACCAAAGTCCTAAATGCAATGTACCATTCAATTATTTCACAATTCTTTTTGTGGCATTCAAATGTGATTCTTTAGGACAAGTTTGAAATCTAACATATAAACATACACTATACCATATATTGGGTCTAGAAGCAGTTAAGTAGAGTAGGAATCTGATAATACCTCGATATTTCTTCTCATCTACTACCTTATCTCTTTCATCTTTATCAAGTTTCAATGATGAGCTCATGGGAGTCTTGCAAGTCTTACAACCATCCATTCCAAATTTCTTGAGAAGTTCCTTGTGTACTTGGATTAGTTGATGAAGATCCTATCTTTGCATTGCTTGATTTGTAGTCCAAGGAAGAATTTGAGTTCATCCATCATGCTCATTTCAAATTCTCTAGTCATACAAGAAGCAAATTCCTTGCACAATGATTCATTAGTAACACCAAATATAATGTCATCAACATATATTTGCACAATTAAGATGTTATACTTATTTTTTTTAACAAAAAAAGTCGTATCAACTTTCCCTTTTGAAAATTCATTTTCAAGCAAATAAGCACTAAGTCTATCATACCAAGATATTGGAGCTTGTTTCAATCCATATAGTGCCTTGTTAAGTTTAAAAACATGATTTGGAAGTTTATAATCTTCAAAACAGGGAGGTTGTTCAACATACACTTCCTCATTTATAAATCCATTTAGAAATGCACTTTTAACATTCATTTGAAAAAGTTTAAAGTTCATATGACATGCAAATACAAGTAAAATTCTAATAGCTTTTAATCTAGCAACGGGAGAAAATGTCTTATCATAGTCAATGCCTTCCTCTTGGTTATAGCCTTTGGCTACCAATCTAGCTTTATTTCTAGTGATGAGACCATTTTCACGAAGCTTATTCCTATATACCTATTTACTTCCTATAATTTTATGATCTTTAGGTCTAGGAATAAGTTCCCATACATTATTTATTTCAAATTTGTTAAGTTCATCTTACATAGTAATCACCCAACTTTCATCACTAAGAGCCTCCTTGTGAGCAGGGATTTTCGCCCCTACTCCCAGTGGAATGGTTCTTGCGACTTCGACACTGTTTAGGCTCAAGGCCTTAGAGAACACGGACATAGGTCCGACAAAATGGATTCACCACCCGGACGGGCTGGGAAAAATAAAGGGGTGGATGACTCGATTCCTAAGGAATCCCCAACCCCCTAATGGGTTCAAAAAGTTGGGAGTGTGGGAAAAGTGAGAAATGGCCCAGCACCCCCACAACGCCCGATTCATTAGAACCGGCCTCCTTTATAGATCTTAATATTATAAAATTCTTAAATATAACAACATTATCCATATTACACATAATAATTAAAATAAAGCATCGATATATTGAAAATCAAAACAATGTCCAAGCAAAACAAATAAATGGACACCCATCCGGAGATGGAAACATGCCCTTCATAATCCATGCCTAAATATGACACCCACCGAAAGGTAGAAATATGTCCTTTACATTGGTTCTAAAATAGAAAAGCAATTTAAATTACATGATATTTAACTAACGAGGTACCCACCAAGTGGAAACATACCTCTTACAACATTTGGTAATCTAAATAAATCGATAAAAGTAAATAACAATTCATCATAAATAAATCATTCATCAAAGATATTAAACATCAATAGAATGTAAACATCCATCCACGATAAACCAAATAAATCAAGTTTTGAACTTAAATAAATCAACAAAGCATTGAAAATAAATTAAAGCATATAATAGACTACATAATCAAAGATAAAATTAAATAAAGCAAGTAAAGATTCAAATTAAGGTTACTGTTTCTATTTAAAATTCATTATTTAATTTGTTTAGGGTTTTGGAATTTATGGGTTTAAGCTACTGTGAGTTTTAAAAGAATTGAAATGGAGCAAAGTTTTATAATTTAAGAGGCTGATATAGTTCTTTGATTAACCAAATTAGTGTTTGAGAAGTGAAATAATGAAACTAGGGTTTGGGCACTTCAAAACATTAAGTTTATGATTATTAGCTACTTACTGTGTTGAGTTTTAGGTTTATGAGGTTTTAAGGTTTAAAGGATTAGGGTTTAGAAAAATTAGGGTTTAAGGTTTTAAGGGAGTTAGGGTTTACGAAAACTTTAGGGTTTAGGTTAGCTAATTTAGGGTTTACTGTTTTGTTTTAAAGTTGAATTAGGCTTTTAGAATTTTAGAATTAGGGTTTCGAAGAATGCATTAGATTTTAGAATTTGGAGAAACAATTGATAATTTTATGAAGCCTTATGAAAATAAATAAAACGATTTAAAGTTTATAGAAACAGAAAAGATATATTTTTAAAGGTTTGTGGAAAGTAAACAATTCAATTTAGGGTTTTGGAAAATTGGAAGGCAGATTAGGGTTTTAAGATTTTGAAGAAACAAAAACAACAATTTTAAGATTTTTGGAAAACAAAGAAACGAATTAAGGTTTTTAAGCTTTAGAAAAGGTAAATTAAGGTTCTAAGGTTTTTAAAATCAAAAGAAAGAGAAACAACAATTTTTGATCTTGAGTGATGAAGCTACTGTAAATTAATGAAACAAATAAAGAAATTCATACCTTCGTTTGTTGGTTCCACCAAAAATCAATTATTGGATGAACAAGAACAAAGACAAGCTTTGCTGCCTTTGATGGATTGAATTTCTTGTTTGCTCTCTCAAAAAGTCCGATTGATTTCACTGCCAAAGGTTTCTCTTAAATCTCCAAATTTTTTCCAAATTTCGATCCCAAATTTCACCTCTCCTGCTGTGTTGTTTTAGTCTTTATTTATAGAAGATTTTTATGATCAATTTAAATTATTCACAGAATCTAACATTAATTAAGAAAAGGAAACCGAAACCTAATTGTATTTGGTTTTGGAAAAATTTGCGTCGGAAAAATTTTGTTGGCAAAAAAAACTGCTGTGGAGAAATTGCGCTGGCGAAAAAAACTGCTGTGGAAAAATTGCACTGGCAAAAAAGCTGTCGCAGCTGGCTGCGAGGCGAAAATTGGCCTGCGGGCCATTTCGCCCGCAGAAAATTCTTGCGGCCCATTTTGCTCGAAGGATTTTCCTGCGGGCGAAATGGCTTGGCCATTTCGCCACAACCCTTTTCGGCGATGAAATTTTTCGTCGCCGATTTTTATTTTTTTATTTTTATTTATTTGTTTATTATTATTTTTTATTTTTTATTAATAAAAATTAGATACTAAAGCAAATATTATTCAATTAAGATAACAAAAATTGTTTTGGATTAGTTAATATATATTAGACAACACAAAAATGATTTTGGACTAATTTAAATATATTGGACCGGACTGGGTCAAAAATTAAGGGTCTACAGTTTG
The DNA here is from genome assembly GCA_947685225.1 of Garcia nutans. Lineage (NCBI taxonomy): Eukaryota > Viridiplantae > Streptophyta > Magnoliopsida > Malpighiales > Euphorbiaceae > Garcia > Garcia nutans. The sequence continues at coordinate 20,971,916 of CANTUV010000044.1, forward strand.
CCCCCTCCTTGAATGATCTGAGACTTTAGTGAAAGAGAGTGAAAAGCAATAAGACTTAATTTTTGAGACGATTGAGGTTTGGGTTCAGGACTTAAGAGATTTGGATACTCGATCCTAAACTAGACTTGGATACTCGATCCTAACTGGATTCGGATACTCGATCCTAAAACTGGATTTGGATACTCGATCCTAATTAGATTTGGATACTCGATCCTAAATTGGATTGGGATACTCGATCCTAACTGGATTGGGATACTCGATCCTAAACTGGATTTCGATACTCGATCTTAAATTGGATTGGGATACTCAATCCTAACTGGACCTGGATACTCGATCCTAAATTGGATTTGGATACTCGATCCTAAACTGGATTTGGGTACTTGATCCTAAATTGGATTGGGATACTCGATCCTAACTGGACTTGGATACTCGATCCTAAACTAGATTTGGATACTCGATCCTAAACTGAATTTGGATACTCGATCCTAAATTAGATTGGGATACTCGATCCTAACTTGGATTGGGATACTCGATCCTAACTGGACTTGGATACTCAATCCTAAACTGGATTTAGATACTCGATCCTAAATTGGATTTGGATACTCGATCCTAACTGGACTTGGATACTCAATCCTAAACTGGATTTGGATACTCGGTCCTAAACTGGATTTGGATACTCGATCCTAACTTGGATTGGGATACTCGATCCTAACTGGACTTGGATACTCGATTTTAAACTGGATTTGGATACTTGATCCTAAATTGGATTGGGATACTCGATCCTAAGTACTTTGACTCGAGATTTGAATTCGATTTGATTGACCTTTTATTAGTTGAGGATTCTGGCTTAACTTGTTGTTCCATTCTTTTGTTCATCCTTTTGTAAAAATTCAGCTATTTTTAGGTGGGCCTCATAACTTCTCCATGCCCCCAACGTGGCAAAATACAAGTGAGTTTGAAAACATTCAGTATATAAACTTCAAAAAATTGAAAAAGGAGAAACTTTGCCCCCTGTGTAGGCTCAAACCAAAGATTTTTTCCATGCAAGCTTTGATTGATTTTTTCGCTGTCTAGTTCTTTGCACAAGCATTCATTTCTTCTCTTTGCAAATTGACTGGAGCTTCCACAAGCTAATAGGCTTTTCGTGTCATCTTGATTCAATATCTTCTTTTGATTCTTTACTTAGCAGGGTGTTTGCTGTTCATTTTGACAAGGAATAGACAATACAAGACAAGAAAGTGCTATGTGATATGCTCACGTATGCATGATATGCATGAATAATACTTACAGTCATTCCATCGACTCACAGACTGAGGTGATCAGCAGAAGTGTTCTCATTAGTTCTGTTTCGACGCTTGTTCAAGTCTTGCATTGGAATGATCGAAAGCTTTGCATTTGTGGCTTTTATCTTCAACATATTGAAAACATGAGTGGTGGAGACTCTAAGCAGTAGAGTCAGGGATGCATCCATTTCAAACTATATTTCAGCATATCGGTTGGTAGTTTCTTCACGACCTTGCCAATGATCATTTCCTTTGCCCAATATGTCCTTTGGAGGTTCAACATACTTCCCTTAACTTGAAGGCTTTGTATGGCAAAACATTTTTTTTGTTTTTTTTTATTTTTGGTTTTTTGAATTTTGATTTTGAAATCAAATGTTGGCTTTGCCAAATTAATGTCAATGTACCTCAGGACTTGATTTTCCAAATTAACATATCTATAACATAACAACCCTAGTTACCATACTAAACTAGGGAATCATTTCTATTTAAGCAAGAATTGTTGCACTTCAGATAGGCACATACACATTACTTGGCCAACGGTCTCATTTGAGTTTAAATACTGTCTATCTCATATGCATGCTTATCCAAACTATCTCCACTAATAGACTCTACCTACCAAGAGAGATCAACAGGTCTTTGATAGGCTTGAAATGGGGTCTATGAGGGACATGGGTTAAATGAAGGCCATTTTGAGATAAGAGCTGATGTGACACAATGGACAAACCCTCACACTATAAATTTCTTATTTGAATTTTAGGCAGCTTGGAGGCAATCTTGCTAGACTCCAAATTCCTCCTATCTTCTTGGCATTAATCTGGATCTTGATTAGGATAGTTTTTGCCCTTGCCAAAAGTTTTATTCCCAAATTTGTTTCTTTTCTTCTTCTCCCTTTTCTTTATTTCTCTTACTCTTCCTTTTCTTTTAGTATTTTATCATTTTGTCCTTCCTCCTTATAGGACTGTCAAGCACAGAACTTGCAAGAACTGAATGGTCTTTCTCCTTTTTCTTTGATCTTTATTGAATCTTTGGTTGGGTTGGGACCAATTCAAGTCAAAATGTCCTTATAAACCAAATGGAAGCCTTTTGTTGTCTTAGGTAAAAGAGAACTCAGTTGGCTTTTTGAACCGCCTTTTTAGGTTTTATCTTTTTCTTTTCTTTCTCTTTTTCTTCTTTTCTTTTTTTTTCTTCTTTTTTTTTCTTCTTTTTTTTTCTTCTTTTCTTCTTTTTCTTCCTTTTTTCTTTTGTTTTCTTTTGTTGCTTTTTTTTTTTGTGGTTCTAGCTCTAAAAGATTTGTATTGTTTGTACTAACTTGGGCTTCTAATAATGGATGAGTGGAGTAACATAAATTTTCTTTAACAGGGATAAATCATTTGTTACTCTGATGTTGATGTTGTCTTGATATTGGACATATTAAGGAAACTTCAACTATCCTTATGTTCTTGAAAACTTCAACTACTCTTATGGTCTTGAAAACATCAACTACCCTTATGGTCTTGAGAACTTCAACTATCTTCATGGTCTTGAGAACTTCAACTATCCTCATGATCTTGACTAATCATTGCTTTCTTTGATCTTCTTGCCTCTTCATCTTAGTGTCATAAGACTTTTCAAATGTATCATAATAGCTCAGGGTAGGTTTTTGGGGTTTGTAAGCCAATGAAAAGAAAGCTAAAATTTTATGAAGGCTCAAAGGGACAACTAGGGATTAATATTTAATAGGTGGATACTAGTTGTTGGCTAAACAAATAATTCCTAGATCATCTCTCCCTTAAATAATTAGAGTTCAATTTTGCCTCAAAAGTTTGTCAAAGCATGTTCTAAGACTGACTAAGACCTAGACAAAGATAATTATGCAGGAGCCCTCTCTAAGTAAGCATACACAACTCAATGTTATAGAGCAATTCCCTTATCTATTAAAGTCATTCGAATCATGATGCATAAATATATTAATTCATGAATCATCAAGCTAGATTCCTCATTGGTTGAGCACCAAAATGAACAAAGACCAACAAAATTTTTGATAAAAGTAATTTATTTCAAGCAACTTTAAATTTGAAAAACATAATTGTTCAAGCAAAATTGAAAAAGCAACATTCAAGCTAAGGAAAGTTTGTTGAGTTAAGCTTCTTTTCCTTTCACATCTTCAATATTTCCATCTTGAAAAGAGGATAAGAAAAAATATTCTTCCAATCCTTTTCCCACCATGAAGGTTGCCGGTGGAGGTACTCTATTGAACTTGGGTAATGGATTGTCTTTATTGTTCGGCTCGTTGGGCTCTGGCAGCTTTCTACTATCAAATAAATTTTGGATCTCATGTCTCCACCTCACACATCTATCCATGTCATGCCCTTGCATTTGATGAAATTGACAAAATGCTTTAGTGTCAAGATTAGGTGGGAGAGGGTTAGGCAAAGGGCGAGGATTTAAGGGTTGTAACAATCCCTTTCTTTGAAGCTTATTGAGAACCTAAGATATTGGTTTGCCTAATTATGAAAACTGCCTTCTTTTTCTTTGGTTAGTAGTATTAACACCGACTTCTTTTTGCGTACTTTGATTTCCAGACTAGTAGTTCCCTTTCTCATTCCTTCTTGTTGAAAAACGGTTCTTCTCTCTTTCCTATTCTTCAATTTGCAAACCCGCTTGGAGAATGTCTTTGAAATCACGGATGAGGGTATGAGACATCGTTTCACAAAGACTAGGCAACACCCCTCTCACAATCATCCTTATTTGATCGGATTCATCAGGCCTTTTCTTGAGCAAAGCGGGCTTGTTTCTCCATCTCTTCGCAAAATCTACAAAATTCTCATTCGACCTTTGCTTAATGGACTCCACTTCCATTGAGGTAACTTCCATCTCGACATTATATCCATATTGTTGGATGAAGGCTTTGTAAAGTAGATCCCAACTCTTTTATGTTCCATCATCTAAGGTATTGAACCAATTTTGGATAACAGAATCCAATGATAGCATGAAGCACCTTAGGGTTTGAGCCTTAGTAGCTCGGGCAGACTGCATAACAGTGATATACTGCTTCACATGGAGATGAGAATTTCCGGTTCCATCAAACTTCGCGAAAGATGGCATCTTGAACTTGTACTGGACTTCTTCATCTAGCTCAAATAATTTGTCAACTTCAGAAATTTCTTCGGTTTTCAGCTTCTTCTCAAATTTCTTTTCTAAATCCGCGATCATCTTTTCAACATCAGAATTTTCAGTCTTTTCAAAAGTTGCCTTCTCAACAACTTTTGGCTCCTTTTTGTCTTGAGGATCTTGGTAGTATTGAGCCCAATCATCATCATCAATGATCACCTTATCATCATCAAAACCTACTTTACTAACTTTAGTCTTCCCTTTGTCTTTCTTGGTACTAGCAAATGCTTTGACATTGTTTCCTAAAATTGCAGCTAGTTGATTCTTTATAGTCTCGGCCATGGCCTCTTTTATTTCTTCCATCTTGGCACTGAGGGCATCATCCACCATTCTTTGAATTTTTTCAGGCTCCATTGCTTTTGGTGAGCAAGTGATTGAGTCGTTGCTAGATACTTCGTCTCCGGCGTAGGTCAAATTGTCGTAAGCTTTTGAACTATCATAATCCAGGGCTGTGAGCCAGAGAGGATCAATGATATGAGATGCAAATGTATGCATGTATGTATGCACAAACAATCAACAAAAAAGGATAATTAGGGCACTCCTTCCAACCTTATAACATCCACACACGAATGGCGAGTCTCTTTTCCTATGTATATGGTTAAAAAAATACCAACATGGGGTACATTGTTTTCAAATATTTCCCTCGGACGTTTCAATCAATAGTTATATTTTTAAAAATGGAAATCATTCCATAATAATTCATATTAATTAGGTTTTAATCCATCCAACCAACTAAAGTAGCGCTTATGCTATATTGGATTAAAAAAAAATTCAGAGGTTTATTATAAATAGATTTCTCACTTGAAAAAGGTAACTAATGATTCATGCCAAAAACAAGCCCATGATTAATTATTCTTAGTATAAACTAGGCTCACAATTGATTTTTGGTATTTCATAATTTACCCAAATAATTTGTAAGCTCTTTGTAAGAAATGGTTGGATAAAAGTAATTTTATTTCTAAGCCCATTGTAAAAAGATTTTAGAAAAAATGGATTTTGGGCTTAGTATTTGGGCCATGAGAAAAAGAGTTTTATGTCCAAAGACCATCTTGAAAAGTTTTGAAAATACTTTTGGTCTTTTGTACTTTAAAGAAAAATTCATTTTGCGCTTACAATGTACTTAGGTCATATTAGAAAAAGAACAAAACCAAATAAGCCATGATTTAAGCCAAGATAAATTAACCGTAGTCAAACAACATGCATTTGGGGTAAAATCCTAAGGAAAGTAACTATGCCAATTACATGAGCTTTAGTCTTTGGGTAAAAGCTTAGGTTCCCATAGCAAGTATATACCAAATGGTATGAGGCTATGAGTGGTTATGCCATGCTCGATCTCCATACCTTGAGTGAAAGTATGGTATCCCTTACATAACATAACATAGGTAACACGGGAGTCCTAACTCACGCACACGATGCAATCTAATATGATGCAATGGATAAAATCATAATAAAAAAAGAATAGAATAATATAAAGACCAACGGAATCAACTTCTCTTATCCCCGGTGGAGTCGCCACTGTGAGCGGGGATTTTCGCCCCCACTCCCGGTGGAATGGTTCTTGCTACTTCGGCACTGTGTAGGCTCGGGACCTTAGAGAACACGGACCTAGGTCCGAAGAAAATGGAGTCACCACCCAGACGGACTGAGAAAAAGAAAGAGGTGGATGACTCGATTCCTAAGGAATCCCCAACCCCTTAATGGGTTCGGAAAGTTGGGTACGTGTGGGGAAGGTGAGAAATTACCCAGCACCCCCACAATGCCCGGTTCATTGGAACCGGCCTCCTTTATAGGTCTTAATATTATAAAACTCTTAAATATAACAACATTATCCATATTACACACAATAATTAAAATAAAGCATCGATATATTGAAAATCAAAATAATGTCCAAGCAAAATAAATAAATGGACACCCATCCGGAGATGGAAACATGCCCTTACATAATCCATGCCTAAATAGGACACCCATTGAAAGGTAGAAACACGTCCTTTACATTGGTTCTAAAATAGAAAAAGCAATTTAAATTACATGATATTTAACTAATGAGGTACCCACCAAGTGGAAACATACCTCTTACAACATTTGGTAATCTAAATAAATCGATAAAAGTAAATAACCATTCATTATAAATAAATCATTCATCAAAGATATTAAACATCAATAGAATGTCAACATTCATCCATGATAAACTAAATAAATCAAGCTTTGAACTTAAATAAATCAACAAAGCATTGAAATTAAATTAAAGCATATAATAGACTACATAATCAAAGATAAAATTAACTAAAGCAAGTAAAGATTCAAAATAGGCTTACTGTTTCTATTTAAAATTCTTTATTTAATGTGTTTAGGGTTTTAGAATTTATGGGTTTAAGCTACTGTGAGTTTTAAAAGAATTGAAATGGAGCAAAGTTTTATAATTTAAGAGGCTTATATAGTTCTTTGATTAACCAAATTAGTGTTTGAGAAGTGAAATCATGAAACTAGGGTTTGGGCACTTCAAAACATTAAGTTTATGATTATTAGCTACTTACTGTGTTGAATTTTAGGTTTATAAGGTTTTAAGGTTTAAAGAATTAGGGTTTAGAAAAATTAGGGTTTAAGGTTTTAAGGGAGTTAGGGTTTAAGAAAACTTTAGGGTTTAGGTTAGCTAGATTAAGGTTTACTGTTTTGTTTTAAAGTTGAATTAGGGTTTTAGAATTTTAGAATTAGGGTTTCGGAGAATGCATTAGATTTTAGAATTTGGAGAAACAATTGATAATTTTATGAAGCTTTATGAAAATAAACAAAATGATTTAAAGTTTATAGAAACAAAAAAGATATATTTTTAAAGGTTTGTGGAAAGAAAACAATTCAATTTAGGGTTTTGGAATATTGGAAGGCCGATTAGGGTTTTAAGATTTTGAAGAAACAAAAACAACAATTTTAAGATTTTTGGAAAATAAAGAAACGAATTAAGGTTTTTAAGCTTTAGAAAAGATAAATTAAGGTTCTAGGGTTTTTAAAATCAAAAGAAAGAGAAACAACAATTTTTGATCTTGAGTGATGAAGCTACTATAAATTAATGAAACAAATAAAGAAATTCATACCTTCGTTTATTGGTTTCACCAAAAATCACTTCTTGGATGAACAAGAACAAAGACAAGCTTTGCTACCTTTGATGGATTGAATTGCTTGCTTGCTCTCTCAAAAAGTCTGATCGATTTCACTGCCAAAGGTTTCTCTTAAATCTCCAATTTTTTTCTAAATTCTGATCCCAAATTTCACCTCTCCTGCTGTGTTGTTTTAGTCCTTATTTATAGAAGATTTTTATGATTAATTTTAGTTATTCACGGAATCTAACATTAATTAAGAAAAGGAAACCGAAACTTAATTGTATTTGGTTTCGGAAAAATTTAAGTCCGAAAAATTTTGCTGGCGAAAAAAAAATTGCTGCGGAAAAATTGCGCTGGAGAAAAAAAAACTGCTGCGAAAAAATTGCGTTGGCAAAAAAGCTGCCACAGCTGGCTGCGTGGCAAAAATTGGCCTGCGGGCGAAATGGCCCAAGGCCATTTCGCCGTCGCCGCAACCCTTTCCGGCGATGAAATTTTTCGTCACCGATTTTTATTTTTATTTATTAGTTTATTATTATTATTTATTAATAAAAATTAGATACTAAAGCAAATATTATTCAATTAAGATAATAAAAATTGTTTTGGATTAATTAAAATATATTGGACAACACAAAATTAATTTTGGACTAATTAAAATATATTGGACCGGACTAGGTAAAAAATTAAGGGTCTACACTCCTCAATAGTCCTTGGCTCAATTTGAGAAACAAAGGCAAAATTAACATCTAATTGTTTGAATTTGGATCTAGTAATTACTCCATTTGAAGTTTCACTGATGATAAGTTCTTTTGGATGATCCTTCTTGTATTCCCAATCCTTGGGTAACTCTTAAGTTTCCTTTTCTTGTTCATCTTGATTGTTCTTCAGAGCAACAAACATTTCTTGTTGATCATATGTACCTACAAAATCATCAAGAGCACTACCATTCCTTTGCTAAACTTTAGAAGATTCATAAAAAACAACATGCATTGATTCTTCAACTACCAGAGTTTTCTTATTAAATACCCTATATGCTTTACTAGCTGATGAATATCCTAAAAATATGCCTTCATCTGATTTGGATGAGAATTTTTCAAGATTATCCTTGGTGTTCAATATAAAGTATTTAACTCCAAATACTCTAAGATATGAAATTTTAGGTATTCTTCCATTCCATAGCTCATAAGAAGTTTTATTTATCAATGGCCTTTGGTAAACATGATTTGAAATGTAACATGCAGTGCTAACAACTTTCACCCAAAAGTAACATGGTAAGTCATATTACTTGACCATTGTCCTAGCCATTTCAACCAAAGTTCTATTTTTCCTTTCACATAAATTAGCAATTCCTTCTTCTTCTTCTTCACTTGAGGAAGAATCATCCCATGTAGCTTTGAGTATTTTTTCTTTTCTTTATTCCATTTCTTCTTGTTCTTCAATTTGAAGCAATCCTATTTGATATGATTGGAATTGCCGCAAAAATAGCATTTTACTTCATTTTTCTTATCTTGATCATTGAAAGAGGATTTATAGATGGTACCTTTACTAGCTTGCAATCTTCTCTTTTTCTTTCAATCATTCATCCTTTTTGAAAACATTGCCATTTCTTCTTCATCATCACTATCTTCATTGCTTGAGCTCTCAACTTCTTTAATTGCTTTGAGAGCTATTGGTTCCTCTTTTCCTTTTTACCATGTTCTTCTTCTCTTTTGGTGTGCAATTCAAAAGTGAGTAGTTTTTTGATAAGTTCATCAATTCTCAAAGAGCTAAGATCATATACTTCTTCAATTGAAGAAACTTTGGATTCAAAGTTCTTCTTTACTCTAAGTGCTCTTAAGATTTTGCTGTTGACTTTCATCTTGATCATATACCTTGCCATATTTCTTTAATTTGTTGATGATGGCAAGCAAGCGATTGGTCATATCGGTAACATTTTCATTAGGCTTCATCTTGAATAGCTCATACTCATGTATATCCATTTGCTTCTTGGTGAGCCTCACTTGGGTAGTGCCCTCATGATAGTTCTCAAGGGTTTTCTAAATACAATGGGCACATGTGAGATGTTGTACTCTCCCACCATCTTCTCTTGAAATCGAATTCATCAAGATGGAGGCTGCCCTATGGTTTTTGAATCGATCCCTTGTATTTGCATTTGACCATTGTGGTTTGGGAAGAGGAACTTGGATACCACCAACCTCATGAGTAGGAGGTTTCCACTCATTTTCAACATAATCCCAAAGCTCAATTCCTTCACTATCTAGGAATAAGAACATCTTGTGTTTCCAATAGGAATAATCCATTCCATAAAAGTAGGATCTAAGAATAGAGTTGAGATTTCCATGAGAATTTGAGGTGGATGAAGAAGAAGTTACCATTGTGGATAAAATTTCACAAATAATTTTAAGAAATTTTTTTGCTCTGATATGGTTGCTGTCCCAAGATGGCAACCAAGAGGGGGGGGGGGTGAATTGAATAATTGAAGGCAAATTGAAAGTTTAAAATCAAATTAAACAAGAGTAGTAGAAGAGATGAATGAACACAAGAGAATTTATAGTGGTTTGGATTACGTCAATCCTACATCCAGTTCCTTAACAACTTGTTAAGGTTCCACTAGTCTTAACTTTTTACAAGCTTACACCAAACTTTACAATGGTTTGAGATCACTCCTCACAACCCTTATAAGAGTTTTCCCATGCTCACTCTCACAACCTAAGTGTTTCCAAGCTCACACTCAAACTTACAATCTTTATGTTTAATGCTCACACCCAATACTCTAACAATTCAAATGTTAATTGTAGTAAATAAAATGAAAATATATTCCTTGGCTATTACAATCAAAAGATTATTTATTAATAGGATTGTTCTTAGAGTGTTTATAGCCAATAGGGTCCAACTAGCCTTTATAGGTCATGTGATGTATCTTGGTAGGCTAGTCCTTGTGTTGATAGAAAATGCTAACAGGTAGCGATCATCCAGGACTGAGGATGCTAGTGTGAGCGGGATTTTTGCCCCCACTCCTGGTGGAATTATTCTTGCGACTTCGGCACTATTTAGGCTCGGGGCCTTAGAGAACACGGACCTAAGTCCGGAGAAAATGGAGTCGCCACCCGGATGGGCCGGGAAAAAGAAAGGGGTGGATGACTCGATTCCTAAGGAATCCCCAACCCCTTAATGGGTTCAGAAAGTTAGGTATGTGTGAGGAAGGTGAGAAATGGCCCAGCACCCCCACAACGCCTGGTTCATTGGAACCGGCCTCCTTTACAGGTCTTAATATTATAAAATTCTTAAATATAACAATATTATCCATATTACACACAATAATTAAAAGAAAGCATCATTATATTAAAATCAAAGCAATGTCCAAACAAAGAAAATATATGGACACCCATCCAAGGATGGAAACATGTCCTTACATCACATGCCTAAATAGGACACCCACTAAAAGGTACAAACATGCCCTTTACATAGGTTCTAAAATTGAAAAACAAATTAAATTACATGATGTTTAACTAATGAGGTACCCACCAAGTGGAAACATACCTCTTACAACTTTTGGAAATCTAAATTAATTGATAAAAGTAAATAATCATTCATCATAAATAAATCATTCATCAAAGCTATTAATCAAAATATAAAATAAACATCCTTCCATGATAAACTAAATAAATCAAGTATTGAAATTAAATTAAAGCATAAGAGATAAATCAACGCATAATCAAGTATAGAATTGAATAAAGCAAATAAAAGTTCAATTATAGCTACTGTGACATTTTATGGAATTAAAATAGGTTAGGGTTTTATGTTTTAAAAGGTTGGTAAGACTATTTGATTAACAAAATTAATATTTGAATGATGAAATCATGAAACTAGGGTTTTAGACATTTTAAAATACTTTGATTTGTGATTTTTGGTTATTGGGTTTCTAAGCTACTGTGTAAAATTTATGTTTTTATGTTTTTTAATATTTTAAAAGGATTAGGGTTCATCAAAATTAGGGTTTAAGGTTTTAAAAGGGTTAGTGTTCATTATTTTGAATTTTGAAAGTTGAATTTGGATTTGATGTTTTGGAATTTAGGGTCTCAGATGGTCATTTTAATCTTAGGGTTTGGAAGACAATTTAATATTTTATGGAATTTTATGAATTTAAACAAGTGAATTAAAGTTTTTATAACTAGAAAAGATGTTTTAGAATACTTTTTGAAGGAAAAAGTACCAAGTTTAAAGTTTTGAAAGAAACAAAATTTGATTTTGGTTTTGTTGAAGAATATGTTCAATTAGAGTTTCAAGGTTTTTAAGAAGAAAAAATAACAATTTTAAATCTTTTTGGAAAATAAAGTAACGTTTTAGTGTTTTTAACTTTGGAAAACTAAATTAAAGTTCTAAGTTTTTAATTTTTGAAAAACACAAAAATCCTAGTTTTAGCTACTGTGTAAAAAAAAATTTAAAGAAAATCAATTGACACATACCTTCTTTTGATGATTCCTCCAAAAATAATTCTTCTTGGATGAACTAGCTCTAATGACAAACCTTTTGTTGCCTTTGAATTGCTTAAATCGTGATGTTGCTGTTCCAGAAAAAAGTTGAATTGAATTGCTTCTTTTCCTTCCTTGATTTGGTTTCAAATTTTCTAAGCTACTGTTGGATTTTTGCCTCCTCCAAATTAATTGCCTTTGGTCCTTATTTTTAGTGGTTTGAGGTTGTTTATTCCTAGTTAGTTAAGGTAAGTAATATTAATATAAAAAAGAAACCAAAACCTAATTGGATTAGGTTTCGAAAAATTTGCGCTGCTGAAAAAAATTGTCGCAGGAAAAAATGCGCTGGCGAAAAAATTTTGCCGCAGAAATCTGTTACTGCGTGCGAAATAGCACAGTGATTTTGCCCATAGGAATTTCCTGCGGGCGAAATGCCCAATGGCCCGTGCGACGATTTTTTCGTCGCCGATTTTTCCGACTCCGAATTTTATTTTTATTTTATTTTTTGACTTTTATTTGTTTATTTCTATTTTTTATTAATAAAAATTAGATAGTAAAGGAAAAATTATTTAATAAATATTATTTTGGACCAATTAGACAAAAAAAATCATTTTAGACTAAATAAAACATATTGGACTGGATTGGGTCAAAAATTAAGGGTCTACAGTTTGCCCCCTGCTTTAATGATCTGAAACCTTAGTGAAAGAGAGTGAAAAGTAGTAAGACTTAATTTTTGAGGTTTTGGGTTCTGGACCCGAGAGATTTGGACACTCGATCCTAAACTAGACTTGCATACTCGATCCTAAACTGGATTTGGATACTCGATCCTAACTGGATTTGGATACTCGATCCTCAACTGGATTTGGATACTCTATCCTAAACTGGATTTGGATACTCTATCATAAATTGGATTAGGATACTCGATCCTAAATTGGCTTTGGATACTCGATCCTAAACTTGATTGGGATACTCGATCCTAACTGGATTTTCATACTCAATCCTAAATTGGATTGGGATACTCGATCCTAACTGGATTCGGACACTCGATCCTAACTGGATTTGGATATTCGATCCTAAACTGGCTTTGGATACTCGATCCTAAATTGGATTGGGATACTCGATCCTAACTGGATTTGGACATTCGATCCTAACTGGATTTGGATACTCGATCCTAAACTGGCTTTGGATACTCGATCCTAAACTGGATTGGGATGCTCGATCCTAAACTGGATTTGGATACTCGATCCTAAATTGGATTGGGATACTCGATCCTAACTGGATTCAAACACTCGATCCTAACGGGATTTGGATACTCAATCCTAAAATGGCTTTGGATACTCAATCCTAAACTGGATTGGGATACTCGATCCTAAGTTGGATTTGGATACTCGATCCTAAACTGGATTTGGATTCTCGATCCTAACTTGGATTAGGATACTCGATCCTAACTTGATTTGGATACTCGATCCTAACTTGGATTCGGATACTCGATCCTAAACTTGATTGGGATACTCAATCCTAACTGGATTTGGATACTCGATCCTAAATCGGATTTGGATACTCGATCATAAATTGGATTGGGATACTCGATCCTAACTTGATTTGGATACTCGATCCTAAACTTGATTGGGATACTCGATCCTAACCTAGGTACTTTGACTTGAGATTTGAATTGATTTTGATTTAATTTGGATACTTGGACCCAAGATTAGATTTGATTAAGGGCTTTAAGAGAATTGAAGGTGAATATTTAAGATTTGGGCAAAATATTCATGTAAGTATTCATTTCTTTGTGTTGATTTCTATTGATTGAGTTTATATTTGATATGGTTAGTGTGTAAAGATGATGATAATGAAGGATTGAAGAATATATATATATGTTGAATTGGTATTTAGATGATGATAATATGGCTATTTGTGAGGATGATGATGGATTGTTGAAATTGTTTAGTAAGGGTTTAATATAAATGAGTTGAGAAATTGAGTAATTGATATATGGATGATGTATATAATGATTATTATTGATATGTTGAAGTTATATAAGTGTTAAATTAATAGGTGATTTATGTGTATATAAACCAAGATGTTGATTAAGGGTGTTGAAGTATGGATTTTGGAGTGATTGTGCTTTCATGGATGAGAGTTGGAATGTATAATTCTTGCCTGACACGGCCATGTTGTTGGGCGTGTCAACGATACTGAGTTTGACGTTTGTGACAAGACCATTAACACGGCTATGTTATTGAGCGTGTTATAGCTACTGAGAGATAAAGTAATTGACACGGCCATGAACACGCCCGTGTTGTTGGGTGTGTCAATGTTTCTGTGAGGCAAAATGAATGACACATCCAGTGACACGCCCATGTTACTGAGCGTGTCAAAGCTTCTGTGTTGTTAGTTTAGGGCACGATCAGGGACACGCCCGTGTTGTTGAGCTTGTCATGTGTAGAGTTTGCCCTAGTTAGTTTTTATTCTTATTTTCTTATGTGTATAATCACCTTTGGATTAGGTTTTAAAGAGATTGGAGATGCCCTAATCCAAATGTTAAAGAATTCTTGGAAAAGGAAGTGTATAGATTGGTGTGAGTTGTTCTAGAGGTAAGTACAAACTTATAGGGATGCCTTCTTTTACATGATTTTGAGACTTAACACATTTAGTTATAAATGTGTTAAGTAATTTACTATATTGTTAATACAATGTGACTAATGTTAAGATTTGTATAGTGTGAAAGATATGATGATCATTCAAAAAGGTATGTGCAATACAATTTGTTATGATCAATACTTTATTGATGAATTGCTTTTTAATGTGGTTTGAGATATGATAAGATGTGAAGCCATTGTGATTGGCTATGATGATTCAAATGAGATGTGAAGCCATTGTGATTGGCTATGATGATTCAAATGAGATGTGAAGCCATTGTGATTGGCTATAATGATTCAATTGAAATAAGTGGGGCATGTTTGCCTACATGATGATGAGAATTGAGAATGAAATTAATAATGAAATAATAAATGAATTGTGTGGCTAATGTGTTATTCCATTTTCAGAGTTTGTTGTTGGTGGCATGCCTATAGTAATAATCTCTTGAAGTTAGGTTGGGCTTGATCCTTGAAGCCAAGTTGGGTTGAAGTTTAACAGGTTTTACTCCCCTTGAAGCTTGGTTGGGTCTAGTCCTTGAAGCCTAATTGAGATGTTACAACCCTTGAAGCTAGGTTGGGTTTGGTTCTTGAAGCCAAGTTGGGTTGATACTTAGCATGCTTTGTTCCCCTTGAAGCTTGGTTGAACCTAATCCTTGAAGCCTAGTTGGGATAATGATAATGATAAATGTGATAATTAAACCAAAACATTAACTCTGAAAGTTGAATGGCATATTAGTGTCTTTTGGACCCATGCTTGTCTTTGCTTTAATACGAAACTATCAAGATACAACATGATGTGTAATAAGTTTATGGATGTGGAAAATTATGAATATTACCTCTTGAATGTTTTGATAAGTTATTGAATAATGCAAGGTTGTGAAATATAATATTCTCTTGAAATGAAATGTTATGAAGTATGATATGATTACAATACATAAGTAAATTATTGAAAAGATATATGGTCTAATAAGTTATGTTGAAAGATGAGATTTTGAAAATATAATATGGTATGTAATATGTATATGGATGTGGACATTGTGAGTATTATTTTATGAATGTTCTAATAAGTTATGGAATTGTGGTTTATGTTGATGATATATGTATATATATATAATTATGAGATTGGTAGAAACATATAAAAAGTGTAATTGGAATGAGGAAAACATGATAAGAAAATAACGATACATGAATTTAATATATAAGTATGATTTTCTGTAATATATGTTTATAATATTTATTAGTACTACTAAGCTTTCTAGCTTAGCGCGGTTGTGTAAATCGCGCAGGTGAGTAGGTGGTTGATCTGAAGTCAAGTCGTTATGCCACGAGCAAGGTAGGAGTATTTCGAGACCAACTAGAAGGTGGTGCATACATGTACAATTTAATTATGTTGTATTTTGATAAAAAATGTATTCATATGTATAAATGAATTTTGACAAGATCATTATATATATGTATTATCATTAAAAGTATAATGAGTTTGTAAATGTTCTTTAAATAAAATGTATTATTGTTTGGAACTAAAGGAAAAGTTTTTAATCTAAAATGAAAAGTGACAGTCTTATACTTTATATACGTACTGCATGTATACAAGGTATATGTGTAGTACTTATATAGAGTATGGGGGTGTCAAAATTATTTATATACAACATATACACTCTCTCTTCACTTCCTTTTTCTTTCCAACTACACACATACATTAAATCCAATTAAAACAACAATTATATCAAAACTTCTAGGGCACACTTTGGGATATTACATGACTAACCTTTTATCAGTTGAGAAGTCTGACTGCTCTGGCTATTCTATGCATTGTGATTCTTCACCCTCAGAATGGATCTTCATCCTTGGAGATTGGGTCTTCACCCTTGCAAATGGATCTTCATCCTTGAAAATGAATCTTCATCTTTTGACATCGGGTCTTTACCTTTGAAAAATGGATCTTCATCCTTTGAGATCGGGTCTTCACCTTTGCAAATGGATCTTCATCCTTTAAGATAGGGTCTTTACCCTTGAAAAATGGATCTTCATTCTTTGAGATCGGGACTTTACCCTTGCAAATGGATCTTCATCCTTTGAGATTGGGTCTTTACCCTTGAAACATGGGTCTTTATCCATTGGAGGTCGGGTCTTTACCCTGGCTTTAGCTCTTTTAGCTGGATTGGTCTTTTGTCTTTTGCATCTTCATTCTTTTGAGAGTTCTAATATTCCACTCTTTTGTTTTTCCTTTTTGCAAAGATTTAGCTATTTTTAATTGGACCTTATATCCTCTCCTTTCCCCCCTGTGTGGCAAAATATTTGTAAGTGAGTTTAAAAATATTTGGTATATAAACTCAAAAAATTGAAAAGGAGAAACTTTGCCCCCTGTGTAGGCTCAAACCAAAGATTTTATCCATGCCAGCTTTGATTGATGTTTTTTCCGTATAGTTCTTCGCACAAGCACGTACTTCTTCTCTTTGCAAAATTACTGGAGCTTTCTCAAGCAATGGGCTTTCTATGCCCCCCTGATTTGACGTCTTCTTTTGATTCTTTACTTCGCAAGGTTTTTACTGCTCACTTTGATAAAGAATAGACAATACAAGACAAGAAAGTGCGATGTGATATGCTCATGTATGCGTGATATGCATGAATGATACTTACAGCAGTTTTATTGACTCACAGACCGAGGTGATTGGCAGAAATGTTCTCATTGGTTCCCTTTTGACGCTTGTATTGGAATGATCGAAAGCTTTGCATTTATGGCTTTTATCTTTAAGATGATGAAAACATGAGTGGTGGAGACCCCAAGCAGCAGAGTCAAGGATGCATCCATTTCCAACTAGGTTTTAGCATGTCGGTTGATAACTTCTTCATGACCTTGCCAATAATCATTTCCTTTGCCCAATATGTCCTTTGGAGGTTCAACATACTTCCCTTAACTTAAAGGCTTTGTATGACAAAAACATTTTTTATTTGATTTTTTTTTGAATTTTAATTTTGAAATCAAATGTTGGCTTTGCCAAATTAATGTCAATGTACCTCAGGACTTGATTTTCCAAATTAACATATCTACAACATGACAACCCTAGTTACCGTACTAAACTCGGGAATTATTTCTATTTAAGTAAGAACTGTTGCACTTCAGATAGGTACATACACATTACTTGGTCAAAGGTCTCATTTGAGTTTAAATATTGTTTATCTCATATGCATGCTTATCCAAACTATCTCCACTAATAGACTCTACATACCAAGAGAGATCAACAGGTCTTTGATAGGCTTGAAATGGGGTCTATAAGGGACATGGGCTAAATGAAGGCTATTTGTAAGTTGGGGCTGATGTGACAAAATGGACAAACCTTCACACTACAAATTTCTTGTTTGAACTTTAGGCAGTTGGGAGCAATCTTTCTAGACTCCAAATTCATTCTATCTTTTTGGCATTAATCTAGATCTTGATTAGGACAGTCTCTTCCCTTTCAAAAAGTTTAAGACTGAAATTTGTTTCTTTTCTTCTTCTCCCTTTTCTCCCTTTTCTTCTCTTTCTTTACTCTTCCCTTTCTTTTATCATTTTGTCCTTCTTTCTTGTAGGACTATCAAGAAAAGAACTTTCAAGAATTGGATGGTCTTCCTCCTTTTCTCCAATTTTGATTTAATCTTTGGTTGGGTTGGACCAATTCAAGTCAAACTTTCCTTAAAAGCAAATGGAAGCCTTTTGCTGATTTAGGTAAAAGAGAACTCAGTTGGCTTTTTGAACCGCCTTTGGGTTTTCTTTTCTTTTTTCTTTCTTTTCTTTTCTTTTCTTCTTCTTTTTTTTTTCTTTTTTTCTTTTTTTTCTTTTTTTTTATTTTTCTTTCTTTCTTTCCTTTTTTGGTTCTAGCTCTAAAAGAGTTGTCTTGTTTGTACCAACTTGGGCTTCCAATAATGGATAAGTGGAGTAATATAAATCTTCTTTAACAGGGATAAATAATTCGTTACTCTGATGTTGTCT
The DNA here is from genome assembly GCA_947685225.1 of Garcia nutans. Classification (NCBI taxonomy): domain Eukaryota; kingdom Viridiplantae; phylum Streptophyta; class Magnoliopsida; order Malpighiales; family Euphorbiaceae; genus Garcia; species Garcia nutans. Next base: position 20,990,525 of record CANTUV010000044.1, read on the forward strand.
TGATATATTGGAGATATTAAGGGAACTTCAACTACCCTTATGGTCTTGAAAACATCAACTATTTTCATGGTCTTGAGAATGTTAATAAAATGTAAAAAATGGAGGTGCCTAACTTAAGTAATGGTGGTAAAAAATGGAGGTGCCTAACTTAAGTGATAGTGGTAAAAAATGGAGTGCCTAACCTTTGACAAATCTCACCAACCATTATGTTCACATGTTATAATTTTCCTATATAAATGGCCCTTTGGCCATTGTTATGTATGAGAGAAAATTATAGAGAATAGAAAGAAAATTAATAGAGAGGAAGATCAGAGCGGGTCAAGCAAAAATTAAGTCAAGTAATTTTTGTGCTCTTGATCACGTCTATTAGGGAATTTCTTTAAAAGAATTTCTGTTAAAATTCTTGGGAATAATTGGATGTGAGGTGTGAGTGTTTGTAAACACGGTGTATTTTTCTCCTTAACAGAAATCTGCAGCAGCTCCGGAGACGTAGGCATAATTGGCCGAACTCCGTTATCAAATTGCTGTTACTATTCTGCATTTATTTTTCACTTTCCTACTAATTGGTTTAAGGGAAATAGAGTGATAATATTCATTTCCCAACAACTTGTATCAGAGCCAAGGTTTGGAATCCGACAAAAATACTATTCATCTGTATGGGATACTATTCACTGTCGAAATTTTTTTGGAGAATCCAGATTCGAGTGGGAGCGATGGCCACAGACGAAGGAAAAGTGAGAATTGAAAAGTTTGATGGTGCAGACTTTGGCTTTTGGAAGATGCAAATTGAAGATTATTTGTATTAGAAAAAGTTGTATCAACCTCTTTCACAAACGATACCAGAAGGCATGAAAGAAGAAGATTGGAACCTTCTCGACAGACAAGCCCTTGGAGTTATTAGATTAACATTATCCCGTCATGTTGCTTTCAACATAGCCAAGGAAAAGACCACGACAGGTCTGATGGCGGCTCTCTCTAGCATGTATGAAAAGCTATCGGCCGCAAATAAAGTTCACTTGATGAGGCAGTTATTTAATTTACGAATGGCAGAAGGGGCATCGGTGGCCCAACATCTAAATGAACTCAACACAGTCACAACCCAGTTGAGTTCATTGGAAATTGAATTCGATGATGAAGTTCAAGCTTTAATTCTCTTATAATCTCTACCAGACATTTGGAGTGCTACCGTTACAGCGGTCAGCAATTCGTCGAGAAATACCAAATTAAAATTCAACGATGTACGAGATCTGGTATTGAGTGAAGAAATTCGGCGAAGAGAATCAGGAGAAGCATCAACCTCTTCAGCTCTACACACAGAGTCTAGAGGGAGAACTTTAGACAGAAACTCAAACTCCGGTAGATCAAGATCTAGAAGGGGCAAATCTAGATCAGGGAAGAAAGATTTCAAGTGTTATAATTGTGGCAAGAAGGGTCACTTTAAGAAAGATTGCCAAGCTCTGAAGAAAGATGTCGGCGCATAGGAATCTGTAAACGTGACCAAGGATGCAGGCGATGCTATGATTCTAAGCATTAACAGTCTGATTGAATCATGGATCTTGGATTCAGGGGCATCTTTTCACTCCACTCCATGCCGAGAAATCATGGAGAACTATGTCAGTGGTGATTTCATAAAGATTCATCTAGCAGATCATGAAACCTTGAAGATCATAGGAAAAGGAGATGTCAAATTAAAGTTGCCAAATGGGACTGCCTGGAAGCTGCAAGGAGTGAGACATATTCCCGGTCTCAAAAGGAATTTTATCTCTGTGGGACAACTTGATGAAGAAGGTTATTGTACGACCTTCACAGATTGTGAATGGAAAATTACCAAAGGAGTACTTGTCATTGCTCGTGGTAAGAAGACCGGTACTCTCTATGTAACGTCAAACATAGAGAACATCATCGCAGTAGCGGATGTTGATTCAAATCTATGGCACCAGAGGCTTGGCCATATAAGCAAGAAAGGGATGAAGGCACTTCTATCAAAGGGAAAGTTGCCAGAACTTAAAAGTGTAGATGTCAGTCTATGTGAAGACTGCATCTTTGGGAAACAAAAGAAGGTCAGTTTCACAAAAATTGGCAAGACACCCCAGGTAGAAAAGCTCGAGTTGGTACATACCGATGTATGGGGACCATCTCCAATTCCATCTCTTGTAGGCTCATTGTATTACGTCACCTTTATTGATGATTCAACAAGAAAGGTATGGGTGTATTTTCTGAAGAAGAAATCAGAAGTCTTTGATACATTCAGAAAATGGAAGGCCATGGTGGAAAATGAAACTAGCTTGAAATTCAAGCGATTGAGGTCTGACAATGGAGGGGATTATAGAGATAGAAGGTTTAGAGAATTTTACGCAAGCAGCAGAATCAAGATGGAAAAAATAGTTCTTATGACACCGCAGCAAAACGGCATAGCTGAGCACATGTACAGAACTCTGAATGAATGTGCCAGAAGCATGAGGATGCACGCTGACTTGCCCAAGAATTTATGGGCTGAATCTGTCAACACCGCGGCCTACCTAATCAACCATGGGCCTTCAGTACCTCTAGATGGTGAAATACCAGAGGAAGCATGGAGCAAAAAAGAGGTAAACCTTTCACACTTAAGAGTGTTTGGTTGTATCTCTTACATACATATAGATTCTGCTGGAAGAAGTAAACTTGATGCCAAGTCTAAAAAATGTGTCTTTGTTGGATATGGTGGTGATGAGTTCGGTTACCGGTTTGGGATTATAAAAATCGGATGATCATAAGAAGTCGAGATGTCATATTTAACGAGAATGTGATGTACAAAGATAGGCTAATAGTAGAATCAAGCAGCTCCAAGATAGATGCTGAAAATAAGGAATTTGCTGAGTTCGAGGAGATTTCTGGAAATGATATTCAGAATAGTCCTAAAGTAGAGGAGCCAAGCATGCCAAAATTGAGATGCTCCTCCAGAATTCCTAGACAAACCCAATGTTACTCGCCTTCTTTACATTACTTGTTGCTGACAGACAATGGTGAACCAGAGTGCTACGATGAAGCAATGTAAGTGAAGGATTCAGTCAAGTGGGAGTCTGCCATGAAAGATGAGATGGACTCACTCATGTCAAATCAGACATGGGAATTAGCTGAACTACCACAAGGCAAGAAAGCACTCCACAAAAAGTGGATTTACAGGATCAAAGAAGAGCATGAGACGCTACAAAGAAATATTGGTTGTAAAAGGTTTCCAGCAAAAGGAAGGTATTGACTATACTGAAATTTTTTCTCTAGTCGTGAAGCTTACGACAATCAGGCTGGTGTTGAAAATAGTAGCTGCAGAGAATTTACATCTTGAACTATTAGATGTAAAGACAACATTTCTTCATGGAGATTTGGAGGAAGAGATCTACATGAAGCAGCCAGAAGGCTTCATTAAGGTAGGCAAGAAAAATCTGGTGTGCAGGTTGAAGAAAAGTTTGTATGGTTTGAAACAAGCTCCTAGATAGTGGTACAAGAAGTTTGACAGTTTTATGGGCAGCAACGGTTTCACAAGATGCCAAGCAGATCATTGTTGCTACATTAAGAAGTTTGACAGTAGCTTTATTATTTTATTGTTATACGTTGATGACATGCTCGTTGCAGGTTCAGACATGCAAGAGATTAAAAATTTAAAGCAAAAATTGTCAAAGCAGTTTGTAATGAAAGATCTGGGTGCTGCAAAGTAGATTCTTGGAATGAGGATCAAGAGAGACACGAATTTCGGGACTTTGATGTTATCACAGGCTGAGTAAATCACCAAAGTACTAGCCAGATTCAACATGCAAGATGCTAAACCAGTGAACACACCTTTAGGTGTTCATTTCAGACTCTCCAAAGAATAGTCACCGAAGACGGAGGAGGAACGTGCACACATGGCAAAGGTACCGTATGCCTTGGCAATTGGGAGTTTAATGTATGCCATGGTTTGTACCAGGCCAAATATTGCTCAAGCAGTGGGAGCTGTTAGTAGGTACATGAATAATCCAGGCAAGGTACACTGGGAAGCAGTCAAGTGGATCCTCAGATATTTTCGGGGTACCACAGATAAGGCACTTTGTTTTCAAGGTGGAGATACGACACTAGCAGGCTATGTGGATGCTGACTTAGCTGGAAACGTTGACGTTAGAAAGAGCACTATAGGTTATGTCTATACTATAGGAGGTACCACAGTGAGCTGGGTCTCTCAACTATAGAAGATAGTTGCTCTCTCCATAACTGAAGCAGAATATGTCGCTATCATGGAAGCCAGCAAGGAGATGATCTGGCTCCAAAGTTTATTGGAAGAACTAGGTAAGAAATAAGAAGACAATGTTTTGCATTGTGACAGTCAAAGTGCCATACATCTAGCGAAGAATCCATCTTTTCATGCCAGAACAAAGCACATACAGTTGCGATATCACTTCATCCGGTCACTTCTGGAAAATGGGATTTTGAAACTTGAGAAGATCAATGGAACTCAAAATCCAGCAGACATGTTAACGAAGACGGTGTCGATTGACAAACTGAAGCTGTGTTCAGCTTCAGTTGGCCTATAGTAGAAGTAGATCGTAAAAGAGCTGTTGCATAGATCAAAGTGTGAAGACAAATTGAAATTAGTCTTCAAGTGGGAGATTGTTAATAAAATTTCAAAAATGGAGGTGCCTAACTTAAGTAATGGTGGTAAAAAATGGAGGTGCCTAACTTAAGTGATGGTGGTAAAAAATGGAGGTGCCTAACTTAAGTGATAGTGGTAAAAAATGGAGGTGCCTAACTTAGGTAAAAGAGATACCTAACCTTTGACAAATCTCACCAACCATTATGTTCACATGTTATAATTTTCCTATATAAATGGCCCTTTGGCCATTGTTATGTATGAGAGAAAATTAGAGAGAATAGAAAGAAAATTAATAGAGAGGAAGATCAGAGCGGGTCAAGCAAAAATTAAGTCAAGTAATTTTTGTGCTCTTGATCACGTCTATTAGGGAATTTCTTTAAAAGAATTTCTGTTAAAATTCTTGGGGATAATTGGGTGTGAGGTGTGAGTGTTTGTAAACACGGTGTATTTTTCTCCTTAATAGAAGTCTGCAGCAGCTCCGGAGACGTAGGCATAATTGGCCGAACTCCGTTATCACATTGCGTGATACTATTCTGCATTTATTTTCACTTTCCTACTAATTTAGTTTAAGGGAAATAGAGTGATAATATTCATTTCCCAACAGGAGAACTATCTTCATAATCTTGAAACTTCAACTATCCTCATGATCTTGACTAATCATTGCTTTCTTTGATCTTCTTGCCTATTCATCTTAGTGATCATAAGACTTGTCAAAAGAATCACAACAGCTCAGGGCAGGTTGTTGGGGTTTGTAAACCAATGAAAAGAAAGCTAAAATTTTATGAAGGCTCAAAGGGGCAACTAGGGATTGATATTTAATTGGGTGGATACTAGTTGTTGGCTAAGCAAACAATACCTAGATCATTTCTCTCTTAAATAAGCAGAGTTCAATTTTGCCTCGAAAGTTTGTCAAAGCATGTTCTAAGACTGACTTGGACCTAGACAAAGGTAATTATCCAGGAGCCCTCTCTAAGTAAGCATACACAATTCAATGCTATAGAGCAACTCCCTCACCTAGTAAAGTCATTCGAGTCATGATGTATAAATATATTAATTCATGAATTATCAAGCTAGATTCCTCATTGGTTGAGCACAAAAATGAACAAAGACCAATAAGATTTTTGATGAAAGCAATTTATTCAAGCAACTTTAAATTTGAAAAACACAAATAGTTCCAAAATATTAAAGAAAGTAAGATTAAAAAGCAATATTCAAGCTAAGGAAAGTTTATTGCATTTAATTTTCATTCATATCTTCAATATCCCCATCTTGAAAGGATGATAAAACAAAATCTTCTTCCAATCCTTTTCCCACCATGAAGGTTGCTGGTGGAGGCACTCTTCCAAATTTAGGCAAAGGATTGTTCTTGGTATTGGGCTTATCTGGCTCGGGTAGCTTGCCTCTATCAATCAAATCTTGGATCTCATGCCTTAGACAAGCACATTTATCTATTTCATGCCCTCGCATTTGATGAAATTGACAGAAGGCCTCGGCATTGAAGTTTGGTGGCAATGGCTTATGTAAAGGTCGAGGAGCTAACGGTTGTAACAACCCTTTGTTTTGCAGCTTATCGAAGACCCAAGATAAAGGCTTCCCCAGATCTGAGAATTGTCTTTTGTTCCCTTGACCGGTTACATTAACATCAACTTCTTTTTGTGTGCTTTGATTGTTAGGCTGGTTGTTCCCTTTCTCATTCTTTCTTATTGAAAAGCGATTCTTCTCCCTTTCTTACTCTTCAATTTGCAGACCAGCTTGGAGAAGATCTTTGAAATCACGGATGAGTGTATGAGACATCCTCTCACGAAGACTAGGCAACACCCCTCTTACAATCATCCTTATTTGATCGGATTCATCAGGCCTCTTCTTGAATAAAGCAGCCTTGTTTCTCCATCTCTTCACATAGTCCACAAAATTCTCATTTGACATTTGTCTAATGGACTCCACTTCCATTATGGTAACTTCCATCTCGATATTATATCCATATTGTTGGATGAAGGCCTTGTAAAGCAAATCCCAACTCTTTTGTGTTCCATCATCTAAGGTATTGAACCAATTTTGGACAACAGGGTCTAATAAGAGCATGAAGTACCTTAGGGTTTGAGCCTTAGTAGCTCGGGCATATTGCATGGTAGTGATGTACTGCTTCACATGGAGATGAGGGTTTCCGGTTCCATTGTACCTAGAGAAGGAAGGCATCTTGAACTTATAAGGGACTTCTTCATCTTGTTCAAATAGTTTTTCGATTACGGACATCTCTTCGGTTGTCAGCTTCTTCTCAAATTTCTTTTCTAAATCAGCAATCATCTTTTCAACATCGGATATCTCGGTCTTTTCAATAATTGTTTTCTCAATAGCCTTCAGTTCTTTCTTCTTCTCTTGAACATCTTGGTAGTATTGAGCCCAATAATCATCATCATCAATGATCACCTTTTCATCATCAAAAACCACTTCACTAACTTTGGTCTTCCCTTTGTCCTTTGGTTTCTTAGTGCTAACAAATGCCTCGGCATGATTCTCTAAGATTGCAATCAATTGGTTCTTCATGGTCTCAGCTAGGGCCTCTTTGATTTCTTCCATCTTGGCATTAAGGGCTTCATCCACCATCCTTTGAATTTGTTCGGGCTCCATTGCTTTAGGTGAGTAAGTGATTGAGTCATTGCTAGATACTTCATCTCCGGCATAGGTCAGATTGTTGTAAGCTTTAGAACTATCGTAATCCATGGTTGTGAGCCAGAGAGGATCAATGATATGAGATGCAAATGCATGCATGTATGCATGTAAGCACAAATAAATCAACAAATAAGGATAAATAAGACGTTCCTTCCAACCTTATAACATCCGCACATGAATGGCGAGTCCCTTTTTCCTAGGTATATGGTTAATAAAATACCAACATGGGGTATCTTGCTTTCGAATAATTCCCTCGGACTTTTCAACCAATAGTTATATTTTCGAAAATGGAAATCAATCCATGATAATTCCCATTAATTAGGTTTTAATCCATTCAACCAACTAAAGTAGCCTTTTGGATTAAAATGAAATTAAGAGGTTTATTATAAATAGATTTCTCACTTGAAAAGAGTAACTAATGGTTCATGCCAAAAACAAGCCCATGGTTAATTTATTTTTAGAATAAACTAGGCCCACAATTGATATTTGGTATTTCATAATTGACCTAAATATTTTTGCAAGCTCTTTGTAAAAAATGGTTGGGTGAAACTAGTTTTGTTTCTAAGCCCATTGTAAAAGATTTTAGAAAATTGGATTTTGGGCTTAGTATTTGGGCCATGGGACAAAGAATTTTTGATTTGTTTTTAGAAAAAGTCTTATGTCCAGAGATCATCTTGAAAAGTTTTGAAAACAACTTTGGTCTTTTGGATTTTAAAGAGAAATTTATTTTGAGCTTACAATGTATTTAGGTCATATTAGAAAAAGAACAAACCAAATAAGCCATGATTTAAACTAAGATAAACCAACCATAGTCAAACAACATGAATTTGGGGTAAAACCTAAGGAAAGTAACTAGGCCAATTACATGAGCTTTAGTCTTTGGGTTAAAAGGCTTAGGTCCCCATAGCAAATATATACCAAACGATACGAGGCTATGAGTGGTTATGCCATGCTCGATCTCCATACCTTGAGTGAAAGTATGGTATCCCTTACATAACATAACACGGGTAACACGGGCGTCCTAACTCACGCACATAATGCAATCTAAAATGATGCAATGGATAATGTTATTATAAGAAAGAATAGAATAATAAAAAGACCAACAGAATCAACTTCTCTTATCCCCAGTGGAGTCGCCATTGTGAGCGGGGATTTTCGCCCCCACTCCAGGTGGAATGGTTCTTGCGACTTCGACACTATTTAGGCTCGGGGCCTTAGAGAACACGGACCTAAGTCTGGAGAAAATGGATTCGCCACCCGGATGGGCTGCAAAAAAGAAAGGGGTGGATGACTCGATTCTTAAGGAATCCCCAACCCCTTAATGGGTTCGGAAAGTTAGGTACGTGTGGGGAAGGTGAGAAATAGCCCAGCAACCCCACAACACCCGGTTCATTGGAACCGGCCTCCTTTACAGGTCTTCATATTATCCATATTACACACAATAATTAAAAGAAAGCATCATTATATTAAAATCAAAGCAATGTCCAAACAAAGCAAATAAATGGACACCCATCCTAGGATGGAAACATGTCCTTACATCACATGCCTAAATAGGATACCCACTAAAAGGTAGAAACATGCCCTTTACATAGGTTCTAAAATAGAAAAGCAAATTAAATTACATGATGTTTAACTAATGAGGTACCCACCAAGTGGAAACATACCTCTTACAACTTTTGGAAATCTAAATTAATTGATAAAAGTAAATAATCTTTCATCATAAATAAATCATTCATCAAAGCTATTAATTAAAATATAAAATAAACATCCATCCATGATAAACTAAATAAATCAAGTATTGAAATTAAATTAAAGCATAAGAGATAAATCAAAGAATAATCAAGTATAGAATTGAATAAAGCAAATAAAAGTTCAATTATAGCTGCTGTGACTTTTTATGGAATTAAAATAGGTTAGGGTTTTATGTTTTAAAAGGTTGGTAAGACTCTTTGATTAACTAAATTAATATTTCAATGATGAAATCATGAAACTAGGGTTTTAGACATTTTAAAATACTTTGATTTGTAATTTTTGGTTATTGGGTTTCTAAGCTACTGTGTAAAATTTATGTTTTTATGTTTTTTAATGTTTTAAAAGGATTAGAGTTCATAAAAATTAGGGTTTAAGGTTTTAAAAGGGTTAATGTTCATTATTTTGAATTTTGGAAGTTGAATTTGGATTTGATATTTTGGAATTTAGGGTCTCGGATGGTAATTTTAATCTTAGGGTTTGGAAGATAATTTAATATTTTATGGAATTTTATGAATTTAAACAAGTGAATTAAAGTTTTTATAACTAGAAAAGATGTTTTAGAAGACTTTTTGAAGGAAAAAGTACCAAGTTTAAAGTTTTGAAAGAAACAAAATTTGATTTTGGTTTTTTTGAAGAATATGTTCAATTAGAGTTTTAAGGTTTTTAAGAAGAAAAAATAACAATTTTAAGTCTTTTTGGAAAATAAAGTAACGTTTTAGTGTTTTTAACTTTGGAAAACTAAATTAAAGTTCTAAGATTTTAATTTTTGAAAAACACAAAAATCCTAGTTTTAGCTACTGTGTAAAAAAACTTAAAGAAAATCAATTGACACATACCTTCTTTTGATGATTCCTCCAAAAACAATTCTTCTTGGATGAACTAGCTCCAAAGACAAACCTTTTTTTGCCTTTGAATTGCTTAAATTGTGATGCTGCTGTTCTAGAAAAAAGTTGAATTGAATTGCTTCTTTTCCTTCCTTGATTTGGTTTCAAATTTTCCAAGCTACTGTTGGATTTTTGCCTCCTCCAAATTAATTGCCTTTGGTCCTTATTTATTGTGGTTTGAGGTTGTTTATTCCTAATTATTTAAGGTAAGTAATATTAATATAAAAAAGAAACCAATACCTAATTGGATTAGGTATACCTACAAGATAGTAATGTTCATTTTTTTCTTAGGTATGCTAATGAAGTTGGGTCTTTGGGAGTTAGTAGTAGATGGATCTTCTAACTTGAGATTAGCCTTTATAATGTAGCAAAATGTGCTCTTATGTCCAAAGTTCTTATAATATGTGCCTTGATACAAAGTTCTATATTTGTGCACTTTCCTATTGACATTGAATGAACTATGCACACAATTGCAAGTATAACTTTATTTTTTTGCATTGTTGTATTGATGTACATGTCTAGCATACATGAATGCATGTTTTGCTCATGGAACCTTAGTTCTAGAGTCTTGTGAACCTAATGTAATCCTTTTAGGATTTTTAGGTTTAGTTTGGGCATTGGTATTCTTTAGAATTTCAACACTAGAGATTTGAGTTGTAGATGCTTTTACAAACATTGGTACACTAGATGTGGTATTGGATGAGCCATTGAATCGTAAACCATGCTTCAAGGAAGGTGACCTTTGATTGTCAATTAATGTATCCAATGCTTCCTTTCCTTTATGAAATTTTGTGATTGATTCTTTAAGTCCTTTTAGTTCATGTTTCAAAATTTTATTTTCATTGATCATATTTTCTAAGCTATGTGAATTTTTATTCATTACATCAATGGATTTAAATAATTTTTCATTTGAGGTCTTTAATTCTATGGTAGAATTTTTTAGACACACAAAATCTTTTTCTACCTTAGAGCATTTATCTTTATAAAACTTCATCTTAGAAAAAATACTTTTCTAGTCCAAGGTTCATATGTTCAATCATATCACTATCATCTAAAATATTAATATCATTGTCATCATGTACAACTAAATTCAAGGATGGAGAACCTACCTCATTAGAGTCATCCTCAATAGCCATGAGACATAAATTAGCAATTCCTTCTTCTTCTTCTTCACTTGAGGAAGAATGATCCCATGTAGCTTTGAGTGATTTTTTCTTTTCTTTATTCCATTTCTTCTTGTTCTTCAATTTGAAGCAATCCTATTTGATATGATTGGAATTGCCGCACAAATAGAATTTTACTTCATTTTTCTTATCTTTATCATTGAAAGAGGATTTATAGATGGTACCTTTACTAGCTTGCAATCTTCTCTTTTTCTTTCAATCATTCATCCTTTTTGAAAACATTGCCATTTCTTCTTCACCATCACTATCTTCATTGCTTGAGCTCTCAACTTCTTTAATTGCTTTGAGAGCTATTAGTTTCCTCTTTTCCTTTTTACCATGTTCTTCTTCTCTTTTGGTGTGCAATTCAAAAGTGAGTAGTTTTTCGATAAGTTCATCGATTCTGAAAGAGCTAAGATCATATGCTTCTTCAATTGAAGAAACTTTGGATTCAAAGTTCTTCTTTGCTCTAAGTGCTCTTGAGATTTTGCTGTTGACTTCATCTTGATCATATACCTTGCCATATTTCTTCAATTTGTTGATGATGGCAAGCAAGCGATTGGTCATATCGGTAACATTTTCATTAGGCTTCATCTTGAATAGCTCATACTCATGTATATCCATTTGCTTCTTGGTGAGCCTCACTTGGGTAGTGCCCTCATGATAGTTCTTAAGGGTTTTCTAAATACAATGGGCACATGTGAGATGTTGGACTCTCCCACCATCTTCTCTTGAAATTGAATTCATCAAGATGGAGGTTGCCCTATGGTTTTTGAATCAATCCCTTGTATTTGCATTTGACTATTGTGGTTTGGGAAGAGGAACTTGGATACCATCAACCTCATGAGTAGGAGGTTTCCACTCATTTTCAACATAATCCCAAAGCTTAATTCCTTCACTATCTAGGAACAAGAACATCTTATGTTTCTAATAGGAATAATCCATTCCATAAAAGTAGGATCTAAGAATAGAGTTGAGATTTCCATGAGAATTTGAGGTGGATGAAGAAGAAGTTACCACTGTGGATCAAATTTCACAATTAATTTTAAGAAATTTTTTTGGTCTGATATGGTTGCTGTCCCAAGATGGCAACCAAGAGGGGGGGGGGGATGAATTGGTTGATTTGAATAATTGAAGGCAAATTGAAAGTTTAAAATCAAATTAAACAAGAGTAGTAGAAGAGATGAATGAACACAAGAGAATTTATAGTGGTTTGGATTACGTCAATCCTACATCTACTTCCTTAACAACTTGTTAAGGTTCCACTAGTCTTGACTTTTTACAAGCTTACACCAAACTTTACAATGGTTTGAGATCACTCCTCACAACCCTTATAAGAGTTTTCCCATGCTCACTCTCACAACCTAAGGGTTTCCAAGCTCACACTCAAACTTACAATCTTGATGTTTAATGCTCACACCCAACACTCTAACAATTCAAATGTTAATTGTAGTAAATAAAATGAAAATATATTGCTTGGCTATTACAATCAAAAGATTACTTATTAATAAGATTGTTCTTAGAGTGTTTATAGCCAATAGGGTCCAACTAGCCTTTTTAGGTCATGTGATGTATCTTGGTAGGCTAGTCCTTGTGTTGATAGAAAATATTAACAGGTAGCGATCATCTACGACTGAGGATGGTTGTGTGAGCGGGGATTTTTGCCCCCACTCCCGGTGGAATGGTTCTTGCGACTTCGGCATTGTTTAGGCTCGGGGCCTTAGAGAACACGGACCTAAGTCCGGAGAAAATGGAGTCACCACCCGGACTGGCCGAGAAAAAGAAAGGGGTGGATGACTCGATTCCTAAGGAATCCCCAACCCCTTAATGGGTTCGAAAAGTTGGGTACGTGTGGGGAAGGTGAGAAATGGCCCAGCACCCCCACAACGCCCGGTTCATTGGAACCGGCCTCCTTTACAGGTCTTAATATTATAAAATTCTTAAATATAACAATATTATCCATATTACACATAATAATTAAAAGAAAGCATCATTATATTAAAATCAAAGCAATGTCCAAATAAAGCAAATAAATGGACATCCATCCAAGGATGGAAACATGTCCTTACATCACATGCCTAAATAGGACACCCACCAAAAGGTAGAAACATGCCCTTTACATAGGTTCTAAAATAGAAAAGCAAATTAAATTACATGATGTTTAACTAATGAGGTACCCACCAAGTGGAAACATACCTCTTACAACTTTTGGAAATCTAAATTAATTGATAAAAGTAAATAATCATTCATCATAAATAAATCATTCATCAAAGCTATTAATCAAAATATAGGGTTTTAGACATTTTAAAATACTTTGATTTGTGATTTTTTGTTTAACTAAATTAATATTTGAATGATGAAATCATGAAACTAGGGTTTTAGACATTTTTAAATACTTTGATTTGTATTTTTTATTATTGGGTTTCTAAGCTACTGTGTAAAATTTATGTTTTTCTGTTTTTATGTTTTTTAATGTTTTAAAAGGATTAAGGTTCATAAAAATTAGGGTTTAAGGTTTTAAAAGGGTTAGTGTTCATTATTTTGAATTTTGGAAGTTGAATTTGGATTTGATATTTTGGAATTTAGGGTCTCGGATGGTAATTTTAATCTTAGGGTTTGGAAGATAATTTAATATTTTATGGAATTTTATGAATTTAAACAAGTGAATTAAAGTTTTTATAACTAGAAAAGATGTTTTAGAAGACTTTTTGAAGGAAAAAGTACCAAGTTTAAAGTTTTGAAAGAAACAGAATTTGATTTTGGTTTTGTTGAAGAATATGTTCAATTAGAGTTTTAAGATTTTTAAGAAGAAAAAATTAACAATTTTAAGTCTTTTTGGAAAATAAAATAACATTTTAGTGTTTTTAACTTTGGAAAACTACATTAAAGTTCTAAGATTTTAATTTTTTAAAGACACAAAAATCCTAGTTTTAGCTACTGTGTAAAAAAACTTAAAGAAAATCAATTGACACATACCTTCTTTTGATGATTCCTCCAAAAAAAATTCTTCTTGGATGAACTAGCTCCAAAGACAAACCTTTTTATGCCTTTGAATTGCTTAAATCGCGATGCTGCTGTTCCAGAAAAAAGTTGAATTGAATTACTTCTTTTCCTTCCTTGATTTGGTTTCAAATTTTCCAAGCTACTGTTGGATTTTTGCCTTCTCCAAATTAATTGCCTTCGGTCCTTATTTATAGTGGTTTGAGGTTGTTTATTCCTAATTAGTTAAGGTAAGTAATATTAATATAAAAAAGAAACCAAAACCTAATTGGATTAGGTTTCAAAAAATTTGCGTCAGAAAATTTGCGCTGCCGAAAAAAATTGCCACAGGAAAAATGCGCTGGCAAAATAATTCTGCCGTAGAAATCTACAGCAGCGAGAGCGGAGCGGGCCCGTAAGCTATTTTGCAGGCAGAAAATTTTTGCGTGCGAAATAAAACAGTGATTTCACCCAAAGGAATTTTCTGCGGGCTAAATGCCCACGGGCCTGGCGACGATTTTTTCGTCGCCGATTTTTTCGACTCCGAATTTTATTTTTATTTTTTGACTTTTATTTGTTTATTTCTATTTTTTATTAATAAAAATTAGATACTAAAGCAAAAATTATTTTGGACCAATTAGACAATAAAAATTATTTTAGACTAAATAAAACATATTGGACCGGATTGGGTCAAAAATTAAGGGTCTACAGGTTGCCCAGACATAAAGGGCAGTCGTCCTTCTCAATGGGATGGTCGCTACTTTTGAAAATTTTCCAAATCAAATGTGAGCTTTTTGCTAGTGGAATCTTGCCCATGCTGTGGCTATCGGGACGGTCGCCCAAGATCCGGGGCGATTGCCCAAGGTCCAAGGGCGTTCACTCTTTTTGAATCTTAAAGTGGGTTTACAATTGTCATTCCACATGGCACTCTATCACTGGACAAAATAAAATTCTACCAGAATATGAAAGTCGCAGGCACACTAGGGATAGAATAGTGGTCAAATTAGGTGTCTCGCGTTGAACTTCTGAGGGCACCCAAGGTCGCTATCACTACTACCATTCCCTATGATTTAATCTCAAGATGGATGGATGGTCGCAACACTGTAGGGATGATTATGACATTATACAAAGAGATCTTTCCTTAAATCGCACTTATCACCGCATATCCTACTGGAAGTATTGGAAGTTTGGTCAATTAATATATGGTCATCCCATTTTCTGGACGGTCACGGACTGTTCCTTGCGATAACGGGTAAGGTCGAGATTCTAACCCGTACCTCACTGTGAAACAACTTGTTCTTTAAATCATCGGGGGCGGTTGTCCTTGTAGTTGAATGACCGCACATCATGCCTTGTTCTGGCTATATGTTAAGCAACCTATCCCTGCAACAAGTATCTTACTAACATGTTAAATGCATCATTCAATTTGAATGTCAATGATCAAAATTGAGATTTTTTTTCTAACATAACCACGTTTTAAAATTTTCCCCCTTACTCTCTTTCAAAATCCACCTAGGTCGAGAACCTCAAACCTAGGCCCTGATACCAAAATAAATGTAGCACCCTTATACCATATATACATATAATACACATACCTGGTATATGTAAAATACATATATATAATATAAGAATGTCACAATTTAGTTTACTAAACTTTTCATATTCCAAATTAAAAAACCTAAATAATTTAAAATAAATTCTGATACATCAATAAAATATTCTTAATTAGTTTTAGGTACCTATGAGCTGGAATTTTTGCCCCCACTCCAGGTGGAATGGTTCTTGCGACTTTGGCACTGTTTAGGCTTAGGGCTATGAGCGGGGATTTTTGCTCCCACTCCCAGTGGAATGGTTCTTTTGACTTCGGCACTGTTTAGGCTCAGGGCTTTAGAGAACACGGACCTAGGTCCAGAGAAAATGAAGTTGCCACCCGGACGGGCTAGGAAAAAAGAAAGGGGTGGATGACTCGATTCCTAAGGAATCCCTAACCCCCTAATGGGTTCAAAAAGTTGGGTACATGTGAGGAAGGTGAGAAATGGCCCAGCACCCCCACAACTCCCGATTCATTGGAACCGGCCTCCTTTACAGGTCTTAATATTATAAAATTCTTAAGTATAGCAACATTATCCATATTACACGCAACAATTGAAAGAAAGCATCATTATATTAAAATCAAAGCAATGTCCAAACAAAGCAAATAAATGGACACCCATCCGAAGATGGAAACATGTCCTCACATCATCCATGTCTAAACTAAATAGGAAACCCACCAAAAGGTAGAAACATGTCCTTTACATTGGTCTAAAATATAAAAGCAATTTAAATTACATGATATTTAACTAATGAGGTACCCATAAAGTGGAAACATACCTCTTACAACATTTGGAAATAAAAAATAAATCGATAAAAGTAAATAACCATTCATAATAAATAAATCATTATCAAAGATATTAAACATCAATCAAAATATATAATAAGCATTCATCCATGATAAATTAAATAAATCAAGCATTGAAATTAAATAAATCAAAGTATATAATAAACTACATAATCAAATCTAAAATTAAATAAAGCAATAAATATATAATTTAAGGTTCACATCTTAAAATAGAATTTTAGAATTTTAATTACTAAATTAGGGCTTTGGAAAAAGGAAAGTTAAATACACGGACTCATAATACACAAATGAATAATGACCCCTTCAACGAGCCCATACGGCAGTCCCGCTAGCCGGTTAGCAGGTGGGGATCAATGAGGCAGCGCCCCAGAAAATTTAGAAATTGGCTTCTAGGATTGTAGGTTTTGGTGTTGAAAATTAAGATTTTAGGGTTTAGAATTTAGAAAATAGGGTTTTGGGATTTTGAGTAACTAATATTAATTTTTTAAATGAATAATGCTACTGGACATTTTAAAGATTTAGGGTTTTGGATGTTTTATGAAAATAATGCTACTGTGATTTAAAATAAATAGGTTTGTGTAGACCCTTAATTTTTGACTCAATCCGGTCCATTATGTTTTATTTAGTTTAAAATAATTTTTCTTGTCTAATTGGTCCAAAATAATTTTAATTAAATAATTTTTACTTTAGTATCTAATTTTTATTAATAAAAAATGAAAATAAACAAATAAAAATAAATAAAAATAAAAATAAAAAATTATTTTTTATATAAATAATTTTTACGCCCGTAGGCCCAGCACTTCACACGCAGGCTTGCGAGTAACTTCTCGCAGGATTTTCCTGCGGGCGACATGCCGACTGACCCAAAATTGGCCCGCTGCCGCAGTTTTCGCCAGCGCAAAATTTTTCGACGCAAATTTTTCGAAACCTAATCAAATTAGGTTTTGATTTCTTTTTTTATTAATATTATTTACCTTATTTAATTAGGAATAAATAACCTTAAACCACTATAAATAAGGACCAATTGAACTAAATTAAGGGGGGAGGCCGAGAGAGAGCAAATCCAAGGGGAGTTTGGAAAGTTTGAAACCAAATCAAGGAAGGAAAAGAAGAAATTCAATTTAAATCTTTTCTGGAATAGCAGCATCACGTGGGAGGGGATTTCAAAGACAAAAAGGCTTGTCTTTGGATCTAGTTCATCCAAGAAGAATTATTTTTGGAGCAACTTACAAAAGAAGGTATGAAATTCTAAATTCTAATTTTTTACACAGTAGCTAAACTAGGGTTTTTTTTTTGTGTTTTTCAAAAGTTAAAATCTTAGAACTTTAATTTAGTTTACCAAAGTTAAAACACTAAAACGTGAACTTCTCTTCTTTATTCTTCTTAAAAACCTTAAAACTCTAATTGAACATATTTTTCAACAAAACCAAAATCAAATTCTGTTTCTTTTAAGATTTTAAAGTAAGTTCTATTTCATTCAAAAAACTTTAAAAAAACATCTTTTCTACTTATAAAAACTTCAATCCATTTGTTTAAATTCATAAAACTTCATAAATTATCAAATTGATTTCTAAAACCCTAATTCAAATCTTTTACCCGTGACCTAAATTCTAAAACCCTAAAATCCAAAATTCAACTTTTAAACCTAAAATAATGAACCCTAATCCTTTTAAAACCTTAAACCCTAATTTTTATGAACTCTAATCCTTTCAAAACATTAAAAAACATAAAAACATAAAAACTCGAAAATTACACAGTAGCTTAAAATTCAATAACCAAAAATCACAAATTAAAGTATTTTAAGGTATTTAAAACCCTAGTTTCATGATTTCATCATTCAAACCTTAATTTAGTTAATCAAAGAGTCTTATCAATCTTTTAAAACATAAAATCCAAATTTATTTTAATTCCATAGAAAGTCACAGTAGCCATAATTGGACTTTTATTTGCTTTATTCAATTCCATACTTGATATGCTTTAATTTATTGAATTTCAATACTTGATTTATTTAATTTATCGTGGATGGATGTTTGTTTTATGTTTTGGTTAATAGCTTTGATGAATGATTTATTTATGATGAATGATTATTTACTTTTATCAATTAATTTAGATTTTCAAAAGTTGTAAGAGGTATGTTTCCTCTTGGTGGGTACCTCATTAGTTAAACATCATGTAATTTAATTTGCTTTTCTATTTATAACCTATGTAAAGGGCATGTTTCTACCTTTTTATGGGTGTCCTATCTAGGCATGTGATGTAAGGACATGTTTCCATCCTTGGATGGGTGTCCATTTATTTGCTTTGTTTGGACATTACTTTGATTTTAATATATTGATGCTTTCTTTTAATTATTATGTGTAATATGGATAATGTTATTATACTTAAGAATTTTATAATATTAAGACCTGTAAAGGAGGTCGGTTCCAATGAACCGGGCATTGTGGGGGTGCTGGGCCATTTCTCACCTTCCCCACACGTACCCAACTTTTTGAACCCATTAGGGGGTTGGCGATTCCTTAGGAATCAAGTCATCCACCCGTTTCTTTTTTCCCGGCCCGTCCGGGTGGCGACTATATTTTCTCCGGACTTAGGTCCGTGTTCTCTAAGGCCCCGAGCCTAAACAGTGCCAAAGTTGCTAGAACCATTCCACCGGGAGTGGGGGCAAAAATCCCTGCTCACAGTTTGGTAATAGATTGTTATTTTGGTTTTTAGGGTTTTAGAAAACATGTTTTGGTTTTAGGATTTGAGAAAACAGTTTAGAGTTTTATAAAGTTTTTGGAAATTGGCAAGCTAATTTAATGTTTTTGGAAACAGAAAGTATTTTTTAGGGTTTTTGGAAATAGAAGGATCAATTTATGGTTTTAAGGTTTTGAAAGATTGGAAAGCATATTAGGGGTTTGGGAATTAATAAAATGATTTAAGGTTTTGGAAAGTTGGAAAGTAGATTAGGGTTTTAAGATTTTGAAGAAATAGATTAGGGTTCTTAGGTTTTAAAAGAAATAAAAAAGTAATTTTAGGGTTTTTAAAAATATAGGAGATGATTTAAGGTTCTAAGGTTTAGAAGAAGTAAATTAGGGCTCTAAGGTTTTTAGAATCAAAATAAACAATTTAATAATTGAAGCTACTGTAAGAAAAAAAGAGATTAGATATTCAAACCTTCATTTGTTGGTCCACCAAAAATTGCTTCTTGGATGAACAAGGACAAAGGCAAGGTTGCTGCCTTTGATAGCTTGATTGCTTGGTTCCCTCTTCTCCTCTAAAAAGTCCGATCAATTTTTAAAGTTCTAGATCAAAATCCAAGTCCGAGTCCAAAGTCCAATTCCTCCCCCCAAAAATTCCTCCTTTTTTTTGTGTTTTTTAGTGTTATTTATAGGAAAATTTATATGATTAATCCTAATTGTTTAAGAACACTAAAATTATTTAGGAAAAGAAACCGAAGCCTAATAGAATTTGGTTTCGAAAAAAATTGCGTTGAAAAAATTTTGCTGGCGAAAAAATTACTGCGTCAAAAAATTGCGAGGCGCGGGCTGTGGGCCATTTCGCCTGCAGGAAACTCCTGTGGGGGAAATGGCCCAAGGTAATTTCGTCCACTGTTTTCGACGATAAATTTTTTCGTCGTCGATTTATTTTTATTTATTTATTTATTTATTATTATTTTATTATTTTTATTTTTATTCACTTCACCATTTTTAACTAAAATAAATATGAAAATACCACAAAAATTATTTTGGACTATAAAAAAATAACGGACCGGACTGGGTTAACAATTAAGTGTCTACAGTTTGCCCCCTGCTTGAACGATCTGAGAATTTAGTAAAAGAGAGTGAAAAGCAATAAGACTTAATTTTTATGAGATGATTACTTGAATTTATTTTGGGTACTTGGACCCGAGACTAAGTTTGACTGACCTTTTATCAGTTGAGAATTTTGACTGCTCTAGATGTTCTATTCTTTAACGCATTGTGGGTCTTCACCCTCAAAATGGATCTTCATCCTTTGAGATAGGTCTTCACCTTTGAAAATGGATCTTCATCCTTTGAGATCGAGTCTTCACCCTTGAAAACTGATCTTCATCCTTTGAGATCGGGTCTTCACCCTTGAGAAAATGGATCTTCATCCTTTGAGATCGGGTCTTCACCCTTGAGAAAATGGATCTTCATCCTTTGAGATCGGGTCTTCACCCTTGAAAACGGATCTTCATCCTTTGGAGATCGGGTCTTCACCCTTGAAATGGATCTTCATCCTTTGAGATCGGGTCTTCACCCTTGAAAATGGATCTTCATCCTTTGAGATTGGGTCTTCACCCTTGAGAAAATGGATCTTCATCCTTTGAGATTGGGTTTCCACCCTTGAAAATGGATCTTCATCCTTTGGAGATCAGGTCTTCACACTTGAAAATGGATCTTCATCCTTTGGAAATCGGGTCTTCACCCTTGAAAATGGATCATCATCCTTTGGACTTCAGGTCTTCACTCTTTGAAATTGGATCTTTATCCATTAGATATTGGGTCTTTACCCTTGAAACATGGATCTTTATCCACTGGAGGTCGGGTCTTTACCCTGGCTTCAGCTCTTTTAGCTGGACTGATCTTTTGTCTTTTGCATCTTCATTTTTTTGAGAGTTCTAATGTTCCATTCTTTTGTTCTTCCTTTTTTGCAAAAAATTCAATTATTTTTAATTGGACCTTATGTCCTCTCCTGCCCCCCTACATGGTAAAATATTAGAAGTGAGTCTCAAAATATTTTGTTCATGCATAAACTCAAAAATTGAAAAGGAGAAACTTTTCCCCCTGTGTAGGCCCAAATGCGGGCTCTGATTGATGTTCTTATTGTCTAGTTCTTCGCACAAGCACGTATTTCTTCTCTTTGCAAGATTATTGGAACTTTCTCAAGCAATGGGCTTTCCATGCCCCCCTGATTTGATATCTTCTTTTGATTGTTTACTTCATAGAGTGTTTACTGTTCACTTTGATAAAGAATAGACAATACAATACAAGAAAATGCAATGTTATATGCTCATTTATGAATGATAGGCATGAATAATACTTATAGCGGTTTCATTGACTCACAGACCGAGGTGATCAGCAGAAGTATTCTCATTGACTCCTTTTTGATGCTCGTTCAAGTCTTGCATTGGAATGACAGAAAGCTTCACATTTATGGCTTTTATCTTCAATATGTTGAGAACATGAGTGGTGGAGACCCCAAGCAGCAAAGTCAGGAATGCATCCATTTCAAAATATGTTTCAATTGTCAGTTGGTAGCTTCTTCATGACCTTGCCAGTAATCATTTCCTTTGCCCAATGTGTTCTTTGAGGTTTTATAGTTCAATATACTCTCCTTAACTTGAAGGCTTCGTGTAATAAGAACATTTTTTATTTTTTGAATTTTGATTTTGGAATTATGTGTTGGCTTTGCTAAAATCGATGTCAATGCACCTCAGGACCTAATTTTTCCAAATTAACATATCTATAACATGACAACCCTAGTTACCGTACTAAACTTGGGAATCATTTCTATTTAAGTAAGAATTGTTGCACTTCAAATAGGCACATACACATTACTTGGCCAAAGGTCTCATTGAATTTAAATATGGTCTATCTCATATGCATGCTTAGTCAAAATATCTCCACTAATAGACTCTTCCTACCAAGAGAGATCAACAGGTCTTTAATAGGCTTGAAATGGGGTCTATAAGGGACACGGCTCTAAATGAGGGCCATTTTGAGATAGGAGCTGATGTGACACAATGGACAAACCCTCACACTATAAATTTCTTGTTTGAAATTTAGGCAGCTGGGAGCAATCTTGCTAGACTCCAAATTCCTTCTATATCTTCTTGGCATTAATCTGGATCTTGATTGGGACAGTCTTTGCCCTTGCATAAAGTTTGGTACCCAATTCCGTTTCTTTTCTTCTTCTCACTTTTCGTTTTATTTTTCTTACTCTTCCCTTTCTTTGAGCATTTTATCATTTTGTCCTTCTTCCTTGTAGGACTGTTAAGAACTTTCAAAAACTGGATGGTCTTCCTCCTTTTTTCTCCAATTTTGATTGAATCTTTGGTTGGGTTGGACCAATTCAAGTCAAAATGCCTTATAAATCAAATGGAAGCCTTTTGCTGCTTAGGTAAAAGAGAACTCAATTGGCTTTTTGAACCTCCTTTTTAGGTTTTATTTTTCTTCTTTTCTTTTTGGTCTTCTTTTTTTTTTCTCTCATTTCTCTTGTTTTCTTTTCTTGTCTTCTCTTTTTTTTTTGTTCTAGCTCTAAAAGAGTTGTCTTATTTGTACCAACTTGAGCTTCCAATAATGGATGAGTGGATTGACATAAATCTTCTTTAACAGGGATAAATCGTTTGTTACTCTAATGTTGTCTTGATATATTGGAGATATTAGGAAAACTTCAACTACCCTTATGGTCTTGAAAATATCAATTACCCTTAATGGTCATGACTATTCATTTCTTTCTTTGATCTTCTTGCCTCTTCATCTTAGTGGTCATAAGACTTGTCAAAAGTATTGCAATAGCTCAGGATAAGTTGTTGGGGGTTTGTAAGCCAATGAAAAGAAAGCTAAAAATTTTATGAAGGCTCAAAGGGACAACTAAGGATTGATATTTAATAAGGTGGATACTAGTTGTTGGCTAACCAAACAATGCCTAGATCATCTCTCCCTTAAAATAAGCAGAGTTCAATTTCACCTAGAAAGTTTGTCAACGCATGTTCTAAGACTGACCAGGACCTAGACAAAGGTAATTATGCAGGAACCCTCTCTAAGTAAGCATACACAACTCAATGCTATAGAGCAATTCCCTCATCTAGTAAAGTCATTCGAGTCATGATGCATAAATATATTAATTCATGAATTATCAAGTTAGATTCCTCATCGGTTGAGCACCAAAATGAATAAAGACCAACAAAATTTTGATGAAAGTAATTTATTCAAACAAATTTAAATTTGAAAAACAAGATTGTTCTAATTAAATATTAAAGCAAGTAAAATTGAAAAGCAACATTCAAGCTAAGGAAAGTTTGTTGGGTTAAGCTTCTTTTCCCTTCATATCTTCAATTTTTCCATCTTGAAAGGATGATAAAACAAAATCTTCTTCCAATCCTTCTCCCACCATAAAGGTTGCCGGTGGAGGCATTCTTCCAAACTTAGGCAAAGGATTGTTCTTGGTATTGGGCTTGTTTGGCTCCGGTAGCTTACCACTATCGATTAGGTCTTGGATCTCATGCCTCAATTAGGTATATCTATCAGTCTCATGTCCTTCAGTCTGATGAAATTGACAAAAAACTTTAGTATCAAATTTTAGGGGTAAAGGATTTGGCAAAGGTCGAGGGGCTAATGGCTGTAGTAGTCCCTTCTTTTGTAGCTTGTTGAAGACCCAAGACAAAGGCTTCCCTAGATCTGAAAATTGTCTTCTATTTGCTTGACCAGTTGTATTAACATCAACTTTTTTTTTGCGTGCATTGATTGCTAGGCTGATAATGTCCTTTCTCATTTCTTTTTATTGAAAAGCGATTCTTCTCCCTTTTCCACTCTTCAATTTGTAGACCAGCTTGGAGAAGATCTTTGAAATCACAGATGGGTGTATGTGTAACACCCCTATACCCTGTATACGTACACAGCATGCTATTACGATCGTAATATACGTATAATGAATATAGGAATGCCACTACTTATTAAACAAACGACTCACTTCTTTTACAATAGTATAAGAAAACTCAAAACATTTAAGTTATATCATAAAATACAGTAGATAAAATGTTTATTCAAAACGCAGTGGAAAATATAACAAATATTTACAAATACATATACATCAAAACTCAAGTTTTATAAAACATAAAATATATACATGTTTGGCAGTATGTCTTTGATCTTTAAGCTCCACTATCAACACCTCAAAATCTAGACTCTACTCGGCCTAGAGGAACTCTCCGGTTCTTCCCTGTCACCTATGCGATGAATCACACTCGCGCTAAGCCAACGACTTAGTGGTACAAACTACAATAATATTATGCTTCAATGCAATGCCAATGTCACACAATCAAGTTTCATACTCAACATAGCTTCCCAAACCACATTCATTTTCAATAAGTTACTTAAGTATTATAATCATCTCATCACATTATATCTCACTCCATAGTTCATATTAAAACAAACAAAAACAAATATGCATCTCATTATTCATTTGTTTCACCATTCAAGAATCACATTTAAACAAACACAAGCATGGGCCCAAAAAGAATCTAATATGTTATTCAAAGTTCAGAGTTACTACTTTGGTCCATAATCACAATCATCAAGCCCGTAGGCGATATATATATATATCTATCCAGGATAGTGTAACAGACCCAGTCTCTTGGACCTCAACCCGGCTAAACTTGAGGAGATCCTCAACCCGGCAAGACTGTTACCTGTAACAGACCCAGTCTCTTGGACCTCAACCCGGATAAACCCGTGGAAATCCTCAACCCGGCAAGACTGTTACTATTTTTGAGGCTTACGACCCAGTCTTTTCACCCCAAAAACATCATATTTTACATTGTTCAACTGGAATCAGCTTACGACCCGGTCTTTTCACCTATCCAGTGATTCATAGGCATGCCTCTAAACCCAGAACTCTGAAACTTGAATAACACATTAGGCACACAATTATTTTATTTATCTCTTTTCATTTCATTCCCAATATCAAATAGGCAACTATGCCTCCATTATATTTCATTTGCAATATCATAGCCAACAACCATGGCCTCATATCTCATTAATAGAGTATACATAATTATTTGCATTGAATATCATCATCTAAGCAAACATGCCCACTTAATTCATTTGAATCATCATAACCAATCACATTTGCCTCACATCTCATTATATCTCAATTTATCATTCATATGTACACAACCAATTGCATTAACATACATTTTAAATGCTCATCAATCATTCACATTATACAAATCATAACATTCATCAATGTATTTACAATATAATCAATTACTTAACATATGTATAACCAAATATGTTAAGTATCAAATCATGTAAGTGTATGCAACAATGTAGTTTGTACTTACCTTAAGAACAACTCACACCCATCTACAACCTTCCTCTTCCAAGAATTCTTCACCACTTAGGTTAGGGAAATTCAACTTCTCACAACCTAATCCAAAAAGGAACATA
This sequence comes from Garcia nutans, assembly GCA_947685225.1. Classification (NCBI taxonomy): domain Eukaryota; kingdom Viridiplantae; phylum Streptophyta; class Magnoliopsida; order Malpighiales; family Euphorbiaceae; genus Garcia; species Garcia nutans. The sequence goes on from CANTUV010000044.1 coordinate 21,016,147, forward strand.
TACGCACTTAATACCAATTCACATGAATTCCAATGCAATTATTCACTTATAAACCTCAAACTAGACTCATAAATCACAAATTACAAATCAACATCCCTCCTTAGGACCCCACGGTCGTGGCCTCCCAACCCCCACAGGCGTGGGTTAAGAAATGGTTCTGCCTCCCTTGCTCAAAACCCCACGGCCATGGCTTCCATTGACCACGGTCATGGCAAGCAAGGGCCACGGGCGTGGCATCCAAGATGCTTCTGTTTCGGACCAAATTCACATATTCTATGCTTCTAACTCCATCAAACACAATTACCATAAAGATTAACAAAAACAATTAATCCAATTCAACATCTACAACAAAAATCACCGATACACAACTATAACACTACACAACTCATAAACTTCCAACACCAATACCAACTTAACTTCTTATCTTTAATTCAATACCAACACTTCCAAACATACAATAATCAAACAAAATCACACTATCACAAATCCACAAGCAAACTCAATCACAACTCAAATAAAACAAGGGAAATCAAGAGAGAACTTACCAAAGTTGATGAAACTTCAAAATTTTCCAACTTAATCACTTGAATCTTCCTTCAATTTGATCTTGGAACACAAAACTCTCTCTTGCTCTCTTGTCTTAGTGATGTCCGGCCAAGAAAGGAAAAGAAAAGAAAATGAAAAAGAAAATGAGGCAAAGTCAAACATTTATCTCCACTTAAATCTTCTTTAAAACTCCACCAAGTGTTTTAATATTAAAATAATCAATTTCCTCTCTTCCACTTATTTTATTTTTTTCCATTTCCATTAATTAATTAAAATCAATAAATATCTTTCTTTGACCTTCCCATTTTGACTTGTATATATATATTGTATATATTTCCATATATACAACATATACACTCTCTTCACTTCTTTTCTCTTTCCATTTACACATATACATTAAATCCAATTAAAACAACAATTATATCAAAACTTCTAGGGCACACCTTGGGATATTACAATTCTCCCCCTCTAAAAAGAAATTTCGTCCTCGAAATTACCTGATATCAAGTCCGAAACAACTGAGGATGTTGCTCTCGCATTGCTTGCTCACTCTCCCAAGTTGCCTCTTCTCTGCCATGATTCTTCCAAAGAACTTTCACCAATGGCACTTTTTTATTCCTTAACTCTTTCACTTCATGTGCCAGAATAGCAATTGGTTCTTCTTTAAATGTCAGATCCGGACTCACCTCAATAGATTCAACTGGTAAAACATGAGATGGGTCTGATCTGTACCTCCGCAACATGGATACATGGAAGACATTGTGGATTCTATCCAACTCAGGCGGTAAAGCAAGACGATAAGCAACTGGTCCAACTCTTTCCAATATCTCATACGGTCCAATAAAACGAGGACTCAGTTTTCCTTTACGACCAAATCTTAAAATCTTTTTCCAAGGAGAGACTTTCAAAAATACTTTATCTCCAATATCAAACTCTATGTCTCTCCTCTTCAAATCTGAATAAGATTTCTGTCGGTCTGAAGCTACTTTTAACCGATCCCGAATTATCTTCATTTTCTCTTCAGTCTCTTTAACCAAATCAGGACCAATCAATTTTCCTTCTCCAAGTTCATTCCAACACAGAGGCATCCTACATCGTCTACCATACAATGCCTCGAATGGTGCCATACCAATACTGGATTGATGACTATTGTTGTAAGCAAATTCCACAAGGGGCAAAAATTTGTCCCAACTTCCAGAGAAATCAATGACACAGCTTCTCAACATATCCTCAATAATCTGTATCCCTCTCTCTGACTGCCCATCTGTCTGTGGATGAAAAGCAGTACTAAAGTGCAATCGAGAACCCAATGCACTATGCAAACTCTTCCAAAACCTTGAAGTGAACCGAGGATCTCGATCAGACACTAAAGAAATTGGAATTCCATGCAACTTCACTATCTCACTGATATACAGCTCAGCTAACCTCTCAAGAGAATAATCCATTCTAACTGGAAGAAAATGAGCTGTCTTTGTCAACCGATCAATAATCACCCAAATAGCATCATGCTTCTTCTGAGTCAATGGCAGACCAGATACAAAATCCATTGTTACTCTCTCCCATTTCCATTCAGGCACTGTTAAAGGTTGAAGCAACCCTGTTGGAACTTGATGCTCAGCTTTCACCCTTTGACACGTGAGACATTTGGATACAAACTCCACTATGTCTTTCTTCATACCTGACCACCAGTAATGCTGCTTCAAATCATGGTACATCTTTGTACTTCCCGGATGTATAGCAAAAACTGATTGGTGTGCTTCCTCTAAAATAATCTTTTTCAAATTAGCATCATCCGGAACACACAATCTATCCTTGAACCAAAGGCTACCATCGCTTCTCACAAAGAAATCTCGGCTCTCCCTATTTTGGCAATCTGATACAATCTTTTGAATTTTCTCATCAGCCAATTGAGCCTCTTTAATCTGATCCAATAATACCGGTCTCAATTGCAACTGAGCCAACAATGCACCATCATCAGATGATTCAAAACTAGCATGCAATGCTCTCAACTCAACAAGCAATGAGAGCGAATACACAATCATACCTGCCAAAGACTTCTGACTCAAGGCATCAGCAACCACATTCGCCTTACCCGGATGATAATCAATCAAGCAGTCGTAGTCTTTGATCAACTCTAACCATCGCCTTTGCCGAAGATTCAGCTCCCTCTGAACACCCAAATATTTTAAACTTTTATGATCCATATAGATAAAACATTTCTCCCCATACAAGTAGTGTCGCCAAATCTTCAAAGCAAATACTATAGCTGCCAATTCCAAATCATGTGTCGGATAATTGAGCTCATGCGGCTTTAACTACCGAGAAGCATAAGCTACGACTTTACCCTCTTGCATCAAAACACATCCTAAACCATAATGTGAAGCATCACTGTAAATCACATATGGTTTATCTTCCACGGGTAAAGTAAGACATGCGCTTGAGTCAACATCTCTTTCAAATACTCAAAACTATCTTGACACTGATCTGTCCACACAAATCTAACTCCCTTCCAAAGCAATCTGGTGAGTGGAGTAGCTATCAAAGAAAAACCTTTCACAAAGCGTCGATAATAGCCTGCCAAACCCAGAAAACTTCTAACTTCAGTCACTGACTTTGGTGGACTCCAATTCAAAATAGCTTCAACTTTACTTGGATCGACTCTTATACCATCTGCTGAAACTATATGACCAAGAAAAGTTACTTGGTCAAGCCAAAACTCACACTTTGACAGCTTAGCATACAACTGGTTCTCTCTCAAGATCTGTAATACAATCCGTAGATGCTTGTCATGCTCCTCCACATTATGCGAATACACCAAAATATCATCGAGGAAAACCACCACAAACTGATCCAGATAGGGCCTAAACACTCTATTCATTAAATCCATGAAAGCTGCAGGTGCATTCGTCAACCCAAAAGGCATCACCAAGAACTCATAATGCCCATACCTTGTGCGAAAAGCTGTCTTAGAAACATCTTCAGCTCTAACCCTCAACTGATGGTACCCTGATCTCAAATCAATCTTGGAAAACACTGCTGCTCCCTTCAATTGATCAAAGAGATCATCAATCCTAGGAAAAGGATACTTATTCTTGATAGTCACTTTGTTCAATTACCTATAATCAATGCATAACCTCAAAGTACCATCCTTCTTCTTCACAAACAACACAGGAGCTCCCCATGGAAAAACACTAGGGCAAATAAACCCTTTATCCAACAACTCCTGCAACTGCACCTTCAACTCTCTCAACTCAGCAGGTGCCATTCGATAAGGAGTGATAGAGATGGGAGTGGTACCAGGCAACAAATCAATACCAAACTCAACCTCTCTCTCAGGGGGTAACCCTGGCAACTCCTCAGGAAACACGTCTGGAAAATCTGCAACTGTGGGTATACTATCAAGTTGAGAACCCACTATTCTGGTATCCACAACATGAGCAAGATAAGCATCACACCCTTTCCTAATCAACCTTCTAGTTGTTACAGCTGAAACAAACAAGGATGCAAGTTGACTCTGCTCACTAGACACCATCACATATCTACCATCACTGGTTCTCAAAGTAACACATTTCTTTTGACAGTCTACCACAGCTCCATGCTTAGACAACCAATCTATGCCTAAGATCAAATCATATTCCTTAAAAGGCATTTCAATTAAATCACCACGAAACTCTTCACCTTGCACTACCACTGCACTGTCACGATGCACCTTACTCACCACAACACTATGTCCTAAAGGATTTGTCACCAAGACATCAAATCCTAAGGACTCTGAATGTAATTCAGACACAGGCAATATGGATGCACTTATGTATGAATGAGTAGATTCTGGATCAATCAAAGCAAGAACTGGAATATCAAATAAAGAAAATGTACCCGCTATAACTGCTGAAGCATCCGGCTGCCTCTGCATCACATATACTCTTTGAGAAGATCCGGCCTCATCTGGCCTACTACCTCTGGATGAAGATCCTCCTCTCTGACTAAACCTAGGTCTACCACCTCTACTGAAACTTCTGCCCCCTCGACCACCTCTGCTGACACTAGGTCGAGAAGCTGCAAACTCAGCTTGCCTATGCTCCTACATCTCAGGTTACTCCCTAATGAAATGGTCAAGCGATCCACACCTGAAACACCCAGCTAATCTACCAATCTTCCAATAAACACCCACATGGTTCCTACCACAAAGCTCACATACAGGTAGAGTAGACCTCTGAACCACTGGAGTCGGAGCACTAGCTACAGAAGCTGTAGGTCTCGGCCTCTGTCTCTGATACTTAACTGATCTGCCCGACTGCCTCTGGCTCCTACTAGTCCTCGGAATAAAACTTCCTCGGCCCCTCTTCATAGACGAAGACCCTGCCTCAAACTGTGATCTTCTCACTCTGGTCTCCTCCTCAGTAACAGCTGCTGCAATACCTTGTGCTCTCTCAACACTTCTAGCTGCTGCAACTAGATGAGAGAAATCCTGGTACCGAGAACCAGCAACAATGCACATAATAGAGGGCCTCAACCCCTCCTCAAATCTTCTGCACCGATCAATTTCATCAGAGATAATCCCACCGGCATAGTGACTCAACCGGATATACTCAATCTCATATTCTGTCACTGTCCGGTTGTCTTGCCTCAAATTCAAGAATTCCATCTTCTTAATATCTTTATACTCCCTTGGAGTATATTTATGCTCGAACTCCTTCAGAAAATCACCATAAGATAATGTAGGTGGATCATCCTAGGAACCGTCTTCCACCAGTCATAAGCATCTTTTTGAAGAAGGGATCTAGCATAATCAAATTTCTCATCTGGAGTAGCTTGCAACTGGATAAATATCCTCTGCACTTTATCCAACCACTGCTCAGCCACTGCTGGATCTGTAGTGCCCAAGAAATCATCAACCCCATATTTCCTCAACTTATCATAATGCCTCACCGGCACTTGAGGCTGTGGTGGTGGTGGTGGCTGCACTGGAGCTCCCCTCAACAGTTCTACCATATGCCTTAACCAACCCGGCGGTACCTCATTAGCATCTGATCTCCCTGGCACAAAAGCAGAGGCCTCACTAGCTCTCTCAACTCTAGCTCCATCTCTACTCTCTTTAGGAGCTACGCTCTCAGCACTACCTTCTATAGACTGACGTGACTGGGATGCCATCACTACCTATATCTGCAAACACAGTAGAATATTCTTCATTAAAGATTAAAGACTGCCATACCAAAACATGTACCTTAATTAAAAACCAACTTTTAAAATCAAAATATTCTTTTCCTTACAATTTACCTAGGTTGAGAATCTCAAACCTAGGCTCTGATACTAAAATAATTGTAACACCCCTATACCCCGTATACGTACACAGCATGCTATTACGATCGTAATATACATATACTGAATATAGGAATGCCACTGTTTATTAAACAAATGACTCACTTCTTTTATAATAGTATAAGCAAACTCAAAACATTTAAGTTATATCATAAAATACAGTAGATAAAACGTTTATTCAAAACGCAGTGGAAAATATAACAAATATTTACAAATACATATACATCAAAACTCAAGTTTTACAAAACATAAAATATATACATGTTTGGCAGTGTGTCTTTGATCTTTAAGCTCCACTATCAACACCTCAAAATCTAGACTCTACTCGGCCTAGAGGAACTCTATGGTTCTTCCCTGTCACCTGCGCGATGAATCACACTCGCGCTAAGCCAACGGCTTAGTGGTACAAACTACAATAATATTATGCTTCAATGCAATGCCAATGTCACACAATCAAGTTTCATACTCAACATAGCTTCCCAAACCACATTCATTTTCAATAAGTTACTTAAGTATTATAATCATCTCATCACATTATATCTCACTCCATAGTTCATATTAAAACAAAAACAAATATGCATCTCATTATTCATTTGTTTCACCATTCAAGAATCACATTTAAACAAACACAAGCATGGGCCCAAAAAGAATCTAATATGTTATTCAAAGTTCAGAGTTACTGCTTTGGTCCATAATCACAATCATCAAGCCCGTAGGCGATATATATATATATATCTCTATCCATGGATAGTGTAACAGACCCAGTCTCTTGGAACTAAACCCAGCTAAACTCGAGGAGATCCTCAACCCGGCAAGACTGTTACCTGTAATAGACCCAGTCTCTTGGAGCTCAACCCGAATAAACCCGAGGAAATCCTCAACCTGGCAAGACTGTTACTATTTTTGAGACTTACGACCCGGTCTTTTCACCCCAAAAACATCATATTTTACATTGTTCAACTGGAATCAGCTTACGACCCGGTCTTTTCACGTATCCAGTGATTCATAGGCATGCCGCCAAACCCAGAACTCTGAAACTTGAATAACACATTAGGCACACAATTATTTTATTTATCTCTTTTCATTTCATTCCCAATATCAAATAGGCAACTATGCCTCCATTATATTTCATTTGCAATATCATAGCCAACAACCATGGCCTCATATCTCATTAATAGAGTATACATAATTATTTGCATTGAATATCATCATCTAAGCAAACATGCCCACTTAATTCATTTGAATCATCATAACCAATCACATTTGCTTCACATCTCATTATATCTCAATTTATCATTCATATGTACACAACCAATTGCATTAACATACATTTTAAATGCTCATCAATCATTCACATTATACAAATCATAACATTCATCAATGTATTTACAATATAATCAATTACTTAACATATGTATAACCAAATATGTTAAGTATCAAATCATGTAAGTGTATGCAACAATGTAGTTTGTACTTACCTTAAGAACAACTCACACCCATCTACAACCTTCCTCTTCCAAGAATTCTTCACCACTTAGGTTAGGGAAATTCAACTTCTCACAACCTAATCCAAAAAGGAACATATACACACTTAATACCAATTCACATGAATTCCAATGCAATTATTCACTTATAAACCTCAAACTAGACTCATAAATCACAAATTACAAATCAACATCCCTCCCTAGGACCCCACGGTCGTGGCCTCCCAACCCCCACGGGCGTGGGTTAAGAAATGGTTCTGCCTCCCTTGCTCAAAACCCCACGGCCATGGCTTCTATTGACCACGGTCGTGGCATCCAAGATGCTTTTGTTTTGGACCAAATTCACATATTCTATGCTTCTAACTCCATCAAACACAATTACCATGAAGATTAACAAAAACAATTAATCCAATTCAACATCTACAACAAAAATCACCGATACACAACTGTAACACAACACAACTCATACACTTCCAACACTAACACCAACTTAACTTCTTATCTTTAATTCAATACCAACACATGCAAACATACAATAATTAAACAAAATCACACTATCACAAATCCACAAGCAAACTCAATCACAACTCAAATAAAACAAGGGAAATCAAGAGAGAACTTACCAAAGTTGATGAAACTTCAAAATTTTCCAACTTAATCACTTGAATCTTCCTTCAATTTGATCTTGGAACACAAAACTCTCTCTTGCTTTCTTGTCTTAGTGATGTCCGGCCAAGAAAGGAAAAGAAAAGAAAATGAAAAAGAAAATGAGGCAAAGTCAAACATTTATCTCCACTTAAATCTCCTTTAAAACTCCACCAAGTGTTTTAATATTAAAATAATCAATTTCATCTCTTCCACTTATTTTTTTTCCATTTCCATTAATTAATTAAAATCAATAAATATCTTTCTTTGACCATCCCATTTTGACTTGTATATATGTTGTATATATTTCCATATATACAACATATACACTCTCTTCACTTCTTTTCTCTTTCCATTTACACTTATACATTAAATCCAATTAAAACAACAATTATATCAAAACTTCTAGGGCACACCTTGGGATATTGCAGTATGAGACATCCTTTCACAAAGACTAGGCTACACCCCTCTGTAGACCCTTAATTTTTGACCCATCCGGTCCAATATATTTTATTTAGTCCAAAATAATTTTTGTGTTGTCTAATATATTTTAATTGGTCCAAAATAATTTTTATTATCTTAATTAAATAATTTTTGCTTTAGTATCTAATAAATAAAAATAAAAATCAACGACAAAAAAATCATCGCCGAAAACCAGCACGGGTGAAATGGCCTTCGCCCGCCTGCAGGCCAATTCGCGTGCTCTCTACCGCAGCCAACTGCGACAGCTTTTTCGCCAGCGCATTTTTTTCCGCAGCAGTTTTTTTTCGCCAGCTAAATTTTTCCGATGCAAAATTTCTGAAACCTAATGCAATTAGGTTTTGGTTTCCTTTTCTTAATGAATAATGTATGCCGTGAGCAACTAAAATTAATCAAGAATTCTTCTATAAATAAGTACAATTGCAACACAAAAAATAAAAAGAAAATAAGGGAAGAAATCGGAGAGAAATTTGGAGGAAAAATTGGATCCGAAACTGTGAAGGAAAACCTTGAATTAAGCTGATTTTTTGAGAGAGCAGAAAAACAATTCAAGCAATTCAAAGGAAAAAAAGCTTGTCTTTGACCTTGTTCATCCAAGAAGCAATTTTTGGTGTAGCTTACAAAAGAAGGTTTGAATTCTTAATTTCTTTTATTTTTTCACAATAGCTAGATCATATAATTGTTTCTTTTAAATTAAAAATCTCATAACCTCAATTCACCTTTTCTGAAGTATGAAAATCTTAAATCGTGGCTTTATTTTCCAAAAGTTTAAAGCTATTAGTTTTATTTCTTCAAAACCCCAAAACTAAGATTTGCTTTCCAAATTATCAAAACTTTTAATTGTGTTTTGTTTCCTTCCAAAAGCCTTTAAAATATCATTTTTGCTCTTATAAACTTTAAATCCTTTTGTTTAAATTCATAAAACTTCATGAAATTGTAAATTGTCTTTCCAAATCCTAAAATAAAATTCATTACTCAAAACCCTAAATTCAAAAATCCTAAAACACTAATTTAATTCCAAAACTCAAAATAGTAAACCCTAACCCCTTAAAACCTTAAATCTTAATTTTTTTTCTAAACGGTAAATCCTTTAAAACTTTAAAACCCATAAAAATACAAATGTTTAATTTTACACAATAATCTTGAAACCATATGAGTAACCGTAAACCACAAATCAAAAGTATTTTAAAGTGTTCAAACCCTAGTTTCATGATTTCACCATTCAAACACTAATTTGGTTAATCAAAGAACTTCATCAACCTTTTAAAAAATAAAACCTTAATCTATTTTAATTCCTTAAAAAAACTCACAGTAGCCAAATTCCATAAATTCTAAAACCCCAAACACATGAAAGAAAGAACCCTAAATGGAAATAGTAGATATAATTTAGATGTTTATTTGCCTTATTCAATTCTATATTTGATTATGCTTTGATTTATTTTATATGCTTTAATTTATTTAAGTTCAATGCTTGGTTCATTTAATTTATCATGGATGGATGTTTACTTTCTATTGATTTTTAATACCTTTGATGAATGATTTATTTATGATGAATGGTTATTTACTTTTATTAATTTATTTAGATTTCCAAATGTTGTAAGAGGTATGTTTTCACTTGGTGGATACCTCATTGATGAAATATCATGTAATTTAAATTGCTTTTCTATTTTAGAACCAATGTAAAGGACATGTTTCTACCTTCCTGTGGGTGTCCTATTTAGGCATGGGATGTAAGGACATGTTTCCATCTTCGGGTGGGTGTACATTTATTTGTTTTGCTTGGACATTATTTTGATTTTCAATATATCGATGCTTTATTTTAATTATTGTGTGTAATATGGATAGTGTTATTATACTTAAGAATTTTATAATATTAAGACCTATAAAGGAGGACGGTTCTAATGAACCGGGCGTTGTGGGGGTGCTGGACCATTTCTCACCTTCCCCACACGTACCCAATTTTCCAAACCCATTAGGGGGTTGAGGATTCCTTAGGAATCGAGTCATCCACCACTTTCTTTTTTCCCGGCCCACCCAGGTGGCGACTTCATTTTCTTTGAACTTAGGTCCATGTTCTCTAAGGTCTCGAGCCAAAACAGTGCCGAAGTCACAAGAACCATTCCACCGAGAGTGGGGGCAAAAATCCCCACTCATAGTGGCGACTCCACTGGGGACAAGAGAAGTTGATTCCGTTGGCCTTTATATTATTCTATTCTTTCTTATAATGATATTATCCATTGCATCATATTAGTTTGCATCGTGTGCGTGAGTTAGGATGCCTGTGTTACTCGTGTTGTGTTATGTAAGATACCATACTTTCACTCAAGGTATGGAGATCGAGCATGGCATAACCACTCATAGCCTCGTACCATTTGGTATATACTTGCTATGAAACCTAAGCCTTTTTACCCAAAGACTAAAGCTCATGTAATTGGCCTAGTTACTTTCCTTAGGTTTTTACCCCAAATGCATGTTGTTTGACTATGGTTCATTTATCTTGGCTTAAATCATGGCTTATTTGGTTTGTTCTTTTTCTAATATGGCCTAAGTACATTGTAAGCTCAAAATAAATTTTTCTTTAGAAAATCCAAAAGACCAAAGCTATTTTCAAAATTTTTCAAGATGGTCTTTGGACATAAAACTTTCATATCAAAAATTCTTTGGCTCATGGCCCAAATACTAAGCCCGAAATCTAATTTTTTAAAATCTTTTTATAATGGGCTTAGCAACAAAATTGTTTTTATCCAACCTCTCCTTACAAAGAGCTTGCAAAAATATTTAGGTCAATTAAGAAATACCAAAAATCAATTGTGGGCCTAGTTTACACTAAGAATAAATTAACCATGGGCTTGTTTTTGGCATGAATCATTAGTTACCTTTTTCAAGTGAGAAATCTATCTATGATAAACCTCTTAATTTAGTTTTAATCCAATATAGCATAAAAGCTACTTTAGTTGGTTGGATGGATTAAAACCTAATTAATGGGAATTATCATGGATGGATTTCCATTTTTGAAAATATAACTATTGGTTGAAATGTCCGAGGGAATTATTCAAAAATAAGATACCCCATATTGGTATTTTGTTAACCATATACCTAGGAAAAGAGACTCGCCATTCGTGTGTGGATGTTATAAGATTGGAAGGAACGTCCTAATTATCTTTTTTCGTTGATTGTTCGTGCATACATGCATACATGCATACATTTGCATCTCGTATCATTGATCCTCTCTGGCTTACAGCCCTGGATTATGAAAGTTCAAAAGCTTACAACAATCCGATCTATGTCGGAGATGAAGCATCTAGCAACGACTCAATCACTTGCTCACCAAAAACAATGGAGCCCGAACAAATTCAAAGAATGGTGGATGAAGCCCTCAATGCCAAAATGGAAGAAATAAAAGAGGTCCTAGCTGAGACCATGAAGAACCAATTGAATGCAATCTTGGAGAATCATGTTGAGGCATCTGCTAGCACTAAGAAGCCAAAGGACAAAGGGAAGACTAAAGTTGGTGAAGTGGTTTTTGATGATGAAAAGGTGATCATTGATGATGATGATGATTGGGCTCAATACTACAAAGATGCTCAAGAGAAGAAAAAGGAACCAAAGATTGTTGAAAGATCAACTATGGAGAAGACCAAAACTTCTGATATTGAAAAGATGATTGCTGATTTATAAAAGAATTTTGAGAAGAAGCTGAAAACCAAAGACATGTTCGAGATCGACAAACTATTTAAACAAGATGAGGAGGTCCCTTATAAGTTCAAGATGCCTTCCTTTGTTAGATATGATGCTACTGGAAATCCTCATCTCCATGTGAAGCAGTATATCACTGCTATGCAGTCTGCCCTAGCTACTAAGGCTCAAACTCTAAGGTACTTCATGCTCTCATTGGACCCTATTGTCCAAAATTGGTTCAATACCTTAGACGATGGAACACAAAAGAATTGGGATTTGTTATACAAGGCCTTCATCTAGCAATATGGGTATAATGTCGAGTTGGAAGTTACCTTAATGGAAGTGGAGTCCATTAGGCAAATGTCGAATGAGAACTTTGTGGATTATGTGAAGAGATGGAGAAACAAGGCTGCTTTGCTCAAGAAGAGGCCCGATGAATCCAATCAAATAAGGATGATTGTGAGAGGGGTACTGCCTAGTCTTCGTGAGAGAATGTCTCATACACTCATCCATGATTTCAAAGACCTTCTCCAAGCTGGTTTGCAAATTGAAGAATGGGAAAGGGAGAAGAACCATTTTGCAACAAAAAGGAACGAGAAAGGGAGCTATCAATTTGGTAGCCAAAGCATACAAAAGGCAGTCGGAGTTAATGTTACTAATCAAGGAACAAAGAGACAATTTTCGGAATTAGAGAAGCCGATGTCTTGGGTTCTCAATAAACTTCAAAGAAAGGGATTACTACAACCCTTAAATCCTCATCCTTTGCCTAACCCTCTCCCACCTAATTTTGACACTAAAGCATTTTGTCAATTTCACCAAATGCAAGGGCATGACACAGATAGATGTGTGAGGTTGAGACATGAGATCCAAAATCTAATTGATAATGGGAAGCTACCCGAGCCCAATAAGCCAAACACCAAAGACAACCCATTACAAAAATTCAATAGGGTACTACCACCAGCAACCTTCATGATTGGAGGAGGTTTGCATGAGGATTTTGTCATGTCTTCTTTTCAAGATATGGGTGGAGAAGAAACCAAAGAAGAAGAGGTATTTGGTGAAATTAAACAAGCTATGATGGGTGGAGAAGTAACAATTTGTGTTGTCAACGGGTTTTGGGATTCAAGTGATAGTGATGATGATATTGTATCTAAGAAGGAGGAGTGGACTTGGTCCGAGCCCGAAGAAGATGAAGTAATGAACACTAGATCTGGTAAGCCTTATGCAAGGCCACCACCTAAGGAGGTAGAAACTAATAAGGGAAAGGAAGTTGAAGTAGAAGAAGATGATGCTGTGCACAAGCAATTGAAAAGAACCCAAACAAGTGTTAGCATTTGGGACTTATTAGCTACTTCTAAAAAGCACCGAGAAACTATGGCCAAAGCCTTAGCTAGCATGCCAATTTCTACCTCCACAACACTGGAGGAGTTGATCAACTTCATAAAAATTGGGGAAGTAATGAAATGTGAAGCGGTTCAAGAAAAGAGTGAAGTTAATATGGGAGCAGTTTCTTTTTCGGATGCAGACTTACCGGAGGAGGGGAGAAACCACATCCGCCCTCTCTTTATCAAAATAGAAGTCAAGGGGAAGAGGACTCCATGTGTAATGGTTGATGATGGGTCTGCCATAAATGTTTGTTCACTTAAGATATTGCGAAAGCTAGCCATGTCAACAAGAGATCTAAACCCGAGCGAGGTAACGATTCATGCTTATGACAACACTAAGAGGCATGCCGAAGGGACTTTCAAAGCAGCTGTCAAGGTTGGTCCAATTGAATCTATTGTTGAGTTTGTTGTTTTAGACATACCAGTTACCTTTACCTTGCTCTTGGGATGACCATGGTTTCATCCTCTTGGTGGAGTTCCTTCCACCCTTCATCGAAAGATCAAGTTCCCCAACGGAGATGAGACAGTGGTCATTGAAGCTGAAGATAATGAGATTGTTAACGCTCTAATGATTGAGAGGCCTCTCAATGGTTTTCAAGTAGCTGCAATTTATGATGATGAAGTAGTGGACTCCAAAGTCTTGAATATGATGAAGAACATGAACTACCTTCCCGGAGCTAGTCTTGGAAAGAGTAAGGCCGGTTTGACAAAGTTGCTAGATTTTAAAACTCAAACTTCCAAGAAAGGGTTGGGATATGATGAAGCCAATGATGTCCAGCCAAAGAAGAGTGAGAAGATGAGCTTCCCACCACTTGAAGAGATCTTTATCAAGGCTCCAGATATAGGATCACTCCAAGGAAAGCCCGAGCCGATAATGTTCATGGGTAAGTTAATCCCAGGTTTTGAAATTTTTGCATATGTTGCCGAGCTAGTGGAGCAAGTGAAGAAAGAACTCACCCTGCCAACCAGCAAAGAATCCAATCCAAAGAGAAGAATGAATTTGTCCTGAAAGCTGAGAAGACTCCAAAAGAGATTGCTGCCTTGGTCGAAGAAAAGTTTGAAGACATCTTGCTTTATGATTCTGAGAATAATGATCTTGATTTTGATTTTAATTTGTCTGCTTTGTATGAGGATGATGATGTTTTCTTTTCCAAAATGAATGCAATAAAGTCTGATTTTGCTTACTTGTGTGATATTTCTCCTGATGGTTGCATACATTCAAATAGTAGTTACATGAGCATCTTTAATATTAATTCTGTTAACACACAATCATTAAATTTGGGAACAACTGAAAATCCTAAAAATATTAGCATAGCATCCGACCTTACTCCTGATGAGAGAGAGAGATTTGAAAAAATATTCAAAAAATATGAAGAAGTGTTTGCTTGGTCTTATGAGGATATGCCTGGAATAGATCGAGACATAGTTGAGCACCATATTCCAACTCACACTCACATGAAACCTGTAAAACAAAAGCTTAGGCGATTGAGACCTGAGTGGGTTGAATTGGTTAAAGAAGAGGTCACTAAGCAAATACAAGTGAAGTTCCTTGAAGTAATAGAATATCCAGATTGGTTAGCCAACATAGTACCCATGCTAAAGAAAGATGGGAGAATAAGGGTCTATGTGGACTATAGAGATTTGAACAAGGCTTCTCCTAAGGATGATTTTCCTTTACCTCATATAGATGTTCTCATTGATAGTGTAGCCTCTAGTGTGCTACACTCATTTGTAGATGGATTTTCCGGATACAATCAAGTGTTAATGGCACAAGAGGATAAAGCCAAAACTGCTTTCATTACTACATGGGGTATATTTTGTTATAGGGTGATGCCGTTTGGTTTAAAGAATGTTGGAGCAACCTACCAAAGGATGGCCACCACACTATTTCATGACATGATGCACAAAGAAGTTGAAGTATATGTTGATGATATGATGGTTAAATCGGACACAAGGGAATAACACTTCCAAAACTTAGAATTATTCTTCGATAGAGCTTTGAAATATAAGCAAAGATTAAACCCGAAAAAGTATGTATTCGGTTTTACTTTAGGCAAATTATTAGGACATGTGATTGGTCCAAATGACATTGAGATTGATCCTGACAAAGTTAAAGCAATCAGGGATACGCCAGCCCCCAAGACAGAGAGAGAAGTTTGGGGATTTATCAGCAAATTACAATTTATTAGCAGATTTATATCAAAGCTCACAATAATCTGTGAGCCTATCTTCAAATTGCTTAGAAAGAATCAGCCGGTCATATGGAATGAAGAGTGTCAAAAGACCTTTGAGCGAATAAAAGAGTATTTATTAAATCCACTTGTTTTAAAACCACCTAAACCCGGAAAACCTCTATTACTATACTTAGCAGTAGAAGAAGAGTTGATAGGAGCCATGCTAGCCCAAGCAGATGAGTCAGGGATTGAGCAAGCAGTCTACTATTTGAGTAGAAAGCTTCTACCTTATGAAATTAAGTATAGCATCATTGAAAAGACCTGTATAGCCGTGGTTTGGTCTTCTAAGAAGTTTCGGCATTACTTTCAATCGTATAGTGTGCAAGCAATTTCCAGGTTGGATCAAATGAAGTACTTAAGGGAGACACCCTCTTTGATTGGGAAATACGGTCGATGGTTGATAATATTAGAAGAATTTGAGATTGAATATGTAACCAGAAAAACAATCAAAGGTAGAGCGGTGGCTGAATTCCTGGCCCAACAACCATTACCAGATAGCGAAGAGATAATCTTAGAATTTTCGGATGAACATTTAGAGGCAATTGAAGTACAAGGGTGGAAAATGTATTTTGATGGAGCAGTAAACAGGAAAGGAGCAAGTTTGGGATTTATACTAGAATCGCCCGAAGGGGAACTCATCCCTTTAGCCAAGAAGTTGAAATTTAGGGCAACCAATAATATGGTGGAGTACGAAGATTGTATTTTCGGTTTGGAAACCCTAATGATTATGAAGGTGGATAAGGTGGAAGTTTTTGGCGATTCATTGCTAGTTGTATCCTAAGTAAATGGAGAATGGGAGTTGAAAGAAGAAAAATTAAAACCATACCACCATTACTTGACCATGATGAAGAAGAACTTTAAGGAGTGTAGGTTTATTCACCTATCGAGAGAAGAAAATTAGATGGCTGATGCCCTAGCCACATTGGCTTCGGTATGGGAAAACCCTGTTAGCCTATTCCTTAAGCCTCTGATCTTGACTAGTTCATCAACTCCTTGCTATGAATATGAAACAATCATGGAAATTGATACAGACCATGATGCGTGGTATGATACTATAAGGCAATTTTTAGAGGAAAGAGAATACCCGCCGGGGGCAACAAAGAAAGAGAGAAGAGCCATAAGGTGGTGGTCATTGCAATATATCACCTTTCATGGAGAGTTATATCGAAGATGGCCTGATGGAGTGCATTTGAGATGTTTAAGAAAGCATGAAGTGGAGCGTATCATGTGAGAAATACATGCGGGAAGTTGCGATCCACACATGAGTGGTTTGGCCCTAGTTAAGAAGATTATTCGACAAGGTTTCTACTGGTTGACCATGGAGAAAGATTGTATTGAGTTTGTCAAGAAGTTCCAACAATGCCAGATGTATGGTAACTTGAATCACATGCCTCCTGAAGAATTACATTCTATGTCTTCACCCTGGCCATTTGCCACCTGGGGTATCGACATTATAGGAGAGATACATCCGACAGCTTCAAAAGGTCACCATTTCATTGTGGTAGCAGTTTCAACAAACGGTGCAAACCAAATGGCTAGATTTATTGAAAAGAACCTCATATGCTGATATGGGGTCCCGTACAGTGTGATATCAGACAATGGGGTACAGTTTCAAGGAGTAGTTAAGGATTTATTCTCAAAGTACCGAATCAATCATCATAGGTCCTCTCCTTATAGACCAAAGGCTAATGGTGCAGTAGAGCAACAAACAAGATAATTAAGCAAATTCTGTCCAAGATGACCAAGACTTACAGGGATTGGTCAGAGATGCTTCCCTTTGCTTTATGGGGATATAGGACAAGTGTGCGAACGCCTACTGGAATGACACCATTCTCTTTGGTTTATGGGATGGAAGCAGTGTTGCCAATTGAAATAAAAATCAAGTCATTAAGAGTAGTCTTGGAAGCCAAACTGTCTGAAACGGAATGGGTAGCAAGCAGATACACACAGTTAGCTTTACTAGAAGAGAGAAGGTTAAAAGCACTGTATCATCACCAACTGTATCAAAAGAAGATAGCTTGGGCCTACAATAGAAGGGTTAAGGTCAGAAAATTCAGAGTTGGGGATTTGGTGTTGAAACAATGTAAGCCTAATGTATCTGATCCAAGAGGGAAGTTCAGGTCTAGCTGGGAAGGGTTATATGTTGTGAAACAAGTCATGAACAAAGGTGCGGTGAAGTTGTCAGACATGGATAGGAACAAATTTAGTGAGCCAGTAAACATTGACAGGTTGAAGAAGTTTTATGTATATAAAAAAAAAAGAGAACTCGCTAGGTTGAAAACCCAAAAAGGGCGACCTAGGCAAAAGTTAGAGCAGTCCGCTAGTTTCGAAAACCCGAAAGGGTGGGCTAGGCAACAATTAGGGCTAAATGAGAGAAAATCATCAATTAGAAAACCTGAAAGGGCTAGTTGGCAACAGGAGTAATCTTGTGTATGCTGGCATTATGTTTGGTTGTTCCCTAATTTAATAAAACAAAATTAATGTTAAAATTATTCTATGTGCACTGTTATAAGTATTTGACAAGATATGGATGAAATAAAGAAACACAATAGCAAAAGGTGATGACAAATTATAAATGGAAAAGAAGCATCTTTTATTACTTTAATTATTTTTCATCCTAACAATACACTTTCTGAATTGACAAATGTAAAATCTATGGCAGTCGATAAATATAACATGCAGGCCAGCTTTGCCTCAACCGATCCAATTAGGCTTCAGTCAAACAAGGCATGTCTAAGTCGGGAGTAAAGTCATAATCGCGAGGCTCAGCTCCATACTGACGGCCAAGTCGGCGAGGATCATAGCATGTACCTTGACGAAGAGTAGCAAGGGGAACATACATCAAGTATGTCCACATGGTGATACGAGAAATCTTCCACCAAGGTACCAACCAACGGATATTGACTTCAGAGCATGAGTGGATCCAGTCAACCCAGTCAGCATATGAAGAAGCAGGATGGAGTAGCATCCTAGCATAATGATGACGTGGCAGATATCTGGTAAAATCCATGGATGGAGTATCAAGCAAACAAAGACGCTCCTGAAGCCACATATGTGAAGAAAGAATTAAATTAAATTAGAAAAAAAGAAGAAGAAGAAGAAAAAGAAAAAGAGTCCGCTAAGTTGAAAACCCGCAAGGGCAGCTTAGGCAAAAATTAGGATAGCTTGCTAGTTCCAAAAACCCACATGGGCGGACTAGGCAAAAATTAGAGCAATAAAAAATATAACAAAAAAGAAAAAGGTCCTCTAAGTTGAAAACCTGCAAGGGCAGCTTTGTAAAAAATTAGGACAACTCGCTAGTTCTGAAAACCCACATGGGCGGACTAGGCAAAAGTTAGAGCAATAAAGAAAGGAAGAAAAAAAAACCTAAATTGAAAACTTGAAAGGGCAGTCAGGGTAATTACCTGAAGCAGCAACGGACTCCCAGTCAGTCACTTTGACAATCCTGATTTAAATCGGTCTAATCCAACTAAGGTCTCGGCTAAGATCAAAGGTACAGGCGACAAGCCTCCTTCCATTTGGTCCATAATATCCAATACTCGTGGATCAATATCGTCGTCATAAGAAACAAGCAAGAATTGGCTGAGCAAGCAAAGACAGAGCATGCGTCCCCATGCCTTAGTAGGGGCCAAATGAGAGAGACAAAAGTCAATCAAAGGATCAAGTTGAATTTTTTCACCTCTCATCAACCGAAGAACTTTGGGTTTTGGAATTTGAAAGAACATCTGCATCTTCTGTTGATTCTTGGAAATCAATGTGGGTAACGCCATTTGTTGATTATTTGGATATCCAAGAATGGCCTCAAATTCTTCAATCAAGGGACATATTTCAAAGCCATTAATTTTAAATACTCTAGAATCCGTATTTCAAAAGGAAGCCATGGCATGTAAGAAGGAGTGGTCAAATTTAACATTTTGAAAACATTTTAAAACATCAAGTTTTGACCACAAAATTTGCTTCCAATGGATGGCATCCATATTCTTAAATGGAATTTTTATCTTCTTTGAATGATGCTCGATCATGGTGAATGAATAAATAAAAAATTAAAATTGTTAAAGGGAGTCTTCACGTTGAAAGAGAAAGAATTTTGGTTTCTATATTAAAATAGGGCTTGCAAGGTGATTTATATAGAAGAAAATAAACCTTTTCCAAAAGTGATGAGGAAAAGGTGATGGGAAAGGGTAAAACCATATGGCATAAGGAAAGGAATTGGTGGCAATTTCCTTTACCACATTGGATTTGGTTTAGCAAATGATGTGGATTCTAAAATTATGATGTACTGTGATAAAAAAAAGTGGTGCAGTAACGGGAAAAAAAAGTTACAGTAAAGAGGAAAATTGTATTTTTTTTCATTATTGTACAATATTTTACAATTGCTACAATATCACTAAGAGGGTGGTGGTAGGTCATCAAATAAAGCCTTGAAAAAATCGTCGCCTGTTGTAGGAGGGGGAAAATCACTTGTCCTGAGTCTGCCCAAAGTAGGAGCACCAAAACCCAGTAAATTACTCATCCCGGGATCACCCGAAGCGGGAACACCAAAATCCCTATTACCTTGAGGTTCCGATCCATCATGGTCCTCGTCAGAAGCAGATGAAAGGATCTCATGGTCGCCAGTCTGGGGGCCTCTTGATGAAGAAGCGCCGGGATCCCTCATCCCCTGAAATCGAAAGTCTAAAAAATATTATTCGGATTGATGATATAAAAGATCAAAATGAGAAGCCTGCTGACGACTTGCAGCCAACTCTTCTTGAAGTTTCCTATTTTGTTCTTCGAGCATTTACTGTGAGCCAAGAAGGAAAAGGTAAGAGCATACATAATCATGCATACATATAGCATAAACTACTATGAAATAAGAAACGTACTAGGTAGTTCATATCAATACCCTGCGGATGAGATGGCATATCTGGCGGGCTAGAACGAGCAAAAGAAGGGGCAGTAAAAGAAGGTCCAGCCTCATGATCAAATGAGCTAACAGCCTGCAACAATCATTAAATAATCAAGGAAAGAAAAAAGCAGTTGCAAGGGAAAAGTGGTAAAAGTTTTACCTGAGAAGTACTGGCCCCAAGATGTGGAACAGACTCTCCTGTAGCTCCGTGATGTTCTTCTTCATCTCTACCCTCATTTTCGTCGGAAATCTCCCGCACACCAACAGGAGATGCATCAAAGTTCAAGAGTCTTCTTTGAATAAAATGGGCATAAAATGGACCCGGTAAATGGAGAAATGACTTGGCACCATAACCATACCGGGCCTGCCACCATGCATCCTTCGACATTGACATAATATTTAAAGTATATTTCGGGATTTGCATCAAAACCCGCCGTTGCTCTGGACTGAGAAACCATTCATAAACTCTCTTCCCGAGAAACCAGCCACTAGACACTGGGCCAGCAATAACTCGGCGAGAATGTTGGAAAGACAGTGCAGCCCTCATCAAAGGAGACCAGTTTGCTCGATCTTTTGGGCTCCACCAGGCCAAATTCACCTGCAAAATAACATAAGGTAAGTAAACTTTCACATAAAATTTAAAGCATACTAATGTTATTTTACCTGGTCCCAGGTTAAGCGGCTCAACACATAGCGATGAGTATGCACATGATGAGAGTCAGGAACGTCCATACGATCGGACAACTAGAAATTTAATCTTGGATACCCGATTCTCTATCGGCAAATATTGGGTACCCTCAAGAGGTTGTGTTCATATGCCCATACCTACAACAACAATAATAGTAAAGATCAAATTCATGCAAGAAAAGAGTGGAAATAACATTGGTGAAGGAAAAGAATACCTCGACAATCGCCATCAAGCCGACAAAAGACTTCTTGCTTTGGCAAAGCTTATCAAGACTATGGTAAAGACACGTGAGACCAGCTTCACCCCAGCCAGAAGATGGTACCATTCTGAGATAAGAAAGGGCACTCAACACTGACAAGTGGATGGAGGATTCAGTGCTGCCTAAGATGGTCGACCGAAGCAGATATAACAAAAATCCTTGAGCATACTGTTTGGCTGTGTCTCTGCCAACCCGTCCTTCGTAGTTCATCCAATAACTACGAATTGGCTCGATTTTTATCTTAAAAGACCCTTTATATGATGGTTCCATACCAATTAATTACTGAATTTCTTCAAATGTTAAAATATCATTAGTCAGAGGAACCGGAACACCATCATATCGAAGGCTGGTTATGGCAGTAAAATCGACCGGACTAATTGTCATCTCTCCAATGGGCAAGTGAAAAGTGTGGGTTGTATCCAACCATCGCTTTGCAAGCGCCTGGACTATGCTCCGGTCTATCTGATATTCCTCGGATGGTAATTGTAAGATGAACTGCTCAAAGCTGCAATCTCGGATAATCTGCCTTACCCAAGAAGGCACTACATCGTACCATTATCGGGCTTTGTAAATACACCCTCCAGCCTGAACAACGCAACGATCATGGTAACACAAACCCAGGTAAGTTAATACCAGGTAAGTACATATTATTCTATCTACTTAAATTAATATATTTTTCTTAAATTTTCTAAAAAATATAATAAAAAAAAGGAAAAATAATAGAAAAAATATGAATAGTAAAAAACAAAAAAAATAAAAAAAAATAAATAAATAATAATAACAAAAAATATATAACAAAAATATAATAAAAAATAAATATAACAAAAAAAAGAGCGCAAAACAGAAAGATGAAAAATCAAAAGAAAAGAACAAGGAAAAAATAATTACCGCGCTCTTTTCGTTGGAACTGCGATGAAGCGGCATCCCAGCTAGTATATCTATATTTCCATCTTCATGATGCCGAATAAACTCCAATAACTCGACATTAGAATGAGTTCCTGATCTCGAAACATGCATTGTTTTTGAAAAATATGTGCTAAAATTGAAAGAAATTTGAGAGAATTATATAACTTAAGAAATCTTGCTGTGAAATGAAATGAAGAATCAGCTCCTTTATATAGAGAAAAAGCAAGCAAAAAAAAATTCAAAACTGTTCATAAATAGTAAATTTCACTATTCATGAATAGTAGTACGATTGATAAATAGTAAATGTTACTATTTATAAATAGTTATACTATTGATGAATAGAAAAATTACTATTTCTAATAGTTAATACTATTTACTACTATTTACAAATAGTAATATTACTATTTATGAATAGTAAATAGTGCATGAACAGTTACTACACAGTAAATAAATAGTAAATTCAATTATTCACTTTAATCATTCAAATAATTGCGAGTATATAAATATTTTTACACCCAGGGGGCAATAAGAAGACATATGCATAAAAATTAGCCAAACCTTTTGAAATTAAAAATTATTAGCTCGAGTCCAGAATCTAAATTTTCATTAGGTCCAAAACCTAGAATTTATTTCTATGTCAAGAACTTAGCTCGGGTCTAGAACCCAAATTTTCCTTAGGTCCAGAACCTAGAATTTATTCCTAAGTCCAGAACTTAACTCAGGTCCAGAACCCAAATTACCATTAAGTCCAGAACCTAAAATTTATTTCTACGTCAAGAATTTAGCTCGGGTCCAAAACCTAAATTTTACTTAGGTCCAGAACCTAGAATTTATTTCTATGTCCAGAACTTGACTCAGGTCCAGAACCCAAATTACCATTAGGTCCAGAACCTAGAATTTATTTCTAAGTCAAGAACTTAGCTCGGGTCCAGAACCCAAATTTTCCTTAAGTCCAGAACCTAGAATTTATTTCTAAGTCCAGAACTTAGCTCTGGTCCAGAACCCAAATTTCCATTATGTCCAAAACCTATAATTTATTTCTAAGTCAAGAACGTAACTCAGGTCCAGAACCCAAATTTTCATTAGGTCCAGAAACTAGAATTTATTTCTAAGTCCAGAACTTAGCTCGGGTCCAGAACTCAAATTACCATTAGGTCCAGAACCTAGAATTTATTTCTAAGTCAAAAACTTATCTCGGGTCCAGAACCCAAATTTTCCTTAGGTCCAGAACCTAGAATTTATTTCTAAGTCAAGAACTTAGCTCGGGTCAAGAACCCAAATTTTCCTTAGGTCCAGAACCTAGAATTTATTTCTTAATCCAAGAACTTAGCTCGGGTCAAGAACCCAAATTTTCCTTAGGTCCAGAACCTAGAATCTCTTCTAAGTCCAGAACTTAGCTCGGGTCCAAAATCCAAATTACCCTTAGGTCTAGAACCTAGAATTTATTTCTAAGTCCCAGATCTTAGATAGGGTCCAGTACCCAAATTTTCCTTAGGTCCAGAACCTAGAATTATCCTTGAGTCCAAAACTCCAACCGGGTCCAGAACCCAAAACTTGAGTCAAAAATTAAGTCTTATCACTTTTCACTCTCTTTCACTAAAGTTTCAGATCATTCAAATAGGGGGCAAACTATAGACCCTTAATTTTTGACCCAGTCTGGTCCAATATATTTTATTTAGTCCAAAATAATTTTTGTATTGTCTAATATATTTTAATTGGTCCAAAATAATTTTTGTTATCTTAATTAAATAATTTTTGCTTTAGTATCTAATTTTTTTTAATAAAAAATAAAAATAAACAAATAAAAAATAAATAAAAATCGGCGATGGAAAAATCGGCGACGAAAAAATCATCTCCGAAAACCAGCGCTGACTAAATGGCCTTTGCCCTCCCGCAGGCCAGCTCACGCGCCCGCTACCGCAGCTAGTTGTGGCAGCTTTTTCGCCTGTGCATTTTTTTCATAGCAATTTTTTTTCGCCAGCGAAATTTTTTCGACGCAAATTTTTTGAAACCTAATACAATTAGGTTTCGGTTTCCTTTTCTTAATGAATAATGTATGCCGTGAGCAACTAGAATTAATAAAAAATTCTTCTATAAATAAGTACAATTACAACACAAAAAATACAAAGAGAAATAAGGGAAGAAATCAGACAGAAACTTAGAGGAAAAATTAGATCCGAAACTGTGAAGGAAAACCTTGAATCAAGCTGATTTTTTGAGAGAGTAGAAAAACAATTCAAGCAATTCAAAGGCAAAAAAGCTTGTCTTTGACCTTGTTCATCCAAGAAGCAATTTATGGTGTAACTTACAAAAGAAGGTTTGAATTCTTAATTTCTTTTATTTTTTCACAGTAGTGTTTTGTTAGTTTTTGTCATAAATTTGTGTCTTATTTATTATAATGATTATTGTTTTATTTAGGTATTTTGGTAATTTTTATCTGTTTATTTAGTGTTTTCATTAATGTTGATAGTTTTAATTTAATTCAGTGCTTATATTATTTTGTCCTAGTTTTTAGTGTGGTATTTATGTGTTGTTGGTTCATGTTTATTTTATTCTTGTTTAAAGTTTGTTTCAAGTGTTTGGTTTAGGTTAATATGCAAGGAACAATGTTAAGGGCAAAACCAAAGACAAGAGAGGAAGGAAAAAGCAAGGAACCAAGTGAGGAAGAAAACAATGGATAGTAGCTGACACACTCAAGGGACACGGCCAAGCTTGTGGCCGTGTCCCATACCAAGCTAAGAAGGAGTCCAAAAGGTCAGAAGGAGACATATTCAAGGGACACGGCCAAGCTTGTGGCTGTGTCCCTCCAAACTTGTCAAACACGGCCAAGCTTCCTCCAAACTATCCGTGTCACTCAACCACTCCAAAGAAGAAAAGAAGAAAATCACACAGAGGCGAACACACTCAAGGGACACGGCCAAGCTTGTGGCCGTGTCCCTCCAAGCATCTTCAAACATGGCCAAGTTCACTTGAGCTTGGTCGTGTCACTCATGGACTAAAGAAAGCGCAGATTTTTGGAGCGGAGGTTTCGTATAAATATTAGAATTAGGGTTTTCAAAGAGAGCTATTTTTTAGAGAGTTGTTTAGCCGTCAAAGAAAGAAGTTAGGGTTTTATATTTGTTTTCTTTGATATTTTGATTACACTTTGATTAAAACTAGTTTAGATTAAATTTGTTCTAGCCATTGATACATCCTTCAAGCAAGTTCTGAACAAGAGATTCTTCAAGAGCTAAGAAGTTTGTAATTTGGTTTTGTTCTCGAACTTTATCTCCTTAATTTCATTGGAATTGTATTCATGAATATTATTATGTCTAAATTGATTTCTTTGAATTTTAATGAGATGAGTATGTTTGATAGCATTATGAACTAATTTGATCTAGTCTAGGGTTTGTATGGATCTGCTATGATTGTATGAATTGGTTATTACTCTTAACTAAATTATTTCTTTAGCCTTGATTGAATGAATTATTGTCAATATATAATTGATTGGCCACCAATTATGTGCTTTAGGTATTAGATGATGAATTGAGAGATGAAGTCTAATGCTGGAACAATTCAATTAGGGACATAGGTGAATTAGAGATATAACCTAAGAAAAAGGATTATTTCAATTGTAACAAGATTATTTGAGAGAGGTTTGAATGCGAGAGCTTATTTCCTTGATTCGATTAATTAAGTTGCTTGAGATTTAATCTTTGAAATTAAATTGGTTAAGAGGAATAACCGTTCATACATATAAGTAGTAGGGAAAGTGCAAACCCTAGACCATTCTATTAAGTGAATCAATACATCAGCTCAATTTACTTTTATTGTTTTTAAACTCCATTCAATCTGTCTTCATTAATTGTTAGCAATTTAAATTTATTCATTACTTGTTATCTATAATCTGATAATCAATTAGCTAATCTAGCTTCCTTGTGAGATGACCTTGGGGCGATCACCTTTGCTACAGCTACCTCGTATACTTGCGAGTGACGCTTTGTAGTAGAGTTAATTCGAGCGCAACAAGTAGCTAAATCATCCCATTGTTTCTTTTAAATTAAAAACCTCATAACCTCAATTCACCTTTTCTGAAGTATGAAAATCTTAAATCATGGCTTTATTTTCCAAAAGTTTAAAGCTATTAGTTTTATTTCTTCAAAACCCCAAAACTAAGATTTGCTTTCTAAATTATCAAAACTTTAAATTGTGTTCTGTTTCCTTCCAAAAGCCTTAAAAAAATATCTTTTTTGCTCTTATAAACTTTAAACTATTTTGTTTAAATTCATAAAACTTCATGAAATTGTCAATTATCTTTCCAAATCCTAAAATAGAATTCATTACCCAAAACCCTAAATTCAAAAATCCTAAAACCCTAATTTAATTCCAAAACTCAAAATAGTAAACCCTAACCCCTTAAAACTTTAAACCTTAATTTTTTTCTAAACCCTAAATCCTTTAAAACTTTAAAAACCATAAAAACACAAATATTTAATTTTACACAGTAAGCTTGAAACCATATGAGTAACCGTAAACCACAAATCAAAAGTATTTTAAAGTGTTTAAACCCTAGTTTCATGATTTCACCATTCAAACACTAATTTGGTTAATCAAAGAACTTCATCAACCTTTTAAAACATAAAACCTTAATCTATTTTAATTCCTTAAAAAAACTCACAGTAGCCAAATTCCATAAATTCCAAAACCCTAAACACATGAAATAAAGAACCCTGAATGGAAATAGTAGTTATAATTTAGATGTTTATTTGCCTTATTCAATTCTATATTTGATTATGCTTTCATTTATTTTATATGCTTTAATTTATTTAAGTTCAATGCTTGGTTCATTTAATTTATCATGGATGGATGTTTACTTTCTATTGATGTTTAATACCTTTGATGAATGATTTATTTATGATGAATGGTTATTTACTTTTATCAATTTATTTAGATTTCCAAATTTTGTAAGAGGTATGTTTTCACTTGGTGGAAACCTCATTGGTTAAATATCATGTAATTTAAATTGCTTTTCTATTTTAGAACTAATGTAAAGGACATGTTCCTACCTTCCGGTGAGTGTCCTATTTAGGCATGGGATGTAAGGACATGTTTCCATCTTCGGGTGGGTGTCCATTTATTTGTTTTACTTTGACATTGTTTAGATTTTCAATATATCGATGCTTTATTTTAATTATTGTGTGTAATATGGATAATGTTGTTATACTTAAGAATTTTATAATATTAAGACCTATAAAGGATGTCGGTTCTAATAAGCCGGGCGTTGTGGGGCAGCTGGGCCATTTCTCACCTTCCCCACACGTACCCAACTTTCCAAACCCATTAGGGGGTTGGGGATTCCTTAGAAATCGAGTCATCCACCCCTTTCTTTTTTCCCGACCTGTCCAGGTGGCGACTCCATTTTCTCCAGACTTAGGTCTGTGTTCTCTAAGGCCCCGAGCCTAAACAGTGCCGAAGTCGCAAGAACCATTCCACCGAAAGTGGGGGCCAAAATCCCCGCTCACACCCTCTCACAATCATTCTTATTTGATCTGACTCATCGGGCCTCTTCTTGAGTAAAGCAGCTTTATTTCTCCATCTTTTCACATAGTGTACAAAATTCTCATTTAGCGTTTGTCTAATGGATAAATAAATACTTTATTAAAAGCACAACAATGTCCAAACAAAATAATAAATGGACACCCATCTAAGGATGGAACGTGTCCTTACATTCATCCAATATCTAAAACTAAATAGGGCACCCACCAAAAGGTGGAAACATGTCCTTTACATTGATCCCAAAAAAAATAAATTAAATTACATAATGCTCACAATATGAGGTACCCAAAAAAATGGAAACATACCTCTTATAATGTTTTGAAACCAAACAAATCAATAAAAGTAACCAACCATTCATCATAAATAAATCATTCATCAAAGGCAAGAAACATTAATCAAAAAATATAATAAACATTCGTCTAATTTAAATAAAATAGTAAGTATATAAATTTTGGGTTTATGAATAAATTAAGGTTTCTTGGGTTTCATGTTTAACAATTAGGGTTTTGTATTTTAGTTACTAGATTAGTCAACTGTTGCGCTAAATTAACTCTACTACAAAGCATCACTCGCAAGTATACGAGGTAGCTGTAGCAAAGGTGATCACCCCAAGGTCGTCTCACAAGGAAGCTAAAGTAGCTAATTGATTATCAGATTATAAATAACAAGTAATGAATAAATTTAAATTGCTAAATAATGAAGAAGATTGATTGAAGTTTAAAACAAATAAAAGTAAACTGGACTGATGTATTGATTCACTTAATAGAATGGTCTAGGGTTTGCACTTCTCTGCTACTTATATGTATGAACGGTTATTCCTCTTAACCAATTTAATTTCAAAGATTAAATCTCAAGCAACTTAATTAATTGAATAAAGGAAATAAGCTCTCGCATTCAAACCTCTCTCAAATAATCTTGTTCCAATTGAAATAATCTTTTCCTAGGTTATATCTCTAATTCACCTAAGTCCTTAATTGAATTGTTCCAGCATTAGACTTCATCTCTCAATCCATCATCTAAAACCTAAAACACATAATTGGTGGCCAATCAATTATATATTAACAATATTCCATTCAATCAGAGCTAAAGAAATCATTAAGTCAAGAGTAATAACCAATTCATACAATCATAGCAGATCCATACAAACCCTAGACTAGATCAAATTAGTTCATAATGCTATCAAACATACTCATCTCATTAATATTCAAAGAAATCAATTTAGACATGATAATATCCATAAGTACAATTCCAATGAAATTAAAGAGATAAAGTTCAAGAACAAAACCAAATTACAAACTCCCTGAAGCTTTTGAAGAATCTCTTGTTCAAATCTTGCAAGAAGGATGTATCAATGGCTAGAACAATCTAATCTAAGCTAGATTAATCAAAGTGCAATCAAAATCAAAGAAAACAAATGTGAAACCATAAGTTCTTCTCTTTGACGACTGATCCAATCTCAAACTCTCCACCCCCCCTTTGAAAACCCTAACTTTTTACATTTATACGAATGCTCCGCTTTAAAAAATCCGCGTTGCCTTTGGTCCATGAGAGACACGGCCAAGTTGGAGGAAACTTGGCCGTGTTGGAGGTCTTTGGAGGGACACGGCCACAAGCTTGGCTGTGTCCCTTGCTTGTGTTTGCTTCTATGAGAGTTTCTTCTTTTCTTCTTTGGAGTGGTTGAGTGACACGGCCAGTTTGGAGGGAGCTTGGCCGTGTTGGACAACTTTGGAGGGACACGGCCACAAGCTTGGCCGTGTCCCTTGCTTGTGTCTTCTACTGCTTGATTTCATATTTCTTTTTCCTTTGGACTTAAGTGAGACACGGCCAAGCTGAAGCAACTTGGCCGTGTTGGAGCTTTTGTTGAGGGACACGGCCACAAGCTTGGCCATGTCCCTTGAGTGTGTCCACCTCTGTGTCTTGACTTCTCCTTAGCTAGGTATGGGACACGGCCAGTGGCTTGGCCGTGTCCTCTGCATGTGTCAGCTACTGTCCATTTTTTCCTTCTTCATGGTTCCTTGGCTTTTTAACCTAAAACAAAACTTGAAACAAACTTTAAACAAGAAGTAAATAAACAATAACCAACAAAACATAAACACCATACTAAAAAACTAGATAAAAAATGACATAAACACTGAAATAAACGAAAAATACCAAAATTAATGAAAACACTAAATAAACTGATTAAAACTAACAAAATACCTAAATAAAACAATAATTATCATAATAAATAAGACACAAATCTATAACAAAAACTAATAAAACAACTACCCCACACTTAAAACTTTGCTTGTCCTCAAGCAAATTCACATGGCATAAATTAAAGTCTCAAACAACCTTAACTATAATTCCAGTATATAAGATGAAATCCTTTAAGACTCAGCTATAAATATTTGCATTTTACTTCAATCAAGGATTTTCTTAACTCATTCATTAATCCAGACATACAAATCTTATCTCTCATCTAAGTGTTTCTCTCGATTGCAAAGGTTATTTCACTCAAACCATCATGACTGCATACTACCATAAACTTGCTTAATTATCCAATCTCCCTCACTGATTTTCTCAAGAAATAATCCGAATGTCTTTCATTTGGATGTAATGGGGCTGAGGTAAAGGTGTGAGAAAAGACATTTAAGCTGGAGCATCAAGAAATGGAGTATCTAAATTAGACAATACTCTTGCTAAGATACTCATAACTCCCTTCAAATGGCATACTCACCAACCCTTGATACTTTCATATACTTGCATACTTCAAGAAAAATACATGAGTCAACATTCCTCTAATGCTAGAAAATATATGAATTTTGTATATATATATATATATTTTATTTTCTCTTTTTCTTTTTCTTTTATTTTTATCATCATTATATATATATATATACAAAATATAAACTTGCATGGAACATCTAGCTTAAAATGTAGAGGAAAAGAATAAGCGACTCTTAGTTAAATACAATGTGCACAGTATGCATTTCAACCCCAAATAGCAATACCATTTTTTTTCTTTCTTTTTTTTTTACTTGCTTACCCCAGACTTTTGAATTAAACCACCCTATTGTCAAATCATAAGAACTCCATTCCTTGATGCAGGTATGATGATAATAAGAGAAAGTTGAGTTATGAATTGTGTTGATCAAACAAGAAAAGGTCAAAGGCTCAACTTGGCTCACTAAGGAATTCAATATTAAGGGAGGTCTTTTTAAGCTAAAGGGCTAGCCTAATTTGCCTTCATCATTTTAAAACTCGAGATGAAATCATAATGTGAGTTCAATTAGTATGCAAAAGCAAGCTCTAGAGATGCAAAATCATGAAGGTGCACACTTAAGAAAAGAAAATCAATTGACACTAATATTCAATTTATGAGGCTCAAAACTCACAAAGGTGGGTTCACAAAGATTTATATGTCATGAATTGCAAAATGTAAAAATTGACCCTGAATGAATTCAAATGCTCATTTCTATGCTGATACTAAAGTCTCAACTATAATGCTAGAATCACAGAAAAGATCAATAAATTTTCAACAATTATGCCATGCATAACTCAATAAAACACACCAAGACAAACAAAACAAAAATCAAAGAAAAGCTAAAAGATTACCCCACACTTTAGAATTTACACTGTCCTCAATGGAAAATAAGAATAATAAAGAAAAAGAGTTAAAGGACAACCTGTCTTCCATCGTACCCTGGTGAGGAAAATCCCTAACTTTTCATCACAAACAAAAATGTTCAAAAACAAAAGTACAATATATAAAAATGAAATATCCAAAATATAAAATGTTAACATTAAAAAAAATGACAAATAATAACAAAAATACACTAAACACAATAAAGCAAGGAACTCAAAATCTACGGTGAGGGCGGGTGTGAAGATGATGCAGCCGAGGGATAGAGACTTAAAATCTTTGCAATGTTGCTATTAATATGTTCCAACTGCTGCAAAACCTTAGCATGGTTACGGTCCACCTTGCCATCCAGTCGATCTACTTTTCCCTCTAAGGCCTCAATCCTATTAAGTACCTCTTGATTAGCCGAGACCGGAACATCCTCATCTAGATCAAGAGAATCTGAGTCAGACTCTTCTTAAACCCGTGCTCTCTTCTGCCTGTCCCCCGGTGCTTCTGGCTCAGCTGAAGCCATCATATAAGCCCCTCTCCTATGCACCACCATATGCATCTTCTCTAATGTGGCCAAATCCAAAGAGTCATTACCCAAAATTCTAGTCATGCGACTGGTACTCGGGTCAAAATCCTCCAGAAGGGCTACTGCTAATGTGGTAATCAACCCTCCAATACAAATTGCCCCCCTCTTTTTATTGGCCACACTATCAAAAACATCGGCTAACCAATAGCCAGAACTAACAGGCACTGCATTACAAGCATAATCTGGGAAAAATAGCTCACTCAATTCCACCACACCTGGGCTCTCTTTCCGAGCAAAGAATCCACAGGACATAAAACGATGCAAATACCTCAAAGCGGGATTGCTCAATTTAGTAGCTTTGGCCGATTTGGCCACATAAGTCCCTGAGCCTAATGCTGCCCAAGCAAATTGTTGTTTAAACTCTTTAGGTACCGACCTTTCCCCATGTTGATGGAAACCATATATAGCATTCAATTGTTCAATATTAATCACAAATGATTTCCCAAGCAATTTAAAACTCATCCTAGAGCAAATTTTTTGTTCATCTCTTTCAACCTTAAGAGATGTCAAAAATTCCAAAGTCAGCTCTTGAAACTGCAAAGGTCGCAAGGAGACTAGGATCTCCCACCCAAGAATTTGCACATAACGATAAAAATTAGTCCTAATTTGCAGAGCATCAAGGGATTCATCATTAACATACCTCGTCGGGAAGAAACCCCGAGCCAAAAGATTCGCTCTCTTCAAAGATGAAAACAACGAAGATGAAGAAGCCCCTTCAGCTGTAGGTCTCTTCTTCTTGCGGTGTGAAACTATCTTTGTTTTTGGCATCTTGAGAAATCTGAAAAATTTAACACCAAAACATGATTAAATCGATCTTTTGTGAGAGAAAAAGAAGTTTTAACAGATTAATTCTAGTTTAGGTGAAGAAAAATGAGCTTTAATGGAGGTTTTGGAGCTTGTAAGCACAAGTAATGGAGGTTACGAGAGAGAGAAAATGAGAGAGCGAGAGAGAGAACAGAAAGAAAATTAGGGATTGAATGGACAAAACTGTGCAAAAATTGTGTTTTTAAAGTGAAAAAGTGGAGAGACACGGCCAAGTTGGGGTGAACACGGCCGTGTCTTGTGTGTTTTGAGGGACATGGCCAGTGACTTGGCCGTGTCCCATGGGCATGTCTACTACTGTAAGAAAAGATGTAAAATAAAAACAAAGAACAATTTGGTGAAGCTTGGCCGTGATGTGACACGGCCAAGGGACACGGCCAAGCTCCTTGGCCGTGTCACCCACTGTGACAATTGTGCAAAAATAAAAATAAAACCAAGTTTTTGTTGAGGCTTGGCCGTGTCCCATGTGACACGGCCAAGGGACACAGCCAAGCTCCTTGGCCGTGTCACCCTCTGCCAGTTTTAACACTTTTTTTTTATTTTTATTTTTATTTTATATTACCAATTCTCAAAGAAATTGCAAACATCTTCTTCGATCAACCCTAAAACACATTAGAAAAATAAAAACCGATCAAAGCACCCATTCCATTTATTTAAACCAAACATAAAATCAAAATTCGCTAAATTTAAAATTACAACTATGAAAAAGAAATGCAATCCGATGGGTTGCCTCCCATTTAGCGCTTCTTTAATGTCATATAGCTGGACATCATTTCAAGGCTTAGGGGTCATGGATCAAAGTGCTATCAATGATCCTCACTTCATGAAATCCTTCATTGTATGGTTTAACTCTCTGTCTATTTACTTTTAAAGTCTTATTGGTTCGAGAGTTAAGCAATTCAATGGCACCAGAAGGACATACCTGAGTTATCTCGAAAGGACCACTCCATCGAGACTTGAGTTTACCTGGAAACAGACGGAGTCGAGAATTAAAAAGTAAAACTTTCATGCCTGGACTCAATGTCTTTCGCACAATAAATCTGTCATGAAGTGCTTTAGTGCGATCCTTATAGTTCCTCGAGCTCTCATATGCCTTTGGGTTAAGGCACTTTTGGGTCTCCCCCACTAGTTTAGCCCCCTCTTCTAAGGTCAGTGTCAGCTCCAATTTATCTGAGGAACCTGTCTGCAAGAAAAAATCTAAAACAACTGCTTCAACACAATTAATTAAAGAACAATCCTCATATAAAGCAGTTGTAGGAATGGGAGAAGTGTTAAAAATAGAAAATTCAATCTTCTGTCCCAAGACAGTCATTGATAATTTACCATTTTTAACATCTATTAAGGTGTTGGTAGTAGCCATAAAAGGCCTACCCAACAGAATAGTGTGTGCTGATGGTGTAGGGTTACTTCCTTCCATGTCAAGAACTATAAAATCCACAGGTACTATCAACCCTCCAACCTTAACTAACACATCTTCTACAACCCCTTTAGGGAATCTAAGAGATCTATCAGCTAATTGCAACATCATTTTGGTTGGTTTAAGTGCCCCTAGTTCTAATTCTTGAGACACAGAATAAGGCATCAAATTCACACTAGCTCCTAGATCACACATGCCGTCAGTCCCCTTTCCATTCCCCATAGTAAGTTGAATTATAAAGCTACCAGGATCCTTTAGCTTGGGAGGTAGTTTATGCTGCAGAACAGCACTAGCTACCTCTGAAAGTATCACCTTTTCATTCGGCTCACACCTCTTTTTCTTGGTGATCAGCTCTTTGAAGAATTTGGCAAAAGCCGACATGTTCTTTATTGCTTCCAGTAAGGGTAAGTTAATACTTACCTTAGACAGCATGTTGAAGATGTTAGAAAATTGCTTATCTGGTTTATCATCCTTCAACCTGCTGGGGAATGGTATAGGTGCCCGGTATGGATTGCTTGCCTTGTGTAAATCTGCTGAAGGGGACTTCTTCATTGATCTATCTCCAGCACCTTTGTTCTCTGGTTCTCCTTTCTCCTTGTTCTCTTGGTCACCTGCATTCACAGAATCATTTTCAACATTATTATTAATTTCCTTACCACTTCTAAGAACAGTCACTGATTGTGCCTGCTCAGGTTGACTTGGGAATTTCCCCTTTTGTTGAATCTGCATCTGTTGTGCAAGTTGCCCTACTTGAGTCTCCACTTTCTTAAATGATGCTTCTAATGAATCCAGTCTCTTATTGGTCATCTCTTGATTTTTAGCACTGACTTGGATAAAAGCTTGTAAACTTTCCTCCAAACTCTCTATCTTAGACTGCCCTTGATTTGAGGATTGGCCCTGTTGTTGGTTCTGTCTCTGGAGCAAATGGAAAGGCTGCTGAGAATTATTTGTTGCCCAAGAAAAATTTGGGTGATTCCTCCAACCAGGGTTGTATGTATTTGAATAAGGATCATTTCGGGTCCTTTGTTGAAATCCCCCCATGGCATTGACTTACTCAGCTTCATTCCCATAAGACTCATATGCGGAGGGGCAAATATTTGCTCCATGCCCAAGAGTTCCACAAATTCAACAAATTTCTTGAGTGGATGAAGGAGAATTGTTTTTCATGTTCAACATCTGCACTTGCCTTGTCAACTCAGCTATTTGATTGACCATCTCACTATTGGCTTCCAGTTGATTCACCCCTTTACTTCTTCCCCTTACACTTTTCTGTTGAGAATTAGCTCCCAACATCTCAAAGATCTCATAAGTTTCATCAGCTGTCTTTTCTCCCATAGCTCCCCCAGCTGCGTTATCAACAGTGTTCTGAAATTGCTGGGTTAGACCATCATAGAAAAACTGATTAAGAAGTTGAAGTGGGTAGTGATGATGTGGACACTGATCAATAACATCTTGAATCTGTCCCAAGCCTCATGAAATGGCTATCCTTCAAATTGAGAGAATGTAGCAATCTTCCCTCTCAATTTAGCTGTCTTTTGATGAGAGTAAAACTTGCCCATGAACTTGTTATAAACTTGCTCCCAAGTTGTCAAAGAGTTTTCGGGCAACATCATAAGCCAGCTCTTTGCCCTATCCTTCAAAGTATATGGAAAACATCTCATCCTCAACTGATCTTCTATTAGTCCTCCCAATGGAAAAGTGTTGAGGGTAGAATAAAAATCCCGAATAAAGTTCAAAGGATCTTCATTTGGAACTCCATAGAATGATGGCAGTATATTGTAATGAATGTTCTTCAACTCATAATTTCTTGCTGCATCTGTCAATCTTATGCAAGAGGTGGAAGTTCCAATGACAGGTCTAGCAAAATCTCTCATAGTCCTTTGTCTTTCTTCTGCCATTTTAACAGATTGTGCAAATTCCAACTCAAAATCAGAAGTGTCCTCCTCTGAAGTATCAAATCCTGTGTACAGTTCAAACTCTTCCCTGCTCCTTTTCACTCTCTGAATTTCTGGAATGACTGGGTATAGCTCTCCTCCAAGTGATCTCCTGCCTTGCATAAACAAAATTTCTAGAACAAAAGAAATATTAAAAGCAAAAGACAAATAAAAAAAATGAAAACAATGAAAAATAATCTAAAGTATCTATAACTAATAAACAATTACGCCAATTAGCCTCCCCGGCAGCGGCGCCAAAAACTTGTTGCGCTCAAATTAACTCTACTACAAAGCGTCACTCGCAAGTATACGAGGTAGCTGTAGCAAAGGTGATCTCCCCAAGGTCGTCTCACAAGGAAGCTAAAGTAGCTAATTGATTATCAGATTATAAATAACAAGTAATGAATAAATTTAAATTGCTAAATAATGAAGAAGATTGATTGAAGTTTAAAACAAATAAAAGTAAACTGGACTGATGTATTGATTCACTTAATAGAATGGTCTAGGGTTTGCACTTCTCTGCTACTTATATGTATGAATGGTTATTCCTCTTAACCAATTTAATTTCAAAGATTAAATCTCAAGCAACTTAATTAATTGAATAAAGGAAATAAGCTCTCGCATTCAAACCTCTCTCAAATAATCTTGTTCCAATTGAAATAATCTTTTCCTAGGTTATATCTCTAATTCACCTAAGTCCTTAATTGAATTGTTCCAGCATTAGACTTCATCTCTCAATTCATCATCTAATACCTAAAACACATAATTAGTGGCCAATAAATTATATATTAACAATATTCCATTCAATCAGGGCTAAAGAAATCATTAAGTCAAGAGTAATAACCAATTCATACAATCATAGCAGATCCATACAAACCCTAGACTAGATCAAATTAGTTCATAATGCTATCAAACATACTCATCTCATTAATATTCAAAGAAATCAATTTAGACATGATAATATCCATAAGTACAATTCCAATGAAATTAAAGAGATAAAGTTCAAGAACAAAAACAAATTACAAACTCCCTGAAGCTTTTGAAGAATCTCTTGTTCAAATCTTGCAAGAAGGATGTATCAATGGCTAGAACAATCTAATCTAAGCTAGATTAATCAAAGTGTAATCAAAATCAAAGAAAACAAATGTGAAACCCTAAGTTCTTCTCTTTGACGGCTGATCCAATCTCAAACTCTCCACCCCCTTTGAAAACCCTAACTTTTTACATTTATACGAATCCTCCGCTTTAAAAAATCCTCATTGCCTTTGGTCCATGAGAGACACGGCCAAGTTAGAGGAAACTTGGCCGTGTTGGAGGTCTTTTGAGGGACACAGCCACAAGCTTGGCCGTGTCCCTTGCTTGTGTTTGCTTCTATGAGAGTTTCTTCTTTTCTTCTTTGGAGTGGTTGAGTGACACGGCCAGTTTGGAGGGAGCTTGGCCGTGTTGGAAAACTTTGGAGGGACACGGCCACAAGCTTGGCCGTGTCCCTTGCTTGTGTCTTCTACTGCTTGATTTCATCTTTCTTTTTCCTTTGGACTTAAGTGAGACACGGCCAAGCTGAAGCAACTTGGCCGTGTTGGAGCTTTTGTTGAGGGAAACGGCCACAAGCTTGGCCGTGTCCCTTGAGTGTGTCCACCTCTGTGTCTTGACTTCTCCTTAGCTAGGTATGGGACACAGCCAGTGGCTTGGCCATGTCCTCTGCATGTGTCAGCTACTGTCCATTTTTTCCTTCTTCTTGGTTCCTTGGCTTTTTAACCTAAAACAAAACTTGAAACAAACTTTAAACAAGAAGTAAATAAACAATAACCAACAAAACATAAACACCATACTAAAAAACTAGATCAAAAACGACATAAACACAGAAATAAACTAAAACTACCAAAATTAATGAAATCACTAAATAAACCGATTAAAACTAACAAAATACCTAAAATAAAACAATAATTATCATAATAAATAAGACACAAATCTATAACAAAAACTAATAAAACATCAACTAAGAAATATTTAATATAAGGGAAATAATATGGCTACTGGATGTTTGAATTAAAGATTAGGCTTGAAATAAATTAGGGTTTGAATCTAAAGAATGGAGGTTTTGGATTTAGGATTTCAGAAGTTGTATGAAACTCATATTAAAGTTTAGGGTTTAAATAAATAAAATTTGAAGATCATTCAAATAGAATTTTAAGTTAGGTATTTGGAAAGAATAAGCTACTGTGAATCTTAGAAAAATAGAATTTATTATGGTTTTGAGAAAACATAATATTGTTTTAGGGTTTTAGAAAAGTGCAATTAGGGTTTTATACTTCAAAAATTAATTTAACGAGTATTAAGATATTAGGGTTTTGGTTCATAAAACATATAATTCGGATTCAACAATTTCATGCTACTGAAAAATTAATATCAAAATACTTTAACAAAACATTAAAAAGGAAGCATATTATGGCTGTTGTGAATATAAGAATTTATTGGTTAAGCTCAAACCTCCGTTGTTAATTCCACCACAATTTGAATTCTTGTCAAACAATAACAAAGACAGTGTGTGCTGCCTTTTGATAGATTGTATATTGTTTGCTGCTTTTTGGTCCTTCAAGTTCGAGGTTATGAAAAAATTGCCAAAAAGAAGTTTAATAGTTCCGATCCCAAAAGTCTTCAAAAATCCAGATCCCCTTTCAGTGTATTTTAATGTGGTATTTATAGGCAACTAAAATCAAATACCTAGTATATTAAGGAAATTAAAAATTGTTTTGGAACTAAATTAAAAAACCAAATAAAATAGGGTTTCAAAAAAAACTACACGCGGGCCCGGGCGAGCTGTGGGCTGGATACGGGCTCCGCACGAAGAATTGCGCAAATTGGCCCGTGCCCAATTCGTCGCCAGCGACTTTTGTCGCCAGCGACTTTTTGTCGCCAATTCTGTCGTCGCCGATTTTTATTTTTTTATTATTATTTTTATTTATATATTATTATATATATATATTTTAAAAAAATAAATAAACAAATGAAAAGTAAGATAAATATTACATTAAAATAAATAATAAATAATAAGTAAAATAAATTAAAATAAATAATATATATTAAAATAAATAATATATACCATAAAATTATTTTGGACTGTTTTAAAATCTTTGGACTAGACTGGATCAAAAATTAAGGGTCTACAGTTTGCCCCCTATTTGAGCTATTTGAGACTACAACAAAAGAGAGCAAAAAGTAATGTGATTTTTTATTGGGATTAGAGCCAAAATGGACTTTTTATCCAAGGTTGGTTTGAGTTTTGGACTCAAAAATAATTTGGATTCTAGACTCGGGGTAAGTTCTGGACTTAAAAAATAATTTGGGTTCTATACCCGAGGTAAATTCTGGACTTTAAAAATAATTTGGATTTTGGACCCGAGATAAGTTCTGAACTTATAAATAATTTGGGTTCTGGACTCGAGATAAGTTCTGAACTTAAAAATAATTTGGGCTCTGGACCTGGAGTAAGTTCTAGACTTAAAAATAATTTGGGTTCTGGACTCAAGATGAGTTTTGGACTTAAAAATAATTTGGGTTTTGGACCTAGAGTAAGTTCTGGACTTAAAAATAATTTAGATTCTGGACCCGAGTTGAGTTTTGAACTCAAAAATAATTTGAATTTTGGACCCGAGATGAGTTCTGGACTAAAACATAATTTGAATTTTAGACTTGAGATGTAACACCCCCACACCCAATACATACACACTACATACACCACCCTGTAGTATACATGTATCGAATATAGGAATGCTACGGACTTTATTAACATTTAAAACATTTTAAATGATACCATCATCTTTCTCATATACATTATAGAAAATAAATCATTAACTTATAATATAAAACAAATAGATATATATATATATATAATATACATTTACTTAATACGCAGCGGAATATAGAAAATATTTACATTATAAACAATATTTACAAAATATGAAAGAGTTATACATGATTGGCAAAACTTCTCTGATCTTTAAGTTCCCAAAATCAACTCTTCAACGTCTACTCTCACTCGGTCTCGAAGAGCTCTCAGGTTCAACTCTATCAACTCTATCACCTGTGCGATTAAATACTATCGCGCTAAGCCAAAGGCTTAGTAAGATAATTCATGCTAATGTTATGCTTTAGTGCAATGCAATGTTAATTATCAATCCATATTATACATGTAACATCATATATGCAAAGCAAACAACATACCATTACATTTCATAATCCAATATAAGTAGACATATCACATTTCAACATCTTTTCATATAATTTATTAGTTACTCATTAAACCATTCATGAACAACATTAAACAAAGACAAGCATGGGTCCAAGACACACTAATATGCCATTCAATTTTCAGAGTTAATGTTTTGGTTTTGTTATCACATTTATCAATATCATATACCCAACTAGGCTTCAAGGATTAAGTTCAACCAAGCTTCAAGGGGAGCAAAGCATGCTAAGCTTCAACCCAACTTGGCTTCAAGAACCAACCCAACCTAGCTTCAAGGGTTGTAACATCTCAATTAGGCTTCAAGGATTCAATCCAACCTAACTTCAAGAGATTGTTACTATCATTAGGCATGCCACCAATAACAAACTCTGAAAATGGAATAACACATTAGCCACACAATTCATTCACATTTCATTCTCAATTCTCATCAATTAGGCAAACATTCCATGTATCTTTCAATTGAATCATCATAGCCAATCACAATGGCCTCAAATCAAACAATATCTCAATTCATATTAATCATATAACATCATTGATACAACATTTCAAAGTACATACCACATTACCATTCACAATGCATATAGTCTAACATTGTTCATATGTATCATCAATATCAACAAAGGTGTGCTACAATCTCAACATCAATGAATGTATGTTCCCCATATGTTTGATTAGGTCCTTCTTATCTTTGAAGTATATTTAAAGTGTTTATGTTTAGGTTTAAGTATCAATAATATCTTTGAAGAAACAAAACCATACAAAAAGAACAAAAATAAAAACAGTAGCCAACACATTTGAGGGACACGGCCAAGCTTGTGGCCATGTCTCTCAACTGAATTTTCGCAGTGACAGACACTAGCATGGGACACGGCCGTGTCTCTTAAAAACCAATCCAACACGTCCAAAATTTCATGACTTGGCCGTGTCTCTCAATGCCTTTGGCCGTGTCACCCAAGAACAACACCCTAACCAAAACCAATTCTCTTCAAATATCACTCAACACAATATACACCATATAACATGTTTCAAATGAATATAATCAATGTTCTAAACACATATTCATCACAAAAACCACTTCACAATACATTAATATTACATTTAAACAAATACCATTTCAAAACCCTAAAATCCAACATCATTCATAATCTTTCAAAATCAACATCTACCACTTTCCACAACAACACCTATGTAACCTTTTAACTTAAAATCACTTTAACACTTGAAAACACATCATAAACACATCTCATCATCAAATCCTACAAACCCTAATTCACTTCAAACACCCCTTCAAAAGAAAAGAAGAAATCAAGGAAAAGATCTTACCTCAAATGAAGAAATTTCACAAATCTTTAACCAAATCCTTTGATTGCTTCTTCAATTTGCTTCAAGCATCAAGAACACCTCTCTTGCTCTTTCTCTTCTTGGATGGCCGGCACACACATGAGAAGAAATGAAATCCAACACAAATCAAATAGCTTTTCTTCTTTAAATCTCCACCATGCAATCCAATTCAAGCAATTACCAAAACACCCCTCAATCATTTAACTAACCTCTTGTCTCTTATAAACCCAATTATGTAATTTCACATATCCCATAAAAATATCTCTCTTCCATTGACTCTCCCTTTGACTTATGTATATGTTATATATATTATCATATAAACAACATATACACTTTACTCTAAACCCTCTTTCTTCCCCAAAACACATATACACAAGCATTCTCTTTCAAATCTCTTTTCTTATCACATAACATATACATTCAATCCAATTTACAACAACAACAACAACAACAACAACAACGACAACAACAACAACATAAACAAAACTTCTAGAGCATACATGAGGATATTACATGAGATGAGTTTTAGATTTGGGTTCTGGAACCGAGGTAAGTTCTGAACTTAAAAAAAATTAGATTATCTACAAAAAATGATTGTAGTCAGTAGGATATCAAAGAAATTTATAAAAAATTTAACTATTTATTACCATACTTATATTCTCTTGCCCCCTACGTGTAAAAATATTTTAAAAGTACAAAAATATTTTTTGACATGCAAATATCTAAATAATTGAGTTGAATAATTGAATTTACTATTTATTCACTGTGTATTCACTATTTATTCATTATTCACTCACTATTCACTTACTATTTATCGATAGTAATATTGATTTTTTTCTTTTTTTTCACGAGAATTACTGTTTTTCCATTTTTTATTTTTGTCTTTTACCTTTGCAATTTGTCTATATAAACGACTTATTTCTTCAATACTCATCCACACTTACATATTTTCATAGTTGAAGCAGAGAGTTGAGAAGAAGATGCATGCTTTGAGATCAGGGACTCAATCCAATGATGAATTATTGAAATTTATTCGACAGTATGAAAATGGAACTGTAAGTCTACTAGCTAGGATGCAACTTCATCGCAGTTCAAATAAAAAAACTAAGGTAACAATGTAACTTAATATTTTAATAGCACAGATATGTACTTATTATTTTATTTCATTTTATTATCTTAATAATAATAATAATTTTTTTAATAGTACTAAAGATTAGGAAAAATAAATTAATTAGTGGACTATTTTTAAGAATTTAATAAATAAACAAATATATAAATTAAAATAGAACATAACGAGTAAGTTTAGTCTATGAATCAGTGGTATTGGTAGGATGATATACTTACCTCATGTTAACTTACCTGGCTCTATGTTAGCACGATCACTTTGTTATCCAGGGCAGAGGGTGTGTCTATAAAGCCCAACAATGGTATGATGTAGGACCTTCTCGGGTAAAATGGATTGTCCGAGAGTG
The DNA here is from genome assembly GCA_947685225.1 of Garcia nutans. NCBI lineage: Eukaryota > Viridiplantae > Streptophyta > Magnoliopsida > Malpighiales > Euphorbiaceae > Garcia > Garcia nutans. The sequence continues at coordinate 21,059,628 of CANTUV010000044.1, forward strand.
TGGTTTTGAAAGCTTTTTCTTGCAATTACTATCTGAGGAGTGTCTGATAGACAGCAGTGTAGTTCAAGCATTATCAGAGCAGTGGATGGACACAACCCATACTTTTCACTTACCTGTAGGAGAGATGACCATTGGCCCAGTCGATTATACAACCATAACTGATATCCAGTACTATAGCCTTTCGGTTCCTCTTACCAATGATATTCTGACACACGAAGAGATTCAACAGTTAATTGATATGAAACTATCATTAAAAAAGCCCTTCAAGATAAAAATTGAGTCAATTCGGAGTTATTGGATAAACTATGATGGACAAGTTCATAGAGAAAAAACCAAACAATATGCTCAAGCATTTTTACTGTATTTACTTGGGTCAACCATTTTATGCAACACCAAATCTGCCATCCATCTATCGGTATTGAGGGCCCTTACTGATATGAGCATGGTACCACTTTATGGCTGGGGTGAAGCTGGCCTTGCCTATCTCCTTCATGGACTAGACAAGATTTATAGAAATAAGAAGTCTTTCATTGGTTTCATGGTGGTTGTCGAGGTACTTTTCTTCCATTATCGTCAATTCCATGCTTATACTAGTATGAATTTGATTTTCATTATTATTACAGGTATGGGCATATGAGCATAATCTTGTGAGGGTGCCAGGCATTTCCCAAGAGAGAATTGTGTATCCAAGGTTGAATTTTTGGTTGTCAGATAGTGTAACAGTTCCTGGCTCCCACCATGTGCACACCCAGCGCTATCTCTTGAGTTGCTTAACCTGGGGCCAAGTAAAATAATATTAGTATACTTTAAAATTTATATAAAAAAGTGCACTTACGTTCTATCATCCTATAGATCAATTTGGCTTGGTAGAACATGGGAGAGTGAATGAACTGGCTTCTTCCATGAAAGCCACACTGCCTTTTCAACATACCCGCCGAGTCATTGCTAGCCCTATGTCTAGTGGCTGGTTTCTTAGGGAGAGGGTGTATGACTGGTTCCTTGGTCCTGAGCGACGGAGGATTCCAATGAATTGCCAGAGTATACTTTAAATACTGCATCAATGCCGGAGAGTGTGTGGTGGTTAGCTAGGCACGATTATGATGTTGAAACCTTTCTCTACCCACCGAGTGTATCATATACCCATTTTATTCAAGTATGACTCTTGAACTTTGATGTATCTCCTGTTGGTGTCAGAGAAATTCCCGAGGAATATGAGGATGAAGTGGAATATCATGGGGAGGGAAGAGGGTTCATCCCGCATCCCGGGTCTAGTACCTCTCAAATAAACTTTTACCATTTTGCCATTGCAATTACTTCTTTCTTAACTTGTTTTGCCTGTTTTAATGGTTATTGCAGGCTACTGGCTCATTTGGTCATGAGGCTGGATCTTTCTCTGCTGCTTCTCCATTTGCTCATTCTTATCAACCGGAGACGCCATCTCATCCGCAAGGCATTAATATGAGTTATCTGGTAGGTTATCCTATTCCATGATGATTTATGCTACATGTATGCATGATGATTATGTATGCTCTTACCCTTTCCTTTTTGACTCACAGCAAATCATTGAGGAATAAAACAAGAAACTACAAGAAGAGTTAGCTACTAGTCGTCAGCAGGCTGCCCATTTTGAAAAATTGTACCATCAGTCAGAGCAAGATTTTTAAAACTTTCAGTTCCAGGGAATAAGGGATCCTAGTGCTTTGTCTTCTAGGGCGCCCCAAACTGATGACCATAAGATCCTTTCATCTACTTCAGATGAGGATCAATACAAATCTGAATTCCAGGGTAATAGAAGTTTAGATGCTCCTTCTTCGGGTGGACTCAGGCTATATGATATGCCTCCTCCTCCAACAGGCGATGACTTTTTCAGAGCTTTGTTTGATCAGGATCCATCACCTCCTTCTCAGTGATCCATCATTATTGTATTAATTGAGAAAATATTGTATTAATAATAATAATAACAACAACAATGATTATAATTTGCACTTTTACTGCAACTTTTGACTTTTAATTAATTTTTTACTATTATTATTATTTTTTACTATTATTATTACTTTTATTATTTTTTATTTTATTTCTTTTATTTTGTTATTATTATTATTTCTACAGTACAATCATTGTTCCTCTCACAATTCATAATTCCATAGTAGCATTGATTCACAAAGCCAAAGGCAACATGGCGACTCAAAACCTTTTCGCCGTTGATTTCCTATCCATGTGCATCTCGGTCTCAAGCCATTCCTTATCAATTTTGGAATAGCCAATCACCCTATATAAATCTCTCTCCATGCCATGACCCCATACAGAAGCTAGAAAATTTTTCACAAATTTTCATCAAAATCCTTTTTAACAATTCTAATATCCCTTCAATTATCCACAATGACATAACTCAATTTGAAGAAAATAAAAGGTTTATTTAAAAATATGAAAGCCATTCATTGGGAACAAATATCTTGGTCTAAAATTAATACTTTGAAGTACTTTCTAAAATATTAAATTCGACCATTCTTTTTTACATGCCATGGTTTCCTTTTGGAATGTGAATTCTAGGACATTTAAGATAAATGGCTTTGAGATATGTCCCATTATTGAAGAGTTTAAGGCCTTCCTTGGATATCTAAGCAATCAATCAATGGCATTACTTATATTGATTTCCAAAACTCAACAAAAGATGCAAATGTTATTTCATCTTTCAAAGCCCAAAGTTCTATAGTTGACGAGAGGTGAGAAAATTCTGATTGGTCCCTTGATTGACTTTTGCATTTATCATTTGGCTCTTACTAAGGCATAGGGACATATGCTTTGTCTATGCTTGCTTGGCCAATTTTTGCTTATTTCTTCTGATGGCGATATTGATCCACGAGTATTGGATATCATGGACCAAATGGAAGGAGGTTTGTCATCGATACCCGTGATCTTAGTTGAGACTTTAGTTAGATTAGACCAACTTAAATCAGGATTGCCAAAGAGATTGGCCGAGATTCTATTACTACTTTAGGTAATTACCTAAATTGCCCTTTCGAGTTTTTAATTTGGGTCTCTTTTTTATTATTTTATATTGCTTTAATTTTTACCTTGTCCGCCCTTATGGGTTTTTGAAACTAGCGAGTTGTCCTTATTTTTGCCTAAGCCACCCTTGCGGGGTCTCAACTTAGCGGACCTTTTTTTTTTTCTTTTTTTATACATAAAACCTCTTCAACCTATTAATGTTCACTAGCTCACTAAACTCATTCCCATCCATGTCTGATAACTTGACTGCACCCTTGTTCATGACTTGTTTCACAACATATGGTCCTTCCTAGCTAGGCCTAAATTTTCCTCTTGGATCAAATACATTTGGTTTACATTGCTTCAACACTAAGTTTCCGACTCTGAGCTTTTTAATCTTAACCCTTCTATTATAGGCTCAACCTATCTTCCTTTGGTACAGTTGATGATGATACAATGCTTTTAACCTCCTCTCTTCTAGTAAAGCCAACTGTGTGTACCTGCTCACTACCCACTTCATCTCAGGCAGTTCAACTTCTTAGACCACTCTTAATGACTTGATCTCAATTTCAATTGGTAACACTACCTCCATCCCATAAACCAAAGAGAATGGTGTCATTCCAATCGGCATTCGTACACTGGTTCTGTATCCCCACAAAGCAAAAGGAAGCATCTCCGACCAATCCCTGTATGTCTTCGTCATCTTGGACAAAATCTACTTAATTATCTTTTTTGTTGCTTCTACCTCACCATTATCCTTCGGTCTATAAGGGGAGAATCGGTGATGATGGATTTGGTATTTCGAGAATAAGTCCTTAACTGTACCTTGAAACTGTACCCCGTGTCCGATATCACACTTTGCGGGACCCTATATCTGCAGATGAGATTCTTTTAAATAAATCTAGCCATTTGCTTTGCCCCCAGTTTGTTGAAAGATTCAGCCTCAACCTACTTTGAAAAATAATCCACTGCTACTACAATAAAATGGTGACCATTTGAAGCCGTCAGATGTATCTCTCTTATAATGTTAATCCCCTAAGTTACGAATGGCCAGGGTGAAGACATAGAATGCAATTCTTTAGGAGGCATGTGATTCAAATTACCATACATCTGACATTGCTAACACTTCTTCACAAACTCAATGCAATCTCTCTCTATGGTCAGCCAGTAGTAACCTTGTCGAATTATCTTCTTAACTAGGGCTAAACCACTTATGTGTGGATCGTAACTTCCTGCGTGTATTTTCAACATAATATGCTCCACTTCAGGCTTCCTTAAGCATCTCAAGTGCACCCCCATTAGGCCATCTTCGATACAACTCTCCCTGAAAGGTGATGTATTGTAAGGACCATCATCTTATGGCTCTTCTTTCTTTCTTTGTTGCTCTCAACGGGTATTCCTTCTCCTCCAAAAATCATCTTATAGTTTCATACCACGCATCATGGTCTGTATCAGTTTCCATGGTTGTCTCATATTTATAACAAGGAGTTGATGAACTAATCAAAATCAGAGGCTTAAGGAATAAGTTGACAGGATTTTCCCATACAAAAGCCAATGTGGCTAGGGCATCGGCTATCTGATTTTCTTCTCTTGGTAGGTGTATAAACCTGCACTCCTTAAAGTTCTTCTTCATCATGGTGAAGTAATGGTGGTATGGTTTTAACGTTTCTTCTTTCAACTCCCACTCTCCATTTACCTGGGATACTACTAGTAATGAATCTCCAAAGACTTATGCCTTATCCACCTTCATAATCATCAGGTTCCAAACCAAAGATACATGCTTCATACTCCACCATATTATTGGTCGCCCTAAACTTCAACTTCTTGACTAAAGGGATAAGCTCCCCTTTGGGAGATTATAGTATGACTCCCAAACCTGCTTCTTTCCTATTCACTGCTCTGTCAAAATACATTTTCCATCCATGTGGTTTTATGGCTTCTAAATGTTCATCAGGAAATTCCAAGGTTACCTCTTCGCTATCTGGTAATGGTTGTTGGGCTAGGAATTCTGCCACCGCTCTACCTTTAATTGTTTTCCTGGTTACATACTCAATCTCAAATTCTTCCAATATTATCAACCATCGCCCATACTTCCTAATCAAATAGGTTGTCTCCCTTAAGTACTTCATCGGATCCAACCTGGAAATTGTCTGCACATTATAAGATTGAAAGCAATGCCGCAATTTCTTATAAGACCAAACCACAACTATACAGGTTTTTTCATTGATACCATACTTAATTTCATAAGGCAAGAGCTTTCTACTCAAATAATAAACTGTGTGCTCAACCCTTGACTCATCTGCTTGGTCTAGCATGGCTCCTATTGACTCTTCTTCTATTGCTAAGTATAGCAATAAGGGTTTACCAGGTTTAGGTGGTTTCAAAATAGGTGGATTTAGCAGATACTCCTTTATATGCTCAAAGGCCTTTTGACACTCTTCATTCCATATGACTGGCTGATTCTTTTTAAGTAATTTGAAGATAGGTTCACAGATAGTGGTGAGCTTGGCTATAAACCTGCTAATGTACTGTAATTTGCCAATGAACCTGCAAACTTCTCTTTCCATCTTTGGGGCGGGCATATCCTTGATCACCTTAACCTTGTCAAGGTCAATCTCAATGCCATTTGGACCAATCACATGTCCTAAGAATTTGCCTGAGGTAACCCCAAACACACACTTCTTCGGGTTTAACCTTAGCTTATACTTCACCGCTCTCTCGAAGAATAATTCCAGGTTTTGGAAGTGCTGCTCCCTTGTGTCCGACTTCACCATCATATCATCAACATACACTTCGATTTCTTTATGCATCATATCATGAAATAATGTGGTGGCCATCCTCTGATAGGTTTCTCCAACATTCTTTAACCCAAACGACATTTCCCTATAGCAAAATATACCCTATGTAGTAATGAAAACAATTTTGACTTTATCCTCTTAGGCCTTTTACACTTGTTGTATTTTAAAAAATCCATCTAAAAATGAGTGTAGTATGCTAGAGGCTGCACTATCAATGAGGACATCTATATGGGGGTAAAGGAAAATCATCTTTAGGGGAAGCTTTGTTTAAATCTCTATAGTCCACACAGACCCTAATTCTTCCATCTTTCTTTGGTACGGGCATTATGTTGGCTAGCCAATCTGGATAATCTATCACTTCAAGGAACTTTACTTGTATTTGTTTAGTGACTTCTTCTTTAACCAATTCAACCCATTCAGGTCTTAACAGCCTAAGCTTTTGTTTGACAAGTTTCATGTGAGTGTAAGTAGGGATCAGATGCTTGGCTATGTCTCGATCTATTCCAGGCATATCCTCATAATACCAAGCAAATACTTCTTCATATTTTTAAAATATTTTTTCAACTCTCTCTCTCTCTCATCAGGAGTAAGGTCGGATGTTTTACTAATGTTTTTAGGATTTTCAGTTGTTTCCAAATTTAATGATTGTGTATTGATAGAGTTAATATTAAAGATGCTCATGTAACCACTATTTGAATGTATGCAACCATCAGGAGAAACATTACACAAGTAAGCAAAATTAGACTTTATTGCATTCATTTTGGAAAAGAAAAATCATCATCCTCATACAAAGCCGACAAATTAAAATCAAAATCAAAATCATTATTCTCAAAATCACAAAGCAGAACATCTTCAAACTTCTCTTCAACCAGGGCAGCAATCTTCTCTGGAGTCTTTTTGACTTTCAGGACAACTTTCTTCTCTTCTTCCAGATTGGGCTCCTTGTCGGTTGGCAGGGTAAGCTCTGTCTTCACTTGTTCTACTAACTCAGAAACATAAGTAAAAATCTCAAAACTCGGGATCAACTTTTCCATGAACATGATTGGCTCGGGCTTTCCTTGGAGTGGTCCCATCTTTGGAGCTTTGACAAAGATCTCTTTAAGTGATGGGAAGCTCATCTTCTCATTCTTCTTTGGATGAACATCTTTGCCTGCTTCTTCATACCCTAACCCTTTCTTGGAAGTTTGAGTCTTGAAATTTGGAAGCTTTGTCATACCAGCCTTGCCCTTTCCAAGACCAACACCAGGAAGGTAGCTCATGTTCTTCATCATGTCCAAGACCTTGTAGTCCACTACTTCATCATCAAAAATTGTAGCTACTTGGAAACCATTGAGAGGCCTCTCTACCATTAGAGCATTAACAACCTCATTATCTTCGGCCTCGATGACCACCGTCTAATCTCCATTAGGGAATTTGATCTTTTGATGAAGGGTGGAAGGAACTCCACCAAGAGGGAGAAACCATGGTAATCCCAAAAACAGAGCAAAAGTAATAGGTATGTCCAAAACCACAAATTCAACAATAGATTCAATTGGACCAACCTTCACAATAGCTTTGAATGTCCCTTCGGCGTGCCTCTTGGTATTGTCATAAGCCTTAATGGTTACCTCCGTTGGGCTTAGATCCCTTGTTGACATAGCTAGCTCTGGCAATATTTTAAGTGGACAAACATTGTTGGCAGACCCATCATCAACCATTACACATGGGGTCCTTTTTCCTTTGACTTCAACTTTGATAAAGAGAGGGCGGATGTGATCTCTCCCCTCTTCCTGTAAATCTAGATCTGAGAAAGATACCATTCCTATATTAACTTCTCTCTTCTTTTGAATATCTTCACACTTCATCACTCCTTCAACCTTCATGAAGTTAACCAACTCCTCTAGTGTTATAGTGGTGGAAATTGGCATGCTAGTCAAGGCCTTGGCCATAGTTTCACGGTGCTTTTAGGAAGTGGCCAATAAGTCCCAAATACTAATGCATGCTTGGGTTCTCCTTAACTTCTTAAGCACAGTGTCATCTTCCTCTTCTTTATTCCCAACTTTAGCTTCCTTTCCTTTATTATTTTCTACTTCCTTGGGTGGTGGCCTTGCATAAGGCTTACTTGATCTAGTGTTCATCACTTCATCTTCTTCATCCTCGGACCAAGTCCATTCCTCCTTCTTGGGTTCAAGATCATCATCACTATTGCTTGAATCCCAAAACTCATTCACAACATAGATTGCTACTTCTTTTCCAACCACCTTTTGTTCAATTTTACTAAACACCACTTCTTCATTGCTTGCTTCTTCATCCACATCTTGCAGAGAAGACATGACAAAACTTTCATGCAAACCTCCTCCAATTATGAAGGCCACCGGTGGTGGTACTCTATTGAACCTTGGCAGTGGATTGTCTTTGGTGTTTGGCTTGTTGGACTCGGGTAGCTTCCCACTATCAATCAAATTTTGGATCTCATGCCTCAACCTCACACATCTATCTGTGTCGTGCCCTTGCATTTGATAAAATTGACAAAATGCCTTAGTGTCAAAATTAGGTGGGAGAGGATTAGGTTGTAACAATCCCTTCTTTTGTAGCTTATTGAGAACCCAAGACAATGGCTTCCCCAATTCTGAAAACTATCTTCTTCCTCCTTGGACAGTAGCATTAACATTAACTGCCTTTTGCATGCCTTGGTTACCAGATTGGTAGTTTCCTTTTTTATTTCGTCTTGCTAAAAAGCAATTCTTCTCCCTTTCCCACTCTTCAATTTGCAAGCCCGCTTGTAAAAGATCTTTGAAATTTCGGATAAGCATATGAGACATTTTTTCATGAAGGCTAGGTAACACTCCTCTCACAATCATTCTAATTCGATCGGATTCATCAAGCCTTCTCTTGAGCAATGCAGCCTTATTTCTCCACCTCTTCATATAGTATATGAAGTTTTTGTTCGATCTTTTTCTAATGGACTCCACCTCCATTAGAGTAACTTTCAATTCAACATTGTATCCACATTGTTGGATGAAGGCCTTGTATAGCAAATCCCAGCTCTTTTGTGTGCCATCATCTAAGGTATTGAACCATTTTTGGATAATAGGATCCAATGAGAGCATGAAGTACCTTAGATTTTGATCCTTAGTAGCTCGGGCAGACTGCATAGCAGTGATATACTGCTTCATATGGAGGTAAGGATTTTTATTTCCATCAAACTTTGCAAAGGATGGTATCTTGAACTTGTATGGAACTTCTTCATATAGCTCAAACAATTTGTCAACCTCGGACATTTCTTCAATTTTTAACTTCTTTTGAAACTTCTTTTCTAGGTTAGTAATAATCTTCTCAACATCTGAAGTTTCAGTTTTCTCCACAACTGATCTTTCAACAACCTTCGGCTCTTTCTTCTTGTCTTGAGGATCTTAGAAGTATTGAGCCCAGTCGTCGTCATCATCGATGACTACCTTGTCATCATCAAAAGCCACTTTACCAACTTTAGCCTTCCCCTTATCTTTCTTAGTGCTTGCAGATGCTTTAACGGTGTGCCCAAACATTGTAGTCATTTGATTCTTCATGATTTCAGCTAGGCCCCCTTTAGTTCTTCTATTTTATCATTGAAGGTGTCTTCCACCATTCTTTGAATTTGTTCGGGCTCCATTGCTTTTGGTGAAAAAGTGATTGAGTCACTACTGGATTATTCATCTCCGGTGTAGGTCAGATTGTCGTAGGCTTTTAAACTATTGTAATCCAGGGCTGTGAGCCAGAAAGGATTAATGATATGTGATGCAAATGTATGCATGCATGCATGTATGTATGCACAAAAATCAAAGATAATTAGATGTTCCTTCCAACCTTATAACTTCCACACATGGATGGCGAGTCTCTTTTCCTAGGTATATGGTTAACAAAATACCAACATGGGGCATCTTGTTATCGAAAAATTCCCTCGAACGTTTCAACCAATAGTTATATTTTAAAAATGAAAATCAGTTCATAACAATTTTCATTAATTAGGTTTTAATCTATTCAACCAACTATAATAGCTTTTATGCTATATTGGATTAAAACTAAATTAAGAGGTTTATTATAAATAGATTTCCCACTCAAAAAAGTAACTAATGATTCATGCCAAAAATAAGCCCATGGTTAATTATTCTTAGTATAAACTAGGCTCACAATTGATTTTTGGTATTCCATAATTGACCTAAATAATTTGTAAGCTCTTTCAAAAGGTTATTGTAGACCCTTAATTTTTAACCCAATCCGATCTAATATGTTTTATTTAGCCTAAAATGATTTTTGTTGCTTAATTGGTCCAAAATAATTTTAATTAAATAATTTTTACCTTAGTATCTAATTTTTATTAATAAAAAATATAAATAAATAAATAAAAATAAAAAAATAAAAATAAAAATCGGAGTCGAAAAAAAAATCGGCAGCGAAAAGTTGTCGCGCGGGCCCGTCGGCCCAGCAGCATCTCACCCGCAGGCCTGCGGGAGTTTCGCCTGCAAGAATTTCCTGCGGGCGAGTTATTTCGCCCACAGGAAATTCCTGCAGGTGAAATAACTTCCTGCGGGGCAAGTTATTTAGCCCGCAGGAAATTCCTGCGGGCTGGCAAGCTGGCACGCCACGGGCCCGCTGCCACAGTTTTCGCCAACTCAAAATTTTTCAACACAATTTTTTTAAAACCTAATCCAATTAGGTTTTAATTTCTTTTTTTATTAATATTACTTGCCTTAATTAATTAGGAATAAACAACCTAAAAACCACTATAAATAAGGACCAATTGAACTAAATAGGAGGAGGAAAAAAGAGGCAGTGGCTTGATTTTTGAAACCAAATCAGTGAAAGAAAAGGGAAACTCAATTCAATTGATCTTTAAAGGCAGTAGCAACACGAATTAAGCAATTCAAAGGCAACAAAGGCTTCTCTTTGGAGCTAGTTCATCCAAGAAGATTATTTTTTGGAGAATCAACAAAAGAAGGTATGTTAAATTCTTTTTGATTTATGTTTCACAGTAGCTAAACTAGGGGTTTTTTTTTGTGTTTTTCAAAAGTTAAAATTTTAGAAGTTTAATTTAATTTTTCCAAGATTAAGATACTAAAACGTGACTTTCTTTTCTAAAAAGACTTAAAATTGTTATTTTTTCTTCTTAAAAACCTTAAAAACTCTAATTGAACATATCTTTCTACAAAACCAAAATCAAATTCTGTTTCTTTTAAAATTTTAAAGTAGGTTCTATTTCATTAAAAAAAAACCTTAAAAAACATCTTTTCTACTTATAAAAACTTCAATCCATTTGTTTAAATTCATAAAACTTCATAAAATATCAAATTGATTTCAAAAACCCTAAAAATTCTTCATTACCCGAGAACCCAAATTTCAAACCCTAAATCCAAAGTTCAACTTTTAAACCTAAAATAATGAACCCTAATCCTTTTAAAACTATAAACCCTAATTTTTATGAACCCTAATCCTTTTAAAATATTAAAAAACATAAAAACTCAAAAATTACACAGTAGCTTAAAATTCAATAACCAAAAATCACAAATTAAGGTATTTTAAGGTATTTAAAACCCTAGCTTCATCATTTCATCATTCAAACCTTAATTTGGTTAATCAAAGAGTCTTACCAACCTTTTAAAATATAAAACCCTAATTTATTTTAATTCCATAAAAAGTCACAGTAGCCATAGATTAGACTTTTATTTACTTTATTCAATTTCATACTTGATATGCTTTGATTTATTTCTTATGCTTTAATCTATTTAATTTCAATACTTGATTTATTTAATTTATCATGGATGAATGTTTATTTTATTGATATTTAAATACTTTTGATGAATGATTTATTTATTATGGATGATTATTTGCTTTTATCAATCAATTTAGATTTCCAAAAGTTGTAAGAGGTATGTTTCCAATTGGTGGGTACCTCATTAGTTAAACATCATGTAATTTAATTTTCTTTTCTATTTTAGAACCTTTGTAAAGGGCATGTTTCTACCTTTTGGTGGGTGTCCTATCTAGGCATGTGATGTAAGGACATGTTTCCATCCCATTTATTTGTTTTGTTTTGATTGGACATTGCTTTGATTTTAATATATTGATGCTTTCTTTTAATTATTGTGTGTAATATGGAAAATGTTATTATTCTTAAGAATTTTATAATATTAAGACCTGTAAAGGAGGCCGGTTCCAATGAGCCGGGCGTTGTGGGGGTGATGGGCCATTTCTCACCTTCCCCACGCGTACCCAACTTTCCGAACCCATTAGGGGGTTAGGGATTCCTTAGGAATTGAGCATCCATCCCTTTCTTTTTTCCCGGCCCGTCCGGGTGGCGACTCCATTTTCTCTGGACTTAGGTCTGTGTTCTCTAAGGCCCCGAGCCTAAACAGTGCCGAAGTCACAAGAACCATTCCACCGGGAGTGGGGGCAAAAATCCCCGCTCACTGTTATGAAAATAGTTTTATTTCTAAGCCCATTGTAAAAAGATTTTAGAAAAAAAATGAATTTTGGGCTTTGTATTTGGGTCATGAGAAAAGAATTTTTGATTTATTTTTTAGGAAAGTTTTATGTCCAAAGACCATCTTGAAAAATTTTGAAAATAGCTTTGCTCTTTTGAACTTTAAAGAAAAATTTATTTTGAGCTTACAATTGTACTTAGGTCATATTAGAAAAAGAACAAGCCAAATAAGCCATGATTTAAGCCAAGATAAATTAACCAAAGTCAAACAACAAGAATTTGGGGTAAAAACCTAAAGAAAGTAACTAGACCAATTATATGAGCTTTAGTCTTTGGGTTGAAAGGCTTAGGTTCCCATAGCGAGTATATACCAAAGGGAATAAGGCTATGAGTGGTTATGCCACGCTCGATCTCCATACCTTGAGTGAAAGTATGGTATCCCTTATATAACACAACACGGGTAACACGAGCATTCTAACTCACTCACATGATGCAATCTAGATGATGCAATGGATAATATCATGATAAGAAAAAAATAGAATAATATAAAGACTAATGGAATCGACTTCTCTTATCTCCAGTGGAGTCGCCACTGTGAGCGAGGATTTTTGCCCCCACTCCCGCTGGAAAGGTTCTTGCGACTTCGGCACTGTTTAGGCTCAGGGCCTTAGAGAACACGGGCCTAAGCCCGGAGAAAATGGAGTTGCCACTCGGATGGGCCTAAAAAAAGAAAAGGGTGGATGACTTAATTCCTAAGGAATCCCCAGCCCCCTAATGGGTTCGAAAAGTTGGGTACATGTGGGGAAGGTGAGAAACGGCCCAACACCCTCAAAACGCATGGTTCATTGGAACCAGCCTTCTTTACAGGTCTTAATATTATAAAATTCTTAAATATAATGATATTATCCACATTACATGCGATCATAAGAATAAATAAATACTTTATTAAAATCACAACAATGTCCATACAAAATAAATAAATGGACACCCATCTGAGGATGGAAATGTGTCCTTACATTCGTCCAATATCTAAAACTAAATAGGGCACCCACCAAAAGGTGGAAACATGCCCTTTACATTGATAAAATAAATAAATTAAATTACATGATGCTCACAATATGAGGTACCCAAAAAATGGAAACATACCTCTTTCAATGTTTGGAAACCAAAGCAAATCAATAAAAGTAGCCAACCATTTATCGTAAATAAATCATTCATCAAAGACAAGAAACATCAATCAAAATATATAATAAGCATTCATCTATTTTAAATAAAAATTAAGTATATAAATTTTGGGTTTATGCATCAATTAGGGTTTCTTGGGTTTCATGTTTAACAATTAGGATTTTGTATTTTAGTTACTAGATTAGTCAACTAAGAAATATTTAATATAAAGGAAATAATATGGCTACTGGATGTTTGAATTAAAGATTAGGTTTGAAATAAATTAGGGTTTGAATCTAAAGAATGGAGGTTTTGGATTTAGGATTTCGGAAGTTGTATGAAACTAATATGAAAGTTTAGGGTTTAAATAAATAAAATTTGAAGATCATGCAAATAGGATTTTAAGCTACTATGAATCTTAGAAAAATAGAATTGATTATGGTTTTGAGAAAACAAATTATTGTTTTGGGGTTGTAGAAAAGTGCAATTAGAGTTTTAGACTTCAAAAATTAATTTAATGAGTATTAAGATATTAAGGTTTTGGTTCATAAAACATATAATTTGGATTCAACAATTTCATGCTACTGAAAAATTAATATCAAAATGCTTTAACAAAACATTAAAACGGAAGCATATTATGGCTGCTGTGAATACAAGAATTTATTGGTTAAGCTCAAACCTCCATTGTTGGTTCCACCACAATTTCAATTCTGGTTGAACAATAACAAAGACAGTGTGTGTTGCCTTTTGATAGATCGTATGTTGTTTGATACTTCTTGATCCTTCAAGTCCGAGGTTATGAATAAATTACCAAAAAGAATTTCAATAGTTCCGATCCCAAAAGTTCTCAAAAATCCCGATCCCTTTTCAGTGTGTTTTAATGTGGTATTTATAGGAAACTAAAATCAAATACCTAGTATATTAAGGAAATTAAAATTGTTTTAGAAATAAAATTAAAAACCAAGTAAAATAATGTTTCAAAAAAACTGCGCGTGGGCCCGGGCCAATTCATCGCCAGCGACTTTCGTCGCCGATTTTTTATTTTTTATATATTATTATTATATATTTTTAAAAATAAATAAATAAATGAAAAGTAAGATAAATATTATATTAAGATAAATAATAAATAATATAAATAAATAATAAATAATAAGCAAAATAAATTAAAATAAATAATATATGCCACAAAATTATTTTGGACTATTTTAAAATCTTTGGACTGGACTGGATCAAAAATTAAGGGTCTACAGTACCCAAAATAAGTATTTTGTATAAAAATCTCTAAAAAAAATTATATCAGAATTTTATCTGTAAATTGGACATCCCAAAAAAATTCAACAACACACAACCTGCAGAAAAATACACTTTCAATAATAATAAATTGAATATTTCACACCAACTTCTCAATCTCTCCACATTTTCCTCAAAATAATCATATATGTATATATATATAAGCACATATACACATTCCCACATTATACAATTATTCCAAACATACTTTATAATTTACGAACTCTTAAAGATATAACATAATATACATAATTAAGTCATGTTTTATAAAAATAAAAAGTATGCATGATAGCAGATGGCTTTGATTCTGTGGCAGCAAAACCCACTTCAAACACAATCAATCTCAAGCCTAGACCTAACAAGGTCTAGATGAACTCTCCAGATCTACCGGCGACCCTGTCACCTGTGAGATGAATTTGAATCATGCTAAGCTAAAGGCCTAGCAGTACATACTTTGAGCGGGGATTTTTGCCCCCACGAGCGGGGATTTTTGCCCCCACTCCCGGTGGAATGGTTCTTGCGACTTCAGCACTGTTTAGGCTCGGGGCATTAGAAAACACGGACCTAAGTCCGGAGAAAATGGAGTTGTCACCCGGATGGGCCGGGAAAAAGAAAGGGGCGGATGACTCAATTCCTAAGGAATCCCCAACCCCCTAATGGGTTCGGAAAGTTGGGTACGTGTGGGGAAGGTGAGAAATGGCCCAACACCCCCACAACGCCCGGTTTATTGAAACAGCCTCCTTTATAGGTCTTAATAATATAAAATTCTTAAGTATAACAATATCATCCATATTACACGCAACAATTGAAATAAAGCATCGTTATATTAAAAATCAAAGCAATGTTCAAACAAAACAGATAAATGGACAGCCATCCGAAGATGGAAACATGCCATTATATCATATATGTCTAAGCTAAATAGGACACCCACCAAAAGGCATAAACATGTCCTTTACATTGGTCTAAAATATAAAAGCAATTTAAATTACATGATATTTAACTAATGAGGTACCCACAAAGTGGAAACATACCTCTTGCAACATTTGGAAATCTAAATAAATCGATAGAAGTAAACAACCATTCATAATAAATAAATCATTCATCAAAGATATTAAACATCAATTAAAATAGAAAGTAAGCACCTATCCATGATAAATTAAATAAATCAAGCATTGAACTTAAATAAAGCATATGATAAACTACATAATCGAATAAGGTAAGTAAAGATACAAATTGAAGTTTACTGTTTCTCATTTAAAGTTCTTTAATTAATATTTAGGGTTTTGGAATTTATTGGTTTAGGCTACTGTAAATTTTAAGGGAATTGAAATGGATTAAGGCTTTATAATTTAAGAGATTGATAAGGTTCTTTGATTAACCAAATTAGGGTTTAAGGGGTAAAATCATGAAATTAGGGTTTTAGAATATTAAAACATTAGGATTTGAGAAAACATTAGGATTTGATTTTAGGATTTGAGAAAACAGTTTATAGTTTTATAAGGCTTTATGGAAATAGGCAAGACGATTTAAAGGGAGAGGTCAAGTAGAAATGGTACTGGATTGTGCTCGCTGGCTCTCTTAAGGGAGAGGTCAGGTGTTCGATCCGGGGAGGCGACTCCTTTGGGAGCTAAATAAATAAATCCTGCTGGGGGCCCGCGAGGGCAGTCCAGTACTGTGGCGGCCTGTCGGGTTGAGGGCTGGGACTACGGTCCACCTACGAGAGAAAAGGCCCAATAGACCAGCTGTCGTAAGACCGTGCAGGTGGGGTCGTTACAGTTTTCGTCGCCAATTTTTATTTTTATTTATTTGTTTATTATTATTATTTATTATTATTATAATAATTTTTAAAAATTATAAAAAAATAAATACTAAAACAAATATTATTTAATTAAGATAACACAAAAATTATTTTGGACTAAATAAAATATATTGGACCGGACTGGGTAAAAAATTAAGGGTCTACACATATTTTGATAATAATAAAACTTTAAAATAATAATAATGCACAATGTTTTTGCATAGTATTTCACAATGTGGTATGCAATTCCACTTTAAAACATAATCTGTATTCTTTTTATACATCATATTAGTACATAAATAAGCATGGGTTCAAAAATCTAATATATTATTCAAATCCAAAAGTTTCAGTTTTGGCCCATATTGACACCCCAGTGTCTAGCTTGAAAGCAAGTGACGCCCAACGTCTAGCTTCGAAGGCAAATCGTATTGACACCCAACATCTAACCCAAAAGCAAATCATATATCAGTGATGCCTAGTGTCTAGTCCCGAAGCTAAATAATGAGAATAACCACATAGGCATACGGCCAAACATAGAATTATGGAATTTGAATAATATACTAGGCACACACATTTTACATACTTTTCAACTTATATAATCACTTTATCATTTTTCATTCCCACTATGTCATGTTGTATTATTCCAATATATTCAATCATATTTCTTTTTCCATAACTTTAGTCTCATGTATAATGTGACCTCTTTACCCACATTTCTTGCACATTTTTCTTACCTTCTCATATGTATCACATTTTCCATAATCAACTTTCTTTATCTCATTGCTTCTTTTCTCATTTTTCTCATTAATCACAATGTCAAATCACTTTAATTCATCATTTCATATCACTTTATCACAATGTATATCATTTAATATTACAAACATATTGCCCAAATATTTTGGGTCATCCTCACATAATTCCTATAAACCATATTTCATTCATTTTAGCCATTAATAATGGCTTTATATAATGCACATAATGCATACTCAACAATTCACATGTTATAACACAATATTCATGAATAGTCAAGATGCCAAGTAGCTTAACACATTTTCTATCTAAAATGTATTTGACCAAATTTAATGAAAATATATCTAAATTATCAAAAGCATGTGCATACCTTAATTGTTAATCAAACTCAAGCTAAAAATCACTCTCTAACCTTCACTTCCAACTTGCACTTCAAAACTAATGTCGGGCAATTCACTTTCTCTTATTGCGTATTCCAAATGTTAATTAATACTATCATTTAGAATCATATTTTAAGGCATTTCAAATATAAAACCCTAATTAAACCTCACTCTAAACAATATCCCTTATATTTGACCATCCATTAAATAAACACATACTCTTATATAAAACCCTAAAATGCCATAACCTTTATCATTTGAGATTCCTCATTTCATCCCATTCCAATGGTTAATCCAAGCTTATTTTCATCATTCATATTATTAAATAACATGATTTATACATTAAAATCAATCAAAGAAATATACTTAAATTCCCTACCAAAATCCTAAATTCAATACTACATTATCCAATCTCTAATCAAACTTAATTAAATCCATCATTTGCTTTAGAACTCTTGTTTAAGCATCAAAAGAACATCTTTGGAACTCATTCACATAATTAAAACACATGATTTCAAAAGTCCAAATTTTACATAACTCTAAATTATCTCTTTCAACCAAACTCAACTCAAACTTAATCTTTTCTCAAATCCAACTTAAGAATCATTAATAATTAATCAAAATAGCTTCAAACATGCTCATTCAAGTAATTAAATCTTGCTATAACAAAATCCCAAAATCTACATATTCAAAACATCATGGAATTCCAAAGAATAAGATGGAAAGCTTACTGTTTCAAGAGGAAATCACCAAAACTTCACTTGAATCCTTAAAAATCCATCAATTTATGATGCTTGGAAGAAGAAGAAATCTCCTTTGGTCTCGAATGGTGGTTCGTCCACCTCTTAAAGAAGAAGAAGATGAAGATTAGTTTTATTTTTCTCTTTCTTTCCACTTTCAAATAAGACCCTATATATATTAATTTAATATAATTTTAATTAATTAATTAAAAAATCACAAATTATGTCTTCCATCCATAATAAATTTATTTTTAAATTATTCAATTAATTTTAATTTTACAAAATATATTTACAATTTTGCCATTTGTCATTTGACTTTTCTTTTTAAAATGTTGACTTTTGTATATGTTATATATATTTTAAATATATATCACATATATACTTCACTTTTTCACTTCTAATCCTTCAATTTTCCATTTAAATTATTTTATTTAATTTATTTTTGAAAATTCATGGATGTTACATGCTATTTCAAATGATAAGATTTGGATGTCTGACAAGAACATATCAACCCATCTTGACATGTCTTGTTGTCGCAAAGATGATTTATGCGGTTGCACAATTCTTGTTACTGTTTAATTTGATTATTTTCTTCTACATGTCCAATTGTCATTGATCTAATAAGTTTAGTGCTAGAATTTAAAATTATTGAACTAGTGTGGTCGCATAACTAAGAGGGGCGATCTCATAGATGTTTATGCGTTGAGTATTTACTGCACATGTTGACCACTATTGCTTTTATAAGTTTTAAGTTTTGAATTCATTATTTTTTGCGATCACACGAGAATGTGGTTGCACAACATGCTTTTTGTGACTTTGGTGATTTTGTTTCAATGCTTTATGCGATCGCTCAAGTCTCTTAGGCAGTTGCACAAAGTGTGGCGATTAGTTTTGGCCATGCCAGAGGTCGTGATATATTCTATGCTTCAAGTATTTTCTCTCTATTAGCTTTTATGCAGTCGCTCTATGGGTTGGGTGGTCGTACAAAACATAACATATAATGCCTAAAAAAAATAAACTTGTTTAAACTTATTAGCACATATCAATTTAATTATCGATGATCAAAATAGAGCTCAATTGTCTAACAATTTCTCCCTTTTTGACTTGGGCACTCAAATTGAATTTAACATTTAAAACAATCAAAAGCATGCTTCAATTTTATTCAAATGCAATTCTTTGATGTCAATTGTTGTTTGATTGTGATATTTCTTATTAGCTCTTATTAGTTTCTCCCCATAAATTCATTATCCTCTTTATTTGGTTCAATTGTATATCTCCCCCTTTGTTATGTACATGATTTAGTCATTTACCTTCATTTACTTCTCCCCATTTAACAAAGGGGAAAAGGAAATAAAAAATATCAATTGTAAGAAGAGACATTCAAAAGGTGACATCATTTATTTAATTGTAAAATTCAATACATAAAGGAAATAATAAAAAAGATGCAACATAGAAAATAAAATAAAATGGAAAGATAAAATAATTAAAGATTAATCAATGACTTTCTCTTTTCCTTTTCTTGATGGAGGAGGATGTGGACTACTTTCTTCTTCATCAAATGATGGAGTAGGAGAGTAGCCGCATGAGGATTAAAAGGATTCTTTATAGGGGCTCTCAATGTACTCACTCACATCCCATTCACTTAACTTACATTGAGGAAGATCAAATTTTCCTTGCTTCTCATAAATGTCATGGTGAATATCAGATAGGAGATCAATGTTCTTATTGAGTTTAGTGAACCTCTTACTTTTATTTTTCTTGAATTGAGAGAATTTCTTTTTACAGGGAGGTGATAGCTTTGAGAAGGAGCTTCAAATTTTTAGAAGATTCACCCTTTTTCTTTGAAGATTTGGTTGGTTTGGGAGGGTGCTCAACTTCAACATGGGTAAATTCTCCTCCTTCTTCTTGAGTGTTATGGTACCTAGGCCTTTTCCTGTAATATCCCTATGCTTGCCCTAGAAATTTTGTATGTGGTTGTTGTTGTTGTTGTTGTTGTTGGTTTAAATTGAGAAAAGAAAAGTATATGTATATGTGTTTTGGGAGAAATTTAGGGTTTAGAGACAAGTTTATATGTTGTGTATATGGTGATATATATAACATATAAGTTGGTCAAAGGGCTTGGTCAAGGGAAGAAGATATTTATTTTGTTAAGTGTGAAATTAAAAAAATGGGCAAGAGATAATTAAGGGAATTAAAATGTGTATGAGGGTGTTATAGTAATTTTCTTTTGGATGGGTATTTAATGAAGGTTGACTTTGTGTTTTCTTCATCATCATTTCTTCTTCTTCTTCTTGTGTTGGCCGGCTCACCATAGACAAATGAAGACAAGAGAACCAAGCAAGGTTTTGATGTTTGTAGCTCAAAAGTTGAAGGAGATTTCAAGAAATCAAGTTGAGGAATTGTGGAATTTCTTCATTTAAGGTAAGAAATCTCTTGATTTCTTTGGTTATTTTGAAGTGGTGTTGGATGTGAATTAGGGTTTGGTTGATTTTGTGATTTGGTGTGTTTGATATGTGTTTGCAAGTGTTAGAATTGATTTTAAGTTAAAAGATGGAATTGGTGTTGGTTTGGTTGTGAATATGGTAAGATTTGTGGAGGATGTTAGTGGAGATTCAAGAGTGAAGTTGGAGTTAGGATTTTGGAATGGTTTGTGTTTAAATGTATTATGAATGTTTTGTGAAGTGATTCTTGTGTTGAATTTGTGTTTAGAACATTGATTTCATTCATTTGAACCATGCTATATTGTGTATGATGAGTTGAAGTGCTATTAGAGGAGAGTTGTGCATTTTAGGGTTTTGGTGTTGGGTGACACGGCCAAGTCATGAAAATTTGGGAGTGTTGGATTGGTTTTTGAGAGACACGGCCGTGTTCACTACTGGATGTTGGTGTTGGGAGACACGGTCACAAGCTTGGCCGTGTCCTATGCCCGTGTTTGCTACTGTCAAGTGAGGTTGAGAGACACGGCCACAAGCTTGGTCGTGTCCCTCAAAGGTGCTGCCCGTGTCCCTCCAATGTGTTGGTTAGGGTTTTATTTCTTTGTTCTAATTGCATTGTTTTGGTTTTTCAAGGGTAGGTTGGTCCCTAAGCCTAACCCTAAACACTTTAAACACACTTGAATCAATGAATGATATAATCAAATGCATGTGTAAGGTCCTAAAACTATGAATCATATCAATTGTTCTTTGCCCTAATTGCATTGTTGAGATTGAACAATGTTAGGTTATGCATTGTGAATGGTAATGTGTTTCATGAGTAATATACATTGAAATTAAAATGTATATCAAAGATGAAATGATAATTCAAATAAGATATGATATGAGATAATGCCATTGTGTTTGGCTATGATGATGCATTTGAAAGAAATAAGGCATGTTTGCCTAAATGTTGTTGAGAATTGAGAATGAAAATGATCATTGAATAATAAATGAATTGTGTGGCTAATGTGTTATTCCATTTTCAGAGTTGGTTGTTGGTGGCATGCCTAATAAGTGTAACAATCTCTTGAAGTTAGGTTGGATTGAATCCTTGAAGCCTAATTGAGATGTTACCACCCTTGAAGCTAGGTTGGGTTAGTTCTTGAAGCCAAGTTGGGTAGAAGCTTAGCATGCTTTGCTCCCCTTGAAGCTTGGTTGAACTTAATCCTTGAAGCCTAGTTGGGTATATGATATTGATAAATGTGATAACAAAACCAAA
Organism: Garcia nutans; assembly: GCA_947685225.1. Classification (NCBI taxonomy): domain Eukaryota; kingdom Viridiplantae; phylum Streptophyta; class Magnoliopsida; order Malpighiales; family Euphorbiaceae; genus Garcia; species Garcia nutans. The sequence continues at coordinate 21,081,665 of CANTUV010000044.1, forward strand.
GCATTAACTCTGAAAATTGAATGGCATATTAGTGTGTCTTGGGCCCATGCTTGTCTTTGTTTAGTGTTGATTATGAATGGTTAAATGAATATTAATGAGATATATGAAAAGATATTGAAATGTGATATGTAATATGAAAGTATGTTGTTAGTTTTGCACATATGATGTTACATGTATAATATGGATTGAGAAATGACATTGCATTGCACTAAGTCATATCATTTGCATGATTATCTTACTAAGCCGTTGGCTTAGCGCGATAGTGTTTAATCGCGCAGGTAATAGAGTTGAACCCGAGAGTTCATCAAGACCAAGTGAGAGTAGACCTTGAAGAATCCATTTTGGGAGCTTAAAGATCAGAGTAGACTTGCCAATCATGAATACTTCTTTATATTTTGTAAAGAAATGTTTAATATGTAAATATGTACATATTTTATAACTTCCGCTGTGTAATATTTAAATGTATATATATATATAACTAATATGTTTTGTTTTATAAGTAAATGATCTACTTTTCTATAATGTATAATGATAAGGGTATTGAATCAAGTTTAAAGTGTTTTGAATGTTAAGAAAACCGTAGCATCCCTATGTTTGGTGCACTTATGCTACATTGTTGTGGTTGTAGTGTGTGTGCATTGGATATGGGGGTGTTACAATTGTTTTGGTATCAGAGCCTAGGTTTGAGATTCTCAACCTAGGTAAAATGTAATAAAAAGAATATTTTACTTAAAAAGTTGGTTTTGAATAAAAATACATGTTTGGGATTGGCAACCTCTGATCTTTAATAAGATGTAGTATGTTGTGTTTGCAGTGTTAGGTGTTGATGGATCCTCATTTGAGACAGTTAGTTGAGGGTAGTGAGGAGAGCGTTGCTCCTGATGATGGAGCTAGGATTGATAGTGTTGAGGAGGCACCTGCTTCGGTGTCGGGTAGACCAGCTGGAGAGGAGGTTCCGCCAGCCTGGTTTAGACATATGATGGAAGTTATGAGGCAAGCACCAGTACAACCACCGCCACCACCTCCTTAGCCTTTGGTATCTGTGAGGCATTATGACAAACTAAGGAAGTATGGAGCGGAGGATTTTCTTGGTACTACTGACCCAGCTGTAGCAGAGCAATGGCTTGACAAAGTTCAGAGAATATTTGTTCAGTTGCAAGCCACTCCAGAGGAAAAGTTTGATTATGCAAGATCCTTGTTGCAGAAGGATGCATATAGTTGGTGGAAGACAGTGCCCCATTCTATGGATGATCCACCTACCTTATCCTATACAGATTTTCTGAGGGAGTTTGAATTGAAGTATACTCCAAGGGAGTATAAAGATGGGAAGAAAAGAGAGTTTCTAGATTTGAAGCAAGATCACCGGACTGTAACTGAATATGAGGTTGAGTTTATTCGATTAAGTCAGTATGCTGGGGGTATCATTACTGATGAGATTGATAGATGTCGGCGATTTGAGGAGGGATTGAGGCCCTCGATCATGTGCTTAGTGGCTGGATCCAGGTATCAAGATTTTTCACAACTTGTGGCAGCAGCTCGAAGTGTAGAGCGAGCTCAGGGTATTGCGGTTGCTTCAGAAGAAGAGGTTAGGGTTAGAAGGCCCCAGTTCGAGGTAGGGTCTTCTTCTGCGAAGAGGGGTAGAGGAAGTTTTGTTCCTCGGAGTAGTAGGAGCCAGAGACCGGCAAGTAGGTCAGTGCAGTTTCAGAGGCAGAGATTTAGACCTGCAGCTTCGGTGGCGAGTGCTCCGACCCCTATGGTTCAGAGATCCACCTTACCCATCTGCATCCATTGTGGTAGGCCGCATGGTGGTCCTTGTTGGAAAGCTGGTGTTGCAGGGGTATGTTTCAAGTGTGGGTCACCTGATCACTTTGTGAGAGATTGCCCTGAGAGGCAAGAGCTGATGTCAGTTGATACAGCAGCTTCTCGACCTAGTGCGAGGGGAGGCCGAGGAGGCAGAGGTAGCAACCGGGGAGGCAGATCTGGGTTCAGTGCTAGAGGAGGTGCTACATCTAGGGAGAGTAGACCAGAGGAGGTTGGTTCTTCCCAGAGGATGTATGTTATGCAGAGGCAGCCAGATGCATCGGCAGTCATAGCTGGTACTTTTTCTTTATTTAATACTCCAGTACTTGCTTTGATTGATCCGGGTTCCACCCATTCTTATATTAGTGCATCTATTTTGCCTGTATTTGATGTGCATGCTGAGTCCCTAGGATTTGATGTGTTGGTGACAAATCCGTTAGGGCATAGTGTGATTGTTAGTAAAGTGCACCGGGATAGTGCAGTGAGGGTGCAAGGTGAGGAGTTCCTTGGAGATTTGATTGAGATGCCATTTAAGGAATATGATGTGATCTTAGGTATGGATTGGCTATCTCGACATGGAGCTGTGGTAGACTGTAAAAGAAAAATTGTTTCTTTGAGAACTGCTGATGGTAGAGAGGTGATAGTATCTAATGAGCAGGAACAGCTAGCCTCCTTATTTGTTTCAGCTGTTGCAGCCAGGAGGTTGATTAGAAAGGGGTGTGAAGCCTATCTTGCTCATGTGGTAGATACTAGAGTAAAGGGTTCTCAAATTGATAGCATTACCACAGTTGCAGATTTTCCAAATGTGTTTCCAGAGAAGTTGCCAGGATTGCCTCCTGAGAGAGAGGTGGAGTTCGGTATTGAATTGTTGCCTGGTACCACTCCTATTTCGATTACTCCTTATCGAATGGCACCAGCAGAATTGAGGGAATTGAAAGTGCAATTACAGGAGTTGTTGGACAAAGGATTTATTCGCCCCAGTGTTTCTCCTTGGGGAGCTCCTGTGCTATTTGTGAAGAAGAAAGATGGTACTATGAGGTTGTGTATCGATTATAGGCAATTGAACAAGGTGACTATTAAAAATAAATATCCTTTGCCTAGAATCGATGATCTCTTTGATCAATTGAAGGGTGCAGCTGTGTTTTCTAAAATTGATCTGAGATCAGGGTACCATCAGCTGAGAGTCAGAGCTGAAGATGTGCCGAAGACAGCTTTCCGGACCAGGTATGGGCATTATGAATTTCTAGTTATGCCTTTTGGTCTGACGAATGCACCTGCAGCTTTCATGGATTTGATGAATAGGGTGTTCAGGCTCTATTTGGATCAGTTTGTGGTAGTGTTTATAGATGATATTCTGGTGTATTCGCGGAATAAAGAGGAACATGACATGCATCTGCGGATTGTATTACAGATTTTGAGAGAGAAGCAGTTGTTTGCCAAATTGTCGAAGTGTGAGTTCTGGTTGGATCAAGTCGCTTTTCTCGGACATATTGTTTCAGCTGAAGGCATTAGAGTTGATCCAAGTAAAGTTGAAGCTATATTGAATTGGAGTCCACCCAAGTCGGTGACAGAGGTTAGAAGTTTTCTGGGTTTGGCAGGTTATTACCGGCGGTTTGTGAAAGGGTTTTCTTTGATAGCTACTCCACTCACCAGATTGCTTCGTAAGGGAGTGAGGTTTTTGTGGACAGATCAGTGTCAGGCGAGCTTTGAACAGTTGAGAGAAATGTTAACTCAAGCGCCTGTTCTTACTTTACCTGTTGAAGGCAAACCATATGTGATCTACAGTGATGCTTCACATAGAGGTTTGGGGTGTGTATTGATGCAAGAAGGGAAAGTTATAGCTTATGCATCTCGACAGTTGAAATCGCATGAGCTTAACTATCCGACTCATGATTTGGAATTGGCTGCCATTGTGTTTGCATTGAAGATTTGGCGCCACTATCTGTTTGGGGAGAAATGTTTCATCTACACTGATCACAAGAGTTTGAAGTATTTGGGTGTCCAGAAAGAACTTAATCTTCGCCAGAGGAGATGGTTAGAATTGATTAAAGACTACGACTGCTTGATTGACTATCATCCAGGTAAAGCAAATGTTGTTGCTGATGCCTTGAGTCGGAAGTCTTTAGCTGGTTTAACTGTTTACTCGCTCTCGTTGCTTGTTGAGTTGAGAGCATTGCATGTCAGTTTTGTACCTTGTGTTGATGGTGCATTATTGGCACAGTTGCAATTGAAGCCGGTTTTGTTAGATCAGATCAAAGAAGCTCAGTTGGCCGATAAGAAGATACAGGAGATTGTTTCGGATTGTCAGAGCGGAAAGGGTAGAGATTTTATTGTGAAGAGTGATGGAAGTCTCTGGTTCAAGAGCAGATTGTGTGTACCCGATGATGCTGATTTGAAAAGGATCATTTTGGAAGAAGCTCATCAGTCAGTGTTTGCTATGCATCTGGGTAATACAAAGATGTATCATGATTTGAGACAGCATTATTGGTGGATGGGTCTGAAGAGAGATATTGCTGAGTTTGTATCGAAATGTCTCACTTGTCAGAAGGTTAAAGCATAGCATCAAGTTCCAACCGGGTTGCTTCAACCGTTGTCAGTGCCAGAATGGAAGTGGGAAAGAGTGACAATGGATTTTGTGTCTGGTTTGCCATTGACACAAAAGAAACATGATGCCATATGGGTGATTGTGGATAGATTGACTAAGACAGCTCATTTCCTTCCGGTGCGGATGGATTACTCTTTGGAGAGATTGGCTGAGCTGTATATCCATGAGATTGTGAAACTGCATGGTGTTCCAACTTCTTTAGTGTCTGATCGAGATCCCAGGTTTACTTCAAGATTTTGGAAGAATTTGCATAGTGCTTTGGGTTCTCGATTACACTTCAGTACTGCTTTTCATCCACAGACAGATGGACAGTCAGAGAGGGTGATACAGATTATTGAAGACATGTTGAGAAGCTGTGTCATCGATTTCTCTGGAAGTTGGGATAGATTTTTACCTTTTGTGGAGTTTGCTTACAACAACAGTCACCAATCCAGCATTGGTATGGCACCGTTTGAAGCATTGTATGGCAGACGGTGTAGGACACCTCTTTGTTGGAATGAGCTTGGAGATAATAAGTTGGTTGGGCCTGATTTAATTCAAGAAACTGAAGAGAAAGTAAAGTTGATTCGAGGCAGGTTAAAAGCAGCTTCAGACCGACATAAGTCTTATGCAGATCTGAAAAGGAGGGACATAGAGTTTGATGTTGGAGATAAGGTATTTCTGAAAGTGTCTCCTTGGAAGAAGATTTTGAGGTTCGGTCGAAAAGGAAAATTGAGTCCTCGTTTCATTGGGCCGTATGAAGTGTTAGAAAGAGTTGGACCAGTGGCTTATCGACTAGCTTTGCCACCTGAGTTGGATCGTATTCATAATGTATTCCATGTTTCTATGTTGAGGAGATATAGGTCGGATCCATCTCACGTGTTGCCATTTGAATCTATTGAAGTGAGCCCAGACTTGACATTTGAAGAGGAACCAGTTGCTATCTTGGCACGAGAAGTGAAAGAGCTGAGAAACAAGAGAGTGCCATTGGTGAAGGTTCTATGGAAGAATCATGCAAAAGAAGAAGCAACTTGGGAAAGTGAGCAATCTATGCAAGAGCAATATCCTCAGTTGTTTCAGCTTTAATATCAGGTAATTTCGAGGACAAAATTTTCTTTTTAGAGGGGGAGAATTGTAATATCCCTATGCTTGCCCTAGAAATTTTGTATGTGGTTGTTGTTGTTGTTGTTGTTGTTGGTTTAAATTGAGAAAAGAAAAGTATATGTATATGTGTTTTGGGAGAAATTTAGGGTTTAGAGACAAGTTTATATGTTGTGTATATGGTGATATATATAACATATAAGTTGGTCAAAGGGCTTGGTCAAGGGAAGAAGATATTTATTTTGTTAAGTGTGAAATTACCAAAGTGGGCAAGAGATAATTAAGGGAATTAAAATGTGTATGAGGGTGTTATAGTAATTTTCTTTTGGATGGGTATTTAATGAAGGTTGACTTTGTGTTTTCTTCATCATCATTTCTTCTTCTTCTTCTTGTGTTGGCCGGCTCACCATAGACAAAGGAAGACAAGAGAACCAAGCAAGGTTTTGATGTTTGTAGCTCAAAAGTTGAAGGAGATTTCAAGAAATCAAGTTGAGGAATTGTGGAATTTCTTCATTTAAGGTAAGAAATCTCTTGTTTTCTTTGGTTATTTTGAAGTGGTGTTGGATGTGAATTAGGGTTTGGTTGATTTTGTGATTTGGTGTGTTTGATATGTGTTTGCAAGTGTTAGAATTGATTTTAAGTTAAAAGATGGAATTGGTGTTGGTTTGGTTGTGAATATGGTAAGATTTGTGGAGGATGTTAGTGGAGATTCAAGAGTGAAGTTAGAGTTAGGATTTTGGAATGGTTTGTGTTTAAATGTATTATGAATGTTTTGTGAAGTGATTCTTGTGTTGAATTTGTGTTTAGAACATTGATTTCATTCATTTGAACCATGCTATATTGTGTATGATGAGTTGAAGTGCTATTAGAGGAGAGTTGTGCATTTTAGGGTTTTGGTGTTGGGTGACACGGCCAAGTCATGAAAATTTGGGAGTGTTGGATTGGTTTTTGAGAGACACGGCCGTGTCCCTTAGCCGTGTTCACTACTGGATGTTGGTGTTGGGAGACACGGTCACAAGCTTGGCCGTGTCCTATGCCCGTGTTTGCTACTGTCAAGTGAGGTTGAGAGACACGGCCACAAGCTTGGCCGTGTCCCTCAAAGGTGCTGCCCGTGTCCCTCTAATGTGTTGGTTAGGGTTTTATTTCTTTGTTCTAATTGCATTGTTTTGGTTTTTCAAGGGTAGGTTGGTCCCTAAGCCTAACCCTAAACACTTTAAACACACTTGAATCAATGAATGATATAATCAAATGCATGTGTAAGGTCCTAAAACTATGAATCATATCAATTGTTCTTTGCCCTAATTGCATTGTTGAGATTGAACAATGTTAGGTTATGCATTGTGAATGGTAATGTGTTTCATGAGTAATATACATTGAAATTAAAATGTATATCAAAGATGAAATGATAATTCAAATAAGACATGATATGAGATAATGCCTAATAAGTGTTATTGGTTGTTGGTGGCATGCCTAATAAGTGTAACAATCTCTTGAAGTTAGGTTGGATTGAATCCTTGAAGCCTAATTGAGATGTTACCACCCTTGAAGCTAGGTTGGGTTAGTTCTTGAAGCCAAGTTGGGTAGAAGCTTAGCATGCTTTACTCCCCTTGAAGCTTGGTTGAACTTAATCCTTGAAGCCTAGTTGGGTATATGATATTGATAAATGTGATAACAAAACCAAAGCATTAACTCTGAAAATTGAATGGCATATTAGTGTGTCTTGGGCCCATGCTTGTCTTTGTTTAGTGTTGATTATGAATGGTTAAATGAATATTAATGAGATATATGAAAAGATATTGAAATGTGATATGTAATATGAAAGTATGTTGTTAGTTTTGCACATATGATGTTACATGTATAATATGGATTGAGAAATGACATTGCATTGCACTAAGTCATATCATTTGCATGATTATCTTACTAAGCCGTTGGCTTAGCGCGATAGTGTTTAATCGCGCAGGTAATAGAGTTGATAGAGTTGAACCCGAGAGTTCATCAAGACCAAGTGAGAGTAGACCTTGAAGAATCCATTTTGGGAGCTTAAAGATCAGAGTAGACTTGCCAATCATGTATACTTCTTTATATTTTGTAAAGAAATGTTTAATATGTAAATATGTACATATTTTATAACTTCCGCTGTGTAATATTTAAATGTATATATATATAACTAATATGTTTTGTTTTATAAGTAAATGATCTACTTTTCTATAATGTATAATGATAAGGGTATTGAATCAAGTTTAAAGTGTTTTGAATGTTAAGAAAACCGTAGCATCCCTATGTTTGGTGCACTTATGCTACATTGTTGTGGTTGTAGTGTGTGTGCATTGGATATGGGGGTGTTACATTTCCTCTCTATTTGAATGACACCTTTGCTGCCAAAAGTGTATTCATAGTGGTCATCAACCTTTTAAATACATCTTTCATGCTCAAGGTAGTCTAGGTTGATTGAATTGGTGGCTAGATCAAGGGGATCTCTTAGGGTTGCATGATTTTTAAGAATTAGTAAGCCTAACTGTCTAGTAATTTGTGTGATTTGGGATAAGAGAAAGACGGTACCAGCCCTATATTTTTCATGGTGAAGGAAAGTGTCAATGAGGAATCGGTCGTTTAGATAGGCTCATTGTGCTCTAATTCATACAAAAAGAATAAGTCACGTTGAGTGACTTTCTTATTGCCATCACTCCTTTAATGGATAGTGTATGTGATTATCCTATGAAGGAGCCAAAAGAGTAATGTTCTAAAGTGGATAGCTTTGGAAGACCTATTGCTATATTCTATTTCTATAGAGTGTTCATACATAATGGATGAAATATTCTTTAAAGGGAAATCTTTATTAGAATAGGAGACAACTCAATGAGTTTGGAAACCCCAAACTTCGGTAAACTCCTATAAAAAGAAGGCAAAGTCTTGGTATACTCCATAGAATCCTATGGGTGCATTGTGGTTCTTCTCTACCCCAAGGGACATTAAGAATGCCCTTGATAGCCTAGGGTATCCTAGTTCACTAGGGAATATAAAATGTCTCCACACTATCCTATCAAGCTACCTTTAGAGCTCACTTTGAATATTTAGGGCAATGAGCATCCTTCGGCAGGCATCATTACAGGCTCCACGGTTTTCTTTTTGAGCATGTAGTATTCGGTATTTTCTTCTTTAGTTTTATGCTTTGGTTTGTGGGTTTAAACACTCCTTCTAGTGATGTGTTTGGGTTGAGGTTGTGGTTATCTAATGACTACCCATTTTTCCTTCCCAATGGTTGAGGTTTCCTTCATCACAAACACAAATGGTAAAAAACAAGATACAAGAGAGCTTAAGGGTTTCCATTTATTTGAACTAAACATAAAATCAAAATTACTAAATATAAAATTATAACTATGAAAAAGAAATTCAAACATAATGGGTTGCCTCCCATTAAGTGCTTCTTTAATGTCATAAAGCTGGACATCATGCAAGACTAGGAATCGTGGATCAAAGTACTGTCAATGATCCTCACTTCATGAAATCCTTCTTTATATGGTTTAACTCTATGTCTATTTGCTCTAAAAATCTTATTGGTTCTAGAGTTAAGCAATTCAATGGCACCAGAAGGACATACCTTAGTTACCTCGAAAGGACCACTCCATCGAGATTTGAATTTACCTGGAAGCAGACGGAGGCGAGAATTAAAAAGTAAAACTTTCATACCTGGACTCAACGTCTGATGCCCAATAAATCTGTCATGAAGTGCTTTAGTGTGATCCTTATAATTCCTCGAGCTCTCATATGCCTTTGGGTTAAGGCACTTTTGGGTCTTCCCCACTAGTTTAGCTCCCTCTTCTAAAGTCAGTGTCAACTCCAATTTATCTTGGGAGTCTGTCTGCAACACAACATCTGAAACAACTGCTTCAACACTATTAATTAAAGAACATTCCTCATATAAAGCAGTTGTGGGAATAGGAGAAGTGTTAAAAATAGAAAATTCAACAGTTTTCCCTAAGACAGTCATTGACAACTTACCATTTTTAATATCTATCAAGGTGTTGGTAGTTGCCATAAAAGGCCTACCCAGCAGAATAGTGTGTGCAGATGGTGAAGAGTTATTTCCTTTCATGTCAAGTACTATGAAATCCACAGGCACTATTAACCCTCCAACCTTAACTAACACATCTTCTACAACCCCTTTAGGGAATCTAAAAGACCTATCAGCTAATTGCAACACCATTTTTGTCGGTTTAAGCTCCCCTAGTTCTAATTCTTTAAACACAGAATAAGGCATTAAATTTACACTAGCTCCTAGATCACACATGCCTTCAGTCCCCTTTCCATTCCCCACAGTAATTTGAATTAGAAAGCTACCAGGATCCTTTAGCTTGGGAGGTAGTTTATGCTGCAGAACAGCACTAGCTACCTCTGAAACTATCACCTTTTCATTCGTCTCATACCTCTTTTTCTTGGTGAATAGATCTTTGAAGAACTTGGCATAAGCCGGTATGTTCTTTATTGCATCCAGTAAGGGTAAGTTAATACTTACCTTAGACAGCATGTTGACGATGTTAGAAAATTGCTTATCTGGTTTATCATCCTTCAACCTACTAGGGAATGGTATAGGTGGCCGGTATGGATTGCTTGCCTTATGTAGATCTGCTGTAGGCGACTTCTCCACTGATCTTTCTCCAGCACCTTTGTTCTTTGGTTCTCCTTCCTTCTTGTTCTCTTTGTTACCTGCATTCACAGAATCATTTTCAACATTATTATAAATTTCCTTACCACATCTAAGAACAGTCACTGATTGTGCCTGCTCAGGTTGACTTGGGAATTTCCCCTTTTGTTGAATCTTCATCTGTTGTGCAAGTTGTCCAACTTGTGACTCCACTTTCTTAAAAGATGCTTCTAAGGAATCCAGCCTCTTATTTGTTATCTCTTTATTCTTAGCACTGACTTTGATGAAAGCTTGTAAACTTTCCTCCAAGCTCTCTATCTTAGACTGCCCTTGATTTGAGGATTGGCCCTGTTCTTGGTTGTCTTTGAAGCAAATGGAATGGCTGCTAAGAATTATTTGTTGCCCAAGAAAAATTTGGGTGACTCCTCCAACCAGGATTGTAAGTATTGGAGTAAGGATCATTCCTGGCTCTTGGTTGAAATCCCCCCATAGCATTGACTTGCTCAGCATTACCAAAAGATTCATATGCAGAGGGACAAATATTTGATCCATGCCCAAAAGTCCCACAGATTCCACACACTTCTTGAGTAGATGAAGAAATATTGTTCTTCATATTCAGCATCTGCACTTGCTTTGTCAATTCAGCTATCTGATTGACCATCTCACTATTGGCTTCTAATTGATTCACCCCTTTACTTCTTCCTCTTACACTTTTCTGTTGAGAATTAGCTCCCAACATCTCAAATATATCATACGTTTCAGCTGCTGTCTTTTCTCCCATGGCTCCCCCAGCTGCATTATCAACAGTGTTCTGAAATTGCTGGGTTAGACCATCATAGAAAAACTGGTTCAGAAGTTGAAGTGGATAGTGATGATGTGGACACTGGATTAATTGCATCTTAAATCTGTCCCAAGCCTCATGAAATGGCTCTCCTTCAAATTGAGAGAATGTAGCAATCTTCCCTCTCAATTCAGCTGTCTTTTGATGTGAATAAAACTTGCCCATGAATTTATTATAAACTTGCTCCCAAGTTGTCAGTGAGTTTTCGGGCAACATCATAAGCCAGCTCTTTGCCCTATCCTTCAAAGTATAAGGGAAACATCTCATCCTCAACTGATCCTTTGTTAATCCTCCCAAAGGAAAAGTGTTGAGGGTAGAGTAGAAATCCTGAATAAAGTTTAGAGGATCTTCATTTGGAACTCCATAAAATGATGGTAGCATGTTGTAGTGAATGTTCTTCAACTCATAATTCCTTGCTGCATCTGTCAACCTTATACAAGATGTGGAAGTCCCAATGACAGGTCTAGTAAAATCTCTCATCGTTCTTTGCCTTTCTTCATTCATTTTAACTGATTGTGCAGAATCTGACTCAAAATCAGAAGTGTCCTCCTCTGTATCAAATCTGGTATAGAGCTCAAACTCTTCTCTGCTCCTTTTCACTCTCTGAATTTCTGGAATGAATGGATGTAGCTCTCCTTCGAGTGATCTCCTGCTTTGCATAAATAAAATTTCTAGAAAAAGAAATTATTAAAAGCAAAAGACAAAATAAAATAAAAAATAAACAATGAAAAATAATTTAAAATATTTTTGCCTAATAAACAATTTTGCCAATTAGCCTCCCCGGCAGCGGCACCAAAAACTTGTTGCGCTCAAATTAACTCTACCACAAAGCGTCACTCGCAAGTATACGAGGTAGCTGTAGCAAAGGTGATCGCCCCAAGGTCGTATCTCAAGGAAGCTAAAGCGGCTAATTGATTATCAGATTATAAATAAAAAGTAATAAAGAAATTTAAATGGCTAAATAATGAAGAAGATTGATTAAAGTTTAAAACGAATAAAAGTAAACTAGAATGATGTTTTGATTCACTTGATAAGAAGGGTCTAGGGTTTGCACTTCTCTACTACTTATATGTATGAACGGTTATTCCTCTTAACTAACTTAATTTCAAAGATTAAATCTCAAACAACTCAATTAATCAAGTCAAGGAAATAAGCTCTCGCATTCAAACCTCATTCAACTAATCTTGTTACAATTGAAATAATCTTTTTAATAGGTTATATCTCTAATTCACCTAAGTCCTTAATTGAATTATTCCAGCATTAGACTTCATCTCTCAATCCATCATCTAATACCTAAAACACATAATTGGTGGCCAATCAATTATATATTAACAATATTCCATTCAATCAAGGCTAAAGAAATTATTAGCTAAGAGAATAACCAATTCATACAATCATAGCAGATCCATACAAACCCTAGACTAGATCAAATTAGTTCATCATGATTTCAAACATACTCATCTCATTAATATTCAAAGAAATCAACTTAGACATGATAATGTTCATAAATACAATTTCAATGAAAATAAAGAGAATAAAGTTCAAGAACAAAACCAAATTACCAAATTACAAACCAAATTACGTTTTCTCTTGTTCAAATCTTGCAAGAAGGATGTATCAATGGCTAGAACAATCTAATCTAAGCTAGTTTAATCCAAAGTGAAATCAAAATCAAAGAAAACAAATGTTAAAACCCTAACTTCACTCTTGACGGCTGAAACCTATCTCAAAAACTCAACCAAAAAACTAAGAAAAAACCCTAATTTCCATATTTATACGAAACCTCCGCGCGTCTTTATTGATCCTTGAGTGACACGGCCAAGTTAGAGTGAACTTGGCCGTGTTGGAGGTGACTTTAAGGGAGAGACATGGCAAAGTTGATGGCGACACGGCCAAGTTGGACCATTTTGGAGGGACATGCCAGTGACTTGGCCATGTCGCTTACATGTGTCACCTACTGTGAGAATTGCTCTTCTTTGCTTTGGATTTAGGTGAGACACGGCCAAGTTGAAGGTGACTTGGCCGTGTTTGAGCATAATTGGAGGGACATGGCCATGTTTGAGGTGACTTGGCCGTGTTGGATCATTTTGGAGGGACATGGCCAGTGACTTAGCCATGTCGCTTGCATTTGTCGCCTACTGTGATGATTTCTTCTTCTTTTCCTTTGGAACTAGGTGAGACACGACCAAGTTGATGGTGACTTGGCCGTGTTTGAGCATAATTGGAGGGACATGGCCATGTTTGAGGTGACTTGGCCGTGTTGGATCATTTTGGAGGGACATGGCCAGTGACTTGGCCATGTCGCTTGCATGTGTCGCCTACTGTGATGATTTCTTCTTCTTTTCCTTTGGAACTGGGTGAGACACGGCCAAGTTGGAGTGACTTGGCCATGTTGGAGCATCTTTGGAGGGACATGGCCATGTTTGAGGTGACTTGGCCGTGTTGGATCATTTTGGAGGGACATGGCCAGTGACTTGGCCATGTCGCTTGCATGTGTCGCCTACTGTGATGATTTCTTCTTCTTTTCCTTTGGAACTGGGTGAGACACGGCCAAGTTGGAGTGACTTGGCCGTGTTGGAGCATCTTTGGAGGGACACGGCCACTGACTTGGCCGTGTCCCTTGCCTGTGTCCATCACTGTGTCTTGTGGCTTCTTTTCAGCTTGATATGGGACACGGCCAGTGACTTGGCCGTGTCCTCTGCCTGTGTCAGCTACTATCCATTTTTCCTACAGTCTTGATATGGGACACGGCCAGTGACTTGGCTGTGTCCTCTGCCTGTGTCAGCTACTGTCCATTTTTCCTTCAATCTTGGCATTTTTAACCTAAAACAAAATTCAAACAAACTTTAAACAAAAAGTAAATAAACAATAACCAACAAAACATAAACACCATACTAAAAACTAGATCAAAAACGACATAAACACTGAAATAAACTAAAACTACAAAATTAATAAAAACACTAAATAAACCGATTTAAACTAACAAAATACCTAAATAAAATAATAATTATTATAATAAACAAGACACAAATCTATAACAAAAACCAATAAAACAGGGATACGGCCAAGTCACTGGCTGTGTCCCTCCAAAATGATCCAACACGGCCAAGTCACTCCAAACAAGGCCATGTCACTCAACCAAAGAAGAAAAGAAGAACTCTGAGATAGAAGCGAACACAAGCAAGGGACACGGCCAAGCTTGTGTCCGTGTCCCTCCAAAGTTGTCCAACACGGCCGTGTCACTCTCAACTTGGCCGTGTCCCTCATGGACCAAACACCAGACACGGCCAAGTCTCCTGTAACTTGGCCGTGTCCCACCTGAATCTCTATAAAATCATTCGCACAACAGAAAAAAAGGAGAGAGCTGAGGAGAGCGGCTAGGGTTTTGAGAACAAAAAGAAAAGAGAAGAGGGGGCACTCATAACTTGGGATGAGGAGAGAGTGACACTCTCCTTGTCCCTCATCTTCATCCTCCATCTTCATCTTCTCAATCTTCCATTGACAAGCTTCAATTTGGTTCTTTGGGATCAAGTGGGTCAATAAGCTCTCAATGGTTGAAGAAGCTTCAATTGAAGGAGTGGTGACTTGAGAAAGCTCCATTCCATCTTCCAAAGGCACAATCAATTGAAGGATTGGTTACTTGAGAAAGCTCCATCCACATTGCAAGGGGAATCAACCATTGAAAAGGCTTGAGTTCTTCATCATACATCAAGTGGAGCTAGGAGGAAGATTAGCAATCCTACTCTTGGTTAGGGTTTGTAGTATATTTGATTGAATGCTTTGATTTGATATTTCCATTGATGTACCTTCTTGTTGGTTGATTGCATTGGATTGTATGCTAGGTTATTAGATTAGCTACCTATTGATCTCCAGATATTGAATGAAGGACCGAGAGGTGAAATTTGATATCAGAATTATGCAATCGACTACCCTATGAATGAATTAGAAATATAAGTTCTAGGGTTTCATTAATTTGCAAATGTAAATTAATTGGTTATTGCTATTTCATGAATGTGAGAACTAATGAATTAGTAATTGACTAATTAACCTTAAGGAACAAATTAATTACAAGGCTATGTTAATGGATAATTGAGAATTGAGCTTTGATTGAATGGACCTATAACCCTAGGCACTTTCCTATGAACTGAATTGATCTTGTACACCCATTACACACATCAAACCCTACGTACGTTAATCTTAGGTTTAAATTGTTATTTTGCATTCCAAATAATAAACTCTCGCTTTTAATTTAATTACTTTAATCAAGCTATTACGAACCACACCTTCTTGGGGAAACGACCTCGGGGTGATCACCTTTGCTACAACTACCTCGTATACTTGCGAGTGACGCTTGGTAGTAGTACTTAATTCGAGCGTAACAAGTTTTTGGCGCCGCTGCCGGGGAAGGTTGTCGCAGTAGTAGTAGTTTGATTTTTATTTTCAATTTAATTTTTTGTTTATTTTCTGTGAATTTTTTGTTTGTTTAGTTTTATTTTCTTTCAATTTAATTGTTTTTAAGTTGCTAAGTGCCTTGTGTAAATATGCAATTTTCAAGGTACTCAGGGGTTTATGATGATAACCCAGACTCTGACATGGCATGGCAATTAGCAAAATTAATGAACCAACTTAAGATGCTAAATGCCAGAGGAAGAACACCTATACCTACTCGTGAAGTATGTTCAGAATGTGGCATTGCAGGACATAGCGCAAACATGTGTTCATTTGGTTATGGACAATATCAAGAGAGGCACGAGGAAGAATTTACTTATGAAAGTTTCCAGCAAAGGGGTAGAAGTAACCCATATTCCAATCCTTGCAATCCAAATTGGAGAAACTACCCAAATTTTTCTTGGGAAAACCAACAGCACATTCCACCTCCAAATTTTTTTCAACCTTACCAAAGAAGTTCTTACTCTCAAGAACAATATTCAAATCAAGATTACCTTAAGCGACCCACATTAGAAGATAGTTTGAATGCTTACATTCAAATTAGCGCGCAAAATCAAAGTAAACTTAAGGAACCCACTTTGGAAGAAAGTTTGAATGCCTTCATTCAAATTAGCTCACAAAACCATGATAAATTCGAGAAATCCACAGTGGAAGATGATTTGAATGCTTACCTTCAAATTAGAACGGAAATTCAGGAAGGAAGTAATGAGAGGTTTGATTCTTTGGAGGAATCATTGAAGAGGGTGGAAATGCAAATTGGGCAACTAGCACATCAACTCCAAGCACACCAAGAGGAGGAATTTCCTAGCCAATTGGAGCAAATAGAGGTAATCACAAATTTTAAGAATAAACAGGTGATATATAACAATTTTTGTGATTCCTTTGATTCAGGAACTAACAATGAAGAAGATGGCGAGGAAATGCAATCAAACATAGAGGAGTTAATTTAATCAAAGGAGGAGGAGAATTTGGAAGCATCGACTTCAACAAATTTGTATGAACCTCCAAATCCTTGTATGCCACCACTCCCATTCCCAAGTAAGCTGAATGCAGAGAAACAAGGTATGCAACTTTCTGAACTCCAT
The DNA here is from genome assembly GCA_947685225.1 of Garcia nutans. Classification (NCBI taxonomy): domain Eukaryota; kingdom Viridiplantae; phylum Streptophyta; class Magnoliopsida; order Malpighiales; family Euphorbiaceae; genus Garcia; species Garcia nutans. Next base: position 21,098,167 of record CANTUV010000044.1, read on the forward strand.
GACATGCCCTATAGTGAAGATAGTGTAGATAAGCTTGAGGTGGCTATGACCATAGAAGTAGAGCCTAATTCTTCCAAATTAGAAATTGATGAGAGCAATTTACTAGAGAATAATGAGATTGTTGAGGGAGAACTTCAAATTGCTAAAGAGAATGTAGAACACATTCAGCCAAACTTGGTTGAACTTAAAAAGACCCCAGAAATTTTGAAAGATATTTTGGTTGGGGAATACAGTATGCAACAAATTATCATCTCTCCCACTCTTGGTGGTGAGAACGAGCAAAACCAATATAAAACCATGTTGCAAACTGAAAAAGGTTCTTACTACGTCCCTATAGCACTAAAAAATCAAGCTAAGACAACCCTCACATGTTCTTTTTGGACAATTGCTCCCCTAAAAATGCTACGTAGGCTTTTCAATACATTGGGCACTTTTCAAAGTTGCATGGTGTTCATCCTCTCAGTCATGGGCTCCAATTGCATTATGGGTGGAAGGAGCCCCACACATCGTATATGGGAACGATGGAAATCAGGTATCATCTAAACTCTCTCTCTGTAGTATGCATGCTCACATTGAGGACAATGTGAATTTTTAAGTGTGGGGTGCATTTGGTGTTTTATGTTTTTACTTTTAATTGCATTTTGTTTAGGTTTTAGTTACTGTTTTTAATGTTTTTCATTGAATAAATGAGTTTTAGAAAGTTCAATTGTTATAAAAATTGTTGATAGATGACCTTTGAATTTTTGAAGCATGAATTTGAGAATTGAGTAGAATTGGTGCTTATTGTCAATTTTGTTGGTTTTTCTTTGCATTGCCATTAACCTAGTGAGGAATTGAGCCATCAACTTATTATTCTTGTTGTGAGTGAACATCTTTGATTGATGAATTACTAGAACTTGCTTTGAAATACATTTTAAGATTACATAAAAATTTCAATTTGGCATCAAAATGATTAGGGAAATTAGGTGAACCCATTTTGGCTTAAAAGACCAACCCTATATTCAACCTTAGTTAGCCAATTTTGAGCCTATTTTATTTTTCCTTTTCTTTCTTTTGCACAACACCATTAGCTTGAACCTTGTTGTTTAACTCTTATCCTTTCATTAGGTCAAGAGCATTTTAAGAGCGTTTATGACCGAGTGTTGTGTTGAATTAAGTGTGGGGTTAAATTTAGTAGGTTTAAGATTGCAAAGCAAAATAAAAACTTGTACAAAAACTTGTGTACAAGAAAAAGAAAAAAAAATAAAAAAAATAAAAAATAAAAGAAAGAGAAAGAGAAAAAGAAAAAATATATATATAATAATAATAATAAGAATAATTGTTGTTCTTGTTGAAAGGGTTGGAATATATCATTGCAATATTTAATAAGTGAATTCCCTTGTAAAGCTCTTTAATGTCAATGGGTATATGAGAGGAAGGTGTTTCGGGATTGTTAGTTATACATACTTCATTCTTGAAGTGCTCTTGAACTTAATGATTAAGCTTACATTTCCTAAATGTCATGCCTTTACCTTAGCCCCATTACAACCAAAAGAAAGACCTTTGATTGATGCTTGATTGTTATTTGTGGTGGAGATTTGATTGATAAGCAAGCCTATGGTAATAATCTTTCATGGATTGTTATGAGTGTAAACACCACCATGATCAAACACTTGAAAGAGTTGGTGAGGGAGTGACAACATTGGTTTTGCATGGAAAACCACTTAATTGCATGAGTGTCGATTTTGTTTGATTCGATATTAATTGTGGATTTAGGGATGAGGAGGTCTTGATGCATCTTTATAACTCTTGAACTTAACAAAATTCATCTGGTTAGTGTGATTTGATTTTAGTCTTGCTTGGGGACAAGCAAGGAGTTAAGTGTGGGGTAGTTGTTTAGGTCATTTTTATACTAGTTTTTAGTATGATTTTATGTGTGTTTTAGTTAATGTTTTGATTGATTTTTTATTTAAGTTTGTTTGTTGTGTTTGTTTTTAGGTTTGAGAGCAAAAACACCCTTGGAAGATCAAAACAGTGAAAAACAGAGCAAAAATAAAGAAACAGGAAGAGACACACCCAGAGACACGGCCAAGTCTCTGGCCGTGTCTCACCTGATGAGCAAAACCAAAGAACAGAGCAAGAAAGAGCAAAAATCAAGCAGGAGAGGACACACCCAGGGGATACGGCCGTGTCCTTGGCCGTGTCCCTCCAAAAATGCCAGACACGGCCAAGTTCATCCTGGCTTGGCCGTGTCACACTCCAAAGAAGAAGAGAGGAAAATCAAGCAGGAGAGGACACACCCAGGGGACACGGCCGTGTCCCTCCAAAAGAGCTCAAACACGGCCAAGTTGCTTCAACTTGGCCGTGTCTCATTCAATCCAAAGCAAAAGAGGAAGAAACTCTCACAATAGGTGACACATGCAAGGGATACGGCCAAGTCACTGGCCGTGTCCCTCCAAAATGATCCAACACGGCCAAGTCACTCCAAACATGGCCATGTCACTCAACCAAAGAAGAAAAGAAGAACTCTGAGACAGAAGCGAACACAAGCAAGGGACACGGCCAAGCTTGTGGCCGTGTCCCTCCAAAGTTGTCCAACACGGCCGTGTCACTCTCAACTTGGCCGTGTCCCTCATGGACCAAACACCAGACACGGCCAAGTCTCCTGTAACTTGACCGTGTCCCACCTGAATCTCTATAAAATCATTCGCACAACAGAAAAAAAAAGGAGAGAGCTGAGGAGAGATGCTAGGGTTTTGAGAACAAAAAGAAAAGAGAAGAGGGGGCACTCATAACTTGGGATGAGGAGAGAGTGACACTCTCCTTGTCCCTCATCTTCATCCTCCATCTTCATCTTCTCAATCTTCCATTGACAAGCTTCAATTTGGTTCTTTGGGATCAAGTGGGTCAATAAGCTCTCAAGGGTTGAAGAAGCTTCAATTGAAGGAGTGGTGACTTGAGAAAGCTTCATTCCATCTTCCAAAGGCACAATCAATTGAAGGATTGGTGACTTGAGAAAGCTCAATCCACATTGCAAGGGGAATCAACCATTGAAAAGGCTTGAGTTCTTCATCATACATCAAGTGGAGCTAGGAGGAAGATTAGCAATCCTACTCTTGGCATCTTCACAAGGGGTTTTTCTATTCTCTCTTTTAATTCAGTTCAATATTGTTTTTGTTGTATTAAGAGATTGATATTGCAATGAACAATTTGTATTTGTTTTATATTGAGTTGAATGAATGTTTTAAATTGATGATGTTGAGCTAAGTAGTATATTTGGTTGAATGTCTTGATTTGATATTTACATTGATGTTCCTTGTTGATTGGTTGATTGTATTGTATTAAATGCTAGGTTAATAGATTAGCTACCTATTAATCTCTAGATATTGAATGAAGGACTGAGAGGTAAAATTTGATATCGGAATTATGCAATCGACTACCCTATAAATGAATTAGAAATATAAGTTCTAGGGTTTCATTAATTTGCAAATGTAAAATAATTGGTTATTGCTATTTCATGAATGTGAGAACTAATGAATTGGTAATTGACTAATTAACCTTAAGGAACAAATTAATTACAAGGCTATGTTAATGGATAATTGAGAATTGAGCTTTGATTGAATGGACCTATAACCCTAGGCACTTTCCCAAGAACTGAATTGATCTTGTGCACCCATTACACACATCAAACCGTACGTACGTTAATCTTAGGTTTAAATTGTTATTTTGCATTCCAAACAACAAACTCTCGCTTTTAATTTAATTGCTTTAATCAAGCTATTATGAACCACACCTTCTTGGGGAAACGACCTTGGGGCGATCACCTTTGCTACAGCTACCTCATATACTTGCGAGTGACGCTTGGTAGTAGTACTTAATTCGAGCGCAACATCAAACAATGCCTAGATCATCTCTCCCTTAAATAAGCAGAGTTTAATTTCGCCTTGAAAGTTTGTCTAAACATGTTCTAAGACCTACTAGGACCTAGACAAAGGTAATTATGCAGGAGTCCTCTCTAAGTAAGCATACACAACTCAATGCTATAGAGCAATTCCCTCACCTACTAAAGTCATTCGAGTCATGATGCATAAATATATTAATTCATGAATTATCAAGCTAGATTCCTCATTGGTTGAGCACCAAAATGAACAAAGACCAATAAAAATTTTGATGAAAGTAATTTATTTAAAGCAACTTTAAGTTTGAAAAGCACAATAGTTCCATAATATTAAAGAAAGCAAGATTGAAAAGCAACATTCAAGCTAAGGAAAGTTCGTTGAGTTCGAGTCGAAGATACTCCATTTATTTAGACATATCAAGGGCAAGGATTTTTTCATCATCAAGGATCATCGCTTCATCATCCTCAGTTAGTCCAAGCTTGCTTAGTAGCACATCATCTTTAGTATCTTCTCTTTCCATATCATGACAAGATGACAAGAAAAAACTCTTCAAGAAGGTTGCAAGCGGTGGCACCTTTCCAAATTTAGGCAATGGATCATTCTTAGTGTTGGGCTTATCAAGATCAGGCAGCTTTCCACTGTCAATCAAATCTTGGATTTTGTGCCTTAAGTGAACACATTTATCTGTCTCATGCCCTTGCATTTGATGGAATTGACAGAAGACCTTGACTTCAAAATTTGGTGCTAGAGGCTTGTGTAGAGGCCGAGGTGTCAGTGGTTGTAGCAAATCCATCTTTATTAAATTTTCTAACATCTTTGACAAAGGCTCCCCCAAGTTTGAAAATTTACGCTTCTTTGTTGGCTTAGTTGTTGCATTTTTCTCAACACCTCCTCTTTCCCTTTGACTTTGCCCACTAGGGTGATAGCCGCTCTTATTGCTCCACTTAGATAGCACATGGTTCGGTTGGTCTTGTAGAATATGGATTGATCCCTCATTTTTCATTCAATATCTATCAATAGATATGTTCCTTGTTAATATTTCCTTTTCCTTCTTTCTTATGTCAATGGGAGATGCCTCATTAGCATTATTGATGATCTCTAGAATTTGAATCAACTGGGTCCTCATAATTTCAACCAATTGATCTCGTAGCTCGGCCATCCTAGCTTTGACAACTTCATCAACTATGTCCCTTAGCTGGTTTGCATCCATCCTTGAAATGTTGTAGGCGGTGTCGTTGTAACACCCTCATACCCTATATACATACAATATATATTTTCAGCATATGTAAAATAAGCATATACAGTATAAAAATATCATAGACAGATTTAATAAAAATTTTCACATTTCTATTTTAGGATTTCAAATACTAATATATAAAATAAATAGTATATAAATATTCTTTGCTTGTTATAGGAATCCAAAATAAATATTTTATATGAAAATATCTGGAAAAAATTTGCAAGAGTTTTGTTTGTAATTTTGACATTCCCAAAATTCAGCAAAACACAACCTGCATAAAGCAAACACTTCCAATAAAAATAAATTCACCATTTCACCAATACTTCTCAATTTCTCCATATTTTCTCAAAATACTTATATATAGATATATAAATTAACAACACAAAATCTCATCTGAGCAAATTATTGAAAACATTCTTTACAATTTACATTATATACTTCAAAAAACATATCATAACATATATAATTTCAAAATACATTGTAATATCAAATATCTACTTGCTGGCAACTGGCTTTGATCTTGATGTACCAAAAAAAAATACTCTTCAAGCTCAATAAATACATACCTAGACCTGACCAGGTCAAGTAGAATTATCCAGCTCTACCAAATCATAGATGACACCTGCGCGACGAATTACAATCGTGCTAAGCCGAAGCCTAGTGGTACAAACATTGATAATAAAAATAAAACTCAATGCAATGTCAATGTACAATGAATATAGATGTCACATCATTCTACTTTCTTATATTTTTCAAATATTTCATAATCACAACTCATAGCATTATATTACTCAATTGTATCACAATTCATAATTCACATTAAAGCAAAGACAAGCATGGGCCCAAAAGGATCTAATATGCTATTCAAATTTCAGAGTTACTGCTTTGGTCCATAATGACACCATGTGTATAGCCCGTAGGCAATATATATATCCATGGATAATGTAACAGCCCCAGTCTCTTAGACCTCAACCCGGCTAGACCCTTAGGCCCCAGTATCTTGGTCCTCAACCCGGCTAGACTGCTACGGTTTTTGAGACTTACAACCTAGTCTTTTCACCCCAAATATATTATATTTATCATTTATCAGCTGGGCTCAACTTACGACCCGGTCTTTTCACCTGCCCAGTAACTCATAGGCATGCTGCTAAACCCAGAACTCTGAAAATTGAATAACATACTAGGCACACAATTAATTCATTTATCCCATTATCAAATACTTTCACAATTCATTTCTCATTTTATTTCTCATAATCAAACTAGGCTCATTGCCTTATTTTCACATTTTTTTTTCTCATTTTTGATATCTTTCTCATTTTTCTCATTTTTTTCTGATTTTTATCAATATCAATTCATTTCATTATTCCACATATCTCATTTTTGCATTCAAAACACATTACCCAATTACTTTGGATATTTTCACCTAATATGCATATTTCACACTTTATACAATTTATCCATTATCAATGGCTTTTCACAATGCATTTAACACATATATGACATTACAAATGTCATAGAACATTATTCATAATCAATCAATGAACCAAGTAGCTTAACACATTTTTCAACCAAAATGTGTTAAGTCCAAATGTCATACAAATATAAACATTATACTCAAAGTTTGTATATACCTCTACTAGCAACCCAAAGCAAGCTTAATACAACCTCCAATCCTATCCTTCCAACTTGCCCTTCACCACTTGGATGAAGCAAGTCAACCTTTCTCAATGCCTATACCAAATATGATCATACATAATCATTTAATATCATATTCTAATATATTATCAACATCAAAACATAATTAAACATCACTCTAAACCAAATCCCAAAATTAAGCTTCACCTCACTTTAACTTTAAAAAACCATATCAAGCCATTTAAATTAGTGTTTTAAGTTTATTAATATCATTAAAAACATATTTTAATACATTTAAATCATTTACATTATAACAATACACTCTTATACACAAAATCTCAAAAATGGCATAACCTTCCCCCATTGAAGGTTTTCCATTCCAACACAATCCATTACTTATTTCAAGCTTATATTCATCACTTTTAATACTAAACAACATGCTTAAACAAATAAAATCACACAATTCATCCACTTTGGAAAATCACTTTTCCAAAACCCTAAATCTCCACTTCCATTCTCAAACACCAACCAAACACAACCAAATCCAATATTTGACTTTAAAATACTTGTTTATGTATCAAAACAACTCATTTGGAATCAATTTACACAATAAAAAACCATGATTTCAAAACCCCAAAAATTACATAACCCTAAATTCTCTCTCTTCACCAATCTTACCCAAACTCTACCATTTCTTTAATCCAACCTTAAAATCATTAATAACCAATCAAAACAACTTCATTCATATCCAATTAAGCAATTAAATCATGCTACTATAGAATTCCAAAATTTACATAACACACTTTTCCATAGAATTTGAAAATTTAGTAAGAAAGCTTACCAATTGATGAAGAAACTTCTAAAACTCCACTTGAATCCTTAAAATCTATTTAATTTTTGGAGTATGGAAGAAGCAAATCCCTCTCTTGAAGCCATGAAATTCGGCCTTGAAGGAAAGAAGAAGAAGAAGACTTTATTTTTTTTTATTTCTCTTTCCTTTTACCCTTTGATTTTAAACCATATATATATATATTAAAATAATTTAATAATTAATTATTTAATTATTTATTTAATAAATTAAAAGTCCTAAATTTCCTCTTCCATTCAAAAATAATTTATTTTTGAATTATTTTATTAATTTTAAATTTCTAATATTTAATTACCAAAATACCCTTTTACTTTGACTTTTCTTTTAAATAGTGTTGACTTTTATATGTTGTATATATTTTACATATATATCACATATATGTTCCACTTTTTCTTTTAAAACTCCTTCATTTTTCATTTAAAACCATTAATTTAATTTATCCATTTAAATTATAATTTATTTTATCAAAATTTCAAAAATTAGAACTTTTCAAAAATTTAGGATGTTACACATATGCACAAGTAATGTGTATCTTATATACACATCAAATGTACCTTATATGTGCATTAAATATTGAGTATGTAATGTATTAATCCAACATATACAATTAATATACCATATGTATATGTTATATATACTCTAGATATATATATTGAGTATATACAATTTTATATCTCCAAAATCACGGATGTTACAATTTTCTCCCCATTTAATAATTTCATCCTCGAAATTATCTAGTATGGTAATAAATCATCCAAATTATTTTTTTACAAAATTACATAATTTCTATTCTCCCCCTTAGGTTCAATCTTAATTTCCTCTTTACCATTCCCTAACACATCATTATACTGTCTATTTACTAAAATAGTCACAACAGATTATTATATCTTCAATCGAATTGTCATTAGACAAAATTAGTTCATCTCCTTAATATATATACACTACACACCTATTGCACTCAAGATATCTGATCACTTCATTATCTTAAAAATATACTCTCATCACCTTAAATTCAAATGTTAATAACTTTTATCTTAACACAATAATTTTACATATCTTCACTTTGATCCTACTCTTTATATAATTACCACATATTAATTTAATATCACCATTATACAAAAACAAAATCTTATTTCCTTATTAAAATTCATTCCAATTATACTATAACTAATATTTTTCTCTTATAATTATTTGAAACTAATATAACTTAGCTCCTTTCATATGCATATACATATCAGAATGCTGTATTAAGCACATTATCATATAACTTTCATATTCTTAATACAACTACACACATTGAATTTCAATAAATACTTGTAAACTTATTACATTTCGGATCAATTGATCTAACTATCACAATATGACCATCACAACCTTATTCTATTCTGACCAACTTTTTGTCTATTTTAAATTCATCAATCTGTTTTCAATTCATGACCTAATTCTATTAGGTAAAATTTATTCTCAAATTTTAATTCTCTCCGAATTCATCATTACAGATAATATTCACTTCCCCTAGTCTCGTTTACTTTACACATCATTTTCATCAACTTATTCATTTTATACCACTTTCAAACACATTTATTATAACTCTTACTCACATTTCATAATTCCTTTCATTTACCATTTTCTCACATTTCTTATAGTTACCCTATTTACAAAAATCACTTTTCTTATACATCATTTAAAGCTCATCATATTTTTATAATTCTTTTCTTTTTCCACACTTTCTATAATTATAAACAAATTTCTAGTATAAAATTATAAGATACAACTATGCAAACCATAAGTCTTACCATGTTTCTTGAAGCATAACTATCAATCTCACCAAAACTATCCAACGATAATAATGGTCACATCCGTGGCTTATAAATAAATATTGTTCCTCTATCATTTTTCTTCAAACATTTTCAATCACAATGTTAAGTTCGTATTGCAAAAATCACATATTCATTTTCTAATCTTTTGCTACAAAAAAAATTTACACATTTGAGCTCTGTTTCAAATCAATTTACTCTTGTTCACTTGATCATCATTAGCCTAACTCATGTTTCAACAATATTATCTTTAACATCTCTTACAAATACACATTTGTTGATATGCTAATTTACACAATTTCCATTTATTACTCCATTTCTAATCTATCTCTTATAAAAATTTTCATTAATATATGTATATATATTTTTTTTTCCATTTCCATACTTTTTTTTTCATTATACTTTCATTTTCCTTACAATCTCTCATATATACGCATATACTTTGGGCCCAAAACGCTATACAATCATCAAGTTTAGTTGTTACAATAACAATTTCACCGTCAGCGCTGTTTGGGTCCATTCTCAATCTCAATTCACCACATGACCTAACTCTACGCATGTCAAGACCTAATCTCTCTTAGGACTATTAATACATGCAATATCATTCTCAATATCACCAAACATGTATTTATATAAGGTAGTAAACACTCGATAACATTTTTTTAATCATCCACATACACCTTTGTAAGTCATAATCACAATGTGACTTACTTTCCACATTTTCTTACATATCATATTTGTGTTCATATAGAAAAAAAAATCTCATCACACAAATCATACAATTATACTCAATTCCTCTTTTACATACAACCTATACAAAGTTAACATTTATCACCTTTCAGAGAACATTATCATTTCTCATTCTTTTGACATTTCTTAGGTTATTCATCAATTCAACATATATATACACTCTGACTGCAACATAATTAATATCTTCCTTATTTAATCGTGTATCTCTTAAATAATTTTCTTATTATATATATATATATATATTTTTTTTTTTTAACACCTCACATAAATCTTAGTCACATTTCCAATGTGACATATCTCTCACATTTTTTATGCATTTATCATACCCTTCATATCCCTTTTCATAATTTCCAATGCAATTACCTAAAGTAACTCATTTTTACTTACTTAATCATTTCCCTTTTATTTCATAATAAATTTCTATATTATCAACCACATTACACATTACATGATATTTTCATAAATAATATTACTCATTCAAAATTACTCCCATGCTTATTAAACATTAAACTATCAACATCTAAACAATCTTCATCAAATTCTCTTACAACTCTTAATTTTCAACTTACTACTTTACTTAAGCTTCATTCTATTAATCTCATTTTTCAAGAGATAACTTTATAAACTTTATTTTTATATTAATATAACATCAAAACACATCACTTTCACAATTATGGAAACCCATATCAAAATTTCAAATTTCATATATTGCAACCAACAACATGAACCTCACCAAATCTCGTCCATGTCACATTTCAAATCTTAAAATCATAACATTTACATATAAACAACAGTAATTTATTTCATTACACTAATTAACATCATTCATTAAGATACTTTAATTTTACACACTCAACCCTAAATTATGCATCATTGTTCCATAATAAATAATTCGTTATCATATATGATTTCACTCTTTGATTTTAATTATGAACTCTTTGTTACAAATTATTAAAAACTCCATATTCCTTCTATACTTATACCCATATGCATATAAATTTTTATAATTTTCTTCATTCATTTGTCTCATAAAATTAATTTATTACTTACTTACACAAAACTGCATGGCTTACTCAGTTTCATGTCAATCTCACTTCCAATTTTTATATTCCTTAACAATTCTTTATAAAAGCTTGTAAAAGTTTATCCATGTGCACTTGACACATATATGGACTTATATTTAAAGTTTTAGATTTTTCCAAGCTGATTTAATATATTTAAAAACTAAATCTTTCAAAATTAGAGAATCTGTCTCAATAATAATTTCTCTGGCAGCACTCGGTTATCCATTTTTTTTTCAGGTATCAAACCTTAATAAAAATTCATGAAATTTTAACCATATGTTATATGAATACATATGATATTGTGTATAAATGTTTAGATTTTTCTGGATTTTTTTACCATAGTTTCTAGATTTATTTTTTTTTTCAATTTCTACAGATTCTGACTTGCTAAAATTTCTCCAACAATCTGTATTTTTCTATTTTTCTTAATTAGAGATCCATCTTTAAAATTTATAAAATTTTATAAATTTGGATTCTAACATATAGAAAAACTTTCTATTAAATGTTCAAACTCATCCAACATTTCTATATTTGTCCAACAATTCAGACAATATCACTTTGCAGTATATTTATAAAATTTTCTGTAACTATCATACTCATTTCTCAAACTTTTTATTTTTATATCTTAAATTATTTCCTAGATTGTTTTTCTAATTTCACTTATTCATCAATTGAATCAGCTATAAATTTTAAATTTCAAATAAAAGTTTCAAAAATTCTTAATCAATAATCTCAAGAATGACGTTTTCACTGCGCCACTCTGATCTATACAACCCAGACACCATCTCAACTCATATCCATTATATCAAATGGACATTGCCACATCAGGGATCAGATAAATTGCCAGTGCCAATGCATGCATTACAATTGAAAAATCATTTTTATTCCAATTTTCTCTCTCTATCATCCCACCTAGGTCGAGAACCTCAAACCTAGGCTCTGATACCAAAATAAATGTAACACCCTCATACCCTATATACGTACAATACATATTTTCAGCATATGTAAAATACGCATATACGGTATAAAAATGTCACAGACAGATTTAATAAAAATTTTCACATTTCTATTTTAGGATTTCAAATACTAATATATAAAATAAATAGTATATAAATATTCTTTGCTTGTTATAGAAATCCAAAATAAATATTTTATATGAAAATCTATGGGAAAATTCGCCAGAGTTTTGTTTGTAATATTGATGTTCCCAAAATTCAGCAAAACACAACCTGCATAAAAGCAAACACTTCCAATAAAAATAAATTCACCATTTCACCAATACTTCTCAATTTCTCCATATTTTCTTAAAATACTTACATTTAGATATATAAATTAAGAACACATAAAATCCCATCTGAACAAATTATTCAAAACATTCTTCACAATTTACATTATATACTTCCAAAAATATATCATAACTTATATAATATCAAAATACATTGTAATATCAAATATCTAGATGCTGGCAACTAGCTCTGATCTTGATGTACCAAAAATAAACTCTTCAAGCTCAATAAATACAAACCTAGACCTGACCAGGTCTAGCAGAACTATCCGGCTCTACCAAATCATCCATGACACATGCGCGATGAATTACAATCGCGCTAAGCTGAAGCCTAGTGGTACAAACTTTGATAATAAAAATAAAACTCAATGCAATGTCAATGTACAATGCATATAGATGTCACATCATTCTACTTTCTTATATTTTTCAAATATTTTATAATCACAACTCATAGCATTATATTACTTAATTGTATCATAATTCATAATTCTCATTAAAGCAAAGACAAGCATGGGCCCAAAAGGATCTAATATGTTATTCAAATTTCAGAGTAACTTCTTTGGTCAATAATGACATCATGTGTCTAGCCCGTAGGCAATATATATATCCATGGATAATGTAACAGACCCAGTCACTTGGACCTCAACCCGGCTAGACCCTTAGGCCCCAGTATCTTGGTCCTCAACCCGACTAGACTGCTACGGTTTTTGAGGCTTATGAACCAGTCTTTTCACCCCAAAAACATCATATTTATCATTTATCAGCTGGGCTCGGCTTACGATCCGGTCTTTTCACCTGCCCAGCAATTCATAGGCATGCTACCAAACCCAGAACTCTGAAAATTGAATAACATACTAGGCACACAATTAATTCATTTATCCCATTATCAAATACTTTCACAATTCATTTCTCATTTTATTTCTCATAATCAAACTAGGCTCATTGCCTTATTTTCACATTTTTTTCTCATTTTTCTCACTTTTCTCACTTTTTCTCATTTTTATCAATATCAATTCATTTCATTATTCCACATATCTCATTTTTGTATTCACAACACATTACCCAATTACTTTGGGTATTTTCACATAATGTGCATATTTCACTCTTTACACAATTTAGCCATTATCAATGGCTTTTCACAATGCATTTAACACATATATGACATTACAAATGTCATAGCACATTATTCATACTCAATTAATGAACCAAGTAGCTTAACACATTTTTTAACCAAAATGTGTTAAGTCCAAATGTCATGCAAATATAAACATTATACTCAAAGTTTGTACATACTCTACTAGCAACCCAAAGCAAGCTTGATACAATCTCCAATCCTATCCTTTCAACTTGCCCTTCACCACTTGGATGAAGCAAATCAACCTCCTTCAATGCCTATACCAAATGTGATCATACATAATAATTTAATATCATTTTCTAAGGTATTCTCAACATCAAACCATAATTAAACATCACTCTAAACCAAATTCCAAAATTAAGCTTCACCTCACTTTAACTTTGAAAAACCATATCAAGCCATTTAAATTAGTGTTTTAAGTTTATTATATCCTTAAAAACATATTTTAGTGCATTTAAATCATTTACATTATAACAATACAATCTTATACACAAAATCTCAAAAATGGCATAACCTTCCCCCATTGAAGGTTTTCCATTCCAACACAATCCATTACTCATTTCAAGCTTATATTCATCACTTTTAATAATAAACAACATGCTTAAACAAATAAAATCACACAATTCAACCACTTTGGAAAATCACTTTTCCAAAACCCTAAATCTCCACTTCCATTCTCAAACTCCAACCAAACACAACCAAATCCAATATTTGACTTTAAAATACTTTTTTATGTATCAAAACAACTCATTTGGAATCAATTTACACAATTAAAAACCATGATTTCAAAACCCCAAAAATTACATAACCCTAAATTCTCTCTCTTCACCAATCTTACCCAAACTCAACCATTTCTTTAATCCAACCTTAAAATCATTAATAACCAATCAAAAAAACTTCATTCATATCCAATTAAGCAATTAAATCATGCTACTATAGAATTCCAAAATTTACATAACACACTTTTCCATAGAATTTGAAAATTTAGTAAGAAAGCTTACCAATTGATGAAGAAACTTCTAAAACTCCACTTGAATCCTTAAAATCTCTTTAATTTTTGGAGTATGGAAGAAGCAAATCCCTCTCTTGAAGCCATGAAATTCGGCCTTGAAGGAAAGAAGAAGAAGAAGACTTTATTTTTTTTTATTTCTCTTTCCTTTTACCCTTTGATTTTAAACCATATATATATATATTAAAATAATTTAATAATTAATTATTTAATTATTTATTTAATAAATTAAAAGTCCTAAATTTTCTCTTCCATTCAAAAATAATTTATTTTTGAATTATTTTATTAATTTTAAATTTCTAATATTTAATTACCAAAATACCCTTTTACTTTGACTTTTCTTTTAAAAAGTGTTGACTTTTATATGTTGTATATATTTTACATATATATCACATATATGTTCCACTTTTTCTTTTAAAACTCCTTCATTTTTCATTTAAAACCATTAATTTAATTTATCCATTTAAATTATAATTTATTTTATCAAATTTCCAAAAATTAGAACTTTTCAAAAATTTAGGATGTTACACATATGCACAAGTAATGTGTATCTTATATACACATCAAATGTACCTTATATGTGCATTAAATATTGAGTATGTAATGTATTAATCCAACATATACAATTAATATACCATATGTATATGTTATATATACTCTAGATATATATATTGAGTATATACAATGTTATATCTCCAAAATCACTGATGTTACAGTCATTGTATGCTCTTGAATTGTCGTACTCTAGGTCTGTGAGCCAGAGAGGATATGAGATGAGATGCAAATGTATGCATGTATGCACAAATAATAGACAAAAAAGGATAATTAGGACGTTCCTTCCAACCTTATAACATCCACACACGAATGGCGAGTCTCTTTTCCTAGGCATATGGTTAACAAAATACCAACATGGGGTATCTTATTTTCAAATATTTCTCTTAGACGTTTCAACCAATAGTTATATTTTCGAAAATAAAAATCATTTCATAATAATTCCCATTAATTAGGTTTTAATCCATTCAACCAACTATAGTAGCTTTTATGCTATATTGGATTAAAACCAAATTAAGAGGTTTACTATAGATAGATTTCTCACTTGAAAAGAGTAACTAATGGTTCATGTCAAAAATAAGCCCATGATTAATTATTCTTAGTATAAACTAGGCTCACAATTGATTTTTGGTATTTCTTAATTGACCTAAATATTTTTGCAACCTCTTTGTAATAAAAGGTTGGGTGAAATTTATTATGTTTCTAAGCACATTGTAAAAAGATTTTAGAAAAAACATATTTTGGGCTTAGTATTTGGGCCATGAGCAAAAGAATTTTTGATTTATTTTTAGAAAAGTTTTATGTCCAAAGACCATCTTGAAAAGTTTTGAAAATAGCTTTGGTCTTTTGGACTTTAAAGAAAAATTTATTTTGAGCTTACAATATACTTAGGTCATATTAGAAAAAGAACAAACCAAATAAGCCAAGATAAATTAACAATAGTCAAACAACATGCATTTGGTGTAAAACCTAAGGAAAGTAACTAGGCCAATTACATGAGCTTTAGTCTTTGGGTTAAAAAGGCTTAGGTTCATATAGCAAGTATATACCAAATGGTACGAGGCTATGAGTGGTTATGCCATGCTCCATCTCCATACCTTGAGTGAAAGTATGGTATCCCTTACATAACACAACACGGGTAACATGGGCGTCCTAACTCACGCACACGATGCAATCTAATATGATGCAATGGATAATATCATTATAAGAAAGAATAGAATAATAAAAAGACCAACGGAATCAACTTCTCTTATCCCCAGTGGAGTCGCCACTGTGAGCGTAGATTTTTGCCCCCACTAACGATGGAATGATTCTTTCGACTTCTGCACTGTTTAGGCTTGGGGCCTTAGAGAACATGGACCTAGGTCCAGAGAAAATAGAGTCGCCACCCGGATGGGCCAGGAAAAAGAAAGGGGTTGATGACTCGATTCCTAAGGAATCCCCAACCCCCTAATGGGTTCGAAAAGTTGGGTACGTGTGGGGAAGGTGAGAAATGGCCCAGCACCCCCACAACGCCCGATTCATTGGAACCAGTGTCCTTTTACAAGTCTTAATATTATAAAATTCTTAAATATAGCAATATCATCCATATTACATGCAACAATTGAAATAAAGCATCGTTATATTAAAATCAAAGCAATGTCCAAACAAAACAAATAAATGGACACCCACCCGAAGATGGAAACATGTCCTTACATTCCATGCCAAAATATGACACCCACTGGAAGGTAGAAACATGTCCTTTACATTGGTTCTAAAATAGAAAAGCAATTTAAATTACATGATATTTAACCAATGAGGTATCCACCAAGTGAAAACATACCTCTTACAACATTTGGAAATCTAAATAAATTGATAAAAGTAAATAACCATTCATCATAATAAATCATTCATCAAAGATATTAAACATCAATAGAAAGTAAACATCCATCCATGATAAATTAAATGAACCAAGCATTGAATTTAAATAAATTAAACATATAAAATAAATCAAAGCATAATCAAATATATAATTGAATAAGGCAAATAAACATCTAAATTATAACTACTATTTCCATTTAGGGTTCTTTATTTCATGTGTTTAGGGTTTTGGAATTTATGGAATTTGGCTACTGTGAGTTTTTTTAAGGAATTAAAATAGATTAAGGTTTTATGTTTTAAAAGGTTGATGAAGTTCTTTGATTAACCAAATTAGTGTTTGAAGGGTGAAATCATGAAACTAGGGTTTGAACACTTTAAAATACTTTTGATTTGTGGTTTACGGTTACTTATATGGTTTCAAACTTACTGTGTAAAATTAAACATTTGTGTTTTTATGGTTTTTAAAGTTTTAAAGGATTTAGGGTTTAGAAAAATTAAGGTTTAAGGTTTTAAGGGGTTAGGGTTTACTATTTTGAGTTTTGGAATTAAATTAGGGTTTTAGGATTTTTGAATTTAGGGTTTCGGGTAATGAATTTTATTTTAGGATTTGGAAAGACAATTGACAATTTCATGAAGTTTTATGAATTTAAACAAAACGATTTAAAGCTTATAAGAGCAAAAAAAGATATTTTTAAGGCTTTTGGAAGGAAACAGAACACAATTTAAAGTTTTGATAATTTGGAAAGCAAATCTTAGTTTTGTGGTTTTAAAAAAATAAAACTAATAGCTTTAAACTTTTGGAAAATAAAGCCACTATTTAAGATTTTCATACTTCAGAAAAGGTGAATTGAGGTTATGAGGTTTTTAATTTAAAAGAAACAATGGGATGATTTAGCTACTGTGAAAAAATAAAAGAAATTAAGAGTTCAAACCTTCTTTCGTAGGTTACACCAAAAATTGCTTCTTGGATGAACAACTTCAAAGATAAGCTTTTTTTCCTTTGAATTGCTTGAATTATTTTTCTGCTTTCTCAAAAAATCAGCTTGATTCAAGGTTTTCCTTCACAGTTTCGGTCTCCACTTTCTCCCCCGATTTTTTTCTAATTTCTGTCCAAATTTCCTCCTTATTTCTTCCTTCATTTTTCTGTGTTGTTTAGTCCTTATTTATAGAAGTTTTTTGGTTAATTCCTAATTATTCATGGAACATAATATTGATAAGAAAAAGAAACCGAAACCTAATTGTATTAGGTTTCGACAAATTTGCGTCGAAAAAATTTTGCTGGCGAAAAAAAACTGCTGCGTAAAAATTACGCTGGCGAAAAAAATTTGCTGCGGAAAAAATGCGCTGGCAAAAAAGTTTCCGCAGCTGGCTGCTGCAGCGCGGAAATTATCTGCGGGAAATTACCTGGGGGCCATTTCGCCCGCATAAATTATCTGCGGGCAAAATGGCTTGAGCCATTTCGCCGCAACCGACCCCCCTTCCTTTTTTTTACTTTATTTTTATTTTATTTTTATTGTTAATTATCTATTATTATTTTTAAATTTTTATTAATAAAAATTAGATACTAAGGCAAAAATTATTTAATTAAAATAACAAAATTTATTTTGGACTAATTAAAATATGTTGGACCGGACCGAGTCAAAAATTAAGGGTTTACATGAGGTGTTTGTGGGAGTGGCCACCATTGTGGATAAAATTTCACAATTAAGCTTCTTGAAATTTAGAGTCTCTGATACCAGTGGAGAACTTCCTTGAAATTATACTTTAAGAGGTGGCGATTATGATGGAAGTAGTGAAGTGATCCTCTTGTCATGCATGTTACTTCTTATCACCTTCCTAACAATGTTTTTTTTTTTTCAACCGAGACAAAAGAAAAATAAACATTACACAAAGCACTATATATATTATATAATTATTATACATAAAACTATATAAAAAAATTAAATAATAAAATAATAATAACAAATTAAAATAAAAAAAATAAACTAAGAGGAATAATGAAGAAGAGAAAAAATCAAGTGATGATGGTGATATGATATGAGAAAAAAAGGGTGAAAAATAAAAAAAGAAAAGAAAAAAAGAAAAGACAACTTTAAAACAATTAAAAAAAATCAGTGAAAAAAAAAGGATTCTTACAAAACTACCAACAAGATCAATTTTTTTTAAAACTACTGTTGATATAAAAAATTTTCAAAAATACCTAAAAAATTTATAAAATTACAAAAATATTTTACATTATCATATTTTTATAATTTATATATGTTGTGTTTATGTTATAGATATGTTATAAATATGTTATAAAATTCTTCAAAAAAAATTTATTTCAGATATTATTTTGTAAAAATAATACTTTTAACAGAAAATAACATAATTTTATAAAAAAATTTCAAAAAAGAAAATCTTAAGAACATCATTTTGTATTATAATTTTATATGTTTCAGATATGTTGTATATATATTACAGATATTTTACATATATGTTGTACATATATTGTGTTTTAGTCTTTATATAGTGTATAACTTTTATATATTGCTTAATTATTGTTGGGGTCTAGCCTATCTAACTGCAAGTGCATAGATAATATCAAGTAATAAAGTGATAAGTAGAGTATCATTCCCATGAGAAAGGTTATTCTAAGTACAAAATAATTAAACTGATTATTATTTGGATAATAAAATGTGATTTATTACTAAACTTAAACTTAAATAAATTGCTTTGAAATTAAACCTAATGATATTAAGCTTAGGGTTAAGTCACCTTTATTGATTTTCTATGGATTTTCTAAAGTATTGATTTAGTTTAGTTTTCCTTTGATTAATGGTTGGATTCTCCTAAATCATGCTTTAGTTTCTCTCATGCATTAAAACTAATATCGAATTAATCCTTACATTTACTTTAGTGATCATAAGTAATTAAACAATTTTGTGAGAATCTTGAATCAACCTCTTAAGAGTCTAACCTTATCTTTAAGTGAAAACTTGATTAAGACTATTATCTCCTTGGACTAATTGTGAGTGGAGATTTACACCCCCACTCCCAGTGGAATGTTCTTGCAACTTCAGCACTGTTAGTCTCTTGGCCTTAGAGAATACAGGCCTAAACCCGGAGAATAGGAGTCACCATCCAGATGGGCCAGGAAGATAGAAAGGGATGGATGACTCAATTCTTAAGAAATTTCCAATCCCTACTTTGAAAAGTTGGGTACACATGAAGAAGGTGGGAATGGCCCAACACCCCCATAATGCTTGATTCATTGTAACCGAACTCCTTTTAAAGTCTAAATATTATTGAATTCTTAATCATATTATAACATTATCCATATTACAAGCAATATTAAAATAAGAATACCATATTATAAATCAAAACAAGTTAATCAAAGATGGGCACCCATACAAGATGGAAAAATGCCCTTATAATGTCCAAATGTCTATATAAAAATAAAATAGGACACCTATAAAAAGGTGAAAACATGCTCTTTACAATAGTCCCAAAGTCCAAACAATTAAAGTGAATAATTAAAATGAATAAGGCATCCATGAAATGGAAATATGCCTTTTACATCATTCTCAAAATCCAAATGATAAGTCCATAAACATAATTCAATCATCCATCATAAGCAATACTACAACAACAACAACTAAGCCTTAGTCCCAAACAATCAACAAAATAAGCTCAAAAGACACCAAAAAAGATACTCCAGCCTTAGGCCCCTTCCAAGACATGGATTTTACGTCTCCATTCAAGTCTGTCATTAATCAAATCCGCATCAAGATCTAAGGCACGTAAGTCTCTTGCTATCACCTCCTTCCACACAGTTCTAGGTCTTCCATGACCTCTAGCCCCCTCAATCAACAAATTCTCACACTTATGAACCGCAGCATTAGGAGGTCTTCTTAAAACATGTCCATACCATCTAAGTCTTCCTTCCCTCACCTTATCTCCGACATCCGCTACTTGGACTTTTTGTCGAATATGAACATTCTTAATTTTGTCCAGTCTGGTATGTCCGCACATCCATCTTAGCATCCTCATTTCTGCCACACTCATCTTATGCAAATGTTGTCCTATTGGTGTCCAACACTCACTACCATAGAGCATCGCAGGCCTAACAACCGTCCTATAGAATTTACCTTTCACTTTCAGAGGTATTTTCTTATCACATAAAACCCCGGTCGCACCCTTCCACTTCAACCACCCTACCTGTATTCTGTGAGCCACATCTTCATCTATACGGCCATCATTCTGGAACACCAAACCCAAATATTTGAACTGCTTGGTTTTAGGCA
This sequence comes from Garcia nutans, assembly GCA_947685225.1. Classification (NCBI taxonomy): domain Eukaryota; kingdom Viridiplantae; phylum Streptophyta; class Magnoliopsida; order Malpighiales; family Euphorbiaceae; genus Garcia; species Garcia nutans. Next base: position 21,119,546 of record CANTUV010000044.1, read on the forward strand.
CCAAAACTCCATCCAACTTAACCTCATGTTCCTGCTTCTTCCTTAGACTGAAATCACAGTGCATATATTCCGTTTTACTCCTACTTAACTTAAAACCCTTGTCCTCGAGGGTTTTTCTCCACACTTCCAACTTACGGTTTACACCAGCACTAGTCTCATCAATTAAAATAATGTCATCAGCAAACAACATACACCAAGGAACATCATCTTGTATGCTTCTGGTTAGCTCGTCCATAACCAGGGTAAATAAGTATGGACTCATGACCGAACCTTGATGCAATCCGGTAGTAATGGGGAAAGCCTCAGTGTCTCCACCAGGTGTTTTCACACTAGTGGATGCATTCTCATACATGTCCTTGATGATGTTGATATATTTGCCGCTGACTCCTTTCCTCTTCAAAACCCACCATAACACTTCTCTTGGTACTCTATCATAGGCTTTCTCCAAGTCAATAAATACCATGTGGAGATCTTTCTTCTTCTCTTGATACAATTCCATGAGTCTTCTTAGAAGAGAAATAGCCTCCATGGTAGATCTCCCTGGCATAAACCCAAACTGATTCTTCGAAACTCTTGTAAGCTTCCTCAATTTGTGTTCAATAATCCTTTCCCATAATTTCATAGTATGGCTCATAAGTTTGATACCCCGATAATTTGTACAGCATTGAATGTCTCCCTTATTTTTATATATGGGTACCAGGGTACTCTTCCTCCAAGCATTCGGCATCTTACGTCCTTTCACAATAACATTAAAGAGTTTAGTTAACCAGGCAACTCCAACCTCTCCAAGGTTCTTCCAAACCTCTATAGGAATACCATCCGGGCCACAAGCTTTACCAACTTTCATATACTTCAAGGCTTCTCTTACTTCACTATGCAAGATCCTCCTAGACCAGCTGATATAACCATTTGTTATAAGAAGACCTTGAAAATCTTGTTCATGTTCAGGGTTGAATAACTGCTCAAAATAAGCCTTCCACCTCTCCTTAATCTCAACATCTCCTGTCAACACCCGTAAAGATCCTATGCAAGATCCTATCTCCTGTGAATAACTGCTCACTATGCAAGATCCTCCTACATCATAAGCAATACTAAATAATCAAAACTCATCATAAATCATCAAGCATATAATAATGCAATTAGAGTTCCATCATCAAATTAGGGTTTTAATTGTAAAATTAGGATTTTTAATCTTACACTAAAGCTCAATCATGTACATGTAGGGTTTTATCCAAAATCTTTGATTGAACATGCAAAACTAGGGTTTTTATCTAAGACTAGAGTTAAAACATGCAAAATTAGGGCATAAAATAGGGTTTATATTTATGCAAATCATGGTTTTTCCTAAACTAGAGTTTTTTTTTTCATATTTATACAGATTAGGGTTGGAACACATAATGGATGTTTTGGTTGGTTTGAACCTCCAAATTCATGGCTCTTTTGTAAATAACTTGCAATATTGATTCTTAATTAAACCATGCAACAAACTAATCAATAGAGGTAAAAAATAAAATTGAATTGAATTGGCTAATAGAAGTCAAACCTGCGTTGTTGGCTCCACCAAGTTTGATTCAATTTAAACAAGCTTTGTTTATCACCTTTACCCTATAGAATCTGGAGCTTGATGATGTTACTACCTGGATCAAACTATGTTTTGGTTGGAGCTTCAATGATTAGAGGATCAATTGATGTTTAGGTTACAATCTCCCTTTTGTTTTTCTTGCTTTTTGTCTTTTGCTTTTTTAATTTGCCCTCTATTTTGCCTTTAGTATGCTAATCATAGCCATCTCCCTATGTTTTTTTCTTTTTTTTTTAATACAAGGTGGCTACCTTATTTATAAGCAGTATTAGGGCTTAATCAAATTCCCTTTTGGTTTAGGAATCCTAATTTTTTTTTAACTTATCCGAGTCCTTTTGAATTTAAACCTAATTAGGATACTAAATTAAGATATAATTACAGACTCATATTAAATTCGGCTTAGCCAATTCAATATGAACTTGGCTCATATTGAATTGGACCATGGCAAATTTCATATGAGCAAGCACATATCAAATTGGACAATGGCCAATTCAATATGTGCTTTTGCTCATATTGAATTGGGATGTCCAAATTTGAAATGAGCATTGGCATGTCAAACCAAACTGAGTTGGCTTTAACATTGGACCAGACTGAATTTGAATTTTTAAACATTAGAATGGATTTAATTTGGGCATTTGTATTGAAACCAAACTTGATTTAGTCTTTTTAATTAGAACCAAATTCATATGGGCCAAAATTTAGGGTCTATACAAATGTTATGCTTTCACTCTTGCTCCATCATACAACATCTCAATTAGTTAATTATTGGCCAGATAATCAAAGCATTAGGATTAAAAATAATAAAATAATTATGGATAAACTTAATTAAATCAAATAAACATATATTATTCCATAATAAACTCAATATAAAGGACCAATCCTAAATAGATTTTAGTTTCTCATATTTGAAATAAAAACACAACAAAAATTAAAGATGGCAATTGAAGACATAATCTAACTAACAAAAAAGAGCAAAATCTAATATTTTAGATTGAAGAAGAACTCCACTTAGAACAGTGAATCTATTCCTTGAATTCTAATTTCACGATTCTCTCTAAAGAAAGAATAGAATTTACTTAATATAAGCTGTAATCTAAACTATGACCAAATCTCTAATGTCACTTCAATCTCTCTTTCATACTTGAAACTTTGGGAGGATGCATGTTTATATCGAGTTCTTGGAAGCTTCTTGGTGGAAGCAAGTTGGAAAATGCTAGAATACAAATTTCTACAACTTTTTGGCTCTTGAATTTTCCAATTTTCTAGCTTAAAGTTATAATTTTAGCCCCATGGTCATGACATATGAGTGCCACGATCGTGACCTGGGTAAAAATGGACTGTTTTAAGAAATTTTTTAGTGGTAAATGGTAGCTAAGTAGGCCATGATCGTGGTGTTTCAATGCCATGGTCATAACTTTTGAAAACAAGTTGTAAACTTTGGGTTTTCTTCCTTTTCTTCACTTGGACAATAAGCGTGTTGATCCCATGGGCATGTCCCTAAAATGCCACAGTGGTGGCTTTGCTTTCTCTTCTGGAACTTATGTTTTTCTTCATCTTTTGATGTGGCAAACTCAATTTGAAGTTTAGGGTCATGGCATTGAAGAGCCATGGGCATGGCTTTTAAATTTTCTTCATTTTTTTCTTACTTTTCTTCATTTTATACCACTTACCATTAAAAACCTTATATCATTTTCAAGCTGAAATAAGAGAATTCTAACTAAAATAAACAAAATCCACTAATAGACCTTACTAATTCAAGGCAAATTAGAAGGACTTTTATTGGTTTGTAATGGAGTTTATACGGATGAGGGCTAAAATAACAATAAATGAAATAGGTTAGTTATCTTTCAAAAATTTTCTCATACCATTAAATGTAGTTCTTGTACATATGGAGAATCCTTTGGCTTTTGATCCTTGCTTGCCTTTTTTTTACTGCATTAGGAAGAATTATATAGATATTACTATAAATTCCCCCAAACTTTAAACTTTGGAGTCTATTGTAGATTTTAAAGGAGATTTTCTATATTTATCCTCTTTAATTTAATATCCCAAACTATACCCTAAAATTTGGAATGCTTATTTGTGAGAATTGGGTTAAATGATTTTAAGTGTATATTTGATTAAGTGAAAAGATAAGAGGAAGAAGAAGTGTATATGTTATGTATATGGAGATAAAAACAATATATACAAGATTATGTCTTTTTGGTCAAAAGATATTTTGTATTTAAATGGATTTGTTTAATGTTAGTGTAAGATGAGGTAAGTGGATTTAATATTATATTGTTTAATCACTTGGTGGAGAGTGATTTGAGGAGAGAGTGGGTGTTAAAGTGGTTGACTTTCTTTCTTCTTCTTCTTTCATCTTCATCTTCTTCTTTCCTTCTAGTGAGCCGACCACCCTTATCAACCAAAGGAAAAGAGATTTTGTTGTTTCCAAACATAAGAGATTGAAGGTTTTCAAGAGATCTAGTTGGAGTTTTAAGGATTTTCTTCACTTTTGGTAAGTTTCCAACTTGTTTCTTGGTTTTCTTTTGAATTGTGTTTATGGGTTTGATGGAATGGTTGTTGTAGATGTGTTTTTGGTGTGTTTGAAGTGTTTTGTCTTAGTAACTTTGATTTTTGGGTTTGGATTGAAGAGAAAAGGGTTGAGTTTGGTAAAAGAGACAAGAGTTGTGGGTGTTGTGAGTTTGAGTTGTGAGATATGGTTAATATTGTGTTTTGATGTTTGTAATTGAGTGGTTTTAAGGTTTACTCAAGTAGTATATGGATTGTTGATGTTTTGGATTGAGTTTGTGTGTTGTTGATATGGTTATTGGAAGGTGATTGTTGGATGTGGTATTGTGGTGTCGATTTTAGGTTTTTTTGGCCTAACACGCCCAGTAGCATGGCCATGTCCTTGGGTGTGTCATTGGTTCTATTTTCTGGGTTATTGACACAAGCAATGACACGTCCATGTCACTGAACGTGTCACAACTTCTGTGTTATAGTAGCATTGACACGGCCAGTGACACGCCCATGTCACTGAGGGTGTCATAGCTACTGTGTTGTTAGAAGATTGACACGACCAATGACACGCCCATGTCACTGAGCATGTCATAGCTTCTGTGTTGGAGGAGAATTGACACGTGCAGTGACACGCCAATGTCACTGAGCATGTCCAAGCTTCTGTTTTGTGGGTTTAGGGCATGGTCAGGGACACGCCCGTGTTGTTGAGCGTGTCAAGTGTAGAGTTTGCCCTAGATAGTTCTCTTCCTTATTCTCTTATGAGTATCACTAAGTGAGTGTGTTTGATCACCTTTGGATTATGTTTTAAAGAGAATTGAGATACCTTATTTCAAGTGTTGAGAGTTATCTTGGAAGAGGAGTTGATACAGTGGTGTTGTTGCTTTTAGAGGTAAGTACAAACTTTGAATGATTGCATACATTTACATGACATTGGGACTTAACACATTTAGTGGAGAAATGTGTTAAGTTAATTGATATATTATTGATGAATTAGTTATATATATTATGATATGCATGATGTGAATTATGTTGATGTATCAATGCAATTGAGTAATTTGTTGTATATGAAAAGAAATGTTCAATAAAATGATATGATATGTGAAAACATAATGTAACAATTTGACATTGATATAAAATAGAAGAATGAGAAAAATGAGAAAAGATAATATACTAAGGCAATGAGCCTAGTTGATTATGAGAAACAAAATGAGAAATGAATTGTGAAAGAAAACGATAATGAGATAAATGAATTAATTGTGTGCCTAGTATGTTATTCAATTTTTAGAGTTCTGGGTTTGGCGGCATGCCTATGAATTGCTGGGTAGGTGAAAAGACCAGGTCGTAAGCCGAGCCCAGCTGATAAATGTGAAATATGATGTTTTTGAGGGGAAAAGACCGGCTCGTAAGCCTCAAAAACAGTAATAGTCTAGCCGAGTCGAGGACCAAGATACTAGGGCCCAAGGGTCTAGCCAGATTGAGGTCCAAGAGACTGGGTCTGTTACATTATCCATGGATATATATTGCCTATGGGGCTAGACATAAGGTATCAATATGAACCAAAGCAGTAAGTCTGAACTTTGAATAACATATTAGAATCTTTTGGGTGCATGCTTGTCTTTGTTTTAATGTAAATTATGGAATGTGATGATAATGATTAATATGTTGAGATATAATGTAATGACTTGATATATATTTAGATGTATTGTGTATGAGAATTGCATTGATCTTAATGAATCAAAGTTTGTACTACTAAGCTTTCTTCTTAGCCCGATTGTGGTTCATCGCGCAGGTGACAGGGTAGATCCGATTGTGCTGAAGAGCTCGTCTAGACCGAGTCGAGTCTAGGCTTGAGTTTCAGAGAGTAGTGTTGAGTTGTGGATATTAAGATCAGAGACGAACTACCATCATGTATAAATTTTATAATTTTGTAAACATTGATTTTGATATATATATATGTGTGTATTTTTCGCTGCTTATTAAACAAATATTTTGGATAAACGTTTGGGTACTAATGTTACATATATGTATTGTAACGAGAAATGTTTTCCCTACTGATTTTTATAATATAGGTTAAATATTTTAAGTTTTCTAGGATTGACTTATGAGGATTATATGTTAAAGATTAAAGTTTAGTTTGTTTAAAATGAACCGTGACAACCCTGTAATGTGTATACATATATCGCTTGTTGTGTGTGTGTATGCGGTGTGCGTATATGGGGTACGAGGGTGTTACAAAATTACTAGAGAAACTTTTCAAAAGATAATTAACCTTGAAAGTAGTAGTTATTATGATTATTTTAATCAAAGAAGAACTCAAGCTAAAATTTTTATTTAGGGTCAAAGGGGAAAACTAGGGCCAATGCTAAAATTTGTGGGTATAAGATTTTGGCTCAACAAATATTGCCTAAATCATTTTTCCCTCTACTTATCATTGTTCAATTTCACCTCAAAAATCTATTTTAAACATGTTCTAGGCATAGGTAGATAATAATGTAAGATAATATAATTTTTTTAAATATTTAATAAATAATCACTTTCAATTAAATTCAAGAGCTCAATTTGTTAAAAATCCATGAAGTATAGTTAATTTACCAAATTTTAACCTTAAATTTAAAAAAATTGAATTGAAAAATTTTAATACACAAAATCACATATAAGAAATCTATTGTGAAACCAACTATTCTATAACAAATTATACATAAAAGTCCATTCATCCTTAATATTTTTTAAACACACATATAATTAATATCAAACCATAATTAATATATTAACTAAGAAAAATCCAAAATAGAATAATATAAAGCCATAAATTCAATCATCCAGAATAAAACTTAAAAACAAGCATAAAATATAATAAAATATCCAAAAAATTTAAATAACAAAGTACCATAAGATTTGAAACATTATTCAACCAAGTTGAGGGAAAACTCGCCAAACTTTAAATATCACTATTCTCAGTGGTCATCAACACCATCATGATCATCAAGTGGATGGTGTAGACTCTTAATTTTGGCCCTAAGCTAATCTGATATCAATTAAAGAAGGCCAAGCTAAATATTGTTTGATTTTAAAAGCTTAAACCTAGTTTATAGCTTTTAAATAAGCCGGTCCAGTTTTTCAAGGCCTAAATTATGTTGGTTAAATTTTTAAAACCCTAACCTAGTCTGATTTGTTTTAAAGGCCCAAATTAAATATGATTTGATTGAATTAAAGGGTGAAATGGTTCTTGCGACTTCAGCACTGTTAGGCTTAGGGCCTTAGAGAACACGGGCCTAAACTAAAAAAAATGGAGTCGCCATTCGAATGAGTTGAGAAAGAAGAAAGGGCTAGATGACTCGATTCCTAAGGAATCCCCAACCTCCTAATGAGTTCAGAAAGTTGGGTACGTATGGGGAAGGTGAGAAAGGCCCAGCACCCCCATAATGCTCGGTTCATTGGAACCAGCCTCCTTTTCAAGTCTATATATTATTAAATTCTTAGTTATTAAGATATTATCCATACTACATACAATTAAAAGCAATAAACATCCATCACTTTTTTACAATAAAAATAAATAAGATAGGCACAATCCAAGGATGGAAACATGCCTTTACAATATCCATGTCCATGAAAATAAATACAATAGGACACCCATAAAAGGTGGAAACATGTTCTTTACAAAATCACAAAAATCATAATGTAAATTACTTACTTGAAAATAACTAAGGCACTCACAAAGTGGAAACGAGCCTTGTACATACCTTAAGATTCAAATGATAAATCAGTGTAAAGAATAATTAATAAAATAAATTAAACCATGCAAGCATCTACAATAATTAAAAATCCATCTTCCATAAAAATATAGCATTAATAAATCAATCATCATAAGCATGAAAAATATAAATCTAAGCTCATCATCTTTAAATTAAGCATAAGATAAGTAAAATAAGGGTTTAATATATGAATTACTGTTTTCAGGAATTAAAGCTTGGAAATTAGGTTTTCGACTTTTGAAAACTAAGATGCTAGATATTTTGATTAAAAACTAGGGTTTTGGATTTTGGGTTTCAAAAATTAGGTTACTGGTTATTAGGATATTAGAGTTTTTGGATTATGGAATTTGTTTTACTGGTTAGGGTTTTTGATTTTAGAAATTAGTTATACAGATTCAGGAGTTTTGGGAATTAGTTTTATATACTAGGGTTTTAGAAATAATTTTAGAGATTAGGGCTTTAAAAAAATTTTAGGGTTTTAGGATAAAGACTAGGGTTTTGGTTTTATAAGAAACAAAATTAAGGTTTTGGGTTAGGGTTTTAGCATTTAAGGTGTAGGGTTCTAAGGTTTATGGATTACGGTTTGAGGATTAGGGTTTTAATTAGATCCTAAACTATTGTGGAATTAAATTAATAAACAATGGATGTTGGCTTATTAGGCTACTGGACAAAGAAGAGAGTTGAATGAATAACCTATTATAAATTTGAAACCAACAAATACAAGCCACTGGACAAGTTTTAATGAAGCAAATATGAATTAAAACATGATGAGATTAAGCTACTAAAATTATTTAGATGAAGCAAAGTTGAATAGATGAACTACTGTTATGATATCTTAAAAGATAATTTGTAAATATTGAATAAATAAATTGTATTAGAAAGCTAAACCTGCGTTTAAAGGTTCCACCAAGATTGAATGTATTGATCCAAGCCTTTTAAATTGCATGCACCAATTTTAATTTTGGTGACTGCCTTGTTTACTGAATTGCTGTGTGTGTATTGCTGCTAGGTTAATTGCTAATCTGTGCTCCTCCTTTTTCTATGCTTTAATCATATATTTATAGGCAAAGACTATCTCATTAAAAGCCCTAATAATCTACTTATCCAAAAGCTATTCGAAGTCCCTCACCAATATTAAACTTGGATTAAAGGTCCATGAAGAATTTAGCATGCCAATTTACCATGGTCAAGCGTCCATGGTGAATTTGGTAAGCCAAATTGATCATGACCATGGTAGCTCGAGCAGACTGCATGGTGGTGATACATTGCTTGACATGAAGGTGAGTGTGAGCAGGGATTTTTGCCCCCACTCCCGGTGAAATGGTTCTTGCGACTTTGGCACTGTTTAGGCTCGGGGCCTTAGAGAACACGGACCTAAGTCTGGAGAAAATGGAGTCGCCACCCGGACGAGCCAGGAAAAAGAAAGGGGTGGATGACTCAATTCCTAAGGAATCCCTAACCCCCTAATGGGTTCGAAAAGTTGAGTACGTATGGGGAAGATAAGAAATGGCCCAACACCCCACAACGCCTAGTTCATTGGAACCGGCCTCCTTTATAGGTCTCAATATTATAAAATCCTTAAATATAACAACATTATCCATATTACACACAATAATTAAAATAAAGCATCGTTATACTAAAAATCGAAACAATGTCCAAGCAAACAAATAAATGGACACCCATCCGAGGATGGAAACATGCCCTTACATCCCAAGCCTAAATAGGACACCCACCGAAATGTAGAAACATGTCCTTTACATTGGTTCCAAAATAGAAAAGCAAATTAAATTACATGATATTTAACTAATGAGGTACCCACCAAGTGGAAACATACCTCTTACAACATTTGAAAATCTAAATAAATTGATAAAAGTAAATAACCATTCATCATAAATAAATCATTCATCAAAGGTATTAAACATCAATAGAAAGTCAACATCCATCCATAATAATTTAAATAAACCAAGCATTAAAATAGATTAAGGCTTTATGTTTTAAAAGGTTGATAAAGTTCTTTGATTAACCAAATTAGTGTTTGAATGGTGAAATCATGAAACTAGGGTTTGAACACTTTAAAATACTTAGATTTATAGTTTATGGTTACTCATTGAATTATGTTTTCAAGCTTACTGTGTAAAATTATAACATTTGTGTTTATATGGTTTTTAAAGTTTTAAAGGATTAGGGTTTAGAAAAAATTAGGGTTTAAGATTTTAAGGGGGTTAAGGTTCACTGTTTTGTTTTTTGGAGTTGAATTAGGGTTTTAGAATTTTTAATTTAGGGTTTCGGGGAATGAAATAATTTTTAGGATTTGAAAATCAATTGATAATTTTATGAAGTTTTATGAAAATAAACAAACAATTTAAAGTTTATAAAAGCAAAAAAGATGTTTTTAGGGCTTTTGGAAGGAAACAGAACGCAATTTAAAGTTTTGAAAATTTAGAACGCAAATTAGGGTTTTGGGGTTTTGAAGAAACAAAACTAACAACTTTAAACTTTTTGGAAAACGAAGCAATGAATTAAGGTTTTTAAACCTTAGAAAAAGTGAATTGAGGTTCTAAAGTTTTTGAATTAAAAGAAAGAATGGGATGATTTAGCTACTGTGAAAAAGTAAAAGAAATTAAGAAATCAAACCTTCTTTCATAGGTTACACCAAAAATTGCTTCTTGGATGAACAAGGTCAAAGACAAGCTATTTTGACTTTGAATTACTTGAATTGTTTTTCTGCTCTCTCAAAAAATCAGCTTGATTCAAGGTTTTCCTTCAAAGTTTCGGTCTCCACTTTCTCCCCTTGATTTCTTCCAATTTCTGTCCAAATTTCCTCCAAGTATTTGTCCGATTTCTTGATTATTTCTTGATTGATTTTTGTGTTCTTTTTTATCTTATTTATAGAATAATTTATATGACTAATTCTAGTTATTCATGGCATTTATTATTCATTAAGAAAAGGAAACCGAAACCTAATTGCATTAGGTTTCGGAAAATTTGCGTTGGAAAAATTTCGCTGGCGAAAAAAACTGCTGCGGAAAAATTGCTCTGGCAGAAAAAAACTGCTGCAGAAAAATTGCGCTGGCAAAATGCCCACAGGCTTGCGCTGACTTTCGGCGACAATTTTTTTGTCGTCGATTTTTTCGTCGCCAATTTTTTTTGTTATTTTTTATTTTTTTTTTATTTTTGAATTTTTATTCACTTCACCATAAATATTAAAATTAATCAAGATACCATAAAAATTATTTTGGACTCACTAAAATATATTGGACAACAAAAAAATTATTTTGGACTAATTAAAATATATTGGACCGGACTAGGTCAAAAATTAAGGGTCTACAGTTTGCCCCATGCTTGAATGATCTGAGACTTTAGTGAAAGAGAGTGAAAAACAATAAGACTTAATTTTTGAGATGGTTGAGGTTTTGGGTTCCTGACCCGATTCGAGTTCTGGACTCAAGGATAATTTTAAGTCCTGGACCTAAGCGTAATTTTAGGTTCTGGACCTAAGGAAAATTTGGGTTCTGGACCCGAGCTAAGTTCTGGACTTAGAAGAGATTCTAGGTTCTGAAGCTAAGGAAAATCTGGGTTCTGGACCCGATCTAAGTTCTGGACTTAGAAGAGATTCTAGGTTCTGGACCTAAGGGTAATTTGGATTCTGGACCCGAGGTAAGTTCTGGACATAGAAGAGATTCTAGGTTTTGGACCTAAGGATAATTTGGGTTCTGGACCCGAGCTAAGTTATGGACTTAGAAGAGATTCTAGGTTATGGACCTAAGGAAAATTTGGGTTATGGACCCGAGCTAAGTTCTGGACTTAGAATAGATTCTAGGTTCGGGACCTAAGGAAAATTTGGGTTCTGGACCCGATATTGAATTTAATTTGGGTGCTTGGACTCAAGATTGAGTTTGACTGACCTTTTATCATTTGCGAAGTCTGACTGCTCCAGTTATTCTATGTATTGCGGTTTTTCACCCTCAAAATGGATCTTCATCATTTGAGATCGGGTCTTCATCCTTGAAAATGGATCTTCATCCTTTGAGATCGGGTCTTCACCCTTAAAAATGGATCTTCATCCTTTGAGATCGGGTCTTCACCCTTGAAAATGGATCTTCATCCTTTGAGATTGGGTCTTCACCCTTGAAAGGGGATCTTCATCCTTTGAGATCGGGTCTTCACCCTTGAAAATGGATCTTTATCCTTTGAGATTGGGTCTTCGCCCTTGCAAATGGATCTTCATCCTTTGAGATGGGGTCTTCATCCTTGAAAATGGATCTTCATCCTTTGAGATCTGGTCTTCACCCTTGAAAATGGATCTTCATCCTTTGAAATCGGGTCTTCACCCTTGCAAATGGATCTTCATCCTTTGACTTCAGGTCTTCACCCTTGAAAATGGATCTTCATCCTTTGAGATCAGGTCTTCACCCTTGGAATATGGATCTTCATCCTTTGAGATCGGGTCTTCACCCTTGCAAATGGATCTTTATCCATTGGAGGTTGGGTCTTTACCCTGGCTTCAGCTCTTTTAGCTGAACTGATCTTTTGTCTTTTGCATCTTCATTCTTTTTTTAGTTCTAATGTTTCATTCTTTTGTTCTTCCTTTTTGCAAAAATTCAGCTATTTTTAATTAGACCTTATACCCTCTCCTTGCCCCCCTGAGTGGAAAATTATTTGTAAGTGAGTTTGAAAACATTTTATATATAAACTTAAAAAATTGAAAAGGAGAAACTTTGCCCCCTGTGTTGGCTTAAACCCATGATTTTCTATGCAGGCTCTGATTGATGTTTTTGCCGTCTAGTTCTTCATACAAGCACGCATTTCTTCTTTTGCAAAATGACTGGAGCTTCCACAAGCAAATAGGCTTTCCATGCCCCCCTGATTTGATATCTTCTTCTGATTCTTTACTTCGTAAGGTATTTGTTGTTTACCTTGATAAAGAATAGACAATACAAGACAAGAAAGTATGATGTAATATGCTCATGTATTCATGATATGCATGAATGATACTTATAGCGGTTTTATTGACTCACAGACCGAGGTGATCAACAGAAGTGTTCTTATTGGTTCCTTTCAGATACTCTTTCAGGTCTTGCATTGGAATGATAGACTGCTTCACATTTATGGCTTTTATCTTCAAGATGTTGAAAATATGAATAATGGAGACCCCATGCAGCAGAGTCAGGGATTCATCTATTTCAAACTATGTTTCAGCATGTCGGTTGATAGCTTCTTCATGACCTTGCCAATAATCATTTCATTTGCCCAATGTGTCCTTTGTAGGTTCAACATACTTCCCTTAACTTGACGGCTTTGTATGACAAAACACTTTTTTTTTTGAATTTTGATTTTGAAATCAAATGTTGGCTTTTCCAAATTAATGTCAATGTACCTCAGGACTTGATTTTCCAAATTAACATATCTATAACATGACAACCCTAGTTACCGTACTAAACTCGGGAATCGTTTAAGCAAGAATTGTTGCACTTCAGATAGGCACATAAACATTACTTGGCCAAAGGTCTTATCGAGTTTAAATATTGTCTATCTCATATGCATGCTTATCCAAACTATCTCCACTAATAGACTCTACCTACCAAGAGAGATCAACAGGTCTTTGATAGGCTTGAAATGGGGTCTATAAGGGACACATGTTTAAGTGAAGGTCATTTTGAGATTGGAGCTGGTGTGACACAATGGACAAACCTTCACACTACAAATCTTTCTAGACTCCAAATTCATTCTATCTTCTTGGCATTAATCTGGATCTTGATTAGGACAATGTTTGTTTCTTTGCATAAAGTTTAGTACCCAAATTCATTTCTTTCCTTTTTCTCCCTTTCTTTCTTTTTATTTTTCTTACTCCTCCCTTTCTTTGAGCATTTTATCATTTTTTTCCTTCTTCCTTGTAGGACTGTCAAGTGCAGAACTTTCAAGAACTGAATGGTCTTTCTCCGTTTTCTTTGATTTTGATCGAATCTTTAGTTGGGTTGGACCAATTCAAGTCAAACTATCCTTATAAACCAAATGGAAGCCTTTTGTTGTCTTAGGTAAAAGAGAACTTGTAGACCCTTAATTTTTGACCCAATCCGGTCCATTATGTTTTATTTAGTTTAAAATGATTTTTCTTGTCTAATTGGTCCAAAATAATTTTAATTAAATAATTTTTACCTTAGTATGTAATTTTTATTAATAAAAAATGAAAATAAACAAATAAAAATTTTAAAAAAATTGGCCCAGCAACACCTCACCCGTAGGCCTGCGGGCGAAATAACTTCCTGCGGGACAAGTTATTTCACCCACAGGAAATTCCTGCGAGCGAAATAACTTCCCGTAGGAATTTACTGTGGGCTGGCACGTTGGCACGCCCACGGGCTGGCACTCCAAGGGCCCGCTGCCACAGTTTTTGCCAGCGCAAAATTTTTCAACGCAATTTTTTCTGAAACCTAATCCAATTAGGTTTTAATTTCTTTTTTTATTAATATTAATTGCCGTGGGGAATTAGGAATAAACAACCTAAAAACCACTATAAATAAGGACCAATTGAACCAAATCAAAGGAGGGAAAAAAAAAAGGCAGTAGCTTGATTTCTTGAAACCAAATTAGTGAAGGAAAAGGGAAACTAAATTCAATTGATTTTTAAGGAAGCAGCAACACGAATTAAGGAATTTAAAGGCAACAAAATCTTGTCTTTGGAGCTAGTTCATCCAAGAAGAATTGTTTTTGGAGCAACTTACAAAAGAATGTATGAAATTCTAAATTCTAATTTTTTACACAGTAGCTAAATTAGGGTCTTTTTGTGTTTTTTCAAAACCTAAAATCTTAGAACTTAAAATTATTTTTTCTAAAGTTAAAAGCTTTATTTCGTTGGTTTATCTTCCAAAAGGCTTAAAATTATTATTTTTGCTTCTTAAAAATCTTAAAACTCTAATTGAACATATTTTTCAACAAAACCAAAATCAAATTCTGTTTCTTTTAAAATTTTAAAGTAGGTTCTATTTCATTCAAAAAGCCTTAAAAAACATCTTTTCTACTTATAAAAACTTCAATCCATTTGTTTAAATTCATAAAACTTCATAAAATATCAAATTGATTTCTAAAACCCTAAAAATTCTTCATTACCTAGGAACCCTAATCCTAAGACCCTAAAACCCTAATTAACCTTTTAAACCTAAAATAATGAACCCTAATCCTTTTAAAACCTTAAACCCTAATTTTTATGAACCCTAATCCTTTTAAAACATTAAAAAAACATAAAAACATAAAAACTCAAAAATCACACAGTAGCTTAAAATTCAATAACTTAAAATCACAAATTAAAGTATTTTAAGGTATTTAAAACCCTAGTTTCATGATTTCACCATTCAAACCTTAATTTGGTTAATCAAAGAGTCTTACCAATCCTTTAAAACATAAAACCCTAATTTATTATAATTCCATAAAAAGTCACAGTAGCCATAAATTACACTTTTATTTGCTTTATTCAATTCCATACTTGATATGCATTGATTTATTTCTTATGCTTTAATTTATTTAATTTCAATACTTGATTTATTTAATTTATCATGGATGGATGTTTATTTTATAGATATTTAAATACTTTTGATGAATGATTTATTTATGATGAATGATTATTTACTTTTATCAATCAATTTAAATTTCCAAAAGTTGTAAGAGGTATGTTTCCACTTGGTGGGTACCTCATTAGTTAAACATCATATAATTTAATTTTCTTTTCTATTTTAGAACCTTTGTAAAAGGCATGTTTCTACCTTTTGGTGGGTGTCCTATCTAGGCATGTGATGTAAGGACATGTTTCCATCCTTGGATGGGTGTCAATTTATTTGTTTTGTTTTGTTTGGACATTGTTTTGATTTTAATATAATGATGCTTTCTTTTTATTGTGTGTAGTATGGATAATATTGTTATATTTAAGAATTTTATAATATCAAGACCTGTAAAGGAGGCCGGTTCTAATGAACCGGGCGTTGTGGGGGTGCTGGGCCATTTCTCACCTTCCCCACACGTACCCAACTTTTCGAACCCATTAGAGGGTTGGGGATTCCTTAGGAATCGAGTCATTCACCCCTTTCTTTCTTCCTGGCCCGTCCGGGTGGTGTGAACACTAGAATTTTGAGGCTCGGAAGGCCAATTTTCTCAGACTACTGAAAACCGGGCCGGACCGGACGTCCCCGGTAAAGTTCACCGGAAATATATCAATATGGTACTTGAAATGTACGGTGCGACGCAAGGATCACGGGTATGGTCTCGGAATAATTTTTGGAGGCCCGTAGCTCCCGGAAAGTCGGTTTTAGCAGAAGTAGCGCGAGTCGCGGTGGGCCAGGACTGCGGCATAGCCGCCGGGGCCGGCGGCCCGGCCGCCGTGATGACGGCGGCTCAGCCGCTGTTCGCCGCGGCTCGTCTGCTGTTCACCGCGGTTCGTCAGCTGTGGCTGGCGGCCCGGCCGCTGTCTAGCCCGATTTTGCCTATAAATAGGCTTCAGATTTTCAAAAGAAGGGACTTTTGGACTTTCTACGCCCATATGCTGACGAAATTTTTATGCTTAAGAATTTCTAATATTGTGTTGTAGAAAGCAAGAATCATACTCAAAAGTGCAAGAAACAAGATCTGGAACTTAGAAGTGGAAAAATTCTAATCAAGGTAATATCATAATTCATATTCAGTCAATTCGAGCATATCATAAGCATTCTGATCTTCTTCTCAATTTCTTCTCGGTCAAAGACCTAATCCTTTTAGGTCCGAGGTCCTAATGAACTAATCAATCAGCCTCTTTGGCACGAAGCCTAAATTGAATCCCCTTTGGTACAAAGTACCTAAATTTCACAATTAAAGTCAACTTTTGGCACGGAGCCTCAATTGCACCTCTCTGGTACTAAGTACCTAAACGGCATTATTAAAATGAATCTTTGGCACGAAGCCTAAATTGTCTCACTTTGGTACGAAGTACCTAAATGTCACAATCAATCAATCTTTTGGCATGAAGCCATATTGCACTCTTTTGGTACAAAGTACCTAAATTTCAACATTTAGCACTAACTGCTAAATCTCACCAATTTGGCAAAAAGCCCGACAAATGCAAGAAGCATACACACACACATGCATGAAGCATAAATTTTTATCGCCTTTAAATAGGCTTTTCCGAACTACATGGGCTTTGATCTCCTATTCAAACGGGAGTATGTAGGCATGTTTGGGATTCACCCCAAATAGCAAGTCCACCAAACTACCAACAATCTTTTTGTCTTTAAATTTGTTCCATTGTTGCAAGTTAATCAAATGCATGACATAGTCCCCGAATCCTCCTTGGGTTCGCAGACTAGAAGCCTTTACATTGGATGCATTATTGGAGTCAAACAAGGGTTTTCTTAGTTTTCCCTTCGAACAAAATAAACTGAGTGGCGACTCCCGACAACGAGTGAACGTTCGCCCGGATCCTTTTCGGGCGGAAACCACGAGGTTCACAATCTGGCGACTCCACTGGGGACCCATAAAAATGATTTATGGGATTCTAAGTGGACTACTATTGCTCATTTGATTAATTTGACACTAGGGACCATAAAAAATGATTTATGGGATCCTAGTAAATTGTTATTATTTGTTTAACCGATTTGCCCTTCTTTAGGGTATTTTTATTTATTTTTGCAGGGTACCCTAGCATTATATATCCCCTCCTTGGGAGATATTGGATTGAAAATTGACAAAAGGAATTTTTTTTCCTTTAATGGATCTATTGTTTGACTACTTGTGCATTTATTTTGTCATTCAGAGAATCTTTTTCTCTCGCATATATGGGGGAATCCTTTTCCTCCATTGCATAAAAAATCGTTTTCAAATGAATTTCTTCTCTTTCTGTTCAAAGTTCTGAGTCTGGATAGCAAGTAGCGCTGACCGGCAGGTCTCCTTGATTATGCCGGCGGACAGCCAAAGCGTCCTCCCTGTTGTCGCAAACCATTCCAATCCTTTTGGAGTGGCCTATGAGTAATCGTACTGTTGGACCCACGCGAAACTCCTTGTTTCACATGTGGTTAGGTATATCTTACTCAAGACTCAAGGGTCCCTATGATAAGCCGATTCTCTATTTTTACATAACAATAGAACCTTCCCTTAGGTTGTATGTACCCAATGATAGTACCGCATTCCATTAAAATGAATTGTGATGTGATGAGGTGCATTCATGCAACATAACAACATCGTTTTGGGGAAAAATTTTGATGTACATAAGTGGACCAAGAGTTTTCCTACCCTACACACCACCCTGATTTTTTTTGCCCTTGACCTTTTCAGGTACCCTCTGTCCGTGTGCCTTCACCTACACCAGACACACCAACACCAACTGTGCTATCCCCTACAAGTTCTACTACCCCAACTTCACCAACTGTTCCGATTACTGAAATGGCCATAATTGAACAGATTAAGGCTTTGCTGGATGGTCAGGTTAAGGAAATTGAAGCTAGAATGCAAGAAAAAATTGATGAAGCTTTAGCCGCCCAAAGGGTAGCCATCCTGGCTGAATTAGGAGGAGCACCAAAGACAGTCCCTACTCCTGAAAATTTGGGGAAGGAACCCATTGTGGGGCAAACTAGTACCCCCGTGACTGCTCAGATTAATACCCCTGTCATCAATTTGGAGGATCCACCCTCCAAGACTGAAACTGATGAACTGAAAAGGAAACTTGAATTGCTTGAGAGGTCAATACTGCCATGAGAACTCACAAAGAGGTGGTAGACATGGATTCCTTATCCTTGTTTCCCCAAGCCAGATTACCTCCAAAATTCAAGATGCCGGGGATGGACAGATTTGATGGGACCACTTGCCCTAAAACTCATTTGAAGATGTATGTGGGGGCCTTGAGCCCATGGGGTTTAAATGATGAGCTCTTTGCTCAACTCTTCCAACAATCCCTGACTGGGGTTGCCCTTAAATGGTTTGTGAGTCTAGACCGTTCCAAGATCAATACATGGGAAGACATCTGCAATGCATTTAACTCTCAATACCACTACAATATTGAGGTGGATGTCACCAGAAGAGAACTTGAGACTACCAAACAAAACAACAATGAACCCTTCTCCTTGTTCCTTATGAGGTGGAGGGCAAAGGCCGCCAAATGATCAATCGCCCTTCTGAACAAGAGCAGATTGACATCATAATCAAGAATTTAAGACCTACATATCAGGCTCAACTGCAAACCCAATATCTACCTACTTTCAAATCACTCATTGCAACTGCAACCAAGGTAGAAGATTTGATACAGTTGGGTAAAATAGTGGATGAGGGGGCTGCATCGAAATATAAGAAACAAAGCCAAACTCCTTCCTCAAGCAAGGTCAATCAAGTGGCCAATATTGCCCCTGCGAATCCTTTACGTGTGGGCAATCTTGGGCCGAGAAATCAGCCAAGAAGGCAATATACTGACCTTGGGGTACCCCTTCATTTGGTGTTTAAAAAGGCTGTGGAAGGGAAATATTTGAAGCCTTTAGACCCAAGACCTCCTCCAAACCCATTACCTTCCAGTTATAAAGTCAATGAATATTGTGAATACCATCAAGGGAATGGGCATAAAACAGATGCTTACTGGACACTCAAAAACCGCATCCAGGATCTGGTGGATAGTGGTGACATCATCCCCCTCAGGAGGCAACCAAATATTAACACTAACCCTTTGCCCAATCATTCCATCCACGCCATTACTGTGGAAGAAGAGCTGTTTGATCCTTTCAAACTTCTTTTGGAAATGAATGAAGTGTGTGTGTTAGATTTGAACGACCTCGTTGAAGAGGTCAGTGCTCTGACAAGAAGTGGAAGACAATATCAGCCACTTGACCTGGGAAAAACCCCTACAACCTCAAATCCCCCCCATAAGAAAACACCAGAGCCAAAAGAAGACCCTGTCCTCACTCAGCTTAAACAAACTCAAGCTAAGGTGTCAATTTGGGAACTCCTTGCTTCCTCATTCCCACACCGCCAGGCTCTCAGCAAAGCTTTGAGTCAACTTGATACACCTGTGGACACAAGCCCAGAAGCTTTGGTGGCCACTTTGACCCAATCAACCAAGACATTGAGTATCCGATTTTTTGATGCAGACCTACCAGAAGATGGCAGTAAACACAATGATGCTCTATACATCACCATACAGACTGGGGGAAAGACTGTGCCCATGGTTCTCATTGATAATGGGTCAGCCTTAAATGTCTGTCCTTTGAAAGTAGCAAGCTGTTTGGGGTTGTAGACTACAGATCTTACACCTTCTGATCAGATTGTGAGAGCATATGATAACACTCGAAGAGAAATTTTGGGTGTTGCCACTCTAAAAATTGCTATTGGGCCGGTGAAAATGGGAGTACCATTCCAGGTCATTGATGTACCCGCGAGCTTTAATCTCCTCCTTGGAAGGCCGTGGATTCATCAAATTAATGCTGTACCTTCTTCACTACACCAAAAACTTAAATTCCCTTTTGAAGGAAAAATCATCACTATCAAAGGGGACACCTGCGAAATCAACAGGAAAACCATGGATCAGTCTCTCCTTGAGGTTGTTCCTGGTGAAACCGCCATGACCTTGACTGGTTTTCATTACGACACAGTTCAATGCATAGAAGGTGAAAAACCCAAGGGGCCATTTGTCTCATATGATTTTGGGGAGGTCCAAATCAACTGCCTAGTAGGAATGATGCTGAGGGTAGGTCTTTTGCCCGGGATGGAAATGATGAAGTCTGGGAGGAAAACACCCGTAGTCCGGCCATGGGAAGAGCCTGAGAATAAGGGAACTTTTGGCTTGGGGTACAAACCTACAGACGAGGAAATAGAAGAGCTTGAGCGTGGAAGGAAGAAAAAGGGAAATTGAGGGGCAAGAAGCCTCAAAATGCGCCCTTACTTTAGAACTCTGAATGGTCATTTCTGCAAACCTGGAAAGGCGGTTCATTACTGCGGTTTTCAGGAACCATTCTATTCTCCTATGACCGGAAAGAAGCTACCGGGTTTTGAAATGTTTGCTGATGTTGTAGCCATGAAAGAAGAAGAGCCAGAACCTGAAACTGACTCCCAGATGGAAGGTTTCATGCAGCTTGGTCTCTTTGATGAGGTTGCTATGATAACCAATTTTGAAGACAATAGGGATCTCACAAAGCTGATCAAGACCACGGATGGACCGCTGAGAAATTGGTACGCCGAGGAGGGACAAGCTGCTGAGGTCAAACCTAGTCCTGTGTCACACCCTGAACTTGAGTCTTGTACCGAGTCTTGTTCTGAGTCAAACACCAAGTCAAAGTCTAATTCTGAGTCTTCTGTAATTTTAGATTTAGAAAGCCCTAATGTCAAGTCCAATGTAATCTTGGAGAATGACTCCGCAATTATCAATGAAACTGTTCCGATTCTTGGTTACCCTGTGTCTTTTGCTTTCCAAGTATTATCTAGCAAAAATGAAATAAATGAAATAAAAGAAATAAATGAAAAGATAATAATTGGCAAAGAAAATGAACATACATACATTGCATATGATTGTGTGAATAAAGAACAGGTTGTCGATTGCATCAGGAAGTATGTCGACTGCTTCATGTGGAAGGCAAGTGATGTCACGGGAATAGACCCAGCCATAGCAGTTCACAAGATTCCGCTATACCCCGATGCGAAGCCGGTTAAGCAGAAACTAAGAAGAATGAAGCCAGAATGGTCTTTGAAAATTAAAGAGGAAGTTGCCAAACAACTGGATAATAAGTTCATAGAACCAATTGCCTACCCTTCCTGGTTAGCAAACATCGTGCCAGTCCCGAAGAAAGACGGAAAGGTCAGGATGTGTGTTGACTACAGAGATCTGAATAAGGCCTGTCCCAAGGACGATTTTCCACTACCACACATCGATTTACTGATAGACAGGATGGCTGGGCATGTGATGGTTTCCATGACTGACCTCGCGGTTGGGTACAATCAGATCCTAGTTCACCCACCAGACAAAGAAAAGACAGCTTTCATCACAGAATGGGGCACTTTCTGCTACAGGGTTATGCCTTTTGGGTTGATAAATGCAGGGGCTACCTACCAAAGGATGGCGACAACAGTCTTTCATGACATGATTCACAAAGAAGTAGAAGTGTATGTTGATGATATGATTGTTAAGTCAAAATCTCCAGAAGAACACGTTGAAGCACTTGAGAAGTTCTTCCTTAGACTTCGCAAGTACAATTTGAAGCTTAATCCTGCAAAGTGCCTCTTTGGTGCAACATCAAGATTATTTTTGGGATATTTGGTCAGCAAGAAAGGAATAGAAGTTGATCCAGCAAAGTCAAAGGCTATTCTGAAAATGCCTCCGCCAAGAACAGAGAAAGAGGTTCGAGGCTTGCTAGGTAAATTACAGTATATCAGTCGATTCATATCA
The DNA here is from genome assembly GCA_947685225.1 of Garcia nutans. Classification (NCBI taxonomy): domain Eukaryota; kingdom Viridiplantae; phylum Streptophyta; class Magnoliopsida; order Malpighiales; family Euphorbiaceae; genus Garcia; species Garcia nutans. Next base: position 21,141,756 of record CANTUV010000044.1, read on the forward strand.
CAGTTGGCTGAGACTTGTGGTCCTATCTTTAAGCTACTGAGGAAAGGTGCTTCGCAAGAATGGAATGAAGACTGTCAGAAGGCCTTCGACAAGATCAAAGAATACTTGTTAAGTCCGCCAATTCTACAACCTCCCAGAATGGGAAAACCTCTGCTCTTGTATTTGTCTGTAACAGATGAAGCCATGGGGGCAATGCTAGCTCAAGAGGCTGAAGATACAAAGGTGGAAAATGCAATTTACTACCTCAGCAAAAGGATGCTGGACTATGAGTTAAAGTATAACAAGATTGAGAAGTTGTGTTTAGCCTTGTATTGGGCTTGTACGAAGTTACAACACTACTTGTCTTCTTACACTACTTATGTCATTGCAGAACAGAGTCCCTTGAAATTCCTTATGGAGAGGCCTGTTCTGGACAGCAAAATGGCTAAGTGGGTGTCAACATTGGCAGCCTTTGACTTGAAATTTGTTCAAAGGAAAGCTGTGAAAGGCGGGGCAATAGCTGACCAATTAGCAGAATTACCTATAAAAGATGAGATGCGAGAAATGGGTTTCCCTGACGAAGACCCCTTGAATGTGGAAGGAAGTGTTTGGGAGATGTACTTTGATGGAGCATCCAATTATCATGGAAACGGAATTGGTATTGTGTTCAAAACTCCTTGTGGAGAATACATTCCATTCGCAGTTAAACTTGACTTTAGCTGCACAAACAATGAAGCAGAATATGAAGCTTGCATTAATGGGCTGGAAGCCGCCCTGGAATTGGGGATTAAGGACCTAAAGGTCTATGGTGATTCTATTTTAATAGTATCACAAGCTTTAAGGAAATGGAAGATAAGAGAAGAGCGTTTGGTTCCTTACCTACAACGCCTTGATCATTTGGCACAACAGTTCAATGATCTGTCCTTCGAATATCTCCCAAGAGCAAAGAATCAGTTTGCTGATGCCTTGGCTACTTTAGCTTCCATGATCAATATCAGGGAGGGGAAAGTCATTCGTCCATTGAAAGTTCAGCTTCAAAAGCAACCCGCCCATGTAATGCACTTGGCCGATGGTAAACCATGGTTTTGGGATATCAAGACCTATCTCAAGGATGGAAATTATCCGGAGGGATCATCAAAGGTTGATCAGAGGGCAATAAGGCAGCTTGCCACAGGTTACATTCTTAATGGAGATATCCTCTACAAAAGAAGTTGGAATGGAATGCACCTAAGGTGTGTGAATGAGGCAGAGGCTAAGCAGATAATGGAAATGGTACATGGTGGTGAATCAGGACCACACATGTATGGGATCGCCTTGGCTCGAAAAATTGCCAATCTAGGATATTACTGGTCCACCATGAATGCAGACTGCGTGGCATTTGTGCAAGGATGTCATCAATGCCAAATATTTGCTAAGCTACAGAAGCAACCTCCTGTTGCCCTGAATCCAATCACTTCTCCATGGCCCTTCGCTACTTGGGGAATTGATATAATTGGTAAAATACATCCAAAAGCATCAAATGGACATCAGTTTATCTTGGTAGCAGTGGATTACTTCACAAAGTGGGTTGAAGCAGCTTCCTATGCAGAATTAGACGCCAAAAAGGCAGCACAGTTTGTCCGAACCAACATCCTTTGTCTGTACGGAACACCATTCGAGATTATCACAAATAATGGAACTCATTTCCAAGCAGAATTTGCTAAACTCTTGCAAGATAAGAAAATCCAGCATCATAAGTCCTCTCCTTATAGACCCCAAACAAATGGAGCTGTAGAAGCAGCGAATAAGTCTATAAAGGTGATCATACAAAAAATGATCAAGGAACATAGGCGTTGGCATGAGAAGTTACCACTGGCTTTGTGGGGATACAGAACATCAGTTAGAACTCCTACTGGGGCAACCCCGTATTCATTGGTATACGGAATGGAAGCAGTACTCCCCATTGAACTGGAAGTTCAATCGGCGAGGATAATTCAAGAAAGTCAGATAAATGAAGCTGAATGGATCAGCAATTATCATCATCAGTTGTTGAGTTTGGATGAAAAAAGACTTCAAGCTCTACATCAGATTCAAGGGTATCAAAGGCGAATGGCCAGACATTTCAACAAAAAGGTCAAAGATCGAAAGTTGGAAGAAGGTTGTTTGGTTTTGAAAGAGATCAGAATGCCTGTTACAGATCCTCGTGGGAAGTTTCGTCCTCATTGGGCGGGACCCTACATTTTGAAGAAAATACTTTCCAGCGGAGCCGTCATCTTGTCTGATTTGGATGGTCTGGAGTTCACAAACCCATGCAATCTGGATCAACTAAAGAAATATTATGTATGATCATGCATTGTAACGAACTACATTAGACCTGATTCTCGCAAACTAATTCGAGATATGTAGGCAGCTCTCCTTGAGCACGGTCTAAATTTTAATAAAATCATTCATTCATCTTTCTTTTGCCAAAAAAAAACAAAAAAAAACAACAAAAACAAAAACAACAAAAACAAAAACAAAAACAAAAAAAACAAAAAAATCCCGCTAAGCCGAAAACCCACAAAGGGCGGCTTAGGCAATAGTGGGGCCCGCTAAGCTGAAAACCCGCAAAGGGCGGCTTAGGCAAGAATGGGTAAGAGCTCGCTAAGTTGAAAATCCGAAAGGACGGCTTAGGCAAAAATTAGAGCAAGTAAATAAAGTAGATAATGCTTGGAAAGCAAAGGAAAGAGTCATGCCAAGAAGAGTCATTCATTCCCAAGGGAGTCATTCATTCAAAAAAAAAAAAAAGAGGTCATTCCTTTCATAAAGTACCAAAAACCAATCAAAAAGAGTCAAACCACCAAGTCCAAAACGTTAAAAAAAAAAAGGGTCAACCCTAGAGTCTAAATCCTGCGTCTCCTACGTGGGGCAGAGTCTTCGGTATCTTTCTTAGTTCCGAAACTCTCTGCAGCGTCTGCCTTCTCCTCGTTAAGAGGAACCACCTCATTTCCCTCCAGCTCCTGCAGCAATGCAAGCCTCCTTGGCTTTTTAATTGGCCAAACTTCAGCTATAAACCAAGTTCTGTACTCGGGAGTAGTCTGAATAAGGGAAGGCTCTGCAAAAAGCCTAATTATCTGATGGTCCCTAACTTAAGTTTGAAGAACAGCTCGAGTAACTCCGGGAATAATTTGGGGGCAACTTCAGAAAAATTCAAGTTCCTCCCCCAATGGAGTTGGATTTCCTAGAGGGTTATTTCTAAGTTCTTTACTAGAAATAATTACTGATAGCTTGAGCTTGAGGCCTTGTAAAGTTGAAAAGCCTCTGAGAAGCCCCACATAGCCAATTTGAACCTCATGCCTTACAAGGGGGCATTTGAGTCACATCCAATGATTGAGCAGAATTCCTCAAAAAGAGGACACATCTCGTCCATCCGGGCACCAAACCTGAAGACGTGAGCTTGCGGAACCCAAAATTTGGTACAAGCGTGCAAGAAATCCCAATTCACCAATATCTCTCTAAGAGTAGCAACAACTTTCAATCCATATCTTTCCATATTGATCCTTTCAACCTTATGGAGACTCTTGGTCCAGTTGTGCATACAACGATTGTAAAAAAAAAAAAAAAAACCTTTTTGAAAAATAGAAGGGGACATCATGCATACATATGTACTGTTTGTGCTTAACAAAAGGGCAGGTACAGAAAAATCAGAAATGTTGCAAGCAATCGGAAATGCCAAAAGGCGGATCTTGTACCCGTCGCTCAAAATTCGCTCTTCAGAAGACCACTGGGCTCCATAAATCATTTTTATGGACCCCAGTGGGGGGCAATTGTGAACACTAGAATTTTGAGGCTCGGAAGGCCAATTTTCTCAGACTACTGAAAACCGGGCCGGACCGGACGTCCCCGGTAAAGTTCACCGGAAATATATCAATATGGTACTTGAAATGTACGGTGTGACGCAAGGATCACGGGTATGGTCTCGGAATAATTTTTGGAGGCCCGTAGCTCCCGGAAAGTCGGTTTTAGCAGAAGTAGCGCGAGTCGCGGTGGGCCAGGACGGCGGCCCGGCCGCCGTGTTTCCGGCTGCCCAACCGCCGCCCACGGCGGCCCGGCCGCCGTGTTTCCGACGGCTCAGCCGCTGTTCGCCGCGGCTCGTCTGCTGTTCGCCGCGGTTCGTCCGCTGTGGCTGGCGGCCCGGCCGCCGTCTAGCCCGATTTTGCCTATAAATAGGCTTCAGATTTTCAAAAGAAGGGACTTTTGGACTTTCTACGCCCATATGCTGACGAAATTTTTATGCTTAAGAATTTCTAATATTGTGTTGTAGAAAGCAAGAATCATACTCAAAAGTGCAAGAAACAAGATCTGGAACTTAGAAGTGGAAAAATTCTAATCAAGGTAATATCATAATTCATATTCAGTCAATTCGAGCATATCATAAGCATTCTGATCTTCTTCTCAATTTCTTCTCGGTCAAAGACCTAATCCTTTTAGGTCCGAGGGCCTAATGAACTAATCAATCAGCCTCTTTGGCACGAAGCCTAAATTGAATCCCCTTTGGTACAAAGTACCTAAATTTCACAATTAAAGTCAACTTTTGGCACGGAGCCTCAATTGCACCTCTCTGGTACTAAGTACCTAAACGGCATTATTAAAATGAATCTTTGGCACAAAGCCTAAATTGTCTCACTTTGGTACGAAGTACCTAAATGTCACAATCAATCAATCTTTTGGCATGAAGCCATATTGCACTCTTTTGGTACAAAGTACCTAAATTTCAACATTTAGCACTAACTGCTAAATCTCACCAATTTGGCAAAAAGCCCGACAAATGCAAGAAGCATACACACACACATGCATGAAGCATAAATTTTTATCGCCTTTAAATAGGCTTTTCCGAACTACATGGGCTTTGATCTCCTATTCAAACGGGAGTATGTAGGCATGTTTGGGATTCACAACAAATAGCAAGTCCACCAAACTACCAACAATCTTTTTGTCTTTAAATTTGTTCCATTGTTGCAAGTTAATCAAATGCATGACATAGTCCCCGAATCCTCCTTGGGTTCGCAGACTAGAAGCCTTTACATTGGATGCATTATTGGAGTCAAACAAGGGTTTTCTTAGTTTTCCCTTCGAACAAAATAAACTGAGTGGCGACTCCCGACAACGAGTGAACGTTCGCCCGGATCCTTTTCGGGCGGAAACCACGAGGTTCACAGGTGGCGACTCCATTTTCTCTGGACTTAGGTCCGTGTTCTCTAAGGCCCCGAGCCTAAACAGTGCCGAAGTCACAAGAACCATTCCACCGGGAGTGGGGGCGAAAATCCTCGCTCACAGTGGCGACTCCACTGGGGATAAGAGAAGTTGATTCCGTTGGTCTTTTTATTATTCTATTCTTTCTTATAATGATATTATCCATTGGATCATATTAGATTGCATTGTGTGCGTGAGTTAGGATGCCCATGTTACCCGTGTTGTGTTATGTAAGGGATACCATACTTTCACTCAAGGTATGGGGATCGAGCATGGCATAACCACTCATAGCCTCATACCTTTTGGTATATACTTGCTATGGGAACCTAAGCCTTTTTACCCAAAGACTAAAGCTCATGTAATTGGCCTAGTTACTTTCCTTAGGTTTTTACCCCAAATGCATGTTGTTTAACTATGGCTAGTTTATCTTAGTCTAAATCATGGCTTATTTGGTTTGTTCTTTTTCTAATATGACCTAAGTATATTGTAAGCTCAAAATAAATTTTTCTTTAAAATCCAAAAGACCAAAACTATTTTTAAAATATTTTTCAAGATGATCTTTGGACATAAGACTTTTCTAAAAAATAAATAAATAAATTCTTTAGCTCATGGCCTAAATACTAAGTCCAAAATCCATTTTTTCTAAAATCTTTTACAATGGGTTAGAAACAAAACTATTTTCACCCAACCATTTTTTACAAAGAGCTTGGAAAAATATTTAGGTCAATTATGAAATACCAAAAATTAATTGTGGGCCTAGTTTACACTAAGAACAAATTAACCATGGGCTTGTTTTTGGCATGAATCATTAGTTACTTTTTCAAGTGAGAAATCTAGTTATAATAAACCTCTTAATTTCATTTTAATCCAACATAGCATAAAAGCTACTTTGGTTGGTTGAATGGATTAAAACCTAATTAATGGGAATTATCATGGATTGATTTCCATTTTCGAAAATATAACTATTGGTTGAAACGTCTGAGGGTATTATTCGAAAGCATGGTACCCCATGTTGGTATTTTGTTAACCATATACCTAGGAAAAGAGACTCACCACTCATGTGTGGATGTTATAAGGTTGGAAGGAACGTCCTTATTTGTTGATTGTTTGTGCATACATGCATACATGCATACATTTACATCTCATATCATTGATCCTTTCTGGCTCATAGACCTGAGGTACAACAATTCAAGAGCATACAACGATATCACCTACAGCATTGATTTTTGATTCAAGTTCTTCATTCGAAGGATGGATGCAAACCAGCTAAGGGATATAATCGATGAAGTTGTCAAAGCTAGGATGGATGAGCTATAAGATCAATTGGTTAAAATTATGAAGACCCAGTTGATTCAAATTCTAGAGATCATCAACAATGCTAATGAGGCATCTCCCATTGACATAAGAAAGAAGGAAAAGGCAGCATTAACAAGGAACATGTCTACTGATGGAGATCGAATGAAAAATGAGAGATCAATCCCTATTCTACAAGACCAACCGAACCATGTGCTATCTAAGTGGAGCAATAAGAGTAGCTACTACCCCAATGAACAAAATCAAAAGAAAAGAAGAGGTGTTGAGGAAAATGCAGCAACTGAACCAGCAAAGAGGCGTAAATTCTCAGAATTGGGGAAACCTCTATCTTGGGTTTTTAGCAAGTTGCAAAAGAAAGGGTTGTTACAACCTTTAGCTCCTTGACCTTTACATAATCCATTGCCACCAAACTTCAATGCCGAGGCCTTCTGTCAATTTCATCAAATGCGAGGGCATGAAACAGATAAATATGCTCGCCTAAGGCATGAGATCCAAGATTTAATCGACAGTGGTAAGCTACCTGAGCCTAATAAGCCCAATACTAGGAATAAGCCTCTGCTTAAAATTGGAAGGGCACCACCTCTTGCAACCTTCATGAAGAGTTTTATCTTGTCATCTCATCATGATATGGATAGAGAAGCTGCTAAAGAGGATGTACTGCTAAACAAGTTTGGTTTAACTGTGGATGATGATGTTGAAGCAATGATCTTTAATGATGGAAAAAATAGTTGCCCTTGATATGTCTAAATGAATGGAGTGTCTTTGACTCCAATTCAACAAACTTTCCTTAGCTTGAATGTTGCTTTTCAATTTTACTTTCTTTAATATTTTGGAACTATCGTGTTTTTCAAATTTAAATTTGTTTGAATAAATTACTTTCATCATAAATTTTTTTTGGTCTTTGTTCATTTTGGTGCTCAACCAATGAGGAATCTAGCTTGATAATTCATGCATTAATATATCTAGGCATCATAACTTGAATGACTTTACTAGGTGAGGGAATTGCTCTATAGCATTGAGTTGTGTATGCTTACTTAGAGAGGGCTCCTGCATAATTACCTTTGCCTAAGTCCAAGTCAGTCTTAGAACATGCTTTGACAAACTTTCGAGGTGAAATTGAACTCTACTTATTTAAGGGAGAAATGATCTAGGCATTGTTTGGTTAGCCAACAACTAGTATCCACCCAATTAAATATCAATCCCTAGTTATCCCTTTGAGCCTTCATAAAATTTTAGCTTTCTTTTCATTGGCATATAACCTTAATAACATACCCTGAGCTGTTGAGATACTTTTGGCAAGTCTTATGATCACTAAGATAAAGAGGCAATAATAAAAGAAGGCAATGATTAGTCAAGATCATAAGGGTAGTTGATGTTTTCAAGACCATAAGGATAGTTAATGTTCTCAAAACCTTAAGATTAGTTGAAGTTCCCTTAATGTCTCCAATATATCAAGACAACATCAACATTAGAGTAACAAATGATTTATCCCTATTAAAGAAGATTTATGTTACTCCACTCAGCCATTATTGGAAGCCCAAGTTGGTACAAACAAGACAACTATGTTTGAGCTAGAACCAAAAAGAAAAGGAAAAGAAAAGTCTCGGTCTTTTCAATAGTTGCCTTCTCAACAACCTTTGGCTCCTTTTTATCTTGAAGATCTTGGTAGTATTGAGCCCAATCATCATCATCAATGATCAGCTTCTCATCATCACAAGCCACTTCATTAACTTTCGTCTTACCTTTGTCCTTCGGCTTTTTAGTGCTAGCAGAAGCCTCGGCATGATTATCCAAGATTACAGTCAATTGGTTCCTTATGTTCTCAGCTAGGGCCTCTTTTATTTCTTCCATCTTGGCATTGAGGGCTTCATCCACCATTCTTTGAATTAGTTCGGGTTCCATTGTTCTTGGTGAGCAAGTGATTGAGTCGTTGTTAGATACTTCGTCTCCGGCGTAGGTCGGATTGTCGTAAGCTTTTAAACTTTCGTAATCCAGGGCTGTGAGCCAGAGAGGATCAATGATATGAGATGCAAATGTATGCATGTATGTATGCACAAACAATTAACAAACAAGGACAAATTAGGACATTCCTTTCAACCTTATAACATCCACACACGAATGTCGAGTCTCTTTTCCTAGGTATATGGCTAACAAAAATACCAACATGGGGTACCTTGCTTTCGAATAATTCCCTCGGACGTTTCAACCAATAGTTATATTTTCGAAAATGGAAATCAATCCATGATAATTCCAATTAATTAGGTTTTAATCCATTCAACCAACTAAAGTAGCTTTTATGCTATGTTGGATTAAAACGAAATTAAGAGGCTTATTATAAATAGATTTCTCACTTGAAAAGAATAACTAATGGTTCATGCCAAAAACAAGTTCATGGTTAATTTATTCTTAGTGTAAACTAGGCCCACAATTGATTTTTGGTATTTCATAATTGATCTAAATATTTTTGCAAGCTCTTTGTAAAAAATGTTTGGGTGAAAATAGTTTTGTTTCTAAGCCCATTGTAAAAGTTTTTAGAAAAAATGGATTTTGGGCTTAGTATTTGGGCCATGGGCCAAAGAATTTTTTATTTGATTTTAGAAAAGTCTTATGTCCAAAGACCATCTTGAAAAATTTTAAAAATAACTTTGGTCTTTTGGACTTTTAAAGAAAAATTTATTTTGAGCTTGCAAATGTACTTGGGCCACATTAGAAAAAGAACAAACCAAATAAGCCATGATCTAGACTAAGATAAACTAACCATAGTCAAACAACATGCATTTGGGGTAAAACCTAAGGAAAGTAACTAGGCCAATTACATAAGCTTTAGTCTTTAGGTTAAAAGGCTTAGGTTCCCATAGCAAGTATATACCAAACGGTACGAGGCTATGAGTGGTTATGCCATGCTCGATCTCCATACCTTGAGTGAAAGTATGGTATCCTAACTCACGCACACAACGCAAACTAATATGATGCAATGGAAAATATCATTATAAGAAAGAATAGAATAATATAAAGACCAGCGGAATCAACTTCTCTTATCCCCAGTGGAGTCACCACTGTGAGCGGGGATTTTCACCTCCACTCCCGGTGGAATGGTTCTTGCGACTTCGGCACTGTTTAGGCTCGGGGCCTTAGAGAACACGGACCTAAGTCCGGAGAAAATGGAGTCGCCACTCGGACGGGCCAGGAAAAAGAAAGGGGTGGATGACTCGATTCCTAAGGAATCCCCAACCCCCTAATGGGTTCGGAAAGTTGGGTACGTGTGGGGAAGGTGAGAAATGGCCCAGCACCCCCACAACGCCCGGTTCATTGGAACCGGCCTCCTTTACAGGTCTTAATATTATAAAATTCTTAAGTATAATAACATTATCCATATTACACAATAAAAAGAAAGCATCATTATATTAAAATCAAAGCAATGTTCAAACAAAACAAAACCAATAAATGGACACCCATCCAAGGATGGAAACATGTCCTTACATCACATGCCTAGATAGGACACCCACCAAAAGGTAGAAACATGCCCTTTACATAAGTTCTAAAATTGAAAAGCAAATTAAATTACATGATGTTCAAATAATGAGGTACCCACCAAGTGGAAACATACCTCTTACAACTTTTGAAAATCTAAATTAATTGATAAAGTAAATAATCATTCATCATAAATAAATCATTCATCAAAAGTATTTAAATATCAATAAAATAAACATCCATCCATGATAAATTAAATAAATCAAGTATTGAAATTAAATAGATTAAAGCATAAGAAATAAATCAATGCATATCAAGTATGGAATTAAATAAAACAAATAAAAGTCTAATTTATGGGTACTGTGACTTTTTGTGGAATTAAAATAAATTAGGGTTTTATGTTTTAAAGGGTTGGTAAGACTCTTTGATTAGCAAAATTAAGGTTTGAATGATGAAATCATGAAACTAGGGTTTTAAATTCCTTAAAATACTTCAATTTGTGATTTTTAGTTATTGAATTTTAAGCTACTGTGTAATTTTTGAGCTTTTATGTTTTTATGTTTTTTGATGTTTTAAAAGGATTAGGGTTCATAAAAATTAGGGTTTAAGGTTTTAAAAGGATTAGGGTTCATTATTATAGGTTTAAAAGTTGAATTTTGGATTTAGGGTTTGAAATTTAGGGTTCACGGGTAAAAGATAATTTTAGGGTTTTAGAAATCAATTTGATATTTTATGAAGTTTTATGAATCTAAACAAATGGATTGAAGTTTTTATAAGTAGAAAAGATGTTTTAGAAGGCTTTTTGAATGAAATAGAACCTAATTTAAAATTTTGAAAGAAACAGAATTTGAATCTTAATTTTGTTGAAAATCATGTTCAATTAGTGTTTTAAGATCTTTAAGAAAGAAAAATAATAACTTTAAGCCTTTTGGAAGATAAACCAACGAAATAAAGTTTTTAACTTTAGAAAAACTAATTCAAAGTTCTAAGATTTTAGGTTTTGAAAAAACACAAAAAGACCCTAATTTAGCTACTGTGTAAAAAATTAGAATTTAAAATTTCATACCTTCTTTTGTAAGTTGCTCCAAAAACAATTCTTCTTGGATAAACTAGCTCCAAAGATAATCCTTTGGTACCTTTGAATTCCTTAATACGTGCAATTGTTGCTCTTAAAAATCAATTGAATTGAATTTCCCTTTTCCTTCACTGATTTGGTTTCAAAAATCAAGCCACTGCCAATTTTTTCCCCCTTTGTTTTGGTTCAGTTGGTCCTTATTTATAGTGGTTTTTAGGTGTTTATTCCTAATTAATTAAGGTAAGTAATATTAATAAAAAAAGAAATTAAAACCTAATTGGATTAGGATTCGAAAAAATTGCGTCAAAAAATTTTGCGCTGGCAAAAACTGTGCAGTAGGGCCCGTGGCGTGCCAGCCCGCAGGAAATTCCTGTGGGAAGTTATCCTGCGGACGAAATAACTTGCCCCGCAGGAAGTTATTTCGCCTGCGGGTGAGATGCTGCTTGGCCGACGGGCCCGCGCGACCACTTTTCGCTGCCGATTTTTTTTTCCGACTCATTTTTATTTTTATTTTTTGATTTTTATTTGTTTATTTTTATTTTTTATTAATAAAAATTAGATAATAAAGCAAAAACTATTTAATTAAAATTATTTTGGACCAATTAGGCAACAAAAATCATTTTGGACTAAATAAAGCATATTAGATCGAATTGGGTAAAAAATTAAGGGTCTACAGTTTGCCCCCTGCTTGAATGATCTGAAACCTTAGTGAAAGAGAGTGAAAAGCAATAAAACTTAATTTCTGATATGGTGACTTGTTTTGGGTTCTGGACCCGAAGATGATTCTAGATTCTGGACCTAAGAAAAATTTGGGTTTTGGACCCGGTTCGAGTTCTGGACTCAAGGATGATTCTAGGTTCTGGACCTAAGGAAAATTTGGGTTCTGGACCCAGTTCGAGTTCTGGACTCAAGGATGATTCTAGGTTCTGGACCTAAGGAAAATTTGGGTTCTGGACCCGGTTCAAGTTCTGGACTCAAGGATGATTCTAGGTTCTGGACCTAAGGAAAATTTGGGTTCTGGACCCGGTTCGAGTTCTGGACTCAAGGATGATTCTAGATTCTGGACCTAAGAAAAATTTGGGTTCTGGACCCGGTATTGGGTACTTGGACCCAAGGATGATTCTAGGTTGTGGACCTAAGGAAAATTTGGGTTCTGGACCCGGTTCGAGTTCTGGACTCAAGGATGATTCTAGATTCTGGACCTGAGGAAAATTTGGGTTCTGGACCAGGTATTGGGTACTTGGACCCAAGGATGATTCTAGGTTCTGGACCTAAGAGAAATTTAGGTTTTGGACCTGGTTTGAGTTCTGGACTCAAGGATGATTCTAGGTTCTGGACCTAAGGAAAATTTGGGTTCTGGACCCGGTATTGGGTATTTGGGTTCTTGGACCCGAGATTGGGTACTTGGACTTGAGATTGGGTACTTGGACCCGAGCTTGGGTGCTTGGACCCGGGATTAAATTGATTTTGGGTACTTGGACTCGAGATTGGGTACTTGTACCCGGGATTGGGTACTTGGACCCGAGATTGGGTACTTGGACCTGAGATTGATTTGATTTGGGTACTTGGACCCAAGCTTAGGTACTTGGACCTGGGATTGAATTGATTTTGGGTACTTGGACCCGAGATTGGGTACTTGGACCCGGGATTGGGTACTTGGACCCGAGCTTGAATTGATTTTGGGTACTTGGACCAGGGATTGGGTACTTGGACCCGAGATTGGGTACTTGGACCCTAGCTTGGGTACTTGGACCTGAGCTTGAATTGATTTTGGCTAACCTTTTAATTGGGAAGTCTGACTGCTCTGGCTGTTTTATGCATTGTGATTCTTTCACATCAAATTGGATCTTCATCCTTTGAGACCGGGTCTTTATCCTTGAAAATGAATCTTCATCTTTTGAGATCGGGTCTTCACCCTTGAAAATGGATCTTCATCCTTTGAGAATGGGTCTTCACCCTGGCTTCAGCTCTTTTAGCTGGATTGGTCTTTTATCTTTTGCATCTTCATTCTTTTGAGAGTTTTAATGTTCCATTCTTTTGTTCTTCCTTTTTGCAAAGATTTAGCTATTTTTAATTGGAACTTATATCCTCTCCTTGCCCCCCTGTGTGGCAAAATATTTGTAAGTGAGTTTAAAAATATTTGGTATATAAACTCAAAAAATTGAAAAGGAGAAACTCTGCCCCCTGTATAGGCTTAAACCGAAGATTTTATCCATGTAAGCTTTGATTAATGTTTTTGCCGTCTAGTTCTTCACACAAGCACATATTTCTTCTCTTTGCAAATTTACTGGAGCTTTCTCAAGCAATGGGCTTTCCATGCCCCCCTGATTTGACATCTTCTTTTGATTCTTCACTTCACAGAGTGTTTGCTGTTCACTTTGATAAAGAATAGACAATACAAGACAAGAAAGTGCAATGTGATCATGTATGCATGATATGCATGAAAAATCCTTACAGTCGTTCCATCAACTCACAGACCGAGGTGATTAGCAGAAGTGTTCTCATTGGTTCCCTTTTGACGCTTGTTCAAGTCTTGCAATTGAATGATCAAAAGCTTTGCATTTGTGGCTTTTATCTTCAAGATGTTGAAAACATGAATGGTGGAGACCCTAAGCAGCTGAGTCAGGGATGCATCCATTTCCAACTATGCTTCAGCATGTCGGTTGATAGCTTCTTCATGACCTTACCAATAATCATTCCCTTTGCCCAATGTATCATTTGGAGGTTCAACATACTTCTCTTAACTTGAAGGCTTTGTATGACAAAACTTTTCTTTTATTTTTTGATTTTGAAATCAAATGTTAGTTTTGCCAAATTGATGTCAATGTACCTCAGGACTTGATTTTTCCAATTAACATATCTATAACATGACAACCCTAGTTACCGTACTAAACTCGGGAATCATTTCTATTTAAGCAAGAATTGTTGCACTTCAGATAGGCACATACACATTGCTTGGCCAAAGGTCTCATTTGAGTTTAAATATTGTCTATCTCATATGCATGCTTATCCAAACTATCTCCACTAATAGACTCTACCTACCAAGAGAGATCAATAGGTCTTTGATAGGCTTGAAACGGGGTCTATAAGGGACATGGGTTGAAGTGGAGGCCATTTTGAGATTGGAGCTGGTGTGACACAATGGACAAACCCTCACACCATAAATTTCTTGTTGGATTTTAGGCAGCTTGGAGGCAATCTCGCTAGACTCTAAATTCTTTCTATCTTCTTGGCATTAATCTGGATCTTGTTAGGGACAGTCTTTGCCCTTTCAAAAGGTTTGGTTCCCAAATTCATTTCTTTTCTTCTTCTCCCTTTTCTTTATTTCTCTTACTCTTCCCTTTTCTTTCTCTTTCCTTACTCTTCCCTTTCTTTTATCATTTTATCATTTTATCCTTCTTCCTTGTACGACTGTCAAGTACAGAACTTTCAAGCACTGAATGGTCTTTCTCCTTTTTCTCCAATTTTAATTGAATCTTTGGTTGGGTTGGACCAATCCAAGTCAAAATGTGCTTATAAACCAAATGGAAGTCTTTTGTTGTCTTAGGTAAAAGAGAACTCAGTTGGCTTTTTGAACCATTTTGGGTTTTCTTTTTCTTTTCTCTCTCTCTCTTTTTTTTTGTCTTTTTCTTATTTGTTTTTCCCTTTTTTTTAGCTCAAACTGAGTTGTCTTGTTTGTACCAACTTGGGCTTCTAATAATGGATGAGTGGAGGGATAAATCATTTGTTACTCTAATGTTGATGTTGTCTTGATATATTGGAGACATTAAGGGAACTTCAACTACCCTTAAGGTTTTGAGAACATCAACTACCCTTATGGTCTTGAAAACATCAACTACCCTTATGATCTTGACTAATCATTACCTTTTTTATCTTATTGCCTCTTTATCTTAGTGATCATAAGACTTGTCAAAAGTATCACAACAGCTCAAGGTAGGTTGTTGAGGTTATATGCCAATGAAAAGAAAGCTAAAATTTTATTAAGGCTCAAAGGGACAACTAGGGATTAATATTTAATTGGGTGGATAGTAGTTATTGGCTAATCAAACAATGCCTAGATCATCTCTCCCTTAAATAAGCAGAGTTCAATTTCGCCTCGAAAATTTGTCAAAGCATGTTCTAAGACTGACTAAGACCTAGACAAAGATAATTATGCAGGAGCCTTCTCTAAGTAAGCATACACAACTCAATGCTATAGAGCAATTCCCTCATCTAGTAAAGTCATTTGAGTCATGATGCCTAGAAACATTAATTTATAAACATCAAGCTAAATTCCTCATTGATTGATCACCAAAATGAACAAAGACCAATAAAAATTTATGATAAAAATAATTTATTCAAACAAATTTAAATTTGAAAAACATAATAGTTCTAAAATATTAAAGAAAGTAAGATTGAAAAGCAACATTCAACCTAAGGAAAGTTCATTGAGTTAGGCTTCTTTTCCTTTCACATCTTCAATATTTCAATCTTGAAAGGATGATAAAACAAAGTCTTCTTCCAATCCTTTTCCCACCATGAAGGTTGCTGGTGGTGGCACTCTATTGAACCTTAGAAATAAATTATCTTTGGTGTTGGGCTTTTCCGGCTCGGGCAACTTGCCATTATCAATTAAATTCTGGATCTCATGCCTCAACTTTATGCAATTGTCCGTTTCGTGTCTAGGCCTTTGATGGAATCGGCAAAATGCATTAGTATCAAAGTTAGGGGGAAGAGGATTAGGCAAAGGACGAGGAGTCAAGGGTTGTAACAATCCCTTCTTTTGTAACTTATTGAGAACCCAAGACAGTGGCTTCCCTAGATCTGAAAATTGCCTCATTCCTCCTTGACTAGCTGCATTAACATCAACTTTTTTTTGTGTGCTTTGATTACCCGACTGGTAGTTCCCTTTCTCATTCCTTTTTATTGAAAAGCGATTCTTCTCCCTTTCCCACTCTTCAATTTGTAGACCAACTTGGAGAAGATCTTTGAAATCACGTATGAGTGTATGAGACATCCTCTCACGAAGATTAGGCAACACCCCTCTCACAATCATCCTTATTTGATCGGATTCATCGGGCCTTTTCTTGAGTAAAGCAGCCTTGTTTCTCCATCTCTTGACATAATCTACAAAATTCTCATTCGGTCTTTGCCTAATGGACTCCACTTCCATCAAGGTAACTTCCAACTCAACATTATATCCATATTGTTGGATGAAGGCTTTGTAAAGTAGATCCCAACTCTTTTGTGTTCCATCATCTAAGGTATTGAACCAATTTTGGACAGCAAGATCTAATGAGAGCATGAAGTACCTTAGAGTTTGAGCCTTAGTAGCTCGGGCAGGCTGCATGGCAGTGATATACTGCTTCACATGAAGATGAGGATTTTCGGTGCCATTGTGCTTAGGAAAGGAAGGCATCTTGAATTTATAAGGGACCTCATCATCTTGTTCAAATAGTTTGTCTATCTCGGACACCTCTTTGGTTTTCAATTTCTTCTCAAATTTCTTTTCTAAATCAGCAATCATCTTTTCAATATTAGATGTCTCGGTCTTTTCAATAGTTGCCTTCTCAACAACCTTTGGCTCCTTTTTATCTTGAAGATCTTGGTAGTATTGAGCCCAATCATCATCATCAATGATCAGCTTCTCATCATCACAAGCCACTTCATTAACTTTCATCTTACCTTTGTCCTTCTGCTTTTTAGTGCTAGCAGAAGCCTCGGCATGATTCTCCAAGATTACAGTCAATTGGTTCCTCATGGTATCAGCTAGGGCCTCTTTTATTTCTTCCATCTTGGCATTGAGGGCTTCATCCACCATTCTTTGAATTAGTTCGGGTTCCATTGTTCTTGGTGAGCAAGTGATTGAGTCGTTGCTAGATACTTCATCTCCGGCATAGGTCGGATTGTCGTAAGCTTTTGAACTTTCGTAATCCAGGGCTGTGAGCTAGAGAGGATCAATGATATGAGATGCAAATGTATGCATGTATGTATGCACAAACAATTAACAAACAAGGACAAATTAGGACATTCCTTTCAACCTTATAACATCCACACACGAATGGCGAGTCTCTTTTCCTAGGTATATGGCTAACCAAAATACCAACATGGGGTACCTTGCTTTCGAATAATTCCCTCGGACGTTTCTAACAATAGTTATATTTTCGAAAATGGAAATCAATCCATGATAATTCCAATTAATTAGGTTTTAATCCATTCAACCAACTAAAGTAGCTTTTATGCTATGTTGGATTAAAATGAAATTAAGAGGCTTATTATAAATAGATTTCTCACTTGAAAAGAATAACTAATGGTTCATGCCAAAAACAAGTTCATGGTTAATTTATTCTTAGTGTAAACTAGGCCCACAATTGATTTTTGGTATTTCATAATTGATCTAAATATTTTTGCAAGCTCTTTGTAAAAAATGGTTGGGTGAAAATAGTTTTGTTTCTAAGCCCATTGTAAAAGTTTTTAGAAAAAATGGATTTTGGGCTTAGTATTTGGGCCATGGGCCAAAGAATTTTTGATTTGCTTTTAGAAAAGTCTTATGTCCAAAGACCATCTTGAAAAATTTTGAAAATAACTTTGGTCTTTTGGACTTTTAAAGAAAAATTTATTTTGAGCTTGCAAATGTACTTGGGTCACATTAGAAAAAGAACAAACCAAATAAGCCATGATCTAGACTAAGATAAACTAACCATAGTCAAACAACATGCATTTGGGGTAAAACCTAAGGAAAGTAACTAGGCCAATTACATGAGCTTTAGTCTTTGGGTTAAAAGGCTTAGGTTCCCATAACAAGTATATACCAAACGGTACGAGGCTATGAGTGGTTATGCCATGCTCGATCTCCATACCTTGAGTGAAAGTATGGTATCCCTTACATAACATAACACGGGTAACACGGGTGTCCTAACTCACACACACAATGCAAACTAATATGATGCAATGGAAAATATCATTATAAGAAAGAATAGAATAATATAAAGACCAATGGAATCAACTTCTCTTATCCCCAGTGGAGTCGCCACTGTGAGCGGGGATTTTCACCCCCACTCCCGGTGGAATGGTTCTTGTGACTTCGGCACTGTTTAGGCTCGGGGCCTTAGAGAACACAGACCTAAGTCCGGAGAAAATGGAGTCACCACTCGAACGGGCCGGAAAAAAAGAAAGGGGTGGATGACTCGATTCCTAAGGAATCCCCAACCCCCTAATGGGTTTGGAAAGTTGGGTACGTGTGGGGAAGGTGAGAAATGGCCCAGTACCCCCACAACGCCCAGTTCATTGGAACCGGCCTCCTTTACAGGTCTTAATATTATAAAATTCTTAAGTATAATAATATTATCCATATTACACACAATAAAAAGAAACATCATTATATTAAAATCAAAGCAATGTCCAAAGAAAACAAAACCAATAAATGGACACCCATCCAAGGATGGAAACATGTCCTTACATGACATGCCTAGATAGG
This sequence comes from Garcia nutans, assembly GCA_947685225.1. NCBI lineage: Eukaryota > Viridiplantae > Streptophyta > Magnoliopsida > Malpighiales > Euphorbiaceae > Garcia > Garcia nutans. The sequence goes on from CANTUV010000044.1 coordinate 21,160,262, forward strand.
ACACCCACCAAAAGGTAGAAACATGCCCTTTATATAAGTTCTAAAATTTAAAAGCAAATTAAATTACATGATGTTCAAATAATGAGGTACCCACCAAGTGGAAACATGCCTCTTACAACTTTTGAAAATCTAAATTAATTGATAAAAGTAAATAATCATTCATCATAAATAAATCATTCATCAAAAGTATTTAAATATCAATAAAATAAACATCCATCCATGATAAATTAAATAAATCAAGTATTGAAATTAAATAGATTAAAGCATAAGAAATAAATCAATGCATATCAAGTGTTGCTGGGCCGACGGGCCCGCGAGACCACTTTTTACTTTATTCAATTCCATACTTGATATGCATTGATTTATTTCTTATGCTTTAATTTATTTAATTTCAATATTTGATTTATTTAATTTATCATGGATGGATGTTTATTTTATTGATATTTCAATACTTTTTATGAATGATTTATTTATGATGAATGATTATTTACTTTTATCAATCAATTTAAATTTTCAAAAGTTGTAAGAGGTATGTTTCCACTTGGTGGGTACCTCATTAGTTAAACATCATGTAATTTAATTTTCTTTTCTATTTTAGAACCTTTGTAAAGGGCATGTTTCTACCTTTTGGTGGGTGTCCTATCTAGGCATGTGATGTAAGGACATGTTTCCATCCTTGGATGGGTGTCCATTTATTTGTTTTGTTTTGTTTGGACATTGTTTTGATTTTAATATAATGATACTTTCTTTTTATTGTGTAGTATGGATAATATTGTTATATTTAAGAATTTTATAATATCAAGACCTGTAAAGGAGGCCGGTTCCAATGACCCGGGCGTTGTGGGGGTGCTGGGCCATTTCTCACCTTCCCCACACGTACCCAACTTTCCGAACCCATTAGGGGGTTAGGGATTCCTTAGGAATCGAGTCATCCACCCCTTTCTTTCTTCCCGGCCCATCCAGGTGGCGACTCCATTTTCTCTGGACTTAGGTCCGTGTTCTCTAAGGCCCCGAGCCTAAACAGTGCCGAAGTCGCAAGAACCGTTCCACCGGGGGTGGGGGTGAAAATCCCGCTCACAGAACTCAATTGGCTTTTTGAACCATTTTGGGTTTTCTTTTCTTTTTTCTTTTCCTTTTTTTTCTCTTTTTTCTTCTTTTCTTTTTCTTTTCTTTCGTCATTTTTGTTTTCTTTTCTTCTCTTTTTTTTTGGTTTTTTTTTGTTCTAGCTCTAAAAGAGTTTTCTTGTTTGTACCAACTTGAGCTTCCAATAATGGATAATTGGAGTAACATAAATCTTCTTTAATAGGGATAAATCATTTGTTACACTGATGTTGATGTTGATATATTGGAGATATTAGGAAAACTTCAACTACCCTTATGGTATTGAGAACTTCAACCACCCTTATGGTTTTGATAACTTCAACTATATTCATGGTCTTGAGAACTTCACCTATCCTCATGATCTGGACTAATCATTATTTTCTTTGATCTTCTTACCTCTTCATCTTAGTGATCATAAGACTTCCCGAAAGTATCACAACAGCTCAAGGCAGGTTGTTGGGGTTATATGCCAATGAAAAGAAAGCTAAAATTTATGAAGGCTCAAAGGGACAACTATGGATTGATATTTAATTGGGTGGATACTAGTTGTTGGCTAACCAAACAATGCCTAGGACATTTCTCTCTTAAATAAGCAGAGTTCAATTTCACCTCGAAAGTTTGTCAAAGCATGTTCTAAGACTGACTAGGACATAGACAAAGGTAATTATGCAGGAGCCCTCTCTAAGTAAGCATATACAACTCAATGCTATAGAGCAATTCCCTCACCTAGTAAAGTCATTCAAGTCATGATGCCAAGACACATTAATTTATAAACATCAAGCTAAATTCCTCATTGGTTGAGCACCAAAATGAACAAAGACCAACAAGATTTTGATGAAAGTAATTTATTCAAACAAACTTGAAAAACATAAATTTCAAATTAAATATTAAAGAAAGTAAAATAGAAAAGCAACATTCAAGCTAAGGAAAGTTCGTTGAGTTTAAGCTTCTTTTCCTTTCATATCTTCAATATTTCCATCTTGAAAAGAGGATAAAACAAAATCTTCTTCCAATCCTTTTCCTACCATGAAGGTTGCCGATGAAGGTACTCTTCCAAACTTAGGCAAAGGATTGTTCTTGGTATTGGGCTTGTCCGGCTCCGATAGCTTGCCACTATCGATTAGATCTTGGATCTCATGCTACAATCGGGTAAATCTATCAGTCTCATGTCCTTGAGTCTGATAAAATTGACAAAAAGCCTTAGTATCAAATTTTGGGGGTAATGGACTTGGCAAAGGTCGAGGAGCTAACTGTTCTAACAACCCTTTCTTTTGTAGCTGGCTAAAAACCTAAGATAGTGGCTTCCCTAATTCTAAAAACTGCCTCATTCCTCCATGATTAGTGGTATTAACCCCAACTTCTTTTTGTGTGCTTTGATTGCTAGGCTGAAAATTTCCTTTCTCATTCCTTTTTATTGAAAAACGGTTCTTCTCTCTTTCCCACTCTTCAATTTGCAGACCAGCTTGGAGAAGATCTTTGAAATCCCTTATAAGGGTGTGAGACATCATGGAGATTGGGTAGGACACCTCTCACGTTCATCCTTATTTGATCAGATTCATCGAGCCTTTCTTGAGCAAAGCAGCCTTATTTCTCCACCTTTTCACATAGTCTACAAAATTCTCATTTGGCCTTTGCCTTATGGAATCCACTACCATTAAGGTAACCTCCAACTCAACATTATACCCATATTGCTAGATGAAGGCCTTGTATAGCAAATTCAAATTCTTTTGTGTTCCATCATCTAAGGTATTGAACCAATTTTGGACAACAGGGTCCAATGAGAGTATGAAGTACCTTAGAGTTTGAGCCTTAGTAGCTCGAGCAGACTACATAGCAGTGATATACTGCTTCACATGGAGATGAGGATTTCCAGTACCACTGTATCTAGCAAAGGGTGGCATCTTGAATTTGTATGGAACTTCTTCATCTAGCTCAAATAATTTGTCAACTTTGGACATCTCTTCGGTTTTCAGTTTCTTCTCAAATTTCTTTTCTAAATCAGCAATAATCTTTTCAATATCAAAAGTCTCGATCTTTTCAATAGTTGCCTTCTCAACAACCTTTGCTCCTTTTTATCTTCAGGATCTTGGTAGTATTGAGCCCATTCATCATCATCAATGATCACCTTATCATCATCAAAAGCTACTTCGGCATTGTTTCCTAAGATTGTAGTCAATTGGTTCTTCATGGTCTCAGCTAGGGCCTCTTTTATTTCTTCCATTTTGGCATTGAGGGCTTCATCCACCATTCTTTGAATTTGTTCGGGCTCCATTGCTTTTGGTGAGCAAGTGATTGAGTCGTTGCTAGATACTTCATCTCCGGCGTAGGTCGGATTATCCTAAGCTTTTGAACTTTCGTAATCCAGGGCTGTGAGCCAGAGAGGATCAATAACATGAGATACAAATGTATGCATGTATGCATGTATGCACAAACAATAGACAAACAAGGATGAATAGGATGTTCCTTCCAACCTTATAACATCCACACACGAATGGCGAGTCTCTTTTCCTAGGTATATGGTTAACAAAATACCAACATGGGGCATCTTGTTTTCGAATAATTCCCTCGGACGTTTCAACCAACAATTATATTTTCAAAAATGGAAATCCGCTCATAATAAATCCCATTAATTAGGTTTTAATCCATTTATCCAACCAAAATAACTTTTATGCTATATTGGATTAAAACTAAATTAAGAGGTTTATTATAGATAGATTTCTCACTTGAAAAAGTAACTAATGATTCATGCCAAAAACAAGCCCATGATTAATTATTTCTTAGTATAAACTAGGCTCACAATTGATTTTTGGTATTTCATAATTGACCTAAATAATTTGCAAGCTCTTTGTAAGAAAAGGTTGGATAAAAATAATTTTACTTCTAATCCCATTGTAAAAAGATTTTGGAAAAAATGGATTTTGGACTTAGTATTTGGGCCATGAGCAAAAGAATTTTTGATTTATTTTTAGAAAAGTTTTATATCCAAAGACCATCTTGAAATGTTTTGAAAATAGCTTTGGTCTTTTGGTCTTTAAAGAAAAATTTATTTTGAGCTTATAATATACTTAGGTCATATTAGAAAAAGAACAAACCAAATAAGCCATGATTTAAGCCAAGATAAATTAACCATAGTCAAACAACATGCATTTAGGGTAAAACCTAAAGAAAGTAACTAGGCCAATTACATGAGCTTTAGTCTTTGGGTAAAAAGGCTTAGGTTCCCATAGCAAGTATATACCAAAGGTACGAGGCTATGAGTGGTTATGCCTTGCTCGATCTCCATACCTTGAGTGAAAGTATGGTATCCCTTACATAACATAACACGAGTAACACGGGCATCCTAACTCACGCACACGATGTAATCTAATATGATGCAATGGAAAATATCATTATAAGAAAGAATAGAATAATATAAAGACCAACGGAATCAACTTCTCTTATCCCCAGTGGAGTAGCCACTGTGAGCGGGGATTTTTGTCCCCACTCCCGATGGAATAGTTCTTGTGACTTCGGCACTATTTAGGCTCGGGGCCTTAGGGAACACGAACCTAAGTCCGGAGAAAATGGAGTTGCCACCCGGACGGGCCGGGAAAAAGAAAGGGGTGGATGACTCAATTCCTAAGGAATTCCCAACCCCCTAATGGGTTCAGAAAGTTGGATACGTGTGGGGAAGGTGAGAAATGGCCCAGCACCCCCAAACACCCGGTTCATTGGAACTGACCTCCTTTACAGGTCTTAATATTATAAAATCCTTAAATATAACAACATTATCCATATTACACATAATAATTAAAATAAAGCATCGTTATATTAAAAATCAAAACAATGTCCAAGCAAACAAATAAATGGACACCCATCCGAGGATGGAAACATGCCCTTACATCTCATGCCTAAATAGGACACCCACCGAAAGGTAGAAACATGTCCTTTACATTGGTTCCAAAATAGAAAAGCAAATTAAATTATATGATATTTAACTAATGAGGTATCGACCAAATGGAAACATACCTCTTACAACATTTAGAAATCTAAATAAATTGATAAAAGCAAATAACCATTCATCATAAATAAATCATTCATCAAAGGTATCAAACATCAATAGAAAGTAAACATCCATCCATGATAATTTAAATAAACCAAACATTGAACTTAAACAAATTAAAGCATATAAAATAAATCAAAGCATAATAAAATATAAAATTGAATAAGGCAAATAAAAGTCTAAATTATGGCTACTATTTCCATTTAGGGTTCTTTATTTCATGTGTTTAGGGTTTTGGAATTTATGGAATTAGGCTACTGTGAGTTTTTAAAGGAATTAAAATAGATTAAGGCTTTATGTTTTAAAAGGTTGATAAAGTTCTTTGATTAACCAAATTAGTGTTTGAATGGTGAAATCATGAAACTAGGGTTTGAACACTTTAAAATACTTAGATTTATAGTTTATGGTTATTCATTGAATTATGTTTTCAATCTTACTGTGTAAAATTATAACATTTGTATTTATATGGTTTTTAAAGTTTTAAAGGATTAGGGTTTAGAAAAAATTAGGGTTTAAGGTTTTAAGGGGGTTAAGGTTCACTGTTTTGGTTTTTGGAGTTGAATTAGGGTTTTAGAATTTTTGATTTAGGGTTTCGGGAATGAATTAATTTTTAGGATTTGAAAATCAATTGATAATTTTATGAGGTTTTATGAAAATAAACAAATGATTTGAAGTTTATAAAAGCAAAAAAGAAGTTTTTAGGTCTTTTGGAAGGAAACAGAACACAATTTAGAGTTTTGAAAATTTAGAAAGCAAATTAGGGATTTGGGGGTTTGAAGAAACAAAACTAACAACTTTAAACTTTTTGGAAAAGAAAGCAACGAATTGTGGTTTTAAACTTTAGAAAAAGTGAATTGAGGTTCTAAAGTTTTTGAATTAAAAGAAAGAATGGGATGATTTAGCTACTGTGAAAAAATAAAAGAAATTAAGAATTCAAGCCTTCTTTCGTAGGTTACACCAAAAATTGCTTCTTGGATGAACAAGGTCAAAGACAAACTTTATTGCCTTTGAATTGCTTGAATTGTTTTTCTTCTCTCTCAAGAAATTAGCTTGATTCAAGGTTTTCCTTCACAGTTTCGATCTCCACTTTCTCCCCCCGATTTCTTCCAATTTCTGTCCAAATTTCCTCCAAGTTTTTATCCGATTTCTTGATTATTTCTTGATTGATTTTTATGTTCTTTTTGATCTTATTTATAGAAGAATTTATTTTACCAATTCTAGTTATTCACAGCATTTATTATTCATTAAGAAAAGGAAAAATATCGCTGGCAAAAAAAAAAACTTCTGCGGAAAAAATGCGCTGGCAAAAAAAAATTGCTGCGGAAAAATTGCGCCGACTTTCGGCGATGATTAAAATTTATTCAAGATACCATAAAAATTAAAATTTTGGACTAACTAAAATATATTGGATAACACAAAAATTATTTTGGACTAGGTAAAAAATTAAGGGTCTACAGTGAGGGTTGCCAGTTCCATCGAATTTAGCAAATGATGGCATCTTGAACTTATAAGGGACCTCCTCATCTTGTTCAAACAACATGTCCACCTCCGACATCTCTTTGATTTTCAGCTTCTTCTTAAACTTCTTTTCCAAATTAGCAATCATCTTCTCCATATCAGAAGTCCCAGTCTTCTCAACAGTTGATTTCTCCATAACCTTCAAGTCTTTCTTCTAAACTTGAGGATCTCAGAAATACTAAGCCCAGTCATCATCTTCAGCCACAACTATCTTGTCATCATCAAAGGCTACCTTACCAACATTAGCCTTTCCCTTGTCCTTCGACTTCTTGGTGCTAGCATAGGCTTTAGCAAGGTTCCCCAATAGTGCAGCCAATTGGCTTTTGATGGTCTCAGTTAGGACCCCCTTTAGTTCTTCCATTTGGGCATTGAGGGAATCATCCGCCATTTTTTGAATATGTTCTGGTGAGAAGCTGATTGAGTTGTGGCTGGATTGTACGTCACTAGTATAGGTCAGGTTGTTGTACGCTCGTGAACTGCTGTACTCCAAGGCTATGAGCCAGAAAGGATCAATGACATATGATGCAATGCATGTATGCATATATGCATGAATGCACAAATAACAAACAAACAAAAAGAGTAAAGACATCCCTTCTAACCTTATATCACCCATACATGAATGGCGAGTCTCTTTTCCTAGGTATATCAATATGGGATATCTTATTTTTAAACAATTCACTTGGATGGTTTAACCAATAGTTGTATTTTCAAATTTAGAAATCAGTTCATGATAATTCCCATTAATTAAGCTTTAATCCATTGGGTCAACTAAAAATAGCTCTTATACTATGTTGGATTAAAACTAAATTAAAAGGTTTATCATAAATATATTTCCTATTTTGAAAAAGCAATTAATGATTCATACCACAAATAAGCCTATGATTACCAAGTCTTTGTATAAATCAGGCTCACTATTGATTTTTAATATTTCATAATTAACCTAACTAGTTGTAAGCCCTCTTAAGAAAAGGTTTTAAAAGTCCATTGAAAAGGTTTAAAAATGAATTTTGGGCTTTGAGCTTAGGCCATAAGGTGAAAAATAGTTTTATTCAAAGTTCATTATGAAAATATTTGTTTAAAAATAGATTTTTGGCTTTGAGCTTAAGACATGAGGTAAAAAGTATTTTTGACCCATCTTAGGAAAGGTTTTATTGTCAAAGAACACCTTGAAAAATTTTGAAAATAATTTTGGTCTTTTGGACTTAAAAGAATAAAATTATTTTGGGCTTATGTTATAATTAAGTCATATTAGAAAAAGAAAAAATCAAATACGCCATGATTCAAACCAAGATATATCAATCATAGTCAAACAACAAACATTTGAGTAAAAAACTAAGGAAAGTAACTAGGCCAACTACATAGACTTTAGTCTTTGGGTTGAAAACTTAAGTTACCATATCAAGTATATACCAAAAGGTATGAGGCTATGAGTTGTTATGCCATGCTCGATCTCCACTCATTGAGTGAAAGTATGGTATCCCTTACATAACATAACATTGGTTACACGGGCGTCCTAACTCACGCACACAATACAATCTAAAATGATGCAATTGACAATACCATAATAAGAAAGAATAAAATAATATAAAGACTAATTAAATTAACTTCTCTTATTCCCAGTGGAGTCGCCACTGTGAGCATAAATTTTTACCCCCACTCCAGATGAAATGGTTCTTGTGACTTCGGCACTGTTAGGCTCAAGGCCTTAGAGAATATGGGCCTAAAACCGTAGAAAATAGAGTCACCACCCAGATTGCCTGGGAAAGAAGAAAGGGGTGGAAAACTCGATTCCTAAGGAATTCTCAACCCCCTAATGGGTTTGAAAATTTGGGTACATATGGGAAAGGTGAAAATGACCCAGCACCCTCGTAATGCCTGGTTCATTAGAACCAGCCTCCTTTTCAGGTTTTTATATTATTAAATTCTTAGTTATTATGATATTATCCATACTATATATGATTTAAAAGCAATAAACACCCATCACTTTATTACAATAAAAACAAACAAGATAGGCACCAATCTAAGGATGGAAACATGCTTTTACAATGTCCATGTACATGAAAATAAATACAATAGGACACCCAGCAAAAGGTGATAACATGTCCTTTATAAAATCCCAAAATTCAAAATGTAAATTACTTAAAAATAATTAAGGAATCCACAAAGTGGAAACGTGACTTTTACATACCTTAAGATTCAAATGATAAATCAATGTAAAGAATAATTAATAAAATAAATTAAACCATGTAAACATACACAATAATTGAAAATAAATCATCCATGAAAATAGAGAATCAATAAATCACTCATCAAAAGCATTAAATAATTAAATCTAGGCTCATTATCTTTAAATTAAGCATAAGATATGTAAAATTAGGGTTTAATATATGAATTAGTGTTTTAAGAAATTAAAGCTTGGAAATTAGGTTTTGGATTTTAAAAAACTATGATGTTGGATATTTTGATTTAAAAACTAGGGTTTTGGATTTTAGGTTTCAAAAATTAGGTTGCTGGGTATTAGGATATTAGAGTTTTTGGATTGTAATTTGTAGATTGGGGTTTTAAGGATTGGGAATTGGTTTTACTAGTTAGGGTTTTTGATTTTAGAAATTGGTTTTACAGATTCGGGGGTTTTGGGAATTAGTTTTATAGATTAGGGTTTTAGAAATAATTTAGAGATTAGGGTTTTGAAAATAATTTTAGGCTTTTAGTATAAAGACTAGGGTTTTGGTTTTATAGGAAGCAAAATTAAGGTTTTGGGTTAGGGTTTTAGCATTTAAGGTTTAGGGTTTTAAGGCTACTGGATTAAGGGTTTGAGGATTAAGGTTTTAATTAGATCCTAAGCTATTGTGGAATTAAATTAATAAACAATGGATGTTGGCTAGTTAGGCAACTGGACAAAGAAGAGAGTTGAATTAATAACCTATTATAAATTTGAAATCAATAAATACAAGCCACTGGCTGGACAAGTTTTAATGAAGCAAATATGAATTAAAACATGATGAGAATAAGCTACTGAAATTATTTGGACAAAGCAAAGTTGAATAGATGAACTACTGTTATGATATCTTAAAAGATAATTTGCAAATATTGAATAAATAAATTGTATTAGAAAGTTAAACCTGCGTTTGAAGGTTCCACCAAGATTAAATGTATTGATCCAAGCCTTTTAAATTGCCTGCACCAATTTTAATTTTGGCGACTGCCTTGTTTACTGAATTGCTGTGTCTGTATTGCTGCTAGGTTAATTGCTAATTTGTGCTCCTCCTTTTTCTATGCTTTAATCATATATTTATAGGCAAAGACTGTCTCATTAAAAACCCTAATAATCTTCTTATCCGAATGCTATTCGAAGTCCCTCACTAATTAGGAAACTTAAAACGCTTAATAACCCAATATTAAACTCCGATTAAAGGTCCATGACAAATTTAGCATGCCAATTTACCATGGTCAAGTGTCCATGGAAAATTTTTTAAGCCAAATTGATCATGACCATGGCTCTAGTCCGGTTGTACTAAGACACAGTTCGAGCGGGCCAAAAGATAGTTTTCAAAGAAAAGAGGGTTTTGTGAATCTCATTTTGTGGCCTTTTAATGCTTGATCAAAATAGATGTAAATGATGAATTATGACCTGACAAAATGTATTTTTGTAAGCATTCTTAATTAAACATTAATATGCATATGACATAAATTTAATTGAGAGTGCTGCCAACTATCATTCCAATATGTTATTTTATAAAATGTAATCTTTCTTCATTCAAAGGTTTGGTAAAAATGTCAGCAAGTTGGTTTTGAGTGCTTATAAATTCTAAAACATTTACATTTTAAACATTATCTCTCAAAAATGATGTTTAATGTCTATATGCTTAGACTTAGAATGTTGAATGGGGTGGACAAATTAATTGCATTTGTGTTATCACATTTACTGGGAATGTGATCAAATGTTTTTCCATAATCTACCAATAGTTATTTTATTCAAAGAATTTGTGTGCAACAAAAACATACAACAACATATTTGGCTTCCATGGTAGAAAGAGCAACCGACAGTTGTTTCTTGCTAAACTAAGAAACTAGGTGTGAGCGGGGATTTTTGCCCCCACTCCTAGTGGAATGGTTCTTGCGACTTCGGCACTGTTTAGGCTAGGGGCCTTAAAGAATATGGACCTAAGTCCGGAGAAAATGGAGTCGCCATCCGGACGGCCTGGGAAAAAGAAAGGTGGATGACTCGATTCCTAAGGAATCCCCAACCCCCTAATGGGTCGAAAAGTTGGGTACGTGTGGGGAAGGTGGGAAATGGCCTAGCACCCCCACAATGCCCGGTTCATTGGAACTGGACTCCTTTACAGGTCTTAATATTATAAAATTCTTAAATATAACAATATTATCCATATTACACACAATAATTGAAATAATGCATTGTTATATTAAAATCAAAGCAATGTCCAAGCAAAACAAATAAATGGACACCCATCCGAGGATAGAAACATGTCCTTACATCATCCATGTCTAAACTAATAGGACACCTACCAAAAGGTAGAAATATATCCCTTACATTGGTCTAAAATATAGAAGCAATTTAAATTACATGATATTTAACTAATGAGGTACCCACAAAGTGGAAACATACCTCTTACAAAATAAATCATTCATCAAAGATATTAATCAAAATATAAAATAAACATCCATCCATGATAAATTAAATAAATCAAGCATTGAAATTAAATAAATCAAGCATTGAAAATAAATCAAAGCATATAATGAACTACACAATCGAATCTAAAAATAAAGCAAGTAAAGACACAGATTGAGGTTTACTGTTTCTATTTAAAATTCTTTAATTAATATATTAGGGTTTTGGAATTTTAGTATTTTAGTATTTGTTTAACCTACTATAAAAGTTTTGAAAAATTGGAATGAATTAGGGTTTCATGAATCAAATTAAGGTTTAGGGGTAACATAGTGAAATTAGTGTTTTAGGATATTAAAATATTAGGTTTATAGTTCTTGGTTACTGGATTATTGTTTTTAGAATTACTATTTTGAGTTTTAATATTTAGGTTTATAAGATTTTAAGGTTTTAAGTATTTTAGAAAAATTAGGGTTTACAGTTTTAAGGGAATTAGGGTTTAAGAAAACTTAGGGTTTAGGTTTACTAGTTTGGGGTTTACTATTTTTGGTTTTGAAGTTGAATTACGGATTTTAGTGTTTCGAAAAATATATTTGGTTTTAGAATTTGAGAAAACAGTTTATAATTTATAAAGCTTTATGTGATTTTTTAGAAACTGTAAGGTAAATTTAGAGTTTGGATATTTAACAAAACATTTGGGAATTTTAAAAAAGGTGAGAGGAAAACAGTTTAGGGTTTTTTAAAAGCTTTTGGAAATATGGAAAACGTTTTAAGGTTTTTGGAAATAAAAGAGTATTTTTTAGGGTTCTTAAGGTTTAGAAAAGACATAATTAGGGTTCTTAAATTTTAGAAGAAACAGAATTAGGGTTCTTAAATTGTAGAAGAAATAGAATTAGGGTTCTTGAGTTTTTAAAAGAAACAAAAGGAACGATTTAAGATTTTTTGGAAAACAAAGAAACGAATTAGGGTTCTTGAATTTTAGGAGAAGCAGAAGGAACGATTTAAGATTTTTGGAAACAAAGATCAAGTTATTACATATTCAAAGACCAAAGTTTTGTATGTATAATCTTATAAGTCAAAGAAACAAAGCTACTGTTAGAAAATAAAAAGAAATTAGAGATTCAAACCTTTGTTTGTTGGTTCCACCAAAAATTGATTCTTGGATGAACAAGGAAAAAGGCAAGGTTGCTGTCTTTGATCAATTGTTGATTTGTTTGCTTATTGCTAGAATTTTCAAAGTCCCACTATCCGATCCCAAGTTTTTCTCCCTTTTAGTTTTTTTCCCGATTATCCTCTCCTTTTTCTATGCCTTTTTAGTGTTATTTATAGGAAATTTTGGAAGCTTAATTCCAATTGTTTAAGGAATTTATTATTAATTAGGAAAAGAAAACTGAAACCAAATAGAATTTGGTTTCGAAAAACATTCCGTCGGAAAAATTTTGCTGGCAAAAAAACTGTTGTGGGCTACTACTAGGAACCGCGTTGAAAAATTGCGAGTGGCGGGATGAGGGCCATTTTGCCCGCAGGAAGCTCCTACGGGCGAAATGGCCCAAGGCCAGTTCGTCCACTGGTTTTCGGAGATGAATTTTTTCATCCCCAATTTTTTCGTCGGCGATTTATTTTTATTTTTTTTATTATAATAATTTTTAAAAATTATCAAAAATAAATACTAAAACAAATATTATTTAATTAAGATAACATAAACTTATTTTGGACTAATTAAAATATATTGGACCGGACTGGGTAAAAAATTAAGGGTCTACAGTTTGCCCCCTGTAGACCTAAATTATTATAATAATAATTTATTTTAAATATTATATCAATGCCAGAGGATGCATGATGGTTGGCCCGATACGGTCATGATGTTGAGACATTTCTCCATCCACCAAGTGCATTTTATGCCCATGTTATTCAACTAAGGCTCTTGAACTTTGATGTATCGCCTATTGGTGTACGGGAAATTCCCGAAGAACATGAGGGTAGAGATGAAGAGGAACATCATGGAGAGGTAGGAGAATTTGGTCCACATCTTGGGGCTAGCACTTTTGAGGTAAAACTTTTATAATTTTTGCTTTGCAATCGCTTCTTTCTTATCTTATTTTGATTCTTTAATGATTGTTGTAGGCTATTGTTTCATTTGATTGAGGCTGGACCTTCTTTTACTGCTCCTTCATTTGCTCATTCTAGTTCGCCAGATATGCCATCTCATATGCAGGGCACTAATATGAATTACCTGGTAAGTTTTCTTGTTTCATGATAATTTATGCTATATGTATGCATGATTATGTATACTCTTATTTTTTTCCTTTTTGGCTCACAGTGGATGCTTGAAGAACAAAATAAGAAACTTCAAGAAGAGCTAGCCGCTAGTCATCAGCAGGCTTCTTATTTTGAAAATTTGTATCATCAATCCGAACAAAATTTTCAAGACTTTCGATTTCAAGGGATGAGGGATCCTGGTACTTCTTCATCTAGAGGCCCTCAGACTGATGACCATGAGATCCTTTCATCCACTTTTGATGTGAACCATGACAGGTCGGAACTCCAAGGTAATGGGGATTTTGGTGCTCCTGCTTCGGGCGGACTCGAGACAAGTAATTTGCCCCCTCCTCCAATAGGCGATGATTTTTTTAGGGCTTTATTTGATGACCTACCACCACCTTTTTAGTAATGTATAAATTGTATCAATTGTGTAATCATTGTACAATAAACATAAAAATGACAATATATAACTTCCACCTTTACTGTAAATTTTTTTTCTTTCTCTTATATATATATATATATATATATCACATCATAAACATTGCACCACAATTTCCTTTTCACAATTCACAGTCATGTCACTTTGCTAAAACCAAATGCAAAACGGTAAAGTAATTTCATCGCTAATTCTTTTCCTTATGCATCATGGTCTCATATTTTTTCCTTATCCTCTTTTCCTTATCAATTTTGGAAAAGGATGTTTCTACTGTATAAATTATTCTTCATGCCATAATTTCATACAGAAACCAAAAACTCCTTTTATCAATTCTAATTATCCTTCATCCTTCAACAATGACCAAACTTTATTTAAAGAAGATAAAAACTCTATTTAAGAATATGATGCTATTCACTGGGAGCAAATGTTTTGGTCAAAACTTGATATTTTAAGTGTTTTCAAAATGTGAAATTGAACCACTCCTTTTTACATGCCATGGCTTCTTTTTGGAATGTGAATTCTAGGACATTTAAAATTAATGGCTTTGAAATATGTCCCTTGATTGAAGAAATTGAGGCCATCCTCGGATATCCAAATAATCACCCATATTGATTTCCAAGACTCAATAGAAGATACTGATGTTTTTTCAAATTTCAAAGCCCGAAGTTCTTAGGTTGATGAGAGGTGAGAAAATTCTACTTGCTCCCTTGATTGATTTTTGTCTCTCTCATTTGGCTCCTACTACGGCATGGGAACGTATGCTTTGTCTGTGCTTGCTTGGCCAATTCTTGCTTGTTTCTTCTAATGGCGATATTGATCCACGAGTATTGGATATTATGGACCAAATGGAAGGAGGCTTATCGCCAATACTTGTGATCTTAGCCCAGACGTTAGTTGGATTAGACCAACTTAAATCAGGATTGTCAAAGAGACTGACCAAGAGTCCATTGCTGCTTTAGGTAAATACCTAAATTGCCCTTTTGGGTTTTTAATTTAGGTTTTCTTTTTCTTCTTCTTTTTTATTTTAATGGTCTAATTTTTGCCTAGTCTACCCATGTGGGTTTTCGGAACAAGGGAGCTGTCCTAATTTTTGCCTAAGCTGCCCTTGCGGGTTTTCAATTTAGTGGACCCCTTTTTTATTATATATTTTTTTATATTACTCTAATTTTTTCCTAGTCTGCCCATGTGAGTTTTTGGAACTAGCGAGCTATCCTAATTTTTGCCTAAGCTGCCCTTGCGGGTTTTCAACTTAGCGAACTTTTTTTTCTTAATTTAATTTCCCTCACAGATTTGGCTTCAGGAGCATCTTTGCTTGCTTGATACTCCATCCATGGATTTTTCCAGATATCTGCCACGGCATCATTCCACTAGGAAGCTACTCCATCCTGCTTCTTCATATGTTGACTGGGTTGACTAGATTCACTCACGCGCTGAAGTCAACATCCGTTGGTTGGTACATTGGTGGAAGATTTCTCGTTTCACCGTGCCGACATACTTGATGGACGTTCCTCTTACTGCTCTTCATCAAGGTACTTGCTATGATCCTCGCCGACTTGGCCGTCAGCACGGAGCTGAGCCTTCCAATTTTGAATTCACTCCTGATTTAGACATGCCTTGCTTGACTGAAGCCTACTTGGATCAGCTGAGGCAAATCTGGCCTGTACGTTGCACTTATCGTCTACCATAGATTTTACATTTGTCAATTCAGAAAGTGTATTGTTAGGATGAAAAAATAATTGAAGTAATAAAAGATGCTTCTTTTCCTTTTAGAATTTGTCATCACCTTTTGCTATTGTGTTTATTTATTTCTTCCATATCTAGTCAAGTACTTAAAACTGTGCACATATAACAATTTTAACATTAATTCTATTTTATTAAATCGGAAAACTACCAAACATAAATCCAGCATACACAAGATTACTCCTATTGCCAACTAGCCCTTTCGGGTTTCCTAATTGACGATTTTCTCTCATTTAGCCCTAAATGTTGCCTAGCCCGCCCTTTTGGGTTTTCGAAACTAGCAGACTGCTCTAACTTTTGCCTAGGCCGCCCTTTTTGTGTTTTCAACCTAGCGAGCTCTTTTCTTTTTCTTTTTTTTATACATAAAACCTCTTCAGTCTGTCGATGTTCACTTGCTCACTAAACTCATTCCCATCCATGTCCGATAGCTTCACTGCACCCTTTTTCATGACTTGTTTCATGACATATGGCCCTTCCCATCTAGGCCTAAACTTCCCTCTCGGATCAGATACATTAAGCTTACATTGCTTCAACACCAAATCCCCGACTCTGAGTTTTCTAATCTTAACCCTTCTATTATAGGCCCGAGCTATCTTCTTTTTATACAGTTGGTGATGATACAGTGCCTTTAACCTTCTCTCCTCTAGTAAAGCTAATTGTGTGTATCTACTTGCTACCCATTCTGTTTCAGGCAGTTCGACTTCCAAGACTACTCTCAATGACTTGATCTCAATCCCTAACTCATCTGCTTGGGCTAGCATGGCTCCTATTGACTCTTCTTCTACTGCTAAGTATAGTAATAGAGGTTTGCCAGGTTTAGGTGGTTTTAAAATAGGTGGATTCAGCAAATACTCTTTTATTCGCTCAAAGGCCTTTTGAAACTCTTCATTCCATATGATCGGCTGATTCTTTTTAAGCAATTTGAAGATATGCTCACAGATTGTTGTGAGCTTTGCTATAAATATGCTAATGTATTGTAATTTACCGATGAATCCCCAAACTTCTCTCTCCGTCTTCGGGGCTAGCATATCCCTGATTACTTTAACTTTATCAAGATCAATCTCAATGCCATTCAAACCAATCACATGTCCCAATAATTTGCCTGAGGTAACCCCGAACACACACTTCTTCGGGTTTAATCTTAGCTTATATTTTCAAAGCTTTATCGAAGAATAATTCTAAGTTTTGGAAGTGTTGTTCCCTTGTATCCAATTTTACCATCATATCATCAACACATACTTCAACTTCTTTGTGCATCATATCATGAAATAGTGTGGTGGCCATCCTTTGGTAGGTTGCTCCAGCATTCCTTATGCCAAACGGCATCACCCTATAATAAAATATACCCCATGTAGTAATGAAAGCAGTTTTGGCTTTATCCTCTTGGGCCATTAACACTTGGTTGTATCTGGAAAATCCATCTACAAACGAGTGTAGCATGCTAGAGGCTACACTATCAATGAGAACATCTATATGGGGTAAAGGAAAGTCATCTTTAGGGGAAGCCTTGTTTAAATTTCTATAATCCACATAGACCCTTATTCTTCCATCTTTCTTTGGCACTGGTAGTATGTTGGCTAGCCAATCTGGATATTCTATCACTTCAAGGAACTTCACTTGTATTTGTTTAGTGACATCTTCTTTAACCAATTCAGCCCACTCAGGTCTTAATCGCTTAAGCTTTTGTTTGACAGGTTTCATGTGAGCATAAGTAGGAATAAGATGTTTGGCTATGTCTCGATCTATTCCAGGCATATCCTCATAAGACCAAGCAAATGCCTCTTCATATTTCTTGAATATTTTTTTAAATCTCTCTCTCTCTCATCAGGAGTAAGGTCAGACACTATGCTAATGTTTTTAGGATTTTTGGTTGTTCCGAAATTTAATGATTGTGTGTTAACAGAATTAATATTAAAGATGCTCATGTAACTGCTATTTGAATGTATGCAACCATCAGGAGAAACATCACACAAGTAAGCAAAATCAGACTTTATTACATTCATTTTGGAAAAGAAAACATCATCATCCTCATACAAAGTAAAAAAAAAAATCAAAATCAAAATCATTGTTCTCATAATCATAAGGCAGGATGTCTTCAAACTTTTCTTTAACTAGGGCAGCAATCTCCTCCGGAGTCTTCTCGGCTTTCAGGACAGCTTCATTCTTCTCTTTCGGATTTGGTTCTTTGTTGGCTTGTAACACCCCGATACCCCATATAAATACTGTACATATACCAGGTACACATACAATATGTATATAGAGTATAAGAATGTCACTTTTCATCACCATTATAACTCTTTACTTTAATTTTTAAAACCATAATACATTTAAATCATATGAAAGTATTTACAAAATGGTTATTCTTATCATGGTAATACATAAATATAAGTTACATTGTTTCTTCCAAAGATTCATTTATACAAATGAATACATTCTTATGAAAATACAGTATAATTACATGCATGCACCACCATCTAGTTGGTCTCGAACTACACTTGTCCTCGTTGTGACATAGTAGCTTATCTCCAGCTTCATCACCTATATACCTGCGCGATTAAGATAACCGCGCTAAGCTCGAAAGCTTAGTAGTACAAGTAACCATTAAAATATACAATATAAAGGAAACATACCTCATATGTTTAGTCTCATGTTTTAACATTTTCTTACTCTGTTTTCCCCTTTTTCAATGCATTCTTCATAT
Source organism: Garcia nutans (assembly GCA_947685225.1). NCBI lineage: Eukaryota > Viridiplantae > Streptophyta > Magnoliopsida > Malpighiales > Euphorbiaceae > Garcia > Garcia nutans. Next base: position 21,178,689 of record CANTUV010000044.1, read on the forward strand.
AATCCTATTAACCTTATAGAGGATATACATATACACATATAACATAACCATCAAACATAATTCAATAAATTGATAGAACCTTCATATTATGATACTTACCAATTTCACCTCATACATATCATATATATCATTTTATACTTTATAATCGCATATTGCATATAACTTCACAAACCATATCTCCTTTCAATAATTCATGTATGTTATATAATCATATCACAACTCACATTTCCAACAAAGGCAACATAAATCCCATTACTCATTTATTTCAACTTGTATATACATCACATTAACAACAAAGACAGACTCGGGCCCAAAAGACACTAATATGTCATTCAAAGTTCAGAGTTAATGCTTTGGTTTTGTTATCACATTTATCAATATCATATACCCAACTAGGCTTCAAGGATTAAGTTCAACCAAGCTTCAAGGGGAGCAAAGCATGCTAAGCTTCTACCCAACTTGGCTTCAAGAACTAACCCAACCTAGCTTCAAGGGTGGTAACATCTCAATTAGGCTTCAAGGATTCAATCCAACCTAACTTCAAGAGATTGTTACACTTATTAGGCATGCCACCAACAACAAAACTCTGAAAATGAATAACACATTAGTCACACAATTCATTTATTATTTCATTATCAATTTCATTCTCATTCTCATCATCATTTACATCATCATAGCCAACCACAATGGCATCATTTAGGCAAAACATGCCTCATTTATCTCATTCTCAATATCATAGCCAACCACAATGGCTTTATACATCATCACCTCTCAATTTACATTTCATATTCCATCACAATATCACATTTCATAGTTCACCACAATATCACATTATCACATTTCATAGTTCATCACAATATCACATTATCACATTTCATAGTTCATCACAATATCACATTATCACATTTCATAGTTCATCTTTGATATTTATATACATAATCATTCATTACTCAAGTATGCACAATCAATTGCATTACCATATAAATTGGAATACACATCATACAAATCATATCCTCACATCTTTCACATTTCATAACATATATATATTGAATGCCTTCACATCTTATATGTATTAATGTATTATCATATCTCTTATCTTTTCATTGCGTATACAATATTAATATTTATTTTAACAATATACTTATATGCAATCCAATAGGGTTTTGTACTTACCTCTAAAGAACTCACTCCCATATAACTTCTCTTCCATAGATCTTTCAATACTTGGATTAGGGCAATTCCATCTCTTAAAACCTAATCCAAAAGTAATCATACACACTCACTTAGAAATACACATGAGGTAATACAAATAAGAATCAATTAGGGCAAACTCAACACATGACACGCTCATCAACACGGGCGTGTTCCAGATCGTGCCCTAACTCCACAACACAGAAACATTGACACGCTCATAACCACGGGCGTGTCACTGGGCGTGTAATACATTCTGTATCTCAAAAACATCAACACGTCCAATCAACAAGAGCGTGCTCATGGCCGTGTCAATTCTCCAAACTCACAGTAGCTATGACACGCTCAATAACACGGGCGTGTTACTGGTCGTGTCAATTCTACTGCCACACAGAACTTATGACACGCTCAATAACATGGGCGTGTCACTGCTCATGCTACCAACTCCAGAAAACAGAACCAACGACACGCCTAACAAACTGGCCGTGTCTCTGGGCGTGTCCGACTAAAAACCCAGATTCCGGTCAACACACAACAACATCCAACAATACCCATCTTTTTATCATTACTCACTTCAAACAATCTTCATCAAACACACCCAAAAACCATAACAAACTTACCAAAACATCAACAACACTCAAAACACACACCAATCATCATTATAAACTTCATTCATATACCAATTTATCAAATCCCCAAATTTCATTAAACTCAACCCTTATTCAACAATTCATCATCATCTTCACAAACAATCATATTATCATCATCCAATTACCAAATCAACACATATATATACTTAAATCTTTCAATATCATCATCATCACACATCAACCATACCAAACCCAACTCAAACAATGAAAATCAATTTAAAGAAATAAATACTTACTTGAATCCTTTATCAAATCTTCATCTCTATCATCAAATCTCTTGAATTCCTTAAGAAATTTGGTAAGAAAATCACATCTTTCTCTCTTTCTCTCTCTCTCTCTCTCTCTCTCTCTCTCTCTCGGCCAAGAAGAACGAAGAAGACGAAGAAGGAGTAGAAGGAAGAAGAAGTTTCTACTTCTTTCCTTTGTCCTTATCCATATATATATATATAATAATAATAATAATAATAATAATAACAATAACAATAACAATGACAATAGTAATAATAATAATAATACTTTAAATCTCCACCACATATTCTTTCTTTGATTTTCTTCTTCTCTTTTCTTTTTGTCTTTATTATTATTATTATTATTTAGTTATACAAATATATATACAACTCACTTATCCTTCACCATTATATATATCCCATGTATATGTGATGTATATGTATATGTCTTACATATATTATCCTTATATTTCACATATACACATATACATTAAATCCAAATACAACAACAATAACTCCAAAACTCTTAGGGTCTATTCCGGGATATTACAATTCTCTCCCCCTAAAAAAAATTTTGTCCTCGAAATGACTCAGTACAATAACATTCCATTCTTACCAATACACCATTTAAAATTTTCATCAAATCACATAGTTTGCACTCTCCCCCTTAGAGTCAATTATATTATTCAATTCCACAACTTGTCACGATAAAAATCTTTATACCTTATTACATTCTTATCCAATATTCAAAATAACTCATTATACTCTCAAATACCTTATCTATATGCAAAAATTCAATCATCCTTTAACATACTTATGTTACATTCCATTATTACATTCAAAATATTTTATCACTTCATCTCTTTATAACTATTCTCTTAACTTTAACTTTCAAGATCATAAACTTATATCTTAATATTAATTATCCCATCATTACAATTATCCTTACAAACAAACATTTATCAAACCTTCATTGATAATAATATTCTTATTTCTCATACACTTCATTCCTTCTCTAGTATTTTCTCACTTAACATCAATATTAATACAATGCTTTTGAACTTACTTTACAGGAAATCAACTTCTTCCCTTTTCTCATCATTAAAATTGATATAATTCAATTAATTCATGTCCATTCATCTATCAAAATTTTACATTGTATACATCATTATTTATCTCTTATGCCTCTAGCACAACCATACATATTAAATCTCAATAATAATTCACAATTATAGCAAAAATCCAGATCAATTGATTTATTCTCCACAATATCTTAACATCATAATCTTGTTTGATTCAAATCAATAGTTCACTTATCTAAATTTATCATGAATAACCATCCACTTTAATTTATCTTTCAATATACACATAGTTTATCTTTCATTATCTCAATACAATTCCACCAAAATTCATAATTATCTCATACCATGCTTATCATTCATAGTTTACTCACTCAAATATTAAACCCATCCACTTATTCACCGTATACCATAAACATAATCAATATAGCTCTCAAACACATTCTGCAATCTTCTTTCATTATCATCTTCTCACTTATCATATCATTACTATATTAACAATAATTACCTTTTTCTCACATTACTCATAACTTAAAGTATTTCCACAATTCTCTTTCTGTCTTTTCTTTTCCAGAATTATAACCAAATTGCTAACACAAAAACCATAAAATACACTTCATCAATCATAACCGTTAATCATGTTTCTAGAAACATAATTATCAATCTTACCAAAGTAGTATTACAGTTATACTTTCTTAGTCTCAATTCTGTGGATAACAAAGTTAATCGGCCAAATACCATAAATACACTATATGGCCATAGGAGATTAATGATCACATCTGAAACTTATAAATCAATACTGTTCCTCTATTATTTTATTTCCAACTTTCCAATTATACTACTAAGTTGCATCACAAATATAATATCTCCATTCTCCAAACTTTACTACATCCAAAATTAACATATGTCAACTCTATCTCAACACAATTTACTCTTAATTATTTGATCACCATTTGCATGTCTCATATACAACAATATTATCCTTAACCTCTCCTTCACACATCATTCAATCTTATACAGATCTTACATAAATTTCATTCTTTATACTTTCTTTTTCCCTTATAATTTCTTATTAAATTTATATACACAGAACATTTCCTCACACAAATACTTTGGCTCATAACATTTATGATAGCCAAATTCAGTTATTATCATAACAATATTACTGTCCACCATTTCCCAAATTAATCCTTATTTCCATAACCATTTCACTATCCAACATTTCTTAAGTTTATTCTTATTTTCATTTCATCACATACTCTTTACGTCAATCAAGGCCTAATCTCTCTTAGGTCCACTACTACATGCAATGTCATTTCCAATATACATCAAATATGCAATTATATAACACATCCATAGATCACATTCACAATGTGATTTACTTTCCACATTTCTTACATTTTACAATTACATTCATATCAAAAACTCATTCCACATTTTCTATACATGTATACACATAATCATACAATGATATTTAATTCCTCTTTTACATATTTTCAACACAATTTAACATTTTACTATTCCGTGAACAACATCATTTTTATCCCTTTTTGACATGACTTAAGTTGTTTATCAACCCAACACATATACATTATCACCATGATATTACTTCACAAAATCTTAGTCACGCTACTAAGGTGACATCTCTCTCACATATATTTTTAAATGCATTAGTATACCATCTATACATCCATTTGTTTATTCTTCAACACATAGATATATATATATATATATTACTCACATATCTATACACATGTACATTACATCCACTCATATATACATTGGGCTCAATAATCTCTTTATACTCTCCAAGTCTAATTATGACAAATCTCAATTTCTTAAATCCACATTGATCCATCCCATTTCTTACTGTCAATATTATCCCATGACCTAGGTTTGCTCAGGTTTGTCAATGCAAGCATAATCATTCTCATACTATCAATCACATTATTCAATTTAATAGTACTCTCATATACAGTAATATTCATTCCACAAGCTCATGGGTTTAACTTACATTAAGATTATCAATACTCAAATAGTCTTTACCCAAATTCCATTAACACTATAATTTCACAACTTACTACTTTACTTAAACTTCCATTCACTCATCTTATGTTCTTAATATCAACTTAAAAAAAAACATCTTATATATACACATTACAAAACAACCTCAAAAGTATATTCTTTTCACAAATATTAAAGCTCATTTCCAAAAATCTAATTATCACATCTTTCCACCATTAATATGAGCTTTAACAACACTCAAGCGTATCACATTTCTAACATTAAAATCACAATGTTTGCATTTAAAACAGCAATGCAACAACACCATTATATTTCCTTATTTAACCAACATCATCTCTTTTTCTTTTAAAAACTTTAACTTTACATATTCAAATCATAAATGGTCAAACTTTGTCTATACCCATCAACTCATTCAATATACCACTATACTCTCTTCATTTAAATAACATAACTTTCAATATTCACAATTCGACATTATTTCCTCTGTCTAGCAAACTCAACATAAACTTTCTTATAAAGAGGTTTAAAGTATAGAAGAAAGAGTACATACTCTTATCTTAATTTGATTTTCAACTCATTTCCAACTTTATTTTCCTTTCCATTTCTTTATTTTTCAATTCATATTATGTCATACATAATATTACTCATAAACATCAATATTACATTCCATGTTGCACATGACATAACATTTTTCATATGTCTCATCAACATGCATATTTCACATTACATTTCGTAATTCGTTTCTCATAAATAATTAGGCACTATGCCTCAATTATAATTCATTTCCAACATCATTGCCAACAATCATGGTTTCTTCTCACATCAACATAGTATACACATATATCATCAACTATATTAAGCATCTCATGTAACACAAATATTTTACAAATCATATTATGCCACATCCGAGACCAACCTAGGTGTTAATGCATGTGCATGTATCAAAATTTTCATTCTTTTTATTTTCATTTATCATCATTTTTTTTAAACTTTTCTTTGTAAATTTACTTAGGCCGAGAATCTCGAAACCTAAGCTCTGATACCAAAATAATTGTAACACCCCGATACCCCATATAAATACTGTACATATACCAGGTACACATACAATATGTATATAGAGTATAAGAATGTCACTTTTCATCACCATTATAACTCTTTACTTTAATTTTTAAAACCATAATACATTTAAATCATATGAAAGTATTTACAAAATGGTTATTCTTATCATGGTAATACATAAATATAAGTTACATTGTTTCTTCCAAAGATTCATTTATACAAATGAATACATTCTTATGAAAATACAGTATAATTACATGCATGCACCACCATCTAGTTGGTCTCGAACTACACTTGTCCTCGTTGTGACATAGTAGCTTATCTCCAGCTTCATCACCTATATACCTGCGCGATTAAGATAACCGCGCTAAGCTCGAAAGCTTAGTAGTACAAGTAACCATTAAAATCTACAATATAAAGGAAACATACCTCATATGTTTAGTCTCATGTTTTAACATTTTCTTACTCTGTTTTCCCCTTTTTCAATGCATTCTTCATATAATCCTATTAACCTTATAGAGGATATACATATACACATATAACATAACCATCAAACATAATTCAATAAATTGATAGAACCTTCATATTATGATACTTACCAATTTCACCTCATACATATCATATATATCATTTTATACTTTATAATCGCATATTGCATATAACTTCACAAACCATATCTCCTTTCAATAATTCATGTATGTTATATAATCATATCACAACTCACATTTCCAACAAAGGCAACATAAATCCCATTACTCATTTATTTCAACTTGTATATACATCACATTAACAACAAAGACAGACTCGGGCCCAAAAGACACTAATATGTCATTCAAAGTTCAGAGTTAATGCTTTGGTTTTGTTATCACATTTATCAATATCATATACCCAACTAGGCTTCAAGGATTAAGTTCAACCAAGCTTCAAGGGGAGCAAAGCATGCTAAGCTTCTACCCAACTTGGCTTCAAGAACTAACCCAACCTAGCTTCAAGGGTGGTAACATCTCAATTAGGCTTCAAGGATTCAATCCAACCTAACTTCAAGAGATTGTTACACTTATTAGGCATGCCACCAACAACAAAACTCTGAAAATGAATAACACATTAGTCACACAATTCATTTATTATTTCATTATCAATTTCATTCTCATTCTCATCATCATTTACATCATCATAGCCAACCACAATGGCATCATTTAGGCAAAACATGCCTCATTTATCTCATTCTCAATATCATAGCCAACCACAATGGCTTTATACATCATCACCTCTCAATTTACATTTCATATTCCATCACAATATCACATTTCATAGTTCACCACAATATCACATTATCACATTTCATAGTTCATCACAATATCACATTATCACATTTCATAGTTCATCACAATATCACATTATCACATTTCATAGTTCATCTTTGATATTTATATACATAATCATTCATTACTCAAGTATGCACAATCAATTGCATTACCATATAAATTGGAATACACATCATACAAATCATATCCTCACATCTTTCACATTTCATAACATATATATATTGAATGCCTTCACATCTTATATGTATTAATGTATTATCATATCTCTTATCTTTTCATTGCGTATACAATATTAATATTTATTTTAACAATATACTTATATGCAATCCAATAGGGTTTTGTACTTACCTCTAAAGAACTCACTCCCATATAACTTCTCTTCCATAGATCTTTCAATACGTGGATTAGGGCAATTCCATCTCTTAAAACCTAATCCAAAAGTAATCATACACACTCACTTAGAAATACACATGAGGTAATACAAATAAGAATCAATTAGGGCAAACTCAACACATGACACGCTCATCAACACGGGCGTGTTCCTGATCGTGTCCTAACTCCACAACACAGAAACATTGACACGCTCATAACCACGGGCGTGTCACTGGGCGTGTAATACATTCTGTATCTCAAAAACATCAACACGTCCAATCAACAAGAGCGTGCTCATGGCCGTGTCAATTCTCCAAACTCACAGTAGCTATGACACGCTCAATAACACGGGCGTGTTACTGGTCGTGTCAATTCTACTGCCACACAGAACTTATGACACGCTCAATAACATGGGCGTGTCACTGCTCGTGCTACCAACTCCAGAAAACAGAACCAACGACACGCCTAACAAACTGGCCGTGTCTCTGGGCGTGTCCGACTAAAAACCCAGATTCCGGTCAACACACAACAACATCCAACAATACCCATCTTTTTATCATTACTCACTTCAAACAATCTTCATCAAACACACCCAAAAACCATAACAAACTTACCAAAACATCAACAACACTCAAAACACACACCAATCATCATTATAAACTTCATTCATATACCAATTTATCAAATCCCCAAATTTCATTAAACTCAACCCTTATTCAACAATTCATCATCATCTTCACAAATAATCATATTATCATCATCCAATTACCAAATCAACACATATATATACTTAAATCTTTCAATATCATCATCATCACACATCAACCATACCAAACCCAACTCAAACAATGAAAATCAATTTAAAGAAATAAATACTTACTTGAATCCTTTATCAAATCTTCATCTCTATCATCAAATCTCTTGAATTCCTTAAGAAATTTGGTAAGAAAATCACATCTTTCTCTCTTTCTCTCTCTCTCTCTCTCTCTCTCTCTCTCTCGGCCAAGAAGAACGAAGAAGACGAAGAAGGAGTAGAAGGAAGAAGAAGTTTCTACTTCTTTCCTTTGTCCTTATCCATATATATATATATAATAATAATAATAATAATAATAATAATAACAATAACAATAACAATAACAATAGTAATAATAATAATAATACTTTAAATCTCCACCACATATTCTTTCTTTGATTTTCTTCTTCTCTTTTCTTTTTGTCTTTATTATTATTATTATTATTTAGTTATACAAATATATATACAACTCACTTATCCTTCACCATTATATATATCCCATGTATATGTGATGTATATGTATATGTCTTACATATATTATCCTTATATTTCACATATACACATATACATTAAATCCAAATACAACAACAATAACTCCAAAACTCTTAGGGTCTATTCCGGGATATTACATGGCTGACAGGGTAAGCTCTTACTTCGCTTGCTCCACTAGCTCGGCAACATCTGCAAAAATTTCAAAATCCAGGATCAACTTTCCCATGAACATGATAGGCTAGGGCTTTCCTTGGAGTGGGCCCATATCTGGAGCCTTGACAAAGATCTCTTCAAGTGGTGGGAAGCTCATCTTCTTACTATTCTTTGGCTGGACATGGTTGTCTTCATCATATCCCAAGCCCATCTTGGAAGTTTAAGTTTTAAAATCTGACAGCTTTGTCAAACCAGCCTTTCCCTTTCCAAGACCAGCTCTAAGAAGATAGTTCATGTTCTTCATCATATTGAAGACTTTGGAGTCCACTACTTCGTCATCCAAAATTACAGCTACTTGGAAACCATTGAGAGGCCTCTCAATCATTAGAGCTTTAACAATCTCATTATCTTTGGCCTTGATGACCACTGTCTCATCTCCATTAGGGAACTTAATCTTTTGTTGAAGGGTGGAAGGAACTCCACCAAGAGGATGAAACCATGGACGTCCCAAGAGTAAGGCATAGGTCACAGGTATGTCCAAAACAACAAATTCAACAATAGATTCAATTGGACCAACCTTGAGAGCAGCTTTGAAAGTTCCTTCGACATGTCTCTTAGTGTTGTCATAAGCTCGAATGGTTACCTCAGTCACATTTAGATCCCTTATTGACATGGCTAGCTTTGACAATATCTTAAATGGACAAACATTTATGGTGGATCCATCATCGACCATCACACATGTATTCCTTTTCCCTTTGATTTCTATTTTGATAAAGAGAGGCTGGATGTGATCTCTCCCCTCTTCCGGTAAATCCGCATATGAAAAAGAAACCGCTCCCATATTAACTCCACTCTTCTCTTGAATATCTTCACATTTCATTACTCCTCAAATTTTTATGAAGTTGATCAGCTCCTCCGTTGTTGTGGAGGTAGAGATTGGCATGCTAGCTAAAGCATTGGCCATAGTTTCTCGATGCTTTTTAGAAGTAGTCAATAAGTCCCAAATGCTAACACTTGTTTGGGTTCTTTTCAATTGTTTGAGTACAACATCATCTTCCTCTTCTTTATTCCCTACTTTAAGTTCCTTCCCCTTATTAGTTTCTACCTCATTAGGTGGTGGCCTTGCATAAGGCTTACCAGATCTAGTGTTCATTACTTCATCTTCTTCAGGCTCGGACCAAGTCCATTCCTCTTTCTTGGTCACAAGATCATCATCACTATTGCTTGAGTCCCAAAACCCATTGAAAACATAAATTTCTACTTCTTTACCCGCCATAGCTTATTTAATTTCACCAAGTGCCTCTTCTTCTTGGGTTGCTTCTCTACCCATATCTTGGAAAGAGGACATGACAAAATCTTCATGCAAACCCCCTCCAATCATGAAGGTTGTCGGTGGTGGTACCCTATTGAACTTTGGTAATGGGTTATCTTTGGTGTTTGGCTTATTGGGCTAGGGCAGCTTCCCACTATCAATTAGATTTTGGATCTCATGTCTCAATCTCACACATCTATCAGTGTCATGCCCTTGCATTTGATGAAACTGACAAAATGCTTTAGTGTCGAAATTAGGTGGGAGAGGGTTAGGCAACGGATGAGGATTTAAGGGTTGTAACAATCCCTTCCTTTGTAACTTATTGAGAACCCAAGACATCAGTTTCCCTAATTTCGAAAACTACCTCCTTTTCCTTGGTTAGTAGCATTAACACCGACTGCCTTTTGCATGCTTTGGCTACCAGACTGATAGTTTCCTTTCTCGTTTCTTCTTGTTGAAAAATGGTTCTTTTATCTTTCCCATTCTTCAATTTGCAGACCAGCTTGGAGAAGATCTTTGAAATAACGTATGAGTGTATGAGACATCCTCTCATAAAGACTAGGCAACACCCCTCTCACAATAAACCTTATTTGATCAGATTCATCGGGCCTCTTCTTGAGCAAAGCGGCCTTATTTCTCCATCTCTTCACATAATCCATAAAATTATCATTTGACCTTTGCCTAATGGACTCCACTTCTATTAAGGTAACTTCTATCTTGACATTATACCCATATTGTTGGATGAAGGCTTTGTAAAGCAGATCCCAACTCTTTTATGCTCCATCATCTAAGGTATTGAACCAATTTTGGACCAATGAGAGCATAAAGTACCTTAGAGTTTGAGCCTTAGTAGCTTGGGTAGGCTGCATAGCAGTGATATACTGCTTCACATGGAGATGAGGATTTTCTGTTCCATCAAACTTCACAAAAGATGGCATCTTGAACTTTTACGGAACTTCTTCATCTAGCTCAAATAATTTGTCAACTTTGGAAATTTCCTCATTTTTAGTTTCTTCTCAAATTTCTTTTCTAAGTCCGCAAGTATTTTTTCAACATAAGAAGTTTCGGTTTTCTCCATAGCTGACCTTTCAACAATCTTTGGTTCTTTCTTCTTGTCTTGAGGATCTTGGTAGTATTGAACCCAATCATCATCATCATCTATGATCACCTTTTCATCATCAAAAACCACTTCACCAACTTTGGTCTTCCCTTTGTCCTTTGGCTTCTTGGAGCTAGCAGATGCTTCGATATGATTTTCTAAAATTGCAGTCAATAGGTTCTTCATGGTCTCAGCTAGGACTTTTTTTATTTCTTTCGTCTTGGCATTGAGGGCTTCATCTACCATTCTTTGAATTTGTATGAGATCCATTGCTTTTGGTGAGCAAGTGATTGATCATTGCTAGATTCTTCGCTTCCGGTGTAGGTCGAATTGTCGTAAGCTTTTGAAATGTCGTAATCCAGGGTAGTGAGCCAGAAAGGACCAATGATATGAGATGCAAATGTATGCATGTATGCACGAACAATTAACAAACAAGGACAAATAGGACGTTCCTTCCAACCTTATAACATCCACACACGCATGGCGAGTCTCTTTTCCTATGAATATGGTTAACAAAATACCAACATGGGGTACCTTATTTTCAAATATTTCCCTCGGACGCTTTAACCAATTTATAATAATTCCCATTAATTAGGCTTTAATCCATTCAACCAACTATGGTAGCTTTTATGCTATATTGGATTAAAACTAAATTAAGAGGTTTATTATAGATAGATTTCTCACTTGAAAAAGTAACTAATGATTCATGCCAAAAACAAGCCCATGGTTAATTTATTCTTAGTATAAACTAGGCTTTATTTTTGGTATTTCGTAATTGACCTAAATAATTTGCAAGCTCTTTGTAAGAAAAGATTGGATGAAAATAATTTTGTTTCTAAGCCCATTGTAAAAATATTTTAGAAAAAATGGATTTTGGGCTTAATATTTGGGTCGTGAGAAAAAGGAATTTTGATTTATTTTTAGAAAAGTTTTATGTCCAAAGACCATCTTGAAAAGTTTTGAAAATAGCTTTGGTTTTTTTGGACTTTAAAGAAAATTTTATTTTGAGCTTACAAATATACTTAGGTCATATTAGAAATAGAACAAACCAAATAAGCTATGATTTAAGCCAAGATAAATTAACCATAGTCAAACAACATGCATTTGGGGTAAAACCTAAGTGTGAGCAGGGATTTTCGCCCCCACTCCCGATGAAATGGTTCTTGCGACTTCGGCACTGTTTGGGCTCGGGGCCTTAGAGAACACAGACTTAAGTCCGGAGAAAATGGAGTCGCCACCCGGATGGACTAGGAAAAAGAAAGGGGTGGATGACTCGATTCCTAAGGAATTCCCAACCCCCTAATGGCTTCGAAAAGTTGGGTACGTGTGGGGAAGGTGAGAAATGGCCCAACACCCCCACAACGCCCAGTTCATTGGAACATGCCTCCTTTACAGGTCATAATATTATAAAATTCTTAAATATAACAACATTATCCATATTACACACAATAATTAAAATAAAGCATCGATATATTAAAAATCAAAACAATGTCCAAACAAAACAAATAAATGGACACACATCCGAGGATGGAAACATGTCCTTACATCCCATGCCTAAATAGCACACCCACTGAAAGGTAGAAACATGTCCTTTACATTGATTCTAAAATAGAAAAGCAATTTAAATTACATGGTATTTAACTAATGAGGTACCCACAAAGTGGAAACATACCTCTTATAACATTTGGAAATCTAAATAAATCAATAAAAGTAAATAAACGTTCATCATAAATGAATCATTCATCAAAGGTATTAAATATCAATAGAAAGTAAACATCCATCCATGATAAATTAAATAAACCAAACATTGAACTTAGATAAATTAAAGCATATAAATCAAAGCATAATTAAATATAAAATTGAATAAGGCAAGTAAAGATTCAAATTAGGGCTACTGTTTCTATTTAAGATTCCATGTATTTAGGGTTTTGGAAGCTACTGTGATTTTAATGGGATTAAAATGGAGTAAAAGTTTTATGATTTAAAAAGTTGGTACAGTTCTTGATTAACCAAATTAGGGTTTGAGATGCATAATCATGAAATTAGGTTTTGGACACTTTAAAACACTTAGATTTATGATTTTCGGTTACTAAATTATTATTTTTAGCTTATCGTGTTTGAATATGTTTATAGGCTTTTAAGATTTAAAGGATTAGGGTTTAGGTTTTAAGGGAGTTAGGATTCACTGTCTTGGGTTTTGGAGTTAAATTAGGGTTTTAGGATTTTTGAATTAGGGTTTCGGAGAAAGAATTATTTTTTAGAATTTGAAAAAAACAATTGATAATTTTATGAAGTTTTATGAAAATAAATAAAACGATTTAATGTTTATAGAAACATAAAAGATGTTTTTTAGGGTTTTTGGAAAGAAACAGATTCAATTTAAGGTTTTGAAAATTTAGAAAGCAAATTAGGGTTTTGAGATTTTGAAGAAACAAAAATAACAACTTTAAGTCTTTTGGAAAACAAAGCAACGAATTAAGGTTTTTAAACTTTAGAAAAAGTGAATTGAGGTTCTAGGGTTTTTGAATTAAAATAAACAATGGGATGATTTAAGCTACTGTGAAGAATAGAATTTAGACATTTGATGCATACCTCCGTTTGTTGGTTCCACCAAAAATTTCTTCTTGGATGAACAAAAACAAAGACAAACTTTATTGCTTTTGATGGATTGAATTGTTGTTTGCTCTCTAAAAAAAAAATCAGATTGATTTAAAGCCTTTCCTACTCAGTTTCGGTATCAGTTTTTCTCTCAATTTCATTCCCAATTTATGATCTTTTTCTCCCCCTTTTGTATTGTAATTGTACTTATTTATAGAAGAATTCTTGATTAATTCTAGTTACTCACGGCATATAACATTCATCAATAAAGGGAAACTGAAACCTAATTGTATTAGGTTTCAGAAAATATGCGTCGGAAAAATTTTGTTGGCGAAAAAAAATTGCTGCGGAAAAATTGCGTTGGCAAAAAAAACTGCTACAAAAAAATTGCACTGGCTGCGGTACCGGCGGGCGAATTGGCCTGAGGCCATTTCGCCCGTAGGAAACACCTGCCGGCGAAATGCCCATGGGCCCGCGCTAATATTTAAGTCGCTGATTTTTTTATTTTTTATTTACTTCACCATTTTTTACTAAAATAAATATTAAAATTAATCAAGATACCACAAAAATTATTTTGGACTAACTAAAATATATCAGACCGAACTGGGTCAAAAATTAAGGGTCTACAGTTTGCCTCATGCTTGAACGATTCGAGACTTTAGTAAAAGAGAGTGAAAAGCAATAAGACTTAATTTTTTATGAGATGGTTATTTGAATTTGTTTTGGGTACTTGAACCCAAGACTGAACTTGATTTGGGTACTTGGACCCGAGATTGGGTTATTGGGTACTTGGACCCGGGATTGATTTCATTTGGTTACCTAGACCTGAGATTGGGTACTTAGACCCGAGAGTGGGTACTTGGACCCAAGATTGGATTGAATTTGGGTACTTGGACCCGAGATTAATTTGATTTGGGTACTTGGGCCCGAGATTGGGTACTTGGACCTGAGATTGATTTGATTTGGGTACTTAGATCCGAGAATGAGTACTTGGACCCGAGATTGATTTAATTTGGATACTTGGACCCAAGAATGGGTACTTGGACCCGAGATTAGATTGAATTTGGGTACTTGTACTAGGATTGGGTACTTGGACCTGGGATTGATTTGATTTGAGTACTTGGACCCAAGATTGGAGTGAATTTGGGTACTTGGACCTGAGATTGGGTACTTGGACCCGAGCTTGAATCGATTTGGGTACTTGGACCCGAGATTGGGTACTTGGACCCGAGATTGATTTGATTTGGGTACTTGGACCCGATATTGGATTGAATTTGGGTACTTGGACAAGAGATTGGATTGAATTTAGGTACTTGGACCCAGGATTGGGTACTTGGACCCAAGATTGATTTGATTTGGGTACTTAGACTCGAGATTGAATTTGATTTGGGTACTTAGACCCGAGATTGGGTACTTAGACCCGAGATTGGATACTTGGATCCGAGATTGATTTGATTTGAGTACTTGGACCCGAGATTGCGTACTTGGACCCTAGAATGAATTTGATTTGGGTACTTGGACCCGAGCTTGAATTGGATTTGGCTACTTGAACCCGAGATTGGATTGAATTGGGGTACTTGGACCTAGGATTGGGTACTTGGACCCGAGATTGATTTGATTTGGGTACTTGGACCCAAGATTGGATTGAATTTGGGTACTTGGACCCGAGATTGGGTACTTGGACTCAAGCTTGAATTTTATTTGTGTACTTGGACCCGAGATTGGATACTTAGACCCGAGCTTGAATTGATTTGGGTACTTGGACCCGAGATTGGGTGCTTGGACCCGAGAATGATTTTATTTGAGTACTTGGACCCGATATTGGATTGAATTTGGGTACTTGGACCCGAGATTGGATTGAATTTGGGTACTTGGACCCGAGATTGATTTGATTTGGGTACTTGGACTCGAGATTGAATTTGATTTGGGTACTTGGACCTGGGATTGGGTACTTGGACCCGAGATTGGGTATTTGGACTCGAGATTGATTTGATTTGGGTACTTGAACCCTAGATTGGGTACTTGGACCCTAGAATGAATTTTATTTGGGTACTTGGACTCGAGCTTGAATTGGATTTGGGTACTTGGGCCCGAAATTGGAATGAATTTGGGTACTTGGACCCAGGATTGGGTACTTGGACCCGAGATTGATTTGATTTGGGTACTTGGACCCGAGATTGGGTACTTGAACCCGAGATTGAATTGATTTGGGTACTTGGACCTAAGATTGGGCACTTGGACCCGAGATTGGGTACCTGGACCTGAGCTTAAATTGATTTGGGTACTTGGGCCCGAGATTAGGTACTTGGACCCGAGATTGGGTACTTGGACCCGAGCTTGAATTGATTTGGGTACTTGGACCTGAGATTGGTTTGATTTGGGTACTTGGACCCGAGATTGGGTACTTGAACCCGAGTTTGATTTGATTCGGGTACATGGACCCGAGATTAGATTGAATTTGGGCACTTGGACTTGAGACTAAGTTTGACTAACTTTTTATCAGTTGAGAAGTCTGACTGCTCTGGCTGTTCTATGCATGGTGGTTCTTCACCCTTAGAATGGTTTTTCATCCTTTGGATCGGGTCTTTACCCTTGAAAATGGATCTTCATCTTTTGAGATAAGGTCTTCACCCTTGAAAATGGATCTTCATCCTTTGAGATCGGGTATCCACAATCGAAAACAGATCTTCATCCTTTGAGATAAGGTCTTCACTCTTGAAAATGGATCTTCATCCTTTGAGATCAGGTCTTTACCCTTGAGACATGGATCTTCATCCTTTGGGATCGGGTCTTCACCCTTGGAACATGGATCTTTATCCATTGGAGATCGAATCTTTACCCTGGCTTCAGCTCTTTTAGCTGAACTGATCTTTTGTCTCTTGCATCTTCATTCTTTTGATAGTTCTAATGTTCCATTCTTTTAATCTTCCTTTTTGCAAAAATTCAGCTATTTTTAATTGGACCTTGTATCCTCCCCTTCTCCCTACGTGGCAAAATATTTGCAAGTGAGTTTGAAAATTGAAAAGGAGAAACTTTGCCCCTTGTGTAGGCTCAAACCAAAGATTTTTTCCATGCAAGCTTTGATTGGTGTTTTTGTTGTTTAGTTCTACGCATTTCTTCTCTTTGCAAAATTACTGGAGCTTTCTCAAGCAAAGGGCTTTCCATGCCCCCTCCTGATTTGATATCTTCTTTTGATTGTTTACTTCACAGGGTGTTTGACGTTTACCTTGATAAAGAATAGACAATACAAGACAAGAAAGTTTGATGTGATATGCTCATGTATGCATGATATGCATGATAATACTCACAGCGATTTCATTGACTCACAGATCGAGGAGATCAGCAGAAGTGTTCTCATTGGTTCCTTTCAGATGGTCATTCAGATCTTGCATTGGAATGATAGAAAGCTTTGCATTTATGGCTTTCATCTTCAAGATGTTGAAAATATGAATAATGGAGACCCCAAGAAGCAGAGTCAGGGATTCATCTATTTCAAACTATATTTCAGCATGTCGGTTGATAGCTTCTTCAAGACCTTGCCAATAATCATTTCATTTTCCCAATGTGTCCTTTGTAGGTTCAACATATTCCCTTTAACTTGAAGGCTTTGTATGACAAAACACTTTTTTTTTTAAATCAAATGTTGGCTTTGCCAAATTAATGTCAATGTACCTCAGGACTTGATTTCTCCAAATTAACATATCTATAACATGACAACCCTAGTTATCGTACTAAACTCGGGAATTATTTCTATTTAAGCAAGAATTGTTGCACTTCAGATAGGCACATACACATTACTTGGCCAAAGGTCTCATTGAGTTTAAATACTATCTGCATGCTTATCGAAACTATCTCCACTAATAGACTCTACCTACCAAGAGAGAACAACAGGTTTTTGATAGGCTTGAAATGGGGTCTATAAGGGACACGGGTTTAAGTGAAGGCCATTTTGAAATTGGAGATGGTGTGACACAATGGACAATCCCTCACACTACAAATTTCTTGTTGGAACTTTAGATAGTTGGGAGCAATCTTTCTAGACTCCAAATTCTTTCTATCTTCTTGGCATTAATCTGGATCTTGATTAGGACAGTCTTTGCCCTTGCAAAAAGTTTGGTACCCAAATTCATTTCTTTTCTTCTTCTCCCTTTTCTTTCTTTTTTTATTTTTCTTGCTCTTTCCTTTTCTTTCTCTTTTCTTTCTCTTCCCTTTCTTTTATCATTCTGTGCTTCTTTCTTATTTTGTAGGACTATCAAGTACAGAACTTTCAAGAACTGGATGGTCTTCCTCCTTTTCCTCTAATTTTGATTGAATATTTAATTGGGTTGGACCAATTCAAGTCAAAATGTCCTTATGGAAGCCTTTTGTTTCTTTATGTAAAAGAGAACTCAGTTGGCTTTCTGAACCACCTTTTTGGGTTTTATCTTTTTTCTTTTCTTCTTCTTTTTCTTCTTTTCTTTTTTCCCTTTCTTTTTTCCCTTTCTTTTTTTTCTTTTCTCTCTTCCTTCTCTCTTTTTTCTTTTCTTTTTTCTTTTCCTGCTTTTTTTCTCTCTCTCTCTTTTTTTGGTTCTTTTTTTTTGTTCTAGCTCAAACAAAGTTGTCTTGTTTGTACTGACTTAGGCTTCAAATAATAGATGAGTGGAGTAACATAAATCTTCTTTAACATGGATAAATCATTTGTTACTCCGATGTTGTCTTGATATATTGGAGATATTAGAAAAACTTCAACTACCCTTATGGTCTTAAAAACATCAACTACCCTTATGGTCTTGAGAACTTCAACTATCTTCATGGTCTTGAGAAATCATTACTTTCTTTGATCACCTTTCCTCTTCATCTTAGTGATCATAAGACTTGTCAAAAGTATCACAACAGCTCAGGGTAGGTCATTGGAGTTTGTAAACCAATGAAAAGAAAGCTAAAATATTATGAAGGCTCAAAGGGACAACTAGGGATTGATATTTTATAGGGTGGATACTAGTTGTTGGCTCATCAAACAATGCCTAAATAATTTCTCTCTTAAATAAGCATAGTTCAATTTCACCTCGAAAGTTTGTCAAAGCATGTTCTAAGACTGACTAGGATCAAGACAAAGGTAATTATGCAGGAGCCCTCTCTAAGTAAGCATAACAACTCAATGCTATAGAGCAATTCCCTTACCTAGTAAAGTCATTCAAGGCATGATGCCTAAATATATTAATTTATGAATTATCAAGCTAAATTCCTCATTGGTTGAGCACCAAAATGAACAAAGACCAATAAAATTTTGATGAAAGTTATTTATTCAAACAAATTTAAATTTGAAAAACACGATAGTTCCAATTAAATATTAAAGAAAGTAAAATTGAAAAGCAACATTCAAGCTAAGGAAAGTTTGTTGAGTTTAAGCTTCTTTTCCTTTCATATCTTCAATATCCCCATCTTGAAAGGATGATAAAACAAAATCCTCTTCTAATCCTTTTCCTACCATGAAGGTTGCTGGTGGTGGGACCCTGTTGAACCTTGGAAATGGATTACCTTTGGTATTGGGCTTATCCAGCTCAAGCAACTTGCCATCATCAATTTAATTCTGGATCTCATGCCTCAACTTCATACAATTGTCCATTTCATGTCCAGGCCTTTGATGGAATTGCCAAAATGCATTAGTATCAAAGTTAGGTGGAAGAGGATTAGGCAAAGGACGAGGAGTCAAGGGTTGTAAAAATCCCTTATTTTGTAGCTTATTGAGAACCCCAGACAGTGGCTTCCCTAATTCTGAAAACTGCCTCATTCCTCCTTGACTAGGCATTAACATCAACTTCTTTTTATGTGCTTTGATTGCCCGACTGGTAGTTCCCTTTCTCATTCTTTTTTATTCAAAAGTGATTCTTCTCCCTTTCCCACTCTTCAATTTGTAGACCAGCTTGGAGAAGATCCTTGAATTCCCTTATAAGGGTGTGAGACATTGTTTCACGGAGACTAGGCAACACCCCTCTCACAATCATCCTTATTTGATTGGATTCATCGGGCCTCTTCTTGAGCAAAGCAGCCTTGTTTCTCCACCTTTTCACATAGTCCACAAAATTCTCATTTGGTCTTTGTCTTATGGACTCCACTTCCATTAAGGTAACTTCCATCTCGACATTATATCCATATTGCTGGATGAATGCCTTGTATAGCAAATCCCAACTCTTTTGTGTTCCTTCATTTAAGGTATTGAACCAATTTTGGACCACAGGGTCCAATGAGAGCATAAAGTACCTTAGAGTTTGAGCCTTAGTAGCTCAGGAAGACTGCATAGCAGTGATGTACTGCTTCACATGGAGATGAGGATTTTCGGTTCCATCAAACTTTGCAAAAGATGGCATCTTAAACTTGTATGGAACTTCTTCATCTAGCTCAAATAATTTGTCAATCTCGGACATCTCTTCGGTTTTCAGTTTCTTCTCAAATATCTTTTTTAAATTAGCAATCATCTTTTCAACATCAGAAGTTTCGGTCTTCTCCATAGTTGCCTTCTCAACAACCTTCGGCTCCTTTTTGTCTTGAGGATCTTGGTAGTATTGAGACCAATCATCATCATCAATGACCACCTTATTGTAAGCGGGGATTTTCGCCCCACTCCCGGTGGAATGGTTCTTGTGACTTCGGCACTGTTTAGGCTCGGGGCCTTAGAGAATGCGGACCTAAGTCCGAAGAAAATGGAGTCGCCACCCGGACGGGCCGGAAAAAAAGAAAGGGGTGGATGACTCGATTCCTAAGGAATCCCCAACCCCCTAATAGGTTCAGAAAGTTGGGTACGTGTGGGGAAGGTGAGAAATGGCCCAGCACCCCCACAATGCCCGGTTCATTGGAACCGACCTCCTTTACAGGTCTTAATATTATAAAATTCTTAAATATAATAACATTATCCATATTACACACAATAATTAAAAGAAAGCATCAATATATTAAAATCAAAGCAATTTCCAAACAAAGCAAATAAATGGACACCCATCCAAGGATGGAAACATGTCCTTACGTCACATGCCTAAATAGGACACCCACCAAAAGGTAGAAACATGCCCTTTACATAAGTTCTAAAATAGAAAAGCAAATTAAATTACATGATGTTTAAATAATGAGGCACCCACCAAGTGGAAACATACCTCTTACAACTTTTGGAAGTCTAAAATTAATTGAAAAAAGTAAATAATCATTCATAATAAATAAATCATTCATTAAAAGTAAATAAAATAAACATCCATCCATGATAAATTAAATAAATCAATCATTGAAATTAAATAGATTAAAGCATAAGAGATAAATCAAGGTATAAATAAATATGGAATTGAATAAAACAAATAAAAGTTCAAGTATAGCTACTATTTCTATTTAGGGTTATTTATCTCATGTGTTAAGGTTTTGGAAATTCTAAAGTTAAGCTACTGTGACTTTTTAGGGAATTAAAATAGATTAGGGTTTTATGTTTTTTAAAGGTTGGCAAGACACATTGATTAAACAAATTAAGATTTGAATGGTGAAATCATGAAACTAGGGTTTTGGACACTTTGAAATACTTTTTAATTCATGATTTTAAATAGTGATTTAAGCTACTGTGTAATTTTAGAGTTTTTATGTTTTTATGGTTTTCAATATTTTAAAAGGATTAGGGTTCATAAAAATTAAAGTTTAAGGTTTTAAAAGGATTAGGGTTCATTATTTTAGGTTTAAAAGTTGAATTTTGGATTTTAAGTTTTTGAAATTTGGGTTCTCGGGTAAAAGATAATTTTTAGGGTTTTAGAAATCAATTTGATATTTTATGAAGTTTTGTGAATTTAAACAAATGGATTGAAGTTTTTATAAGTAGAAAAGATGTTTTTTAAGGCTTTTTGAGTGAAATAGAACCTACTTTAAAATCTTAAAAGAAACAGAATTTGATTTTGGTTTTGTTAAAAAATATATTCAATTAGAGTTTTAAGGTTTTTAAGAAGAAAAAATAACAATTTTAAGTCTTTTTAGAAAAGAAGGTCACCTTTTAGTGTTTTAACTTTGGAAGAATTAAATTAAAGTTCTAAAGTTTTTGATTTAAAAAACCTTAAATTTTATAGATTTGCTACTGTGTTACATAAATCAAAAAGAATTTAACATACCTTCTTTTGTTGATTCTCCAAAAAAATAACTCTTATTGGATGAACTAGCTCCAAAGACAAGCCTTTGTTGCCTTTGACTTGCTTAATTCGTGCTGCTACTCCCTTAAAAATCAATTGAATTGATTTTATTGCTTTTCCTTCCTTGATTTGGTTTCCAATCCCAAGCTCACTGTGAAAATTTTTTCCTCCCTCAATTTGGTTCTATTGGTCCTTATTTATAATGGTTTTTAGGTTGTATATTCCTAATTACACACTGCAATTAATATTAATAAAAAAAGAAATTAAAACCTAATTGGATTAGGTTTCTAAAAATTTGCGTCAAAAAATTTTGCACTGGCAAAAACTGCGGCAGCCGGGACCGTGGCTGGGCGTGTGGGCGTGCGGGCAAAACGCCCAAGGGCCCGCACGACTGCTTTTCGCTGCCGATTTTTTTTCCGACTCCGATTTTATTTTTATTTTTAATTTTTAATTTTTATTTGTTTATTTTCATTTTTTTTAATAAAAATTAGATAATAAAGCAAAAACTATTTAATTAAAATTATTTTGGACCAATTAGACAACAAAAATCATTTTGGACTAAATAAAGCATATTGGATCGGATTGGGTCAAAAATTAAGGGTCTACAGGAAGCAGTAGGTGACACTGGCAGGCGACACGGCCAAGCCACTGGCCGTGTCACATGACACGGCCACAAGCTTGGTCGTGTCCCATCCTAAGCCAAGAATAAAGAAGAACCAAAGAAAAAACACAGAAGCTGACACACCCAGGGAACACGGCCAAGCCACTGGCCGTGTCACTCCCATCTTCAAAGAACAAAGAAGACCAGATCTCAAAGGATGAAGATCCATTTCTCAAAGGATGAAGTTCCATTTTCAAGGGTGAAGACCCGATCTCAAAGGATGAAGAACCATTTTCAAGGGTGAAGACCCGATCTCAAAGGATGAATATCCATTTTCAAGGGTGAAGACCCGATCTCAAAGGATGAAGATCCATTTTCAAGTGTGAAGACCCGATCTCAAAGGATGAAGATCCATTTTCAAGGGTGAAGACCCGATCTCAAAGGGTGACGATCCATTTTGATGGTGAAGAATCACAATGCATAAAACAACCGGAGCAGTCAGACTTCTCAAATGATAAAAGATCAATCAAACTCAATCTCGGGTCCAAGCACCCATTCTCGGGTCCAAGTACCCAAGCTCGGGTCCAAGTACCCATTCTCGGGTCCATGTACCCAAATCAAATCAATCTCGGGTCCAAGTACCCAATCCAAGGTTCAAGTACCCAAATTAAATCAATCTCGGGTCCAAGTATCCAAATCAAATCAATCCCGGGTCCAAGTACCCAAATCAAATCAATCTCAGGTCCAAGTACCCAAATCAAATCAATCTCGGGTCCAAGTACCCAATACCGGGTCCAAAACCCAAATTTTCCTTAGGTCCAGAACCTAGAATTATCCTTAAGTCCAGAACTCGAATCGGGTCTAGAACCTAAATTTTCCTTAGGTCCAGAACCTAGAATCTCCCTTGAGTCCAGAACTCGAACCGGTTCCAGAACCCAAATTTTCCTTAGGTCCAGAACCTAGAATCTCCCTTGAGTCCAGAACTCGAACCGGTTCCAGAACCCAAATTTTCCTTTGGTCCAGAACCTAGAATTATCCTTGAGTCCAGAACTCGAACCGGGTCCAGAACCCAAATTTTCTTTAGGACGAGAACCTAGAATTATTCTTGAGTCCAGAACTCAAACCAGGTCCAGAACCCAAATTTTCCTTAGGTCCAGAACCTAGAATTATCCTTGTGTCCAGAACTCAAACCGGGTCCAGAACCCAAATTTTCCTTAGGTCCATAACCTAGAATTATCCTTGAGTCCATAACTCGAACCAGGTTCAGAATCCAAATTTTCCTTAGGTCCTGAACCTAGAATTATCCTTGAGTCCAGAACTCGAACCAGGTCCAGAACCTAAAACCTCAATCATTTCATCAAAAATTAAGTCTTATTGCTTTTCACTCTCTTTCACTAAGGTTTCAGATCATTCAAGCAGGGGGCAAACTGTAGACCCTTAATTTTTTACCCAGTCCGGTCCAATATGTTTTATTTAGTCTAAAATGATTTTTGTTGTCTAATTGGTCCAAAATAATTTTTATTAAATAATTTTTGCTTTAGTATCTAATTTTTTAATAAAAAATAGAAATAAACAAATAAAAATCAAAAAATAAAAATAAAAATAAAAATTAGAGTCAAAAAAATCGGCGACGAAAAAATCATTGTGCTATTTCCCACGCAAAAATTTTCTGCCTGCAACGCAGAAATTTTCTGCCTGCGAAAAAGCTTACGGGCTCGCTCCGTGCGCGCTGCCGTAGATTTCTGCTGCAGAATTTTTTTCGGCAGCGCAAATTTTTCGACGCAAATTTTTTGAAACCTAATCCAATTAGGTTTTGGTTTCTTTTTTTTTCTTAATATTACTTACCTTAAGTAATTAGGAATAAACAACTTCAAACCACTATAAATAAGGACCAAAGGCAATTAATTTGGAGGAGGGCAAAAATCCAAGAGGAGTTTGGAAAATTTGAAACCAAATCAAGGAAGGAAAAAAAAGAAATTCAATTCAACGTTTTTCTGGAGCAGCAGCAGCACGATTTAGAGGATTCAAAGGCAAAAAAAAGCTTGTCTTTGGAGTTAGTTCATCCAAGAAGAATTGTTTTTGGAGAAATCATCAAAAAAAGGTATGTGTTAATTAATTTTCTTTAATTGTGTTTTTTACACAGTATCAAATCTATGAAATCAAAATTAAAAACCTTTGAACTTTAATTTAGTTTTTCTAAAGCCAAAAAAAAATCTTATTTCTTTGGTTTATCTTCCAAAAGGCTTAAAATTGTTATTTTTTCTTATTAAAAACCTTAAAACTCTAATTGAACATATTTTTCAACAAAACTAAGATGTAAATTCTGCTTCTTTTAAAATCTTAAAATAGGTTCTATTTCATTCAAAAAGTCTTCTAAAACATCTTTTCTACTTATAAAAACTTTAATTTATTTGTTTAAATTCATAAAATTCCATAAAATATCAAATTGATTTCCAAATTCCTAAAAATTATTCACCACCCGTGACCCTACTTCCAAAATATCAAATCCAAATTCAACTTCAAAATTCAAAATAATGAACACTAACCCTTTTAAAACCTTAAACCCTAATTTTTATGAACCCTAATCCCTTTAAAACATTAAAAAACATAAAAACATAAAAACCTAAATTTTACACAGTAGCTTAGGAATCCAATAACCAAAAATCACAAATTAAAGTATTTTAAAGTGTTTAAAACCCTAGTTTCATGATATCATCATTCAAACCTTAATTTTGTTAATCAAAGAGTCTTACCAAACCTTTAAAACATAAAACCCTAATTTATTTTAATTCCATAAAAAGTCACAGTAGCCATAATTGGACTTTTATTTGCTTTATTCAATTCAATACTTGATTATGCTTTGATTTATTTCTTATGCTTTAATTTATTTAATTTCAATACTTGATTTATTTAATTTATCATGGATGGATGTTTATTTATATTTTGATTAATAGCTTTGATTAATGATTTATTTATGATGAATGATTATTTACTTTTATCAATTAATTAAACATCATGTAATTTAATTTTATAAGTTGTAAGAGGTATGTTTCCACTTGGTGGGTACCTCATTAGTTAAACATCATGTAATTTAATTTGCTTTTCTATTTTAGAACCTATGTAAAGGGCATGTTTCTACCTTTTTGGTGGGTGTCCTATTTAGGCATGTGACGTAAGGACATGTTTCCATCCTTGGATGGGTGTCCATTTATTTGCTTTGTTTGGACATTCCTTTGATTTTAATATATTGATGCTTTCTTTTAATTGTGTGTAGTATGGATAATGTTATTTTATTTAAGAATTTTATAATATTAAGACCTATAAAGGAGGCCGGTTCTAATGAACCGGGCGTTGTGGGGGTGCTGGGCCATTTCTCACCTTCCCCACACGTACCCAACTTTCCGAACCCATTAAGGGGTTGGGGATTCCTTAGGAATCGAGTCATCCACCCCTTTCTTTTTCCCGGCCTGTCCGGGTGGCGACTCCATTTTCTTCGGACTTAGGTCCGTGTTCTCTAAGGCCCCGAGCCTAAACAGTGCCGAAGTCGCAAGAACCATTCCATCGGGAGTGGGGGCGAAAATCCCCGCTCATAGTGGCAACTCCACTGGGGACAAGAGAAGTTGATTCTGTTGGTCTTTATATTATTCTATTCTTTCTTATAATGATATTATCCATTGCATCATATTAGATTGCATCGTGTGCGTGAGTTACGATGCCCGTGTTACCCGTGTTATGTTATGTAAGGGATACCATACTTTCACTCAAGGTATGGAGATCGAGCATGGCATAACCACTTATAGCCTCATACCATTTGGTATATACTTGCTATGGGAACCTAAGCCTTTTAACCCAAAGACTAAAGCTCATGTAATTGGCCTAGTTACTTTCCTTAGGTTTTTACCCTAAATGCATGTTGTTTAACTATGGTTAGTTTATCTTAGTCTAAATCATGGCTTATTTGGTTTGTTCTTGTTCTAATATGATCCAAGTACATTTGCAAGCTCAAAATAAATTTTTCTTTAAGTCTAAAAGACCAAAGTTACTTTCAAAATTTTTTAAGATGATCTTTGGACATAAGACTTTTCTAAAAACAAATCAAAAATTCTTTGGCTCATGGCCCAAATACTAAGCCCAAAATCCATTTTTCTAAAATCTTTTACAATGGGCTTAGAAACAAAACTATTTTCACCCAACCTTTCCTTATAAAGAGCTTGCAAAAATATTTAGGTCAATTATGAAATACCAAAAATCAATTGTGGGCCCAGTTTACAATAAGAATAAATTAACCATGGCCTTGTTTTTGGCATGAACCATTAGTTACCTCTTTTCAAGTGAGAAATCTATTTATAATAAGCCTCTTAATTTCATTTTAATCCAATATAGCATAAAGCAATTTTAGTTGGTTGAATGGATTAAAACCTAATTAATGGGAATTATCATGGATTGATTTCCATTTTCGAAAATATAACTATTGGTTGAAACATCCGAGGGAATTATTCGAAAGCAAGGTACCCTATGTTGGTATTTTGTTAACCATATACCTAGGAAAAAAGACTCGCCATTCGCATGTGGATGTTATAAGGTTGGAAGGAACGTCCTACTTATCCTTGTTTGTTGATTGTTTGTGCATACATGCATACATTTGCATATCATATCATCGATCTTCTCTGGCTAACAGCCCTGGATTATGATAGTTCTAAAGCTTACAACAATTTGACCTACGTCGGAGATGAAGCATCTAGCAACGACTCAATCACTTGCTCACCAAAAACAATGGAGCCCGAACAAATTCAAAGGATGGTGGATGAAACCCTCAATGCCAAGATGGAGGAAATCAAAGAGGCCCTAGCTGAGACCATGAAGAACCAATTGACTGCAATCTTAGAGACCCATGCCGAGGCATCTGCTAGCACTAAGAAACCAAAGGACAAAGGGTAGACCAAAGTTAGTGAAGTGGCTTTTGATGATGAAAAGGTGGTCATTGATGATGATGATGATTGGGCTCAATACTACCAAGAGGTTCAAGAAAAGAAGAAAGAACCGAAGGCTGTCGAGAAGGCAACTATTGAAAAGACTGAGACATCTGATGTTGAAAAGATGATTGCTGATTTAGAAAAGAAATTTGAGAAGAAGCTGAAAACCGAAGAGATGTCTGAAGTTGACAAGTTATTTGAACAAGATGAAGAGGTCCCTTATAAATTCATGATGCCTTCCTTTGCTAAGTACCATGGCACCGGAAATCCTCATCTGCACGTGAAGCAATATATCACTGCCATGCAATCTGCCCGAGCTACTAAGGCTCAAACCCTAAGGTACTTTATGCTCTCATTGGACCCTGTTGTCCAAAATTGGTTCAATACCTTAGATGATGGAACACAATAGAGTTGGGATCTACTTTACAAAGCCTTTATACAACAATATGGATATAATGTTGAACTGGAAGTTACCTTGATGGAAGTGGAATCCATTAGGCAAAGGTCGAATGATAATTTTGTAGACTATGTCAAGAGATGGAGAAACAAGGCTGCTTTACTCAAGAAGAGGTCCGATGAATCCGATCAAATAAGGATGATTGTGAGAGGGGTGTTACCTAGTCTTCGTGAGAGGATGTCTCATACACTCATCCGTGATTTCAAAGACCTTCTTCAAGCTGGTTTGCAAATTGAAGAATGGGACAGGGAGAAGAGCCGATTTGCAATGAAAAGGAATGAGAAAGGGAGCTATCAACCTGGTAGCGAAAGCATGCAAAAGGCTGTCGGTGTTAATGCTACTAACCAAGGAACAAGGAGACAATTTTTGGAATTGGGAAAACCGATGTCCTGGGTTCTCAAAAAGCTTCAAAGAAAGGGACTGCTACAACCCTTAAATCCTCGTCCTTTGCCTAATCCTCTCCCACTAAATTTTGACACCAAAGCATTTTGTCAATTTCACCAAATGCAAGGACATGACACGGATAGATGTGTGAGATTGAGACATGATATCCAAAACTTAATTGATAATGTGAAGCTACCCGAGCCCAACAAGCGGAACACCAAAGACAACCCATTGCCAAAGGTCAATAGAGTACCACCACCAGCAACCTTCATGATTGGAAGAGGTTTGCATGAGGATTTTGTCATGTCTTCTTTTCAAGATATGGGAGGAGAAGCAATCAAAGAAGAAGAGCAATTTAATGAAGTTAAACAAGCTATGATTAGTGGGGAAGTAACAATTTGTGTGGTCAACAGGTTTTGGGATTCAAGTGATAGTGATGATGATATCATACCCAAGAAGGAGGAGTGGGCTTGGTCTGAGCCCGAAGAAGATGAGGTGATGAATACTAGATCCGGTAAGCCTTATGCAAGGCCACCACCTAAGGAGGTAGAAACTAATAAGGGGAAGGAAGTTGAAGTGAAAGAAGATGATGTTGTACTCAAGCAATTAAAAAGAACCCAAGCAAGTGTTAGCATTTGGGACCTGTTAGCTACTTCTAAAAAGCACCGAGAGACTATGGCCAAAGCCTTGGCTAGCATGTCAATTTCTACCTCCACAACACCGGAGGAATTGATCAACTTCATAAAAATTGGGGAAGTAATGAAATGTGAAGAGGTTCAAGAGAAGAGCGAAGTTAGTATGGGAGCAGTTTCTTTTTCCGATGCGGATTTACTAGAGGAAGGGAGAGACCACATCCGCCCTCTCTTTATCAAAATAGAGGTCAAAGGGAAGAGGAATCCTTGTGTAATGGTCGATGACGGGTCCGCCATAAATGTTTGTCCACTTAAGATACTACCAAAGCTAGCCATGTCAATAAGAGATTTAAACCCAACCGAGGTGACAATTCGTGCTTATGACAACACTAAGAGGCATGCCGAAGGGACTTTCAAAGCGGCCGTCAAGGTTGGTCCAATTGAATCTATTATGGAGTTTGTTGTTTTAGACATACCAGTTACCTTTGCCTTACTCTTGGGATGACCATGGTTTCACCCTCTTGGTGGAGTTCCTTCCACCCTTCATCAAAAGATCAAATTCCCCAACGGAGATGAGACAGTGGTCATTGAAGCTGAAGATAATGAGATTGTTAATGCTTTAATGGTCGAGAGGCCTCTCAATGGTTTTCAAGTGGCTGCAATTTCTGATGATGAAGTAGTAGACTCCAAAGTCTTGAATATGATGAAGAACATGAATTACCTTCTCGGAGCAGGTCTCGGAAAGGGTAAGGCCGGTTTAACAAAGTTGCCAGATTTTAGAATTCAAGCTTCCAAGAAGGGTTTGGGATACGATGAAACCTATGATGTCCAACCAAAGAAGGATGAGAAGATGAGCTTCCCACCACTTGAAGAAGTCTTTGTCAAAGCTCCATATATGGGACCTCTCCAAGGAAAGCCTGAGCCAATCATGTTCATGGGTAAGTTAATCCCTGGTTTTGAAATTTTTGCAGATGTTGTTGAGCTAGTAGAGCAAGTGAAGAAACAGCTCTCCCTGTCAACCAACAAAGAATCCACTCCAAAAGAGAAGAATGAAGCTACCTTGAAAGTCGAGAAAACTCCGGAAGAGATTGCTGCCCTGATTGAAGAAAAGTTTGAAGACATCCCGCTTTATGATTCTGAGAATAATGATTTTGATTTTGATTTTAATTTGTCTACTTTGTATGAGGATGATGATGTTTTCTTTTCCAAAATGAATGCAATAAAGTCTGATTTTGCTTACTTGTGTGATGTTTCTCCTGATGGTTGCATACATTCAAATAGCAGTTACATGAGCATCTTTAATATTAATTCTGTTAACACACAATCATTAAATTTGGGAACAAGTGAAAACCCTAAAAACATTAGCATAGCATCCGACCTTACTCCTGATGAGAGAGAGAGATTTGAAAAAATATTCAAAAAATATGAAGAGGTGTTCGCTTGGTCTTATGAAGATATGCCGGGGATAGATCGAGACATAGCCGAGCATCATATCCCTACTTACACTCACATTAAACCTGTCAAACAAAAGCTTAGATGATTAAGGCCTGAATGGGCTGAATTGGTTAAAGAAGAGGTCACTAAGCAAATACAAGTGAAGTTCCTTGAAGTGATAGAATACCCAGATTGGCTAGCCAACATAGTACCTGTGCCAAAGAAAGATGGGAGGATAAGGGTCTGCGTGGACTATAGAGATTTAAACAAGGCTTCCCCTAAGGATGATTTTCCTTTACCTCATATAGATGTACTCATTGATAGCGCAGCCTCTAGTGTGCTACACTCATTTGTGGATGAATTTTCCGGATACAATCAAGTGTTAATGGCCTAAGAGGATAAGGCCAAAACTGCCTTCACTACTACATGGGGTATATTTTGTTATAGGGTGATGCCTTTCGGCTTAAAGAATGATGGAGCAACTTACCAAAGGATGGCCACCAAATTATTTCATGACATGATGCACAAAGAAGTTGAAGTATATGTTGATGATATGATGGTTAAGTCGGATACAAGGGAGCAACACTTCCAGAATTTAGAAATTATTCTTTGATAGAGCTTTGAAGTATAAGCTAAGATTAAACCCAAAGAAGTGTGTATTCGGTGTTACCTCAGGTAAATTGTTGGGACATGTAATTGGCCCGAATGGCATTGAGATAGATCCTGAAAAAGTCAAAGCAATCAGGGATATGCCGGACCCTAAGACGAAGAGAGAAGTTCGGGGATTCATTGGTAAACTACAGTACATTAGTAGATTTATAGTAAAGCTCACAACAATCTGTGAGCCTATCTTCAAGTTGCTTAGGAAGAATCAGCCGGTCGTATGGAATGAAGAATGTCAAAAGGGCTTTGATCGAATAAAAGAGTATTTATTGAATCACCTGTTTTGAAACCACCTAAACCCGAAAAACCTCTATTACTATACTTAGCAGTAGAAGAAGAGTCAATAGGAGCCATGCTAGCCCAAGCAGATGAGTCGGGGATTGAGCATGTCGTCTACTACTTAAGTAGAAGGCTCCTACCTTATGAAATTAAGTATAGTATTATTGAAAAAACATGTATAGCCGTGGTTTGGTCTTCTAAGAAGTTGCAGCATTACTTTCAATCATATAGTGTGCAAGCAATTTCCAGGTTGGATCCAATGAAATACTTAAGGGAGACACCCTCTTTAATTGGGAAATATGGTCAATGGTTGATAATATTAGAAGAATTTGAGATGGAGTATGTAACCGGAAAAACAATCAAAGGTAGAGCGGTGGCAGAATTTCTGTCTCAACAACCATTACCAGAAAGTGAAGAGGTAATCTTAGAATTTCCAGATGAACATTTAGAAGCAATTGAAGTACAAGGGTGGAAAATGTATTTTAATGGAGCAGCAAATAGGAAAGGATCAGGTTTGGGAGTTATACTAGAATCGCCCAAAGGGGAACTCATCCCTTTAGCCAAAAAGTTGAAATTTAGGGCAACCAATAATATGGTGGAGTACGAAGCTTGTATTTTCAGTTTGGAAACCCTAATGATTATGAAGGTAGATAAGGTGGAAGTTTATGGTGATTCGTTGCTAGTAGTATCCCAAGTAAATGGAGAGTGGGAGTTGAAAGAAGAAAAATTGAAACCATACCATCATTACCTAACCATGATAAAGAAGAATTTTAAGGAGTGTAGGTTTATACACCTGTCAAGAGAAGAAAATCATATGGCTGATGCCCTAGCCACATTGGCTTCGGTATGGGAAGATCCTGTTAACCTATTCCTTAAGCCTCTGATCTTGACTAGTTCATCAACTCCTTGTTATGAATATGAAACAATCATGGAAATTGATACAGGCCATGATGCATGGTATGATACCATAAGGAGATTTTTGGAGGAAAGAGAATACCCGCCGGGGGCAACAAAGAAAGAGAGAAGAGCCATAAGGAGGTGGTCATTGCAATACACCACATTCCATAGGGAGTTATATCGAAGATGGCCCGATGGGGTGCATTTGAGATGTTTAAGAAAGCCCGAAGTGGAGAGCATCATGTCAGAAATACATGTGGGAAGTTGCAGTCCGCACATGAGTGGTTTGACCCTAGTTAAGAAGATTATTCGACAAGGTTACTATTGGTTGACCATGGAGAGAGACTGTATTGAGTTTGTCAAGAAGTGCCAACAATGTCAGATGTACGGTAACTTGAATCATATGCCTCCTGAAGAACTGCATTCAATGTCTTCACCCTGGCCCTTTGCCACCTGGGGTATCGACATTATAGGAGAGATAATTCGACATCTTCAAACGGGCACCGTTTTATTGTGGTAGCAGTTGATTATTTTTTGAAATGGGTCGAAGCCGAATCCTTCAACATGCTGGGTGCAAGTCAAATGGCTAGGTTTATCAAAAAGAATCTCATCTGCAGATATGGGGTCCCGCACCGTGTGAAATCAGACAATGGGGTACAGTTTCAAGGAGTAGTTAAGGATTTATTCTCCAAGTACCACATCCATCATCATCGATCCTCTCCTTATAGACCAAAGGCTAATGGTGCAGTGGAAGCAACAAACAAGACAATTAAGCAAATTCTGTCCAAGATGACCAAGACTTACAGGGACTGGTCAGAAATGCTTCCCTTTGTTTATGGGGATATAGGACGAGTGTACGAACACCTACTGGAATGACACCGTTCTCTTTGGTTTATGGGATGGAAGCAATATTGCCAATTGAAATTGAGATCAAGTCATTGAGAGTAGTCTTGGAAGCGGAGCTTCCTGAAACAGAATGGGTAGCAAGCAGACACACTCAGTTAGCTCTATTAGAAGAGAGAAGGCTAAAGGCACTGTATCATCACCAACTGTATCAAAAGAAGACAGCTCGGGCCTACAATAGAAGGGTCGAGATTCAAAGATTTAGGGTCGGGGATTTGGTATTAAAGCAATGTAAGCCTAATGTATCTAATCCAAGAGGGAAGTTTAGACCTAGCTGGGAAGGACCATATGTCGTGAAACAAGTCATGAGCAAAGGTGCAGTGAAGTTATCAGACATGGATGGGAATGAATTTAGTGAGCCAGTAAATATTGACAGGTTGAATAGGTTTTATGTATGATAAAAAAAAGGGGAAGAAAAAAAAGTTCGCTAGGTTGAAAACCCAAAAAGGGCAGCCTAGGCAAAAGTTAGAGCAGTCCGTTAGTTTCGAAAACCCAAAAGGGCGGGCTAGGCAACAATTAGGGCTAATGAGAGAAAATCATCAATTAGAAAACCCGAAAGGGCTAATTGGCAACAGGAGTAATCTTGTGTATGCTGGCTTTATGTTTGGTTGTTCCCCAATTTAATAAAACAGAATTAATGATTAAATTTGTTCTATGTGCACTGTTATATGTATTTGACCAGATACGGATGAAATAAATAATCATAATTGCAAAAGGTGATGACAAATTATCAATAGAAAAGAAGCATCTTTTATTACTTTAGTTATTTTTAATCCTAACAAAACACTTTATGAATTGACAAATGTAAAATCTATGGCAGTCGATAAGTGTAACGTGCAGGCCAGCTTTGCCTCAGCCGGTCCAAGTAGGCTTCAGTCAAGCAAGGCATGTCTAAGTCAGGAACAAAGTCAGAATCATGAGGCTCAGCTCCATACTGACGCCTAAGTCGGCGAGGATCATAGCATGTACTTTGACGAAGAGCAGCAAGGGGAATATACATCAAGTATGTCTACATGGTGATACGAGAAATCTTCCACCAAGGTACCAACCAACGAATATTGACTTTAAACGTGAGTGGATCCAGTCAACCCAGTCAGCATATGAAGAAGCTGGGTGGAGTAGCTTCCTAGCAGAATGATGATGAGGCAGGTATCTGGCAAAATCCATGGAGGGAGTATCAAGCAAACAAAGACATTCCTGAAGCCAAACCTGCGAAGAAAGAATTTTTTTTAAAAAAAAGGGTCCGCTGAGTTGAAAACCCGCAAGGGCAGCTTAGGCAAAAATTAGGACAACTTGCTAGTTC
Source organism: Garcia nutans (assembly GCA_947685225.1). Classification (NCBI taxonomy): domain Eukaryota; kingdom Viridiplantae; phylum Streptophyta; class Magnoliopsida; order Malpighiales; family Euphorbiaceae; genus Garcia; species Garcia nutans. The sequence goes on from CANTUV010000044.1 coordinate 21,213,719, forward strand.
CGAAAACCCACATGGGCGGACTAGGCAAAAATTAGAGCAATAAAAAAAACTAAATTGAAAACCCGGAAGGGCAGTTTAGGTAATTACCTGAAGCAGCAACGGGATCCCGGTCAGTCTCTTTGACATTCCTGATTTAAATCGGTCTAATCCAACTAAGGTTTCGGCTAAGATCACAGGTACCGGCGACAAGCCTCCTTCCATTTGATCCATGATATCCAATACTCGTGGGTCAATATCACTGTCAGAAGAAACAAATAAGAATTGGCCGAGCAAGCAAAGACAAAGCATGCGTCCACGGGCCTTAGTAGGAGCCAAATGAGAAAAACAAAAGTCAATCAAAGGAGTAAGTAGAATTTTTTCACCTCTCATCAACCGAAGAATCTCGGGCTTCAAAATTTGAAATAACATCTGCATCTTCTGTTGAGTTTTGGAAATCAATGTGGGTAACGCCATTTGCTGATTATTGGGATGTCCAAGGATGGCCTCAAATTCTTCAATCAAGGGACACATTTCAAAGCCATTAATTCTAAACACCCTGGAATCCGTATCCCACAAGGAAGCCACGACATGTAAAAAGGAGTGGTCCAATTTGACATTTTGAAAGCATTTTAAAACATCAAGCTTTGACCATGAAATTTGCTTCCAATGGTTGGCATCCATATTCTTAAATAGAATTTTTATTTTCTTTAAATGGTGCTCGATCATGGTTGATGAATAAAGGGGAACCAAAATTGCTAAAGAGAGAGTATTCACTTTGAAAGAGAGATTCTTGGCTTATGAATTGAAATATGGCATGCAAGGTGATTTATATAGAAGAAAATAAACCTTTTCCAAAAGTGAAATGGAAAAGATGATGGAAAAGGATAAGACCATATGACACAAGGAAAGGAAGTGGTCACAATTTCTTTTTCCATTTTGGATTTGGTTTAACAAAAGAAGTGGATATTAATTATGATGTATTATATATATAAAAAAATAATTTTAGCGGTAACTAAAAAAAAAATGGCAGTGGCGAAAAAGAAAAAAAAGAGGAGAGAAGAGAAAAAGAGAGCATATTTTTCATTATTGTATAATTGTTATAATGTTTACATGTCACTAAGAGGCTGGTGGTAGGTCACCAAATAAAGACTTGAAAAAGTAATCGCCTATTGGAGCAAGGGGCAAATTACTCATCCCGGGATCATCCAAGGCAGAAGCACTAAAATCCCTATTGCCTTGGAGTTCTGATTTGTCATGGTCCTCATTAGAAGAAGACGAAAGGATCTCATGGTCATCAGCCTGGGGGCCTCTCGATGAAGAAGCACCGAGATCCCTCATTCCTTGAAATCGGAAGTCACAAAAATTTTGTTCGGATTGATGATATAAATTTTCAAAATGAGAAGCCTGCTGACGACTTGCAGCTAACTTTTCTTGAAGCTTCTTGTTTTGTTCTTCGAGCATCCACTGTGAGCCAAGAAGGAAAAGGTAAGAGCATACATAATCATGTATACATATAGCATAAACTATTGCGAAATAAGAAACGTACCAGGTAATTTATATCAATGCCTTACGGATAAGATGGCATATCCGGCAGGCTAGAATGAGCAAACAAAGGGGGAGTAAAAGAAGGTCTAGCCTCATGATCAAATGAACCAATAAACTGCAACAATCATTAAAGAATCAAAGAAAGAAAAGCAGTTGTAATAGAAAAGTGGTAAAAGTTTTACCTGAGAAGTATTGGTCCCGAGATGAGGAACAGACTCTCCTGCATCTCCGTGATGTTCCTCCTCATCTCTACCCTCATTTCCATCAGAAATCTCCCGCACATCGACAGGAGATACATCAAAGTGCAAGAGTCTCATTTGAATAAAATGAGCATAAAATGGACCTGGTAAATCGAGAAATAACTCGGCATTAAAACCATATCGGGCCTACCACCAAGCATCCTCCGGCATTGACATAATATTTAAAGTATATTCTGGGATTTGCATCGAGAACCTCCGCTGCTCTGGGCTGAGAAACCATTCGTAGACTCTCTCCCCGAGAAACCAGCCGCTAGACACTAGGCCAGCAATAACTTGGAAAGAATGTTGAAAAGACAGTGCAGCCCTCATCAAAGGAGACCAGTTTGCTCGCTCTTCTGGATTTCACCAGGCCAAATTCACCTACAGGATAACATAAGGTAAGTTAAACTTTTGCAAAACATTTAAAGCATACTAATGTTATTTTACCTGATCCCAGGTTAAGTGGCTCAACACAAAGCGATGAGTATGCACATGATGAGAGCCGGGAACGTTCACACGATCGGACAACCAGAAATTTAATCTCGGATACCCGATTCTCTCTCAGGAAATGCCGAGTACTCTCACGAGGTTGTGTTCATATGCCCATATCTACAACAACAACAAAGATCTCAAGAGAAAAAAAAGGAAAAGACATTGGTGGAAGAAAGAATACCTCGACAACCGCCATCAAGCTGAGAAAAGAATTCTTGTTTCGACAAAGCTTATCAAGGCCATGATAAAGACATGCGAGACCAGCTTCACCCCAGCCAGAAGATGGTACCATCATGAGATAAGAAAGGGCACTCAACACTGATAAGTGAATGGATGATTCAGTGCTGCCAAAGATGGTCGATCCGAGCAGATATAACAAAAATCGTCGAGTATACTGTTTGGCCCTGTTTCTGCCAATCTGACCTTCGTAGTTAATCCAATAACTGCTAATCGGCTCAATTTTTATCTTAAAATGTCCTTTATATGACGGTTCCATACCAATTAATTCCTGAATTTCTTCAAAGGTTAAAATTTGATTGGTCAGAGGAACTGGAACACCATCATATCAAAGGCCGGTTATGGCAGTGAAATCGACCGGACCAATTGTCATCTCCCCAATGGGCAAGTGAAAAGTGTGAGTTGTATCTAGCCATCGCTCTGCCAGTGCCTGGACCACGCTTCGGTCTATTTGATATTCTTCGGACGACAATTGTAAGACAAACTGCTCAAAGCCGTAATTTCGGATAATCCGCCTTACCCGAGAAGGCACTACATCATACCATTGTCGAGCTTTGTAAATACACCCTCCGGCCCGAACGATACAACGATCGTGCTAACACAGACCCAGGTAAGTTAATACCAGGTAAGTACACATTATTCAATCTATTTAAATTAATTTATTTTAATTTATTTTCATAATAATAATAAAAAGTAATAATATTAATTAGAAATAAATAATTAAATAATTAAAAAAAGGAAATCATTACCTCGCTCTTTTGATTGGAACTGCGATGAAGCGGCATCCCGGCCAGTATATCTAGATTTCCGTCTTCATGATGCCGAATAAATTCCAATAATTCGGCATTAGAATGAGTCCGCGACCTCGAAGCATGCATTGTTTTTGAAAAATATGTGCTGAAATTGAAAAGAAATTTGAAAGGATTACAAAATTGAAATTGAAAATTTGAAATTTTAAGGAGAATTGATGGCCTTTTATAGAGGAACGACAAGCAGATGAAAACAAACTCAAAACTGTGCATAAATAGTAAATTTTACTATACATAAATAGTATTACTATTGATAAATAGTAAATATAGTATTACTATTGATGAATAATAAATATTACTATTTATAAATAGTAAATGTTACTATTTATAAATAGTATTACTATTGGTAAATAGTAAAATTACTTTTTTTTAAAAGTAAATACTATTTGATACTATTTGCAAATAGTAAATTTACTATTTATGAATAGTGAATAGTGCATGAGCGGTAACTACACAGTAAATAAACAAAAAATTCAATTATTCACTTTAATCATTCAAATAATTGCGAGTATACAAATGTTTTTACACCCAGGGGGCAATAGGAAGACATGTGCCTAAAAATTAGCTAAACTTTTTAGCTCGGGTCCAAAACCCAAATTTTCCTTAGGTCCAGAACCTAGAATTTTCTAAGTCCAGAACTTAGCTCGGGTCCAGAACCTATAATCTTTTTTAAGTCCAGAACTTAGCTCGGGTCCAGAACAAAAATTTTCCTTAGGTCCAGAACCTAGAATTTTTTAAGTCCAGAACTTAGCTCGGGTCCAAAACCCAAATTTTCCTTAGGTCCACAACCTAGAATCTTTTTTAAGTCCAGAACTTAGCTCGGGACTAGAAATCAAATTTTCCTTAGGTCCAGAACCTAGAATTTTTTTTAAGTCCAGAACCTAGCTCGGGTCTAGAACCCAAATTTTCCTTAGGTCCAGAACCTAGAATTTTCTAAGTCCAGAACTTAGCTCATGTCCAGAATCCAAATTTTCCTTAGGTCCAGAACCTATAATCTTTTTTAAGTCTAGAACTTAGCTCGGGTCCAGAACCCAAATTTTTCTTAGGTCCAGAACCTAGAATCTTTTTAAGTACAGAACTTAGCTCGGGTCCAGAACCCAAATTTTCCTTAGGCCCAGAACCTAGAATCTTCTTAAGTCCAGAAACTTAGCTCGGGTCCAGAACCCAAATTACCCTTAGGTCCAGAACCTAGAATTTTCTAAGTCCAGAACTAAGCTCGGGTCCAGAAACCAAATTACCTTTAGGTCCAGAACCTAGAATTTTCTAAGTCCAGAACTTAGCTCGGGTCCAGAACCCAAATTTTCCTTAGGTCCAGAACCTATAATCTTTTTTAAGTCCAAAACTTAGCTCGGGTCCAAAACCCAAATTTTCCTTAGGTCCAGAACCTAGAATTTTCTAAGTCGAGAACTTAGCTCGGGTCCAAAACCCAAATTTTCCTTAAGTCCAGAACCTATAATCTTTTTTAAGTCCAGAACTTAGCTCGGGTCCAAAACCCAAATTTTCCTTAGGTCCAGAACCTAGAATCTTTTTTAAGTCCAGAACTTAGCTCATGTCCAGAATCCAAATTTTCCTTAGGTCCAGAACCTAGAATCTTTTTTAAGTCTAGAACTTAGCTCGGGTCCAGAACCCAAATTTTTCTTAGGTCCAGAACCTAGAATCTTTTTAAGTCCAGAACTTAGCTCGGGTCCAGAACCCAAATTTTCCTTAGGCCCAGAACCTAGAATCTTCTTAAGTCCAGAAACTTAGCTCGGGTCCAGAACCCAAATTACGCTTAGGTCCAGAACCTAGAATTTTCTAAGTCCAGAACTAAGCTTGGGTCCAGAACCCAAATTATCCTTAGATCCAGAACCTAGAATTTTCTAAGTCCAGAACTTAGCTCGGGTCCAGAACCCAAATTTTCCTTAGGTCCAGAACCTATAATCTTTTTTAAGTCCAAAACTTAGCTCGGTTCCAAAACCCAAATTTTCCTTAGGTCCAGAACCAAGAATTTTCTAAGTCCAGAACTTAGCTCGGGTCCAAAACCCAAATTTTCCTTAGGTCCAGAACCTATAATCTTTTTTATGTCCAGAACTTAGCTCGGGTCCAAAACCCAAATTTTCCTTAGGTCCAGAACCTAGAATCTTTTTTAAGTCCAGAACTTAGCTCGGGTCTAGAACCCAAATTTTCCTTAGGTCCAGAACCTAGAATTTTTTTTAAGTCCAGAACTTAGCTCGTGTCCAGAACCCAAATTTTCCTTAGGTCAAGAACCTAGAATTTTCTAAGTCCAGATCTTAGCTCGGGTCCAGAATCAAAATTTTCCTTATGTCCAGAACCTAGAATCTTTTTTAAGTCTAGAACTTAGCTCGGGTCCAGAACCCAAATTTTTCTTAAGTCCAGAACCTAGAATCTTTTTAAGTCCAGAACTTAGCTCGGGTCCAGAACCCAAATTTTCCTTAGTTCCAGAACCTAGAATCTTCTTAAGTCCAGAAACTTAGCTCGGGTCCAGAACCCAAATTACGCTTAGGTCCAGAACCTAGAATTTTCTAAGTCCAGAACTAAGCTCGGGTCCATAACCCAAATTACCCTTAGGTCCGGAACCTAGAATTTTCTAAGTCCAGAACTAAGCTCGGGTCCAGAACCCAAATTACCCTTAGGTCCAGAACCTAGAATCTTTTCTAAGTCCAGAACTTAGCTCGGGTCCAGAACCCAAATTTTCCTTAGGTTAAGAACCTAGAGTCATCCTTGAGTCCAGAACTAAAACCGGGTCTTGAATCCGAATTTCCCTTAGGTCCAGAACCTAGAGTCATCCTTGAGTTCAGAACTCAAACCGGGTCCAGAACTCAAATTTTTCTTAGGTCCAGAACCTAAAATCATCCTCGGGTCCAGAACCCAAAACAAGTCGCCATATCAAAAATTAAGTCTTATTTCTTTTCACTCTCTTTCACTAAGGTTTCAGATCATTCAAGCAGGGGGCAAACTGTAGACCCTTAATTTTTGACCCAATCCGATCCAATATGCTTTATTTAGTCCAAAATGATTTTTGTTGTTTAATTGGTCCAAAATAATTTTAATTAAATAGTTTTTGCTTTATTATCTAATTTTTATTAATAAAAAATGAAAATAAACAATTAAAAATTAAAAATAAAAATAAAATAGGAGTCGGAAAAAAAATCGGCAGTGAAAAGCAGTCGTTCCTGCCCGTGGGCGTTTTGCCCGCAGGAATTTCCTGCGGGCGGCACGCCCGTAGGCCCAGCACGTCACCCGCAGGAAATTCCTGCTGGCGAAATAACTTCCTCGGGCGAAATAACTTCCCGCAGGAAATTCCTGCGGGCGAAATAACTTCCCGCAGGAATTTCCTGCGGGCGAAATAACTTCCCGCAGGAATTTCCTATGGGCTGGCACGCCCACACGCCCAGCCACGGGCCCAGCTGCCGCAGTTTTCGCTAGCGCAAATTTTTTTTATGCAAATTTTTAGAAACCTAATCCAATTACGTTTTAATTTCTTTTTTTTATTAATATTAATTTCCGTGTGTAATTAGGAATATACAACTTAAAAACCATTATAAATAAGGACTAATAGAATGAAATTGATGGAGGAAAAAATTTTCACAGTGAGCTTGGGATTGGAAACCAAATCAAGGAAGGAAAAGCAATAAAATCAATTCAATTGATTTTTAAGGGAGTATGTTGCGCTCAAATTAAGTACTACTACAAAGCGTCACTCGCAAGTATACGAGGTAGCTGTAGCAAAGGTGATCGCCCCAGGGTCGTTTCCCCAAGAAGGTGTGGTTCGTAATAGCTTGATTAACAATTTATTTAAATGTGAGAGTTTGTTGTGTCGGGATTGTGCGAGAATAATTTAAACCTAAATTTAACGTGCGTAGAGAGTAATGTGTGTGGGTGTACAAGATCCAATCGATTCTTGGGAAGGTGCCTAGGGTCATAGGTCCATTCAATCAAAACTCAATTCTCAATTTTCCATTAACATAACCTTGTAAATTAATTTGTTCCTTTAGATTAATTAGTCAATTACCAATCCATTAGTTCTCACATTCATGAATTAACAATGACCAATTCTTTTACATTACCAAATTAATGAAACCCTAGAACTTATATTTCTAATTCATTCATAGGGTGGTCGATTATATTATTCCGATATCGGATTTCACCTCTCGGTCCGTCATCCAATATTCAAAGATCAATAGGTAACTAATCTATCAACCTAGCATTTAATACAATACAATTAACCAATCAACAAGGAACATCAATGTAAATATCAAATCAAGACATTCAACCAAATATACTATAAACCCTAAACATGGGTATTTAGCTCAACATCATCAAATTATAACATTCATTCAACTCAATATAACACAAATACAAATTGTCCATTGCAATATCAATCTCTTAATACAACAACAACAATAAGAAATGAATTAAAAGAGAGAATAGAAAAACCCCTTGTGAAGATGCCAAGAGTAGGATTGCTAGTCTTCCTCCTAGCTCCACTTGATGTATTTGATGAAGAACTCAAGCCCTCTTCAATGGTTGATTCCCCTTGCAATGTGGAATGGAGCTTTCTCAAGTCACCAACTCTTCAATTGATTTTGCCTTTGGAAGATGGAATGGAGCTTTCTCAAGTCACCACTCCCTTCAATGAAGCTTCTTCAACCTTTGAGAACTTGTAACCCAATTTATCCCAAAGAACCTCAAAGATCCTATCAATGGAAGATGGAGAAGGTGGAGAGGATGGAAATGGAGGTTTGGAGGTGAAGGGACAAGGGAGAGTGTCACTCTCTCCCTCTCCCACGTTTTTTGTAGAAATTTTGCTCCAAGAACCAAAAAGCTCCCTCCATTTTCCTCTTCAATCCCTTTTAATTCATTCAAAAATCAACACCCATGCCTTCCAACTCATCCCATTTTCCTTTGTCCCCCACTTTTTCTTTGTTTAATATTTCTTTTGGCAAGCAATAAGTCTTTGTCTCCCACTTGTTCCCCACTTTGTTGAAAGAATTTTGACTTTTCAGGTGGGACACGGCCAAGCCAAGAGTGTCTTGGCCGTGTCTCTTGGTATCTTCCTTGAGGTGACACGGCCAAGCCAAGAGTGGCTTGGCCGTGTCTCTTGATTTTTCATGAGACACGGCCGTGTCACTTGGCCGTGTTCCATTCTGTGTGTTTTGTTTTTGTGAGACACGGCCAATGGCTTGGCCGTGTCTCTTGCCAGTGTCAGTCACTGCTTCACTTTCTTTGAGAGACACGGCCAAGCTTCAAGCGACATGGCCATGTCTACCAATTTTTCCTTAAACACGGCCAAGTTTCAAGCGACATGGCCAAGACGATCAGACATGGGCAAGCTTCAAGCGACATGGCCAGTGGCTTGGCCATGTCACTTGCCAGTGTCGCACTCTGCCTTCTTTCTTTTCTTTCTTTTCAAGTGGTGACACGGCCAAGTTAATGAGACATGGCCAAGACGATCAGACATGGGCAAGCTTCAAGCGACATGGCCAAGACGATCAGACATGGGCAAGCTTCAAGCGACATGGCCAGTGGCTTGGCCATGTCACTTGCCAGTGTCGCACTCTGCCTTCTTTCTTTTCTTTCTTTTCAAGTGGTGACACGGCCAAGTTAATGAGACATGGCCAAGACGATCAGACATGGGCAAGCTTCAAGCGACATGGCCAAGACGATCAGACATGGGCAAGCTTCAAGCGACATGGCCAGTGGCTTGGCCATGTCACTTGCTAGTGTCGCACTCTGCCTTCTTTCTTTTCTTTCTTGATTTCTTTTCCTTGGTTGAGACACGGCCAGTGGCTTGGCCGTGTCTCTTGGGTGTGTCAGCTACTGTCTTGGAATCCTTTTGAGGGACATGGCCAAGCTTGCTTTGGCTTGGCCATGTCTTGCTTGATTCATGCTCTTTCTTCATTTTTCTTGATTGTTTTGATCATCCAAGGGAGTTTTTGCACTTAAACCTAAAACAAACAATTTAAACAAACTTAAAACAAAAATCAATCAAAACATTAACTAAAACACACATAAAATCATACTAAAAACAAGTACAAAAATGATCTAAACAGAGTAGCAGCACGAATTAAGCAAGTCAAATGCAACAAAGGCTTGTCTTTGGAGCTAGTTCATCCAAGAAGAGTTATTTTTTGGAGAATCAACAAAAGAAGGTATGTTAAATTCTTTTTGATTTATGTAACACAGTAGCAAATCTATAAAATTTAAGGTTTTTTAAATCAAAAACTTTAGAACTTTAATTTAATTCTTCCAAAGTTAAAACACTAAAATGTGACCTTCTTTTCTAAAAAGACTTAAAATTGTTATTTTTTCTTCTTAAAAACCTTAAAACTCTAATTGAATATATTTTTCAACAAAATCAAAATCAAAATTTGTTTCTTTTAAGATTTTAAAGTAGGTTCTATTTCACTCAAAAAGCCTTAAAAAACATCTTTTCTACTTATAAAAACTTCAATCCATTTGTTTAAATTCATAAAATATCAAATTGATTTCTAAAACCCTAAAAATTATCTTTTGCCCGAGAACCCAAATTTCAAAACCTTAAAATCCAAAATTCAACTTTTAAACCTAAAATAATAAACCCTAATCCTTTTAAAACCTTAAACCCTAATTTTTATGAACCCTAATCCTTTTAAAACATTGAAAACCATAAAAACATAAAAACTCTAAAATTACACAGTAGCTTAAATCACTATTTAAAATCATGAATTAAAAAGTATTTCAAAGTGTCCAAAACCCTAGTTTCATGATTTCACCATTCAAATCTTAATTTGTTTAATCAAAGTGTCTTGCCAACCTTTAAAAAACATAAAATCCTAATCTATTTTAATTCCCTAAAAAGTCACAGTAGCTTAACTTTAGAATTTCCAAAACCTTAACACATGAGATAAATAACCCTAAATAGAAATAGTAGCTATACTTGAACTTTTATTTGTTTTATTCAATTCCATATTTATTTATACCTTGATTTATCTCTTATGCTTTAATCTATTTAATTTCAATACTTGTTTTATTTAATTTATCATGGATGGATGTTTATTTTATTTACTTTTAATGAATGATTTATTTATTATGAATGATTATTTACTTTTTTTCAATTAATTTAGACTTCCAAAAGTTGTAAGAGGTATGTTTCCACTTGGTGGGTACCTCATTATTTAAACATCATGTAATTTAATTTGCTTTTCTATTTTAGAACTTATGTAAAGGGCATGTTTCTACCTTTTGGTGGGTGTCCTATCTAGGCATGTGATGTAAGGACATGTTTCCATCCTTGGATGGGTGTCCATTTATTTGCTTTGTTTGGACATTACTTTGATTTTAATATATTGATGCTTTCTTTTAATTGTGTGTAGTATGGATAATGTTATTATACTTAAGAATTTTATAATATTAAGACCTGTAAAGGAGGCCGGTTCCAATGAACCGGGCGTTGTGGGGGTGCTGGGCCATTTCTCATCTTCCCTACTCATACCTAACTTTCCGAACCCATTAAGGGGTTGGGGATTCCTTAGGAATCGAGTCATCCACCCCTTTCTTTTTCCCGGCCCGTCCGGGTGGCGACTCCATTTTCTCCAGACTTAGGTCCGTGTTCTCTAAGGCCCCGAGCCTAAACAGTGCCAAAGTCGCAAGAACCATTCCACCGGGAGTGGGGGCAAAAATCCCCGCTCACACTTCCCTTCTCTCTTTGCTTTGTCTTTCTTGGCTTTGCCTTTTAGGTGAGACACGGCCAGTGGCTTGGCTATGTCTCCTGCCCGTGTCATGTTCTGCCAAGATTTCCTTTGAGGTGACACGGCCAAGCTTGATTTGGCTTGGCCATGTCTTGCTTGATCCATGTTTTCCTTGTTTTGATCTTCCAAGGGAGTTTTTGCACTTTAACCACTTTTCCCTTACAACTGCTTTTCTTGTTTTCTCCAATTTTGATTGGATCTTATATCCTCTCCTTGCCCCCCAAGGATTTTTTTTTCTTTCACGCAAGCTTTGATTGATGTTTTTCTTGTCTAGTTATTTGCATAAGCACACATTTCTTCTCTTTGCAAAGTGACTGGGGCTTCCACAAGCGAATAGGCTTTCCATGCCCCCCTTGATTCAATATCTTCTTTTGATTCTTTAATTCGCAGGGTGTTTGCTGTTCATTAAGACAAGAAAGTGCGATGTAATATGCTCATGTATGCATGATATGCATGAATAATACTTATAGTCATTCTATTGACTCACAGACCGAGGTGATTAGCAGAAGTGTTCTCATTGGTTACTTTTTGACGCTCGTTCAAGTCTCGCATTGGTTCTCACCGAGGTGATGCTCGTTCAAATCAAGTGTTGGCTTTGCCAAATCGATGTCAATGTACCTCAGGACTTTATTTTTCCAAATTAATATATCTATAACATGACAACCCTAGTTACCGTACTAAACTCGGGAATCATTTCTATTTAAGAAAGAACTGTTGCACTTCAGATAGGCACATACACATTGCTTGGCCAAAGGTCTCATTTGAATTTAAATATTGTCTATCTCATATGCATTCTTATCCAAACTATCTCCACTAATAGACTCTACCTACCAAGAGAGATCAACAGGTCTTTTAAAAGGGTTAGTGTTCATTATTTTGAATTTTGAAGTTGAATTTGGATTTGATATTTTGGAAGTAGGGTCACGGGTGGTGAATAAGTTTTAGGAATTTGGAAATCAATTTGATATTTTATGGAATTTTATGAATTTAAACAAATAAATTAAAGTTTTTATAAGTAGAAAAAATGTTTTAGAAGACTTTTTGAATGAAATAGAACCTACTTTAAGATTTTAAAAGAAGCATAATTTACATCTTAGTTTTGTTGAAAAATATGTTCAATTAGAGTTTTAAGGTTTTTAAGAAGAAAAAATAACAATTTTAAGCCTTTTGGAAGATAAACCAACGAAATAAGGTTTTTTTTTCTTTAGAAAAACTAAATTAAAGTTCAAAGGTTTTTAATTTTGATTTCATAGATTTGCTACTGTGTAAAAAAACAATTAAAGAAAATTAATTAACACATACCTTCTTTCGATGATTTCTCCAAAAACAATTCTTCTTGGATGAACTAGCTCCAAAGACAAGCTTTTTTTGCCTTTGAATCCTCTAAATCGTGCTACTGCTGTTCCAGAAAAAAGTTGAATTGAATTTCTTCTTTTCCTTCCTTGATTTGGTTTCAAATTTTCCAAACTCCTCTTGGATTTTTGCCCTCCTCCAAATTAATTGTCTTTGGACCTTATTTATAGTGGTTTGAGGTTGTTCATTTCTAATTAGTTAAGGTAAGTAATATTAATATAAAAAAGAAACCAAAACCTAATTGGATTAGGTTTCAAAAAATTTGTGTCGAAAAATTTGCGCTGCCGAAAAAAATTCTGCCGCAGAAATCTGCGGCAGTGCGCGCAGAGCAGGCCCGTAAGCTATTTCACAGGCAGAAAATTTCTGCGTGCAAAATAGCTTTATTTCTCAGGCAGAAAATTTCTGCGTGCAAAATAGCTCTATTTCTCAGGCAGAAAATTTCTGCATGCTAAATACCACAGTGATTTCGCCCGCAGGAATTTCCTGCCGGCGAAATGCCGGGCCCGCATGATGATTTTTTCGTTGCCAATTTTTCCGACTTTGATTTTTATTTTTATTTTCATTTTTTCATTTTTATTTGTTTATTTCTATTTTTTATTAAAAAAAATTAGATACTAAATCAAAAATTATTTAATAAAAATAATTTTGGACCAATTAGACAACAAAAATCATTTTAGACTAAATAAAACATATTGGACTGGATTGGGTCAAAAATTAAGGGTCTACACTTATCATCATCAAAGGCTACTTCACCAATTTTAGCCTTCCCATTGTCCTTTGGCTTCTTGGTGCTAGCAGATGCTTCGACATTGTTTCCTAAAATTGCAGCTAGTTGGTTCTTCATGGTCTCGGCTAGGGCCTCTTTTATTTGTTCCATTTTTCCATTGAGGGCTTCATCCACCATTCTTCGAATTTGTTCGGGATCCATTGTTTTTGGTGAGCAAGTGATTGAGTCGTTGCTAGATACTTTGTCTCCGGCATAGGTCGGATTGTCGTTGCTGGAGACTCACCATTTGTTCGGGATCCAGGGCATTGAGCCAAAAAGGATTAATGATATGAGATGCAAATGTATGCATGTATGCACAAACAATAGACAAACAAGGACAATTAGGGCACTCTTTCCAACCTTATAACATCCACACACGAATGGCAAGTCTCTTTTCCTAGGTATATGGTTAACAAAATACCAACATGGGGCATCTTGCTTTCGAATAATTCCCTCAGACGTTTCAATCAATAGTTATATTTTCAAAAATGGAAATCATTTCATAATAATTCCCATTAATTAGGCTTTAATCCATTTAACCAACTAAAGTAGCTTTTATACTATATTGGATTTAAACGAAATTAAAAGGTTTATTATAGATAGATTTCCCACTTTAAAAGAGTAACTAATGGTTCATGCCAAAAACAAGCCCATGATTAATTATTCTTAGTATAAACTAGGCTCACAATTGATTTTTGGTATTTTGTTATTGACCTAAATAATTTGCAAGCTCTTTGTAAGAAAAGGTTGGATGAAAATAATTTTGTTTCTAAGCCCATTGTAAAAAGATTTTAGAAAAAAATGGATTTTGGGCTTAGTATTTGGGTCATGAGCAAAAGAATTTTTGATTTGTTTTTAGAAAAGTTTTATGTCCAAAGACCATCTTGAAAAATTTTGAAAATGGCTTTAGTATTTTGGACTTTAAAGAAAAATTTATTTTGAGCTTACAATATACTTAGTCATATTAGGAAAAAGAACAAACCAAATAAGCTATGATTTAAGCCAAGACAAATCAACCATAGTCAAACAACATGCATTTGGGGTAAAAACCTAAGGAAAGTAACTAGGCCAATTACATGAGCTTTGGTCTTTGGGTTAAAAGGCATAGGTTCCCATAGCAAGTATATACCAAATGGTATGAGGCTATGAGTGGTTATGCCATACTCGATCTCCATACCTTGAGTTAAAGTATGGTATCCCTTACATAACACAACACGGGTAACACAGGCATCCTAACTCACGCACATGATGCAATCTAATATGATGCAATGGATAATATCATTATAAAGAAGAATAGAATAATAAAAAGACCAACAGAATCAACTTCTCTTATCCCCAGTGGATTCGCTACTGTGAGCGGGGATTTTTGCCTCCACTCCCGGTGGAATGGTTCTTACGACTTCGGCACTGTTTAGGATCGGGGCCTTAGAGAACACGAACCTAAGTCCGGAGAAAATAGAGTCGCCACCCGGATGGACTGGGAAAAAGAAAGGGGTGGATGACTCGATTCCTAAGAAATCCCCAACCCCTTAATGGGTTCGAAAAGTTGGATACGTGTGGCGAAGGTGAAAAATGGCCCAGCACCCCCACAACGCCCGGTTCATTGGAACCGGCCTCCTTTACAGGTCTTAATATTATAAAATTCTTAAATATAACAACATTATCCATATTACACACAATAATTAAAATAAAGCATCGATATATTAAAAATCAAAACAATGTCCAAACAAAACAAATAAATGGACACCCATCCGAGGATGGAAACATGTCCTTACATCCCATGCCTAAATAGGACACCCACCGAAAGGTAGAAACATGTCCTTTACATTGATTCTAAAATAGAAAAGAAATTTAAATTACATGATATTTAACTAATGGGGTACCCACAAAGTGGAAACGTACCTCTTACAACATTTAGAAATCTAAATAAATCAATAAAAGTAAATAATCATTCATCATAAATGAATCATTCATTAAAAGTATTAAATATCAATAGAAAGTAAACATCCATCCATGATAAATTAAATAAACCAAACATTGAACTTAGATAAATTAAAGCATATAAATCAAAGCATAATCAAATATTAAATTGATTAAGGCAAGTAAAGATTCAAATTAGAGCTACTGTTTCTATTTAAGATTCCATGTATTTAGGGTTTTGGAAGCTGCTGTGATTTTAATGGGATTAAAATGGAGCAAAAGTTTTATGATTTAAAAAGTTGGTAGAGTTCTTTGATTAACCAAATTAGGGTTTGAGATGTATAATCATGAAATTAGGTTTTGGACACTTTAAAACACTTAGATTTATGATTTTTGGTTACTGAATTATTATTTTGAGCTTACTGTGTTTGAATATGTTTATAGGGTTTTAAGGTTTAAAGGATTTGGGTTTAGAAAACTTTAGGGTTTAGGTTTTAAGGGAGTTAGGATTCACTGTCTTGGGTTTTGGAGTTGAATTAGGGTTTTAGGATTTTTGAATTAGGGTTTAGGAGAATGAATTAGTTTTTAGAATTTGAAAAAAATAATTGATAATTTTTTGAAGTTTCCTAAATAATTTTATGTATTTTAGCCTTTTATTTATTTTCATAAAACTTCAAAAAATTATCAATTATTTTTTTCAAATTGATAATTTTATGTATTTTAGCCTTTTATTTATTTTCATAAAACTTTTATCAATTTGAAAAAAATAATTGATAACACAGTCCTAAGTCAGGAGAAAATGGAGTTGCCACCCGAACGGGCCGAGAAAAAGAAAGGGGTGGTTGACTCGATTTATAAGGAATCCCCAACCCCCTAATGGGTTCGAAAAGTTGGGTACGTGTGGGGAAGGTGGGAAATGGCCCAGCACCTCCACAACGCCCGGTTCATTGGAACCAGCCTCATTTACAGGTCTTAATATTATAAAATTCTTATAATATAACAATATTATTCATATTACACACAATAATTGAAATAAAGCATCGTCATATTAAAATCAAAGCAATGTCTAAGCAAAACAAATAAGTGGACGCCCATGCGAGGATGGAAACATGTCCTTACATCATCCATGTCTAAACTAATAGGACACCCACCAAAAGGTAGAAATATGTCCCTTACATTGGTCTAAAATATAGAAGCAATTTAAATTACATGATATTTAACTAATGAGGTACCCACAAAGTGGAAACATACCTCTTACAACATTTGGAAATCAAAATAAATCAATAGAAGTAAATAACCATTCATCATAAATAAATCATTCATCAAAGATATTAATCAAAATATAAAATAAACATCCATCCATGATAAATTAAATAAATCAAGCATTGAAAATAAATCAAACAATATAATGAACTACACAATCGAATCTAAAAATAAAGCAAGTAAAGACACAGATTGAGGTTTGCTGTTTCTATTTAAAATTCTTTAATTAATATTTTAGGGTTTTGGAATTTTAGTATTTTAGTATTTGTTTAACCTACTGTAAAAGTTTTGGAAAATTGGAATGAATTAGGGTTTCATGAATCAAATTAAGGTTTAGGGGTAACATTGTGAAATTAGGGTTTTAGGATATTAAAATATTAGGTTTATAGTTCTTGGTTACTGGATTATTGTTTTTAGGCTTACTATGTTGAGTTTTAATATTTAGGTTTATAAGATTTTAAGGTTTTAAGGATTAGGGTTTAAAAAAATTAGGGTTTACAGTTTTAGGGAAATTAGGGTTTACGAAAACTTAGGGTTTAGGTTTACGAGTTTGGGGTTTACTGTTTTTGGTTTTGAAGTTGAATTAGGGTTTTTAGTGTTTCAGAAAATATATTTGGTTTTAGAATTTGAGAAAACATTTTATAGTTTTATAAAGCGTTATGTGATTTTTAGAAACTGTAAGGTAAATTTAGAGTTTAGATATTTAACAAAACATTTGGGAATTTTAAAAAAGGTGAGAGGAAAACAGTTTAGCATTTTTTAAAAGCCTTTGGAAATAGGGAAAATGTTTTAAGTTTTTTGGAAATAAAAGAGTATTTTTTAGGGTTCTTAAGGTTTAGAAAAGACATAATTAGGGTTCTTAAATTTTAGAAGAAACAGAATTAGGGTTCTTAAATTTTAGAAGAAACAGAATTAGGGTTCTTGAGTTTTTAAAAGAAACAAAAGGAACGATTTAAGATTTTTTGGAAAACAAAGAAACGAATTAGGATTCTTGATTTTTAGGAGAAGCAGAAGGAACGATTTAAGATTTTTGGAAACAAAGATCAAGTTATTATATATTCAAAGACCAAAGTTTTGTATGTATAATCTTATAAGTCAAAGAAACAAAGCTACTATAAGAAAATAAAAAAAATAGAGATTCAAACCTTCGTTTGTTGGTTCCACCAAAAATTGCTTCTTGGTTGAACAAGGACAAAGGCAAGGTTACTGCCTTTGATCAATCATTGATTTGCTTGCTTATTGTTAGAATTTTCAAAGTCCCACTATCCGATCCCAAGTTTTTCTCCCTTTTAATTTTTTTCCTGATTGTCCTCTCCTTTTTCTGTGTCTTTTTAGTGTTATTTATAGGAAAATTTGGAAGCTTAATTCCAATTGTTTGACGAATTTATTATTAATTAGGAAAAGGAAACTAAAGCCAAATAGAATATGGTTTCGAAAAAAATTGCGTCGGAAAAAATTTCGCTGGCAAAAAAACTGTTGTGGGCTGCTGCGAGGAACCGCGTTGAAAAATTGCAAGGGGCGAGCTACGGGCCATTTTGCCCGCAGGAATCTCCTGCCGTGAAATGGCCTTGGCCATTTCCCCGCAGGATTTTCCTATGGGCGAAATGGCCCAAGGCCAGTCCGTCCACTGGTTTTTGGCAATGAATTTTTTCGTCACAGATTTATTTTTCTATCACCGATTTATTTTTATTTTTATTTTTATTTTTATTTATTTATTATTATTATTTATTATTATAATAATTTTTATAAATTATCAAAAATAAATACTAAAACAAATATTATTTAATTAAGATAACACACAAATTATTTTGGACTAATTAAAATATATTTGACCGGACTGGTTCAAAAATTAAGGGTCTACACTAGGCAATCACAAAAAAATGGCATGTACTGGTTGTACTTTTTCTATCCAAAAGGTTACCGCAAAAATCTGCATTGAAAAAACCTAATATGTCAAATGATGTGTTTTTAGGATTCCAAAGTCTTAAATGCATTGTTCCACTCAATTATTTTAAAAATCTTTTAGTTGCATTTAAATGTGATTTCTTAGGACAAGACTAAAATCTAGCACACAAATATACACTAAACATAATATCGGGCCTAGAAGTAGTTAAGTAAAGCAGTGATCCGATAATACCTCAATATGTCTTCTCATATACTACCTTACCACTTTCATCTTTGTCATGTTTTAAGGATGTGCTCATGGGAGCCTTGCTATTCTTCCAAACATCCATTCCAAATTTCTTGAGAAGTTCCTTTGTGTTCTTGGATTAATTGATGGAGATCCCATCTTTGCATTACTTGATTTGTAGTCCAAGGATGAATTAGAGTTCACCCATCATGCTCATTTTAAATTCCCTAGACATTCAAGATGTAAATTCCTTGCACAAAGATTGATTAGTAGCACCAAATATAATGCCATCAATATAAATTTGCACAATCAAAATGTTATGTATTTTCTTTTTAAAAAAAGAATCTTGTCAACCTTTCCTTTTGAAAAACCATTTTCAAGCAAATATATGCTAAGTCTATCATACCAAGCTCTTAGGGCTTGTTTCAATCCATAGAGTGCATTAGTAAGTTTAAAAATATGATTTGGTAAATTATAATCTTAAAAATCGGGAGGTTGTTTAACATAAACTTCCTCATTGATAATCCCATTTAGAAAAGCACTTTTAATATCCATTTGAGAAAGTTTAAAATTCATATGACATGCAAATGCAAGTAATATTCTAGTAGCCTTTAATCTAGCAAAGGAGGCAAATGTTTCATCATAGTCAATGCCTTTCTCTTGATTATATCCTTTGGCTAATAATCTTGCTTTATTTCTAGTGATGAGACTATTTTCATCAAGCTTATTCCTATATACCCATTTAAATCCTATAATTTGAGGATCTTTAGGTCTAGGAACAAGTTCCCATACATTGTTTCTCTCAAATTGGTTGAGTTCATCTTGCATAGCAATCACCTAACTTTCATCAATTAGAGCCTTGTCAATGGTCCTTGGCTTAATTTGAGAGACAAAAGCAACATTAACATCTAAGCATTTAAGTTTGGATCTAGTAGATACTCCCTTTGATGTATCACTAATGATGAGTTCTTTTGGATGATCTTTCTTGTATTGCCAATCTTTGGGTGGCTATTAAGACTCTTCTTTTTGTTCATCATGATTGTTCTTTGAAACATTGATTGTTTCTTATTATTCAAATGTGCCTATAAAATCATTAAGAACACTACCTTTCCTTTGATTAAGTTTAGATGATTGATCAAAAATAACATACATTGATTCTTCTACTACTAGTGTTCTCTTATTAAAAACTCGATATGCTTTGCTAGATGATAAATATCCTAAAAATATGCATTCATCTTATTTGGATGAGAACATTCTTTCTTTCCTCACACATTACCCAAATAGCTAGACACATGCATTTAGTGAATGATCTCAACCTAGCTACCTTGAAGAATCCATTTGATCTATCCTATAGTGCCATCACCATGGAATACTTAGAGCGTGTTAGATGTGTTAGGAAGGTTGATGGATCTTATATTGATTATTTTGGTAAGGAGGTGCAGTGGATAAGCATAAGAAGAGACTAAGGTATAGCATAGAAGGAGAAGGAGAATCTACAGAAGTTGTGTAAATGCCTCACAAAGCTTCTACATCCAAGCCTAGCAAGATTAGCTCTCCAACCAAACTCATCCTTAGAGATAGAAAATCTCTCTACAAGTAATTTTTCACTTCAACAGTGATGTGGCCAAAAGGTTCAAGCATTGAATAAGAGAATTGACCTTTTATCCCACATGCACCATGATCTCTATGACATTCAAGGCAAGATGGAGTTGCCTCAACGTGATCTAAAGGAATGGGTTGTAAGTGATCATAAAGAGAGCCCTATTGAAGAAGAATCCTTTGGAGATGATGTTGCGCTCAAATTAAGTACTACTACCAAGCGTCACTCGCAAGTATACGAGGTAGCTGTTGCAAAGGTGATCGCCCCAAGGTCATTTCCCCAACAAGGTGTGGTTCGTAATAGCTTGATTAAAGCAATTAAATTAAAAGAGAGAGTTTGTGGTTTGGAATGCTAAAGAACAATTTAAATCTAAAATTAACGTACGTAGGGTTTGATGTGTGTGATGGGTGCACAAGATCAATTCAGTTCTTGGGAAAGTGCCTAGGGTTATAGGTCCATTCAATCAAAGTTCAATTCTCAATTATCCATTAACATAGCCTTGTAATTAATTTGTTCCTTAAGGTTAATTAGTCAATTACCAATTCATTAGTTCTCACATTCATGAAATAGCAATAACCAATTATTTTACATTTGCAAATTAATGAAACCCTAGAACTTATATTTCTAATTCATTCATAGGGTAGTAGATTGCATAATTCTGATATCAAATTTCACCTCTCGGTCCTTCATTCAATATCTGGAGATCAATAGGTAGCTAATCTATTAACCTAGCATACAATCCAATGCAATCAACCAACAACAAGGTACATCAATAGAAATATCAAATCAAAGCATTCAATCAAATATACTACAAACCCTAAGCATGGGTTTTTAGCTCAACATCATCAATTTAAAACATTCATTCAACTCAATATAAATCAAATACAAATTGTTCAATTGCAATATCAATCTCTTAATAAGCAAAAACAATATTGAAATGAATTAGAAGAGAGAATAGAAAAACCCCTTGTGAAGATGTCAAGAGTAGGATTGCTAATCTTCCTCCTAGCTTCACTTGATGTATGATGAAGAACTCAAGCCTCTTCAATGGTTGATTCCCCTTACAATGTGGATGGAGCTTTCTCAAGTCACCAATCCTTCAATTGATTGTGCCTTTGGAAGATGGAATGGAGCTTTCTCAAGTCACCACTCCCTTCAATGAAGCTTCTTCAACCTTTGAGAGTTTGTCAACCCACTTGATCCCAAGAACCTTAAAGATCTATCATTGGAAGATGGAGAAGATGAAGATGGAGGATGAAGATGAGGGACAAGGAGAGTGTCACTCTCTCCTCATCCCAAATTGGTGTTTGCCCCTCCTCTCTTTTCTTTTCTCTCAGTTCTCAAAACCTTAGCCGCTCTCCCCTCTTTTCTATTCATGCAAAAGAATTTATACGCTTTTTGGTGTGACACGGCCAAGTTAAAAGAGACTTGGCCGTGTCTGAGTCTTTGGTGCATGAGAGACACGGCCAAGTTAGAGGAAACTTGGCCGTGTTGGAGGTGTATTGGAGGGACACGGCCAGTGACTTGGCTGTGTCCCTTGCTTGTGTTCGCTTCTGTCTCAGAGTTTCTTCTTTTCTTCTTTGGTTGAGTGACACGGCCGTGTTGGAGTAGGCTTGGCCGTGTTGGACCTTTTTGGAGGGACACAGCCAGTGACTTGGCCATGTCCCTTGCCTGTGTCTTCTACTGTATTGATTTTCTTCCTTTTGCTTTGGAACTGAGTGAGACACGGCCAAGCTTAAGCAACTTGGCCTTGTTTGAGCTTCTTTGGAGGGACACGGCCAGTGACTTGGCCGTGTCCCTTGCCTGTGTCCTCTTTTGTGCCTTGTTCTTCCTCTTTAGCTGGGTATGGGACACGGCCACAAGCTTGGCCGTGTCCCTTGAGTGTGTCAGCTACTGTTCTTCGT
Organism: Garcia nutans; assembly: GCA_947685225.1. NCBI lineage: Eukaryota > Viridiplantae > Streptophyta > Magnoliopsida > Malpighiales > Euphorbiaceae > Garcia > Garcia nutans. The sequence continues at coordinate 21,235,687 of CANTUV010000044.1, forward strand.
TCTTTGCTCTTCTTGCACTATTTTGATCCTCCAAGGGTCTTTTTGCACCTAAACCTAAAATAAACATTTTAAACACACTTAAAACAAAAATTAATCAAAACATTAACTAAAACACACATAAAATCATACTAAAAACTAGTACAAAAATGACCTAAACAACTACCCCACACTTAACTCCTTGCTTGTCCCCAAGCAAGACTAAAATCAAAACACACTAACCAGATGAATTTTGTTAAGTTCAAGAGTTATAAAGATGCATCAAGACTTCCTTATCCCTAAATCCACAATCAATATCGAATCAAACAAAATCAACACTCATGCAATTAAGTGATTTTCCATGCAAAACCAATGTTGTCACTCCCTCACCAACTCTTTCAAGTGTTTGATCATGGTGGTGTTTACACTCATAACAATCAATGAAAGATCATTACCATAGGCTTGCTTATCAATCAAATCTCCACCACCAAATTTCAATCAAGTATCAATCAAAAGGTCTTTCTTTTGGTTGTAATGGGGCTAAGGTAAAGGCATGACATTTAGGAAATGTAAGCTTAATCATTAAGTTCAAGAGCACTTCAAGAATGAAGTAACCGATCATATGTATAACTAACAATCCCAAAACACCTTCCTCTCATATGCCCATTGACATTAAAGAGCTTTTCAAGGGAACTCACTTATTACATCTTGCAATGGTTATTCCCAAACATATTCCAACTCTTTCAACAATAACAATAATTATTCTTCTTATTATATATATTTATTTTCTCTTTTTCTTTTCTTTTTTTTTATTTTTTATTTCTATATATGTTTTTTTTTCTCCAATGGTTTGCAACTAAATAACATAATAGTTTGCAATCTCAAACCTACTAAATTTAGCCCCACACTTAATTCAACACAACACTCGGTTATAAACGCTCTTAAAATGCTCTTGACCTAATGAAAGGGTAAGAGTTAAACAACAAGGTTCAAGCTAATGGTGTTGTGAAAAAAAAAAGAAAAGGAAAAATAAAATAAGCTCAAAATTGGCTAACTAAGGTTGAATATAGGGTTGGTCTTTTTAAGCCAAAGTGGTTCACCTAATTGCCTTAATCATCTTGATGCCAAATTGAAATTTTTATGTAATCTTAAAATGCATTTCAAAGCAAGTTCTAGTAATTCATCAATCAAAGATGTTCACCCACAAAAATAATGATAAGTCAATGGCTCAATTCCTCACTAGGTTAATGGCAATGCAAGAAAAAACCAACAAAATTGACAATAAGCACCAATTCTACTCAATTCTCAAATTCATGCTTCAAAAATTCAAAGGTCATCAATCAACCATTTTATAACAATTGAACTTTCTAAAATTCATTTATTCAAAGAAAAATATTAAAAACATTAACTAAAACTTAAATAAAAAAAATTAAAGGTAAAAACACAAAAACACAAAATGCAATTAAAAGTAAAAACATAAAACACCAAATGCACCCCACACTTAAAAATTCACATTGTCCTCAATGTGAGCATGCATACTACAGAGAGAGTTTAGATGATACCTGATTTCCATCGTTCCCATATAGGATGTGTGGGGCTCCTTCCACCCATAATGCAATTAGAGCCCATGACTAAGAGGATGAACACCATGCAACTTTGAAAAGTGCCCAATGCATTGAAAAGCCTAGGTAGCATTCTTAGGGGAGCAATTGTCTAAAAAGAACATGTGAGGGTTATCTTAGCTTATTTTTTAATGCTATAGGGACGTAGTAAGAACCTTTTTTTTCAGTTTGTAACATGGTTTTATATGGTTTTTGCTCGTTCTCACAACCAAGAGTGGGAGAGATGATAATTTGTTGCATACTGTATTACCTAACCAAAATATCTTTCAAAATTTCTGGGGTCTTTTTAAGTTCAACCAAGTTTGGTTGAATGTGTTCTACATTCTCTTTAGCAATTTGAAGTTCTCCCTCAACAATCTCATTATTCTCTAGTAAATTGCTCTCATCAATTTCTAATTTGGAAGAATTAGGCTCTACTTCTATGGTCATGGCCACCTCAAGCTTATCTACACTATCTTCACTATAGGGCATGTCATGGAGTTCAAAAAGTTGCATACCTTGTTTCTCTGCATTCAGCTTACTTGGGAATGGGATTGGTCGCATACAAGGATTTGGAGGTTCATGCAATTTTGTCGAAGTCGATGCTTCCAAATTCTCCTCCTCCTTTGATTGAATTAACTCCTCTATGTTTGATTGCATTTCCTCGCTATATTCTTCATTATTAGTTCCTACATCAAAGGAATCACAAAAATTGTTATATATCACCTGTTTATTCTTAAAATTTGTGATTACCTCTATTTGCTCCAATTGGCTAGGAAATTCCTCCTCTTGGTGTGCTTGGAGTTGATGTGCCAATTGCCAGGTTGCATTTCCACCCTCTTCAATGATTCCTCCAAAGAATCAAACCTCTCATTGCTTCCTTCTTGAATTTTTGTGCTAATTTGAAGGTAAGCATTCAAATCATCTTCCACTGTGGATTTCTCGAATTTATCATGGTTTTGTGAGCTAATTTGAATGAAGGCATTCAAACTTTCTTCCAAAGTGGGTTCCTTAAGTTTACTTTGATTTTGCGCGCTAATTTGAATGTAGGCATTCAAACTATCTTCTAATGTGGGTCGCTTAAGGTACTCTTGATTCAAATACTGTTCTTGAGAGTAAGAACTTCTTTGGTAAGGTTGAAAAAAATTTGGAGGTGGAATGTGCTGCTGGTTTTCCCAAGAAAAATTTGGGTGGCTTCCCCATCTTGAATTATAAGGTCTGGGGTATGTGTTATTTCCACCCATTTGCTGGAAACTGTCATAGGCATATTCTTCCTCTTGCCTCTCTTGATATTGTCCATAACTAAATGAACACATGTTTGTGCTATGTCCTGCAATGCCGCATGCTGAACATACTCTTCGAGTAGGCATAGGTATTTGTCCTTTTGCATTTAGCATCTTAAGTTGGTTCATTAATTCTCCTAATTGCCATGCCATGTCAGAATTAGGGCTATCATCGTAAACCCCTGCGTACCTTGAAAATTGCATATTTACACAAGGCACTTAGCAACTTAAAGAAAAACAAACAAATAATTAAATTGAAAGAAAAACAAAACAAACAAACAAGTCGCAGAAAATAAACAAACAATTAAAAGAAAAATCAAACTATTACTACTGCGACAGCCTTCCCCGGCAGCAGCGCCAAAAACTTGTTGCGCTCAAATTAAGTACTACTACCAAGCGTCACTCGCAAGTATACGAGGTAGCTGTAGCAAAGGTGATCGCCCCAAGTTTGTTTCCCCATGAAGGTGTGGTTCGTAATAGCTTGATTAAAGCAATTAAATTAAAAGCGAGAGTTTGTTGTTTGGAATGCTAAAGAACAATTTAAATCTAAAATTAACGTACGTAGGGTTTGATGTGTGTGATGGGTGCACAAGATCAATTCAGTTCTTGGGAAAGTGCCTAGGGTTATAGGTCCATTCAATCAAATTTCAATTCTCAATTATCCATTAACATAGCCTTGTAATTAATTTGTTCCTTAAGGTTAATTAGTCAATTACCAATTCATTAGTTCTCACATTCATGAAATAGCAATAACCAATTATTTTACATTTGCAAATTAATGAAACCCTAGAACTTATATTTCTAATTCATTCATAGGGTAGTAGATTGCATAATTCTGATATCAAATTTCACCTCTCGGTCCTTCATTCAATATCTGGAGATCAATAGGTAGCTAATCTAATAACCTAGCATACAATCCAATGCAATCAACCAACAACAAGGTACATCAATGGAAATATCAAATCAAAGCATTCAATCAAATATACTACAAACCCTAAGCATGGGTTTTTAGCTCAACATCATCAATTTAAAACATTCATTCAACTCAATATAAATCAAATACAAATTTTTCAATTGCAATATCAATCTCTTAATAAGCAAAAACAATATTGAAATGAATTAAAAGAGTGAATAGAAAAACCCCTTGTGAAGATGTCAAGAGTAGGATTGCTAATCTTCCTCCTAGCTTCACTTGATGTATGATGAAGAACTCAAGCCTCTTCAATGGTTGATTCCCCTTACAATGTCTATGGAGCTTTCTCAAGTCACCAATCCTTCAATTGATTTTGCCTTTGGAAGATGGAATGGAGCTTTCTCAAGTCACCACTCCCTTCAATGAAGCTTCTTCAACCTTTAAGAGTTTGTCAACCCACTTGATCCCAAGAACCTTAAAGATCTATCAATGGAAGATGGAGAAGATGAAGATGGAGGATGAAGATGAGGGACAAGGAGAGTGTCACTCTCTCCTCATCCCAAATTGGTGTTTGCCCCTCCTCTCTTTTCTTTTCTCTTTGTTCTCAAAACCCTAGCCGCTCTCCCCTCTTTTCTATTCGTGCGAAAGAATTTATACGCTTTTTGGTGTGACACGGCCAAGTTAAAAGAGACTTGGCCGTGTCTGAGTCTTTGGTCCATGAGAGACACAGCCAAGTTAGAGGAAACTTGGCCGTGTTGGAGGTGTATTAGAGGGACACGGCCAGTGACTTGGCCGTGTCCCTTGCTTGTGTTCGCTTCTATCTCAGAGTTTCTTCTTTTCTTCTTTGGTTGAGTGACACGGCCGTGTTGGAGTAGGCTTGGCCGTGTTGGACCTTTTTGGAGGGACACGGCCAGTGACTTGGCCGTGTCCCTTGCCTGTGTCTTCTACTGTATTGATTTTCTTCCTTTTGCTTTGGAACTGATTGAGACACGGCCAAGCTTAAGCAACTTGGCCTTGTTTGAGCTTCTTTGGAGGGACACGGCCAGTGACTTGGCCGTGTCCCTTGCATGTGTCCTCTTCTGTGCCTTGATCTTCCTCTTTAGCTGGGTATGGGACACGGCCACAAGCTTGGCCGTGTCCCTTGAGTGTGTCAGCTATTGTTCTTCGTTCTTTGCTCTTCTTGCACTGTTTTGATCCTCCAAGGGTCTTTTTGCACCTAAACCCAAAATAAACATTTTAAACACACTTAAAACAAAAATTAATCAAAACATTAACTAAAACACACATAAAATCATACTAAAAACTAGTACAAAAATGACCTAAATAGATGATGTTAGAACTAGCTCCAGCAGCAATGTTCATGCCCCTCTTGACAGGGGCAAGGCCCTTATGGAAGAAGAAGAATCTGACTAAATATTTTCCTTATTTATTTATGTTTTCTGCTTTTGTGGTTTCATGTTTCTATTTCTTTATTGATCTTTATGTTTTTATGTTATCTTTTATTTTCATGTTTTGTGTACTTCATGTCTTATAAATGATCATTTAGTTTTCTTTTATTGGTATCTTCAATTTCATTTCTCATTTTGCCTTTGTGAAAGGGGGACAACATAAGATGATGATGTGATAAGATAATAAGATGATGTTTAAAACACAAATTCAAAGATGATTAATTGGTTAAAGTAAAGGGCAATCAAATTGAAACAAATCATCTTAGATAAAGTATACATTTAGGGGGAGATTATAATGACTTAAAAGGAACAAGTTGTTAATCTAAAACTTAAAATTCAATCAAAGATTGTCTTTATTTTGCTTATCTTTTATCATCATTCTATTTGATTGCTAAAGTTAAAAAGGGGAAGATTATTAGCCAAATAATCTCAATTTTGATCTTTAGCACTCGAATTGAATGATGCATTTAACATGTATTTAAGTTACTTGATGCAAGAATAAGTTGCTCAACACATAGCCAGAACAGGGCAAAAGGTGCGGTCACTCTAGGCATAAGGGTGACTGTCCTTGATGATTTGAAGACTAAATTCAGTAATAGTAGGGTTCGTGGTTAGAGTCTCGACCTAAGCAGCGACTCTGAAAGCATCAATCACGACCATCTATTTATTAGGATGATCACATCTCAAGGGACTAAATCACCAACATTCACAGTAGGAAATGCGGTGATAAGCACGGTCTGAGGAGCGATCTCTCTATACCATGTTGTGACCTTCCCTTACATGTCATGAACGTCCGTTCATTTTAAAAGAAAATCATAAGGATTGACAGTAGTGTTCGTGACCTCGGATGGGCCAAGAAGTTTGACTTGAGACACCCAATTCGACCGTGAGTTCAGTACTTGTGTGATCGCCCCTTTCATATTTTGGCAGAATATTTCTTTATCCAATGATGGAGTGCCACGTGGAATCACCATTGTAAAGCCACTTTCAAATTCAAAAAGGGCAACCATCCATGAACCATGGGCGACCATCCCAACAGCCACAGTATGAGCGGAAATTTTTGCTCCCACTCCCGGTGGAATAGTTATTGTGACTTTGGCATTGTTAGGCTTAGGGCCTTAGAGAACATGGGCTTAAACTCGGAGAAAATAGAGTAACCATCGGGATGGGCCGGGAAAATGGAAAGGGGTGGATGACTCAATTCCTAATAAATCCCTAACCCCTTAATGGGTTCGGATAGTTAGGTATGTATGGGGAAGGTGAGAATGACCTTGCACCCCCATAATAAATAGTCCATTGGAACTGGCCTCCCTTTAGGTCTAAATATTATTAAATTCTTAAGCATTATGATATTGTCCATACTACAAATATTGGAATTAAAGAAATATTCATTAAATCAAGAAAATTCAAACCAACAAAATGGGCACCCTTATTAAATAGAAACATACCCTAACAATAATGTCCAATGTCCATAAAGAAAGTAAAATAAAGTAAATGAAATAAGACACCAACCATTCCAAAAACCTTGAAATAAATTAAATTACATAAACTAAATAAATAAGGCACCCATACTAGATAGAAACATGCCTTTTAAAATTCCCTTTAAATCCAAACAAATAAATGTAAACTCATAAACACATAAATAATCATCACATAAAGAGTAATAAAATTAGGGCTCAATTAAAAAGGAAATAAGGATAAATAACAAAGAATATAATCCACAAATAAATATTGACCCCATTAATGAGAGATCGTGTACGGCGATCCTGCTAGCCGGTTAAAGGGCGGGGGTCAAGACGAAAGCACCCCTTGCAGGGGATCCGGGGCAGCGCCCCTGAAAGTAAACTATTTACACGATATGGTTTGTTGGAAAATTAGGGTTTCTATGCAAGCTAAGGTTTTGTATTTATAAAAATTAAGGTTTTTGGTGTTTTGGTTATTTAGAAAACTGATTTAGTGTTTTAAAAATTAGGAAACAGATTATAGTTTTGCAAATTAGAGAAAACATATTTAGGGTTTTGGTCTTTAGAAACACAAATTTGGGTTATATCAAAATATGATTATTATAAAAACCCTAAGGCCACTTTAACGTGGATTCTTGATAAATACATATATGTAATATGGCTACTGGACGTTTAAACATTATTTGAATAATCTAATGCAAATAATAAAAAGAAGCTACTGGTCATGCAAATAATAAAAAGAAGCTGTTGTGCATACTGCATGTTTGTATATAAGTTAAAAGTTTAAAAAAAATGAACTTTAAACAAAGACAATTTGATAGATGAAATAATAATAAATTAACTTACTATAAATTTAAATGGATTAAGTTAGAAAGACACACCTCTATTTGTAGATTCTACAAAAATTAAATGTTGATACAACAATTTTGCTTGCACCAACCTAAAACTCTTGGTTGAATAAAACCACGATAGTAGCTACTACCATGTTTTATAAATTTGATGGTCTTCTCTGTGTTTGATGGTTTGTGTTTCTGTTTGATAATAATGGATATTTAATTCGTGCTGATTGTTGATTGTTTCTACTGCCTGCTATTGATCCTTGTTGCTCTTTTTGATTCTTGTTGTCACCTCCATTTGTTGGTTCTGCCAAAATTGGTTTTGGCTAAAGAAAAGCAAAGACAGTGTTGCTACCTTTGATGGATTGATTGTTGATGAATGTTGTTGGTTCCTACTTAAATCTTACTGATTGTTGATAGTTGTTTTTATTAGCAGTTGTTTTATTAGTTTTTGTCATAGATTTGTATCCTATTTATTATGATGATTATTGTTTTCTTTAGGTATTTTGGTAGCTTTAATCTGTTTATTTAGTGTTTTCATCAATTTTGGTAGTTTTAATTTATTTCAGTGTTTATGTCATTTTTTGTTCTAGTTTTTAGTTTGGTGTTTATTGTTGTTGGTTAATGTTTATTTGATTCTTGTTTAAAGTTTGTTTAAGTGTTTATTTTAGGTTAATATGCAAGTAACCATATTAAGGGCAAAACAAGGATCAAGAGAGAAAGGAAAAAACCAAGGAACCAATAGGAAGGAAAAGTTGGGCAGTGACTGACACACTCAGAGGACACGACCAAGCCACTGGCAGTGTGACATGACACAGCCAGGAGACTTGGCCATGTCTCATACCAAGCTAAGGAAGAAGACCAAGAGTTTAGAAGGTGACACATTCAAGAGACACGGCCAAGCTTGTGGTCGTGTCCCTCCAAACATGACAAACACGGCCAAGTTGTCTAAGCTTGGCCGTGTCACACACCACTCCAAAGAACAAGAGGTAAAAATCAAACAGAAGCGGACACCGTCAGGGGACACGGCCAAGCTTGTGACCGTGTCCCTCTAAACTTGTCAAACACGACCAAGCTTCCAAAGAAACATATATGAAGGCAGAAGAGGACACCCTCAGGGGACATGGCCAAGCTTTATCTCTTTAATTTCATTGGAATTGTATTCATGAATTCTATTATGTCTAAATTAATTTCTTTGAATTTTAATGAGATGAGTATGTTTGATAGCATTAATATGAACTAATTTGATCTAGTCTAGGGTTTGTATGGATCTGCTATGATTGTATGAATTGGTTATTGCTCTTAACTTAATTATTTCTTTAGCCTTGATTGAACGGATTATTGTTAATATATAATTGATTGGCCACCAATTATGTGTTTAAGGTATTAGATGAAGGATTGAGAGATGAAGTCTAATGCTGGAACAATTCAATTAGGGACTTAGGTGAATTAGAGATATAACCAAAGAAAAGGATAATTTCAATTGTAACAAGATTATTTGAGAGAGGTTTGAATGCGAGAGCTTATTTCCTTGATTCAATTAATTAAGTTGCTTGAAATCTATCTTTGAAATTAAATTGGTTAAGAGGAATAACCGTTCATACATATCAGTTAGTAGAGAAGTGCAAACCCTAGACCTTTCTATTAAGTGAATCAATATATCAATTCAGTTTACTTTTATTGTTTTAAAACTCCAATTGATCTGTTTTCATTAGTTGTTAGCAATTTAGATTTATTGATAATTGTTATTTATAATCTGATAATCAATTAGCTTATCTAGCTTCCTTGTGAGACGACCTTGAGGTGTTCACCAAGATACTACAATAGCCTTGTATACTTGCAAGTGTAATTCTAGTAGTGTTAATTAGAGCGCAACAAGTTTTTGGCGCCGTTGCCGGGGAAGGCTGTCGCAGTAGTAATAGTTTGATTTTTCTTTTCGTTGTTTGTTTATTTTCTGTGACTTGTTTGTTTGTTTTGTTTTTCTTTCAATTTAATTATTTGTTTTTTTTTTCTTTAAGTTGCTAAGTTCCTTTTGTAAATATGTAATTTTCAAGGTACTCAGGGGTTTATGATGATAACCCTGACTCTGACATGGCATGGCAATTAGCAGAATTAATGAACCAACTTAAGATGCTAAATGTAAGAGGACAAACACCTATGCCTACTCGTGAAGTATGTTCAGCATGTGGCATTGCAGGACATAGCATAAACATGTGTTCATTTGGTTATGGACAATATCAAGAGAGGCAAGAGTAAGAGTATGCCTATGAAAGTTTCCAGCAAATGGGTGGAAATGACCCATGCCCCAGACCTTATAATTCAAGATGGGGAAGCCACCCAAATTTTTCTTGGGAAAACCAGCAGCACATTCCACCTCAAAATTTTTTTCAATCTTACCAAGGAGATCCTTACTTTCAAGGACAATTTTCAAACCAAGACTACCTTAAGACAACTACACTTGAAGATAGTTTAAATGCCTTCATTCAAATTAGCGCACAAAATCAAGAAAAACTTAAGGAACCCACTTTGGAAGATAGTTTGAATGCCTTCATTAAAATTAGCGCACAGAACTATGATAAATTCGTGAAATCCATAGTGAAAGATGATTTGAATGCTTACCTTCAAATTAGCACACAAAATCAGGAAAGGAGCAATGAGAGGTTAGATTCTTTGGAGGAATCATTGAAGAGGGTGGAAATACAACTTGGGCAACTGGCACATCAACTCCAAGCACACCAAGAGGAGGAATTTCCTAGCCAATTGGAGCAAATAGAGGTAATCACAAATTTTAAGAATGAACAGATGATATATAATGATTTTTGTGATTCCTTTGATGCAGGAACTAACAAAGAAGAAGATGGCAAGAAAATGCAATCAAACATAGAGGAGTTAATTCAAGCAAAGGAGGAGGAGAATTTGGAAGCATCGACATCGACAAAATTGCATGAACCTCCAAATCCTTGTATGCTACCAATCCCATTCCCAAGTAAGCTGAATGCAGAGAAACAAGGTATGCAACTTTCTGAACTCCATGACATGCCCTATAGTGAAGATAGTGTAGATAAGCTTGAGGTGGCCATGACCATAGAAGTAGAGCCTAATTCTTCCAAATTGGAAATTGATGAGAGCAATTTACTAGTGAATAATGAGATTGTTGAGGGAGAACTTCAAATTGCTGAAGAGAATGTAGAACACATTCAACCAAACTTGGTTGAACTTAAACAGACCCCAGGAATTTTGAAAGATGTTTTGGTTGGGGAATACAGTATGCAACAAATTATCATCTCTCCCACTCTTGGTGGTGAGAACGAGCAAAAACCATATAAAACCATATTGCAAACTGAAAAAGGTTCTTACTACGTCCCTATAGCGTTAAAAAATCAAGCTAATACAACCCTCACATGTTCTTTTTGGACAATTGCTCCCCTAAGAATGCTACTTAGGCTTTTCAATACATTGGGCACTTTTCAAAGTTGCATGGTGTTCATCCTCTCGGTCATGGGCTCCAATTGCATTATGGGTGGAAGGAGCCCCACACATCGTATATGGGAACGATGGAAATCAGGTATCATCTAAACTCTCTCTGTAGTATGCATGCTCACATTAAGGACAATGTGAATCTTTAAGTGTGGGGTGCATTTTGCGTTTTATGTCTTTACTTTTAATTGCATTTTGTGTTTTTGTGTTTTTACCTTTAATTTGTTTTTGTTTAGGTTTTATTTAATGTTTTTAATGTTTTTCTTTGAATAAATGAATTTTAGAAAGTTCAATTGTTATAAAATTGTTGATAGATGACTTTTGAATTTTTGAAGCATGAATTGGAGAATTGAGTAGAATTGGTGCTTATTGTTAATTTTGTTGGTTTTTCCTTGCATTGCCATTAACCTAGTGAGGAATTGAGCCATCAACTTATCATTCTTGTTGTGGGTGAACATCTTTGATTGATGAATTACTAGAACTTGCTTTGAAATGCATTTTAAGATTACATAAAAATTTCAATTTGGCATCAAGATGATTAAGGCAATTAGGTGAACCACTTTGGCTTAGAAAGACCAACCCTATATTCAACCTTAGTTAGCCAATTTTGAGCTTATTTTATTTTTACCTTTTCTTTCTTTTTCACAACACCATTAGCTTGAACCTTGTTGTTTAACTCTTACCCTTTCATTAGGTCAAGAGCATTTTAAGAGCGTTTATAACCGAGTGTTGTGTTGAATTAAGTGTGGGGTTAAATTTAGTAGGTTTAAGATTGCAAAACAAAATAATAAAAAAAAAGAAAAAATAATAAAAAAAAGAAAAAAAAAGAAAAAAAGAAAAAAGAAAAAAGAAAAAAAAAGAAAAAATATATATATATAATAATAAGAATAATTATTGCTCTTGTTGAAAGGGTTGGAATGTATCATTGCAAGATTTAATAAGTGAGTTCCCTTGAAAAGCTCTTTAATGTCAAAGGGTAGATGAGAGGAAGGTGTTTGGGATTGTTGGGTTATGTATATGATTGGATACTTCATTCTTAAAGTGCTCTTGAACTTAATGATTAAGCTCACATTTCCTAAATGCCATGCCTTTACCTTAGCCCCATTACAACCCAAAAAAAGTCCTTTTGATTGATGCTTGATTGTTATTTTGTAGTGGAGATTTGATTGATAAGCAAGCATATGGTAATAATCTTTTATTGATTGTTATGAGTGTAAACACCACCATGACAAACACTTGTAAGAGTTGGTGAGGGAGTGACAACATTGGTTATGCGTGGAAAACCACTTAATTGCATGAGTGTCGATTTTGTTTGATTCGATATTGATTGTGGATTTAGGGATAGGGAAGTCTTGATGCATCTTTATAACTCTTGAACTTAACAAAATTCATCTTGTTTAGTGTGTTTGATTTTAGCCTTGCTTGGGGACAAGCAAGGAGTTAAGTGTGGGGTAGTTGTTTAGATCATTTTTGTACTTGTTTCTAGTATGATTTTATGTGTTTTTAATTAATGTTTTGATTAATTTTTGTTTTAAGTGTGTTTAAAGTGTTTGTTTTAGGTTTAGGTGCAAAAAGACCCTTGGAAGATCAAAACAGTACAAGAAAAGTATGAACCAAGCAAGACATGGCCAAGCCAAATCAGGGTGTCCTCTTCTGCCTTCATATATGTTTCATTAGAAGATTGGCCGTGTTTGACAAGTTTGGAGGGACACGGCCACAAGCTTGGATGTGTCCCCTGAGGGTGTCCGCTTCTGTTTGATTTTCACCTCTTGTTCTTTGGAGTGGTGTGTGACACGGCCAAGCTTAGACAACTTGGCCGTGTTTGTCATGTTTGGAGGGACACGACCACAAGCTTGGCCGTGTCCCTTGAATGTGTCACCTTCTGAACTCTTGGTCTTCTTCCTTAGCTTGGTATGAGACACGGCCAAGTCTCCTGGCTGAGTCATGTGACATGGCCAGTGGCTTGGCCGTGTCCTCTGAGTGTATCAGTCACTACCCAACTTTTCCTTCCTCTTGGTTCCTTGGTTTTTTCATTCCTCTCTTGATCCTTGTTTTTCCCTTAATATGGTTCCTTGCATATTAACCTAAAATAAATACTTAAACAAATTTTAAAAAAGAATCAAATAAACATTACCAACAACAAATAAACACCAAACTGAAAACTAGAACAAAAAATGACATAAACACTGAAATAAATTAAAACTACCAAAATTGATGAAAACACTAAATAAACAGATTAAAGCTACTAAAATACCTAAAGAAAACAATAATCATCATAATAAATAAGATACAAATTTATGACAAAAACTAATAAAATGACTACCCCACACTTAAAACTTTGCTTGTCCTTAAGCAAATTCACATGGCATAAATTAAAAAATCAAACAACCTTAACTATAATTCCAGTATATAAAATGAAATCCTTTAAGACTCAGCCATAAATAATTGCAATTTACTTCAATCAAGATTTTCTTAACTCATTCATTAATCCAGACATACAAATCTCATCTCTCATCTAAGTGTTTCACTCGATTTCAAAGGTTAATTCACTCAAACCACTCATGACTGCATACTACCATAAACTTGCTTAATTATCTAATCTCTCTCACTGATTTTCTCAAGAAATAATCCGAAGGTCTTTTATTTGGATGTAATTGGGCTAAGGTGAAGGTGTGAGAAAAGACATTTAAGTTGGAGCATCAAGAAATGGAGTATCTAAATTAGACAATACTCTTGCTTAGAAACTCATAACTCCCTCAAATGGCAGATTCACCAACCCTTGATACTTTCACATACTTGCATACTTAAAGAAAAATACATAAGTCGACATTCCTCTAATGCTAGAAAATATATGACTTCTTGTATATATATATATATCTTCTCTTTTATTTTCTTCTTTTTATTTATTCATTATTTTCTTTTTTTTTCTTTAATTTTTTTCTTTTTTTAATATATATATATATACAAAATATAAAATTGCATGGAACATCTAGCTTAAAATGTACAGAAAAAGAATAATCGACTCTTAGCAAATACAATGTGCAAAGTATGCACTTCATCCCCAAATAGCAATACTATTTTTTTTTATTTTTTATTGCTTACCCCACACTTATAAATTAAACCACCATATTGTCATATCATAAGAACTCCATTCCTTAATGCAGGTATGATGATAATAAGAAAATGTTGAGTTGTGAATTGTGTTGATCAATCAAGAAAAGGTCAATGGCTCAACTTGGCTCACTAAGGAATTCAATATTAAGGGAGATCTTTTTAAGCTAAAGGGCTAACCTAATTTGCCTTCATCATTTTAAAACTTAAGATGAAATCATAATGTGAGTTCAATTAGTATGCAAAAGCAAGCTCTAGAGATGCAAAATCATGAAGGTGCACACTTAAGAAAAGAAAATCAATTGACAATAATATTCAATCTATGAGGCTCAAAACTCACAAAGGTGGGTTCGCAAAGATTTATATGTCATAAATTGCAGAATGTGAAAATTGATCCTGAATGAATTCAAATGCTAATCGCTATGCTGATAATAAAGGCTCAAATATAATGCTAGAATCACAGAAAAGTCAATAAGTTTTCAACAATTATGCCATGCACAACGCACAATATAACACACAACGACAAACAAAACAAGAATTAAAGAAAAGCTTAAAGATCACCCCACACTTATAAATGACATTGTCCTCAATGGAAAACAAGAATAATAAAGAAAAAGAGTTAAGGTACAACCTGTTTTCCAACATACCCTGGTGAGGCAAACCCTAACTTTCCATCACAAACAGCAAATGTTCAAAAATAAAATACAGTATATATAAAAATGAAATATCCAAAATATAACATGTTAACATAAAAAACAAAAATGAAAAATAACCACAAAAATATGCTAAACACAAGAAAGTAAGGAAATCTCTACAAAGATTAGAGCCAAAGTGATCTACTGTGAAGGAGGATGTGATGATGAAGCAGCCGAGGGATGAAGACTCAGTATCTTAGCAAGGTTGCTATTTATTTGGTCCAACTGTTTCAAGACCGCAGCATGGTTACGATCTACCTTGCCCTCCAATGCCTCAATCCTATTAAGTATCTCTTGATTATCCGAGGCCAGAGCATCTTCTTCCAAATCAAGAGAATCTAAATCGGACCCCTCCTGAACTCGTGCTCTCTTTTGTCTATCCCCTGGTACTTCTGGCTCAGCTGAAGCCATCATATAAGCCCCTCTCCTGTGCACCACCATATGCATCTTCTCTAGTGTGGCCAAATCCAATGAGTCATTACCCGTAATTTTAGTCATGCGACAGGTACTCGGGTCAAAATCATCAAGAAGGGCTGTTGCCTATGTGGTAACCAATCCTCCAATACAGATAGCCCCCTTCTTTTTGTTTGCCACACTATCAAAAACATCGGCTAACCAATAGCCGGAACTAATAGGCACTGCATTACACGCACAATCTAAGAAAAATAGTTCACTCAGTTCCACTACACCCAGGCTTTCCTTCCTAGCAAAGAATCCGCAAGACATAAAATGATGCAAATACCTCAAAGCGGGATTGCTCAATTTAGTTGCTTTGGCCGATTTGGCCACATAAGTTCCCGAGCCCAATGCTCCCCAAGCAAATTGTTGTTTAAATTCCTTATGTACCGACCTTCCATCGTGTTGATGGAAACCAAATATACCATTTAATTGTTCAATACTAACCACAAATGATTTCCCAAGCAATTTAAAACTCAACCTAGAGCAAATTTTTTGTTCATCTCTTTCAACCTTAAGAGATGTCAAAAATTCCAAAGTAAGCTCTTGAAATTGCAAAGGTCGCAAGGAGACTAGGTTCTCCCACCCAAGATTTTGAACATATTGATAAAAATTATCCCTAATATTAAGAGCATTAAGGGATTCATCACTAACATACCTCGTCGGGAAGAAACCCCGAGCCAAAAGATTCGCTCTTTTCAAAGAAGAAGATGATGAAGATGAAGATGCAGCTGCAGTTGAAGGTTGCTTCCTCTTACGGTGAGACACCATCTTCGTTCTCAGCATATTGAAAGATTTGAAAAAATTTGAAACTTAAATCGATTAAATTGATCTTTTGTGAGAGAAGAAGAAGATTGATCGGATTAATTTCAGTTTTGGTGAAGAAATTTGAGAATTAATAGAAGTGTGGAAGCTTTGAAACACAAACAATGGAGTTTTGTGAGAGAGGAGTTGAGAGAGAGAAAGGAAACCAAAAACAAATCTAGGGATCGGAATGAAAGACAAAGTGCGAAAATCGTGTTTTTAAAGAATAAAATTGAAGGGACACGGCCAAGCCTGGGTGAGCTTGGCTGTGTCTGGTGTGTTTTGAGGGACACGGCCAATGACTTGGCCGTGTCCCAAGGGTGTGTCACCTACTGTAAAGAAGAGTTGCAAAAAATTAAAGAAAAGAGATTTTGGGTGAGGCTTGGCCGTGTCCCATGTGACACGGCCAAGGACATAGCCAAGCTTGTTGGTCGTGTTAGGGTCTGTGTGTTTTTGGTTTTTTTTTTTATTTTTTTATATCACCCAATCTTAAAGAAATTGCAAATCTCTTCTTTGATCAACCCTGAAACATATTAGAAAAAATAAAAACTGATCAAAGCACCCATTGCATTTATTTAAACCAAACATAAAATCAAAATTGTTGAATATAAAATTATAACTAAAAAAAAGAAATGCAAACTGATGGGTTGCCTCCCATTTAGCGCTTCTTTAATGTCATATAGCTGGACATCACTGCACGACTCAAGGATCATAGATCAAAGTGCTATCAATGATCCTTACTCCTTGGAATCCTTCATTATATGGTTTAACTCTCTGTCCATTTACTTTAAAAATTTCATTTGTTCGAGAGTTAAGCAATTCAATGGCATCGGAAGGATATACCTGAGCTATCTCAAAAGGACCACTCCATCGAGACTTGAATTTACCTGGAAACAGATGGAGTTGAGAATTAAAAAGCAAAACTTTCATATCTGGGCTCAATGTCTTTCGCACTATAATTTTGTCATGAAGTGCTTTAGTGCGATCCTTATAAATCCTCAAGCTCTCATATGCCTCATTCCTCAGCTCATCTAACTCTGAAATTTGCAAAAAACTCTCTCTCTTTGCCTTGTCCAAGTCTAAATTTAGAGTCTTGATTGCCCAATATGCTTTGTGCTCCAACTCCACTGGTAAATGACAAGCCTTTCCAAAAACCAATCGGTATGGACTCATACCCAGAGGAGTCTTGAAAGCAGTCCGATATGACCATAGTGCATCATGCAATCTACTCGCCCAATCCTTCCTTGATATGTTGATTGTTTTCTCCAGAATTCCTTTTATTTGCTTGTTGGATGTTTCAACTTGTCCAGAAGTCTGTGGATGGTATGGGGTCGCCACCTTGTGTTTCACACCAGATTTGTGCATCAACTTCTCAAAAAGTTTGTTGCAAAAATGACTTCCCCCATCACTGACTATCACTCTTGGTATGCCAAACCTACTAAGAATATTTTCCTTCACAAATTTAACAATCACATTAGCATCATTAGTACGGGTGGGGATTGCCTCCACCCATTTTGAAACATAATCAACAGCAACTAAAATATATTCATAACCAAAAGACTTGGGAAAAGGACCCATAAAGTCTATCCCCCACACATCAAACAGTTCAACAACAATATATGATTGAAGGGGCATTTCATTCCTCCTTCCAATGTTACCCACTCTTTGACAGCGGTCACAATACTTGCAATACTCTTGAGCATCTTTAAATAGAGTAGGCCAGTAAAAACCACTTTGGAGCACCTTTTATGCAGTCTTTCTTCCTTCAAAATGACCACCACAGTGAAGGTCATGACAAAATTGAAGAACACTCAGTTGTTCTTCCTCAGATACACACCTGCGAACTATCTCATCTTTGCATATCTGGAATAAGTAAGGTTCATCCCAAAAATAAAATTTACTCAAGTGTAAAAACCTTTTCTTTTCCTGAAATGACATGTCAGAACGCAAAATGCCACAAGCAAGATAGTTAGCAATATTTGCAAACCAAGATGCATTAATTATAACAAACAGCTGCTCATCAGGAAATGCTTCTAAATTTTTATGAATGCTATCAGATGCAAGATTTTCACTAAAGAAGGGTAGTCTAGATAAATGATCAGCTACAACATTCTCACTGCCCTTAGTATCCTTGATTTGAAAATTAAATTCTTGCAGTAATAACACCCATCTAATTAAGCGTGGTTTAGCATGTTGTTTTGTTAAAAGATATTTTACAGCTGCATGATCAGAATGCACAATAATTTTTGACCCAATTAAATATGCTCTAAACTTATCTAAAGCAAAAACAACAGCTAACATTTCCTTTTCAGTTGTTGTGTAATTCATTTGCGCACTATTCAGGGTCAAGCTAGCATAATATATTACTGTAGACCCTTAATTTTTGACCTAATCTGGTCCATTATGTTTAAAATGATTTTTCTTGTCTAATTGGTCCAAAATAATTTTAATTAAGTAATTTTTACCTTAGTATCTAATTTTTATTAATAAAAAATGAAAATAAACAAATAAAAATTAAAAAATAAAAATAAAATCAGAGTCGAAAAAAAAATCAGCAGCGAAAAGCAGTCGTGCGGGCCCGTGGGCATTTTGCCCGCAGGAAATTCCTGCGGGCAGCACGCCCGTAGGCCCAGCGCTTCACCCGCAGGCCTGCGGGCGTTTCGCCGGCAGGAATTTCCTACGGGAAAGTTATTTCGCCCGCAGGAAATTCCTGCGGGCGAAATTACTTCCCGCAGGAATTTACTGCGGGCTGGCACGCCCACTGGCCCCAGCCACGGGCCCAGCTGCCACAGTTTTTGCCAGCGTAAAATTTTTCAACGCAAATTTTTTTAAAACCTAATCCAATTAGGTTTTAATTTCTTTTTTTTATTAATATTACTTACCTTAATTAATTAGGAATAAATAACCTTAAACCACTATAAATAAGGACCAAAGGCATTGAAAATAGACGAGGCAGTAGCTTGATTGTTTTGAAACCAAATTAGTGAAGGAAAAGGGAAACTCAATTCAAGTGATTTTTAAAAGCAACAGCAGCATGAATTAAGCAATTCAAAGGCAACAAAGGCTTGACTTTAGAGCTAATTCATCCAAGAAGAATTATTTTTGGAGGAATTGTGAGCAGGGATTTTCGCCCCCACTCCCAGTGGAATGGTTCTTGTGACGTCGGCACTATTTAGGCTCAGGGCCTTAGAGAACACGAACCTAAGTTTGGAGAAAATGGAGTTGCCACTCGGACGGGCCGGGAAAAAAGAAAGGGGTGGATGACTCGATTCCTAAGGAATCCCCAACCCCCTAATGGGCTCAGAAAGTTGGGTACGTGTGGGGAAGGTGAGAAATGGCCCAGCACCCCCACAATGCCCGGTTCATTGGAACCGGCCTCCTTTAAAGGTCTTAATATTATAAAATTCTTAAATATAACAATATTATCCATACTAAACACAATAAAAAGAAAGCATCATTATATTAAAATCAAAGCAATGTCCAAACAAAACAAAAACAAATAAATGGATACCCATCCAAAGATGGAAACATGTCCTTACATCACATGCCTAGATAGGACACCCACCAAAAGGTAGAAACATGCCCTTTACATAAGTTCTAAAATAGAAAAGAAAATTAAATTACATGATGTTTAACTAATGAGGTACTCATCAAATGGAAACATACCTCTTACAACTTTTGGAAGACTAAATTAATTGAAAAAAGTAAATAATCATCCATAATAAATAAATCATTCATTAAAAGTATTTAAATATCAATAAAATAAACATCCATCCATGATAAATTAAATAAATCAAGTATTGAAATTAAATAGATTAAAGTATAAGAGATAAATCAAGATATAAATAAATATGGAATTAAATAAAGCAAATAAAAGTTCAATTATAGCTACTGTGACTTTTTATGGAATTAAAATAAATTAGGGTTTTATGTTTTAAAAGATTGGTAAGACTCTTTGATTAACCAAATTAAGGTTTGAATGATGAAATAATGAAACTAGGGTTTTAAATACCTTAAAATACTTTAATTTGTGATTTTTGGTTATTGAATTTTTAAGCTACTGTGTAATTTTTGAGTTTTTATATTTTTATGTTTTTTAATGTTTTAAAAGGATTAGGGTTCATAAAAATTAGGGTTTAAGGTTTTAAAAGGGCTAGTGTTCATTATTTTAGGTTTAAAAGTTGAATTTTGGATTTTAGGGTTTTAGAATTTAGGTCACGGGTAAAAGATTTGAATTAGGGTTTTAGAAATCAATTTGATAATTTATGAAGTTTTATGAATTTAAACAAATGGATTGAAGTTTTTATAAGTAGAAAAGATGTTTTTTAAGGCCTTTTGAATGAAATAGAACCTACTTTAAAAATTTGAAAGAAATAGAATTTGATTTTGGTTTTGCAGAAAAATATGTTCAATTAGAGTTTTAAGGTTTTTAAGAAGAAAAAATAACAATTTTAAATATTTTTAGAAAAGAAAGTCACGTTTTAGTGTTTTAACTTTGGAAAACTAAATTAAAGTTCTAAAGTTTTTGATTTAAAAAACCCTAATTCCATAATTTAGCTACTGTGTAACATAAATCAATTAAGGAAAATCACTTACCTTCTTTTGTTGATTCTTCCAAAAATAATTCTTCTTGGATGAACTAGATCCAAAGACAATGTAACACCCCGATACTCTATATAAGTACTATACATATACATCGTATACATACAGTAGGTATATAAAGTATAAGGATGTCACTAGTTATCACAAATTTAAAATCTTTACTTTCATTCCAAAATCATATCATTATATTGAAATATATAAACGTACTTTCAAAAATCAATATCTTTTTGATAATAATATATATATATATATAAATTACATTGTCTCTTCAATAAGTTCATTTATACATATAAATACATTCTTGTGAAAATACAATATAATTAACTGTTACATGCATGCACCACCATCTAGTTGGTCTCGAACTATACTTGCTCTCTTCGTGACATATGACTTAACTCCAGCTCCATCACCCATTTACCTGCGCGATTAACATAACCGCGCTAAGCTCGAAAGCTTAGTAGAACAAGTAAACATTAAAATATGCAATACAAAGGATACATACCTCATATGTTTAGCCTCACGTTTTATCATTTTCTTACTCTGTTTTCTTCTTTTATATATGCATTCTTCATATATTCCTATTAATCTCATATGTGATTTACATATACATATATATAACATAACCATCAAACATAGTTCAATAAATTGATAGAACCTTCATATAATGATACTTACCAATTTCATTTCATACATATCATATATATAGTTTTATACTTCATAATTGCATATTTCATATAACTTCACAAACCACATCTCCTTTCAATAATTCATTTATGTTATATAATCATATCACAACATTACATCTACTTATCATGTCATACTTCATAATATCACATCTCATTTATTTAATTCATTATCCATTATTCACCATTCATAAATCATATTTAAACAAACACAAGCATGGGCCCAAAGACACTAATATGCCATTCAACTTTCAGAGTTAATGTTTTGGTTTATATATCACATTTATCATTATCGTTATCCCAACTAGGCTTCAAGGATTATGTTCAACCAAGCTTCAAGGGGAACAAAGCATGCTAAGTATCAACCCAACTTGGCTTCAAGAACAAAACCCAACCTAGCTTCAAGGGTTGTAACATCTCAATTAGGCTTCAAGGACTAGACCCAACCAAGCTTCAAGGGGAGTAAAACATGTTAAACTTCAACCCAACTTGGCTTCAAGGATCAAATCCAACCTAACTTCAAGAGATTGTTACTAATAGGCATGCCACCAACAACAAAACTCTGAAAATGAATAACATATTAGACACACAATTCATTCATTATTTCATTATCAATTTCATTCTCATTCTTATCATCATTTAGGCAAACATGCCTCAATCATCATTTACATCATCATAGCCAATCACAATGGCTTCATTCATCATTATTCTTTCAAATCTTTATAGCCAATCACAATGGCTTCATTCATCATCATTTCTCAATCCACATTTCATATTTCACCCTTAACACATATATAATCATTCATCATATCATTTGCATCATGCAAATCATATCATTCATTTCCATATCACATACATTTCATACTTCATCTTATATATATATATACATATATACATATACATAACCATTCATCATTCAAGTATACACAATCAATTGCATTATCCTATCCTCACACCTTTCACCTTTCATAACACATATATACATTGGATGCTTTCACATTTCACATATTTGATTATACCCTCATATCTTTTGTATTTCATAACATATACATTATTTATATACATATTTATCAATTATATAATAGATTACATAATACATTTATCATCAAATGTACTAATGTTCCAAGTCATATAAATATATATATGCAAATAAGGTTTTGTACTTACCTTCAAAGAAACTCACACCCACTTAGACTTCTCTTCCTTAGATTCTTCAATATTTGGATTAGGGCCATTCAATCTCTTAAAAACCTAATCCAAAAGTGATCATACACATGAGATAATATAAATAAGAATCAACTAGAGCAAACTCAACACATGACACGCTCACCCACACGGGCGTGTTCCTGATCGTGCCCTAACTCCCCAATACAGAAACATTGACACGCTCATAACCACGGGCGTGTCACTGGGCGTGTAATACCTTCTGTATCTCAAACATATTGACACGTCCCACAACATGAACGTGTTCATGGCCGTGTCAATTCTCCAAACTCACAGTAGCTATGACACGCTCAATAACACGGGCGTGTTACTGGTCATGTCAATTCTACTGTCACACAGAACTTGTGACACGCTCAGTGACATGGGCGTGTCACTGCTCGTGTTACAAACCCCAAAAACAGAACCAACGACACGCCTAACAATCTGGCCGTGACCATGGGCGTGTCAGGCTAAAAACCCAGATTCCGATCAACACAAAACAACATCTAACAAAACACTTCTTTTAGCCATCATCCACTCCAAACAATCTTCACCAAACACACCCAAAACCATAACAAACTTACAAAAACACCAACAACACTTAAAACACACACCAATCATCATTATAAACATCATCCATGTATTAATTAATCAAATCCCCAAATTCATTAAACTAAACCCTTACTCAACAATTCATCATCATCCATATCAATTAATCATATTATCACCATCAAATTACCAATTCAACACACACACACATAACTTACCAACAATCATCAATCACCAAACCCAATCAAATATCCACACAACTCAAAGAAACAAGAGAATCAAGAAGAAACTTACTTAAATATCTTGTCAAATCCTCATCTCCATCTTCAATCCTCTAAAAATCCTTAAGAATTTGGTGTATAAATCATCTCTCTCTCTCTCTCTCTCTCTCTCGTCCAAGAAGAAGAACCTCTCTCTCTCTCTCTCGTACACGAAGAAGAAGAAGAAGAAGAAGAAGAAGAAGAAGAAAGAATCTTCTTTTCTTTGTTCTTATCCCCAAAATATATATATATATATAATAATAATAATAATTACTAAAATATCCTTCACCAAAACTTTCTTTCTTTATAATCAAATACCCTTTTTAGTAATTTCACAATCCACAAAATAAATATCTTCTTTTCTTGACTTTCCATTTGACCAACATATATGTTATATATATTGCCATATACACTAAATATACATTCTCTCCACACATTGCTTTCTTTTCAAACAACACATAAACATTCTCTCTTAAATTTTCTTGTCTTATCAACTTAACATATATACATTCAATCCCCTTATAACAATAATATCACAACTTCTAAGGCACAGTTTGGGATATTACAATTCTCTCCCCCTTAAATAATTTCGTCCTCGAAATTACTCAGTATAATAACACTCCATTCTTAACAATACACCATTTTAAATCTTCATATGACATTAATTGTATTCTTATATTCTGATTTCATCAAATCACATAGTTTGCACTCTCCCCCTTAGAGTCAATTATATTATTCAATTCCATAACTTGTCATGATATAAACCTTTATATCTTATTACACTTTTATCCAATATTCAAAATAACTCATTATTTTCTCAAATACCTTATCTATATACAAAAATTCCATCATCTTACAATATATTTTTGTTACATTCCATTATGACATTCAAAATATTTTATCACTTCATCTCTTTATAACTATTCTCTTAACTTTAACCTTAAAGATCATTGACTTATATCTTAATATTGATTATCCCATCATTACAATCATCCTTAAAACAAACATTTATCAAACCTTCATTGATAATAATATTCTTATTTCTCATACACTTCATTCCTTCTTTAGTATTTTCTCACTTAACATCAATACTAACACAAAACTTTTGAACTTACCTTACAGGAAATCAACTTTTTCCCCTTTTCTCATCATTATAATTAATATAATTCAATTGATTCATGTCCGTTCATCGATCCGAATATTACATTGTATACATCATTATCTATCTCTTATACCTTTTGTACAACTATTCATATTAAATCTCAATAATAATTCACAATTATAGCAAAAATCTAGATCAATTGATCTATTCTCCACAATATACTAACATCTCAATCTTGTTTGATTTAAATCAATAATTAACTTATTTAAATTTATCATGAATAACAATCCACTTCAACTTATCTTTCAATATACACATAATTTACCTTTCATTATCTCAAAACAATTCCCATCAAAATTTCATAATTATCTCATACCATACTTATTACTCATAGTTTACTCACTTAAATTTTTAAACTCATCCACTTATTTTCTTTATACCATAAACATATTCAATATAGCTTTCAATCACCTTCTGCAATTTCTTCCATTATTATCTCCTCACCTTTCATACCATTACTACACTTACAATAATTACCTTTTTCTCATATTATTTATAACTTAAAGTATTTCCCCAATTCTCTTTCCTTTCTTTTCTTTTCCAAAATTTTAACTAAATTGTTAACACAAAAATTATAAAAATACAATTCACCCATCATAACCTTTAGCCACGATTCTAGAACATAATTATCAATCTTATCAAAGCTGTATAATAACCACATTTTCTTAGTTCCAATTCTATGGATAACCAAACTATCTGGCCAACTCAATATACAATTCATATGGCCAAAGGAGATTAATGGTTACATCTGAAACTTATACATCAATACTGTGATTGTATCACAATTATCACATATTCATTCTCCAAACTTTTTCCATATTAAAAGTTAACACATTTCAACTCTATCTCAAAACAATTTACTCTTAATTATTTAATCATCATTAGCTCATCTTATATACAACAATATTATCTTTTTCCAAAAACTTCATACCTTATACTTTCTTTTTCCCTTACAATCTCTTATAATACACATATACATACAACCTTTTCTCACACAATTACCTTGAGTCCATAACATTTATGATAACTCAATTCAATTATTTCCATAACAATATTACTATCCACTATATCCCAAATCAATCCTCATTTCCATAACAATTTCACTATCCAACAATTCTCAAGTTTATTCTCGTTTTTCATTTCATCCCATAATCTTTGCGTCAATTAAGGCCTAATCTCTCTTAGGTCCACTACTACACACAATGTCATTTCCCATATCATCAAACATGCAATTGTATAACACATCCATAGATCACATTCATAATGTGATTTACTTTCCACATTTCTTACATTTTACAATTACATTCATATCAAAAAGCTCCTTCCACACTTTCTATACATGTATACATATAATCATACAATTTTATTTAATTCCTCTTTTACATATTTTCAACACAATTTAACATTTATTATTTCTCATTAAACAACCTCATTCTTATTCCTTTTTGACATAACGTAAATTATTTTTTTAACTCAACACATATATATATATATATATTCTAACCATGATAATACTTCACAAAATCTTAATCACATTACTAAGATGATATCTCTCTCACATTTATTTACCTTTCAACATATATATAGTACTCATATATTTATACATATGTACATTACATCCAATCATATACACATTGAGTCCAATAACCTCTATACACTTTCCAAGTCTTGTTATCACAAATCTCAATTTCTTGAACCAACATTGATTCATCCACTTCTCACTATCAATCTTATCACATGACCTAACTTTGTACAAGTTTGTCAATGCAAGCGTAATCATTCTCATATTCTATAATACTCATTCCTCATAGTTCATAGATTTAACTTACATTAAACTATCAATGTTTAAATAACCTTTATCCAAGTTCCATTAACATTATAAACTCTCAACTTACTATTTTATTCAAACTTCCATTTACTCATCTTATTTTCTTAGTATCAACTTAAGAAAAACATCTTATATATATATACATTACAAAACAACCTCAAGGTATATTCTTTCACAATTAATAAAGCTCATTCAAACAAATTCAAATGTTACATCTTACCACCATTAACATGAGCTTTAACAACACTCAAGCATATCACATTTCTAACATTAAAACCACAATGTTTGCATTTAAAACAACAATGCAAACAACACCATTATATCTTCTTATTTAACCAACATCATCTCTTTTCCTTTTTTAAAAAAAAAACTTTAACTTTACATATTTCAACCTTAAATGATCAAACTTTGTCTATACCCATCAACTCATTCAATATACCACCATATTCTCTTTATTTAGCAACATATCTATTCATATCACCCATCCAACATTATTTCCTCTTTCTAGAAATCCAAACATAAGATTTATTAGAAAGATATTCAAGTTGTAGAGGAAATATTACATACTTTAATCTTGATTTAATTATTAACTCATTCTCAACTTTATTCTTCTAATCATTTCTTTTACATCTCAAGCATATCAATAATCAAAAATTTTACTTGAATAAATTCCCATTCTTGAATTTAACAATTAAACTCATATACATTTTCCCACATTATTCTTTCTTTAATTCCATTCATGTAAAACTTCATTCACACATTATTATCAATCTCATACAATTCAAATACACTTCAATTCACATAATACCACATTTGAGACCAACCTAGGTGTTAATGCATATGCATGTATCAAAAATTTCATTCTTTTCATTCTTCATTTATCATCATTTTTTTTAAAACTTTTCTTTTTATTTCTCTTTAAGCTTTTCAAAATTTTCTCTTTTTAATTTTACTTAGGCCGAGAATCTCGAACCTAAGCTCTGATACCAAAATAATTGTAACACCCCGATACTCTATATAAGTATTATACATATACATCGTATACATACAGTAGGTATATAAAGTATAAGGATGTCACTAGTTATCACAAATTTAAAATCTTTACTTTCATTCCAAAATCATATCATTATATTGAAATATATAAACGTACTTTCAAAAATCAATATCTTTTTGATAATAATATATATATATATAAATTACATTGTCTCTTCAATAAGTTCATTTATACATATAAATACATTCTTGTGAAAATACAATATAATTAACTGTTACATGCATGCACCACCATCTAGTTGGTCTCGAACTATACTTGCTCTCTTCGTGACATATGACTTAACTCCAGCTCCATCACCCATTTACCTGCGCGATTAACATAACCGCGCTAAGCTCGAAAGCTTAGTAGAACAAGTAAACATTAAAATATGCAATACAAAGGATACATACCTCATATGTTTAGCCTCACGTTTTATCATTTTCTTACTCTGTTTTCTTCTTTTATATATGCATTCTTCATATATTCCTATTAATCTCATATGTGATTTACATATACATATATATAACATAACCATCAAACATAGTTCAATAAATTGATAGAACCTTCATATAATGATACTTACCAATTTCATTTCATACATATCATATATATAGTTTTATACTTCATAATTGCATATTTCATATAACTTCACAAACCACATCTCCTTTCAATAATTCATTTATGTTATATAATCATATCACAACATTACATCTACTTATCATGTCATACTTCATAATATCACATCTCATTTATTTAATTCATTATCCATTATTCACCATTCATAAATCATATTTAAACAAACACAAGCATGGGCCCAAAGACACTAATATGCCATTCAACTTTCAGAGTTAATGTTTTGGTTTATATATCACATTTATCATTATCGTTATCCCAACTAGGCTTCAAGGATTATGTTCAACCAAGCTTCAAGGGGAACAAAGCATGCTAAGTATCAACCCAACTTGGCTTCAAGAACAAAACCCAACCTAGCTTCAAGGGTTGTAACATCTCAATTAGGCTTCAAGGACTAGACCCAACCAAGCTTCAAGGGGAGTAAAACATGTTAAACTTCAACCCAACTTGGCTTCAAGGATCAAATCCAACCTAACTTCAAGAGATTGTTACTAATAGGCATGCCACCAACAACAAAACTCTGAAAATGAATAACATATTAGACACACAATTCATTCATTATTTCATTATCAATTTCATTCTCATTCTTATCATCATTTAGGCAAACATGCCTCAATCATCATTTACATCATCATAGCCAATCACAATGGCTTCATTCATCATTATTCTTTCAAATCTTTATAGCCAATCACAATGGCTTCATTCATCATCATTTCTCAATCCACATTTCATATTTCACCCTTAACACATATATAATCATTCATCATATCATTTGCATCATGCAAATCATATCATTCATTTCCATATCACATACATTTCATACTTCATCTTATATATATATATACATATATACATATACATAACCATTCATCATTCAAGTATACACAATCAATTGCATTATCCTATCCTCACACCTTTCACCTTTCATAACACATATATACATTGGATGCTTTCACATTTCACATATTTGATTATACCCTCATATCTTTTGTATTTCATAACATATACATTATTTATATACATATTTATCAATTATATAATAGATTACATAATACATTTATCATCAAATGTACTAATGTTCCAAGTCATATAAATATATATATGCAAATAAGGTTTTGTACTTACCTTCAAAGAAACTCACACCCACTTAGACTTCTCTTCCTTAGATTCTTCAATATTTGGATTAGGGCCATTCAATCTCTTAAAAACCTAATCCAAAAGTGATCATACACATGAGATAATATAAATAAGAATCAACTAGAGTAAACTCAACACATGACACGCTCACCCACACGAGCGTGTTCCTGATCGTGCCCTAACTCCCCAATACAGAAACATTGACACGCTCATAACCACGGGCGTGTCACTGGGCGTGTAATACCTTCTGTATCTCAAACATATTGACACGTCCCACAACATGAACGTGTTCATGGCCGTGTCAATTCTCCAAACTCACAGTAGCTATGACACGCTCAATAACACGGGCGTGTTACTGGTCATGTCAATTCTACTGTCACACAGAACTTGTGACACGCTCAGTGACATGGGCGTGTCACTGCTCGTGTTACAAACCCCAAAAACAGAACCAACGACACGCCTAACAATCTGGCCGTGACCATGGGCGTGTCAGGCTAAAAACCCAGATTCCGATCAACACAAAACAACATCTAACAAAACACTTCTTTTAGCCATCATCCACTCCAAACAATCTTCACCAAACACACCCAAAACCATAACAAACTTACAAAAACACCAACAACACTTAAAACACACACCAATCATCATTATAAACATCATCCATGTATTAATTAATCAAATCCCCAAATTCATTAAACTAAACCCTTACTCAACAATTCATCATCATCCATATCAATTAATCATATTATCACCATCAAATTACCAATTCAACACACACACACATAACTTACCAACAATCATCAATCACCAAACCCAATCAAATATCCACACAACTCAAAGAAACAAGAGAATCAAGAAGAAACTTACTTAAATATCTTGTCAAATCCTCATCTCCATCTTCAATCCTCTAAAAATCCTTAAGAATTTGGTGTATAAATCATCTCTCTCTCTCTCTCTCTCTCTCGTCCAAGAAGAAGAACCTCTCTCTCTCTCTCTCGTACACGAAGAAGAAGAAGAAGAAGAAGAAGAAGAAAGAATCTTCTTTTCTTTGTTCTTATCCCCAAAATATATATATATATATATAATAATAATAATAATTACTAAAATATCCTTCACCAAAACTTTCTTTCTTTATAATCAAATACCCTTTTTAGTAATTTCACAATCCACAAAATAAATATCTTCTTTTCTTGACTTTCCATTTGACCAACATATATGTTATATATATTGCCATATACACTAAATATACATTCTCTCCACACATTGCTTTCTTTTCAAACAACACATAAACATTCTCTCTTAAATTTTCTTGTCTTATCAACTTAACATATATACATTCAATCCCCTTATAACAATAATATCACAACTTCTAAGGCACAGTTTGGGATATTACAGACAAGCTTTTGTTGCTTTTGAATTGCTTAATTCGTGCTGCTACTCCCTTAAAAATCAATTGAATTGAATTATTGCTTTTCCTTCCTTGATTTGGTTTCCAATCCCAAGCTCACTGTGAAAGTTTTTCCTCTCTCTCGGCCCCCCTTTTTTTTAATTGCCTTTGGTCCTTATTTATAGTGGTTTGATGTGGTTTATTCCTAATTAGTTAAGGTAAGTAATATTAATAAAAAAAAGAAACCGAAACCTAATTGAATTAGGTTACAAAAAATTTGCGTCGGAAAAAATCGCGCTGCCGAAAAAATTGCCGCAGGAAAAATTGGGCTGCGAAAAAATTCTGCCGCAGTTGGCAGCGTGCAGGAAACGGGCCCGTAGCCATTTCGCAGGCAGACAGGCAGAAAAATTCTGCGTGCGAAATGCCCACGGGCCCGCGCGACGATTTTTTTCGTCGCCGATTTTTCCGACTCCGATTTTTATTTTTTTACTTTTATTTGTTTATTTCTATTTTTTATTAATAAAAATTAGATACTAAAGCAAAAATTATTTAATAAAAATTATTTTAGACCAATTAGACAACAAAAATCATTTTGGACTAAATAAAACATATTGGACCGGATTGGGTCAAAAATTAAGGGTCTACAGTTTGCCCCCTACTTGAATGATCTGAAACTTTAGTGAAAGAGAATGAAAAGTAATAAGTTTTTAGCTTCTGGACCCGAGAGATTTGGACACTTGATCCTAAACTAGACTTGGATACTCGATCCTATCTGAATTTGGATACTCGATCCTAAATTGGATTGGGATACTCGATCCTAACTGGATTTGGATTGGGATGCTCCACCCTAAATTGGGTTTGGACACTCGATCCTAAATTGGGTTGGGATACTCATCCTAACTTGATTTGTATACTCGATCCTAAACTAGATTTGGATACTCGATCCTAAATTGGATTGGGATACTCGATCCTAAATTGGGTTTGGATACTCGATCCTAAATTGGGTTGGGATGCTAGATCCTAACTTGATTTGGATACTCGATCCTAAACTGGATTTGGATACTCGATTCTAAACTGGATTGGGATACTCCATCCTAACTTGATCTGGATACTCGATCCTAAATTGGATTGGAATATTCGATCCTAGCTGGACTTGGATACTCGATCCTAAATTGGGTTCAGATACTCGATCCTAAACTTGATTTGGATACTCTATCCTAAATTGGCTTTGGATGCTCGATCCTAACTTGGATTCGGATACTCGATCCTAACTTGGCTTTGGATACTCGATCCTAACTTGGATTCAGATACTCGATCCTAACTTGGATTTGGATATTCGATCCTAAATTGGATTGGGATACTCGATCCTAACTGGACTTGGATACTCGATCCTAAATTGGGTTCAGATACTCGATCCTAAACTTGATTTGGATACTCTATCCTAAATTGACTTTAGATACTCGATCCTAACTTGGATTCGGATACTCGATCCTAACTTAGATTTGGATACTCGATCCTAAATTGGATTGGGATACTCGATCCTAACTGGATTTAGATACTCGATCCTAAATTGGACTGGGATACTCGATCCTAGCTAGATTTGGATACTCGATCCTAGCTGGATTTGGATACTCAATCCTAAATTGGATTGGGATACTCGATCCTAACTAGATTTGGATACTCGATCCTAAATTGGAATGGGATACTCGATCCTAGCTAGATTTGGATACTCGATCCTAAATTGGATTGGGATACTCGATCCTAACTGGATTTGGATACTCGATCCTAAATTGGATTGGGATACTCGATCCTAGCTGAATTTGGATACTCGATCCTAAATTGGATTGGGATACTTGATCCTAACTGGATTTGGATACTTTATCCTAAATTGGATTGGGATACTCGATCCTAACTGGATTTAGATACTCGATCCTAAAATGGATTTGATTTGGGTACTTGGACCCGAGATTTGGTACTTGGACTCAAGATTGGGCACTTGGACCCAGGATTGGATTCGATTCGAGTACTTGGATCGGAGAATGAGTGCTTGGACACGAGATTGGGTACTTGGACCTAAGCTTGAGTTTGACTGACCTTTTATCATTTGAAAAATCTAACTGCTCCGGTTATTCTATGCATTGTGTTTTTTTTTATCCTCAAAATGGATCTTCATCCTTTGAGATCGAGTCTTCATCCTTGAAAATGAATCTTCATCTTTTGACTTCGGGTCTTCACCCTTGCAAATGGATCTTCATCCTTTGAGATTGGGTCTTTACCCTTGAAAATGGATCTTTATCCATTGGAGGTTGGGTCTTTACCCTGACTTTAGATCTTTTAGCTGGATTGGTCTTTTGTCTTTTGCATCTTCATTCCTTTGAGAGTTCTAATGTTCCATTCTTTTGTTCTTCCTTTTTGCAAAGATTTAGCTATTTTTAATCGGACCTTATATCCTCTCCTTGCCCCCCTGCGTGGCAAAATATTTGCAAGTGAGTTTGAAAATATTTGGTATATAAACTCAAAAATTGAAAAGGAGAAACTTTGCCCCCTGTGTAGGCTCAAACCCAATGATGTTTTTGCTATCTAGTTCTTCGCACCAGCACGTATTTCTTCTCTTTGCGAGACTACTGGAACTTCCACAAGCGAATAGGCTTTCCATGCCCCCTTGATTTGACATCTTCTTTTGATTATTTACTTTGCAGGGTGTTTGCTGTTCACTTTGAGGAAGAATAGAAAATACAAGACAAGAAAGTGCGATGTGATATGCTCATGTATGCATGATATGAATGAATGATACTTATAGTCATTCCGTTGACTCACAGACCGAGGTGATCAGCAGAAGTGTTCTTATTGGTTCTGTTTTGATGCTTGTTCAAGTCTTGCATTGGAATGATCGAAAGCTTTGCATTTGTGGCTTTTATCTTCAAGATGATGAAAACATGAGTGGTGGAGACCCCAAGCAACAGAGTTAGGGATACATCCATATCATGTCGGCTGATAGCTTCTTCATAACTTTGCCAATAATCATTTCCTTTGCCCAATGTGTCCTTTGGAGGTTCAACATACTTCCCTTAACTTGAAGGCTTTGTATGACAAAACATTTTTTATTTGTTTTTTTGAATTTTAATTTTGAAATCAAATGTTGGCTTTGCCAAATCGATGTCAATGTACCTCAGGACTTGATTTTTCCAAATTAATATATCTATAACATGACAACCCTAGTTACCGTACTAAACTCAGGAATCATTTCTATTTCAGCAAGAACTGTTGCACTTCATATAGGCACATACACATTGCTTGGCCACTGGTCTCATTGAGTTTAAACACTGTTTATCTCATATGCATGCTTATTCAAACTATCTCCACTAATAGACTCTACCTACCAAGAGAGATCAACAGGTCTTTGATAGGCTTGAAATGGGGTCTATAAGGGACATGGGTTAAATGAAGGCCATTTTGAGATAGGAGCTGGTGTGACACAATGGACAAACTCTCACACTATAAATTTCTTGTTTGAATTTTAGGCAGCTTGGAGGCAATCTCGCTATACTCCAAATTCTTCTTGGAATTAATCTGGATCTTGATCAGGACAGTCTTTGCTCTTGCAAAAAGTTTAAGACCCAAATTCATTTCTTTTCTTCTTTTCCCTTTCATTTCATTTTTCTTACTCCTCCCTTTCTTTGATCGTTTTGTTATTTGGTCCTTCTTCCTTGTAGGATTGTCAAGTACAGAACTTTTAAGCACTGAATGGTAAAAGAGAACTCAGTTGGCTTTTTGAACCATTTTGGGTTTTCTTTTCTTTTCTTTTTTTCTCTCTTTTTCCTTTTCTTTTTCTTTTCTTTTGTCTCACTTTTTTTCTTCTTCTTCTTTTTTTTCTTCTTCTCTTCTTTCTCTTTTTTTTTTTTGCTTGGTTCTAGCTCTAAAAGAGTTATCTCGTTTATACTAGCTTGAGCTTCCAATAATGGATTAGTGGAGTGACATAAATCTTTTTTAATAGCGATAAATCAATTGTTACTCCGATGTTGTCTTGATAGATTGGAGATATTAGGTGAACTTCAACTACCCTTATGGTCTTGGAAACTTCAACTATCTTTATGGTATTGATTTCTTTGATGTTCTTGTCTCTTCATCATAGTGATCATAAGACTTGTTAAAAGTATCACAACAGCTCAGGGTAAGTTATTGGGGTTATATGCCAATGAAAAGAAAGCTAAAATTTTTTGAAGGCTCAAAGGGACAGCTAGAGATTGATATTTAATTGGGTGGATACTAGTTGTTGGCTTATCAAACAATGCCTAGATCATTTCTCCCTTAAATAAGAAGAGTTCAATTTCATCTCGAAAATTTGTCAAAGCATGTTCTAAGACTGACTAAGACCTAAACAAAGATAATTATGCAGAAGCCCTCTCTAAGTAAGCATACACAACTCAATGCTATAGAGCAATTCTCTCATCTAGTAAAGTCATTCGAGTCATGATGCCTAGACACATTAATTTATAAACATTAAGCTAAATTCCTCATTGTTTGAGCACCAAAATGAACAAAGACAAATAAAAATTTATGATAAAAATAATTTATTCAAACAAATTTAAATTTGAAAAACACAATAGTTTCAAAATATTAAAGAAAGTAAGACTGAAAAGCAACATTCAAGCTAAGGAAAGTTCATTGAGTTAGGCTTCTTTTCCTTTCACATCTTCAATATACCCATCTTGAAAGGATGATAAAACAAAATCTTCTTCCAATCCTTTCCCACCATGAAGGTTGCCGGTGGAGGTACTCTATTGAACCTTGGTAATGGATTGTCTTTGGTGTTGGGCTTATCTGGCTCGGGTAGTTTGCCACTATCGATTAGGTCTTGAATCTCATGCCTTAGATGAGCACATTTATCTATTTCATGCCCTCGCATTTGATGAAATTGACAGAAGGCCTCGGTATTGAAGTTTGGTGGCAGTGGATTATGTAGAGGTTGAGGAGCTAACGGTTGTAACAACCCTTTCTTTTGCAGCTTGCTAAAAACCAAAGATAGAGGTTTCCCCAATTCTGAGAATTGTCTTTTATTCCCTTGATCGGTTACATTAACATCAACTTCTTTTTGTGCGCTTTGATTGTTAGGCTGGTTGTTCCCTTTCTCATTCCTTCTTATTGAAAAGCGATTCTTCTCCCTTTCCCATTCTTCAATTTGTACACCAGCTTGGAGAAGATCTTTGAAGTCCCTTATAAGGGAGTGAGACATCCTTTCGTGGAGATTGGGCAGGACACCTCTCACGATCATCCTTATTTGATCAGATTCATCGGGCCTTTTCTTGAGCAAAGCAGCCTTGTTTCTCCATCTCTTGACATAATCTACAAAATTCTCATTCAGTCTTTGCCTAATGGACTCCACTTCCATCAAGGTAACTTCCAACTCAACATTATATCCATATTGTTGGATGAAGGCTTTGCAAAGTAGATCCCACCTCTTTTGTGTTCCATCATCTAAGGTATTGAACCAATTTTGGACAACAGGGTCCAATGAGAGCATAAAGTACCTTAGGGTTTGAGCCTTAGTAGCTCGGGCAGATTGCATGGCAGTGATATATTACTTCACGAGATGAGGATTTCCGGTGCCATTGTACTTAGCAAAGGAAGGTATCTTGAATTTATAAGGGACCTCTTCATCTTGTTCAAATAACTTGTCAACTTTGGACATCTCTTCGGTTTTCAGCTTCTTCTCAAATTTCTTTTCTAATCAGCAATCATCTTTTCAACATCAGATGTCTCGGTCTTTTCAATAATTGCCTTCTCGACAGCCTTCTGTTCTTTCTTCTTTTCTTGAACCTCTTGGTAGTATTGAGCCCAATCATCATCATCATCAATGACCACCTTTTCATCATCAAAAGCTACTTCATTAACTTTAGTCTTCCCTTTGTCCTTTGGTTTCTTAGTGCTAGCAGATGCCTCAGCATGGTTTTCTAAGATTGCAGTCAATTGGTTCTTCATGGTCTCAGCTAGGGCCTCTTTGATTTCTTCCATCTTAGCATTGAGGGCCTCATCCACCATCCTTTGAATTTGTTCGGGCTCTATTGTTTTTGGTAAGCAAGTGATTGAGTCGTTGCTAGATATCTCATCTCCGGTGTAGGTCGGATTGTCGTAAGCTTTTGAACTTTCATAATCCAGGGCTGTGGGCCAGAGAGGATCGATGATATGAGATGCAAATGTATGCATGTATGCATGTATGCACAAATAATCAACAAACAAGGACAAATTAGGACGTTCCTTCCAACCTTATAACATCCACACACGAATGGCGAGTCTCTTTTCCTAGGTATATGGTTAACCAAAATACCAAAATGGGGTACCTTGCTTTCGAATAATTCCCTCGGACATTTTAACCAATAGTTCTATTTTCGAAGATAGAAATCCATCCATGATAATTCCCATTAATTAGGTTTTAATCTATCCAACCAACTAAAGTAGCTTTTATGCCATATTGGATTAAAACTAAATTAAGAGGTTTATCATAAATAAATTTCTCACTTGCAAAAGGTAACTAATGGTTCATGCCAAAAACAAGCCCATGGTTAATTTATTCTTAGTGTAAACTAGGCCCACAATTGATTTTTAGTATTTCATAATTGACCTAAAATATTTTGCAAGCTCTTTGTAAGAAATGGTTGGGTGAAAATAGTTTTGTTTCTAAGCCCATTGTAAAAGATTTTAGAAAAATGGATTTTGGGCTTAGTATTTGGGCCATGGGGCAAAGAATTTTTGATTTGTTTTTAGAAAAAATCTTATGTCCAAAGACCATCTTGAAAAGTTTTGAAAACAGCTTTGGTCTTTTGGATTTTAAAGAGAAATTTATTTTGAGCTTACAATGTATTTAGGTCATATTAGAAAAAGAACAAACCAAATAAGTCATGATTTAGACTAAGATAAACCAACCATAGTCAAACAACACGCATTTGGGGTAAAACCTAAGGAAAGTAACTAGGCCAATTACATGAGCTTTAGTCTTTGGGTTAAAAGGCTTAGATTCTCATAGCAAGTATATACCCAATGGTACGAGGCTATGAGTGGTTATGCCATGCTCAATCTCCATACCTTGAGTGAAAGTATGGTATCCCTTACATAACATAACATGGGTAACACGGGAGTCCTAACTCACGCATACAATGCAATATAATATGATGCAATGGATAATATCATTATAAGAAAGAATAGAATAATATAAAGACCAACGGAATCAACTTCTCTTATCCCCAGTGGAGTCGCCACTTTGAGCAGGGATTTTCGCCCCCACTCCCGGTAGAATGGTTCTTGCGACGTCGGCACTGTTTAGGCTCGGGGCCTTAGAGAACACGAACCTAAGTCCGGAGAAAATGGAGTCGCCACCCGGATGGGCCGGGAAAAAAGAAAGGGGTGGATGACTCGATTCCTAAGGAATCCCCAACCCCCTAATGGGTTCGGAAAGTTGGGTACGTGTGGCGAAGGTGAGAAATGGCCCAGCACCCCCACAATGCCTGGTTTATTAGAACCGGCCTCCTTTACAGGTCTTAATATTATAAAATTCTTAAATATAACAATATTATCCATACTACACACAATAAAAAGAAAGCATCATTATATTAAAATCAAAGCAATGTCCAAACAAAACAAAAACAAATAAATGGACACCCATCCAAGGATGGAAACATGTCCTTACATCACATGTCTAGATAGGACACCCACCAAAAGGTAGAAACATGCCCTTTACATAAGTTCTAAAATAGAAAAGAAAATTAAATTACATGATGTTTAACTAATGAGGTACCCACCAAGTGGAAACATACCTCTTACAACTTTTGGAAGTCTAAATTAATTGAAAAAAGTAAATAATCATCCATAATAAATAAATCATTCATTAAAAGTATTTAAATATCAATAAAATAAACATCCATCCATGATAAATTAAATAAATCAAGTATTGAAATTAAATAGATTAAATCATAAGAGATAAATCAAGGTATAAATAAATATGGAATTAAATAAAGCAAATAAAAGTTCAATTATAGCTACTGTGACTTTTTATGGAATTAAAATAAATTAGGATTTTATGTTTTAAAAGATTTGTAAGACTCTTTGATTAACCAAATTAAGATTGGAATGATGAAATCATGAAACTAGGGTTTTAAATACCTTAAAATACCTTAATTTCTGATTTTTGGTTATTGAATTTTTAAGCTACTGTGTAATTTTTGAGTTTTTATGTTTTTATGTTTTTTAATGTTTAAAAAGGATTAGGGTTCATAAAAATTAGGGTTTAAGGTTTTAAAAGGGTTAGTTTTCATTATTTTAGGTTTAAAAGCTGAATTTTGGATTTTCGGGTTTTAGAATTTAGGTCACGGGTAAAAGATTTGAATTAGGGTTTTAGAAATCAATTTGATAATTTATGAAGTTTTATGAATTTAAACAAATGGATTGAAGTTTTTATAAGTAGAAAAGATGTTTTTTAAGGCTTTTTGAATGAAATAGAACCTACTTTAAAATTTTAATAGAAAAAGAATTTGATTTTGGTTTTGTTGAAAAATATGTTCAATTAGAGTTTTAAGATTTTTAAGAAGAAAAAAATAACAATTTTAAATCTTTTTAGAAAAGAAGGTCACGTTTTAGTGTTTTAACTTTGGAAAACTATCTTGATAATTCATAAATTTATCTATGCATCATAACTTGAATGACTTTACTAGATAAGGGAATTGCTCTATAGCATTGAGTTGTGTATGCTTACTTAGAGAGGGCCCCTGCATAATTATCTTTGTCTAGGTCTTAGTCAGTCTTAGAACATGCTTTGACAAACTTTCGAGGCAAAATTGAACTCTGCTTATTTAAGGGAGAGATGATCTAGGCATTGTTTGATTAGCCAACAACTAGTATCCACCCAATTAAATATTAATCCCTAGTTGTCCCTTTGAGCCTTCATAAAATTTTAGCTTTCTTTTCATTGACATGTAACCTCAACAACCTATGTAACACCCCATCTTAGCCTACGTTTATAAACCAAGATGGACTGTTAACTCATGGTGGTTGTGCCTTAATATTTTACTTAGCCAATTTTAAATGTAGATTTTAAAAAACTTTTGCCATAACCTCCCCTAAAAATGGAGGTCCCAAGTGTCACCAAAACTGATTTTTCTTATTTTTGAAAAATATTTTGTTTCACAATTCAACTCAAGCACACTCCCAATAATCCACCCTTATAACCTCAACTACATTCCTGCAAGAAGAATTCACACTTCTATACTTGCATACATAAGTGCTAAACCCAAATAAGATTTATTAGATTACTAGCAGTGTACGTGTTCTAGCTTTTCAATATAATACATTTATTTGCTAGATCATACAAGCTTATGTACATGCCATATTGCTACATTCAATCATATCCAAACTCCTACCCAAAGTAGTAGTCAAGGCCAGCTGCGCAGGACATGCTGCAATCTCGTCTCCTCGTTTAACCTACGAGTTTAGAAGGAAACTAAACTCGCTAAGCAATTGCTTAGTAGGTACTTAAATCATTGCAATAAAATGAAAGCATTATTTGAACATATATTTATATACTTTAAACAATTGAAAGGAATAAATACAAAACACAGAAGGTAAAAAGGCTTGACTGAATATTTTGAATTTAAATCATTTTTCTTGCTTTTATCATTTTGGTTGCTCTACTGGTTTAACAGAACGTCAGCGGATAAGGAAGGGTCATGATAAACATATCTCGTCATGATCATATTTCATTATCTTTCATCATAATTCTTGCACATGTTCCAATGGCCATTATCATTGCATCATTGATCATGTCATTGCAATCATCGGCCTTCAGCCGGAATATCATATCATGTCATAAGCAGTACTGCAGTAATAGTATGATGCATCATACCCTTATCTTAAGGGTTCTGTCATAACCAAGTAGAGCGTAAACAATTTATTAATTAATTTGATCATGATATTCAATAAGCCATGATTTTTCCATAATGCATGTATTGTCGGAATAGCTTGTCATGATGCCTTTCTGATCATTTCCAATTCTCTTTCATGTCATTTGATATGATTTAACATCAATCCATAACATAATATTCAAGTTTTAACACATTTAGAAAAATAACCAAATGAATAGTAACACGGTGCGTAAAATCGGCAACGCAATGGCGCGCGACAACTAAATAGTAAAATCTGTTTTTACTGCTGAAAATCAGTCAACTTTGGCAACAGTTTTGACTAAGTAAACAACCTTATTTTTGGATGAATTTTTGCAGGAAAACACTTTCATAAGTTAACTAAATGCATGTAAAATTTTGTCAAAAAATTCTTTCGTTTTCCCCTTCAACGGACTGCCCAAAATGAAAGCTGCAGAATGGTGCCCAAAAGGGACCATTCGGCCCAATTTTCAAAATTTGAGGGAAATTCATTTTTTTCTTGCAAAATTGATTTTTAGACTCCTTTTTTGATACCATTGAAAGACTAAGGGTCCCTCTTTCAAAAATCAAACTAAAGGAGTGATTAAAAGTTCATCAAAGTTCATGGATAATTGAGCAAAGTTTAGCTAGTTTGTTTCGTTTTCATTCTTTTCACAATCAATTGATTACCAATGGTTCAAGAGTACTTTCCCACATATTTACCACACATAATAACATCATTTCAAAGCAATTTCAAAAGTCCCATAATGCAAAATATGTGAATTAATTGAAAAGGGCAATGATTTAAGTACCAAACCTTAATTCTTTTCACTTGTTTCTAGTTCTTTTATGCCTTCTTTGCTTCCTTCTCTCTCACTTCTTGATTTCCTATAATTTTCATAAAATCCATGTCAAGAACATAATAAAATTTAAGTGCTTCATGCCTTATTTTGCTAACTAATACTACTAGCCATCCTTTTTATCCTTAATCTTATATGTGCAAGTCATCTCTTTCACTTTTCTTCAACTTCTTAAATTTTCTATAATCATCATATTTATTCTTTCACTTGTATCTTACAAATACTATAACCAATGAAAGAAATAGAACCATAGATGAATTTCCTTACCTTAAAATCTTATTCTCCACCCAAGTTTGCAACCTCTCTTTATTCTCCAAAATTAGCTACTTGAAAAAAAAACAATCTCTCTCTCTTTTCCCTTTCTCTTATTTTCGGCCAAGCAAGAACAAAGAGAGTTCTTGGCTTTATTTTTGTGGTGTTCTCTCCTCCAAATGGCAGCCAAGAGGGGTTAGTATGTCATGGTGTAAATGTTGATTTCCCATTGGTACACATATGTGGGAAAATGGCTAATTCTCATTGGTCCAAATGTCTCCTTCTTTTATTTATTTACAACCCAAGCCCTTGGACTTCCTTTTAATTATATTTTGGCCCCTCAACCTCTTTGTGCTGAAATTTTACGGTCTAAGGTGTGAAAAGACCAAAATACCCTCCGGCGATTACTTGTTCGTAACTTTTAAACCGCGCACTTCCGCCGAATGCTATGGTACACTTTTTGACTCAGTTTTTCCTCTAATTTTCATTTTTGAGATCCATTATTACTTTCGAGACACTTTTAAAAATGACCATAATGCCCCTGGTCAAAATCCCCTATATCTTCCAAACCGTGCGTTTTCGGGAAAAACCGTGTCACGCTGTTGCTACCCGATTTTTCTCTACTTTCCATTTCTGGAGTCTGTTATATGCACTATTAAGGACCTCCGGAACAACTTTTTGTAATTACAGTCACCTCCCCAAAACTTTTTTGAAATTACAGTCACCTCCCCAAAACTTTGTAATCTTTTCAAATAGGTCCTTTCAGTTCTATAGAACTTCCCTTCACTTCGCGCTCTTGAGTAGCTTCTTGGGATGGTTCCTCTTACTGTACGCGGATGTACTGTACATGGATATACTGTACATATGTACTGTATATGGATGTACTGTAAATATGTACAAATTGGGTCGTGACATTTCTTCCCCTCTAAAATTTAGACTTCGTCCCGAAGCCGATCGGGTATAAAATTTAGGCTTCCATCCTCATTATTCCTTCCCTTTCCCAAATTATCTCTTCCATTCTATGGTTCCTTCGCCGCACTTTAACTGGAGGAATTCTCTTATTTCTTAATCCTTTGGCTTTTCATGCTAAAATTTCTATTGGTTCTTCTTCATAATTTAGGTTAGATTGTACTCTGATGTTTTATGTCTTTATATCATGTGTGAAGTTCAAACGATATTGCCTTATCATTGAAACGTGAAAAACATTATGTATTTTGTTCAGTTCTGGTAATAGCGTTAACCGATAGGCTATTGATCTATGCGTTCGATGATCTCGTATAGTCCAATAACCCTAAGGCTTAACTTACTTTTCTGCTTAAATCTTAATACCTTCTTTCATGGGAAAGTCTTAAGAAAAATCTTGAGAGTTCTATGTCCCTTCATTTCGAGTTCGCATATGATTTTATCTTGTCTTTACTTAATTTCGTCCAACACTCTGGTGTTCCATGTTTTCTTTCGTATAATTCTTTATAGGGCGTCACCGTATGCTGAATTAATAGTCGTTGTTATATGCATATTCAATTAAACTCAAATACCTATTCCAGCCACCCTTAAATTCTATGACACATACTCTTAATATGTCCTCCCAAAATTTGGATTACTCTTTCAAATCGTCCATCTGTTTACGGGTGAAAGGTAGTGCTATAATTTGTTTGGGTTTCAGAAGCTGTTTGCGACTTCGTCCATAAATTCATGGTGAACTGTGGACCTCTGCCTAAAATGATAGACGTTGGAATCCTGTGTAATCGTACAATTTCTTTGGCGTACATTTCCACCAATTTATCTATTGAATAATCCATTTGTAAAAGTAGAAAATGAGCTAACTTAGTTAGGCAGTCAACGATTATACGAACAATGTCATGCCGGCCTCGTGTCATTGGTACTTCTATGACAAAATCCACAATGATATGTTCCCATTTCCATACCAGAGTGGGAATTAGTTGTAATAGTCCCGATAGTATTTGATGTTTCGCTTTTGCTTGTTGACATATTAAACATTTGGTCATAAAATCAACAATATCTCTCTTCATTCCAGGCTACCATTAAAACTTCTTTAGATATTGATACATTTGTAACTCCTGGATGCATTGCGTGGAGACTACAATATGCTTTTTGAAAAAATTTTCTTTCTTATGTCTCCCATTGTTAGTATCATTACTCTATTGTCATAATACAAACTACTGTTCTTAGAAATTTAGAATTTTATATCCTTTCCTCCTTGCACTTGCTTGATCCATTTTTGTATTTATTCATTTTCCTTTTTCACTTGATGAATTTCTTGAAAAAAAACATAGTTTATGCTTGCATTTCTACTACTAGTACTTCCTCTTCCATTGGTCTTAAACTGATCTTTATAGCGCCTAAGGCTGGTATCGATTTTCCACCAAGTGCGTCGGCCACCACGTTAGCTTTTCCTAGATGATAATTTATAACTTAGCTGTTATTTCCAAAACTTGGGCTTACTTTCCTTACCATAAATTGAGATCCTCTTAGGTTGGCGGATATTTAAAACTTTTGACACTTTTCTCCATATAAATCATATCTCCAAATCTTGAAAGCCAATACGATAACTATTAATTCCAAACAGTGTGCCGGGTTATTATTATTATTATTATTATTTTCGTATGGTTTAAATCATCAAAAGACTTATGCGACTATTTTATCCCTTTGCATAAGCATATAACCTTAACCGATGTGTGAAGCATCACTATATATCACAAATTCTTTGCTGGACACGGGCCGTATGGGTATTGA
This sequence comes from Garcia nutans, assembly GCA_947685225.1. NCBI lineage: Eukaryota > Viridiplantae > Streptophyta > Magnoliopsida > Malpighiales > Euphorbiaceae > Garcia > Garcia nutans. The sequence goes on from CANTUV010000044.1 coordinate 21,279,998, forward strand.
AGCATTTGTTAACTTTTCCTTTAGTTTCTCAACGTTCCTCTAACATTTATCAGTCCATTGGAGTTTGGCATTCCTTTGAAACAACCTTGTCATTAGGATGATAATAATGGAAAACCCTTTTATAAAAAATTAATAGTACCCATCCAGTCCTAAAAAGATTCTTACTTCTATTACTGTCTTTGGTGTTTTCCATTCCAAAATGGCTTTTATTTTCTTAAGACCTACTTTAATGCCTTATGCTAATATGGTGTGTTCTAAGAATGTCACTTTTTCCAATCAAAACTCGCATTTTTCATGTTTGACGTACAACTGCTTCTCTCGCAACATTTGCAATATTATATAAAAGTATCGATCGTATTCTTCTTTGTTCCTTAAATAAACAAAGGTGTCATCTATGAACACCATTTACAAATCGGTCAAAGTATGGATGAAAGATATGATTCATTAAATCCATGAATACTACTGACACATTTGTGAGCTCAAAGGGCATTACAAGGAACTGATAACATCCTTATCGAGTTCTAGATGTAGTCTTTAGAATGTCTTTTCCTTTGATCCGCAGCTGCTGATATCCCAGTCGGTGATCTATTTTTTTTTTTAAACAAAACCTTGGTTCCCTTAAGTTGGTTGAATACATCGTCAATGGATGGTAATAGATATTTATCCTTAATCGTAAGCTCATTCAACTACTATAGTTCACATATGACCTTAAGGATTTATCTTTCTTCTTGACGAAGAGTACTGGCATGCCCCATGAAGAAATACTTGGTCGTATAAGACTCTTGTCGAGTAGCTTCTATAATTGTGTTTTCATTTCTTTGGGTTCCGCTGGTACCATTCAGTATGAGGCAACTGACACCGGTGCAGTTCCCGGATATACATTTATAGTGAATCCTACTTTTCTCTTAGGTGATAATTCGGGTAGCTCATCTAAAGAAACATCGAGAAAATCACACATTGTAGATACCTCTTGAATCTTTATCACATTCTTCTTTGCTTCCATAGTGCTTACCAAGTATGCCTCACATCCGTTTGTATGGAACGCCTTATTGTAACTGCTGTTGTTACGTTGTTTAGGTAATCGGCTCTCTTTCCTACTGCCGTCACTTTCTCCTTGTGGGGAGTATGAAGTATTACTCTCCATCTTCTTATAATCGACCACTGTTTTATGCCTTGTTAGCCAATCCAATACCAACATTACGTCAAATTCTCGGAATGGTAACTCTATTAAATTTTCTGAAAATGCATTTTCATGTAACTCTATAGAACATTCTTTAATCACTTGTGTGTAACTACCTCGTCTCTTATCGGATTTATAACTAATGTTTCAAACTTAACATATCCTACTGGTAATTCTTCTAAGTTTTCATTGCGTAGGCTCTGGCTGGTGTACTTGAATTGAGCTAGTCAACGGTCTCTGATTGTGCTCTTTGAAAATTCAAATCACTTTCCTTTCCCCTGCTTCGGCCTCGGCCAAAAGCGGGCCGTGATTTTTTTCTGTAGGTGCGGGTGCATTCATTTGTCTTTCTGGCAGTTTACCCTAACACGATCTAGTGCCCCGCATTCCCAGCATCCATCTGTTAATTACCAGCATTCACTCTTACGTCTTCATCCACAGTGTTTGCATAGAGGAGTAATATATCCTTCAAATCTATATTTCTTTCCAATCCTCCAGTAATTTTTGAATTGTTATTTTTTTCTTTTTCCTTTACCTAGTCCTTGGGTTGTTATTACTTTCATTGTTTCCTTTTTTATCTAATTTTAATTCTGCACCTTCTACCTTTGTGGTTCTTAATTTCTCTCTTTCTCTTCTCTCTCTCTTTTTTTCTTCCCATCATTTCCTGAATTCATAAATCTCATATATCTTCTTCTTATAATTTCTTAATTTTGATGATTACATTGGGGCATTTTCAGGAGGAATCACAATACAGTGTTTTGATTAGATTTCATCTAGTTTCTATTCATATGGTCTGTCACCTACCTTATTAAGACTTCACGGGATGGTCAACCATCATCATTGGTCGAGCACGGTTAACTCTGGTTTTCTGCTAAATTTCACCACGACGGTGTCGGGTCAGCAGTATCTTCTTAGTGCGCTTACTTCATCTGCTTATGTGAATATTGTACATGGGGTTATTGTACATAGTCTCTAGTGGCCGGACATGACAATTTCTCATATACTTATTTCTGTTCACTCATCTTTGTTATCTAAGTTCTATCTATTTTATCTCTTACCGTCTAGTCTTTACATTTTACGTACTTTTCTTTTATCCTAATATTATGTTCCTCTTTTTATTCCATTCTTCAAATTTCATTTTTTTTATATACATTTTCATTTTCATATACGCCTATCTAACCTTCTCCTGGAACCCCCTTATCAGGACCCCGGTATACTGGCTACGGATGTCTGGCACTTTGAACCTCGGCCGGATCCTTGGCTTTGTGATCGCCGTCTTTACTATTCAAAACTATCTTCACTTCTAAACTTCTTCTCAACTTGTCGAAATCTTTCCAAGCTTTAAGTTTGTACTCTCTTTTGTTGCATACGTTGGTGTCTACTTCTCTAATCTATGTATACCCTCTCAATACCTAAAACTTTCACAGCTAATCTTGAAAATTTAAACACGTCCATGACTACTAATTGTACTTTAATTCCATTATTTAATCCTTCCAAAACCTTTGACGTCTTTCTTGCTTTGTTTCTATCATTTTCTTTGCATACTTACTGAGGCGGGTGAACTCTCTATCATACTCAGATACTGTCATTCTTCCTTGCTGTGGATATATAACTCATTTCTCCTTGTGTTTAAGTATGTTTTACCAAGTGTATGTTTCTTCTACCCAAAGGGACATGGCATAAATAAATCTTTTATTTGGCGTGCATCTCAGTTGTTCCAATGCCCTACTAGTACTGTCCAAACAGTACTCAACTTCTTCAAATCCTTCTTCCCTATTAGCCTTAAATTCTTTAGCCCCATATTTCCTTAACTTCTCGATTGGGGACTTCCTTTCTCTTTTGGTAGCAACAGGTACCATTCTTGCCGTTTATTGCAATGGTACTGTCATCTATCGTAAATAAACTTCGGGGCCTTCCACAGCCACCGTTGCGGGTCGTGGCATAAGTCCAAGACCCATTTCTACATTTATGGGTACGAAAGCGCGTGATTCCTTCTCTTGATCTATAACTCTTTGTGATTCTGCCTCTTGTAACCTTATACCGTATACATATATCGTGATAAGGATTAGCAGCTGGCTTGACTCAACACATTACTTTCCTATATGGCATGTACATAATCACTATTAGATTTTCCTTTATCACATGTACCTCATATACTTATGTATTTATAATATTCTTTCTAATATACTGACATTTCGTACCTAAATGATATATGCTCTCATTTCTTATCTGCTATACGATATCCCATTTTACATTGGTAATGGCCACTCCCAACATAAAATGTGTATCCTCCTATGTTGAATTTTCCAGGACCGGCTAAACCGGTGCTCTGATACCACTAAATGTAACACCCCATCTTAGCCTACGTTTATAGACCAAGATGGACTGTTAACTCATGGTGGTTGTGCCTTAATATTTTACTTAGCCAATTTTAAATGCAGATTTTAAAAAATTTTTGCCATAACCTCCCCTAAAAATGGAGGTCCCAAGTGTCGCCAAAACTGATTTTTCTTATTTTTGAAAAATATTTTGTTTCACAATTCAACTCAAGCACACTCCCAATAATCCACCCTTATAACCTCAACTACATTCCTGCAAGAAGAATTCACACTTCTATACTTGCATACATAAGTGCTAAACCCAAATAAGATTTATTAGATTACTAGCAGTGTACGTGTTCTAGCTTTTCAGTATAATACATTTATTTGCTAGATCATACAAGCTTATGTACATGCCATATTGCTACAATCAATCATATCCAAACTCCTACCCAAAGTAGTAGTCAAGGCCAGCTGCGCAGGACATGCTGCAATCTCGTCTCCTCGTTTAACCTACGAGTTTAGAAGGAAACTAAACTCGCTAAGCAATTGCTTAGTGGGTACTTAAATCATTGCAATAAAATGAAAGCATTATTTGAACATATATTTATATACTTTAAACAATTGAAAGGAATAAATACAAAACACAGAAGGTAAAAAGGCTTGACTGAATATTTTGAATTTAAATCATTTTTCTTGCTTTTATCATTTTGGTTGCTCTACTGGTTTAACAGAACGTCAGCGGATAAGGAAAGATCATGATAAACATATCTCGTCATGATCATATTTCATTATCTTTCATCATAATTCTTGCACATGTGCCAATGGCCATTATCATTGCATCATTGATCATGTCATTGCAATCATCGGCCTTCAGCCGGAATATCATATCATGTCATAAGCAGTACTGCAGTAATAGTATGATGGATCATACCCTTATCTCAAGGGTTCTGTCATAACCAAGTAGAGCATAAACAATTTATTAATTAATTTGATCATGATATTCAATAAGCCATGATTTTTTCATAATGCATGTATTGTCGGAATAGCTTGTCATGATGCCTTTCTGATCATTTCCAATTCTCCTTCATGTCATTTGATATGATTTAACATCAATCCATAACATAATATTCAAGTTTTAACACATTTAGAAAAATGACCAAATGAATAGTAGCACGGTGCGTAAAATCGGCAACGCAATGGCGCGCGACAACTAAATAGTAAAATCTGTTTTTACTGCTGAAAATCAGTCAACTTTGGCAACAGTTTTGACTAAGTAAACAACCTTATTTTTGGATGAATTTTTGCAGGAAAACACTTTCAAGTTAACTAAATGCATGTAAAATTTCGTCAAAAAATTCTTTCGTTTGCCCCTTCAACGGACTGCCCAAAATGAAAGCTGCAGAATGGTGCCCAAAAGGGACCATTCGGCCCAATTTTCAAAATTTGAGGGAAATTCATTTTTTTCTTGCAAAATTGATTTTTAGACTCCTTTTGTGATACCATTGAAAGACTAAGGGTCCCTCTTTCAAAAATCAAATTAAAGGAGTGATTAAAAGTTCATCAAAGTTCATGGATAATTGAGCAAAGTTTAGCTAGTTTGTTTTGTTTTCATTCTTTTCACAATCAATTGATTACCAATGGTTCAAAAGTACTTTCCCACATATTTACCACACATAATAACATCATTTCAAAGCAATTTCAAAAGTCCCATAATGCAAAATATGTGAATTAATTGAAAAGGGCAATGATTTAAGTACCAAACCTTAATTCTTTTCACTTGTTTCTAGTTCTTTTATGCCTTCTTTGCGTCCTTCTCTCTCACTTCTTGATTTCCTATAATTTTCATAAAATCCATGTCAAGAACATAATAAAATTTAAGTGCTTCATGCCTTATTTTGCTAACTAATACTACTAGCCATCCTTTTTATCCTTAATCTTATATGTGCAAGTCATCTCTTTCACTTTTCTTCAACTTCTTAAATTTTCTATAATCATCATATTTATTCTTTCACTTGTATCTTACAAATACTATAACCAATGAAAGAAATAGAACCATAGATGAATTTCCTTACCTTAAAATCTTATTCTCCACCCAAGTTTGCAACCTCTCTTTATTCTCCAAAATTAGCTACTTGAAAAAAAAAACAATCTCTCTCTCTTTTCCCTTTCTCTTATTTTCGGCCAAGCAAGGACAAAGAGAGTTCTTGGCTTTATTTTTGTGGTGTTCTCTCCTCCAAATGGCAGCCAAGAGGGGTTAATATGTCATGGTGTAAATGTTGATTTCCCATTGGTACACATATGTGGGAAAATGGCTAATTCTCATTGGTCCAAATGTCTCCTTCTTTTATTTATTTACAACCCAAGCCCTTGGACTTCCTTTTAATTATATTTTGGCCCCTCAACCTCTTTGTGCTGAAATTTTATGGTCTAAGGTGTGAAAAGACCAAAATACCCTCCGGCGATTACTTGTTCGTAACTTTTAAACCGCACACTTCCGCCGAATGCTATGGTACACTTTTTGACTCAGTTTTTCCTCTACTTTTTATTTTTGAGATCCATTATTACTTTCGAGACACTATTGAAAATGACCATAATGCCCCTGGTCAAAATCCCCTATATCTTCCAAACCGTGCGTTTTTGGGAAAAACCGTGTCACGCTGTTGCTACCCAATTTTTCTCTACTTTCCATTTCTGGAGTCTGTTATATGCACTATTAAGGACCTCCGGAACAACTTTTGGTAATTACAGTCACCTCCCCAAAACTTTTTAGAAATTACAGTCACCTCCCCAAAACTTTGTAATCTTTTCAAATAGGTCCTTTCAGTTCTATAGAACTTCCCTTCACTTCGCGCTCTTGAGTAGCTTCTCGGGATGGTTCCTCTTACTGTACGCGGATGTACTGTACATGGATATACTGTACATATGTACTGTACATGGATGTACTGTAAATATGTACAAATTGGGTCGTGACAACCTACCTTGAGCTATTGTGATACTTTTGACAAGTCTTATGATCACAAAGGTGAAAAGGCAAGAAGATCAAAGAAAGAAATGAATAGTCAAGACTATGAAGATAGTTGAAGTTCTCAAGACCATAAGGGCAGTTGATGTTTTCAAGACCATAAGGATAGTTGATGTTCTCAAAACCTTAACGGTAGTTGAAGTTCCCTTAATGTCTCCAATATATCGAGACAACATCAACATTAGAGTAACAAATGATTTATCCCTGTTAAAGAATAGAAAAAAGAAAAAAAAGAGAGAATAGAAAAAGAAAAGAAAGAAAAAAGAATAGAAAAAAGAAAAAAAAAGAAGATAAAACTTAAAAAGGCGGTTCAGAAAGCCAACTGAGTTCTCTTTTACCTAAAGCAGCAAAAGGCTTCTATTTGGTTCATAAAGACATTTTTACTTGAATTGGTCCAACCTAACCAAAGATTCAATCAAAATTGGAGAAAAGGAGGAAGACCACCCAGTTCTTGAAAGTTCTGTAGTCTAACAAGAAAGAAGGACAAAAAGACAAAGAAAGGGAAGAGTAAGAAAAATAAAAAGAAAGAAAAGGGAGAAGAAGAAAAGAAACAAATTTGGGTCTTAAACTTTATGCAAGGGCAAAAACTGTCCTAATCAAGATCCAAATTAATGCTAAGAAGATAGAAGAAATTTGGAGTCTAGCAAGGTTGCCTCCAAGCTGCCTAAAATTCCACCAAGAAATTTGTAGTGTGAAGGTTTGTCCATTGTGTCACACCAGCTCCAATCTCAAAATGGCCTTCACTTAAGCATGTTTTCCTCATAGACCCCATTTCAAGCCTATCAAAGACCTGTTGATCTCTCTTGGTAGGTAGAGTCTATTAGTGGAGATAGTTTGGATAAGCATAAATATGAGAAAGACAATATTTAAACTCAAATCAGACCTTTGGCTAAGTAATGTGTATATGCCTATCTGAAGTGCAACAATTTTGGCTTAAATAGAAATAATTCCCGAGTTTAGTACTGTAACTAGGGTTGTCATGTTATAGATATATTAATTTGGAAAATCAAGTCCTGAGGTACATTGATATTAATTTGGAAAAGCCAACATTTGTTTTCAAAATTAAAATTAAAAATTCAAAAAAAAAGAGTGTTTTCTCATACAAAGCCTTCGAGCTAAGGGAAGTCTGTTGAAATGATTATTGGCAAGGTCATGAAGAAGCTATCAACCGACAAGCTTAGAAATGGATGCATCCCTAACTCTGCTGCTCAGGGTCTCCACCACTCATGTTTTCAACATCTTGAAGATGAAAGCCACAAATGCTTTCGAACATTCCCATGCAAGACTTGAACAGGCGTCAAAAGGAGTCAATGAGAACACTTCTGCTGATCACCTCAGTCTATGAGTCAATAAAACCACTGTAAGTACCATTCATGCATATCATGCATACACGAGCATGTCACATCGCACTTTCTTGTCTTGTGTTGTCTATTCCTTGTCAAAATGAACAGCAAGCAATCAAAAGAAGATATCAAATCAGGGGGGGCATAGAAAGCCCATTGATTGAGAAAGCTCCAGTAATTTTGCAAAGAGAAGAAATGCGTGCTTGTGCGAAGAACTAGATGAGAACAACATCAATCAGAGTCCGCATAGAAAAATCATGGGTTTGAGCCTACACAGGGGGCAAAGTTTATCCTTTTTAATTTTTTGAGTTTATATACCAAATATTTTTAAACTCACTTACAAATATTTTGCCACACAGGGGGGCAAGGAGAGGATATAAGGTCCAATTAAAAATAGCTAAATCTTTGCAAAAAGGAAGAACAAAAGAATGGAACAATTAGAACTCTCAAAAGAATGAAGATGCAAAAGACGAAAGATCAATCGAGCTAAAAGAGCTGAAGCCAGGGTAAAAACCCGACGTCCAATCGATAAAGATCAATGTTTCAAGGGTAAAGACCCGATGTCAAAAAGATGAAGATTCATTTTTAAGGATAAAGACCCAGTCTCAAAGGATGAAGATCCAATTTGATGGTGAGGAATCACAATGCATAAAACAGCCAGAACAGTCAGAATTCCCAACTAAAAGGTAAGCCAAAATCAATTCAAGCTCGGGTCCAAGTACCCAATCCCGGGTCCAAGTACCTAATTTCGAGTCCAAGTACCCAAAATCAATTCAATCCCGGGTCCAAGTATTCAAGCTCGGGTCCAAGTAACCAATCTCGGGTCCAAGTACCCAAATCAAATCAATCTCGGGTCCAAGTACCCAATCCTGGGTCCAAGTACCCAATATCGGGTCCAAGTACCCAAATCAAATCAATCTCGGGTTAAAGTACCCAAGCTCGGGTCCAAGTACCCCATCTCGGGTCCAAGTACCCAAATCAAATCAATCTCGGGTCCAAGTACCCAAGCTCGAGTCCAAGTACCCAATCTCGGGCCCAAGTACCCAAATCAAATCAATCTCGGGTCCAAGTACCCAATCCCGGGTCCAAGTACCCAAATCAAATCAATCTCGGGTCCAAGTACCCAATCCCGGGTCCAAGTACCCAAAATCAATTCAAGCTCAGGTCCAAGTACCCAATCTCGGGTCCAAGTGCCCAAATCAAATCAATCCCGGGTCCAAGTACCCAATCTCGGGTCCAAGTACCCAAAGTCAATTCAATCCCGGGTCCAAGTACCATATCTTGGGACCAAGTGCCCAATTTTGGGTCCAAGTACCCAAATCAAATCCAATCTCAGGTCCAAGTACTCAAATCAAATCAATCCTGGGTCCACGTACCCAATCCTGGGTCCAAGTACCCAATCTCGGGTCCAAGTACCCAATCTCGAGTCCAAATTCAATCAAGGGTCCAAGTACCCAAATTCAATCAATCTCGGGTCCAAGTACCCAAAACAAATTTAATTCGCCATCTCAATCTCGGGTCTTATTGCTTTTCACTCTCTTTCACTAAGGTTTCAGATCATTTAAGCAGGGGGCAAACTGTATACACTTAATTTTTGACCCAATATGTTCCATTATGTTTAAAATGATTTTTCTTGTCTAATTGGTCCAAAATAATTTTAATTAAGTAATTTTTACCTTAGTATCTAATTTTTATTAATAAAAAATGAAAATAAACAAAGAAAAATTAAAAAATAAAAATAAAATCGGAGTCGGAAAAAAATCGGCAGCAAAAAGCAGTCGTGCGGGCCCGTGGGCATTTTGCCCGCAGGAATTTCCTGCGAGCAGTACACCCGTAGGCCCAGCGCTTCACCCGCAGGCCTGCGAGCGAAATAACTTCCCGAAAGAATTTCCTGCGGGCTGGCACGTCCACTGGCCCCAGCCACGGGCCCAGCTGCCACAGTTTTTGCCAGCGCAAAATTTTTCAATGCAATTTTTTTAAAACCTAATCCAATTAGGTTTTAATTTCTTTTTTTATTAATATTACTTACTTTAATTAATTAGGAATAAATAACCTTAAACCACTATAAATAAGGACCAAAGGCATTAAAAATAGAGGAGGCAGTAGCTTGATTATTTTGAAACCAAATTAGTGAAGGAAAAGGGAAACTCAATTCAAGTGATTATTAAAAGCAACAGCAGCACGAATTAAGCAATTCAAAGGTAACAAAGGCTTGTCTTTCGAGCTAGTTCATCCAAGAAGAATTGTTTTTCGAGGAATCAACAAAAGAAGGTATGTTAAATTCTTTTTGATTTATGTTTTACAGTAGCAAACTATAAAATTTAAGTTTTTTTAAATAAAAAATCTTAAAACTTTAATTTAGTTTTCCAAAGTTAAAATACTAAAACGTGACATTCTTTTCTGAAAAGACTTAAAATTGTTATGTTTTTCTTCTTAAAAATCTTAAAACTCTAATTGAACATATTTTTCAACAAAACCAAAATCAAATTCTGTTTCTATTAAAATTTTAAAGTAAGTTCTATTTCATTCAAAAAGCCCTAAAAAAACAACTTTTCTACTTATAAAAACTTCAATCCATTTGTTTAAATTCATAAAACTTCATAAATTATCAAATTGATTTCTAAAACCCTAATTCAAATCTTTTACCCGTGACCTAAATTCTGAAACCCTAAAATCCAAAATTCAACTTTGAAACCTAAATTAATGAACACTAACCCTTTTAAAACCTTAAACCCTAATTTTTATGAACCCTTATCCTTTTAAAAAATTAAAAAACATAAAAACATAAAAACTCAAAAATTACACAGTAGCTTAAAAATTCAATAACCAAAAATCACAAATTAAAGTATTTTAAGGTATTTAAAACCCTAGTTTCATGATTTCATCATTCAAACCTTAATTTGGTTAATCAAAGAGTCTTACCAACCTTTTAAAATATAAAAACCTAATCTATTTTAATTCCATAAAAAGTCACAGTAGCTATAATTGAACTTTTGTTTGCTTTATTCAATTCCATATTTATTTATACCTTGATTTATCTCCTTATGCTTTAATATATTTAATTTCAATACTTGATTTATTTAATTTATCATGGATGGATGTTTATTTTATTGATATTTAAATACTTTTGATGAATGATTTATTTATTATGGATGATTATTTACCTTTATCAATCAATTTAGACTTCCAAAAGTTGTAAGAGGTATATTTCCACTTGGTGGGTACCTCATTAGTTAAACATCATGTAATTTAATTTTCTTTTCTATTTTAGAACCTTTGTAAAGGGCATGTTTCTACCTTTTGGTGGGTATCCTATCTAGGCATGTGATGTAAGGACATGTTTCCATCCTTGGATGGGTGTCTATTTATTTGTTTTGTTTTGTTTGGACATTGCTTTGATTTTAATATAATGATGCTTTCTTTTTATTGTGTGTAGTATGGATAATATTGTTATATTTAAGAATTTTACAATATTAAGACCTGTAAAGGAGGCCGGTTCCAATGAACCGGGCGTTGTGGGGGTGCTGGGCCATTTCTCACCTTCCCCACATGTACCCAACTTTTCGAACCCATTAAGGGGTTGGAGATTCCTTAGGAATCGAGTCATCCACCCCTTTCTTTTTCCCGGCCCGTCCGGGTGGCGACTCCATTTTCTCCGGACTTAGGTCCGTGTTCTCTAAGGCCCCGAGCCTAAATAGTGCTGAAGTCGCAAGAACCATTCCACCGGGAGTGGGGGCGAAAATCCCCGCTCATAATTACTCTCAAAAATTTCTCAACCCTTTGCCCAAGAACAGCTCCTACTGCATAATTAGAGGCATCACACATAATTTCAAAAGGTAAAGACCACACAAGAGCTACAATTACTAGTGCACTAGTCAGTTTTTCCTTAAGGGAATTAAAGGCTTGCGTGCATTGTGCTGTAAATTCAAATGGAACATCTTTCCCAAGAAAATGACACAATGGCGGGCTTATTTTAGAAAAATCTTTAATAAACCTCCCGTAAAAACCTGCATACCGTAGAAAACTTCTTATTCCCTTAACAGAGGTAGGTGGGGGTAACTTAGCAATTAACTCAACTTTAGCTTTATCCACCTCAATCCCTTTACTTGACACAACATGACCTAAAACAATGCCCTGAGTAATCATAAAATGACTCTTTTCCCAACTCAAAGTGAGGTTACATTCAATGCATCTCTCAAGCATAAGAACAAGTTTATTGAGGCAATTATCAAAAGAACTACCAAAAACAGAAAAGTCATCCATAAATACCTCAATAAAATCATCTATCATGTCTGAGAAGACAGACATCATGCATCTCTGAAAGATTGCAGGTGCATTGCACAAGCCAAAGGGCATACGTCGAAATGCATAAGTCCCAAAAGGGCAAGTAAAGGTAGTCTTGGATTGATCCTCTGGAGATATTGGCACCTGATAATAACCTAAAAGTCCATCCAAAAAGCAATAATGTGAGTGTCTAGAAAGTTTATCCAACATCTGATCAATAAAAGGAAGAGGGAAATGGTCTTTCTTTGTGGCATTGTTCAACTTCCTATAATCGATACACATTCTCCACCCAGTAGTAGTCCTAGTAGGAACCAATTCATTATTTTCATTTTTCACCACAGTGATTCCTGATATCTTAGGAACTACATGTACTGGGCTCACCCACTCACTATTAGCTATTGGATAAATCACTCCTTCATCAAGCAATTTGAGCACTTCCTTCTTAACCACTTCACTCATGTTTGGGTTAAGGCGCCTTTGGGTCTCCCTCAGAGGTTTAGCTCCCTCTTCTAAGATGATTCTATGCATGCACATTGAAGGGCTAATACCTTTGATGTCACTCAATCCCCATCCTATTGCTCTTTTCAATCTTTTAAGCTCACTCACCAACCTCATCTCCTCCTCTTCACTAAGTTCACTAGATATTATCACAGGTAAAGTATTGTGATCTCCTAAAAACAAATATTTTAGAATTTTAGGTAACTCTTTCAGCTCTAACTCAAGTGAAGGATTCTTCTCTTCCTTTTGGATGGAGGAAAGTTCAAATATTGGGTCCTCCTTAAGCTCCTCTATTTCAGAACTCTCTAATGAAGGACCGAGAGGTGAAATTCAATATCGGAATTATGCAATCGACTACCCTATGAATGAATTATAAATATAAGTTCTAGGGTTTATTAATTTGCAAATGTAAAAGAATTGATCATTGTTAATTCATGAATGTGAGAACTAATGGATTGGTAATTGACTAATTAACCTTAAGGAACAAATTAATTACAAGGTTATGTTAATGGATAATTGAGAATTGAGCATTTATTGAATGGGCCTATATCCCTAGGCACCTTCCCAAGAATCGATTTGATCTTGTACAACCTTCACACATCAACCCTACGCACGTTAATTTTAGGTTTAAATTGTCCTTCCACAATTCTAAACAACAAACACTTCCGTATTTAAATAACTTGTCAATCAAGCTATTATGAACCACACCTTCTTGGGGAAACGACCTTGGGGCGATCACCTTTGCTACAGCTACCTCGTATACTTGCGAATGACGCTTTGTAGTAGTACTTAATTCGAGCGTAACAAGTTTTTGGCACCGCTGCCGGGGAAGGTTAGCGCGAAATGCATATGGACCCTCGCGACGATTTTTTCGTAGCCGATTTTTTCGACTCCGATTTTTATTTTTATTTTTATTTTTTGACTTTTATTTGTTTATTTCTATTTTTTATTAATAAAAATTAGATGCTAAAGCAAAAATTATTTATTAAAAATTATTTTGGACCAATTAGACAACAAAAATTATTTTGGACTAAATAAAACATATTAGACCGGATTGGGTAAAAAATTAAGGGTCTACAGGAATCAACAAAAGAAGGTATGTTAAATTCTTTTAGACTTATGTTTTACAGTAGCAAATCTATAAAATTTAAGTTTTTTTAAATAAAAAATTTTAGAACTTTAATTTAGTTTTCCAAAGTTAAAACACTAAAACGTGACCTTCTTTTCTAAAAAGACTTAAAATTGTTATTTTTTTTCTTCTTAAAAATCTTAAAACTCTAATTGAACATATTTTTCAACCAAACCAAAATCAAATTCTGTTTCTATTAAAATTTTAAAGTAGGTTCTATTTCATTCAAAAAGCCTTAAAAAACATCTTTTCTATTTATAAAAACATTCAATCCATTTGTTTAAATTCATAAAACTTCATAAAATATCAAATTGATTTCTAAAACCCTAAAAATTATTCATTACCCGAGACCCAAATTTCAAAACCCTAAAATACAAAATTCAACTTTTAAACCTAAAATAATGAACCCTAATCCTTTTAAAACCTTAAAACCTAATTTTTATGAACCCTAATCCTTTTAAAACATTAAAAAACATAAAAACATAAAAACTCAAAAATTACACAGTAGCTTAAAATTCAATAATCAAAAATCACAAATTAAAGTATTTTAAGGTATTTAAAACCTTAGTTTCATGATTTCATCATTCAAACCTTAATTTGGTTAATCAAAGAGTCTTACCAACCTTTTAAAACATAAAACCCTAATCTATTTTAATTCCATAAAAAGTCACAGTAGCTATAATTGAACTTTTTTTGCTTTATTCAATTCCATATTTATTTATCCCTTGATTTATCTCTTATGCTTTAATCTATTTAATTTCAATACTTGATTTATTTAATTTATCATGGATGGATTTTTATTTTATTGATATTTAAATACTTTTGATGAATGATTTATTTATTATGGATGATTATTTACTTTTATCAATCAATTTAGACTTCCAAAAGTTGTAAGAGGTATGTTTCCACTTGGTGGGTACCTCATTAGTTAAACATCATGTAATTTAATTTTCTTTTCTTTTTTAGAACCTTTGTAAAGGACATGTTTCTACCTTTTGGTGGGTGTCCTATCTAGGCATGTGATGTAAGGTCATGTTTCCATCCTTGGATGGGTGTCCATTTATTTGTTTTGTTTTATTTAGACATTGCTTTGATTTTAATATAATGATGCTTTCTTTTTATTGTGTGTAGTATGGATAATATTGTTATATTTAAGAATTTTATAATATTAAGACCTGTAAAGGAGGTCGGTTCCAATGAACCGGGCGTTGTTGGGGTGCTGGGCCATTTATCACCTTCCCCACATGTACCCAACTTTTCGAACCCATTAAGAGGTTGGGGATTCCTTAGGAATCGAGTCATCCACCCTTTTCTTTTTCCCGGCCCGTCCGGGTGGCGACTCCATTTTCTCTGGACTTAGGTCCGTGTTCTCTAATGCCCCGAGCCTAAATAGTGTCGAAGTCGCAAGAACCATTCCACCGGGAGTGGGGGCGAAAATCCCCGCTCACAGTGGCGACTCCACTGGGGATAAGAGAAGTTGATTCCGTTGGTCTTTATATTATTCTATTCTTTCTTATAATGATATTATCCATTGCATCATATTAGTTTGCATTGTGTGCGTGAGTTAGGACGCCCGTGTTACCGGTGTTGTGTTATGTAAGGGATACCATACTTTCACTCAAGGTATGGAGATCGAGCATGGGATAACCACTCATAGCCTCGTACCATTTGGTATATACTTGTTATGGGAACCTAAGCCTTATAACCCAAAGACTAAAGCTCATGTAATTGGCCTAGTTACTTTTCTTAGGTTTTTACCCCAAATGCATGTTGTTTGACTATGGTTAGTTTATCTTAGTCTAATTTGGTTTGTTCTTTTTCTAATATGACCCAAGTACATTTGCAAGCTCAAAATAAATTTTTCTTTAAAAGTCCAAAAGACCAAAGTTATTTTCAAAATTTTTCAAGATGATCTTTGGACATAAAACTTTTCTAAAAACAAATAAAAAATTCTTTGGCTCATGGCCCACATACTAAGCCCAAAATCCATTTTTCTAAAATCTTTTACAATGGGCTTAGAAATAAAACTATTTTCACCCAACCTTTCCTTATAAAGAGCTTGTAAAAATATTTAGGTCAATTATGAAATACCAAAAATCAATTGTGGGCCTAATTTACACTAAGAATAAATTAACTATGGGCTTGTGTTTGGCATGAATCATTAGTTACCTTTTTCAAGTGAGAAATCTATCTATGATAAACCTCTTAATTTTATTTTAATCCAATATAGCATAAAAGCTACTTTGGTTGGTTGAATGGATTAAAACATAATTAATGGGAATTATCATGGATTGATTTCCATTTTCAAGGATATAACTATTGGTTGAAACGTCCGAGGGAATTACTTGAAAGCAAGGTACCCCATGTTGGTATTTTGGTTAACCATATACCTAGGAAAAGAGACTCGCCATTCGTGCGTGGATGATATAAGGTTGGAAGGAATGTCTTGATTTGTCCTTGTTTGTTAATTGTTTGTGCATACATGCATACATGCATACATTTGCATCTCATATCATTAATCCTCTCTGGCTCACAGCCCTAGATTATGATAGTTCAAAAGCTTACAATCCGACCTACGCCGGAGATGAGATATCTAGCAACGACTCAATCACTTGCTCACCAAGAACAATGGAGCCCGAACAAATTCAAAGAATGGTGGATGAAGCCCTCAATGCCAAGATGGAAGAAATAAAAGAGGCCTTAGCTGAGACCATGAGGAACCAATTGACTGCAATCTTAGAAAACCATGCCGAGGCATCTGCTAGCACTAAGAAACCAAAGGACAAAGGGAAGACTAAAGTTAATGAAGTAGCTTTTGATGATGAAAAGGTGGTCATTGATGATAATGATTAGGCTCAATACTACCAAGATCTTCAAGATAAAAAGGAACCGAAGGCTGTCGAGAAGGCAACTATTGAAAAGACCGAGACATCTGATGTTGAAAAGATGATTGCTGATTTAGAAAAGAAATTTGAGAAGAAGCTGAAAATCGAAGAGATGTCTGAAGTTGACAAGTTATTTGAACAAGATGAAGAGGTCCCTTATAAATTCAAGATGCCTTCCTTTGCTAAGTACAATGGCACCGGAAATCCTCATCTCCACGTGAAGCAATCTATCACTGCCATGCAATCTGCCCGAGCTACTAAGACTCAAACCCTAAGGTACTTTATGCTCTCATTGCACCCTGTTGTCCAAAATTGGTTCAATACCTTAGATGATGGAACACAAAAGAGCTGGGATCTACTTTACAAAGCCTTTATCCAACAATATGGATATAATGTTGAATTGGAAGTTACCTTGATGGAAGTAGAATCCATTAGACAAAGGCCGAATGAGAATTTTGTTGACTATGTCAAGAGATGGAGAAACAAGGTCGCTTTACTCAAGAAGAGGCCCAATGAATCCGATCAAATAAGGATGATTGTGAGAGGGATGTTGCCTAATCTTCGTGAGAGGATGTCTCATACACTCATACGTGATTTCAAAGATCTTCTCCAAGCTAGTCTACAAATTGAAGAGTGGGAAAGGGAGCAGAATCACTTTTCAATAAAAAGTAATGAGAAAGGGAACTACCAGTCGGGCAATCAAAGCACACAAAAAGAAGTTGATGTTAATGCCGCTAGTGAATGAGGAATGAGGCAGTTTTTAGATCTGGGGAAGCCACTGTCTTGGGTTCTCAATAAGCTACAAAAGAAGGGATTGTTACAACCCTTGACTCCTCGTCCTTTGCCTAATCCTCTTCCACCTAGCTTTGATACTAATGCATTTTGCCAATTCCATCAAAGGCCTGGACACGAAACGGAAAATTGCATGAAGTTGAGGCATGAGATCCAGAATTTAATTAATAATGGCAAGTTGCCCGAGCCAGACAAGCCCAACACCAAAGATAATCCATTACCAAGGTTCAATAGAGTACCTCCACCGGCAACCTTCATGGTGGGAAAAGGATTGGAAGAAGATTTTGTTTTATCATCCTTTCAAGATGGGGATATTGAAGATGTGAAAGGAAAAGAAGCCTAACTCAATGAACTTTCCTTAGCTTGAATGTTGCTTTTCAATCTTACTTTCTTTAATATTTTAGAACTATTGTGTTTTTCAAATTTAAATTATTTTTATCATAAATTTTTATTGGTCTTTGTTCATTTTGATGCTCAACCAATTAGGAATCTATCTTGATAATTCATAAATTTATCTATGCATCATAACTTGAATGACTTTACTAGATAAGGGAATTGCTCTATAGCATTGAGTTGTGTATGCTTACTTAGAGAGGGCTCCTGCATAATTATCTTTGTCTAGGTCTTAGTCAGTCTTAGAACATGCTTTGACAAACTTTCGAGGCGAAATTGAACTCTGCTTATTTAAGGGAGAGATGATCTAGGCATTGTTTGATTAGCCAACAACTACTATCCACCCAATTAAATATTAATCCCTAGTTGTCCCTTTGAGCCTTCATAAAATTTTAGCTTTCTTTTCATTGACATGTAACCTCAACAACCTACCTTGAGCTATTGTGATACTTTTGACAAGTCTTATGATCACAAAGGTGAAAAGGCAAGAAGATCAAAGAAAGAAATGAATAGTCAAGACTATGAAGATAGTTGAAGTTCTCAAGACCATAAGAATAGTTGATGTTCTCAAAACCTTAACGGTAGTTGAAGTTCCCTTAATGTCTCCAATATATCGAGACAACATCAACATTAGAGTAACAAATGATTTATCCCTGTTAAAGAAGATTTATGTTACTCCATTATTGGAAGCCCAAGTTGGTACAAACAAGACAACTATGTTTGAGCTAGAACCAAAAAAGGAAAAAAAGAAAAAAAAAAAGAGAGAATAGAAAAAGAAAAGAAAGAAAAAAGAATAGAAAAAAGAAAAAAAAAAGAAGATAAAACTTAAAAAGGCGGTTCAGAAAGCCAACTGAGTTCTCTTTTACCTAAAGCAGCAAAAGGCTTCCATTTGGTTCATAAAGACATTTTTACTTGAATTGGTCCAACCTAACCAAAGATTCAATCAAAATTGGAGAAAAGGAGGAAGACCACCCAGTTCTTGAAAGTTCTGTAGTCTAACAAGAAAGAAGGATAAAAAGACAAAGAAAGGGAAGAGTAAGAAAAATAAAAAGAAAGAAAAGGGAGAAGAAGAAAAGAAACAAATTTGGGTCTTAAACTTTATGCAAGGGCAAAAACTGTCCTAATCAAGATCCAAATTAATGCTAAGAAGATAGAAGAAATTTGGAGTCTAGCAAGATTGCCTCCAAGCTGCCTAAAATTCCAACAAGAAATTTGTAGTGTGAAGGTTTGTCCATTGTGTCACACCAGCTCCAATCTCAAAATGGCCTTCACTTAAGCCTGTTTCCCTCATAGACCCCATTTCAAGCCTATCAAAGACCTGTTGATCTCTCTTGGTAGGTAGAGTCTATTAGTGGAGATAGTTTGGATAAGCATGAATATGAGATAGACAATATTTAAACTCAAATGAGACCTTTGGCCAAGTAATGTGTATATGCCTATCTGAAGTGCAACAATTTTGGCTTAAATAGAAATAATTCCCGAGTTTAGTACTGTAACTAGGGTTGTCATGTTATAGATATATTAATTTGGAAAATCAAGTCCTGAGGTACATTGATATTAATTTGGCAAAGCCAACATTTGTTTTCAAAATTAAAATTAAAAATAAAAAAAAAGAGTGTTTTGTCATACAAAGCCTTCGAGCTAAGGGAAGTATGTTGAAATGATTATTGGCAAGGTCATGAAGAAGCTATCAACCGACAAGCTTAGAAATGGATGCATCCCTGACTCTGCTGCTCAGGGTCTCCACCACTCATGTTTTCAACATCTTGAAGATGAAAGCCACAAATTCTTTCGAACATTCCCATGCAAGGCTTGAACAAGTGTCAAAAGGAGTCAATGAGAACACTTCTGCTGATCACCTGAGTCTATGAGTCAATAAAACCACTGTAAGTATCATTCATGCATATCATGCATACACGAGCATGTCACATCGCACTTTCTTGTCTTGTGTTGTCTATTCCTTGTCAAAATGAACAGCAAGCAATCAAAAGAAGATATCAAATCAGGGGGGGCATAGAAAGCCCATTGCTTGAGAAAGCTCCAGTAATTTTGCAAAGAGAAGAAATGCGTGCTTGTGCGAAGAACTAGATGAGAACAACATCAATCAGAGTCCACATAGAAAAATCATGGGTTTGAGCCTACACAGGGGGCAAAGTTTATCCTTTTTAATTTTTTGAGTTTATATACCAAATATTTTTAAACTCACTTACAAATATTTTGCCACACAGGGGGGCAAGGAGAGGATATAAGGTCCAATTAAAAATAGCTAAATCTTTGCAAAAAGGAAGAACAAAAGAATGGAACAATTAGAACTCTCAAAAGAATGAAGATCCAAAAGACGAAAGATCAATCGAGCTAAAAGAGCTGAAGCCAGGGTAAAGACCCGACCTCCAATGGATAAAGATCAATGTTTCAAGGGTAAAGACCCGATGTCAAAAAGATGAAGATTCATTTTCAATGATAAAGACCCGGTCTCAAAGGATGAAGATCCAATTTGATGGTGAGGAATCACAATGCATAAAACAGCCAGAGCAGTCAGAATTCCCAAATAAAAGGTAAGCCAAAATCAATTCAAGCTCGGGTCCAAGTACCCAATCTCGGGTCCAAGTACCCAATCCCAGGTCCAAGTACCTAATTTCGGGTCCAAGTACCCAAAATCAATTCAATCCCGGGTCCAAGTATTCAAGCTTGGGTCCAAGTAACCAATCTCGGATCCAAGTACCAAAATCAAATCAATCTCGGGTCCAAGTACCCAATCCTGGGTCCAAGTACCCAAATCAAATCAATCTCGGGTCAAAGTACCCAAGCTCGGGTCCAAGTACCCCATCTCGGGTCTAAGTACCCAAGTACCCAAGCTCGGGTCCAAGTACCCAATCTCGGGCCCAAGTACCCAAATCAAATCAATCTCGGGTCCAAGTACCAAATATCGGGTCCAAGTACCCAAATCAAATCAATCTCAGGTCCAAGTACCCAATCCCGGGTCCAAGTACCCAAAATCAATTCAAGCTCGGGTCCAAGTACCCAATCTCGGGTCCAAGTGCCCAAATCAAATCAATCCCGGGTCCAAGTACCCAATCTCGGGTCCAAGTACCCAAAGTCAATTCAATCCCGGGTCCAAGTACCCTATCTCGGGTCCAAGTACCCAATTTTGGGTCCAAGTACCCAAATCAAATCCAATCTCGGGTCCAAGTACTCAAATCAAATCAATCTTGGGTCCAAGTACCCAATCTCGGGTCCAAGTACCCAATCTCGAGTCCAAATTCAATCAAGGGTCCAAGTACCCAAATTCAATAAATCTCGGGTCCAAGTACCCAATATCGGGTCCAAGTACCCAAAACAAATTTAATTCATCATCTCAAAAATTAAGTCTTATTGCTTTTCACTCTCTTTCACTAAGGTTTCAGATCATTCAAGCAGGGGGCAAATTGTAGACCCTTAATTTTTGACCCAATATGTTCCATTATGTTTAAAATGATTTTTCTTGTCTAATTGGTCCAAAATAATTTTAATTAAGTAATTTTTACCTTAGTATCTAATTTTTATTAATAAAAAATGAAAATAAACAAATAAAAATTAAAAATTAAAAATAAAAATAAAATCGGAGTCGGAAAAAAATCGGCAGCAAAAAGCAGTCGTGCGGGCCCGTGGGCATTTTGCCCGCAGGAATTTCCTGCGAGCAGCATGCCCGTAGGCCCAGCGCTTCACCCGCAGGCCTGCGGGCGTTTCGCCAGCAGGAATTTCTTGAGGGCGAAATAACTTCCCGCAAGAATTTCCTACGGGCTGGCACGTCCACGGCCCCAGCCATGGGCCCAGCTGCCACAGTTTTTGCCAGCGCAAAATTTTTCAATGCAATTTTTTTAAACCTAATCCAATTAGGTTTTAATTTTTTTTTTATTAATATTACTTACCTTAATTAATTAGGAATAAATAACCTTAAACCACTATAAATAAGGACCAAAGGCATTGAAAATAGAGGAGGCAGTAGCTTGATTGTTTTAAAACCAAATTAGTGAAGGAAAAGGGAAACTCAATTCAAGTGATTTTTAAAAGCAACAGCAGCACGAATTAAGCAATTCAAAGGTAACAAAGGCTTGTCTTTGGAGTTAGTTCATCCAATAAGAATTGTTTTTGGAGGAATCAACAAAAGAAGGTATGTTAAATCACTACAAAAAAACAGCAATCTGCGACACATTAACGACGAAATCAACGACCAAAATACGATAGCGATAATATTAGCGACGAACAGCGAGAAAAATCGAGCGGACGGTAATGTCCTGGTCGCTAAAAAATCAACGACCAATTGTGCGTGTCGTTGATTAGTGACAAATCAGCGACAAAACAGAGACAAATTCAACGACATTTTCATTTTTGGCTGGAATTATTTATTCCCGCTAAAAGTCGTCGCTGATTTAGCTTTGGTCGTTGAATTCATCGCTATTTGGGTTGTTAATTTAGTCGCTGAATTTGTCGCTAATTTGCTCGGTAAATTTTGTCGCTGATGTGTACCAGAATATGTCGCAATATTTTTCTCGTTGTTTCGGTCGTTGATTTGTCGCAGAATTCAATATTTTTTGTCACCTTTGGTCGCTGATTTTGTCGCAATTTTGTAATTGTTTAGCTATATTTTTCCAGTATTCCAAAGTTAGACTTCATACTTACTCGAAGACGGGACAAAAGTAAGTGTAAGGATTGCAAGGTCATTCCGGGTGAAGCATTGACGGCGCAACATCGGATTGTGGTTTTAGATGTTAAGAATAAAAGTAGCTGGAGGAATGATAAGAAAGTATTGGAACCAAGGATAAGATGGTGGAAATTGAAAGACCTAGCTCAAGGTACCTTTAAGGAGGAGTTACTAAAGGAAGACATTTGGAACCTTGAGGCTAGTGCAGAGGACTTGTGGACAAAAATGGAAGGTGGCATTAAGAAAGTAGATAGTAAATTGCTTGGGATCTCTAAAGGGGCAGGGCCTCGACCGTACGATGCATAGTGGTGGGATGAGGAGGTTCAAAAGGCTATTAAAGCTAAGAGGGAATGGTATAAAAAGTTACCGAATGCGGTTAATAGCGAGGACTTTGAGGAATATAAGAGGGCTAAGAAAGATGCAAAGAAGGCTGTTAGTGTAGCTCGTGGCAGAGCCTTAGAAGGGATTTATCAAAAGTTAGGTACTAAAGAGGGAGAGATGGGCATTTATAAGATTGCAATGATGAGAGAAAGGAAAAGCAGAGATTTAAGCCAAGTCAAATGTATAAAGGACGAAGATCAACGGGTGTTGACAGGAGATGTTGAGATTAAGGAGAGGTGGAAGGCTTATTTTGAGCAGTTATTCAACCCTGAACATGAACAAGATTTTCAAGGTCTTCTTGCAACAAATGGTTATATCAGCTGGTCTAGGAGGATCTTGCATAGAGAAGTAAGAGAAGCCTTGAAGTATATGAAAGTTGGTAAAGCTTGTGGCCCGGATGGTATTCCTATAGAGGTTTGGAAGAACCTTGGAGAGGTTGGAGTTGCCTGGTTAACTAAACTCTTTAATGCTATTGTGAAAGGACGTAAGATGCCGAATGCCTGAAGGAAGAGTATCCTGGTACCCATATATAAAAATAAGGGACATTCAATGCTGTACAAATTATCGGGGTATCAAACTTATGAGTCATACTATAAAATTATGGGAAAGGATTATTGAACACAGATTGAGGAAGCTTACAAGAGTTTCGGATAATCAGTTTGGGTTTATGCCAGGAAGATCTACCATGGAGGCTATTTCTCTTCTAAGAAGACTAATGAAATTGTATCAAGAGAAGAAGAAAGATCTCCACATGGTATTTATTGACTTGGAGAAAGCCTATAATAGAGTACCAAGAGAAGTGTTATGGTGGGTTTTGAAGAGGAAATGAGTCAGCGGCAAATATATCAACATCATCAAGGACATGTATGAGAATGCATTCACTAGTGTGAAAACACCTGGTGGAGACACTGAAGCTTTCCCCATTACTACCGGATTGCATCAAGGTTCAGCCATGAGTCCATACTTATTTACCCTGGTTATGGACGAGCTAACCAGAAGCATACAAGAAGATGTTCCTTGGTGTATGTTGTTTGCTGATGATATTATTTTAATTGATTAGACTAGTGCTGGTGTAAACCGTAAGTTGAAAGTGTGGAGAAAAACCCTCGAGGACAAGAGTTTTAAGTTAAGTAGGAGTAAAACGGAATATATGCACTGTGAGTTCAGTCTAAGGAAGAAGCAGGAACATGAGGTTAAGTTGGATGGAGTTTTGGTTCCTAAAACCAAGCAGTTCAAATATTTGGGTTCGATGTTCCAGAATGATGGCCGTATAGATGAAGATGTGGCTCACAGAATACAGGTAGGGTGGTTGAAGTGGAAGGGTGCGACTGGGGTTCTATGTGATAAGAAAATACCTCTGAAAGTGAAAGGTAAATTCTATAGGACGGTTGTTAGGCCTGCGATGCTCTATGGTAGTGAGTGTTGGACACCAACGGGACAACATTTGCATAAGATGAGTGTGGCAGAAATGAGGATGCTAAGATGGATGTGTGGGCATACCAGACTGGACAAAATTAAGAATGTTCATATTCGAAAAAAAGTTCAAGTAGCGGATGTCGGAGATAAGGTGAGGGAAGGAAGACTTAGATGGTATGGATATGTTTTAAGAAGACCTCATAATACTGCGGTTCGTAAGTGTGAGAATTTGTTGATTGAGGGGGGCTAGAGGTCATGGAAGACCTAGAACTGTGTGGAAGGAGGTGATAGCAAGAGACTTACGTGCCTTAGATCTTGATGCGGATTTGATTAATGACAGACTTGAATGGAGACGTAAAATCCGTGTCTTGGAAGGGGCCTAAGACTGGAGTATCTTTTTTGGTGTCGTTTGAGCTTATTTTGTTGAGGATCCATACAGGCGACCCCAACTTGTTTGGGACTAAGGCTTAGTTGTTGTTGTTGTTGTTGTCTACACATTTTCAAGAACCTGTTGAATTTCAAATATAATAACCAAACATGTTTATAAAATAGTCATTCATTACAATAATAATCAAATAACACAACATTCATAATTAAGTTATTAGTGGCAATAAGTATACATAAACAATTCGAATGTAAAGTTTACCCCTTAAGAAAGTATATTGAACACATAAGGTCTTAATAATCCGACACTCCAAACACAAACAAAGAGAACACAAACTTTAATAATCCGACACTCCAAACACAAACAAAGAAAACACCAACTTTGATAATCCGACACTCCAAACACAAACAAAGAGAATACCAACTATCAAGTATATCCTACATACGAACATCGTCTTCCTCCACATTGTCATTTGCCGGAGTAGGAGAAGCATTTGTTTTCCTTCGTTGCTCAGATAAGAATAAGCGCATATCATCTAAAACATCATTCACCAAGCGCACATTAGCTATAAATTCATTCATTGATGCTATAACCTTGGCTTGCTCTTCTACCTTTTGTTGTAATACTTTCATAGTTTCCAATACCTCAGAGTCATTGCGATTAGCAGACGTTGCAGAAAATGATGACCCGGATGGTTCATAGCATGAATAATGGGATGAGGAAGAACCCAGCCCATAAATACGAGATGTCTTACCGGTGCCACCAGCAGCCTCCACAAACACGCGTCGCTCAAGCCCTATTTGGGCTGGTGTTAATGAAGGCATATCATCCTCCTCAGCCTCAAGTGTCTGCAACTCAGGCTCGGCATTCTTAAGTTCTTAGTATTTCTTCTGCCAAAGATATATGCAAATCAAATTACATTTTTAACTATTTAATCTAAAATAGGATAAAAAAATTAAATTAACTTGAAAAGAAACAAAGTCATACATAAACTAACATTTGATCTCCCATGAATAGCAATGGCTAGAATGTATTCAGAAGTATGAAAGAAGATAATTGCCAAAAACATCTGAACTAACTGCTTGCATGCTGTGTAACCAAAAATCTCTGTCATTTTGTCAAATTAAGCGAGTCAATTTCACTTTCAGATTTATTGAAACGGATCTCCAGTGCTATCCTATCTTAGTGAATGACTAAGATAAAGAAACTTTGAGTAACCTACTTCAGACATGAAAAAGATGCAGAGCTACACATCATTAATACTGAAACTTCAGTTTTGATATCAGCCAAAAGGTGCTTAAATGAAATGAAAACTTCTGCAAGAGAGATAAAGAAAGCAGGGTTTAGGAATGTGAGATTAAATTGCCAGAAGTCAGGATGTGGATTTGGTCAAGACCCCAAAGATTTCAAATAATCTCCAAGACAGTTAAATCATGAAATTTAACATATCACATGTTTATCATCTGCCAAGGGTAATGTCATCTCGAACATAGTCTAAGCAATGAAACAGAATAAGTAAAACTAAAGCAGTCTATACATCTCAGAAGTGATATACATCAAAAACTCCATAGCACTGAAAGTAAGAAGCAAACAGAACATACAATACAGTTTTACACATACTAATATTTTAAATTTCATTATTGAATAATTCCCCATAATGACAAAAAGAAAAGAAGAATTTCTGCAGGTTAGTTAATCGGAGACTTGCAGAATTTTCAACGGCAACAATGGGAATAAATTGACAGCAAAGCATTAAAATTACCCTAAGTCCAACAAAAGAAATTGCTTCTCGTGTGAGTCTAAGTCTAACCCCACACACTGTTCATCCAAACTAACTCTATTAAGGTGCAATTTTTGAATATCTCAACTCAACTCAATTCAATTCAACTCAACATTAATCCCAAATTTAAGTGGAGTTGGCTATATGGATTATAAACTGTTCAACCATTAAGCTAACACACATCAGCGGAGTTGTAAAAATTTAAGGATAAGCGGACACCTGACTGTTATTTGTATACTCTTAATAGCAGTAGAAAGATGAGGAAAAAGAAAAAAAAATCTGAATTACCTTGACCTTAATTGTTCGATCCCTCAGCTTACCAAATGCTAGAAACAGAAAAAAAATTATTTTTTGTTATTCACATATTTGATGTTTCATCAAATTCAACTCTACCCTATTCTCAGAACTTGTCCAACAAAACACTTGCTAAATTTCCCACAATTAACACAACATACCAAAATACCATAGACATCAGATGGTGACAAGACACCATCAAAACTACTTCGCAACTACAAATTCAAACTCAATATACAAGTTTCCCAGAGAACAAAACCATCATTTGAGCAAAAAATCAAACACTTTGCAGGCACACGGAAATGATGAACTTTAAGCCATACAAACAAAATAAAAAATAAAGGGTATATTTGGATACTAGTCATTTGAAATGATCGTGGATTTGAATTTAAATTTCAAGTGTTAAATCATGAAAAATATGCAATGTATCAAATTCTAATTACTCAAATAATTTCAAATGATTAACTACACAAATAGACTAAGAACATAGAAAAAAGAATGAGAACAAAGAAGTACGTGAAAGTTGATAGCTCCCATGCAAGAAGAATGCTTGAAGATCGAGGAGAGATCGATCTTCAAGATGGAGACGGCGACACAGCGAAGAGAGGTAAAGAAGGTTTCTTTTTAATTCCATGAGCGAAACAGGGTGCTAAAAAAATCAAAACAACGTGAAAAAAATAACAAAAATTTTAATTACAATAACATCCCTGAGTTTTCCTATAATCTACAATTTGGCTCTCCAAAGCAAATTCGAAAGGAGCAAATTTGAATTTTTTTTTTTATCCTGAAATTTGCTATCACACTCAATATTTTTGCTTTGATTTTAAAATTATAAATTTTCATTATAATTTAATTTTGCAAAATTTAAATTAAAAAATAAATTCATTGTCAAACACATGAGATTTATCATAATTAACAGTGTCATTATTATTTTAAAATAATATTTGTATTTTTTATATCATCTTAAATAAAAGGGTATGATTTTTAGAGATTAAAGTATAATAATTTAATGAATAAAAAACATTATTATATTTTAAATTTAGGGACTCAAATGATATAGAAGTTAAGTGGTAAAATAATAATAATTATTAAAATTATGAATTACTAACAAAGTTTAAAGATGAAAAAAATGATAATTTTAAAATATTAAGAATTAATAATAAAAAGAAAAAGAGTTATAATAATTTTATAAAATTTTATAACTTAATTTAATTAGCGAGCCATTTAGCGACTAATTAACGAGAAAATTCTTTCCAAAAAAAATTAACAATTTTCTCGCTAATTTGTCGCAATATTCTCGCAAATCAACGATAACTCTGCGACTAACATTTTTCTCGCAAATCAGCGAGCCATTTAGTGACTAATTAGCGATCAATTACTTTAAAATAGAAAATAAAATTAATTTCTAGCTAATTGGTCGCAATATTCTAGCAATTTAACGACAATTCTGCGACTAACTATTTTTCTCGCAAATCAGCGAGCAATTTAGTGACTAATTAGCGACAAAAAACTTTCCAATAAAAAATAAACACATTTTTTGCTAATTTATCGTAAATTAGTCGTAACGTCGTCGATGATTGTTAGTGCCAAAATTTGGCGCAAAATTCAGCGACACATTCAGCGAGAAACGACCTTTTATCTCTATTTAGTGACAGATTCTACGACCATTTTTTTGTTGTTAATCAGCGACACATTTAGCGACCTTTCAGCGACGGAATGTTAAAAAGACGCTTATCTTGATTCTTTGTCGTAAAGTTGTCGTTGATAAAGTCGCTAATCAGCGACGAAATAAGAGTTGTCGCAGAATGCGTCGCTGATTACGCTTTTTTTTGTAGTGAATTCTTTTTTATTTATGTTTTACAGTAGCAAACTATAAAATTTAAGTTTTTTTAAATAAAAAATCTTAGAACTTTAATTTAGTTTTCTAAAGTTAAAACACTAAAATGTGACCTTCTTTTCTGAAAAGACTTAAAATTGTTATTTTTTTCTTCTTAAAAATCTTAAAACTCTAATTGAACATATTTTTCAACAAAACCAAAATCAAATTCTGTTTCTATTAAAATTTTAAAGTAGGTTCTATTTCATTCAAAAAGCCTTAAAAAAACATCTTTTCTACTTATAAAAACTTCAATCCATTTGTTTAAATTCATAAAACTTCATAAATTGTCAAATTGATTTCTAAAACCCTAATTCAAATCTTTTACCCGTGACCTAAATTCTAAAACCCTAAAATCCAAAATTCAACTTTGAAACCTAAAATAATGAACACTAACCCTTTTAAAACCTTAAACCCTAATTTTTATGAACCCTAATCCTTTTAAAAAATTAAAAAATATAAAAACTCAAAAATTACACAGTAGCTTAAAAATTCAATAACCAAAAATCACAAATTAAAGTATTTTAAGGTATTTAAAACCCTAGTTTCATGATTTCATCATTCAAACCTTAATTTGGTTAATCAAAGAGTCTTACCAACCTTTTAAAACATAAAAACCTAATCTATTTTAATTCCATAAAAAGTCACAGTAGCTATAATTGAACTTTTGTTTGCTTTATTCAATTCCATATTTATTTATACCTTGATTTATCTCCTTATGCTTTAATATATTTAATTTCAATACTTGATTTATTTAATTTATCATGGATGGATGTTTATTTTATTGATAATTAAATACTTTTGATGAATGATTTATTTATTTATTATGGATGATTATTTACTTTTATCAATCAATTTAGACTTCCAAAAGTTGTAAGAGGTATGTTTCCACTTGGTGGGTACCTCATTAGTTAAACATCATGTAATTTAATTTTCTTTTCTATTTTAGAACCTTTGTAAAGGGCATGTTTCTACCTTTTGGTGGGTGTCCTATCTAGGCATGTGATGTAAGGACATGTTTCCATCCTTGGATGGGTGTCCATTTATTTATTTTGTTTTGTTTGGACATTGCTTTGATTTTAATATAATGATGCTTTCTTTTTATTGTGTGTAGTATGGATAATATTGTTATATTTAAGAATTTTACAATATTAAGACCTGTAAAGGAGGTCGGTTCCAATGAACCGGGCGTTGTGGGGGTGTTGGGCCATTTCTCACTTCCCCACATGTACCCAACTTTTCGAACCCATTAAGGGGTTGGGGATTCCTTAGGAATCGAGTCATCCACCCCTTTCTTTTTCCCGGCCCGTCCGGGTGGCGACTCCATTTTCTCCGGACTTAGGTCCATGTTCTCTAAGGCCCCGAGCCTAAACAATGCCGAAGTCGCAAGAACCATTCCACCGGGAGTGGGGGCGAAAATCCCCGCTCACAATTACTCTCAAAAATTTCTCAACCCTTTGCCCAAGAACAGCTCCTACTGCATGATTAGAGGCATCACACATAATTTCAAAAGGTAAAGACCACACAAGAGCTACAATTACTGGTGCACTAGTCAGTTTTTCCTTAAGGGAATTAAAGGCTTGCATGCATTGTGCTGTAATTTCAAATGGAACATCTTTCCCAAGAAAATGACACAATGGCTGGCTTATTTTAGAAAAATCTTTAATAAACCTCCCGTAAAAACCTGCATACCCTAGAAAACTTCTTATTCCTTTAACAGAGGTAGGCGGAGGTAACTTAGCAATTAACTCAACTTTAGCTTTATCCACCTCAATCCCTTTACTTGACACAACATGACCTAAGACAATGCCCTGAGTAACCATAAAATGACTCTTTTCCCAACTCAAAGTGAGGTTACATTCAATGCATCTCTCAAGCATAAGAACAAGTTTATTGAGGCAATTATCAAAAGAACTACCAAAAACAGAAAAGTCATCCATAAATACCTCAATAAAATCATCTATCATGTCTGAGAAGACAGACATCATGCATCTCTGAAAGATTGCAGGTGCATTGCACAAGCCAAAGGGCATACGTCGAAATGCATAAGTCCCAAAAGGGCAAGTAAAGGTAGTCTTGGATTGATCCTCTAGAGATATTGGCACCTGATAATAACCTAAAAGTCCATCCAAAAAGCAATAATGTGAGTGTCTAGAAAGTTTATCCAACATCTGATCAATAAAAGGAAGAGGGAAATGGTCTTTCTTTGTGGCATTGTTCAACTTCCTATAATCGATACACATTCTCCACCCAGTAGTAGTCCTAGTAGGAACCAATTCATTATTTTCATTTTTCACCACAGTGATTCCTGATTTCTTAGGAACTACATGTACTGGGCTCACCCACTCACTATTAGCTATTGGATAAATCACTCCTTCATCAAGCAATTTGAGCACTTCCTTCTTAACCACTTCACTCATGTTTGGGTTAAGGCGCCTTTGGGTCTCCCTCAGAGGTTTAGCTCCCTCTTCTAAGATGATTCTATGCATGCACATTGAAGGGCTAATACCTTTGATGTCACTCAATCCCCATCCTATTGCTCTTTTCAATTTTTTAAGCTCACTCACCAACCTCATCTGCTCCTCTTCACTAAGTTCACTAGATATTATCACAAGTAAAGTATTGTGATCTCCTAAAAACAAATATTTTAGATTTTTAGGTAACTCTTTCAGCTCTAACTCAAGTGAAGGATTCTTCTCTTCCTTTTGGATGGAGGAAAGTTCAAATATTGGGTCTCCTTAAGCTCCTCTATTTCAGCACTCTCTAATGAAGGACCAAGAGGTGAAATTCGATATCGGAATTATGCAATCGACTACCCTATGAATGAATTAGAAATATAAGTTCTAGGGTTTATTAATTTGCAAATGTAAAAGAATTGATCATTGTTAATTCATGAATGTGAGAACTAATGGATTGGTAATTGACTAATTAACCTTAAGGAACAATTTAATTACAAAGTTATGTTAATGGATAATTGAGAATTGAGCATTTATTGAATGGACCTATATCCCTAGGCACCTTCCCAAGAATCGATTTGATCTTGTACAACCTTCACACATCAACCCTACGCATGTTAATTTTAGGTTTAAATTGTCCTTCCACAATTCTAAACAACAAACACTTCCATATTTAAATAACTTGTCAATCAAGCTATTACGAACCACACCTTCTTGGGGAAACGACCTTGGGGCGATCACCTTTGCTACAGCTACCTCGTATACTTGCGAGTGACGCTTTGTAGTAGTACTTAATTCGAGCACAACAAGTTTTTGGCGCCGCTGCCAGGGAAGGCTGTCGCAGTAGTAATAGTTTGATTTTTCTTTTCATTGTTTGTTTATTTTCTGTGACTTAAAGAAAACAAACAAATAATTAAATTGAAAGAATTATTTGTTTTTCTTTCAATTTAATTATTTGTTTATTTTCTTTAAGTCACAGAAAATAAACAAACAATGAAAAGAAAAATCAAACTATTACTACTGCGACAGCCTTCCCCGGCAGCGGCGCCAAAAACTTGTTGCGCTCGAATTAAATACTACTACAAAGCGTCACTCGCAAGTATACGAGGTAGCTGTAGCAAAGGTGATCGCCCCAAGGTCGTTTCCCCAAGAAGGTGTGGTTCATAATAGCTTGATTGACATGTTATTTAAATACGGAAGTGTTTGTTGTTCAGAATTGTGGAAGGACAATTTAAACCTAAAATTAACGTGCGTAGGGTTGATGTGTGAAGGTTGTACAAGATCAAATCGATTCTTGGGAAGGTGCCTAGGGATATAGGTCCATTCAATGAAACCTCAATTCTCAATTATCCATTAACATAACCTTGTAATTAATTTGTTCCTTAAGGTTAATTAGTCAATTACCAATCCATTAGTTCTCACATTCATGAATTAACAATGACCAATTCTTTTACATTTGCAAATTAATAAACCCTAGAACTTATATTTCTAATTCATTCATAGGGTAGTCGATTGCATAATTCCGATATCGAATTTCACCTCTCGGTCCTTCATTCAATATCTAGAGATCAATAGGTAGCTAATCTATCAACCTAGCATACAATCCAATGCAATCAACCAACAACAAGGTACATCAATGGAAAAATCAAATCAAAGCATTCAATCAAATATACTACAAACCCTAGGTATGGGTATTTAATTCAACATCATCAATTTAAAACATTCATTCAACTCAATATAAATCAAATACAAATTGTTCATTGCAATATCAATTCTCTTAATACAACAAAAACAATATTGAAATGAATTAAAAGAAAGAATAGAAAAACCCCTTGTGAAAATGCCAAGAGTAGGATTGCTAGTCTTCCTCCTAGCTCCACTTTGATGTTTGATGAAGAACTCAAGCCCTCTTCAATGGTTGATTCCCCTTTGCTATATAGAATGGAGCTTTCTCAAGTCACCAACCCTTCAATTGATTGTGTCATTGGAAGATGGAATGGAGCTTTCTCAAGTCACCAAGCCTTTCAATGAAGCTTCTTCAACCTTTAAGAGCTTGTTAACCCAATTTATCCCAAAGAATCTCAAAGATCTTGTTAATGGAAGATGGAAAAGATGAAGATGGAGGATGAAGATGAAGGGACAAGGAGAGTGTCACTCTCTCCTCATCCCAAATAGTGTTTGCCCCCTCCTTCTCTTTTCTTTTCTCTCTTTATAAAACCCTAGCCGTCTTCTCTTTTCTGTCGTGCGAAAGAACTTAAATAGATATTAAGGGTGACACGGCCAAGCCAAGAGTGGCTTGGCCGTGTCTCTTGGTCTCTTCCTTGCTTTCCATGATGTGACACGGCTAAGCCAAGGTTGGCTTGGCCATGTCTCTTGATTTCCATGGGACACGGCCAAGCCAGTTGGCCGTGTCCCTCACTGGCTCTTCCTTCCTTTCTTTCTTTTCTTTAGTGGTGAGAGGTGACACGGCCAAGCCATGTGGAGCTTGGCCGTGTCTCTTGATTTTCTTCCTTGGGACACGGCCAAGCTCCTGGCCGTGTCCCTTATTGTCTTTGATTTCCTTCTTTGCTTGCTCTCTTGTTCTTTGGCATGCTCCTTGGGTGAGACACAACCAGAGGCTTGGCTGTGTCTCTGGGTGTGTCTCTCTCTGCCCTCTTCAATCTTTGAGGGACACGGCCAAGCCTGATTTGGCTTGGCCATGTCTTGCTTGGTTCATGCTTTTCTTGTACTGTTTTGATCTTCCAAGGGTCTTTTTGCACCTAAACCTAAAACAAACACTTTAAACACACTTAAAACAAAAATTAATCAAAACATTAACTAAAACACACATAAAATCATACTAAAAACAAGTACAAAAATGATCTAAACAGCAGTCAACTCTCTTATTTATAGGCAAATAATAATTAAAAACCCTAAACCTAATAATTGAATCCATCTTTTAAACAAATTCTAGCTTAATTAGGAAACCAAATGGCCAGCCAAAACTTAAAATAAATTAGGGTCATGTCGATATGGTGTGCCAAATCGACATGGGCAAAGGCCATGTCAATCTAAGAAACTAGATTAACATGAGCCTTTGGCTCATGTTGACCTAGGAAACCAGGTCGACAAGAGCATTGGCTCCTATCGACCTAGGCCACCAGATTGACATGAGACATGAGCCATGCTCATGTCGACCTGGGCCTTCCAGGTCAACATGAGCAATGGTTCAAGTCACTTGGGGCCACCCCGACTCAAATCAGTATTGTATTTTTAGTTACTGGACTGGACAGTTTCAATTTGGGCTAAACAATTTAATTTTAGGGCTTTATAATAAGTTGAATTTATGCCTTTCAAAATCGAACTGACTTATTTAAAATTTGTAAACTAGGTTTAAATCTTTAAAAGTTAGATTCAATTTATTTTGGCAGTCTTTAATTAGGATCATACCAACTTAAGGCCAAAATTAAGGGTCTACACAGTATGGGCAAGATTCCTCCAGCAAAGCACTCACATTTGACCATTAGAAGATTTTCAAATCGAGTGACCATCCATGAGTAAAGGTTGACTCCCCAAAGTGTCTGGGCGGCCATCCCTTGTGCCAGGAAAACCGCTCTTTATGGATATTTCTTGTTAACATAATGACTAGCCTACTAAAATACATCGCATGATTTATAAAGACTAGTTGAACCTATAAATGCCTCAAGAAACATGTTATTCAAAGGTAATTTTTTATTGTAATATCCAAGCAACAAACTTTATTTTAATTTACTACATTTTACAATTAAATTATAAGA
The DNA here is from genome assembly GCA_947685225.1 of Garcia nutans. Taxonomy (NCBI): domain Eukaryota; kingdom Viridiplantae; phylum Streptophyta; class Magnoliopsida; order Malpighiales; family Euphorbiaceae; genus Garcia; species Garcia nutans. The sequence continues at coordinate 21,314,887 of CANTUV010000044.1, forward strand.
GTGTTGGGTGTGAGCATTAAACACTAATCAAAGGTTTGAGTATTAGCTTGGAAACACTTAGGTTATGAGAGTGAGCCTGAGAAAACTCTTATAAGGGTTATGAGGATTGATCTCAAACCATTGTAAAATTTCGTGTGAGCTTGTGAAAACATCAAGTTAGAGTTAAGCTTGTAAAAGCTCCATACTAGTGGAACCTTAACAAGTTGTTAAGGAAGTGGATGTAGGATTAAGGCAATCTAAACCACTATAAATTCTCTTGTGTTCATTCTTCTCTTCTACTACTCTTACTTCGATTTGATTTTGATTTTTCAATTTACCTTCAATTATTTAAATCAGCCAATTCACCCCACTCTTGGTTGCTATCTCGGGACAACAATTGGTATCAGAGCTTGTAAATATCTTAAAATTTATTTTTGAAATTAGATCCAAAATGGCAACCTCTTCTTCATCTACCTCAACCTCTCATGGAAATCTCAATTCTTTTCCTAGACCCTACTTTGATGGAACAGATTATTCCAATTAGAAACACAAGATGTTTTTCTTCCTAGATAGTGAAGGAATTGAGCTTTGGGATTTTGTTGAAAATGAGTGGAAACCTCCTACTCATGAAGTTGATGGTGTCCAAGTTCCTCTTCTTTAAATCACAATGGTCAAATTCTAATGTGAAAGATCAATTCAAAAACTATATGGTAGCCTCCATCTTAATGAATTCAATATCAAGAGAAGAAGGGGGGAGAGTCCAACATCTCACTTGTGCTCGTTGCATTTGAAAAACACTTAAGAACTATCATGAGGGTACTATCTAAGTGAGGTTCACCAAGAAGCAAATGCATGTACATGAGTATGAGCTTTTCAAGATGAACAACGAAAACATCACCAACATGACAAATTGCTTGCTTACCATTGTCAATGAATTAAAGAAGTATGGCAAGGTATATGATCAAGGAGATGTAAATAGAAAAATTTTGAGAGCTCTTAGAGAAAGAGACAACTTTGAATCAAAAGTTTCCTCTATTAAAGAAGCTCATGATCATAGCACCTTGAAATCGGTGAGCTTATGGGAAAGCTACTCACTTGTGAGCTATACAATGAAAAAGAAGAAGAACAGGTGAGAAAGAGAAAAGGAAAGCAATAGCTCTCAAGGCAATCAAAGAAGTTGAAAGCTCAAGTAATGAAGATAGTGATGAAGAAGAAGAAATGGCAATGTTTTCAAAAACGAATGAATGATTGGAAGAGAAAGAGAAGATTGCAAGCTAGTAAATGCACATTTTCTAAATCATCCCTAAAAGACAAAGATAAAAAGAATGAACTAAAATGCTATAAATGTGGAAAATCTAGTCACATCAAATCAGATTGCTTCAAGTTAAAAAACAAGAAGAAAGGGACAAAGAATAGAAGAAATCTCTCAAAGGTACATGGATGATTCTTCCTCAAGTGAAGAAAAAGAAGAAGAGGAGGAAGGAATTGCCAATCTATGTCTCATGGCTATTGAGGATGAACAAGTCTCCAAAGAGTTAAGTACTCAATCCTTAAATATAATTGCATATGATAACAATGATAATGATGCTTTAGATTATAGTGATTTGATTGAACATATGAACCTTAGAGTACAAAAGTATTTTTCTAAGATGAAATTTTATAAGGATATATACTTTAAGGATTTTGTGTGCTTAAAAAATTCTACATTAGAACTAAAGACTACAAATGAACAATTGTTGAAATCAATTGATGAAATGAATAAAAATTCACATAGCTTAGAAAATATGATCAAGGAAAATAAAATTTTGAAGAATGAACTAAAAGAACTAAAAGGATCAATTTCAAAGTTTCATAAGGGAAAAGAGGCATTAGACACATTGATAGATAATCAAAGGTCACTCTCCTCGAAAAATGGTTTAGGATTCAATGGCACATCCAGCACCACATCCAATGCACCAATATTTGTAAAAGCATCTACAACTCAAACCTTTAGTGTTGAAGTTGTAAAGAACACTAATGCATAAATTAAACCTGAAATTTCTAAAAGGATGACACTGGGCTCACAAGGCTCTAGAACTGAAGTATCAAATATATAAGGCATTTATATAAACACAAAAATGTAGAAAAACAAGCTCATTGATCATATACTTACAAATATGCTCATGGTCCATTGAATGTTAATAGGAAAGTGCATAAATATAGAACCTTATATCAATGCACATATTGTATGAAATTTAGACATAAGAACACATTTTTCTATATTAGGAAGGCTCATCTATAGTTAGAGGATCCTTCTACTACTAACTCCTAAGGTCCCAACTTCATTTGGGTACCTAAAAGAAGATAAACATTATTATTATGTAGGTATGCTTAAAATCTTTTATCAATGAAAGCACTTGGCTTATGGATAGTGGATGCTTAAGGCATATGATGGGGAATGCAAAGTTTTTCACAATATTCACTTACAAGAATGGAGGTAAGGTTACTTTGGAAACAATGCTAGAGGTATAATCATTGGCATTGGTTCCAGTGGCATGCTTGGTACGAATTTGATTGAAAATGTATGGCTTGTTGATGGATTGAAGCACAATTTGCATAGTGTAAGGCAATTATGCGATAAAGGATATGATGTAAGTTTTGATTCCAAAGGATGCAAAGTTACTAATTCAAATGGTGAAATTGCATTCAAAGGAGCTAAATTTGCAACACATATAAAATTGACATACATTCCAACAATGCATTTGAATGTTTGGTTTTTATTAATAATGATGCTTGTTCATGGCATAGAAGACTAGGGCATGCTAATATGGATAATTTGCAATGCATTAATAAAGAAGAACTAATTGATGGTCTCCCCAAATTAAAATTTGACAAAGATAGAACATGTGAACCTTGTCAATTTGGCAAGCAACATAAAAGTTTATTCAAATCTAAAAATGTTGTAAGTACTTCGAAACCCTTAAAACTCATTCAACTAGATTTGCTTGGACCAAATAGAATTGATAGCTTAGGTGGCAAGTTATATTCATTTGTACTTATTGATGACTACTTAAGGTTTACATGGGTAAATTTCTTAGCTCAAAAGAATGAAGCTTTCAATCATTTTAAAATATTTACTAAAAGAATCCAAAATGAAAAAGGCTATGTAATCACATCTATTAGAAGTGATCATGGCAAAGAATTTGAAAATGAGATTTTTGAAAACTTTTGCAATGAATTTTGCATTTGATATAATTTTTTTGGCTCCTAGAACACCACAACAAAATGGTGTGGTTGAAAGGAAAAATAGAACTTTGGTTGAAATGGCTAGGATAATGCTTAATGAGTATGATTTACCATCTTACTTTTACGCAAAAGCTATTAATACCGCTTGTTAAATTTTAAATTGTGTTTACAAGAGACCCTTGGCAAACAAAACTTCTTATGAGCTATACAATGGAAGAATACCTAAAATTTTATATCTTAGAGTTTTGGATACAAATGCTTTATATTTTGCACCAAAGATAATCTTGGAAAATTCTCATCCAAATCGGATGAAGGCATATTTTTAGGATATTCATCATCTAGCAAACCATATAGAGCATTTAATAAGAAAACTTTAGTAGTTGAAGAATCAATGCATGTTGTTTTTGATGAATCCTCTAAACTTGATCAAAGGAAAGGTAATGCTCTTGTTTATTTTATAGAACATTTGAACAACAAGAAATAATTGATGCTCCAAAGAATAATCATGATGAACAAGAAGATAAAACATAAGAGCTACCCAAGGATTGGGAACACAAGAAGGATCATCCAAAATAACTCATCAATGGTGATACATCAAAGGAAGTAACCACTAGATCCAAATTTAAAATTTTAGATGTTAATGTTGCTTTTGTTTCTTAAATTGAGCTAAGGACCATTGAGGTGGCGCTTCGTGATGAAAGTTGGGTGATTGCTATGTAAGATGAACTCAACCAATTTGAGAACAATAATTTATGGGAACTTGAGGAAGAGTCATCCCATGTGGCTTTGAGTGATTTCTTTTTTTCCTTATCTCACTTATTCTTATTTTTTAACTTGAAGCAATTTGATTTGATGTAACCAGATTTGCCACATTCATGGAATTTTAGTTCATTCTTTTTATCTTTATCTTTGAAGGAGAATTTGAAAAAAGTACCTTTATTAGCTTGTAATCTTCTCTTTCTCTTCCAATCACTTATTCTTTTTGAGAACATTGCCATTTCTTCTTTATCATCATTATCTTCATGCTTGAGCTCTCAACTTCTTTGATTGCCTTGAGATCTATTGCTTTCCTTTTCTTTTTCTCACCTTGTTCTTTTTCTTTTCCATTGTGTAGTTCAAAAGTGAGTAGCTTTCCCATAAGTTCATCGATTCTCAAGGTGCTAAGATCATGAGCTTCTTCAATAAAAGAAACTTTTGATTCAAAGCTCTTTCTTGCTCTAAGAGCTCTCAAGATTTTTCTATTTACATCACCTTGATCATATACCTTGCCATGCTCCTTCAATTAGTTAATAATAGCAAGCAAGCGATTTGTCATGTCTGTAACATTTTTGTTGGGCTTCATTTTGAATAGCTCATTCTCATGTACATGTATTTGCTTCTTGGTGAACCTCACTTGGCTGGTGCCCTCATGATAGTTCTCAAGAGTTTTCCAAATGCAATGGGTACAAGTGAGATGTTGGACTCTCCCACCTTCTTCTCCTAATATTGAATTCATCAAAATAGAGGCTGCTCTATTATTCTTGAATCAATCTTTCACATTGGTACTTGTCCATTGTGATATAGGAAGAGGAACTTGGATACCTTCAACCTCATGAGTAGGAGGTTTCCACTCACTTTCTACATAATCCCAAAGCTTAATTCCCTCACTATCTATTTTGTGTCTCTAATAGGAATAATTAGTTTCATCAAAATAAGGTCTATGAAGGGAGTTGAGATTTCAATGAGAGGTTGAGGTAGATGAAGAAGAGGTTGCCATTATAGATCAAATTTCACAATTAAGCTTCTTGAAATTTTGAGGCTATGATACCAATTGTTGTTCCAAGATGGCAACCAAGAGGGGGGTGAATTGGTTGATTTGAAGAAGTGATGGTAATTTGAAAAATTAAGATGGAACAAAAATAAGAAAGAGTAGAGAGTAGAAGACTGAACACAAGAGGTTTATAGTGGTTTGAATTTACCATAATCTTGCATCTACTTCCTTAAAATCTTGTTAAGTTTCCACTAACTTTGAGTTTTTACAAGCTTAACTCTAGCTTGGTATCTTCAAATGCTCACACCAAACTTTACAATGGTTTTAGATCAATCCTCACAATGCTTACAAGAGTTTTTCTTAGGCTTACTCTCATAACCTAAGTGTTTCCAAGCCCACACTTAAACTTATACTTGGTGTTTAATGCTTACACCCAACACTCAATCAATACAAAATATAATTTTGATGCAAAGAAAAGAAGGATGTTAAACTTGGCTCTTACAATCATTATCTTACACAAAAATCTAATTTCTTGTGGTATTTATAGCCTCCAAGTCTTCAACTAGCCATTTGGAGTGGTATCCAACATGTTTGACTCTTGTCTTCCATAAAAATTACTTTTTTGAGCAAGTTCGTGGTCAGACTGCCTTTGGTCTAGTTAGCTCAGGTCAATATGGTCAGACTTCATTTAGTCTGATCGGATAAGGCTCTACATGGTTAGACTGAGTTAGACCCAATCGTGCTTTTCCTATTTTCCTACAAAAGTGTTTCAATAACTAGTACGCGTGGTATCCACTAATTGAGTTGATAGATAAAGGCTATATTTTTTTAAAGTCCAAATTGCTGGTATGCTCAGGACACATTCGGTCCGGTCGGTCTTCGTCAGGTATGTTGAGATTCTGAGAGCTTTGACAACCGTGAGCATTACTAGGACTTTTTGGAATTTTACCTCTGGCTTACTGTGGTCAGACTGCATCAGGTCTGATCATGCTTGCCACGTTATGCTAAAAAAATTTTAGTACTCAGTGGTGGTGAACTTTACTAGATCTTATGAGGCTTTTATCATGAGCTCGGTGCAATTGGACTATACTGTAATCTGGTCGGGACATGTGGTCCATTCATCAAATGAGAGTGACATTGAGCATGATCTCTTCTGGTTACTTTGTCTTGTCTTAAGTCAATCTACTCATCCTTGGGCCTTAGATCTAGACTCAATATATTTAGTTCATGGCTTGGCTCGTGCTCTGCCTGGTTATCTCATGAGCTCGTACTCTATTCTAATTAGCTTGCTCTCTCATGCTCGTTGCTTAGCTTTTGCTTTGTCTGTTTAGCTCATCAACAGTGCTTTATTAACATTAGTAGGTTCAATTTTAGAAAACTCATGCTCTCTGATTCATTGCTTATCAGTTCAGTGAAGGTGCTTTATCTTTTAGTTAGTTCAGTCAAGTATGGCAAGCTCTGTCCGGTATCATTTCTTTGTTCGGTATCTTCATTACTTAGCTCGACATGGTGAGCTGCTACTTTGAGTCTAGTTTGAGCTACTACTTTGAGTTCGATCGGACTGGTTGGTAGTCCGATCGGGCTCTAGTGAAATCCTGCAAAGAAACACTTGGTACAAATTTTAGTCTTATTCAATTTGATTGCCTAAGATCAAAATAGAGGTTTGGCTAATAGAAGACTTAGATATTAAACTGACCCAATCCACCTAATCTAGTCCAAGTGTCCTTTTCTCCAAATCCATCCATTCTCCCATTAGCGCCTTGAATGTCCACTAAACTAATAGAATGGCCAAATTCAATCATAGTCCATTGATAATTCCTATTAGCTAGCCTAAATTCCACTTTTCCATTACATGTATCACTATTATCAGGTAGAATAAATTTAAAAGCACTTAAAGTTAACTCATCATATGTGGAAAAGTACATGGAAGCAAAGATATTCCACTACATATCAGTAAAGATTTTTAACAACGAATAATTCGAACCTAGCTTCCTACTAACATCACCATTAATAAATTTAGATGGAATTATTTTTCTAGCACTTAATTCATGGTATTTTTTTCTTTGAGTTTCATCACAAAAATGAAGTTTTGGATACCTGTTTGAAGGTTGAGGAGGTGGTGATGAAGGTGGAGATGAAGTTGATGATGATGATGATTCCACTTGTCTCCTTCTTTATAAGCTTTCTCCTCTTGATTTCTTGGCTAGAGTCTTGCTTGTAGGCATTTTGATTGTTTATTTGATTAAAATTGGTGAAATTTTAGTAAAAAGGTTGATTTGATCATGGGTTGAGAAGCTAGGGTCGTGGGATTTGGATATGGGTAGCTAGGGTTTTCAAAAGTGGAGGGACATAGAAAATAAGATGCTTATATAGTGTTGTCCCAAGATGTTAACCAAGTGGGGTGAATTGGTTGTTTTGAAGAAGTGATGGCAAATTAAAAATTAAAACAATAAGAAGCGTAAGAAGAAGAATGAGCTGAGTAGAGAATAAAGAACACAAAAGATTTTATAGTGGTTCAGATTGCCTTCATCCTAGATCCAATTCCTTAGTAAATTGTTAAGGTTTCACTAATCTTGAGTTTATAAAAGATTTATAGTGGTTCGGATTACCTTGATCCTACGTCTCATTCCCTAACAACTTATTAAGGTTCCACTAATCTTGAGTTTTTACAAGTTAAACTCTAACTTTTACAAGGTTCGAGTATTGTCCTCATAACCCAATTAAAAGTTTTTCCTGGCTCACTTAAAAACCTAAGTATTTCAAAGATCACACTCAAAGTCACAATAGGATACAATAAGAATTTTTAATGTAAAGTAATAAAAGATGTTAAATTTGGCTATCTCATTTACTATTTCAATCCAAAATGAGGTTTCTTGAAGTATTTATAGACTTCAAGTCTTCAACTAGCCATTTGAAATGGTTCTAGCATGTTTAGTTCTTGTCTTCCACTTAAATTATTATTGAGTCAAGTTTTGTGGTCTCTATTTCTTTTTTTGTGGTCGGACAATTTAAAAATTCTTCAACTACTATCTCCAGCGGTAAACTTAAGTTGTCTAGCAGGATTATAACTTCCAATCTTGTTATGTCTTACGGTCACACAAATGGGCTGTACAGTCATACAATGCATAAGTTACAATTTAAATTGAAATTCTTCTTCCACGTGTCCATTTATGATTGATTTATTTTGTTTAGTGCTAAAATTCAAATTTGATGATGTTGTGTTGTCACACAATTTAGATTTCTCGCTGCATAACACCACCGCTATCTTTTATATGCCTTAGTGTTATTTGCTTCAAGTCTTATGTGGTTGCTCAAGGGATTGTACGAGTGCAAATGGCTTTGGATGGTCAATAATATACTACACACTCTAATCGCTATCGCTTCTATGAGATTTATAATTTTTCTTTATTTTTTGTGCGGTCACGAAAAGAAGTAGGGTGGTCGCACAAACCATGGTGATTAGCTTATCACTGTGCTAGAGACCGTGATCACTTTTGTGCTTCAAGTAGTTCCTTTGCTCTTGATATTGTACCATTGCTCAGGTGGTTTGTGTGAATGCACAAGGGCTAAAATTGCTTACCTATAAAAGAAAACTTGTTAAACTCATTCATATTCATTTATTTTATTGTCAATGATCAAAAAAGAGTTTAATTGCAAATAATTTGGCTAATAATCTCTCCCTTTTTTACTTTAGCAATCAAATTGAATTAAATTTAAGAAATCAAATTCAAGTGTTCCATTTTAAGTTTTTAAAATTCAAATCTTAATGTTTAAATTTCTCCCTTTTAACTAGTGGTTCTTCCCCTTTGTTTTTATTTTAACTCAATTATAACTTTTCCCCCTTTGGTAAAGACAAAAATAATAGATAAGAATGTAAAGGAATGAAATGTTGTAAAGGAAAGATAAACATTTCATTTCAATAATTAAGGAACAAGAATAACATTCATTACATTAAATTTGACAAAACAATGAAAAACAAAAAAAAAATCTAATATTTAGCTATCTCTTTTCCTTTCCTAGATGTAAGTGGAGTAGCTTCTTTGGGTTCTTCTATATCACCTTCATCAAAAGATGGAGTAGGGGAGTTGGTAAGGGATAATCTAAATGATTGTTTTTCAACATGTTCACTCATATCAAATTCACTAAGTTCACATTGAGGCAGATCAATTTTTGTTGCATTTCATGGATGTCATGATGGACATGTGACAAGAGATCAACCTTGTAATTGAGTTTGGTGACATCCTTTTTGAAATGAGTTAATTGTTTTTAGAGAGAGTAGATTTCTTTGAGGATGAGCTTCATTATTTTGGATGATTCACCTTTTTCTTTGGTGGATATTGTTTGTAGTAGAGGATGCTCAACTTCTACTTTTATAGGTTCTCCTCTTTCTTCTTAAGTGATATGATATATATGGCTTTTTCTCTCCCTTTGAATTACACCTTTGCTGCCAAAGATGTATTCATAGTGATCATTAACCTTTTTGATACATCTAACATGTTCAAGGTAGTTAAGGTTAATGGAGTTTGTGGGAGGGTCAAGTAGATCACTTAAGGTAGCTAGGTTTTCAGGGGTAAGCAAGCCTAAATGCCTAGCTATTTTAGTGATTTGAGAGGATAGGAAAAATGTTATAGCCTTATACTTTCCATGGTGAAGAAATGTATCAATTAGGAATCAGGTGGTTTAAACAGGTTCATTGTGTTCTAAGGCATATAGGAAAAATAAGTCACATTGTGTGACTTTCTCATTTCCATCACTCCTTTGATGGACATGTAGGTTATAATTCTATGGCGAAGCCAATAAATCAAGGTTTTGAAATGAATGGCTTTGGAAGATCTATTGTTATAATCAGTCTCTATAGTGACTTCACTCCAAAATTTTGAGAAATTTTTCAATGGAAAATCTTTATCAGTGTAAGAGAATGCCTCAAGAGTTTGAAACCCCAAAACTTCAGCCAAGTTATCTAAAGATAGGGCCAACTCTTGATTAAACAACCTAAAATATACTCCATTGAAACCAACGAAAGTATGATGGTTCTTTTCCAATCTTAAGGACATAAAAACTTCTCTAGATATGTAACACCCTTATACCCTATATACGTACAAAACATATTTCTAGCATATGTAAAATACGCATATACGGTACAAAAATGTCACAGACGGATTTACAAATTTTTTTTTACATTTCCAACTTAAAATTTCAAATTCTAAATATATAAAAATTAAATAGAATATAAATATTATTTACTTGTTATAAGAACCCAAAATAAATAATATATATAAAAATCTCTGCGAAAAATTCGCCAGAGTTTTGTCTGTATTTTGGATATCCCAAAATTTAGCAATTACTCAACTTGCAAAAAGAAAACACTCTCAATAATTTTCCAATCACCCTCTCAACCATACTTCTCAATTTCACCAATTTTCTCAAACATTTATACATATAGATATATATAATTTAAAAGACACTTACTCTCCCATTTCAAATACATTGACCTAAACATTCTTTATAATATACAACACGTAAAATTCAAAACATAATATATTATGCATAAAACTCAAAATGTACAATAACATAAAAATATATACATGTTGCTGGCAGTGTTTCTGATCTCGATAGCAACTCAACAAGCTCGACTACAAGTCTAGACTCGACCTGGTCTAAAAGAACTCTCTGGCTCAACTGGGTCTACCCTGTCACCAGTGCGATGGAAATAATCGTGCTAAGCTGAAGCCTAGTGGTACAAACTTTGATAATAATAATATAACTCAATGCAATACCAAATGCACAATGCATTTAAATGTCACATCAATCCACTTTCTTATATTTTTCAAATAATTCATAAGCACAACTAATAACATTATATTACTCAATTGTATCATAATTCATAATTCACAGTAAAACAAAGACAAGCATGGGCCCAAAAAGGATCTAATATGCCATTCAAATTTCAGAGTTACTGCTTTGGTCCATAATGACACCATGTGTCTAGCCCCATAGGCAAAATAAATATATCAATGGATAATGTAACAGCCCCAGTCTCTTGGACCTCAACCCGGCTAGACCCTTAGGCCCCAGTATCTTAGTCCTCAACCCGGCTAGACAGCTATAGTTTTTGAGGCTTACGACCCAGTCTTTTCACCCCCAAAAATATCATATTTATCAGCTGGCCTGGCTTACGACCCAGTCTTTTCACCCCCAAAAATATCATATTTATCAGCTGGCCTGGCTTACGACCCAGTCTTTTCACCATTCCAGCGTATAGCCCGTAGGCAATCGTAGGCATGCCGCCAAACCCAGAACTCTGAAAATTGAATAACATATAAGGCACACAATTTATTCATTTTTCTCATTATTAATCTCTTTCTTTTTGTCACATATTCAATCTAGGCACATTGCCCTATTTTCACATTTTTTTCTCATTTTTCTCATTTTTCACATCTTTCTCATTTTTCTCACTTTTCTCATTTTTATCAATATCAATTCATTTCATTATTACACACATCTCATTTTTGCACTCACAACACATTACCCAATTACTTTTGGTATTTTCACATAATATGCATATTTCACATGTTACACAAATTAGCCATTATCAATGGCTTTTCACAATGCATTTAACATATATATGACATTATAAATGTCATAGCATATTATTCATACACAATCAATGAACCAAGTAGCTTAACACATTTTTCAACCAAAATGTGTTAAGTCCAAATGTTATGCAAATATAAACATTATATTCAAAGTTTGTACATACCTCCACTAGCAACCCAAAGCAAGATAAAAATAGCCTTCAATCCAATCTTTCTAACTTGCCCTTTACCACTTGGATGAAGCAAATAAATCTCCCTCAATGCCTAAACCAAATGTGATAGAAAAAAAATCATTTAGTATCACATTTAATGGCATTTCCAACATTAAATCATAATTACACATCACTCCTACAAATTTCCAAAAATTTATCCTTTCCTTACTTTAACATTAAAATTTCATTCTACTACAATTAAATTAGTGTTTTAAGTTTATTTTTATTATTAAAAACATATTTTAATACATTTAAATCATTTACATTATAAAAATACACTCTTATACACAAAATCTCAAAAATGGCCTAACCTTCCCCCATTGAAGGTTTTCCATTCCAACACAATCCATTACTCATTCCAAGCTTATATTCATCACTTTTAACACTAAACAACATGCTTAAACAAATAAAATCACACAAGTGAACCACTTTGGAAAATCACTTTTCCAAAACCCTAAATCTCCACTTCCATTCTCAAACTCCAACCCAACACCACCAAATCCAATATTTGACTTTAAAATACTTGTTTATGAATCAAAACAACTCATTTGGAATCAATTTGCACAATTAAAATTCATGTTTTCAAAACCCCAAAAATCCATAACCCTAAATTCTCTCTCTTCACCATTCTTTAACAAACTCCATCATCTCTTCAATCTAACCTTAGAATCATTGTTAACTACCCAAAATAACATCATACACACCAATTCCAATAATTATAACATACTACATAAAAATCCAAACTCTCACATAATCTAAATTTCCAAGGAATTTAAAGAAAAGAGATGGAAACTTACTAATTTTGGTGGAAATCACCAAAAATCCACTTGAAACTTGTTAATTCCTTCAATTTATGGAGTATGGAAGAAGCAAAATCCTTGGTCTTCAATCATCCATGGAAGCCACGTTCTTGAGAAGAAGAAGAAGAAGAAGAAGAAGAAGAAGAAGAAGAAGAAGAAGAAGAAGAAGAAGAAGACTTTTAAATATTCTTTCCTTTTCATCTTTTTTTAACCACACATATATATTAAAAAAATTATATTTAATTATTTAATTATTTTTTTAATAAATTAAAAGTCCTAATTTCCCTCTTCCATTCAAAATTAATTTGTTTGTGAATTATTTTATTAATTTTGAATTTATAAGATTTAATTACCAAAATACCTTTTTTTTTTAAAAAAAAGTGTTGACTTTTATATATGTTACGTATATTTTGCATATATATCATATATATATTCCACTTTTTCATTTAAAATCCCTTAATTTTTCATTTAAAACTATTAATTTAATTTATCCTTTTAAATTATAATTTATTTTATCAAATTTTTCAAAAATTAAAAATTTTCAAAAATTTTGGATGTTACAAGATAGACTAGAGTAACCTAACTCATTAGGAAAGATAAAGTGTCTCCACCCTAGTCTATTAAGATATCTAAATATTTTTCCATTAATGTTGAGGGTTAGAAGCATTCCTTCAGCAGGCATTTTGGTAGGTTCAAGGTTTTTCTTTTTGAGCATGTAGTATTAAGATTTCTCATCATCATTTTTGTGTTTGGGTTTGTAAGGTTGGACACTTCTCTGGGTGAATGGTTTGGATATTCTTTAAGGTTCACTAATTACTACCCCTTTCCCTTTTTCTATTGTGGAAGCTTTCTTCTTATAGGTCTTAGGTTTGGATGCCATATCAACAACAAAAGAAAGAAAATAGAAAGGTAGAAAGAATGTTGATAAAGCTTAACATCTTAATATTCAAAGCTTAAAGAAATTATTTAGAGAGGTGTATAAGTCTTTGGAAAAGTGTATTTTACTATAAAAGGAGGTATATATAGACAAATTTTGAAAATTAGCCATTTTATGGCCATTAGGGACAAAATGGGTAAAATTGTCCAAGTTCTAATGTTCTGAAAAATTTAGCTTTTAGCTATGGCGTGCAATTGCAGAAGTCATTGAGTGACTGCTATATGTGTATGGCGATCGCCATATTCATGGGGTGCTTGCTCAAGCCAATCAAAAGAATAACGGTCGAGAATTTTGAAAATTTTGAATTGAATGACTGCTCAAGAATATGGTGCGATGGCACAATACCATTTTTATGGTGGATGATACATGCAACATAGTGGTGCGATCACTTTGAGCTTGGTGTGACTGCTATATTGGATCAAGGAACAAATATATGATGTTTTCATTTTGCAATGATCAAAATATATTTGAGGAAGTCAAAACAAGTGATTATTCAAGAGAATTTTCATCTATCATACCTATATGTTGTTTTATAAAGTTTAGTCTTTCTTCATTTAGGGGCTTTGTAAAAATATTGGCAAGTAGATTTTGTGTATCCGCAAATTCTAGTACAACATTTTGATTTTAAATGTTGTCTCTTAAGAAGTGATGTCTAATGTCTATATATTTTGACCTAGAATGTTGAATGAAGTTTTTGGATAGATTAATGGCACTATTGTTATCACACTTAATGGGAATGTGATCAATTATCTTACCATAATCTAGCAATTATTGTTTCATCTATGAAACTTGTGTGCAATAAAAGCAAGCCCCAACATATTCAGCTTCTACGGTAGATAGAAAAACTAACACTTGTTTCTTACTAAGCTAAGAGACTAGACAATCACCAAGAAATGGCATGAATCAATTTTTCTCTTCCTATCTAACAAGCTACCAACAAAGTCCGCATTCGAAAATCTTATAATGTCAAAAGATGTATTCATAGGATATCAAAGTCCTAAATGCAATGTTCTACTAAAGTATTTCAGAATTATTTTAGTTGCATTCAAGTCTGATTCTTCAAGGCCAGATTAAAATCTAGCATATAAACATATACTACACACTATATCTAGTCTAGAAGCAGTTAAATAAAATAGGGATCTGATAATACCTAAACATTTCTTTTCATCTACTTTCTTACCAATTTCATCTTTGTCTAACTTCAAAGATATACTCATTGGAGTCTTACTTGCTTTGCAACCATCCATGGCAAAGTTCTTAAGAAGTTCCTTTGTATATATGGATTGATTAATAAAGATACCATTTTTGCATTGCTTAATTTGTGAACAAAGGAAGAATTTGAGTTCATCCATCATGCTCATTTCAAATTTCCTAGTCATACAAGAGGCAAATTCTTTGTACAAAGATTCATTAGTAGCACCAAATATAATGTCATCAATAAAAATTTGTACAACAAAAATATCATGCAATTTCTTATTAACAAAAAGTGTTGTGTCAACTTTGCCTTTTTGAAAGCCATTTTTCAATAAATAAGCAGTAAGGCTAACATACCAAGCGGTTGGAGCTTGTTTCAATCCGTATAGTGCCTTAGTTAATTTAAAAACATGATTAGGAAGTTTATAATCTTCAAAACTTAGGGGTTGTTTAACATAAAATTCCTCATTTATAAAACCATTTAACAATGCACTTTTAACATCCATTTGAAAAAGTTTAAAATTTATATGGCATGAAAATGCAAGTAAAAAAAATTCTAATTACTTTTAATCTAGTAATAGGAGAAAATGTCTCATCATAGTCAATGTCTTCCTCTTGATTATATCCTTTGGCTACCAATCTACCTTTATTTCTAGTAATGAGATCATTTTCATCAACCTTATTCATATAAGCCCATTTACATCCTATAATTTGATGATCTTTTTGTCTAGGAAAAGTTTTCATACTTAGTTTCTATCAAATTGGTTGAGTTCCTATTATATTGCAATCACCTAACTTTCATCCATAAGAGCCTTCCCAATGGTCCTTGGCTCAATTTCTGAAACAAAGGCAATATTAGAATTTAAATTTTAAAATTTTTATCTAGTGGTTACTCCTTTTGTTGTGTCACCAATGATGAGTTCTTTTGGATAATCTTTTTGAAAATGCCAATCTCTGGGTAGTTATTGATTCTCTTCCATTTTGGTTTCTTCTCGTTCCACTATTCATTCAAGCTCATTATCATTTTCTTTGCGTATCTCAAGTTCTTCAAAAGTACCTACAAAATCATCAAGAGAGCTACCTTTCTAATGATCAAGCTTTAAATTATCATCTAATATAGCATGCATTGACTCTTCAACTACTAGTGTTCTTTTATTAAAAAACCTATATGCTTTATTATAGGATGAATATCCTAAAAATACCCCTTCAACTAATTTGAATGAGAATTTTCCAAGGTTATCCTTGGTATTTAATATGAACCACTCACATCTAAATACTCTAAGGTATGAAATTTTGGGTTTTCTTCTAGCTCATAAGATGTTTTATTTAATAAAGGTCTCTTGAAAACTTTATTTGAAACATAACAAGTGGTATTAGTGGCTTCTGCCCATAAATAAGAAGATAAATTATACTCATGAGCATTGTTATAGCCATTCCAACCAAGGTATTATTTTTCCTTTCCACCACTCTATTTTGTTGTGGTGTTCTAGGAGTTGAAAAATTATGTGATATATCAAGTTCATTGCAAAAGTTTTCAAAGTGTTCATTTTTAAATTATTTGCCATGATCACTTCTAATAGAAGTGATTACATAACCTTTTTTTCATTTTGAACTCATTTTGCAAAAATTTTAAAAGAATTAAAAGCATCGTTCTTATGAGCCAATAAATCAACCCGTGTAAACATTGAGTAATAATCAATAAGTATAAATACATATAATTTCCCACTTAGGTTAGTAACTATATATGGACCAAACAAATCTAAATGAATTAATTCTAGAGGTCTAGAAAAAAAGTTGTTGTGTTGCTTTCCAAATTGACAAGGTTCACACATTTTATTCTTATGAAACTTTAACTTAGGTTGCCCATCAACAAGTTCTTCTTTGCATAAACATTTTATGTGGTCCATACTAAAATGTCCTAATCTTCTATTCCAAAGCCCAACATCATTGTCAATGGTGACTAAACATTTAAATGAATTGTTAGAATAAAGGTTAAGTTTATATGTGTCGTCAACTCTTCTTCATTTTGGATATAAGTTCTCCATTTGGTGAAACAATCTTACATACTTTAGAATTAAAATTAACACTATATCCTTATCACATAATTGATTTACACTTAGCAAATTATGCTTCAAACCATCAACCGACCAAACATTATCAATTTGATACTTACCAAGCATATGAATGGAACCAATACCAATGATCTTACCTTTTACATTGTTTCCAAATGCTTCATCTTCTACCTGTGTGTATGTGATGGTTGTGAAGAGCTTTACATTTTTGGTCATATATCTCAAATAACCACTACCAATAAGCCAAACACTTTTATGGGTTGTAGATTTTAGACATGCCTATAACACAACAATGTTTATCTTTTCTTAGGTACCCAAATGACCTTGGGTCCTTGGGGGTTAATTATAGAAGGATCCTCTGATTTGAATGTGACCAAATTTCTTGCAATAATGGCATTGATATAGAGGCTTATGTCTTTGCGTTCAACTATTATTCACTTTAAAAGAATTATGTTGAATGTGTTGGCAATCACAAGTATGCTTTGTATTTACTTATTTTTGTGCATACTTGTATTTGTGTTCATGTCTAGAATACAAATATGCACAATTTGCTCTTGGAAATTTAATTCTAGAGCTTTGTGAGCCTTGAGTAGTATTGTTGGGACTTTCAGGCTTTATGTCTGAATTTATATTTTTTTAAAATCTCAATACTATAAGTTTAAGTTGTAGTTGCTTTAACAAATGTTGGTGCATTCGAAGTAGTGGTATTTGAGCTATTGAATCCCAAGACATATTTAGAATAGAGTACCTTTGAACAATTACTATTATGTCTAATGCTTCTTTCCCTTTTTGAAATTTTAAAATGAAATTATTTAATTCATTTATTTCTTCTTTCAGAGCTCTATTTTCTTTAGTAACATTTTCTAAACTAGATGAATTTTTTAAACCTTCATTTAATGATATCATCAATTATTCATTTGAAGTCTTCAAATCTAAAAAAGAATTCTTAAGTCAAATGAAATCCTTTTCTAAATTAGAATATTTTTCTTTATAAAATTTCATTATAGAGAAATATTTTGGTATCCTAAGATTCAGATTCTTAATCGAATCATTATCATCCAATTCATCATCAACATTATCATAATCAAAACATAGAGAAGAAGTACCTACCTTATTGGAGTCATTATCATAATCATCTCCTATAGCCATGAGACAAAGATTTGCAATTCCTTGCTCCTCTTCTTCACTTGAGGCATCATCATCCTATGTAACTTTGAGAGATTTCTTCTTTTCCTTGTCCCATTTTTTCTTGTTTTTCAATTTTGTACAATCAGTTTTGATGTGACCTGGTTTTTCACATTCATAGTATTTTACTTAATTTTTCTTTTCTTTATCTTTAAAAGAAAATTTGGAGAAATTACCTTTCATTTGCATTCTTCTCTTTCTCTTCCAATCACTAACTCTTTTGGATAACATTGCCATTTCTTCATCATCATCGCTATCTCTGTCACTTGAGTTGTCAACTTCTTTGGTAACTTTGAGTGCTATTATTTTTCTATTTTCCTTCTCACTCTTGTCATCTTCCTTTTCGATGTGCAATTCAAAGGTAAGAATTTTTCCCACTAGCTCATTGGTCCTTAGTGTAGTAAGATCATGAGCTTCTTCAATTGAGGATACTTTTGACTCAATGTTCTTTTTTGCTCTAACTACTCTCAATATTTTGCTGTTGACATCACCTTGATCACATTACTTTCCATATTTCTTCACGTTGTTGACAATAGCAAGTAAGCAATTTTTGAGTTTAGTGACATTTTTATTAGGCTTCATCTTAAAGAGTTCATACTCATGCACAACCATTTGAGACTTGGTGAACCTCACTTGGGTGGTACCATTATGAAAATTCTCAGGAGTTTTCCAAATGCTATATGCACAAGTAAGATGTTGGACTCTTCCACCTTCTTCTCTTGACATGAAATTCATCAAGATGAAGGTTGCCCTATTATTCTTGTAAAGAGCTCTTTCTTGAGTATCACTCCATTATGCTCTAGAGAGAGGTATTTGAATAGCATCAAACTCGTGAGTAGGAGGTTTTCACTCATTTAGCGCACATTTCCCTCACTATCAAAAAATGAATACATTTTATGTTTCCAATAGGAGTAATCAATTCCATCAAAATAAGGTTTAAGATGAGAGTTTAAATTTCCACGAGAATGAGCAATTATGGTGGAAGAAGAAGTTAATGTAGAAGTGTTTGTTGGTATGGCTGCCATTGTGGATCAAATTTCACAATTAAGCTTTTTGAAATTTTAAGGCTCTAATACTAATTAGTGTCCCAATATGGAAACCTAGAGGGGGAGGGGAGAATTGGTTATTTTGAAGAAGTGATGGAAAATTAAAAATTAAAATAACAGGAAGCACAATATGAAGAATGAGTATAGTAAAGAAGAAAGAACATAAAGATTTATAGTGGTTTGGATTACCTTGATCCTATATCCACTTTCTTAATAACTTGTTAAGGTTTTACTATTCTTAAGTTTACAAAAGATTTATAGTGGTTTGAATTATCTTGATCTTATATAAACTTCCTTAACAACTTGTTAAGGTTCCACCAATCTTGATTTTTTAGAAGTTCAACTATAACTTTTACAAGGTTTGAGTATTGTTCTCACAACCCAATCAAGAGTTTTGCCAGGCTCACTCTAACACCAAAGTGTTTTAAAGCTTAGACTCAAAGTTACAATGGCGTTTAATGCTCACACCCAACACTCAAAGAATACAATAAGAAATTTTAATGCAAATTAATAAAAATGTTTAAGTTGGTTATTTCATTCACTATTTCCATCTAAAATGAGGTCTCTTAAAGTATTTATATCATTAAAGTCTTCAACTAGCCATTTGAAATGGTTCTCACATGTTTAGATCTTGTCTTCCACTTAAATTATTGTTGAGTCAAGTTTTGTGGTCGCCATTTCCTTTGTATGGTCGCACAATTTAAATATTTTTCAATGGCTAACTCTAATTGTAAACTCATGTTGTCCGACGGGATCATAACTTCCTATCTTGTCATGTCTTGCAGTCGCACAAATGGATTGTGTGGTCCCATAATGCACAAGTTACCATTTAAATTGAAATTCTTCTTTTCCGTGTCCATTTTATGATTGATCCAATATGTTTGGCGCTATAATTCAAATTTGATGACTTTGTGTGGTTGCAAAATTTAGATTTCTCACTACACAATATTACAACTATCATTTCTAATACTTAGTGTCATTTGCTTCAAGTCTTTTGCAATTGCTCAAGGGATTGTGCAAACGCATGAGGCTTTGGGCTGTCAATGATGCATTGCATACTCTGACCATTATCGCTTTTGTGAGATTTATAATTTTTATTTATTTCTTTGTTCGGTGACTCAGAGGAGTGGGGTAGTTACACAAAGCATGGCAATTAGCCTACACCAGAGACCGTGATCTCTTATATGCTTCGAGTGGTTCCTTTGCTCTTAATATTATGCGGTCACTCAGGTGGTTTGTGCAAAAGCACAAGGGTTGAAATTGCTTACTTACAAAAGCAAACTTATTAAACTCGTTAGTATTTATCTATTTGATTGTCAATAATAAAAATAGAGTTTAATTACCAATGATTTGGCTAGCATATAGTATAAGGTAGGCCATGGTCGTGGCTCTATATGCCATGATCGTGGGGTAACTTTTGACCATTCAAAGTGCATTCAAAATGGATTTGGCAGTTTTGAAGTGAAAGCCATGACATGGGGTTTTGGTACCCAAGGTCATGCCACTGAAGTTGCTACTACTAGTCCATCTTAAAATCACTCTTCCACTTTGGCAGTTTTGTTTTTAATCCCACGGTTGTGGGCCTCTAAATAGCCATGGTCATGGTGATGATATTCCACGGTCGTGACTCTTATTTTCCTTAGATTGCTTATGGTTTTGTAGTTAAAATCACCTAAACAATAAATTTACAACAATATTAATTAAAATTCTTAAAAGACTCATAATCTAAACTAATGAAAATAAAACAAAAACATAAAATTAATTGGGTTGCCTCCCAATAAGTGCAATGTTTATATTCGATAGCTTGACTATCTCTGGCTCGAATGTTTATTTGTTGAAATGATAGACACTTCCAATGTCTATCAGATCACCAATATAATAGGGCTTCAAATGTTGGCCATTTACTTTAAAAGTTTCCCCTCCTTGATTTTTAATGTCGACCTCACTAAGAAAAATCCTCAACATTGAATTTTACAACAAAACTTATTGTCCCTCGTGGAATTGTTTGGGTTGGATAATCTATAATTCCATGATTTAGTTCTTTCTTTATAGATCTTAGTATTTTCATAAGCTTGAAATCTAAATTTATCTAACTCACTCAATTAGAAAAGCTATTTTTGTTTGGCTTCCTTTAAGTCCATGTTTAATTGTTTGATAGCCTAATACACTTTGTGCTCTAACTCAACTTGTAAATGGCAAACTTTTCTAAAGAGAAGTCGGTAAGGTGACATATCAATTGGAGTTTTGAATGATGTTTTGTAAGCTCAAAGTGCATCATCTAATTTAAGAGACTAATCTTTTTCTTAAAGTGCTAATTGTTTTCTCTAAAATCCATTTAATTTCCCTAATTAGATATTTCCACTTGTCCACTAGTTTGAAAGTGATAATGTGTTGCCACCTTATAGTGTACTTCACATTTCTTATGAAGAGAATAAAAACTTTTATTATAAAAATCAGTACCTCCATCACTGATCATAGCCCTAGGAACTCTGAATATTGTAAAAATGTTCTTTTTAATGAACTTAGTTTCCACTTTCAAATCATTTGTCTGACTTGCGATTGCTTCAACCCATTTAGACATATAATTTATAGCCACTAAGAGATATTGATTATTGAATGATGATGGAAATGGTTATATAAAGTCAATTCCCCAAACATCAAAAAGTTTGACTTCAAGGATTGAATTGAATGGCATTTTTATATTTTTGAAATATTCCTAGCTCGTTGACATTGACCATATGACTAAATAAAAACCTTTCATCTTTGTTCATGGTAGGCCAAAAAAAATGCTAAATTTAAATAATTATTTTGGAAGTGCTAGTACGACTACCACATTCTTTCAAATGACAAGATACCAGAATACTTTTTATCTCTTTTATAGTATGCATCTATGAATCTTCACATCCCTATAATGCTTAAATAGTAGAGGCTCATCTCAAGGTCTAACCGATATTCTTCTTTCCTAACAGCCCCTTCATCCTGCCTCACTGTTCGGTGTTACTAGACAATCTTTACTATCCTCTTCTTATTCACTCAATCACATCTATCGAGAAGGCAACCAAGCGGCGCATTACTTTGCTCTTTATGGGCGCCTTAATTGTACAAATTGTATATTTCATTCTTTTAGCTCTCTTCCTTCATTTTTAAAGAGCATTTTACTCTCTGATTATATTGGTCCTTACATTCGATATCAATAAAATCAATACAGCAAGTTAAATAGTTTAATTGGAGTGTATCCAGGAGGCTATTGCTGGTACCTCTTCTTGGGCTATTTAGTTTTGCTCCTTTCTGACAAAAAAAAAAAAAAAAATAAAGGCTCATCTCATATATAATATTTCACATAAGAAAGACATTTTTGATGGAAGAACAGCACTTGCCAAATAATTGACAAAATTAGCATACCATGAAATATCATTTTTAACAGAGAAAATTTGTTCATCGGGGAATGATTCATTAATGGGCATTACTTTTTTTATCCATTTGTCTTTCCAATCTTGAAAGGTGATTTGCTACTAAATTTTTAACTCCTTTTTTATCTTTAATTTTTAGATCAAATTCTTAAAAAGGCAAAATTCACCTGATCAATCTTGGTTTGGCCTCCTTTTTGTTCATAAGATATTTAATTGTTGCATGGTCAGTATAAACAATGACTTTATAGCCCAAAAAGATAGGATCTAAATTTGTCAACAGCAAAAACCATACCAAGTATTTCCTTTTCTATTGTTGCATAATTAATTTGAGTGTCGTCAAGGGTTCGGCTTGTATAGTAAATAACATAACTTTTCTTTTCTTTCCCTTGCCTTAAAACAACTCCAATTGCATAATCACTAGCATCACATACAAGCTCAAATGGTAAAGACTAATTTACTGGTGAGATAATAGGGATTGCCATAAAGTTGCCTTTAACCTAATAAAAGCAACTAAACATTCATTTTAAAAATTTAAAACAATATTTTTATTTCATAATTCATATAAGGGTTAATCAATTTTTTAAAAATCTTTTATAAAATGCATGTAAAACCTGTGAACTCCTTTAACATTAGTTGGTTGTGGTAACTTTTCAATAACTTTCATTTTTGCTTTGTCCACTTCAATTCCTTTTTGAGAAACCTTATGTCCAACTATAATTCCTTCTTCTACCATAAAATGACATTTTTCCTAATTGAGAACAAGGTTTGTTTCTTCACATCTCTTATGTTTATGTTCCAAATGTTGTAAATAATTATCAAAAGTAGAACCATAAATAGTAAAATCATCCATAAAGATTTCAATTATTAATTATAAAATATCAAAAAAATATAGTCATCATGCATCTTTGAAAAGTTATTGGCACATTTCACAGTCCATAGGGCATTCTGCGATAAGTGAAAGTTCCATATGGACATGCGAATGTTGTCTTCTCTTGATCTTCCAGCGCTATAGAAATTTGAAAATATCTTGAATATCCATCTAATAAGCAAAAATAAGGATTACCTGCAAGTCTTTCAAGCATTTTATTAATGAGTAGTGAAGGAAAAAGAATATTGCGGGTAGCTTTATTTAATTTCCTAATTTATGCAAACATGTTATTCGACGACTATTATTAAAGAAATTAATTCATTATTTTGTTCGTTATAATAGTCATTCCTCCCTTTTTAGGAACTGCATGTACAAGACTCACCCAAGAACTATCATATATTGGATAAATTATTTTTGTATCTTGTAATTTTGTCATTTCTATCTTTACTATCTCTTTCATATTTGGATTTAATATCATTTGTTGGTCTATCACAGGTTTAGAATTTTCTTCCAATAAAATCCTATGCATACATATTGAAGAGGTAATTCCTTTAATATCAGATATAGTCCAACCTATTTCCTTTTTTTTTATTTTCTGATCAAATCTAAGGTTTGAGTTAATTGAATTTCAAATAGATTAGCATTAACAATAATAGGCAAAGTATCATTCGGTTCAAGAAATGTATAACTAGGATGGTTGGAAAGAGGTTTTATGTAACACCCCTATACCCCATATATGCACACTACACACTACTACATCTGTAATATACGTATACCGGATACAAGAGTGTCACGGTTTATATTAAACAACCCAATCTTTTAAATTTAATAACAATATAAGTAAACTTAAAACACTTCATATTATATTATAAAATATACTAGATAAACCTTTATTTATTAGGCAGCAGAAAATGTAGCGGTATTTACATATATATATATATTTACATCAAAATCAAAATTTACAAAATATAAAGTTTATACATGTTTGGCAGTTCATCTCTGATCTTTAAGCCCACAATCAACACTTAAGAGTTAGACTTGACTTGGTCTAGATGAAGTCTCCGGTTCTACCCTGTCACCTGCGCGATGAACCACAATCGCGCTAAGCCAACAGCTTAGTGGTACAAACCACAATAACAATATGCTTTAATGCAATGTCAATGTCATACTTTCAAGTAATAGAATCATATTCAAAAATACTATATTTCATAACATTACATTTCGTTATCTTATTCAATTGTTTTTCCATTTATGATTCACATTGAAACAAAGACAAGCATGGACCCAAAAAGGATCTAATATGTTATTCAAATTTCAGAGTTACTGCTTTGGTCCATAATCACATTCATCAAGCCCGTAGGCGATACATATATATCTATCCATGGATAGTGTAACAGACCCAGTCTCTTGGACCTCAACCCGGCTAGACCCTAGGGCCCCAATATCTTGGTCCTCAACCCGGTTAGACTGTTACTATTTTTGAGGCTTACGACCCGGTCTTTTCACCTCAAAAATATCATATTTCATATTTATCAGTTGGACTCGGCTTACGACCCAGTCTTTTCACCTGTCCAGCAATTCATAGGCATGCCGCCAAACCTAGAACTCTGAAAATTGAATAACATACTAGGCACACAATTAATTCATTTATCTCATTATCAATCTCTTTCACAATTCATTTCTCATTTCATTTCTCATAATCAAACTAGGCAATCAAGCCCCTATTATTTCATTTGCATCATTATAGCCAACCACAATGGCTTCACCTCTCATCGTTAGAGTATACATAACCAATTGCATTGGACATACACTTTGAATGATCATCATATCTTTCACATTAATCAAATCATAACATTAATCAAATGCATTAACAATGTAATAAATTACTTAACACATTTATAATCAAATGTGTTAGGTCTCAAAGTCGTGTAAATGTATGCAACCATGTAAGTTTGTACTTACCTCAAGAGCAACTCACACAACACCAAACTCCTCTTCCAAGAATTCTCCAACGCTTGGATTAGGGCAACTCAATCTCTTCAAAACCTAATCCAAAAGTGATAATACACACCCACTTAAAGATACACATGAGATAATAAGGCTAAGAATCAACTAGGTAAACTCTACACATGACACGCTCAACAACACGGGTGTGTCCCTAACCGTGCCCTAAACTCACAACACAGAAGCTTTGACACGCTCAGTGACATGGGCGTGTCACTGGCCGTGTCAATCCACCAACATCACAGTAGCTATGACACGCTCAATAACACGGGCGTGTCACTGATCGTGTCAATGTTGCTACAACACAGAAGCTGTGACACGTTCAATAACACGAGTGTGTCACTAATCGTGTCACCCATCCAAGAACACAGAACCATTGACACGCCCAAAGACCTGGCCGTGCTCATGGGCGTGTCAGGCAAAAAAAATCCTAATTCCGGCAACAACAACAACACATCCAACAAACCTCTTACTTCCACCATTTCCACTTCAAACAAACTTAACTACATACACCCATAAACCAATATAACTTTCAAAAACACTAAAACAACTCAATACATACATCAATCACCAATTCACAACCATTACATAAACACAACTCTTACTCTTCCAACATCAAACCTAACTCCTTCTCTTCAATCCAACCCCAAAATCAAAATCAATTAAACCCAACACTCTCAAACACACCACAATCAAACATACTCATACCATCAACAATCAAACACCAAACCCATAACACAAACTTAAAAGAAAACAAGGGAATCAAGTGGAAAACTTACTAAAGTTGATGAAAATCCTTAGAATTGCAACTTGATCACTTGAAACATCCTTCAATCACAAGCTTGGAAAAATCAAAAACTCTCTTCCTCTCTTGCTATTGTGAGACCCGGCCAACCAAAGAAAAAAAAGAAGAAGAAAATGAATAGAAAAGAGTAAAGTCAACTCTCCCTCTTCACTTAACCACTCAATATCTCTTTTGTTCTCAACCAAGCAATTAAATATTAAAATAATCAAATATCTTCATCCACTCACTAATTCAATTTTTTATTTAATTAATTTAATTAATTTAAAATAATTAATTAATCTTCTTTGACTTCCATTTCTTTGACTTGTACATGTTGTATATATCACTATATATACAACATATACACTCTTCCCTTACCTGTAACACCCCGATACTCCATATAAGTACTATACATATACCTGGTATACGTACAGTAAGTATATAAAGTATAAGGATGTCGTTTTTCGTTACAATTTAAAAACCTTTAACATATTTCAAACCACAATACATTAATTTAAAGAACATTTACAAATTTGATATACTTTTAATGATCTTATAAATATACCATAATCTTATCTTTCTCAAAACATCATTTATACAAATGAATACATTTTTGATAGAATACATCATAATTAAATTATACATGTATGCATCACCCTCTAGTTGGTCTCGATAAACTCTTACTCTTCTCGTGGCATAACGAAAGACTTCATATCTTCCACCTGGTCACCTGCGCGATCATATAACCGCGCTAAGCCTGAGAGCTTAGTAGTACAAATATAAAATATACACATACATTATAAAAATACTAACATATAATGATATATCAATTCCATGTAACCTTAGCTTCTATCATATCTTTTCTTTTAGATTATAACTTTCATATATCTCAACTAAATCATATTTCATAAACACACATTCCATAACATACTTCATAATCAACATATCAATACATACACATTAAATATCATACTTCATAACATTGTTCAATTCACAATTCACCAATCATAAGTCACATTGTCAACAAAGTCAATCATAAATCTCATTATTCATTTAATTCAACATTTGTATATCACATGGACAACAAAGACAGACTCGGGCCCAACAAACACTAACATGCCATTCAACTTTCAGAGTTAATGCTTTGGTTTAATTATCACATTATCATTATCATTGACCCAACTAGGCTTCAAGGATTTAGATTCAACCAAGCTTCAAGGGGAGTAAAACATGTTAAACTTCAACCCAACTTGGCTTCAAGAACCAATCCAACCTAGCTTCAAGGGTTGTAACATCTCAATTAGGCTTCAAGGATCATATCCAACCTAACTTCAAGAGATTGTTACTATTATTAGGCATGCCACCAACAACAAAACTCTGAAAATGAATAACATATTAGACACACAAATCATTTATCAATTCCATTATCACTTCTCATCATCATCTAGGCAAATATGCCTTGTTTCTTTCAGTTGAATCATCATAGCCAATCACAATAGCATCATATCACCTTTAAATCATCATAGCCAATCACAATGGCATCATATCACATTTAAATCATCATAGCCAATCACAATGGCATCATATCACATTTAAATCATCATAGCCAATCACAATGGCATCATATCACATTTAAATCATCATAGCCAATCACAATGGCATCATATCACATTTAAATCATCATAGCCAATCACAATGGCATCATATCACATTTAAATCATCATAGCCAATCACAATGGCATCATATCACATTTAAATCATCATAGCCAATCACAATGGCATCATATCACATTTAAATCATCATAGCCAATCACAATGGCATCATATCACATTTCAATCCACATTATAGCAATTCATATTTTACATACATAATCATTTACCTCATCATATCCTTTACATGTCATATTCCATCATTTATATATACCACATTAATTACATTAACTAGGCAAACATGTCATTATTCAATCATATCATTTAGACATGCTTCAATCATATTATTCACATAATTATAAATTGTATTGTACATACCTTTTTGGATGATCCTCATCTCTTTCACTCTTCAAAGTTACTCCCACCAAGCTATCTATAATCAATTACTTCATCCTCTTCTTCACATTTTACATATAGCATCATTGATGTAACATTACAAAGTACATTATTCATATAACAAATTGCCATTCACAAGATTCACAATGCATAATACATAGCTCGGTTCATATAGTATCATATGTATTATCAATTCCATATCATCTCACATTTCATTATTCAACAATGATGTTAGACAAATGATATCTATTTAACATGTATTTGAGAATCTTGTTGTAGAATTAGATTGCTTCCAATAAGGTGAACAGAACCTTTCTAGCGGTCGCGCCTCACCTGAGTACGACCGCCCCATACCATTACACAATGAAACCTTATTACAGTAGGTTTCACGGCCAAAAGCCCGACCTAAGTCGCGACCGCACATGAATAATAGCGACCGCACATGAATAATAGCGACCGCTCCAAATTACGTATCTCTAATGCATAAACCCTAAAATAGCCAAAACTCTTTCAATTGCATTCAAACACATTATACACAACATAATCTCATCAAAATGGACATAATCAATATTATTAATACTTATTCATCACAATATTCATATTAACACTATATCAATTATATATTCAATCACTTACCACATCAAATCCTAAAACCAACATCAATCTTCTTCTTTCAAAAACAACTTCCACTTAATTTGCCATTTTCAAACAAAACCACCACCAATTTAACCCTTATTTATTCACAATCACTTTCACTACTTATAAACACATCTCAAACATTCTAAATCATGATATTAACCAATCACAACTTATCTCAAACACCCCTTCAAAAATTAACAAGGGAAAACAAGAGAGTACTTACCTAATTTGATGAAATTCCACAAATCTTCAACCAAAACCTTTGATTTTTCCTTCAATTTGCTTCAAGAATCAAGAACACCTCTCTTGTCTCTTTGTTTCTTTTTTTCTATGAAGAAGCCGGCCACACATGAAGAGAAGAGGAAAAGATGAAGAAGCAAAGTCAAACTTTCCTTTTTTAATCTCCACCACAAGTTTTCCAAAAGAAAATTACCAAAACACCCTTTAACCATTTAACTAAACCTTTGTCTCTTATATGCCCATTCATGTAATTTCACACTCAACCAAAAATATCTTCTTCCACTTAACCATCACTTTGACTCTTCATTTGACCAATTTATATGTTATATATATCATCATATACACAACATATACATTTGTCTCTAAACCCTAAATTTCCCCAAAACACATATACACAAGCATTCACTTTCCAATTTCTTTTCTCTTGCCAATTAACACATACATTCTAACCCATTAACCAACAACAACAACAACAACAACAACAACATTCAAAACTTCTAGGGCATATGTGGGGATATTACATTACCTCATTTCTCTTTCCATTAACACATATACATTTAATACAAATACAATAATAAATATTCCAAAAATTTTAGGGTATACTTTGGGACATTACATTTTATTCCAATTTTGGAGCTTTTACAACAGAAGGACGAGGTAGGTTTTTACTTTTTTTTTTCGAGAAAATCAAAGTTTTGAAAGTACATTAGTGGAGTTGTTTTGAATGCTAAAGAATAAGTAACAACTTCCTTATGGGGTAGAACTTTGTGCAAGATAGGTTTGTAAAGAATCTTTAACTTTTTATTCACAAGATTGCTGCACACATTCATCTATAACATCAACTAGAAAATAGTCATCCAAAATGCAAGATGTCTGGCTGCTATTGTCATATTAAATTCAATTTCCTCCTCTCTTACTTGTATGCAAAGTAAATTTTCCTCCATGAACATCAATCATAGTTCCAGCTATAGCCAAGAATGGCCTTTCTATGATAAGCAAAATTTATACATCTTCATACATTTCTAGGATTACAAAATCTATTGGAATGTAGGGTTTATCCACTTTTACAAGGACATCTTCGACCACTTCAACTAGATATTTTATTGAACAATCTACTAATTAAAGAGACATCTTTATGCATTGAAGTTGTGTGAAGTTAAGTTTCCTACAAATATAACTAGGCATTAGATTTTACATTAGCATCTAAATCACATAAAGCTTTGTGGAAATCTACTTCACTAGTAGTATAAGGAATTAAAAAAACTCCCTGGATCTTTTAATTTTTAAGGAAGTTTATTTTGAATCATTTTGCTTCATTCTTCTGAAAGTGTAATTTTTACATTACCTTTTAGCTTCCTTTTTTTAGACAGTAACTCCCTAAGGAACTTCACATAAGTGGGCTTTTGAGTAAGAACTTTTACAAAAAGGAATATTTATGTGAAGTTGTTTAAATACTTGAAAAAAATTTTCATATTGATTATCTATTTTTTTTTCTTTTTTAGTCTTTGAGGAAAAGGAATTGGAGGCACATATTGTTTAATAATTTCTTTTGGTGCTTCCTTTTCTTTGACTTCTTCTTTTTTTTTTATCTTTTATCTTTTTCTTTATCCTTGAACAAGTTTGGAGTTTTATGTGGTTAAGGATCTTCAAGTTACAAACCACTTCTTAGTGTTATAGCTTTGCAATGCTCCTTTGGATTGTTCTCTGCTTGGCAAGGAAGAGCTTCTTGATTGAAGGTGTTGAGAGAAGTAATAATTTGACCTGCTTATGTCTCAAGGTTCCTCTTTTGAGTTGTGAGACATTCAAATTTTTGCTAAAGTTTGTCATATTGCTTTTCAAGTTTGTCAAATCTTCCTGATGTTTTTCTAATAAATTTCTCCAATGCATATTTGTATCCAGGATTTTTTATAAAATATGTAGGACCTTGGTTTTGGTTCTTCATGTATGGAGGTTAATAGGGTGCTTTTTGATTGTTTTGTTTTTCTTAAGAGAAATTAGGATATTTTCTCCATGTTGGGTGTATTTGTTCCCTTGAGGAAATTCGAATCCCTATTTTGATTGCCCAAAAATTGGACTCACTACATAATTCTCCAATATGCACTATCCCACATCCTTCACATGCTAGATATGGTGACGATAGGTTGACATGCTCCAATTTCTTGGCTATTGTATCTACCTTAGTTGCAAGCAAAGAAAAATTATCAATTTCATGTAAACCTACAACTCCTTTATGAATACTACATTTTAAAGTCCAATGGTAGTTATTTACTGCGATTTCTTCAATTAAATGATTTGTTTCAAAAGGAGCTTTCTTCATAATTGCATCACCGGTTGCTACGTCTATCATGCCTTTGATATTTAGATGAAGACCATTATAAAAAGTTTGAATCAAAAGCCATTCAGATACTCCATGGTGAGGAAATTTCCTTTGAAAATTTTTGAAACTTCCCAAGCATCATATAAACTTTCTCCATCTTGTTAAACAAAGCTTATAATATCATTTCTCAATTTATCCATTTTTTCTGGAGGAAAAACATTTTGCTAAATGTTGCGGCTTATTGATCCCATGTGGTAAATGTGCCCAGTATTTAAGAAGTGAGCCAATCCTTTACTTGATCCTTTAAAGAAACCCAAAAAAGTAGAAAAAAAATTGCATCATCAAATACTCCATTGATTTTGAAAGTGTCACATATTTCTAAGAAATTTGAGATGTGAGCATAAGCATCCTTATGTGGCAGGCCATAAAAAACTTGTTATTGAATAAAATTGATAAGTGTTGGATTTAGATCAAAATTGTTGGCTTGCATTAGTGGTTTGGCTATGTTAGACCTTGGTTATGCAGAAGGCATAACATATTGCTTAAGGGTCATATTCTGAGTGTAGACCCTTAATTTTTTACCCAATCCGGTCCCATATGTTTTATTTAGTCTAAAATGATTTTTGTTGTCTAATTGGTCCAAAATAATTTTTATTAAATAATTTTTGCTTTAGTATCTAATTTTTATTCATAAAAAATAGAAATAAACAAATAAAAGTCAAAAAATAAAAATAAAAATAAAAAACAGAGCCGGAAAAATCGGCGACGAAAAAATAAAAAATCGTGGGCACGGGCCCGTGGGCATTTCGCCCGCAGGAAATTCCTGCGGGCGAAATCACTGTACTATTTCGCACGCAGAAATTTTTTGCCTGCGAAATAGCTTACGGGTCGGCTCCGTGCGTGCTGCCGCAGCCAGCTGCAGCAAATTTTTTTGCCAGCGCAGTTTTTCCGCAGCAGATTTTTTCGGCAGTGCAAATTTTCCGATGCAAATTTTTTGAAACCTAATCCAATTAGGTTTTGGTTTCTTTTTTTAATTAATATTACTTACCTTAACTAATTAGGAATAAACAACCTCAAACCACTATAAATAAGGACCAAAGGCAATTAATTTAGAGGAGGCAAAAATCCAAGAGTAGTTTGGAAAATTTGAAACCAAATCAAGGAAGGAAAAGAAGAAATTCAATTCAACTCTTTTCTGGAACAGCAGCAGCACGATTTAGAGGATTCAAAGGCAAAAAAGGCTTGTCTTTGGAGCTAGTTCATCCAAGAAGAATTGTTTTTGGAGAAATCATCAAAAGAAAGTATGTGTTAATTAATTTTCTTTAATTGTTTTTTTTACACAGTAGCAAATTTGTGAAATCAAAATTAAAAACCTTTGAACTTTAATTTAGTTTTTCTAAAGCCAAAATAAAAACCTTATTTCTTTTGTTTATCATCCAAAAGGCTTAAAATTGTTATTTTTTCTTCTTAAAAACCTTAAAACTCTAATTAAACATATTCTTCAACAAAACCAAAATCAAATTCTGTTTCTTTCAAAACTTTAAACTTGGTACTTTTTCCTTCAAAAAGTCTTCTAAAACATCTTTTCTAGTTATAAAAACTTTAATTCACTTGTTTAAATTCATAAAATTCCATAAAATATTAAATTATCTTCCAAACCCTATGATTAAAATTACCGCTCGTGACCCTAATTCCTAAATATCAAATCCAAATTCAACTTCCAAAATTCAAAATAATGAACACTAACCCTTTTAAAACCTTAAACCCTAATTTTTATGAACCCTAATCCTTTTAAAACATTAAATAACATAAAAACATAAAAACCTAAATTTTACACAGTAGCTTAGGAACCCAATAACCAAAAATCACAAATTAAAGTATTTTAAAGTGTTTAAAACCCTAGTTTCATGATTTCGTCATTCAAAATTTAATTTGGTTAATCAAAGTGTCTTACCAACCTTTTAAAACATAAAACCCTAATTTATTTTAATTCCATAAAAAACCACAGTAGCCATAATTGGACTTTTATTTGCTTTATTCAATTTCATACTTGATTATGCTTTGATTTATTTCTTATGCTTTAATTTATTTAATTTCAAAACTTGATTTATTTAATTTATCATGGATGGATGCTTATTTTATATTTTGATTAATACCTTTGATGAATGATTTATTTATTATGAATGATTATTTACTTTTATCAATTTATTTAGATTTCCAAATGTTGTAAGAGGTATGTTTCCACTTGGTGGGTACCTCATTAGTTAAATATCATGTAATTTAATTTGCTTTTCTATTTTAGAACCAATGTAAAGGGCATGTTTCTACCTTTTGGTGGGTGTCCTATCTAGGC
Source organism: Garcia nutans (assembly GCA_947685225.1). Classification (NCBI taxonomy): domain Eukaryota; kingdom Viridiplantae; phylum Streptophyta; class Magnoliopsida; order Malpighiales; family Euphorbiaceae; genus Garcia; species Garcia nutans. Next base: position 21,348,544 of record CANTUV010000044.1, read on the forward strand.
ATGTGATGTAAGGACATATTTTCATCTTTGGATGGGTGTCTATTTGTTTTGTTTTGCTTAGACATTGCTTTGATTTTAATATAATGATGCTTTCTTTTAATTATTGTGTGTAATATGGATAATGTTATTATATTTAAGAATTTTATAATATTAAGACCTGTAAAGGAGGCCGGTTCTAATGAACCGGGCGTTGTGGAGGTGCTGGGCCATTTCTCACCTTCCCCACATGTACCCAACTTTTCGAACCCATTAGGGGGTTGGGGATTACTTGGGAATCGAGTCATCCACTCCTTTCTTTTTCCCGGCCCGTCAGGGTGGCGACTTCATTTTCTTCGGACTTAGGTCCGTGTTCTTTAAGGCCCTGAGCCTAAACAGTGCCGAAGTCGTAAGAACCATTCCACCGGGAGTGGGGACGAAAATCCCCGCTCACAGTGGCGACTCCACTGGGATAAGAGAAGTTGATTCTGTTGGTCTTTATATTATTCTTTTCTTTCTTATAATGATATTATCCATTGCATTATATTAGATTGCATTGTGTGCGTGAATTAGGATGCCCGTGTTACCCGTGTTATGTTATGTAAGGGATACCATACTTTCACTCAAGGTATGGAGATCGAGTATGGCATAAACATTCATAGCCTCATACCATTTGGTATATACTTGCTATGGGAACCTAAGCCTTTTAACCCAAAGACTAAAGCTCATGTAATTGGCCTAGTTACTTTCCTTAGGTTTTACCCCATATGCATGTTGTTTGACTATGGTTGATTTATCTTAGCCTAAATCTTGGCTTATTTGGTTTGTTCTTTTTCTAATATGACCTAAGTATATTGTAAGCTCAAAATAAATTTTTCTTTAAAATCCAAAAGACCAAAGCTATTTTTAAAATTTTTTAAGATGGTCTTTGGACATAATACTTTTCTAAAAATAAATAAATTCTTTCGCCCATGGCCCAAATACTAAGCCCAAAATCCATTTTTCTAAAATCTTTTACAATGGGCTTAGAAACAAAATTATTTTCACCCAACCATTTTATACAAAGAGCTTGCAAAAATATTTTAATCAATTGTGAAATACCAAAAATCAATTGTGGGCCTAGTTTACACTAAGAATAAATTAACCATGGGCTTGTTTTTGGCATGAACCATTTGTTACTCTTTCCGAATGAGAAATCTATTTATAATAAACCTCTTAATTTCGTTCTAATCCAACATAGCATAAAAGCTACTTTAGTTGGTTGAATGGATTAAAACCTAATTAATTGGAATTATCATGGATTAATTTCCATTTTCGAAAATATAACTATTGGTTGAAACGTCCGAGGGAATTATTCGAAAGCAAGATACCCCGTGTTGGTATTTTGTTAACCATATACCTAGGAAAAAGAGACTCGTCATTCATGTGTGGATGTTATAAGGTTGGAAGGATCATCCTAATTACGCTTGTTTATTGGTTGATTGTGCATACATGCATACATGCATACATTTGCATCTCATATCATTGATCCTCTTTGGCTCACAGCCCTGGATTACGAAAGTTCAAAAGCTTACGACAATCCGACCTACGCCGGAGATGAAGTATCTAGCAACGACTCAATCACTTGCTCACCTAAAACAATGGAGCCCGAACAAATTCAAAGGATGGTGGATGAAGCCCTTAATGCCAAAATGGAAGAAATCAAAGAGGCCCTAGCTGAGACCATGAAGAACCAATTGACTGCAATCTTAGAAAACCATGCCGAGGCATCTGCTAGCACTAAGAAACCAAAGGACAAAGGGAAGACCAAAGTTAGTGAAGTGGTTTTTGATGATGAAAAGGTGATCATTGATGATGATGATGATTGGGCTCAATACTACCAAGAGGTTCAAGAAAAGAAGAAAGAACCGAAGGCTGTTGAGAAGGCAGCTATTGAAAAGACCGAGACATCAGATGTTGAAAAGATGATTGCTAATTTAGAAAAGAAATTTGAGAAGAAGCTGAAAATCGAAGAGAAGTCTGAGATCGACAAACTATTTGAACAAGATGATGAGGTCCCTTATAAGTTCAAGATGCCTTCCTTTGCTAAGTACAATGGCACTGGAAATCCCCATCTTCATGTGAAGCAGTATATCACTGCCATGCAATCTGCCCGAGCTACTAAGGCTCAAACTCTAAGGTACTTTATGCTCTCATTGGACCTTGTTGTCCAAAATTGGTTCAATACCTTAGATGATGGAACACAAAAGAGTTGGGATCTACATTGCAAAGCCTTCATCCAACAATATGGATATAATGTTGAGTTAGAAGTTACTTTAATGGATGTGGAGTCCATAAGGCAAAGGCCAAATGAGAATTTTGTGGACTATGTGAAGCGATGGAGAAACAAGGCTGCTTTACTCAAGAAGAGGCCCGATGAATCCGATCAAATAAGGATGATTGTGAGAGGGGTGTTGTCTAGTCTTCGTGAGAGGATGTCTCATACACTCATCCATGATTTCAAAGACCTTCTTCAAGCTGGTTTGCAAATTGAAGAATGGGAAAGGGAGAAGAGTCGCTTTGCAACAAAAAGGAACGAGAAAGGGAGCTATCAACCTAGTAGCCAAAGCATGCAAAAGGCTGTCGGTGTTAATACTACTAACCAAGGAACAAGGAGACAATTTTCAGAATTGGGAAAACTAATGTCTTGGATTCTCAACAATCTTCAAAGAAAAGGATTGCTACAACCCTTAAATCCACGTCCTTTGCCTAACCCTCTCCCACCTAACTTTGACACCAAAGCATTTTGTCAATTCCACCAAATGCAAGGGCATGACATGGTTAGATGTGTAAGGTTGAGACACGAGATCCAAAACCTAATTGATAATGGGAAGCTACCCGAGCCCAATAAGCCAAACATTAAAGACAACCCATTACCAAAATTCAATAGGATGCCACCACCGGTGACCTTCATGGTTGGAGGAGGTTTACATGAGGACTTTGTCATGTCTTCTTTTCAAGATGTGGATGAGAAAGCAATCAAAGAAGAAGAGGCATTTGTCAAAATTGAACAAGCTATGATGGGTGGAGAAGTAGCAATTTGTGTTGTCAATGGGTTTTGGGAATCAAGTGATAGTGATGATGATATCATACCCAAGAAGGAGGAGTGGACTTCGTCCGAGCCCGAATAAGATGAGGTGATGAATACTAGATCCGGTAAGCCTTACGCAAGGCAACCAAAGGAGATAGAAACTAATAAGGGGAAGGAAGTTGAAATAGAAGAAGATGATGTTGTGCTCAAGCAATTGAAAAGAACCCAAGCAAGTGTTAGCATTTGGGACTTATTAGCTACTTCTAAAAGGCACCGAGAAACTATGGCCAAAGCCTTAGCTAGCATGCCAATTTCTACCACCACAACACCGGAGGAGTTGATCAACTTCATAAAAATTGGGGAAGTAATGAAATGTGAGGAGATCCAAGAAAAGAGTGAAGTTAGTATGGGAGCAGTTTCTTTTTCAGATGCGGACTTATCGGAGGAGGGGAGAGACCACATCCGCCCTCTCTTTATCAAAATAGAAGTCAAGGGGAAGAGGACTCCATGCGTAATGGTCAATGATGGGTCCGCCATAAATGTTTGTCCACTTAAGATATTGCTAAAGCTAGCCATGTCAACAAGAGATCTAAACCCAACCGAGGTGACAACTCGTGCTTATGACAACACTAAGAGGCATGCCGAAGGAACTTTCAAAGCGGCCATCAAGGTTGGTCCTATTGAATCTATTGTTGAGTTTGTTATTTTAGATATACCAGTTACCTTCGCCTTGCTCTTGGGACGACCATGGTTTCACCCTCTTGGTGGAGTTCCTTCCACCCTTCATCAAAAGATCAAATTCCACAATGGAAATGAAACAGTGGTCATTGAAGCTGAAGATAATGAGATTGTTAATGCTCTAATGGTTGAGAGGCCTCTCAATGGTTTTCAAGTAGCTGTGATTTCTGATGATGAAGCAGTGGACTCCAAAGTCTTGAATATGATGAAGAACATGAACTACCTTCCCAAAGCTGGTCTTGGAAAGGGTAAGGCCAGTTTAACAAAGTTGCCAGATTTTAGAACTCAAGCTTCCAAGAAGGGGTTGGGATATGATGAAGCCAATGATGTTCAACAAAAGAAGAATGAGAAGATGAGCTTCCCACCACTTGAAGAGATCTTTGTCAAAGCTCTAGATATGAGACCACTCCAAGGAAAACCTGAGCTGATCATGTTCATGGGTAAGTTAATTCCAGGTTTTGAAATTTTTACAGATGTTGCTGAGCTAGTGGAGCAAGTGAAGAAAGAGCTCACCTTGTCAACCAATAAAGAATCCAATCCAAAAGAGAAGAATGAAGCTGCCTTGAAAGTCGAGAAGACTCCGGAAGAGATTGCTGCCCTGGTCGAAGAAAAGTTTGAAGACATCCTGCTTTATGACTCTGAGAACAATGATTTTGATTTTGATTTTAATTTGTCTGCTTTGTATGAGGATGATGATGTTTTATTTTCCAAAATGAATGCTATAAAGTCTAATTTTGCTTACTTGTGTGATGTTCTCCTGATGGTTGCATACATTCAAATAGTAGTTACATGAGCATCTTTAATATTAATTCTGTTAACACACAATCATTAAATTTGGGAACAACTGAAAATCCTAAAAACATTAGCATAGCATCCGAGAGATAGATCAAGAAATATTCAAAAAATTTGAAGAAGTGTTTGCTTGGTCTTATGAGGATATGCCTGGGATAGATCGAGAGATAGTCGAGCATCATATTCCTACTTACACTCACATTAAACCTGTCAAACAAAAGCTTAGGCGACTAAGGCCTGAGTGGGTTGAATTAGTTAAAGAAGAGGTCATTAAGCAAATACAAGTGAAGTTCCTTGAAGTGATAGAATACCCAGATTGGCTAGCCAACATAGTACCAGTGCCAAAGAAAGATGGGAGGATAAGGGTCTGCGTGGACTATAGAGATTTAAACAAAGCTTCCCCTAAGGATGATTTTCCTTTACCTCATATAAATGTTCTCATTGATAGTGCAGCCTCTAGCGTGCTACACTCATTTGTAGATGGATTTTCCAGATACAATCAAGTGTTAATGGCCCAAGAGGATAAAGCCAAAACTGCCTTCACTACTACATGGGGTATATTTTGTTATAGGGTGATGCCTTTCGGCTTAAAGAATGCTGGAGCAACCTACCAAAGAATGGCCACCACACTATTTCATGACATGATGCACAAAGAAGTTGAAGTATATGTTGATGATATGATGGTGAAGTCGGATACGAGGGAGCAGCACTTCCAGAATTTAGAATTATTCTTCGATAGAGCTTTGAAGTATAAGCTGAGATTAAACTCGAAGAAGTGTGTATTAGGTGTTACTTCAGGCGAATTATTGGGACATGTAATTGGTCCGAATGGTATTGAAATTGATACTGACAAAGTCAAAGCAATTAGGGATATGCCAACCCCAAAGACGGAGAGAGAAGTTCAGGGATTCATTGGTAAACTGCAGTACATTAGCAGATTTATAGCAAAGCTCACAACAATCTATGAGCCTATCTTCAAATTGCTTAGAAAGAATCAGCTGGTCGTATGGAACGAAGAATGTCAAAAGGCCTTTGACCGAATAAAAGAGTATTTGTTGAATCCACCTGTTTTGAAACCACCTAAACCCGAAAAACCTCTATTACTATACTTAGCAGTAGAAGAAGAGTCGATAGAAGCCATGCTAGCCCAAGCAGATGAGTCGGGGATTGAGCATGCCGTTTACTATTTGAGTAGAAAGCTCCTACCTTATAAAATTAAGTATAGTATCATTGAAAAGACATGTATAGCCGTGGTTTGGTCTTCTAAGAAGTTGTGGCATTACTTTCAATCATATATTATGCAAGCGATTTCCAGGTTGGATCCGATGAAGTACTTAAGGGAGACACCCTCTTTAATTTGGAAATATGGTCGATGGTTGATAATAGTAGAAGAATTTGAGATTGAGTATGTAACCAGGAAAACAATCAAGGGTAGAATAGTGGCAGCATTCTTGGCTCAACAACCATTACCAGAAAGTGAAGAGGTAAGCTTGGAATTTCCAAATGAACATTTAGAAGTAATTGAAGTACAAGGGTGAAAAATGTATTTTGATGGAGCAGTAAACAGAAAAGGAGCAGGTTTGGGAGTTATACTAGAATCGCCTGAAGGGGAACTCATCCCTTTAGCCAAAAAGTTGAAATTTAGGGCAACTAATAATATGGTGGAGTACGAAGCTTGTATTTTAGGTTTAGAAACCCTAATGATTATGAAGGTGGATAAGGTGGAAGTTTATGGTGATTCATTGCTAGTAGTATCCCAAGTAAATGGAGAGTGGGAGTTGAAAGAGGAAAAATTAAAACCATACCACCGTTATTTGACCATGATGAAGAGGAATTTTAAGGAGTGTAGGTTTATACACCTGTCAAGAGAAGAAAATCAGATGGCCGATGCCCTAGCCACATTGGCTTCGGTATGGGAAAATCCTACCAGCCTATTCCTTAAGCCTCTGATCTTGACCAGTTCATCAACTCCTTGCTATGAATATGAGACAATCATGGAAGTTGATACAGACCATGATGCATGGTATGATACTATAAGGTAATTTTTGGAGGAAAGAGAATACCCGCTGGGGGCAACAAAGAAAGAGAGAAGAGCCATAAGGAGATGGTCATTGCAATACATCACCTTCCGTGGAGAGTTATATCAAAGATGGCCTGATGGAGTGCATTTGAGGTGTTTATGAAAGCCTGAGGTGGAGCGCATCATGTTTGAAATACATGCAGGGAGTTGCAGTCCGCACATGAGTGGTTTGGCCCTAATTAAGAAGATTATTCGACAATGTTACTATTGGTTGACCATGGAGAAAGACTGTATTGAGTTTTTAAAGAAGTGCCAGCAATGTCAGGTGTATGGTAACTTGAATCACATGCCTCCTGAAGAACTGCATTCAATGTCTTCACCCTGGCCATTTGCCACCTGGTGTATCGACATTATAGGAGAAATACATCCGACAGCCTCAAATGGTCACCGTTTCATTGTAGTAGCAGTTGATTATTTTTTAAAATGGGTCGAAGCTGAATCCTTCAACAAGCTGGGTGCAAGTTAAATGGATAGGTTTATCGAAAAGAATCTCATCTGCAGATATGGGGTCCCACACAGTGTGATATCAGACAACAGAGTACAGTTTCAAGGAGCAGTTAAGGATTTATTCTCCAAGTACCAAATCCATCATCATCGATCCTCTCCTTATAGACCAAAGGCTAATGGTGCCATGGAAGCAACAAACAAGACAATTAAGCAAATTCTGTCCAAGATGACCATGACTTACAGGGACTGGTCGGAAATGCTTTCCTTTGCTTTATGGGGATATAGGATGAGTGTGCGAACACCTACTAGGATGACACCGTTCTCTTTGGTTTATAGGATGGAAGCGGTATTGCCAATTGAAATTGAGATCAAGTCATTGAGAGTAGTCTTGGAAGCGGAGTTACCTGAAACGGAATGGGTAACAAGCAGATACACACAGTTAGCTTTATTGGAAGAGAGAAGGTTAAAGGCACTGTATCATCACTAACTGTATCAAAAGAAGATAGCTCGGGCCTACAATAGAAGGTTCAAGGTCAGAAAATTCAGAGTTGGGGATTTGGTGTTGAAGCAATGTAGGCCTAATGTATCTGATCCAAGAGGGAAGTTCAGACCTAGCTAGGAAGGGCCATATGTCATGAAACAGGTCATGAGCAAAGGTGCGGTGAAGTTATCTGTAACACCCCACACCCAATACATACACACTACATACACCACAATGTAGTATACATGTATCGAATATAGGGATGCTACGAATTTTCTTAACATTCAAAACATTTTAAACTTGATACAATACCCTTATCATTATATGATAGAAAAGTAAATCATTTACTTATAAACAAAACATATTAGATATATATACATACATTTAAATATTACGCAGCGGAATATAGAAAACATTTACATATTTACATATTAAACATTTCTTTACAAAATATAAAGAAGTATACATGATTGGCAAGTCTGCTCTGATCTTTAAGCTCCCAAAATGGAATCTTCAAGGTCTACTCTCACTTGGTCTTGATGAACTCTCAGGTTCAACTCTATCAACTCTATTACCTGCGCGATTAAACACTATCGCGCTAAGCCAACGGCTTAGTATGATAATTCATGCTAATGTTATGCTGTAGTGCAATGCAATGTTTCACATTTGTATTAATAAATCAACATCAATGATACACACACAATTAATAAAGATCATACTCAATAAACAATATTCCGTGAATAGTCCGTTTCATCATATAAGTAATATTAACATTTCCTTACATTAGAACAACATTTATGTTATACATAAAACCTAGACACCTATGGGCCCAACAAGTACTTAATACGATATTCAGAATTCAGAGTTACTGCTTTGGCTCATAAACACCATTATCAAGCTCGTAGGCAACATATACATATATATATCTCTATCCATGGATAGCGTAACAGACCCGGTCTCTTGGATCATCAACTCATCTAACTCGAGGATATCCTCAACCCGGCAAGACTGTTACAAATCAAATATCTCATAATATCAATTATCATAGTGTAACAGACCCAGTCTCTTGGACCTCAATTCAACTCAATCTGAAGAGATCCTCAACCCGGCAAGACTGTTACCTTTCATTAAATAGGCATGCCTCCAAAACCAGAACTCTGAAACTGAATATCATATTAAGCATACACTTATTTCATTATTCTCTTTATCAAACTCTTTCTCAATCTTTCTCATCAATTAGGCAAACATGCCATACATCATTCAATTATATCATCATAGCCAATCACAATGGCATTGTCTCATATCATGTCTTATTTGAATTATCATTGCATCTTTGACATACATTTCAATTTCAATGTATACTACTCATGAAACACATTACCATTCACAAAGCATAACATAACATTGTTCAATCTCAACAATGCAATTATGGCAAAGAACAATTGATATGATTCATAGTTTTAGAACCTTACACATGCATTTGATTATATCTTTCATTGATTCAAGTGTATTTAAAGTGTTTAGGGTTAGGTTTAAGGACCAACCTACCCTTGGAGAACCAAAACAATGCAATTAGAACAAAGAATAAAAACCCCAACCCATACAATTGAGGGACACGGGCAGCCACTTGAGGGACACGGCCAAGCTTGTGGCCGTGTCACTCAACCCACTTGGACAGTAAGCAACACGGGCAAGGGACATGGCCAAGCTTGTGGCCGTGTCTCTTAAACCAAAACTCACAGTAGCTAACACGGCTTGGGAACACGGCCATGTCACCCAAAAACTAATCCAACACGCCCAAAATCCCTTGGCTTGGCCGTGTCTCACATTGCTTTTGGCCGTGTCTCCCAAAACACAAACCCTAATATGCACAACTCTCCTCCAATTACACTCAAACTCATCAAACACCATATAACATGTTTCAAATGAATGGAATCAATGTTCTAAACACAAATTCTACATGTTTATCACAATATTCCTTATTAAAACACATCAACCAAACATTTAAACACATACCATCTCAAACCCTAAAACCAACTTTACACTTGAACTTCCACTATCAAAATCCATTTAAACTTACAACCTTCACAACCAAGCCAACCTCAATTCAATCTTTTAACTAACAATCAACTTTAACACTTGTAAACACATATCAAACACACCAAATCATCAACTCAACAATTCACAATACACCTTAGCCACAACTTCAAAATTAATAAAAGAAAACAAGAAATTACTTACCTTAAATGAAGAATTTCCACAAATCTCTAACCAACTCTTTGATTGCCTCTTCAATTTACTTCTTGCCTCAAGAACACCTCCCTTTCTCTTTTCTATTTGGAGAGCCGGCCACTTAAAGAAAGAAAGAAGAAAATGCACAAGTCAAACACCTTTTCTTCTTTTAATCTCCACCATGCATTTCATTTCAAGCAATTACTCATATACCCCTCATCACTTAACTTAGCTTTTGTCTCTTATAAACCCAATTAAGTAATTTCACATGCCATATAAAAATCTCCTCTTGCATTGACTCTCTCTCTTTGACCATTTTATATGTTATATATATATCACCATATACACAACATATAAACTTGTCTCTAAACCCTATTTCTTCCCAAAACACATATATTCAATCCAATATAACAACAACAACAATAACAACAATAACAATAACATAATCAAAACTTCTAGACCACAAATGAGGATATTACAATTCTCCCCCTCTAAAAAGAAAATTTCGTCCTCGAAATTACCTGATATCAAGGCTGAAACAACTGAGGATATTGCTCTCGCATGGTTTGCTCACTTTCCCAAGTTGCTTCTTCCTTTGCATGATTCTTCCAAAGAATCTTCACCAATGGCACACTCTTGTTCCTCAACACTTTCACATCATGTGCCAGGATAGCAACTGGTTCCTCTTCAAATGTCAAATCTGGGCTCACTTCAATAGATTCAAATGGCAACACATGAGATGGATCTGACCTATATCTCCTCAACATAGAAACATGAAATACATTATGAATACGATCCAACTCAGGTGGCAAAGCAAGTCGATACGCAACTGGCCCAATTCTTTCCAAAACTTCATATGGTCCAATAAACCGAGGACTCAATTTCCCTTTCCGACCGAACCTCAAAATCTTCTTCCAAGGAGACTCTTTCAAAAATACCTTATCTCCAATATCAAACTCTATGTCTCTCCTTTTCAGATCTGCATAAGACTTCTGTCGGTCTGAAGCTGCTTTTAACCTGCCTCGAATCAACTTTACTTTTTCTTCAGTTTCTTGAATCAAATCAGGACCAATCAACTTATTATCTCCAAGCTCATTCCAACAAAGAGGTGTCCTACACCGTTTGCCATACAATGCTTCAAACGGTGCCATACCAATGCTGGATTGGTGACTGTTGTTGTAAGCAAACTCCACAAGAGGTAAAAACCTATCCCAACTTCCAGAGAAATCGATGACACAGCTTCTCAACATGTCCTCAATAATCTGTATCACCCTCTCTGACTGTCCATCCGTCTGTGGATGAAAAGCAGTGCTGAAGTGCAGTCGAGAACCCAAAGCACTATGCAAACTCTTCCAAAATCTGGAAGTAAACCTGGGATCTCGATCAGACACTAAAGAAGTTGGAACACCATGCAGTTTCACAATCTCATGGATATACAGCTCAGCCAATCTCTCCAAAGAGTAATCCATTTTAACCGGAAGGAAATGAGCTGTCTTAGTCAATCTATCCACAATCACCCATATAGCATCATGCTTCTTTTGTGTCAATGGCAAACTAGACACAAAATCCATTGTCACTCTTTCCCACTTCCATTCTGGCACTGACAACGGTTGAAGCAACCCGGTTGGAACTTGATGCTCTGCTTTAACCTTCTGGCAAGTGAGACATTTCGATACAAACTCAGCAATGTCTCTCTTCAACCCCATCCACCAATAATGCTGTCTCAAATCATGATACATCTTCGTATTACCCAGATGCATAGCAAACATCGACTGATGAGCTTCTTCCAAAATGACCCTTTTCAAATCAGCATCATCGGGTACACACAATCGGTTTTTAAACCATAGGCTCCCATCACTCTTCACAATAAAATCTCTACCCTTTCCACTCTGACAATCCGAAACAATCTTCTGTATCTTCTTATCGGCCAACTGAGCTTCTTTGATCTGATCTAACAAAACCGGCTTCAATTGCAACTGTGCCAATAATGCACCATCAACACAAGGTACAAAACTGGCATGCAATGCTCTCAACTCAACAAGCAACGAGAGCGAGTAAACTGTTAAACTAGCTAAAGACTTCCGACTCAAGGCATCAGCAACAACATTTGCTTTACCTGGATGATAGTCAATCAAGCAGTCATAGTCTTTAATCAATTCTAACCATCTCCTCTGACGAAGATTGAGTTCTTTCTGGACACCCAAATACTTCAAACTCTTGTGATCAGTGTAGATGAAACATTTCTCCCCAAACAGATAGTGGCGCCAAATCTTCAATGCAAACACAATGGCAGCCAATTCTAAATCATGGGTCGGATAGTTAAGCTCATGCGATTTCAACTGTCGAGATGCATAAGCTATAACTTTCCCTTCCTGCATCAATACACACCCCAAACCTCTATGTGAAGCATCACTGTAGATCACATATGGTTTGCCTTCAACAGGTAAAGTAAGAACAGGCGCTTGAGTTAACATTTCTCTCAACTGTTCAAAGCTAGTCTGACACTGATCTGTCTACAAAAACCTCACTCCCTTACGAAGCAATCTGGTGAGTGGAGTAGCTATCAAAGAAAACCCTTTCACAAACCGCCGGTAATAGCCTGCCAAACCCAGAAAACTTCTAATCTCTGTCACAGACTTAGGTGGACTCCAATTCAATATAGCTTCAACTTTGCTCGGATCAACTCTAATACCCTCTGCTGAAACTATATGTCCGAGAAAAGCAACTTGATCCAACCAGAACTCACACTTCGACAATTTGGCAAATAACTGCTTCTCTCTCAAAATCTGCAACACAATCCGCAGATGCATATCATGTTCCTCTTCATTCCGCGAATACACCAGAATGTCATCGATGAAGACCACTACAAACTGATCTAGATAGGGCCTGAACACCCTATTCATCAAATCCATAAAAGCTGCAGGTGCATTCGTTAGACCAAAAGGCATAACTAAAAATTCATAATGCCCATACCTGGTCCGAAAGGCGGTCTTTGGAACATCTTCAGCCTTGACTCTCAGCTGATGGTACCCAGATCTCAGGTCAATTTTAGAAAACACAGCTGCACCCTTCAATTGATCAAAGAGGTCATCAATTCTAGGCAAAGGATATTTATTTTTAATAGTCACCTTGTTCAATTGCCTATAATCGATACACAACCTCATAGTACCATCTTTCTTTTTCACAAATAGTACAGGAGCTCCCCAAGGAGAAACACTGGGGCGAATAAATCCTTTGTCCAACAACTCCTGTAATTGCACTTTCAATTCCCTCAATTCTGCTGGTGCCATTCTATAAGGAGTAATAGAGATAGGAGTGGTACCAGGCAACAATTCAATACTGAACTCCACCTCTCTCTCAGGAGGTAACCCTGGCAACTCCTCTGGAAATACATCCGGGAACTCAGCAACTGTGGCAATGCTATCAATAGGGGAACCCTTCATTCTAGTATCCACCACATGAGCAAGATAGGCTTCACACCCCTTTCTAATCAATCTCCTAGCTGCAACAGCTGAAACAAATAAGGAGGCTAGCTGTTCCTGCTCATTAGATACTATCACCTTTCTACCATCCATAGTTCTCAAAGAAACAATTTTCTTTTTACAATCCACCACAGCTCCATGTCGAGATAGCCAATCCATACCTAAGATCACATCATATTCCTTAAATGGCATCTCAATCAAATCTCCAAGGAACTCCTCACCCTGCACCCTCACTGCACTATCCCGGTGCACTTTACTAACAATCACACTATGCCCTAACGGATTTGTCACCAACACATCAAATCCTAGGGACTCAGCATGCACATCAGACACAGGCAAAACAGATGCACTAATATAAGAATGGGTGGAACCCGGATCAATCAAAGCAAGTACTGAAGTATCAAATAAAGAAAAAGTACCAGCTATGACTGCCGATGCATCAGGCTGCCTCTGCATAACATACATCCTCTGGGAAGAACCAACCTTTTCTGGTCTACTCTCCCTGGATGTAGCACCTCCTCTAGCACTGAACCCAGATCTGCCTCCTCGGCTGCTACCTCTGCCTGCTCGACCTCCCCTCGCACTAGGTCGAGAAGCTGCAGTATCAACTGACATCCTCTCCTGTCTCTCTGGACAATCTCTAATAAAATGCTCAGGAGATCCACATCTGAAGCACACAGCTGACCCACTATACCTCCAACAAGCACCCCTATGTGATCCACCACACTGAGCACACACAGGTAGAGCAGATCTCTGAGTCACTGGGGTCGGAATACTCGCCACTGAAGCTGTAGGTCTAAATCTCTGTCTCTGAAACTGCACTGACCTACCAGCTGACCTCTGACTCCTACTAACTCTAGGAACAAAGCTTCCTTTACCTCTCTTAACAGAAGAAGACCCTGCCTCAAACTGGGGCCTCCTAACCCTAACCTCTTCCTCTGAACCAGCTGCAATACTCTGAGCTCGCTCTACACTTCGAGCTGCTGCCACAAGCTGTGAGAAATCCTGATATCTGGATCCAGCCACTAAGCACATGATCGAGGGCCTCAATCCCTCCTCAAATCGCCGACATCTATCAATCTCATCAGCAATGATACCCCCAGCATACTGACTCAGTCGAATAAACTCAACTTCATACTCAGTTACAGTCTTGCTATCTTGCTTCAAGCTTAAGAACTCCATCTTCTTCATGTCTTTGTACTCCCTAGGAGTATACTTCAACTCAAACTCTCTCAGAAAATCCGCATAAGACAAGGTTGGTGGATCATCCATAGAATGTGGCACTGTCTTCCACCAATCGTAGGCGTCCTTTTGAAGCAAAGATCTTGCATAGTCAAACTTTTCCTCGGGAGTGGCTTGTAACTGAATAAAGATCCTCTGTACTTTGTCAAGCCACTGTTCTGCTACAGCTGGGTCAGTAGTACCAAGGAAATCCTCCGCTCCATATTTCCTTAGCTTATCATAGTGCCTCACAGATACCAAAGGCTGAGGGGGGTGGTGGCACTGGTTGCACTAGTGCTTGCCTCATAACTTCCATCATATGTCTAAACCAGGCTGGCGGAACCTCCTCTCCAGCTGGTCTATCCGACACCGAAGCAGGTGCCTCCTCAACACTATCAACTCTAGCTCCCTCAGCTAGAGCAACGCTCTCAGCACTACCCTCAACTGACTGTCGTGAGTGAGAATCCATCACAACCTAACACTGCAAACACAGTAGAATACTTCTTATTAAAGATCAGAGGTTGCCAATCCCAAACATGTATTTTATTTCAAAACCAACTTTTTAAGTAAAAATATTCTTTTTATTACATTTTACCTAGGCTGAGAATCTCAAACCTAGGCTCTGATACCAAAACAATTGTAACACCCCACACCCAATACATACACACTACATACACCACAATGTAGTATACATGTATCGAATATAGGGATGCTACGGATTTTCTTAACATTCAAAACATTTTAAACTTGATACAATACCCTTATCATTATATGATAGAAAAGTAAATCATTTACTTATAAACAAAACATATTAGATATATATACATACATTTAAATATTACGCAGCGAAATATAGAAAACATTTACATATTTACATATTAAACATTTCTTTACAAAATATAAAGAAGTATACATGATTGGCAAGTCTGCTCTGATCTTTAAGCTCCCAAAATGGAATCTTCAAGGTCTACTCTCACTTGGTCTTGATGAACTCTCAGGTTCAACTCTATCAACTCTATTACCTGCGCGATTAAACACTATCGCGCTAAGCCAACGGCTTAGTATGATAATTCATGCTAATGTTATGCTGTAGTGCAATGCAATGTTTCACATTTGTATTAATAAATCAACATCAATGATACACACACAATTAGTAAAGATCATACTCAATAAACAATATTCCGTGAATAGTCCGTTTCATCATATAAGTAATATTAACATTTCCTTACATTAGAACAACATTTATGTTATACATAAAACCTAGACACCTATGGGCCCAACAAGTACTTAATACGATATTCAGAATTCAGAGTTACTGCTTTGGCTCATAAACACCATTATCAAGCTCGTAGGCAACATATACATATATATATCTCTATCCATGGATAGCGTAACAGACCCGGTCTCTTGGATCATCAACTCATCTAACTCGAGGATATCCTCAACCCAGCAAGACTGTTACAAATCAAATATCTCATAATATCAATTATCATAGTGTAACAGACCCAGTCTCTTGGACCTCAATTCAACTCAATCTGAAGAGATCCTCAACCCGGCAAGACTGTTACCTTTCATTAAATAGGCATGCCTCCAAAACCAGAACTCTGAAACTGAATATCATATTAAGCATACACTTATTTCATTATTCTCTTTATCAAACTCTTTCTCAATCTTTCTCATCAATTAGGCAAACATGCCATACATCATTCAATTATATCATCATAGCCAATCACAATGGCATTGTCTCATATCATGTCTTATTTGAATTATCATTGCATCTTTGACATACATTTCAATTTCAATGTATATTACTCATGAAACACATTGCCATTCACAAAGCATAACATAACATTGTTCAATCTCAACAATGCAATTAGGGCAAAGAACAATTGATATGATTCATAGTTTTAGAACCTTACACATGCATTTGATTATATCTTTCATTGATTCAAGTGTATTTAAAGTGTTTAGGGTTAGGTTTAAGGACCAACCTACCCTTGGAGAACCAAAACAATGCAATTAGAACAAAGAATAAAAACCCCAACCCATACAATTGAGGGACACGGGCAGCCACTTGAGGGACACGGCCAAGCTTGTGGCCGTGTCACTCAACCCACTTGGACAGTAAGCAACACGGGCAAGGGACACGGCCAAGTTTGTGGCCGTGTCTCTTAAACCAAAACTCACAGTAGCTAACACGGCTTGGGAACACGGCCATGTCACCCAAAAACTAATCCAACACGCCCAAAATCCCTTGGCTTGGCCGTGTCTCACATTGCTTTTGGCCGTGTCTCCCAAAACACAAACCCTAATATGCACAACTCTCCTCCAATTACACTCAAACTCATCAAACACCATATAACATGTTTCAAATGAATGGAATCAATGTTCTAAACACAAATTCTACATGTTTATCACAATATTCCTTATTAAAACACATCAACCAAAACATTTAAACACATACCATCTCAAACCCTAAAACCAACTTTACACTTGAACTTCCACTATCAAAATCCATTTAAACTTACAACCTTCACAACCAAGCCAACCTCAATTCAATCTTTTAACTAACAATCAACTTTAACACTTGTAAACACATATCAAACACACCAAATCATCAACTCAACAATTCACAATACACCTTAGCCACAACTTCAAAATTAATAAAAGAAAACAAGAAATTACTTACCTTAAATGAAGAATTTCCACAAATCTCTAACCAAACTCTTTGATTGCCTCTTCAATTTACTTCTTGCCTCAAGAACACCTCCCTTTCTCTTTTCTATTTGGAGAGCCGGCCACTTAAAGAAAGAAAGAAGAAAATGCACAAGTCAAACACCTTTTCTTCTTTTAATCTCCACCATGCATTTCATTTCAAGCAATTACTCATATACCCCTCATCACTTAACTTAGCTTTTGTCTCTTATAAACCCAATTAAGTAATTTCACATGCCATATAAAAATCTCCTCTTGCATTGACTCTCTCTCTTTGACCATTTTATATGTTATATATATATCACCATATACACAACATATAAACTTGTCTCTAAACCCTATTTCTTCCCAAAACACATATATTCAATCCAATATAACAACAACAACAATAACAACAATAACAATAACATAATCAAAACTTCTAGACCACAAATGAGGATATTACATTATCAGACATGGATGAGAATGAATTTAGTGAGCCAGTAAATATTGACAGGTTGAAGAAGTTTTATGTATGAAAAATAAAAAAGAGAGAGCTCGCTAGGTTGAAAACCCACAAAGGGCCTAGGCAAAAGTTAGAGCAGTCCGCTAGTTCTGAAAACCCAAAAGGGTGGGCTAGGCAACAATTAGGGCTAATGAGAGAAAATCGTCAATTAGAAAACCCGAAAGGGCTAATTGGCAACAGGAGTGATCTTGTGTATGCTGGCTTTATGTTTGGTTGTTCCCCAATTTAATAAACAGAATAAATAATTAAATTTGTTCTATGTGCACTGTTATAAGTATTTGACCAGATACGGATGAAATAAATAATCATAATTGCAAAAGGTGATGACAAATTATCAATGGAAAAGAAACATTTTTATTACTTTAGTTATTTTTCATCCTAACAAAACACTTTCTGAATTGACAAATGTAAAATCTATGGCAGTCGATAAGTGTAACGTGCAGGCCAACTTTGCCTTAATCGATCCAAGTAGGCTTCAGTCAAGCAAGGCATGTCTAGGTCAGGAGCAAAGTCAGAATCACGAGACTCAGCTCCATGCTGATGCCCAAGTCGGCGAGGATCATAGCATGTACCTTGACAAAGAGCAGCAAGAGGAATGTATATCAAGTATGTCCGCATGGTGATACGAGAAATCTTCCACCAAGGTACCAACCAATGGATATTGACTTCAGAGCGTGAGTGGATCCAGTCAACCCAGTCAGCATATGAAGAAGCAGGATGGAGTAACTTCCTAGCAGAATGATGACGTGGCAGGTATTTGGCAAAATCCATGGAGAGAGTATCAAGCAAACAGAGATGCTTCTGAAGCCAAATCTGTGAAGAAAGAATTAAAAAAAAGGTCTGCTAAGTTGAAAACCCGCAAGGGCAGCTTAGGCAAAAATTAGGACAGCTCGTTAGTTCCGAAAACCCGCATGGGCGGACTAGGCAAAAGTTAGAGCGATAAAAAAAAGAAGAAGAAGGATTACAGTAAAGAGGAAAATTGTATGTTTTTCATTATTGCATAATGTTTTACAATTGCTACAATATTTACATATCACTAAAAGGGTGGTGGTAGGTCACCAAATAAAGACTTGAAAAAGTCGTCGCCTGTTGGAGGAGGGGGCAAATTACTCATCCTAGGATCATCGGAAGCAGAAGCACTAAAATCTCTATTGCCTTGGAGTTTCAATTTATCATGGTCCTCATCAGAAGCAGACAAAAGGATCTCATGGTCATCAGTCTGGGAGCCTCTCGATGAAGAAGCACCGGGATCCCTCATTCCTTGAAATCAGAAGTCATGGAAATTTTGTTTGGATTGATGATATAAACTTTCAAAATGAGAAGCTTGCTGACGACTTGCAGCCAACTCTTCTTGAAGTTTCTTATTTTGTTCTTCAAGCATCCGCTGTGAGCCAAGAGAGAAAAAGGTAAGAGCATACATAATCATGCATACATATAGCATAAACTTTTATGAAAATGAGGAACGTACCAGCTAGTTCACATTGATACCCTGTGGATGAGATGGCGTATTCAAAAGGCTAGAATGAGCAAATGAAGGGGCAGTGAAAGAAGGTCCAGCCTCGTGATCAAACGAGCCAACAGCCTGCAACAATCATTAAAGAATCAAAGAAAGAAAAAGTAGTTGCAAGGGAAAAGTGGTTAAAGTGCAAAAAACTCCCTTGGAAGATCAAAACAAGGAAAGAAGAGCATGAATCAAGCAAGACATGGCCAAGCCAAATCGAGCTTAGCCGTGTCACCTCAAAAGAAATAGTAGGTGACACGGTAGGAGACACGGCCAAGCCACTGGCCGTGTCTCACCTGAAGACCAAACCAAAAAAAAAAGAAAATAAGGAAAGAAATGGCAGAAGGTGACACACCCACATGACACGGCCAAGCCACTGGCCATGTCCCATCCTAAGCCTAGAACAAAGAAAAACCATAGAAAAGACACAGAAGCTGACACACCCAGGAGACACGGCCAAGCCACTGGCCGTGTCACTCCCATCTTCAAAGAACAAAGAAGACCCCGATCTCCAAGGATGAAGATCCATTTTCAAGGGTGAAGACTCGATCTCCGAGGGTGAAGATCCATTCTGAGGATGAACAATCACAATGCATAGAACATCTGGAGCAGTCAGACTTCTCAACTGATAAAAGGTTAGTCAAATTCATTCTTGAGTCCAAGTACCCTATCTCGGGTCCAAGTACCCAAATCAAATCAATCCCGGGTCCAAGTACCCAAGTCAATTCAAGCTTGGGTCCAAGTACCCAATCTTGGGTCTAAGTTCCTGATCTCGAATCCAAGTACCCAAATCAAATCAATTTAGGGTCGAATATCCCAATATAGTCAGGATCGAATATCCCAATCCAGTTTAGGATCGAGTGTCCAAATCCAGTTTAGGATCGAGCATCCGAATCCAGATAGGATCGAGTATCCGAGTCTAGTTTAGGATCGAGTATCCAAATCTCTCGGGTCCAGAACCCAAAACTTTCCTTAGGTCCAGAACCTAAAATCTCCCTTAAGTCCAGAACTCGAACCGGGTCCAGAACCCAAGTTTACCATTAGGTCAAAAACCTAGAATTATTTTTAAGTCCAGAACTTAGCTCGGGTCCAGAACCCAAAATTTCCTTAGGTTCAGAACCTAGAATTATCCTTGAGTCCAGAACTCAAACTGGGTCCAGAACCCAAGTTTACCATTAGGTCTAGAACCTAGAATTATCTTTAAGTCCAGGACTTAGCTTGGGTCCAGAACCCAAATTTTCCTTAGGTCCAGAACCTAGAATTATTCTTGAGTCCAGAACTCAAACCGGGTCCAGAACCCAAGTTTACCATTAGGTCCAGAACCTAGAATTATCTTTAAGTCCAGAACTTAGCTCGGGTCCAGAACCCAAATTTTTCTTTGGTCCAGAACCTAGAATTGTCCTTGAGTCCAGAACTCAAACCGGGTCTGGAACCCAAGTTTACCATTACGTCCAGAACCTAGAATTATTTTTAAGTCCAAAACTTAGCTCGGGTCCAGAACCCAAATTTTCCTTAGGTCCAGAACCTAGAATTATCCTTGAGTCCAGAACTCGAACCAGGTCCAGAACCCAAGTTTACCATTAGGTCCAGAACCTAGAATTATCTTTAAGTCCAGAACTTAGCTCGGGTCCAAAACCTAAATTTTCCTTAGGTCCAGAACCCAGAATTGTCTTTGAGTCCAAAACTCAAACCGGGTCTAGAACCCAAGTTTACCATTAGGTCCAGAACCTAAAATTATTTTTAAGTCCAGAACTTAGCTCGGGTCCAGAACCCAAATTTTCCTTAGGTCCAAAACCTAGAATTATCCGTGAGTCCAGAACTCGAACCGGGTCCAGGACCCAAATTTTCCTTGGGTCCAGAACCTAAAATTCTCCTTGAGTCCAGAACTCATACCGGGTCCAGAACCCAAGTTTACCATTAGGTCCAGAACCTAGAATTATTTTTAAGTCCAGAGCTTAGCTCGGGTCCATAACCCAAATTTTCCTTAGGTCCAGAACCTAGAATTATCCTTGAGTCCAGAAGTCGAACTAGGTCCAGAACCCAAATTTTTCTTGGGTTCCGAACCTAGAATTATCCTTGAGTCCAGAACTTGAACCGGGTCCAGAACCCAAATTTTCCTTAGGTCTAGAACCTAGAATTATCCTTGAGTCTAGAACTCGAACCGGGTCCAGAACCCAAGACCTCAATCGTTTCAACAAAAATTAAGTCTTATTGCTTTTCACTCTCTTTCACTAAGGTTTCAGATCATTCAAGCAGGGGGCAAACTGTCGAGCCTTAATTTTTGACCCAATCCGGTACAATATAATTTATTTAGTCTAAAATGATTTTTGTTGTCTAATTGGTCCAAAATAATTTTTATTAAATAATTTTTGCTTTAGTATCTAATTTTTATTCATAAAAAATAAAAATAAAAATAAAAATAAAAATAAAAATAAAAATAAAAATAAAAATAAAAATAAAAATAAAAATAAAAATGGGAGTCGGAAAAATCGGCGACGAAAAAATTGTCGCGCGGGCCAGTGGGCATTTTCGCCCGCAGGAAATTCCTGCTGGCGAAATCACTGTGCTATTTTGTACGCAGAAATTTTCTGCCTACGAAATAGCTTACGGGCCCGCTCTGCGCACGCTGCCGCAGCCAGCTGCGGCAGATTTTTTCGCCAGCGCAGTTTTTCCGCAGCAGTTTTTTTCGGCAGCACAAATTTTCCGACGCAAATTTTTCGAAACCTAATCCAATTAGGTTTTGGTTTCTTTTTTTTTTATTAATATTACTTACCTTAACTAATTAGGAATAAACAACCTCAAACCACTATAAATAAGGACCAAAGACAATTAATTTATAGGAGGCAAAAATCCAAGAGTAGTTTGAAAAATTTGAAACCAAATCAAGGAAGGAAAAGAAGAAATTCAATTCAACTCTTTTCTGGAACAGCAGCAGCATGATTTAGAGTATTCAAACCTAAATTTTACACAGTAGCTTAGGAACCCAATAACAAAAAATCACAAATTAAAGTATTTTAAAGTGTTTAAAACCCTAGTTTCATGATTTCGTCATTCAAACCTTAATTTGGTTAATCAAAGTGTCTTACCAATCTTTTAAAAGATAAAACCCTAATTTATTTTAATTCCATAAAAAGCCACAGTAGCCATAATTGGACTTTTATTTGCTTTATTCAATTCCATACTTGATTATGCTTTGATTTATTTCTTATGCTTTAATTTATTTAATTTCAATACTTGATTTATTTAATTTATCATGGATAGATGTTTATTTTATATTTTGATTAATACCTTTGATGAATGATTTATTTATTATGAATGATTATTTACTTTTATCAATTTATTTAGATTTCCAAATGTTGTAAGAGGTATGTTTCTACTTGGTGGGTACCTCATTAGTTAAATATCATGTAATTTAATTTGCTTTTATATTTTAGAACCAATGTAAAGGGCATGTTTCTGCCTTTCGGTGGGTGTCCTATCTAGGCATGTGATGTAAGGATATATTTCCATCTTTGGATGTGTGTCCATTTGTTTTGTTTTGTTTAGACATTGCTTTGATTTTAATATAATGATGCTTTCTTTTAATTATTATGTGTAATATGGATAATGTTATTATATTTAAGAATTTTATAATATTAAGACCTGTAAAGGAGGCCGGTTCTAATGAACTGGGCGTTGTGGGGGTGCTGGGCCATTTCTCACCTTCCCCACACATACCCAACTTTCCGAACCCATTAGGGGGTTGGGGATTCCTTAGGAATTGAGTCATCCACCCCTTTCTTTTTACTGGCCCGTCCGGGTGGCGACTCTATTTTCTCCGGACTTAGGTCCGTGTTCTCTAAGGCCCCGAGCCTAAACAGTGTCGAAGTCGCAAGAACCATTCCACCGGGAGTGGGGGTGAAAATTCCCGTTCACACTGAGGATCTCCCGTGGTTGGTTCTTTGCTTCCACTTTTTACTTCTATTTCCTCCCCTTGTTCTTCTTCCTACAAAATTGGTCAATTTATGGAGTTGTAGACCCTTTATTTTTTCCCTAAATGAGTTCAGCCAAAATTAAAATGGGTAAGTTATGTTTAATCCAATTTTATGAAGCTTAAACCAAGTATGGTCCATTTTTTTAAGCTCAAATTAAAATCAGTTCCAATTTTTTAAAAGCCCAAATCAACCCGGTTTGATTTAAGGAGGAGTGGGCCCTCTTAATTCGGCATGAGCAGATGCTCATGTCGAATTAGACCAATTCGATATGAGGTCTTAATATCGACCTATTTAAGTGTCCTAATCTGGATGAAGTTTAAAGGGATGATGTTTTCTAGTAGGTTTAGGGTTTTAAAAATGGAATTAACCCTAACTGCAACCTATAAATACAAAAGTAATCAACAATGAAAAGGATGACCATAATCCATAATTGAGCAATGAAGTTCTATCAAATAATAGCCATCCTTAAGAAACAAGACTCTCAGCCATAATTAAGAAATTAAAAAGTAATAGCCATTGAATGTAAAAAAATAAAAGAGAGGTAGAGAATTAAAAAGTGGTAGCCAAGTAATCATTAACTCAGAATCAAAGAGACATAAAGCAAAAGCAAACAAAAGCAGTCAGTGAACATTCGTGTTTGACCAAAAAACCATTATTGACCCAAACCAATTACGACGATCTAAATAGATGGTACTGTAGGATCAATAGCATAGCTTGGGTCAATATTCAATATTTGGTGGAGCCAACAAAACATAGGTATGATCTTACTAACTAATTTTAATTAAATTCCATGGATCACCCTTATTATTCAATTCATTGTTATTTGTTTTGTTTTGAAATTCCACACAATAAACAATAGCTTTAAGTTTTAATATAATTGAAACTCTAATTGCATGTTAGTTTTTTAATCTTAAACCCTAATATTGCATGATTAAACCTTAGTTTTAGGATAAAACCCTAATTATATTGCTAAACCCTAATTTCATTAATGGGTTAATATTTATTTGTGGATTGTAATTTTTTATGCTTAATCTTTATTTCCTAATTTTATGATTCTTTCAATGATTACTTATATGCTTATAGATTTGCGTTTATTTTGTTGTTTAGATTTTTGAAAGGGATTGTAAAAGGCATGTTTTTATACTATGTGGGTGCCTTATTTATTTAGTTTGTTATTTAATTTATAGAATTTGGGACTATTATAAGGGACACATTTTTACCTATTGGTGGGTGTCCAATTTATTTGTGTTTATGAAAATTTGAGGATTGTAAGGGTATATTTCCATCTAATAATAGGCATCCTTCTTATTTTGTGATGTACTATTTTATCTTATTCAATGGATGAATCTTTTTTATTTTTAATTGTATGTAATATGGAAAATATTAGAATAATTTAAGAATTTAATAATATTTAGACTTGAAAAGGAGGCCGGTTCCAATGAATTGAGCACTACGGGAATGTTGGGTCATTCTCATCTTTCCCATGTATACCCAACTTTCCAAACCTAGTAGGGGTTGGGGATTCCTAAGGAATTGAGTCATTCATCCCTTTTTATCATCCCGGTCCGCCTAGGTGGCAACTCCTATTTTTTAGACTTAGGTCCGCATTCTCTAAGGCCTAGAGCATAATAGTATCGAAGTGATAAGAACCATTCCACTAGGAGTGGAAAAAAAATTCTCACTCACAGGAGTATATGGCTTAAGTTTTGTATTTGGATTTCTTCGCATATAAACTGAAAATTCTTTAACAAAAGAGAAGAAATACTGCAAAAATTAAAAATCCAAAGCAATAACTATTTAATGTTATTAATATTAGAATGGTTGCCTCCTCAATAACAGGGCTAAAAACTTGCTAGTGCCTAGTCTAACTATTTGTAACTGCATAGTCGTAGCAAGTAAAAAATTTATAATTAGAGTATCATTCCCATGAGAAAGGTTATTCTAATCATTCCCATGAGGAGGGTTATTCTAAGTACCAAATAATTAACTAATTATTATTTGGATAACAAAATTTTATTTATGATTAAACTTAAACTTAAATAAATTACTTTGAAATTAAATCTAATGATATTAAGCTTAGGGTTAAGTCACCTAAATTGATTTACTATGAATTTTCTAAAGTATTAATTTAGTTCAGTTTCCATTTGATTAATGGTTGGATTCTCCTAAATCAAGCTTTAGTCTCTCTCAAGTACCAAAACTATATCAATTTAATCCTTACGTCTACTCTCATGATCATAAGTAATTAAACCAATTCAATAGGTTTTGTGAGAATCTTGAATCAAACTCTTAAGAGTCTAGCTTTATCTTTAAGTGAAAACTTGCTTAAGATTGTTATCTCCTTAGACTAATGTTATGCTTTCACTCTTGCACCATCACACAACATTTCAATTGAATTAATTATTGGCTAGATAATCAAAGCATTAGGATTAAAAATAACAAAATAATTAAGGATAAACTTAATTAAATTAAATAAGCATATATTATTCCATAATAAACTCAATATAATTTAGTTTCTTATATTTAAAATAAAAACATAACAAACATTAAAGATGGTAATTGAATACATAATCTAAATAATAAGAAAGAGCAAGCTCTAATTCTTTGAATGGAAGAAGAACTCCACTTAAAACCTTGAATCTCTTCCTTGAATCCTAATTTCACTATTGTCTCTAAAGAAAAACTAGAATGTACTTAATACAAGCTGTAATCTAAACTATGACTAAATCTCTAATCTCACCTCAATCTCTTTTGCTCGCTTAAAGCCTTGAGAGGATGTTTGTTTATAAAGAGTGATTGGAAGCTTCTTGGTGGAGGCAAGTTGGCAAATGCTGGAATACAACCTTCTACATATGTTTAGTTCTTCAAATTTCCAATTTTTATTGCTAAAGTCATAAATTTCAGCCCTATGGTCGTGGCACAGTCATGGCCTAGTTAAAAATGCATTGTTTGGAGAAATTTTCTAGTTGTAAATGGCGGACAAGTAGGTTACGGTAGTAGTGCTTGAATGTCATGATCGTGGCTTTTTAAAACAAGCTGTAAACTTTGACTTTTCTTTCTTTTCTTCACTTGGACAGTAAGCAAATAGATCCCATAGTCGTGTCCCTAAAATGCCATGGTCGTGGCTTTGCTTTCTCTTTTGGAACTTGTATTTTTCTTCATCTTTTGATGTGGCAGATTTAATTTAAAGTCTAGGGTCCTGGCCTTAAAGAACCGAGGCATGGCTTTTAAATTTTCTTTATTTTTTCTTACTTTTCTTCAATTTTGTACCACTTATCATTAAAAACCTTGTATCTTGCATTTCCAAGCTAAAATAAGAGAGTTCTAACTAAAACAAATATAATTCATCAAATTGAATTAGAAAAAAATTAAAATCACGATTAGAATTACATAAAATATTTACCAAAATTTCACTGTATCAATTATATTGTATATGTCATAGATATATGTCTTATAGCCTTTATATGTTGTTAATTATAATGTATATGTTATATATATATATATTGCAGATATGTTATGTATATGTTGTAGATATGTTATTGTTTATTCTATTTGTGTTATATATATGTTATATATAAGTTATGAATATGTTTATTTTTTGTGTATAATGAAAATAT
This sequence comes from Garcia nutans, assembly GCA_947685225.1. Taxonomy (NCBI): domain Eukaryota; kingdom Viridiplantae; phylum Streptophyta; class Magnoliopsida; order Malpighiales; family Euphorbiaceae; genus Garcia; species Garcia nutans. Next base: position 21,375,375 of record CANTUV010000044.1, read on the forward strand.
AATAATAAAAAAAATATTTATGAGTAAAAAGTATTATTAAAAAATGAAAATAAAAAATTTTGTAAAAATTGAAAAAAAAGAAAAAAAACAATATTAAGATGTACATAAATGAAAAAAATATGTACGTCGTATTATTGAAATATTTTTTTGTCCACTGTATGTTTATAAACACTAACTCAAAACACAGTATTTCATGTAATTTTAGCATAAAATAATTTGGTCTAGTGCCTTTAGCTGTGAAAGTCACTAGCCACAAAATCACAAGGCTTAATTAGTGGCTTTCGTGGTTTTAGGCCACATTGTTATCTAATTTTTTGTTTGTTTGTTTCTTTTTGTTTTTTATTTTTAAAAATTACTTTGTACTAAAAACTATTAAATTAATTAACTAATTAATTAAACTAACTAATATTAAAAAAACTAAATAATTAAATAACTAAATAATACCAATGAAAATTAAATTATATAAAATAATTTCTTTAAGTTATTGAGTTGACCCCACTAACATTTTACTTAACAGTGAAAGCTCGACGAACCTACTCCTTTTACTTGAGTTAGAGAAGTGGGATAGGTGAAATAATATCTTCATCAATACAAGAATGCAACCAATGCCCATTAACCTTGAAAATCTTATCTCCACTTTGAACTTTTACTACTTCATGAGAAAAAATTCTTGAAACTATGAATGAACCAAACCATCAAAATCGAATCTTTTTCCATAAAGATTTTACAATGAAAATTTTACTATTTGTCCCATCTTGAAATCCTATTGTCCAATATGCTTATTATGCTTTAATTCAACAGTTTTTGTGATAGAAGGCGCTATATAATGTGATTTTTTCTATCTTTTTGATAGTTTGTTTCATATCCATTGAATTATTCTTTCTTAACTCTAAAACATGCACGTGATCATTCTTAACCATCTTTTTAGAACAAATAAATCTAAGTTGATATATTACTTCTTCCACACATTCATTTATAATTTTAACCCATTTACAATCAAAGAAATCAGATGAATATTTACAAGTATTAAAAACATTAACAATTACCTCTTAATGTTAATTTAGCTTGTTGAACATTAATGAGTGTGTGCCTGATATTGAAAAAGGGTATTCCTAAAATTAGATGTGCTTAACCTTCTTTCTCCACATGAAGGACTATATAATCAATAGTAAAGATAAATTTGTCTACCGTGATAAGGACATTTTCAATTATGCCCAATTGAAGCTTGATTGATCTATCCGCTAGCTGTAAGGATATAGTTATAGGCTTGACTTCTCCAAAACCATTTTTTTAAACAAAGAAGAAGGCATTAGATTGATCCTAGCACTAAGATCACATAAAGCTTTACTACACTCATTATTTCCTATTTTGTAATCAATAATAAAATTGCCTAGATCTTTTAATTTTTATGATAGTTTATTTTCAAAGATAGCGCTACATTTGGCTATCAAATTCACTATCTCATATTCTTTAAGTATTCTTTTATTTGTGAGAATTTCCTTAAAGAACTTGGTGTATATTGGCAGTTGTGCTAAAGCTTCAATGAAAGGAATGTTAATGTGTAAATTTTTAAACATTTCTAGAAATTTAAGGAAATTCTTATCTTCTTTATGTTTTTTGAAAGTACCGGGGAAAAGGAAGTGGCGGTACATATTTCTTGACTAGTAAGGTTCCTCTTGTGTTTCACCATCCTCTTCTTTTTTCTACAATGATATCAGATTTAGCCTTGCTTACATTCTTCCCACCTTCTTCTTTGGTTCCTCTAACTCTCTGCCATTCCTTAAAGTAATTGCTCCACTTATTCTTATAGATTTGTCTTGGTATTACTAGGCAATGTACCTTGAGTTCGAGTTGCTATTGCTTATGCTAATTGACTAATTTGTACTTCCAAAATTTTGAACTAAGCTTGTTTGTTTTGAAATTTTTCCCTAGTTTCAGTCATGATATCATTAGTTGACTTAGCTAAATTAACAACTATATCTTCTTGTGGGACCTTCTTTTCTTGTTAATGAATTTTAGGTGGAGGTCTTTGCATATTTTGTAGGTTGTTCCATGAGAAATTAGGGTGATTTTGCCACCCATGACTATAAGCATTAGAGTAAGGATTATTTTGCTGGCAGATTTGGATTAGTTATAAATTAAGTTTGCTTCAGATTTTGTTACACAAAGGCGACTCTCTTGTAGCATTCATTAGCTCCATTTTGCTTACCATATGATTTGCAAATCTACACATGAGAGTTATCAACATTTAGACTCATTTTATCAAACCTTATAAATAAAGAATCAATATTAGCATTTAGTACAGTTAATGTGTTGATTTTAAAAACTGCATTACCTTTCTTGATGGGACTCCTTTCAAATGAATTATGTTGATAATTATTCATTGCTACTTCTTCAAGGAGTCTCGTTACTTCATTAGTTGGTAAACCTATAAAAGCACCTCCTATGACAGCATCGATTAAAATTTGAGTATTTTATTTAAGATAAGAATATAAATTTTGGACCAACATCCAATTAGGAATTCCATGGTATGGATACTTTCTTAGAAGGTCGTTGAATCTTTTCCAAGTATCATATAAAGCTTCAAACTCATGTTGTGCAAAATTGTTAATCAATGTTCTTCTCCTTATTGTCTTTGCTAGTGGAAAGTACTTTGATAAGAATTTACTTGTTAAGTCATTCCACATAGTTATTAATCCTGCTGGCAAGGATTAGGGTTCTTCCCACTTACACCTAGAACCTTAATCTAACAACATCATTGGAAGCAGCATTATCTTTAAGCATCCTATATATAGCTAAAAATCTTCAGATATGTAAATTAGGCTATTTATTAGGTAACACATTAAAATGACATGATTTCTGAATCATTGATATGATTGACACCTTAATCTCAAAATTATTGGCTTTAATAGTAGGTAAAGCAATGCATGGGGTTGCCTCATCTAAAGATGGAGTAGGATAATCCTGTAATGTGCGTCTTGCTGGTTCTAATATAAGCATGGCTATGGAATCCATGGAAGGAGGTTATCAAACTCAATGCTTGAATATTCTTTATGGATAATTATAACGCAAAGAACCAAGAAGATAAAGAAATCCTTACACACTTATGTGTAAAGATTCATAGATGTAAAAAACATTATAGAACCTTAATTTTGGCCCTAAGCTAGTACAGTCCTAATTAAAAAATGTCAAAATAAATTTGATTTGACTTTAAGAGATTTAAACCTAGTTTATAACTTTTAAATAGGTCAGTCCGATTTTGAAAGGCATAAATTTAATTGGTTCAAATTATAAAGGCCCAAATTAAATTTATTTGGCCCAAATAAAATTTTCCAGCACAAATATTAAATATTTTTAGACTGGTTTTAAGTCGAGATAGTCCGAGGCAACATGAGCCAATGCTCATGTTGACTTGGAGTGTCCAAGTCGGCATGAGCAAAGGCTCATGTCAATTTGGGCACACCAAATTGACATGACCCTAATTTTAAAAGAGTTTTTGCAGCAATTTGATTTCCTAGTTAGGCTAGAATTTGTTTGAAACACATATTAAGCAAAATTAAGTTTAGGGTTAAGGATGGATTTGCATATAAATATGTCATTAAAAAAAAGCAATTAGGAGGAAACAAGAATTATCAAGCAATTAGCACAAAGAGCACGAATTAGAAATTAAGAATAACCTAGCCACACAGATAGACAACAACTGAGGAGGCATTGATCATTACCTCAAACCTACTTTGTTCCAACTGAAAATAAGATTGATCCAAGCAGCAACTAGAGACAGGCAGTTTGTTTCAACACTTTTAAGTGGAAGGAACCAACAATGGAGGTTTGAATTCATTATTTATCTTGTTTTAAATTCACAGTAGCTATCTGTTTTATCAACATTGTTTTTAAATCACAATAATAATTGAATTTTCCAGTATTAATGGGCAGTAAGTCATTTTAGTTTAGAATAATCATATAAACCCTTTGAATTATCTTTGCATAGCAATCTTTTAAGACATTTAGTAGTAATTTGTAAAAACATATCCAATACAATCATACAGTAGGATTGTTTATACAATTATAGCAATCCTAGTCTTTCAAATACCAAAACCATAATCTGTTTTCCAAAATACCAAAACCATAATATGTTTCCCAAAATACAAAAACCATAATCTGCTTTCCAAAATCTTAATACCCTAATACTGTTTTTCTAAAACTACACCCTAATACTATTTTTCTAAACTTAAAATCCTAAAACCCTAATTTACATGTAAAACCCTAATTGTATAAATATAAAATCCTAATTTAGGAAAAACCCTAATTCTCCACAAAATATAAAACCCTAGCGGGACCATCGTACGTGACCCCTTATCAATTGAGTTAATATTTATTTATGTTTATTTTGTTTTTATTATTTGAATTTTAAGATATAAAGGGCATGTTTCCACCTTGTGGGTGCCTTATTTGTTTAATTTATTTATTTAATTTAATTTAATTTATTTAAGGACCTTGGTATAATTGTAAGAGATACATTTCCACCTTTTGGTGGGTGTCCTATTTTATTTATTTTCTTTGTGAACATATAAGGATTGTAAGGATATGTTTTCATCTAAGGACGGGTACCCATGTTATTTTGTGATGTATTTGTTGTCCCAAGATGGCAACCAAGAGGGGGGCTGAATTGGTTGTTTTGAATAATTGAAGGCTGTAATATCCCAAAGTGTGCCTTAGAAGTTGTGATAATATTGTTATTATTGAATTGAATGTGTATTTGATAAGTGGTGTATTTGAGTATGATTTATTTGAATGTTAAAAGAATTTGAGAGAGAATGGTTATGTGTTGTTTGGAAAGAAAGCAATGTATGGAGAAAGTGTATATGTTGGGTATATGGCAATATATATAACATATATTCAAGTCAAAGTGCTTAGTCAAAGGAAGAAGATATTTAGATTGTTAAGTGTGAAATTACCAAAATGGGCAAGAAATTATAAAGAGAATTAAAATGTGTATGAGGGTATTATAGTAACTTTCTTTTGGATGAGTATTTAATGAGTGCTTGACTTTGTGTTTTCATCATCATTTCTTCTTCTTCTTCATTGTGTTGGCCGGCTCACCAAAAACAAGGGAAAGCAAAAGAGCAAAGCAAGGTTTTGAAGTTCTTAGCTCAAAGGTTGATAGAGATTTCAAGTAATCAAGTTGAAATTTCAAGGAATTTCATTATTTGGTAAGTACTCTCTTGTTTCCCTTTGTTAAATTTGAAGTTGTGTCTAAGATGAATTGTGATTTGTTGATGTGGTGATTTGGTGTGTTTGATAGGTGTTTACAAGTGTTAATATTGATTGTAAGTTAAAAGAAGGAAATTGGTGTTAGTTTGGTTGTGAAGATGGTAAGATATGTGGAGGTTGAAAGTGGAAGATCAAGAGTGAATTTGGTTTTAGGGTTTTGAAGTGATGAATGATTAAATGTATGGTTAATTGTGATTATTGTGTTAAACATGCAAAATAGGTGTTAATGACTTTGATTACCTCCATTTGAATGAGTTTATGTTATGTATGATGTGTTTAAATGTAACTAGAAGTGTTTTGGCCACAATTAGGGTTTTGTTCTTGAGTGACACGGCCAAAATAAGAAAGGAACACGGCCAAGACTTAATGTTTTTGAGAGACACGGCCAAGTTGAGGGAAGTTTGGCTGTGTTGGTTGAGTTTAGGGAGAGACACGGCCACAGGCTTGGCCGTGTCCCTTGCCCGTGTTTGCTACTGCTTGAGTTTGGTTAAGAGACACGGCCGTGTCCCCTGCCCGTGTCTGCTTCTGCTTGAATTGGTGTTGAGAGACACGGCCACAAGCTTGGCCGTGTCCTTTGAGGGTGTTAGTTATTGTGATGGTTCTTAACTTTTCTCACATTATTTTGATTCTTCAAAGGTCTTGTTGTGCCTAAACCTAAACATAAACATTTTGAAAACAAAGAATGACCTAAACAAATATATGTGGAACATACATTTGATGATATTGATGATGTTATAGGTAAAATGGGAAAGATATGATGAAGTAATTGAGTATGTATAGCTTGATGGGAGTAGCTCTTGAGGTAAGTACAAATTTACCTAGACTCATTCTTTTATATGATTTTGGAACTTAAAACAATGTTAAGTAGATTATTATATTGTTAATACAATGTGAATAATGTTGTTATATATATATATATATAGTGTGAAAGCTATAAGGATGATCCAAAAAGATATGTGCAATGTGAGTTGTGAGGATAAATGTTTTGATAATGAATGGTGCAAATGTGCCTTGAGAAATGGTGAAATGTGATAGTATCATGGTTGCTAATAATGATCAAAATGAAATAAATGAACATATGGTTTATATGACACTGAATTTAAGATACAAGTGCAAAGTAATTGATTATGTATGCTTGGATGATAAAGTGTATAATGTGAATTGAGATAAAATATGATGTGAAGCCATTGTTATTGGCTATGATGATTCAAATGAGATGTGAAGCCATTGTTATTGGCTATGATGATTCAAATGAGATGTGAGCCATTGTTATTGGTTATGATAATTCAATTGTGAATAAAATTGATAAATGAGTTGTGTGACTAATATGTTATTCCATTTTCAGAGTTTGTTGTTGGTGGCATGCCTAATAAGTGTAACAATCTCTTGAAGTTAGGTTGGATTGAATCCTTGAAGCCTAATTGAGATGTTACCACCCTTGAAGCTAGGTTGGATTGGTTCTTGAAGCCAAGTTGGGTTGAAGCTTAGCATGCTTTGCTCCCCTTGAAGCTTGGTTGAACCTAATCCTTGAAGCCTAGTTGGGTCTATGATAATGATAAATGTGATGATTGAACCAAAGTATTACTCTGAAAATTGAATGGCATATTAGTATCGTTTGGGCCCGAGTCTGTCTTTGTTGTCAATATGATATACAAATTTTGAAATAAATGAGTAATGCGATATATGGTTGACTTTGTTGACAATGTGATTCATGATTGGTGAACTATGAACAAAATAATGCTATAGTGTATGTTGTGTAATGTGTGTATCGATATATTGATTGTGAGTGTTGGTGATATGTTATGGTTGGTGCATTGTGAATTAAACAATGTTATGAATTATGATGTGAAATGTGTATATTGATATGTTAAGTGTGAATATTAATAATGGATTGCGGATAATGATTCAATTGAATGATATAATGATTGCCTTTGTTGAATATGTGATTCATGAATATTGAATTGTGAGTAATGATTTAATAGAATGGTGTAATGAGATGTAAGGTTATGAAGTATGGCATGATAATATTGTATAAATGAGTTATTAAAAAGAGATTTGATTTTAAGAAGTTATGTTGTGATATATGATTATGGAATATTATATGATATGTGATAAGTATATGAGGTAGCAATGGTAAGTATTGTTTTATGAGTGTTTATGTAAATATGTATATAATTTATGAGATTAGTGGGAGTATATGAAGAATGCACTAAGAAAGGAAGAACAGGATAAGAAAACAATAAAACATGATGCTAAAAATATGAGGTACGATTCTTTTGTAAAGTATATTTTAATATTTATTTGTACTATTAAGCTCTCAGGCTTAGCGCGGATGTATAATCGCGCAGGTGTCTAGGTGGAAGATATGGAGACTTGCGTATGCCACGAGAAGAGTAAGAGTTTATCAAGACCAACTAGAGGATAATGCATACATGTATAATTCTTAATTATTATGTATTTCTGACAAGAGTGTATGTATATGTATAAATGAAGTTTTGATAAAGATAAGACTATTATATATTTATAAGATCAGTAAAAGTATAATGATTTGGTAAATGTTCTTTAAATTTATGTATAATGATTTGGTAAATGTTCTTTAAATTTATGTATAGTACTTATATGGAGTATCGGGGTGTTACAAAGGCAAATTGAAAATTCAAACGAAATTGAAACAAAAGTAGTAGACGAGATGAATGAACATTGGAGAATTTATAGTGGTTCGAATTATCTTAAGCATACATCCACTTCCTTAAAAACTAGTTAAGGTTCCACTAGTCTTGAGTTTTTACAAGGTTAACTCTAAATTGGCATTTTAACAAGCTCACACCAAACTTTGCAATGGTATGAGATCACACCTCACAACCCTTACAAGTGTTTTCCCAAGCTCACTCTCACAACCTAAGTGTTTTCAAGCTCAAACTCAAACTTATATTTTTGATGTTTAATGCTCACACCGAACACTCTAACAATTTAAATGTTTAATTGTAGTGAATAAAATGAAATTATGTTGCTTGGCTATTACAATCAAAAGATTATCTATTAATAAGATAGTTCTTGGAGTATTTATAGCCAATATGGTCCAACTAGCCGTTATAGGTCATGTGATGTATCTTGGTAGGCTAGTCCTTGTGTTGATAGAAAATATCAACAAGTAGCAGTCATCCTGGAGGCAAGGATGGTCACCCAGATACCAAGGGTAGTCGTCCTTTATAATGGGATGATAGCTACTTTTGAAAATGTTCCAACAGTCAAAATATGAGTGCTCTGCCGGTGGAATCTTGCCCATATTGTAGCTATCGGGATGGTTGCCCAAGGTCCAGCGATGGTCTCCCTTTTTGAATCTTAAAGTGGGTTTATACGGTCATTCCACATGGCACTCTTTCACTAGACAAAATACAATTCTGCCAAAATATGAAAGTTGTGGTCGCACTTGTGATAGAATAGTGGCCGGATTGGTTGTCTCAAGTCAAACTTCTGAGCACACCTAAGGTAGTGAACACTACTGCAAATCCCTGTGATTTTCTCATAAAATTGATGGATGGTTGAGACATGTTGTGCTCTAATAAACACTACTAAAGCTACACTCACAAGTATACGAGGCTGCTGTAGTATTTTGGTGAACACCTCAAGGTTGTCTCACAAGGAAGCTAGTTAAGCTAATTATTTATCAGATCGTAATAAACAAATTATCAAATAATAATCTTTGATTTATAAAATTAAATTGCTGAACAACTAATGAAAATAGAAAGGAGTTGAACTTAATGAAGGGAAAGAAAATTGAATAGATATATTGATTCACTTAATAGAAAAGCCTAGGGTTTGCACTTCTCTACTAATTTATATGTATGAACGGCTATTCCTCTCAACAGATTTAATTTCAAGGATCAGATTTCAAGCAACTTAATTAATCGAATTAAGAAGATAAGCTCTCGCATTCAAACCTTTTTCTATTAATCTTATTTCAATCAAAATGATCTTTTCCTTAGGTTTATATTTCTAATTCACCTAAGTCCCTAATTGAATTGTTCCAACATTAGACTTCATTTCTCAATCCTTCATCTAAATACCTCAAACACATAATTGGTGGCCAATCAATTATATATTAACATTAATCCATTCAATTAAGGATAAAAGAAATAATTCAGTTAAGAGCAATAGACATTGCATACAATCATAGTAGATCCATACAAACCCTAGACTAGATCGAAATTAGTTCATAGTAATGCTATCAAACAAATTCATCTTATTAAAATTCAAAGAAATTAATTTAGACATCAGAGTATTCATAAACAAAATTTCAATGAAACTTAAGAAATAGAGTTTAAGAACAAAACCAATTACAATCTTCCTTTGCTTCTGAAGAATCTCTTGCTTAGATTTGTGCTAAAAGAATAATGTAATGGCTAGAACTAATTTAATCTAGAGTGTTTGGATGGAATTGGAATCAATCTTTGATAATTTTCTTATTCAGAGACAAGTTCTTCAAAGAAAAGTGTAGAACGGCTGGAAGTGTGGATGCCCTTCACTTTTGCCCTAATCTTTTATTTATACAAATCCCTTGCTAAAAATCCGGCATCTTTTCTTTCTTTGGTCTCATGTAGTGACACGGCCAAGCTTGTGGCAGTGTCATATGACACGGCCACTGGCTTGGCCTTTTCACCTGCGTGTGTCATCTTCTGTTTCTCCTTTGGTCTTCTTTGTTTTTTGAAGATGAGAGTGACACGGCCAGTGGCTTGGCCATGTCTCCTAGGTGTGTCAGCTTTTGGGTCTTTTCTTTGGTTCTTCTTTATTCTTGGCTTAGGATGGGACACGGCCAAGCTTGTGGCCATGTCATGTGACACGGCCAGTGGCTTGGCCGTGTCACTTGCCATTGTCAGCTTCTGCCAAATTTCCTTTCTTTCTTGGTTTCTTTGGTTTTGCCCTTTAGGTGAGACACAGTCAGTGGCTTGGCCATGTCTTCTGCTCGTGTCACGATCTACCAAAAATTTCCTTAAGGTGACATGGCCAAGTTTGATTTGGCTTGGCCATGTCTTGCTTGACTTATGCTCTTCTTTCTTTGTTTGATCTTCCAATGGAGTTTTTGCACTTTAACCTAAAACAAACACTTAAAACAAACTTTAAACAAGAATCAAATGAAACATTAACCAAAAATACATAAACATCATACTAAAAACTAGTACAAAAATGATCTAAACACTAGGATGAATCAAAACTACCAAAAAGTATGAAATCACTAAATAAACATATTAAAACTACCAAAATGCATGAAAAAACAATAATTATCATAATAAATAAATAGCAATTTTATGACAAAAACTAATAAAACAGGACACTGTAGGGACGATCATGACATGGTACAGAGAGACCATTCCATAAATCGTGCTCGTCACCACTTTTCCTACTAGAAATGTTAGAGATTTAGTGACTTAATATGTGGTCGTCCCATCTTGTCGATGGTAGTGGATCTTTCCTTGCAATTGCAGCTAAGGTCAAGATTCTGACAGTGTAACTTACTGTGAAACAACTTGTTCTTCAAATCATCAAGGGCGATCATCCTTGTAGTTGTAATGATCGCGCTTCTTACCTTGTTCTGGCTATATGTTAAGCAACCTATCCCTGCAACAAGTATCTTATAAACATGTTAAATTTATCATTCAATTTGAAACTCAAATATCAAAATTGAGATTATTTGGCTAACAATATCTCCCTTTTTGACTTTGGCAATCAAATGGAATGATGATAAAAGATAGAAATTCTTTTTTATGTTAACAACTTATGGCTTTTAAATTTTCTTAATCTCCCCCTAAATGTATGCATTATCTTAAAGTGATGTGTTTCAATTAATCATCTTACTAGTTCATATCATTTATATCATTTAAATGTATCATTTTATATGCATTTTAAGTTCATATTATCATGTCTAATCTTTTCATCATTTCCAATCTTTCTCCCCCTTTGGCAAAGGCAAAAAGAGAAAAAAAAAGTGAAAGAAAATGCAAACATTGAAAGAAAGAAACAAAAAACATATCATTCATTAATAAGGAAGAAAGTACATAAACATTAAAAGAAAACACAACAAAGCAAATGAAACAAACATAATAAAAACAAAAAGCAAAAATGGACAAGCTAATCAGAATATTCTTCTTCTTACTCTTACTCAACCATTAGAGCCCTGCCCTTGTCAAGAGGAGCATGCACATCGCTGATTGAGCTGGTGCTAAGGTCATCTCCCAAGTATTCTTCTTCAAAGGGCCTCTCTTCATGATCACTTACATCCCATTCATTTATATCACATCGAGGCAAGTCCATCTTGCCTTGCATGTCATAAAGATCATGGTGTATATGGGATATAAGGTCAATTATCTTATTCAAGTGTTGAAACCTTTTGTATACATCCCTTTTGAAGTGAGAAAGCTTTATGGAGAGAGATTTGATAGCCCTAAGAATGAGTTTTGTTGGAGAGCTAACTTTGTTGGATTTTGAAGTTGAAGCTTTATAAGGCATCTCCACAGTAACTTCCATAGAATCTCCTTCAGCTTCTATGTTATACCTTGGTCTCTTCTTATGCCTATCCATCACTCCCTTCTTACCAAAGAAGTAGACATAAGGACCATCAACTTTCCTAACACATCTAGCTTGTTCTAAGTATTCCATAGTGATGGCACTAGATCAAAGGTTAAATGGATTCCTCAAAGTAGCTAGGTTAAGAACATTGAGCAAGTTCAAGTGTCTAGCTATTTGGGTAATGTGGGAGGGCAGAAAGAAGGTTCCTAATTTTTTAATAGCATGGTGATAGAGAGTGTCAATTAAAAATTTTGAAGTGTTCATTGGAATGTTGTGGGTAAAGGCATATAGGAAGACCAAGTCCCTTCTAGTGACTTTCTTATTTCCATCAGCCCTTTGATGAATGGTATAGGTAATGATCCTATATAGCATATAATGTGTGAGGGATTTGATGTGTCTAGCCTTGGATTCTTTTTCAAAGGATTTCTCCACTGAGATTTTTTGCCAAAAGGTAGATAGAGTTTGGTTGGAGAAGGCAATGTCATTATATGAAGTGGCACCACCTAAGGTAAAGTACCAAATCTTACCAAAATCTTCTAGGGTCAGGGCATGATATTGATCAAATAACTTAAATCTAATCCCATACCACCCTAGGGAAGAATTAACACTCTTCTCAATATGAAGAGACATCAGAAACTTTTACTAAGGCTAGGGTAACCTACCTCTTTAGGAAAAATAAATTTTCTCCGCCCAAGTACATCAAGCAATTTATCAATTTCTTCCTTGATGTTGAGGGCAATAAGAATACCTCCAAAGGGGCTTTTGGTTCTCTCCATCTTCTTTCTTTTGAGCATCACATATCTAATGTCTTCCTCTGTGGTTTGGTGATGAGGTTTGTGATTTTCTCACCTCTTCTAGATGGTAGTGGAGATGGAGGAGCCTCTGTGTTTCCCTAATGACAAAACCCTAAGGTTTATTCCCTTTTCCCTTTCCTTTGGATGGTATCTTCTTCTTTGGGGCCATTTGGAGCAAAAGAGATGAAAAAATGGAAAAACAAAGTAAGCTAGAGCGAGAGTTGGATTTGAGATGATTTAGAGTTTTAGAGGGAAGTTTATATGTTAAGAGTGATTAAAGAAATATGTAATTGAAGTTAAGCATTCTTAAATAGAGAAATCATGGAAAATAGCCATTTATGGCTGTTAAGAATATGGAAAAATGCGACCTGACACACTACCAATGGTTAAAAAAATTTTATGCAGAGTGTACCAAGTGCGACTGCCTCTTTGCATAAGCACGCCCGTGACAAGCTATTAAGTGACCTTTATACAGTGAGACATGCTCGCTACCTAAGAGGAAGCCCATAATAGTCTAGACTTTTGAGATTCTCACTACCATCCATCAACTCTACCCGACCGCAAGCTGAAAGGTCATATCAGATGAACCTATCTAGTGAGATTGCTATCACGACAACTAGTAGGGTGACCATGCTTAATAGAAAAACAAAAAAAATATATATAAGGAAACAAAGAAGATAGGTTTTGGAATGAACAAAGCATGATCAAAATTGAATGTTTTGAATGATGATAAGGTCTATCATACACATTAATGTCTAACATTTATTTATTGAAGGAGTTTCGATCAATCATACCTAAATTATGCTTAATGAAGTTTAGCCTATCTTCATTCAAAGGTTTTGTAAAGATATTAGCAATATGATTATGTGTATCAATGAATTCTAAGACAATATTCTGATTTTTTACATTATCCCTTAAGAAATGATGACTCATATCTATATGTTTGGACCTAGCATCTTGGATTGGGTTCTTGGATAAGTTAATGGCACTAGTGTTATCACACTTAATAGGAATCTTATCAAACATTTTTCCATAGTCAAGCAATTGTTGCTTCATCCATAAAACATGTGTGCAACAAAAACATGCCACAATATCTTTGGCTTTTGCCATTGACAAAGCAACTGACACTTATTTCTTGATAAACCAAGAAACTAGACAATCACCAAGAAAATGACATGCCCCGGTAGTGCTTTTTCTATCTAACAGGCTACCGGTGTAATTCAAATTCGAAAAACCTAATATGTCAATGATGTATTTCTAGGATACCAAAGTCCTAAATGCAATACACCATTCAAGTATTTCAAAATTCTTTTAGTGGCATTCAAATGTGACTCCTTAGGAAAAGATTGAAATCTAGCACATAAACATACACTATACATAATATCAGGTCTAGAAGTGGTTAAGTAAGGATCTAATAATACCTTGATATTTATTCTCTTCTACTACCTTACTACTTTTATCTTTGTCAAGTTTTAATGATGTGCTCATGGGAGTTTTGCTAGTTTTACAACCATCCATTCCAAATTTCTTGAAAAGTTTCTTTATGTACTTGGATTGGTTGATGAAGATCCCATCTTTGCATTACTTAATTTGTAGTCGAAGGAAGAATTTGAGTTCACCCATCATGCTCATTTAAAATTTCGTAGTCATACAAGAAGCAAATTCCTTGCACAAAATTCATTAGTAGCACCAAATATAATGTCATCAACATATATTTGCATAATTAAGATGTTATGCTTATTCTTTTTAAAAAAGAGAGTTGTATCAACTTTGCCTTTTGAAAAGCCATTTTCAAGCAAATATGCACTAAGTCTATCATACGAAGCTCTTAGAGCTTGTTTCAATCCATATAGTGCTTTGGTAAGTTAAAGACATGATCTGAAAGTTTATAATCTTCAAAACTGGGAGGTTGTTCAACATACATTTCCTCATTTATAAATCCATTTAGAAATGCACTTTTAACATCCATTTGAAAAAGTTTAAAGTTCATATGACATACAAATGCAAGTAAAATTCTAATAGCTTCTAATATAGCAATGGGAGCAAATGTCTCATCATAGTCAAATGCCTTCCTCTTCCTTATAGCCTTTGGCTACCAATATAGCTTTATTTTTAGTGATGAGACCTTTTTCATTAAGCTTATCCCTATATACCCATTTACATCCTACAATTTGATGACCTTTAGGTCTAGGATCAAGTTCCCATACATTATTTCTCTTAAATGGTTAAGTTCATCTTGCATATCAACCACCCAACTTTCATCACTAAGAGCCTCCTCAATAGTCCTTGGCTCAATTTGAGAAACAAAAGCAAAATTAACATCTAATTGTTTAAATTTGGATCTAGTAGTTATTCCCTTTAAAGTTTCACCATTAATGAGATCTTTTGGATGATCCTTCTTGTATTCTCGATCCTTGGGTAACTCTTGAGTTTCCTTTTCTTGTTCATCTTGATTGTTCTTTGGAGCAACAATCATTTATTGTTGACCATATGTACCTACAAAATCATTAAGAACACTATCTTTCCTTTGATCAAGATTATAAGATTCATTAAAAACAACATGCATTGATTCTTTAAGTACTACAGTTTTCTTAAAAACACCCTATATCCTTTGCTAGATGATGAGTATCCTAAAAATATGCCTTAATTTGATTTGGATGAAAATTTTCCAAGATTACTGTTGTGCTTGAATTAAGTACTACTACAAAGCGTCACTCGCAAGTATACGAGGTAGCTGTAGCAAAGGTGATCGCCCCAAGGTTGTTTTCCCAAGAAGGTGTGGTTCGTAATAGCTTGATTGACAAATTATTTAAATGCAGAAGTTTGTTGTGTTGGGATGGTGCAATAATAATTTAAACCTAAAATTAACGTGCGTAGGGTTGAAGTGTGTTGGTTGTACAAGATCAAATCGATTCTTGGGAAGGTGCCTAGGGTTATAGGTCCATTCAATCAAAGCTCAATTCTCAATTATACATTAACATAACCTTGTAATTAATTTGTTCCTTAAGGTTAATTAGTCAATTACCAATCCATTAGCTCTCACATTCATGAATTAACAATGACAAATTCTTTTACATTTGCAAATTAATAAACCCTATAACTTATATTTCTAATTCATTCATAGGGTAGTCGATTGCATAATTCCGATATAGAATTTCACCTCTCGGTCCTTCATTCAATATCTAGAGATCAATAGGTAGCTAATCTATCAACCTAGCATACAATCCAATGCAATCAACCAACAACAAGGTACATCAATGGAAATATCAAATCAAAGCATTCAATCAAATATACTACAAACCCTAGGTATGGGTATTTAATTCAACACCATCAATTTAAAACATTCATTCAACTCAATATAAATCAAATACAAATTGTTCATTGCAATATCAATTCTCTTAATAGAACAAAAATAATATTGAAATGAATTAAAATAGAGAATAGAAAAACCCCTTCTGAAGATTCCAAGAGTAGGATTGCTAGTCTTCCTCCTAGCTCCAATTTGATGTTTGATGAAGAACTCAAGCCCTCTTCAATGGTTGATTCCCCTTTGCAATATGGAATGGAGCTTTCTCAAGTCACCAACCCTTCAATTGATTGTGCCTTTGGAAGATAGAATGGAGCTTTCTCAAGTCACCAATCCTTTCAATGAAGCTTCTTCAACCTTCAAGAGCTTGTTAACCCAACTTATCCCAAAGAACCTCAAAGATCTTATCAATGGAAGATGGAGAAGATGAAGATGGAGGATGAAGATGAAGGGACAAGGAGAGTTTCACTCTCTCCTCATCCCAAATCATGTTTGCTCCCTCCTTCTCTTTTCTTTTCTCTCTTTCCTTAAACCCTAGCCGTCTCCTCCTTTTCTTTCTTTCGAGCAAAAGAATTTATAGAAATTAAGGGTGACACGGCCAAGCTTGATTTGGCTTGGCCGTGTCTCTCATTTTTCTTTGGGACACGGCCAAGCTTGCTGGCCGTGTCCTTCACTGTCTTCTTCTTTCTTTCTTTCTTTTCTTTGTTCTTCAAGGAGTGACACGGCCAAGCTTGTGGCCGTGTCATGTGACACGGCCACTGGCTTGGCCGTGTCACTTGGGTGTGTCACCTTATGCTTCTTTTCTTTCATTCTTTGCTTGCTCCAAGTGTTCTTTGGCATGAAATGGGACGCGGCCAAGCTTGCTGGCCGTGTCATGTGACACGGCCAGTGTCTTGGCTGTGTCACTTGGGTGTGTCTCTTCCTACTTTGCTCCTTGCTCTTCTTTGTTCTTTGGAGATGAGAGTGACATGGCCAAGCTTGTTGGCCGTGTCACTTGCTGCCATTTCTTTCCTTTGAGGTGACACAGCCAAGCTTCATTTGGCTTGGCCACGTCATGCTTGATTCATGCTCTTCTTTCTTTGTTTTGATCTTCCAAGGGTGTTTTTGCACTTTAACCTAAAAACAACACTTTAAACAAACTTAAAACAAAAATCAATCAAAACATTAACTAAAAACACATAAAAATCATACTAAAAACAAGTACAAAAATGATCTAAACAACTACCCCACACTTAATTCTTTGCTTGTCCCCAAGCAAGGATAAAATCAAAACACACTAACAAGATAATTTTGTTAAGTTCAAGAGTTATAAAGATGTATGAAGACTTCCCTATCCCTAAATCCGCAATCAATATCGAATCAAACAAAATTGACACCAATACAATTATGTGGCTTTCCATGCATAAACAATGTTGTCACTCCCTCACCAACTCTTACAAGTGTTTGATCATGGTGGTGTTTACACTCATAACAATCAATGAAAGATTATTGCCATAGGCTTGCTTATCAATCAAATCTCCATCACAAAATAACAATCAAGCATCAATTAAAAGGTCTTTATTTTGGTTGTAATGGGGCTAAGGTAAAGGCATGGCATTTAGGAAATGTGAGCTTGATCATTAAGTTCAAGAGCACTTTAAGAATGAAGTACCCGGTCATATACATAACCCAACAATACCAAACACCTTCCTCTCATCTACCCCTTGACATTAAAGAGCTTTTCAAGAGAACTCACTTATTAAATATTGCAATGATATTTTCAACTTATTCAAACCCTTCGAATAAGAACAACAATTATTCTTATTATTATTATATATATATATATTTTCTTTTTTTTATTATTATTTTGCTTCGCAATCTTAAACCTACTAAATTTAACCCCACACTTAATTCAACACAACACTCGGTAATAAACACTCTTAAAATGCTCTTGACCTAATGAAAAGATAAGAGTTAAACAACAAGGTTCAAGCTAATGGTGTTGTGAAAAAGAAAGAAAAGGAAAAATAGAATAAGCTCAAAATTGGCTAACAAAGGTTAAAAATAGGGTTGGTCTTTTTAAGCCAAAGTGGGTTCGCCTAATTGCCTTAATCATCTTGATGCCTAATTGAAATTTTTATGTAATCTTAAAATGCATGTCAAAGCAAGTTCTAGCAATTGATCAATCAAAGATGTTCACCCACAACAATAATGATAAGTTGATGGCTCAATTCCTCACTAGGTTAAAGGCAATGCAAAGAAAAACCAACAAAATTGACAATAAGCACCAATTCTACTCAATTCTCCAATTCATGCTTCAAAAATTTAAAGGTCATCTATCAACAATTTTATAACAATTGAACTTTCTAAAATTCATTTATTCAAAGAAAAACATTAACTAAACTTAAACAAAAATAACTTAAAAGTAAAAACACAAAATAAAAGTAAAAACACAAAACACATAATGCACCCCACACTTAAAGATTCACATTGTCCTCAATGTGAGCATGCATACTACAGAGATGGTTTAGATGAAACCTGATTTTCAATGTTCCCATATACGATGTGTAGGGCTCCTTCCACCCATAATGCAATTGGAGCCCATGACTGAGAGGATGAACAACATGTAACTTTGAAATGTACCCGATGAGCGGCAACCCCTAAATAGTATTCCTTGAAGAGAACATGTCTCAAAGGGACATGTGAAGGTCGCCTCGGGGTGATCCTCCAGTGCTATAGGAACGTGGTGATAATCTTTGTCTTTGTGCAACCTGGGCATATCAGATTTATGCTCTTCCTTACCACTAAGAGTAGTAGAGATGACTTTTGGGGACTCTTTAAGTTCAACCAAGTTTGGTTGAATCACTTCTTCATCCAGTTTAACAATGTCAAGTCCCCTCTCAACAACCTCAATATCTAAAACTAGCTTATACTCCTCAATTTCTAAATTGGGCATTTCATGCTCTTCTTCTAAGGTCATAGTCATCCCAATTTTATTTTCACTATCTCCTTGGGAGTGCATATTATAGATGTCAGGAGGTTGCTTACCTTGCTCCTCATCCTTCAAGCTACATGGAAGTGGATTTGGTGGCCTATCAGGATTGGAAAATTCATTCAACTTTGGTGAGGTTGATGCCTCTAAATTCTACTTCTCATTTGATTGGCTCAACTCCTCAATGTTGGTTTGTATCTCCTCACCATAATCTTCTTGATTAGTGTCTGCATCCAAAGATTCACAAAATTTGTTATTTATTACCTGTTCACTCCTCAAATTTGTGATTACCTTGACTTGCTCCAATTGGCTAGGAAATTCCTCTTCTTGGTGTGCTTGGAGTTGATGTGTCAGTTGCCCAACTTGCATTTCAACCCTCTTTAATGATTCCTCCAAAGAATCAAACCTCTCATTGCTTCCTTCCTGATTTTCTTTGCTAATTTGAAGGTAAGCATTCAAATCATCTTCCACTGTGGATTTCTCGAAATGATCTTGGTTCTGTGTGCTAATTTGAATGAAGGCATTCAAACTATCTTCCAAAGTGGGTTCCTTAAGTTTATTTTGATTTTGTGTGCTAGTTCGAATGAAGGCATTCAAACTATCTTCAAGTGTAGGTGTCTTAAGGTAATCTTGGTTTGAAAATTGTCCTTGAAAGTAAGGACCTCCTTGGTAAGGTTGAGAAAAGTTATGAGGTGGAATGTGCTGCTGATTTTCCCAAGAAATATTTGGTTGGCTTCCCCAGCATGGGTTGTAGGATTGGAATATTAGTCATTTCTGACCATTTGCTGGAAACGGTCCAAGTCATCTTCTTCCTCTTGCCATTCTTTGTATCGTGCAAAACCGAATGAGCAGATATTTGCACTATGGCCTACATTGCCACATGCTGCACATATCTCTTGGTGTGGCATAGGTGCTTTTCCTCTTGCATTTAGCACCTTATGTTGATTCGTCAATTCTGCTAATTGCCATGCCATTTCAGAATCATCGTTCCTATCATAAACTCCTCTGTGCCTTGAAAACTGCATCTTTACAAAAGGCACTCAGTAACTTAAAGAAAACAAACAAAAAAAAATTAAATCGAAAGAAAATCAAACAACACAAACAAAGATTTCAAAGAAAACAAACAAACAATTAAGTAAAAAAAAATCAAACTATTACTACTTCGACAGCCCTCCCCGGCAGCGGCGCCAAAAACTTGTTGTGCTCGAATTAAGTACTACTACAAAGCGTCACTCGCTAGTATACGAGGTAACTGTAGCAAAGGTGATCGCCCCAAGGTCGTTTCCCCAAGAAGGTGTGGTTCGTAATAGCTTGATTGACAAATTATTAAATGCGGAAGTTTATTGTGTTGGGATGGTGCAATAATAATTTAAACCTAAAATTAACGTGCGTAGGGTTGAAGTGTGTTGGTTGTACAAGATCAAATCGATTCTTGGGAAGGTGCCTAGGGTTATACGTCCATTCAATCAAAGCCCAATTCTCAATTATCCATTAACATAACCTTGTAATTAATTTGTTCCTTAAGGTTAATTAGTCAAGTACCAATCCATTAGTTCTCACATTCACGAATTAACAATGACCAATTCTTTTACATTTGCAAATTAATAAACCCTATAACTTATATTTCTAATTCATTCATAGGTTAGTCGATTTCATAATTTCGATATAGAATTTCACCTCTCGGTCCTTCATTCAATATCTAGAGATCAATAGGTAGCTAATCTATCAATCTAGCATACAATCCAATGCAATCAACCAACAATAAGGTACATCAATGGAAATATCAAATCAAAGCATTCAATCAAATACTAGGTATGGGTATTTAATTCAACATCATCAATTTAAAACAGTCATTCAACTCAATATAAATCAAATACAAATTGTTCATTGCAATATCAATTTTCTTAATGCAACAAAAAAATATTGAAATGAATTAAAATAGAGAATAGAAAAACTCCTTGTGAAGATGCCAAGAGTAGGATTGCTAGTCTTCCTCCTAGCTCCACTTTGATGTTTGATGAAGAACTCAAGCCCTCTTCAATGGTTGATTCCCCTTTGCAATATGGAATGGAGCTTTCTCAAGTCACCAACCCTTCAATTGATTGTGCCTTTGGAAGATAGAATGGAGCTTTCTCAAGTCACCAATCCTTTCAATGAAGCTTCTTCAACCTTCAAGAGCTTGTTAACCCAACTTATCCCAAAGAACCTCAAAGATCTTATCAATGGAAGATGGAGAAGATGAAGATGGAGGATGAAGATGAAGGGACAAGGAGAGTGTCACTCTCTCCTCATCCCAAATCGTGTTTGCTCCCTCCTTCTCTTTTCTTTTCTCTCTTTCCTCAAACCCTAAGTGTCTCCTCCTTTTCTTTCTTTCAAGGAAAAGAATTTATAGAAATTAAGGGTGACATGGCCAAACTTGATTTGGCTTGGCCGTGTCTCTCATTTTTCTTTGGGATATGGCCAAGCTTGCTGGCAGTGTCCTTCACTGCCTTCTTCTTTCTTTCTTTCTTTTCTTTGTTCTTCAAGGAGTGACACGGCCAAGCTTATGGCCGTGTCATGTGACATGGCCACTGGCTTGGCCGTGTCACTTGGGTGTGTCACCTTCTGCTTCTTTTCTTTCATTCTTTGCTTTCTCCAAGTGTTCTTTGGCATGAAATGGGACACGGCCAAGCTTGCTGACCGTGTCATGTGACACGGCCAGTGGCTTGGCCGTGTCACTTGGGTGTGTCTCTTCTTGCTTTGCTCCTTTCTCTTCTTTGTTCTTTGGAGATGAGAGTGACACGGCCAAGCTTGTTGGCCGTGTCACTTGCTGCCATTTCTTTCCTTTGAGTTGACACGACCAAGCTTCATTTGGCTTGGCCATGTCATGCTTGATTCATGCTCTTCTTTCTTTGTTTTGATCTTCCAAGGGTGTTTTTGCTCTTTAACCTAAAAACAACACTTTAAACAAACTTAAAATAAAAATCAATCAAAACATTAACTAAAAACACATAAAAATCATACTAAAAACAAGTACAAAAATGATCTAAACAATTACCCTTGGTGTTCAATATAAAGCATTTGCATCCAAATACTCTAAGATATGAAATTTTGGGTATTCTTCCATTCCATATCTCATAAGAAGTTTTATTTATCAATGGCCTTTTGTAAAAATGATTTGAAATATAACATGCGGTGTTAATGGCTTCCACCCAAAAGAAAGATTGTAAGTCACACTCATTGAGCATTGTCCTAGCCATTTCAACTAAAGTTCTATTTTTCCTTTTAACTACACCATTTTGTTGTGGTGTTCTAGGAGCTAAAAAGTTATGTGAAATCCCAAGTTCATTGCAAAAATTTTCAAAATTTTCATTTTCAAATTCTTTGCCATGATCACTTCTAATAGATGTGATCACATAACCTTTTTCATTTTGATCCCTTTTTGCAAATATTTTAAAGTGATTGAACGCTTCACTCTTTTGAGTTAAGAAATTTACCCATATAAATCTTGAGTAATCATTAATATGTACAAATTCATATAACTTTCCACCAAGACTAGCAACTCGATTAGGTCCAAAAAACTCCAAGTGAATGAGTTCTAATGGCCTAGAAGTGCTTACTACATTTTTAGACTTGAATGAGCTTTTATGTTGCTTACCAAGTTGACAAGGTTTACATGTTCTATCTTTGTCCAATTTAGCTTTAGGAAGTCCATCAACTAACTCTTCTTTACTAATGCATTTTAGATGATCCATACCAATGTGTCTTAGTCTTCTATGCCATAACCAAGCATCATTATTAATGAATATCAAACATTCAAATGCATTATTTGAATGTATGTCAATGTTATATGTATAGCAAAATCTAACTCCTCTAAATGTAATTTCACCATATGAATTTGTGATTTTACATCCCATAGAGTCAAAGCTTACATTAAATCCTTTATCACATAATTGACTTACATTAAGCAAATTATGCTTCAATCCATCAACAAGCCACCATTTTCAATCAAGTTTTTGCCAAGCATGCCAATGGAACCAATACCAATGATCTTACCTTTAGCATTGTTTCCAAAAGTGACATTACCTCCACGCTTATAGGTGTGTGTTGTGAAAAGCTTTGCATTTTCTGTCATATGCCTTGAGCATCAACTATCCACAAGCCAAGTGCTCTCACTGATAGTAGATTTTAGGCATACCTATAAGATAGTAATGTTCATCTTTTCTTAGGTACCCAAATGATGTTGGGCATTGAAGGTTAGTAGTAGATGGATGTTATAACATGAGATGAGCCTTTCTAATGTAGCAAAATGTGTTCTTACGCCCAAATTTCATAAAATATGTGCATTTATAAAGTTTTATATTTATACACTTTCCTATTTTCATTAAATGTACTATGTACACAATTGCAAGTATGAGTTTGTTTATGTGCATTTTTGTGTTGATGTACATATCTAGCATACATGAATGCATGTTTTACTCTTAGAACCTTAGTTCTAGAGTATTGTGAACCTAATGTAATCCTTTTAGGATTTTTAGGCTTAGTTTGTGCATTGGTGTTCTTTACAACTTCAACACTAGAGGTTTGAGTTGTAGATGCTTTTACAATCATTGGTATACTAGATGTAGTATTGGATGTGCTATTGAACCCTAAACTATGCTTCAAGGAAGGTGACCTTTGATTGTCAATTAATGTATCTAATGATTCCTTTCGTTTGTGAAATTTTCAGATTGATTCTTTAAGTTCTTTTAGTTCATGCTTCAAAATTTCATTTTCCTTTATCACATTTTCTAAGCTATGTGTATTTTTATTCACTGCATCAATGGATTTTAATAATTTTTCATTTGAGATCTTTAATTGTAATGTAGAATTTTTCAAGCATACAAAATCCTTTTCTAGTTTTGAACATTTGTCCTTATAAAATTCCATCTTAGAAAAATACTTTTCTACTCTAAGGTTCATATGTTCAATTATATCTCTATCATCTAAAACATCAATATCATTGTCCTCATATGCAATTAAATTCAAGGATTGAGTGCCTACCTCATTGGAGTCATCCTTAATAGCCATGATACATGAATTAGAATTCCTTCCTCTTCTTTTTCTTCTTTTTCACTTGAGGAAGAATCATCCCATGTAGCTTTGAGTGATTTTTTCTTTTCTTTATCCCATTTCTTCTTGTTCTTCAATTTGAAGCAATCTGATTTGATATGACCAGATTTGCCACACTCATAGCATTTTACTTTATTTTTCTTATCTTTATCTTTGAAAAAGGATTTAGATATGGTACCATTATTAGCTTGTAATATTCTCTTTCTCTTCCAATCATTCATCCTTTTTGAGAACATTGCCATTTCTTCTTCTTCATCACTATCTTCATTGCTTGACCTGTCAACTTCTTTAATTGCTTTGAGATCTATTGGTTTCCTCTTTTCCTTTTCACCTTATTCTTCTTCTCTTTCAGTGTGCAATTCAAAAGTGAGTAGTTTTTTGATAAGTTCATCAGTGCTCAAAGAGCTAAGATGATGTGCTTCTTCAATTGAAGAAAATTTGGATTCAAATTTCTTCTTTGCTCTATGTGCTCTCAAGATTTTACTATTGACTTCATCTTGATCATATACCTTGCCATATTTCTTCAATTCATTGATGATGGAAAGCGAGCGATTGGTCATGTTGGTAACATTTTCATTAGGTTTCATCTTGAACAACTCATACTCCTATATATGTGTTTGCTTCTTGGTGAGCCTCACTTGGGTAGTACCGTCATGATAGTTCTCAAGGGTTTTCCAATTACAATGAGCACAATTGAGATGTTGGACTCTCCCACCTTCTTCTCTTGAAATAGAATTCATCAAGATGGAGGCTATCCTATGGTTTTTGAATCGATCCCTTGTATTAGCATTTGACCATTGTGGTTTGGGAAGAGGAGCTTGGACACAATCAATTTCATGAGTAGGAGGTTTCCACTCATTTTCAACATATTCCCAAAGCTCAGTTGCTTCACTATCTAGGAACAAGAACATCTTGTGTTTCCAATAGGAATAATTTGTTCCATCAAAGTAGGATCTAAGAATAGAGTTGAGATTTCCATAAGAATTTGAGGTGGATGAAGAAGTTGCCATTGTGGATCAAATTTTACAGTTAAGTTTAAGAAATTTTCTAGCTCTGATGCCAATTGTTGTCCCATGATGGCAACAAAGGGGGGGTGAATTGGTTGTTTTAAATAATTGAAGGCAAATTGAAAATTCAAAGTCAAATCAAAATAAAAGTAGTTGAAGAGATGAATGAACATAAGAGAATTTATAGTGGTTTGGATTATCTCATTCCTACATCCACTTCCTTAACAACTTGTTAAGGTTCCACTAGTCTTGAGTTTTTACAAACTTAACTCTAACTTGGTGTTTTAACAAGCTCGCACCAAACTTTATAGTGGTTTGAGATCACATCTCACAACCCTTTCCTAAGGTCACTCTCACAACCTAAGTGTTTCCAGGCTCACACTCAAACTTACAATTTTGATGTTTAATGCTCACACCCAACACTCTAACAATTTAAATGTTTAATTGTAGTGAACAAAATGAAAGTATGTTGGTTGGCTATTATAATCAAAAGATTACCCATTAATAAGATAGTTCCTAGAGTATTTATAGCCAATATGGTCCAACTAGCTGTTATAGATCATGTGATGTATCTTAGTAGGCTAGTCCTTGTGTTGATAGAAAATATCAATAGGTAGTGGTCGCCCTGGAGGTGAGGATGGTCACCTAGATACCAAGGGTGGTCATCCTTTAGAATGGGAGGGTTGCTACTTTTGAAAATTTTCCAACAGTCAAATGTGAGTGCTCTATTGGTAGAAAATTGCCCATGTTATGGCTATCAGGACGGTCGCCCAAGGTCTAGGGGTAGTCGCCCTTTTTGAATCTTAAAGTGGCTTTACAATGGTCATTCCACGTGGTACTCTTTCACTGGAAAAATACAATTTTGCCAAAATATGAAAGTAACAGTTGCACTAGGGATAGAATAGTAGACGGATTGGGTGTCTTGCAATGAACTTCTAAGTGCACCAGAGGTTGTGAACACTACTGCCAATCCCTG
Organism: Garcia nutans; assembly: GCA_947685225.1. NCBI lineage: Eukaryota > Viridiplantae > Streptophyta > Magnoliopsida > Malpighiales > Euphorbiaceae > Garcia > Garcia nutans. The sequence goes on from CANTUV010000044.1 coordinate 21,401,356, forward strand.
TAATTTTCTCTTAAAATTGATGGACGATCATGACACTGTAGGAATGGTCGTAACATGGTACAGAGAGACCATTCCTTAAACCATGATTGTCACTGTGTTTCCTACTGGAAATGTTAGAGATTTAGTCACTTAATTTGTGGTCATCCTATCTTGTGGACCGTTATAGATCATTCCTTGTAGTCGCGGCTAAGGTCGAGATTCTGACTATGAAATAACTTTTTTGTCAAATCATCGAGGGTGGTTGTCCTTGTACCTATAATGATTACTCATCTTGCCCTTTTCTGGCTATATGTTAAGCAACCTATTCCCGCAACAAGTATCTTACAAACATGTTAAATGCATCATTCAATTTGAATGTCAAAGATTAAAATTGAGATTATTTGGCTAACGGTATTGTTTTATTGTATTTTATGAATGAATCAATTTTATTAATAATTACATGTAATATGGATAATATCAATGTTTAAGAATTTAATAATATTTAGACCTGAAAAGGTGGTCGATTCCTCTCACCTTCCCCACGTATACCCAACTTTTCAAACCCAATAGGAGGTTAGGGATTTCTTAGGAATCGAGTCATCTACCCCTTTCTATTTTTTTTTAGCTTATCCGGGTGGCTACTCCATTTTCTCCAAGTTTAGGCCCGTGTTCTCTAAGGCCCTGAGCCTAATAATGCCGAAGTCTTAAGAATCATTCTACCGAGAATGGGGACAAAAATTCTCGCTCACAGTGGCAACTCCACTAGGGATAAGAGAAGTTGATTTTGTTGGTCTTTATATTATTTTATTCTTTCTTATTATGATATTATCCAATGCATCATATTAGATTGCATTATGTGCATGTGTTAGAATGCCCGTGTAACCTGTGTTGTGTTATGTAAGGGATACCATGCTTTTGCTCAAGGTATAGAGATCAAGCATGGCATAAACACTCATAACCTCATACTATTTGCTATAACTTGCTATGGGAACATAAGCTTTTCAACCCAAAGACTAAAGCCCATGCAGTTGACCTAGTTACTTTACTTAAGATTATACTCAAACGCTTACTCTTTGACTATGATTGATATATCTTAGATTGAACCATAGCTTATTTGGTTTGTTCCATTCGTAATATGACCTAATTTGTAAGCCCAAAATAATTTTTAAGCCTACAAGACCAAAACTATTTTCAAAACTTTTCAAGACGGTCTTTGGATATAAACCTTTTTTCATGATGGGTCAAAAATTCCTTTTACCTGATGGCCAAAGTTCTATGCCCAAAATCTAATTTCAAACAAATATTTTCACAATGTGCTTTGAAAAAAAATGTTTTTCACTTCATGGCCTAAATCTCAAAGTCCAAAATTTATTTTTGAAATAAATGTTTTACAATGGGCTTTTGAAACAAAACCATTTTTAAAGAAACCTTTTCAATAGGCTTAAAACAAGTTAGGTCAATTATGGAATACTTAAAAATTAATTATGGGCCTAATTTATATCAAGACTTATTAAACATGGGCTTGTTTGAAGCATAAATCATTAGTTTCTTTTTCAAATGGGAAATCTATTTATGATAAGCCTTTTAATTTAGTTTTAATCCAATATAGCATAAAAGTTATATTTTATTGACCCAATGGATAAAGACCTAATTAATAAGAGTTATCATGGACTAAATTCTAAATTTGAAAATATAACTATTGGTTAAAATGCTCTGAGTGAATTCTTTTGAAAATAAAATATCCCATGTTGATATTCTGTTAACCATATACTTGGGAAAAGGGACTCACCATTCGTGCGTTGATGGTATAAGGTTGGAAGGGTCATTCCTACTCTTTTGGTTTGTTTATTTGTTTGATTATTATTTGCGCATCCATGCATCCATGAGTACAAGCATTTGTATCACATGTCATTGATCCTTTCTAGCTCATAGCTCTGGATTACAGGAATTCAAGAGCCTACGACAACTTAACCTACTCCAGTGATGTAGAATCCAATAACAACTCAGTTACCTTCTCAACAAGAGCAATGGAACCTGAACAGATTTAAAGGATGATAGATGACACAATCAACACCAAGATGGAAGAGCTAAAGGGGGTCCTGGATGAGACCATGAAAAGCCAACTGGCTGCAATGTTTGAGAATACTACTAAAGCATCTGCTAGTACTAAGAAGCAGAAAGAGAATGGAAAGGCTGGTGAAGTAGCCTTCAATGATGAGATGGTCATTGATGATGATGATGACTAGGCTCAGTACTTTTAAGATCCTCAAGATAAGAAGAAGGAGTTGAAGATAGTGGAGAAATCAATTGTTGAAAAGACTAAAACTTTCGATGTGGAGAAGATGATTACTAATCTGGAGAAGAAGTTTGAAAAGAAGCTGAAAATCAAAGAGATGTTGAAGGTGGTTAAGCTATTTGAACAAGATGAGGAAGTTCCTTAAAAATTCAAGATGCCTTCTTTTGCTAAGTTTAATGGAATTGGTAACCTCATTTTCATGTGAAGTAATACATCACTTCTATGCAGTCTGTTCAAGCCACTAAGGCTCAAACTCTAAGGTACTTCATGTTTTCTTTGGATTCTATTGTGCAAAATTGGTTCAATAACTTAGATGATAATACTCAAAAGAACAGGGATTCACTATATAAGGCCTTCATCCAACAATATGGGTACAATATCAAATTAGAGGTCACTTTGATGGAGGTTGAGTTGATTAGGAAGAAATAAAATGAAAACTTTGTTGACTATGTGAAAAGATGGAGAAATAAGTCTACAATGCTAAAGAAGAGGCCTAATGAGTATGACCATATTCGAATGATAGTAAAGGGTGTCATGCCCAGTCTGCATGAATGGATGTCTCACACTATCATAAGGGATTTCGAAGATCTTCTCCAAGCTAGCTTACAGCTAGAAGAATGGGAACGAGAGAAAAGCCATTTTTTTGGAAGAAAGAATGAGAGGGGAATTATCAATCTGGCAACCAGAGTATGCATAATGTAGTAAACATTAATGTAACTTGTAAAGTAAATAATAGGCAATTTTTTATATCTTACGAAACCTCTATCTTGGGTTTTCAACAAGTTACAGGAGAAAGGACTATTACAACTATTGGCTCCTCAACTGCTGCATGATCCTTTGCCACCAAATTTTGATACCAAGGCTTTCTTTCAATTCCATCAAATGCAAGGGCATGATATAGATAAATGTGCTTGATTAAGGCACGAGATTAATGATTTGATTGCCATTGGCAAGCTACCCAAGCCCGACAATCCCAACACCTAGAAGAATCCGCTATTTAATGGAGGCTCCATGATATAAGAGGATTGGAGGAGAGTTTTGTCCTGTCATCTTGTCATGACATAGATGGAGAAGCTGCTAAAGAAGAAGTACTACTGAGCAAGCTTGAATCAGCTATGGATTACAATGTGATGACTATCATTGATGATTCTTACTCTTGATATGTCCAAGTAGAGAAAGCTCTTTCAACTTCAAATCAATAAAACTTCCCTTAGCTTGTTTGTTTGTTTCATTTTTTTTTCGGTGTTTTCTGGAACAATTTAGTTTTTCAAATTAAGATTGTTTGAATAAATTATTTTCATTAAATTTTTATTAGTCTTTGATTATTTTGGTGATCAAACGATGATGAGTCTTCCTTGATATTAATAAATTAGTGTATCTATGCATCATGTTCCGAATGACTTTACTAGGTGAGGGAGTTGTTCTATAGCATTGAGTTGTGTATGCTTATGTAAAGAGAGCTCATGCATAATTATGAGTGTATAGATCCTAGTCAATCTTAGAACATGCTTTGACAAACATTCGAGGCAAAATTAAACTTCGCTTGTTTAGGGAAGAAATGATCTAGGCATTGTTTGGTAAACCAATAACTAGAATCCAACCAATTAAATATTAATCCCTAGTTGTCCCTTTGAGCCTTCATGGGATTTTAACTTGCTCTTCATTGACTTGTAAACCCTAACAACCTACCCTGAGCTGTTATGATACTTATGGCAAGTCTGATTATCCCTAAGATACTAAGGACTAAAGAAGATCAAGGAAGAGAATGTATAGTCAAGATCACAGAGATAGTTAAAGTTTACCTAAATTGGACTTTATATCTTAGATTTATCAAGGTACCGAAGGGTCCATCCTCAATAAAGCATACTCACTCTAATCCACTCATCCATAGTTAGAAGCATAGAATGGTGCAACTAAGACAACTCTCTTAAAGGTAGGAAAAACAACAGAAAAAAAAGAAAAGAAAAAAAAAAGAAAAGAAAAGAAAAGAAAAGAAAAATAAAAAGAAAAATAAAAAAAAACATAAAAAAGAGAAGAGAAAGAGAAAAATAAAACCCAAAGAGTGGTGGTTCAAAATGCCAACAAAGTTCCTTTTATATGAAGCAACAGAAGACTTCCACTTAGTTTTTTAGGACATATTGACTTGAATTGGTCTAGCTTAATTAAAGACTCAAATAGAATCATAGAAATAAGAGAAAGACCATCTTTCATTTTATCCAACACAGCTCCAAATTCACAATTTTGAAAGTGTAAAACTTGATATTTCAAAAGGGAGTAGGAGAGAAAGGAAGAGGAAGAAAATGATGGTTTTGAGTTTTTAGAAGGAAAAGATCAAGATTGTCCTTATTGAATCCATATTTATGCCAATAAGATGGAAGGGTATTCAAGCTTTGTATTTTTAGGAAGTTAGAAGGAAAGGGTGCCCAAAGGTTAAGATTACCCCTGATGATAATAAGAAGCTTATAGTGCGAGGGTTTGTCAGTAGTATTACATTAGCTCTAATTTAAAATGGCCTTCATTTAACTCATGCCCCTTATATACCCCATTTCAAGCCTGTTAAGACCTGTTGATCTCTCTTGGTAGGTAAAGTCTATTAGTGGAAATTATTTAAATAAGCATGCATATAAGGTTGACAATATTTAAACTTAATGAGACCTTTGGCCAAGTAATGTGTATTTGCTTATCTGATATGCAATAGTTCCTACTTAAATAGAAATTATTCCCAAGTTTAGTATAGTAACTAGGGTTGTCATGTTATAGATATGTTAATTTGGAAAAAATTGAGTCCCGAGGTATAATGACATTGATTTGACAAAGCAAAAATATAATTTTAAAATTAAAAAATATTTGTCATATAAAACCTTCAAGTTAAGGGAAGTGTTTTGAACTGTCAAACCACAAAGGACCTATTGGGGAAAAAGTGGGCTAATGAAAGTATCACTTGTGAGGTCATGAAGAATTCGCCAATCAAATGTGCTGAAATGGATGTATCTCTTACTATACTGTTTGGGCGCCGGTACTCATATTTTAAACATCTTAAAGATAAAAGGCATAAATGTGAGTCATGGGAGCACTTCGGTTAACCACCTTAGTCAGTGAGGCAATAGAACGACTATAAGTATCACTCATACATACACACATACATGAGCATATCACATTGCATTTTGTTGTCTTGTGTTGCCTATTCTTTGAAAAGTAGACACCTACTAAAGTAAATATCAAAAAGGAGATATGGAATCAGAGGGCATGAAAGGGCTATTATAAAAGAAAAATAAAGATGCATGCTTGTGCAAGGAACCAAACAAAAATGCGAACATCAATCAGAGCCCGAATAGGAACAAGATAATTGGTTTTAGCCTACACGGGGGACAAAACTTCCTTTTTTCAATCATTGATTTTATGCATGTACAAAATAATTTCAGACTCATTTTCAAATTTTTTCCATGCAATGGTGTAGACCCTTAATTTTTGACCCAGTCCGGTCCAATATATTTTATTTAGTCCAAAATAAATTTTGTGTTGTCCAATATATTTTAGTTAGTCCAAAATAATTTTTATGGTATCTTGATTAATTTTAATATTTATTTTAGTAAAAAATGGTGAAATGAATAAAAATTCAAAAATAATATAAAATAACAAAATAACAAAAAAAATCGGTGACGATTAGCGCGGGCCCGTGGGCATTTCACCCGCAGGAAACTCCTATGGGCAAAATGGCCGGCGGGCCCATTTCGCCCTCGCTGCCGCAGCCAGCTGCGGCAGCATTTTTGCCAGTGCAGTTTTTCCACAGCAGTTTTTTTCGCCAGCGAAATTTTCTGACGCAAATTTTTTCGAAACCTAATACAATTAGGTTTCTTTTTTCTTTTCCTAATTAGGATTAAATATCGTGAATAACTAGAATTATATCATAAATTCTTATATAAATATGGACTAAACAACATAAAAAAGGGAAGGAGAAATAAGGAAGAAAATTGGACAAAAACTTGGGAAAAAATTGGATCCGAAACTATGAAGGAAAACCTTGAATCAAGCTTATTTTTTGAGAGAGCAGAAAAACAATTCAAGAAATTCAAAGGAAAAAAGCTTGTCTTTGACCTTGTTCATCCAATAAGTAATTTTTGGTGTAACTTACAAAAGAAGGTTTGAATTCTTAATTTCTTTTATTTTCTTCACAGTAGCTTAACCATCCTTTGCTTCTTTTAATTCAAAAACTTTATAACCTCAATTCACCTTTTCTGAAGTTTGAAAACCTTAAATCGTTGCTTTATTTTCCAAAAAGTTTAAAGATATTAGTTTTATTTCTTCAAAACCCCAAAACCAAAATTTGCTTTCCAAGTTTTAAAAAGCCAAAATTGTGTCCTGTCTATTTCCAAAAGCTCCAAAAGCTTCTTTTTTTGCTTTATAAACTTTAAATCTTTTTTTTTTCATAAAACTTCATAAATATGTCAAATTGATTTTCAAACCCTAAAAGTCTCATGCATTCACCGAAACCCTAATTCAAAAATTCTAAAACCCTAGTTCAACTTTAAAACTAAACAATAAACCTTAAACTAGCTAAACTAAACACTAATTTTTGTAAAACCCAAATCCTTTAAAACTTTAAAAACCATAAAAACACAAATATTTTAATTTCACATAGTAAGCTTGAAACCACAAATCAAAAGTATTTTAAAGTGTTCAAACCCTAGTTTCATAATTTCACCATTCAAACACTAATTTGGTTAATCAAAGAACTTTATCAACCTTTTAAAACATAAAATCCTCAATCTATTTTAATTCCCTTAAAATCACAGTAGCCCAAATTCTATAAAATCCAAAACCCTAAACACATAAAATAAAGGACCCAAAATGGAAACAATAGCTATAATTTAGATTTTTATTTGCTTTATTTAATTCTATATTTGATTATGCTTTAATTTATTTTACATGCTTTAATTTATTTATGTTCAATGCTTGGTTTCTTTAATTTATCATGGATGGATGTTTACTTTCTATTGATGTTTAATATCTTTGATGAATGATTTGTTTATGATGAATGATTATTTACTTTTATCAATTTATTTGGATTTCCCAATGTTGTAAGGGGTATGTTTCCACTTGGTGGGTACCTCATTAGTTAAATATCATGTAATTTAATTTGCTTTTCTATTTTAGAACCAATGTAAAGGGCATGTTTCTACCTTTTGGTGGGTGTCCTATATAGGCATGGGATGTAAGGACATGTTTCCATCTTCGGATAGGCATCCATTTATTTATTTTATTTTCCTTGGACATTGCTTTGATTTTAATATAATGATGCTTTCTTTTTAATTATTATGTGTAATATGGATAATGTTATTATATTTAAGAATTTTATAATATTAAGACCTGTAAAGGAGGCCGGTTCCAATGAACTGGGCATTGTGGGGGTGCTAGGCCATTTCTCACCTTCCCCATACGTACCCAACTTTTCGAACCCATTAGGGGGTTGGGGATTCCTTAGCAATCGAGTCATCCACCCCTTTCTTTTTCCCGGGCCATCCGGGTGGCGACTCCATTTTCTCTGGATTTAGGTCCGTGTTCTCTAAGTCCCCGAGCCTAAACAGTGCCGAAGTCGCAAGAACCATTCCACTGGGAGTGAGGGCAAAAATTCCCACTCACAGTGGCGACTCCACTGGGGATAAGAGAAGTTGATTCTGTTGGTCTTTATATTATTCTATTCTTTCTTATAACGATATTATCCATTGCATCATCTTAGATTGCATTGTGTGCGTGAGTTAGGACGCCCGTGTTACCCGTGTTGTGTTATGTAAGGGATACCATACTTTCACTCAAGGTATGGAAATCGAGCATGGCATAACCACTCATAGCCTCGTACCATTTGGTATATACTTGCTATGGGAACCTAAGCCTTTTTACCCAAAGACTAAAGCTCATGCAATTGGCCTAGTTACTTTCCTCAGGTTTTACCCCAAATGCATGTTGTTTGACTATGGTTAGTTTATCTTAGTCTAAATCATGGCTTATTTGGTTTGTTATTTTTCTAATATGACCCAAGTATATTGTAAGCTCAAAACAAACTTTTCTTTAAAATCCAAGAGACCAAAGCTATTTTTAAAATTTTTCAAGATGGTCATTGGACATAAGACTTTTCTAAAAACAAATCAAAAATTCTTTGGCCCATGGCCCAAATACTAAGCCCAAAATCCATTTTTCTAAAATCTTTTACAATGGGCTTAGAAACAAAACTATTTTCACCCAACATTTTCTTACAAAGAGCTTGCAAAAATATTTAGGTCAATTATGAAATACCAAAAATCAATTGTGTGCCTAGTTTACATTAAGAATAAATTAACCATGGGCTTGTTTTTGGTATGAATCATTAGTTACCTTTTTCAAGTGAGAACTCTATTTATAATAAACCTCTTAATTTAGTTTTAATCCAATTTAGCATAAAAGCTACTATAATTGGTTGAATGGATTAAAACCTAATTAATGGGCATTATCATAAGTTGATTTCCATTTTCGAAAATATAACTATTGGTTGAAACGCCCGAGGGAATTATTTGAAAACAAGATACCCCATGTTGATATTTTATTAACCATATACCTAGGAAAAGAGACTCGCCATTCGTGTGTGGATGTTATAAGGTTGGAAGGTACATCCTATTTATCCTTATTTGTTAATTGTTTGTGCATATATGCATACATTTGCATCTCATATCATTGATCCTCTCTGGCTCACAGCCTTAGATTATGACAGTTCAAAAGCTTACAACAATCCGACCTACACCGGAGATGAAGTATCTAGCAACGACTAAATCACTTGCTCACCAAAAACAATGGAGCCCGAACAAATTCAAAGGATGGTGGATGAGGCCCTCAACGCCAAGATGGAAGAAATAAAAGAGGCCCTAGTTGAGACCATGAAGAACCAATTGACTGCAATCTTAGAGAATCATGCCGAGGCATCTGCTAGCACTAAGAAGCCAAAGGACAAAGGGAAGACTAAAGTTGGTGAAGTAGTTTTTGATGATGAAAAAGTGATAATTGATGATAATGATGATTTGGTTCAATATTACCAAGATGCTCAAGAGAAGAAAAAGGAACTGAAGATTGTTGAAAGATCGACTATGGAAAAAACCGAGACATCTGATGTTTCAAAAGATGATTGCCGATTTAGAAAAAAAAAATTAAGAAGAAGCTGAAAATCGAAGAGATGTCTGAGATCAATAAACTATTTGAACAAGATGAGGAGGTCCCGTACAAGTTCAAGATGCCATCTTTTGCGAAGTATGATGGAATCAGAAATCCTCATCTCCATGTGAAGCAGTATATCATTGCTATGCAGTTTGCTCGAGCTACTAAGGCTCAAACACTAAGGTACTTCATACTCTCGTTAGACCCTGTTATCCAAAATTGGTTCAACACCTTAGAGGAAAAGTACTAAAAAAGATTGGGATTTGCTGTACAAGGCTTTCATTCAGCAATATGGGTATAATGTCGAGTTGGAAGTTACCTTAATGGAAGTGGAGTCCATTAGACAAAGGCCAAATGAGAATTTTGTGGACTATGTGAAAAGGTGGAGAGGCTGCTCTGCTCAAGAAGAGGCACGATGAATCTGATCAAATAAGGATGATCGTGAGAGGTGTCCTGCCCAATCTCCATGAAAGGATGTCTCACACCCTTATAAGGGACTTCAAAGATCTTCTCCAAGCTGGTCTACAAATTGAAGAGTGGGAAAGGGAGAAGAATCCCTTTTCAATAAGAAGGAATGAGAAAAGAAATTATCAGTCAGCCAATCAAAGCACACAAAAAGAAGTTGATGTTAATGCCACTAGTCAAGGAGGAATGAGGCAGTTTTCAGAATTAGGAAAGCAACTGTCTTGGGTTCTCAATAAGCTACAAAAGAGGGGATTATTACAACCCTTAACTCCTCGTCCTTTGCCTAATCCTCTTCCACCTTTGATACTAATGCATTTTGCCAGTTCCATCAAAGGCCTGGACATGAAATGGACAATTGTATGAAGTTGAGGCATGAGATCCGGAATTTAATTGATAATGGAAAGTTGCCTGAGCCTGACAAGCCCAATACCAAAGGTAATCCATTTCCAAGGTTCAACAGGATGTGATGCAAGAAAGGATCCCTTGAAGCTAGCAAGTGGACCAATCACTAGGAACAAGGCAAAGAGATATCAAGCTAGCATGGCTTTGCATATTCAAGAAGAGATTTCCAAAGAGCTTCAAGAATTATCATTCAAGAAGATGGAGATAGAGTTTGAAGAAGGCACACCAAAGCTGATTATGATGCTTAATGTGGAAGCTAAAGGCTAGCTAAAGAGGTCCAACGTGCAAGAAAGGTTCAACTTGCAAGAAAGGTCCATGGGGGTTCATATAAAGCCTTGGGAAGTAATTTAAGGCCCATGGACAACCCAAATAGTGTGGGGCGTGTTCTTATGTTGAAGGGATTTAGTTTGGTTGTTTTCATACTTTATATTTTCCTTAGTGGATTAGGATTTTATTTCCATACTTTATATTTTCCTTAGTGGATTAGGATTTTGTTTCCATACTTTATATTTTCCTTAGTGGATTAGGATTTTGTTTCCATACTTTATATTTTCCTTAATGGGTTAGGATTTTGACTTTGTAGCTTTCCTTTTCCCATTAGAATTAGGGTTTTAAATTTATGTGTACCTTTTAGTATAAATAGGGCCTTATTTTTCTTGTAAGGGGACTTTTAACATATTATTATTAAAAATTTTTGAATTCTTCTACAAGTTCTTCTTGAGAATTTTCGTGTGAGAGAGATTAGAGTGGATTCTTTAATTCTTTCTTTGCATCAAGAATTAGGTTTGCTTATCAACGAGAGTTGTGGCACTTTCCTTCTTCTTACCAACTAAATCCTTCAATCATAGTGAGTTTGCGTCTCTTTATAGGCGTTGGGTTCCTTAGGAGGTGATTATCAAGTTTCAAAGAGTTCTCTACCATTGTTATACGTTGGGTTTGCTGCCACCGTTGCTAAGGGTCCGCGTCATTTGGTATCAGAGCCTTGCTACAAGGTAATTTTTATCTACTTTGTCTTTCTAGGGTTTGTTAATTTAGGTCTTTTAAGTTTCTGCGTTTTAGGGTTCTTAGAGAGTCTAGTCTTTAATTTTTGAAAAAGAGTCATATATCAAAATTCGAAAAGCCTAAAGATTGTTCAAAGAGTAATTTGAAACCTAGGAAAAGGAGTCTGATTGAATTTCAAAACCTGGGCCTTGCATCTGAATTGGATTTGAAACCAAGATTAGGGATCTTGAAAGAAAGCAAAAGCTAGAGTTTTTGTTCAAGTTTGATTTCGATTGGATTTTGAGTGAATCTGGGGTTGCAAATTAAATCCAGATTTTGAAAAGTTCTTGGGAGTAAATTAAGTCCCGAATCAAGGGGATAGTGAGAGGAAGCAAAAAAAAAAGAGTACAAAACCACCTCAACAAAAATTGTTTGATATTCTTGCTATTTGGGTGCTAAGGATCAGATCTAGGTGGATTAGAAGTAATAAATTTTTTTTGGGCGAAAAATTTCACCTTTTGAGGGGCTTTTGGAATTCGAAAATCAGACCTTAATATTCATGTTATTTAAGTGTTATAGGAGGGAATTAGAGTCTAGAAGCTAGCATTTTGGGTAGAATTGATTAGGTCCATAAAGCAGCTTGCCAAGTGTGGGTTGTTTTTTTCTTCATTATATCCAAATTTGTCTTTTTTATTGGCTTCATTGTTTCTGATTTCTTTATCTAGCTTTTAATTCCATTACATTGCTAAGTATCATTTGCTTGTGTCGATACTTGGTTTTATATCGTGTAGTGCAAATTACCTTGCATTGCCTCCGGATACTTGTCTTGTTTTCTATCTAGTTCTAGGATTTAGGTTCTAGTTTCTTGAACGACTTGACAATTATTGGTTGGTGAGCTTGGTTCTGAAGTGCAATCAAGGAAGACAAGAAAAGTGAGGTAATTCTAAACACTTGAGTGAATTTCAATTATTACTAATCTTGTTTCTTTGAGTTTGTTTGTTTGTTAACATGGCTGGAAAAGGAGAAGAGACTAGCAAAGAAGGAGCTATGGCCGAAAGCTTGGCTAGGCTTAATGAGACTTTGGCAGCAATGCTTGGTCGAATGGAGATGATGGATACTAGATTGCAAGAGAATGCAGCACGACAAGCACAACAAATGCAACAAGTGCAACAAGGGCAGCCAGCCGCACATCCAAATCCCATAATGCGAGCTAGAAGAGTGCTTAGGAGAGAAGGGCAAGGAAATCTTGAAGCCCTAGAAGCAGCCGAAAGGGTAGAAGATGAAGATGAAGATGAAGGTGGAAATCAACCTACCACTGATGGTGACCTTACTTCCATCAAGATGAAGATTCCTTCCTTTGAAGGGAAGAACAATGCAGAAGAGCTCATAGAATGGGAGAGGAAAGTTGAGCAGATTTTCGAATGCCATAACTACACCGAAGAGAAGAAATCAATTTTTGCAGCCGTAGAGTTCAAAGGGTATGCTACCTTTTGGTGGGATCAATTGAAAGCTAATAGAAGAGGGAAAGGTATGAGGCCTATTCCTGAATGGTCAACCTTGAAAGAACTAATGAGAAGCTGATTTGTACCATCTCACTACATTCGGGATTTGTACAATCGACTAGCAAGACTAGTTCAACGTGGAAGAAGTGTGGAAAAGTACCACAAAGAGATGGAGATGATCATGGCTAGGGCAAATATTGATGAAGATGAAGACAAGAAGATGTCACAATTTCTTGGGGGATTGAATTTGAACATAGCCAATGAATTGGAGATGTATGAATTCAACACAATGGAAGAGTTAGTTCAAAAGGCCATGAAGATAGAGAGAAGATTGAAGAATAAAGCTATTTCAAAAACTGGCTACTCTAAAGCTAGTGGAAAATTTTCAAACTTCAAGGGTTCATGTAATATCCCAAAGTGTGCTTTAGAAGTTTTGATATAATTGTTGTTTTATTTGAATTAAATGTATATGTGTAATTGGAAAGAAAAAAGAATTAAGAGAGAGTTTATATGTTGTATATATGGAAATATATATAACATATATACAAGTCAAAATGGATGGTCAACTAAAGAAGATATTTGTTTATTATTGAATTAATGAATTAATTAGAAGAAATAAATGAGTAGAAGAGGAAATAATTGATTATTTTATGATTAAAAGACTTGGTGGAGAATGTTTGAAGACTATATATTTGACTTTGTCTCTTTTTTTTTTGTTTTTTTCATTTTCTTTTCTTCTTCCTTCCATAAAACGTGGATTCCATCCTCACCATCACCATTTCTTTTACTTTCTTCATCTTCCTTCATTTCTTTACTTGAAACTTAGAATCCATTGGAAGTAATTCAAATTTTTATGGGAATTAGATAGTTTATGTGTGGTTTTTCAAGAAAATCACCATAAACTCAAGAATTAGAGGAAAAGAGCAAGGAAAGAGCCACTTTAATGAGACAAAAGAGAGCAAGAGAGAGTTTTGTGCTCAAGCTCAAAAAAATTGAAGGAGATTTCAAAAAAAACAAGTTAGAAATTCAAGAAATTTCATTATTTTGGTAAGTTCTCTCTTGATTGCTCTTGTTGTTTTTGAAGTTATTTTTGAGCTTGATGAAGTGTTGTTGATAATATGAATAGGATTGCTTGTGGTGTGTTTGTATGTGATGGAAATGGAATTAAAGATAAGAAGTTAGGTTGGTGTTGGTGATGGAAGAGTAAGAGTTGTGTTTAGTGAAATCTTTTCTGTTTTACAATTAGTAAAGGCTGTAACTTGTATGATTTTTAATTAAATATAGAAAAATGTTCTTGAAGTTAATTTTTGATATGTTGTACCTCTATGAGTCTAGAATGACTGAAAAATATGTTGATTCGATTTTGGAATGGTTATGATTTTGGAAAGATTATTTTTATTAGACCTGTTCCAGCAGGTACCTTAACTGAGACAGCTATCTTTCGGGATTTTTAATAAAATGTAGAAAAATAATATCTAATTTAATTTTGGATATGTTGTTGCTTAGTGAGTCTAGTATTTGAGAAAAATAATTTGGAACCACGTTGATTGAATTTGAATTATGGAATTCACAAAGTTCAGAACTGCTGCCAGGATGCAGGGCAATTGGGGCAGTCTGGTTGGGTGAACTATTTGACCAAGATTTTGTGTTCAGTTTGATCTGAAATTTTAAAGGAATGATTTTAAGATGTAAAATTTAGTTCTGTAAAAATTTTAGAGTTTTTAGTCAAGTAGATTATTTTATACAATTTTTCAAAATACGGATTAAGTGGAGTCCAAAACCAGAATTTACTATTCATATGGTCATTTTGCTAATACTCCATTTTGGATTAGGTTGTGAAGAGGTTGAATTGCCCTAATCTAAGTGTTGAGAATTCTTGGAAGAGTAAGTGTATAAATTGGTGTGAGTTGGTTTTAGGTAAGTACAAACTACATTAGTGCATACATTCATTTGATATTGAGACTTGAGACATATTTGATTATAAATGTGATAAGGAATCTAATGCATTGTGGATGTATATTAATAATGTTATGTTTGGTATAATGTGAATGTTGTGATGAGCATGTAAAATATGTGTTAATGCCATTGATTATATCCATTTGAATAATGAATTGATTAATGTGATTTGAAATATAACGAAATGTGAAATGTGCAAGATGTGATGACGAAATGAAATGTGAAAGATATGATGTTATGAAGAGTTGCTTTATTGTGATTTGAGATCATATGAGATATGAGGCCATGGTTGTTGGCTATGATAATGCAAATGAAATATAAAATTGAGGCATGGTTACCTAATTAATTATGAGAAATGAAATAAAAAGAGACTGATAAAGAGATAAACGAAATGATTGTGTGCCTAATGTGTTAATTCAATTTTCAGAGTTCTGTTTTTGGCGGCATGCCTATAAAGTACTGGATAGGTGAAAAGACCGGGTTGCAAGCCGATTCCAGTTGATAAATGTGAAATGTGAATTATAGTAACAGTCTTGCCGGGTTGAGGATCTCCTCGAGTTAAGTTGGGTTGAGGTCCAAGAGATTGGGTCTGTTATATTTGTTTTGGTAACAGTCTTGCTGGGTTGAGGATCTCCTCGGGTAGCCGGGTTGAGGTCCAAGAGACTGGGTCTGTTACCCTATCCATGGATAGAGATATATATATCGCCTACGGGCTTGATGATTGTGATTATGGACCAAAGCAGTAACTCTGAACTTTGAATAGCATATTAGATCCTTTTTGGGCCCATGCTTGTTTTTATTTTCAATGTGAATCATGAATGTTTTGATTAATTATTAAATAATGTAAGATTGTGAAATATAATATTCTCTTGAATTGATCTTGAATCTTGATTGTGTGACATTAGCATGGCATTAAAGCATCATAGCACTATAATTTGTACCACTAAGCCGTTGGCTTAGCGCGAATGTGATTCTTCGCGCAGGTGACAGGGAAGAACCAGAGAGTTCCTCTAGGCCGAGTCGAGCCTAGATTTTGAAGAGTGAATAGTGGGCTTTAAGATCAAAGACTAACTGCCAAAGAAATGTATAAATTTTATGGGTTGTAAAACTTGAGTTTGGATATATATGAATTTGTAAATATTGTTATTTTCCGCTGCATAGTGAACAAATATTTTATCTACTGTATTTCATAATAAACCTTTACTTTATGTTGTACTAGAAGTGTAAATCCTTTTTGCAGGTTGTAGTTGAGGTTATAAGGGGGATTTATTGGGAGTGTACTGAGAATGATTTTGTTTGCATTGGTTTGTGTAAAATGTTTTTAAAAATCAGAAAAAAACCAGTTTTGTCGACACTTGGGATTGAATTTTTAGGCGAAACTATGGCAAAATTTCTGTAAAAATAGGAACAAAAATTTGACTAAGTAAAAGTGGTAGCAACATTAGGATAGTGTGGCGCCTCTACTCAGCTTACACACGTAGGTCGGGAAGGGGCGTTACAATTTTTGGTATCAGAGCCTAGGTTTAAGATTCTCAACCTATGTGAATTGTAAGAAAAATAATATTTTGATTTTAAAAGTTGGTTTTTGAGTAAAATACATGTTTTGGTATGGCAGTCTTTGATCTTTAATGGGGTATATTCTACTGTGTTTACAAATATAGGTTGTAATGGCATCTCATTCATGACAGTCTGTTGAGGGTAGTGCGGAAAGTGTAGCTCCTGAAGAGAATAGAGATGGAGCTAGAGTAGATAGAGTTAGTGAGGCCCCTACCCCTATGCCAGGGAGATCAGATGCTGATGAGGTACCGCCAGGTTGGTTTAGGCACATGGTAGATTTGTTGAGAGGAGCTCCGGTGCAGCAGCCACCACCCCCACCACAGCCTCAGATACCAGTGAGACATTATGATAAATTAAGGAAGTACGGGGCTGAAGATTTCTATGGCACCATTGATCCAGCTATAGCTGAGCAATGGTTGGATAGAATACAGAGAATATTCATCCAGTTGCAAGCAACTCCAGAAGAAAGATTTGATTATGCTAGATCACTGTTGCAGAAGGATGCATATGATTGGTGGAAGACAGTTCCTCATACCATGGATGATCCACCTACATTGTCCTACAGTGATTTTCTACGGGAGTTTGAGCTTAAATATACTCCGAGGGAGTATAAAGATGTGAAAAAGATGGAATTTTTGAATTTGAAGCAGGACAGCCGGACTGTGATAGAATATGAGGTCGAGTTCATCCGGTTGAGTCACTATGCTGGAGGTATTATTTCAGACGAGATAGACCGGTGCAGAAGATTTGAGGAGGGATTGAGGCCCTCTATTATGTGTCTTGTGGCTGGTTCTAGATAGCAAGATTTTTCCCAGCTTGTTGCAGCAGCTAGGAGTGTAGAGAGAGCCCAGGGTATTGCAGCAGCTCCTACCAAGGAGGAGACCAGGGTTAGGAGACCCCAGTTTGAGGCGGGGGTCTTCATCTGTGAAGAGAGGTAAAGGCAATTTTGTTCCTTGGATCAGTAGGAGTCAGAGGCAGGCTAGTAGGTCAGTTCAGTTTCAGAGGCAAAGATCGAGACCTACAGTTTCAGTAGCGAGTGCTCCGACTCTAGCGGTTCAGAGGTTCACTCCACCTATATGTGTTCAGTGTGGGGGGTCACATAGGGGTGTCTGTTGGAAGAATAGTGGACCAGTAGTGTGCTTCAGATGTGGATCACCTGATCATTTTATTAGAGAGTGTCCTGAGATGAAGGAACAGAGGCCGGTAGATTCTGCTGTTTTTCGACCTAGTGTGAGAGGTGGTCGAGGTGGCAGAGGTGTTGGTAGAGGTGGCAGATCTGGAGTCAGTCAGAGAGGAGGCTCTACACCCGCAGGCAATAGGCCAGATGAGGTTGGGCCTTCTCAACGAGTATATGTGATGCAGAGGCAGCCAGATGCTTCAGCAGTTATAGCGGGTACATTCTCTTTATTTGGCATTTTAGTTTTTGCTTTGATTAATCCAGAATCTACTCATTCATACATAAGTGCATCTATTTTTCCTGTGACTGAATTGCATTCTGAGTCCCTAGGATTTGATGTGTTGGTGACAAATCCTTTAGGACATAGTGTTGTGGTGAGTAGGGTGCATCGTGAGAGTGCTGTTGTGGTTCAAGGTGAGGAGTTTCTTGGTGATTTAATTGAAATGCCTTTTAAAGAATATGATTTGATTTTAGGTATGGATTGGTTGTCTAAGCATGGAGCTGTGATAGATTGTCAAAAGAAATGTGTTACTTTGAGAACTTGTGATGGTAGAAGTATATTAGTATCTAGTGAGCAGAGACAATTTGCATCCTTGTTTGTATCAGCTGTAACAGCCAGAAAGTTGATTAGAAAAGGGTGTGATGCTTATCTTGCTCATGTTGTGGATACCAGAGTAATGGGTTCTCAACTTGATAGTATACCCACAGTTGCTGAGTTTTCAGATGTATTTCCAGAGGAGTTGCCAGGGTTACCCCCTGAGAGAGAGGTTGAGTTTGGTATCGATTTGTTGTCCGGTACCACTCCCATCTCTATCACTCCTTATCGAATGGCACCTGCTGAATTGAGAGAGTTGAAGGTGCAGTTACAGGAGTTGTTGGATAAAGGGTTTATTCACCCTAGTGTTTCTCCGTGGGGAGCTCCTGTGTTGTTTGTAAAGAAAAAGGATGGTACTTTGAAGTTGTGCATCGATTATAGGCAATTGAACAAAGTAACTATCAAGAATAAGTATCCTTTGCCTCGAATTGATGATCTCTTTGATCAGTTGAAGGGAGCAGCGGTGTTTTCCAAAATTGATTTGAGATCAGGGTATCATCAATTGAGGGTTAGAGCTGAAGATGTTTCTAAGACAGCTTTCCGCACAAGATATGGGCATTATGAGTTCTTGGTAATGCCTTTTGGATTGATGAATGCACCTGCAGCTTTCATGGATTTGATGAATAGGGTGTTTCGGCCCTATCTGGATCAGTTTGTGGTGGTTTTCATCGATGATATTTTGGTGTATTCACGTAATGAGGAAGAACATGACAAGCATCTGCGAATTGTGTTACAGATCTTGAGAGAGAAACAGTTGTATACTAAGCTGTCAAAGTGTGAGTTTTGGCTTGACCAAGTAACTTTTTTCTCAGTCATATAGTTTCAGCAGATGGTATAAGAGTTGATCCGAGTAAAGTTGAGGCCATTTTGAATTGGAGTCCACCAAAGTCAGTGACTGAAGTTAGAAGTTTTCTGGGTTTGGCAGGCTATTATCGAAGGTTTGTGAAAGGTTTTTCTTTGATAGCTACTCCACTCACCAGATTGCTTCGAAAGGGAGTTAGATTTGTGTGGACAGATCAGTGTCAAGCTAGTTTTGATCAGTTGAAAGAAATGTTGACTCAAGCATCTGTTCTTACTTTACCCGTGGAAGATAAACCATATGTGATTTACAGTGATGCTTCACATAATGGTTTAGGATGTGTCTTGATGCAAGAGGGTAAAGTTGTAGCTTATGCTTCTCGGCAGTTGAAGTCGCATGAGCTCAATTATCCAACACATGATCTGGAATTGGCAGCTATAGTATTTGCTTTGAAGATTTGGCGACACTACTTGTATGGGGAGAAATGTTTTATCTATATGGATCATAAAAGTTTGAAATATTTGGGTGTTTAGAAGGAGCTGAATCTTCGGCAAAGGCGATGGTTATCCTGGTAAGGCGAATGTAGTTGCTGATGCCTTGAGTCGAAAGTCTCTGGCAGGTTTGGCTGTTTATTTGCTCTCGTTGCTTGTTAAGTTGAGAGCGTTACATCCTAGTTTTGAAGCATGTGATGATGGTGCATTGTTGGCTCAGTTGCAATTGAGACCAATATTGTTGGATCAGATTAAGGAGGCTCAATTGACAAATGAGAAAATTCAGAAGATTGTTTCAGATTGCTGAAACGGGGAGAGCTGAGATTTCTTTGCGAGAAGTGATGGTAGCCTTTGGTTTGAGGATAGATTGTGTGTTCCTGATGATGCTAAATTGAGAAAAATTATTTTAGAAGAAGCACGTCAGTCGGTTGTTGCTATACATCCGGGAAATACAAAGATGTACTATGATTTGAAACAGCATTATTGGTGGTCAGATATGAAAAGAGACATAGCGGAGTTTGTATCCAAGTGTCTCCTTGGAAAAAGATATTGAGATTTGGTTGAAAAGGGAAGTTAAGTCCTCGTTTCATTGGACTGTATGAGATATTAGAAAGAGTTGGGCCAGTTGTTTATCGTCTTGCTTTGCCGCTTGAGTTGGATAGAATCCATAATGTCTTCCATGTTTCTATGTTGCGAAGGTATATATCTGACCCATCTCATGTTTTACCAGTTGAATCTATTGAGGTGAGTCCTAATCTGACATTTGAAGAAGAACCAATTGCTATTTTGGCACATGAAGTGAAGAGTTGAGAAATAAGAAAGTGCCACTTGTAAAGGTTCATTGGAAGAATCATGGTGGAGAAGAGGCAGCTTGGGAGAGTGAGCAAGCGATGTAAGATCAGTATCCTCAACTATTTCAGACTTGATATCAGGTAATCTCGAGGACGAAATTTCTTTTTAGAGGGGAAGAATTGTAATATCCCAAAGTGTGCCTTAGAAGTTTTGATATAATTGTTGTTTTATTTGAATTAAATGTATATGTGTAATTGGAAAGAAAAAAGAATTAAGAGAGAGTTTATATGTTGTATATATGGAAATATATATAACATATATACAAGTCAAAATGGATGGTCAACTAAAGAAGATATTTGTTTATTATTGAATTAATGAATTAATTAGAAGAAATAAATGAGTGGAAGAGGAAATAATTGATTATTTTATGATTAAAAGACTTGGTGGAGAATGTTTGAAGACTATAAATTTGACTTTGTCTCTTTTTGTTTTTGTTTTTTTCATTTTCTTTTCTTCTTCCTTCCATAAAACGTGGACTCCATCTTCACCATCACCATTTCTTTTACTTTCTTCATCTTCCTTCATTTCTTTACTTGAAACTTAGAATCCATTGGAAGTAATTCAAATTTTTATGGGAATTAGATAGTTTATGTGTGGTTTTTCAAGAAAATCACCATAAACTCAAGAATTAGAGGAAAAGAGCAAGGAAAGAGCCACTTTAATGAGACAAAAGAGAGCAAGAGAGAGTTTTGTGCTCAAGCTCAAAAAAATTGAAGGAGATTTCAAAAAAAACAAGTTAGAAATTCAAGAAATTTCATTATTTTGGTAAGTTCTCTCTTGATTGCTCTTGTTGTTTTTGAAGTTATTTTTGAGCTTGATGAAGTGTTGTTGATAATATGAATAGGATTGCTTGTGGTGTGTTTGTATGTGTTGGAAATGGAATTAAAGATAAGAAGTTAGGTTGGTGTTGGTGATGGAAGAGTAAGAGTTGTGTTTAGTGAAATCTTTTCTGTTTTACAATTAGTAAAGGCTGTAACTTGTATGATTTTTAATTAAATATAGAAAAATGTTCTTGAAGTGAATTTTTGATATGTTGTACCTCTATGAGTCTAGAATGACTGAAAAATATGTTGATTCGATTTTGGAAAGATTATTTTTATTAGACCTGTTCCAGCAGGTACCTTAACTGAGACAACTATCTTTCGGGATTTTTAATAAAATGTAGAAAAATAATATCTAATTTAATTTTGGATATGTTGTTTCTTAGTGAGTCTAGTATTTGAGAAAAATAATTTGGAACCACGTTGATTGAATTTGTATTATGGAATTCACAAAGTTCAGAACTGCTGCCAGGATGCAGGGCAATTGGGGCAGTCTGGTTGGGTGAACTATTTGACCAAGATTTTGTGTTCAGTTTGATCTGAAATTTTAAAGGAATGATTTTAAGATGTAAAATTTAGTTCTGTAAAAATTTTAGAGTTTTTAGTCAAGTAGATTATTTTATACAATTTTTCAAAATACGGATTAAGTGGAGTCCAAAACCAGAATTTACTATTCATATGGTCATTTTGCTAATACTCCATTTTGGATTAGGTTGTGAAGAGGTTGAATTGCCCTAATCTAAGTGTTGAGAATTCTTGGAAGAGTAAGTGTATAAATTGGTGTGAGTTGGTTTTAGGTAAGTACAAACTACATTAGTGCATACATTCATATGATATTGAGACTTGAGACATATTTGATTATAAATGTGATAAGGAATCTAATGCATTGTGGATGTATATTAATAATGTTATGTTTGGTATAATGTGAATGTTGTGATGAGCATGTAAAATATGTGTTAATGCCATTGATTATATCCATTTGAATAATGAATTGATTAATGTGATTTGAAATATAACGAAATGTGAAATGTGCAAGATGTGATGACGAAATGAAATGTGAAAGATATGATGTTATGAAGAGTTGCTTTATTGTGATTTGAGATCATATGAGATATGAGGCCATGGTTGTTGGCTATGATAATGCAAATGAAATATAAAATTGAGGCATGGTTGCCTAATTAATTATGAGTAATGAAATAAAAAGAGACTGATAAAGAGATAAACAAAATGATTGTGTGCCTAATGTGTTAATTCAATTTTCAGAGTTCTGTTTTTGGCGGCATGCCTATAAAGTACTGGATAGGTGAAAAGACCGGGTCGTAAGCCGATTCCAGTTGATAAATGTGAAATGTGAATTATAGTAACAGTCTTTCCGGGTTGAGGATCTCCTCGAGTTAAGTTGGGTTGAGGTCCAAGAGACTGGGTCTGTTACATTTGTTTTGGTAACAGTCTTGCCGGGTTGAGGATCTCCTCGGGTAGCCGGGTTGAGGTCCAAGAGACTGGGTCTGTTACCCTATCCATGGATAGAGATATATATATCGCCTACGGGCTTGATGATTGTGATTATGGACCAAAGCAGTAACTCTGAACTTTGAATAGCATATTAGATCCTTTTTGGGCCCATGCTTGTCTTTATTTTCAATGTGAATCATGAATGTTTTGATTAATTATTAAATAATGTAAGATTGTGAAATATAATATTCTCTTGAATTGATCTTGAATCTTGATTGTGTGACATTAGCATGGCATTAAAGCATCATAGCACTATAATTTGTACCACTAAGCCGTTGGCTTAGCGCGAATGTGATTCTTCGCGCAGGTGACAGGGAAGAACCAGAGAGTTCCTCTAGGCCGAGTCGAGCCTAGATTTTGAAGAGTGAATAGTGGGCTTTAAGATCAAAGACTAACTGCCAAAGAAATGTATAAATTTTATGGGTTGTAAAACTTGAGTTTGGATATATATGAATTTGTAAATATTGTTATTTTCCGCTGCATAGTGAACAAATATTTTATCTACTGTATTTCATAATAAACCTTTACTTTATGTTGTACTAGAAGTGTAAATCCTTTTTGCAGGTTGTAGTTGAGGTTATAAGGGGGATTTATTGGGAGTGTACTGAGAATGATTTTGTTTGCATTGGTTTGTGTAAAATGTTTTTAAAAATCAGAAAAAAACCAGTTTTGTCGACACTTGTGATTGAATTTTTAGGCGAAACTATGGCAAAATTTCTGTAAAAATAGGAACAAAAATTTGACTAAGTAAAAGTGGTAGCAACATTAGGATAGTGTGGCGCCTCTACTCAGCTTACACAATTAGGTCGGGAAGGGGTGTTACAGTTCAAGTTCGAGTGGAGGTTCCTACAAAGGGGATTACAAGGGTTATTTCCAAAAGAATTCTTCCTACAATCCTAATTTCAAGAAGCCGAATGATGGGGATGCAAAAACAGCCAAGGAAACACCTTCTAGACCTACTCCAAGTAGGGAAATTAAATGCTACAAGTGTTTGGGAAGTGGACACATTGCTTCTCAATGTCCGAATAAGAGGGTGATGATTGCTACCCATGAAGGGGAAATTGAATCAGAATCTGAACATGAAGAAGAAGAGGAGGCCGAATGTGGTGATAGGGTCGAATATGATGAAGAGGCTTGGGAGAATCAAGTCTTGAATGCTGAACATGGAGAGATGCTTGTTACTAGAAGAGCCTTGAATATTCAAGTCAAGGAAGAAGGCTTAGATCAAAGGGAGAATCTTTTCCACTCTAGGTGTTTGGTGAATGGTAAGGTTTGTACACTTATCATTGATGGTGGAAGTTGTACCAATGCTGCTAGTACTACAATGGTGGATAAATTGGGGTTAGCTTGTTTTAAACATCCCAATCCTTACAAGTTGCAATGGTTCAATGACGCTGGGAAAGTAAAAGTGTTGAAGCAAGTCAAGGTACCATTCTCCATTGGGTGGTATAAAGATGAGGTTTTGTGTGATGTAGTGCCAATGCAAGCTGGACATTTGCTATTAGGAAGACCATGGCAGCATGATAGAAGGGCACAACATGATGGCTTTTCTAATAAGTATACCTTTACCTATGAAGGAAAGAAGGTTATTCTAGCACCATTATCACCTCAAGAGGTGTATGAAGATCAAAAGAGGATGCTAGAGAGGGAGAAAGAAGTTTCAGCCAACATGAACCAAGGGGGTTCAAATTTGGCCAATGATGTTTCTTCAACACCCAAGGGTAATTCTAAGGGTAGGGAAAGAGAAAATAATAAAGTGAGTGAGTCCAGAAAGGGAAAAGAGGCCGAGAGTCAAAAGAAAGTAAGCAAACAAATAAATGGCCCATTGGTGAGAGAAAATAAGCAAGGAGAAAAATCAAAACATACTTTTTATGCAAGAGCAAGAGAGATAGACGTAGGGTAGCCTGTACTCATTATTATGTATAAAGAATCGTTACTTGCTGACAGTGAAGAATCTCTTGATTCTTTACCATCTAGTTTTGTGTCTTTGTTGTAGGATTTTAAGGATGTGTTTCCTGAAGACCTTCCTAGTGGTTTGCCGCCATTAAGAGGGATTGAACATCCTGACTTCATACCCGGTTCTACAATTCCAAACTGGCCAGCATATAGGAATAATCCTATGGAGACAAAAGAGATGCAAAGACAAGTTGAAGAGCTTTTAGAGAAAGGCTTGGTTCGCGAGAGCCTTAGTCCTTGTGCCGTTCCAGTCTTATTAGTACCCAAGAAAGATGGTTCTTGGAGGATGTGTGTTGATTGTAGGGCTGTGACCAAGATTACTGTGAAGTATAGACATCCCATTCCTAGACTTGATGAGATGTTGGACGAATTGCATGGGGCAAAATATTTCACAAAGATTGATCTTATGAGTGGTTATCATCAAATTCGCATGAAGCCTGGAGATGAATGGAAGACTGCCTTCAAAATGAAATATGGTTTGTATGAATGGTTAGTCATGCCTTTTGTTTTATCTAATGCACCTATTACTTTCATGAGATTAATGAACCATGTTTTGAGAGCTTATTTAGGTAAGTTTGTGGTAGTTTACTTTGATGATGATATTCTGATTTATAGCAAAACTGAGTAAGAACATGTTGAACATGTTAGGAAAGTGCTTGAAATCCTTAGGGAGCAAAACCTTTGTGCTAAGCTTAAGAAGTGTTCTTTTTGTCTAGATAGGGTTGTTTTCCTTGGTTTTGTTGTAAGTATGCAGGGAATTGAAGTTGATCAAGAGAAGGTAAAAGCTATCCAAGAGTGGCCGAATCCTTCAAGTGTGACAGAAGTGAGGAGTTTTCATGGATTGGCAAGCTTCTATAGCAAATTTGTCCCTAATTTCTCTACATTGGCAGCCCCCTTGACTAGCATAATAAAAAAGAAGTGGGATTCGTTTGGGGCAAGGAGCAACAAGAAGCATTTGATGCTTTGAAAGAGAAGCTTTCTACTACACCCGTTTTAGCTTTACCTAACTTTGATTCTACTTTTGAACTTAAATGTGATGCTTCTGGTGTAGGTATTGGAGCTGTTTTGATGCAAGAGAAGAAGCCCATTGCATACTTTAGTGAAAAGCTTAATGGAGCAAAGCTGAATTATTCAACTTATGACAAGGAGCTATATGCTTTGGTGAGAGCATTGGAAGTATGGGAGCATTATTTGTTGCCCAAGGAATTCGTGATCCATTCAGACCATGAATCATTGAAGCATTTGAGAGGGCAAGGCAAGTTGAATAAAAGACATGAAAAATGGGTTGTAAAGATTGAGAAGTTTCCTTATGTGATTAAATACAAGCAAGGTAAAGACAATGTAGTGGCAGATGCACTTTCAAGGAGGTACGCTTTACTTAATATTTTGAGTACTAAATTGCTTGTATTTGAATGTATAAAGGACTTATATGTTGGTGATTCTGATTTTGGCAATGTTTATGATGCTTGTGAGCATGGTGATTTTAATTTTTTCTATAGACATGATGGGTTTTTGTTTAAGGGTTCGAAATTATGCATGCCTAGATGTTCTATGAGAGATTTGCTAGTATTAGAATCACATTGTGGGGGTTTGATGGGGCATTTTGGAGTTGATAAGACTTTAGACATGCTGAATGAACACTTTTATTGGCCGAATATGAAAAGGAATGTAATTCGAATTTGTAAGGCTTGTTTGGCTTGTAGGCAAGCTAAGTCTAAGTCTATGCCTCATTGTTTGTATATGCCATTACCCGTTCCTAGTTCTCCTTGGATGGACATTAGTATGGACTTTGTTTTCGGATTACCAAGGACTAAAATGGGGAGAGATAGCATATTTGTGGTTATTGATAGGTTTAGTAAGATGGCACACTTTATCCCATGTCATAAGAGTGATGATGCTAGTTTAGTGGCCGAACTCTTCTTTAGGGAGGTGGTTCAAATTCATGGGATACCAAAATCCATAGTTTCTGATAGAGACACCAAGTTTTTGTCTCACTTTTGGCGTGTGCTTTGGGGAAAGTTAGGTACCAAGTTGTTATTTTCCACCACTTGTCCTCCTCAAACGGATGGACAAACTGTAACACCCCTTCCCGACCTACATGTGTAAGCCGAGTAGAGGCGGCACACTATCCAAATGTTGCAACCAATTTTACTTAGTCAAATTTTTGTTCCGATTTTACAGAAATTTTGCCAGAGGTTCGCCTAGAAATTTGGATCCCAAGTGTCGACAAAACTTGTTTTTTTCTGATTTTTGAAAACATTTTACACAGACCAATGTGAATACAATCAGTTTCCAATATACTACTCCCAATGAATCCACCTTATACCCTCAACTACAACCTGCAAGAAAAATTCACACTTCTAATCCAGAATAAAGTAGAGATTTATTATTATTACATACCAATAACGTACAATATCACATACTGACTCTCAATCTTATATACATATACATGCCACAACTAGTTAACTCATAATGGAAACTAAAGGCTACTCTGAGGTGCTGCGCTGTGTTGTGCTGCTCGATGCTAATCACCGAAATCTACTGCTCCAAACCTACGAGTCAAGAAAACTCAACTCGCTGAGCGTTGTCGCTCAGTGGGTACTTTACCAATAAAAATAAAAGTAGTATATGAAAGTATTCGAAATCAAAGGAAATAATTAAATCCACAATCAACCAACTTTATACCAATAGAAATCGTGATACATTCAGTGTGATATGCTTTCAATAATGTAAAATCATAATTCAAACTCATTGGCATTATATAGTTTAACGAAAAATAATATGTCTTTGATTCAGGCTCTACTGGTATATAGGGAACCATAGTGATAAGGCAGTGGGCCTCCCCACTGTAACATAGGTGGCCCTCACCACCGATATCAGATCACAGGAATGGGCCTCCCCATCCTGGTTGTAACCAATTCCGCTCTACGGCCTATACCCGTAGGTAACCACCGGAGCATTTCAATCACAATTTCATAACATCTACGCTCCAAGGCCTATACCCAAAGGTAACCGCCGGGGCGTATCAAACACAATAAGTGGCAGTACTGCATAAGTTAGTATAGTGCACCATACCCTTATCTACCACTTCCACTATCCAGTAGAGCAAAAAGGTTAAAATGATTCAATTTAAGTCTCAAACCTCATTTTAGAATGACTCGCGAAATCATTTTAAATTCCCATCGCACTCTGCCATTTATGCCGCACAACACATTCTTTAGTCAAACCATTCCCCTTTTTCGCATATTTAATATCCACAATAAACATATTAAACATTTCAAAGCATTCCTCAAAATATCCCAAATTGACCAAATGAATAGTATTGCGGCGAGAAAAATCGGCAACGCAAAATGGCATGACCAAATGAATAGTAAAATCTGGATTTTCATCAAAATTTCAGTCCACTTCAGTCATGCATTTGACCAAGTAAATGATCTTATTTTTGACTGAAATTTTACAGAAAACTTATTTCATATGTTTAATAATTGCATGTAAAATTTCGTTGAAAAATTCATTCGTTTGCTGCCCCAAAGAATTGCCACAAAAATAGTCCAGAAGCTGTCACTTTGGGACCATTTCGGCCCAAACATTTGAAATGCATAGGATAGTTTATTTTTCTTTTGCAAATCAATATTAAGGCTTCTTTAATAGTAAAGTGAAGATTCAAACACTTCCTTTTAACAATTTTTGCATGTTTAACTCAAACCAAACTAATTAAAGTCCAAACAACTTACCAAATCAACTTGCCAAATTTTCTCAAAACATTTGGTTTCAATTAAATTTAACAACCCAATTTCCATAAGAAAACAAGAATATAACTCAAATATTTAATTTAAACTCAATCAATATATTTAAACATCAACTTCAAAACTTCCATAAACCAAAGTTTGTAAGCAAATAGAATTTCTTTTATGGTAAAGCACCAAATGAAAAGTAATTATTCAAAGGTAAAGTACCAAACCTTATTCTTGTACTTCCCTTTAGCTTTTCCTTCTTCTCCTTCTTTAATTCTTTATTTCTCCTTCAATAAATTCAAGATACAACATAAACCTTAGAAATTCAAAATAATAAGTTATCCTCCATTTCTTTTCCTGCCGAAACCCTAATCCAACCTTATTAATCTTTATACATCTTGATTCTTCCATTTAATCAATTAATCTCATCACTTACTTAAAATTTTTCCAATTCCACATAAAGACTCTAATCTCCAATCTCCCAATAAATATATAAATACCTAAAATTAATACTAAAATTAAAGTCTACATACTTGAAAACCTTAAACACTTACCTTGAAAATCAAATTTGGAGAAACTTGGAAGTCCTTTGGTGTTTCCCTTTGTTGGCCTAAATTTGTAAGTGGAAAAGAGAGAAATTGGTTCTTCATTTCACATATATTTATATACAAAGGAAATGATGATCACCTTATGTGTTGGTTGAACCCTTTAAGACCACTTGTCCACCTTTCTCTTTCTTCATTTATTACACATGCTAAATGGTTACTTTTGATTGGCCAACATTAGATTTTTATAGTTTTCTTTTCCTTTACTTCTTTCCACTTGTCCCTCTTCTCATAGGATATCATAAAGTTGTCCCGGGTTACCCATCCGGTCCCGACATGAAACCGGGCTCACTTTACATTCCGGCGATTAATCGATCATATCTTTTAAACCGTACAGTTCCACGAGTCAAACTACATATAGTTTTGATCCTTTCGACCTCTACTTTCTATTTATAAGGTCTATTTTAATTTTCCAAGTCATTTGAAAAAATTACCAATAAGCCCTCGACTTTTTATTAAATTCCCTTTAGGTCCTATTTTTGCTCGGATTTTCTCCGGCTCCGTTTCTACTGACGATCGTTTCATATTTAACCCCTCGCCATTCTCTACGTACTCACGTTTTGATTTCCTACCTTAAATTCATGTATAACTTTAATTGATAATGACCAAAATGCCCCTAGTCAACATTTCTTCGTTTTTCTTTAACGGGACATTTCCTGGAAAAACCGTTACATGTCGTTGCGATCCGATTTTTCACTACACTCCAGTTATATGCACTATTAAGAACATCCGGTGCAACTTTTGTTGAAATTACATCTATGTCCCCAAACTTTTGAAAATTACAATTAGGTCCCTTTGGTCATACAACCTTATCTAGGCTGTTATCAAGAATTATCTTCTCCTTTCCCCTTCTCTCGCTATGCACGTGACTACTCTGCATAATTGCGGTAGGCGGATGTGACACAAACAGAAGTAGTAAACAGAACTTTAGGTACCATGTTGAGAGCTTTAGTGGGTAAGAATTTGAGTTCTTGGGAAGATTTTTTGCCATTTATTGAGTTTGATTATAATCGTGCTATTCATTCTTCTATAGGATATTCACCTTTTGAGCTTGTTTATGGTTTTAACCCACTAACAGTTTTGGATCTTGTTTCTTTACCTTCTCATGAGCTTGTTAGTTTAGATGGTGAGAAGAAAGCTAAATTGGTGAAGGAGATGCATGAGAAAGCAAGGGCGGATATTGAGAAAGGGAACAAGAGATAAGCTGATTCTGCAAATAGAGGGAGACGTGAGATGGAGTTTCAAGTAGGAGATTGGGTTTGGGTGCATTTTCGAAAAGAGAGGTTTCCTAACCAAAGGAAGAACAAGTTGCAAGCAAGGGGAGATGGCTCATTCCAAGTGCTGGAGAAGATTAATGACAATGCCTACAAGATCGACTTACCAGGTACGTATAATGTTAGTGCTACTTTCAATGAAAGTGATCTTTCTCCTTTTGATGATGCAGATTTGAGGAAAAATCTTTTTGAAGAGGGGGAGAATGATGCAAGAAAGGATCCCTTGAAGCTAGCAAGTGGACCAATCACTAGGAGCAAGGCAAAGAGATATCAAGCTAGCATGGCTTTGCATATTCAAGAAGAGATTTCCAAAGAGCTTCAAGAATTATCATTCAAGAAGATGGAGATAGAGCTTGAAGAAGGCACACCAAAGCTGATTATGATGCTTAGTGTGGAAGCTAAAGGCTAGCTAAAGAGGTCCAACGTGCAAGAAAGGTCCAACGTGCAAGAAAGGTCCATGGGGGTTCATATAAAGCCTTGGGAAGTAATTTAAGGCCCATGGACAGCCCAAATAGTGTGGGGCATGTTCTTATGTTGAAGGGATTTAGTTTGGCTGTTTCCATACTTTATATTTTCCTTAGTGGATTAGGATTTTGTTTCCATACTTTATATTTTCCTTAGTGGATTAGGATTTTGTTTCCATACTTTATATTTTCCTTAATGGGTTAGGATTTTGACTTTGTAGCTTTCCTTTTCCCATTAGAATTAGGGTTTCAGATTTATGTGTGCCTTTTAGTATAAATAGGGCCTTGTTTTTCTTGTAAGGGGACTTTTAACATGTTATTATTAAAAAATTTTGAATTCTTATACAAGTTCTTCTTGTGAATTTTTGTGTGAGAGTGATTAGAGTGGATTCTTTAATTCTTTCTTTGCATTAAGAATTAGGTTTACTTATCTGTAATATCCCAAAATGTACCCTAGAAGTTTTGGTATTATTGTTATAATTGGATTTTATGTATATGTTTCTTTGGTAAGAGAAAAGAATTATATAGAGAATGTATATGTTGTGTATATGAAAATATATACAACATATACACGACTCAAAGTCAAAGAAGGTTAGTGGAAGAAGATATTTAGTTATTTTAAATTAATTAAGTTAATTAGTGGAAATGGGAAATTAAATGAATGGAAGAGGTTAATTTGGATTATTTTAATATTATAATTGCTTGGATGAGATGGTTTTAAGGAAAAGTTTGATTTTGATTTCTTTGGTTTCTTTCTTTCTCTCTTTCTTCATTGTGGTTCTCTTTCCTTTTCTTTCTTTTTCCTTTTGTTGTCCGACCATCAAAGAAGCAAGAGAGCAAGAAGAGTTTTGATCTTCCAAGTTTAAGATTGAAGGAAGTTTTCAAGAGATCAAATTAGAGATTTAAGAGTTTCCTCATTCTTGGTAAGTCTTTCCACTTGATTCTTTGATTTGTTTGGGTTTGTGAGTTGAAGTTGTGTTTGAGAATGTGTTTGTTTGATTTTGGGTGTGTTTAAGAGTGTTTGGTTCTATTGATTTTTGGATTTTGGGGTTGGATGGAAGGAAAGAGTAAGTTTGTTGGTATAGAAGTGTTGTGGTTGTGTTTAGGGTGGTGATGATAATTTGGATTGTGTTTGATGTATATTTTGGGTTGTTTTGTTATTTTTGCTAGTTTGATATGGTTTTGGGTATGTTTGGGCTAAGTTGGTTTGAAGTGGATGATGGTGGTAAGAAGAAAAATGTTGGTTGTGAGGTTGTTGTGGCCGGAATCTGGGTTTTTGGTCTGACACGCCCACGAGCACGTCCAGGTCTTTACGCGTGTCAATTATTCTGTGTGGCAGTAGGTTTGACACGGCCAGTAACACGCCCGTGTTATTGAACGTGTCATAGCCACTGTGTTGTTGGGGAATTGACACGGCCATGAGCATGCTCATGTTGTTGGACGTGTCAATATTTCTGAGAGACAGAATGTATTACATGCCCAGTGACACGCCCGTGGTTCTGAGCGTGTCAATGCTTCTGTGTTGTAGAGTTAGGCACGGTCAGGGACACGCCCGTGTAGTTGAGCGTGTCATGTTTAAAGTTTGCCCTAGTTGGTTCTTAGCCTTATGATCTCATGTGGGTTTCATCATTCTTTTGGAATAGGTTGTGAAGAAGGTGATTTGCCATAATTTAAGAAGTGAAGGATTTTTGGAAGAGGAAGTCAATAGAGTTGTGTGAGTTGTTTTGAGGTAAGTACAAACCTTGCATTATTGCATACATTCATGTGATTTTGGAACTTATACATTTGAGTATGAATGTACTAAGGAATTTTATTGCATTGTTGATATATATAAATAATGTTATGTTTTATACAATGTGAACTTTGTGAAATGCAATATGATGTATGTATATTGATTATGAGTATTTGAATATGAATTGAAATAGAATGAAATGTCAAGCCATTGTGGTTGGCTATGATATTGTAAATGATGTTGAAGACATGAATTGAGAAAGAGAATGGTAAAGAGGTAAATGAATTGATTGTATGCCTAATATGTTATTCAATTTTCAGAGTGCTGGGTTTGGTGGCATGCCTATGAAAGGTAACAGTCTTGCCGGGTTGAGGATCTCTTCACTTTGTGTTGAATTGAGGTCCAAGAGACTGGGTCTGTTACACTATATAAATTATGAATATGAAATATATGAAAAGTAACAGTCTTGCCGAGTTGAGGATCTCCTCGATTTCAATTGGGTTGATGGTCCAAGAGACTGGTCTGTTACTAGTAACAGTCTTGCCGGGTTGAGGATCTCCTCAAGTTTATTGGGTTGATGGTCCAAGAGACTGGGTCTGTTACACTATCCATGGATAGAGATATGAGATATATTGCCTACGGGCTTGATCATTGTGATTATAGACCAAAGCAGTAACTCTGAACTTTGAATATCATATTAAATACTTGTTGGGCCCATGTGTGTCTATGTTATTATTATTGAATGTATGACATTGATATTGACATTGCATAATATCATTATGGTTTGTACCACTAAGCCGTTGGCTTAGCGCGATTGTGATTTATCGCGCAGGTGATAGGGTTGAGAAGGAAGTTTCCTCTAGACCTAGTTGAGTTTATGCTTGAAGAGTTGACCTAGAGCTTAAAGATCAGAGAGTCAAGCTGCCAATCATGTATATATTTCATGTTTTGTAAATTTTCATTCTTAATGTTTGTGTACTTGTAAGTATTTGTTATAATTTCTGCTGCGTATTAATAAACGTTTTTATCTATTATGTTTTATGAATTTCTTCTAAACCTTTGAAATTTGTTTTATTTCTTTTCGAGTTATGACTTGTGTATTTTATAAATTGTGGCATTTTCTATATTCAGTATACGTATATTACGATCATATAAGCATGCTGTGTACGTATACGGGGTATAGGGGTGTTACATTATCAATGAGAGTTGTGGCATTTTCCTTCTTCTTACAAACTAAATCCTTCAATCATAGTGAGTTCGCGTCTCTTTATAAGCGTTGGGTTCCTTAGGAGGTGATTATCAAGTTTCAAGGAGTTCTCTACCATTGTTATATGTTGGGTTTGCTGCCATCGTTGCTAAGGGTCCGCGTCAGGATGCCACCACCGGCAACCTTCATGGTAGGAAAAGGATTGGAAAAAGATATTGTTTTATCATCCTTTCAAGATGGGGATATTGAAGAGGTGAAAGGAAAAGAAGCTTAAACTCAACGAACTTTCCTTAGCTTGAATGTTGCTTTTCAATTTTACTTTCTTTAATATTTTGGAACTATTGTGTTTTTCAAATTTAAAGTTGCTTTGAATAAATTATTTTCATCAAAATTTTGTTGGTCTTTGTTCATTTTGGTGCTCAAACAATGAGGAATCTAGCTTGATAATTCATGAATTAATATATTTATGCATCATGACTCGAATGACTTTACTAGATGAGGGAATTGCTCTATAGCATTGAGTTGTGTATGCTTACTTAGAGAGGGATCCTGCATAATTACCTTTGTCTAGGTCCTAGTCAGTCTTAGAACATGTTTTGACAAACTTTCAAGGTGAAATTGAACTCTGCTTATTTAAGAGAGAAATGATCTAGGCATTGTTTGGTTAGCCAATAACTAGTATCCACCCCATTAAATATCAATCCCTAGTTGTCCCTTTGAGCCTTCATAAAATTTTAGCTTTCTTTTCATTGGCATATAACCTCAACAGCCTACCCTGAGCTGTTGTGATACTTTTGACAAATCTTATGATCACTAATATGAAGAGGCAAGAAGATCAAAGAAAGCAATGAATAGTCAAGATCATGAAGATAGTTCTCAAGACCATAAGGATGGTTGAAGTTTTCAAGACCATAAGGGTAGTTGAAGTTCACTTAATATCTCTAATATATCAAGACAACATTAGAGTAACAAATGATCTATCCCTGTTAAAGGGTCTATGTTACTCCACTCATCCATTATTGGAAGCCCAAGTCAATACAAACAAGATAACTCTGTTTCAGCTAGGACCAAAAAAAAAGAAAGGAAAAGAAAAAAAAAGAAGAAGAAAGAAACAAAAGAAGAAAACAAAAATGAAAAGGAAAAATAAAACCTAGAAAAAAATTCAGAAAGCCAACTGAGTTATCTTTTACCTAAGACAACAAAAGACTTCCATTTGGTTTATAAGGATGGTTTGACTTGAATTGGTCTAACCCAACCAAAGATTCAATCAAAATTGGAGAAAAAGGAGGAAAACCATTTAGTTCTTGAAAGTTCTGTACTTGACAGTCCTACAAGGAAGAAGGACAAAATTATAAAATGCTCAAGGAAAGGGAGGAGTAAGAAAAATAAAAGGAAAAAAAAAAGAAAAGAATTGAATTTGGGTCTTAAACTTTTTTGCAAGGGCAAAGACTGTCCTAATCAAGATCCAGATTAATGGCAAGAAGACAAAAAGAATTTAGAGTCTAGCAAGATTGCTCCAAGCTGCCTAAAATTCAAACAAGAAATTCGTAATGTGAGGGTTTGTCCATTGTGTCACACCAGCTCCAATCTCAAAATGGTCTTCATTTAAACTCGTGTCCCTCATAGACCCCATTTCAAGCCTATCAAAGACATGTTGATCTCTCTTGGTAGGTAGAGCCTATTAGTGGAGATAGTTTAGATAAGCATGCATATGAGATAGACAGTATTTAAACTCAATGAGACCTTTGGCCGAGTAATGTGTATGTGCCTATCTGAAGTGCAATAGTTATTGCTTAAATAGAAATGATTCCCGAGTTTAGTACGGTAACTAGGGTTGTCATGTTATAGATATGTTAATTTGGAAAAATCAAGTTCTGAGGTACATTGACATTAATTTGGCAAAGCCAACATTTGATTTCAAAATCAAAATTCAAAAAAATGTGTTTTGTCATACAAAGCCTTCAAGTTAAGGGAAGTATGTTGAACCTCCAAAGGACTCATTGGGCAAAGGAAATTATTATTGGCAAAGTTATGAAAAAACTATCAACTGACATGCTAAAACATAGTTTGAAAAAGGATGTATCTTTGACTCTACTGCTTAGGGTCTCCACCACTCATGAAGATAAAAGCCACAAATGCAAAAGCTTTCGATCATGCCAATGCAAGACTTGAACAAGCATCAAAATGAAATCAATAAGAACACTTCTGCTGATCACCTCGATCTGTGAGTCGATGGAACAATTGTAAGTATTATTCATGCATATCATGCATACACGAGCATATCACATCACACTTTCTTGTCTTGTGTTGTCTATTCTTTGGCAAAATGAACAGCAAACACCCTGCGAAGTAAAGAATCAAAAGAAGATATCAAATCAGGGGGGCATAGAAAGCCCATTGCTTGAGAAAGCTCCAGTAATCTTACAAAGAGAAGAAATACATGCTTGTACGAAGAACTAGACAACAACAACATCAATAAGAGTCCGCATAGAAAAATCATGGGTTTGAGCTTACATAGGGGGCAAAGTTTCTCCTTTTCAATTTTTTGAGTTTATATATAAAACATTTTCAAACTCACTTGCAAATATCTCGCCATGCAGGGGAAAAAGGAAAGGATATGAAGGCTAACTAAAAAGGGCTGAATTTTTTGCAAAAGTGCAAATGAAGAACAAAAAAGAATGGAATAAAAAAGAAAATTAGAATTCTCAAAAGAATGAAGATGCAAAAGACAAAAGATCAATCCAACTAAAAGAGTTGAAGCCAGGGTAAAGACTTGATCTCCAAGGATGAAGATCCGTTTTCAAGGGGGAAGACCCGATCTCAAAGGATGAAGATCACTTACAAGGGTGAAGACCCAATCTCAAAGGATGAAGATCCACTTACAAGGGTGAAGACCCGATCTCAAAGGATGAAGATCCATTTGCAAGGGTGAAGACCCAATCTCCAAGGATGAAGATCCATTTACAAGGTGAAGACCCAATCTCAAAGGATGAAGATCCATTTGCAAGGGTGAAGATCCGATCTCAAAGGATGAAGATCCATTTGCAAGGGTGAAAACCCGATCTCAAAGGATGAAGATCCATTTGCAAGGGTGAAGACCCGATCTCAAAAGATGAAGATCCATTTGCAAGGGTGAAGACCCGATCTCAAAGGATGAAGATCCATTTTTCAAGGGTAAAGACCCATTGTCAAAAGATGAAGATTCATTTTCAAGGATGAAGACCCGATCTCAAAGGATGAAGATCCATTTTGAGGGTGAAAAACCACAATGCATAGAATAATCGGAGCAGTTAGATTTCTCAAATGATAAAAGGTCAGTCAAACTCATTCTCGGGTCCAAGTACCCAAATCAATTCAAGCTCGGGTCCAAGTACCCAAATCAATCCAATCTCGAGTCCAAGTACCCAATCTCGGGTCCAAGTACCCAATCTAGATTCCAAGTACTCAATCTCGAGTCCAAGTACTCAATCTCGGGTCCAAATACCCAAATTCAATCCAATCTCGGGTCCAAGTACCCAATCTCGGGTCCAAGTACTCTATCTCGGGTCCAAGTACCCGATCTCGGGTCCAAGTACCTAATTTCGGGTCCAAGTACCCAAATCAAATTCAATCTTGGGTCCAAGTGCCCAAATTAAATTAATCTCTGGTCCAAGTACCCAATCCCGGGTCCAAGTACCCAAATTCATTTAATCTCGGGTCCAAGTACCCAATCTCGGGTCCAAGTACCCAAATCAAATTTAATCTCGGGTCCAAGTACCCAAATTAAATTTAATCTCGGGTCCAAGTACCCAAATCAATTCAATCTCGGGTCCAAGTACCCAATCTCGGGTCCAAGTACCTAATTTTGAGTTCAAGTACCCAATCTCGGGTCTAAGTACCCAAATCAACTTCAGTCTCGGGTCAAAGTACCCAAAACAAATTTAAATAACCATCTCAAAAATTAAGTCTTATTTTTTTTCACTATCTTTCACTAAAGTCTCAGATCTTTCAAGCAGGGGGCAAACTGTAGACCCTTAATTTTTAACCCAGTCTGATCCAATATATTTTATTTAGTCCAAAATATTTTTTTTGTTGTCCAATATATTTTAGTTAGTCCAAAATAATTTTTATGGTATCTTGATTAATTTTAATATTTATTTTAGTAAAAATTGATGAAACGAATAAAAATTCAAAAATAATATAAAATAACAAAAAAAATCAGCGACGAAAAAATCATCCCCGAAAGTCAGCGCGGGCCCATGGGCATTTCGCCCGCAGGAAACTCCTGCAGGAAAAATGGCTAGGCCATTTCACCCGCACTACCGTAGCTAGCTACGGCAGCTTTTTCACCAGCGCAGTTTTTCCACAGCAGTTTTTTTTCGTAAGCGAAATTTTCTGACTCAAATTTTTTTGAAATCTAATACAATTAGGTTTCGGTTTCCTTTTCCAAATTAGGATTAAATACCGTGAATAACTAGAATTATATCATAAATTCTTATATAAATATGAACTAAACAACATAAAAAAGGGAAGGAGAAATAAGGAAGAAAATTGGACAAAAACTGGGAAAAACTTGGATCCGAAACTGTGAAGAAAAACCTTGAATCAAGCTGATTTTTTGAGAGAGCATAAAAACAATTCAAGCAATTCAAAGGCAAAAAGCTTGTCTTTGACCTTGTTCATCCAAGAAGCAATTTTTTGTGTAACTTACAAAAGAAGGTTTGAATTCTTAACTTTTTTTATTTTTTTCACAGTAACTTAATCATCCTTTGCTTCTTTAAATTCAAAAACTTTATAACCTCAATTCACCTTTTCTGAAGTTTGAAAACCTTAAATCGTTGCTTTATTTTCCAAAAAGTTTAAAGATATTAGTTTTATTTCTTCAAAACCCCAAAACCAAATTTTGCTTTCCAAGTTTTCAAAAGCCAAAATTGAGTCTTGTTTATTTCCAAAAGCTCCAAAAACTTCTTTTTTTGCTTTATAAACTCTAAATCATTTGTTTATTTTCATAAAACTTCATAAACATATCAAATTGATTTTCAAACCCTAAAAGTCTCATGCATTCACTGAAACCCTAATTCAAAAATTCTAAGCCCTAATTCAACTTCAAAACTAAACAATAAACCTTAAACTAGCTATCCTAAACCCTAATTTTTCTAAAACCCAAATCCTTTAAAACTTTAAAAACCATAAAAACACAAATATTTTAATTTTACACAGTAAGCTTGAAACCACAAATTAAAAGTATTTTAAAGTGTTCAAACCCTAGTTTCATGATTTCCCCATTCAAACACTAATTTGGTTAATCAAAGAACTTTATCAACCTTTTAAAACATAAAATCCTCAATCTATTTTAATTTCCTTAAAATCACAGTAGCCGAAATTCTATAAAATCCAAAACCCTAAACACATGAAATAAAGGACCCAAAATGGAAACAGTAGCTATAATTTAGATTTTTATTTGCTTTATTTAATTCTATATTTGATTATGCTTTGATTTATTTTACATGCTTTAATTTATTTAAGTTCAATGCTTGGTTTATTTAATTTATCATGTATGGATGTTTACTTTCTATTGATGTTTTATATCTTTGATGAATGATTTGTTTATGATGAATGATTATTTACTTTTATCAATTTCTTTGGATTTCCCAATGTTGTAAGGGGTATGTTTCCACTTGGTGGGTACCTCATTAGTTAAATATAATGTAATTTAATTTGCTTTTCTATTTTAGAACCAATGTAAAGGGCATGTTTCTACCTTTTGGTGGGTGTCCTATTTAGGCATGGGATGTAACATGTTTCCATCTTCAGATGGGTTTCCATTTATTTGTTTTGTTTTCCTTGGACATTGCTTTGATTTTAATATAATGATGCTTTCTTTTTAATTATTGTGTGTAATATGGATAATGTTATTATATTTAAGAATTTTATAATATTAAGACTTGTAAAGGAGGCCGGTTCCAATAAACCAGGCATTGTGGGGGTGCTGGACCATTTCTCACCTTCCCCACACGTACCCAACTTTCCAAACCCATTAGGGAGTTGGGGATTCCTTAGGAATTGAGTTATCCACCCCTTTCTTTTTCCCGTCCCGTCCGGGTGGCAACTCCATTTTCTCCGGATTTAGGTCCATGTTCTCTAAAGCCCCGAGCCTAAACAGTGCCGAATTCACAAGAATCATTCCACCGGGAGTGGGGGCAAAAATCCCCGCTCACAAATGGGCAAAGAGATGATATAAGTGCTAACTAAAAAATACTTGAATTTTGCAAAAGGAAGAAAAAGAAAGAATGGAACAAGAAGAAAGCCCACAATTTCAAATGATGAAAGGTTAGTCCAGCTAAAAGAGCTAAAAATCAATCCATTGACAGATGGAACCATGGCTAGAAGAAACCTAGAATCCTCAACTCATAAAGTCTAACTAGAAGAACTAAAATTGTTTGGCTAGAAGAAAGCCAGAACTCCCAACTGATAGAAGGTTAGTTAAATTCAACCTCGGGTCTAGAACCAAATATTGTCTCAGGTCTGTTAGACAAATGATCTTAATTTTGATCCTTGACAACTCAAATGGATGATCTATTTAACTTGTATTTGAGAAAGCTTGTTGCAGGATTAGGTTGCTTCAATTAAAGGTGAACAGAACAAGTATAGCGGTCGCACCTCAACTGAATATGACCGCTCCATGCAATTACAGAATGAAACCTTGTCACAGTAGGTTTCGCGGTCAGAAGTTCGACCATAGTCGCGACCGCTCATACATAATAGCGACCGTCCTAATATTTGCCCGACCGCTACTCAAGGAACTTAAATCATTACAATCACAGTAAGGTTCGCGGTGACAAGAACGGTGAATGATTCGACCTCGCTTACCAATCTAGCGACCGCTCATTTATAGTCGCGACCGCCCAACAATTCAAGAAGAAATTGCTCAAAGAGACAGTAGTGTTCGCGTCCTCAGGTGCGTCCAGAAGTTCGACGCGAGAATATGAGTTCGACCGCGAAAAGCTACTAAGGGCGACCGCGAGATTCAAATTATGGCGGACATCTCTTTTGCCCTGTCAGAAAATGACACGTGACATGACCGTTGTAATCCCACTTCAGTATTCAAAAAAGGGCGACCGCACTTTGTGATGCGCGACCGTCCCGACAAACACAGCATGGGCAAGAAACGGTCCGACAAAAACATCATGGGCAAGATTCCTGCTGTAGAGCACTAAAATTCGACCGTTGAACTTTTTCAAAAGTAGCGACCGTCCCTAGTTAAAAGGACGACCGCGTGAAGCATGAGAGCGACCATCCTTGTATGAAGGGCGACCGCTAAGTGCTTCGGACAGTTTAAGTAAAGAAGGTCTAATCTGCCAAGACTTTATTCTAAACAGCAATAACGGCTAGTAAGACCACATTGGCTATAAATACAATGTTTCCATGAGAAAACGAGAATAACATTATTGAGAAAAGATTTTCATAGCCAAGCAACAAATTTCCTTTTGCTTAAACTTGTATTTGAATTGTTATGAATGTTAGGTGTTAGCATTGAAAACACCATTGTATAAGTTTGAGTGTAAGCTTGGGAAACACTTAGGTTGAGAGAGTGAGCCTTGTAAAACTCTTGTGTGGGTTGTAAGTGTGAGCCTAAGAAAAACACTTGTAAAGTTGGAAGTGAGCTTGTGAAAACTTCAAAGACTAGTGGAACCTTAACAAGTTGTTAAGGAAGTGGATGTAGGATTGAAGTAAATCCGAACCACTATAAATCTTGTGTGTTCTTACCTTCCTCCATTACTCA
Source organism: Garcia nutans (assembly GCA_947685225.1). Classification (NCBI taxonomy): domain Eukaryota; kingdom Viridiplantae; phylum Streptophyta; class Magnoliopsida; order Malpighiales; family Euphorbiaceae; genus Garcia; species Garcia nutans. The sequence continues at coordinate 21,442,654 of CANTUV010000044.1, forward strand.
ACCAACTCTCTATTCCGCATTTCTTGTTTGTTGAGTTTTTTAAATTGTCATTATTTCTTGACGAAACCAATTCACCCCCCCCCCTCTTGGTTGCCATCTTGGGACAACAATTGGTATCAGAGCCCTGAGATTTCTTAAACTTAATTGTGAAATCTGATCCACAATGGCAACTTCTTCTTCATCAAGCTCTCATGGAAATCTTAACTCTATTCTTAGACCTTACTTTGATGGAACGGATTACTCATACTGGAAACACAAAATGTATTTGTTTCTAGACAGTGAAGGGATTGAACTATGGGATTTCGTGGAAAATGAGTGGAAATCTCCTACTCATGAGGTTGACGGTATTCAAGTTCCACTTCCCAAAGCTCAATGGTCAACTAGCAATATCAGAGATCGATTCAAGAACAATAGAGCTGCTTCCATCTTGATGAACTCCATTTCAAGAGAAGAAGGTGGAAGAGTTCAACATTTAACTTGTGCACATTGTATTTGGAAAACACTTGAAAACTACCATGAAGGTACAACTCAAGTAAGATTTACCAAGAAACAAATGCATGTTCATGAGTATGAGCTATTCAAGATGAAACCAAATGAAAATGTCACCGACATGACAAATCGTTTGCTTGCTATTGTCAATGAACTAAAAAAGTATGGCAAGGTATATGATCAAGGTGATGTAAACAGTAAAATCTTGAGAGCCCTACGAGCTAGTTGGTAAATTACTCACTTTTGAGCTGCACAGTGAAAAAGAAGAAGATCAAGGTGAGAAAGAAAAGAGAAAACCAATTGCACTCAAAGCAATCAAAGAAGCTGAGAGCTCAAGCAATGAAGGTACTGATGATGAAGATGAAATGGCAATGTTCTCAAAAAGAATCAATGAATGGAAAAGGAAGAAAAGATTACAAGCAAACAAAGGTACACCTCCAAAATTCTCCTTCAAAGATAAAGAAAAGAAAAATGAGGTAAAGTGCTATGAATGTGGAAAAACTGGTCACATCAAATCAGACTGCTACAAATTAAAGAACAAAAGGAAATGGGATAAAGAAAAGAAAAAGTCTCTCAAAGCCACATGGGATGACTCTTCCTCAAGTGAAGAAGAAGAAGAGGAAGGAATTGCAAATCTTTGTCTCATGGCTATTGAAGATGACTCCAATGAGGTAAGTACTCAATCCTTTGATCTTGTAGCACATGATGATATAAATGATATAGATGATAGTGACTTGATTGAGCACATGAATTCTAAAATAGAAAAATATTTCTCCAAAATGATGCTCTATAAAGAGAAAAACTCTAAGTTAGAAAAGGATTTTATATGCTTAAAGAACTCTACCTTAGAATTGAAAACCTCAAATGAACATTTGATGAATACAATAGGAGAATTAAATAAAAGCTCACATGACTTAGAAAAAGTGATTAAAGAGAATGAGGCATTGAAGCATGAACTAAAAGAACTAAAAGAATCAATTTCCAGATTTCATAAAGGAAAGGAAGCATTGAACACATTAATTAATAATCAAAGATCACCTTCCTTGAAATATGGATTAGGATTCAATGGCTCAACCAACATTGCACCTAGCAAACCAACATTTGTGAAAGCATCTACAATTGGAATTTCTAATGTTCATATCAAAGATGCTTGCACCAAGTCTAAAAGAACTTCTTATGGTTCACTAGGAAATAAAGCTAAAGATAATTATGCATTGTTGTTCACTAAACTTGTACAAAAGAAATCACATACTTGTAGTTGTATGTATAATGCAAAAAGAAAAATGCAGAAGCAAAGAATACCATGGCAATGCACATATTGCATGAAATTTGGACACAAAAATTTTTCCTGTTATATAAGAAAGGCTCATCTCAAGTTAGAAAACACTCTTTCTACTAACCATCAAGGACCCAACTATATGTGGGTACCTAAAAAAGGATGATCACAATTGGCTTGCAGGTATGCCTAAAATCTACTACCAATGAAAGCACATGGCTTGTGGATAGTGGATGCTCAAGGCATATGACTGGAAACGCAAAGCTCTTTACAAGTATTACCTATAAACATGGAGGTAACGTAACTTTTGGAAACAATGCTAAAGGTAAAATTCTTGGTGTTGGCTCCATTGGTTCTATTGGTAAGGATTTAATTGAAGATGTATGGCTTGTTGATGGTTTGAAACATAACCTGCTAAGTGTTAGTCAACTTTGTGATAAAGCATACTTTGTCAAGTTTGATTCCAAAGAATGCAAGATCACGAATTCAAATGGTATTATCATATTTAAAGGCACTAGAACAAACAACACTTATAATGTCAGCATACATTCAATTCATACATGTTTAATGTCTACTAATAATGATGCATGGTTATGGCATAGAAGACTAGGACATGCTGGTATGGATCAATTGAAATATATTTGCAATGAGAACCTAGTTGATGGCTTACCTAAGATAAAATATGATAAAGATAGGATTTGTGAACCTTGTCAACATGGTAAGCAACATAAAAGCTCATTTAAATCAAAAAGTGTTATAAGCACCTCTAGACCTTTAGAGCTCATTCATTTGGATTTATTTGGACCAAATAGAGTTACAAGCTTAGGAGGCAAATCATATGCATTTGTTCTTGTTGATGATTACTCTAGATTCACATGGGTTAATTTCTTAGCTCAAAAGAATGAAGCCTTTAATTGCTTCAAAACATTTGCAAAAAGAGTTCAAAATGAAAAAGGATATGTGATCACATCTATTAGAAGTGATCATGGCAAAGAATTTGAAAATGAAAATTTTGAAAGATTTTGCAATGAACTTGGCATTTCACATAATTTTTCTGCTCCTAGAACTCCACAGCAAAATGGTGTAGTTGAAAGGAAAAATAGAACTTTAATTGAAATGGCTAGAACAATGCTCAATGAATATGATTTACCATCTTATTTTTGGGCAGAAGCCGTTAATACAGCTTGCTACATTGCAAACCGTGTTTATAAAAGGCATTTAACTAATAAAACTTCTTATGAGCTATGGAATGGAAGAATACCCAGAATTGGATATTTTAGAGTATTTGGATGCAAATGCTTCATATTGAATACCAAGGATAATCTTGGAAAATTCTCATCCAAATCAGATGAAGGCATATTCTTAGGATATTCATCATATAGCAAAGCATATAGAGTATTTAATATGAAAACTCTAGTTATAGAAGAATCAATGCATGTTGTATTTGATGAATCATCCAAACTTGATCAAAAGAAAGGTATTACTTTCAATGACCCTGCAGGTACTCTTGAACCTCTTGAATCTATTGATGCTCCAAAGATCAATCAACTTGAAGAAGAGACTCAAGATCTACCTAAGGATTGGCAATACAAGAAAGATCATCCAAAGGAACTCATCATTGGAGAAACATCAAAGGGAGTAATTACTAGATCTAAAATTAATCATGTTAATGTTAATGTTGCTTTTGTTTCTCAAATTGAACCAAAAACTATTGAGGAAGCTTTAAATGATGAAAATTGGATAACTGCAATGCATGATGAACTTAATCAATTTGAAAGAAATAATGTTTGGCAACTTACTCCTAGACCTATAGATCATTCTATAATAGGATGCAAATGGATTTATAGGAATAAGCTTGATGAAAATGGTCACATTATTAGAAATAAAGCAAGATTGGTAGCCAAAGGTTATAATCAAGAAGAAGGTATTGACTATGATGAAACCTTTGCTCCAGTAGCCAGATTAGAAGCTATTAGAATATTACTTGCTTTTGCATGTCATATGAATTTTAAGCTTTATCAAATGGATGTTAAAAGTGCATTTCTAAATGGACTCATAAATGAAGAAGTTTATGTTGAACAACCTCCTGGTTTTGAAAACTACAAATTTCCTGATCATGTTTTCAAACTTACCAAAGCTTTATATGGATTAAAGCAAGCACCTAGAGCTTGGTATGATAAACTTAGTGCATATTTACTTGAAAATGGTTTTGCAAAAGGAAAAGTAGACACAACTCTTTTTGTTAAAAAGGATAAGCATAACATTTTGATTGTACAAATTTACGTGGATGACATAATATTTGGAGCTACTAATGAAACCTTGTGCAAAGAATTTGCTTCTTGTATGACTAGGGAATTTGAAATGAGCATGATGGGAGAACTCAAATTCTTCCTTGGACTGCAAGTCAAGCAATGTAAAGATGGGATCTTCATCAACCAATCCAAATATACAAAAGAACTCATCAAGAAATTTGGAATGGATGGCTGCAAAACTAGCAAAACTCCTATGAGCACATCCTTGAAATTAGGTAAAGATGAAAATGGTAAAGCAGTAGATGAGAAGAAATATCGAGGTATCATCGGATCACTACTTTACTTAACCGCATCTAGACCTGATATAATGTATAGTGTATGTCTTTGTGCTAGATTTCAAACTTGTCCTAAAGAATCACACTTGAATGCCACTAAGAGAATCTTGAAATATTTGAGTGGTACAATGCATTTAGGACTTTGGTATCCTAAAAACACATCATTTCATATTATAGGATTTTCAGATGCAGATTATGCTGGTAGCATCTTAGATAGGAAAAGCACTACAGGAGCATGTCACTTTCTTGGTAATTGTCTAGTTTCTTGGCATAGTAAGAAACAAGCATCGGTTGCTTTATCCACAACGGAAGCTGAGTATGTTGCAGCATGTTTTTGTTGCACACAAGTATTATGGATGAAACAACAATTGCTTGACTATGGTAAGGTTTTTAACAATATTTCCATTAAATGTGACAACACTAGTGCTATCAATTTGTCTAAAAATCCTATCCAACATTCTAGATCCAAACACATAGATATTAGACATCATTTCTTAAGAGAAAATGTACAAAATCAGAACATAATCTTAGAATTTATAGATACACAAAATCAACTTGCTGATGTTTTTACAAAACCCTTGAATGAAGATAGACTTAACTTCATTAAACTCAATTTAGGAATGATTGATGGAATCACTTTGAATTAATTAAAACTTTTGCCTATCAATAAGGTTTCTATGTGCATGAATTTAATGTTTCTTAACACAATAGAAATATTTTCCACCTTTCCTTGAATCTTTCATTTTTAAGTATGTAGCGGTCGCTCCAGTATTCTTCAGCGGTCGCTATCCTGTCTGTCAGTTTCATTCAAACTAATGACTCTGAGCGCGGTCGAGAAAATTTGTGCGCGGCCGCACCAATTTGAATAGTTTCGACCGTTACAGTTACTTTCCTCACTCGCGAGCATACTTATCTTGACAATGGTCGCTAGACCATAAGTAGCGATCGCACTATCTTCAATCCGCGACCGCACCCTGTACACTCTGCTCGAAAATTTATAACCGTTGGCTGTGTGACAGGTCGCAACTCTTAATATCCAACAGTCAAAAACGGCTATTTTCTTAACTCCATCTATTTAAGAGTAAGTTACATCAAATTTCTTGGATATTTTGCTTCTGAAAACAATCTAAAACCCTAAAATCTTCTCAACTCATCTGCTTCTCAAATCAACCTCTGTTTTCCTGCTCTCATCTGTTTCTTCTATTCTAATGGCTCCCAAAAGAAAAACCACTTCCAAAATAAAGGGACAAGCCAAGAGAGTTCCAGGAATCACCATTAGAGAACCTGTTGTTGAACCTCCATCTCCTCCACAATCAAAAAGGGGTGAGAAAATTCACAAACCTCATCACCAAACCACTGAGGAAGACATTAGGTATGCCATGCTAAAGAAGAAGAAGGTTGAAGGCACCAAATCACCTTTTGGTGGGATGCTGTCTGCCTTGGGCATCAAGGACGAAATTGAAGGATTGTTGGATGTCCTTGGATGGAGAAATTTTGTCTTTCCAGAAGAGGTAGGTTACTCTAGTCTTAGTAAGGAGTTTCTAATGTCATTCCAGATAGAGAAGAGTGCAAACTCTGCACTAGGGTGGTATGGGGTTAGGTTCAAACTCTTTGATCAGTATCAATTCTTAACCCTTGAAGATTTTGGCAGAATTTGGAACTTCCCTTCTGAAGGTATAACCTCCTACAATGACCAAATCTTCTCAAACCCAACCCTTTCTGATTTCTGGCGAGAAATTTCCATTGAAACTTCCTTTGAAAAGGAATCTAAAGCCAGGCACATCAAATCTCTCACCCACTGGATGCTCCATAGGATTATCACCTATACCATTCACCAAAGAGCAGATGGGAATGAGAAAGTAACCAAGAGAGACCTTATCTTTCTCTATGCTTTCACCCACAACATCAAAATGAACACCACCAAGTTCTTGATTGATACCTTTTATCATCATACTATTACAAGAACTGGTACCTTCTTCCTATCCTCTCAAGTTACTCAAATAGCTAGGCACCTAAACCTTCTGAATGATCTGAACTTAGCCACTTTGAGGAACCCTTTCACTCTAGCCTCCAATGCTATCACAATGGATTACTTAGAGCATGCTGGTTGTGTAAGGAAGATAGAAGGGTCATATGTATACTGCTATGGCAAGAAAGGAGTTATGGATAAACAAAAGAAAAGGCCAAGGTATACAATTGAGGAAGAGGGAGATTCTGTAGAAGTTGCAGTAGAACTACCTTCAAAAGCAACTTCATCAAAAGCTGCTAAAGAAACTGCTTCATCCTCCACACAACTCATCCTCCATGCTATCAAGACTCTCTCAAGGAAATTCTCCAAGTTCAAGAAAAGTGTTTCCAAGAGATTCCAGCACTTAAACAAGAGGATAGACCTTATATCCCACATGCACCATGATCTTTATGACATGCAAGGCAAATTGGACTTGCCTCAATGCAATCTTGAAGATTGGGATATAAGTGATCACACCCAAAGCGTTGCTGAAGAAGAAGAGTCCATTAGCACTAGCTCTGCCTCTGTTGCACCTCAAGATAAGGGGAAAGCTCCTTTAGTTGAAGAAAAGTTAGAGTTAGATGATGACTCAGAATAGCTTAGCTCTAGTTTGTTTTTGTTTGCACTTTCATATGTTTACTGCTTATGTTTCATGTCTTGTACTTTCCTCCACTTTCATATATATAATGTTTATATTCCCTTTCATTGTTTGCACTTTTATATGCTTGTTTTGCTTAACATTTGTTTCATTTTGCCTATGCCAATGGGGGAGAACAATACCAAAATGGAATGAACCAAGTGGAATGAACCAAGTAACAGTATACAAAAATGGGAAAACAAGAATAAGAACAATAATGTTGAATATTTGCAATAGGGGAGAAATGTTTATGGGGGAGAAATGTTTGCATCAAACAATAACCTTTGCACCAAGATAAACTATTAATCACAATGCTCTTAACGATGATTGTTGCATATGTTAAGGGGGAGTATTTTAGACTTATTATTTTTCTCATCATTCCATTTGAATTGTCAAAGTCAAAATGGGGGAGATTGTTAGACAAATGATCTTAATTTTGATCCTTGACAACTCAAATGGATGATCTATTTAACTTGTATTTGAGAAAGCTTGTTGCAGGATTAGGTTGCTTCAATTAAAGGTGAACAGAACAAGTATAGCGGTCGCACCTCAACTGAATACGACCGCTCCATGCAATTACAGAATGAAACCTTGTCACAGTAGGTTTCGCGGTCAGAAGTTCGACCATAGTCGCGACCGCTCATACATAATAGCGACCGTCCTAATATTTGCCCGACCGCTACTCAAGGAACTTAAATCATTACAATCACAGTAAGGTTCGCGGTGACAAGAACGGTGAATGATTCGACCTCGCTTACCAATCTAGCGACCGCTCATTTATAGTCGCGACCGCCCAACAATTCAAGAAGAAATTGCTCAAAGAGACAGTAGTGTTCGCGTCCTCAGGTGCGTCCAGAAGTTCGACGCGAGAATATGAGTTCGACCGCGAAAAGCTACTAAGGGCGACCGCGAGATTCAAATTATGGCGGACATCTCTTTTGCCCTGTCAGAAAATGACACGTGACATGACCGTTGTAATCCCACTTCAGTATTCAAAAAAGGGCGACCGCACTTTGTGATGCGCGACCGTCCCGACAAACACAGCATGGGCAAGAAACGGTCCGACAAAAACATCATGGGCAAGATTCCTGCTGTAGAGCACTAAAATTCGACCGTTGAACTTTTTCAAAAGTAGCGACCGTCCCTAGTTAAAAGGACGACCGCGTGAAGCATGAGAGCGACCATCCTTGTATGAAGGGCGACCGCTAAGTGCTTCGGACAGTTTAAGTAAAGAAGGTCTAATCTGCCAAGACTTTATTCTAAACAGCAATAACGGCTAGTAAGACCACATTGGCTATAAATACAATGTTTCCATGAGAAAACGAGAATAACATTATTGAGAAAAGATTTTCATAGCCAAGCAACAAATTTCCTTTTGCTTAAACTTGTATTTGAATTGTTATGAATGTTAGGTGTTAGCATTGAAAACACCATTGTATAAGTTTGAGTGTAAGCTTGGGAAACACTTAGGTTGAGAGAGTGAGCCTTGTAAAACTCTTGTGTGGGTTGTAAGTGTGAGCCTAAGAAAAACACTTGTAAAGTTGGAAGTGAGCTTGTGAAAACTTCAAAGACTAGTGGAACCTTAACAAGTTGTTAAGGAAGTGGATGTAGGATTGAAGTAAATCCGAACCACTATAAATCTTGTGTGTTCTTACCTTCCTCCATTACTCAACCAACTCTCTATTCCGCATTTCTTGTTTGTTGAGTTTTTTAAATTGTCATTATTTCTTGACGAAACCAATTCACCCCCCCCCCTCTTGGTTGCCATCTTGGGACAACAAGGTCGATAACCCAAAATCTAACATCGAGTCGAGAATTCAAATTCAACATCGGGTCCAAAACCCTAATCCAGTTGTGTACCCTAATCCAGTTTTTGGTCAAGCACCTAAATTCAGTGTTAAATCAAGAACCCTAATCCAGTCTCGGGTCATGAACCCTAATCATGTCTAGGGTCAAGCACCTAAATCCAGTATAGGGTCAAAAATCCTAATCTTGTCTGGGGTCAAGAACACAAATCTAGTCTCAGGTTGAGCACCAAAATCTAGTCTCAGGTTTAGAACCCTATCCAGTCTTGGGTTGATAATTCTAATCCAGTCTCAGGTGGAGAATCCTAATCCAATCTCGAATCGAGACCCCTAATCCAGTTTAGGGTTGAGCACCCTAATCCAGTATAGGGTGGAGCAACCTAATCTAGTTTTAGGTTGAGCACCCAAATTCAATTTTGGATCGAGCACCCAAATCAAATATAGTCTTGGATCGAGAATCCAAATCCATTCTTGGATTAAGAATCCAAATTCAGCCCCGGGTCTATAACCCATCCTTACCAAGAATTAGTTCAAAGTCATGTTTCTTTCACTCTCTTCTACTAAAGCCTCAAATTGTTCAAGCAGGGGGGCAAACTATAGACCCTTGATTTTGGCCCTAAACTTGTATTGTCCTAATTAAAGAATGCTGAAATAAATTGATCTACCTTTAAAAGATTTAAACTAGTTTATAACTTTTAAATAGCTTGGTCCAGTTTTGAAAGGCATAAATTCAATTGGTTCAAATTATAAAGTCCCAAATTAAATTTCTTCGGCCCAAATTAAATTGTTCGGACCAAATATTAAATATTTTTAGACTAGTTTTAAGTCGGGATGGTACGAGGACGCATGAACCAATGCCCATGTGGACTTGGCATGCCCAAGTCAACATGAGCAAAGGCTCATGTCGATTTGGGTGCCAAATCGACATGACCCTAATTTTAAAAGAGTTTTAGTTTGTAATTTGATTTCCTAATTAGGCTAAAATTTGTTTGAAACATGGATTATGCAAAATTAGGTTTAGGGTTAAGGATGGATTTGCCTATAAATATATCATTAAAAATAAGCAATCAGATTAGCCATTAAGAATAACCTAACAATAGAGATTGATAGCAACTGAGGAGGCCTTGACCACTACCTCAAACTTGCTTTATTCCAACTAAAAATAAGATTTATCCAAGCAGCAATGAGAGATAGGTAATTTGTTTTAACACTTTCAATTAGTATGAACCAACAACGGAGGTTTGAATTCATTATTTATCTTGTTTTAAATTTGCAGTAGCTATTTGTTTTATCAACTTTATTTTTAAATCACAATAATAATTGAATTTTCCAGTATTAATGGGCAGTAAGTCATTTTACTTTACAACAATCATATCAACCCTTTGAATTATCTTTGCATAGCAATCTGTTAAGACATTCAGCAGTAATTTGTAAAAACATATCCAATACAATTATACAATAGCATTATTTATACAATTATAGTAACCTTAGTCTTTCAAATTGTAATATCCCAAAATATACCCTAAAAGTTTTGGAGTTATTGTTATATTTGGAGTTAATGTATATGTTTAATGGAAGTAAAAAGGGGAAATATTATAAGATGATATATATAAGGAAATATGGGAATATAAATACCATATAAAAGATATATACATATACATCACATATACATGGGATATAAAGTGGTGTAGGGAAAGTGAGTTATGTATATATTTTTATAATTAATTAATTAATAATTATGGTGATAAGGACAAAAAGAAAAAGAGAAAGAGAGAAGCTAGAGAGAGAAGGAGGTGATTTTGCTTTTATTTACACCAAATACTTAAGGATTTCAAGTGGATAGTGAAGATTTGGCTAAGAATCCAAGTAAGTTCTCTTTCTTGATTTCTTTGGTTTATTTGAAGTTGTATGAAGGTTTGATTGTTGATAATTGAAATTAGGGTTGTATTATTGTAGTATGTTGGAGTATGTTTGATTTAATTAGGTTGGTGTTGGTGATTGAAGAGCAAGAGTTGTGTTTAGTGGAATTTCTTTCTGTTTTACAACTAGTAAAGGCTGTGACTTGTATGATTTTTAATTAAATATAGAAAAATGTTCCTGAAGTGAATTTTTGATATGTTGTGCCTATATGAGTCTAGAATGACTGAAAAATATGTTGATTCGATTTTGGATTTTGGAAAGATTATTTTTATTAGACCTGTTCCAGCAGGTACCTTAACTGAGACAGCTATATTTCGGGATTTTTAATAAAATGTAGAAAAATTATATTCAATTGAATTTTGGATATGTTGTTGCTTAATGAGTCTAGTATTTGAGAAAAATAATTTGGAACCAAGTTGATTGAATTTAATTTATGGAATTCACAAAGTTTAGAACTGCTGCCAGGATGCAGGGCAATTGGGGCAGTCTGTTTGGGTGAACTATTTGACCAAGATTTTGTGTTCAGTTTGATCTGAAATTTTAAAGGAATGATTTTAAGATGTAAAATTAAGTTCTGTAAAAATTTTAGAGTTTTTAGTCAAGTATATTATTTTATACAAATTTTCAAAATAAGGATAAAATTTAGTCTAAAACCAGAATTTACTATTCATATGGTCATTTTGCTAATATTCCTTTTGGATTAGGTTGTGAAGAGGTTGAATTGCCCTAATCTAAGTGTTGAGGATTCTTGGAAGAGTAGGTGTATAGAGTGGTGTAAGTTGGTTTTAAGGTAAGTACAAAGTTTATATGATTGCACTTATTTACATGAATTAAGACTTAACACATTTGTTTGTAAATGTGTTAAGTGAATTACTATATTGTCAATATAATTTGATTAAGGTTATGATTGGATGATGTGAAAGATATGAAGATCATTCAAATAGGTATGTACAATGCAATTTGTTATGATAAATATGGTAATGATGAATTGTGCTAATGTGTTTTGAGAAATGATGAAATGTATTGTAATTGTGGTTGGTAATAATGATTGAAATGAAATAAATAGACATGTTGATTATATGATGATGAATTTAAGATATATGCTCAATATAATTGTTTATGTATACTTGAATGATGAAGTGCTATAATGTGAATTGAAATATGATAAGAGGTGAAGCCATTGTGATTGGCTATGATGAATCAAATGAGATGTGAAGCCATTGTGTTGGCTATGAGAATGTAAATGAATTATAATTGAGGCATGGTTGCCTGTTTTGAATATGAAATGAATTGAGAAAGAAATGTACAAAGATATAAATGAAAAGAGTTGTGTCTAATATGTTAATTCAACTTTCAGAGTTCTGGATTTGACGGCATGCCTATAACATATGAAATGTAACAGTCTAGCCGGGTTGAGGATCTCCTCAAGTTGTTGAGTTGATGGTCCAAGAGACTGGGTCTGTTACAAGTGTTAACAGTCTAGCCGGGTTGAGGATCTCCTCAAGTTGTTGAGTTGATGGTCCAAGAGACTGGGTCTGTTACACTATATGAATTATAAATGTGAAATATATGAAAAGTAACAGTCTTGCCGGGTTGAGGATCTTCTCGATTAGTCGGGTTGATGGTCCAAGAGACTGGGTCTGTTACACTATCCATGGATAGAGATATGATATATGTTGCCTACGGGCTTGATTATTGTGATTATGGATCAAAGCAGTAACTCTGAACTTTGAATAACATATTAGTGTGTTCTGGGCCCAGGTCTGTCTTGATTTTCGATGTAGTTTATGAAACGTGAAATGAATGAATAATGAAATCTATAGTTGCCTTAATTGGAAATGAAATGTTATGAAATATGTTATGTAATATGTATATTGATATGTTCCTTGTGAGTAGTAGTGATGGAATTGTGGTTGGTGTTATTGATATGTATGCATGTATGTAATATATGAGATTAGTTGAGATATGTGTAAAGTGTAATTGAAAAGGGAAACTACGATAAGAAACTAACAGTACTTAAAGTTAGTATATGGATATACGTTAGAATTTCTGTATTGTATGGTTATATTATTCATTTATACTACTAAGCTCTCGGGCTTAGCGCGGATGTGTTAATCGCGCAGGTGAGTAGATGGTAGATCTGAAGTCTTTCGTTTTACCACAAGAAGAGTAAGAGTTTGTCGAGACCAACTAGAAGGTGATGCATGCATGTAAAATTTTTTAATATTGTATATTGACTAAAATGTTTTGTTACTATATATTTGGATTGTTTTGAGAAGTAAGGATTTTTTTTTAATTATAATGAACAGTGACATTCTTATACTTTATATACTTACTGTATGTATACGAGGTATATGTATAGTACTTATATAGGGTATGAGGGTGTTACACAAATACCCAAAACCATAATTTGTTTTCCAAAATACCAAAACCATAATATGTTTCCCAAAATACAAAAACCATAATATTTTTTCCAAAACCTTAATACCCTAATACTGTTTTTCTAAAACTAAACCCTAATACTATTTTCTAAAATTAAAACACTAAAACCAACTCTAGTTTAGGAAAAACCCTAATTTGTATAAATATAAGACTCTAGTTTAGGAAAAATCCTAATTCCCCACCAAACATAAAACCCTAGTGGGACCTCCGTACACGACCCCTCATCAATGGGGTCAACATTTATATGTGGATGGATTTGTGTTTATTTTTCTTTTATTATTTTGATTTTAAGATGTAAAAGCCATGTTTCCACCTTGTGGAAGATTTATTTGTTTTATTTATTTATTTTATGTAATTTAATATATTTCAGGACTTTAGGATAATTGTAAGGGACATGTTTCCTCCTTTTGGTGGGTGTCCTTTTTTTTATTTATTTTCTTTGTGAACATTTAAGGATGGTAAGGGTATATTTCCATCTAAGGATGGGTACCCATGTTATTTTGTGATATATTACTTTATTTTATTTTATGAATGAGTCAATTTTATTAATAATTACATGTAATATGGATAATATTACAATGTTTAAGAATTTAATAGTATTTAGACCTGAAAAGGAGGCCAGTTCTAATGAACTGGGTGTTTTGGGGTTATTTGGCCATTTCTCACCTTCCCCATGCGTACCCAACTTTCTGAACTCAATAGGAGGTTAGTGATTCCTTAGGAATCAAGTCATCCACCCCTTTTTATCTATTTTCTCAAGGTTTAGGCTTGTGTTCTCCAAGGCCTAAGCCTAATAGTGCCGAAGTCATAAGAACTATTTCACCGGGAGTGGAGGACAAAATCCCCGCTCACAAACATGTCCTACAATGGCACCAAAAACTTGTTAGGGCCTAGGCCCAACTATTTGCAAGTGCATAGGTTGTATCAATTAATAAAGTGATAAGTAGAATATCATTCCCACTAGGAGAGTTATTCTAAGTACTAAATAATTAAACTGATTAATATTTGGATAACAAAATTTTATTTGTGATTAAATTTAAACTAAACAAAAATACTTTGAAATTAAATGTAATGATATTAAGCTTAGGGTTAAGTCACCTTTATTGATTTACTATAGATTTTCTAAGGTATTAATTTAGTTTAGTTCCCTTTGATTAATGTTTGGATTCTCCTAAATCAAACTTTAGTCTCTCTTAAGTACTAAAACTAATATCAATTTAATCTTTACATCTACTCTCATGATCATAAGTAATTAAACTAATTCATTAGTTTTTATAAGAATCTTGAATCAACCTCTTAAGAGTTTAACCTTATCTTTGAGTGAAAATTTGCTTAAGATTGTTATCTTCTTGGACTAATGTTATGCCTCCACTCTTGATCTATCACATAACATCTCAATTCAATTAATTATTTACCAGATAATCAAAGCATTAGATTAAAAATAATAAAATAATCAAGGATAAACTTATTTAAATCAAATAAGCATATATTATTTCATGATAAACTCAATATAAGGGACTAACCCTAAATAGAATTTAGTTCCTTATATTTGTAATAAAAACACAACTAACAATAAAGATGGTAATTGAAGACACAATCTAAATAACAAGAAAGAGTAAACTCTAATTTTTCGAACTCCACTTGGAACCTTGAACCTCTTCCTTGAATCACAGTGTCACCCTTTTGTCTAAAGAAAAACTAGAATTTACTTAATACAAGCTTGAATCTAAAATATGACTAAATCTCTAATCTCACTTCAATCTCTCTTGCATGCATAAAACATTGAGAGGATGTATGTTTATATAGAGTGTTTGGAAGCTTTTTGGTGGAGGCAAGTTGGCAAATTCTGGAATATAACTTTCTACATCTATTTGGTTTTTTAATTTTTCAATTTTCTGGCTTAAAGTCATAAATTTCAACCCCATGGTTGTGGCATATGAGTGCCACGTCATGGCCTAGGTAAAAATAGATTGTTTTAAGAAATTTTTCATTTGTAAATGGCGACTAAGTGGGCCATGGTTATGGTGTTTGAATGCCATGGTCGTGGCTTTTGAAAATAAGCTGTAAACTTTGACTTTTCTTCCTTTTCTTCACTGAGACAGTAAGCAAATTGATGCCGCGGGCATGTCCCTAAAATGCTACGCTCATGGCTTGGTTTTCTCTTCTGGAACTTGTGTTTTTCTTTATATTTTGATGTAGCAGACTCAATTTGAAGCCAAAGGTCATGGCCTTGAAGAGTTTCATTTTTTTTTTCATTTTTGCTTATTTTTCTTCAATTTTGTACCACTTATCATTAAAAACCTTATATCTTGCATTTTTCAAGCTAAATTAAGAAAATTCTAACTAAAACAAATAGAATCCATGAAACTCAATTATAAAACAATTAAAATCATAGTTAGAATTACACAAAATATTGATCAAAATTTCACTGTATCAATTATAGTATATATGTCATAGATATATGTCTTCTAGCCTTTATATGTTGGTTCATTATAATGTATATGTTATAGATATGTTGCAGATATGTTATGTATATGTTGCAGATATGTTATTTTATTTTATATGTATTATGTATATGTTATATATATGTTTTGTATATGTTTATTTTTTTGTGTGAATAATGAAAATATAATAATTAAAAAATTATTTATGAATAAAAAAATAAAAATAAAAATAAAAAATTTGCAAAAGTTGAAAAAACAAGAAAAAAATGTAAAAAAATGAATAAAACGTGTGTCGCATTATTGAAAAACTTTTTTTCCGCCTTATGTTTGAAAACACAAACTCAAAACACAATCTTCCATGTAATTTTCCCCCAAAATACTTTGGGCTAGTGCCTTTAGCCATTAAAGTCACTGGCTACAAAATGACAAGGCTTAATTAGTGCCTTTCATGGTTTTAGGCCGTGAAAGGTATTGTTATCTAATTTTTTTTGTTTTTTTGTTTATTTCTTTTAGTTTTTGATTTTTTTAAAAAAAAATTACTTGGTAATAAAAATCTATTAAATTAATTAATTAATTAATTAAACTAACTAATACAGAAAAACTAATTAATTAAATAATTAAATAATAGTAATGAAAATTAGATTATATAAAACAATAACTTTAATTTATTGAGTTGACTCCCACTAGCATTTTATTTAACATTGAAAGCTCAACGAACCTACTCCTTTTTACTCGAGTTGGAGAAGTGGCATAGGTGCAATAATATCTTCATCATTACAAGAATGCAACCAATGCCCATTAACCTTGGAAATCTTATCTCCACTTTGAACTTTGATTGCTCTATGAGAAAAAAATTCTTGAAACTATGAATGAACCAAAACATCAAAATCAAATCTTTTTCCATAAACATTTTACGACGTGAATTATGTAGTAAAACATTTTGGCCCATCTTGAAATCCTATTATCCAATATGTTTATTATGCTCTAATTTCACAGCTTTTGTGATAAGAGGCACTATAGAAGGTGATTCTTTTTATATCTTTTTGATTGCTTGTTTCATATTCATTGAGTTGTTCTTTCTTAACTCTAAAACCTAAACTTGATCATTCTAGCCATCTTATTAGAACACACAAATCTAAGTTGATTTATTACTTCTTCCACACATTAATCAATAATATCAACCTGTTTACAATCAAAGAAATCATATGGATATTTACAAGCATTAAAAACATTAACAATTAGCTCTTAATGTTAATTGACCTTATTGGACATCAATGAGTGCGTGTATGGTATTGATAAAGAGTCTTCCTAAAATTAGAGGCACTTCTCCTTCTTTCTCCCCATCAAGGACTATTGATTCAACAATAAAGATAAATTTGTCTACCTTGACAAGGACATTTTCAATTAGGCCTAATGGATGCTTGATTGATCTATCCACCAACTATAAGATATAGTTGTAGGCTTGGCTTCTCCTAGACCAATTTTTTAATCAAAGACAAAGGTATTAGATTGTTGTTATCACCAAGATCATATAAAGCTTTGCCACATTCATTATTTCATATTTTGCAATCAATAACAAAGCTACTTGGATCTTTTAATTTTTTAGGTAGTTTCTTTTGAATGATAGCACTACATTCGGCTATCAAGTTCACTGTCTCATATTCTTCAAGCCTTCTTTTCTTTGTGAGAATTTCCTTTAAGAACTTAGTGTAGATTGGCATTTGTGCTAAAGCTTCAGCGAATGGAATGTTAATGTGTAATTTTTTAAACATTTTTTAAAAATTTAAGGAAATTATTATCTTCAATATGCTTTTCAGAACTGGTGATATATATTTCTTGACTAGTAATGGTTCCCCTTGCTTTTCAACCTCCTCTTCTTTTCATACAATGGCATCAGATTTGGCCTTACTTGACATTCCTCCACCTTCTTCTTTGGTTCCTCTAACTCTATGCCATCCTCAAAGTAATTACATTCACTTATTCCTATGGATTTGTCTCGATATTACTAGGCAATGTACCTTGAGTTCGATTTGCTACTACTTGTGCTAATTAACTAATTTATACTTCCAAAATTTTAAACTAAGCTTGTTGGCTTTGAAAGTTTGCCTTAGTTTCAGCCATGATATCATCAGTTGACTTAGCCAAATTAGCAACTACATCTTCTAATGGGACCTTTTTTTCTCATTACAAAAACCCAGATGGAGGTCTTTGCATATTTTGTTAGTTGTTTGATGAGAATTTGGGATGATTTTACCATCCAGGATTGTTAGTATTAGAGTAAGGATTATTTTGTTGGCAGACTTGGATTAGTTAGAAATTGAGTTTGCTTCAGATTTTGTTACACAAATGCTTCAAATTTTGTTATACAAAGGCAGTTCTCTCATGGCATTCATTAGCTCTATTTTGCCTACCGTATGATTTGCAAATCTACATATGAGAATTAATAGCATTTAGACTCATTTTATCAAACTTTATAAATAAAGAATCAATTTTATCATTAAATGCTATTAATGCATCAATTGTAAAAACTTCATTGTCTTTCTTGATAGAACTCCATTCAAATGAATTATGTTGATAACTATTCATTACTACTTCTTCAAGGAGTCTCTTTATTTCATCATTTAGTAAACCTATAAAATCACCTCTTATAGCGGCATTGATTAAAATTTGAGTATTTTAGTTATGACCAGAATAGAAATTTTGAACCAATATCCAATTAAGAATTCCATGGTGCGGATACTTTCTTATAAGGTCATTGAATCTTTCCCATGTATCATATAAAGCTTCAGACTCATGTTGTGCAAAATTGTTGATCTTTATTCTTATCCTTGTTGTTTTTGCTAGTGGAAAGTACTTCACTAAGAATTTACTTGCTAAATCATTCTATAAAGTTATTGATCCTGTTGGAAATTATTAGGGCTTTTCCCACTTACATCTAGAGCCATAATCTAATAGCATCATTGGAAGCAACATTAGCTTTGAAATTCCCACATACTGCTAAAAAACCTTGAGATATGCAAATCTAGAACTTTATGAGGAAACCCATCAAATTTGTATGAGTTCTGAATAATTGATATGAATGACACTTTAATCTCAAAATTATTGGCTTTGATAGTTGGCAAAGCAATGTATGAAGTTGCCCCATCTAAAGATGGAGTGGGATAATCCTGCATTGTGCATCCAGCTAGTTCTAATGTAAGCTTGGCTATGGAATCCATGGAAGGAGGTGATGAACTCATTGCTTAAAGATTCCTTGTGGACCAATTACAAGACAAAGGGCCAAAAAGATAAAGAAAGCTTTATAAGCTTATGTGCAAAGATTCATGGATGTAAACATGGAGTCATATGAACCAAGTAAAGGCAAACAGAAGTTGAATATTATGTTAGAGGCCATGAATGATGAAGGCTAGTTGGGATTACTTATTATTTAGCCCAATTAGGTACTTATGCTATATCATTTTATTATTATTTTATGCATAAGACCTTATGTTATTTGGATGACATTTAATTATTGGAAGTTATTTATAAGCTCATTATTAATGTTTGGGCCTTATTGTTTTAAGCCTAAGTTATTAGCATTTTATTAGGTTATTTTAGTTGGATTAGAAGAATGAGGGTGAAGATATTCTTGAAACCAAATATGCCTTTATTATTGTAACCTATTTAAACCATATTGTATCTCCTTGCAAGAGGTTAGACATTTTGATAATAAAATTCTAGATTTGTTGAGACATAATATTCTCTTGTTCTTGGTTTACTATGAGGTCAAGGTTCACTATAACAGGGTTAACCCCATAACTATTGTCTTTGTTTTCTTCTAAGTGTTTCTTTGTTCTCTTAAACCTAGCTTTAAAGGTGCACTCAATCCCAAGATCAAGTGGTAGTAACTTAGCACTTTTTGATTTTTTTTCTTGCATCTTCAAACAAAGAAAAGAGAAAAACAATTAAACCAAACCTAAATAAAAAAAAATTCTAAAGCCACAGAAAATTAATTGGTATTGACACTAATCTAGTCAATCCCCGACAAAGGCACCAAAACTTGATGTATGTAGCATTCGCAAGTATATGAAATTCTATTCAAGTAACAAAGAGTGAGTAAGTATCATTCTTATGAGGATTGAAGTCTAAGTAGAAAATTGTGTTAATTTACTATTATTTAAACAACCATAAATTAAATTGATAATTAAACTAAAGTAAAAATAAAAGACTAGAATTGAACAAATAAACAAAAAATTAAGTGATTAAAATCAATAAATTTGAAACCAGGGTACCTTTAAATTCAATTAAATCTACCTCCTTTAATTAAACCTATTAGCAATCAATTTAATTACTTATGCTAGAAAAGAATAATCCTTAATTATTTAATATGCTCTCCCCATCTATGCTAAACCAATTCATTAATCCATATTAATATTTTGTAATAGAAATTAAAGAATGCAAATAAATCTATAATTAATTCTAGCAACATCGTATAAGCCAAGTTATATTACTTCCATTCAAACTATATTCTTGTGTTGTTTATGATTAAATTCAATTCTAAATAGTTTCTTTTCATACTAATCCTAAGAAAATAAATCAATCAATTTTGATCAGTTAATTGAAAACATTAAGCACAACTATAAATAATTGCAAAAGTAAAAAAAAATAATTAGATAAAATTAAAGAAATATGAATTCAAGCTACATCAAAGATATCCTAAAAGAAAATTAGTTCATGGTGCTCATGTCCAAAAACCCAAGAAAATAAATCAAATTTTAAAATATAAGAAAATCACATGTAGAATTTGAGTTAAGAATCTTGGTGTTATGGCTTCAAACTTGTAGAAATTTATTCTCTAAATTTCTTCCTTCTTATGTTTCTCGTTAGACTCTTGATCATCCCTCAATCTTCAAATATTCTTCCCTTTTATACTTATAAATTGAATGAAACTTTATCTCTTAATTAGGAACTAAAACTCTAGTTGAAATAGAGAATTCTAGCTCAAGAAGGATTTCATGACCTTTCCATATCCAATTCAGATTATGTCTCCAAAATAGTATAAGCTTTTTTTTTTGTTAAAATAAGACTAAAATTACAAAATTTAATTACTTAAGCCACTGTTAAAATTAAAATGCTAAAACCAAAATTTTAATTAAAAAGTAAATAAAATCTAACAAATATATTTAAAAATTAGGTAAAAATAAATTAAAATGAATATAATATTATATAAAAATAAGCTTCATCATTTATGCATATTTAAAAATTATTTAAAATAATTGAATTAATAAAATACAAATAGTAGTCCATAAGTTGAAAATCAAATAATTCTCTCCCTTCAGAATTTTAATGCACTGAACGTAATTATATTCTTAAAAAATATGTTCTAATTCATAATTGGCATTCTCATCCAAATTAATTGACTTTTCATGTATTTCTTATAACGTTATCAACTTCAATCTTATCTCTTCTCCAAACTTATCATGTATAGGTATGAAATTCAAGCATTTTAATTTTTGTATGGGTCAAGTTTCAATCTAAAATTTTGGTCCAATTTATAAAGATTAATTCACGAGCACCAAGTTCTTATAAATTAATATAAACTTATAAAAATTTGATATTATGTACTTGTTTTGAGTGTTTATAAGCGACTGATAAGTACCAAACATATTAAGATAATAATAGTTTATAAACACATATTTACTATTAAAATAACTTAACAAATGTATAAGCACCTAATATATTATCAAAAGTATTTACTGAAATAAAATATAGACATTATAGTAAATTATTTAGTCAAACTAACTTATAATTTTTTATCTTATAATAAAAAAATTATTTGTTTAATATTTTTATACCATATATATGTATAATATATATACTCCGTATACGTCAAATATAGATGTAGAATATAGGGAAACTACTTTAATAATCAATATTAGCCCCTCATTTATGTAATAAAAATAATTATAAGTTTATAATAGAAAATCCTTGGGAAAAATTTAACAGAGTTTTTGTTTTAAATTTAAATATTTCCCAATGCAAAAAAAACACAATATGTAAATAAAGTTTCACTCCTAAATATTTATAAAATCAATCTTCTGCAATCTTTCCAAACTTCTTAAAAATTTATAAATATTTATCATTATATATATGTATACTCAAATATTGTCAAACATAACCAATGTACATTGCAAATTTATATTATCAAGCAATAATACTTATTCAAATATTCATATATACATAACTATTTCCCAAAACACATATAATATACATCTAATATTTTTACTATACAAAATCCACACTACCCAGAATATAAATTTTATATGAATGCAACACCTTTCAATTGGTCTTATGGCACACTTAATCTCCAAATCATA
Organism: Garcia nutans; assembly: GCA_947685225.1. Classification (NCBI taxonomy): domain Eukaryota; kingdom Viridiplantae; phylum Streptophyta; class Magnoliopsida; order Malpighiales; family Euphorbiaceae; genus Garcia; species Garcia nutans. Next base: position 21,464,618 of record CANTUV010000044.1, read on the forward strand.
CTCACAATCCGGATTACCCTAGTCTTCACTTCTAACACCTATCGCGCTAAGCTCGAAAGCTTAGTGGTACATACTTTGATAACATACAATATTTTATTAAAAATAATGCATGTAACTATGCCTCATAAATCATCAAGCCATTAACATGTACTACACTCATATAGTCAATCTTTGTCTCCTAAAGTTATTTATTATCATTGCCTTATAATACTCAACAATTCATCATGTATATATACATCATTCTCATAAACACAAACACATTAGGACGTTGAATCACACACACATCATCAAATAATTCTCATATACTTAACATAATAGCACACGTTGGGCCCAACAATTCTCTATACAATTATCAAGTTCTAGAACAATTGACTTGGTGCATCTCAACATTATTTACAAGAACCATGTCTACTCAGGTCTATTCTCAAGCTAAATGTCATGACCCAGCTTTGCTCAGGTTAATCTTATTTTCAAGACTTAGCTTTGCTTAGGTCTATCAACACATATAAAAAACCAATATCAAGTTTTATGGAACCAGTAATTATGTAGAGTAATAAACACACATCATATTATGCACATTTTTTATATTCTCAGTACTATTTGTCATTTCCTTTTCATTTAACATTTTCCACCATTTTCGAATACTACAACCTTTTTTCACATTTCTCATTCTCTTTATTCATCACTAACCTCATTTTGGTTCATTTAACAAACATATATACATGCTACACATCACATTACATATCATATCATTCATTTCTAATTACATTATGCATAATATCCCAACTATTAGCATTTTTATACATCACATCACATAACACATTTTCGCCTAATCACAAACCCATGCACAATTCACATCACACACTTATTTACACATAATGTCACTTTTAAGGAACACCAAGTCCCTCAAAGTGCACCATATTAAATAATACCAAATATGTAAATTCAATTTAAAAATTACCAAAGTATGTAATAACCTCTAAATTTTCCAAAATCCAAGCCCAAATAACTTTCCAATACCAAATTCCCTTCCTTTCTTTAATTAAGCAAGTCTACTTTACTCACTCCTAAACCATATAATAAGTAAAAATATTCCATTAGCATCACATTTAAAGCCATTTTAATCAATCAAACATCAATTATACCCTTGCAACCTAACAAAATCCGTAATTCACTTACTACTTCTAGAAAACTATATCAAAACTAAATCATTTAAACCAACCAACGTTAAAATCATTACATATACATCAAATTACCCTCATAACAATTTATATTAAAAATTATTCTAACCTTATTCAAAAATTGAAATTTCACATATCCAACCCATAAACCCTAATTTCACCATACAAGCTCATCTTGATCAATTAATTATCAAATCATCTTTTATTCATTGTACAAAATTTATATCCATCTATTTTAACAATTAACATCCATTTCTCTTTCTACCAAATCATACATATCCTCAAAATTTCAAGAAACAAGCTTAAAAGAGAAAATATTTACTTGAATTCTTAATTTTCCTTCAATTCCAACATAAAACCTTGGAAATCTTGTGAAATTTGCTGAATTAGATGAAGAAAAGTCTCTTACTCTCTCAAAAATCATCCATGAATGGTGTTTGAAGAAGAGGACTTGATTTTTTTTAATTCCATCTTTATCCCTCCTTTTGTACTTAAATAATTAATTAAATAATTAAATATTATACATTTATCTTTAATTCCCATCCATAAATATTTCTTTGAATAAATATTTTTTCATAATTTTGACATTTATTTATTTATTTATCTATCACTTTTTCAAGCATAATATGTATATATACGTATGTATATATCATGCATACTTTATGTATACATTATGTATATCCTTATATTTATGTGTTTATATCATATATACCTTAGGTGTATACCATGCATATCTCTATTCCAACACATTAATTAACCCTCCATAATAATTATTTAATTGTATCTACAAATGAGGGTGTCACAATTTAAACAAATGTATTAACTTAAATTTAAAGCTTATAAACTAGTTTGACAAGCTTATAAGTTAAGTTAAACATCCTCTTAATCTATGCAAAAGTTAAACTAATTGTGAATATGATTGGCAAACTTAAAATTTTGGCTCATATTTAATTATTCTATCTTAGTTACAAAAAAAAAAATATTGTGCATCATCTCAAAGATACTTTAGAAGTCTAAATATATCAAAGTGCTTTTATGTCAGGCCGATTGATTACAGAAAACTTTCCTAGAGTCTTTGAGGTGTTTGATCATATAAAAATGAGTGGCACACATAGAAGATAATTAATGATTCTCAAATTGGATATGGCCAAGGCTTACGATAAGGTTGAGTGAAATTTTTTGAGATTGATTATGTTAAAGCTGGTTTTCTAAATATTAGATTTCTATGGTTATGTGTTTCATAACTTCCACTTCTTATTCAATTTTGACAAACAGGGAAGCTTGCGATATCATAATTAATCCATCTTATGTGCTAAAATAAGGGGATCCTCATCCTCTTTCCCCTTACTTGTTCCTTTTGTATACAAAAGGTTTAACGACACTCTTGAATGATGCAGTTACTCATGGTCTTGTGCATGGCATTTGGATTTGTAATGGTGCACCTTCAATCTCTCGACTTCTTTTTATGAAAGATTGCTTATTATATTTGCATTATTGTATGGGAGAGGTGGATTCCATTAGTTGTATATTGCAGAAGCATGAGCATTTATTTGACCAAAAAATCAATTTGAATAATCTTAAATGTGCTTTAGTAGTAATATGGGAGCGGAGGATATGAACTAATTGGCCAATAGAATGGGTGTTAAATATGTGTCTCAATATGATCTATATTTGGGATTACCTATGACTATAGGGAGATCAAATAGATCAATTTTCAATAAATTAAAAAAAAAGTTTATGGTATAAGCTTAATGGTTAGAAGGAGAAATTTCTTTCATAGGTTTGTAATAATATACTTGTTAAAATTGTTGCATATGTAATTCCAATATATGTGATGTGATGCTTTCTACTTCAACCCTATGTCAAGATCTTTATTCTATGATTAGTTAATATTGGTAGGTTAGAAGGGTAATGAGAAGAAGATGCATTTTTGCATTTGGGCACAACTTTGCAAGCCTAAAGATGAAGGTCGGCTTGGTTCAGGGACTTTGAAAGTTTTAGTAGAGCTCTCTTAGCTAAGAAAGGTTGGCAATTGGTGACAAATCCAACATCTTTAGTTCTCGACATTTAAAGGCTTTATATTTCCCCATGTTTTATTTTTGTTCATGCTCAGTTGGGTTCCTTGCCTAGTTACACATGGAGGAGCATTCTTTTTGGTAGGAACATTCTAGATAAAGTTGTTCAAGTTCATATTGGCAATGGTAAGTGAACTTCAATCTGGAATGACAAGTGGATTCTTTAACCTTTATTTTTTAAAATTATTACTCCTCCTTATATGCTTCCTCTAAATGCTACAATTTCCTCTTTGATTGACAATGATAAAGAATAGTTGAAACTAGAATATAATTGAAGGAGTATTTCTTCCTGTGGATGTTGATTGAATTAGAAAAATTCCTTTGGGTCTTTTTTTATAAAGAGAATGATTTGTGTGGCATTATCACACTTCAATCACACTTCAAGAATTATTTCGTAGGTCTTTTTAACAAAGAGAAAATTTCATGTGGCATTATCACACTTCGAGAGGGAATGTTGTTAAGAGTAGTTATAGAGTTACTCTTAATTCTCATAATGTATAAGACATAGCATTGTATTTTTTTTTAAGTTGGTCCAGATTTTAGAAGCATCTATAGAAATTATAAGTCCCTTATAAAGTAATTAATTTTTTATGATGTGCATCTATAGATATTCGCCCAACTGGGGATGTAATTTAGTAGCGTATCTCTACTATTGCTATAACAACGTATCTATATCATTACTACAGCATGTCCCTTTTGTACCTCTCAGGAGTCCATTTTACACTCGTGTAGATATTGCAGTGTATTGCAAGAAATCTGGTGACTGTTTTCTTTGTCATGAATTTGTTCTATGGCTAGCAGTTCCTTCAAGTCATGGTTAGCAAATTTCTTTTTGATTTTATCAGATTTTGAGATACAAAAAATGGACTTGGTCTGTTATAATTTGTGGCATATGGGAAACAAGTTCTTTTTTTTTCAATTATTCTGTTATAATTTCTGGCATATGCATAAAATGTTGTTTCTTCAAAATGTTACTCCTCATTTGCATATCCCTTTTATTTTTAACTTTATGTTGGCAGATTACTCTATATACCAGTCTTATGTAGACTATATTGGTTCACCTGTCCAGGTTGTACATGGTGACCATTGTTGGAATCTCCCTTCTATTAGTGTAATCAAGTTGAACACTGATGTTGGGTTCATAAATCCTAAGTGAATTAATTATGGTGACATTTTAGAGATGACCAGTGTTGTGTTTTAGCTTGTGCAACTAAAAGAGTCCAAAGTGTTGGGGATCTTGTTATTACAGAGACAATGGCAATTATTTTTAGGCTAAAATTGGCTTTGGATCTTTCTTTCTTCTTTCTAATGGTTGAATCGGATTGTCATATGGTTGCTAGAAAGCTTCAAATAGCCAATTACCCATGAAATGATTAAGAAGCTACTTTTTTAGGTTGCTTTATTTGAGTAGAAATTTAGTAGTTATAGCTGGCATTTTGTCATTAGAGAATGCAGCAAGATGGCTCTTGCCTTTACTAAATTCGATTTAAGCTCTTATAATGAGCTTATTTGGGTTGAAGATAATCTACCATCTATATATGCTCTACTTTCCCAAGATGTACCTACTTATATTTCTTAATGATAAGTTATGATACTTTATGCATTAAAAAACCATCAAAGATCCGAGGTTTATTTGAATCACCCAAATCTATTTGGATTTATTGAAGCATCCATTTAAAAGTATCGAGTTTATTTTAAGCACCCATACTAGCTTGAGTTTATTTGAAGCACTCAGACCAACTAAGATTTATATGAAGCACCTAAACCAGTTCAGATTTATTGAAGCATCCATTAGAATATTTTGGGTTTATTTAAAGCACCCCAACTAGCTTGGGTTTATTTGAAGTACCCGAACCACCTCGAATTTATTGAAGCATCAACTAGAAGATTTTGGGTATATTTAAAGCACCTGCACTAGCCCAAATTTGTTAAAGCATCCAAGATCAGTTTAGATTTATCAAAGCATATTACTTTTAACTATCTAAATAAATTCAAGATCGTTCAAGCAGGGGCAAAATTTTAGATCCTTAATTTTGGTCCTAGATGAATCTGATCCTGATTAAAAAGCTCAATTCAAATATGGTCTCAATTAAAAAGCCAAAATCAAATCCAGCCCTAATTAAAATGCCTAAATTGCTAAACCAAACCAAAAGTCATGGAAAGTTGGCCATGAGTCATGGCGAATATGCCATGAGTCATGGCGAATATGCCATGAGTGCATGGCTAATTTGCTTTGAGGCCCGGTGTATTAAATTATCCTAATCCTAATTGGACTCTAAGTTTATTCAAATTAAGATAGGGTTTTCTAATAAGATTGTGACTTCTCAACTGGAGTAACCCTAATCAAAACCCTAATTGAGAATTATAAAAAAGGGGTAGTTTTAGCTATGCTGAGGAACCTAAAAATATGAGAATAAAATAAAAAATATACAAAGGCAAAGAAAAAAATAATGAGAGAAAAGAACTCAATAGCCAAACACTTTCTTTATTCGAAACTCATTGATCCAGACCCAATAGAACTATCTAAGATAGAAGAATTGTATGGTTCATCTAGTGAAGCTTGGATTGGTGATTATTATTTGTTGGTTCCTACCACATAGGTATGATCTCCAATACTCAGATATATTCAATTGAATAAATCATCATCTTGTTTGGTTTATAACTTTGCAAATGTACTTTAGTTTACTTTGTTATAATAAGTTTCATCAATTAAGACCCAAATGTTTTGGTTAAAACCTAATTTCATGGATCAAAACTATTATCCCAAGATGGCAACCAAAAGGGGGGTGAATTGGTTATTTTGAAGAAGTGATGGAAAATTAAAAATTAAAACAAGAAAGCTTGAGAGGATAGAAAGAATTTGCTAGCCTTGTATTTTCCATGGTGAAGAAATGTGTCAATTAGAAATCAGGTGTTTTGAATGGGTTCATTGTGTTCCAAGTAATACAGAAAAAATAAGTCACGTTGTGTGACTTTCACATTTCCATCACTCCTTTGATGGGTAGTTGTGAGCGGTGATTTTTGCCCTCACTCCTATATGGAATGGTTCTTGCGACTTTGGCACTATCAGGCTCAGGACCTTAGAGAACACGGGCCTAAACCCGGAGAAAATGGAGTCACCACCCGGACAAGCTGGGAAAAAGAAAGGAGTGAATGACTCAATTTCTAAGAAATCCCTAACCCCTTATTGAGTTCAGAAAGGTGGGTACATATGGGAAAGGTGAGAAGTGACCCAGCACCACCATAATGCTAGTTCATTGGAACTGGCCTCCTTTTAAGGTTTATATATTATTAAATTCTTGTGTATTATCATATCATCCATACTACATGCATTGAAAAGAAATAAGCATTCATCATATTATTGAAATAAAAAATAAAATAGGCACCCATCTAAGGATGGAAATATGCCTTTACAAAGTCCAAAGTCCAAAAAGAAAGTAAAATAAACAAATTAGGGCACCCGCCATAGGTGGAAATGTATCCTTTACAATAGTCCTAAAATCCTTAAATGATAAATTAAATTACATGATAAAAACTGAGGTACCCATGAAGTAGAAACATGCCTTTTACAATCTTAAAATCCAAATAAACAATTAATCAAATAAATTAAACCATTCAAACATAAGAATTAAAAATAAAACATCCATTATAAACTAAATAAAATAAATCATCCATGGTAAAGCAAGTAATCAAATAAATAACCAATCATTACATAAATAATTGTAAATTAGGGCTAAACTAATGAAGTTAAAGTTAATTATAAAAATTACAATTTGCAAATAAATCTTCATATCCACCCATTAATAAAATATGGGGAATGATGATGAGGGTCACACTTACGACAGTCTCGCTAGCTGGTTAGTGGAGGGGGGTTAAGGGGGCAGTGCCCCTGAAAGGTAGACGGTTTACATGATATGGTTTTGTTGGAGAATTAGGGTTTTTCCTAAACTAAGATTTTATATTTATATAAATTAATGTTTTTCCCAAACTAGAGTTTTGCATGTAAATTAGGGTTTTAATTTTAGAAAACTAGTATTAGGGCTTGGAAAAATAAATTAGGGTTTCGATAATTAGAAAAAAAAATATAATTCTAGAAATTAATAAGGCAATTTAGCATTTTGGAAAAAAAATGTTTAGGGTTTTGGAAAAACAAATTGGGGTTTGGAAAATTTAGGAAAAACAATTAGGGTTTTTGGAATTTCAAAACAAATTAGGGTTCCAATGATTTAAATTATACCTTAACCTACTAAATGAATTAAACCTTGGTTTATAAAACATATGTTTAGGGTTTAACAATTTTAAGTTATTGGAAAACTAATATCAAAACATTTAGAAGAAAACATTCTATGGCTAATGTATGCTGAAGTAAATTAAGTTTAATATACAAAACCTGCGTTAAAGGCTCCACAAAAGTGATTGTTGGTCCAAAGCTACCGCTTGTAATAATGGTTGTTTTGGACTGAGCAATGATCAAAGGCAATGGTTATTGCCTTTGATAAATGGTTTGTTGATGAACATTGTTGGTTGCTACTTTTATTGTTCTTCCTCCCTATTAATAGCATTAAAACTTGTTATTTATAGGCAAACAACCAATAAAACCCCAAACCTAATTTGATAATCTGACTTTTAAACGAATTCTAAACTAATTAGGAAACCAGCCAGCCAAAAATCATGTCGACTTGGGCCCTCTAGGTCGACATGAGCAATGGCTCAAGTCATCTGGGCTACCCCAACTCAAATTAGTCTCATATTTTTTTTAATTTCTAGACTGGATAGTTTTAATTTGGGCCAAAAAACTTAATTTAGGGTTTTATAATTGAATTTATGCCTTTTAAAATTGGACCAGATCATTTAAAAGTTATAACTAGGTTTAAATCTTTTAAAGTTGGATCAAATTTATTTTGGCATTCTTTAATTAGGACCATACTAACTAGGGTCAAAACTAAGGGTCTATAGTAGTGTAGGTTATGATTCTATGGAGAATCCAATAAATCAAGATTTTGAAATGAATGGCTTTCGAGAATCTATTGTTATACTCAGTCTCTATAGAGACTTCACTACAAAAAATTGAGAAATTTTTCAAGGAAAATCTTTTTCATTGTAGGAGAATGCTCCATGATTTTGAAATCACCAAACTTTACCCAATTCATCTATAGATAGGGCTAACACTTGATTCAACAACCTAAAATAGACTCTATAAAAGCCAATAATAGTATTATAGTTCTTTTCTAATCTTAAGGATATAAAAAATTATCTAGATAAGCTAGAGTATCCTAACTCATTAGGAAAGACAAAATGTATCCACCCTAGTCTATTAAAATATCTGAAGAGTTCTCCTTGAATGTTAAGTGCTAGAAGCATCCCTTCAGCAGGCATTGTAGTGGGTTTAAGGTTTTTCTTTTTGATCATGTAGTACTTGGTTTTCTCATTATCATTTTTGTATTTTGGGTTTGTGAGGTTGGGCATTTCTTTAGGTGAATGGTTTTGTTCTATGTTTGAGGTTCACTAGTCACTACCCCTTTCCCTTTTTCTATGGTTGATGCTTTCTTCTTATGGGTCTCAGGTTTGGGTGCCATATCAAAAATAAAAAAAAAACAAAAAGGTAGAAGAGAGAAAGGTTAATGAAGTTTTCACAAATGCCTTCTTAGTATCCAAACCTTTGAGAATTTGTTTAGGGAGGTGTATAAGTCTTTGCAAAAGTGTATTTTATTGCAAAAAAAGAGGTATTTATAAACAAAATTTTAAAACTAGCCATTTATTACTATTAGGGACAAAATGGGCAAAATTATGCAAGTTCTAACGTTCAGAAAAATTTGGTAGTTGGCTCTCACGTGCTATCACACAAGAGATTGAGTGACTGCTAAATGTGTATGGCAATCACCATATACATAGGATGCTCGCCCAAGCCAATCAAAAGAATAATGGTCGAGAATTTTGAAAAAAAAATTAATTTGAGCAACCGCTCAAGAATATGGTGTGATTGCATAATATCATTTTTTGGTGGGCGATACATATAACATAGTGGTGCAATCACTCAGAGCTTGGTGCGACTAATATACTGGATTAACACTTGATTCAACAACCTAAAATAGACTCTATAAAAGCCAATAATAGTATTATAGTTCTTTTCTAATCTTAAGGACATAAAAAATTATCTAGATAAGCTAGAGTATCCTAACTCATTAGGAAAGACAAAATGTATCCACCCTAGTCTATTAAAATATCTGAAGAGTTCTCCTTGAATGTTAAGTGCTAGAAGCATCCCTTCAGCAGGCATTGTAGTGGGTTTAAGGTTTTTCTTTTTGATCATGTAGTACTTGGTTTTCTCATTATCATTTTTGTATTTTGGGTTTGTGAGGTTGGGCATTTCTCTAGGTGAATGGTTTTGTTCTATGTTTGAGGTTCACTAGTCACTACCCCTTTCCCTTTTTCTATGGTTGATGCTTTCTTCTTATGGGTCTCAGGTTTGGGTGCCATATCAAAAATAAAAAAAAAACAAAAAGGTAGAAGAGAGAAAGGTTAATGAAGTTTTCACAAATGCCTTCTTAGTATCCAAACCTTTGAGAATTTGTTTAGGGAGGTGTATAAGTCTTTGCAAAAGTGTATTTTATTGCAAAAAAAGAGGTATTTATAAACAAAATTTTAAAACTAGCCATTTATTACTATTAGGGACAAAATGGGCAAAATTATGCAAGTTCTAACGTTCAGAAAAATTTGGTAGTTGGCTCTCACGTGCTATCACACAAGAGATTGAGTGACTGCTAAATGTGTATGGCAATCACCATATACATAGGATGCTTGCCCAAGCCAATCAAAAGAATAATGGTCGAGAATTTTGAAAAAAAAATTAATTTGAGCAACCGCTCAAGAATATGGTGTGATTGCATAATATCATTTTTTGGTGGGCGATACATATAACATAGTGGTGCAATCACTCAGAGCTTGGTGCGACTAATATACTGGATTAAGAAACAACTACATGACATTTTAATTTTGCAATGATCAAAATAGATTTGAGGAAGTCAAAATAAGTGATTATTCAAGAGAATTTCCATCTATCATCCGTATGTATTGTTTTATAAAGTTTAGTCTTTCTTTAGGGGGTTTTGTAAAAATATCGGCAAGTTGATTTTGAGAGTCTATAAATTCTAGAATAACATTTTGATCTTGAACATTGTTTCTTAGGAAATGATGTCTAATATCTATATGTTTTGACCTAGAATGTTGAAAGTGATTTTTGGACAGATTAATAGCGCTAGTGTTATCACAATTAATGGGAATGTGATAATTACTTTACCATAGTCTATTAATTATTATTTCATCGATAAAACCTACATGCAACAAAAGCAATCTGCAACATATTCGGCTTCCGTAGTAGACAGAGCAGCCGATATTTGTTTCTTACTAAACCAAGAGACTGGATAATCACTAAGAAAATGACATGCACCGGTTGTGCTCTTCCTATCTAATAGGCTACCAGCAAAGTCCACATTCAAAAATTCTATAATGTCTAAAGATGTATTCCTAGAATACTAGAGTCCCAAATGCAATATTCCACTTAAGTATTTTAGAATTCTTTTAGTTGCATTCAAATGTGATTCTTTAGGGCAAGATTGAAATCTAGCACATGAACATACACTATACATTGTATCATGTCTAGAAGCGGTTAAGTAAAGTAAGGATCTGATAATACCTCAATATTTCTTTTCATCTACTTTCATACCGATTTCATCTTTGTCTAACTTCAAAGAATGTACTTATTGGAGTCTTACTTTCTTTGCAACCATCCATGCCAAATTTCTTGAGAAGTTCCTTTATATATTTGGATTGGTTGATGAAGTTACCATCCTTGCATTGCTTAATTTGTAAAACAAAGGAAGAATTTGAGTTCACCCTTCATGCTCGTTTCAAATTCTCTAATCATTCAAGAAGCAAATTCTTTGCACAAAGATTCATTAGTATCACCAAATATAATGTCATCAATATAGATTTGTACAACTAAAATATCATGCAATTTCTAAAAGTGTTGTATCAACTTTTCCTTTTAAAAAGCCATTTTTCAATAAATAAGCACTAAGCCTATCATACCAAGCTCTTGGAGTTTGTTTCAATCCATATAGTGCCTTAGTTAATTCAAAAACATGATGAAGAAGTTTATAATCTTCAAACGTAGGGGGTTGTTCAACATAAACTTTCACATTTATAAAACCATTTAGAAATCCACTTTTAACATTCATTTGAAAAAGTTTAAAATTCATATGGCATGAAAATTAAAGTAAAATTTTAATTCCTTCTAATCTAGCAATGGAAGCAAATGTCTCATCTTAGTCAATGCCTTCTTCTTGGTTATAGCCTTTGGCTACCAATGTGACTTTATTTCTAGTAATGAGACCATGTTCATGAAGATTATTCCTATAAATCCATTTACATCCTATAATTTGATGATCTTTAGGTCTAGGAACAAGATCCCATACTTTCTATCAAATTGGTTGAATTTCTCTTGCATTGCAATCACTTAACTTTCATTACTAAGAGCCTCCTCAATTGCCCTTGGCTCAATTTGAGAAACAAATGTAATATAGGAATTTAAATTTTTAAATTTTGATTTAGTGGTTACTCCTTTTGATGTGTCACAAATGATGAGTTCTTCTGGATGAGTTTTTTGAAAATGCCAATCTTTGGGTAGTTATTGATTCTCTTCTATCTTGGTTTCTTCTCATTCCACTATTTGTTCTAACTCATCATTATTTTCTTTGCTTATCTCAAGTTCTTCAAATGTACCTAATCATTAAGAGAGCTACCTTTACCATGACTAAGCTTTGAATTTTCATTAAATATAGCATGCATTGACTCTTCAACTACTAGTATTCTTTTATTAAAAACCCTATATGCTTTACTACAAGATGAATATCCTAAAAATACTCCTTCATCCGATTTGGATGAGAATTTTCCAAGGTTATCCTTGGTATTTAATATGAAGCATTTACATGCAAATACTCTAAGGTATGAAATTTTAGGTTTTCTTCCATTCCAAGTCTCATAAGATGTTTTATTTACTAATTGTCTCTTGAGAACTATATTTGAAACATAAAAAGAAGTATTAATGGCTTTCGCCCAAAAGTAAGAAGGTAAGTTATACTCATTGAGTATTATTCTAGCCATTTCAACTAAGGTTCTATTTTTTCTTTCCACTACTCCATTTTGTTGTGGTGTTCTAGGAGCAAAAAAATTATGTGATATACCAAGTTCATTGCAAAAGTTTTTAAAATGTTTAGTTTCAAATTCTTTGCCATGATCACTTCTAATAGAGATGATTATATAGCATTATTTCATTTTGAATTTGTGTTGTAAAAAATTTAAAAGAATTAAAAGAAATTTACCCATGTAAACCTTAAGTAATTATCAGCAAGTACAATTGCATATAATTTTCCACATAGGCTAGCAATTCTATTTGGACCAAACAAATATAAATGAATCAATTATAAGGGTCTATAGGTGCTTACAATATTCTTGCTTTTGAATGAACTCTTATATTGTTTACCAAATTGACAAGGTTCACATGTTTTATCTTTATTAAGTTTCATTTTGGGAAGACCATCTACAAGTTCTTTGGTGCGTGCACGCCTAATGCTATATCAATACCGCAAGTGCACGGGTCACCCAAGTAATAAAGTAGTGAGTGAGTTATCATTCCACTGGGGACAAGGTCAAGTACTAATGCAAATCTTAACTGTTGTTTAGCAAATCAATAATTTTGTGATGTTTTATAATTAAAGACAATTAACTTAAATAAATGAAAGTAAAGATAAATTAAATGTTGTGCAAAAAGGATTGATGGTAATAATACTATCCAGATATTGAATCCCCCTAGCCACAATTATATTTATGAAAATCAATTCACTTAAATCACATAATAGAGTTGAATTGGCATTCCTCTAATTTTGACTAAAACCTCTCTCGAGCGAATTAATCCCTAATCACTAAGTAGAATGTTGGAATCTCTTCTCAAACATAATTAAGTAGATCTTGCATTAAGAACAAGGAATCATAGACCAAAGGATCTTGTAAGTCTATCTCTAGCACTCCAATCAATTCTCAACCCTTATGAGTATTCAATTCTTATCAAGCTTTCTAAAGTCAATAATATGAAAATTGCAACCAATCAATAAGCATGCTATTATCAATTGGAAATAAATAATTAAGCATCATAAGAATAAAACAACTCCATCAAATAAAATTATTCAATCCATACAAATAAGCTAGGGTTCATCAATATCTAGATAGAGAATGAGTTAGTTCATGTTCAATACTCTTAATACAACAACAACAATATTGAAATGAATTAAAAGAGAAATTAGAAAAACCCCTTGTGAAGATGCTAAGAGTAGGATTACTAGTCTTCCTCCTAGCTCCACTTGGGTGTATGATGAAGAACTCAAGCCCTCTTCAATTGTTAATTCCCCTTTGCAATATGGAATGGTGCTTTCTCAAGTCACCAAACCCTTGGGATGGAGTTTTCTCAAGTCACCAACCCTTCAATCAATTATGCCTTTGGAAGATGGAATGGAGCTTTCTCAAGTCAACAAACCTTTCAATGAAGCTTCTTCAACCTTCAAGAGTTTGCCAATGGAAGATGGAGAAGATTGAGAGGATAGAAATGGAGGATGAAGATGAAGAGCTAAGGAGAGTGTCACTCTCTCCCTCACCCAAAACGTGTCCCCCTTTCTTCCATTTCCTTCTCTTTTTATTTCATTCATAGCTCAAACCCATACCTTCCAACTCACACCACTCTCCCTTTTCTCCCACATTCTTTTTGTTTAATCTTTCTTTCCATCAATTAGGCAAGCTTTTGTTTTCTTTAATCTTTCTTTTAGAAAAAGCAAGTTGTTTGTCTCCCACTTGTTCCTCAATCCATGCAAAAGAATTCAAGGTTTCCATAGGTGACACAGCCAGGCCATGAGTTGCTTGGCCGTGTCTCTCATTTCTCTTTGGGACACGGCCAAGCTAGTTGGCCATCTCCATCACTGCCTCTCTTTCTTTCTTTCTTTTCTTTGTTCTTCAAGGAGTGACACGGCCAAGCTTGTGGCCGTGTCATGTGACACAGCCAATGGCTTGGCTGTGTCATGTGGGTGTGTCACCTACTGCTTCTTCATTTTGCTTCATTTCTTTTGGTCCTTTGTTTCTTGGCTTAAGATGGGACACGACCAAGCTTGTGGCTGTGTCATGTGACACAACCAGTGGCTTGGCCGTGTCACTTGGGTGTGTCAGCTTCTGTCAGATTTTCCTTTCTTTCTTGGTTTCTTTGGTTTTGCCTTTGGGTGAGACACGGCCAGTGGCTTGGCCATGTCTCTTGGCCGTGTTAGCTACTGCCTTGAAATTCTTTTGAGGGACACGGCCAAGCTTGCTTTGGCTTTGCTATATCTTGCTTGATTCATGCTCTTCCTTCATTGTTTTGATCATCCAAGGGAGTTTTTCACTTTAACCTAAAACAAACACTTAAAGCAAAGTTTTTTTTAAAAAAATCAAATGAAACATTAACTAAAAACACGTAAAATTCATACTAAACACAAGTATAAAATTGATCTCATCAATTACCCCACACTTAATTCCTTGCTTATCCTCAAGCAAGGTTAAAATCAATATGTAGACCCTCAATTTTGACCCAATCCAGTCCAATATGTTTTATTTAGTCTAAAATGATTTTTGTTGTCTAATTGGTCCAAAATAATTTTTATTAAATAATTTTTGCTTTAGTATCTAATTTTTATTAATAAAAAAATAGAAATAAATAAATAAAAGTCAAAAAAATAAAAATAAAAATAAAAATCGGAGTCGAAAAAATCAGCGACGAAAAAATTGTCGCCCGGACCCGTGGGCATTTCGCCCGCAGAAAATTTCTGCGGGCGAAATCACTGTGCTATTTAGCATGCAGAAATTTTCTGCCTGCGAAATAGCTTACGGGCCAGCTCCGCGCACGCTGTCGCAGCTAGCTGCAGCAGATTTTTTTGCCAGCGCAGTTTTTCCGCAGCAGTTTTTTTTCGGCAACGCAAATTTTTGGACATAAATTTTTCGAAACCTAATCCAATTAGGTTTTAGTTTCTTTTTTTTATTAATATTACTTACCTTAGCTAATTAGGAATAAACAACCTCAAACCACTATAAATAAGGACCAAAAGTAATTGATTTAAGGGAGGCAAAAATCCAATAGTAGTTTGGAAAATTTGAAACCAAATCAAGGAAGGAAAAGAAGAAATTCAATTCAACTCTTTTCTAGAACAGCAGCAGAACGATTTAGAGGATTCAAAGGCAAAAAAGGCTTGTCTTTGGAGCTAGTTCATCTAAGAAGAATTGTTTTTGGAGAAATCATCAAAAGAAGGTATGTGTTAATTAATTTTCTTTAATTGTTTTTTTACACAGTAGCAAATTTATGAAATCAAAATTAAAAACCTTTGAACTTTATTTTAGTTTTTATAAAGCCAAAAAAACCTTATTTCATTAGTTTATCTTCCAAAAGGCTTAAAATTGTAAATTTTTCTTCTTAAAAATCTTAAAACAATAATTGAACATATTTTTCAACAAAACTATGATCTAAATTCTGCTTCTTTTAAAATTTTAAAGCAAGTTCTATTTCATTCAAAAAGCCTTAAAAAACAACTTTTCTACTTATAAAAACTTTAATTTATTTGTTTAAATTCATAAAATTCCATAAAATATCAAATTGATTTCCAAATTCCTAAAAATTATTCACCACCTGTGACCCTACTTCCAAAATATCAAATCCAAATTCAACTTCCAAAATTCAAAATAATGAACACTAACTCTTTTAAAACCTTAAACCCTAATTTTTATGAACCCTAATCCTTTTAAAACATTAAAAACATAAAAACATAAAACCTAAATTTTACACAGTAGCTTAGGAGCCCAATAACCAAAAATCACAAATTAAAGTATTTTAAAGTGTTTAAAACCCTAGTTTCATGATATCATCATTCAAACCTTAATTTTGTTAATCAAAGAGTCTTACCAACCCTTTAAAACATAAAACCCTAATATATTTTAATTCCATAAAATAAAATCACAGTAACCATAATTGGACTTTTATTTGCTTTATTCAATTCCATCTTTGATTATGCTTTGATTTATTTCTTATGCTTTAATTTATTTAATTTCAATACTTGATTTATTTAATTTATCATGGATGGATGTTTATTTTATATTTTGATTAATAGCTTTGATGAATGATTATTTACTTTTATCAATTAATTTAGATTTCCAAAAGTTGTAAGAGATATGTTTCCACTTGGTGGGTACCTCATTGGTTAAACATCATGTAATTTAATTTGCTTTTCTATTTTAGAACCAATGTAAAGGGCATGTTTCTACCTTTTGGTGGGTGTCCTATTTAGGTGTGTGATGTAAGGACATGTTTCCATCTTAGGATGGGTGTCCATTTATTTACTTTGTTGGGACATTGCTTTGATTTTAATATAATGATGCTTTCTTTTAGTTATTGTGTGTAGTATGGATAATGTTATTATACTTAAGAATTTTATAATATTAAGACCTGCAAAGGAGGCCGTTTCCAATGAACCGGGCGTTGTGGGGGTGCTGGGCCATTTCTCACCTTCCCCACACGTACCCAACTTAATTTCCGAACCCATTAGGGAGTTAGAGATTCCTTAGGAATCGAGTCATCCACCCCTTTCTTTTTCCTGGCCCTTCCGGGTGGCGACTCCATTTTCTCCGGGCTTAGGTCCGTGTTCTCTAAGTCCCCGAGCCTAAACAGTGCTGAAGTCGCAAGAACCATTCCACCGGAAGTGGGGGCAAAAATCCCCGCTCACAGTGGCGACTCCACTGGGGATAAGAGAAGTTGATTCTGTTGGTCTTTATATTATTCTATTCTTTCTTATAATGATATTATCCATTGCATCATCTTAGATTGCATCGTGTGCGTGAGTTAGGACGCCCGTGTTACCCGTGTTATGTTATGTAAGGGATACCATACTTTCACTCAAGGTATGGAGATCGAGCATGGCATAACCACTCATAGCCTCGTACCTTTTGGTATCTAACACCCCTATACCCCGTATATGCACACTACATACCACTGTATCCGTAAACATGTTAAAGCAAAGACAAGCATATATCTCATTATTCATTTGTTTCCCCCATTTATGAATCATATATAAACAAAGACAAGCATGGGCCCAAAAAGAATCTAATATATTATTCAAAGTTTAGAGTTACTGCTTTGGTCCATAATCACAATCATCAAGCCCGTAGGCGATATATATATCTCTATCCATGGATAGTGTAACAGACCCAGTCTCTTGGACCTCAACCCAGCTAAACTCGAGGAGATCCTCAACCCGTCAAGACTGTTACTGTTTTTGAGTGTAACAGACCCAGTCTCTTGGACCTCAACCCGGATAAACCCGAGGAGATCCTCAACCCGGCAAGACTGTTACTGTTTTTGAGGCTTACGACCCAGTCTTTTCACCTCAAAAACATCATATCATATTTCACATTTCTCAGCTGGAATCGGCTTACGACCCGGTCTTTTCACCTATCCAGCGATTCATAGGCATGCTGCCAAACCCAGAACTCTGAAAATTGAATAACATATTAAGCACACAATCATTTCATTTATTGCTTTATCAATCACTTTTCAATTCATTTCTCATTTCACTTCTCATAATCAAACTAGGCAATCATGCTCCAATTATATTTCATTTGCATTATCATAGCCAACAACAATGGCTTTATATCTCATCATATCTCAAATCACATTAAGGAAATTCATCATATCATCATACCTTTCACATATCATATTTCATATTTCATTGCATCATCATATTCTTTAGAATCTTTAACATACATTCCACAAAGTTCACATTATGTAAAACATAGCATTATTAATATGCAACAACAATGCAATAGATTACTTAACACATTTACAACCAAATGTGTCAAGTTTCATAATCATATACATGTATGCAATAATATAGGGTTTGTACTTACCTCAAGGACAACTCACACCAATCTATACTCTTACTCTTCCAAGAATTCTTAACACTTAGGTTAGGGCAACTCAAACTCCTCACAACCTAATCCAAAAGGAATAATACACATGAGATAAAATAGATAAAACCAACTAGGGCAACCTTTACACATGACACGCTCAACAACACAAGCGTGTCCCTGACCGTGCCCTAAACTCACAACACAGAAGCTTTGACACGCTCAGAACCACGGGCGTGTCACTGGACGTGTAATACATTCTGTCTCACAGAAACATTGACACGTCCAACAACATGGACGTGCTCATGGCCGTGTCAATTCTTCGACCACACAGTAGCTATGACATGCTCAGTGACATGGGCATGTCACTGCTTGTGTCACCCATCCAAGAACACAGAACCATTGACACGCCTAAAGGCCTGGTCGTGTTAATGGGCGTGTCAGGCTAAAAATCCAGATTCCGGTAACAACAACACTACATCCAACAAACCACTTTCTTCCACCATTTCCCACTTCAAACCAACTTAGCTAAACACACCCAAAACCATAACAAACTTGCAAAAACAATAAAACAACTCAAAACATACATCAAACACAAATCATAATCATCACCACAAACCCCAAAACACAACCACAACACTTTCACTTCCAACAAACTTACTCTTTCCTTCAATTTAAGCCCAAAATCCAAAATCAATTGAACCAAACACTCTTAAACACACTGCAATCAAACAAACACATATCAACCACAATCTCAACTCACAAACTCAAAGAAAATCAAAGAATCAAGTGGAAAACTTACCAAGGATGAAGAAACTCTTAAATTTCCAAC
Source organism: Garcia nutans (assembly GCA_947685225.1). Classification (NCBI taxonomy): domain Eukaryota; kingdom Viridiplantae; phylum Streptophyta; class Magnoliopsida; order Malpighiales; family Euphorbiaceae; genus Garcia; species Garcia nutans. The sequence continues at coordinate 21,483,727 of CANTUV010000044.1, forward strand.
TTGATCACTTGAAAACTTCCTTCAATCTTGAGTATGAAAGATCAAATCTCTCTCTTGCTCTCTTGCTATGGAGGACCGGCCAAACAAAGAAAAGAAAAGAAAAGAAGAGGAAGGTGAACCACGAAGAAGAAAGAAAGAAAGAAGAAAGCAAAGAAGACAAAGTAAAATTCTCACCCACTATCTCCTCAAAACCCTCCCCTCCAAGCATTTAATATTAAAATATTCTAAATATCTCCATCCACTTCCACTCACTCAAATTCCACTTAATTAACTTAATTAATTTAAAATCATTAACTAACCATCTTTTGACTTCACATTTTGACTTGTATATGTTGTATATATCACTATATATACAACATATACACTCTCTCTTCACTTCCTTTCTCTTTTCAATTAAACACATATACACTTAATCCAATTACAACAATTATTATACCAAACTTCTAGGGCATACTTTGAGATATTACATGGTATATACTTGCTATGGGAACCTAAGCCTTTTTAACCCAAAGACTAAAGCTCATGTAATTGGCCTAGTTACTTTCCTTAGGTTTTACCCCAAATGCATGTTGTTTGACTATGGTTTGCTTATCTTAGTCTAAATCATGGCTTATTTTGTTTGTTCTTTTTCTAATATGACCTAAGTATATTGTAAGCTCAAAATAAATTTTTCTTTAAAATCCAAAAGACCAAAACTATTTCTAAAAATTTTCAAGATGGTCTTTGGACATAATACTTTTTTAAAAAATAAATAAATAAATTCTTTGGCCCATGGCCCAAATACTAAGCCCAAAATCCATTTTTCTAACCTTTTTTACAATGGGCTTAGAAACAAAACTATTTTCACCCAATAATTTTTTACAAAGAACTTGCAAAAATATTTAGGTCAATTATGAAATACCAAAAATCAAATGTGGGCCTAGTTTATACTAAAAATAAATTAACCATGGGCTTGTTTTTGGCATGAAGCATTAGTTACTCTTTTCAAGTGAGAAATCTATTTATAATAAACCTCTTAATTTCGTTTTAATCCAAAAAGCTACTTTAGTTGGTTGAATGGATTAAAACCTAATTAATGGGAATTATCATGGATGGATTTCCACTTTCGAAAATATAACTATTGGTTAAAACGTCCGAGGGAATTATTCAAAAGTAAGATACCCCGTGTTGGTATTTTGTTAACCATATACCTAGGAAAAAGAGACTTGCCATTCGTGTGTGGATGTTATAAGGTTGGAATGATCGTCCTAATTACACTTGTTTATTGGTTGATTGTGCATACATGCATACATGCATACATTTGCATCTCATATCATTGATCCTCTCTAGCTCACAGCCCTGGATTACAAAAGTTCAAAAGCTTACGACAATCCGACCTATGCCGGAGATGAAGTATCTAGCAACGACTCAATCACTTGTTCACCTAAAATAATGGAGCCCGAACAAATTCAAAGGATGAAGCCCTTAATGCCAAAATGGAAGAAATCAAAGAGGCCCTAGCTGAGACCATGAAGAACCAATTGACTGCAATCTTAGAAAATCATGCCGAGGCATCTGCTAGCACTAAAAAACCAAAGGACAAAGGGAAGACTAAAGTTAGTGAAGTGGTTTTTGATGATGAAAAGGTGATCATTGATGATGGTGATGATTGGGATCAATACTACCAAGAGGTTCAAGAAAAGAAGAAAGAACCAAAGGCTGTTAAGAAGGCAACTATTGAAAAGACCGAGACATCCGATGTTGAAAAGATGATTGCTGATTTAGAAAAGAAATTTGAGAAGAAGCTGAAAACCGAAGAGAAGTCTGAGATTGATAAACTATTTGAACAAGATGATGAGGTCCCTTATAAATTCAAGATGCCTTCCTTTTCTAAGTACAATGGCATCGGAAATCCTCATCTTCATGTGAAGCAGTATATCACTGCCATGCAATCTGCCTGAGCTAATAAGGCTCAAACCCTAAGGTACTTTATGCTCTCATTGGACCCTGTTGTCCAAAATTGGTTCAATACCTTGGAGGATGGAACACAAAAGAGTTGGGATCTACTTTACAAAGCCTTCATTCAATAATATGGATATAATGCTGAGCTAGAAGTTACCTTAATGGAAGTGGAGTCCATAGGGCAAAGGCCAAATGAGAATTTTGTGGACTATGTGAAGTGATGGAGAAACAAGGCCGCTTTACTCAAGAAGAGGCCCGATGAATCTGATCAAATGAGGATGATTGTGAGAGGGGTGTTGCCTAGTCTTCATGAGAGGATGTCTCATACACTCATCCGTGATTTCAAAGACCTTCTCCAAGATGGTTTACAAATTGAAGAATGGGAAAGGGAGAAGAGCCGCTTTGCAACAAAAAGGAACGAGAAAGGGAGCTATCAACCTGGTAGCCAAAGCATGCAAAAGGCCATCGGTGTTAATGCTACTAACCAAGGAACAAGGAGACAATTTTCTGAATTGGGAAAACCGATGTCTTGGGTTCTCAACAAGCTTCAAAGAAAGGGATTGCTACAACCCTTAAATCCTCGTCCTTTGCCTAATCCCCTCCCACCTAATTTTGACACCAAAGCATATTGTCAATTTCACCAAATGCAAGGACATGACATGGATAGATGTGTAAGGTTGAGACATGAGATCCAAAACCTAATTGATAATGGGAAGCTATCCGAGCCCAATAAGCCAAACACCAAAGACAACCCATTACCAAAATTCAATAGGATACCACTGTTGCGCTCGAATTAACTCTACCACAAAGCGTCACTCGCAAGTATACGAGGTAGCTGTAGCAAAGGTGCTCGCCCCAAGGTCGTTCTCTCAAGGAAGCCAAAATGGGTAATTGATTATCAAATTAAAAGTAACAAGTAATTAAAGAAATTTAAATTGCTAAGTAATGAAAAGATTGAATTGAAGTTTAAAACGATAAAAGTAAATTGAGCTGAGTTTTGATTCACTTGATAAAAGGGTCTAGGGTTTGCACTTCTCTACTACTTATTTGCATGAACGGTTATTCCACTTAACTAATTTAATTTCTAAGATTAAATCTAAACAACTTAATTAATTGAGTCAAGGAAATAAGCTCTCGCATTCAAACCTCTTACAACTAATCTTGTTATAATTGAAACAATCTTTTTAATAGGTTATATTTCTAATTCACCTAAGTCCTTAATTGAATTATTCCAGCATTAGAATTCATCTCTCAATCCATCATCTAATACCTAAAACACACAATTGGTGGCCAATCAATTATATGTTAACAATATTTCATTCAATAAAGGCTAAAGAAATCATTAGTTAAGAGAATAACCAATTCATACAATCATAGTAAATCCATACAAACCCTAGACTAGATCAAATTAGTTCATAATGCAATCAAACATATTCATCTCATTAATGTTCAAAGAAATCAAAATAGACATGATAATATCCATTAAAACAATTTCAATGTAAATAAAGAGAATAAGTTCGAGAACAAAACCAAGTTACAACTCCTTGAAGCTTCTGAAGAATCTCTTATTCAAATCTTGCAAGAAGGATGAATCACTGGCATAAACAATCTAATCTAGCTAGTTTTGATCCAAAGTGAAATCAGAATTAAGAAAATAAATGTTAAAACCCTAGCTCTAATCTCTGACGGCTCAAAATCTGCTCCAAATCGTCAATAGCTGCAAACCCTAGCTTTTCTTTTCCTTTTATATGAAACATCGGCTTTAAAATTCGCTGCGCGTTTGGTTCATGAGGGACACAGCCAAGTCAGAAGTGACTTGGCCATGTGAGTGCTTTTTTGGAAGTCACGGACTTGGCCGTGTCCCTTGCATGTGTCCACCACTGAATGCTTTTTCTTCTTTTCTTCTTTGTTGAGTGACATGGCCAAGTCAGAAGTGACTTGGCCGTGTTGCACCATTTTGGAGGGACACGGCCAGGTGACTTGGCCGTGTCCCTTGCCTGTGTCTTCCACTGTGAGTTTTTAGTCTTCTTTGCCTTTGGAATTGGTGAGACACGGCCAAGTCAGAGTGACTTGGCCGTGTTGGAGCATTTTTGGAGGGACATGGCCATGTTTGAGGTGACTTGGCCGTGTTGCTTCATTTTGGAGAGACATGGCCAGTGACATGGCCATGTCGCTTGCATGTGACGCCTACTGTGATGATTTCTTCTTCTTTTCCTTTGGAACTAGGTGAGACATGACCAAGTTGATGGTGACTTGGCCATGTTGGAGCATATTTGGAGGGACATGGCCATGTTTGAGGTGACTTGGCCGTGTTGCTTCATTTTGGAGAGACATGGCCAGTGACATGGCCATGTCGCTTGCATGTGTCGCCTACTGTGATGATTTCTTCTTCTTTTCCTTTGGAACTAGGTGAGACACGGCCAAGTTGATGGTGACTTGGCCGTGTTTGAGCATATTTGGAGGGACATGGCCATGTTTGAGGTGACTTGGCCGTGTTGCTTCATTTTGGAGAGACATGGCCAGTGACATGGCCATGTCGCTTGCATGTGTCGCCTACTGTGATGATTTCTTCTTCTTTTCCTTTGGAACTAGGTGAGACACGGCCAAGTTGGAGTGACTTGGCTGTGTTGGAGCATCTTTGGAGGGACACGGCCACTGACTTGGCCGTGTCCCTTGCCTGTGTCCATCACTGTGTCTTGTGGCTTCTTTTCAGCTTGATATGGGACACGGCCAGTGACTTGGCCGTGTCCTCTGCCTGTGTCAGCTACTGTCCATTTTTCCTTCAGTCTTGGTTCCTTGGCTTTTTTAACCTAAAACAAAACTCAAACAAACTTTAAACAAAAAGTAAATAAACAATAACCAACAAAACATAAACACCATACTAAAAACTAGATAAAAAACGACATAAACACTGAAATAAACTAAAACTACAAAATTAACAAAAACACTAAATAAACCGATTTAAACTAATAAAATACCTAAATAAAATAATAATTATTATAATAAACAAGACACAAATCTATAACAAAAACTAACAAAACAACCACCACCGGCGACCTTCATGATTGGAGGAGGTTTACATGAGGACTTTGTCATTTCTTCTTTTCAAGATGTGGATGAGAAAGCAACCAAAGAAGAAGAGGCATTTGTCAAAATTGAACAAGCTATGATGGGTGGAGAAGTAGCAATTTGTGTTGTCAATGGATTTTGGGATTCAAGTGACAGTGATGATGATATTGTATCCAAGAAGGAGGAGTGGACTTGGTCCGAGCCCGAAGAAGATGAGGTGATGAATACTAGATCCGGTAAGTCTTACACAAGGCCACCACCAAATGAGATAGAAACTAATAAGGGGAAGGAAGTTGAAATAGAAGAAGATGATGTTGTGCTCAAGCAATTGAAAAGAACCCAAGCAAGTGTTAGCATTTGGGACTTATTAGCTACTTCTAAAAGGCACCGAGAAACTATGGCCAAAGCCTTGGCTAGCATGCCCATTTCTACCTTTGCAACACCGGAGGAGTTAATCAACTTCATAAAAATTGGGGAAGTAATGAAATGTGAAGAGGTCCAAGAAAAGAGTGAAGTTAATATGGGAGCAGTTTCTTTTTCTGATGCGGACTTACCGGAGGAGGGAAGAGGCCACATCCGCCCTTTCTTTATCAAAATAGAAGTTAAGGGGAAGAGGACTCCATGTGCAATGTTCGATGATGGGTTTGCCATAAATGTTTGTCCACTTAAAATATTGCCAAAGCTAGCCATGTCAACAAGAGATCTAAACCCAACCGAGGTGACAATTCGTGCTTATGACAACACTAAGAGTCATGCCGAAGGGACTTTCAAAGCGGCTGTCAAGGTTGGTTCAATTGAATCTATTGTTGAGTTTATTGTTTTAGACATACCAGTTACCTTTGCCTTACCTTTGCCTTCCACCCTTCATCAAAAGATCAAATTCCCTAATGGAAATGAGACAGTGGTCATTGAAGCTGAAGATAATGAGATTGTTAACGCTCTAATGATTGAGAGGCCTCTCAATGGCTTTCAAGTGGCTGCAATTTCTGATGATGAAGTAGTAGACTCCAAAGTCTTGAATATGATGAAGAACATGAACTACCTTCCCGGAGCTGGTCTTGGAAAGGGTAAGGCCGGTTTTACAAAGTTGCTAGATTTTAGGACTCAAACTTCCAAGAAGGGGTTAGGATATGATGAAGACAATGATGTCCAGCCAAAGAAGAGTGAGACGATGAGCTTCCCACCACTTGAAGAGATCTTTGTCAAAGCTCCAGATATGGGGCCACTCCAAGGAAAGCCCGAGCTGATCATGTTCATGGGTAAGTTAATTCTAGGTTTTGAAATTTTTGCAGATGTTGCTGAGCTAGTGGAGCAAGTGAAGAAAGAGCTCACTTTGTCAACCAACAAAGAATCCAATCCAAAAGAGAAGAATGAAGCTACCTTGAAAGCCGAGAAGACTCTGGAAGAGATTACTGCCCTGGTTGAAGAAAAGTTTGAAGACATCCTGCTTTATGATTCTGAGAATAATGATTTTGATTTTGATTTTAATTTGTCTGCTTTTGTATGAGGATGATGATGTTTGCTTTTCCAAAATGAATACAATAAAGTCTAATTTTGCTTACTTGTGTGATGTTTCTCCTGATGGTTGCATACATTCAAATAGTAGTTACATGAGCATCTTTAATATTAATTCTGTTAACACACAATCATTAAATTTGGGAACAACTGAAAATCCTAAAAACATTAGCATAGCATCCGACCTTACTCCTGATGAGAGAGAGAGAGATTTGAAAAAATATTTAAAAAATATGAAGAAGTGTTTGCTTGGTCTTATGAGGATATGCCTGGGATAGATCGAGACATAGCCGAGCATCATATTCCTACTTACACTCACATTAAGACTGTCAAACAAAAGCTTAGGCGACTAAGACCTGAGTGGGCTGAATTGGTTAAAGAAGAGGTCACTAAGAAAATACAAGTGAAGTTCCTTGAAGTGATAGAATACCCAAATTGGCTAGCCAACATAGTACTAGTGCCAAAGAAAGATGGTAGGATAAGGGTCTGCGTGGACTATAGAGATCTAAACAATGCTTCCCCTAAGGATGATTTTCCTTTACCTCACATAGATGTACTCATTGATAGTGTGGCCTCTAGCGTGCTACACTCGTTTGTAGATGGATTTTTTAGATACAATCAAATGTTAATGGCCCAAGAGGATAAAGCCAAAACTGCCTTCACTACTACATGGGGTATATTTTGTTATAGGGTGATGCCTTTCGGCTTAAAGAATGCTGGAGCAACCTACCAAAGCATGGCCACCACACTATTTCATGACATGATACACAAAGAAGTTGAAGTATATGTTGATGATATGATGGTGAAGTCGGATACAAGGGAGCAACACTTCCAAAACTTAGAATTATTCTTCGATAGAGCTTTGAAGTATAAGTTAAGATTAAACCCAAAGAAGTGTGTATTCGGTGTTACTTCAGGCAAATTGTTGGGACATGTAATTAGTCCAAATGGTATTGAGATAGATCCTGACAAAGTCAAAGCAATCAGGGATATGCCAGCCCCAAAGACGGAGAAAGAAGTTTGGGGATTCATTGGTAAACTGCAGTACATTAGCAGATTTATAGGAAAGCTCACAACAATCTGTGAGCCTATCTTCAAATTGCTTAGAAAGAATCAGCCGGTCGTATGGAACGAAGAATGTTAAAAGGCCTTTGACCGAATAAAAGAGTATTTGTTGAATCCACCTGTTTTGAAACCACCTAAACCCTGAAAACCTCTATTACTATACTTAGCAGTAGAAGAAGAGTCGATAGGAGCCATGCTAGCCCAAGCAGATGAGTCGGGGATTGATCATGCCATTTACTATTTGAGTAGAAAGCTCCTACCTTATGAAATTAAGTATAGTATCATTGAAAAGACATGTATAGCCATGGTTTGTTCTTCTAAGAAGTTGCGGTATTACTTTCAATCATATAGTGTGCAAGCAATTTCCAGGTTGGATCCAATGAAATACTTAAGGGAGGCACCCTCTTTTATTGGGAAATATGGTCGATGGTTGATAATATTAGAAGAATTTGAGATTGAATAAACAATCAAGGGTAGAGCGGTGGCAGAATTCCTAGCTCAACAACCATTACCAGAAAGTGAAGAGGTAAACTTGGAATTTCCAGATGAACATTTAGAAGTAATTGAAGTACAAGGGTGAAAAATGTATTTTGATGGAGCAGTAAACAGGAAAGGAGCAGGTTTGGGAGTTATATTAGAATCACCCGAAGGGGAACTTATCCCTTTAGCCAAGAAGTTGAAATTTAGGACAACCAATAATATGGTGGAGTACGAAGCGTCTATTTTCAGTTTGGAAACCCTAATGATTATGAAAGTGGATAAGGTGGAAGTTTATGGCGATTCATTGCTAGCAGTATCCCAAGTAAATGGAGAGTGGGAGTTGAAAGAGGAAAAATTAAAACTATACCACCGTTACTTGACCATGAAGAAGAAGAATTTTAAGGAGTGTATGTTTATACATCTGTCAAGAGAAGAAAATTAGATGGCTAATGCCCTAGCCACATTGGCTTCAGTATGGGAAAATCCTGCCAGCTTATTCCTTAAGCCTCTGATCTTGACCAGTTCATCAACTCCTTGCTATAAATATAAGACAATCATGGAAGTTGATACAGACCATGATGCGTGGTATGATACTATAAGGCGATTTTTGGAGGAAAGAGAATACCCGCCGGGGGCAACAAAGAAAGAGAGAAGAGCCATAAGGAGGTGGTCATTGCAATACATCACCTTCCATGGAGAGTTATACCGAAGATGGCCTGATGAAATGCATTTGAAATGTTTAAGAAAGCCTGAAGTGGAGCGCATCATGTATGAAATACATGCGGGAAGTTGCGGTCCGCACATGAGTGGTTTGGCCCTAGTTAAGAAGATTATTCGACAAGGTTACTATTGGTTGACCATGGAAAAAGACTGTATTGAATTTGTAAAGAAGTGCCAGCAATGTCAGATGTATGGTAACTTGAATCATATACCTCCTGAAGAACTGCATTCAATGTCTTCACCCTGGCCATTTGCCACTTGGAGTATCGACATTATAGGAGAAATACATCCGACAGCCTTAAACGGTCACCGTTTCATTGTAGTAGCAGTTGATTATTTTTCAAAATGGGTCGAAGCCGAATCCTTCTGTGTGCAAGTCAAATGGCTAGGTTTATCGAAAAGAATCTCATCTGCAGATATGGGGTCCCAAACAGTGTGATATCAGACAACGGGGTACAATTTCAAGGAGTAGTTAAGCATTTATTCTCCAAGTACCAAATCCATCATCATCGGTCCTCTCCTTATAGACCAAAGTCTAATGGTGTCGTGGAGGCAACAAATAAGACAATTAAGCAAATTCTGTCCAAGATGACCAAGACTTACAGGGACTGGTCGGAAATGCTTCCCTTTGCTTTATGGGGATATAGGACGAGTGTGCGAACACCTACTGGAATGACACCATTCTCTTTGGTTTATAGGATGGAAGCAGTATTGCCAATTGAAATTGAGATCAAGTCATTGAGAGTAGTCTTGGAAGCGGAGCTACCTGAAATGGAATGGGTAACAAGCAAATACACACAGTTAGCTCTACTGGAAGAGTGAAGGTTAAAAGCATTGTATCATCACCAACTGTATCAAAAAAAGATAGCTCGGGCCTACAATAGAAGGGTTAAAATAAAAAAATTCAGAGTTGGGAATTTGGTATTGAAGCAATGTAAGCCTAATGTATCTAATCCAAGAGGGAAGTTCAGACCTAGCTAGGAAGGGCCATATGTCATGAAACAAGTCATGAGCAAAGGTAAAATGAAGTTATCAGACATGGATGGGAATGAATTTAGTGAGCTAGTAAACATTGACAGGTTGAAGAAGTTTTATGTATGATAAAAAGAAAAAAAAAAGAGAAGAAAAAAGAGCTCGCTAGGTTGAAAACCAAAAAGGGCAGCCTAGGCAAAAGTTAGAGTAGTCCGCTAGTTCCAAAAACCCGAAAGGGTAGGCTAGGCAATAATTAGGGCTAATGAGAGAAAATCGTCAATTAGAAAACCCGAAAGGGCTAATTGGCAACAGGAGTGACCTTGTGTATGCTGGCTTTATGTTTGGTTGTTCCCCAATTTAATAAAATAGAATTAATAATTAAATTTGTTCTATGTGCACTGTTATAAGTATTTGACCAGATACGGATGAAATAAATAATCATAATTGCAAAAGGTGATGATAAATTATAAATGGAAAAGAAGCATATGTTATTACTTTAGTTATTTTTTATCCTAACAAAACACTTTCTGAATTGACAAATGTAAAAGCTATGGCTTTCGATAAGTGTAACTTGCAGGCCAGCTTTGCCTCAGTTGATCCAAGTAGGCTTCAGTCAAGCACGACATGTCTAGGTCAGGAGCAAAGTCAGAATCATGAGGCTCAGCTCCATACTGACGTCCAAGTCGGCGAGGATCATAGCATGTGCCTTGATGAAGAGTAGCAAGGGGAACGTACATCAAGTACGTCCGCATGGTGATACGAGAAATCTTCCACCAAGTTACCAACCAACGGACATTAACTTCAGAGCTTGAGTGGATCTAGTCGACCCAGTCAGCATATGAAGCAGCAAGATGGAGTAGCTTTTCTAGCAGAATGATGACGTGGCAGGTATCTGGCAAAGTCCATGGAGGGAGTATCAATCAAACAAAGACGCTCCTATAGCCAAATTTGTGAAGAAAGAATTAAGTTAAAAAAAAGAGTCTGCTAAGTTGAAAATCGGCAAGGGCAGCTTAGGCAAAAATTAGGACAGCTCGCTAGTTTTGAAAAGCCGCATGGGCGGACTAGGCAAAAGTTAGAGTAATATAAAAAAAAACCTAAATTGAAAACCCCAAGAGGGCAGTTTAGGTAATTACCTAAATCAGCAATGGACTCCCAGTCAGTCTCTTTGACAATCCTAATTTAAATCGATCTAATCCAACTAAGGTCTCGGCTAAAATCACAGGTACCGACGACAAGCCTCCTTCCATTTGATCCATGATATCCAATACTCGTGGGTCAATATCACCGTCAGAAGAAACAAGCAAGAATTGGCCAAGCAAGCAAAGAAAAAGCATGCGTCCCCATGCATTAGTAGGTGCCAAATAAGAGAAACAAAAGTCAATCAAAAGAGCAAGTAGAATTTTTTCACCTCTCATCAACTAAAGAACTTTGAATTTTGGAATTTGAAATAACATCTGCATTTTCTGTTGAGTTTTGGAAATCAATGTGGGTAATGCCATTTGTTGATTATTGGGATGTCCAAGGATGGCCTCAAATTTTTCAATCAAGGGACACATTTCAAAGCCATTAATTCTAAATACCCTAGAATCCGTATCCCACAGGGAAGCCACGGCATGTAAGAAGGAGTGGTCCAATTTGACATTTTGAAAGCATTTTAAAACATCAAGCTTTGACCATGAAATTTGCTTCCAATGGTTGGCATACATATTCTTAAATAGAATTTTTATTTCCTTTAAATGATGCTCGGTCATGATTGATGAATAAAGGGGAACCGAAATTGCTAAAGGGAGTCTTCACGTTGAAAGAGAGAGATTTTTGGTTTATGAATTAAAATATGGCATGCAAGGTGATTTATATAGAAGAAAATAAACCTTTTCCAAAAGTGAAATGGAAAAGATGATGGGAAAGGATAAGACCATATGGCATAAGGAAAGGAAGTGGCAATGAATTTCCTTTACCATATTGGATTTGGTTTAACAAAAGAAGTGGATATTAATTATGATGTACTATATATATAAAAAATAAATAATAATAAAAAATAAATAATTTTGGCAGTAACGAAAAAAAAGAGAGTTGCAATATTTACATATTACTAAGAGGGTGGTGGAAGGTCACCAAATAAAGACTTGAAAAAGTCGTCGCCTATTGGAGGAGGGGGCAAATTACTTATCCCGGGATCATCCGAAGGAGAAGCACTTAAACCCCTATTGCCTTTGAGTTCTGATTTGTCATGGTCCTCATCAAAAGCAAACGAAAGGATCTCATGGTCATTAGTCTGGGGGCCTCTCGATGAAGAAGCACCGGGATCCCTCATTCCTTGAAATCGGAAGTCACAAAAATTTTGTTCGGATTGATGATATAAACTTTCAAAATGAGAAGCTTGTTGATGACTTGCAGCCAACTCTTCTTGAAGTTTCTTATTTTGTTCTTAAAGCATCCACTGTGAGCCAAGAAGGAAAAAGGTAAGAGCATACATAATCATGCATACATATAGCATAAACTTTTATGAAATGAGGAATGTATCAGGTAGTTCACATCGATACCCTACGGATGAGATGGGGTATCCGGCAGGCTAGAATGAGCAAATGAAGGGGCAGTGGAAGAAGGTCCAACCTCATGTTCAAATGAGCCAACAGCCTACAACAATCATTAAAGAATCGAAGGAAGGAAAAGCAGTTGCAAGGGAAAAGTGGTTAAAGTGCAAAAAACTCCCTTGGAAGATCAAAACAAGGAAAGAAGAGCATGAATCAAGCAAGACATGGTCAAGCCAAATCGAGCTTAGCCGTGTCACCTCAAAAGAAATTTTGGCAGAATATGACACTGGCAGGCAACACGACCAAGCTATTGGCCGTGTCTCTCCTAAAGGACAAAGTCAAGAAGGACCAAGCAAAGCAAGAAAAGACACAGAAGTTGACACATCCAGGAGACACGACCAAGCCACTGGCCGTGTCACTCCCATCTTCAAAGAACAAAGAAGACCCCGATCTCCAAGGATGAAGATCCATTTTCAAGGGTGAAGACTCGATCTTCGAGGGTGAAGATCCAATCTGAGGGTGAAGGATCACAATGCATAGAACATCTGGAGCAGTCAGACTTCTCAACTGATAAAAGGATAGTCAAATTTATCCTCGAGTCCAAGTACCCATATCAAATCAATCCCGGGTCCAAGTACCTAAGCCAATTCAAGCTCGGGTTCAAGTACCCAATCTTGGGTCTAAGTGCCCGATGTCGAATCCAAGTGCCCAAATCAAATCAATTTAGGGCCGAGTATCCCATTACAGTTAGGATCGAATATCCTAATCCAGTTTAGGATCGAGTATTCCAATCCAGTTTAGGATCGAGTGTCCAAATTCAGTTAGGATCAAGTATCTGAATCCAGATAAGATTGAGTATCCGAGACTAGTTTAGGATCGAGTATCCAAATCAAACCAGGTCTAGAACCCAAATTTTTCTTAGGTCCAGAACCTAGTATTTCCCTTGAGTCTAGAACTCGAACTAGGTCCAGAACCCAAATTTTCCTTAGGTCTAGAACCTAGAATTATCCTTGAGTCCAGAACCCGAACCGGGTCCAGAACCTAAATTTTCTTTAGGTCGAGAACCTAGAATTATTATTGAGTCCAGAATTCGAACCGGGTCTAGAACCTAAATTTTCCTTAGGTCCAGAACCTAGAATTATCCTTGAGTCCAGAACTCGAACCGGGTCCAGAACCCAAATTTTTCTTACGTCCAGAACCTAGAATTATCGCGCGGGCCCGTGCGCATTTCGCCCTCATGAAATTCCTGCGGGCGAAATCACTGTGCTATTTCGCACACAGAAATTTTTTTCCTGCGAAATAGCCCAACTATTTCGCACGTAGAAATTTTCTGCCTGCAAAATAGCTTATGGGCCCGCTCCGCTCGCTGCCGTAGCCAGCTGTAGCAGATTTTTTCGCCAGCGTAGTTTTTCAGCAGCGCAAATTTTCCGACGCAAATTTTTTAAAACCTAATCCAACTAGGTTTTGGTTTCTTTTTTTTTATTAATATTACTTACCTTAGCTAATTAGGAATAAACAACCTCAAACCACTATAAATAAGGACCAAAGGCAATTGATTTAAGGGAGGCAAAAATCCAAGAGTAGTTTGGAAAAATTGAAACCAAATCATGGAAGGAAAAGAAGAAATTCAATTCAACTCTTTTCTGGAACAGCAGCAGCATGATTTAGAGGATTCAAAGGCAAAAAAGGCTTGTCTTTAGAGCTAGTTCATCCAAGAAGAATTGTTTTTGGAGAAATTATCAAAAGAAGGTATGTGTTAATTAATTTTCTATAATTATTTTTTTACACAGTAGAAAATTTATGAAATCAAAATTAAAAACCTTTGAACTTTAATTTAGTTTTTCTAAAGCCAAAAAAACCTTATTTCATTAGTTTATCTTCCAAAAGGCTTAAAATTATTACTTTTTCTTCTTAAAAATCTTAAAACTCTAATTGAACATATTTTTCAACAAAACTATGATGTAAATTCTGCTTCTTTTAAAATTTTAAAGTAGGTTCTATTTCATTCAAAAAGCCTTAAAAAACATCTTTTTGCTTATTAAAACTTTAATTTATTTGTTTAAATTCATAAAATTTCATAAAATATCAAATTGATTTCCAAATTTCAAAAAATTATTCACCACCCGTGACCCTACTTCCAAAATATCAAATCCAAATTCAACTTCCAAAATTCAAAATAATGAACACTAACTCTTTTAAAACCTTAAACCCTAATTTTTATGAACCCTAACCCTTTTAAAACATTAAAAAACATAAAAACATAAAAACTTAAATTTTACACAGTAACTTAGGAACCCAATAACCAAAAATCACAAATTAAAGTATTTAAAACCCTAGTTTCATGATATCATCATTCAAAACTTAATTTTGTTAATCAAAGAGTCTTACCAACCCTTTAAAACATAAAACCCTAATTTATTTTAATTCCATAAAAAATCACAATAGCCATAATTGGACTTTTATTTGCTTTATTCAATTCCATACTTGATTATGCTTTGATTTATTTCTTATGCTTTAATTTATTTAATTTCAATACTTGATTTATTTAATTTATCATGGATGGATGTTTATTTTATATTTTGATTAATAGCTTTGATGAATGATTTATTTATTATGAATGATTATTTACTTTTATCAATTAATTTAGATTTTCAAAAGTTGTAAGAGGTATGTTTCCACTTGGTGGGTACCTCGTTGGTTAAACATCATGTAATTTAATTTGATTTTCTATTTTAGAACCAATGTAAAGGGCATGTTTCTACCTTTTGGTGGGTGTCCTATTTAGGTGTGTGATGTAAGGACATGTTTCCATCTTAGGATGGGTGTCCATTTATTTGCTTTGTTGGGACATTGCTTTGATTTTAATATAATGATGCTTTCTTTTAGTTATTGTGTGTAGTATGGATAATATTATTATACTTAAGAATTTTATAATATTAAGACCTGTAAAGGAGGCCGGTTCTAATGAACTAGGAGTTGTGGGGGTGCTGGACCATTTCTCACCTTCCCCACACGTACCCAACTTTCCGAACCCATTAGGGGGTTGGGGATTCCTTAGGAATCGAGTCATCCACCCCTTTCTTTTTCCCTGCCCGTCCGGGTGACGACTCCATTTTCTCCGGACTTAGGTCCGTGTTCTCTAAGGCCTCGAGCCTAAACAGTGCCGAAGTCACAAGAATCGTTCCACCGGGAGTGGGGGCGAAAATCCCCTCTCACACAAAACAAGCTAAACAAGAAAAATTTTTTTAAGTTCAAGAGTTATAAAAATGTTTCAAGACTTCTCTATCCCTAAATCCACAATCAATATCAAATCGAACAAAATCGATACCAATGCAATTAAAAGTGTTTGATCAGGGTGGTGTTTACACTTATAACAATCAATAAAAGATTATCGCCATAGGCTTGCTTATCAATCAAATCTCCACCACCTAATTACAATCAATCATCAATCAAAAGGTATTTCTTTGGTTATAATGGGGCCAGGGGAAAGGTATGACATTTAGGCAATGTGAGCTTAATTATTAAGTTCAAGAGCATTTCAAGAATGAAGTAACCAATCATAAGTATAACCCAACAATCCCAAAACACCTTCCTCTCAACTGCCCCTTGACATTGAAGGGCTTTTTAAGGGAACTCACTTATTACATCATGCAATGATTATTCTAAACATATTCCAACCCTTTCAATAAGAACAACTATTATTCTTATTATTATTGCTTTTTTTTTATCTTCTTCTTTTTTTAATTATTTTAATTATTATTATTTTTTAGGGTTTTGCAACTAAAGAAGATAATAGTTTGCAATCTTAAACCTACTAAATTTAACCCCACACTTAATTCAACACAACACTCTATCATAAACGCTCTTAAAATGCTCTTGACCTAATGAAAGGGTAAGAGACAAAATAGCATGTTTCAAAGTTAGTAGTGTTGTGAAAAAGAAAGAAAAGGAGAAATGAAATAGGCTCAAAATTGGCTAACTAAGGTTGAATATAGGGTTGGTCTTTTTAAGCCAAAGTGGGCTCACTTAATTGCCTTAATCATCTTGATGCCTAATTGAAATTTTTATGTAGTTTCAAAATGCATTTAAAAGCAAGTTCTAGCAACTCATCAATCAAAGATATTCACCCACAAAAAGAAAAATAAGTTGATGGCTCAATTCCTTACTAGTTTAATGGTAATGCAATGAAAAACTAACAAAATTGACAATAAGTATCAATTCTACTCAATTCTCAAATTCGTGCTTCAAAAATTCAAAAGTCATCTATCAACAATGTTTATAACAATTGAACTTTTCAAAATTCATTTATTCAAAGAAAAACAAGAAAAACATTAAATAAACTTAAACAAAAATAACTTAAAAGTAAAAACACAAAACACAAAATGCACGCCACACTTAAAGATTCACATTGTCCTCAATGTGAGCATGCATAAACTAAAGAGAGTTTAGATGAAACCTGATTTCCATCATTCCCATAAACGATGTGTAGGCTCCTTCCACCCATAATGCAATTATAGCCCATGACTGAGAGGATGAACAATATGCAACTTTAAAATGTACCCGATGTACGGCAACTCCTAAATAGTATTCCTTGAAGAGAAAATGTCTCAAAGGGACATGTGAAGGTCGCCTCTGTGTGATCCTCCAGTACTATAGGAACATGGTAATAATCTTTGTCTTTGTGCAACATGGGCATATCAGATTTCTGCTATTCCTTACCACCAAGAGTAGAAGAGATGATTTTTGGGGACTCTTTAAGTTCAACCAAGTTTGGTTGAATCACTTCTTCATCCACTTTAACAATGTCAAGTCCCCTTTCAACAACCTCGGCATCTAAAATTAGCTTACACTCCTCAAGTTCTAAATTGGGCATTTCATGTTCTTCTTCTAAGGGCATACCTGTCTTAAGCTTATTTCCACTTTCTCCTTGGTAGTGCATATTATAGATGTTAAAAAGTTGCTTACCTTGCTCCTCATTCTTCAAGCTACTTGGAAATGGATTTGGTTGCCTATACTGATGCCTCCAAATTCTCCTCCTCTATGTTGGATTGTATCTCCTCGCCACTTTCTTCTTGATTAGTACCTACATCAAAGAAATCAAAAAAATTGTTATATATTACCTGTTCAATCCTCAAATTTATGATTACATTGATTTGCTCCAATTGGCTAGGAAATTCCTGCTTTTGGTGTGCTTGTAGTTAGACGTGCCAGCTGCCCAGCTTAAGTTTCCACCCTCTTCACTGATTCTTCCAAAGACTCAAAACTCTCATTGCTCCCTTCTTGATTTTGTGTGCTAAGTTGAAGGTAAGCATTCAAATCATCTTCCACTATGGATTGCTTGCATTGAGCTTGATGTTGCGTGCTATTGTGAATGAAGGCATTCAATCTTTCCTCCAATGTGAGTTTCTTAGGTTGATCTTTAATTTGTGGGCTATTTTGAATGAAGGCATTCAATATTTCCTCCAAAGTGGGTTCCTTAAGGTGATCTTGGTTTAGTGTGTGTTTTTGAATAAAGACATTTAACTTATCCTCCAATGTGGGTTCCTTAAGGTGGTCTTAATTTGAAAATTGTTCTTAAAAGTAAGGACCTCTTTGGTAAGGTTAAAAAAATTTTGAGGTGGAATTTGCTGTTGATTTTCCCAAGAAAAATTTGGGTGGCTTTCCCAGCTTGGATTATAAGGATTGGAATATGGGTCATTTCTACCCATCTGCTGGAAACTTTGGTAGTTATATTCTTCCTCTTGCCATTCTTGGTATCGTTCGAAACCAAATGAACATGTATTGGCACTATGTCATGCATTGCCACATGCTGCACATATCTCTTGGCGTGGCATAGGTACTCTTCCTCTAGCATTTAGCATCATAGGTTGATTCGTTAATTCTGCTAATTTCCATGCCATGTCAGAATTATCGTTCCTATCATAAACTCCCCCGTGCCTTGAAAACTGCATCTTTAAAAAAAGCACTTAGCAGCTTAAAGAAAATAAACAAACAATTAAATAAAAAAAACAAATTCAAACACAACAAACAAACAAATAAACTATCACAACAAGCAAGAACCAATGTTAAAAACAAATGAAAATAAAACTAAATCAATAGTCTTGATTATATTACTAATATTGAAACCGTTGTCCCCGGCAGCAGCGCCAAAAACTTGGTGCGTGCATGCCTACTGCTATAGCAATACCTCAAGTGCACGGGTTGCCCAAGTAATAAAGTAGTGAGTGAGTTATCATTCCACTAGGGACAAGGTCAAGTACTAGTGCAAATCTTAACTGTTGTTTAGCAAATCAATAGTTTTTGTGATATTTTATAATTAAAGACAATCAACTTAAATAAATGAAAGTAAAGATAAATTGAATATTATGCAAAAAGGATTGATGGTAATAATACTATCCAGATATTGAATCCCCCTAGCCATAATTATATTTATGAAAATCAATTCACTTAAATCACATAACAGAGTTGAATTGGCATTCCTCTAATTTAGACTAAAACCTCTCTCGAGCGAATTAATCCCTAATCACTAAGTAGAATGTTGGAATCTCTTCTCAAACATAATTAAGTAGATCTTGCATTAAGAACAAGGAATCATAGGCCAAAGGATCTTGTAAGTCTATCTCTAGCACTCCAATCAATTCTCAACCCTTATGAGTATTCAATTCATATCAAGCTTTCTCAAGTCAATAATATGAAAATTGCAACCAATCAATAAGCATGCTATTATCAATTGGAAATAAATCATTAAGCATCATAAGAAAAAAAACAACTCCATCAAATAAAATTATTCAATCCATAAAAATAAGCTAGGGTTCATCAATATCTAAATAGAGAATGAGTTAGTTCATGTTCAATACTCTTAATACAAAAACAACAATATTGAAATGAATTAAAAGAGAAATTAGAAAACCCCTTGTGAAGAAGCCAAGAGTAGGATTACTAGTCTTCCTCCTAGCTCCACTTGGGTGTAGGATGAAGAACTCAAGCCATTTTTAATTGTTGATTCCCCTTTGGATATGGAATGGAGTTTTCTCAAGTAACCAAACCCTTGGGATGGAGATTTCTCACGTCACCAACCCTTCAATCAATTATGCCTTTGGAAGATGGAATGGATCTTTCTCAAGTCACCAAACCTTTCAATGAAGCTTCTTCAACCTTCAAAAGCTTGCCAATGGAAGATGGAGAAGATGGAGAGGATAGAAATGGAAGATGAAGATGAAGAGCTAAAAAGAGTGTCACTCTCTCCCTCACCCAAAATGTGTCCCCCTTTCTTCCATTTCCTTCTCTTTTTATTTCATTCAAAGCTCAAACCCATACCTTCCAACTCAAACCACTCTCCCTTGTCTCCCACATTCTCTATGTTTAATTTTTCTTTCCATCAATTAGGCAAGCTTTTCTTTTCTTTAATCTTTCTTTTGGCAAAAGCAAGTTATTTGTCCCCTACTTGTTCCTCAATACATGCAAAAGAATTCAAGGTTTCCATAGGTGACACGACCAAGCCATGAGTGGCTTAGTCGTGTCTCTCATTTCTCTTTGGGACAAGGCCAAGCTAGTTGGCCGTGTCCATCACTGCCTCTCTTTCTTTCTTTCTTTTCTTTGTTCTTCAAGGAGTGACATGGCCAAGCTTGTGGTCGTGTCATGTGACACGGCCAGTGGCTTGGCCGTGTCACTTGGGTGTGTCAGCTTCTGTCAGATTTTCCTTTCTTTCTTGGTTTCTTTAGTTTTGCCCTTGGGTGAGACATGGCCAGTGGCTTGGCCGTGTCTCTTGGCAATGTCAGCTACTGCCTTGAAATTCTTTTGAGGGACACGGCCAAGCTTGCTTTGGCTTTGCCATGTCTTGCTTGATTCATGCTCTTCCTCCATTATTTTGATCATCCAAGGGAGTTTTTGTACTTTAACCTAAAACAACACTTAAAGCAAGCTTTAAACAAAAATCAAATGAAACATTAACTAAAAACACATAAAATTCATACTAAAAACAAGTATAAAATTGATCTCATCATTCTTCCTTGCATAAACATTGTAAGTGATCCAAACTAACATGTCCTAATCTTCTATGCCAAAGCCCAGCATTATTGTTAATATTAACTAAGCATTCAAAAGCATTTTTAGAGTGTAGGTTAATTTTATAGGTGTTACAAATTCTATCTCATTTGAATGCAACTTCACCATTTGAAGAGGTAATTCTGCATCCTTTAGAGTTAAAAATTACATTATTGTTAAGACTCAGGCTTAGCTATCTGCAAGTGCATAAGTCATATCAAGTAATATAGTGATAAGTAGAGTATTGTTCCCATGAGGAAGGTTGTTTTAAGTACAAAATAATTAAACTGATTATCATTTGGATAACAAGAGTTGATTTAAGATTAATTAAACTTTAAACAAAAGTAAATTGCTGAAATCAAATCTAATAATATGAAACTTAGGGTTAAGTCACCTTTATGAGTTTATTATGGATTTTCTAAGTTATTGATTTTTAATTCAGTTTTTCTTTTCAATAATGGTTGAATTCTCCTTAATTAAGCTTAAGTCTCTCTCAAGTACTAAAGCTAATAACAATTTAATCCTTATGTCTACTCTCGTGATCACAAGTAATTAAATCAATTCATTAAGTTTGAGAATATTGAATCAACCTCTTAAATGTTTTACCTTATCTCTAAGTGAAAAACTTCTTTAAGATTGTTATCTCCATGGATAAATATTATGCTTCTACTTTCACTCCATCACACAACATCTCAATTCACTTAATTATTGGCCAGATAATCAAAGCATTAAGATCAAAAATAATAAAATAATCAAAGATAAACTTAATTAAATTAATTAGGTAATAAGTATTCCATAATAAACTCAATAAAAGGGGCTAACCCTAAAAAGAGTTTAGTTTCTCATATTTAAAGTAAAAACACAATATTTATTAATTGAAAAATATAAAAATAAGAAAGAGCAAACTCTAGTTCTTGATTTGGAGAAGAACTCCTTTAGGACTCCTTGAATCTCTTCTTTGAAACCCTATTTTTACTCTTTTCTCAAAATAGAGAGTAGAACTCAATTGATACAAGTTTTGGGTACAAAGAATTAACCTTACTACACTCTCACTTATATCTAAAGCTCTCTTTTTTATAAAACATACACTAACTTTTATCTAAAACTAAATTAAAGACTCATCTATCATCACATCACACACTTGAATCTTTGGAGGAATGGTGTTTATATAGAGTGATTGGAGGCTTTTTAATGGTGGCAAGCTGAAAAATGCAAATTGCAGCTGTTCAAATCTTCAAATTTTAATTTTTTTTTCAGCTTAAAGTCATTGTTTTCTTCCCCACAGTCCTGGCATATAGTGTCATGGTCATGGCCTGGGTTTATTTGGACTGTTCTTAGCCGTTTTCCAACTATAAATGGCAGCTTTTATAGGCCACGGTCGTGGCCTTTTGATTGCCACAATTGTGGCATTTGAATTAAGGCTACAAAGTCTAACTTTTCTTCCTGTTCTTGGCTCAGGCAATAAGGAAATGGATCCCATGGTCATGGCTTTTGAATGCCACAGTCGTGGCTTTTGATTTGCTTCTGAAATATGCAAAATCCCTTCAAAACAAAGCCAAAATCAATGCCACGGTCGTGGCTTTTGAGCCGTACGATCATGGTCTTCAAAATGCTTATGCTCTTATAATTTTTGTCATTGAAAAATTTTGACAGCTTCGAATCAAATCCCATGGCCACAGCTTTTTGACAGCCATGACCCTAGGATTCAAAACAAATCTGGACCTCTTGAATTTTCATCTTTAATTCCATTTTCAAGTTCATAATTATGTATCATGATTCATAAGACCATGTATAAATTCATTTTCTTTCATTTTTGAGATTGTTTTGACTTCCTTTTATTTTTCTCCAATTTTCCATGATTTTTAGCCAAAATAAGCTATTTCTTCATACTTGTAACTCCATACTTGAAATAATGAATATTCTAGATTTCATAACAAAAAATGATCAAATTCAATTGATAAAAATAAAAATAAAACTAGAATAATCATAAAATTATATGGAACATATGGTCTTATAAAATATATCTTTTGTCACACAATTGACTAACACTAAGTAAATTATGTTTCAAACCATCAATAAGTCATACATCATCAATTAAGTTCTTGCCAAGCATGCCAATAGAACCAATGCCTATAATTTTTCCTTTAGCATTATTCCTAAATGTTACATTACCTCCTTACTTGTAGTAAGAGTTGTGAACAATTTTACATTACCGGTCCTATGCCTTAAACATCCACTATCCAAAAGCTAAATACTTTCATTGATAGTAGATTTTAGGCATAAGATTTATCTTTTTTTAGATACCCAAATGAACTTGGGTCCTTCAGGGTTAGTTATATAAGGATCCTCTAATTTGAGATGTACCTTCTAATGTAACAAAATGTGTTTATGTGACCATATTTCATGCAATAATGGCATTGATATAAAGGCTTATGTCTTTGTGTTCTTCTTTTATATAATTTAGAAGAATTATGTTGGATGTGTTTACAATCATAATTATGTTTAGTATTTAATTGTTTGTGTGCATACTTGTACTTGTGTTTATGTCTAGAATACATATTTGCATAGTTTGCTCTTGGAAATTTAATTCTAAATCATTGTGAGCCTCGAGTAGCCTTTTTGGGATTTTTAGGCTTTATGTGTGCATTTGTATTCTTTACAATTTCAACACTAAAGGTTTGAGTTGTAGAAGCTTTGACCAATGTTGGTGCATTAGAAGCATTATTAGTTGAGCTATGGAATCCTAGGCCACATTTAGAGGAGGGAGATCTTTGAGCACTAATTAATATGTCTAAAGCTTCCTCTCCTTTTCAAAATTTCAAAATGGAATTCTTTAATCCATTTATTTCTTCTTTCAGAATTTTATTTCTTTAGCAACACATTCTAAGCTAGGTGATTTGTTTGAAACTTCATTCAAAGATTTCATCAATTGTTCACATGAAGTCTTCAAATCTAAAGTAATATTATTATGTGAAATGAAATCCTTTTCTAACTTATAATATTTTTCTTTATAGAATTTCATTTTAGAGAAATATTTTTGTATCATAAGATTCATATGCTCAATCAAATCATTATCATCTAATGCATCATCAACATTATCATAATCAAAACTTAGAGAAGATGTACCTACCTTATTGGAGTCATTATCATCATCATCTCTTGTATCCATGAGATAGAGATTTGCAATTCCTTGCTTCTCTTTTTCCTCTTCTTCACTTCAGGTATCATCATCCCATGTAGCTTTGAGAGATTTCTTCTTTTTCTTGTCCCATTTCTTCTAGTTTTTCAATTTGGGACAATCCATTTTGATGTGACCCAATTTTTCACATTAATAGCATTTTACTTCATTTTTTTATTCTCTATCTTTGAAAGAAAAATTAGAGAAGTTACCTTTGGTTTGCAATCTTCTCTTTCTATTCTAATCACCAACTCTTTTGGATAGCATTACCATTTCTTCATCATCATCACTATCTCCTTCACTTAAGCTATCAACTTCTTGGATAGCTTTGAGTGGTATTACTTTTCACTTGTCCTTCTCACTGTTTTCATCTTCCTTTTCAGTGTGCAATTCAAAGGTAAGAAGCTTTCTAACTAGCTCATCGGTCCTTAGCATATTAAAGTCATAAACTTCTTCAATTGAGGACACTTTTGTCTCAAAGTTCTTTTGAGCTCTAAGTGCTCTCAATATTTTGCTATTAAGATCACCTTGATCATACAACTTTCCATATTTCTTCAAGTCATTGACAATAGTAAGTAAGTAATTTGTCATTTTGGTGACATTTTCATTGGGCTTCATCTTAAAGAGTTCATACTCATGTACAAGCATTTGGGTCTTGGTGAACCCACTTGGGTGGTATCCCCATGATAATTTTTAAGAGTTTTCCAAATGATATATGCACAAGTTAGATGTTAAACACTTTTACCTTCTTCTCTTAACATGGAGTTCATCAAGATGGATGTTGCCATATTATTCTTATAAAGAGATATTTCTTGAGCATCACTCCATTGTGCTTTATAAAGAGGTACTTGAGCACCATCAACCTCATAAGTAGGAGGTTTCCACTCATTTAACACACATTTCCAAATAATTCCCTCACTAATAAGAAACAAATGCATTTTGTGTTTTCTATAGGAGGAATTAGTTCCATTGAAATAAGATCTAAGATGAGAGTTTAAATTTCCATGAGAAGGAGCAATTATAGTGGAGGAAGAAGTTGATATGAAGTATTTGTTGGTGTGGCTGCCATTTTGGATCAAATTTCACAATTAAGCTTCTTAAAATTTTGAGACTCTGATGCCAATTGTTGTCCCAAGATGGTAATCAAGAGGGGAGGTGAATTGGTTGTTTTGAAGAAGTGATGGCAAATTAAAAATTAAAATAACAAGAAAAGCAAGATAAAGGAGTAGAGTAAAGAAGAAAGAACACAAAATATTTATAGTGGTTCGGATTACCTTGATCCTATGTCCACTTCCTTAACAACTTATTAAGGTTGCACTAATCTTGAGTTTTTACAAGCTCAACTATAAATTGGTATTTTCACAAGCTTACACCAAACTTTTACAATTTTTGAGTATTGTCCTCATATCCTAATCAAGAGTTTTCCCAGGCTCACTCTAAAGCCTATGTGTTTCAAAGCTTACACTCAAACTTACAATGGTGTTTAATGCTCATACCCAACACTCAAAGAGTTACAATAAGAAATTTTGATGCAAAGTAATAAAAGATATTTAAGTTGGTTATCTCATTCACTATCGTTACGAAAACTTCTTGAAGTATTTATAGCCTTCAAATCTTCAATTAGCCATTTGAAATGGTTTTCACATGTTTAGTTCTTGTCTCCAACTTAAATTATTATTTAGTCAAGTTTAGCGATTGCCATTTCCTTTATATGAACACACAATTTAAATATTCTTCAATGGCTATCTCTAACGGTAAACTCAAGTTGTCTGAAAGGATCATAACTTCCTATCCTATCATGTTTTGTGGTCACATGAATGGGTTGTGTGGTTGCATAATGTATAAGTTACCATTTAAATTGAAATTCTTTGTCCATGTGTCCATTTATCATTGATCCATTATGTTTGATGCCAAATTTCAAATTTGATGATTTTATGAGGTTGCACAATTCAGATTTCTTACTGCACAGCACCACCACTATCTTTTTTGTTACTTGGTGTCATTTGCTTCAAGTTTTGTGTAGTCGCTCGAGGGATTACATGAGCACATGAGTCTTTGGGAAGCCAATGATGCAGTGCACACTCTGACTATTGTTGCTTCTTTGAAATTTACAATTTTTCTTTATTCCTTTATGGGGCTGCTCAGAGAAGTGGAGTAGTCATACAAACCATGGTGGTTAGCTTATCACTGCTCCAGAGACTGTGATCTCTTCCATGCTTCGAGTGTTTCCTTTTCTCCTTATATTGTACGATCGCTTAAGAGTTCTGTGAGAATGCACAAGGGTTGAAATTGCTTACCTATAAAAAGCAAACTTGTTGAATTCATTAATATTCATCAATTTGATTGTCAATAATCAAAATAGAGTTTAATTGCCAATGATTTTGTGAATAAAATCCCTAATTACATGTTAAACCCTAATTTTACAATCCAAATCTTAAGTTCCATAATAAAACCCTAATTTCATAGATCAAAAACCTAATTGCATGATTAACCATAATTTCATTTGATTAAACCCTAACTTTATGATTTTTTGAATGATGATTATTTGTTTTATTATATGGTGAAATTGTAATCTTTTATTTGGATTTTAAGGTATTTGTAAAAGGCATGTTTTCACTTATAGGTGCCTTATTTATTTAGATTGTTTATTTTATTTTACTTTTGGGATAATTGTAAAGGACATGTTTCCACTCTCTTATGAGTGTCGTATTTTATTTATATTTGGACTATCGAATATTGTAAGGATATGTTACTATCTTATATGGGTGCCCATTTTATCATTTGATTTATGTTATGTGATTTTTCTAAATTTATTTTAATATTGATTACAATATGAATAATGTTATGATAACATAAAATTTAATAATATTTAGTCCTGAAAAGGATATCAATTCTAATGAACCGGGCGTTATAAGGATGCTGAGCCATTACTCACTTTCTCCATATGTACCTAACTTTCTAAACCTATTAAGGGTTGGGGATTCCTTAGAAATTGAGTTATCCACCTCTACTATCTTCTTCCTGGCCCATCCGAGTGGCAACTCCTATTCTTCGAGTTTAGGCCTGTGAACTTTAAGGCCTAAAGCATAATAGCGTCAAAGTAATGGGAACCACTTCACCGGGAGTGGAGTCAAAAATGCTCACTCACAACCTACTATAACTATTCTAAAAAATAAGTACAAAGAAGTAATTATAGTAGTTCATTCTAACTTCCTCTTATGCATGCCCTCGATAACCAAAGTTCCATCCTTTTTATGTATTGGTTGATATAGTTATCAGTTGGATGGGTGGCATGGCTATAATAACCATCAAGGGGAAGAACCGGACAAGCCACAATGAGTGGTAAAATCTCTATAAGGAAAGGCAGACTCCGCTGCTCCCTTAGAAACTCTGGGCTTGTCTTTATTTCAAGCCCAATTCATCTTCTTATGAAGCTTCTCTTAGAGCTGGACCAAAATTGGTATCTATCACAACATATCAAATTTTCAAGATTTTGAAGATTCTTTCCTTCTTAATTTTGGTTCTATCCAATTTATTTCCTTAATACACATCCTAAACTGATCAGGAAGCATTCTAAATTAACTTTAAGCCTATAAATTCATCTCAAACCTATTTTATAGAGATTTTAACATCACTTAGCTACAAAATACCTACTTTTCTCTAAAGTAATATCACATAGATAAAAAAAATACCTATTATTCTCTAAAGTAATCAAAGATCTTATTCTTTTCAAGTAGTCCAGTAGCTATTTCATCCTAAAAACTTCTCTAAATCGAGTATTAATTGCGATCCAAGCAAGAAGGATTATTTTTGGCTAATTATTGAAGTTGTTCATTCTCCAAGTTTGTTTAAACTGTGAAAATCATCAAGAACAAGTGTGAGCAGGGATTTTTGCCCCCACTCCCGGTGGAATGGTTCTTACGACTTTGACACTATTTAGGCTCAGGGCCTTAGAGAACATGGGCCTACGCCTAGAGAAAATGGAGTCGCCACCCGGACGGGCTGAGTAAAAAAAAGGAGTGGATGTCTTGATTTCTAAGGAATTTCTAACTCCCTAATGAGTTCGGAAAGTTGGGTACGTGTGGAGAAGGTGAGAAATGACCCAGTACCCCCACAACGCCTGGTTCATGAGAGCCGACCTCCTTTGCAGGTCTTAATATTATAAAATTCTTAAATATAATGATATTATCCATACTATATGCGATCTTAAGAATAAATAAATACTTTATTAAAATTACAACAATGTCCAAATAAAATAAATAAATGGACACCCATCCGATGATGGAAATATGTCCTTACATTGTCTATGTCTAAAACTAAATAGGACACCCACCGAAAGATGGAAACATGTCCTTTACATTAATTCCAAAATATGAAAATAAATTAAATTGCATAAAGATTAATTAATGAGGTACCCAATCATGGAAACATACCTCTTACAATTTTAACAAATAATAATAATAATAAATAAATCATCCATCCATGATAAATAAATCAAATATTAAAATTAAATAAATCAATCATCAAAACATATAATAAACTATATAATCAAATTTAAAATTAAATAAAGTAATAAATGTATAAATTTAAGGTCTTAGAATTTTAATAACTAAATTAGGATTTTTAAATAAAGGGAGTTAAACACAAAGGTTTATAATACACAAATAAATATTGACCCCTTCAACGAGCCCATACGGCAGTCCCGCTAATCGGTTCTAAGGATCTAATGTTATTTTAAAAAGAATAATGTACTATGGGATTTTGGAAAGATAAATTAATTAGGGTTAAAGCTTTTGATACTTGAAAAAATAAAGCTACTGGAATATTTTTATAATTAAATAATCATGTATTAAAAATATTAATTTAACACATATAAGTAACCGTAACTTAAACTTAATAGGTTATAGATTTATTTGGTATGATTAACAAAACAACACCATTAAACTATGTTCTATGTAAATTGCTAGGAGCTAAAATTAAAAGATAATCTACTGTAATTAAAATAGACACAGAATAGGTTATATTAAATATGTTTAGAATTTACCGTCGTTTGATGCAAAGTATTTACTTGCACCAAATTTGTTCTTCTTGGTTGGAAGAAAATCAAGGCAGTGAGAGTTTGCTACTGCCTTGTTTAATGGTGTTTCATGATTTGTGGCTTGCTCCTTATTTGTTTGATGCTTCTGTTCATTTAATCTCTGAATTAATTGCTAAAAATTCAGAAGAAATAAAAGTCGAAATGTCCCCAATAATTGTGTCATCCCAAAATTTTTCTCCTGGCCGAAATAAAATTCTTCCTCCTTCTTTATGTCTTTTAATGTCGTATTTATAAGAAAAAAAAATAAAAGCCTAATACTAATTGGTTAAGGAAATAAAAACTGTTTAGGAAATAAAATTAAAAAAACTAAGTAAAATAGGGTTTCAAAAAAATTGCTCGCGGGTTAGGCTACTGGCGTGCGAAACTGCACTGGCAAAAAATTTTCTACGGGGCACTGCGGGCTGGGCTCGGGCCACAGGCCAATTTGCCATTTGTGGCCAATTCATCACAGGTTTTTCCTGCGGTGAATTGGCCCAAGCCAATTCGTCGCCAGCGATTTTCGACTTTGATTTTTATTTATTTACTTTTTATTTTTTTATTTTTTATTTTTATTAAAAATAAATATTATAAGTAATAAATATTATTAAAATAAATAATAAATATTAAAATACCACAAAAATTATTTTGGACTGTTTAAAAATATTGGATTGGATTGGGTAAAAACTTAAGGGTCTACAACAAGGAGCAAGGTGTGATTTAGCATATCAAGTGTTCAAAGATTATTGTGCTCACTGTCTTTGAGATAGGTGGTTCAATCCATTAAGCTTATTTTGTCTATTTTATGAATTGTAAGCATGAGAACATATCTAAACTGAAACTATGTGAACTAAATGTGGTAAACTTGAGGGTTTAAACTCTATAAATCATTCTTTGAATTTATTAAGATTGATTGACAAGTCTTTAGTTGATTTCTTGTAACTAAAAATTATGTTCTTTGGAATGATGAGATAACTTAGATAGCATGATTAGGTTGATGATTATACCTTTCAACATATTATTTTCATATTTCAACTATAAAATGAATTTAAAAAAATCTAAATTAATTTATAATAAATCTTAAAATGGTGAATGTGACTCTTTATGATTATTGCCATGATATTTTCCATGAACATGCATACACTTTGTTTGTTTTATATTCATTATTATATCAACTATCATTAAAAATTGCACCTCCAAAAATGCTACTCAGCAAATGCAAAGAGTGGGACATACAAATTACTTGACCTAGTGACTAGTAATTTGCCATCATTGAATCCAATATAAAGAATCGATTTGACCTTGTATTAATCCACCTTTTGAGGCATGTATTCTCTGTCTGCATCGAGTGGTAACTCCTTATAGTTTCGGCCCACTCACAATCATTCAACATCACTAAGTCATTAAATATGAAAGTAATAACATCATTTTATCATGGGTAATGATGTATCATGACAATAGATAAGTTTGTCACAATTGTATTTGGAGGTATAAATGTCTTCTAAAAACATATTTGACGATTTTAGTGTGTGTGTGTGTGTGTATATATATATATATATGGGTAGACACACCCATTTGGATGGGTTGCTTCCCAAGTAACCAACTGGTGGTTACTTGGAGAAGTTACAAAATCCATGTAACTTCCATTTATATAAAATTACATGCAACATAAAGGAAGATAACGTTTTTTTGTGTATCAAATAAAAGGAAGAGAAAGATTGAGGATAGAAGGGGTTTAGATTGTGAAGTTTGAATTGTTATTCTAGTAATAATAATAATTCCTGTAACAAATTAATTACATTCAAGGAGGAAGAACAACAAGTAAGTTGTTCTATTTTACAAAATTTAAATTACATGTTAAATTATAGATTAATACACATTGGTATCAGAGCATAGTATATTTGAATTCATAATAGCATGTTATTAAGTGCCCTTGAATGCAATGGTGGGTTGAGAAACTTAAAATAGGTTTCTGGAAATTTTTGCATTTTTCAAAAATTTATGCAGTAGATTCTCTCTGAAATTCGAATGCCAATTTCACATTATATGTTCAATGTTATATTTTCTGGTTAAAGTACTCGTCACAAGCTTTCCAACGAGTATTTTTTTGTAATTTTTGGACGTATGTGAATTGTTATGTTTTTTTTGAAATTTTGCCGGAAAAATGGACGAAAACAGTTATACTCGCCGGAGAAGACGACCGGAACGGCGCGTGAGATGCACTCGCCGGCAATGAGGCTGGATGGGTCAGCGGTCCGGTTTATTCGTTCGGACCAATTTTTGAGTTGGACTGGTTTTGGTTTGAACCTGGTTTGGTCCGGTTTGATTGGATCGGTTTGAACCAACTCAATTTTTGCTGTTTGACCTTACCCACACGCGGACGCAGCACGTGTAATACACGCGCCGCGATCTGACCATCCATTTTCAGTTGGAGAGTGTGGGCGCGTGTGATGTCCGATTGGACCCCCATTTTTTCCAGTATATTTATTTTTTAATTTCCTATTTTTCTGTAATTTTTCTAAATTTTTTTAAGCTATTGAAAATAGATGATTAGCTATAATTTCATTTATATACTATATAAATTGATAATTACGGGTTATTTTATTGTAGTGGATCGACAATTAATGATTGATTGTATTTTGCACTATAAAAAAAACCCAAGTCACCGCATATTAGACCATATTGATTATATGCATAATTGGTTTGACATGCTGAGGATCACTGGTGTGCATGAGTTCTACCTCGAGCAACAGTTTCAGATTGTGCTTGACTCTCTGCCTGCTGAATGGGGCAAAGTTAGCCACGAATTGAAGCAAAGGCTGAGTACTTTGGACTTCAATACTCTCGCTGACGAAATGCTGCTTGAGAGAGAGCGTTTATATACCTCTATGGGTATACGACGCACTGGGCGTAGCGTAAGATTTTTGGATCCTGCTGCACGATTTGTTCCATGGTTCGAGAGTTATGAGCTTGGTGACATCTCTGATGATGAGACTGATATTGATGATATAATTAGAGATCCTGATTATGTACCATAGTAGTGTAGTGTTGATATTAATACTACTGTTTGAATGCTTTCATAAATGAAATTTTATTTTATTGTGAAAATATTTTTTTTTGAGTGGGAGTTATTAGATAATGCTAATAACTAGAAATTAATGTGCTTGTTTAGATTTACAATAATAACAAAGACTATGTAAATAGAAATTGATTAAATGTTTACATTATTTTCATTTCTATTGCATGAGTTAAATTATTATTTGTTCAATCTAAGACGTAGTGACAATAATATCGTTTTAAAATTGTACTTGATCCTATTTTGGTAATTGTGTTTATATAGTTGAAATGGCTGCAACAAAAAGTATTGTCGCTGATTTAAACCAAGGAGATAAACTGAATGAAAAAAAACTACGATGTTTGGCATCGAAAAATTCAGTATCTCCTGGAGGAGCAAGACATGCTGGAAACAATAATACAACCTATGGCTGAGCCTGAGCATGGGACCACTGCTCAACATAGGCGTGATATGGAGACATATCAAGCTTATAAGCGCAAGGATCGTGTGGCTCACATATTGATGCTGAGCAGTATAGGGATGATCCTATCCTCCATGTCCAAACTGCGCAAACCCCATACGGCCGCCCTCCATCACGGTTACCCGCTGGACAGGTGTGCTCGCCCACACCGATTATGACATACCCCGTCGGTTCGAGACAGGCCTAGGCCGGAGCCAGACTCCAGCAAGCGGAGTCATGAACATCCAGTCGAATGTCATGAACATCCGGAACAAAATTTTACAAATTTCGCAGGAGTCCCAAGGGGGCCACGCAGAGTGGATTGAGTGAAAGACAAGATCAATCCTATACTGCTCAGCATCAATATGCGAGCCACACGATCCTTGCGCTTATAAGCTTGATATGTCTCCATATCATGCCTATGTTGAGCAGTGGTCCCATGCTCAGGCTCAGCCATAGGTTGTATTATTGTTTCCAACATGTCTTGCTCCTCCAGGAGATACTGAATTTTTCGATGCCAAACGTCGTAGTTTTTTTCATTCAGTTTATCTCCCTGGTTTAAATCAGTGACAATACGTTTTGTTGCAGCCATTTCAACTATACAAACACAATTACCAAAATAGGATCAAGTACAATTTTAAAACGATATTATTACTACGTCTTAGATTAAACAAATAATAATTTAACTCATGCAATAGAAATGAAAATAATGTAAACATTTAATCAATTTCTATTTAACAATAATGTAAACATTTGAATTGTTATTCTAGTAATAATAATAATTCCTGTAACAAATCAATTACATTCAAGGAGGAAGAACAACAAGTAAGTTGTTCTATTTTACTAAATTTAAATTACATGTTAAATTATAGAAAGGGTTTATATTGTTAAGTTAGCTTGCGCCATCATTGACCTAAAACAGTTCAAGAGGCTTTGTCAGGTCCTAAAGCTAAGGAATGGTATAAGGCTATGGAAGAAGAAATGGAGTCTATGAAAACCAATCAAGTTTGGAATTTGGTTGATTTACCGGCAGGACGAAGATCTATTGGAAATAAATGGATTCTTGAAATTAAGCGTAAGGCGGATGGGTCAATAGAATGATATAAGGCTTGCTTAGTAGCAAAAGGCTATACCGAAAAAGTGGGAATTGATTATGAGGACATGTAAATACCCCGTATACGTACTAAGCATGATTAAACAATCGTAATATACGTATACTGAATATAGGAAACGTCACAGTTTAAAAATACACAACATATATCTTTGTAAATAAGTGAAACCAATCTCAAAAATTTTAAAAGAAATCCAAAAGACACCATATATATATATAGATAAAACGTTTATTAATTCACAACGGAAGTTATTACAAAGATGTTACAAAACAAAGTTTACAAAACATAGAATATATACATGATTGGCAGCTCTTCTCTGATCTTTAAGTCCAAAAGTAAATTCTTCAATGTCTACTCTCACTTGGTCTCGAGGAACTCTCGGGTTCAACTCTGTCACCTGCGCGATCAACACTATCGCGCTAAGCCAACGGCTTAGTAAAACAAAGTATGCTAACATTATGCTTCAATGCAATGCAATGTCATCCATATTAATATCACAACATCATAGATGGAAATATAATACCACATCTTTGCATCTCACCATTCATACTCATATAGCATATCATATTTCAAAATCCATCCATGGATCACATTATTCAATCATTTTACCATCAATGACTCAGATTTAAAACAAAGACAAGCATGGGCCCAAAACACACTAATATGCCATTCAATTTTCAGAGTTAATGCTTTGGTTTTGTTATCACATTTATCATTATCATAATCCCAACTAGGCTTCAAGGATTTAGGTTCAACCAAGCTTCAAGGGAAGCAAAGCACGCTAAGCATCAACCCAACTTGGCTTCAAGAACCAATCCAACCTAGCTTCAAGGGTTGTAACATCTCAATTAGGCTTCAAGGACTTAGCCAACCTAACTTCAAGAGATTGTTACTTATATTAGGCATGCCACCAACAACAAACTCTAAAAATGGAATAACACATTAGCCACACAATTCATTTATCAATTTCATTCTCAATTGAATCATCATAGCCAATCACAATGGCTTCATATCACATTTGAATTAACATAGCCAATCACAATGGCTTCATATCATATCATGTCTCAAATCATATTATAATATTTCATTATTCAATTATACACATAGCATCATTGATATGACATTACCAAGAACAATATCCATATAACACATTACCATTCACAAGATTCACAATGCATAAAACATAGCATTGTTTATGTAGTATCATATGCATCATCATTATCATCAAATGTGTATTCAATCTCAACATCATATAAATATATGCAACAATGCAAGGTTTGTACTTACTTCAATAACAATTTACACAATTCTAAACACTTTCCTTTTCCAAGATTCTTCACTTCCCAAATTAGGGCAAATCCCCTTCCTTCAAAACCTAATCCCAAAAATGATACAACACATAAGTTCCAATACAATTTATCACTCAATAACCTCTTACTAAACCCTTAAATCACAAATTACACTTCAACATCACTCACAAAGGCCCACGGTCGTGGCCACCTCAACCCCCACGGGCGTGGCTTAAGGAATGGTTCTGCCACCCTTGCTCCCATCCTCCACGGCCATGGTTCTAATTGGCCACGGCCATGGCCAACCAAGGCCACGGGCGTGGCATCCACAAGGCTACTGCCCTCGGCCAAATTCTCAATTCTAAGTTTACAATTTCAACAAACCTCAACCACATGCAAATCTATGAAAATAATTAAGCAAACTTAAGTTAAACATCAATAATCACTTCAAAACCCTAAAACAAACTCAATCCAACACTTCCAATATCAACAACAATTTAACTTCTTAACTTAACATCACTTTCAACACTTAAAAACATACCACAATCAAATCTAAACCACCATCCATATTAACTCATCAATTCCAAACACAATTTCAAAAGAACAAAGGAAAAGCAAGGAAAAGAACTTACCAAAGTTGATGAATTTCACAAATCTTCAACTTAATCCTTTGATTCTTCCTTCAAATTTGAGTTTAGAAATCACAACACCTCACTTGCTCTCTTTCCCTTTGGATAGCCGGCCACACACAAATGAGAAGAAAAGAAAAGAAAGCCAAGTCAAACTTCTCTTCTTCTTTAAATCTCCACCATGCAATTCTAACAAAGCAATTACCTAAATACCCTCATCCATTTAACTTAACCTCTTTTAACTTATATGACCATTTAAATAATTTCACATATCACAAAATAAAATATCTTCTTTCATTGACCATTCATTTGACTTATGTATATGTTATATATATTACCATATACCCAACATATACACTTTCTCTCTACACATTACTTCCCTTTTTAAACAATACATAAACATTCTCTTTTCAATTTCTTTTCTTATCAACATAACATATACACATAATTCAATCAACAACAATTATATCCAAACTTCTAGGGCACACATTGGGATATTACAATTCTCCCCCTCTAAAAAGAAATTTCATCCTCGAAATTACCTGATATCAAGTCTGAAATAATTGAGGATATTGATCTCGCATTGTTTGTTCACTTTCCCAAGTTGCCTCTTCATTTGCATGATTCTTCCACAAAATCTTCACAATTGGCACTTTCTTATTTCTCAATTCTTTCACTTCACGTGCCAAGATAGCAACTGGTTCCTCTTCAAATGTTAAATCTGGACTTACTTCGATAGATTCAATAGGCAACACATGAAATGGATCCGATCTGTACCTCCTCAACATAGAAACATGGAATACATTATGGATCTTATCCAACTCGGGTGGTAAAGCAAGCCGATAAGCAACTGGCCCAACTCTTTCTAAAATTTCATACGGTCCAATGAAATGAGGACTCAATTTTCCTTTCCGACCAAACCTCAAGATCTTCTTCCAAGGAGACACTTTCAAAAATACCTTATCTCCAACATCAAACTCTATGTCTCTCCTTTTCAAATCTGAATGAGATTTCTGTCGGTCTGAAGCTGTTTTCAACCTATCTCGAATCATTTTCACTTTCTCTTCAGTTTCTTTAACCAAATCAGGACCAATTAATTTACCTTCACTAAGTTCATTCCAACATAGAGGTGTCCTACACCGTCTACCATACAATGCTTCGAATGGTGCCATACCAATGCTATATTGGTGACTGTTATTGTAAGCAAATTCCACAAGTGGTAAGAATCCATCCCAACTTCCAGAGAAATCAATGACACAGCTTCTCAACATATCCTCGATAATCTGTATCACTCTCTCTGACTGCCCATCTGTCTGCGGATGAAAAGCAATGCTAAAGTGTAGTCGAGAACCCAAAGCACCATGTAAACTCTTCCAAAACCTGGAAGTAAACCGGGGATCTCGATCAGACACTATAGAAATTGGGACACCATGCAACTTCACAATCTCATGGATATACAGCTCAGCTAACTTCTCCAAAGAGTAATCCATCCGAACCGGAAGGAAATGAGCTGTCTTAGTCAATCTATCAACAATCACCCAAATAGCATCATGCTTCCTTTGTGTCAGAGGTAAACCAGACACAAAATCCATTGTCACTCTTTCCCATTTCCATTCAGGCACTGATAAAGGTTGGAGCAATCCTGTTGGAACTTGATGCTCAGCTTTTATCCTCTGACATGTGAGACATCTGGATATAAACTCCGCTATGTCTCTCTTCATACCGGACCACCAGTAACATTGCTTCAAATCATGATACATCTTTGTATTGCCCGGATGCATAGCAAATACTGAATGATGGGCTTCTTATAAAATAATTCTTCTCAATTTAGCATCATCAGGTACACACAATCTGTTCTTAAACCAAAGACTCCCATCATCTCTCACAATAAAATCTCGACTCTTTCCATTATGACAATCTGAAACAATCTTCTGAATCTTCTCATCAGCCACTTGAGCCTCTCTAATCTGCTCCAACAAAACTGGTTTCACTTGCAACTGTGCCAACAATGCTCCATCATCACAAGATACAAAACTAGCAAACAATGCTCTCAACTCAACAAGCAACGAGAGTGAAT
Source organism: Garcia nutans (assembly GCA_947685225.1). Classification (NCBI taxonomy): domain Eukaryota; kingdom Viridiplantae; phylum Streptophyta; class Magnoliopsida; order Malpighiales; family Euphorbiaceae; genus Garcia; species Garcia nutans. The sequence goes on from CANTUV010000044.1 coordinate 21,520,940, forward strand.
AAACAGTCAAACCTGCTAAAGACTTCCGACTCAAGGCATCAGCAACAACATTTGCTTTGCCAGGATGATAATCAATCAAACAGTCATAGTCTTTAATCAATTCCAACCATCTTCTCTGACGAAGATTGAGCTCTCTTTGGACACCCAAATATTTCAAACTTTTATGGTCTGTATAGATAAAACACTTCTCCCCATACAAATAGTGTCGCCAAATCTTCAATGCAAACACAATGGCTGCTAACTCCAAATCATGGGTAGGATAATTGAGCTCATACGATTTCAACTGTCGAGAAGCATAAGCTATCACTTTACCTTCTTGCATCAGCACACAACCCAAACCACTATGTGAAGCATCACTGTAGATCACATATGGTTTATCTTCCACAGGTAAAGTAAGAACAGGTGCTTGAGTCAACATTTCTCCCAACTGTTCGAAGCTAGCCTGACACTGATCTGTCCACACAAATCTAACCCCCTTTCGAAGTAATCTGGTAAGTGGAGTAGCTATTAAAGAAAACCCTTTAACAAACCGTCGGTAATAGCCTGCCAAACCCAGAAAACTTCTAACTTCAGTCACAGACTTTGGTGGACTCCAATTCAAAATAGCTTCAACTTTACTCGGATCAACTCTAATACCCTCTGCTTAAACTATATGACCGAGAAAAGTTACTTGATCAAGCCAAAACTCACACTTCGACAATTTAGCAAATAATTGCTTCTCTCTCAAAATTTGCAACACAATCCGCAAATGTTTGTCACGTTCCTCCTCATTACGCGAATACACCAAAATATCATCGATAAACACTACCACAAACTGATCCAAATAGGGCCTAAACACCCTATTCATCAAGTCCATAAAAACTGCAGGTGCATTCGTCAAACCAAAAGGCATAACTAAAAACTCATAATGCCCATACCTGGTCCGAAAGGCGGTCTTAGGAACATCTTCAGCTCTGACCCTCAACTGATGGTACCCTGATCTCAAATCAATTTTAGAAAACACTGCTGCACCCTTCAATTGATCAAAGAGATCATCAATTCTAGGCAAAGGATATTTATTTTTAATAGTCACCTTGTTCAATTGCCTATAATCGATACACAATCTCATAGTACCAACTTTCTTTTTCACAAACAAAACAGGAGCTCCCCACGGTGAAACACTAGGGCGAACAAACCCTTTATCTAACAACTCCTGCAATTGCACCTTTAACTCTCTCAGTTCAGTTGGTGCCATTCTATAAGGAGTAATAGAGATAGGAGTGGTACCAGGCAATAATTCCATACCAAACTCTACCTCTCTCTCAGGAGGCAACCCTGGCAACTCCTCTGGAAACACATCTGGAAACTCTGCAACTGTGGGTATGCTATCAATTTGAGAACCCCTTACTCTAGTATCTATCACATGAGCAAGATAAGCATCACACCCTTTTCTAATCAATCTCCTAGCTGCAATAGCTGAAACAAACAAGGATGCTAGCTGTTCCTGCTCATTAGATACTATCACATCTCTACCATCACCGGTTCTCAAGGTAACAACTTTCTTTTTACAATCTACCACAGCTCCATGTCTAGATAACCAGTCCATGCCTAGGATCACATCATATTCTTTAAAAGGCATCTCAATCAAATCTCCAAGGAACTCCTCACCTTGCACCACTACTCACTATCTCGGTGCACCTTACTAACAATCACACTATGCCCTAAAGGATTTGTCACCAATACCTCAAATCCTAGGGATTTAGCATGCATATCAGACACAGGCAAAACAGATGCACTAATATATGAATGCGTGGATCCGGGATCAATCAAAGCAAGTACTGAAATACCAAATAAAGAGAAAGTACCAGCTATGACTGCCGAAGCATCTGGTTGCCTCTGCATCACATAAATCCTCTGAGAAGATCCAGCCTCCTCTGGTCTACTCTCCCTGGATGTAGAACCTCCTCTAGCACTGAACCCAGATCTGCCTCCTCTGCTGAAACCTCTGCCTCCTCGACCTCCTGTCACACTAGGTCGAGAAGCTGCAGTATCTACTGACATCTGCTCCTGTCTCTCAGGACAATCTCTAACAAAATGATCGGGAGATCCACATCTAAAACATACCCCTGCTACACCAGTCTTCCAACAAGGACCACCATGTGGTCTACCACAATGAATGCATATGGGTAAGGTGGATCTCTGCATCACTGGGGTCGGAGCACTTGCCACTGAAACTGTAACACCCTGATACTCCAAATAAATACTATACATATACTCGATATACGTACAGTAAGTATATAAAGCATAAGGATGTCACTTTTCATTACCATTTAAAAATCCTTTAACCGAATTCCAATCATGATATATTAATCTAAAAATCATTTACAAATCATTAAACATTTACGGATCTTACATATATATACAATAATGATCTTATTTTTATCAAATACATCATTATTAAAGATTATACATGTATGCAGCACCCTCTAGTTGGTCTCGACAAGCTATTACTCTTCTCGTGGCATAACAAAAAAAACTTCTCATCTTCCACATAGACACCTGCACGAATACACATCCGCGCTAAGCCTGAGAGCTTAGTAGTACAAATAAATATAAAAGTATATTTTACGAAGGAGTCATACCTCATATGCTTAACCTTATGTCTTATTGTTTCTTTAACCCGTTTTTTTCTTTTTCAATGCATTCTTCATATATTCCTATTAATCTTATAGATAATATATATATATATTTACATAGCACATTCACATTAACAATACTTACCATTTCTAACTCATATATATATATTATCATATCATATATATATATATACTTTCAATCTCACATATATCCACATAACTCCTCACACCAAATCTCTTTTCAACAATTCACTTACACAGTATTAACATGTCATACTTCATAATACAACATTTCATTACACCATTCAATAAATTCATTATTCACAATTCAACATTCACAAAAACATATTTGAACAAACACAAGCATGGGCCCAAAACAAAACCAATATGTTATTCAAAGTTCAGAGTCCCTGTTTTGATTTAATATCACAATCATCAAGCCCGTAGGCAATATATATATCATATCTCTATCCATGGATAGCGTAACAGACCCAGTCTCTTGGACCATCAACCCATTAACATGAGGAGATCCTCAACCCGGCTAGACTGTTACAAATTTTCAAATGGAAGTGGTTTACGGGTCTCCCATTTCACCATCATTCCATATTCACATTTTTTTAACTGAAATCGGCTTACGGGCCATTCCATTTCGCCTATCCAGTGATTCATATCACAATTTCCAATTGGAATCGGTTTACGGGCCATCCCATTTCACCTATCCAATGGTTCATAGGCATGCCATCAAATACAGGACTCTGAAAGTTGAATAAACACATTAGGCACACAAACATTTCATTTATTTCATTCTCAATTCATTTCTCATTTCACATTTCATAAGTCATTAGGCAATCATGCCTCAATCAATTCTTTTTCATCAACTTGGCCCAATCACAATGGCCTCACATATCATTTAATTCATCATATACATCATCATAGCCATCCACAATGGCATCATTTAGGCAAACATGCCTCATTTATCTCATTTGCAATATCATAGCCATCACAAATCATTTAATTCATCATAACCATTCACATTGGTTTTGCATCAATTCTCAAATCACATTATTCATATTTCATAGCACATACATTTTATATTTCATCTTTGATATATATATATACATAACCATTCACATTCATGTATACACAATCAATTTTATTACCATATTCTTTGAATACATATCATACCAATCTCATCATCACATCTTTCACCTTTGATAATACTTATACATATATATTGAATGCTTTCACATTTCACATATTTTATTATACCATCATAACTCTTATATATCATAGGATATAAATTATTCATATATATCTTTTTCAATAATATAATAAATTACTTAATACATTTATAATCAAATGTATTATGATCCCAAGTCATATAAAGATATTAAATCAAATAAGGTTTTGGTACTTACCTTATGAACACTCAAACAACTCTAAGCAATCCTTGCTTCCAAAGATTCTTCACTTCACAACTTAGGGCAATTCACCTTCTTTACAACACCTAATCCAACAATGATACAATTCATGAATTCCAATATCATTTATCAATTAATAACCTCTTACTAAAGCCTTAAATCACAAATTACACTCCCACAATACTCATAAAGGCCCACGGCCGTGGCCACCACCAACCCCACGGGCGTGGGATCAAGAGTAATTCTGCCTTCCTAGCTCCACTTCCCCACGGCCATGGCCCTAAATGGCCACGGCCATGGCCAACCAAGGCCACGGGCGTGGCATCTAGAATGCTCCTGCCTTCACCCAAATTCACATATTTTTGACTTACAACTCCAACAAACACAACCAACATGAAAATCTATGAAAATAATCAAGCAAACTCAAGTCAAACATCATTTATCACTTCAAAACCCTAAAACAATCTCAACTCCAACACTTCCAAAATCAACAACAATTTAACTTCTCAACTTAACTTCACACCTTACTCATATCAAAGCCCAATTAAATCCATAGAAATCAATTTAAAGAAAGAGGCACTTACTTGGATTTTTAGTCAACTCTTCAATATCCACTAGCAAATCACTTGATATCCTTTAATCTTTGGTGCAAATAGAAGCAAAATCACCTCTCTCTCTCTCTCACTCTCTAGCTTCTCTCTCTCTCTCTCTCTCTCTCTCTCGTCCAAACAGAAAAGAAGAAGACGAAGAAGAAGAAAGAAAGAAAGAAAGACTTTCTCTTTCTTCGTTCTTATCCCAAACACATATATAATAATAATAATAACAATAATAATAATAATAATAACAATAATAATAATAATTATAATAACAATAATAAATCTCCACCACACACATCTCCCAACCTTTGACTTTCTTTCTCTTTTTTTTTTCTTTTTGTCCTTATTATCACTATTATTATTATTAATTAATTCTACAAATATATATATATATATAACTCACTTTCCAACACCACTTTATATCCCATGTATATGTGATATATATGTATATGTCTTTTATATTGTATTTATATATTTCCATATATACATATACATTAAATCTAAATACACAATAACTCCAAAACTTTTAGAGTATATTTTGGGATATTACAATTCTCTCCCCCTTAAATAATTTCGTCCTCGAAATTATCAGTGCTGTAACAATTCATTCTTAACAAAGTACTATCTTAACTTCCTAATGAAGTTAATTATATGCTTAAATTATTATGTCATCAAATCATATAACATCAATTCTTCCCTTTAGAATCAACCATCTTCTATATATCTCATTACTTCCTTGATCAAACATTCCAAAGAACTCATTACACTTCTTACTAATATCTTTATACAAGAATCAAATCATCTTATAATCTATATATACCATTCATCTATTATATCCAAAATATATTATCACTTCATCTCTTTTCAGAATAATCTCTTAACTTTAAGCTTGGAAATTTATTGATTTATCTCTTACTGCTGCTTATCCTGTCGTTACAATCACTTTTGAAATTAGTCACTTATCAAACTTTGATGTATAACAATATTTTCATTTTTCTTATACTTAAGTTCTTCTTTACCATATTTTTCACTTAACATTTATATTGATACAATCTTTAACCTTACTTTACAGATCATCAACCTTTTTCCTTATTTCATCATTTATAATGGATATATCATAACTCATTCATGTATCAGCATATTACTTCTTATATACATTGTCACATATATCTTATACTCTTTACACAACTATACATATTAAATCTCAATAATAATTTGCGATCTTAGCAAAAATTTAGATTAATTGATCTCGCTGTCATATTATAACAACATCTCAATCTTATTCTATTCAAATCAACCATTGACTTATTTAAGCTTATCATCACATATCAATATATATGACCTACTTCTATTAGGTCAAACTCATTCTCAAATTTTAATCCCTTAAGATTCATCTATTCGACTCTTTTGAGATTATACTCATTAACAACAAATCACTTCAAATTATCTTTCGGTGTTCATATAAATATTCTGCTTCCTATAATAGCAGTGCAATCTTACATACTTCTCATACTATAATTATTACCCATAGTTCATTCACTTAACATTATTTCCATCAATTAATTCATCTTATAACAACATATATTCAGTTCATATTCAATCACATTTTATAATTTCTCCCATTTATCATTTCCTCACATTATCATATCATTACTATGCTTACATTATCACCCTTTTTAACTATTCTTCAGAATTCAAAACACTTACACAGTTCTCTTTTCTTTCCATACTTTCCATAATTATAAACAAATTCTAACATTGAACTGAGAAGATATAACTTTACCATTCATAATCCCTTAACCATGTTTCTTGAAACAAAATTATCAACCTCACTCACATAATACTACAATCATATCATCTCTGGTCCAAATCTGCTGATAACAAAATTTACCAGCCAATTACACTAACAAATCATACAGCCAGAGTATATTAATGGTCACATCTGTAGTTTAAAAAAAATCAATATTGCTTCTTCAAACATTTCCACTTACAATACTAAGTTTAAATATTCCCTCTTTATACTTTTTCTATTCCCCAAGAGTTAACATAATTTAACTTTGTTTCAAAACAATTTGCTCTTGATCATAAGATCATAATTAGCCTAACTCACGTCAACAACATTATTTATAGCACTTTAATGCACAACATTTAATCATATACAATTTCATTGCTCAGTGTTACACGAGTCCTTTCTCACTCTTCATTTCATTCCATAGGTTAACTCTGCATATGTCAAAACCTAATCTCTCATAAATCCACTAACACGTACCATATCATTCTCCATACCACTAGACAAATAGTTATATCACATTCACATTCATAGGTCACATCCACAATGTGACTTGCTTTCCACATTACCTATACATGTATACACATAATCATGCAATTATATTTAATTCCTCTTTTATATACCATCAACACAATTTAACCTTTATTACTTTCCATTGAATAACATTATTCTTATCCCTTTTTGACATAACTTAAGTTATTTATCAGCTCAACACATATATACAATCTACTCATAATAATACTTCATAAAATCTTAGTCACTATACTAAGGTGACATCTCTCTCACATTTATTTTTAAATGCATTTAGTATACCATTTTTTTTCCATTTGTTTACTATTCAACATATAGATATCACTCCTATATTTATACATATACACATTACATCCCATCATATACACTTTGAGCTCAATATCCTCTATACAATTTCCAAGTCTAATTATCACAAATCAAATTTTCTTGAACCAACATTGTTCAATCCAATTCTCACTATCAATCTTATCACATGATCTTACTTTGCACAATTTGTCAATACAAGTATAATCATTCTCAACATCATATGAATATATATACAATAATGTAATTTATACTTACTCTTCATAGCTTTTCAGACCATATTCATTTCATAAAATAACTCAAGTATTATGATCATTTCATTACAATACATTACTCAATGGCATTGACGCATCAACATAATTCACCTTATGCATATCACAACATATGATTTATTCATATGTTAGTCTCGTATTAGACTCTTAGATCACAATTTACAAGTCAATATCAACATTAAGTCCCCACGGTCGTGGCCTCCATGAGCCACGGTCGTGGCATCCAATCCGGGACTGTTTTCTGAGACAAACTCAAGTGTTTTACATTTTAAACCAATCCACATGAATACAAACATAATCAAACTCTTCTTTTCTTTTGAAAATTGAGTTAAAATTCAAATCCAACATATTCAAACTATTTTGCACTCATCCATCTATTTAATCCATATTTATAATTTTCACTAACATCACAACTTAATCATCTCAAAACTCAATTCACAATTCATCTTTGCATCACAATATTACATTTTTCACAATTATCAAGTTCATTTTAAAAATCTCAAATATCACATATTACCATGAGCTTTCACTATATTCAAGCATCTCACATTTCTAACATTGATTTCACAATATTGCATTAAAATAACAATACCAATTTATATTCTTGCTTAATCAATATCATCTCTTTTTCCTTAACACAAAATCTTAACTTTATATATCCTAAACTTTATATAGTCACACTTTGTTTATACTGCTTAACTCATTCAATATCCAACCATACTTTTCTCATTTCAATAACATATCTTTCAGTATTTACAATCCAACATTATTTCCTCTATCTAGCAAACCCAACATAACCTCTATTATAAAGAGATTCAAAATGTAGAAGAACGAGTGCATACTCTTATATTGATTTTGTTTCCCAATTCATTTCCAACTTTATTCTTCTTTTCATTTCTATATATGTCAAACACATATCAATAATCAAACTTTTTACTTATAAATTCCATATCATTTGTTTATACTACTATCATCTATCTCATGAAATTCAAATACATCACAAATCACATAATGCCACGTTAGAGACCAACCTAGGGGTGAATGCATATGCATGTATTACCAATTGCATTTCAACACTTTTCTTTTTAATTCTATTTAAACTCTTCAAAAATTCTCTTTTTAGTTTCACTTAGGCCGAGAATCTCAAACCTAAGCTCTGATATCAAAATAACTGTAACACCCTGATACTCCATATAAATACTATACATATACTCGATATACGTACAGTAAGTATATAAAGCATAAGGATGTCACTTTTCATTACCATTTAAAAATCCTTTAACCGAATTCCAATCATGATATATTAATCTAAAAATCATTTACAAATCATTAAACATTTACGGATCTTACATATATATACAATAATGATCTTATTTTTATCAAATACATCATTATTAAAGATTATACATGTATGCAGCACCCTCTAGTTGGTCTCGACAAGCTATTACTCTTCTCGTGGCATAACAAAAAAAACTTCTCATCTTCCACATAGACACCTGCACGAATACACATCCGCGCTAAGCCTGAGAGCTTAGTAGTACAAATAAATATAAAAGTATATTTTACGAAGGAGTCATACCTCATATGCTTAACCTTATGTCTTATTGTTTCTTTAACCCGTTTTTTTCTTTTTCAATGCATTCTTCATATATTCCTATTAATCTTATAGATAATATATATATTTACATAGCACATTCACATTAACAATACTTACCATTTCTAACTCATATATATATATATATTATCATATCATATATATATATATACTTTCAATCTCACATATATCCACATAACTCCTCACACCAAATCTCTTTTCAACAATTCACTTACACAGTATTAACATGTCATACTTCATAATACAACATTTCATTACACCATTCAATAAATTCATTATTCACAATTCAACATTCACAAAAACATATTTGAACAAACACAAGCATTGGCCCAAAACAAAACCAATATGTTATTCAAAGTTCAGAGTCCCTGTTTTGATTTAATATCACAATCATCAAGCCCGTAGGCAATATATATATCATATCTCTATCCATGGATAGCATAACAGACCCAGTCTCTTGGACCATCAACCCATTAACATGAGGAGATCCTCAACCCGGCTAGACTGTTACAAATTTTCAAATGGAAGTGGTTTACGGGTCTCCCATTTCACCATCATTCCATATTCACATTTTTTTAACTGAAATCGGCTTACGGGCCATTCCATTTCGCCTATCCAGTGATTCATATCACAATTTCCAATTGGAATCGGTTTACGGGCCATCCCATTTCACCTATCCAATGGTTCATAGGCATGCCATCAAATACAGGACTCTGAAAGTTGAATAAACACATTAGGCACACAAACATTTCATTTATTTCATTCTCAATTCATTTCTCATTTCACATTTCATAATTCATTAGGCAATCATGCCTCAATCAATTCTTTTTCATCAACTTGGCCCAATCACAATGGACTCACATATCATTTAATTCATCATATACATCATCATAGCCATCCACAATGGCATCATTTAGGCAAACATGCCTCATTTATCTCATTTGCAATATCATAACCATCACAAATCATTTAATTCATCATAACCATTCACATTGGTTTTGCATCAATTCTCAAATCACATTATTCATATTTCATAGCACATACATTTTATATTTCATCTTTGATATATATATATATACATAACCATTCACATTCATGTATACACAATCAATTTTATTACCATATTCTTTGAATACATATCATACCAATCTCATCATCACATCTTTCACCTTTGATAATACTTATACATATATATTGAATGCTTTCACATTTCACATATTTTATTATACCATCATAACTCTTATATATCATAGGATATACATTATTCATATATATCTTTTTCAATAATATAATAAATTACTTAATACATTTATAATCAAATGTATTATGATCCCAAGTCATATAAAGATATTAAATCAAATAAGGTTTTGGTACTTACCTTATGAACACTCAAACAACTCTAAGCAATCCTTGCTTCCAAAGATTCTTCACTTCACAACTTAGGGCAATTCACCTTCTTTACAACACCTAATCCAACAATGATACAATTCATGAATTCCAATATCATTTATCAATTAATAACCTCTTACTAAAGCCTTAAATCACAAATTACACTCCCACAATACTCATAAAGGCCCACGGCCGTGGCCACCACCAACCCCACGGGCGTGGGATCAAGAGTAATTCTACCTTCCTAGCTCCACTTCCCCACGGCCATGGCCAACCAAGGCCACGGGCGTGGCATCCAGAATGCTCCTGCCTTCACCCAAAATCACATATTTTTGACTTACAACTCCAACAAACACAACCAACATGAAAATCTATGAAAATAATCAAGCAAACTCAAGTCAAACATCATTTATCACTTCAAAACCCTAAAACAATCTCAACTCCAACACTTCCAAAATCAACAACAATTTAACTTCTCAACTTAACTTCACACCTTACTCATATCAAAACCCAATTAAATCCATAGAAATCAATTTAAAGAAAGAGGCACTTACTTGGATTCTTAGTCAACTCTTCAATATCCACTAGCAAATCACTTGATATCCTTTAATCTTTGGTGCAAATAGAAGCAAAATCACCTCTCTCTCTCTCTCTCTCTAGCTTCTCTCTCTCTCTCTCTCTCTCATCCAAACAGAAAAGAAGAAGACGAAGAAGAAGAAAGAAAGAAAGAAAGACTTTCTCTTTCTTCGTTCTTATCCCAAACACATATATAATAATAATAATAATAAAAATAATAATAATAATAATAACAATAATAATAATAATAATAATAATAACAATAATAAATCTCCACCACACACATCTCCCAACCTTTGACTTTCTTTCTCTTTTTTTTTTCTTTTTGTCCTTATTATCACTATTATTATTATTAATTAATTCTACAAATATATATATATAACTCACTTTCCTACACCACTTTATATCCCATGTATATGTGATATATATGTATATGTCTTTTATATTGTATTTATATATTTCCATATATACATATACATTAAATCTAAATACACAATAACTCCAAAACTTTTAGAGTATATTTTGGGATATTACAATTCTCTCCCCCTTAAATAATTTCGTCCTCGAAATTATCAGTGCTGTAACAATTCATTCTTAACAAAGTACTATCTTAACTTCCTAATGAAGTTAATTATATGCTTAAATTATTATGTCATCAAATCATATAACATCAATTCTTCCCTTTAGAATCAACCATCTTCTATATATCTCATTACTTCCTTGATCAAACATTCCAAAGAACTCATTACACTTCTTACTAATATCTTTATACAAGAATCAAATCATCTTATAATCTATATATACCATTCATCTATTATATCCAAAATATATTATCACTTCATCTCTTTTCAGAATAATCTCTTAACTTTAAGCTTGGAAATTTATTGATTTATCTCTTACTGCTGCTTATCCTGTCGTTACAATCACTTTTGAAATTAGTCACTTATCAAACTTTGATGTATAACAATATTTTCATTTTTCTTATACTTAAGTTCTTCTTTACCATATTTTTCACTTAACATTTATATTGATACAATCTTTAACCTTACTTTACAGATCATCAACCTTTTTCCTTATTTCATCATTTATAATGGATATATCATAACTCATTCATGTATCAGCATATTACTTCTTATATACATTGTCACATATATCTTATACTCTTTACACAACTATACATATTAAATCTCAATAATAATTTGCGATCTTAGCAAAAATTTAGATTAATTGATCTCGCTGTCATATTATAACAACATCTCAATCTTATTCTATTCAAATCAACCATTGACTTATTTAAGCTTATCATCACATATCAATATATATGACCTACTTCTATTAGGTCAAACTCATTCTCAAATTTTAATCCCTTAAGATTCATCTATTCGACTCTTTTGAGATTATACTCATTAACAACAAATCACTTCAAATTATCTTTCGGTGTTCATATAAATATTCTGCTTCCTATAATAGCAGTGCAATCTTACATACTTCTCATACTATAATTATTACCCATAGTTCATTCACTTAACATTATTTCCATCAATTAATTCATCTTATAACAACATATATTCAGTTCATATTCAATCACATTTTATAATTTCTCCCATTTATCATTTCCTCACATTATCATATCATTACTATGCTTACATTATCACCCTTTTTAACTATTCTTCAGAATTCAAAACACTTACACAGTTCTCTTTTCTTTCCATACTTTCCATAATTATAAACAAATTCTAACATTGAACTGAGAAGATATAACTTTACCATTCATAATCCCTTAACCATGTTTCTTGAAACAAAATTATCAACCTCACTCACATAATACTACAATCATATCATCTCTGGTCCAAATCTGCTGATAACAAAATTTACCAGCCAATTACACTAACAAATCATACAGCCAGAGTATATTAATGGTCACATCTGTAGTTTAAAAAAAAATCAATATTGCTTCTTCACACATTTCCACTTACAATACTAAGTTTACATATTCCCTCTCTATACTTTTTCTATTCCCCAAGAGTTAACATAATTTAACTTTGTTTCAAAACAATTTGCTCTTGATCATAAGATCATAATTAGCCTAACTCACGTCAACAACATTATTTATAGCACTTTAATGCACAACATTTAATCATATACAATTTCATTGCTCAGTGTTACACGAGTCCTTTCTCACTCTTCATTTCATTCCATAAGTTAACTCTGCATATGTCAAAACCTAATCTCTCATAAATCCACTAACACGTACCATATCATTCTCCATACCACTAGACAAATAGTTATATCACATTCACATTCATAGGTCACATCCACAATGTGACTTGCTTTCCACATTACCTATACATGTATACACATAATCATGCAATTATATTTAATTCCTCTTTTATATACCATCAACACAATTTAACCTTTATTACTTTCCATTGAATAACATTATTCTTATCCCTTTTTGACATAACTTAAGTTATTTATCAGCTCAACGCATATATACAATCTACTCATAATAATACTTCATAAAATCTTAGTCACTATACTAAGGTGACATCTCTCTCACATTTATTTTTAAATGCATTTAGTATACCATTTTTTTTTCCATTTGTTTACTATTCAACATATAGATATCACTCCTATATTTATACATATACACATTACATCCCATCATATACACTTTGAGCTCAATATCCTCTATACAATTTCCAAGTCTAATTATCACAAATCAAATTTTCTTGAACCAACATTGTTCAATCCAATTCTCACTATCAATCTTATCACATGATCTTACTTTGCACAATTTGTCAATACAAGTATAATCATTCTCAACATCATATGAATATATATACAATAATGTAATTTATACTTACTCTTCATAGCTTTTCAGACCATATTCATTTCATAAAATAACTCAAGTATTATGATCATTTCATTACAATACATTACTCAATGGCATTGACGCATCAACATAATTCACCTTATGCATATCACAACATATGATTTATTCATATGTTAGTCTCGTATTAGACTCTTAGATCACAATTTACAAGTCAATATCAACATTAAGTCCCCACGGTCGTGGCCTCCATGAGCCACGGTCGTGGCATCCAATCCGGGACTGTTTTCTGAGACAAACTCAAGTGTTTTACATTTTAAACCAATCCACATGAATACAAACATAATCAAACTCTTCTTTTCTTTTGAAAATTGAGTTAAAATTCAAATCCAACATATTCAAACTATTTTGCACTCATCCATCTATTTAATCCATATTTATAATTTTCACTAACATCACAACTTAATCATCTCAAAAATCAATTCACAATTCATCTTTGCATCACAATATTACATTTTTCACAATTATCAAGTTCATTTCAAAAATCTCAAATATCACATATTACCATGAGCTTTCACTATATTCAAGCATCTCACATTTCTAACATTGATTTCACAATATTGCATTAAAATAACAATACCAATTTATATTCTTGCTTAATCAATATCATCTCTTTTTCCTTAACACAAAATCTTAACTTTATATATCCTAAACTTTATATAGTCACACTTTGTTTATACTGCTTAACTCATTCAATATCCAACCATACTTTTCTCATTTCAATAACATATCTTTCAGTATTTACAATCCAACATTATTTCCTCTATCTAGCAAACCCAACATAACCTCTATTATAAAGAGATTCAAAATGTAGAAGAACGAGTGCATACTCTTATATTGATTTTGTTTCCCAATTCATTTCCAACTTTATTCTTCTTTTCATTTCTATATATGTCAAACACATATCAATAATCAAACTTTTTACTTATAAATTCCATATCATTTGTTTATACTACTATCATCTATCTCATGAAATTCAAATACATCACAAATCACATAATGCCACGTTAGAGACCAACCTAGGGGTGAATGCATATGCATGTATTACCAATTGCATTTCAACACTTTTCTTTTTAATTCTATTTAAACTCTTCAAAAATTCTCTTTTTAGTTTCACTTAGGCCGAGAATCTCAAACCTAAGCTCTGATACCAAAATAACTGTAACACCCTGATACTCCATATAAATACTATACATATACTCGATATACGTACAGTAAGTATATAAAGCATAAGGATGTCACTTTTCATTACCATTTAAAAATCCTTTAACCGAAATCCAATCATGATATATTAATATAAAAATCATTTACAAATCATTAAACATTTACGGATCTTACATATATATACAATAATGATCTTATTTTTATCAAATACATCATTATTAAAGATTATACATGTATGCAGCACCCTCTAGTTGGTCTCGACAAGCTATTACTCTTCTTGTGGCATAACAAAAAAAACTTCTCATCTTCCACATAGACACCTGCACGAATACACATCCGCGCTAAGCCTGAGAGCTTAGTAGTACAAATAAATATAAAAGTATATTTTACGAAGGAGTCATACCTCATATGCTTAACCTTATGTCTTATTGTTTCTTTAACCCGTTTTTTTCTTTTTCAATGTATTCTTCATATATTCCTATTAATCTTATAGATAATATATATATATATTTACATAGCACATTCACATTAACAATACTTACCATTTCTAACTCATATATATATATATTATCATATCATATATATATATACTTTCAATCTCACATATATCCACATAACTCCTCACACCAAATCTCTTTTCAACAATTCACTTACACAGTATTAACATGTCATACTTCATAATACAACATTTCATTACACCATTCAATAAATTCATTATTCACAATTCAACATTCACAAAAACATATTTGAACAAACACAAGCATGGGCCCAAAACAAAACCAATATGTTATTCAAAGTTCAGAGTCCCTGTTTTGATTTAATATCACAATCATCAAGCCCGTAGGCTATATATATATCATATCTCTATCCATGGATAGCGTAACAGACCCAGTCTCTTGGACCATCAACCTATTAACATGAGGAGATCCTCAACCCGGCTAGACTGTTACAAATTTTCAAATGGAAGTGGTTTACGGGTCTCCCATTTCACCATCATTCCATATTCACATTTTTTTAACTGAAATCGGCTTACGGGCCATCCCATTTCGCCTATCCAGTGATTCATATCACAATTTCCAATTGGAATCGGTTTACAGGCCATCCCATTTCACCTATCCAATGGTTCATAGGCATGCCATCAAATACAGGACTCTGAAAGTTGAATAAACACATTAGGCACACAAACATTTCATTTATTTCATTCTCAATTCATTTCTCATTTCACATTTCATAAGTCATTAGGCAATCATGCCTCAATCAATTCTTTTTCATCAACTTGGCCCAATCACAATGGCCTCACATATCATTTAATTCATCATATACATCATCATAGCCATCCACAATGGCATCATTTAGGCAAACATGCCTCATTTATCTCATTTGCAATATCATAGCCATCACAAATCATTTAATTCATCATAACCATTCACATTGGTTTTGCATCAATTCTCAAATCACATTATTCATATTTCATAGCACATACATTTTATATTTCATCTTTGATATATATATACACATAACCATTCACATTCATGTATACACAATCAATTTTATTACCATATTCTTTGAATACATATCATACCAATCTCATCATCACATCTTTCACCTTTGATAATACTTATACATATATATTGAATGCTTTCACATTTCACATATTTTATTATACCATCATAACTCTTATATATCATAGGATATACATTATTCATATATATCATTTTCAATAATATAATAAATTACTTAATACATTTATAATCAAATGTATTATGATCCCAAGTCATATAAAGATATTAAATCAAATAAGGTTTTGGTACTTACCTTATGAACACTTAAACAACTCTAAGCAATCCTTGCTTCCAAAGATTCTTCACTTCACAACTTAGGGCAATTCACCTTCTTTACAACACCTAATCCAACAATGATACAATTCATGAATTCCAATATCATTTATCAATTAATAACCTCTTACTAAAGCCTTAAATCACAAATTACACTCCCACAATACTCATAAAGGCCCACGGCCGTGGCCACCACCAACCCCACGGGCGTGGGATCAAGAGTAATTCTGCCTTCCTAGCTCCACTTCCCCACGGCCATGGCTCTAAATGGCCACGGCCATGGCCAACCAAGGCCACGGGCGTGGCATCCAGAATGCTCCTGCCTTCACCCAAATTCACATATTTTTGACTTACAACTCCAACAAACACAACCAACATGAAAATCTATGAAAATAATCAAGCAAACTCAAGTCAAACATCATTTATCACTTCAAAACCCTAAAACAATCTCAACTCCAACACTTCCAAAATCAACAACAATTTAACTTCTCAACTTAACTTCACACCTTACTCATATCAAAACCCAATTAAATCCATAGAAATCAATTTAAAGAAAGAGGCACTTACTTGGATTCTTAGTCAACTCTTCAATATCCACTAGCAAATCACTTGATATCCTTTAATCTTTGGTGCAAATAGAAGCAAAATCACCTCTCTCTCTCTCTCTCTAGCTTCTCTCTCTCTCTCTCTCTCTCGTCCAAACAGAAAAGAAGAAGACGAAGAAGAAGAAAGAAAGAAAGAAAGACTTTCTCTTTCTTCGTTCTTATCCCAAACACATATATAATAATAATAATAATAATAATAATAATAATAATAACAATAATAATAATAACAATAATAAATCTCCACCACACACATCTCCCAACCTTTGACTTTCTTTCTCTTTTTTTTTTCTTTTTGTCCTTATTATCACTATTATTATTATTAATTAATTCTACAAATATATATATAACTCACTTTCCTACACCACTTTATATCCCATGTATATGTGAAATATATGTATATGTCTTTTATATTGTATTTATATATTTCCATATATACATATACATTAAATCTAAATACACAATAACTCCAAAACTTTTAGAGTATATTTTGGGATATTACAGAAACTGTAGGTCTAGATCTATGCCTCTGAAACTGTACTGACCTACCAGCTGGCCTCTGACTCCTACTAACCCGAGGAACAAAACTTCCTTTACCTCTTTTCACAGACGAAGACCCTGCCTCAAACTGGGGCCTTCTAACCCTGATCTCTTCCTCTGAAGCAGCTGCAATAACCTGAGCTCTCTCCACGCTCTTAGCTGCTGCCGCAAGCTGGGAAAAATCATGATATCTAGATCCAGCCACATGACACATGATAGAGGGCCTCAATCCCTCCTCAAATCTCCTGCATCTATCTATCTCATCAGATATAATACCCCCAGCATACTGGCTCAATCGGACAAACTCTAGCTCATATTCCGTCACATCTGACTCCTACTAACCCGAGGAACAAAACTTCCTTTACCTCTTTTCACAGACGAAGACCCTACCTCAAACTGGTGCCTTCTAACCCTGATCTCTTCCTCTGAAGTAGCTGCAATAACCTGAGCTCTCTCCACGCTCCTAGCTGCTGCCACAAGCTGGGAAAAATCATGATATCTAGATCTAGCCACATGACACATGATAGAGGGCCTCAATCCCTCCTCAAATCTCCTGCATCTATCTATCTCATCAGATATAATACCCCCAGCATACTGGCTCAATCGGACAAACTCTAGCTCATATTCCGTCACAATCCGGTGATCTTGCTTCAAGCTTAGAAACTCAATTTTCTTCCCATCTTTATACTCCCTCGGAGTATACTTCAATTCAAACTCTCGCAGAAAATCAACATAGGACAATGTTGGTGGATCATCCATAGCATGGGGCACTGTCTTCCACCAATTGTATGCGTCCTTCTACAACAAGGATCTTGCATAATCAAAATTTTCTTCTGAAGTGGCTTGTAATTGAACAAATATTCTCTGCACTTTATCTAGCCACTGCTCAGCTACAGCTGGATCAACAGTACCTAGAAAATCTTCTGCTCCATACTTCCGTAATTTGTCATAATGTCTCACTGCTATCAAAGGCTGTGGGGGTGGTGGCGGTGGTTGCACAGGTGCTTGCCTCAAAACCTCTACCACATGCCTAAGCCAAACTGGTGGAACATCCTCACCAGCTGGTCCCCCCGACACCGAAATAGGTACCTCTCCAGCATTATCCACTCTAGCTCCCTCTTTAACCTCATCAGGAGCTACACTCTCCTCACTACCCTCGATAGATTGACGTATGTGAGAATCCATCACAACCTATATCTGCAAACACAGCAGAATATATCTTATTAAAGATCAGAGACTGCCAATCCCAAACATGTATATTATTCAAAAACCAACTTTTTAAATCAAAATATGCTTTTTCTTATATTTCACCTAGGTTGAGAATCTCAAACCTAGGCTCTGATACCAAAATAATTGTAACACCCCATTACCCTGTATACGTACTAAGCATGCTTAAACGATAGTAATATACTTATACTGAATATAGGAAACGTCACAGGTTAAAAATACACAACATATATCTTTGTAAATAAGTGAAACCAATCTCAAACATTTTAAAAGAAATCCAAAAGACACCATATATATATATAGATAAAACGTTTATTAATTCACAACGGAAGTTATTACAAATATGTTACAAAACAAAGTTTACAAAACATAGAATATATACATGATTGGCAGCTCTTCTCTGATCTTTAAGTCCAAAAGTAAATTCTTCAATGTCTACTCTCACTTGGTCTCGAGGAACTCTCGGGTTCAACTCTGTCACTTGCGCGATCAACACTATCGCGCTAAGCCAACGGCTTAGTAAAACAAAGTATGCTAACATTATGCTTCAATGCAATGCAATGTCATCCGTATTAATATCACAACATCATAGATGGAAATATAATACCACATCTTTGCATCTCACCATTCATACTCATAGCATATCATATTTCAAAATACATCCATGGATCAAATTATTCAATCATTTTAGCATCAATGATTCACATTTAAAACAAAGACAAGCATGGGCCCAAAACACACTAATATGCCATTCAATTTTCAGAGTTAATGCTTTGGTTTTGTTATCACATTTATCATTATCATAATCCCAACTAGGCTTCAAGGATTTATGTAATATCCCCAAATGTGCCCTAGAAGTTTAGATATAATTATTGTTTTAATTGGATTATGTGTGTAAGTTTAATTGAAAGAGAAAAGAATGTAAGATAGAAGTGTATATGTGTATATATGGAAATATATATAACATATACATAAGTCAAATATGATGGTCAAAGAGAGTTAGTGGAAGAAGATATTTATGTGTTTTTGAGTAATTAATTAATTAAAGGAAATGGAAATTTAATATTGAGTGGAAGAGAAGAAATGGGATTATTTTAAATACTTTAAATACTTGGAGGAGGTTTAAAGGAATTTTGTGTTGAGATTAAAAGTTGACTTTGCTTCTTACTCTTCATTTTCTTCTTTGTCTTCTTTGTTGGTCGGACATCCAAGAGACAAGGGAACAAGAGAGAGATTGATGGTTTTAAGATCAAAGTCTAAGGAGATTTGAAGTGATCAAGTTGGAGATTGTGGAATTTCATCAATTTTGGTAAGTTTTCTCTTAATTTCCTTTGTTGTTTTTGAAGTTGTGAGTAAGTTTGATTGTTGATAGTTAATTTTAGGAGTGTGTTGGTTTGATTGTGATATTGAGGGGTGTTTGGTGTTATTGATTTTGTTTGTGGGGCTGGAATGAAGAAAAGAGAAAGTTGGTTGGTATAGATTGAGTTGTGGTTATGTTTAGAGTTTTGATGATGTTTGTGATTTGTGTTTAATGTGTGTTTTGGCTTGTTTTGGTGTTGTTGCAAGTTTGAGATGATGTTTGGGTATGTTTTGTTAAGTTTGGTGGAAGTGGATGTTGGTGGATGGAAGTGATTTGTTAGTTGTGGTGTTGTTTGGCCGGAATTTGGGTTTTTGGCCTGACACGCCCATGAGCACGTCCAGGGTTCTTAGGCGTGTCAATTGTTCTATGTGGCAGTAGGTTTGACACGGCCAGTAACACACCTGTGTTATTGAGCGTGTCATAGCTACTGTGAGAATGGAGAATTTACACGGCCAGGAGCACGTTCAGGTTGTTGGACGTGTTGATGTATTTGTGTGAGGCAGTATGTATTACATGCCCAGTGACACGCCCGTGGTCATGAGCGTGTAATAGCTTCTGTGTTGTAGAATTAGGGCACGGTCAGGAACACGCCCGTGTGGTTGAGCGTGTCATGTGTAGAGATTGCCCTAGTTAACTCTTAACTTGATTACTTCTTGTGTATCCTTAAGTAAGTGTGTGTTATATTTGTTGGATTAGGTCTTGAAGAAGGTGATTTGTCATTGATTTAAGAAGCATAAGAACCTTGGGAAAGGGAGTGTTTTGAATTGTATAAATTGCTTTTGAGGTAAGTACGCATTATGCATTATTGCGTTGTTGATTCTTGTGAAGAATGTACTTTGTTATGCTTATATCAATGATGATATATACATGTATTATATAAATGATATGATGATACAAATGATTATACATTTGAAAGAGGAATTGCTAAGATGGGTATTGAGATATGCTATGATATGAGGCCATTGTGATTGGCTATGATAACTCAAATGTGATGTGAAGCCATTGTGTTTGGCTATGATGATTCAATTGAAAGATATAAGGCATGTTTGCCTAATTGATGATGAGAATTGAGAATGAAATAATAAATGAATTGTGTGGCTAATGTGTTATTCAATTTTCAGAGTTTGTTGTTGGTGGCATGCCTAATGATAGTAACACTCTCTTGAAGTTAGGTTGGGCTTGATCCTTGAAGCCAAATTGGGTAGAAGTTTAACATGTTTTACTCCCCTTGAAGCTTGGTTGGGTCTAGTCCTTGAAGCCTAATTGAGATGTTACAACCCTTGAAGCTAGGTTGGGTTGGTTCTTGAAGCCAAGTTGGGTTGATACTTAGCATGCTTTGTTCCCCTTGAAGCTTGGTTGAACCTAATCCTTGAAGCCTAGTTGGGTTTATGATATGATAAATGTGATGATCAAACCAAAACATCTACTCTGAAAATTGAATGGCATATTAGAGTGTTTTGGGCCCATGCTTGTCTTTGTATAAAATGTGATTCTTGAATGGTAAAATCAATGGTACTATGAATATTGTTATGACATTGAATGTAGTATGATGTGGTAATGTGATGTGCTTCTATGTGTGTGGTTTATGAAATATAAAGGTATGTTGTTAGCCTTCCATCTATGATGTTGATTTGTTATTAAAATGTGTGACATTACATTGCACTAAAGCATAATGCTAGCATACTTTGTACTACTAAGCCGTTGGCTTAGCGCGATAGTGTTTGATCGCGCAAGTGACAGAGTTGAACCTGAGAGTTCTTCAAGACCGAGTGAGAGTAGACATTGAAGAGTTCATTTTGGGACTTAAAGATCAGAGAAGAACTGTCAATCATGTATATATTCTATGTTTTGTAAACTTTGATTTATATCATATTTGTAATACCTTCCGCTGTGAATTATTAAACATTTTATATAAAGTGTCTTTTGGATTTCTTTTATTTGTTTGAGATTGGTTTCACTTATTTATAAAGATATTTGTTGTGTCTTTTTAAACCGTGGCATTTTCTATATTCAGTATACGTATATTACGATCGTTTAAGCATGCTTAGTACGTATACAGGATATAGGGGTGTTACAATTGTTTTGGTATCAGAGCCTAGGTTTGAGATTCTCAACCTAGGTAAAGTGTAAGAAAAAGTGTGTTTTGATTTTAAAACGTGGATTTTTGAATAACATACATGTTTGGCATTGGCAGTCTCTGATCTTTAATGAGAGGTATTCTGCTGTGTTTGCAGATATAGGTTGTGATGGATTCTCACTCACGTCAGTCAGTTGAGGGTAGTGCTGAGAGTATAGCTCCTGATGAGATTAGAGGGGGAGCTAGAGTGGATAGTGCTGAAGAGGTACCTGCTTCTGTATCGGGGAGACCAGCTGGTGAGGAGGTTCCACCAATTTGGCTTAGGCATGTGGTTGAGGCATTGAGGCAAGCGCCAGTGCAACCACCACCGCCACCACCCGCACAGCCTTTGGTATCAGTAAGGCATTATGACAAATTAAGGAAGTATGGAGCAGAAGATTTCTTGGGTACTATTGATCCAGCTGTAGCTGAGCAGTGGCTAGATAAAGTATAGAGAATATTTGTTCAGTTACAAGCCACTCCAGAAGAAAATTTTGATTATGCAAGATCCTTGTTGCAAAAGGATGCATATAACTGGTGGAAGACAGTGCCTCATGCTATGGATGATCCACCAACATTGTCCTATGCTGATTTTCTAAGAGAGTTTGAATTGAAGTATACTCCTAGGGAGTACAAAGATGTGAAGAAAATGGAGTTTCTAAGCTTGAAGCAAGATCACCGGACTGTGACGGAATATGAGTTAGAGTTTATCCGGTTGAGCCAGTATGCTGGGTGTATTATATCTGACGAGATAGATAGATGCAGGAGATTTGAGGAGGGATTGAGGCCCTCTATCTTGTGTCTTGTGGCTGGATCTAGATATCATGATTTTTCCCAGCTTGTGGCAGCAGCTCGGAGTGTGGAAAGAGCTCAGGTTATTGCAGCTGCTTCAGAGGAAGAGATCAAGGTTAGAAGGCCCCAGTTTGAGGCAGGGTCTTCATCTGCGAAAAGAGGTAAAGGAAGTTTTGTTCCTAGAGTTAGTAGAAGTCAGAGGCCAGCTGGTAGGTCAGTACAGTTTCAGAGGCAGAGATCTAGACCTACAGTTTCAGTGGCGAGTGCTCCGATCCCAGTGACTCAGAGATCCACCTTACCCATATGCATTCATTGTGGTAGGCCACATGGTGGTACTTGTTGGAAGACTGGTGTAGCAGGGGTATGTTTCAGATGTGGATCTCCTGATCATTTTGTGAGAGATTGTCCTGAGAGACAGGAGCGGATGTCAGTGGATACTGCAGCTTCCCGACCTAGTGTGAGGGGAGGTCGAGGAGGCAGAGGTTTCAGCAGAGGAGGCAGATCTGGGTTCAGTTCTAGAGGAGGTTCTACATCCAGGGACAGTAGACCAGAGGAGGTTGGATCTTCTCAGAGGATTTATGTGATGCAGAAGCAACCAGATGCTTCGGCAGTCATAGCTGGTACTTTTTCTTTATTTGGTATTTCAGTACTTGCTTTGATTGATCCCGGATCCACGCATTCATATATTAGTGCATCTGTTTTGCCTGTGTCTGATGTGCATGCTGAATCCCTAGGATTTGATGTATTGGTGACAAATCCTTTAGGGCATAGTGTGATTGTTAGCAAAGTGCACCGAGATAGTGCAGTGATGGTGCAATGTGAGGAGTTTCTTGGAGATTTGATTGAGATGCCTTTTAAGGAATATGATGTGATCCTAGGCATGGACTGGTTATCTAGACATAGAGCTGTGGTTGACTGCCAAAATAAAGTCGTTACCTTGAGAACCAGCGATGGTAGAGAGGTGTTAGTATCTAGTGAGCAGGGACAGCTAGCATCCTTATTTGTTTCAGCTGTAGTAGCTAGGAGATTGATTAGAAAAGGGTGTGATGCTTACCTTGCTTATGTTGTGGATACTAGAGTAAAAGGTTCTCAACTTGATGATATACCCACAGTTGTAGAGTTTTCAGATGTGTTTCCAGAGGAATTGCCAGGGTTGCCTCCTGAGAGAGAGGTGGAGTTTGGTATTGAATTATTGCCTGGTACCACTCCTATCTCTATTACTCCTTACAGAATGGCACCTACTGAACTGAGAGAGCTGAAGGTGCAGTTGCAGGAGTTGCTGGATAAAGGGTTTGTTCGCCCTAGTGTTTCACCGTGGGGAGCTCCTATTTTGTTTGTGAAGAAGAAAGATGGTACTATGAGATTGTGTATCGATTATAGGCAATTGAAAAAGGTGACTATTAACAATAAATATCCTTTGCCTAGAATTGATGATCTCTTTGATCAATTGAAGGGTGCAGCAGTGTTTTCCAAGATTGATTTGAGATCAGGGTACAATCAGTTGAGGGTTAGAGCTGAAGATGTTCCTAAGACCGCCTTTCGGACCAGGTATGGGTATTATGAGTTTCTAGTTATGCCTTTTGGTTTGACGAATGCACCTGTTGTTTTTATGGATTTGATGAATAGGGTGTTTAGGCCCTATCTTGATCAGTTTGTAGTGGTCTTTATTGATGATATATTGGTGTATTCGCGTAATGAGGAGGAGCATGATAAGCATCTGCGGATTGTGCTGCAGATTTTGAGAGAGAAGCAATTGTTTGCTAAACTGTCGAAGTGTGAGTTTTGGCTTGACCAAGTAACTTTTCTCGGTCACATAGTTTCAGCAGAAGGTATTAGAGTTGATCTGAGTAAAGTTGAGGCTATTTTGAATTGGAGTCCACCAAAATCTGTGACTGAAGTTAGAAGTTTTCTGGGTTTGGCAGGCTATTACCGACGGTTTGTGAAAGGATTTTCTTTGATAGCTACTCCACTTACCAGATTGCTGCGAAAGGGAGTTAGATTTGTGTGGACAGATCAGTGTCAGGCTAGCTTCGAACAGTTGAGAGAAATGTTGACTTAAGCGCCTGTTCTTACCTTACCTGTGGAAGATAAACCATATGTGATTTACAGTGATGCTTCACATAGGGGTTTGGGTTGTGTTCTGATGCAAGAAGGTAAAGTTATAGCTTATGCCTCTCGACAGTTGAAACCTCATGAGCTCAATTATCCGACCCATGATTTGGAATTAGCAGCCATTGTGTTTGCATTGAAGATTTGGCGACACTATCTATATGGGGAGAAGTGTTTTATCTATATATGATAATGATAAATGTGATGATTAAACCAAAACATCTACTCTGAAAATTGAATGGCATATTAGAGTGTTTTGGGCCCATGCTTTTCTTTGTATAAAATGTGATTCTTGAATGGTAAAATCAATGGTACTATGAATATTGTTATGACATTGAATGTAGTATGATGTGGTAATGTGATGTGCTTCTATGTGTATGGTTTATGAAATATAAAGGTATGTTGTTAGCCTTCCATCTATGATGTTGATTTGTTATTAAAATGTGTGACATTACATTGCACTAAAGCATAATGCTAGCATACTTTGTACTACTAAGCCGTTGGCTTAGCACGATAGTGTTTGATCGCGCAGGTGACAGAGTTGAACCTGAGAGTTCTTCAAGACCGAGTGAGAGTAGACATTGAAGAGTTCATTTTGGGACTTAAAGATCAGAGAAGAACTTTCAATCATGTATATATTCTATGTTTGTAAACTTTGATTTATATCATATTTGTAATACCTTTCGCTGTGAATTATTAAACATTTTATATAAAGTGTCTTTTGGATTTCTTTTATTTGTTTGAGATTGGTTTCACTTGTTTACAAAGATATTTGTTGTGTCTTTTTAAACCGTGGCATTTTCTATATTCAGTATACGTATATTACGATCGTTTAAGCATGCTTAGTACGTATACAGGATATAGGGGTGTTACAATTTAGGTTCAACCAAGCTTCAAGGGGAGCAAAGCATGCTAAGCATCAACCCAACTTGGCTTCAAGAACCAATCCAACCTAGCTTCAAGGGTTGTAACATCTCAATTAGGCTTCAAGGACTTAGCCAACCTAACTTCAAGAGAATTTTACTTATATTAGGCATGCCACCAACAACAAACTCTGAAAATGGAATAACACATTAGCCACACAATTCATTTATCAATTTCATTCTCAATTGAATCATCATAGCCAATCACAATGGCTTCATATCACATTTGAATTAACATAGCCAATCACAATGGCTTCATATCATATCATGTCTCAAATCATATTATAATATTTCATTACTCAATTATACACATAGCATCATTGATATGACATTACCAAGAACAATATCCATATAACACATTACCATTCACAAGATTCACAATGCATAAAACATAGCATTGTTTTATGTAGTATCATATGCATCATCATTATCATCAAATGTGTATTCAATCTCAACATCATATAAATATATGCAACAATGCAAGGTTTGTACTTACTTCAATAACAATTTACACAATTCTAAACACTTTCCTTTTCCAAGATTCTTCACTTCCCAAATTAGGGCAAATCCCCTTCCTTCAAAACCTAATCCCAAAAATGATACAACACATAAGTTCCAATACAATTTATCACTCAATAACCTCTTACTAAACCCTTAAATCACAAATTACACTTCAACATCACTCACAAAGGCCCACGGTCGTGGCCACCTCAACCCCCACGGGCATGGCTTAAGGAATGGTTCTGCCACCCTTGCTCCCATCCTCCACGGCCATGGTTCTAATTGGCCACGGCCATGGCCAACCAAGGCCACGGGCGTGGCATCCACAAGGCTACTGCCCTCGGCCAAATTCTCAATTCTAAGTTTAAAATTTCAACAAACCTCAACCACATGCAAATCTATGAAAATAATCAAGCAAACTCAATTTAAACATCAATAATCACTTCAAAACCCTAAAACAAACTCAATCCAACACTTCCAATATCAACAACAATTTAACTTCTTAACTTAACATCACTTTCAACACTTAGAAACATACCACAAACAAATCTAAACCACCATCCATATTAACTCATCAATTCCAAACACAATTTCAAAAGAACAAAGGAAAAGCAAGGAAAAGAACTTACCAAAGTTGATGAATTTCACAAATCTTCAACTTAATCCTTTGATTCTTCCTTCAAATTTGAGTTTAGAAATCACAACACCTCACTTGCTCTCTTTCCCTTTGGATAGCCAGCCACACACAAATGAGAAGAAAAGAAAATAAAGCCAAGTCAAACTTCTCTTCTTCTTTAAATCTCCACCATGCAATTCTAACAAAGCAATTACCTAAATACCCTCATCCATTTAACTTAACCTCTTTTAACTTATATGACCATTTAAATAATTTCACATATCACAAAATAAAATATCTTCTTTCATTGACCATTCATTTGACTTATGTATATGTTATATATATTACCATATACCCAACATATACACTTTCTCTCTACACATTACTTCCCTTTTTAAACAATACATAAACATTCTCTTTTCAATTTCTTTTCTTATCAACATAACATATACACATAATTCAATCAACAACAATTATATCCAAACTTCTAGGGCACACATTGGGATATTACAGGACACATTCTCACCAGTTGTGAGGATTCCTTCAGTTCGCCTCATCCTAGCTATTGTTGCACATATGGACTTAGAATTATACCAAATGGACGTAAAAACTGCATTTCTCAATGGAGAGCTAGAAAAAGATCTATATATGGTCTTAAACAAGCTTCTAGGCAATGGAACATTAAATTTTATCATGCTATCATCAAGGATGGTTTTAAAATGATGGAAGAAGACCATTGCGTGTATTTAAAATGATCCGAAGATGGTTTTGTAATTCTGTCTTTGTATGTTGATGACATTCTCTTAGCTGGGAATAATAAAGTGTTGATTGATACTACTAAAAAATGGTTATCATCAAACTTTGAAATGAAGGACATGGGTGAAGCTTGCTTTGTGCTTGGTGTAAAGATCATAAGAGATCGCGCTAGAAGGCTCTTAGGTTTATCTCAAGAGACTTACATCGAAAAGATGTTGGAGCGTTACCGTATGCATGATTGCAAGCTAATGGACAACCTTGTAGAAAAAAGCTTGAGCTTAAGTCGTGATATGTGTCCCAAGACTCAAGAAGAAAAAGAGAAAATTGTCCAGAAATATCTTAACACAACCTTCGCTAAATAAAATACGAAAACCAAAGTTTAGTAGAACAAGAACAGAAACTAGATTTCACCGAACCTCAGAAGCATAGAGCACATCATGGAGATAGAGGGTACGACCATCCCGCAACACTGGCTTGCAGGAACCGATCCCAAGCACTACAGCAGAAGCGTTATTTCCCATGAATATACTTCTAGATCCTTTTGGAATTCGACGAAATTCCACAAAGCTATTTTGATCCCTTGCTATGTGGTCGGTTACTGCTGAGTCTACAGTCCAAAAAGGAACAGTTTCAGCAAGCATTAAGCAACTACTAACATACAAGTTAGAGGGACGAGATTGGTCAAACAATACCTTTGACTCAGTGCAATCATGAGCAAAGTGATAAGGTTTGCCACAATTGAAACAGTTGTTGTTTTTCTTTCCGCCGCGTTTCCCACGCTTGCATTTCTTTCCACTAGAAATGGCTTGATTTCCTTCTTTGCCTTGTTGGGAACCTTTACCCTTTCCACTTTTGCGTCCAGAACCTTGCGTTCCTCACTTATAAAGATCAGAGTATGCGAAATGATTAAATTTAGCATGTAATTTAAAAGATCAGAGTATCTTATAAAGATCAGAGTAACTAACGAAGTCTGGTAGTAATTTACACTCTTTTTAAATTACATGTAATTTAATTACCACCATTCAGTAATTTAAATTTAGCATGTAATTTAAATTATTTTTAATTTCCATTTTTTCCAGTATATTTAATTTTTAATAACAATTCAAACTTCACAATCTAAACCCTTTCTAGTTTGATCTTTCATTCAAACTTCACAATCTAAACTCTTTCTAATCCCAAGCATTTTTCCCCCATGGTTTTGCGTGTATGTGAAATGATATCATGTTGCGTTTTGAGAAGCATCGAACAGCTCTGGCAGTTTGGGATGCTGTGAAGGTTCAATATGGGGGAACATCAACTACCAGACTTCGTCAGTTAACCCTCAAGTTCGATGGTTATAAGAAGCGCCAAAATCATTCTATGAGGCAACATCTAACCACCATGTCGAACATGATAAGTGAATTGAGGGCTGCTGGGCATGATATGACTGATGAGCAGCAAGTCCAAGCTATAATATGCTCTTTGCCAAGTTCTTGGGAACACATGAGTGTTAACCTTACCCACAACCACAACATCAAAATGTTTGATGATGTCGCTCGTCATGTGGAGCTTGAAGAAGATCGTCTTCTCGTTGAAAAGCCTAATGAGGAGGCATATATGACGGAGACTAAAAACCGAGGAGCGCAAGGTTCTGGACACAAAAGTGGAAAGGGTAAAGGTTCCCAACAAGGCAAAGAAGGAAATCAAGCCAGTTCTAGTGGAAAGAATGCAAGCGTGGGAAACGCGGCGGAAAGAAAAACAACAACTGTTTCAATTGTGGCAAACCTGGTCACTTTGCTCGTGATTGCACTGAGTCAAAGGTATTGTTTGACCAATCTTGTCCCTCTAACTTGTATGTTAGTAGTTGTTTAATGCTTGCTGAAACTATTCCTTTTTGGACTGTAGACTCAGCAACAACCAACCACATAGCAAGGGATCGAAACAGCTTTGTGGAATTTCGTCGAATTCCAAAAGGATCTAGAGTATATTCATGGGAAATAACGCTTCTGCTACAGTGCTTGGGATCGGTTCCTGCAAGCTGGTGTTGCTGGCTGGTCGCACCCTCTATCTCCATGATGTGCTCTATGCTCCTGAAGTTCGCCAAAATCTAGTTTCTGTTCTTGTTCTACTAAACTTTGGTTTTCGTATTTTATTTAGCGAAGGTTGTGTTAAGATATTTCTGGACAAAATTTTTTATGGTTCTGGTTATTTGTTGAATGGTTTTATGGTATTAGATACCACTAACGTTAATTCTTCTATCTATGTTGTTGAAAATTCCAGTTCTAATTCTTGTAATGAAAATGTATTGTGGCATGCTAGATTAGGACACATTGGGCAAGATCGCCTAAATAGGTTGGCAAAAGAAGGTCTCTTAGGATCTATTGCCAAAATTGAATTGCCCACATGTGAGCATTGCCTAGCTGGAAAAGCAACTAGATTACCATTTGGCAAAGCTAAAAGGGCCATAAGTCCATTACAGCTTATCCATTCAGACATATGTGGCCCCATGAATGTGAGGGCAAGGCATGGTGCCTCCTATTTCATCACGTTCATAGATGATTTCACTCGTTTTGGTTATGTTTATTTGATCTCACACAAATCTGAAGCATTAGAGTGCTTCATTCATTACACAAACTGGTTGAGAATCAATTAAACACAAGCATCAAGGCTTTAAGGACTAATCGAGGATGTGAATATATCTCTGAACAATTCAAAGCATTTTGTGATGAAAAGGGTATAGCTAGACAGCTAACTATTCCTTATACTCTGCAACAAAATGTTGTTGCAGAGCGAAGAAATAGAACCCTCTTGGACATGGTTAGGTCAATGATGGCGCAAGCTAACTTACTAATATCCTTTTGGGGAGATGCCTTGTTAACTGCAGCCTATATACTTAATCATGTGCCCTCTAATTATGTCATATCCACCCCATATGAATTGTGGAATGGCGAAAAACCTAATTTAGGTAATTTGCATCCCTGGGGGTGTGCAGCTTTCGTTCATAATACTACCCATCAACATGGGAAGCTCGGTCCGAGGGGGAAGAAATGTATCTTTATAAGATACTCTGATCTTTCCAAAGGATTCGTGTTTATTGGTGAAGAAGCTGATGGGAGAGTGACAGAAATTGAGTCACGTGATGTCGTGTTCTTAGAAGAGGACTTTCCTACTAGAGGTGAGGTTAATAAGGATTTTCATTTTTATGAAATGCAAAATGTTGGTCAAGGCGCCCCAAATCACGCAGTCGAGGAATTAGAGGAAACTCAAAATCCTCCTGGGATTAGAGGGAGCGACATTGTACCTGATCAAGCTCCACAAGAGCAAAATCATGAATAATCTCAACCTCGCCGAAGTATTCGTGAACGAATTCCCCGTCGTCAATTTGAGATTGAGGGGGAAGCATTTATGATTGCTCCACAGGATGACGAAGAACCTAAAACAGTTCAAGAGGCTTTGTCAGGTCCTAAAGCTAAGGAATGGTATAAGACTATGGAAGAAGAAATGGAGTCTATGAAAACCAATCAAGTCTGGGATTTGGTTGATTTACCGTCAGGACGAAGATCTATTGGAAATAAATGGATTCTTAAAATCAAGCGTAAGGCGGATGGGTCAATAGAACGATATAAGGCTCGCTTAGTAGCAAAAGGCTATACCCAAAAAGTGGGAATTGATTATGAGGACACATTCTCACGAGTTGTGAGGATTCCTTCAGTTCGCCTCATCCTAGCTATTGTTGCACGTATGGACTTAGAATTATACCAAATGGACGTAAAAATTGCATTTCTTAATGGAGAACTAGAATAAGAGATATATATGGATCAACCTTTAGGCTTCGAGTCTAAAGGAAATGAGTGCAAAGTTTGCAAGATCAAAAGATCTATATATGGTCTTAAACAAGCTTCTAGGCAATGGAACATTAAATTTCATCATGCTATCATCAAGGATGGTTTTAAAATGATGGAAGAAGACCATTGCGTGTATTTAAAATGATCCGAAGATGGTTTTGTAATTCTGTCTTTGTATGTTGATGACATTCTCTTAGCTGGGAATAATAAAGTGTTGATTGATACTACTAAAAAATGGTTATCATCAAGCTTTGAAATGAAGGACATGGTAGAACCTTGCTTTGTGCTTGGTGTAAAGATCATAAGAGATCGTGCTAGAAGGCTCTTGGGTTTATCTCAAGAGACTTACATCGAAAAGATGTTGGAGCGTTACCACATGCATGATTGCAAGCCAATGGACACCCCTGTAGAAAAAAGCTTGAGCTTAAGTCGTGATATGTGTCCCAAGACTCAAGAAGAAAAAGAGAAAATGTCCAGAGTACCATATGCTAGTGCTGTCGGTAGTTTGATGTATGCAATGATGTGCACACGTCCTGACATATGTTATGTTGTTGGATTGGTCAGTCGATATCAATCGAACCCTGGTGAAAAACACTGGATGGCAGTCAAAAGAATTTTACGCTATCTGAAAGGAACTTCAGATTACATGCTATGTTACCAAGGAAAGGATGATTTGCGCTTGATCAGTTATTTTGATGCTGATTGGGGTGCCGATGTTGATGAGTGCAAATCAACCTCAAGATATACTTTTTTGCTGAATAATAGTGCAATACTGTGGAGTAGCAAAAAGCAATCATGTGTAGCCTTATCCACAATGGAGGCTGAATATGTAGCATGTGCTGGAGCAGCGCAAGATGCAGTTTGGTTGAAAAGTTTCCTGCAACATTTGGAAATTGTCAAGTCTGCATCAGAACCTGTGACAATTTTCTGTGATAATACTGCTGCATTGGCTGTCGCCAAGGATCCTAAATACCATGGAAAGACCAAACGCATCAAAAAGAGATATCACTATATAAGAGAGGCAATTACTGAAAAGGATGTGGTCCTGAAACACATTTCTACTAACAAGATGGTGGCTGACCCACTCACCAAACCTATACCCAGGGATATATTTGTTAGACATGTAAAATCCCTAGGCTTGTGTAGAATGTGATATGTGACGATATGTATGTGGACCATGTAATAATACTTACAGTTGGTTGAATAAAGTTAAATAACAATTTATTATTCAACATTTATTTATTGGTAAGTTCTGTTAGTATTGAGTAGTACAAATTTTTTTGTAAAGTTTGTTGATAGACATTGATTGGCTCACTCACACAAGCAATCACCTCTAGCGCAAATAGTGCGAGTAGAGATGAGACTATATGAATGATAGTGCTCACCGTACGACATGGGTGTAGTGGGAGCACGTTTCATTCAAGACCATTGATTTGGAGTCACCTTGGTTGGGACCAAGATGAGATTCAGAAATAAGAGAATCGACATGAATGCCACCCCACCATTCATGTGTCTATTAAATATAAGCTGAGTGTGAAATTAGTCATTTGGCACTATTAATAGTGAGTGGAAGAAATTTCAAGTTTGGTGCTAATGACATAGTGACAAGACTAAGACTCGTATGATGTATTACCTCTAACGAGGAGAGCAAAGACATATGCTCTTTATCTTCGGATAAGAAAAGCGAAGCTCCATCATAGCATGTATTTCATACTACATGTGCTAGCAACCTTACAGGAAGTAAATGAATGGATCCCTGCTTCTTTACTGTGTGAATCCTGGAGATCCATAAAGATCTCAAAATTGTACCCTTTGTAACTTTTGATTATATCATAATGAAATGAATTAATGTTTGCTACTTTAGAGTGTATCCTATAGTTATGGAATGATTCGACTTAAAGGAGCACTTTAGGAAAGTGAGTTAATTCAAATCTGATTGATATGAGGGCAAAAGATAGAGCTTTTTTATTCAACACCTGTTACTTGTATTCACCGGCCGGGATCATCAAATTCGAAAAAAAAAATTTGATATGAGTTAGAATACTTGTAATTGTAAGGATGGATTAAGTATAGAATTCTTGAGGGATTGAATTATACTTAATTGTGTGTTAGTGAATATGCTTGGGGTATATAAGTACACTATCATGGAAGAAGTTATTTGAGATTGATGTCTCCTTTATGGCCTAGGAAGGTTACTATATTGGAGCTCTCATTGTACATGTGCTTACAGGTCGCACGATCTATTCCCTAAATGTATGAGAAGTCTCTTGATCTTGTATCTGCCACAACCCATCATGGGTGAGTGGGAGATGTTAGTGTGTATATATATATATGGGTAGACACACCCATTTGGATGGGTTGCTTCCCAAGTAACCAACTGGTGGTTACTTGGAGAAGTTACAAAATCCATGTAACTTCCATTTATATAAAATATACATGCAACAGAAAGGAAGATAACGTTTTTTGTGTATCAAATAAAAGGAAGAGAAAGATTGAGGATAGAAGGGGTTTAGATTGTGAAGTTTGAATTGTTATTCTAGTAATAACAATAATTCCTGTAATAAATCAATTACATTCAAGGAGAAAGAACAACAAGTAAGTTGTTCTATTTTACTAAATTTAAATTACATGTTAAATTATAGATTAATACACAGACAAAAATGTTTAAATGATCACATAATATTCATTAACTATAATTTTTGATATCACAAAATTTCAAACAAAAGTGATAATGGCATTTACCTACTAATTCAATTATTACAAAAGTAAAAATATTGATTTGTCAACTATAATCATATATCATGATGATATATAAATTCTTCACAATTACATATAAAGGAAAAAATTTCTTCAAAATATAGTTTAGTGGAAAATATTTAACAGATGATATAATATCCATTTGCTATGATTTTTTTATATCAAGAAATTGCAAATTATAGTAATAATATCATTTACTGTCACAATTTCATTTCTTAGAAAAGTGATTATATTGATTTGTCACTAATAATCATATATTGAGGTGATGCATAAATTTGTCGATAATTGTGAAGGTACAAAATTTCTTCCAAAAACATATTGGTAGAAAATATTTTAATGACCATATAATATTCATTTGGTATGATTTTTTATGTCACAAAATTTCAATTTACAATAACTATCATTTACCGTTACAAATTTGTTGATTAGTGATAATATCTTTTTGTCATTAATAATCATATATCATGATAATACATTAATTCATCAGTATTACTTTTGGAAATAAATAATTTCTTTCACAAATATATCGGTATAAAATATTTAAATAATAATATAATATTCATTAATTATGATTTGATATCACGAAATTGTAATTTACAGTAATAATATCATTTATTATCACTAATTCATTTATTAGAAAACTAATAATATCGATTTTTCACTAATAATCATATATCGTGATGATATATAAATTTGTAACAATTGCATTTGAGGATAAAAATTTCTTCCAAAAATATATTAATGGGAAATATTTAATTAATAACATAACATTTAATTGCTACTATTTTTGATGTTACGGAATTTCAATTTATAGTGCAATATTATTTACCGTCACTAATTTACTTATTTGAAAAGTGACAATATTATTTTGTCACAAATAATCATATATCTTGATGATACATTAATTCATCATTATTGCATTTGGAAGTAAATAATTTCTTCCAAAAACATACCATTGGAAAATATTTAAATAAAGATATAATATTTATTGATTACAATTTTTGATGCCACAAAATTTTAATTTACAATGGCAATATCATTTATTGTCACTAATTTAGTATTTCAAAAAAATAATAATATCATTTATTTAGTAATAACCATATATCATAATGATAGATAAATTCATCAAAATGTATTTTATATTTCGATATTTATCTTTTATGACTTGATGTTAATTATTGCTTATACAATTTTTTTTAAAAAGTTAGTTATTATTTTTTAAAAAACAATACATTACATACTTTAATGTTTTTTTACTATTTATTATTATTATCAATATTATTATTTTACATTTATAAATTATAAAATAATTATCACTATGTCAATATAAACAACTAAAATTTTAGAAAACTTCAATTTTGATTTTTTTTTTCATATCAGCAAATAACTAATTTAAACTTAAACTAAGTTACTCTTATAAAAATATTATTAATAAATAATATTTTTAAATTATCTTTTATAGTTACAATAATAATATTATTACTATTAAAATATTATAATAATATTCATAAAAAAATATATCTAGCTTTTAAAATATATAATTGTAAAATAAGAAAACCAAAATAAATAACAATATGCCTCCTTTTTCTGCCACAAATGCATTTATATATTTCTTCCTAATTGGAGTAACTGAGATTTCATTTTTCTTAACTTTGCCTTGTTATTCATTTTCTTTGTATTGCGTTGTTATTCATTTTCTTAAGTTTGCCTCGTTATACATAATTTAAAATTAATCATGTCTTGTTATTCATTTTTTCATTATACTAAAATTGTCTTGGAAAAAAGCTATTTTATATATTTTTCTTTTAATATTTTATAAATATTTTAGTTAGAAATATGAACAATGTCTTTTTAACAAATTAAAGTTAATAATAACATATAAAATTAAATATATAAAAAATAAAGTAATCATAATTAATAATAATTATAATAATTGAAACCTTGCATTCTTTCGAGATATCCAAAAACAAAAAGATGTATGGGAACAGAGAAGGGGGAAAAGAGAAGAAATAAACCCATAAAAAATTAATTTACATCCGTTTCGAATTTCTCTGCTTTCCCAAAACTAGAAGGATAATTATTTTTCCTTATGGTTTGAGTGTTTTGATGGCAAATAGGGAAACAAAATTTGATGGTTAACTTAAAATAAACATTAGTGGTGAGAGGAAAAAATAAAGCAAAAGAGATGAGAAATTTGATTCTTTGTGGTTATAAAGGTTAGTGCCTTTTTCCTAAATATGCATAGTTCTATATTTTTATTGATTTGGGTTTTCATGGGTCTATTTGTGCATTTTGCTTTTGTGTTATAATTGTTGATTTCTTAGTTGGTTTTAGCTCATTATACCTAAATACATTTGTTAGTTACATGTATAAGGTTGTTGGTTTTCTTGTCTTGTGATTATGCATTCCGATCTATTTGGCTAGCAAGCACTGATTAAAATCTAATAATGACTTGAACAAACCAATCTTTAAGTTGAAACCCATGTTTCTTTTCCTTGCCATAATTATGTTTCCATTTCTCACACGCTAACGTATTGATGAGAGGGCATGTCATAATCTTGATTTGGAGATGCAACAGTCCTTGGGCTGGGCTAGCTTAAGGCTTCCAAGTACTATGAAGAACCATAATTGCCCAAGATCTCTCATTATAAAATAAATATTTTATTATTAAATTTTTAATTTCATTACTCATATATGCTCAACCACTCAATTTCTTTTCAATTCTAGCTACATGTTGCGCTCGAATTAAGTACTACTACAAAGCGTCACTCTCAAGTGTACGAGGTAGCTGTAGCAAAGGTGATCGCCCCAAGGTCGTTTCCCCAAGAAGGTGTGGTTCGGAATAGCTTGATTGACAATTATTTAAATGCATGAGAGTTTGTTGTGTTTGAGATGGTGCGAGAATAATTTAAACCTAAGATTAATGTGCGTAAAGATTAATGTGTGTGATGGGTGTACAAGATCAAATCGATTCTTGGGAAGGTGCCTAGGGTTATAGGTCCATTCAATCAAAGCCCAATTCTCAATTGTCCATTAACTTAACCTTGTAAATTAATTTGTTCCTTAAGATTAATTAGTCAATTACCAATCCATTAGTTCTCACATTCATGAATTAACAATGACCAATTCTTTTACATTACCAAATTAAAGAAACCCTAGAACTTATATTTCTAATTCATTCATTGGGTGGTCGATTATATAGTTCCGATATCGGATTTCACCTCTCGGTCCGTTGTTTTATTAGTTTTTGTTATAGATTTGTGTCTTGTTTATTATGATAATTATTGTTTTATTTAGGTATTTTGTTAGTTTTTATCGGTTTGTTTAGTGTTTTCTTTAATTGTGGTAGTTTAAGTTTATTTCAGTGTTTATGTCGTTTTTGATTTAGTTTTTAGTATTGTGTTTATGTTTTATTGGTTATTGTCTGTTTACTTCTTGTTTAAAGTTTGTTTTGAGTTTTGTGTTAGGTTAAAACAGACAAGGAAACAAATTGAAGGAGAAAGGGGCAGTGGCTGACACAGGCAGAGGACACGGCCAAGTCACTGGCCGTGTCCCATACCAAGTTAAAAAGAAGAACAAGTCCCAGTAGCAGACACATGCAAGGGACACGGCCAAGTCTTGTGGCCATGTCCCTCCGAAGAAGACTCACACAGCCAAGTCATCTCCACTTGGCCATGTCTCACCAATTCCAAAGGCAAAGAAGACTAAAACTCACAGTGGAAGACACAGGCAAGGGACACGGGCCAAGTCACCTGGCCGTGTCCCTCCAACAAGCTCCAACACGGGCAAGTCACCTCTGACTTGGCCGTGTCACTCAACAAAGAAGAAAAGAAGAAAAGGCAAGCAGTGGTGGACACAAGCAAGGAACACGGCCAAGTCATCTGGCCATGTCCCTCCAAAAGCCACTCACACGGCCAAGTCATATCTGACTTGGCCGTGTCCCTCATGAACCAAACGCGTAGCGAATTTTAAAGCGGACGTTTCGTATAAAAGGAAAGAGGGAAGCTAGGGTAAAGAACTGTTGAAGATTTGGAGAATATTTTCAGCCGTCAGAGAGAGTGAAGTTAGGGTTTAGCTTTGTTTTCTTGATTTTGATTTCACTTTTGATTGCTTTAGCTTAGATTAGATTGTTCTAGCCATTGTTTCATCCTTCTTGCAAGATTTGAACAAGAGATTCTTCAGAAGCTTCAAGGAGTTGTAACTTGGTTATGTTCTCGAACTTATTCTCTTTATTTACATTGAAATTTTTTAATGGATATTATCACGTCTATTTTGATTTCTTTGAACATTAATGAGATGAATATGTTCGATTGCATTATGAACTAATTTGATCTAGTCTAGGGTTTGTATGGATCTGCTATGATTGTATGAATTGGTTATTCTCTTAGCTAAAAATTTCTTTTGCCTTTATTGAATGAAATATTGTTACATATAATTGATTGGCCACCAATTGTGTGTTTTAGGTATTAGATGATGGATTGAGAGATGAAGTCTAATGCTGGAACAATTCAATTAAGGACTTAGGTGAATTAGAGATATAACCTATTAAAAAGATTGTTTCAATTATAACAAGATTAGTTGTAAGAGGTTTGAATGCGAGAGCTTATTTCCTTGACTAAATTAATTAAGTTGTTTGAGATTTAATCTTTGAAATTAAATTAGTTAAGCGGAATAACCGTTCATACAAATAAGTAGTAGAGAAGTGCAAACCCTAGACCTTTTTTCACTATTTTCATTTTATTTTATTTTGCCTTTTGCTTTTAATTGTTTCTTTTTCTAGAAAATTTCTGTTTATGCAAGGCAGAAGTTCACTCGAAGGAGAGCTACATCCATTCATTCCAGAAATTTAGAGAGTGAAAAGGAGCAGAGAGGAGTTTGAGCTCTACACCGGATTTGATACTTCAGAGGAAGACACTTCAAATTTTGAGTCAGAATCTGCACAATCAGTTAAAATGGCTGAAGAAAGACAAAGAACCATGAGAGATTTTGCTAGACCTGTCATTGGGACTTTCACTTCTTGCATAAGACTGACAGATGCAACAAGGAACTATCAGTTGAAGAACATTCATTACAACATGCTGCCATCATTCTATGGAGTTCCAAATGAAGATCCTTTGAACTTTATTCGGGATTTCTGCTCCACCCTCAACACTTTTCCTTTGGGAGGACTAACAGAAGATCAGTTGAGGATGAGATGTTTCCCTTATACTTTGAAGGATAGGGCAAAGAGCTGGCTCATGATGTTGCCTGAAAATTCACTGACAACTTGGGAGCAAGTTTATAACAAGTTCATGGGCAAGTTCTACTCACACCAAAAGACAGTTGAGTTGAGAGGGAAGATTGCTACATTCTCTCAATTTGAAGGAGAGCCATTTCATGAGGCTTGGGATAGATTCAAGATGCAATTGAT
Source organism: Garcia nutans (assembly GCA_947685225.1). Taxonomy (NCBI): domain Eukaryota; kingdom Viridiplantae; phylum Streptophyta; class Magnoliopsida; order Malpighiales; family Euphorbiaceae; genus Garcia; species Garcia nutans. Next base: position 21,561,472 of record CANTUV010000044.1, read on the forward strand.
CCAGTGTCCACATCATCACTACCCACTTCAACTCCTTAATCAGTTTTTCTATGATGGTCTAACCCAGCAATTTCAGAACACTGTTGATAATGCAGCTGGGGGAGCCATGGGAGAAAAGATAGCTGATGAGACTTATGAGATCTTTGAGATGTTGGGAGCTAATTCTCAACAAAAGAGTGTAAGGGGAATGTTGTCCCAAGATGGCAACCAAGAGGGGGGGGGGGTGAATTGGTTTCGTCAAGAAATAATGACAATTTAAAAAACTCAACAAACAAGAAATGCGGAATAGAGAGTTGGTTGAGTAATGGAGGAAGGTAAGAACACACAAGATTTATAGTGGTTCGGATTTACTTCAATCCTACATCCACTTCCTTAACAACTTGTTAAGGTTCCACTAGTCTTTGAAGTTTTCACAAGCTCACTTCCAACTTTACAAGTGTTTTTCTTAGGCTCACACTTACAACCCAAACAAGAGTTTTACAAGGCTCACTCTCTCAACCTAAGTGTTTCCCAAGCTTACACTCAAACTTATACAATGGTGTTTTCAATGCTAACACCTAACATTCATAACAATTCAAATACAAGTTTAAGCAAAAGGAAATTTGTTGCTTGGCTATGAAAATCTTTTCTTAATAATGTTATATCTCTTTGTTTTCTCATGGAAACATTGTATTTATAGCCAATGTGGTCTTACTAGCCGTTATTGCTGTTTAGAATAAAGTCTTGGCAGATTAGACCTTCTTTACTTAAACTGTCCGAAGCACTCAGCGGTCGCCCTTCATACAAGGATGGTCGCGCTCATGCTTCACGCGGTCGTCCTTTTAACCAGGGACGGTCGCTACTTTTGAAAAAGCTTCAACGGTCGAATTTTAGTGCTCTACAGCTGGAATCTTGCCCATGATGTTTTTGTCGGACCGTTTCTTGCCCATGCTGTGTTTGTCGGGACGGTCGCGCCAAGCAGAGGTGCGGTTGCCCTTTTTGAATATTGAAGTGGGTTTACAACGGTCATGTCACGTGTCACTTTCTGACAGAGCAAAAGAGATGTCCGCCATAATTTGAATCTTCGCGGTCGCCCTTGGTAGGTTTTCGCGGTCGAACTCACATTCTCGCGTCGAACTTCTGGACGCACCTGAGGACGCGAACACTACTGTCTCTTTGAGCAATTTCTTCTTGAATTGTTGGGCGGTCGCGACTCTGAATGGGGCGGTCGCTAAATTGGTAAGCGAGGTCGAATCATTCACCGTTCTTGTCACCGCGAACCTTACTGTGATTGTAATGATTTAAGTTCCTTGAGTAGCGGTCGGGCAAATATTAGGACGGTCGCTATTATGTAGGAGCGGTCGCGACTATGGTCGAACTTCTGACCGCTAAACCTACTGTGACAAGGTTTCATTCTGTAATTGCATGGAGCGGTCGTATTCAGTTGAGGTGCGACCGCTATACTTGTTCTGTTCACCTTTAATTGAAGCAACCTAATCCTGCAACAAGCTTTCTCAAACACAAGTTAAAATAGATCATCCATTTGAGTTGTCAAGGATCAAAATTAAGATCATTTGTCTAACAATCTCCCCCATTTTGACTTTGACAATTCAAATGGAATGATGAGAAAAATAATAAGTCTAAAATGCTCCCCCTTAACATATGCAACAATCATAGTTAAGAGCATTGTGATTATTAGTCTATCTTGGTGCAAATGTTCTATCTTGGTGCAAATGTTATTGTTTGATGCAAACATTTCTCCCCATAAACATTTTTCACTTTATTTGCAAATGTTCAACAAATTTTCATAGTTGTTTAAATGTTCAACAAATTGTAACAAATTGTTCTTGTTTGTTCTTGTTTTCCCATTATGTTTTCCCATTATTGTATTTTCATTCCATTTTGATATTTTCTCGCCCATTGTCAGAGGCAAAATGAAACAAATGTTAAAAACAAATGAAACAATGAAAGGGAATATAAACATTATATATATATTAAAGTGAAGGAAAGTACAAGACATGAAACATAAGCAGCAAACATATGAAAATGCAAACAAAAACAAATTAAAGCTAAGCTTATTCTGAGTCATCATCTATGTCTAACTCTTCTTCAACTAAAGGAGCTTTCCCTTTATCTTGAGGTGCAACAGAGACAGAGCTAGTGCTAATGGACTCTTCTCCTTCAGCAACGCTTTGGGTGTGATCACTTATATCCCAATCTTCAAGATTGCATTGAGGCAAGTCCAATTTGCCTTGCATGTCATAAAGATCATGGTGCATGTGGGATATAAGGTCTATCCTCTTGTTTAAGTGCTGGAATCTCTTGAAAACACTTTTCTTGAACTTAGTGAGTTTCCTGGAGAGAGTTTTGATAGCTTGGAGGATGAGTTGTGTGGAGGATGAAGCAGTTTCATGAGCAGCTTTTGATGAAGCAGCTTTTGAAGGTAGTTCTACTGCAACTTCTACAGAATCTCCCTCTTCCTCAATTGTATACCTTGGCCTTTTCTTTTGTTTATCCATAACTCCTTTCTTGCCATAGCAGTATACATATGACCTTTCTATCTTCCTTACACAACCAGCATGCTCTAAGTAATCCATTGTGATAGCATTGGAGGCTAGAGTGAAAGGGTTCCTCAAAGTGGCTAAGTTCAAATCATTCAGAAGGTTTAGGTGCCTAGCTATTTGAGTAACTTGAGAGGATAGGAAGAAGGTACCAGTTCTTGTAACAGCATGATGATAAAAGGTATCAATCAAGAACTTGGTTGTGTTCATTTTGATGTTGTGGGTGAAAGCATAGAGAAAGATAAGGTCTCTCTTGGTTACTTTCTCATTCCCATCTGCTCTTTGGTGAATGGTATAGGTGATAATCCTATGGAGCATCCAGTGGGTGAGAGATTTGATGTGCCTGGCTTTAGATTCCTTTTCAAAGGAAGTTTTAATGGAAATTTCTCGCCAGAAATCAGAAAGGGTTGGGTTTGAGAAGATTTGGTCATTGTAGGAGGTTATACCTTCAGAAGGGAAGTTCCAAATTCTGCCAAAATCTTCAAGGGTTAAGAATTGATACTGATCAAAGAGTTTGAACCTAACCCCATACCACCCTAGTGCAGAGTTTGCACTCTTCTCTATCTGGAATGACATTAGAAACTCCTTACTTAGACTAGAGTAACCTACCTCTTCTGGAAAGACAAAATTTCTCCATCCAAGGACATCCAACAATCCTTCAATTTCGTCCTTGATGCCCAAGGCAGACAGCATCCCACCAAAAGGTGATTTGGTGCCTTCAACCTTCTTCTTCTTTAGCATGGCATACCTAATGTCTTCCTCAGTGGTTTGGTGATGAGGTTTGTGAATTTTCTCACCCCTTTTTGACTGTGGAGGAGATGGAGGTTCAACAACAGGTTCTCTAATGGTGATTCCTGGAACTCTCTTAGCTTGACCCTTAATTTTGGAAGTGGTTTTTCTTTTGGGAGCCATTAGATTAGAAAGAGTAGAAGTAAACTGGAAAACAGAGGGTGATTGAGATGTAGAAGTTTTTTAGGGTTTCAGAAGTAAGTTTGTGTTCTTTGATAGGCAAAATATCAGATAAACTGTTGCAAAACACTTTTAAATAGATGAAGTAAAGAAAATAGCCGTTTATGACTGTTGAGAGTTAAGAGTTGCGACCTGTCACACAGCCAACGGTTATAAATTTTCGAGCAGAGTGTACAGGGTGCGGTCGCAGATTTAACAAGGTGCGATCGCGAAATGGTGTACAGCGACCATTATTATGATCAGTACGCTCGCGAGTGAAGAAAACAACTGTAACGGTCGAAACTATTCAAATTGGTGCGATCGCGCACAAATTTTCTCGACCGCGCTCAGAGATTTTTATTGAATGAAACTAGCAGACGAAGTAGCGAGCGCGAAAGAACACTGGAGCGACCGCGACATTCTTAAAAATGAAAGATTTAAGGAAAGATGGAAGATATTCTAAGTGTGTTAAGAAAAATTAATTTCATGCACATAGAAACTTTATTTTAAGGCAAAAAATTCTAATTAACTCAAAGTGATTCCATCAATCATTCCTAAATTGAGTTTGATGAAGTTAAGTCTTTCTTCATTCAAGGGTTTTGTAAAGACATCAGCAAGTTGATTTTCTGTATCTATGAATTCTAAGGTTATATTCTGATTTTGTACATTTTCTCTTAAGAAATGATGTCTAATATCTATGTGTTTGGATCTAGAATGTTGGATAGGATTCTTAGACAAATTGATAGCACTAGTGTTGTCACATTTAATGGAGATATTGTTAAACATTTTACCATAGTCAAGCAATTGTTGTTTCATCCATAATACTTGTGTGCAACAAAAACATGCTGCAACATATTCAGCTTCCGTTGTGGATAAAGCAACTGATGCTTGTTTCTTACTATGCCAAGAAACTAGACAATTACCAAGAAAGTGACATGCTCCTGTTGTGCTTTTCCTATCTAATATACTACCAGCATAATCTGCATCTGAAAATCCTATAATATGAAATGGTGTGTTCTTAGGATACCAAAGTCCTAAATGTATTGTACCGCTCAAATATTTCAAGATTCTCTTAGTGGCATTCAAGTGTGATTCTTTAGGACTAGTTTGAAATCTAGCACAAAGACATACACTATACATTATATCAGGCCTAGAAGCAGTTAAGTAAAGTAGTGATCCGATGATACCTCGATATTTCTTCTCATCTACTGCTTTACCATTATCATCTTTACCTAATTTCAATGATGTGCTCATAGGAGTTTTGCTAGTTTTGCAGCCATCCATTCCAAATTTCTTGATGAGTTCTTTTGTATATTTGGATTGGTTGATGAAGATCCCATCTTTACATTGCTTGACTTGCAGTCCAAGGAAAAATTTGAGTTCACCCATCATGCTCATTTCAAATTCCCTAGTCATACAAGAAGCAAATTCTTTGCATAGGGCTTCATTAGTAGCTCCAAATATTATGTCATCCACATAAATTTGTACAATCAAAATGTTGTGCTTATCCTTTTTAACAAAAAGAGTTGTGTCTACTTTTCCTTTTGAAAAACCATTTTCAAGCAAATATGCACTAAGTTTATCATACCAAGCTCTAGGTGCTTGCTTTAATCCATATAAAGCTTTGGTAAGTTTGAAAACATGATCAGGAAATTTGTAGTTTTCAAAACCAGGAGGTTGTTCAACATAAACTTCTTCATTTATGAGTCCGTTTAGAAATGCACTTTTAACATCCATTTGATAAAGCTTAAAATTCATATGACATGCAAAAGCAAGTAATATTCTAATAGCTTCCAATCTAGCTACGGGGGCAAAGGTTTCATCATAGTCAATACCTTCTTCTTGATTATAACCTTTGGCTACCAATCTTGCTTTATTTCTAATGATGTGACCATTTTCATCAAGCTTATTCCTATAAACCCATTTGCATCCTATTATAGAATGATCTATAGGTCTAGGAGTAAGTTGCCAAACATTATTTCTTTCAAATTGATTAAGTTCATCTTGCATTGCAATTATCCAATTTTCATCATTTAAAGCTTCCTCAATAGTTTTTGGTTCAATTTGAGAAACAAAAGCAACATTAACATCAACATGATTAATTTTAGATCTAGTAGTTACTCCCTTTGATGTTTCTCCAATGATGAGTTCCTTTGGATGATCTTTCTTGTATTGCCAATCCTTAGGTAGATCTTGAGCCTTTTCTTCAAGTTGATTGATCTTTGGAGCATCAATAGATTCAAGAGGTTCAAGAGTGCCTGCAGGGTCATTGAAAGTAATACCTTTCTTTTGATCAAGTTTAGATGATTCATCAAATACAACATGCATTGATTCTTCTATAACTAGAGTTTTCATATTAAATACTCTATATGCTTTGCTATATGATGAATATCCTAAGAATATGCCTTCATCTGATTTGGATGAGAATTTTCCAAGATTATCCTTGGTATTCAATATGAAGCATTTGCATCCAAATACTCTAAAATATCCAATTCTGGGTATTCTTCCATTCCATAGCTCATAAGAAGTTTTATTAGTTAAATGCCTTTTATAAACACGATTTGCAATGTAACAAGCTGTATTAACGGCTTCCGCCCAAAAATAAGATGGTAAATCATATTCATTGAGCATTGTTCTAGCCATTTCAATTAAAGTTCTATTTTTCCTTTCAACTACACCATTTTGCTGTGGAGTTCTAGGAGCAGAAAAATTGTGTGAAATGCCAATTTCATTGCAAAAGTTTTCAAAGTTTTCATTTTCAAATTCTTTGCCATGATCACTTCTAATAGATGTGATCACATATCCTTTTTCATTTTGAACTCTTTTTGCAAAGGTTTTGAAGTAATTAAAGGCTTCATTCTTTTGAGCTAAGAAATTAACCCATGTGAATCTAGAGTAGTCATCAACAAGAACAAATGCATATGATTTGCCTCCTAAGCTTGTAACTCTATTTGGTCCAAACAAATCTAAATGAATGAGCTCTAAAGGTCTAGAGGTGCTTATAACATTCTTTGTTTTAAATGAGCTTTTATGTTGCTTACCATGTTGACAAGGTTCACAAATCCTATCTTTATCATATTTTATCTTAGGTAAGCCATCAACTAAATTCTCATTACAAATATATTTCAATTGATCCATACCAGCATGTCCTAGTCTTCTATGCCATAACCATGCATCATTATTAGTGGACATTAAACATGTATGATCAGAATGTATGCTTACATTGTAAGTGTTGTTTGTTCTAGTACCCTTAAATATGATAACATCATTTGAATTTGTGATTTTGCATTCCTTGGAATCAAACTTAACAAAGTATGCTTTATCACAAAGTTGACTAACACTTAGCAAGTTATGTTTCAAATCATCAACAAGCCATACATCTTCAATTAAATCCTTACCAATAGAACCAATGGAGCCAACACCAAGAATTTTACCTTTAGCATTGTTTCCAAAAGTTACGTTACCTCCATGTTTATAGGTAATACTTGTAAAGAGCTTTGCATTTCCAGTCATATGCCTTGAGCATCCACTATCCACAAGCCATGTGCTTTCATTGGTAGTAGATTTTAGGCATACCTGCAAGCCAATTGTGATCATCCTTTTTTAGGTACCCACATATAGTTGGGTCCTTGATGGTTAGTAGAAAGAGTGCCTTCTAAATTTAGATGAGCTTTTCTTATATAACAATAGAAATTTTTGTGACCAAATTTCATGCAATATGTGCATTGCCATGGTATCCTATGCTTCTGCATTTTTCTTTTTGCATTATACATACAACTACAAGTATGTGATTTCTTTTGTACAAGTTTAGTAAACAACAATGCATAATTGTTTTTGGCTTTATCTCCTAGTGAACCGTAAGAAGTTCTTTTAGACTTGGTGCAAGCATCTTTGATATGAACATCAGAAATTTTAGTTGTAGATGCTTTCACAAAAGTTGGTTTACTAGGTGCAATGTTGGTTGAGCCATTGAATCCTAATCCATATTTCAAGGAAGGTGATCTTTGATTATTAATTAATGTGTTCAATGCTTCCTTTCCTTTATGAAATCTGGAAATTGATTCTTTTAGTTCTTTTAGTTCATGCTTCAATGTCTCATTCTCTTTAATCACTTTTTCTAAGTCATGTGAGCTTTTATTTAATTCTCCTATTGTATTCAGTAAGTGTTCATTTGAGGTTTTCAATTCTAAGGTAGAGTTCTTTAAGCATATAAAATCCTTTTCTAACTTAGAGTTTTTCTCTTTATAGAGCATCATTTTAGAGAAATATTTTTCTATTTTAGAATTCATGTGCTCAATCAAGTCACTATCATCTATATCATTTTTATCATCATGTGCTACAAGATCAAAGGATTGAGTACTTACCTCATTGGAGTCATCTTCAATAGCCATGAGACAAAGATTTGCAATTCCTTCCTCTTCTTCTTCTTCACTTGAGGAAGAGTCATCCCATGTGGCTTTGAGAGACTTTTTCTTTTCTTTATCCCATTTCCTTTTGTTCTTTAATTTGTAGCAATCCGACTTGATGTGACCAGTTTTTCCACATTCATAGCACTTTACCTCATTTTTCTTTTCTTTATCTTTGAAGGAGAATTTAGGAGGTGTACCTTTGTTTGCTTGTAGTCTTTTCTTCCTTTTCCATTCATTCATTCTTTTTGAGAGCATTGCCATTTCATCTTCATCATCAGTACCTTCATTGCTTGAGCTCTCAACTTCTTTGATTGCTTTGAGTGCAATTGGTTTTCTCTTTTCTTTCTCACCTTGATCTTCTTCTTTTTCACTGTGCAGCTGAAAAGTGAGTAATTTACCAACTAGCTTGTCGGTTCTTAATGTGCTGAGATCATGAGCTTCTTCTATGGATGATACTTTGGATTCAAAGTTCTTTCTAGCTCTTAGGGCTCTCAAGATTTTACTGTTTACATCACCTTGATCATATACCTTGCCATACTTCTTCAGTTCATTGACAATAGCAAGCAAGTGATTTGTCATGTCGGTGACATTTTCATTTGGTTTCATCTTGAATAGCTCATACTCATGAACATGCATTTGTTTCTTGGTAAATCTTACTTGAGTTGTACCTTCATGGTAGTTTTCAAGTGTTTTCCAAATACAATGTGCACAAGTTAAATGTTGAACTCTTCCACCTTCTTCTCTTGAAATGGAGTTCATCAAGATGGAAGCAGCTCTATTGTTCTTGAATCGATCTCTGATATTGCTAGTTGACCATTGAGCTTTGGGAAGTGGAATTTGAATACCGTCAACCTCATGAGTAGGAGATTTCCACTCATTTTCCACGAAATCCCATAGTTCAATCCCTTCACTGTCTAGAAACAAATACATTTTGTGTTTCCAGTATGAGTAATCCGTTCCATCAAAGTAGGGTCTAAGAATAGAGTTAAGATTTCCATGAGAGCTTGATGAAGAAGAAGTTGCCATTGTGGATCAGATTTCACAATTAAGTTTAAGAAATCTCAGGGCTCTGATACCAATTGTTGTCCCAAGATGGCAACCAAGAGGGGGGGGGGTGAATTGGTTTCGTCAAGAAATAATGACAATTTAAAAAACTCAACAAACAAGAAATGCGGAATAGAGAGTTGGTTGAGTAATGGAGGAAGGTAAGAACACACAAGATTTATAGTGGTTCGGATTTACTTCAATCCTACATCCACTTCCTTAACAACTTGTTAAGGTTCCACTAGTCTTTGAAGTTTTCACAAGCTCACTTCCAACTTTACAAGTGTTTTTCTTAGGCTCACACTTACAACCCAAACAAGAGTTTTACAAGGCTCACTCTCTCAACCTAAGTGTTTCCCAAGCTTACACTCAAACTTATACAATGGTGTTTTCAATGCTAACACCTAACATTCATAACAATTCAAATACAAGTTTAAGCAAAAGGAAATTTGTTGCTTGGCTATGAAAATCTTTTCTTAATAATGTTATATCTCTTTGTTTTCTCATGGAAACATTGTATTTATAGCCAATGTGGTCTTACTAGCCGTTATTGCTGTTTAGAATAAAGTCTTGGCAGATTAGACCTTCTTTACTTAAACTGTCCGAAGCACTTAGCGGTCGCCCTTCATACAAGGATGGTCGCGCTCATGCTTCACGCGGTCGTCCTTTTAACCAGGGACGGTTGCTACTTTTGAAAAAGCTTCAACGGTCGAATTTTAGTGCTCTACAGCTGGAATCTTGCCCATGATGTTTTTGTCGGACCGTTTCTTGCCCATGCTGTGTTTGTCGGGACGGTCGCGCCAAGCAGAGGTGCGGTCGCCCTTTTTGAATATTGAAGTGGGTTTACAACGGTCATGTCACGTGCCACTTTCTGACAGAGCAAAAGAGATGTCCGCCATAATTTGAATCTTCGCGGTCGCCCTTGGTAGGTTTTCGCGGTCGAACTCACATTCTCGCGTCGAACTTCTGGACGCACCTGAGGACGCGAACACTACTGTCTCTTTGAGCAATTTCTTCTTGAATTGTTGGGCGGTCGCGACTCTGAATGGGGCGGTCGCTAAAGTGGTAAGCGAGGTCGAATCATTCACCGTTCTTGTCACCCAAACCTTACTGTGATTGTAATGATTTAAGTTCCTTGAGTAGCGGTCGGGCAAATATTAGGACGGTCGCTATTATGTAGGAGCGGTCGCGACTATGGTCGAACTTCTGACCGCTAAACCTACTGTGACAAGGTTTCATTCTGTAATTGCATGGAGCGGTCGTATTCAGTTGAGGTGCGACCGCTATACTTGTTCTGTTCACCTTTAATTGAAGCAACCTAATCCTGCAACAAGCTTTCTCAAACACAAGTTAAAATAGATCATCCATTTGAGTTGTCAAGGATCAAAATTAAGATCATTTGTCTAACAGGGAAGAAGTAAAGGGGTGAATCAACTAGAAGCCAATACTGAAATGGTTAGTCAAATAGCTGAGTTAACAAGGCAGGTTCAGATGCTAAACATGAAGAACAATATTTCTTCATCTACTCAAGAAGTGTGTGGAATCTGTGGGACATTTGGGCATGGAGCAAATATATGCCCCTCTGCATATGAATCTTTTGGGAATGAAGCTGAGCAAGTTAATGCTATGGGGGGATTTTAACCAAGAGCCAGGAATGATCCTTACTCCAATACTTACAATCCTGGTTGGAGGAGTCACCCCAATTTTTCCTGGACAACAAATAATGCTCAATAGCCTTTCCATTTGCTCCAGAGACAGAACCAACAGCAGGGCCAATCCTCAAATCAAGGTTAGCCTAAGAGAGAGAGTTTGGAAGAAAGTTTGCAGGCTTTTATCCAAGTCAGTGCTAAAAATTAGGAGATGAACAACAAGAGGCTGGATTCCTTGGAAGCATCTTTTAAGAAGGTGGAGACCCAAGTGGGGCAACTTGCACAACAGATGCAGATTCAACAAAAGGGGAAGTTCCCAAGTCAACCTGAGCAGGCACAAGCAGTGACTGTTCTTAGGAGTGGCAAGGTAATTAATAATAATGTTGAAAATAAATATGTGAATGCAGGTGAGCAAGAGAATAAAAAGGAAGGAGAATTAGAGAACAAAGGTACTGAAGAAAGATCAATGGAGAAGTCCCCTACAGTAGATTTGCACAAGGCAAGCAATCCATACCGGCCACCAATACCATTCCCCAGCAAGTTGAAGGATGATAAAAAAAGATAAGCAATTTTCAGATATCTTCAACATGCTGTCTAAGGTAAGTATCAACTTACCCTTACTTGAAGCAATTAAGAACATGCCGACTTATGCTAAATTCTTCAAAGAACTGAATACTAAGAAAAAGAGGTATGAGCCGAATGAGAAGGTGATAGTTTCTGAGGTAGCTAGTGCTGTTTTGCAGCATAAACTACCTCCTAAGCTAAAGGATCCTGGAAGTTTTATTATTCAAATTACCATGGGGAATGGAAAGGGTATTGATGGCATGTGTGACTTGGGAGCCAGTGTGAATTTAATGCCTTATTCTGTGTACCTTGATTTAGAATTAGGGGAACTTAAACCAACAAAAATGGTGTTGCAATTAGCTGATAGATCTCTTAGATTCCCGAAAGGGGCTATAGAAGATGTGTTAGTTAAAGTTGGTAGTTTGATAGTACCTGTGGATTTCATTGTTCTGGACATGGAAGTAGGTAATTCTTCACCATCTGCACACACCATTCTGCTGGGTAGGCCTTTTATGGTGACTACCAACACTTTGATAGATGTTAAAAATGGAAAATTATCAATGACTGTTTTGGGACAAACTGTGGAATTTTCTATTTTTAACACTTCTCCTATTCCTACAACTGCTTTATATGAGGATTGTTCTTTCATTGATTGTGTTGATGCAGTTGTTTCAGATGTTTTCTTGCAGACAGGTTCTTCTGATAAATTGGAGCTGGCATTGACCTTAGAGAGTGATATGGATATTTTTGATGCAGAAATAGCCAGTTGCCTTGAGATTTTAGAGGGTGCTGAAATAGAGGAGCTTAAGGAGGACCCAATTCTTGAACCTTCACCCATTCAAAAAGAAGAGAAGAACCCCTCACTAGAGTTAGAGCTGAAAGAGTTACCTAAGAACCTGAAATATGTGTTTTTAGGAGATCACAATACTTTACCTGTGATAATATCTAGTGAACTTAGTGAAGGGGAGGAGATGAGGTTAGTGAGTGAGCTTAAAAGATTGAAGAGAGCAATAGGATGGGGATTGAGTGACATCAAGGGTATTAGCCCTTCCATGTGCATGCATAGAATCACTTTAGAAGAGGGAGCTAAACCTGTGAGGGAGACTCAAAGGCGCCTTAACCCAAATATGAGTGAAGTGGTTAAGAAGGAAGTGCTCAAATTGCTGGATGAAGGAGTGATTTATCCAATTGCTAATAGTGAGTGGGTGAGCCCAGTACATGTAGTTCCTAAGAAATCTGGAATCACTGTGGTGAGAAATGAGAATAATGAATTGGTTCCTACTAGGACTACTACTGGGTGGAGAATGTGCATCGATTATAGGAAGTTGAACAATGCTACAAAGAAAGATCATTTCCCTCTTCCTTTTATTGATCAGATGTTAGATAAACTTTCTGGACACTCACATTATTGTTTTCTGGATGGCCTTTCAGGTTACTATCAGGTGCCAATAGCTCTAGAGGATCAGTCCAAGACAACCTTTACTTGTCCTTTTGGGACTTATGCATTCCGACGTATGCCTTTTGGCTTGTGCAATGCACCTGCAACTTTTTAGAGATGCATGATGTCTGTCTTCTCTGACATGATAGATGATTTTATTGAGGTATTTATGGATGACTTTTCTGTTTTTGGTAATTCTTTTGATAATTGCCTCAATAAACTTGTTTGTGTGCTTGAGAGATGCATTGAATGTAACCTCACTTTAAGTTGGGAAAAGAGTCATTTTATGGTTACCCAGGGCATTGTTTTAGGTCATGTGGTGTCAAGTAAGGGGATTGAGGTATATAAGGCTAAAATTGAATTGATTGCTAAGTTACCCCCACCTACCTCTGTTAAGGGAATAAGAAGTTTTTTAGGGCATGCAGGATTTTACAGGAGGTTTATTAAGGATTTTTCCAAAATAATCCAACCATTGTGCCATTTGTTGGGGAAAAATGTTCCATTTGAATTTACAGCACAATGCATGCAAGCTTTTAATTCCCTTAAGGAAAAATTGACTAGTGCACCTGTGATTGTAGCTCCTATCTGGTCTTTACCTTTTGAAATCATGTGTGATGCCTCTAATCATGCAGTAGGAGCTGTTCTTGGGCAAAGGGTTGATAAATGCTTGAGAGTAATATATTATGCCAGTTTAACCCTGAATAGTGCACACATGAACTACACCACAACTGAGAAGGAAATGTTAGCTGTTGTTTTTGCTTTAGACAAATTTAGAGCATATTTAATTGGGTCAAAAATTATTATGCATTCTGATCATGCAGCTCTTAAATATCTGTTAACAAAACAACATGCTAAACCGCGCTTAATTAGATGGGTGTTGTTATTGCAAGAGTTTGATTTCCAAATCAAGGATACTAAGGGTAGTGAGAATGTTGTTGCTGATCATTTATCCAGATTACCGTACTTTAGTGAAAATCTTGCATCTGATGACATTCATAAAAATTTAGAAGCATTTCCTGATGAGCAGCTTTTTGTGGTATTTGATGCACCTTGGTTTGCAGATATTGCTAACTATCTTGCTTGTGGTATTTTGCGTACTAACATGTCATTTCAAGAAAAGAAAAGGTTTTTACATTTGAGTAAGTTTTATTTTTGGGATGAACCTTATCTATTCCGGATTTGCAAAGATGAGATAGTTCGCAGGTGTGTATCTGAGGAAGAACAACTGAGTGTTCTTCAATTTTGTCATGACCTTCACTGTGGGGGTCATTTTGGAGGAAGAAAGACTGCAGAAAAGGTGCTACAAAGTGGTTTTTACTAGCCTACTTTATTTAAAGATGCTCAAGAGTATTGTAAGCACTGTGATCGTTGCCAAAGAGTAGGTAACATTGGGAGGAGGAATGAAATGCCCCTTCAGTCATATATTGTTGTTGAACTGTTTGATGTGTGGGGAATAGACTTCATGGGTCCTTTCCCCAAGTCTTTTGGTTTTGAATATATTTTAGTTGCTGTTGACTATGTTTCCAAATGGGTGGAGGCAATCCCCACCCGTACTAATGATGCTAATATTGTTGTTAAATTTGTGAAGGAAAACATTCTTAGCAAGTTTGGCACACCAAGGGTGATAGTCAGTGATGGGGGGGAGCCATTTTTGCAACAGGCTTTTTGAGAAGTTAATGCACAAATCTGGTGTGAAGCACAAGGTGGCAACCCCATACCATCCATAGACTTCTGGGCAAGTGGAAACATCAAACAAGCAGCTAAAAGGAATTCTGGAGAAAACAGTCAACACATCTAGGAAGGATTGGGCAAACAGATTGCATGATGCATTATGGGCATATTGGACTGCTTTCAAAACTCCTCTAGGTATGAGTCCATATCGATTGGTGTTTGGAAAAGCTTGTCACTTACCAGTGGAGTTGGAGCACAGAGCATATTGGGCAATCAAGACTCTGAATTTGGACTTGGACAAAGCGAAGAGAGAACGATTTCTGCAAATTTCAGAGTTGGATGAGCTGAGAAATGAGGCCTATGAGAGCTCGAGAATTTACAAGGATCGCACTAAAGTACTTCATGATAGAATTATAGTGCGAAAGACATTGAGTCCAGGTATGAAGGTTTTACTTTTTAACTCATGACTCCGTCTTTTTCCAGGTAAACTCAAGTCTCGATGGAGTGGTCCTTTCGAGATAAATCAGGTGTATCCTTCTGGTGCCATTGAATTACTTAACTCTCAAACAAGTGAGACTTTTAAAGTGAATGGACAGAGAGTTAAGCCATACAATGAAGGATTTCAGGAAGTGAGGGTTATTAACAGCACTTTGATCCGTGATCCCTAGGCCTTGCATGATGTCCAGCTTTATGACATTAAAGAAGCGCTAAATGGGAGGCAACCCATCGGTTTGCGTTTATTTTTCGTAGTTGTAATTTTAAATTTAGCAAGTATTGATTTTATGTTCGGTTTAAATAAATGGAATGTGCTTTGATCGATTTTTCTTTACTTTGTGTTTCATGGTGTTTAAAGATGAATGGGTGCAAAATCGTTGAATAAAAATTAAAAAAAAATTAAGTTAATAAAAGGCAGTAGGTGACATGGCCAAAGGACTTGGCCGTGTCCCTTGGCCGTGTCACACACTGGACACGGCCATGCTTCCTCAAAATTTTTTAGATTTTGCAATTTTGTATAGAATAGGACACACCCAGGGGACACGGCCAAGTCACTGGCCGTGTCCCTCCAAGACTATTAGACACGGCCGTGTCCCTTCACTTTCACACACCAGACACGGCCAAGTACCCACTAACACGGCCGTGTCCCTCAAATTTTACACTTTTAAAACCCGATTTTGCCCAGTTCTTTTCATAAATCCCTAAATTTTCTATCTTCGTCTCTCTCGCTCTCTCGCTCTCTGTATCGCCAAAACCATTGATTTTTATTTCAAAACTCAAACTTTTCCATTAAAACTTCAAATTTCTTCACCCAAACTAGAGATAGTCACTTAAAACTTCCTCTTTACTCATATAATTTTGATTTAATTCAGTTTTGGGTGTTAATTTTTTAGATCTCAAGATGCCAAGAACTAAAACTGTCTCACACCGCAAGAAGAAGAAATCTACTACCGAAGGAGCTTCTTCCTCTTCCTCAACTTTATCTTTCAGGAGGGCAAGTCTTTTGGCTCGGGGTTTTTTCCCGACAAGGTACGTGAATGACGAATCTCTAGATGCCCTGCAAATTAGAACTACTTTTTATAGATATGTGCAATTTCTTGGGTGGGAGACTTTTGTCCCATTGAGACCTTTGCAGTTTGAAGAGCTTACTCTAGAATTTTTTACATCTCTTAAGGTGGAAAGAGATGATAAGAAAATTTGCAGGAGAATGATGTTTAAATTGATGGGTAAATCATTTGAGATTAATATTGATCAGTTAAATGCTATTTATGGTTTTCATCAGCATGGGGAAAGGTCGGTACCCAAAGAACTTAGACAACAATTTGCTTGGGGAGCCTTGGGCTCGGGTACATATGTGGCCAAATCGGCCAAAGCATCTAAATTACGGAACCCTACTTTGAGGTATTTGCATAGGTTTATGTCATGTGGGTTCTTTGCTCGGAAGGAAAGTCCGGGTGTGGTTGAGTCGAGTGAGTTGTTTTTCCTAGACTGTGTTTTGAATGAAATGGCTGTGAGTGCCGGCTATTGGTTAGCCGATATTTTTGATACTGTGGCTAATAAAAGGAGGGGGGCAATTTGTGTTGGAGGATTGATCACCACATTAGCAGTAGCCCTTTTTGAGGATTTTGACCCGAGTACTAGTCGCATGACTAGAATTATGGGTAATGACTCCTTGGATCTAGCTACACTTGAGAAGATGCACATGGTGGTGCATAGGAGAGGGACTTATGTGATGTCTTCAGATGAGCCTGCAGCACCGGGGGACAGGCAGAAGAGAGCACGGGTCCAAGAGGAGTCCGACTCGGATTCTCTTGACCTAGATGAGGATGCTCTAGTCTCGGAACATCAAGAGGTGCTTCTGAGGATTGAGGCCCTAGAGGGCAAAGTGGATCGACTGGATAGCAAGGTGGACCGTAACCATGCTGAGGTCTTGCAGCAGTTGGAGCAGATTAACAGCAACCTTGCGACGATCCTGAGTCTTCATCCCTCAGCTGCATCATCTTCACGCCCGCCTTTTCCATAGATTTTGAGATCCTTGCTTTATTTTGTTTAATGTATTTTTGTTCTTATTTTTCGTTTTTGTTTCCATGTTAACCTTTATATTTGGATATTTTATTTTTATATATTGTACTTTTTTTTTTTGAACTTTTGTGTTTGTGATGGAAAGCTAGGGTTTTGCCTCACCAGGTACGATGGAAGACAGGTTGTCCTTTAACTCTTTTTATTTACTATTCTTGTTTTACATTGAGGACAATGTAAATTTTAAGTGTGGGGTACTCTTTAAGCTTTCCTTTAATGTTTGTCTTTTTTTGTTTATTGTGTTTGTTGTGCATGGCATAATTGTTGAAAATTTATTGATCTTTTCTTTGATTCTAGCATTATAGTTGAGACTTTAGTATCAGCATAGAAATGAGCATTTGAATTCATTCGGGATCAATGTTCGCATTTTGCAATTCATGACATATAAATCTTTGTGAACCCACCTGTGTGAGTTTTGAGCCTCATAATTTGATATTATTATTAGTTGATTTTCTTTTCTTAAGTGTGCACCTTCATGATTTTGCATCTCTAGAGTTTGCTTTTGCATACTAATTGAACTCACATTATGATTTAATCTCAATTTTTAAAATGATGAAGGCAAATTAGGTTAGCCCTTTAGCTTAAAAAGACCTCCCTTAATATTGATTTCCTTAGTGACCCAAGTTGAGCCTTTGACCTTTTCTTGATTAATCAACATAATTCACAGCTCGACTTTCTCTTATTATCTTCATACCTGCATTAAGGAATGGAGTTCTATGATATGACAATAGGGTGGTTTGTTTCAAAGTGTGGGGTAAGCAAGTAAAAAATATGGTATTGCTATTTGGGGTGAAATGCATACTTTGCACTTTGTATTTGATTAAGAGTTGACTATTCTTTTCCTCTACATGTTAAGCTAGATGATCTATGCAATATTATATTTTGTATATATGTATAAAAAAAATTATATATAATAAAAGAAAAAAAAAAGAAAAAAAAGAGATATATATATATATACAAAAGTCAAATATGTTCTAGCATTGGTTATAAAAAGAGGAATGTCGACTCATGCATTTTTCTTTGGGTATGCAAGTATGTGAGGTATCAAGGGTTGGTGAGTATGCTATTTGAAGGAGTTATGAGTTTCTTAGCAAGAATAATGTCTAATTTAGATACTCCATTTCTTGATGCTCCAGCCTAAATGTCTTTTCTCACACATTTACCTTAGCCCCATTACATCCAAATGAAAGACCTTCGGATTATTTCTTGAGAAAATCAGTGAGGGAGATTGGATAATTAAGCAAATTTATGGTAGTTTGCAGTCATGAGTGGTTTGAGTGATTAACCTTTGAAATCGAGTGAAACATTTAGATGAGAGATGAGATTTGTATGTCTGGATTAATGAATGAGTTAAGAAAATCTTGATTGAAGGACATTGCAATTATTTATGTCTAATTCTTAAAGTATTTCATTTTATATACTGGAGTTATAGTTAAGGTTGTTTGAGCTTTTAATTTATGCCATGTGAATTTGCTTGAGGACAAGCAAAGTTTTAGGTGTGGGGTAGTTGTTTTATTAGTTTTTGTTATAGATTTGTGTCTTGTTTATTATGATAATTATTGTTTTATTTAGGTATTTTGTTAGTTTTTATCGGTTTGTTTAGTGTTTTCTTTAATTGTGGTAGTTTTATTTTATTTCAGTGTTTATGTCGTTTTTTATTTAGTTTTTAGTATTGTGTTTATGTTTTGTTGGTTATTGTCTATTTACTTCTTGTTTAAAGTTTGTGTTGAGTTTTGTGTTAGGTTAAAACAGGCAAGGAAACAAAATTGAAGGAGAAAGGGGCAGTGGCTGACACAGGCAGAGGACACGGCCAAGTCACTGGCCGTGTCCCATACCAAGTTAAAAAGAAGAACAAGTCCCAGTAGCAAACTCATGCAAGGGACACGGCCAAGTCTTGTGGCCGTGTCCCTCCAAAGAAGACTCACACGGCCAAGTCATCTCCACTTGGCCGTGTCTCACCAATTCCAAAGGCAAAGAAGACTAAAACTCACAGTGGAAGACACAGGAAGGGACACGGCCAAGTCACCTGGCCGTGTTCCTCCAACAAGCTCCAACATGGCCAAGTCACCTCTGACTTGGCCGTGTCACTCAACAAAGAAGAAAAGAAGAAAAGGCAAGCAGTGGTGGACACAAGCAAGGGACACGGCCAAGTCATCTGGCCTTGTCCCTCCAAAAGCCACTCACACGGCCAAGTCACATCTGACTTGGCCGTGTCCCTCATGAACCAAACACGCAGCGAATTTTAAAGCGGGCGTTTCGTATAAAAGGAAAGAGGGAAGCTAGGGTAAAGAACTGTTGACGATTTGGAGAATATTTTCATCCGTCAGAGAGAGTGAAGTTAGGGTTTAGCTTTGTTTTCTTGATTTTGATTTCACTTTTGATTACTTTAGCTTAGATTAGATTGTTCTAGCCATTGTTTCATCCTTCTTGCAAGATTTGAACAAGAGATTCTTCAGAAGCTTCAAGGAGTTGTAACTTGGTTTTGTTCTCGAACTTATTCTCTTTATTTACATTGAAATTGTTTTAATGGATATTATCATGTCTATTTTTATTTCTTTGAACATTAATGAGATGAATATGTTCGATTGCACTATGAACTAATTTGATCTAGTCTAGGGTTTGTATGGATCTTCTATGATTGTATGAATTGGTTATTCTCTTAGCTAAAAATTTCTTTTGCCTTTATTGAATGAAATATTGTTACATATAATTGATTGGCCACCAATTGTGTGTTTTAGGTATTAGATGATGGATTGAGAGATGAAGTCTAATGCTGGAACAATTCAATTAAGGACTTAGGTGAATTAGAGATATAACCTATTAAAAAGATTGTTTCAATTATAACAAGATTAGTTGTAAGAGGTTTGAATGCGAGAGCTTATTTCCTTGACTAAATTAATTAAGTTGTTTGAGATTTAATCTTTGAAATTAAATTAGTTAAGTGGAATAACCGTTCATACAAATAAGTAGTAGAGAAGTGCAAACCCTAGACCTTTTTATCAAGTGAATCAAAACATCAGCTCTTGTTTACTTTTATTGTTTTAAACTTCAATTAAACTTCTTCTTTAGTTAGCAATTTAAATTTATTCATTACTTGTTACTTTTAATTTGATAATCAATTAGCCACTTTAGCTTCCTTGTGAGATGACCTTGGGGCGAGCACCTTTGCTACAGCTCCCTCGTATACTTGCGAGTGACACTTTGTGGTAGAGTTAATTTGAGCACAACATCCGTCATCAATTATTCAAAGATCAATATGTAGCTAATCTATCAACCTAGCATTTGATGCAATACAATCAACCAATCAACAAGGAACATCAATAGAAATATCAAATAAAATCATTCCACCAAATATACTACAAACCCTAGGCATGGGTATTTAGCTCAACATCATCAATTTAAAACATTCATTCAACTCAATATAAAATAAATACAAATTGCCCATTGCAATATCAATCTCTTAATACAACAACAACAATAAGAATTGAATTAAAAGAGAGAATAGAAAAACCCCTTGTGAAGATGCCAAGAGTAGGATTGCTAGTCTTCCTCCTAGCTCCACTTGATGTATGATGAAGAACTCAAGCCTTCTTCAATGGTTGATTCCCCTTGCAATATGGAATGGAGCTTTCTCAAGTCACCAACTCTTCAATTGATTTTTCCTTTGGAAGATGGAATGGAGCTTTCTCAAGTCACCAAACCTTTCAATGAAGCTTCTTCAACCTTCAAGAACTTGTTAACCCAATTTATCCCAAAGAACCTCAAAGATCTTATCAATGGAAGATGGAGAAGGTGGAGAGGATGGAAATGGAGATAGAGATGAAGGGACAATGGAGAGTGTCACTCTCTCCCTCTTCCATGTTTTTGCAGAAATTGTTCAAGAACAAAGAAGAACCTCCTCCAATTTCCTCTTCCTCTCCTTTTAATTCATTCAAAATACACATCCATGTCTTCCAACTCACACCATTTTATTTTGTTCCCCACTTTTTATTTGTTTAATATTTCTTTTGGAAAGCAAAAGGCTTTGTTCCCCACTTTGTCCCCCACTTCTTGTGAAAGAATTCAAAATTTTTTAGTGTGACACGGCCAAGCCAAGAGTGGCTTAGCCGTGTCTCTTGTTTTCTTTTGGGACACGGCCAAGCCATTTGGCCGTGTCCTTCACTGAGCTTTTTCTTTCTTTCTTTTTCTTTCTTTTCTTTTAGTCTCAAGGAGGTGACACGGCCAAGCTTATGGCCTTGTCATGTGACACGGCCACTAGCTTGGCCGTGTCATGTGGGTGTGTTCATTACTGTCTCTTTTCTTTCCTTCTTTGCTTGCTCTCTTGTTCTTTGGCATGAAATGGGACACGGCCAAGCTTGCTGGTTGTGCTATGTGACACGGCTAGTGGCTTGGCCATGTCACTGAGTGTGTCCACCTCTGTTTGCTTCTTTTTCTTCTCTTCTTTGGCTCAAGATGGGACACGGCCATGCTTGCTGGTCGTGTCATGTGACACGGCCGGTGGTTTGGCCGTGTCACTGAGTGTGTCTCTTCCTGTTTCTTCATTTTTGCTCTTCTTTTCTTGGTTTCTTTGGTTTTGCTCCTTGTCTTGGCCGTGTCACTGAGTGTGTCTCTTCCTGTTTCTTAATTTTTGCTCTTCTTTTCTTGGTTTCTTTGGTTTTTCTCCTTGGATGAGACACGGCCAGAGGCTTGGCCGTGTCATGCTCTACCCTCTTCATTCTTTGAGGGACACGGCCAAGCCTGATTTGGCTTGGCCATGTCTTGCTTGGTTCATGCTTTTCTTGCACTATTTTGATCTTCCAAGGGTGTTTTTGCACCTAAACCTAAAAACAACACTTTAAACACACTTAAAACAAAAATCAATCAAAACATTAACTAAAAACACATAAAAATCATATTAAAAAACAAGTACAAAAATGATCTAAATAAATACCCCACACTTAATTCCTTGCTTGTCGCCAAGCAAGGCTAAAATCAAAACACACTAACAAGATAAATTTTGTTAAGTTCAAGAGTTATAAAGATGCATCAAGACTTCCCTATCCCTAAATCCGCAATCAATATCGAATCAAACAAAATCGACGCCCATGCAATTAAGTGGTTTTCCATGCATAACCTATGTTGTCGCTCCCTCACCAACTCTTACAAGTGTTTGATCATGGTGGTGTTTACACTCATAACAATCAATGAAAGATTATTGCCATAGGCTTGCTTATCAATCAAATCTCCTGTTAGGAAATCAAGGAGATCACTGCAAACAAAAACACGCAGCGGAAAAATTTTTGATCTATGATTTCCCACCAGGATCCATGTTGTTCATTTAATTCGATGAAAGTGTACAAAGAACTAACCTGTTGATGATTCAAAATCACTGTTTGGAAGAAACACCCTCTATCGCGTATCCACACGAATGCTACCGTCTGGAGTGCTAGCTCTCTGCAACGGCGAAGGCTGAAAAACGTTTTCTCTAAAACGTATTAGGGTTTCTTTTTTTTTTCGTTCTCTTTTTATTTTCTGAAGTTACGTATATTAGAAGACTTAACGTCTGGAGTGAATATAATCACTCCAGAATCCAAATCAAAATTGGATAAGGTAAGTCAAATTCAGAATCCAAATCTAATTAGGATTCTGAATATATTATCTAATAATATATATAATTGGATAAGGTAAATCAAATTCAGAATCCAAATCTAATTAGGATTTTGAATATATTATCTAATAATATATATATATATAACAATAATAATAATAATAATAAATATTAATATCTAATATTAATATTATTAATATTATATCCATCCCAAAGCGCATTCTTGTGTGTGACCCGATAGGCCCATATTAATTGGCAGTCAATTTAATCTCTATTAAACCAACAAGTCATAATTGGCCTCTAGCAAGGCTTTACAACTACCCAATTAATATAAGGAATGTCCAATTTGCCTAATAATAGTACATGCATTAATCCCTTTGTCACACGATATCTAGCTTGAACATAAGTCATGGTCAACGTCATACTTATATTGTCCAAACTTATGATTACTCGATCTCCAAGTAGACTGATAAAAACAAATGAAATTGATCACACTATCAATTCTTTTGAGTATGGCCATGCATTTCACAGTCTCACTTATCGAGGGGCCCAAACGATATCTCTCTCAAAGAGAGGGACAAATTCTATCTTGATTGTTCATTATCCTCTACATAATTTCTATCATATATGATCATAACCTTTATTACTATCCAGTTACGGATAATGTTTGATCATGTCAAAATATAATAGTCCTTATATTGGAAACTATGACAATCTCAAGTCAAAGAATTAATACATAACTATCATGAGATTTACTTATGACACTAACCTATGTAGTAATCTCATGATGGGTCTATCCAATACATTGTTCTCTAACAAGTATCTATGAAATTGATTTGTATCACTATACACATAACCATCTGATGATTATCAAATCAATGTTCATACTGGTTAAGAATTTTTTTTATCTCTATAACAATAATAAACCAGGGACAAATATCAAAATTGTGTAACATGCAAACAAACAATAATGATAATAAAACCTCATTTATTAATAATGAATGTATAACATAAAGATCCAAATAAATGGCCTAGGGCACATACACTAACATCTCCACCACAAAATAACAATCAAGCATCAATCAAAAGGTCTTTATTGGGTTGTAATGGGGCTAAGGTAAAGGCATGATATTTAGGAAATGTGAGCTTGATCATTAAGCTCAAGAGCACTTTAAGAATGAAGTACTCAATCATATACATAACCCAACAATCCCAAACACCTTCCTCTCATCTACCCCTTGACATTAAAGAGCTTTTCAAGGGAACTCACTTATTAAATATTGCAATGATATTTTCAACTTATTCCAACCCTTCGAATAAGAACAACAATTATTCTTATTATTATATATATATTATTATTATTATTTTGCTTTGCAATCTTAAACCTACTAAATTTAACCCCACACTTAATTCAACACAACACTCAGTCATAAACGCTCTTAAAATGCTCTTGACCTAATGAAAGGATAAGAGTTAAACAACAAGGTTCAAGCTAATGGTGTTGTGAAAAAGAAAGAAAAGGAAAAATAAAATAAGCTCAAAATTGGCTAACTAAGGTTAAAAATAGGGTTGGTCTTTTTAAGCCAAAGTGGTTTCACCTAATTGCCTTAATCATCTTGATGCCTAATTGAAATTTTATGTAATCTTAAAATGTATGTCAAAGCAAGTTCTAGCAAATCATCAATGAAAGATGTTCTCCCACAAAAAGAATAATAAGTTGATGGCTCAATTTCTCACTAGGTTAAAGGCAATGCAAGGAAAAACCAACAAAATTGACAATAAGCACCAATTCTACTCAATTCTCAAATTCATGCTTCAAAAATTCAAAGGTCATCAATCAACCATTTTATAACAATTAAACTTTCTAAAACTCATTTATTCAAAGAAAAACATTAAAAACTTTAACTAACTTAAACAAAAATAACTTAAAAGTAAAAAACACAAAACAAAAAATGCAATTAAAAGTAAAAACATAAAACACAAAATGCACCCCACACTTAAAGATTCACATTGTCCTCAATGTGAGCATGCATACTACAGAGAGGGTTTAGATGAAACCTGATTTCCATCATTCCCATATACGATGTGTGGGGCTCCTTCCACCCATAATGCAATTGGAGCCCATGTGTGGGAGGATGAACAACATGCAACTTTGAATTGTGCCCTTTGTATTG
The DNA here is from genome assembly GCA_947685225.1 of Garcia nutans. Taxonomy (NCBI): domain Eukaryota; kingdom Viridiplantae; phylum Streptophyta; class Magnoliopsida; order Malpighiales; family Euphorbiaceae; genus Garcia; species Garcia nutans. The sequence goes on from CANTUV010000044.1 coordinate 21,586,070, forward strand.
AAAAGCTTAGGTAGTATCCTTGGATGAGCAATTGTCCAAAAAGAACATGTGAGGGTTGTCTTAACTTGATCCTCTAATGCTATAGGGATGTGGTAAGAACCTTTTTCAGTTTGCAACATGGTTATACATGGTTTTTGCTCATTCTCACCACAAGGGTGGGAGAGATTATAATTTGTTGCATACTGTAATCCCCAACCAAAACATCTTTCAAAATTCTTGGGCTCTTTTTAAGTTCAACCAAATTTGGTTGAATCACCTCTTCATCCGCTTTAGCAATTTGAAGCTCCCCCTCAACAATCTCATTATTTAATAGTAAATTGCTCTCCTCAATTTCTAAATTGGAAAAATTAGGTTCTACTTCTAAGGTCATTTCCACCTCAAACTTATCTACACTATCTTCACCACAGGGCATGTCATAGAGTTTAGAAAGTTGCATAACTTGTTTCTTTTCATTCAACCTACATGGGAATGGGATTGGTGGCATACAAGGATTTGGAGGTTCATGCAATTTTATGGAAGTTGATGCTTCCAAATTCTCCTCCTCCTTTGATTGAATTAACTCCTTTTATGTATGGTTGTATTTCCTCATCATCTTCTTCTTGATTAGTTCCTGCATCAAAGGAATCACAAGAACTGTTATATATCACCTATTCACTCCTCAAATTTGTGATTACCTTGACTTGCTCCAGTTGGTTAGGAAATTCCTCTTCTTGGTGTGCTTGGAGTTGGTGTGCCAGTTGCCCAACTTGAATTTCCACCTTCTTCAATGATTCCTCTAAAGAAACAAACCTCTCATTGCTCCCTTCCTGATTTTGTGTGCTAATTTGAAGGTAAGCATTCAAATCATCTTCCACTGTAGATTTCTCGAATTGATCATGGTTTTGTGAGCTAATTTGAATGAAGGCATTCAAACAATCTTCCAAAGTGGGTTCCTCAAGATTATCTTGATTTTGTGCGCTAGTTTGAATGAAGGCATTCAAACTATCTTCAAATGTGGGTGTATTAAGGTAATTTTGATTTGAATATTGCTCTTGAGAGTAAGAGTCTCTTTGGTAAGGTTGAAAAAAATTTGGAGGTGGAATGTGCTGCTGATTTTCCCAAGAAAAATTTGGTTGGCTTCCCCAGCTGGGATTATAAGGATTGGAATATGTGTCATTTCTACCCATTTGCTGGAAACCTTGGTAGTCATATTCTTCCTCTTACCATTCTTGGTATCGTCCAAAACCCATTGAACACATGTTTGCACTATGGCCTACATTTCCACATGCTGCACATATCTCTTGGCGTGGCATAGGTGCTCTTCCTCTTGCATTTAGCACCTTAAGTTGATTCGTCAATTCTGCTAATTGCCATGCCATTTCAAAATCATCGTTCCTATCATAAACTCCCCTGTGCCTTGAAAACTGCATCTTTACAAAAGGCACTCAGCAACTTAAAGAAAATAAATAAAAAATTAAATTGAAAGAAAATTAAACAAAACAAACAAACAATTCAAAGAAAAACAAACAAACAATTAAATAAAAAAAATCAAACTATCACTACTTAAATAGCCTTCCCTGGCAGAAATTAAAAAAAAAACAAACAACACTTAGTAATTTAAAGAAAATAGACAACCGAGTAAAATAAAAAAAATCAAACTATTACTACTTCAACAACCTTCCCCGGCAGCGACGCTAAAAACTTGTTGTGCTCGAATTAAGTACTACTACAAAGTGTCACTCGCAAGTATACGAGGTAGCTGTAGCAAAGGTGATCATCCCAAGGTCATTTCCCTAAGAAGGTGTGGTTTGAAATAGCTTGATTGACAATTATTTAAATGCACGAGAGTTTGTTGTGTTTGAGATGGTGCGAGAATAATTTAAACCTAAGATTAATGTGTGTAGGGATTAATGTGTGTGATGGGTGTACAAGATCAAATCAATTCTTGGGAAGGTGCCTAGGGTTATAGGTCCATTCAATCAAAGTCCAATTCTCAATTGTCCATTAACATAAACTTGTAAATTAATTTGTTCCTTAAGATTAATTAGTCAATTACCAATCCATTAGTTCTCACATTCATGAATTAACAATGACCAATTCTTTTACATTACCAAATTAAAGAAACCCTAGAACTTATATTTCTAATTCATTCATAGGGTGGTCGATTATATAGTTTCGATATCATATTTTACCTCTCGGTCCGTCATCCAATATTCAAAGATCAATAGGTAGCTAATCTATCAACCTAGCATTTGATGCAATACAATCAACCAATCAACAAGGAACATCAATAGAAATATCAAATAAAAGCATTCGACCAAATATACTACAAACCCTAGGCATGGGTATTTAGCTCAACATCATCAATTTAAAACATTCATTCAACTCAATATAAAACAAATACAAATTGTCTATTGCAATATCAATCTCTTAATACAACAACAACAATAAGAATTGAATTAAAAGAGAGAATAGAAAAACCCCTTGTGAAGATGCCAAGAGTAGGATTGCTAGTCTTCCTCCTATCTCCACTTGATGTATGATGAAGAACTCAAGCCTTCTTCAATGGTTAATTCCCCTTGCAATATGGAATGGAGCTTTCTCAAGTCACCAACTCTTCAATTGATTTTGCCTTTGGAAGATGGAATGGAGCTTTCTCAAGTCACCAAACCTTTCAATGAAGCTTCTTCAACCTTCAAGAACTTGTTAACCCAATTTATCCCAAAGAACCTCAAAGATCTTATCAATGAAAGATGGAGAAGGTGGAGAGGATGGAAATGGAGATAGAGATGAAGGGACAAGGGAGAGTGTCACTCTCTCCCTCTCCCACGTTTTTGCAGAAATTGTTCAAGAACAAAGAAGAACCTCCTCCAATTTCCTCTTCCTCTCCTTTTAATTCATTCAAAATACACATCCATGCCTTCCAACTCACACCATTTTACTTTGTTCCCCACTTTTTATTTGTTTAATATTTCTTTTGGCAAGCAAAAAGCTTTGTTCCCCACTTTGTCCCCCACTTCTTGTGAAAGAATTCAAAATTTTTTAGTGTTACACGGCCAAGCCAAGAGTGGCTTGGCATTGTCTCTTGTTTTCTTTTGGGACACGGCCAAGCCATTTGGTCGTGTTCTTCACTGAGCTTTTTCTTTCTTTCTTTTTCTTTCTTTTCTTTTGGTCTCAAGGAGGTGACACGGCCAAGCTTATGGCCGTGTCATGTGACACAGCCACTAGCTTGGCTGTGTCATGTGGGTGTGTTCATTACTGTCTCTTTTTTTTCCTTCTTTGCTTGCTCTCTTGTTCTTTGGCATGAAATGGGACACGGCCAAGCTTGTTGGCCGTGTCATGTGACACGGCCAGTGGCTTGGCCGTGCCATGAGTGTGTCCACCTCTGTTTGCTTATTTTCCTTCTCTTCTTTGGCTCAAGATGGGACATGGCCAAGCTTGCTGGCCGTGTCATGTGACACGGCCAGTGGCTTGGCCGTGTCACTGAGTGTGTCTCTTCTTGTTTCTTCATTTTTGCTCTTCTTTTCTTGGTTTCTTTGGTTTTTCTCCTTAGCTTGGCCGTGTCACTAAGTGTGTCTCTTCATGTTTCTTCATTTTTGCTCTTCTTTTCTTAGTTTCTTTGGTTTTGCTCATTGGATGAGACACGACCAGAGGCTTGGCCGTGTCATGCTCTGCCCTCTTCATTCTTTGAGGGACACGACCAAGCCTGATTTGGCTTGGCCATGTCTTGCTTGGTTCATGCTTTTCTTGCACTATTTTGATCTTCCAAGGGTGTTTTTGCACCTAAACCTAAAAACAACACTTTAAACACACTTAAAACAAAAATCAATCAAAACATTAACTAAAAACACATAAAAATCATATTAAAAACAAGTACAAAAATGATCTAAACACTACACACTACCCATCATGATCCTTATGATACCATAAGCCTATAATATTATCCATGTTGAACTTGCAAACAACATTAAATCATAGATGATGATGTGAGCTGTCAACTGAATGAGTAGTTAATCTATGTGAGTTGTCAACTTAGTGAGTAGTTAATCTTTTAGGTGAATTTTAATTTCAACATTTAAGAGTGTATTTTAAGTATCTTATTAAAGATTAAGTGTTTTCTTGTGCTTTGGATATTTTTTATATTATATTTGTTCTTATTTTCCATTTAAGGAAATATACTTTCCTTTAATTATTATTTTTCCCCATACATTCTTCTATAAATCTTAAGTTTTTATCTCGCCTTTTTTTCCTTTTATTTCCCTTTTCATTTCTTTATATATATAGTCAAAATAATAGAAATACCATAGGTATAAGAAAATCACAAGAAAAAAGGATCGATGGTAGCCTAAGAAATTGCATCGACATCACATCACCCACCGTTAGAAAATAATTAAAACAATCATAATAATGGAATCATATATGACTGCCATATCATTAGTATCAATGTGCTACACGAATTATGTAGCCCCTCATTAATACTCATCACATTATTTATTTGGCACTAACTTCTCCCTTTTTCTTCATATACTCCATGTGCACATAGCCTAGTTGTGACATCTATAATTTTAGACACAATTAAAAACTTATATGGAGGACCAAATAGAGGATTGGGAGAGGTATATATATAGTATATAACTAGTATATATATATGATATACATTGAATATACATAGTGTATACAAGGTATATACTGTGAGCGGAGATTTTTCCCCCACTCCCGGTGGAATGGTTCTTGCGACTTCGGCACTGTTTAGGCTCAGGGCCTTAGAGAACACGGACCTAAGTCCGAAGAAAATGGAGTCGCCACCCAGATGGGTCGGAAAAAAGAAAGGGGTGGTTGACTCGATTCCTAAGGAATCTGCAACCCCCTAATGGGTTCAGAAAGTTGGGTACATGTGGAGAAGGTGAGAAATGGCCCAGCACCCCCCACAACGCCCGGTTCATTAGAACCGGCCTCCTTTACAGGTCTTAATATTATAAAATTCTTAAGTATAACACCATTATCCATATTACACGCAATAATTAAAATAAAGCATCGATATATTGAAAATCAAAACAATGTCCAAGAAAAACAAATAAATGGACACACACCCGAAGATGGAAACATGTCCTTACATCCCATGCCTAAATAGGACACCCACCGAAAGGTAGAAACATGTCCTTTACATAGGTTCTAAAATAGAAAAGCAAATTAAATTACATGATATTTAACTAACGAGGTACCCACCAAGTGGAAATATACCCATTACAACATTTGGAAATAAAAGTAAATAACCATTCATCATAAATAAATCATTCATCAAAGGTATTAAACATCAATAGAAAATAAACATCCATCCATGATAAATTAAATAAACCAAGCATTGAACTTAAATAAATTAAAGCATATAAAATAAATCAAAACATAAAAAAATAGAATTAAATAAGGCAAGTAAAAATCTAAATTATGGCTACTGTTTCCATTTAGGGTTCTTTATTTTATGTGTATAGAATTTTGGAATTTATGGAATTTCGGCTACTGTGATTTTAAGGAAATTAAAATTGATTAAAGATTTAATGTTTAAAAGGTTGATAAAATCATTGATTAACCAAATTAATGTTTGGATGGTGAAATCATGAAACTAGGGTTTGAACACTTTAAGATACTTTTGATTTGTGGTTTACGGTTATTGAGTTAGGGTATTTAAGCTTACTGTGTCTAAATATGGTTTTAAAGTTTTAAAGAATTAGGGCTTATAAAAATTAGGATTTAGGTTTTAAAGGAGTTAGGGTTCACTTGTTTTGATTCTAAAGTTGAATTAGGGTTTAGTGTTCTAGAATTAGGGTTTACTGTTCTTAGAATTAAGTTTTTAGAATTTGCAAATCAATTGATAATTTTATGAAGTTTATGAAAGTAAACCAAACGAATTAAAGTTTTTATAAATAGAAAAGATATTTTTAGGGCTTTTTGAAAGAAACAAAACTCAATTTTGGGTTTTGAAAATTTGGAAAGTAAATTAGGGTTTTGAAGTTTTGAAGAAACAAAAAATAACAATTTTAAGCTTTTTGGAAAAAAAAAGCAATAAATTAAGTTTTTTAAACTTTGAACAAAGGGAATTAGGGTTCTAGGTTTTTTTTTTGAATTAAAAAACACAATTTCATAATCTAAGCTACTGTGACGAAATTAAATAATTGATACATACCTCCTTTTGATGGTTCCTCCAAAAAAATTCTTCTTGGATGAACAAAAACAAAGGCAGTTGCTGCCTTTTATGAATTGTTAATGGCTTTGCTTCTTCTTCTCTCAAAAGGTCAGATTGATTTCACTGCTTTCCTACTCAGTTTCGGTTTCAAACTCTCCTAATCTTCGTCCCAATTTCTGATCGATTTTCTCCTCCCTATTTCTTCCTTATTTATAGAAGAATTCTATTATTAATCCTAGTTACTTATGGCATACAATATTGAATAAGAAAAGGAAATCGAAACCTAATTGTATTAGGTTTTGGAAAATTTGCGTCGGAAAATTTCGCTGGCGAAAAAAAACTGCCGCAGAAAAATTTCTCTAGCGAAAAAAATTACCGCAGGAAAAATTGCGCTGCCGAAAAAACAGCCGCAGAAGGCCATTTCGCCACAATATGACTTTTTTTATTATTTTTAAAACAAATATTAATTACTTAAAATAACAAAAATTGTTTTAGACTAATAAATATATTGGACAACACAAAATTTATTTTGGACTAATTAAAATATATTGGACCGGACTGGGTCAAAAATTAAGGGTCTACAGTTTGCCCCCTGCTTGAATGATTTGAAACTTTAGCGAAAGAGAGTAAAAAGCAATTAGACTTAATTTTTGAGATGGTGGAGGTTTTGGGTTTTGGACCCGGCAAGTTCTAGACTCAAAAGAGATTTTAGGTTCTGGATCTAAGGAAAATTTGGGTTCTAGACCCGAGCTAAGTTCTGGACTCAGATAAGATTCTAGGTTCTGGACCTAAAGGTAATTTGGGTTCTGGACCAGAGCTAAGTCCTGGACTTAGAAATAAATTCTAGGTTCTGGACCTAAAGGTAATTTGGGTTCTAGATCCGAGCTAAGTTCTGGACTTAAGAGAGATTTTAGGTTCTGGACCCAAGCTAAGTTCTGGACTTAAATATAAATTCTAGGTTCTGGACCTAAGGAAAATTTGGGTTCTGGACCCGAGCTAAGTTCTGGACTTAGAAATAAATTCTAGGTTCTAGACCTAAGGATAATTTGGATTCTAGACCCGAGCTAAGTTTTGGACTTAGAAAAGATTCTAGGTTCTGGATCTAAAGAAAATTTGAGTTCTGGACCCAAGTTAAGTTCTGGACTTAAATATAAATTCTAGGTTCTGGACATAAGGAAAATTTGGGTTCTGGACCCGAGCTAAGTTCTGGACTTAGAAATAAATTCTAGGTTCTAGACCTAAGAAAAATTTGGATTTTGGACCCGAGCTAAGTTCTGGACTTAAAAATAAATTCTAGGTTCTGGACCTAAGGAAAATTTGGGTTCTGGACCCGAGCTAATAATTTTTTATTACAAAAAGTTTGGCTAATTTTTATGCATATGTATTCTTATTGCCCCCTGGGTGTAAAAATATTTATATACCCACAATTATTTGAATGATTAAAGTGAATAATTGAATTTACTGTTTATTTACTGTGTAGTCACTATTCATATACTATTTACTATTCATAAATAGTAATTTTACTATTTATAAATAGTAGTAAATATTATTTACTATTGGAGACAGTACTTTTACTATTTATCAATAGTGATACTATTTAGGAATAGTAAAATATACTATTCATCAATAGTAAATTTTACTATTTATAAATAGTAAAATTTACTATTTATGCATAGTTTTAAATTTTGTTTTTTGCTTGCCGTTTCTCTATAAAAACCCACAATCCCTTTATTTCATTTCACAGCAATATTTAAATTTCATAATTTTCTCAAATTTCTTTCAATTTTAGCACATATTTTTTAAAAACAATGCATGCTTCGAGGTCAGGGACTCATTCTAATGACGAGTTATTTGAGTTTATTCGGCATCATGAAGATAAAAATTTAGATATACTAGCCGGGATGCTGCTTCACCACAGTTCCAGCGAAAAGTGCGAGGTAATTATTTTTTCCTTTTTTATTTCTCTTGATTTTTTCGTTGTTTTTTTTTATTTATATTTTTTTACTTATATTTTTATATTATGCTCTTTTATTATTATTGCATTTGCCTTTATTATTATTTTGTATTATTATTTTTTAGAAAAATAAATTAAATTAAGTAGATAGAATAATATGTGCTTACCTGGTATTAACTTACCTAGGTCTGTGTTAGCATGATCGTTGCATTGTTCGGGCTGGAGGGTGTATTTACAAAGCCCGACAATGGTACGATGTAGTACCTTCTCGGGTAAGGCGGATTATCCGAGATTGCGGCTTTGAGCAGTTCATCTTACAATTGCCATCTGAGGAATATCAGATAGACCAGAACGTAGCCCAGGCACTTGCAGAGCGATGGTTGGACACAACTCACACTTTTCACTTGCCCATTGGAGAGATGACAATTGGTCCAGTCAATTTTATTGCTATAACCGGCCTTTGATTTGATGGTGTTTCGGTTCCTCTAACCAACGATATTTTAACATTTGAAGAAATTTAGGAATTAATTGTTATGGAACCATCATATAAAGGGCCTTTTAAGATAAAAATCGAGCCAATTCGTAGTTATTGGATGAACTACGAAGGACAGGTTAGCAGAGATATGGCCGAACAGTATGCCCGAGGATTTTTGTTATATCTGCTCGGGTCGACCATCTTAGGCAGCACTGAATCCGCCATCCACTTGTCAGTGTTGAGTGCCCTTTCTCATTTCAGAATGGTACCATCTTCTGGCTGGGGTGAAGCTGGCCTCGCGTGTCTTTACCACGGTCTTGATAAAATTTTCCGAAACAAGAAGTCTTTTGTCGGCTTGATGGTGATTGCCGAGGTATTCTTTCTTTCACCAATGTCATTTCCACTCTTTTCTTGCATGAATGTGATCTTTATTGTTATTGTAGGTATGGGCATATGAACACAACCTCTTGAGGGTACCCGGTATTTCCCGAGAGAGAATTGGGTATCCGAGATTAAATTACTGGTTGTCCGATCGTGTGGACGTTCCCAGCTCTCATCATGTGCATACTCATCGCTTTGTGTTGAGCCGCTTAACCTGGGATCAGGTAAAATAACATTAGTATGCTTTAAACTTTATGTGAAAGTTTACTTACCTTATGTTATTTTGCAGGTGAATTTGGCCTGGTGGAGCCCAGAAGAGCGAGCAAGCTGGTCTCCTTTGATGAGGGCTGCACTATCTTTCCAACATTCTCGCCGAGTTATTGCTGGCCCAGTCTCTAGTGGCTGGTTTCTCGGGGAGAGAGTTTATGAATAGTTTCTCAGTCCAGAGCAGCGGAGGGTTTCGATGCAAATCCTGAAATATACTTTAAATATTATGTCAATGCCGGAGGATGCATGGTGGCTGGCCCAGTATGGTTATGGTGCCGAGTCATTTCTCCATTTACCGAGTCCATTTTATGCCCATTTTATTCAAAGAAGACTCTTGAACTTTGATGCATCTCCTGTTGGTGTGCGGGAGATTTTCGACGAAAATGAGGGTAGAGATGAAGAAGAACATCATGGAGCTGGAGGAGAGTCTGTTCCACATCTCGGGGCCAGTACTTCTCAGGTAAAACTTTTACCACTTTTCCCTTGCACTACTTTTTTCTTTCCTTGATTCTTTAATGATTGTTGCAGGTTGTTGGCTCATTTGATTATGAGGGTAGACCTTCTTTTACTGCCCCTTCTTTTGCTCATTCTAGCCCGCCAGATATGTCATCTCATCCGCAGGGTATTGATATGAACTACCTGGTATGTTTCTTATTTCATAGTAGTTTATGCTATATGTATGCATGATTATGTATGCTCTTACCTTTTCCTTCTTTGCTCACAGCGAATTCTCGAAGAACAAAGTAGGAAACTTCAAGAAGAGTTGGCTGCAAGTCGTCAGTAGGCTTCTCATTTTGAAAGTTTATATCATCAATCCGAATAACATTTCCGAGACTTCCGATTTCAGGGGATGAGGGAACCCGACGCTTCTTCATCAAGAGGCCCCTAGACTGATGACCATGAGATCCTTTCGTCTGCTTCTGATGAGGACCATGATGGATCAGAACTTCAAGGTAATAAAGATTTTGGTGCTCTTGCTTCGAGTGATCCCAAGATGAGTAATGTGTTGGATTTTGGTGCTCCCGCTTCGGGCGAACTCGGGACAAGTAATTTGCCCCCTCCTCCAACAGGCAATGACTTTTTCAAGCCTTTATTTGATGACCTACCACCACCCTCTTAGTGATATGTAAATATTGTAGCAATTGTAAAATATTGTACAATAATGAAAAAACATAATTCCCATCTTTAATGTAACCCCTTTTCTTTTCTTTTTTTTTTGTGCCACTTTTTTTTTAATATCACATCATAAAAAGTGCATCACAACTTCCCTTTTCCACAGCCGCACCATTTGCTAAATCCAATTCTAACGCGGTAAAGGAGATTTGTTGCAACTTCATTTCCTTATGCCATATGGTCTTATTCTTTTCAATCACCTTTACCAAATCAATTTTGGAAAAGGTAATTTCTTCTATATAAATCACTTTCCATGCTAAATTTCATACATAAGCCAAAAAACTTTTCCCTTTCAACATGAAGACCCCTTTAACATTTTTTATTTTCCTTTCTTCATCCACCATGACCGAACATCATTTAAAGAAGATAAAAATTCTATTTAAGAATATGGATGCCATTCAATGGAAGAAAATTTCGTGGTTAAAACTTGATATTTTAAAGTGTTTTCAAATTATTAAATTGGACCACTCTTTCTTACATGTCGTGGCTTCCTTTTGGAATACGAATTCTAAGGCATTTAGAATTCATGGCTTTGAAATATGTCCCTTGATTGAAGAATTTGAGGCCATCCTTGGACATCCAAATAATCAACAAATGGCATTACCCACATTAATTTCCAAGACTCAACAGAAGATACAGATGTTATTTCAAATTCCAAAACCCGAAGTTCTTCGGTCGATGAGAGGTGAAAAAATTCGACTTGCCCCTTTGATTGACTTTTCCCTCTCTCATTTGGCTCCTACTAAGGCCTGGGGATGCATGCTTTGTCTTTGCTTACTTGGCCAATTCTTGCTTGTTTCTTCTAACGGCGATATTGATCCACAAGTATTGGATATTATGGACTAAATGGAAGGAGGCTTGTCGCCGGTACCTGTAATCTTAGCCAAGACCTTAGTTGGGGTAGACCAACTTAAATACGGATTGTCAAAAAGACTGACTGGGAGTCCGTTGCTACTTCAGGTAATTACCCAAATTGCCCTTTTGGGTTTTCAATTTAGGTTTTCTTTTTTCTTTTTATTGCTCTAATTTTTGCCTAGTCCGCCCATACGAGCTGTCCTAATTTTTACCTAAGCTGCCCTTGCGGGTTTTCAACTTAGCGGACTCTTTTTTTTTAATTTAATTCTTTCTTCACAGATTTGGCTTCCGGAGCATCTTTTTTTGCTTGATACTCCATCCATGGATTTTGCCAGATGTAATATCCCAAAATATACCCCAAAAGTTTTGGAGTTATTGTTGTATTTGGATTTAAGGTATATGTTTTATGGAAATAGAAAGATAGATAAATTAATTAAAAGGAAATAGTATAAGGAATGGATGTACATAGAGGATAATATGTATACATATGGTATTTGGGAAATATAAATGCAATATATATATAAGACATATACATAATGTATAAAGTGGTGTAGGGAAGAGTAAGTTTATATAGTTAAATAATAATAATAATAATAAAAGAAAGAAGGAAAGAAAGTCAAAAGGAGTAAGAAGATATTTTGGAAATAATAATATTATATTATTATTATTATTATATATATATATAAGAGATAAGAACAAAGAAAGAAAAGATTCTTTCTTTCTTCTTCTTCTTCTTCTTCGTGGATGAGAGAAAGAGAGAGAGAGAGAGAGAGAGAGAGAGAGATGTGATTTTTGATCTTCACATCAAATTGCTTAAGGATTTTAAGAAGATTGAAGATGAAGTTTGAAGATTTGGCAAGAAATTCAAGTAAGTCATCTTTTGATTTCTTGGTTTAATTGAAGTTGTGTTTGAGTTTGATAGATTGTTTAAGAGTGTGTTGTTTGATTTTGATATGTTTAAGAGTATGTGAGTAAATTGATTATGGATTTTAAGGATGGATTGAAGAAAAGAGTAAGTGTGTTGAAAGAGATGGTGTTGTAATTGTGTTTAAGGTTTGTAATGATGTTTGTGATTTGTGATTGATGTATGTGGGAGTTGTTTTGATGTTTTGTAAGTTTAAAATGGTTTTTGGGTATGTTTTGGTAAGTTTGTTGGAAGTGGATGTTGGTGATAAGGGGTGTTTTGTTGGGTGTCTTGTTGTTTTGGCCGGAATCTGGATTTTTGGCCTGACACGCCCATGAGCACGTCCAGGTTCTTAGGCGTGTCAATTATGTTGGTGGCAGTAGGTTCGACACGACCAGTAACACACCCGTGTTGGTGAGCGTGTCATAGCTACTATGAGATTTGAGAATTTACACGGCCATGAGCACGCTCATGTTGTTGGACGTGTCGATGTTTTGTGTGAGGCAGAATGTATTACACGCCCGGTGACACGCCCGTGGTATTGAGCGTGTCAAAGCTTCTGTATTGTTGGTTTAGGGCACGATCAAGGACACGCCCGTGTTGGTGAGCGTGTCATGTGTGTGGAGTTTGCCCTAGTTGATTCTTACCTATATTATCTTATGTGTATCTCTAAGTAAGTATGTATGATCACTTTTGGGATTAGGTGTTGAAGAGATTGAGTTGCTTTAATCCAAGTACTGAAGGATTTATGAAAGAAAGAGTAGATGGATGTGAGTTTCTCTTGAGGTAAGTACAAAATTTCATTTGATTTCATATATTTATATGATTTAGGACCTTAACACCTTCAGCTATAAATGTGTTAATGTGTTATAGTGTTGATGTATATATATATGGATAATGTATATGTTATGGAAGGTGAAAGATGTGATGATATAATTTGTATGATGTGAAAGTAATGTTATGATTGATGTATGCCTAGATAATGTTCAATGCCATTGAGTGATGATAGAAATGATATGATAGATTTGCCTAATTGATGTTTAATGTAATTGATGTTATACATGTATACTTGAATAATAAAGTGTATTATTGTGAATAAGAATGTGATATGAAGCCATTGTGATTGGCTATGATGAATCAAATGTGATATGAAGCCATTGTGATTGGCCATGATGAATCAAATGAGATGTGAAGCCATTGTGATTGGCTATAATGATAATTGAGAATGATATTGATAAAGAAATAATAAATGAATTGTGTGACTAATGTGTTATTCCATTTTCAGAGTTTGTTGTTGGTGGCATGCCTATTAGTAACAATCTCTTGAAGTTAGGTTGGATTGATCCTTGAAGCCAAGTTGGGTTGAAGTTTAACATGTTTTACTCCCCTTGAAGCTTGGTTGGGTCAAATCCTTGAAGCCTAATTGAGATGTTACAACCCCTGAAGCTAGGTTGGATTGGTTCTTGAAGCCAAGTTGGGTTGATACTTAGCATGCTTTGTTCCCCTTGAAGCTTGGTTGAGCCTAATCCTTGAAGCCTAGTTGGGATAATGATAAATGTGATAATTAAACCAAAGCATTAACTCTGAAAATTGAATGGCATATTAGTGTGTTGTTTGGGCCCGAGTCTGTCTTTGTTGTCAATGTGATATTCAAATGTTGAAATAAATGAATAATGGGATTTATGGCTGACTTTGTTGAAAGTGTGATTCATGATTAACGAATTGTGAATAAAATGATGTTATGAAGTACGATTTTGTAATGTATGTAATAATATATTGAAAGTGAATATGGCTTGAGGAGCTTTGTTGAGATATGATTTTATGAAAATATAGTATGATGTGTAAAATGTATATGAATGTGGAATTTGTGAGTATTGTTTTCATGAAGGTTTGGAAAGGTCATTGAATGGTGATTTATTGAAATGATGTATATGTTTATGTATATGAGATAGAAAGGGTAAGTATCGTGTTGTGAATGTTCCATGTAATTATGTATATAATTTATGAGATTTGTGGGAATATATGAAGGATACATTGAGAAAGGAAAACGGGGTAAAAGAACAATAAAACATGATGCTAAAAATATGAGGTATGATTCTTTGGTAAAGCATATATTTTATATTTTATATTTATTTGTACTTCTAAGCTCTCGGGCTTAGCGCGGTTGTGTAATCGCGCAGGTGATTATGCGATTGATCTGGAAGTTCAGCTGTTATGCCACGAGAAGGGTAAGAGTGTCTCGAGACCAACTAGAAGGTGATGCATACATATGTGATTTTAATTATGTTGTATTTTTATAAGAATCATGAAATTTGTAAATGTTCTTTAAATTAATGTAATATTGTTTGAATTTGGATAAAGGTTTTAAAATAATTGAAACGAAAAGTAACATTCTTATACTTTATATACGTATTGTATGTATACCAGGTATATGTATAGTACTTATATAGAGCATGGGGGTGTTACAATTATTTTGGTATCAGAGCTTAGGTTCGAGATTCTCGGCCTAAGTGAAATTAAAAAGAAAATTTTTGAAGAGTTTAAATAGAATTAAAAAGAAGAGTTTTGAAATGCAATTAGTAATACATGCATATGCATTCACATCTAGGTTGGTCTCGAACGTGGCATTATGTGATTGGTGATGTATCTGAATTACAGGAGATAGATGATAGTGCGCAAATGAGGTTTTATATGAAAGCAAATTTTAAAATGTTGATAATTGAAAAGTGATTGTGACATGAAGAAATGATATGGAATTTAAAAAAAATTATTTGATTATTGATATGTGTTTGACATATAAAGAAATAGCTAGAAGAATAAAGTTGGGAATGAGTTAAAAACAAAATTGAGATTAAAGTATATAATCTTTTCTCTATTATTTGAACCTCTTTCTAATAAACTTTATGTTTGGATTTCTAGAAAGAGGAAATATTGTTGGATGGGTAATATGGAAAGATATATTATTTAAATGAAAAGAGTACAGTGAATTATTGAATGAGTTGATTGGTATAGACTAAGTGTGAGAATTTAAGGTGTGGATATGAAAAGTTAAGGTTTTGTTTAAAAAAAAATGATGTTGGTTAAGTACAAAGAGATATTGGTGTTGTTTATACTATTATTTTAATGCAAACATGATGATTTCAATGATAGAAATGTGATATGTTTGAATATTGTAGAAGCTCATGTAAATGGTGGTAATATGTGACATTTAGATTTTTGGAATGAGCTTAGTAATTGTGAAACATATATGTTTTGATGTTGCTTTGTGGTATATATATATAAGATGTTTTAAAGTTGATATTAAGAGAATGAGATGAATAAATTGAAATTTAAGAAAATTAGTAAGTTGAAAATTTATAGTTTTAATGGAATGTGAATAAAGATCATTTAGATATTGATAGTTTAATGTGTTTAATACATGAGATATATGAAATGAATAGTAGTGCACATGAAAGTATTAAGAATTGGGGGATGAGATTGATAGTAGGAAAATTTGGTTTGAAATAAAAGAAAAGGAATTGAGCAAATGAAAATGAGTTACTTTAGGTAATTTGATTGAAAAGGATGAAAATGAATATGGAAGATATGTTAAAGATATTTGAAAACAAATGTGAGAGAGATATCACATTAGAAATGTGATTAAGCTCCTTGTGAAATGATATTATAAGTCGAGTGTATATATTTATTGAAGTTAATGAATAACTTAAGTTAGGTTAAAAGAATGAGAATGATAATAGTCAAAGGAAAGTGATAAATATTCAATTTGTATAAACTATATGCAAAAGAGAAATTTAATAAATTGAATAATTATGTGTATATATAAAGAGGATATGTGAAATGAACTTTTTGACATGAATGAAATGATTATATGTAAGAAAGGTGGGAAGTGAGTCACATTATAAGCGTGACCTATGAATGTGTATATAATATGTTTATTATTTTATACCATTACATGTTTAATGGTATTAGAAATGAGAATGGACTTGGGTAATATTGAACAGTGAAATTGTTATGTCAATAACTAAATGAGGCTATCATAAGACGTTTTGGAACTCAAAGTAATTGTGCGTGGAAATGTTTTATGTATAAGTGTAGTATAAGAAATTGTAAGGAAAGAATATGGTATTTGAAATTTTTAGAAGAAATGGATTGGAAATGTAGTAATGAAGGAAACTTGTGTAAGATTTGTATCTGATTGAAGGTTGGGTGTAGAAATGATAAAGATAATATTATTGAACATGAGTTAGGTTAATAACGACCATATAATCAAAAACAAACTGTTTTGAGATGGAATTTAAAATGTGTTAACTCTTAGTGTAATAAAAGTTTGGAAAATATATATATATAATTTTTGTGATACAATTTAGCATTATAATCGTAAAGGCTGGAAATCGAATAATAGAAGAACAATATTGATTTACAAACCCCAAGCGTGATTGTTAATATATTATGGTCATATGATTTGGTTAGTGTGATTAGTTGATTAGTTTTATTATCTTCAGATTTAGAACTAAGATGATATAACTGTAGTACAGTTTTGGTGAGATTGATAACTATGTTTCCAGAAACATGGTTAAAAGATATGATTGGTGAAGTTATATCTTATAATTTCTATGTTAAAAATTTAATTATAATTATGTGAAGTGAAGAAATAATAAAAGGGAAGAAATTGTAAATATGATTGAAACATGTTTAGATGATATGATTGAATAATGAGATGTTCAATATAGTTGATGATATATGTGTATACTATTTTGATGTGATGAGAAACCATGATTTTTGACAATGATGTTGGAAATAAATTATAATTGAGGTATAATGCCTAATTGATTATGAAAAATGAATTGTGAAAAGATAAATGAGCGGACTTATCTGCCTCTTGCGGAAACATGTAGACCCATTGTGTTGGGCAACCGAACTTGGACTACCGACCTGGTTGGGGAAAAGTTCGTTTATGAAGCCATAGTTGTTGGCTATATTGATAAACTTTGAATGAGTATGAGAGATGAGGATATAATTATAATAATAATGAAATGTATATTTATAAGCATGATTCTTATTGATTGAATATATGAAGTTGAAAAGACTAGAATTTGAATATAAGTTTGACCTAATGGAATTAGGTTCTATTATTATATATATATATTGTGAAATCCAATGATAAATTTCGATAAGTTAATTGTTGGTTTGAATCAAATAAGGTTGAAATGTAAGTATTTTGTGATGGATAGATCGATTGATTTAGAATTCGCTAAAGTTGCGCGTCAATATTGAGATTTAATACGTGCAGTTGTATTGGAAATGTAAAATTTAAATGGTAATGTGTATGATGTAATATTTTGGCTTATGAATGAACATAAATAAATTGAATTATATCAATTGTACATGGTGAGAAAAAGGGAAATGTTGTTCACCTGTTAAGTAAATTTAAAAGTATTGTATTAATATTTATATTAAGTGAGAAACAAGCTTAAGAATGTAAGGATATTGTTATCCATTGAGGCTTGGTAAATGTTATTTTGAAAGTGATTGTAAGAATGGAATAATCAATGTTAAGATATTAATTAATGACTTTTGAGGTTAAAGTTAAGAGAATATCGATAAAGAGTTAAAATGATAATCTAACTCTAATACAAAGATAAAATTCATTGGAGATGTAATGAGTTATATTGATTGCTTTGTTGAGAAAGTAATAAGATATAAAGATATATATATATATGTATATATATATACCCATACAATGGTGAATTATGAATTTTAGAGAAGAGGATTAACTCTAAAGGGGGAGAGTAGAAGTTATGTGATTTGATGAAATCATAATATAAGAATACGATTAATATTATATGAAATTTAGATGGTGTTTTGTTAAGAATGAATTGATACTACACTGAATAATTTCGAGGACGAAATTATATAAGGGGGAGAGAATTGTAATATCTCAAAATATACCCCAAAAGTTTTGGAGTTATTGTTGTATTTGGATTTAAGGTATATGTTTTATGGAAATAGAAAGATAGATAAATTAATTAAAAGGAAATAGTATAAGGAATGGATGTACATAGAGGATAATATGTATACATATGGTATTTGGGAAATATAAATGCAATATATATATAAGACATATACATAATGTATAAAGTGGTGTAGGGAAGAGTAAGTTTATATAGTTAAATAATAATAATAATAATAAAAGAAAGAAGGAAAGAAAGTCAAAAGGAGTAAGAAGATATTTTGGAAATAATAATATTATATTATTATTATTATTATATATATATATAAGAGATAAGAACAAAGAAAGAAAAGATTCTTTCTTTCTTCTTCTTCTTCTTCTTCGTGGATGAGAGAAAGAGAGAGAGAGAGAGAGAGAGAGAGAGAGAGAGATGTGATTTTTGATCTTCACATCAAATTGCTTAAGGATTTTAAGAAGATTGAAGATGAAGTTTGAAGATTTGGCAAGAAATTCAAGTAAGTCATCTTTTGATTTCTTGGTTTAATTGAAGTTGTGTTTGAGTTTGATAGATTGTTTAAGAGTGTGTTGTTTGATTTTGATATGTTTAAGAGTATGTGAGTAAATTGATTATGGATTTTAAGGATGGATTGAAGAAAAGAGTAAGTGTGTTGAAAGAGATGGTGTTGTAATTGTGTTTAAGGTTTGTAATGATGTTTGTGATTTGTGATTGATGTATGTGGGAGTTGTTTTGATGTTTTGTAAGTTTAAAATGGTTTTTGGGTATGTTTTGGTAAGTTTGTTGGAAGTGGATGTTGGTGATAAGGGGTGTTTTGTTGGGTGTCTTGTTGTTTTGGCCGGAATCTGGATTTTTGGCCTGACACGCCCATGAGCACGTCCAGGTTCTTAGGCGTGTCAATTATGTTGGTGGCAGTAGGTTCGACACGACCAGTAACACACCCGTGTTGGTGAGCGTGTCATAGCTACTGTGAGATTTGAGAATTTACACGGCCATGAGCACGCTCATGTTGTTGGACGTGTCGATGTTTTGTGTGAGGCAGAATGTATTACACGCCCGGTGACACGCCCGTGGTATTGAGCGTGTCAAAGCTTCTGTATTGTTGGTTTAGGGCACGATCAAGGACACGCCCGTGTTGGTGAGCGTGTCATGTGTGTGGAGTTTGCCCTAGTTGATTCTTACCTATATTATCTTATGTGTATCTCTAAGTAAGTATGTATGATCACTTTTGGGATTAGGTGTTGAAGAGATTGAGTTGCTTTAATCCAAGTACTGAAGGATTTATGAAAGAAAGAGTAGATGGATGTGAGTTTCTCTTGAGGTAAGTACAAAATTTCATTTGATTTCATATATTTATATGATTTAGGACCTTAACACCTTCAGCTATAAATGTGTTAATGTGTTATAGTGTTGATGTATATATATATGGATAATGTATATGTTATGGAAGGTGAAAGATGTGATGATATAATTTGTATGATGTGAAAGTAATGTTATGATTGATGTATGCCTAGATAATGTTCAATGCCATTGAGTGATGATAGAAATGATATGATAGATTTGCCTAATTGATGTTTAATGTAATTGATGTTATACATGTATACTTGAATAATAAAGTGTATTATTGTGAATAAGAATGTGATATGAAGCCATTGTGATTGGCTATGATGAATCAAATGTGATATGAAGCCATTGTGATTGGCCATGATGAATCAAATGAGATGTGAAGCCATTGTGATTGGCTATAATGATAATTGAGAATGATATTGATAAAGAAATAATAAATGAATTGTGTGACTAATGTGTTATTCCATTTTCAGAGTTTGTTGTTGGTGGCATGCCTATTAGTAACAATCTCTTGAAGTTAGGTTGGATTGATCCTTGAAGCCAAGTTGGGTTGAAGTTTAACATGTTTTACTCCCCTTGAAGCTTGGTTGGGTCAAATCCTTGAAGCCTAATTGAGATGTTACAACCCTTGAAGCTAGGTTGGATTGGTTCTTGAAGCCAAGTTGGGTTGATACTTAGCATGCTTTGTTCCCCTTGAAGCTTGGTTGAGCCTAATCCTTGAAGCCTAGTTGGGATAATGATAAATGTGATAATTAAACCAAAGCATTAACTCTGAAAATTGAATGGCATATTAGTGTGTTGTTTGGGCCCGAGTCTGTCTTTGTTGTCAATGTGATATTCAAATGTTGAAATAAATGAATAATGGGATTTATGGCTGACTTTGTTGAAAGTGTGATTCATGATTAACGAATTGTGAATAAAATGATGTTATGAAGTACGATTTTGTAATGTATGTAATAATATATTGAAAGTGAATATGGCTTGAGGAGCTTTGTTGAGATATGATTTTATGAAAATATAGTATGATGTGTAAAATGTATATGAATGTGGAATTTGTGAGTATTGTTTTCATGAAGGTTTGGAAAGGTCATTGAATGGTGATTTATTGAAATGATGTATATGTTTATGTATATGAGATAGAAAGGGTAAGTATCGTGTTGTGAATGTTCCATGTAAATATGTATATAATTTATGAGATTTGTGGGAATATATGAAGGATACATTGAGAAAGGAAAACGGGGTAAAAGAACAATAAAACATGATGCTAAAAATATGAGGTATGATTCTTTGGTAAAGCATATATTTTATATTTTATATTTCTTTGTACTTCTAAGCTCTCGGGCTTAGCGCGGTTGTGTAATCGCACAGGTGATTATGCGATTGATCTGGAAGTTCAGCTGTTATGCCACGAGAAGGGTAAGAGTGTCTCGAGACCAACTAGAAGGTGATGCATACATATGTGATTTTAATTATGTTGTATTTTTATAAGAATCATGAAATTTGTAAATGTTCTTTAAATTAATGTAATATTGTTTGAATTTGGATAAAGGTTTTAAAATAATTGAAATGAAAAGTAACATTCTTATACTTTATATACGTATTGTATGTATACCAGGTATATGTATAGTACTTATATAGAGCATGGAGGTGTTACACCAGATATCTTCCATGTCATCATTCTGCTAGGAAGCTACTTCATCCTGCTTCTTCATATGCTGACTGGGTTGGCTAGATCCACTCAAGAACTAAAGTCAATATTCGTTGGTTGGTACCTTGGTGGAAGATTTCTCGAATCACCATGCGAACATACTTGATGTATGTTTCCCTTGCTGCTCTTAGTCAAGGTACATGCTATGATCCTCGCCGACATGGCCGCTAGTATGGAGCTGAGCCTCACGATTCTTACTTTACTCCTGATTTAGACATGCCTCGCTTAACTGAAGCCTACTTGGATCGGCTGAGGCAAAGCTGGCCTGCACGTTACACTTATCAACTGCCATAGATTTTAATTTTGTCAATTCAGAAAGTGTATTGTTAGGATGAAAAAATAATTAAAGTAATAAAAGATGCTTCTTTTCCATTTATAATTTGTCATCACTTTTTGCTATTGTGCTAATTTATTTCATCCATATCTGGTCAAATACTTATAACAGTGCACATAGAACAATTTTAACATTAATTCTATTTTATTAAATTGGGGAACAACCAAACATAAAGCCAGCATACACAAGATCATTCCTGTTGCCAATTAGCCCTTTCAACTTTTCTAATTGACGATTTTCTCTCATTTAGCCCTAATTGTTGCCTAGCCTGCCCTTTCAGGTTTTTGGAACTAGCAGACTGCTCTAACTTTTGTCTAGGCCGCCCTTTTTGGGTTTTCAACCTAGCAAGCTCTCTTTTTTTGTTCATACATAAAACTTCTTCAACCTGTCAATGTTTACTAGTTCACTAAATTCGTTCCCGTTCATGTCTGATAACTTCACCGCACCTTTGTTCATGACTTGTTTCATGACATATGGCCCCTCCCAGCTAGGTCTGAACTTCCCTCTTGGATCAGATACATTAGGCTTACATTGCTTCAGCACCAAATCCCCAACTCTGAATTGTCTGACCTTAACCCTTCTATTGTAGACCCGAACTATCTTCTTTTGATACAGTTGGTGATGATATAGTGCCTTTAACCTTTTCTCTTCTAGTAGAGCTAACTGTGTGTATTTGCTCGCTACCCATTCCCTTTCAGGCAGTTTGGCTTCCAAGACTACTCTTAATGACTTGATTTCTATTTCAATTGGCAACACTGCTTCCATCCCGTAAACCAAAGAAAATGGTGTCATTCCAGTAGGTGTTCGCACACTTATCCTGTATCCCCATAAAGAAAAGGGAAGCATTTCCTACCAGTCCCGATAAGTCTTGGTCATCTTGAACAAAATTTACTTAATTGTCTTGTTTGTTGCTTCTACTACACCATTAGCCTTTGGTCTATAAGGAGAGGATTGATGATGATGGATTTGGTACTTCGAGAATAAATCCTTAACTGCTCCTTGAAACTGTACTCCATTGTCTAATATCACACTATGCGGGACCCCGTATCTGTAGATGAGGTTATTTTCAATAAACCTAGCCATTTGACTTGCACCCGGCTTGTTGAAGGATTTGGCTTCAACCCATTTTGAAAAATAATCTACTGCTACCACAATGAAATGGTGACCGTTTGAAGCTGTCAGATGTATCTCTCCTATAATGTCGATACCCTAGGTGGCGAATGGCCAGGGTGAAGACATTGAATGCAGTTCTTCAGGAGGCATGTGATTCAAGTTACCATACATCTAACATTGTTGGCACTTCTTGACAAACTCAATACAAACTCTCTCCATGGTCAACCAGTAATAACCTTGTCAAATAATCTTCTTAACTAGGGCCAAACCACTTATGTGTGGACCGCAACTTCCCACATGTATTTCTGACATGATACGCTCCACTTTAGGTTTTCTTAAACATCTTAAATGTACCCCATCAGGCCATCTTCGATATAACTCCCCATGGAATGTGATGTATTGCAAAGACCACCGCCTTATGGCTCTTCTCTCTTTCTTTGTTGCCCTTGGCGGGTATTCTCTTTCCTCCAAAAATCGCCTTATAGTATCATGCCACGCATCATGGTCTGTATCAATTTCCATGATTGCCTCATATTCATAACAAGGAGTTGATAAACTGGTCAAGATCAGAGGCTTAAGGAATAAGCTGACAGGGTTTTTCCATACCGAAGCCAATGTGGCTAGGGCATCAGCCATCTGATTTTCTTCTCTTGATAGGTGTATAAACCTACACTCCTTAAAGTTCTTCTTCATCATGGTTAAGTAATGGTGGTATGGTTTTAATTTTTCTTCTTTCAACTCCCATTCTCCATTTACTTGGGATACTACTAGCAATGAATCGCCATAAACTTTCACCTTATCCACCTTCATAATCATTAGGGTTTCCAAATCGAAAATACAAGCTTCGTACTCCACCATATTATTGGTTGCCCTAAATTTCAACTTTTTGGCTAAAGGGATGAGTTCCCCTGTAATATCCCCATGTGTGCCCTAGAAGTTTTAATTCAATTGTTGTTTGATTTGAATTAAATGTACATATGTTTTAGCAAAGGAAATGATTGTGTTAATGGAATGTATATGTTGTATATATGTTGTTATATATAACATATGTGTTGGTCAAGTGTAAAGTCAAGGGAAGAAGATATTTTTATTTGGGATGAGTGAAATTACTTAAGAGGGCAAGAGTTTTAAAGGAAGTGTGAACAAATAGAAAAGGGCATTTAAGTAATTATGTTGATGGAATTGCTTGGTGGATATTTAAAGAAGAAAAGAAGGTTGAATTGTATTCATTTCTTTTCTTTTCTTGGTATAGCCGGCCATTTCAAAGGAAGAGAGCAAAAGTGAGATTTGCTTATTCAAGTTTCAAATTGAAGGAGGAATCAAAGGATTTGGTTGGAGATTTGTGAAATTTCTTCATCTAAGGTAAGTACTCTCTTGTTTTCCTTTGGTATTTTGAAGATGTGTTTGAAGTGTGTTGTGATTTGATAATATTATGATTTGGTATGTTTGAGATGAGTTTCTAAATGTTGAAATTGATTGTGAGTTAATTTAGTGTTGGTTTGGTTTTGGTTGAAAATGGTAGGTTAAAAGTGATGTTGTTTTTTTTAGGGTTTTGAAGTGGAAGGTGATTAAATGTGTTGATGATGGGTTGTTAAGATGAATATTGTGGTAAACATGTGAAATATGTGTTTAGAACATGGATTATATTCATTTGAATTATGACATATTGTGTATAATGTAATTGAGTGCAACCAAAGGGGGACTTGAACATGTTAGGGTTTCAATTCATGAGAGACACGGCCAAAAGCAAGGAGAGACACGGCCAATTCATGAGAGACACGGCCAAGTCCATGGAAATTTGGCCGTGTTGGGTGATTTTTGGAGGAGACACGGCCGTGTCCCTTGCCCATGTCTGCCACTGCCAATTTGTTTTGAGAGACACGGCCACAAGCTTGGCCGTGTCCCTTGAGTGTGTTGGCTACTGTGTTTGGTTTTTGTTCTTCTTACATGATTGAGTTTGAACTTCCATTTGATAATGCATATGATATTATATGAACAAGGTGATGTAATATGCATTGTGAAACTTGTGAATGGCAATGTGTTATATGAATAATGTATCTTGAAATGTTATACCAATGATGCTATGTGAATAATATGAATTGAGATATAATATGATGATGCTAGGTGAATAATATGAATTGAGATACAACATGATATGAGGCCATTGTGATTGGCTATGATAACTCAAATGTGATGTGAAGCCATTGTGTTTGGCTATGATGATTCAATTGAAAGAACATAAGGCATGTTTGCCTAATTGATGATGAGAATTGAGAATGAAACAATAAATAAATTGTGTGTCTAATGTGTTATTCATTTTCAGAGTTTTGTTGTTGGTGGCATGCCTATTGGTAACATTCTCTTGAAGTTAGGTTGGATTTGATCCTTGAAGCCTAATTGAGATGTTACAACCCTTGAAGCTAGGTTGGATTGGTTCTTGAAGCCAAGTTGGGTTGATACTTAGCATGCTTTGTTCCCCTTGAAGCTTGGTTGAACCTAAATCCTTGAAGCCTAGTTGGGTTTATGATAATGATAAATGTGATAATAAAACCAAAGCATTTACTCTGAAAGTTGAATGACATATTGGTGTGTCTTGGGCCCATGCTTGTCTTTGTTTAATGTGATTCATGTATGGTAAAATGATTAACTAATGAGATATATGGAAGGATATTGAAATGTGATATGTTTATATATGTGGTTTATGAAATATAAAGGTATGTTGATAACCTTTCATCTATGATATTGATTTGAGTAATCAAATGTGTGACATTGCATTGCATTATAGTATAGTGTTGGTATATTTTGTACTACTAAGCCGTTGGCTTAGCGCGATATTGTTTGATCGCGCAGGTAACAGAGTTGAACCTAAGAGATCCTCAAGACCGAGTGAGAGTAGACATTGAAGAGTTATTTTGGAACTTAAAGATCAGAGAAGAGCTGCCAATCATGTATATATATTCTATGTTTTGTAAACCTTGATTTATAACATATTTGTAATAACTTCCGCTGTGAATTATTAAAAAATTTTGTATATAGTGTCTTTTGGATTTCTTTTATTTGTTTGAGATTGGTTTCACTTATTTACAAAGATATTTGTTGTGTTTGTTTTAAACCATGGCATTTTCTATATTCAGTATACGTATATTACGATCGTTTAAGCATGCTTGGTACGTATACAACGTATAGGGGTGTTACATCCCCTTTGGGTGATTCTAGTATAGTTTCCAAACATGCTCCTTTCCTGTTTACTGCTCCATCAAAATACATTTTCCACCCTTGTACTTCAATTGCTTCCAAATGTTCATATGGAAATTTCAAGATTACCTCTTCGCTGGTAATGGTTGTTGGGCCAGGAATTCTGCCACCACTCTACCTTTGATTGTTTTCCTGATTACTTACTCAATCTCAAATTCTTCTAATATTATCAACCATCAACCATATTTCCTAATTAAAGAGGGTGTCTCCCTTAAGTACTTCATTGGATCCAACCTGAAAATTGCTTTCACACTATACGGTTGAAAGTAATGTAGCAACTTCTTAGAAGACCAAACCACGGCTATACAAGTCTTTTCGATGACACTATACTTAATTTCATAAGGTAGGAGCTTTCTACTCAAATAGTAAACTGCATTCTCAATCCCTGATTCATCTGCTTGGGCTAGCATGGCTCCTATCGACTCTTCTTTTACTGCTAAGTATAGTAATAGAGGTTTGCCGGATTTAGGTGGTTTTAAAATAGGCGGATTCAACAAATACTCTTTTATTCGCTCAAAGGCCTTTTGACATTCTTCATTCCATAGGATGGGCTGATTCTTTCTAAGCAATTTGAAGATAGGCTCACATATTGTTGTGAGTTTTGCTATGAATCTGCTAATGTATTGTAATTTACCGATAAATCCCCTAACTTCTCTTTCCGTCTTAGGGGCTGGCATATCCCTGATTGCTTTAATTTTGTCAGGATCAATCTCAATGCCATTCAGACCAATCATGTGTCCCAATAATTTACCTGAGGTAACACCGAACACACACTTCTTAGGGTTCAATCTTAGCTTATATTTCAAAGCTCTATCGAAGAATAATTCTATGTTTTGGAAGTGTTGTTCATTTGTATCTGATTTAACCATCATATCATAAACATATACTTCAACTTCTTTATGCATCATGTCATGAAATAGTGTGGTGGCCATCCTTTGGTAGGTTGCTCTAGCATTCTTTAAGCCGAACAGCATCACCCTATAACAAAATATACCCCATGTAGTAATGAAAGCGGTTTTAGCTTTATCCTCTTGGACCATTAACACTTGATTGTATCTAGAAAATCCATCTACAAATGAGTGTAGCACGCTAGAGTCTACACTATCAATGAGGACATCTATATGAGGTAAAGGGAAATCATCTTTAGGGGAAGCCTTGTTTAAATCTCTATAATCCACGCAGACCCTTATTTTTCCATCTTTCTTTGGCACGGGTATTATCTTGGCTAACAAATCTGGATATTCTATCACTTCAAGGAACTTCACTTGTATTTGCTTAGTGACCTCTTCTTTAACCAATTCAGCCCACTCAGGTCTTAATCACCTAAGCTTTTGTTTGACAGGTTTCATGTGAGTGTAAGTAGGAATATGATGCTCGGCTATGTCTCAATCTATTCCAGGCATATCCTCATAAGACCAAGCAAACGCCTCTTCATATTTTTTGAATATTTTTTCAAATCTCTCTCTCTCATCAGTAGTAAGGTCGGATGCTATGCTAATGTTTTTAGGATTTTCGATTGTTCCCAAATTTAATGATTGTGTGTTAATATAATTAATATTAAAGATGCTCATGTAACTGTTATTTGAATGTATGCAACCATCAGGAGAAACATCACACAAGTAAGCAAAATCAGACTTTATTGCATTCATTTTAGAAAAGAAAACATCATCATCCTCATACAAAGCAGACAAATTAAAATCAAAATCAAAATCATTGTTCTCAAAATCATAAGGCGGGATGTCTTCAAATTTTTCTTCAACCAGGGTAGCAATCTCCTCCGGAGTCTTCTCGGTTTTTAGGACAGCTTCATTCTTCTCTTTTGGATTGGATTCTTTGTTGGCTAACAAGGTGAGCTCTTTCTTCACTTGGTCGACTAGCGCGGCCACATCTGTAAAAATTTCAAAACCTGGGATTAACTTACCCATGAACATGATCGGCTCAGGCTTTCCTTGGAGTGGTCCCATATCTGGAGCTTTGATAAAGATCTCTTCAAGTGGTGGGAAGCTCATCTTTTCACTCTTCTTTGGCTGGACATCGTTGTTTTCATCATATCCCAACCCTTTCTTAGAAGTTTGGATTCTAAAGTCTGGCAACTTTGTCAAACCAGCCTTACCCTTTCCAAGACCAGCTCCAGGAAGGTAGTTCATGTTCTTCATCATATTCAAGACTTTGGAGTCCACTACTTCATCATCAGAAATTGTAGCTACTTGAAAACCATTGAGAAGCCTCTCAATCATTAGAGTGTTAACAATCTCATTATCTTCAGCTTCAATGACCACTATCTCATCTCTGTTGGGGAACTTGATCTTTTGATGAAGGGTGGAAGGAACTCCACCAAGAGGATGAAACCATGGTCATCCCAAGAGCAAGGCAAAGGTGAATGGTATGTCTAAAACAACAAACTCAACAATAGATTCAATTGGACCAACCTTGACAGCCGCTTTGAAAGTCCCTTCGGCATGCCTCTTAGTATTGTCAAAAGCACGAATCGTTACCTCAGTCGGGTTTAGTTCTCTTGTTGACATGGCTAGCTTTGGTAATATCTTAAGTGGACAAACATTTATGGCATACCCATCATCGACCATTACACATGGAGTCCTCTTTCCCTTGACTTCTATTTTGATAAAGAGAGGGCGGATGTGGTCTCTCCCCTCCTCCGGTAAGTCCGCATCCGAAAAAGAAACTACTCCCATATTAACTTCACTCTTTTCTTCACATTTCATTACCCCTCCAATTTTATGATGTTAATCAGCTCCTCCGGTGTCGTGGAGGTAGAAATTAGCATGCTAGCCAAGGCTTTGGCCATAGTTTTTCGGTGCTTTTTAGAAGTAGCTAATAAGTCCCAAATGCTAACACTTGCTTGGGGGTTCTTTTCAATTGCTTAAGCACAGCATCATCTTCTTCTACTTCAACTTCCTTTCCCTTATTAATCTCTACCTGCTTAGGTGGTGGCCTTGCATATCGCTTACAGGATCTAGCGTTCATTACTTCATCTTCTTCAGGCTCGGACCAAGTCCACTCCTCCTTCTTGGATACAAGAACATCATCACTATCGCTTGAATACCAAAACCCATTGACAACACAAATTGCTACTTCTTTATCCCCCACAGCTTGTTTAATTTCATCAAATACCTCTTCTTCTTTGGTTGCTTCTTTATCCACATCTTGAAAAGAAGACATGACAAAATCCTCATGCAAACCTCCTCCAATCATGAAGGTTGCTGGTGGTGGTACTCTATTGAACTTTGGTAAGGGATTATCTTTGGTGTTTGGCTTATTGGGCTTTGTCAACTTCCCATTATCAATTAGATTTTGGATCTTATGTCTCAACCTCACACATATATCCATGTCATGCCCTTGCATTTGGTGAAATTGACAAAATGCTTTAGTGTCAAAATTACGTGGGAGAGGGTTAGGCAAAGGATGAGGATTTAAGGGTTGTAGCAATCCCTTTCTTTGAAGCTTATTGAGAACCCAAGACATCAGTTTTCCCAATTCCAAAAATTGTCTCCTCGTTCCTTGGTTAGTAGCATTAACACCGATGGCCTTTTGCATGCTTTGGCTACCGGATTGATAGTTCCCTTTCTCATTCCTTTTTGTTGAAAAATGGTTCTTCTCCCTTTCCCATTCTTCAATTTGCAAACCAGCTTGGAGAAGCTCTTTGAAATCACGGATGAGTGTATGAGACATCCTCTCATTAAGGCTAGGCAACACCTCTCTCACAATCATCCTTATTTGATCGGATTCATCGGGCCTCTTCTTGGGTAAAGCGGCCTTGTTTCTTCATCTCTTGACATAATCTACAAAATTCTCATTCGGCCTTTGCCTAATGGACTCCACTTCCATTAAGGTAACTTCCAACTCAACATTATATCCATATTGTTGGATGAAGGCTTTGTAAAGTAGATCCCAACTCTTTTGTGTTCCATCATCTAAGGTATTGAACCAATTTTGGACAACAGGGTCTAATGAGAGCATAAAGTACCTTAGGATTTAAGCCTTAGTAGCTCGAGCAGACTGCATGGCAGTGACATACTGCTTCACATGGAGATGAGGATTTTTGGTGCCATTGTACTTTGCAAAAGATGGCATCTTGAACTTGTACAGGACTTCTTCATCTAGCTCAAATAGTTTATCAATCTCGGACATCTCTTCGATTTTCAGCTTCTCAAATTTCTTTTCTAAATTAGCAATAATCTTTTTAACATCGGATGTCTCGGTCTTTTCAATAGTTGCTTTCTCAACAACCTTCGGTTCTTTCTTCTTCTCTTGAACATCTTGGTAGTATTGAGCCCAATCATTATCATCATCAATGATCACCTTTTCATCATCAAAAACCACTTCACCAACTTTAGTCTTCTCTTTGTCCCTTGGCTTCTTAGTGCTAGCAGATGCCTCGGCATGATTCTCTAAGATTGCAGTCAATTGGTTCTTCATGGTCTCATCTAGGGCCTCTTTTATTTCTTCCATCCTGGCGTTGAGGGCCTCATCCACCATCCTTTAAATTTGTTCGGGCTCCATTGTTTTTGGTGAGCAAATGATTGAGTCGTTGCTAGATACTTCGTATCCCCCGTAGGTCGGATTGTCGTAAGCTTTTGAACTGTCATAATCTAGGGCTATGAGCTAGAGAGAATCAATGATATGAGATGCAAATGTATGCATGTATGCATGTATGCACGAACAATCAACGAAGAAAGATAATTAGGACGTTCCTTCCAACCTTATAACATCTACACACGAATGGTGAGTCTCTTTTCCTAGGTATATGGTTAACAAAATACCATTATGGGGTATCTTATTTTCAAATAATTTCCTCGGACGTTTCAACCAATAGTTATATTTTCTAAAATTGAAATCAACTTATGATAATTCCCATTAATTAGGTTTTAATCCGTTTAACCAACTAATGTAGCTTTTATACTATATTGGATTAAAACCAAATTAAGAGGTTTGTTATAGATAGATTTCTCACTTGAAA
Organism: Garcia nutans; assembly: GCA_947685225.1. Lineage (NCBI taxonomy): Eukaryota > Viridiplantae > Streptophyta > Magnoliopsida > Malpighiales > Euphorbiaceae > Garcia > Garcia nutans. Next base: position 21,616,940 of record CANTUV010000044.1, read on the forward strand.
AGAGTAACTAATGGTTCATGCCAAAAACAAGCCCATGATTAATTATTCTTAGTATAAACTAGGCTCACAATTGATTTTTTGTATTTCTTAATTGACCTAAATATTTTGCAAGCTCTTTATAAGAAAAGGTTGGGTGAAAATAATTTTATTTCTAAGCCCATTGATAAAAGATTTTAGAAAAAAACATGGATTTTGGGCTTAGTATTTGGGCCATGAGCAAAAGAATTTTTGATTTATTTTTTTAAAAGTCTTATGTCCAAAGACCATCTTGAAAAATTTTAAAAATATCTTTAGTCCTTTTGATTTTCTAAAGAAAAATTTATTTTGAGCTTACAATGTACTTAGGTCATATTAGAAAAAGAACAAACCAAATAAGCCATGATTTAAGCCAAGATAAATGAACCATAGTCAAACAACATGCATTTGGGGTAAAACCTAAGGAAAGTAACTAGGCCAATTACATGAGCTTTAGTCTTTAGGTAAAAAGGCTTAGGTTCCCATAGCAAGTATATACCAAATGGTACGAGGCTATGAGTGGTTATGCCATGCTCGATCTCCATACCTTGAGTGAAAGTATGGTATCCCTTACATAACATAACACGGGTAACACGGGCGTCCTAATTCACGCACATAATGCAATCTAATATGATGCAATGGATACTATCATTATAAGAAAGAATAGAATAATATAGAGACTAATGGAATCAACTTCTCTTATCCCCAGTGGAGTCGCCACTGTGAGCGAGGATTTTTGCCCCCACTATCGGTGGAATGGTTCTTGCGACTTCGGCACTGTTTAGGCTCGGGGCCTTAGAGAACACGGACCTAAGTCCAGAGAAAATGGAGTCGCCACCCGGATGGGCCAGGAAAAGAAAGGGGTGGATGACTCAATTCCTAAGAAATCCCCAACCCCCTAATGGGTTCGAAAAGTTGGGTACGTGTGGGGAAGGTGAGAAATAGCCCAGCACCCCCACAATGCCCGGTTCATTGGAACGGCCTCCTTTACAGGTCTTAATATTATAAAATTCTTAAGTATAATAGCATTATCCATATTACACACAATAATTAAAATAAAGCATCGATATATTAAAAATCAAAATAATGTCCAAGCAAAATAAATAAATGGACACCCACCCGAAGATGAAAACATGTCCTTACATCCCATGCCTAAATAGGACACCCACCGAAAGGTAGAAACATGTCCTTTACATAGGTTCTAAAATAGAAAAGCAAATTAAATTACATGATATTTAACTAATGAGGTACCCACCAAGTGGAAATATACCCCTTACAACATTTGGAAATAAAAGTAAATAACCATTCATCATAAATAAATCATTCATCAAATGTATTAAGCATCAATAGAAAATAAACATCCATCCATGATAAATTAAATAAACCAAGCATTGAACTTAAATAAATTAAAGCATATAAAATAAATCAAAACATTAAAAAAATAGAATTAAATAAGGCAAGTAAAAATCTAAATTATGGCTACTGTTTCCATTTAGGGTTCTTTATTTCATGTATTTAGGATTTTGGAATTTATGAAATTTAGGCTACTGTGATTTTAAGGGAATTAAAATGGATTAAAGATTTTATGTTTTAAAAGGTTGATAAAACTCTTTGATTAACCAAATTAATGTTTGGATGGTGAAATCATGAAACTAGGGTTTGAACACTTTAAGATACTTTTGATTTGTGGTTGACGGTTATTGAGTTAGGGTAATTAAGCTTACTGTGTCTAAATATGGTTTTAAAGTTTTAAAGAATTAGGGCTTAGAAAAATTAGGATTTAGGTTTTAAAGGAGTTAGGGTTCACTTGTTTTGATTCTAAAGTTGAATTAGGGTTTAGTGTTCTAGAATTAGGGTTTAGTGTTCTTAGAATTAAGTTTTTAGAATTTATAAATCAATTGATAATTTTATGAAGTTTATGAAAGTAAACCAAATGAATTAAAGTTTTTATAAATAGAAAAGATGTTTTTAGGGCTTTTTGAAAGAAACAGAACTCAATTTTGGGTTTTCAAAATTTGAAAAGTAAATTAAGGTTTTGAAGTTTTGAAGAAACAAAAACTAACAATTTTAAGCTTTTTGGAAAACAAAGCAATAAATTAAGGTTTTCAAACTTTGAACAAAGGGAATTAGGGTTCTAGGTTTTTGTTTTTGAATTAAAAATCACATTTTCATAATCTAAGCTACGATGAGGAAATTAAACATTTGATACATACCTCCTTTTGATGGTTTCTCCAAAAAAATTCTTCTTGGATGAACCAAAACAAAGGCAGTTGCTGCCTTTTATGAATTGTTAATGGCTTTGCTTATTCTTCTCTCAAAAGGTCGATTGATTTTACTGCTTTCCCACTCAATTTTGGTTTCAAACTCTCCCAATCTTTGTCCCAATTTCTGATCGATTTTCTCCTCCCAATTTCTTCCTTATTTATAGAAGAATTTTATTATTAATCCTAGTTACTCACGGCATACAATATTGAATAAGAAAAGAATACCGAAACCTAATTGAATTAGGTTTCAAAAAATTTGCATCGGAAAATTTCACTGGAGAAAAAAAACTATCGTGGAAAAATTACGCTAGCGAAAAAAATTGACACAGGAAAAATTGCTCTGCCGAAAAAACTGTCGTAGCCAGCTGCAGGGGAAATGGGCCTGCGGGCCATTTCGCCGCAATCTGACTTTTTTTTATTATTTTTAAAGCAAATATTAATTACTTAAAATAACAAAAATTATTTTGGACTAAAAAATATATTGGACAACACAAAAATTATTTTGGACTAATTAAAATATATTGGACCGGACTGGGTCAAAAATTAAGGGTCTACATATACCTAATAAATACTTACTATAAACACTGTTTACATATCATATACCTAAAATATATAGTATATATACACATACGTAAAGATATACATAACATATGCATAAAGTATACATCATATATAAATATATATATATATGTACAAATATATTTATGGTTGAGAGATAATAATATTAATAAATAAAGAAAATAAAAGTCAAAGAAAGAAATAATATATATGATTGGAAAAAAAAGAGACAATTAATATATTAATAAAATATTTAATTAAATAATTATTATATATAGATGGAAAAGGAGGAAGAAAGGAAAAGAGCCTTCATTTTCTTCTTCCTATCCTCCATGGTCAATTTTCATAAGGGGAGAGAGAGAGAGAGTTTTCTTCATCAAATACTCTAAATTTTATGAGAATTTCAAGACAATTAATGTGATTTTGAAGGTTTATCAAGAATTAAGTTTGAGTAAGGAGGAATTGCAATTTTAAAGAGAGGAAGGACTTTTGTAGAAGTTTAGGATGGAGTGAGAGTTTGGCCTTGAATTTGGCATTTCAAAGGTTATTACATACTTGGATAACTTATATTTTAATTGCTTTTGAGTTGGCATAACACATTATGATTTTGTAAATGTGTTATGTCACTTTTATATTAGTTTTGATAAGATATGTGCATTGTACAATTCAAAGTGTGTTTAATGTATGAAGTATGAAATGACAAGCCATTGTAGAATGGCTAATGTAATTGTTATGTACTTAATGCCTAAAATGGGAATTATGTTAAATATGATTGAAAAATATGAGAAATGAATAATGTGATAAGTAATGTGAAGGAAAATGTGAAAAATAGCTAAAAATGTGGAAATGTGAAAATTGTGAATAAGTAACGTTAAATGTGATGAGTTATAAGGTGATCATGAAAAGTGTTAATCACTTAGAAAATGTGAAAAATGCAAAAAGGTCTTATGTGTTTATTTGCACTACCAATTACTTATTTCCAGAAAGTTGATGTTGGTGTTGCATATGTTGATAGACTTGAGACAGGTCTTGAGATTGAGTTTGACCTGAACATAGCTAGGTCTTAATATTGGATTTAAGGATAGACTTGAGCAAAGCTAGGTCTTAGGATTGAGCTTGAACGTATTGAAACTTTGGATTCCCTAGTGTCATGATGTGACCAAATCAATTGTTCCGAAACTTGAATATTGTGGAGAGACTTGTTGGGCCCAATGTGTATGATTGTGATATGTTTGTAAATATTATGAGGTAATGGATGGAAAATAAATTTTATGTTTTAATGGTATTTTATAGCTTATAAGATAAAGAATGTGATAAGAAAAATATTATTTGTATTGATCATACAATATGTAGTGTAATATAAAGTATATATTGATTTTAAATTTGTTTATAATATCAAAGTATATACCACTAAGCTTTCAAGCTTAGCATGATTGATTTTATTGCACATGTGACAAGGTTGAGAGAAGAGCCCTGATAGACCTAACCAGGTGTAGATTTTGGGTTAGTACTAGAAGTTTGAGATTTTTTTCCATGAGACCAATGCGGCTTACATATCATGTAAATATACGTTCTTGTTTAAATTTTCTAAGCTTACATACATTATGCTAATATGTAAAAATGTTATATTATTTATACATAGTAAAGTTTTGTAAAATATTTAAAGTACAATATGTATATATATGTTTATAGCATCTTTGGTGATTTTAGAGAATTGGTTGAGTTGATTGGATTCATAAATATTTTGGGAGTGTCATTTTATTTGCAGGTTGAGTTGTTTGTTGTTTTTTGGGAAATGTCCAATTTATAGAAAAAATACTGACGAATTTTTTTAAGAGATTTTATCTAATAAATAAATAAAATTAGATTTGAACTACATTTATGTTAATGCAATTTATATATTTATAATATTCTATATTTATATTACCAAATGAAGTTGTTTTCTACAATCAATTATGGTGCCACTGTTGTATTTTATTTATATATTATACATATATAGAGTATATGTATTATATGTATATAGGGTATAAAGGTATTACAATAGTGGTTTAACCCTTATTAGAGTTGGGGTTTGTCTAAATGAACATCATGGTCTATGTTAGTGTTCAGTTTTGACCAAATAATTTGAACAACTTAAAACTCAATGATGAGAACAATTCACTCTTTTGGTTTGTTTGTTTTCTTGTTTTAACTCATAAAATGATGGAACAAGTTTAATTGTTTGAAAATTAGCCTAAAGGTACTGAACACAACTCAAAATTCCCAAAAGAATGGATCTAAATATTAAAGGATGGCTTTGTGAGCGGGGATTTTTGCCCTCACTCTCGGTGGAATGGTTCTTGCAACTTCGGCACTGTTTAGGCTCGGGGCCTTAGAGAACACGGACCTAAGTTCAGAGAAAATAGAGTCACCACCCGGACAGGCCGAGAAAAAGAAAGGGGTGGATGACTCGATTCCTAAGGAATCCCCAACCCTCTAATGGGTTCGGAAAGTTGGGTATGTGTGGGGAAGGTGAGAAATGGCCCAGCACTCCCACAATGCCCGGTTCATTGGAACCGGCCTCCTTTACAGGTCTTAATATTATAAAATTCTTAAATATAACAATATCATCCATATTACATGCAATAATTGAAATAAAGCATCGTTATATTAAAAATCAAAGCAATGTCCAAGCAAAACAAATAAATGGACACCCATCCGAGGATGGAAACATGTCCTTACATCTTTCATGTCTAAACTAAATAGGACACCCACCGAAAGGTAGAAACATATCCTTTACATTGGTCTAAGATATAAAAGCAATTTAAATTATATGATATTTAACTAATGAAGTACCCACAAAGTGGAAACATACCTCTTACAACATTTGGAAATCAAAATAAAGCGATAAAGTAAATAACCATTAATCATAAATAAATCATTTATCAAAGATATTAAACATCAATCAAAATAATAAACATTCGTCCATGATAAATTAAATAAATCATGCATTGAAATTAAATAAATCAACCTCCAAAGTATATAATAAACTACATAATCAAATCTAAAATTAAATAAAGCAATAAATATATAATTTAGGGTTCGCGTCTTAAAATAGGATTTTAGAATTTTAATTACTAAATTAGGGCTTTGGAAAAAGGAAAGTTAAATATGCGGACTCATAATACACAAATGAATATTGACCCCTTCGACGAGCCCATACGGCAGTCCCAATAGCCAGTTAGCGGGCAGGGGTCAAGGGGGCAACGCCCTAGAAAATTTTAGAAACTGGCTTCTAGGATTGTAGGTTTCAGTGTTGAAAATTAAGATTTTAGGGTTTAGAATTTAGAAAATACGGTTTTGGAATTTTGAGTAACTAATATTATTTTTTAAATGAATAATGATACTGGATGATTTTGGAAAGAAGGATTGATTAGGGTTAAAGCTTTTGATTCTTAAAAAATAAGGCTACTGACTTTTGGAATAGAGATTAGGGTTTTGGAAATTAATAAAATGATTTAGAGTTTTTGGTGTCTTGGAAAATATGTTTGGTTTTAAGATTTGTTAAAACAGTTTAGAGTTTTATAAAGTTTTTGGAAATAAGCAAAACGGTTTAAGGAAACAGAAAAGTAACGTATTAAGGTCTTTTGAACATAGAAGAAATAAATTTAGGGTTCTTAGGTTTTGAAGAAACATAAAATTAATTTTAGGGTTCTTAGGTTTTAGAAGAAATAGAAAAGTAATTTTAGGGTTTTTGAAAATAGAGGAGACGATTTAAGGTTCTAAGATTTAAAAGAAGTAAATTAGGTCTCTAAGGTTTTTAGAATCAAAAGAAACAATTTAATGATTCAAGCTACTGTAAGGGAAAAAAGAGATTAGATATTCGAACCTTCGTTTGTTGGTTCCACCAAAATTGCTTCTTGGATGAACAAGGACAAAGGCAAGGTTGCTACCTTTGATAGCTTGATTTCTTGTTTGCTTATTCTCCTCTAAAAAGTCCGATTGTTTTCACTCTGCCAAGTCTGATCTTATTCAAAGTTTTCTTTTTTTTTCTCCAAACGTTTCTGCCTCTTTTTGTGTTTTTTAGTCTTATTTATAGGAAATTTTTCGAAGCTTAATTCCAATTATTTAAGGAATTTATCATTAATTAGGAAAAGGAAACCGAAACCAAATAGGATTTGGTTTCGAAAAAAATTGCGTCAAAAAATTTTGCTAGCGAAAAAAAACTGCTGCGGGTCGCTGTGGAAATTTGCGAGGGCACGCGAATGAAATTGGTTGCGGGCCATTTCGTCCAACACTTTCAGCGACGAATTTTTTAGTCACCGATTTTTATTTTTATTTTTATTTTTATTTATTTGTTTATTTTTATTATTTTTATTTATTTTTATTTTTATTCACTTCACCATTTTTAACTAAAATAAAGATTAAAATACCACAAAAATTATTTTGGACTATAAAAAAAAACGGACCGGACTGGGTCAAAAATTAAGGGTCTACAAGCTTAAAAGCATAGAATATAGCCATCTCCTAACCAGCCATTCGCATGGATCTTTAAAATGTCAGTGCAGATGTCTTTTGGCTTGATAGCAGTTTTGCACTAATTTATACATAGGGCTTCACGCCAACCAAGTAGAACATCCATACGGATAGTTCAAATGTCTATGCAGATCGTTCACAACAAATCAGGCAGTAAATCAAGTTTTAGAGATTTTTTACGCAGATCGTTCACGACAAATCAGGCAGTAAATCAAGTTTTAGAGATTTGACTTTGTTTCTTCTTTCCTTCTTTCTTCTTCGTGGACCACTTTCTCTCATTTTCCTTTCTTTCCTTTTTTTCTCTTCTTTTGGTCGGATAGCAAAGAATCAAGAGAGCAAGAGGGAGATTTGATCTTCTAAACTCAAGATCTAAGGAAGTTTTCAAGTGATCAAGTTGGAAATTTAAGAGTTTCTTCATCCTTGGTAAGTTTCCTCTTGATTCCTTGATTTTCTTTTAAGATGTGTTTGAGTTTGTTGGTTGATTGTTGATGGTATGTGATTATGTTTGATTAAGATGTATTTGAGAGTGTTTGGTTTTATTGATTTTGATGTTGGTGTTGGATTGTAAAGAAGGAGTTAGGTTTGAAGTTGAAAGAGTAAGAGTTGTGTGTATGTAATGGTTGAAATGTGGTGTTTGATGTATGTTTTGAAGTGTTTTGGTGTTTTTGCAAGTTTGTTATGGTTTTGGGTGTGTTTAGCTAAGTTGGTTTGAAGTGGGAAATGGTGGAAGAAAGTGGTTCATTGGTTGTGTTGTTGATGTTGCCGGAATCTGGATTTTTGGCCTGACACGCCCATGAGCACGGCCAAGTCTTTGGGCGTGACAATGGTTCTGTGTTCTTGGATGAGTGACACGACCAGTGACACGCCCATGTCACTGAGCGTGTCATAGCTACTGTGTTGGTGAGGAATTGACACGGCCATGAACACGTCCATGTTGTTGGACATGTCAATGTTTCTGTGAGACAGAATGTATTACACGTTCAGTGACACGCCCGTGGTTCTGAGCGTATCAAAGTTTCTATGTTGTGAGTTTAGGGCACGGTCAGGGACACGCCCGTGCTGTTGAGCGTGTCATGGGTAGAGTTTTCCCTAGTTGGTTCTTAGCTTTATTATCTCTTGTGTATCTCTAAGTGAGTATGTATCATCACCTTTGGTTTAGGTCGTGAAGAAGTTGAATTGCCCTAACTTAAGTGTTGAGGATTCTTGAAGGAGGAAGTGTATAAGTTGGTGTGAGTTGGTTTTGAGGTAAGTACAAACTACATTGTTGCATACACTCACATGATTTGATACTTAACATATTTGATTATACATATGCTAAGCAATTGATTACAGGGTTAAAACATTTGATGAAATATGAAAGGTATGTTAATGCAATTGGTTGTGTATACTTGAATGATCAATTGATTTAATGTGATTTGAGATATAATGAGATAGAAAACCAATGTGATTGGCTATGATGATGGTGTTAATGCAATTGATATTGTATATTATCTTGATAAGATATGAAGCCATGGTTGTTGGCTATAATGATGCTAATGAGATGATTGAGGCATGGTTGCCTATTGTGATTATGAGATATGAAGCCATGGTTGTTGGCTATAATGATGAAAATGATTTGAGAAATGATTTGAGAAAGAAATGTAAAAAAAGATTTTGTGTCTAATGTGTTATTCAACCTTCAGAGTTCTGGGTTTGGCGGCATGCCTATAAAGTACTGGATTGGTGAAAAGACCGGGTCGTAAGCCGATTCCAGTTGATAAATGTGAAATGTGAATTATAGTAACATTCTTGCCGGGTTGAGGATCTCTTTGGTTTATCCGGGTTGAGGTCGAAGAGACTGGGTCTGTTACAGGTAATAGTCTTGCCGGGTTGAGGATCTCCTCGAGTTTAGCCGGGTTGAGGTCCAAGAGACTGGGTCTGTTACCCTATCCATGGATAGAGATATATATATGTATCGCCTACGGGCTTGATGATTATGATTATGGACCAAAGAAGTAACTCTGAACTTTGAATAACATATTAGTGTCTTTTGGGCCCATACTTGTCTTTGTGTCAATGTAAATCATAAGTGATGAAATAATTGAATAAAATGATGAATTATAGTCTTATGAACAATACAAAGATATCAATTGTGAATATTGTCTTAATTGTTGAAATGTATGACATTGGCATTGCATAGAAGCATATTGTTATTGTAGTTTGTACCACTAAGCCGTTGGCTTAACGCGATTGTGGTTCATCGCGCAGGTGACAAAGAAGAACCAGAGAGTTCCTCTAGACCGAGTAGAGTCTAGATTTTGAGGCGTTGATAGTGGAGCTTAAAGATCAAAGACATACTGCCGAACATGTATATATATTTGATGTTTTGTAAAACTTTAGTTTTTATGTATAAGTATTTGAAAATATTTGTTATATTTTCCGCTGCGTTTTAAATAAACACTTTATTTATTGTATTTATAATTTCTTTTAAATGATTTAAATTTGTTCATGTTTTTGTAAAAGAAATGAGTCGTTTGGTTGTAAACCGTGGCATTCCTATATTCAGTATACGTATATTACAATCGTAAAAGCATGTTGTGTATGTATACGGAGTATAAGGGTGTTACAATTATTTTTGGTATCAGAGCCTAGGTTTGAGATTCTCAACCTAGGTTAATTGTAAGAAAAAGAGAATTTTGAGTTTTAAAATATGGTTTTTAAGTAAGATACATGTTATGGTATTGGTAGTCTTTGATCTTTAATGAGGTATATTCTGCTGTGTTTACAGATATAGGTTGTAATGGCGTCTCAGTCACGACAGTCTATAGAGGGTAGTGTTGAGAGTGTAGCTCCTTAAGAGGGTAGAGAGGGAGCTAGAGTTGAGAGAGTTAGTGAGGCACCTGCTCCTGTGCCAGGGAGATCAGCTGCTGATGATGTACCGCCGAGCTGGTTAAGGCATATGGTCGATTTGTTGAGGGGAGCTCCGGTACAACAGCCACCACCGCCACCACAGCCACTCGTTCCGGTGAGACACTATGATAAGTTGAGGAAATATGGGGCTGAAGATTTCTTGGGCCCCACCGATCCTACAGTGGCTGAGCAGTGGTTGGCTAAAGTGCAGAGGATATTCATTCAGTTGCAAGCTACTTCGGATGAGAAGTTTGATTATGCAAGATCCCTTCTGCAAAAAGATGCCTATGACTGGTGGAAGACAGTTCCTCACGCCATGGACGATCCACCTACATTATCTTATGGTGATTTTCTGAGGGAATTCGAGCTGAAATATACTCCAAGGGAGTATAAAGATATTAAGAAGATGGAATTCCTGAATTTAAGGCAAGACAACCGGACTGTGACAGAATATGAGGTTGAGTACATCCGGTTGAGTCATTATGCTATTGGGATTATCTCGGAAGAGATTGATCGATGTAGAAGATTTGAGGAGGGATTGAGGCCCTCCATTATGTGCATTGTGGCTGGTTCTCGATACCAGGATTTCTCTCAGCTAGTTGCAGCAGCTAGAAGTGTTGAGAGAGCGTAGAGCATTGTAGCAGCTGCTACTGAGGAGGAGACTAGGGTAAGGAGACCCCAGTTTGAGGCAGGGTCTTCATCTGTGAAAAGAGGTAGAGGAAGTTTTGTTTCGAGGATCAATAGGAATCAGAGATAGCCGGGTAGGTCAGTGCAGTATCAGAGGCAGAGGCCGAGACCTACAGCTTCTATAGCTAGTGCTCCGACTCCAGTGGTTCAGAGGTCTACTCTACCTGCATGCGAGCTTTGTGGTAGGAACCATGGAGGTGTTTGTTGGAAGATTGGTGGATCGGCTGGGTGTTTTATATGTGGGTCACCAGCTCATTTTATTAAAGATTGTCCTGAGATGTAGGAGCATAGGCAGGCTGATTCTGCAGGTTCTCGACCTAGTGTCAACAGAGGTGGTCGAGGGGGCAGAGGGTTTAGTAGAGGTGGTCAGCCCAGGTTTAGTCAGAGAGGGGGGTCGACATCCGGAGGAAATAGGCCAGATGAGGCAGGATCTTCTCAGAGAGTTTATGTGATGCAGAGGCAGCTGGATGCTTCAGCAGCTATAGAGGGTACATTCTCTTTATTTGGCATTTCAGTTCTTGCTTTGATTGATCCAGGATCTCTCATTCATACATAAGTGCATTCATTTTGCCTGTGTCTGAATTGCATTCAGAGTCCTTAGGATTTGATGTCTTGGTGACAAATCCTTTAGGACATAGTGTTGTTGTGAGTAAGGTTCATCGTGATAGTGCAGTGGTAGTGCAAGGTGAGGAGTTTCTTGGGGATTTAATTGAAATGCCTTTTAAGGAGTATGATTTAATCTTAGGCATGGATTGGTTGTCTAAGCATGGAGCTGTGGTAGATTGTCAAAAGAAGTGTGTTACCTTGAGAACTGGTGATGGTAGAATTGTGATGGTGTCTAGTGAGCAAAGACAACTTGCATCCTTGTTTGTTTCAGCTGTAACAGTTAGAAAGTTGATTAGAAAAGGGTGTGATGCTTATCTTGCTCATGTTGTGGATACCCGAGTAGTGGGTTCCCAACTTGATAGTATACCCACGGTTGCAGATTTTCCAGACATGTTTCCTGAGGAGTTGCCAGGGTTACCCCCTGAGAGAGAGGTTGAGTTTGGTATCGATTTGTTGCCTGGTACCACTCCCATCTCTATTACTCCTTATCGAATGGCACCTGTTGAGTTGAGAGAGTTGAAGGTACAATTACAGGAGTTATTGGATAAAGGGTTTTTTCGCCCTAGTGTTTCTCCGTGGGGAGCCCCTGTTTTGTTTGTGAAAAAGAAGGATGGTACTATGAGATTGTGCATCGATTATAGGCAATTGAACAAAGTGACTATCAAGAATAAGTATCCTTTGCCTAGGATTGATGATCTCTTTGATCAATTGAAGGGAGCAGCAGTGTTTTCCAAGATTGATTTGAGATCAGGGTACCATCAGTTGAGGGTTAGAGCTGAAGATGTTCCTAAGTCAGCTTTCCGCACAAGGTATGGGCATTATGAGTTCTTGGTGATGCCTTTTGGGTTGACGAATGCACCTGCAGCTTTCATGGATTTGATGAATAGGGTGTTTAGACCCTATTTAGATCAGTTTGTAGTGGTCTTCATTGACGATATTTTGGTGTATTCGCGTGATGAAGAGGAGCATGACAAGCATTTGCGGATTGTGTTGCAGACCTTGAGAGAGAAGCAATTGTATGCTAAACTGTCGAAGTGTGAGTTTTGGCTTGATCAAGTAACTTTTCTTGGTCATATAGTTTCAGCAGATGGTATAAGAGTTGATCCAAGTAAAATTGAAGCTATTTTGAATTGGAGTCCACCAAAGTCAGTGACTGAAGTTAGAAGTTTTCTGGGTTTGGCAGGCTATTATCGACGCTTTGTCAAAGGTTTTTCTTTAATAGCTACTGCACTCAACAGATTAGTTTGAAAAGGAGTTAGATTTGTGTGGACAGATCAGTGTCAAGCTAGTTTTGAACAGTTGAGAGAAATGCTGACTTAAGCGCCTGTTCTTACTTTACCTGTGGAAGATAAACCTTATGTGATTTATAGTGATGCTTCACATAATGGTTTAGGATGAGTTTTGATGCAAGAGGGTAAGGTTGTAGCTTATGCTTCTCGGCAGTTGAAGCCGCATGAGCTTAATTATCCGACGCATGATTTGGAGTTGGCAGCTATCGTGTTTGCTTTGAAGATTTGGCGACGCTACTTGTATGGGGAAAAATGTTTTATCTATACGGATCATAAGAGTTTGAAATATTTGGGAGTTCAAAGAGAGCTTAATCTTAGGCAGAGACGTTGGTTGGAGTTGATTAAAGACTACGACTGTTTGATTGATTATCATCCTGGTAAGGCAAATGTTGTTGCGGATGCCTTGAGTCGGAAGTCTTTGGCAAGTTTAACTGTGTATTCGCTCTCGTTGCTTGTTGAGTTGAGAGCGTTACATGCTAGTTTTGAATCGTGTGATGATGGTGCGTTATTGGCTCAGTTACAGTTGAGACCGATATTATTGGATCAGATTAAAGAGGCTCAATTGACTGAAGAGAAAATTCAGAAGATTGTTTCAGATTGCAAACATGGAGAGAGTAGAGATTTCCATGTGAGAAATTATGGTAGTTGTGTATTCCTGATGACGCTAGTTTGAGAAAGATTATTTTAGAAGAAGCACATCAATCAGTTTTTGCTATACATCCGGGATGTACAAAGATGTATCAGGATTTGAAGCAGCATTATTGGTGGTCAGGTATGAAGAGAGACATAACGGAATTTGTATCCAAGTGTCTCACTTGTCATAGGGTGAAAGCTGAGCATCAAGTTCCAACAGGGTTACTTCAACCTTTAACAGTGCCTGAATGGAAATGGGAGAGGGTAACAATGGATTTTGTATCTAGTTTTCCATTGACTCAGAAGAAGTATGATGCTATCTGGGTAATTGTTGATCGGTTGACAAAGACAGCTCATTTTCTTCCAGTTAGAATGGACTATTCTCTTGAGAGACTGGCTGAGCTGTATATCATGAGATAGTGAAGTTGCATGGAGTCCCGATTTCTTTAGTGTCTGATCGAAATCCCCGGTTCACTTCGAGGTTTTGGAAGAGTTTACATTGTGCTTTGGGTTCTCGATTACACTTTAGTACTTCTTTTCATCCACAAACAGATGGGCAGTCAGAGAGAGTGATACAGATTATTGAGGATATGTTGAGAAGCTGTGTCATTGTTTTCTCTAGAAGTTGGGACAGATTTTTGCCACTTGTGGAATTTGCTTACAACAACAGTCATCAATCCAGTATTGGTATGGCACCATTTGAGGCATTGTATGGTAGAAGATGCCGAACGCCTTTATGTTGGTATGAACTTGGAGAAGGCAAGTTAATTGGTCCTGATTTGGTTAAAGAGACTGAAGAGAAAGTAAAGATAATTCGGGATCGGTTGAAAGCAGCTTCAGATCGGCAGAAGTCTTATTCAAATTTGAAGAGGAGAGACATAGAGTTTAATGTTGGAGATAAAGTATTTTTAAAAGTGTCTCCTTGGAAAAAGATATTAAGATTTGGTCAAAGAGGAAAACTGAGTTCTCGTTTTATTGGACCTTACGAGGTATTGGAAAGAGTTGGACCAGTTGCGTATCGACTTGCTTTACCGCCTGAATTGGATAGAATTCACAGTGTCTTCCATGTTTCTATGTTGCGGAGATACAGATCAGACCCATCTCATGTTTTGCCAGTTGAATATCTTGAAGTGAATTCGGATCTGACTTTTGAGGAAGAACCAATTGCTATTTTGGCACATGAAGTAAAAGAATTGAGAAATAAGAAAGTGCCATTGGTGAAAGTTCTTTGGAAGAATCATGGTAGAGAAGAGGCAACTTGGGAGAGTGAGCAAGCAATGCGAGATCAATATCCTCAACTGTTTCAGACTTGATATCAGGTAATTTCGGGGACGAAATTTCTTTTTAGAGGGGGAGAATTGTAATATCCCAAAATGTGCCCTAGAAGTTTTGGGTATAATTGTTGTTTTAATTGGATTTAATGTATATGTGTATTTGGAAAGAAAAAGGAAGTGAAGAGAGAGTGTATATGTTGTATATATAGCAATATATACAACATATACAAGTCAATTTAGTAAAGGTCAAAGATGATTAGTTAATGATTTTAATTAATTAAGTTAATTAATGGAAATGGAAAATTAAGTGAGTGGAATGAGATATTTGGAATATTTTAATATAAAAGCTTGGAGGAGAGGATTTTGAGGAGAGAGTGGTTGAGATTTGACTTTGTTTCTTCTTTCCTTCTTTCTTCTTCGTGGACCACTTGCTCTCATTTTCCTTTCTTTCATTTTTTTCTCTTCTTTTGGCCGGCTAGCAAAGAATCAAGAGAGCAAGAGGGAGATTTGATCTTATAAACTCAAGATCTAAGGAAGTTTTCAAATGATCAAGTTGGAAATTTAAGAGTTTCTTCATCCTTGGTAAGTTTCCTCTTGATTCCTTGATTTTCTTTTAAGATGTGTTTGAGTTTGTTGGTAGATTGTTGATGGTATGTGATTATGTTTGATTAAGATGTATTTGAGAGTGTTTGGTTTTATTGATTTTGATGTTGGTGTTGGATTGTAAAGAAGGAGTTAGGTTTGATGTTGAAAGAGTAAGAGTTGTGTGTATGTGATGGTTGAAAAGTGGTGTTTGATGTATGTTTTGAAGTGTTTTGGTGTTTTTGCATGTTTGTTATGGTTTTGGGTGTGTTTAGCTAAGTTGGTTTGAAGTGGGAAATGGTGGAAGAAAGTGGTTCATTGGTTGTGTTGTTGATGTTGCCGGAATCTGGATTTTTGGCCTGACACGCCCATGAGCACGGCCAAGTCTTTGGGCGTGTCAATGGTTCTGTGTTCTTGGATGAGTGACACGACCAGTGACATGCCCATGTCACTGAGCGTGTCATAGCTACTGTGTTGGTGAGGAATTGACACGGCCATGAACACGCCCATGTTATTGGACGTGTCAATGTTTCTGTGAGACAGGATGTATTACACGTTCAGTGACATGCACGTGGTTCTGAGCGTATCAAAGTTTCTGTGTTGTGAGTTTAGGGCACGGTCAGGGACACGCCCGTGCTGTTGAGCGTGTCATGGGTAGAGTTTTCCCTAGTTGGTTCTTAGCTTTATTATCTCTTGTGTATCTCTAAGTGAGTATGTATTATCACCTTTGGTTTAGGTCGTGAAGAAGTTGAATTGCCCTAACTTAAGTGTTGAGGATTCTTGAAGGAGGAAGTGTATAAGTTGGTGTAAGTTGGTTTTGAGGTAAGTACAAACTACATTGTTGCATACACTCACATGATTTGATACTTAACATATTTGATTATACATATGCTAAGCAATTGATTACAGGGTTAAAACATTTGATGAAATATGAAAGGTATGTTAATGCAATTGGTTGTGTATACTTGAATGATCAATTGATTTAATGTGATTTGAGATATAATGAGATAGAAAACCAATGTGATTGGCTATGATGATGGTGTTAATGCAATTGATATTGTATATTATCTTGATAAGATATGAAGCCATGGTTGTTGGCTATAATGATGAAAATGAATTGAGAAATGAATTGAGAAAGAAATGTAAAAAAAGATTTTGTGCCTAATGTGTTATTCAACCTTCAGAGTTCTGGGTTTGGCGGCATGCCTATAAAGTACTGGATAGGTGAAAAGACCGGGTCGTAAGCCGATTCCAGTTGATAAATGTGAAATGTGAATTATAGTAACAGTCTTGCCGGGTTGAGGATCTCCTTGGTTTATCCGGGTTGAGTTCCAAGAGACTGGGTCTGTTACAGGTAACAGTCTTACCGGGTTGAGGATCTCCTCGAGTTTAGCCGGGTTGAGGTCCAAGAGACTGGGTCTGTTACCCTATCCATGGATAGAGATATATATATATGTATCGCCTACGGGCTTGATGATTATGATTATGGACCAAAGCAGTAACTCTGAACTTTGAATAACATATTAGTGTCTTTTGGGCCCATACTTGTCTTTGTGTCAATGTAAATCATAAGTGATGAAATAATTGAATAAAATGATGAATTATAGTCTTATGAACAATACAAAGATATCAATTGTGAATATTGTCTTAATTGTTGAAATGTATGACATTGGCATTGCATAGAAGCATATTATTATTGTAGTTTGTACCACTAAGCCATTGGCTTAGCGCGGTTGTGGTTCATCGCGTAGGTAACAAAGAAGAACCAGAGAGTTCCTCTAGACCGAGTAGAGTCTAGATTTTGAGGCGTTGATAGTGCAGCTTAAAGATCAAAGGCATACTGCCGAACATATATATATTTTATGTTTTGTAAAACTTTAGTTTTTATGTATAAGTATTTGAAAATATTTGTTATATTTTCCGCTGCGTTTTAAATAAACACTTTATTTATTGTATTTATAATTTCTTTTAAATGATTTAAATTTGTTCATGTTTTTGTAAAAGAAATGAGTCGTTTGGTTGTAAACCGTGGCATTCCTATATTCATTATACGTATATTACGATCGTAAAAGCATGATGTGTACGTATACGGAGTATAAGGGTGTTACAGTCAATATGGACCAAAACAGTAACTCTGTAATTTAAATAGCATATTAGATCTTTTGGGCTCATGTTTGTATTTGTTTTTATGTGAATTATTAAATGACGAAATAATATGTTTAAAAGTGAGCTTGGATTTCACATTGTGACACAACATAAAAGCATTAAGCATTGGTATTGTATTTAAGTTTACTTGTTATCAAAGTTTGTACCGCTAGGCTTTTAGCCTAGGGCAATTGTCATTTATCATGCATGTGACATGGGCAATTCGGTAGAGCTGGAGAGTTCTACTAGACTAGGTCAAGTATAGATTGGAGTTGCTTGTCGAGTTATTTTTGCTACGTCAAAATCAGAGCCATTTTGCCATCATGCATATATATATATATATATATTATAGTACATTTTGTTATGATGTATTTTATGATTATGTTTTTGGAAAATAAATTGTAAATTATAAAGAATATTTGGATAAATTGTGTAATGTGGGGTTTTACATGTGTTTTAACATAAATATATGTGTATGTTTTTATGTTTTGAGAAATGTGAAGAAATTGAGAATTTGGGAGTGTTTCTGGTGCAGGTTGTATTTTGTTGATAATTTGGAAATATCTAAATTACAGATAAAACTCTGGCGAATTTTTTTCATAGATTTTTATGGAAAATTCTTATTTTAGAACCTATGATTTCTAATAAGTATTTTATTGGATGTTTAAAATTACATTTTAAAATATTTAAGATTTTAAATTTTTATGAAATCGAGTCATATGTATTATACATATATATGGTATAAGGGTATTACAAATACTGTTATCCCTAAAACTATTCAATGAAAAGATATTTGCCTTCCTGATGAATGGGTTTTAGAAGGAGCAGTTCCTCCTCCAGAACCTGAAAAGAAATTAAAACCTAATCTGGACATTAGTCAATTGAATAGTATGAAGATGGTAAAGTTAAATTAAAATTCAGTAGACATAGTATAAGCAGTAAGTAGTCTGATTCTTCTTCATCTACTTCAATAGTAGGGATAAGAAGATCATCTCAATTACCTTATGTAATATATGCTTCTTATCTTGAACATAACACTAAACATGTTTTACAAACAATAGTAAAGCCCGGGTATTTCACATCAAATATACCTGAAACTAGTAGTAAATTAAAAGATGTTGATTATAGTACGACTATACTACATCCTTTCTATAATAACACATGAATGCTATAGAAACAAACCCTAGATTGTATCAAGAACAATATAGAGATCATGGAGAACTTTCACCCTCTCTACCTTTGTCACCTACAGCTTCAGCCATAACTAAAAATATAGCAAACATAGATAAAAAATTAAATGTAATTAGAAAAACGTTCATATTTAATAAAAGATAAATTAAATAAAGAATTGACATCAGTAAAAAATACAGATAAATTAAAAGATGTAATTAATATAGTAGACAAGTTAAAAACTATAAAGAATGAATATAAAAATTTTATAAAAAATATGAAGTAAATATGAAATTCTTTGATTGGT
Source organism: Garcia nutans (assembly GCA_947685225.1). Lineage (NCBI taxonomy): Eukaryota > Viridiplantae > Streptophyta > Magnoliopsida > Malpighiales > Euphorbiaceae > Garcia > Garcia nutans. Next base: position 21,635,874 of record CANTUV010000044.1, read on the forward strand.
TTAAAAAAATTATAAAACACAAAACAAGTTGAAAAATAAAATAGAGAAATCAATAAACCCTGTAACTATTAGAAGTAAAGAAATGAAATGAAAAGCAAATGATAAAATTATACAAAGTGAACATCCAACAAAAATAGCAAGTATATTCATGCATGGTGATAAAGAAATTAAAATTACACCATTTAAACTTGTTCCAGACGATGATTCAAATAGCAAAATCTTAGAACAAAATAATTTTTCAAATGCACATTTAATTAGTATAGGAAAATAATTAAGTAGGATATAAAATTCTATTAAAGATAAGGAGATAATAAAATCTATGGAAAAACCTATTTCAGATAAAAAGTTAAAAGGCCATGTTTTTAAACTTTTGAGGTTTCTAAAACAGGTCAACAAGAAGTCAAATCTAAGAATTCTAACTTCATAAATGCTAATAAAGATCAATTAAATAAAATTGGTTCAACTTCTGAATCAAAACAAGGTATTCAAGAAACACCTCAATCTAAAAGTTCTAAAACCATTAGTATAATAACCCAAGATCAAAATTCAAAATCAGTTGAGGATTCTCAGCCTAAAACTAAAGATCTTGAATCTTTTAGTAAAGATATAACCCCATAAATAAATCATATAATACATAATCAATTTATAATATCTAGAATGTCTGCCCTTGACTTATGAATTATAGATAGACCAAATAATTTATCATAATATAAATATAATGCCTCTTCAATATAAGAATGAAATATTGATAGCCTATCAGAATATAATATTCTATGTCTTTTTCAATAAATGACCATGGCTGCCAATATATATATGGACTTTTATCTAAATATGGGAGAAAGTAGTCAAAAATATAAATTAAAACTCAAAGTTTCGATTTGAATTTCTATAATTGTTTTAATATAAAGGTGGCCAAACCGAAACTTATAGTCTCGGCTTGGCCAAAAATTTTGTTCAGCAATGATTTGGTGGCTGGCCACGTTTATTTTTTTTTATAATAATAATTAAAATTAATTGTAATATAATTGTAATACCCTTATACCATATATACATATAATACATACACATCGTATATGTAAAATATGCATATACGGTATAAAAATTTCACAACCCAGTTTAATAAAAAAATTTCACATTTCTAATTCAAAATTCAAACCACTTTACAATGTATATTTAAGTGATAAATAAAATATTTATTATTAACTAAAAGTTCCAAAATAGTACTATTAAAAAAATCTCTGAAAAAAATTCGTCAGAGTTTTATCTATAATTTGGACATCCCCAAATTTTCAACAAAACCACAACCTGCATAAAAACACTCCCAAATAAACCAATCATCTCACATTTCCCCAACACTTCTCATTTTCTCCATATTTTCTAAAACATTTATACATATACATATATATTTATCAAAACACATATAAACTCACATTATATAATTTATCCCAAAACATTCTTCATATGTACGATATATACTTCAAAAAATATAACATAATGTACATAATATAAAAATATACTATATAATATAAAATATATATATGTTGGTAGTGTCTCTGATCTTGATGCTCCAAAAATAACTCTAAAATCAACTCAAATCTAGACCTTACCCGACCTAGAAGAACTCTCAACTCAACCGGATCATCTCTATCACTTGCGCGATGAATTACAACCGTGCTAAACTAAAAGCCTAGCGGTATAAACTTTGATAACAATAAAACTTAAACACAAAGTCAATGCATAATGCATTTGTATGTCATGTCACAATGTGGCATTCAATTCCAATCTATAAAATAATTTCTCAACTTTTTATAATTCACATAAATAACATACACAAGCATGGGCCCAACAAACTAATACATTATTCAAATTTCAGAGTTACTGTTTTGGTCTATATTAACATCAAGTGTCTAGCCTCGAAGGCAAATCAAAGTAATGCTCAAAATCTAGCCTTGAAGGCAAATCATATCACAGTGACGCCAAGCATCTAGCACCAAAGGCAAATCATATATCAGTGACGTATAGCGTCTAGCCCTGAAGGCAAATAATAAGGATAACCTCATAGGCATGCCATTAAATACAGAACTCTGAAATTGAATAAACATACTAAGCACACAAATAATTCATATTTTTCTTCATCAATTTTCTTTCTCATTTTCCCATAATCAACTGGGCACATTGTCTCATTTTCACATTTTTCATCACATTGCATCATTTTCATTTTTTTTTCTCATTCATATCAATGTCATTTCATTTTAATTCATCATTTTATCATAATGCATCACATTTCACATCAAAATCACATTACGCAAATATTTTGGGTCATTCTTACATAATTCACATATTTCACATTTTATGCAATTTATCCATTACTAATGGCTTTTCACAATGCATATGATGCATACAAGACAAATCACATGTCATACCATAATGTTCATGAATGTTCAATACATCAAGTAGCTTAACACATTTTTCCAATCAAAATGTGTTAAGCCCAAATTTATGACAACATAACAAATTCATCAAAAGTTTGTACTTACCTTAGGAAGCAATCAAAACCAAGCTATAATCCAACCTTCACTTCCAAGTTGTCCTTCAACACAAGGGTTGCGTAAACTACTATCTTTCAATGCCTATACACGATGTGATAAAAAATAATTATTTAATATCACATTTTAAGGCATTTTCAACCTTAAATCTTAATTAAACATCATTTCAAGCAAAACTCCAAAGCTAAGTCCAACCTTATTTTAACTTTGAAAAATCGTATTAAGCCATTCAAATTAGTGTTTTAAGTTTATTTATATCATTACAAATATATTTTACTATGTTTAAACCAATTATATTAATTAAACACACGGCTTAGTACAAAACTCTAAAAATGGCATAACATTCAACATTGAAGGTTTTCCATTTCAATTCAATCCAATTATCAATCCAAACTTATTTTCATCACTAATATCATTAAATGACATGCTTTAAATATTAAAATCAAACAATTTATCATTATTTGAAAATTTACTTTTTCAAAATCCTAAATCAACACTTCCATTTCCAAACTCTTAGGAAACTTAACCAAATATAATATTTGACTTTAAAATCCTTATTCATGCATCAAAATAACACATTTAGAACCAAATTGCATAATTGAATCATATGATTTCATGAACCCAAAAGTTTCATAGCCCTAAATTCTCTCTTTTCACCAAACTCAACCTTAAATTTAATTGTTTCTTCAATCCAACCTTAAAATCATTATTAGCTACTCAAAAAAACTTCATTCATACCCAATTAAGCAATTAAAACATACTACTTCAAAAGTCTAAAATAAATATAATCATACTTTCATCAAATTTCAAGAAAAAAGTTAGAAAACTTACTAATTATGGTGAAAATTTCTAAAAATCCCACTTGAACCCTTGAAACCCTTCAATTAATGGAGCATGTAAGAAGCAAAATCTTGTCTTTGAACATCCATGAATTTCGGCCATGCAAGAAAGAAGAAGAAGATTAAGATCAAATGGAAATTTCTCTCTCTTTCTACTTTCATTTCAACCTTATATATATAATATTTTAATATATTTATTTAATTATTTATTTATTTAATTAATAAAAATCTCAAAATTACATCTTCCATCCCAAATAATTTACTTTTAAATTATTTAAATAATTTTAATTTTCAAAGTATGATTACGAAAATGCATTTGACTTTTTGACTTTTCTTTTAAAAATGTTGACTTTTGGTTAACTTGTATATATTACGCATATTTTATGTATATTTCAAATATACATTTCACTTTTTTCACTTAAAAATATTCAATTTTCCATTTAAATCATTCATTTGATTTATTCAATTTAATTTTTATTTATTTTATTTAATTTTTAAAAATTTCAGATGTTACAATAATTATTAATAATAATATAATTAATAATATTGCGGCCCAAAAACAATAATGTTACTTATTCTAAAAAAAATTGAAAAGGTGGAAAAAAATTAATAATTAATTATCTTAATAATTATTTTAAAATAATTGTTATTATTAATTAATATTAATTATATAATTATCAATTATAATTATATTGTTATTGTCATTATTTTCTATCAATTGTATAATTAATTATTATCAATGATTAAATATAATTATATTTTTATTAATTATTAATTATTGTTATCATTAATTATATTCCCTAATATAATTATATAGGGCCCAAATATCTAATTAATAACAATAAATTATAATTAATAATTATAATTATAATTATTAATTATTAATTAATGATTATAATTATCAATCAATGATAACAATAATAATAATATAATAATACTAATAATAAAAATAATTATAATTATAATTAATAATAAAAATATAATTATAATTAATAATAAATAAGTAATAATAATTAATAATAACAAGAATTAATAATTACATTGGGCCCATATAATTAACAAATATATTTGGGCCCACATATAATAAATAAATATATAATTATAATTAATAATCATATAATTAATAATAATTAATTAAACAAATTATATTAATAGTAATATAAAATTATAATTAATAAGAATATAAATATATAAATATATTAATAATTATATAATTGATGATAACAATAATAATATAATTATAATTAATAGCAATATAATTATAATTAATAATTATATAATTAATAATAACAATAATTAATAATTATATTTGGCCCAAATAATTTACATGTATTCATGATATGGCTTAATAATTATATAATTATATCCTTAACATTAATGATGAATGTAATTAATAATGATATCATTATATTAATAATAGTAACAATATAATTATAATTAATAATTAATAATTATATAATTAATAATTCTAAATATATTTGGGCCCAAATATAATTAATAACAATATATTTATAATTAATAAATATAATAATAAAAATTATCAATTATATATAATTGATAATATTTATTATTATATTATTAATTATATAATTATTAATTATAGTTATATTTTTATTAATTATTTTTTGGCCCAAATATAATTATTAATTACTTGAATTCAATATAATTATTAATTATTATTACTGTTATGGTTAATTATTAGCAATTATATAATTAGTAATTATATTTATTATTAATTATATAATTATTAATACAACAACAACAACAACAACAAAGCCTTAATCCCAAGTCAATTGGGGTCGGCTATATGGATTCTTCTTTTCCACTCAATACGATTTAAGGTTATCTCTTTTGATAGATATAACATCATAAGATCATTTTGGACCACTTTTGACCAAGTCAGTTTAGGCCTACCTCTACCTCTCTTAGTTATATCTACTCTAACTTGTTCGGTTTTTCTAACTGGTGCATCGCTAGGTCTTCGTTTCACATGGCCAAACCACCTCAATCTATGCTCTCTTATCATCCTCAATAGGTGCTACCCCCACTTTTCCTCTAATGCACTCATTGCGGATTCTATCCATCCTAGTATGACCACACATCCATCTTATCATTCTCATTTCCGCAACATGCATTTTACTCATATGTTGTCCTTTTACTGCCCAACACTCACGACCATACATCATAGCAGGCCGTATTACAGTGCGGTAAAATTTTCCTTTTAATTTAATTGGCATCTTCCGATCACATAGAACTCCTTTAGCACCCCTCCACTTCATCCAACCAGCTTTAATCCTATGATTTACATCTTCTTCACAACCCCCATATTCTTGAAGAATTGAGCCAAGGTATCTAAAATAAGTACTATGAGGCACTGCTATTCCGTCTAAAATAATTTTGCCTCTTTCTCTATTCTCGCTATTAAATCTACAATGCATATACTCAGTCTTAGTCCTACTTAGCTTAAAACCCTTAGATTCCAAAGTGCTCCTCCATAACTTCAACTTTTGATTTATCCCTGCTTGGGTCTCATCTATTAATACAATATCATCTGCAAACATCATACAGCAAGGGATGTCATCCTGCATATGTCTTGTTAGCTCATCCATGACCAAGGCGAAAAGATAAGGGCTCAAAGCTAAACCTTGGTGTAATCCAATAGAAACGAAAAAATCCTTAGTATCCCCTCCCACGGTATGGACACTGGTGGTAGCTCCCTCATACATATCCTTCAAGACTTGGATATATCGTATAGATATTCCCCTATGCTCTAGGACCCACTATAAAACTTCTCTAGGGACTCTATCATACGCCTTTTCCAAGTCAATAAAAACCATATGTAAGTCATTATTCATCTCTCTATACTTTTCCATCAAATCTCTTATAAGAAAAATAGCATCCATAGTTGATCGACTAGGCATAAAGCTAAACTGATTTGAGGAGATACAAGTATCTAACCGCAAACGGTATTCCACAACTCTTTCCCACAATTTCATAGTGTGGCTCATAAGCTTTATATCTCTATAATTTGAGCAATTCTGAATATCTCCTTTATTTTTTAAAATAGGTATCAAATTACTTTGTCTCCATTCATTAGGCATTTTCTTTGAACTTAAGATCTTATTGAACAAAGATGTCAACCATGTAACTCCTGTATCTCCCAAATATTTCCAAACCTCAATAGGTATCTCATCTGGTCCACAGGCTTTACCAACTTCCATCCTCTTCAAAGCTTTTTTAACTTCCGAAAATCTAATTCGTCTAGTATATTTCATATTTTTCTCCGGCCTAACGTCTAAACCCTCAATGTTATCACTATGGTTACCATTAAGAAGTTCCTTAAAATAGCTTCTCCATCGTTCCTTAATATCCTCTTCTTGAACCAAAACCTTATTCTCTTTATTTTTAATGCACTTAACTTGGTTTAAATCACGACATTTCTTTTCTTTTATCTTAGCCAATTTATGGATAGTTTTTTCTCCTTCCTTTGTTCTAAGTTTCTCATACAAACTCTCTAAAGATTGCGCTCCTGCTTGACTAACTGCCTTTTTAACATCTTTTTTTGCTTGTTTGTACTGCTCAAAAGCATCATTGTTATTACACTTGGGCAAACTCTTATACCATTCCCTTTTACTTCTTACCGCTTTTTGCACTTCCTCATTCCACCTTCGAGGGATGTCCACGTCCTTTAGATTCTCCAAGAATCAAGAATCTTTCTAGCTACTCTTCTAATAGTTGTAGACATGCATATCCACATATCATTTGATGACATACTCACATCTTCCTCCCACACTCCAGCTTTGACCAACTCATCCTTGAACAACAATTTTTTTTCACCTTTTAAAGTCCACCACCTAATCTTAGGACTATTGTTCCTCCTTGACCTACTAGTCAATCTCTTAAACTTGATATCCAAAACTACTACCCTATTTTGAGTGGTCAAAGCCTCACCTGGAATAACCTTACAATCCTTGCATCGAGTTCGATTGGCTTTTCTTGTGAGTATGAAGTCAATTTGACTTCTATTTTACCCACTTTTAAAGGTCACTAGATGTGTTTCCCTTTTTATAAAATATGTATTTGCCAGAATCAAACCATAGGCTAAAGCAAAATCAAGGATACTCTTACCTTCTTCATTTCTAATTCCAAAACCATACCCTCCATGTACCTCCTCAAAACCTACTCTATCTTTTCCTACATGTCCATTTAAGTCTCCTCCTATAAAAATTTTTTCATCATTTGGAATCCCTCGCATAAGTTCATCCATGTCATCCCAAAAATTTTGCTTGCTCTCCCCATCCAATCCAACTTGAGGGGCATATGCACTAACTATGTTGATGGTCTCATTCTTGATCACAAGTTTAATTGAAATAATCCTGTCGCTTACTCTTTTCACCGATATAACCGTCTCCTTTAGGTTCCGATCCAAAATTATACCTACTCCATTTTTACTTCTATTTGTACCTGTATACCACACTTTATACCCAGTATTCTCAACGTCTTTACTTTTCCTTCCAACCCATTTAGTCTCTTGGATACAAGCAACACTAATTTTCCTTCTCTCCATAGTATCAACAAGTTCTCTCAGTTTACCTATAAGAGATCCAATATTCCAAGTTCCTATTCTGATTTACTCCCTAATTGTTCTTTCTTATGCTTCTTCCTATAAAATCTTTTACCATTATCTAAACATGTATCTCTCGTACTACTCTTATTATTTGTATTTTGGACTAACTTCTTTACCCACACCCGTCCATGATGTGAGAACCCTTGTTTATTATGCACCACATTCGGGCGCCGACATGGAGCGTCATATTCGGGGAACGCCCTACACCCTTGCTTATATATATATATACATATTCCAATTCCTAGCTCCCAAATTAATCTATCTATTGCCATTTAATTAAATGCCTAATACTCATAAATTTTGGTTAAGCTTCTCTCTCTCTATATATATAATTAGACAACTCCCAAATTAATCTATCTATTTCAATTTAATTAAATACCTAATTCCCATAAATTTTACTTGAGCTTCTCTTTCTCTTTATATAATTAGACACAAACATACACATATCTATATATCTACATCTATATGTCTATATACAAGCTACGGAACGAATAGGGCTTTTTATACTGCCATGTAGTCAATTTTTCAAAACAAAATTGTTCTAATTTTTCCTTTATTTTGTTCTTTCCTTTATTTTTTTTTTCTCAAAAATCAAATTCTGAGTGTTTTGCATTTCATCAGGAATCCTAAAAGATTCAGTTGGGCTTCCAAATACCTCTCTCTGTCTCTCTCTTTGTTTGTCTCTCCATTGTCTCCTTTACAATCTCTCGAAAGAGAAGAGAGTGCTAATGGCATAGTGCAAAAATTGAACCCTCTTTTGGAATCATTGAAGGGGCTAAAATTGCTAATAGATATTACAGTTTTTCATTCTATTTCAGGTGTGTACAAGCTTAGCTTCCCTAACAGACCGACCTTCCAAAGTGGATAGGTCTCTAATTAACGGCACTTTTAAAAGTCTTATGGAAATAATCTTTCAGAACAATGACACCACTGTCCAAAGCTACCATTTGGATGGATATGCATTCTTTGTTATGGGGTGAGCTTTGATTTTTGATATGCTCATGATCATCTCTATTAATCCTAAGTAATAGATGTAGGAATTAGAAATTTAATTTTGTAATTTCTTTTGTCTATATTGCAGGATGGATTTTGGAGTGTAGGTGGAGAATAGTAGAGGCACATATAACAAATGGGATGGTGTTACTCGATGCGCTATACGGGTATATTCTCTTCTAACTTCCAATTCAAATGCTTTTGTTTAAAGCCATACTGGATATCTTTTGTTGGGAAATCCTTTCTTACTTCTTAGTGATAATATAAATTCTATAATCATAATTGGTATAATTATATCAGGATATATAAATTATGTTTAGCTCAAGAGAAAGCTTTTTAGTAATTTACCAATAGGTATTAGCCAAATTTAGGTTAAACTAATTGTTCAATAATGTAGTGTGCATATTTGGGCTATTAGAATTAACCTTTTAATACAGCAAGGGAGCTGGATGGTAGTTGCTGACTTAAAAGTTGTGCTTTGTCTCATTGAAGAACTCGGTTAGATTATTAAAGAGAACAACTAATCCCTGTGTTTCTTCTTTATTTTTGAGTTAATTTTCTTTGTGCTACTTTACTTGCTCTTGCTGACTTGCTCTTGATATCTGTTTGTTGGACTAGAAAAGGCATTTACAAGCAGATAAGTTATAGCTTCTTATTTTATCAAATCATTATTATATATTGGTTCGATTTGTTAGATGTTGTTTGTGGTTGGAATTCTTATGAACTTTATATGAGCAAATAAAGATAAACTAGATACTATACTTCAGTCTTGTCAAAACTCAAAAGTTGTAGGCACGTTCATGTCATAATTGTCAGAAGCACATGTACTCACTTGAAGGATGTAAAGCACACTTTTTTAAGATGTTCTTAATATATATATATATATATATATATGTAAGATTAAACCCGCTGGGGTTAGTCCAGCGGGCTAGCGACCCAACCCACTAGGGGAAGGTCACGGGTTCGAACCCCCAAAATATATTTCCGGGGATTTGAACCTTTTTTTAAAATAAAAAAAAATGTAAGATTTTTTTATTTTAAATTATAACATCCAAATTCATAGGGAAATATCAAGACTATTAAAGATGTCATGTAATATTCTAAATTTTTAAAAATTTTTAATTTTTAAAAATTAAATAAAATAAATTATAATTTAATTGAATAAATTAAATAAATAATTTTAAATAAAAAATGAAGAGATTTTAAATAAAAAAAGTGAAATATATATGTGATATATATGTAAAATATATATAGCATATACAAAGTCAAATTTTTAAAAAGTGAAAGTCAAAGTCCAATGCTATTTTTATTAATAAACTTTAAAATTTTAAAATTATTTAAAAATAATTTATTTTAAATGGAAGGTGAATTTTTGAATTTTTAATTAATTAAATAATTAATTATTAAATAATATATATATGACTTAAAGTGAAAGTTGGAAAAAAGAGAAAATTAAATTGTTCATCTTCTTCTTCTTCTCTCTTCTTCAAGCCGAATTTCCATGGCTATTCAAGAGGAATTTTTGCTTCTTCCATTCTCCACAATTTGAAGGATTTCAAGTATTCAAAGTGAATTTTTGATGATTTCTACTAAAATTAATAAGTTTCCATCTTATTTCTTTGGATTTCATAAAAGTTTGAATATGTGTATTTTGGATATGTGAAGTAGTATGATTTAATTGTTGGAATTGATATGTATAAAGTTATTTTAAGTGATTAACAATGATTTTAAGGTTGGATTGAAGAAATGGTTGAGTTTGGGTAAAGATTGGTGAAGAGAGAGAATTTAGGGTTATGGACTTTTAGAGTTTGAGAAACTATGGGTTTTAATTATACAAATTGATTCTAAATGAGTTGGTTTGATGCATAAACAAGTATTTTAAAGTCAAATATTGGATTTGATTGAGTTTGATTGGAGTTTGAGAATGGAAGTGGTGATTTAGGGTTTTGGAAAAGTAATTTTTCAAAGTTGTTGAATTGTTTGATTTTATTGGTTAAAGCATGTTTTTTAGTAATAAAAGTGACGAATATAAGCTTGAAATGATAAATGAATTGAGTTGAAATGGAAAACATTCAATGTGGGAAGGTTATATCATTTTAGAGTTTTGGTTATAAGTGTGTGTTTTTGTAGTGTAATTGGTTTAAACATGTTTAAATATATTTTTAATAATATAAATAAACTTAAAATACCAAATTGAATGGCCTAGTATGGTATTCCAAATTAAAGTGAGGTTAGCCTTAACTTTGGGATTTTTGTTTAAATGATGTTTAATTATGATTTAAGATTGGAAATGACTTAGAATATAATACTAAATGATTATTTATGATCATATTTGGTATAGGCATTGAGGAGAATTGATTTGCCCCATCCAAGTGTTGAAGGGCAAGTAGGGAGAGAAGGTTGGAGGTGGTGTTTGAGCTTACTTTTGATTACTTTTAGAGGTAAGTACACACTTTGAATAAATTGAATATGTTTGCATGACATTTGGGCTTAACATATTTTGGATGATAAATATGTTAAGTTGCTTGATGCATTGAATATACATGAACGTTGTGCTATGTTATGTGATTTGTTAAGAATACATTATATGCATTATGAAAAGTCATTGATAATGGCTAAATTGAGTAAAAAGTGAAATATGTGCAATATGTGAAAATGACCCAAATTCTTTGGGTAATGTCATTTGTTGTGTATGCATTAAGGGCATTGTCAAAAAGCCATTATTAATGGCTAAAGTGCATAAAATGTGATTCATATGTGAATTATGTGAAAATACCCAAAATAATTAGGTAATGTATTGTAAATATAAAATGTGGTACATTATGATTATATGTTGATATATGATGATATAAAGCGAGATGACATTGAAATAAATGAGAAAATAAGGCAATGTGCCTAATTTATAATGAGAAAAGAGGCAATGTGCCTAATGAATTATGAGAAAATGAGAAAAAGATTGATAATGAAATATATGTAATAATTGTGTGACTAGTATGTTATTCAATTTCTAGAGTTCTATGTTTGGCGGTATGCCTATGAGGTTATCCTCATTATTTGCCTTCGGGGCTAGCTTTTAAGTAATTATTTGATTTATCTTCAGGCTAGATGTTGGATTTCACTTGCCTTTGGGCTAAATGTTGGGTATCATTATGATTTGCCTTCGGGCTAGATGTTGGGCATCACTTGCCTTCGAGCTAGACACTAGGTGTCAATATGGACCAAAACAGTAACTCTAGGATTTGAATAATATATTAGATTATTTGGGCCCATGTTTGTGTTTGTTTTATGTAAAATGTAAAATGATTGAAAATATGTTTAAAATGAAATGATATGACATATGGTGTCATGATATACATAAGCATTATACATTGACATTATTTTACAGTTTTATTTCTATCAAAGTTTGTACCACTAGGCTTTTAGCTTAGCGCGATTCTAATTCATTGCGCATGTGACAGAGGAGATCTGGTAGAGCTGGAGAGTTCGTCTAGACCAAGTCGGCTCTAGATTTGAGATTTTCAGTGTAGAGTTAATTTTTGGGTATCAAGATCAGAAACACCGCCAGCATGTATATGTTTTTATTACATTTTGATATTTCATATATTATATTATGTTTTGATGTATATATATTATAAATTATAAAGAATATGTTGAAAAACTTTATAATATGGGTTGATATGTGTTTTGAATATATATATATATATGCATAAGTATAAATGTGTTGTGAAATTTGGAGAAATTAAGGAGTATGGGTGAAATGGTGATTTGATATTATTTGGGAGTGTTATCTTATGTAGGTTATGGTTTTGTTGAATTTGAAAATGTTCAAATCACAGACAAAACTCTAACGAATGTTTCCCAGAGTTTTTTATGCAAAATACTTATTTTAGTGCCTATAATTTATGATAATATTTTATTGTTATTTGAATATACATTTTAAAGTATTTAAGATTTTAAATTGAAAAAGTGAAATTTTTTTATTAAACCAGACTATGATATTTTTGTACCATAGATATATATTTTACATATATTGGGTGTTTGTATTATACGTATATAGGGTATAAAGGTGTTACATGTCAGGATTGAAAACCATTGGATTATATGCAGAGATTTAATAGGATGAATATATTTATTAATGGGATGGAAAAGTGTTACCTTTGTCATGTTTTTAAGTGAATAAATTTCCCGGTGGACCAAGGAAAAATGGAAAAATGACAAATGCTATCAAATTTCTCTCATAATAATTAAGAATTAAAAGCTTGAAGATTAAAATATAAAATAATGGATTCAACCTCTTTCGATTCAAAACATAAAAGATAATTGCCGAAGATGATTTAGGTAGATTGAGTTGAGCTATTTCAGATGCTAATTAACAATTTTTCCTCTGTTTTGATTTGGTAGAGTTATAAATTTTTACAATGAATACTTGAAATGAAAAATTGAGGAAAAAAGGCTGCTTGGATAAGTGAACTCTTTGTGGAAGTAAACTTATATGGGGTAGGAATTGCGTAAACTATTAGCATTTGCTATTATCATGAAGTTTGTTCTTTTGTATAGTCATTAATTAGACATGTTGAAAGATTAACTGTCTCTATGATTTTGGCTTGAGAATTTTTGTTTTTGTTCTCAAAGCATTTGAGACAATGTTGTTCTATTTATTTGTTTATTTTTGTTTATGTGAATGAAGGACAATCAAGAAATCAAATTGTTACCACAGAGCAGGGCATGACGCTGCTTGTAAATATTCAGGCACTTCATACATGATAATATTTGGAGCAGTTTGGATTGTACTGTCCTAACTATCCAATTTTCATAATATACAGGGCTATCAATTATAGCCACAGTAATGTCCATTGCATACTCCTTTATTGGATTTAGGCTTGGATTTCTAAAATTAATAGGTAACACTAGCAAATTAATTAAATCATCTACCTTTTTTTTTATCTTAGGAAACCTAATATTAGAGATCCTAATAAATATGTTTTACATTACAGGGAAAGGATATGTCAAGGGTAGCATTACATGTTGGACAATTAAATTATATTTTGATCATTGACAATCAAATTAATATGTACTAATGATTTCAAACAAATTTGTTATTGTAGGCATGAAATCCTAAAGTTTGTGTGACCGCCCGTACCCACCAAGCAACCGCACAAAGTTACAAAACAAATGAACTAAAGTTACAGAAAGGATAGTGGGCTTGCTGAGCGGTAAAGATGGATCCCGAGCTGGATGTGCTACCACCTGAGCTAACCGAGAGACCGCACATAATCAAGCTAAAATCCATAAAACTTACACAGGAGCTCACGGTCACAGGATGCGATGTAGTTCATTCATGAGGCAGATGACCTACTACACCCAAGCATCGAGCGACCATACCAAAAGCTAAGCTAAATTTACAAACTTACAGAAGGGATCATGGTAGTACCATGCGGTGAAGTCAGGACATGTGAAAGGCATGCGATCGTACCATCAAACCAAGTGACCACACACCTTAATTACTCAAAAAGCTCAAAAATGACAGAAGAGATAGTGATCAGTCCATGCGGTGCTTTCTCAAAATTTTACAACACATTTATAATTATGTACCGCACTCCCACAACGCCCGGTTCATTGGAATCGGCCTCCTTTACAGGGCTTAATATTATAAAATTCTTAAATATAACAATATTATCCATATTATATGCAACAATTGAAATAAAGCATCGTTATATTAAAAATCAAAACAATGTCCAAGAAAAGCAAATAAATGGACACCCATCCGAGGATGGAAACATGCCCTTACATCACCCATGTCTAAACTAATAGGACACCCACCAAAAGGTAGAAACATGTCCTTTACATTGGTCCAAAATATAAAAGCAATTTAAATTACATGATATTTAACTAATGAGGTACCCACAAAGTGGAAACATACCTCTTACAACATTTGGAAATCAAAATAAATCGATAGAAGTAAATAACCATTCATCATAAATAAATCATTCATCAAAGATATTAAACATCAATCAAAATAGAGAGTAAGCATTCATCCATGATATTAATCAACAATCAAAATATATAATAAACATTCATCCATGATAAATTAAATAAATCACTGCAAATAAAATAAATCAAAACATATAATAAACTACATAATCAAATCTAAAATTAAATAAAGCAATAAATATATAATTTAGAGTTTGCATCTTAAAATAGAATTTTAGAATTTTAGTTACTAAATTAGGGCTTTGGAAAAAGGAAAGTTAAATACGCAGACTCATAATACACAAATGAATATTGACCACTTCAACGAGCCCATACGGCGGTCCCACTAGCCGGTTAGCAGGTGGGGATCAAGGGGGCAGCGCCCTAGAAAATTTTGGAAATTGGCTTCTAGGATTATAGGTTTTGGTGTTGAAATTAAGATTTTAGGGTTTAGAATTTAGAAAATAGGGTTTTGAAATTGGAAGAAACTAATGTTATTTTTAAAAGAATAATGCTTACTGTGTGATTTTGGAAAGAATGATTAATTAGAGTTAAAGCTTTTAATGCTTAAAAAAATAAGGCTACTGACTTTTGGAATAGAGTTTAGGGTTTCGAGAATTAATAAAACAATTTTGGATTTTTGGTGTCTTGGAAAATATATTTGGCTTTAAGATTTGTTAAAACAGTTTAGAGTTTTATAAAGTTTTTGGGAATAAGAAAAACGGTTTAAGGTTTTTTTGAAAACAGAAAAGTAAAGAATTAAGGTCTTTTGGACATAGAAGAAATAAATTTAGGGTTCTTAGGGTTTAGAAGAAACAGAAAAGTATTTTAAGATTTTTTGAAAAACAAAGGAAACGAATTAGGGTTTTGAAGATATTTAGAAACAGAAAAGTGTTTATGTTATTAAAACGAAGATCAATGTTACTATGTGTTTATAAATCAAGGGGTGTATAATCCTTAAGAATCAAAGAAACAAAGCTACTGTAAGAAAATAAAAAGAAATTAGAGATTCAAACCTCCGTTCGTTGGTTCCACCAAAAATTATTTCTTGGATGTACAAGAACAAAGGCAAGATGGTTGCCTTTGATGGATTGAATTGCTTGTTTGCTTCTCTCAAAAGTCCAATCGTTAATCTCTGCCAAAAAGTTTCAAAGACCGATCACTTTTTCTAAGTTTTTTCTTCACTCGATTGTCCCCCCCCCTTCTGTGTTGTTTTTAGTCTTATTTATAGGAAATTTAGATGATTAATCCCACTTGTTTATGGAAACTAACATTAATTAAGAAAAGGAAACAGAAACCAAATATAAATTGGTTTTGAAAAAAATTGCGTCGGAAAAATTTCGCAGGCGAAAAAAAAACTAATGCGGAAAAATTTTGCTGGGGAAAAAAAAAACTGCGGCGGCTGGCTACGAGGACTGGCGAGCGAACTTGCGGGGCACGGGTTGCCAGGCCATTTTGTCCAACTTTTCTGCGACGATTTTTTTTCGTCGCCGATTTTTATTTTTATTTTTTATTTTTTATTAATTATAAAAACTAAATACTAAAACTAATAGTATTTAATTAAGATAACACAAAAATTATTTTAGACTAATTAAAATATATTGGACAACATAAAAATTATTTTGGACTAATTAAAATATATTGGACCGGACTGGGTAAACACTATCTAAAAGGATAAGTGATTGGAAGAGAAGGAGAAGACTACAAGCTAACAAAGGTACATTTTTTAAAATCACCTTCAAAGATAAAGAGAAAAAGAATGAAGTAAAATGTTATAAATGTGCAAAATGAGTGACATCAAATCCGATTGCTTCAAATTGAAGAACAAAAAGAAGTGGGATAAGGAAAAGAAGAAATTACTCAAAGCCACATGGAATGATGATTCCTCAAGTGAAGAAGAAGAGATAGAAGAGCAAGGAATTGCTAATTTATGTCTCATGGCTATTGGGGATGATGATCACACCAATAAGGTAGGTACTCAACCCTTGAACTTGAATGCATTTTATGATGATGTCGATGATGCCTTAAATGATAGTGATTTAATTGAGCATATGAAGCATAGAGTAGAAAAATATTTTTTCTAAAATGAAATTTTATAAAGATAAATGTTCCAAGCTAAAAAAGGACTTTGTTTACTTAAAAAATTCTACTCTAGAATTAAAGACATCTAATAAGAAATTATTAAAATCTATTGATGAAATATCTAAAAACTTACATAGCTTAGAAAATGTAATAAAGGAAAATAAAGTTTTGAAGGATGAAATAAATGAATGAAGGATGAAATAAATGAACTTAAAGAATCTATTTCAAAATTTCACAATGGAAAAGAAGCCTTAAATACTATGATTAGTAATCAAAGGTCACTAATGCACCAACATTAGGGTTTAAGGTCTCTTTGAAATATGGTTTAGAGTTCAATGGCTCATCTATCACAACATATAATACACCAACATTTGTAAAAGCATCTACAACTCAATCCACTAGTGTTGAAGTTGTAAAGAACACTAATGCACACTAATTCACAAGGCTCTAGAACTAAAGTTCTAAGAGCAAACCATGCATATATATATACACAAAGCATATATACAAACACAAAAATGCACAAAGACAATTTCACCCAACTCATACTTGTAATTGTGTACATAGTTCTTTAAATTTCAATATAAGAGTGCATACATATAAAACCTTATATCAATTCACTTAATATATGAAATTTGGATAAAAGAGCAGCTTTTTCTATATTAGGATGGGTCATTTCAAATTAGAGGATCTTTCTACCACTAACCCCAAGGACCTAAATTCATTTGGGTACCTAAATGAAGATAAACATTTATTGTCTTATAAGTATGCCTAAAGTGAACTATCAATGCAAATTTTTAACTTATGGATAGTTGATGTTCAAGGGACATGACAAGCAATGCAAAGATTTTTACAACTCTTGCCTACAAGCAAGGAGGTGATATGACTTTTGAAAATAATGCTAAAGGTAAAATCATAGACATTGGCTCCATTGGCATGCTTGGTAAAAATATGATTGATAATGTATGGATCATTGATGGATTGAAACATAACTTTCTTAGTGTGAGTTAATTGTGTGATACAAGATATAATGTAAATTTTGACTCTAAAGGATGCAAAGTTACTTCATCCAATGGTGAACTTACATTCAAAGGAGTTAGAATTGGCAATACATATAAAATTGACTTACATTTTAGTAATGCATTTGAATATTTGATTATCATTAGTAATGATGCATGGAATTGGCATAAAAAATTAGGACGTACTAATATGGGTCATTTATAATGCATTAGTAAAGAAGAACTTATTGATGGTCTCCCCAAAATGAAATTTAATAAAAATAAAATTTGTGAACCATTCTAATTTGGAAAACAACATAAGAGTTCATTTAAAACTAAGAATGTTGTAAACACATCTAGACCCCTAGAACTAATTTATTTGGATTTGTTTGGTCCAAATAGAGTTGCTAGTCTAGAAGGCAAGTTGTATGCATTTGTGCTTATTGATGATTACTCAAGGTTTACATGGGTTAATTTCTTAGCTCAAAAGAATGAAGCTTTCAATCATTTTAAATTTTTTGCAAAAAGAGTTCAAAATGAAAAAGGCTATATAATCACATCCATTAAAAGTGATCATGACAAAGAATTTGAAAAATAAGAACTTTGAAAATTTTTGCAATGAGTTGAGTATTTCACATAACTTTTTGGCTATTAGAACACCACAACAAAATGGTGTTGTTGAAAGGAAAAATAAAATATTTGTAGAAATGGCTAGGATAATGCTCAATGAGTATGATTTACCATCTTACTTTTAGACTGAGGCTGTTAATGCCGCATATTATATTTCAAATCGTGTTTACAAAAGGCCTTTGATAAACAAAATTTTTGAAATGAAAGAATTCCAAAAATTTTATACCTTAGAGTGTTTAGATGCAAATTCTTCATATTGAATACCAAGGATAATCTTGGAAAATTCTCATCCAAATTGGATGAAGACATATTTTTAGGATATTCATCTTTTAGGAAAGCATATAGAGTATTTAATAAGAGAACATTAGTAGTTGAAGAATCAATGCATGTTATTTTTTATGAATCCTCTAAACTTGATCAAAAGAAAGGTAGCACTCTTGATGACTTTGTAAATACATTTAAAGAATAAGAAACAAATAATGTTCCAAAGGACAATTACAATGAAATTGAAACAAGAATGGAACAAGAAGAAGAGTCTTAAGAACTACCCAAAGATTGGCAGTTCAAGAAGGATCATCCAACAGAACTTGTCATTGGTGACACATCAAAGGGAGTAACTATTAAATCTAAACTTAAATACCTAGATGCTAATATTGCCTTTGTTTCTCAAATTAAGTGAAAGAATATTGAGGAGGCTCTTTGTGATGAATGTTGGATGATTGCTATGTAAGATGAACTCAACCAATTTGAGAGAAACAAAGTATGGGAACTTGTTCCTAAACCTTAAGATCATCCAATTATAGGATTTAAATTGGTATATAGGAATAAATTTAATGAAAATGGTCTTATTACTAGAAGCAAGGGTAGATTAGTAGCTATAACCAAGAGGAAGACATTGACTATGATGAGACATTTTTTCCCGTTGCTATGCTAGAAACTATTATAATATTGCTTATGTTTGTTTGTCACATGAATTTTAAACTTTTTTAAATGGATGTCAAAAGTCTATTTCTAAATGGAATTATAAATAAGGAAGCTTATATTGAAAAACCTCCCGGTTTTGAAGATTACAAATTTTCAAATCATGTTTTTAAACTTACCAAAGCACTTTATGGATTGAAACAAGCTTCAAGAGCTTGGTATGATTGACTTAGTGCTTATTTGGAAGAAAATGATTTTTCAAAAGGCAAAGTTGACACAACTCTTTTTGCTAAAAAGAAAATGCATAACATCTTGATTGTGCAAATTTATGTTGATGACATTATATTTAGTGCTACTAATGGATCTTTGTACAAGAAATTTGCTTCTTGTATAACTAGAAAATTTGAACCGAGCATGATGGGTGAACTCAAATTCTTCCTTAGACTACAAATTAAGCAATACAAGGATGAGATCTTCATCAACCAATCCAACTATAAAAAGGAAGTTCTCATGAAGTTTGGAATGGATGGTTGTAAAGCAAGTAAAACTCTAATAAGCATATCCTTAAAACTTGACAAAGATGAAAGTGGCAAGGTAGTAGATGAGAAGAAATATCGAGTAATTACTGGATCACTACTTTACTTAACCGCCTCTAGACTCGATATTATGTATAGTATTTGTTTATGTGCTAGATTTCAATCTTGTCCTAGGGAATCACATTTAAATTCCACTAAAAGAATTTTAAAGTATTTAAATGGTACATTGCATTTAGGTCTATGGTATCCTAGAAAAACTTATTTTGACATATTAGGTTTTTCCAATGCTGATTTTACTGGTAGCCTACTAGATAGGAAAAGCACCACCGGGGTAAGTCATTTTCTTGGTGAATGCCTAGTTTCTTAGTTTAGTAAGAAACAAGTGTCGGTTGCTTTATCTACCACGAAAGCTGAATATATTGCTGCATGTTTCTATTGCACACAAGCTCTTTGGATGAAAAATTAATTTCTTAATTATGAAAAAATATTTGATTTCATTCCTATTAAGTGTGATAACACGAGTATAATTAACTTATCCAAAAACCCCATTCAACATTCTAGGTCAAAGCATATAGACATCAAACATCATTTTTTGAGGGATAATGTTCAAAATCATAATGTAATCTTAAAATTCATTGACACTGAAAACTAACTTGCTGATATTTTTACAAAACTTAAACGCGAAAAGATTAAATTTCATAAAATAATACATTGGCATGATTGATGGAAAATCCCTTGTATGATCATTCTTTGACCCTTCCAAAATCAATTTTGATCATGTGCATTTGATATTTTTCCTTTACTTTGTTATATTTTAATTTGTACTTGTTTTTAATGAAATGAAATTTTGTTTCTTTTTCTATTTCTTGCCATTTATTGTCATTTCCTTTTTGCCTTTGTCAAAGGGGGAGAAGTTGTGAAAGAAAACTCAAATAAAACTTAAAAACTTAAAATTGAATATACACCACACATTAAGGGAGAGAAAAGACCTAACTTGAATTTAATGATCATATACATTTAAGGAAGAATGGTTTGAGGGCTGAGCAACTAAAATAAAACACCACTGACATTAAACATTTGCTTTTGAATTACAATTGATACATGTACTTGATTATTTTTAAGTTAAAATCAATTTGATTACCAAAGTCAAAAGTAGGAGATTGTTGGACAATTAAACTCTATTTTGATCATTGACAATCAAATTTATATGTATTAATGGTTTCAAACAAGTTTGTTGTTGTTGGCATGAAACCCTAACATTTGTGTGGCCGCTTGAGCCCACTGAGTGACCGTACAAAGTTACAAAACAAATGAACATAGAAAGTATAGCAAGCTGGATGTACGACCGCCCGAGCCAACCAAGTGACCGCACATAATTGAGCTAAAATCTGAAAAACTTATAGAGGAGCTTGTGGTCTCAATGCTTGGTGTAGTTTAGTCACAAGGCAGATGAGTGACTGCACCCAAGCATCGAGCGACTACACCAAAAGCTGAGCTAAACTCATAAACTTATAGAAGGGATAGCGGTATCAGCACATGGTGAAGTCAGGATGCGTGAAAGGCATGCAACCGCATCATCAAATGGAGCGACTGCACACCTTAATGGCCCAAAAGTTCAAAAATGGCAAAAGAGATAGTGGTCAGCCCGTGTGGTGCTTCCTCAATGCTCAATCATTTATGTGACCGCCAGAGACAACCTACCGACTGCATAAGTCTAATACATTTGAATCTTAGCTCCAAATATCTCAAACCAATGATAACTGAGCACATGGATTAAGAAATTCAAATTAAACAATAATTATGAGTCGAGCGAGCGCACAAGGTGTTGTGTGACTGCACGACATGGCAATATGGGTAGTCAAGATCTTGTTAGACAGTAAAATCTTACCATTGGAGTTAGTTGTAGAGCAATTTTTGAATTTTGTGACCGCACAAGTAGTAGCACGACCACCCGAGCTGACTCAGCCACCAAATTAGTGGAAGACAAGCTCTAAACATGTGAGAACATCTTTAAATAGCTAGTTCAAGACCAAATGGCTATAAATAGCCCAAGAAACCTCTTGTTTGAGGGTAATTATGATTTTGATAGCCAAACTAATATACTTTCATTTTTATTTACTATAATTAATATTTGAATTGTTTGAGTGTTGGGTGTAAGCATCAAAAACACCATTGTAAGCTGAGTATTATCTTTGAAACACTTAGGTTTTAGAGTGTGCCTTGGGAAAACTCTTGTAGGGGTTGTGAGGATTGATCTCAAACCTTATAAAAGTTTAGTGTGAGCTTGTAAAAACACGAAGTTAGTGTTAAGCATATAAAAACTCAAGATCAGTAGAACCTTAGCAAGTTAATAAGGAAGTGGATGTAAGACTGAGTTAAATCCACATCACTATAAATCATTTATGTTTATTCTTCTCTACTCAATCTTCTTCTACATCTTCATCATCTTGTTCTTTAAATTTTTAATTGGTCATCACTTCTCCAATCAACCAATTCACCCCCACCCCTCTTTATTGCTAATTTAGGACAACATTATAGGAGTGTTTGCTTCTACTGCATTGGATAAAATATGGAATATATCTCAAGCTATTGGAAAGACTAGACTACAACAATTGAATGCTAGATGTATTCCTTAAAATATGGAAAATATCTCAACCCACTTGATACCAGATTGAAGGTTTTTTATAGAAACTAAATGCAAAAGCTAAAAATGAATTGGTTTTGGGACTTTTCAGTTGTTACAAGTTCATTAATCATCAAAGCACCTATTTATACAAATTATCAAAAATAGAAAAAGAAAAAAAGGTGCAGCAAATCTACAACTTGTTACATAGCAGAAATTTTAAAAAATAGCTGAAGAGAAGGTCAAGCATAACATACTTTGAAAATTTCAACTTAGTATGTGTTTTATTAATTTTAATTCACTTAGCTCCATATTAGCAGCTTCTGATACACTATTAAACACTCCTCCTTGGCTCTAAAGCTTCAAACTCCAAGCCTTTGCCTTAAGAACTCAAACCTAGCTTTGGAAAGTGCTTTGGTCAGAATATTAGCATTTTGATTCTCTATTTTACAGTAGATCAACTGTATTTCTCCTACTCTTTTTACCTCTCTTATGAAATAGAGTTTTAGCTTCAAATGTTTTGTTTTTCCATGGAACACTGGATTGTTCACAATTGAAATTGAAACTTGATTGCTTAAAAGTATATGTATGCTTTCCTTTTGCTCCATATGTAAGTCTAGCATCAATTTCCTAATCCAGAGAGCCTAATTCACAGTATCAATAGTTACTACATATTCTGCTTCTGCTGTGGATTGAGCTATGACTTCTTGCTTCTTAGAACACCGTGAAAAAATAGCATGACCAAAGCTAAAACAATAACATGAAGTACTTCTCATGTTATCAATACAACCGGCTGAATCACTATCTGAGTAGCTATGTAGCACAAAATTTTTAACTTAACAGAACCTTAAACCGCAATCAATTGTACCCTTGATATATCTAACAGTTTTGTTTGCTACTAGAAAATGAATTTGACTAGCACAATGCATGTTCCTTGATAGTATACTTACAACATTTGTAATATCTGGCCTTGTTACAGTTTGATACATCAAGCAACCTATTAAGGTTCTATAATGCCTTTCATAAATATTTCCCACTCCATATTCTTTGCAAAACTTCTCCTTTTCATTCATTGGGGTTGTTGTTAGCTTGCACTCTTTCATGTTAATTTTTTCAGATTCTCCTTGGCATTTTTATGTTGACATATGAAGATCTCATTTTGCTTTTGTTTAATTTCCATGCCAAGAAAGAATGTCATCTTCCCAGGATCAGTCATTTCAAAAACATCCTTCATTTCCCTTTTAAAAGTGTTCATCTACTCCATATTGCTTCCTATCACAAACAAATCATTAACATATAAGGATACCGTAGGTATTTCATCACTAATCTTCTTGAGATAAAGAGTAATTTTACTTAGGCTTTTTGTAAAGCCTAAGTCTAACAAATGTGCATCATTTCTACTGTACTAAGCCCTTGTTGCCTACTTTAAAGCATACAAGGCCTTTTTTCAATAGATACACTTTCTCCTCTTTCCTTGGACAATAAAGCCTTCAGGTTGCTCTACAAAAATTTCTTCCTCCAGTATCCATTTAAGAAGGCAAATTTGACATCCATCTAGTGTATACTCCAACCATTTTGAGTAGCAAGAGCCAATAAGGTTCTTATGTTATCTAATCTAGCAACTAGAGCAAACATCTCAGAGAAATCCATCTTAAACATTTGAGCATATCCTTTTCCTTGCCTTATGTTTGTTTATGTAACCACCATGATTAGGTTTGGTTCTGTAAACCCACTTGATTCCTATGGGCTTTTTGTGTGTAGGTCTATCCACAAGCACCCAAGTCTAATTTTGATCAATCATCTTAATCTCTTCCTCTATTGCAGCCATTCATTTTTTATCTGTTGCAGCTTCCTCATATTGAAGATACTGCATTTGCATATTCGTAATCATTAATTCTCCTTAGTGTGTAGAGAAAAATGAAAAACTAGACTGCTAATCAAAAACTAAACTGGAGAAATGGTTATGCAAACCGTTATTTTTGGCTTTTGTTTGGTTTCTTTAGATTGATACTCTCTATTCAATTTTAGTTTTCATTATTAATTATGTTTAACCAAACTAGATTGAGATGAGATTTAGTTTATTAAACGGACCAAAATATTGCATTGTATTTTTCACTTAACCATTCTAAATGATTAAATGAAGGGGTGTGATTCTGGATTTTTGGGCACAATTTTAGAATTGTACTTTCTCCCAAATGAATTTGCTCTTACTGGAGAGTTGATGCTAGAATTTTTCATTTTTTTTATCTGTTTCGATATCTTTGCATACTTATTGCAGAGCTAACTTTTCTTTTTCTTTTTCTTTTTCTTTTTCATTTTCTTTTTTTCCCATTTCATTACTACATTTATGTAGTTGGTGAAGTATGGAAGAATAAACATGCATTTTATGTTAGATGAAAGACACATTGATTTTATTTATCTAGATAGAATACAATATCATGGTTGGATTGTCAAATTTATAATTAAGGTGTTTTGTAGGATGGTATTATTGTTTAGGTTTGAGAGATAGATAAATGATGGATGCCATATTGTTATTATGGATTATAATATGATTTTTATACAAATAAAATTGTCGTTACAAATAGGTTTTGACTTTATGATGTTTGAGTTGCTTTTTAAAACTGTGAGATTATGAATCTAAACCCTATACAGATTCCAGTTAACTCACAAAATAACCATTATCTATCATGTATTAGAAAAATAATGGTAGTAATAATCTTTAATATCTGCACACACACACATATTAAATGTCAAAATGAAGTTATAATGGCCATAATAATTTGTTAAACTTAGTAAAATATTTTACAATAAAAGACAATGATGAATAAATATGATAAAAAAAAAGCAAGTTATATCCACACATCGTGTGAATAAATGCCTAGTATATATATATCATATACATATATATACACACACACTTTCCTTCTATAATGTAATAGACTGGTAAAGAAATATACACATGTATGTGTATTATTACATTTTTAAAATACAAACTCAAATTAAGGTTTCTTCTGCCTTTTTTTTTTGTTTTTGAAAGTATATATTTATAATAAATATATATACATGTTTTTTTCTGAAAAACATAAATAATAAATGTGTATATTTCTGCATGTACATTTACAAATGGAAAAAAAATTCCTAGTATACACATATATTTATGTATTTATGTAATTTGTAATCTTATATTTGTTATAATTGATTTAGAAAAACCTTAAATATGTATGTAAACAGATATGCTTTTATACAGTAGACAAATATTTTTTTATTAAACTACATATTTCCCCTTCCAAAGTCCTAGCACGCACACACATATATATGGTTTGTAAACCATATATATATATATATGTGATCGTATCAGCAAATTTAAATGGATTGTATATAAAAACAAAGAAACATAAGGGATTTTTCTAAGCAACAAACAATTCAAGCAAAAGCCCTACTCTTAGATCTATATAAAATAAAGACAATAAAAGCATAAAAGCATATATCAAAAACATATAATTTTATTGCTTTAAATAAACATATACAAAACACAGACAGAGTATATGATATATTATTTTTTGTTATACCAGATGCTATAGGCTTACAAATCTTGCTCACAGCCAGTAGCCGTTACAACTGGGTATCCAGCTTATACCTACAAATTTTTATAAAGAAAATAAAACTTTACAAGTTTCTGATGCACCGGATCAACTTTCATTGCAAGTACAGAGCATACTTATACAAAATAAACTTTAAAATATTAAATACAAACTTTAAAATAAATAAATAACTTACAGAAGAATAATAATAAAAGTAGATACAAAAATGGAAGAAGCTTTTTAGTGAAGAGAAAGGGAAAGGAGAAAACTAGAGTTTGGAGCTCTGCAAAGCTTCTGGAAGTGAGCGAGTTCTGAAAAGTATCCTCAAGCTTCAGAAATGGCTTCCTTTTAAAGACAAAGGGCACTATTCTTTTTCACATGTGTACTGTAGATGAATAGTAACCTATCGTTACTATTTATTTTATAATGTAAATTCATACGTTCGGAACTGTAGATGAATA
This sequence comes from Garcia nutans, assembly GCA_947685225.1. Taxonomy (NCBI): domain Eukaryota; kingdom Viridiplantae; phylum Streptophyta; class Magnoliopsida; order Malpighiales; family Euphorbiaceae; genus Garcia; species Garcia nutans. The sequence continues at coordinate 21,662,678 of CANTUV010000044.1, forward strand.
GTATCTTATCGGGGATACTATTTGCTTTACTGTTGAGAACTATAGATAAACAGTTATGCTAACTTTATTGCAACTTTATCGGGTCCTTCACATGCTAAATACTATAGATGGATAGTATTCTGTTAGTTGGCACTGATTTTATTGAAAATTGAAGGAAAGAGGTTCTTTCTGCCTTTAATTTTCTTACGAGCTTAAGTCAAAATTAGTTCTTTTTATTTTTCTTTTCTTCTCTCTTTTTCTTTTTTTCTTTTCTTTATTTTTCTTTTCTTTTTTACTTTTGATCTTTATTGGAGATAAAATACCATAACAATCATCCTCATTACCGGGGCAATAATATGAGTCTGAGTCAGATATTTTATCAGTGGAAGATGATGTCATAGATGATGTAGAAGAGGTGACTTTCTTCTTCTGGACTAAGCTTTAAATTTTTTAGAATGGGCTTTATTGGACGATCAACAGAGCTATTCTTGCTTGGCTTGTGACACCCTCATTTTTAGATATAATTGAATAATTATTATGGAGGTTTAGTTAATATATTGAAAGAGAGATATATAATGTATAAACATAATATATATATATATATATTGTATACATAATGTATACATAATATTTACATGATTTAAATAAGAGTATATAAAACATATATAAAAAGTATACATGACATGTATATATGAGTTAGAAGAAGAAAAAAAAAACAAAAGACAAGAAAAGGATAACTTATAAAAACATGGGAAAGAGAAGAAAATGGAAAAAAAAAGAAATAAAAAAAAGAAAAAGAAATAAAAGTCAAAAAGTAAGGAAGAAATTAATTGTGGTTGACAATTAAAGTAAAGTAATATTTAATTATTAAAATATTTAATTTATTAAAATAAAAAAAGAGATGTGGATGGGAAATGGAAATTGAATTAATTTTGAATGAAAGAATAAATATCTCTTATTTAATTAATATATATATCTTTAAGTGGTTAAGGAAGAAAGAAAAACAAAGTCAAAATTTCTTCTTCTTATTCTTCTTCAAGGAGTTCGGCCACCGTTATTGTTGGAAGGGAAAGCTTTGGTTCTTCATATACATCAAATTATACAATGATTTCTAGGGATATAAGGTAGTTTTGAGGATTAATTAAGTATTTGGTAAGTAGTTTTTCAATTTAAGCAAAACTTCTTTTAATTTAAGAATATGTAAATTTTGGGTTTTAATGGTAGTTATAATTGATATAGTGAATTGTTTTGAAGTGGTTTTGATATATATGTTATGATTTTAAGGTTAGTTGTTGGATATGATTGAATTTTGGTGAAATTAGAGTTATGGGATGAATATGTAAAAATTAAGATTTTAACATGGATGTTTATAATTATTATAATGGCTTGATTTAATGTTGTGATAGTGTATATATGTTGATTTTATAGTTGATTGATGGAAATGGTTGAGTTTCGATGAGTTTAGAATTATGGAAGATTATGAGCAATTAGTGTTTTAAAATATGGGTGGTTTTAATTGTTGCAATGAGATGAAGTAATGTTGCTTTAATGTAAATACTATGAATTTATGGTTGAAAATGGGATATGAGTAAGTTTTTGGAAGGTTAGTACTTAAAATCATATTATGTAAAATTAAGGCTTTTGAAAATGGTGTTTGGAATTGTTGTAATGAGTTGTTTTAAAGTTATTTTGATTTATAAAGTATGATTTTTGGGTTAAATGTTAGAAATGAGTGGGTTTGGCTAAAGTTTAAATAAGGTTGTATGAGCGGCGATTTTTGCCCCCACTCCCGATGGAATGGTTCTTGCGACTTCGGTACTGTTTAGGCTCGGGGCCTTATAGAACACGGGCCTAAGTATAGAGAAAATGGAGTCGCCACCCGAACAGGCTGGGAAAAAGAAAGGGGTGGATGACTCGATTCCTAAGGAATCCCCAACCCCCTTAATGGGTTTGGAAAGTTGGGTTCGTGTGGGGAAGGTGAGAAATGGCCCAGCACCCCCACAATGCCCGATTCATTAGAAACGGCCTCCTTTACAGGTCTTAATATTATAAAATTCTTAAATATAACAATATTATCCATATTACACACAATAATTAAAAGAAAGCATCAATATATTAAAATCAAAGCAAGGTCCAAGCAAAACAAATAAATGGACACTCATCCGAAGATGGAAACATGTCCTTACATCACATGCCTAAATAGGACACCCACTGAAAGGTAGAAAAATGTCCTTTACATAGGTTCTAAAATAGAAAAGCAAATTAAATTACATGATATTTAACTAATGAGGTACCCACCAAGTGGAAACATACCTCTTACAACATTTGGAAATCTAAATAAATTGATAAAATAAATATTCATTCATTATAAATAAATTATTCATCAAAGGTATTAAATATCAATAGAAAGTAAACATCCATCCATGATAAATAAAATAAACCAAGCATTGAACTTAAATAAATTAAAGCATATAAAATAAATCAAAACATACTCAAATATGGAATTGAATTAGGTAAATAAAAATCCAAACTATAGTTACTATTTCCATTTAGGATCCTTTTTTCATATGTTTAGGGTTTTGAATTTTTATATTTAAGCTACTGTGACTTTTTAAAGAATTAAAATATATTAAGGATTTTATGTTTTAAAAGGTTGATAAGACACTTTGATTAAACAAATTAAGGTTTGAATGGTGAAATCATGAAACTAGGGTTTTGGACACTTTAAAATACTTTTGATTTGTGGTTTTAAATGATGATTTCAAGCTTACTGTGTAAAATTAAATATTTGTGGTTTTATGGTTTTTAAAGTTTTAAAGGATTAAAGTTTAGAAAAAGTTATGGTTTAAGGTTTTAAAGGGGTTAAAATTTACTATTTTAGGTTTGGAAGTTGAATTTGGGTTTAGTATTTTTAAAATTAGGGTCTCGGTGATGCATGAAGCTTTTGGAATTTGAAAATCAATTTGATACTTTTATGAGGTTTTATGAAAGTAAACCAAACGAATTAAAGTTTTTATAAATAGAAAAGATGTTTTTTAAGGCTTTTAAAAAGAAACAGAATTTTAATTTAAGGTTTTGAAAAGAAACATGTTAAATTAGGGTTTTAAGCTTTTGATGAAACAAAAGTATCAATTGTAAGTTTTTTTTTTTTTTTGAAAAACAAAGCAATGAAATAGTATTTTTAACTTTAGAAAAACTAAATTAAAGGTTATGGGATTTTTTTTCTTTGAAGAATTAAGCTACTGTAAACAAAAAAAACAAAAAGAATTTAGAATTCAAACCTTCTTTCGTGGGGTTGCACCGAAATTGCTTCTTGGATCAACCAAATCAAAGGATGTTGATACCTTTGATGAATTGCTTGAATTTTTTTTTTGGCTCTCCTAAAAATCATCTTGGTTCCACTACATTCCTTCCCATATGAGGTTTCCAAATTTCCAATTTCGTCCCCTAATTTCTGATTCCCTTTTCACTCTCTCTGCCTCCTTATTTATAGAAGTTTTTTCATTGGTCTTTCCTAGTTACACATGGTATACCATATTTAATAAGAAAAGGAAACCGAAACCTAATTGTATTAGGTTTCGGAAAATTAACGTCGAAAAATTTCGCTGGTGAAAAAAAACTGCTGCGAAAAAATTACGTTGGCGAAAAAATTTGCAGCAGAAAAAATTGCACTAGCAAAAAAATCTGCCGCAGTTGGCTGCAGCAGTGGGCAGGGAATAGGCTTGCTGGCCATTTCACCCTCAGGAAATTCCTGCGGGCGAAATGGCCCACGGCCAAGCCCGCTGGAACTTTCGGCGATGATTTTTTCGTTGTCGATTTTTATTTTTATTTTTTGATTTTTATTTGTTTATTTTTATCTTTTATTAATACAAATTAGATAATAAAGCAAAAATTATTTAATTAAGATAACAAAAATTATTTTGGACCAATTAAAATATATTAGACAACAAAAATTTTATTTTGGACTAAACCGGACTAGGTCAAAAATTAAGGGTTTACAGGTAGTAATGGTGAAAATAAGGTTTTAGTGAAATTTTTTGTAGAAATGAAATAATCAGTATTTGAATGATTAAAGTGTGTTAAAATAAGTTGCCAATGCTATATTGAAACTTATAATGTGGTATAGGATTGATTAAGGTGAAATTGTAAAATCAAAGTGAAGAAGGGCATTGGTGAAGTTTGAGTTGTAAGATGGAATTAGCTTGAAAATTGACAAATTGAGGTTATTATTATTATTATTATTATTATTATTATTATTATTATTATGAGAACAATAATGTAGTTGGCATAACACATTGTAAATTGGAGAATGTGTTATGTTACTTACATTATTGGAGTTGATAAAGAGCATGTATAATGTCTAAGAAAAAGGGTGTTTAATACATGTGATGTGAATAATGGGCCATTGTACAATGGCTATCATGGTGTTTTGAGCAAAATTATATAAAATGCTTAATTTGTATTAATTATGTCATGACAAGCCATTAAAAAAGGCTAAATGTGATGTTGTGTAACATGTGAAAGTGCAAGTTGTGCATCAAAATGTGAAAGTGAGCCATGTTTTCTTCATATATGTTGATGGTTTGTAGAAACTATGATATGAGTTGAGATATGAAAATATTGTGAAAAATGAATGTGTATTGTGTATACCTTATACATTATCTAATTGTCAGAAAATTGCACTTGAATGTTGGTGAGTATTTTTATACTTGTTTTTAGTATGATTTTAATGTGTTTTTAGTTAATGTTTCATTTGATTTTGGTTTAAAGTTTGTTTTAAGTGTTTGTTTTAGGTAAAAGTGCAAAAACTCCTTTAGATGATCAAAACAATGAAGAAAAAGCATGAAGCAAGCAAGACATGGCCAAGCCAAAGCAAGCTTGGCCATGTCCTTCAAATGAAATCCAAGACAGTAGCTGACACACCCAGAGACACGGCCAAGCCACTGGCCGTGTCTCACCCAAGGAACAAAACCAAGCAAAGAAGGAAAGAAGAGAAGTAGTAGCTGACACACCCAGGTGACACGCCCAAGCCAGTGGTTGTGTCAAATGACACGACCACAAGCTTGGCCGTGTCACCCATTGGAAGCAAAGAAGAGAATTGGCAAAATGAAGAAACAGAAGGTGACACACCCAAGTGACACGGCCAAGCCACTGGCCATGTCACATGACACAGCCAGGAGCTTGGTTGTGTCACCTTATGAAACAAAGAGAAAAGAAAGAAAGGAAGAGGGGCAGAAGGTGACACGACCAACAATCTTGGCCATGTCCCAAAGCAAAATAAGAAACATGGCCAAGACACTCATGGCTTGGTCGTGTCACCCTATAAAAACTTGAATTCTTCTGCACGAATTGAGGGACAAATGGGAGACAAATAAATTACTTTTGCCAAAAGAACTACAAAACAAAGAGAGAGTGGGGAACAAGAGAGAGTGGTGTGAGCTGGTGTGAGTTGGAAAGCATGGGCTTGGAGCTTTGGAGGGAAATAAAATGAGAAGAAGAGGAAGAAGAAGGGGGCTTCTGCAGAGGGCTGGAGGTTTGTGCAGAAAATAGAGAACAGAGGCAGAGAAGAGAGGTTTGAGAAGAGGAGGCTGGGCATACACATTTTGGGCAAGGAGGGAGTGACAATTTCCTTGAATCTTCATCTTCATCCTCCATTTCTATCCTCTCCACCATCTGCATCTTCCATTGGCAGCTCCTGGAGGTTGAAGAAACTACATTGAAAGGGGTTTTTCTATTTTCTCATTTTAATTCATTTTAATGTTATTGTTGTTGTTGATTGTATTAAGTGTATTGAACATGAACTAAATCATTCTCTATCTAGATATTGAAGAACCCTAGCTTATTTGTGTGATTGGATACTTTTAATTAATTGAGTTATTTTATTCTTATGATGCTTAATGATTATTGCCAATTGATGATAGCATGCTTATTGATTGGTTGTCATTTTCATATTATTGACTTGAGAAAGCTTGATATGAATTGATTACTCATAAGGATTGAGGATTGATTGGGGTGCTAGAGATAGACCTACAAGATCCTTTGGTTTATAGTTTCTTGTTGTTAATGCAAGATCTACTTAATTGTGTTTGAGAAGAGATTCTGGCACTCTACTTAGTGATTAGGGATTAATTCACTCAAGAGAGGTTTTAGTCTAATTTAGAGGAATGCCAACTCAACTCTATCATGTAATGTAATTGAGGCTAGGGGGATTCAATATCTGGATAGTATCATTATCATCAATCCTTTTTACACAACACACAATTTATCTTCATGTTCATTTATTTAAGTTAATTGTCTTTAATTATAAAGCACACAAAAATATTAATTTGCTAAACAACAGTTAAGATTTGCACTAGTGCTTGACCTTGTCCTCAGTGGAACTATAACTCACTCACTACTTTATTACTTGGGCGACCCGTGCACTTGCGGTATTACTATAGCCCTAGGCGCGACGCACCAAGTTTTTGGCGCCGTTGTCGGGGACAATGGTTTTAATACTAGTAATATAATTAAGACTGTTGATTTAGTTTTATTTTTTTTATCAAGAATGTTTGTTTGTTTTCTGTAAATTGTTTGATTGTTTTTCTTTGAATTGTTTGTTTGTTTTCTGTAAATTTGTTTGTTTGTTGTGTTTTAATTTGTTTCTTTAATTGTTTGTTTGTTTTTCTTTAAATTTCTGAGTGCCTTTTGTAAAGATGCAGTTTTCAAGGCATGAGGGAGTTTATGATATGGACTATAATTCTAACATGGTATGTGCAGCATGTGGCAATGCAAGACATAGTGCCAATGCATGTTCATTTGGTTTCGAACGATACCAAGATTGGCACGAGGAAGAATATGGCTACCAAAGTTTCCAGCAAATGGGTGGTAATGACACATATTCCAATTCTTATAATCCAAGCTGGGAAAGCCACCAAAATTTTTCTTGGGAAAATCAGCGGTACATTCCACCTCAATAATTTTTTTATCCTTGCCAAAGAAGTTCTTACTTTCAAGAAGAATTTTTAAACCAAGACCACCTTAAGGAATCCACATTGGAGGATAAGTTAAATGCTTATATTCAAAAACACACGATGAATCAAGATTACCTTGAGGAACCCACTTTGGAGGAAAGATTGAATGCATTCATTCAAAATTGCCCACAAAATGTAGATCAACCTAAAAAACTTACTTTGGAGGAGAGAGTGAATGCCTTCATTCAAGATACCGAGAAATTTCAATGCGATCAATACATAGTGGAAGATAAGTTGAGGTTTGAATCTTTGCAAGAAACACATAAGAGGTTGGACGCTCTAACTAGGCAGCTGGCACATCAACCCCAAGAATACCAAAAGGAGGAGTGTCCTAGCCAATTGGAGCAAATTGAGATAATCACAAATTTGAGGAATGAACAAGTAATATATAACAATTTTTGTGATTTCTTTGATGCAGGGACTAATCAGGAAGATAATAGCGAGGAGATACAATCCAACATGGAGGAGCCAAGCCAATCAACGGAGGAGAAAAATTTGGAGGCATCAACCTCACCCAAGTTGCATGAAACCTCTGATCCTTATAGGCCATCAAGTCCATTTCCAGGTAACCTGAAGGGTGAGAAGCGAGGTATGCAACTTTCTGACATCTATGACATGCACTCCCAAGGAGATATTGAAAACAAGTTTGAGATGGGTATGCCCTTAGAAGAAGAATATGAAATGCCCAATTTAGAACTTGAGGAATGTAAACTAATTATAGATGTTGAGGTTGTTGAGAGGGGACTTGCCATTGTTAAAATAGATGAAAAAGTGATTCAACCAACCTTGGTTGAATGTCAAGAGTCCCGAAAAGTCATCCCTTCTACTTTTGGTGGTAAGGAAGAGTAGAAATCTGATATGCCCATGTTGCACAAAGACAAAGATTATTACCAAGTTCCTATAGTACTGGAGGATCACCCCAAGGCAACCTTCACATGTCCCTTTGGGAAAATTTCTCTTCAAAGAATAATATTTAGGGGTTGCCATACATTGGGCGCACTTCAATGTTGGATGTTGTTCATCCTCCCAGTCATGGGCTACAATTGCATTATGGGAGGAAGGAGCCCTACATATCGCATATGGGAGCGGTGGAAATCAGGTTTCATATAAACTCTCTTTTAGTTTATGCATGCTCACATTGAGGACAATGTGAAATTTTAAGTGTATGGTGCATATTGTGTTTTGTGTTTTTACTTAAAGTTATTTTTTGTGTTAGTTTAGTTAATGTTTTCCCTTGAATAAATGAATTTTAGAAAGTTCAATTGTTATAAATTGTTGATTGATGACCTTTGGATTTTTGAAGCATGAATTTGAGAATTGAGTAGAATTGGTGCTTATTGTCAATTTTGTTGGTTTTTCCCTGCATTACCATTAACCTAGTGAGAAATTGAGCCATCAACTTATTATTCTTTTTGTGGGAAAACATCTTTGATTGATGACTTGCTAGAACTTACTTTTACATGCATTTTAAGATTACATAAAAATTTCAATTTGGCATCAAGATGATTAAGGAAATTAGGTGAACTCACTTTGGCTTAAAAAGACCAACCCTATTTTTAACCTTAGTTAGCCAATTTTGAGCCTATTCCGTTTCTCCTTTTCTTTATTTTTCGCAACACTACCAGCTTGAACCTTATTGTTTTAACTCTTACCCTTTCATTAGGTCAAGAGCATTTTAAGAGCGTTATGACCAAGTGTTGTGTTGAATTAAGTGTGGTGTTAAATTTAGTAGGTTTAAGATTGCAAAGCAAAATATAAAAAAAATCAAATAAAAAGAAGAAAAATAATAAGAAAAATTGTTGTTCTTGTTAAAAGGGTTGGAATATGTTACAAGATGTAATAAGTGAGTTCCCTTGAAAAATTATGTCAATGTCAAGGGGTAGTTAAGAGGAAGGTGTTTTGAGATCATTAGGTTATACATATGATCAGTTACTTCATTCTTGAAGTGCTCTTGAACTTAATGATTAAGCTCACATTTCCTAAATGCCATGCCTTTACCCTAACCCCATTACAACCCAATAAAAGACCTTTTGATTGATGCTTGATTGTAATTAAGTGGTGGAAATTTGATAGATAAGCAAGCCTATGGCGATAATCTTTCATTGATTGTTATGAGTATAAACACCACCTTGATCAAACACTTTTAAGAGTTGGTGAGGGAGTGACAACATAGGTTATGCATGGAAAACCACTTAATTGCATTGGTATTGATTTTGTTTGATTTGATATTGATTGCGGATTTAAGGATAGGGAAGTCTTGATGCAATTTTATAACTATTGAACTTGACAAAATTTTTGTGTTTAGTTTGTTTTGATTTTAGCCTTGCTTGGGGACAAGCAAGGATTTAAGTGTGGGGTATTTGATAAGAGTTTTTTTATACTTATTTTTAGTATGATTTTAATGTGTTTTTAGTTAATGTTTCATTTGATTTTGGTTTAAAGTTTGTTTTAAGTGTTTGTTTTAGGTCAAAGTACAAAAACTCCCTTGGATGATCAAAACAATGAAGAAAAAGCATGAAGCAAGCAAGACATGGCCAAGCCAAAACAAGCTTGGCTGTGTCCTTCAAATGAAATCCAAGATAGTAGTTGACACACCCAGAGACACGGCCAAGCCACTGGCCGTGTCTCACCCAAGGAACAAAACCAAGAAAAGAAGGAAAGAAGAGAAGCAGTAGCTGACACACCCAGGTGACACTCCCAAGCCAGTGGTCGTGTCACATGACACGGCCACAAGCTTGGCCGTGTCACCTATTGGAAGAAAAGAAGAGAATTCAAAAAATGAAGAAACAGAAGGTAAAACACCCAAGTAACAAGGCCAAGCCACTGGTCGTGTCACATGACACGGCCAGGAGCTTGGCCGTGTCACCTCATGAAACAAAGAGAAAAGAAAGAAAGGAAGAGGGGAAGAAGGTGACACGGCCAGCAAGCTTGGCCGTGTCCTAAAGCAAAACAAGAGACAAGGCCAAGACACTCATGGCTTGGCTGTGTCACCCTATAAAAACTTGAATTCTTCTGCACGAATTGAGGGACAAATGGGAGACAAACCAATTACTTTTGCCAAAAGAAATACAAAACAAAGAGAGAGTGGGGAATAAGAGAGAGTGGTGTGAGCTGGTGTGAGTTGGAAAGCATGGGCTTGGAGCTTTGGAGGGAAATAAAATGAGAAGAAGAGGAAGAAGAAGGGGGCTTCTGCAGAGGGCTGGAGGTTTGTGCAGAAAACAGAGAACAGAGGCAGAGAAGAGAGGTTTGAGAGGAGGAGGCTGGGCATACACGTTTTGGGCAAGGAGGGAGTGACACTTTCCTTGACTCTTCATCTTCATCCTCCATTTCTATCCTCTCCACCATCTGCATCTTCCGTTGGCAACTCCTAGAGGTTGAAGAAACTACATTGAAAGGGGTTTTTCTATTTTCTCATTTTAATTCATTTTAATGTTATTGTTGTTTTTTATTGTATTATGTGTATTGAACATGAACTAAATCATTCTCTATCTAGATATTGAAGAACCCTAGCTTATTTGTATGATTGGATACTTTTAATTGATTGAGTTGTTTTATTCTTATGATGCTGAATGATTATTGCCAATTGATGATAGCATGCTTATTGATTGGTTGCCATTTTCATATTATTGACTTGAGAAAGCTTGATATGAATTGATTAATCATAAGGACTGAGGATTGATTGGGGTGCTAGAGATAGACCTACAAGATCCTTTGGTTTATAGTTCTTTATTCTTAATGCAAGATCTACTTAATTGTGTTTGAGAAGAGATTCCGGCACTCTACTTAGTGATTAGGGATTAATTCACTCGAGAGAGGTTTTAGTCTAATTTAGAGGAATACCAACTCAACTCTATCATGTAATGTAATTGAGGCTAGGGGGATTCAATATCTGGATAGTATCATTATCATCAATCCTTTTTACACAACACACAATTTATCTTCATGTTCATTTATTTAAGTTAATTGTCTTTAATTATAAAACACACAAAAATATTAATTTGCTAAACAACAGTTAAGATTTGCACTAGTGCTTGACCTTGTCCTCAATGGAACGATAACTCACTCATTACTTTATTACTTGGGCAACCCGTGCACTTGCGATATTGCTATAGCCTTAGGCGCGACGCACCAGTTGGCAATGCCACACGTTGTGTATAAGACACTAAGTATCACAGATGATAGCTATATTCACTAGCGAAATGAGATAAGCCAAGGCAACGAGTCTAGGACTAGATAATTGCATAAGAAGGTTGGGCCCAACATATATGGTTGTTTACGTTTCAAAGAAAAGTAAAATTAATTTGTGTATTACTTAAATATGGTGCATGTTATAATTATAAAGCTATTATGTCAATATTGTATTATATGTACCACTAAGCCATATGGCTTAGAGGTTGTGTGAATCGCACAGGTGATAGAAGTGTATAGCAGAAAAGTGTTGTTAGACCTGGCAGGTCTAAGTGTTAGAACAGAACCTGAAGATAGGGTTTTGCCATGAGATCAAATCAGTTGTGCTACATACATTTATTATTTTAGTAAGGAATTTTAGTGTTGTGTATCATGGAAATGCAAACATATTTTAAACATATGATGTTCTGTACAATTTTGTATATGTATATAATGTATATTAACCATGTTTGTAATATTTGAATATGAAATGAAGAGATGATGGTTTTGCAATGATATGTGATTTAGGAGTGTATTTTAATTGTAGGTTGTGATATTTGAAATTTAAAATTATCCAAAATACAGACAAAACTCTGGAAATTTTTTCCAAATATTTTCTATTTAATATATCTTTATACTCTTCAAAACACTAATGGTTATTTTTATTTATTTATTTAAATACATTTTAAGTGTTTTTAAATGGATAATATAAAATTATGAAATTTTTTTCTAAATAATAGGCTGGTGAAATTTTTGTATTCTGCATATGTACTCTACATATATGGATATATGTATTGTATGTATATAGGATATAAAGGTGTTACAAGGCTTTAAGGGCTTAGAGGTTGAAGGAAGAGATTCAACCATCTGTTGCATCAAGGCTTTATAATCCTTAGTAGTTTTTGCAAATGCAAGAAGGGCTATATTTTGAGTTCTTTGGGCTCCAAAAGAGACAGATAGCTTTGGGTCAAAGCCACCATAGTTTCTCTTTAGTACCGCTACTTTATTGTGTGCTCATAAGTCAAGTTGTGAAAGGCAGTCCACCATTTGATTTTAGATTTTCTTAATACCAAAGGTATATTAGTACCTAATTGAACAAAAGTATCAAAGTACCATTTATAAACCTATGGTATATTAAAATTCATACAAAAGAGAAGAAGAGAAGGAAATTTCTTCTCATAAGGGCTTGAATTTAAATGGGATTTATAATACTGGAATGCAAGTAGCACATCCTGTGATAATATTCTATCATCATTTCCACAATAGTACCACCAATCAGCAAGCCACATAGGAAGGTTATCAGTCTTTATACTGGTATCAAAATCTATCAGCCAAAAATGGGTTTTACCAAGTTTTTCGAAAAATAAGACTTTAGTCCAGGCATCAATATAATCACAGTAATTATAAGACGGACAAATAGCTTTAGAAGAAAGAGTTTTAAATTGCACAGGAATGTGCAGAGGTTTTTCCCAATCAGATTGATGGAGAACTTTCTTCATTTTGAAGAGGGAATAAGCTATGATAGCTTTATTCTGCTGGTTATAGTTATGATTTAAATATATAGAACAAGAATTCTCGAGATTATTAAGATAATACTCTTGAGATTTTGAAATTTTATTTGGTTTAAAAAATAAAATTTTAAGGTATACAGACTCAATAATATTCCATGGATTCTGTTGAACAATTCAATTTTAAATTATTAATTTTGTAGTCTAAAAATTTTTATTAAACCATATAGCTTTAGGGTGCTTTAAAGGAAAATTTGAAGAAACAATTTTAGTTGAAGGGTTCGCAACTTCAACCTCATTTTTAGAAATATTTTGAGATAAAATTTTTATAGATGAAGATTCACCCATCTCTGCTTTAACAAAAGGAACTATAGATCTATTACCTGAGGCTTCAAGAGGAGGGAAGCCTAAGTTTGATAGTTCTTTAATGACTTCTGGAGATTGGGTTAGCAGGAAGAACCAAAGATCCATTTTAACTTTATTATCTTCTTCTTGGACAGCATTAGCCCAAGACTTTATGGCTTTAGGTTTGGTTATACTATCTGAATGATCAGATAGGGCTTTAGGAGAATCAAGCTTTAGGATTTCTTTAGCTTTATTGGCTGCTTTTTTTTTATTCCCCATGATTCCTGAGAAGAAATTCACGAGTAAGGAAGTTAGGTAAACTGTTATTTTCTCCTTTAATAAATTCTATATCAGAATAAAGATGCTTAAAATAGCTTGTCATCTTTCAAAAATTTATTTTGAGGCAAGGTTTTTAACATCCGTTTGTAAAACATCTTTAGCACTTTTACAATCTATACGAACTAAAAACTTTTGATTTAATAAATCACTTTGAAATTTTGAAATACATAAAACAATACTCAAAATCTCTTTTTAATAGTAGAATAATTTAATTGGATTGGATTTCAATGTCCTGAATAAAATTAGATTATAGTTTCTCTATCCTATTTAATCTGTTTTAATATTCCACCATAACCTATATATAAAGCATCAGTTTTAACTATCTTTGAAGCTAATGGATCAGCTATATATATGTAAGCAAAGAATAGTTTTAACTAGGATTTTAATCTGTCTAACTATACCAGTATGGACCTCAGTCCATAGGCCAAGGTTTTTCCTAGGCCTATCATTCACTAGTTTTATAATACTTTTCAGGTTTGGATAGAATTTTATATCATAATTTAAACATCCTAAAAATCTCTGTAATTAAGCTTTATTTAGGATTTGATCAGGAAACTTATCTCCAAAAGCTAAATTTCTTTCTATAGGTTCTAAAATACACTGTTCTATATAATGACCTAAGAATCTAATCTTAGTCTACAACAAAGATATTTTATTTTACTTAATACTAAACCATTCTTCTTTACCACCATAAAAAATATTTTTGGGTGTTTAAAATAATCATCTAGGGTTTTAGATAATATTAAGACATCATCAATATATACTATAAAAAATTTAGTACAAGGATTAAATATATCGTTCATTACTCTTTGAAATTCAGAGGGTGCGTTCTTTAAATCAAAAGGCATAACATTCCATTCAAACTATCCAAATAAAACAGTGAATGTAGTCTTATATCTGTCTTTAGGGTTAATCTGAATTTGCCAAAAATTCAATTTCTTATCAAATTTACTAAATATATTTGTTTCATATAATATACTCAATAAATCATTTTTATTTGGAATAGGATACCTAATCTATTTTAAAGCTTTATTTAATGGTTTATAATTTATTACCAATCTAGGAGCTCCTCTTTCTATTTCAGAGGCCTTGTTCACATAGAATACAACATAAGACCAAGGGCTTCTAGATTTAGTAATTAATTTTTTATTTTTCAAATCAGTTATTTCTTTTTTATAAAATTCAATCATATCAAGCGCCATTTGAATGGGCTGAGCTTTAGTTGTAATAAACTTTTCATCAAAGCCTATTTCATATAGTAAATCAACCATATGTTGCTTTCTATTCCAAAATGCATTTGAAATATTAGCACATAATTCATTTTCAATTTGAAGTTTTAATTTATTAATTTTATCCTGTGTAAATTTATCTTTTAATTATTCATTTATTTTTTGTAAATGAATATTTTTTCTAAATTATAAAGTTGTTCAGACTTTGCTTTTATTAATGTATTTATTTGTAGTTTATTGATTGAATAAGCTTTAAGTAAATGTAGATTTTTCTTTTTAGGTTTTTCTATAAATGAAAAAGTAAGTTTTTGATTTTTTTTACTTTAAAACTTATACTGTGATCTTTTACAAAATAAGGTGTAATTAGATTCATAAATGGAATTACTAAAATTACCATATAATAAATATTTGTCAAAATAAATAAATTTTTTAGTTCTAAATTTTTATAAATTATTGAAGCTTCTGCTTTACCAAGAATATTTAATTTAGATTTTTTTTTTGCAGTTGATAAGCTTTCATTTATTTCATGTCAAAACCTTTTAGGAACTAGGCTATGTTTAATACAATTTAAGTCGGGTCCTGTATCAAATAAAGTTATAGTTTCTATATTATAATTATTTAAAAATTTTAATTTTATTTTTATTAAGTATTTTCTTGATGTAATTTCCATTAACATAAAAATTATATTATCAGAAATTTTTTCTATACTTATGATACTAATTTCATTATTATTAATTTCTTCTTTATTAGTTTATTCTTCTTTTTCTTCTTCTTCTTCTTCCTCATCTGAAGAAGTAGAGTTTAGTAGAGATTTTATTAATTGAGAATCATTCTCTTATTTAATTTTTAACTCTTTAAATTCTATTTTTATTTCTTTAATTTCTTTTTGTAAATAATTTATTATTGGTTTATTATTAATTATTTTATTTTTATTTAAGTTTGAAGTTAGATCATATATTTATTTACTAGTACTAGGTTCTATAGAAGATTTAGGTCTTTCATTTGAATTTTTTAATAATTTATTTAAGAATTTTTCTTGAATTTTAGGATCACTTATTTATTTTCTAACTTCTAAAATAAATTATTGTTCTTTAGTTAAAACATTTATTGATTTACTACTACTACTACTATTATTTTCAGAACTAGTTCTTATATCATCTATTTGATTTATTTCTTCAGAATTTGAATACTCTTTATAATTTGAATATTGTAAATATAGTTCATAAATTTTATTTAATACAGATTCTTCTAATTCTTGTTCTTGTAATTTTTTATTAAATTTACAAAATTTAGATGTAGGTCATTTTTATCATAATTATAACATTCTAAATCTTTATATGATTTAAGTTGTTTATTTTCTTTCTAAAGTATTTTTTATTGTTAATTTTTTAGATTTATAAGGTTTTTGTTTCTTATAGTAATCTTCTTTATTGTATTTTCTTTTTATAAGATTTTTTTATATGGTTTCTTATATTTTGTAGACCGTCCACCACAGTCTTTATAATTTTGGGTTATACTATAATTAAATTATTTACAAAATGAGTCTAATTCTTGCTTAGTTTTCCTCATCTCGTATTTTAATGATTTTTGAAGTTTTATATCTTGACATAGTTTTAATCCTTCTTTTTAAACTATACTAACCAATTGACCATGAGTCAAACTGTTATAAGGAATAGGATTTCCATATTGCTGTTTTATATGATTTCTAACTTCCTCACCTAGGAAGAAGGGCAATCCTATTAAGAATTTTTTCTTCCGGAAAGTCTGGTTGGAATCTTCTCTAAGCATAATCCTAGTTAGAAATGTTGTTTTATAAAACTGAAAATCACTAAGTTTTTTACACCTAAGATTACTTAATCAGCATTTTTATCTTTTAAATGAGTAGGATATCCTATAAAGTAAGTGATATAGTCAGTATCAGTGTTATCACTACATCCAGAATTGTATCACAATATTCATTTAATATAGAGGTTCCATCTTCATAAGTTTTATAGAATTTAATATTTATAAATGTTCATCAGTGAGATGATTATCCCACCAACCATTTAATTGGCCTGTGAAGCCAGCTATAATTAATTCTTTCATAGTTCTATCTAACGTATTAGTTTGGATTCTATAAGCATTGTCAGTCGTTGTCATCTGTTGTAGAAGACTTAAAATATTATATTCTGATAGGCTATCAATATTCCATTCATAAACTGAGGAGGCATTTTATTATACTGTGATAAAGTATTTGGTCTATCTATAATTCCTAAGTTTGGGACAGACATTCTAGGTACTATAGATTGATGATGTGTTATATGATTTATTTATGAACTTATATCTTTACTAAAAGATTCAAGATCTTCAATTTCAAATTGAGAATCCTCAAGTGATTCTGAATCCTGATCATGGGTTATTATACTAATAGTTTTAGAAGCTTTAGATTGAGGTGCTTCTTGGACTACATGTTTTAACTCAAAATTCGAATCAATTTTACTTAAATGATCTTTATATTCTTTTACAAAATTAGAATATTTAGATTTGACTTCTTGTTGTCATGTTTTCAAAACCTCAAAAGGTTTAAAAACATGTTTTTTTTTAATTTTTTATCGAAAACAGTTTTCTCAACTGATTTTTCTATTTCTTTATCTTTAATAGAATTTTCTATTCTATTTAACTGTTGTCCTATACTTAGTAGATATGTATTACTAAAATTATTTTTCTCTAAGATCTTTCTATTTGGATCATCTTTAGCTATATTTTTAAATAATGCAGCTTGAATTTCTCTATCACCATACATAAATATACTTGAAGTTTTAGGCGGATGTTCACTTTGTATAATTTTATCATTTACTTCCCATTTTGTTTCTTTTTTCCTGACTGTTATAGGATTTATTAATTTTTCTACTTTAAGTTTTCCTTTATAAATTTTTTTAAACCAATCAAAGAATTTTATATTAACTTCATATTATTTTATAAAATTAATATATTCATTTTTTTACAGACTCAAAATTATTTACTTTATTAAGTGCTTTTAATTTATCTATATTTTTACTGAAATTAATTCTTTTTCTAAGTTATCTTTATTAAATATAAATCCTTTATTAATTATATTTAATTCTCTATCTATGTTTGATACATTATCTGTCATAAAAGAAGTTGTATGTGACATAGGTGGAGAGAGAGACTTTTCTCTATCCTGTCCTTGGTTATAATTAGGGTTTGACTCTAAAGGGTTTATGTTTCCTGCAGGGTTATAAAAAAGATGTGGTACAGTTATACTGTAATCTACACCTTTTAATTTACTACTAGTTTCAGGTATATCTAATGTAGAATACCTAGATTTTACTACTATTTGTAAAATAGGTTTAATTTCTTTTTCATTATATGAAGTATATATTATAGAGGATAATTATGAGGATCTTCCTATATCCACTGTTGAAGCAGATGAAGAGGAATCAGAATACCTACTACTTATACTATGTCTACTGAATTTTAATTTAACTTTACCATCTTCATATTGTTCAATTTTACTAAGTTTTATATTTAGTTTTACTGCTTTTTTAGGTTCTGGAGGCGGAACAAAATTTTTAAAAATTCACTTATCAGGAAGACTAATGTCTTTCCATTAAATAGTTTTAGGGATTACTGTATTAGCTTTACTAAGGTTTGTTTGAAGAAATTTAGTTTCTCCTGTGTTATGTTTCATTATGTATTTAGTTGCAAAGGTTGAGACAATGGTTTCCCTTTAGTAGCCACTGCTTTACTGTGTGCTCATAAGTGGAATTACGAAAGGCAGCCCACCATTTAATTTTAGATTTTCTTAATACCAAAGGTATATTAGTACCTGATTGAATAGAAGTATCAAAGCACCATTGATAAACCTATGATATATTAAAAGTCATACAAACGAGAAGAAGAGGAGGAAATTTTTTTCTCATAAGGGTTTGGATTTAAATGGGCTTTATAATACTGGAATGCAAGTAGCATGTTCTGTGATAATGTTCTATCATCATTTCCACAGTAGTACCACCAATCAGCAAGCCACATAGGAAGGTTATCAATCTTTATACTGGTATCAAAATATATCAGCCAAGAATGGGTTTTACTAAGATTTTGAAAAAAATAAGGTTTTAGTCCAAGCATCAACATAATCCCAATAATTATAAGAAGGACAAATGGCTTTAGAAGAAAGGGTTTTAAATTAGACAGAAATGTGCAGAGTTTTTTCCCAAATAGATTGATGGAAAACTTTCTTTATTTTGAAGGGAGAACAAGTTATGAAAGCTTTATCATGTTGGTTATAGTTATGCTTTAAATATATAGAATCAGAATCCTCGAGAATATTAAGATAATACTCTTGAGATTTTCAAAAATCATTTGGCTTAAAAAACTAAATTTTTTGGGTATATAGACTCAATAATATTCCAAGAAATCTGCTGAGCAATTCCATTTTCAATTATTAATTCTGTAGTCCAAAATTTTTTATTAAACCATATAGCTTTGAAGAAATTTTGAAGAAACAATTTGAGTTGAAGGGTTTGAAACTTCAACCTTATTTTCAGAAACATTTTGAGATAAGGTTTTTATAGATGAAGATTCACCTATCTCTGCTTTAACAAAAGGGAATATAGATTTATTACTTGAGGCTTCGAGAGGAGGGAAGCCTAAGTTTGATAGTTCTTTAATGACTTCTGGAGATTGGGCTAGCTGGGAGAACCAAAGATCCATTTTAGCTTTATTATCTTCTTTTTGGGTAGCATCAGCCCAAGACTTTATGGCTTTAGGTTTGGTTTTACTATCTGAATGATCAGATAGGGCTTTAGGAGAATTATGCTTTAGGGTTTTGTTAGCTTTATTAGGTGCTTTCTTCTTTTTATTTTCCAAGATTCTTGAGAAGGAATTCACGAGTAAGGAAGTCAAGTAAAATGTTATTTTCTCCTTTGATAAATACTATATCAAAATCAAAGATACTTAAAATAGCTTGTCATCTTGAAATAATTTATTTTGAGGAAAGGTTTTAAACAACCTTTTGTAAAATATCTTTAGCTCTTTAATAATCTATACAAAGTAAAAACTTTTGAGTTAATAAATCATTTTGAAAATTTGAAATATATAAAACGATACACAAAATCTCTTTTTTAATAGTAGAATAATTTAATTGGGCTGAACTCCATTATCCTAAATAAAATTGGACTATGGTTTCTCTATCCTATTTAATCTGTTTTAATATTCCACCATGACCTATATTCAAAGCATCAATCTCAACTATCTTTGAAGCTAACGAGTCAGCTATATGTAAGTAAGGAATAGTTTTAACTAGAATTTTAATATGTCTAACTATACCAGTATGGACCTCAATCCATAGGCCAAAATTTTTTCTAAGCCTATCATGTAATGGTTTTATAATTATATTCAGGTTTGGATAGAATTCTATAATATAATTTAAACATCCTAAAAATCTTTGTATTTGGGCTTTATTTAGGATTTGATTAGGAAACTTATCTCCAAAAGCTAAGTTTCTTTCTATAGGTTCTAAAATACCTTGTTCTATATAATGACCTAAGAATCTAATCTTAGTCTGGAACAAAGACATCTTAGTTTTACTTAATACTAAACCATTCTTCTTTACCACCATAAAAAATGGTTTTTGGTGTTTAAAATGATCATCTAGGGATTTAGTGTAACACCCCTTCCCGACCTACATGTGTAAGCCGAGTAGAGGCGCCACACTATCCAAATGTTGCTACCAATTTTACTTAGTCAAATTTTTGTTCCAATTTTACAGAAATTTTGCCATAGTTTCGTCTATAATTTTGGATCCCAAGTGTCGACAAAACTTGTTTTTCTGATTTTTGAAAACATTTTACACATACCAATATAAATAGCATCAAATTAAATGCACTCCCAATGAATCCACCTTATACCCTCAACTACAAACCTGCACGAAGAGTTCACACTTCTAATCCAAAATAAAGTAAAGATTTATTATTATTACATACCAACAACGTACAGTATCACATACTGACTCTCAATCTTATATATACATATACATGCCATAACTAGCTAACTCATAATGGAAACTAAAGGCTACTCTGAGGTGCTGCGCTGTGTGGTGCTGCTCGATGCTAATCACCGAAATCTACTGCTCCAAACCTACGAGTCAAGAAAACTCAACTCACTGAGCATTGTCGCTCAGTGGGTACTTTACCAATAAAAATAAAAGTAGTATATGAAAGTATTCGAAATCAAAGGAAATAATTAAATCCACAATCAACCAACTTTATACCAATAGAAATCATGATGCATTCAGTGTGATATTCTTTCAATAATGTAAAATCATAATTCAAACTCATTTGCATTATATAGTTCAACGAAAAATAATATGTCTTTGATTCAAGCTCTACTGGTATATAGGGAACCATAGTGATAAGGCAGTGGGCCTCCCCACTGTAACATAGGTGGCCCTCACCACCGATATCAGATCACAGGAATGGGCCTCCCCATCCTGGTTAACCAATGGGCCTCCCCATTGGCTTCAGTGGCTTCACCACTGAATAAAATATCATATCACAATAATGAGCAGTACTGAATGCGTTAGTATAGTGCACCATACCCTTATCTACCACTCCCACTATCCAGTAGAGCAAAAAGATTAAAATGATTCAATTTAAGTCTCAACTTCATTTTAGAATGATTCAAGAAATCAATTTAAATTCTCACTGCGCTTTGCCATTTATGTCGCGCACCACTTTCTTTGGTCAAACCGTTACTCTTTTTCACATATTTAACATCCACAATAAACACATCAAACATTTCAAAGTATCCCTCAAAAGATCACAAATTGACCAAATGAATAGTGTTGCGGCGAGAAAAATCGGCAATGCAAAATGGCATGACCAAATGAATAGTAAAATCTGGGTTTTCGTCAAAATTTCAGTCCACTTCAGTCATGCATTTGACCAAGTAAATGATCTTATTTTTGGCTGAAATTTTACAGAAAACTTATTTCATATGTTGACTAATTGCATGTAAAATTTCGTTGAAAAATCCATTCGTTTACTGCCCCAAACAATTTCCACAAAAATAGTCCAGAAGCTGTCACTTTGGAACCATTTCGGCCCAAACATTTGAAATGCATAGGATAGTTTATTTTTCTTTTGCAAATCAATATTAAGGCTTCTTTAATAGTAAAGTGAAGATTCAAACACTTCCTTTTAACAATTTTTGCATGTTTAACTCAAATCAAACTAATTAAAGTCCAAAAAACTTACCAAATCAACTTTCCAAATTTTCTCAAAACATTTGGTTTCAATTAAATTCTACAACCCAAATTGCCATAAGAAAACAAGAACATAACTCAAATATTTAATTTAAACTCAATCAATATATTTAAACATCAACTTCAAAACTTCCATAAACCAAAGTTTGTAAGCAAATAGAATTTCTTTTATGGTAAAGCACCAAATCAAAATTAATTATTCAAAGGTAAAGTACCAAACCAAAATTAATTATTCAAAGGTAAAGTACCAAACCTTATTCTTGTACTTCCCCTTAGCTTTTCCTTCTTCTCCTTCCTTAATTCTTTATTTCTCCTTCAATCAATTCAAGATACAACATAAACCTTAGAAATTCAAAATAATAAGTTATCCTCCATTTCTTTTCCAACCGAAACCCTAATCCAACCTTATTAATCTTTATACATCTTTATTCTTCCATTTAATCAATTAATCTCATCACTTACTTAATATTTTTTTCCAATTCCACATAAAGATTCTAATCTCCAATCTTCCAATAAATATATAACTACCTAAAATTAATACTAAAATTAAAGTCTACTTACTAGAAAACCTTAAAAACTTACCTTAAAAATCAAATTTGGAGAAACTTGGAAGTCCTTTGGTGTTTCCCTTTGTTGGATGAAATTTGTAAGTGGAAAAAGAGAGAATTTGCTCTTCATTTCACATATATTTATATACAAAGGAAATGATGATCACCTTAGGTGTTGGTTAACCTCTTAAGACCACTTGTCCACTTTTTCTCTTTCTTCATTTATTACACATTTATTACACATGCTAAATGATTTCTTTTGATTGGCCAACATTAGATTTTTATAGCTTTCTTTTTCCTTTACTTCTTTCCACTTGTCCCTCTTTCCATAGGATATCATAAAGTTGTCCCGGGTTACCCATCCGGACCCGACACGAAACCGAGCCACATTACGTTCCGGCGATTAATCGGTCATATCTTTTAAACCGTATAGTTCCACGAGTCAAACTACATATAGTTTTGATCCTCTCGACCTCTACTTTCTATTTATAAGGTCTATTTTAAGTTTCCAAGTCATTTTGAAAAATTACCCATAAGCCCTCTACTTTTTACAAAATTCCCTTTAGGTCCTATTTTTGCTCGGGTTTTCTCCGGCTTCGTTTCTACTGACGATCGTTTCATATTTAACCCCTCGCCATTCTCTACGTACTCACGTCCTTATTTCCTACCCTAAATTCATGTATAACTTTAATTGGTAATGACCAAAATGCCCTTAGTCAACATTTCTTCATTTTTCTTTAACGGGACATTTCCTGGAAAAACCGTTACACGTCGTTGCGATCCGATTTTTCTCTACATTCCATTTTTGGAATCTGTTATATGCACTATTAAGAACATCCGGTGCAACTTTCTTTGAAATTACATCTACGTCCCCAAAACTTTTTAAAAATTACAACTAGGTCCCTTTGGTCATACAACCTTATCTAGGGCTGTTATCAAGAATTATCTTCTCCTTTCCCCTACTCTCGCTATGCACGTGACTACACTGCATAATTGCGGTAGGCGGATGTGACATTTAGAATATATTAAGACATCATCAATATATATTATACAAAATTTAGTATAAGGATTAAATATATCGTTCATTACTCTTTGAAATTCAGAGGGTGCATTCTTTAAACTAAAAGGCATAATATTTTATTCATATTGTCCAAATGAAACAGTGAATGCAGTCTTATACCTAGCTTTAGGGTTAATCTGAATTTGCCATTTCATCTTAAATTTACTAAATATATTTGTTTCATATAATCTACTCAATAAATCATTTTTATTTGGAATAAGATACCTAATCTATTTTAAATCTTTATTTAATGATTTACAATTTATTATTAATCTAAAGGCTCCTCTTTCTAGTTCAGAGGCTTTGTTCACATAGAATGCTGCACAAGACCAAGGGCTTCTAGATTTAGTAATTAATTTTTTATTTTTCAAATCAGTTATTTTTTACAAAATTCAATCATATCTAGCGCCATTTGATGGGCCGAACTTTAGTTGTAATAGACTTTCCATCAAAGCTTATTTCATATGGCAAATCCACCATATGCTGCTTTCTATTCCAAATGCATTTGGAATATGAGCACATAATTCATTTTCAATTTGAAGCTTTAATTTATTAATTTTATCATGTGTAAATTTATCTTTTTAATTGTTTATTTATTTGTTGTAAATGAAAATTATTATTTAAATTTCAAAGTTGTTCAGACTTTGCTTTTATTAATGTATTTATTTGTAGTTCATTGATTGAATGAGCTTTAAGTAAATGTAGATTTTTCTTTTTAGGTTTTTCCATAAATGGGAAAGTAATTTTAAATTTTTTACTTTAAAAATTATACTATCATATTTAACAAATAAGGTGTAATTAGATTCATAAATGGAGTTTCTAAAATTACCCTATGATAAATATTAGTCAAAATAAATACATTTTTTAGTTCTAAATTTTTATAAATTATTAAAACTTCTGCTTTACTAAAAATATTTAATTTAGATTTATTTACAGTTGATAAGCTTTCATTTTTTTTTCTGCCAGAACCTTTTAGGAACTAGGCTAGGTTTAATGCAATTTAAGTCAGCTCATATATCAAATAAAACTATAGTTTCTATATTATAATTATTTAAATATTTTAATTTTATTTTTATTAAATATTTTCTTGACATAATTTTCTGTAACATAAAAATTATATTATCATGAATTTTTTCTTTACTTATGATACTAATTTCATTATTATTAATTTCTTTTTTATTAGTTTTTTCTTCTTTTTCTTTCACACCAGAAGTAGAGTTTAATAGGAATTTTATTAATTGAGAATCATTCTCTTATTTAATTTTTGACTCTTTTAATTTTATTTTTATTTTTTTTATTTCTTTTTGTAAATAATTTATTGTTGGTTTATTTTTAATTATTTTATTTTTATTTATGATTGAAGTTAGAGCATATGTTTATTTACTAGTACTAGATACTACAGAAGATTTAGGTCTTTCATGTGAATATTTTTAATAATTTCTTTAAGAATTTTTTTTGGATTTTAGGATCATTTATATATTTTATAACTTCTAAAATAGATTATTGTTCTTTAGTTAAAATATTTATTGATTTACTACTAGTAGTAGTAGTTTCAGAACTAGTTCCTATATCATCTATTTGATTTATTTTTTCAGAATCTGAATACTGTAAATATAGTTCATGAATTTTATTTAATACAGATTTTTCTAATTCTAGTTCTTGTAATTTTTTTAAACTTACAAAATCTAGATGTAGGTCATTTTTATCACAATTATAACATTCTAAATCTTTATATGATTTAAGTTGTCTATCTTTCTTTCTAAAGGAATTTTTATTGTTATTTTTTTTAGATTTATAAGATTTATAAGGCTTTTGTTTCTTATAGTAATCTTCTTTATTGTATTTTCTTTTTATAAGATTTTTTATATGATTTCTTATATTTTTGTAGAACACTGTCCACCACAGTCTTTATAATTTTGGGTTATACTATAATCAAATTATTTACAAAATGAGCCTAATTCTTGCTTAGTTTTTCTCATCTCGTATTTTAATTATTTTTAAAGTTTTATATCTCGATATAGTTTTAATCCTTCTTTTTAAACTATACTAACCAATTGACCATAAGTCAAACTATCATAAGGAATAGAATTTTCATATTTGTGTTTTATATGATTTTTAACTTTCTCGCCTAGGGAGAAGGGCAATCCTGCTAAGAATTTTTTCTTTCGAAAAGTCTGGTTGTAATCTTCTCTAACATAATCCTAGTTAGAAAGATTGTTTTATAGAACTGAAAATCACTAAGTTTTTTATACCTAAGGTTACTTAGTAGTTCAGTATTTTATTGTTTAAATGAGTACGATCTCTTATAAAGTGAAGTGATATAGTCAGTATCAGTGTTGCCACTGCATCCTGAATTGTATCACCACATTCATTTAATATAGGGGTTCCATCTTCATAAGTTGTTATAGAATTTAATATTTCTAAATATTGTTCATCTGTGAGATGATTATCCCACCGACATTTTAATTGACCTGTGAAGCTAGCTATAATTAATTCTACTATAGTTTTATCTGATGTATCAGTTTGGGTTCTATAAGCATTGACAGTCATTGTCATCTCCTGTAAAAGACTCATAATATTATATTCTGATAGGCTATTAATATTCCATTCATAAACTGAAAAGGTATTATACTTATACTGTGATAAAATATTTGATCTATCTATAATTTCTAAGTCTGAGGCAGACATTCTAGGTATTATAGATTGATGATGTGTTATACGATTTATTTGTAAACTTATATCTTTACTAAAAGATTCAAGATCTTCAGTTTCGGGTTCAGAATCCTCAACTGATTTTGAATCCTGATCTTAGATTACTATACTAATAGTTTTAGAAGCTTTAGATTGAGATGTTTCATGAACTACCTGTTTTGACTCAGAAGTCGAATCAATTTTACTTAATTTATTATATGTATATGGTTTGGGTTGTTAAAATCTTCTTACTTAAGTTATGAGATTCTCCACTGCATATACTAATGAAACATCTCTATGAATTTGAGTTCTAATACACGACCAATCCTTCTCTTTATAATCTCAGCACGGTCGAAGAGTTTAATGATCCCTAACTCTAGTGTACCATTGCTTAGACCTCACTTAATCACCTCAATATGTCAATCTGACCACATGCATAACCATACAAACTAAAACATAGACTTTGGCCATTTTTAGACGAAAAGCTTAAAGATTTCTAAACCTCATAACTCATTATTCCTACATTAAAATTAAGTTTAAATTTGATATGTAAGTTGAACTCATTCTCCTGTTTAATTATATATATGTCACCTTAATTATCTCTCCACTTTAGAATATACAGCATTTATATCCACTTGTTCTGACTATATTTCTTCTCTAATTGTTAACAAATTTCAAATTTTAATATTGCTGTTTCTTGTTAATCGTTACACTAACTTATTTTCTTAGTTTTAACTAGTTATTTTCATGATTAAGCTACCGTATGAAAATTGAAACTTATGTATATTCAGTTTTTAATCATTTATTTCCTTAAAATTCAAATTGGTTTGTTCCGAGTTCGATGTTCAAACTTTTAGGGCCATTAGTTTATATTTATTCCACAAATTCAGCTTACAGCAATAACTAAAAGGATGTTTAGAATTAGTTTGGAATACTCACATAATTAGTCATGATGCTTAGCTTCCAAATCTCAGGTTCCCTCCTTTGTTTTCACCAATTCTCTCTCTTCTCTTTTGGTTTTATTTTTCTCTATCAAGTGATCTTACTTCGAGGCTTTATGTAATATCCCAAAGTATACCCTAAAAGTTTTGGAATACTTATTGTTATATTTGAATTAAATGTTATAAGTGTACATGTTTAAATGGAAAGGGAAATGAGGTAAGGGAAGAGTGTATATGTTATATATATATTGATATATATAACATATACAAGTCAAAGAAATGGGTGGTCAAAAGAAGAAATAATTAATTTTAATTAATCGAAATGGAAATTAAGTGGAAAGTGGATGATGATATTTGTAATATTTTATTATATAATTGCTTGGTTGAGAACAAAAGAGAGATTGAGTGGTTAAGTGAAGAGAGAAGAGTTGACTTTATTTTTCTTCTTCTTCTTCTTCTTCTTTCCTTGTTTAGCCGGCTAGCTTCTTAGCAAGAGAGGAAGAGAGTTTTTGATTTTCCAAGCTTGTGATTGAAGGATGTTTCAAGTGATCAAGTTGGAATTCTAAAGAGTTTCATCATTTTTGGTAAGTTTTCCACTTGATTCCCTTGTTTTCTTTTAAGTTTGTGTTGTGGGTTTGGTGTTTGATTGTTGATGGTATGAGTATGTTTGATTATGATGTATTTGAGGGTGTTTGATCTTATTGGAGTTTATTTTGAGATAGAGTTAAGTTTGGTGTGGAAGAAAACAAGTGTTGTGTTTGAGTTGTGTGTATGTCATGGTTGTGAATTGGTGATTGATGTATGTATTGAGTTGTTTTAGCGTTTTTGCAAGCTATATTGGTTTATGGGTGTATTTAGTTAAGTTTGTTTGAAGTGGAAATGGTGGAAGTAAGAGGTTTGTTGGATGTGTTGTTATTGTTGCCGAAATCAGGATTTTTAACCCTGACATGCCCATGAGCACGGCCAGATCTTTAGGGGTGTCAATGGTTCTGTGTTCTTAGTTGGGTGGCACGATAAGTGACATGCTCGTGTTATTGAACGTGTCACAGCTTCTGTGTTGTACTAGCATTGACACGGCCAATAACACGCCCGTGTTATTGAACGTGTCATAGCTACTGTGTTGAGGGAGGATTGACACGGCCAGTGACACGCCCATGTCACTGAGCATGTCAAAGCTTCTGCGTTGTGGTTTTAGGCCACGACCAGGGACACGCCCGTGTTGTTGAGCGTGTCATGTTTAGAGTTTGCCCTAGTTGGTTCTTAGCCTTATTATCTCATGTGTATCTCTAAGTAAGTGTGTATCATCCCTTTTGGATTAGGTCTTGAAGAGATTGAGTTTCCCTAATCCAAGTGTTGAGGATTCTTGGAAGAGGAGTTTGGTGTTGTGTGAATTGCTCTTGAGGTAAGTACAAACCCTACATTATTGCATACATTTATATGACTTTGAGACTTAACACATTTGGTTGTAAATGTGTTAAGTAATCCATTACATTGTTAATATATTTGATTAATATAATGAATTGCATAAAGTGAAAGATATGATGATTATTCAAAATGTATGTCCAATGCAAGTGGTTATGGATACTCTATTGATGAGGTGTGAAGCTATTGTTGTTGGCTATAATATTTCAAATGAAATAATTGAGGCATGGTTGCCTAAAAGATTATGAAGAAATGAGAATGGAATGGACAATGACATAATGAAAGAATTGTGTGTCTAATATGTTAGTCAATTTTCAGAGTTTTGTTGTTGGTGGCATGCCTAATAGTAATAATCTCTTGAAGCTGGGTTGGGCTTGATCCTTGAAGCCAAGTTGGGTTGAAGTTTAGCATGCTTAACTCCCCTTGAAGCTTAGTTGGGTCTAGTCCTTGAAGCCTAGTTGAGATGTTACAACCCTTGAAGCTAGGTTGGGTTTGGTCCTTGAAGTCAAGTTGGGTTGATGCTTAGCATGCTTCGCTCCCCTTGAAGCTTGGTTGGGCCTAATCCTTGAAGCCTAGTTGGGATAATGATAAATGTGATAATTGAACCAAAACATTAACTCTGAAAGTTGAATGGCATATTAGTGTCTTTTGGGCCCATGCTTGTCTTTGTTTAAATGTGAATCATAAATGGTGAAACAAATGAATAATAAAATTTAATGTAAGGTTTTGAAATATGATATTCTTATGTATTATTTATAATATTTGAATGTGTGACATTTGTAATATCCCAAAGTATGCCCTAGAAGTTTTGATATTATTGTTGTAATTGGATTGAATGTATATGTTAAATGTGGAAGAGAAAAGAAATTTAAAAGAGAGTGTATATGTTGTGTATATGGAAATATATACAACATATATACAAGTCAAATGTGATGGTCAAAGGAAGAAGATATTTATTTTGTTATTTATGAAATTACTAAAAAGGAAAGTAAGTGAAAGGGAGTTAAAATAAATAGAAGAGGGTATTTAAGTAATTTCTTATTTAGAATGCTTGGTGGAGGTTTAAAGAGAAGGGAAGTTTGACTTGGTCTTTATTTGTTCTTTCTTTTCTCTTCTTTTCTTTTGTTGGCCGGCCATCCAAAGCAAGAGAGCAAGAGTGAGCTTTGTGTTTCCCAAGCTCTAAATTCAAAGGAGTTTTCAAGAGATTAAGTTGGAAATCCAAGAAGTTTCATTATTTTGGTAAGTTTCTCTTGATTCTCTTGTTTTATTTTAAGTTGTTTATGAATTTGAGTGTTGATATTTGAAATTAGGGTTGTGTTGATGGTAGTATGTTGGTGTGTGTTTGATTTAATTGATTGTGGTGTTGGTTTTGAATTGAAAATAAAAAGTTAAATTGATGTTGGTATTGGAAGTGTTTGAGTTGAGTTTGTATTAGGGTTTTGAGTTGGTGATTGTTGTAGATGTTGAGTTTGGTTAATTATTTTTGTTAATCTTCAAGTTGTTTGTGTTTTATGAAGTTAGAAGTTTAGAACACATGATTTTGGTTGGAGGCAGTAGCATCTTGGATGCCACGCCCGTGGCCCTTAGATGCCATGGCCGTGGGGGTGTTGAACAATTTGGGTCATAATTGTTTTATAACCCACGCCCGTGGGGGTTGGGGTGGCCACGGCCGTGGGCCCTAATTAGTGGTGTTGATTTGTAAATTGTGATTTAAGGGTCTAGTAAGAGGTTATTAAGTGAATATTTGCATTGGAATTGATATATTTTATCATTTTTGGATTAGGTCTTGAAGAAGATAATTTGCCCTAATTCAAGTGGTGAAGAAGTGTTGGAAGAGGAAGTGTATAGATTTGTATAAGTGGTGCTTAAGGTAAGTACAAACTACATTATTGCATACATTCATATGATGTTGAGACTTAACACACATTTGATTGTAAATGTGTTAAGAAATCTAATGCATTGTTGATGCATATTAATAATGTATTGTTTGGTATAATTTGTATGTTGTGTTGAGCATGTAAAATGTGTGTTAATTTCATTTGTTATATATACACTTGAATGATGAATTGATTAATGTGATTTGAGATATAATGAGATGAAAAATCAATGTGGTTGGTTATAATGTTGTAAATGACATAATTGAGGTATGTTTGCCTAGATGATGTTCAATGCAATTGATGATATATATATATATATATACTCTCTTGATGAGATATGGAGCCATGGTTGTTGGCTAAAATGATAATGATGCCAATGAGATGATTGAGGCATGGTTGCTTAAGTGATGATGAGTAAATGAGAATGAAATTGATAATTAAATAATTAATGAATTGTGTGTCTAATATGTTATTCCATTTTTAGAGTTTTGTTGTTGGTGGCATGCCTATAGTAACACTCTCTTGAAGTTAGGTTGGGCTTGATCCTTGAAGCCAAGTTGGGTTGAAGTTTATCATGTTTTACTCCCCTTGAAGCTTGGTTGGGTCTAGTCCTTAAAGCCTAATTGAGATGTTACAACCCTTGAAGCTAGGTTGGGTTTGGTTCTTGAAGCCAAGTTGGGTTGATACTTAGCATGCTTTGTTCCCCTTGAAGCTTGGTTGAATCTAAATCCTTGAAGCCTAGTTGGGATAATAATGATGATAAATGTGATAATTAAACCAAAACATTAACTCTGAAAGTTGAATGGCATATTAGTGTCTTTGGGCCCATGCTTGTCTTTGTTTTCAATGTGATTCTTGAATGGTGAAATCAATGAATAATAAGATGATTATAATGCATAAGTATCTTATTGAGAATGAATGTGGCATGGTAAGCCATGTTGAGTAAAGAAACTATGAAGATACAATATGAATGTTTGATATGACATTGAACAAAGTAAAATGTTGAAATATAATATTCTTTTGAATGGTGTATGAGATTGATTGTGTGACATTGGCATTGCATCGAAACATAGTATTATTGTAGTTTGTACCACTAAGCCGTTGGCTTAGCGAGATTATGGTTTATCGCGCAGGTAACAGGGAAGAACCGGAGAGTTCCTCGAGGCCGAGTAGAGTCTAGATCTTAAGGTGTTGATAGTGAAGCTTAAAGATCAAAGACATACTGCCAAACATGTATATATTTTATGTTTTGTAAAACTTGAGTTTTGATGTATATGTATTTGTAAATATTTGTTATATTTTCCGCTGCATTTTGAATAAACATTTTATCTATTGTTTTTCTTTTTAAAATTTTCTTTAAATGTTTTAAATTTATTCATATTATTGAAAAGGGATTATTTGTATGTTTAAATAAACCGTGGCATACCTATATTCAGTATACGTATATTACGATCGTATTAGCATGCTATGTATGTATACGGGGTATAGGGGTGTTACAACATTGGCATTGCATTGAAGCATATTGTTATTATGGTTTGTACCACTAAGCCGTTGGCTTAGCGCGATTGTGGTTCATCGCGCAGGTGACAGGGTAGAACCGGAGTGTTCATCTAGACCGAATTGAGTCTAGACTCTGAAGTGTTGAGTGTGGGCTTAAAGATCAGAGACGAACTGCCAAACATGTATAAACTTTATGTTTTATAAACATTGATTTTGGTGTAAATATATATTTGTAAATACCGTTACATTTTCCGCTGCGTATTGAATGAACGTTTTATCTATTGTACTTTATAATATAATTTGAATATTTTAAGTTTTCTTATAATGTGGTTAAATTTAAAAGATTGGGTTGTTTAATATAAACCATGACACTCTTGTATTTGGTATACGTATATTACAGATGTAGTAGTGTGTAGTGTGCGTATATGGGGTATAGCGGTGTTACAATTGTTTTGGTATCAGAGCATAGGTTTGAGATTCTCAACCTAGGTAAATTGTAAGAAAAAGAAAATTTTGACTTTTAAAATATTGTTTTTAAATAAGATACATGTTTTGGTATTGGCAGTCTCTGATCTTTAATGAGGTATATTCTACTGTGTTTGCAGATATAGGTAGTGATGGCGTCTCATCACGTCAGCCCATAGAAGGTAGTGCAGAGAGTGTAGCTCCTGAAGAGGGTAGAGATGGAGCTAGGATTGAGAGAGCTGGAGAGGCACCTGCTCCGGTGCAAGAGAGATCAGCTGCTGATGAGGTTCCGCCGGTTTGGTTACGGCATGTGGTAGAATTATTGAGGCAAGCTCCAGTACAGCAACCTCCACCGCCACCACAACCTCAAGTGCCGGTGAGACATTATGATAAATTGAGGAAGTATGGGGCTGAGGATTTCTTTGGCACTACAGATCCTACAGTAGCTGAGCAGTGGTTGGATAGAGTTCAGAGGGTATTTATTCAGTTACAAGCCACTCCTGAAGAGAAGTTTGATTATGCTAGATCCCTTCTGCAGAAAGATGCTTATGATTGATGGAAGACGATTCCTCATGCTATGGATGATCCGCCGACTTTGCCGCATAATGATTTTCTGCGGGAATTTGAGCAGAAATATACTCCGAGGGAGTATAAGGATGCCAAGAAGATGGAATTTCTGAATCTGAGACAGGAGAATCGGACAGTGACAGAGTATGAGATTGAGTATATCCGATTGAGTCACTATGGCGGTGGGATTATTTCTGATGAGATTGACCAGTGTAAGAGATTTGAGGAGGGGTTGAAGCCCTCTATTATGTGTATTGTTGCTGGTTCTCGGTACCAAGATTTTTCTCAGTTAGTTGCCATAGCTAGAAGTGTTGAGAGAGCACAGGGTATTGCAACAGCTGCTACTGAAGAGGAGACCAGAGTTAGGAGACCCCAGTTTGATTCGTCTATGAAGAGAGGCCGAGGAAGTTTTGTTCCGAGAGTCAGTAGGAGCCAGAGGCAGTCAGGTAGATCAGTTCAGTATCAAAGGCAGAGATCGAGACCTACAGTTTCTGTAGCGAGTGCTCCGACTCCAGTGGTTCAGAGATCCATTCCACCTATATGTGTTCATTGTGGTAGGACACATGGGGGGTGCTTGTTGGAAGATGGGTGGATCAGGAGTATGTTTTAAATGTGGGTCACCAGCTCACTTTATCAAAGATTGCCCTGAGCTACAGGATGATAGATAGACCGATACTGCAGCTTCTCGACCTAGTATTAGCAGAGGTGGTCGAGGGGGCAGAGGTTTCAGTAGAGGTGGTCGACCAGGGATCAGTCAGAGAGGAGGCTCTACATCCGGAGGCAGTAGGCCAGATGAGGCGGGGCCATCTCAGCGAGTGTATGTGATGCAGAGGCAGCCGGATGCTTCGGTAGTTATTGTGGGTATATTTTCTTTATTTTGCATTTCAGTTCTTACTTTGATTGATCCAGGATCTACTCATTCATACATAAGTGCATCTATTTTGCCAGTGTCTGAATTGCATTCAGAATCCTTAGGATTTGATGTGCTGGTGACAAATCCTTTAGGACATAGTGTTGTGGTGAGTAAGGTGCATCGTGATAGTTCAGTTATGGAGCAAGGTGAGGAGTTTTTGGGTGATTTGATTGAAATGCCTTTTAAGGAGTATGATTTGATTTTAGGCATGGATTGGTTGTCTAAGCATGGAGCTGTGGTAGACTGTCAAAAGAAGTGTGTTACCTTGAGAACTGGTGATGGTAGAAGTGTGATGGTATCTGGTGAGCAGAAACAACTTGCATCCTTGTTTGTTTCAGCTGTTGCAGCTAGAAAGTTGATTAGAAAAGGGTGTGATGCTTGTCTTGCTCATGTGGTAGATACCAGAGTAGTGGGTTCTCAACTTGATAGTATACCCACAGTTGCGGAATTTCCAAATATTTTTCCTAAAGAGTTGCCAGGGTTACCCCCTGAGAGAGAGGTTGAGTTTGGTATTGATTTGTTGCCTAGTACCACTCCCATCTCTATTACTCCCTATCGAATGGCACCTGTTGAGTTGAGAGAGTTGAAGGTGCAGTTGCAGGAGTTGTTGGATAAACGGTTGGTTCGCCCTAGTGTTTCTCCTTGGGGAGCTCCTGTTTTGTTTGTAAAGAAGAAGGATGGTACTTTGAGGTTGTGATCGATTATAGCCAATTGAATAAGGTGACCATCAAGAATAAGTATCCTTTGCCTCGGATAGATGATCTCTTTGATTAATTAAAGGGAGCAGCAGTATTTTCCAAGATTGATTTGAGATCAGGGTACCATCAGTTGAGAGTCAGAGCTGAAGATGTTTCTAAGACAGCTTTCCGCACAAGGTATGGGCATTATGAGTTTTTGGTAATGCCTTTTTGATTGACGAATGCACCTGCAGCATTTATGGATTTGATGAATAGGATGTTTAGGCCCTATCTAGATCAGTTTGTGGTGGTCTTCATTGATGATATTTTGGTGTATTTGCGTAATGAAGAGGATCATGATTGTATTGCAGACTTTGAGAGAGAAGCATTTGTATGCTAAGCTGTCGAAGTGTGAGTTTTGGCTTGATCAAGTGACTTTTCTGGGTCATATAGTTTCAGCAGATGGTATAAGAGTTTATCTGAATAAAGTTGAGGCCATTTTGAATTGGAGTCCACCAAAGTCTGTGACCGAGGTTAGAAGTTTTCTAGGTTTGGCAGGCTATTATCAACGCTTTGTGAAAGGTTTTTCTTTGATAGCTACTCCACTCACCAGATTACTTCGAAAGGGAGTTAGATTTGTGTGGACAGATCAGTGTCAAGCAAGCTTTGAGTAGTTGAAGGAGATGTTGACTCAACCTCCTGTTCTTACTTTGCCTGTGGAAGATAAACCATATGTGATTTACAGTGATGCTTCACATAATGGTTTAGGTTGTGTTTTGATGTAAGAGGGTAAAGTCATAGCTTATGCTTCTCGGCAGTTGAAGTCGCATGAGCTTAATTATCCGACACATGATTTGGAGTTAGCAGCCATAGTTTTTGCTTTGAAGATTTAGCGACACTACTTTTATGGGGAGAAGTGTTTTATCTATACGGATCATAAGAGTTTGAAATACTTGGGTGTTCAAAGAGAGCTGAATCTTCGACAGAGACGGTGGTTAGAATTGATTAAAGACTATGACTGTTTGATTGATTATCATCCTGGTAAGGCAAATGTTGTTGCTGATGCCTTGAGTCGGAAGTCTTTAGCAGGTTTGACTGTTTATTCGCTCTCATTGCTTGTTGAGTTGAGAGCGTTGCATGCTAGTTTTGAACTATGTGATGACGGTGCGTTGTTAGCTCAGTTGTATTTGAGACCGGTGTTGTTGGATCAAATTAAAGAGGCTCAATTGGCTGATGAGAAAATTTAGAAGATTGTTTTGGATTGCCAAAATGGGAAGAGCCGAGAATTCCATGTGAGAAATGATGGTAGCCTTTGGTTCAAGGATAGATTGTGTGTTCCTGATGTTGCTAGATTGAGAAAGATTATTTTGGAAGAAGCACATTAATCGGTTGTTGCTATGCACCCTGGGAGTACTAAGATGTATCAGAATTTGAGATAAAATTATTGGTGGTCAGGTATGAAGAGAGATATAGCGGAGTTTGTATCCAAGTGTCTCACTTGTCAGAGGGTAAAAGCTGAGCATCAAGTTCCAACCGGGTTGCTTCAACCTTTATCAGTACCTGAATGGAAATGGGAGCGAGGATTTTGTGACTGGTTTGCCGTTGACTCAGAAGAAGCATGATGCTATTTGGGTAATTGTTGATCGGTTGACAAAGACAGCTCATTTTCTTCCAGTTCGGATGGACTATTCTCTTGAGAAGTTAGCTGAGCTGTATATTAGTGAAATAGTGAAATTGCATGGAGTTCCAATTTCTTTGGTGTCTGATCGAGATTCTTGGTTTACTTTGAGGTTTTAAAAAAGTTTACATGGTGCTTTGGGTTCTCGATTGCACTTTAGCACTGCTTTTCATCCGCAGACAGATGGGCAGTCAGAGAGAATGATACAGATTTTAGAGGACATGTTGAGAAGCTGTGTCATTGATTTCTCTGGAAGTAGGATGCCTCTATGTTAGGAATGAAGCTGGAGAAGGTAAACTAGTTGGTCCTAATTTAATTAAAGAAACGGAAGAGAAAGTGAAGATAATTCGGGATCGGTTGAAAACAGCTTCAGATCAACAGAAATTTTATTCAGATTTGAAGAGAAAAGACATGGAGTTTAATGTTGGAGATAAAGTATTTTTGAAAGTGTCTCCTTGGAAAAAGATTTTGAGATTTGGCAGCAAAGGGAAGCTAAGTCCTTGTTTTATTGGACCTTATGAGGTATTGGAGAGAGTTGGATTAGTTGCTTATCAACTCGCTTTACCGCCTGAGTTGGATAGAATTCATAATGTCTTCCATGTTTCTATGCTGCAGAGATACATATCTGATCCATCTCATGTTTTTTCAGTGGAATCCATTGAGGTGAGTCCGGATCTAACTTTTGAAGAAGAACCAATTGCTATTTTGGCACATGAAGTGAAAGAGTTGAGAAATAAGAAAGTGCCACTTGTGAAAGTTCTTTGGAAGAATCATGAAAAGGAAGAGGCAACTTGGGAGAGTGAGCAAGCGATGCGAGATCAGTATCCTCAATTGTTCCAGACTTGATATCAGTTAATTTCGAGGACGAAATTTCTTTTTAGAGGGGGAGAATTGTAATATCCCAAAGTATACCCTAAAAGTTTTGGAATACTTATTGTTATATTTGAATTAAATGTTATAAGTGTACATGTTTAAATGGAAAGAGAAATGAGGTAAGGGAAGAGTGTATATGTTGTATATATATTGATATATACAACATATACAAGTCAAAGAAATGGGTGGTCAAAAGAAGACATAATTAATTTTAATTAATTGAAATGGAAATTAAGTGGAAAGTGGATGATGATATTTGTAATATTTTATTATATAATTGCTTGGTTGAGAACAAAAGAGAGATTGAGTGGTTAAGTGAAGAGAGAAGAGTTAACTTTGTTTTTCTTCTTCTTCTTCTTCTTCTTCTTCTTCTTCTTCTTCTTCTTTCCTTGTTTGGCCGGCTAGCTTCTTAGCAAGAGAGGAAGAGAGTTTTTGATTTTCCAAGCTTGTGATTGAAGGATGTTTCAAGTGATCAAGTTGGAATTCTAAAGAGTTTCATCATTTTTGGTAAGTTTTCCACTTGATTCCCTTGTTTTCTTTTAAGTTTGTGTTGTGGGTTTGGTGTTTGATTGTTGATGGTATGAGTATGTTTGATTATGATGTATTTGAGGGTGTTTGATCTTATTGGTGTTGATTTTGAGATAGAGATAAGTTTGGTGTGGAAGAAAACAAGTATTGTATTTGAGTTGTGTGTATGTCATGGTTGTGAATTGGTGATTGATGTATGTATTGAGTTGATTTAGTGTTTTTGCAAGTTATATTGGTTTATGGGTGTATTTAGTTAAGTTTGTTTGAAGTGGAAATGGTGGAAGTAAGAGGTTTGTTGGATGTGTTGTTGTTGTTGCCAGAATCAGGATTTTTGGCCTGACACGCCCATGAGCACGGCTAGATCTTTGGCCGTGTCAATGGTTCTGTGTTCTTGGTTGGGTGGCACGATCAGTGACACACTCGTGTTATTGAACATGTCACAACTTCTGTATTGTAGTAGCATTGACACGGCCAATAACACGCCCGTGTTATTGAACGTGTCACAGCTTCTGTGTTGTAGTAGCATTGACACGGCCAGTAACACGCCCGTGTTATTGAACGTGTCATAGCTACTATGTTGAGGGAGGATTGACACGGTCAGTGACATGCCCATGTCACTGAGCGTGTCAAAGCTTCTGCGTTGTGGTTTTAGGGCACGACCAGGGACACGCCCGTGTTGTTGAGCGTGGCATGTTTAGAGTTTGCCCTAGTTGGTTCTTAGCCTTATTATCTCATGTGTATCTCTAAGTAAGTGTGTATCATCCCTTTTGGATTAGGTCTTGAAGAGATTGAGTTGCCCTAATCTAAGTGTTGAGGATTCTTGGAAGAGGAGTTTGGTGTTGTGTGAATTGCTCTTGAGGTAAGTACAAACCCTACATTATTGCATACATTTATATGACTTTGAGACTTAACACATTTGGTTGTAAATGTGTTAAGTAATCCATTACATTATTAATATATTTGATTAATATCATGAATTGCATAATGTGAAAGATATGATGATCATTCAAAATGTATGTCCAATGCAAGTGGTTATGTATACTTTATTGATGAGGTGTGAAGCCATTGTTGTTGGCTATAATATTGCAAATGAAATAATTGAGACATGGTTGCCTAAATGATTATGAAGAAATGAGAATGGAATGGACAATGAAATAATGAAAGAATTGTGTGTATGTTAGTCAATTTTCAGAGTTTTGTTGTTGGTGGCATGCCTAATAGTAACAATCTCTTGAAGTTGGGTTGGGCTTGATCCTTTAAGCCAAGTTGGGTTGAAGTTTAGCATGCTTAACTCTCCTTGAAGCTTGGTTGGGTCTAGTCCTTGAAGCCTAGTTGAGATGTTACAACCCTTGAAGCTAGGTTGGGTTTGGTCCTTGAAGTCAAGTTGGGTTGATGCTTAGCATGCTTCGCTCCCCTTAAAGCTTGGTTGGGCCTAATCCTTGAAGCCTAGTTGGGATAATGATAAATGTGATAATTGAACCAAAACATTAACTCTGAAAGTTGAATGACATATTAGTGTCTTTTGGGCCCATGCTTGTCTTTGTTTAATGTGAATCATAAATGGTGAAACAAATGAATAATAAAATTTAATGTAAGGTTTTGAAATATGATATTCTTATGTATTATTTATAATATTTGAATGTGTGACATTGGAATTGCATTGAAGCATATTGTTATTATGGTTTGTACCACTAAGCCGTTGGCTTAGCGCGATTGTGGCTCATCGCGCAGGTGACAGGGTAGAACCGGAGAGTTCATCTAGACCGAGTCGAGTCTAGACTCTGAAGTATTGAGTGTGGGCTTAAAGATCAGAGACAAACTTCCAAACATGTATAAACTTTATGTTTTATAAACATTGATTTTGATGTAAATATATATTTGTAAATACCGTTACATTTTCAGCTGCGTATTGAATGAACGTTTTATCTATTGTACTTTATAATATAATTTGAATGTTTTAAGTTTTCTTATAGTGTGGTTAAATTTAAAAGATTGGGTTGTTTAATATAAACCATGACACTCTTGTATCTGGTATACGTATATTACAGATGTAGTAGTGTGTAGTGTGCGTATATGGGGTATAGGGGTGTTACACTTTAAGTTGGCTAATATTTGTTAGGAGCTTTGGTACAAATGGAAAAATGAAAGTGGAAGGCTTAAAGATTAAATGGACTCCGGTGGTTAATATGGTCAAGACACTCGGAAGTAGGTGGTGTCCTTTTGCATGATCCGTAAGCTTTTGTATGGAGAGTGGTGGCATGTACGGTGTCACTTGATTGAGCTTACATTTGTTAGTTTCCTATTGATATACGTTTAGTTAATGGCCCATATGTTTGTGTTTATATATGTATATGGTTTTAACAAATTAACTAGCTAATAGTTGATAAATAGAATTTTGTAGAGCCCAACAAGCTATACCCAAACCCCATTATTAATCCTGTAATTTAATTTAGGATTTTTTACAAAAATACCTACAAAATTAAAAGTTTTTTACAGATACTGTTGATATAAAAATTTTCAAAACCTAAAAAATTTATAAATTATAAAAATAATATAAATTATTATATTGTTATGATTTATATATGTTATAGATATGTTATATATATATTATAAAATTCTTCAAAAAAATATAAAAATTAAATTTATTTCAAATAATACTTTGTAAAATAATATATTTAGGAGAAAATAACATAATTTATAAAAAAAATTAAAAAATCTTAAGACATTATTTTGTAACATAATTTTATATGTTTTAGATATGTTATATATATATTGCGGATATGCCATCAATATATTGTGCATGTATTATCTTTTAACCTTTATATATTGTACAATCATTATACATTACTTAATTATAGTGTATATATATATATATGCCTTTTTACTTTTATATGCTGATTAATTATAGTGTATATATTATAGATATGTTGTGGATATGTTACTATTTATTTTATATGTATTACGTATATATAATATATATGTTATGTATATATTTATTTTTTTAAGTGTATAAAAAATATAATAATAAAAAAATTATTTATGAATAAAAATATAAATAAATATTTAAAAATTAAAATAGAAAATTCAAAAAAATTTAAAAAAACAATGTTAAAAAAAAAAAAGAAGTATCATAAAAATGAAAAAATTAAATTTGC
Source organism: Garcia nutans (assembly GCA_947685225.1). Taxonomy (NCBI): domain Eukaryota; kingdom Viridiplantae; phylum Streptophyta; class Magnoliopsida; order Malpighiales; family Euphorbiaceae; genus Garcia; species Garcia nutans. The sequence goes on from CANTUV010000044.1 coordinate 21,703,417, forward strand.
AATGCATATTTGAAATTGTAAAGTGCAAGCACGGTATTTAGTATAATATTATTTAATTAAATAGACTACTAATAAGTTGAATCCAAAGGCCCAACAATTTTTCTCCTTTTCACTAAGCCCATAAATATAAATATATATTTATTTTTGCTACCTATTGATTTTTTAGAAAATACCACCCTCCACTATATTTATTTTTTAAATTTTTACTTTTGATCAGAGATGTTTTAGTTATTTTATTATAGATTATATAAAATTTATAGACCCATAATAAACTTATGATAAACTCATTATAAATTCATTGTAAGCTCATTTTAAACTAATAAAAATCTAGTATTTTCATAAATATTTTATAAATTCTGGTATTTTGGTAAATAATTTATAAATATAATAAATTTAGAATTATTTTTAATTTTTCTTGTATTTTTATCAAAAGCTCAAGATTTTAATTAGTTAATTATCCTTAAGGTTGTATATAGTTTATTATAAAGCCCAATATCCCTAACTTGTATATTATTTTTTTTTTATCTATTTTTCTAACTTAATGGATCAATTAATTAATTAATCCACCAATTAATTTTGTATTCTTAATTTAACCCAACCAACATGTATGCAAAATTTTGGTGCACTAATTTGTACTCAATTCTTTTAATGTTTAACTAGTTTTGTTTCATCTAGTTGATTAAATACCATTGCGTGTTGTGATTCTATATTTTCCTAAATTTTAATTAGTGGCATACAAGATCGTAGATAGAGAAGGACTAGAAGGGGTACATGCTCCCCTAAAAATTGAAAAAATAAATCATATATAATCTATTATTTAATAAAATACCTTTTAAAAAAATAATAATTTAAGTATTTAAAAGTTATATATAACTAAAGCCAAGCAAGAAGGCTCATCTCTTTTTTTTATCTCATTTTTCTTTTTTCGGCAGGCCATTTAATTTAACCATTCATTATTTTTCTTTTTTTAAAATATAAGCTCATACCTAAATCTTCTTCTCTACTATTCCTTTTCATCATTCTTTCTTTTTTTAAAATATAAGCTCATACCTAAATCTTCTTCTCTACTATTCCTTTTCATCATTCTTCCTTATTATTTTAGGTTTTATGATTTCCACTTTCACTTTTACAGCCACCACCATTTCACAAGCAACCAAAAGCAACAAAAATCTATCTTTCTATTTTTTTTAAGGTAATAGTGAAACTTTAAAAGCCAAAGGTATAATTTTCCTAACCAATTTGTGATATGTTATTATTTCTTAATCAATTTTTAGAGTAAAGTTAGAATTTAGAAATAATTAGTAGAACAATAACTATTTTTTTATTTTTATGTTTTTGTAAATAATTTGTTGATTTAGATATTCTATTTATTTTTGTAACAGAGATATTAAGATACTTTAAGAAAATAGAGTCCTCACTTCTCAAAAAAAATGATCCTCTAACACAAAGGTAGATTGATGTTGATGTTAATAAACTTGAAGCTGGTCCTTGAAAAAGAAATAAAATAACTAGTTACCATCCTAATGACATTGAGAAGGATAGAAGAGCTTATTTGTTGAAAGGACCTTGTCAACTGAAATTTATGAACTTTCCATCCACTAAATTTGGCAAAGAAAATAGACGATTTAATCCAGTTTGGTATTCAAAATATAGTGGTTGGCTTATGTATAGTGTAGAAAAAGAGGCAATATTTTGTCTGTATTGTTATCTCTTTACATGATAATAGTGAACAATCTAGTAGTGATACATTTATTAGTGAAGGATTCAGAAATTAGAAAAAGAAGGTAGCACTCAAAAGATCATGTATTTAGTGTTAACAATTCTCATAATAAAGCATGGAATAAGTGTAGTGATCTTTTTAATTAAGAACAACATATTGAGACTATGCTTGTTAAACAATCAAACCAAGCTCAAACTTATTATTGTATTTATTTAATAGCATATATTGATTGTATTAGATTCATTTTAAGATAAGGACTTCCTTTTTGTGGTCATGATGAAACTGAAGATTTTGAAAATCACGAAAATTTTCTTAAACTTTTAGAATTTCTTGCTAATCATAATAAGGAAATTGCAACTGTGACATTGAGAAATGCACCTGGGAACCAAAAAAGGAATCTCCTGATATCCAACATGATATTGTCTATGCTTATGCAATTGAAACTCTAATTTCTCTTGTTAGTGATATTGGTCATCAATGTTTTACTCTTCTTGTTGATGAATCACGAGATATTTCTACGAAGGAACAGATGGTTGTTGCATTGCATTATATAAATAAGAAAGGCCAAGTTATAGAGGTGTTTTGGGGGGTTGAGCATGTAACAAGCAAAACTACAAATTCATTGAAGATGACCATTGATGCATTATTTTCAACATATGGTTTAAGTATTTCAAATTTACGAGGATATGGTTATGGTGGTACTAGTAATATCCAGGAGGAATTCAATAGGTTAAAGACTCTCATGTTGAGAGAGAATAAATGTGCTTATTACATCCACTATTTTGCTTATCAACTCCAGCTAGCTCTTGTTGTTGTGGCAATGAATCAACATGATGTTTCATGACTCTTTAATTTTGTTAGAAATTTACTTAATGTTGTTGGAGGATCTTGTAGACATCATGATGCACTTCTTGAGATACAAACTAGCAAAATTTTTGAAGCAATTGCTAGAGAAATTCCAAGTGGACAAGGACTAAATCAAGAAACCACCTTTATAAAATCAAGAAACCACCCTCACCCAGCCTTATGATACACATTAGGGTTCACATTATGCGACTTTAAAAAGTTTAATGAAGATGTTTTCAGCTATAATTGGTGCTCTTGAAAACATTTGTGATGAAGGACAAGGAGATCATAAAGGTATGGCACGTGGTTTGTTATTCAATATTCAACAATATGATTTTGTCTTTAATATGCACTTGATGAAGGAAATATTGGCTATCAAAATTGACTTGTCAATTGCATTACAACAAAAAGATCAAGATATTATGAATGTTATGGTTTTGGTTGAATTTTCTAACAAATTATCGCAATTAAGGAGGGTTGATGGATGGGATTCTTTTCTTGACCAAGTCTCATCATTTTATGGAAATTTTGAAATTTGTGTTCCTAATGTGGATGAATTATATTTAGCTATAGGAAGGTTGAGGCGAAGAGGAAATAATATGACAAATTTACACTACTATCGTGTTGAATTATTTTATACAGTGCTAGATATGCAATTGCAGGAGTTAAATGATTATTTTTCTTCAACAACTACAGAGTTATTTAATTGTGATGCATGTTTAAGTCTGGATTCTTTTTCAACTTTTGATAAGCAAAAACTCATTCACTTAGCTTCTTTTTATCCTAATGATTTTTCTGTAAGTGACATCATGCTTCTTGAAGATCAACTTGATGAATATATTTTTGATATGCATTCTAGCCATCAATTTTTAGGATTGAAAAGCCTTGGTGATTTGACTAAAAACATGGTTCAGACAGGAAGAAATGGAGTCTACACATTAGTCTTTCGATTGTTAAAATTGATATTGCTTTTATCGGTTACCACAACTACAGTAAAGAAGGCCTTTTCTGCTATGATAATTGTAAAGAGTCGCTTACACAACTGAATGAGAGATTAGTTTTAAAATGATTATTTACTTATTTACATTGAATGGAAGACATTTAATGAAATTAGTAATGAGATCATTATTCAACATTTTAAAAAGATAAAGAAACATCATGAGCAATTGTAATGTGATAGTTGGTAATGAAGGTTTTCAAATTGCAGATTATACTTTTATCTTTATTAAAACTATTAGTTTGACAATTTATTCTTTTTTGATAATAAGTATAATTTTTATAAAAGTTATATTAAGGTCTAATTATTTCATGTCCTTGATAAATCTATAAGTGCCCCCCCCCCCCCCCCCCCAAAAAAAATTATTTTTCTAGCTACGCCCCTAGTGGCATACCTAGTTTTTGTTAAATTGACTATCCCTAGGATGTGATATTGCACCATCTCTCTCTCTCTCTCTTGATTAGGCTAACATCACACCCATGCTCTCTTTTATAAGGCTATACTAAGGAGCTGCTATAAGTTGAAGTTTTCTAGCTTGTAAAACTAAGCCATAAACGATGTGGCACCTAAACTAACAATTGATGTGAATGAGCTTTCATCTCAGTGAGATAATAGTAATACGAAGTAAGGTATACAAAGAATGAACTATCAATTCAAGGTCAGGATACAATATTTTGATAACAATGAATCATAGGGTAGGATCTAAATTAAGAATGCAAAGAACGGGGTAGATTAATGAATTAAAAAACAATAGTTAAATGACAAAGTACGGATTAACCAATATAGCAAATGATACTCAAAATGATCACATGAGTCAAGCATTGAAAGAACAATGATTCTAACTTTAAGGCCCATATTGACATAATGCTAAATAATTCACATATTGCTAATAATGCCAACATCCATATAATGACAGAACAATAACTTCTTCTCATATAATCAGACAGTGGATTTAGCCTCCCACAGTGAGCATATACATATATAATAATATATAATGCATATTGTCAATATGGCAAGAGGCTAATAAAATAAACTTAAGTTCAAGCCAAAATTCATATAATCAATAATCAAATCAGTTTTCAAATCGAAGTAGTTCAAGTCAAACACATTCATGTTAGGATCCAAATGAAATAAGGATAACAAGAAGTTATTCCAAGGAAAATTCAAGATGCAAGCAATTAGTAGGAAGAGAAGAGGGCCAACAATACAATATCCTTCCTCCATATCAAGTCAACAAATCTTAACAATGAAGCATTGCAAAATAGGATCCACAAACATATATAGAGTACAAATGGCATTAGAAAGTGCCACAAAGAAGTATAATGCACTTTCTAGTCTATCGAGTCAAAGAAGAATCAACATGCAATAGAGCTTGTAATAATGTTCGAGCAAATAGGAGCTAACAATGAGAAAGAATTATCAATTCGTAACAAGAAACATTTAAGAAAGGAGAGGAGATCACTATATCTCACCTTAAAATCTCATTCCTCTTAACCTAATGTTCCTCGAATGTCGATACTTTGTTTAACCTATAATATCACGAATTGAATCATTAAATGGATATACATATTAACCCTAAACCTTAATATCTTCCGAGTTTCATAATCATTTCATCTTAAAGTCTCTTCTTAACGTTTTTAAGGTTTCATTTATGTTTACACATGTGTTTAGGTCTTGGGAGGCAAAATTATACAAGAATACATCATGTTTCACTTAAAATAACCTTTTGGTTATACACGGGCATGCCCTATGTTAGGGGCATGGCCATGCTATAAAATCCACCTATCTATGTGTTTAGCATCCTTTGAATGAAAGGCATGGCCATGCCTTTTAGGGACTGCACGGCCATCCCTTTAGGGGTTGCACGGCCATGCTTTGTATTTTAAGGTTATCCCTCTCTGAAACTTAAGAATTTTTTTTTCAATTTTAGCTTTTCCCAATTCAATTTCCATTAATTCTTTACATGTTCTTATGAATCTATATTCATTTTTGACATGTGAATTTCAACTCCTAACTAATTCTAAAATCAATTCCATAGATTTCCAAGTCTAATCCACATATAGATACTCAAACATCCCAAAACACTAATTCAAGCTTAGATGTTTCCATATTTGTTGGTTCATCCTAATTAGTCATATTTTTAGAAAATTATGATATTTATGGACTATATTCTTCTTTTTCCTTTTTTAAATTGTGAAAATTCAACTAGTATCTTGTTAAAAAAAACTTATCCCCTTTTTTATTCAATTCATCAACTAACATAATGTAACACCCTCATAACTTATCCATACATAATACACATACTTTTCAAGTATGTAGAATGTACAGATAAGGTATAAGAGCATTACTAAAATGTTACTATTATACCTTAACATCCTTAGTCATTAAGTTGCTAGTTAATAGTATTATATAAATAAATAAATAAATAGGTATAAGAGAAATAAATAAATCTATGAAAATTTTGCCAAAGTTTCATTTAAATTACAAGTATTACCAAATCCAATCAACTCAACTTGTGAACATCCAATAATTCTCAAAATGTTTCCACTCACTCATATCCCAAAATCCCATGATTTCATACATACATTTATATATACGAGAACATGATATTACTTATATACAAAACATCTTTAAATCATGTTACAATTCATTATATTTTACAAAATAGGTATTACATATACATCAACTCAAAAGTATATTTACATGCTGTGCTTAGGCTTGATCTGTGGCAACCAGAAGCTTCTAGTATCCAATTTCCACCTAGACCTATTCTGATTTAGAAGGACTACTAGCTTTTATCCTATCATATGTGCGATGAATAACTCACACTGAGCTACAAGCTCAGTGATATATATATATATATATATATATACTTTGACAAAATAATATTAATATGGCAACATAATATAGAGATGCATCAAACTTTAATATAAGACTAATTATTTTTAGATACAAAACTAATTATTTTTCATGGAGTCAATAAAATAGGTTTTTCTTTAAATTTTCCCAAAATAAATACATTAAGTGGCCACTCTCCAATCAAATTGTAAAACAGAGCCATGAAATAGTCAAAATCATGATCAACTTGTCAAATCAAGTACAAGCTATCAGAAAGGGTAGGAATACACAAAATTGAGAAATAGCATGATTATTCCATCATAAGTATGAAGCCATCATAAGTATGAAGACATGAAATTTAGGCAAAAGCAAGTAGTGCAGTCATTCTGTATCAAGAATACTTGTTCTATATCCAGGCAAGAAAATGAAATTCAGACAAAATTGAGTTATATGCCTGTGTTGAGTTAGAGCACGCTCGTTTCAGTCATGAGAGTTACATGTCATGCTTGGTTAAGATTTATAGAACAAATATTCCTATTCTACTTAGACTCGTCATTATGCACTCTTTACAAGCCTGAAAAGTGATTCTTCAAGTCCAAGTGGCTCAAGTCTATAAAAGGGAGAAGATTTAAAATATTCTAAGACTTTTGAGACTCTTGCTACATTCTAAAAGTATAAAACTTTTCTTACGAGCTTCAAATTAGAAATTCATTTTACTTATTTTTCTTGAAAAAGCACAAAAGCTCAAATTCTTTATTCTAAAATTTTGTATTTGTAAAAAAATCTAGAGAGATTTTAACGCTAATTTGTACACTCTTGTGTGAGTTATAAGGGTGAAATTCCAAATTCACGCTATTGAAATGGTGGAAGTCCTTATGCCTAATTAGTGGAAGGGCAAAATACTGGAGTATGCCATTGTGTTAGTAGAACACTAAGTGGTGGACTTGGGAGAGTAGATATACGAGAAGTCAATTACACTGAGCCACCATAAAATTGTATTTGTCTAATTCTTCTTTTTTTGCTTAATTCATTTACTCCTTATTGATATATATCATTTTCTATTCAGGGAAAAAAAAGTGAAAAAGTGTAAAATACAATTCACCTAACTCTAGTAACTTGTTATAGTTGGGATAGCATCATATGCATTTTTTCTTAACTTTGGGTTAGCATGAATCTCCTCTAAATTAATCTTTAAATGGGAGGCTATGGAAACATTTAGTGAATCAGAATAATTAGACGTCGCACTTAAATTTATACTTGCAAAACTTTTATTATTACCATTATTTTGCAACATAATTCTCTATTCTAAAATAATATATTTAATATTATTAATATTTTTTAGTTTATTGTATTAATAATATATATATATATTAATGAGAAAAAAATATAAAAATAATTTAAGATTTTAAAAATAAATAGAAAACTCGAAATAAAAAAAGAAAAAGAAAATTAAAACAAAACTGAAAATCCTAATCCTACAAAAAAAAAAAAAAAAGAGAGAAAGAGCCCTATATTGTTCAATTTACACACACATATATTGTCAAAATGTGAAGGCTCAATCTTTAAGTCCACCGCTGAGCTAATTCCATTAAGTGTAATAGTGCAATTAGGCTTCCACATATCTAAAGAATATTTATAATTTCTCTTCTACGTTAACAGGGAATGAATATTGTTTTAAGAAAAGTGTCATTTGCATGCACACCTTTAAGCATATTATTACTAATATTTTTCAGAGGAAATGACATGATATAATCTTTTTTATGTTTTATTTGCAAAAATACGGTATCTTTTTTTTCATTTTTGACTTTTAACGTTTTCTCTTTGTTTTTTTAGATTTACGGCCGTTGACAGTTGTTTAATGCTTCATACTTTTAACTTCTTCTTTTGTTCTTCTTTTTATCCTTTTGTTTAATGTTTGACACTTTTAACATCTTCTTCTTCTTTTGTTCTTTTGTTGTTCCTTTTATTGTATGTTTGACACTTTTAACATTTTCTTCTCCTTTTGTTCTTCTTTTTTGCCTTTTACTGTATGCTTGGTGATTAATCTCTTTTATTTTTTTTTCCTTCTCCTTCTCTTTTTTTTTTAATATTATGTTTTTCCAAAAGTGATGTTAGGGCTTTTTTTTTTTTCTTGAAATGTAATGCATGTTGCATATTCAATTAAATGTTTCAAAGAAATTTTTTCTTTTGTAAATTTTTCTATGATTTTTTATATTGTTTTTGTTTCTTTTTTTTAATACAATTTTGCATAAGCAAAGGGAAGCTTTATGATTTCTATTGGCTATTGGTAATTTTGAATGCTTTGAATTTTTATTATATTTTTTGCTTATGCTAATTGTATATATACAAAGATAAGAGGCTTACATTTTTCTGATAATTTGCATTTGCATTTTGTTGGAGATATTGCATTTGCAAAAATTAGAGATATTTAACTCAACATATCGGTAACATATGCAATACATATCCTTTATATAAATAATATATTTATTTTTTTCTAATATTGTTACATATAATATCACTAAGAATTTAGGTTTTGAATAATATATCTATGACATATACAATTCAAGGACTCTGTATTTAATGGAAATATTAAGGCACTTATTTTTCATATTTAACTCAATATATCAACAACATAAACATTATATATCTTCTACATAAATAACATATTAATTTTTTTAATATTATTACAAATAATGTCATCATAAATTTAGGTTTTGAACAACATATCCATGACATATACAACTCAAGTATTCTATAATTAATGAGAATATTAAGGTAATATATATATATATATATATATATTTAACTTAATATATCAGCAACATATACATTGCATATCATTTACCTAAACGACATATTTATTTTTTTTTCAATATTATTGCATATAATGTCACAAAGAATTTAGATTTTGAACAACATATCCATGACACATACAACTTAATTATTATATAATTGGTGAAAATATTAAGAGAGTACTTATATTTTCATATATAACTCAACATATCAACAACATATACATTACATATCCTCTAAATAAACTATATATATATATTTATATATTATTGCATATACTGTCACCACGAATTTAGGTTTTAAATAGCATATCCATGATATATACAATTCAATTATTATATAATTAATGAGAATATTAAGATAGTAATTTTATTTTTATATTTAACTCAATATATCGGCAACATATAAAATACATATCCTCTATATAAATAACATATTTATTCTTTTTTTAATATTGTTGCATATAATGTTATTAGAAATTTAGGTTTTAAATAATATATCTATGATAAATACAATTCAGGTACTCTATAATTAATGAAAATATTAAGATAGTACTTATGTTTTCATATTTAACTCAACATATCAGCAACAAATATATTATATATTTTCTATATAGACAACATATTTATTTTTTTCAATATTATTGCTTATAATGTCACCGAAAATTTAGGTTTTGAATAATATATCCATGAGAATATTAAGGCAGTACATATACTTTTATATTTAACTCAATATATCAGCAATATATATATATATATACACATATTACACATCCTCTATACAAACAATGTATTTGCTTTTGTTAATATTTTAAGGACATTGTTGGGATATTTTAAGAATATTTCTAGATGTTGTATATGTTCTTATAATTTTTTTTGAGAAATTTTTATAAAATAATGTTATTTTCTCTTAAAGTTATTGTTTTACAAAACAACATTTGAAATAAACTCAGTTTTTATATTTTTTTTGAAGAGTTTTACAATATATAAATAACATATATAATTTATAAAAGTAATGTAATTTATTGTGGGATGATGGCATGCAGTATTTTTGAAATTTTTAAGTTGGCGTCAAAATGAAATATTTTTTTGCAACAGCCGTATATTTAAAAAGAGTTTTGCTTAAGTAGGTAATTTTGTAAATTTCCCTTTTTTTTTAACAACACCCCTTTTAAAGTATTATTATAACGCCGATCTGCATATTATTAGTTGGATGCATTGAGAATGCGTGGAACTTCGATAATCATTATGCAAATTTTATTTTCTAATTGTATGTATATATATATATAATTTTATTTTCTAATTGTATGTATATATATATATATATATGAAGAATATAGGAAATAATGTGAACATGGAAAAAGTAGATAATAATGACTAAGCATTTCAAAACATGAAGGGCTAAGATAAAATGAATATTATATGGCTGGAAGATGAGAGACATGCACTAATTACTTGAATAAATATGGAAGTAAAAAAGGTAAATATATATTTTTCTCTTCTACTATTCAAGTTTTTTTTTTTGTTGGGCTTCTTTACTATCCATTATCAATTATTGATTTAAGCATTGGGGAGAGACATGGAGCAGTATGTCTCCAGTAGCCCATTTAGATAATTTCCTTTTTTTCTTTACTTTTTTTTTTCCTAATTGTCCGCCTGTCATTGGGACTAAAAAAATTATTTTACTTTTTATTTATTATAATGTCAGAAAAGAGATTAGAATAGATGGATTTTGAATTTTGTGAACCCTTAATATTATACTTCAAGTTTCTTTCTTTTTAAAAAACAATAGTACGAGAAACGTCATTTTCAGATATGAATTAATGGGGTACTTAAAAGGGCATGAAGAAGATTCGTAGGGTAGTAGGACAATATTGGTTCGTTAGGGGAACGTTTAAATTGGACAATAATTATATTTAAAATATACCTAAAATTAATTGATTATTGTTGTCTTTGTCGATTGCCTTGTATTTTTCATCTTAATTCTTTCTTTCTTTATCATATTCCAATTTTATTCTGTTGTGACAATTACATGCCATTTTTGCTTACATCTTTCTTGCTTTTCTTTATTCCATTATTTTTCACTTTTGGCAATTTAATTAGTACTATGAACTTGTGCTTACTCTGCTATTTCATCTTCTATTCATCATTTGGAATTATATATTCATTGATATATTGGTTCTTTTAATTGACCGTTTGTATTATATAACTATACTATTGTTATTTATCCTGCCTACAAGCACTTATCAAGTCAATCAAAATACTTGTTTTTCATGTTCAATAAGTCATTAATAATTTTTCATCACATTGATGACAATTTTCATGTCACTCAGGACACGTCTATATGCTCAAAAAATCATCATTTCATAATATGAAAAGAAAATTGAATTTTTGTTTAAGTTGATAGGTATAAGCAAAATTTTGCAAATCAATTTAGCAATTTTCAACTATGGAATTAATATATAATAAATGAAAATCATCATGAGATATATAGGATTTTAGAGATGTAAATTTATTGAAGATTTCAAAATTAAAAATAAATAAAGACATCAAGTATCATAGTACACGCAAGAGACTCATAATGGAAGATGGATATTTTGGTGAAGTTGAGGAGAGAATTAGGTGCCAAATTAATGGAAGAATAAACTAGTTGGTATAATTAAACTATAGGGATGAGTTAATTCAAATTCTAAATAGAGCTTTTGAATTATTAATTAGGTCAAATTTTAAGTATTAAATAGCAAATAATCCAAAAGATGACATTAAATATTTAATTATAGCTATCCAAATGTTAATTTTATTGCCTATTTGGTAAATAAATATGATTTATGAGATTGTGCGTAGTTGAGCCTAATTATAAGGGAGCCGTTATATCATATAATTTCTCATTTTTAAAAATTAATAAATTTCTTAATAATTTGTTTTGGATAATTAATTATGAATATTTCAATTTTAGTATGCCATGCATATTTTGTATAATTTAATACTTGAAATTTAAAACTAAATTTATTAAAATTTCAAATGATTAACAATCGACACATGCTATAAATTATCTATATAAACAAAAAAATTTGTGTCAAAAATAAAAAAAAAAATCAATTTTATCTTGATTTTTTTTAAAAAAAATTATATTTTTCTCAAAATATTGATTTCTTATTAATCTATATTTGGTCAATTAGATTACATTTTGTGTTGCGCCAAACACATTTGTCAAGTTAGAATAAATAAATAATAAGTTGGAGTCAACTAAGAAAATGTGTCCTCTAATTCCATAATTTATTGCATACATTTTATAAATTTAAGCTAAAATATGTATGCTTGAATGAATCTCCAGTCATTTTATTAGGTTTAAAACTAAAATATGTTTCTTATATTAAAATTTCAAATTTTCTTCTAATTGTTATTTTTTTATCTTATTTGCAATAAATTAGAATAATGAAGGTTTTGATGAGAGTTTAGACATCACAGTTAGGGTTGGAAGTTGAGTAACAGGCTTAGCTTCAGAGGAAGGTTTTATTATATGTTTACATAAATTCCTGATAATACATTTTTAAGGTGGCAATAAGATTAATTATGACTATATTCAGAAGGAAAGAAAGTTACTTTCTTTTCTCATAATTAATTTTTATTTTATTATTTTATTCAGATAATATAAATATATAATTTGCATAGTTGCATGGATTCAAAGAAAATGACTATAAGAATTAATTTGGTGGGTATTGAGTTGGTTGAATAATAAATAAAAAGGGGCAGAGTGGTTAGATCAATCTCTATGTCTCTCTAATTTCTGTCCTTATTCTTCAACAAGACAACTTTATGCATATGCTACCCACCACTTAACTGTATACACTGCTCATCCAGCTACCATTCATATAAGTTAATTTAGTTTCTGATTTATAAGTTAATTTAGTTGGTTGAATAATAATTTAGTTTCTGATTTATAAGTTAATTTCTGTCCTTATAATTTAATCCCATACCATTCATAGGAAGCTGTAATAATGTAATCTTACGAAGAATTTTCTGATTTATAAGTTAATTTAGTTTACCATTAAATTGATATATATATATATATAGTTTAGTATGTAGTGAACTGATGATTGAATACTTATTTTCTATAATATAATATAATAATAATACTGTAAATTTCAAATCAAATTAATTTCATTTGCTTATCTTCTGAGTAAAATAATGGTGATTGACTACGTATCTTTGTAAATATAACATGATGTAAATTTAATATCAAATTATGTGTATATGATTTTTAGTAAAAATTTATTCATTGAGAATTTTTACCATAATCGACTGTCCACCTGTCAAATTATCTAAGTTCTAAATATACCAATAATAATGTTTATTTTTTTTCAGCGGATTCACTCATATTGTTAATTTAAATTCTGGTGGAAAAATTACAAAATTGCAATAATAATGAGTTAATTAAAATGAGAAAAGGTAATACAATTGTGTTTGTCGCTGTCCACCTTAATAATATTGTAATTATGCTAGAAGCACAAAATATATGTGAATTTAATTTTAAAAAAAAAGAGTGAGTCTTTATAGATATTTGTATTAATAAATTCTTATTTTCTAAATTCATTAATGTATCTCAGACATGAAATTCTTATAAAGTCTAGAAAAAAAATTCCCTTTGTGTAGTCCGGTCTCTATCTACTAGGGTTTCCTAGTTTTAGGTTAGGGTTTGTGTCCTTTGTGTCTTTGTTTCTTCTATGTCGTGTTGCCCCCTTTCGAGTGGGATTATTTGTCTGGCTTATTACTTTGCTTTTTGAGTAATGGCTCATGAGTTAGAAAACTTATTGCAAAACTTTAAACTTACATATCATGAGGAAGAAATGGTGGATTTGGAAGACGTCCCTACTGAATATGTGACTATAAAACGAGAGAATTGTCTTGTTGGACATATGCTTGCAGGTAAAACTTTCAATATCAAAAGCTATATCGAAAAAGTTCGAGGCTGCTTGGAAACTAAGAGAGGTTTTAGTATTCAGGAGATTGGGAAGAATATGTTTGTTTGTGAGTTTGGATCTCGTGTGGATAAAGCTTGAATCCTAAAGGATAGTCCTTGGCACTTTGATCAACAGCTCATAATTCTGGATAAGATTAATGGGGATGAACAACCGTCGAAGATGAAATTGGAAAGATCCCAATTTTGGATTTGGTTATGCAATTTACCCTTAAACAGAAAGGATGAAAACTCTATTCGAAAAATTACAGCTAAGGCTAGTATTGTAGTTATGATTGATAAGAATAATGTAAATTCCTAGGGTAAATTTATTAGGGTTCGAGTGAGTGTTGAGGTGAGTAAGGCTCTAGTTCAAAGCACAATGATCTAGAATATTATGGGTGAGAAAGTTTGGGTTTTCTTTAGATTTGAGAGGCTTCCAAATTTTTGTTATTGGTGTGGGGTACTAGGTCATGTGGAAGCTGGTTGTAAAGATAGTTCGGACGAGGACGAGGATAAAGATTGGCCTTATGGTACTAAGGTGATCAGGTCCCAATGGGAACAGGCCTGAACTTTGTTTAAGGTCTATTTAATTCTCATAACATAGGCTACTTATCTATTATCTCTAAAGTCTTGGTGGAAATGCAGGCTGAATTGGATATCGGTGCTCAAAGCCCTTGTATTAGAAGTAAATCGGGTGGTCGAGGGAGGGGCCGGAGCTTAAAATCAAGGATTTATCATTAAGGTGGGAGAAGTAAAGGTCTCTCTTTGGAAGAGATAGCTCATAAGATCTCTCTAAATTTTGTTCGGTCCAAGAGGAAGTTAGCTACTGGGGAGGGTACTATACATGAGAGGATTCCTGTTAAGAAGTCTAGAGGGGAGAATGATGGTGCTATTATTACTATTTAAGCGGGGCTGCTAAATAGTCTCCGCCAATCGCCATAAAAATCTTATATTGGAACCTCCAATGGATGGGGAATCCTTGGATGATTCGAGCTTTTAAATTCCTCATTAGAGATAATCGGCTCGATGTTATTTTTTTTAATGGAAACTAGACTAGCTAAGAAAGAATTAGAAGGTGTTAAAAGGTTTATGGTGGACTTTCATTGTTTAGATGTTGGTGCTATTGGTAGAAAAGAGGTCTAGCATTATTTTGGAGAAAAGAGATCCAATTGACGGTTGTAGGCTTTAGGAATAATTTCATTGATTTTCATGTAAATGGGGAGAACAATTGCACTTGGAAAGGCTCAACATTGTATGGGTGACCTAAAGGAGTAAAAAATATAAAACATGGGAACTGATGCATTATTTGTCTGATAGAGGGAATCTACCTTGGCTTTGCTTTGGCGATTTTAATGAAATCTTAGTAGGGAGTGAGAAAAGAGGTGGCAAACCTACTGAAAGTGCTTGTCTATAGAATTTTAGAGATGTTATTAATCATTATGTCTTAAGGGATTTGAGTTTTAGTGGCTATCTTTTCACCTGGACTAATAACATATATGGTGACGAGAATATTCAAGAGCGTATTGACAAGTTTCTTGGAAATGATGAATGGAGAACTTCCTGGCCGAATGCAGTGGTAAACATTTGAATAGAGTTTTTCCTGATCATGCTTCGATCCTTCTATCTACTGATGATATATCGGATATAAGAAGAGTGCATAAAAAAATCTTTCGCTTTGAAGAGATGTAGCTCAAAGAAGAAGGTGTTGAAGAGACAATTCAATTATCTTGGGAGGAATGTAGTCGGGCTGGGATTTCTTGCATTACAAAAAAGCTTGAGTGGTGTGTCAAGAAACTCAAGGTATGGGAGAAGACCTGTTTTTGTAATGTCACCCACCAAATTTTAAGTGCAAATGAACAATTATCTAACCTTTTGGATAATAAGGCAGATGAGAAGGGTGGTCAAGTGGAGGTGCTTCGGAACTCTTTTGTATCTCTATTAGAGAAGGAGGAGATGATGTAGAGACAAAGATCAAAGGCTGTTTGGTTACTTGATGGGGATAAAAATACCAATTTTTTTCACAATAAAGCATCGAATAGGAAAAAAGAAATTATATTAATGGATTGAAGGATGAAGATGAGACATGGAGAGAGGGTGATGAGGAGATTAAATAAGTGGTCATGAGCTATTATTAAAACATGTTTTCAAGTACTAATCCAAAGAGTTTTTCTCACTCGATTGCAGTAATTGATTCTCCCTTATTCGCTGAGTCTATCCGATTTCTTGATATTGCCTTTTCATCTGAAGAAATTCTCATTGCTCTTCGTCGGATGCATCCAAATAAGTCTATTGGCCCTGATGGTATGTCTACTCTTTTCTTTCAAAAATTTTGGTACAAAGTTGGTCTTGATGTTTCTGCTTTAATTCTTAATTTTCTACATTCAGGTGTAATGCTAATTAATTTAAATCATACTTTCATTACCCTAAAGTTAATTCTCCTGAGTCTCTAAAAGATATTCGCCCTATTAGTTTGTGCAATATTCTTTATAAAATCATTTCAAAAGTGTTGGCTAATAGATTGAAAACTATGTTGTCTAACATTATTCATCCAACTTAGAGTGCTTTTGTCCCGGGCAGATTAATTACATATAATGCTATTATGGCTTTTTAAAATTTTTCACTAATTGAAGCATAGAGTTCAGGGTAAGAAAGGCTTCTTTGCACTCAAATTAGATATGCCAAAGGCATATGATAGAGTAGAATGGAGTTATCTAGAGCACTTCTTAAAAAGTTTAACTTTCCATCTCATTTTACAAAGCTTCTCATGTCTTGTCTTCATTCAACTTCCTTTTCATTTCTAATTAATAGAAAGCTTAAAGGTTTTCTTAAACTAATTAGGGGTCTTTCTTAAGGAGACCCTATTTTGCCCTATTTATTTTTACTTTGTGTAGTAGGTTTATCAACAATGATAAGGCAGGCAAAATAGGAAAGACGAATTCATGGATTTCAAGTTAGCAGGAGTAGCCCAGTTATCTCCCATCTATTTTTTTGCTGATGGCAGTATTCTATTTACCCATGCCTCAAAGTCTGAATGCCAAGTCATGAAGCAGATACTAATGTAGTATTAAATAGAGTCTGGTCAAAGAATTAATTTTGAAAAGTTAGCTTTGTATTTCAGTAGTAATTTTTCAGGACCTATGAAGGAGGATATTGGAGTAGAGTACGGAGTACATGAGGATTTGGGTCCATCTAGGTATTTAGGGCTCCCTACACTAATTGGAAGATCTAAGAAAGTTGTTTTTGTCATCTTGAGAGATAAAATTTATAAGAAATTGAAAGGTTGGAAGGAGAAGCTTCTATCTTGTGCAGGAAAGGAGGTCCTTATCAAGTCCATTGCATAGTCATTTCCTACTTACTTAATAAGTTGTTTCTCACTTCCTTCTTCTTTAATAAAGGAGATACAATCTATAATAAGTAAATTCCAGTGGGTAGCACTACTGATGAGAGGAAAATTCATTGGTTAAGTAGGATTTGCTTTGTAGGAAGAAGAGCAATGGTGATCTTGGGTTTAGGCATTTAGCTAGCTTTAATAATGCATTACTAGCCAAACAAGGTTGGCATCTGATAGTCAACAATGATTCACTTTGTGCACAAGTGCTTAAGGCTAAGTATTACTCAAGATCTGACTTCATGGAAGCATCTATGGGCTATCGCCCGAATTTTGTCTAGCAAAGCTTGTTAAAGGCTAGGTATATTCTAAAAAAAGTGGTGAGTTGGCACATAGGAAATGGGCTCTCTTTTAGTGTATGGTACGATAGCTAGCTATCGAATAAAACATGGACTAGACCGGTGGCTGCTGTCTCACCGGCTCCTGATACAAGAGTAAGTCAGTTAATAGATTTTAACCAAATGTACTGGCGTATGAGCTTTATCTCTAAACTTTTTCTTCCTAATGAGGTTGAGACTATCCTCTCCATCCCATTAAGTTATAGAGCCCCTGATGATATCTAATATTGGATTTTCAAATGGTATCTATTTTGTTAAAATCAGATATCAAATTGCCATTCAAAATTTGCTTCATGCGGATGCAGCTTCTGCTTCGTCTGATCATTCTGAAATTTGGAATTGTGTTTGGAAACTTAAAGTTCCCCCAAAACTTAAGATCTTCGTTTGGCAGTGGTTGAACGATATTATTCCTTGCAAGGCATCCCTCATTCGAATAGGCATACAATTGTCTCTCTTAATTTGTCTTCAATGTGGTATGTATGATGAAACGATTCTGCACATGTTTCGTGATTGTGAGAGAAATAGAGCAATTTGGCTATTATCACCTCTGGGATTATGGTCTGAATCTTTTCAAGATGCCTCGCTTTTTTGTGGTTTCAAGCACTGATAGGGTAGGTGGATCGTGAAGCTTTAGAGATGTTTAGTATGGTTTTATGGAGCATGTGACTAAGCAGAAATAACCTTCTGCATGAAGGGACGACTCAAGAGGTAGAAAATCATATTATCTCCAAAGCTTGTCGACTTCTATCAGTGTTTCAGCAGGTTTCCATTAACCACAGTGCAGTTTCACTAATTGATAGTAAGTGGATGGCTCCTAGGCGGGATGTTTTCAAGATTAATGCAAATGCCTCCTTCAAGGATGGTAGTGGAGAGGTAGGTTTGGGAGTTGTGATTAGAGATTGATCAGGTGCTGTAATTGTCTCTCCTGGTAAGAGAGTGAGTAATGAAATGGATGTTGAAATGGCTGAAACAAAGGCGCTACTATTTGGCCTCTCGATCGCATGGGATTACTGTTTAGGGAGAGTGGTTGCTGAAGCAGATTGCCAACCATTAATCTTAGCACTACAGAGACACCATTGGACTCGAGCTTTTACTAATGTGTTCACAGGGGCGGAGCTGGGGGGGTCGTGTGGGGGCAGACGACCCCCCTCACCGGCGGCAATGCACACATATATAGGGAGAGCTCCGCCCTCCCCCTCCGTCGTTGCCCCTGCTGCTGCCTTCCTCCGCCCCCCCCCCCCCCTCCCAGTCCCAGTCCCACGCAGTTCAGTAGAGAGGTTGAAGACAATCTCTTTAAAAATTTTTTTTTTTACTTTATTAAGTGAAACGACGCTGTTTCACTTAAGAGAGTAAAAAAAAATAATTTTAAAGCCAGCAGCAGCAGGCTGCTGCTGGCTTTTTCAAGAGCGAGAGAGGCACAGACAGAGAGAAAGAAGTGAGACGAGTTGCAGACTTGCAGACGACCGGCGACGGCGAGCAGGCGAGAGAGACAGTGAACGGACGGCGACGGCAACGGCGACCGAGCACGAGCAGGCAAGCGGCAGCAACAGGTTTGCCCCCCCTCAGCAATTCTCTGGTTCCGCCACACGTGTGTTCATATGGATGTATGGCAGTCAGCAGCTCATTTTCATAGTTGTCTTTTCTTCTATGTTCGTAGGGGTGGGAACCAGGTTGCCTACACAATGGCACAATGGGCTTCTTTTCTATCACCAGATTTTGAGTCGATATTAATGGAAGAAGTCTCTTCTGAAATTCTTCCTCATGTACTAAAAGACATTGCTAGTCTTGTTCCTTAGTAAAGTTATCTTTTATTCTCAAAAAACAAAGAAAAAAAAAAGAAATTCTTGTAAAGTCTAGTTTGTGATAGCATTTGGGAGCAAACTGAGTTATAAAATAAAACAAAGGCCTTGCATTATTTAGAAGATTTTTTATTTTTTCATTTCAAAAAGAAGACTTTTTTCTGGAAAAAATAGTATATTTAATGTTGATATTTATTATAAATTCTCCATATAAACTCATAAATTTTATAAGTTAATAAATTTAATAGTATAATATTCATTCTGCTCCAAATTAATAAAAATATTTTTATTTTTTATTTATTTTAAATTATAACTCATTTAATATTTTAATAAATATAATTAACATATCAAATTTATTTTATATTCATATTTGATATTATTTATTAAAAATATTTAATAAATATAGTTCATGTTAAAATAAAGTTGTAATAAAAATATATATAAAAATATATATTTTTTTCATAAAAATATATTAATTAATTTAAAATAAACAGAGTCATAAAAATATATTAATTAATTTAAAATAAACGGAGTATGCAAGAAAAATAAATTCAAACAATAACATCGAAATTCATTTAGAAGACCTAATTAATCCATTACGAAATTCATATTGGAATTAGCAGTTGATGCGTTCGTATCATTGATGGCATGAATCCACTGTGAAATTCTTCAATGCCATCATAAGTTGTTCAAAGTGCCAGAAAAAATTGTACCTCTTGACTTCTGTTATGTACACGTCCCACCAAGAAAATTTAAGAAAAACGTAAGAAATTTTTTTAAAAATTGAATTACTACAATACCCATAATGTATAGCGTAATTAATATTTTATTTCTTAAATTTAGTGAAATGTACAAAAAAATTTTGAAGGATTTAAATATTTTGTAATATAATAACTCAATAATAAAATTATATTAAATTCTAAATATTTTAGGGATTGATATAAATTAAAAAGTCAATAAAAAATTTTGTAATTTTTATAAATATTGACTGAAATGTTAGGTGATTATTAAATTTCAAAAAACTAAAAAAAATATTAATTTTAGAATAATAGCAGCACTCTGCTAATTATGGTAATTTTTCCCCATCCCAATATCTTTCTTCCACCTATTTCGCTCAATATAAATAGATAAAAAATTTTAATTCGTGCCTTTTTTAGTTTTCTTTTCTTCATGAAAAAAAAATCAATTCAATATGTAGAAATAAAGAAAAGGAAAATTTACAAAATTAACTTTAAAAAATTAGTTTTTAAAAATACTACTATAAAAAATATTATAAAAATAATTTAAAATAATTTTTTTTTCAAAAAAATACGAAGAAGTGTGGACATTAAAAAATCTAGGACTCTATATTCACAAAAAAAAAGTCATTTTTTAATTAAATATATGTAATATATACTCACGTATAATTAAATATATGTGAAGGTATCTCGGAAGCTTCACCGTATCTCTACTATAAAGAATTCGGATGGGGAGTGGCTATCTTCTCAAAACGACATTGGTAAAGAGGCAGTGTCCTTCTTTCAGTCATTATTTTGCTCTGATGAGGTCAGTAATTTTGATTCTATTCTTGAAGTCATTCCTGAATTGATTTCTGATAGTTATAATGCTGAGCTTGAAAGAATTCTTGTTGATGATGAGATAAAGGCTGCAGTCTAGCAGCTTGATGCTAATAGTGCCCCTGGCTCGGACGTATTCGATGGTTTTTTCTTCCAAAAATGTTGGCATATTGTGGCTTGGGATGTCTGCAGCACAGTTAAGGAAGTTTTCCTTGGGCTTCCTATTCCGCAAGCTTTCAGTGCGGCCAATATTATTCTCCTTCCTAAGGTGGACAATCCGTCCTCATTCACTCAATACCGGCCTATATGTCTTGCCACTTTCATTAGCAAGGTATGCACTCGTATCATTGCTAATAGAATGGTTCCCATTCTTGATCTTATTATCTCTAAAGAGCAGGCTGACTTTTTAAAAGGTAGATCTGTTCATGAGCAGATTTTATAGCCAATGAACTTATCCATGATTTGGATCGTAAGACTACAGGTAATAATTTGGCTATTAAGCTAGACATGACAAAGGCTTTTGACAGGGTATCTTGGCGATTTCTGGAGGCGGTTTTAAAAAAATTTGGGTTCTCTGCTTGATTTACTGCACTTGTCATGGATAATCTTAAAGCTACCAAGCTTTCGGTTATGATTAATGGTGTTACTTATGGATTCTTTAGTCCTTCGCGTGGGGTTAAGTAGGGAGATCCCCTCTCTCCTATATTGTTCATTATAGCTTCGGAATGTTTTTCTCGGGGTCTGAATAAACTTGTTTCTGAAAGGAAGATTAGTCCTTATAAAACAGGACGTGGTTGTGAGGTCATCACTCATTTGGCTTTTGCAGATGACTTACTGGTTTTCCTCGGTGGGGATGTTCGGAGTGCTAAAAATTTCTTGGCCTTCCTTGACTCTTATCAACAAAGTTCGGGTCAAAAAAATAATTTTGATAAAAGCAACTTTTTTTGTTCTAAGAAGGCAAGCTCAGCATACAAAGAGAAAATTCAGCATCTCCTTGCAATTAAAAATCACTCCCTCCCTTCTATTTATTTGGGAGCACCTATTTATCAAGGTATTAATCGTGCAGAGTATTGTCAATTCTTGCTGAAGAAGATCGATCAAAAGATTAATGGTTGGACCAAGAAGTTACTTTCATCAGGAGGACGCCTTCTTCTCATTAAGCATGTTTTAAATTCTATACCTATACATGTGATGGGAGCTATGCTTCTTCCCAAATCCATTATTCATTTGTTAGAAAGCAGATTTGCT
Organism: Garcia nutans; assembly: GCA_947685225.1. Lineage (NCBI taxonomy): Eukaryota > Viridiplantae > Streptophyta > Magnoliopsida > Malpighiales > Euphorbiaceae > Garcia > Garcia nutans. Next base: position 21,725,899 of record CANTUV010000044.1, read on the forward strand.
CACTTCCTTTGGAATATCCCAAAATACACTCTAAAAGTTTTGGAATCATTATTGTTGTATTTAGATTTAATGTGCCTGTATGATGGAAAGTGGAAAGAAGTAAAGAGAAAGTGTATATATTGGATATATATATATATATATATATAGATATATATATAACATATACATAGTGTATAAATGGGTGTAAGAAAATAAGTGTATATAATTATTAATAATAATAATAAAAGAAAAAGAAGAAAAGAAAGTCAAAGGGAAAGATATGTGGTGAAGGATTTTTGGTATATTTATTTTATTATTATATATATATATATGTGTTAAGTTGGGAAAGAGAAGAGAAAATCTTCTTCCCTTCTTCTTCTTCTTTTTCTGCTGCACGAGAGAGAGAGAGTGAGAGAGAGAGAGAGAGATGGTGATTTCATCTCTATTTACATCAAATCCAAAGGGATTTTGAGAGGATTGAATATGGTTATTGAAGATTTGACATATTATCCAAGTAAGTATTCAATTGCTTGTCTTGATTCCTATTGTTTGAGTTGGATTTGATATGGTTATTTGATGATGATGATGATGATGTTAATGAAAGATTGAAGTATATATATGTGTGGAATTGGTATTTAGTTGATGATAACATGATTAATTGTGATATAACATGGTTAGATGTGAGGATGATGATGAATTGTTGAGATTGTTGAGTAAGGGTTTAGTATAGATGATTTGGGGATTTGAGTAATTGATTCATGGTGAGGTATATTATGCTTATGATTATGATATATTGAAGTTATTTAAGTGTTAAATAGATGGGTAATTGATGAATATAACCAAGATGTTGATTAAGGGTGATGAAATATGAGTTTTGAAGTGTTGGTGTTTTCATGGATGAAAGTTCGAATTCATGATTTCTGGTCTGACACGACCAGTGACACGGCCGTGTGGTTGGGCGTGTAGTCGGTACTGAGTTTAACGTTTGAGGCACGACCATTAGCACGACCATGTTACTGAGCGTGTTATTGCTACTGTGAGAAAGAGTAATTGACACGGCCATGAACACGCCCGTGTTGTTGGGCGTGTTAATGTTTCTGTGAGGCAGAATGAGTGACACGTCCAGTGACACGCCCGTGTTAATGAGCGTGTCAAGTGTTGAGTTTTCCCTAATTAGTTATTATTCTTATTTTCTTATGGGTATAATTATCTTTGGATTAGGTTTTGAGGAGATTGTGTTGCATTAACTTTAATGTTGAGAATTCTTGGAAGAGGAAAGGTATAGATCGTTGGGAATAGCTCTTGAGGTAAGTACAACTTACAAAGATGCATTCTTTTATATGGTTTGAGACCTAAAACAATGTTAAGTAATTTATTATATGGTTAATATAATGTGACTAATGTTATTAATTGTATAGTGTGAAAGCTATGGTGATCATTCAAAAAGGTATGTGCAATGCAATTTGTTGTGACAAATATTATAATGAGGAATTATATTAATGTGTCTTGAGAAGTAATGAAATGTGATATCATTATAGTTGGTAATAATGATTGAAATGAAATAAGTGGACATGTTGTCTATGTGTTTAATGAAATTGATTATGTATACTTGAATGATGAAGTGTTGTATTGTGAATTGAGATATGAGTTAAATGACATGTGAAGCCATTGTGATTGGCTATGATGATTTAAATGAGATATAAAGCCATGGGTGTTGGCTATAATGATGATAATGAAATGAGAAATGAATTGAGAAAGAAATGTAAAAAAATGATTTTGTGTCTAATATGTTGATTCAAGTTTCAGAGTTCTGAATTTGGCAGGCATGCCTATGAATGTAACAGTCTAGCCGGGTTGAGGATCTCTTCAAATTGAGTTGAATTGAGGTCCAAGAGACTGGGTCTGTTACACTATGAGAAATGTGAAATGATAAATGTGAATTAAAGTAACAGTCTAGCCGGGTTGAGGATCTCCTCGATTAGTCGGGTTGATGGTCCAAGAGACTGGGTCTGTTACAGGTACCAGTCTAGCCGGGTTGAGGATCTCCTCAAGCATGTTGAGTTGATGGTCCAAGAGACTGGGTCTGTTACCCTATCCATGGATAGATATATATATATATGTGTATCGCCTACGGGCTTGATGATTATGATTATAGACCAAAGCAGTAACTCTGAACTTTGAATAACATATTAGTGTCTGTTGGGCCCGAGTCTGTCTTTGTTTTCTATGTGATATATAAGTGATGAAATAAATGAATAATGAAGTCTATGGTTATCTTGTTGTAAATGTGATTCATGAATGGTGAATATTAATGATGGAATTGTGGTTGATGTTATGAATTATGATATGTGATATGTGTATTGATATATTCGTTGTGATTATAAATGATGGAATTGTGGTTGGTGTTTGTTATATATATAATATATGAGAATAGTAGAGATATATGACAGGTGTAATTAAAAAGGGGAAACATGATATGAAACTAATGGTAAGTTGAATTGATATATCATTATATGTTATTAATTCTATAATGTATGTTTATATCATATATAGTTGTACTACTAAGCTCTCGGGCTTAGCGCGGATGTTTAATCTCGCAGGTGAGTAGATGGTAGATCTGAAGTCTTTCTCTATGCCACGAGTAAAGTAAGAGTTTGTTGAGACCAACTAGAGGGTGATGCATACATGTAAAATTTTAATTATGCTGTATTTCTGACAAAAATGTATTCATATGTATAAATGAATTTTGATAAAGATAAGATTACTATATACTTTTAAGATCATTAAAAGTATGATGATTTTGTAAATGCTCTTTTTATTAATGCAATATGGTTTGGACTCAAGATAAGGATTTAATTTGTAATGATAAGTGACATCCTTATACTTTGTATACATACTGTATGTATACCTGGTATATCTATAGTATTTATATAGAGTATTGGGGTGTTACAATTATTTTGGTATCAGAGCTTAGGTGATTCTCGGCCTAAGAAAAAGAAAAAGTTTTGAAAAGTTTAAATAGAAGTAAAACGGAAAAGTTTTGAAATGAAATTTGTAATACATGCATATGCATTGACACCTAGGTTGGTCTCGGATGTGGCATTATATGAATTGTAGAATATTTGTGTTATATGAGATGTTCAATATAGTTGATGATATATGTGTATACTATTTTGATGTGATGAGAAACCATGATTGTTGGCAATGATGTTAGAAATGAATTATAATTGAGGCATAGTGCCTAATTGATGATGAGAAACGAATTGTGAAATGTAATGTGATATATGTATATTGATGATGCATATGAAAAATGTCATGTTGTGTGCAACATGGAATGTAATGTTGATGTTTATGAGCAATATTATGTAGGACATAATGTGAATTGAAACATCAAGAAATGAAAAGGAGAATAAAGTTGAAAATGAGTTGAAATCAAATCAAGATAAGAGTATGTACTCTTTCTTCTACACTTTGAACCTCTTTATAATAAAGTTTATGTTGGGGTTATTAGACCGAGGAAATAATGTTGGATTGTTAATATTGAAAGGTATGTTATTAAATGAGAAGAGTATGGTGGGATATTGAATGAGTTGATTAGTATAGACAAAGTGTGACTATTTAATGTTTGGGGTATATAAAGTTAAGGTGTTGTTTAAAAGAAAAAAAATGATGTTGGTTAAGTAAGAAAATAAATTGGTATTGTTTGTATTGTTATATTAATGCAAACATTGTGATTTCAATATTAGAAATGTGATATGTTTGAATATTGTGAAAGCTCATGTTAATGGTGGCAGTATGTGATATTTGAATTTTTGAAATGAGCTTAATGATTGTGAAAATTATAGGTTTTGATGTTGTTTGGTGGTATAATTGCATATGATGTCTTTAAAAGTTGATAATAAGAAAAGATGAGATTTGTAATTGAAGTTTAGGTAAGATAGTGATTTGAGAATCTAGGATGTTAATGGAAATTTGATAAAGATTATTTATATATCAACAGTTTAACGTATGTTAAACACATGAGTTATTTGCAATGAATATTATGTCATTTGAGAATATTACAAGTTGGGTAATGAGAATGATAGTATGAAAATTTGTTGTGAAAAAAAAAAGGGAAGGTGAACAAGCAAATGCAATGGAGTTATTTTAAGTCATTTGACTGGAAACGGTAAAAATGGATATGAAAATATATCAAATGTTTTAAAGACAAAAGTGAAAGAGATGTCACATTGGGAATGTGATTAAGATGTATGTGAAGTGTTATTATGGTTAGAATATGTACATTTGTTGTGATGATGAATACTTTTTCTTATATTGAAAGAATGAGAATGATAATGTTCAAGGGAAAATAATAAACATTAACTTTGTATAGAATGTATGAAAAAGGAAAATTAAACAAGATCGTATAATTAAGTGTATACATGTATAGGATATATGAGAGAAGTTCTTCGATACGAATGTAATTGTAATATGTAAAGAATGTGGGTAATGGGTTACATTTTGGAGGTAACCTATAAATATGTATGTGGTATGATTATATGTTTAAAAATAAGAATGATGTTGCATGTATTAGTGGACCTAAAAGAGATTAGGTCTTGAACTTTGTAAAGCTAGATGAATTATGTGATGGAATTGATAGTGGAATGGACTTAAGTAATTCTGGACAATGGAAATTGTTATGGTGATCGCTGAACTTAATAAGTATATAATATTTTGGGTTCCAAAGTATTTATGTGGAAAGGGTCTATGTATTTAGATATAATAAGAGATTATAAATGAATTAGAAATGAAGCAAAAAAAAAATGGAATTTTTGTAAGATTTGTATAGGATTGAATATGCACATAGTAAGAAATGTTTATAGTAATATTGTTGAAAGATAAATTAAGTTAATAATGATCATATAATCGAGTATAAACTGAGTTGAAACGGAGTTGGAATGTGTTAACTTTTGGTGTAGCAAAAGTTTAAAGTATGAATATGAAATTCTTGAGATACGATTTAATATGGTAATTGAGATGATTGAAAATGGAATAATAGAAGAATAGTATTGATTTGTAAGTCCCAGGCTTGATTATTAATCTCTTAAGGCCATATGTTATGTTTATTATATTTTGGCTGATTAGTTTTGGTTGTCCACAGATTTGGGACTAAGATAATATGGCTGTAGTACAATTTTGGTGAGATTGATAATTATGTGTTTAGAATATGGTTAGGAGTTATGATTGGTAAAGTTGTACCCTATCATTTTATGTTAGAAATCTACTTATAATTATGTAAAGAGAAGTATAAAAATGTTTTGAGTTGTGGATAATGTGATAAAAAGGTAAGTAATAAAAATATAGTAATGATATGATATGTGATGAGATTTTCATAGGGAGAAATTATATTATGTGATTGAAAGTATACTGAATATGTTTATTGTATAAAGTAAATATATATGAATGGACTTGGGGTTTAAGTGAATAAACTATTTGTATATTAAAAGACAAGTTGGAGTGATTTGTTATCGTGATAATTTGACTGAATATGGAACTAAAGAGATTAAGATTTGAATCTCGGTTTGATCTAATGAAATCAGGTCATATATATAATGTGAAATCTAATGATAAGTTAATTGTTGGTTTGAATTGAACAAGATTGAAGTGTGGATGTTTTGTGACAGAAAAAACAATTGATCTAGATTCTATGAAGATTATGACTTATTTGAGGTTTAAAATGAATAGTTGTACTCAGAGTTATAAATTTTGATAAAAGGGAAAAGATTGATTATTTATAAAATAAGTTGGAAGGTGTTGTATTCATATGCGTACAAGTGAAAAGCATACTAGAGAAGGAATTAAGTATGTGAAAAATAAGGCTCTTGTTATCAATTAAGGTTTGATCAAAGTCTATTCTAAAGATGAGTATAATGACGGGATAAACAATAATATGATATTAATCAATGTTTTGTAAAGTTAAAGTTAAGAAAGTAATTAGGAAGAGATGAAGTAATAAAATATCTTGAAGATTATGGTCAGACGAAGTATAATATTTTATAAGATGATTTGATTTTTGTTTAAAGGTATATTCATTGGAAATGTGAGGAATTATCTTGGTTGCTTCGTTAAGGAAATACTAAGATATATAAGCATTTAGAATGATGAATTATGGAATTTAGAGAAGATAATTGACTCTAAGGGGGAGAGTAAAAACTGTATGATATGATGACATAATAACTTAAGCATATAATTAACTTCATGTGGAAGTTAAGATGGTATTGTGTTAAGAGTGTATTGCTAGTGTATTAGATAATTTCAAGGACGAAATTATTTAAGGGGGAGAGAATTGTAATATCCCAAAATACACTCTAAAAGTTTTGGAATCATTATTGTTGTATTTAGATTTAATGTGCCTGTATGATGGAAAGTGGAAAGAAGTAAAGAGAAAGTGTATATATTGGATATATATATATATATAGATATATATATAACATATACATAGTGTATAAATGGGTGTAAGAAAATAAGTGTATATAATTATTAATAATAATAATAAAAGAAAAAGAAGAAAAGAAAGTCAAAGGGAAAGATATGTGGTGAAGGATTTTTGGTATATTTATTTTATTATTATATATATATATATATGTGTTAAGTTGGGAAAGAGAAGAGAAAATCTTCTTCCCTTCTTCTTCTTCTTTTTCTGCTGCACGAGAGAGAGAGAGTGAGAGAGAGAGAGAGATGGTGATTTCATCTCTATTTACATCAAATCCAAAGGGATTTTGAGAGGATTGAAGATGGTTATTGAAGATTTGACATATTATCCAAGTAAGTATTCAATTGCTTGTCTTGATTCCTATTGTTTGAGTTGGATTTGATATGGTTATTTGATGATGATGATGATGATGTTAATGAAAGATTGAAGTATATATATGTGTGGAATTGGTATTTAGTTTATGATAACATGATTAATTGTGATATAACATGGTTAGATGTGAGGATGATGATGAATTGTTGAGATTGTTGAGTAAGGGTTTAGTATAGATGATTTGGGGATTTGAGTAATTGATTCATGGTGAGGTATATTATGCTTATGATTATGATATATTGAAGTTATTTAAGTGTTAAATAGATGGGTAATTGATGAATATAACCAAGATGTTGATTAAGGGTGATGAAATATGAGTTTTGAAGTGTTGGTGTTTTCATGGATGAAAGTTCGAATTCATGATTTCTGGTCTGACACGACCAGTGACACGGCCGTGTGGTTGGGCGTGTAGTCGGTACTGAGTTTAACGTTTGAGGCACGACCATTAGCACGACCATGTTACTGAGCGTGTTATTGCTACTGTGAGAAAGAGTAATTGACACGGCCATGAACACGCCCGTGTTGTTGGGCGTGTTAATGTTTCTGTGAGGCAGAATGAGTGACACGTCCAGTGACACGCCCGTGTTAATGAGCGTGTCAAGTGTTGAGTTTTCCCTAATTAGTTATTATTCTTATTTTCTTATGGGTATAATTATCTTTGGATTAGGTTTTGAGGAGATTGTGTTGCATTAACTTTAATGTTGAGAATTCTTGGAAGAGGAAAGGTATAGATCGTTGGGAATAGCTCTTGAGGTAAGTACAACTTACAAAGATGCATTCTTTTATATGGTTTGAGACCTAAAACAATGTTAAGTAATTTATTATATGGTTAATATAATGTGACTAATGTTATTAATTGTATAGTGTGAAAGCTATGGTGATCATTCAAAAAGGTATGTGCAATGCAATTTGTTGTGACAAATATTATAATGAGGAATTATATTAATGTGTCTTGAGAAGTAATGAAATGTGATATCATTATAGTTGGTAATAATGATTGAAATGAAATAAGTGGACATGTTGTCTATGTGTTTAATGAAATTGATTATGTATACTTGAATGATGAAGTGTTGTATTGTGAATTGAGATATGAGTTAAATGACATGTGAAGCCATTGTGATTGGCTATGATGATTTAAATGAGATATAAAGCCATGGGTGTTGGCTATAATGATGATAATGAAATGAGAAATGAATTGAGAAAGAAATGTAAAAAAATGATTTTGTGTCTAATATGTTGATTCAAGTTTCAGAGTTCTGAATTTGGCAGGCATGACTATGAATGTAACAGTCTAGCCGGGTTGAGGATCTCTTCAAATTGAGTTGAATTGAGGTCCAAGAGACTGGGTCTGTTACACTATGAGAAATGTGAAATGATAAATGTGAATTAAAGTAACAGTCTAGCCGGGTTGAGGATCTCCTCGATTAGTCAGGTTGATGGTCCAAGAGACTGGGTCTGTTACAGGTAACAGTCTAGCCGGGTTGAGGATCTCCTCAAGCATGTTGAGTTGATGGTCCAAGAGACTGGGTCTGTTACCCTATCCATGGATAGATATATATATATATATGTGTATCGCCTACGGGCTTGATGATTATGATTATAGACCAAAGCAGTAACTCTGAACTTTGAATAACATATTAGTGTCTGTTGGGCCCGAGTCTGTCTTTGTTTTCTATGTGATATATAAGTGATGAAATAAATGAATAATGAAGTCTATGGTTGTCTTGTTGTAAATGTGATTCATGAATGGTGAATATTAATGATGGAATTGTGGTTGATGTTATGAATTATGATATGTGATATGTGTATTGATATATTCGTTGTGATTATAAATGATGGAATTGTGGTTGGTGTTTGTTATATATATAATATATGAGAATAGTAGAGATATATGACAGGTGTAATTAAAAAGGGGAAACATGATATGAAACTAATGGTAAGTTGAATTGATATATCATTATATGTTATTAATTCTATAATGTATGTTTATATCATATATAGTTGTACTACTAAGCTCTCGGGCTTAGCGCGGATGTTTAATCTCGCAGGTGAGTAGATGGTAGATCTGAAGTCTTTCTCTATGCCACGAGTAAAGTAAGAGTTTGTTGAGACCAACTAGAGGGTGATGCATACATGTAAAATTTTAATTATGCTGTATTTCTGACAAAAATGTATTCATATGTATAAATGAATTTTGATAAAGATAAGATTACTATATACTTTTAAGATCATTAAAAGTATGATGATTTTGTAAATGCTCTTTTTATTAATGCAATATGGTTTGGACTCAAGATAAGGATTTAATTTGTAATGATAAGTGACATCCTTATACTTTGTATACATACTGTATGTATACCTGGTATATCTATAGTATTTATATAGAGTATTGGGGTGTTACACTCAGTCTTCTACTTTCTCTCTAAAAGTCGCCTATGGTGAAATCAGAAACAAAAAGGCTGAAACCCTGTCATATTCTATGATCTAGAACACTTCCATTCCCATTAAGCATTCTATTTTAATGTGGAGGATTTTTCATGATGCTTTGCCATTCCCGTCCCGACTTCAAAAAATGGGTGTTACCACTGTATCTCACTGTCCTTTCTGTATTAATGATGCTGCCACTGTCAATCACATTTTTTATAGATGTGATAAAGTCCAGATGATATGGAACTACTTCAAGAATTCAGTCCTTAGCAACGCTCCAGTTCAACATTTTTTAAAGCAGGAGCTCATGCTTTGGTGGCTTCAATATGCTCCGGGTTCCACTGCTGGTATAGTAAGCAGAATGTTGTCTTCGGTTATACCATACTCTATTTGGTTGGCGTACTGCCAGTGTACATGGGGCAATGGAAAATTCTACCCACCGGGCATCATTAAAGTATTTTAGACATCATGATCAGCTGGGGGGTTGCCTTTTTGGATGCTAAATTTGCTAAATCACTTCCTCAATTCATACCTGATGCTTTTGGCAGCCGTAGAAAATTGCAGGTGTCTTTGGTTTCTTGGATTCGTCCAAGTGAGGGTCAATTTAAGTTAAACATTGATGCCTTTGTTATTAAAACCGAAGCTGCAGGTGGAGCTATTGTGCGGGATTCTCATGGATCTTTTATTGCAGGCTGTAGCTTTCGGCTTCCTGTTCAATCTGTTGATAATGCCGAGCTGCAAACCATGCTTTTCGGGATTCAATGGTGTTTGAATTCTTCTTTCTTGCCTTTAATTGTTGAGTCTGATTCTATCAATGTTGTGCAAATGGTGCTTTCGGCTTCTCCTTCATCTTCAACAATGGCAAGTCTTATTAAGATGCTTCAAATTCGTCACTCTCTTACCATCTCTCATATTTTCCGAGAAGGGAATCAAGCGGCGAATTTCCTGGCTCATCATTGCCGCCTTACTTCCCAAGCTTACTTGTTTCATAACTTTAATTCGTTGCCTCGTTGTTTACAAAGCATTGTCATTTCTGATAATTTGAATTCTCCTTATCTTAGATTCAATTGACCCATTTTATGAGGGTTTTGTAAAAATATTTGTATGGGTTTGCCATACTATTTGATTTATTAATAAAATTCTCCGGTGGTACCGTCCACCTTTACTAAAATATGCAGAATATATCCACATATCTAATTATATGTAACATATACTCACATATAACTAAATATATAAAAATAATTATTATTATTTCTTTTAAACTTAACACATATATCTAGTTATATGTAACGTACACCTACACATTATTTTTTTGATATATATAGTTATATGTAATATAAATTCACATATAACTAAATATATAAAATAATTATATATTATTATTCTTTTCAAAATCAATATATATATCTAATTATATAAAACATATACACACATATACTATTATTTTTTTAATATCATAAAAAATGGTTATATATTGTTTATTAAATTTTAATATCATATTTTATTTATTTTTAATTATTATAATTTATTATATTATATATTTTTTATTTGAAGACTTAAGATACACTAATAACATAATACACTGTCATTTTGAGACTTAAGATATTAGGCTTTGTCATGAGCACACCATAATAAGGAATTTGCAAAAAAAAAAAATCACCACAACAAAAAATTGTGTGAAAAAAGTATTGATATATTATCTAAGTTCAGATATATTATTAAATTTTTTTCTTGCTTAGAGATAAAAAAAAATCATTTTATTTCAACATTGAAAACTTTGATAAAAAAGCTCAAAACAAATTTCTTTGAAATATTTTATCAAACATATGGAGTGTGTTACAATTAAAGAAAAAAAATCTCCAATCAAAATATTTGAAACCCAGAAACAAGCAAAATAAACAAAAATAAAAAGATTTGAAAGAAAAAAAATTGAAGTGAAAAATCACAAAAATAGAGATATTCAATTACTAAATTGATTAAGATTAATCACCAAAAAAGCTAGAGATCATTGCCACACCCTCAAGTACACCATCAAGACCATTTTTGTGATTTATGAAGAGTCTAAAAGAATGAAAAAAAAATCTAATAAAAAAGAAATAAAAGAAAGAGAGCATACATATGTAGAGAAAAGAAAGAGGAAGAAGAAGAGAGGACATGTAGAAAGAGAGAGCGTATTTTTTAAAGTAAGAGGAGAAGGAAGAAAAAAAAAATTGAAAATGGGCATGATTTTCAAAAGTAAAAGTTAATAACAAGTAAATATGGAAAAAAATAAAAAAGAAAAAAAAGAAAGAGTAGTAAAAATAAAAATACAACTCAAAAAATAGCAAATAGTATAATTTCCTCTAGAGAAAAAGGATACAAAATATAGGTGAAACACTAAAAATGAATGACACGAGATGCCATGAGTATTCTTATTTTTTTGAATTCTATAACAAATGTAAATAAATTATTATTTATCTATAGCTATAAATAAAGAAAATAATAACAATACATATATTCAGAGGCAAATTCAGAAGTTCAAAATAAGAGAGGAAAAAAAAGAGAAAAATATTAATTTCGATGCTCATTATATGTAATATCTGTAGATTTTTAAATATTGTTAAATAATTAATTTGGAGTGTGATTAGTATGTTAGCTTGATTTATTTACCCATGGCATACAATTTGCTTCTACCTCTTCACAAATTTCATACGAAATAGCTTTACTTCAAAGCCCATGGCCGTGTCCCTCTATGGCCATGCCCATGGCATCCCAAAATCACACTTTTGCATCTTTAACGTCATACAACACACATATCACATAAAGTGGTTGATATGTACTAACCTTGGCCACTTCCAAGCTTTACTCTTCCCCCTTAGTCCTTCTTGGCCTAAACACAAAGTCAACAATAAACATCATATAATTCACTCATGCAATCATCCATATACTAATCTCATACAATTTTTGAACTTCTAACCCATTTTCTACAAAGCTCTTATTCCTTTCCTTATTACTCTTCTTCCAAATTTCAACTACTCATCACCATCCTCAATATCTAATCATCATTTCATCATTTATACATCAATACAACAATTAAACAACGTATATATATCATTCTTTATAGCAAACCCTAACCAAGCATATACATCAACAAAAACCTAACTCCATCTTTTAGGTTCATATCGATGAATTATTTATCAATTCAACATACATACATCTCAAACATAACATAACTATCATCTTTCTCAATTAACTATCATTTTCTCTCTCAAGGCATATCAAATATGTACTTAAAATCACATAAAACAAGCTTAAGGATGAATACTTACTTGAATTCCTTGCCAAACCTTCACAATCCACCTTAAAGCCTCTTGAATTTCTTATCAATTTGATATATAGCATGAAACTTACACTCTTCCTAGTTTCTCTCTCAAGCTTACTTTGAAGAAAAAAAGGAGAAGGAATTGTCTCTTCTTTTCACATCCTTATCTCTTATATATAAAATAATATAACACATTTTCCACCAATCATCTCTTTCCTCTCTTTGACTTTCTCCTCCTTCTCTTATTATTATTATTATTATTATTATTATTATTATTATTATTATTATTATTATTATTATTATTATTATTACTACTACTACTACTACTACTACTACTACTACTACTACTACTACTACTACTACTATTATTTTAATCATCATTATCAACTTTTCCACCACCAATGTATACCTAAACTATATCAATTTTAAATTTAAGCATGATTTTTAGGTTTTAACTCTTTACAACCTAAGCCTATGCTGCAAATTAGGTTTAACTAGATAAACTTAAGTCTAAAGTCAAATTTCCGGTTTTAACTCTTTCAACATAAGTCTATGTGAAAATTTAGGTTTAACTCAATAAACCTAAATATAAAGCCAATTTTTAGGTTTTAACTCTTTAAAACCTAAGTCTATATGGAAAATTAGGTTTAACTCAATAAACTTAAGTCTAAAGCTGATTTTTATATTTTAACTCTTTAAAACCTAAGTCTAATTCCAAATTTTAGGTTTTTAAATCATAATTTTGTAGACACTTCTTGATTTTGTTCCACTTTAGTCCATTTCAAGCTCCAAAGGATGGGCCATGACCAAAATGTAAGTCCATTTTAAAGTTTTAAGTCCAATTTCATATATCTAAAGTCCAAAGGATGGGTTTAAAAGATCCAAATGATTAAGTCCAAATCCAAAGCACAATGGATGGGTCGATAAGAGTTCATTTTAATTTTTTAAAAATTAATTAGAAGGAATAAATTTAGAAATTTACCTTATTTGGAGCCCTTGGTGGTGGCGGTCTTAGGGTATGGCCAAATCAAAGTTTCGCATTTGTTTAGCATATAAGTTTCTAAGAAAGCAACTAACTTGGGGATGATTTAAGAAAAATGCAACCCCAAATTGACTAGCACCCAAACTTGTTAAAGAAATAAATTTTAACTGGTTTGCATTAAAAAAGATTGAATATTTTACTTGTAAGAAAAAAAAAGAGAGAAAAGATTGAAACAACTAGCAAATAGATATTGCTTGGTTGAATGGGATGAAGAAAATTGAAGTTGGAGGGCCTATTTATAGAGTTTAGTAGGGGAAAAATGGGAAAAAATATTTAAAAAAAACTCAAAATTGGATGTTGTGGTAGAAAAAAGGGCTCGCGCGATAGTTTTTGGCTACCATGCAAAAAGAGTCTTTTCTCTATAGCAAGGAATTGATCTAGAACCAATCCTCAGATTATTATTATCTAAGGAGTTGCCTTTCATGCAAGCAAAGTTGTTTAGCAATTGATTTACTAGCTCTAAGATTGAGGAAGTAATCTTCTTCTTTTTTAGAAGATAAGGCCCCGAAAGGAAAAGAGAGCAGGGAAGAGGGCTCCCTTTGGAGGTTTAAAAATAATATATGAAAATGTGGTTACACTGGATTGGTTTAGTTCTTTCTTTTTTACTAGTAATTATGTACTATAGTAAGTGAAGATTAGAGCAGGCACAACGAAGGAACAAACCAGGTCTCGCCTTGATCATCATAAGAGAAGACAACTGGGGGACATGTGCCTTATGCTACTTTGACTAGCCCTCTAGGAAAGACTTTCCCTCTACTTTTGTCTCTCGCCTAACACAGTTTGACATGTGATGATACCTTATTAGCCCCAAATCTATTGTTGCAAAAAGAATATCAATAGAACAAGCATACAGAAAAAAAAAGCAAACATTTGTTTAGATCAATTAAGAGAACTAGTTCTTTTTCAGTCAAGCTCACATAGCTCATCTAAGCAAGGATGGAGATATCAAGTGAGGATTGGTTGGGGAGAGTTTATACTAATTAGTTTGGACACTGGGCACTAGGTAGTAATAACTGGTAATGCTAGTACAAACCCTTTATAAAGGTCAATACAGTGGCTCTCATCTTCCTTCATTCAAAGTCTAGCTTTTCCTTAGATTACTTTACACCCTTCTTGCACAGATGAAAGTGCCACACTCTTTATTGCCACTCGACGTGCCTGGGCTATAAGGGCTCTCAACCACGTGAATAGTTTAATGTGCTCATTAGGGCTTGACCCTGAGATGTGGATCATCCAAGGCACATTAGCATGGCGTACTTTTTCTGTTCAAATTGAACCAAACTTCTCCTTAGAAGGATAGATAGGGCATAGCACTAGCTGTTATGGGGTAGGCTTGCGCGTGGCAGCAGCTGGCAATGAGCCTGTTGCTGCTAGTCCTGCATGAAAAAATTTTGGAGGCCTGTTCTCTCTCATCTGACATATGTTTTAAATTATTTTAGTTGTATTATAACCATAATGGACTGAATTTTAATAATATGGTAAAAAATTATTTCTTAATTTTTCTTCGTTTTTATTATATTTTAAATTTCTTCTTAATTCCTTGATTCATTGATGGGTTAAATTAATTTAATTGAAGAGTTTGTACTAAATTAGTTTAATTGAAGAGTTTGTACTTTTCTATAATTTCCTTTTTCTTCATTTTTATGTATTTGAAAAGTATCATTTTTTGTCATTTTTAGAAGAAAAACATATTTAATTGAGAAATAAATAATATATCATAATTTTTTTTATTTCTTGCATATGCTAAAAAAAGACAATTTAAAATTTTGAAGAAAATTATTAAAAAATTCTAAAAATTTTAATATATATATATATATATATATTCAAAAGAGAAGGTGGGAAATTGTCTCCCTTCTCTAGCGCATGGCTTAGCCCATGTATATATTAATAAATCTAAGCAAATAATCTACAGTAATTAAACTATACAACATAGAGAGACTTGTAACTTTATGATATTATTGCGATAGTTAAGATAAATAATAAAAATTATTTGTCAAACCAAATGAACCAATATCATTAATAATAAATAAAAAATACTTATAGCAAAAATTAAAAGAGTAGTACTAGTAACTAAAGAGTAATCTCAGTAACTCAAAAAAAACTCACAAAATCTAATAACTCTAACCACTAAGAAACTATAAAAAGATAAAGACAAAATTAATATAATATGAAAAACCCAATCAAAACAAAAAATTGAGAATGGAAAATAAAATAGTAATGACGATCTCTAATGAATGTTGAAACTACTGACAAAAAAAAATCAAACGTTTTTAACATATTTAAAGAAACTCATAAAAAATGCATATATAGGACTACTAACTATTTTAAAATATGCGAGCATATTACAATAAATTTGATATTACAAATAAATTGAAAAATTATTCTACTTAATTAGTGAAAATAAATAAACCTTATTATCAAGTTATTAACTATTATTAGATATATGTGTGTTTAGTGTTGTTTCATGATAGTAAATAAATGAAATATAAAGCATGAATCTTCAAAGGAATGTAAAATAAACAAATGAAGATTTCCACTAAATAAGAAAGAAGAGAGTTGCGGAGAAATCTTAATTCCAACAATTCAAAAATGGATAGAGAGAAGAAATGATAGAATTTATTGCTTCAAAATATGAAAACCAGTTTATAATCAAATATTGGCGGCTATCCTTTAGGAACTCTGAATCAACTTATCTATTATAATTATTCATGATTATATTTGAAGAACTGTAATTTGGTTTATATATTATATTATAGTATAGTAAGATATTTATCGTTTAAAAATTAATTTAGCAAAGAAACTTGAAGATTAATATGAATATTTTAATTAATTTACTAATCTAAAGACTTTTAATTTAAAAAATAAAGAAACTTGAAGATTAAAATGAATATTTTTAATTCATTTTGAAGATTATGAAATTTTTTTTTAGATTAATATGAAAGAATTTAATATTTAAAGCAATATAATTTTAATTTATCAATATCAAATAAGATATATCTATTTGAAATCTCCAAATAAATATCTATTTCAATAAATAATAAATTTAGTTTATTTTTGTATTTTTTTTATTTAATTAGATATGATATCTGATTGACCAAAAAAAAAGAAAATAAGATTTTAATATTTGTTTTCTTATT
The DNA here is from genome assembly GCA_947685225.1 of Garcia nutans. Lineage (NCBI taxonomy): Eukaryota > Viridiplantae > Streptophyta > Magnoliopsida > Malpighiales > Euphorbiaceae > Garcia > Garcia nutans. The sequence goes on from CANTUV010000044.1 coordinate 21,742,626, forward strand.
TAATTTTGATAAAAATGTCGAATCAAGACACCATTTTAGAATTTTGTCTACCTCCAGACTATTTTATTTCCTTTTGTATATTTCCTTTTATTTTTTGTAATCCATTGCCTTTTAAAGAAGTTTCCTTATATGTAATTAGGGTTTGTATAATTCTAACTCTATATAATGTAACCTTTTAGAAGGTGAAGAGTTAGTTTTTAAGATTTTGATAATAATTCAGAAGAGAAGTGTTCTCTCACTTGTGTCTATTACCTAGGTATTATTAAACTAAATAGGTTATAACACGTTTATCCTTTTGCTCATTTACTGCCGCTACGTTAGTTGGTATCAGAGCTTTGCTTACTCCTGGACAACTATGACACTGCAAAGGCAACCACAACAACGTATGGAGGAGGTTTATGAGTGTGATCTGATCACCCATCTTGAGCACCAACTTGAACAAATGATGGACCGATTAACAGAGTGAATGATGCAACTCATGGAGGATTAGTTGGAAGCATGATTATTGCATGCTCTTAGTTTAGATGGTGGAAGAATCAAAATTGAGGTATTTGACTCACATGAAAAATTACATATTGATGATTATCTTGAGAATAATTTTGAAGAATTAGAACCAATTTTTGATAAATATAATGATGAAATAGAGGAAGTTAAAGAATTATAACTAGTTTTTGATGATTATTATGAGGAGATAGAGGAACTTAAAGTTTCACCAACATGTAATATAAACTTTTGGTGAAAAAATGATGTCAACAACAATTAATGAGAAGAAGCGAAGGAATTAGTTGGTAGTCTACAAACACCAGAACAAGCAAATTCAATAGGAATGTATTTGCTGAAATATGTGAATCGATTTAGGAATCATTTTAATATCCCGTTGAAATCCAACAACCATTCAAAGAGTTCAAGGAGTTGGTTAATGACAATTTGCCATAAAATTTACCATCTCTGAGGAGTGCTGAACATGCTATTGTAGTATTTTAGTTATTCATTCTTTGACATTACAAAACTCGAGGTCAAGTTTTTTCCAAGCATGGGAGAATGATAAAGCAAAAAAAAAAGAAAGAAAGAAAATAACATTTTAATATTTGTTTCCTCATTTAATTTTGGTAGGAATATTGGATCAAGGCATCATTTTAGCATTTTGTCTGTCTTTACAATATTTTATTTCCTGTTGTGTTTTTTCTTTTATTTTTAGTATAAATAAGTTTCCTCTGAGAAGGTGAAGGAGTTTCTCTTATTTGTGTCATTATCTGGATATTCTCAGACTAAACATGATATAACATGCTTATCCTTTTGCTCTTTTACTATCGCTAGTCAATATCATAATTCTATTTGAGCTCTCCAAATAAATGTAATTATCATTATCAATATTAAATATAGTCATAATTCTATTTGAACTCTCCAAATAAATATCACATAAATATTTATTATAATAAAATAATAATTGAATTTGAAATTTTAAAAAATTATGACATATGGCAAGATATGAGAGAGACACATGGACTGTGCCAGTAATAATTGTTTTAGTATAATATATAGATTTCAAATTATTTTAAAGATTTGAATAGAATTTAAAATTCGTAGAAGGATTTGGGCTTTTTGTCATTTTTCCAATTGAAGAATGCTAGTGATTCTTCCTACCTTGTACTATTATAAAATTAAATCAAATCATTTGTTTTATTTTCAAAATTTTATCTTGTTTGTTACTATATTGCACAACGACTTAACAAAAAAAATACTTTAACTTGTTCAAAAGATTTTATTAATCCCCTATATTTTTAGACATCTCCTTACACACATGTCCAAGCTAATTGTGGAGTTAGTTAATTCTTTGCACATCTAATTTTTGTTCAAATATTCTATGTGTGTTACATGCACAAGAAAGACAAACAAAAGGCATTAATTGGCATCTACTTTCTGTATTTTAACAATTAACACTCTTAACATTTTATCGATTCTTTTTTGCTTATTAATAGGATTACTAACATAATCAACAACGTAATTCTCAATTTTTTTTCATGTTTCTTCTCCTTTTTGTTCTTTTTCTCTCCTCGTCATAGTCTTTCACCTTTCTTATAACAAATTCAAAATTACGCGCTTCAAGTGATTTAGTGTCAGAAAATCAAATAACAAAAAGAAGTCAATTAAACCTATCCACAGCTTACAAAATTTTTTTTCTTCAATCCCAGTCCTTAAATATAACCATTTCAACAATAATAAGATAAAACTTACCCCATAGCTCTTTCATCTAAAAAATCTCCTTTCTGGGTTTGTCGTCCATGAGTGCTTCAAAACAATATTCACTTTGCAAGGATAATGTGTACGGAAATGGAAAATTCAAAGCGATAGAATCTTTATCCATGTAAAAATAGAAGATAATGGATATAAAATTACAATTAGACCTTGGAGATTTACAATCAATTTTTGATAGATATCATATATTTTTCTCTCCATTTAAATAATAAAAGAAAATTGCATGGAAGAGAGAGAGACTAAAGCTAAAGGGAAGAACTCAGCATTTTAAGTATCTCATGCACATATGAAATTTTCTTGTCTCACGCTCTCAATCTAGCTCAGCAAAAGGTTAACTAACTCCATAATTAGCCCTGATAAGTGTGCAAGGGATGCAAAACAAAAAAAAAATACAAAGGCTAATAGAATATTTTGAAAATGTTCAAGTATTATTTATGTATTAAGCGTATATTAAATGAACTTTGTATTATATGCACACTTATTTGCATAAGAAGAAAAGATATTTAACGTATTGTTATATTAAATATATTACTTTTGAACAAATTAAATTATTGTAAAATTATAAGATAAAAGTGAAAAAAATATTTTTTTAAATAGAAATGTATAATTTGTTTTTAAAATATTGCATTATTAGAAAATTACATTGTTTCAATTTATGGGTCAAATATATATGCAACCCTTTAAACTTTATTCCTCCGGTCAGTTTAACCCTTTGAACTTTTAATTTAACCATATAGCTCCCCTAAACTTATTTTTTTTTTCTTAACTTATAAACATAAACTCATTGAATCATGTTGAGTCACGTTTATCTAAGCCTATAAACACATTTTTTTTTCTCTTTCTAAATTTATTCCTATATAAGATTTAATCCTTAAAATAATCTCTAAAATCAAATCCTTAAAATAATGCTCATTGCAAAAAAATAAATCAATTACATTTCAAGAAGAAAAATTCAAGAAACATCAAACTGGCAACGAAAGTTTAAAAAAGATACAAAAGTATTTAAAAAAAAGGAAAAGAAACCTAAAAGGAAACTTAGAGAATTAATTTTAGGAATTAGATTTTAGATTGGAAGGGATCTAGAGAGAGAAAAATGCATTTATAAGTTAAGAAAAGTATGACTCAATGTGACTTGATATGAGTTAAGAAAAATATGAGTTTATGAGTTGTACAGTTAAATTATAAGAGCAAGGGGCAAACTAATTAAACAAATAAAATTCAAGGGTTACATATGTATTTGGCTTAATTTATATTATATACAGAGGATAAAATTACATTTATTATAATTTATGCTAAAATTATAATAGTGAATCCATAAAAATTTATTTTTGATACTTAGTAGTGAAATAGGATAATTAATTTCTTATTTTTTTTCTTTAATGAAATCATTAAATTTATAAAGGCTTAATATATATGCAGCCCTCTGTACTTCATATGATTGGTCAATTTGCCTTCTATATTTTTATTTAACTATTTTATCACTCGGCTTTTTCTTACCTATTTGACCCTTAATTTAAGAGTGTTGACCAACTCTTAGGTCAATCTTGATTTTGGTTATGTCAAATAAATGGAAGTGTTCTAATAGTTTCATTAAGTATCTATATGACACGCAAATAACTTAGAATGAGCTAGAGCTAAAAAGAATTGAAGAATCACTAAGTTGCCTAGATGCCACATGAGTCGCTACCATAAAAGGATAGTGATGATCATGATATAAAATTTTTCATGGCTCAAGAGAAAAGTACGACATAATAGGACTCACAATGGGAGTTGTGAGTATCATATTGGACATGATGATGACCTTGCGACTGTGGCACCTATTCACCTTTTGTGACCATGTTAAAGCTATAAGCCAAAAATAAATAATGTCGATCACAGTGACACTCGTGTTAGAAAAAATGGACATGATAAGAATATCATGACCAAGATAACTTTATAATGATTGTGACTCAACTAAAGGCTATATGTGAGAAGACACAAAGGCAATAATGAAGATATCGACTGCAATAGAATAATGCTGCAACCTAAAGATAGTAATCGCATAATTCATATAGCCATCGGAGGGCTTCAACAGATAGTTAAAGAATCAATGAGATTTTACCATGTGTCAACTAGCCGTTAGAAATATGAAGATTGCAACTACAACCTCATCAAAGGCTCTGCGACTAAGGCTCCACTTAATATAGAAATCCATGGAGATTTTTTGGTTGTTGGAGTTGAAATTTTCTACCCACAACACCAAAGTGCAGATTGAGTTTGAGGCCTATATGTACATCCTCAAACAAGTCTCCAAGTAATGAGAAATGTACTTAAGTGTCCAAACTCTTATCATTTTTCATGAGCCTTTGATCTTTTATTCTTTATAAGATTGAGTGTTACCTATTAAAACACTATTGTAAAGATTTAGTGTCAATTATAAACACTTGCATTGAGAGTTAGCCTATGAGAAAAACTTTTGTAAGAGGTTTGATAGTTAGTCTTAGGAAATCACTTGGTGGTGTGAGCTTAAACACTAGGTTTAGAGTAAATATTAGGAAAACTCTTATAATAGTTCGGTGTAAGCTATGAAAAAAAAGTTTGAAGTGAGATTGTAAAACTCCAAGTAAAGTGAAAATTTCCAATTTAGGTTAGGGAATGGATGTAGGATTGGTTGAATCTGAATCATTATAAATCTCTTGTGTCCTCTGTTCTCATCTCAATCTCTCTTAAACTTTTAGTTTCCCATTGCATATCCATACCACCAATTCAATTCCCCTTCTTAGTGCCATCATTAGGGCCAAGAGTATGAGAGAGTAATATGATGCATGAGGTTTGTAGGCAAATTGGTTGGATAATAAACTCTATTTTGATCTTTGACAACCAAATTGATAAGTGCTAATAGTTCAAGCAAATGTTTTTCCTTAGGTTTTTTAAGCTTCTACATGATGAGCTTTTGTACGACTGTGCAAAATGTGGGTGATTGCACAATCAGAGGAGAAAAGTGAACATTTGCACAATATAGTTTGCGGACACTAGTGTGGTGAGAAACCTGACCCCTAGACTTTATATGACCACACAAAGGCTTGAGCAACCACATAAAGATTAACAAAAATTTCAAAACTCATAATAAAGTTCACGGTTAGAGGAACGATAGAAACGTTAAGCACTAAACCATTTGTACGACCACACAAACCCTGGTAAGATCACACAAATCCTAAAGATAGAATTCTCATGGCCCAAACTTGAGGGTATGTGACTAGCACTAGGGAACAGGTTCAAAACCCGTGATGAGCTTGGCAACTCAAAATTCAAGGAAACTATATTATAATAGTCATCATTATCACATAACTAAGGCTATAGTCCCACCTATTAAATAAATTTTTTACATCACTATCAAAACTAGCAATCATTACAAATTTTATCATTAAAATGGGACATAGGATAACAAAATACAATTAACCAATCAACAAAACTAAACAGAAGTGTGAGCGGGGATTTTCACCCTCACTCCCGGTGGAATAGTTCTTACGACTTCGGCACTGTTTAGGCTCGGGGCCTTAGAGAACATGGGCCTAAGCCCGAAGAAAATGGAGTGGCCACTCGGACTAGTCGGAAAAAAGAAAGGGGTGGATGACTCGATTCCTAAGGAATCCCCAACCCCCTAATGGGTTCGAAAAGTTGGATACGTGTGGAGAATGTGAGAAATGACCCAGCACCCCCACAACGCCCGGTTCATTATAACCAGCCTCCTTTGCAGGTCTTAATATTATAAAATTCTTTAGTATAATCATATTATCCATATTACATGCAACAATTAAAATAAAGTATCATTATATAAAATCAAAGCAATGTCCAAACAAAGCAAATAAATGGATACCCATCCGAGGATGGAAACATGTTCTTACATCGTTCATGTCTAAACTAAATAGGACACCCATCGAAAGGTGGAAATATGCCCTTTACATTAGTCCAAAAACTTTAAAATAAAATAAATTACAGATGCTCATGACATGAGGTACCCAAAAATATGGAAGCATACCTCTTACAATATTTGAAAATCAAAATAAATCAATAAAAGTAAATAACCATTCATAAGAAATAAATCATTCATCAAAGATATCAAACATCAATCAAAATATATAATAAACATTCATCCAATTTAAGTAAAATAGTAAATTTATTAACTTTAGGGGTTCATGCATTAAGTAGGGTTTCTAGGGTTTTATGTTCAAGAACTAGAGTTTTGCATATACTAGTTTAATTTGTTGAGAAATATTTTAAAGTAATAACATAGCTACTGGATGTTAAAAAGATTTGAGGTTTTGGTTGTTTTTATGAAAATAATTTTACTGTGACTTAAAAAAGGTAGGTTTAGTTAGGGTTTATGGTTTGAAACCTTGATTTTGCAGATTATAATTTAGGATTTGATGCTTTGCCGTGATCAAAGTTAAGTATGGTTCTAGTATTGACTACAATAACTACTTAAGTATTATTAGATGAAACAAATATAGAAAATCTTTAATGGAGTTATTGAAAGATTAAAATTAGGGGTTCATGCTTTATTTTAATTGTTTAGACATGAATGATGTAAGGACATGTTTCCATCCTCGGATGGGTGTCCATTTACTTACTTTGTTTAGACATTGCTTTGATTTTAATATAATGATGCTTTATTTTAATTGTTGCATGTAATATGGATTATATTGTTATACTTAAGAATTTTATAATATTAGGACCTGCAAAGGAGGCCAGTTCCAATGAATTGGGCATTGTGGGTGTGTTGGGTCATTTCTCACCTTCTCCACACGTACCCAACTTTCCGAACCCATTAGGTGGTTAGGAATTCCTTAGGAATCGAGTCATCTACCCCTTTATTTTTCTCGGCCCGTCCGGGTGGTGACTCCATTTTCTCCGGGCTTAGGCCCATGTTCTTTAAGGCCTGAGCCTAAATAGTGCGAAAGTCGCAAGAACCATTCCACCGGGAGTGGGGGAAAAAAACCCCGCTCATATTCACCCTTGAAAATGGATCTTCATCCTTTGGACTTCGGGTCTTCACCCTTTGAAATTGGAATCATTATTGTTTCATCCAATAGCTCAAAAATCCAGAGAATTCCAAAAGCCCCGAACTATCTTCTTAATTCTCTAAACCCTAATTTTCTTTACAGGTCCTAAAAAACTTTGATCTTAATTGTTCCTATAAAAATTCTAAACTATTTTCTTAAATCCTAAAATTGAATATGTTTTCCAAAATATACAAAACCCTAAATTATCTTATCAATTCTCAAAACCCTAACCCTAGTGTCTTAATTCCTTAATTTTCCTAGACCCTAATCTTCTTAAAACTCAATCCGAGAAAACCATAATTTATTCCCAAAATACCAAAACCTCATTTTTCAAACCCCCATCTAGTAAACCTAATAAACCCTTAAGCCCCAAATCTAATAAATCTTTCTCTCCAGTAAACCTAAAAAATTCAGTGAACCTAAAACCCAATCTTTTAAAATTATAAACCCTAATGTCTTAAGGTTTCAAAACCCTAATTTCATAATGTTTGCTTAAAACCCTAACTAAACCTACCTTTTTTTAAGTCACAGTAACATTATTTTCATAAAAACCTCCAAAACCTCAAATCTTTTTAACATCCAGTAGCTATGTTATTACTTAAAAATATTTCTCAACAAATTAAACTAGTATATGCAAAACTCTAGTTATTGAACATAAAACCCTAGAAACCCTACTTAATGTATAAACCCTTAAAGTTAATATATTTACTATTTTATTTAAATTGGATGAATGTTTATTATATATTTTGATTGATGTTTGATATCTTTGATGAATGATTTATTTAATATGAATGGTTATTTACTTTTATTGATTTATTTTGATTTCCAAATATTGTAAGAGGTATGTTTTCATATTTTTGGGTACCTCATGTCATAAGCATCATGTAATTTATTTTAATTTAAAGTTTTTGGACTAATGTAAAGGGCATGTTTCCACCTTTTGGTGGGTGTCCTATTTAGTTTAGACATGAACGATGTAAGGATATGTTTTCATCCTCGGATGGGTGTTCATTTATTTGCTTTGTTTGGACATTGCTTTGATTTTAATATAATGATGCTTTATTTTAATTATTGCATATAATATGGATAATATTATTATACTTAAAAATCTTATAATATTAAGACCCGCAAAGGAGGTCGGTTCCAATAAACCGGGCGTTGTGGGGGGTGCTGGGCCATTTCTCACCTTCTCCACACGTACCCAACTTTCCGAACCCATTAGGGGGTTAAGGATTCCTTAGGAATCGAGTCATCTACCCCTTTCTTTTTCTCGGCCCGTCCGGGTGGTGACTCCATTTTCTCCGGGCTTAGGCCCGTGTTCTTTAAGGCCTGAGCCTAAATAGTGCGAAAGTCGCAAGAACCATTCCACCGGGAGTGGGGGCAAAAAACCCCGCTCATATTCACCCTTGAAAATGGATCTTCATCCTTTGGACTTCGGGTCTTCACCCTTTGAAATTGGAATCATTATTGTTTCATCCAATAGCTCAAAAATCCAGAGAATTCCAAAAGCCCCGAACTATCTTCTTAATTCTCTAAACCCTAATTTTCTTTACAGGTCCTAAAAAACTTTGATCTTAATTGTTCCTATAAAAATTCTAAACTATTTTCTTAAATCCTAAAATCGAATATGTTTTACAAAATATACAAAACCCTAAATTATCTTATCAATTCTCAAAACCCTAACCCTAGTGTCTTAATTCCTTAATTTTCCTAGACCCTAATCTTCTTAAAACTCAATCCGAGAAAACCATAATTTATTCCCAAAATACAAAAACCTCATTTTTCAAACCCCCATCTAGTAAACCTAATAAACCCTTAAGCCCCAATTCTAATAAATCTTTCTCTCCAGTAAACCTAAAAAATTCAGTGAACCTAAAACCCAATCTTTTAAAATTATAAACCCTAATGTCTTAAGGTTTCAAAACCCTAATTTCATAATGTTTGCTTAAAACCCTAACTAAACCTACCTTTTTTTAAGTCACAGTAACATTATTTTCATAAAAACATCCAAAACCTCAAATCTTTTTAACATCCAGTAGCAATGTTATTACTTTAAAATATTTCTCAACAAATTAAACTAGTATATGCAAAACTCTAGTTATTGAACATAAAACCCTAGAAACCCTACTTAATGCATAAACCCTTAAAGTTAATATATTTACTATTTTATTTAAATTGGAATGTTTATTATATATTTTGATTGATGTTTGATATCTTTGATGAATGATTTATTTATTATGAATGGTTATTTACTTTTATTGATTTATTTTGATTTCCAAATATTGTAAGAGGTATGTTTTCATATTTTTGGGTACCTCATTTCATAAGCATCATGTAATTTATTTTAATTTAAAGTTTTTGGACTAATGTAAAGGGCATGTTTCCACCTTTTGGTGGGTGTACTATTTAGTTTAGACATGAACGATGTAAGGATATGTTTTCATCCTCGGATGGGTGTTCATTTATTTGCTTTGTTTGGACATTGCTTTGATTTTAATATAATGATGCTTTATTTTAATTATTGCATGTAATATGGATAATATTATTATACTTAAAAATCTTATAATATTAAGACCTGCAAAGGAGGTCGGTTCCAATAAACCGGGCGTTGTGTGGGGTGCTGGGCCATTTCTCACCTTCTCCACACGTACCCAACTTTCCGAACCCATTAGGGGGTTAGGGATTCGTTAGGAATCGAGTCATCTACCCCTTTCTTTTTCTCGGCCAGTCCGGGTGGTGACTCCATTTTCTCCGGGCTTAGGCCCGTGTTCTCTAAGGCCTGAGCCTAAATAATGCGAAAGTCGCAAGAATTATTCCACCGGGAGTGGGGGCAAAAAACCCCGCTCATATTCACCCTTGAAAATGGATCTTCATCCTTTGGACTTCGGGTCTTCACCCTTTGAAATTGGAATCATTATTGTTTCATCCAATAGCTCAAAAATCCAGAGAATTCCAAAAGCCCCGAACTATCTTCTTAATTCTCTAAACCCTAATTTTCTTTACAGGTCCTAAAAAACTTTGATCTTAATTGTTCCTATAAAAATTCTAAACTATTTTCTTAAATCCTAAAATCGAATATGTTTTCCAAAATATACAAAACCCTAAATTATCTTATCAATTCTCAAAACCCTAACCCTAGTGTCTTAATTCCTTAATTTTCCTTGACCCTAATCTTCTTAAAACTCAATCCGAGAAAACCATAATTTATTCCCAAAATACCAAAACCTCATTTTTCATACCCCCATCTAGTAAACCTAATAAACCCTTAAGCCCCAAATCTAATAAATCTTTCTCTCCAGTAAACCTAAAAAATTCAGTGAACCTAAAACCCAATCTTTTAAAATTATAAACCCTAATGTCTTAAGGTTTTAAAACCCTAATTTCATAATGTTTGCTTAAAACCCTAACTAAACCTACCTTTTTTTAAGTCACAGTAACATTATTTTCATAAAAACCTCCAAAACCTCAAATCTTTTTAACATCCAGTAGCTATGTTATTACTTAAAAATATTTCTTAACAAATTAAACTAGTATATGCAAAACTCTAGTTATTGAACATAAAACCCTAGAAACCCTACTTAATGCATAAACCCTTAAAGTTAATATATTTACTATTTTATTTAAATTGGATGAATGTTTATTATATATTTTGATTGATGTTTGATATCTTTGATGAATGATTTATTTATTATGAATGGTTATTTACTTTTATTGATTTATTTTGATTTCCAAATATTGTAAGAGGTATGTTTTCATATTTTTGGGTACCTCATGTCATAAGCATCATGTAATTTATTTTAATTTAAAGTTTTTGGACTAATGTAAAGGGCATGTTTCCACCTTTTGGTGGGTGTCCTATTTAGTTTAGACATGAACGATGTAAGGATATGTTTTCATCCTCGGATGGGTGTTCATTTATTTGCTTTGTTTGGACATTGCTTTGATTTTAATATAATGATGCTTTATTTTAATTATTGCATGTAATATGGATAATATTATTATACTTAAAAATCTTATAATATTAGGACCTGCAAATGAGGTCAGTTCCAATAAACCAGGTGTTGTGGGGGGTGCTGGGCCATTTCTCACCTTCTCCACACGTACCCAACTTTCCGAACCCATTAGGGAGTTAAGGATTCCTTAGGAATCGAGTCATCTACCCCTTTCTTTTTCTCAGCCCGTCCGGGTGGTGACTCCATTTTCTCCGGGCTTAGGCCCGTGTTCTTTAAGGCCTGAGCCTAAATAGTGCGAAAGTCGCAAGAACCATTCCACCGGGAGTGGGGGCAAAAAACCCCGCTCATATTCACCCTTGAAAATGGATCTTCATCCTTTGGACTTCGGGTCTTCACCCTTTGAAATTGGATCTTCATCCTTAGAATCAAGTCTTCACCTTTGAAAATGGATCTTCATCCTTGGAAATCGGGTCTTCACCCTTGAAATTGGATCTTCATCCTTTAAACAGGATCTTCATCCTTGGAACTTGGGTCTTCACCCTTGAAAGTGGATCTTCATCCTTTTAGCTGGATCTTCATCCTTGGAAATCAGGTCTTCAACCTTTGAAATTGGATCTTCATCTTTGGAATCATGTCTTCACCTTGGAATCAAATTTTAACTCAAGTGAAGGATTATTCTCTTCTTTTTGGATGGAGGGGAGCTCAAATGATGGTTCCTCTTTGAATTCCTCTATTTAAGCACTTTCTAATATATCAATGCAACTGGCTACTTCTGAGTAAAAAATATCCAAGTCATGATCTAAGGTTAGTGCCAGCTCCAATTTATCCGAAGAACCTGTTTGTAAGAAAACATCTTAAACAACTACGTCGATACTATCAATTAAAGAGCAATTCTCATATAATGCAGTTGTAGGAATAGGAAAAGTGTTAAAATTAGAAATTTTGACCTTTTGTCCCAAGACAGTCATTGACAATTTACCATTTTTAACATCAATCAAGGTGTTGGTCGTAGCCATAAAAGGCCTACCAGTAGAATAGTATGTGCGGATGGTGTAGGGTTATCTCCTTCCATGTCAAGGACTATAAAATCCACAGGCACTATCAACCCATCAACCTTAACTAACAAATCTTCTATAATTCCTTTCAGGAATCTAAGAGATCTTTCAGCTAATTGCAAGACCATTTTAGTAGGTTTAAGTTCCCCAAGTTCTAATTCAAGATACACAGAGTAAGGCATCAAATTAACACTGGCTCCTAAATCACACATGCCATCAGTCCCCTTTCCATTACCCATTGTAATTTTAATTATGAAGAAGGTAGTTTAAGTTGCAAAACAGCACTGGCTACCTCTGATACTATCACCTTTTCATTTGGCTCATACCTCTTTTTCTTGGTGTTCAATTCCTTGAAGAATTTGGCATAAGCCGGCATATTTTTTATTGCTTCAAGTAGAGGTAAGTTAATACTTACCTTAGACAACATATTGAAGATGTCTGAAAATTGCTTATTTTGTTTATCATTCTTCAATCTGCTGAGGAATGGTATAGGTGGCCAGTAAGGATTACTTGCCTTGTTTATCATTCCTCTGGTTCTCCTTCTTTTTCATTTTCTTGATTACCTGCATTCACAGAATTATTTTCAACACTATTATTTATTACCTTGTAACTTCTAAGAACAGGCACTGCTTGTGCTTGCTCAGGTTGACTCAGAAATTTTCCTTTCTGTTGAATCTGCATCTGTTGTGCAAGTTGTCCCACTTGGGTCTCCACTTTCTTAAAAGACGCTTCCAATGAATCCAACCTTTTGTTATTCATCTCTTGATTCTTGGTACTGACTTGGATAAAAGCATGTAAACTATCCTCCAAACTGTCTCTCTTAGGCTGCCCTTCATTTGAAAATTGCCCTGGCGGTTGATTTTGTCTTTGGAGCAAATGGAAAGGTTGTTGAGAATTATTTGTTGCCCACGAAAAGTTTGGATGATCCCGCCAACCAGGATTGTAAGTGTTTGAGAAAGGATCATTTCGGGCCCTTGGTTGATAACCCTCCATAGCGTTAGCTTGCTCAGCCTCAATTCCATAAGACTCATAAGCAGAGGGGCATATATTTGCTCCATGCCCAAAAGTTCCACAAATTCCACACACTTCTTGAGTGGATGAAGAAACATTATTCTTCATGTTCAGCATCTGCATTTGTCTTGTCAATTCAGCTATCTGATTGACCATCTCACTGTTGGCTTCCACTTGATTTACCCCTTTACTTCTTCCTCTTACACTTTTTTGTTGGGAATTAGCTCCCAACATTTCAAAGATTTCATAAGTCTCTTCTGCTGTCTTTTCTCCCATAGCTCCCCCAGCTGCATTATCAACAATATTCTAAAATTGTTGGGTTAGTCCATCGTAGAAAAACTGATTCAGCAGTTGAAGTGGGTAGTGATGGTGTGGACACTGGATTAACAACATCTTAAACCTGTCCCAAGCCTCATGAAATGGCTCTCCATCCAATTGAGCAAATGTGGCTATTTTTCCTCTTAATTCAGCTGTCTTCTGATGTGAGTAAAATTTGCCCATAAACTTGTTATATACAGAATTTTCAGGCAACATCATAAGCTAGCTTTTTGCCCTATCCTTTAATGTGCTTGGAAAATACCTCATCCTCAACTGGTCTTCTGTTAGTCCTCCCAATGGAAATGTGTTGAGGGTGGAGTAGAAATCCCGGATAAAATTTAAAGGATCCTCATTCAGAATTCCATAGAAAGATGGCAGCATGTTGTAATGGATATTTTTCAACTCATAATTTCTTGCTGCATATGTCAATCTTTTACATGAGGTGGCATTTCCAATGATTGGTCTAGCAAAATCTCTCATAGTTCTTTGCCTTTCATCTCCCATATTGGTAGATTGCGCAGTATCCAACTCAAAATCAGAAATTTTCTCCTCTGTCTTAAACCTGGTATACAGTTCAAACTCTTCTCTGCTCCTTTTCACTCTTTGAATTTCCAAAATAAATGGGCCAAGCTCTCCTCTGAGTGATCTCCTACCTTGCATATACAAAATTTTTGAAAGAAGGAATTATTTAAAGAAAAAGAAAAAGAAAATAAAGTATAAACAATGAAAAATAATTTAAAATATATATATGACTAATAAACAATTACGCCAATTAGCTTCCCCAGCAACTGTGTCAAAAACTTGTTGCGTTCTAATAAACACTACTAAAGCTACAATCGCAAGTATACGAGGCTGCTGTAGTATTTCGGTGAACACCTCAAGGTCGTCTCACAAGGAAGCTAGATAAGCTAATTATTTATCAAATCATAATAAACAAATTATCAATTAATAATCTTTAATTTATAAAATTAAATTGCCGAACAACTAATGAAAACAAAAAGGAATTGAACTTATATCAATGAAAGAAAACTGAACAAATATATTGATTCACTCAATAGAAAAGCCTAGGGTTTGCGCTTCTCTACTAACTTATATGTATGAACTGCTATTCCTCTCAACTGATTTAATTTCAAAGATCGAATTTCAAGCAACTTAATTAATCAAATCAAGGAAATAAGCTTTCGCATTCAAACCTTTTTCAATTAATCTTACTGCAATCAAAATGATCTTTTCCTTAGGTTTATATTTCTAATTCACCTAAGTCCCTAATTAAATTATTCCAGTATTAGATTTCATTTCTCAATCCTTCATCTAAATACCTAAAAGACATAATTGGTGGCCAATCAATTATATATGAACATTATTCCATTCAATTAAGAATAAAAGAAATAAATCAGTTAAGAGCAATAACCATTTCATACAATCATAATAGATCCATACAAACCCTATACTAGATCAAAATTAGTTCATAGTGATGCTATCAAACAAATTCATCTCATTAAAATCCAAAGAAATTAATTTAGACATTAGAGAATTCATAAATACAATTTCAATGAAACTTAAGAGATAGAGTTAAAGAACAAAACCCAATTACAATTTTCCTTTGGCTTTTGAAGAATCTCTTGCTTAGATATTTACTAAGAGAATAATGTAATGGCTAGAACTAATTTGATCTAGAGTGTTTGAATGAAAGTGAAATCAATCTTCTATAGTTTTCTTATTTCAGAGAGAAATTTTAAAGAAAAATGAAGAACGGCTACAGAAAAAGTTTAGAACGACTGAAAAAAGTGTAGTCTCCCTTCCTCTTGCCCTAATCTTATCTATTTATACAAATCCCTTGGCTAAAAGAATTCGCACAAGCTCGTATTTGGGTGCTGGATGTGACACGGTCACAAGCTTGGCCGTGTCACATGGGTGTGTCACCTTCTGCTTCTCGATTTTGCTTGTCTTTTCTTTGGCGTGAGATGGGACACAACCAAGCTCCTGGGAGTGTCACTTGAATGTGTCAACTTCTGTTTCTCCTTTCCTTCTTTTCTTTTCTTTCTTTGCTTTCTTTGGTTTTGGTCTTCAAGTGAGACATGGCCAGTGGCTTGGCCGTGTCTCCTGGCTGTGTCAGCTTCTGCCAAAATTCCCTTTGAGGTGACACGGCCAAGCTTGATTTGGCTTGGCCATATCTTGCTTGATTCATGCTCTTCTTTCTTTATTTTGATCTTTCAAGGAAGTTTTTTGCACTTTAACCTAAAACAAACACTTAAAACAAACTTCAAACAAAAATCAAATGAAACATTAACTAAAAACACATAAACATCATGCTAAAAACTAGTGCAAAAATGATCTAAACACTGGGATAAATTAAAAACTACCAAAATGCTGAAATCACTAAATAAACAGATTAAAACTACTAAAATGCATGAAGAAAACAATAATTATCATAATTAATAAATAGCAATTTGAGAACAAAAACTAATAAAATAGTTAGCACTAAGAAGCCAAAGGACAAGGGGAAGGTTAAAGTTGGCGAAGTAGTTTTTGATGATGATAAGGTGATCATTGATGATGATGATGATGATTGGGCTCAATACTTCCAAGATCCTCAAGACAAGAAGAAAGAATCCAAGGTTGTTGAAAGACTAGCTATGGAGAAAACTGAAAATTCTGATGTTGAAAAGATGATTGTTGATTTGGAAAAGAAATTTGAGAAGAAGCTGAAAGCTGAAAAATGTCCGAAGTTGACAAATTATTTGAGCTAGACGATGAAGTTCCGTACAAGTTCAATATGCCATCTTTTGCAAAGTTTGATGGAACCAAAAATCCTCACCTCCATGTAAAGTAGTATATCACTGCTGTTCAGTCTACCTGAGCTACTAAGGCTCAAACTCTAAGGTACTTCGTGCTCTCATTGGACCCTATTATCCAAAATTGGTTCAATGCCTTAGATGATGGCACACAAAAGAATTGGGATCTGCTATACAAGGCCTTCATCCAATAATATGGATACAATGTCGAGATGGAAGTTACCTTAATGGAAGTTGAGTCCATTAGACAAAGGCCAAGCGAGAATTTTGTGAACTATGTGAAAAGATGGAGGAATAAGGCTGCTATGCTCAAAAGAAGGCCTGATGAATCCAATCAAATTAGAATGATCATGAGAGGAGTGTTACCTAGCCTTCGAAAAAGGATGTCTCATACACTCATCCATGATTTTAAAGATCTTCTCCAAGCTGGTCTACAAATTGAAGAGTGGGAAAGAGCAAAGAACCGTTTTTCAACAAGAAGGAATGAGAAAAAAAACTACCAGTCTGGTAACCAAAGCATTCAAAAGGCAGTGGGTGTTAAATCTACTGGCCAAGGAGGAAGAAGAAACTTTTCAGAATTAGGGAAGCCACTGTCTTGGGTCCTCAATAAGCTACAAAAGAAGGGATTGTTACAACCCTTAAATCCTCATCCTTTGCCTAACTCTCTCCCACCTAATTTTGACACTAAGGCATTTTGTCAATTTCATCAAACAGAAGGACACGACATGGATAGATGTGTGAGGTTGAGGCATGAGATCTAAAATTTGATTGATAGTGGGAAGTTGCCTGAGCCCAACAAGCCAAACACCAATGACCAAAAAGTAGCAATCTATGGTGGGTAAAGAAGTAGCAATCTATGTCGTGAATGAAGTGGTATTTAGCAAAGTTGAACAAAGTATGGTGGGTAAAGAAGTAGCAATCTATGTCGTGAATGAGTTTTGGGATTCAACCGATAGTGATGACAATCTTGTGCCCAAAAAGGAGGAATGGACCTGGTTTGAGCCTGAGGAAGATGAAGTAATTAACATAAGATCTGGTAAGCCATATGCAAGGCCACCACCTAAGGAGGTAGAAGTTAATAAAGGAAAGGAAGTCAAAGTAGAAAACAAAGAAAAGGAAGATGATACTGTGCTTAAGTAGTTGAAGAGAACCCAAGCAAGTGTTAGTATTTGGGACTTATTGGCCACTTCTAAGAAGCACCGTGAAACTATGGCCAAGGCCTTGGCTAGCATGTCAATTTCCACCTCTGTAACACCGGAGGAACTGATTAACTCCATAAAAGTTGAAGGAGTAATGAAGTGTGAAGACATTCAAAAGAAGAGCAAAGTTGACATAGGAATGGTATCTTTCTCGGATGCGGATTTACCGGAAGAGGGGAGAGATCACATCTGTCCTCTCTTTATCAAAGTGGAAATCAAAGGAAAAAGGACCCCATGTGTAATGGTTGATGATGGGTCTGCCATAAATGTTTGTCCACTTAAAATATTGGCAAAGCTAGCTATGTCAATGAGAGATCTAAGCCCAACCGAGGTAACCATTCGGGCTTATGATAATACCAAGAGGCACGCCGAAGGAACTTTCAAAGCTGCTATAAAGGTTGGTCCAATTGAAACTATTGTAGAATTTTCTATTTTGGACGTACCTATTACCTTTACTCTACTTTTGGGACTACCATGGTTTCATCCTCTCGGTGGAGTTCCTTCCACCTTCCATCAAAAGATCAAGTTCCCTAATGGAGATGAGACAGTAGTCATCGAGGCTGAGGATAATGAGGTTGTTAATGCTCTAATGGTGGAGAGGCATCTCAATGGTTTCCAAGTGACTATAATTTCTGATGATGAAGTAGTGGACTCTAAGGTCTTGAACATGATGAAGAACATTAGCTACCTTCCTGGAGCTGGTCTTATAAAGGGCAAGGCCGGTATAACAAAGCTTTCAGATTTCAAAATTCAAACTTCCAAGAAAGGGTTGGGATATGATGAAGCCAACAAAGATGTCCAACCAAAGAAGAATGAGAAGATGAGCTTCCCGCCACTCGAAAAAATCTTTGTCAAAGCTCCAGACATGGAGCTACTCCAAGGAAAGCCTGAGCCAATCATGTTCATGGGAAAGTTAATCTCGGATTTTGAAATTTTTGCTGATGTTGCCGAGCTAGTAGAACAAGTGAAGAAAGAGCTCACCCTGCCAGCCAACAAGGAGCCTAATCCGAAAGAGAAGAAGGAAGTTGTCCTGAAAGCAGAGAAGACTCCATATGAGATTGCTGTCTTAATCGAAGAAAAATTTGAAGATATTCTGCTTTATGATTTTGATTTTAATTTGTCTGCTTTGTATGAGGATGATGATGTTTTCTTTTCCAAAATGAATGTAATAAAGTCTGATTTTGCTTACTTGTGTTATGTTTCTCCTGATGGTTGCATACATTCAAATAGTGGTTACATGAGCATATTTAATATTAACTCTGTTGATATGCAGTCATTAAATTTGGGAACAACCAAAGATCCTAAAAACATTAGCATAGTATCCGACCTTACTTCTGATGAGAGAGAGAGATTTGAAAAAATATTTAAAAAATATAAAGAAGTATTTGCTTGGTCTTATGAGGATATTCCTGGAATAGATCGAGACATAGCCGAATATCTTATTCCTACTTACACTCATATGAAGCCTGTCAAACAAAAGCTTAGGCGTTTGAGGCCGGAATGGGCTGAATTGATTAAAGAAGAGGTTTAACTAATATAAGTAAAATTTCTTGAAGTGACAGAATATCCAGACTGGCTAGCCAACCTAGTACCCGTGCCAAAGAAAGATGGAAGAATTAGGGTCTGTGTGTAGAGATTTAAACAAGGCTTCCCCTAAAGATGATTTTTCTTTACCCCTATAGATGTCCTCATTGGTAGTGCAGCCTCTAGCGTGCTACATTCATTTATAGATGGATTTTTCGGATACAACCAAGTGTTAATGGCCCAAGAGGATAAAGCCAAAACTGCTTTCATTACTACATAGGGTATATTTTGTTATATGATGATACCGTTTGGATTAAAAATGCTGGAGCAACCTACCAAAGGATGGCCACCACATTATTTCATGACACGATGCATAAAGAAGTTGAAGTATATGTTGATGATATGATGGTGAAATCAGATACAAGGGAACAACACTTCCAAAACTTAGAATTATTCTTCGATAGAGCATTGAAATATAAGCTAAGATTAAACTTGAAGAAGTGTGTGTTTAGGGTTACCTCAAGTAAATTGTTAGGACATGTGATTGGTCCAAATGGCATTGAGATTGACCCTGACAAAGTTAAAGCAATTAAGAATATGCCAGCCCCTAAGACGGAGAGAGAAGTTCGGGGATTCATTGGTAAATTACAATACATTAGTAGGTTTATAGCAAAGCTCACAACAATCTGTGAGCCTATCTTCAAGTTGCTTAAGAAGAATTAGTTGGTCCTGTGGAATGAAGAATGCTAAAGGGCCTTTGAAAGAATAAAAGAGTACTTGTTGAATCCACCTGTTTTGAAACCACCTAAACCCGGTAAACCCCTATTACTTTACTTAGCAGTAGAAGAAGAGTCAGTAGGAGCTATGCTAGCCCAAGTAGATGAGTCAGGATTGAGCACGGAGTCTACTATTTGAGTAGAAAGCTCCTACCTTATGAAATTAAGTATAGTATCATTGAAAAGACATGTATAGCTGTGGTTTGGTCTTCTAAGAAGTTGTGGCATTACTTTCAATCTTATAGTGTGCAAGCAATTTCCAGGTTGGATCCAATGAAGTACTTAAGGGAGACACCCTCTTTGATTGGGAAGTATGGGCGATAGTTGATAATATTGGAAGAATTTGAGATTGAGTGTGTAACCAGGAAAGCAATCAAAGGTAAAGCAGTGGCAGAATTCCTAGCCCAATAACCATTACTAGATAACGAAGAGGTAGTCTTGGAATTTTCGGATGAACATTTAGAGGCCATTGAAGTACAAGGATGAAAAATGTATTTTGGCAGAGCAGTGAATAGGAAAAGAGCAGGCCTGGGAGTCATACTAGAATCCCCCAAAGGGGAACTTATCCCTTTAGCCAAAAAGTTAAAATTCAGGGCAACCAATAATATGGTGGAATACAAAGCATGTATCTTTGGTTTGGAAACCCTAATGATTATGAAGGTGGATAAGATGGAAGTTTTTGACGATATATTACTAGTAGTACCCCAAGTAAATGGAGAGTGGGAGTTGAAAGAAGAGAAATTAAAACCATACCACCATTACTTGACCATGATGAAGAAGAACTTTAAGGAGTGTAGGTTTATACACTTACCAAGAGAAGAAAACCAGATGGTTGATGCCCTAGCCACATTGGCTTCGGTATGGGAAAATCCTATCAACTTATTCCTCAAGCCTCTGGTTTGACCAGTTCAACAACTCCTTACTATGAATATGAGACAATCATGGAAACTGATACAGACCATGATGCATGATATGATACTATAAAACGGTTTTTAGAGGAAAGGGAATACCCATTGGGGGAAACAAAGAAAGAAACAAGAGCCATAAGGCCGTGGTCTTTGCAATACATCACCTTCCATGGAGAGTTATATCGAAGATGGCCTGATGGGGTGCACTTGAGATGCTTGAGGAAGCCTGAAGTAAAGCATATCATGTCAGAAATACATGCAAAAAGTTGTGGTCCACACGTGAGTGGTTTAACCCTAGTTAAAAAGATAATTGACAAGGTTACTACTAGTTGACCATGGAGAGAGATTGTATTGAGTTTGTAAAGAAGTGCCAACAATGTCAGATATATGGTAATTTGAATCATCTGCCTCCTGAAGAATTGCATTCTATGTCTTCACCCTGGCCCTTTGCCACTTGGGGGATTGACATTATAGGAGAGATACATCCGACAGCCTCAAACGGTCACTTTTTATTGTAGTAGCGGTAGATTATTTTTCAAAATGGGTCGAAGCTGAATCCTTCAACAAATTGGAGGCAAGTCAAATGGCTAGATTTATTGAAAAGAACCTTATCTGTAGGTATGGGGTCCCACACAGTGTGATATCAGACAATGGGGTACAGTTTCAAGGAGCAGTTAAGGACTTATTCTCGAAGTACCAAATCCATCATCACCGATCCTCTCCTTATAGACCAAAGGCTAATGGTGCAGTAGAAGCAATAAACAAGACAATTAAGAAAATTTTGTCCAAGGTGACCAAGACATACAGGGATTGGTCAGAGATGCTTCCTTTTGCTTTATGGGGGATATAGAACAAGTGTGTAAACACCGACTATAATAACACTATTCTCTTTGATTTACGGGATGAAAGCAGTGTTTCCAATTGAAATTGAGATCATGTCGTTAAGAGTGGTCTTGGAAGCTGAACTGCCTAAAACGGAATGGGTAGTGAGCAGATATACACAGTTAGCTTTACTAGAGGAGAGAAGGTTAAAGCACTGTATCATCATCAACTGTATCAAAGGAGGATAGCTCGGGCCTATAATAGAAGGGCTAAGATTAGAAAACTTAGAGTCGGGGATTTGGTGTTGAAATAATGTAAGGCTAACGTATCTTATCCAAGAAGGAAATTCAGGCCTAGCTGGGAAGGGCCATATGTTGTGAAATAAGTCATGAACAAGGGTGCAGTGAAGATATCAGACATGGACATGAATGAGTTTAGTGAGCCAGTGAACATTGACTAGTTGAAGATGTTTTATGTATAAAAAAAAGAGAAAAAGAAAAAAGAGCTCGCTAGGTTGAAAACCCAAAAAGGGCGGCCTAGACAAAAGTTAGAGCAGTCCGCTAGTTTTGAAAACCCAAAAGGGTGGGCTAGGCAACAATTAGGGCTAAATGAGAGAAAATCACTAATTAGAAAATCCAAAATGGTTAGTTGGCAACATAAGTGATCTTGTGTATGCTGGCTTTATGTTTGGTTGTTCTCCAATTTAATAAAGCAGAATTAATATTAAAATTGTTCTATGTGCACTATTATAAGTATTTGACAAGATATAGATGAAATAAATAAACACAATAGCAAAAGGTGATGACAAAATATAAAAGGAAAAGAAGCATCTCTTATTATTACTTTTATTATTTTTTCGTCCTAACAATACACTTTCTAAAGAATTGAAAAATGTAAAATCTATGGCAGATGATAAGTGTAACGTGTAGGCCAGCTTTGCTTCAGCCAATCCAAGTAGGCTTCAGTCAGACAAGGCATGTCTAAATCGGGAGTAAATTTAAAACCTCGAGGCTCAATTCTATAGCGACAGTCAAGTCGGCGAGGAACATAGCAAGTATGTAACACCCCCATACTGTATATAAGTACTATATATATACCTTGTATACATGCAGTACATATATAAAGTATAAGAATGTCACTTTTCATTTAAGATTAAAAACTTTACTCTAGTTCCAAACAATAATACATTTTATTTAAAGCACATTTACAAAATCATTATACTTTCAATGATCTTACATATATATAATAATCTTGTCTTTATCAAAATTCACTTATACATATGAATACATGTTTATCAAAATACAATATATTTAAATTGTACATGTATGCACCACCTTCTAGTTGGTCTCGAAATACTCTTACCCTTCTCGTGGCATAACGGTTTGACTTCAGATCAACCACCTTAATCACCTGCGCGATTTACACAACCGCGCTAAGCCCGAGAGCTTAGTAGTACAAATAAATATTATAAACATACATTACAGAAAATCATACTCATATGTTAATTTCATATATCATTATTTTCTTATCATGTTCTCCTATTTCAATTACACCTTTCATATATATTTCTACTAATCTCATAATTATATACATATACACATATATCATTGACACAAACCACAATTCCATGACTTATTAGAACATTCATAAAATAATACTCACAATGTCTACATTCACATCCATATTATACATCATATTGTATTTTCATGTTGTACTTTCACATCTCATCATTCAACATAGTTTTTCAATCCACATTCACCTTCAATAATTTACTTATGTATTGTAATCATCTCATTTCATAATTAACATCATATATCTTAACATTATATCTTGTTCCATAATTCACATTAAAGCAAAAACAAGCATGGGCCCGAAAGACAATAATATGACATTCCACTTTCAGAGTTAATGTTTTGGTTCAATTTTCACATTTATCATTATCATTTTCCCAACTAGGCTTCAAGGATTAGGTTCAACCAAGCTTCAAGGGGAACAAAGCATGCTAAATATCAACCCAACTTGGCTTCAAGAGCCAAACCCAACCTATCTTCAAGGGTTGTAACATCTCAACTAGGCTTCAAGGACTAAATCCAACCTAGCTTCAAGAGATTGTTACCATTAGGCATGCCACCAACAACAAAACTCTGAAAATGGAATAACACATTAGACACACAATTCATTCATTATTTCATTATCATTTTCATTATCATTTTCTTATCATCATTTAGGCATCCATGCCTCAATCATCTCATTTGTATCATTATAGCCAACATCAATGGCTTCACATCTCATCAAGAGAGTATACATAATCAATTGCATTGGACATATATTTTAAATTCATCATCATCTAGGCAAACATGCCCCACTTATTTCACTTGAATCATTGTAACCAACCACAATGGCATCATATCTCACCATATCACAATTCACATTATAGCAATTCGTCATTAAAGTATTTATCATAACCAGTTGCATTGCACATACCTTTTGAATGATCATCATATCTTTCACATTATATAAATCAAATTGTATTAACAATATAGTACATTACTTAACACATTTGTAACCAAATGTGTTAAGTCTCAAAATCATGTAAATGAATGCAACCATGTAAGTTTGTACTTACCTCCAGAGAACTCACACCAATCTAAATTCCTCTTCTGAGAATCCTCCAACACTTGGATTAAGGCAACACAATCTCTTCAAAACCTAATCCAAAGATAATTATACATATAAGAAAATAAGAATGATAACTAAATAGGGCAAACTCTACACAGGACATGCTCACCAACACGGCGTGTCCCTGATCGTGCCCTAAACTAACAATATAGAAGCTTTGACATGCTTAGTAACATGGGCATGTCAATGGACGTGTCACTCATTCTGCCTCACAGAAACATTGTCACGCCCAACAACACGGGCGTGTTCATGGCCGTGTCAATTACTTTTTCTCACAGTAGCTATGACATGCTCAGTAATATGGCCGTGTTAATGGTCGTGTCACAAACATCAAACTCAGTACCGTTGACACGCCCAACAACATGGCCGTGTCAGGCAAAAATCATGCCTTTCGAACTCTCATCCATGTAAACACAAACACTTCAAAACCCATACTACATCACCCTTAAACAACATCTTGGTTATATTCATCAATTACCTATCAATTTAACACTTATATAACTTCAATATATCATAATAATAATCATTATATACATCACCATGTATCAACTACTCAATTCCCCAATTCATTTATATGAAACTCTTACTAAACAATCTCAACAATCCATCATCATCCTCACAAATAACCATATTATCATCATCTAAATACCAATTCAACATATCTATATACTTCAATCTTTCATTATCATCAACTTCACACACCAACCATATCAAATATAAACTCAATCAATAGAAATCAATACAAGGAAATGATTACTTACTTGAATATTTTGCCAAATCTTCAATATCCACCTTCAATTCTCTCAAAACCCTTATGAATTTGATGTGTGTACCCACAAAATCACATCTCTCTCTCTCTCTCTCTCTCTCTCTCTCTCTCTCTCTTGTACAAGAAGAAGAAGAAGAAGAAGAAGATCTTTTCTCTTCTTTTTCATACTTATCATATATATATATATAATAATAATATAATTAAATATTTCTAAAAATCCTCCACCACTACTTTGTCCATCCTTTGACTTTCTTTTCTTCTTTTTCTTTTATTATTATTATTATTAATTAATTATATACACTTACTTTTCCTACACCAATTTATACATTATGTATATGTGATGTATATGTTGGTAATGTATATGTGATGTATATGTTGGTATATGTATATGCCTTATATATTGTATTTATATTTCCCATATTTTTTTCCAAATACCATATATACATATTATCCTTCATATACATCTATCTCTTATAATATTTCCTTTTTATTAATTTATCTTCTTTTGACTTCCATTTCTTTGACTTGTATATATTATATATATATCTATATATACAACATATACACTCTCTCTTTACTTCTTTTCTCTTTCCATCAAACATATACATTAAATCCAAATACAACAATAATTCCAAAACTTTTAGGGTATCCTTTGGGATATTACAATTCTCCCCCTCTAAAAAGAAATTTCATCCTCGAAATTATCTAGTGCAGTAACAATCCATTCTTATCAAAATACCATCTTAACTTTCATATGAAGTTAATTATATTATTAAGTTATTATGTCATCAAATCACATAACTTCTACTCTCCCCCTTAGAGTCAATCATCTTCTCTAAATTTCATAACTCATCATTATATATATATTTATATATCTTATTATTTTCTCAACAAAGCAATCAAGATAATTCATTACATTCCCAATGAATTTTCCTTTATACAAGAATCAGATCATCTTATAATATACTCATACTTCGTCCAATTAATACAGTCAAGATATTTTATCACTTCATCTCTTTATAATTACTCTCTTAACTTTAACCTTAAAAATCATTGATTGATATCTTAATATTGTTTATCCCATCATTACAATTACTTTCAAAATAGACATTTATCACACCTTAATTGATAATAACATCCTTATTTTTCATACACTTAATTCCTTCTTTAGCATGCTTCTCACTTAACATAAATATTAGTACAATGCCTTTAAACTTACTTTACAGGTAATCAATATTTTTCCCTTTTATCATCATTTACAACTAATATAACTCAATACATTCATGTCCATTCATTTGTCAGAATATTACATCATATACATTATCATTTAAATTTTATACTCTTAGTACAACTATACATATTAAATCTCAACAATAATTCGCAATCTTAATAGAATCTAGATCAATTAATCTATCTGTCACCATATACTAACATCTCAATCTTAGTCAATTCAAACCAACAATTAACTTATTTAAATTTATCTTTACATTTCACAATATATATATATGCATGACACAATTTCATTAGGTCAAACTTATATTCAAATTCTAATCTCTTCAGATCCATTCAGCTTTCTAAAATTATGATTATTAATAACAAATCACTTCAAATTATCTTAGTACAATTTCCACAAAATTCTCAGGATTATCTCATACCATATTTACTACCCATAGTTCACTCACTTAAACCTTAAGCCCATCCACTTATTCACTTTATACCAAAATCATATTCAGTATAACTTTCAATTACATTTTGTAATTTCTCCCATTTAATATCTCCTCACATTTAATACCATTGCTATTTTTACAATAATTACCTTTTTACCACATTATCCATAACTTAAAACATTTTCACAGTTCTCTTCTCTTTTCTTACTTTCTATAATTATAAACAAATTTCTAACATAAGATGATAAGGTACAACTTTACCAATCATAATTCTTGACCATGTTTCTAGAAACATAATTATCAATCTTACCAAAACTGTACTACAGTCATGTTATCTCAGTCCCAAATCTGTGAATAACAAAACTAACCGGCCAGAAATATACTAAACAAATCATATGGCCATAGGAGATTTATGGTCACACCTGTGGCTTATAAATCAATACTGTCCCTCTATTATTCTACTTCGAACCTTTCCAATTACAATACTAAGTTGTATTGCAAGGATTACATATTTATTCTCTGAACTTTTGCTACACCAAGAGGTAACACATTTCAACTCCGTTTCAAACCAATTTGTACTCTATTATATGATCTTCATTATCCTAATTCATGATCAACAATATTATTTTTAATATTTCTTATGCACAACATTCGATCATATGCAAATTTTTACACAACTTCCATTTATTACTCCATTTCTAATCTATTTCTAATCCATTTACAATCTCTTATTATATATAAATACATAAAACTTTTCCACATGTAGATACTTTGGGACTCAAAATATTATATGATCATCAAGTTCAGTGATTACCATAACAATTTCACTGTCCAGTATTACTCGAGTCCATTCTTACTCTTAATTTCATCACATAGTCTAGCTCTGCGCAGGTCAAGACCTAATCTCTCCTAGGTCCGCTAATACATGCAATATCATTCTCCATATAACTAGACCAGTAGTTATACCACATACACATTCATAGGTCACATTCGTAATGTGACTCACTTCCCACATTTCTTACATATTACAATTACATTCATATAAAAAAAACTCATCTCACATATCCTATACATGTATACACATAATCATGCAATTTTATTTAATTTCTCTTTTGCATACAATCTATATAAATTTAATGTTTATTACTTTTCTTTGAACATTATCTTTCTCATTCTTTTAACATGACTTAAATTATTCATCAACACAACAAATATATACACTTTATTCATAATAATATTTCACACAAATCTTTGTCACTTTTCTAATGTGACATCTCTCTCACATTTGTTTTTAAATGCATTTAGTATACCCTTCATATCCATTTTCACCATTTCTATTCAAATGACTTAAAGTAACTCATTTTCATATGCTTAATCACTTTCCTTTTACTTCAAAACAAATTTTCATACTATCAATCACATTACCCAATTCATAGTATTCTCATATGCAATAATATTCATTCCAAATAGCTCATATGTTTAACATACATTAAACTATCGATATCTAAATAATCCTTATCAAATTTCCATTAAAACTCTAAACTCTCAACTTACTACTTTTACCTAAACTTCAATTTACTAATTTTATTTTCTTAATATCAACTTTAAAACATCTTATATATATACCACAAAGCAACATCAAAACATATAACTTTCACAATTATTAAAGCTTATTTCAAAAATCCAAATGTCACATATTACCACCCTTAACATGAACTTTATCAACACTTAAGCACATCACATTTCTAACATTAAAATCACAATGTTTGCATTAAAATAACAACACAAACAACACCATTATATCTCCATACTTAACCAACATCATCTCTTTTTCTTTTAAAAACCTTAACTTTACATACCTAAACCTTAAATGGTCACACTTTGGCTATACCAATCAACTCACTTAATTTTTAACTATGACAACCCACCTATCTTTCGGGCACCCCCTAGTCGCTGGGCCCCAACCTAGGAACCTTCAGTGGGCTGCATAGTACCGGACTGCCCTCACTTAATATTCCACTATACTCTCTTCAACTTAATAACATATCTATCCATATTAACAATCCAACAATATTTCCTCTCTCTAATAATCCAAACATAAGGTTTATTAGAAAGAGATTCAAATTGTAGAGGAAAAAGTACATACTTTAATCTTGATTTTGTTTTTAACTCATTTCAATTTTATTCTCCTATTCATTTTTTTTTTTATATTACAATCACATTTCAATAATCAACATTTCAAATTTTGCTTTCCTTAAGTAAACTCCCATTCTTTAATTTATCAATTAAACTTGTATAAATTTTCCCATGTCATTTCTTTCTCTAATTTTCCTTTCATGTAGAACCTCATCCACACACTATCATCCATCTCATCTAATTCAGATATACTACAAATCACATAATGCCACATCCGAGACCAACATAGGTGTTAATGCATATGCATGTATCACAATTTCACTTTTTGTTTTTTTTTAATTTCCTCTTTTCATTTTAAATCTACTTAGGCCGAGAATCTCGAACCTAAGCTCTGATACCAAAATAATTGTAACACCCCCATACTCTATATAAGTACTATACATATACCTTGTATACATGCAGTACATATATAAAGTATAAGAATGTTACTTTTCATTTAAAATTAAAAACTTTACTCTAGTTCCAAACAATAATACATTTTATTTAAAGCACATTTACAAAATCATTATACTTTCAATGATCTTACATATATATAATAATCTTGTCTTTATCAAAATTCACTTATACATATGAATACATGTTTATCAAAATACAATATATTTAAATTGTACATGTATGCACCACCTTCTAGTTGGTCTCGAAATACTCTTACCCTTCTCGTGGCATAACGGTTTGACTTCAGATCAACCACCTTAATCACCTGCGCGATTTACACAACCTCGCTAAGCCCGAGAGCTTAGTAGTACAAATAAATATTATAAACATACATTACAGAAAATCATACTCATATGTTAATTTCATATATCATTATTTTCTTATCATGTTCTCCTATTTCAATTACACCTTTCATATATATTTCTACTAATCTCATAATTATATACATATACACATATATCATTGACACAAACCACAATTTCATGACTTATTAGAACATTCATAAAATAATACTCACAATGTCTACATTCACATCCATATTTTACATCATATTGTATTTTCATGTTGTACTTTCACATCTCATCATTCAACATAGTTTTTCAATCCACATTCACTTTCAATAATTTACTTATGTATTGTAATCATCTCATTCCATAATTAACATCATATATCTTAACATTATATCTTGTTCCATAATTCACATTAAAGCAAAGACAAGCATGGGCCCGAAAGATAGTAATCTGCCATTCCACTTTCAGAGTTAATGTTTTGGTTCAATTTTCACATTTATCATTATCATTTTCCCAACTAGGCTTCAAGGATTAGGTTCAACCAAGCTTCAAGGGATTGTTACCATTAGGCATGCCACCAATTACAAAACTCTGAAAATGGAATAACACATTAGACACACAATTCATTCATTATTTCATTATCAATTTCATTATCATTTTCTTATCATCATTTAGGCATCCATGCCTCAATCATCTCATTTGCATCATTATAGCCAACATCAATGGCTTCACATCTCATCAAGAGAGTATACATAATCAATTGCATTGGACATATATTTTAAATTCATCATCATCTAGGCAAACATGCCCCACTTATTTCACTAGAATCATTGTAACCAACCACAATGGCATCATATCTCACCATATCTCAATTCACATTATAGCAATTCATCATTAAAGTATTTATCATAACCAATTGCATTGCACATACCTTTTGAATGATCATCATATCTTTCACATTATATAAATCAAATTGTATTAACAAAATAGTACATTACTTAACACATTTGTAACCAAATGTGTTAAGTCTCAAAATCATGTAAATGAATGCAACCATGTAAGTTTGTACTTACCTCCAGAGAACTCACACCTATCTAAATTCCTCTTCCGAGAATCCTCCAACACTTGGATTAAGGCAACACAATCTCTTCAAAACCTAATCCAAAGATAATTATACATATAAGAAAATAAGAATGATAACTAACTAGGGCAAACTCTACACAGGACAAGCTCACCAACACGGGCGTGTCCCTGATCGTGCCCTAAACCAACAATATAGAAGCTTTGACACGCTTAGTAACACGGGCGTGTCAATGGACGTGTCACTCATTCTGCCTCATAGAAACATTGACATGCCCAACAACACGGGCGTGTCCATGGCCGTGTCAATTACTTTTTCTCACAGTAGCTATGACACGCTCAGTAACATGGCCATGTTAATGGTCGTGTCACAAACGTCAAACTCAGTACCGTTGACACGCCCAACAACATGGCCGTGTCAGGCAAAAATCATGCCTTTCGAACTCTCATCCATGTAAACACAAACACTTCAAAACCCATACTACATCACCCTTAAACAACATCTTGGTTATATTCATCAATTACCTATCAATTTAACACTTATATAACTTCAATATATCATAATAATAATCATTATATACATTACCATGTATCAACTAATCAATTCCCCAATTCATTTATATGAAACTCTTACTAAACAATCTCAACAATCCATCATCATCCTCACAAATAACCATATTATCATCATCTAAATACCAATTCAACATATCTATATACTTCAATCTTTCATTATCATCAACTTCACACACCAACCATATCAAATATAAACTCAATCAATAGAAATCAATACAAGGAAATGATTACTTACTTGAATATTTTGCCAAATCTTCAATATCCACCTTCAATTCTCTCAAAACCCTTATGAATTTGATGTGTGTACCCACAAAATCACATCTCTCTCTCTCTCTCTCTCTCTCTCTCTCTCTCTCTTGTACAAGAAGAAGAAGAAGAAGAAGAAGATCTTTTCTCTTCTTTTTCATACTTATCATATATATATATATATAATATAATTAAATATTTCTAAAAATCCTCCACCACTACTTTGTCCATCCTTTGACTTTCTTTTCTTCTTTTTCTTTTATTATTATTATTATTAATTAATTATATACACTTACTTTTCCTACACCAATTTATACATTATTTATATGTGATGTATATGTTGGTATTGTATATGTGATGTATATGTTGGTATATGTATATGCCTTATATATTGTATTTATATTTCTCATATTTTTTTTCTAAATACCGTATATACATATTATCCTTCATATACATCTATCTCTTATAATATTTCCTTTTTATTAATTTATCTTCTTTTGACTTCCATTTCTTTGACTTGTATATATTATATATATATCTATATATACAACATATACACTCTCTCTTTACTTCTTTTCTCTTTCCATCAAACATATACATTAAATCCAAATACAACAATAATTCCAAAACTTTTAGGGTATCCTTTGGGATATTACAAAGTACCTCGACGAAGAGCAGTAATAGGAACATACATCAAGTACGTCCACATGGTGATACGAGAAATCTTCCACCAAGGTACTAACCAATGGATGTTGACTTCAGCGCGTGAGTCGCGTGAGTGGACCCAGTCAACATACGAAGAAGCAGGATGGAGTAGTTTCCTAGAAGAATGATGTCATGGAAGATATTTGACAAAATTCATAGATGGAGTATCGAGCAAGCAAAGACGCTCCTGAAGCCAAATCTGCAAGAAAAAAATTAATTAAAAAAAAGGAAGGTTCGCTAAGTTGAATACCCGCAAGGGCGGCTTAGGTAAAAATTAGGACAGCTCGCCAGTTTTGAAAACCCACAAGGGTGGACAAGGCAAAAATTAAAGCAATAAAAAATTAAAAAAATTAAAAAGGAAGGTCCACTAGGTTGAAAATCCGCAAGGGAGACTTAGGCAAAAATTAGGACAACTCGCTAGTTTCGAAAACCCACAAGGACGGACTAGGCAAAAATTAAAGCAATAAAAAAAACCTAAATTGAAAACTCGAAAGGGCAGTTTAGGTAATTACCTGAAGCAATAAGGGACTTCTGGCTAATCTCTTTGACAATTCTAATTTAAGTTGGTCTAATCCATCTAAAGTCTCGGCTAAGATCACAGATATCGGCGACAAACTTCCTTCCATTTGGTCCATGATATCCAATACTCGTGGATCAATATTGCCGTCAGAAGAAACAAGCATGAATTGGCCAAGCAAGCATATTCAAAGCATACATCCCCATGCCTTATTAGGAGCCAAATGAGAAAGGCAAAAGTCAATTAAGGGACCAAGCAGAATTTTTTCACCTCTCGTCAACTGTAGAACTTCAGGCTTTGAAAGTTGAAATAACATCTGCATCTTTTGTTGAGTCTTGGAAATCAATATAGGTAATGCCATTTGTTGATTGCTTGGATATCCAAGGATGGCTTCAAATTCTTCAATCAAGGGACACATTTCAAAACCATTAATCTTAAATGTCCTAGAATTCACATTCCAAAAAGAAGCTATGGCATGTAAAAAAGAATGGTCCAACTTAATATTTTGAAAACACTTCAAAGTATAAATTTTTGACCAAGATATTTGTTTCCAATGAATGGCATTCATTTTTTTAAATAGACCTTTTATTTTCTTCAAATTGATTTCAATCATTGTTAACAATTGAAGAAAAATTGGAATTGTTAAAAGGAATTTTTACGTTGAAGTAGAAAATCTCCTGGCTTCTGTATGAAATCTTGGCGTGAAAAGAGATTTATATGATTGGCTATTCCAAAATTAACAAAGAAAAGTGTGAGACCAAGGCGCGTAAGGTTAAGAAATTGGCAACAAAAAGGTTTTGAGTTGCCACGTTGCCTTTGGTTTTGTAAACTGGTGCTACTGTGAAAATATTGAATGTGAAAAGGAAAGACAAATAATTGTAGTGTATCAATAATAATGATGATAGAAACCAAAAAAAAAAAAGAAGAAAGAAGAAAAGAAAAGAGTCAAAAGTTACAGTAAAAGTAAAAATTATATATCATCATTATTATTTTTATCATTATATTTATTATACAATATTTTCTTAATTAATACAATAATAATAGATCACTGAGAAGGAGGTGGTAGATCATGATCAAATAAAGCCCTGAAAAAGTCATCGCCTGTTGGAGGAGGAGACATATCACCTATCCCGGGTCTGTTTGAAGCAGGAACACCCGAACCTCTATTATCTTAGAATTCAGATCTGTAACGGTCCTCATCCGAAGTAAATGAAAGGATCTCATGGTCATCAGCTTGGGGTCCTCTAGATGATGAAGCACTAGGATCTCTCACCCCGTGAAACTGAAAGTCTCAAACATCTTGCTCTAATTGGTGATATAATTTTTTAAAATGGGCAACCTGTTGACGACTAGCAGCTAACTCTTCTTGAAGTTTCTTATTTTGTTCCTCAAGCATCCGCTGTGAGCCAGAAAGGAAAAGAGTAAGAGCATACATAATCATGCATACATATAGCATAAATTATCATGGAACAAGAAAACCTACCAGGTAATTCATATCAACGCCCTGTGGATGAGATGGCATCTCCGGTTGATTAGAATGAGCAAATGGAGGAGTTGTAAAGGAAGGTCCAACCTCATGACCAAATGAGCCAGTAGCCTAAAAATAATCATTAAAAAGTCAAAACAAGTTAAGAAAGAAGCAATTGCAATGGAAAATGGTAAAAGTTTACCTGAGAAGTTCTAGCCCCGAGATGCTAGACAGACTCTCTTCCCTCTCCGTGATACTCCTCCTCATCTCTATCCTCATTTTCCTTAGGAATCTCCCTTACACCAACAAGAGATACATCAAAGTTCAAGAGTCCTAATCAAATAAATTGGGTATATGATGCACCCGGTGGATAGAGAAAGGTTTCAACATCATAACCGTGTTGAGCAAACCACCATGCATTCTCCAGCATTGATGTGATATTTAAAGTATACTTCGGATAGCTCATCTGGATCCTCCGCCATTCGGGACCAAGGAACCATTCATACACTCTCTCCCCGAGAAACCAGCCACTAGACACAGGGCCAGCGATGACTCGACGAGTATGTTGAAAAGGCAATGTGGCATTTATGGAGGAAGTCCAGTTCGTCCGCTCTTTTGTGTTCCACCAAGCCAAATTGACCTACAAAATGATATAAGGTAAGTGAACTTTTATATAAATTTTAAAGTATACTAATGCTATTTTACTTAGCCCCAGGTTAAGCAACTTAAGAGATAGCGCTAGGTGTGCACATGGTGAGAGCCGGGAACTTCTACACGATCTGACAACTAAAAATTCAATCTTGAATACCCGACTCTCTCTCAAAAAATGCCAGGCACCCTCACAATATTATGCTTATATGCCCATAACTACAACAATAATAAAAATCAAATTCATGCAAGAATAAGAATGGAATTTACATTGGTGGAAGAAGAGTACATCGACAACCACCATAAAGCCAACAAAAGACTTTTTATTTCTGCAAATCTTATCAAGTCCATGATAAAGACAGGCAAGGCCATCTTCATCCCAGCTGTAAAGCGGTACCATACTCATATCAGTAAGGGCCCTCAACACCGACAAATGGATGGCAGATTCGGTGCTGCATAAAATGGTTGACCCTAGCAAATATAGTAAAAATCCTCGAGCATATTGTTTGGTTGTTTCTCTATGAACCCGTCCTTCATAGTTCATTTAATAACTCCGAATCGGCTCAATTTTTATCTTGAAATGCCCTTTAAATGATGGTTCTATACCGATTAACTGTTGGACTTCTTCGAATATTAGAATATCATTGGTAAGAGAGACCGGAAGGCCATAGTACCGGATACCAGTTATGGCTGTATAATCAACTGGGCCAATGGTCATTTCTCCTATAGGTAGGTGAAAAGTATGGGTCGTGTCCATCCACCGCTCTGAAAATGCTTGAACTACACTCCTGTCTATCGGACACTTCTCGGATGGTAATTACAAGATAAAGCTTTCAAAACCGCAATCTCAGATAATCAGTTTTACCGGAGGAGGTGCTACATCATACCATTGTCGGGCTTTATAGACATACCCTCCACCCCGAATAACGCAACGATCATGCTAACACGGAGCCAGGTAAGTTAACACAAGGTAAGTATATCATCATATCAATACCACTGATTTGTAGGCTAAATTTATTTATGTTCTATTTTTAGTCTATCTATTTACTTGTTTGTTAAATTCTTAAAAATATTCATCTAATTAATTTATTTTTCCTAAATCTTAAAAAACAAAAAAAAATAACAACAAACAAAAAAATACTACAAAAATAAAAAAATGAAAAAATAATTTGCTATTAAAATAAATAATTGAATTATTACCTTGGTTTTTTTACTTGAACTACGATGAATCTGCATCCGGACTAGTAAACTTATAGTTCTATTTTCATGCCGTTGAATAAACTCTAATAACTCAGCATTAGATCGAGTTCCTGATCTCGAAGTGTAACATCCTCTAACAATTCTTACATAAAAATTATCAAAGAATGTTATACGATATACTGTCCACGCTCCAATCAATTCATAGAAGACTCTCTTCATAAATAAAATTTTTCAAATAATAAGACAATTTGTATATCACAACACTTATAGGTCCAACATTTAGACCAATTTTCAATAATCCAAATACTAGTTACAAACTAGATAACTATCATACATTTGTCAAATCAAATGATTATATAATACATTCCTTTCTTTAATAGTCATTCACTTTAATTCTCACACTTTATCCTTTAAATACATATATTCCTTTCATGTTTACACATTTGTACAATCTCTTAAATAGTCAAACAAAAGTATCTATATACATTTTATAACTTATGAATACAATATACACTAGATCATCATCTGTCCAATAGGTAATTTCCTGAGATTCTTAATTTCACTTCTTAACTTGCTCCGATGTCCTGATACCTGCGTGTCAGAAAACAATTCTAACACGCTAAGCAAAGCTTAGTGGTGCTTGTATATGCATATTTTATCACTTAATATTAAAGAAATAAACTTATGAAAATATAGTAAAACACTTAGTTTTAAGAAGTATTTCAATATATGAACTAATTTCAGTAACAAATCAACATACCATGCTGACTACACAAAATAATAGTTGTACCTTGAAAAAAGTTATCATGCAATACAATACTTTCGGTACTGCAACTTGTCTCGTTAAGAATCATTTTATTTAAGACTTGCTTTCTCATTTGATAACATTGTTCACAATATGCTTATTTTGTTTTTCAATAAGTCTTCCTTTTCAAGTTCACATATAGGATCATTTCATTCAATCTATACTTTTCAGCACTTAATTTTAGTACTATACTTTGGAGAACTTTGTATCTCACATCATTATATACACTTTTAATCATTTGATTAATTCAATACATTGAGCATAATATTTCCATTTAGTGCATTAGAACATTCACTTGTAAACAATAATATATATATTAACAATCACTTGTACATTGTAACATAGTAATTCAATTTTAAGTAATTGACTTATATTATTATTTTACATTTCTTTCGTTAGTCACAACTATCATGTTCACATGTATTTTCAATTAAATATCTTCATTTATTATGCCCATACATACTAAACTTAGATCATAGGTTTCGATAACATATTAGTGTAGCAATCTGAATGCCATCTCTCAAGAATTTATAATGGCAATCATGCCCACTATCACTGATAACACAATGTGTCCATTAATGGCACGAGGTGCCCACATCACTGTGGCTATCTTTCCTCTGGTTAGCCATTCAATCCAAAGCTAGATATAAACTTAGTATGATTTGGGCCATTCATTAATTTTGATGAACACTACATTGTTTATATCATTTCATTGGTACTATACAATTATCAACATTTGGTAGGATATATATGTGTAACTTATCTAACATTTATCACTCGTTTTCATATGTTTAACACATCAACACAAAAGTATGGACTATACACATATTAGTCTCATGTCATTGATTAACACTAACTTGTTTATATCATTTCATTAGTACATTACTCTTATCAACATTTAGTATGATATATATATTTGTCACTTATCTAAAGTTTCTCACTCTTTTTCATACATTTAACACATACACATGAATTCTCAACATAAAAGTATGAAATATACACATATTAGCCTCATACTATGCCCGTATATCACAAAATACAAGCCAAAAACATTATTTAGGAACCCCACGGTCGTGGCATCTCAACCCCATACCCGTGGGATCCCAAATGAAGCTGTAAAATAAGTTTGAAGACCCCACGGTCATGGCATTCAAAGGGCCACGACCGAGGCATTGAAAAGTGTTCTGTTTTACCAAAATTCATAAAGAAACAGTCACGTTTCCATCCCATGACCATGGCACTCATTTGCCACGACCATGACATTGATTTTGGGTCTGTTTTCAGAGTAATTCTTTCTCCAACAATTTCAACTTTGATGCCACGCCCATGGCACCTATAAGCCACACCTATGGCATCACAAACACATGTATTTTGCACTTTTAACTTCATTAAACACACACATATTGAAGATCTAAGAAAATAATGTATCAAATTTAATATTTTGA
This sequence comes from Garcia nutans, assembly GCA_947685225.1. NCBI lineage: Eukaryota > Viridiplantae > Streptophyta > Magnoliopsida > Malpighiales > Euphorbiaceae > Garcia > Garcia nutans. The sequence goes on from CANTUV010000044.1 coordinate 21,781,008, forward strand.
CATAAACAGAATTCATATCAAATATGTTACTACAACTTCACTTAATCAAACTTTCATCCATTTCATATGGATAAAAACAACATCAAACCCTTCAATTCTCATAACGATTGAGTTAAGATTCAAACCTAACATATAAAGATTATTTTTCACTCAACAATCCATTTAATCAATATTTTCAAAAAATATATCATGATAAAGAATAGATTAGTAAAACTCATACAAATTCATAGCACATACCTCTTCAAACTCTTCTTTTTCTTTCCTTTTCTCTCTTTCCCTTTGATTATTTATTGATAATCTTGCCTTTTCTAGCTTATTCTTCTAACAATCTATACATATATTTGATTTACTCTTAATCCTTGATGGATTTGATGAAGGGAAGAAGAAATAAGTGAAGATGGTGATGATAGCGTGGAAGATGGAGAGAAATCAGAAAATTCTACACATTGACACATATACACATATATATATAATATTTTTTCATCTAGTGAGGGAATGCTAATAATAACTATGGTGCACCCTCAATCTTAACCGTTGATTCCAAATCGAGTTTTAATCTCGTAAAACAGTAACAATAATCTCTTCAGTAAAGTTTTAAGGTATACAATTTACTATTCTTTACGTATAGCATCCATAATACTGTTATCACTATACACTATCAATTTTTTTTCAATATTAGTTAAAACATCCCTGTTGAAAATCTTGACCATTAAAATTCTCCCCCGCTAAAAAAATTTCGTCCTCGAAATTTACATACTATGGCAATAAGCTATTTACTTTTTAAATAATCTCAAATTTCATATAAAATCAACGATTTTCTTAACTTACATAACATTTATTTATGTCTAATATCAATCAACATAACACTTTCAGAATAATCATCTTATAGAACTGTAGAAGATTCAGCTCTACACACTTACACTTTTCAAGTTCAATTTTGGATTTGCCTTTATTCCTCTTAAATTTTTTTTTCTATAATTTGTATCATTATATTCCACTATTATATGTATATCTCATTCTTTCTCTTATTTATTGAACATTAAATCCTAGTTTTGGATAGCAGGTCACTGATGGCAAGTAAATGCCCACTGTATCAATATGGCCAAAGGCCCACTATGGTATGAATGCCCACTGTATATAATGACACAGAGTGTCCACTGAGAGAAAGGAACCAAAGGTCCTCTATGACGCAAAGCGTCCACTGATGGCATAGATGCCAATATCACTGGGACATATATATAAAAAATGTCCTCTATGGTATAAAGTGGCCACTTTCGATATGGGACATAAGCGTCCTCTATGGCACAGAGTGCCCACTTTCAATATGGGACAAAAGTGTCCTCTATGGCACAAAGTGCCCACTTTCAATATCGCATAAAATGCCCACTATCACTTTGAATATTGACCCTTTAGCTAATCCGGAAACTAGATTTAACATCAGTATCATTTCTTTCAATGGTATAAAGTATTGTCAATTATAATATCCTTTGAAATATAACTTTCTCTTTGAATGGAATATAACACTTTCTCTTTGAAATGTTTGTTTCTTACTGTAAGTTTATAAGATATAAGCAATTATTTCAAACACATGTATCATATGCTCATATATACACAGCATATGTATTTTTTATTAGTTCGACTGATTTTATTTATTCACCAATCTTTATCTTTTTCAAATCATTTTCATGTTTCCACTGTAATAATGAAATCTACAAAGATTTCCACTCTTTTTACTTGTTTAATTCTTTTCTTAACATATTAAAAATTTATAACTATTCTTTCACTTTAAGAGTACATGTACATTTATAATTTATTCGCTATGTCTCATACACACATTCACACACACACACACACACACACACACACACACACACATATATATATATATTTACCTTGTATTACCATACATCATTTCACTAGAAAGGTTAAACTACCTTCAAATCTCACTACATTTTTTTCTTTTGACATTATCAATTCCTTTCTTTCTATTGTAATCAATTAATATCAGTTAACTCTTTAACACTACTATATATAATCTATAAATTAATTTTACTTACTAAATAATGTTACTATCACATATTTCATCAGTACACAATATATAAATCTCACATTCTTACTTTCATTACTCAATCAATTTGTATATACCTCTTTAGTTTCTTTAACTTGCTCTTCAAATTATGTACAATCATTACTAAGTTAGCATTATATCATTCTTCTCACCTTGCTTCGGAAATTATCTTATTTCATCATGAAGATGTTAAATCCACTAATCACTTATAATTGTCTTTTATCTTTTCTCTACCTTTACACTTCTTTCACATATCCAATTACATTTATCCATACTTCACATTTCAGTTTCATCATTTAATGGATTGATTTCATTTCAATCTTATAAGCAATCAATTCTAACTATGTTTTAGATGTATTCAATAACTCTCTACTGATTTCCACCCATAAACCCTACTTTGTGAAGGAATAAGAAGGTAGAAATATGCATAAGCAAATGCATGACCATGCAAGTGATCATGCACATCACTGTTTCAATTATTTTTAAAGTTATGAAGAATAGAAATATGCATAGCCAGATGCATATCCATATGAATGGTCTTACATGTCATGTCCATATGAATGATCATGCACCTCAATATTGGAATTTCTTCTCAAAGTTTGAAGAATAGAAATTTACACAAGCATATGACTATACAAATAATCATGCGTATCACTACTAGAATTTCTTTTCAATTATTTCATACACCATATCTTTCACAAGTAATGGTGTTTTATCAATTCACAAATCTCTTTTCATAATAAAAACCAAGATCATTTCAATAAATAGCACACTAAGTGGTATTCAAACACTAGCCTCTTTACCAATACTCTTCCATTACTTTTCATTTCAATCTTTTGTTTTGATGACATTTTAGAAGATAATAGAAGACACTAGAAACCTTTAAATAAGTTTTAGGCCCATTATCCAATATACTCACTTATGCAATAGTTTTGATGCATTCACGTGCTTTCATTTAACTATCACTTCAATCCTTAATGTTGAAACATTATAAAAATAAGTACTTTTGACACTACTCCATTATCCATATGTCACATTTAAAATACAGCTCGAATTCATTTCGAGCTATAAGGGTATTTTCATAATTTCTTACCTCTTCAAAATCTTTTTCCACTATACGGATATTATCCATACTCGGATTCACTGTTACTCTTATTAAGGCTTATTTTAAGGCTTATTTAACCTTATCATTATCAATTCCAAATGCTCTCATATCATAATCAATCTAATTTGACACTCATATATTCACTTAATGCAGAAAATCAATACATTGGAAAACATGACAATTCTCATTCTCGTAAGACATTTCATTCTCGAAATTTATCTATTTGTCATAATTCATTCCTCAAATTCCAATGAATTGTTACACTTCCACTGTGTTACTTTGACATATCTCATTGGCTACTCATATCTTGTTTTCTTTTCACATCCTTTATTATCACACATAGATCTAGTACACTCCAAACAATACACTACGAATTCTCAATCAATTCTTAGTAAACGTTCTACTCCATAAACATATGGAATATCAATTGTATCAAAACACATATCCACTTATTTACTTCACATAACTTAGAAAATTACATTTCACTTCTCCCATAACTCCACATGCCAAAAACGCCTAAACCACTCTCTGATACCACTAAATGTAACATCCTCTAACAATTCTTACATAAAAATTATCAAAGAATGTTATACGATATACTGTCCACGCTCCAATCAATTCATAGAAGACTCTCTTCATAAATAAAATTTTTCAAATAATAAGACAATTTGTATATCACAACACTTATAGGTCCAACATTTAGACCAATTTTCAATAATCCAAATACTAGTTACAAACTAGATAACTATCATACATTTGTCAAATCAAATGATTATATAATACATTCCTTTCTTTAATAGTCATTCACTTTAATTCTCACACTTTATCCTTTAAATACATATATCCCTTTCATGTTTACACATTTGTACAATCTCTCAAATAGTCAAACCAAAGTATCTATATACATTTTATAACTTATGAATACAATATACACTAGATCTTCATCTGTCCAATAGGTAATTTCCTCAGATTCTTAATTTCACTTCTTAACTTGCTCCGATGTCCTGATACCTGCGTGTCAGAAAATAATTCTAAAACGCTAAGCAAAGCTTAGTGGTGCTTGTATATGAATATTTTATCACTTAATATTAAAGAAATATACTTATGAAAATATAGTAAAATACTTAGTTTTAAGAAGTATTTCAATATATGAATTAATTTCAGTAACAAATGAACATACCATGTTGACTACACAAACTAATAGATGTACCTTGATAAAAGTTATCATGTAATACAATACTTTCGGTACTGCAACTTGTCTCATTAAGAATCATTTTATTTAAGACTTGCTTTCTCATTTGATAACATTGTTCACAATACGCTTATTTTATTTTTCAATAAGTCTTCCTTTTCAAGTTCACATATAGGATCATTTCATTTAATCTATACTTTTCAGCACTTAATTTTAGTACTATACTTTGGAGCATTTTGTATCTCACATCATTATATACACTTTTAATCATTTGATTAATTCAATACATTGAGCATAACATTTCCATTTAGTGCATTAGAACGTTCACTTGTAAACATTAATATATATATTAACAATCACTTGTACATTGTAACACAGTAATTCAATTTTAAGTAATTGACTTATATTATTATTTTACATTTCTTTCGTTAGTCACAACTATCATGTTCACATGTATTTTCAATTAAATATCTTCATTTATTATGCCCATACATACTAAACTTAGATCATAGGTTTGGATATCATGTTAGTGTAGCAATCTGAATGCCATCTCTCAAGAATTTATAATGGCAATCATGCCCACTATCACTGATAACACAATGTGTCCATTAATGGCATGAGGTGCCCACTATCACTGTGGCTATCTTTCCTCTAGTTAGCCATTCAATCCAAAGCTAGATATAAACTTAGTATGATTTGGGCCATTCATTAATTTTGATGAACACTACATTGTTTATATCATTTCATTAGTACTATACACTTATCAACATTTGGTAGGATATATATGTATGTCACTTATCTAACATTTATCACTCATTTTCATACATTTAACACATCAACACAAAAGTATGGACTATACACATATTAGTCTCATGTCATTGATTAACACTAACTTTTTTATATCATTTCATTAGTACATTACTCTTATAGACTTTTAGTATGATATATATATTTGTCACTTATCTAAAGTTTCTCACTCTTTTTCATACATTTAACACATTTACATGAATTCTCAACACAAAAGTATGAAATATACACATATTAGCTCATACTATGCCCGTATATCACAAAATACAAGCCAAAAACATTATTGAGGTACCCCACGGCCGTGGCATCTCAACCCCGCCCCCGTGGGATCCCAAATGAAGCTGTAAAATAAGTTTGAAGACCCCATGGTCGTGGCATTCAAGGGGCCACGACCGTGGCATTGAAAAGTGTTCTGTTTTACCAAAATTCATAAAGAAACAGTCACATTTTCCATCCCACGACCGTAGCACTCATTTGCCACAACCGTGGCATTGATTTTGGGTCTGTTTTCGGAGTAATTCTTCCTCCAACAATTTCAACTTTGATGCCACGCCCATGGCACCTATAAGCCATGCCCATGGCATCACAAACACATGTATTTTGCACTTTTAACTTCATTAAACACACACATATTGAAGATCTAAGAAAATAATGTATCAAATTCAATATTTTGACATAAACAGAATTCATATCAAATATGTTACTACAACTTCACTTAATCAAACTTTCATCCATTTCATATGGATAAAAACAACATCAAACCCTTCAATTCTCATAATGATTGAGTTAAGATTCAAACCTAACATATAAAGATTATTTTTCACTCAACAATCCATTTAATCAATATTTTCAAAAAATATATCATGATAAAGAATAGATTAGTAAAACTTATACAAATTCATAGCACATACCTCTTCAAACTCTTCTTTCTCTTTCTCTTTCTCTCTTTCCCTTTGATTACTTATTGATAATCTTGCTTTTTCTAGCTTATTCTTCTAACAATCTATACATATATTTGATTTACTTTTAATCCTTGATGGATTTGATGAAAGGAAGAAGAAATAAGTGAAGATGGTGATGATGGCGTGGAAGATGGAGAGAAATCAGAAAATTCTACACATTGACACATATACACACATATATATAATATTTTTTTTCATCTAGTGAGGGAATGCTTATAATAACTATGGTGCACCCTCAATCTTAACAATTGATTCCAAATCGAGTTTTAATCTCATAAAACAGTAACAATAATCTCTTCAGTAAAGTTTTAAGATATACAATTTACTATTCTTTATGTATAGCATCCACAATACTGTTATCACTATATACTATCAATTTTTTTCAATATTAGTAAAAATGTCCCTGTTGAAAATCTTGACCATTACACGAAGCATGCATTTTCTCCTCAACTCTATGCTAAACTCTTTGTTTTCACTATCAAAATAAGTGTAATTGTGGATGAAAAGAAGAGATGAGCCGAGATTTATATAGAAAAATTGCAAAGGAAAAAGACAAAAGTAAAAAAGAGAAAAACATTATTCTCGTGAAAAAAAGAGAAAAAAAAAAGAGAAAAAAGTAAATGTTACTATTGATAAATAGTAAATGAATAGTTGTTGTATAGTGCATAAATAGTGACTACACAGTGAATAAATAGAAAACTCAATTATTCAATTCAATCATTCAGATATTTGTGTGTTTATAAATATTTTTGTACTTTTAAAATATTTTTACACGCAGGGGGCAAGAAGATATGGGCATGGTAAAAATTAGCTAATTTTTTTGCAAATTCCTTTAGCATCCTACTGACTACAATTATTTTTTGTAGATAATCAAATCTCTCTTAAGTCTAAAACTTAGCTTAGGTCCAGAACCTAATTTCTCTTTTAAGTCCAGAACTTACCTCGAGTCCAGAATCCAAATTATTTTTAAGTCCAGAACTTAGCTTAGGTCAAGAACCTAAATTCTCTCTTAAGTCCAGAACTTACCTCGAGTCTAGAATCCAAATTATTTTTAAGTCCAGAACTTTGCTTAGGTCCAGAACCTAAATTCTCTCTTAAGTCCAGAACTTAGCTTAGGTCCAGAACCTAAATTCTCTCTAAAGTCCAGAACTTAGCTCGGGTCCAGAACCCAAATCTCTTTTAAGTCCAGAACTTAGCTTAGGTCCAGAACCTAAATTCTCTCTTAAGTCTAGAACTTACCTCGGGTCCAGAACCCAAATTATTTTTAAGTCCAGAACTTAGCTTAGGTCCAAAACCTAAATTCTCTCTTAAGTCTAGAACTTAGCTCGGGTCCAGAACCTAAATCTCTCTTAAGTCCAAAACTTAGCTCGGGTCCAGAATCCAAATTACCCTTAAGTCCAAAACTTAGCTTGGGTCCAGAACCCAAATTATCCTTAAGTCCAAAACTTACCCCGGGTCCAGAATCCATATTCTAAATCTAGCTCGGGTCCAAAACCCAAATTATTTTTGAGTTCAGAGCTCAAACCAACCTTGGGAGTCCAGTATGGCTCCAAACCCAGTCAAAAATCACATTGCTTTTCACTCTCTGTTGCCGTAGTCTCAGATCGCTCAAGCAAGGGACAAACTGTAGACCCTTAATTTTTGACCCAGTCTGGTCTAATATTTTTAAAATAGTCCTTTTTGTGGTATTTTAATTAAATAAATAAATAGCTACGGTGAATTGGCTGGCCTACACCCCAGCTCCAGCACAACTCTTGCAATTCTCATGCTGGCCCGCCCGTAGCCCGCAGCAGTTTTTGCCAGCGCAATTTTTGTCAGCGCAGTTTTTTTCAAAATCGAATTCTACTTGGTTTTTATTTCTTTTCCTAAATGGTTTTGATGTCCTCAGACAATTAGAATTAGGTTTTGATTTTTTTTCCTAAAAATACCACATTAAAACATACAAAAAGGGACTTTTATGGACGGAACTTGGATCTTTTGAAAAAGGAAATTTTAAACCAAACTTGGGATCCTTAAATTCTTTCGGCCAAAAGAAAACCCTAGCAAGCAAGGAGAAATCCAAGACACAGCAACCAAAGGAGGCAACAAGAAATCGTCTCCAGATTGCTTTACTCAACCAAAATTAAATCTGAAGCAGGCAACAACTTGGTTCAATTTTTTCAAATTTGGTGGAGCCTTCAAATGTAGGTAAATTGCTCTAACTTCAGTTTATTAAATCATTAAGCATCTTCATCTTTTATGCCATCATCACACTGCCTTAATTATTTAATTCTTTCTTTAATTTAGTTTATGCAGTAGCATAAATTAATTCATACAATATCTAAGGTCTTAATTAAAGTAAATAACATAATCATTAAAAACACAAATCTAATTACTTAAACCCTAAGTTATTCAAACCCTAAATCTTAATTAATTCTGTTTTCAAACCTTCACAGTAGTTTTTATAATTTTATTCATTGAGTTATTTTAATTTTTCAATAATTAATTTGGCTTTCTATGTTTGTTTCACCTAAAAAAAATATTTAAGTAGTTATTACAGCCAATATTAAAACCACACTTAATTTTGATTACGGTAAAACATCAAATCCTAAATTCAAAATCATAATTTTAAAAATCAAGGTTTCAAACCATAAAACCCTAATATCTTAACCGCGAGTCCTAAACCCTAATATCTTAAGGTTCCAAAACCCCTAATTTCATGATGTTAGCCTTAAACCCTAATTTGATTAACTAAAAACCTTACTACTTTCTTCAAACCATAAAACCCTAATCAATTTCATTTTTCCAAAAACCCTTACAGTAGTCTAAATAACAATAATAATAATTCCGAAATCCCAAAAACCCCAAATGTTAATTAAAGAACCCTAAATTGAGATATAAACCTAAATTTGTATCTTTATTTGCTTTATTTAATTTTAGATTTGATTATGTAGTTTATTATATGTTTTGATGGCTGATTTATTTAATTTCAATTCTTGATTTATTTAATTTTTTATGGATAGATATTTTCTTTATTAATATGATTATCATTTGTTTGTTTTAGTATTAAAATTGTAAGAGGCATGTTTCCACTTTGTGGGTACATCATTAGTTAAATTTTATGTAATTTAAATTGCTTTTATATTTTGGACCAATGTAAGGACATATTTCCATCCTCGGATGGGTGTCCATTTATTTGTTTTGTTTGGACATTGCTTTGATTTTAATATAATGATGCTTTATTTTAATTGTTGCATGTAATATGGATAATATTGTTATACTTAAGAATTTTATAATATTAAGACCTACAAAGGAGGCCGGTTCCAATGAACCGGGCGTTGTGGGGGTGCTAGGCCGTTTCTCACCTCCCCATACGTACCTAACTTTTCGAACCCATTAGGGGTTGGAGATTCCTTAGGAATCGAGTCATCCACCATTTTTTTTCGACCTGTTCGGGTGGCGACTCCTTTTTCTCCAGGTTTAGGCCCGTGTTCTCTAAGGTCCCAAGCCTAAACAGTACCGAAGTCGCAAGAACCATTCCATTGAGAGTGGGGGCGAAAATCCCCGCTCACAGTTTTGTACTTCAGCCTATATCATGACACTTTAAATAAACTTAAGCACAAATTTAAAGAAACATCAATTACACAAATTATCAAAATAATTATCCACACTTAATCATTTGCTTGTCCCCAAGCAAAGTTAAAATCAAAACAATACTAAGAAAAATTCAGTCAAGTTCAAGAGTTATAAGGATATAACAATGCTCTCTTTTTCTAAAATCCACAATACTTATCAAATCAAACAAAATCAATACTCATGCAATTTATTGGCTTTCCATGCATAACTAATATTGTCACTCCCTTACCAACTCTTTAAAGTGTTTAAATAAGGTAGTGTTTACACTCATGACATTTAGTGAAAGATTAGCACCATGGGCTTGCTTATCAATCAATTTTCTAACACTAAATTCCAATCAATCATCAATCATGAGGTCTTTTATTTGGTTGTAATAGGGCTAAGGTAAAGGTATGGCATTTGGGAGTGTGAGTTTATTCATTAAGTTCAAGAGCATTTCAAGAATGAAGTAAGCAACGTAATACAACTAAACAATCCCAAAATACCTTCCACTCACTTAGCTCTTGACGTTAAAGAACTTTTTAAGGGACTCCACTTATTAACTTTGTAATGATCATTCCCAAACTTATTACAACCCTACAGATAAGAATAACAACCTCTATTATATATATTTTTATTTTTATTATTATTTTTTTTAAAATAGGACTTGATTTGGTTTCTCTTTTAGATTTAATTTAGCAATAATATGAGGAGAAAGGAAATCTAATACAAGAGCAAATAATTAAAACACACTTATTTATAACGTTCAACCTACTAAATTTAACCCCCACACTTTATTTAACACAACACCCAATCACATAAACTCTTAAAATGCTCTTGACCTAATGAAAGGGTAAGAGTCAAAACAAAATGGTTCAAGGCTAATAGTGTTGTGAAAACGAAAGAAAAGGAGAAATGAAATAGGCTCAAAATTGACTAAGGTCGAATATAAGGTTGGTCTTTTAAGCTAAAATGGGTGCACCTAATTGCCTTAATCATATTGATGCCCAAACAAAATTGGTATGTAGTCTCAAATGCATGTCAAAGCAAGTTCTAGCAATTCATCAATCAAGGATGTTCATACACAAAAATAATAATAAGTTGGCATCCAAATTAAAAAGGCCCAATTTCTCACAAGTTTAAAAGGCAATGCAAGGAATATCCATCCAAATCAACAATAAGCACCAATTTTATCTAATTTTCAATTCATGCTTCAAAAATTAAAAGGCTGACTATCAATAATCTTATAACAATTAAACTTTTCAAAATTCTAAACAATATAAAACAAGGTACTTCAATTAAATAAAACAACTAAATTAAGAAAAAAACTAAATTGAAAACAAAACCTTAAATTGACAACAAAAACTTTGCACTCCACACATAAGATTGACATTGTCCTCAATGGAAAAAAGCATAATTTAAAAGAAGAAGAGTTAAGGCACAACCTATTTTCCATTATTTCCCTATGTGAGACAAAGTGATACCTTATCCCTTCATCAACAAAACATTAATTGTTTAAAGAACACTAAAGAACAAAATAGCAATAACATAAGATAATAAAAGTTTAAGGTTTAAATAACTAAAAATCGTAAATAAAAATAACAACTAAAACATCCAACAACTGAAAACGAGAAAATAAACAGTGTTCTCAATAAGTTGAAGATGATAGAATCTATAGCGATGGAGGATATGATGATGATGCAGCCAAAGGGTGAAGGCTAAGAATTTTGTCCAGGTTGCTATTAATGAGCACTAATTGGTTTAGGACTTCAGCATGATTTGTGATCCACTTTGCTTTCTAGGGCTTCTATCTTGCTAATCACCTCATAATTTTTAGGAATTGGGGTATCTTCATCCAAGAAAGTGAATCCGAGTCAGACTCCTCATCAACTTGTTGTCTCTTTTGGCAGTCCCCCCCTGTGTACTTGGCTCTTCAAAAGTCATCATATAAGCCCCTCCCCTCTTGGTAATCATGTGCATTTTCTTAAGGGTGGCTAGGTCAAGAGAGTCACTACCCGAAATTCTTGTCATGTTGCAATTGTTCGGGCCAAAACCATCATCAAGTGCCATGGCTAGGGTGGTCACTAATCCACCAATACAAATTGGCCCCTTTTTCCTATTAGCCACACTATAAAAAACATCAGCTAACCAATAACTAGTACTCACATGTATAACATTATTAGCACAATCCAAAAAAATAGCTTGCTAAGTTCAACTACTCCCTGTCTTTCCTTCCTAGCAAAGAATCCACAAGACATAAAATGGTGCAAATATCACAAAACCAATTTTCCTACATACATCCCGCCTGATCTTAATGCTCCCTACTCAAATTGTTGCTTAATATCCTTAGGCACAAATTTTTCCCCCTCTTTGTTGAAACCTAAAATATCATTCAAATGTGCAATATCAATCACATATGGTTTCCAAGCAATTTGAATCCTAACCTAGTGCAAATCTTAGATTCATCTCTTTTAACTTTAATAGAGGCTAGAAATTCAATGGTGAGTTCTTGAAATTGTAAAGGTTTGAGGGAAACAAATCTTTTTCATCCTAGGTATTGAACATACCTAGTAAAATTTTCCCTAATTTGAAGAGCTAATAATAGATTCTTCACTTACATACCTTATGGGAAAGAAACCTCATACAAGAAGAGCTATTCTCTTTGAAGAAGATGATGAAGATGATGGAGGTTGCCTCCTCTTGTGATGGGACACCATTTTGGTTCAAGGCATCTTGAATCTTGGTGAAAATTGAAGATTGGAGTGATTTATTTGCATTTTTATGAAGAAATAAGGAGGATTTGATGGAAATTTTGAAGGTTTTGGGGTGGGTTTAGGTTGGGTAAGAGAGGGAGAGGCAAGAGAATGGGAGAGAATGAGAGAGAAAATGGAGTTAGGGTTTAAAGTGAAGAGGAAGAACTAAAAAAGTTGGGTTTTTTTTATGTGGGTTAAAAGAGATGACATGGCCAAGTTGAAATTGACTTGGCCGTGTAACATCCTAAAATTTTTAAAAATTTCTAATTTTTGGAAAATTGGACCAAATAAATTATAATTTAAAAGGATAAATTAAATTAATGGTTTTAAATTAAAAATGAAGGGATTTTAAATGAAAAAGTGGAATATATATGTGATATATATGCAAAATATACATAACATATATAAAAGTCAACACTTTTTAAAAGAAAATGGTATTTTGGTAATTAAATCTTATAAATTCAAAATTAATAAAATAATTCAAAAACAAAATAATGTTGAATGTAAGAGGGAAATTAGGACTTTTAATTTATTAAAAAAATAATTAAAAAATTAAATATTAAATTATTTTAATATATATATATGTGTGTGTGGTTAAAAAAAATGAAAAGGAAAGAATATTAAAAGTCTTCTTGTTCTTGTTCTTGTTCTTCTTCTTCTTCTTCTTCTTCTTCTTCTTCTTCTTCAAGGACGTGACTTCCATGGGAGTTTGAAGACCAAGGATTTTGCTTCTTCCATACTCCATAAATTGAAGGAATTAACAAGTTTCAAGTGGATTTTTGGTGATTTCCACCAAAATTTGTAAGTTTCCATCTCTTTTCTTTGAATTCCATGGAAGATGAGATTATGAGAGAATTTGGATTTTTATGTAGTATGTTATAATTGTTGGAATTGGTGTGTATGATGTTATTTTGGGTAGTTAAGGTTAGATTGAAGTGATGATGGAGTTTGGTTAAAGAATGGTGAAGAGAGAGAATTTAGGGTTATGGATTTTTGGGGTTTTGAAAACATGAACTTTAATTGTGCAAATTGATTCCAAATGAGTTTTTTTTTATTCATAAACAAGTATTTTAAAGTCAAATATTGGATTTGGTGGTTTGGGTTGGAGTTTGAGAATGGAAGTGGAGATTTAGGGTTTTGGAAAAGTGATTTCCAAAGTGGTTGAATTGTGTGATTTTATTTGTTTAAGCATGTTGTTTAGTGTTAAAAGTGATGAATATAAACTTGGAATGAGTAATGGATTGTGTTGGAATGGAAACCTTCAATGGGGGAAGGTTATGCCATTTTTTAGATTTTGTGTATAAGAGTGTATTTTTATAATGTAAATAATTTAAATGTATTAAAATATATTTTTAATAATATAAATAAACTTAAAACACTAATTTAATTGTAGTAGAATGGAATTCTAATGTTGAAGTAAGGAAAAGCTAAATTTTTGAAAATTTGTAGGAGTGATGTGTAATTATGGTTTAATGTTGGAAATGCCATTAAATGTGATACTAAATGATTATTTGTTATCACATTTGGTTTAGGCATTGAGGGAGATTGATTTGCTTCATCCAAGTGGTGAAGGGCAAGTTAGAAAGATTGGATTGAAGGTTGTTTTTAGCTTGCTTTGGGTTGCTAGTGGAGGTATGTACAAACTTTGAATATAATGTCTATATTTGCATTATATTTGGACTTAAAACACTTTGGTTGAAAATTGTGTTAAGCTACTTGGTTCATTGATTGTGTATGAATAATATGCTATGACATTTGTAATGTCATATATGTGTTAAATGCATTGTGAAAAGCCATTGATAATGGCTAATTTGTGTAACATGTAAAATATGCATCAACAACAACAACAACTAAGCCTTAGTCCCAAACAAGTTGGGGTCGGCTGTATGGATCCTCAACAAAATAAGCTCAAAAGACACCAAAAATGATACTCCAGCCTTAGGCCCCTTCCAAGACACGGATTTTACGTCTCCATTCAAGTCTGTCATTAATCAAATCCGCATCAAGATCTAAGGCACGCAAGTCTCTTGCTATCACCTCCTTCCACACAGTTCTAGGTCTTCCACGACCTCTAGCCCCCTCAATCAACAAATTCTCACACTTACAAACCGCAGCATTAGGAGGTCTTCTTAAAACATGTCCATACCATCTAAGTCTTCCTTCCCTCACCTTATCTCCGACATCCGCTACTTGGACTTTTTGTCGAATATGAACATTCTTAATTTTGTCCAGTCTAGTATGTCCACACATCCATCTTAGCATCCTCATTTCTGCCACACTCATCTTATGCAAATATTGTCCTGTTGGTGCCCAACACTCACTACCATAGAGCATCGCAGGCCTAACAACCGTCCTATAGAATTTACCTTTCACTTTCAGAGGTATTTTCTTATCACATAGAACCCTGGTCGCACCCTTCCACTTCAACCACCCTACCTGTATTCTGTGAGCCACATCTTCATCTATACGGCCATCATTCTGGAACACGGAACCCAAATATTTGAACTGCTTGGTTTTAGGCACCAAAACTCCATCCAACTTAACCTCATGTTCCTGCTTCTTCCTTAGACTGAACTCACAGTGCATATATTCCGTTTTACTCCTACTTAACTTAAAACCCTTGTCCTCGAGGGTTTTTCTCAACACTTTTAACTTACGGTTTACACCAGCACTAGTCTCATCAATTAAAATAATGTCATCAGCAAACAACATACACCAAGGAACATCGTCTTGTATGCTTCTGGTTAGCTCGTCCATAACCAGGGTAAATAAGTATGGACTCATGGCCGAACCTTGATGCAATCCGGTAGTAATGGGGAAAGCCTCAGTGTCTCCACCAGGTGTTTTCACACTAGTGGATGCATTCTCATACATGTCCTTGATGATGTTGATATATTTGCCGCTGACTCCTTTCCTCTTCAAAACCCACCATAACACTTCTCTTGGTACTCTATCATAGGCTTTCTCCAAGTCAATAAATACCATGTGGAGATCTTTCTTCTTCTCTTGTTACAATTCCATGAGTCTTCTTAGAAGAGAAATAGCCTCCATGGTAGATCTCCCTGGCATAAACCCAAACTGATTCTCCGAAACTCTTGTAAGCTTCCTCAATTTGTGTTCAATAATCCTTTCCCATAATTTCATAGTATGGCTCATAAGTTTGATACCCCGATAATTTGTACAGCATTGAATGTCTCCCTTATTTTTATATATGGGTACCAGGATACTCTTCCTCCAGGCATTCGGCATCTTACGTCCTTTCACAATAGCATTAAAGAGTTTAGTTAACCAGGCAACTCCAACCTCTCCAAGGTTCTTCCAAACCTCTATAGGAATACCATCCGTGTAATATCCTCATTTGTGGTCTAGAAGTTTTGATTATGTTATTGTTATTGTTGTTATTGTTGTTGTTGTTGTTGGTTTAAATTGAGAAAAGGAAAGTATATGTATATGTGTTTTGGGGAAATTTAGGGTTTAGAGACAAGTTTATATGTTGTGTATATGGTGATATATATAACATATAAAATGGTCAAAGAGAGAGAGTCAATGCAAGAGGAGATTTTTTATATGGCATGTGAAATTACTTAATTGGGTTTATAAGAGACAAAAGCTAAGTTAAGTGATGAGGGGTATATGAGTAATTGCTTGAAATGAAATGCATGGTGGAGATTAAAAGAAGAAAAGGTGTTTGACTTGTGCATTTTCTTCTTTCTTTCTTGAAGTGGCCGGCTCTCTAAATAGCAAAGAGAAAGGGAGGTGTTCTTGAGGCAAGAAGTAAATTGAAGAAGGAATCAAGAGTTTGGTTAGAGATTTGTGGAAATTTTTCATTTAAGGTAAGTAATTTCTTGTTTTCTTTTATTAATTTTGAAGTTGTGGCTAAGGTGTATTGTGAATTGTTGAGTTGATGATTTGGTGTGTTTGATATGTGTTTACAAGTGTTAAAGTTGATTGTTAGTTAAAAGATTGAATTGAGGTTGGTTTGGTTGTGAAGGTTGTAAGTTTAAATGGATTTTGATAGTGGAAGTTCAAGTGTAAAGTTGGTTTTAGGGTTTGAGATGGTATGTGTCTAAATGTTTTGGTTGATGTGTTTAAATAAGGAATATGGTGATAAATATGTAGAATTTGTGTTTAGAACATTGATTTCATTCATTTGAAACATATTATATGGTGTTTGATGAGTTTGAGTGCAATTGGAGGAGAGTTGTGCATATTAGGGTTTGTGTTTTGGGAGACACGGCCAAAAGCAATGTGAGACACGGCCAAGCCAAGGGATTTTGGGCGTGTTGGATTAGTTTTTGGGTGACATGGCCGTGTTCCCAAGCCGTGTTAGCTACTGAGAGTTTTGGTTTAAGAGACACGGTCACAAGCTTGGCCGTGTCCCTTGCCCGTGTTGCTTACTGTCCAAGTGGGTTGAGTGACACGGCCACAAGCTTGGCCGTGTCCCTCAAGTGGCTGCCCGTGTCCCTCAAATGTGTGGGTTAGGGTTTTTATACTTTGTTCTATTTGCATTGTTTTGGTCCTTTTAAGGTAAGTTGGTACCTTAACCTAAACCTAAACACATTTAAACAATGATTGACCTAAACAAATGCATATGGAAGATCTTAAAGCTATGAATGATATAAATTATTCTTTGCCCTAATTGCATTGTTGAGATTGAACAATGTTATGTTATGCATTGTGAATGGTTATGTGTTTCATGAATAATGTATATTGAAATGTTATATCAAAGATGCTATGATGATTTAAATAAGAGGTGAAATGTGATGTAAAGCCATTGTGATTGGCTATGATGATGATATTGAAAGAAAGAAGGCATGTTTGCCTAAATGTGATGAGAATTTGAGAATGGAAATGGTAACTATATAATAAATGAATTGTTTGTTTAATATGTTATTCAGTTTCAGAGTTCTGGATTTGGGTGGCATGCCTAAGAAATGATGAAAGGTAACAGTCTTGCCGGGTTGAGGATCTCCTCATATGTGTTGAGTTGTTAGTCCAAGAGACTGGGTCTGTTACACTATGAGAATTGTGAATATGAGATATATGATTTGTAACAGTCTTGCCAGGTTGAGGATCTCCTCATATGTGTTGAGTGGATGGTCCAAGAGACTGGGTCTGTTACACTATCCATGGATAGAGATACATGTATATACATTGCCTACTGGCGTGATTATTGTGACTATGAACCAAAGCAGTAACTCTGAACTCTGAATATCTTATTAAATACTTGTTGGGCCCATAGGTGTCAAGGTTATATGAATGTCCTAAATAATGTTATGAGTTAATGAAATGAGATGTTGTTTATTGAGTATGATTGATTAATGTTGAATGTGGAAAGATGTTGAGATGTGGTATGCTCATATGACTATGATTTGTCAAATGCATAATTATGTGGTTAACTTTATATTTATGATGTTGATCTTATCAACAACATATGTGGCATTGCATTACATTAAAGCATACCATTAGCATGTATTATCTTACTAAGCCGTTGGCTTAGCGCGATAGTGTTTAATCGCGCAGGTAATAGAGTTGATAGAGTTGAACCTGAGAGTTCATCAAGACCAAGTGAGAGTAGACCTTGAAGAATTCATTTTGGGAGCTTAAAGATCAGAGCAAACTTGCCAATCATGTATACTTCTTTATATTTTGTAAAGAAATGTTTAATATGTAAATATGTACATATTTTATAACTTCCGCTGTGTAATATTTAAATGTATATATATATATAACTAATATGTTTTGTTTTATAAGTAAATGATCTACTTTTCTATAATGTATAATGATAAGGGTATTGTATCAAATTTAAAGTGTTTTGAATGTTAAGAAAACCGTAGCATCCCTATGTTTGGTGCACTTATGCTACATTGTGGTGGTTGTAGTATGTGTGCATTGGATATGGGGGTGTTACAATTGTTTTGGTATCAGAGCCTAGGTTTGAGATTCTCAGCCTAGGTAAAATGTAATAAAAAGAATATTTTTACTTAAAAAGTTGGTTTTGAAATAAAATACATGTTTGGGATTGGCAACCTCTGATCTTTAATAAGAAGTATCCTACTGTGTTTGCAGTGTTAGGTTGTGATGGATTCTCACTCACGTCAGTCGATTGAGGGTAGTGCCGAGAGTATTGCTCCTGCTGAGGGAGCTAGAGTTGATAGTGTTGAGGAGGCACCTGCTTCGGTGTTGGGTAGACCAGTTGGTGAGGAGGTTCCGCCAGCCTGGTTTAGACATATGATGGAAGTTATGAGGCAAGCACCAGTGCAACCACAGCCACCACCCCCTCAACCTTCAGTACCAGTGAGGCACTATGATAAGCTAAGGAAATATGGAGCGGAGGATTTCCTTGGTACTACTGACCCAGCTGTAGCAGAACAGTGGCTTGACAAAGTACAGAGGATCTTTATTCAGTTACAAGCCACCCCTGAGGAAAAATTTGACTATGCAAGATCTTTGCTACAGAAGGACGCCTACAATTGGTGGAAGACAGTGCCACATTCTATGGATGATCCACCAACCTTGTCTTATGCGGATTTTCTGAGAGAGTTTGAGTTGAATTATACTCCTAGGGAGTACAAAGACATGAAGAAGATGGAGTTCTTAGGCTTGAAGCAAGACAGCAAGACTGTTACTGAGTATGAAGTTGAGTTTATTCGACTGAGTCATTATGCTGGGGGTATTATTGCTGATGAGATTGATATATGTCGGCGATTTGAGGAGGGATTGAGGCCCTCGATCATGTGCTTAGTGGCTGGATCCAGATATCAGGATTTCTCACAGCTAGTGGCAGCAGCTCGAAGTGTAGAGCGAGCTCAAGTTATTGCAGCTGCTTCAGAGGAAGAGGTTAGGGTTAGGAGGCCCCAGTTTGAGGCAGGGTCTTCTTCTGTTAAAAGTGGTAAAGGAAGCTTTGTTCCTAGAGTTAGTAGGAGTCAGAGGTTAGCTGGTAGGTCAGTGCAGTTCCAGAGGCAGAGATTTAGACCTGCAGCTTCAATAGCGAGTGCTCCTACTCCTGGAGTTCAGAGATCCACCTTACCTGTGTGTAACCAGTGTGGTGGAAGACATGGGGGCGTTTGTTGGAGGCATAGTAGATCAGGGGTATGCTTCAGGTGTGGATCACCTGACCACTTTGTGAGAGACTGTCCTGAGAGGCAGGAGCAGATGCCAGTTGATTCTGCTGCTTCTCGAGCTAGTGTGAGGGGAGGCAGAGGAGGCAGAGGTGCCAGCCGAGGAGGTAGACCAGGGTTCAGTTCTAGAGGAGGTGCTACATCCAGGGAGGGTAGACCAGAGGAGGTTGGATCTTCCCAGAGGATGTATGTTATGCAGAGGCAGCCAGATGCATCGGTAGTCATAGCTGGTACTTTTTCTTTATTTGATATTTCAGTACTTGCTTTGATTGATCCGGGTTCCACCCATTCTTATGTTAGTGCATCTGTTTTGCCTGTATCTGATTTGCATGCTGAGTCCCTAGGATTTGATGTGTTGGTGACAAATCCGTTAGGGCATAGTGTGGTTGTGAGTAAGGTGCATCGAGATAGTGCAGTAGTGGTGCAGGGTGAGGAGTTCTTTGGGGATTTGATTGAGATGCCATTTAAGGAATATGATGTGATCTTAGGTATGGATTGGCTATCTCGACATGGAGCTGTGGTGGATTGTAAAAAGAAAATTGTTTCTTTGAGAACGGGTGATGGTAGAGAGGTGATAGTATCTAATGAGCAGGAACAGCTAGCCTCCTTATTTGTTTCAGCTGTTGCAGCCAGGAGGTTGATTAGAAAGGGATGTGAAGCCTATCTTGCTCATGTGGTAGATACTAGAGTGAAGGGTTCCCCTATTGATAGCATTGCCACAGTTGCTGAGTTTCCGGATGTATTTCCAGAGGAGTTGCCAGGGTTACCTCCTGAGAGAGAGGTGGAGTTCGGTATTGAATTGTTGCCTGGTACCACTCCTATCTCTATTACTCCTTATAGAATGGCACCAGCAGAATTGAGGGAATTGAAAGTTCAATTACAGGAGTTGTTGGACAAAGGATTTATTCGCCCCAGTGTTTCTCCTTGGGGAGCTCCTGTGCTATTTGTGAAAAAGAAAGATGGTACTATGAGGTTGTGTATCGATTATAGGCAATTGAACAAGGTGACTATTAAAAATAAATATCCTTTGCCTAGAATCGATGATCTCTTTGATCAATTGAAGGGTACAGCTGTGTTTTCTAAAATTGATTTGAGATCTGGGTACCATCAATTGAGAGTTAAAGCTGAAGACATTTCCAAAACCGCCTTTCGGACCAGGTATGGGCATTATGAATTTCTAGTTATGCCTTTTGGTCTGATGAATGCACCTGCAGCTTTTATAGATTTGATGAATAGGGTGTTCAGGCCCTATCTGGATCAGTTTGTAGTGGTCTTCATCGATGACATTCTGGTGTATTCGCGGAATGAAGAGGAACATGACATGCATCTGCGGATTGTATTGCAGATTTTGAGAGAGAAGCAGTTGTTTGCCAAATTGTCGAAGTGTGAGTTCTGGTTGGATCAAGTCGCTTTTCTCGGACATATTGTTTCAGCAGAAGGCATTAGAGTTGATCCGAGCAAAGTTGAAGCAATTTTGAATTGGAGTCCACCAAAGTCAGTGACTGAAGTTAGAAGTTTCCTGGGTTTGGCAGGCTATTACAGACGGTTTGTGAAAGGGTTTTCTTTAATAGCTACTCCACTCACTAGATTGCTTCGTAAGGGAGTGAGATTTGTGTGGACGGATCAGTGTCAGACTAGCTTTGAGCAGTTGAGAGATATGCTGACTCAAGCGCCTGTTCTTACTCTACCTGTGGAAGGCAAACCATATGTGATTTTTAGTGATGCTTCACATAGTGGTTTGGGGTGTGTATTGATGCAAGAAGGTAAAGTTATAGCTTATGCATCTCGACAGTTGAAACCGCATGAGCTTAATTATCCTACTCATGATTTGGAGTTGGCAGCCATTGTGTTTGCATTAAAGATTTGGCGCCACTATCTGTCTGGGGAGAAATGTTTCATCTACACTGATCACAAGAGTTTGAAGTATTTGGGTGTCCAGAAAGAACTCAATCTTTGTCAGAGGAGATGGCTAGAATTGATTAAAGACTACGACTGCTTGATTGACTATCATCCAGGTAAAGCAAATGTTGTTGTTGATGCCTTGAGTCGGAAGTCTTTAGCTGGTTTAACAGTTTACTCGCTCTCGTTGCTTGTTGAATTGAGAGCATTGTATGCCAGTTTGGTACCTTGTGTTGATGGTGCATTATTGGCACAGTTGCAATTGAAGCCGGTTTTGTTAGATCAGATCAAAGAAGCTCAGTTGGCCGATAAGAAGATACAGAAGATTGTTTCGGATTGTCAGAGTGGAAAGGGTAGAGATTTTATTGTGAAGAGTGATGGGAGCCTATGGTTTAAAAACCGATTGTGTGTACCCGATGATGCTGATTTGAAAAGGGTCATTTTGGAAGAAGCTCATCAGTCGATGTTTGCTATGCATCCGGGTAATACGAAGATGTATCATGATTTGAGACAGCATTATTGGTGGATTGGGTTGAAGAGAGATATTGCAGAGTTTGTATCGAAATGTCTCACCTGTCAGAAGGTTAAAGCAGAGCATCAAGTTCCAACTGGATTGCTTCAACCATTATCAGTACCAGAATGGAAGTGGGATAGAGTGACGATGGATTTTGTGTCTGGGTTGCCTTTGACACAAAAGAGGCATGATGCTATAAGGGTGATTGTGGATAGATTGACTAAGACAGCTCATTTCCTTCCGGTGCGGATGGATTACTCTTTGGAGAGGTTGGCTGAGCTGTATATCCATGAGATTGTGAAATTGCATGGTGTTCCAACTTCTTTAGTGTCTGATCGAGATCCCAGGTTTACTTCAAGATTTTGGAAGAGTTTGCATAGTGCTTTGGGTTCTCGACTGCACTTCAGCACTGCTTTTCATCCACAGTCGGATGGATAGTCAGAGAGGGTGATACAGATTATGAGGACATGTTGAGAAGCTGTGTCATTGATTTCACTGGAAGTTGGGATAGGTTTTTACCTCTTGTGGAGTTTGCTTACAACAACAGTCACCAATCCAGCATTGGTATGGCACCGTTTGAAGCATTGTATGGCAGACGGTGTAGGACACCTCTTTGTTGGAATGAGCTTGGAGATAATAAGTTGGTTGGTCCTGATTTGATTCAAGAAACTGAAGAAAAAGTAAAGTTGATTCGAGGCAGGTTAAAAGCAGCTTCAGACCGACAGAAGTCTTATGCAGATCTGAAAAGGAGAGACATTCAGTTTGATGTTGGAGATAAGGTGTTTTTGAAAGTATCTCCTTGGAAGAAGATTTTGAGGTTCGGTCGGAAAGGAAAATTGAGTCCTCGGTTTATTGGACCATATGAAGTTTTGGAAAGAATTGGGCCAGTTGCGTATCGACTTGCTTTGCCACCTGAGGAGGTACAGGTCGGATCCATCTCATGTGTTGCTAATTGAATCTATCGAAGTGAGCCCAGATTTGACTTTTGAAGAGGAACCAGTTGCTATCTTGGCACGAGAAGTGAAAGAGTTGAGGAACAAGAGTGTGCCATTGGTGAAAGTTCTATGGAAGAATCATGGAAAAGAAGAAGCAACTTGGGAAAGTGAGCAAACCATGCAAGAACAATACCCGCAGTTGTTTCAGCTTTGATATCAGGTAATTTCGAGGACGAAATTTTCTTTTTAGAGGGGGAGAATTGTAATATCCTCATTTGTGGTCTAGAAGTTTTGATTATGTTATTGTTATTGTTGTTATTGTTGTTGTTGTTGTTGGTTTAAATTGAGAAAAGGAAAGTATATGTATATGTGTTTTGGGGAAATTTAGGGTTTAGAGACAAGTTTATATGTTGTGTATATGGTGATATATATAACATATAAAATGGTCAAAGAGAGAGAGTCAATGCAAGAGGAGATTTTTTATATGGCATGTGAAATTACTTAATTGGGTTTATAAGAGACAAAAGCTAAGTTAAGTGATGAGGGGTATATGAGTAATTGCTTGAAATGAAATGCATGGTGGAGATTAAAAGAAGAAAAGGTGTTTGACTTGTGCATTTTCTTCTTTCTTTCTTGAAGTGGCCGGCTCTCCAAATAGCAAAGAGAAAGGGAGGTGTTCTTGAGGCAAGAAGTAAATTGAAGAAGGAATCAAGAGTTTGGTTAGAGATTTGTGGAAATTCTTCATTTAAGGTAAGTAATTTCTTATTTTCTTTTATTAATTTTGAAGTTGCGGCTAAGGTGTATTGTGAATTGTTGAGTTGATGATTTGGTGTGTTTGATATGTGTTTACAAGTGTTAAAGTTGATTGTTAGTTAAAAGATTGAATTGAGGTTGGTTTGGTTGTGAAGGTTGTAAGTTTAAATGGATTTTGATAGTGGAAGTTCAAGTGTAAAGTTGGTTTTAGGGTTTGAGATGGTATGTGTCTAAATGTTTTGGTTGATGTGTTTAAATAAGGAATATGGTGATAAATATGTAGAATTTGTGTTTAGAACATTGATTTCATTCATTTGAAACATATTATATGGTGTTTGATGAGTTTGAGTGCAATTGGAGGAGAGTTGTGCATATTAGGGTTTGTGTTTTGGGAGACACGGCCAAAAGCAATGTGAGACACGGCCAAGCCAAGGGATTTTGGGCGTGTTGGATTAGTTTTTGGGTGACATGGCCGTGTTCCCAAGCCATGTTAGCTACTGAGAGTTTTGGTTTAAGAGACACGGTCACAAGCTTGGCCGTGTCCCTTGCCCGTGTTGCTTGCTGTCCAAGTGGGTTGAGTGACACGGCCACAAGCTTGGCCGTGTCCCTCAAGTGGCTGCCCGTGTCCCTCAAATGTGTGGGTTAGGGTTTTTATACTTTGTTCTATTTGCATTGTTTTGGTCCTTTTAAGGTAAGTTGGTACCTTAACCTAAACCTAAACACATTTAAACAATGATTGACCTAAACAAATGCATATGGAAGATCTTAAAGCTATGAATGATATAAATTATTCTTTGCCCTAATTGCATTGTTGAGATTGAACAATGTTATGTTATGCATTGTGAATGGTTATGTGTTTCATGAATAATGTATATTGAAATGTTATATCAAAGATGCTATGATGATTTAAATAAGAGGTGAAATGTGATGTAAAGCCATTGTGATTGGCTATGATGATGATATTGAAAGAAAGAAGGCATGTTTGCCTAAATGTGATGAGAATTTGAGAATGGAAATGGTAACTATATAATAAATGAATTGTTTGTTTAATATGTTATTCAGTTTCAGAGTTCTGGATTTGGGTGGCATGCCTAAGAAATGATGAAAGGTAACAGTCTTGCCGGGTTGAGGATCTCCTCATATGTGTTGAGTTGTTGGTCCAAGAGACTGGGTCTGTTACACTATGAGAATTGTGAATATGAGATATATGATTTGTAACAGTCTTGCCGGGTTGAGGATCTCCTCATATGTGTTGAGTGGATGGTCCAAGAGACTGGGTCTGTTACACTATCCATGGATAGAGATACATGTATATACATTGCCTACTGGCGTGATTATTGTGACTATGAACCAAAGCAGTAACTCTGAACTCTGAATATCGTATTAAATACTTGTTGGGCCCATAGGTGTCAAGGTTATATGAATGTCCTAAGTAATGTTATGAGTTAATGAAATGAGATGTTGTTTATTGAGTATGATTGATTAATGTTGAATGTGGAAAGATGTTGAGATGTGGTATGCTCATATGACTATGATTTGTCAAATGCATAATTATGTGGTTAACTTTATATTTATGATGTTGATCTTATCAACAACATATGTGGCATTGCATTACATTAAAGCATACCATTAGCATGTATTATCTTACTAAGCCGTTGGCTTAGCGCGATAGTGTTTAATCGCGCAGGTAATAGAGTTGATAGAGTTGAACCTGAGAGTTCATCAAGACCAAGTGAGAGTAGACCTTGAAGAATTCATTTTGGGAGCTTAAAGATCAGAGCAGACTTGCCAATCATGTATACTTCTTTATATTTTGTA
The DNA here is from genome assembly GCA_947685225.1 of Garcia nutans. NCBI lineage: Eukaryota > Viridiplantae > Streptophyta > Magnoliopsida > Malpighiales > Euphorbiaceae > Garcia > Garcia nutans. The sequence goes on from CANTUV010000044.1 coordinate 21,806,529, forward strand.
AAGAAATGTTTAATATGTAAATATGTACATATTTTATAACTTCCGCTGTGTAATATTTAAATGTATATATATAACTAATATGTTTTTTTTTATAAGTAAATGATCTACTTTTCTATAATGTATAATGATAAGGGTATTGTATCAAATTTAAAGTGTTTTGAATGTTAAGAAAACCGTAGCATCCCTATGTTTGGTGCACTTATGCTACATTGTGGTGGTTGTAGTATGTGTGCATTGGATATGGGGGTGTTACAATCCGGGCCACAAGCTTTACCAACTTTCATATACTTCAAGGCTTCTCTTACTTCACTATGCAAGATCCTCCTAGACCAGCTGATATAACCATTTGTTGCAAGAAGACCTTGAAAATCTTGTTCATGTTCAGGGTTGAATAACTGCTCAAAATAAGCCTTCCACCTCTCCTTAATCTCAACATCTCCTGTCAACACCTGTTGATCTTCGTCCTTTATACATTTAACTTGGCTTAAATCTCTGCTTTTCCTTTCTCTCATCCTTGCGATCTTATAAATGCCCATTTCTCCCTCTTTAGTACCTAACTTTTGATAAATCCCTTCTAAGGCTCTGCCGCGAGCTACACTAACAGCCTTCTTTGCCTCTTTCTTAGCCCTCTTATATTCCTCAAAGGCCTCGCTATTAATCGCATTCGGTAACTTTTTATACCATTCCCTCTTAGCCTTAATAGCCTTTTGAACCTCCTCATCCCACCACCATGCATCGTGCGGTCGAGGCCCTGCCCCTTTAGAGATCCTAAGCAATTTACTACCTGCTTTCTTAATGCCACCTTCCATTTTTGTCCACAAATCCTCTGCACTAGCCTCAAGGTTCCAAATGTCTTCTTTTAGTAACTCCTCCTTAAAGGTACCTTGAGCTAGGTCTTTCAATTTCCACCTTCTTATCCTTGGTTCCAATACTTTCTTATCATTCCTCCAGCTACTTTTATTCTTAACATCTAAAATCACAATACGATGTTGCGCTGTCAATGCTTCACCCGGAATGACTTTGCAATCCTTACACTTACTTTTGTCCCATCTTCGAGTAAGTATGAAGTCTATTTGACTTTGGGTTCGTCCACTCTTAAAGGTAATCAAGTGTGACCCCCTCTTTTCAAAGCAGGTATTTGCCAGCACTAGATCATAAGCCACCGCAAAATCCAAAATGCTCTTTCCCTCCTCATTCCTGTTGCCAAAACCATAACCCCCATGGACCCTGTCATAACCATTACTGTCCTTACCAACATGCCCGTTAAGGTCCCCACCAATGAAAATTTGCTGATTATTCAGAATACTTTGCATGATTTCATCCATATCTTCCCAGAACTGAACCTTGGATGCTCCGTCCAAACCTACTTGGGGAGCATAAGCACTAATAACATTAATAGTGTCATCTCCCAAAACAAGCCTCAAAGAGATAATCCTGTCTCCCTTTCTCTTCACTTCCACCACCTTGTCTTTAAGCGTAGGCTCAATAATAATGCCCACACCATTCCTATTGTTATCCAAGCCACAATACCACAGCTTATATCCTGAGTTACTAATCTCTTTTGCTTTATTTCCCTTCCACCTGGTTTCCTGCAAACAAGCAATACTAACCTTCCTTCTTTTCAAAGTATCCACAAGCTCTATAGACTTCCCAGTCAGAGTGCCAATATTCCAACTACCTAATCTTAATCGGCTCCCTTGGACTTGCTTCTTTAGCCGCATTCGTCCATAATGCGGTAGCCCTTTCCTGTCTGACACCACATCCGGGCGCTGATATGGCGGGACTAACTTCTTTACCCATACCCGTCCATGGCATGAGAACCTTTGCTCATACTCCACCACACCCAGGCGTCGATGTGATGGAACCCCTTGCTCATTTAACACTACACCCGGGTGCCGATGTAGCGCGTGCCTAGGTGAGCACGTCCCAACGGTATAATGATAGTTTTGAGGATCCATAAAAAGTTTGGCAAAATTTTTACGCTGGCCGCCAACCTACCGCAACCCTCCTCTTTTATCCGGGCTTGGGATCGGCTACGATACTCGCAGGCTGAGTTATGTAAAATATGCATATTATGTGAAAATACCCAAAGTAATTGGGTAATGTGTTGTGAATGCAAAAATGAGATATGTGTAATAATGAAATGAATTGATATTGATAAAAATGAGAAAAGTGAGAAAAATGAGAAAGATGTGAAAAATGAGAAAAGTGAGAAAAAAAAATGTGAAAATAAGGCAATGTGCCTAGATTGAATATGTAAAAATGAGAAAGAGATTAATAATGAGAAATATGAATAAATTGTGTGCCTAGTATGTTATTCAATTTTCAGAGTTTTGGGTTTGGCGGCATGCCTATGATTGCCTTCAGGCTATACACTGGAATGGTGAAAAGACTGGGTCGTAAGCCAGGCCAGCTGATAAATATGATATTTTTGGGGTGAAAAGACTGGGTCGTAAGCCTCAAAAACTGTAGCAGTCTAGCCGGGTTGAGGACCAAGATACTAGAGCCTAAGTGTCTAGCCGGGTTGAGGTCCAAGAGACTGAGGCGGTTACATTATCCATGGATATATATATTGCCTACGGGGCTAGACACATGGTGTCATTATGGACCAAAGCAGTAACTCTGAAATTTGAATAGCATATTAGATCCTTTTTGGGCCCATGCTTGTCTTTGTTTTAATGTGAATTATGAATTATGATTCAATTGAGTAATATAATGTTATGAGTTGTGCTTATGAAATATTTGAAAAATATAAGAAAGTGGATTGATGTGACATCTATATGCATTATGCATTTGGTATTGCATTGAGTTATATTGTCATTATCAAAGTTTGCACCACTAGGCTTCGGCTTAGCTCGATTGTTTCCATCACGTAGGTGACAGGGTAGACCCAGTTGAGCCAAAGAGTTCTGCTAGACCAAGTCAGGTCTAGACTTGTAGTTGAGCTTGTAGAGTTGCTATCAAGATCAGAAACACTGCTAGCAACATGTATATATTTTTATGTTATTATACATTTTGAGTTTTATGCATAATATATTATGTTTTGAATTTTACGTATTGTATTATAAAGAATGTTTGGGTCAATGTATTTGAAATGAGAGAGTAAGTGTGTTTTAAATTATATATATCTATATGTATAAATGTTTGAGAAACTTGGTGAAATTGAGAAGTGTGGTTGAGATGGTGGTTGGAAATTATTTGGGAGTGTTTTCTTTTTGCAAGTTGAGTAATTGCTAAGTTTTGGGATATCCAAAATTCAGACAAAACTCTGGCAAATTTTTCCCAGATATATATATATATATATTATTTATTTTGGGTTCTTATAATAAGTAAATAATATTTATATTCTATTTAATTTTTATATATTTAGAATTTGAAATTTTAAATTGGAAATGTAAAAAAAAGTTAGTAAATCGGTCTGTGACATTTTTGTACCATACTTGCGTATTTTACATATGCTGAAAATATGTATTGTACGTTTATAGGGTATAAGGGTGTTACATTTGTTTTGGTATCAAAGCCTAGGTTTGATTTTCTCGACCTAGGTGAGATGATAGAGAGAGAAAATGTGGGATTTGAAAAATAGTTTTTAATTGTAATACATGCATTGGCACTGGCAGTTTCTGATATCTGATATAGTTTTTTATGCTTTGTTTGTAGATATAGGTAGTTATGGCGTCTCGGCTGCATTAGGCTGCTGAGGGTAGTGCAGAGAGTGTGGCTCCAGATGAGGGTAGAGATAGAGCTAGAGTTGTATCTGCTGGTGAGACGTATGTTTCTGTGCCTATAAGACCAGCAGCTGATGAGGTTCCACCTGGATGGGTATGGCATATGGTAGAGTTGTTGAGGCAAGCTCCAGTTCCACAGCCAGGCCAGAAGAGAAGTTTGATTATGCCAGATCTCTTCTGCAGAGAGATGCATATGATTGGTGAAAGACGGTTCCACATGCTTTGGATGATCCACCAGTCCTGACCTATGATGATTTCCTACGGGAATTTGAGCAGAAGTATACTCCGAGAGAGTATAAAGATGCAAAGAAGATGGAATTCCTGAGTCTGAGACAGGATACCAGGATAGTGACCGAGTATGAGATCGAGTTTATTCATTTGAGTCACTATGCTGGTGGGATCATTTCTAACAAGTTTGACAGGTGTAGGAGGTTTGAGGAGGGACTGAGACCCTCTATCATGTGCATCATCGCAGGCGCTCGGTATCAGGATTTCTCCCAGTTAGTTGCAGCTGCCAGGAGTGTTGAGAGGGCACAGAGTCTTGCAGCAGCTGCCAGGGTTGAGGAGACCAGAGTTAGAAGACCCCAGAGTGAAGCAGGTCTTCATCGGTGAAGAGAGGCAGAGGAGGACATTTTCAGAAGTTTAGTAGGAGTCAGGGGCAGTTTGGCATGTCAGTACAGCAGCAGAGACAAAGACAGAGACCTGTAATTTCAGTGGCTAGTGCTCCGACCCTAGTGGCTCAGAGACCTACTCCACCTATTTGCGTTCACTGTGGTAGAGTACACGGAGGTGTCTGCTGGAGGAGAGGTGCTTTGGGAGTGTGTTTTAGATGTGGATCATCAGACCATTTTATCAAAGATTGTCTTGAGTCACCAGAGGTTAGGCAGGCAGATACTGCATCTTCTCGACCCAGTGTCAGAGGGAGTCGTGGTGGCAGAGGTTTTAGTAGAGGTGGTCGCCCTGGGTTTAGTCAGAGAGGGGGCTCTACATCCGGAGGCAGTAGGCCAAATGAGGCTGGGCCATCTCAGCGGGTTTATGTGATGCAGAGGCAGCCGGATGCTTCAGCCATCATTGTGGGTACATTTTCTTTATTTGGTATTTCAGTCCTTGCTATATTAGATCCTAGATCTACGCATTTATACATAAGTGCATCCATCTTGCCTGTGACTGAATTACATTCTGAGTCCCTATGATTTGATGTCTTGGTGACAAATCCTTTAGGGCATAGTGTTATGGTGAGCAGGGTGCACCGAGATAGTCCAGTTGTTATTCAGGATGAGGAGTTTCTTGGTGACCTGATTAAGATGCCTTTCAGGGAATATGATCTGATTTTGGGTATGGATTGGTTATCCAAGCATGGGGCTGTGGTAGAGTATCAGAAGAAATGTGTTACTTTGAGAACACGGGATGGTAGGGATGTTATAGTATCTAGTGAGCAAAGGTATCTTTCATCTATGTTTGTTTCAGCTGGGAGAATGATTCGGAAGGGATGTGAGTCTTATCTTGCTCATGTTGTAGATACTAGAGTAGTGGGATCCTTGCTTGAAAGTATACCCACAGTTGTCGAGTTTCTAGATGTTTTCCCTGATGAGTTGCCAGGGGTACCTCCTAAGAGAGAAGTGGAGTTTGGTATCGATTTGTTGCCTGGTACCACTCCTATCTCTATTACCCCTTATCGGATGGCACCTGCTGAGTTGAGAGAGTTGAAGGTGCAGTTGCAGGAGTTATTGGATAAAGAGTTCATCCACCCTAGTGTGTCCCCGTGGGGAGCGCCTATGTTGTTTGTGTTGAAGAAGGATGGCACTATGAGATTGTGTAATGATTATAGGCAGTTGAATAAGGTGACCATCAAGAACAAGTATCCTTTGCCTCGGATAGATGATCTCTTTGATCAGTTGAAGGGAGCAGCAGTATTCTCTAAGATTGATCTGAGATCAGGGTACCATCAGTTGAGAGTCAGAGATGTGGATGTACCCAAGACAGCTTTTCATACGAGGTGTGGGCATTATGAGTTTCTGGTGATGCCCTTTGGATTGACGAATGCACCAGTAGCTTTTATGGATTTGATGAACAGGGTATTCATACCATATTTAGATTAGTTTGTGGTAGTCTCCATTGATGACATCTTGGTGTATTCGTATAATTAGGAGGATCATAATAGGCATTTGCAGATCATATTGCGGACTCTGAGAGAGAAGCAGTTGTATGCTAAGTTGTCTAAGTGTGAGTTTTGGCTCGATCAGGTAGCTTTTCTTAGTCATGTGGTTTCAGCATAGGGTATTAGAGTTGATCCGAGTAAAATTGAGGCTATCTTGAATTGGAGTCCACCGAAGACTATGACAAAGGTTAGAAGTTTTCTGGGATTGGCAGGCTATTATCGTCGATTTATGAAGGGTTTTTCTATAATAGCTACACCACTCACCAGATTACTTCGGAAAGGAGTTAAATTTGTGTGGACAGATCAGTGTCAGGCGAGTTTTGAGCAGCTAAGGGAGATGTTGACTCAAGCTCCTGTCCTTACCCTACCTATGGAAGGTAAACCATATGTGATATATAGTGATGCTTCACACAATGGTTTAGGTTGTATTTTGATGCAGGAGGGTAGAGTCATTGCTTATGCCTCTCGACAGTTGAAACAGCATGAGCTAAATTATCCAACGCATGATTTAGAATTAGCTGCAATAGTCTTTGCCTTGAATATTTGGCTGCATTATTTGTATGGGGAAAAGTGTTTCATTTATACAGATCACAAGAGTTTGAAATACCTGGGTGTTCAGAGAGAGCTGAATCTTCGGTAGAGACGGTGATTAGAGTTTATTAAAGACTACGACTGTTTGATTAATTATCATCCTGGTAAGGCAAATGTTGTTGTTGATGCCTTGAGTCGAAAATCTTTGGCAGGTTTGACTGCTTATTCGCTCTCGTTGCTTATTGAGTTGAGAGCATTGCATGCTAGATTTGAGTCTTCTAATGATGGTGCTTTGATGGCTCAATTGCAGTTGAAAACAGTCTTGTTAGATTATATTAGGGAGGCTCAATTAGCAGATGAGAGAATTCAGAAAATTGCGTTGGTTTGTCAGAAAGGGGAAAGTCGAGACTTTTATGTGAGGGATGATGGCAGTCTATGGTATAGAGATAGATTGTGTATTCCTGATGATGCAGAATTGAAAAGAATGATATTAGAGGAAGCACATTAGTCACTTTTTGCTATGCACCCTGGGAGTACCAAGATGTATCAAGACTTGAAGTGACATTATTAGTGGTCAGGTATGAAGAGGGACATAGCAGAGTTTGTATCCAGATGTCTCACTTGCCAGAAAGTGAAGGTTGAGCACCAAGTTCCTTCAGGATTGCTCCAACCTTTATCAGTGCCAGAGTGGAAATGGGAGCGAGTGACAATGGATTTTGTGACTGGACTACCTTTGACTCAGAAGAAGCATGATGCAATCTGGGTGATAGTTGATCGGATGATGAAGACAGCTCATTTTCTTCCAGTTCGGATGGATTATTCTCTTGAGAGATTGGTTGAGCTGTATATCAATGAGATAGTCAGGTTGCATGGAGTCCCAGTTTCTTTGGTGTCGAATCGAGATCCCCAGTTTACTTCGAGGTTTTGGAAGAGTTTGCATAATGCTTTGGGTTCTCAATTGCATTTTAGTACTGCTTTCCATCCTCAGATAGATGGACAGTCAGAGAGAGTGATACAGATTTTAGAGGATATGTTGAGGAGCTGTATCATTGATTTTGCTGGGAATTGGGACATATTTTTGCCATTAATTGAATTTACTTATAACAATAGTCATCAGTCAAGTATTGGGATGACTCCTTATGAGGCTTTATATGGTAGGAGATGCAGGACACCTTTGTGTTGGGATGAAGTTGGAGAAGTTAAATTGGTTGGTCCCGATTTGATTAAGAAAACAGAGGAGAAAGTGAAGGTGATTCAGGGTCGTTTGAAAGCAGCTTCAGACCGACAGAAATCTTATTCAGATTTAAAGAGAAGAGACATAGAGTTTAGTGTGGGAGATAAAGTATTTCTGAAGGTGTCTCCATGGAAGAAGATTTTGAGATTTGGCTGCAAAGGGAAGTTGAGTCCTGTTCATAGGACCATATGAGGTGTTGGAGAGAGTTGGTCCAGTGGCTTATAGACTAGCTTTACCACCTGAGTTGGATTGAATACATAATGTTTTCCATGTCTCGATGCTTCGGAGATACAGGTCTGACCCATCTCATATCATGTCAGTGGAGTCCATTGAGGTGAGTCCAGATCTGACTTATGAGGAAGAACTAGTGGCGATTTTGGAATGAGAGGTTAAAGAATTGAGGAATAAGAGGGTACCACTTGAAAGTCCTTTGGAGGAATCATGCCACTGAGGAGGCGATATGGGAAAGTGAGCAGGTGATGCAGAGTCAGTTTCCCCATTTGTTCTAGACTTGAGGACAGGTAATTTTGGGGACGAAATTTGTTTTAGGAGGAGAGAATTGTAACATCCTAAAATTTTTAAAAATTTCTAATTTTTGGAAAATTGGACAAAATAAATTATAATTTAAAAGGATAAATTAAATTAATGGTTTTAAATGAAAAAGTGGAATATATATGTGTGATATATATGCAAAATATACATAACATATATAAAAGTCAACACTTTTTAAAAGAAAAGGGTATTTTGGTAATTAAATCTTATAAATTCAAAATTAATAAAATAATTCAAAAACAAAATAATTTTGAATGGAAGAGGGAAATTAGGACTTTTAATTTATTAAAAAAATAATTAAATAATTAAATATTAAATTATTTTAATATATATATATATATGTGTGGTTAAAAAAATGAGAAGGAAAGAATATTAAAAGTCTTCTTCTCTTCTTCTTCTTCAAGGACGTGGCTTCCATGGGAGTTTGAAGACCAAGGATTTTGCTTCTTCTGTACTCCATAAATTGAAGGAATTAACAAGTTTCAAGTGGATTTTTGGTGATTTCCACCAAAATTAGTAAGTTTCCATCTCTTTTCTTTGAATTCCATGGAAGATGAGATTATGAGAGAATTTGGATTTTTATGTAGTATGTTATAATTGTTGGAATTGGTGTGTATGATGTTATTTTGGGTAGTTAAGGTTAGATTGAAGTGATGATGGAGTTTGGTTAAAGAATGGTGAAGAGAGAGAATTTAGGGTTATGGATTTTTGTGGTTTTGAAAACATGAACTTTAATTGTGCAAATTGATTCCAAATGAGTTTTTTTGATTCATAAACAAGTATTTTAAAGTCAAATATTGGATTTGGTGGTTTGGGTTGGAGTTTGAGAATGGAAGTGGAGATTTAGGGTTTTGGAAAAGTGATTTTCCAAAGTGGTTGAATTGTGTGGTTTTATTTGTTTAAGCATGTTATTTAGTGTTAAAAGTGATGAATATAAGCTTGGAATGAGTAATGGATTGTGTTGGAATGGAAAACCTTCAATGGGGGAAGGTTATGCTATTTTTGAGATTTTGTGTATAAGAGTGTATTTTTATAATGTAAATGATTTAAATGTATTAAAATATATTTTTAATAATATAAATAAACTTAAAACACTAATTTAATTGTAGTAGAATGGAATTCTAATGTTGAAGTAAGGAAAGGCTAAATTTTTGGAAATTTGTAGGAGTGATGTGTAATTATGGTTTAATGTTAAAAATGCCATTAAATGTGATACTAAATGATTATTTGTTATCACATTTGGTTTAGGCATTGAGGGAGATTGATTTACTTCATCCAAGTGGTGAAGGGCAAGTTAGAAAGATTGGATTGAAGGTTGTTTTTAGCTTGCTTTGGGTTGCTAGTGGAGGTATGTAAAAACTTTGAATATAATGTCTATATTTGCATAATATTTGGACTTAACACATTTTGGTTGAAAAATGTGTTAAGCTACTTGGTTCATTGATTGTGTATGAATAATATGCTATGACATTTGTAATGTCATATATGTGTTAAATGCATTGTGAAAAGCCATTGATAATGGCTAATTTGTGTAACATGTGAAATATGCATATTATATGAAAATACCCAAAGTAATTGGGTAATGTGTTGTGAATGCAAAAATGAGATATGTGTAATAATGAAATGAATTGATATTGATAAAAATGAGAAAAGTGAGAAAAATGAGAAAGATGTGAAAAATGAGAAAAGTGAGAAAAAAAATGTGAAAATAAGGCAATGTGCCTAGATTGAATATGTAAAAATGAGAAAGAGATTAATAATGAGAAATATGAATAAATTGTGTGCCTAGTATGTTATTCAATTTTCAGAGTTCTGGGTTTGGCGCCATGCCTATGATTGCCTACGGGCTATACGCTGGAATGGTGAAAAGACTAGGTCGTAAGCCAGGCCAGTTGATAAATATGATATTTTTGGGGTGAAAAGACCGGGTCGTAAGCCTCACCTCAAAAACAGTAGCAGTCTAGCCGGGTTGAGGACCAAGATACTGGGGCCTAAGGGTCTAGCCGGGTTGAGGTCCAAGAGACTGGGGCTATTACATTATCCATGGATATATATTGCCTACGGGGCTAGACACATTGTGTCATTATGGACCAAAGCAGTAACTCTGAAATTCGAATAGCATATTAGATCCTTTTTGGGCCCATGCTTGTCTTTATTTTAATGTGAATTATGAATAATGATACAATTGAGTAATATAATGTTATGAGTTGTGCTTATGAAATATTTGAAAAATATAAGAAAGTGGATTGATGTGACATCTATATGCATTATGCATTTGGTATTGCATTGAGTTATATTGTCATTATCAAAGTTTGCACCACTAGGCTTTGGCTTAGCGCGATTGTTTTCATCGCGTAGGTGACAGGGTAGACCCAGTTGAGCCAGAGAGTTCTTCTAGACCAGGTTGGGTCTAGACTTGTAATTGAGCTTGTAGAGTTGCTATCAAGATCAGAAACACTGCCAGCAGCTTGTATATATTTTTATGTTATTGTACATTTTGAGTTTTATGCATAATATATTATGTTTTGAATTTTACGTATTGTATTATAAAGAATGTTTGGGTCAATGTATTTAAAATGAGAGAGTAAGTGTGTTTTAAATTATATATATCTATATGTGTAAATGTTTGAAAAACTTGGTGAAATTGAGAAGTATGGTTGAGATGGTGGTTGGAAATTATTTGGGAGTGTTTTCTTTTTGCAGGTTGAGTAATTGCTAAGTTTTGATATCCAAAATTCAGACAAAACTCTGGCGAATTTTTTTCAGATATTTTTATATATATCTTATTTATTTTAGGTTCTTATAATAAGTAAATAATATTTATAATCTATTTAATTTTTATATATTTAGAATTTGAAATTTTAAATTGGAAATGTAAAAAAAAATTAGTAAATCGGTTTGTGAAATTTTTGTACCGTATATGCGTATTTTACATATGCTGGAAATATGTATTGTACATATATAGGGTATAAGGGTGTTACAGGCCGTGTCATGTGAATTGGGGGTGGACACGACCAGTGGCTTGGCCGTTTCCACTAGCCGTGTCCGTTGGGTGTGTTTGTTATTGCGTGGAATGGAAACAGAGGATGAGAGGCGACATGGCTTGGGCAACTTAGCCATGTTCATGTGACATGGCCAAGTTGGCTGACCGTGTCCACATTTATATTTCTAGGCATTTTTTAGGATTGCTTGACACAACTAGTGGCTTGGTCGTGTCAAGTGGCAGTGTTTGCTACTGCCTATTGACTTAGTTTTTTTTAAACTGTGTTTAAGCCGTCACCCAAGTCTAATTGGTGCAATCCTTTCTTCATTCCTAGTCCTAAAACTTAATCAAAACAAAATACTGATCACAGCACCCATTCCATTCTCTTTATTACAAACCAAAATTGAAATTTAAATTGCAAAACATGAAAATTTAATTATGAAAAGAAATACGAACCGATGGGTTACCTCCCATTGAGCGCTTCTTTAACGTCGTGTAGCTGGACATTGTTACATCAGTCATCAATAAATACCATACTTTCTAGGGTTTTTACAACTTCGAGCTCTTCAAAATAGGGTGAACATTCACTTTAAATGTCTCGTTGGTTTTCAAATTTATTAATTCAACACTCCATAAGGAAATGTTTGAACTACTTAAAATGGTCCACTCCAACGGGACTTTAATTTTTCGGGAAACAACCACACCTTGAATTGAACAAGAGGACTTTCATTCCCGGTTCAAAGGTCCTTCTAAGGATCATTTTATCATGTGTAGCTCTTGTTTTCACCTTATAGATCCTTGCACTTTCATAAGTCTCATTCCTAATCTCATCAAGCTTGGAAATTTACAACATCCTTTGCTCTTTTGCTCCATACAAGTCCATTTTCATAGCCTTGATTGCCCAATAAGCCTTATGCTCTAGTTCCACCGATAGGTGGCAAGCCTTGCCAAAGACCAATCTATATGGACTCATTTCCAAAGGTGTCTTGAATGTTATTCGATAAGCCCACAATGATTTCAAAAGTTGGATATATTGAAAGCCATTCGATAAGCCCACAGTGTTTCCAAAAGTCGGATCAACTAGTCCTTTCTTATCGTGCTTATGATTTTCTCCAAAATCCCCTTAATTTGCTTGTTGGATATCTCAGCTTGTCCGGATGTCTGGGGGTGATATAGGGTTGCCATCTTATGTCAGATGCTCATCTTTGTCATCAACTTTTCAAACCATTTATTGCAAATATGGCTTTCTCCATCACTCACAATTGCCTTGGGAGTTCCAAACCTGCTTAAAATATTTCCTTCAAGAATTTTAAAACAACATTAGCATCATTAGTCCTAGTGGGGATAGCCTCAACCCACTTAGACACATAATCCACTGGAAGAAGGATATATTCAGAGCCAAATGACTTAGGAAATGACCCCATGAAGCCTATTCCTCACACATAAAAAATTTCTACCATAATAAAAATATTGACAGGCATTTCATTTCTTTTGCTAATGTTCCCTACTCTTTGGCATTTATCACATCTTATAAAAAAATTATAAGCGTCCTTGAAAAGAGTAGGCCAATACAAACCACTTTGAAGAAATTTCTCGGCAGTCTTCTTTCCTCTAAAAGGCCCTCCACAATACATGTTGTGGCAAAATTGCAGCACTTGTATTTGCTCTTCTTCTAGGACACATCTTCTGATAATTTCATCCCTACAGATTCTAAACAAATATGGTTCATCCCAAAAATAGTACTTACATGAATGCAGAAACTTCTTTTTTATCTTAAAATTCAAGCCTTTCCTCACAACACCACAAGAAATATAATTAGCAATATTGGCATACCATGATGCTTGAGTTAAAGCAAAAAATGTTCATTCAAAAATTTTTCAAAAGCATTTTTACAAGTAATTTTTGCATCATTGTCATAAGAGTTCAATCTAGAAAGATAGTTGACTACTACATTCTCACTTCCTTTCCTATCTTTTATTTCAACATCAAATTCTTGCAACATCAAAACCCATCTAATGAGCCTAGGTTTAGCTTGTGGTTTAGTCAATAGGTATTTCAAGGCCGTGTGGTCCAAAAATACTATGACTTTGGATCCTATCAAGTAAAATCTAAACTTGTCAAGTGCAAATACCACAGCTAGCATTTCCCTTTTAGTAGTTGTGTAATTCACTTGTATATCATTTAAAGACAAACTTGCATAATAAATTACAAACATCAATTTATTCACTCTTGGCCCAAAATGGCTTCAATGGCATAATTCGATGCATCACACATGATTTTAAATGGAAAATCCCAATTTGGAAAAATAATTATAGGGGCAAAAGTTAATTTTTATTTCAAAATTTCAAATGCTTCTAAGTACTTATCATAAAAAACAAATGGGACATCTTTTCCAAGTAAATTGCACAAAGGACATGAGATTTTGGAAAAATCTTTTATGAACCTCCTATAAAATCCAGCATGTCCCAAAAAATTTCAATCCCTTTAACAAATGTGGGTAGTGCTAGATTCATAATTAAATCAACCTTAGCTTTATCCACTTCAATCCCCTTATGGGAAACAACATGTCACAAGACAATGCCATGATCAACTATAAAGTGACTCTTTTCCCAACTCAAGGTAAGATTATATTCAATACATCTTTCAAGTACAAGAGTCAACTTATGCAAACAATCATTAAAAGAATTACCAAAGACAGAGAAGTCATCCATAAATACCTCAATGCACTTATCTAACATATCAAAAAAAAAATGGAAAGCATACATCTTTGAAATGTCCCTGGTGCATTGCAAAGTCCGAATGGCATCCTCTGAAAGGCAAATATCCCGAAGGGACAAGTAAAAGTCATCTTTGGTTGATATTCTGGTGCTATAGAGACTTGGTAGTAACCTGAAAGACCATCAAAGAAATAGTAAAAAGCTTGTCCAGATAATCTATCAAGCATTTGATCAATAAATGGCAAAGGAAAGTGATCTTTCTTGGTGACATTATTTAATTTCCTATAATCTAGGCACATTCACCACCCGGTTTGAGATCATATAGGAACTAACTCTCCCTTCTCATTCTGGACCACAGTTAAACCTACTTTCTTTGGCACAATATGTATGGGACTAACCCACTCACTATCGGCAATGGGGTAGATTACTCTTTCATCAAGCAATTTGAGAACCTCTTTTTTTACTACTTCACTCATATTAGGGTTAAGCCTCCTTTGAGCCTCTCTCACCAGTTTAGTCCCCTCCTCTAGAGCTATCTTATGCATACATTTAGAGGGACTAATACCCTTGATATCACTTAACCACTAGCCAATGGCTTTCTTAAATTTTTTCAACATTCTCACAAGTTTATCTTCTTCATCACTATTGAGAGTAGCAGAGATTATCACTGGTTGTGAGTTGTTTTTCCCAAGAAAAACATACTTCAAATGCCTTGGGACTTCTTTAAGTTCAACCACTTTTGGTTGAATCTCCTCTTTCTCAATTTCAAGTTCCCCTTCAACACTCTCAGTGTCCAACATGGACTTGCATTTCTTGATATCCTCATTAGAAATCTCAACTTCTTCACCCAAAGTTAGGGCCCTCTCTAGCTTGTCTTCACTACTTTCCTGCAAGAAAACTTCTTCAACAGTAAGATCAGTAAAATCAATAAAAGAAAAGTCTTTATACACAGCAGTAGTGGGAATAGGAAAAGTGTTAAAAATTGAAAATTCTATAGTTTGTTCCAAAATAGTCATGGTTAATTTTCCATTTTTAACATCAATCAATGTGTTAGTTGTGGCCATAAAAGGCCTCCCTAACAAAATTATGTGTTCTGAATCCCTAGAAATTTCTTCCCCCTTATCTAAGACAATGAAATCATCGGGTGCAATCAACCTACCTACTTGGACTAGAACATCCTCTATTATTCTCTTAGGGCATCTAAGAGTTCTATCTGTAAGTTGCAATACCATTTTAGTTTGTTTAAGTTCCCTTATCTCTAAATTCAAATAAATGGAGTATGGAATCAAATTTATGCTGCCTCCTAGATCACACATGCCATTGGTTTCTTTCCCATTCCCCATAGAGATGTTAACTATAAAGCTTTCAGGTTCCTTTAGCTTAGGAGGTAACTTGTGTTGTAAAACAACACTTGTTACTTCTGAGGCTATCACCTTCTCATTCAACTCATACCTTTTCTTTTTAGTGTTTAGCTCCTTAAAGAATTTGGCATAAGATGGCATATTTTTTATCACCTCTAGTAAGGGTAAGTTAATACTTACCTTTGAGAGAATGTTGTAAATTTTAGAAAATTGCTTATCATGTTTCTCATTTTTTTAACTTGATTGGAAAAGGGATTGGCGGTCTGAAAGGATTTGGAGATTTGTTCAATTTTGTTCAAATGAATGTCTCCTCACTCTCCTCCTTTGATTAACTTAGTGGAGCTTTGCTTTCTCTCATTTTCTTGCCATTTTCTTGAAGTGTACTTGCATAAAAAGAAGCATCAATTTTATTATCACTGATTTTATTATCAAGTACCTTACTAGTTCTTAAGACCGTGATTGCTTTGACTTGCTCTAATTGACTTGAAATTTTTTCTTTTTATGAGCTTGAAGTTGATTAGCTAGTTGACCAACTTAAGTTTCCACCTTCTTAAGTGATGCTTCCAAAGAGTCAAACAACTCGTTATTCACCTCTTAATTTTGAGTGCTTATTTGAATAAAAGCATTCAATTGTCTTCAAGTGAAGGTTTCTTAACTTTCTCTTAATTTGAAATTACCCTTAGAAGTAGATATAATAAATAATCTAATAAATAATAATCTAATAAATAATCTAATAAATAATAATCTAATAAATAATCTAATAAATAATTTAATCCTCGTTGATAAGGTTGGAATTGAGGTAGAGCTTACTATTGGTTCTTCCATGAAAAATTTAGGTGATTTCTCCAACCGGGGTTATAAGAATTTGAATATAAGTCATTCATTCCCCTTTGCTGGAACCCTTTAAAAGCATAAACTTGTTCTTTCCCTTCTTGGAATGGACTAAAGCTTGAAGGGTACACATTTGCATGATGGCCTATAATACCACATGATGCGCATGATTCTTGGCTTGGCATCAACAAGTTTCCTCTAGCATTTAGTAATTTCCCTTGTCTTGTCAATTTCACAATTTGCCTTGCCATTTTCAAGTTTGCATTCAACTCATATGCTCCTCTTCTCCTTTCTTCAACACTCTTTTGCTGCAAATTTGCTCCCAATATTTCAAATAATGCAACCATTTCCACAGTTGTTTTCTCACCCATTGCGCCCCCTGCAGCATTATCCACTGTGTTTTGACATTGTTGAGTTAGCCCATCATAAAAGAATTGATTGAGCAATTGTTGTTAATAGTAATGATGAGCGAATTTAAATAATAAAGATTTAAGGCGATCCCATGCCTCATGAAACGGTTCTCCATCAAATTGGGTGAAAGTTGCAATACTCCCCCCAAGCTCCTTTGTCTTTTGGTGTGAATAGAATTTTCCCATAAATTTGTTGTAGACTTTGGTCCATGTGGTCAATGAATTTTTTGGTAATATCATTAACCATGCTTTTGCCCTATCCTTCATACTGTATGAGAAACATCTCATTTTAAGTTTATCCTCCGTCAATGCTTGCAAAGGGAATGTATGCAAGGTGGTGTAAAAATCACGAATGAAGTTTAGTGGATCTTCATTCGGCAATCCATTGAAAGAGGGAAGCGTACTATAATGAGTATTTTTGAGTTCATAATTCCTTATTGCATTGCTCAATCAAATCCATGATGTGGTTACTCCAATGATTTGTCGGGCAAACTCATTCATAGGTGGTTCCCCTACTTCACCCATTTCTATCTTTGTGTACTCCTCAAATTACTCTTTGGTTTCTTTTCCTTTTTGTCCCAAAATATTTGTTACCTCGGTTCTTGTAAGTCTATGAATATCGTCTATAAATGGAATAAGTTCATTTCCTTAGGACCTTTATCCTTGCATAAATTACCTATGCAATTCAAAAAGAAACAATTTAAACAATTAAAATAAAAGAATCAAACTATTACCAACAATTGCCTTCCTCGACAACGATGCCAAAAACTTGTTGCGCTCAATTTAATACTACTACAAAGTGACACTCACAAGTATATGAGGTTATTGTAATAATGGTGATTGCCCCAAGGTCGTCTCATAAGGAAGAAATTATTTTTGCAATAGTTTGATTAAAATAAAATATTAAAGTTTGAGTGTATGATGTTGAAATAGTGAAAAGTAATTAAAAATTAAGAGTAAAATGAGTGATGGTTGTACAAGATTAATTCAATTCTTAGAATGGTGCCTAGGGTTGTAGATCAATTTAATCAAAGCTTAATTCTCAAATTATCCATTAATATAACCTTGAAATTAATTTATTTCTTATAATTAATTAGCAATTACCAATTCATTAGTTCTCACATTCATGAATTAACAACAACCAATTTATTTTGAATTAGAAAATTAATATAACCCTAGAACTTATATTTCTAATTCATTCTTAGGGTAGTTAATTGCATAGTTTTGATATCAAATTTCACCTTTCGGTCCATCATTCAATATTAAAAGATTAATAGGTGACCAATATATCAATCTAACATTCAATCCAATCCAATCAACTAATAACAAGGTATATTAATGGAATTATCAAATCAAGTCATTCAATCAAATCTACTACAACCCTAGGCATGGGTAATTTAGCTCATCATCATTCTAAAATAAACATTCATCTCAATATAAATCAAATCAAAATTATCCATTAAAATATTAATGTTCATAACTAAACAACAACAATTTAGTTATGAATTAAATGAGAGAATATGAAAAAACCCTTTAAGCCTCCTAGCTTCTACTTAAATGTGATAAGAAAAACTCCTAAGCCCTCTTCAAACCGTCAATCAAATGCCAATCCTTGAAAGAAAAAATGGAAACTCTCTCAAGCCTCCAACTCTTCAATCAAGGCCCTCTTCAAACTCTAACCTTCTCAAGAGCTTGCTAACCTCATTTTATCCTAAAAATGTTTTAAAGTCTTATCTATGGAAGAAATTCAAGATGAATGAAAGATGAAGATGAAAGCGATAAGAATGGTGTCTCCTCCAAAAACAAGGACCAAAAGGATGTATGAAGAATGTCTTTTTAATGTTTTCAACAGGTGCCCCCATCACGCTCCCTTCCAATCATATTTTTGTAATTGCCAATTGCTTTTCCAACTCACCTCACTCCCATTTGTGTAACACCCCCATACTCTATATAAGTACTATACATATACCTGGTATACATACAATACGTATATAAAGTATAAGAATGTCACTTTTCGTTTTACTTTGAAACCCTTTATTCAAGTTCAAGCGATATTACATTAATTTAAAGAACATTTACGAAAATCATTATTCTTATAAAAATACAACATAATTAAAATCACATATGTATGCATCACCTTCTAGTTGGTCTCGAGACACTCTTACCCTTCTCGTGGCATCACAGCTAGACTTCCAGATCAACCGCATAAATACCTGCGCGATTAAACATCCGCGCTAAGCCCGAAAGCTTAGTAGTACAACTAAATAATAAAATACACTTTACCAAAATTATCATACCTCATATGTTTAGCATTATGTTTTATTGTTCTCTTACCACGTTTTCCTTTCTCAATGCATTCTTCATAAGTTCCCACTAATCTCATATACATAAACATATACATTAATTCAACCAATTACCATTCAAAGACCTATTCAACACCTTTACGAAAGTAATTCTCACAAATTCCATATTCATTTATATATATATATTTTACACATCATACTTTATTTTTATAAAATCATATATCAAGAAAGTCCCTCAAAACATATTCACCTTCAATACATCAATGCACATATTACAAAAGCATACTTCATAACATTATTTTATCCATAATTCATCAAACATGAATCATACTTCCAATAAAGGCAGTTGTAGATCTCATTACTTATTTATTTCAACATTTAATATCACATTGACAACAAAGACAGACTCGGGCCCAAACAACACACTAATATGTTATTCCAAGTTCAGAGTTACTGCTTTGGTCCATAATCATAATCATCAAGCCCGTAGGCATCATCTATATATATCTCTATCCATGGATAGTGTAACAGACCCAGTCTCTTGGACCATCAACTCGGCAAATCTCGAGGAGATCCTCAACCCGGCAAGACTGTTACTATAATTCACATTTCACATGTCACATTTATCAAGTAACAGACCCAGTCTCTTGGACCATCAACCCGACTAAATCGAGGAGATGCTCAACCCGGCAAGACTGTTACAAATCATATATCTCATAATCACAATTAGCATAGTGTAACAGACCCAGTCTCTTGGATCTCAATTCATCTCAAATTGAAGAGATCCTCAACCCGGCAAGACTGTTACCTTTTATTTTATAGGCATGCCTCCAAACTCAGAACTCTGAAAATGAATAACATATCAGACACACAATTCATCTATTATTTCATTATCAATTCTCATCATCATCTAGGCAAACATGCCCCACTTAATTCAATTGAATCATCACAGCCAATCACAATGGCTTCATATCACATTATATCTCAAATCACATTTCAAGTTTCATCATTGATATATGCAACATCAATTACATTACTAAACAAACATATCATGAATCAATCATACCATACAGGCATGCTTCAATCATAAAATTAGAGTAATTCATCATCAATGATCTCATGATATTCCACATTATACACAACATGCCATTATTCATATGCATCATCAATCTACATATAGTACAATACAATTCATGAGATTGACAATGCATAAAACCTAACATGGTTCATATAATATCAACGTTATCATCAAATCATATTGATCAATTCAATTCATCACTCAAGTATACATAATCAATGACATTGCACGTACTTTTTCATTGATCATTATATCTTCCACATTTCCTATATTATCATTGATATATTCATACATAACAATTTACCTTATTCAAGAACTTAGAATCCTCCATATACATTTGGTTGGATCATTATCGTTTTAAGTGTGTTTAGGTACAAAAGACATTTGAAGATCCAACAATGTTTGAAGACCAAATAACAAACACATTTGCAAACACCCTCAAGGGACACGGCCAAGCTTGTGGCCGTGTCTCCCAATATAAACATCCAGTAGCCAACACGCCCAAGGGACACGGCCAAGCTTGTGGCCGTGTCACTCAACACCAATTCAAGCAGTAGCAAACACGGGCAATGGACACGGCCAAGTCAGTGGCCGTGTCTCTCAACACAACAATCCAGTACCAAACACGGGCAAGGGACACGGCCGTGTCTCTCAACATAAATTAGACAGTAGCAAACACAGGCAAGGGACACGGCCAAGCCAGTGGCCGTG
Organism: Garcia nutans; assembly: GCA_947685225.1. Taxonomy (NCBI): domain Eukaryota; kingdom Viridiplantae; phylum Streptophyta; class Magnoliopsida; order Malpighiales; family Euphorbiaceae; genus Garcia; species Garcia nutans. The sequence goes on from CANTUV010000044.1 coordinate 21,827,126, forward strand.
TCTCTCCAAAACTCATCCAACACGGCCAAATTTGCCCTAACTTGGCCGTGTCTCTCATAACTTGGCCGTGTCCTACAATAATTTAAAGACCAAACACTCGAAATTCATCCAAACCAAACCCCAAATCAACATTTCATCATTTTCCTTACAATTATCTCAACTCATCATCACTTAGATGTTAATTTCACACATTTATATACTTCAATCTCTTGTTATCATCCACTTACACACCAATCAAACCAAACATAACCTAAATCCAAAAGAAATCCAACTAAGAAGATAAAAACTTATATATATAAGTATAATCAATAAATTCAACTCAAGAGATGAGTACTTACCTGAATATGTTGCCAAATCTTCATCTCCATCTTCAATACTCTTAACATCCTTAAGAAATTTTGATGAAGATCACCTTTCTCTCTCTCTCTCTCGTGCTCTCTCTCTCTCTCTCGTGCTCTCTTGTCCACGAAGAAGAAGAACAGAAGAAGAAGAAAGAAAGAAGGTTCTCCTCTCTTCCTTCGTTCTTATCTCATATATATATATATATAATAATAATAATAATAACAATAACAATAATAATAATAATAATAACAATTATACCATTAAATCTCCACCACACACAATTCCTTTTGACTTTCTTCTTCTTTTCTCTTTCCTTCAATACACACATTGAATCCAAATACAACAATAACCCCAACACTTTTAGGGTATACTTTAGGATATTACAATTTGTCCCCTCCTTTTTCCTTTTTTTAAATCTTTCATTTCATAAAATAAGTCACCTTTTACTTCTTTTATTATTTCTTTTTAAAAGATAAGTCTTGTTGTCTCCTATCTTGTCCCTCATCCCATGCAAATAATTCAAAGGAATCACACAAGACATGGCTAGGTCATGAGTGACTTGGCTGTGTCACTAAAATTTCTATTGGACACGGCCAAGACATGAGGCCGTGTCCCTTGCTGCCTTCTTGGTTTTCTTCTCACGGGGAGTGGCACGACCAGTGGCTTGGCTATGTCACTTGTATGTGTTCACTTTTATCTCTTTTCTTTCTCGTTTCTTTGGTTTGCTCTTCAGGTGAGACACGGCCAAGCCATTGGACGTGTCTCTAGCCGTGTCATGTGACACGACCAGTAGCTTGGTTGTGTCTCTTGCTTATGTCTACCTCTACTCAATTCTTCTTAGGGACACGACCAAGCCAACTTGCCCTGGCTGTGTCATGCTTGTTCCTTGCCCTTGATGAGAGACACGAGTAAGCCAGTAAGTGTCTTGGCCGTACACATGCTTTCCACCAATTTTGCATCCATCAAGTGAATTAAAGCTCCATTGTTTTACACTTCAACCTATATCATGACAATTTAAACAAACTTAAGCACAAATTTAAAGAAACATCAATCAAAAACCAATAAAATTACCCTAAAAATAAATACATAAATGATCAAAATAATTTTAAATTAATTTCTAATAACTTTAAGAAAGTGCATTTGGTAAATATTCTCCAATGAAACTAATTAATATGTGTATATTTATCTTTCACCTTATTTTCATAAATAATAATTTATAATAATAATGATAAAAATAAAAAAAATGAATTTATTAAAATAACATTAGTATCATGTAAATAGATTCATTATAAAGCAATTGCTTAAATTTAAAAAAAATAATTAGAATGAATTTAAGAAATAAATTTTACAAAACCTTCACATAATAGTAATTATGATATATTTATTTACCTTAGTTTTCAATGATGATGATGATGATGATAATAAAGTTGGTTATTATAAGAATAACATTGATAATAATAATTGTAATAATAACAACTTAATTATTATAACAATAAAACCAACAATAATAACAACCGTATTAGCAATGATTATATTATTAGTTATTATTATAACCCATTTATAATAATAAAATTAATAACTTGTAGACCTTTAATTTTAGCTCTAGATTAATCCAGTCCTAATTGAAAAGCTCAAATCGAATCTAGTCCTAATTAAAATTCCAAATCACTAAATTGACCCTAAAAATCATGATGAATTGGCTGTTACCCATGGCTAATTCGCCATGAGTCTTGCTTATAGTTAATTGGACATGATGAAGACTCATGGCAAACTTTCCATGACTCCATTGCCAGTTTGCTATGAGGCTGGTCCATTAAATTTCCTAACCCCACTTAACTTTGGATTTTATTTAGATAAACACATGGCTTTCCTGATGAAAGGGGACTTTTGAAACGGATTATGAAGATTTAACCCTAATCTTCACCTATAAAAAGATCTACAATTAATAGAATCGGGGGAAGAATCAACAGCAACTCATAAACAAACAAGAGTAAGACAAAACTAGAGAAACAAGAGTAAAAAAGGACAAGAAGCTAGAGACACAATAGCCAAGATCCCATTGATGCATTCCCATTAGAACCATCCAAGGAAGAGGAGTCATGTGGTTCATCTAGTAAAGCTTGGTTCAATGATTTTTACTTGGTGGAACCTATAACATATGTATGATCTACATTATCAGATTATATTCAATTCAATAAGTCATTAGCTTATTTGTTTATAGCTTTAAATATTTACTTTTCATCCGGTGGCATTAACAACGAGATAGGTGGCAATAGACTCATCAGAGGATGGGCTACATGATGGTGCTAACGGTGTCAATGATTGATTATCGAATGACAATAAAGCGGAGAAAAACTGATCTACCCCATCTCTCTCCCTCTCTCTTTCTTTAATACTCGCTCTCTCTCTCTTCATTAATACCAGGTTATGATTATTGGTTGATTTTTATATACACTTATTACAAGTTTAAGCTTAAATATTATTCAAGGAGGAATTGAATCAGGCAGAGGCTCATTGGCTAACGGTAAACATCTTGCTAAACCTACCCTTTAATCTAAGTTTGAACCACAGAGTTGCTAATCACATTTTTCTTTTCTTTTCTTTTCTTTCTTCTTATTTTTTTTCCTTTTTTAATATCATAATTTAAATAATAATTTAATAAATAATATAAGTTTGTACATATATTTTTAAAATGACATTTTAAAATAATTCATTTTAAAATAATTCAAAAAGTAGATTATTATAAGAATCCCAATTTCTCATAGAATGTATCATGGTGAGGCTGAGCGAAGGAGGTGTAGACCCTTAATTTTTTACCCAATCAGGTCCAATATGTTTTATTTAGTCCAAAATAATTTTTGTTATCTAATTGGTCCAAAATAAATTTTATTAAATAATTTTTGCTTTAGTATCTAATTTTTATTAATAAAAAATAGAAATAAACAAATAAAAGTCAAAAAATAAAAATAAAAATAAAAATTGGAGTCGAAAAAATCGTCGTGCAGGCCCGTGAGCATTTCGCATGCAGAAAAATTCTGCCAGCGAAATAGCATCACGCAGAATTTTTCTGCCTGCGAACGCAGAATTTTTCTACCTGCGGAATGGCTATGGGCCGTTCCGCTAGCGCAGCCGCAGCCAACTGCGGCAGAATTTTTTCGCTACCGCAATTTTTTCTGCGGCAATTTTTTCGGCAGCGTGATTTTTTCCGACGCAAATTTTTCAAAACTTAATTCAATTAGGTTTCAGTTTATTTTTTTTATTAATATTACTTACCTTAACTAATTAGGAATAAACCACATCAAACCATTATAAATAAGGACCAAAGGCAATTTAAAAAGGGGAAGCCAAAATCTAACAGTAGCTTGGAAAAAGAAAATCCAAATCCATAAATGAAAAAGCTTGAATTGATTTGATTTTAAAAGGAGTAGAAACACGATTTAAGAGAGGAAAAAGGCAAAAAGGTTGGTCTTTTGAGCTTGTTCATCCAAGAAGCAATTTTGGTGCAACTTACAAAAGAAGGTATGAAATTCTAATTTCTTTATTTTTTTTACACAGTAGCTAAAACTAGGAATTTGCTTTTTTTTTTCAAAATCTAAAATCCTAGAACCTTATATTATTTTTTCTAAAGTTAAAAGCTTTATTTCGTTGGTTTATCTTCCAAAAAGCTTAAAATTATTATTTTTACTTCTTAAAAATCTTAAAACTCTAATTGAACATATTTTTCAACAAAACTAAGATTTAAATTCTTTTTTTTAAATTTTAAAGTAGGTTCTATTTCATTCAAAAAGCCTTAAAAAACATCTTTTCTAATTATAAAACTTTAATTTATTTGTTTAAATTCATAAAACTTCATGAAATTATCAAATTGATTTTCAAATTCCTAAAAATTAATTCACCACCTGTGACCCTAAATTCCAAAAATACTAAACCCAAATTCAACTTCCAAACTTCAAAATAATGAACCCTAATCCTTTTAAATAGCTTAGAAACCCAATAATCGAAAATCATAAATCAAAGTATTTTAAAGTGTCTAAAACCCTAGTTTCATGATTTCACCATTCAAACCTTAATTTGTTTAATCAAAGTGTTTTACCAACCTTTTAAAAACATAAAATCTTTAATCTATTTTAATTCCATAAAAGTCACAGTATCTTAAATTCACGAAATTTTCAAAACCTTAACACATGAGATAAATAACCCTAAATGGATATAGTAGCTATAATTTGGACTTTTTTTTATTTGCTTTATTCAATTCTATATTTGATTATGCTTTGATTTATTTTATATGCTTTAATTTATTTAAGTTTAATACTTAGTTTATTTTATTTATCACAGCTGGATGTTTACTTTTTATTGATATTTAAATACCTTTGATGAATGATTTACTTATTATGAATGGTTATTTACTTTTATCAATTTATTTAGACTTCCAAAAGTTGTAAGAAGTATGTTTCCACTTGGTGGGTACCTCATTAGTTAAACATCATGTAATTTAATTTGCTTTTCTATTTTAGAACCTATGTAAAGGGCATGTTTCTACCTTTTAGTGGGTGTCCTTTTTAGGCATGTGATGTAAGGACATGTTTCCATCTTCAGATGGGTGTCCATTTATTTGTTTTGTTTGGACATTGCTTTGATTTTAATATAATGATGCTTTCTTTTAATTATTGTGTTTAATATGGATAATATTGTTATATTTAAGAATTTTATAATATTAAGACCTGTAAAGGAGGCCGGTTCCAATGAACCGGGCGTTGTGGGGGTGCTGGGCCATTTCTCACCTTCCCCACACATATCCTATTTTCCGAACCCATTAGGGGGTTAGGGATTCCTTAGGAATCGAGTCATCCACCCCTTTCTTTTTCTCGGCCCGTCCGGGTGGTGACTCCATTTTCTCCGAACTTAGGTCCGTGTTCTCTAAGGCCCCGAGCCTAAGCAGTGCCGAAGTCGCAAGAACCATTCCACCGAGAGTGGAGGCGAAAATCCCCGCTCATAGTGGCGACTCCACTGGGGACAAGAGAAGTTGATTCTATTGGTCTTTATATTATTCTATTCTTTCTTATAATGATATTATCCATTGCATCATCTTAGATTGCATTGTGTGCGTGAGTTAGGACGCCCATGTTACCCGTGTTATGTTATGTAAGGGATATCATACTTTCACTCAAGGTATGGAGATCGAGCATGGCATAACCACTCATAGCCTCGTACCATTTGGTATATATTTGCTATGGGAACCTAAGCCTTTTTACCCAAAGACTAAAGCTCATATAATTGGCCTAGTTACTTTCCTTAGGTTTTACCCCAAATGCATGTTGTTTGACTATGGTTAGTTTATCTTAGTCTAAATCATGGCTTATTTGGTTTGTTTTTTTTTTCTAATATGACTTAAGTATATTGTAAGCTCAAAATAAATTTTTCTTTAAAGTCCAAAAGACCAAAGCTATTTTAAAAATTTTTCAAGATGGTCTTTGGACATAAGACTTTTTTAAAAATAAATAAAAAATTCTTTGGCCCAAAGCCCAAATCTAAGCCCAAAATCCATTTTTCTAAAATCTTTTACAATGGGCTTAGAAACAAAACTATTTTCACCCAACCTTTTCTTACAAAGAGCTTGCAAAAATATTTAGGTCAATTATGAAATACCAAAAATCAATTGTGGGCCTAGTTTACACTAAGAATAAATTAACCATGGGCTTGTTTTTGACATGAACCATTAGTTACTCTTTTCAAGTGAGAAATCTATTTGTAATAAACCTCTTAATTTTGTTTTAATCCAACATAGCACAAAAGCTACTATAGTTGGTTAAATGGATTAAAACCTAATTAATGGAAATTATCATGGATTGATTTCCATTTTCGAAAATATAACTATTGGTTGAAACATCCGAGAGAATTATTCGAAAGCAAGATACCCCATGTTGGTATTTTGTTAACCATATACCTAAGAAAAGAGACTCGCCATTCGTGTGTGGATGTTATAAGGTTGGAAGGAACGTCCTATTTATCCTTATTTGTTGATTGTTTGTGCATACATGCATACATTTGCATCTCATATCATTGATCCTCTCTGGCTCACAGCCCTGGATTACGATAGTTCTAAAGCTTACAATCCGACCTACGCCGGAGATGAAGTATCTAGCAGGACTCAATCACTTTCTCACCTAAAACAATGGAGCCCGAGCAAATTCAAAGGATGGTGGATGAGGCCCTTAATGTCAAGATGGAAGAAATCAAAGAGGCCCTAGCTGAGACCATGAAGAACCAATTGACTGCAATCTTAGAAAACCATGCCGAGGCATCTGCTAGCACTAAGAAACCAAAGGACAAAGGGAAGACTAAAGTTAGTGAAGTGGTTTTTGATGATGAAAAGGTGATCATTGATGATGATGATGATTGGGCTCAATAGTACCAAGATGTTCAAGAAAAGAAGAAAGAACCAAAGGCTGTTGAGAAGGTAACTATTGAAAAGACCGAGACATCCGATGTTGAAAGGATGATTGCTGATTTAGAAAAGAAATTTGAGAAGAAGCTGAAAACCGAAGAGATTTCTGAGATCGACAAACTTTTTGAACAAGATGAAGAGGTTCCATACAAGTTCAAGATGCCTTCCTTTGCTAAGTACAATGGCACCGGAAATCCCCATCTTCATGTGAAGCAGTATATCACTGCCATACAATCTGCCCGAGCTACTAAGGCTCAAACCCTAAGGTACTTTATGCTCTCATTGGACCCTGTTGTCCAAAATTGTTTCAATACCTTAGATGATGGAACACAAAAGAGTTGGGATCTACTTTCAAAGCCTTCATCCAACAATATGGATATAATGTTGAGTTAGAAGTTACCTTAATGGAAGTAGAGTCCATAAGGCAAAGGCCAAATGAGAATTTTGTGGACTATGTGAAAAGGTGGAGAAACAAGGCCGCTTTACTCAAGAAGAGGCCCGATGAATCCGATCAAATAAGGATGATTGTGAGAGGGGTGTTTCCTAGTCTTTGTGAGAGGATGTCTCATACACTCATCCATGATTTCAAAGACCTTCTTCAAGCTGGTTTGCAAATTGAAGAATGGGAAAGGGAGAAGAGCCGCTTTACAACAAAAAGGAATGAGAAAGAGAGCTATCAACCTGGTAGCCAAAGCATGCTAAAGGCTGTCGATGTTAATGCTACTAACCAAGGAACAAGGAGACAATTTTCGAAATTGGAAAAACTGATGTCTTGGGTTCTCAACAAGCTTCAAAGAAAAGGAATGCTACAACCCTTAAATCTTCGTCCTTTGTCTAACCCTCTCCCACCTAACTTTGACACCAAAGCATTTTGTCAATTTCACCAAATGCAAGGACATGACACGGATAGATGTGTGAGGTTGAGACATGGGATCCAAAACCTAATTGATAATGGGAAGCTACCCGAGCCCAATAAGCCAAACACCAAAGACAACCCATTGCTAAAATTCAATAGGGTACCACCGCCGACAACCTTTTTGATTGGAGGAGGTTTGCATGAGGACTTTGTCATGTCTTCTTTTCAAGATGTGGATCAAAAAGCAATCAAAGAAGAAGAGGCATTTATCAAAATTGAACAAGCTATGATGGGTGGAGAAGTAGCAATTTGTGTTGTCAACGAGTTTTGGGATTCAAGTGATAGTGATGATGATATCATACCCAAGAAGGAGGAGTGGACTTGGTCTGAGCCCGAAGAAGATGAGGTGATGAATACTAGATCCGGGGAGATAGAAACGAATAAGGGAAAGGAAGTTGAAGTGGAAGAAGATGATGTTGTGCTCAAGTAATTGAAAAGAACCTAAGTAAGTGTTAGCATTTGGGACTTGTTAGCTACTTCCTAAAAGCACCAAGAAACTATAGCCAAAGCCTTGGCTAGCATGCCAATTTCTACCTCCACAACACCGGAGGAGTTGGTCAACTTCATAAAAATTGGGGAAGTAATGAAATGTGAAGAAGTCCAAGAAAAGAGTGAAGTTAATATGGGAGTAGTTTCTTTCTCAGATGCGGACTTACCGGAGGAGGGGAGAGACCACATCCGCCCTCTCTTTATCAAAATAGAAGTCAAGGGGAAGAGGACTCCATGTGTAATGGTCGATGATGGGTCCACTATAAATGTTTGTCCACTTAAGATATTGCCAAAGCTAGCCATGTCAACAAGAGATCTAAACCCTACCGAGGTGACAATTCGTGCTTATGACAACACTAAGAGGCATGCCGAAGGGATTTTCAAAGTGGCCATCAAGGTTGGTCCAATTGAATCTATTGTTGAGTTTGTTGTTTTAGACATACTAGTTACCTTCGCCTTGCTCTTGGTGCGACCATGGTTTCACCCTCTTGGTGGAGTTCCTTCCACTCTTCATCAAAAGATCAAATTCCCCAATGGAAATGAGACAATGGTCATTGAAGCTGAAGATAATGAGATTGTTAACGCTCTAATGGTTGAGAGGCCTCTCAATGGTGTTCAAGTGGCTACAATTTCTAATGATGAAGTAGTAGACTTTAAAGTCTTGAATATGATGAAGAGTATGAACTACCTTCCCGAAGCTGGTCTTAGAAAGGGTAAGGCCGGTTTGACAAAGTTGCCAGATTTTAGAACTCAAACATCCAAGAAGGGGTTAGGATATGATGAAGACAATGATGTCCAGCCAAAGAAGTGTGAGAAGATGAGCTTCCCACCACTTGAAGAGATCTTTGTCAAAGCTCCAGATATAGGACCACTCCAAGGAAAGCCTGAGCCAATCATGTTCATGGGTAAGTTAATTCCATGTTTTAAAATTTTTACAGATGTTGCTGAGCTAGTGGAGCAAGTGAAGAAAGAGCTCACCTTGTCAACCAACAAAGAATCCAATTAAAAAGAGAAGAATGAAGCTGCCCTGAAAGCCAAGAAGACTCTGGAAGAGATTGCTGCCCTGGTTGAAGAAAAGTTTGAAGACATCCTGCTTTATGATTCTGAGAACAATGATTTTGATTTTGATTTTAATTTGTTTGCTTTGTATGAGGATGATGATGTTTTCTTTTCCAAAATGAATGCAATAAAGTCTGATTTTGCTTACTTGTGTGATGTTTCTCCTGATGGTTTCATACATTCAAAAAGCAGTTACATGAGCATCTTTAATATTAATTTTGTTAACACGCAATCATTAAATTTGGGAACAACTGAAAATCCTAAAAACATTAGCATAGCATCCGACCTTACTCCTGATGAGAAAGAGAGATTTGAAAAAATATTCAAAAAATATAAAGAAGTGTTTGCTTGGTCTTATGAAGATATGCCGAGGATAGATCGAGACATAGCTGAGTATCATATTCCTACTTACACTCACATTAAGCCTGTCAAACAAAAGCTTAGGCGATTAAGACCTGAGTGGGCTGAATTGATTAAAGAAGAGGTCACTAAGCAAATACAAGTGAAGTTCCTTGAAGTGATAGAATATCCAGATTGGTTAGCCAACATAGTACCCATGCCAAAGAAAGATGGAAGGATAAGGGTCTGTGTGGACTATAGAGATTTAAACAAGGCTTCCCTAAGGATGATTTTCCTTTACCTCATATAGATGTTCTCATTGATAGTTCAGCCTCTAGCATGCTACACTCGTTTGTAGATGGATTTTCCGGATACAATCAAGTGTTAATGGCCTAAGAGGATAAAGCCAAAACTGCCTTCATTACTACATGGGGTATATTTTGTTATAGGGTGATGCCTTTTCAGCTTAAAGAATGCTGGAGCAACCTACCAAAGGATGAATATCACACTATTTCATGACATGATACACAAAGAAGTTGAAGTATATGTTGATGATATGATGGTGAAGTCAGATACAAGGGAGCAACACTTCCAGAACTTAGAATTATTCTTCAATAGAGCTTTGAAGTATAAGCTAAGATTAAACCTGAAGAAGTGTGTATTCGGTGTTACTTCAGGAAAATTATTGGGACATGTAATTGGTCCAAATGGCATTGAGATTGATCCTGACAAAGTCAAAGCAATCAGGGAAATGCCAGCCCCAAAGACGGAGAGAGAAATTCGGGGATTCATTGGTAAACTGCAGTACATTAGCAGATTTATAGCAAAGCTCACAACAATCTGTGAGCCTATCTTCAAGTTGCTTAGAAAAGAATCAGTTGGTCGTATGGAATGAAGAATGTCAAAAGGCCTTTGATCGAATAAAAGAGTATTTGTTGAATCCACCTGTTTTGAAACCACCTAAACCCAGCAAACCTTTATTACTATACTTAGCAGTAGAGGAAGAGTCGATAGGAGCCATGCTGGCCCAAGCAGATGAGTCGGGGATCGAGCATGTTGTTTAATATTTTAGTAGAAAGCTCCTACCTTATGAAATTAAGTATAGTATCATTGAAAATACATGTATAGCCGTGGTTTGGTCTTCTAAGAAGTTGCGGCATTACTTTCAATAGTGTGCAAGCAATTTCCAGGTCGGATCCAATGAAATACTTAAGAGAGACACCATCTTTAATTGGGAAATATGGTCGATGGTTGATAATATTAGAAGAATTTGAGATTGAGTATGTAACCAGGAAAACAATCAAAGGTAAAGCGGTAGCAGAATTCCTGGCTTAACAACCATTACCAGAAAGTGAAGAGGTAATCTTGGAATTTCCATATGAACATTTAGAAGCAATTGAAGTACAAGGGTGGAAAATGTATTTTGATGGAGCGGTGAATAGGAAAGGAGCAGGTTTAGGAGTTATACTAGAGTCGCCCAAAGGGGAACTTATCCTTTTAGCCAAGAAGTTGAAATTTAGGGCAACCAATAATATGGTGGAGTACGAAGCTTGTATTTTCAGTTTGGAAACCCCAATGATTATGAAGGTGGATAAGGTGGAAGTTTATGGCGATTCATTGCTAGTAGTATCCCAAGTAAATGGAGAGTGGGAGTTGAAAGAGGAAAAATTAAAACCATACCACCATTACCTGACCATGATGAAGAAGAATTTTAAAGAGTGTAGGTTTATATACCTGTCAAGAGAAGAAAATCAGATGGCTGATGCCTTAGCCACATTGGCTTCGGTATGGGAAAATCCTGCCAGCTTATTCTTTAAGCCTCTGATCTTGACCAGTTCATCAACTCCTTGCTATGAATATGAGACAATCATGGAAGTTGATACAGACCATGATGCGTGATATGATACTATAAGGCGATTTTTGGAGGAGAGAGAATACCCGCTGGGGTAACAAAGAAAGAGAGAAGAGCCATAAGGAGGTGGTCATTGCAATACATCACCTTCCATGGAGAGTTATATCGAAGATGGCCTGATAGAGTGCATTTGAGATGTTTAAGAAAGCCTGAAGTGAAGCGCATCATGTCAGAAATACATGCGGGGAGTTGCGGTCCGCACATGAGTGGTTTGGCCCTAGTTAAGAAGATTATTCGACAAGGTTACTATTGGTTGACCATGGAGAGAGACTGTATGGAGTTTGTCAAGAAGTGCCAACAATGTCGAGTTGGAACATTAAAATAATTTAAGTGAAAATAGAAGAGGGCAAACTAAACAATTGTACCAAGTGCAGAGGGATACATATGTAATTAAGCCATTTATAAATAAGAGATAGTTCTTATATCATCTCATTTTTCTACTCTTTCTCTTCTTATTACAACTTATAAAGATGATTCTAATGATATTTCCTTAATTATGCTGAAAAATGATTAAATAACTAGACTACACAATTCAATATATATTTTGCGTGTAAATATTTAATGGGAAAATTATATTGGTGGTCCCTATTTTTTTTTATTGATTTTCAATATAATTACATAATTTTAAGACAAAATTATACTTATTACGGTAATTTATATATTTTTTTAAAAAATATGGGCCATAGTTTTTTTTTTATGTGGCGCACACCTTTTTTTTTCATTTGTAAAATTTTCAATGGTTATATTTGATTTTTTTCCAGTTTTGTTTTTAATTTTTAATTTTTATTTATATTTTTTTCACATTATATTCGCACAAATACATAATATATACATAATATCTATTAAATATCTATAATATTTATATAATATTTACCACATATATATAAAATATCTATTAAAAATATATATAACATCTACTAAATATTTACATAATTTATTTAATATTTTTTAACTTTATTTTTTAATTTTTTATTTATATAACATATATACAACATCTGTATAATATATATATATATATAATATTTATAAAATATTTATATAAAAATCTTTGTATCATACATAAAATATACATACAATATATACACAATATTTATATATTAAAATTAATATTTTTTAACTTTATTTTTACATAACAATGTATAAAATTTATATAAAATAAATTTAATAATTTTTATTAATATATTTTTAAATATATTTTGCTTTTTTATATTATTTTTGTGAGTATTTATTTATTATTTTTAATCAAAATTAAAAAAATTCTTTCTTAATAAAATTAATATATTTTATATATTGAAAATATAATTTAAAATATTAATTTTTATTATTTTATTAAAATATATTTATTTAATAATAAATTTTGAAAAAAAGAAGATAAAAAATGAAGTAAAATATTAATTTTATTGAGATATGATGTATTTTTAAAAATAAAATCTTATTTTAATGAGGAATAATATATTTTTGAAAATTTGTTCTAATATTTTCTAAATGTGTAAATATTTTTTTCTATAGTATTTTTAAAATAAAAATTATTTATTTTTGAGTAGTTTTGTAAATGTTTCAAACTTCAAAAAAAAATTTAGTAAAAAGTTATAGTTTTTTTTTTGCAGGTTACTCATAATTCAGTAAAACCAAAATATTAATGACATTGAAAATATAATATTTCATTAAAAAAATATATTATATCGTATTAACCTAATGTAACATAAATTCGTTTATTTAATTAGTAAATTTATTATACTGTAATGAAATTAAGTAAGAAAATAAAAAAGAAGTGTGTCCTTTCATTGGTGGACTTCATATTAATTTATTAGGTGAAAATATAAATTTTGTAGAAGAACAACACATGCACACACATGTAATTCTGATCCAAATAAATTTTATAATAAAATTATAGTAATGTTATTGTGGTATTCTAATTAATATATTTACTAAACATATATTTATATATATATTTTTTATCATTGTCTAATATATTTTTTAAATATATATATTTTTTTATCGGTGCGAGATGTCAAATAAATATTTTAATTTTAATGTTATTTTACTTTTTTTTATCATCTTTGAGTCATATTAAAAAATTAAAATTTAATAATTAAAAAAAACAAATTAAAGTTACGTGATTTTATTAAAATCAATAGCTGTTATTTTAAGTTCATTTAAAATATTTTTTTAAATTATAACTATATATGTTCTCTTAAATAAAATTGTCTGAAAATAAATTTAATTCTAAAGAATTTTTTTAAATGCATTAACATTACTCTACAAATATTCTTATAGATGGTATTATAAATATGTGTATTACTATTTATTCTTATGGTTTGTTTGTTTGAGGAAAAATATTTTTAAATTAATTTTAAACTTAGAAAATATTTTTTTAAAAAATAAAATATTTTTCTTTTTTTTTGAACAATCAAAATAAAATATTTTTCATAAAACAAAGGAGCTTTAACGTTTAATTTTGGCCATGATAGAATTTTTTTAACATGCGTAAATTTTTTTTATATCTTTTATTATTTGTCGAATATTTTTTTTTAATTTTTTATTGACAGTGGCATAATTGTAAAATACTACGGAGTAGAGTACCTTTCCAATTCTATGGTAGCTAGTCAAGGCAGTGAGAGTGAGATTCACAGCCTGTGTTTCTCTCACTTCTTTTCTCTTCTTCTCTTCGAAATTCATTTTCTTTCTTTGTTTTTTTTTCCTCCAATTTGCTCCCTTATTTTCCACTCTCTGAACACATAATTTCTCTAACTATTTACTTTTTTTTTAGCTTCAAAGTAATTAATTAAACTTAACTCACACTTGCTCTGCTTTGTTCCCTCTTCTTAAATGCTACACTACCCTAAATCTTATGGTCCAACTAAAATGCTTCTGTTTCTCTGCTGCCATTAAAAAAACATCCTGAAACTTTGTGAATTCTAATGTTGTTTCAAAGGTTACCCGTTTCCGCTTTTTCAATCTTTAATGCTGGATCTGAACTATTTTTTCTTTCTACAGATGATGTTCTTTTACTTTCTCAGTTGTTGGGTCCTTTTATGGCAGCTTGAGTTTTATTAGCACCTTAAATGGAGCTTAATTAGCTAAAGAAGCTCTACTGGGTATGAGAGAATCTTGCATGCTTTCAGGTTTTTCAACTTCACACATCAATTTTACTCTCTTTTTTTTCTTTGTGAAGCTATTGAAGTTTCTGGGGCTTTTTATTTTATTGGGAAGATATGGTTTAGTCTTGAGTTTGCATTTTCTAAGCTGCATTTTAGATCTGTCTCATTTGGGGTACTAATAAGTGTTTGTAGATGCTAACAAGAAAACTTCACTTTTTAACTAATGTGGGTAATTTTTCTTTTCTGGGTTTGAATTGGATGATTTCAAGAGAATTTTTTTTAATGTTTGTGTTCAATGTTCGCTTTCCTTTGAATTGGGGTTTAGATCTCAATAATGCTACTTAGACTTTTTAGGTGGTGCATTTTTTTTTCTGTTTTCTGCTTTTTGTTGCTAAATGTACCTTTAGTTGTTGAACTACTATTTTTTTTTTAAAGTTTAAATTAACATTCTTTCTATGGTTGATCTTTTAACGTTACTATAGCTTTCTCGTGTCTGTGTCCGTCTTACTTTCTTCAACTTTCATAATTCAATATGTTGATGGGATTAACCAGGATGTCTCTTTTGTTTTAATTACAGTCAATGTAGCACCTTATGTGTTGTGGCATTTGAAAAAGTCTTGGGATTCTTCTTTATTGCGTTTTAATTGATTATTATGTGAGTGTGATTTGCTTTGTTGACACCTTTGATGAGCAAAGTTAAATATTGGGTTCCTTGTCACTTTTTTAATATAAATTCTTTTGTTTATTATTATCGTTCTCTTTTTAAACTTTTGGAATTCAATCTTCTTTTTTTCCCTTCAGTCATCTCAATGGCAAAATAAGAATTTCATCTAGAGAGCACTAGAATATGATACCAAAAAGTACTATGCTTTTATTTGCTTTATTCATTTTGTGATGCCTTTTGCTCTTGCTTTTGGTGTGTGATTACTTTTTCTAATTGTTTCTAACATTACTGTAGAAGCTGGATATAAATAACATTGGAAGTGAAAAAGAAGAATAGGCTGAACTTTTCTCTAAAGAAATTTTACATTGATTAGTGGAAAAGCATTTTTAATGAAGATGTTTAATTATATTAATAGCATAAGTATTGCGTTGCATATTGCCCGTGTTTTGGGTGCTTAATATTCAAGATCGTCCTTAACATTATTGTTATTTCCTTATTGGCAAATTTGAATGTCACTGTTGCAAAATTCCACTAAACAAATTGCAAATTTAACTACTTCTAACGGCACAAGGAGTCTGTCCTTTTATTCCGCAGTAAAAAAAAGCTACATCTACTGCTTCAATTTATTTGAAATTCTTTTTATGTTTTTCATATTTAGAGTGTATGTGACTATCTTGGTATTTGGATTGTTGTAATTGTATCAATTACTGGTATATGCCAGTTGGTTGAGAATGGGAACTGGAATGAATGTTTCAATTCTTAATTCCAAACCTCTCAACGGTAAATTGTGAAGACTTGTGTTTGACAAAGAGAGAGTTAAAAATGCTCTTTACATGAGAGCTTGTAATTTGCTGTACTGTGATAATTATAAAAATGAATGTTACTTACTATACAACTGAGAACAATGAATTTGTTGGTACTTTTTTTTTTTTTGCAATTTATCTTGAAAGTGAATGCATATTTGTGTGGTATTTTCTTGCAATTTTAATGTATGCTGCGTTATTTGCTGCCTGCCTAATGCTGTTTCATTGTCTCTGCTCTGAATCAGGAGAAAAGCGAGGCCTGTGGGCATTACATTTTCATATACCCAGTGCAAATCAAATCTCCATGAAGTTCTTCCTTGCATCAATTTTTCATTTCTTTTTTGTCTTAGTTACTGTTTTCCCTCTGGCCAATGCTGACCTGAATTCAGATAAGCAGGCCCTTCTTAACTTTGCTGCTGCTGTGCGCCATTATCGGTTACTCAACTGGAATCCTGCTACGTCAGTCTGCAACTCTTGGGTGGGTGTCACTTGCAATCCTAATCGCACTCGTGTGATTCAACTCCGACTCCCTGGGGTGGGGTTTATTGGCCCTATCCCAGCCAACACACTCAGTAAACTTGATGCCCTTAGGGTTCTGAGCCTCCGATCCAATCTGCTTAATGGCAATCTTCCTTCGGATATTACCGCTCTTCCATCACTCCGATACCTCTTCCTCCAACGTAATAACTTTTCTGGTACAATTCCTGCCACCTTTTCCTCACAATTCATTGTACTGGATCTCTCATTTAATTCCTTCTCAGGCAACATTCCTCAAACGATAGCAAATTTGACACAACTCACTGGTCTGAGCCTCCAGAACAACACCCTTTCTGGGCTCATACCTAATCTTAACCAAACTAAGCTTAAGCATTTGAATTTAAGCTACAACCATTTTAATGGCTCCATTCCATTATCCCTTCAAAAATTCCCCAATTCATCCTTCATAGGAAACTCTCTATTATGTGGACTGCCTCTTAATCCTTGCTCCCCCATCCTTCCTCCACCTTCCCCCTCTCCTGCTTCCTCTTCCCCGCCTGCGATCCCTCATAAGCGAGGTTCCAAAACAAAATTGACAACTGGAGCCATTATTGCTATTGCTGTAGGAGGATTTTCAGTACTATTTCTAGTTGTTTTAATAATATTTTGCTGCTGTTTGAAGAAAAAGGATAATGGGGGTGGTAGTGTATTGAAAGGGAAGGCTGTTAGTGGTGGAAGGGGTGACAAGCCCAAAGAGGAGTTTGGGAGTGGAGTGCAAGAACCTGAGAAAAACAAGCTAGTGTTCTTTGAAGGGTGCTCTTACAATTTTGATCTTGAAGATTTATTAAGGGCTTCTGCTGAAGTGTTAGGAAAGGGTAGTTATGGCACTGCCTATAAGGCTGTCTTGGAAGAATCAACAACAGTGGTAGTGAAAAGGTTGAAGGAGGTAGTGGTGGGGAAGAGGGACTTTGAACAACAGATGGCGATTGTGGGAAGGGTTGGTCAGCACCAGAATGTTGTACCGCTCCGTGCTTATTATTACTCAAAGGATGAGAAGCTTCTAGTATGTGACTATATCCCAGGCAGTAGCTTATCTGCACTTTTGCATGGTATGCACATCAAAGGATAACTTCGCTTATTTTTACATATTATCATGGATAATTTATTTGCAGCAGCCTATTATTTGTCCATTTGTAGATAAATTTTCTTGTATTCTGAACTCAAATCTATATTTTGATTAATAGGAAATAGGCAAGCTGGCAGAACTCCACTTGATTGGGACAATAGAATAAAGATCGCTCTTGGAACTGCACGGGGAATAGCCCACCTGCATTCTGCAGGTGGTCCAAAATTCACTCACGGGAACATAAAGTCTTCAAATGTCCTCCTCAACCAAGAAAATGATGGGTGCATTTCTGATTTTGGCCTGACTCCTCTTATGAATATTCCTGCAACTCCATCTCGGAGTGCAGGCTATCGGGCTCCAGAAGTGATTGAAACCCGTAAACACTCTCATAAATCAGATGTCTACAGCTTTGGTGTCCTCCTGCTCGAGATGCTAACAGGAAAAGCTCCACTCCAATCACCAGCGCGTGATGATATGGTTGATCTCCCTCGATGGGTCCAGTCAGTTGTAAGGGAGGAGTGGACAGCTGAGGTTTTTGATGTTGAGCTGATGAGATACCAAAATATTGAAGAAGAAATGGTGCAGATGTTGCAAATTGGGATGGCCTGTGTAGCAAAGGTGCCAGACATGCGACCAAACATGGAGGAAGTTGTTCGAATGATTGAAGAAATAAGGCAGTCCGACTCAGAGAACCGGCCATCTTCTGAAGAGAACAAATCTAAGGACTCGAATGTGCAGACTCCATGACTGCACTAAAGTTGCTGTATTCATTTCAAGATCAAGATTGAACATTTCCAATGAACGCATATGCCTTGTAAGGTTTTCCCAACTATTCTTTAAAGCCTCGTGTGCATGTCACCTCATATAGTGTGAATTTGTCCAAAATTTTTTTTCCAGTTTAATTTTTCTCAGATTTTTAGTCTTGATTTTTTGTTTTCCTTTTCAATTTCAATTAGGTGGCTTTCTCTTGATTTGTTGTAATATTCAATTCAATGTTGTAATATTCAATTCAACATTATGAATGAATTGATGGCCTTTGAATCAATAACTTCTCAATTATTCCTTCCCTCGAAGCTGGTGAGGGTGCATGAGGTAGAACTGATCTTTAAAAATTGGAAGCCACAATAGGAATGGAAAAGATAAAAATATTAAGTTAATTTTTTAAGTATCATAATTGTATGTAAAATTATTTTTATAGAAATTATAATGATGTAGAGAAAAAAATATAACAATTTAAAGAACTTAAGGTTTTATATACTTCTCAAAATAAAAATATGAAATAATAAATAAATATTTAAAAAATTAGAGAGTTTAAATGAATATAATTTTTTAAAAATGTATAAAAATATTTAACATAAAAATGAAATTTTAAAAACTGTGAAGACTTCTTTGAGAGAATATAAAATTTTATGAGAAATATAAAATTTTAACAAATCACTTTTTTTAATTACCTATAGATGGATTATACATGGCGTTGAAGGACCAATAGCATGGTTTTAATTGTGACCTAATCAATGTGTTTTTATTATATTATTTAATTAATAAAAAATTAACTAACACCAAAATTATCAATAAAATTGGTTCAAAAGTAAAAAAATTTGGACAGACATAAGCCCAAAAATATAATAATATGGGTAGAAAAATCTTTTTAGCATATTATATTAAAAATATATATTTTTAATTAATTTAAAGGTTTTATCCTTTTTAGGTACTTGTATGTCTGTGTTTACATATAAATCAATTCATCAATCTATTACACGATAAGAAATTTATATATGTATGTGTATCTATATCAATTAATTTATCAATCTATTACATGATGATAAATATATATAAGAGAGTAACATTATGCCTCAGTAACAAATAGAAATTTACATGATAATTAATATACATTATAAATTATTTGATAATGATAATTTTTTGAGAATTATAAATTAAAATATATTTAAAAATGAATTGATTAATTTAAATTGTTCATCATAATATACGGTACTTAAATTGGAAGTTATTTTATTTCATTGTTTCGTATTAAAAGTTGAATTATGGTATGATCCTAGCAGAATTTAACCTATGCTAAGCCTTTGTTTGACTGTGATTTAATGTGATGTAAAATATATAAGTTAAAGTTTAATGTAATTCTTTTTTACTAAATTGCAATTATTGTATATTTAAAAATGTGTTTGATAAATCAAATAACCTGCAATACTTATAATTCTAAATAAATGTTCGAATTTTATGTTATTTTTATAGTTTAAACTAAATTAAGGAATGCTCATATCATAATTTAGTTTATAGTCTATATTTTTATGATTTGGTGTGAAATATATTAATTTATTTTTATTA
Source organism: Garcia nutans (assembly GCA_947685225.1). Classification (NCBI taxonomy): domain Eukaryota; kingdom Viridiplantae; phylum Streptophyta; class Magnoliopsida; order Malpighiales; family Euphorbiaceae; genus Garcia; species Garcia nutans. Next base: position 21,847,142 of record CANTUV010000044.1, read on the forward strand.
TAAAATTATTTTTTCTACTAAATTGAAATTAGTGTACATCTAAAAATGAATTGTTTAATTAAAATACCCACTATATCATATAATTATATTAAAATAATAAATAATTTTATTAAAAATAAATATTTAATTAATAGTTAATAAATATTTAATTAATAATATATAGTATTTCATTAGCAAGTTCAAAGGTAAAAGTTAAATAATGAGAAGTAATTCGTAGATTGTTGATACTAATAATAGAAACTTATAAACTTATATTTATTTTTTAATATTTTGTAAATAATATAAGTAATTTCTTAATTTAACTATAAAATAAAGTAAATATTTTTTTTTAAAATAAAATAATATAAAGTAAATATAAATATAAATTAAAAATATAATCAGTAATTAAATTGTATATAATTATTAATATATCCCCTAATCAAATAGGTTTTATAATTTAACCTATAATAAGTAAATAACTAGATACAATACAATTAACTATTTTTTTCATATATCCAAAACGATGTCATTTTGGGTTTGTCCAAAATGATGCTACGTTGTTTGGACATTATTAAATGTCACATATTAACCTAATCTCACAACCTCACCCGCCTTTCATCTCAAGTGTCATTTGACTCAAACCTCATTCTCTCTTCCTCTCCGTCTCTTCACCCCCTCTTCTTCATATCTCTTCCTCTCCTCTCTCTGATTAAGGACCGCAATTATTTCTCTTTTATGCTGTTATGCCCTCACTCCCCTCTCCTTCAAGCTCTCTCAATTTTTCACCTAACTTCATCCCTGCATACAATCATTTGCATTTTCACCATCACATACGCGCATTTTCACCATCATTTGCTCACCACATCTACTCACCATCTTCCAGAAGCTGCCATCACCTTCTATTATATCCTTCATTGTTTTTAAAACTTTTTTAATAGTATTATTGTAATGCCTATATTTTTGTTAAATACAATTAAATAATTATTGTGGACGGGTAGTTATAGTGTTAGAAGAAGAATATGAATAATATATGCCTAATGTATAGACAAGATATACATAACATATACATTGCACTAAAAAAATAAAGTTAGACAAAAAGCAAAAAGGTAAAAACTTAATAATAATAATAAGTAAAAGAAGATAAAATTATTTATGGATGGTAAGATCAAAATATCATAATATTTTATTAATTAATTAGTTTGTAATTATGTATATAAGAGGGGTAAAATTGAAAATGAAGGATATAAAAAGGCTCATCTTTTTCTTCATTCTTCAAGGGTGGCCAAAATATTCATTAGACAAGGTGATTTTGAAGAATAATCAAGCATCAGGTAAGAATTCTTTCAATTTAAGAAGTTTTTCCTTAAATTTAAGATTATGTGAAATATGAGTTTTTGATGGATGTGTCTATAAGTATTGTAATGGATTATTTTGAAATTATTTTGATGTGTATGTGATAATTTTATGGTTGGATGGTGGAAATGAGTTGGTTTTAGTAAAGTTTGAGAAGGGTAGTAGAGAAATCAGAGTTTTAATAGAAGTTTGGTTAAAAATTATATAATTAGTAATTGTTTTGAATAAAATGAGAAAAAATATGATTCTAATGAAATAATTTTACTTAATTATTTGATTTAGGAGTGAGTAAGTAAAAGTTGCCCAAGTGAGGAAGTTTAGGGTTTGGTGGAAGTAAGGGGTTGGAGAATGGATTTGCATTAGTTTTGGAGCTTTTTAAGATTAGTACGTATTCAGTTAACATTTATAATGAATATTTGTGCTTGACATCATTCACATTTGCATATTTGAAGGAATGTCCTTATTCTTTAAAGAAACACTATTTGTTATGCATTATTGTTAAAAACATGATTTGTACATTAGTTTGGGTTTAAAGATTATTGTTTTAAAGAAAATGTTAATGTTTTATATAATGTTTTGAAAATGTGAAAATGTGTCATATTATGAATGTGACTAAGGGTGATGCTTAATGTGATTGAAAATTTGGAAAATGGTTATGGAATGTGGAAAAATGACAAATGTGATTTAATGTGAGAAGATTGTTGCCCTGCATAATTATTTGTTCAAGAATGTTGAGTTGGTACTGTCGAGTTGGCATACCAATGATACGTCATGATGTTTTATATGCCTTTAGGTGAGATATACTGGTGTCATATTTATTATTATGCCTTTGCGCGAAACACACTGATGTCAAACACTTTGGTGTCGGTGGGATAACCTTCAGGTGATTTTTATATGATCCTTAGATTTCCGGCGTTGGATCTTCGAGTCGCGGTAGGTCAAATCAATTATTTTGAAACTTGAAAATTATATGGGGAATTATTGGGCCCAATGTGTATGATTGTGATATGTTGATGAATTTTATGAGTTAATTGAATATTGTATTGCCATGATAGTATAATATATATATATATATTGATTGGTTAAAATATGTTGTGCTATTAAAGTATATACCACTAAACTTCTAGCACGGTTCAATTGTATCATGCAGGTGACAGGGTTACTGAGAGAGGGAGCTAAGGTAGATCTGACTAGATCTAGCTTTTAAGTTGTTCTAGAAGTTAAAGATTTTACCCACAAGACCTGTCAAGTTGGTGCTACATTGCATAACATATAAATTTACATTTTGTTTAAGTTTACAATGTTTATATAAATTATAACATGTTGTAAATATGTTTACATAATTATAGTATTGTAAAATATTATAAATATAAACCAAGTACTTTATAAATATGTGTGTGTGTGAAACACTAGATGATTCTAGAGAAAATGATGGATTTTAAGAAGTATTATTTTGGGAGTGTTATTTCCTTGCAGATTGTGTTTTGTTGATTTTGGGATTTATCAAAATTATAGATAAAACCCTGGTAAATTTTTTCAGAGATTTTTTTATTCATATTATTTTAGTTATTAAATATATTTGTATTTATCTATTAAATTTATCTTTTTAAAGCTCTAATATTTTTTTTGTAACAAATAAGAGAATTTTCTACAATTAATTACTGTAACATTCTTATATTTTATACATGCATTTTATATACAGGATGTATGTATTATATGTATATAGAGTATAAGGGAGTAAAAAGAAACAAAAATTTTAAATTGTGATACATGCGTATGCATTAACAACTATATTGGCCTCTAATGTGGCACTTTTTATTTATTGCAACAAATATAAATTGAGATGGTGTCTAACACGCATAGATCAGAGGAGGATGGTGTGGAGAGTGTTGCTTTGGGTGATGGTAGAGTTAGAGCTAGTGTAGGGGATGTTGGAGAGGCCTCTTTGCCAGCTAGCCAGTAGCACATGATGCTCCTCTAGATTGTGTTTAGCAGATAGGTGGAGTATTTTCATCAAGTCCCAGCACCTAAGCAGAGTAGGAGGTATGACAAATTGTGAAAGTATAGAGCCATAAATTTTATGGGTACCACTGATCTGTCTAGTTGAGGCAGATCGGTGGTTGGATAGAGTAGAGTGGGTTTTGTGTAGCTGGAGGCTATAACAAAAGAAAATTTTGATTATGTTATTCATTATTGGAGGCATATGCTTATGACTAATGGAAGATGGTTCCACATGGGTTGGATAGACCTCAAGTGCTGACTTATGATGATTTTCTAGTAGAGTTTGAAGAAAAATACATACCTAGGGATTATAAAGATGAGAAGAAGAGGGAGTTTCTGAATCTGAAGCAAAGGGTGAGGACTGTGACAGAGCATGAGAAGGAGTTCTTGTAGTTGAGAAAGTATGTTATTGGGATTGCATGAGATGAGAGGAATAAGTATAGGAGGTTTGAGGAAGGGTTGAAGCTTGCTATCAGATGTCAGGTAGTAGTAATACAGTATGAGGTTTTCTCTACACTAGTATCATTAGCTAAGGGTGTAGAGAAGGCCTATGAGGGTGCAGTTGCAGCAGTGTTGGAGGAGAGTAAGGGCAAAAGACCTAGTTTGAGGCAGAGTCATCATTCCAGAAGAGAGGTCAAGGGAATCCTTCACAAAGATTTGGTAGAAGCCAAGGGCAGTCTAGCAAGTCTTTCAGCAAAGGCAGAGCCCTACATCATCAGTTGCTAATGCCCTTACCCCATCTTTTTAGAGATCTGTTCCACCTACATGTACTCAGTGTGGTAGTGTACACATGGGTGTTTATTGGAGAGCTAGTCCATAAGGTTATTTCAGGTGCAGATTTAGAGACCATTATGTTAGACATTGTCCAAAGTTACTAGAGACCAGATAGACAGAGACTGTAGTGTCCAGGCCTAGTATAAGAGGAGGCAGAGATGGTAGAGTTGGCAGAGCAAGGTCAAATTAGAGAGGGAATTCTGCACCATTGGGTAGATTAGATGAAGCCAAAACTTTATAGAGATTGTATGCGATGCAGAAGAAGCCGAATGCCTTAGATGTGGTTGTTGGTAAATTTTCTCTACTTGGTATTACTGTTTATGCATTGATTGACCCTAGGTTGACTCATTCATACATCACTGCATCTGTTGTGCCTATTGGTGACATGAATTCAAATTCTTTAGAATATGATGTGTTGGTCACCAATCCTTTAGGGCATAGTGTGGTTATTAGTAGGGTGTACCGAGATTGTCCAGTAGTGGTACATGATGAGGATTTCTTAGATAAATTGATTAAAATGCCATTTAGATATTATGATCTTATTTTGAGGATGAATTGGTTATCTAGACATCAGGCTATAGTAGATTGTCAACGAAAGTGTGCTGCTTTGAAAACACGAGATGGGGAGAATGTAATAGTGTCAAATGAGCAGAGACGCCTCTTATCTACTTTTATTTCAACTATTTTAACTAGAAGAATGATTCGAAAGGGGTGTGAAGCTTACTTGGCACATGTGGTGGATAGTAAGGTTGAGGGGTCTAATCTTGATAGATTCCCAATATTTTAGAAATTCCTGATGTGTTTTCGGATGAATTGCTGAGGTTACCTCCTGAGAGAAGTGTGCAGACCTTTAATTTTGGCCCTAAACAAGTTTAGTCCCAATTAAAAGAGGCCAAGCCAAGCCAAATCCAATCCAATTTTAAAAGATTGAATTAAGTTTGTTCCAATTTTAAAAGCTTGAATAAAATCCACTTTAATTTTAAAAGCTTGAATTCAGTCTGTCCAATATCAAAAGACAAGATCATGACAAATCGGCCTAGCCAATTCACCATGAGGCCTATCTATGGCGAATTAGCCGAAGGCCAATTCATCATGAGCCCTTAAATATGGCCTAATTAATTTTGGTTCAGTTTTAAGTGTCCTTATTTTAATAAAACTCAAAGGGACTTGGATAACAAGGGGCTTTTCTGGTAGGATTAAGATAGATTATCCAGGTGGGTTGCCCTAATTTGGTTTGTAAAAAGCAATTATCAATCAATGATGGAGAGTGAGAGCCACCTTTAACAATTAAGTATCCACAACAAAGAAACAGATGAAAAAAATTAGTAAAAAGAAAAGAGAGGCAGAGAACCAAAAAGCAAGCAGTACCCATTAAAAATTAATTTTTGAAATATAAAATCCTAATTACACTTTTCGAAAACCACCAAACAATAATCTATTTTCTTAAAACCCTAACCAAATCTATTTTTCTGAGATTTACAATAGCCTATTCTTTCCAAATACCTAATTTACAATCCTATTTTCATGATCTTCAATCTTATTTATTTTAAATCTTAAATTTTAATACTATTTTCATACAACTTTCGAAACCCTAAATCCAAAACATCCATTCTTTATATTCAAACCCTAATTTATTTCAAACCTAATCTCTAAATCAAACATCCAGTAGGCATATTATTTTTTTTATATTAAATGTTTCTCAATTAATTAATCCAGTATATACAAAACCCTAATTGTTAAACATAAAACCCAAAAAACCCTAATTGATGCATAAACCCTAAATTTATATACTTACTATTTTATTTAAATTAGATGAATGTTTATTATATATTTTGATTGATGTTTGATGTCTTTGATGAATGATTTATTTATAATGAATGGTTGGTTATTTTTATTGATTTGCTTTGGTTTTAAAATATTGTAAGAGGTATGCTTCCATGTTTTGGGTATCTCATATCATGAACTTCATGTAATTTAGCTTATTTTAAAGTTTTGAATCAATGTAAAGGATACGTTTTCACCTTTTGGTGGGTATCCTATTTAGTTTTAGATATTATACAATGTAAGGACATGTTTCCATCCTCAGATGGGTGTCCATTTATTTGTTTTGTTTGGACATTGTTGTGGTTTTAATAAAGTATTTACTTATTCTTATGATCGCATGTAGTATGGATAATATTGTTATTGTAAAATCCTAAACTATACCCTAAAAATTTGGAAATGATTATTGTTGAAATTGAATTAAATGATTTTAAAGTATGTATAAAGGATTAAGAGGAAAGATAAGTGTGCATATGTTGTATATATAGAGATATATACAAAATATACAAGTTAACTTTTATTTAATGGTCAAAGGAGATATTTTGGTTATTTTAAAATGGAATTAAATAAGTGGAAGATGATATTTTGGTTAGTTAATATGTTATATTAATTGCTTGGTGAAGATTAATTGGAATTTGAGTGGTTAAGAGAGGTTGAATGTTTGACTTGTTGATAACTTTCATCTTCTTCTTCTTCTTTCTTTTCTTTGGCCGACTATCTCTATAGCTAGAAGGAAAGGGATTTTTTTTGCTTCCTAACTCAAGATTTGAAGGTATTTTAAGAGATCAAGTTGGAGTTTGAAGGGTTTTCACCACTTTTGGTAAGTTTCCAACTTGTTTCCTTGGTTTTCTTTTGAGTTTGTGTATTGAGGTTATTGAATGGTTAGTGTATTTGTGTGTATGTTTGATTGTGGTTTGTTTGAGAGTGTTTGGTTTTATTGACTTTGATTTTTGGGGTTGGTTTGGAGGAAAAGTTAAGTTTGGTGATAGAAAGCAAGAGTTGTGGATTATGTATGTGTTGAGTTGTGATGATGGTTGTGATTGTGTTTTGATGTATGTATTGAGTTGTTTTGGTGTTTATGCAAGTTTAGTATGGTTTATTGATGTTTTTCGGTAAGTTTGTTTGGAGTGAAAAAAGGGTAAAGTAAGATGTTTGTTGGATGTGGTGTTGTTGGTGTCGAAATCAGGTTTTTGGCCTGACACGCCCAGTAGCACGTCCATGTCTTTGGGCTTGTCAATGGTTCTATTTTCTGGATTGGTGACACATCTAGTGACACGCCCATATCACTAAGCGTGTCATGGCTTCTGTGTGGTTGTAGTTTTGACACGTCCAATGACACGCCCATGTCACTGAGCGTGTCATAGCTACTGTGTTGGAGAAGGATTGACACGTGCAGTGACACGTCCATGTCACTGAGCATGTCAAAGCTTCTATGTTGTGGATTTAGGGCACGACCAGGGATACGACCGTGTTGTTGAGTGTGTCATGTGTAGAGTTTTCCCTAGTTAGTTCTTATTCTTATTTCCTTATGTGTATTACTAAGTGAGTGAGTATTATCACCTTTGGATTAGGTTTTGATGAGAATTGAGTTGCCCTAATCTAAGTGTTGAAGTATTCTTGGAAGAGGAGGTTGATAGATTAGTGTGAGTTGCTCTTGAGGTAAGTACAAACCCTACATGATTGCATACATTTACATGATTTTGGGACTTAACACATTTGGTTGGAAAATGTGTTAGGTCACCTATTATATTGTTGATATATGAGAATGGTGCAATGATTTGTATTATGTGCATTATGTGAATTATATGTTGAGGATTCAAAATATATGAACAATGTAATTTGTGGTGTGCACTCAAATGATGAAATGTGAAGCCATTGATGTTGGCTATAATGAAATATTGAGGCATTGTGCCTAGATGATTATGAGAAAATGAGAATGAAATTGATAATGAAATAATGAAAGAATTGTGTGCCTAGTATGTTATTCAATTTTCAGAGTTTTGTTATTGGTGGCTTGCCTAAAAGTGACACTCCCTTGAAGCTGGGTTGGGCTTGATCCTTGAAGCCAAATTGGGTTGATGCTATGCTCCCCTTGAAGCTTGGTTGGGTCTAGTCCTTGAAGCCTAGTTGGGATGTTACATATGAGATGTTTCTCATTGTGATAATGATTCGCCTATGGGCTTGATAAATGTGATTATTGGACCAAAACATTAACTCTGGAATTTGAATGGCATATTAGTTTCTTTTGGGCCCATGCTTGTCTTTGCTTTAAATGTGAATCATGAATGATGAAATAATTGAACAATATAATGAAACGTAATGTTATGAAATATGATATCCTTGTATATTGTTTCTAATTCTTGAAAGTTTGACATTGGAATTACATTGAATCATATTGTCATCATGGTTTGTATCACTAAGCCGTTGGCCTAGCGCTATTATGATTTATCGCGCAGGTGATAGGGTAGATCCGGTTGAGCCAGAAAGTTCAGCTAGACCGAGTCGAGTCTAGGTTTGTGATCCTTTGTGAAGTGTTGATTATTGGACTTCAAGATCAAAGACGAACTGCCAAATATGTATAAACTTTGTATTTTGTAAATATTATTTTGATGTGTGCATATGTATATTCCGCTACATTTTCCGCTGCTTAATAAGCAAATGTTTTATATATTATGTTCTATAACATAACTTAAATGTTTTAAGTTTTCTCATATTGTTAAAAAGAAAGATTGGTTTGTTTCAAATAGACTGTGACATCCTTGTATCCGGTATACGTGTATTGCATATAGAGAGTATATGTGGTGTATGTATATGGGGTATAGGGGTGTTATAGTTATATTTAAGAATTTTATAATATTAAGACCTACAAAGGAGGCCGGTCCAATAAATCAAGCATTGTGGGGGTGTTGGGCCATTTCTCACCTTCCTCACACATACCCAACTTTCTAAACCCATTAGGGGGTTGGGGATTCCTTAGGAATCAAGTCATCCACCCCCTTTCTTTTTCCCGGCCTGTCCGGATGGCGACTCTATTTTCTCCTGGCTTAGTCCCGTGTTCTTTAATGCCTAGCCTAAACAGTGCCGAAGTCGCACGAACCATTCCACCGGGAGTGGAGGCAAAAATCTCCGCTCACAGAGTTGCTCTATAGCATTGAGTTGTGTATGCTTATTTAGAGAGGGCTCCTGCATAATTATGAGTGTCTAGGTCCTACTCAATCTTAAAACATGCTTTGATGAATTTTCGAGGTGAAATTGAACTCTACTTATTTAAGAAAGTGATGATCTAGGCATTGTTTGTTTAGCCAACAACTATAATCCACCACATTAATAGTAATCCCTAGTTTGTCCCATTGAGCCTTCATCAAATTTTAGCTCCAATAACCATCCCTAAGCTGTTGTGACACTTATGATAAATCTGATGATCACTGAGTTATCGAGGAGTAAGAAGATCAAAGAAATGGATGCATAGTTAAGACCATAAGGATAGTTAAAGTTTACTTAAAATAGAACTTTTCATTACTAAGATAACATCAGAGTAACAAAGGATTCATCTTCACTGAAGAATATTCATCCTACTCCATTCATCCCTAGTTAAAAGTATAAAATGGTGCAAAACAATACAAATCTTTTGTAGCTAGGACTCGAAACAAATAACAAAAACAAAAGAAAAAAAGAAAAAGGGGAAAAAATAGAAAACAAAACAAAAAAAAAAGAGAAAATAAAAAGAAAAAAAGAAGAAGAAAAAGAAAAAAGAAGAAGAAAAAGGAAGAACAATAGGTTTTCAAACATTTTGCGAAAGCAAAGATCATCCTGATCAAATTTAGATTTCTGCCAAGAAGATGGAAGAACATTGTAGGCCCTTAATTTTGGCCCTAAGCAAGACCGATCCTAGTTAATGAAGGACAAGCCGAATTCGGTCTAATTTTAAAAGCTTAAACCTAGTTTATAGGTTTGGATTAGATCAATCCAATTTTAATGGGCCTAAAGAAAGTCGGTTCAATTTTTAAAGCCTTAAACATAATCCGATTTAACCTTAAAAGACAAAAATAGGATCGATCCAATTTTAAAATGCAAAACCAAGCCAGACTGGGCCCAAAACCTTAAGTCTTGAAAAATTGGCTCAGCCAATTCGCCATGGCGGCTAACCCATTGGCGAATTAGCCTTGGCCAGTTCACGAAGGAGCCCTCCATAGCGAATTGGCCTTAGCCAATTTACCATGGTCTTTTAATTTGGTTTTTAATTTTGATTATTGTGTAGTTTAGGTTTCCTTATCAATTTTGGACTTCAAATGGCTTTCAGATTAACTGATTAGGGTTTTAATTAAACCATCTTAACCAGGATTTTGGCCATAAATATAGGTTTGAAAGGAATAACATCGCATAACCACAATAGTCAACAACCTTTAGGAAAGAAAAAGGCAGAGAGAGAATTTTAGCAATTAGAACACGGTATCTATAATTGAGAGAGTCGAGCAGTAGCAATTGAAACATCAATTCAAAATAAAAAACTAAAAGAAAGAGAGACTGAAAGCAATTGACCAAAATCAATTAACACATCAGCTAAGACTCTAAATTGATTCAGGCTCTCCAATAAATTAAGCAGCAAGGGTGGTTCAATAAATCAACTTAGTGAAGCCATCAACGCAGGTTTGATTTTCTTTAATCAAATTGATTTCATTATTTATTTTTGTTAATTAATTCATTGTATCTTTAAAATAGTAAACAATATTGTAACAGTAATTCATGGGCTTGAATCAAAATAAACAGAAACTTAGTCAAAATTTCGAAAACCCTAAAATCGTATTTTACATATTAAAACCCTAATTCACATATGAAACCCTAGTTTAACTAAAAACCTTAGTTTTACATGTTTAAACCTAATTTAAACCCTAATTCCCCATAAAAAATATATCATGTAAACCATTTTCCTTTTGGGGGCGTTACCCCCGATCCCCCACAAGGGGCATTGCCACCTTGATCCTCACTGCTAACTGGCTAGCGGGACCGCCGTATGTGACCCCTCGACAATTGGGTCAATATTTATTTATGGATTATAATTCTTTATGATTAATCTTTATTTCTATTTAATTAAGCTCTAGTTTTTATAATTCTTTGAATGATTATTTATATGTGTATGAATTTGTGTTTATTTTGTTATTTAGATTTTAAAGGGGATTTTACGATGTAAAAGGCATGTTTCCACCATGTGGGTGCCTTATGTTGTTTCTTTTATTTATTTTAAAGACTTTGGTATTATTGTAAGGAACATATTTCCATCAATTGATGGGTGTCCCATTTTATTTATATTATGAACATTTAAGGATTGCAAGGGTATGTTTCCATCTAAGGATAGATACCTATTTTGTTATGTGATGTACTATTTTACCTGACTTTATAGATGAATCTATTTTTATTTTATTGCATGTAATATGGATAATGTCATAATAACATAATAATTTAATAATATTTAAAACTGAAAAGGAGGTTAGTTCCAATGAACCGGGTACTATGGGTCATTCTCTCCTTCCCCATGCGTGCCCAACTTTTCAAACCCAATAGGGGGTTGAGGATTACTTAGGAATTGAGTCATCTACTCCTTTTTATTTTCCCAGCCCGTCCGGGTGGCGACTCAATTTTCTTCGAGTTTAGGCCTATGTTCTCTAAGGTTCTAAGCCTAATAGTGTCGAAGTCGTAAGAACAATTCCACCAGGAGTGGGGGCCAAAATCCCCGTTCACAGTGGCGACTCACCATTTGTGATGTATTATTTTACCTTATTTTATGGATTAATCTTTTTTTATTTTATTGCTTGTAATATGGATAATGCCATAATAATATAAGAATTTAACAATATTTAGACCTAAAAAGAAGGCTAGTTCCAATAGACCGGACAGTATAGGGGTGTTGGGCCACTCTCACAATCCCCATTCATACCCAACTTTTTGAACCCAATAGGGGGTTGAGAATTTCTTAGGAATTGACTCATCCACCCCTTTCTATTTTCCTGGCTCTTCCGAGTGGAGACTCCATTTTCTCCTAGTTTAGGCCCATGTTCTTTAAGGCCCTGAGCCTAATAGAGCTAAAGTCACAAGAACCATTCCACTGGGAGTAGGGGCTAAAATTCTCGCTCACAGCGGCGACTCCACTGAGGATAAGAGAAGTTGATGCCATTGGTCTTTATATTATTTTATTTTTTTCTTGTTATAATATTATCCATTGCATTATTTAGATTGCATTATGTGTGCGAGTTAGGATGCCCTATGTAACTGTGTTATGTTGTATAAGGGATACCATACTGTCACTTAAGGTATAAAGATCAAGCATGACATAACTACTTATAGCCTCGTACCTTTTGGCATATACTTTCTATGGGAACCTAAATTTTTCAAACCAAAGACTAAAGCCCATATAATTGGCCTAGTAACTTTCCTTAGGTTTTACCCAAAATGCTTATTATTTGACTATGATTGACATATCTTGGTTGGGGTTATAACCCATTTGGTTTGCTCTATCCTAATATGACCTAATTAAGATATAAGCCCAAAATGATTTTTATCCTTTTAAAGCCCAAAAGATTAAAACTATTTTTAAACTATTTTTAAGATGGTATTTGGACCTAAAACCTTTTTAGATGGGTGAAAATCCTTTTTCACCTCATAGTCCAAGCTTAAAGACCAAAATCCTTTTTTGAGTAAATCTTTTTACAATGGGCTTTGATACTAAACTATTTTCACCTTGTTGCCCAAGCTCAAAGCCCAAAATCCATTTTTAAACAAACCTTTTTATGGCCTTTAAAACACCTTTTAAATGGGCTCAAAACTAGTTTTCACTTCATGACCCAAATTCAAATTTTTGTTACTAAAACCTTTATCTTAAATGGGATTACAATATTTTAGGTCAATTATGGAATATTAAAATCAATGTGGGCCTCATTTATACAAAGAATTGTTAATTATGGGCTTGTTTGTGGCATGGATCATTAGTTCCTTTTCCAAATGAGAAATCTATTTATGATAAATCTTTTAATTTAGTTTTAATCTACAATATAGAATAAAAGCTATTTCCAGTTGATCTGATGGATTAATGCTTAATTAATGGAAATTATCATGGAATGATTTCTAAATTTGAAAATATAACTATTGATTAATTCATCCAAGTGGATCTCTTGAAAATAAAATATCCCATGTCGATGTTTTGTTGAACATATACCTAGAAAAAGAGACTCGCCATTCATGTGAGGGTGATATAAGGTTGGAAAGGTTGTTCCTACTCTTTGTGTGTATTTTTTATTTGTGCATACATGCATACATACATTACATAGCATTGATCCTTTCTAGCTCATAGACATGGAGTACAGTAGTTCAAGAGCTTATGATAATCTGACCTACGCTAGTGACGCAGAATCTAGTGACAACTTAGTCAACTTCGCACCAAAAGCAATGGAAATTGAACAAATTCAGAAGATGGTGGATGATGCCCTCAACATCCAAGATGGAAGAATTAAAGGGTGCCTTAGCTAAAAGCCAGCTAGCTACACTACTAGTAAGTACTGCTGAAGCATCTACTAGCACTACAAATTAGAAGGACAAGGGAAAGGTTAAGATTGGTGAGGCAACCTTAGACGATGACAAGGTGATGATTGACGATGATGATGACTGGGCTCAATATTTCAACGATTCTCAATATAAGAAGAAAGAAAAGAAGGCTATGGAGAATGTGACTATGGAAAAGACTGAAACTTTAGATGTGGAGAAGTTGATTGCTGATTTAGAGAAAAAGTTTGAAAAGAAGCTGAAGGTTGAGGAGATGTCAGAAGTGGACAAGTTGTTTAAACAAGATGAAGAAGTTCCTTACAAGTTCAAAAAGCCTTCCTTTGCTATATTTGATGAAACTGGGAATCCTCTCCTATATATCAAGCAATACATCACTACAATGTAATCTGCTTGAGTTACTATGGCTCAGACTTAAGGTACTTCATGCTCTCATTAGATCCTGTTGTGTAAAACTGGTTCAACACTGTTGTAGACTCTTAATTTTTGACCAACTCTAGTCCAATATTTTAAAATAAGTCTGAAATAATTTTGTTGTATTTATTATTTATTATTTATTTTAATATTTATTTTATTATTTAATATTTATTTTATTTATTTTTTAAAATATATATATATAAATAAAAAGTCAGACAGACCAGTGGGGGGGGACATGCGGCAAGGCAATTTGCTGCAGGCCGAAAGGACCTGTGGCGAATTGGCTTGGACCAATTCGCCGCAGCTACTTGCTGCGATGAATTGGCCTACCCCAATTCGCCGCAGCTGCATGCTGCAGTGAATTGGGGCAGTGCCTCGCAGGCCCCCCCAATGTTCACGTCCCAGCCCGTTGCTCGCATCTCAGCAGCCCGTGCCAGCACGTTTGCTAGTTTTTGTAAAATTTGATTTTCACTCGGAAAGGTCAATTAATTTCCTAAATAGCTTAAACTTCCTTAAGGTATTAGGTTTTACTCTAAAAATTCTATAAATACATTCATTAAAACGTAGAATGAGGATGACCAAAATTAATGAAGAATTCCAATTGGACTTTTAAACCTTAAAGCAATCTGAAGCAGCAAAAAAAAAAAAAAAAGAGAACAATTCTATCTACAAAGCAACGAGGAAGTGTTGTCTTGATCAAGGTTTCTCCAGAATTCAACAATGTAATTGTCGTGGAACCAACAATGAAGGTTTGATCTTAACCAATAATTTTTTATATTCATAGTAGCCATAACATGCTTTCTTTTAAATGTGTTTGTTGATGTGTTTTGATATTATTTTTTTCCAGTGGCGTAAAATTATTAAATCTAAATTATATGTTTTATGAACCAAAACCCTAATACATTAAATCCTTAAATCCTCATCTAAATCCTTAAAACCCTAATGTCCCAGTGGCTAATTAATCCCAAAAACCCTAAATTATTTTGTTAAAGCTCAAAGCCATAAACTATTTTTTTTGTCCAAAACCTTATACTGTTTCATCAAATCCCAAAACCCTAATTGTTTTTCCAAAATCTTGATTTATTTCTACAAATCACTATTTTTTAAAATAATGAATTAAAATCCTAATTTCTTTTTAAAACATGTCCTTCAATTTATTCTACCCAAAAACACCAAAACAGTAATCTAATAAACTTAAAAAGAAGAACCCTAATTTGTTCCCAAAGTGTCAAAACCCAATTTTCCCAAACCCTAGTCAAGGAACCTTAAAATCCTTAAACTGTGATTCCCAAAACCTAAAACCCTATTTCCAGTGGCTCAATTCCCAAATTTAGGTCCAAATCCTAATTCCAAAAATTTAAAACCATAAACCCTAGTTTCCTAAACCACGATTCATAAAACCCTAGTTTGTATATTTAGTCTTTAATTTTTATTTGAATCCTACTTTACATACTTCGCTTACATCTTCATATCTTGATTTTTATTTGGATTATAATGAATGGTTTACTTGCATAATTAATGGTTGTTATTAGTTTACTTTATTTGACATTATGTAAGAGGTATGTTTTCACCTTGTGGGTACCTCATTAATTAATTTTTGTGTAATTTAAATTATTTTCATATTTTGAAATTAATATAAAGGACACATTTCCACCTTTTGGTGGGTGTCCTATTTAGTATTAGACATAGATGATGTAAGAATATGTTTCCATCCTCAGATGGGTGTCCATTTATTTGTTTTGTTTGAACATTGCTATGATTATTGATAAAGTATTTGTTTATTCTTATGATTGCATGTAGTATGGATAATATCATTATATTTAAGAATTTTATAATATTAAGACCTGAAAAAGAGGTCGGTTCCAATGAACAGGGCACTATGGGGGTGTTGGGCCATTTCTCATCTTTCCCATGTGTACTCAACTTTTTAAACCCAAGAGGAGATTGGGGATTACTTAGGAATCAAGTCATCTACCCCTTTCTTTTTCTCGGACCTTCCGGGTGGCAACTCTATTTTCTTTGGGTTTAGGCCTATGTCCTCTAAGACCATGAGCCTAACAGTACCGAAGTCGCAAGAACCATTCCATGTGGGAGTGAGGGCAAAAATCCCCGCTCACAGTGGTGACTCCACTGGGGATAAGAGAAGTTGATTCCATTCGTCTTTATATTATTCTATTCTTTCTTATCATGATATTGTTTATTGCATCATTTAGATTGCATCGTGTGTGTGAGTTAGGATGCCCGTATTACCCGTGTTGTGTTATGTAAGGGATACTATACTTTCACTCAAGGTATAGAGATCGAGCATGGCATAACCACTCATAGCCTTGTACCTTTAGTATATACTTGCTATGGGAGCCTAAACCTTTCAACCCAAAGACTAAAGCTCATTTAATTGGCCTAGTTACTTTTCTTAGGTTTTTACCCCAAATGCATGCTGTTTGATTATGGTTAATTTATCTTGGTTTAAATCATGGCTTATTTGGTTTGTTCCTTTTCTAATATGGCCTAATTATATTATGAGCTCAAATAATTTTTTCCTCTAAATCCAAAAGACCAAAGCTATTTTTAAAATTTTCAAAATGGTCTTTGGGCATAAAAATTTTCTAAAAAAAGTCAAAAATTCTTTTCTCATGACCCAAATACAAAGCCCAATATCCATTTTTTCAAAAAGCTTTTTACAATGGGTTTTCAAACAAAACTATTTTTGCATTTCATCCAAATTACAACCTTTTCTTTAAAAGAGCTTACAAATTATTTAGTTCAATTATGGAATACCAAAAATCAATTGTGAGCCATGTTTATACTAAGAATTATTAATCATGGGCTTGTTTTTGGCATGAATCAGTAATTACTTTTTCAAGTGAGAAATCTATTTATAATAAACCTCTTAATTTAGTAATCCAATATAGCATAAAAGTTGCTTTAGTTGATTGGATGGATTAAAGTCTAATTAACTGGAATTATCATGAACTAATTTCCACGTTTGAAAATATAACTACTGGTTAAAATCGTCCGAGGAAATTATTCGAAAATAAGACACCCCATGTTGGTATTTTGTTAACCATATACATAGAAAAAGAGACTTGACATTCATGTGTGAAAGTTACAAGGTTGGATGGGATGTCCTATCTTTGTTTGTTTGTTGTTTTTGCATACATGCATATATACATTTGCATCTCATATCACTAATCCTCTCTGGCTCACAGCCCTGGATTATAACAGTTCAAAAGCCTATAACAATCTGACCTATGCCGGAGATGAAGAATCTAGCAGCAACTCAGTTAGCTTCTTACCAAAAGTAATGGAACCTGAGCAAATTCAAAAGATGTTGGATGATGCCCTTGAAGTCAAGATGGAAGAACTAAAGGGGGCCCTAGTTGAGATCATGAAAAGTCAAATGGCTGCAATGTTTGGGAACATTGCTGAAGCATCCGGAAGCACCAAGAAAGACAAGAGAAAGGCTAAAGTTGGTGAGGTAGTCTTCAATGATGACAAGATGGTTATGGATGGTGATGAATATTGGGCCTAATACTTACAAGATCCTTAAGATAAAAAGAAGGAGTTGAAGGTTATTGAGAAGACAACTATTGAAAAGACCGAGATGTGTGATGTTGAGAAGATGATTGTTGATTTAGAAAAGAAATTTGAAAAGAAGCTGAAAACTGAAGAGATGTCCGAGGTCGACAAGTTGTTCGAGCTAGATGAGGAGGTCCTATACAAGTTCAAGATACCTTCCTTTGCCAAATTTGATGGAACTGGAAACCCTCATCTCTATGTGAAGTAGTACATCACTACTATGCAGTCTGCCCAAGCTACTAAGACTCAAACTCTAACGTATTTCATGCTCTCATTAGACCTTGTTGTCCAAAACTAGTTTAACACATGAGAGGAAAGTACTCAAAAAGATTGAGATATGTTGTACAAAGCTTTCATTCAACAGCATGGATACAATGTTGAGTTGGAAATTACTCTAATGGAGGTGGAGTCCATTAGACAAAGGCCTAACGAGAACTTTGTGGACTATGTGAAGAGATGGAGGAATAAGGCTGCTTTTCTCAAGAAGAGGCCCGATGAATCTGATCAAATAAGAATGATTGTGAGAGGAGTATTACCTAGTCTTCATGAAAGGATGTTACCTACACTCATCCGGGATTTCAAAGATCTTCTCCAAGCTAGTCTGGAAATTGAAGAATGGGAAAGGGAGAAGAACACTTTTTGGCAAGAAGGAATAAGAAAGGATGTAATATCCCAATGTGTGCCCTAGAAGTTTGGATATAATTGTTGTTTGTTTGAATTATGTGTATATGTTATGTTGATAAGAAAAGAAATTGAAAAGAGAATGTTTAGGTATTGTTTTAAAAGGAAAGTAATATGTAGAGAGAAAGTGTATATGTTGGGTATATGGTAGTATAAATAACATATATATAAGTCAAAAGGGATGGTCAATGGAAGAGGATATTTATTTGTTGTGTGTGAAATTACCTAAATGGGCAAGTAAGTGAAAAGAGAGTTAAAACAAATGGAAAGGGGTATTTAAGTAATTTCTTGTTTTGGAATACATGGTGGAGATTTAAAGAGAAGTTGACTTTGTTTTCTTCATTTCCTCTTCTTCTCTTTCCCATATGTTGGCCGGCCATTCCAAAGCAAGAGAGCAAAGTGATTTTTGTTTGTTTCAAATTCAAAATTGAAGGAAGAATCAAAGGATTAATTTGGAGATTTGTGAAATTCATCAACTTTGGTAAGTTCTTTTCCTTGATTTTCCTTTGTTCTTTTGAATTTGTGATTGGAGTTGATGAATTGATATGGATGGTTGATTAGATTTGTTTGTGGTATGTTTTTAAGTGTTGAATTTGATGTTAAGTTGAGAAGTTAATTGTTGTTGATTTTGGAAGTGTTGAAGTTGAGTTTGTTTTAGGGTTTTGAGTTGGTATGTGTTGTTAATGTTAAGTTTTGTTGATTATTTTCATAGATCTTCATGTTGGGTGTGTTTGTTGGAGTTGTAAGCATTAAACATGTGATTTTGGTCGAAGGCAGTAGCATTCTGGATGCCACGCCCATGGCCCTTTGGTGCTATGGCCGTGGAGGTGTTGGATATTTTGGACAGATTTGGTTTCTATCCCACGCCCGTGGGGGTTGGGGTGGCCACGGCCGTGGGCTATAATGTGTGTTGATGGATTGTTAATTATGATCTAAAGGTCTAAAAGGAGGTTAACAAGTGCTAAATTGTATTGGAATTGATGTGGTTCATCATTGTTTTGGGTTAGGTTGTGAAGAAGGTGATTTGCCCTAATTTGGAAAGTGAAGAATCTTGGAAAAGGAAAGTGTTTAGAGTTGTGTGAATTGTTATTGAGGTAAGTACAAATCTTGCATTATTGCATTGTTAATGCATATGAATAATGTTATGTTGTGTACAATGTGGAACATACATTCATATGATGTTGAGATTGAATATACATTTGATGATATTGATGATGCTTATGACCAATGTACTTTGTTATATTTATGTAAATGATTGTGCATTTGAAAGATGAGTTGCTATAATGTTATGTTTTGCATAATGTGAATTGAGACAAGTGAGGCATGTATGCCTATGTTATGATGTTTAATGTATTTGGTTATGTATACTTGAATAATGAAGTGTGATAATGTAAATTGAGACATGATAAGACATGAGGCCATTGTGATTGGCTATGATGATTCAAAAGAGACATGAAGCCATTGTGTTTGGCTATGATGATGAGAATTGAGAATGAAATGAATAATGAAATAATAAATGAGTTGTGTGGCTAATGCGTTATTCCATTTTCAGAGTTTGTTGTTGGTGGC
The DNA here is from genome assembly GCA_947685225.1 of Garcia nutans. Lineage (NCBI taxonomy): Eukaryota > Viridiplantae > Streptophyta > Magnoliopsida > Malpighiales > Euphorbiaceae > Garcia > Garcia nutans. Next base: position 21,866,864 of record CANTUV010000044.1, read on the forward strand.
ATGCCTATTATTAGTAACAATCTCTTGAAGTTAGGTTGGACTTGGTCCTTAAAGCCTAATTGAGATGTTACCACCCTTGAAGCTAGGTTGGGTTGGTTCTTGAAGCCAAGTTGGGTTGATACTTAGCATGCTTTGTTCCCCTTGAAGCTTGGTTGAACCTAATCCTTGAAGCCTAGTTGGGTTTATGATAATGATAAATGTGATAACAAAACCAAAGCATTAACTCTGAAAATTGAATGACATATTAGTGTATGTTGGGCCCAATGCTTGTCTTTGTTTAAATGTGATTCATTAATGATAAAATGATTGAATAATGAGATCTATAGAAGGACTTTGCAATGGGATATGTATATATATGTGTATGGTTTGTGAACCATGAAGGTGTAATATTAGTTTTCCACTTGTGATGTTATTTTTATTGCTAAAATGGGTGACATTGCATTGCATTAAAGCATAATTTGTATTACTAAGCCGTTGGCTTAGCGCGATAGTGTTGATCGCGCAGGTGACAGAGTTGAACCCGAGAGTTCCTCGAGACCAAGTGAGAGTAGACATTGAAGAATTTACTTTTGGACTTAAAGATCAGAGAAGAGCTGCCAATCATGTATATATTCTATGTTTTGTAAACTTTGGTTTGTAACATATTTGTAATAACTTCCGCTGTGAAATAATAAATATTTTATATATATCTATATATGGTGTCTTTTGAATTTCTTTTAAAATGTTTGAGATTGGTTTCACTTATTTACAAAGATATATGTTGTGTATTTTTAAACTGTGACATTTCCTATATTCAGTATACGTATATTACGATCGTTTAAGCATGCTTGGTACGTATACGGGGTATAGGGATGTTACAAAGGAAACTATCAGTCTGGCAATCAAAGCACTCAAAAGGAAGTTGGCGTTAATATGACTGGTCAAGGAAATAGAAGGCAGTTCTTAGAGTTGGAGAAACCTCTATCTTGGGTTTTCAACAAGCTATAAAAGAAAGGTTTGTTACAACCATTGGCTTCTCGACCATTACATAATCCTTTGCCACCAAACTTCGATGCCGAGGCCTTCTGTCAATTTCATCAAATGCAAGGGCATGAAATGGATAAATGTGCTCATCTAAGGCACGAGATCCAAGATTTGATTGATAGTGGTAAGCTACTTGAGCCAGATAAGCCCAATACAAAAAGTAATCCTTTGCCTAAATTTGGAAGAGTGCCTCCACCGGCAACTTTCATGATAGGAAGAGGATTGGAGGAAGATTTTGTCTTATCCTCCTTTCAAGATGAGAGTATCAAAGACGGGGAATAAGAAAAAATTTTAACTCAATAAACTTCCTTTAACTTGAATGTTGCTCTTCTATTTTGCTTTCTTTAAATATTTAATTAGAACAATTATATTTTTTTAATTTAAGATTATTTGAATAAATTACTTTTATCAAGATTTTTGTTGGTCTTTGTTTATTTTGGTGCTCAACCGATGATGAATCTAGGTTGATAATCATAAATTAATATATCTATGCATCATGATTTGAATGACTTTACTAGATAAGGGAATTGTTCTATAGCATTGGGTTGTGTATGCTTACTTAGAGAGGGCTCCTACATAATGACCTTTGTCTAAGTCCTAGTCAATCTTAGAACATGCTTTGAAGGACTTTCAAGGAAAAATTGAACTCTGCTTATTTTAGGAAGAGATGATCTAGGCATTGTTTGGTAAATCAACAACTAGTATCCACCCAATTAAATATCAATCCCTAGTTGTCCCTTTGAGCCTTTATGAGATTTTCGCTTTCTCTTTATTGACTGAGAAGCCCAATGACCTACCCTAAGTCATTGTTACACTTGTGACAAATCTAATGATCACTAAGGTGAAGAGGCAAGAAGATAAAAGAAAGGAATACATAGTTAAGACCATAAGGGTAGTTGAAGTTCACCTGATATTAGACCTAATATCTTCAAATTATTAAGATGACATCAAGACAACAAATTATTTATCCTTCTTGAATAAGACTCACTTTACTCTACTCATCCATAAACAAAAGTATAGAATGGTGCAAGCGAGATAATCCTTTTGCAGCTAAGACCCAACATAAACAAAAGAAAAATAAAAGAAAAATAAAAGAAAAGGAAAAGAGAAAAAGCAAAACAAGAAAAAAAAACAAAAAAGAAGAATGGGTCCTGAGTTTATGCAAAATCAAAAGGAAAAAAAATACAAATGGAAGTCCAGAAAGCCAACCAAGTTTTCCTTTACCTAATGCAGTAGAAGGCAAAGACAATTTGACTTAAACTGGTCTAACCCAACTAAAAATTCAACCAAAATTAAAAAGATAGAAGAAAGGTCATCTAGTTCTTGAATGTCATGTACTTGACAGTCCTACAGGGAAGAAGGACAAAATGATAAAATGCTCAAAGAAAAATAAGTGAAAAGAAAGAGAAAGAAAAGGGAAAAGAATAAAAGGAAAGGAATATGGGTACCAACCTTTTTGCAAAGGCAATGAGTGTCCTAATCAAGATCTAAAGATCCAAATTCATGTCAAGAAGAAAGAAGAATGTTCAAAGCTCTATCTTTTCATGCTTTCAACTCTCTAAACAAGAAATTTGTAGTGTGAGGGTTTGCCCATAGTGTCATAACGGCTCCAATTTACAATTGGCTTCCACTTAACCCATGTCCCTTATAGACCCCATTTCAAGCCTATCAAAGACCTGTTGATCTCTTTTGGTAGGTAGAGTCTATTAGTGGAGATAGTTTGAATAAGCATGCATATGAGATAGATAATATTTAAACTCAATGAGACCTTTGGCTAAGTAATGTGTATGTGCCTATCTGAAGTGCAACAGTTCTTGCTCAAATAGAAGTGATTCCTGAGTTTAGTACGGTAACTAGGGTTGCCATGTTATAGATATGTTAATTTGCAAAATCGAGTCCTGAGGTATAATGACACTGATATGATAAAGTCAACATTTGGTTTAAATTAAAAAAAATATTTTTGTCATACAAAGCCTTCAAGTTAAGGAAAGTTTGTTGAACCATCAAACCTTGAAGGACACATTGGGCAAAGTAAATAATTATTGGCATGGTTGTGAAAAAGTTGCCAACTGGCATGCTAATTCCTAAATTGAAATGGATGTATCTCTGCTGCTTAGGCCTCACCACTCATGTTTTCAGCATCATGAAGATAAAAGCCATAAATGCAAAGCTTTCTGTCATTCCAATGCAAGACCTGAACAAGCATCTAAAAGGAGTCAATGAGAACATTTCAGCTGATCACCTCGGTCTATGAGTCAATGGAACCACTGTAAGTATTATTCATGTATATCATGCATACATGAGCATATCACATTGCATTTTGTTATCTTGTGCTATCTATTATTTTTCAAAGTGAACAGCAAACACCCTGTGAAGTAAAGAATCAAAAGAAGATATTGAATCAGGGGGCATAGAAAGCCCATTGATGGAGAATGCTCCAATCATTTTGCAAAAGAAAAAATGCATGCTTGTGCAAAAAACTAGACAACACAAATATCAATATGAAACTACATGAGAAAAATCATTGGTTTGAGACTACACAGGGGGAAAGTTTCTCCTTTTTAATTTTTGAGTTTATGTGTGTACAAAATATTTTCAGACTAACTTTCAATATTTTGCCATGCAGGGGGCCAACAAAGGAGAAGAAATAAGGGTTAGCTAAAAAATAGCTGAATTTTTTGCAAAATGAAGAACAAAAAGAATGGAACATTACAACTCTCAAAAGGATGAGAATCTAGTTTAGGATCGAGCATCCACATCCAGTTTAGGATCGATCATCCACATCCAGTTTAGGATCGAGTATCCAAATCTAGTTTTGGGTCAAGCACCCAAATCCAATTTTGGGTCGAGCACCCAACTCCTGTCTCGAGTCCAAGTACCCAATTTAGTCTTGGGTCCAAGTACCCAATTCAGTCTCAGGTCCAAGTATCTAGTCTTGGGTTTAAGTACCCAATCCAATCTTGGGTCCAAGTACCCAAATCCAATTCAGCCTCGGGTCCAAGTAGCCTATTTCGGATCCAAGTACCCAACCCAATTTCGGGTTGAGCACCTAACTCCTATCTTGGGTCTAAGTACCCAACCCAATCTCGGGTCCAAGTACCCAAATCCAATTTAGTCTCAGGTCCAAGTTTCCAACCCAGTTTCGGATCGAGCACCCAACTCCTGTCTCAGGTCCAAGTACCCGAATCAAACTCAATTCAGTCTTGAGTCTAAGTACCCAAATCTTTTTTCAGTCCAAAACTCATTTTGGGTCTAGAACCCAAGCCAACTTCAACCTCGAGTCGAGAACCCATCCTCATCCAAAATCAACTCAAAGTCATGTTGCTTTTAACTCTCTTCTGCTAAAAGTCTCAGATCATTCAAGCAGTGGGCAAACTGTAGATCTTTAATGTTTTACCAAGTCTAGTCCAATATTTTAAAATAAGTTTGAAATAATTTTTTGTTATTTATTATTTATTTTAATATTTATTTAATATTTAATATTTATTTTTTAAAATATATATAAATAAAAAAATAAAAAAGTAGAAGGAGCAATCGGTGGGTGACACGCGGCAAGGCAATTCGCCGCAGGCCGAAAGGACTTGCGGCAAATTGGCTTGGGCCAGTAGCTGCGGTGAATTGGCCTGCCCTAATTCGCTGCAATTGCATGCTATGGTGAATTGAGGTAGCACCTCGCAGGCTCTCACCCAAATGTTTGCGTGCTCGCCCGTTGCTCGCATCTCAGCAGCTCGTGCCAGCGCATTGGCCAATTTTTGCTAAAATTTGATTTTCCCTTGGAAAGGTTAATTAATTTCCTAAATAGCTTAAACTTCCTTAAGATATTAGATTTTACTTTAAAAATTCTATAAATACTAGCATTAAAACACAGAATGAGGACGGCCAAAATTAATGAAGAATTCCAATTGGAATTTTAAACCTTGAAGCAATCTGAAGCAACAAAAAAAAAAAAGAGAACAACTCCATCTACAAGGCAACGAGGCAGTGTTGTCTTGATCAAGGTTTCTCCAAAATTCAACGGTGCAATTATGGTGGAACCAACAATGAAAGTTTGATCTTAAACAATAATTTTTTATATTCACAGTAGCCATAACTTGCTTTCTTTTAAATATTTTGTTGATGTATTTTGATATTATTTTTTTCCAGTGGCGTAAAATTATTAAATCTAAATTATATATTTTATGAGCCAAAACCCTAATTCATTAAATCCTTAAAACCCTCATCTAATTCCTTAAAACCCTTAAACCCTAATGTCCTAGTGCCTAATTAATCCCAAAAACCCTAACTTATTTTGTTAAAACTCAAAGCCATAAACTATTTTTTTTTGTCCAAAACCTTATACTATTTCATCAAATCCCAAAACCCTAATTGTTTTTCCAAAACCTTGATTTATTTCCACAAATCACTGTTTTTTAAAATAATGAATTAAAACCTTAATTTCTTTTTAAAACTTGTCCTTCAATTTATTCTACCCAAAAACACCAAAATCGTAATCTAATAAACTTAAAAAAGAAAAACCCTAATTTGTTCCCAAAATGTCAAAACCCAATTTTTTCAAACCCTAATCAAGGAACCTTAAAATCCTTAAACTATGATTCCCAAATCCAAAATCCCAAATCCTAAAACCTATTTTCATTGGCTCAATTCCCAAATTTAGGTCCAAACCCTAATTCCAATAATTTAAAACCATAAACCCTAGTTTCCTAAAGCATGATTCATAAAACCCTAGTTTGTATATTTAGTCTTTAATTGTTATTTGAATCCTACTTTACATACTTTGTTTAAATCTTCATATCTTGATTTTTATTTGGCTTATAATGAATGGTTTACTTGTATAATGATTGGTTGTTATTAGTTTACTTTATCTGTCATTGTGTAAGAGGTATGTTTCCACCTTGTGGGTACCTCATTAATTAATTTTCATGTAATTTAAATTATTTTCATATTTTGAAATTAATGTAAAGGACACGTTTCCACCTTTTGGGTGTCCTATTTAGTTTTAGACATGGATGATGTAAGGACATGTTTCCATCCTCGGATGGGTGCCCATTTATTTATTTTGTTTGAACATTGCTATGATTATTAATAAAGTATTTGTTTATTCTTATGATTGCATGTAGTATGGATAATATCATTATTTTTAAGAATTTTATAATATTAAGACCTAAAAAGAAGATTGGTTCCAATGAATCGGACACTGTGGGGGTGTTGGGCCATTTCTCACCTTCCCCACACGTATCCAACTTTTTGAACCCAATAGGGGGTTGGGGATTCCTTAGGAATCGAGTCATTCACCCCTTTCTTTTTTCCTGACCCGTCAGGGTGGCGACTCCATTTTCTCCGGGTTTAGGCCCATGTTGTCTAAGGCACTAAGCCTAACAGTGCCAAAGTCGCAAGAACCATTCCACATGGGAGTGGGGGCAAAAATCCCTGCTCACAACTATAGACCCTTAATTTTGGCCCTAAGCAAGTTTGATCCCAATTAAAGAAGGCCAAGCTAAATTTGGTCTGATTCTAAAAGCTTAAACCTAGTTTATAGCTTTGAAATAGGTCGATCCAGTTTTTAAAAGACCTAAAGTAAGTTAGTTCAATTTTTTAAAGCCCTAAACCTAGTCTGATTTAATATTTAAAGATTAAAATAGGTTTGATTCAATTTTAAAATGCAAAACCAAGCCAGACAAGACCCTAAATTTAAATCATAACGAAGGGAATAACAGCGCCGAAGTCGTAAAAATTATTTCACATGGATAATATTCAAAAGAATTGGGATATGTTGTACAAAGCCTTCATCCAACAGTATGGGCATAATGTGAAATTGAAAGTTACTCTGAGAGTCAATCAGGCAAAAATCTAATGAGAATTTTGTTGACTATATAAAGAGGTTGAGGAATAATGCTACGATGCTTAAGAAGAGACCCAATGATTCTGGCCAGATTGGGATGATAGTGAGAGGTGTCCTACTTAATCTGTATGAAAGGATGTCTCACACTCTTATCAGAGATTTCAAAGATCTTCTTTAAGCTGTCTTACAGATAGAAGAATGGGAATGAGAGAAGAACTATTTTTCTAGGAGAAGAAATGAGAGGGGGAATTATCAGTCTGGAAGTCAAGTACATAAAATGCAGTGGATGTTAATGCAACAACTGGTCAAGCAAGTAGAAGATAATTTTTAGAGTTAGGAAAACCTCTGTCTTGGGTTTTCAACAAGTTACAAAAAAGGGGGTTATTACAGCCATTGGCTCCTCGATCGCTACATGATCCTCTGCCTTCAAACTTTGATGCTAAGGCCTTTTGTTAGTTTCATCCAATGCAAGGGCATGAGACAGACAAGTGTGCTCGATTGAGGCATGAGATCCAGGATTTGATTGATAGTGAAAAGTTACCTGAGCCTGATAAACCTAACACCAAGATCAATCATTTTCCTAAATTTGGAAGAGTTAAACCGCCGGCGACATTAATGACAGGGGGAGAATTGAAGGAAAGTTTTGTCTTATCATCTTTTGAAGATATAAATAGAGGAACTGCTAAAGAGGAGGTACTACTAACCAAGCTTGGACCAACTACAGATGATGAGGCGATGACTATCATTGACGATGGAAAAATCCTTGCCCTTGATATGTCCAAGTAGGTGAAGCATCTTTGACCCCTAACTCAACAAACTTTTCTTGGCTTGTTTGGTTTCATTTTCTTTCTTTGATGTTTTCTAAACAATTATGTTTTTCAAATTAAGATTGTTTGAATAAATTACTTTCATTAAATTTTTGTTTGTGCTGGTCTTTGTTCATTTTGGTGCTCAACCAATGATGAATCTAGCTTAATATTCATAAATTAGTGCATCTATGCATTATAATTGGAATGACTTTATTAGGTGAGGGAATTACTCTGTAGCTTTGGATTGTATATGGTTACTTAGAGAGGGCTCCTACATAATTATCTCTGTCTAGATCTTAGTCAATCTTAGAACATGCTTTGATGAACGTTCAAGGTGAAATTGAACTATGCTTATTAAGGGAGAGATGATTTAGGCATTGCTTGGTTAGCCAATAACTAATATCCACCCTATCAATATCAATCCCTAGCTTGTTCCTTTTAGCCTTCCTAAGATTTTAGGTTGCTTTTTATTGGTTTTTAAACCCAATAACCTACCTTGAGCTATTGTTACACTTTTGATAAGTCTGATGATCACTGAATTACCAAAAGGAAAGAAGGTCAAATAAAAGTGTGTATTATCAAGACCATAAGGATAGTTGAAGTTTATCTAAACTGGACTTAATATCTCAAATCTATAACATCAGGGTGACAAAGGGTTCATCCTCACTGAAGCAAACTCATCATTCCATTCATCTATTGTTAGAAGTATAAAATGGCACAACTCTCTTAGAGCTAAGACCAAAAAAAGGAAAGAAAGGAAAAGAAAAAACTACAAAAAGAAGAAAATAAGAAAAAAAAAAGAGAAACAATAAAGAAACATTAAAAAGAAGAAGAAAAAGAAGAGAATAAAAGACAAGACAAAGAAGGAATAACAATAAGGTTTTAACTTTTAGCAAAAGAAAATATCATCCTGATCAAATCCAGATTTCTACCAAGAAGATAAGCTCTATCTTTTCACAAAGCAGAATTTAAAGCTCTGTCATTTTATGAAGCAAGATTTCAAGACCTGTCTTTTCATGAAGCAAGATAACAAGATGCCCACAATGTGAAAATGGAACCTCTAATAGTATACAGTCCTAACAACAAAGTTTGTAGCATGAAAATTTATCCATAGTGTCACATCAACTCTAATTTCAAAATAGCCTTCATTTAACCTGCGTCCCTTATAAGACCCCATTTGAAACCTATTAAAGACCTATTACTCTCTCTTGTAGGTAGAGCTTATTAGTGTAGATTATTTGAATAAGTATGCATATGAGATAGACAATATTTAAACTTAATGTGACCTTTGGCCAAGTAATGTCTATGTGTCTATCCGAAGTGCAACAATTCTTGCTCAAATGAAAATGATTCTTGAGTTTAGTATGGTAACTAGGATTTTCATGTTATAGATATGGTAATTTGAAAAGTTGAGTCTCGAGGTACAATGACACTAATTGACAAAGCAAAATATGATTTCAAGATTAAAAAAATATTTTTGTCATACAAAGCCTTCAAGTTTTAGAAAGTATGTTGTACTGTCGAACCTCAAAGTACGCATTGGGAAAATGTGGCTAATAAGAGGATCATTTGCAAGGTCATAGAGAAGTTATCAATTAATGTTTTGAACCATGAATACCATAATTAGGCCCTCACTACTCATGTCTTCATCTTGAAAATAAAGCCATAGATGTGCAATCTTTTATTGCTCTAATGCAAGACCTGAATGCGTATCTAGAAGGAATCAATGGAAATACTTCAGCTGATCACCTTAGTCTGTGAGTCAATGGAACCACTGTAAGTATCATCCACGCATATCATGCATACATAAGCATATCACACTGCATTTTTGTCTTATGCTACATGTAATATCCCAATTTTTTTAAAATTTCTAATTTTTGAAAATTTGATAAAATTAATTATAAAATAATTGGATAAATTAAATAAAAAATTAAAAGATTTTAAGTGAAAAAGTAAAATGTATATGTGATATATATGTAAATATACATAACATATACAAATAAATTTTTAAAAAAGTCAAAGTTTATTTTAATTATTTAAAAAGTAAATTATATTGTTAATAGAAGATGATATTTTGATGTTATAATTAAATAATATATATATATGGTTAAGATTAAAAGTGGAAAATATAAGGTTAAAATTGAAAATGGGTGGAGAGAGATATTATTTGGTCTTCTTCTTCTTCTTCTTCTTCTTCTTCTTCTTCTTCTTCTTCTTCTTCTTTTTCTTCTTCTTCTTCTTTCCTTCCTTAGCCGAATTCCACGGTTATGCAAGAGAGGATTTTTTTCTTCTTCTAAGCTTCCTAAGGCGAAGGATTTTTAAGGTTTCAAGGGAAGATTTGGTGATTTCCACTTGAGTTGGTAAGTTTTCAACTTGTTTTCTTGGATTTTCTTAAAGATGCGAAGATTGACTTATTATGGTTATATGTTTTAATTGCTGAAATTGGTACGTATGAAGTTATTTTGAGTAGTTAACCATGATTTTAAGGTTGGATTGAAGAAATGGTTAAGTTTGAGTTGAGTTTGGTTGAAAGAGAGAGAGCTAGGGTCATGTAACTTTTCAGTTATGAATTTATGGTTTTAAATTGTGTAATTTGATTATAATTGAGTTGCTTTGATGCATAAACAAGTATTTTAAAGTAAATGATGGATTTGGTTAAGTTTGAATAAGTTAGAAATGGAAAGGGATTGTTCAAAGTATGGGAAAGAATGATAACTTTGGATATGTGACTATTTTATGTTGATATCAGGAATTAGGCCTGACACGTGCAGTGATGCAACCATGTCATTGGGTGTGTCGATGATTCTATTTTTAGTGTTAGTGACATGCCCATGTCATTGAGTGTGTCAAAGCTACTGTAATGCAATATGTTTGGCACGTGCAGTGACACTCCCATGTCACTGGGCTAGTCAAAGCTTTTGTGTTATGGGCATAGGGCACGGTCATTTACATACCAATGTTGTTGAGCGTGTCATTTGTATAATTTGCCTAAGATATCTATTTTCCTTATTTTTCCTTTGTGGTTCTTATCCTTGTGTTAAGAGGTCATGTATATGTATTAAAACGTGATACTAAGTGATTATCTATAATCACATTTGGTTTAGGTGTTGAGGAGATTTAATTTACCCAATCTAAGAGTTGAAAGGTATCTTGGAAGAGAAGGTTGGAGGTGGTGTTAAGCTTGCTTTTGGTTGTCATTTGAGGTAAGTACAAACTTTGAATAAATTAGTTATGTTTGTAGAGCTTAACACATTTTGGTTGGAAAATATGTTATGTAACACTCCTTAACCCGACTATTTCCAGCCGAGCCAAGTGTGCTACAGTATATGCAACATGATATACAGAACATGCACTAAATAAAAAATTTTTCCTTTTTATTACAAATAATAATAATAATTTACACATTTCTTTAATTGTTATAATTACATTTTTAAAGTCCTTAACAGGTACATGCCAAGCTAAACTTTGCTTTGCTCCTCACTTCGCCTCCTGTTGCGCACTCTGGTGTCCCTTTGTAGCTTCCCATTTGTCAGCTTGGACTCCATAACCTACGAGTTTAGAAAAGTAAACTCGCTAAGCATATAGCTTAGTGGGTACTTTAACCGTTAAATAGAAATTAGATGCAAACCACACAATGTTACAGATATGGCACAGCCAACCCAGTCATCAATATAAACATTCTCAAGTTCTTATTATATTTCTCCTATTATTTGTTAAGCTTTTATGACAGTATGCTATTCATTTCTATTGATTTACTGCCACTGTATGGTACCTCATCCTATGTCTGTTAGTTGCCTAACATTGCTGTTGATTATCGATCAGATGGTTATGTATTTGTATTTTATGGCATTATAATTTCTTTATCATTGTAGGCCCAATACTCTCTTATTTTGAGTTCGGTTTGTTAAATAACTTATGCATGAATTAAAGATGTGTATTCCCTATCTTTGTCTTATGCTTTCCTTCGGTAGTTTGGTATGAATGGTTATTCGTGTGTTCATATGCTCCTTTCATTAAGTTCACATATATTTGTTAAGGTTTGGATAAGTCATATAAGAAATTAACCAACTGAATAATGTTTATTACCCTTTGCCGAGTTTAATATTTTGACGGTTCGAAATTTATTTTATTAAAAATTCATAGGGCAACAGTGATTAGGAATCTATCTATTTTTATCCTAAATCATCTCAATAGAACTAATTTGTAGTTCAAAGTTTTCATTCTGGGCCTTTGGGCCGGACTGCACTTTTTAGGCCACACCGAGTTTTACAACACTGCAAAAATCCCTCGGTGGGCTTTAAAATCTAAATAAAACACAATTGGGATGTGATTTTCAAAAAAATGAAAAATACTATCTTGTTCTTAATTGGTCAAGCTTTCAAGAGCATATTTTTGATAATTTATTTCATTCCAAACGAATATTTTATCTCAATTATACCTCATTTATTTCTTACCAAATGAACAGTGAATTCTAGCATTTAGTTTCTTATGTACTTTGTTATTTTATTTTCCCAATAACTTTTGTTCTACTAATCCAAATGTAAAAATTCTTATTTTCACTCGAACTAGACTCATATGAGTCCTTATGGTTAAATTTCTAGATTTAAATTTGTTACACATAATTCTTGATGACTCCTTGAACTCTTCCCTGGCCAATTGGTTACTCAAGTCTGCGCAATGCGTACTATTTAATTTATAACTTTACCTACGCAACTCGGATTGAGACGATTATTATCTTAAATTAAAATAGACACATAAGGATATATTCAGTAAAAATTTCAGTGTAAAAAAGGCAATAAGTGATTTTTGGCACAATTTCTAAATCAGCCCTGCAGTCTGCTAGGGTCTGCCTGCGCATGGTTCGCTCATTCGTGTGTAACTTCTACATTTTAAGTCCAATCGAGATGAATCCAACTCCTATGATTCACCAACATACAAGGATTCATTTATATCTTCTATCACAACATCTAAATCCTGAGGTAAATGGACCAAAACCTGGACTCAAGGCACAAATCTCAGTCTGTCCGGTTTCACAATTCCAGTGTACATGAGTTATACGCTTTTGATCATATCTTTTTATCTACAAGTGGGATTTAGGAAATTCAAAATTATATGGTTTCCTAAAACATAAATGTACATTTAAGTCTTCTTTCACAGCTTCTAAATGTGTCATTAAGGTCACCTAAACGTAGTCCCAAGTCACAGGTTACTGACTGAGGAATCTCAGTTTTTCAGTTTGTACGCCTGGTATCATTTTGATCATAACTTTCATTCCAAACATGAAAATGAGTTGGTTCCGAAGCCTATGGTTTACTGACTTAATGGAAAAAAATTAAGTCTTCTTTGTCAAGTTCTATTTCTATCACTTTGCTAGTCTAATTTCCGGTTGAAGTTCCAGAAAAATGCAGAACACATGGCTGTCTGCAACAAAACAACACAACATAGCACTCCCATATTTACCTCCCTTATAACCTCAACCCCAAAATCAATCAATACACAACAAACACTTCTATATCATTATCAATCTCAACCACATAACCACCACAACTCAAGCACATGAACAATTATATCAATTACACATCAAAATGCAAAGGCAATAGAGATCACTAATTCAAGAAGGTTAAAGTACCAAACATTTTTCCCTTTTGCTTTCCTTAGCTCATCTTTGATCTTTTTCTTCTTTTTCCTTTATCTTTTCTTGATTTCCTACAAGAATTCCAGCATACACACTTTAAACATACATCCTATGGTTTGAAAACATAAGCTACCAATTCATTTCTTGCCAAATTTTCCTCAATCTAATCTCCTCTAACCTTAAAACCATTATTTCTTTCATCAAATCCTTCAAATAATTTTTTCTTGAATTTTCTCCAAATCTAGCTACATGAACCCTAATTTCAATCTCTTAAATTAACAATTAATCCATGAAATTAAAACTAGAGATAGGTTTCTCTTACCTTATAATCTTGTTTGTCACCAAAATCTTCAACCAAAAGCCTTAAACTTTGGAAAAATCACCTCCTTCTTCCTTCTCTTATGGTTTGGACGAGTTCACCATGTAAGAGAGGGCTTTTATTTTCTTTTCTTAGCTTATTTTGATCCAAATGGTAGCCATAAGTGGTGAAAATATGTTGTTATAGATGTTGACTTCCAATTGGTACACCTTATAGCAAAAATGGCCACTTTTAATTGGTCCACTTGCCTTCTTCTTTTATCTATTTATTTGGCAAGCCATTAGGCTTCCTTTTATTCATATTTTAACCCCCTCAACTTTCTTGTGCTGTAATTTTATAGTCTAGGGTGTGAAAATATCAAAATACCCTCCAGCGATTAATCGATTGTAACTTTTAAACCGTGCGTTTTCGGGAAAAATTGAAACCCACGGTTATGACCTGATTAATCTCAAGAATATTCTTTCAGGGTCGGATATGGGCACTATTAAGAACTTCTGACACTTAATTTTTAAGTTTACATAGTTGCCCCTAACTTTTGAGAAATTTTCACTTAGATCCTTTTGATATCCCTTCCTGACCTTGCTGTCTTTCTTTATTAATATCTTTTTACTCACAACTCCAAATTAAGTAATTCTTATGCCCACTGAAACTAGACATCCGGGGATACATTTTATCAAAATTTCAGGTCGATCTGAGCTATATCTGATTTTTGAAGGTACTTTGAAGTCAAGCCTACTATGCTGTCCTGAGGCAGCTTGCACATTGTCTACTAAATCCATCACATCTTATTCTGTACAACTCCAAATTGAGTAATTTCAAGTTATACATCTAGCTAAGACACAAATAAACAATTAAGTATTCTTTGAGACTCTCTAATTCTGTCATTAACTTGGATGAAATTCGAGCTCAAGTTATAGGTCAGGTTCTAAACTCCTTTGTTCTAAGCCTAAATCATATCCTCTATGTCTGTTTCTTACCAATCTGGGATTCGGGATGAATAATTGGGATTCGGGATTGATTATGCATGAATAATGTGTTAATACCTAAAATAATTGGGTAATGAGTTGTAAATGTAAAATGTGATACATTATGATTATATGTTGATATATGATGATATGAAATAAGATGACATTGATATAAATGAGATAAATGAGGCAATGTGCCTAGTTGATAATGAGATAAGTAAGGCAATGTACCTAGTTGAAATGAGATAAATGAGGCAATGTGCCTAGTTTGATTTGAGCAATTATTAATTTGCCTTCAGGCTAGATGCTGGGCGTCACTTGCCTTCGGGCTAGACACTGGGTGTCAATATGGACCAAAACAGTAACTCTGGAATTTGAATAGTATATTAGATCCTTTGGGCCCATGCTTGTGTTTTCTTTTATGTGAATTGTGAATTGTGGAGCAATTGAGAAATATGTTAAGATGAAATGATATGAGATATGATATCCATATGTATTGTGCATTGGCATTGCATTTGAATTTTAATGTTATCAAAGTTTGTACCGCTAGGCTTTTGCCTTAGCACGATTGTAATTCATTGTGCAAGTGACAGGGTAGATCCAATAGAGCCGGAGTGTTTGTCTTGATCAAGCCGAGTCTATATTTGAGATCTTGAGTGTAGAGTGGATTGTTGGACATCAAGATCATAGACACACTGCCAGAATGTACATATTTTATATTATCGTACATTTTAATATTTTTTATTATTATATATTTTAAAATTATGTATTTTATAATATGTTTTGATATATATATATATATATTGTAAACTATAAAGAATGTTTTGGATAAAATTTTGTAATGGGGGATTTGTATATGTTTTTGATAAGTAATGTTTTATTTGTTATTTAATTATATCATTTAAACTATTTAAGATTATATAGATTCAAAAAGTAAGAGTTTTTATAGAAAATGAGTTGTGATATTTTTGTACCGTATATGTGTATATTACATATGTTGGGTGTATGTATTATACGTATATAGGGTATAAGGGTGTTACACTACATATTCTTTGTCAAATTAAACAACAATACTCTATGAAGCAAACATGAAGCAGATATGGAATCATGGGGCATGAAAGGCCCATTGCTTGAGAAAGATCTAGTCACTTTTCAGAAATGGAGATGCATGCTTGTGAAAGCAACCAGACAAAACACAAATATTATTAAGGGCTTGTATAGAATAAAATTATTGGTTTGAGCCTGCACATGGGGCAAACCTTCTCTTTTCAATTTTTGATTTTATGCGTGTACAAAATATTTTCAGACTTTCAATAGTTTACCACACAAGGGGCAAAGAGAGGATATAAGGGCTAGCTAAAAAGTAGATGATTTGTTTTTTGCGAAAGGAAGAACAAAAAGAATGGAACAAGAAGAAAGTAAGAACCCCAAAAGAATGAAGAAACAAAAGACAAAAGACCAGTCCAGCTAGAAGAGCTGAAGTCAATACAAGACAAATGTCTAAGGATGAAGATCCATTTCAAAGGGTGTAGAACCAATGTCCAGAGGATGAAGATCCATTGTGAAGGGTGAAGACCCAATATTTGAAAGGTGAAGACCTAAAGTTTATGGCTAGATTAAAGTCAAAATTCCCAGATGACAGAAGGTCAGCATAATCCATTAAAGAATGGAACCAATTGGCTAGAAGAAAGCCATAATTCTCAAATGACAAAGGGTTGAGAACCCAAATCCAATCTCGGTTCTAGAATTCAAATCCAATCTCGGGTCCCAAACCTAAACTAATCTAGTCTGGAACCCAAATTCAGTCTAGGATATAGAATCCTAATCCAGTCTCGGGTCCTGAACCTAAATCCAATATAGGGTCGAGAACTCAAATCTAGTCTCGAGTCCTAAACCCAAATTCAGTCTCTCCTTGAGAACCCAAATCTAGTCCGGAATCGAGAACCCAAATCCAGTTTAGGGTCCTGAACCCAGATCTAGTATTGGGTCGAGAATCCATGTAATATCCCAATTTTTGATGTACTTTAGAATAGTAAATATGGGCAAACATATTGGTGTAATGGGTAGAGAAAATATGAGATGGATGTTTATGATGGATGTTATATATATAATATATATATGAGAAATATATGAGAAATATAAATAGAATATATTAGACATATACATATACCTAACATATACTACACATATGCATGAGGTATACATTAGTGGTGGGAAAGTTGATTTTAATTAAATAATAATAATAATAATAGTACAAATAATAAAGTGAAGAAGATAAAGTCAAAAGGAGAAGGGAGTTGATTGGTGGAGAGTTAATTAAATTAATTAATATATAATATTATATAGTTAGAGATGAGCATGGAAATTTAAAGAAGAGTCTTCTTTCTTCTTCTTCCTCTTTGAATGTGAGATTGAGAGAGAGTGAGAGGAGCTTAATTTTATTCATAAATACACCAAATTCATAAGATTTTTAAGAGTTTTGAAGGTGGATATTGAAGGTTTGGCAAAGAATTCAAGTAAATACTTTCTTCTTGAGCTTATTTTATGGATTTTATGTATATATGCATGATATAGTTAGTGAGAGAAAGTGATGATTCATTGAATAATATGACAGCAATGATATATTGAAGTATATATATGTTGAATTGATACATAGATGAAGAAAATATGATTAGATGTTGGGGATAATGATGAGTAGATGGAATAGAGGAATAAAGTAAGGGTTTGGTAAAGTTGAGTTGGGGATTAGGTGAATTGATATATGGATGATGGTATGAATAAAATATATAATGATTATTATTATTATTTTGTGTTTAGATTAACAAGAAGTAAGTAAAGAAGAGTAAACTCTTTGGTTTATACACATGATGTTGAGTTTGTATATATGATCTTGAGTTTGTACATATTTAATTTAACATGATTTGGAGTTGCTTATGTGATATGTGAGTATTGTATTAATGAAAATGGAGTGAAAGAGTGTTTTTGCGATGTCATGGGTATACCTATAGATTTAGCCTCACATGCCCAATGACACCCCCATGTCTCTAGGCGTGTCGTAGTCACTATAATACATGATTAAATATATAGAAAGTGACACGCCCATGTCTCTAGGCGTGTCGTAGCTACTGTAATGTAGGACTAATAGCATGGGCAGTGACAAGCCCATGTCTCTGGGCATGTCGTAACTACTATAAGGCAGAATTAAGGACACGGGCAGTGACACGCCCATGTCCTTGGGCGTGTCAAAGTTTCTATAAGCTAAGTGTGTCACTTGAAGAATTATGATAAAATATGTTGATTATTCTAAAAATCGACATGTTAATGAGTCATATGGTGAGTGTGGCTTATGCTTGCATTATGAAAGTATGAAATGGGAAAATGTGGTTGGATATCAAGTGTGAATTATAAATGAATAATGATGATGATAAAGATGAGATGAATAAGATATTATTGTTAGTTTGGAAACTTAATATACTATTATTAATGAGAAACTCCAAAGTATGGAATATTGAATTAAGTGTTATGAGTTGAGAAGAAAGAGAGGAGTTGAGTGGTATAATTGAGATATATAGATTGATGTTATTAATAACTTGATTATTCATAACTTGATTAGAAGATCAAGTTATGTAGAGTTAGAGGAAGTAAAGATTTAAGCAGTTGGCTTGAGTTTGGGTTATGTTTGCATTACATTGGGCTTAACGCATTTTGGATAGAAAAATGTGTTAAGCTATTTGTTACATTGAACAATGTACTATTATAGGTGATTTTTCATGTATGCATTAAATGCATTGTGAAAAGCCATTGAGAATGGCTAAATTGAGTAAAAAGTGAAATATGTGCAATATGTGAAATGACCCAAAAAATATTTGAGTAATGTGGTTTAATGTAAAATGTTATACATAGAAATGAATGAGAAAAATGAGAAATGTGGGCAATGTGCCTAGTTTAATGTGAGAAAATGTTAAAGAAATGGAAGATGAGTATTGGTAATGCATGTGACTTATGTATGAATAATGTGAACCGTTAGTGTGATGTGACCATAAATAGTGATAATCACTGGAAAAGTATAAACTAAAGTGATTTTATATATATGTAAACTATATCATTACTTGTCTAATTGTGTTGAAATTGATTGGATATGCACGAGAGGTCCTGAGCAGAGCTAGGCCTAGAGGTGCATATGCTAATGGACCTGAGCAGAGCTAGGTCTTGACCTGAGCAGAGCTGGGTCATGTGTTTAAGATGATGGTTGACCTGAGCAGAGCTAAGTCATGTGATTGAAACTGAAAATGGGCCCGAGCAGAGCTGGGTCGAGAAACTGATAGTATGACAATTGAACTTAGTAACTGTAATGATGTGTGAGTGGGATGTGAATCGTAATAGTTATGTACAAGTATGGAATGTGATTTCCAATATTGTAATGATGTGTGAGTGGGATGTGAATCCCAATATTTTATTTGTGTATATTATATATGGATAAGGATGTGATATTTGTATTTGTATGTATATGTTGTTTATATGTACCACTATGCTTTGAAGCTTAGTGCGGTTGTGTGAATCGCGCAGGTAAGTAGATTGCTTATCTGAGAGTCGGATAGTTGTGCCACAAGAAGACTAAAGGTGTGCCACGAGAAGACTGAAGGTGTGCCATAGACCAATTAGAAGGTGGTGCATGCATGTACATTTTGTTATTTTGTAGTTTGACCATATATATATGTATATGAATGGATTTTGAAAAAGATAATGTATATTTGTATACATGTAATCGAATGAATCTTATAAATGGTTTGGAAATAGTATTTTCAATGAGAATGTGGTTTAATAATGAAAAATGTTCTTATATATTTATATATTTGTATAAATACAACAATGAAAGGTTTAAATGGAACTGTATCGTGGCATCCTTATGTCTTATATGCATGTTGTACATATATGGAGTAAATGTACATTATTTATATAAGGTATAGGGGTGTTACAACCCAAATACAATCTAGAGTCAAGAACCCAAATTCAGTATCAGGTTGAAAGTTCAAATCTATTCTAGGGTCGAGAACCCAAATGTAGCCTCGGGTTGAGAACTCAAATCCAATCTTAGGTTGAGAACCCAAATCTAGCCTTGGGTAGAGAACCCAAGTCTAATCCCAAATCCAGTCTCGGGTCGAGAATTCAAACTAATCTCGAGTCAAGAACTCAAATTCAGTCTCGAGTCCAGAACTCAAATCCAATCTTGGGCCCATAACCCAAATCTTATCCTTGGTCTAGAATCCAAATCTAATCTCGAATTAAGAACCAAAATTCAATATCGGGTCCAGAATCCACCCTTATCCAAGATTAGCTTAAAGTCATATTGCTTTTCACTCTTTTCTACTGAAGTCTTAGATCATTCAAGTAGGGGGCAAAACTGTAGACCCTTAATTTTAGCCATAAGTAAGACTGATCCCAATTAATGAAGGTTAAGCCAAATTCAATTCAATTTTGAAAGCTTAAACCTAGTTTATAGCTTTGGATTAGATCGGTCCAATTTTAAGAGGCCAAAGGTAAGTCGGTTCAATTTTTAAAGCCCTAAACATAATCTAATTTAATGTTAAAAGAAAAAAATAGGTTCAATCCAATTTTAAAATACAAAAACAAGCCAGACCAGGCCTAAAATCTTAAGTCTTGATAAATTGGCTAACTATCAATTTGGTTTTTAATTTTGATTGTTGGGCAGTTTACGTTTCCATATCAGTTTTGGACTTTGAATGGCTTTCGGATTAACGAATTAGAGTTTTTAATTAAACCATCTTAACCAGGATTTTGGCTATAAATATAGGTTTAAAAGGAGCAACATGGCATATCCACAATAGTCAGTAACCTTTAGCAAAGAAAAAGGCGAAGAGAGAGAATTTTAGCAATTAGAATATAGTATCCATAATTGAGAGAGTCGAGCAGTAGCAACTGAAACAATAATTCAAAATAAAAAACCAAAAGAAAGAGAGAATGAAAGCAATTAACCGAAAGCAATTAGCACAACAGCCAAGACTCTAAATTGATTTAGGCTCTCCAATAAATTAAGCAGCGAGTGTGGTTCAATAAATCAACTTGGTGGTGCTATCAACACAGGTTTGATTTTCTTTAATCAAATTGATTTCATTATTTATTTCTATTCATCAATTCAATGCATGTTAAAAATAGTAAACAATATTATAACAGTAATTTATGGGCTTGAATCAAAATAAAAAGAAACTTAGTCTGAATTCCAAAAACCCTAAAACCCTATTTTACATACTAAAACCTTAATTCACATATGAAACCCTAGTTTAAGCCAAAACCCTCATCAATTAGATTAATATTTATTTGTGGATTGTAATTCTTTGTGATTAATATTTATTTCTATTTAATTAAACACTTTTTATAATTCTTTAAATGATTATTTATATTTGTATGGATTTGTGCTTATTTTGTTATTTAGATTTTAAAGGGGATTTTAAGATGTAAAAGTCATGTTTTCACTATGTGGGTGCCTTAGTTTGTTTCTTCAATAATTCAAAATCCCAAATTAATCTATGCTTCTAGAGCTATAATTATTATGAAGAGTCTAAGCCTTGATTTGGAAGTTATCAGATATAAAAATGGCTTCGAACTTTCTAAATGATTTTTTATGTTATTTTATTTCCTATTTTGTTATGATTTGTTTTCATTTCTTAACTAGGATTAGGGTTAAGTGTTGCAGGCTATAAATATCTCTTATTTGAGTTTTAATTCAGCTAGAGTTAATTTTAATTAATAAAATTTTGGCTTTGCCATTTTTATCAAGGAGAATTCAGCTTCTTTTTGTTGCATCAAGAATTGAGTAAACTTATCAAGGTGTGTACTTTTTGGCATTTATTCTTATTTTCATTTTGTCATTTGATCTAAGTTTATGTTTGCATGTCAAGTAGGGTTTTAGTAGGACAACAATCATCTAGGGTTCTTGGTATACTAAAATTGTATGTTGGGGTTTCAGATTCATTATAATCTTGGGGTTCCACATCATTTTGTAACACTCTTATATCATATATACATATAATACATGCACCCAGTATATATAAAATAAGCGTATACGATATAAAAATGTCACAGCCTAGTTTAACAACAATTTTCACATTTCCAATTTAAAATCCCAAACCATTTTAAAATGTATATTTAAGTAATAAATAAAATATTTATTACTAACTAAATGTTCCAAAATAGTTTTTTATATGAAAATCTCTGTGAAAAATTTACTAGAGTTTTGTCTGTAATTTGGACATCCCAAAATTCAATCAAACACAACTTGCACCAAAAATACTTCCAATAAAACCAATCATACATTTCCACCTCAAATTCTCAATTTCTCCAAGTTTTTCAAAATATTTATACATATACATATATATTTATCAAAACACATATAAGACCCACATTATATAATTTATCCAAAAAATTCTTTATAATTTACATTATATACTTCAAAAACATAACATAATGTACACAATATCAAATATACTATATAATATAAAATATATATACATGCTGGCAGTGTCTCTGATCTTGATGCACCAAAATCAACTCTATAATCAACTCAAATCTAGATCCGACCCGGTATAGAACAACTCCTCGGCTCAACCAGATCACCTGTCACTTGATAACAATAAAACTTAAATACAATGCCAATGCATAATGCATTTGTATGCCAAAAGCCTAGTGACACAAACTTGATAACAATAAAACTTAAATACAATGCCAATGCATAATGCATTTGTATTCCATGTCACAATGTGGCATTCAATTCCATTTTATAACATAATTTTCTCATCTTTTCATAATTCACATGAAACACATACACAAGCATGGGCCCAAATAAACTAATCAGTATTCAAATCCCAAGGTTACTATTTTGGTCTAAATTGACACCAAGTGTATAGCCCGAAAGCAAATCAAAGTAATGCTCAAAAGTTAGCCCCGAAGGCAAATCATGTATCAGTGACGCATGGTGTCTAGCCCTGAAGGCAAATAATGAGGATAACCTCATTGACATTCACCAAACACAGAACTCTGAAAATTGAATAACATACTAGACACTCAAATGATTCATAGTTTCCATATTCAACTTTTTTTTTCTCATTTTTCCATAATCAACTAGGCACATTGCTTCATTTCTCATTATCAATTAGGCACGTTGCCTCATTTTTCTCATTTTTCTCATTTTTTTCTCATCATGTTTCATCAATTCATCACAATGTATTACATTTCACATTAAAAACACATTACCCAAATATTTTGGGTCATTTTCACATAATTCATATATTTCACATTTTATGCAATTTAGCCATTAACAATGGCTTTTCACAATGCATATAATGCATACATGACAAATCACATTTCATACCACAATGTTCATGAATGCTCAATGCATCAAGTAGCTTAACACATTTTCCAACCAAAATGTGTTAAGCCCAAATTTATGACAACATAACCAATTCGTCAAAAGTTTGTACTTATCTCTTTAAGCACCCAAAAGCAAGCTTAAAATCTCCCTTAAACCTTCTCTTCTAAGTTGCCCTTCAACACTAGGATTGGGCAAAACACCTATGCTTAATGCCTATGCCAAATGTGATAAAAATAATCATTTAATATCACATTTTAAGTCATTCTCAATATCAAATCTTAATTAAGCATCACGCTAAATAAAATCCCAAAATTTAGCCTTACCTCATTTTAACTTTGATAAACCATATTAAGCCAATTACATTATTGTTTTAAGTTTATTTATATAATTACAACCATATTTTAACATGTTTAAACCAATTATATTAATTAAATATATGTTGTTGTTCAAAATCCTAAAATGGCATAACCTTCACCATTGAAGGTTTTCCATTCCAACTCAATCCAATTATCAATCCAAGCCTATTTCCATTATTAATAATTAACCATAATTTGAAAATGCCCTTTTCCAAAACCCTAAATTAGCACTACTTCATCCAGACTCTATCCAAACTTAACCAAATCCATCATTTGACTATAAAATCCTTGTTCGTGCATCAAAACAACACATTTAGAACCAAATTGCACAATTAAATCACATGATTTCACAAATCCAAAAGTTCCATAACCCTAAATTCTCTCTCTTCACCAAACACAACTTAAATTCAACTATTTCTTCAATGCAACCTTAAAATCATTAATAACTACTCAAAAAAACTTCATTAATATCCAATTAAGCAATTAAAACATACTACTTCAAAACTCCAAAATCAACATAATCATTTATCCATGGAATTCCAAAGAAAAAGTGAGAGAACTTACTAATTATGGTGGAAAACCCCAAAACTTCACTTAAAACCTTGAAAACCCTTCAATTTAGGAAGCTTGGAAGAAGCAAAATCTTGAGTTCTTCATCAATGGAGATTCGGCCATGCAAGGAAGAAGAAGAAGAAGCAGAAGAAGAAGACCAAAAATGTTAATTTCTCTCTCCATCCACTTTCTTTATAACTATATATACAATATATTATATTATATTTTTAATTAATTAATTAATTATTTAATAAAAATAATAATTTTCCTCTTCCAAGCAAAAATAAATTATTTTTGAATTATTTAAATAAATTTTAGTTTCCAAAGTATATTGACAAAAATTCCATTGGACCTTCGACTTTTCTTTTAAAAGAGTTTACTTTGTATATTTTATGTATATTTCATGTATATTTCACATATACCTTCCACTTTTTAGCTTAAAATCCTACCATTTTCCATTTAAATTATTTATTTATTTTATCTAATTTAATTTTAATTTATTTTATTTAATTTTTAAAAATTAGGGATATTACACATTTGGTATAAGAGCTTTGGATTTATCAATTTTTTTAGGATTTGCTTATTTGATTATTATAAAAAGAAAAAAAAAAGCAAAAAAATCAGAATTTATTCTCATGATTTTTTTTATTATGGCAAATAAAAGAAGTAGTGGTGTTGATGCTAGTAAAGTTATAGTGAGAATTGAAAAAAAAAAAACTTGATTCGATACAAGAGGAATATGATAAGATTCAAAATTTGTTTGACTCAATCTGTAGACCCTTAATTTTAGCCCTAACCTAGTACAGTCCTAAGCAAAGAATGCCAAAATAAATTTAATCCGACTTTAAAAGATTTAAACTTAGTTTATAACTTTTAAATAGGTCAGTCTAGTTTTTAAAGGCATAAATTCAATTTGTTCAAATTATAAAGGTCCAAATTAAATTTCCTCAGCCGAAATTAAATTGTCTGCCCAAATATTAAATATTTTTAGACCGATTTTAAGTTGGGACAGTCTGAGGCAACATGAGCATTGCTCATGTCGATTTAGATGCCCAAATCGAGATGAGCAAAGACTCATGTCGATTTGGCTCCATGTCAAGTTAGACATGCCAAATCGACATGACCTTAATTTTAAAAGAGTTTCGGCCGATAATTTAATTTCCTAATTAGGCTAGAATTCGTTTAAAATATAGCTTAAGCAAAATTAGGTTTAGAGGTTAAACATTTATTTGCCTATAAATATACAATTAAAAAGCAAAGAAAAGGGGCGACAATTAATAAAAAAACCCTAGCAGACACAGTTAGCAAAAGACAGAGAGTTGAGCAACAGTTATTAACACACACAGCAGATTATCAAACCATAAACACTATACCACACAAAGGCAGTAGCATACTATATTTTCCTTGCTCAGCCAGATTCCAGTTTATTGCAGGTAAAAGCTTGGTCATCATATAATTTTGGTAGAGCCAATAAACTAAGGTATGTTCTACACTTTTAACTCATTTAAATTCAACACATGATGCTTTGGTGATAACTTTAAACATTGTTTATATTTCTTCTTTGTCCAATTAGTTCCAGTAGTTTACATTCATTACTTTCAATCCATATTTATTTATTAAAATATGTCCAGTAGCTTACATTGATTGGTTTCAAATTAACAGTAGGTTTTGTGTTCAACTTTGCTTCATCCAGTAACCATTCACCAAAGCTTATCCTGTGCAATTATTTATTAAAGTCAGTATTATAATAGCCTTAAGTTTTTACAGCAACCAAGTTTAAACTAAAAAATGCTAATTCCAAACCAAAGCAATGGTTTTACTCCCAAAACCCTAATTTATTTTCTAAAACCCTAGTTTACATTCTAAACCCTAATTTTTATAAATAAATAAAAAAAACCCTAACCTTGTTTTCCAAAACATAAAACCCTAATTTCTATAAGTATAAAACCCTAGTTAGATAGAAATCATAATTCCCCAGCAAAACTTATTGTATAAACTGATTACCTTTCAAGAGCGCTGCCCCTTGATCCACACCCACTAACTGGCTAGCGGGACCATCGTAGAACCCTCGTCTCATGCCCTATATTTCATTAATGGGTTAATTTTGAGATCTATTTGTAAATTATAATTTTTATAATTAACTTTAACTTCATTAGTTTAGCCCTAACTTATAATTATTTATGCAATGATTGGATATTTGTTTGATTACTTACTTTACCATGGATGATTTATTTTATTTAGTTTAAAATGGATGTTTTATTTTTAATTATAATGCTTGAATGATTTAATTTACTTGATTAATTGGTCATTTGGATTCTAAGATTGCAAGAGGCATGTTTTCACTTCGTGGGTGCCTCATTTTTTATTATGTAATTTAATTTATCTTTTGAGGATTTTGGGACCAATGTAAGGGACACGTTTTCACTTATGCTGGGTGTCCCATTTTATTTATTTTTCTTTTTTTCTTCTTTTTTGGACACTGGACACTTGTAAAGGCATGTTTCCATCCTTGATGGATGCCTATTTATTATTTTGTTTGAACTTGTTTTGATTTTAATGCAACAATTCTTTATTTTAATAATTGCATGTAATATGAATAATATCACAATGTTTAAGAATTTAATAATATTTTAAACCTAAAAAGGAGGACAATTATAATGAACTAGCCATCATGGGAGTGCTGGGCCATTTCTCACCTTCCCCATGCATACCCAACTTTCCGAACATAATAAGGAGTTGTGGATTCCTTAGGAATCAAGTCATCCACCTCTTTCTTTTTCCCGGATCATCCGGGTGGCAACTCCATTTTCACCGAATTTAGGCCTGTGTTCTCTAAGGCCCTGAGTCTAATAGTGTCAAAGTCATAAGAATCATTCCTCTGGGAGTGGGGACGAAAATCCCCGCTCACACAATCTGTAAATAATTTGATAAATATCTCACGATGGAAGAAGAAAAAGTTGCATCAAATCCATTATTAGAGGAACCTAAAGATGAGGTAGAAGAAGGAATAATCTATCCCATTAAAGTCACTCATGAAGATGATTAGACAAAGGGAGAAATTGAAGAAGAAGTAAATTAGCCAATCAAAGTCACTTGTGGAGCTGATTGGTTGAAGGGAGAAATTGAAGGAGAAAATGAGGAGTCATCAATAAAAGATATAGTTCATGAAGAAGATAAAATAAATTTTGAAATTCAAGCTTCAAATATTGTTAGGGATGTTGAAGTTATAGAATTTATAATTCTAGGAATTTCTCAAGTTTGTCATCCGAGGTTCATAATTCTTTAAATCAACAAAATAGAATTCCAATTAGTTTTGTTTTTGATGATAATGCTTAATTTCTTTAAGTTGCATGGGCATGTGTTTTTTAATAAAGGGATAATGGAAATCGTAGGATGGATGTAGAGTTTTTTCTTACTCATGAAAGCATGATTCGAGGATGAATCATTTCTAAAGAAAGGGGGAATGATGTGAGCACGCCAAGCCCTAATGGTCAAACTAGGCCAAATAACATGAGCAAGCTGGGCGTTGATGACCAAGGCATGAGTAGGGTTAAAGTGAGCAAATATGGC
This sequence comes from Garcia nutans, assembly GCA_947685225.1. Taxonomy (NCBI): domain Eukaryota; kingdom Viridiplantae; phylum Streptophyta; class Magnoliopsida; order Malpighiales; family Euphorbiaceae; genus Garcia; species Garcia nutans. The sequence continues at coordinate 21,894,318 of CANTUV010000044.1, forward strand.
AAAGCAAATGAGGGTGGCTATGTGAGCGATGCTAGTGGCATGAGCGAGGTTGGTGGCATTAGCAAGGGTGTTATACGAGCATGGGTAGATAATCAAAGAAGATAAAGGAGATTTTTCAAGTATAATCATTTTGGAGATGCAAAGCTAGATATTGGGATAAATTCAATTACTAGAATATTAATTATGTAAGTATTAGAGATGAAAGATCATAAAAGGAGCATAATATACAATTTTCATATTTGGACAGATTTGACATTTAAAAATTTGATTGAGCTTTTCATGGTCTTAAAATATCAGAATAAGAAAGTAATCTTTATGAAGTTTTTAGAGGACATCTCAAGGTTTATAGAATGGTATTGTTTGAGGAAATCTAAGTTCATTTAGGCCTCTAAACATCTATTCAAATTTAGACTTGGAAAGCATATTTGAATCCATATTGGAGTAGGATTTTCTATCTGAACCATTTTACTTAAAATAGCCATAACTTGAGTTTTTGGAGTCCAAATTGAGTAATTCAAAATTCCAAATTCATATGTGATTCTAGAGATACATTTGTTATGAAGAGTCCAAGCCCTGATTCAAAAGTTATCAGATAGAAAAATGGCTTCAAACTTTCTAAATGATTTTTTATGTTATTTTATTTCCTATTTTGTTATGATTTGTTTTCCTTTTTTTTAAACTAGAATTAGGATTAAGTTTTGTAGGCTATAAATATCTCTTATTTGAGTTTAAATTCAGCTAGAGTTGATTTTAATTAATAAAATTTTGGCTTTGCCATTTTTATCATAAGGAATTCAGGTTCTTCTTGTTGCATCAAGAATTGAGTAAACTTAAGAAGGTGTGTACTTTATGGCATTTATTCTTTCTTATTTATGTCCTTTGATCTAAGTTTCTATTTGCATGTCAAATAGGGGAATAGTAGGACAATAATCATTTAGGGTTCATGGTATACTAAATTGCGTGTTTGGGTTTTGGATTCATTATAATCTTGGGGTTTCGCATCACCCAGGCCCTAAGCCTAACAGTGCCGAAGTTGCAAGAACCATTTCATCGAGAGTGGGGGCCAAAATCTCCACTCACAAGCATTCAAGCTTTATCTTTTCATGAATCAACAAGATGCTTAAAATTTGAAAATAAAGTCTAGAGTTTAATATTTCCAACTGTCTATGGTTCCAGCAGAAAGTTTACAGTGTGAATGTTTGTCCACAATGTTACAACAACTCCAATCTAAAATGGCCTTCATTTAACCCATATCCCTTATAGACCCCATTTGAATCCTATCAGTGGAGATTGTTTGAATAAGCATGCATATGAGATAGACAATATTTAAACTTAATGAGACCTTTGGCCAAGTAATGAGTATGTGCCTATTTGAAGTACAACAATTCTTGCTCAAATAGAAATGATTCTCGAGTTTAGATTGGTAATTACGTTTGTCATGTTATAGATTTGTTAATTTGGAAAAATTGACACCCCTGAGGTATAATGATACTGATTTGACAAAGCCAACATGTGATTTTAAAGATTTGAAAAAAAAATATTTATGTCATACGAGCCTTCAAGTTGAGGGAAGTATGTTGCTTTGTCGAACCTCAAAAGACATATTGGGCAAAAGAGGGCTAATGAAAGGATCATTTGCAAGGTCATGGAGAAGTTACCAATAAATTCATTGAATCATAGGCTGAAACGAGTATCTTCTATGTCTCTAACTACTTTACTTAGGCCCCCCACTACTCATGTTTTCAACATCTTAGAGACAAAACCATAAATGTGAAGTCATCTATTGTCTTAATGCAACACCTACATGAACATATGGAAGGTATCAATAGGAGTGGTCATATCTATCAATGTAACACTCTTATGCCCTATATATATATCGTACATATATTATGTATATGCAAAATGCACATACAGATTATAAAAGTGCCACAGTAAATCCATAATAAAAATTCTCATTTAAATCAGTACAAATAATTATTAATGAATAATGAATACTTTGGTACCAAAATTGTTAAAAATACAAATTTACAAAGCAAATCTCTGAAAATTTCATCAGAGTTTTGACTGTAATTTCAGTAAATCCCAATTAAATTATCACAACCTCCATAAGAAAATCACACTCCTAAAATATACATATATCTATTTATAAAATCCAGAATTTCTTCAAAAATATTATCACATCATCAATTTATATACAAAAGTGTCATATACATATATAAGATTTTACAAAACCAGTTTAATATGCATATGATGTTTTTACTATACAAAACCAAAATTACACCGTACAAAAATTATGCATGAATGCAACACTTTTTAAGTTTGACCTAACCTCCTTAAATTCTAGAACTTCATTCTAATCAATTATAATTGGTATTCTAAGTTCATTTCTATCATTAAAGGCATATTATAACATGATATAAACAATCTAATTCCATTAACATCAAGTCTTTAACAATGTTCTTCCAAAAATCCTAATCTTCTTTAATTTTATATTTTCATTTTACTCAATTCCAAATGGTCATTTAGATTCATTTCTAACAATAGAATCATTTAATAACATGATTTAAACTATAAAATCAAATGGATACCCATTCTTTAACAACACCCTTCCAATACCCTAAATCACCTTCTTCTGCATCCAAACTTCATCTAAACTTAAACAAATCAACTATCTAACTACAAAATCATTCTCTCCTCATCAAATTAACATCATCCATACCAATATAGCTAATTATAAACCACCATATCAAATTTTTATATTTCACATATTCATATTTTTCCATGAAACTTCAAAATTGAGAAAGGAAGCTTACTAGTTTGCTAGGAAACCACCAAAATTTTGGAAATCCTTCAAAATTTAGCATTTAGAGCAAAAATCATCCTTTTCCATGGTGAAATTTCATGCATGAGAGGGAAGAGAAGAATAAGAAGAAGATGATGAATATGTTGTTTTAATTTTCTTTCTTCTTTAAATACCAACCATATATATATTATTTTAATTTTTGAATTAATTAATTATTTAATTAATTTAAATTCTAAATTTTCATCTTTCATCCATATTTATTTTCTTTTTGAATTATTTTATTAATTTTAATTTTTATAAAATTTATTTACTATTTTGCCCCTCTACTATTTAGCTTTTGTCTTTTTCTAACTTATGTTTGACTTTATATATAATGTATATTTTCATTATATTTCACATATATGTATGATATTTTCTCACTTCCAACACCTCATTTAACCCTCCAACCTATTAATTTAATTTAATTTAAATTTTATTCTAGCAATTATGTGGATGTTACAACTCTCTTCCTCTTAAATAATTTCGTTCTCGAAATTATCTACTATAGTAAATATACACATCTACCGTAAAAAAAACAATCCTAACCCCTGGTAATCATCCCCACAATTAGTAACATAATCCATTGCCATTGTGAACTTAATGATCTTCACTTTTTACCTTACGGATATCCACAATATTTTCTTCCTTCTTTTTTTCCCCTAAAACTTCAAAGTCTCTCTTTGTAACCTTACCAATCACTTAACTACACTAGATTAATTTGCAACTATTTCATTATGATATCATTATCATAAATGTTTAAACTGATATGAAGGACTTTCACTTTTATTGGGATTCAAGCATATATATAATCCACCATTGCATAAATAATAACCCCAAATAGAAAGATTATATTTTCATCTACATGCAAGGTATTCTATCGCCTTTACATTTCATAAATTCTCTATGAAGTTCCTAATTTTTTTTCTGTTCACAGAAACTGTCTCCTCCTTCTTATCTAACCATTCACAGAACCTTAAAATGAAAGAATATTACATTACTTTTTTTTATTAACTACCCAATCATCAAAGTCATTACTAGAATTGTACCTCTGCTCAATTATTTTCATTCTACATTTATAAATAAATACCTGTAATAATGCAAATAATAACAACTCCAATTTCCAATTAACAAGTCTTACTGTATGATTTACACATTTTCTTATTATGACTTAATTATTTCTCATAATCAACTCTCTTATTTCTTACATACTTAGTTAATTCCTTAGAATATGCTTTCCTCAATATCAATATTAGCACAATATTCCTAAATTTACTTTTCACCAAATTTACTTTTTTGATAACAGTCCCTTTCCTTTTTTTTTAATTTATAATAGTTATGATTTAACTCACTTCATAGGCACATACACTAAAACATTACCTCACACATATCATCACATAACTTTCATAAACTTAATATAACTATACACGTTCGACCCTAATAATTCTCTATGCAATTATCATGTTCTAAGACAATTGTTTTGGCTTTCACAATATCAATATCATAGCCCTGTTCTGTTCAGGTCAAGGGCTAGCTTTGCTTAGGCTTACCTTCAGTTTCAAATTCATGACTTAACTGTACTTAAGTCAAACTCATTCTCAGGGCTTGGCTCTTGTTCATGTCCACCAACATATGCAATACCAACATCAACTTTCTGGAACTAATGGTTGTGCATAATTAACATACATCATTTCAAATCACATTTCCATATTTGTATTTCTTTTTCATCATCTTTCTAGGAATTCACATACATCTCGTGACCACACTAAACTATGATCATCATCACATATTTCATATTCATTACACATTTTATGTTTATTATACTTCACAGAATCACACTTTCACATATCTCATCGACATACCACAATACATTCTATGACATTATTATTATTTTTCGATTGCACATTACTAACATATCACAACATGCACATATTCTTTATCTCGTCATTTTCATTCTTATTATTTTTCTATATCTTCCCCAATTTCCACACATTTTCAAATTCTACATATTATTTGTTTATTTTTCACATATTTCAATTATTCATATATATATATATATGTATGTATTTATATTTTTCATGTTCTCAAGGTGGCATACTGTCCATTCAAAATCAAATGCCATGGTTGAGCCTACCTGAAGGCCATGTCCGTGTATTTAAAACTGGTACTATCCACTTATGAAACCAATTCCACGGCTATGGTACCTTAGGGCCAGGCCCATGGGTTCCAACTTGCCTCTGCCTTCGAAACATTTCTTCTTTTTTTACTTTTTTCTTAACTTCCACTATCCATAACCACTTCCCACATCTAACTATAAATTCATCATATATTCATCAATTTAGCAACTAAACAACTAATTTATACATTTATATCATTCTCCATGAAAACTCTAACTATATTTATACAACAACAAACCCTAGTTCCATCATTTAAGTTCATTTCTTTAAGTAATTTATCAAACCAACACATATACTCTCTAAGCATAACATAACCAATATCTTTCTTAATTAAACACCACTCTCACTACAAGAAAAATGCAATTTAGCTACGGCCAATTCCGTAGCAAGTCCGTAGCTATTACCGGCTTAGCTACGGAATTGTTACGGAAAATTTTCCGTAGCTAAAAACCCGTAGCAAAGCTTTTTTAGCTACGGAAACTGTTTCCGTAGCAACTACAGCTACGGATTAGCTACTGACATTCCGTAGCAATAACCCTTCAAACTTTTCTTCAAAAATTCCGTAGCTAAACAAGTCCGTAGCTAAGTTTCCGTAGTAATTCCGTAGCTAAGTTTGTTAGCTACGGAAACATAATCCGTAGCAGTTCCGTAGGTGAACGTCCGTAGTAATTCCGTAGCTAAGGTTGTTAGCTACGGAAATATAATCCGTAGCAGTTCCGTAGTTGCACTTCCGTAGCTAAGGTCGTTTGCTACGAAACAGTTCCGTAGTTACCATTCCGTAGCTAAATGCCTGTAGCAATTATGTAGCTAATTTCCAAAGCAATTCCGTAGCCAATAATACCACATTCTGTAGCAAATTCCATAGCATTTGCAAAATAATATTTTTATTAAACCTGCTAAAATTAAACTCCAAAGAACAATTATAATTAAAAAAAAATCCAAAGTCATTTTATAACATAAAAGTTCATATAATCCAAACATACTTTTAAAATTACATAATAATAAACTTAAAGAAGAGTATTTACTTGATTTCTTGCTAAACCTTTAAAATCACCTTAAATATATATTTTTTAATCCCACGTTTCATATGCTATCAACAATAAAAAAAAATTATATAAATAACTTTAATCCCTCTTTATTAATTCTTTCTAAATATAAATTCAACAAATTATCAACTTCCTTCTATAAAAGTATATTCTATATTTACACCATATAGATTTTATATACATATCCATTTTATAGTTTACGCTTCTTCACTAAGACTCTATCATTATCCTATTAAATCTCTTCACGCAATGCACTCAAATTTTAAATGTCTTTTCTCCTAGTCCTACTAACATCACAATTTATGTCAACTTGATCCTCCCTAATAATTTTTTTAAACAATTTCTTCTTCCTCTCTATCCTTTAACAATAGTTATAATTTAGCTTACTACACTCTTTTATATACAATTCATAAATTAACTTAATCCTCTGAATAATTAGTTGTCAAATATATAATAAGTATTAAATTAGTATATCTAACACTATTTACGTTACTTAATTTCTACAACTTATTTAATTCTTTCTTTTCTCTTCTCCTTATATTTTATCAATACATATTTTAAAACTATTTCTAGTCATAGATTGTCAATTATTTTATCAACTTTCCAATTCAAATTTTAAAACCCATTTATTTCCTCAAAAATGTTATAATCGTTTGCTATTCGCATATAACTAATACTTATCCATTCTCTAATTATACATTCATTCTGAATATCCAATTCTAATTGAATTGGTTACATTACAATTTTAAAACAATCCACCAATAATTGCAAATGTTCCCAAAATTTACTCAATATGTCATTATTAATTCCATCCATCTGAATCAAATGAATAATATTTAACACACCAATAATTTAGTTACATTCAAACCTAGATTTTCATAAATAACTTAACCAAACATAATCCAGTGTACCTACATGAAATTCCCATAAACCAAATAGCAATCTTTTCCAGTCAAACAAATTTTCTATTTCCGTTTCCCTTTCATGACACTTCCCTTTCTCTCCTCCTCACAACCTCTTATTTGCCCATATCTTAGTCGTATAATGTTATAATTGTCTTCACTCATTTAAATCAACATTATTTCATATTTATAAAGTAGCCTTCTGCGAGCGGGGATTTTAGCCCCCACTCCCGGTGGAATGGTTCTTGCGACTTCGGCACTGTTTAGGCTTGGGTCCTTAGAGAACAAGAGCCTAAGCCCGGAGAAAATGGAGTCGCCACCCGGACCGGCCGAAAAAAAAAAGAAAGGGGTGGACCTCAATTCCTAAGGAATTCCCAACCTCCTAATGGGTTCGGAAAGTTGGGTACGTGTGGGGAAGGTGAGAAATGGCCCAGCACCCCCATAACGTCCAGTTTATTGGAACCAACTTCCTATGCAGGTCTTAATATTATAAAATTCTTAAATATAACAATATTATCCATACTACATGCAACAATTTAAAAAAAGCATTATTATATTAAAATCAAAGCAATGTCCAAACAAAGCAAATAAATGGACACCCATCCAAGGATAGAAACATGTCCTTACATAGTCCATGTCTAAACTAAATAGGACACCCACCGAAAGGTGAAAACGTGTCCTTTACATTGGTCTAAAATATAAAAGCAATTTAAATTACATAAAATTTAACTAATGAGGTAGCCGCAAAGTGGAAACATACCTCTTACAATTTTAATACTAAAACAAACAAATAATAATAATAATAATAATAAAGAAAATATCCATCCATGATAAATTAAATAAATCAAACATTGAAATTAAGTAAATAAACCATCAAAACATATAATAAACTACATAATCAAATCTAAAATTAAATAAAGCAAATAAAGATACAAATTTAGGGTTCGCATCTTAAAATAGGATTTTAAAATTTTAATTACTAAATTAGGGCTTTGGAAAAAGAAAATTTAAATACACGGACTCATAATATACAAATGAATATTGACCCCTTTGATGAGCCCATACGGTGGTCCCGTTAGCCGGTTAGCGGGTGGGGTCAAGGGGCAGCGCCCCAGAAAATTTTGGAAATTGGCTTTTAGGGTTGTAGGTTTTGGTGTTGGAAATTAAGATTTTAGGGTTTAAGATTTAGAAAATAGGGTTTCGGAATTGGAAGAAACTAATGTTACTTTTTAAAAGAATAATGCTACTATGTGATTTTGGAAAGAAGAATTAATTAGGGTTTTAAGAAAATAGTCTATTGTTTTGGTTTTTAAAAAGGTGTAATTAGGATTTCAGATTTGAAAAAAACATGTTTTAAGGCTATTAAAATTTTAGGGTTTTACGGTTAAGATATTAGGGTTTTATAGTTTGAAATCTCAATTATGTGGATGATGATTTTGAATTTAGGATTTGATGCTTTTTTGTAATCAAAGTTGAGTGTGCTTTAAATATTGACTATATCAACTACTTATGTATTTTTAGGTGAAAACAAATATAGAAAGCCAAATTTATTGTTGAAAGATTAAAATAACTCACTGAATAAAATTATAACAAATAACTACTGTGAAAGTTTGGAAACGAAACTAATTAAGATTTAGGGTTTGAATAACTTAGGGTTTATGAAATTAGATTTGTGTTGAATGATTATATTATTTACTTTAATTAAGATCTTAAGTATTGTATGAATTAATCTATGCTACTGCCTAAACTAAATTGGAATCAAACAACTAAGGCAGTGCGATGATGGCTTAAAAGGTGAACATGATTAATGATTCAATAAACTAATGTTAGAGCAACTTACCTACGTTTAAAGGCTCCACCAAATTTGAAGAGATTGAACCAAGCTGTTGCTTGCTTCAGATTTGATTTTGGTTGAGCAAATCAATCTGGAGATGATTTGCTTGTTGCCTCCTTTAATTGCTGTCTCTTGGATTTCTCCTTGCTTGCTAGGGTTTTCTTTTGGCCGAAAGAATTTTAAGGTCCCAAGTTTGGTTCTAAGTTTCATCCTCTAAAGTCAGAAGTCCCAAGTCCAGATCCCTTTCTGAAGTGTTTTAATGTGGTATTTATAGGAAAAAATCCAAACAAAATTCTAATTGTCTAAGGAAATTAAAATCATTTAGGAGAAGAAATCAAAACCAAATAGAATTCAGTATCGGAAAAAACTGCGCTGGAAAAAAATTACACTAGCAAAAAATTGTTGTGGGCTACAAAAATTGAGAGAGCTAGGGCGGGCCAGCCAATTCACTTTCGGCGATTAAATTTTTCATTATTTTTATTTATTTATTTATTTTTAACTTTACTAATATTACCTTTTTTTTTATTTTTATTAAAAATTATAAATAATAAATATTATTTAATTAAAATACCACAAAAATTATTTTGGACTATTTTAAAAATATCGAACTGGACTGGGTCAAAAATTAAGGGTTTACACCTTCTAATCGCATATTCACTTTCTATATATAAGCAAGTAATTCATCATTTTTTCCACTCTTAATTTCCTGGATAGATACACTTTAGCAATGTAATGTAATATCTTTATGACAATTAATATTAACTTTAAACTTAATATGTTTAAACCATAATTTAACAAAAATGCTCATCACTTAACCCTATAATCATTTTTTTTAATAACCTTGTAATTCAATTCTAACATCATTTACAACATATTTTAATAATCTACTTCCAAAAGAACACACTTTCACAATTATCTTTTACACAAATCATTTCGTGAACAATCCTTCCAAAACTAATCCTACTTGAATATAACTCCTCTCTTTTAAACAAGCAATTAAACTTATAAAACTTTTCCAACATCTTTTCTACCTCTAGCTCAACACTTATATTGAGCCACACTCTCCACACTATCATTTGACCTGTGTTCTCTAGACGCCATCATAATCAAATAGTGTCACATCAAAGACTGACCAAAGTGCCAATGCATATGCATGTATTAAAACTCAAATTATCATTTTAAAATTTTCCCCTTCTTCCATTCAAAATTCATCTAGGTCAAAGAATCTCAAACCTAGGCTCTGATACCAAAATAAATGTAATATCTTTATACCCTATATACATATAGTACATATATTTCATATATGTAAAATGCGCATACACAATATAAAAGTACCATAGTAAATCCATAATAAAAATTCTCATTTAAATTAGTACATATAATTATTAGTGAATAATAAACACTTAGGTACTAAATTGTTAAAAATACAAATTTACAAAGAAAATCTCTAGAAAATTTTGCAAAGTTTTATTTGTAATTTCAGTAAATTCCAATTCAATTATCACAACCTGCATAAGAAAATCACACTCCCAAAATATACATATATCTATTTATAAACTCCAGTATTTCTTCAAAAATATTATCACATCATCAATTTATATATAAAAGTATCATATACGTATATAAGATTCTACAAAACCAGTTTAATATACATATGATGTTTTTACTATACAAAACCTAAATTACACCGTACAAAAATTATACATGAATGTAACACTTTTTAAGTTGGTCTCGTAGCACACTTAATCTCCAAGTCCCAATCACAGTCTGGATTACTCTAATCCCACTTTTAATACTTGCGCGATACAGACTACCGCGCTAAGCTTACAAGCTTAGTGTTACATTCTTTAAAATAAACAAAAACCTTAAGAATTATGCAAAGTGTGTTTTATTTTACAACCATAGAATATCATGCTTTGTGTTTTATTTTACAACCATAGAATATCATGCATTCTCCTGTAGCAATTTATACATTTATCACTTTTAACCGATCGCATATCACATTCACATGTATTGGGCCTAAATGACCCTATATAATATTCAACTTCCAGAGATATTGCTTTGGACCAATTTTTGACACCTAGTGTCTTGCCCGAAGGAAAATATCAGTGATGCACAGCGTCTGGCCCGAAGGCAATATAATAATGATGCTCAGCATTTGGCCCGAAGGCAATAATAATGACTCCCAGCATCCGGCCTGAAGGCAAATATCGGTATACCATAACACCAAACACAACTCTCTGGAAATTGATATTATACAAGGTTACATAAATTAATTAAATAATTTCTCATTTTTCTCATTTTTTAACAATTATGTCAATTTCCATTCCTTTTTGCACTTTTCCATCATTTCTCATTATTTCAATACATTTCAATAATTTTATTAATTTTCTTGCCACATCCTAAATATGACCGAATTATGCATTTATTAAGCAAAATTACATGTTTCCACAAATGCATTGTGCATTTCATGACTTAAACATACATCTATGCACTTTTTATGTGAATTCTCATATCAAAGTAGCATAGTCATCAAATCACATATCAATGTAGCATGCCAACAAGTGCAAACTAATGCATTTCATTCAAAGTATGTACATACCTCTTTACAAGAGCACTTCCAAGCTAAAAATGCTCGCTTTCCCAACTTTTCAATAAGCCCTTCACTACTAAATTAATGGAATTATCACTTACTCAACATATAACCAAAATGGGAAGATAAACCATACATTGGGATCACATTTTAAGGTGTTTTAACTATTAAATACAATTTAAATCCCATTCCAAATTTTCCAAATTTTGACCTAATCTCCTTTAATTCTAGAACTTCATTCTAATCAATTCTAATTGGTATTCTAAGTTCATTTCTACCATTAAAGACATATTATAACATGATATAAACAATCTAATTCCATTAACATCAAGTCTTTAACAATGTTCTTCCAAAAACCCTAATCTTCTTTAATTTTGTATTTTCATTTTACTCAATTCCATATGGTCATTTAGGTTCATTTGTAACATTAGAATCTTTTAATAACATGATTTAAACTATAAAATCAAATGGATACCCATTCTTTAACAACACCCTTCCAAAACACTAAATTACCTTCTTCTTCATCCAAACTTCATCTAAACTTAAACAAATCAACTAACTAACTACAAAATCATTCTCTCCTCATCAAATTAACATCATCCATACCAATATAACTAATTATAAAACACCATATCAAAATTTTATATTTCACATATTCATAGATTTCCATGAAACTTCAAGATTGAGAAAGAAAGCTTACCAATTTGTTGGGAAACTACCAAAATTCACTTCAATCTTTGGAAATCCTTCAAAATTTAGTATTTGGAGAAAAAATCATCCTTGGCCATGGTGAAATTTTGTGCTTGAGAGAGAAGAGAAGATGATGATGATGATGATAAATATGTTATTTTACTTTTCTTTCCTCTTTAAATACCAACTATATATATATATTATTTTAATATTTTAAATAATTATTTATTTATTTAATTTTAATTCAAAATTTCCACCTTCCATCCATATTAATTTTCTTTTTGAATTATTTTATTAATTTTACTTTTTATAAAGTTTATTTATTATTTTGCCCCTCTTTACTATTTATCTTTTGTCTTTTTCTAACATATGTTTGACTTTATATGTAATGTATTTTCTTTATATTTCACATATATGTATGATATTTTCTCACTTTCAACACCTCATTTAATCCTCCACCTTATTAATTTAATTTAATTTAAATTTTATTCTAGCAATTATGTGGATGTTACAATCACCTTGCTCTGTGAGTCAACCATTGTAAGTATCACTCATGCATATCATGCATATATGAGCATATCACACTGTGTTTTGTGTTACCTATTCTTTAAAGAACAAACACCCAATAAAGTAAGTAATCAAAAGCTGACTGGAATCAGAGGGCATGAAAGGCCCATTGCTTGAGAAAGATCTAGTAACTTTGTAAATAGTAGAGGTGCATGTTTGTGCAAATAACCAGAAAAAATACAAATATCAATCAGAGCCTGTATAAGAACAAAATTATTGGTTTGAGCCTATACAAGGGGAAAATCTTTTCCTTTCAATTTTTAATCTTATGCGAGTTTAAAATATTTTTAGACTTTTAATATTTTATCATGCAGGGGGCAAAGAGAGGATATGAGGGCTAAAAAGAGGATATGAGGGCTAAAAGAGGATATAAATGCTAAAAAATAGCTTAATTTTTTGCAAAGTGAAGAACCAAAAGAATGGAATAATAAGAAAGTAAGAACTCCAAAATTAATGAAGATACAAAAGACAAAAGATCAGTCCAGCTAGAAGAGCTAAAGTCAATGCAGGACAATGGTCTAAGAATAGAAGATCAATCTAGCTAGAAGAGCTGAAGTTGAGGTAGAACAAAGTTTCATCCCCAATAATAGAGAATCAAAGTAAAGATCCATTTTCGTAAAGTCCGACATTTGCAAGTGGAGTTGTTGAAACATCCACTACCCTGCCTATATTAGATTTGTTGAAGTATCCTGACGGCATAATCTCCAGTCTGTATTGGATTTGTTGAAGTATCCTAAAGTATAATATGTAGCCTATATTGGATTTGTTGTCATGACCGACATAATCTCTAGCCTATATTGGATTTGTTGAAGTATCCTAACTACATAATCTCCAGCCTATATTAGATTTATTGAAGTATCCTGACGGCATAATCTCCAGCCTATATTGAATTTGTTGAAGTATCCTGATGGTGCAATCTCTAGCCTATATTGGATTTGTTGAAGCATCCTGATGGCGTAGCATCCACCATCTAGCCTATATTGGATTTGTAAAAGTATCCTGACGAAGCAATTTCATTGGTCTAGAACCCAAACCAATTCATGGGTCCAGAACCCAAACTAATTCATAAGTCCAAAACTCAAACCAATTCATGGGTCCAGAACCCAAACCAATTCATGAGTCCAGAACTCAAACCAATTCATGGGTCCAGAACCCAAACCAAACCACGGGTCTAAAACCCAAACTAATTCAAATTCACAGGACCCAAACCAAGCCATGGGTCTATAACCCAAACCAATTCATAGGTCCAAAACCCAAACCAAGTCACGAGTCCATAACTAAAACCAAGTCACGGGTCCATAACCCAAACTAAGTCACGGGACCAGAACCAAACTAGGATGTTGTGAGTCTAGAACCCACCCTCGTCCAAGATCGGCTCAAAGACAAATTACTTTTCACTCTCTGAATGAATTCAAGATCACTCAAGCAAGAGGCAAGACTGTAACCATTTAATTTTGGCCACGTATGAATTCAATTTTAATTAAAAAGGCTAAATCAAGTTCATTTTCAATTTAAAGGCCTCGATCAAACCTAAATCTATTTAAAAAGGGCCCAATTAAAATTAAATCAAATTAAAGGGGCACAAATAGACTCTGGTCTGACCCAAAAGCTAAAACGGTGGGCCAACATTAAATTCATGTCAAATTAGTGTGCCAATTCACCATGGGCAAGGCTTCATGTCGAATTGGCCATGTTTTTGGCCCTAGTATAAATAATTTCAGTCCTAATAGGACTCGAATGGCTCAAACTTTCCATTGTTGATCACAATTATTCAGCATTGCCTTAGGAATTAGCTTATAAATAGCCAATTAACAAACAGAAAAGGGGGGAGCTTAGCAATTCAGGAGCCAACAACTAGGTTTTAGCAATTAAAAACAGTGAGCAATTAAGAAACAGAGAGCAAAACAAAAGGAAAAACCAAAAGAAATAGTAGCCTGAAATGATCTTCGGATCATTAAAACTCTAACCAAAAGATAGATTGATCTAGTCCATTCAACAAGCTAAGCAGTAGGTATCGTTTAATGCATTAAAATTGGTGGAGTCGACAATACAGGTATAACCTTTTTTTAATTAATTCAATTCAGTGTTATTATTTATCTTCATAGATCAGTCCACTACTTGATTAAATTATAAATGTCATTTTGCAAATTCTTTATAGTAGGTCATAGATTCGACATTAAAATTACACGAAAAGATAAATAGTATATTTTAACCCTATTTCTATAAATCCAAGGTTCCAATTACATAACAAGATTTTCCATTGATAACTAAAACCCTAAATTGCATGTTCAGCCTTAGAACTTAGGATAAAATCCTATTTTTTCTATGTTTTAATCTTGATTTGTATCTTAAAACCTAATTTGCATGTTTTAATCTTGATTTGCATCTTAAAACCTAATTTGCATGTTTTAATCTTGATTTGCATCTTAAACCCTAGTTGTATTGTTTCAAACCTTATTTTTAGGTTTAAACCCTAGTTGTATGTTTGAAACCCTAAAAACCCTAATTCTGCAATCTAACCCTAATTTGATGGTCGAACCAAAATTTAATTTATTTGCTTATGATGAATGATATGATCTGTTTATGATGAATGATTCAATTTAGTTTTATTGTCATCGTTTAGATTTTAAGAGAGATGTAAAAGGTATGTTTCCAACTTGTGGTTGCCTTATTTATTTTAATTGCTTATTTAAATTTTAATGATTTTGGACCATTGTAAAGAATGTATTTCTACCAATCAATGGGTGTCCTATTTTATTTATTTACTTTGTATGGATATTGGGACATGGTAAATGCATGTTTTCATCTTTATATGGTTGCCCATCTTTTTTTATTTATTTTAATAATATGATGAATGTTCATTTCCTTTAATCACTTGTAATAGGGATGATATTATCATAATTAAGAATTAAATAATATTTAGACCTAAAAAGGAGGTTGGTTCCAATAAACCGAGCGCGATGGGTGTTGGATCATTCTCATCTTTCCCATACATACCTAACTTTTTGAACTTAGTAGGGGTTGAGAATTTTTTGGGAATCAAGTCATTCACCCCTTTCTATCTTCTACCCTGTCCAGGTGGGGACTCCTATTCTCTGGGTTTAGGCCATGTTCTCTAAGACCTAGAGCCTAACAGTGTTGAAGTCACAAGAACCATTCGACTGTGAGTGTGGGAAAAAATCTCTGCTCACACACATTTTATATTCATGACTCATATTCACAATGTGACTCATTCCCCACAACCTATCCATACAACACATCTGACTCCACCACATTAGTATACCTCATTCATTTTATGTACAAACATTAACTTCACATTGAACTAATGGCCAATGTGACACTCATCACATAGCTATGCCACATTGCATAGATTATGTGAACATTCATAATAAAAAGAAACCATATATATTATGTCAATCTAACATTCCATAAAAACTCAAATCATTTAAATATGTACTAACATTGATTAATTTTTTAGAACACTCCAATTCCTTCTCTAATTCTTATTTCCACCCAAAATACTAATAATTTGTTTTAGGGATTTCTTATCCTACACACATTATCCAACAATAAGTAATATTATTCATTTAAAATCACTTACATGCTCATTGTATATAAAATTACCATTATTCATGAAATTTCTACTAAAATCCCACAAAGACTTTATTTTCATCTTTTTCTACTGTATTTATACTTCATCCAACTCGACCCATATCCAACATTTAACCATTAGATTATTACTTACATACTAAAATATAAACAAAACAATTCATTTTCACAATTATAGAAACTTTTTTCAAAAATTTCAATTTCACATTATAACTGTAACACCCCTTAACAATCCTATTAAGAACTATTAAGGAATGTCACATAATGCCTACACACTTAAACCTTTATTTTTTAGATAAACAATAAAGTTTTTATCAATAAAAATTTTGACAGTCTCCCCTAAAATATGACATTTCCAATATCTTCTCCAATCAAACACAACCTGCAGAAGAAAAACACTCCTAAAATTTCATTCATTTCGCCTCAACTCCAATCCCAATAATCCATCATCTATAGTCCACAATTAAATTCAAATTCTTTTGGTTTTATCAAGATTTAGCTTAGTAAATATCTACAACAACTAATATAGTTAGTATAAATTTAAACCCAAACTATAGTTATAAAGTATACAAAACTCTAGGTTATTCATAATTATACAACTGTCATTGTAGGTACAATACTGCTATGTAAACAAAAGTAAATACATAATACAAAACTCTTATTTAACCACCTTTTGATTTGCAATTGATCTTGAAGTGCTATAACTTAGTCAGTTAGATCTACCCTGCCCGCCTAATCCACGTGTCAGAAATAGTTCTAGCATACTAAGCAATACTTAGTGGTGCTTGCATATTCATAACTTACCAAAAATTTTAACATAGGAAAAAAAATAACTAAAGTTATATATGCAAATGAAATTATAGCTTTTCAATAATAAAAACAAGAAAAGAAACTAAATGTAATCAAACTAATCCATTTAGCATTATCAAATTTAAGATTCACATAATTAAATAAAAGTAATCATGTAAACAATTTTCTTATATTTGTGAATACCATTTGCTTTACCCACACACATTGAATTTTAAGTCCTAAGGTAGGATAGCAGGTTGGTAGTGGTAAGTAAATTCCAATAATATCAGTCAGTATGGCTAATGGCTTAGTAATGTCAAAATGTCTAGTAACAGTAGTGACGAAAAGTGTCCATTAACAGTAATAACATAGAATGTCCGTTAGTAGTAGTGACACAGAGTGTCCAGTAACAGTAAGGACATCAACCCTCTGGCTAGCCATTCAATCCAAAAGCTAGATTTAATATCAGCATGTGTTGGGCAATTTGATTCTTTCACATTCTCAATCAATATTACTCTTATGATGTCACCTTGATAAAATCAATAACAATTCCTAAAAACAAATGCATTTCCTTTCTTTATCATTCAAATGTTTCCACTTTAATCATTCATGTAAAGAAATATTCCTTAAATTAAATTAAAGCATATTGCATTCAAAACATATTCATTAAACATAATATAATCAATTATTTTAAATCAACAACCTTAAACTTACTATAAGTTCTAAGATTACACAACTGTAAATTCAAAACTTTAAAAATGCAAAATTTCTTTAAACTTAGTTTTTGTTTAAAAACTACATAAATGCATTTATTCCTGTTCAATTATGAATTTAGAAATTAATTTATCAATAAGTAGTTCCACACTTTATACCTTTAATTTTGGCTCTAAGCTAGTCTGATCCCAATTAAAGAAGGCCAAGCCAAATTTGGTCTGATTTTAAAAGCTTAAACTTAGTTTATAGCTTTGATTTAGGTCGATCCAATTTTAAAAGGCCTAAAATAATCTGGTTCAACCTTTATTGCTCTAAAATGGTCCGATCTAGAGTTTGAATGGGTTGGGATCAATATAATTGGACATGGGCCATACGGTGATGAATTAGGCCTGCCTAATTTGATATGGACAACATCCATATCGAATTGGACTCATCCAATTCCATATGGATCGAATTGGATGCCTTCCAATTTGACATGGATGTTCCGTATCAAATTTGAATGCATCCAATTAGATATGGACACCATCCATACCAAATTGGATGCAATCTAATTCGATATGGTTGGTCCATATCAAATTAAATAAGGTTTAATTTGATATGGACGGGTTCCATGTTGAAATAAATTAATTTTAATTTGATATAGTTTCTGTTTTGGACTTAATCCAAGCCATGCTTAAATTGGAAATTTGGATTGAGCTCAGATTTAGCTCGGTATCTCATGATTTTAACCTAGTTTACTCTTATAAATAGGGAGGCCTAACAATTAAAATGGGTAGTGAGAATTATTAAGGACTTTAGCAGCCATAGTTATCAAAAGGCAGTGATAATTAGCAAGGGATTTCAGAAACTATAATTATCAAAGCAATAATTGTCAAAGACACATACAACACAGACCAATTGCCCTAGCAATTATTTCTCTCAACCAATATCCACGTTGGTTCAGGCAGTGAATTAGCAAGCTGAGATCAACATATTATTAGTGGCAGAGCCTTCAAACGCAAGTTTTATTTTCTATATCTCATTCATTTAAAGTTACAGTAAACAGTCTCTATTATAACAAGAAAACAACATCATGATACCATAGCTACTTTCAATTTAAATCAATACATTCTCGTGTAGTAAAGCCGACATCCAGTGGCCATTAAAGTATGTATTTAATCATAGTAGTTAGATTAAACATAAAACCCTAAATTGCATAATTGAACTTTAGTTTTTAGATTAAAAACCTAAGTTCATACCTAAAACCCTAATCTTATAGCATATTTTGTTACCAAAAACCCTAGTTTAGGAAAAACAATAATTTATATAAATATAAAACCCTAGTTAGATAGAAACCTTAATTTCCCAACAAAATCATATCATGTAAAATGGTTTATCTTTCGGAGGCACTGCCCCAATCCCTCGCAAGAAGCGATGCCCTCTTGACCGTCGTACGTAACCTCTCATCAATGGGGTCAATATTTATTTATAGATTGTAGTTTGGGATTAACCTTAATTTTCTTTTATTAAACTCTAATTTATTATTATTTTTGTGATGATTAAACTGCATGTTTGATTATTTGTTTTGCTATGAATGATTAAATAGTGTTAATTTTATTGTTTAGATTTTAAGAATGTGAAAGGCATGTTTCCACTCGTGGGTGCCTTATTTGTTTAATTTATTTATTTTTGTGTAATTTAATTTATTTTAAGATTTTAGGACAATTGTAAGGGACATGTTTCCACCTTTTTGTTGGTGTCCTATTTTATTTATTTTCTTTCTGAACTTTTGGACATTTGTAAAGTTATGTTTCCATCTTTATATGGGTGCCCATTTTATTTAATTTTGTTGATTTATAATATAGTATTCTTTATTTTTATAAATGCATGTAATATGGATAATGTCATAATAACCAAGAATTCAATAATATTTAGACCTAAAAAGGAGGTCGGTTCTAATAAACTGGGCGCTATGGTAGTGCTGGGCTATTTCTCATATTTTCAATGCGTACCCAACTTTCTGAATCCAATAAGAGATTGAGGATTCCTTAGGAATCAAGTCATCCACCTCTTTCTTTTTTTTGGCCCATCTGGGTAGCGACTCTATTTTCTCCGAGTTTAGGCCCTGAGCCTAATATTACTGAAGTCACAAGAACCATTCCATGTGGGAGTAGGGGCAAAAATCTTGGCACACGCATACCCACCTCTAAACTTTAAATTTAACCAATCATTGAATTCAATACTTTATGAATTCAAAAATTATTTTAAATTTGATTTTTCTTTCAAAACCACATACATATTTTTCACTATCAATTATGGATTTAAAAATATTGATTTCAAGTTTTAGTTCCATTAATACTCATAAACCTTGGATTTGCCATATTGTTAATTTAACATTTTCAAGACTCAAAAATTATTTTAACCATAGTTCTAAGTTAGAAAATTCACAAATTCACCTAATTATATTCATTTATGGATTTATAAATAATAATTTAGCTAACTAGTGCCATATTCAATTTCTAAACCCTAAACTTCCATAACCCTAAAATTATTTCTTTTATGAATCAAAATTAGTTTTAACCATTGTTTTAAGCTAAAATCTACACATATAGTCTTAAAATTATTCAAAAATGGTTTAAAATGAATTTTCTCTACACTTATTTGCATATTCCAACTTTCTCTCTCTACCAATTCAATTAACGAATTTCATGTCAAAAATTCAATCAAAGTAATAAAATAACCTCACATAATTCATGAAAATCAAATGAAAATGAAAGAATAGAAAATTATAAATATACAAGCACAAAGCTCCCTTCAAAGTAGTCCCCCTCTCTCTCTTCCTCAATCTTCCTTGAATTTTTGGTGGCAATTTTAGTGTGTCTAACCTATTTTAATGAATTCTACTAACAATTTTGAGTTATATATGAATTTTTCTTAATTTTTCACTTATATCTGATGAAATAATATGAAAGAAATAGAGTTTTTTGGCTTTGATAGAGGGAAGGACGATTTTGGCTTGGAGGAAGAAGAAGAAGAAAGAGATTTTTCTAATATATATATATATATATTAATTAAGGTTTTGATTCCTTAAGGTGAGCTCACCGTATCTTTGGTGCACCCACTTTCTTAATTATTTCTAAATTCGACTTTTAATTCTATAAAATCATAAAAATAATTTCTTTGGTTAATTTAAAGCTCCATTATTCATATCTCACAACCCAATTCCAATAAAAATCCATTTTGAAGGTAAAAAGGGCCTTTATGTAAAGTTTTACTGTTTAAAGATTCTCTTTCAGAAATACTAATTAAATGCATATCCGAATTTAACTTTTAACTTTTTAAGACTTGAATAACTCTATTTTCCATCTATTTCAAATTTTTGGGTCTCTCTCACCATTATACATAGTCCAATATTTATATATTTCAGAAAGTCACTGCTTAAAAATTTCAAACATTATAATTCTCTCCCTCCTAAGAAATTTCATCCTCAAAATTTACCTGTTTAAGGTGTTTGAAATAGTTGAGGGTATTGTTTCCTTATTGTTTCTTCACTTTTCCATGTGGCTTCCTCGGTTGAGTGGTTTCTCTATAACACTTTTACTAGAGGTATGCATTTATTCCATAATTCCTTAATTTCTCGAGCTAAAATAGCCACTGGTTCTTCTTCATAGCTTGGATGAAGCTGTATTTCAATGGATTCCACCTGTACCACATGTGAGGGATCCGATCTGTATCTTCTAACCATCAATACATGGAATACATTATGTATCTTGTCTAATTATAGAGGTAAAGCTAGTCCATAGGCTATCAAACCCACACGTTCAAGTATCTCATATGGTCCAATAAACTTAGGACTTAGTTTCCCTATCTTGCCAAAGCGAAGAACTTTCTTTCATGGCGACACTTTTAAAAATACTTTATCCCCTACATTGTACTCAATGTCTCTTGCTACTTTAAATCTACATAAGACTTTTCTCTGCCTACTATAACTTTTAGGCAATCCTTAATAAGCTTCACTTTATCTTCAGTTTGTCTGAAGAGATTAAGTCATACAAACTTACTTTTACTCAATTCGGTCTAATAGAGGGGAGTTCTACATTTCCTTCCATACAATGCTTCATATAGTGCCATGCTAATACTTGTCTGGTAGCTATTGTTATAAGCAAATTCCACTAATGGTAAGTGTCTTTCCTAGCTACCTTCAAACTCAATAACATAACTTTTAAGCATATCTCCAAGTATCTATATCACTCTACGATTGGCCATCAGTCTGCGGATGGAATGTAGTATTGAAATGTAGTCAAGTACCTAATACTTTCTGAAAACTTCCCTAAAATCTAAAAGTAAAGTGTGGGTCTCAATCTAATATGATAGACTATGACACTCCATAAAGCCTTACTATCTCATTTATATACAATTATGCAAGTCTATTCAATGAGTAATTAGTTCTAATTGGAATAAAATGAGCTCACTTGGTCAATTTATCAACAATCACCCAAATTACATCATTCTTCTTTTGGGTATTTGGAAGACCAGTCACAAAATCCATGGTGACTTTATCCCATTTTCACTCTGGTATTGTGATGGGTTGCATAAGACTCGATGGTTCTTGATGCTCTACTTTGACCCTTTGACATACTAACCATTTTGGGACATATTCAGTAATGTCTCTTTTCATACCAAGCCACCAATAGAAAGGCTTTAATTCCTGATACATCTTATTGCTTCCTGGATGCACTTCATATTTAGTGTTGTGAGCTTCTTTAAGGATACTATCTTTTAACTCCTTTACATCAAGGAAATAAAACCAATTCTTGAAGTATAAACTGCCATTTTCTAAAATGACATAGTCTGATCTTTCGCCTTTGCTTACTTGTCCCATCACTTCTAGCAATTTTTAGTCCTTTTGCTGGGCCTGAATAACTTTATGCTTAAGGGTTGGCTCAATCCTTAGTTTTGTTAATATAACACATTATATTATTTTTTGTTACATAATATCTATATATATATATATTACTTTTAGTCCATAATTTATTAATTTGTTAAATGCTAAAGTCTTTTGACTTAGACCATCAGCTACCATATTGGCTTTTTCCAGAATGGTAATCAATGATAAAATTATAATCTTTGATTAATTCCATCCATCTTATCTGCCTCAAGTTAAGCTCTTTTTGGGTAGGCAAATATTTCAAGCTTTTATGATCAGTGTAAATATATCATCTTTCACTATTTAAATAGTGCAACCAAATTTTTAAAGCAAATACAATTGCTGCAAGCTCTAGGTCATGTGTGGGATAATTTAGCTCATGTAGTTTTAGGTGCCTAGAAGCATAAGTAATTACTTTGCCTTCATGCATTAGTACACAACCAAGTCCTTGATAAGAAGTATCATTGTAAATCACAATCTTTACTTGGGGTTGGTTTTTTTTTTCTTTGGTGTAGGGGAGGACGATTTTGGCTTGGAAGAAGAAGAAGAAAGAGATTATTTAATATATATATATATATATATTAATTAAGGTTTTAATTCCATAAGGTGAGCTCACTATAATTTTAGTGCACTAACTTTTTTAATTATTTCTAAATTCAACCTTTAATTCTATAAAATTGTAAAAATAATTTCTTTGATTAATTTAAAGTTATATTATTTATTTCTCATATCCCAATTCCAATAAAAATCTATTTATTTAATATAAGGGCTTTTCTACAAAGTTTTACTATTAAAATTTTTTTTTTCAGAAATACCGATTAAGCCCATGTCTGGATTTAACTTTTAACTTTTTAAGACTTGACTAACTTTATTTTCCATCCATTTCAAATGTCTAGATCTCTCTCACCATTATACACAGTCCAACATTTATATATTTCAAAAAGTCACTGTTCAAAAATTTCAAACATTACAATAACCATAAACACTAACTTCATCAAAATCTATTCACTACAAGAATTTTTTAGTTTAGTAACAAAAATTTTCATTTCTAAAATCAAAAAATCGATTGCTGATTTAATTCAAAAACGAATTTGAAACAAAAAAAAAAACGATTTCTAATAGAAACAAATCTTTTATTTCTGTTTTTGATTTAGTACCGATTGAAGGATCGAATTAGAACCATTCAATAACAAAAAAAATCAATTTCTATTAGTAACAAAATGTTCCGTTAATAATTAGCAACAATACTCATAATATAATAAAACCATAATTGAAACTAATTTTTTCGTTTCAATTTATAAAGGATTACATCTGTGTTTATATTTTAAAACAAAATTTTATCTGAAACCAAATATTTTGTCGCTGATTATTTGAATTTTTTAATTTATTTTTACTTATATAATTTTTCTTTTT
This sequence comes from Garcia nutans, assembly GCA_947685225.1. Taxonomy (NCBI): domain Eukaryota; kingdom Viridiplantae; phylum Streptophyta; class Magnoliopsida; order Malpighiales; family Euphorbiaceae; genus Garcia; species Garcia nutans. Next base: position 21,918,397 of record CANTUV010000044.1, read on the forward strand.
TATCACATTTATTTTTTCAATTCTTTTATATTACATTGATATTTTAAAAATCTTATTTAAAATGACATTTTTTTATATTAGTCGTAATTTGTAGAAATAAACAAGTCAGATATATAAAAAAATATTAAAACATGAACTAAAATTGTAACTTTCTAAAGCGAACATTTACATATATATATATATATATATATTTGTATGCAACATAATTTAAATTCTCATAAATATTTGTGATATATAGATAAAAAATATCATTATAGTCGATGTACAAAAATAAAAGTTATATGAAATAACCTACAAATAAAAGATAAGTCTGATCATCAACAGAGTCTTAATCAGAAGCACCATGATCTGCGTGAGGTTGAGAAGATGACTGCTGAAATTGTCACATCAATTCCTTCAAACAACTAAGCACCTCACAATAAATTGAAATTCCCAAAAATATTGACAATATATAGATAAAATATATCAACATTATAGTCAATGTACAAAAATAAGAAGCTAGATGAAATAACCTACAAATAAGGAGTTTGATCATCAGCAGAGTCTTGATCAGAAGCACTGTGATCTGTATAAGGTCGAGAGGATGACGAAGGCTGAAACTGTCTTATAAGCTACTCCAAACGACTAAGCGTCTCACGATGCTCACATTCTCGCTGCTGCTCCCTCATCTCCATAACTGACATGCTCTGTCACATAGAATTCAGCTCCTCATAAACTAACGCGTTTGCCGCTGGGGTTGATGATTCAGGTGGCGCCGAAGGATGGCGATAGTATGTAGGTGCGGTGGATCTCATACTATATATTTTATGTTTTTTCTCACCACCAACATTTTCATAGTAAATCTGAGACTCGTTAATCTCAATAGGCTCACTGCTCCCCTCCTGCGGCTGGGACCGCTGCTCCTTCAGATACAAGTATCACTCCTAAAAAATATATCCAACAAAATTATTAAATAATAATATTAATTCTAAAATATGTTTGATTAAGTAATACAAAATAAAAGTATTTTAATTTACATGAATGCTCCTAGCTCTCTCATCTACAATCAAGATTCATGAATTTAAAGTTCAAAAAAAATCAAGATTCATAACGCTAATTGTAATTTATTTTGCAATTTTATAAGATTACATTAAAAAAACCTCTTTTTTCTGTAGAAAATTCAGTTAAGTTTCTCCTAAAACGATATCTACTAATCTATAATTTTTAACGTCCCTGTAAATTAAAAAACACTAACAATTTATATCACCATTATATCACCCAAACAACATCAACATATCCCAATCATAAGCACTTCATATAAAAATAAGCATGATAGTATACATTATACAACAAAGCAAACTCCATCTAAAATCTTCATAATATAATTTCACAATCCACAATATGATATTTATAATTGAGAAATTAGAATCAAACATAAAACACATTGTCAATATGGAGCTAAAGAAATAAATGAAATTCAAACCAGCAGCACCAATTTAATCAGCAAGTGGACATAAAGAAACTTAACTGTAGCAGTATTGTACCTGGTAATTAAAATGCAATAACACCAAAAGTAGCAGAAAGCAAACAAGATCTCTATCAAGTACTTCTACAGCAGTTCAACAATAAAAGAAGCTGCAAAGATAATAAAATCTCAAATAGAAAATGGATTTTCTATTAAACAAAACAATGAAAAATCATAAGTTTATCAACCAATCCAACAAACAACCAAGCAAGAAAGAGCACCTGCGGCACTTGACTGAGAAAATAGAAAAATTTATCAATATCAAAGAAAAAAAAAAAGAAGAAAACCAAAGCTATAATATTATTATAACATTAGTATAGCATTTTCAAATCAAATAATAGTTAAATTAGAAGTTCAATAAAATCAAAGTTTTATATTTTTCCAATTACCATCTATAAAATTTTTCTTTTATAGATTTATAAATATATATTATAATAAATAGATTTCTTAGGTTATTAATTTCATTATTATAGTTGCAACAGTTAAACAGTAAGACATTAAATTAAGACGTTTAGGTTACAAATTATAATGACCCTCTCAATTATGCATTTAATTCTCATAATAACCATTAAATAAATTTTTATAAGTTAGGTTACAAACTTTTTATGTGAAAATAATTGTAAGCAAGTTGATAAAATGAGTTACATTATATTTTTTTTTATCAAAATATCAATAATAATTAGTTCAAATTACCACAGCTTATTATATGCATTATAATTGCTTATTTTCTTACATAATTTATTATTTTAGGTACATTTCCTTTTCTTTTGCGTGAATTATTAACAAGTTCAAAATCCCACCATGACAGCAAAAATAAAAACTCAAAAAATTAACAGAACCTTGATTTGCACATCCATTTGCCAGTTCAAAACTAAACAATTTTTAAATACTTATTTTGAACAATTGAACACAGTTATTAACTTCAAAATGCAAGCTCTCTCACTGAAACCATCAGATTTAGACTAATGATTTGAAAAAAAAAAAAAGAAACATGCAGCTCATACTTTTAACAACATCAAGTCAAAATGCAGTATTTATCCAATCTAAATGCTTAAAATAGCCACATATTCAATAACCCTATGAGTCTTATACATTGTTTGCCGGCCATTGATGAACTCTGTTATTTACCAATTAGCTCTGTTTTAGTGTTACGAAAGTTGTTTTCAAGAATATGAAATCACAAATTAAAAATTCAATCACACTGAAACCAATTATAATAAAATAATATTCTTTCTGCCAAAACCCTTTCAATGACTACATTAACATGTTGAAAGTTACTGAACCAGCTAGGAAAAGAGAAGCACGACGCAAGCGCATTAAGAAGCACAAATGCAACTCACCTTGTCATTTACTTGGCAGAATGTCAGTTTCTCAGTGAAAATAGAATCTTCATTGCCCACCTTAAATTGATGCGACTCAATCTAAATAAAACAAAGAAGAGACATCTTAATATAAAAAAATTTGCACAAAGAAGAGACCCAAATAAAAAATCTACCCTCTCAGTGAACCAAACATATATTAATTAACAAACCCAGAAATCAACAACTTAAAAAAGCCAGTGACAGGAAAAAAAACAACTTAACAAAGCCAGCAATAGTTTGAACCAAAAACCCATCAATCCTAACACGTTGACAAAAAATTAAAAAAAAATATATATATAAAGAAATAATTTATCTACACCGAAACACCAGTAACAGAGAATATAAGCAAACCTTGCAAAGATTAACCAAAAAAATGAACCTATACAGAGAACTGAAAAAAAAAATAAAAAAAATAAAATAAGCACCAAATAATCAAGAATAATCACAATCACAATAAACACATCTGACAAGAACAATCACCCAAAAAATTATTACTCAGATCAAAGAACAAGAACAATTTCTTACCTGAAAATCGAAAACCAGAAAAAAAATCGAAACACTAGCAAGTATGACGGTGATGTCTGAGCAAAGACGATGGACGGACAAAACACCAAGAACAATAGAGGCGACAGAGAAGACTTAAGAGGGAAGAGACTAGATAGAAATGGAGAACGGCAAGAAAATAAAGAGAGAGGCAATAGAGTTATCTAATCTTCTCACAAAAGAACGCCATTTTTATTATTTAAAAAAAATGATATATTTGGCTTACTTTTTTTATTGACATTTGAATATTAGCTCTTTTTTTTTGGTCAAAATGTTAGCTTATTTTACCTTCGAATAAATTATTTGAGTTAATAAATATAACTATGAATTTTTCTCTCTTTTTTTATTGCTACATTTCAACTTTAACTTATTTTATCTTATATAAATTTATTACTACTTGAATTAATTAATTTTACTCACGAATAAATTTTTTGGGTAAATTTTGGGTGAAAAATTATTAATTTAACTATTATATTATAAAAATTATATATAATATACACTAATTTTATTAACATTTTATTTATTATTTATTAAATATTATATATAAATGATATTAATAGTATAATATTAATATATGTAGATATCTTTTTCTTTTTTTTACATATTTATATTCGCAATAGTGGAACAAGTATATTTATAAAGCAAGTTTCTCATATTAAGTTAAAATGTAATATAAAAAATAAATAGCAGTCTTTTATTCTGATAATTAAAGTAAAAATTAAAACAAAAGCATTTAGTGATATTGTAACTTAATTTTATTTTTGTGCAGCAATGGAGATAGTAATAGGTTTGATAGTTGACAATTAACTTTTACGAGTCTACATGTTCAAAAAATATTTAAAAATGATTATAATTTTAATAGTGAAAATAATCTTTTTTATGCAACAAACTATCATTTATCCATTTATTTCATATCTTATTGCACATATCAGTTTTAACAAACTAATTTTAATGATAAATTATTACTGATTTAGTAGCATCAAAATTTTTTAATTCAAGAATTTTAATCTTTTACTTAATTAATTAATTAATTTGCTTTATGAATTGTTATATTTATTAGTCATAATTTCGATCATTTTATTTTAATTATTAAATTCTTTTATAGATTAATAAGGAAAACAAATATTATTATTCAACTATAATAATTTGAGTTGAATTTATAATTATTTTTTAGAAAATTATATTTTTTTGTTTAATAATTATTTACTAATAATGTATTCATTATTATTCTAAATATTGTTCATTAATACATTAAATAATATTAATAGTATAATATTAATATATTTCTATTTTTATATTTTTTAAGTTTTTATCTATCTATATATATATGATTTTTATTAAACTATTGTTCTATTATATTCATATTATCTTGCTATCGACATATAGATGTTATAAAAGTATAAAACACCTACTTATTTTTAAAAGTAATAAATTGTATATTTTAATTATTTCAGTAATATTAGGGAAGTTTAATTTTTTATTTACTTATTTTAAATTAACTATTTTAAATAGAAATAAATTAATTTTTGTAGTTTAGTAATGAATTTTTAAAGAGATTTATATATTTAATTGATAAAATATATATATATAATAAAGGAAATAAAAATATAATATTTTGCAACGAAATGAAAATCCCTTGCAATATTTTTATTAAATATATGTTACTATGTTTTGCAACGGAAAACTGCCGTTGCAAATATGCAATGACAATTTTCCGTTTGCAAATCCATTGCAATAAAGAGCGCCAAAATTTTCCTCCTTATTTTGCAATGGAAAAGCTTTAGTTGCAAAAATTCATCACAAATCCATTGTAAATGCATTGGTAATCTGTTGCAATATTTGTAACGGTTATATCCGTTGCAAAATTCCATCGCAAAATTTTTAAAACTATTTTTTATTTTTTTTCTGTAGCAAATTCATTGTAAATCCGTTACTAACTTAGCAACGGACGTATCCGTTGCAAATAACAAAAATTCTTGTAGTGTCATATCACATTTCCCATCATAAAATAATAACATTTACAATAAAACAATCCTAATTCATCTCATTTCAATAAAAAAAAACCACCCATATTGAAAATCCTAATGATACATATTCTTTCCATCACCCTAAATTCATCCAAACTCATCATATCAAAATTCTAACCATAGAATCATAATATATACATTAAAACACTATTAAATCACTTCATTACAACAATTAAATCCACCCATACCAAAATCTTAATTTTTACATAGCCTATCCATAATCCTAAATTCATCAATCATGTCAACTTCAAACCAACCAACCATCCATCATTTCATTACATATTCATCATTTTAACATCAATTACTATCAATTTAACAATGTAAATATACTTTGTCTCTCTATCCATAGGTTTACATAATCCAAAAACAAAAGAAAATAAACTTAAAATTAGAAAACTTACTTTAAATCTTGCTAAATCTTGCTTTGAAAATTTAGTGAAACCCTATGGGTTTAGAAGAAATTTTCTCTTGCTTTCTCTCTTTCTTTCTCTCAAATTCGGCCATGCTTGAAAATAGGAGGAAGAACAAGACTTTTATAAGCTAATTTTTCCATTTTACCCTTCTTCTTTTTCACATATTTACAAATTAATAAATTAATTATTTAATTCACTTTAAATATCCACTACTTATTTTCTCTCTTTTGATTTTTTTTCTTTTTTTTTTCTTTATTTATTAATTTTCATCTTTCCATACATAAATATATATGTATAAATATTTATATTTAATTTTTATGTTGTATATATTTTAGGTATATGTATATATCATATATATGCAATGTATATATAACATATATGTAATGTGTATTTCATGTATACTTCAAGTATATACTATGGGTATATCATGTATATATTATATATAATATATGTTCAACATATATAATAAGTATATGTGAGGTATATATTATGTATATACTAGGTATACATTAGGTATATATAACATATATACATCTCCCAATTCTTTAATGAACATCCAAATACTTATTTAATTTATCTAAAACCTTGGATATTATATAGTACCTCTAAAAGGTAAACGATTTATAAAATAAAGTTTGGGCATGCAATTAGGGTTTAGTTATGAGGTTACAGTTCAAACACACAAAATTAGGGTTTGGTAATATAATTAGAGTTTTGTTGTGGAATTAGGGTTTGATCCTAAAACTAGGGTTAAAAACAAGTAATATTAGAGTTTAATCCTAAATCTAAGGTCCAACATGCAAGATTAGGGTTTTATGACATGGGGATTTTAAAATCAAACTCACAATTAAAAGAGTAATAAATAGAATAATGATGATGATAAATGGAATTTAATTAGAATGAGTAATAAAGACATGCCTATGTTATTGTCTCCATTAAGATAATTTATTGAACCATGCTCACTATTTGAATGATTGGAAAGCTTGGATCAATTGAGATTTTGTAACACCCTTATACTTTATATATATATAATACATATACCCTGTATATGTAAAATACGTACACATAATATAAGAATGTCATTGTGCCAGTTTTTAGAAAATTTCACCAAAATTCCAATAAAATAATTTATTCCTTAAAACATGATTTTATTAGGTAAACAAATATATATGCAAATACTTAAATATAAAAGTAGCATTTATTGATGAAAATCTCTAGAAAAATTTCACCAAAGTTTTATATGTAATATGAACATATCCAAAATCAAACATATACACAACCTACACATAAATTTTTCACTTCTAATATTCATACATTTAACCATAACCCTAATAGTCCTCCAACATTATTCAACCAACTCAAAATCCCATATGTATATATATATAAATTCCAAACATAAACATTATTTTACAAACTATAAGTTTACACCATTATAATATAGATCCTAATGTTTATAATTATAACAAATTTTATAAAGGCAAATATTTACATGCTATACAAGGCAAAATCTGGTCTTGTGGCAAACGGACAAACTTCCAAGTTAAACCAGTCACCTAGACCTGGTTAGGTAGCCTTGCCTCTACCCTGTCACTTTGCAATAAGCAAATCATGATAAGCTTCTAGCTTAGCGGTGCATATTTTGATAATAAAAAAATAACTTAAAAATAATGTAATATGGACCTCTTTTAAAACATAACATAAGTGATGTCATTATGCATATACATTTGCATATATTTCATCAAAACTCTATAAACACATGTATTGTGCCCAAATAACTCTATACAGTATTCCAGTTTCAAAGATATTGTCATGGTCTATCACGACACTAGAGATCTAATTGTCCCATCCATCTCCTATCGACCACTCTATGTCTAGCCCCGAAGGCAAATAACAAACACAATTGACACCTAGTGTCTAGCCTGAAGGCACATTATACCATAGTGATGCCCAACATCTAGTCCGAAGGCAAATCATATCAATATCATCAAAAATAATTTTCTGGAATAAGATACTATACAAAGCGAACATACATCATTTCACATTTTCATAATCAATTTTCTATCACATTGTTCCATTTACTCTTTTCTTTTTCATAGTCATTCATAATTCCTTTAATTTATCCATAACTCATTACATTTTCAATATTATATGTCACATCTACAATTTGACTTCACTACTCATATACTTTGGGCATTTTTCACTTTTTCCACAATTATCAAATATTGTTCATCTTAGCCATTACAATGGCCTAACATAACGTACATCATGCATTTAACATTATTTCACAATCAACAATGCAATACAGTTGAAAACTAAAATAAAAGTAGCTTGGCACAGTTACTATCAAAATGTACTAAGCCAAATTGAATGCAATTGTATTATAATTTATCAAAGTATGTACATTTCTTAATCCAAGACAAATCCCAAGCTAAAGTCATACTCTTCCCTTCACTTTCCAAAATGCTCTTTACTACTAGGTTTGGACAATTACTATCTACTCAATACCTAATCAAAATGTAAGTGTATATAAGGTATTAGAACCACATTTCTACAAACTTTAACTAATAAACATTAATTTATCTCATTTCCTTTAAGTTTCCATTTTCTTGTCCTATTGGACTTTAACTTTGGAATTCTATATTAACCAATTCCAAATTATATTTTAAGTTAATTTCTATCACTAAAATTATTATTCTACTCACTTTAACATTTCAAACTTTAAATTCTACAATTTTATTAAATTTTTTAATTTTTTCCCTAATATACTTTAATTCTAGAAAATTATTTTAATCAACTCCAAATTGAGTTTTAAGTTCACTTATATCTTTAAAATCATATTACAACATCATTTAAACAATTAAATCCAATTTTCACCAATTCTTTACAATTCCTACCCAAAACCCTAATCCTCTTCCAAACTTCTACTAAACCTAAACTAATCAAGCAACCAACTATAGAATCATTGTTTACACATCTAAATAACTAAATTATAACCAATTTATCCAATTGTCTATGCCTCTTCCAAAAACCCAATTTTCAAATAATTAAAAATTCTAAAGAAACTTCTTAACATTAAGAGATACTTACCTATCTCTTATAAATTCCTTAAAATTTCCTCAAAACCTTATAGAAACTTGTGAAATATGAAGTATTTGAGAAGTCAAAAAATCTCTTTGAACTCCCATGGAAAATTGGTTAGGGGAAGGAAAGAAGAAGATGAAGATGTTTAAGTTTTGGCTTTTTAATTCTTTCTTTAATTCTAGCCATATATAATTAATTAATTAATTAATTAATTATATTTTAAAATTCTAATTTTCTTTATTCCATTCAAAATTAATTTTAGTTTTGAAATTTTTTTAACTTTTCACCTTTTACTATTTAACCTTTGACTTTGACTATTTATCATTTGACTTTTATATGTTATATATATTTAACGTATATTTCATATATACATTTTATATTTTCCACCCTCCAACACCTTAATTAACATTCTATATTATTTATTTTTTTAATTAAAAACTCAGGTGTTATAGATTTCTTAGCTGATGTCCAAATAATTTGAAGATTGTTTGTTAATTCCCACAATGTTGGCTACTGCTTGCTCTCAGTTTGATTTCTGAATTGCCGTTTATATTGGCTCTCTCAATTATGGCTACTGTATTTTAATTGCTAAAGCTTTCTCTACCTTTTTGGCTTTGCTTACCGTCCACTCTGCTTGTTATTAGTGACTCTTGATTATTATGGTTCTAATTGCTAAAGCTTTTCTCTCTATTTTGGCTGCTTGTTAATTACCTTTTTATAGGCAACATTAGGGCACCAAATTAAACAATCCTAATTAACTTAGGTGTCATCCTTATGAGCCAATTCATCATTTTCTTGGACCTGTCCAATTATTTTGGCTTTTGGGTGGAACCAAAGTCGATTTGGACCTTTTTAATTGGATTTGACTTTGATTGGGGCTTTTTTAATTGAAACCAAATTTGATTGGGCCTTTTTAATTGGAACCAGATTTAGATTTGGGCCTTTTAATTAGGACTAAATTCATTATGGGCCAAAATTAATGGTCTATAGTCTTGCCTCCTACTTGAACGATATGAGACTTCACTAAAAGAGAGTGAAAAACAATAATACAACTTTTTAATTTTGCACTAAGTGTCCATAAAACAAAACACAGAGGTAACCAATAAACAAACAAAAGCTCAAAAGATGGATACCCAATATTGAGTATTGGCATCCATTCGTTTAATGACTCTAATATCTCAACGGTTCATTGGGCAACTCAATAATCCTTTTGGGTTCATCGAGCAACTCTAATATCCCAATGAAATAACCAAGCAACTTTAATATCTTAGTGAAACAAAACCATCGAGCGACTATAATATTTCAATGAAATGACCAAGAAGCTTTAATAACTTGGTGTAACAAAAACCATTGAGCGACTCTAATATCTTGATCAAATGACCAAAAAGCTTTAATATGTTGGTGAAACAAAAACCATCGAGCGACTCTAATTTCTTGATGAAACAACCAAGTAACTCTAATATCTTGGTAAAACAAAAAACCATCAAGCAACTCTAATATCTCGATGAAACGAGTAAGCATATCTAATATCTTGGTGAAACAAAAACTATCGAGTGACTCTAATACCTCGATGAAATGACTAACAACTCTAATACTTTAGTGAGACAAAAAAACCATCAAGTGACTCTAATATCTCAATAAAGTAGTGAGTGACTCTAATATCTCACTAGGAATAAACTTGGATACTTCAAGAAAACCATATGCCTTTGCAGAAATGGATCTTTATCTTGATTCCTTACTCTTGGGGATGGACCTTCATCTTGCGTCAACTTCAGCTATTCTAGCTTTATTGATCTGGCTTTCTTCTAGCCACTTATTCCACTCTTTAATGGATTTTACTTTAAGGATGGACCTTTTCTCATATCAACTTTAGCTCTTCTAGCTTGACTGACTTTTTGATATTTGAGGCTTTCTTCTAACCACTTGTTCCAGTCTTTAATGGATTCTTTTTGGACCTTTGTCTTGCATCGACTTCAGCTCTCCTAGTTGACTAGCCTTTTGCCATTTTAGGCATTCTTCTAGCCACTTGATCCATTCTTTAATGGATAATGCTTGGGCTTTTATCTTACATCGACTCTAGCTCTTTTTTCTTGACAGACCTTCTGTCATTTGAGGCTTTTTTCTAGCCACTTATTCCATTCTTTAATGGATCAACTTTAGCTCTTCTAGCTAGAATGACCTTTTGTCATTTGAGAGTTTTGGCTTTCTTCTAGCCATTTGTGATTTCAGCTATTCTAGTTGGACTATCCTTCTGTCATTTGTATCTTCATTCATTTTAGAGTTCTGGATTTCTTCTAGCCCATTTTTCCCATGATTTTGCACAATCATGCATCTTGTCTTTGCAAAGTGATACGATTTTTCTTACGCAATGGGACTTTCATGCCTCCTTAATTCCATATATGCTTTTGATTGCTTACTTTACAAAGTGTTTGCTGTTAGAAGAATAGGCAACACAAGACAACAAAATATAGTGTGATATGCTCATGCATGCATGATATGCATGAGCAATACTTACAGTGGTTGACTTACAGACTCAGGTGATAGGCCAATGAATTCCCATTGGTACCTTTCAGATGCTTATTCAAGTCTTGTATTAAGCAGTTGAAGATATTACATCCATGTCTAAGATGTTGAAAACATGAGTAGTGGGGGGCCCAACTATGGTAGTCAAAGAGATACCCATTTTAGCCTCGATTCAAAAAATTAATTGGTAACTTCTCCATGACCTTGCAAATAATCCTCTCATTAGCTACATTTACCCAATATGTCCTTTGAGCTTCAATAGTGCTACACACTTCCCTAAGCATGAAGGTTTATGTGACAAGAAAATACTTTTTTTCCTTTTAATTTTAAAATCATATATTGGCTTTTATCAAATCAGTGTTAATATACCTCAGGCCTTGATTTTTCCAAATTAGAATATCTAAAACCCTAGTTACCGTACTAAACTTTGGAATTATTTTTGTTTGATTAAAAACTATTACACTTTATATAGGCACATATACATTACTTGGCCAAAGGTCTCTTTGAGTTTAAATATTGTCTATCTCATATGCATGCTTATTCAAACAATCTCCACCAATAGACTTTACCTACTAAGAATGATTAACATATCTTTAATAGGCTTGTAATGGGATATTGAAGGGACATAGGCTAAGTGAAGGCCATTTTTAAATTGGAGTTGATGTGACACAAGTGACAAACCTTCGCACTATAAAATTTCTATTAGAGCCATATGCTATCAGAAACTCTAGGCATCGTTTTCACCTTTTAGGCATCTTATTATCTTGCTTCTTGACTTGAAATCTTACTTCATAAAAAGGCACAACTTGAGTTTTTATCTCCTTGGCAGAAATCTAGGTTGATAAAAAAAATTTAAGATCCTCATATTCTTTCCTTTTCTTTTTTTTTTCTCTTTTTTTGTTTTTGTCCCTTTTTTGTTCTTTTGTTCTTTTTATTTTTTTATGTTTTGTTTTTTTTATTTTTTTTTGTTTTGGTTTTTGGGTCCTAGCTCTAAGAGTGTTAGAAAAAGCAAGCTAAAATCTCATGAAGGCTCGACAGGACAAATTAAGGATTGATGATAACATGGAGGATATTAGTTGTTGACTTATCAAATAATGCCTAGATCATTTCTCTCTTAAACGAGAAGAGTTCAATTTCATCTTGAAAGTTCATCAAAGCATATTCTAAGATCGACTAGGACTTACACAAAGGTAATTATGCCGGAGCCCTCTCTAAGTAAGCATATATACCTCAATGTTATAGAACAATTTCCTTACCTTGTAAAGTCATTTGAATCATGATACATAAATACTCTAACTTATGAAGATCAAGCTAGATTCATCATTGGTTGAGCACCAAAATAAAAAAAAACCAACCAAAATAAAAAAAAAACCAACAAAAAGATAAATGCAATGAAAATAATTTATTCTCAAAAAATTTAAAAATAATTATTCCAAAAACACCAAATAAAGAAAATGAAATAAGAACCACACAAGCCAAAGGAAGTTTGTTTAGTTGGAGTCAAAAGTGCCTCATCTGTTTGTCAGGGGCAAGGATCTTTCCATCATTAATGACGTTCTGTATTTCTTGCCTTAAGCACATATATTAATCTATCTCATTATCAAGCACCTGATAGAACTGACAAAAAAATCTCTATATCAAAATTGGATGTTAAAGGTTTCAGCAAAGGTCGACGGGTCAAATGTTATAATAACTATTTCTTTTGTAATTTGTTGAAGGCCCAAGACAGTGGCTTTCCCAGTTTTGATAATTGATGCTTCTTTGCTAGTTCAGTTGTTACATTCACCTCAGTGTCTTTTTGTCCTCCTTGACTTTGTCCACTTGAATGGTAGCCACTCTTGTTGCTCCATTTTCCATAGTATATGTTTTTTTCTCTCTCCCAGTCTTCTAATTGAAGACCTGCCTGTAGAAGGTCCTTGAAATCCCTTATAAGGGTTTGAGTCATTCTTTCTTAGAGGTAAGACAAAGCGCCCTAGACTATCATCTGTATCTGCTCTGAATCATCTGGTCTTTTCTTAAAAAGGGCTACCTTATTTATCCATCGTTAATGTAGTCAACAAAGCCCTTATTTTATCTCTGTCTGATGGACTCAACCTCCATCAAGGTTACCTCCGATTTGATGTTGTACCCATACTATTGGATGAAAGCTTTATACAATAAATACTAGTCTTTTTGAGTGCTCTCCTCTAAATTATTAAACTAATTTTACACCACAGGATCCAATGATAGCATAAAATACCTTACAATTTGAGCTCTAGTAGTTTTGGCAGACTATATGGCAGTAATATACTGCTTCATATGCAAGTGAGGATTTTCTGTACCATTATACTTAGCAAAAGCTGATATTTTCGTGTTAGAGATTCTCATCCTCTTCAAAAAGTTTATCAACTTTTGAGGCCTCTTCAGCTTTCAGCCTCTTTTCAAGCTTCTTTCCAAGTCAACAATGAGCTTTTCCAAATTAGCATATCCAGTCTTCTCTGCAACCTTCTTCTTCTTCTTCCTTTGTTAGTCTTAGAAGTATGCATCCCAGTCATCATCATCCATCACAATCTTATCTTCATCAAAGGCTACCTCAGCTATCTTAGCCTTTCCCTTAACCTTTTGCTTCTTGGTACTGGCAGATTGTAACACTCTTATACCCCATATACGTATAGTACATACACCCAGTATATGTAAAATATGCATACGGAATATAAGAATTCCATAATTCTATCTTTAATAAAAACTTCCATATTTCCAGAATAATTATATAAAGACTTTAAATGTATTTAAAATAGTAAATAATATTATTCTTCAATAATTTCAAGTACCAAAATTAGATATTTTATAGAAAAAAAAATCTCTAAAAAAAAATTCGCCAGAGTTTTATCTGTAATACGGATATTCTCAAAAATTAATTTACTCAACCTGCATAAAAATATATATTCCCAAATAATTTTAACTATTTCAATATCCCAAAAAGTCCACCATCTCTACAAAGTACTCAAACATACATATATATATATATACAAATACAACATTATACAAAACAATGTTAGTTTAAGCATGTATACTTTTCCATGATACACATCACTAGAATGCCTCAATTAAACAATACATGTATACAACATAATCAAATTGGTCTTGTGGCACAACCCTATCTTTAATGTCCGCTCTAACACTTAGACCTGCCTAGGTCTAACAACACTTCTCTATTTTGCACTTTCTATCACCTACGTGATAAACACTACCGCGCTATGCTCGAGAGCTTAGTGTTACATCTATATACATTTCTTTATAAAATAAAAATATAAATTACACACACATTTTTTATTCTCTTTCTCAAATTATAGCTTTATAAAATTTTCATAGAGCCTTTGTTAACTTTTATTCTATATTTTTTATATATAAGTCATTTCATCATTTTCTCAAATATAACTCATTCGCACACATTATTCATCATATACCATTAACCTTTTTTAAATCATCACATTAGCACATTCACATGCATTGGGTTCAAATGACTTTACATAATATTCAAGTTCTAGAGTTATTATTTTTGTCTATTTTGATACCCAGTGTCTAGCCCGTAAGCAGAAAATAGTGATGCTGAGCGTCTAGCCCGAAGGCACTTAATAGAATGGTGATGCCTAACATCTAGCCTGAAGGAAAATCATATAACATTGACGCCTAATGTCTAGCCCGAAGGGAAATCATAGACATGCCACCAAACACAAAACTCGGGAGTTGAATAGTATATTAGGCAACACACAAATAATGCATATTTCTATTATCAATTTTCTTATCACATTGCCTCTTTTACTTATTTTTCTCTTTCATAACTATGCAAAATCACTTTAATTCAACATATCTTATCACTTTATCAACAATGCATATCACTTTGCATTACAATTATATTATCTAAATATTTTGGGTTGGTCTCACATAATTCATATCTAACACATTCCACTCATTTTAGCCATTAATAATGACTTTTCATAATGCACATAAGGCATATACATCATTTCACATTTAATATCACAATGCATATGAACATTCAAATGTCAAAGTAGCTTAACATATCTTCCATATAAAATGTGTTAAGCCAAATTATATGCAAATACTCTCAAACAATCAAAAGTATGTACATACCTCTAAAAAAAGCACTTTAAGCCAAAAAGCACAACTTCCTTAAAAAGCCCTTCACTATTCAATATCTAACCAAAATGTGAATACAAACCATACATTAGAATCACATTTTAAGGTGTTTAAGCTATTAAACATCAATTAAAACCTAATCCTTCAATTTTTCCTTTTATGGCCATAATGAACTTTAACTTAGAAAAACCATTTCCACTAATTCCAAATGGAGTTTAAGCTTAGTAATTTCTCTAACAATATATTTTAACACATTTCAAATATTAAAATACAATGTATCACACTTCCTTCAAATTTAAAAATTTTGTTCTAATATAGATCCTTGATTTTTGACCTAATCTAATCCGATATTTTTAAACAGCCCAAAATATTTTTTGTGATATTTTAATTAAATAATAATATTTATTACTTATAATATTTATTTTTAATTAAAATAAAATAAAAAAGATAAAAAATAAAAATAAAAATAAAAATTGGCGACGAAAATCGCTAGCGACGAATTGGCTTAGTCCAATTCGCCGCAGGTTTTACCTGCTACAAAATGGCCACAGGCCAATTCACTGCAGAAAAAACCTACGGCGAATTGGCCTGTGGCCTGCGCCCAGCCCGTTTTTTTGAGACCTATTCTACTTGGTTTTTAATTTTATTTCCTAAACGGTTTTTATTTCCTTAACTAATTAGTATTATGTTTTTATTTTTTTATAAATACCACATTAAAGGCACAGAAAGGAGGATTTGAATTTTTTGGCTAAAAAGGGGAACAAACTTTTGGGATCTAGATTTTTTGGGGAATTTTTTTTAGCAACCTTGGACGGCACAATTATTGAAGGAATTGATTCAGAACCTTGGACTTGAAAAAAGCAAGAGGTAGTCAGCAAGCAATAAGGAATCCATCAAAGGCAGCATACTTTGTCTTTGTTATTGTTCAACCATAATTCAAATTGTGGTGGAACTAACAACGGAGGTTTGAGTTTCTATTAACTTATTTATGTTTACAGTAGCTTCATCATTCAAATTGATCAATTGTTTAAACATACAATAGATAATGTTTTTGTTATTTGATCAATTATTCTGTTTACCATATAGACTTTATTTAAAACCCTAAAAATTATTTTTCAAGACCCTAATACCTTAATACTCGTAAAACTAATTTTGAAATCTAAAACCCTAATTACACTTTTCTAAAACCACAAAACAATAATCTGTTTTCTCAAAACCATAATCAATTCTATTTTTCTAAGATTTACAGTAGCTTATTTAATTCCCTTTATTTAAAAACCCTAATTTGGTTATTAAAATTCTAAAATCATAAATTTATACATTTATTACTTTATTTAATTTTAAAGTTGATTATGTAGTTTATTATATATTTTGATTATTGATTTATTTAATTTCGATATTTGATTTGTTTATCATGGATGGATGATTTCTTTATTATTTTTATTTTGGTATTAAAAATTGTAAGAGGTATGTTTCCATGATTGGGTACCTCATTATTTAATCTTATGTAATTTAGATTATTTTCATATTTTGAGATTAATGAAAAGGACATGTTTCCACCTTTTGGCGGGTGTCCTATTTAGTTTTAGATATGGATGATGTAAGGACATGTTTCCATCCTTGGATGGGTGTCCATTTATTTATTTTGTTTGGACATTGTTGTGATTTTAAAAAAGTATTTATTTATTCTTATGATCACATGTAGTATGGATAATATCATTATATTTAAGAATTTTATAATATTAAGACTTGAAAAAGGAGGCCGGTTATAATGAACCGGGCATTGTGGGGGTGCTGGGTCATTTCTCACCTTCCCCACACGTACCCAACTTTTTGAACCCATTAGGGAATTTAGGATTCCTTAGGAATCGAGTCATCTGCCCCTTTCTTTTTTTCGGCCCGTCTGGGTGGCGACTCTATTTTCTACGGGTTTAGGCCCGTGTTCTCTAAGGCCCAGAGCCTAAATAGTGTCGAAGTCGTAAGAACCATTCCACCGGGAGTGGGAGCGAAAATCCCCGCTCACACCTAAGCCTCTTCAACTTTGGAACTTCATTCTAACCAATTTCAAATAAATATTAGTTTGAGTTCATTTTCATCATCAAAATCATTTTAGAACATGATTTAAATGATGAAATCTCATGAACTAGCATCCTTTATCAAAACCCTTTTTAAAACCCTAAAATCCTTACTAACCAACCCAAACTTCAACTTAACCCAACTAATCAACTATCCAACCATAAAATCCTTGCCTACTCAACAAAAATAACATCTTCTATATGTATTAGAAAAATTTTAAAACACTCCATCAAAATGTCATAATACACATAATCCAAAAACTTCATAAAATTCAAAAATTAAGTAAGAAAGCTTACTTACTTGATGGAAAAACACCAAAACAACTCTTAAACCATTGAAATCCTTCAAAACTTGCTTGAATTGATGATCAAAAGCTCCCTTTCTTGGCCATGGAAAAGAAAGGGGTGAAGATGAAGAAGAATGGAGAAGAAAAATGTTAAAGTTTGACTTTCATTTTCTCTTTCATCCATAATTAATTTAATTTAATATTTAATAAATATTAAAATTCCATCATTTTCCACTATCTCTATTTTATATTATTATTATTATTATTATTATTATTATTGTTTAATAAATATCCAAAGTTCCATAATCTTCCACTATCAAAATTATTTTTAATTTTGATTTACTTTATTCATTTTTATTTATTATTATTTTTACCATCTTCCAACACAAAATATATACTTTACTTATATGTATTATATATTTTGTGTATATGTATATGTCTTGTATATTTTATATACACTATAAGTATATATCTCATATTTATAACATGTTCATCTTATACTTCTCTCTTCCAACCATATCTATTTAATCCTTCATATAAAATATTCCAATGTACACCAAAATGGGGATATTACACAGACGCCTCAGCATTGTTGTCCTCCAATAGTGCAACTAATTGACTTCTCACGATCTCAGCCAGGGCTCCCTTTAACTCTTCCATCTTGGAGGTGAGAGCATCATTCACCAGCTTCTGAACTTACTAAGGATCCATTGCTTTTGGTTTGAAGTTGACTAAATTCTCACTAGTCTATGAGTCATAGCTCAAGTTATTATAAGCTCTTGAACTGTTGTACTCCAGGTCTGCAAGCCAAAAAAGATCAATGTGATGTAATACAATGCATGCATGCATATGTAACAATCAAACAAAGAGAGTTAGGACATTTCTTCCAACCTTATATCTTTCACTCGCAAGTGGCGAGTCTCTTTTCATAGGTATTATGGCTAATAAAACATCAACAGGGAATATTTTATTTTCAAAAGATCCACTCAAACAGATTAACTAATAGTTATACTTTCAAATATAGAAGTCAGTCCATGCTAGCTCTCATTAATTAAGCCTTAATCTATTTGATCAATTAAAAAAAACTTTCTGCTATATTGTGGATTAAAACTAAATTAAAATGCTTATCATAAATAGATATCTAATTTGAAAATAGGCAACTAATGATCTGTGCCACAAACAAGTCCACAACTAACATATTCTAGTACAAATTAGGCTCATAATTGATTTTAATATTCCATAATTGACCAACTAGTTGTAAGCCCATTCAAGAAAATATTTTAATTTCAGAACATAAAGGTTTTAATTTGGTTTATGATGTGAAAAATAGTTTTGAGCCCATATTTACAAATTTTTCAAAGCCCATTGTAAAAA
Source organism: Garcia nutans (assembly GCA_947685225.1). NCBI lineage: Eukaryota > Viridiplantae > Streptophyta > Magnoliopsida > Malpighiales > Euphorbiaceae > Garcia > Garcia nutans. The sequence continues at coordinate 21,937,722 of CANTUV010000044.1, forward strand.
GGTTTAACTAAAAAATTAATGCTTGGGCTATGAGGGTAGAAAATGATCTTAAAAGTGCTTTATGCCCAAAGTCCATCTTGAAAAGTTTGAAAATTTTTTTGGTCTTTTGGGCTTAAAAGAGTAATTTTGGACTTACACCCTAATTAGGTCATATTAGGAAAGAACAAACCAAATAGGCCATAACTCAAACCAAGATATGTTAACCATAGTCAAACAACAAACATTTAAGGGAAACCAAAGGAAAGTTACTAGGCCAACTACATTGGCTTTAGTCTTTGGGTTGAAAAGCTTAGGTTCCCATAGCAAGTATATACCAAAAGGTACGAGGCTATAGGTGGTTATGCAATGTTCGATCTTCATATCTTGAGTGAAAGTATGGTATCCCTTACACATACATAATAAAGATTACACAGGGCATTCTAACTCGCACACACAATGTAATTCTAAGTGATACAATGAATAATATCATAATAAGAAAGAATAAAATAATATAAAGACCAACAAAATCAACTTATCTTATCCCTAGTGGAGTTGCCACTATGAGCAAAGATTTTTGCCCTCACTTCTAGTGGAATAGTTCTTGCGACTTCGGCACTATTAGGCTTTGGGCCTTAGAGAATATGGGCCTAAACCTAGATAATAGAAGTCGTCACCTGGATGGGCCGGGAAGATAGAAAGGGATTCTAAAGGAATCCCCAACCCCTACTAGGTTAAGAAAGTTGGGTATGCATGGAAATGGTGAGAAATGACCCAACACCCCTATAACACCCTGTTCATTGGAACTAGCCTCCTTTTCAGGTATAAATAATATTAATTTTTTAATATTATAATACTACTTATATTACAAACATTATGAAAATAAATCAACATCATATTATAAAATTAAATAAATTAAACAAAATGGGAACCCATGCAAGATGAAAATATGCCCTTATAAATGTCCAAGGTCCATAAAAACAAATAAAGTAGGACACTCACCAAAAGGTTAAAACATGTCCCTTACAATTGTTCCAAAGTCTTAGGGCTGTACACGAGTTGGGCTGGGCTGGGTTTGGCCCTACCCGAGACCCGGCCTAAACTTTAATCGGGCCATAAAATGGAGCACTAGCCCGACCTATGGCCTTAGTGGCCAGAGCCACTTGGGCTGCACGAGCCAAAGGGTTGGGCCTATTAGGTCCATTTTTTTAAATTATTTTTTGAAATTCTTTTGCTTTTCATTTTTAATTTATTTTAATAAATTCTTTTAAATATTAATAATATTTTTACTTCAATTTTTTATTTTATTTATATTTTTCTTTATGAGCCATAAATTAAAATATATTAATATGAAATGTAGAGGAACAAGAGAATATTTAACATCAAGTAATTAAACAAGAACTAATAAAATCCAAATAGGAACTTGCTTCTTCAAAATCCATGCATGCAGCCACCCACAGAAACCAACATTTAGAAAGATCTTACAGATATATTATAGTTATAAAAACAAGAGCAGTATACTAAGCATTAACAAACAAATAACTGAAAGGATGAAAGAGATATTTATAGAACTCATATAGTAAATATGTTGAACAAAAGCCATTAGAATAATAATAATAATAATCGGAACAACAAGAATTCTCCACCAAAGACCGAAGCCTAGCCCAGAGCTCTTAAAACCCATCCCAACCTAGTCAGGTCAGGTTGCTCAAGTTGACGAGCTTGATGAATAACCCTACAAAGTCCTTAAGATAAATTAAATAACATAAGCTAAATAAATAAGGCATCCACAAGTGAAAATATGTCTTTTTACATCTTAAAATCCAAATACCAAAATAAACACAAATCCATAAACATATAAATAATTATCATACAAAGAATCATAAATTAGGGCTTAATTAAAAGGAAATAATGATTAATCACAAAAATTTCAATCCATAAATAAATATTAACCCATTAATGAATATAGGACACAGCGTATAAGGCTGTCTCACTAGCCAGTTAGCGGGCGGGGGTCAAAGGGGCAGCGCCTCTAAAAAGTAAATGATTTCAAAATAGGTTTTGAGCATGCAATTAGGGTTGGGTTATGAGGTTAGGGTTAAAACACATAAAATTAGGGTTTGGTAATATAATTAGGGTTTAATTGTGGAATTAAGGTTTGATCCTAAACCTAGGGTTAAAACATGTGATATTAGGGTTTAATCCTAAATCTAAGGTCCAAAGTGAAAGATTAGGGTTTTATGGCATGGGATTTTAGAATCAAACTCACAATCAAAAGAGTAATAAATGGAATAATGACAATGATCAATGGAATTGAATTAGAATGAGTTAATAAAGACATACCTGCGCTGTTGGCTCCACCAAGGTAATTTATTGAACCACAGTCATTGTTTGAATGATTGGAAAGCTTGAATCAATTTGGGTTTCTTGGCTACTATCCAAACAATCCAAAGATTGTTTGTTAATTCTCATATTTTTGGCTACTGCTTACTCTCAGTCTGATTTCTAGATTGCTATTTATATTGGCTTTCTGCTTGACTCTCTCAGTTATGGCTAATGTATTCTAATTGGTAAAGCTTTCTCTGCCTTTTTTGCTTTGTTCACAATCCCCTCTACATATTATTTGTGGCTCCTAATTATTACGATTCTAATTACTAAAGCTTTTCTCTTTATTCTGGCTACTTGTTACTTGCCTTTTTATAGGCAACATAAGGACACCGGATTAAACAATCTTAATTGACTTACGAAAGGGCCCGAACCATTTAACTTTTAGTAGAACTAAAACTGTCTAAATTAGAGGCCGAGTAAATGAGTCAATTCATCATGAATTTTAGGCTGGTCTAATTATTTTGGCTTTTGGGTCGAACTGGAGTCGATTAGGCCTTTTTAATTGGATTTGACTTTGATTGGGCTTTTTTAATTAGAACTAGATTTCATTGGGGCCTTTTAATTAGAACCAGATGTGATTCAAGCCTTTTAATTAGGGTCAAATTCATTTTGGGCCAAAATTAAGGGTTTATAGTTAGTTAAGTCTTAAAAGGGTAGAAGTTAAATCCAGGTATGGATAATATCAGTATTTTTAGAAAAGAATCTCTAAATGATAAAACCTTATACAAATGCCCTTATAACCCTAGAATTGGATTTTTATTAGAATTAGAATAAGAGATATGGATAATGGAGCTTTAAATTAACTAAAGAAATTATTTTTACTATTTTACAAAATTAAAAAGTTAGATTTAGAAATAATTAAGAAAGTGGGTGCACCAAAGTTATGGTAAGCTCACCTTATGGAATCAAAGCCTAATTAATATATATATATATATATATATATATATAAGAGTGGAATTCATCTCTTCTTCTTCCTCCCATCCAAACCAACCCTCTCTATCCACCATAGCCAAAGTTCCACTTTTCTTCTTTCATCCATCAAACTTAAGTAGAAAATTACAGAAAATTTACATATAACCTAAAATTTTTAGTAGAATTCATTAGAATAGGTGAAAAACACTAAAAATATCACCATAAATTCAAGAAAAATTGAGAAAGAGAGAGAAAGGGCTACTTTGAAAGACGTTTGTGCTTGTTTACTCATAAGTTGCCATACTTTTGATTTTTTTTATAATTTATACGAATTGATTTCACTAAGTTACTTGGATTTTTGTGATGAATTTTGTTAGTTGGAATTGTTGAGAGAGAAAACTACCAAGTGAAGGAAAAATTGATTAGAAACCATTTTTGAATTATTTTAAGTGTATATGTGCAGATTTTTGCTTAGAGTTATGATTAAAACTACTTTTGATTCATAAAAGGATCAATTTAGGGTTGTGGAAGTTTAGGATTTAGAAATTCAATATGGAACTAGTTAGTGAAATAACTATTTATAAATTCAAAAATGAGTGTAATTAGGTACATATGTGCAGTTACTAACCTAAAACTATGTTTAAAATAATTTTGGGTCTTGAAAGTGTTAAACTAAGGTTATGGCAAAATTTAGGGTTTATAAGAAACAATTGAACTAGCATTTGAAACCATTATTTGGAAGTCCATAATTGATTAAGAAATATATATATAGTTTTAAACCAAAATCAAGTTTAAAATAAATTTTGAATTCATAAAGTATTGAATTTAATGTTAGGTTGAATTTGAAGTTTAGGGATGTGTATGAAACTAATTATTGAAAATTTAATTTTTGAATTCATAATTGATTAGGAATACATACATTTATGTAGTTTTAAAACAAATCTAAGTTTACAAAAATTTTTGAATTTTCAAAGTTGTGAATTTATGGTTATGTAATTTTAGGGTTTTAAGTAAGTTTAAAGAAATTTTGAATTTTCAAAGTTGTGAATTTATGGTTATGTAATTTTAGGGTTTTAAGTAAGTTTAAACCTTTGGAGTTAAAATGACTATTTATGATATATTGGTGGATATATTTTAAATACAATGTGTTTGAATTTAATTTAAGAAATATTTCTTGTATGTATGTAAAAGTGAAGATATTTGAATGGTAAAGAAAGAAAATGACTTCTTTTGAAAAAAAGTGTTATTGATGACTTCTTTTGAAAGAAGTGTTCTTGCTTTTAACAAAGTGACACTGAAAGTGTAACACTGACTGGAAATGAATAAGAAATAAAATGCCCGAACCATATGGATATTAAACCTAGTTTTCTTGATTGAATGGCTAGCAAGAGGCTAGACGTCCTTACTGTTACTAGATACTTTGTGTTACTACTGTTACTGGACACAATATGACACTATTGTTACTGGGCATTTTGCCATTAATGGGCCATTGGCCATACTAACTGATATTACTGGGCATTCACTTGTCACTACTGACCCGCTATCCAAACCTAGAATTTAAAATTCAGCGTGTGAGGGCAAACCAACTGGAAATTTACCAAGATAAGAAAATTGTATAAAATAATTGATTTTATTCAACTATGTGACTCTTAAATTTAATGATGTTAAATAAGTTAGCTTGCTTATTGTGAGCAGGGATTTTCGCCCCCACTCCCATGTGGAATGGTTCTTATGACTTCGACACTGTTAGGCTCAGGGCCTTAGAGAACACAGGCCTAAACCCAGAGAAAATGGAGTTGCCACCTGGATGGGCCGGGAAAAAGAAAGGGGTAGATGACTCGATTCCTAAGGAATCCCCAACCCCCTAATGGGTTCAAAAAGTTGGGTGCGCATGGGCAAGGTGAGAATGACCCAGCACCACCACGACACCCGGATAATTAGAATCGGCCTCCTTTTTCAGGTCTAAATATTATAAAATTCTTGGTTACTATGATATCATCCATACTACATGCAATTAATAAAATAAAACATCATTGTATTAAATTAAAAATAATGTTCAAAATAGAACAATAAATGGACACCCATTTACAACCATATCCAATGTCTAAACTAAATAGGAGACCCACAGAAAGGTGAAAATGTATCCTTTACATTAATCCAAACTTTAAAATAATCTAAAATAATTTAAATTACATTTGAACTTAAATAGTGAGGTACCCACAAAGTAGAAACATACCTCTTACAATTCAAATAAACTATTAAGTCATTTAAACATGGTAATTAAAATAAAACATCCATCATAAACCAGACAAAATAAATCATCCATTCATAAAAGCATGTAACAAATTAAATAATCAAATCTAGATATTGCACTACTAAATAAACAAAATTAGTGTTTTAAATTTAAAAGGTTAGTTTTACAGTTTAGGGATTAATGTTTTAAGGTAAGTGGATAAAACTAGTTTTGGTTACTGGATTTATGAAATTTGGAGAATTCCCTAATTTGTGGTTTTGAGTTTTAGGATTTAAATTGGGATTTTATCATTTAGGGTTTAGGGTTTTTTGAGATTACTGGAGCTAGGGTTTAGAAATTAGGATTTTGGATTAGGTTTGGGAATCAAGCACTGGATACTTAGGTTTAGGGTTTCTATAATTGGGGGTTTAGGAATTAGGGTCTTAGAAAATTAGGATTTTGGATTAGGTTTGGGAATTAAGCTACTGGTACTTAGGTTTAGGGTTTCTAGAATTGGGGTTTAGGAAATTAGGGTTTTGGAAATTGAAAATGATTTTATAGGTTGGAAACAGGTTAGAGCTTTAAGATTTATCAATTTATATTGGATCAAAATAATAATTAAAACAATTAATCAATCAAAGTGTTTAAATGAAAAGAGAAACCTGGCTACTGTATGTTTAAACAACTTATAAATCAAAGGATGAAGATATTGTAAATATAAACAAATTAGTGATTAAGGACAAACCTCCATTGTTGGCTCCACCAAAATTTGATTCTAGTTGAACAAGAGTAAAGACAATGTTGCTGCCTTTAGCGTGTTGATGATTTATGTTCTTATTACAAAATGATTACTGATTATTGCTTGTTGATTGTTATTGCTCCTTTTAATCATTGTTACTGCCTGTTATTAGCATTAAACCTTATTATTTATAGGCAAACCATCACAAAAACCCTAAACCCAATCTGCATAATCCGGCTTTAAAATGAATTCTAGCCTAATTAGAAAACCAAATGGCAGGCTAAAACTTAAAATACTTAGGACATATATATCTTGGCAACCAGATCGATGTGAGCCTTTGGCTCATGTCGACATGGGCCCTCCAGGTCGACATGAGCAATGGCTCAAGTAGCCTGGGGCCGCCCCGACTCAAAATGGTATTGTATTTTTTTGTTAATGGACCGAATAGTTTCAATTTGGGCAGAACAAATTTGATTTTAGGGCTTCAATCATTTGAATTTATGCCTTTCAAAACCGAACTGACTTATTTAAGAGTTGGGTTTAAATCTTTAAAAGTCAAATCGAATTTATTTTGGCATTCTTTAATCGGGACCGTTCCAACTTAGGGCCAAAATTAAGGGTCTACACTTATATTTGATTTCATATCTAGTTATTATATTAAAGCTACAAATTTATTTACAAGCATTATTTCAATTATTTTCCTTTGCTTAAATTTTTTTAGTAAACTATGAGTATGCAAGCACCATTAAGCAATTGCTTAGAGTGTTAGATTTATTTATGATGTACAAATTAGACAGGTAAAGTAGATCCAGCTGAGTGAGATACTAGAGCTTCAAGACCAACTGCATCACAAAAAGTGTTATGTGAAGAATTTTGTATAATGTTTGCTTAGTTCACATAGCAGTATTTAAAATTTTAAATGATAGTTGTATAAACATGAGTAGTTAGAGTACTTGTATAATTTGTAGCCATGCATTAAACTTTATGGTTTTTTTTTATAATAATAGTTTTATTGGATATTATGATAACTATGGTAAATGTTTAACATACAAACATATTGATGGAAGTAAGATTAATGAATTAATTATGTGTAATATCCCAAATTTTTTGAAAAATCCCTAATTTGTGGAAATTTGCTAAAATAAATTATAAGTTAATTGGATAAATTAAATAAATGATTTTAAATGAAAAATGAAAAGATTTTAAGTGAAAAAGTAAAAGGTATATGTGATATATATGTAAATATACAAAACATATACAAATCAATTTTAAAAAGTTAAAGTTTATTTTAATAATTCAAAAGTAAATTATATTGTTAATGGAAGATGATATTTTGGTGTTATAATTAAATAGTATATATATATATGGTTAAGATTAAAAGTGGAATATATAAGGTTGAAATTAAAAGTGAGTGGAAAGAAAGAGAAAGTTAATTTGTTCTTCATCTTCTTCTTCTTCCATGAAAGGGCCGAACCTCCATGTGTGTAGAGCTTAAGATTTTTCTTCTTCCAAGCTCTAGTAATTGAAGGATTTCAAGTTTTCAAAGGGGATTTTTGGTGATTTCCACTAACTTTGGTAAGTTTCCCAACTTCTTTCTTTGAATTCCATGGAAGATTGATTATGTGGATTTTGGGTTGTTGAAGTAGCATGTTTTAATTGTCTATTTGGGTATGAATGATATTATTTTAAGTGATTAATAATGATTTTAAAGTTGAATTGAAGCAATGGTTAAGTTTGAATTGAGTTTGATGTAGAGAGAGAGAGTTAGGGTCATGTAACTTTTGAGTTATGAATTCATGGTTTTAAGTTGTGTAATTTGATTTTAATTTAGTTGTTTTGATGCATAACCAAACATTTTAAAATTAATTAATGGATTTGGTTGAGTTTAAATAGAGTTGGAAATGGAAAGGGATTGTTCAAAGTATGGAAAAGAATGATAACTTTGGATATGTGACTATTTTATGTTGATATTAGGATTTTAGCCTAACCTGCTGTAGACCCTCAATTTTTGACCCAGTCGGGTCCAATATTTTTTATAGTCCAATATAAATTTTGTGGTATTTTAATTAAATAATATTTATTTTAGTATTTATTATTTATAATTTTTAATAAAAATAAAAAGGGTAATATTAGTAAAGTTAAAAAAAATAAAAAATAAAAAATAATAATAAAAATAAAAATCGGCGACGAAAAAATTCATCGCCGAAAGTTGAATTGGCCATGCCAATTCGCCCATAGGAATTTCCTGTGGGCGAAATGGCCTTGGGCCAATTCGCCGTAGGAATTGGTGCCCGCCCTAGCCAGCGCTCGAATTTCCTAGTAGCTCGCAATTTTTGGCCCGCAGCAAGTTTTTTGCCAGCGAAATTTTCCAACGTATTTTTTCCAAAACCAAATTCTATTTGGTTTTTGTTTCTTTTCCTAATTGGTTTTAATTTCCTTAAACAATTAGAAGTAGGTTTATGATTTTTCCTATAAATAACACATTAAAACTCAGAATTCAGAGAGGGGAGGAGACTTTGATAGGATAAAAAAAATTGGACTTTTATTGGATCGAAAAAATTATTTTACAAAGAGACAAAAAAATCCTAGCATAAGAAACATTAGCAACAAGAAGTAATCAACAATCCATTCAAAGGCAGTAACATTGCCTTTGTCTTTGTTCATCCAGAAGCAAATTGTGGAGGAACGAACGAACGGATGTTTGATTATAAATTTTGATTTAATGTCATTTACAATGTTTCCATCGTTTGTATTTTTTTTAAGCAACCAAAATTATTAAACTTAATAATATATTTTACATTAAATCATACATTCATCCAGTAGCCATTAGTCAGTGATCAAAACTTCAAAACCCTAAAACAGTTCTTCTCTTTCCAGAAACCTTAAAACCCTAAAATATTTCTCTCCCGTTTTCAAAACTTCAAAAAAAAACCCTAAATTACTCTTCTGTTTCCAAAAAACTTAAAAACCTAAATTATCTTTTCTACTTTTAAAAAATCTTAAAAACCCTAAAAGTGTTTCTTCTGTTTCCAAAACCTTAAAAACCCTAAATTATTTCTTCTGCTTCCAAAAACCTTAAAAAACCCTAAAGTGTTTCTTCTGTTTCCAAAAGCTTCAAAACTCTAAACTGTTTTCTTAAACCCTAAAACTAAACATGTTTTCTAAAATACCAAAAACCCTAACTTTCTCGAAAAACCAAAATAGTAAACCCTAAGTTTTCCTAAACCCTAATTCAGTGAACTTAAAACCTAATTTAGTAAATCTAAACCCTAAAACCATGATCCAGCAAAATTAAAATAACAATCCAGTAAACATGAATTATAAACCTAATGTCTTAAGATTTCAAAACCCTAATTTCATGACGTTACTCTTAAAACCCTAATTTGATCAATCAAAAAGCCTTACTACTTTCTTAAATTCATAAAACTTTAATCCATTCCAATTTTCCAATATCTTTACAGTAGCTTAAATAATAACAATAATAATTCTAAAATCTCAAAACCCTAAATGTCAATTAAAGAACTCTAAATTGAAACAGTAGACCCTAATTAGTATATTTATTACTTTATTTAATTTTAGATTTGATTATATAGTTTATTATATATTTTGATGATTGATTTATTTAATTTCAATGTTTGATTTATTTAGTTTATCATGGATGGATATTTTCTTTATTATTATGATTATTATTTGTTTGTTTTAGTATTAAAATTGTAAGAGGTATGTTTCCACTTTGTGGGTACCTCATTAGCTAAGTATTATGTAATTTAAATTGCTTTTTATATTTTAGACTAATGTAAAGGACATGTTTTCATCTTTTGATGGGTGTCCTATTTAGTTTAGACATGAACGATGTAAGGATGTGTTTCCATCCTTGGATGGGTGTCCATTTATTTACTTTGTTTGGATATTGCTTTGATTTTAATATAATGATGCTTTATTTTAATTGTTGCATCTAGTATGGATAATATTGTTATATTTAAGAATTTTATAATATTAAGACCTACAAAGGAGGCCGATTCCAATGAGCCGGGCATTGTGGGGGTGCTGGGCCATTTCTCACTTTCCCCACACGTACCCAACTTTTCGAACCCATTAGGGGGTTGGGGATTCCTTAGGAATTGAGTCATCCACCCCTTTCTTTTTCCCGGCTCGTCCGGGTGGCGACTCCATTTTCTCTGGGCTTAGGTTCGTGTTCTCTAAGGCCCCGAGCCTAAACAGTGTCGAAGTCGCAAGAACCATTTCACCGGGAGTGGGGGTAAAAATCTCTGCTCACACATGCTCAGTGATACAGCCATGTCATTGGGTGTGTTGATGATTCTATTTTAATATTAGTAACACATACAGTGACATGCCCATGTCACTTAGCGTGTCAAAGCTACTGTGTTGCAATATAATTGGCATGGGCAGTGATGCGCCCATGTCACTGGGCATGTCAAAGCTTATGTAAGGAGGGCGTAGGGCATGGTCATTCACACGCCCATATCATTGAGCGTGTCACTTATGGAATTTGCTCACAATTGCTCTTTTCCTTATTTTTCTTCAGTGGTTCTTACCCTTGTGTTGAGAGATCATGTATATGTATTATAATGAGGAAAGTTTAAATTGGACATGCCTTTAAGTGTGATACTAAATGATTATTTATGATCACATTTGGTTTAGGCATTGGAGGGAATTGTTTTGCCCTATTTGAGTGTTGAAGGGTATTTTGGAAGAGAAGGTTGAAGGTGGTGTTTGAACTTATTTTGTTGCTTCTAGATGTAGCTACAAACTTTGAATAAATTGGTTATGTTTGCATGACATTTGGGCTTAATACATTTTGGTTGGAAAATGTGTTAAGTTACTTGATGCATTGAATATGCATGAATAATGTGCTATGACATGTGTAATATCATAGATGTATTACATGCATTGTGAAAAACCATTGATAATTGCTAAATTGAGTGAAAGTGGAATATATGCAATATGTGAAAATGACCCAAAGTATTTGGATAATGTGGTTTGTTGTTTATGTACTAAAAATATTGTGAAAAGCCATTGTTAATGGCTAGATTGCATAAAGTGTAATTCATATGTGAATTATGTGAAAATACCCAAAATAACTAAGTAATGCGTTGTAAATGTAAAATGTGATATATTATAATTATATGTTGATATATGATGATATGAAATAAGATGAAATTGATATAAATGAGATAAATGAGGCAATGTGCATAGGTGATAATGAGATAAATGAGGCAATGTGCCTAGTTTGATTATGGAAAAATGAGAAAGAAATGGATAATGGAAATATAAAATAATTATGTTCCTAGTATGTTATTCAATTTCCATAGTTCTGTGTTTGGTGGCATGCCTATGAGGTTATCTTCATTTTTGCCTTTGGGGCTAGCTTTTGAGCAATTATTTGATTTGCCTTTGGGGATAGACACTTGGTGTCATTGTGATATGATTTGCCTTTAGGGCTAACTTTTGAGCAATTATTATGATTTGCCTTCGGGGCTAGCTTTTGAGCAATTACTTGATTTGCCTTTGGGGTTAGACACATGGTATCAATTTGGACCAAAACAACAACTATGGGATTTGAATAGCATATTAGATCTTTTGGGCCCATACTTGTGTTTGTTTTTATATGAATTATGAATTGTAGAACAATTCAAAAATATGTTAAGATGAAATGATATGAGATATGAAATCCATAAGCATTGTGCATTGCATTTGAGCTTTAATGTTATCAAAGTTTGTACCGCTAGGCTTTTGGCTTACCGCGATTTTAATTCACCACACATGTGACAGAGGAGATCCGGTAGAGCTGGAGAGTTCGTCTAGACCAGGTCGAGTCTAGCTTTGAGATTTATTGGGTTGATTTTGTTGTTTCTTCATGATCAGTGCCGACTACCAGCATGTATATATTTTATGTTCTCGTATATTTTGCTATTACTTATGTTATATTATGTTTTAATGTATATATATATTGTAAATTATAAAGAATATTTTGAATAAAACTTTATAATGGGGGATTTATATGTGCTTTTGATAAGTAATATTTTATTTGTTATTTAAATTATATCCTTTAAATTATTTAAGATTGTGCATATTCAAAAAGTAAGGGATTTTATAGAAAATGGGTTGTGACATTTTTGCACTGTATATGCGTATATTACATATGTTGGGTGTATGTATTATACGTATATAGGGTATAAGGGTGTTACATTATGGATAATTGATGGTGAGATAATGAGACATGAGTTGAGGTTGAATGAATGAAATATTGGGAGTGTTATTCTTCTACAGGTTGTGTTTTGTTTGGAGAAGATGTTAGTAGTGTCAAATTCTAGGGCAGACTCTACCAAAATTTTTATTGACATTAGCTTTACTGTTTATCTAAAATTAAACATATAGGTGTATAGACATTGTGTGCCATCCCTTGATAGTTCTTAATAGGATTGTCAAAAGGGGTGTTGTTAAAATATGTTGTGTTATCAAGTATGTACCACTAAGCTTCCTAACCTAAAACCCTATCACAACCCTAATTTACTCTCTTGCTCTTCCAAACTACCGCCAAGCTCATTCAAATCAATTATCCAACCTTAAAATCTTTATTTACATATCAAAATAACATTATTACAATCCATATCAACAATTATCTAAATCTCCTTCAAAATCTCAAAATACACATGTTTAGGTATTCAAGAAAAACTTCTTATATTCCAAGAAAACTTACCTTTCCTTTAAGCTTTCTTTGAATTCTCCCTAATTCCTTTGATTACTTTTCAAGATTTTGAGTAATTAAAGAAAAACACCTTCATTTGTTCTTCATCGGGAAAGTTGGCCAAGAAAAGAAAAGAAGAAGAAGAAGATGGCCATGATAGAAACATAACTTTTTACCTTTTATTAACCAATAATATATATATTTCTACTTAATTAATTAAATATTAATTAAGATATTTCTAGTCTTCCAACCAAAATTATACATTTATATATATTTTAACTTTCTACTTTTAAATTTTAACCTTTTACCCTTTTACCTTTTTGTTTCCTAATGGCATTTATATTATGTGTATATTTCATTTATATCTCACTTAACCCTTCCAAATTAATATTTAATAATTACAATTCTCTCTCTCTTAAATAATTTTATCCTTAAAATTACCTATGTCTAGAATTGAAAGAGTTGTGGGTATTGGCTCTGTCTGCTCACTCTCCCATTTTACCTCTTTAGTAGAGTGATTCTTCCATAAGACTTTAACTAATGGCATTTCTTATTCCTCATTTTCTTCACCTCTTGTGCCAAGATCGCCACTGGTTCCACTTCACAAGTCAGATCCAGATTAACCTTGATATATTTAACTGATAAGAAATGAGAAGGATCCGATTTGTACCTCCAAAGCATTAAGACATGGAAGATGTTGTGTATCCTATCCAACTAAGGCAGTAAAGCTAGTCTATAAGCAACTGGTCTCACTCTCTCTAGTACCTCATAAGGTCTAATGAAGTGAGTACTCAATTTACCCTTTTGACCAAATCTCAATATTTTCTTTCAAGAAGATACCTTTAGGAACTCCTTATTACCCACACTGAACTCTATATTTTTCCTCTTACAATTTGAGTAAGACTTATGTCGGTCAGAAGATGCTTTTGATCAGTCACGAATTACTTTAACATTTTCTTATGTTTCTTTAATCAAATCAGGACCTATCAATTTTATTTCTCTAATCTCATCCCAATATAAAGGTGTCCTACATGTTCTGACATACAAAGCTTTATATGGTGCCATCCCAATGCTGGATTGATAATTGTTATTGTAGGCAAATTCAATTAGTGGTAAATATCTATCCTAGCTCCCTATAAAGTCAATAACATAACTCCTCAACATTTCCTACAGGACATATATCACTCTTTCTGACGGCCCATCTATCTATAGATGAAAAGCAGTGCTAAAGTGTAACCGAGTAACTAAGGCATACTTTAAAGTTCTCCAAAATCTGGGTGTAAATCTTGGATCTTGATTTGATACTAACAAAACTGGGATTCCATGTAATCTCACAATCTCACTAATATATAGCTCAACCAACCTGTTAAGAGAATAGTCCATCCCAATCACAAGAAAGTGAGCTGACTTCATCATTCTATCCACTATTACCTATATTGCATTATACTTCTTCTGGGTCAAAGGTAGTCCAGCTATAAAATCTATAGTCACTCGCTCCCATTTCCACTCAGGAACCGATAATGGATGCAACAACTCTGAAGGAATCTGGTGCTCAACTTTCACTCTTTGACAAATGAGATACCTAGATACAAATTTTGCTATGTCCCTCTAACCATGAATAATGTCGCTTCAAATTCTAATACATCTTGGTACTTTCATGTTCATAGCATAAAGAGACTGATGTGCTTCCTCCAGTATCTTCTTTTTCAATTCAACATCATCCGAAATACAGAACAGATCTGTAGACCTTTAATTTTTGACCAAGTCCATTCTAAATATTTTACAACAGTCACAAATAATTTTTATAGTATTTTAATTTTTATTATTCATTTTAATATTTATTTTAATTTAATAATACTTATTATTTGTTTCTAAATATACTATTTATTATAATAAAATAACTTTATTATTTATTATTTATTATTCATTTTATCATTTTAATAATAATGTTTTTAATAGTAAAAATATAAAATATAAAATAAAAAATAAAAATATATACATATATTTTTTATAAAGAATAGAAAATAAAAAATTGGACGCTGCCTGCGGTGAATTGGAGCTCGCCCAGGCGCCTCGCAGCCCACAGGCCCATTCGCGCGCGCTGCTGATTTTGCCAAAATCTTCTTTTACTAGGTTTTAAAGTTTTATTTCCTAAACAGTTTTATTTCCTAAACAATTTTATTTCCTTAAACACTTTTATTTCCTTAACCAATTAGTATTAGGCCTTTTTTTTCTCTTATAAATAAGAATTTAAAAGAATGACAGAAGGATCTTGGTTTTTGGGACTTTTGGACTTTTTAGAAACGGACTTTTGGCAGAAGCAAAAGAACGTGGAAGATCAATATCAATTTTCAGCAAGAGGATTAAGGCAACAAGCAAGCAAGCAGTGATTGCCTTGGTTTTAGCTCACCCCAAATTTTTATTCAATAATTTTGGTGGAGCCTCCAAACATATTTATATCTAACTTTTTTAATAAAAAAAATCATCTACATCCATTAATCATTGATTAATTAAAATTGATGAATTATAATTTTCAAAACTCATGTAATAAATAACTATGAACATCAACGGATGAATTTATTTATTTCTTTTAAAGAATACAGTAGCCACTAGTTAGTTTTTATTAAAGAGAAAATTTTATACAGTAGCTTAGTTTTTTGTTAATCAAAAATAAAAAATCACTTAAAATTATAAAATCCTAATTAAATCAATTTTTCAAAACGTTCACAATAGCCTCTTCTTTCAAAAATAAATATGATAGTGTTAGTTTTTTTTAGGAATCCAAACCTTAGTTCAATTCAAATCTTAATCTATTTTAAAACCCTAATCAATTTTCCAAAATCATCACAATAGCTATTCCTTTTTAAATATTTAAGTTTTAATCTTATTTTCATAGGTTTGCACCTTATTTACTTAAATCCTAAATTCTAATTTTGATCACACAGTAGCATAATACTTTTAAAAAAAAATAAACCTAATAATAATATTAGTTCTTTAAGATTCCAAAACTCTAGCTTTTAGATATAAATTCCAAAACCTTAAATGTTATTTAAGAAACCATAAATTGATACATAAACCTAAATTTGCACCTTTATTTGTTTTATTATTAAGTGAGTATTTATTTTGATCAATGATTTATTTATATTTTTGACTTATGTCTTCAATGAATGATTTATTTATGATGAATGGTTGGTTGGTTGTTTTTATTGATTTACTTTGGTTTCAAAACATTTTAAGAGGTTTGTTTCCATATTTTGGGTACCTCATGTATTAAGCATCATGTAATTTAATTTATGTTCTAATTTTGGGACTAATGTAAAGGACACATTTCTACCTTTTGGTGAGTGCCCTATTTAGTTTTAGATATTTGGACAATGTAAGGACATATTTCCATCCTTGGATGGGTCTCCATTTGTTTTATTTTGTTTGGATCTTGCGATGATTTTTAATAAAGTATTTATTCTTATGATTGCATGTAGTATTGATGATATTATTATATTTAAGAATTTTATAATACTAAGACCTACAAAGGAGGTCGGTTCCAATGAACTGGACGTTGTGGGTGTGCTGGGCCATTTCTCACCTTCCCTACACGTGCCTAAATTTTTGAATCCATTAGGGGGTTGGCGATTCCTTAGGAATCGAGTCATCCACCTCTTTCTTTTTCCCAATCTGTCCAGGTGGTGACTCCATTTTCTCCGGGCTTAGGCCCGTGTTCTCTAAGGCTATGAGCCTAATAGTGCCAAAGTCGTAAGAACCATTCCATCGGGAGTGGAGGCAAAAATCTCCGCTCACAGTAGCGACTCCACTGGAGATAAGATAAGTTGATTCTGTTGGTCTTTATATTATTCTATTATTTCTTATCATGATATTATCCATTGCATCATATTAGATTGTATCGTATGCGTAAGTTAGGACGCCTGTATTACCCGTGTTGTGTTATGTGAGGGATACCATACTTTCCCTCAAGGTTTGGAGATCAAGCATGGCATAACCACTCATAGCCTTGTACCTTTTGGTATATACTTGCTATGGGAACCTAAGCCTTTTAACCCAAAGATTAAAGCTCATGTAATTAGCCTTGTTACTTTCCTTAGGTTTTTACCCCAAATGCTTGTTGTTTGACTATGGTTAATTTATCTTGGTTTAAATGATGGCTTATTTGGTTTGATCTTTTTTTAATATGACCTAATTACATTGTGAGCTCAAAAAAATTTTTTTTTCCTCTAAATCTAAATGACCAAAACTATTTTTAAAATTTTCAAAATGGTCTTTGGACATAAAACTTTTCCAAAACAAGTCAAAAATTCTTTTCTCATGACTCAAATACAAAGTCAAAAATCCCTTTTTTTTTCTAAAATCTTTTTACAATGGGTTCTTCAAACAAAACTATTTTTTGCAACATTTTCTTTTCAAAAGAGCTTATGAATATTTAGGTCAATTATGGAAATACCAAAAATCAATTGTGAGCCTAGTTTATACTAAGAATTATTAATCATGGGCTTGTTTGTGGCATGAATCATTAGTTACTTTTTTCAAGTGAGAAATGTATTTATAATAAACCTCTTAATTTAGTTTTAATCCAATATAGCATAAAAGTTATTTTAGTTGATTGAATGGATTAAAGTTTAATTAATGGGAATTATCATGAACTAATTTCCATGTTTGAAAATATAACTATTGGTTAAAATCGTCTGAGGGAATTATTCAAAAATAAGATACCCCATGTTGGTATCTTGTTAATCATATACCTAGGAAAAGAGACTCGCCATTCGTGTGTGGATGTTATAAGGTTGGAAGAAATGTCCTAATTATCTTTGTTTGTTTTTTATGCATACATGCATTTGCATCATATATCATTAATCCTTTATGGCTCACAGCCCTGGATTACAACAATTCAAAAGCCTAAGACAATCCAACCTACGCCGGAGATAAAGAATCCAGCAATAACTCAATTACTTTCTCACCATAAGCAATGGAGCCCAAACAAATTCAAAGAATGGTGGACGACACTCTCAATGCAAAAATGAAAAAACTATGCTGAGACCATGAAGAACCAATTGGCTACAATTTTAGGGAACAATGCCGAAGCATCTACTAGCACCAAGAAGCCAAAGGATAAAGGGAAGGCTAAGGTTGGTGAAGTGGTTTTTGATGATGACAAGGTAGTCGTTGATGATGATGATGACTGGGCTCAATACTTCCAAGATCCTCAAGATAAGAAGAAGGAGTCGAAGGTTGTTGAAAGATCAGCTATGGAGAAAACTAAAACTTTGGATGTTGAGAAGATGATTGCTGACCTGGAAAAGAAGTTGAAAACCAAAGAAATGTCTGAAGTTGGCAAATTATTTGAGCTAGATGAAGAAGTTTCATACAAGTTCAAGATGCCATCCTTAGCAAAGTTTGATGGAACTGGAAACCCTCACCTTCATGTGAAGTAATATATAACTGCTATGCAGTCTGCCTGAGCTACTAAGGCTCAAAACCTAAGGTACTTCATGCTCTCATTAGATCCTGTGGTCCAAAATTAGTTCAACACCTTAGATGATGACACTCAAAAAAGCTGGGATCTGCTATACAAGGCCTTCATCCAACAATATGGATACAGTGCTGAATTGGAAGTTACACTAATGGAGGTGGAGTCCATTAGACAAAGGTCAAATGAGAACTTCATGGACTATATGAAGAGGTGGAGGAATAAGGCTGCATTGCTCAAAAGAAGGCCTGATGAATCCAATCAAATTAGAATGATTATGAGAGGAGTATTACCTAGCCTTCACAAAAGGATGTCGCATACACTCATTTGGGATTTCAAGGACCCTTTGCAAACTGGTCTATAAATTGAAGAGTGGAAAAGAGAGAAGAGCCACTTTTCAATAAGGAGAAATGAGAAAGGAAACTACCAGTCTAGTAACCAAAGCATGCAAAAGGCAGTTGATGTTAATACTACAGGCCAAGGAGGAAGAAGGCAATTTTTAGAATTAGGGAATCCGCTGTCTTGGGTCTTCAATAAGCTACAATGAAAAGGATTATTACAACCCTTAAATCCTCATCCTTTACCTAACCCTCTCCCACCTAATTTTGACACTAAAGCATTTTACCAGTTTCATCAAATGTATGGGCACGACACGAATAAATATGTGAGGTTGAGGCATGAGATCCAGAATTTGATTGATAGTGGGAAAGTGCCCGAGCCCAACAAACCAAACACTAAAGATAATCCATTGTCAAGGTTCAATAGGGTACCACCACCGGTGACCTTCATGATTAGAGGAGGTTTACATGAAAGTTTTGTCATGTCTTCTTTCCAAGATGTAGATGGAGAAGCAACCAAAGAAGAAGTAGTGTTTAGAAAAATTAAACAAGTTGTGGTTGGAAAAGAAGTGGCAATCTATGTTGTGAGCAAATTTTGGGATTCAAGTGATAGTGATGATGATCATGAACCCAAGAAGGAAGAATGGACCTCGTCCGAGCCTAAAGAAGATGAAGTGATGAACACTAGATTTGGTAAGCCTTATGCAAGGCCACCACCTAAGGAAGTAGAGGCTAATAAAGGAAAGGAAGCTGAAGTTGGGAATAAAGAAGAGGAAGATGACACTGTGCTTAAGCAGTTAAAGAGAACCTAAGCAAATATCAGTATTTGGGACTTATTGGCCACTTCTAGAAAGCATCGTAAAACTATGGCCAAGGCCTTGGCTAGCATGCCAATTTTCACCTCTATAACATCGGAGGAGCTGGTTAACTTCGTGAAAGTTGAAGGAGTGATGAAGTGTGAAGATATTCAAAAGAAAAGTGAAGTTAATATGAGAATGGTATCTTTCTCAGATGTAGATTTATCAAAAGAGGGGAGAGATCACATTTGCCCTCTCTTTATCAAAGTAGAAGTCAAAGGAAAAAGGACTCCATGTGTAATGGTTGATGATGGGTCTACCATAAGTGTTTGCCCACTTAAAATTTTTCCAAAGTTAGCTATGTCAAAAAGGGATCTAAGCCCAACCGAGGTAACTATTAGGGCTTATGACTATACCAAGAGGCACACCAAAGGGACATTCAAAGCTGTTGTGAAGGTTGGTCCAATTGAATCTATTATTGAATTTGTGATATTGGACATACCTGTTACTTTTGCTCTACTTTTGGGATGACCATGGTTTCATCCTCTTGGTTGAGTTCCTTCCACCCTTCATCAAAAGATCAAATTCCCTAACGGAGAAGAGACGGTGGTCATCGAGACTGAAGATAATGAGGTGGTCAATGCTCTAATGATTGAGAGGCCTCTCAATGGTTTTCAAGCAGCTGCAATTTTTTATGATGAAGTAGTGGACTCCAAGGTCTTGAACATGATGAAGAACATGTGCTACCTTCCTGGTGCTAGTCTTGGAAAGGGTAAGGCCGGTGTGGAAAAGCTTTCAGATTTCAAGACTCAAACTTCCAAGAAAGGGTTCGGGTATGAAGAAGCTAGCAAAGATGTTCAGTCAAAGAAGAATGAGAAGATGAGCTTCCCACCACTTGATGAGATCTTTATCAAAGCTCCAGACATGGGACCACTTTAGGGAAAGCCCGAGCCAATCATGTTCATGGAAAGGTTGATCGGTTTTAAAATTTTTGCTGATGTTGCCAAGCTAGTGGAATAAGTGAAGAAAGAGCTCACTGTTTAGATCATTTTTGTACTAGTTTATGTGTGTTTTAGTTAATGTTTTGATTAATTTATGTTTTAAGTGTGTTTAAAGTGTTGTTTTTAGGTTTAGGTGCAAAAACACCCTTGGAAGATCAAAACAGTGTAAGAAAAGAATGAACCAAGCAAGACATGGCCAAGCCAAATCAAGCTTGGCCGTGTCCCTCAAAAAATGAAGAGAACAGAGCATGACACGGCCAAGAGACATGGCCAAGCCACTGGCCGTGTCTCACCTAAAGAGCAAAACCAAATAAACCAAGAAAAGAAGAAAAAATGAAGAAGCAGGAAGAGACACACTCAGTGACACGGCCAAGCTTGTGGCCGTGTCAAATGACACGGCCAAGCCAAGAACAAGCTTGGCCGTGTCCCATTTTGAGCCAAAGAAGAGAAGGAAAAGAAGCAAACAGAAGCATACACACTCAGTGACATGGCCAGTAAGCTTGGTCGTGTCCCATTTCATGCCAACAGGTCTTGGAGCAAGCAAAGAGGAAAAGAAAAGAAGCAGAAGTAAACACACTTATGGGACACGGCCAAGCTTGTGGCCGTGTCACATGAGACACAGCAAAGCCACTCTTGGCTTGGCCGTGTCACCCCTTATTACCAAAGAAAAGAAAGAAAAGAAAGAAAGAAAGAGGCAGTGAGGGACACGGCCAGCAAGCTTGGCCGTGTCCCAAGGAAAATTGAGAGACACGGCCAAGCCACTCTTGGCTTGGCCGTGTCACACCTGAAACAATTGATTTCTTTTGCACGAAGTGGGGGACAAAGTGGGGAACAAGACCTTGTGCTTGCTAAAAGAAATATTAAACAAAGAAATAGTGGGGAACAAAGTGAAATGGTGTGAGTTGGAAGGCATGGGTGTGTATTTTTGAATGAATTAAAAGGAGAGGAAGAGAAAATTGGAGGGGGTTCTTCTTTGTTCTTGAAGAATTTCTGCAAAAACGTGGGAGAGGGAGAGAGTGACACTCTCCCTTGTCCCTTCATCTTCATCTCCATTTCCATCCTCTCCACCTTCTCCATCTTCCATTGACAAGTTCTTTGAGATTCTTTAGGATAAATTGGGTTAAACAAGCTCTTGAAGGTTGAAGAAACTTCATTGAAGGGATTGGTGACTTGAGAAAGCTCCATTCCATCTTCCAAAGGGACAATCAATTGAAGGGTTGGTGACTTGAGAAAGCTCCATTCTATATTGCAAAGGGGAATCAACCATTGAAGAGGGCTTGAGTTCTTCATAAAATACATAAAGTGGAGTTAGGAGGAAGACTAGCAATCCTACTCTTGGCATCTTCACAAGGGGTTTTTCTATTCTCTCTTTTAATTCATTTCTATTGTTGTTGTTGTATTAAGAGATTGATATTGCAATGAACAATTTGTATTTGTTTTATATTGAGTTGAATGAATGTTTTAAATTGATGATGTTGAGCTAAATACCCATGCCTAGGGTTTGTAGTATATTTGGTTGAATGCTTTGATTTGATATTTCCATTGATGTTCCATGTTGATTGGTTGGTTGTATTGTATTAAATGCTAGGTTGATAGATTAGCTACCTATTAATCTTTGAATATTGGATGACGGACCGAGAGGTGAAATCCGATATCGGAACTATATAATCAACCACCCTATGAATGAATTAGAAATATAAGTTCTAGGGTTTCATTAATTTGATAATGTGAAATAATTGGTTATTGCTAATTTATGAATGTGAGAACTAATGGATGGGTAATTGACTAATTAATCTTAAGGAACAAATTAATTACAAGGTTATGTTAATGGATAATTGAGAATTGAGTTTTGATTGAATGGACCTATAACCCTAGGCACCTTCCCAAGAATCGATTTGATCTTGTAAAACCATCACACACACCAACCCTATGCTCCTTAGTTTTAGATTTTAATTATTCTCGCATAATCCCAACACAACAAACTTCCGCATTTAAATACTTGTCAATCAAGCTATTACGAACCACACCTTCTTGGGGAAACGACCTTGGGGCGATCACCTTTGCTACAATTGCCTCGTATACTTGCGAGTGACGCTTGTGGTAGTACTTAATTCGAGCGCAACAAGTTTTTGGCGCCGTTGCAGGGGAGGGTTGTTGTAGTAGTAATAGTTTGATATTTTTTTTATTTAATTGTTTGTTTGTTTTCTTTTAATTGTTTGTTTGTTTTGTTTGAATTTTTTTTGTTTGTTATTTGTTTTCATTAAGTTACTGAGTGCCTTTTGTAAAGATGCAGTTTTCAAGGCACGGAGGAGTTTATGATAGGAACGATGATTCTGAAATGGCATGGCAATTAGCAGAATTGACGAATCAACTTAAGGTGCTAAATGCAAGAGGAAGAGCACCTATGCCACGCCAAGAGATATGTGCAGCATGTGGCAATGTAGGCCATAATGCAAACAAGTGTTCAATGGTCTTTAGACGATACCAAGAATGGAAAAAGGAAGAATATGACTACCAAGGTTTCCAGCAAATGGGTAGAAATGACACATATTCCAATCCTTATAATCCCAGCTGGGGAAGCCAACCAAATTTTTCTTGGGAAAATCAGCAGCACATTCCACCTCCAAATTTTTTTCAACCTTACCAAAGAAACTCTTACTCTCAAGAGCAATATTCAAATCAAAATTACCTTAAGACACCCACATTTGAAGATAGTTTGGATGCCTTCATTCAAACTAGAGCACAAAATCAAGATAAACTTAAGGAACCCGCTTTAGAAGATAGTTTGAATGCCTTCATTCAAATTAGCTCACAAAACCATGATCAATTCGAGAAATCCACAGTGAAAGATGATTTGAATGCTTACCTTCAAATTAGCACACAAAATCAGGAAGGAAGCAATGAGAGGCTTGATTCTTTGGAAGAATCATTGAAGAGGGTGGAAGCTTAAGTTGGGCAACTGGAACATCAACTCTAACCAAACCAAGAAGAGGAATTTCCTAGCCAACTGGAGCAAGTCAAGGTAATCACAAATTTGAGGAGTGAACAGGTGATATATAACAATTTTTGTGATTCCTTTGATGTAGGGACTAATCAAGAAGACAAGGTGAGGAGATGCTGCCCAACATGGAGAAACCAAGTCAATCAAAGGAGGAGGAGAATTTGGACTCATCAACTTCATCACATTTGTATGAATCTCCGAATCCTTTGCAACCAATTCCATTCCCGAGTAGGCTGAAAGAAGAGGAGCAAGGTAAGCAACTTTCTAACATCTATGATATGCACTCCCAAGGAGAAAGTGGAAATAAGCTTGAGATGGGTATGCCTTTAGAAGAAGAACATGAAATGCCTAATTTAGAACTTGAGGAGTGTAAGCTAGTTTTAGATGTTGAGGTTGTTGAGAGGGGACTTGACATTGTTAAAGTGGATGAAGAAGTGATTCAACCAAACTTGGTTGAACTTAAAGAGTTCCCAAAAATCATCTCCTCTACTCTTGGTGGTGAAGAAGAGCATACAGTGAATAGAACCATGCTGCACAATGAAATAGGATTTTACAATGTTCCTATAGCACTGAAGGATCACCACGAGGTGACCTTAACATGTCCCTTTGAGACATGTTCTCTTCAAGGAATACTATTTAGGGGTTGCTGTACATCGGGTACATTTCAAAGTTACATGTTGTTCATCCTCTCAGTCATGGGCTCCAATTGCATTATGGGTGGAAGGAGCCCTACACATCGTATATGGGAATGATGGAAATCAGGTTTCATCTAAACCCTCTCTGTAGTATGCATGCTCACATTGAGGACAACGTGAATCTTTAAGTGTGGGGTGCATTTTGTGTTTTATGTTTTTACTTTTAATTGCATTTTGTGTTTTTCCTTTTAACTTGTTTTTGTTTAAGTTTTAGTTAACTTTTTTTTTGTTTTTCTTTGAATAAAATAGTTCTAGAAAGTTCAATTGTTATAAAATGGTTGATTGATGACCTTTGAATTTTTGAAGCATGAATTTGAGAATTGAGTAGAATTAGTGCTTATTGTCAATTTTGTTGGTTTTTCTTTGCATTGCCATTAACCTAGTGAGGAATTGAGCCATCAACTTATCATTCTTGTTGTGGGTGAGCATCTTTGATGGATGAATTGCTAGAACTTGCTTTGAAATGCATTTTAAGATTACATAAAAAGTTCAATTAGGCATCAAGATGATTAAGGCAATTAGGTGAACCCACTTTGGCTTAAAAAGACCAACCCTATCTTTAACCTTAGTTAGCCAATTTTGAGCCTATTTTATTTTTCCTTTTCTTTCTTTTTCACAGCACCATTAGCTTGAACCTTGTTGTTTAACTCTTATCCTTCATTAGGTCAAGAGCATTTTAAGAGCATTTATGACCGAGTTTTGGGTTGAATTAAGTGTGGGGTTAAAATTAGTAGGTTTAAGATTGAAAAGCAAAATAAAAAAAAGAAAAATAAAAAAAAATATAAATATATATATAAATAAGAATAATTTTTATTCTTGTTGAAAGGGTTGGAATGTATCATTACAAGATGTAATAAGTGAGTTCCCTTGAAAGCTCTTTAATGTTAAGGGGTAGATGGGTGGAAGGTGTTTTGGAATTGTTGGGGTATATATATATGAATGGTTACTTCATTCTTGAAGTACTCTTGAACTTAATGATTTAGCTCACATTTCCTAAATGCCAAGCCTTTACCTTAGCCCCATTACAACCCAATAAAGACCTTTTGATTGATGCTTGATTATTATTTTATGGTGGAGATTTGATTGATAAGCAAGCCTATGGCAATAATCTTTCATTGATTGTTATGAGTGTAAACACCACCATGATCAAACACTTGTAAGAGTTGGTGAGGGAGTGACAACATTGGTTATGCATGGAAAGCCACTTAATTGCATTGGTGTCGATTTTGTTTGATTCGATATTGATTGCGGATTTAGGGATAGGGAAGTCTTGATGCATCTTTATAACTCTTGAACTTAGCAAAATTCATCTTGTTTATTGTGTTTTGATTTTAGCCTTGCTTGGGGACAAACAAGGAGTTAAGTGTGGGGTATTTGTTTAGATCATTTTTGTACTAGTTTTTAATATGATTTTATGTGTGTTTTAGTTAATGTTTTGATTAATTTTTGTTTTAAGTGTGTTTAAAGTGTTGTTTTTAGGTTTAGGTGCAAAAACACCCTTGGAAGATCAAAACAGTGCAAGAAAAGAATGAACGAAGCAAGACATGGCCAAGCCAAATCAAGCTTGGCCGTGTTCTTCACAAAATGAAGAGAGCAGAGCATGACACGGCCAAGCCACTGGCCGTGTCTCACCTAAAGAGCAAAACCAAAGAAACCAAGAAAAGAAGCAAAAATGAAGAAGCAGGAAGAGACACACTCAGTGACATGGCCAAGCTTGTGGCCGTGTCACATAACACGGCCAAGCCAAGAACAAGCTTGGTTGTATCCCATTTTGAGCTAAAGAAGAGAAGGAAAAGAAGCAAGCAGAAGCAGACACACTCAGTGATACGGCCAAGCCACTTGCCGTGTCAGATGACACGACTAGCAAGCTTGGCCGTATCCTATTTCATGCCAACAGGTCTTGGAGCAAGCAAAGAAGGAAAGAAAAGAAGCAGAAGCAAACACACTCATGTGACATGGCCAAGCATGTGGCCGTGTCACATGCTTGGCCGTGTCACCCCTTATGACCAAAGAAAAGAAAGAAAAGAAAGAAAGAAAGAAAGAGGCAGTGAGGGACACGGCCAACAAGCTTGGTCGTGTCCCAAGGAAAATTGAGAGACACGGCCAAGCCACTCTTGGCTTGGCCGTGTCACACCTGAAACAATTGATTTCTTTTGCACAAAGTGGGGGACAAAGTGGGGAACAAGACCTTGTGCTTGCTAAAAGAAATATTAAACAAAGAAATAATGGGGAACAAAGTGAAATGGTGTGAGTTGGAAGGCATGGGTGTGTATTTTTGAATGAATTAAAAGGAGAGGAAGAGAAAATTGGAGGGGGTTCTTCTTTGTTCTTGAAGAATTTCTGCAAAAACGTGGGAGAGGGAGAGAGTGACACTCTCTTTTGTCCCTTCATCTCCATCTCCATTTCCATCCTCTCCACCTTCTCCATCTTCCATTGACAAGTTCTTTGAGATTCTTTGGGATAAATTGGGTTAAACAAGCTCTTGAAGGTTGAAGAAGCTTCATTGAAGGGATTGGTGACTTGAGAAAGCTCCATTCCATCTTCCAAAGGCACAATCAATTGAAGGGTTGGTGACTTGAGAAAGCTCCATTCCATATTACAAAGGGGAATCAACCATTGAAGAGGGCTTGAGTTCTTCATCAAATACATCAAGTGGAGCTAGGAGGAAGACTAGCAATCCTACTCTTGGCATCTTCACAAGGGGTTTTTCTATTCTCTCTTTTAATTCATTTCTATTATTGTTGTTGTATTAAGAGATTGATATTGCAATGAACAATTTGTATTTGTTTTATATTGAGTTGAATGAATGTTTTAAATTGATGATGTTGAGCTAAATACCCATGCCTAGGGTTTGTAGTATATTTGGTTGAATGCTTTGATTTGATATTTCCATTGATGTTCCTTGTTGATTTGTTGGTTGTATTGTATTAAATGCTAGGTTGATAGATTAGCTACCTATTAATCTTTGAATATTGGATGACGGACTGAGAGGTGAAATCCGATATCAGAACTATATAATCAACCACCCTATGAATGAATTAGAAATATAAGTTCTAGGGTTTCATTAATTTGATAATGTGAAATAATTGGTTATTGCTAATTCATGAATGTGAGAACTAATGGATGGGTAATTGACTAATTAATCTTAAGGAACGAATTAATTACAAGATTATGTTAATGGATAATTGAGAACTGAGCTTTGATTGAATGGAATTATAACCCTAGGCAGCTTCCCAAGAATCGATTTGATTTTGTGCAACCATCACACACACCAACCCTACGCTCCTTAGTTTTAGATTTTAATTATTCTCGCACAATTTAACACAACAAACTTCCGCATTTAAATACTTGTCAATCAAGCTATTGTGAACCACACCTTCTTGGGGAAACGACCTTGGGGCGATCACCTTTGCTACAATTGCCTCGTATACTTGCGAGTGATGCTTGTGGTAGTACTTAATTCGAGCGCAACACTCACCCTGCCAGCCGACAAGGAGCCCAATTCGAAAGAGGAGAAGGAAGCTGTCCTGAAAGCCGAGAAGACTCCGGAGGAGATTGCTGCCTTGTTCAAAAGAAGTTTGAAGATGTTCTGCTTTATGATTTTGAGAATAATGATTTTAATTTTGATTTTAATTTGTCTGCCTTGTATGAGGATGATGATGTTTTCTGTTCCAAAATGAATGCAATAAAGTTTAATTTCGCTTGTGTGATATTTTTCCTGATGGTTGCATACATTCAAATAGTGGCTACATGAGCACCTTTAATATTAACTATGTCGATACACAATTATTAATTTTGGAAACAATCGAAAATCCTAAAAACATTAGCATAGCATCCAACTTTACTCTTAATGAGAGAAAGAGATTTGAAAAAATATTTAAAAAATATGAAGAATTTTTTGCTTGGTCTTGTGAGTATATGTCTGGAATAGATCGAGACATAGCCAAATATCTGATTCCTACTTACACTCACATGAAACCTGTCAAACAAAAGCTTAGGCAGTTAAGACCGGAGTGGGCTGAATTGGTTAAAGAAGAGGTCACTAAACAAATACAAGTAAAATTCCTTGAAGTGATAGATTATCCAGATTGGCTAGCCAACATAGTACCCGTGCCAAAGAAAGATAGAAGAATTAGGGTCGGTGTGGACTATAGAGACTTGAACAAGGCTTCCCCTGAAGATGACTTTCCTTTACCCCATATAGATGTCCTCATTGATAGTGCAACCTCTAGCGTGCTATACTCGTTTGTAGATGGATTTTCCGGATACAACCAAGTGTTAATGGCCCAAGAAGATAAAGCTAAAACTGCCTTCATTACTATGTGGGGTATATTTTGTTATAGGGTGATGCCATTTGGGTTAAAGAATGCTGGAGCAACCTACCAAAGGATGGCCACCACCTTGTTTCATGATATGATGCACAAAGAAGTTGAAGTGCATGTTGATGATATGATGGTAAAGTCAAACACAAGGGAGAAACACTTCCAAAACTTAAAATTATTCTTCGAGAGAGCAGTGAAGTATAAGCTAAGGTTAAACCCAAAGAAGTGTGTGTTTGGGGTTACTTCAGGCAAGTTGTTAGGATATGTGATTAGTCCGAATGGCATTGAGATCGATCCTGACAAGGTTAAGGCGATCAGGGATATGCCAGCCCTTAAGATGGAAAGAGAAGGTCAGGGGTTTATTGGCAGATTATAGTACATTAGTAGCTTTATAGCAAAGCTCACCACAACCTGTGAACCTATCTTCAAATTAGTTAAAAAGAATAAGCCAATCGAGTGGAATGAAGAGTGTCAAATGGCCTTTAAGCGTATAAAGGAGTATCTGCTAAATCCACCTATTTTGAAACCATCTAAACTCGATAAACCATTGTTACTATACTTAGCCGTAGAAGAAGAATCAATAGGAGCCATGCTAGCCCAAGCAGATGAGTCGGGGGTTGAACACACAGTCTAAATATTTGAGTAGAAAGCTCCTACCTTACAAAATTAAGTATAGTATCATTGAAAAGACCTGTATATCTGTGGTTTGGTATTCTAAGAAGTTACGGCATTACTTCCAATCTTATAGTTTGCAAGCAATTTTCAGGTTGGATCCGGTGAAGTACTTAAGGGAGACACCCTCTTTGATCGGGAAGTATGGACGATGGTTGATAATATTGGAAGAATTTGAGATTGAGTATGTAACTAAGAAAACAATCAAAGGAAGAGCGGTGACAGAATTCCTGGCACAACAACCATTACTAGATAGCAAAGAAGTGATCTTGGAATTTTTTGATGAACATTTAGAGGCCATAGAAGTGCAAGCAGGGGGCAAACTATAATGATTTATTTATGATGTCCTACTAACTATAATTATTTTATAGATAATTCAAATTATTTTTAGCCAGAACTCACCTCGGGTCCAGAGCCCAAATTATTTTTTAGTCCAAAACTCATCTCAGGTCTGGAGCCCAAATTATTTTTGAGTCCAGAACTCATCTCGAGTCCAGAGCCCAAATTATTTTTGAGTCTAAGTCTCATCTCGGGTCCAGAGCCCAAATTATTTTTGAATCCAGAACTTGCCTCGGGTCTAGAGTCCAAATTATTTTTGAGTCCAAAACTCACCTCGAGTCTAGAGCCTAAATTATTTTTGAGTCCACAACTCATCTCGGGTCCAGAGCCCTAATTATTTTTGAGTCCATAACTCACCTCGGGTCTAGAGTCAAAATTATTTTTGAGTCTAAAACTCTCTCGAGTCTAGAGCCCAAATTATTTTTGAGTCCAAAACTCATCTCGGGTCCAGAACCCAAATTATTTTTGAGTTAAAAACTCACCTCGGGTTCAGAGCCCAAATTATTTTTGAGTCTAAAACTCGCCTTGGGTCTAGAGCCCAAATTATTTTTAAGTTAAAAAATCACCTCGGGTCCAAAGCCCAAATTATTTTGAGTCCAAAACTCATCTCGGGTCTAGAGCCCAAATTATTTTGGAGTCTAAAACTTATCTCAGGTCCAGACCCCAAATTATTTTAAGTCCAGAACTTGCCTCGAGTCCAAAGCCCAAATTATCTTTGAATTCAGAACTCAGCTCGGGTCCAGAACCTAAATTATGTTTGAGTCCAGAACTCACCTTGGGTTCAAAGCCTAAATTTTCTTTGAGTCTAGAACTCACCTCGGGTCCAGAACCCAAATTATCTTTTGAGTCTAGAACCCACTTCCGGTCCAGAACCCAAATTATTTTTTTAAAAAACTCAATCAAAAATCATATTGCTTTTCACTCTCTTTTGCTGCAGTCTTAGATTGTTCAAGTAAGGGGCAAACTGTAGACCCGTGAGCGGAGATTTTTGCCCCCACTCCTGGTGGAATGGTTCTTGCAACTTCGGCACTGTTTAGGCTCGGGGCCTTAGAGAACATGGACCTAAGTCCGGAGAAAATGGAGTCGCCACCCGGATTGGCAGGAAAAAAAAGGGGGTGGATGTTTCGATTCCTAATGAATCCCCAACCCCCTAATGAGTTCAAAAAGTTGGGTACGTGTGGGAAAGGTAAGAAATGGCCCAGCACCCCCACAATGCCCGGTTCATTGGAACCGGCCTCCTTTGCATGTCCTAATATTATAAAATTCTTAAGTATAACAATATTATCCATATTACACATAATAATTGAAATAAAGCATCATTATATTAAAATCAAAGCAATGTTCAAGCAAATCAAATAAATAGACACCCATCCAAAGATGGAAACATGCCCTTACATCATCCATGTCTAAGCTAAATAGGATACCCACCAAAAGATAGAAACATATCCTTTACATTGGTCTAAAATATAAAAGCAATTTAAATTACATAGAACTTAATTAATGAGGTACCTACAAAGTGGAAACTTACCTCTTACAACATTTGGAAATCAAAATAAATTGATAAAAGTAAATAACCATTCATTATAAATAAATCATTCATCAAAGATATTAAACATCAATCAAAATATATAATAAACATTCATCCATGATAAATTAAATAAATCAAGTATTGAAATTAAATAAATCAAAAATCAAAGCATATAATAAACTACATAAACAAATCTAAAAATAATGCAAGTAAAGATGCAAATTAGGGTTTACTATTTCAATTTAAAGTTCTTTAATTAACATTTAGGGTTTTGGGATTTTAGTATTATTATTTGTTATTTGTTTAGCCTACTATAAAGGTCTTGGAAAATTGGAATGGATTAGGGTTTCATGAATCAAATTAGGGTTTAGGGGTAACATTATGAAATTAGGGTTTTAGAATCTTAAAACATTAGGTTTATAATTCTTAGCTACTGGATTGTGATTTTAAATTTATTGTATTGAGTTTTAAGGTTTAGGTTTATAAGGTTTTAAGGTTTTAAGGATTAGGGTTTAGGAAAACTAGGGTTTACCGTGTTAATTTTTAGAGAATTAGGGTTTTTGATATTTTAGAAGACATATTTGGTTTTAGGATTGAAGAAAATAGTTGAGAGCTTTATAAAATAATTATGATTTTTAGAAACTGTAAAGTAGGTTAGGGTTTGGAGATCTAAGTAAACATTTGGAAATTTTGGAAAAAAAGTTAGAGGAAAACAGTTTAGGGTTTTTAAAAATTTTTGGAAATAGGAAAAATGATTTAAGGTTTTTGGAAACAAAAGAAACGAATTAGGGTTTTTTGGAGATAGAAAAAATAAATTAGGGTTCTTAAGGTTTAGAAGAAACGTTTTAGGGTTTTAAGTTTTAGAAGAAATAGAAGAATTTTATTCAATTTGAGTGATGAAGCTACTGTAAAGAAATAAATAAAGAAAATAGAGATTCAAACCTCCATTCGTTGGTTCCACCAAAAATTGCTTTCTGGATGAACAAGGACAAAGACATGGTTGCTGCCTTTGATGAATTATTAATTGCTTGGTTATTGCTAGGGTTTTCTGTAATCCAAGTTTCGATCACCTAATCAAATTCCCACTATCCAATCTCAAGTTCCAGTCCCAAATTCCAGTCCAAAGTCCTCTTTTTCTGTCTTTTAAAGTGTTATTTATAGGAAAATTTATAAGATTCATTCTAATTGTTTAAGAAAACTAAAATTAATTAGGAAAAGAAAACCGAAACCAAATAGAATTTGGTTTCGGAAAAAATTACGTTGAAAAAATTTTGCTGGCGAAAATTGCAATCGCTGGCCAAAACTACGAGGATTTGTGCTAAATTGTGAGAGCTAGGCGCGCTTGGTTGCGAGGATTGGTGCGGCCAGCCAATTTCGCCCGCAGGAAATTCCTGCGGGCGAATTGGCCTTGGCCAATTGGACCTTTGGCTTCGTCGCCGATTTTTTCGTCGTCGATTTTTTTATTTTTATTTTTTTTATTATATTTTTTATTAACTTCACCATTTTTATTTTATTAAAAATTATAAATAATAAATAATTAAAATAAATACTATTTAATTAAAATACCACAAAAATTATTTTGGACTATATATAAAAAATATCGGATTGGACTGGGTCAAAAATTAAGGGTCTACAGTTTGCCCCCTGCTTGAACGATCTGAGACTTCAGTAAAAGAGAGTGAAAAGCAATAAGACTTAATTTTTCCAAGATGGTTGAGGTTTTGGGTTCTGGACCCGGTCCGAGTTCTGGACTCAAGGAAAATTTCAAATTCTAGTCCTAAGGGTAATTTTGGATTCTGGACCCGAGCTAAGTTCTGGACTTAAAAGAGATTTTAGGTTCTGGACCTAAGGATAATTTGGGTTCTGGACCTGAGCTAAGTTTTGGACTTAGAAGAGATTTTAGGTTCTGGACCTAATGGTAATTTGGGTTCTGGACCCAACTAAGTTCTGGACTTAAAAGAGATTTTAGGTTCTGAACCTAAGAATAATTTGGGTTCTAGACCCGAGCTAAGTTTTGAACTTAGAAGAGATTTTAGGTTCTGGACCTAATGGTAATTTGGGTTCTGGACCCGAGCTAAGTTCTGGACTTAAAAGGGATTTTAGGTTCTGGACCTAAGGGTAATTTCGATTCTGGACCCGAGCTAAGTTCTAGACTTAAAAGAAATTTTGGCATGGAACCATCATATAAAGGGCCTTTCAAGATAAAAATTGAGCTAATTCGTTGTTATTGGATGAACTACGAAGGACGGGTTCACAGAGACACAGTCCAACAGTATGCTCAAGGATTTTTGTTATATTTGCTCGGGTCGACCATTTTAGGCAGCACTGAATCCGCCATCCATTTGTCAGTGTTGAGGGTCCTTTCTTATTTTAGGACGGTACCACTTTATGGTTGGGGTGAAGCTGATCTTGCCTGTCTTTACCATGGTCTTGATAAAATTTGCCTAAATAAGAAGTCTTTTGTTGGCTTTATGGCGGTTGTTGAGGTACTCTTTTTCCACCAATGTCAATTCCATTCTTTTCTTGTATGAATTTGATTTTTATTATTGTTGTAGGCATGGGCATATGATCACAACCTTGTGAGGGTGCCTGGTATTTTCCAAGAGAGAGTCAGGTATCCGAGATTAAATTTCTGGTTGTCAGATCGCATAGAAGTTCCCGACTCTCACCATGTGCATACCTAGCGCTTTGTCTTGAGTTGCTTAACCTGGGACCAGGTAAAATAGCATTAGTATACTTTAAAATTTATGTAAAATTTTACTTACCTTATGTTATTTTGCAGGTGAATTTGGCCTAGTGGAACCCAGAAGAGCAGACAACTGGACTTCCTCCATGAATACTGCACTGTCTTTTCAACATACTCTCCGAGTTATTGTTGGCCCAGTGTCTAGTGGCTGGTTTCTCGGAGAGAGAGTTTATGAGTGGTTCTTGGTCCAGAGCAAAGGAGGATCTTGATGCGTTGCTCGAAATATACTTTAAATATTACATCAATGCCGAAGAATGCGTGGTGGTTGGCCCGTCATGGTTATGATGTTGAAACATTTCTCTATCCACTGGGTGCATCTTATACTTATTTTATTCAAATAGGGCTCTTGAACTTTGATGTATCTCCTGTTGGTGTACGGGAAATTCCCAAAGAAAATGAGGATAGAGATGAAGAGGGAGGAGAATTCATTCCACATCTCGGGGCTAGCACTTCTCAGGTAAACTTTTACCATTTTTCATTGTAATCGCTTCTTTCTTAACTTATTTTGATTCTTTAATGATTGTTGCAGGCTGCTGGCTCATTTGATCATGAGGCTGGACCTTCTTTTACTGCTCTTTCATTTGCTCATTCTAGTCCGCCAGATATGCCATCTCATCCACAGGGTATTGATATGAATTACCTGGTAAGTTTTCTTGTTCCATGATAACTTATGCTATATGTATGCATGATTATGTATGATTATGTATGCTCTTACTTTTTTCCTTTCTGGCTCACAGCGGATGCTTGAAGAACAAAACAAAAAACTTCAAGAAGAGTTGGCCGCTAGTCATCAGCAGGTTTCTCATTTTGAAAATTTATACCATCAATCATAACAAAATTTCTGAGACTTTCGATTCCAGGAGATGAGGGATCCTGGTGCTTCTTCATCTAGAGGCCCCCAAACTGATGACCAAGAGATCCTTTCGTCTACTTCTGATGAGGATCGTGACAGATCAAAACTCCAAGGTAATAGGGATTTTGGTGCTTCTGCTTCGGGCGGACTTGGGATGAGTGATTTGTCTCCTCCTCTTATAGGCGATGACATTTTCAGAGCTTTATTTGATGACCTACCACCTCCTTCTTTGTGATGTATAAATATTGTATCAATTGAGTAAACAACATTGCATAATAAGTATGATAATATATAATGTCTATTTTACTGCAACTTTTTCTTCTCTCTCTCTCTCTCTCTCTCTCTCTCATTTTTGTTATGATTATCACTACGGTATAATTATTATACTTTCATCTTAATATTTACACAGTATCACTACAAAATCAAATGCAACACGGTAACTTAAGATCCTTTAGTCGCCAATTCCTTTTCCTCATGAATCACAGTCTCATGCTTTCCTAATCAATTTTGGAAAAGCACAATCCTCCTATATAAATCACCTTTCACACCATAATTTCATACATAAACCAAGAGATTTTCTACTTCAACACAAAAATTCCTTTTATCTAATTTTCCTTCATCCTTCCACGATGACCGAACTCCATTTGAAGAAAATAAAAATTCTATTTAAGAATATGGATGCCATTCACTGGAAGCAAATTTCTTGGTCAAAGATTGATATTTTAAAGTGTTTTCAAAATATTAAATTGGACCATTCCTTTTTACATGCCACGGCTTCTTTTTGGAATGTGGATTCTAGGACATTTAAGATTAATGGCTTGAAATATGTCCCTTGATTGAAGAATTTGAGTCCATCCTTAGATATTCAAATAATCAACAAATGGCATTACCCACATTGATTTCCAAGACTCAACAAAAGATTCAGATGTTATTTCA
This sequence comes from Garcia nutans, assembly GCA_947685225.1. Classification (NCBI taxonomy): domain Eukaryota; kingdom Viridiplantae; phylum Streptophyta; class Magnoliopsida; order Malpighiales; family Euphorbiaceae; genus Garcia; species Garcia nutans. Next base: position 21,973,383 of record CANTUV010000044.1, read on the forward strand.
AATTTCAAAGCCCAAAGTTCTTCAGTTGATGAGAGGTGAGAAAATTCTTCCTGCTTCCTTGATTGATTTTTGTCTCACTCATTTGGCTCCTACGAAGGCATGGGGATGTATGCTTTGTCTTTGCTTGCTTGGCCAATTCTTGCTTGTTTCTTCCGATGGTGATATTGATCCACGAATATTGGATATTATGGACCAAATGGAAGGAGGCTTGTCGTCGATACCTGTGATCTTAGCCGAGACTTTAGTTGGATTAGACCAACTTAAATCAGGATTGTTAAAGAGACTGACTGGGAGTCCATTGCTGCTTCAGGTAATTACCTAAACTGCCCTTTCGGGTTTTCAATTTAGGTTTTCTTTTTCTTCTTCTTTTTTTTTTTATTTTATTGCTCTAATTTTTGCCTAGTCCGCCCATGCGGGTTTTCGAAACTAGCGAGCTGTCCTAATTTTTGCTTAAGCTGCCCTTGCAGGCTTTCAACTTAGCGGACCTCTTTTATTATATTTTTTATATTGCTCTAATTTTTGCCTAGTCCGACCATGTGGATTTTCGGAACTAGTGAGCTGTCCTGATTTTTGTCTAAGTCGCCCTTGTGGGTTTTCAACTTAGCAGACTCTTTTTTTTTTATTTAATTTTCCCTCACAAATTTGGCTTCAGGAGCGTCTCTGCTTGCTTGATACTCCATCCATGGATTTTTCCAGATATCTACAATGGCATCATTCCGCTAGGAAGCTACTCCATCCCGCTTCTTCATATGCCGACTGGATTGACTGGATCCACTCACACGCTGAAGTCAACATCCGTTGGTTGGTACCTTGGTGGAAGATTTCTTGTATCACCATGCGGACATACTTGATGTATGTTCCTCTTGCTGCTCTTCATCGAGGTACTTGCTATGATCCTCATCGGATTAGCCATCAGTACGGAGCTGAGCCTCGTGATTCTGAATTCACTCCCGATTTAGACATGCCTTGCTTGACTAAAGCCTACTTGGATCGGCTGAGGCAAAGCTGGCCTGCACGTTACACTTATTGTTTGCAATAGATTTTACATTTGTCAATTTAGAAAGTGTATTGTTAGGACGAAAAAATAATTAAAGTAATAAAAGATGCTTCTTTTTCTTTTATAATTTGTCATCACCTTTTGCTATTGTGTTTATTTATTTCACCCATATCTGGCAAATACTTATAACAGTGCACATAGAACAATTTTAGCATTAATTTTGTTTTATTAAATTGGGGAACAACCAAACATAAAGCCAGCATACACAAGATCACTCCTGTTGCCAACTAGCCCTTTTGGGTTTTATAATTGACGATTTTCTCTCATTTAGCCCTAATTGTTGCCTATCCCGCCCTTTCAGGTTTTTGAAGCTAGCAGACTGCTTTAACTTTTGCCTAGGCGCCCTTTTGGGTTTTCAACCTAGCGAGCTCGTTTTATTTTTTCTTCTTTTTTCTTTCTTCTTCTCTTTTTTATACATAAAACCTCTTTAACCTGTCAATGTTCACTGGCTCATTAAACTCGTTTCCTCCATGTCTGATAGCTTCACTGCACCCTTATTCATAACTTGTTTCACAACATATGGCCCTTCCCAGCTAGGCCTAAACTTCCCTCTTGGATAAGATACATTAGGCTTACTGTGAGTGGGGATTTTCGCCCCCACTCCCGGTGGAATGGTTCTTGCGACTTCGACACTGTTTAGGCTCGGGGCCTTAGAGAACACGGACCTAAGTCCAGAGAAAATGGAGTCACCACCCGGACGGGCCAAAAAAAAGAAAGGGGTGGATGACTCGATTCCTAAGGAATCCCCAACCCCCTAATGGGTTCAGAAAGTTGGGTACGTGTGGGGAAGGTGAGAAATGGTCCAGCACCCCCACAACGCCCGGTTCATTAGAACCGGCCTCCTTTACAGGTCTTAATATTATAAAATTCTTAAATATAACGACATTATCCATATTACACACAATAATTAAAAGAAAGCATCATTATATTAAAATCAAAGTAATGTCCAAACAAAGCAAATAAATGGACACCCATCCAAGGATGGAAACATGTCCTTACATCACATGCCTAGATAGGACACCCACCAAAAGGTATAAACATGCCCTTTACATAGGTTCTAAAATAGAAAAGCAAATTAAATTACATGATGTTTAACTAATGAGGTACCCACCAAGTGGAAACATACCTCTTACAACTTTTGGAAATCTAAATTAATTAATAGAAGTAAATAATCATTCATCATAAATAAATAATTCATCAAAGCTATTAATCCAAATAAAAAATAAACATCCATCCATGATAAATTAAATGAATCAAGTATTGAAATTAAATAAATTAAAGCATAAGAGATAAATCAAAGCATAATCAAGTATAGAATTAAATAAAGAAAATAAAAGTCCAATTATAGCTACTGTGACTTTTTATGGAATTAAAATAGATTAGAGTTTTATGTTTTAAAAGATTGGTAAGACTCTTTGATTAACTAAATTAATATTTGAATGGTGAAATCATGAAACTAGGGTTTTAGACACTTTAAAATACTTTTCATTCATGGTTTTAAATGGTGATTTCAAGCTACTGTGTAAATTTAAAGTATTTATGTTTTTATGGTTTTTAATGTTTTAAAGGATCAAGGTTTAGAAAAAGTTAGTGTTTAAAGGAATTAGGGTTTAATATTTTAGGTTTGGAAGTTGAATTAGGGTTTTAGGATTTAAAATTAGGTGATTTGTTGATTTTAGGGTTTGAAAAAAAAACAATTTGGTAATTTTATAAAGTTTTATGAATTTAAACAAACGGATTGAAGTTTTTATAAGTAGAAAAGATGTTTTTTTTAAGGCTTTTTGAATGAAATAGAACCTAGTTTAAAATTTTGAAAGAAACAGAATTTAAATTCTAATTTTGTTGAAAAATATGTTCAATTAGAGTTTTAAGATTTTTAAGAAGAAAAAATAACAATTTTAAGTCTTTTTGGAAAATAAAGTAACGTATTAGGGTTTTAACCTTGGAAAAACTAAATTAAAGTTCTAAGATTTTAACTTTTGAAAAAACACAAAATCCTAGTTTTAGCTACTGTGAAAAAATAAAACAAAAATTAGAATCTCATACCTCCTTTTGTTGATTCTCCAAAAATAATTCTTCTTAGATGAACAAGAATAAAGACAATTGCTGCCTTTTAGCTGCTTAAATCGTGTCCCTGCTATTAATTACTCCTTTTCTCTTCCTTGATTTGGTTTCAAAGTTTCAAGCCCCTATTACTTTCGGCCTCCCTTTTTTTTCATTGCCTTTGGTCTTTATTTATAGTGGTTTGATGTGGTTTATTCCTAATTAGTTAAGGAAAGTAATATTAATAAAAAAAAGAAACCGAAACCTAATTGAATTAGGTTTTGAAAAATTTGAGTTAGAAAAATTGCGCTTCCAAAAAAAATTGCTGCAGGAAAAAATACGCTGGCAAAAAAAACTGCCGCAGAAAACTGCGGCAGTGGGCGGGCTGGGGCGTCGCCCGCAGGATTTTCCTGCGGGCAAATAGAAAATCTATTTTTCTCATAGGAAAATCCTATGAGCGAAATAGAAAAGCTATTTCACCCGCAGGAATTTCCTGCGGCCGAAATAGCTTGGGCTATTTCGCCAGCAGGAATTTCCTGCGGGCGAAATGCCCAAGGGCCCGCAGATGATTTTTTCGTCGCCGATTTTTTTGACTTTGATTTTTATTTTTTGAGTTTTATTTGTTTATTTTTATTTTTTATTAATAAAAATTAGATACTAAAGCAAAAATTATTTAATGAAAATTATTTTGGACAATTTAGACAACAAAAATCATTTTAGACTAAATAAAACATATTGGACCAGATTGGGTCAAAAATTAAGGGTCTACAGTTTGCCCCCTGCTTGAATGATCTGAAAACTTAGTGAAAGAGAGTGAAAAGCAATAAGACTTAATTTTTGAGGTTTTGGGTTCTAGACCCGAGAGATTTGGACACTTGATCCTAAACTAGACTTGGATACTCGATCCTATCTGGATTTGGATACTCGATCCTAAACTGGATTTGGATACTCGATCCTAAATAGGGTTTGGATACTTGATCCTAAACAGGATTAGGATACTCAATCCAAAATTGGGTTCAGATACTCGATCTTAAACTTGATTTGGATACTCGATCCTAAATCAGCTTTGGATACCCGATCCTAAATTGGATTGGGATACTCGATCCTAACTGGTTTCGAATACTCGATCCTAAATCGGATTTGGATACTCGGTCCTAAACTGGATTTGGATACTTGATCCTAAATTGGATTTGGATACTCGATCCTAAACTGGATTTGGATACTCGATCCTAAATTGGATTGGGATACTTGATCCTAACTTGGTTTAGATACTCGATCCTAACTTAGATTCGGATACTCGATCCTAAACTTAATTGGGATACTCGATCCTAACTGGATTTGGATACTCGAACCAAAATTGGACATGGATACTCAATCCTAAACTGGATTTGGATACTCGATCCTAAATTGGATTTGGATACTCGATCCTAACTGGATTTGGATACTTGATCCTAAACTGAATTTGGATACTCGATCCTAATTTGATTCAGATACTCGATCCTAAACTTAATTGGGATACTCAATCCTAACTGGATTTGGATACTCGATCCTAAATCTGATTTGGATACTCGATCCTAACTTGGATTGGGATACTCGATCCTAACTTGATTTGGATTTGGGTACTTGGACCCAGGATTGGGTACTTGGACCCCAGTTTGAATTTGATTTGGGTACTTGGACCTGAGATTGAGTGCTTGGATTGATTTGAATTTGGGTGCTTGGACCCCAGATTGAGTTTGACTAACCTTTTATCTTTTGAGAAATCTGACTACTCCGGTTATTCTATGCATTGTGATTCTTCACCATCAAAATGGATCTTCATCCTTTGAGATCTGGTCTTCATCCTTGAAAATGAATCTTCATCTCTTGACATCGGGTCTTCACCCTTGCAAATGGATCTTCATCCTTTGAGATTGGGTCTTTACCCTTGAAAAATGGGCCTTTATCAATTGGAGGTCGGGTCTTTACCCTGGCTTCAGCTCTTTTAGCTGGATTGGTCTTTTGTCTTTTGCATCTTCATTCTTTTTAGAGTTCTAATGTTCCATTCTTTTGTTCTTCCTTTTTGCAAAGATTTAGCTATTTTTAATTGGACCTTATATCCTCTCCTTACCCCCTATGTGGCAAAATATTTGTAAGTGAGTTTGAAAATATTCAGTATAAAAAATTGAAAAGGAGAAACTTTGCCCCCTGTGTAGGCTCAAACCCATGATTTTTCTATGCGGACTCTGATTGATGTTGTTGTCTAGTTCTTCACACAAGCACGTATTTCTTCTCTTTGCAAGATTGCTAGAGCTTTCTCAAGCAATGGGCTTTCTATGCCCCCCTGATTTGATATCTTCTTTTGATTCTTTACTTCGCAGGGTGTTTGCTGTTCATTTTGCCAAAGAATAGACAACACAAGACAAGAAAATGCGATGTGATATGCTCATGTATGCATGATATGCATGAATAATACTTATAGTTGTTCCATCGACTCACAGACCGAGGTGATCAGCAGAAGTGTTCTCATTGGTTCCCTTTTGACGCTTGTTCAAGTCTTGCATTGGAATGATTGAAAGCTTTGCATTTATGGCTTATATCTTCAAGATGATGAAAACATGAGTGGTGGAGACCCTAAGTAGCAGAGTCAGGGATGCATCCATTTCAAATTATGTTTCAGCATGCCAATTGGCAGCTTGCCAATAATCATTTCCTTTGCCCAATATGTCCTTTGGAGGTTCAACATACTTCCCTTAACTTGAAGGCTTTGTATGACAAAACTTTCTTCTTTTTTTTTTTTGAAATCAAATGTTGGCTTTGCCAGATCAATGTCAATATACCTCAGGACTTGATTTTTCCAAATTAACATATCTATAACATGGCAACCCTATTTACCGTACTAAACTCGGGAATTATTTCTATTTAAGCAAGAACTGTTGCACTTCAGATAGGCACATACACATTACTTGGTCAAAGGTCTCATTTGAGTTTAAATATTGTCTATCTCATATGCATGCTTATCCAAACTATCTCCACTAATAGGCTCTACCTACCAAGAGAGATAAACAGGTCTTTGATAGGCTTGAAATGGGATCTATAAGGGACATGGGCTAAAGTGGAGGCTATTTGTAAGTTGGGCCTGATGTGACACAATGGACAAACCTTCACACTACAAATTTCTTGTTTGAATTTTAGGCAGCTTGGAGGCAATCTTACTAGTCTCTAAATTCTTTCTATCTTTTTGGCATTAATCTAGATCTTGATTAGGACAGTCTTTGCCCTTGCAAAAAGTTTAAGACCCAAATTCATTTCTTATCTTCTTTTCCCTTTTCTTTCCTCTTTATTTTTCTTACTCTTCCCTTTTCTTTCTCTTCCTTACTCTTCCCTTTCTTGTATCATTTTGTCCTTCTTTCTTGTAGGACTATCAAGTATAGAACTTTCAAGAAATGGATGGTCTTTCTCCCTTTTCCTTTGATTTTGATTGAATCTTTGGTTGGGTTGGACCAATTCAAGTCAAAATGTCTTTATAACCCAAATGAAAGCCTTTTGTTGTCTTAGGTAATAGAGAACTCAGTTGGCTTTCTGAACCGCTTTTTATCTCTTTTTTTTATCTTTTCCCTTTCCTTTTTCCTTTTCTTTTTTCTTTTGTCCTTTTTTCTTTTCTTTTTTCTTTTCTTGTTTGTTTTTTTCCCTTTTTTTTTTAGTTCTAGCCCAAATAGAGTTGTCTTGTTTGTACCAACTTGGGCTTCCTAATAATGGATGAGTGGAGTAGCATAAATCTTCTTTAACAGGGATAAATCATTTGTTACTCTATCTTGATATATTGGAGATATTAAGGTAACTTCAACTACCCTTATGGTTTTGAGAACATCAACTACCCTTGTGGTCTTGAAAACATCAACTACCCTTATGGTCTTGAGAACATCAACTACCAATATGGTATTGAGAACTTCAACTATCTTCATGGTCTTGAAACGTCAACTATCCTCATGATCTTGACTAATCAATGCTTTCTTTGATCTTCTTGTCTATTCATCTTAGTGATCATAAGACTTGTCAAAAGAATCACAATAGCTCAGGGCAGGTTGTTGGGGTTATATGCCAATGAAAAGAAAGCTAAAATTTTATGAAGGCTCAAAGGGATAACTAGGGATTGATATTTAATAAGGTGGATACTAGTTGTTGGCTAACCAAATAATGCCTAGATCATCTCTCCCTTAAATAAGCAGAGTTGCAATTTCGCCTTGAAAGTTTGTCAAAGCGTGTTCTAAGACTGACTAGGACCTAGACAAAGGTAATTATGCAGGATCCCTCTCTAAGTAAGCATACACAACTCAATGCTATAGAGCAATTCCCTCATTTAGTAAAGTTATTCAAGTCATGACGCCTAGACACATTAATTCATGAATCATCAAGGTAGATTTCTCATTGGTTGAGCATCAAAATGAACAAAGACCAACAAAAATTTTGATGAAAGTAATTTATTCAAGCAACTTTAAATTTGAAAAACACGGTAGTTCCAATTAAAGAAAGTAAAATTGAAAAGCAACATTTAAGCTAAGGAAAGTTCATTGAGTTAGGCTTCTTTTCCATTCACATCATCAATATCCCCATCTTGAAAGGATGATAAAATAAAATCTTCTTCCAATCCTTTTCCCACCATGAAGGTTGCCGGTGGAGGTACTCTATTGAACCCTGGAAATGGATTATCTTTGGTGTTAGGCTTTTCTGGCTCGGGTCTTCACCCTTGCAAATGGATCTTCATCCTTTGAGATTGGGTCTTTACCGTTGAAAAATGGGCCTTTATCCATTGGAGGTCGGATCTTTACCCTGGCTTCAGCTCTTTTAGCTGGATTGGTCTTTTGTCTTTTGCATCTTCATTCTTTTAAGAGTTCTAATGTTCCATTCTTTTGTTCTTCCTTTTTGCAAAGATTTAGCTATTTTTAATTGGATCTTATATCCTCTCCTTGCCCCCCTATATGGCAAAATATTTGTAAGAGAGTTTGAAAATATTCAGCATAAAAAATTGAAAAGGAGAAACTTTGCCCCCTGTGTAGGATCAAACCCATGATTTTCTATGCGGACTCTGATTGATGTTGTTGTCTAGTTCTTCACACAAGCACGTATTTCTTCTCTTTGCAAGATGACTGGAGCTTTCTCAAGCAATGGGCTTTCTATGCCCCCCTTGATTCAATATCTTCTTTTGATTTTTTACTTTGCAAGGTATTTGCTGTTCACTTTGAAAAGGAATAGACAATACAAGACAAGAACGTGCGATGTGACATGCTCATGTATGCATGATATGCATGAATAATACTTACAGTCATTCCATTGATTCATAGACTGAGGTGATTAGCAAAAGTATTCTCATTGGTTCCTTTTTTATGCTCGTTCAAGCCTTATTGGAATTATTGAAAGCTTTGCATTTGTGGCTTTTATCTTCAAGATGTTGAGAACATGAGTGGTGGAGACCCCAAGCAGCAGAGTCAGGGATACATCCATCAAACTATTTTTCAGCATGTCGGCTGATAGCTTCTTCATGACCTTGCCAATAATCATTTCCTTTGCCCAATGTGTCCTTTGGAGGTTCAACATACCTTCCTTAACTTAAAGGCTTTGTATGACAAAACTTTTTTTTTTGAATTTTTAAATTTTAATTTTGAAATCAAATGTTGGCTTTGCCAAATTAATGTCAATGTACCTCAGGACTTGATTTTTTCAAATTAACATATCTATAACATGACAACCCTAGTTACCATACTAAACTCAGGAATTATTTCTATTTAAACAAGAATTGTTGCACTTCAGATAGGCACATACACATTACTTGGCCAAAGGTCTCATTGAATTTAAATATTGTCTATCTCATATGCATGCTTATCCAAACTATCTCCACTAATAGACTCTATCTACCAAGAGAGATCAACATGTCTTTGATAGGCTTGAAATGGGGTCTATAAGGGACATAGGTTTAAGTGAAGGCCATTTTGAGATTGGAGCTGGTGTGACACAAAGGACAAACATTCATACTACAAATTTCTTGTTGGAACTTTAGGCAGTTGGGAGCAATCTCGCTAGACTCCAAATTCCTTCTATATTCTTGGTATTAGTATGGATCTTGATTAGGACAGTCTTTGCCCTTGCATAATGTTTGGTACCAAAATTTGCTTCTTTTCTTCTTCTCCCTTTTCTTTCTTTTTATTTTTCTTACTCTTCCCTCTTCTTTCTCTTTCCTTACTCTTCCCTTTCTTTTATCATTTTGACCCTCTTTCTTGTAGGACTGTCAAATACAGAACTTTCAAGAACTGGATGGTCTTCCTCCTTTTCCTTTGATTTTGATCGAATCTTTGGTTGGGTTGGACCAATTCAAGTCAATCCGTCCTTATAAACCAAATGGAAGCCTTTTTTTTATCTTAGGTAAAAGAGAACTCAGTTGGCTTTTTGAACCGCCTTTTTAGGTTTTCTTTTCTTTTTTCTTTTCTTTTTTTCTCTTTTTTTTCCTTTTCTTTTTATTTTCTTTTGTCATTTTTCTTTTCTTTTCTTCTCTCTTTTTTGTTAGGTTTTTTTTTGTTCTAGCTCTAAAAGAGTTGTCTTGTTTGTACTAATTTGAGCTTCCAATAATGGATTAGTGGAGTGACATAAATCTTCCTTAATAGGGATAAATCATTTGTTACTTTGATGTTTATGTTGATATATTGGAGATATTAGGGAAACTTCAACTACCCTTATGGTCTTGAAAACTTCAACTATCTTCATGGTCTTAAGAACTTCAACTACCCTTATGGTCTTGACTAATCATTGCTTTCTTTGATCTTCTTGCCTCTTCACCTTAGTGATCATAAGACTTGTCAAAAGTATCACAACAACTCAAGGTAGGTTATTGGGGTTTTTAAGTCAATGAAAAGAAAGCTAAAATTTTATGAAGACCCAAAGGGACAACTAGGGATTGATATTTTATAGGGTGGATACTAGTTGTTGGCTAACCAAATAATGCCTAGGTCATCTCTCCCTTAAATAAGCAGAGTTGCAATTTCGCCTCGAAAGTTTGTCAAAGCATGTTCTAAGACTGACTAGGACCTAGACAAAGGTAATTATACAGGAGCCCTCTCTAAGTAAGCATACACAACTCATTGCTATAGAGCAATTCCCTCACCTAGTAAAGTCATTCGAGTCATGATGCATAAATATATTAACGAAAATCCCTCACCTAGTAATGCTAGATTCCTCATTGGTTGAGCACCAAAATGAACAAAGACCAACAAAAATTTTGATGAAAGTAATTTATTCAAGTAACTTTAAATTTGAAAAACACAATAGTTCCAAAATATTAAAGAAAGTAAGATTGAAAGGCAACATTCAAGCTAAGGAAAGTTCATTAAGTTAGGCTTCTTTTCCTTTCACATCTTCAATATTTCCATCTTGAAAGGATGATAAAACAAAATCTTCTTCCAATCCTTTTCCCACCATGAAGGTTGCTGGTGGTGGCACTCTTCCAAATTTAGGCAAAGGGTTGTCCTTGGTATTGGGTTTATCCAGCTCGGGTAGCTTGCCACTATTGATTAGGTCTTGGATCTCATGCCTTAGACGAGCACATTTATCTATTTCATGTCCTCGCATTTGATGAAATTGACAGAAGGCCTCGGCATTGAAGTTTGATTGCAATGGATTATGTAAAGGTCGAGGAGCTAATGGTTGTAACAACCCTTTCTTTTGCAGCTTGTTAAAAACCCAAGATAGAGGTTTCCCCAATTCTGAGAATTGTCTTTTATTCCCTTGATCGGTTACATTAACATCAACTTCTTTTTGTGTGCTTTGATTGTTAGGCTGATTGTTCCCTTTCTCATTCCTTCTTATTGAAAAGCGATTCTTCTATGTTTCCCACTCTTCAATTTGTAGACCAGCTTGGAGAAGATCTTTGAAATCCCTTATAAGGGTGTGAGACATCCTTTCACAGAGATTAGGCAACACCCCTCTCACAATCATCCTTATTTGATCGGATTCATCGGGCCTCTTCTTGAGTAAAGCGGCCTTGTTTCTCCATCTCTTGACATAATCTACAAAATTCTCATTCGGCCTTTGCCTAATGGACTCCACTTCCATTAAGGTAACTTCCAACTCAACATTATATCCTTATTGTTGGATGAAGGCTTTGTAAAGTAGATCCCAACTCTTTTGTGTTCCATCATCTAAGGTATTGAACCAATTTTGGACAACATGGTCCAACGAGAGCATAAAGTACCTTAGGATTTGAGCCTTAGTAGCTCGGACAGACTGCATGGTAGTGATATACTGCTTTACATGGAGATGAGGATTTCTGGTGCCATTGTACTTTGCAAAGGATGGCATCTTGAACTTGTACGGGACTTCTTCATCTTGTTCAAATAGTTTATCAATCTCGAACATCTTTTTGGTTTTCAGCTTTTTCTCAAATTTCTTTTTTTAAATCAGCAATCATCTTTTCAACATCGGATGTCTCGGTCTTTTCAATAGTTGCTTTCTCAGCAACCTTCGTTTCTTTCTTCTTCTCTTGAATATCTTGGTATTATTGAGCCCAATCATCATCATCATCAATGATCACCTTTTCATCATCAAAAACCACTTCACCAACTTTAGTCTTCCCTTTGTCCCTTGGCTTCATAGTGCTAGCAGATGCCTCGGCATGATTCTCTAAGATTGCAGTCAATTGGTTCTTCATGGTCTCAGCTAGGGCCTCTTTTATTTCTTCCATTTTGGCGTTGAGGGCCTCATCCACCATCCTTTGAATTTGTTCGGGCTCCATTGTTCTTGGTGAGCAAGTGATTGAGTCGTTGCTAGATACTTCATCTCCGCCATAGGTCGGATTGTTGTAAGCTTTTAAACTATCCTAATCTAAGGTTGTGAGCCAGAGAGGATCAATGATATGAGGTGCAAATGTATGCATGTATGCAAAAACAATCAACCAAGAAAGATAATTAGGATGTTCCTTCCAACCTTATAACATCCACACACGAATGGCGAGTCTCTTTTTCTAGGTATATGGTTAACAAAATAACAAAATACTTACATGGAGTACTTTGCTTTCGAATAATTCCCTCGGACGTTTCAACCAATAGTTATATTTTCGAAAATGGAAGTCCATTCATAGTAATTCCCATTAATTAGGTTTTAATCCATTAAACCAACTATAGTAGCTTTTATGCCATATTGGATTAAAATGAAATTAAGAGGTTTATTATAAATAGATTTCTCACTTGAAAAAGGTAACTAATGATTCATACTAAAAACAAAGCCCATGGTTAACTTATTCTTAGTGTAAACTAGGCCCACAATTGATTTTTGGTATTTCATAATTGACCTAAATATTTTTACAAGCTCCTTGTAAGAAAAGATGAAAATAGTTTTGTCTCTAAGCCCATTGTAAAAGGTTTTAGAAAAAATGGACTTTGGGCTTAGTATTTGGGCCATGGGCCAAAGAAGAAAAGTTTTATGTCCAAAGACCATCTTGAAAAATTTTGAAAATAGCTTTGGTCTTTTGGATTTTAAAGAAAAAATTATTTTGAGCTTACAATAAACTTAGGTCATATTAGAAAAAGAACAAACCAAATAAGCCATGATTTATTTGGTTCGGGCTTTCCTTGGAGTGGTCCCATGTCTGGAGCTTTGACAAAGATCTCTTCAAGTGGTGGGAAGCTCATCTTCTCATTCTTCTTTGGCTGGACATTGTTGGCTTCATCATATCCCAACCCCTTCTTGGAAGTTTGAGTTTTAAAATCTGGCAGCTTTGTCAAACCGGCCTTTCCCTTTCCAAGACCAGCTCCAGGAAGGTAGTTCATGCTCTTCATCATATTCAAGACTATAGAGTCCACTACTTCATCATCAAAAATTGCTGCTACTTGGAAACCGTTGAGAGGCCTCTCAATCATTAGAGCATTAACAACCTCATTATCTTCGGCCTCGATTACTACTGTTTTATCTCCATTAGGGAACTTGATCTTTTGATGAAGGGTGGAAGGCACTCCATCAAGAGGATGAAACCATGGTCATCCCAAGAGTAAGGCAAAGGTAACAGGTATGTCCAAAATAACAAATTCGACAATAGATTCAATTGGACCAACTTTGACAGCAGCTTTGAAAGTTCCTTCGGCATGTCTCTTAGTGTTGTCATAAGCTCGAATGGTTACCTCGGTCGGGTTTAGATCCCTTGTTGACATGGCTAGCTTTGGCAATATTTTAAGTGGACAAATATTTATGGTGAACCCATCATTGACCATTGCACATGGAGTCCTTTTCCCTTTGATTTCTATTTTGATAAAGAGAGGGCGGATGTGATCTCTCCCCTCCTCTGGTAAATCTGCATCTGAGAAAGAAACCGCTCCCATATTAACTTCACTCTTCTCTTGAATATCTTCACATTTCATTACTCCTCCAATTTTTATGAAGTTGATCAGCTCCTCCAATGTTGTAGAGGTAGAAATTGGCATGCTAGCTAAGGCCTTGGCCATAGTTTCTCGATGCTTTTTAGAAGTAGCCAATAAGTCCCAAATGTTAACACTTGCTTGGGTTCTTTTCAATTGCTTGAGCACAGTATCATCTTCATCTTCTTTATTCCCTACTTCAACTTCCTTTCCTTTATTAATTTCTACCTCCTTAGGCAGTGGCCTTGCATAAAGCTTACCAGATCTAGTGTTCATTACTTCATCTTCTTTGGGCTCGGACCAGGTCCATTCCTCCTTCTTGGATACAAGATCATCATCATTATCGATTGAATCCCAAAACCCGTTGACAACACAAATTGCTACTTTTTTACCCACCATAGCTTGTTTAATTTCGCCAAATACCTCTTCTTCTTTGGTTGCTTCTCCAACCACATCTTAGAAAGAAGACATGACAAAATCTTGATGCAAACCCCCTCCAATCATGAAGGTTGCCGGTGGTGGTACTCTATTGAACTTTGGTAATAGATTATATTGGGTGTTCGGCTTGTTGGGCTTGGGAAGCTTTCCACTATCAATTAAATTTTGGATTTCATGCCTCAATCTCACACATCTATCCATGTCATGCCCTTGCATTTGATGAAATTGACAAAATGCTTTAGTGTCAAAATTAGGTGGGAGAGGGTTAGGCAAAGGATGAGGATTTAAGGGTTGTAAAAATCCCTTTTTTTGAAGCTTATTGAGAACCCAAGACATCGATTTTCCTAAGTCCAAAAACTGCCTCCTTGTTCCTTGGCTAGTAGCGTTTACATTGACTGCCTTTTGCATGCTTTGGCTACCAGATCGATAGTTTCCTTTCTTGTTCCTTTTTATTGAAAAATGGTTCTTCTCTCTTTCCCATTCTTCAATTTGCAGACCAGCTTGGAGGAGATCTTTGAAATCACGGATGAGTGTGTGAGACATCCTTTCACAAAGACTAGGTAACATCCCTCTCGCAATCATCCTTATTTGATTGGATTCATCGAGCCTTTTCTTGAGCAAAGCGGCCTTATTTCTCCATCTTTTTACATAGTCCACAAAATTCTCATTTGGCCTTTGTCTAATAGACTCCACTTCCATTAAGGCCACTTCCATCTCGACATTGTATCCATATTGTTGGATGAAGGTCTTGTATAGCAAATCCAAACTCTTTTGTTTTCCATCATCTAAGGTATTGAACCAATTTTAGACAACAGGGTCCAATGGGAGTATAAAGTACCTTAGAGTTTGAGCCTTAGTAGCTCGGGCAGACTGCATGGCTTGGTTCTATCAAACTTCGCAAAAGATGGCATTTTGAACTTGTACGGAACTTTTTCATCTAGCTTAAATAATTTTTCAACTTCGGACATTTCTTCGGTCTTCAGTTTCTTCTTAAATTTCTTTTCTAAGTCCGTAATCATCCTTTCAACATCAGAAGTTTCGGTTTTCTCCATAACTGATCTTTCAACAATCTTTGGTTCTTTCTTCTTGTCTTGAGGATCTTTTTCGCCAGCGCAATTTTTCCACAGCAGTTTTTTTTTCGCTAGTGCAATTTTTCCGCAGCAGTTTTTTTTCGCCAGTAAAATTTTTCCAACGTAAAATTTCCAAAACCTAATATTAGGTTTTGGTTTCCTTTTCTTAATAAATGTTATATTCCATGAATAACTAGAATGAACCATAGAAATCTTCTATAAATAAGGACTAAGACAATAAAAAAAGAGGAGGAAAAAAAAAGAGGAAATCGGGGATCAAAAATTGGGACGAAAATTGGGAGAAAAGTTGAGACCGAATGCATGGAAAACCACTTAATTGCATGGGTGTCGATTTTGTTTGATTCGATATTGATTGTGGATTTAGGGATAGGGAAGTCTTGATGCATCTTTATAACTCTTGAACTTAACAAAATTTATCTTGTTAGTGTGCTTTGATTTTAGCCTTACTTGGGGACAAGCAAGGAATTAAGTGTGGGGTATTTGTTAGATCATTTTTGTACTAGTTTTTAGTGTAATTTTATGTTTTTTTAGTTAATGTTTTGATTGATTTTTGTTTTAAGTTTGTTTAAAGTGTTTGTTTTAGGTTTAGGTGCAAAAACACCCTTAGAAGATAAAAAAAGTGCAAGAAAAGCATGAACCAAGCAAGACATGGCCAAGCCAAATCAAGCTTGGCCGTGTCCCTCAAAGAATGAACAGGGCAGAGCATGACACAGCCATGAGACATGGCCAAGCCTCTGGCCGTGTCTCATTCAAGGAGCAAAACCAAAGAAACCACAAAGAAAGAGCAAAAATGAAGAAGCAAGAAGAGACACACTGAGTGACACGGCCAAGCCACTGGCCGTGTCACATGACACAGCCAGCAAGCTTGGTCGTGTCCCATCTTGAGCCAAAGAAGAGAAGGAAAAGAAGCAAGCAGAAGCAGACACACTCAGTGACACGGCCAAGCCACTGGTCATGTCACATGACACGGCCAGCAAGCTTGGCCGTGTCCCATTTCATGCCAACAGATCTTGGAGCAAGCAAAGAAGGAAAGAAAAGAAGCAGAAGCAAACACACCCACATGACACGCCCAAGCTACTGGCCATGTCACATGACACGGCCACAAGCTTGGCCGTGTCACCCCCTTGAGACCAAAAGAAGAGAAAGAAAAGAAAGAAAGAAAATGGGCAGTGAAGGACACGGCCAGCAAGCTTGGCTGTGTCCCAAGGAAAATTGAGAGACACGGCCAAGCCACTCTTGGCTTGGCTGTGTCACACCTAAAACATTTGATTTCTTTTGCATGAAGTGGGGAACAAAGTGGGAGACAATGCCTTGTGCTTGCCAAAAGAAATACTAAAAAAAGAAATAGTGGGGAACAAAGTGAAATGGTGTGAGTTGGAAGGCATGAGTTGTGTTTTTGGATGAATTAAAAAGAGGAGAAGAGGGAAATTGGAAAAAGAGTTGGCTTCTTGGAGCCAAAATTTCTGCTACACGTTTGGGAGGGGGAGAGAGTGACACTCTCCCTTGTCCCTTCATCTTCATCTCCATTTCCATTCTCTCCACCTTCTCCATCTTCCATTGACAAGATCTTTGAGGTTCTTTGGGATAAATGGGGTTAACAAGCTCTTGAAGGTTGAAGAAGCTTCATTGAAGGGATTGGTAACTTGAGAAAGCTCCATTTCATCTTCCAAAGGCAAAATCAATTGAAGGGTTGGTGACTTGAGAAAGCTCCATCCAATGGTTTGGTGACTTGAGAAAGCTCCATTCCATATTGCAAGGGGAATCAACCATTGAAGAGGGCTTGAGTTCTTCATCAAACACTACAAAAATATTCGGTATTTGCGACGGATATCTGTGACGGACTTATTTTCATCTCAAATTTGCTACGGATCTGCGACGAATTTGCAACGGAAGGACAAGTTAGAGGAATTTTGAGAAATTGGTCGCAAATCAGTAGTAAATCTGCGACAAAAATCATTCCGTCGCAAATAATCGTCGCAAAAGTTGGCGCGGATACTTGGCGGGAGAGAGACCCGCGTATATTTTTTCGCAAAAATTTTTTCTGTCGCAGATTGGTTGTAGAAAACACTAAAAAAAGCAATTTGCAACGGAGATCTGCGACCGTCTATTGCCATCGCAAATTTCACTACAAAAATATTCGGCATTTGCGACAGAAATCTGCAACGGACTAGTTTTCGTCATAAATTGCCACGAATCTGCAACACATTTGCGACGGAAAGACAAGTTAGAGGAATTTTGAAACATCCGTCGCAAATCTGTTGTTTATCCATTTTTTGTGGGGCCCAATTAGCAAAATAGTAGTGCCATCTCCCAATTTCAAATCTATTCAAATTTCACTCTCTGCCCAAAACAGTCTCCTATTCTCTTTCTCTGCCTCTAGGCTCCAGATTTTGAGTATTTTCAAATTATAGCACATCATCCACCATTCATTTGTGAAAATCAACGGCTCTAATTGAATCTAAATCTCACTGAATGCGTCACACAAGGAATCTTTAGAACCTCCTGGTTTGAGTTAGGTTTAGTTTCTGCAGAGTTCAGATTATGGCTTCTCGGAACCAGAACAGACCTCCTCGAAGTCCTTCCGCTGTAAGTAATATTTTTTTAATTCTTTCATTTTAGAGTTGTTTGGTTTCTGAGCAAAGAAAAGAAACTGAGGGAAAGTTTTGGATCTAAGAATTTATTCGATTGGTTTTGTAGAAGGATGGTGGTGGTGGTGGTGTCCCATTGGACAAGCATAGAAGGATAGGAGCAGGAAGAATTGGGGGACCAAGCAATACTGACCGCAAGCCATTTGGGTCTGTTAACAAAAGGTAGGATGTTACTGCAACATGTGATGTAGGTAGCACTTATGCTTCAGAGTTTGAGAACATTGATTTCACAAAAGAAGAAGTCGAAGCTTTGGTGAATGAAAGACCCAAAATGAAGAAGTTCGATCACAAGGTTCTTCTTCAATCCTTTTATTATTAATATGGGTTCAATCACAAATGTTTATTTGGTCATATTTTTGAAAAATTTTGTACTCTTTTGGTGTTTTTGATTTGTCAGGGAAATATGGAACTAGCAAGTGAGCTTAACAGCAGGCTCAAGCTTTGTATCAAATGGTTCTAGAAAAGGGATGAAGCACATGTTGATATGCAGGGAAAGCTTCAAAATGCTCTGGAAATTTCTGAGAAACAATGTGCAGACAAAGGCAATCTTTTCTTTCCCAATTGTATATATATTGAATGATCTCCACTTAATGAGAAATTTATACATTGTTGAGTTACTGGAGAACCATGAATAACATGAATAGCAATTGAGTATAGCTTCTGTTTAAAGAGAATATTACCCCCTTGCCAGTACATTGTTATGGTTTAGCCTCCATTTTGAATTGCTATGTTGTTTGCTATTTACTCTTAGATAGAGATGTTGTGGAAACAAAATTTGAGTGTTAATTTAGATTCACTTGTGCAATTTTAGAGGTGGAAACGAAAAGCAAAGAGGAGAACTACAATTTAGTTATTTTAGAACTGAGGAAACAGAATACTTCTTTACAAGAGAAACTCACAAATGAAGAATCAGAAAAATTGGTAAGTATGCACTCATTACAAATTTGCCATGTTTAGTTACTGTTATGCTTCTGTTAGGTTCATTTTCTACTTTTGATCCTGTGGTTTGGCAATTAGGAAGCAATTGACCGTCATACAAGAGAAAAGGAAGGTCGGGTTGCTGCCGAAGCTTTGCAGGCTTCTCTTTCAAAAGATCTTGAAAAAGCTCAACAGGATATATTAGCAGCCAATCAAAGGGTAATCTCTATTTTGTTTTTAGTGCCTGTCATATTAAGTTCAATTGCTACTGTTACCTGATTGGAAGAACGTGTCCCATGAATATGGTGAATTCTATGCTCTTTGCCTTATGTACTCCTTGAGTTTCCATGCTTAAAACCTATAAATTTGTTTAATTGTTAAATTCTGCAGGCTACCTCACTGGATGATATGTACAAGCGTTTGCAAGAGTACACTCTGAGTCTACAACAATACAATAGCAAACTGCATTCTGAGCTTGAAACAGCCCGTGAGTCTCTCAAATGTGTGGAAAAGGAGAAGGCGACTATTGTGGAGAACCTTAGTACTTTAAGAGGTCACTATAATTCACTGCAAGAACAGTTAACTTCATCCAGAGTAAGGTTCTTCAATTTGGTATTCATTTAGTAGCTAATTATTCTTGGTTGAAGCTTAATGTATTTTATTTGTTTCAGCTTCTAAGTATTATATTTCTCCTCATTACTACTTCTAGGCTTCTCAAGATGAAGCTATAAATCAGAAAGAATCATTAGCTAGTGAAGTTAAATGCCTCCGGGGAGAATTGCAGCAAGTGAGAGATGATCGTGATCGCCAAACAGCACAAGTACAAGCTTTAACTGCTGAAGTAGTGAATTACAAAGAAAGTACGGGAAAATCCTTTACTGAGATAAATAATTTGATGGCAAAATCAAAATCCTTGGAGGTTTGTTCATATTACTTTTTAAGTCATACATACATGTGTTGGTTGACATTACTTAGTCTAGAGGTTTTCCAATGCAGGACACATGCTCTGCTCAAAGAGAGCGTATACATTTATTAGAGCATCAGTTAGCTGCTGCTAATGAGAAGTTAAAGGTAATATTTCAATATTGTGTTAAATTTCTCTTGCGCTAGTCACATACTACATCATCTAAGTTCTGCAGTCATGGGCTAGGTTTTTTGAGTTTTGCTAATTAATTTTTATTATTTGTTCTCTTTAGATGTCTGATTTGTCTGCAGTAGAAACAAGGACAAAATTTGAAGAACAAAGAAAAACTGCTCAAGAGCTACAAGAGCGTCTTGCTGAAGCAGAATATCGATTGACTGAAGGAGAAACATTAAGGAAAAAGTTACATAATACTATCTTAGTAATACTCTATCCTTTGTCATTTATAAACCTTACAAAATGCTCTAGATGGTTGTTTATACAAGGTTTTAAATGGTATGAATTAACTTGTATAACAAGAATTAAAGGGGAATATACGAGTGTTTTGTAGAGTGCAACCTTTATTACCAGATGATAGTGTTGGTACAGAAGCGCAACCAGTTATTTCTTATGCTACGTCAGTAGAAACTCTTGGTCGGGGAATTGATTTGATTCAAAGTGGCACAGGCAAGCTTCTTTGTGACTAATGCTTTTTAGTTTTTATTTATGTAGAATATTTGTTGCTTGTATGATTGAAAGTTAACCATTTGATTATCTAGTGCAATATCATTTTAAAATGGCAAATATACCCTTTCACATTTGGTTACTTATCATTTGCTAATATAGTGCTTCGTTATTGTAAACAGGGCAGAAATATCCATTCACATTTGACAAAGTGTTTAATCATGAAGCTACTCAGCAAGATGTGTTTGTGGAAATATCCCAACTGATACAAAGTGCTTTGGATGGTTACAAGGTTAGTTTATGGCATCTTCAACTTTTATTTTCTTGCGCTTAATGATTTGATTATGCATAATATGACTTCGAGTTTTATTGTTAATTGATTATATATTTTGGAATTTCAACATCATCTAATTTACATTGAATATTGATTTAGGTGGTTCAAAGCGACATGTATTAGTTTGTGGTAATTATGTCCATCAAAAGATGCATTGATACGGAATCATAATATCATAATCTCATGTTGGATGTCATCTACTTTAACCCTTATCATTTTGGGACTGGCTAAGCATGAGAGACATGATAATGTAAAAGTTGTCAATATCAAAATTATCAAAAATGCATGTCAAACTAATATTGTAGTTCAATTGCTTTTGATTGAAGTGTAGTTGTCTTTTTGCTATTTGCCACAACTGCATAAATAGAGCTTATTTTGTGCTGCCTTTGCCCTAGCATTGTTGTGAATTATTTGTCATTGTAGAGCTTATTATGTGTTGTCGTTGCCCTAGTAGTGTTGTAAATAAAATGTTATTGTGGTGCTTTTGCAGGTCTATATTTTTGCTTATGGCCAGACGGGTTCTGGCAAGACATATACAATGATGGGTAAGACAGAGGCTCGAGAACAAAAGGGGCTAATTCCTCGATCACTGGAACAAATATTTCAAACTAGCCTGTCCCTCTTGGCACAAGGCTGGAAGTACAAAATTCAGGCCTCCAATGTCTATTTAGAATCGCATTTTTAACCTCAAGTATGTCTTGCAGACTCAACCAGAATTCAGGCCTCCAATGTCTGAAGTTGTTCAGGATCTGAAAGACGTGATAAGGAGAGAACACCCCAGCACTATAATTTAATATTGAAGATCTATATTGTTATTTTCAAGATAGATTATTCATAGTAGTGTTCTTAACACTTGTATAGTTAAATTGTAAAATATTTTATTCTATTGAAGATTAATAAAAGAATTATTTTTTATCAATGTAATTATTGTTTTTTTAGATTGTGTTTAAATGTTCCAAATGTATTTATAAAGTTCTCATAAAATTAATTGATAATACAAATAGTTCCAATAAAAATCAATATTAAATTACTACGGATTTGCTACGAATCTGCGACGGATATTTGAAATCTATGACGGAATCTGTGACAGATACTGCGACGACAATCTGCGACGGAATCTGTGATGACAATCTTCTATGGAATCTGCAACGAATTTGTGACGAAAATCTGTGACGAAATCTGCGACGAAAATCTGGGACGGAATCTGGGACGGAATCTGCGACGGCTGCCCTTTACCCGAGAAAATTTAAGTGTGAGATTTGCAACCGCCGAGTGGTTGCAAATCTGTCGCAATCTGTGACGGCTTGTCGCAAAATTGAAAATTGCGAAGCCTTTTTTATTAACGGATCGTATCCGTCGCAGATCGGTAGCAAATCTTTATTTGCGACGGATCTGCGACGGATTCTGTCCATTGCAGATAGCGTTTTTTTTTGTAGTGAAATACATCAAGTGGAGCTAGGAGGAAGACTAGCAATCCTACTCTTGGCATCTTCATAAGGGGTTTTTCTATTCTCTCTTTTAATTCATTCTTATTGTTGTTGTTGTATTAAGAGATTGATATTGCAATGGACAATTTGTATTTGTTTTATATTGAGTTGAATGAATGTGTTAAATTGATGATGTTGAGCTAAATACCCATGCCTAGGGTTTGTAGTATATTTGGTTGAATGTCTTGATTTGATATTTCCATTGATGTTCCTTGTTGATTGGTTGATTGTATTGTATTAAATGCTAGGTTGATAGATTAGCTACCTATTGATCTTTGAATAATGGATGACGGACCGAGAGGTGAAATCCGATATTGGAACTATATAATCGACCACCCTTTGAATGAATTAGAAATATAAGTTCTAGGGTTTATTAATTTGGTAATGTAGAAGAATTGGTCATTGTTAATTCATGAATGTGAGAACTAATGGATTGGTAATTGACTAATTAACCTTAAGGAACAAATTAATTACAAGGTTATGTTAATGGATAATTGAGAATTGAGCTTTGATTGAATGGACCTATGACTCTAGGCACCTTCCCAAGAATCGATTTGATCTTGTACAACCTTCACACATCATCCCTATGCACGTTAATTTTAGGTTTAAATTGTCCTTCCACAATTTCGAACAACAAACACTTTCATATTTAAATAACTTGTTAATCAAGCTATTACGAACCACACCTTCTTAGGGAAACGACCTTGGGGCGATCACCTTTGCTACAGCTACCTCATATACTTGCGAGTGACGCTTTGTAGTAGTACTTAATTCGAGCGCAACACTACCACACTGTGCCCCAAAGAATTGGTAACCAACACATCAAACCCTAAGGACTCTGAATGTATATCACTCACAGGCAAGATGGATGCACTGATGTATGAATGTGTTGATCTAGGATCTATCAATGTATGAATAGATGTACTAAGTATATAAAATGTACCAACATCACATCTGAGGCATCCAGCTTCTTCTGCATCACATTACCCTCTGTACAACTCTGGTCTCCTCTAGCCTACTCACTAATTTCAAATACCCTCTTTGACTAGACCATGGTCTGCCACTCCTGCCACTACATCTATCGGCCCTACCTCCTCTCACACTCAGCTTGGATACTATTGTGTATGCTGATTTATCCTCTGGTGACTCTAGATAATCTCTAATATTGGGGTTTTGGGACCCATATCCAAAATAACTCCTTGGTGCACTAGTCCTTTAAAAAACACCTCAGTGCATCCAACTGCACTAAGCACATATGGGTGGAGGAGATTTTTGAGAAGCTAGGGTCGGGGCACTAACCAATGAAGCTGCAAGCCTCTGCCTCTACTGCTGTAATGACCTACCAAGCTACCCTTGGCTCCTAAGGAACCTCTGGGAAAGCTCCCTCTGCCTCTTTTTTAAGATGAAGGCCCTATCTTAATCTCAGGTCTCCTCGCTGTGGGCCCTTAATTTTGGCCTTAGACAAGTTTGGTCTAATTTTAAAAGCTTGAATTAAGTTCGGTCCAATTTTAAAAGCTTGAATCAAATCCAATTCAAATTTAAAGGGTTAGATGGATTCTGGTCTAATTTTAAAAGCCCAAACATGGTCCGGTCTAATCTTAAAAGCCCAAACTGAGCAGACTATACACCCTTAATTTTTGACCTAGTCTGATCCAATATATTTTAATTAGTCCAAAATAATTTTTATGTTGTCTAATATATTTTAATTAGTCCAAAATAATTTTTGTGGTATCTTGATTAATTTTAATATTTATTTTAGTAAAAAATGGTGAAGTGAATAAAAAAAATCAAAAATAATAAAAAATAAAAAATAACAAAAAAAATCGGCAGCTTTTTCGCCAGCGCAATTTTTCCACAACAGTTTTTTTTTTGCCAGTGCAATTTTTCCGCAGCAGTTTTTTTTCGCCAGCAAAATTTTTCCAACGCAAAATTTCCAAAACCTAATACAATTAGGTTTTGGTTTCCTTTTCTTAATAAATGTTATATTCCGTGAATAACTAGAATGAACCATAGAAATCTTCTATAAATAAGGACTAAAACAATAAAAAAAGAGGAGGAAAAAAAAAAGAGGAAATCGGGGATCAAAAATTGGGACGGAAATTGGGAGAAAAGTTGAGACCAAAACTGAGTAGGAAAGGCTTTGAATCAATCTGATTTTCTTGAGAAAGCAAACAACAATTCAATCCATCAAAGGCAGCAAAGCTTGCCTTTATTTTTGTTCATCCAAGAAGTAATTTTTGGTGTAACCTACGAACGAAGGTTTGAGTTCTTAATTTCTTTTTGTTTCTTATAGTAGCTTCGTCATTTATTTAATTCATAAGATTACACACTCAAAACTTCAATCTTTGAAGATGTGATAACTTGATCTTTGTTTCCAGAAACCTTAAGAGAATTCCACTATTTATAAATACCTTTAAAAACTTTAATTTGTTTCTTTGTTTTTTCCAAAAAATCTTAAATCGTTCTAAAACACTAAAAATCATCCTTTTGTTTCCCTAAAACCTCAAAAACCTAATTTATTCCTTCTGTCCCCAAAAACCCTAAATTGTCTCTTTTGTTTTTATAAACTTTAAATCGTTTTCTCTATTTTCAAAAACAAACCCTAAATTACTTTTTCTGTTTCTTCAAAATATCAAAACCCTAATCTGTTTTCCAATGTTTCAAAACCTTTAAACCCTAAACTTCACTTTACAGCTTCTAAAAAATTACATAAAGTTTTATAAAACAATAAATTGTTTTCTCAAAATCTAAAAAAAAAAATTCATTCTCCGAAACCCTAATTCAAAAATCCTAAAACCCTAATTCAACTCCAAAACCCAAAACAGTGAACCCTAACTCCCTTAAAACCAAAACCTAAAGTTTTCTAAACCCTAATCTTTTAAACCTTAAAACCCTATAAACATATTCAAACACAGTAAGCTCAAAATAATAATTCAGTAACCGAAAATCATAGATCTAAGTGTTTTAAAGTGTCCAAAACCTAATTTCATGATTATACATCTCAAACCATAATTTGGTTAATCAAAGAACTTTACCAACTTTTTAAATCAAAAAACTTTTCCTCCATTTTAATCCCATTAAAATCACAGTAGCTTCCAAAATCCTAAATACATGAAATCTTAAATAGAAATAGTAGCCCTAATTTGAATCTTTACTTGCTTTATTAAATTTTATATTTGATTTTGCTTTGATTTATATGCTTTAATAAATCTAAGTTCAATGCTTGGTTTATTTAATTTATCATGGATGGATGTTTACTTTCTATTAATGTTTAATACCTTTGATGAATGATTTATTTATGATGAATGGTTATTTACTTTTATCAATTTATTTAGATTTCCAAATGTTGTAAGAGGTATGTTTCTGTTGTGCTCTAATTAATACTACTAGAACTACACTCGCAAGTATACGAGGCTGCTATAGTATCTTGGTGAACACCTCAAGGTCGTCTCACAAGGAAGCTAGATAAGCTAATTGATTATCAGATTGCAAATAACAAATTTTCAATAAATGTAAATTGCTAACAACTAATGAAGACAGATCGAGTGGAGTTTAAAACAATAAAAGTAAACTGAGCAAATATATTGATTCACTTAATAGAAAGGTCTAGGGTTTGCACTTCTCTACTAACTTATATGTATGAACGATTATTCCTCTCAACCAATTTAATTTCAAAGATTAGATCTCAAGCAACTTAATTAATCGAATTAAGGAAATAAGCTCTCGCATTCAAACCTCTTTCAAATAATCTTGTTACATTTGAAATGATCTTTTTCTTAGGTTATATTTCTAATTCACCTAAGTCCCTAATTGAATTGTTCCAGCATTAGACTTCATTTCTCAATCCTTCATCTAATACCTCAAACACATAATTGGTGGCTAATCAATTATATATTAACAATAATCCATTCAATCAAGGCTAGAGAAATAATTCAGTTAAGAGCAATAACCAATTCATACATTCATAGTAGATCCATACAAACCCTAGACTAGATCAAATTAGTTCATAATAATGCTGTCAAACATATTCATCTCATTAAAATTCAAAGAAATCAATTTAGACAGAATAGAATTCATGAATACAAATTCCAATGAAACTTAAGAGATAAAGTTTGAGAACAAAACCAAATTACAAACTCCCTTTAGCTTTTGAAAAATCTCTTGTTCAGATCTTTGCTAGAAGAATATTGCAATGGCAAAAACAAATTTAATCTAGACTTTTTGCATCAAAGTGTAATCAAAATTCTCTAAGAAAACAAAATGGAAACCCTAAGTTTTTTTTTGACGGTTGATCAAAATTCTGTGTCAAAAACCCTAATCGTCTTATTTATACAAAATCTCACTTAAAAATCCACGTTTTCTTTCTTCCTTTAGTCCATGGAGTGACACAGCCAAGCTCCTGGCCGTGTCATGTGACATGGCCAGTGGCTTGGCCATGTCTACTGAATGTGTCAGCTTCTGTGTGATCCTTCATCTTTTCTTCTTTGGAATGGAGTGTGACACGGCCAAGCTCCTGGCCGTGTCACCTGAGTGTGTCACCTTCTGATCTCTTCATTCTTTGCTCTTCTTTCTTTGGTCTTCTTCCTTGGCTAAGTATGGGACACGGCCAAGCTCCTGGCCGTGTCATGTGACACAGCCAGTGGCTTGGCTGTGTCCTCTGAGTGTGTCAGTTACTGCCCAAATTTTCCTTCCTCTCTTGGTTCCTTGGTTTTGCCCTTAAGATGAGACATGCTTCATGCTATTCTTTCTCCAAGGAAATATTTTGCATATTAACCTAAAATAAACACTTGAAACAAACTTTAAACAAGAATAAAATGAAACATTAACCAAACACATAAACACCACACTAAAAACTAAGACAACAATGACAAAAACACTGAAATAAATTAAAACTACCAACATTAATGAAAATACTAAATAAACAGATTAAAACTACCAAAATACCTAAAGAAATAAATAATCATCATAATAAATAAGATACAATTCTATGACAAAAACTAATAAAATAACTACCCCACACTTAAAACTTTGCTTGTCCTCAAGCAAATTCACATGGCATAAATTAAAAACTCAAACAACCTTAACTATAATTCCAGTATATAAGATGAAATCCTTTAATACTCAGCCATAAATAATTGCAATTTACTTCAATCAAGATTTTCTTAACTCATTCATTAATCCAGACATACAAATCTCATTTATCATCTAAGTATTTCACTCGATTTCAAAGGTTAATTCACTCAAACCACTCATGACTGCATACTTCCATAAACTTGCTTAATTGTCCAATCTCTCTCACTGATTTTCTCAAGAAATAATCTGAAGGTCTTTTATTTGGATGTAATGGGGCTAAGGTGAAGGTGTTAGAAAAGACATTTAAGTTGGAACATCAAGAAATGGAGTATCTAAATTATACAATACTCTTGCTAAGAAACTCGTAACTCCCTCAAATGACATATTCACCAACCCTTGATACTCTCACATACTTGCATACTTAAAGAAAAGTACATGAGTCAACATTCCTCTTTTGATGACTAATGCTAGAAAATATATGGATTTTGTATATATATATCTTCTCTTTTTATTTTCTTTTATATTATTTTTTTAATATATATATATATATACAAAATATAAAATTGCATGGAACATCTATCTTAAAATGTAGAGGAAAAGAATAATTGACTCTTAGTCAAATACAATGTGCAAAGTATGCATTTCAGCCCCAAATCTTACTAAAGCAATACTTTTTTTTAATTGCTTACCCCACACTTATGAATTAAACCACCCTATTGTCATATCATAAGAAACTCAATTCCTTAATGCAGGCATGATGATAATAGCAAAATGTTGAGTTGTGAATTGTGTTGATCAATCAAGAAAAAGTCAAAGGCTCAATTTCGCTCACTAAGGAATTCATAATTAAGGGATGTCTTTTTAAGCTAAAGGGATAATCCTAATTTGCCTTCATCATTTTAAAACTTGAGATTAAATCATAATTTGAATTCAATTAGTATGCAAAAGCAAGCTCTAGAGATGCAAAATCATGAAGGTACACACTTAGGAAAAGAAAAACAATTGACAATAATATTCAATCTATGAGGCTCAAAACTCACAAAGGTGGGTTCTCAAAGATTTATATGTCATGAATTGCAGAATGTGAAAATTGATCCTGAATGAATTCAAATGCTAATCTCTATGCTGATACTAAAGTCTCAAATATAATGCTAGAATCACAGAAAAGTCAATAAGTTTTCAACAATTATGCCATGCACAACGTACAATATAACACACAACGACAAACAAAACAAGAATTAAAGGAAAGCTTAAAGATTACCCCACACTTATAAATTACATTGTCCTCAATGGAAACAAGGATAATAAAGAAAAAGAGTAAAGGTACAACATGTTTTCCATCGTTCCCTTGTGAGGCAAACTCTACCTTTTCATCACAAACAACAATTGTTCAAAAACAAAATATAATAAATAAAATAAAATATCCAAAATGTTAACATTAAAAACAAAAACGAAAAATAACAATGACAATATGCTATAACTAAAGTCAAGAAAGTAAGGAATTCTCTCAAAAGATTAGAGCCAATGTGATCTATGGTGAAGGAGGATGTGATGATGATGCAGCCGAAGGATGAAGACTCAGAATCTTAGCAAGGTTGCTATTGATTTGGTCCAACTGTTGCAAGACCACAGCATGGTTACGATATACCTTGCTCTCCAGTGCCTCTATCCTATTAAGTATCTCCTGATTATCCGGGGCCGGAGCATCTTCATCCAAATCAAGAGAATATGAGTCAGACTCCTCATGGACTCGTGTTCTCTTTTGTTTGTCCCCCAGTACTTCTGGCTCAGCTGAAGCCATCACATAGGCCCCACCCCTATTCACCACCATATGCATCTTCTCAAGTGTGGCCAAATCCAATGAGTCATTACCCGTAATTTTAGTCATACGACAGGTACTCGGGTCAAAATCATCAAGAAGGGCTGTTGCCAATGTGGTAACTAATCCTCCAATATAAATAGCCCCCTTCTTTTTGTTTGCCACATTATCAAAAACATCGGCCAACCAATAGATGGAACTAATGGGTATTGCATTACAAGCACAATCTAAGAAAAAGAGCTCACTCAATTCACTACACCTGGGCTTTCCTTCCTAGCAAAGAGCCCACAGGACATAAAGCGATGCAAATACCTAAGGGCTGGATTACTCAATTTAGTTGCCTTGGCCGATTTGGCCACATAAGTTCCCGAGCCCAATGCTCCCTAAGCAAATTGCTGCTTAAAATCCTTATGTACAGACTTTTCACCGTGTTGATGGAAACCAAATATAACATTCAATTGCTCAATACTAACTACAAATGATTTCCCAAGCAACTTAAAATTCAACCTAGAGCAAATCTTTTGTTCATCTCTTTCAACCTTAAGAGATGTTAAAAATTCCAAAGTAAGCTCTTAAAATTGCAAAGGTCGAAAGGAGACTAGGTTCTCCCACCCAAGGTTTTGAACATAATTATAAAAATTATCCCTAATATGAAGAGCATTAAGGGATTCATCACTGACATACCTTGTCGGGAAGAAACCCCTAGCCAAAAGAGTCGCTCTCTTTAAAGATGAAGACGATGAAGATGAAGATGCAGCTGCGGTTGGAGGTCGCTTCCTCTTATGGTGGGACACCATCTTCATTCTTGGCATATTGAAAGATCTGAAAAAATTTGAAACTTAAACCAATTAAATTGATTTTTTATGAGAGAAGAAGAAGATTGAACGGATTAATTTCAGTTTTGGTGAAGGAAATTGAGAATTAATGGGAGTTTGGAAGCTTTGAAAGAACAACAATGGAGGTTTTGTGAGAGGAAAGTCGAGAGAGAGAAAGGAAGCAAAAACAAAACTAGGGATTGAAATGAATGAAAAGTGCTAAAACCGTGTTTTTAAAGTTTAAAATTGAAGGGACACGACCAAGCTTGGGTGAGCTTGGCCGTGTTTGATGTGTTTGGAGGGACACAGCCAGTGACTTGGCCGTGTCCCATGGGTGTGTTTGATACTGTAAACACAAAGTTGCAAAAACAAAGAAAAGGAATTGGGGTGAAGCTTGGCCTTGTCCCATGTGACACGGCCAAGGACACGGCTAAGTTTGTTGGCCGTGTCAGGGGTTGTGTGAATTAGTGACTTTTGGGGTTGGCTTGACACGGCCAGTGGCTTGGCCATGTCAAGTGGCCATGTTCTTCACTGCCATTTTGACTCTCCTTTTTTTTATATATCACCAAATCTTAAAGATTGCGATCCTCTTCTTTGATTAACCCTGAAACATATTAGAAAAAAAAACTGATCAAAGCACCCATTCCATTTATTTAAACCAAACATCAAAATCAAAATTGCTGAATATAAAATTACAACTATGAAAGGAAATACAAACCAATGGGTTGCCTTCCATTTAGCTCTTCTTTAATGTCGTGTAGCTGTGTTAGCAAATCGTGAAGAATCTGCAACCCTTGCCGTAGCGGAAAACAAAAAAAATTCTTTCGATTTACTCACAGGATCCATGTGATCCATTCAGTTCGATAAAAGAGATTCGAAACTAACCTTTTTGTGTAGCTTCAAAACGATTAACAGATGCTGCCTTCTGAAGACGAACACCCTCTAACGAAATCCACACAAACGTACGCCGGTCTGAGTGCTAGCTCACCAACGGCAGTGGCTGAACCTTTTCAAAACAAAACTAGGGTTTTTTAGGTTTTTTCTCTTCTTACGTTTTCTTTTTCAAAACGAATAATGAGATCATTAAACCTCCAGTCCTTTTAAAACCGTTTTAAAAGACTTCTTTTTTTTATCAAAACCCTAACTGTCCATATCCCATATGGACCCATGTTTTAATAATTATTATCTAATAATAATTATTATAACAATATTATTATTAATATCTAATAATAATAATAATACTAACAACAATAATTAAATATAATTATTATTATTTAAGTACAGCCTACGTTCTATGTGTGTGACCCGATAGGCTCATATTAATTGGTAGTGTATTTCAATCTCTATTGAAATGCACAAATCATAATTGGCCTCTAGCAAGACATTACGACTACCCAATTAATCATGAGAATCATTATAAATGAAAAACCTGAAATAGTACATGCATTAATCCCTTTGTCACACGATATCTAGTTTGAACATAAGTCATAGTAAATGTCATACTTATATTGTCCAAACTTATGATTACTTGATCTCCAAGTTAACTGATAAACAAATAAGATTGATCTTATATCAACTTATTTGAGCATGGCCATGCATTTCTCAGTTACACTTATCGAGGGGCCCAGAAGATATCTCTCTCATAGAGAGGGACAAATTCCATCTTGATTGTTCATTTTCCTCTACATAATTTATATCATGTTCAAGCATAACCTTTATAATTTTCTAGTTACAGATAACGTTTGATCATGTCAAAACATAATATTCCTTATGTTGGAAACTATGACAATCTCAAGTCAAAGGATTAAATGAAAACTATTATGAGATACACTTATGACATTAAACCATGAAGTGATATCTGTGTGGGTCTATCCAATACACTGTTCTCTAACATGTATCCATAATATTGATTTGTATCTTCATACCTATAATCATCTTATGATTATCAAATCAATATTACACTAGTTATATTTATTATTATCTCCATAACAATAATAAACCAGGGATATAATCATTATTATATATAACATGCAAACATAACAATGATAATAAAAACTTCTTTATTAATAACAAAATGAATAACATTAAGGTCCAAATCAATGGCCTAGGGCATATACACTAACAGTCTCCCACTTGCACTAGGCCTAGTCTAACAAATATCTCATGCCCATAGACCTAGTGTGCTGATCATGCTTGACCCGCGAGAGAGGCTTTGTCAATGGATCTGCTATGTTGTCATTTGTGTCAACTTTGCATATCTTGATATCACCTCTATCAATGATGTCTCGAATGAGGTGAAATCGCCTGAGTATGTGCTTAGATTTTTTATGGGACCTTGGCTCTTTTGCTTGCGCTATGGCACCATTGTTGTCACAATAGATAGCCATAGGATTAGCAATGCTAGGCACCACTCCAAGCTCAGTGATGAATTTCTTCAGCCAAACTGCTTCCTTAGCAGCATCTGATGCTGCTATATACTCAGCTTCTGTTGTAGAATCTGCTACTGTGCTTTGCTTGGAACTTTTCCAAGTAATGGCTCCACCATTCAATGTGAATACAAAACCTGACTGCGATTTGTAATCATCTATATCAGTTTGGAAACTAGCATCTGTGTAACCATTTACAACTAGTTCATCTTCCAAACCTCCATAAACTAAGAAAACATTCTTAGTTCTTCTTAGATACTTAAGAATGTTCTTAACAGCTGTCCAGTGACCCTCACCAGGATCAGCTTGATATCTACTTGTTGTGCTTAAAGAATATGAGACATCAGGTCTAGTACATAGCATGGCATACATAATAGATCCAATAGCAGAAGCATAAGGGATCTTATTCATTCTATCTCGCTCCTCAGATGTCTTAGGACATTGATTCTTGCCAAGATGAATACCATGTGACATAGGCAAGAATCCTTTCTTGGAATCTTGCATACTGAACCTCTTCAACACTTTGTCAATGTATGTACTTTGACTTAAGCCAATTATCCTTCTAGATCTATCTCTATAGATCCTTATACCAAGGATATATGCAGCCTCTCCCAAGTCCTTCATTGAAAAAGAATTCCCTAACCAATCTTTAACCTTTTGTAAAGTGGGGACATCATTTCCAATGATCAATATGTCATCTACATATAGGACTAAGAACACGATAGCACTCCCACTAACCATCTTGTAAACACATGGTTCATCTTCATTTTGAATGAAACCAAAGTTCTTAACTGTTTCATCAAAACAAAGATTCCAGCTTCGAGATGCTTGCTTCAATCCATAAATGGACCTTTGAAGCTTGCAAACCTTCCCAGAATTCTCAGGATTTACAAAACCCTCAGGTTGTGTCACGTACACATCCTCGAGTAAATTTCCATTAAGGAAAGCGGTTTTGACATCCATTTGCCATATCACATAATCATAGTATGCAGCAATGGCAAGGAGAATCCTAATATATTTAATCATAGCAACTGGAGAAAAAGTTTCATCATAGTCTATACCATGTGTTTGTTTGAAACCTTTAGCAACCAACCTTGCTTTATAGGTTTGCACATTTCCATTAATGTCAATTTTCTTCTTGAAAACCCATTTGCAACCAATAGTCTTAATACCTTCGGGAGGATCAATTAAGGCCCAAACTTGGTTGTCAAACATGGACTGCATCTCAGAGTTCATGGCTCCAAGCCATTTCTCTGAATCTGGACCTGACACAGCTTCAAGATAGGTAGTTGGCTCATCTTGATCTATGAGCAATACTTCACGACTTTCAGTCATGAGAAATCCATATCTCTCAGGCTGATGACGTGGTCTATCAGATCTGCGCAGAACTTGTGTAACATTTTCAGTTTCCACAATGACTTGTGGTTCTGAAACTGTTTCTACAGGCGGTTCAATATCTTCTTGTGGTTCTATAAATTCACCTAATTGAACTGTGCTCCCACTAGTTCTTTTAGAAATGAATTCCTTTTCCAAGAAGGTTCCATTTCGAGCAACAAATACTTTGTTCTCAGATGGAATTTAGAAATAATATCCTTTAGTTTCCTTAGGATATCCCACAAAGATACATTTAGCAGATTTTGGAGCTAACTTATCTAAAACTGGTCTTTTCACATAAGCCTCACAACCCCAAATCTTAAGAAAAGACAAACTAGGTGTTTTGCCAGTCCATATCTCATATGGTGTCTTTTCAACCGCTTTAGATGGTACACGGTTTAAAACAAAAGCAGCTGTCTCCAAGGCATAACCCCAAAACGATAATGGAAGATCTACTTGACTCATCATAGATCGAACCATATCTAATAAAGTTTGATTTCTTCTTTCAGAAACACCATTCCACTGTGGAGTTCCTGGAGGAGTTAATTGTGAAACAATTCCATAATTTCTTAGATGTTCGTCAAACTCTTGGCTCAAAAATTCACCACCTCGATCAGATCGAAGTGCCTTAATAGTTTTACCAAGTTGATTTTGTACTTCATTTTGAAAAGTTTTGAACATTTCAAAAGCCTCATGCTTATGTTTCATTAGGTAGACATAGCCATACCTACTGAAATCATCAGTAAAAGTAATGAAGTAATTATATCCTCCTCTGGCACTAATGCTTAACGGGCCACATACATCTGTATGTACTAGTCCTAGCAAGTCATTAGCCCTTTCACCTTGTCCGGTGAAAGGATTCTTTGTCATTTTGCCAAGTAAACAAGATTCACATTTATCAAATGATTCAAAATCAAATGAATCTAATAATCCATCTTGATGGAGTTTAGAAATGCGTCTCTCATTTATATGGCTAAGACGACAATGCCATAAAAAATGTAGGGTTTAGGTCATTTGGCTTAATTCTCTTAGAGTTTATGTTATAAATATGATTCTCCCTAGAATCATCTAAGTCAAGGACATAAAGGCCATTAAAAGATCTTGCAATACCATAAAGCAAATCATCTTTATCAAAAATAGAACAGGTCTTATTTTTAATTAAAAATGAAAAACCTTCATCATCCAAAACTGAAACTGAAATAAGATTCCTACTCAGAATAGGAACATAATAGCAATTGTTCAAATTTAACAAAAAGCCATTAGGCATATGAAGTTCATAAGATCCTACAGCTAGTGCAGCAACTCTTGCTTTATTCCCAACTCGTAGGTCAACTTCGCCCCTTTTCAGTGATCTACTCCTTTTGAGTCCCTGCACATTTGTACAAATGTGAGAACCACATGCAGTATCCAATACCCATGAAGTAGAAGCAGATAAGTTAATTTCTATAACATATATACCTGAAGACGTAGTCGCACTACCCTTCGATTTCTTCAATTCAGCCAAATAAAGTGGGCAATTTCTTTTCCAATGCCCAGGCTCCTTGCAATGGTGACAAGTTCCTTCCTTAGGAACAGGTGCCTTGCGTTCTTTTGGCTTGGGCTGTCCCTTAGGCTTTGTAGCAACTGTTGCTTTACCCTTTGCCTTGCCTTTTTTCTTCATAGGCTTACCCTTATTGACATTCAATACATGGGTAGCCTTAGTGGGCCTTTTGATATTCCCTTCAGCAGTTTTGAGCATACCATGTAGCTCAGGAATGGACTTTTCCATGTTGTTCATATTATAGTTCATAACAAAATGTGAAAAACTGCTGGGCAAAGAATGAAGGATCAAATCCGTGGAGAGTTCTAAACTCAAGGGATATCCAAGTCGGGCAAGGTGATCAATGTAGCCCTTCATTTTCAAAACATGAGCGCTAACCGATTCGCCCTCTGACATCTTGCAGTCAAATAATGCAACAGCAGTGTCGAATCTATCCTGCCTAGCTTGCTGTTGGAAAGCTTGTTTGAGATGGACACTCATCTCATAAGCCTCCAAGTGTTCCAGATCCTTCTGAAGTTCTGGACACATAGTAGCAAGCATAAGACATCCAATGTCATTGGAATCATCCATATGCTTCTTATGCTTGTTCTTATCAGCATTAGAAGCATTAGCAGGAGGTGGCTCAGGGACAACTTCATCAAGCACATAGGACTTCTTTTCTTGTTTGAGAACAATTCTCAGGTTCCTAAACCAATCAACAAAATTAGTCCCATTCTCTTTTAGTTTTTCCTTCTCAAGGATGGATCGCAGTGATAAAGTGGAGTTATTGTTGGTAGCCATTTCAATCTACAAAATATGCAAATTTTAATTAATAAAAGGTGATAAGTAATTAAACTCCCACTAAAATATAACCCTCAATCATCACAATGACATTTTAGTGGGCTAAGATCCAATTTTACTTAATATTAAGTCAGCTTTGGCATGACACTTAAAATCAAGTTATTATGGTAGGTAACCCATTACCAATTACATCAGATGTAACTCTTAGATAATATGGGATCATGACATCATATGTCATAGCATGTTATACCCCATCTAATGCCTTAGGCCCAAAACCATTTTGATAGCCTAATTAAGTCTAACCAATTTTAAACGCATGAGCAGCACCATTACTCATCATATCTTGCTAGGATAACCTAAAGTACATTGCTTTGGCAAAATCTACATTTAGGTGATCTTAGCCTTGATAAGTGTTTAAGACATGGATGGCATTAAAACTTAGATTAATAGTGAGGGTTCATTCCATTTATATTTTTTTTTTGAAAACATGTTAAAATTGACATTTATATATCATATCCTATATGCATACATAAACTATCAAACATGGCATCTCATACATATTTGATAAAAAATAAACGTGACATAGCATGGCCAAACTAGATATGATCTTCATGAGACCAAATGAAGATCATATAGGCAACCCTAGGTGAAAAGAAAACCTATCTATTACAACATTTGCAATAGTACATTTCTTCATATCTTGAAAGGCAACTTCATCTCCATGGAATTTTCATCTTCTTCTCCAAGCTTGAGTCTTCATTATTACATTAATAATAAAAACTAACTACTAAACTAGTAATTATAAAGTTACAAAAATAAACGACACGCAGGCCGTATTTATAAAAAATTAAGATATAAATAAACCAATCACATAGGTCATAAGGCCATGCTATGCACCATGCCAAGACATCAAACAAACATAACATATTCATCACTAACATGTTAAATAGAAACAAATATATTGACATTCTTAATGTCGCGGTAACGAACTATAGGGCGCGAACATACAGCGGTCCCGCTAGCCGGTTAGCGGGCGGGGCTCCCGCTGGCCGGTCAGCGGGCGGGGTTCCGAAGGGGCAGCGCCCCTGGGCGGGGTCGAGGGGCAGCGCCCCTCGAAGCTAAACAGAATCATTAATCCAATTAATTATTTTCTGTCAAAACCCTTATTCTGTTAATCATATTAAACAGAATATAATAGTAATCTATTAATCATATTAACAGAGAACTATTACCAGAAACCTTAGAAACGATTTACTCAATAATCATATTAATCAAAATCGAAATCTATGTATACATTCAATATGAATAAACGAATTGAATTAATCATATTAACCCTAATTCGAAACCATAACAGATCGTATACCAACCCCAATTTGATTTCACAGAATTGTATCTTATACAATTGGTCATCTTTGACATCATATATCAATAACAATTTATGTTATATCTCATATAACAGATTCGAATCATCATCAAATGATAAAACGAATCCAATCATGCCATTCGAAAAACAATAGATCATATCAACACATCAACATGGTATATTTCGAATTAAATGGAATCAACAAGAGGCTCTGATACCACTGTTAGCAAATCGTGAAGAATCTGCAACCCTTGCCGCAGCGGAAAACAAAAAAAATTCTTTCGATTTACTCACAGGATCCATGTGATCCATTCAGTTCGATAAAAGAGATTCGAAACTAACCTTTATGTGTAGCTTCAAAACGATTAACAGATGCTGCCTTCTGAAGACGAACACCCTCTAACGAAATCCACACAAACGTACGCCGGTCTGAGTGCTAGCTCACCAACGGCAGTGGCTGAACCTTTTTCAAAACAAAACTAGGGTTTTTTTAGGTTTTTTCTCTTCTTACGTTTTCTTTTTCAAAACAAATAATGAGATCATTAAACCTCCAGTCCTTTTAAAACCGTTTTAAAAGACTTCTTTTTTTATCAAAACCCTAACTGTCCATATCCCATATGGACCCACGTTTTAATAATTATTATCTAATAATAATTATTATAACAATATTATTATTAATATCTAATAATAATAATAATACTAACAACAATAATTAAATATAATTATTATTATTTAAGTACAGCCTACGTTCTATGTGTGTGACCCGATAGGCTCATATTAATTGGTAGTGTATTTCAATCTCTATTGAAATGCACAAATCATAATTGGCCTCTAGCAAGACATTACGACTACCCAATTAATCATGAGAATCATTATAAATGAAAAACCTGAAATAGTACATGCATTAATCCCTTTGTCACACGATATCTAGTTTGAACATAAGTCATAGTAAATGTCATACTTATATTGTCCAAACTTATGATTACTCGATCTCCAAGTTAACTGATAAACAAATAAGATTGATCTTATATCAACTTATTTGAGCATGGCCATGCATTTCTCAGTTACACTTATCGAGGGGCCCAGAAGATATCTCTCTCATAGAGAGGGACAAATTCCATCTTGATTGTTCATTTTCCTCTACATAATTTATATCATGTTCAAGCATAACCTTTATAATTATCTAGTTACAGATAACGTTTGATCATGTCAAAACATAATATTCCTTATGTTGGAAACTATGACAATCTCAAGTCAAAGGATTAAATGAAAACTATTATGAGATACACTTATGACATTAAACCATGAAGTGATATCTGTGTGGGTCTATCCAATACACTGTTCTCTAACATGTATCCATAATATTGATTTGTATCTTCATACCTATAATCATCTTATGATTATCAAATCAATATTACACTAGTTATATGTATTATTATCTCCATAACAATAATAAACCAGGGATATAATCATTATTATATATAACATGCAAACATAACAATGATAATAAAAACTTCTTTATTAATAACAAAATGAATAACATTAAGGTCCAAATCAATGGCCTAGGGCATATACACTAACAAGCTGGACACTACTGCAAGACTTAAGGATCGTAGATCAAAGTGCTATCGATGATCCTTACTTCTTGGAACCCTTCATTATATGGTTTAACTCTCTGTCCATTTACTTTAAAAGTTTCATTTGTTTGAGAGTTAAGCAATTCTATGGCACCAGAAGGATATACTTGAGTTATCTCGAAAGGACCACTCCATCGAGACTTGAGTTTTCCTGGAAACAGACGGAGACGAGAATTAAAAAGTAAAACTTTCCCTGGGTTCAATGTCTTTCGCACTATAATTCTGTCATGAAGTGCTTTAGTGCGATCCTTATAAATCCTCGAACTCTTATATGCCTCATTCCTCAGCTCATCTAACTCTGAAATTTGCAGAAAACGTTCTCTCTTTGCCTTGTCCAAGTCTAAATTTAGAGTCTTGATTGCCCAATATGCTTTGTGCTCCAACTCCACTGGTAAATGACAAGCCTTACCAAAAACCAATCGGTATGGACTCATACCTAGAGGAGTCTTGAAAGCAGTCCAATATGCCCACAATGCATCATGCATTCTACTCGCCCAATCCTTCCTTGATAAGTTGACTGTTTTCTCTAGAATTCCTTTTATTTGCTTGTTGGATTTTTCAACTTGTCCAGAAGTCTGTGGATGGTATGGGGTCGCCACCTTGTGTTTCACACCAGATTTGTGCATTAATTTCTCAAAACGTTTGTTGCAAAAATGACTTCCCCCATCACTGACTATCACTCTTGGCATGCCAAATCTGCTAAGAATATTTTCCTTCACAAATTTAACAACCACATTAGCATCATTAGTACGGGTGGGGATTGCCTCCACCCATTTTGAAACATAATCAACATCAACTAAAATATATTCATAACCAAAAGACTTGGGAAAAGGACCCATGAAGTCTATTCCCCACACATCAAACAATTCAATAACAATATACGATTGAAGGGGCATTTCATTCCTCCTCCCAATGTTACCCACTCTTTGACAGCGGTCACAGTGCTTACAATACTCTTGAGCATCTTTAAATAGAGTAGGCCAGTAAAAACCACTTTGAAGCACCTTTTCTGCAGTCTTTCTTCCTCCAAAATGACCACCACAGTGAAGGTCATGACAAAATTGAAGAACACTTAGTTGTTCTTCCTCAGATACACACCTGCGAACTATCTCATCTTTGCATATCCGGAATAGGTAAGGTTCATCCCAAAAATAAAATTTACTCACATGCAAAAACCTTTTCTTTTCCTGAAATGACATGTCAGAACGCAAAATACCACAAGCAAGATAGTTAGCAATATCTATAAACCAAGGTGCATTAATTACCACAAACAGCTGCTCATCAGGAAATGCTTCTAAATTTTTATGAATGCTATTAGATGCAAGATTTTCACCAAAGAAAGGTAATCTAGATAAATGATCAGTTACAACATTTTCACTTCCCTTAGTATCTTTGATTTGGAAATCAAATTCATGCAATAGTAACACCCATCTAATTAAGCGTGGTTTAGCATGTTGTTTTGTTAAAAGATATTTTAGAGCTGCATGATCAGAATGCACAATAATTTTTGACCTAATTAAATATGCTCTAAACTTATCTAAAGCAAAAACAACAGCTAACATTTCCTTTTCAGTTGTTGTGTAATTCATTTGCGCACTATTCAGGGTCAAGCTAGCATAATATATCACTTTCAAAAATTTCTCAACCCTTTGCCCAAGAACAACTCCTACTGCATGATTAGAGGCATCACACATAATTTCAAAAGGTAAAGACCAAATAGGAGCTACAATTACTGGTACACTAGTCAGTTTTTCCTTAAGGGAATTAAAGGCTTGCATGCATTGTGCAGTAAACTCAAATGGAACACCTTTCCCAAGCAAATGACACAATGGTTGGCTTATTTTAGAAAAATCTTTAATAAACCTCCGGTAAAAACCTGCATGCTCTAGAAAACTTCTTATTCCCTTAATAGAGGTAGGTGGGGGTAACTTAGCAATTAACTCTACTTTAGCCTTATCCACCTCAATCTCTTTACTTGACACAACATGTAACACCCCGATACCCTATATAAGTACTATGCGTATACCTAGTATACATACAGTAAATATATAAAGTATAAGGATGTCACTTTTCGTTACCTTTTAAAAACCTGTAACAGAGTTCAAACCATAATACATTAATTTAAATAACATTTACAAAATCATTATCTTTATCAAAAACTTCATTTATACATATAAATACTCTCTCGTCAGAAATACATCATAATTAAAGTTTATACATGTATGCATTACCCTCTAGTTGGTCTCGACAAACTTTACTCTTCTTGTGGCATAACAAAAGACTTCATATCTTCCATCTATATACCTGCGCGAATAAACACCCGCGCTAAGCCCGAGAGCTTAGTAGTCCAACTATAAAATATAAACATATAGTATAGAAGTATTGACATATAATGATACATCAATTCAATATATAATTAGTTCTTATCATATCTTCTTTTCTTTTTAATTTCATCTTTAATATATCCTAGCTAATTTCAAATATGATGTACATATATACATAATAGTATCACCAACCCCAATGCATCACCAATACTCAAAACCAATATATTAATACCCCTACATTATATATACCATACCAATCATTATTGCAATACACAAATTACATATCATACAAATCATAAATCACATTTACAATAAAGACAACCTTTATCATCAACCACAATTCATTTACATATTACACTTAATAACATTATATTATTCACAATTCACCAAGCATAATTCATTATTAATACTCACAATCAATATTTCAATACTTGCAATTCACATTGACAATAAAGACAGACTCGGGCCCAAAACACTAATATGTTATTCAAAGTTCAGAGTTACTGCTTTGGTTCATAGTCACAATCATCACGCCCGTAGGCAATGTATATACATGTATCTCTATCCATGGATAGTGTAACAGACCCAGTCTCTTGGACCATCAACTCAACACATATGAGGAGATCCTCAACCCGGCAAGACTGTTACAAATCATATATCTCATATTCACAATTCTCATAGTGTAACAGACCCAGTCTCTTGGACAATCAACTCAACACATATGAGGAGATCCTCAACCCGGCAAGACTGTTACCTTTCATCATTTCTTAGGCATGCCACCCAAATCCAGAACTCTGAAACTGAATAACATATTAAACAAACAATTCATTTATTATTTCATTATCAATCTCATCATCAATTAGGCCAACATGCCTTATCTCTTTCAATTGAATTATCATAGCCAATCACAATGGCTTCATATCATATCATATCTCAATCCATATGATACATATAGCATCATTGATATCACATTTCAAAGTATATTATTCATATAATACATTGCCATACACAAGATTCACAATGCATATAACATAACATTTTCTCACTTCTCAAAACACATTAACATCATTCATTACTAGAGCATTTATCATAACAAATTGCACATACCTTAAGAATGATCCTCATTTCTTCCTACCTTTCCCATTTCATATTTCATCCTTTATATATATTCTTCATTTACATTCACAATATAATAGCTTATTTAACACTTTCATCCCAATGTGTTAATGTTCAAAGACATATAAGGATATACAATCAAATAGGGTTTATGCTTACCTGGTTAATGATCTTCACATCCTTCATATCATTCAATCATCACCTTAGTCCAATTATGTTAACAATATAATAGATCACTTAACACATTTGCAAACAAATGTGTTAAGCCTCAAATTATGTAATTAAATACAATCATATGTATTGGTACTTACCTCAAGAACTAGTCCCATCAATCTATACATTTCTTTTCTTTCCAAGAATTCTCCACATTTAGGTTAATGCAACCCAATCTCTTCAAAACCTAATCCAAAGGAATATTAGCAAAATGACCATATGAATAGTACATTCTGGTTTAAGACTCCATTTTATCCTTATTTTGAAAAATTGTATAAAATAATCTACTTGACTAAAAATTCTAAAATTTTTACAGAATTTAGTTTTGTATCTTAAAATCATTCCTTTAAAATTTCAGATCAAACTGAACACAAAATCTTGGTCAAATAGTTCACCTAACCAGACTGCCCCAAT
This sequence comes from Garcia nutans, assembly GCA_947685225.1. Lineage (NCBI taxonomy): Eukaryota > Viridiplantae > Streptophyta > Magnoliopsida > Malpighiales > Euphorbiaceae > Garcia > Garcia nutans. The sequence continues at coordinate 22,016,251 of CANTUV010000044.1, forward strand.
TGCCCTGCATCCTGGCAGCAGTTCTGAACTTTGTGAATTCCATAAATCAAATTCAATCAACGTGGTTCCAAATTATTTTTCTCAAATACTAGACTCACTAAGCAACAACATATCCAAAATTCAATTGGATATGATTTTTCTACATTTTATTAAAAATCCCGAAATATAGCTGTCTCAGTTAAGGTACCTGCTGGAACAGGTCTAATAAAAATAATCTTTCTAAACTCATAATCATTCCAAAATCGAATCAACATATTTTTCAGTCATTCTAGACTCATAGAGGCACAACATATCAAAAATTCACTTCAAGAATATTTTTCTATAATTAATTAAAAATCATACAAGTCACAGCCTTTACTAATTGTAAAACAGAAAAAATTCACTAAACACAACTCTTACTCTTCCATCACCAACACCAACCTAGCTTCTTATCTTTAATTCCATTTCAACACTTTTACACACACCATACACAAACACACTCCATCAACCATCCATATCAACTCACCAATCCCAAACACAATTTCAAAAGAACAAAGGAAAATCAAGAGAAAGAACTTACCTAAGTTGTTGAATTCCACAAATCTTCAATTAAATCATTTGATTCTCCCTTCAATTTGATGTTAGAATTAAACAAATCTCACATTGCTCTCTCTTGTCTAAGGAGGAGCCAACCAACGTGGAGAAGAGAAGAAGAAGAAGAAGGAAATGAAGAAAAGACAAAATATCACCTCTTTAAATCTCCACCAAGTGATTCAACAAGAGTAATTACCTAAACACCCTTATACCATTTGTCTTGATTACCATTCATTACATGCCCTTTATAGTAACTTCACACTTAACAAAAATAAATATCTTCTTTCCTTGACTCTTCATTTTGACCAACTTATATGTTATATATATCATCATATACACAACATATACCATTCTCTCTAAACCCTAAATGCTTTCCCAAATCACATATACATAAACATTCTTTTCTCTATTTCTTTTCTCTTGTAATTTAACACATATATTCAATCCAATTATATAACAACAACAACAACATAATCACAACTTATAGGGCATATATGAGGATATTACAATTCTCTCCCCCTTAAATAATTTCGTCCTCGAAATTATCAGTACCATAACAATTTATTCTTAACAAAATACTATCTTAACTCCCATATGAAGTTAATTATACGCTTAAGTCATTATATCATCAAATCATATAACTCCAACTCTCCTCTTTAGAATCAACCACCTTCTTTAAATTCTATAACTCATCATTCTATATGTTTATACATCTGGTTACTTTCTTAATCAAACATTCAAAAGATCACATTACATTTCCTATTAATATCTTTATACCAGAATCAGATCATCATATAGCACAATAATACTTTGTCAAATCTTTATATTTAATATATTTTGTTATTTCACCTCTGTATAATTACTCTCTTAACTTTAACATTAAAAATCATTGACTTATATCTGAACATTAATTATCCCTTCATTACAATCACTGTCTAAATAGACATTTATCACTCTCAATAGATAACAAAATCCTGATTTTTCATAAATGGAGTTATTTCTTTAGCATGCTTTTCACTTAACTTACATATTAATACATTATCTTTCAACTTATTTTATAGATAACCAATCTTTTTCTCTTCTTATCATGATTAACAATTACTATACTCCACTCATTCATGTCCAATCATACTTTAAAATTTACATCATATACATTATCATGTAAATACCTATTTTCTTAATACAACTATACACATTAAATTTTATTAATGATCCATAATCTTAGCCAAATCCAGATCAATTAATCTATCTGTCACAATATACCCACGTTCCAATCTTGTTCAATTCCAACCAACGATTAAGTAATCTAACTTATCATGAAATTTCACAATTTTCATATAAGTATAAATATAACTTAATTCCATAAGAGCAAACTTATATTCAATTTCTGCTCTCTTTCAATCTATTTTCAGTCAAATCATCATGATAACAAATCACTTCTAATATCTTTTAATATACACATAGTTTATTCTTTATTATCTTAGTATAATTTCCACCAATTCTCATAAAAATGTTATATCATACTTAATATCTATAATTCATTCACTCAAACTTTGAGTTCATTCCCTTAAACTTCAAGTTACATACCATAAACATATTCAGTATAACTTTTATTCATATAATATAATTTCTCCCTTTTACTAACTCTTCACATTTCCTATCATTGGTATATTTATTTTGATTACCTTTTTGTCATATTATCCATAACTCAACACATTTCAAAATTTTTTTAAAATTTTTTTTTTCACAGTTATAACCAAATTCTTAACATAAAAAAATAATAATAATAATAATAAGGTACAACTTTAACCATCATAATTTTTAACTATACTTCTCAAACAAAATTGTCAACCTCACCAAATCCGTATTACAATCATTATATCTAAGATCCAAATCCATGGATAACAAATTAACCGATCCAAAATATTGAACAAAACACATGACTTTAAGAGATTAATATTCAAACCTAGAACTTTCAATTCAATACTGTTCTTTTATAATTCTATTCTCAATCTTAACATTTTTAGTATAACAGAAATTAACACATTCCAACTTCGTTTCAACCAATTTGTATTCGCTTATATGATCCTTATCAACTTAACTCATGCTTTAACAATATTACTATATACATATTCAATCATATACAGTTCTTATACAATTTCTATTCATCACTTCATTTCTAATCCATCTACAATCTCTTATAATATAATTACATAGAACTTTTCATATGTGAATACTTTGAAACTCTAAATATAATATAATCATCAAGTTCAATACTCATTATAACAATTTCCACTGTCCAATATTACTCAAGTTCTTTCCATTCTCACTTCCATCACATAATCCATCTAGCTTTACACAGTTCAAGACCTAATCTCTCTTAGGTCCACTAATACATATAACATTGTTTTTCCATATCACTAATTCTATAATTATACCACATATATCTTCATAAGCCATCCTCATAATGTGATTCACAAATGTGTTTATATATCATAATTTCATTTATATTGGAAAACTCAATTCACATATCATATACATGTATACACTTAATTATATGCTCTTATAGTATTTTCCTTTTTCATACATTCAATACAAATTTAGTGTTTATCATTTTCTTTTAAACACTATCCTTCTCATTCTTCCAATATGATATAAAGTATTTATTCACACTACAAACATATATATTCCGACTATAGTAACACTTCATATTCATCTCAGTCACATTCCCAATGTGACATCTCTTTCACTTTCGTCTTTAAAAATATTTAATACACTCCCATATTCATTCTTACCCTGTTCAGTAAAATGACTTAAAATAACTCATTTCTATTTACTTATCCACTTCCTTGATTATTTCAAAACAAATTCTCATACTATCAATCACATTACTCAATTCATAATACTTCCATATGCAATACTAGTCATTTCACTTAGCTCATGCATTGCATATACAGTTAACTATCAATATCCCAATAATCTTTATCAAATTCCACTAAAACTTTAACTTCTCAATTTACTACTTCGTTTAAGCTTCAATTTGCCAAACTCATCTTTTCTATCATCACTTTAAAAACATCTTACAAATATATATCACAAAGCAATATTAAAACATATAATTTCCACAATCATAAAGCTCACTTCAAAAATCTCAAATATCACATATTATCACCATTACCATGAGCTTTCACAATATCCAAGCATCTCACATTTCTAACATTGAATTTACTATGCTCGCATTATAGTAACAATACTAAGTTATATTCTTACTTAACCACTATCATCTCTTTTTCCTTTAAACACAACCTTAACTGTATACACATCCCAACTTTACATAATCACACTTTGTCTCTACTAAACAACTCATTCAACATTCCACCATACTCTCCTCATTTAAATAACATAACTTTCAATTTTAACAATTCGATATCATTTCCGCTGTCTAGTAAATTCAACATTAGCAAAACCAACATAAACTTTATTATAAAGAGGTTCAAAGTATAGAAGAAAAAGTACATACTCTTATCTTGATTTGATTTTCAACTCATTTTCAAATTTATTCTCCTTTTCATTTCTTTATGTTTCAATTCATATTATGTCCTACATAATATTGCTCATAAACATCAACATTACATTCCATGTTGCACACAACATGACATTTTCATATGCATCATCAATATACATATATCATATTACATTTCACAATTAGTTTCTCATAATCAATTAGGCACTATGCCTCAATTATAATTCATTTCCAACATCATTGTCAACAATCATAATTTCTCATCACATCAAAATAGTATACACATATATCATCAACTATATTGAACATCTCATATAACACAAATATTCTATAATTCATATAATGCCACATCCGAGACCAACCTAGGTGTCAATGCATATGCATGTATTACAAATTTCATTTCAAAACTTTTCCTTTTTACTTTTATTTAAACTTTTCAAAAAAAAAATTTTTTTTTTCTCACTTAGGCCGAGAATCTCGAACCTAAGCTCTGATACCAAAATAATTGTAACACCCCGATACCCTATATAAGTACTATGCGTATACCTAGTATACATACAGTAAATATATAAAGTATAAGGATGTCACTTTTCGTTACCTTTTAAAAACCTGTAACAGAGTTCAAACCATAATACATTAATTTAAATAACATTTACAAAATCATTATCTTTATCAAAAACTTCATTTATACATATAAATACTCTCTCGTCAGAAATACATCATAATTAAAGTTTATACATGTATGCATTACCCTCTAGTTGGTCTCGACAAACTTTACTCTTCTTGTGGCATAACAAAAGACTTCATATCTTCCATCTATATACCTGCGCGAATAAACACCCGCGCTAAGCCCGAGAGCTTAGTAGTCCAACTATAAAATATAAACATATAGTATAGAAGTATTGACATATAATGATACATCAATTCAATATATAATTAGTTCTTATCATATCTTCTTTTCTTTTTAATTTCATCTTTAATATATCCTAGCTAATTTCAAATATGATGTACATATATACATAATATTATCACCAACCCCAATGCATCACCAATACTCAAAACCAATATATTAATACCCCTACATTATATATACCATACCAATCATTATTGCAATACACAAATTACATATCATACAAATCATAAATCACATTTACAATAAAGACAACCTTTATCATCAACCACAATTCATTTACATATTACACTTAATAACATTATATTATTCACAATTCACCAAGCATAATTCATTATTAATACTCACAATCAATATTTCAATACTTGCAATTCACATTGACAATAAAGACAGACTCGGGCCCAAAACACTAATATGTTATTCAAAGTTCAGAGTTACTGCTTTGGTTCATAGTCACAATCATCACGCCCGTAGGCAATGTATATACATGTATCTCTATCCATGGATAGTGTAACAGACCCAGTCTCTTGGACCATCAACTCAACACATATGAGGAGATCCTCAACCCGGCAAGACTGTTACAAATCATATATCTCATATTCACAATTCTCATAGTGTAACAGACCCAGTCTCTTGGACCATCAACTCAACACATATGAGGAGATCCTCAACCCGGCAAGACTGTTACCTTTCATCATTTCTTAGGCATGCCACCCAAATCCAGAACTCTGAAACTGAATAACATATTAAACAAACAATTCATTTATTATTTCATTATCAATCTCATCATCAATTAGGCCAACATGCCTTATCTCTTTCAATTGAATTATCATAGCCAATCACAATGGCTTCATATCATATCATATCTCAATCCATATGATACATATAGCATCATTGATATCACATTTCAAAGTATATTATTCATATAATACATTGCCATACACAAGATTCACAATGCATATAACATAACATTTTCTCACTTCTCAAAACACATTAACATCATTCATTACTAGAGCATTTATCATAACAAATTGCACATACCTTAAGAATGATCCTCATTTCTTCCTACCTTTCCCATTTCATATTTCATCCTTTATATATATTCTTCATTTACATTCACAATATAATAGCTTATTTAACACTTTCATCCCAATGTGTTAATGTTCAAAGACATATAAGGATATACAATCAAATAGGGTTTATGCTTACCTGGTTAATGATCTTCACATCCTTCATATCATTCAATCATCACCTTAGTCCAATTATGTTAACAATATAATAGATCACTTAACACATTTGCAAACAAATGTGTTAAGCCTCAAATTATGTAATTAAATACAATCATATGTATTGGTACTTACCTCAAGAACTAGTCCCATCAATCTATACATTTCTTTTCTTTCCAAGAATTCTCCACATTTAGGTTAATGCAACCCAATCTCTTCAAAACCTAATCCAAAGGAATATTAGCAAAATGACCATATGAATAGTACATTCTGGTTTAAGACTCCATTTTATCCTTATTTTGAAAAATTGTATAAAATAATCTACTTGACTAAAAATTCTAAAATTTTTACAGAATTTAGTTTTGTATCTTAAAATCATTCCTTTAAAATTTCAGATCAAACTGAACACAAAATCTTGGTCAAATAGTTCACCTAACCAGACTGCCCCAATTGCCCTGCATCCTGGCAGCAGTTCTGAACTTTGTGAATTCCATAAATCAAATTCAATCAACGTGGTTCCAAATTATTTTTCTCAAATACTAGACTCACTAAGCAACAACATATCCAAAATTCAATTGGATATGATTTTTCTACATTTTATTAAAAATCCCGAAATATAGCTGTCTCAGTTAAGGTAACTGCTGGAACAGGTCTAATAAAAATAATCTTTCTAAACTCATAATCATTCCAAAATCGAATCAACATATTTTTCAGTCATTCTAGACTCATAGAGGCACAACATATCAAAAATTCACTTCAAGAATATTTTTCTATAATTAATTAAAAATCATACAAGTCACAGCCTTTACTAATTGTAAAACAGAAAAAATTCACTAAACACAACTCTTACTCTTCCATCACCAACACCAACCTAGCTTCTTATCTTTAATTCCATTTCAACACTTTTACACACACCATACACAAACACACTCCATCAACCATCCATATCAACTCACCAATCCCAAACACAATTTCAAAAGAACAAAGGAAAATCAAGAGAAAGAACTTACCTAAGTTGTTGAATTCCACAAATCTTCAATTAAATCATTTGATTCTCCCTTCAATTTGATGTTAGAATTAAACAAATCTCACATTGCTCTCTCTTGTCTAAGGAGGAGCCAACCAACGTGGAGAAGAGAAGAAGAAGAAGAAGGAAATGAAGAAAAGACAAAATATCACCTCTTTAAATCTCCACCAAGTGATTCAACAAGAGTAATTACCTAAACACCCTTATACCATTTGTCTTGATTACCATTCATTACATGCCCTTTATAGTAACTTCACACTTAACAAAAATAAATATCTTCTTTCCTTGACTCTTCATTTTGACCAACTTATATGTTATATATATCATCATATACACAACATATACCATTCTCTCTAAACCCTAAATGCTTTCCCAAATCACATATACATAAACATTCTTTTCTCTATTTCTTTTCTCTTGTAATTTAACACATATATTCAATCCAATTATATAACAACAACAACAACATAATCACAACTTCTAGGGCATATATGAGGATATTACACAACATGACCTAAGATAATGCCCTGAGTAACCATAAAATGACTCTTTTCACAACTCAAAGTGAGGTTACATTCAATGCATCTCTCAAGCACAAGAACAAGTTTATTGAGGCAATTATCAAAAGAACTACCAAAAACAGAAAAGTCATCCATAAATACCTCAATAAAATCATCTATCATGTCTGTGAAGACAGACATCATGCATCTCTGAAAAGTTGCAGGTGCATTGCATAAGCCAAAGGGCATACGCCGAAATGCATAAGTCCCAAAAGGGCAAGTAAAGGTAGTCTTGGATTGATCCTCTGGTGATATCGGCACCTGATAATAACCTGAAAGTCCATCCAAAAAGCAATAATGTGAGTGTCCAGAAAGTTTATCCAACATCTGATCAATAAAAGGAAGAGGGAAATGGTCTTTCTTTGTGGCATTGTTCAACTTCCTATAATCGATACACATTCTCCACCCAGTAGTAGTCCTAGTAGGAACCAATTCTTTTTTTTTCATTTTTTACCACAGTGATTCCTAATTTCTTAGGCACTACATGTACTGGGCTCACTCATTCACTATTAGCTATTGGATATATCACTCCTTCATCAAGCAATTTGAGCACTTCCTTCTTAACCACTTCATTCATGTTTGGATTAAGGCGCCTTTGGCTCTCCCTCACAGGTTTAACTCCCTCTTCTAAGGTGATTCTATGCATGCACATTGAAGGGCTAATACCTTTGATGTCACTTAATCCCCATCCTATTGCTCTTTTCAATCTTTTAAGCTCACTCACTAACCTCATCTCCTCCCCTTCACTAAGTTCGCTAGATATTATCACAGGTAAGGTATTGTGATCTCCTAAAAACACATATTTCAGATTTTTAGGTAACGCTTTCAGCTCTAACTCAAGTGAAGGATTCTTCTCTTTCTTTTGGATGGAGGGAAGTTCGAATACTGGGTCCTCCTTAAGTTCCTCTATTTCAGCACTCTCTAATGTCTCAAGGCAACTGGCTATTTCTGAATAAAAAATATCCAAACCACGATCTAAAGTCAGTGCTAGCTCCAAATTATTCGAGTAACCTGTCTGCAAGAAAACATCTGAAACAACTGCGTCAATACAATCAATTAAAGAGCAATCCTCATATAATGCAGTTGTAGGAATGGGAGAAGTGTTAAAAATAGAAAATTCAACCGTTTGTCCCAAAACAGTCATCGACAATTTACCATTTTTAACATCTATCAAGGTGTTGGTAGTAGCCATAAAAGGACTATCCAGTAGAATAGTATGTGCGGATGGTGTAGAGTTACTTCCTTCCATGTCAAGAACTATAAAATCCACAGGTACTCTTAACCCACCAACCTTAACTAACACATCTTCTATAACCCCTTTCGGGAATCTAAGAGATCTGTCAACTAATTGCAACACCATTTTGGTTGGTTTAAGTTCCCCAAGTTCTAATTCAAGATACACAGAATAAGGCATTAAAATTACACTGGCTCCTAAATCACACATGTCATCAGTCCCCTTTCCATTACCCATAGTAATTTGAATTATGAAACTACCAGGATCCTTTAGCTTCGGAGGTAGTTTATGCTGCAAAACAGTACTAGCTACCTCTGACACTATCACCTTTTCATTTGGCTCATACCTCTTTTTCTTGGTGTTCAGTTCTTTGAAGAATTTGGCATAAGCTGGCATGTTCATTATTGCTTCAAGTAAAGGTAAGTTAATACTTACCTTAGACATCATGTTGAAGATGTTCAAAAATTGCTTATCTTGTTTATCATTCTTCAACCTGCTGGGGAATGGTATAGGTGGCCGGTAAGTATTACTTGCCTTGTGTAAATCTGTTGAAGGGGATTTCTCCTTTGATTTTTCTACAACACCTTTGTTCTCTAGTTCTCTTTCCTTTTTGTTCTCTTGATTACCTGCATTCACAGAATTATTTTCAACATTATTGTTAATTACCTTGCCACTTCTAAGAACAGTCACTGATTGTGCCTGCTCAGGTTGACTTGGAAATTTCCCTTTTTGTTGAATCTGCATCTGTTGTGCAAGTTGTCCCACTTGAGTCTCCACTTTCTTAAAAGATGCTTCTAATGAATCCAACCTCTTGTTATTCATCTCTTGATTTTTAGCACTGACTTGGATAAAAGCCTGTAAACTATCCTCCAAACTCTCTCTCTTAGGCTGCCCTTGATTTGAAGTTTGACCCTATGGTTGGTTTTTTCTCTGGAGCAAATGGAAAGGCTGTTGAGAATTATTTGTTGCCCAAGAAAAATTTGGATGATTCCGCCAACTAGGATTGTAAGTATTTGAGTAAGGATCATTCCGGGCCCTTGGTTGAAATCCCTCCATAGCATTGACTTGCTCAGCTTCATTTCCATAAGACTCATATACGGAGGGGCATATATTTGCTCCATGCCTGAAAGTTCCACAAATTCCACATACTTCTTGAGTGGATGAAGAAGTATTGTTCTTCATGTTCAACATCTGCACCTGCCTTGTCAATTCAGCTATCTGATTGACCATCTCATTGTTGGCTTCCAATTGGTTCACCCCTTTACTTCTTCCTCTTACACTTTTCTATTGAGAATTAGCTCCCAACATTTCAAAGATTTCATAAGTTTCATTTGCTGTCTTTTCTCCCATAGCTCCCCCAGCTGTGTTATCAACAGTGTTCTGAAATTGCTGGGTTAGACCATTGTAGAAAAACTGATTCAGAATTTGAAGTGGGTAGTGATGGTGTGGACATTGGATTAATAACATCTTAAACCTATCCCAAGCCTCATGAAATGACTCTCCTTCAAATTGAGAGAATGTAGCTATTTTCCCTCTCAATTCAGCTGTCTTCTGATGTGAGTAAAATTTGCCCATAAACTTGTTATAGACTTGCTCCCAAGTTGTCAAAGAATTTTCGGGCAACATCATAAGCCAGCTCTTTGCCCTATCCTTCAATGTATACGGAAAGCATCTCATCCTCAACTGATCCTCTGTTAGTCCTCCTAATGGAAAAGTGTTGAGGGTAGAATAGAAATCCTGGATAAAGTTTAAAGTATCTTCATTTGGAACTCCATAGAATGATGGCAGCATGTTGTAATGGATGTTCTTCAACTCATAATTTCTTGCTGCATCTGTCAATCTTATACAAGATGTGGAAGTTCCAATGACAGGTCTGGCAAAATCCCTCATAGTTCTTTGCCTTTTGTCACCCATATTGGTAGATTGTGCAGTATCCGACTCAAAATCAGAAGTGTCCTCCTCTGTATCAAATCCGGTATATAGTTTAAACTCTTCTCTGCTCCTTTTCACTCTCTGAATTTCTGGAATAACTGGGTATAGCTCTCCTCCGAGTGAACTCCTGCCGTGCATAAACAAAATTTCTGGAAAAAAGGAATTATTAAAAGCAAAAGACAAATAAAATCAAAAGTAAACAATGAAAAATAATCTAAAATATTTATGCCTAATAAACAATTGCGCCAATTAGGTTCCCAGGCAGCGGCGCCAAAAACTTGTTGCGCTTTAATTAATACTACTAGAACTACACTCGCAAGTATACGAGGCTGCTATAGTATCTTGGTGAACACCTTAAGGTCGTCTCACAAGGAAGCTAGATAAGCTAATTGATTATCATATTGCAAATAATAAATTTTCAATAAATTTAAATTGCTAACAACTAATGAAGACAGATCGAGTGGAGTTTAAAATAATAAAAGTAAACTGAGCTGATATATTGATTCACTTAATAGAAAGGTCTAGGGTTTGCACTTCTCTACTAACTTATATGTATGAACGGTTATTCCTCTCAACCAATTTAATTTCAAAGATTAGATCTCAAGCAACTTAATTAATTGAATTAAGGTAATAAGCTCTCGCATTCAAACCTCTTTCAAATAATCATGTTTCAATTGAAATGATATTTTTCTTAGGTTATATTTCTAATTCACCTAAGCCCCTAATTGAATTGTTCCAGCATTAGACTTCATTTCTCAATCCTTCATCTAATACCTCAAACACATAATTGGTGGCCAATCAATTATATATTAACAGTAATCCATTCAATCAAGGCTAGAGAAATAATTCAGTTAAGAGCAATAACCAATTCATACAGCCATAGTAGATCCATACAAACCCTAGACTAGATCAAATTAGTTCATAATAATGCTGTCAAACATATTCATCTCATTAAAATTCAAAGAAATCAATTTAGACAGAATAGAATTCATGAATACAAATTCCAATGAAACTTAAGAGATAAAGTTTGAGAACAAAACCAAATTACAAACTCCCTTTAGCTTTTGAAGAATCTCTTGTTCAGATCTTTGCTAGAAGAATATTGCAATGGCAAAAACAAATTTAATCTAGACTGTTTGCATCAAAGTGTAATCAAAATTCTCCAAGAAAACAAAATGGAAACCCTAAGTTTTTGTTTGACGGCTGATCAAAATTCTATGTCAAAAACCCTAATCGTCTTATTTATACAAAACCTCGCTTAAAAATCCGCATTTTCTTTCTTCCTTTAGTCCATGGAGTGACACGGCCAAGCTCCTGGCCGTGTCATGTGACACGACCAGTGGCTTGGCCGTGTCTACTGAATGTGTCAGCTTCTGTGTGATCCTTCATCTTTTCTTCTTTGGAATGGAGTGTGACACGGCCAAGCTCCTGGCCGTGTCACCTGAGTGTGTCACCTTCTGATCTCTTCGTTCTTTGCTCTTCGTTCTTTGGTCTTCTTCCTTGGCTAAGTATGGGACACGGCCAAGCTCCTGGCCGTGTCATGTGACAAGGCCAGTGGCTTGGCCGCGTCCTTTGAGTGTGTCAGTTACTGCCTAAATTTTCCTTCCTCTCTTGGTTCCTTGGTTTTGCCCTTAAGATGAGACATGTGTCATGCTATTCTTTCTCCAAGGAAATATTTTGCATATTAACCTAAAACAAACACTTGAAACAAACTTTAAACAAGAATCAAATGAAACATTAACCAAAAACACATAAACACCACACTAAAAACTAAGACAACAATGACAAAAACACTGAAATAAATTAAAACTACCAACATTAATGAAAACACTAAATAAACATATTAAAACTACCAAAATACCTAAAGAAAACAATAATCATCATAATAAATAAGATACAATTCTATGACAAAAACTAATAAAACAGTTTCCACTTGGTGGGTACCTTATTAGTTAAATATCATGTAATTTAAATTGCTTTTCTGTCTTAGAGCCAATGTAAAGGACATGTTTCTACCTTTCGGTGGGTGTCCTTTTTAGGCATGGATTATGTAAGGGCATATTTCCATCTTTGGATGGGTGTCCATTTATTTGTTTTGCTTGGACGTTGTTTTGACGTTCAATATCGATGTTTTATTTTAATTATTGTGTGTAATATGATAATATTGTTATATTTAAGAATTTTATAATATTAAGACCTGTAAAGGAGGCCGGTTCTAATGAACCGGGCGTTGTGGGGGTGCTAGGCCATTTCTCACCTTCCCCACACATACCCAACTTTTCGAACCCAATAGGGGGTTGGGGATTCCTTAGGAATCGAGTCATCCACCCCTTTCTTTTTCCCAGCTCGTCCGGGTGGCGACTCCATTTTCTCTGGACTTAGATTCGTGATCTCTAAGGCCCCGAGCCTAAACAGTGCCGAAGTCGCAAGAACCATTCCTCCGGGAGTGGGGGCGAAAATCCCCGCTCACACAGACCTAATGCTAAGACAAATTCATAATGAATTGTTCAAGGCCAATTCACCATGAGTCCTTAATTTTGGCTTGATTCAGCTTTAGTTGTGTTTAAACTCAAATACATTCGGATGAATAAGGGAATTTCTGATAGGATTAGTACTTCTAACTAGGTTTAGCCTTTATAAAACCCTAATTAAAATATTATAAAAGGGGAGAATAATTCAATAGAATGGGGGTTAGCAGCCACCTTTAGCAAATTAAAGAGAGAAATAGAAAGTAATAAGTGATCAACACAAATAGCAATCAGCTTTAGCAATTAAAAGAAGAGAGAGAATCTGTAATGAGGGAGCCACCTTTAAGAATTTAAAAGAGCTATCAATTAGGAGCCATAATTAAGAGATTAAAAAGTAATATTCAGAGAGCAAAGAAAATAAAACATATAGTATTCAAAACTAGTGAACACAGTATGCAATCTTTGGATTATCTCGCTCAATGAAAAGCTATTTTGATTCGAGAAAACCATAACACCATCAAGGTCCAGCTTCTATGAAGATATTGGGGTGTTTGGAGTAAGGTTCGGATCAAGGAAATTATTTTGGTGGAGCTGATGATGTAGGTATGTTCTAAATCCATTTAATTTAATTGAGTACCAACATTATTGAATCTTATTCACTGTATTTTAATTTATTATTTGATTTAGCATAAAGTGCAACATAATAACTAATTTTTTACTTTAAACCTTAATTAGGCATTCAAAGCCCTAATTGCATGTCCAAAACTCTAAAGTTGCATGTTTTAATCTTGGTTTGCATCTTAAACTCTAGTTGCATGTTTTAATCTTGGTTTGCATCTTAAACCCTAGTCTTACATGTTTTAATCTTAGTTTGCATGTTTAAACCCTATTTTGTATCTTAACCCTAGTTTTAGATTTGAAACACGAGTTTTGTTCCAAAACCCTAATTTCTAGATTAAAACCATATTTTGCATGTTTAAATCTTAGTTTTATATTTGAAACCCTACTTTTGTTCCAAAACCCTAATTTTTAGACTGAAACCCTAATTTAACAATTGAACCCTTAATGATAAAACCCTTGTTTTGTATGTTCAATCCATGATTTAAGATAAAACCTTATTTTTGCATAATTAAGCTTTAATTTAGGATTCAAAACCCTCTAACCCTAATTTTGCAATTAAAATCCCAATTTAATGGTGGAACCTTAATTTATTATGACGTGATGGCTGATGAATTTTGATTTTATTTTCTTATTTTAATGAATGATTTAGTGGTGTTTATTTATTATTATTTTGATTTTTAAGATAATGTAAAAGGCATGTTTCCACTTTTTGGGTGCCTTGTTTCTTTTATTTATTTTAAGGACTTTGAAATTCTTTTAAGGGATATGTTTTCATCAATCAATGTCCTATTTTATTTATTTGTATGGACATTGGAACATTATGAGGGCATGTTTCCATATTTAGATGGGTGCTCATTTTGTTTGATTTGCGTAATTTAATACATTATGGATTTATTTTGATCATTATTTATAGTATGGATAATATTATAATAATCTAAGAATTCATAATATTTACAATTGAAAAGGAAGCCGGTTCTAATGAATCGAGTGTTATAGGGGTGCTGGGTCATTCTCACCTTCCCCATGCATACCCAATTTTTCAAACCTAGTAGGGGTTGGGGAATTCTTAGGAATCGAGTTATTCATCCTTTTCTATCTTCCCAACCCATCCAGGTGGCGACT
This sequence comes from Garcia nutans, assembly GCA_947685225.1. Classification (NCBI taxonomy): domain Eukaryota; kingdom Viridiplantae; phylum Streptophyta; class Magnoliopsida; order Malpighiales; family Euphorbiaceae; genus Garcia; species Garcia nutans. The sequence continues at coordinate 22,031,447 of CANTUV010000044.1, forward strand.
CCTATTCTTTGAGTTAGGCCCGTGTTCTCTAAGGCTAGACCCTAACAGTGTTGAAGTCATAAGAACCATTACATCGGGAGTGGGGGTAAAAATCCTCGCCCACAATGGCGACTCCACTGGGGATAAGAGAAGTTAATTCCATTAGTCTTTGTGTTATTTTATTCTTTCTTATTAAGATATTATCCATTGCATCACTTAGATTTGTGTTGTGTGTATGAGTTAAGATGCCCTGTATAATTCGTGTTATGTATGTGTGTAATATCCCAAATGATACCCTAAATTTTGGAAATGCTTATTGTTGAAATTGAATTAAATTATTTAAAGTGTATATATGATTAAGTGAAAAGATAAGAGGAAGGAAGATGTGTATATGTTGTTTATATGAAGAGATATATACTATATACAAGTCAATAGCTTATTTGGTCTAAAGATATTTTTAGTATTTAAATAGAATTAATTAAAGATAGTGGAAGATGACATAATTGGGTTTATTATTATATTAATATAATACTTGGTGGAGTGTGATTTGAGAAAAGGTGTTTGGTTAAAGAGAAGAGTATGGTTTGACTTTGCTTTTTCATTTTCTTCTTTCTTTTTTGGCCGACCACCACCATCTTCATTAAGGGAGAGATTTTGTTGCTTCCTAACTCAAGAATTTGAAGGATTTCAAGAGATCAAGTTGGAGTTTTAAGGATTTTCTTCATTTTTGGCAAGTTTCCAACTAGTTTCTTTATTTTATTTTGAGTTTGTGTGGTGTTGATAAGAGTAAAGAAAGTTGATAGTTGGATGTGGTGTTTTTGGTGTCGATTTCAGGGTTTTTGGCCTAACACGCCTAGTAGCACAGCCATGTCTTTGGGCGTGTCGTTGGTTCTATTTTCTGGGTTGGTGACACGTCCAGTGCCCCATGTCACTAGGTGTGTCACAACTTCTATGTTGTTGTAGTTTGACACGTCCAGTGACACATGCCCATGTCACTGAGTGTGTCACAACTATTGTGCTGCTAGGAGATTGACACGTCCAGTGACACGCCTATGTCACTAAGCGTGTCATAGCTTCTGTGTTTGAGGAGAATTGACACGTACAGTGACATGCCCATGTCACTGAGCGTGTCAAAGCTTCTATGTTATGGGTTTAGGGCATGGTCAGGGACACGGCCATGTTGTTGAGCGTGTCAAGTGTAGAGCTTGCCCTCGATAGTTCTCTTCCTCATTTTCTTATGTGAAACACTAAGTGAATGTTGTTAATCACCTTTGGATTAGGTTTTGAAGAGAATTGAGTTACCCAAGCCAAGGTTTGAGGGATATCCTGGAAGAGGAAGTTGTTAGAGTGGTGTTGTTGCTTTTAGAGATAAGTACAAACTTTGAATGATTACATACACTTACATGACATTGGGACTTAACACATTTAGTTGAGAAATGTGTTAAGTTACTTGATATATTGTTGATGAATGAGTTATATGTTATGATATGCATAATGTGAATTATGATGATGTATCAAAGCAATTGAGTAATGTATTGTAAAAGAAATGTGGAATAATGTAATGACATATGTGAAATCATAATGTAACAAATTGATATTGATACAAAAGAGAAGAATGAGAAAGGTGAGAAAATGATGATATATTAAGGCAATGTGCCTAATTTGATCATGAGGAAATGAGAAATGATTTGAAAATAGAATTATGAAAGAATTTGAGAATGAGAAATAAAAATAGGTTGTGTGCCTAGTATGTTATTCAATTTTCAGAGTTCTGGGTTTGGCGGCATGCCTATGAATTGCTGGACAGGTGAAAAGACCGAGTCATAAGCAGGGCCTAGCTGATAAATAAATCCTTGAAGCTAGACTGAGTGAAAAGACCGGGTCGTAAGCTCAGATCTAGTTGGATTATCCATGGATATATATTGCCTACGGGGCTAGACACAAGGTGTCAATATGGACCAAAGTAGTAACTCTGAAATTTGAATAGCATATTAGATCCTTTTTGGGCCCATGCTTGTCTTTGTTCTAATGTGAATTATAAATTGTGATGCAAATGATTAATATGATGGGATATATTGTAATGAGTTGTTATATTCACATGTGTTGTGCATTAGCATCGCATTGATCTATATTGAATCAAAGTTTGTACCACTAAGCTTTTTGCTTAGCGTGATTGTGGTTCATCGCGCAGGTGACAGGGTAGATCCGGTTGTGTCAGAGAGCTCGTCTAGACCGAGTCGTGTCTAGGCTTGAGACTTTGAGTTCAGTGTTAATTTTGGACATCAAGATCAGAGATGAACTGTCAGCATGTATAAATTTCATATTTTGTATTTATAAATTTTGATGTAATCATATGTATATTCCGCTGCTTATTAAACAACTATTTTGGATAAACTTTTGGTGATGATGTAGAATATATATGCGTATTTTAACAAGGACTATTTTATCTATTACTATTTATAAAATAAGTTAAATGTTTTAATTTTACTCATATTGTAGAAATGATGATTTGATATTAAAGTTAAAGATTAGTTTATTTAAAATGGATTGTGACACTCTTATATCCTCTATACGTATATCACATATAGTGTTTATATGTGGTATCCGTATATTGGGTGTAGGGGTGTTACACTATTTTTGGTATTAGAACCAAGGTTTGTGGTTCTCAAACCTAGGTGAATTGTAAGAAAAAGAAAATTTTGGTTTTTTTTAAACATGGTTTTTAAATAAGATACATGCATTGGCACTGGCAGTTTTTGATCTTTGATGAGGTATATTCTGCTGTGTTTGCAGATATAGGAAGTGATGGCGTCTTAGTCACATCAGTCCATAGAAGGTAGTGCTGAGAGTGTAGCTCCTGTAGAGGGTAGAGATGGAGCTAGAGTTAAGATAGCTGGAGAGGCACTTGCTCCTGTGCCAGAGAGATTAGCTGCTGATGAGATTTCACCGGTTTGGTTAAGACATATGGTAGAGTTATTGAGGCAGGATCTAGTGCAGCAGTCGCCACTGCAACCGCAGCCACAAGTACCGGTAAGGTAGTATGACAAATTGACAAAGTTCGGAGCTGAGGACTTCTTTGGTACTACAGATCCTGAGTAGCTGAGCAGTGGTTAGATAGAGTTCAGAGGGTATTCATCTAGCTGCAAGCTACTTCTGAGGAGAGGTTTGATTATGCCAGATCACTTCTGCAGAGAGATGCATATGATTGGTGGAAGACGGTTCCACATGCTATGGATGATCCAACCAACCTTGACTTATGGTGATTTTCTGTGGGAGTTTGAGTAGAAGTATACTTTAAGGGAGTATAAAGATGCAAAGAAGATGGAGTTTCTGAGTCTGAGACAGGATAACCGGACAGTGACAGAGTATGAGATTGAGTTTATCCGGTTGAGTCATTATGCCTGTGGGATTATTTATGATGAGATAGATCGGTGTAGGAGATTTGAGGAGGGGTTGAGACCCTCTATTATGTGTATTGTCACAGGCTCCCGATATCAGGATCTTTCCCAGCTAGTTACTGCTGCCAGGAGTGTTGATAGAGTATAAGGTATTGCAGCAGCTGCTACTGAGGATACCAGAGTTAGGAGACCCCAATTTGAGGCAGGGTCTTCATCTGCAAAGAGAGGCCGAGGAGGACATTTTCAGAGGTTTAGTAGGGGCCAGAGGCAGCTTGGTAGGTTAGTACCACATCAGAGGCAGAGATCGAGACCTACAATTTGTGTGGCTAGTGCACCGACCCTAGTGGCTCAAGATCTGCTCCACCTACATGTGTTCATTATGGTAGAGCACACGAAGGTGATTGCTGGTGAGAGGTACTTCGAGAGTGTGTTTCAGATGTGGGTCACCAAATCATTTTGTCAGAGAGTGTCCAGAGCCACTAGAGGATAGATAGGCAGATTCTGCAGTTTCTCGACCTAGTGTTAGAGGAGGTCGAGGGGGCAGAGGTTTTAGTAGAGGTGGTCGACCTGGGTTTAGTCAGAGAGGAGGCTCTACAGCCAAAGGTAGTAGACTAGATGAGGTAGGGCCATCATAGTGAGTGTATGTGATGTAGAGGTAGCCGGATGCTTCAGCCGTCATTGCGGGTACATTTTCTTTATTTGGCATTTCAGTTCTTGCTTTGATAGATCCTGGATCTATGCATTTATATATAAGTGCATCTATCTTGCCTGTGACTGACTTGCATTCTGAGTCCCTAGGATTTGATGTTTTGGTAACAAATCCTTTAGGGCATAGTGTTGTGGTGAGTAAGGTGCACTGAGATAGCCCAGTTGTTGTTCAAGATGAGAAATTTCTCGGTGACCTGATTAAAATGCCTTTCAAGGAGTATGATCTGATTCTGGGTATGGATTGGTTATCCAAGCATGGGGCTATGGTAGATTGTTAGAATAAGTGTGTGACCCTTAGAACCGGTGATGGTAGAATTGTGATGGTATCTAGTGAGCAAAGACAACTTGCATCCATGTTTGTTTCAGCTGTTGCATCTAGGAGGATGATTCGAAAAGGGTGTGATGCTTATCTTGCTCATGTTGTAGATACCAGGGTAATGGGTTCTCAGCTTGATAGTATACTCACAGTTGTTGAATTTTTAGATGTTTTTCCTGGTGAGTTGCCAGGGATACCCCCTGAGAGAGAGGTTAAGTTTGGTATCGATTTGTTGCCTGGTACCACTCCTATCTCTATTACTCCCTATCGAATGGCACCTACTGAGTTGAGAGAATTGAAGGTGTAGTTGCAGGAGTTGTTGGACAAAGGGTTTGTTTGCCCTAGTGTGTCTCCTTGGGGAGTGCCTGTATTGTTTGTGAGGAAGAAGGATGGTACTTTAAGATTGTGCATTGATTATAGGCAGTTGAATAAGGTGACCATAAAGAATAAGTATACTTTTCCTAGGATAGATGATCTCTTTGATCAGTTAAAAGGAGCAGCAATTTTCTCTATGATTGATCTAAGATCAGGGTAGCATCAGTTGAGAATCAGAGAGGAAGATGTACCTAAGACAATTTTTCGCACAATGTATGGGCATTATGAGTTCTTGGTAATGCCTTTTGGGTTGACGAATGCACCAGCAGCTTTTATAGATTTGATGAATAGGGTATTCAGACCCTATCTAGATCAATTTATATTGGTTTTCATTGATGATATTCTGGTGTATTCATATAATAAGGAGGATCATGGAAAGCATTTGCGGATTGTACTGCAGACTTTGAGGGAGAAGCAATTGTATGCTAAACTGTCTAAATGTGAGTTTTGGCTTGATAAAGTAACTTTTCTCGGTTATGTGGTTTCAGTAAATTGTATAAGAGTTGATCCAAGTAAAGTTGATGTTGTTTTGAATTGGAGTCCACCAAAGACAGTGACGTTAGAAGTTTTCTGGGTTTGGCAGGCTATCAACTGTTTGTGAAAGGTTTTTCTTTGATAGCTAATCCACTCACCAGATTACTTCGAAAGGGAATTAGATTCATGTGGTCAGATCAGTGTCAAGCAAGCTTTGAGTAGTTGAAGGAGATATTGACTCAAGCTCCTGGTCTTACCTTGCCTATAGAAGATAAACCATATGTGATTTACAGTGATGCTTCACATAGTGGTTTAGGTTGTGTTTTGATGCAGGAAGGTAGAGTCATAGCTTATGCCTCTCAACAATTGAAGTTGCATGAGATTAATTACTCGATGCATGATTTGGAGTTGGCAGCCATAGTTTTTGCTTTGAAGATTTGGTGACATTACCTTCATGGGAAGAAGTGTTTAATTTATACAGATCATAAGAGTTTGAAATACTTGGGTGTTCAGAGAGAGCTGAATATTCAGCAGAGACGGTGGTTGGAGTTGATTAAAGACTACGACTGTTTGATTGATTATCATCTTAGCAAGGCAAATGTAGTTGTTGATGCCTTGAGTCGAAAGTCTTTGGCAGGTTTGACTGCTTATTCGCTCTCGTTGCTTATTGAGTTGAGAGCATTACATGCTAGTTTTGAATCATGTGATGATGGTGCTTTGTTGGCTCAGTTCCAAATGAGACTGGTATTGTTGGAATAGATAAGGGAGGCTCAGTTAGCAGACGAAAGAATTCAGAAAGTTGTATCGGATTGCCAAAAGGGGGAGAGCCGAGATTTCCATGTAAGAAGTGATGGAAGTTTATGGTACAAAGATATATTGTGTGTTCTTAATGATGCAAGATTGAAAAAGATTATTTTGGAGGAAGCACATCAATCAGCTTTGCTATGCACCCTGGGAGTACTAAGATGTATCATGATTTGAAGCAATATTATTGGTGGTCAGGTATGAAGAGGGACATAGCAGAGTTTGTATCTAAATGTCTCGCTTGTCAGAAAGTGAAGGCTGAGCACCAAGTTCCTTTGGAGTTACTCCAACCTTTATCAGTGTCTCAGTGGAAATGGGAGCGAGTAACAATGGATTTTGTGACTGGGTTACCGTTGACTCAGAAGAAGCATGAAACAATCTGGGTGATTGTTGATCGGTTGACGAAAATAGCTCATTTTCTTCCAGTTAGAATGGATTATTCTCTTGAGAAGTTGGTTGAGTTGTATATCAATGAGATAGTGAGGTTGCATGGAGTCCCATTTTCTTTGGTGTTAGATCGAGATCCCCGGTTTACTTTAAGGTTTTGGAAGAGTTTGCATAATGTTTTGGATTCTCGATTCCATTTTAGCACTGCTTTTCATCCTCAGACAGATGGGAAGTCAGAGACAGTGATACAGATTTTAGAGGATATGTTGAGAAGTTGTATCATTGATTTCTCTGGGAGTTGGGATATATTTTTGCCATTAATTGAGTTTGCCTATAAAAACAGTCACTAGTCCAATATTGGGATGGCACCTTATGAGGCATTGTATGGTAGAAGATGCAGGACACCTCTATGTTGGGATGAAGTTGGAGAAGATAAGTTAATTGATCCTGATTTGATCAAAGAAACAAAAGAGAAAGTGAAGATAATTCAGGATTGTTTGAAAGCAGCTTCAGATCGATAGAAATCTTATTCAGATTTGAAGAGGAGAGACATAGAGTTTAATGTAGGAGATAAGGTATTTTTGAAAGTGTCTCCTTGGAAGAAAATTTTGAGATTTGGCCGCAAAGGAAAGCTGAGTCCTCATTTCATTGGACCTTATGAGGTATTGGATAGAGTTGGACCAGTTGCTTATCAACTCACTTTGCCACCTGAATTGGATAGAATTCACAATGTCTTCCATGTCTTTATGCTACGAAGGTACATGTCAAACCCATCTCATATTTTGTCAGTGGAATCTATTGAGGTGATTTCGGATCTGACTTTTGAAGAAGAACCAGTGGCTATTTTGGCACATGAAGTGAAAGAGTTGAGATATAAGAAAGTGCCACTTGTGAAGGTTCTTTGGAAGAATCATGCTAAGGAAGAAGCAACTTGGGAGAGTGAGCAAGTGATGCGAGATCAATATCCTCAGTTGTTTCAGACTTGAGATCAGGTAATTTCAAGGATGAAATTTATTTATAGAGGGGGAGAATTGTAATATCCTAAATAATACCCTAAATTTTGGAAATGCTTATTGTTGAAATTGAATTAAATGATTTAAATTGTATATATGATTAAGTGAAAAGATAAGAGGAAGGAAGATGTATATATGTTGTTTATATGAAGAGATATATACTATATTCAAGTCAATAGCTTATTTGGTCTAAAGATATTTTTAGTATTTAAATAGAATTAATTAAAGATAGTGGAAGATGACATAATTAGGTTTATTATTATATTAATATAATACTTAGTGGAAAGTGATTTGGGGAAAGGTGTTTGCTTAAAGATAAAAGTGTGGTTTGACTTTGCTTTTTCATTTTCTTCTTTCATCTTTGACTGGCCACCACCATCTTCATCAAGGGAGAGATTTTGTTACTTCCTAACTCAAGAATTTGAAGGATTTCAAGAGACCAAGTTGGAGTTTTAAGGATTTTCTTCACTTTTGGTAAGTTTCCAACTTGTTTCTTTATTTTCTTTTGAGTTTATGTGGTGTTGATAAGAGTAAAGAAAGTTGATAATTGGATGTGATGTTTTTGGTGTCGATTTTAGGGTTTTTGGCCTAACACTCCTAGTAGCACAGCCATGCCTTTGAGCATGTCATTGGTTCTATTTTCTGGGTTGGTGACACGTCAGTGACACGCCCATGTCACTGAGCATGTCACAGCTTCTGTGTTGTTGTAATTTGACACATCCAATGACATGCCCATGTCACTGAGCGTGTCGCAACTACTATGTTATTAGGACATTGACACATCCAATGACACGCCCATGTCACTGAGTGTGTCATAGCTTCTATGTTGGAGGAGAATTGACACGTGCAGTGACATGCCTATGTCACTGAGCGTGTCAAAGCATCTGTGTTGTGGGTTTAGGGCACGGTCAGGGACATGCCTGAGTTGTTGAGCATGTCAAGTGTAGAGTTTTCCCTAGATAGTTCTCTTCCTTATTTTCTTATGTGAACCACTAAGTGAATGTTGTTAATCACCTTTGTATTAGGTTTTGAAGAGAATTGAGTTACCCAAGCCAAGGTTTGAAAGAAATAAAAATAAAAATAAGAATTATGAAAGAATTTGATAATGAGAAATAAAAAAAGTTGTGTTCCTAGTATGTTATTCAATTTTCAGAGTTCTGGGTTTGGCGGCATGCCTATGAATTGCTGGACAGGTGAAAAGACCGAGTCGTAAGCCGGGCCCAGCTGATAAATGTGATGTTTTTGGGGTGAAAAGACCGGGTCGTAAGCCTCAAAAATAAATCCTTGAGGCTAGACTGAGTGAAAAGACTGGGTCATAAGCTCAGATCTAGCTGGATTATCCATGGATATATATATTGCCTATGGGGCTAGACACAAGGTGCCAATATGGACCAAAGTAGTAACTCTGAAATTTTAATAGCATATTAGATCCTTTTTGGGCCCATGCATGTCTTTGTTCTAATGTGAATTATGAAATGTGATGCAAATGATTAATATGATGAGATATAATGTAATGAGTTGTTATATTCACATGTGTTATGCATTAGCATCGCATTGATCTATATTGAATCAAAGTTTATACCACTAAGGTTTTTGCTTAGTGTGATTGTGGTTCATCGCGCAGGTGACAGGGTAGATCCGGTTATTCTGGAGAGCTCGTCTAGACCGAATCATTTCTAGGCTTGAGACTTTGAGTTCAGTGTTGATTTTGGACATCAAGATCAGAGACGAACTGCCAGCATGTATAAATTTCATATTTTGTATTTATAAACTTTGATGTAAACATATATATATTCCGCTGCATATTACGCTGCTTATTAAACAAATATTTTGGATAAACTTTTGGGTGATGATATAAAATATATATGTGTATTATTAACAAGGAATGTTTTATCTATTACTATTTATAAAATAAGTTAAATGTTTTAATTTTACTCATATTGTAGAAATGATGATTTGATATGAAAGTTAAAGATTGGTTTGTTTAAAATGGACTGTGACACTCTTATATCCTCTATACGTATATCACATATAGTGTGTATATATGGTGTCCGTAAATTAGGTGTAGGGGTGTTATAATGTGTAAGGGATACCATACTTTCACTGAAGGTATGGTGACCAAGTATTGCATAACTACTCATAGCCTCATACCTTTTGGTATATACTTACTATGGAAACCTAATTTTTCAAACCCAAAGACTAAACCCCACGTAGTTGGCCTATTAATTTTCCTTAGGTCTACCTTAAATGCTTATTGTTTGGCTATGATTAACATATCTTGGTTTGAGCTATGACCCATTTGGTTTGCTTTTTCATAATATGTCCTAATTATAGTGTAAGCCAAAAATTAAAGCCTAAAAGACTAAATTATTTTCAAACTCTTTTTCAAGATGGTTTTTGAACATAAAACCTTTTTAAGATGGGTCAAAAATCCTTTTCCAACTCATGGGTCAAGCTCAAAGCCCAAAATTCCTTTTTAAACAAACCTTTTTATAATGGGCTTGGAAATATTATCAATGATGAGCTCAGGACTATTTTTCATTTCATGACCCCAAATTCAAACTTTTCAACCTTTTCTTAAATGGGCTTACAACTAGTTGGGTCAATTATGAATATTAAAATCAATTACAGGCCTGATTCATACTAAGACTTATTAATCATGGGCTTGTTTGTGGCATGAAGCATTAGTTTATTTTCTAAATGAGAAATATATTTATGATATGCCCTTTAATTTAGTTTTAATCCATAATATAGCATAAAGCAATTTTCAATTTGATCCAATGGATTAAGGCTTAATTAGTGAGAATTATCATAGACTGAGTTCTGTATTTAAAAATACAACTATTGATTAATCCGTCTGAGTGGATCTTTCAAAAATAAAGTATGCCATGTTGATGTTTTATTATCCATAATACCTAGGAAAAGAGAGTCGCCATTTGTGTGTGGAAGATATAAGGTTAGAAGGAACATCCTGACTCTTTTTATTTGATTGTTACACATGCATACATTTATTGCATTACATTGTATTGATCCTTTATGGCTCACTGACTTAGAGTATAGCAGTTCAAGGACATACGACAACCCAACCTATGCCAGTGACTCAGAGTTCGGTAAAGATACAGTTAATTTCACTCCCAGAACCATGAATCCTAACCAAGTTCAAAGCTTGGTGAATGAAGCCAAGTAAAAGGATAAGGGAAAGGATAAGGTAGTTGAGGTAGCCTTTGATGAAGAAAAGGTGGTGATGGATAATGATGACTAGGATACATACTTCCAAGGCCAACAAGAAGGCAAGAAAGAGAAGAATGCTGCAGAGAACGGTGAATCTAATAATTTGGAAAAACTCATTATTGACCTAGAAAAAAGAAGTTTAAAAAGAGACTGAAAGTTGAAGAGGCCTCAAAAGTTGATTAGAAGATGAGAATCTCCCACACAAGTTTAAAATGCCTGCTTTTGCTAAGCACAGTAGTACAAGAAATCTTCAATTGCATGTTAAGAATTACATTACTGCCATACAATCTGCTAGAGCTACTAAGACTCAAACACTGAGGTACTTTATGCTCTCTTTGAATCTTGTTATGTGTTTTATTAGTTTTTGTCATAGAATTGTATCTTATTTATTATGATGATTATTGTTTTATTTAGGTATTTTGGTAGCTTTAATCTGTTTATTTAGTGTTTTCATCAATTTTGCTAGTTTTAATTTATTTCAGTGTTTATGTCATTTTTGTTCTAGTTTTTAGTTTGGTATTTATTTGTTGTTGGTTAATGTTTATTTGATTCTTGTTTAAAGTTTGTTTAAGTGTTTATTTTAGGTTAATATGCAAACATCATCTTAAGGACAAAAACAAAGGAACCAAGAGAGAAGGAAAATTTGGGCAGTGACTGACACACTCAGAGGACATAGCCAAGCCACTGGCCATGTCAAATGACACACCCAGGAGACTTGGCCATGTCCCATACCAAGCCAAGGAAGAAAAGAAAGAAGAACAATGAGACAGAAGGTGACACACTCAAGGGACACGCCCAAGCTTGTGGCCGTGCCCCTCCAAATACCTCAGACACGGCCAAGCTCACCTAATCTTGGCCGTGTCACACACTCAACTCCAAAGAAAAGAAAGAAAGAAAGGAAGGAAGAGTCAGTGAGGGACACGGCCAAGCCAACCCAAGCTTGGCCGTGTCACCTAATGGAAAGCAAGGAAAAGACAAAGAGACACAGCCAAGCCAACTTAAGCTTGGCCGTTCACCCTTAATATCTATTTAAGTTCTTTCGCATGATAGAAAAAGGAGGGGGAGACGGCTAGGGTTTGGAGGAAAGAGAGAAAAGAAAAGAGAAGGAGGGAGCAAACAAGATTTGGGATGAGGAGAGAGTGACACTCTCCTTGTCCCTTCATCTTCATCCTCCATCTTCATCTTCTCCATCTTCCATTGATAAGATCTTTGAGGTTCTTTGGGATAAGTTGGGTTAACAAGCTCTTGAAGGTTGAAGAAGCTTCATTGAAAGGATTGGTGACTTGAGAAAGCTCCATTCTAACTTCCAAAGGCACAATCAATTGAAGGGTTGGAGACTTGAGAAAGCTCCATTCCATATTGCAAAGGGGAATCAACCATTGAAGAGGGCTTGAGTTCTTCATCAAACATCAAAGTGGAGCTAGGAGGAAGACTAGCAATCCTACTCTTGGCATCTTCACAAGGGGTTTTTCTATTCTCTCTTTTAATTCATTTCAATATTGTTTTTGTTGTATTAAGAGAATTGATATTGCAATGAACAATTTGTATTTGATTTATATTGAGTTGAATGAATGTTTTAAATTGATGATGTTGAATTAAATACCCATACCTAGGGTTTGTAGTATATTTGATTGAATGCTTTGATTTGATATTTCCATTGATGTACCTTATTGTTGGTTGATTGCATTGGATTGTATGCTAGGTTGATAGATTAGCTACCTATTGATCTCAAGATATTGAATGAAGGACCGAGAGGTGAAATTCGATGTCGAAATTATGCAATCGACTACCCTACGAATGAATTAGAAATATAAGTTCTAGGGTTTATTAATTTGTAAATGTAAAAGAATTGGTCATTGTTAATTCATGAATGTGAGAACTAATGGATGGTAATTAACTAATTAACCTTAAGGAACAAATTAATTACAAGGTTATGTTAATGGATAATTGAGAATTGAGCTTTGCTTGAATGGACCTATATCCTTAGGCACCTTCCCAAGAATCGATTTGATCTTGTACACTCATCACACACTTCAACCCTACGCACGTTAATTTTAGGTTTAAATTATTCTTGCACAATCCAAACACAACAATCTTCCGCATTTAAATAAATTGTCAATCAAGCTATTACGAACCACACCTTCTTGGGGAAACGACCTTGGGGCGATCACCTTTGCTACAGCTACCTCGTATACTTGCGAGTGACGCTCTGTAGTAGAGTTAATTAGAGCGTAACAAGTTTTTGGCGCCGCTGCCGGGGAAGGTTGTCGCAGTAGTAATAGTTTGATTTTTCTTTTCATTGTTTGTTTATTTTCTGTGAATTGTTTGTTTGTTTTGTTATTCTTTCAATTTAATTATTTGTTGTTTTCTTTAAGTTGCTAAGTTCCTTGTGTAAATATGCAATTTTCAAGGTACGCAGGGGTTTATGATGATAATCTTGATTCTGACATGGCATGGCAATTAGCAAAATTAACGAACCAACTTAAGATGCTAAATGCAAGAGGACAAACACCTATGCCTACTCGTGAAGTATGTTCAGCATGTGGCATTGCAGGACATAGCATAAACATGTGTTCATTTGGTTATGGACAATATCAAGAGAGGCAAGAGGAAGAATATGCCTATGAAAGTTTCCAGCAAATGGGTCGAAATGACCCATGCTCCAGACCTTATAATTCAAGATGGGGAAGCCACCCAAATTTTTCTTGGGAAAACCAGCAGCACATTCCACCTCCAAATTTTTTTCAACCTTACCATAGAAGTTCTTACTCTCAAGAACAATATTCAAATCAAGAGTATCTTAAAGCCACCCACATTAGAAGATAGTTTGAATGCCTTCATTCAAACTAGCACATGAAACCAAGATCACCTTAAGGAACCCACCTTAGAAGATAGTTTGAATGCCTTCATTCAAATTAGCGCGCAAAATCAAAATAAACTTAAGGAACCCACTTTGGAAGATAGTTTGAATGCCTTCATTCAAATTAGCTCAAAAACTATGATCAATTCGAGAAATCTACAGTGGAAGATGATTTGAATGCTTACCTTCAAATTAGCACAGAAATTTAGGAAGGAATCAATGAGAGGTTTGATTCTTTGGAGGAATCATTGAAGAGGGTGGAAATACAACTTGGGCAACTGGCACATCAACTCCAAGCACACCAAGAGGAGGAATTTCCTAGCTAATTGGAGCAAATAGAGGTAATCACAAATTTTAAGAATGAACAGGTGATATATAATGATTTTTGTGATTCCTTTGATGCAGGAACTAACAAAGAAGAAGATGGTGACGAAATGCAATCAAACATAGAGGAGTTAATTCAAGCAAAGGAGGAGGAGAATTTTGAAGCATCGACTTCGACAAAATTGCATGAACCTCCAAATCCTTGTATGCCACCAATCCCATTCCCAAGTAAGCTGAATGTAGAGAAACAAGGTATGCAACTTTCTGAACTCCATGACATGCCCCATAGTGAAGATAGTGTGGATAAGCTTGAGGTGGCCATGACCATAGAAGTAGAGCCTAATTCTTCCAAATTAGAAATTGATGAGAGCAATTTACTAGTGAATAATGAGATTGTTGAGGGAGAACTTCAAATTGCTAAAGAGAATGTAGAACACATTCAACCAAACTTGGTTGAACCTAAAAAGACCCCAGGAATTTTGAAAGATGTTTTGGTTGGGGAATGCAGTATGCAACAAATTATCATCCTCCCACTCTTGGTGGTGAGAACGAGCAGAAACCATATAAAACCATTTTGCAAACTGAAAAAGGTTCTTACTACGTCCCTATAGCATTAAAAAATCAAGCTAAGACAACCCTCACATGTTCTTTTTGGACAATTGCTCCCCTAAGAATGCTACCTAGGCTTTTCAATACATTGGGCACTTTTTAAAGTTGCATGGTGTTCATCCTCTCAGCCATGGGCTCCAATTGCATTATGGGTGGAAGGAGCATTGTACATCGCATATGGGAACGATGGAAATCAGGTTTCATCTAAACTCTCTCTTAGTTTATGCATGCTCACATTGAGGACAATGTGAATTTTTAAGTGTGGGGTGCATTATGTGATTTTGTGTTTTTACTTTTAAGTTATTTTTGTTTAAGTTTCACTACAAGAAAAACTGAATCAGACAACGGTCATCAAACAACGGTTAAGGAAAAAACCATTGTCTGAAAAAATAGACAACGGTTTTTTTTCCCAAAAAAGCGTTGTCTGATTAATTTTCAGACAACTGTTTTTGGTGTTTTTTTAACCGTTGTCTATTAGGTGTCATTTTGGTCACACCAGACAACGGTTTTTTAGGGACCGTTGTGTAATATATGTTCAGACAACTGTTTTTTTGGTCATACAAAACCGTTGTCTGATAAGATGTTTCAGACAACGGTTTTTTCGAAAGTGTTGTATAATTCAGCGTTTTAGACAACGGTTAAAAAAAACCGTTGTCTGAAGCAAGCATACAGACAACGGTTTTTAGGGACCGTTGTGTAATATATGTTCAGACAAGTATTTTTTTGTAAAAAAAAATCGTTGTCTGATAAGATGTTTCAGATAAAATTAATCAGCCAGTGATTTAAAGTTATAACATACTCTATCCGTTCACAAATAATTATTATTTTAGTTGATAAATTTTATTCATAAATAATTATCACTTTACAAAATTTAAAATTATTATATATATTTATTATAAATTTATTTGTATATAATTAATATATAATAAAATAAATAATAAATTAAGAGGAATGGTAGTTTAATAAAATAGTAATATAAATTAAATTATTAAATATTTTTTTAATTATTGTATTAAATTTTAAAATAATTATTATTTGTGAATGAAGAAAGTAAATAATAAAGGAGTATTTTATTATATATGTATTGTACAGTAATGTTTTAAATTGGCACTAAATGAATTTATTTATTTATTAATGGATCAAATGACGTCATAGGAAAGTAAATTCTCCTATGGAAATATTCCAAATTTGATACATGAACATTTTATTTATATTTGTTCAAATTAGTTAAAAATTGATTATACAATACTTTTCTTTGCTCTAAATTTATGGGACTTAATCATTTAAGTGAATTAAACCAAAACATACTACTAATATCTTTTCAAAAATAAAATGCAATAAAAGAAAATGGAACACAATATTCACAAAGTAAATAATAGTATATGCAAATGATTTGGAGTTGCAGCTTATTTTATTTAATTATTGTAAATAACTAGTTTCCAAAATAAGTTGATTTGTAAGAAAAATTATTTTTTCATTATTACTTAAGACTTGATATTCAAAATTAATTATTGAAATTATAAATCCAGAGTGAAATTACATTCTCCACTACAAAAAAACACGCTATCTGCAACGGATAGAATCCGTCGCAAATCAAGATTTGCGACCGATCTGCGATGGATACGATCCGTTAATAAAAAAGGCGTCGCAGTTTTTGATTTTGCGACAGGCCGTCGCAGATTGCAACGGATTTGCTACCACTAGGCAGTTGCAAATTTGCCACTTAAATTTTCGCGGGCAAACAGTATCCGTCGCAGAAACCGTCGCTAATTGGTAGCAAATTTATCTTCCCGCCATTTTCAAAGTCATAGTATTCCGTCGCAGATTGTCCTTGCAGATTTTTCGTCGCAGATTTTGTCGCAAAAGTCGTCGCAAATCCGTCACAAATGCCGTCGCAGATGTTCTGGAGTGTATATATGCCGTCGCAAATTCCGTTGCAAATTCTGTCGCAGACTGTCCGTCGCAAATTCTGTCGCAGATTTTGTAATTGGTTTCCAGCTCTTTTTAATTTATTTATAATTTTGTAAATTTATGAATATTTAATGATTTTTAATTTTTAGAATGGTTAAACATATATAAGTCATATACATGTGAATGACAAGTATTCTAATATTGTCTGAACTAGCAACCATCACAGAAGTGGATGAATAAATTGTAGGCGCTCGTCAAAATCAAGTATTCTAATATTTTAATAACTTGGGCCAATACAACATTTTTACTATCTTACCAATTGTCCCTGAACATCCAAATCAACCTCAGGACATGACCCAACAACCAATAACAAAGTAAAAAAAAAACTGAAAAAACTTCTCTACATAATTGCAACATCCAAGTAATCTCCGATCTGTGAAAGGGAAATTTTACATGTTAGCTGCAAATCCAATGTGTGAATCAGATTAATACGTGATGTCAAGAGAGGTGTCCTCTTTTTACCTGGAAGCCAAGCTCAGCCAATGCTTTCCCATCATCTAATTTCCCATTTCTATTGGAGACAGTCTTTCCCACCTTCATGAAGCAAAAGTTTTCCACAATTACAACCTCATTTAACACTTTTGAATAGTGAATATATAGTATTTAGATTTTATTTTACCATCTAAGATAATCTTTACTTTCTTTTTACAGTTTTTATTTTTTGGGGTAGTGGGTGAATAAAGGAAAAAACAAGAAAGGAGGAAAAGAGGCTGACCTCTCGCACCACAAAACGACCATTTTTGTTAGGATATACAAAAGCAAAAGACAGTCTTACATCTCTTCTTCTTGCTGCTGGAGCCACCTCTTTGACCTGTCAAAGAGGCCAGAATAAGCAAATCAAGAATGGAGCCAAAATGCCTATAGCCAAAGTTATTCAATGAAGGGGAAAAAATGCACAGCAAAATGAGAGCAAATTTATACTGTCTAGGCCTTTACAGTGTAATCATAGATTCATAAGCAACTGCATGTAATTGAGTTGATGAAATACAGGGTAAACAACTGTCAGTTTCAATGCCATCTCTTAATGGCTCATTTACACCTCTGTACAGTACACTACTGCAGAGAAAAGATTGAGCTCCACAGCTCAATGAACAAAGCCAAACCAAACTTTCGCAAAAGTAGTAGAACATTCAGCAAAAGAAAACAATAAAGAGAATGAGGTTGCAGGAAGAAGGAAGAAGGAGACAGTTTTAAAAGTAACTAGGACTGGAACGTTCACAAATTAGCATTGAGAGTGAAATTCACCGCAAAGTGAATGTGGATATTAATAAGTAATGTTAAGTAACTCTTTTGTCCAATACAATACCTAGTAGATACATAATTTACATTGACTTCTGATTTCATAACCAAGCAACCAACATAATACCTCCCAATGACCTTGCAGTTTTATTCTCCTCCGAAATTATATCTAAACTCTAGAGCTTTGCCGTAGATGCTGAAATCCCTAAAAAACTGTCAAGTTTCAAGGTCTTCTTGGAACTATACTAAAATTCAACACACAAACTTGTGAACGAAACTGAGTTTTAGTGTGCTCCCTACCTATGGCCATACTCATACTAAGGTTCAAGGCGTTCAAAACTTCCTATTACACATTTATAAATAGAGTAATGGAACATGATGTTGACATACCAGGTCTGTTAACTCTCCATGAGTAGCATCCTTCCATGTATATATTTGAACCTCATCCTTGGGCTCCTTGCCTCTCACCGCAAAGTCTTCCTTGGAATGATGACTCCCTATCTGCAGGAGATTCAGCAAGTCAAAGCTTCGTATAGATTTCCAATATGGATCATAAAGTTTTAGAGTTTATGGCAATGAGTCATCATGTCTATATTGTGTCAGTTGGCGCATAATGGTTTCCATGTAACTAAAAAATCTACCAACCCTTTAATGCATTAACACCTAGCGGGGCAGTTATCTGTGAGTACTACTACAAGGTCAAATAAAAATTTTGAACTTTCCAGCTTAAAAAGAACCAACTGAACACACTTCAATTTTCAGACAGTAGAAAAGAATAATGAAAAATTTTCCTTGCAAATTAAATTTCCTGTTTATGCATTTGAAATTCCCAAGTCATACTAGAGTATTGCAATACATTAACATCTACAATCGAACAATGCCAAAAACGCAGTAAAATCTACAATAGAACAATGCCAGAAATGCAGTTAACTACATGAATCAGTAGAACATCAATAAAAATTTATTTAGACTGAACTTCTTTCACAACACTCTTTACAAATTCCATTTAACTCAAGAACTACCACGCATGTAATTTCAACACTCAACTAGACACAATGGAAGAAATGTAATTATCAACGAGGCTGACTCTATGTCTAGTCCCTCACATATTTATTTTCTTGATGATAATTTCCAGTTCCCACGTGCTTTTTCAACAAGTTGTACATTTCCAAAGACTAAAAGACAAATTTTACAGCATAAAATTATGGAAAAAGCTCTAAATAGTGAACACACCTTAGTGAAAACGGGAAGCAATAAAGGACAAGTCTGCATTTTCAATAGGAAGGAAGGAAAAAAATAGCATTAGAATACCAAAACAAAAAAAATTAAAATAATATACAAATTCAACATATAACTCATGCAGATGCAGATTTATTAACAAATCGGTAACAATCTAACACATGTTAATGGCAACCACGGCCCCAAAACCACATAGCATGACCTGATGAACTAAACAAACTTCAAGAGAACATATTTTCCCAGGTCGTTAATAGAGCCATAAACACGAGTAACAAAAAGGAAATTTAAGCCATATAAATTGAGCCACAAAGCATAAAGAAAGTGAGTTAGCTTTGAAACCCTAGAATTTGATCTATATTTATAATCAAAGATGAAATCGACTTTCCTATTTTGAGCAAAAAATACATGCTGTCATTCGAAACCCTAGAAAAAATAATTAAATGAGCATATTGTACCTTCTCGCGGTCGACAGGCTGAAGAGGCGGAGGACCTCTAGGAGGAGGACCCAACGGCCGTCCACCTGGTCTCTTTTGTACTTCAGATACTCCTGCCATCCCTCTTTCTCTATATATCTAAAATGCCAAAACGAGGATTTCTTGTATGTTCTTAGAATCGTAGCAGGGCTGTGTTAGCTTTCTTCTCTGCTGAATGCCTCGGCATGGATATATGGATGTTGAGCATGGGCCTGATAAATTTTGGTGTGCTTGGGCTTCGCTCCAATTGGGATTTTTTTAAAAATATATAAAAAATAAAAATTATTTTCAAAATGATTCGCTTTTCTTTTCCTTTTTAAAACTATTATTTTAAATTTTAATCAAAAATATCTCTTTCAAATATATACTAAGCTTATGAAGTCTCAAAAAAGAATTAACTTTTATTAAATATATATAAATTAATCCTAAAATATTCAAATCGAATAAATGAGAAAAAAAAACTAAATCCACCGACAAGTGTTAAACCAAATCCACCAGCAAGGTGTCAGAGCAAAAACCACATGATTCAATAAGAAACATAAAACTTTCAACAAAGCGTCTAACCAATCTTTCATTAAATTCTGAATGATATAAACAAAACATTCTACAGGCAGCAGGGAGTTGTGACAGGCATTAAGGATGTTGGAACTGCAAGTATAAAGGATGAAAAATTAATGGCAGGACATAATTTCAAAATAGAACTTAAAACAAATGAAACTATTACCATCATGACAGCTGAATCAATTCTTCTTCCTCCTGCATGTAACGACTGTTTTCTTCATCGAGTTCATAAACCCATTAGAAACTTTAAAGTCCACCATTAAATAATGATTTAGATATAATATGATATTATATAAGTAGAAATATAAGTATATATTAGTATATATATACAAGTATATACATGTATATACAAGTATATATATAAGGATATACAAGTATATATTAGTATGTATACAAGTATATACAAGTATATATATTAGTATATACAAGTATATATTAGTATATACAAGTATATATATTAGTATATACAAGTATATATTAGTACATATACAAGTATATACAAGTATATATATTAGTATATATAAGTATATACAAGTATATATATAAGTATATATTAGTATATATACAAGTATATATAAGTATATATTAGTATATACAAGTATATACAAGTATATATTAGTATATACAAGTATATATATTAGTATATACAAGTATATATTAGTACATATACAAGTATATACAAGTATATATATTAGTATATACAAGTATATATATAAGTATATATTAGTATATATACAAGTATATATAAGTATATATTAGTATATACAAGTATATACAAGTATATATATTAGTATATACAAGTATATATTAGTATATATATTAGTATATACAAGTATATATTAGTATATACAAGTATATATTAGTGCTAGTTCTTTCATAAATTTTTGCTCATGTTCTTCTCACATCCCACTAAATCTAATGTTTCTCAAATCATAATCATAATCTTCACTTCCATTTGTAAGTGTTCTTGTGGACTTGCTTATTGAACTCTTGCCTTGCAATTACATGCTTTCTTTTTTTTACCTTAGAAAGAATCAATGTTAGACTTATTTAGTTTTTGCTCAATCTAATTTACATTAACACTAAATTTTATAATTATATAGGGTTCCATAAAAATTTATTACTACTAATTATTTAAATTGTATTGCCTTAAGCACTTATGGATGAATTATAAATTGAAATTTATAAGTCATCTATATAAGTGAATTTATAAAGTTAATTTAACAAAATTTTGAAAAATCCATTTTGTTTCAAAAGAGGGATGTCAAAACTTCAAAAATTTTAAACACTTAAATTCCCCCCTTTATTTCCAAAAAAAAAATTTTATTTACCCCCCATTTTGCCAAAAATACGGCCATTTTAAAATTTAGCAATAAACCTAAACAGACCTATCTCCTCCTTCTCTCTTCCGATTTCTCTCTCTCTAGACCCGATTTGTTTCCATTTTGTAGAGGTGATACTTGCATCTCTGCTAAGCTGGGTAAAATCGCAGTTACAACTATGGGGCTCTCCACTACCCAGATTAGCCCGTTCAGACCAATTTGCTCTCCTTATTTCCCGTTTTCACTGTCTTATCCTTGCTGTGCATCTGTGGCTACTTCTTCTTGGCCTTTCTCTAATGCACTTCACAGGTTCACTTCAACCCAAGCCCGAGAAAGACCCCAAGAAAAGGGTTGTAATTACGGGCATGGGATTGGTTTCTGTGTTTGGGAATGAGGTTGATGCTTACTACGATAAATTGCTCGCTGGAGAGAGTGGAATAGGACCCATCGATCGGTTCGATGCGTCCAAGTTCCCCAGTAGATTTGGTGGACAGATCCGAGGGTTTAGTGCATAAGGCTATATTGATGGAAAGAATGATAGGAGACTTGATGATTGTTTGAGGTATTGCATTGTCGCGGGTAAGAAGTCGCTTGAAGATTCGGATCTTGGAGGGGATAATCTATCCAAGGTTTGAAATTGGTTTTCGAGTTTTGATTTTATGCTTCTTTTTTAATGTTTTTTTTCCATCATTTTGCTTGGTGGGTTTTTTATTTCATGCCTCTGCATTTCGGGAATTTTGTCATTTGGTTTTGGAAATTTTGGTTCTGTAGGTTGTTTGATTGGTAATTTAATATACACAGATACAGAGAGATGAAAATTGTTATTGTTATTAATCGTTACTTACGGTTGGTATTTTTATATTATGAAGCCAATCTTTTGAAAAATGATAAACATGCAGGATAAACTGATTTCATCTTGAATAATTCATTGTGTTTTTGCCCCTTGGCTTTGGTTTCTTTTAAATTTGTCTTGCGCATCTTCGAGTTAGCTTTAGTTGAAAAGTATGCAAGCTGGAATTGGTTTATTTTTTTTTTTGTGTCTTTCATCCGAATCTCAATTTGAATTCATCATTGATTACAGACATAAAGCACACATGCATGTTGTTGTTTTACAAATGCGTTGGATTTAAAACCAATCCAGTTGTTTCCTCTCTCATGTTCTGAGGTGACAAACTTGTAGCTCCTTTGTTATTGTTTTAAAGCTACAAGATGGTGTGCAATTGCCCTGTATTATCAGAGATTCTTATTTGGATTTTGTTAAAATCGTCCTACAAAATGTACTCTTCTCTTTTTCTCAATTGATATATTTTTTTTCAAACATTTACGAATCAATATGATTTTGAGAAGGTAAGGAGAGTTGCCTTAACCCCTAGTATTTGTTTTATGCGAGTTGTACTTAAACTAGATTTATGTACTTTCTTTCTCTCACAGATGTATGCCTAATCTGTCTGCTTGGTTTTTATGGGCACTGTAGGTTGATAAAGAGCGAGCTGGTGTGCTTGTTGGAACAGGGATGGGTGGCCTTACAGTCTTTTTAGATGGAGTTCAGGCTCTAATTGAGAGAGGACACAGGAAAATTACTCCTTTCTTTATTCCTTATGGCTGTATCGATTTTTTATAGCTAGGTGTACATCATTTTTCTTCCCCTCCACCAGAGATTCAACCAAGTTAATTTGTCACAGTTGTGGTATAATCTGCATTTCAAGATTACTGCAGATTCTCTATCTCATTTGATTTAGAAAGCATGTTTCCCAACTCCTAAGTCTTTGTGCCACATGGGAAGGTAGTTTAATAGTCTCCCTTGCATTTCCAGAAATTTGTCATAGGTTATATGTGTTCTTCTTGATGTTGATGTTTACTGCACTTTCATGACATACTTGGAAACATAATTTTCCTTCTGTAGCCTTTTATATTTTGTGCATGTACTCTATGTGGCATGAGATTCATAGTTTCTGCTTTAAACTTTGTCTTAGTTTGATAGACTTATGTTTAATATTGCACTCCTATGAAATATTTTGCTGTGTTTGATTGGTACTTAGATGGAGTTTCAATTTGTGATTGCTTAAATAGAAGGTTATTAAAATTATATGTTTGATTATGACTTATATATAAGCTATAGTTAAAGTTGAGAGCCCGTATAATTACATTTTTTCCAGTTGCTTCTGAACTAGTGTTATGAAGTTACTGGCCAATAAACTACCAGATAATCCACAAAAGTTATACAATAATCTGAAAATGGTTCAAAATTTGAGATAAAAGTTCAAGTAGGTAGTAACTTTAGGCCTGTTTGTTTTTTTGTGCACTACATTATTTGAATTTTAAGGAGGATATTTCTAATTTTTGGAGGGATAGAAATCTGATCTGGTAGATGAAAGTTTCAAATATGCTATTATTCTAACAACTGAGAGTATAGACCAAGGCTTGAACAGATGCCTTAAAGGTAATCCTTTTTGTTAGGAGTTGGCTTGTAGCTTATCCAGGACCTTGAACTTAAACTATCTTGCAAGTCTTTTATTCTAAGCTTTTATCTCTTTCAATTTAAGAAATGCCTCTAAAAGTCTAAACTATAGCAGAACCTGAAACTGATGGGATTCTTGCACTGGAGAGTTTGTTCTTATGTGATTTTTATTTTCTTTTTCTTTTATTCTAAGCTTTGCAATATACTTTATGTGAGCAAGTTTGTCTTTTAATGTTTTCTTCTTTCATTTCTTATCATTTAAAGCAAATATGCATATTATAAGTATGAGTTTGCTCGTTGAGCCTGAAATTTTATATGGATGTGTCTTGTGTTCATTTTTCAGAATGTTTGTTCAGATTTCAGGTTAGGTTGTGTGATTAGGTTGATGTGTTGGTTTGCATATGGGTTTACATATGGATGTAACATGTGGTACTTCATTTTTGTTTTCATTTGCTATTTCAGGGGGTTCCTGTGCAGAAAGGGGCCACGGACTGCGGCCTCTTTGTCATGAGGTACACGAAGGAAATCTGTTATGACAAGGAGCTTCAGTTTGCAGCTAAGGTGAGAATTTTAATTATTTTCATTTTTTATATAATAGTTTTGTATTTACCACATGTGGCTAACCAAAATGTGATTCATTTTTCAGTGGCTACGCAGAGGCAACTTGGAGTATAGTGATGCCGACATCAACAAGATTAGGATTGACTTCGCCAAATATTTCATGAAGCGTCATTCAAGTTGAAGCTAATAGTATAATTCAGTGATATATGTATAGTGTTGATTTTTTTTTTAAGTTTGTTAATATGTTGCATGGTTGAATTTGTGGAGGTTTTTTTATTCCCAAATTTGCAATCCTCCATTGTAAAGTGTTGTCTTATATGTATAATGTACAGTTTAACAGACAATGGTGGTGAAATGAAAATGAACATTGAAACTATTGTCTAATATTCAGTGTGCCACAATAATTAACCGTTGTATTTAGCGTCCTTCTACAAACTGTTTTAGATTAATTAACCGTTGTATTTAGCGTCCTTCTACAATGGTTTTTGTCTTCATCAGACAACGGTCAAAAAGCGTTGTCTAAACTATCATCAGACAATGGTTAAAAATTGTTGTCTGATAAAACTAAAAACCGTTGTGGAAACCATCTTCAACCGTTGTCTGAAATGCTATCAGACATCGCCTCAATAGACAACGGTTTTTGTCTTCATCAGACAACGGTCAAAAAGCGTTGTCTAAACCTTCATCAGACAACGCTTAAAAACCGTTGTCTGAAAATTTAGAAACCGTTGTCTGACAATTTAGAAACCATTGTGGATACCATCAGACAACGGTTAAAAACCGTTGTCTGAAAAATTAGAAACCGTTGTCTGAACCATCATCAGACAACGGCCAAAAACCATTGTCTGATAAAATTAAAAACCGTTGTGCAAACCTACATCAGACAGCGATTTTAAAACCGTTGTCTAAAATGCTATCAGACATCGCTTCAATAGACAACGGGTTTTGTCTTCATCAGACAACGGCCAGAAAGCGTTGTCTGATTCAGTTTTCCTTGTAGTGTTTAGTTAATGTTTTTAATGTTTTTCTTTGAATAAATGAAATTTGAAAAGTTCAATTGTTATAAAGTTGTTGATTGATGACCTTTGAATTTTTGAAGCATGAATTTGAGAATTAAGTAGAATTGGTGCTTATTGTCAATTTTGTTGGTTTTTCCCTTGCATTTCCATTAACCTAGTGAGGAATTGAGTCATCAACTTATCATTCTTGTTGTGGGTGAACATCTTTGATTGATGACTTGCTAGAACTTGCTTTGAAATGCATTTTAAGATTACATAAAAATTTCAATTTGGCATCAAGATGATTAAGGCAATTAGGTGAACCACTTTGGCTTAAAAAGACCAACCCTATATTCAACCTTAGTTAGCCAATTTTGAGCCTATTTTAGTTTTCCTTTCCTTTCTTTTTCACAACATCATTAGCTTGAACCTTGTTGTTTAACTCTTATCCTTTCATTAGGTCAAGAGCATTTTAAGAGCGTTTATAACCGAGTGTTGTGTTGAATTAAGTGTGAGGTTAAATTTAGTAGGTTTAAGATTGCAAAGCAAAAATAAAAAATAAATATATATATATATATAAAGAAATATATATATATATATAACAATAAGAATAATTGTTATTCTTGTTGAAAGGGTTGGAATGTATTATTGCAAGACTTAACAAGTGAGTTCCCTTGAAAAGCTTTTTAATGTCAAGGGGTAGATGAGAGGAAAGTGTTTTGGAATTGTTGGGTATATATATATGAATGGTTACTTCATTCTTGAAGTGCTCTTGAACTTAATGAGTAAGCTCACATTTCCTAAATATCATGTCTTTACCTTAGCCCCATTACAACCCAATAAAGACCTTTTGATTGATGCTTGATTGTAATTTTGTGGTGGAGATTTGATTGATAAGCAAGCCTATGGCAATAATCTTTCATTGATTGTTATGAGTGTAAACACCACCATAATCAAACACTTGTAAGAGTTGGTGAGGGAGCGACAACATAGGTTATGCATGGAAAACCACTTAATTGCATGGGTGTCGATTTTATTTGATTCGATATTGATTGCGGATTTAGAGATAGGGAAGTCTTGATACATCTTTATAACTCTTAAACTTAACAAAATTTATCTTGTTAGTGTGATTTGATTTTAGCCTTGCTTGGGGACAAGTAAGGAATTAAGTGTGGGGTAGTTGTTTTATTAGTTTTTGTCATAGAATTGTATCTTATTTATTATGATGATTATTGTTTATTTAGGTATTTTGGTAGCTTTAATCTGTTTATTTAGTGTTTTCATCAACTTTGGTAGTTTTAATTTATTTCAGTGTTTAAGTAATTTTTGTTCCAGTTTTTAGTTTGGTGTTTATTTGTTGTTGGTTAATGTTTATTTGATTCTTGTTTAAAGTTTGTTTAAGTGTTTATTTTAGGTTAATATGCAAACATCATCTTAAGGAGAAAAACAAAGGAACTAAGAGAGAAGGAAAATTTGGGCAGTGACTGACAACTCAGAGGACACGGCTAAGCCACTAGCCGTGTCACATGACACACCCAAGAGACTTGGCCGTGTCCCATACCAAGCCAAGGAAGAAAAGAAAGAAGAACAAAGAGACAGAAGGTGACACACTCAAGGGACACGGCCAAGCTTGTGGCCGTGTCCCTCCAAATACCTCAGACACGGCCAAGCTCACCTAAGCTTGGCCGTGTCACACACTCAAATCCAAAGAAAAGAAAGAAAGAAAGGAAGGAAGAGTCAGTGAGGGACACGGCCAAGCCAACCCAAGCTTGGCCGTGTCACCAAATGGAAAGCAAGGAAAAGACAAAGAGACACAGCCAAGCCAACTTAAGCTTGGCCGTGTCACCCTTAATATCTATTTAAGTTCTTTCGCACGGTAGAAAAAGGAGGGGAAGACGGCTAGGGTTTGGAGGAAAGAGAGAAAAGAAAAGAGAAGGAGGGAGCAAACACGATTTGGGATGAGGAGAGAGTGACACTCTCCTTGTCCCTTCATCTTCATCCACCATCTTCATCTTCTCCATCTTCCATTGATATGATCTTTGAGGTTCTTTGGGATAAGTTGGGTTAACAAGCTCTTGAAGGTTGAAGAAGCTTCATTGAAAGGATTGGTGACTTGAGAAAGCTCCATTCTAACTTCCAAAGGCACAATCAATTGAAGGGTTGGAGACTTGAGAAAGCTCCATTCCATATTGCAAAGGGGAATCAACCATTGAAGAGGGCTTGAGTTCTTCATCAAACATCGTGGAGCTAGGAGGAAGACTAGCAATCCTACTCTTAGCATCTTCACAAGGGGTTTTTCGATTCTCTCTTTTAATTCATTTCAATATTGTTTTTTTTGCAGTAAGAGAATTGATATTACAATGAACAATTTGTATTTGATTTATAATGAGTTGAATGAATGTTTTAAATTGATGATGTTGAATTAAATACCCATACCTAGGGTTTGTAGTATATTTTATTGAATGCTTTGATTTGATATTTCCATTGATGTAGCTTGTTGTTGGTTGATTGCATTGGATTGTATGCTAGGTTGATAGATTAGCTACCTATTGATCTCTAGATATTGAATGACGGACCGAGAGGTGAAATTTGATATCGGAATTATGCAATCGACTACCCTATGACTGAATTAGAAATATAAGTTCTAGGGTTTACTAATTTGTAAATGTAAAAGAATTGGTCTTGTTAATTCATGAATGTGAGAACTAATGGATTGGTAATTGACTAATTAAACTTAAGGAACAAATTAATTACAAGGTTATGTTAATGGATAATTGAGAAT
Source organism: Garcia nutans (assembly GCA_947685225.1). Taxonomy (NCBI): domain Eukaryota; kingdom Viridiplantae; phylum Streptophyta; class Magnoliopsida; order Malpighiales; family Euphorbiaceae; genus Garcia; species Garcia nutans. The sequence continues at coordinate 22,059,529 of CANTUV010000044.1, forward strand.
TGAGCTTTGATTGAATGGACCTATATCCCTAGGCACCTTCCCAAGAATCGATTTGATCTTGTACACTCATCACACACTTCAATTCTACGCACGTTAATTTTAGGTTTAAATTATTCTTGCACAATCCAAACACAATTATCTTCCGCAATTAAATAAATTGTCAATCAAGCTATTACGAACCACACCTTCTTGGGGAAATGACCTTGGTGTGATCACCTTTGCTACAGCTACCTCATATACTTGCGAGTGACGCTCTGTAGTAGAGTTAATTAGAGCGTAACATTATGCAAAACTGGTTCAGTTCCTTGGAAGAAAGCACTCAGAAAGACTGGAATTTGTTGTATAAAGCTTTCATCCAGTAGTATGGGCACAACATTAAGTTGGAGGTAACCTTGATGGAGGTTGAGTCTATTAGACAGAGAAAGAATTAGGGCTTTGTTGATTATATAAAGAGGTGGAGAAATAAGGTGGTCTTTCTTAAGAAAATACTATATCATATACGAATGATAATCAAGAGTGCTTTGCCCCACCTCTAAGAAAGAATGGATTAGATCCTTATAAGGGATTTCAAGGATCTTCTACAGGTAGGTCTCCAATTGGAAGAATGGGAGAGAGAAAAGAACATATACTATGAAAAAGGGAGAAATAAGAGTGGATATCAGTCTAGTGGACAAAATCAAGGGGGACAAAAAGATGCTAAGGTGAATGCAGCAACTGAACCAGCAAAGAAGATTCAATTTTTAGAATTGGGAGAGCTATCGTCATGGGTCTTCAATAAATTATAGAAAAAGGGGTTGTTACAACCTTTGACCCCTCAATTTTGCCAGATCCTTTACAAGACAATTTTGATTCAAAGGTTTTATGTCAGTTCCATTAGGTACCTGGTTACGAAATAGATTAATGTATGGAAAGATCCTTGCCCCTAACATGTCCAAGTAGTTGAAGCATTTTTTGACTCCAACTCAATAAACTTCCCTTGGCTTGTGTGGCTTTCATTTCATTTTATTTCTTTAGCTTCTTAGAATAATTGTTTTTCAATTAACATTTTTGTGAATAAATTTTTTTGTTGCATTTATGTTTTTATTAGTCTTTCTTTATTTTGATGCTCAACCAATGACGAATCTAGCTTGATATATATAAATTAGTTTATCTATATATCCAAATTTGAATTACTTTACTATGTGATGAAATTATTCTTTAGCATTGAGCTGTGTGTGCTTACTTAGAGAGGGCTTTTGTATAATTATGTGTGTCTAGGTCCTAGTCAATTTAGAACATGCTTCGACAAACTTTCGAGGTGAAATTGAACTGTACTTATTTAAGGGAGAAATGATCTAGGCATTATTTAATTAGCCAACAACTATAATCCACCCTGTTAACATCAATCTCTAGTTTGTCCTTTTATGTAATATCCCAAAATGTGCCCTAGAAGTTTTGATATAATTGTTGTTTTTTTTGGATTAAATGTATATGATTCCTTGGGAAGAAAAAAGAAGTGAAGAGAGTGTATATGTTGTATATATGGAAATATATACAACATATACACAAGTCAAAGTGAATTATAGTCAAAGAAGATATTTATTTGTATTATTAATGAATTAATTAATTAAAGGTAAATAAGAAAATAAAATGGATGGAAGAGAGGAAATTTGATTATTTTAATATTAAAACACTTGGTGGTGGTTTTAAAGAGATTGAGTATTTGACTTTTCCTTCTCATTTTCTTTTCCTTTTCTTTTCTTTTCCTTTCTTGGCCGGGCATCTCAAAGCAAGAGAGCAAGAGAGGGGTTGTGATTTCCAAGCTCTAAATTGAAGAAAGATTCAAGTGATTAAGTTGGAGAATTTTGAAGTTTCATCAACTTTGGTAAGTTTTCTCTTGATTTCTTTTTTTTTATTGAACTTGTGTTTGAGTTTGATAGATTGTTGTTGATTGTAAGAGTGTGGTCGATATGTGTTGTTTGATTGTGGTGTTTAAGAGTGTTTGGATCAATTGATTAGGGATTTTGGGGTTGGATTGAAGGAAAGAGTAAGTTTGTTGAAAGAGAAAGTGTTGTGGTTGTGTTTTGGGTTTATGGTGATAATTATGAATTGTGTTTGATGTATGTTTTGAGTTGTTTGGTGTTTTTGCAAGTTTATTATGGTCTTTGGGTGTGTTTAATTAAGTTTGTTTGAAGTGGGAAATGGTGAAAGAAATTGGTTTGTTGGATGTAGTGTTGATGTTGCCGGAAACTGTATTTTTGGCCTGACACGTCCATGAGCACGACCAGATCTTTAGGCGTGTCAATGGTTCTGTGTTTTTGGATGGGTGACATGATCAGTGACATGCCCATGTAACTGAGCATGTCATAGCTACTGTAATGTTGGTGGATTGACACGGCCATGAGCACGCCCGTGTTGTTGGACGTGTCAATGATTTTGTGAGACAGAATGTATTACACGTTCAGTGACACACACGTGGGTCTGAGCGTGTCAAAGCTTCTGCGTTGTGAGTTTAGGGCACGGTCAGGGACACACCCGTACGTGCTGTTGAGCGTGTCATGTGTAGAGTTTGCATCTCATGTGTTTTATTCCTTTTGGATTAGGTTGTGAAGAGGTTGATTTGCCTTAACCTAAGTGGTGAAGAATTTTGGAAGAGGAAAGCTGTAGATTGGTGTGAGTTATTCCTAAGGTAAGTACAAACTACATGGTTGCATACATTTACATGATTTTGATACTTAACCCATTTGATTGTACATATGTTAGGTAATTGATTACATTGTTAATACATTTAATGAATGTTATATTTTGTATAATGTGAATGATTGATGATGAATTGAGATATAATGAGATATGGAGCCATGGTTGTTGGCAAAAATGATAATGATGCCAATGAGATGATTGAGGCATAGTTGCCTAAGTGATGATGAGAAATGACAATGAAATTGATAATTAAATAATGCATGAATTGTGTGTTTAATGTGTTATTCCATTTTCAGAGTTTTGTTGTTGGTGGCACGCCTATAGTAACAATCTCTCGAAGTTAGGTTGGGCTTGATCCTTGAAGCCAAGTTGGGTTGAAGTTTAGCATGCTTAACTCCCCTTGAAGCTTGGTTGGGTCAAATCCTTGAAGCCTAATTTAGATGTTACAACCCTTGAAGCTAGGTTGGGTTTGGTTCTTGAAGCCAAGTTGGGTTGATACTTAGCATGCTTTGTTCCCCTTGAAGCTTGGTTGAACCTAAATCCTTGAAGCCTAGTTGGGATAATAATGATGATAAATGTGATAATTAAACTAAAACATTAACTCTGAAAGTTGAATGGCATATTAGTGTTTTTGGGCCCATGCTTGTCTTTGTTAAATGTGATTCTTGAATGGTGAAACAAATGAATAATGTGATAAATGTTTATCTTTGCTTTAATATGAACTATGGAGTGAGATATAATATTATGAGATGATTATAATACATGCGTAACTTGATGAGAATGAATGTGGCTTAGAAAGTTATGTTGAATAATAAAATTATGAAACTTGATTGTGTGACATTGGCATTGCATCAAAGCATAATATTATTGTAATTCATCGAGCAGGTGACAGGGAAGAACCGGAGAGTTCCTCTAGGCCGAGTAGAATCTAGATTTTGAGGTGTTGATAGTGAAGATAAAAGATCAAAGACATATTTCCAAACATGTATATATTTTATGTTTTGTAAAACTTGAGTTTTGATATATATGTATTTGTAAATATTTGTTATATTTTCCGCTGCGTTTTGAATAAACATTTTATCTATTGTTATTTATAAATTCCCTTAAATGTTTTAAATTTATTCATATTATTGAAAAGGTATTATTTGTATGTTTTATAAACCGTGGCATACCTATAATCAGTATACGTATATTACGATCGTATTAGCATGTTGTGTACGTATACGGAGTATAGGGATGTTACACATGTTTTGGTATCAGAGCCTAGGTTTGAGATTCTCAACCTAGGTGAGTTGTAAGGAAATTTTGAGTTTTAAAATATTGTTTTTAAATAAGATACATGTTTTGGTATGGCAGTCTCTGATCTTTAATGAGGTATATTCTACTGTGTGTGCAGAGATAGGTAGAGATGACATCTCATTCACGACAGTCTGTAGAAGGTAGTGCTGAGAGTGTAGCTCCTGAAGAGAGTAGAGATGGAGCTAGGGTTGAGAGAGTTATTGAGGCACCTGTTTCTGTGCCAAAGAGATCAGTTGCAGACGAGGTTTCGCCGGGTTGGTTAAGGCATATGGTAGAACTATTTAGACAAGCTCCAGTGCAGCCACCACCACCACAGCCTCAGGTGCCGGTAAGACATTATGATAAGTTGAGGAAATATGGGGCTGAGGATTTCTTGGGCACTACCGATCTTGTAGTGGCTGAGCAGTGGTTGGATAAAGTGCAGAGGATATTCATTCAGTTACAAGCTACTCCAGATGAGAAATTTAACTATGCCAGATCCCTCCTTCAAAAAGATGCTTATGACTGGTGGAAGACGGTCCCTCATGCCATGGATGATCCACCTACATTATCTTATGGTGATTTTCTGAGGGAGTTCGAACAGAAATATACTCCAAGGGAGTATAAAGATATTAAGAAGATGGAATTTTTGAATTTGAGGCAAGATAACCGGACAGTAACAGAGTATGAGATTGAGTATATCCGGTTGAGTCACTATGCAGGGGGGATTATCTCCGATTAAATTGACCGGTGCAGAAGATTTGAGGAGGGATTGAGGCCCTCTATTATGTGCATTGTTGCTAGTTCTCGGTACCAGGATTTCTCTCAGCTAGTTGCAGCAGCTAAAAGTGTTGAGAGAGCACAGAGCATTGCAGCAGCTGCTACTAAGGAGGAGACCAGAGTAAGGAGACCCCAGTTTGAGGCAGGGTCTTCATCTATGAAGAGGGGCAGAGGAAGTTTTATTCCGAGGTTCAGTAGGAGTCAGAGGCAGTCGGGCAGATCAGTTCAATATCAGAGGCAGAAGCCGAGACCGACAGTTTCTGTAGCTAGTGCCTCGACTCCAGTAGTTCAAAGGTCTACTTCACCTGTATGTGTTCACTGTGGTAGGCCCCATGGGGGTGTTTGTTGGAAGACGGGTGGCTTGGGAGTATGCTTTAGATGTGGGTCACCAGATCATTTTATTAAAGATTGCCCTGAGATGCAGGATGATAGACAGGCTGATACTGCCGCTTCTCGACCCAGTGTCAGTAGAGGTGGTCGAGGGGGCAGAGGTTTCAGTAGAGGTGGTAGACCCGGGTTTAGTTAGAGAGGAGGATCTTCATCCAGAGGTAGTAGGCCAGATGAGGCTGGATCTTCTCAGAGAGTATATGTGATGCAGAGGCAGCCGGATGCTTCAGCAGTTATAGCGGGTACATTTTCTCTATTTGGCATTTCAGTTCTTGCTTTGATTGATCCAGGATCTACTCATTCATACATAAGTGCATCTATCTTGCCTGTGTCTGAATTGCATTCATAGTCCTTAGGATTTGATGTCTTAATGACAAATCCTTTAGGACATAGTGTTGTGGTGAGTAAGGTGCATCGTGATAGTGCTGTTGTGGTGCAAGGTGAGGAGTTTCTTGGTGATTTGATTGAAATGCCTTTTAAAGAATATGATTTGATTTTAGGCATGGATTGGTTGTCTAAGCATGGAGCTGTGGTAGACTGTCAAAAGAAATGTGTTACTTTGAGAACCAATGATGGTAGGAGTGTGATGGTATCTAGTGAGCAGAGACAACTTGCATCCTTGTTGGTATCAGCTGTAACAACTAGAAGGTTGATTAGAAAAGGGTGTGATGCTTATCTTGCTCATGTTGTGGATACTAGAGTAGTGGGTTCTCAACTTGATAGTATACCCACAGTTGCAGAATTTCCAGATGTGTTTCCTAAGGAGTTGTCAGGGTTACCCCCTGAGAGAGAGGTTGAGTTTGGTATCGATTTGTTGCCTGGTACCACTCCCATCTCTATCACTCCTTATCGAATGGCACCTGCCGAATTGAGAGAGTTGAAGGTGCAGTTGTAGGAATTGTTGGATAAAGGGTTTATTCGCCCTAGTGTTTCTCCGTGGGGAGCTCCTGTGATGTTTGTGAAGAAGAAGGATGGTACTTTGAGATTGTGCATCGATTATAGGCAATTGAACAAAGTAACTATCAAGAATAAGTATCCTTTGCCTAGAATTGATGATCTCTTTGATCAGTTGAAAGGAGCAGTGGTGTTTTCCAAAATTGATTTGAGATCAGGGTACCATCAATTGAGGGTTAGAGCTGAAGATGTTTCTAAGATAGCTTTCCGCACAAGATATGGGCATTATGAGTTCTTGGTAATGCCTTTTGGATTGACGAATGCACCTGCAGCTTTCATGGATTTGATGAATAGGGTGTTTAGGCCTAATCTGGATCAGTTTGTGGTAGTTTTCATCGATGATATTCTGGTGTATTCGTGTAATGAAGAAGAACATGACAAGCATCTGCGAACTGTGTTACAGATTTTGAGAGAGAAGCAGTTGTATGCTAAGCTGTCAAAGTGTGAGTTTTGGCTTGACCAAGTAACTTTTCTCGGTCATATAGTTTCAGCAGATGGTATAAGAGTCGATCCAAGTAAATTTGAAGCTATTTTGAATTGGAGTCCACCAAAGTCAGTGACGGAAGTTAGAAGTTTTCTGGGTTTGGCAGGTTATTATCAAAGGTTTGTGAAAGGTTTTTCTTTGATAGCTACTCCACTCACCAGATTGCTTCAGAAGGGAGTTATATTTGCATGGACAGATCAGTGTCAAGTTAGTTTTGAGCAGTTGAAATAAATGTTGACTCAAGCACCTATTCTTACTTTACCAGCGGAAGATAAACCTTATGTGATTTACAGTGATGCTTCACATAATGGTTTAGGATGTGTCTTGATGCAAGAGGGTAAATTTGTAGCTTATGCTTCTCGGTAGTTGAAGTCGCATGAGCTTAATTATCTGACACATAATTTGGAATTGGCAGCTATAATATTTGCTTTGAAGATTTGGCGACACTACTTGTATGGGGAGAAATATTTTATCTATACGGATCATAAAAGTTTGAAACATTTGGGTGTCCAGAGGGAGCTGAATCTTCGGCAAAGGCGATGGTTAGAGCTGATCAAAGACTATGACTGTTTGATTGATTATCATCCTAGTAAGGCAAATGTAGTTGCTGATGCCTTGAGTCGGAAGTCTTTGGCAGGTTTGGCTGTTTATTTGCTCTCGTTGCTTGTTGAGTTGAGAGTGTTGCATGCTAGTTTTGAAGCATGTGATGATGGTGCATTGTTGGCTCAGTTGCAGTTAAGACAAGTATTGTTGGATCAGATTAAGGAGACTCAATTGGCAAATGAGAAAATTCAGAAGATTGTTTCAGATTGCCAAAACGGGGAGAGCCGAGATTTATTTGTGAGAAGCAATGGTAGCCTTTGGTTTAAGGATAGATTGTGTCTTCCTGATGATGATAGTTTGAAAAAGGTTCTTTTGGAGGAAGCACACCAATCGGTTTTTACTATGCATCCAGGAAGTACAAAGATGTACCATGATTTGAAACAGCATTACTGGTGGTCAGGTATGAAGAGAGACATAGCGGAATTTGTATCCAAATGTCTCACTTGTCAGAGGATAAAAGCTGAGCATCAAGTTCCAACTGGGTTGCTTCAACCTTTAACAGTGCCTGAATGGAAATGGGAGAGAGTGACAATGGATTTTGTATCTGGTTTGCCATTGACTCAGAAAAAACATGATGCTATTTGGGTGATTGTTGATCTGTTGACAAAGACAGCTCATTTTCTTTCTGTTAGAATGGACTATTCTCTTGAGAGATTGGCTGAGCTGTATATCAGTGAGATAGTGAAGTTGCATGGAGTCCCAATTTCTTTAGTGTCTGATCGAGATCCTAGATTTACTTCAAGGTTTTGGAAACGTTTGCATAGTGCATTGGGTTCTCGATTACACTTTAGTACTGCTTTTCATCCACAGACAGATGGGCAGTCAGAGAGAGTGACACAGATTATTGAGGATATGTTGAGAAGCTGTGTCATTGATTTCTCTGGAAGTTGGGACAGATTTTTGCCACTTGTGGAATTTGCTTACAACAACAGTCATCAATCCAGTATTAGTATGGCACCATTTGAGGCATTGTATGGTAGAAGATGCAGAACACCCTTATGTTGGAATGAAATTGGAGAGGGAAAGTTAATTGGTCCTGATTTGGTTAAAGAGACTGAAGAGAAAGTGAAGATAATTCGGGATCGGTGGAAAGCAGCTTCAGATCTGCAGAAGTCTTATTCAGATTTGAAGAGGAGAGACATAGAGTTTGATGTTGGAGATAAAGTATTTTTGAAAGTGTCTCCTTGGAAAAAGATATTGAGATTTGGTCAAAGAGGGAAGCTGAATCCTCGTTTCATTGGACCGTATGAAGTTTTAGAAAGAGTTGGGCCAATTGCTTATCGTCTTGCTTTGCCGCCTGAGTTGGATAGAATCCATAATGTCTTCCATGTTTCTATGTTGCGGAGGTACAGATCAGATCCATCTCATATCTTGCCAGTTGAATCCATTGAGGTAAGTTCGGATATGACATTTGAAGAAGAACTAGTTGCTATTTTGGCACATGAAATAATAGAGTTGAGACATAAGAAGGTGCCACTAGTAAAGGTTCTTTGGAAGAATCATGGTAGAGAAGAGGCAACTTGGGAGAGTGAGCAAGCAATGCGAGATCAATATCCTCAACTGTTTCGGACTTGATATCAGGTAATTTCGAGGACGAAATTTCTTTTAGAGGGGAAGAATTGTAATATCCCAAAATGTGCCCTAGAAGTTTTGATATAATTGTTGTTTTTTTTATTAAATGTATATGATTCCTTGGGAAGAGAAAAGAAGTGAAGAGAGTGTATATGTTGTATATATGGAAATATATACAACATATACACAAGTCAAAGTGAATTATGGTCAAAGAAGATATTTATTTGTATTATTAATGAATTAATTAATTAAAGGTAAATAAGAAAATAAAATGGATGGAAGAGAGGAAATTTGATTATTTTAATATTAAAACACTTGGTGGAGGTTTTAAAGAGATTGAGTATTTGACTTTTCCTTCTCATTTTCTTTTCCTTTTCTTTTCTTTTCCTTTCTTGGCCGGGCATCTCAAAGGAAGAGAGCAAGAGAGGGGTTGTGATTTCCAAGCTCTAAATTGAAGAAAGATTCAAGTGATTAAGTTGGAGAATTTTGAAGTTTCATCAACTTTGGTAATTTTTCTCTTGATTTCTTTTGTTTTTATTGAAGTTGTGTTTGAGTTTGATAGATTGTTGTTGATAGTAAGAGTGTGGTTGATATGTGTTGTTTGATTGTGGTGTTTAAGAGTGTTTGGTTCAATTGATTAGGGATTTTGGGGTTGGATTGAAGGAAAGAGTAAGTTTGTTGAAAGAGAAAGTGTTGTGGTTGTGTTTTGGGTTTGTGGTGATAATTATGAATTGTGTTTGATGTATGTTTTGAGTTGTTTGGTGTTTTTGCAAGTTTATTATGGTCTTTGGGTGTGTTTAATTAAGTTTGTTTGAAGTGGGAAATGGTGAAAGAAATTTGTTTGTTGGATGTAGTGTTGATGTTGCCGGAAACTGTATTTTTGGCCTGACACCCCCATGAGCATGACCAGATCTTTAGGCGTGTCAATGGTTCTATATTTTTGGATGGGTGACATGAGCAGTGACATGCCCATGTCATTGAGCATGTCATAGCTACTGTAATGTTGGTGGATTGACACGGCCATGAGCACGCCCGTGTTGTTGGACGTGTCAATGATTTTGTGAGACATAATGTATTACACCTTCAGTGACACACCCGTGGGTGTGAGCGTGTCAAAGCTTCTGTGTTGTGAGTTTAGGGCACGGTCAGGGACACGCCCGTGTTGTTGAGCGTGTCATGTGTAGAGTTTGCATCTCATGTGTATTATTCCTTTTGGATTAGGTTGTGAAGAGGTTGATTTGCCTTAACCTAAGTGGTGAAGAATTTTGGAAGAGGAAAGTTGTAGATTGGTGTGAGTTGTTACTAAGGTAAGTACAAACTACATGATTGCATACATTTACATGATTTTGATACTTAGCCCATTTGATTGTACATATGTTAGGTAATTGATTACATTGTTAATACATTTGATGAATGTTATGTTTTGTATAATGTGAATGATTGATGATGAATTGAGATATAATGAGATATGAAGCCATGGTTGTTGGCAAAAATGATAATGATGCCAATGAGATGATTGAGGCATGGTTGCCTAAGTGATGATGAGAAAATGAGAATGAAATTGATAATTAAATAATGAATGAATTGTGTGTTTAATGTGTTATTCCATTTTTAGAGTTTTGTTGTTGGTGGCATGCCTATAGTAACAATCTCTTGAAGTTAGGTTGGGCTTGATTCTTGAAGCCAAGTTGGGTTGAAGTTTAGCATGCTTAACTCCCCTTGAAGCTTGGTTGGGTCAAATCCTTGAAGCCTAATTGAGATGTTACAACCCTTGAAGGTAGGTTGGGTTTGGTTCTTGAAGCCAAGTTGGGTTGATACTTAGCATGCTTTGTTCCCCTTGAAGCATGGTTGAACCTAAATCCTTGAAGCCTAGTTGCGATAATAATGATGATAAATGTGATAATTAAACCAAAACATTAACTCTGAGAGTTGAATGGCATATTAGTGTTTTTGGGCCCATCCTTGTCTTTGTTAAATGTGATTCTTGAATGGTGAAACAAATGAATAATGCGATACATGTTTATCTTTGCTTTAATATGAACTATGGAGTGAGATATAATATTATGAGATGATTATAGTACATGAGTAACTTGATGAGAATGAATGTGGCTTAGAAAGTTATGTTGAATAATAAAATTATGAAACTTGATTGTGTGACATTGGCATTGCATCAAAGAATAATATTATTGTAGTTTGTACCACTAAGCTGTTGGCTTAGCGAGAGTGTAATTCATCGCGCAGGTGACAGGGAAGAACCGAAGAGTTCCTCTAGACCGAGTAGAATCTAGATTTTGAGGTGTTGATAGTGAAGATAAAAGATCAAAGACATATTGCCAAACATGTATATATTTTATATTTTGTAAAACTTGAGTTTTGATGTATATGTATTTGTAAATATTTGTTATATTTTCCACTGCATTTTGAATAAACATTTTATCTATTGTGTTTTATAAATTCCCTTAAATGTTTTAAATTTATTCATATTATTGAAAAGGTATTATTTGTATGTTTTATAAACCGTGGCATACCTATAATCAGTATACGTATATTACGATCATATTAGCATGCTGTGTACATATACGGAGTATAGGGGTGTTACATTTTAAGCCTTCATGAGATTTTAGATTGCTTTTTATTGACTTGTAAACCCCGATAACCTACCTTATACTGTTGTGACATTTATGGCAAGTCTAATTATCACTGAGTTACTAAGGGGCAAGAAGATCAAGGAAAAGATGCATAGTCAAGACCATAAGGATAATTGAAGTTTACTTGAACTAGATCTAATATCTCAAATTTATTCATCCTCACCCAAGCAAACTCGCACTACTCCACAATGTGAATAAGGAGACTCTTAGAGCTAGGATCTAAAATAAATAAAAATAAATAAATAAAATAAAAATAAGTTTAAATTGAAAACCCAAAAAGAAGATGGACTCATGGTGAATTGGGCATCCCCAATTCTCCATGAGCCAAGGTTCATGGAAATTTGGCATGCCAATTCACCATGTTTTGGCTTTTAAGGTTAAACTGGGCTTGGTCAGACCATTAAAGTTGGATCAAATTTAACTCAAGCATTTAAAATTATATTGGATTTGATTTGGGCCTTTAAAATGGAATCAAACTAGGCTTAAGCTTTTAATATTAGATTGTATTTTATTTAAACTTCTGAAATTGGACTACCCTAGTTTAGGACCAAAACTAAGGGTCTATAGTTTTGCCTCCTGCTTCAACGATCTAAGATTTCAATAGAAGAGAGTGAAAAGCAATATGACATTAAGCTGATCTTAGATGAGGGTGGGTTCTGGACCCATGATTGAATTTGGGTTCTCAACTCGAGACTAGATCTGGGTTCTCGACCTAAGACCATATCTAGGTTCAGGACTCGAGACTGGATTTAGGTTCTAGACTCGATATTAGATTTGGATATTAGTTTCTAAACCCAAGACTAGATTTGGGTTCTCGACCCGAAAATAAATTTTGGATTCTCGACCCAAGACTGGATTTGGATTCTCAACCCGAGACTAGATTTGTGCTCTCGACCTTGGATTTGGGTTCTCAACCCAATATTAGATTTGGGTTCTCAACTCGAGACTGTGTTGTCCCAAGATAGCAACCAAGAGAGGGGTGAATTGATTGATTTGAAGAATTGATGGTAAATTGAAAAATCAAAATCAAATCAAAGCAAGAGTAGGAGTAGAGAAGAATGAATACAAGAAAATTTATAGTGGTTTGGATTACCTCAATCCTACATCCACGTCCTTAACAACTTGTTAAGATTCCACTAATCTAGAGTTTTTACAAGCTTAACTCAAACTTGGTGTTTTCACAAGCTCACACCAAACTTTACAATGATTTGTGATCAATCCTCACAACTCTTACAAGAGTTTTCCCAGGTCACTCTCACAACCTAAGTATTTTTAAGATCACGCTCAAACTTACAATAGTATTTAATGCTCACACCCAATACTCAATCAATACAAGTATAGATTTTAATACAAAGAAAATGAAAGTGATTTTTCTTAGCTGTTCCAATCTTTTGAACCTTTTAAACAAGAGATTTCTTAAGGTATTTATAGCCAATTTGGTCAAACTAGCCGTTATCAATCATGCGATATATTTTATTAGGCTAGTCTTTGTGATAATAAAAGTTTTCATAGGGAGCGATCGTCTGGCATAAAGGATGGTTGCCTAGAAACATTGGGCAATCGTCCATTGCATAGGGATGGTAGCTCCATTTAAAAATTCTTCCAATTGTCAAATGTGAGTGCTCTGCCAGTGGAATCTTGTCCATTTCGTGTTGTCGGGATGGGCACCCAAGGTCAGGGGATGGTCGCCCATTTTGAATTTAAACCTTCTCTTACAATGGTCATTCCACATGTCACTTCTTTATTTGAAAAAGTAATTTTTTGCCAAATATGAAGGGTGTCGTAGCGCTAGTACTGAAATAGTGGTCGGATTGGATGTCGCACGTCAAACTTTTGGGCTTACCCAATACTGTGAACATTACTACCAATACATATGATTTTCTCTCAAAATATATGGATGGTCACCTTTGGGAAGGGATGGTCCTGAGATGATTTGAATAGACCGCTCCTCAAACCGCGTCTGTCACTGCATTCCCAATTGTGAATGTTAGAGTTTTTGTCACTTGAGGTGTGATCCTCCCAATTCTTGGATGGTCGTGGATAGCTCTATCACAGTGGCTCCTCAGTTTGAGATTCTGACCACAAACCCTACTGTAACTCAATTTATTCTTTAAATATTCAAGGGTAGCCTAGGGTGACCGCACATTTTGCCCTATTCTGGCAATATATTGAGCAACTTATTCCTACTTCAAGTAACTTAAAGATATGCTAATGCATAATTCAATTTGAGTGCCAATGATCAAAATTGAGATTATTTGGCTAACAATCCCTCCTTTTTTACTTTGGCAATCAAATGAAATGATGATCAATGATAAGCAAAATAATGGCAATCTTAATTTTAAGTTTTAGCTTCTTTTAATCTATTGTGTCTCTAATTAACTCTCCTAGCTTTTTACTTATCTCCCCCTGAATGTATGCTTCCAAATTTATTATTGTTTCATTTTAATATAGTGCCTTATTATATAAAGCTTAATCATTTGATTATTGTTTCAATCATCTTCTCCCCCTTTGACAAAGGCAAAAAGAAACAATGAAATACAAAACATCAATATGAAAGGAGATTAAGGCATTAAAAAGTAAATGTTCATTCATGAAACATGTAGTACAAGAAAAAACAAAAGAAAGAAAAATAGAAAGAAGGAAAGGAAATAGAATTTTGTATGAACAATGTATGATCGAAATTGATAGTTTTAATAGATGATATGACTTTGTATACACATTAATTATTAACACAATACATGGTTTATTCATTCAAGGAGCTTCCAATAATCATTCCTAAGTTATGCTTGATGAAGTTTAATCTATCTTCATTCAATGGTTTTGTAAAGATATTAGAAAGTTGGTTTTGTGTATTAATGAATTCTAAGACAACATTTTGGTTTTGTACATTATCTCTTAAAAAATGATGCCTAATATCTATATGTTTAGACCTAGAATATTGAATTGGATTCTTAGATAAGTTAATTGTACTAGTGTTATCACACTTAATAGGAATATGATCAAACACTTTTCCATAATCAATCAATTATTGATTCATCTATAGAACTTACATACAACTAAAATATGCAGTAACATATTCAGCTTCCATGATAGATAAAGCAACCAACACTTATTTCTTGTTAAGCCAAGAAACCAAGCAATCGCCAAGAAAATGGCATATACCGGTTATGCTCTTTTTATCTAATATGCTACCAGCATAGTCTACATCTGAAAAACCTAAAATGTTAAATGATATGTTTCTAGGATACCAAAGTCCTAAATTCAATGTACCACTCAAGTATTTCAAAATTCTTTTAGTGGGATTTAAATGTGATTCTTAGGGCATGATTAAAATCTAGCACACAAACATACACTATACATTATATCAGGTCTATAGGCGGTTAAGTAAAGTATTGATTTGATAATACCTCGATATTTCTTCTCATCTACTGCCTTACCACTTTCATCTTTGTCAAGTTTCAAGGATGTGCTCATGGGAATCTTCTTAATCTTGCAACTATCCATTTCAAATTTCTTGAGAAGTTCTTTTGTGTACTTGGATTGGTTAATGAAGATCTCATCCTTGCATTGCTTGATTTGTAGTCCAAGGAAGAATTTGAGTTCACCAATCATGATCATTTCAAATTCCCTAGTCATACAAGAAGCAAATTCCTTGCACAGAGATTCATTAGTAGTACAAAATATAATGTCATCAACATAAATTTGCATAATCAAATTGTTATGCATTTTCTTTTTAACAAAAAGAGTTGTGTCAACTTTGCCTTTCGAAAAATCATTTTCAAGCAAATATGCACCAAGCCTATCATACCAAGCTCTTGGAGCTTGTTTCAATCCATATAGTGCTTTGGTAAGTTTAAAAATATGATTTGGAAAGTTATAATCCTGAAAACCGGGAGGTTGTTCAACATAAACTTCTTCGTTAATAAAACCATTCAAAAAGGCACTTTTGACATCCATTTGAAAATGTTTAAAATCCATATGACATGCAAATGCAAGTAAAATTCTAATTATTTCTAATTTAGCTACGGGGGCAAATGTCTCATCATAGTCAATGCCTTCCTCTTGATTATAGCCTTTGGCTACCAATCTAGCCTTGTTTATAGTAATGAGACCATTTTTATCAAGCTTATTTCTATATACCCATTTACATCCTATAATTGGATGATCTCTAGGTCTAGGAACAAGTTTCCACAAATTATTTCTCTTAAATTAGTTGAGTTCATCTTGCGCAGCAATCACCAAACATTCATCACTAAGAGCCTCCTCAATGGTCATTGGCTCAATTTGAGAAACAAAAGCAACATTAACATTTAAGTATTTAAGTTTGGATCTTGTAGTTACTCCCTTTGATGTATCACCAATGATGAATTCTTTTGAATGATCTTTCTTGTATTGCCAATCTTTGGGTAGCTCTTGAGACTCTTCTTCTTGTTCATAAAGATTGTTCTTTGGAACATCAATTATTTCTTGTTGTTCAAATGTACCTATAAAATCATCAAGAACCCTAACTTTTCTTTGATAAAGTTTAGAGGATTCATCAAAAACAACATGCATTGATTCTTCAACTACTTGTGTTCTCTTATTAAATACTTTATATGCTTTTCTAGATAATGAATATCCTAAAAATATGCCTTCATCCGATTTAGATGAGAATTTTCCAAGATTGTCCTTGGTATTCAATATAAAGCATTTGCATCTAAAAACTCTAACGTATGAGATTTTGGGTATTCTTCCATTCCATAGCTCATAAGAAGTTTTATTTATCAAAGATCTTTTATAAACACAATTTAAAATATAACATGTGATATTAATGACTTCCACCCAAAAGTAAGATGGTAAATCATACTCATTGTGATTTTCCTAGCTATTTCAACCAGTGTTCTATTTTTCCTTTCAGCCACACCATTTTGATGTGGTGTTCTAGGAGCTGAAAAGTTATTGAAATACCAAACTCATTGCAAAAGTTTTCAAAATTCTCATTTTCAAATTCTTTGCCACGATCACTTTTAATAGATGTGATTATATAGCCTTTTTCATTTTTAACTCTTTTCGCTATTATTTTAAAATAATTTAAAGCTTCATTCTTTTGAGCTAAGAAATTAACCCATGTAAACCTTGAGTAATCATCAACAAGTACAAATGCATATAACTTGACACCTAAGCTAGCAACTCTATTTGGTCCAAACAAATCCAAGTGAATAAGTTCTAAGGGTCTAGAAGTGCTTACAATATTTTTAGATTTGAATGAACTTTTGTGTTGGTTACCAAATTGACAAGGTTCACAAGTCTTATCTTTAACAAATTTTGCTATAGGGAGACCATCAACTAGTTCTTTTTTACTAATGTATTGTAAGTGATCCAGACTAGCATGTCTTAGTCTTATATGCTATAACCAAGCATCATTATTAATAGAAATCAAACATTTAAATGCATTATTAGAGTATATGTCAATTTTATATGTATTACCAATTCTAACTCCTTTGAATACAAGTTCACTATTTAAATTGGTAACTTTGCATCCTTTAGAGTCAAAACTTACATCATATCCTTTATCACATAATTGACTTACACTAACCAAATTATGTTTTAACCCATCAACAAGCCACACATTTTAAATCAAATTCTTACCAAGCATGCCAATGGAACCAATGCCAATGATTTTACCTTTAGTATTATTTCCAAAAGTAACATTACCTTCATGCTTGTAAGTGAGAGTTATAAAAAATCTGCATTCCCCATCATATGCCTTGAGCATCCATTATCCACAAGCTAAATGCTTTCATTGATAGTATATTTTAGGCATACCTACAAAGTAACAATGTTCATCTTTTTTTAGGTACCCAAGTGAAGTTGTGTCCTTGGAGGTTAGTAGTAGAAGGATCCTCTAACTTGAGATGAGCATTCCTAATATGGCAAAACGTGCTCTTATGACCAAATTTCATAAAATATGTGCATTGGTATAAGGTTCTATAATTATGTGCTTTCCTATTGAAATTTAATGAACCATGCACGCAATTGCAAGTGTGTGTTAAATGAGATTTTTTTTTGTGCATTTTTGTGTTTATGTATATGCCTTGTATACATGAATTCATGATTTGCTCTTGGGACTTTATTTCTAGAGCCTTGTGAATCCAATGTAATCCTTTTAGGATTTTTCGATTTGGTGTGTCCATTAGTGTTCCTAACAACTTCAACACTAAAGGTTTGAGTTGTAGATGCTTTTACAAATATTGGTGCATTAGATGTAGTGATAGATGAGCCATTGAATCCTAAACCATGTTTCAAAGAGGGTGACCTTTGATTATCTATCAATGTGTCTAATGCCTCTATTCCCTTATGAAATTTTGGAATTGATTCTTTTATCTCTTTTAGTTCATCCTTTAGAATTTCATTTTCCTTGATCACATTTCTAAGCTATGTGAATTTTTATTCATTTCATCAATTGATTCCAATAATTGTTCATTTGAGGTTTTAGTTCTAATATAGAGTTTTTCAAGAACACAAAATCTTTTTCTAGCTTAGAACATTTATCCTTATATAATTTTATTTTAGAAAAATACTTTTCTACTCTAAGGTTTATATGCTCAATTCCTTCACTATCTAGGAACAAAAACATCTTGTGTTTCTAATAGGAATAATTTGTTCCATCAAAATAGGGTCTAAGGAATGAGTTTAGGTTTCCATGTGTCGAGGTGCTTGTTGGTTGAATGGTTGCCATTTTGGATCAAATTTCACAATTAAGTTTAAGAAATTTACTAGCTCTAATATCAATTATTCTCTCAAGATAGCAACCAATAGGGGGGTGAATTGGTTGATTCGAAGAATTGATGGTAAATTGAAAAATCAAATTCAAATCAAAGAAAGAGTAAGAGTAGCGAAGAATGAACATAAGAGAATTTATAATGGTTTGGATTACCTCAATCCTACATCCACTTCCTGACAAGCTCACATCAAACTTTACAACGGTTTGAGATCAATCCTCACAACCCTTACAAGCATTTTCCTAGGTTCACTCTCAAACTTACAATGGTGTTTAATGCTCACACCCAACACTCAATCAATACAAGTCGAGATTTTAATACAAAGAAAATGAAAGTGATTTGCCTTGGCTATTCCAATCTTTTGAACCTTTTAAACAAGAGATTTATTAAGGTATTTATAGCCAATTTAGTCTAACTAGCAGTTATGAATCATGTAATATATTTTATTAGACTAGTCTTTGTCATAATAAAAGTTTTCATAGGAGTGATCATCCTAGCATAGAGGATGGTTGCCTAGAAACTTTGGACGATCGTCCATTGCATAGGGACAGTCTCTCCATTTAAAAATTCTTCCAAAATTCAAATGTGAGTGCTCTGCTAATGGAATCTTACACATCCTGTGGTTGTCAGGATGGTTACCCAAGGTCATGGGACAGTCGCCTTTTTTTATTTAAACTTGCTCTTACAACGGTCATTCCATGTGTCACTTATTCATTTTACAAAGTAATTTTCTGCCAAAATAAGAAGGGGGTGGTATCGCTAGTACTGAAATAGTGGTCAGATTGGATGTCTCACGTCGAACTTTTGGGCTTACCCAATACTGTGAACATTACGACCAATACATATGATTTTCTCTCAAAATATATGGACGGTCGCCTTTAGGAAGGGATGGTCGTGAGATGATTTGAACAGACCGCTCCTTAGACCACGTCTTTCACTATGTTCCCTACTGTGAATGTTAGAGTTTTTATCACTTAAAGTGCGATCATCCCAATTCTTAGATGGTCGTGGATAGCTCTGTCATGGTCGCTCCTCAGGTCAAGATTATGATCGTAAACCCTACTGTAACTCAATTTTTTCTTCAAAGCTCTAAGGGCGGTCACCCTTTGGCCTAGGGTGACTGCACTTTTTGTCCTGTTATGGCAATATATTGAGCAACTTATTCTTGCATCAAGTAACTTAAAAATATGTTAGATGCATCATTTAATTTGAGTGTTAAAGATCAAAATTGAGATTATTTGGCTAACAGACTGTATTTAGATTCCTGACCTGAGACTGGATTTGGGTTCTTGACCTGATATTAGATTTGGGTTCTCAACCTGAGACTAGATTTGAGTTCTCAAACTGAAACTGGATTTGGATTATCGATCTAAGACTGGATTTGGGTTCTCAACACGATATTAGATTTGGGGTTCTCGACCCGATATTAGATTTGGGCTCTTAACTCGAGACTAGATTTGATCTCTCGATTCGAGACTAAATTTGGATTCTCGATTGGAGACTAGATTTGGATTCTTGATCTGAGACTAAATTTTGGTTCTCGACCTAAGACTGGATTTGGGTTCTCTACCCGAGACTAGATTTGGGTTCTTAACCCAAGATTGGATTTTGGTTCTCGACCTGAGATTGGATTTTAACTCTTCTAGCTTAACCGTCCTTTTATCGTTTGAGAATTCTGACTTTCTTCTAGCCACTTAGTTCCATTATTCAATGGATTGACTTTAGCTCTTCTAGTTGGACTGACCATCTATCATTTGAGGGTTCAAGCTTTCTTTTAGCCATTTGGCTCATTCTTCAATGGATCAACGTCAGCTCTTCTAGTTGGACTGACCTTCTATCATTTGAGGGTGCATGCTTTCTTTTAGCCACTTGCTCCATTCTTCAATGGATCAACTTCAGCTCTTCTACCCAGACATCAGGTCTTCACCTTTCATAATGAATCTTCAAATATCAGGTATTCACCCTTCATAATGAATCTGCATCCTTGATATTGGGTCTTCTCCCTTTAAAGTGGATCTTCATCCTTGGATAATTGGGTCTTCACCCTTCAAAATGGATCTTCATCCTTTAGACATTGGGTCTTCACCCTTTAAGATGGATCTTCATCTTTTGGACATTGGGTCTTCACCCTTCAGGATGGATCTTCATCCTTTAGACACTTCACCCTTCAAGATGGATCTTCATCCTTTAGACATTGGGTCCTCACCCTTCAAATATGGATCTTCATTCTTGGATATTATATTTTTACCCTTTAAAATGGATCTTCATCCTTGTACATTTGTCCTGTATTAGCTTTAGCACTTATAGCAAGACTGATCTGTTGTCTTTTGCATCTTCATTCTTTTGGGGTTCTTACTTTCTTCTTGTTCCATTATTTTTGTTCTTCCTTTTGTAAAAAATTCAACTGTTTTTAGCTATTCCTCATATCCTCTCTTTGCCTCCTGCGTGAAAAAATATTAAAAATCTAAAAATGTTTTGTACACGCATAAAATTAAAAATTAAAAAGAGAAGCTTTTACCCCCTGTGTAGGCTCAAACCAATGATTTTGCTCCTATGCAGGTTCTTATTGATGTTTGTGTTTTGTCTGGTTGCATTCACAAGCATGCATCTCCATTTCTGTAAAGTGACTAGATCTTTCTCAAGCAATGGGCCTTCCATGCCCCTTGATTCCATATATGCTTCATGTTTTCTTCATAGAGTATTGTTGTTTACTTTGACAAAGAATAGATAACAAAAGACAAAAATGTAGTGTGATATGTTTATATATGCATGATATGCATGATATGCAAAGATATGCTTACAGTGGTTCTCCTGACTCACAAACCGAGATGATAAGCCAAAGCACTCAATCAGGTCTTGCATTAGAATAGCAAAAGACTTCACATCTATGGCTTTTATCTTACAAGATGAAATCATGAGTAGTGGGGCCCCAAACAAGGTAGTTAGAGGCATGAGAGACATCCATTTCAACATATTTGGTTGGCAACTTCTTTTCTGACATGACCTTATAAGTGATCATTTCATGCATCCATTTTTGTCTAATATGTCCTTTGAGGTTCGATGGTATAATACACTTCCCTAAACTTGAAGGCTCATTATGACAAAAAAAAATTTTTTTAAATCACATTTCGGCTTTGTCAAATCAGTGTCATTATACCTTAGGACTCGATTTTTCAAATTAACACATATGTAACATGACAACCCTAGTTACCATACTAAACTCGGGAACAAATTCTATTTAAATAAGAACTATTGTACTTTATATAGGCACATACACATTAATTGGCCAAATGTCTCATTGGGTTTAAATATTATCTATCTCATATGCATAATTTTTCAAACAATCTCCATTAATAAACTCTACCTACCAAAAGAGATCAATAGGTCTTTAATAGGCTTGAAATGGGGTATATAAGGGACATGGTTTAAGTGAAGGCCATTTTCAAATTGGATCTAATGTGACATTATGGACAAACCATCATGCTATAAACTTTCTTGTTGGGACTGTATACTATTAGAGGTTCCATTTTCACCTTCTAGGCATCTTATTATCTGGCTTCATGAAAATATAGAGCTTGGATGTTCTTCCATCTTCTTAGCAGAAATATGTATTTAATTAGAACGATCTTGATGTTTACCTTTTTGCAAAAACTCAAGACCATTATTTTGTCCTTTTTTCCCTTTACAATATCAACTCTGAGACTTTCAAGATTGTGAATTTGGAGTTGAGCTAGATAAAAATAAAAGATTGTCTTTCTCTTATTCCTCTAATTTTATTTAAGTCTTTAGTTAGGCTGGACCAATTCAAGTCAATCAGTCAAGGTAAAAAGAACAATGTTGGCTTTTTGACCCGCTCTTTTGGATTTTAGTTTATTTTATTTTTTCTTTTTTTCCTTTCTTTTCCTTTTCTTTTTTTCTTCTTTTTTTTGTTTGTCCTAGCTATACAAGAGTTGTCTTATTTACACTATTCTATGCTTCTGACTATGGATGAGTGGAGTAGAGTGAGTCTACTTTAGTGAGGATGGATCCTTCATTATCTTGACTTTAACTCAATGATGAAAGAGATCAAAGATATTAAATCTAGTTTAGGTAAGCTTCAATTATCTTTATGGTCTTAACTATGCATCATTTTCCCTGATCTTCTTGCTCCTTTGTCCTAGTGATCATCATACTTGTCATAAGTGTCCTAACAAAATAGGGTACATTATCAGTCTTACAAGCCAATAAAAAGTAAGCTAAAATCTTATGAAGGCTCAAGGGTTATAACTAAGGATTGATGTTAACATGGTGGATACTAGTTATTGGCTCAACAAACAATGCCTAGATAAACTCACTCTTAAATGAGTAGAGTTCAATTTGGACTCGAAAGTTCATCAAAGCATGTTCTAAGATCGACTAAGACCTAGACAAAGGTAATTATACAGGAGCTCTCTCTAAGTAAGCATACACAGTTCAATGTAGTAGAGCAATTCCCTCACCTAGTAAAGTTACTCAGATCATCAAGCACAGATATGCTAATTTATGAATATCAAGTTAGATTTGTCATTGGTTGATCACCAAAATGAGCAAAGACAAAAAAAATACTAATGTAGAAAAAATAATTCATTCACTAAAAATGTTGATTTAGAAATAATTGTTCAAAGAAAGAAGAAATAAAATAAGCAGCATTCAAGCCTAAGGAAGCTTGTTGAATTATAGTCGAAGATGTTTCATCTACTTGGACATATTAGGGGCAAGGATCTTTCCATCATCAATGAGATTTTGTATTTCATACCTCAAACGTACTCATTGTCATTACCTAGAGTCTGATGGAAGTGGTAATAATTCTGAGTGTTGAGCTTAGACAGTAGAGGATATGATAATGGTCGAGGTGCCTATGGTTGTAGCAAATCCATCTTCATTAGATTTTCAAACACCTTTGACAAAGGTTCTCCCAAGTTTGAAAATTTGCACTTTTTTGCTAGCTCAATCATTGCATTTACCCCAACATCTTTTTGTCCCCTTTGACTTTGCCCATTTGGATGGTAGCCGCCCTTATTGCTCCCTTTTCCATTGTATATGTTCTTTTCTCTCTATCATTTCTCATACAAGTCTTTAAAATGCTTAGTCGGCATATGGCTCAATTGATCTTGTACAATAGGAAGTGACCCCTCATTTCTCATTTTATCTTTATTAGTGGACCAGTTCCTTGTTAAAGTTGCCTTTCCCTTCTTTTTTATGTTAATGGGAGATGCCTCATTAGCATTGTTAATGATCTCCAGAATTTCAATCAATTGGATCTTCAAAATCTCAGCAAATTGATCCAATAGCTCGGCCATCCTTGCTTCAAAAACTTCATTGACTATATCCCTAAGCTAGTTTGTATCCATCTTCCAAGCAAAGCACTTGAATTAAAATCACTGATAAAGGTGCTATTGTTTATATCTTTGAACTGCTGTATTCTAGGTCTGTGAGCCTGTAACACCCCTTCCCGACCTACATATGTAAGCTGAGTAGAGGCGCCACACTAACCTAATGTTGCTACCAATTTTACTTAGTCAAATTTTAGTTCCGATTTTTTTTTTCAAAAATTTTGCCATAGTTTCGCCTAAAAATTGAGTCCCAAGTGTCGACAAAACCGGTTTTTTCTTATTTTTAAAAACATTTTACACAAACCAATGCAAACAAAATCATTCTCAGTACACTCCCAATAAATCCCCCTTGTAACCTCAACTACAACCTGGAAAAAGAATTTACACTTCTAGTACAACATAAAATAAAGGTTTTGTGACAATCCCCCATTTTTAAATATTACACAGCGGAAGTTATAAAATATTTACATATTTACATATTAAACATTTCTTTACAAAATATAAAGAAATATACATGATTGTCAAGTCTGCTCTGATCTTTAAGCTCCCAAAATGGATTCAACAAGGTCTACTCTCACTTGGTCTTGAAGAACTCTCGGGTTCAACTCTATCCACTCTATTACCTGCGCGATTAAACACTATCGCGCTAAGCCAACGACTTAGTAAGATAAAACATGCTAATAGTATGCTTTAATGCAATACAATGCCACATATGCTATTGATAAGATCAACATTATAAATATAAAGTTAACACATAATTATGCATTTCACAAATCATAGTCATATGAGCATACCACATTTCAACATCTTTCCACATTCAACATTACTCAATAACCAACATCTTATTTCATTAACTCATAACATTATTTAGGACATTCATATAACCTTGACACCTATGGGCCCAACAAGTATTTAATACGATATTCAGAGTTCAGAGTTACTGCTTTGGTTCATAGTCACAATCCTCATAGTGTAACAGACCCAGTCTCTTGGACCATCAACTCAACACATTTGAGGAGATCCTCAACCCGGCAAGACTGTTACAAATCATATATTTCATATTCACAATTCTCATAGTGTAACAGACCCAGTCTCTTGGACCATCAACTCAACACATTTGAGGAGATCCTCAACCCGGCAAGACTGTTACCTTTCATCATTTCTTAGGCATGCCACCCAAATCCAGAACTCTGAAACTGAATAACATATTAAACAAACAATTCATTTATTATATACTTACCATTTCCATTCTCAAATTCTCATCACATTTAGGCAAACATGCCTTCTTTCTTTCAATATCATCATCATAGCCAATCACAATGGCATTGTCTCATATCATGTCTTATTTGAATTATCATTTCAATTTCAATGTATATCATTCATGAAACACATAACCATTCACAATGCATAACATAACATTGCTCAATCTCAACAATGCAATTAGGGCAAAGAACAATTGATATGATTCATATAAATAATACATTCTGGTTTTAGACTCCATTTTATCCTTAATTGAAAAATTGTATAAAATAATCTACTTGACTAAAAATTCTAAAATTTTTACAGAATTTAGTTTTGTATCTTAAAATCATCCCTTTAAAATTTCAGATCAAACTGAACACAAAATCTTGGTCAAATAGTTCACCTAACCAGACTGCCCCAATTGCCCTGCATCCTGGCAGCAGTTCTGAACTTTGTGAATTCCATAAATCAAATTCAATCAACGTGGTTCCAAATTATTTTTCTCAAATACTAGACTCACTAAGAAACAACATATCCAAAATTCAATTGAATATGATTTTTCTACATTTTATTAAAAATTCCGAAATAGAGCTGTCTCAGTTAAGGTACCTGCTGGAACAGGTCTAATAAAAATAATCTTTCTAAACTCATAACCATTCCAAAATCGAATCAACATATTTTTCAGTCATTCTAGACTCATAGAGGCACAACATATCAAAAATTCACTTCAAGAACATTTTTCTAAAATTAATTAAAAATCATACAAGTCACAGCCTTTACTAATCCTAAAACAGAAACAATTTCACTAAACACCAATCTTACTCTTCCATCACCCACACCAACCCAACTTCTCATCTATCAAGCAAAATCAATATTTACAATCATACCATAAGCAACTTAATCATACCACTTCAAAAGAATTGAAGAAATTAGAGAAAAGATCTTACCTTAGTTAAAAACTTCTTAAATCAACACTTGAACACTTAATCTTTCTTCAATTTAAGCTTGAAATCATCAAAACCATCACTTGTCTCTTTCTTTCTCTTTGGCTATGGAGGGCCGGCCATCAACAAGAAGAAGAAGAAATGATGAAGAAAACACAAGTCAAACCTTCTTTAAATATCCACCATGTGATTTTATCCAAGCAATTACCAAAGTGCCCTTATTCACATAATTATCTTTTTGTCTTATATGTGCCCAATTAAGTAATTTACCAATCTCAAATAAATATCTTCTCTTGCATTGACCAAGCCTTTTGACCACTTTATATGTCATATATATTAACATATACACAACATATAAATTTGTCTCTAAACCCTATTTCTTCCCAAAATACATATACATATACTTTCTCTTCTCAATTTCTTTTCTCTTACAATTTAACACATATATTCAATCCAATATATAACAATAACAACAACAACAATATGCAAAACTTCTAGGGCATAAATGAGGATATTACAATTCTCCCCCTCTAAAAAGAAAATTTCGTCCTCGAAATTACCTGATATCAACTCTGAAACAACTGCGGATACTGTTCTCGCATGGATTGTTCACTTTCCTAAGTTGCTTCTTCTTTTCCATGATTTTTCCACAAAATCTTCACCAATGGCACTCTCTTGTTTCTTAACTCTTTCACTTCCCGTGCCAAGATAGCAACTGGTTCCTCTTCAAATGTCAAGTCTGGGCTCACTTCAATAGATTCAAATGGCAACACATGAGATGGATCCGACCTATATCTCCTCAACATAGAAACATGGAATACATTATGAATACGATCCAACTCAGGTGGCAAAGCAAGTCGATACGCCACTGGCCCAACTCTTTCTAACACTTCATACGGCCCAATGAAATGAGGACTCAATTTTCCTTTCCGACCGAACCTCAAAATCTTCTTCCAAGGAGACACTTTCAAAAATACCTTATCTCCAACATCAAACTCTATATCTCTCCTCTTCAGATCTGCATAAGACTTCTGTCGGTCTGAAGCTGCTTTTAACCTGCCTCGAATCAACTTTACTTTTTCTTCAGTTTCTTGAATCAAATCAGGACCAACCAACTTATTATCTCCAAGCTCATTCCAACAAAGAGGTGTCCTACACCATCTGCCATACAATGCTTCAAACGGTGCCATACCAATGCTGGATTGGTGACTGTTGTTGTAAGCAAACTCCACAAGAGGTAAAAACCTATCCCAACTTCCAGAGAAATCGATGACACAGCTTCTCAACATGTCCTCAATAATCTGTATCACCCTCTCTGACTGTCCATCCGTCTGTGGATGAAAAGCAGTGCTGAAGTGCAGTCGAGAACCCAAAGCACTATGCAAACTCTTCCAAAATCTGGAAGTAAACCTGGGATCTCGATCAGATACTAAAGAAGTTGGAACACCATGCAGTTTCACAATCTCATGGATATACAGCTCAGCCAATCTCTCCAAAGAGTAATCCATTCGAACCGGAAGGAAATGAGCTGTTTTAGTCAATCTATCCACAATCACCCATATGGCATCATGCTTCTTTTGTGTCAATGGCAAACCAGACACAAAATCCATTGTCACTCTTTCCCACTTCCATTCTGGCACTGACAATGGTTGAAGCAACCCGGTTGGAACTTGATGCTCTGCTTTAACCTTCTGACAAGTGAGACATTTCGACACAAAATCTGCAATGTCTCTCTTCAAACCAATCCACCAATAATGCTGTCTCAAATCATGATACATCTTCGTATTACCCGGATGCATAGCAAACATTGACTGATGAGCTTCTTCTAAAATGACTCTTTTCAAATCAGCATTATCGGGTACACACAATCGGTTCTTAAACCAGAGACTCCCATCATCTTTCACAACAAAATCTCTAGTCTTCCCATTCTGACAATCTGAAATAATCTTCTGAATTTTCTTATCAGCCAATTGAGCCTCTTTGATCTGATCCAACAAAATCGGCTTCAATTGCAACTGTGCTAATAATGCACCATCAACACAAGGTACAAAACTGGCATGCAATGCTCTCAACTCAACAAGCAACGAGAGCGAGTAAACTATTAAACCAGCTAAAGACTTCCGACTCAAGGCATCAGCAACAACATTTGCTTTACCTGGATGATAGTCAATCAAGCAATCGTAGTCTTTAATCAATTCTAACCATCTCCTCTGACGAAGATTGAGTTCTTTCTGGACACCCAAATACTTCAAACTCTTGTGATCAGTGTAGATGAAACATTTCTCCCCAAACAGATAATGGCACCAAATCTTCAATGCAAAAACAATGGCAGCCAATTCCAAATCATGGGTCGGATAGTTAAGCTCATGCAGTTTCAACTGTCGAGATGCATAAGCTATAACTTTCCCTTCCTGCATCAATACACACCCCAAACCTCTATGTGAAGCATCACTGTAGATCACATATGGTTTGCCTTCAACAGGTAAAGTTAAAACAGGCGCTTGAGTCAACATTTCTCTCAACTGCTCAAAGCTGGCCTGACACTGATCCGTCCACACAAATCTCACTCCCTTACGAAGCAATCTGGTGAGTGGAGTAGCTATCAAAGAAAACCCTTTCACAAACCGCCGGTAATAGCCTGCCAAACCCAGAAAACTTCTAATCTCTGTCACTGATTTAGGTGGATTCCAATTCAATACAGCTTCAACTTTGCTCGGATCAACTTTAATGCCTTCTACTGAAACAACATGTCCGAGAAAAGCTACCTGATCCAACCAGAACTCACACTTCGACAATTTAGCAAACAACTGCCTCTCTCTCAAAATCTGCAACACAATCCGCAGATGCATATCATGTTCCTCCTCATTCCGCGAATACACCAGTATATCATCAATGAAGACCACTACAAACTGATCCAAATAGGGCCTAAACACCCTATTCATCAAATCCTTGAAAGCTGCAGGTGCATTCGTCAGACCAAAAGGCATAACTAAAAATTCATAATGCCCATACCTGGTCCGAAAGGCGGTCTTAGGAACATCTTCAGCTTTGACTCTCAACTGATGATACCCAGATCTCAAATCAATTTTGGAGAACACTGACGCTCCCTTCAACTGATCAAAGAGATCATCGATTCTAGGCAAAGGATATTTATTTTTAATAGTCACTTTATTCAATTGCCTATAATCGATACACAACCTCATAGTACCATCTTTCTTTTTCACAAATAGAACAGGAGCTCCCCAAGGAGAAACACTGGGGCGAATAAATCCTTTGTCCAACAACTCCTGTAATTGCACTTTCAACTCCCTCAATTCTGCTGGTGCCATTCTATAAGGAGTAATAGAGATAGGAGTGGTACCAGGCAACAATTCAATACCGAACTCCACCTCTCTCTCAGGAGGCAATCCTGGCAACTCCTCTGGAAACACATCTGGGAACTCTGCAACTGTGGCAATGCTATCAATGGGAGAACTTCTTACTCTAGTATCTACCACATGAGCAAGATAGGCTTCACATCCCTTTCTAATCAACCTCCTGGCTACAACAACTGAAACAAATAAGGAGGCTAGCTGTTCCTGCTCATTAGATACTATCACCTCTCTACCATCAACAGTTTTCAAAGAAACAATTTTCTTCTTACAATCTACCACAGATCCATGTCGAGATAGCCCATCCATACCTAAGATCACATCATATTCCTTAAATGGCATCTCAATCAAATCCCCTAAGAACTCCTCACCCTGCACCACTACTGCACTATCTCTATGCACCTTACTCACAACCACACTATGCCCTAACGGATTTGTCACCAACACATCAAATCCTAGGGACTCAGCATGCAAATCAGAGACAGGCAAAACAGATACACTAACATATGAATGCATGGAACCCGGATCAATCAAAGCAAGTACTGGAGTATTAAATAAAGAAAAAGTACCAGCTATGACTGCTGATGTATCTGGCTGCCTCTGCATAACATACATCCTCTGGGAAGATCCAACCTCCTCTGGTCTACCCTCCCTGGATGTAGCACCTCCTCTAGAACTGAATCCTGGTCTACCTCCCCGGCTGGCACCTCTGCCTCCTCTGCCTCCCCTCACACTAGCTCGAGAAGCAGCAGAATCCACTGGCATCAGCTCCTGCCTCTCAGGACAGTCTCTCACAAAGTGGTCAGGTGATCCACACCTGAAGCATACAACTGATCTACTGTACCTCCAACAAACGCCCCCATGTCTTCCACCACACTGGTCACACACAGGTAAGGTGGATCTCTGAATTCCATGAGTAGGAGCACTCGCTACCGAAGCTGCAGGTCTAAATCTCTGCCTCTGGAACTGCACTGACCTACCCGCTGGTCTCTGGCTCCTACTACTCCGAGGAACAAAACTTCCTCTACCCCTCTTTGCAGAAGAAGACCCTGCCTCAAACTGGGGCCTCCTAACCCTAACCTCTTCCTCTGAAGCAGCTGCAATAACTTGAGCTCGCTCTACACTTCGAGCTGCTGCCACAAGCTGTGAGAAATCCTGATATCTGGATCCAGCCACTAAGCACATGATCGAGAGCCTCAATCCCTCCTCAAATCGCCGACATCTATCAATCTCATCAGCAATGATGCCCCCAGCATACTGGCTCAGTCGAATAAACTCCACTTCATACTCAGTTACGGTCCGATGATCTTGCTTCAAATCTAGAAACTCTCTTTTCTTCCCATCTTTATACTCCCTAGGAGTATACTTCAACTCAAATTCTCTCAGAAAATCCGCATAAGACAAGGTTGGTGGATCATCCATAGAATGGGGCACTGTCTTCCACCAGTCGTAGGCATCCTTCTGTAGCAAAGATCTTGCATAGTCAAACTTCTCCTCTGAAGTGGCTTGCAACTGCACAAATACCCTCTGAACTCTATCAAGCCACTGTTCTGCTACAGCCGGATCAACTGTACCAAAGAAATCCTCTGCTCCATATTTCCTTAGCTTATCATAGTGCCTTACTGGTACTGAAGGCTGAGGGGGTGGTGGCAGTGGCTGTGGTTGCACAGGTGCTTGTCTCATAGCTTCCATCATAGGCCTAAACCAGGCTGGCGGAACCTCCTCCCCAGCTGGTCTACCCGACACCGAAGCAGGTGCCTCCTCAACACTATCAACCCTAGCTCCCTCAGCATGAGCAATACTCTCGGCACTACCCTCAATCGACTGACGTGAGTGAGAATCCATCACAACCTAACACTGCAAACACAGCAGATTATATCTTATTAAAGATCAGAGACTGCCAATCTCAAACGTATATGTTATTCAAAACCACTTTTTAAGTAAAAATATTCTTTTTATTACATTTTACCTAGGTTGAGAATCTCAAACCTAGGCTCTGATACCAAAAATTGTAACACCCCTTCCCGACCTACATATGTAAGCTGAGTAGAGGCGCCACACTAACCTAATGTTGCTACCAATTTTACTTAGTCAAATTTTAGTTCCGATTTTTTTTTTCAAAAATTTTGCCATAGTTTCGCCTAAAAATTGAGTCCCAAGTGTCGACAAAACCGGTTTTTTTCTTATTTTTAAAAACATTTTACACAAACCAATGCAAACAAAATCATTCTCAGTACACTCCCAATAAATCCCCCTTGTAACCTCAACTACAACCTGCAAAAAGAATTTACACTTCTAGTACAACATAAAATAAAGGTTTTGTGACAATCCCCCATTTTTAAATATTACACAGCGGAAGTTATAAAATATTTACATATTTACATATTAAACATTTCTTTACAAAATATAAAGAAATATACATGATTGGCAAGTCTGCTCTGATCTTTAAGCTCCCAAAATGGATTCAACAAGGTCTACTCTCACTTGGTCTTGAAGAACTCTCGGGTTCAACTCTATCCACTCTATTACCTGAGCGATTAAACACTATCGCGCTAAGCCAACGACTTAGTAAGATAAAACATGCTAATAGTATGCTTTAATGCAATACAATGCCACATATGCTATTGATAAGATCAACATTATAAATATAAAGTTAACACATAATTATGCATTTCACAAATCATAGTCATATGAGCATACCACATTTCAACATCTTTCCACATTCAACATTACTCAATAACCAACATCTTATTTCATTAACTCATAACATTATTTAGGACATTCATATAAACTTGACACCTATGGGCCCAACAAGTATTTAATACGATATTCAGAGTTCAGAGTTACTGCTTTGGTTCATAGTCACAATTCTCATAGTGTAACAGACCCAGTCTCTTGGACCATCAACTCAACACATTTGAGGAGATCCTCAACCCGGCAAGACTGTTACAAATCATATATTTCATATTCACAATTCTCATAGTGTAACCGACCCAGTCTCTTGGACCATCAACTCAACACATTTGAGGAGATCCTCAACCCGGCAAGACTGTTACCTTTCATCATTTCTTAGGCATGCCACCCAAATCCAGAACTCTGAAACTGAATAACATATTAAACAAACAATTCATTTATTATATACTTACCATTTCCATTCTCAAATTCTCATCACATTTAGGCAAACATGCCTTCTTTCTTTCAATATCATCATCATAGCCAATCACAATGGCATTGTCTCATATCATGTCTTATTTGAATTATCATTTCAATTTCAATGTATATCATTCGTGAAACACATAACCATTCACAATGCATAACATAACATTGCTCAATCTCAACAATGCAATTAGGGCAAAGAACAATTGATATGATTCATATAAATAATACATTCTGGTTTTAGACTCCATTTTATCCTTAATTTGAAAAAGTTGTATAAAATAATCTACTTGACTAAAAATTCTAAAATTTTTACAGAATTTATTTTTGTATCTTAAAATCATCCCTTTAAAATTTCAGATCAAACTGAACACAAAATCTTAGTCAAATAGTTCACCTAACCAGACTGCCCCAATTGCCCTGCATCCTGGCAGCAGTTCTGAACTTTGTGAATTCCATAAATCAAATTCAATCAACGTGGTTCCAAATTATTTTTCTCAAATACTAGACTCACTAAGCAACAACATATCCAAAATTCAATTGAATATGATTTTTCTACATTTTATTAAAAATTCCGAAATAGAGCTGTCTCAGTTAAGGTACCTGCTGGAACAGGTCTAATAAAAATAATCTTTCTAAACTCATAACCATTCCAAAATCGAATCAACATATTTTTCAGTCATTCTAGACTCATAGAGTCACAACATATCAAAAATTCACTTCAAGAAAATTTTTCTAAAATTAATTAAAAATCATACAAGTCACAGCCTTTACTAATCCTAAAACAGAAACAATTTCACTAAACACCAATTTTACTCTTCCATCACCCACACCAACCCAACTTCTCATCTATGAAGCAAAATCAATACTTACAATCATACCATAAGCAACTTAATCATACCACTTCAAAAGAATTGAAGAAATTAGAGAAAAGATCTTACCTTAGTTAAAAACTTCTTAAATCAACACTTGAACACTTAATCTTTCTTCAATTTAAGCTTGAAATCATCAAAACCATCACTTGTCTCTTTCTTTCTCTTTGGCTATGGAGGGCCGGCCATCAACAAGAAGAAGAAGAAATGATGAAGAAAACACAAGTCAAACCTTCTTTAAATATCCACCATGTGATTTTATCCAAGCAATTACCAAAGTGCCCTTATTCACATAATTATCTTTTTGTCTTATATGTGCCCAATTAAGTAATTTACCAATCTCAAATAAATATCTTCTCTTGCATTGACCAAGCCTTTTGACCACTTTATATGTCATATATATTAACATATACACAACATATAAATTTGTCTCTAAACCCTATTTCTTCCCAAAATACATATACATATACTTTCTCTTCTCAATTTCTTTTCTCTTACAATTAAACACATATATTCAATCCAATATATAACAATAACAACAACAACAATATGCAAAACTTCTAGGGCATAAATGAGGATATTACAGAGCCATAAAGGATCAATGCTATGAAATACAATGCATGTATGCACATATAACAAACAAATAAAGGGAGTGAGGATGCGCTTTCCAACCTTATATCACCCACACACGAATGGTGAGTCTCTCTTTTTGTATATGGTCAATAAAACATCAAAATGGGATATTTTATTTTTAAGACTTCCACTCAGACGAATTAATCAACAGTTGTATTTTCACATTTAGAAGTCAATTCATGATAATTTCCATTAATTAAGCCTTAATCCATTAGATCAACTGAAAATAGATTTTATGTTATATTGTGAATTAAAACTAAATTAAAGGGTTTATAATAAATAGATTTTGCATTTGAAAAAAATAACTAATGATTCGTGCCATAAATAAGCTCATGATTAACAAGTCTTGGTATAATTTAGGCCCATAATTAATTATAATATTCCATAATTGACCTAACTAATTGTAAGCCCATTTAAGAAAATGTTGTAAAAGTTTGAATTTGGGTCATGAAGTGAAAAATAGTTTTAAGTCTAACTTTGAAAATACTTAAGAGCCCATTGCAGAAATTTAGTTTAAAAATGAGTTTTCGACTTTAAACCTGGGCCATGAGGTGGAAAAAGATTTTTGACCCATCTTAAAAATATTTTATGTCGAAAAGAGTTTGAAAATAATTTGGTCTTTCGGGCTTTAGGTTTAAAAGTGTAAAATTATTTTGGGCTTACAATATGATTAGTTCATATTAGAAAAGACCAAACCAAATAGGCCATAACTCAAACCAAAATAAGTTAATCATAGTCAAACAACAAGCATTTTAGGTGAATCTATGGAAAATTACTAGGGCAACTACATGGGCTTTAGTCTTTGGGTTGAAAAGTTTAGGTTCCCATAAAAAGTATATACGAAAAGATACAAGGCTATGAGTGGTTATGCCATGTTCGATCTCATACCTTGAGTGAAAGTATGGTATCCCTTACATAACATAACATGGGCCATATGGGGAGTCCTAACTCACACACTCAATGCAGTCTAAGTGATGCAATTGTTAATATTATGACAAGAAAGAATAAAATAATATAAAGACCAATGGAATTAACTTCTCTTATCCCCAATGCAGTCACCAAAATAATATAAAGACCATGGAATCAACTTCTTATAGACCCTTAATTTTTGACCCAATCCGGTCCATTGTGTTTTATTTGGTTTAAAAAGATTTTTCTTATCTAATTGGTCCAAAATATTTTTAATTAAATAGTTTTTGCTTTATTATCTAATTTTTATTTTTAAAAAATAAAAATAAACAAATAAAAATCAAAAAATAAAAATCAGAGTCGGAAAAAAATCGGCAGCGAAAAACAGTCGCACGGGCCCAACGGGCGAAATAACTTCCTGCGGGAAGGACCATATGTCATAAAACAAGTCATGAACAAAGGTGCAGTGAAGTTGTCAGACATGGATGCGAATGAATTTAGTGAGCCAGTAAATATTGATAGGTTGAAGAGGTTATCCAAGTCAGTGCTAAAAATCAAGAGATGACCAACAAGAGGCTGGATTCCTTAGAAGCATCTTTTAAGAAAGTGGAGACTCAAGTAGGGCAACTTGCACAGCAGATGCAGATTCAACAAAAAGGGAAATTCCTAAGTCAACTTGAGCAGGCACAATCAGTGACTGTTCTTAGAAGTGGTAAGATAATTAACAACAATGTTGAAAATAATTCTGTGAATGCAGGTGACCAAGAGAACAAGAAGGAAGGAGAACCAGAGAACAAAGGTGCTGGAGAAAGTTCAATGGAGAAATCCTCTTCAACAGATTTACATAAGGCAAGCAATCCATACCGGCCTCCTATACCATTCCCTAGCAGGTTGAAGGATGATAAAAAAAGATAAGCAATTTTCTAACATCTTCAACATGCTCTCCAAGGTAAGTATTAACTTACCT
Organism: Garcia nutans; assembly: GCA_947685225.1. Classification (NCBI taxonomy): domain Eukaryota; kingdom Viridiplantae; phylum Streptophyta; class Magnoliopsida; order Malpighiales; family Euphorbiaceae; genus Garcia; species Garcia nutans. Next base: position 22,095,120 of record CANTUV010000044.1, read on the forward strand.
TTACTTGAAGCAATAAAGAACATTCCAGCTTATGCCAAATTCTTCAAAGAGCTGATCACCAAGAAAAAGAGGTATGAGCCGAATGAAAAGGTGATAGTTTCAGAGGTAGCTAGTGCTATTCTGCAGCATAAACTACCTCCCAAGCTAAAGGATCCTGGTAGCTTTATAATTTAAATTACTGTGGGGAATGGAAAGGGGACTGATGGCTTGATGCCTTATTATGTGTATCAAGAATTAGAACTAGGGGAACTTAAACCAACCAAAATGGTGTTGCAATTAGCTGATAGATCTCTTAGATTCACGAAAGGGGTTGTAGAAGATGTGTTAGTTAAGGTTGGAAGGTTGGTAGTACCTGTGGATTTTATAGTTCTTAACATGGAAGGAAGTAACCCTACACCATCAGCACACACTATTTTGCTGGGTAGGCCTTTTATGGCGACTACCAACACATTGATAGATGTTAAAAATGGTAAATTATCAATGACTGTTTTGGGACAGAAGGTTGAATTTTCTATTTTTAACACTTCTCCCATTCCTACAACTGCTTTATATGAGGAATGTTCTTTAATTAATTGTGTTGAAGCAGTTGTTTCAGATGATTTCTTACAGACAGGTTCCTCAGATAAATTGGAGCTGACACTGACCTTAGAAGAGGGTGCTAAACCAGTGGGGGAGACCCAAAGATGCCTTAACCCAAAGGCATATGAGAGCTCAAGGAATTATAAGGATCACACTAAAGCACTTCATGACAGATTTATTGTGCGGCAGACATTGAGTCCAGGTATGAAAGTTTTACTTTTTAATTCTCGACTCCGTCTGCTTCCAGGTAAACTTAAATCTCGATGGAGTGGTCCTTTTGAGGTAACTAAGGTATGTCCTTCTGGTGCCATTGAATTGCTTAACTCTCGAACCAATAAGACTTTTAAAGTAAATGGACAGAGAGTTAAACCATATAAAGAAGGATTTCATGAAGTGAGGATCATTGACAGCACTTTGATCCACGATCCCTAGGCCTTGCAGTGATGTCCAGCTTTATGACATTAAAGAAGCGCTAAATGGGAGGCAACCCATCGGTTTGCATTTCTTTTTCATAGTTATAATTTTATATTTAGCAATTTTGATTTTATGTTTAGTTTAAATAAATGGAAACCCTAAAGCTCTCTTGTATTTTGTTTTTGAACATTTGTGTTTGTGATGAAAAGTTAGGGTTTTGCCTCACCAGGGTACAATGGAAGATAGGTTGTCCTTTAACTCTTTCTCTTTATTATTCTTGTTTTCCATTGAGGACAATGTAAATTCTAAAGTGTGGGGTAATCTTTAAGCTTTTCTTTAATTTTTGTTTTGTTTGTCTTTGTGTGTTATATTATGTGTTGTACATGGCATAATTGTTGAAAACTTATTGAATTTTCTGTGATTCTAGCATTATAGTTGAGACTTTAGTATCATCATAGAGATTAGCATTTGAATTCATTCAGGATCAATTTTCACATTCTGCAATTTATGACATATAAATCTTTGAGAACCCACCTTTGTGAGTTTTGAGCCTCATAGATTAAATATTATTGTCAATTGATTTTCTTTTCTTAAGTGTGCACCTTCATGATTTTGCATTTCTAGAGCTTGCTTTTGCATACTAATTGAACTCACATTATGATTTCATCTCAAGTTTTAAAATGATGAAGGCAAATTAGGTTAGCCCTCTAGCTTAAAAAGACCTCCCTTAATATTGAATTCCTTAGTGAGCCAAGTTGAGCCTTTGACCTTTTCTTGATTGATCAACACAATTCATAACTCAACATTTTCTTATTATCATCATACATGCATTAAGGAATGGAGTTCTTATGATATGACAATAGGATGGTTTAATTCAAAAGTGTGGGGTAAGCAATTAAAAAAAAATGGTATTGCTATTTGGGGTTGAAATACATACTTTGCACAATGTATTTGATTACGAGTCGAGTATTCTTTTCCTCTACATTTTAAGCTAGATGTTCCATGCAAGTTTATATTTTGTATATATATATTAAAAAAAATGAATGAAATGATGATAAGAATAAAAGAAAAAGAAAAAGATATATATATATATATATACAAAATTCATATATTTTCTAGCAAAAGAGGAATGTTGACTCATGTATTTTTCTTGAAGTATGCAAGTATGTGAAAGTATCAAGGGATTGGTGAGTATGCCATTTGAGGGAGTTATGAGTTTCTTAGCAAGAGTATTGTCTAATTTAGATACTCCATTTCTTGATGCTCCAGCTTAAATGTCTTTTCTCACACCTTCACCTTAGCCCCATCACATCCAAATGAAAGACCTTCGGATTATTTCTTGAGAAAATCAGTGAGGGAGATTGGATAATTAAGCAAGTTTATGGTAGTATGCAGTCATGAGTGGTTTGAGTGATTAACCTATGAAATTGAGTGAAACACTTAGATGAGAGATGAGATTTGTATGTCTGGATTAATGAATGAGTTAAGAAAATCCTTGATTGAAGTAAATTGTAATTATTTATGGCTGAGTCTTAAAGGATTTATCTTATATACTGGAATTATAATTAAGGTTGATTGAGTTTTTAATTTATGCCATGTGAATTTGCTTGAGGACATGCAAAGTTTTAAGTGTGGGGTAGTTGCTTTATTAGTTTTTGTTATAGATTTTGGTAGTTTCAATCGGTTTATTTAGTGTTTTCAATAATTTTGGTAGTTTGAATTTATTTCAGTGTTTTTGTCATTTTTGTCCTAATTTTTAGTGTGGTGTTTATGTTTTGTGGTTAATATTTATTTACTTCTTGTTTAAAGTTTGTTTCGAGTTTTGTTTTAGGTTAAAAAGCCAAGGAACCAAGAAGAAGGAAAAATTGGAAAGTGGCTGACACATGCAGAGGACACGGCCAACCTTGTGGCTGTGTCCCATACCAAGCTAAGGAGGAAGACCAAGACACAGAGGTGGACACAATCAAGGGACACGGCCAAGCTTGTGGCCGTGTAGCTCCAAAGAAGCTCAAACACGGCCAAGTTGCTTAAGCTTGGCCGTGTCTCACTCAAGTCCAAAGCAAAAGAAGATGAAAATCAATCAGTAGAAAGACACAAGTAAGGGACATGGCCAAGCTTGTGGCCGTCTCCCTCCATTGCACCTCCAACACGGCCGTGTCTTCCTCAACTTGGCCGTGTCTCTCATGGACCAAAAGCAATGCAGATTTTTTTAAGTAGAGGTTTCGTATAAATGTAAAAGTTAGGGTTTTCAAAAGAGTTGTTGAAGAGTTTGAGTTTAGATTGAGCCATCAAAGAGAGTTTGAGGGTTTCATATGGTTTTCTTTGATTTTTTATTACACTTTGGATTAAACTAGCTTAGATTAGATTTGTTCTTGCCATTGATACATTCTTCGAGCAAGTTCTGAACAAGAGATTCTTCAAGAGCTAAGAAGTTTGTAATTTGGTTTTGTTCTCAAACTTTATCTCTTTAATTTCATTGGAATTGTATTTATGGATATTATCATGTCTGAATTGATTTCTTTGAATTTTAATGAGATGAGTATGTTTGATAGCATTATGAACTAATTTGATCTAGTCTAGGGTTTATATGGATCTGCTATGATTGTATGAATTGGTTATTACTCTTAACTTAATTATTTCTTTAAGCCTTGATTGAATGGAATATTGTTAATATATAATTGATTGGCCACTAATTATGTGTTTAAGGTGTTAGATGAAGGATTGAGAGATGAAGTCTTATGCTGGAATAATTCAATTAAGGACTTAGGTGAATTAGAGATATAACCTAGGAAAAGATTATTTCAATTGTAACAAGATTATTTGAGAGAGGTTTGAATGTGAGAGCTTATTTCCTTGATTCAATTAATTAAGTTGCTTGAGATTTAATCTTTGAAATTAAATTAGTTAAGAGGAATAACCGTTCATACATATAAATAGTAGAGAAGTGCAAACCCTAGACCATTCTATTAAGTGAATCAATACATCAGTCCAGTTTACTTTTATTTGTTTTAAACTTCGATCAATCTATTTTCTTTAATTGATAGCAATCTAAATTTATTCATTACTTGTTATTTATAATCTGATAATCAATTAGCTACTTTAGCTTCCTTGTGAGACGACCTTGGGGCGATCACCTTTGCTACAGCTACCTCGTATACTTGCGAGTGACGCTTTGTGGTAGAGTTAATTTTAGCGCAACATTGGCAGACTTGGTGCTACCCAAAATGGTTGCCCCCAACAAATATAACAAAAATCCCCATGTATATTGCTTTGCCCTCTCACTCTGCATGGGTCGAGTGTACTTTACCCAATACTCTCGGATGGGCTCATATCAGATCTTATACGACCTCCTATATCGGGCCTTGACACTGATCAACTGTCAAATTTCTTCTTCTTTCAAAATATTGCTGGTCAAAGGGATGGGGGTTCCATCACATCGGAGGCCGATTATAGCAGCAAAGTCAACCGGACCAATTGTCATCTCTCAAATGGGCAAATGAAAAGTATGAATTGTGGCCAACCATCGTTCTGCAAGCGCCTGGATCAAGCTCCAGTCTATTTGATAACTCCGTGTTGGTAATTGCATAATGAAGTCCTCAAAACCACTTTCTCGCACCATTCTCTTTACTGCATGCGGGGCCTGATCATACCACTTAAGGGCCTTGTGAATATTTTCCCCCACTTTAATATCGCAACCATCACGCTGTCCAAATACAGGTAAGTTCAGGTAAGTACACATGTAATTTTCCTCACACACTTTTGAAAAGTATAACTATAATAATAAATAAACAAAAAGTAAATAATAATAACATAAAAGAGTAAATAATATAGAATATATTAAATAATAAAAAATAAAATAATGTTGTATAAATATATAAAGCAATATATTTATGTATATAATATAAATAAATAAAAAAATAATAATATATAATAAAAAATAAATAAATAATAATAATATATAATAAAAAATATAAAAATAAAAAATAAAAATAAAAAAGGGACACAGACAAATAATTTCTCGCACAACAATTGATGTGTTTCATTCTTATACAATCATTTTACATCAGAAGTTTCATGCATAAATTTGTAGATTTTGTTATATAAATTCTGCTACATAGATATTTTTGTATATTAACTTTCATACTTATTCTTGTAATAATTATACTAACAAATCTTGCAATAAATTACTTATATGTAAGGAAAAGTACCGCTTACTGGTGTTTTATCTTTGAAACTCTGATGAAGATGCATGCCAGGTAATAGCGGAATTTGCACAACTTCATTGTCTCGAAGGTAAGAAATCAATTCATTATTTGATCGAGCCCTATGCCTTGAAGAGTGTTGGATGCTTGCCATGGTAAGTGCTTGAGCTTTAAGAATCTTACAATGGAATTGAAATATTCTGTGTGACAGTTTTAATTTGCAAGAAGAGAAATGGCACAACCTCTTTATAAAGAATGAAATGTATATAAGTCAAAAATAGTAAATATAATAAAGTAAAAAAAATCAAATCAAATAAAAGGGGGACAAGTTCACGGTTGTTGCCATTTATGTAAAGTCATTTAACTTTAGTTAGTCAAAATTGTCTACTTCATCTTTTATCTATTTCAATAATGTGCATAGTATTGCAGTAAAGATAATTTCAATAGATATTTATTACATCCAACAAAAAATACTAAAAATAAAAATAAAAATAATAATAACTTAATTTTTGCAAAATACTTTACCGACTCTAATTTATTTTTGCAGTTATCTTGGGTCCAAAACCTAAGTCTTTTCCGAGTCCAGAACTCGAATTGGGTCCAGAACCCAAACTATCTCGGGTCTAGAACCCAAGTCTTTTTCAAGTCCAGAACTTAAATCGAGTTAAGAACCCAAACTATCTCAGGTCCAGAACCTAATCTTTTCTGAGTCCAGAACTCAAACCGGGTCCAGAACCTAAGTTATTTTTTAGTCCAAAACTCGAACTGGGTCCAGAACCCAAACCATCCTGGATCTAGAACTCGAGTCTTTTTCAAGTCCAGAACTCAAACTGGGTCCAGAACCCAAACCATCCTGGGTCCAGAACCCAAGTCTTTTCTGAGTCCAAAACTCAAACCGAGTCTAGAACCCAAACTATCTCGGGTCCAGAACCCAAGTCTTTTTCGTGTACAGAATTCGAACCGGATCCAAAACCCAAACCATCCTGGGTCCAGAACCCAAGTCTTTTTTGAGTCCAAAACTCAAACCGGGTCCAGAACCCGAACCCTCCCGAGTCCAGAACCCAAAACCAAAACCATCTTAAGAAAATTAAGTGTATTTTTGCCAAAATTAAAAATCTTGTTGCTTTTCACTCTCTGAATCAATTTAAGATCGTTCAAGCAGAGGAAAAACTGTAGACCCTTAATTTTGATCCCAATTTGATACGGTCCTAATTAAAGTATGCCAAAATAAATTTGATCTGACTTTAAAATATTTAAACCTAGTTTATAATTTTTTAAAGAAGTCTATTCGGATTAAAGAGGCATAAATTCAATTTTAAAACCCTAAAATCAAGTTGAATCAGCCCAAATTAAAACTTCTTGGTCCATAAGTTAAAAAAGACAAGAATAAATTGAGTCAGGCCTGCCGAGGAGACATGAGCATGCCTCATGTCGATCTAGCAGCCCAGATCGACATGAGGTTGGACTCATGTTGACCTGGGCAAACCAGGTTGACATGACCATGCCTCATGTCGATCTGGCAGCCCAAATAGACATGAGGTTGGGCTCATGTCGACCTAGGGCAACCAGGTCGACATGGCCTTAACTCATGTCAACCTGGTTGCCCCAGATCGATATGGTTTCAATGAGTTTACTAATTAAACTAGAATTTATTTTAAGGATGGATTAATATTAGGGTTAAGGATTCTGAGTGAGGAGGGCCTATAAATAATAATGTTTTAGACCTCAACCCCTCCTCAAATCTCCTACAATGGTCTATCTCATCTGAAATAATCCCACCATCATAATGACTTAATCAGATGAACTCTATCTCATACTCTGTCACTATTCGGTTATCTTGTCTCAGACTCAAAAATTTCATCTTCTTAGCATCCTTATACTCCCTTGGAGTATACTTCTTCTCAAACTCCCGCAGAAAATCACCATAAGACAAGGTCGGTGGATCATCCATAGCATGTGGAACCGTCTTCCACCAATCATAAGCATCTCTCTGCAGAAGGGATCTAGCATAATCAAATCTTTCTTTAGGAGTAGCTTGCAGCTGAATAAATATCCTCTGCACTCTATCCAACCATTGCTCAACTACTGTAGGATCTATAGTACCAAAGAAGTCCTCAGCTCCAAACTTTCTGAATTTATCATACTGCCTCACCGGTACTTGTGGCTGTGGTTGCGATGGCGGCTGCTGCACTGGAGCTTGTCTCAACAATTCTACCACATGCCGTAACCAAACTGGTGGAATCTCATCAGTAGCTGGTCTCTCTAGCACAGGAACAGGTGCCTCTCCAGTTCTCTCAACCCTAGCTCCATCTCTACCCTCTTCAGGAGCTACACTCTCAGCACTACCTTCTATGGACTGACGTGACTGAGACGCCATCACTACCTATATCTGCAAACACAACAGAATATACCTCATCAAAGATCAGAAACTGCGAGTGCCAAAGCATGTATCTTATTCAAAAACCATATTTTAAAATCAAAATTTTCTTTTTCTTACAATTCACCTAGGTTGAGAACCTCAAACCTAGGTTCTGATACCAAAACAGTTGTAACACCCCTATACCCAATATACGCACACTACATACAACCACATTTGTAATATACGTATACCGGATACAAGAATGTTACGATCTATTTTTAAAGCAAACCAATCTTTCAAATAAATAATATGAGAAAACTTAAAATAATTAAGTTATATTATAAAACATAATAGATAAAACATTTATTTATTATGCAGCAAAAAATGTAGCGGTATATACATATATATACATCAAAATCAATATTTACAAAATATAAAGTTTATACATGTTTGGCAGTTCGTCTCTGATCTTGAAGTCCACAATCAACACTTCACAAGCCTAGACTCGACTCAGTCTAGCTAAACTCTCCGGTTCAACCGGATCTACCCTGTCACCTGCGCGATGAACCACAATCATGCTAAGCCTATGGCTTAGTGGTACAAACTATGATGACAATATGCTTCAATGTAATGCCAATGTCATACTTTCAACCATTATAAACAATACACAAGAATATCATAATTCATAACATTACATTAAATTATATTATTCAATTGTTTCATCATTCATGATTCACTTTTAAACAAAGACAAGCATGGGCCCAAAACAAACTAATATGTCATTCAAATCTCAGAGTTAATGTTTTGGTCCAATCATCACATTTATCAAGCCTATAGGCGAATCATTATCACAATGAGAAAATTTCATATGTAACATCCCAACTAGGCTTCAAGGACTAGGCCCAACCAAGCTTCAAGGGGAGCTCAACATCAACCCAACTTGGCTTTAAGGACCAAGACCAACCCAGCTTCAAGGGATTGTTACTTTTAGGCATGCCACCAACAACAAAACTCTAAAAATTGAATAATATAATAGGCACACAATTCTTTTATTATTTCATTATCAATTCCATTTTCATTTTTCTCATAAGCATCTAGGCACAATGCCTCAATATTTCATTAACATCATTATAGCCAACATCAATGGCTTCACATTTCATCATTTTAGTGCACATCACAACTTACATTGTTCATATATTTTGAATCCTCAACATATAATTCACATAGTTCACATTATGCAAAACATAGCATTATTCATATGCATCAACAATGTAGTGGGCTACTTAACACATTTCCATCCAAATGTGTTACGTTCCAAAGTCATGTAAATGTATACAATCATGTAAGGTTTGTACTTACCTCAAGAGCAACTCACACCAATCTAACAACCTCCTCTTCCAAGAATCCTTCAACACTTGGATTAGGACAACTTAAATCTCTTCAAAACCTAATCCAAAAGTGATTATACACACTCACTTAGTGATACACATAAGATAATAAGGATAGGAACCAACTAGGGCAAACTCTACACATGACATGCTCAACAACGTGGGCGTGTCCCTAACCGTGCCCTAAACTCACAACACAGAAGCTTTGACATGCTCAGTGACATAGGCGTGTCACTGGCCATGTCAATCTTCCCCAACACAGTGGCTATGACAGGCTCAGTGACATGGGCATGTCACTGGATGTGTCAATCCACCAACATCACAGTACCTATGACATGCTCAGTGACATAGGCGTGTCACTAGTCGTGTCAATACTACTCCAACACATAAGCTGTGACATGCTCAGTGACATGGGCGTGTCACTGGTCGTGTCACCCATCTAGAAAATAGAACCATTGACATGCCCAAAGACTTGGACATGCTCATGGGCGTGTCAGGCCAAAAATCCTGATTCCGACACCAACAGCACCACATCCAATAAACATCTTACTTAACCCTTTTCCACTCCAAACAATCTTACCCAAACACATTAGTAAACCATACTTGCATAAACACCAAAACAACATAATACATACATCAAACACCAATCACAACCATAATCACAACTCAACCCACACAATCCACAACACTTATTTTCTTTCACCAAATTTAACCTTTCCTCCAAACCAATTGTGAGCGGGGATTTTTGCCCCCACTCCTGGTGGAATGGTTCTTTCGACTTCGGCACTGTTTATGCTCGGGGCCTTAGAGAACATGGACCTAAGTCCGAAGAAAATGGAGTCGCCACCCGGACGGGCCGGGAAAAAGAAAGGGGTGGATGACTCGATTTCTAAAGAATCCCCAACCCCCTAATGGGTTCGAAAAGTTGGGTACGTGTGGGGAAGGTGAGAAATGGCCCAGCACCCCCACAACGCCCGGTTCTTTAGAGCCGGCCTCCTTTACAGGTCTTAATATTATAAAATTCTTAAATATAACAACATTATCCATATTACACATAATAATTAAAATAAAGCATCGATATATTAAAAATTAAAACAATGTCCAAACAAAATAAATAAATGGACGCCCATCCGAGGATGGAAACATGTCCTTACATCCCATGCCTAAATAGGACACCCACCGAAAGGTAGAAACATGTCCTTTACATTGGTTCTAAAGTAGAAGAGCAATTAAATTACATGATATTTAACTAATGAGGTACCCACCAAGTGGAAGCATATCTCTTACAACATTTTGGAAATCTAAATAAATCGATAAAAGTAAATAACCATTCATAATAATAAATAAATCATTCATTAAAAATATTAAATATCAATAGAAGGTAAACATCCATTCATGATAAATTAAATAAACTAAACATTGAACTTAAATAAATTAAAGCATATAAAATAAATTAAAGCATAATCAAATATAAAATTGAATAAGGTAAATAAAGATTCAAATTAGGACTACTGTTTCTATTTAAGATTCTTTATTTCATGTGTTTAGGGTTTTTGAATTCGTGGAATTAGGCTATTATGAGTTTTTAAAGGAATTGAGATGGAGCCAAGTTTTATAATTTAATAGGTTGATAAAGTTCTTTGATTAACCAAATTAGTATTTGAGTGGTAAAATCATGAAATTAGGGTTGGAACACTTTAAAACACTTAGATTTATGATTTACGGTTATTCATTGAATTATGGTTTTAAGCTTACTGTGTTTGAATTATAATATTTAAATCTATAAGATTTAAAAGTTTTAAAGGATTAGGGTTTAGAAAAAATTAGGGTTTAAGGTTTTAAGGGGGATTAGGGTTCACTATTTTGGTTTTTAGAGTTGAATTAGGGTTTTAGTATTTTTGATTTAGGGTTTTGGGGAATGCATTAGATTTTTAGGATTTGAAAATCAATTAATAATTTTATGAAACTTTATGATAATGAACCAAACGATTTAAAGTTTATAGAAGCAAAAAAGAAGTTTTTAGGGCTTTTGGAAAGAAACAGAACTCAATTTAGGGTATTGAAAATTTTGAAAGCAAATTAGGGTTTTGGGGTTTTGAAGAAACAAAACTAACAACTTTAAACTTTTTTGGAAAATAAAGCAATGAATTAAGATTTTTAAACCTTAGAAAAAGTAAATTGAGGTTCTAGGGATTTTGAATTAAAAGAAACAATTAGGTGATTAAGCTACTGTGAAGAATAAAATTTAGACAATTGATGCATACCTCCGTTTGTTGGTTCCACCAAAAATTTCTTTTTGGATGAACAAAATCAAAGACAAGCTTTACTGCCTTTGAATTGCTTGAATTTTTTTTCTGCTCTCTCAAAAAATCAGATTGAATCAAAGCTTTTCCTCCTCAGTTTCGGTTTCAATTTTCCCTCAGATTTCTGTCCCAATTTCTTCCTCTTTTTTTGTGTTGTTATTGTCCTTATTTATAGAAGAATTCTTGATTAATTCTAGTTACTCATGGCATATAACATTCATTAAGAAAAGGAAACTAAAACCTAATTGTATTAGGTTTCGAAAAATTTGTGTCGAAAAAATTTCGCTGGCGAAAAAAAACTGCTGCAGAAAAATTGCGCTGGCAAAAAAAACTGCTGCGAAAAAATTGCGTTGGCAAAAAAGTTGTGGCGGCTGGCTGCGGCAGCGGTGGGAGAATTAGCCTGCGGGCGAAATGCCCATGGACCCGCGCTGACTTTCGGCGATGATTTTTTCATCGCCGATTTTTCCGTCGCTGATTTTTTTTGTTATTTTTTATTTTTTTTTATTTTTGATTTTTTATTCACTTCACCATTTTTTACTAAAATAAATATTAAAATTAATCAAGATACCATAAAAATTATTTTAGACTAATTAAAATATATTGGACAATACAAAAATTATTTTGGACTAATTAAAATATATTGGACCGGACTGAGTAAAAAATTAAGGGTCTACAGTTTACCCCTTGCTTGAATGATCTGAAACTTTAGAGAGTGAAAATCAACAAGATTTAATTTTTGATGAGATGGTTATTTGAATTTGTCTTGGGTACTTGGACCCGAGACTGAACTTGATTTGGGTACTTGGACTCGAGATTGAATTTGATTTGGGTACTTGGACCCGAGACTGGATTGAATTTTGGTACTTGGACCCAGGATTGGGTACTTGGACCCTAGAATGAATTTGATTTGTGTACTTGGACCTGAGCTTGAATTGGATTTGGGTACTTGGACCCGAGATTGGATTGAATTTGGGTACTTGGACCTAGGATTGTGTACTTGGACCCGAGATTGATTTGATTTGGGTACTTGGACCCGAGATTGTGTTGAATTTGGGTACTTGGACCTGAGATTAATTTGATTTGGATACTTGGACCCGAGATTGGGTACTTAAACCCGAGATTGATTTGATTTGGGTACTTGGACCCGAAATTGATCTGATTTGGGTATTTAGACCCGAGAATGGGTGCTTGGACCCGAGATTGATTTGATTTGAGTACTTGGACCCAAAATTTATTTGATTTGGGTACTTGGACCCGAGAATGGTTGCTTGGACCCGAGAATGGGTACTTGGACCCGAGACTGAATTGAATTTGGGTGCTTGGACTCGATATTGAATTTAATTTGGGTACTTGGACTTGAGATTGAATTGAATTTGGGTTCTTGGACCCGAGATTGAATTGGATTTGGGTACTTGGACCCGAGATTGGGTACTTGGACCCAAGCTTGGATTGAATTTGGGTTCTAGACCCGAGCTAAGTTCTGGACTTAGAAGAGATTCTAGGTTTTGGACCTAATCAAAATTTGGGTTCTGGACCCGAGCTAAGTTCTGGAATTAGAAAAGATTCTAGGTTCTGGACCTAAGGCTAATTTTGGTTCTGGACACGATATTGAATTTAATTTGGGTGCTTGGACTCGAGATTGGGTTTGACTAACCTTTTATCAATTGAGAAGTTTGACTGCTCGGCTGTTCTATGCATCGTGGTTCTTCACCCTCAAAATGGATCTTCATCCTTTGAGATCGGGTTTTCACCCTTGAAAATGGATCTTCATCCTTTGAGATCGGGTCTTCACCCTTGAAAACAGATCTTCATCCTTTGAACTGGATCTTCATCTTTAAAAAAGGATCTTCATCCTTTGAGATCGGGTCTTCACCCTTGAAAATGGATTTCATCCTTTGAGATTGGATCTTCGCCCTTGGCATCGGGTCTTCACCCTTTAAAATGGATCTTCTTCCTTTGAGATTGGGTCTTTACCCTTGAAAATAGATCTTCATCCTTCGCGATCGGGTCTTCACCCTTGAAAATATGGATCTTTATCCATTTGAAATTGGGTCTTTACCCTTGAAATATGGATCTTTATCCATTGGAAATCGGGTCTTTACCATTGAAACATGGATCTTTATCCATTAGAGATCGGGTCTTTACCCTTGCTTCAGCTTTTTTAGCTAGACTAATCTTTTGTCTTTTGCATCTTCATTCTTTTGAGAGTTCTAATGTTCCATTCTTTTGTTCTTCCTTTTTTAAAAAATTCAGCTATTTTTAATTGGACCTTGTATCCTATCCTTGCTCACTGCGTGGCGAAATATTTGTAAGTGAGTTCGAAATAATTTTATATATAGACTCAAAAAATTAAAAAGGAGAAACTTTGCCTCCTGTGTAGGCTCAAACCCATGATTTTTCTATGCGGGCTCTGATTGATGTTTTTGCCATCTAGTTCATCGCACAAGCACGTATTTCTTCTTTTTGCAAATTATTGGAACTTTCTTTTGGTAATGGGCCTTCCATGCCCCCCTGATTTGATATCTTCTTTTGATTGTTTACTTCACAAGGTGTTTGTAATTTACCTTAATAAAGAATAGACAATACAAGACAAGAAAGTGTGATGTGATATGCTCATGTATGCATGATATGCATGAATGATACTTACGGCAGTTTCATTAACTCACAGACCGAGGTGATCCGCAGAAGTATTCTCATTGACTCCTTTTCAACGCTCGTTCAAGTCTTGCATTGGAATGATAGAAAGCTTTTCGTTTATGGCTTTTATCTTCATGATGTTGAGAACATGAGTGGTGGAGACCCCAAGCAGCAGAGTCAGAGATGCATCCATGTCAAACTATGTTTCAGCATGTCAATTGGTAGCTTCTTCATGACCTTGCCAATAATCATTTCCTTTACCTAATGTGTTCTTCAAGGTTTGATAGTTCAACATACTCCCCTTAACTTGAAGGCTTCGTGTGACAAAATTATTATTATTTTTTATTTTTTGAATTTTGATTTTGAAATCAAATGTTGGCTTTGCCAAATTAATATCAATGTACCTCAGGACTTGATTTTTCAAATTAGCATATCTATAACATGACAACCCTAGTTACCGTACTAAACTCGGGAATTATTTCTATTTAAGAAAGAACTATCGCACTTCAGATAGGCACATACACATTACTTGGCCAAAGGTCTCATTGAATTTAAATATTGTCTATCTCATATGCATGCTTATTCAAACTATCTCCACTAATAGACTCTACCTACCAAGAGAGATCAACAGGTCTTTGATAGGCTTGAAATGGGGTCTATGAGGGACAAGGGTTAAATGAAGGCCATTTTGAGATAGGAGCTGATGTGACATAATAGACAAACCCTAACACTATAAATTTCTTGTTTGAATTTTAAGCAACTTGGAGGGAATCTTGCTAGACTCTAAATTCCTTCTATCTTCTTGGCATTAATCTGGCCCTTGCATAGGATAGTTTTTGCCCTTGCAAAAATTTTAGTTCCCAAATTCATTTCATTTCTTCTTCTCCCTTTTCTTTATTTTTCTTACTCTTCCCTTTTCTTTCTCTTTATTTTCCTTACTCTCCCCTTTCTTTAAGCATTTTATTATTTTGTCCTTCTTCCTTGTAAGACTGTCAAGTATAGAACTTTTAAGCACTGAATGGTCTTCCTCCTTTTTTCTCCAATTTTGATCGAATCTTTGGTTGGGTTGGATCAATTCAAGTCAAAATGTCCTTATAACCCAAATGGATGTCTTTTGCTGCTTTAGGTAAAAGAGAACTCGGTTTGCTTTCTGAACCGCCTTTTTAGGTTTTATCTTTCTCTTTTTTTTCTTCCTCTTTTTTCCTTTTTCTTTTTTTTCCTCTTCTTTTTCTCTCTTTTTTTTTTCTTTTTTCTTCTTTTTTTGTTTTTTTGGGTTCTAGCTCTAAAATAGTTGTCTTGTTTATACCGACTTGGGCTTCCAATAATGGATGAGTGGAGTAACATAAATCTTCTTTAACAGTGATAAATCATTTGTTACTCTAATGTTGTCTTGATATATTGGACATATTAAGCGAACTTCAACTACCCTTATGGTCTTGAAAACTTCAACTACCCTTATGGTCTTGACTAATCATTGCTTTCTTTGATCTTCTTGCCTCTTCATCTTAGTGATCATAAGACTTGTCAAAAGTATCATAATAGCTCAGGGTAGGTTGTTGGGCTTATAAGTCAAATAAAAAGAAAGCTAAAATTTTATGAAGGCTCAAAGGGACAAATAGGGATTGATATTTAATAGGGTGGATACAAGTCGTTGGCTAACCAAACAATGCTTAGATCATCTCTCCCTTAAATAAGTAGAGTTCAATTTTTCCTCGAAAGTTTGTCAAAGCACGTTCTAAGACTGACTAGGACCTAGACAAAGGTAATTATACAGGAGCCCTCTCTAAGTAAGCATACACAACTCAATGCTATAGAGTAATTCCCTCACCTAGTAGAGTAATTCAAGTCATGATGCATAAATATATTAATTTATAAATATCAAGCTAGATTTCTCATTGGTTGAGCACCAAAATGAACAAAGACTAATAAAATTTTGACGAAAGTAATTTATTTCAAGCAACTTTAAATTTGAAAAACACAACAGTTCTAAAATATTAAAGAAGTAAAATTGAAAAGCAACATTCAAGCTAAGGAAAGTTTGTTGAGTTTAAGCCTCTTTTCCTTTCAATATCCCCATCTTGAAAGGATGATAAAACAAAATCTTATTCTAATCCTTTTCCTACCATGAAGATTGCTGGTGGTGGCACCCTGTTGAACCTTGGAAATAGATTAGCTTTGGTATTGGGCTTGTCCGGCTCAGGCAACTTGCCATTATCAATTAAATTCTGGATCTCATGCCTCAACTTCATACAATTGTCTGTTTCGTGTCCAGGCCTTTGATGGAATTGGCAAAATGCATTAGTATCAAAGTTAGGTGGAAGAGGATTAGGCAAAGGATGAGGAGTCAAGGGTTGTAACAATCCCTTCTTTTGTAGCTTATTGAGAACCCAAGACAGTGGCTTCCCTAATTTTGAAAATAGCCTCATTCCTCCTTGACTAGTGACATTAACATTAGCTTCCTTTTATGTACTTTGATTACTCGACTGGGAGTTCCCTTTCTCATTCCTTTTTATTGAAAAGCGATTCTTCTCCCTTTCCCACTCTTCAATTTGTAAACCATCTTGGAGAAGATCTTTGAAATCCCTTATAAGGGTGTGAGACTTTCTTTCAAGGAGATTGGGCAGGACGCCTCTGAGAATCATCCTTATTTGATCAGATTCATCGGGCCTTTTCTTGAGCAAAGCAGCCTTATTTCTCCATCTTTTCACATAGTCCACAAAATTCTCATTTGGCCTTTGTCTAATGGACTCAACTTCCATTAAGGTAACTTCCAACCCGACATTATACCCATATTGATGAATGAAAGCCTCGTATAACATGTCCTAATCTTTTTGAGTACTTTCCTATAAGGTGTTGAGCCAATTTTGGACAACAGGGTCCAATGAGAGTATGAAGTACCTTAGAGTTTGAGCCTTAGTAGCTCGGGCAGACTGTATAGCAGTTATATACTGCTTCACATTGAGATGGGGGTTTCCAGTACCATTGTACCTAGCGAAGGAAGGCATCTTGAACTTATAAGGGACCTCCTCATCTTGCTCAAATAGTTTGTCGATCTTGGACATCTCTTCGGTTTTCAACTTCTTCTCAAATTTCTTTTTTAAATTAGCAATCATTTTTTCAACATCAAAACTTCGGTTTTCTCCATAGTTGTCTTCTCAAAAACCTTTGACTCCTTTTTGTCTTGAGGATCTTGGTAGTATTGAGCCCAATCATCATAATCAACGATCACTTTATCATCATCAAAAGCTACTTCACCAACTTTAGACTTCCCTTTGTCCTTTGGCTTCTTGGAGATAGCAAACACTTCGGCATTATTTCCTAAAATTACAGCCAGTTGATTCTTTATGGTTTCGGCCATGGCCTCTTTTATTTCTTTGATCTTGGCATTAAGGGAATCATCCACCATTCTTTGAATTTTTTCAAGCTCCATTGCTTTTGGTGAAAAAGAGATTGAGTTGTTGCTAGATTCTTTGCTACCGGCATAGGTCGGATTGTCGTAAGCTTTTGAACTATCGTAATCCAGGGCTGTGAGCCAAAGAGGATCAATTATATGAGATGCAAATGTATACATGTATGTATGCACAAATAATAAAAAAACTAGGATAATTAGGACGTTCCTTCCAACCTTATAACATCGACACACGAATGGTGAGTCTCTTTTCCTAGGTATATGGTTAATAAAATACCAACATGGGATATCTTATTTTTGAATATTTCCCTCGGATGTTTCAACCAATAGTTATATTTTCAAAAATTTATATTTTCAAAAATGGAAATCAGTTCATAATAATTTCCATTAATTAGGTTTTAATCCATTTAACCAACTAAAGTAGCTTTTATGCTATATTGGATTAAAACTAAATTAAGAGGTTTATTATAAATAGATTTCTCACTTGAGAAAGTAACTAATGATTCATGCCAAAAACAAGCCCATGACTAATTATTCTTAGTATAAACTAGGCTCACAATTGATTTTTGGTATTTCGTAATTGCCCTAAATAATTTGCAAGCTCTTTGTAAGAAAAGATTGGATAAAAATAATTTTATTTCTAAGCCCATTGTAAAAAGATTTTAGAAAAAACAGATTTTGGGCTTAGTATTTGGGCCATGAGCAAAAGAATTTTTGATTTCTTTTTTAGAAAAGTCTTATGTCCAAAGACCATTTTGAAAAGTTTTGAAAATAGATTTTGTCTTTTGGACTTTTAAGAGAAAATTTTATTTTTGAGCTTACAAATGTACTTGGGTCATATTAGAAAAAGAACAAACCAAAATAAGCCATGATTTAAGCCAAGATAAATTAACCATAGTCAAACAACATGCATTTGGGGTAAAACCTAAGGAAAGTAACTAGGCTAATTACATGAGCTTTAGTCTTTAGGTAAAAAGGCTTAGGTTCCCATAACAAGTATATACCAAATGGTACGAGTCTATGAGTGGTTATGCCATGCTCGATCTCCATACCTTGAGTGAAAGTATGGTATCCCTTACATAACACAACACGGGTAACACGGGCGTCCTAACTCACGCACACAATGCAATCTAATATGATGCAATGGATAATATCATTATAAGAAAGAATAGAATACTATAAAGACCAATGGAATCAACTTCTCTTATCCCAGTTGAGTCACCACTGTGAGCGGGGATTTTTGCCCCCACTCCCGGTGGAATGGTTCTTGCGACTTCGGCACTGTTTAGGCTTGGGGACTTAGAGAACACGGACCTAAGTCCGGAGAAAATGGAGTAGCCATCCGGACTAGCCAAAAAAAGAAAGGGGTGGATGACTCGATTCCTAAGGAATCCCTAACCCCCTAATGGGTTCAGAAAGTTGGATACGTGTGGGGAAGGTAAGAAATGGCCCAGCACCGCCACAATGCCCAGTTCATTGGAATCGGCCTCCTTTATAGGTCTTAATATAATAAAATTCTTAAATATAACAACATTATCCATATTAGACACAATAATTAAAATAAAGCATCGACATATTAAAAATCAAAACAATGTCCAAACAAAACAAATAAATGGACACCCATCTGAGGATGGAAACATGTCCTTACATCCCATGCCTAAATAGCACACCCACCGAAAGGTAGAAACATATCCTTTACATTGGTTCTAAAGTAGAAGAGCAATTTAAATTACATAATATTTAACTAATGAGGTACCCACCAAGTGGAAACATACCTCTTACAACATTTTGGAAATCTAAATAAATCGATAAAAGTAAATAACAATTCATAATAATAAATAAATCATTCATCAAAAATATTAAATATCAATAAAAAGTAAACATCCATTCATGATAAATTAAATAAACTAAACATTGAACTTAAATAAATTAAAGCATATAAATAAATCAAAGCATAATCAAATATAAAATTGAATAAGGCAAATAAATATTCAAATTAGGACTACTGTTTCTATTTAAGATTCTTTATTTCATGTGTTTAGGGTTTTTGAATTCGAGGAATTAGGCAACTGTGAGATTTTAAAGAAATTGAGATGGAGCCAAGTTTTAGAATTTAATAGGTTGATAAAGTTCTTTGATTAACCAAATTAGTATTTGAGTGGTAAAATCATGAAATTAGTGTTTGAACACTTTAAAACACTTAGATTTATGATTTACGGTTATTCAATTGATAATTTTATGAAACTTTATGAAAATAAACCAAACGATTTAAAGTTTATAGAAGCAAAAAAGAAGTTTTTGGGGCTTTTGGAAAGAAACAGAACTCAATTTAGGGTTTTGAAAATTTTGAAAGCAAATTAGGGTTTTGGGGTTTTGAAGAAACAAAACAAACAACTTTAAACTTTTTTAGAAAACAAAGCAACGAATTAAGGTTTTTAAACTTTAGAAAAAGTGAATTGAGGTTCTAGGGATTTTGAATTAAAAGAAACAATTAGGTGATTAAGCTACTGTGAAGAATAAAATTTAGACAATTGATGCATACCTCCATTTGTTGGTTCCACCAAAAATTTCTTTTTGGATGAACAAAATCAAAGACAAGCTTTACTGCCTTTGAATTGCTTGAATTGTTTTTCTTCTCTCTCAAAAAATCAGATTGAATCAAAGCTTTTCCTCCTCAGTTTCGGTTTCAATTTTCCCTCAGATTTCTGTCCCAATTTCTTCCTCTTTTTTTGTGTTGTTATTGTCCTTATTTATAGAAGAATTCTTGATTAATTCTAGTTACTCATGGCATATAACATTCATTAAGAAAAGGAAACCGAAACCTAATTGTATTAGGTTTTGGAAAATTTGCGTCGAAAAAATTTCGCTGGCGAAAAAAAACTGCTGCGGAAAAATTGCACTGGCAAAAAAAAATACTGCGAAAAAATTGCGTTGGCAAAAAAAAATTGCTGCGAAAAAATTGCATTGAAAATTTTGAAAGCAAATTAGGGTTTTGGGGTTTTGAAGAAACAAAACTAACAACTTTAAACTTTTTTAGAAAACAAAACAATGAATTAAGGTTTTTGAACTTTAGAAAAAGTGAATTGAGGTTCTAGGGATTTTGAATTAAAAGAAACAATTAGGTGATTAAGCTACTGTGAAGAATAAAATTTAGACAATTGATGCATACCTCCGTTTGTTGGTTCCACCAAAAATTTCTTCTTGGATGAACAAAATCAAAGACAAGCTTTGCTGCCTTTGAATTGCTTGAATTGTTTTTCTGCTGTCTCAAAAAATCAGATTGAATCAAAGCTTTTCCTCCTCAGTTTCTATTTCAATTTTCTCTCAGATTTCTATCCCAATTTCTTCCTCTTTTTTTGTGTTGTTATTGTCCTTATTTATAGAATAATTCCTGATTAATTCTAGTTACTCACGACATATAACATTCATTAAGAAAAGGAAATTGAAACCTAATTGTATTAGGTTTTGAAAAATTTGAATCGAAAAAATTTTGCTGGCGAAAAAAAACTACTGCGGAAAAATTATGCTGGCAAAAAAAATTACTGCGGCAAAATTGCGCTGGCAAAAAAAAACTGCTGCGGAAAAATTACGTTGGCAAAAAAGATGACGCAACGGGGGGTAAATTGGCCCGCAGACCATTTCGCTTGCAGGAAAATTATGCAGGCGGGCCATTTTACCCGCAGGAAACTCCTGCGGGCGAAATACCCACGGGCCCGAGCTGACTTTCGGCGACGATTTTTTCGTAGCCGATTTTTCTGTCTCCGATTTTTTTTGTTATTTTTTATTTTTTATTATTTTTGAATTTTTATTCACTTCACCATTTTTTACTAAAATAAATATTAAAATTAATCAAGATACCACACAAATTATTTTGGACTAATTAAAATATTTTGGACAACACAAAAATTATTTTGGACTAATTAAAATATATTGGACCGGACTGGGTTAAAAATTAAGGGTCTACACCAACCCCAAAATCAAAGTCAATAAGACCAAACACTTTCAAACACACCACAATCAAACATACACATATCAACAACAACCATACACCAAGCTCAAAACACAAACTCAAAAGAAAACCAAAGAATCAAGTGGAAAACTTACCAAAAGTAATGAAAACCCTTAGAATTCCAACTTGATCACTTGAAACGCCCTTCAATCATGAGTTAGGAAGAATAAAAATCTCTCTTTCCCTCTTGCTATGATGATGGCCGGCTAAGCACAAGAAAGAGGAAGAAGATGATAGTAAAGTCAACCCATTCAACTCTTCTAACCACACAAATCTCTCTTTAAATCTCAACCAAGCAATTTTAACAATAAAATATATAAATATCCTCTTTCACTTAATTTAATTTCCATTTATACAATTATTTAATAAATCTCATTTGACCAACTAATGAGTTGACTTGTATATGTTGTATATATATCTATATACACAACATATACACACTTCTCTTTCCTTTCTTATATTCCCACTTAAACATATATACACTTCTAACATTTAATTCAAATACAACAATAATTATTTCAAAAATTTTAGGGTATATATTGGGATATTACAGACAAAATTGTAAAAACTTATATTAAATTAAATAAAAATTATAATGATAATAATAATAATAATAATAATAATAATAATAATAACTTTATGTTATTTTGACTTTCTTTTTTTGACTTTTGCTTTTTTGCATACAATTTTTTATTGTTTTTGCTTTTTTTGCTTTTTGTTGTTTTTTTTTACATAGATACAGTGGCTCATGATGATCCCAATTTTGGTTTCTTCATGGAATGAATTCAAAAACCCTAATATACTCGGTCACCGCCTAATTTTGGACTCCTTTCCTTGCTCGTCTTGGATTTAAATTGCTGCATATTCCTCGTGCGCTTGGTCTACAAGCCAATGATTATATAAATCAACTACAATCCTTCATTCAAGACATTCCAAATAATAATTATTTGATAGAAATAAACCTCGCTCAATTAAATCAAAATAGCTTCAATTTGCCTTCAAAACCATCGCAATTGATTCAAAATAATTTCAAAACCCTTAACTTCAGCTTCTGCCATTATCAACATGAATTAATTATGACTATTAGGCACAATAATGACCAAGGCCAATTTTTGAAGAATGAAGAATTTACTTGAAGCATTAATGGTACACACTGGGAACAAAAATCATGGTGTCAACTTAATGTCTTGACGTGCTTTCAAAATGTCAAATTAGACCAACCATTTTTACATGCCATGGCTTCTTTTTGGGATATAAAAACTAGGACTTTTAAGATAAATAACTTTTAGATATGTCCTATGATTGAAGAATTTGAAGCTATTCTTGGATACCCAAGCAATCAACCAATCTTTTACCCATACTGGGTTTCAAAACTTAACAAATGATGTAAATGTTGTTTCAACTTCCAAAACCCAAAGTCCTGCAAATTGATCAGAGGTGAGAAAATCCTGCTTGGTCCTTTGATTGACTTTTACCCTTCTCATATGGCTCCCACAAAAGCTTAGGGAAGCATGTTCTCCTTATGTCTCATTGGTCAATTCTTGCTTATTTTTGCTGACGGTGAAATCAATCTACGAGTACTGGACATCATAGACAAAATGGAAGGAGGCTTATCACCAGTACCTGTGATATTAGCTAAAACCCTGCTTGGACTGGACCAATTCAAATCAGAATCTTTGAGGAGATTGGTTGGGAGTTCGCTGCTACTTCAGGTAATTACCTAAACTGCCCTTTCAAGTTTTTAGTTTAGGTCTTTTTTTATTGCTCTAATTTTTACTTAGCCCGCCCTTGTGGGTTTTTCAAAATTAGCGAGTTGTTCTAATTTTTAAGTAAGTCGCCCTCGCACGTTTTCATTTTTCAGACTCCATATTTTTTATTATTAGTTCTAATTTTGCCTAGATCACCTGTAGACCCTTAATTTTTGACCCATTCCAATCCGATAGTCCAAAATAATTTTTGTGGTATATTTATGATATTTAATAGTTATTTTTATTAATAAAAATATAAAATATAAAATATAAAAAATAAAAAATCGGCGGATCGACTAGTGACGCGCGTCAACGCAGCAAAGAATTTCAACGCAGGCCTGGACTTGTTGCGAAGTGGCAAGTAGCCAATTAGCCGTAGGTCCGTAAATCATTTTGCCATAGGTCCAACAAGTAGCCCCAGTTCACCCAGCCGATCCTCGAAGCAACTTTCGCCAGCGCAGCCCGCGCGTTGCCGATTTTTTTAACCAAACCTTATTTTACACGGGTTTGTAATTTTTCCTAAACAGTGGGTATTTCCTTATTAAAATAGGATTAGGACTTTATTTTTTTTTTCTATAAATACTAGCCTTACAAACACGGATTGAGGAGGCAATTTTATTTGAAGAAACTAAAGACTTTTTATTTTTCCGAGAGAGTTTTGGGAGGAGATTTTAGGGGACTTTGAAAGTAGGAACAAAAGAAAGCCCTAGCAACGGATGAGTATTTTTGAAGCTTAGACTCATAAAGCTTAAACTTTTAAGCCTTTGAACAATCAAACAAAAATCTAGCAACTCAAAATAAATTAAACACTATCCAATTCAAGGCAATAAGGTTCGGCCAGAAAAAAAGCACTGAAGTAGGTAGCAGCTTGGTTCATTCTCTTCAATTTGGTGGAGCCTTCAAATGTAGGTAAATTGCTCTAAATTCAGTTTATTAAATCATTAATCATCTTCATCTTTCAAGCCATCATCACACTACCTTAGTTATTTAATTCTTCCTTTAATTCAGTTTATGCAGTACCATAAATTAATTCATACAATACCTAAGGTTTTAATTAAAGTAAATAATATAATCATTTAAAGCATTAATCTAATTTCTTAAACCCTAAGTTATTCAAACCCTAAATCTTAATTAGTTTTGTTTTCAAACCTTCACATTAGTTTTTTATATATAATTTTATTCATTGAGTTATTTTAATCTTTCGATAATTAATTTGGCTTTCTATATTTGTTTCACCTAAAAAATACTTAAGTAGTTATTAAAGTCAATATTAAAACCACACTTAACTTTGATTACAGTAAAGCATCAAATCCTAAATTCAAAACCACAATCTGCAAAATCAAGGTTTCAAACCATAAAATCCTAATATCTTAATATCCAACATGCTAAGTTTTGAAATCCAAAACCCTTAATTTCATGATGTTAGCCTTAAACCCTAATTTGATTAACTAAAAAGCTTACTACTTTCTTAAAATTATAAAACCCTAATCAATTATATTTTTCCAAAAACCCTCACAGTAACGTAAATAAACATAATAATAATTCCAAAATCCTAAAACCCTAAATATTATTTAAAGAACTCTAAATTGAGACATAAACCTAAATTTGTATCTTTATTTGCTTTATTTAATTTTAGATTTGATTATATAGTTTATTTTTTGTTTTGATGGTTGATTTATTTAATTTCAATGCTTGATTTATTTAATTTATCATGGATGAATATTTTTTATTAACATTGTAAAAGGTATGTTTCCATATTTTGGGTACCTCATGTCGTGAGCATTATGTAATCTATTCTATTTTAAAATTTTTAGACCAATGTAAAGGACACGTTTTCACCTTTCGGTGGGTGTCCTATTTAGTTTTAGATACGGACGATGTAAGGACACGTTTCCATCTTCGGATGGGTGTCCATTTATTTATTTTGTTTGAACATTATTTTGATTTTAATATAACGATGCTTTATTTTAATTATTGCATGTAGTATGGATAATATCATTATATTTATGAGTTTTATAATAATAAGACCTGTAAAGGAGGCCGGTTCCAATGAACCGGGTATTGTGGAGGTGCTGGGCCATTTCTCATCTTCCCCACACATACCCAACTTTCCGAACCCATTAAAGGGTTGGAGATTCCTTAAGAATTGAGTCATCAACCCCTTTCTTTTTTTTCGGGCCATCCGGGTAGTGACTCCATTTTCTCCAGGCTTAGGCCCGTGTTCTCTAAGGCCCTGAGCCTAAACAGTGCCAAAGTCACATGAACCATTCCACCAGGAGTGGGGGCAAAAATCCCTCACAGTGGTGACTCCACTGGGATAAGAGAAGTTGATTCCATTGGTCTTTATAGTATTCTATTCTTTCTTATTATGATTTTATCCATTGCATCATATTAGATTGCATCGTGTGCATGAGTTAGGATGCCCGTGTTACCCGTGTTTTGTTATGTAAGGGATACCATACTTTCACTCAAGGTATGGAGATCGAGCATGGCACAACCACTCATAGCCTTGTACCTTTTAGGTATATACTTGCTATGGGAACCTAAGCCTTTTGACCCAAAGACTAAAGCTCATGTAATTGGCATTATTACTTTCCTTAGGTTTTTACCCTAAATGCTTGTTGTTTGACTATGGTTAGTTTATCTTGGTTTAAATCATGGCTTATGTGGTTTGTTTTTTTTTCTAATATGATCTAAGTACATTGTAAGCTCAAAATAAATTTTTCTTTAAAGTCCAAAAGGCCAAATCTATTTTCATAGCTTTCTAAAATTGTCTTTGGATATAAAACTTTTTCAAAAAATAGTTCTTTTCTCATGACTCAAAAACAAAACCCAAAATTTGTTTTTTTCTAAAATCTTTTTACAATGGGCTTAGAAACAAAATTATTTTCATCCAACCTTTAAAAGAGCTTGCAAATTATTTAGGTCAATTATGAAAATACCAAAATCAATTGTGAGCCTAGTTTACACTAAGAGTTATTAATCATGGGCTTGTTTTTGGTATGAATCACTAGTTACTTTTTCAAGTGAGAAATCTATTTATAATAAACCTCTTAATTTAGTTTTAATCCAATATAACATAAAAGCTGCTTTAGTTGATTGGATGGATTAAAGCCTAATTAATGGGAATTATCATGAACTAATTTCTATTTTTGAAAATATAACTATTGGTTGAAACATCCGAGGAAAATATTCAAAAATAAGATACCCCATGTTGGTATTTTGTTAACCATATACCTAGGTCAGAGATGAAGAATTTAGCAGCGACTCAATCTCTTTTTCACCAAAAGAATGGAGCCCGAACAAATTCAAAGAATGGTGGACGACGCCCTCAATGCGAAAATGGAAGAACTAAAGGGGGCCCTAGCTGAGATCATGAAGAATCAAATAACTATAATGTTTGGGAACAATGCCGAAGCATCCGCAAGCACCAAGAAAGATAAGGGGAAGACTAAAGTTGGTGAAGTGGCTTTTGATGATGATAAGGTAATCATTGATGATGACGACGATTGGGCTCAATACTTTCAAGATCCTCAAGACAAGAAGAAAGAGTTGAAGGTTGTTGAAAGATAAACTATGGAGAAAACTGAAACTTCAGATATTGAAAAGATGATTGCTGATTTAGAAAAGAAATTCAAAAAGAAACTAAAAATCAAAGAGATGTCCGAGATCGACAAACTATTTGAATAAGATGAGGAGGTCCCTTATATGTTCAAGATGCCTTCCTTCGCTAGGTACAATGGTACTGAAAACGCTCATCTCCATGTGAAGCAGTACATCACTACCATGCAATATGCCAAGCTACTAAAGCTCAAACTCCGAGGTATTTCATGCTCTCATTGTACCCTATTGTCCAAAATTGGTTCAACACCTTAGAGGAAAGTACTCAAAAAGATTGGGACATGTTGTATAAGGCTTTCATTAAGCAATATGGGTATAATGTTGAGCTGGAAGTTACCTTGATGGAGGTGGAAACCATTAGGCAAAAACCAAATGAGAATTTTGTGGACTATGTGAAGAGATGGAGGAACAAGGTGACATTGCTCAAGAAGAGGCCCAATGAATCAAATCATATCAGAATGATAGTTAGAGGTGTCCTGCCTAACCTTCGTGAGAGGCTGTCTCACACCCTTATAAGGGATTTCAAAAATCTTCTCCAAACTGGTCTGCAAATTGAAGAATGGGAAAGAGAGAAGAATCACTTTTCAATAAGAAGGAATGAGAAAGGGAACTACCAGTTGGGCAATCAAATCACGTAAAAAGAAGTTAATGTTAATGCCACTAGTCAAGGAGGAATGAGGCAGTTTTAAGAATTAGGGAAACCGCTATCTTGGGTTCTCAATAAGCTAGAAAAAAGGGATTGTTACCCTTGAATCCTGTCCTTTGCCTAATCCTCTTCCACCTAACTTTGATACTAATGCATTTTGCCAATTCCATCAAAGGCCTAGACAAATGGACAACTGTATGAAGTTGAGGCATGAGATCCAGAATTTAATTGATAATGGAAAGTTGCCTAAGCCGGATAAGCCCAATACCAAAAGTAATCCTCTGCCTAGGTTCAACAGAGCACCACCACCAGAAACTTTCATGGTAGGAGGAGGATTGGAGGAAGATCTTGTCTTATCCTCCTTTTAAGATGGGAATATTAAAGATGTGAAAGGAGAAGAAGCTTAACTCAACAAACTTTCCTTAGCTTGAATGCTGCTTTTCAATTTTGCTTTCTTTAATATTTAATTGGAATAATTGTATTTTTCAAATTTAAAGTTGTTTGAATAAATTACTTTCATCAAAATTTTTGGCTAGTCTGTAACACCCCTAAATCCCATATACGCACACTACATAATACTACAATGTAATATACGTACATGAAACATAGGAATGCTACGGATTTCTTAAACCATTTAACTCTTTAAAAGACACCAAACAATTTTTCTCTTTGTACCATATAAGAAATGTGGTAGTTAACATGTAATAGAAAATAAAAAGGAATATAAACATATATTTAGTACGCAGCGGAAATTATAAAGTATTTACATATATAGAAATATCTAAGTTCAAGTTTACAACCATGTATACATATACATTAAAATCATTACTTTACAAAATATAAAGAAATTATACATGGTTGGCAGCACTGCTCTGATCTTTAAGTCCTAAGGCAAATCCTCAATGTCTAGACTCACTCGGTCTAGTGGAACACTCGGGTTCTTCTCTAACACCTGCGTGATGAACCACAATCGCGCTAAGCCAACAGCTTAGTAAAACAAACTACAATATCAAGATGCTTTGATGCAATGTTCATGTCACACAATCAAGTTGTATACACAATTCAAGTAAACATTATATTTCACGCATACCTTGTTCACCCTAACTTATTAAACCATGAACATCTCTCATAACATTACATCATATCATTTCTCATTACTTTCATCCAATAATAATTACATTTAAACAAACACAAGCATTGGGCCCAAAACACACAAACCAATATGTTATTCAAAGTTCAGAGTCACCGCTTTGATTCAATATCACATCATCAAGCCCGTAGGCAAAATATATCATATCTCTATCCATGGATAGCGTAACAGACCCAGTCTCTTGGACCATCAACCCATTAACATGAGGAGATCCTCAACCCGGCTAGACTGTTACTAATTTTTCAAATGGAAGTGGTTTACGGGTCTCCCATTTCACCATCATTCTATATTCACATTTTTCAACTGGAATCAGTTTACGGGCCTCCCATTTCACCTATCCAGTGATTCATAAGTATTGTTCAATTGGAATCGGCTTACGGGCCACCCATTTCGCCTATCCAATGATTCATAGGCATGCCATCAAATACAGGACTCGGAAAGTTGAATCAACATATTAGGCACACAATCATTTAGTTTATCTCATTCTCAATTCATTTCTCATTTTACCATCCACAATTCATTAGGCATTCATATCTCAACTATATCATCATAGCCAACAATCATGGCCTCACAACTCATACCATTCACATTTCCAACTTCATATCTCACATCACATTAATTAATTCATCATAACCAATCACATTGCATTATCTTAAAAGCAAACATGCCTTAACCATTTTACTTACATCATGAGTAATCAATCATGTTATTTCCACACTTTATTACTCAAATATATACACAACCAATATTCTTAACATACATTACACATGCTTAGCACAACATTCACATAACAATAATAATATGTTTCAACAATGCATTTATGTTCTCAACACTTTAACAAACACATATGTATATTAAGTTTCCACATCTCATAAATGAATGCAATTATGTAGTTTGTACTTACCTTATGCACACTCACACAACTCTAAGCAATCCTTTCTTCCAAAGATTCTTCACTTCATAATTAGGGCAAATCACTTCTTCAAAACCTAACCCAAAACAATGATGCAACACATCAATTTCTATAACATTATCACTTATTAACCTTATCCTAAATCTTAAGACCACTAAACAAAACTCAACATCACTAAGCAAAGCCCACAGCCGTGGCCACCTCAACCCCCACGGTCGTGGCTTTGAGAACCCTTCTGCCCAAAAATGGCCAACACCCCCACGGCCATGGCTACCAAAAGACCACGGGCGTGGCATCCAAAACGCTACTGCCCCTTTCCGAAATTAGGTATTCTTCACTTCTAAAACCAACAAACACAACCAACTCAAAGATCAACAAGAATAATCAATCAAACATAACATAACCAACACTTACCAACTCAAAACCCTAACACAATCTCCACACAACCACTTCCAACATCAACACCCACTTAACTTCTCATCTATCAAGCAATCTCAACACTTAAATTCACACCATAAACAACCTTAATCATACCATCATCAAACCACAACCCAACTTAAACATAACTTCAAAAATAACAATGGCAAACAAGAGAAAACTTACCAAATCATGAAATTCCTTGAAATTCCAACTTGTATACTTGAAAACTCCTTTCAATTTGAGCTTGGAATCAACAAAACCTTCACTTGTTCTCTTGCTCTATTGTCCCTTTGATGAGCCGGCCACACAAGAAAGAAAAGAAAAGAAAATGACAATGAAGAGTAAAAGTCAAACTTTGCTTCTTCTTTAAATCTCCACCAAGCAAAAATAATTAGGAAATTACTTAAATGTCCTCTTCTCATATGCTTTCTCTTCCTATTATTTACAAGCCCTTTTAAGTAATTTCACAAGTAACAATAAAATATCCTCTTCCCTTGACTTTCCACTTTGACCAACATATATGTTATATATATTACCATATACACTACATATACATTTCTCTCTACACAAATTTTTCCTTATCAACTTAACATATACATTTAATCCAATTAAAATAACAACAACCTCAAAACTACTAGGGCACAAATAGGGATATTACATAGTCTTTGTTCATTTTGGTGCTCAACCAATGAGGAATCTAGTTTGATGTTCATGAATTAATATATTTATGCATCATGATTTGAATAACTTTACCAGGTGAGGGAATTGCTCTATAGCATTGAGTTGTGTATGCTTACTTAAAGAGGGCTCATGCATAATTACCTTTGTCTAGTTCCTAGTCAACCTTAAAACATGCTTTGACAAACGTTAGAGGCAAAATTGAACTCTGCTTATTTAAGGGAGAAATGAATTAGGCATTATTTGACGAGCCAACAACTAGTATTCACCCTATTAAATCCCTAGTTGTCCCTTTGAGCCTTCCTAAAATATTAGCTTTCTTTTCATTGACTTATAAGCCCAATGACCTACCCTAAGTTGTTGTGATACTTATGACAAGTCTTATGATCAATAAGATGAGGAGGTATGAAGATCAAAGAAAGGAATGCATAGCCAAGACTATAAGGATAGTTGTTGTTATCAAGACCATAAGGGTAGTTGAAGTTCTCCTAATATCTCCAATCTATCAAGATAACATCAGAGTAACAAATGATTTTTCCCTGTTAAAGAAGATTTATGTCACTCCACTCATCCATTATTAGAAACCCAAGTTGGTACAAACAAGACAACTCTTTTAGAGATAGAACCAAAAAAAAGAAAGAAAACAAAAAGAAAATAAAAAAAAAAAGAGAAAAGGAGAAGAAGAAAGACAAATAAAAAAAATGAAGAAATAAGAAAAGAAAATAAAACCCAAAAAGGTTCAGAAAGCCGACTGAGTTCACTTTTACCTAAAGCAGCAAAAGGCTTTCATTTGGTTTATAAGGACATTTTGACTTGAATTGGTCCAACCCAACCAAAGATTCAATCAAAATTGGAGAAAACGGAGAAAATTCATCCAGCTCTTGAAAGTCCTGTACTTGACAGTCCTACAAAAAAGAAGGACAAAATGATAAAATGCTCAAAGAAAAGAAGGAGTAAGAAAAAGAAAGAGAAAGAAAAGGGAAAAGAAGGAAGAAAAGGAATATGGGTATCAACCTTTTTATAAGAGAAAAGACAGTCCCAATCAAGATCCAAATTAACGTCAAAAAAAAAGAAGAATGTTCAAAGGTCTATCTTATTCCTGCTTCCAACTGTCTAAATAAGAAATTTGTAGTGTGAGGGTTTGCCTATAGTGTCACAACGGCTCAAAATTACAAATGGCCTTCATTTCACACGTGTCCCTTATAGACCCCATTTGAAGCCTATCAAAGACCTGTTGATCTCTCTTGGTAGGTAGAGTCTATTAGTGGAGATAGATTGGATAAGCATGCATATGAGATAGACCATATTCAAACTCAATGAGACCTTTGATTAAGTAATGTGTATGTGCTTATCTGAAGTGCAACATTTCTTGCTTAAATAGAAATGATTCCCAAGCTTAGTATGGTAACTAGGGTTGTCATGTTATAGATATGTTAATTTGGAAAATCAAGTCCTGAGGTACATTGACATTGATTTAGTAAATCCAGCATTTGATTTCAAAATCAAAATTCAAAAAACAAAATAATAAATATATACAAAGCCTTCAAGTTAAGAGAAGTTTTTTGAACCATCAAAACTCGAAGAACACATTAGGCAAAGCAAATGATTATCGGCAAAGTTATGAAGAAGCTACCAACTGACATGCTGAAACATAGTTTGAAATGGATGTATCCCTGACTCTGCAGCTTAGGGTCTCCACCACTTATATTTTCAATATCTCAAAGATAAAAGCCACAAATGTGAAGTATCCTGTCATTCCAAAGCAAGAACTGAACAAGCATCTGGAAGGAACCAATGAGAACACTTCAGTTAATCATCTTGGTCTGTGAGTCTATAGAACCACTGTAAGCGTTATTTATGCATATCATGCATACATGAGCATATTACATTGCATTTTCTTATATTATATGGTCTATTCTTTGTCAAAGTGAACAACAAATACTCTATAAAGCAAAGATGAAGCAGATATAGAATCAGGGAGCATAGAGGGCCCACTGCTTGGGGAAGCTCTAATCATTTTGCAAAGAAAGAAGATATGCATGTTTATGTAAGGAGCCAAACAAAATACAAACATCAATCAGAGCATGCATGAGAAAAATTATTGGTTTGAGCCTACACAGGGGGCAAAGTTTTTCCATTTTAATTTTTGAGTTTATGTGTATACAATATATTTTCAAACTCACATTCAAATATTTTGGTCCGGAACCCAAATCACTTTTGAGTCCAGAACTCATCTTGGGTTGAGCACCCAAAATTCAGTTTTTGGTCGAGAACCCTAACCCAAATCCAGTTCTGGATCGAGAATCCAGTTTTGGATAGAGAACCCAAATCCAAATTCAAATAGGGTCGAGCACCCAAAATCCAGTTTTGGATCGAGAACTCAAATCCAAATCTAGTATCGCTTTGAGTACATAAAATTTAGTTTAGGATCAAGTATCCAAATCCAGTTTAGGATCGAGCATCCAAATCCAGTTTAGGATCGAGCATCCTAATTCAGTTTAGGATTGAACATCCAAATCTAGTTTAGGATTGAGTATCCAAATCCAGTTTAGGATCGATCAGCCAAATCCAGTTTAGGATCGAGCATCCAAATCCAGTTTGGGATCGAGCATCATATGGGATTGAACATCCAAATCCCGTTTAGGATCGAGTATCCATGTAACACCCCTATACCCCGTATACGTACACAGCATGCTAATACGATCGTAATATACGTATACTGAATATAGAAATGCACGGTTTTCAAATCATTTAAGTCATCACTCATATAAAAGGTAAACCAATTAAAAATCTTTAAAAGAGTTTATAAAACCAAAAACAAAATAGAAAATTCATTTAGACGCAGCGGAAAATAAAACAAATATTTACAAATACTTATACATCAAAATCCAAATACTCAAATATAAAATATATACATTATTGGCAGCTCTTCTCTGATCTTTAAGTCCAAAAGTCAATTCTTCAATGCCTACTCTCACCCGGTCTCGAAGAACTCTCGGGTTCAACTCTGTTACCTGCGCGATGAACCACAATCGCGCTGAGCTAAAAGCTCAGTAATGCAACTCATACAAACATGATGCTCTAATGCAACGTACATATCAACATTATGCATTTCATAAACCATACATAATCTTATCACATTTCATATTTGAACATTAGATCTTATTATTCAATTATTTCTTCATTCATAAATCATATTTACAATTAAGACAGACACGGGCCCAAGACATACTAATATATTATTCAAAGTTCAGAGTTACTGCTTTGGTCCATATTGACACCTTGTGTCTAGCCCCGTAGGCAACATATATCATATCTCTATCCATGGATAGCGTAACAGACCCAGTCTCTTGGACCATCAACCCGACTAATCGAGGAGATCCTCAACCCGGCTAGACTGTTACTTGTTTTTGAGGTTTACGGGCCACCCATTTCACCTCAAAAACTTCACATTTTTCAATTGGAATTGGTTTACGGGCCACCCATTTCACCATCATTCCAAAATCACATTTTTCAACTGGAATCGGCTTACAGGCCTCCCATTTCGCCTATCCAGTGATTCATAGGCATGCCGCCAAATACAGAACTCTGAAAATTGAATAGACATATTAGATACACAATGTTTTCATTTATCCCTTTCTCAATTCATTTCTCATTTGCATCACCATAGCCAACAATCATGGCCTCATATCTCATATGATCTCATATCACAATAAAGCAACTCTTCATAACATCATATCTTTCACATTACATTTCATCATCACATTTATCAATTCATTATTCACATGGATATAATTAATGGTATCAACACATATTTTTCATACTCATCACAACATTCACATATAATCAATTATGTCTCAATTCTCAATATCATATGAGTGTATGCAATAATGTATTTTAACTTATTTCAAACATGACCCACACAAAACTCTAAGCACTTACCTTTCAAGAATCTATCACCACTTGAGTTAGGGTAAATCACCTTCTTCACAACCTATTCCAAAAGAATGAGGAAACTCTTATAAGATCATAAGGTTAAGAATCAACTAGGGCAAACTCTAAACTTGACACGCTCACACACACGGGCGTGTCCCTGACCGTGCCCTAACTCCACAACACAGAAGCTATTACATGCTCAACAACACGGGCGTGTAATATATACTGCCTCACACAAAACATCGACACGTCCAACATCATGAGCGTGCTCATGGCCGTGTAAATCCTCCAAAGTCACAGTAGCTACGACACGCTCAACAACACGGGCGTGTTAATGGCCGTGTCACAACTACTGCCTTACAGAACTAACGACACGCCTAAGGACCTGGACGTGCTCCTGGGCGTGTCAGGCCAAAAACCCAGATTCCGGCCAAGACAACACCACAACCAACAAATCACTTCTATCCACCAACATCCATCTCAAACAAACTTAACAAAACATACCCAAAAACCATCTCAAACTTACAACAACACCAAAACAAGCCAACACATGCATCAAACCCAAATCACAAACATCTTCCAAACTCTAAACAAAACCACTTACTCTTTTCTTCAATCCAACCCCAAAATCCAAAACCATTTAAACCCAATACTCTTAAACACAACATAATCAACCCAAACACATATATCCATCACCATACCAACTCACAAACCCAATCATAAACTCAAAACAACACAAGAAATCAAGAGAGAACTTACCAAGGATGAAGAACTCTAAAACTTTCCACTTGATCTCTTGAAAACTCTCTTCAATCTTGAACTTGGAAGGACAAATCTCTATCTTGCTCTCTTGTCTCTTTGTTAGCCGGCCAAAACAAAAACAAAGGAAGGAGAAGAAGATGACCCATGGCAAAGGAAAAGAAAGAAGAAAAGAAAACCCAAAGTCAACCTCTTTTCCTTAAAACCCTCTCAACCAAGCAATATATTATTAAACAAATCCCATTTAATCTCTTCCACTCAAATAATTCCTTATTATTAAATTCAAAACACAAAATATCTTCTTCCACTTTCATTCTTTGACTTTCTCTTGACTTGTATATATGTTATATATATTCACATATATACAAC
The DNA here is from genome assembly GCA_947685225.1 of Garcia nutans. NCBI lineage: Eukaryota > Viridiplantae > Streptophyta > Magnoliopsida > Malpighiales > Euphorbiaceae > Garcia > Garcia nutans. The sequence goes on from CANTUV010000044.1 coordinate 22,130,660, forward strand.
ATATAAACTCTCTCTTCACTTCCTTTCTCTTTCCAATTAAATACAAATACACTTAATCCAATAATAACCATAAATACTCCAATACTTCTAGGGTACATTTTGGGATATTACAATCCAAATCCAATTTGGGATCGAGTATTCAAATCCAATTTAGGATCGAGCATCCAAATTCAGCTTAGGATCAAACATCCAAATTCAGTTTAGGATCGAGTATCCAAATCCAATTTAGGATCGAATATCTAAATCTAGTTTAGGATTGAGCATCCAAATCCAGTTTCAGGTCAAGCATATCCAGTTTAAGATTGAGTATTCAAATCCAGTTTTGGGTCGAGCATCCAACTCCTGTCTTGGGTCCAAGTACCCAACCAATCATGGGTCCAAGTACCCAATCTCAGGTCCAAGTACCCAAATCGAATCCAAGTACCCATCTTCATCCAAAATATGTTCTAAGTCATGCTGCTTTTCACTCTCTTCTTCTGAAAGTCTCAGATCATTCAATAGTCCCTTAATTTTTGACCCAATCCAATCCAATAGTCCAAAATAATTTTTGTAGTATATTTATGATATTTAATAGTAATTTTTAATAATAAAAATAAAAAAAATAAAAAATTGAAAAACGGATCGGCGAGCGCCGCCGTGTGGCAAGGAATTTCATCGCAGGCCTAGACCAATGGCGAATTGGCAAGCAGCCAATTTGTCATAGGTCCAGAAATCATTTCATCATAGGTCCAGCAAGCAACCCCAGTTCTCCCAGCAGCCAGCGTGCACAGCCGATTTTTTGACCAAACCTTATTTTACACGGTTTTGTAATTTTTCCTAAACAGTGGGTATTTCCTTATTAGAATATGATTATAACTTTATTTTTTTTCTATAAATATTAGCCTTACACACACGGATTGAGGAGGCAAATTTTTTTTGAAGAAACTAGAGACTTTTAATTTTTTCGAGAAAGTTTTGGGAGTAGATTTTAAGGGACTTTGAGAGCAGCAACAAAATAAAAGAGAGACAGAAAACCCTAGAAATGGACAATAATTTTTGAAGCTTAGATTTAGAAAGCTTAAACTCTTAATCCTTTGAACAATCAAACAAAAATCTATCAACTCAAAATAAATCAAACATTGTACAATTCAAGGCAGTAAGGTTCGGCCAGAAAATAAGCACTGAAGCAGGTAGCAACTTGGTTCAATCTCTTCAATTTGGTGGAGCCTTCAAATGTAGGTAAATTTCTCTAAATTTAGTTTATTAAATCATTAATCATATTCATCTTTCAAGCCATCATCACACTGCCTTAGTTATTTAATTCTTCCTTTAATTCAGTTTACGCAGTAGCATAAATTAATTCATACAATACTTAAGGTTTTAATTAAAGTAAATAATATAATCATTCAAAACACAAATCTAATTTCTTAAACCCTAAGTTATTCAAACCCTAAATAATAATTAATTCTGTTTTCAAACCTTCACAATAGTTTTTTTTTAATTTTATTCATGGAGTTATTTTAATCTTTCGATAATTAATTTGGCTTTCTATGTTTATTTCACCTAAAAAATACTTAAGTAGTTATTACAGTCAATATTAAAACCACACTTAACTTTGATTACAGTAAAGCATCAAATCCTAAATTCAAAACCATAATCTGCAAAATCAAGATTTCAAACCATAAATCCCTAACATCTTAATATCTAGCGTGCTAAGTTTTGAAATCCAAAACCCCTAATTTCATGATGTTAGCCTTAAACCCTAATTTGATTAACTAAAAACCTTACTACTTTCTTAAAATTATAAAACCCTAATCAATTCTATTTTTTAAAAAACCCTCACAGTAGCCTAAATAACAATAATAATAATTCCAAAATCCCAAAACCCTAAATGTTATTTAAAGAACTCTAAATTGAGACATAAACCTAAATTTGTATCTTTATTTACTTTATTTAATTTTAGATTTGATTATGTAGTTTATTATATGTTTTGATGGTTGATTTATTTAATTTCAATGCTTGATTTATTTAATTTATCATGAATGAATATTTTTTATTAATATTGTAAGAGCTATGTTTTAATATTTTGGGTACCTCATGTCATGAGCATTATGTAATCTATTCCATTTTAAAGTTTTTGGACCAATGTAAAGGACACTTTTCCACCTTTTCGGTGGGTGTCCTATTCAGTTTTAGAAATGGACGATGTAAGCACACGTTTCCATCTTTGGATGGGTGTCCATTTATTTATTTTGCTTTAACATTATTTTAATTTTAATATAACGATGCTTTATTTTAATTGTTGCATGTAGTATGGATAATATCATTATATTTAAGAATTATATAATATTATGACCTGTGAAGGAGGCTGATTCCAATGAACTGGGTGTTGTGGGGGTACTGGGCCATTTCTTACCTTCCCCACGCGTACCTAACTTTTCAAACCCATTAAGTGGTTGGGGATTCCTTAGGAATCTAGTCATCCACCCTTTTTTTTTCTGCACGTTTGGATGGCAACTCCATTTTCTATGAGCTTAGCCCATATTCTCTAAGGCCTTTAGCCTAAACAGTGCAGAAGTTGTAAGAACTATTTCACCAGGAGTGGAACAAAAATCCCCCTTCACACCGCCCTTATGGGTTTTCGAGTCCAGTGAACCATCCTCATTTTTGCTTAGGCTGCCCTTTTGAGTTTTTGACCTAACGGGCTCTATTTTTTATATATATATATGAGTATGTCTGTCCTTTTACAGATTGAGCTACAGAAGCACCTCTACTTACTCAACACCCCGTCCATGGACTTCACCAAATATCTACCACGACACCATTTTGCTAGAAAATTGCTCCGTCCTGCCTCTTCATATGTTGACTGAATCAACTGGATTGGCTCATGAGTTGTGATCAACATTCATTTGTTGGTACCTTGGTGGAAGATTACCTATGTCACCATTCAGACATATCTAATGTATGTTCCACATTTTGCTCTTCGTTGAGGCACCTGTTATGATCCTTACCGACTTGACCACCAGTATGGGCCGAGCCTTGAGGTTCTGAGTTTACTCCTGACTTGGATGTGCCACATTTGATTGAAGCCTTCCTAGATTAACTAAAACAAAGCTGGCCTACATGCTACACTTATCATCTGCCATAGATTTTATATTTGTCAATTTCTTAGAAAAAATAATGTTAGGATGAGCAATAATGACAATAAAAAAGTGTTTTCTTTCCTTTTATAATTTGTCATTATGTTTTGCTATTGTGGTATTTATCTTAGCCTAATGGTCAAATAATTCAAGATAATGCACATAAAACAATTTTAACATAAACTTCATTTTATTAAATTGGGGAATAACCAAAACATATAACTAGCATATACAAAATTACTCCTATCGCCAACCAGCCTTTCAGGTTTTCTAATTTATGATTTTCTCTCATTTAGCTCTAATTTTTGTCTAGCCCACCTTTTAGGTTTTTAGAACTAGCGGGCTGCTCTAACTTTTGCCTAGGCCACCCTTTCTGGATTTTCAACCTAGCGAGCTCCTTTTTCTTTAAACATAGAACCTCTTTAACCTGTCAATGTTTACTGGCTAGTTAAACTCGTTCAAATCCATGTCCAACAACTTGGCTGTGCCCTTGCTCATGACTTACTTCACAATATATGGTCTTTTCCAACTAGGTCTAAGCTTCCCTCTCGAGTCGGGGATATTAGGCTTGCATTGCTTCAACACTAAGTCACCAACCTTAAGCTTTCTAACTTTAACCTTTCTATTATAAGCCCGGGCAATTTTCCTTTGATAGAGCCAGTGATGGTGCAGTGCCTTCAATCTTCTCTCTCTAACAAGGCTAGCTATGCATATCTGCTTGCTACCCATTCCATCTCAAGCAATTCTGCTTGTAGGACTACCCTTAGTGATTTGATCTTGATTTTAAATGGTAACATTGCTTCCATCCCATAAACCATGGAAAATGGCATCATTCCAGTTGGGTTTCGCACACTCATCCTATACCCCATAAAAGCAAAAGGAAGCATTTTTTACCAATCTTTGTATGTCTTGGTCATTTTGGACAGAATTTGCTTAATTGTTTTATCTGTTGCTTCCACTGCACCATTAGCCTTTAGTCTATAAGGCTATGACCAGTGATGATGAATCTGGTACTTTGAGAACAAATCCTTAACTTCTCCTTAAAATTGCACCCCATTATTCGATATCACACTGTGCGGGACCCCATACCTGCATATAATATTCTTCTCAATGAACCTAACCATTTTTCTTGCCCCCATCTTGTTGAAAGACTCAGCCTCAACCCATTTTGAAAAATAATCCATTGCTACTATAATGAATTGATGACCGTTCAAAGCTGTTGGATGTATTACCTAATAATGTCGATTCCAAAAGTTGCAAAAGGCCAAGGAGAAGACATAGAATGTATATCTTCGGGAGGCAAGTGGCTTAGGTTCCCGTGCATCTAGCATTACTGACACTTTTTCACAAAATCTGTACAGTCTTTTTCCATAGTCAACCAATAGTAACCTTGTCGGATTATCTTCTTAACCAGTGCTAATCCACTCATTTAGGGTCCATAACTTTCGACAAGTATCTTGGACATGATCTGCTCGACTTCAAATTTCCTCAACTCCCCATGAAAGGTGATATACTATAAGGACCATAGCCTTATAGCTCTTCTCTCTTCCTTTGTTGCATTTTGTGAATACTCCCTACTTTTCAAAAATAATCTTATGGTGTCATACCATGCATCATGGTTCATGTCAGTTTCTATGACTATTTCATACTCGCAATAAGGAGTCAATGAAATGATCAAAACCAGAGGCTTAAGAAATAACTTAACAGGATCTTCCCATACTGAAGCCAGGGTGGCTAAGGCATCGGCCATCTGGTTCTCTTATATTGGCATATGTATAAATTTGCACTCCTTGAAATTCTTCTTCATCATAGTTAAGTAATTGTGGTATGGTTTCAGTTTCTCTTCCTTCCACTCCCATTCATCATTTACCTAAGACACTACTAACAAAGAATCACCAAAGACCTACACTTTATCCACTTTCATGATCATCAGGGTTTCCAGGCAAAAAATACATGCTTCATACTCAACCATGTTGTTGGTTGCACCAAACTTCAAATTCTTAGCTAAAGGAATGAACTCCCCTTCGGGAGATTCCAAAATTACCCTAGGCCAACACCCTTCCTATTTACTACTCCATCAAAGTACATCTTCCATCCCTGTACTTCTATGGCCTCTAAATGCTCATCGAGAAATTCCAAAACCACCTCCTCATTATCCAACAATGGTTGTTGGGCCAGGAATTCTACTACTGCTCTAACTTTAATGGTTTTCCTGGTTATATACTCGATTTCAAACTCTTCTAAAATTATCAACCATCTACCATATTTTCCAATCAACGAAGGTATTTCTCTTAAATATTTCACTGAATCCATCCTAGAAATTGCTTGCACACTATAAGATTGAAAGTAATGTCGCAACTTCTTAGATGACCAAACCATGGCTATGCATGTCTTTTCAATTATATTATACTTAATCTCATAAGGTAGGAGCTTTCTACTCAAGTAGTAAATTGCATATTTGACACTCGATTCATCATCTTGTGTTAGCATTGCTCCTATTGACTCTTATTCCACTGCTAAGTATAGTAATAAAGGTCTACCAGATTTAGGTGGCTTTAAAATAGGTGGATTCGGTAAATATTCTTTGATACATTCAAAGGCCTTTTGACATTTGTCATTCCACTTGACTGGCTGATTCTTTTTAAGTAGTTTAAAGATTGGTTCACATATCATAGTAAGCTTTGCTATGATTCTGCTAATGTACTATAACCTGCCAATAAACCCCCCGAACCTCCTTCTCTGTCTTAGGGGTTGGCATATCATAGATTGCCTTAACTTTTTTGGGGTCAATCTCAATGCCATTTGGACCAATCACGTGTCCCAACAACTTACCTAAAGTAACCCCAAACACATACTTCTTTGGGTTTAACCTTAGTTATATTTCACTGCCCTTTCAAAGAATAACTCTAGGTTTTGGAAATGTTGCTCCCTTGTATCTGACTTCACCATCATATCATCAATATAGACCTCAACTTCTTTGTGCATCATGTCATGGAGCAAAGCGGTTGTCATTCTTTGGTAGGTTACACCAGCATTCTTTAACCCAAACGACATCACCCTATAGCAAAATATACCCCATGTAGTAATAAAGGCAGTTTTGACTTTATCCTCTTGGGCCATTAACACTTGATTGTATCTGGAAAATCCATTTATGAATGAGTGTAGCATGCTAGAGGCTGCACTATTAATAAGAACATCTATATGGGGTAAAGGGAAGTCATCTTTAGGGGATGCTTTGTTCAAGTCTCTATAATCCACACAAACCCTAATCCTTCCATCTTTCTTTGGCATGAGAACTATATTAGCTAACCAATCAGGATAGTCTATTGCTTCAAGTAATTTGACTTGTATATGCTTAGTGACTTCTTCTTTGACTAGTTCTGCCCATTCCAGCCTTAACCATCTAAGCTTTTGTTTGACAGGTTTCAAATGAGTGTAAGTTGGAATTAGATTCTCGGTTGTGTCTCTATCAATTCCAGGCATGTCTTCATAAGTCCAAGTAAACACTTCTTCATATTTTTTAAATATTTTCTCAAATCTCTTTCTCTCTTTAGGAGTAAGGTCGGATGTTATGAAAATGTTTTTAGGATTATCGGTTGTTCCCAAATTTCATGATTGCATGTCAACAGAGTTAATGTTAAAAATACTCATGTAATCATTATTCGAATGTATGCATCCATCAAGAAAAACATCACAGAAGTAAGCGAAATCAGACTTTATTGCATTCATCTTGGAAAAGAAGACATTATCATCCTCATACAAAGGAAACAAATTAAAATCAAAAGCAAAATCATTATTCTCAAAATCATAAAATAAAACATCCTCAAATTTTTCTTCAACTAGAGCAGCAATCTCCTCTGGAGTCTTCTGGGCTTTTAGGACAACTTCCTTATTTTCTTCTAGATTAGGCTCCTTGTTAGCTGGCAGGATGAGTTCTTTCTTCATCTGTTCCCCAATTTAGCAACATCAACAAAAATCTCAAAGCCTGGGATCAGCTTTCCCATGAACATGACTAGCTATGGTTTCCCTTGGAGTGGCACCATGTCTGAAGCTTTGATAAAAACCTCTTCAAGTGGTGGAAAGCTCATCTTCTCATTCTTCTTTGGCTAAACATCTTTGTTAGCTTCATCATATCCCAACCCTTTCTTGGAGGTATGAGTCTTGAAATCTGAAAGCTTCGTCACACCTATCTTATCCTTTCTAAGGCCAATACCAGGCATGTAGTTCATGTTTTTCATCATAGACAAGACATTGGGATCTACCACTTTATATTCAGAAATTACTGCTACTTGGAACCCATTGAAAGCCTTCTCAACCTTTAGAGCACTCACCACTTCATTGTCCTCTGCTTCTATGACCACTGTATAGACCCTTGATTTTGGCCCCAGCTAGTCCGGTGTTAATTTTAAAACTTTGATCGGATCAATATATTTTAATGAGGCCAAAAATAAGCTAATTAAACTTTTAAAACCCTAATTGGGTATGATTTAAAAGATTTGATTGGTTTTTATTTGATACCGGTGCACTAAACCCTAAAATGGGTCTGATTTGAAGGTTTGGTTGATTGTTCACATAATTTGGATGGGCTTTAGTTAATAGGGGTGTCCCATGTCGAATTAGGCCTCCCAACCTAATTTGATATGGGGAAGCCCTACATCGAATTGGGGGCCTCCCAATTTGATATGGGGAGCCCCATATCGAATTGGGAGCCCCAATTCGATATGGGACAACCCCATATCAAAATGGGCCTCCCCCATTTCGATATGGGGTAGCCCCAATTCGATATGGGACAACCCCAGTCCGATATGGGGCAGGTTTTGTTTCATTCCATGTCGAATTCGAATGTATATTTTGATATGGACTCAGATTTTGTTGAAATTAATTCACTTGAATTTGAGACGAACTAGGTTTACCTCGAATTCAAGTAATTCTAATTCGATATGGTCTCAGTTTGTGTTGAACCTGTGAATTCGACATGCATCAGAATAACCCATTCTTAAAATAGGAAAACTTTCATGCTTAACGGAGGAATGTTATTATAAATACAAATTTTGAAACCCTGAGGAGGGACACTTGGATCTTTGGCCGGCTGCTGGGATTTTGGAAAAACTCAGGAGACAAACTTCTTTAACAAACAAACCCTAGCAAGTTTCATCAACAAAGGAAACAGAGAGGATGATAGACAAATAAGATCGAAGACAAATAAACCTTACAAAGGCAGTGCACTCACTGTCTTAGTAAAGCTCACCCAGAATTTTAATCCAACAATTTTGGTGGAGCCAACAAATGACGGTACACTCTAAAATAAATAAATAAAATATGCTTTGATTGTTTTAAATATTGAATAAGTTTGTACTTCAACTAATTAAAGTTCCAGTAGGCTATTTCTTTTAAAATCAATTCATACTATTTTACATAGCATGTGGATTACTGTTATTATTTTGCTCAATCATACAAACTGGATCCAACAATTTATTGGTTCAGGATGTTTGTTATTTGTTTTCTTTTGCATGATTATTTAATCAATATACTACAACCTCACTTAAAGTTTTTCCATAAAGCCTCACAATAGCTTCATTTAAGCTTTTTAAAAATATTGTAACAATGACTTAATTCCTTTAAAGCCAAAACTTTGATCAACTTTTATAAATAGAAAACCCTAATTTATTTCTTCCCAAACCCTAATTTATTTCTCCCTAAAAACCCTAATTTGGTTATTAAAGTCCTACAACCCTAAATTTATACATTTATTACTTTATTTAGTTTTAGATTTGATTATGTGATTGGTTATATATTTTATGAATGAGTTACTTAAATTTTGATGGTTAATTTATTTAATTTATGATGAATGAATGAATGAATATTTTCTTTATTATTATTTATTTATTAATAATGTAAGATTTATGTCTCCACTTTGTGGATACCTCACTAATTAATCATAATGAAATTTAAATTATTTTCATATTTTAGGATTAATATAAAGGACGCATTTCCACCTTTTAATGGGTGTCCTATTAGTTTTAGACATTGGATGATGTAAGGACATGTTTTCATCCTCAGATGAGTGTCCATTTATTTATTTTATTTGAACATTGCTATGATTTTTAATAGAGTATTTGCTTATTCTTATGATTGAATGTAGTATGAATAATATCATTATTTTTAAGAATTTTATAATATTAAGACCTGAAAAGGAGGCCAGTTTCAATGAATCGGGCATTGTGGGGGTGTTGAGTCATTCTCACCTTCCCCACACGTACCCAACTTTCCAAACCCATTAGGTGGTTGGGGATTCCTTAGGAATCGAGTCATCCACAACTTTCTTTTTCCTTGCCTATCCGGGTGGCTACTCCATTTTCTCTGAGTTTAGGCCCGTGTTCTCTAAGGCTCGAGCCTAACAATGTCAAAGTCACAAGAACTGTAACGCCCCCATACTCCATATAAGCACTATACATATACTTGGTATACATACAATGCGTATATGAAGTATAAGAGTGTCACTTTTAATTTCTATTTAAAAGTCTTTATCCAAGTTCAAGCAATATTATGTTCATTTAAGAAACATTTATAGTAATCATTATTCTTATAAAAATATAAAGCATAATGAAAAATCACACATGTATGCATCACCTTCTAGTTGGTCTCGAGACACTCTTACCCATCTCGTGGCATAGCAACTAAGCTTCTAGATCATCCGCATAAAAACCTGCGCGATTACAAAACCACGCTAAGCTAGAAAGCTTAGTAAGACAAATAAGCATTAAAATATACTTTACAAAATAATCATACCTCACGTTCTTAGCATTATGTTCTATAGTTCGCTTATCCCGTTTTTCCTTTCTCAAAACATTCTTCATATAATCCCACTAATCTCAGAAATTATACACATATCTATATACAACATTCACAATACAATACTTACCATTTCTATCTCATATACATATACATATACATCATTTTCAACAAATCACCCTTCTTTGGCATATCCAAACTTTCATGGAAACAATTCTCACATTTACATACATTTTACACATCATACAACATTTTCATAAACTCATATCTCAATAAAACACTTCAAGCCATATTCACTTTCAATATATCAATACACATATTACAAAGTCATATTTCATAACATCATTTTATTCACAATTCATCAACCATGAATCACATTTCCAATGAGGGCAGCCATAGATCTCTTTAGTCATATCTTTCAACATTTGCATATCACATATTTCAACAAAGACAGACTCGGGCCCAAACAACACACTAATATGTTATTCAAAGTTCAAAGTTACTGCTTTGGTCTATAATCACAATGATCAAGCCCGTAGGCAATATATCTCATATCTCTATCCATGGATAGTGTAACAGACCCAGTCTCTTAGACCATCAACTCAATAACTTGAGGAGATCCTCAACCCGGCAAGACTGTTACTAGTAACAGACCCAGTCTCTTGGACCATCAACCCGACTAAATCGACAAGATCCTCAACCCGGCAAGACTGTTACTTTTCATATATTTCATATCAATAATTCATATAGTGTAACAGACCCAGTCTCTTGGACCTCAACTCACTCAAATTGAAGAGATCCTCAACCCGGCAAGACTGTTACCTTTTTCACATTTTCTAGGCATGCCGCCAAAACCAGAACTCTGAAATTTGAATCAACATATTAGACACAAAATCTTTTCATTCTCATTTCATTCTCAATTGAATTGCCATAGCCAATAACAATGGCTTCATATCTCATTTGAATCATTAGAGCCAATCACAATGGCTTCACTTCATATTTTAATCATCATAGTCAATAACAATGACTTCACATCATTTTATAACATTTCACTATATAACACTTCATTATTCAAATGCACATTTATATCATCAATTAGGCAAACAAGCCTTAATCATAACATTAAGGTAATTCATCATCAATGATCACATGATATTTCACATTGTACATAACACGTCATTATTCATATGCATCATTAATCTACATATAGCACAATACAATTCATAAGATTGACAATGCATAAAGCATAACATAGTTCATATAATATCAACATTATCATCAAATCATATTGATCAATTCAATTTATCACTCAACAATACATAAACAATGGCATTGCACAAACCTTTTTCCATGATCATTATATCTTCCACATTGCCTATACCATCATTGTTATATACAAAACAATTTACATTATACATTAATGTAGAATCTTCTATATACATTTGGTTGGATCATTATTGTTGCAAGTGTATGTAAGTACAAAAGACAATTGAAGATCCAACAATGTATGAAGAACAATTAACAAACACAAAAACTAACACCCTCAAGGGACACGGCCAAGCCTGTGGCCGTGTCTCTCAATTTAAACATCCAGTAGCCAACACGCCCAAGGGACACGGCCGTGTTCGTGGCCGTGTCACTCAACACCAATTCAAGCAGTAGCAAACACGGGCAATGGACACGGCCAAGGCAGTGGCCGTGTCTTTCAACACAACAATCCAGTACCAGACACGGGCAAGGAACACGGCCGTGTCTCTCAACACAATTCAGACAGTAGCGAACACGGGCAAGGGACACGGCCGTGTCAGTGGCCGTGTCTCTCCAAAATTCATTCAACACACTCAAATTTGCCCCAACTTGGCCGTGTCTCTCATGACTTGGCCGTGTCCTACAATAATTTAAAGACCAAACAATCAAAAATTCATCCAACTAAACCCCAAATCAACATTTCATCATTTTCCTTACAATTATCTCAACTCATCATCACTTAAATGTTAATTTTACACATTTATATACTTCAATCTCTTGTTATCATCCACTTACACACCAATCAAACCAAACATAACCCAAATCCAAAAGAAATCCAACTAAGGAAATAAAAACTTATAGATATAAGTATAATCAATAAATTCAACTCAAGAGATGATTACTTACTTGAATATGTTGCCAAATCTTCATCTCCATCTTCAATACTCTTAAATTCCTTTAATCCTTGGTGTAATTTGAAGCAAAATCATCTTTCTCTCTCTAGCTTCTCTCTCTCTCTCTCTCTCTCTCGTTCACTAAGAAAAGAAGACGAAGGAGAAGAAGAAAGAAAGATCTAGTTCTTTCTTTCATTCTTATCATATATATATATAATAATAATAATAATAATAATAACAATAATAATAATAATAATAATAACATTAATACCATTAAATCTCCACCACACACAATTCCTTTTGACTTTCTTCTTCTTTTCTCTTTCCTTCAATATACACATTGAATCCAAGTACAATAGTAACCCCAACACTTTTAGGGTATACTTTAGGATATTACAATTCTCTCCCCCTTAAATAATTTCGTCCTCGAAATTATCCAATATAATATAACAACCCATTTAGCACAATTCACTATCGTAATTTTCATATGAAGATAATCATTTCTTACAATATAGTTTTATCAAATCTCATATCTTCTACTCTCCCCCTTAGAGCTAATCCTCTTCTCTAAAATTCATAATTCATCATTGTATAGGTATATATATATATCTTTACATCTTATTACTTACTCAACGAAGCAATTTAGATAACTCATAACATCTCCAATACACTTTATCTTGTACTGGAGTCAGATTATCACTTTATCTCCTTAGAAATATTTTCTTAACTTTAATCTCAAAATTCATTAATTAATATCTTAACATTGTTTATTCCATTCTTACAATCACTTTCAAAATAAACATTTACCAAACCTCAATGAAAAACAATATCCTTACTTTCTTTAGCTTGCTTCACACTTAATATAATTATTAATACAATACCTTTAAACTTACTTAATCGATTGTTGTCCCAAGATGGCAACCAAGAGGGGGGGGGGGGGGTGAATTGGTTTCGTCAAGAAATAATGACAATTTAAAAAACTCAACAAACAAGAAATGCGGAATAGAGAGTTGGTTGAGTAATGGAGGAAGGTAAGAACACACAAGATTTATAGTGGTTCGGATTTACTTCAATCCTACATCCACTTCCTTAACAACTTGTTAAGGTTCCACTAGTCTTTGAAGTTTTCACAAGCTCACTTCCAACTTTACAAGTGTTTTTCTTAGGCTCACACTTACAACCCACACAAGAGTTTTACAAGGCTCACTCTCTCAACCTAAGTGTTTCCCAAGCTTACACTCAAACTTATACAATGGTGTTTTCAATGTTAACACCTAACATTCATAACAATTCAAATACAAGTTTAAGCAAAAGGAAATTTGTTGCTTGGCTATGAAAATCTTTTCTCAATAATGTTATATTTTTTTGTTTTCTCATGGAAACATTGTATTTATAGCCAATGTGGTCTTACTAGCCGTTATTGCTGTTTAGAATAAAGTCTTGGCAGATTAGACCTTCTTTACTTAAACTGTCCGAAGCACTTAGCGGTCGCCCTTCATACAAGGATGGTCGCTCTCATGCTTCACGCGGTCGTCCTTTTAACCAGGGACGGTCGCTACTTTTGAAAAAGTTCAACGGTCGAATTTTAGTGCTCTACAGCAGGAATCTTGCCCATGATGTTTTTGTCGGACCGTTTCTTGCCCATGCTGTGTTTGTCGGGACGGTCGCGCATCACAAAGTGCGGTCGCCCTTTTTTGAATACTGAAGTGGGATTACAACGGTCATGTCACGTGTCATTTTCTGACAGGGCAAAAGAGATGTCCGCCATAATTTGAATCTCGCGGTCGCCCTTAGTAGCTTTTCGCGGTCGAACTCATATTCTCGCGTCGAACTTCTGGACGCACCTGAGGACGCGAACACTACTGTCTCTTTGAGCAATTTCTTCTTGAATTGTTGGGCGGTCGCGACTATAAATGAGCGGTCGCTAGATTGGTAAGCGAGGTCGAATCATTCACCGTTCTTGTCACCGCGAACCTTACTGTGATTGTAATGATTTAAGTTCCTTGAGTAGCGGTCGGGCAAATATTAGGACGGTCGCTATTATGTATGAGCGGTCGCGACTATGGTCGAACTTCTGACCGCGAAACCTACTGTGACAAGGTTTCATTCTGTAATTGCATGGAGCGGTCGTATTCAGTTGAGGTGCGACCGCTATACTTGTTCTGTTCACCTTTAATTGAAGCAACCTAATCCTGCAACAAGCTTTCTCAAACACAAGTTAAATAGATCATCCATTTGAGTTGTCAAGGATCAAAATTAAGATCATTTGTCTAACAATCTCCCCCATTTTGACTTTGACAATTCAAATGGAATGATGAGAAAAATAATAAGTCTAAAATACTCCCCCTTAACATGTGCAACAATCATCGTTAAGAGCATTGTGATTAATAGTTTATCTTGGTGCAAAGGTTATTGTTTGATGCAAACATTTCTCCCCCATAAACATTTCTCCCCTATTGCAAATATTCAACATTATTGTTCTTATTCTTGTTTTCCCATTTTTGTATACTGTTATTTGGTTCATTCCACTTGGTTCATTCCATTTTGGTATTGTTCTCCCCCATTGGCATAGGCAAAATGAAACAAATGTTAAGCAAAACAAGCATATAAAAGTGCAAACAATGAAAGGGAATATAAACATTATATATATGAAAGTGGAGGAAAGTACAAGACATGAAACATAAGCAGTAAACATATGAAAGTGCAAACAAAAACAAACTAGAGCTAAGCTATTCTGAGTCATCATCTAACTCTAACTTTTCTTCAACTAAAGGAGCTTTCCCCTTATCTTGAGGTGCAACAGAGGCAGAGCTAGTGCTAATGGACTCTTCTTCTTCAGCAACGCTTTGGGTGTGATCACTTATATCCCAATCTTCAAGATTGCATTGAGGCAAGTCCAATTTGAGAAGCAGATGAGTTGAGAAGATTTTAGGGTTTTAGATTGTTTTCAGAAGCAAAATATCCAAGAAATTTGATGTAACTTACTCTTAAATAGATGGAGTTAAGAAAATAGCCGTTTTTGACTGTTGAGAGTTAAGAGTTGCGACCTGTCACACAGCCAACGGTTATAAATTTTCGAGCAGAGTGTACAGGGTGCGGTCGCGGATTGAAGATAGTGCGATCGCTACTTATGGTCTAGCGACCATTGTCAAGATAAGTATGCTCGCGAGTGAGGAAAGTAACTGTAACGGTCGAAACTATTCAAATTGGTGCGGCCGCGCACAAATTTTCTCGACCGCGCTCAGAGTCATTAGTTTGAATGAAACTGACAGACAGGATAGCGACCGCTGAAGAATACTGGAGCGACCGCTACATACTTAAAAATGAAAGATTCAAGGAAAGGTGGAAAATATTTCTATTGTGTTAAGAAACATTAAATTCATGCACATAGAAACCTTATTGATAGGCAAAAGTTTTAATTAATTCAAAGTGATTCCATCAATCATTCCTAAATTGAGTTTAATGAAGTTAAGTCTATCTTCATTCAAGGGTTTTGTAAAAACATCAGCAAGTTGATTTTGTGTATCTATAAATTCTAAGATTATGTTCTGATTTTGTACATTTTCCCTCAAAAAATGATGTCTAATATCTATATGCTTGGATCTAGAATGTTGGATAGGATTTTTAGACAAATTGATAGCACTAGTGTTGTCACATTTAATGGAAATATTGTTAAAAACCTTACCATAGTCAAGCAATTGTTGTTTCATCCATAATACTTGTGTGCAACAAAAACATGCTGCAACATACTCAGCTTCCGTTGTGGATAAAGCAACCGATGCTTGTTTCTTACTATGCCAAGAAACTAGACAATTACCAAGAAAGTGACATGCTCCTGTAGTGCTTTTCCTATCTAAGATGCTACCAGCATAATCTGCATCTGAAAATCCTATAATATGAAATGATGTGTTTTTAGGATACCAAAGTCCTAAATGCATTGTACCACTCAAATATTTCAAGATTCTCTTAGTGGCATTCAAGTGTGATTCTTTAGGACAAGTTTGAAATCTAGCACAAAGACATACACTATACATTATATCAGGTCTAGATGCGGTTAAGTAAAGTAGTGATCCGATGATACCTCGATATTTCTTCTCATCTACTGCTTTACCATTTTCATCTTTACCTAATTTCAAGGATGTGCTCATAGGAGTTTTGCTAGTTTTGCAGCCATCCATTCCAAATTTCTTGATGAGTTCTTTTGTATATTTGGATTGGTTGATGAAGATCCCATCTTTACATTGCTTAACTTGCAGTCCAAGGAAGAATTTGAGTTCTCCCATCATGCTCATTTCAAATTCCCTAGTCATACAAGAAGCAAATTCTTTGCACAAGGTTTCATTAGTAGCTCCAAATATTATGTCATCCACGTAAATTTGTACAATCAAAATGTTATGCTTATCCTTTTTAACAAAAAGAGTTGTGTCTACTTTTCCTTTTGCAAAACCATTTTCAAGTAAATATGCACTAAGTTTATCATACCAAGCTCTAGGTGCTTGCTTTAATCCATATAAAGCTTTGGTAAGTTTGAAAACATGATCAGGAAATTTGTAGTTTTCAAAACCAGGAGGTTGTTCAACATAAACTTCTTCATTTATGAGTCCATTTAGAAATGCACTTTTAACATCCATTTGATAAAGCTTAAAATTCATATGACATGCAAAAGCAAGTAATATTCTAATAGCTTCTAATCTGGCTACTGGAGCAAAGGTTTCATCATAGTCAATACCTTCTTCTTGATTATAACCTTTGGCTACCAATCTTGCTTTATTTCTAATAATGTGACCATTTTCATCAAGCTTATTCCTATAAATCCATTTGCATCCTATTATAGAATGATCTATAGGTCTAGGAGTAAGTTGCCAAACATTATTTCTTTCAAATTGATTAAGTTCATCATGCATTGCAGTTATCCAATTTTCATCATTTAAAGCTTCCTCAATAGTTTTTGGTTCAATTTGAGAAACAAAAGCAACATTAACATCAACATGATTAATTTTAGATCTAGTAATTACTCCCTTTGATGTTTCTCCAATGATGAGTTCCTTTGGATGATCTTTCTTGTATTGCCAATCCTTAGGTAGATCTTGAGCCTTTTCTTCAAGTTGATTGATCTTTGGAGCATCAATAGATTCAAGAGGTTCAAGAGTGCCTGCAGGGTCATTGAAAGTAATACCTTTCTTTTGATCAAGTTTAGATGATTCATCAAATACAACATGCATTGATTCTTCTATAACTAGAGTTTTCATATTAAATACTCTATATGCTTTGCTATATGATGAATATCCTAAGAATATGCCTTCATCTGATTTGGATGAGAATTTTCCAAGATTATCCTTGGTATTCAATATGAAGCATTTGCATCCAAATACTCTAAAATATCCAATTCTGGGTATTCTTCCATTCCATAGCTCATAAGAAGTTTTATTAGTTAAATGCCTTTTGTAAACACGGTTTGCAATGTAGCAAGCTGTATTAACGGCTTCTGCCCAAAAATAAGATGGTAAATCATATTCATTGAGCATTGTTCTAGCCATTTCAATTAAAGTTCTATTTTTCCTTTCAACTACACCATTTTGCTGTGGAGTTCTAGGAGCAGAAAAATTATGTGAAATGCCAAGTTCATTGCAAAATCTTTCAAAATTTTCATTTTCAAATTCTTTGCCATGATCACTTCTAATAGATGTGATCACATATCCTTTTTCATTTTGAACTCTTTTTGCAAATGTTTTGAAGCAATTAAAGGCTTCATTCTTTTGAGCTAAGAAATTAACCCATGCGAATCTAGAGTAATCATCAACAAGAACAAATGCATATGATTTGCCTCCTAAGCTTGTAACTCTATTTGGTCCAAATAAATCCAAATGAATGAGCTCTAAAGGTCTAGAGGTGCTTATAACACTTTTTGATTTAAATGAGCTTTTATGTTGCTTACCATGTTGACAAGGTTCACAAATCCTATCTTTATCATATTTTATCTTAGGTAAGCCATCAACTAGGTTCTCATTGCAAATATATTTCAATTGATCCATACCAGCATGTCCTAGTCTTCTATGCCATAACCATGCATCATTATTAGTAGACATTAAACATGTATGATTTGAATGTATGCTGACATTATAAGTGTTGTTTGTTCTAGTGCCTTTAAATATGATAATACCATTTGAATTCGTGATCTTGCATTCTTTGGAATCAAACTTGACAAAGTATGCTTTATCACAAAGTTGACTAACACTTAGCAGGTTATGTTTCAAACCATCAACAAGCCATACATCTTCAATTAAATCCTTACCAATAGAACCAATGGAGCCAACACCAAGAATTTTACCTTTAGCATTGTTTCCAAAAGTTACGTTACCTCCATGTTTATAGGTAATACTTGTAAAGAGCTTTGCGTTTCCAGTCATATGCCTTGAGCATCCACTATCCACAAGCCATGTGCTTTCATTGGTAGTAGATTTTAGGCATACCTGCAAGCCAATTGTGATCATCCTTTTTTAGGTACCCACATATAGTTGGGTCCTTGATGGTTAGTAGAAAGAGTGTTTTCTAACTTGAGATGAGCCTTTCTTATATAACAGGAAAAATTTTTGTGTCCAAATTTCATGCAATATGTGCATTGCCATGGTATTCTTTGCTTCTGCATTTTTCTTTTTGCATTATACATACAACTACAAGTATGTGATTTCTTTTGTACAAGTTTAGTGAACAACAATGCATAATTATCTTTAGCTTTATTTCCTAGTGAACCATAAGAAGTTCTTTTAGACTTGGTGCAAGCATCTTTGATATGAACATTAGAAATTCCAATTGTAGATGCTTTCACAAATGTTGGTTTGCTAGGTGCAATGTTGGTTGAGCCATTGAATCCTAATCCATATTTCAAGGAAGGTGATCTTTGATTATTAATTAATGTGTTCAATGCTTCCTTTCCTTTATGAAATCTGGAAATTGATTCTTTTAGTTCTTTTAGTTCATGCTTCAATGCCTCATTCTCTTTAATCACTTTTTCTAAGTCATGTGAGCTTTTATTTAATTCTCCTATTGTATTCATCAAATGTTCATTTGAGGTTTTCAATTCTAAGGTAGAGTTCTTTAAGCATATAAAATCCTTTTCTAACTTAGAGTTTTTCTCTTTATAGAGCATCATTTTGGAGAAATATTTTTCTATTTTAGAATTCATGTGCTCAATCAAGTCACTATCATCTATATCATTTATATCATCATGTGCTACAAGATCAAAGGATTGAGTACTTACCTCATTGGAGTCATCTTCAATAGCCATGAGACAAAGATTTGCAATTCCTTCCTCTTCTTCTTCTTCACTTGAGGAAGAGTCATCCCATGTGGCTTTGAGAGACTTTTTCTTTTCTTTATCCCATTTCCTTTTGTTCTTTAATTTGTAGCAGTCTGATTTGATGTGACCAGTTTTTCCACATTCATAGCACTTTACCTCATTTTTCTTTTCTTTATCTTTGAAGGAGAATTTTGGAGGTGTACCTTTGTTTGCTTGTAATCTTTTCTTCCTTTTCCATTCATTGATTCTTTTTGAGAACATTGCCATTTCATCTTCATCATCAGTACCTTCATTGCTTGAGCTCTCAGCTTCTTTGATTGCTTTGAGTGCAATTGGTTTTCTCTTTTCTTTCTCACCTTGATCTTCTTCTTTTTCACTGTGCAGCTCAAAAGTGAGTAATTTACCAACTAGCTCGTCGGTTCTTAATGTGCTGAGATCATGAGCTTCTTCTATGGATGATACTTTGGATTCAAAGTTCTTTCTAGCTCTTAGGGCTCTCAAGATTTTACTGTTTACATCACCTTGATCATATACCTTGCCATACTTTTTTAGTTCATTGACAATAGCAAGCAAACGATTTGTCATGTCGGTGACATTTTCATTTGGTTTCATCTTGAATAGCTCATACTCATGAACATGCATTTGTTTCTTGGTAAATCTTACTTGAGTTGTACCTTCATGGTAGTTTTCAAGTGTTTTCCAAATACAATGTGCACAAGTTAAATGTTGAACTCTTCCACCTTCTTCTCTTGAAATGGAGTTCATCAAGATGGAAGCAGCTCTATTGTTCTTGAATCGATCTCTGATATTGCTAGTTGACCATTGAGCTTTGGGAAGTGGAACTTGAATACCGTCAACCTCATGAGTAGGAGATTTCCACTCATTTTCCACGAAATCCCATAGTTCAATCCCTTCACTGTCTAGAAACAAATACATTTTGTGTTTCCAGTATGAGTAATCCGTTCCATCAAAGTAAGGTCTAAGAATAGAGTTAAGATTTCCATGAGAGCTTGATGAAGAAGAAGTTGCCATTGTGGATCAGATTTCACAATTAAGTTTAAGAAATCTCAGGGCTCTGATACCAATTGTTGTCCCAAGATGGCAACCAAGAGGGGGGGGGTGAATTGGTTTCGTCAAGAAATAATGACAATTTAAAAAACTCAACAAACAAGAAATGCGGAATAGAGAGTTGGTTGAGTAATGGAGGAAGGTAAGAACACACAAGATTTATAGTGGTTCGGATTTACTTCAATCCTACATCCACTTCCTTAACAACTTGTTAAGGTTCCACTAGTCTTTGAAGTTTTCACAAGCTCACTTCCAACTTTACAAGTGTTTTTCTTAGGCTCACACTTACAACCCACACAAGAGTTTTACAAGGCTCACTCTCTCAACCTAAGTGTTTCCCAAGCTTACACTCAAACTTATACAATGGTGTTTTCAATGCTAACACCTAACATTCATAACAATTCAAATACAAGTTTAAGCAAAAGGAAATTTGTTGCTTGGCTATGAAAATCTTTTCTCAATAATGTTATATTTTTTTGTTTTCTCATGGAAACATTGTATTTATAGCCAATGTGGTCTTACTAGCCGTTATTGCTGTTTAGAATAAAGTCTTGGCAGATTAGACCTTCTTTACTTAAACTGTCCGAAGCACTTAGCGGTCGCCCTTCATACAAGGATGGTCGCTCTCATGCTTCACGCGGTCGTCCTTTTAACCAGGGACGGTCGCTACTTTTGAAAAAGTTCAACGGTCGAATTTTAGTGCTCTACAGCAGGAATCTTGCCCATGATGTTTTTGTCGGACCGTTTCTTGCCCATGCTGTGTTTGTCGGGACGGTCGCGCATCACAAAGTGCGGTCGCCCTTTTTTGAATACTGAAGTGGGATTACAACGGTCATGTCACGTGTCATTTTCTGACAGGGCAAAAGAGATGTCCGCCATAATTTGAATCTCGCGGTCGCCCTTAGTAGCTTTTCGCGGTCGAACTCATATTCTCGCGTCGAACTTCTGGACGCACCTGAGGACGCGAACACTACTGTCTCTTTGAGCAATTTCTTCTTGAATTGTTGGGCGGTCGCGACTATAAATGAGCGGTCGCTAGATTGGTAAGCGAGGTCGAATCATTCACCGTTCTTGTCACCGCGAACCTTACTGTGATTGTAATGATTTAAGTTCCTTGAGTAGCGGTCGGGCAAATATTAGGACGGTCGCTATTATGTATGAGCGGTCGCGACTATGGTCGAACTTCTGACCGCGAAACCTACTGTGACAAGGTTTCATTCTGTAATTGCATGGAGCGGTCGTATTCAGTTGAGGTGCGACCGCTATACTTGTTCTGTTCACCTTTAATTGAAGCAACCTAATCCTGCAACAAGCTTTCTCAAACACAAGTTAAATAGATCATCCATTTGAGTTGTCAAGGATCAAAATTAAGATCATTTGTCTAACATCGATAAACAATATTTCCTTTCTTCTCATCATGTACAAATGATATAATTCAATTTATTTATGTTTATTCATAAGCTAGAATATTACATCATACACATTTCCATTAAATTTTACACTTCCAGTACAACTGTACGTATTAAATCTCAACATTGACTCGCAACTATAGCAAACTTTAGACCAATAGATCTGTTTATCACAATATACTAACATTTCGATCTTATTTGTTTCAAGTCAACAATTAACTTAATGAAATTTATCATTAGATTTCACAATATATATATAATATAATCTAATTTCATTAGGTCAAACTTATGTTCAAATTGTAATCTTGCCAAATTTATATATTCAATCAATAAGAATCATGCTTATACCTATTAATTTCATTGTTTCAATAATTATAGCATCATTTCTCATACTCATTCAAAATCTATTAATTTAACCAACAACTATATCTTTATAAACAACTCTTCCCCCAACCAAGTCGGTAATCCTAGTTCGGTTGCCCAACACATTGGGTCCGCATGGTTTCACAGGAGGCAGATAAGTCCGTTCATTTATCTTTTCACAATTCATTTTTCATAAACAATTAGGTGCTATACCTCAATTATAATTTATTTCTAACATTATTGTCAACCATCATGGTTTCTTATCATATCAAAATAATATACACACATATATCATCAACTATATTGAACATCTCATTATTCAATCATATCATTTTCATCATTATTGATATATACATAATAATTTACATTATTCATACTCCCATAAACTTTAAGTGCATTCACTTAATCACTTTACACTGTAAATGTATTCAGTATAACTTTCAATCAGAATTACAATTTCTTTCCTTATATTATATCTTCACTTCACTTATTATCATGATATTTATATAATTATTGTTCGATCTCACAATTCATAACTTAAAACATTATCACAATTCTCTTCCTTTACTTTACTTCTCATAATTATAATTAAATTTTTAACATCAAAATTATAAGATATAACTTCACCAATCATATCTTTTAACCATGTTTCTGATAACATAATTATCAATCACTCTTGAGGTTTGTAAATCAATATTGTTCTTCTATTATTCGATTTCTAACCTTTACAATTATAATGCTAGATTGCATCACAAAACTTATATATATTCCCCAAGCTTTTCTTACACCAAGAATTAACACATTTTAATTCCATCTCCAAAACAATTGGTTTTTGGTGATTTGATCATCATTAACCCAACTCATGTTCAATAATATTACCCTTAACATTTTCTACTCCCAACCTTTAATCAGATACAAATCTTACACAAGTATCATTCATTACTCCATTTCCAATCCATCTCTTTTAAAATTTTCAAATACATAATTTCTTCCTTACAATTTCTTATTATACATTTATACATAAAACATTTTCACACTCAAATACTTGGAGTTCCAAAACATCTTATAATAGCCTCATTTAGTTATTGCTATAACAATTTCACTGTTCAATAATACCCAGATCCATTCTCACTTCTAATACCATTAAACATGTAATGGTATAAAATAATAAACATATTATATACACCTTCATAGGTCACATTCATATCGAAAAGTTCATTTCACAAATTCTCTTTATATAAACACATAATCATATAATTTAGTAAATTTCCCCTTTACATATAGTTTATACAAATTAATATTTATCACTTTTCTTTGACTATTATCATTCTCTTTTGTTTATCATAGCTTAAGTTATTCATTAACTTCAATAAATATACATACTCTACTTATAATATTATTTCACAAGAAGCTTAATCACATTTCCAATGTGATATCTCTCTTACATTTGTTTATAAATATCTTTAACACATCTTTCATAATCATTTTCATCCTTTCCATCAAATTACTTAAAGTAATTCATTTTCTTTTGCTCCATTCCTTTTCTTTTATTTCAAACCAAAACTATCAATCACATCTCATATATCTCATGTAATAAATACATTAAACTATCAATATTTCATTGATCTTCATCCACATTCCATGAAAACTATAAATTCCAACTTACTAATTTACTTAAACTTCAATTTATTCATCTCATACTCTTCATATTAACTTTAACACATCTTATATGCATACACCACAAAACAACATCAAAACATTTATGTTTCACAATTATTAAGCTCATTCTAAAGAAAATCTAAATATTTCATGTCTCCACCATTAACATGAGCTTTCACAATATTCAAACATATCATATTTCTATCATTGAAATCACCATGTTTGCATGAAAATAACAATACAAACAACACCCATATCACTTCGTACTTAACCAACATCATCTCTTTTTCCTATTAAACCAACCTTAACTTGACATATCCACACCTTACATTATCACACCAAATCTGTACCAATTAACTCATTCAATATTTCACTGTACTCTTTGCATTCACATAATGTATCTTTCCACATTACCCATCCGACAATATTTCCTCTTTATAGAAATCCAAACATAAAGTTTAATGGAAAATGATTCAAATATTAGAGGAAAAATTAAATGCTTTAATCTTAATTTGGTTCCAACTCATTTCCAACTTTACTCTTCTAGCCATTTCTTTATATATCAAACAGATATCAATTATCAAACTTTTTACTTATACCTTCCATATCATTTCTTTATATCACAATCACCTCTCTATTATTAACATTTCAAAATTTGCTTTCATATGAAATCTCATTTACACACTATCATTTATCTCATGTAATTCAAATATATCACAATTCACATAATGCCACGTTCGAGACCAACCTAGATGTGAATGCATATGCATGTCTTACCAATTGCATTTCAAAAATCTTCTTTTCAATTCTTAATTAACTCTTCAAAAATTTTTCTTTTAAATTTCACTTAGGCCGAGAATCTCGAACCTAAGCTCTGATACCAAAATAATTGTAACGCCCCCATACTCCATATAAGCACTATACATATACTTGGTATACATACAATGCATATATGAAGTATAAGAGTGTCACTTTTAATTTCTATTTAAAAGTCTTTATCCAAGTTCAAGCAATATTATGTTCATTTAAGAAACATTTATAGTAATCATTATTCTTATAAAAATATAAAGCATAATGAAAAATCACACATGTATGCATCACCTTCTAGTTGGTCTCGAGACACTCTTACCCATCTCGTGGCATAGCAACTAAGCTTCTAGATCATCCGCATAAAAACCTGCGCGATTACAAAACCACGCTAAGCTAGAAAGCTTAGTAAGACAAATAAGCATTAAAATATACTTTACAAAATAATCATACCTCACGTTCTTAGCATTATGTTCTATAGTTCGCTTATCCCGTTTTTCCTTTCTCAAAACATTCTTCATATAATCCCACTAATCTCAGAAATTATACACATATCTATATACAACATTCACAATACAATACTTACCATTTCTATCTCATATACATATACATATACATCATTTTCAACAAATCACCCTTCTTTGGCATATCCAAACTTTCATGGAAATAATTCTCACATTTACATACATTTTACACATCATACAAAATTTTCATAAACTCATATCTCAATAAAACACTTCAAGCCATATTCACTTTCAATATATCAATACACATATTACAAAGTCATATTTCATAACATCATTTTATTCACAATTCATCAACCATGAATCACATTTCCAATGAGGGCAGCCATAGATCTCTTTAGTCATATCTTTCAACATTTGCATATCACATATTTCAACAAAGACAGACTCGGGCCCAAACAACACACTAATATGTTATTCAAAGTTCAGAGTTACTGCTTTGGTCTATAATCACAATGATCAAGCCCGTAGGCAATATATCTCATATCTCTATCCATGGATAGTGTAACAGACCCAGTCTCTTAGACCATCAACTCAATAACTTGAGGAGATCCTCAACCCGGCAAGACTGTTACTAGTAACAGACCCAGTCTCTTGGACCATCAACCCGACTAAATCGACAAGATCCTCAACCCGGCAAGACTGTTACTTTTCATATATTTCATATCAATAATTCATATAGTGTAACAGACCCAGTCTCTTGGACCTCAACTCACTCAAATTGAAGAGATCCTCAACCCGGCAAGACTGTTACCTTTTTCACATTTTCTAGGCATGCCGCCAAAACCAGAACTCTGAAATTTGAATCAACATATTAGACACAAAATCTTTTCATTCTCATTTCATTCTCAATTGAATTGCCATAGCCAATAACAATGGCTTCATATCTCATTTGAATCATTAGAGCCAATCACAATGGCTTCACTTCATATTTTAATCATCATAGTCAATAACAATGACTTCACATCATTTTATAACATTTCACTATATAACACTTCATTATTCAAATGCACATTTATATCATCAATTAGGCAAACAAGCCTTAATCATAACATTAAGGTAATTCATCATCAATGATCACATGATATTTCACATTGTACATAACACGTCATTATTCATATGCATCATTAATCTACATATAGCACAATACAATTCATAAGATTGACAATGCATAAAGCATAACATAGTTCATATAATATCAACATTATCATCAAATCATATTGATCAATTCAATTTATCACTCAACAATACATAAACAATGGCATTGCACAAACCTTTTTCCATGATCATTATATCTTCCACATTGCCTATACCATCATTGTTATATACAAAACAATTTACATTATACATTAATGTAGAATCTTCTATATACATTTGGTTGGATCATTATTGTTGCAAGTGTATGTAAGTACAAAAGACAATTGAAGATCCAACAATGTATGAAGAACAATTAACAAACACAAAAACTAACACCCTCAAGGGACACGGCCAAGCCTGTGGCCGTGTCTCTCAATTTAAACATCCAGTAGCCAACACGCCCAAGGGACACGGCCGTGTTCGTGGCCATGTCACTCAACACCAATTCAAGCAGTAGCAAACACGGGCAATGGACACGGCCAAGGCAGTGGCCGTGTCTTTCAACACAACAATCCAGTACCAGACACGTGCAAGGAACACGGCCGTGTCTCTCAACACAATTCAGACAGTAGCGAACACGGGCAAGGGACACGGCCGTGTCAGTGGCCGTGTCTCTCCAAAATTCATTCAACACACTCAAATTTGCCCCAACTTGGCCGTGTCTCTCATGACTTGGCCGTGTCCTACAATAATTTAAAGACCAAACAATCGAAAATTCATCCAACTAAACCCCAAATCAACATTTCATCATTTTCCTTACAATTATCTCAACTCATCATCACTTAAATGTTAATTTTACACATTTATATACTTCAATCTCTTGTTATCATCCACTTACACACCAATCAAACCAAACATAACCCAAATCCAAAAGAAATCCAACTAAGGAAATAAAAACTTATAGATATAAGTATAATCAATAAATTCAACTCAAGAGATGATTACTTACTTGAATATGTTGCCAAATCTTCATCTCCATCTTCAATACTCTTAAATTCCTTTAATCCTTGGTGTAATTTGAAGCAAAATCATCTTTCTCTCTCTAGCTTCTCTCTCTCTCTCTCTCTCTCTCTCTCGTTCACTAAGAAAAGAAGACGAAGGAGAAGAAGAAAGAAAGATCTAGTTCTTTCTTTCATTCTTATCATATATATAATAATAATAATAATAATAATAATAATAATAACAATAATAATAATAATAATAACATTAATACCATTAAATCTCCACCACACACAATTCCTTTTGACTTTCTTCTTCTTTTCTCTTTCCTTCAATACACACATTGAATCCAAGTACAATAGTAACCCCAACACTTTTAGGGTATACTTTAGGATATTACAAGAACCATTCCATATGGGAGTGGGGGCGAAAATCCCCGCTCACAGTGGTGACACCACTAGGAATAAGAGAATTTGATTCCATTGGTCTTTATATTATTTTATTCTTTCTTATTATGATATTATCCATTGCATCATTTAGATTGCATCGTGTGTGTGAGTTAGGACGCCGGTGTTACCCGTGTTGTGTTATGTAAGGGATACCATACTTTCACTCAAGGTATGGAGATCTAGCATGGCATAACCACTCATAGCCTTGTATATTTTGTTATATACTTGCTATGGGAACCTAAGCCCTCCAACCCAAAGACTTATGCTCATGTAATTGACCTAGTTACTTTTCTTAGGTTGTTTTTTACCCCAAATACTTGTTATTTGACTATAGTCAGTTTATCTTGGTTTAAATCATGGCTTATTTGGTTTGTTCTATTTCCAATATGACCTAATTACATTGTGAGCTCAAATAATATTTTTCCTCTAAATTCAAAAGACTACAACTATTTTCAATATTTTTGAAATGGCCTTTTGACATAAAATTTTTCCAAAACAATCCAAAAATTCTTCTCATACAAAGCCCAAAATCCATTTTTTTTTCTAAAATCTTTTTACAATGGGCTTAGAAGCAAATTTATTTCCACTTCATTACAACCATTTGAATGAGCTTACCAAATATTTAGGTCAATTATGGAATACCAAAAATCAATTGTGAGCCTAGTTTATGCTTAAGAAATATTAATTATGGGCTTGTTTTTGGCATGATCATTAGTTACTTTTTTAAGTGAGAAATCTATTTATAATAAACCTCTTAATTTAGTTTTAATCTAATATAGTATAAAAGCTGCTTTAGTTGATTGGATGAATAAAACCTAATTAATGGAAATTATCATAAACTGATTTCCTTTTTTGAAAATATAACTATTGGTTAAATCGTTTGAGGGAATTTTTTGAGAGAAAAATATCCCTTGTTGATATTTTTGTTGGCCATATACCTAGGAAAAGAGACTCGCCATTCATGTGTGAAAATTATAAGGTTGAAAGGGACGTCCAAAGTATCTTAGTTTGTTTGTTCTTCATGCATCCATACATATATACATACATGCATTTGCATCTCATATCTTCAATCCTTTCTGGCTCACAGACCTAGAGTACAGCAGTTCAAAAGTGTGCAACAACCCAACCTATGCCAGTGACATAGAATCCAATGGTGACTCAATTAGCTTCTCACTGAAAGTAATGGATCCCAAACAAATTCAAAGGATGGTGGACGACGCCCTCAATGCCAAGGTGGAAGAACTGAAGGAGGTCCTTGCTGAGACTGTGAATAGCCAATTGGCTGTACTTTTGAGGAACACATCTGAGGCATCTGCCAGCACAAAGAAGCCCAAGGACAAGGGGAAGGCTAAGGTCAGTGAAGTAGCCTTTGAAGATGACAAAGTAGTCATTGATGATGATGATAACTGGGCTCAATACTTTCAAGATCCTCAAGACAAGAAGGAGCCAAAGGTTGTTAAAAGATCAGCCATGGAAAAGATTGAAACTTCAGACGTTGAGAAACTGATTGCTGATTTGGAGAAGAAATTCGAGAAGAAGCTGAAAACTGAAGAGAAGTCAGAAATAGACAAGCTATTCGAACAATATGAGGAGGTCCCTTATAAGTTCAAGATGCCTTCCTTCACTAGGTATATTGCTACTGAAAACCCTCATCTCCATGTAAAGAAGTACATCACTGCTATGCAGTTTGCCTGAGCAACTAAGGCTCAAACTCTAAGGAATTTCATGCTCTCATTGGACCCTATTGTACAAAACTAATTCAACACCTTAGAAGAAAGTACCCAAAAAGATTAGGATATGCTGTACAAAGCTTTCATTCAGCAATATGGGTACAATGTCGAGCTGGAGGTTACCTTGATGGAGATGGAGACCATTAGGCAAAGACAAAATGAGAACTTTGTTGATTATGTGAAAAGGTGGAGAAACAAAGGTACATTGCTCAAGAGGAGGCCTGATGAGTCAGATCAAATCAAGATGATTGTGAGAGGCATCTTGCCCAACCTTCGTGAGAGGCTATCTCATACCCTTATAAGGGATTTCAAGGACCTCTTGCAAGTTGGTTTGCAAATCAAAGAGTGAGAAAGGGAGAAGAACCGCTTTTTGGCAAGAAGGATTGAGAAAGGGAACTATCAATCGGGTAATCAAAGCACCCAGAAGGAAGTTGATGCTAATGTAACTGGTCAAGGAAGTAGAAGAAAATTTTCAGAGTTGGAAAAACCTCTGTCTTGGGTTTTTAACAAGCTACAAAAGAAGGGACTATTATAGCCATTGGCTCCTCGACCTTTTCCGAATCCTTTACCCCCAAAATTTGATACTGAAGCCTTTTGTTAGTTTCATCAGACTCAAGGACATGCGATAGACAAATGCTTACGACTAAAATATGAGATCCAAAATTTAATTGACAGTGGTAAGCTTCCTGAGACAGATAAGCCCAGCACAAAAGACAATCCTTTGCCAAGGTTCAGCAGAGTGCCACCACCAGCAACCTTCATGGTAGGAGGAAGAGAGGTTGAAGATTCTATCTTTCAAGACTAGAATGCCAAAGATGAGGAATGAGGAGAAATTTTATTCAATAAACTTCCCTTAGCTTGGAGTGTTGCTCTATTTATTTTGCTTTCTTTAATATTTAATTGAAACAATTATGTTTTTCAAATTATGTTTGTTTGAATAAATTATTTTCATCAAATTTTCATGGTCTTTGTTCATTTCAGTGCCCAACTGATGACGAATCTAGCTTGATATTTATAAATTAGTATATCTGTGCATCGTGATTCGAATGACTTTACTAGGTGAGGAAATTATTCTACAACATTGAGTCGTGAATGCTTACTTAGAGAGGGCTCCTATATAATTACCTTTGTCTATGTCCTTGTTAATCTTAGAACATGCTTTGATGAATCTTTGAGGCAAAATTGAACTCTGCTTATTTAAGAGGGAGATGATCTAGGCATTGTTTGGTAAGCCAACAACTAGTATCCGCCCTATTAGCGTCAATCCCTAGTTTGTCCCTTTGAGCCTTTAAAAGATTTTAGCTTGCTTTTTATTGTCTTGTAAACCCCGAGACCTACCCTGAGCTGTTGTTACACTTTTGACAAATTAATGATCACTAAGGTGAAGAGGCAAGAAGATAAAAGAAAAGATTGCATAGTCAAGACCATATGGGTAGTTGAAATTCTCAAGACCATATGGGTAGTTAAAGTTTACCTGATATTATACCTAAGATCTCCAATTTTTTAAGATGATTTATCCTTTTTGAAATAAGACTCACTCTACTCCGCTCATCCATAAATAAATGTATAGAATGGTGCACACGAGATAATCCTTTTGGAGCTAAGACCCAACATAAAAAAAACAAAAAAGAATAAAAGAAAAGGAAAAGAGAAAGAGAGAAAAAGAAAAAAACAAACAAACAAAAAAGAAAAAAAAAAGAAAAAAAATGGGTCCTGAGTTTGTGCAAAATCAAAAGGAAAAGAAAATACAAATGGCGGTCCAGAAAGCCAACTAGGTTTTCCTTACCTAAAGCAGTAGAAGACAAAGACAGTTTGATTTAAATTGGTCCAACCCAACAAAAAATTCAACCAAAATTAGAGAGATAGAAGAAAGGTCATCTAGTGCTTGAAAGTCCTATATTTGATAGTCCTACAGGGAAGAAGGACAAAATGATAAAATGCTAAAAAAGAGAGAGAAAAAAGGGAAAAGAAAAAAAGGAAAGGAATATGAGTACCAGACTATCCGAATCAAGATCCAGATTGATGCTTTCAACTGTCAAACAAGAAATTTATGGTGTGAGGGTTTGCCCATTGTGTCACAACGACTCCAACTTACCAATGGCCATCTTTTAACCCGTGTCCCTTATAGACCCAGTTTCAAGTCTATTAAAGACTTATTGATCTCTCGTGGTAGGTAGAGTCTATTAGTGGAGATAGTTTGAATAAGTATGCATATGATATAGACAATATTTAAACTCAATGAGACCTTTGGCTAAGTAATGTGTATGTGCCTATCTGAAGTGCAATAGTTCTTTCTCAAATAGAAATGATTCTTGAGTTTAGTACGGTAACTAGGGTTGTCATGTTATAGATATGTTAATTTAAAAAATTGAGTCCTGAGGTACAATGACACTGATTTGACAAAGTCAACATTTAAAAACAAAAAATGAAAATGAAAAATTTTCTATTTTATTGTCTTATAAGCCTTCAAGTTAAGGGAAGTATGTTGAACTGTCAAACCTCGAAAGACACACTGGGGTAAGGTAAATAATTATGGGCAAGCTTATGAAGAAGCCATCAACTGACATACTGAATTATAATTTAAAATGGATGTATCTCTGCTGCTTGGGGCCTCCATTATTCATATTTTTAACATCTTTAAGATAAAATCCATAAAAGTGAAGCCTTCTGCCATTCCAGTGCAAGACCTAAATGTGCATCTGGAAGGAGTCAATGAGAATACTTCAGCTAATCACCTCGATCTGTGAGTCAATGGAACCACTGTAAGTGTAATCCATGCATATCATGTATACATTAGCATATCATATTGCATTTTGCTATCTTGTGTTACCTATCATTTGTCAAAGTGAACAGCAGATACCCTGTGAAGTAAAGAATCAAAATAAGATATTGAATCAGGGGGCATAAAAAGCCTATTGCTTGAGGAAGCTCCAGTAATTTTGCAAAAGAAAGAAGAAATGCATGCTTGTCCGAGGAACCAGACAATATACAAACATCATCCAAAGCCCACATAGAAAAATCATGGGTTTGAGCCTACACAGGGGGTAAGGGTTTCTCCCTTTGATTTTTTTTTAGTTTATGCATGCACAAAACATTTTTAGACTCACTTCCAATATTTTGCCATGCACATCTAAAAAATGGTTGATTTTTTTGCAAATGTACAAAGGAAGAACAAAGAGAATGGAAAAAAGAAGAAAATTAGAACTCTCAAAAGAATGAAGATGCAAAAGACAAAAGATCAGTTCAGCTAGAAGAGCTGAGGCCAATATAGGACAAAAGTCCAATGGATAAAGTTCTATATTTCAAGGGTAAAGACTCGATCTCCAATTGATAAAGTTCTATTTTTCAAGGGTAAAGACCTAATTTCCAATGGATAAAGATCCATGTTTCAACGGTAAAGACTCGATCTCCAATCGATAAAGATCCATGTTTCAAGAGTAAAGACCCGATTTCCAATAGATAAAGATCCATGTTTCAAGGGTAAAGAGCCAATCTCCAATGGATAAAGATCCATGTTTCAAGGGCAAAGACTCGATCTCTAATGGATAAAGATCCATGTTTCAAGGGTAAAGACCCGATCTTCAATGGATAAAGATCCATGTTTCAAGGGTAAAGACCCAATCTCCAATAGATAAAGATCCATGTTTCAAAGGTAAAGACCCAATTTTCCATTGGATAAAGATCCATGTTGTAAGGGTAAAGACCCCATCTCCTATGGATAAAGATCCATTTTTGAGGGTGAAGACCCACAATCAAGTAAAGAATGGAGCGGCCAGAATTCTCAACTGATAAAATGTTAGTCTAAAATCTAGCCTCGGGTCCAAGTACCCAAATCAAATTCACTCTTGGATCCAAGTACCCAGTCTCGGGTCCAAGTACCCAAATCAAATTCAGTCTCAGTTCTAAGTATTCAGTCTCAGGTCCAAGTACCCAAATCCAATTCAATCTCAGGTTCAAATATCTAGTCTTGGGTCCAAGTACCCAACCCAAATCATTTTCGAGTCCAGAACTCACTCAGGTCCACAACCTAAATCATTTTTTGAGTCCAGAACTCATCCAGGTCCCAAACTAATTCGAATCCTAAGTCTAGAATCATCTTTACTTAAAATCAATTCAATGTCATGTTACATTTCACTCTCTAAATAAATTCAAGATCGTTAAAGCAGGGGGCAAACTGTAAACACTTGGTTTTGGCCCCAGCTAGTCCGGTGTTAATTTCAAACCTTTGATCGGATAAATATATTTTAATGAGGCCTAAAATAAGCTAATTAAACTTTTAAAACCCTATGTGGGTATGTTTTGATTGGTTTTTATTTGATACCTCTGAACTAAACCCTAAAATGGGTTCGATTTGAAGGTTTGGTTAATTTTTCACTTAATTTCGATGGGCTTTAGTCAATATAGGTGTCACATGTCGAATTAGGATACCTAATTTGACATGGGGAAGGCCATATCGAAGTGGGGGCCTCCCAATTCGATATCATGCTCCCCATATTGAATTAGGAGGCCCATTTCAATATGGGGTAGCTCCATGGGCTCTCCCAGTCCGATATGGCTATATTATTTTCATTTCATGTCAAATTCGGATGCATATTTCGATATGGACTCAGATTCTATCGAAATTAAATCACTTTAATTTGAGATGGACTCAGTTTACCTCAAGTAATTCTAATTTGATATGGTCTCAATTTGTGTCAAACCCATGAATTAGACATGCATCAGAATGACCCGTTCTTAAAAAGGAAAACTTTAATGCTTAACCAGAGGAATGTTATTATAAATATAGATTTTAAAAACATGTGGAGGGACTCTTGGACCTTTGGCTAGCTGCTGGGATTTTGGAAAAACTCAGGAGCCAAACTTCATCAACAAACAAACCCTTGCAAGTTTCATCAACAAATGAAATAGAGAGGATGGTAGACAAAGAAGATCGAAGACACACAAACCTTACAAAGGCAGTGCAATCACTGTCTTCGCAAAGCTCACCCATAACTTTCATCCAACAATTTTGGTGGATCCAATAAATGACGGTACACTCAAAATTAAATAAATACAAAATGCTTTGATTGTTTTAAATATTGAATAATGTCATTCTTCATATAATTAAAGTTTCAATAGGCTATTTCTTTTAATATCAATTCATACTATTTTACATTGAGTGCGGATTACTGTTATTATTTTGCTAAATCATACAAAATGGATCCAGTAATTTGTTGGTTCAGGATGTTTGTTATTTATTTTCTATTGCATGATTATTTAATGAATATACTACAACAGCCTCACTTAAAGTTTTTCCACAAACCTCACAGTAGCTTCATTTAAGCTTTTTAAAAATATTGTCATAGTGACTTAAGTCATTTAAAGCCTAAACTTGGATAAGCTTTTATAAATACCAAACCCTAATTTATTTCTTCCCAAACCCTAGTTTATTTCTCCCTAAAAACCCTAATTTGGTTATTAAAGTCCTAAAACCCTAAATTTATACATTTATTGCTTTATTTAGTTTTAGATTTGATTATGTGATTGGTTATATATTTTATGAACGAGTTAAATTTTAATGGTTAATTTATTTAATTTATGATGAATGAATGGATTAATATTTTCTTTATTATTATTTGTTTATTAATAATGTAAGAGGTATGTCTCCACTTTGTGGATACCTAACTAATTAAGCTTCATGTAATTTAAATTATTTTCATATTTTGGGATTATTGTAAAGGACACATTATCACCTTTTAGTGGGTGTCCTATTAAATTTAGACATTAGACGATTTAAGGACATGTTTCCATCCTCGGATGGGTGTCCATTTATTTATTTTGTTTGAACATTGCTATGATTTTTTAATAAAGTATTTATTTTTTCTTATGATTGCATTTAGTATGGATAATATCATTATATTTAAGAATTTTATAATATTAAAACATGAAAAGGAGGCCGGTTCCAATGAACAGGGCATTGTGGGGGTGCTGAGTCATTCTCACCTTCCCCACACGTAGCCAACTTTCCAAACCCATTAGGGGGGTTGGGGATTCCTTAGGAATTGAGTCATTCACCCCTTTCTTTTTCCTGGCCCGTTCTGGTGGTGACTCCATTTTCTTAGTGTTTAGGTTCGTGTTCTCTAAGGCCCCGAGCCTAACAGTGCCGAAGTCACAAGAACTATTCCACATGGTGGGGGCAAAAATCCCCACTCACACACTGTCTCATCCCCATTTGGGAACTTATCTTTTGATGGAGTGTAGAAGGAACTCCACGAAGTGGATGAAACCAAGGTCATCCCAATGGTAGTGCAAAAGTGATAGGTATATCCAAGACCGCAAATTCAACTATGGATTTAATGGGACCAACCTTCAAAACATCTTTGAAGGTTCCTTCAGCATGCCTTTTGGTATTATCATAAGCTCTTATTTTTACCTTGATTAGGCTTAAATCTTGTGTTGACATTGCAAGCTTTGGCAAAATCTTGAGTGGACAGACATTTATAGTGAACCCATCATAACCATCACGCATGGAGTCCTTTTCTTTTTGACCTCCACCTTGATAAGGAGTGGGTGGATGTGGTCTCTCCCTTCCTATGGAAAATTAGCATCTGAAAAAAGATACCATGCCCAAACAACCTTTTTTCTGCTTCTGATCATGCTCACATTTCATCACTCCTTCAACTTTCATAAAATTAACCAGCTCCTCTAGTGTTATAAAAGTGGAGATTAGCATGCTAGCTATATCCTTAGCCATTGTTTCTCGATGCTTTTTGGATGTAACTAGCAAATCCCATATGCTGATACTAGCTTGTGTTCTCTTCAACTGCTTAAGAACAACATCATCTTCTTCTTCTTCTTTATTTCCAACTTCCACATCTTTTCCCTTATCAGCT
This sequence comes from Garcia nutans, assembly GCA_947685225.1. NCBI lineage: Eukaryota > Viridiplantae > Streptophyta > Magnoliopsida > Malpighiales > Euphorbiaceae > Garcia > Garcia nutans. The sequence goes on from CANTUV010000044.1 coordinate 22,166,966, forward strand.
TCCAATTCCTTTAGTGGTGGCCTTGCATAAGGTTTACTAGATCAAATGTTCATCACCTCATCTTCTTCGGGCTCATACCAGGTCCACTCTTCCTTTTGGGCTCAGAATCATCCTCACTGTCAGTGAAGTCCCAAAACTCACTCACCATATAAATAGCTACTTCTTTCTTACCTTCATCTTGCTCCATCTTACTAATAATCACTTCCTCTTTAACTATCTCTCCATCTACATCTTGAAATGAAGACAGGACAAAATTTTCACTCAAACCCCAATCATGAAAGTTGCTAGTTGTGGCACCCTACTGAACCTTGGCAACGGATTATCCTTCATGCTTGGCTTGTTAGGTTCCGACAACTTCCCACTATCAATCAAATTCTAAAATTCATGTCTCAACCTTAAACATTTATTCATCTCATTCCCTTACATATGGTGGAATTGGAAAAATGCTTTAACATCAAAATTTGGTGGCGAGGAGTCAATGACTACAACAGTCCCTTCTTTTATAGCTTATTGAAAACCCAGGATAAAGGATTTCCCAATTCTGAAAACTATCTCCTTCCCCTTGGCCAGTTGCATTGACATTGATCACCTTTTGCGTGCTTTGATTGCAAAACTGGTAGTTCCCTTTTTCATTTCTTCTTGCATAAAATCGATTCTTCTCCCTTTCCCACTCTTAAATTTGTAAACTAGCTTGAAGAAGATTCTTAAAATCTCGGATGAGAGTATGGGACATCCTTTCATGCAGACTAGGTAGCACCCCTCTTACAATCATCCTAATATGATCTGACTCATTTGGCCTTTTCTTGAGCAAAGCCGTCTTATTCCTCCACCTCTTCATATAGTCGATAAAGTTTTCATTTGATCTTTGCCTAATCGATTCAACTTCCATCAAGGAGACCTCTAATTCAACATTTTACCCATATTGTTGATAAAGGCCTTATATAATAAATCCCAGTTCTTTTGAATATTATCCTATAAGGTGTTGAACAAGTTCTGCACCATGGGATCCAATGAAAGCATTAAGTACCTTAGAGTTTGAGCCTTGGTAGCTCGAGTAGACTACATAGCTATAATATATTACTTCACATGGAGATGAGGATTGCCAGTTCCATCAAACTTAGAAAATGATGGCATCTTGAACTTATAAGGGACCTCATCATCTTGTTTAAACAGCTTTTCCACTTCCTACATTTCTTTAATTTTTAGCTTCTTCTCAAACTTCTTTTCCATATCAGCTATCATCTTCTCAATGTTAGAATTTTCATTCTTCTCAGCAGTTGGTTTTTCCATGACCTTCGACTCCTTTTTCTTATCTTGAAAATCTACAAAGTACTAAGCCTAGTATTCATCATCATCCATAACCATTTTGTCATCATCAACAACTACTTCACCAACTTTAGTCTTTCCTTTGTCTTTCTGCTTCATGGTACTAACAGATGCTTTAGCAACATTTCTAAACATCACAGCCAGTTGGCTTTTCATGGTCTCAGCCAAGGCCCCCTTTAGTTCCTTCATCATGACATTGAGTGCATCATCCACCATTTTCTAAACTTGCTCAGGATTCAATGCTTTTGGCAAAATGGTGACTGAGTTGTTGTTGGATTATACGTCACTGGCATAGGTTGGGTTGTAGTAGGCTCTTAAACCGCTATACTCAAGGGTTGTGAGCTAGAAATGATCAATGATATGAGATCCAAATCATGTATGCATGAATGCATGGATGCATAAGTAAACAAACAAACAAAAAGAGTAAGGACGTTCCTTCCAACCTTATAACCTCCACATACGATGGCGAATCTCTCTTCATAGGCATATGGTCAACAAAATATGAACATGGGATATCTTATTTTTGTAAGAGTTCACTCGGACGATTTAGCCAATAGTTGTATTTTTAAATTTAGAAGTCAATTAATGATAACTCTCATTAATTGAGTTTTAATCCATTGGACCAACAAAGGATAGCTTTTATGATATATTGGATTAAAACTAAATTAAAAGGTTTATCATAAATGGATTTCTAATTTTTGGAAAAATGACTATTGATTCATGCTTTCAAACAAGCCCATGACAAATAGGTCTTAGTATAAATTAGGTCCACAATTGATTTTAAGTATTCCATAATTGATCCAGCTAGTTGTAAACCTATCAAAAAAATTTGTTTAAAATGGTTTTATTTCAAAGCCCATAAAAAGATTTATTGGAAAATAGATTTTGGGCTTTCGATTTTGAGCGATGAGGTAAAATAATTTATGAGCCATCTTAGAAAAAAGTTTTACGTCAAAAGACCATTTTGAAAAAAATTTGAAAATAATTTTTGTCTTTTGGGATTTAAAAATTATTTTGGGCTTATAATGTAACTAGGTTATATTAGGAAAAGAACAAACCAAATAAGCCATGGTTCAAACCAATATATATCAATCATAGTCAAAGAGCAAACATTTGGGTTCAAACCTAGGGAAAGTTACTAGGCCAATTATATGAGCTTTAGTCATTGGGTTAAAAAGCTTAGGCTCCCATAGCAAGTATAAACCAAATGTTATGAGGCTATAAGTGTGTGTGCGGGTATTTTCGCCCCCACTCCCAGTGGAATGGTTCTTGTGACTTCGACACTGTTTAGGCTCGAGGCCTTAGAGAACACATACCTAAGTCCGGAGAAAATGGAGTCGCCACCCGGACGGGCTGGCAAAAAAAAAGGGTGGATGACTCGATTCCTAAGGAATCCCCAACCCCCTAATGGGTTCGGAAAGTTGGGTACGTGTGGGGAAGGTGAGAAATGGCCCAGCACCCCCCACAACGCCCGGTTCATTGGAACCGGCCTCCTTTACAGGTCTTAATATTATAAAATTCTTAAGTATAACAATATTATCCATATTACATGCAATAATTAAAATAAAGCATCATTATATTAAAATCAAAGCAATGTCGAAGCAAAACAAATAAATGGACACCCATCCGAGGATGGAAATAGGTCTTTACATCATTCATGTCTAAACTAATAGGACACCTACCAAAAGGTAGAAACATGTCCTTTACATTGGTCTAAAATATAAAAGTAATTTAAATTACATGATATTTAACTAATGAGGTACCCACAAAGTGGAAACATACCTCTTACACTTTTAATACTAAAACAAGCAAATAATAACAATAAAGAAAACATCCATCCATGATAAATTAAATAAATCAAGTGGTGTGTCGCGCCTAGTGCTATAGCAATACCGCAAGTACACGGGTCGCCGAAGTAATAAAGTAGTGAGTGAGTTATCATTCCACTTAGGACAAGGCCAAGCACTAGTGCAAACCTTAATCGTTGTTTAGCAAATTAATAGTTTTGTGAAGTTTTGTAATTGAAGACAATTAACTTAAATAAATGAAAGCAAAGATAAATTGTGTTTTGTGTAAAAAGGATTGATGATAATGATACTATCCAGATATTGAATCCCCCTAGCCTCAATTACATTGCATGATAGAGTTGAATTGGCATTCCTCTAACTTAGACTAAAACCTCTCTCGAGTGAATTAATCCCTAATCACTAAGTAGAGTGCCAGAATCTCTTCTCAAACACAATTAAATAGATCTTGCATTAAGAACAAGGAACTATAAACTAAAGAATCTTGTAAGTCTATCTCTAGCACCCCAATCAATCTTCAACCCTTATGAGTAATCAATTCATATCAAGCTTTCTCAAGTCAATAATATGAAAATTGCAACCAATCAATAAGCATGCTATTATCAATTGGAAATAAATCATTAAGCATCATAAGAATAAAAGAACTGCATCAATTAAAATTTATTCAATCATACAAATAAGCTAGGGTTCTTCAATATATAGATAGAGAATGAATTAGTTCATATTCAATACTCTTAATACAACAACAACAACAATAACATTAAAATAAATAAAAGGAGAAAATAGAAAAACCCCTTTCAATGTAGCTTCTTCAATCTCCAGGAGCTACCAATAGAAGATGGAGATGCTGTAGAGGATGGAAATGGAGGATGAAGATGAAGAGACAAGGAAAGTGCCACTCCCTCCTTGCCCAAAACGTGTATGCCCAGCCTCCTCCTCTCAAACCTCTCTTCTCTGCCTCTGTTCTCTGTTTCCTGCAAAACCTCCCAGCAGAACCCTCTGCAGAAGCTTGTTCTTCTTCCTCTTCTTCTCTTTTTATTTCCCTCCAAAGCTCCAAGCCCATGCCTTCCAACTCAAACCAATCTTCCTTGTCTCCCACATCCCCTTTGTTTAATCTTTCTTTCTATCATTTAGACAAGCTTTTTCTTTCTTTAATCTTTCTTTTGGAAAAAGGAAATTGGTTGTCCCCCACTTGTTCCTCAAACCGTGCAAGAGAATTTAACTTTTAATAGGTGACACGGCCAAGCCATGAGTGGCTTGGTCGTGTCTCTCATCTTTCTTTGGGACACGGCCAAGCTAGTTGGCCGTGTCCATCATTGCCAATTCTTTCCTTCTTTCTTTTCTTTTCTTTTCTTTGTTCTCAAGGAGTGACAAGGCCAAGCTTGTGGCCGTGTCATGTGACACGGCCACAAGCTTGGCCGTGTCACTTGGGTGTGTCACCTTTTGCTTCTTCATTTTGCTTCTTCCTTGCTTGTCCTTTATTCTTTACATGGGATGGGACACGGCCAAGCTTGTGGCTGTGTCATGTGACACGACCACTGGCTTGTCCATGTCACCTGGGTGTGTCAGTTACTACCTTCATTTCTTTCCTTTCTTGGTTGGTCTCTTTGGGTGAGACACGGCCACTAGCTTGGCCGTGTCTCTTGGGTGTGTCAGCTACTGTCTTGGAATTCATTTGAGGGACATGGGCAAGCTTGCTTTGGCTTGGCCATGTCTTGCTTGATTCAAGCTCTTTTTCATTGTTTTGATCCTCCAATGGAGTTTTTCCACTTTAACCTAAAACAAACACTTAAAACAAACTTAATCAAATGAAACATTAACTAAAAAAACATAGAAATCCATACTAAAAATAGGTATAAAATGATCTCATCAAATACCCCGCACTTAATTCCTTGCTTGTCCCCAAGTAAGGCTAAAATCAAAACAAACTAAACTCAAAAATTTTGTCAAGTTCAAGAGTTATAAAGTACATCAAGACTTCCCTATCCCTAAATCCACAATCAATATCAAATCGGCCAAAATTGATACCAATGCAATTAAGTGGCTTTCCAAGCATAACCTATGTTGTCACTCCCTCACCAACTCTTAAAAGTGTTTGACCAAGGTGGTGTTTACACTCATAACAATCAATGAAAGATTATTGCCATAGGCTTGCTTATCTATCAAATCTCCACCACTTAATTACAATCAAGCATCAATCAAAAGGTCTTTTATTGGGTTGTAATGGGGTTAGGGTAAAGGCATGGCATTTAGGAAATGTAAGCTTAATCATTAAGTTCAAGAGCACTTCAAGAATGAAGTAACCGATCATATGTATAACCCAACAATCCCAAAACTCCTTCCTCTTATCTACCCCTTGACATTGAAAGAACTTTTCAAGGGAACTCACTTATTACATCTTGCAATGATTATTTCTAAAACATATTCCAACCCTTTCAACAAGAACAACAATTATTTGATTTTTTTTATTTTTTTATTTTTATTTGATATATATATTTTTTTATATTTTTCTTTGCAATCTTAAACCTACTAAATTTAACCCCACACTTAGTTTGACACAACACTCGATCGTAAACACTCTTAAAATGCTATTGACCTAATGAAAGGGTAAGAGACAAAATAGCATGATTCAAAGTTGGTAGTATTGTGAAAAATAAAGAAAAGGAAAAAGGAAATAGGCTCAAAATTGGCTAAATAAGGTTAAAAATAGGGTTGGTCTTTTTAAGCCAAAGTGGGTTCACCTAATTTCCTTAATCATCTTGATGCCTAATTGAAATTTTTTATGTAATCTTAAAATGCATATCAAAGCAAGTTCTAGCAAGTCATCAATCAAAGATGTTAAACCACAAAAAGAATAATAAGTTGATGGCTCAATTTCTCACTAAGTTAAAGGTAATGCAAGGAAAAACCAACAAAATTGTCAATAAGCATCAATTCTACTCAAATCTTAAATTCATGCTTCGAAAATTCAAAGGTCATCAATCAACAATTTATAACAATTGAACTTTTCAAAATTCATTTATTCAAAGAAAACATGAAAAACATTAACTAAACTAACACAAAAATAAATTAAAATTAAAACACAAAACACAAAATGCACCCCACACACAAAATTTCACATTGTCCTCAATGTGAGCATGCATAAACTAAACGAGAGTTTAGAGGAAACCTGATTTCCATCGTTCCCATATATGATGTGTAGGGCTCCTTCTACCCATAATGCATGTGCAGCCCATGACTGAAAGGATGAACAACATATAACTTTGAAATGTGCCTAATGTATGGCAACTCCTAAATATTATTCCTTGAAGAGAAATTATCCCAAAGGGACATGTGAGGAGGCATGAAAGGCCATGTCTCTCATCTTTCTTTGGGACACGGCCAAGCTAGTTGGTCGTGTCCATCACTGCCAATTCTTTCCTTCTTTCTTTTCTTTTCTTTGTTCTCAAGGAGTGACACGGCCAAGCTTGTGGCCGTGTCATGTGACACGGCCACAAGCTTGGCCGTGTCACTTGGGTGTGTCACCTTCTGCTTCTTCATTTTGCTTCTTCCTTGCTTGTCCTTTATTCTTTGCATGGGATGGGACACAGCCAAGCTTGTGGCCGTGTCACGTGACACGGCCACTGGCTTGGCTGTGTCACCTGGGTGTGTCAGTTACCGCCTTCATTTCTTTCCTTTCTTGCTTGTTCTCTTTAGGTGAGACACGGCCACTGGCTTGGCCGTGTCTCTTGGGTGTGTCAGCTACTGTCTTGGAATTCATTTGAGGGACACGGCCAAGCTTGCTTTGACTTGGCCATGTCTTGCTTGATTCAAGCTCTTTCTTCATTGTTTTGATCCTCCAAGGGAGTTTTTCCACTTTAACCTAAAACAAACACTTAAAATAAACTTTAAACCAAAATCAAATGAAACATTAACTAAAAACACATAGAAATCCATACTAAAAATAGGTATAAAATGATCTCATCATCAAGCATTGAAATTAAGTAAATCAACCACCAAAGCATATAATAGACTACATAATCAAATATAAAAATAAAGCAAGTAGAGATACAAATTGAGGTTTACTGTTTCTATATAAAGTTCTTTAATAATATTTAGGGTTTTGGAATCTTAAGATAGTATTATTGTTATTTGTTTAGGCTATTGTAAGTTTTAAGAGAATTGAAAGGGATTAGGGTTTTATAAATTTAAGAAATTAGTAAGGTTCGTTGATTGATCAAATTAGGGTTTGAGCGGTAAAATTATGAAATTAGGTTTTTATGGCTTGAATCCTTGATTTTGTTTTGTCGTGCTTAAAGGTAAGAATGGTTTTAATATGACTATAATAACTACTTAAGTATTTTTGGATGGAACAAATATAGAAAGTCTTTAAGGGAGTTATATGAAAGATTAAAATATCCTAGTGAATAAAATTATAAAAAGCTACTGTGAAGATTTGAAAATAGAATTTGAATTTATGGTTTGAATAAATTAGGGTTTAGGTTTGTATTTTGAATAAAGCTACTGTATTTTGAATAATCATAATAAAGGAAGTTAAACATAAAGATTTATAATACATAAATAAATATTGACCCAAGCCCACACGACGGTCTCGCTAGCCGGTTAGCGGGCGGGGGTCAAGGGGGCAGCTTTTAGGATTGTAGGTTTCGGTGTTGAAAATTAAGATTTTAGGGTTTAAGATTTAGAAAATAGGGTTTTGAAATTGGAAGAAACTAGTGTTATTTTTAAAAGAATAATGCTTATTGTGTGATTTTGGAAAGAATGATTAATTAGGGTTAAAACTTTTGATGGTTTAAAAAAATAAGGCTATTGACTTTTTTTAATAGAGATTAGGGTTTTCGGAATTAATAAAATGATTTAGGGTTTTTGGAAACAGAAGGATGTTTTAAGGTTTTTGGATACAAAAGAAATGAATTAGGGTTTTTAAGGTATTTGGAAAAAACTTTTTAGGGTTTTAAGGTTTAAAAGAAACATAAGAAATAATTTGTTAATTTTCAGTGATTGAAGCTACTGTAAAAAAAAGAAAATAGAGATTCAAACCTCCATTCGTTGGTTCCACCAAAAGTTGCTTTTCTGGATGAATTGTTGATGGCTTTGCTTATTGCTAATCTTCTCTGGCTAGGGTTTTCTGTAAACCAAGTTTTGATCACCTAATCAAAGTCCCACTATCCGATCCAAGCCCAAAGTTCTCCTCCCCTTAATGTTTTTTTCTTGTCCTCTCCAAAGTTTTTTTCGATCACCTTTTTTATGTTTTAAAGTGTTATTTATAGGAAAATTTAGAAGGTTAATTCCAATTATTTAAGGAAACTATAATTAATTAAGAAAAGAAAACCAAAACCAAATAGAATTTGGTTTCGAAAAAAAAATTGCGTTGGAAAAATCTCGCTAGCAAAATTGTGAGCGCTAGCCAAAACTGCGAGGAAATTTGTGAGAGCTGGGCACGCTGGAGGGGCTGCCAGGCCACTTCGCCGCAGGAATTTCCTGCAGCGAAATTGGCCTTGGCCAATTACTTTCGATGATGAATTTTTTCATCGCTGATTTTTATTTTTATTTATTATTATTATTTAAAAAATTGTAAAAAATAAATACTAAAATAAATATTATTTAATTAAGATAACACAAAATTATTTTGGACTATATAAAATATATTGGATCGGACTAGGTCAAAAATTAAGGGTCTACAGAGTGGTTATGCCATGCTTGATCTTCATATCTTGTGTGAAAGTATGGTATCCCTTACATGACACAACACAGGCAATACGAGCATCCTAACTCACACACACAATGCAAACTAAAATGATGCAATGGATAATATCATAATAAGAAAGAATAAAATAATATAAAGAGTAACTGAATCAACTTTTCTTATCCCTAGTGGAGTCGCCACTATGAGTTCGGCACTATTAGGCTTAGAGCCTTAGAGAACACGGGCCTAAACCCAAAGAAAATGGAGTCGCCACCCAGACAGAATAAGAAAAGAAAGGGATGGTGACTCGATTCCTAAGGAATCCTTTACCCTCTAATGAGTTCGAAAAGTTGGATACGTGTAGGGAAAGTGAGAATGACCCAACACCCTCACAACTCCCGGTTCATTAGAACCGGCCTCCTTTTCAGGTCTAAATATTATAGAATTCTTAATCATTATGATATTATCCATTCTACATGCAGTAATTAAAATAAAAACATCATCATATTAATAATAAAAATAATGTTCAATCAAAACAAATAAATGAAAAATTATTCGAGGATGGAAACATGTCCTTACATTGTCCATTGTCTAAAACTAAATAGGACACCCACCAAAAGGTGGAAACGTGTCCTTTACATTAATTCCAAAATTTGAAATAATTTAAAATACATAAGGCTTAACTAATGAGGTACCCACAAAGTGGAAACATGCCTCTTACAATTTTGAAACTAAGGTAAACAAATAAAATAACATCCAGTCATCCAATATAAATAAAAGCAAACCATCCATTAAATAAAATAAACCATTCATCATTAACATATAAAAAATCACATAATCAAACAAATAATTAAAATTAGAATTAAAACCATTAAAAAATAAAATTAGGGTTTCATATTTTGAGATTAGTGTTTTAGATTTTGAAATTGTAGTTATTGTGTCAAGATTAGGAGGCTTAGAAAATAAGGTTTTGGATTTTAAGATCAAGGAAATTTAGGGTCTTTGAGTAAGGGTTTTAGGATTTTTTATTTCTAGGGTTTTTGAGTTAAGGTTTTGGTATTATGGGATTTAGAGTTTAGTTTTAAGAGGTAGGGTTCAAGATGGCTACTGGATATTTAGAGCTTGAAGCTTTGGATTAAGTATAAGAATTAGGTCACTGGATTAGGTTTTTAAGATTTGGATTTTGGATGAGGGCTCGAATTATTGGTTATTGAACACTAAGGTTTGGATTAGGGTTTAGGGATTAGGTTTACTGGATATTAGGTTTTGGTTTATGATTTAGGGATATTAGGTTTACTGGATATTAGGGTTTGGTTTATTGGTTTACTGGATATTATGGATAGGAACCGAGGTTGGGGGATTAGGTTTTAGGAAGTCACAGTTTCTGGATGTTAAAAAAACAATTAGGGTTTTCTTGATTGGAAATAGATTTGGGTTTTTTTGAACTTGAAAATTATTTAGGATTTTTTTATTTTAAGAAAATAATTAGGGTTTTTGTAGATTGGAAATAGGTTTTGTAAATGGTGAAAAAAATTAGGGTTTTAACAATTGAGACGTTAAATTAATCAAAGTGTTCAAAAAAAGGAAAACCCGGATATTGCATGCTTAAACATATTATAAAACAAAAAGATGAAACAATTTTAAATATGAACAAGTTAATGTCAAAGCTCAAACCTCCGTTGTTGATTCCACAACAATTTGATTCTAGTTGAACAATAGCAAAGACAGTGTGGGTGCCTTTGATGGATTGTTTGTTGATGAACATAGGGTTGTTACTTGATTCTTTTTGATGGGTGCTTATTACTTGCTGCCTCTTTCCTTTTAATTGATAACTGCTGATCATTTGCTTGCCTTTTAAACTTATATTTATAGGCAATACATCATTAACCCTAAACCTAATTGACTGGATTCGTGTTGAACAACAAATCCTAGCTAAATCAGGAATCAAGAGGCCAAAAATAAAAATTACCAAGTTTCATGTCGATCAGTAGTGCCAGGTCTACATGAGGCCTTGCTTATGTCAACCTGGACAACTAGGTCGACATGAGCCATGCTCATGTTGACTTGGGTCATCTACGTCGACATGAGCAAAGGCTCAAACAGCCAGGGCCCGTCCCGACTCTAAGTAATGTTGTATTTTTTAATTTCTTGGACCGTAAACTCTTAATTTGGTCCTAACCAACTTGATTTAGGGTTTTACAATTGAATTTATACCTTTTTTTTATCCAAACTGACTTATTTAAAAATTACAAACTAGGTTTAAATCTTTTAAAGCCGGATCGGATTTATTTTGCCATTCATTAATGAGGACCGTATCAAATTTGGGTCAAAATTAACAATAATCATCATTGGAGTTATATTAGAAGTAATTTTAATGTTACCAATTCAATTCATTCTCCCCCTTTGAGAAAGTCAAAAATAAAGCAAGTGACATAATAGCAAAGCAAATACACATAATTGCAAAGATTTAAAACAAAATAATATTTCATTAAAAATAAAAAGAAACAAAATGTGTGATATATTACAATTAAGAGCCATAAAAGAAAATAAGATCACACAAATGAAACAAAAATTAAAATAGGAAGATCAAGGAAGAACATCATCATTCTCATATCATTTTCTTTTTCATCATCCTCTTCTTTACCTTCATTTTCACCTCCTTCTTATTCAAAGTGAGTTCCTGCAATGCCTAGAAATTTTAGGCAATAATTTTCTGTATGAAGTGCATATATAAGTGTAGATTGGACTAATTATGTTGTTATGCAGGATTTAAGTATTTGGACTTTGTGGAAATAATGTTTATTAAGCCTTAATAAGTGAAAAATTAAATTATAACATGGATTTAATCACTATTTTCAGAAAAAAGGGGTTTTAAAGAGATAAGAAATTATAGAAATTCCCTTATGGTCCCCAAATTAAATTGTACTATAATTGATATATGAAAAGTGGATAATAGGGCTTTAAAATAGTTAAAGTAATTATTTTTTTTTAATTTTATGGATTTAAAAATCAAATTAAGGGATAATTAAAGAAAGTAGATGTATTGAAGCAAAGGTTTGAGCAATGTATGGAATTAAAGCTCTTAGATATTGTAAGCAGGAATTTTTGCTCTCACTCCCATATGGATTGGTTCTTGTGACTTTGGCACTGTTAGGCTTAGGGCCTTAGAGAACACTGGCTTAAATCCAGAGAAAAAAAAGTTGCCACCTAGACTGGCTCAGAAGATAGAAAGGGGGTGAATGACCCGATTCCTAAGCAATCTCTAACCCCCTATTGGGTTCAGAAAGTTAGGTACACATAGGGAAGGTGAGATGACCCAGCACCCCATAGCGTCCAGTTTATTAGAATCGATCTCTTTCTCAGGTCTAAATATTATTGAATTCTTAAGCATTATAATATTATCCATACTATATGCAATTATTAAAATAAGCAATTATTATATTATAAATAAAAAAAGAAATAAAATGGACACTCATCCAAAGATGAAAACATGCCCTTACAAATGTCCAAATATTCATAAAGAAAATAAATAAAATAGGACACCAACCAAAAGGTAGAAATGTATCCTTTATGTCCCAAAGTATTTAAATATATTAAATTAGAAAAAATAAATAAATAAAATAAATAAAGCACCCACGAGTGGAAACATGCCTTTTACATCCTTAAAATCCAAATAATAAAATTAATACCATTCAACCATTCATAGCAAAATGAATAATTGAAATATGTAGTTTAATTATCACAATAATAATAATAAATTAGAGTTTAATAAAATAAAATTAAAGTTAATCACAAATTGCAATCTACAAATAAATATTAACGAGGGCTCGCGTACGGCTATCCCGCTAGCTGGTTAGCGAGGGTCAAGGGGGAACTATCCTCGAAAGGTAAATGATTTACAAGATATGATTTTGGTGGGGATTTATAATTTCTATCTAAACTAGGGTTTCATATTTATACAATTTAGAGTTTTTTCTAAATTAGAGTTTTATATATCAATTAGGATTTTCGAAACAAGATAAGGGTTTTAATATGTAGATTAGGGTTTTTAGAATATGAGTTTAAGCTAATTATGTAAACAATGTAAGATTAGGGTTCTATAATAAGTTTAAATCTCTGATAAAATTGAACTTAAAACTTATCAAATCAATAAAACTTTACAACATGCCTAATTCATAAAATAACATAAAGATAGATAGTTAACTTTAATTTTAACTTGTTATTAACATTGGTTGAATGGAGAAATCTGAAGACTAATGCTTTTCAGCTACTTCCTTCTTAATTGTTATGTTTGGTTCTATATCTTCTGATTTTTTTGAGTTTCTATTTGTTTCTTGCTTTTTTCCTCAATTTTGTTGTTGCCTCTTCTGTTTAATTGTTGCTAGGGTTTAATGATAATTGCTTAATATTAGGTCTTGTCCCTTTGTCCGTTGCTTAGTCCTGTATTTATAATAAACAAATTGGGTTAACATTAGCTTCATAAACTAAGCTTAATCAGGATTTGGCATAGATTAAGACCTAAAATAGGAACCATATCAAATTAAAATGCTTTAAGTTCAATATGAAACGTGGCCATATTGATTTAAAACTTGTTTAATTCGACATGGACTAACATCAATATGAAATAGGATCAAGTCCAATTCGATATGGATGTGTCCATATCTAATTAGAATTGATCTAATTTGATCAATATCAAATTAGACTTGATCTAATTCTGTATGGGCAATCCATATCAAATTGGATCAAGTCTAATTCAATATGGATGTTGTCCATACCGAATTGGACATGATCCAATTTGATATGGCATGACCCATATCTAATTAAACCGAACCAAACCTATTTCAACTTTGGATCGGACCATTTAAGGCTTTAAACATTAAACCAGCTTATTTTGGGGCCTTTAAAATGAAATCAAACTATGTTTAAGCTTTTAAAATTGGATTGGATCTGATTTAAAATTTCAAAGTTAGACCATCCTAGTTTAGGACCAAAATTAAGGGTCTACAGTTTTACCCCTTTCTTGAAAGATCTGAGGCTTTAGTAGAAGAGAGTGAAAAGCATTGATATAGCTTCAACACACATCTGTAAAACAAAACAAAGAGACAAGCGAATAGAATTTCAAAGGATGGATACTTTATGGTAAAGGAACATTGAGCATCAACATCTGACTGTTGAGCAATTCTAATATCTCAACGGGCTATTGGGAAACTCTAATATTCCAATGAAAATCACCAAGCGACTCTAATATCTTGGTTTTGATGAACTTGAACTTGTTTGGGTTCTAGACCATATGTTGGATTTGGGTTTTGAACCCGATACTGGATTTAGGTTCTGCACCTGAGATTGGATTTTGGTTCTCGATCGAGACTGGATTTGGGTTTTAGACCTGAGACTGGATTTGCATTCTTGACCTAAGACTGGATTTGGGTTCTCGACCTGAGAGTTAATTTAGGCAACTCTAACATCCCAATAGGTTCATTATGCGACTCTAATATACTGATGAAATGACAAAGTGACAAAACCATTGAGTGACTCTAATATCTCAACAGGTCAATGGGCAACTCTAATATCCTAATGGGTCTATCAAACAAATTTAATATCTTGATAAAATCACCAAGTGACTCTAATATCTTAATGAGTGAAAACAATCATCGGGCGACTCTAATATCTTGGTAAATCAAAACAATCATCGAGCGACTCTAATATCTTGATGAAATGACCGAGCAACTCTAATATCTTGGTAGGATAGTGAGCGACTCTAATATCTCACTTGAAACAAACCTGGATAGTTCAACGTATCAAGAAAAATTGCACCATCAGAATACTTCAACAAATCCAATATAGGCTGGAGATTATGCCATTAGGATACTTCAACAAATCAAACATTGGTTGAAGAATGTGCTATCAGGATGCTTCAACATATCTAACATAGACTGGGGATTGGAAGCTTCAACAAATCCATTTGAAAATGCCTGCCTTTACAGAAATATATCTTTATTTTGATTCTCTATTCTTGGGGATGGACCTTTGTCTTGCCTCAACTTCAACTCTTATAGCTGGACTAATATGATCTTCATCTTGATTCCTCACTCTTGCAAATGGACCTTTGTCTTGCCTCGACTTTAGCTCTTCTAGCTGGACTAATCTTCTATCATATGAGAGATTTGGCTTTCTTCTAGCCACTTGTTCTGATCTTTAATGGATTATGTTGGCCTTTTATCACCTGAGAGTTGTGGTTTTCTTCTAGCTAGTTGTTCCATTCTTTTAACAAATTGTGCTAACCTTTTATCATCTGAGAGTTGTGGCTTTCTTCTAGCCTGTGCTCCATTTTGCAAAAAATTCAAGTATTTTTTAGCTAGCCCTCATATCATTTCTTTGACTCATGTGTGGTAAAATATTGAAAGTGAGTCTAAAAATGTTTTGTGCACACATAAATTTAAACATTGAAAAGGAGTGGTTTTGCACCCTTTGTAGGCTCGATCCAATGAGTTTGCTCCCATGTAGGCCCTGATTGATGTTTGTGTTTTGTCTAGCTCCTTAAACAAGCATGCATCTTTTTTATGTAAAGTGACTGGATCTTTCTCAAGCGATGGGCCTTTCATGCCTCCTAACTCCATATCTGCTTTGGATTGTTTTACAAAATATCAGTTGTTCACTTTGACAAAGAATAGACAACACAAGACAATAAAAATGCAGTGTGATATGTTCATGTATGCATGATATGCATGGATGATACTTACAATGATTAACTCACAAGCCCAGGTGTTAGGCCAAAGCATTGCCATTGGTCCCTTTTAGATGCCGGTTCAGAATAATAGATGACTTCACACCATTGGCTTTATCTTCAATATGTATAAAGCATAAGTAGTGGAGGCCTAAGCAAGGTAGTCAAAGGCATAGGAAATGCTCATTTTAGCCAGTAATTCAACACATTAATTGGTAACTTCTCCATTACCTTGCGAATGATCCTTTCATTAACCCTCTTTTACATAATATCTCCTTTGAGATTTTATAAAGCAACATACTTCCCTCAACTTGAAGGTTTATATAACAATAAAAATACCTTTTTTATTTTAAAATGTTGGCTTTGTCAAATTAGTATCAATTTACTTCAGAGCTCGATTTTCCTAAATTAACATATCTATAAAATGACAACCCTAGTTACCATACTAAACTCAGGAATCATTTCCATTTGAGCAAGAACTATTGCATTTCAGATGGAGACATAGACATTACTTGGCCAAAGATCTTATTGAGTTTAAATATTATCTATCTTATATACATGTTTTTTTCAATAATCTCCAATAATATACTCTACCTATTTAGAGAGATCAATATATATTTAATAGGCTTGAAATGGAGTCTATAAGGGATATGGATTAAATTAAGGCCATTTTAGAATGGAGCTAACGTGACACTGCTGGCAGACCTTCACACTACAAACTTCTTATTGTTGTTAAGGGTATTCTTAACCTTTGGGCATCATTTCCTTTTGACTTCATAAAAAGACAAAGCTTGAATGTCCTTCCATCTTCTTGGCAGAAATCTAGATCTAATCAGTACTATCTTGACCTTTAGACTACCCTTTTCTTCCTCTTTCTTTCTGTCCTTTTCCCTTTTGGAATATCAAGTCTAAGACAATATTGCTGACTTGGAGCTATGTTGGATAAAATGAAAGATGTTCCTTCCCCTAATTCTCTAATTTTATTTGAATCTTTGGCTAGACTAGATAAACTAAGTGGAAGTCTTATGCTGCTTCAAGTAAAAGGAACTCGGTTGGCTTTCTAAATCACCTTTTTTGGGTTTTATTTTCTTTTCCTTTTTATTTTCTTCTTCTTTTCCTTTTTCTTTCCCTTTTCTTTTCTTTTCAATTTTTTGCTTTTTTGCTTTTTATTTTTTTGCCCTAGCTCAAAGAGAGTTGTCTTATTTGTACCATCTTATACTTCTGGCTATGAATGGGTAGGATGAGTTTACTTCAGTGAGGATTAATCCTTTGTTTCCCTAATGTCATTCTATGATATTAGGTCTAGTTTAGGTGACCTTCAACTGTCCATATAGTCTTGGATGTACGTCCTTTTCTTTGATCTTCTTTCCCCTTTATTCTTTAGTGATCATCAGACTTGCCATAGGTATCACAACAGCCAATAAAAGCAAGTTAAAACTTTTATGAAGGCTCAAAGGGACAAACTAGGGATTGATATTTAATATGGTGTATACTAGTTGTTGGCTAACCAAACAATGCCTATATCATCTCTCTCTTAAATACACACAGTTCAATTTTTTCTCAAAAGTTCATCAAAGCATGTTCTAAGATTGACTAGGAACTAGAAAAATGTAATTATGCATGAGCTCTCTCTAATTAAACATGCATAGCTTAATGCTATAGAGCAACTCCCTCATCTAGCAAAGTCATTCAAATTATAATGCATAGATACACTAATTTATGAATGTCAAGTTAGATTTATCATTGGTTGAGTACGAAAATAAGACATAAATGTAACAAAAATAGTTTATTTGCAAAAATGTTAATTGAAAAATAATTATTCCAAAATACCAAAGAAAGAAGAAATAAATAGGCAGCACTCAAGCTTAAGGAAGTTTATTGAATTGTAGTCAAAAAGTTTGATATATTTAGACATATTAGAGGTAGCAGTCATTGCCTCCTCATTAGCAGTTGGTTCAAGCTTGCTTAGTAGCACCTCTTTAGTAGTTTCTCCATCTACATCTTGAAAGGACAAAATGACAAAACTTTTCTTTAATCCTTCCTCTATCATGAAGGTTACTGGAGGTGGCACTTTTCTAAACTTAGGCAATGGATTGCTTTTAGTGCAAGGCTTATAAAGCTCAGGTAGCTTGCTACTATCGATCAAATCTTAGATCTCTTACCTTAAGTGAACACATATATCTATCTCATGCCCTTGCACTTGATGGAATTGCCAAAAGGCCTTGGCATCAAAACTTGATGGCGGAGGATTCGGTAAAGGTCGGGGAGCCAATGGCTATATAACCCATTTTCTACAACTTGTTGAATACCTAGGACAATGGTTTTCCCAACTCTAAAAACTATCTTCTATTTGCTTGACTAGTTATTGCATTGACATCCACTGACTTCTATGTATCCTAACCGCCAGACTGATAACTTTCCCTATCATTTTGTCTTCCAAAAAAATGATTCTTCTCTCTTTCCCATTTTTTTATTTGTAAGCTAGCTTTGAGAAGATCTTTGAAATCTCTGATAAGAGTGTGAGACATCCGTTCATGAAGATTAGGTAGGGCAACTCTTACTATCATCCTAATTTGATCATATTCATTCTGCCTTGTGAGTGTGGATTTTTGCCCCCACTCTCGGTGGAATAGTTCTTATGACTTCGGCAATGTTTAGGCTCGGAGCCTTAGAGAACATGGGCCTAAGCCCAGAGAAAATGGAGTCGCTACCCGGATGCACCGGATAAAAGAAAGGGGTGGATGACTCAATTCCTAAGGAATCCCTAACCCTCTAATGGGTTCAGCAAGTTGGGTATGTGTATGGAAGGTGAGAAATGGCCCAGCACCCCCACAATGCCCGGTTCATTGGAACCGGCCTCCTTCGCAGTTCTTAATATTATAAAATTCCTAAATATAACAATATTATCCATATTACATGCAACAATTAAAATAAACCATTATTATATTAAAATCAAAACAATTTCCAAACAAAGCAAATAAATGGACACCCATCCAAGGATGGAAACATGTCCTTACATCATCCATGTCTAAACTAAATAGGATACCCACGGAAAGGTAGAAACATGTCTTTTACATTGGTCCAAAATATAAAAGCTATTTAAATTACATGATATTTAACTAATGAGGTACCCAATAATGGAAACATACCTCTTACAATTTTAATACTAAAATAACCAAATAATAATCATAATTATAAAGAAAATATCCATCCATGATAAATTAAATAAATCAAGCATTGAAATTAAATAAATCAACCAACAAAACATATAATAAACTACATAATCAAATCTAAAATTAAATAAAGCAATTAAAGATACAAATTAGGGTTTACTGTTTCTATTTAAAGTTCTTTAATTAACATTTAGGGTTTTGGGATTTTAGTATTATTATTGTTATTTGTTTAGGCTACTGTAAAGGTTTTGGAAAATTGGAATGGATTAGGGTTTTATGAATTTAAGAAAATAGTAAGGTTTTTTGGTTAATCAAATTTGGGTTTTGGAATCTTAAGACATTAGAGTTTATAATTCATGGTTACTAGATTGTGATTTTAGTTTTATTATATTATGGCTTTTAGGGTTTAGATTAACTAGTTTGGGCTTAAAGTTCACTGAATTAGGGTTTAGGAAAACTTAGGGTTTATGTTTTGGTTTTTTGAGAAAGTTAGGGTTTTTGGTATTTTAGAAAGCATATTTGGTTTTAGGATTTAAGAAAACAGTTTAGAGTTTTATAAAATAATTATGATTTTTAGAAAACATAAAGAGAACTAGGGTTTGGAGATTCAAGAAAATATTTGGAGATTTTGGACAAAAAGTTATGGTGCAGATGAAAATAGTTGGTAAAAACAATTTAGGGTTTTAAAGCTTTTGGAAACAGAAGAAACCCTTTAAGTTTTTTAAGGTTTTGGAAACAGAAGAGTAATTTAGGGTTTGTGAAGTTTGGAAACAGAAGAATAGTTTAGGGAATTTAAGGTTTGATCACTGATTAAGGTTACTGGATGAATATATTACCAAGTTTAATGATTTAAGTTACTTAGAAAACAAACGATGGAAACATTGTAAATAATCATCAAATCAAAGATTTATAATCAAACCTCCGTTCTTTGGTTCCTCCACAATTTGATTTCTGGATGAACAAAGACAAAGGCAAGGTTACTGCCTTTGATGGATTGATTGCTTCTTGTTGCTAGCTTTTTTTTCGTTTCTTGCTTCTTTCAAATCTAAAGTCCCAAGTATAGCTTAGTAACACCATTTTTTTTATCCCATCAAAAAGTCTAATTTTTCGGTCGATCAAAGTCCCAAAGTTTTGCTCAGTAAAACAAAATTTTTCCCTCATACTGAGTTTTTAATGTGTTATTTATAGGAAAATAATAAACTTACTTCTAATTTTTTAAGAAAAATAAAATTAATTAAGAAAAGAAACCAAAACCAAATAGAATTTTTTTTTGAAAAAACTGCGTTGGAAAAAACTGCGAACGTTGGCCAAGAATTGGGAGTGAGCAAAGAAATTCCTACGGGCGGGCGCTGGGCAGCCAGCCAATTCGCCATAGGAATTTCAGGCGGCGAAATGACCCAAGGCCATTTCACCCGTAGGAAATTTCTGTGAGCGAATTAGCCTGGCCAATTGGACATTCGGCGACGAAATTTTATCTTCGCCGATTTTTATTTTTATTTTTTATTTTTATTTTTTTAACTTCACCATTTTTTATTAAAAATTATAAATAATAAATACTAATATAAATATTATTTAATTAAAATACCACAAAAATTATTTTGGACTATATAAAATTATTTGATTTGGGTACTTAGACCCGAGATTGAATTTGATTTGACTGACCTTTTATCAGTTGAGAATTCAGGTATAACTGGTTGTTCCATTTTTATGGATTGTGAGTCTTTGTCCACCAAAAATAGATCTTTATCTATTGAAAATTAGGTCTTTAACTGTAATATCCCTAAGTGTGCCTAGAAGTTGTGATAATATTGTTATTAGTGAATTGAATGTGTGATTGATAAGTGGTAATTGTGTATGATTTATTTGGAGGATAATAGAAGTTGAGAAAATAATGTATATGTGTGTAGTTGGAAGGAATGCATTGTGTAGAGAGAAGTGTATATGTAGTGTATATGGTGATATATATAACATATAAGTTGGTCAAAGGGCTTGGTCAAGGGAAGAAGATATTTTATTTGTGATTTGTGAAATTACCTATATGGGTATATATGTGACAAAAGTTTAGTTAAATGGAGAGGGCATTATAGTAATTTTCTTTTGGATGAGTATTTAATGCATGTGGACTTTGTGTTTTCTTCATCATTTCTTCTTCTTCTCCTTGTGTTGGCCGGCTCCTTCATTGGCAAAGAAAAACAAAAGAACAAAGAAAGGTTTTGATGATTTTAAGCTCCAATGTTGAGAGAGATTTCAAGTAGCTAAGTTGGATTTCAAGGAATTTTATCATCTTGGTAAGTTTTCTCTTGTTTACCTTGATTCTTTTTGAAGTTGTGTTTGGATTGAGTTATGTTTAGTAATAGTATGATTAAGTATGTTTGTAATTTGTTGAGAAGAGTTGAAATGGATTTGAAAAGGAGAAGTAAATTGGTGTTGGTGATGGAAGAGTAAGAATTGTGTTTAGTGAATATTTTTCTGTTTTACAATTAGTAAAGGCTGTGACTTGTATGATTTTTAATTAATTATATAAAAATGTTCTTGAAGTGAATTTTTGATATGTTGTGCCTCTATGAGTCTAGAATGACTGAAAAATATGTTGATTCGATTTTGGAATGGTTATGAGTTTAGAAAGATTATTTTTATTAGACCTGTTCCAGCAGGTACCTTAATTGAGACAGCTATATTTCGGGATTTTTAATAAAATGTAGAAAAATCATATCCAATTGAATTTTGGATATGTTGTTGCTTAGTGAGTCTAGTATTTGAGAAAAATAATTTGGAACCACGTTGATTGAATTTGATTTATGGAATTCACAAAGTTCAGAACTGCTGCCAGGATGCAGGGCAATTGGGGCAGTCTGGTTAGGTGAACTATTTGACCAAGATTTTGTGTTCAGTTTGATCTGAAATTTTAAAGGAATGATTTTAAGATACAAAACTAAATTCTGTAAAAATTTTAGAATTTTTAGTCAAGTAGATTATTTTATACAATTTTTCAAAATAAGGATAAAATGGAGTCTAAAACCAAAATGTACTATTCATATGGTCATTTTGCTAATATTCCTTTTGGATTAGGTTGTGAAGAGGTTGAATTGCCCTAATTTGTGAAGTGAAGAACTATTGAGTGGAGAAGAGTTTAGAGTGGTGTGAAATGTTATTAAGGTAAGTACCAATGTTGCATGATTGCATTGTTAATGCATATCACTAATGTATTTTGATGTGTTTATATCATTAATGATATGTATATATATAATTGTGTTATGGGAAAATGAAAGATGTGAATGATTTGATGAATATTAATGTATGAGAATACAATTGATTGAGTATAATTAAATAATATTAGGTAAATTATTACATTGTTAATCTAATGTGACTTGTATAGTGTGAAAGAGAAGAGGATCATTCAACAAGGTATGAGCTATGCAAATTTATTATGATAAACATTTTTATGAAGAATTACTTTAATGTACTTTGTAATGTTATAACAATGATGCTATATGTATAATGTGAATCATGTGATTGAATAATGATATGTTCATTTGGTTAATGTAATTGATGTTGAGTATTATAATGATGATGCACATGATACTATATGAACAATACTATGATTTGTGTATTATGAATCTTGTGAATTGTATTGTGCTATATGAATAAGGTACTTTGTAATGTTATAGCACTGATGTTATATGTATCATATGGGTTGAGATATGATATGTTGTGAAGCCATTGTGATTGGCTATGATGATCTAATTGAAAGAAATAAGGCATGTTTGCCTAGATGATAATGAACATTGAGATTGAAATTGATAATGAAACAATAAGTGAAATATGTGTTTAATGTGTTATTCAGTTTTCAGAGTTCTGGGTTTGGAGGCATGCCTATAAAATGAAAAAGGTAATAGTCTTGCCGGGTTGAGGATCTCTTCAAATTGAGTTGAATTGAGGTCCAAGAGACTGGGTCTGTTACACTATGAGAATTGTGAATATGAAATATATGATTGGTAACAGTCTTGCCGGGTTGAGGATCTTCTCATGATGAGTTGATGGTCCAAGAGACTGGGTCTGTTACACTATCCATGGATAGAAATATTGATATATGATGCCTACGGGCTTGATGATTATGATTATAGACCAAAGCAGTAACTCTGAACTCTGAATAACATAGTGGTGTCTGTTGGGCCCGAGTCTGTCTTTGTTGTCAATGTGATATACAAATGTTGAAAGAAATGGATAATGAAATCTTTGGTATATTTCATTGGACATGTGATTGATGATATGTAATATGTGCGTTGAAATATTGATTATGAGCACTAGTGATGAATCATTAATGTTGAATTGTGAATAAAGAAATGTTATGATTGGTATGATGTATAATGTGTGTATTAGCATTGATTGTGAATTCAATTGATGAATTGTGGTTGATGACAATGATTGTCTTAATTGGAAATGTGACTTGTGATTGGTATGATGTATAATGTGTGTATTGAGATGTTGATTGTGAATATTAGTGATGGGTTGGACTTGGTAGAAATGCTATGTTTATATGTGTATAAGAGGTGAGATTAGTTGAAAGATATGAAAGGTGCAAATGAATAGGGATAAACTTAATAAGAACTAAAAATATATGGAATTGAGATATCTTTATATGTTAGTGTTTCCATGATATATGTTTGTATTTTATATTTGTACTACTAAGCTTTCGAGCTTAGCGCGGATGTATTATCGCGCAGGTAGCTTGGTGGAAGACATGAAGTCTTTTGGTATGCCACGAGAAGAGTAAGATTTTGTCGAGACCAACTAAAGGGTAATGCATACATGTATCCACTTTAAGTATGTTATATTATATGTATAAATGAAGTTTTGATAAAGACAATAATTTGTAAGTGTTCTTTAAATTGACCTATTATGGTTTGAATTTTGTTACAGGTATTGAAAGGTAAAAAGAAAAGTGGCATCTTTATACTTTAAATACTTACTGTATGTATACTAGGTATATGTATAGTATTTATATGGAGTATTGGGGTGTTACATTAACCTGGAAACATGGATCTTTATCCATTGGAGATTGGGTCTTTACCCTTGAAACATGGATCTTTATCCATTAGAGATCAGGTCTTTACCCTTGAAACATGGATCTTTATCCATTGATAATCGGGTCTTTACCCTTGAAACATGGATCTATATCCATTGAAAATCGGGTCTTTACCCTTGAAATATGGATCTATATCCATTGGAAATTGGTCCTTTACCCTTGAAACATGGATCTTTATCCATTAGAGATTGGGTCTTTACCCTTAATATATGGATCTTTATCCATTGGAAATTAGGTCTTTACCCTTGAAACATGGATCTTTTTCCATTAGAGATCGAATCTTTACCCTTGAAACATAGATCTTTATCCATTAGAGATCGGCTCTTTACCCTTGAAATATGGATCTTTATCCATTAGAGATTGGGTCTTTACCCTTGAAACATAGATCTTTTTTCATTAGAGATCGGGTCCTTACCCTTGAAGCATGGATCTTTATCCATTGGAAATCAGGTCTTTAGCCTTGAAATATGGATCTTTATCCATTGGAAATAGGGTCTTTACCCTTGAAACATGGATCTTTATTCATTGGAAATCGGGCCTTTACCCTTGAAAAATGGATCTTTATCCATTAGAGATCGGGTCTTTACCCTTGAAAATAGATCTTCATCCTTGAAAATCTGGTTTTCACCCTGGCTTCAGTTCTTTTAGCTAGACTGATCTTTTATCTTTTGCATCTTTATTCTTTTGAGAATTCTAATTTTTTCTTTTTCTTTTTTTTATTCTTTTGAGAAATTTTACTTGTTCATCAATTATGCATGAAAAAGTTCAGCCCTTTTTAGCTAGCCTTCATATCTTCTCCTTGCCCCCTGCGTGGCAAGATATTTAAGAGTGAGTCTCAAAATATTTTGTTCATGCATAAATTCAAAATTTGAAAAGGAGAAACTTTGCCCCCTGTGTAGGCTCAAACCCATGATTTTCCTATGCGGGCTTTGATTGATGTTTGTCTTGTCTAGCTTTTACACAAACACGTATTTCTTCTTTTGCAAAATGACTGGAGCTTCCTTAAGTAAATAGGCTTTCCATGCCCCTTTGATTCAATATCTTCTTTTGATTCTTTACTTCGCAAGGTATTTGCTGTTCACTTTGACAAAGAATAGACAATACAAGACAAGAAAGTGCGATGTGATATGCTCATGTATGCATGATATGCATGATAATACTCACAGCAATTTTATTGACTCACGGACTGAAGTGATCAGCAAAAGTGTTCTCATTGACTCCTTTGAGATGCCCATTCAGGTCTTGCACTGGAATGACAGAAAGCTTTGCATTTATGGCTTTTATCTTCAAGATGTTGAAAACATGAATAATGGAGGCCCCAAACAGCAGAAATACATCCATTTCAAACCTTGTCAGTAAGCATTTCCTTTGCCCAATGTGTCCTTTGAGTTTTGATGATGCAACAAACTTCTCTTAACTTGAAGGCTTCGTGCGACAAAAACATTTTTTATTTTTTATTTTTTTTTATTTTTTGAATTTTGATTTTGAAATCAAATGTTGGCTTTGCCAAATCAATGTGAATGTACCTCAGGACTTGATTTTTATATCTATAACATTACAACCCTAGTTACCGTACTAAACTCGAGAATTATTTCTATTTAAGCAAGAATTGTTGCACTTCATATAGGCACATACACATTACTTGGCCAAAGGTCTCATTGAGTTTAAATATTGTCTATCTCATATGCATTCTTATTCAAACTATCTCCACTAATAGATTCTACATACCAAGAGAGATCAACAGGTCTTTGATAGGCTTAAAATGGGGTCTATAAGGGATACATGTTAAATGAAAGCCATTTTGAGATTGGAGCTAGTGTGACACAAAGGACAAACCTTCACACTACAAACTGCTTGTTAGAACTTTAGATAGCTGGAAGCAATCTTCCTAGACTCTAAATTCCTTCTATCTTCTTGGCATTAATCTAGATCTTGATTAGGACAGTCTTTGCCCAAAAAGTTTGTTATCCAAATTCGTTTCTTTTCTTCTCCTCTCTTTTCTTTCTTTTTATTTTTCTTACTCTTCCCTTTCTTTGAGCATTTTATCATTTTGTCCTTCTTCCTTGTAGGACTGTCAAGTATAGAACTTTCAAGAACTGGATGGTCTTTCTCCTTTTTCTCTGATTTTGATTGAATCTTTTGTTGGGTTGGACCAATTCAAGTCAAACTGTCCTTACAAACCAAATGGAAGCCTTTTATTGTCTTAGGTAAAAGAGAACTCAGTTGGATTTCTGAACCATTTTGGGTTTTCTTTTCTTCTCTTTTTTTTCTTTTCTTCTTCTTCTTTTTTTCCTTTTTTTTTTGTTTGTTATTTCCTTTTCTTTTTTTTTCCTCTTCTTTTTCTTCTTTTTTTTTGTTCTAGCTCTAATAGAGTTGTCTTGTTTGTACCAACTTGTATTTCTAATAATGGATGAGTAGAGTGGTATTAATCTCCTTTATCAGGGATAAATCATTTGTTACTCTGATGTTATCTTGATAGATTGGAGATATTAGGTGAACTTCAACTACCCTTATGGTCTTGAGAACATCCACTATCCTTACAGTCTTGGCTATGCATTCCTTTCTTTGATCTTCTTGCCTCTTTACCTTAGTGATCGTAAGACTTGTCAAAAATATCACAATAGCTCAAGGTAGGTTATCGAGGTTTGTAAGCCAATGAAAAGAAAGCTAAAATTTTATGAAGGCTCAAAGAGACAACTAGGGATTGATATTTGATTGGGTGGATACTAGTTATTGGCTAACCAAACAATACCTAGATCATTTCTCTCTTAAATAAGCAGAGTTCAATTTTGCCTCGAAAGTTTATCAAAGCATGTTCTAAGACTTACTAGGACCTAGACAAAGATAATTATGCAGGAGCCCTCTCTAAGTAAGCATACACAACTCAATGCTATAGAGCAATTCCCTAACCTAGTAAAGTCATTCAAGTCATGATGCCTAGACACATTGATTTATGAACATCAAGCTAGATTCCTCATCGGTTGAGCACCAAAATGAACAAAGACCAATAAAATTTTTAATGAAAGTAATTTATTTAAATAAATTTAAATTTAAAAAACACGATTGTTCCAATTAAATATTAAACAAAGCAAAATTGAAAAGTAACATTCAAGCTAAGGAAAGTTTGTTGAGTTAAACTTCTTTTCCTTTCACATCTTCAATATCCCCATCTTGAAAGGATGATAAAACAAAATCTTCTTCCAATCCTTTTCCTACCATGAAGGTTGCTAGTGGTGGTACTCTATTGAACCTTGGCAATGGATTATCTTTGGTGTTTTGTTTATTGGGCTCGGGCAGCTTTCCATTATCAATCAAATTTTGGATCTCATGCCTCAACCTCACACATCTATTCATGTCGTGTCCTTGCATTTGATGAAATTGACAAAATGCCTTAGTATCAAAATTAGGTGGGAGAGGATTAAGTAAAGGATGAGAATTTAAGGGTTGTAACAATCCCTTCTTTTGTAGCTTATTGAGAACCCAAGACAACGGTTTCCCCAATTCTGAAAACTACCTTCTTGTTCCTTGGTTAGCAGCATTAACACCAACTTCTTTTTACATGCTTTGGTTACCAGACTAATAGTTTCCTTTCTCGTTCCTTCTTATTGAAAAACGGTTCTTCTCCCTTTCCCACTCTTAAATTTATAGACCAGCTTAGAGAAGATCTTTGAAATCACGGATGAGTGTACGAGACATCCTTCCACAAAAACTAGGTAACACCCCTGTCACAATCATCCTTATTTGATCAGATTCATCGGGCCTTTTCTTGAGCAAAGTGGCCTTATTTCTCCATCTTTTCACATAGTCCACAAAATTTTCTTTTGGCCTTTGTCTAATGGACTCAACTTCCATTAAGGTAACTCCCATCTCAATGTTATATCCATATTGTTGGATGAAGGTCTTGTATAGCAGATCCTAACTCTTTTGTGTTCCTTCTTCTAAGGTATTGAACCAATTTTGGATAACAGGTTCCAATGAGAGTATGAAGTACCTTAGAGTTTAAGCCTTAGTAGCTCGAGCAGACTGCATAGCAGTGATATACTGCTTCACATGGAGATGAGGATTTCTGGATCCATCAAACTTTGCAAAAGATGGCATCTTGAACTTGTACGAAACTTCTTCATCTAGCTCAAATAATTTGTTAACTTCGGACATTTCTTCGGTTTTTAGCTTCTTCTCAAATTTCTTTTCTAAGTCTATAATCATCTTTTCAACATCTGAAGTTTTGGTTTTCTTCATAGATGATCTTTCAACAATCTTTGGTTCTTTCTTCTTTTCTTGAGGATCTTGGAAGTATTGAGCCCAATCATCATCATCATCAACGGTCACCTTATCATCATAAAAAACCACTTCACCAACTTTAGTCTTCCTTTTATCCTTTGGCTTCTTAGTGCTAGCAGATGCTTCGGCATGATTTCCTAAAATCACAACCAATTGGTTCTTCATGGTCTCAGCTAGGGCCTCTTTTATTTCTTCCATCTTGGCATTGAGGCATCATCCACCATTCTTTGAATTTGTTCGGGCTCCATTGCTTTTGGTGAAAAAGAGATTGAGTCGTTGCTAGATTCTTCATCTCCGGCGCAGGTCGGATTGTCATAAGCTTTTAAACTATTGTAATCCAAGACTGTGAGCCAGAGAGGATCAATGATATAAGATGCAAATGTATGCATGTATGCATATATGCACAAACAATTAACAAATAAGGACAAATAGGACGTTCCTTCCAACCTTATAACATCTACACACGAATGGCGAGTTTCTTTTCCTAGGTATATGGTTAACAAAATACCAACATGGGGTATCTTGTTTTCAAATAATTTCCTCGAACGTTTTAACCAATAGTCATATTTTCGAAAATAAAAATCAGTTCATGAGAATTCCCATTAATTAGGTTTTAATCCATTCAACCAACTAAAGTAGCTTTGATGCTATATTGGATTAAAACTAAATTAAGAGGTTTATTATAAATAGATTTCTCACTCGAAAAAGTAACTAATGATTCATGCCAAAAACAAGCCCATGATTAATCATTCTTAGTATAAACTAGGCTCACAATTAATTTTTAGTATTTCGTAATTGACCAAAATAATTTGCAAGCTCTTTATAAGAAAAGATTGGATGAAAATAATTTTGTTTCTAAGCCCATTATAAAAAGATTTTTGAAAATTAGATTTTGGGCTTTATATTTGAATCATGAAAATAATTTTTGATTTGGAAAAGTTTAAAATCCAAAGACCATTGAAAAATTTTAAAATTGCTTTGGATTTTTGGACTTTAAAGAAAAAATTTATTTTGAGCTTACAATGTGCTTAATCCATATTAGAAAAAGATCAAACCAAATAAGCCATGATTTAAGCTAAGATAAATTAACCATAGTCAAACAACGTGCATTTGGGGTAAAAACCTAAGGAAAGTAACTAGGCCAATTGCATGAGCTTTAGTCTTTGGGTTAAAAGGCTTAGGTTCCCATAGCAAGTATATACCAAATGGTACAAGGCTATGAGTGGTTATGCCATGCTCGATCTCCATACCTTGAGTGAAAGTATGGTATCCCTTACATAACACAACATGGGTAACACGGGCATCCTAACTCACGCACATGATGCAATCTAATATGATGCAATGGATAATATCATTATAAGAAAGAATAGAATAATAAAAAGGCCAACGGAATCAACTTCTCTTATCCCCAATGGAGTCACCACTGTGAGCTCGAATTTTTGCACCCACTCCCAGTGGAATGGTTCTTGCGACTTTGGCACTGTTTAGGCTCGGGGCCTTAGAGAACACAGGCCTAAGCCCGGAGAAAATGGAGTCGCCACCCGGACAGGCTGGGAAAAAGAAAGGGGTGGATGACTCAATTCTTAAGGAATCCCCAACCACCTAATGGGTTCGCAAAGTTAGGTACATGTGGCGAAGGTGAGAAATGGCCCAACACCCCCACAGCGCCCGGTTCATTAGAACCGGCCACCTTTGCAGGTCTTAATATTATAAAATTCTTAAATATAACAATATTATCTATATTACATGCAACAATTAAAATAAACCATTATTATATTAAAATCAAAGAATGTCCAAACAAAGCAAATAATTGGATACCCATCCAAGGATGGAAACATGTCCTTACATCATCCATGTCTAAACTAAATAGGACACCCACCGAAAGGTGGAAACATGTCCTTTACATTGGTCCAAAATATAAAATCTATTTAAATTACATGATATTTAACTAATGAGGTACCCAATAATGGAAACATACCTCTTACAATTTTAATACTAAAATAACCAAATAATAATCATAATTATAAAGAAAATATCCATCCATGATAAATTAAATAAATCAAGCATTGAAATTAAATAAATCAACCATCAAAACATATAATAAACTACATAATCAAATCTAAAATTAAATAAAGCAATTAAAGATATAAATTAGGGTTTACTGTTTCTATTTAAAGTTCTTTAATCAACATTTAGGGTTTTGGGATTTTAGTATTATTATTGTTATTTGTTTAGGCTACTGTAAAGGTTTTGGAAAATTGGAATGGATTAGGGTTTTATGAATTTAAGAAAATAGTAAGGTTTTTTGGTTAATCAAATTAGGGTTTAGGGGTAACATTATGAAATTAGGGTTTTGGAATCTTAAGACATTAGAGTTTATAAATTCATGGTTACTGGATTGTGATTTTAGTTTTATTAGATTATGGCTTTTAGGGTTTAGATTAGCTAGTTTAGGGTTTATATAATCACAAAAATTATTTTGGACTTTATAAAAATATCGGATTAGACTGGATAAAAAATTAAGGGTCTACAGGCCTCTTTTTAAGAAGTGTAGCCTTATTCCTCCATCTTTCACATATCAACAAAGTTCTCATTCTGCTTCTGTTTGATTGATTCTTCTTCTGTTAGAGTGACTTCTAATTCTGTATTATACCCATACTGCTGAATGAAGGCTTTATACAGCAAATCCTAATTCTTTTGAGTAATGTCCTCTAAGGTGTTGAAACAATTTTCCACAACAGGATCCAATGAGAGTATGAAGTACCTTAGAGTTTGAGCCTTAGTAGCTCAAGCATACTAGATGATAGTGATGTATTACTTGACATGTAAATAAGGATTTCCAGTTCCATTAAACTTAGCAAAGGGAGGCATCTTGAACTTATAAGGGACTTCCTCATCTTGTTCAAATAGCCTATCCACTTTTGATATCTCCTCAACCTTTAGCTTCTTTTCAAACTTTTTCTCTAAATCAATAATCATCTGCTCCACATATGATGTTTTAGTCTTTTCCATAGTTGCCTTCTCCATAGCCTTTGTTTCTTTCTTCTTGTCTTGAGGATCTTAGAAGTATTGATCCCAATCATCATCATCAATCATTACTTTGTCATCATCAAAGGCAACTTAACTAACATTAGCCTTTCCCTTGTCTTTCTGCATCTTAGTACTAGTAGGTGCTTCAACAGTGTTTGCTAATAGTGTAGCTAGCTGGCTTTCCATAGTCTCAGGTAGGGCCCCCCTTCAATTCTTCCATCTTGGAGTTTAGGGCATCATTCACCAATTTCTGAACTTGCTCAGGATCCATCACTTTTGATGTGAATTTCACTGAATTTTGAGTCACTGATGCAGGGCAGATTGTCTTAAGCTCTTGAACTACTGTACTCTAGGTCTGTGAACCAGAAAGGATCAATGACATATAATGCAATACATGTATGCAGAAGTAACAAACAAACAAAAAGAGCAATGATGCACCTTTTAACCTTATATCACCCACACACGAATGTCAAGTCTCTTTTCATCGGTATATGGTCAACAAAACATCAACATTGGACATGTTGTTTTCGAGGCATCACCTCAGATGAATTAACCAATAATTGACTTTCAAATTTTAAAAGTTAGTCTATGATAATTCCCACTAGTTAAGCCAATCCATTGGCTGAAAGTAGCTTTTACGCTATATTGTGGATTAAAATTGAATTAAAGGATTTATCATACCATTTGGAAAAGCAACTAATGATTCATGCTACAAATAAGCCCATGATTAATAAGTCTTGGAATAAATTTGACCCATAATTAATTTAAAATTCCATAATTGACACAACTAGTTGTAAGCCCATTTAATAAAAATCCAAATTTGGGTCATTAAGTGAAAAGTGTTTCAAAGCCCCTTGTAAAAAGATTTGTTTAAGAATGAATCTCATGCTTTGTGCTTGGTCCATGAGGTGAAAAATAGTTTTGTATCAAAGCCCATTGTAAAAAGATTTGTTTAAAAATGGATTTTGGCTTTGAGATTGGGCTGTGAGGTGGAAAATGATTTTTTTAACACATCTTAAAGAGGTTTTATGTTCAAAGACCATCTTGAAAATGAATTTAAAAATAATTTGATCTTTTGGGATTTAAAAATTATTTTGGATTTACACCATAATTAGGCCATATTAGGAAAAAGCAAACCAAATAAGCCATAACTTAAACTAAGAAATGTTAACCATAGTCAAGCAACAAGCATTTGGGGTAAACCTAAGAAAAGTTACTAGGCCAACTACATGGATTGTTGTCCCAAACTAGTAACCAAGAAAGGGGGGGAGTGGAATGGTTGATATGAAGAGTGATGGTAAATTCAAATTTTAAAAGCAAAAAATGAAGAATATGCAGATAAAGATTGAATAGAGTTGAGAAGAAAGAACACAAAGAGTTATAGTGGTTTGAATTTGCCTCAATCCTACATCCACTTCCTTAACAACTTGTTAAGGTTCGACTAGTCTTGAGTTTTTACAAGCTTAACTCTAAATTGGTATTTTCACTAGCTCACACCAAACTATTAAAATGGTTTGAGATCAATCCTCACAACCCCTACAAGAGTTTTTCCAGGCTACTCTCACAACTTAAGTGTTTCTAAGCTCACACTCAAACTTCTTATGGTGTTTAATGCTCGTACCCAACACTCCAAGATTCTACGTTTTGATATTTAGACAAGATAATGAAAAGTGTTGTTCAATGAAATTACAATAACAATCAAAGTTTTCTCTTACTGTAAAAATGAAGTTTAATGGGTATTTATAGCCATTTGGCTTAAATTAGCGATTTGAGGTGGTTCCCACATGTTTAGTGCTTGTCTTCCAATAAATTGGTGGCTGGAGCTTGGTGTGAGGTCACTCGGCTCGACGTGTGGTCGGTCGATTTAAAAGTTTCATGTAATGGCTAGTTGCAATGGTTGAATTTTGTTGTCTAATAGAATCCTGCTGCCCATACCTTTGTGTCATACCGTTGTCCGGGCTCAGAGTGTTGTCGATTTGCATAAAATTACCATTGAATTTAAATTTCTTCATCCACGTGTTCGGTTATCATCAGTCTGAGGTATTTGGTGCTAAGATTCAAATCCACAGGTCTTGTACGGTTACTCGGTTCTTTTAGGTGGTTGTACAAGGTTTTGAGCATCAAGGAAGCACCACGAGAGCAGACCGCTATCTCTTATGTTAGTATTTTAGCTCTTTTTATGTGCAGTTGCTCGGGTGTTGGGGGTGGTCGTACTAAGTTCTAACGTCCTGACATCACCGCTCATTGAGACCGCTATCCTTTCTGTGAGTTTATGAATTCTTACCTTTATTTGGTGCGGTTGCTCTGTGCTGACATGTGGTCGCTTGCCTATCTAGCGTCCTGGCTTCACTGCTCATGGACAATGCAAACTCTTCTATGGAAATTATGGACTTAACTCAGTCTACTATAGTTGGCTCGTCTAGCTCTTTAACATCCGAAATTTTTAGAAATTAAATAAAATAAATTATAATTTAATTGGATAAATCAAATAAATAGTTTTAAATGAAAATTGAAGGGAATTTTAAATGAAAAAGTGGAATGTATATGTGATGTATATGCAAAGTATACATAACATATACAAAGTCAACAAAAGTCAATTTTTTAAAAGGTAAAAGTCAAAGTCCAATGGCATTTTTATAAATAAACTTTGAAAATTTAAAATTATATAAATTATTTAAAAATAATTTATTTTTAATGGAAGAGGTATTTTTGGGTTTTAAATTAAAT
This sequence comes from Garcia nutans, assembly GCA_947685225.1. NCBI lineage: Eukaryota > Viridiplantae > Streptophyta > Magnoliopsida > Malpighiales > Euphorbiaceae > Garcia > Garcia nutans. Next base: position 22,200,804 of record CANTUV010000044.1, read on the forward strand.
AAATAAATAAATAATTATTGAGTTAATTAAATAATATATATATATATGGTTTAAAATGAAAGTGGAAGGAAAGAGAAAATTAATTTTGGTCTTCTTCTTCTTCTTCTTCTTCTTCTTCCTTGGTTGATTCTTCCATGGCTATTCAAGAGGGATTTTTGCTTCTTCTATACTCCACAAATTGAAGAGTTTTAAGAGTTTCAAGTGAATTTTTGGTGATTTCCACCAACTTTAGTAAGTTTCCAACTTCTTTCTTTGGATTTCATTGAAATAGTGAATATGTGTGTTTTGGGTTATTGAAGTAGTATGATTTAATTATCTATTTTGGTATGAATAAAGTTATTTTAAGTGGTTAACAAAGATTTTAAGGTTAGATTGAAGAAATGGTTGATTTTGGGTAAGATTGGTGAAGAGAGAGAATTTAGGGTTATGGAATTGCAAGGATTGTGAAATTATGGATATTAATTGTGCAAATTGATTCTAAATGAGTTGTTTTGATGCATAAATAATTATTTTAAAGTTAAATGTTGCATTTGGATAAGTTTGGATGGAGTTTGAGAATGGAAGTGTTGATTTAGGGTTTTGGAAAAGTGATTTTTCAAAGTTATTGAATTGTTTGATTTTATTGGTTAAAGCATGTTCTTTAATGATATAAGTGATGAATATAAGCTTGGAATGATAATTGGAATGAGATGGAATGAAAAACCTTCAATGGTGAAGGTTATGCCATTTTAGGGACATAAGTGTGTATTTATGTAATGTAATTGTGTTAAACATGTTATAATATATTTGTAATAATATAAAATAAACTTAAAACACAAAATTGAATGGTTTAATATGGTATTCCAAAGTTAAAGTGAGGTTAGCCTTAACTTTGGAATTTTAGTTTGAATGGTGTTTAGTTATGATTTAAGATTGGAAATGCCTTAGAATGTGATACTAAATGATTATTTATGATCACATTTGGTATAAACATTGAGAAGAATTGAATTGCCTAATCCAAGTGTTGAAGGGCAAGTTGGAAGAAGAGGTTGGTGATAGTTTTATTGCTTGCTTTTGGAATCTTTTAAAGGTAAGTACAAACTTTGGATAAATTGGATAAGTTTTCATTACATTGAGCTTAGCACATTTTGGTTGAAAAATGTGTTAAGCTACTTAATACATTCAATATTCATGAACAATGTGTTATGACATGTGATTTGTCATGTATGCATTAAGTGCATTGTGGAAAGCCATTGTTAATGGCTAAGTTGAGAAAAATATATTATGTGAAAATGACCCAAAGTGTTTGGGTAATGTAATTGTTGTGTATGCATTAATGCATTGTGAAAAGCAATTGTTAATGGCTAAATTGCGCAAAATATGATTTATGTGAATTATATGCATAATACCCAAATAATTGGGTAATGTGTTGTAAATGAAAAATGCGATACATTATGATTATATATTGATATATGATGATATGAAATGAGATGAAATCGACATAAATGAGATAAATGAGAAAATGAGGCAATGTGCCTAAATGATAATGAGAAATGAGGCAATGTGACTAATTGATAATGAGAACTAAGGTAATGTGCCTAGTTTGATTATGGGAAAATGAGAAATAAATTGATACTTGCCTTCGGGCTTGACACTAGGTATCAATATGGACTAAAACTGTAACTCTGGGATTTGAATAATATATTAGATTATTTGGGGCCATGCTTGTGTTTATTTTATGTGAAATATAAAATGATTGCAAAAAATATTTAAAATGAAATTATATGACATATGGTGTCATGATATACATAAGCATTGTACATTGGCATTATTTTACAGTTTTATTTCTATAAAAGTTTGTACCACTAAGCTTTTAGCTTAGCACGATTGTAATTTATTGCGCAGGTGACATGAGTGATCTGGTAGAGCTGGAGAGTTCTACTAGACCAGGTCGGGTCTAGATTGAGGTTGCTTGTTGAGTTGATTTTGCTACGTCAAGATCAGAGCCAATTTTCCATCATGCATATATATATATTATATTATATTATAGTGCAATTTGTTATGATGTATTTTATAATTATGTTTTTGAAGAATAAATTGTAAATTATAAAGAATATTTGGATAAACTATGTAATGTGTGGGTTTACATGTGTGTTAACATAAATAAATGTATATGTGTAAATGTTTTGAAAAACTTGGAAAAATTGAGGAGTATGGGTGAAATGTATTAGGAGTGTTTTTCCTTTGTAGGTTGTGGTTTGTTGTAATTTGGGAATGTCCAAATTACAAATAAAACTCTGGAGAATTTTTTTTTCAGAGATTTTTTATGAAAAATTCTTATTTTAGAACCTATAATTTCTAATAAATATTTGATTGGTTATTTAAAATTACATTTTTAAGTAATTAAGGATTTAAATTTGAAGCTTGAAAGATTTTATTTTACCGGGTCATGATATTTTTATACCTTATACGCATATTTTACATATATCGAGTGTATGTATTATACGTATATAGGGTATAAGGGTGTTACAAGCTCGATATAGAGCTGCATTGATTGCTTAGCTTGGTTATTCCATCATGCTGCTTTTGGCTCAATAGTTTGATTCTTCTTAGCTCAGCAGTTCTATATTTGGCTCAGCATACTATATGTTCATTCAGTCAATGCTTTCTACTCAGTAAGTCTGTATGTCACAAGCTTGCTCGATTATGCTACATTTGTGTGGGTTCTTATTCTGGTGATCTCATAAAGGTGCTAAATTTATGCAAAACAAAGTTGACAAACTTCTTTAAAATTATTAGTTCTTTATCAATTTGATTGTCAATGATCAAAATAGAGTTTGATTGTACATCAATCAACAATCTCCCCCTTTTTGACTTTGGTAATCAAATTGAATTTCTATATAATCAAGTGCATGACAATTGATGCAATAAATTTTCTCCCTTTATATTTCAGAATTGATGCATGCTTCTCTTGATAACAATTTTGATCTCTTTTCTTTCTTAGAAAATTAAATTTATCTCCCCTTTTGACAATTAAATTAAATCATATCATTAAAATTTAATCCATATTTCTCCCCCTTTGACAAAGGCACAAAAAGATAATTAAGGTGAAAAGAAAGATGAAGTCCATTGATACCAATAATGTGAATACAAGAGAAAAATAAATTTGATACCAATTGAAATAAAATACAAGAAAATGATGATCTAAAACATTTTCTTTTCCTTTTATTGATGGTAGAGGTGGAGCTAGAGTTCTTTCATCATCATCACCAAGAGAAGGAATTGGAGAGGAGTCATGTGAGGATGGTGAGGATCCTTCATAAGGACTTTCAATATGCTTACTTACATCCCATTCACTTAACTCATATTGAGTAAGATCAAATTTTCCTTATAAGTAATATATGTCATGATGAATGTGGGAAATGAGATCAACCTTTTTGTTGAGTTTTGTGATTCTCTTTGTGACATCCTTTTTAAAATGATGAAATTATTTTTGGAGAGAAGATATGGCCTTGAGGATAAGTTTGAGGGGTTTGGATGATTCACCTTTTTCTTTTGTGGATTTGAATGGTCTAGGGGGGTGTTCAACATGGATAGGTTTTCCTTCCTCTTCCATAATATGGTACCTAAGTCTATTCCTTTCCCTTTGGATAACTCCCTTGCTATCAAAAGTATACTCATAGTTATTATCAACCTTTTTTATGCATCTAGCATGTTCAAGATAGTCTAGGTTGATGGATTTTGTAGCTGGATGAAAGGGATCACTAAGGGTTGCAAGATTTTCAGGAGTAAGGAGTCCTAAGTGTCTAGCAATTTGGGTAATTTGGGAGGATAGAAAGAATGTTCTTGCCTTTAACTTCCCATGATGTACAATGGTGTTTATGAGAAACCTAACACTTTGGATTGGCTCATTATGCACAATAGCATACAAGAAAAATAAGTCTCATTGAGTAACCTTTTAATTTCCATCACTTCTCTATCTGGTGAATGGTGTGTGTGATGATCCTACGCAAGAGCCAAAAGAGAAGGGTCCTAAAATGGATGGCTTTAGATGACCTATTGTTGTATTGGGTTTCAATGGATAGTTCACTCCAAAATGATGAATAATTCTTTAAAGGAAAATTCACATCATTGTAGGAGAAAGCTCCATGAGTTTCGAATCCCCAAACTTTACCAAATTCTTTTAAGGAGAGAGGAAGATCTTGGTCAAAAAGCCTAAAATAAACTCCATAGAATCCTATATGTGCATTATGGTTTTTCTCTACCCTTAGAGACATTAAGAATTACCTTGAGAGGCTAGAGTAACCTAGCTCATTAGGAAATGCAAATTGTCTCCACCCAATTCTATCAAGGTGGCAATAAATTTCACCTTGGATATTTAAAGTTACGAGCATCCCTTCCGCAAGCATTTTGATTGGTTCAATGCTCTTTTTCTTGAGCATATAGTACTTGGTTTTCTCATCCTAATTTTTGTACTTGGGTTTGTGTGGTTGGACACTTTTTCTAGTGAAGTGTTTAGGTTTGGGTTGAGGTTGAGGTTGAGGTTGAGGTTGAGATTGTGGTTCACTAATCACAATTCCTTTGCCTTTGTTTGTGACTTTCTTTTGGCTAATTTTGGTTTTGGGTGCCATATCCTTGAAAAAAAAAACAAAAGTAAAATAAAATAGAAATGTAGAAGATTGAAAGAAATGTTGAAAGAAATAGATTGTTGAAGATGCTTTGAAGAAACTACTTCAAATTGATGAAAAACCTTTAAAATCTTCTTCTTGATGATCAAAATTTTCAAAATTGTTTGAATATGTGTTTTTTAATTTGTAAAGATGTATTTTCATGCAAAATAGAGGTATTTATAGACAAAATTGAGCAAACAAGCCATTTTTTACTTTTTTGGGTAGAAAAACATGAATTTTTGAAAGTTTCAACATTTTAAAAAAATAAGTTACATATGTTGTGTGGTTGTCCAAACTACCATGCAACCACTAGCTCAGTCTGGTGAGCTCTCGTGGTAGTGTGTCCTCGCACATGCTTGAAAAGAGTGTAATGGACAAGAAAATTTTGAAAATTTTGAATTTGACCTACTGTACAAGCTATTCTGCACTCACTAAAGAGAAATGCTTTAAAGCTCGAGCTTGATATAGTGACATGTTAATGCTCGGGAGATTACATTTAAGGATCGGTCTCATGAAAGAGAATGTGATGTGCAACTGCTCAGTATGCTAGAGCGCTCGCCTAAAATGAGATGTTTTAGGTTTTGAAAAAATTTTAAGTGTATATTATTAAAATAGTTTTTGGGAGAAATACAGAATGAATATGCAAGAGATTTTCCTTCAATCATGCCAATATTTGTTTTATAAAATTCAATCTTTCCTAATTTAAGGGTTTTGTAAAAATGTACATAAGTTGATTTTGAGTTTCAACAAATTCTAAAACTATTTTGCTATTTTGAACATTATCCCTTAAGAAATGATGTTTGATGTCTATATGCTTATACCTTGAATGTTGAATGCGGTTCTTAGACAAATTAATTGCACTAGTATTATCACATTTAATAGGAATGTGATCAAACATTTTTCCATAATCAATCAATTGTTATTTTATCTAAAGAACTTGTGTACAACAAAAACATGCAACAATATATTCAAATTTCATGGTAGATAAAGCAACCGACACTCGTTTCTTGCTAAACCAAGAAACTAAGTATTCACCAAGAAAATGACATGCTTCGCTGGTGCTTTTCCTATCTAGTAGGCTACAGACAAAGTCCACATCAGAAAAGCCTAATAAGTCAAAAGATGTGTTTCTAGGATACCATAGGCCTCAATGCAATGTGCCACTCAAGTGCTTCAAAATTATTTTAGTTGCATTCAAATGTAATTCCCTAGGACAAGATTGAAATCTAACACACAAATATACACTATACATCATATCGGGTCTAAAGGCGGTTAAGTAAAGTAGTGATCCGATAATGCCTCGTTATTTCTTCTCATCTATTATCTTACTACTTTCATCTTTGTCAAGTTTTAAGGATGTGCTCATCAGAGTCATGTTACTCTTACATCTATCCATTCCAAACTTCTTGAGGAGTTCCTTTGTGTGATTGGATTGGTTGTTGAAGTTCTCATCCTTGCATTGCTTAATTTTTAGTCCAAGAAAGAATTTAAGTTTACTGATCATGCTCATTTCAAATTTCTTAGTCATACATGAAGCAAATTTCTTGCACAAGGATTCATTAGTAGCACCAAATATAATGTCATCAACATAAATTTGCACAATCAAAATGTTATGCATTTTCCTTTTAACAAAAAGAGTTGTGCCAACCTTGCCTTTTAAAAAACTATTTTTAAGTAAATATGCACTAAGTCTATCATATCAAGCTTTTAGATCTTGTTTTAAACCATATAGTTCTTTCGTAAGTTTAAAAACGGGATTTGGAAATTCATAATCTTCAAAACCAGGAGGTTGTTTAACATAAACTTCCTCATTTATAAATCCATTTACAAATGAACTTTTAACATCCATATGAAAAAGTTTAAAATTCATGTGACATGCTAATGCAAGCAATATTCTAATGGCTTTTAATCAAGCAACGGGAGCAAATATCTAATCATAGTTAATGCCTTCCTCTTTGTTATAGCCTTTGGCTACCAATCAAGCTTTGTTTATAGTAATAAGACAATTTTCATCAAGCTTATTCCTATATACACATTTACATCCTATAATTGGATAATCTTTAGGTTTAGGAACAAGTTCCCAAACTTTATTTCTCTCAAATTGGTTGAGTTCATCTTGCATAGCATTCACCTAACACTCATCATTAAGAACCTCCTCAATGGTCCTTGGCTCAATTTGGGAAACAAAAGCAATATTAGAATCTATGTATTTAAATTGAGATCTAGTGGTTACTCCCTTTGAGGTGTCACAAATGATTAGTTCTTTTAGATGATCCTTCTTGTAATGCCAATCTTTGGGTAGCTCTTGAGACTCATCTTCTTATTCGTCATGATTGTTTTTCGAAACATTAATTGTTTCTTATTGTTTAAATGTACTGTTTTATTAGTTTTTGTCATAGAATTGTAACTTATTTATTATGATGATTATTGTTTTCTTCATGCATTTTGGTAGTTTTAATCTGTTTATTTACTGATTTCATCAATTTTGGTAGTTTTAATTTATCCCAGTGTTTATGTCATTTTTGTACTAGTTTTTAGTATGATGTTTATGTGTTTTTGGTTAATGTTCATTTGATTCGTGTTTAAAGTTTGTTTCAAGTGTTTGTTTTAGGTTAATGTGCAAAAATCTCCCTTGGAAGATCAAAACAAAGAAAGAAGAGCATGAAGCAGCAAGACATGGCCAAGCCAAATCAATCTTGGCCGTGTCACCTCAAGCAAATTTTTTGGCAGATCATGACACGGGCAGGAGACACGGCCAAGCCACTGGCCATGTCTCACCTAAAGGGAAAAACCAAGGGAACCAAGAAAGAAAGGAAAATTTGGCAGAAGCTGACATTGGAAGATGACACGGCCAAGCCACATGTGACATGGCCATAAGCTTGGCTATGCCCCATATTAAGCCAAGAAAGAAGAGCAAAGAAAGAAGAGAATCAGTAGGTGACACTGGCAGGTGACACGGCCAAGCCACTGACCAAAGGAGAAACAGAAGATGATACACCTAGGTGACACGCCCAAGCCACTAGCCGTATCACATGACACGGCCACAAGCTTGGCCGTGTCATTCCATGGAGCTAAGGAAAGAAAGAAAACACAGATTTTGAGCAAGTGTTTTGCATAAATAAGAGATTAGGGAAAGAGAAAGGGGTTACACACTTCCAGCCATCCAACACAAACTTTTCAGCTATTCTTCACTTTTCTTTTGAATTTTGATTTCACTTTCATGCAAACACTCTAAATTAAAATAGTTTTAGCCATTGCATTATTCTTTTAGCAAAAATCTAAGCAAGAGATTCTTCAGAAGCCAAAGGAAGTTTGTAATTTGGTTTTGTTCTCAAACCCTATCTCTTAAGTTTCATTGGAATTGTATTTATGAATTCACTAATGTTTAAATTAATTTCTTTGAATTTTAATGAGATGAATTTGTTTGATAGCATCATTATGAACTAATTTTGATCTAGTCTAGGGTTTGTATGGATCTACTATGATTTATGAAATGGTTATTGCTCTTAAGTGAATTATTTCTTTTATCCTTAATTAAATGGATTAATGTTAATATATAATTGATTGGCCACCAATTATGTTTTTGAGGTATTTAGATGAAGGATTGAGAAATGGAGTCTAATGCTGGAACAATTCAATTAGGGACTTAGGTGAATTAGAAATATAAACCTAAGAAAAAGATCATTTCAATTGTAACAAGATTATTTGAAAGAGGTTTGAATGTGAGAGCTTATTTCCTTGAATTGATTAATTAAGTTGCTTGAAATCTGATCTTTGAAATTAAATTAATTGAGAGGAATAGCCGTTCATACATATAAGTTAGTAGAGAAGTACAAAACCTAGAGTTTTCTATTAAGTGAATCAATATATCTGTTCAGTTTACTTTCATTGTTCTAAATTCAACTCGTTCTATTTTCATTAGTTATTTAGCAATTTAATTTTATTGATAATTTGTTATTTACGATTTGATAAATAATTAGCTTATATAGCTTCCTTGTGAGATGACCTTGAGGTGTTCACCAAAATACTACAGCACTCTCGTATACTTGCGAGTGTAGTTCTAGTAGTGTTTATTAGAGCGCAACAAGTTTTTGGCGCCACTGCCGGGGAGGTTAATTGGCGTAATTTTTTATTAGGCATAAATATTTTAAATTATTTTTCATTGTTTACATTTTCTTTTTCTTTTGCTTTTAATAATTCTGTTTTTTTCAGAAATTTTGTTTATGCATGGCAGGAGATCACTCAGAGGAGAGCTTTACCCAATTATTCCAGAAATTCATAGAGTGAAAAGGAGCAGAGAAGAGTTTGAACTGTATACCGAGTTTGATACAGAGGAGGAAATTTCTGATTTTGAGTCGGATACTGCACAATCTACCAATATGGGAGATGAAAGGCAAAGAACTATGAGGGATTTTGCCAGACTATCCTTTTATGATGCAGCAAGAAATTAAGAGTTAAAGAATATCCATTACAACATGCTGCCATCTTTCTATGGAGTTTCGAATGAAGATCCTTTAAATTTTATCCGGAATTTCTACTCCACCCTCAACACATTTCCATTGGGAGGACTAACAGAAGACCAATTGAGGATGAGGTGTTTTCTGTACACATTAAAGGATAGGGCAAAGAGCTGGCTTATGATGTTGCCTAAAAATTCTTTAACAACTTGGGAGCAAGTCTATAACAAGTTTATGGGCAAATTTTACTCAAATCAGAAGACAGCTGAATTAAGAGGAAAAATAGCTACATTTTCTCAATTTGAAGGAGAGCCATTTCATGAGGCTTGGGACAGGTTTAAGATGTTGTTAATCCAGTGCCCACACCAACACTACCCACTTCAACTTCTGAATCAGTTTTTCTACGATTGTCTAACCCAGCAATTTCAGAATACTGTTGATAATGCAGCTGGGGGAGCTATGGGAGAAAAGAGAGCAGATGAGACTTATGAAATCTTTGAAATGTTGAGAGCTAATTCTCAACAAAAAAGTGTAAGAGGAAGAAGTAAAGGGGTAAATTAATTAGAAGCCAGCAGTGAGATGGTCAATCAGATAGCTGAATTGACAAGGCAAGTACAGATGCTGAGCATGAAGAACAATACTTCTTCATCCACTCAAGAAGTGTGTGGAATTTGTGGAACTTTTGGGCATGGAGCAAATATATGCCCCTCTGCATACGAGTCTTATGGAAATGAGGATGAGCAAGTTAATGTTATGGGGGGATATCAACTAAGGGCCCGGAATGATCCTTTCTCAAACACTTACAATCCTGGTTGGCGGAATCATCCAAACTTTTCCTGGGCAACAAATAATTCTCAACAGCCTTTCCATTTGCTCCAGAGACAAAATCAACCACCGGGGCAATCTTCAAATCAAGGGCAGCCTAAGAGAGAGAGTTTGGAGGATAGTTTACATGCTTTTATCCAAGTCAGTACCAAGAATCAAGAGATGAATAACAAAAGGTTGGATTCATTGGAAGCATCTTTTAAGAAAGTGGAGACCCAAGTGGGACAACTTGCACAACAGATGCAGATTCAACAAAAAGGAAAATTTCCGAGTCAACCTGAGCAAGTACAAGCAGTGACTGTTCTTAGAAGTGGCAAGGTAATAAAAAATAATGTTGGAAATAATTCTGTGAATGCAGGTGATCAAGAGAACAAAAAGGAAGGAGAACCAGAGGACAAGGGTGCTGGAAAAAAATCAATGGAGAAATCTCCTTCAGCAGATTTACACAAGGAAAGTAATCCTTACCGGCCACCTATACCATTCCTCAACAGGTTGAAGAATGATAAACAAGATGAGTAATTTTCAGACATCTTCAACATGCTGTCTAAGGTAAGTATTAACTTACCTTTACTTGAAGCAATAAAGAACATGCCGGCTTATGCCAAATTCTTCAAGGAATTGAACACCAAGAAAAAGAGGTATGAGCCAAATGAAAAGGTAATAGTATCAAAGATAGCTAGTGCTGTTATGCAACATAAACTACCTTTGAAGCTAAAGGATCCTGGCAGTTTCATAATTAAAATTACCATGGGTAGTGGAAAGGGGACTGATGGCATGTGTGATTTAGGAGCCAGTGTTAATTTGATGCCTTATTCTGTGTATCTTGAATTAGAACTTGGGGAACTTAAACCTACCAAAATGGTCTTGCAATTAGCTGACAGATCTCTTAGATTCTCGAAAGGAGTTATAGAAGATGTATTAGTTATGGTTGGTGGGTTGATAGTGCCTGTGGATTTTATAGTTCTTGACATGGAAGGAAATAACCCTACACCATCTGCACACACTATTCTACTGGGTAGGCCTTTTATGGTTATGACCAACAACTTGATTGATGTTAAAAATGGTAAATTGTCAATGACTGTCTTGGGAAAAACAGTTCAATTTTCTATTTTTAACGATTCTCCCATTCCTACAACTGCGTTATATGAGGATTGCTCTTTGATTGATTGTATTGACACAGTTGTTTCAAATGTTTTCTTGCAAACAGGTTCTTCGGATAAATTGGAGCTGGCACTGACCTTAGATCGTGGCTTGGATATTTTTGACTCAGAAATAGCCAGTTGCCTTGAGATATTGAAAGTGCTGAAATAGAGGAACTTAAGGAGGACCCAGCATTTGAGCTCCCCTCCATCCAAAAAGAAGAGAATAATCCTTCACTTGAGTTAGAGCTAAAAGAGTTGCCTAAAAATTTGAAATATGTGTTTTTAGGAGATCACAACACCTTACCTGTGATAATTTCTAGCGAACTTAGTGAAAGGGAAGAGATGAGGTTGGTGAGTGAACTAAAAAGATTGAAAAGAGAAATAGGATGGGGATTGAGTGATATCAAAGGTATTAGCCCTTCAATGTGTATGCATAGAATTATCTTAGAAGAGGGAGCTAAACCTGTGAGAGAGACCCAAAGGCGCCTTAACCCAAACATGAGTGAAGTGGTTAAGAAGAAAGTGCTTAAATTGCTTGATGAAGGAGTGATATATCCGATAGCCAATAGTGAGTGGGTTAGCCTAGTACATGTAGTACCTAAGAAATCAGGAATCACTGTGGTAAAAAATGAAAAGAATGAATTGGTTCCTACTAGGACTACCACTGGGTGGAGAATGTGTATCGACTATAGGAATTTGAACAATGCCACAAAGAAAGATCATTTCCCTCTTCCTTTTATTGATCAGATGCTGGATAAAATTTGTGGAAACTCACATTATTGCTTTTTGGATGGACTTTCAGGTTATTATCAGGTGCCGATATCACCAGAGGATCAATCCAAGACCACTTTTACTTGCCCTTTTAGGACTTATGCATTTCGGCGTATGCCCTTTGGCTTGTGCAATGCGCCTGTAACTTTTCAGAGATGCATGATGTCTGTTTTCAAGGACATGATAGATCATTTTATTGAGGTATTTATGGATGATTTTTTTTTGTTTTTGGTGACTAGTTTTATAATTGCCTCAGTAAACTTGTTCTTGTGCTTGAGAGATGCATTGAATGTAACCTCACTTTGAGTAGGAAAAGAGTCATATCATGGTTACTCATGGCATTGTATTAGGCCATGTTGTGTCTAGTAAAGGGATTGAGGTGGATAAAGCTAAGGTATAGTTGATTGCTAAGTTACCCCCACCTACCTCTGTTAAGGGAATAACAAGCTTTCTAGGGCATGCAGGTTTTTACCGGAGGTTTATTAAAGAGTTTTCTACAATAAGCCAACCATTGTGTCATTTGCTTGGGAAAGATGTTCTATTTGAATTTACTGCACAATGCATGCAAGCCTTTAATTCCCTTAAGGAAAAATTGGCCAGTGCACCGGTAATTGTAGCTCCTGTTTGGTCTTTACCTTTTGAAATTATGTGTGATGCCTCCAATCATGCAGTAAGAGCTATCCTTGGGCAAAGGGTTGAGAAATTTTTGAGAGTAATCTATTATGCTAGCTTGACCCTAAATAGTGCACAACTTAATTACACAACAGCTGAAAAAGAAATTCTAGCTGTTGTTTTTGCCTTAGATAAGTTTAGAGCATATTTGATTGGGTCTAAAATTATTGTGCATTCAGATCATGCAGCTCTAAAATATCTCTTGACAAAACAACATGCTAAACCTCATTTAATTAGATGGGTGCTATTATTGCAAGAATTTGATTTTCAAATCAAGGATACTAAGGGAAGTGAAAATGTTGTAGCTGATCATTTATCTAGGTTACCTTTCTTTGGTGAAAATCTTGCATCTGATAGCATTCATAGAAATCTAGAAGCATTTCCTGATGAGCAGTTGTTTGTGGTAATGAATTCACCTTGGTTTGCAGATATTGCTAACTATCTTGCTTGTGGTATTTTGCATTCTGACATGTCAATTCAGGAAAAGAAAAGGTTTTTGCACATGAGTAAATTTTATTTTTGGGACGAACCTTACCTATTCTGGATATGCAAAGATGAGATAGTTCGCAGGTGTATCTGAGGAAGAACAACTGAGTGTTCTTCAATTTTGTCATGACCTTCACTGTGGTGGTCATTTTGGAGGGAGAAAGACTATAGAAAAAGTGCTTTAAAGTAGATTTTACTGGTCTACTCTATTCAAAGATGCTTAAGAATATTGTAAGCATTGTGATCGCTGTCAAAGAGTGGGTAACATTGGAAGGATGAATGAAATGCCCCTTCAATCTTATATTGTGGTTTAACTGTTTGATGTTTGGGGAATAGACTTCATGGGTCTTTTTCCCAAATCTTTTGGTTATGAGTACATTTTAGTTATTGTTGATTATGTTTCAAAATGGGTGGAGGCAATCCCCACCCGAACTAATGATGCTAATGTGGTTGTTAAATTTGTGAAGGAATACATTCTTAGCAGATTTGGCATGCCAAGAGTGATAGTCAGTGATGGGGGAAGTCATTTCTGCAACAAAGTTTTTGAGAAATTAATGCACAAATCGGGTGTGAAACACAAGGTGGTGACCCCATACCATCCACAGACTTCAGGACAAGTTGAGACATCCAACAAGCAAATCAAAGGAATTCTGAAAAAAACAGTCAACTCATCAAGGAAGGATTGGGCAAGTAGATTGAATGATGCATGGTGGGTATATCGAACTACTTTCAAGACTCCCTTGGGTATGAGTCCATACCAATTGGTTTTTGGTAAGGCTTGTCATTTACCAGTGGAGTTAGAACACAAGGCGTATTAGGCAATTAAGACTCTGAATTTAGATTTGGACAAGGGAAAGAGAGAACGTTTTCTGCAAATTTCAGAGTTAGATGAACTAAGGAACGAGGCATATGAGAGTTCCAAGGATTTATAAGGACCGTACTAAAGCACTTCATGATAGAATTTTAGTATAAAAGACATTGAGCCCATGTATGAAGGTTTTGCTTTTTAATTCTCGTCTCTGACTGTTTCCAGGAAAACTAAAGTCTCGTTGGAGTGGTCCTTTCGAGATAACTCAAGTATACCCTTCCGGTGCTATAGAATTGCTTAACTCTCGAACGAATGAAACTTTTAAAGTAAATGGACAGAGAGTTAAACCATATCATGAGGGGTTCAAGAAGTAAGGATCGTCGATAGTACTTTGATCTACGATCCTTAAGTCTTGCAGTAATGTCCAGCTACACGACATTAAAGAAGCGCTAAATGGGAGGCAACCCATCAGTTTGCAATTCTTTTCATAGTTACAATTTCATATTTAACAATTTTAATTTCATGTTTGGTTTAAATAAAATGGAATGGGTGCTTTGATCGGGTTTTATTTTTTTTTAATGTGTTTTAGGGTTAAGCAAGAAAGAAGATTGCATTTCTTTTAGATTTAGTGACACAAAAAAAATGCCATTTTGGCAGTGACGGACACTGCCACTTGACACAGCCAAGCCATTGGCCATGTCAAGCAAGCCCAAAACACACAGCCTCAGACACGGTCAAAAGGCTTGGCCGTGTTCTTGGCCGTGTCACACAGACAAGGCTAAGCCTACGCCGTGTTCCTTTCTTTGTCTTGCAATTTCTTCTTTCACAGTAGCAAACACGTTCAAGGGACACGGCCAAGCCATTGGCCGTGTCCCTCCAAAAGTTTTAGACACGGGACACGACCAAGCTAAACCAAGCTTGGCCGTGTCACCTTTATTTCCAAGCTTAAAAACACGATTTCAGCCCTTTACTTTCATTTTAAATCCCTAGTTTCCCTTTTTCCTTTCTCTCTCTCTCAGCTCCTTCTCTCCAAAACCTCCATGATCTTTTTCTAAAAGCTCTAAAATCCCACTATATTCTCCATTTTTCTTCACCAAAACCAAATTAAACCCATTCAATCTTCTTCTTTTCTTAGCAAAAACCAATTAAATCCATTAAAGCTTCAATTTTCTCCAAAACTATCAATATGCCTAGAACAAAGATGGTGTCCCACCACAAGAGGAGGCAAACTCCAACTGCAAATCCATCTTCATCTTCTTCATCTTCAAGGAAAGCGACTCTTCTAGCTAGGGGTTTCTTTCCAACGAGGTATGTAAGCAATGAATCCCATAATGCTCTTCATATTAAGGATAATTTTTATAGCTATGTTCAAAACCTTGGGTGGGAGAAATTAGTCTCTCTTTGACCTTTGGAATTTCAAGAGCTTACTATGGAATTTTTAACCTCTCTTAAGGTTGAAAGAGATGAACAGAGAATTTGTATTAGGTTAAATTTTAAATTGCTTGGGAAACTATGTGTTATTAGTATTGAGTAATTGAATGCTATCTTTAGTTTCCATCAATAAGGGGAAAATCTATACCTAAGGGTTTTAAACAGCAATTTGCATGGGGAGCACTGGGCTCGGGAACATATGTGGCCAAATCGGCCAAGGCAACAAAATTGAGTAATCCCACTCTAAGATATTTACATCGCTTTATGTCATGTGGGTTCTTTGCACGGAAGGAAAGCACAGGTGTAGTGGAAATTAGCGAACTCTTTTTCTTAGACTGTGCTTGTAATGCCATACCCGTTAGTGCTAGCTATTGGTTGGCTGATATTTTTGACAATGTGGTGAACAAAAAGAAGGGTGCTATTTGTATTGGAGGATTGGTTACCACTTTAGCGACAACCCTTCTTGATGATTTTGACTCGAGTAACTTCCGTATGACTACAATTTCGGGTAATGATTCGTTAGACCTGGCCACACTTGAGAAGATGCATATGGTTGTAAAAAGAGGAGAGGCCTATGTGATGGCTTCAGTTGAGCCAGATGCATCGGGGGGCCTACAAAAGAGAACACGAGCCCATGAGAAGTCCGACTTGGATTCTCTTGATTTGGATGAAGATGCTCCAGTCCCGGATAATCAGGAGATCATTAATAGGATAGAGGCACTGGAAAGCAAGGTCGATCGTAACCATGCTGCGGTCTTGCAACAGTTAAACCAAATCAATAGCAACCTTGCTAAGATTCTGAGCCTCCATCCTTCAGCTGCATCATCATCACATCCTCCATCACCATAGATCAAATCGGCTCTAATCTTTTGAGAAAACTCCTTACTTTCTTGTGTTTAGTTATCGTATATTTTCATTGTTATTTTTCATTTTTGTTTTTAATGTTAACACTTTATATTTTGGTTATTTTTTATATATATTGTATTTTGTTTCTGAACAATTGATGTTTATGGGTGAAAAGGTAGTGTTTGCCTCACAAGGGAACAATGGAAAACAAGTTGTACCTTAACTCTTTCTTTTTTATTATCCTTGTTTCCATTGAGGACAATGTAACTCATAAGTGTGGGGTAACCTTTAAGCTTTCCTTTAATTTTTGTTTTGTTTTTCTTTGTGTGTTATATTGTGCGTTGTTCATTGCATAATTGTTGGAAACTTATTGACTTTTCTGTAATTCTAGCATTACATTTGAGCCTTTAGTATCAGCATAGAGATTAGCATTTGAATTCATTCAGGATCAATTTTCAAATTATGCAATTCATGACATATAAATCTTTGAGTACCAACCCTTTGTGAGTTTGAGCCTCATAGATTGAATATTATTGTCAATCGATTTTTTTTTCTTAAGTGTGCACCTTCATGATTTTGCATCTCTAGAGCTTGCTTTTGCATACTAATTGAACTCACATTATGATTTCATCTCAAGTTTTAAAATGATGAAGGAAAATTAGGATTACTCCCTTTAGCTTAAAAAGACCTCCCTTAATTATGAAATCCTTAGTGAGCCAAGTTGAGCCTTTGACTTTTTCTTGATTGATCAACACAATTCACAACTCAACATTTTCCTATTATCATCATACCTTCATTAAGGAATGGAGTTTCTTATGATATGACAATAGGGTGGTTTAATTCATAAGTGTGGGGTAAGCAATTAAAAATAATAATAGTATTGCTTTAGTAAGATTTGGGGCTGAAATGCATACTTTGCATATTATAATTGACTAAGAGTTGATTATTCTTTTCCTCTACATTTGAGCTAGATGTTCAATGCAATTTTATATTTTGTATATATATATATGAAAAATAATAAATAAAAATAAAAAAAGAGAAGATATATATATACAAAATTCATATATTTTCTAGCATTAGTCATCAAAGAGGAATTTTGACTCATTTACTTTTCTTTAAGTATGCAATTATGTGAGACTATCAAGGGTTGGTGAATGCATGCTATTTAAGGAAGTTACGAGTTTCTATCCAAGATTCTTGTCCAATTTAGATACTCCATTTCTTAATGACCAAACTTAAATTTTTATTCTCACACTTTCACCTTAGCCCCATTACATCCAAACGGAAAGACCTTTGGATTATTTCTTGAGAAAAAATCAGAGAGGGAGATTGGATAATTAAGCAAGTTTATGGCAGTATGCAGTCATTATTGGTTTGAGTGAATTAACCTTTGAAATTGAGAGAAACACTTAGATGAGAGATGAGATTTGTTATCTCTGAATTAATGAATGATTTAAGAAAATCTTGATTGAAGTAAATTGCATTTATTTATGGCTGAGTCTTAAAGGATTTCATCTTATATACTTGAATTATAGTTAAGGTTATTTGAGTTTTTAATTTATGCCATGTGAATTTAATTGAGGACAAGCAAATTTTTAAGTGAAGGGTAGTTGTTTTATTAGTTTTTGTCATAGAATTGTAACTTATTTATTATTATGATTATTGTTTTCTTCATGCATTTTGGTAGTTTTAATATGTTTTTTTAGTGATTTCATCAATTTTGGTAGTTTTAATTTATCCCAGTGTTTATGTCATTTTTGTACTAGTTTTTAGTGTGATGTTTATGTGTTTTTTGTTAATGTTTCATTTGATTCTTGTTTAAAGTTTGTTTCAAGTGTTTGTTTTAGGTTAATGTGCAAAAAATATCAAAACAAAGAAAGAAGAGCATGAAGCAGCAAGACATGGCCAAGCCAAATCAAGCTTGGCCGTGTCACGTCAAGCAAATTTTTGGTAGATCATGACACGGGTAGGAGACACGGCCAAGCCACTGGCCGTGTCTCACCTAAAGGGAAAAACTAACGAACCAAGAAAGAAAGGAAAATTTGGCAGAAGCTGACACTGGCAGGTGACATGGCCAAGCCACTGGTCGTGTCACATGACACAGCCACAAGCTTGGCCGTGTCCCATATTAAGCCAAGAAAGAAGAGCAAAGAAAGAAGAGAATCAGTAGGTGACACTGGCAGGTGGCACAACAAATCCACTGGCCGTGTCACATGACACGGCCAGGAGCTTGGCCTTGTCACTCTCATCTTCAAAGAACAAAGAAGACCAAAGGAGAAACAGAAGATGATACAACCAGGTGACACGGCCAAGCCACTAACCATGTCACATGACACGGCCACAAGCTTGCCCGTGTCATTCCATGGAGCTAAGGAAAGAAAGAAAACGCGGATTTTGAGCGAGGGTTTTGTATAAATAAGAAGATTAGGGCAAGAGAAAGGGGTTACACACTTCTAGCCGTCCAACACAAACTTTTCAGCTATTCTTCACTTTTCTTTTGAATTTTGATATCACTTTCATGCAAACACTCTAGATTAAATTAGTTTTAGCCATTGCATTATTCTTTTAGCAAAAATCTGAGCAAGAGATTCTTCAGAAGCCAAAGGAAGTTTGTAATTTGGTTTTGTTCTCAAACTCTATCTCTTAAGTTTCATTGGAATTGTATTTATGAATCCACTAATGTCTAAATTAATTTCTTTGAATTTTAATGAGATGAATTTGTTTGATAGCATCATTATGAACTAATTTTGATCTAGTCTAGGGTTTGTATGGATCTACTATGATTGTATGAAATGGTTATTGCTCTTAACTGAATTATTTCTTTTATCCTTAATTGAATGGATTAATGTTAATATATAATTGATTGGCCACCAATTATGTTTTTAAGGTATTTAGATGAAGGATTGAGAAATGAAGTCTAATGCTGGAATAATTCAATCAGGGACTTAGGTGAATTAAAAATATAAACCTAAGAAAAAGATCATTTCAATTGTAACAAGATTATTTGAAAGAGGTTTGAATGCGAGAGCTTATTTCCTTGAATTGATTAATTAAGTTGCTTGAAATCTGATCTTTGAAATTAAATCAATTGAGAGGAATAGCCGTTCTGTAACACCCCGATACTCCATATAAGTACTACACATATACCTGGTATACGTACAGTAAATATATAAAGTATAAAGATGTCACATTTCGTTACAATTTAAAAACCTTTAACATAGCTCAAACCACAATACATTAATTTAAAGAACATTTACAAAATCGATATACTTTTAATGATCTTATAAATATACAATAATCTTATCTTTCTCGAAACATCATTTATACAAATGATTACATTCTTGATAAAAGTACATCATAATTAAATTATACATGTATGCATCACCCTCTAGTTGGTCTCGACAAACTCTTACTCTTCTCGTGGCATGACGCAAGACTTTATATCTTTCATCTGGTCACCTGCGCGATCAAACAACTGCGCTAAGCCCGAGAGCTTAGTAGTACAAATATATAATATACACATACATTATAAAAATATTAGCATATAATGATATATCAATTCCATGTAACTTTAGCTTATCATATCTTTTCTTTTAGATTGTACCTTTCATATATCTCAACTAAATCATATTTCAATACCCACATTCCACAACATACTTCATAACATTATTTTATTCACCATTTACCAATCATGAATAACATTTCCAACAAGGCAATCATTAACACCAACCACAATCCATCACCAATACTCACAATCAACATATCAATACATACACATTACATATCATACCTCATAACATTGTTTAATTCACAATTCACCAATCATAAGTCACATTGTCAACAAAGTCAATCATAGATCTCATTATTCATCTAATTCAACATTTGTATATCACATGGACATCAAAGACAGACTCGGGCCCAACAGACACTAATATGCTATTCTATTTTCAGAGTTAATGCTTTGGTTTTGTTTTCACATTTATCATTATCATTGACCCAACTAGGCTTCAAGGATTAGGTTCAACCAAGCTTCAAGGGGAACAAAGCATGCTAAGTATCAACCCAACTTGGCTTCAAGAACCAATCCAACCTAGCTTCAAGGGTTGTAACATCTCAATTAGGCTTCAAGAACTAGACCCAACCAAGCTTCAAGGGGAGTAAAACATGTTAAACTTCAACCCAACTTGGCTTCAAGGATCAAGCCCAACCTAACTTCAAGAGATTGTTACTAATATTAGGCATGCCACCAACAACAAACTCTGAGAATAGAATAACACATTAGCTACACAATTCGTTGATTATTTCATCATCAATATCATTTTCAATTCTCATCATCATCTAGGCAACATGCCTTGTTTCTTTCAATTGAATCATCATAGCCAATCACAATGGCTTCACATCACATTTGAGTTAACATAGCCAATCATCTTTTACATACATAATCATTTACCTCATCATATCCTTTACATGTCATATTCCATCATTGATATATATATATACAACATCAATTTCATTAACTAGGTAAACATATCATTCACATCATTATAAATTGCATTGTACATACCTTTTTGGATGATCCTCATCTCTTTCACCCTCAAGAGTTACTCCCACCAAGCTATCCATAATCAATCACTTCATCCTCTTTTTCACATTTTACATATAGCCTCATTGATGTATATATATATACAACATCAATTACATTAACTAGGCAAACATATCATTCAAAGTGCATAACATAACATTGCTAAATCTCAACAATGCAATTAGGGCAAAACACAATTGATATGATTCATAGCTTTATGATCTTCCACATTCCTTTGATTAGATCATTCTTGTGTTTAAAACATATTTATAATGTTCATGTTTAAGTTTAGAAACAATGGAACCTTTGAAGAATCAAAACAATGTAAAAAGAAACAAAGTATAAAGCAATATGTAATTCATTTGTAGGACACGCCCAACCCATTTGATGGACACGCCCAGCCACTTGATGGAATACGCCCGTGTCACTAACAACAAAAGAGGCAGTAGCCAATTCAAACAATTGACACGCCCAGCACCTTTGATGGACACGCCCGTGTCACTAACAACAAAAGAGGCAGTAGCCAATTCAAACAATTGACACGCCCAACTCAATTGATGAACACGCCCGTGTCTCTTCAATGCCTATGGCCGTGTCACCCATAACCAAAACCAATTCTCTTCTAATTGCACTCAAACACAATATTCATCATATAACATGCTTCAAATGAATATAATCAATGTTTTAAACACATATTCATCACAAGAATTACTTCACGACACATTAATATAACAATTAAACACATCTCAACTCAAAACCCTAAAATCAACATCTTCACCATTTCCAACAACAACCACTAATTAAACTCATAACTTAAAATCAATTTAATACTTGAACACACAACACAACACATCTCAAATCCACCAAATCACAAAATCATCAAACCTTACTTCACTTCCAACACAACTTCCAATTAAGTAAAGAAAACAAGAGAATACTTACCATCTTTCCAACAAAACCAACACCAATCCAATCCTTTAGCTTGTAATCAATTTCAATACTTGTAAACACATATATAACACACTAAATCATGAAATCAATCCATCACAACCTATCTCAAACATTAACAAGGGAAAACAAGTAAGTACTTACCTCAATTGATGAATTCCACCAAATCTCCACTTAATCCTTTGATTCTTCCTTCAATTCTCTTAAAACCCTAAGGTTTTGGTGAAGATCAACTCATCTCTCTACCTCTCTCTCTCTCTCTCTCGTGCAAGAACCAAAAAGAGAAGAAGAAGAAGAAGAAGAGAATATCTTCATTTCTTTTTCCTCTTCCACGATAGCCACATATATGTATATAATAATAATAATAATAATAATAATAATATAATTACTAATTACCAAAAATCCTCCACCAAGCATTTCATTTCAAGCAATTACTCATATACCCCTTATCACTTAACTTAGCTTTTGTCTCTTATGAACCCAATTAAGTAATTCCACATGCCATATAAAAATATCTCCTCTTGCATTGACTCTTTCTCTTTGACCATTTTATATGTTATATATATCACCATATACACAACATATAAACTTGTCTCTAAACCCTAAATTTCCCCAAAACACATATACATATATGTTCTTTTCTCAATTTAAACCAACAACAATAACAACAACAACAACAACATACAAAACTTCTGGGGCATGCATCGGGATATTACACGTTCATACATATAAGTTAGTAGAGAAGTGCAAACCCTAGACTTTTCTATTAAGTGAATAAATATATCTGTTCAGTTTACTTTCATTGTTCTAAATTCAACTCATTCTGTTTTCATTAGTTGTTTAGCAATTTAATTTTATTGATAATTTGTTATTTACGATTTGATAAATAATTAGCTTATCTAGCTTCCTTGTGAGACGACCTTGAGGTGTTCACCAAAATACTACAGCAGCCTCTTATACTTGCGAGTGTAGTTCTAGGAGTGTTTATTAAAGTGCAACATGTACCTACAATATCATCAAGAACACTACCTTTCCTTTGATCAAGTTTAGAGAATTCATAAAAAATAGCATGCATTAAGTTTTCAACTACTAGTGTTCTCTTATTAAATACTCTTTATACTCTTAAAATATGCCTTTATCCGATTTGGATAAGAATTTTCCAAGATTTTCCTTGGTATTCAATATAAAGCATTTGATTCCAATCACTCTAAGGTATAAATTTTGGGTATTTTTTCATTCCATAGCTCATAAGAAGTTTTATTTATCAAAGGCCTTTTGTAAACACAATTTAAAATATCAAAGGCCTTTTAAGAATGATTTACACCCAAAAGTAAGATGATAAATCATACTCATTGACATTGTCCTAGCCATTTCAATCAACATTCTATTTTCCCTTTCAACCATACCATTTTGTTGTGGTGATCTAGGAGTCGAAAAGTTGTGTGAAATACCAAACTCATTGTAAAAGTTTTCAAAGCTTTCATTTTTAAATTCTTTACCATGATTACTTCTAATATATGTGATTACACAGCCTTTTTCATTTGAACTCTTTTTGCAAATATTTTAAAATGATTGAAAGCTTCATTTTTTTAAGATAAGAAATTAATCTATGTAAACCTTAACTAATTATCAACAAGTACAAATGGATATAACTTTCCACCTAAGCTAGCAACTCTATTTGGTCCAAATGAATCCAAGTGAATGAGTTCTAAGGGTCTAGAGTTGCTTACAATATTTTTAGATTTGAATGAACTTTTGTGTTGCTTACCAAATTGACAAGGTTCATAAGTCCTATTTTTACCAACTTTTACTTTAGGGAGACCATCAAGTAGTTCTTCTTTACTAATGCATTGTAAGTGATCCATACTAGGATTTCCTAGTCTTCTATGCCACAACCAAGCATCATTAGTAATGGTAATTAGACATTTAAATGCATTATTAGAATACATGTCAATTTTATATGTATTGCCAATTCTAAATCCTTTGAATTTGAATTGGTAACTTTGCATCCTTTAGAGTCAAAACTTACATCATATCCTTTATCACACAATTGAATCACACTAAGCAAATTATGTTTCAATCTATCAATAAGCCATACATTTTCAATCAAATTCTTACCAAACATTCCAATGGAAATAATTCCAATTATTTTATCTTTCTCATTATTTTCAAAAGTAGCATTACCTCCATGCTTGTAAGTGAGTGTTATAAAAAGCTTTGAATTACCCATCATATGCCTTGAGCATCCACTATCTACAAGCCAAATATTTTCATTGATAGTGGATTTCAAGCATACCTACAAGACAACAATATTCATCTTCTCTTAGGTACCCCAATGAAGTTGGGTCCTTGGGGGTTAGTAATAGAAGGATCTTCTAACTTGAGATGAACCTTCCTAATAGAGCAAAATGTGCTCTTATGTCTAAATTTCATACAATATGTGCATTGATACAAGATTCTATACTTATTCATTTTCCTATTAAAATTGAATGAATTATGTACATAATTGCAAGTGTGTGTTGAATGAGATTGTTTTTGTACATTTTTTGAGTTTATATATATGCCCTGTATACATGAATGCATGTTTTACTCTTGGAATTTTAGTTCTAGAGCCTTATGAACCCAATGCAATCCTATTAGGATTTTTAGGTTTGGTATGTACATTAGTGTTTTTTACAATTTCAACACTAGAGGTTTGAGTTATAGATGTTTTTACAAATGTTGATACATTAGGTGTGGAGATGGATGAGGCATTGAATCCTAAACCATGTTTCAAAGAGGGTGACCTTTGATAATTTGTCACTATATATAATGCCTCTTTTTCATTATGAAATTTTAAAATTGATTCTTTTAGTTCTTTTAGTTCATTCTTCAAAATCTCATTTTCCTTGATCACATTTTCTAAGCTATGTGAATTTTTAGTCATTTCATCAATTGATTTCAACAAATTTTCATTTGAGATCTTCAATTATAATGTAGATTTTTTTTAAAGACACAAAATCCTTTTGTAACGTGGAACATTTATCTTTATAAAATTTCATCTTTGAGAAATACTTTTCTATTCTAAGGTTCATATGTTCAATCAATCCATTTTCATCTAAAGCATCATCAACATTATCATCATATGCAATAAAGTTTAAAGATGAAATACTTACTTCGTTGGAGTTGTTACCATCTTCAATAGCCATGAGACATAGATTTGCAATTTCTTCCTCTTCTTCCTGTTCTTCTTCACTTGAGGAATCATCATCCCATGTAGCTTTGAGTGATCTCTTCTTTTCCTTATCCCACTTCTTTTTTTTTTAATTTGAAGCAATCCAACTTGATGTGACCGGATTTCCCATATTCATAGCATTTTACTTCATTCTTTTTATCTTTATCTTTGAAGGAGGATTTAGGACATGTACCATTGTTAGCTTGTTGTCTTCTCTTTCTCTTCCAATCACTTATCCTTTTGGATAGCATAGCCAATTCTTCATCATCATCATTATCTTCATCATTTGAGCTCTCATCTTCTTTGATTGCTTTGAGAGCTATTGCTTTTCTCTTATTCTTTTCACATTGTTCTTTTTCTCTTTCTGTGTGCAATTTGAAGGTGAGTAGTTTTTTGACAAGTTCATCGGTTCTCAAGAAGCTAAGGTCATAAGCTTTTTCAATTGAAGAAAATTTAGACTCAAAGTTCTTCTTTGCTCGAAGTGCTCTCAATATTTTGCTACTGACATCATCTTGATCATATATCTTGCCATATTTCTTTAATTCATTGACAATGGAAAGCAAGCGATTTGTCATGTTGGTGACGTTTTTGTTTTGCTTCATCTTGAATAACTCATATTCATGCACATACATTTTCTTCTTCCTGAGCCTCAATTTGGTAGTACACTCATGAAACTTCTTAAGAGTTTTCCAAATGAAATGTACACAAGTTAGATGTTGGACTCTTCCACCTTCTTCTCTTGATATTGAATTCATCAAGATGGAGGCTGCCCTATTGTTCTTGAACCGATCTCTCACATTGCCATATAACCATTATGATTTAGGAAGAGGAACTTGGACACCATCAACTTCATGAGTATGAGGTTTCCATTCATTTTCAACAAAATCCCAAAGCTCAATTCCTTCACTATCTAGGAAGATGAACATCTTGTGTTTCCAATAGGAATAATACATTCCATCGAAATAGGGTCTAAGGAATTAATTGAGGTTTTCATGTGTAAAATTGTTTATTGGTGGAATGGTTTCATTTTGGATCAAATTTCATAATTAAGTTTGAAGAAATTTACTAGATCATATACCAATTGTTGTCCCAAACTAGCAACCAAGAGGGGGAGGGGGTGAATTGGTTGATATGAAGAGTGATGGTAAATTCAAAGTCTAAAAGCTAGAAATAAAGAATATGCAGATGAAGATTATGTAGAGTTTATAAGAAAGAACACAAAGAGTTATAGTGATTTGGATTTACCTCAATCCTACATCCACTTCCTTAACAACTTGTTACGGTTTCACTAGTCTTGAGTTTTTACAAGCTTAACTCTAACTTGGTGTTTTCAGTAGCTCACACTGTACTATTAAAATGGTTTGAGATCAATCTTAACAACACTTACAAGAGTTTTCGTAGGCTCACTCTCACAACCTATTTGTTTCTAAGCTCACACTAAAACTTATGGTGTTTAATGCTCAAAGCCAACACTCCAAGATTCTAGATTTTGATATTTAGACTAGATAATGAAAATTGTTGTTCAATGAAATTACAATAACAATCAAAGTTTTCTCTTACTGCAAAAATGAAGTTTAATATGGTATTTATAGGCATTTGGTTTAAATTAGACATTTGAGGTGGTTTCCACATGTTTAGTGCTTGTCTTCCACTAAATTAGTGGTTGGAGCTCGGCTTGGCATGTTGTCGCTTGATTTAAAAGCTGCATGTAACGGCTAGTGCTAATGGTCAAATTTTATTGTCTGACAGAATCATGCTACCCATATCTTTGTGTTGTATGGCCATCCAGGCTCAGAGTGCGGTCGCTAGGCATAAAGTTACAATTGAATTCAAATTTCTTCATTCATAAGTTCAATTATAATTGGTTCGAGGTATTTGGCACTAAGGTTCAAATATGCAGGTCTTGTGCAGTCGCTCAATTCTTTTGGGTGGTTGCATAAGGTTTGAAGCATCTAGGAAGCATCATGAGAGCTGATTGCTATCTCTTATGTTCTTTTTAGTATTTTAGCTCTTTGTTACGTATGGTTACTCGGTTTTCAGGGGGCGGTTGCACTAAGTTATGGCATCCTAACTTCACCGCTCATTGAGATCAATATCCTTTTTGTGAGTTTATGAATTCTTACCTTGATTTGGTGTGGTCACTTGGTGCATGCATACGGTCACATGCCTACTGGGCATCTTGAATTCATCACTCATGGACACTGCTTGCTTAGCCCGGTTATTCCATCAGGCTACTTTTGGCTCGACAGTTTGGTTCTTCTTAGCTCTGCAGTCTATATTAGTCTCAACATACTATATGTCCATTCGATTCTGTGCTTTATTCTCAGTAAGTGTGTATGTCATATGCATTTTTTATTCTGCTACATTTGTGCTATCGTTCATTCTGGCTATTGCACAAAGGCACTCAGTTTCTGCAAAATAGACTTGGCAAATGTTTTTGAAATCATTAGTTCTTTATCAATTTGATTGTCAATGATCAAAATAGAGTTTGATTGTCCTTCAATCAACATGCACTTTAGTCTTTGGGTTGAAAAGCTTAGGTTCCCATAGCAAGTATATACCAAAAGGTATGAGGCTATGAGTGGTTATGCCATGCTTGATCTCCATACCATGAGTGAATGTATGATATCCTTCACACAACATAACACGGGTTACACGAGGCATCTAACTCACACACACAATGCAATCTAAATGATCCAATGGATAATATCATAATAAGAAAGAATAGAATAGTATAAAGACCAACATAATCAATTTCTCTTATCCCCTCACTGTGAGAGGGATTGTAATATCCCGAAGTATACCCTAAAAGTTTTGGAATAATTATTGTTATATTTTGGTTAAATGTATATGTTTAAATGGAAAGAGAAATGAGGTAAGGGAAGAGTGTATATGTTGTATATATAGCGATATATACAACATATACAAGTCAAAGAAATGGAAGTCAAAGAAGATTAATTAATTATTTTAAATTAATTAAATTAATTAAATGGAAAATTGAATTAGTGAGTGGATGAAGATATTTGATTATTTTAATATTTAATTGCTTGGTGGAGGTTTAAAGAGATGAAGTGGTTGACTTTGCCATCCATTCTTCTTCTTCTTTTTCTTTCATTGTTGTTGACCGGGTATCACAATAGCAAGAGAGGAAGAGAGTTTTTGATTTTTCCAAACTCAAGATTGAAGGATGTTTTAATTGATCAAGTTGGAAATCTAAGAAGTTTCATCATTTTTGGTAAGTTTCCACTTGATTCCTTAGTTTTCTTTTAAGTTGTATTTGAGTTTAATGGTTGATTATTGATGGTATGAGTATGTTTGATTTTGGGGTGTTTGAGAGTATTTGGTTTATTTGATTTTGATTTTGGAGTTTGATTGAAGAGATAGAGTTAAGTTTGGTGTTGGAAGAGTAAGTGTTGTGTTTGAGTTGTGTGTATGTGATGGTTGTAAAGTGGTGTTTGATGTATGTTTTGAGTTTTTTTAGTGTTTTTGCAAGTTATATTGGTTTATATGTGTATTTAGTTAAGTTTGTTTGAAGTGGATAATGGTGGAAGAAAGTGGTTTGTTGGATGTAGTATTGATGTTGCCAGAATCTGCATTTTTGGCTTGACACGCCCATGAGCATTGCCAGATCTTTAGGCGTGTCAATGGTTCTATTTTCTGGATGGGTGACACGACCAGTGACATGCCCATGTCACTGAGCGTGTCACAGCTTCTGTGTTGTAGTAGCATTTACACGTCCAGTAACACGCCCGTGTTATTGAACGTGTCATAGCTACTGTGTTGGTGAAGAATTGACATGGCCATGAGCACGCCCATGTTGTTGGACGTGTCAATGTTTCTGTGAGATAGAATGTATTACACGTTCAGTGACATGCCCGTGGTTCTAAGCGTGTCAAAGCTTCTGTGTTGTAGTTTTAGGGTACGGTCAGGTACACGCCCATGTTGTTGAGCGTGTCATGTGTAGAATTTGCCCTAGTTGGTTCTTAGCCTTATTATCTCATGTGTATCTTTAAGTGAGTGTGTATTATCACTTTTGGATTAGGTTTTGAAGAGATTGAGTTTCCCTAATCCTAGTGTTGAAGGATTCTTGGAAGAGGAGTTTGGTGTTGTGTGAGTTGCTCTTGAGGTAAGTACAAACCCTACATTATTGCATTCATTTACATGACATTGGGACTTAACACATTTGGTTATAAATGTGTTAAGTAATCTATTACATTGTTGATACATTTGATTAATGCTATGAATTGCATATTGTGAAAGATATGATGATCATTCAAATTATATGTACAATGCAATTGGTTGTGTATACCCTAATGATGAGATATGAAGCCAATGTGTTGGCTTTAATGATGCAAATGAAATAATTGGGGCATGTTTGCCTAGATGATTATGAGGAAATGAGAATGGAATTGATAATGAAATAATAAAAGAATTGTGTGCCTAATGTGTTATTCACTTTTCAGAGTTTTGTTGTTGGTGGCATACCTAGTAGTAACAATCTGTTGAAGCTGGGTTGGGCTTGATCCTTGAAGCCAAGTTGGGTTGAAGTTTAGCATGCTTAACTCCCCTTGAAGCTTGGTTGGGTCTAGTCCTTGAAGCCTAGTTGAGATGTTACAAACCCTTGAAGCTAGGTTGGGTTTGGTCCTTGAAGCCAAATTGGTTTGATGCTTAGCATGCTTCGCTCCCCTTGAAGTTTGGTTAGGCCTAATCCTTGAAGCCTAGTTGGGATAATGATAAATGTGATAATTGAACCAAAACATTAACTCTGAAAGTTGAATGGTATATTAGTTTCTTTTGGGCCCATGCTTGTCTTTATTTAAATGTGAATCATAAATGGTGAAATAAATGAATTATAAGATTTAATGTAAGGTTTTGAAATATGATATTCTTATGTATTGTTTATTATATATGAATGTGTGACATTAGCATTACATTAAAGCATATTGTTATTGTGGGTTGTACCACTAAGATGTTGGCTTAGCGCGATTGTTGTAATGGTCATGATTTTCAACAGGGAAGTTTTAACTAATAATGAAAAAAAATGCATAGTGTATAGTGACAAAAGTATTGTGGATAAATGCTATATGAAAAGAATAGTACATTGTATATCTTATACCTTTACTGAAAAGAATATTTTGACTGTTTTACGAGATTAAAACTCGACTTAAAATCAACGATTAAGAATGAGGGTGCACCATAGTTATTATGAGCATTCCCTCACTAGATTAAATATATATATATATATATGTGTGTGTATATGTGTAAGTGTGTGGAAATTTCTAATTTTCTTCTTCTCTCCACGCCATCATCACCATCTTCACTCCTTTCTTCTTCTTTCTTTCTATGATTTGAATCAAAACTAAGATAAGATTACATCTAAAAATAAGTGTTAAGAAGATCAAGTTGGAAAAGTAGTGATTATCAACAAGGTATGTGCTTTTGATTTGTACTTTGCAAAAATATGAAGTTTTATGAGTTTTAATGATTTAATTGAATGATTGAGTTATGTATAATGATATATTTCTTAAAAGTATTGATTAAATAGATTGATGAGTGAAAAATAATATTTATATGGTGGGTTTTGATCCTTAACTCAACCTTTATGAGAATTGAATGGTTTGATGTTGGTTTTATTCATAGGAAATGATTGAAAGTTTGATTGAGTGAAGTTGTGGTAAAATATTTGATATGAATTCTTTTTATATCAAAACTTTGAGTTTGATACATTTTGATCTTAGATCTTAAACATGTTTGTGTTTAATGAAGTTAAAAGTGCAGAATACATGATTTTTACTCTGAAAACAGTCCCAAAATCAATGCCACGGCCGTGGCAATTGAGTGCCACGACCGTGGGATTGAAAGTGATGCTGTTTCTTTAAAAAAAATCGATAAAACAGAGCAAGTTCCAATGCCACGACCGTGGCCCTTGAAGGCCACGATCGTGGGGGTTTTAAAACAAAGTGGACAGACTCATTTGCTATCCCACGGTTGTGGGGTTGTGAGGCCACAATCGTGGGGACCTAAATAATGTTTTTGGCTTGTAATTTGTGATCTACAGGCCTAGTATGAGACTAATATGTGAATAATTGTATTGAGACTTCATGTGTATGTGTTAAATGTATGAAAAAGAGTGAGAAACTTGAGATAAGTGACAAATATATATATCATACTAAATATTGACAAGAGTAATGTACTAGTGAAATGATATAAACAAGTGCTTATATTAACAAGTGAGTGTTTACATAAACAAGTGTTAATCAATGACATGAGACTAATATGTGTATCGTCCATACTTTTGTGTTAATGTGTTAAATGTATGAAAATGAGTGATAAACTTTAGATAAGTGACACACATATATATTCAACCAAATGTTGATAAGAGTATAGTATCAATGAAAGGAAATCATCAATGTAGTGTTCATCAAAATTAATGAATTGCCCAAATCATATTAAATTTATATCTAGCTTTAGATTGAATGGTTAACCAGAGGATGGATAGCCACAGTGATAGTGGGCACCTCATGCCTTTAATGGACACATTGTGTTACCAGTGATAGTGGGATAATTGCCATTATAAATTCTTGAGATTGCTATACTAACATGTTATCCAAACCTATGATCTAAGTTTAGTATGTTTGGGCATAATTAATGAAAATATATGTGAACATGATAGTTGAAAGAAATGTAAAATAATAATATAAGTCAATTACTTGAAATTGAAATATTGTGTTATAGTGTAAAAGTGAATGGTAATATATATATTAATGCCTACAAGTGAAAGTCCTAATGCACGTAATGGTAATGTTATGCTCAATGTATTGAATTAATCAAAGGATTAAAAGTGTATATAATACTATGAGATACAAAGTGCTCCAAAGTATATCAAATGATTGAAAGTGTATAGCATGATGTGAGATACAAAGAACTCTCAAGTATAGTACTAAAATGAAGTGATGAAAAATATAGATTGAATGAAATGATACTAAAAGTGAACTTGAAAAGAAAGACTTATTGAAAAACAAAATAAGTGTATTGTGAACAATGTTATCAAATAAGAAATCAAGTCTTGAATAAACTGCTTCTCAATGAGACAAGAGGCAATACCGAAGGTATTGTATTATATGATAACTTTATACAGGGATAGCTCTTATTTTGTGTAATGAGCATGGTATATTGACTTGTTACTAAAATTAGTTTATATATGGAAATACTTCTTAAAACTAAGTGTTATTACTATATTTTCATAAGTATATTTCTTTAATATTAAGTGTTAAAATTTGTGTATACAAGCACCACTAAGCTTTGCTTAGCGTGTTAGAATTGTTTTCTGACACGCAGGTATCAGGACATCGGAGCAAGTTAAGAACAGATGAAGATCTTGTGTATATTGTATTCATAAGTGATAAATGTAAATAGATACTTCAGTTTGGCGATTTGAGAGATTGTATAAATGTGTAAACATAAAAGGATATATGTATTTAGAGAATGAAGTTTGAGAATTCTAGTCAATGATTATCAAAGAAAGGAATGTATTATTTAATCATTTGATTTGACAAATGTATGATAGTTATCTGATTTGTAATGGATTATTGAAAATTGGTTTAAACATTGGACCTATAAGTGTTGTGATATGCATATTGTATTATTATTTGAAAATTTTTAATTATGAAGAGAGTTTTCTCTGAATTATTTGGAGTGTGAACAGTATATCGAATAACGTTCTCTGATAGTTTTTATATAAGAATTGTCAGAGGATGTTACAATTATGGTTCATCGCGCAGGTGACAGGGTAGAACCAGAGAGTTCATCTAGACCGAGTCGAGTCTAGACTTTGAAGTGTTGATTATGGGCTTAAAGATTAGAGACGAACTGCCAAACATGTATAAACTTTATGTTTTGTAAACATGGATTTTGGTTTATTTATATATGTAAATACCACTACATTTTCCGCTGCATAATGAATTAATGTTTTATCTAGTATAGTTTATAATATAATATGAAGTGCTTTAAGTTTTTCTTATATTATTACAGAAGAGAAAAATTGGGTTATATAATATAAACCATGGCACTCCTGTATTCGGAATACGTATATTACAGGTGTAGTAGTATGTAGTGTGCGTATTTGGGGTATAGGGGTGCTTCAAATGTTTTGGTATCAGAGCCTAGGTTTGAGATTCTCAACCTAGGTCAATTGTAAGAAAAAGAAAATTTTGATTTTAAAATGTGATTTTTGAATAAGATACATGTAATATCCCAAAGTATACCCTAAAAGTTTTGGAGTTATTGTTGTATTTGGATTTAATGTATATGTATATATGGGAAATATAAATATAATATATATATAAGACATATACATATACATCATATATACATGGGATATAAAATGGTGTAGGAAAAGTGAGTTGTATATAATATATATATATTTGTATAATTAATTAATAATAATAATAATGATAATAAGGACAAAAAGAAAAAGAGAAGAAGAAAGTCAAAGGTTGGAGAAGTGTGTGTGTGGTGGAGATTTAAATTATATTATTATTATTATTATTATTATTATTATATATAAGATAAGAACGAAGAAAGAGGAAAATTCTTTCTTTCTTCTTCTTCTTCTTCTTCTTCTTCTTCTTCTTCTTCTTCTTCGTGAACGAGAGAAAGAGAGAGAAGCTAGAGAGAGAAAGGTGATTTTGCTTCTATTTACACCAAAGATTAAAGGATATCAAGAGATTTGCAAGTGGATATTGAAGATTTGGGCAAAGAATCCAAGTAAGTGCCCTTTCTTTGTGTTGATTTCTATTGATTGAATTGATATTTGATATGATTAAGGTGTGATGATAGTGAAAGTTGTAAGTATGGATTAAGTAGATGGATGAGTGCAAAATAGTCTTTATATGTTAGATTTGAACTTTAACTCAATTTTTAGAAGAAAGGAAGAGTTTGATTATGTTTATATTCATATGGATTGGTTTAAAATGCAAAATACTTGAGTTTGTTTCAGAAAACAGTCCTGGATTGGATGCCACGGCCGTGGCAAATGAGGGCCACGACCGTGGGGTTACAAGGTTGACTGTGTCTTCATGAATTTTAATAGAACAGAAGAGTCTTCAATGCCACGACCGTGGCCCTTGAAGGCCACGACCGTGGGGGTTGTAATGAAAAATGGACAGAACCGTGTTGGATTCCACAGTCGTGGGGATTGGGAAGCCACGACCGTGGGGACCTAAATGTTGATATTGGCTTGTGAATTTTGATTTAAGGGCCTAGTATGGGACCAATAGGTGAATCATTGTATTGGAATTTATGTGTATTTGTAAATAAGTGTGTATTATTCTTTTGAATTAGTTTATGAAGAGGTTGGATTGCCTTAACTTAAATGGTAAAGAATATTTGGAAGAGGAAGTGTATGGATTGATGTGAATTATCTTTAAGGTAAGTGCAAAATTCTATTTGATTGCTTATATCTATATGACTTTGGACCTTAACACATTTGGTTATAAATGTATTAAGTAATCTATTATATTGTTGATGCATATGAATAATGTAAATTGCTATAAATATATCAATGAGGGAATATGAAATGTAAAAGATATGATGATATAATGAAATATATGAAATGTGAAAGCATTCAATATGTATGTGTTATGAAAGGTGAAAGATGTGAAGATATGATTAGTATGATGTGAATGATAGGATGGGTGCTCAAAATGTATGATAATGCAATTGATTATATATGTACTTGAATGATGAATGGTGATGTATATACATATATCAATGATGAAATATGAAATGTATGTGCTATGAAATATGAAAGATGTGATGTTGTGATGAAAGATGAAATGTGAATTGAGATTGATGAGATGAGAAGCCATTGTGATTGGCTATGATAATTCAAATGAGATATGAAGCCATTGTGATTGGCTATGATGATTCAAATGAGATATGAAGCCATTGTGATTGGCTATGATGATTCAATTGAGATAAGTGGAGCATGTTTGCCTAAATGATGATGAGAATTGAGATTTAAATTTATAATGAAATAATCAATGAATTGTGTGGCTAATGTGTTTATTCCATTTTCAGAGTTTGTTGTTGGTGGCATGCCTAAAAATAGTAACAATCTCTTGAAGTTAGGTTGGGCTTGATCCTTAAAGCCAAGTTGGGTTGAAGTTTAACATGTTTTACTCCCCTTGAAGCTTGGTTGGGTCTAGTCCTTGAAGCCTAATTGAGATGTTACAACCCTTGAAGCTAGGTTGGATTGGTTCTTGAAGCCAAGTTGGGTTGATACTTAGCATGCTTTGTTCCCCTTGAAGCTTGGTTGAACCAAAATCCTTGAAGCCTAGTTGGGATAATGATAAATGTGATGATTGAACCAAAGCATTAACTCTTAAAATTGACTGGCATATTAGTGTCTTTTGGGCCCATGCTTGTGTTTGTTTAAATGTGATTCATGAAGGTTGAATTTTCGATAATGATTAAATTGAATGGTGTAATGAGATGTAATGCTATAAAGTATGGCATGATAATATTGCATAAATAAATTATTGAAAAGAGATATGGTTTGAGAAGCTATGTTGAAATATGTGATTTTGAAAGTATAATATGACATGTAATATGTATATGAGATAGAAATGGTAAGTATCGTTTTGTGAATATTCTATGTAAATATGTGTATAATTTATGAGATTAGTGGGAATATATGAAGAATGCATTGAGAACAATAAAACATGATGCTAAAAATATGAGGTATGATTCTTTTGTAAAGTATATTTTAATATTTATTTGTACTTCTAAGCTCTCGAGCTTAGCGCGGTTACGTTGATCGTGCAGGTGAGTAGGTGATGGAGCTGTAGTCAAACCACTATGTCACGTAGAAGGCAAGTGTAGTTCGAGACCAACTAGAAGGTGATGCATTCATGTACAAGTTAATCATGATTTTACTTTAATAAGATTTTATCTAAATTTATAACCTAAATTTTGGTAAAGGCAAAGGTGTTTAATGGATTTTGAATAGTGACATCCTTATACTTTATATACTTACTGTATGTATATTAGGTATATGTATGGTACTTATATAGAGTATCGGGGTGTCACAATACATGCTTTGGCACTGGCAGTCTCTGATCTTTGATGAGGTATATTCTACTGTGTTTGCAGATATAGGTAGTGATGGTGTCTCAGTCACGTCAGTCCATAGAAGGTAGTGCTGAGAGTGTAGCTCCTGAAGAGAGTAGAGATGGAGCTAGGGTTGAGAGAGTTAGAGAGGCACCTGCTCCTATGCGAGAGAGACTAGCTGCTGATGAGGTTCCACCAGTTTGGCTAAGACATGTGGTAGAATTGTTGAGACAAGCTCCAGTGCAGCCGCCACCGCCACCATAGCCACAAGTACCGGTGAGGCATTATGATAAATTGAGGAAGTATGGGGCTGAGGATTTCTTTGGTACTATAGATCCTGCAATAGCTGAGCAGTGGTTGGATAGAGTTCAAAGAGTATTCATTCAGTTGCAAGCTACTCCTAAAGAGAAATTTGATTATGCTAGATTCTTATTGCAGAAAGATGCTTATGATTGGTGGAAGACAATTCCACATGCCATGGATGATCCACCTACTTTGTCTTATAGTGATTTTCTGAGGGAATTTGAGCAAAAATATACTCCAAGGGAGTATAAGGATGTAAAGAATATGGAATTTCTGAATCTAAGACAAGATAACCGGACAGTGACAGAGTATGAGGTAGAGTTCATCCGGTTGAGTCATTATGCCGGGGGGATTATTTCAGATGAGATTGACCGATGTAGGAGATTTGAGGAGGGATTGAGGCCCTCTAATATGTGTATTATTGGTGGTTCTCGGTACCAAGACTTTTATCAATTGGTTGCAACAGCTAGAAGTGTTGAGAGAGCACAGGGTATTGAAGCAGCTGCTACTGAGGATGAGACCAGAGTTAGGAGATCCCAATTTGAGGCAGGGTCTTCATCTATGAAGAGGGGCCGAGGAAGTTTTATTCCGAGAGTCAGTAGGAGCCAGAGGCAGTCAGGTAGGTCAGTTCAATATCAGAGGCAGAGATCGAGACCTACAGTTTCTGTAGCAAGTGCTCCGACTCTAGTGGTTCAGATATCCATTCCATCTATATGTGTTCATTATGGTAGGACACATGGGGGTGCTTGTTGGAAGACGAGTGGATCAGGAGTATGTTTTTGTGAACCTCGGTCTCCACCCAAAAAGGATTCGGATGAACGTTCACTTGTTGTCGGGAGTCGCCACTCAGTTTTTTCTATTCAAAGGGAAAAACTAAGAAAACCCTTGTTTGACTCCAATAACGCATCCAATGTAAAGGTTTCTAATCTACGAACCCAAGGAGGATTCGGGGACTATGTCATGCATTCGACTAACTTGCCAATAAAAGAAATAAACCTAAAAGGGACAAAGAAGAGAAGATAGACAGATTGTTAGTAAATTGTGGACTTGCTATTTGGGGTGAATCCCAAATATGCCTACATACTCTCGTTTTTATGAGAGATCAAAGCCCATGTAGTTCGGAAAAGCCTATTTAAAGGCAATGATGCATTATGCATGTGTGTGTGTATGCTTCGTGCATTGTCGGGCTTTTTGCCAAAATTGTGAGATTTTGAGCACTTAGTGCTGATTTTGCTGAGATTTGGGTACTTGGTACCAAAAGAATGAAATTTAGGCTTCATGCCAAAAAGTTAATTTTAATTGTGATGGGCTTCATGCCAAAAGAGATTAGGTCTTTTACCAACAAAATTGATTGATTCATGGCTTAATGCCGAAATGTTAATTGATTAGTTAATTAGGCCTAAGACCTAAAAGGATTAGGTCTTTGACCAAAAAGAAGAAATTAAGGAGAAGATGGAGTGCTTATGGCATGTTTGAATTGACAAAGAATGAATTAGAACATTACCTTGCTTAGGATTTTCCCACTTCGAAGTTCCAGATCTCTTTTTCTTGGACCTTGGATTGTGATTCTTGATTACGGATTGATTCCTGCAGCACACGGTTAGGTTTATGCAAATAAAAGTCCAATAAAAGTTCTTAAGCGTGTGTAAATAAAGAGTTCGTCAGCATGAGGCCCGGGATCCGAATAGCCAACCCC
Organism: Garcia nutans; assembly: GCA_947685225.1. Taxonomy (NCBI): domain Eukaryota; kingdom Viridiplantae; phylum Streptophyta; class Magnoliopsida; order Malpighiales; family Euphorbiaceae; genus Garcia; species Garcia nutans. The sequence continues at coordinate 22,238,746 of CANTUV010000044.1, forward strand.
CTTTTTCTAAAGATTCGGAAGCTATTTATAGACAAAAAACGGACCCGGACGGCGGTCGGACAGCCGGTCAGCGATCGGACCGCGTGGCTTGCCGGAAAAATGGGAAAGGAAACGGGCGGTGGTCGGACTGCCGGTCTGCTGGCGGTCGGACCGCCGCGCGTTTGGCGGTCGGACCGCCGGTTCTGGCTGTCGGGCCGCCGCGCGTTTGTCGGTCCCGGCGGTTCATCCACCAAAATTCTCACTTTTTCGTTCAAATTGATTTTCTGGGAGCTACGGACTTCCAAAAAATATTCCGGGACCATATCCGTGATCCTCGCGTCAATCCGGACATTTCAAGTACCATGAAGACATACTTTCTGTGAACTTTACCGTGGACCTCTGGTCCGGCTTGGTCGTCTGCAGTATGAGAAAATCGGCTTTCCGAGCCTCAAAATTTGAGTTTTCACAATTGCCCCCCACTGGGGTCCATAAAAATGATTTATGGGGCCCAGTGGTCGTCTGAAAAGCGAATTTTGAGCGAGGGGTAAAAGACCCGCCTTTTGGCATTTCTGAATTGCTTGCAACACTTCTGATTTTTCTCTGATCGTATTCTGACTTTTCTGTACCTGCACTTTTATTTAGCACAAACAGTACATATGTATGCATGATGTCCCCTTTTATTTTCATGAAGATATTTATTTGCTTCTTTACAACCATTGCATGCACAACTGGACCAAGAGTCTTCCAAAGGTTGAAAGGATCAATATGGGAAGATATGGATTGAAAGCTATTGCTACTCTTAGAGGCGTAGCTGTAGATTGGGATTTCTTGCATGCTTGTATCAGATTTTGGTATCACCAAGCTCACGTCTTCAGATCTGGTGCCCGGATGGACGAGATGTGTCCTCTTTTTGAGGAATTCTGCTTAATTATCGGATGTGATCCAAATGCCCCTCTTGTAAGGCATGAGGTTCAAATCGGCTATGTGGGGTCTTTCCAGAGGCTTTTCAACTTTACAAGGCCTCAAGCTCAAGCTATGATCATGGAGGGGAGTAAGGCGATGCTACTTCCTTTGATTGATGAATTCCTGACCGCCAACTTTGAAGATGAGGTTCAACTGAAACACAGAATGCGAGCCTTTGTTTTCTGCCTGTTAGCCGGGTTTCTTTTCAACCATGATCCTGGCTTTCGGGATTTGAGGCTTTGCCCCATGGTGAGGCAGATGGAAGACCTTAATTGCATTGGCAGAATGATTCTGGCTGAGACCATTCAGAGCTTGGACAGAACTGCGCTCGGGTTTGAGAACTGGACTGTCACCCCGATCATTCTTTAGGTAATTTTGTTATCCTTTTGTTTCTTCTAATTTCATTATCTCTCTTTTTTGTTTGTAAATAGAAAGGATCTATTTTCTCAGGTTTGGCTGAGAGACCATCTCCAAGTGGTTGCTGCTCCCAACGCCTTGACTTATAACCCTTCTCAGTATCGCACCAGGATAATCCAAATTTCTTTCCCCTCCATGGCTAAGTGGGCTATCTGGTTGTTTAAGCTTGGACCAGAAGAATTGCTATGGTTCGTCCCTTGGTATAGAATTCCTCGCTTCATGGAGGCAAATGCAATGCACAACCATGTCTATCTCCTTGGTTTCACTCATAGCACATGGTATAGTGCTTCTCGGGTCCTCAAACAGATGGGGATTGATCAGAGGGTTCCCCTTCCTGTTGGGCTTACCATTGCTTCCCCTATTACCCCCGAAGTTACTCGAGTTGTTCTACAGACTTGGGTCAGAGACCATCAGATGATCAGACCTTTTGCTGAGCCTTCCCTTGTTCAGCCTACTCCAGAGTACAGGACCTGGTTTATAGCTGAAGTTTGGCCTGTTGAAAAACCCAGGAGGTATGCCTTGCTGCAGGAGCTGGAGGGAGAGGAGGTGGTTCCTCTTAGCGAGGAGAAGATAGATGTCGTAGAGAGTTCCGAAACTAAGGAAGATACCGAAGACTCTGCTCCACGTAGGAGGCGTAGGACCTAGGCCCTAGGGTTGACTCTATTGTCTACTCTCTTTTTTTTTGGTTGTCTTTTTACCTTTTTGGTTCTTTTGACATTTTGGGGTTATGACTTGACTCTTACTGAATGACTCTTTTTGTAACAAATGATCCCTTTTTGTAATGAATGATTCTTAATGAATGATTTTTTTTGTTTGCTTTCCAAGCATTATCTACTTTATTTATTTGCTCTAATTTTTGCCTAAGCCGTCCTTTTGGATTTTCAACTTAGCGAGCTCTTACCCATTCTTGCCTAAGCCGCCCTTTGCGGGTTTTCGACTTAGCGGGCCCCACTATTGCCTAAGCCACCCTTTGTGGATTTTCGACTTAGCGGGATTTTTCTTTTTTTTCTTTCTTTTTTTTTCTTTTGGCAAAAGAAAAATGAACCAATGATTTTTATTAAAATTTAGACCGTGCTCAAGGAGAGCTGCCTACATATCTCGAATTAGTTTGCGAGAATTAGGTCTGATGTAGTTCCTTACAATGCATGATTATAAATAATATTTCTTTAATTGATCCAGATTGCATAGGTTTATGAACTCCAGACCATCCAAATCAGACAAGATGATGGCTTCGCCGGAAAGTATTTTCTTTATAATGTAGGGTCCAGCCCAATGAGGACGAAACTTCCCACGAGGATCTGTAACGGGTGTTCTGATCTCTTTCAGAACCAAACAACCTTCTTCCAACTTTTGATCTTTGACCTTTTTGTTGAAATGTCTGGCCATTCGCCTCTGATACCCTTGAATCTGATGGAGAGCTTGAAGTCTTTTTTCATCTAAACCCAACAATTGATAATGATAATTGCTAATCCATTCAGCTTCATTTATCTGACTTTCTTGAATTATCCTCGCCGATTGAACTTCCAGTTCAATGGGGAGTACTGCTTCCATTCCGTATACCAGGGAATACGAGGTTGCCCCAGTAGGAGCTCTAATTGATGTTCTATATCCCCACAAAGCCAGCGGTAACTTCTCATGCCAACGCCTATGTTCCTTGATCATTTTTTTTATGATCACCTTTATAGACTTGTTCGCTGCTTCTACAGCTCCATTTGTTTGAGGTCTATAAGGAGAGGACTTATGGTGCTGGACATTCTTATCCTTCAAGAGTTTAGCAAATTCTGCTTGGAAATGAGTTCCATTATCAGTGATAATCTCAAATGGCGTTCCGTACCGACAAAGGATGTTGGTTCGGACAAACTGTGCTGCCTTTTTGGCGTCTAGTTCTGCATAGGAAGCTGCTTCAACCCACTTCGTGAAGTAATCCACCGCTACCAAAATAAACTGATGTCCATTTGAGGCTTTTGGATGTATTTTGCCAATTATATCTATTCCCCAAGTAGCGAAGGGCCATGGAGAAGTAATCGGATTCAGGGCAACGGGAGGTTGCTTCTGCATCTTAGCAAATATCTGACACTGATGGCATTCTTGCACAAATGCCACACAGTCTGCATTCATGGTGGACCAATAATATCCTAGATTGGCAATTTTTTGAGCCAAGGCGATCCCATACATTTGTGGTCCTGATTCGCCACCATGTACCATTTCCATTATCTGCTTAGCCTCTGCTTCATTCACACACCTTAGGTGCATTCCATTCCAACTCCTCTTGTAGAGGATATCTCCATTAATAATGTAACCTGTGGCTAGCTGCCTTATGGCCTTCTGATCAACCTTTGATGATCCCTCAGGATAACTTCCATCCTTGAGATAACTTTTGATATCCCAAAACCATGGTTTACCATTGGTCAAATGCATTACATGGGCGGGTTGTTTCTGAAGCTGAACTTTCAATGGACGAATGGCTTTCCCCTCCTTAATATTGATCATGGAAGCTAAAGTAGCCAGGGCATCAGCAAACTGATTCTTTGCTCTTGGGAGATATTCGAAGGACAGATCATCGAATTGTTGTGCCAAATGATCAAGGCGTTGTAGGTAAGGAACCAAACGCTCTTCTCTTATCTTCCATTTCCTTAAATCTTATGATACTATCCAAATAGAATCACCGTAGACCTTTAGGTTCTTAATCCCTAATTCCAGGGCGGTTTCAAGCCCATTGATGCAAGCTTCATATTCTGCTTCATTGTTTGTGCAGCTAAAGTCAAGTTTAACTGAAAGTGGAATGTATTCTCCACAAGGAGTTTTGAACACAATCCCAATTCCATTTCCATGATAATTGGATGCCCCATCAAAATACATCTCCCAAACACTTCTTTCCACATTCACGAGGTCTTCATCGGGGAAACCCATTTCTCGCATCTTGTCTTTTACGGGTAATTCTGCTAATTGGTCAGCTATTGCGCCACCTTTCACAGCTTTCCTTTGAATGAATTTTAAGTCAAAGGCTGCCAATGTTGACACCCACTTAGCCACTTTGCTGTCCAAAACAGGCCTCTCCATAAGGAATTTCAGAGGACTCTGTTCTGCGATGACATAAGTAGTGTAAGAGACAAGTAGTGTTGTAACTTCGTACAAGTCCAATACAAAGCTAAACACAACTTCTCAATCTTGTTATACTTTATCTCATAGTCCAGCATCCTTTTGCTGAGGTAGTAAATTGCATTTTCCACGTTTGTACTTTCAGCCTCTTGAGCTAGCATTGCACCCATGGCTTCATCTGTTACAGACAAATACAAGAGCAGAAGTTTTCCCATTCTGGGAGGTTGTAGAATTGGCGGACTTAACAAGTATTCTTTGATCTTGTCAAAGGCCTTTTGGCAGTCTTCATTCCATTCTTGTGAAGCACCTTTCCTTAGTAGCTTAAAGATTGGACCACAAGTCTCTGCCAATTGTGATATGAATCGACTGATATACTATAATCTACCTAGCAAGCCTCGAATCTCTTTTTCTGTTCTTGGCGGAGACATTTTCAGAATAGCCTTTGACTTTGCTGGATCAACTTCTATTCCTCTCTTGCTGACCAAATACCCCAAAAATAAGCCTGATGTTGCTCCAAATAGGCACTTTGTAGGATTAAGCTTCAAATTGTACTTGCGAAGTCTAAGGAAGAACTTCTCAAGTGCTTCAACGCGTTCTTCTGGAGACTTTGACTTAACAATCATATCATCAACATACACTTCTACTTATTTGTGAATAATGTCATGAAAGACTGTTGTCGCCATCCTTTGGTAGGTAGCCCCTGCATTTATCAACCCAAAAGGCATAACCCTGTAGCAGAAAGTGCCCCATTCTGTAATGAAAGCTGTCTTCTCTTTGTCTGGTGGGTGCACTAGGATCTGATTGTACCCAACCGCGAGGTCAGTCATGGAAACCATCATATGCCCAGCCATCCTGTCTATCAGCAAATCGATGTGTGGCAGTGGAAAATCGTCCTTGGGACAGGCCTTATTCAAATCTCTATAGTCAACACACATCCTGACCTTTCCATCTTTCTTCGGGACTGGCACGATGTTTGCTAACCAGGAAGGGTAGGCAATTGGTTCTATGAACTTATTGTCCAGTTGCTTGGCAACCTCCTCTTTAATTTTCAAAGACCATTCAGGTTTCATTCTTCTCAATTTCTGTTTAACCGGCTTCGCATCTGGGTATAGTGGAATCTTATGAACTGCTATGGCTGGGTCTATTCCCGTGACATCACTTGCCTTCCACATGAAGCAGTTGACATATCTTCTGATGCACTCAACAACCTGTTCCTTATTCACATAATCATATGCAATGTATGTATGTTCATTTTCTTTGCCAATTATTATCTTTTCATTTATTTCATTTATTTCATCTATTTCATTTTTGCTAGATAATACTTGGAAAGCAAAAGACACAGGGTAACCAAGAACTTGAACCGTTTCATTAATAATGGCGGAGTCATCCCCCAGAGTTACATTACATTTGACATCAGGGTTTTCTATTCCTGAAGCTAAGGAAGACTCAGAACTGGACTCTGACTCGGTGTTTGACTTAAGATTTGACTCAGTACAAGACTCAGGTTCAGGGTGTGACATAGGACTAGATTTGACTACAGCAGCTTGTCCCTCCTCGGCATACCAGTTCATCAGTGGTCCATCTGTGGTCTTGATCAGCTTTATGAAGTCCCTTTTGTCTTCAAAATTGGTTATCATAGCAACCTCATCAAAGAGACTAGGCCGCATAAAATCTTCCATTTGTGGGTCAGCTATAGGTTCTGGCTCTTCTTCTTTTATGGCTAACACATCATCGAACATCTCAAAACCCGGTAGCTTCTTTCCAGTCATGGGAGAATGGAATGGTTCTTGAAAACCACAGTAAGGAACTATTTTTCTAGGTTTGCAGAAGTGACCATTCAGAGTTCTAAAATAAGGGTGCATTTTGAGGCTTCTTGCCCCCCAATTCTTCTTTTTCTTCCTTCCATGCTCAAACTCTTCTATCTCCTCATCTGTGGGTTTGTACCCCAGGCCAAAAGTTCCCTTATTCTCAGGTTCTTCCCATGGCCACACTACGGGTGTTTTCCTTCCAGACTTTATCATTTCCATTCCAGGCAGCAGACCTACCCTTAACATCATTCCCACCAGGCAATTGATTTGGACCTCCCCAAAATCATATAAGATAAATGGCCCTTTGGGTTTTTCTCCTTCAATGCATTGGACTGTATCAAAATGGAAACCAGTCAAGTGTTAGTAAATCGAAAAAGGATCTGCAACCCTTGCCGCAGCGGATAACAAAAAAAAAAAATTTTCTTTCGATTTACTCACAGGATCCATGTGATCCATTCAGTTCGATAAAAGAGATTTGAAACTAACCTTTTTTGCGTAGCTTCAAAACGATTAACAGATGCTGCCTTCTGAAGACGAAAACCCTCTAACGAAGTCCACACAAACGTACGCCGGTCTGAGTGCTAGCTCACCAACGGCAGTGGCTGAATTTTTTGCAAAAACGAAACTAGGGTTTTTAGGTTTTTCCTCTTCTTCCGTTTTCTTTCAAAACGAAAATAATAATCAATATCATCAAGGCCTCTAGTCCTTTTAAAACCGTTTTAAAAGACCTTTCCTTGTCAAAACCCTAACTGTCCATATCCTATATGGACCCACGTTTTTAATAATTATTATCTAATAATAATTATTATAACAATATTATTATTAATATCTAATAATAATAATAATACTAACAACAATAATAAAAATATAATTATTATTGTTTAAGTACAGCCTACGTTCTATGTGTTTGACCCAATAGGCTCATATTAACTGGTAGTGTATTTCAATCTCTATTGAAATGCACAAATCATAATTGGCCTCTAGCAAGACATTATGACTACCCAATTAATCATGAGAATCATTATAAATGAAAACCTAAAATAGTACATGCATTAATCCCTTTGTCACACGATATCTAGTTTGAACATAAGTCATAGTAAATGTCATACTTATATTGTCCAAACTTATGATTACTCGATCTCCAAGTTAATTGATAAACAAATAAGATTGATCTTATATCAACTTATTTGAGCACGGCCATGCATTTCTCAGTTACACTTATCGAGGGGTCCAGAAGATATCTCTCTCATAGAGAGGGACAAATTCCATCTTGATTGTTCATTTTCCTCTACATAATTTATACCATGTTCAAGCATAACCTTTATAATTATCTAGTTATAGATAACGTTTGATCATGTCAAAACATAATATTCCTTATGTTGGAAACTATGACAATCTCAAGTCAAAGGATTAAATGAAAACTATTATGAGATACACTTATGACATTAAACCATGAAGTGATATCTATGTGGGTCTATCCAATACACTGTTCTCTAACATGTATCCATAATATTGATTTGTATCTTCATACCTATAATCATCTTATGATTATCAAATCAATATTACACTAGTTATATTTATTATTATCTCCATAACAATAATAAACTAGGGATATAATCATTATTATATATAACATGCAAACATAACAATGATAATAAAAACTTCTTTATTAATAACAAAATGAATAACATTAAGGTCCAAATCAATGGCCTAGGGCATATACACTAACAGTCTCCCACTTGCACTAGGCCTAGACTAACAAATATCTCATGCCCATAGACCTAGTGTGCTGATCATGCTTGACCCGCGAGAGAGGCTTTGTCAATGGATCTGCTATGTTGTCATTTGTGTCAACTTTGCATATCTTGATATCACCTCTATCAATGATGTCTCGAATGAGGTGAAATCGCCTGAGTATATGCTTAGATTTCTGATGGGACCTTGGCTCTTTTGCTTGCGCTATGGCACCATTGTTGTCACAATAGATAGCCATAGGATTAGCAATGCTAGGCACCACTCCAAGCTCAGTGATGAATTTCTTCAGCCAAACTGCTTCCTTAGCTGCATCTGATGCTGCTATATACTCAGCTTCTGTTGTAGAATCTGCTACTGTACTCTGCTTAGAACTTTTCCAAGTAATGGCTCCACCATTCAATGTGAATACAAAACCTGACTGCGATTTGTAATCATCTATATCAGTTTGGAAACTAGCATCTGTGTAACCATTTACAACTAGCTCATCTTCCAAACCTCCATAAACCAAGAAAGCATCCTTAGTTCTTCTTAGATACTTAAGAATGTTCTTAACAGCTGTCCAGTGACACTCACCAGGATCAGCTTGATATCTACTTGTTGTGCTCAAAGAATATGAGACATCAGGTCTAGTACATAGCATGGCATACATAATAGATCCAATAGCAGAAGCATAAGGGATCTTATTCATTCTATCTCGCTCATCAGATGTCTTAGGACATTGATTCTTGCTAAGATGAATACCATGTGACATAGGCAAAAATCCCTTCTTGGAATCTTGCATGCTAAATCTCTTCAACACTTTGTCAATGTATGTACTTTGACTTAAGCCAATTATCCTTCTAGATCTATCTCTATAGATCCTTATACCAAGGATATATGTAGCCTCACCCAAGTCCTTCATTGAAAAATTATTCCCTAACCAATCTTTAACCTTTTGTAAAGTGGGGACATCATTTCCAATGATCAATATGTCATCTACATATAGGACTAAGAACACGATAGCACTCCCACTAACCATCTTGTAAACACATGGTTCATCTTCATTTTGAATGAAACCAAAGTTCTTAACTGTTTCATCAAAACAAAGATTCCAGCTTCGAGATGCTTGCTTCAATCCATAAATGGACCTTTGAAGCTTGCAAACCTTCCCAGAATTCTCAGGATTTACAAAACCCTCAGGTTGTGTCATGTACACATCCTCGAGTAAATTTCCATTAAGGAAAGCAGTTTTGACATCCATTTGCCATATCACATAATCATAGTATGCAGCAATGGCAAGGAGAATCCTAATAGATTTAATCATAGCAACTGGAGAAAAGGTTTCATCATAGTCTATACCATGAGTTTGTTTGAAACCTTTAGCAACCAACCTTGCTTTATAGGTTTGCACATTTCCATCCATGTCAATTTTCTTCTTGAAAACCCATTTGCAACCAATAGTCTTAATACCTTCGGGAGGATCAATTAAGGCCCAAACTTGGTTGTCAAACATGGACTGCATCTCAGAGTTCATGGCTCCAAGCCATTTCTCTGAATCTGGACCTGACACAGCTTCAAGATAGGTAGTTGGCTCATCTTGATCTATGAGCAAAACTTCACGACTTTCAGTCATGAGAAATCCATATCTCTCAGGCTGATGACGTGGTCTATCAGATCTGTGCAGAACTTGTGTAACATTTTCAGTTTCCACAATGGCTTGTGGTTCTGAAACTGTTTCTACAGGTGGTTCAATATCTTCTTGTGGTTCTATAAATTCATCTAATTGAACTGTACTCCCACTAGTTCTTTTAGAAATGAATTCTTTTTCCAAAAAGGTTCCATTTCGAGCAACAAACACTTTGTTCTCAGATGGAATATAGAAATAATATCCTTTAGTTTCCATAGGATATCCCACAAAGATACATTTAGCAGATTTTGGAGCTAACTTATCTGAAACTGGTCTTTTCACATAAGCTTCACAACCCCAAATCTTAAGAAAAGACAAACTAGGTTTTTTGCCAGTCCATATCTCATATGGCATCTTTTCAACCGCTTTAGATGGTACACGGTTTAAAACAAAAGCAGCTGTCTCCAAGGCATAACCCCAAAACGATAATGGAAGATCTGCTTGACTCATCATAGATCGAACCATATCTAATAAAGTTCGATTTCTTCTTTCAGAAACACCATTCCACTGTGGAGTTCCTGGAGGAGTTAATTGTGAAACAATTCCATAATTTCTTATATGTTCGTCAAACTCTTGGCTCAAAAATTCACCACCTCGATCAGATTGAAGTGCCTTAATAGTTTTACCAAGTTGATTTTGTACTTCATTTTGAAAAGTTTTGAACATTTCAAAAGCCTCATGCTTATGTTTCATTAGGTAGACATAGCCATACCTACTGAAATCATCAGTAAAAGTAATGAAGTAATTATATCCTCCTCTGGCACTAATGCTTAACGGGCCACATACATCTGTATGTACTAGTCCAAGCAAGTCATTAGCCCTTTCACCTTGTCCGATGAAAGGATTCCTTGTCATTTTTCCAAGTAAACAAGATTCACATTTATCAAATGATTCAAAATCAAATGAATCTAATAATCCATCTTGATGGAGTTTAGAAATGCGTTTCTCATTTATATGGCTAAGACGACAATGCCATAAAAATGTAGGGTTTAGGTCATTTGGCTTAATTCTTTTAGAGTTTATGTTATAAATATGATTCTCCCTAGAATCATCTAAGTCAAGGACATAAAGGCCATTAAAAGATCTTGCAATACCATAAAGCAAATCATCTTTATCAAAAATAGAACAGGTCTTATTTTTAATTAAAAATGAAAAACCTTCATCATCCAAAACTGAAACTGAAATAAGATTCCTACTCAGAGTAGGAACATAATAGCAATTGTTCAAATTTAACAAAAAGCCATTAGGCATATGAAGTTCATAAGATCCTACAGCTAGTGCAGCAACTCTTGCTTTATTCCCAACTCGTAGGTCAACTTCGCCCCTTTTCAGTGATCTACTCCTTTTGAGTCCCTGCACATTTGTACAAATGTGAGAACCACATGCAGTATCCAATACCCATGAAGTAGAAGCAGATAAGTTAATTTCTATAACATATGTACCTGAAGATGTAGTCGCACTACCCTTCGATTTCTTCAATTCAGCAAAATAAAGTGGGCAATTTCTTTTCTAATGCCCAGGCTCCTTGCAATGGAAACAAGTTCCTTCCTTAGGAATAGGTGCCTTGGGTTCTTTTGGCTTGGGCTGTCCCTTAGGCTTTGTAGCAACTGTTGCTTTACCCTTTGCCTTGCCTTTCTTCTTCATAGGCTTACCCTTATTGACATTCAATACATGGGTAGCCTTTGTGGGCTTTTTGATATTCCCTTCAGCAGTTTTGAGCATACCATGTAGCTCAGGAATGGACTTTTCCATGTTGTTCATATTATAGTTCATAACAAAATGTGAAAAACTGCTGGGCAAAGAATGAAGGATCAAATCCGTGGAGAGTTCTAAACTCAAGGGATATCCAAGTCGGGCAAGGTGATCTATGTAGCCCTTCATTTTCAAAACATGAGCGCTAACCGAATCGCCCTCTGACATCTTGCAGTCAAATAATGCAACAGCAGTGTCGAATCTATCCTGCCTAGCTTGCTGTTGGAAAGCTTGTTTGAGATGGACACTCATCTCATAAGCCTCCAAGTGTTCTAGATCCTTCTGAAGTTCTGGACACATAGTAGCAAGCATAAGACATCCAATGTCATTGGAATCATCCATATGCTTCTTATGCTTGTTCTTATCAGCATTAGAAGCATTAGCAGGAGGTGGCTCAGGGACAGCTTCATCAAGCACATAGGACTTCTTTTCTTATTTGAGAACAATTCTCAGGTTCCTAAACCAATCAACAAAATTAGTCCCATTCTCTTTCAGTTTTTCCTTCTCAAGGATGGATCGCAGTGATAAAGTGGAGTTATTGTTGGTAGCCATTTCAATCTACAAAATATGCAAATTTTAATTAATAAAAGGTGATAAGTAATTAAAATCCCACTAAAATATAACCCTCAATCATCACAATGACATTTTAGTGGGCTAAGATCCAATTTTTACTTAATATTAAGTCAGCTTTGGCATGATACTTAAAATCAAGTTATTATGGTAGGTAACCCCTTACCAATTACATCACATGTAACTCTTAGATAATATGGGATCATGACATCATATGTCATAGCATGTTATACCCCATCTAATGCCTTAGGCCCAAAACCATTTTGATAGCCTAATTAAGTCTAACCAATTTTAAACGCATGAGCAGCACCATTACTCATCATATCTTACTAGGATAACCTAAAGTACTTTGCTTTGGCAAAATCTACATTTAGGTGATCTTAGCCTTGATAAGTGTTTAAGATATGGATGGCATTAAAACTTAAATTAATAGTGAGGGTTCATTCCATTTAATTTTGAAAACATGTTAAAATTAACATTTATATATCATATCCCATATGCATACATAAACTATCAAACATGGCATCTCATACATATTTGATAAAAATAAACGTGACATAGTATGGCCAAACTAGATATGATCTTCATGAGACCAAATGAAGATCATATAGGCAACCCTAGGTGAAAAGAAAACCTATCTATTACAACATTTGCAATAGTACATTTCTTCATATCTTGAAAGGCAACTTCATCTCCATGGAATTTTCATCTTCTTCTCCAAGCTTGAGTCTTCATTATTACATTAATAATAAAACTAACTACTAAACTAGTAATAATAAAGTTACAAAAATAAACGACACGCAGGCCGTATATACAATCCAAAGATATGAATAAACAAACACATAGGTCATAAAGCCATACTATGCACCATGCCAAGACATCAAATAATCATAGCATATTCATCACCAACATGTTAAATAGAAACAAATATATTGACATTCTTAATGTCACGGTAACGAACTATAGGGCACGAACATTTACTATAAACAGAATCATTAATCCAATTAATTATTTTCTGTCAAAACCCTTATTCTATCAATCATATTAAACAGAATATAATAGCAATCTATTAATCAAATTAACAGAGAACTATTACAAGAAACCTTAGAAAATGATTTACTCAATAATCATATTAATCAAAATCGAAATCTATGTATACATTCAATATGAATAAACGAATTGAATTAATCATATTAACCCTAATTCGAAACCATAACATATTGTATACCAACCCTAGTTCAACTTCACAGAATTGTATCTTATACAATTGGTCATCTTTGACATCATATATCAACAACGATTTACTCAATAATCATATTAATCGAATCATCATCAAATGATAAAACGAATCCAATCATGCCATTCGAAAAATAATAGATCACATCAACACATCAACATGGCATATTTCGAATTAAATGGAATCAACAAGAGGCTCTGATACCACTGTTAGTAAATCGAAAAAGGATCTGCAACCCTTGCCGCAGCGGATAACAAAAAAAAATTTTCTTTCGATTTACTCACAGGATCCATGTGATCCATTCAGTTCGATAAAAGAGATTCGAAACTAACCTTTTTTGCGTAGCTTCAAAATGATTAACAGATGCTGCCTTCTGAAGACGAACACCCTCTAACGAAGTCCACACAAATGTACGCCAGTCTGAGTGCTAGCTCACCAACGGCAGTGGCTGAATTTTTTGCAAAAACGAAACTAGGGTTTTTTTAGGTTTTTCCTCTTCTTCCGTTTTCTTTCAAAACGAAAATAATAATCAATATCATCAAGGCCTCTAGTCCTTTTAAAACCGTTTTAAAAGACCTTTCCTTGTCAAAACCCTAACTGTCCATATCCTATATGGACCCACATTTTTAATAAGTATTATCTAATAATAATTATTATAACAATATTATTATTAATATCTAATAATAATAATAATACTAACAACAATAATAAAAATATAATTATTATTGTTTAAGTACAGCCTACGTTCTATGTGTGTGACCCGATAGGCTCATATTAACTGGTAGTGTATTTCAATCTCTATTGAAATGCACAAATCATAATTGGCCTCTAGCAAGACATTATGACTACCCAATTAATCATGAGAATCATTATAAATGAAAACCTAAAATAGTACATGCATTAATCCCTTTATCACACAATATCTAGTTTGAACATAAGTCATAGTAAATGTCATACTTATATTGTCCAAACTTATGATTACTCGATCTCCAAGTTAACTGATAAATAAATAAGATTGATCTTATATCAACTTATTTGAGCACGGCCATGCATTTCTCAGTTACACTTATCGAGGGGCCCAGAAGATATCTCTCTCATAGAGAGGGACAAATTCCATCTTGATTGTTCATTTTCCTCTACATAATTTATACCATGTTCAAGCATAACCTTTATAATTATCTAGTTATAGATAACGTTTGATCATGTCAAAACATAATATTCCTTATGTTGGAAACTATGACAATCTCAAGTCAAAGGATTAAATGAAAACTATTATGAGATACACTTATGACATTAAACCATGAAGTGATATCTATGTGGGTCTATCCAATACACTGTTCTCTAACATGTATCCATAATATTGATTTGTATCTTCATACCTATAATCATCTTATGATTATCAAATCAATATTACACTAGTTATATTTATTATTATCTCCATAACAATAATAAACTAGGGATATAATCATTATTATATATAACATGCAAACATAACAATGATAATAAAAACTTCTTTATTAATAACAAAATGAATAACATTAAGGTCCAAATCAATGGCCTAGGGCATATACACTAACATCAAGGTCATGGCGGTTTCACCAGGAACAACCTCAAAGAGAGACTAATCCATGGTTCTCTTGTTGATTTCACAGGTGTCACCTTTGATAGTGATGATTTTTCCTTCAAAAGGGAACTTAAGTTTTTGATGTAATGAAGAAGGGACATCATTATTCTGATGGATCCACGGCCTTCCAGGAAGGAGATTAAAGCTCACGGGTACATCAATGACTTGGAAGGGCACTCTCATTTCCACCGGCCCAATAGCAATTTCCAGAGTGGCAACACCCAAAATTTCTCTTCGAGTGTTATCATATGCTCTAACAATCTGATCAGAAGGTATAAGATCTGTAGCCTCCAACCCTAGACAGCTTGCTACCTTTAAGGGACATACATTTAAGGCTGACCCATTATCAATGAGTACCATGGGAACAGTCTTTCCCCAAGTTTGTATGGTGATGTATAGAGCATCATTGTGTTTACTGCCATCTTCTGGTAGGTCTGTATCAGAAAATCGAATACTCAATGCCTTGGTTGATTGAGTCAAAGTGGCCACCAAAGCTTCTGGGCTTGTGTCCACTGATGTATCAAGTTGACTTAAAGCTTCACTGAGAGCCTGACGGTGTGGGAATGAGGAAGCAAGGAGCTCCCAAATTGACACCCTAGCTTGAGTTTGCTTAAGCTGAGAGAGGACAGGGTCTTCTTTTGGCTCTGGTGTCTTCTTATGGGGGTGATTTGAAGGTTGTAGGGGCTTTTCCCAAGTCGAGTGGCTGATATTGCCTTCCGCTTCTTGTCAAAGCGTCGACCTCTTCAGCAAGGTCATTCAAATCCAACACACAACCTTCATTCATTTCTAAGAGAAATTTGAAAGGATCAAACAACTCTTCTTCCACAGTGATGGCGTGGATGGAATGATTAGGCAAAGGGTTAGTATTAATGTTCGGTTGACTCCTGAGAGGAATGATGTCACCCCTATCTACCAAATCCTGGATGCGGTTTTTCAGATTCCAGCAAGCATCTGTTCTATGCCCTTTTCCTTGGTGGTATTCACAATACTCGTTGGCCTTATAACTGGAGGGTAATGGGTATGGAGGTGGCCTTGGGTCCAAAGGCTTCAAATACTTCCCTTCCACAGCCTTTTTAAACACTAGATGAAGGGGCACCCCAAGGTCGGTATATTGCCTTCTTGGCTGATTTCTCTGCCCAAGATTGCCCACACGTAAAGGATTCGCAGGGGCAATATTGGCCACTTCATTGACCTTACTTGAGGAAGTAGCTTGGCCTTGTTTCCTATACTTCGAAGTAGCTCCCTCATCTACTATTTTACCCAATTGTATCAAGTCTTCTACCTTAGTTGCAGTCGCAATGAGCGATTTGAAAGTAGGTAGGTATTGGGTTTGCAGTTGAGCTTGATATGTAGGCCTTAAATTCCTGATTATAATATCAATCTGCTCCTGTTCTGAAGGGCGATTAATCATTTGGGCGGCTTTTACCCTCCACCTCGTAAGGAACGAGGAGAAGGGTTCATTGTTGTTTTGTTTGGTAGTCTCAAGCTCCCTTCTAGTGACATCTACCTCAATATTGTAGTGATATTGAGTGTTAAATGCATTGCAGATGTCTTCCCAGGTCTTAATCTGTTCAATAGTAGCCATTTCAGTAATTGGAGCAGTTGGTGAAATTGGGGTAGCAGGACTTGTGGGTGATTGCACAGTTGGAGTTGGTGTAGCTTGTGTGGATGAAGGCACACGGATAGTGGATACCTGCAAAGGTTAAGGGTAAAGGATCAGGGTAGTGTGTAGGGTAGGAAGACTCTTGGTCCACTTATATACATCAAAAGTTTTTCCCCAAAAGATTTTCCCCCAAAATAATGTTGTCATGATGCATGAATGCACCTCATCACAGGTACCAAACTAATTGTTCAAAGATAGAGTACCAAACCTTATTTCTTTAACTCCTCTTAGCTTTTCCTTCTTCTCCTTCTTTAATTCTTTATTTCTCCTTCAATCAATTCAAGATACAACATAAACCTTAGAAATTCAAAATAATAAGTTATCCTCCATTTCTTTTCTAACCGAAACCCTAATCCAACCTTATTAATCTTTATACATCTTGTTTCTTCCATTTAATCAATTAATCTCATCACTTACTTAATATTTTTCCAATTCCACATAAAGACTCTAATCTCCAATCTTCCAATAAATATATAACTACCTAAAATTAATACTAAAATTAAGGTCTACTTACTAGAAAACCTTAAAAACTTACCTTAAAAATTAAATTTGGAGAAACTTGGAAGTCCTTTGGTGTTTCCCTTTGTTGGCCGAAATTTGCAAGTGGAAAAGAGAGAAATTGGTTCTTCATATCACATATATTTATATACAAAAGAAATGATGATCACCTTATGTGTTTGTTAAACCCTTTAAGACCACTTGTCACCTTTCTCTTTCTTCATTTATTACACATGCTAAATGGTTACTTTTGATTGGCCAACATTAGATTTTTATAGTTTTCTTTTCCTTTACTTCTTTCCACTTGTCCCTCTTCCCATAGGATATCATAAAGTTGTCCCGGGTTACCCATCCGATCCCGACACGAAACCGGGCCTACTTTACGTTCCGGCGATTAATCGATCATATCTTTTAAACCGTATAGTTCCACGAGTCAAACTACATATAGTTTTGATCCTTTCGACCTCTACTTTCTATTTATAAGGTCTATTTTAGGTTTCCAAGTCATTTTGAAAAATTACCGATAAGCCCTCAACTTTTTACAAATTTCCCTTTAGGTCCTTTCTTTGCTCGGGTTTTCTCTGGCTCTGTTTCTACTGATGATCGTTTCATATTTCACTCCTCGCCATCCTCTACGTACTCATGTTTTTATTTCTTACTTTAAATTCATGTATAACTTTAATTGATAATGACCAAAATGCCCCTAGTCAAAATGTCTTCGTTTTTCTTTAACGGGACATTTCCTAGAAAACCCGTTACACGTCGTTCCGACCCGATTAATCTCTAGAATATTCTTCCAGGGTCAGATATGGGCACTATTAAGAACTTTCGACTCTTAATTTTTAAGTTTACATAGTTACCCCTAACTTTTGAGAAATTTTCACTTAGGTCCTTTTGATATCCCTTCCTGACCTTGCTGTCTTTCTTTATTAATATCTTTTTACTCACAACTCCAAATTAAGTAATTCTTATTCCCATTGCATCTAGACATTCGGGGCTACATTGTGTCAAACTTTCAGGTCGATCCGAGTTATATCTGATTTTTGACGGTCCTTCGAAGTCAAGCCTACTATGCTGTCCTGAGGCAGTTTGCACATTGTCTACTAAATCCATCATATCTTATTCTGTACAACTCTAAATTGAGTAATTTCAAGTTTTACTTCTAGATAAGACACAAAGAAACAATTAAGTATTCTTTGAGACTCTCAAATGTTGTCATTAACTTGGATGAAATTCGAGCTCAAGTTATAGGTTATGTCTATTTCTTACCAATCTGGGATTTGGGATGTTACAATTCTATCCCCCTTAATTTAAGCTTCGCCCCGAAGCTTACTCATTCTATATACTTGACCTTATTCACTTGATTGCTCTCTGTCATCTCTCTTTATTGTTTACGCATTGCCTTATTTTGACTGAGATTAACTATTTTAAGATTCAACATGTTTTACCTTTTGTATTCTGTTTTCTTCCCATATCTGCTCACTTGCTATTTATTATTCTACAAGATTATCCAATAGACTATTATGTGGTTCAACATGCTTTGACTTTTGTCACAATTTCTCATTTGAAACATCACTATTACTCTCTTGTATTTCCTTCAACTTTGATTCAGGTTTGTTCTTTCTCATTCCTTCTTGTACGTTTTTCACTTTCTAATGTATTCATTTCTAATCTTCCTTCTCTTTGCATTGTGGTTATTCTTTATTTACTTCTTACTGAATTTGTATGTCCTATGTATATTCGTGCAGTGTGGTAGCATTCCTTAAGTATCAACTCATCTGACTTTCCTTGTGTTGTCATATATACATCTCAAATAATAGCTCATGGGTGATCAATCCATGATACCATCATTCTCGAAGTACTATTTATTCCATTACGTGTCTCGCTCTATGTTGGTTACGGCCGATCCCAACATAAGGTGAGAACATCTTTCTTTTTTTTTTTATTACATTTAAAACTCTTTCTTTCCTTTCTTTTTCGAATATGTTTCAATTCACTTTCTGTTTATTTTCATATATACTTTTTTTTTCATCAGTATATTATCACATATTTTTCTTACTTAGCTCCTCAAGGTAATGACAGTAGAATCAAAGTGGGATGAGACAATACCATATGGAACCAGCATGGCATGGGTGGCCCTCACCACCGTTTCATTTCCATGGCACAGGTGGCCCTCACCACCTTTTTCATCAAACCAATGGCCCTCACCATTGGCCCCCAGTGGCCCTCACCACTGAGTATATATATCGGTGCCAGATAAATATCAAACCAGTGGCCCTCACCATTTAGTATAAATGTTAATGCCATATAAATACACTCATCCCAACTCTGATTCAATCTGAATTACCAAGGTAAGCATATCTTTCTAATATTTTATTCCCTTTCCTTCATTCATATCAATGCACACATAGGCACAAAAATTCTCAAGTTGTCAGAACACATTACCAAACATTTCCAACACCAGTATAAATAGTTCATTATATAAGGAACACATGATTTCAACCAGGTAAAGCATTAATCTTGGAGAATCTAACTAGTTTTGCTTCCTTTTCTTAGTTCTCAATTTTATTTTCTATGATTTGTTTTTTTATTGCCGTACTATTATTCTTCACTTTTTCAATTTTAGACTCTTCTATTATGGTCGGTATTCTATTCGTTATTATTCTTTCGGTGCTTTTACTACTTACCTCTCATAATTGCCTTAACCTTTATTGCATATATTTCTCAATTTTTTTTTCTTCGTGCATATATATGAGTGTGAAGAACCCGAATCTATTAAAACGTAAAGCAGAACTCCAAACATAGACAACTGACCTGCAATCACGTCTAGCGCTTCTTGCGACATCTAAAGAACAGAGCAAAACGTATACAATCCCATCAAACGTAACGACCCAGACCAACAACATTATCTTATCCTAGGTGGCATGTATATAAAGATCCCATCATCAACTAACTACCCAGAACCGGCTAAACCTTTACTCTGATACCACTAATTGTAACACCCCTTCCCAACCTACATGTGTAAGCCGAGTAGAGGCGCCACACTATCCTAATGTTGCTACCAATTTACTTAGTCAAATTTTAGTTTCGATTTTTACAGAAATTTTGCCATAGTTTCACCTAGAAATTTGGATCCCAAGTGTCGACAAAACTTGTTTTTCTGATTTTTGAAAACATTTTACACAGACCAATATGAATACCATCAAATTTAATGCACTCCCAATGAATTCACCTTATACCCTAAACTACAAATCTGCAAGAAGAGTTCACACTTCTAATACAACATAAAGTAAAGGTTTATGATTATTACACACTACTAACATACCATTGTAACATAGAAATTCTCTTTTATATTTATTCATATACATGCCACAACTAGCTAACTCATAATGGATCTAAAAGATCTACCCCTGAGATTTGCTGTGGTCTGGTCGTTGCTTCCCCAAGATTTAACTACTGCTCCGAACCTACGAGTCAAGAAAAACTCAACTCACTGAGCATTGTTGCTCAGTGGGTACTTTACCAATAAAAATAAAAGTAATATATGAAAGTATTCGAAATCAAAGGAAATAGTTAAATCAACAATCAACCCACTTTATACCAATAGAAATCATGATACATTCAGTGTGATATGCTTTCAATAATGTAAAATCATAATTCAAACTCATTGGCATTATATAGTTCAACGAAAAATAATGTCTTTGATTCAGGCTCTACTGGTATATAGGGAACCATAGTGATAAGGCAGTGGGCCTCCCCACTGTAACATAGGTGGCCCTCACCACCGATATCAAATCACAGGAATGGGCCTCCCCATCCTGGTTAACCAATGGGCCTCCCCATTGGCTTCAGTGGCCTCACCACTGAATAAAATATCATATCACAATAATGAGCAGTACTGCATGCGTTAGTATAGTGCACCATACCCTTATCTACCACTCCCACTATCCAGTAGAGCAAAAAGGTTAAAATGATTCAATTTAAGTCTCAAACCTCATTTTAGAATGACTCGCGAAATCCTTTTAAATTCCCATTGCACTTTGCCATTTATGCCGCGCAACACATTCTTTAGTCAAACCATTCCCCTTTTTTGCATATTTAATATCCACAATAAACATATTAAACATTTCAAAGCATTCATCAAAAGATCACAAATTGACCAAATGAATAGTGTTGCGGCGAGAAAAATCGGCAACGCAAAATGGCATGACCAAATGAATAGTAAAATCTGGGTTTTCGTCAAAATTTCAGTCCACTTCAGTCATGCATTTGACCAAGTAAATGATCTTATTTTTGGCTGAAATTTTACAGAAAACTTATATCATATGTTGACTAATTGCATGAAAAATTTCGTTGAAAAATTCATTCGTTTGCTGCCTCAAACAGTTGCCACAAAAATAGTCCAGAAAGCTGTCACTTTGGGACCATTTCGGCCCAAACATATGAAATACATGGAATAGTTTATTTTTCTTTTTCAAATCAATATGAAGTCTTATTTAATGATAAAGTGAAGATTCAAAAACTTCCCTTTGACAACTTTTGCATGTTTAACTCAAATCAAACTAATTAAAGTCCAAAACAACTTACCAAATCAACTTGCCAAATTTTCTCAAAACATTTGGTTTCAATTAAATTTAACAACCCAATTGCCATAAGAAAACAAGAACATAACTCAAATATTTAATTTAAACTCAATCAATATATTTAAACATCAACTTCAAAACTTCCATAAACCAAAGTTTGTAAGAAAATAGAATTTCTTTTATGGTAAAGCACCAAATCAAAAGTAATTATTCAAAGGTAAAGTACCAAACTAATTGTTCAAAGGTAGAGTACCAAACCTTATTTCTTTAACTCCTCTTAGCTTTTCCTTCTTCTCCTTCTTTAATTCTTTATTTCTCCTTCAATCAATTCAAGATACAACATAAACCTTAGAAATTCAAAATAATAAGTTATCCTCCATTTCTTTTCTAACCGAAACCCTAATCCAACCTTATTAATCTTTATACATCTTGTTTCTTCCATTTAATCAATTAATCTCATCACTTACTTAATATTTTTCCAATTCCACATAAAGACTCTAATCTCCAATCTTCCAATAAATATATAACTACCTAAAATTAATACTAAAATTAAGGTCTATTTACTAGAAAACCTTAAAAACTTACCTTAAAAATTAAATTTGGAGAAACTTGGAAGTCCTTTGGTGTTTCCCTTTGTTGGCCGAAATTTGCAAGTGGAAAAGAGAGAAATTGGTTCTTCATATCACATATATTTATATACAAAAGAAATGATGATCACCTTAGGTGTTTGTTAAACCCTTTAAGACCACTTGTCACCTTTCTCTTTCTTCATTTATTACACATGCTAAATGGTTACTTTTGATTGGCCAACATTAGATTTTTATAGTTTTCTTTTCCTTTACTTCTTTCCACTTGTCCCTCTTCCCATAGGATATCATAAAGTTGTCCTGGGTTACCCATCCGATCCCGACACAAAACCGGGCCTACTTTACGTTCCGGCGATTAATCGATCATATCTTTTAAACCGTATAGTTCCACGAGTCAAACTACATATAGTTTTGATCCTTTCGACCTCTACTTTCTATTTATAAGGTCTATTTTAGGTTTCCAAGTCATTTTGAAAAATTACCGATAAGCCCTCAACTTTTTACAAAATTCCCTTTAGGTCCTTTCTTTGCTCGGGTTTTCTCTGGCTCTGTTTCTACTGATGATCGTTTCATATTTCACTCCTCGTCATCCTCTATGTACTCATGTTTTTATTTCTTACATTAAATTCATGTATAACTTTAATTGATAATGACCAAAATGCCCCTAGTTAAAATGTCTTCGTTTTTCTTTAACGGGACATTTCCTAGAAAAACCGTTACACGTCGTTCCGACCCGATTAATCTCTAGAATATTCTTCCAGGGTCAGATATGGGCACTATTAAGAACTTTCGACTCTTAATTTTTAAGTTTACATAGTTACCCCTAACTTTTGAGAAATTTTCACTTAGGTCCTTTTGATATCCCTTCCTGACCTTGCTGTCTTTCTTTATTAATATCTTTTAACTCACAACTCCAAATTAAGTAATTCTTATTCCCATTGCATCTAGACATCCGGGGCTACATTGTGTCAAACTTTTAGGTCGATCCGAGTTATATCTGATTTTTGACGGTCCTTTGAAGTCAAGCCTACTATGCTGTCCTGAGGTAGTTTGCACATTTTCTACTAAATCCATCATATCTTATTATGTACAACTCTAAATTGAGTAATTTCAAGTTTTACTTCTAGATAAGATACAAACAAACAATTAAGTATTCTTTGAGACTCTCAAATTTTGTCATTAACTTGGATGAAATTCGAGCTCAAGTTATAGGTTATGTTTATTTCTTACCAATCTGGGATTTGGGATGTTACAGGAAGAAAATGAGCTGTCTTAGTTAACCTGTCAACAATCACCCAAATAGCATCATGCTTCCTTTGTGTCAATGGCAAACCAGACACAAAATCCATGGTTACCCTTTCCCATTTCCATTCAGGCACTGCTAAAGGTTGAAGCAACCCGGTTGGAACTTGATGCTCCGCTTTTACCCTTTGACATGTGAGACATTTGGATACAAACTCCGCTATGTCTCTCTTCATACCGGACCACCAGTAACACTGCTTCAAATCATGATACATCTTTGTATTGCCCAGATGCATAGCAAATACTGACTGATGGGCTTCTTCTAAAATGATCCTCCTCAAATTAGCATCATCAGGTACACACAATCTGTTCTTAAACCAAAGACTCCCATCACTTCTCACAATAAAATCTCGACTCTTTCCATTCTGACAATTTGAAACAATCTTTTGAATCTTCTCATCAGCCAATTGAGCTTCCTTTATCTGATCTAACAATACTGGCCTCAACTACAATTGTGCCAACAATGCACCATCATTACAGGATGCAAATCTAGCATGCAACGCTCTCAACTCAACAAGCAACGAGAGCGAATAAACAGTCAAACCTGCTAAAGACTTCCGACTCAAGGCATCAGCAACAACATTTGCTTTACCAGGATGATAATCAATTAAACAGTAGTAGTCCTTAATCAACTCCAACCATCTCCTCTGTCGAAGATTGAGCTCTCTTTGGACACCCAAATATTTTAAACTTTTATGGTCTGTATAGATAAAACACTTCTCCCCATATAAATAGTGTCGCCAAATCTTCAATGCAAACACAATGGCTGCTAACTCTAAATCATGGGTCGGATAATTGAGCTCATGCGGTTTCAATTGTCGAGAAGCATAAGCTATAACTTTACCTTCTTACATCAGCACACAACCCAAACCACTATGTGAACCATCACTGTAGATCACATATGGTTTATCTTCCACAGGTAAAGTAAGAATAGGCGCTTGAGTCAACATTTCTCTCAACTGTTCAAAGCTAGCCTAACACTGATCTGTCCACACAAATCTAACTCCCTTTCGAAGTAATCTGGTAAGTGGAGTAGCTATCAAAGAAAATCCTTTCACAAACCGTCGGTAATAGCCTGCCAAACCCAGAAAACTTCTAACTTCAGTCACAGATTTTGGTGGACTCCAATTCAAAATAGCTTCAACTTTACTTGGATCAACTCTAATACCCTCTGCTGAAACTATATGACCGAGGAAAGTTACTTGGTCAAGCCAAAACTCACACTTCGATAACTTAGCAAACAATTGCTTCTCTCTCAAGATCTGCAGCACAATCCGCAGATGCTTGTCATGTTCCTCCTTATTACGCGAATACACCAGAATATCATCGATAAAAACCACCACAAACTGATCCAGATAGGGCCTAAACACCCTATTCATCAAGTCCATAAAAGCTGCAGGTGCATTCGTCAAACCAAAAGGCATAACTAAAAACTCGTAATGCCCATACCTTGTACGATAGGCTATCTTAGGAACATCTTCAACTGGATTCTTAACTGATGGTACCCTGATCTCAAATCAATCTTGGAAAACACTGCTGCACCCTTCAATTGATCAAAGAGATCATTAATTCTTGGCAAAGGATATTTATTTTTAATAGTTACCTTGTTCAATTGCCTATAATCGATACACAATCTCATAGTACCATCCTTCTTCTTCACAAATAAAACAGGAGCTCCCCACGGTGAAACACTAGGGCGAACAAACCCTTTATCCAACAACTCCTGCAATTGCACTTTCAATTCTCTCAATTCAGCAGGTGCCATTCTATAAGGAGTAATAGAGATAGGAGTGGTACCATGCAATAATTCAATACCAAACTCCACCTCTCTCTCAGGAGGTAACCCTGGTAACTCTTCTGGAAACACATTTGGAAACTCTGCAACCGTAGGTATACTATCAATTTGAGAACTCACTACTCTAGTATCCAGAATATGAGCAAGGTAAGCATTACACCCTTTTCTAATCAACCTCCTAGCTGCAACCGCTGAAACAAACAAGGATGCTAACTGTCCCTGCTCACTAGATACTATCACATCTCTACCATCATCAGTTCTCAAAGTAACAACTTTCTTTTGACAGTCTACCACAGCTCCATGTCTAGATAACCAGTCCATGCCTAGGATCAAATCATATTCCTTAAAAGGCATTTCAATTAAATCTCCAAGGAACTCCTCACCTTGCACCACTACTGCACTATCTCGGTGCACCTTACTAACAATCACACTATGCCCTAAAGGATTTGTCACCAATACATCAAATCCTAGGGATTCAGCATGCACATCAGACACAGGCAAAACAGATGCACTAATATATGAATGTGTGGATCCGGGATCAATCAAAGCAATTACTGAAATACCAAATAAAGAAAAAGTACCAGCTATGACTGCCGAAGCATCTGGTTGCCTCTGCATCACATAAATCCTCTGAGAAGATCCAGCCTCCTCTGGTCTACTCTCCCAGGATGAAAAACCTCCTCTAGAATTGAACCCAGATCTGCCTCCTCTGCTGAAACTCCTGCTCCTCGACCACCCCTCACACTAGGTCGAGAAGCTGCAGAATCTACTGACATCTGCTCTTGCCTCTCCGGGCACTCTCTAACAAAATGATCAGGCAATCCACATCTGAAACATACCCCTGCCACACCAGTCCTCCAACAAGTACCACCATGTGACCTACCACAATGAATACATATGGGTAGAGTGGATCTCTGAGACACTGGGGTTGGAGCACTCGCCACTGAAACTGTACTGACCTACCAGCTGGCCTCTGACTCCTACTAACCCGAGGAACAAAACTTCCTTTACCTCTTTTCACAGATGAAGACCCTGCTTCAAATTGGGGTCTTCTAACCTTGATCTCTTCCCCAGAAGCAACTGCTGCAATGCCCTGAGCTCGCTCCACACTTCGAGCTGCTACAACAAGCTGGGAAAAATCATGATATCTAGATCCAGCCACAAGACACATGATAGAGGGCCTCAATCCCTCCTCAAATCTCCTACACCTATCAATCTCATCAGTTATAATACCCCCAGCATAATGGCTCAGCCGGATGAACTCAACCTCATATTCGGTTACAGTCCTGTTGTCTTGCTTTAAACTCAAAAACTGCATCTTCTTCACATCTTTATACTCCCTCGGAGTATACTTCAATTCAAACTCTATTAGAAAATCAAAATAGGACAATGTAGGTGGATCATCCATAGTATGGGGCACTGTCTTCCACCAATCATATGCATCCTTTTGTAACAATGATCCTGCATAATCAAAATTTTCTTCTGCAGTGGCTTGTAACTGAACAAATATTCTCTGTACTTTATCTAGCCACTGCTCAGCTACAGCTAGATCAGTAGCACCTAGAAAATCTTCGGCTCCATACTTCCTTAATTTATCATACTGTCTCATTGATACCAAAGACTGTGCGGGTGGTGGCGGTGGTTGCACTGGTGCTGGCCTCAAAGCCTCTACCACATGCCTAAGCCAAACTGGTGGAACCTCCTCACCAGCTGGTCTCCCCGACACAGAAGCAGGTACCTCTCCAGCACTATCCACTCTAGCTCCCTCTCTAACCTCATCAGGAGCTACGCTCTTCGCACTACCCTCTACTGACTGTCGCAAGTGAGAATCCATCACAACCTATGTCTGCAAACACAGCAGAATACATCTTATTAAAGATCAGAGACTGCCAATCCCAAACATGTATGTTATTCAAAAACTAACTTTTTAAGTCAAAATATTCTTTTTCTTACATTTTACCTAGGTTGAGAATCTCAAACCTAGGCTCTGATACCAAAACAATTGTAACACCCCACATCCGGTACGCACACTACAAACACCACATTGTAATATACGTGCACTGAACATAGGGATACTATGGTTTTCTTTAACATTCAAATCATTTTAAAAGATACCATGCCCTTTCTTCTATATACATTATAGAAAATAAGTAATTAACTTACAATATAAAACAAAATAGATATATACATTTACTTAATACGCAGCGGGATTTATAAAATATTTACATATAGGAATACATCAAATCCATATTTACAAATATACATATATTTACATTATAAACAATACTTTACAAAATATATAGAAGTTATACATGATTGGCAGCTCTTCTCTGATCTTTAAGTCCCAAAATAGATTCTTTAATGTCTACTCTCACTCGGTCTCGAGGAACTCTCAGGTTCAACTTTGTCACCTGCGCGATCAACACTATCGCGCTAAGCCAACGGCTTAGTAATACAAAGCATTCTATCATTATGCTTTAATGCAATGCAATGTCACACATGTTACTAATAAAGGCAACAACATAGGTAGAAATATAATACCACACCTTTGCATTTCACAATTCATACTCATTTTTCAAAGTCCTTCCATGAATCTCACTATTCAATTATTTCAACATCAATAAACCACATTTAAACAAAGACAAGCATGGGCCCAAAATACACTAATATGCCATTCAATTTTCAGAGTTAATGTTTTGGTTCTATTATCACATTCATCAATATCATAATCCCAACTAGGCTTCAAGGATTAGGTTCAACCAAGCTTCAAGGGGAACAAAGCATGCTAAGTATCAACCCAACTTGGCTTCAAGAACCAACCCAACCTAGCTTCAAGGGTTGTAACATCTCAATTAGGCTTCAAGGATTAAATCCAACCTAACTTCAAGAGATTGTTACTAATATTAGGCATGCCACCAATAACAAACTCTGAAAATGGAATAACACATTAGCCACACAATTCATTTATTATTTCATTATCATTTCCATTCTCAATTCTCATCATCATCTAGGCAAACATGCCTTATTTCATTCAATTGAATCATCATAGCCAATCACAATGGCTTCATATCACATTTGAGTTATCATAGCCAATCACAATGGCTTCACATCTCATTTCATCATTGATATATACCTAACACTTTACATTATTCATAGATTTAGAATCTACCACATACATTTGTTTGGATCATTTTTGTTTTAAGTGTGTTTAAAATGTTTATTTTTATGTTTAGGTGCAAAAAGACCTTTGAAGAATCAAAACAATGCAAGAAGAGCAAAGAACAATCACAGTAGCTAACACACTCAAGGGACACGGCCAAGCTTGTGGCTGTGTCTCTCAACACAAAATCAGGCAGTGGCAGACACGGGCAAGGGACACGGCCAAGCCAGTGGCCGTGTCTCTCCAAATTGATCCAACACGGCCAAAATTCCCTTAACTTGGCCGTGTCTCCTAAAGTCTTGGCCGTGTCTCTCATGGCTAAAGGTTTTAAACAAAGCCAAATCTCCTTTAGTTGAATTATATCACATTGTACACAACATAACCTTATTCAAATGGACATAATCAACATCATTAACACTTATTTTACATGCTCATCACAATATTCACATTACTAATATACATTAACAATACATTTGATTCCTTAACACATTTACAAACAAGTGTGTGTTAAGTTTAAACATCATATGCACATATGCAAATAAATAGTTTGTACTTACCTTAAGCACCACTTATACAATTCTAAACACTTTCTTTTTCCAAGAATTCTTCACTTCTCAAATTAGGGAAAAACCTTCTTCCAAAACCTAATCCAAAATGATACAATACAATTTATCACTTACCACTTCAAAACCCTAAAACCAACATATAACAATCAACACAAACCCTAAACACAAATATAACACCATCTCTTCCAACCAACTTACTCTTTTCTTCAATCCATCCTTAAAATCCATAAAGGTTGAAGCAACCCGGTTGGAACTTGATGATCCGCTTTTACCCTTTGACATGTGAGACATTTGGATACAAACTCCGCTATGTCTCTCTTCATACCGGACCACCAGTAACACTGCTTCAAATCATGATACATCTTTGTATTGCCCGGATGCATAGCAAATACTGACTGATGGGCTTCTTCTAAAATGATCCTTCTCAAATTAGCATCATCAGGTACACACAATCTGTTCTTAAACCAAAGACTCCCATCACTTCTCACAATAAAATCTCGACTCTTTCCATTCTGACAATCTGAAACAATCTTTTGAATCTTCTCATCAGCCAATTGAGCTTCCTTTATCTGATCTAACAATACTGGCCTAAACTGCAATTGTGCCAACAATGCACCATCATTACAGGATGCAAATCTAGCATGCAACGCTCTCAACTCAACAAGCAACGAGAGCGAATAAACAGTCAAACCTGCTAAAGACTTCCGACTCAAGGCATCAGCAACAACATTTGCTTTACCAGGATGATAATCAATTAAACAGTCGTAGTCCTTAATCAACTCCAACCATCTCCTCTGTCGAAGATTGAGCTCTCTTTGGACACCCAAATATTTTAAACTTTTATGGTCTGTATAGATAAAACACTTCTCCCCATACAAATAGTGTCGCCAAATCTTCAATGCAAACACAATGGCTGCTAACTCTAAATCATGGGTCGGATAATTGAGCTCATGCGGTTTCAATTGTCGAGAAGCATAAGCTATAACTTTACCTTCTTGCATCAGCACACAACCCAAACCACTATGTGAACCATCACTGTAGATCACATATGGTTTATCTTCCACAGGTAAAGTAAGAATAGGCGCTTGAGTCAACATTTCTCTCAACTGTTCAAAGCTAGCCTAACACTGATCTGTCCACACAAATCTAACTCCCTTTCGAAGTAATCTGGTAAGTGGAGTAGCTATCAAAGAAAATCCTTTCACAAACCGTCGGTAATAGCTTGCCAAACCCAGAAAACTTCTAACTTCAGTCACAGATTTTGGGGGACTCCAATTCAAAATAGCTTCAACTTTACTCGGATCAACTCTAATACCCTCTGCTGAAACTATATGACCAAGGAAAGTTACTTGGTCAAGCCAAAACTCACACTTGGACAACTTAGCAAACAATTGCTTCTCTCTCAAGATCTGCAGCACAATCCGCAGATGCTTGTCATGTTCCTCCTTATTACGCGAATACACCAGAATATCATCGATAAAAACTACCACAAACTGATCCAGATAGGGCCTAAACACCCTATTCATCAAGTCCATAAAAGCTGCAGGTGCATTCGTCAAACCAAAAGGCATAACTAAAAACTCGTAATGCCCATACCTTGTACGAAAGGCTGTCTTAGGAACATCTTCAGCTCGACTCTTAACTGATGGTACCCTGATCTCAAATTAATCTTGGAAAACACTGCTGCACCCTTCAATTGATCAAAGAGATCATCAATTCTAGGCAAAGGATATTTATTTTTAATAGTTACCTTGTTCAATTGCCTATAATCGATACACAATCTCATAGTACCATCCTTCTTCTTCACAAATAAAACAGGAGCTCCCCACGGTGAAACACTAGGGCGAACAAACCCTTTATCCAACAACTCCTGCAATTGCACTTTCAATTCTCTCAATTCAGCAGGTGCCATTCTATAAGGAGTAATAGAGATAGGAGTGGTACCATGCAATAATTCAATACCAAACTCCACCTCTCTCTCAGGAGGTAACCCTGGTAACTCTTCTGGAAACACATTTGGAAACTCTGCAACCGTAGGTATACTATCAATTTGAGAACTCACTACTCTAGTATCCAGAATATGAGCAAGGTAAGCATTACACCCTTTTCTAATCAACCTCCTAGCTGCAACCGCTGAAACAAACAAGGATGCTAACTGTCCCTGCTCACTAGATACTATCACATCTCTACCATCATCAGTTCTCAAAGTAACAACTTTCTTTTGACAGTCTACCACAGCTCCATGTCTAGATAACCAGTCCATGCCTAGGATCAAATCATATTCCTTAAAAGGCATTTCAATTAAATCTCCAAGGAACTCCTCACCTTGCACCACTACTGCACTATCTCGGTGCACCTTACTAACAATCACACTATGCCCTAAAGGATTTGTCACCAATACATCAAATCCTAGGGATTCAGCATGCACATCAGACACAGGCAAAACAGATGCACTAATATATGAATGTGTGGATCCGGGATCAATCAAAGCAATTACTGAAATACCAAATAAAGAAAAAGTACCAGCTATGACTGCCGAAGCATCTGGTTGCCTCTGCATCACATAAATCCTCTGAGAAGATCCAGCCTCCTCTGGTCTACTCTCCCTGGATGCAGAACCTCCTCTAGAATTGAACCCAGATCTGCCTCCTCTGCTGAAACTCCTGCCTCCTCGACCTCCCCTCACACTAGGTCGAGAAGCTGCAGAATCTACTGACATCTGCTCTTGCCTCTCAGGGCACTCTCTAACAAAATGATCAGGCGATCCACATCTGAAACATACCCTTGCCACACCAGTCCTCCAACAAGTATCACCATGTGGCCTACCATAATGAATACATATGGGTAGAGTGGATCTCTGAGTCACTGGGGTTGGAGCACTCGCCACTGAAACTGTAGGTCTAGATCTCTGTCTCTGATACTGTACTAACCTAACAGCTGGCCTCTGACTCCTACTAACTCGAGGAACAAAACTTCCTTTACCTCTTTTCACAGATGAAGACCCTGCTTCAAACTGGGGTCTTCTAACCCTGATCTCTTCCCCAGAATCAACTGCCGCAATGCCCTTAGCTCGCTCCACACTTCGAGCTGCTGCAACAAGCTGGGAAAAATCATGATATCTAGATCCAGCCACAAGACACATGATAGAGGGCCTCAATCCCTCCTCAAATCTCCTACACCTATCAATCTCATCAGATATAATACCCCCAGCATAATGGCTCAGCCGGATGAACTCAACCTCATATTCAGTTACAGTCCTGTTGTCTTGCTTTAAACTCAAAAACTCCATCTTCTTCACATCTTTATACTCCCTCAGATTATACTTCAATTCAAACTCTCTTAGAAAATCAGTATAGGACAATGTAGGTGGATCATCCATAGCATGGGGCACTGTCTTCCACCAATCATATGCATCCTTTTGCAACAATGATCTTGCATAATCAAATTTTTCTTCTGGAGTGGCTTGTAACTGAACAAATATTCTCTGTACTTTGTCTAGCCACTGCTCAGCTACAGCTGGATTAGTAGTACCTAGAAAATCTTCGGCTCCATACTTCCTTAATTTATCATACTGTCTCACTGATACCAAAGACTGTGCGGGTGGTGGCGGTGGTTGCACTGGTGCTGGCCTCAAAGCCTCTACCACATGCCTAAGCCAAACTGGTGGAACCTCCTCACCAGCTAGTCTCCCCAACACAGAAGCAGGTACATCTCCAGCACTATCCACTCTAGCTCCCTCTCTAACCTCATTAGGAGCTACGCTCTCCGCACTACCCTCTACTGACTGTCGCAAGTGAGAATCCATCACAATCTATATCTGCAAACACAGTAGAATACATCTTATTAAAGATCAAAGACTGCCAATCCCAAACATGTATGTTATTCAAAAACTAACTTTTTAAGTCAAAATATTCTTTTCTTACATTTTACCTAGGTTGAGAATCTCAAACCTAGGCTCTGATACCAAAACAATTGTAACACCCCACATCCGGTACACGCACACTACAAACACCACATTGTAATATATGTGCACTGAACATAGGGATGCTATGGTTTTCTTTAACATTCA
This sequence comes from Garcia nutans, assembly GCA_947685225.1. Classification (NCBI taxonomy): domain Eukaryota; kingdom Viridiplantae; phylum Streptophyta; class Magnoliopsida; order Malpighiales; family Euphorbiaceae; genus Garcia; species Garcia nutans. The sequence goes on from CANTUV010000044.1 coordinate 22,271,839, forward strand.
AATCATTTTAAAAGATACCATACCCTTTCTTCTATATACATTATAGAAAATAAGTAATTAACTTGCAATATAAAACAAAATAGATATATACATTTACTTAATACGCAGCGGGATTTATAAAATATTTACATATAGGAATACATCAAATCCATATTTACAAATATACATATATTTACATTATAAACAATACTTTACAAAATATAAAGAAGTTATACATGATTGGCAGCTCTTCTCTGATCTTTAAGTCCCAAAATAGATTCTTTAATGTCTACTCTCACTCGGTCTCGAGGAACTCTCGGGTTCAACTCTGTCACCTGCGCGATCAACACTATCGCACTAAGCCAACGGCTTAGTAATACAAAGCATTCTATCATTATGCTTTAATGCAATGCAATGTCACACATGTTACTAATAAAGGCAACAACATAGGTAGAAATATAATACCACACCTTTGCATTTCACAATTCATACTCATTTTTCAAAGTCCTTCCATGAATCTCACTATTCAATTATTTCAACATCAATAAATCACATTTAAACAAAGACAAGCATGGGCCCAAAATACACTAATATGCCATTCAATTTTCAGAGTTAATGTTTTGGTTCTATTATCACATTCATCAATATCATAATCCCAACTAGGCTTCGAGGATTAGGTTCAACCAAGCTTCAAGGGGAACAAAGCATGCTAAGTATCAACCCAACTTGGCTTCAAGAACCAACCCAACCTAGCTTCAAGGGTTGTAACATCTCAATTAGGCTTCAAGGATTAAATCCAACCTAACTTCAAGAGATTGTTACTAATATTAGGCATGCCACCAATAACAAACTCTGAAAATGGAATAACACATTAGCCACACAATTCATTTATTATTTCATTATCATTTCCATTCTCAATTCTCATCATCATCTAGGCAAACATGTCTTATTTCTTTCAATTGAATCATCATAGCCAATCACAATGGCTTCATATCACATTTGAGTTATCATAGCCAATCACAATGGCTTCACATCTCATTTCATCATTGATATATACCTAACACTTTACATTATTCATAGATTTAGAATCTAACACATACATTTGTTTGGATCATTTTTGTTTTAAGTGTGTTTAAAATGTTTATTTTTATGTTTAGGTGCAGAAAGACCCTTGAAGAATCAAAACAATGCAAGAAGAGCAAAGAACAATCACAGTAGCTAACACACTCAAGGGACACGGCCAAGCTTGTGGCTGTGTCTCTCAACACAAAATCAGGCAGTGGCAGACACAGGCAAGGGACACGGCCAAGCCAGTGGCCGTGTCTCTCCAAATTGATCCAACACGGCCAAAATTCCCTTAACTTGGCCGTGTCTCCTAAAGTCTTGGCCGTGTCTCTCATGGCTAAAGGTTTTAAACAAAGCCAAATCTCCTTTAGTTGAATTATATCACATTGTACACAACATAACCTTATTCAAATGGACATAGCAACATCATTAACACTTATTTTACATGCTCATCACAATATTCACATTACTAATATACATTAACAATACATTTGATTCCTTAACACATTTACAAACAAGTGTGTGTTAAGTTTAAACATCATATGCACATATGCAACAATATAGTTTGTACTTACCTTAAGCACCACTTATACAATTCTAAACACTTTCTTTTTCCAAGAATTCTTCACTTCTCAAATTAGGGCAAAACCTTCTTCCAAAACCTAATCCAAAATGATACAATACAATTTATCACTTACCACTTCAAAACCCTAAAACCAACATATAACAATCAACACAAACCCTAAACACAAATATAACATCATCTCTTCCAACCAACTTACTCTTTTCTTCAATCCATTCTTAAAATCCATAATCAATTTAATCAAACACTCTTAAACATCTCACAATCAATCAACACACCCTTAAATAATCTATCAACTCACACAAAACTTCAAATAAGCAAAGAAATCAAAAGAAGACTTACCAAAGTAATGAAATTTCTTGAATCACCAACTTGATCACTTAGATCTTCCTTCAAGTGAAGCTTAGAACATCCAAAATCCTCTCTTGGTCTCTTGCTTTCTCTTATCTTTGGAGGAGCCGGCCACTTCAATGAAAAAGAAGAAAAGAACAATGAAGAAACAAAGTCAACTTCTCTTTAAATCTCCACCAAGTATTTCCAAAAAGACAATTACCAACATACCCTCTTCTCACTTGTTCTAGCTTTCTTCTTAATCAAGTGCCCATTATAGTAATTTCACACATAACAATTAAAATATCTTCTTCCCTTGACCACTCATTTTGACCAACATATATGTTATATATATTATCATATACCCAACATATACACTTACTCTCTACACATAACTTTCCTTTTTAAACAATACATAAACATTCTCTTTTCAATTTCCTTTCTCTTGCAAATTAACATATACATTCAATCCAATTTAAAACAACAACAATATTCAAAACTTCTAAGGCATACATTGGGATATTACAATACAGATCATAAGAGTTTAAAATATTTGGGTGTTCAGAGGGAACTGAATCTTCGGTAAAGACGGTGGTTGGAGCTGATCAAAGATTACGACTGTTTGATTGATTATCATCCTGGTAAGGCAAATGTTGTTGCTGATGCCTTGAGTCGGAAGTCTGTAGCAGGTTTGACTGTTTATTCGCTCTCATTGAGTTGAGAGCGTTGCATGCTAGTTTTGAATCATGTGATGATGGAGCCTTGATAGCTCAGTTGCATTTGAGACCGATGTTGTTGGATCAGATTAAAGAGGCTCAATTGGCAGATGAGAAAATTCAAAAAGTTGTTTCAGATTGCCAAAATGGGGAGAGCCGAGATTTTCATGTGAGAAGTGATGGTAGCCTTTGGTGCAAAGATAGATTGTGTGTTTCTGATGATGCAAGATTAAGAAATACTATTTTGGAAGAGGCACATCAATCAATTTTTGCTATGCACCCTGGGAGTACTAAGATGTATTATGATTTGAAGCAACATTATTGGTGGTTAGGTATGAAGAGAGATATAGCGAAATTTGTATCCAAGTGTCTCACTTGTCAGAGGGTGAAAGCTGAGCATCAAGTTCCAACAGGGTTGCTCCAACCTTTATCAGTGCCTAAATGGAAATGGGAACGTGTGACAATGGATTTTGTGACTGGTTTACCTTTGACTCAGAAGAAGCATGATGCCATCTGGGTGATTGTTGATCGGTTGACAAAGACAGCTCATTTCCTTCCAGTTAGAATGGACTATTCTCTGGAGATGTTGGCTGAGTTGTATATCAGTGGGATAGTGAAGTTGTATGGAGTTCCAATTTCTTTGGTGTCTGATCGAGATCCTCGGTTTACTTCAAGATTTTGGAAAAGTTTACATGGTGCTTTGGGTTCTTGATTGCACTTTAGCACTACTTTTCATCCACAGACAGATGGGCAGTCAGAGAGAGTGATACAGATTTTAGAGGATATGTTGAGGAGTTGTATCATTGATTTTGCTGGAAGTTGGGACATATTTTTGCCATTAATGGAATTTGCTTATAACAATAGTTATCAATCTAGTATTAGAATGGCACCTTATGAGGTATTGTATGGTAGAAGATGCAGAACGCCTCTATGTTGGAATGAAGTTGGGGAAAGTAAATTGGTTGGTCCTGATTTGATTAAAGAAACGGAAGAGAAAGTGAAGATAATTCAGGATCGGTTGAAAGCAGCTTCAGATCGGCAAAAAATTTATTCAAATTTGAAGAGGAGAGACATAGAGTTTGATGTTGGAGATAAATTTTTTCTGAAAGTGTCTCCTTGGAAAAAGATTTTGAGATTTGGCCAAAAAGGGAAGCTAAGTCCTCGTTTTATTGGACCTTATGAAGTATTAGAAAGAGTTGAACTAGTTGCTTATCGAATTGCTTTGCCACCTGAGTTGGATAGAATTCACAATGTCTTTCATGTTTTTATGCTGCGGAGGTATAGATCATACCCATCTCATGTTCTATCCATTGAATCTATTGAGGTGAGTCCGGATTTGACTTTTGAAGAAGAACCGGTGGTTATTTTAGCACATGGAGTGAAAGAGTTAAGACATAAGAAAGTGCCAATTGTGAAGATTCTTTGGAAGAATCATGGGAAGGAAGAGGCAACTTGGGAGAATGAGCAAGCGATGTGAGATCAGTATCCTCAATTGTTTCAGACTTAAGATCAGGTAATTTCGAGGACGAAATTTCTTTTTAGAGGGGGAGAATTGTAATATCCCAAAGTATACCCTAAAAGTTTTGGAATAATTATTGTTATATTTTGATTAAATGTATATGTTTAAATGGAAAGAGAAATGAGGTAAGGGAAGAGTGTATATGTTGTATATATAGTGATATATACAACATATACAAGTCAAAGAAATGGAAGTCAAAGAAGATTAATTAATTATTTTAAATTAATTAAATTAATTAAATGGAAAATTGAATTAGTGAGTGGATGAAGATATTTGATTATTTTAATATTTAATTGCATGGTGGAGGTTTAAAGAGAAGAAGTGGTTGACTTTGCCATTCATTCTTCTTCTTCTTTTTCTTTCATTGTTGTTGGCCGGGTATCACAATAGCAAGAGAGGAAGAGAGTTTTTTATTTTTCCAAACTCAAGATTGAAGGATGTTTCAAGTGATCAAGTTGGAAATCTAAGAAGTTTCATCATTTTTGGTAAGTTTCCACTTAATTCCTTAGTTTTCTTTTAAGTTGTATTTTAGTTTGATGGTTGATTATTGATGGTATGAGTATGTTTGATTGTGGGGTGTTTGAGAGTATTTGGTTTATTTGATTTTGATTTTGGAGTTTGATTAAAGAGATAGAGTTAAGTTTGGTGTTGGAAGAGTAAGTGTTGTATTTGAGTTGTGTATGTGATGGTTGTAAAGTGGTGTTTGATGTATGTTTTGAGTTGTTTTAGTGTTTTTGCAAGTTATATTGGTTTATGTGTGTATTTAGTTAAGTTTGTTTGAAGTGGATAATGGTGGAAGAAAGTGGTTTGTTGGATGTAGTATTGATGTTGCCAGAATATGCATTTTTGGCTTGACACGCCCATGAGCACAGCCAGATCTTTAGGCGTTTCAATGGTTCTATTTTCTGGATGGGTGACACGCCCATGTCACTGAGCATGTCACAGCTTCTATGTTGTAGTAGCATTTACACGTCCAGTAACACGCCCGTGTTATTGAACATTTCATAGCTACTGTGTTGGTGAAGAATTGACACGGCCATGAGCACGCCCGTGTTGTTGGACGTGTCAATGTTTCTGTGAGACAGAATGTATTACATGTTCAGTGACACGACCATGGTTCTAAGCATGTCAAAGCTTCTGTGTTGTGGTTTTAGGGCACGGTCAGGTACACGCCCGTGTTGTTGAACGTGTCATGTGTAGAATTTGCCCTAGTTGGTTCTTAGCCTTATTATTTCATGTGTATCTTTAAGTGAGTGTGTATTATCACTTTTGGATTAGGTTTTGAAGAGATTGAGTTGCCCTAATCCAAGTGTTGAAGGATTCTTGGAAGAGGAGTTTGGTGTTGTCTGATTTGCTATTGAGGTAAGTACAAACCCTACATTATTGCATACATTTACATGACATTAGGACTTAACACATTTGGTTGTAAATGTGTTAAGTAATCTATTACATTGTTGATACATTTGATTAATGCTATGAATTGCATAATGTGAAAGATATGATGATCATTCAAATTATATGTACAATGCAATTGGTTGTGTATACCCTAATGATGAGATGTGAAGCCATTGTTGTTGGCTATAATGATGCAAATGAAATAATTGGGGCATGTTTGCCTAGATGATTATGAGGAAATGAGAATGGAATTGATAATGAAATAATAAAAGAATTGTGTGCCTAATGTGTTATTCACTTTTTAGAGTTTTATTGTTGGTGACATGCCTAATAGTAACAATCTCTTGAAGCTGGGTTGGGCTTGATCCTTGAAGCCAAGTTGTGATGCAAGAAAGGACCCCTTGAAGCTAGCAAGTGGACCAATCACTAGGAGCAAGGCAAATAGATATCAAGCTAGCATGGCTTTGCATATTCAAGAAGAGATTTCTAAAGAGCTTCAAGAATTATCATTCAAGAAGATGGAGATGGAGCTGCAAGGAAGGCCTAAATATATCATGGTTCTAGAAGCATGCAATGGATGCAATGGAAGCCAAGAAGGAGCCTTTGAAGGCTATTTTTAAGCCTAGGCCTAAACTACCAAGGAAGAGTCAAAGCTTGGTCAATCTTATTTCCATGCACATTCATGGATGCAAGTTGGCCGAATTCCAAGGGAGTTTGTTGCACCCCTTGGACGAATCTTCATAGTTAGTTAGAGGGGATATTTTTGTTATTTTGTGGTCCCCATCCTTTTATTTTAATTAGTTAAGTTGTTTTGACTTTGTCAAATCCTATTCTTGTTGGGTTTTTGAAAGTGTTTTCCCATATAAGCCTAGGATCCTTTTAGAATGTTTTAATTTTCCATATGCAATTAGGAATTTTGTAACCCTTATTTAAGGGCACTATTAGGCCGAATTGGGGGACGATTATTATTAAAAATTTTCGAATTCTTCTACAAGTTCTTGTGAATTTTCGTGTGAGAGAGATTAGAGTGGATTCTTTAATTCTTTCTTTGCATCAAGAATTAGGTTTACTTATCAACGAGAGTTGTGGCGTTTTCCTTCTTCTTACCAACTAAATCCTTCAATCATAGTGAGTTCGTGTCTCTTTATAGGCATTGGCTTCCTTAGGAGGTGATTATCAAGTTTCAAGGAGTTCTCTACCATTGTTATATGTTGGGTTTGCTGCCATCGTTGCTAAGGGTCCACGTCATTTGGTATTAGAGCCTTGCTACAAGGTAATTTTTATCTACTTTGTCTTTCTAGGGTTTGTTAATTTAGGTCTTTTAAATTTCTGCAATTTAGGGTTCTTAGAGAATCTAGTCTTTAATTTTCAAAAAAGAGTCATATATCAAAATTCAAAAGCCTAAAGATTGTTCAAAGAGTAATTCGAAACCTAGGAAAAGGAGTCTGATCAAATTTCAAAACCTAGGCCTTGCATCTGAATTGGATTCGAAACCTAGGGAGTTAATCTGATTGAAATTCGAAAATTGTTTTTTGTTGTTGGGTATTCCCTCGATTTGTTTTGTGGGTGAATTCTGTGTTGCGAATTAAGTCCAGATTTCAAAAAGTTCTTGTGAGTAAATTAAGTTCCGAATCAAGGGGATAGTGATAGGAAGCAAAAAAAAAAAGAGTAAAAAACCACTTCAACAAAAATTGTTTGATATTCTTGCTATTTGGGTACTAAAGATCAAATCTAGGTGGGTTAGAAGTAATAAAATTTTTGGGGCAAAAAATTTCACCTTTTGAGGGGCTTTTGGAATTTGAAAATCAGACCTTAATATTCATATTATTTGAGTGTTATAGGTGGGAATTAGAGTCTAGAAGCTAGCATTTTGGGTAGAATTGATTAGGTCCATAAAGCAGCTTGCCAAGTTTGTTTTTGATTCATTATATCCAAATTGGTCTTGTTTATTGGCTTCATTGTTTCTGATTTCTTTATCTAGCTTTTAATTCCATTACATTGCTAAGTATCATTTACTTGTGTCGATACTTGGTTTTATATCGTGTAGTGCAAATTACCTTGCGTTGCCTCTGGATACTTGTCTTGTTTTCTATCTAGTTATAGGATTTAGGTTCTAGTTTCTTGAACGACTTGACAATTGTTGGTTGGTGAGCTTGGTTCTGAAGTGCAATCAAGGAAGACAAGAAAAGTGAGGTAATTCTAAACACTTGAGTGAATTTCGATTATTACTAATCTTGTTTCTTTGAGTTTGTTTTTTAACATGGCTATAAAAGCAGAAGAGACTAGCAAAGAAGGAGCTATGGCCGAAAGCTTGGCTAGGCTTAATGAGACTTTGGCAGCAATGCTTGGTCGAATGGAGATGATGGATACTAGATTGCAAGAGAATGCAGCACGGCTAGCACAACAAATGCAACAAGTGCAACAAATTCAGCAAGTGCAACAAGGGCAGCTAGCCGCACATCCAAATCCAATAATACGAGCTAGAAGAGTGCTTAGGAGAGAAGGGCAAGGAAATCTTGAAGCTTTAGAAGCAGCCGAAAGGGTAGAAGATGAAGATGAAGGTGGAAATCAACCTACCACTAATGGTGACCTTACTTCCATCAAGATGAAGATTCCTTCCTTTGAAGGGAAGAACAATGCAGAAGAGTTCATAGAATGGGAGAGGAAAGTTGAGCAGATTTTCGAATACCATAACTACACTGAAGAAAAGAAATCAGTTTTGCCAGCCGTAGAGTTCAAAGGGTATGCTACCTTTTGGTGGGATCAATTGAAAGCTAATAGAAGAGGGAAAGGTATGAGGCCTATTCCTGAATGGTCAACCTTGAAAGAACTAATGAGAAGCCGATTTGTCCATCTCACTACATTCGGGATTTGTACAATCGACTAGCAAGACTAGTTCAAGGTGGAAGAAGTGTGGAAGAGTACCATAAAGAGATGGAGATGATCATGGCTAGGGCAAATATTGATGAAGATGAAGACAAGAAGATGTCACGATTTCTTGGGGGATTGAATTTGAACATAGCCAATGAATTGGAGATGTATGAATTCAACACAATGGAAGAGTTAGTTCAAAAGGCCATGAAGATAGAGAGAAGATTGAAGAATAAAGCTATTTCGAAAACTGGCTACTCTAAAGCTAGTGGAAATTTTTCAAACTTTAAGGGTTCAAGTTCGAGTGGAGGTTCCTACAAAGGGGATTACAAGGGTTCTTTCCAAAAGAATTCTTCCTACAATCCTAATTTCAAGAAGCCGAATGATAGGGATGCAAAAACAGCCAAGGAAACACCTTCTAGACCTACTCCAAGTAGGGAAATTAAATGCTACAAGTGTTTGGGAAGTGGACACATTGCTTCTCAATGTCTGAATAAGAGGGTGATGATTGCTACCCATGAAGGGGAAATTGAATCAGATTCTGAACATGAAGAAGAAGAGGAGGCCGAATGTGGTGATAGGGCCGAATATGATGAAAGGCTTGGGAGAATCAAGTCTTGAATGCTGAACATGGAGAGATGCTTGTTACTAGAAGAGCCTTGAATATTCAAGTCAAGGAAGAAGGCTTGGATCAAAGGGAGAATCTTTTCCACTCTAGGTGTTTGGTGAATGGTAAGGTTTGTACACTTATCATTGATGGTGGAAGTTGTACCAATGCTGCTAGTACTACAATGGTGGATAAATTGGGGTTAGCTTGTTTTAAACATCCCAATCCTTACAAGTTGCAATGGTTCAATGACGCTGGGGAAGTAAAAGTGTTGAAGCAAGTCAAGGTACCATTCTCCATTGGGTGGTATAAAGATGAGGTTTTGTGTGATGTAGTGCCAATGCAAGCTGGACATTTGATATTAGGAAGACCATGGAAGCATGATAGAAGAGCACAACATGATGGCTTTTCTAATAAGTATACCTTTACTTATGAAGGAAAGAAGGTTGTTCTAGCACCATTATCACCTCAAGAGGTGTATGAAGATCAAAAGAGGATGCTAGAGAGGGAGAAAGAAGTTTCGGCCAACATGAACCAAGGGGGTTCAAATTCGGCCAATGATGTTTCTTCAACACCCAAGGGTAATTCTAAGGGTAGGGAGAGAGAAAATAATAAAGTGAGTGAGTGCAGAAAGGGAAAAGAGGCCGAGAGTCAATAATAAAGTGAGTGAGTGCACAAAGGAAAAAGAGGCTGAAAGTCAAAAGAAAGTAAGCAAACAAATAAATGGCCCATTGGTGAGAGAAAATAAGCAAAGAGAAAAAGCAAAACATACTTTTTATTCAAGAGTAAGAGAGATAGATGTAGGGAGCCTGTACTCATTATTATGTATAAAGAATCGTTACTTGCTGACAGTGAAGAATCTCTTGATTCTTTACCATCTGGTTTTTTGTCTTTGTTGCAGGATTTTAAGGATGTGTTTCCTGAAGACCTTCCTAGTGGTTTGCCGCCATTAAGAGGGATTGAACATCAAATTGACTTCATACCCGGTTCTACAATTCCAAACCGGCCAGCATATTGGAGCAATCCTATGGAGACAAAAGAGATGCAAAGACAAGTTGATGAGCTTTTGAAGAAAGGCTTAGTTCGTAAGAGCCTTAGTCCTTGTGCCGTTCCAGTCTTATTAGTACCCAAGAAAGATGGTTCTTGGAGGATGTGTGTTGATTGTAGGGTTGTGAACAAGATTACTATGAAGCATAGACATCCCATTCCTAGACTTGATGACATGTTGGACGAATTGCATGGGGCGAGATATTTCACAAAGATTGATCTTATGAGTGGTTATCATCAAATTTGCATGAAGCCGGGAGATGAATGGAAGACTGCCTTCAAAATGAAATATGGTTTGTATGAATGGTTAGTTATGCCTTTTGGTTTATCTAATGCACCTAGTACTTTCATGAGATTAATGAACCATGCTTTGAGAGCTTATTTACGTAAGTTTGTGGTAGTTTACTTTGACGATAGTCTGATTTATAGCAAAACTGAGGAAGAACATGTTGAACATGTTAGGAAAGTGTTTGAAATCCTTAGGGAGAAAAACCTTTGTGCTAAGCTTAATAAGTGTTCTTTTTGTCTAGATAGGGTTATTTTTCTTGGTTTTGTTATAAGTATGAAGGGAATTGAAGTTGATCAAGAGAAGGTGAAAGCTATCCAAGAATGGCCGAATCCTTCAAGTGTGACAGAAGTGAGGAGCTTTCACGGATTGGCAAGCTTCTATAGGAGATTTTTCCCTAATTTCTCTACATTGGCAGCCCCCTTGACTAGCATAATTAAGAAAGAAGTGGGATTCATTTGGGGCAAGGAGCAACAAGAAGCATTTGATGCTTTGAAAGAGAAGCTTTCTACTACACCCATTTTAGCTTTACCTAACTTTGATTCTACTTTTGAAATTGAATGTGATGCTTCTGTTGTAGGTATTGGAGCTGTTTTGATGCAAGAGAAGAAGCCCATTGCATACTTTAGTGAAAAGCTTAATGGAGCAAAGCTGAATTATTCAACTTATGACAAGGAGCTATATGCTTTGGTGAGAGCATTGGAAGTGTGGGAGCATTATTTGCTGCCCAAGGAATTCGTGATCCATTCATACCATGAATCATTGAAGCATTTGAGAGGGCAAGGCAAGTTGAATAAAAGACATGCAAAATGGGTTGTGAAGATTGAGAAGTTTCCTTATGTGATAAAATACAAGCAAGGTAAAGACAATGTAGTGGCAGATGCACTTTCAAGGAGGTACGCTTTACTTAATGTTTTGAGTACTAAATTGCTTGGATTTGAATGTATAAAGGACTTATATGTTGGTGATTCTGATTTTGGCAATGTTTATGATGCTTGTGAGCATGGTGCTTTTAATTCTTTCTATAAACATGATGGGTTTTTGTTTAAGGGTTCGAAATTATGCATGCCTATATGTTCTATGAGAGATTTGCTAGTATTAGAATCACATTGTGGGGGTTTGATGGGGCATTTTGGAGTTGATAAGACTTTAGACATGCTGAATGAACACTTTTATTGGCCGAATATGAAAAGGGATGTAATTTGGATTTGTAAGGCTTGTTTGGCTTGTAGGCAAGCTAAGTCTAAGTCTATGCCTCATGGTTTGCATATGCCATTACCCGTTCCTAGTTCTCCTTGGATGGACATTAGTATGGACTTTGTTTTAGGATTACCAAGGACTAAGAGGGGGAGAGATAGCATATTTGTGGTTGTTGATAGATTTAGTAAGATGGCACACTTTATCCCATGTCATAAGAGTGATGATGCTAGTTTAGTGGCTGAACTCTTCTTTAGGGAGGTGGTTCGAATTCATGGGATACCAAAATCCATAGTTTCTTATAGAGATACCAAGTTTTTGTCTCACTTTTGGCGTGTGCTTTGGGGAAAGTTAGGTACCAAGTTGTTATTTTCCACCAATTGTCATCCTCAAATGGATGGACAAACAGAAGTAGTAAACAGAACTTTAGGTACCATGTTGAGAGCTTTAGTGGGTAAGAATTTGAGTTCTTGGGAAGATTGTTTGCCATTTATTGAGTTTGCTTATAATCGTGCTATTCATTCTTCTATAGGATATTCACCTTTTGAGCTTGTTTATGGTTTTAACCCACTAACAGTTTTGGATCTTGTTTCTTTACCTTCTCATGAGCTTGTTAGTTTAGATGGTGAGAAGAAAGATAAATTGGTGAAAGAGATGCATGAGAAAGCAAGGGCGAATATTGAGAAAAGGAACAAGAGATATTCTGATTCTGTAAATAGAGGGAGACGTGAGATGAAGTTTCAAGTAGGAGATTGGGTTTGGGTGCATTTCCGAAAAGAGAGGTTTCCTAACCAAAGGAAGAACAAGTTGCAAGCTAGAGGAGATGGCCCATTCCAAGTGCTGGAGAAGATTAATGACAATGCATATAAGATCGACTTACCAGGTACGTGTAATGTTAGTGCTACTTTCAACGCAAGTGATCTTTCTCCTTTTGATGATGCAGATTTGAGGACAAATCTTTTTGAAGAGGGGGAGAATGATGCAAGAAAGGACCCCTTGAAGCTAGCAAGTGGACCAATCACTAGGAGCAAGGCAAAGAGATATCAAGCTAGCATGGCTTTGCATATTCAAGAAGAGATTTCCAAAGAGCTTCAAGAATTATCTTTCAAGAAGATGGAGATGGAGCTGCAAGAAAGGCCTAAATATATCATGGTTCTAGAAGCATGCAATGGAAGCCAAGAAGGAGCCTTTGAAGGCTATTTTTAAACCTAGGCCGAAACTACCAAGGAAGAGTCAAAGCTTGGTCAATCTTATTTCCATGCACATGCATGCACATTCATGGATGCAAGTTGGGCGAATTCCAAGGGAGTTTGTTGGACCCCTTGGACGAATCTTCATAGTTAATTAGAGGGGATATTTTTGTTATTTTGTTTTCCCCATCCTTTTATTTTATTTAGTTAAGTTGTTTTGACTTTGTCAAATCCTATCATTGTTGGGTTTTTGGAAGTGTTTTTCCATGCAAGCTAGGATCCTTCTAGAATGTTTTAATTTTCCATATGCAATTAGGAATTTTGTAACCCTTATTTCAGGGCACTATTAGGCCGAATTGGGGGACGATTATTATTAAAAAATTTTGAATTCTTCTACAAGTTCTTCTTGTGAATTTTCGTGTGAGAGAGATTAGAGTGGATTCTTTAATTCTTTCTTTCCATCAAGAATTAGGTTTACTTATCAACGAGAGTTATGGCGTTTTCCTTCTTCTTACCAACTAAATCCTTCAATCATAGTGAGTTCACGCCTCTTTATAGGCGTTGGGTTCCTTATGAGGTGATTATCAAGTTTTAAGGAGTTCTCTACCATTGTTATACGTTGGGTTTTGCTGCCATCGTTGCTAAGGGTCCGCGTCAAGTTGGGTTGAAGTTTAGCATGCTTAACTCTCCTTGAAGCTTGGTTGGGTCTAGTCCTTGAAGCCTAGTTGAGATGTTACAAACCTTTGAAGCTAGGTTGGGTTTGGTCCTTGAAGCCAAATTGGGTTGATGCTTAGCATGCTTCGCTCCCCTTGAAGTTTGGTTGGGCCTAATCCTTGAAGCCTAGTTGGGATAATGATAAATGTGATAATTGAACCAAAACATTAATTCTGAAAGTTGAATGGTATATTAGTTTCTTTTGGGCCCATGCTTGTATTTGTTTAAATGTGAATCATAAATGGTGAAATGAATGAATTATAAGATTTAATGTAAGGTTTTGAAATATGATATTCTTATGTATTGTTTATTATATATGAATGTGTGACATTAGCATTACATTAAAGCATATTGTTATTGTGGGTTGTACCACTAAGCCGTTGGCTTAGCGCGATTGTGGTTCATCGCGCAGGTGACAGGGTAGAACCGGAGAGTTCATCCAGACCGAGTCGAGTCTAGACTTTGAAGTGTTGATTGTGGGCTTAAAGATCAGAGACGAACTACAAAAAATGTATAAACTTTATGTTTTGTAAACATGGATTTTGGTGTATTTATATATGTAAATACCACTACATTTTCCACTGCATAATGAATAAATGTTTTATCTAGTATAGTTTATAATATAATATGAAGTGCTTTAAGTTTTTCTTATATTATTACATAAGAGAAAAATTGGGTTATCTAATATAAACTGTGGCACTCCTGTATTCGGTATACGTATATTACAGGTGTAGTAGTATGTAGTGTGTGTATATGGGGTATAGGGGTGTTACAGGGATTTTTGCCTCCATTCCCATGTGGAATGGTTCTTGCGACTTCAACACTGTTAGGCTCGGAGCCTTAGAAAACACAGGCCTAAACCCGAAGAAAATGGAGTTGCCACCTATTTTTATCATTTGTGCATGTATTTTTAGGGTAATTTTATTGTCTTTTGATTAAATGTTTCTTTAAATTTGTGTTTAAGTTTATTTGAAGTGTTTGATCTAGGTTGAAGTGCAAACAATGGAGCTTTAATTCAAATTTGATGGATCAAAATGGTGGAAAAGCATTAGACACTACCAAGGCACTCCATGGCTTGGTCGTGTCCCTCATCAAAGGCAAGAAAGGCAAGGAACAAGCAGGACATGACCAGGGCAAATTGGCTTGGTCGTGTCCCTAAGAGAATGTGGGCAGAGGAAGACACATATAGGAGACATGGTCATGTCGCTCAAACACACTCAGTGTCCTAGCCATGTCTCACCTAAAGAGCAAACAAATAGGAGAAAGAAATGAGACAAAAGTGGACACATGCATGTGACATGGCCAAGTCACTGGCCATGTCACACCCATGAAAAGAAAACCATGAAGGCAGCAAGGGACATGGCCTCATGTCTTGGCCATGTCCTATGTAAATTTTAGTGACACGGCCAAGTCACTCATGAATTGGCCGTGTCTTATGTGAATCCTTTGAATTATTTGCATGGGATGAAGGGACAAAGTGGAGACAACAAGTGGTATCTTTTAAAAAGGAAATAATAAAAAAAGGTTGCCTAATTCATGAGATCAAGGTTTAAATAATAAAAAAAGAGGGAGACAAAGAGGAGTGTGTGAGTTGGCAAGACATGCTTAGTGTCTTAAAAAATTAAAAAGAATTAAAAGTGGAAATATACATACACATTGGAGGCTCCATTCAAGGGGGGATTGGTTTTTAGTTTTAGTCTTGTTCTTGGGTTTTTTGGACATGACACCATCCTCATCCTCCATTTCCATCTTCCACTTCATCAATAGATAAGACATAAACAAATTCTTGGGGTTAAATTGGGTGAACAAGCTTTCAAGAAGGTTAGGGTTTGAAGAAGGCTTGATTGAGGAGTTGTAAGCTTGAGAGAGTTACCATTCCATCTTTCAAGAAGAGAGCCATTGATTGAAGAGGGCTTGGAAGTTCTTCATCATAATTAAAGTGGAGCTAGAAGGAAGACAAGAAGTTTAACTCTTGGCATCTACAAGGGGTTTTTATATTCCCTCTTTTAATTCATTTTTAGATTGTTGTTGTTTGTTAAGAACATTAATATTTCAATGGACAATTGTAATTTGATTTATATTGAGATTAATATTTATTTTAAATTGATGATGATGAGCTAAATTACTCATGCCTTAGGTTGTAGTAGATTTGATTGAATGACTTGATTTGATATTT
Source organism: Garcia nutans (assembly GCA_947685225.1). Taxonomy (NCBI): domain Eukaryota; kingdom Viridiplantae; phylum Streptophyta; class Magnoliopsida; order Malpighiales; family Euphorbiaceae; genus Garcia; species Garcia nutans. The sequence continues at coordinate 22,287,514 of CANTUV010000044.1, forward strand.
CCATTAATATACCTTGTTATTAGTTGATTGTATTAGATTGAATGTTAGGTTGATAGATTAGCTACCTATTGACCTCTAAATATTGATTGAAGGATCAAGAGGTGAAATTTGATATTGGAATTATGCATTCAACTACCCTAAGAATGAATTAGAAATATAAGTTCCAGGGTTTTATTAATTTTCAATTTCAAAATAATTGGTTGTTGTTAATTCATGAATGTGAAAACTAATGAATTGGTAATTACTAATTAAACTCAAGGAACAAATTAAAATATAAGTTTATATTAATGGATAATTTGAGAATTAAGCTTTGATTAAATTGATCTACAACCATAGGCACCATTCCTAGAATTGAATTAATCTTGCATAACCATTACATGCATTACTTTTAATTTTAATTGCTTTTCACTACTATTTCAAACATCATGCTTATTTTTTAAATTTAGTTGTTAATCAAAATATTGCAAAACAATTCCTTCATTGTAAGATGATCTTGGGGTGATCACCGTTGCTATAATAATCTTGTATACTTGCGAGTGTCGCTTTATAGTAGTGTTAGTAGAGCACAACAAGTTTTTAGTGCCGTTGCCGAGGAAGGCAATTGTTGTTAATAGTCTGATTCTTTTATTTTAATTATTTAATTATTTAAAGTATTTTTCTTTGAATTGCTAAGTGTTTTATGTAAGGATGCAGGTCTCAAGGCACGAAGGAGTTTATGATGTGAATACTAATTTTGAAATGGCATGGCAATTAGCAGAATTAACAAGTGAACTTAAGATGCTAAACATAATAGGAAGAGCAATTATGACAAATCAAGAAGTATATCCAGCATTCGTTATTGCAGGACAGTGCAAACATGTGTTCATTTGGTTTTTAATAATACTAAGAGGGGCAAGAGGAACTATATGTAATATCCAAAAATTAATTTTGAAAAATTTCTAATTTATGGAAAATTATATAAAATAAATTATAATTTAATTGGATAAATGAAATAAGTTTTTTTAAATGAAAAATGGGAGGTTTTTAAATGAAAAAGTGAAATGTATATGTGATATATATATAAATTATATACAACATATAAAAGTCAATAAAAAGTCAACACTTTTTAAAAGAAAAAGTCAAAAACCAAAGTAAAAAGGGTATTTTGATAATTAAATCTTAGAAATTTAAAATTATTAAATTAATTCAAAAATAAATAATTTTTGAATGGAAGAGGAATTTTTGGACTTTTATTTTATTAAATAAATAAATAATTATTAAAATATTAAATAATATATATATGGTTGAAATTAAAAGATGAAAGGAAAGAGAAAATAAAAGTTGTCTTCATTTCATCTTCTTCATCAACAAGGCTAAACCACCATGGGAGAATAGCTCAAGGATTTTGATCTTCCAAGCCTCCAAAATTGAAGGATTCCAAAGATTCAAAAAGGATTTTTAGTGATTTCCACTTGAAAAGGTAAGTTCTTTAGCTTTTTCTTTGGATTTCCATGGAAATTATGATTGTGTGTAATTTTGAATTTTTAAGTAGTATGTTATAGTTTTTGAAATTGGCGTGTATGATGTTATTTTAAGTGATTAGTAATGATTTCAAGGCTGGATTGAAGAAATGGTTGCGTTTGGGTAAAGATTGGCGAAGAGAGAGAATTTAGGGTTATGGACTTTTATGGTTTGAGAAATCATGGTTTTTAATTGTGTAAATTGATTCCAAATGAGTTTTTTTATGCATAAACAAGTATTTTAATGTCAAATATTGGATTTGGTTGAGTTTGATTGGAGTTTGAGAATGGAAGTGTGATTTAGGGTTTTGGAAAAAGTGATTTTTCCAATGTTGTGGAATTGTTTGATTTTATTGGCTCGAGTGTGTTGCTTAGTATTAAAAGTGATGAATATAAGCTTGAAATGATAATTGAATTGAGTTAGAATGGAAAACCTTCAATGGGGGAAGGTTATACCATTTTAGGTTTTTGATCCTAAGTATGTGTTTTTGTATTGTAATTGATTTAAATGTGTTAAAATATGTCTTTAATAATATATATAAACTTAAAATATCAAATTGAATGGCCTAGTATGGTATTCCAAAGTTAAAGTGAGGTTAGCCTTAACTTTTAAATTTTTGTTTGAATGGTGTTTAATTACGAATTAAGATTGGAAATGCCTTAGAATGTGATAATAAATGATTATTATAATCACATTTGGTTTAGGCATTGAGGAGAGTTGATTTGTGTTGCGCTCAAATTAAGTACTACTACAAAGCGTCACTCGCAAGTATACGAGGTAGCTGTAGCAAAGGTGATCGCCCCAAGGTCGTTTCCCCAAGAAGGTGTGGTTCGTAATAGCTTGATTGACAATTTATTTAAATGCGAGAGTTTGTTGTGTCGAGATGGTGCGAGAATAATTTAAAACCTAAATTTATCGTGCATAGAGAGTAATGTGTGTGGGTGTACAAGATCAAATTGATTCTTGGGAAGGTGCCTAGAGTCATAGGTCCATTCAATCAAAGCTCAATTCTCAATTGTCCATTAACATAACCTTGTGAATTAATTTGTTCCTTAAGATTAATTAGTCAATTACCAATCCATTAGTTCTCATATTCATGAATTAACAATGACCAATTCTTTTACATTACCAAATTAATGAAAACCCTAGAACTTATATTTCTAATTCATTCATAGGGTGGTCGATTATATAGTTCCGATATCAGATTTCACCTCTCGGTCCGTCATCCAATATTCAAAGATCAATAGGTAGCTAATCTATCAACCTAGCATTTAATACAATACAATCAACCAATCAACAAGGAACATCAATGTAAATATCAAATCAAAACATTCAACCAAACATACTATAAACCCTAAACATGGGTATTTAGCTCAACATCATCAATTTATAACAAATATTCATCTCAATACAAAACAAATACAAATTGTTCATTGCAATATCAATATCTTAATACAATAACAACAATAAGAAATGAATCAAAAGAGAGAATAGAAAAACCCCTTGTGAAGATGCCAAGAGTAGGATTGCTAGTCTTCCTCCTAGCTCCACTTGATGTATTTGATGAAGAACACAAGCCCTCTTCAATGGTTGATTCCCCTTGCAATGTGGAATGGAGCTTTCTCAAGTCACCAAACCTTTGGATGGAGCTTTCTCAAGTCACCAACCTTCAATGGATATGCCCTTGGAAGATGGAATGGAGCTTTCTCAAGTCACCACTCCCTTCAATGAAGCTTCTTCAACCTTTGAGAGCTTGTTAACCCAATTTTTCCCAAAGAACCTCAAAGATCCTATCAATGGAAGATGGAGAAGGTGAAGAGGATGGAAATGGAGGTTTGGAGGTGAAGGGACAAGGGAGAGTGTCACTCTCTCCCTCTCCCACGTTTTTCAGAAAATTGGCTCCAAGAACACCAAGAACTCCCTCCATTTTCCTCTTCAATCCCTTTTAATTCATTCAAAAATCAACACCCATGCCTTCCAACTCATCCCATTACCTTTTGTCCCCCACTTTTTATTTGTTTAATATTTCTTTTGGCAAGCAATAAGTCTTTGTCTCCCACTTGTTCCCCACTTTGTTCAAAGAATTTTGACTTTTCAGGTGGGACACGGCCAAGCCAAGAGTGTCTTGGCCGTGTCTCTTGGTCTCTTCCTTGAGGTGACACGGCCAAGCCAAGAGTGGCTTGGCCGTGTCTCTTGATTTTTCATGGGACACGGCCGTGTCTCTTGGCCGTGTCCCTCACTGGACCTTTCTTTTCTTTCTTTCTTTCTTTCTTTCTTTTGGTACAGGGTGAGACACGGCCGGAGGACACGGCCGTGTCATGTGACACGGCCAGTGTCCTGGCCGTGTCCCTTGATGGTGTCCGTTTCTGCTTCTTTTCTTTCCTTCTTTGCTTGCTCAAGTATCCAAAGCATGAAATGGGACACGGCCAAGCTTGCTGGCCGTGTCATGTGACACGGCCAGAGGCTTGGCCGTGTCACCTGGGTGTGTCACTTCCTGTGTGCTTCTTTTTCTCCTTTTCTTTGGTTCTTTGTTTTGCCTTTTGAATGAGACACGGCCAGAGGCTTGGCCGTGTCTCTGGGTGTGTCAGCTACTGCCTTGAAGAAGTTTTGAGGGACATGGCCATGTCTTGCTTTGCTTGGCCATGTCTTGCTTGGTTCATGCTTTTCTTGCCCGGTTTTGATCTTCCAAGGGTGTTTTTGCACCTAAACCTAAAACAAACACTTTAAACACACTTTAAACAAAAATCAATCAAAACATTAACTAAAACACACATAAAATCATACTAAAAACTAGTACAAAAATGACCTAAACAATTTGCCCCATCCAAGTGTTGAAGGGCAAGTTGGAAGAGAAGGTTGGAGGTGGTGTTAAGCTTGCTTTCGGTTTTCATTTGAGGTATGTACAAACTTTGGATAAATTGGTTATATTTACATTAGATTAGGCTTAACACATTTTGGATTAGAAAATGTATTAAGCTACTTAATACATGGAACATGTATGAATAATGTGCTATGACATGTGTAATGTCATATGTGTTAGATGCATTGTGAAAAGCCATTATTAAAGGCTAAATTGTGAAAATTGTGAAAATTGTGTATTATGTGAAAATGATCTAAAGTGTTTGGGTAATGTCATTTATTATGTATGCATTTAGGGTTGCTTAAAAAGCTATTGGTAATGTCTAAAATGCATCAAATGTGAATCATATGAGAATTATTAGAAATTACCCAGCATATTTGGGTGATGAGTTTTAAGGTAAAATGTGATGAAATGTGATGAGTTGGTATTGATATAAATGGGAAAATGAGAAAAGTAAGAAAAAGATGAGAAAATGATATGAAATGAGAAAATTGAGAAAAGCGGCAATGTGCCTAGATTGATTATGAGAAAATGAGAAAGAGATTGATAATGAGAAATGTGAATTAATTGTGTGCCTAATATGTCATTCAATTTTTAGAGTTCTGTGTTTGGCGGCATGCCTATGAGGATATCCTCATTATTTGCCTTCGGGTTAGATGTTGGTCATCACTATGATTTGCCTTCAGGCTAGACATTAGACGTCACTTGCCTTAGGGCTAGATGCTGGGCTTCACTATGATTTGCCTTTGGGATAGACATTGGGCATCACTTGCCTTCGATTTAGACATTGGCTGTCAATATGGACCAAAATAGTAACTCTGGAATTTGAACAACATATTAAATCCTTTAGGCCCATGCTTTGTGTTCGCTTATATGTGAATTGGGAATTATGAAATAATCGAAAGATATGTTATAATGAAATAATATGAGATATGATAGCCATATGCATTATGCATTTGCATTGCATTTGAGCTTTATTTCTATCAAAGTTTGTACCACTAGGCTTTTGGCTTAGCGCAATTGAAATTAATCACACAGGTGACAAGGTAGATCCGGTAGAGCCGGAGAGTTCGTCTAGACCGGGTCGGGTCTAGCTTTTGGTATGATTGAGTTGTTTTGGCTGCTTCTTCGAGATCATTGCCGACTTCCAACATGTATATGTTTTTATTACATTTTGGATATTTCCTATATTATATTATATTTCCAGTGTATATATGTTATAAATTAAAAAGAATGTTTTGGATAAAAATTTATGATGTGGGTTTTGTATATGTTTGATATGTAGATATATGGAAATGTATAAATGTTTTAAGAAAATGTGGAGATAGTGAGGAGGATGGATGAAATGTATTTTTGGGTTATTTTGGATTATTTTTATGTAGGTTGTGTTGTGTTGATAATTTGGGAATGTCCGAATTACAGACAAAACTCTCACAAATTTTTTCTAGAAATTTTTAAGAAAAATGCTTATTTTAGTACCTATGATTTATAATAATATTTTTTTATTGAATATAAAATTTAAAGTATTTATGATTTTAAATTTGAAAAGTTGAAAATTTTTTATTAAATCGTTCTGTAATATTTTATGTCGTATATACATATTTTACATATACTAGTTGTATGTATTATACGTATATAGGGTATAAGGGTGTTACAGTATATGCCTTTAGAACTTTCCAACAAATGCGCAGAAATGACCCATATTCCAATGAGGAGGAGAATTTGGAGGCAATGACCTCACCAAAATTGCATAAGCCTTCAAATCCTTATAGGCTGTCAATTCCATTTCCAAGTGGATTGAAAGATGAGACATGCCCTCCATAGAAGATAGTGAAGGTAAGCTTGAGATGGCCATGACCTTGGACAAAGAGCTTGAAATTTTCAATTTAGAAATTGAGGAGTGCAAGTCAATTTCAGATGCTGAGGTTGTCGAGAGGGGACTTGAGATGGTTAAAGTGGCTGAAGAAGATATTCAACCAAACTTGGTTGAAGTTAAAAAGATCCCAAAGCTTTTTAATATGTTTTTCTTAGGGAGAACAGTTCGTAACTAATGATCATCTCTTCTACTCTAGGTGGTGAGGAAGAGCGAAAAAAGGATATAACCATGTTGCAGACTAAAAAATATTTTTACCAAGTTTCTATAGCATTGGAGGATCACAACAAGATGACCATCACATGTTCCCTTTGGACATTTGCTCTTCAAAGGATGCTATTTAGGCTTTTCAATACATTGGGTACCTTTCGTAGTTACATGCTATTCATATTTTCAAACATGGCTGACAAATTCATTAAGAATGGAAGTATCACTTTATATCACATATGGGAACGATGAAAATTAGGTTTCATCTGAACTCCTTCCCTTTAAATTTATGCATGCTCACATTGAGGACAACGTGAATCTTAAAGTGTGGGGTGCAGTTTTTACTTTGAACTTATCTTTGTTTAAATTTAGTTAATGTTTTTCTTTGAATAAATGATTTTTGAAAAGTTTAATTGTTATAAGATTGTTGATAGATGACCTTTAAATTTTTGAAGCATGAATTTGAGAATTGATTAGAATTGGTGCTTATTGTTAATTTTGATGGTTATTCTTTGCATCACCTTTAAGCTTGTGAGGAATTGAGCCTATTAAGTTGGATATCAACTTATTATTCTTCTTTTTGTGTGAGCATCTTTGATTGATGAATTGCTAGACCATGCTTTGACATGCATTTTGAGACTACATAAAATTTTTTAATTAGGCATCAATATGATAAAGGCAATGAGGTCAACCCATTTTGGCTTAAAAAGACCAACCTTATATATGGCCTTATCTAGCCAATTTTGAGTTTATTTCATTTTTCCTTTTCTTTCTTTTTCACAACACCATTAGCTTGAACCTTGTTATTTTAACTATTACCCTTTCATTAGGTCAAGAGCATTTTAAGAGCATTTATGATTGAGTGTTGTGTTATGGTGCATCGCGCCTAGTGCTATAGCAATACCGCAAGTGCACGAGTCGCCCAAGTAATAAAGTAGTGAGTGAGTTATCATTCCACTGAGGACAAGGCCAAGCACTAGTGCAAATCTTAACTGTTGTTTAGCAAATTAATATTTTTATGTGAATTTTTATAATTAAAGACAACTAACTTAAATAAATGCAAGTAAAGATAAATTGTGTGTTGTGTAAAAAGGTTTGATGATAATGATACTATCCAAATATTGAATCCCCCTAGCCTCAGTTACATTACTTGATAGAGTTGATGAGTTGAGTTGGCATTCCTCTAACTTAGACTAAAACCTCTCTCGAATGAATTAATCCTTAATCACTAAGTAGAGTGCCAGAATCTCTTCTCAAACACAATTAAATAGATCTTGCATTAAGAACAAGGAACTATAAACCAAAGGATCTTGTAGGTCTATCTCTAGCACCCCTATCAATCCTCAACCCTTATGAGTAATCAATTCATATCAAGCTTTCTCAAGTAAATAATATGAAAATGGCAACCAATCAATAAGCATGCTATCATCAATTGGCAATAATCATTAAGCATCATAAGAATAAAACAACTTCATCAATTAAAATCATTCAATCATATAAATAAGCTAGGGTTCTTCAATATCTAGATAGGGAATGATTTAGTTCATGTTCAATACACTTAATACAACAACAACAACAATGACATTAAAATGAATTAAAAGGAGAAAATAGAAAAACCCCTTTCAATGTAGCTTCTTCAATCTCCAGGAGCTGCCAATGGAAGATGGAGAGGATGGAAATGGAGGATGAAGATGAAGAGTAAAGGAAAGTGTCACTCCCTCCTTGCCCAAAACGTGTATGCCCAGCCTCCTCCTCTCAAACCTCTCTTCTCTACCTCTGTTCTCTGTTTCCTGCACAAACCTCCAGCCCTCTGCAGAAGCTCCCTTTCTTCTTCCTCTTCTTCTCATTTTATTTCCCTCTAAAGCTCCAAGCCCATGCTTTCCAACTCACACTAGCTCACACCACTCTCCCTTATTCCCCACATCTTCTTTGTTTAGTATTTCTTTTGGCAAGCATAATGTTTTGTTCCCCACTTTGTCTCCCAACTCGTGCAAGAGGAACCAAACTTAATAGGTGACACGGCCAAGCCATGAGTGGCTTGGCCGTGTCTCTTGTTTTTTTTCTTTGGGACACGGCCAAGCTAGTTGGCCGTGTCTCTTGTTGCCCCTCCTTTCTTTCTTTTCTCTTTGGTTTCATGGGGTGACACGGCCAAGCTTGTGGCCATGTCACTTGGGTGTGTCACCTTCTGTTTCTTCATTTTGCCAATTCTCTTCTTTGCTTCCAATGGGTGACACGGCCAAGCTTGTGGCCGTGTCATGTGACAGGGCCACTGGCTTGGGCGTGTCACCCGGGTGTGTTAGCTACTGCTTCTCTTCTTTCCTTCTTTGCTTGGTTTTGTTCCTTGGGTGAGACATGGCCAGTGGCTTGGTCGTGTCTCCTGCAAATGTTAGCCACTGTCTTGAGATTATTTTGAGGGACACGACCAAGCTTGCTTTGGCTTGGCCATGTCTTGCTTGATTCAAGCTCTTTCTTCATTGTTTTGATCCTCCAAGGGAGTTTTTCCACTTTAACCTAAAACAAACACTTAAAACCAACTTTAAACAAAAATTAAATGAAACATTAACTAAAAACACATTAAAATCATACTAAAAACAAGTATACAAATACTCTTATCATGTTAAATAAAGTGTGGGGTTAAATTTAGTGGGTTTAAAATTGCAAAGTATTGTGTTCTTTAGTTGCAAACCCTATTTTGATTAATAAATAAATAAAAAATACTAAATATAAAAAAATAAGAAAGAGAGAAAAATCAAAATAATAGAAGTTGTTCTTTTTCATAGGGTTGGAATAAGTTTGGCAATGATCATTACAAAATTTAATAAGTGGAGTTCCCTTGAAAAGCTCTTTAATGTCAAGTGGTAGGTGAGTGAAGGTGTTTTGGGATTGTTCGATTATATTACGTTGCTTACTTCATTCTTGAAGTGCTCTTGAACTTAGTGAATAAACTAACACTCCCGAATGTCATACCTTTACCTTAGCCCCATTATAACCAAATGAAAGACCTTATGATTGGTGATTGATTGGAATTTAGTGGTGGAAATTTGACTGATAAGCAAGCTTATGGTGATAATCTTTCATTGAATGTTATGAGTACAAACACTACCTTATTAAAACTCTTTAAAGAGTGGTGAGGGAGTGACAACATTGGTTATGCATGAAAAGCCACTAAATTAAATGAGTATTGGTTTTGTTTGATTTGATAATGATTGTGGATATAAGAAAATGGGAGTCTTGATACATCCTTATAAATCTTGAACTTAACTAAATTCTTCTTATTTTAGTTTGTTTTGATTTTAACTTTGCTTGGGGACAAGCAAAGTGTGAGTGGAGATTTAAGCAAAGTGTGAGTGGAGATTTTTGCCCCCACTCCCGGTGGAATGGTTCTTGCAACTTTAGCACTGTTAGGCTTAGGGCCTTAAAGAATATGAGACTAAACCTAGAGAAAATAGAGTCGCCATCCGGACAGGCCGAGAAAAAGAAAGGGGTGGATGACTCAATTCCTAAGGAATCCCCAAGCTCTTAATGGGTTCGAAAAGTTGGGTACGTGTGGGGAAGGTGAGAAATGGCCTAGCACCCCCATAATGCCCTGTTCATTAGAACCGACTTCCTTTTCAGGTCTTAATATTATAAAATTCTTAAATATAATGATATTATCCATACCAAATGCAATAATTAAAATAAAGCATCGTTATATTATAATTAAAGCAATGTTCAAACAAAATAAATAAATGGACACCCATCCGAGAATGAAAACGTGTACGTACATCGTCCAGTATCTAAAACTAAATAGGACACCCACCGAAAGGTGGAAATGTGTCCTTTACATCAATTCCAAAATATGAAAACAATTTAAATTACATGAAAATTAATTAATGAGGTACCCAATCGTAGAAACATACCTCTTACAATTTTAATAAACAAATAATAATTGAAAAAATATTCATCCATGATAAATTAAATAAACCAAATGTTATAATTAAATAAATCAATCATCAAGACATATAATAAACTACATAATCAAATCTAAAATTAGAAAAAGCAATAAATATATAAATTTAGGTTTACATCTTGAATTAGGGATTCTAGGGTTTTTTAGGGTTTTAGATGGGAAATTAGGGTTTCAAACATGAAATATGGTTTTAGATGGGAAACTAGGGTCAAACATAAAATATGGTATTTTAGGGTTTTAGATGGGAAATTGTGATTTTAGGGGTATTTGGAATCAAACTAGGGTTTTAGGACTTTAGAAAATAACATTAGAGTTATAGGGTTTTGGATTGGAAATTAGGATTAGCATTTTAGGATCCGGGTTTTAAGGTTTAAACCTTGGTTTTGTGGATTATGATTTTGAAATTAGGGTTTGGGGCTTATCATGATTAAAGTTCAAGTGTGGTTTTAATATTGACTATAATAACTACTTAAGTATTTTTAGGTGAAATAAACATAGAAAGACAAATTAATTATTGAAAGATTAAAATAAATCACTAGATCAAACTATGACAAAATATCTACTGTAAATTTAAATTACTTAAATATAGAAATCAAACCTTAGTTTGGCTGGTTCCTCCAAATTAGAATGATGAATCCAATTATTGCTGCAGCTTGGATCGATTTTTTCTTTGGTGGGAATGAGGCAAACTAAAAACTATCTTTACTGTCTCTTTTTTTGTTATTGGTTTAAATTCTGTGTGTTTATTGATTGCTTTGGTTACTGCACTCTCGCCAATTATCAGTTGCTTTCTCTTATTAAGATATTGCTCTTTCTTTTACTACCATTTCGTAATTAAAATTCGTAGTTGATCTGTTCCCCAAAGTTCCTCCACCTGTATCTGTATTAATCACATATTTTTAAAGAAAACCATTTAACCTAAACCTAATCCGACTCTTATAAGTTAATTTGGGAAAACCAACTTGATCAAAACCATTAATTTTGACTCAAATAGGTCCAAAATAATTAAATTTTCAGCCAATATTTTTACAATTTTGATATAACTTCCAATGTAATTCTAAAATTAGGTTTAAGAAATCTAAATTCATAATGGACCAGCATAAACCTTTAAATTTAAATCGGTCCAAATTTAAGGGTATACACAAAGAATTAAGTGTGGGGTACTTGTTTTGATCATTTGTGTATGTAATTTTAGGGTAATTTTATTGGCTTTTGATTGATGTTTCTTCAAATTTGTGTTTAAGTTTGTTTGAAGTGTTTGATCTAGGTTGAAGTGCAAAACAATGGAGCTTTAATTCAAATTTGATGGATCAAAAAGATGGAAAAGCATTAGACACGGCCAAGACACTTCATGGCTTGGCTGTGTCCCTCATCAAAGGCAAGAAAGGCAAGGAACAAAGTAGAACATGGCCAGGAGAAATTGGATTGGCCATGTCCCTAAGAGAATTTGGACAGAGGCAGACACATGCTAGAGACACGGCCAAGTCATTGGTTGTGTCACTCATACACACTCAGTGTCCTGGCTGTGTCTCACCTGATGAGCAAACCAAAGATGAGAAATAAATGAGACAGAAGTAGACACATGCAAGTGACACAACCAAGCCACTGGTCATGTCACTTCCATTAGAAGAAAACCATGAAGGCAGCAAGAAACACGACCTCATGTCTTGGCCGTGTCCCATGGAAATTTTAGTGACATGGCCAAGTCACTCATGACTTGGAAATGTCTTGTGTGAATCCTTTGAATTATTTGCATGGGATGAAGGGACAAAGTTGAATTATTTGCATGGGATGAAGGGACAAAGTGGAGATAACAAGTGCTATCTTTTAAAAAAGAAATAATATAAAAAAAGAAAAAAGTTACTTAATTCATGGGATGAAGATTTAAATAATGAAAAAAGAGTGAGACAAAGAGGAGTGTGTGAGTTGGCAAGACACACTTGGTGTCTTAAAAAATTAAAAAAGAATTGAAAGTGGAAATATACATACACATTGGAGGATCCATCCAAGGGGGGCTTGATTCTTAGTTTTAGTCTTGTTCTTGGGTTTTTTTTTATAGGACACCATCCTCATCCTTCATTTCCATCTTCCACTTCTTCCATAGACAAGACTTAAAATAATTCTTGAGATTAAATTGGGTGAACAAGCTTTCATAAGGTTAGGGTTTGAAGAAAGCCTGATTAAGGAGTTGTAAGCTTGAGAGAGTTACCATTCTATCTTTCAAGAAGAGAGCCACTAATTGAAGAGAGCTTGGAAGTTATTCATCATAATTAAAATGGAGCTAGGAGGAAGACAAGAAGTTCAACTCTTGGCATCTTAAAGGGGTTTTTATATTCTCTTTTTTAATTCATTTCTAGATTGTTATAGTTTGTTAATAACATTAATATTTCAAAGGGCAATTGTGATTTGATTTATATTGAGATGAATATTTATTTTAAATTGATGATTATGAGCTAAATTACTCATGCCTTGGGTTGTAGTAGATTTGGTTGAATGACTTAATTTTATATTTTCGTTAATATACCTTATTATTAGTTTATTATATTGGATTGAATGTTAGATTGATAGATTAGCTACCTATTGACCTCCAGATATTGAATGAAGGACCAAGAGGTAAAATTTGATATTGGAATTATGCATTCAACTACCCTAAGAATGAATTAGAAATATAAGTTTTGGGGTTATATTAATTTGCAATTTCAAAACTATTAGTTGTTGTTAATTCATGAATGTGAAAACTAATGAATTTATAATTACTAATTAAACTTAAGGAACAAATTAAAAAACAAGGTTATATTAATGGATAATATGAGAATTAAGCTTTGATTAAATTGATCTACAACCATAGGCACCATTCCTAGAATTGAATTAATCTTGCATAACCATTACACGCATTACTTTTAATTTTAATGGCTTTTTACCATTATTTTAATCAAACTATTGCAAAATTATTCCCTCCTTGTGAGATCACCTTGGGGTGATCACCATTGTTACAATAACCTCGTATAGTTGCGAGTGTCACTTTGTAGTAGTGTTAGTAGAGCATAACACCACCCAAATGGGCCAGGAAGATAGAAAGGGGTGGTTGACTTGATTTGTAAGGAATCTCTAATCCCCTATTGGGTTCGAAAAGTTGGGTACGCATGGAAAAAGTGAGAATGACCCAGCATCCCCATGCGCCCAGTTCATTGGAACCGGCCTCATTTTCATGTCTAAATATTATTGAATTCTTAAGCATTGTAATATTATTCATACAACATGCAATTATTAAAATAAGTAATTTTGATATTATAAATCAAACAAATAAATAAAATGGACACACATCCAAAGATGGAAACATGCCCTTATAAATGTCCAAATGTCCAAATAGAAAATAAATAAAATAGGACACCCACCAAAAGGTGAAAAAATGTCCCTTACAATTGTCCCAAAGTCTTTAAATAAATTAAATTATAGAAAATATTGATTGACTTGTGAAGAAGATAAAGATGGAATCTTATGTCTTTGAAAGTATTTTAAAGTAAAGTTATTTATTGTATGATATAAAGAGTGTAGTTATTGGTTTTTAAATGAAATTATGTTTAAATCAACTAATGAACCATTCGAATGTTGATTTAGGGTTATGGAACAAAGTTATGGAATCTTTAACTTTGAAAGTATAATTATATGTATAATATTTAAAAGTGTGTTTGTTAGATAATTGACTTAGAACTAAGTTTAAAAGAACTTCAAGTTAATTAAGGGTTGATTTATATGGTTGTGGAGGATTTGATATTTAGGAAAGAAAATCCTTTTATTTTGATAAATATGGTTTAAATGAAATTCAGAGTCATTGAAATGTTAAATTAATTAATTATGGAGGGAAGATATGTTTATGAAGCAAAATGTCTATATAAAGTATATTAAATGAATTTTATTTTAATTAGTTATGTTTAAGGTAAATTATAATAGAATAAACAAAATTATATGGTTAAAGAGTGCAAATGTGAAAGGTTGTAAGTGAGGGAACTGCAAGTGAAGGAGAACTAAAGTGAGTAAAAGCTAACTTGAGGAGGAAAAGATTAATACTAAGCTTAATTGAAGTTAGTGTAAATATAATGAACTTTATTTGATTGATTTACTTATGAGAGGTTTATGCTTGAATTCAAATATATTCTTTAAGTGTTAGATATTATTTTCTTGGCTTAAATGAGTGAAATTAGTAATGAGTTATTGATTTAATCATAGAAAATATATGTAATGGATTGAAGATGGCTTAGAATATAATGGATGGAGGCTTAACTCGTTAGATGGTGAGACTAGAAATGGGGGAAAACTTGAGGAAAGTATTGATATAAGTAATTGGATATTCAAAATGAGTGCATAGTTAGAGTATGGATAAAAGGTAATTGCATGTGACTAATAGATATTGGAATACTTTTAGAAAATTGAGATAGCTTGAGAATCAAGAAAAGAAATTTGATATAGGATGATGAATCATTAGTGACTCTAAATAGTTAGAAAGAGAGATAATGAAACTAGGAAGAAAATAAATGAAGGATCAATTAAGTGAAAGTGGTTAAATCATGTAAATAATGTTTAAATATACAAACTATATACCTATTGTGTACCTAACAGCAACACCATTTGATGACTTAAGTTAATTTATAAATTATATATATAAGTGTTTGGTGAATTAAATTATATTGATTGTTAATTGTTAAAGAGAAAGAAGAGATTGCATATTGCAAGGAAAACCTAATGAGGATCAAATTTGATATATTGGGTTACTATTGGAATTTTTGAAAAAGAAAATTAAAGATTGAGCTAAGTGTATAAAATGATTAAATAATATGCTAGAAGGATTAATGGAATTGGTATAAGTTTTATAAAACATATATTTATATACATAAGATATATATAATATATACATAGAATATACTTCTTTAAAATAAAGATGATAATTTGTGTAACTCTTATAATTGAAAAGAGCTAATAAAGAGGAATTAAAGTATCTATGCAGAATTTAATTACTATAAGTTGAATGGAAAATGTAAGTTGAGAATATAAAATTTGATATATGAGCAAAGTTAACCTAATTGTTCTAACACACATATATTTTTTAATTTAATAACATATATATTTTTAATATACGTGAGAAATGAAATTGAAAGTACTTGTCCATAATTTGTAAAAGTAATAAATATATAAAGTAATTTAAAAGAAATTTATAAACAAGCAAGTGCAATAAGAAGTGAATGGAAAAACTTGAGTATAAATATGCATATGCATGAAATATATTTAAAAGTAACTTCATTGAGTTTTAAATATATCTTATAAAATATAAATAGAATTAATTAAAATAGAATCTATTTTAATGTATTGTTAAAGTGAAAAGATTAAAGTCTTGTGAGAAATAAATGTTTTTATTTAAAGTTAATATTATAACTATAATATTGTTTAGAATAAGGAAATAAGTGAATTTCCCAATTGTACTTATGATAAACATAGTTATCAGATTTAATAACGACCCTGATGGTGGGTGTCCATAATATTAGTGGACACATTGTGCCATTAGTGGACACTTTATGTCACTATTTATAGTAGGCATTCGTGCCATAGCAGGCCATTGGCCTTATTATCTAAAGTGGGAATTTACATGCCATTAATGGCCCCTTATCTGATTCTATGATTTGATACCAAGTATATGAGGGTAAAAGTGTAAAAGTATATACAACTTACTAAAATATATTATATATATAATAAATATTTATATTAAATTGTTATAAAAAGTGTAATTTACTGTGGTTTAACTAAAAGCTTAATTGTATAAAACATTATTAAATTGTTAAATTGTACAAAAGTGTTCAAAGTATTAAACTGAATGGAAGTGCTCATTGAGTTAAATTCATAAGTTAAATTTATTGAAAATATGAGAAGTGCAATTTGAACATTATTATGAGTTGTATAATAAATTATAAGTGAGAAATATAATTTGTAAATGAAAAATACAAAACTGTAAATAGAAAATATAAATATTGCAATTGTCATGTAAATAATTACAATACTAGATAAACAAATAAAGCTTTATTATGCTTTATTTCATTAGAATGAATTTGAAATGTGAGAATATAAACTATATTAAAAACAGGAATGTTTCAATAAATATGTACAATGAGATTATATTTTATTACTTAGATTGTATTTGAAACTTTTTAATACTAAAATAAGTTTGATTGGAAGTGTTTGATTTATTGATTTATTTTCAAAATCTCCAATTTGTTACTTTATTATTACAATTATTTAATTCAATAATAAGTAGCAAATAAGTATAAACAAGCACCACTAAGCGTTATGCTTAGCATGTTAGATTTTTCTGATATGCAAATAAGATGGACAAGAATAATATTGCTAATTAAAAAGCTATGGTTTCAAAGATCAACTGCAATATAAAATGTTTTTTATTATAATGATTTTGTGTTAAATATTTTGATTACAATTCAAATAGTGATATTGTGATATAAATAATAGATGTAGAATTTTGGTCAATAATGAGGAATGTATACACTGTATAATTCTTGGTGGTTAAATTTGAGGATTTTATTAATTGTAATGAGATGAAATATCTATATATAATTTGAGTTTGGAGTTATAAGTTTTAGTGAATTATTTTTAATTTTGATAATGTATTATATTTATATGTAAGGATTGATATATAAGTGGTATTTATTTTGGTTTGTGATTGATATTGGATTTATTGGAGTTATTGGAGTTGAGAGTGATTAAATAGTATTTAGAAGTGTTTTTTTCATAGGTTGTACTACATGCGATCATAAGAATAAATAAATATTTTATTAAAATCACAACAATGTCTAAACAAAAAAAAATAAATGGATACCCATCCGAGGATAGAAACATGTCCTTACATCGTCCATGTCTAAAACTAAATAGGACACCCACCGAAAGGTGAAAACATGTCCTTTACATTAATTCATAAATATGAAGATAATTGAAATTACATAAAGATTAATTAACGAGGTACCCAATCATGGAAACATACCGCTTATAATTTTTTAAAACCAAAATAAATCAATAAAAATAACAATCACTCATCATAAATAAATTATTCATCAAAAATTTAAATTAAAGATATAAATAAACCATCAATCAAGACATATAATAAACATGCTTCTAATTTAAATAACACAGTAAATATATAATTTTAGGATTTATGCATCATTTAGGATTTCTTGAATAAAATTATAGTTTTGTAGGTTTTATGTTTAATAATTAGAGTTTTGTATTTTAATTACTGAAATAGTCAACTAAGAAATATTTAATATAAAAGAAATAACTTGGCAACTAGATAGACAAAAAGGTTGATCTTTGATTTTATGTAATTAAGACTTTAATAATTAAATATGTATGATGAAAATAATGAAGCTATTATGTTAATACAATAATCCAAAATAATCAAAAAATGTTTTAAAGATAAAATAGCATAGCTACTGTGATGTTTGAATTAAAGATTAGGCTTGAAATAAATAATCCAGAATGGATGTTTTGGGTTTAGGGTTTTGGAAGTTTTATGAAAATAATATTAAGGTTTAGGGTTTAAGTAAATAAAATTGAAGCTCATGAAAATACGATTAAAAGTTAGGTATTTGAAAAGAATAGGCTACTGTGATAATTAATTTTGACAAATAAAACTAAAGAGACATACTTACATTTGAAGGTTCCACCAATAATTATTGATGAAATTCTTGGCCGAGCTTAACACCAAGGCAGAAGATTGCTTGTTGCCTGGATTCCTTATTGTTGCTTAATTGTTGCTTTTAGATTTCCAAAATCTAGTCCCTGAATCAATTGCTAAGAAAAAGTCTGAATAATTCTTGAGTAAAAATTGTTGCTTTTGATATATGTTCCTCTCCCTGCTCTTTGTCGAGATACTTGCTATGATCCTTACTGGCTTGACCGTCAATATGGAGCTGAACCTCGAGGTTTTGATTTTACTTCAGATTTGGACATGCCTTGTCTAACTGAAGTCTACTTGGATCAACTGAAGTAAAGCTGGTCTGCACGCTACACTTATCGTTTTCCATAGATTTTACATTTGTCAATTTTTTTTAGAAAGAATATTGTTAGGATGATAAGAGATGTTTCTTTTCCTTTCATAATTTGTCATCACCTTTAACTATTGTGTTTATTTGCTTAATCCATATCTAGTCAAATACTTAAAATAGTACACATAAAACAATTTTAATATTAATTCTATTTTATTAAATTAGGAAACAACCAAACATAAAGCTAGCATACACACGATTACTTCTGTTGCCAACTAGCCCTTTTGGGTTTTCTAATTGATGATTTTCTCTCGCTTAGCCCTAATTGTTTCCTAGCCCGCCCTTTTGGGTTTTCTTAACTAGCGGACTTCTCTAACTTTGACCTAGGCTGCCTTTTTGGGTTTTCAACCTAGCAAGATCTTTTTTTTAATTATTTTTTTATACATAAAAGCTCTTCAACATATTAATGTTCACTGGCTCACTAAACTCATTCCCGTCCATGTCTGATAACTTCACTACACCCTTGTTCATGACTTGTTTCATAACATATGTTCCTTCCCAACTAGGCTTAGATTTCCCTCTTGGATCGGATACATTAGGTTTACATTGCTTCAATACTAAGTTGTCGACTTTGAGCTTTCTGATCTTAACCCTGCTATTGTAGGTCCAAGCTATCTTTCTTTGATACAGTTGTTGATGATACAATGCTTTTAACCTACTCTCTTCTAATAAGCTAACTGCGTGTATCTACTTACTACCTACTCCATCTTAGGCAGTTCAGCTTCTAAGACCACCCTCAATGACTTGATCTCAATTTCAATTGGCAAAACTGCCTCCATCCCGTAAACCAAAGAGAACGGTGTCATTCTAGTCGATGTTCGCACACTTGTTCTGTATCCCTACAAAGCAAAAAGAAGCATCTCCGACCAATCCCTGTATGTCTTGGTCATCTTGGATAAAATCTGCTTAATTGTCTTGTTTATTGCTTCTACTGTACTATTAGCATTCGGTCTATAAGGGGAGGATCGATGATGATGGATTTGGTATTTCAAGAATAAGTCTCTAACTGCTCCTTGAAACTGTACCCCATTATCGGATATCACACTGCGTGGGACTCCATACCTACAGATGAAATTCTTTTCAATAAATCTAGCCATTTGCCTTTCCCCCATCATGTTAAAAGATTTAGTCCTGACAAACTTTGAAAAATAATCCACTGCTACTATAATGAAATGGTAACTGTTTTAAGCTATCGGATGTATCTCTCCTATAATGTCATTCCCCAAGTTGCGAAGGGCCAGGGTGAAGACATAGAATGCAATTCTTCAGGAGGCAAGTGATTCAAATTACCATACATCTGACATTGCTGGCACTTCTTCACAAACTCAATATAATCTCTCTCCATGGTCAACCAGTAGTAACCTTGTCGAATTATCTTCTTAAATAGGGCTAAACCACTCATGTGTGGACCATAAATTCCCGAGTGTATTTCTGACATGATATGCTCCACTTTAGGCTTCCTCAAGCATCTCAAGTGCACCCCATTAGGCCATCTTTGATATAACTCTCCATGAAAGGTGATGTATTGTAAGGGCCATCACCTTATGTCTCTTCTTTCTTTTTTATTGCCCCAAACGGGTATTCCTTCTCCTCCAAAAATTGTCTTATAGTGTCATGCCATGCATCATGGTCTGTATCAGTTTCCATGATTGTCTCATATTCATAGCAAGGAGTTGATGAACTGGTCAAAATCAGAGGCTTAAGGAATAAGTCGACAAGATTTTCCCATACCGAAGCCAATGTGGCTAGGGCATTAGCCATCTGGTTTTCTTCTCTTGGTAGGCGTATAAACCTGCACTCCTTAAAATTCTTCTTCATCAAGGTCAAGTAATGGTGGTATGATTTTAGTTTCTCTTCTTTTAACTATCACTCTCCATTTACTTGGGATACTACTAGCAATGAATCGCCAAAGACTTGCACCTTATCCACTTTCATAATCATCAGGGTTCCCAAACCAAAAATACATGCTTCATACTCCACCATATTATTGGTCGCCTTGAACTTCAACTTCTTGGCTAAAGGGATAAGCTCCCCTTCGGGTTATTCTAGTATGACTCCCAAACCTGCTCCTTTCCTATTCACTGCTCCGTCAAAATACATTTTCCATCCTTGTACTTCTATGGCCTCTAAATGTTCATAAGGAATTCCAAGACTACATCTTTGCTATCCGGTAATGGTTGTTGGGCCAAAATTTTTGCCATCTCTCTACCTTTGATTGTTTTCCTAGTTACATACTCAATCTCCAATTCTTCCAATATTATCAACCATCGGCCATACTTCCAGATCAAAGAGGGTGTCTCCCTTAAGTACTTCACTGGATCCAACCTGGAAATTACTTGTACACTATAAGATTGAAAGTAATGTCGCAACTTCTTAAAAGACCAAACCACAACTATATAGGTCTTTTCAATGATACTATACTTAATTTCATAAGGTAGGAGCTTTCTACTCAAATAATAGACTATGTGCTCAATCCCCAATTCATCTGCTTGGGCTAGCATAGCTCTTATTGACTCTTCTTCTACTGCTAAGTATAGTAACAAGGGTTTACCGGGTTTAGGTGGTTTCAAAATAGGTGGATTTAGCATATACTCCTTTATGCACTCAAAGGCCTTTTGACACTCTTCATTCCATACGACTGGCTAATTCTTTTTAAGCAATTTGAAGATAGGTTCACAGATTGTGGTGACCTTTGCTATAAACCTGCTATTGTACTACAATTTGCCAATAAACCCTCAAACTTCTCTCTCCGTCCTAGGAGCTGGCATATCCCTGATCGCCTTAACCTTGTCAGGGTCAATCTCAATGCCATTTGGACCAATCACATGTCCCAAGAACTTGCCTGAAGTAACGCCAAACACACACTTCTTTAGGTTTAACCTTAGCTTATACTTCACTGCTCTCTCAAAGAATAACTCTAAGTTTTAGAAGTGCTTCTCCCTTGTATCTGACTTCACCATCATATCATCAACATACACTTCAACTTCTTTGTGCATCATGTCATAAAAAAAGGTGGTGGCCATCCTTTGGTAAGTTTCTTTAGCATTATTTAACCCAAACAGCATTACCTTATAATAAAATATACCCCACGTAGTAATAAAGGTAGTTTTAGCTTTATCTTCTTGGGTTATTAATACTTGGTTGTGTCCAAAAAATTCATCTACAAATGAGTGTAGCATGCTAGAAGCTGCACTATCAATAAGGACATCTATATGGGATAAAGGAAAATTATCTTTAGGGGAAGCCTTGTTTAAGTAGGGGAAGCCTTGTTTAAGTCTCTATAGTCCACACAGACCCTAATTCTTCCATCTTTCTTTGGCATGGGTACTATGTTGGCTAGCCAATCTGGATAATCTATCACTTCAAGGAAGTTTACTTGCATTTGTTTAGTGACCTATTCTTTAACCAATTTGGCCCATTTAGCTCTTAACTGCCTAAGCTTTTGTTTGACAGGTTTCATGTGAGTGTAAGTAGGGATCAGATTTTCAACTATGTCTCAATCTATTCCAGACATATCCTCATAAGACCAAGCAAAAACCTCTTCATATTTTTAAATATTTTTTCAAATCTCTCTCTCTCATCAGGAGTAAGGTCGGATGCTATGCTAATATTTTTAGGATTTTCAGTTGTTCTCAAATTTAATGATTGTGTATCGACAGAGTTAATATTAAATATGCTCATGTAACCACTATTTGAATGTATGCAACCATTAGGAGAAACATCACACAAGTAAGCAAAATCAGACTTTATTGCATTCATTTTGGAAAAGAAAACATCATAATCCTCATACAAAGCAGACAAATTAAAATCAAAATCAAAATCATTATTCTCAAAATCATAAAGCATAACATCTTCAATCTTTTCAACCAGGGCAGCAAAATCCTCTAGAGTCTTTTGGACAACTTCCTTCTTTCCTTATGGATTGGTCTCCTTGTTAGTTGGCAGGATGAGCTCTTTCTTCACTTATTCCACCAATTCAGCAACATCAGCAAAAATCTCAAAACCCGAGATCAACTTTCCCATGAACATTACTGGCTCGGGCTTTCCTTAGAGTGGCCCCATATCAGGAGCTTTAAAAAAAATTTCATCAAGTGGTGGGAAGCTCATTTTCTCATTTTTCTTTGGCTAGACATCTTTATTGGCTTCTTCATACCCTAACCCTTTCTTGGAAGTTTGAGTCTTGAAATCTGGAAGCTTTGTCACACCAGCTTTTCCCTTTCCAAGACCAGCACCAAGAAGGTAGCTCATGTTCTTCATCATGTTCAAGACCATGGAGTCCACTACTTCATTATTAGAAATTGCAGCTACTTGGAAACCATTGAGAGACCTCTTAATCATTAGAGCATTAACAACCTCATTATCTTCGGCCTTGATGACCACCGTCTCTTTTTTTGTTTGGGAACTTGATCTTTTGATGAAGGGTGGAAGGAATTCCACCAAGAGAATGAAACTATTGTCGTCCCAAAAGTAAAGCAAAAGTAATAGGTGTGTCCAAAACTACAAATTCTACCATAGATTCAATTAGACCAACCTTCACAACAGCTTTGAAAGTTCCCTCGGCATGCCTCTTGGTATTGTCATAAGCCCTAATGGATATCTCGTTTGGGCTTAGATCCCTTTCTAACATATATAGCTTTGGCAAAATTTTAAGTGGGCAAACATTTATAGCGGACCCATCATTAACCATCACACATGGGGTCCTTTTTCCTTTGACTTCTACTTTGATAAAGAGAGGGCGGATGTGATCTCTCCCATCTTTTGGTAAATCCATATATGAGAAAGATACCATTCCCTTATTAACTTCGCTCTTCTTTTGAATATCTTCATACTTCATCACTTCTTCAACTTTCACGAAAGTTAACCAGCTCCTCTGGTGTTATAGAGGTGGAAATTGGCACGTTAGCCAAGGCCTTGGCCATAGTTTCATGGTGCTTCTTAAAAGTGGCCAATAGTCCCAAATATTGACACTTGCTTTGGTCCTCTTCAACTACTTAAGAACAGTGTCATCTTCTTCTTCTTTATTCCCAGCTTCAGCTTCCTTTCCTTTATTAGCTTCTACTTCCATAGGTGGTGGCCTTGCATAAGGCTTACCGGATCTAGTGTTCATTACTTCATCTACTTCAAGCTCGGACCAGGTCCATTCCTCCTTCTTGGGTTCAAGATCATCATCACTATCGCTTGAATCCCAAAAATCATTCACAGCATAGATTGCTACTTCTTTTCCAACCACAGTTTATTAAATTTTGCTAAACACCACTTCTTCTTTAGTTGCTTCTCCATCCACATCTTGGAAAGAAGACATGACAAAACTTTCATGCAAACCTCCTCCAATCATGAAGGTTGCCGGTGGTGGTACCCTATTAAGCCTTGGCAGTGGATTGTTTTTGGTGCTCAACTTGTTAGGCTCGGGCAGCTTCCCACTATCAATTAAATTCTGGATCTCATGCCTCATCCTCACTCATTTATCCATATCGTGCCCTTGCATTTGATGAAATTGACACAATGCCTTAGTGTCAAAATTAGGTGGGAGAGAGTTAGGCAAAGGAAAAGGATTTAAGGGTTGTAAAAATTCCTTCTTTTGTAGCTTATTGAGGACCCAAGATAGTGGCTTCCCCAATTCTAAAAACTGTCTTCTTCCTCCTTGGCCAGTAGCATTAACATCTACTGCCTTTTGCATGCTTTGGTTACCAGACTGGTAGTTTTCTTTCTCATTCCTTTTTGTTAAAAAATGGTTCTTCTCTCTTTCCCACTCTTTGATTTGTAAACTAGCTTGCAAAAGGTCCTTGAAATCCTGAATGAGTGTATGAGACATCCTTTCACAAAGGCTAGGTAGCACTCCTCTCACAATCATTCTAATTTGATGAGATTCATCAAGCTTTCTCTTAAGCAATGCAGCTTTATTCCTCCACCTCTTCATATAGTTCACGATGTTCTCATTCGGCCTTTGTCTAATGGACTCCACCTCCATTAGAGTAACTTCCAATTCAGAATTGTATCCATATTGTTGGATGAAGGCCTTCTATAACAGATCCCAACTCTTTTATGTGCCATCATCTAAGGTATTGAACCAATTTTTGATAATAGGATCCGATGAGAGCATGAAGTACCTTAGGGTTTGATCCTTAGTAGCTTGGGCAGACTATATAACAGTGATATACTGCTTCACATGGAGGTGAGGATTTCTAGTTCCATCAAACTTTGTAAAGGATGGCATCTTGAACTTGTATGAAACCACTTCATCTAGCTCAAACAATTTGTCAACCTCAAAAATTTCTTTAGTTTTCAACTTATTTTCAAACTTCTTTTCTAGGTCAGCAATCATCTTCTCAACATCTGAAGTTTTAGTTTCTCTACAGCTAATCTTTCAACAACCTTTGACTCCTTCTTATCTTGAGGATCTTGGAAGTATTAAACTCAGTCATCATCATCATCGATGACTACCTTGTCATCATCAAAAGCCACTTCACCAACCTTAGCCTTCCCTTTGTCCTTTGGCTTCTTGGTGCTAGCAGATGCTTCGGCACTGTTCCCTAAAATTGCAGCCAATTGGTTCTTCATGGTCTCATCCAGGGCCTCCTTTAGTTCTTCTATTTTAGCATTGAGGGCGTCATCCACCATTCGTTGAATTTGTTCAGGCTTCATTGCTTTTGGTGAAAAATAATTGAGTTTCTGCTGGATTCTTCATCACCAGTGTAAGTGGGACTGTTGTACGCTCTTGAGCTACTGTACTCTAGGTCTATGAGCCAGAGAGGATATGAGATGCATGTATGCACAAACAACAAACAAACAAAGATAATTAGGACATTCCTTCTAACGTTATAACTTCCACACACGGATGGCGAGTATCTTTTCCTAGGTATATAGTTAACAAAATACCAACATGGGGTATCTTGTTTTTGAATAATTTCCTCGGACATTTTAACCAATAGTTATATTTTTGAACATGGAAATCAGTTCATGATAATTCCCATTATTTAGGTTTTAATCCATCCAATCAACTAAAACAACTTTATGCTATATTGGATTAAACTAAATTAAGAAGTTTATTATAAATAGATTTCTCACTTGAAAAAGTAACTGATGACTCATGCCAAAACAAGCCCATGATTAATAATTCTTAGTATAAACTAGGCTCACAATTGATTTTTGGTATTTCCATAATTGACCTAAATATTCATAAGCTCTTTTGAAAAGGTTGTGAAAATAATTTTGTTTCTAAGCCCATTGTAAAAAGATTTTAGACAAAATGGATTTTGGGCTTTGTATTTGGGTCATGAGAAAAGAATTTTTGACTTGTTTTTAGAAACGTTTTATGTCCAAAGACCATTTTGAAAATTTTGAAAACATTTTTGCTCTTTTGGATTTTAAAGAAAAATTTATTTTGAGCTTACAATTGTACTTAGGTCATATTAGAAAAAGAACAAACCAAATAAGCCATTATTTAAGCCAAGATGAATTAACCATAGTCAAAGAACAAGCATTTGGGGTAAAAACCTAAGAAAAGTAACTAGGCCAATTACATGAGCTTTAGTCTTTGGGTTAAAAGGTTTAGGCTCCCATAGCAAGTATATACCAAAAAGTACAAGGCTATGAGTGGTTATGCCATGCTCGATCTCCATACCTTGAGTGAAAGTATGGTATCCCTTACATAACATAACAAGGGTAACATAGGCATCTTAACTCATGCACACAATGCAATCTAAATGATGCAATGGATAATATAATGATAAGAAAGAATAGAATAATATAAAGACCAACGGAATCAACTTTTCTCCTCAGTAGAGCTGCCACTGTGAGCGGGGATTTTTGCCCCCACTCCCGGTAGAATGGTTCTTG
Organism: Garcia nutans; assembly: GCA_947685225.1. NCBI lineage: Eukaryota > Viridiplantae > Streptophyta > Magnoliopsida > Malpighiales > Euphorbiaceae > Garcia > Garcia nutans. Next base: position 22,313,841 of record CANTUV010000044.1, read on the forward strand.
GGATTTCAGCACTGTTAGACTTGAGGCCTTAGAAAACACGGGCCTAAGCCTGAAGAAAATGGAGTCACCACTTGAATGGGCCCAGAAAAAGAAAGGGGTGGATGACTCGATTCCTAAGGAATCCCCAACCCCCTAATAGGTTTGGAAAGTTGGGTACATGTGGAGAAGATGAGAAATGGCCCAGCACCCCCCACAACACCCGGTTTAATGGAATCAGCCTCCTTTGCAGGTCTTAATATTATAAAATTCTTAAATGTAATGATATTATCCATACTACATGTAGTCATAAGAATAAATAAATACTTTATTAAAATCACAATAATGTCCAAACAAAACAAATAAATGGATACCCATCCGAGGATGAAAACATGTCCTTACATCGTCCATGTCTGAAACTAAATAGGACACCCACCGAAAGGTGAAAACATGTCCTTTACATTAATTCTAAAATATGAAAATAATTGAAATTACATAAAGATTAATTAATGAGGTACCCAATCATGGAAACATGCCTCTTATAATTTTTTGAAACCAAAATAAATCAATAAAAATAACAGTCACTCAACATAAATAAATTATTCATTAAACATATAAATCAAAAATATAAATAAACCATATATCAAGACATTTAATAAAAATGCTTCTAATTTAAATAAAGCAATAAATATATAAATTTAGGGTTTATGCATCACTTAGGGTTTTTTTTTTAACAATAATTAGGGTTTTGTAGGTTTTATGTTTAACAATTAGAGTTTTGTATTTTAATTGTTGGATTAGTCAACTAAGAAATATTTAATATAAAAGAAATAACATGGCTACTGGATGGACAAAAAGGTTGATTTTTGATTTTATGTAATTAAGACTTTAGTAATTAAATCTGTATGATCAAAATAATGAAGCTATTGTGTTAATACAACAATCCAAATTAATTAAAAAAAAGTTTAAAGGTAAAATAAGATAGCTATTGTGATGTTTGAATTAAAGATTAGGTTTGAAATAAACAATCCATAATGGATGTTTTGGGTTTAGGATTTTGGATGTTTTATGAAAATAATAGTAAGGTTTAGTGTTTAAGTAAATACAATTGAAGCTCATGAAAATAGGATTAAAAGTTAGGTATTTGAAAAGAATAGGCTACTGTGATATTTAATTTTGACAAAAAAAATTAAAGAGACATACCTATATTTGAAGGTTCCACCAAAAATTATTAAAATTCTTGGTCGAGCTTAACACCAAGGCAGAAGATTGCTTGCTGCCTTAATTCCTTATTGTTGCTTGATTGTTGCTTTTAGATTTCCAAAATTTAGTCCCTGAATCAATTACTAAGAAAAAAGTTCGAATAATTGTTGAGTCAAAAAATTCTCCTCCTCTTTTTCATGTGTTTAATGCCATTATTTATAGGAAAATAAAAAGACCTAATACTATTTTGATAAGGAAATACCGTTTAGGAAAAATCACAAAACCATGTAAAATAAGGTTTGGTCAAAAATTGACAGCGCATGTGGGCTGCTCGGTCTGTGAGGATTATTGAAGGTTGGCGCGTGCGAGCTACGCTGGGCGAGGCAACGGACATGCAGGCTGGGCGAAAGCCTGCGGCGAATTGGCCCAAGCCAATTCGTCAAGCTTGCCTCATCGCCGATTTCGTCCGTCGCTGATTTTTTTTATTTTTTTATTTATATATATTTAAAAATAAATAAATAATAAATAAAAAGTAAGATAAATATTATATTAAAATAAATGATAAATAATAAATAAAATAAATATTATAAATAAATAAAATAAATAATAAACAATAAGTAAAATAAATCAAAATAAATAATAGATATTAAAATAAATAATATATACTACAAAAATTATTTCGGACTATTTTAAAATCTTTTGACTGAACTGGGTCAAAAATTAAGGGTCTATAGTATACCTTGGATGTCCATATAAAGATGAGAGAGTTGTAAAAATATGTTATCAATTTTGAAGTTTTTAGAAGTCATTTGGCTTCGGATATCTTGAAGAATCAAACTTATTCAATTTTCATAATTATGACTTCAATTAATGAAATGCGAAATTATTGAGTAGTCTACTTCTCTTCAAATGATGAATTCTCAACAAAAGATCTTCCTTTTAAAGAGACTCTATTCAAAACTATTATATGTTCATGGTCCAATATTAGAATAATTTCAAAGGTTTTCCTTGACCTTGTCCATGTCAATAAATAATTCAAAAGCCGTAACTTTTTAGAACTGTTCTAGGTCAAATAGCAATGATTTAAAGCACTTCTTTTTACACTATTATGGAAATCTAAGGACTCAAATGAGGATTGACCCTTGGGCTCTAAGGGTATGTGGTCTAGGAAACATTTTTTGGAAGGTCTCTTGGGATTCATCTAGGATCCTAAGCCTTTTTCTTTGTTGTGCTAAAGCCCTTTGAGCACCTAAAAGGTACTCATATATCCCATCTATTTCCCTAATGCATTTGGATTGCTTTAGGTAGGCAATATTGATGGATTTAGCTATAGTCAAGATGATTGGAGAATGTTGCCTTGTAAGTAGGAGTTAAAGCACCAACAAATTGGGAACTTTGGGTAATGTGAGAGGAGTTCAAGATAGTGCTAATTTTGCTCTTCCTAAGGTAAAGGAAATAATCAATAAGAAACTTTCTAGTTTGGATTACTTGACTCTTAACAAAGCAATAGAGAAAGATAAGGTCTTTTTGAATGACTTTCTTATTAGTCTCACTTATTACATTTATTGTCTAGATAATGATTCTATGTAAGATTCAAAAAGTAAAGCTCCTAAGTTTTTTAGCATTGGATTGTTTTTGGAGAGAATTTTCAATGGAAATTTCTTTTTAAAAATCTAATTAGACTTCAGGAATGAGGATGTTATTGGAGAGATGGTAGATGCCTTCTATTTTGAAACCAAAATGAAAGAGAAGTGTGTGAGAGTGAGTTCATGTTGATTAAAGAACCTAAGTGAAATCCTGTAATAACTTAGAGGATCGCTAGTTTTCTTGCTAACCATAAGAGCACAAGAGTTATGAGAAACTCTTTGGCTAGGGACTCCCAACCAAGGTCACCTACTTCAAAGAGAATAAATTTTTTCAACCCAAGTTGCTTAGGTAGGCTCTAAGCTCAAGTTCAATTCCTAGGGTATTTAGGGAAAGAGTAGAAGGGAGATGGTTTGATTCAATTTTCTTTTCTTTTAGAATAACATATCTTTTTCTCTCATCTTCATTTTGGAATCTTATCTTGTGTGTTCTTATCGAAGCCTCTTCTTGTTGGGAGGAAGTGGCAATACCTTTGCCTTTCTCCTTCCTTGAAGCCTTCTCGTGATGTTCTTTTGGAGCCATTGCTTGAAGTTTGAGAAAATGCTTGAGAATAGAGTACCAAGAGTAATTTGTTGATTGTTTGAGTGTTTAGATGTTTAGAGATTGATAAAAGGTCATAGATTTTGATTTTTTTTGGGGTGGGGGGGGGGGTTTATATAGTGTATTTAGGCAATAATTTTAAAAATTAGATGTTTATAGCTATTTGGGGATGTTCTGGCACATTTCCAAACATCTTCCAATGGTTATAAATTTTTTAGAAATAGAGGCCTTTTCCACTTGAACCAATTTTAGTTCGCTCAGACTATGCAAAAAATGCTTAAGTTTAGTCAGACCAATGGTGAGTCCGGAAAGGAAGTAGTTTTATAACTCAACGGTTAAAAAAATGAAATTTTACATTAAGATTAATGAGTAGTACGATTGGGCTAAGAATATTTTTTGATTCAATATGAATTAACACAATGTACGGTCAGATCTAGGTGGTGGTCCAATCGGGATTCTTAAAAATTTCAAAAATGAAAAAAATTTTGAGACAATTTGTGGCCTAAATGTCTGATCAAAATAGACATGAATGAGAGATTTTATAAGCAATTCTAATTCATCATTGGTATGCACATTTAAAATAATAAAGTAATATTAAATCATAAACTAATCAATTCAATTCAACATATAGCAAAATAAGATGTGGTCATTTTAATCTAAGGTGCTTCCATATATCATTCCAATGTGTTGTTTTATGAAATTTAATCTCTCTCCATTTAAAGGTTTTCCAAAAATGTTCGCAAGTTGATTTTATGTGTCAATAAATTGTAAAACAATATTGTGGTTTTGAATATTGTCTCTTAAAAAGTGATGTCTTATATTTATGTGCTTTGTTCTAATATAATGGATAGGATATTTTGGGTAGATTTATAGCACTACTATTGTCACATTTTATAGGAATGTGATCAAATATTTTACCATAATCTAGCAATTTTTGTTTCATCCATAGGACTTGTGTGAAATAAAAACAAGGTGCAACATATTTAGCTTTCGTGGTAGATAGAGCACTCGAACCTTGTTTTCAGGAAAACAAAGAAACAAAGCAATCATTAAGAAAGTGGCATGCACTGATTGTATCTCTGCATCTGAAAATTCTAAAATTTCAAATGATGTATCTCTAGGATTCCAAAGTCCCAAGTTCAATATTCCAAATAAGTATTTTAAAACTATTTTAGATGAATTTAAGTGTGATTGCTGATGGCTAAAATCTTGCACACAAGCAAACACTATATATTATATCCAATTTAGAAGCAATAAGATAAAGAAGTGATCCTAAAATTCCTCGATATTTCTTTTTGTCTACTTTCTTACTAGCTTCATCCTTTTTCAACTTCAAGGATGAGCTCACTGGAGTCTATTTTATTAGTTTTTGTTATAGTTTTGTGTCTTGTTTGTTATGTTAATTATTGTTTTATTTAGGTATTTTGTTAGTTTTAATCGGTTTGTTTTGTGTTTTCTTTAATTGTGGTAGTTTTAGTGTTTATGTCGTTTTTGATCTAGTTTTTAGTATGTGTTTATGTTTTGATTGTTAATGTTTATTTATTGCTTGTTTAAGTTTTGTTTGCAAGTTTTGTGTTAGGTTAAACAGGCAAGGAAACAAATTGAAGGAGAAAGGGGCAGTGGCTGACATAGGCAGAGGACACGGCCAAGTCACCTGGCCGTGTCCCATACCAAGTTAAAAAGAAGAATAAGTCCCAGTAGCAGACACATGCAAGGGACACGGCCAAGTCTTGTGGTCGTGTCCCTCCATAGAAGCCCAACACGGCCAAGTCACCTTGACTTGGCCGTGTCTCACCAATTCCAAAGGGCAAAGAGAAGCAAATTCCACAGAGGCAGACACAGACAAGGGACACGGCCAAGTCACCTGGCCGTGTCCCTCCAACAAGGTGCAACACGGCCAAGTCAAGCTCCACTTGGCCGTGTCACTCAATAAAGAAGAAAAGAAGATCAAAAGCATTCAGTGGTGGACACATGCAAGGGACACGGCCAAGACTTGTGGCCGTGTCCCTCCAAAAGTCACTCACACGGCCAAGTCACATCTGACTTGGCCGTGTCCCTCATGAACCAAACGCGCACCGATTTTTAAAGCGAACGTTTCGTATAAAAGAAAAGAGGGAAGCTAGGTTAAAGGACTGTTGATGATGGGGAGAATATTTTCAGCCGTCAGAGAGAGTGAAGTTAGGGTTTAGCTTTGCTTTCTTGATTTTGATTTCACTTTTGATTACTTTAGCTTAGATTAGATTGTTCTAGCCATTGTTATATCCTTCTTGCAAGATTTGAACAAGAGATTCTTCAGAAGCTTCAAGGAGTTGTAACTTGGTTTTGTTCTTGAACTTATTCTCTTTATTTTTATTGAATGGATATTATCATGTCTATTTCGATTTCTTTGAACATTAATGAGATGAATATGTTTGATTGCATTACGAACTAATTTGATCTAGTCTAGGGTTTGCATGGATATGCTATGATTGTATGAATTGGTTATTCTCTTAGCTAATAATTTCTTTAGCCTTGATTGAATGAAATATTGTTAACATATAATTGATTGGCCACCAATTGTGTGTTTTAGGTATTAGATGAGGGATTGAGAGATGAAGTCTAATGCTGGAACAATTCAATTAAGGACTTAGGTGAATTAGAGATATAACCTATTAAAAAGATTGTTTCAATTATAACAAGATTAGTTGTAAGAGGTTTGAATGCGAGAGCTTATTTCCTTGACTCAATTAATTAAGTTGTTTGAGAATGAATCTTTGAAATTAAATTAGTTAAGTGGAATAATCGTTCATACATATCAGTAGTAGAGAAGTGCAAACCCTAGACCCTTTTATCAAGTGAATCTAAACATCAGCTTTTGTTTATTTTTATTGTTTTCAACTTCAATCAATCTTCTTAATTACTTTGCAATTTAAATTCTTTACTACTTGTTACTTTTATTCTATAAACAATTAGCCACTTTAGTTTCCTTGAGAGAACGACCTTGGGGCGATCACCTTTGCTACAGCTACCTCGTATACTTGCGAGTGACGCTTTGTGGTAGAGTTAATTCGAGCGTAACAAGTTTTTGGCGCCGCCGCCGGGGAGGCTAATTGGCGTAATTGTTTATTTAAAAAATAAATAAATAAATAAATTAAAAAATATTTTAGATTATTTTTCATTGTTTTCATTTTTTTATTTGTCTTTTGCTTTTGATATTTATTTTTCTAGAAATTTTTTTTATGCAAGGCAGGAGATCACTCGAAGGAGAGCTACATCCTTTTATTCCAGAAATTCAGAGAGTGAAGAGGAGCAGGGAAGAGTTTGAGCTGTACACAGGATTTGATACTTTAGAGGAAGACACTTCAGATTTTGAGTCAGAATCTGCACAATCTGTTTAAATGGCTGAAGAAAGACAAAGGACGATGAGAGACTTTGCTAGACCTGTCATTGGAACTTCTACTTCTTGCATAAGACTGACAGATGTAGCAAGAAACTATGAATTGAAGAACATCCATTACAATATGCTGCCATCATTCTATGGAGTTCCAAATGAAGATCCTTTGAACTTTATTCGGGATTTCTACTCCACTCTCAACACTTTTCCTTTGGGAGGACTAACAGAAGATCAGTTGAGGATGAGATGTTTCCCTTATACTTTGAAGGATAGGGCAAAGAGCTGGCTCATGATGTTGCCTGAAAATTCACTGACAACTTGGGAGCAAGTTTATAAAAAGTTCATGGGCAAGTTCTATTCACACCAAAAGACAGCTGTGTTGAGAGGGAAGATTGCTACATTCTCTCAATTTGAAGGAGAGCCATTTCATGAGGCTTGGGACAGATTCAAGATGCTATTGATCCAGTGTCCACATCATCACTACCCACTTCAACTCCTTAATCAGTTTTTCTATGATGGTCTCACCCAGCAATTTCAGAACACTATTGATAATGCAGCTAGGGGAGCCATGGGAGAAAAGATAGCTGATGAGACTTATGAGATCTTTGAGATGTTGGGAGCTAATTCTCAACAAAAGAGTGTAAGGGGAAGAAGTAAAGGGGTGAATCAACTGGAAGCCAATACTGAAATGGTTAGTCAAATAGCTGAGTTGACAAGGCAGGTTCAGATGCTAAACACGAAGAACAATATTTCTTCATCTACTCAAGAAGTGTGTGGAATCTGTGGGACATTTGGACATGGAGCAAATATATGCCCCTCTGCATATGAATCTTTTGGGAATGAAGCTGAGCAAGTTAATGCTATGGGGGGATTTCAACCAAGAGCCAGGAATGATCCTTACTCCAACACTTACAATCCTGGTTGGAGGAGTCACCCCATTTTTTCTTGGACAACAAATAATGCTCAACAGCCTTTCCATTTGCTCCAGAGACAGAACCAACAGCAGGGCCAATCCTCAAATCAAGGTCAGCCTAAGAGAGAGAGTTTGGAGGAAAGTTTACAAGCTTTCATCAAAGTCAGTGCTCAAAACCAAGAGATGAACAACAAGAGAATGGATTCCTTAGAAGCATCTTTTAAGAAGGTGGAGACCCAAGTGGGGCAACTTGCACAACAGATGCAGATTCAACAAAAGGGGAAGTTCCCAAGTCAACCTGAGTAGGCACAAGCAGTGACTGTTCTTAGGAGTGGCAAGGTAATTAATAATAATGTTGAAAATAACTCTGTGAATGCAGGTGAGCAAGAAAAGAAAAAGGAAGGAGAATTAGAGAACAAAGGTGCTGAAGAAGGATCAATGGAGAAGTCCCCTACAACAGATTTGCACAAGGCAAGAAATCCATACCGGCCACCTATACCATTCCCTAGCAGGTTGAAGGATGATAAAAAAGATAAGTAGTTTTCAGATATCTTCAACATGCTATCTAAGGTAAGTATCAACCTTCCCTTACTTAAAGCAATTAAGAACATGCCAGCTTATGCTAAATTCTTCAAAGAACTGAATACCAAGAAAAAGAGGTATGAGCTGAATGAAAAGGTGATAGTTTCTGAGGTAGCTAGTGCTATTTTGCAGCATAAACTACCTCCTAAGCTAAAGGATCCTGGAAGCTTTATTATTCAAATTACTATGGGGAATGGAAAAGGTACTGATAGCATGTGTGATTTAGGAGCTAGTGTAAATTTAATGCCTTATTATGTTTATCTTGATTTGGAATTAGGGGAACTTAAACCAACAAAAATGGTGTTGCAATTAGCTGATAGATCTCTAAGATTCCCGAAAGGGGTTATAGAAGATGTGTTAGTTAAAGTTGGTGGTTTGATAGTACCTGTGGATTTCATTGTTCTTGACATGGAGGTAAGTAATTCTTCACCATCTGCACACACCATTCTACTGGGTAGGCCTTTTATGGCAACTACCAACACTTTGATAGATGTTAAAAATGGAAAATTATCAATGACTGTTTTGGGACAAACTATGGAATTTTCTATTTTTAACACTTCTCCTATTCCTACAACTGCTTTATATGAGGATTGTTCTTTCATTGATTGTGTTGATGCAGTTGTTTCAGATGTTTTCTTGCAGACAGGTTCCTCTGATAAATTGGAGCTGGCATTGACTTTAGAGAGTGATGTGGATATTTTTGATGCAAAAATAGCCAGTTGCCTTGAGACTTTAGAGGGTACTGAAATAGAGGAGCTTAAGGAGAACCCAATTTTTGAACCTTCCCCCATTGAAAAAGAAGAGAAGAACCCCTCACTAGAGTTAGAGCTGAAAGAGTTACCTAAGAACCTGAAATATGTGTTTTTAGGAGATCACAACACTTTACCTGTGATAATATCTAGTGAACTTAGTGAAGAGGAGGAGATGAGGTTAGTGAGTGAGCTTAAAAGATTGAAGAGAGTAATAGGATGGGGATTGAGTGACATCAAGGGGATTAGCCCTTCCATGTGCATGCATAGAATCACTTTAGAAGAGGGAGCTAAACCTGTGAGGGAGACTCAAAGGCGCCTTAACCCAAATATGAGTGAAGTGGTTAAGAAAGAAGTGCTCAAATTGCTAGATGAAGGAGTAATTTATCCAATTGCTAATAGTGAGTGGGTGAGCCCAGTACATGTAGTTCCTAAGAAATCTGGAATCACTGTGGTGAAAAATGAGAATAATGAATTGGTTCCTACTAGGACTACTACTGGGTGGAGAATGTGCATCGATTATAGGAAGTTGAACAATGCTACAAAGAAAGATCATTTCCCTCTTCCTTTTATTGATCAGATGTTAGATAAACTTTCTGGACACTCACATTATTGTTTTTTGGATGGCCTTTCAGGTTACTATCAGGTGCCAATAACTCTAGAGGATCAGTCCAAGACAACCTTTACTTGCCCTTTTGGAACTTATGCATTTCGACGTATGCCCTTTGGCTTGTGCAATGCACCTGCAACTTTTCAGAGATGCATGATGTCTGTTTTCTTAGATATGATCGATGATTTTATTGAGGTATTTATGGATGATTTTTCTGTTTTTGGTAATTCTTTTGGTAATTGCCTCAATAAACTTGTTCGTGTGCTTGAGAGATGCATTGAATGTAACCTCACTTTAAGTTGGGAAAAGAGTCATTTTATGGTTACTCAGGGCATTGTCTTAGGTCATGCGGTGTCAAGTAAAGGGATTGAGGTGGACAAGGCTAAAATTGAACTGATTGCTAAGTTACCCCCACCTACCTCAGTTAAGGGAATAAGAAGTTTTCTAGGGCATGCAGGATTTATAGGAGATTTATTAAGGATTTTTCCAAAATAAGCCAACCATTGTGCCATTTATTGGGGAAAGATGTTCCATTTGAATTTACAGCACAATGCATGCAAGCTTTTAATTCCCTTAAGGAAAAATTGACTAGTGCACCTGTGATTGTAGCTCCTGTCTTGTCTTTACCTTTTGAAATCATGTGTGATGCCTCTAATCATGCAGTAGGAGCTGTTCTTGGGCAAAGGGTTGATAAATACTTGAGAGTAATATATTATGCCAGTTTAACCCTGAATAGTGCATAAATGAACTACACCACAACTGAGAAGGAAATGTTAGCTGTTGTTTTTGCTTTAGACAAATTTAGAGCATATTTAATTGGGTCAAAAATTATTGTGCATTCTGATCATGCAGCTCTTAAATATCTGTTAACAAAACAGCATGCTAAACCGCGCTTAATTAGATGGGTGTTGTTATTGCAAGAGTTTGATTTCCAAATTAAGGATACTAAGGGTAGTGAGAATGTTGTTGCTGATCATTTATCCAGATTACCCTTCTTTAGTGAAAACCTTGCATCTGATAGCATTCATAAAAATTTAGAGGTATTTCCTGATGAGCATTTGTTTGTGGTAATTAATGCACCTTGGTTTGCAGATATTGCTAACTATCTTGCCTGTGGTATTTTGCGATCTAACATGTCCTTTCAGGAAAAGAAAAGGTTTCTCCACTTGAGTAAGTTTTATTTTTGGGATGAACCTTATCTATTCCGGATATGCAAAGATGAGATAGTTCGCAGGTGTGTATCTGAGGAAGAACAACTGAGTGTTCTTCAATTTTGTCATGACCTCCACTGTGGGGGTCATTTTGGAGGAAGAAAGACTGCAGAAAAGGTGCTGCAAAGTGGTTTTTACTGGCCTACTTTATTTAAAGATGCTCAAGACTATTGTAAGCACTGTGATCGTTGCCAAAGAGTAGGTAACATTGGGAGGAGGAATGAAATGCCCCTTCAGTCATATATTGTTGTTGAACTGTTTGATGTGTGGGGAATAGACTTCATGGGTCCTTTCCCCAAGTCCTTTGGTTATGAATACATTTTAGTTGCTGTTGATTATGTTTCCAAATGGGTGGAGGCAATCCCCACCCATACTAATGATGCTAATGTGGTTGTTAAATTTGTGAAGGAAAACATTCTTAGCAAGTTTGGCACACCAAGGGTTATAGTCAGTGATGGGGGGAGCCATTTTTGCAACAGGCTTTTTGAGAAGTTAATGCACAAATCTGGTGTGAAGTACAAGGTGGCAACCCCATACCATCCACAGACTTCTGGACAAGTGGAAACATCAAACAAGCAGCTAAAAGGAATTCTGGAGAAGACAGTCAACACATCCAGGAAGGATTGGGCAAGCAGATTGCATGATGCACTATGGGCATATCGGACTACTTTCAAAACTCCTCTAGGTATGAGTCCATATCGATTGGTGTTTGGAAAAGCTTGTCACTTACCCGTGGAGTTGGAGCACAGAGCATATTGGGCAATCAAGACTCTGAATTTGGACTTGGACAAAGCGAAGAGAGAAAGATTTCTGCAAATTTCAGAGTTAGATGAGCTGAGGAATGAGGCTTATGAGAGCTCGAGAATTTACAAGGATCGCACTAAAGCACTTCATGATAGAATTATAGTGCGAAAGACATTGAGTCAAGGTATGAAGGTTTTACTTTTTAACTCACGACTCCATCTTTTTCGAGGTAAACTCAAGTCTCGATGGAGTGGGCCTTTCGAGATAACTCAGGTGTATCCTTCTGGTGCTATTGAATTACTCAACTCTCGAACAAGTGAGACTTTTAAGGTGAATGGATAGAGAGTTAAGCCATACAATGAAGGATTTCCAGATGTGAGGATCATTGATAACACTTTGATCCGTGATCCCTAAGCCTTGCATGATGTCCAGCTTCATGACATTAAAGAAGCGCTAAATGGGAGGCAACCCATCGGTTTGCATTTATTTTTCATAGTTGTAATTTTAAATTTAGCGAGTATTGATTTATGTTCGGTTTCAATAAATGGACTGTGCTTTGATCGGTTTTTCTTTACTTTGTGTTTCAGGGTGTTTAAAGAAGAAGGTTTGCAAAATCATTAAAAAAAATGTTAAAAGTGAATAAAAAGGCAGTAGGTGACACGGCCAAAGGACTTGGCCGTGTCACACACTTGATATGGCCAAGTTTCCTCAAAAATTTTGTTTCGATTTTGCATTTTGTACAAATTAGGACACACCCAGGGGACACGGCCGTGTCAGTGGCCGTGTCCCTCCAAAACCATTAGACACGGCCATGTCACCTTGACTTGGTCATGTCTTTCCACTTTCACACACCAACACGGCCAAGTCAACACACACACGGCCGTGTCACTCCAATTTTACACTTTTAAAAACCCGATCTAGCCCAGTTTCTTTTCATAAATCCCTAATTTCCTATTCTTTGTCTCTTTCGTTCTCTCGCTCTCTGTAACACCAAAACCATAGCTTTTGATTTCAAAACTCCACCTCTTCCATTAAAACTTCAAATTACTTCAACAAAACTTGAGATAATCACTTAAAACTTCCTCTTTACTCGTATTATTTTGATTTAATTCAGTTTTGGGTGTTAATTTTTCAGATCTCAAGATGCCAAGAACTAAAACTGTCTCACACCACAAGAAGAAGAAATCTACTACCGAAGGAGCTTCTTCCTCTTCCTCAACTTTATCTTTTAAGAGGGCAACTCTTTTGGCTTGGGGTTTTTTCCCGACAAGGTATGTGAATGATGAATCTCTAGATGCTTTGCAAATTAGAACTGCTTTTTATAGATATGTGCAATATCTTGGGTGGGAGACTCTAGTATCATTGAGACCTTTGCAGTTTGAGGAACTTACTCTAGAATTTTTGACATCTCTTAAGGTGGAAAGAGATGATAAGAAAATCTGCAGGAGACTAATGTTTAAATTAATGGGTAAATCATTTGTGCTTACTATTGATCAGTTGAATGATATCTATGGTTTTCATCAGCATGGGGAAAGGTCGGTACCCAAAGACTTTAGACAACAATTTACTTGGGGAGCCTTAGGCTCGGGTACTTATGTGGCCAAATCGGCCAAAGCATCTAAATTACGGAACCCTACTTTGAGGTATTTGCACAGGTTTATGTCATGTGGGTTCTTTGCTCGGAAGGAGAGCCAGGGTGCGGTTGAGTCGAGCGAGCTATTTTTCTTGGATTGTGTTTTGAATGAAATGACTATTAGTGCCGGCTATTGGTTAGCCGATATTTTTGATACTGTAGCTAATAAAAGGAGGGGGGCAATTTGTGTTGGACGATTGATCACTACATTAGCAGTAGCCCTTGTTGAGGATTTTGACCCGACTACTACTCGGATGACTCGAATTTTGGGTAATGATTCCTTGGATTTAGCTACCCTTGAGAAGATGCACATGGTGGTGCATAGGAGAGGGACTTTTGTGATGCCTTCAGCTGAGCCTGAAGCACCGGGGGACAGGCAGAAGAGAGCCCGGGTTGAAGAGGAGTCAGACTCGGATTCTTTAGGTCTAGATGAGGATGCTCCGGTCTCGGAACATCAAGAGGTACTTCTGAGGATTGAGGCCCTGGAGGGCAAAGTGGATCGACTGGATAGCAAGGTGGACCATAACCATGCTGAGATCTTACAGCAGATGGAACAGATTAACAGTAACCTTGCGACGATCTTGAGTCTCCATCCCTCAGCTGTATCATCTTCGCGCCCACATTTTCCATAGATTTTCAGTCCTTGCTTTATTTTATTTAGTGTACTTTTGTTTTATTTTTCGTTTTTGTTATAAAACTTTTGTGTTTGTGATGGAGAGCTAGGGTTTTTGCCTCACCAGGTACATGGAAGACAGGTTGTCCTCTAACTCTTTTTATTTATTATTCTTGTTTTCCATTGAGGACAATGTCAATTTTAAGTGTGGGGTACTCTTTAAGCTTTTCCTTAATTCGTGTTTTGTTTGTCGCTGTGTGTTGTATTGTGTTATGCATGGCATAATTGTTGAAAATTTATCGATCTTTTCTTTGATTCTAGCTTTGTAGTTGAGACTTTAGTATCAGCATAGATATTAGCAGTTGAATTCATTCAGGATCGATTTTCATATTCTGCAATTCATGACATATAAATCTTTGTGAACCCACCTGTTGAGTTTTGCACCTCATGTTTGATATTATTTTCAGTTGATTTTCTTTTCTTAAGTGTGCACCTTCATGATTTTTGCATCTCTAGAGTTTTCTTTTGCATACTAATTGAACTCACATTATGATTTAATTTCAAGTTTTAAAGTGATGAAGGCAAATTAGGTTAGCCCTTTAGCTTAAAAAGACCTCCCTTAATATTGATTTCCTTAGTGAGCCAAGTTGAGCTTTTGACCTTTTCTTGTTTGATCAACACAATTCTCAACTTAACATGTTCTTATTTTCATCATACCTGCATTAAGGAATGGAGTTTTATGATATGACAATAGGGTGGTTTATTTCAAAGTGTGGGGTAAGCGATAAAAATTGTTTTTGGTATTGCTATTTGGGGTTGAAATGCATACTTAGCACATTGTATTAGATTAAGAGTTGACTATTCTTTTCCTCAACAAGTTAAGCTAGATGATCTATGCAATGATATATTTTGTATATATGTATTTAAAAAAATATATATGTTTATTATAAAAAGAAAAAAAATAAATAATAAAAAAAAGAAGAAAGAAAAGTTATATATATACAAAATTCATATATGTTCTAGCATTGGTCATAAAAAGAGGAATGTCGACTCATCTATTATTCTTTAAGTATGCAAGTATATGAAAGTATTAAGGTTGGTGAGTATTCTGTTTGAAGGAGTTATGAGTTTCTTAGCAAGAGTAGTGTTTAGTTTAGACACTCCATTTCTTGATGCTCCAGCCTAAATGTCTTTTCTCACACCTTTACCTTAGCCCCATTACATCCAAATGAAAGACCTTCGGATTATTTCTTGAGAAAATCAATGAGGGAGATTGGATAATTAAGCAAGTTTATGGCAGTATGCAGTTATTAATGGTTTGAGTGATCAATCTTTTAAATCGAGTGAAACACTTAGATGAGAGATAAGATTTGTATGTCTGGATCAATGAATGAGTTAAGAAAATCTTGATTGAAGGAAATTGCAATTATTTATGTCTGATGTCTTGAAGTATTTCATCTATATGCTGGAATTATAGTTAAGATTGTTTGAATTTTTAATTTATGCCATGTGAATTTGCTTGAGGACAAGCAAAGTTTTAAGTGTGGGGTAGTTGTTTTATTAGTTTTTGTTATAGTTTTGTGTCTTGTTTGTTATGTTAATTATTGTTTTATTTAGGTATTTTGTTAGTTTTAATCAGTTTGTTTTGTGTTTTCTTTAATTGTGGTAGTTTTAGTGTTTATGTCGTTTTTGATCTAGTTTTTAGTATGTGTTTATGTTTTAATTGTTAATGTTTATTTATTGCTTGTTTAAGTTTTGTTTGCAAGTTTTGTGTTAGGTTAAACAGGCAAGGAAACAAATTGAAGGAGAAAGGGGCAGTGGCTGACACAGGCAGAGGACACGGCCAAGTCACCTGGCCGTGTCCCATACCAAGTTAAAAAGAAGAACAAGTCCCAATAGCAGACACATGCAAGGGACACGGCCAAGTCTTGTGGCCGTGTCCCTCCAAAGAAGCCCAACACGGCCAAGTCACCTTGACTTGGTCGTGTCTCACCAATTCCAAAGGGCAAAGAGAAGAAAATTCCACAGAGGCAGACACAGACAAGGGACATGGCCAAGTTACCTGGCCGTGTCCCTCCAACAAGGTGAACCACGGCCAAGTCAAGCTCCACTTGGCCGTGTCACTCAACAAAGAAGAAAAAAAGATCAAAAGCATTCAGTGGTGGACACATGCAAGGGACACAGCCAAGTCTTGTGGCCGTGTCCCTCCAAAAGTCACTCACACGACCAAGTCACATCTGACTTGGCCGTGTCCCTCATGAACCAAATGCGCACCGATTTTTAAAGTGGACGTTTCGTATAAAAGAAAAGAGGGAAGCTAGGTTAAAGGACTGTTGACGATGGGGAGAATATTTTCAGCCGTCAGAGAGAGTGAAGTTAGGGTTTAGCTTTGCTTTCTTGATTTTGATTTCACTTTTGATTACTTTAGCTTAGATTAGATTGTTCTAGCCATTGTTATATCCTTCTTGCAAGATTTGAACAAGAGATTCTTCAGAAGCTTCAAGGAGTTGTAACTTGGTTTTGTTCTTGAACTTATTCTCTTTATTTTTATTGAATGGATATTATCATGTCTATTTCGATTTCTTTGAACATTAATGAGATGAATATGTTTGATTGCATTATGAACTAATTTGATCTAGTCTAGGGTTTGTATGGATCTGCTATGATTGTATGAATTGGTTATTCTCTTAGCTAATAATTTCTTTAGCCTTGATTGAATGAAATATTGTTAACATATAATTGATTGGCCACCAATTGTGTGTTTTAGGTATTAGATGAGGGATTGAGAGATGAAGTCTAATGCTGGAACAATTCAATTAAGGACTTAGGTGAATTAGAGATATAACCTATTAAAAAGATTATTTCAATTATAACAAGATTAGTTGTAAGAGGTTTGAATGTGAGAGCTTATTTCCTTGACTCAATTAATTAAGTTGTTTGAGAATGAATCTTTGAAATTAAATTAGATAAGTGGAATAACCGTTCATACATATCAGTAGTAGAGAAGTGCAAACCCTAGACCCTTTTATCAAGTGAATCTAAACATAAGCTTTTGTTTATTTTTATTGTTTTCAACTTCAATCAATCTTCTTAATTACTTTGCAATTTAAATTCTTTACTACTTGTTACTTTTATTCTATAAACAATTAGCCACTTTAGTTTCCTTGAGAGAACGACCTTGGGGCGATCACCTTTGCTACAGCTACCTCGTATACTTGTGAGTGATGCTTTGTGGTAGAGTTAATTCGAGCGTAACAGAGTCTTACTTGCCTTAACTTGTAGACTAAGAAAGATTTTGACACTACAAAAAAACACGCTATTTGCGACGGACAGAATCCGTCGTAGATCCGTCGCAAATCAAGTCTTGCGACCGATCTGCGACCGATCTGCGAGGCGTCGCAATTTTCAATTCGTCACAGATTCCGTCGCAGATTGCGACGGATTTGCAAATCTCGCGGTGGTTAAAGGGCAGCCGTCGCAGATTCCGTCGCAGATTCCGTCGCAGATTTTCGTCGCAGATTCCGTCACAGATTTCCATCGCAAATTCATCACAGATTCCGTCGCAGATTGTCGTCGCAGTAGCTGTCGCAGATTCCGTCATAGATTTCAAATATCTGTCGCAGATTCGTAGCAAATCCGTAGTAATTTAATATTGATTTTTATTGGAACTATTTATATTATTAATTAATTTTATGAGAACTTTATAAATACATTTGGAATATTTAAACACAATCTAAAAAAACACTAATTACATTGATAAAAATAATTCTTTTATTAATCTTCAATAGAATAAAATATTTTACAATTTAACTATACAAGTGTTAAGAACACTACTATAAATAATCTATCTTGAAAATAACAATATAGATCTTCAATTATCATTTTCCACTGAATCATGACTTGCATCACCATTATTAACCTGCAAATAATATTAAAAAGAGTAAATGAAAAGAATAATATGATACACGTTAACAAAGTAATACTAACCGTGGTGTGTAGGCTTTTTCATTCAACTCGTGTAGCTACTCAGGAATTTTGTATATACACAAGCTGTTTGACGTCGGGTGCAGGTTTTCCAGCTCTCTTTGCATTGACTTTGCTAATTCATTCACATCAACTATTGTCTGAACCGCTGGCGCCGTTGCCTGCAACCAGAAGAAATAGAAATTTTATTTTATTAGAACATATCAATAATTTTGTTTATGCTTCTCATCACATACGAACTAATTGCTACTCGAATAGCTCAATGCAACAACTAAAAGTCTTAAAAGATAATAATTAGTGATAATCAATAGGTATTTTAACAATATTTGATTATTTAAATGATGATTTTTTATAAAAAGAATAAGAAAGTTGAGCTAATTTACATAAATTAACTAAAATTACCTTGGTGCAGCTTTTGCTCCTCAATGACTTGTCTGCCTCTTTTACATGATTAGCTCAACTTCCATGCATTCCATACATGATTAGCTCAATTAAAAAAATTAAATTACTATTTCCACTTTTATTTTAACTGAGCATAAGCTCGAACAAAACAAAGGAAAAGAGCAACCACGAAACCACTAATACTGAATTGGCAGAAGCAAATTCAACAATACAAACAATAGGTTGTCATTTTCAACTGGTGGGCAGTACAAGGTGAATAGAAATGCAATTAATTGAACAACTTGCAACTTTAATTTGAACCGCAAGAAGCCATATTTTGTTAATTTATTGATCATTTTGTTAATGATACAAGTAATCAACACATAAAAACTATAATTAACATTTACGAAAAAAATAATTTGCTAATGTACAAATTATATTTATTAACAATTAAAAAAACTGAACTTCAATATTTAAATTCAATTAGATTTAATTAATTGAACATTTACTCCTAATATGATACAACGGAGATTCCATAGGATAACAGAGGTAATAAAACATACTAGTCCAAGGCAGTAAAAAATCAGATCAACTAATTGAGACTCTAAAATCAGGGCATGGAGAAAATATTGAAAAGTGGCAATATCAGATTTCTTCAGTGAAACTGAAATAAACAGAAACAAACAGTTGTAACTTTCAGAAAACTATTATTATCACTACTTCGGAATTTTTATTGGTTTTGGAATTTAGGGACAAGCAGTCATATTGTTGCTGTTATTGTAAGGTATTGATTAATTGCATTCAAGAAGAAAGAGCTATACTTTTAGAAACGTTATTGCAGCAATAGTAATTTACAGTTTTAATATGTATTATTATGCTCATGCAGAAGCAATCGCCTAGTTTTAGCACTCCTAACCTGCAAGAATATGTAGTTTTTTACATCTGCTTTAATAGCAATAAACTATGGTTTTATATTTCTTAATTTTAAAATATTTTTCATTTCCTAAGTGTGCATTTCTCTCATCGCGAGCTAGGCGTAACACATTTACATAAAGATGTCCTTTAAATAGTTCAAATTAACAAAGGTAATCAATATTTTACTTTCTCATGAAATATTGGACAATAATTATCAGTAACTAAAACCAAAACATTTTTCTTGCATCTTTTAGCAATAATCCAATTAAATGGTGGTTTCAACTTTCAAAATAATCCAATTAACTAAAAGCCTAGCGTTTATCTTATTCATGTCCCAAAGTTAATTTTAGAAATCATAGGGCCAAGCCAACATAACTATTAGATAATATTAACAATAAATCCACATGGAATTCTCTCCATCAACCAATCCATCCAGTAAACATTAGATAAATATAAATAAAGCTTTGCTTAATTATTCTCAATTTTGATTCTCAATAACATACCAGCACCTCAAACCAGAAAATCACACATTTATACAACCAAAGGCCTAAAATAAAACCAGTAGACTAAAACAAAACAAACAAAACGAAGAAAACTCTCAACATCCCTTACCAATAAAAAATGCCCTTGAGCTCAAAGTAAGAAGATCAGTAGTGAACTGTAACACTAGCTCATCAACAGTCCAACTAGCAACTGACTCAATAGTAACCCACAGCCAACAGCTATACAATTCACTCACTCCTAAATTTTATTAAACTTTATTTTCTTAAAAAATTTTCAATTGTTGATTTTACATTTAACATTAGAGATTAGACTAATATAGCATCTCGTGTTGATATTATCTTATTATATATATAATATATATTTATATAGATATATATTAATGGTTTCATGTCTACATATCTCAATCTCCCTTTGAAAAAGCAAAATCCAAAGACCCAAAAACCCGTTGATAAATCCCCTGTTCTGATATATGCATACATACATATACATACATACATACATACATACATGCATATATATACATATATATTCAATATTCGCTATCTATTGTATTCATATATAGTTTTAAGCATATATATATACATACTCCCCTCGTGGTAGAAATCCAACAAAAATTCCATGCTTACTAAAGTTTTCTAATCAGTTTCAAGATGAGCAACAAGCTTAGACTAATCATAAAGGGAAGCACATCTTTTTGCATGTGTAAATGTAAACATTAAAAAAATTAAACCCAATGCAACAATACCTCATGAGTAAATGTCCTAACAGGTATACCAAATGCTCTGGCCAATCCAAAATCAGCAAACTTCAGTGAATTTGTACGACGATCTATGAGCAGATTTTGTGGTTTCAAATCTCGATGAAGAACCCTGTGAGAATGGCAGTACGCGATGCCACGAAGTATTTGATAATTATACATATCTGTCATTAGTGACAGATTAACAAATCATGGAGTTAAGAGCCAAAGAAAAGATTAAGGTAACTTTTCCTGCCTGCATCATTCACATGCCAGTCCAAAATGTTGTAGCAAGCAACATAATTATACTGCTAGTTCAACCTATCAGAAACCGATTTCAACCAAGCACAACATTATCAATTCCTTTAATGCAATATTTCCCATTTCCTTCTCAGTGTCCATTTTACTTGCTCTTATCATCTTTAATCTCCAGTTGGTACTACCTTACAAGTTCTCCAGGGTTTTAACAGTTCTTCTATCAATATACAGCAGCCACTTCAGCAAGGAGAATTTATTATAAAGTTCCATTTTTTTTTTATATTTGTAGGTTCTCATGTGCATATCCATTAGTAGAATTATCAATAGTATTCCATCCATCCACACAGCATGCTCACATTACTGAACTTATGAGAACTGTATTGTTCATCATAGTTTAACAGTGAATTTCTGACATTAAGCAATTATATTTATAATTTATGCATAAATAACACAAGAACATGATCATTCAAGAGATTGGAACCCATTGTAATGTATTAGTATCTACTACTAAAAACACCTTTAGCAATCACATACTAGCCTAAGAGCGAATCAAAGGGACAGAACCTTTCCCTTTCCATCAAGCACTTTCCTCACAACAGTTGCCATTTTTTTTTATCATTTAAATACTAAAAAAATAGATCAGTCACTCAATATAGGCATATTTCAATAGAATACTTCAAGCACATACGAGCCACCAATCCAAAACAGTAAAAAATCTATCTACCATCCATGAAGAACTGTCCATTTTAAAACTAAATTTTCATATCTAATATAAAAAAGAGCCAGCTTCTTCTTTGTTCATGCTCACAATAAGCTCCCATTAGAAATATTTGATTCCAACGCCCAACTACAAAAAAAAACTATAAAAGAAAATTCAGGCATTGAATTTCAAACCCAATTTAACTCTTTCTCTAAATAGCTAAACCACACTCAAGAATTATCCAAAATTTAAATTAACCCATGCACATAAACTTGAAATTTCCAAAAAAAAAAATTTGGGGTTTTCTTTTTAACAATCAAAATTATTGAAGGGAACTTCAAGAGAGAGAACAAGAAAGTACCTTTCTTGACCGGCAGTGTCCCAAATCTGAGCCTTGACGGTTTTGTGATCAATAACGATGGTTTTAGTCTGGAATTCAACTCTGATCGTGGCTTTAGAATCTAAACTAAACTCGTTTCTTGCAAATCTAAGCCAAAAGCTGCGATTTTCCAACCACCGAGTCTCCGATCAGTACTACTTTAAACACATAATCTATTTTCTGATTGAAATTCACTTGCAAATTCGACATATCTCTCTCCACCCTCTAAATCCCACTTTCCAAAGCTAAAAAAGTTTCGATTTTTCTATACGCAATAATTAAAAAAATAAAGATCAAGTTTCTGTGAGCTGAAGCATGAGAAAAGAAAGATGAAAAAGCTAGTAGTAGGTAAGATTAAAAGTAAGAGCAAAAAGAACGAAAAAGAAAAAACAGAGCAAGATAAGTCTGAGCTTGTCTTTGATGGAAAGTAAAACTGTAAAAGAGAAGAGATCCAACAAAAATTCCATGCTTACTAAAGTTTTCTAATCAGTTTCAAGATGAGCAACAAGCTTAGACTAATCATAAAGGGAAGCACATCTTTTTGCATGTGTAAATGTAAACATTAAAAAAATTAAACCCAATGCAACAATACCTCATGAGTAAATGTCCTAACAGGTATACCAAATGCTCTGGCCAATCCAAAATCAGCAAGCTTCAGTGAATTTGTACGACGATCTATGAGCAGATTTTGTGGTTTCAAATCTCGATGAAGAACCCTGTGAGAATGGCAGTACGCGATGCCATGAAGTATTTGATAATTTTACTGCAGAGAGGAGAAGAGAGGGAGCGGCGCAAATAGAAGGCTGAGATGAAGATGGCGATGCTGCGATGGTGGGCGGAGATGAAGATGGTTGGTTACTGCAGAGAGGAGAAGTGAGGGAGCGGCGCAAATATGAGACAGTGAGGATTCTGAGAATGGGTCAGGGCAGTAAAACATTTGATATATGTGCCTTCAAAAATACTCTAAAAATACTCTTCTATAGCTGGCCACACATTAATCATCAAGACACAGTAAAAAATTGCAGGGTAAATAGGCAACCAGAAAACAATCAAAAGGCAATTACAATCATATTTTCAAAGCTTGCTCCCTATGGTCAATTATAAGGCTGAAAATGTAGAAAGCAGAGTTATGATCAGGAATAGAAAAAGGGCCTAAACGGCAAAATCTAGAGAGGGGAGGCTCAGATCAGATACGCCTTGTATCAGACAAGAAAGGAACACCATTGCATAGCAAGGCTGCAACTAAAAGTTGCCGGTATGCTAGGGAAAACCCCCTACCATTTCACTGGATATGAATAGTTGCCCCGCCAAGAAGTCAGGTATTTCCCAAGTCCGATTTTGGGTCACTGAGAATATCCTCGTTGCCTCGTTTTGATTATTGTAAAACCTTAGGAGAGTGAGGATTCTGAGATTAGGTTAGGCAGTAAAACATAATTTGATACATGTACACTTCCAAAATACCCCAAAAATTCAATTTTCTTTGTTAATTTTAAAAATATCATTTTTTTCAAATATATATTTAATATATTAAAAATATATTTTATTTTTATATAGACATAGATTATATATTTAGTATATCAAGTGCATATAAAAAAATAATATTTTTTTAAAAAAATAAAAATTGTGTTATTAGTACTATTAGTACTGTTTATTGTTTAATAACTAATAAGTATTTATTATAACCACTAAATACATAGATCACTTAATAAAAATATCATTTTAATTTAATAAAATATTCGTAAATTTGAATTACGAATATGATTCTATCATACTCCACTTTAAGATAATGAATTGCACAAAAAAAAATTAAATACTAATTTAAAATTTTATATTAGTGATAATAACTAAAATTTAATTTGTGATTATAAATTATTAAATTAATATCAGTATAATATATAAAAAATTTAAATGAAGCTATACAAATAAATCGATTTGTTGAAATCAAAATATGCTTTAAAATAATTAAACAGATACTCAAATATATCATTCATGCTATACGATAAATGCAGAGAAATGAGATAAAATAAAATTCTCAAATTTTGCTACGGATTTGCAACGGATTTGCGACCAATTTCTCAAAATTCCTCCTACTCATCCTTCCGTTGCAAATTCATCGCAGATCCGTAGCAAATTTGCGACGGAAACATGTCCGTCGAAGATTTCCGTCGCAAAATTCCGAATATTTTTATAGTGAAATTTGCGACGGCAATAGACGGTAGCAGATCTCCGTTGCAAATTGGTTTTTTAGTGTTTTCTCTCTCGCGCCAAGTTTCCGCGCCAACTTTTGCGACGATTATTTGCGACGAAATTATTTTCGTCGCAGATCTGCGACGGATTTGCAACGGATTTGCGACCAATTTCTCAAAATTCCTCTGACTTGTCCTTCCGTCGCAAATCCGTCGCAGATTCGTAGCAAATTTGCGACGGAAACATGTCCGTCGCAGATATCCGAATATTTTTATAGTGAAATTTGCGACGGCAATAGACGGTAGCAGATCTCCGTTGCAATTTGATTTTTTAGTGTTTTCTCTCTCGCGCCAAGTTTCCGCGCCAACTTTTGCGACGAAATTATTTTCGTCGCAGATCTGCGACGGATTTGCAACGGATTTGCGACCAATTTCTCAAAATTCCTCTGACTTATCCTTCCGTCGGAAATCCGTCGCAGATCCATAGCAAATTTGCGACGGAAACATGTCCGTCGCAGATTTCCGTCGCAAAATTCTGAATATTTTTATAGTGAAATTTGCGACGGCAATAGACGGTAGCAGATCTCCATTGCAAATTGGTTTTTTAGTGTTTTCTCTCTCGCGCCAAGTTTCCGTGTCAACTTTTGCGACGATTATTTGAGACAGAATTATTTTCGTCGCAGATTTGCGACGGATTTGCAACGGATTTGCGACCAATTTCTCAAAATTCCTCTGACTTGTCCTTCCGTCGCAAATCCGTCGCAGATCCGTAGCAAATTTGCGACCGAAACATGTCCGTCGCAGATTTCCGTCGCAAATGCCGAATATTTTTGTAGTGTGAGTTCACACACCATACTCTTTTCAAATTCCTTTGTTATATAAGAAGTAAACTCTTAGCATAAGGCCTCATTAGTAGCAACAATATGATGCCATCAATATAAATTTGTACAACTAAAATGTCATGCAGCGTTTTATTGACAAATAAAGTTGTGTCTACTTTTCCTTTAGAAAAACCATTTTAAAAAAGATATGCACTAAGAATATCATACCAAGCTCTTGGAGCTTGTTTCAATCCATACAATCCTTTGGTGAGTTTGAAAACATGATTTGGAAGCCTATAATCTTCAAAACCTGGAGATTGTTCACATATGCTTCTTCATTAATAAAACCATTTAAAATTGACTTTTAATATCCGTTTGAAAAAGTTTAAAATTCACATGACATGCAAATGCAAGAAGAACTCTAATAACTTCCAATTTAGCTATAGGGGCAAATTTCTTATCATAATTAATGGCTTCCTCTTAGTTATAGCCTTTGTCTACCAATCAAGCTTTGTTTAAGTGATGAGTCCATCTTCATCAAGTTTATTCCTATACATCCATTTGCAACAAATGATTGAATGGTTCTTGAGTTTACGAATAAGTTTTCAAACTTTGTTCTCTTAAATTGGTTGAATTCATCTTGCATTGCTCTCACCCAATTCTCATCAACTAAAGCTTGTTCTATAGTCACTGGCTCCATTTAAGAAATAAAGGCTACATTAGATTTTAGGTAGTTAAGTTTACGATGAGTGCTTGCACATTTAGAAGTATCCCCAATAATGAGTTCCTTAGGAGGGTGTAGACCCTTATTTTTTAACCAAGTCCAGTCCAACATTAATTAAATGGTGATTAAGTGAACTACAATTATTTAAAATAGTCCGAAATAATTTTTATAATATTTATTATTTATTTTAATAAAAATAATATAATATTTATTATTTAAACTAAAAAAGGGAAAAAGAAAATATAAATATTTATTTTTAATAATAATAATAAATAAATAAATAAACAAAAAAATTTGGATGACGAAGGGCATGCCAATTCGCGGCAGGGCGTGCCCATGGCTAATTGGGGCATGCCAATTCACCTTAGGATGTGCCCAAAGTGAATTGGAGCATGCCAATTCATCACAGGGCATGCCCATGACAAATTAGCTTGCAGCCTGTGCCCAGCCTCATAGTAGTTGGCACAGCAGCCCGCGCCCGTGGCCAGTTTTTTTTTTTACAAATCTTTATTTTGCTTGGTTTTTAATATTTTCCTTAAAGATTTAATTTTCCTTAACCATCTAAGATTATATTTTTTATTTTTCCTATAAATAAGGCATTAAAACACAGAAATAGGGACAACACAATTATTGAAGAATTATTCAGGGACTTTGGCAATTGATTCAAAATGGACTTTGAGTAAATTTTGGAGAGAGCAATGAGTGAATAAATTCAAATAGCAAGGAAATTTTCCTTGGGAACTTTTGGGATTTTGAACGAAAATAGAAACAGTGAGGAACAAAGCATGAACATCAAATAGTGAAGCAACAAAATATCAAGCAGTGAGCAGTGAAACTAAACTATTAAACAAGGTAGTAGCTGAGCATATTGTCTTGTGTTCAATTTAACCAACAAGTGTGAGGTTGTAGCAAATGAGAGTTTGGATCAAAACTTGATTATTGATGGAATCAACAAACAGAGGTATGCTTCCTAAATTAATCTATTTAACACAATGTACTAAGCTTGGATGATGATTCCAGTAGCTCTGATGGGTTAAAATTAATATTTTTGCATGCATGATTATTTAGTTACAAATATCACAACAAGCTTTTTTTTTCCAACATTAAACTTTAAATCTTATTTTCATAAATTCCAAACCATTATAGTATACTTAAACCATAAACCCTAAATTCTATTTTCTTAAAACCTAAAGCCCTAACTAATTCTTTTTTTCTCAAATGACACAATAGCTTAATATTTTTAAAATAATAATAATAATATCAGTTTTGTAAATCTAAATCTATAAAACCTAATTTCATTCAAGAAGCCTTAATTCAAGATGTAAACTTAAATTTGTATATTTATTGCATTATGTGAGTTAGATGCATGATTTATTATATGTCTTAATGAATGGACGTTTTTGTTTAATCTTTGTAGATTGATTTTCATTGATTTATTTTGGTTTCAAGAATTGTAAAAGGTATGTTCCATGATTGGGTAGCTCGTTAATTGAGCATCATGTAATTTGGTTTATCTTAAACTTTGGGATTAATGTAAAGGACATGTTTCCACCTTTTGGTGGGTGTCCTATTTAGTTTTAGACATGGATGATGTAAGGACATTGTGAGCGGGGATTTTCGCCCCCACTCCCGGTGGAATGGTTCTTGTGACTTCTGCACTGTTTATGCTCGGGGCCTTAGAGAATACGGGCCTAAGACTGGAGAAAATGGAGTCGCCACCCGAATGGGCCAAGAAAAAGAAAGGGGCAGATGACTCAATTCCTAAGGAATTCCCAACCCCCTAATGGATTGAAAAAGTTGGGTACGTGTGAGGAAGGTGAGAAATGGCCCAGCACCCACAATGCCCGGTTCAGTGGAACCGGCTTCCTTTACAGGTCTTAATATTATAAAATTCTTAAGTATAACAATATTATACATATTACATGCAACAATTAAAATAAAGCATCATTATATTAAAATCGAAGCAATGTTCGAACAAAGCAAATAAATGGACACCCATCCGAGGATGGAAACATGTCCTTACATCGTCCATGTCTAAACTAAATAGGACACCCACCGAAAGGTGAAAATATGTCCTTTACATTGGTCCAAAATATAAAAGCAATTTAAATTACATAAAATTTAACTAATGAGGTACCCAAAAAGTGGAAACATACCTCTTACAATTTTAATGCTAAAACAACCAAATGATAATCATAATAATAAAGAGAATATCCATCCATGATAAATTTAATAAATCAAGCATTGAAATTAAATAAATCAACCATCAAAACATATAATAAACTACATAATCAAATCTAAAATTAAATAAAGCAATAAAGATACAAATTTAGGTTTATGTCTTAATTTAGGGTTCTTTAATTAACATTTAGGTTTTTGGGATTTTGAAATTATTATATTTATTATTTAGGCTACTGTGAGGATGTTTGAAAAAATGGAATGGATTAGGATTTTATAAATTTAAGAAAGCTGTAAGGTTTTTAGTTAATCAAATTAGGGTTTAAGTCTAATATCATGAAATTAGGGTTTTGGAACCTTAAGACATTAGGGTTTATAATTTTAAAAGATTGGGATTAGGGTTTAAGATTTTTTAGGTTTGCTGAAGAGAAAGATTTATGAAATTTATTGGATTTGGGCTTAAGCGTTTATTAGGTTTTACTGGATGGGGGTTTGAAAAATGAGGTTTTGGTATTTTGGGAATAAATTATGGTTTTCTCGGATTGAGTTTTAAGAAGATTAGGGTTTAGGAAAATTAAGGAATTAAGACACTAAGGTTACGATTTTGAGAATTGATACGATAGTTGAGGGTTTTGTATATTTTGGAAAACATATTCGATCTTAGGATTTAAGAGAATAGTTTAGAGTTTTATAGAAATAATTAAGATTAAAGTTTTTAGAAACTGTAAAGAAGTTTAGGGTTTAGAGAATTAAGAAGATAGTTCATGGCTTTTGGATTTCTCTGGATTTTTGAGCTATTGGATGAAACAATAATGAACGGAATATATAATTAAGGTTGACCAATTTATACTATTGAATCAAAGTGATAATAAAAATAAACAAACAAAAACCAGTAAGAACAAGAATGATATAACAATTGAATGTTTAAGCAAATTCAAGATTGAGACACAAAACCTGCGTTGAAGGTTCCACCAAATTATTTTCTGGATGAACAATAAAAAAGGAAGCATTGCTGCCTTTGATGGATTGATGATTGATACTTGATACTTGTTGCTAATTTCCTTTTGTCGTTCCTGCTTTGCTATTTTAATCTTTCTTCATCTCAATTGCCTCTCTCTGCTTTTCTTTTTAGGATTTTTCCCCTCTTCCTCATCCGTGTGTTTAATGCTAGTATTTATAGGAAAATAAAGAGTCCTAATCCTATTTTAGTAAGAAAATACCAATTCTTTAGGAAAAATTAGAAAATCGGGTAAAACAAGATTTGGTCAAAAAATCGGCAGGGCGCAAGCTATTGGGCTCGTGGGCTGTGCTGGCAAAAACTGGCACGACGAGCTAGTTGGAAAGCCAATTCATTGTAGAATTAGCTGTGGTGAATTGGGCAGTACCCAATTCAACCCAAATTACTATCTGCGGTGATTTGGGCACTGCCCAATTCGTCGCAGACAATTTCTGAGGCGAAATGGGCTGCCGCGCGTCTCTCGCCGATCCATCCGATTTTTTTATTTTTTCATTTTTTATATATTTTTATATTTTTATTAAAAATAACTATTAAATATTATTAGTAATTAAAATATTATTAAAATAAATAAAATACCACAAAAATTATTTTAGACTATCGAATTTGAATGGGTCAAAAATTAAGGGTCTATAGTTTGCCCCCTACTTGAACGATCTGAGATTACGGCAAAAGAGAATAAAAAAATAAAACTTAATAGACTTAATTTTCTTGAGATGGTTTTAGTTTTGGGTTCTGGACCCGAGACGTTTGGGTTCTGGACCCTGTTCGAGTTCTGGACTCGAAAAAGACTTGGATTCTGGACCCGAGCTAAGTTTTAGACTTAAAGGTAATTTGGATTCTTGACATGAAACTAGATTCGGATACTCGATCCTAAACTGGACTTGGATACTCAATCCTAAACTAGATTCGGATACTCGATTCTAAACTGGATTTGGATACTCGATCCTAAACTGAATTTGGATACTCGATCCTATACTGGATTTGGATACTCGATCCTAACTGGATTTGGATACTCTATCCTAAATTGGATGGATTTGGATACTCGATCCTAAATCGAATTTAGATACTCGATCCTAACTGGATTTGGATACTCGATCCTAAATTGGATTTGGATACTCGATTTCAACTAGATTTGGATACTCAATACTAAACTGGATTTGGATACTCGATCCTAAACTAAATTTGGATACTCAATCCTAACTGGATTTGGATACTCGATCCTAACTGGATTTGGATACTCAATCCTAAACTGGATTTGGATACTCGATCCTAAATTGGATTTGAATTCTGGACCAAAATATTTGAAAGTGAGTTTGAAAACATTTTGTATATGCATAAACTCAAAAATTAAAATGCAGAAACTTTGCCCCTTGTGTAGACTAAAACCAATTGTTTTTCTCATGCAAGTTCTTATTGATGTTTGTATTTTGTCTTGTTCTTTGCATGAGCATGCATCTCTTCTTTGTTTTGCGAAATGACTAGAGCTTCCTTAAGCAATAGGCTTTCCATGCCGCCTTGATTCAATATCTTCTTTTGATTCTTTACTTCACAGGGTGTTTGTTGTTTACTTTGACAGAGAATAGACAACACAAGATAAGAAAGTGCGATGTGATATGCTCATGTATGCATGATATGAATGGATAATACTTACAGTGGTTCCATCGACTCATAGACCGAGGTGATCAGCTGAAGTGTTCTCATCAGTTTCTTTTTGACGCTCATTCAATTTTTGCTTTGGAATGAAAGAATGCTTTGCATTTATGGCTTTTATCTTCAAGATGTTGAGAACATTTGTGGTGGAGATCCCAAGCAGCAGAGTCAGGGATTCATCCATTTCAAACTATGTTTCAGCATGTCAGTTGGTAGCTTCTTTATGACCTTGCCAATAATCATTTACTTTTCCCAATGTGTCTTTTGAGATTCGACAGTTCAACATACTCCCCTTAACTTAAAGGTTTTATGTATTATGTATACATATATATATATATTGTTTTTGTTTTTGTTTTATTTTTATTTTATTTTTTTATTTTGAAATCAAATGTTGGCTTTGTCAAATCAATGTCATTGTACCTCAAGCCTCGATTTTTCAAATTGACATATCTATAACATGACAACCCTAGTTACCATACTAAACTTGGGAATCATTTCTATTTAAGCAAGAATTGTTGAACTTTCGGATAGGCACATACACATTACTTGGTCAAAGGTCTCATTTGAGTTTGAATATTGTCTATCTCATATGCATGCTTGTCCAAACTATCTCCACTAATAGACTCTACCTACCAAGAGAGATCAATAGGTCTTTTATAGGCTTGAAATGGGGTCTATAAGGGACACGGGTTACATGAAGGCCATTTTGAGATTGGAGCTGGTGTGACACAAAGGACAAACCTTCACACTACAAATTTCTTGTTTGAACTTTAGGCAGCTGGGAGTAATCTTGCTAGACTCCAAATTCCTTCTATCTTATTAGCATTAATCTGGATCTTGATTAGGATAGTCTTTGCCCTTGCAAAAAGTTTGGTACCCAAATCCGTTTCTTTTCTTCTTCTCCCTTTTCTTTCTTTCTATTTTTCTTACTCTTCCCTTTCTTTGAGCATTTTATCATTTTGTCCTTCTTTCTTGTAGGACTTTCAAGTATAGAACTTTCAAAAACTGGGTGATCTTTCTTCTTTTTCTCTGATTTTGATTGAATCTTTGGCCGGATTGGACCAATTCAAGTCAAACTATCCTTATAAACCAAATGGAAGCCTTTTGCTGCTTCAGGTAAAAGAGAACTCAATTGGCTTTCTGAATCGACTTTTTAGGTTTTATCTTTCTTTTTCTTTTTCTTTTTCTTTTTCTTTTTCTTTTTCTTTTTATCTTTTTATATTTTCTTATTTTTTTCTTCTCCTTTTTTTCCTTCTTTTTTTTTCCCTTCTTCTTCTTTTTTCTTTTTTTTTTGGTCCTAGCTCTAAAAGAGTTGTCTTGTTTGTACCAACTTGGGTTTCTAATAATGGATGAGTGGAGTGACATAAATCTCCTTTAATAGGGATAAATTATTTGTTACTCTGATGTTATCTTGATAGATTAGAGATATTGGGTGAACTTCAACTACCCTTATGGTCTTGAAAACTTCAACTAGCCTCATGATCTTGACTATTCCTTTCTTTCATCTTCTTGTCTCTTCACCTTAGTGATCATAAGACTTGTCAAAAGTATCACAATAGCTCAGGGTAGGTTGTTAGGGTTATATGCCAATGAAAAGAAAGCTAAAATTTTATGAAGGCTCAAAGGGACAACTAGGGATTGATATTTAATAGGGTGGATACTAGTTGTTGGCTCGTCAAACAATGCCTAGATCATCTCTCCCTTAAATAAGCAGAGTTAAATTTCACCTCGAAAGTTTGTCAAAGCATGTTCTAAGACTGACTAGGACCTAGACAAAGGTAATTATGCAGGAGCCCTCTCTAAGTAAGCATACACAACTCAATGCTATAGAGCGATTCCCTTCATTCAAGTCATGATGCTTAAATATATTAATTCATAAATTATCAAGCTAGATTCCTCATTGGTTGAGCACCAAAATGAACAAAGACCAGCAAAAATTTTGATGAAAGTAATTCATTCAAACAAATTTAAATTTGAAAAACACGATTGTTCCAATTTAATATTAAAGAAAGTGAAATTGAAAAGCAACATTCAAGCTAAGGAAAGTTTGTTGAGTTAAGCTTCTTTTCCTTTCACATCTTCAACATTCCCATCTTGAAAGGATGATAAGACAAGATCTTCCTCCAATCCTCCTCCTACCATGAAGTTGCTGGTGGTGGCACTCTGTTGAACTTAGGCAAAGGATTGCTTTTGGTATTGGGCTTATTCGGCTCGGGTAGCTTATCACTGTCAATCAAATCTTGGATCTCATGTCTTAAATGAGCACATTTATCCGTCTCATGTCCTTGCATTTGATGAAATTAATAGAAGTCCTCGACATTGAAGTTTGGTGGCAAAGGATTATGTAGCGGTCGAGGAGCCAACGGTTGTAACAACCCTTTCTTTTGCAGCTTATTGAAATCCCAAGATAGAGGTTTCCGCAATTCTGAGAATTGTCTTTTATTTCCTTGACCAGTCGCATTAAAATCAACTTCTTTTTGCGTGCTTTGATTGCTAGGCTAATAATTCCCTTTCTCATTCCTTCTTATTGAAAAATAATTCTTCTCCCTTTCCCATTCTTCAATTAGCAAACCTGCTTGGAGAAGATCTTTGAAATCATAGATGAGTGTATGAGACATCCTTTCACGATGACTAAGCAACACCCCTCTGACAATCATCCTTATTTGATCAGATTCATCAGGCCTCTTCTTGAGCAAAGCAGCCTTATTTCTCCGTCTTTTCACATAGTCCACAAAATTCTCAATTGGCCTTTGTCTAATGGACTCAACTTCCATTAAGGTAACTTCCAGGTCGACATTTTACCCATATTGCTGAATGAAAGCTTTGTACAACATGTCCCAATCTTTTTGAGTACTTTCCTCTAAGGTGTTGAACCAATTTTGGAAAAATCTTTTATGAATCTTCTATAGAATCCAAAATATCCCAAAAAACTTCTAATCCCTTAACAGATGTGGGTTGTGGTAGATTCATGATTAAATCAACATTAGCTTTGTCTACCTCAATCCCCTTATGGGAAACAACATATCCAGAAACAATGCCATGATCAACCATAAAGTGACTCTTTTCCAAACTCAAAGTAAGATTACATTCAATATATCTTTCAAGTACAAGAGTCAATTTAAGCAAACAATCAATAAAAGAATTACCAAAGACAAAGAAATCATCCATAAATACCTCAATGCACTTATCCAACATATCAAAGAAAATGGAAAGCATACATATTTGAAATGTTTCTTGTGCATTGCATAGTCCGAATGGCATCTTACAAAAGGCAAATGTCCCAAAGGGACAAGTGAAAGTTATCTTTGGTTGATCTTTCGGTGCTATAGGAACTTGGTAGTAACCTAAAAGACCATCAAGAAAATAGTAAAAAGCATGTCCAGGTAGCCTATCAAGCATTTGATCAATAAATGGTAAAGGAAAGTGATCATCTTCGTGACATTATTTAATTTCCCATAATCTATGCACATTCACCACCTGGTTTGTGATCATGTAGGTACCAACTCTCCTTTCTCATTCTGGACTGGACCACAGTCAAACCTGCATTCTTCAAAACAACATGAACAGGACTAACCCACTCATTATCAATAACGGGGTAAAACACCCCTTCATCAAGAAGTTTAAGGACCTCATTTTTTACTACTTTGCTCATGTAAGGTTATGCCTCCTTTGATACTCTCTCACCGGGTTAGCCCCTTCTTCTAAAATATTATTGTGCATGCATATAGAGGGACTAATACCATTGATATCACTCAACCCCCAACCAATGGCTCTCTTGAATTTTTTCAACATTCTCACAAGTTTATCTTTCTCCTCACTACTAAGGGTAGTAAAAATTATCACTGGCTGAGAGTTATTCTCCCCAAGAAAAATATACTTCAAATGCTTTGGGAGTTCTTTAAGTTGAACCCCTTTTGGTTGCATCTCCTCTTTCTCAATTTCAAGTTCTTCTTCAACACTCTCATTCTCCAACATGGACTTGTATTCCTCAATCTCTTCATTAGAGATCTCAGCTTCTTTACCCAAAGTTAGGACCATCTCTAGCTTGTCTTCTCCACTTTCCAACAAGAAAACTTCTTAAACAGTAAGATCAGTAAAGTTGATAAAAGAACAGTCTTCATACAAAGCAGTAGTAGGGGGAATAGGGGAAGTGTTAAAAATTTAAAACTCTACAGTTTATCCTAAAATGATCATGATAATTTTCCATTTTTAACATCAATTAATGTATTAGTTGTAGCCATAAAAGGCCTCATGTAGACCCTTAATTTTTTACCTAGTCCAATCCAAAGATTTTTAAATGGTCTGAAATAATTTTTGTGGTATTTATTATTTATTTTAATATTTATTTTAATAATATAATATTTATTTTATTTATTATTTATTATTTATAATATTTATTTTATTTATTTTTATTATTTGTAATATTTATTCTTTTTATTTTCATTAATTATTTATTTTTAATAATATAATAATGTTTGTTTTTAATAAAAAATAAAATAAAAAGTAAAAAAATAAAAAATCAGACGGATCGGCAAGCGAGGCGGGGCAGCGCTGCTACGCGGCAAGCAGCAATTGGCTGCTGGCAGCCAATTCACTGCAGCCTTGGCCTGTGGCGAATTGTTGCTCGCCCCAACGCATCCTACAGACCCTAGCACCCAGCACGCAGGCCCAACGCCTAACAACCCGCGCGCACTGCCAATTTTTGCCCAAACCTTGTTTTAGTTGGTTTTGTGTTTTTTTTTCCTTAAGAGTCTATTATTTCCTTAACCAATTAGTATTAGGTTTTATTTTTTCTTATAAATAAGACATTAAAACACAGTTCAAGGGACTTTTGGATTTTTGGGATTTTCGGACTTTTGCTTGCGGCTTGGACTTTGGTTTTTTTGGCTGAGACGATTGGGACAATTTTTGTGGACAAGAGCAAGGGAAAAAAATAATAGAGTTGAGAGACAATCCTTAATCAAGGCAGCAAGTTAGATCTTTTGTCTTGGTGGTAGCTCATCCAGAATTTCATCCAATAATTTTGGTGGAGCCTTCAAACGTAGGTAAGTTCTCTAAATTCAGTTTATTGAAAACAAATTATCCTCACGTTTCAAACATCCATCACACTATTTATATAATCAAATTCCTTTTTTTTTTAATTTGGACAGTAGCTAAAATTTTTAATAAATAATATTATCATTCAAATATTAATTTAGTTTTCAAACCCAAATTAGTGTCATAACTTTACAAAAACCCTAAACTATTTTTCCAAAATCCTATTTTCTAAATCTTAAACCCTAAAATCTTAATTTTTAACACCAAAATCTACAACCCTAAAAACCAGTTTTTAAAATTTTATGGGATGCTACCCCCTTGACCCCCGCCCGCTAACAAGCTAGCGAGACCGTCGTATGGGCTCGTCAAAGGGGTTAATATTTATTTGTGTATTATAAGTCTTTGTGTTTAATTTCCTTTATTTTAAATTCTAATCTAGTTATTAAAATTCTAAAAATCTTAATTTAAGTTTTAAACCCTAAATTTATATATTTATTGCTTTATTTAATTTTAGATTTGATTATGTAGTTTATTATACGTTTTGATGGTTGATTTATTTAATTTTGATGTTTAGTTTATTTAATTTATCATGGATGAATATTTTTTTAATTATTATTTGTTTATT
This sequence comes from Garcia nutans, assembly GCA_947685225.1. Lineage (NCBI taxonomy): Eukaryota > Viridiplantae > Streptophyta > Magnoliopsida > Malpighiales > Euphorbiaceae > Garcia > Garcia nutans. The sequence goes on from CANTUV010000044.1 coordinate 22,349,728, forward strand.
AAAATTATAAGAGGTATATTTTCATGATTGAGTGCGTCATTAATTAATTTTCATGTAATTTAAATTATTTTCAAATTTTGGATTTAATGTAAAGGACACGTTTCAACCTTTTGTTGGGTGTCCTATTTAGTTTTAAACATAGATGATGTAAGGATATGTTTTCATCCTCGGATGGGTGTCCATTTATTTATTTTGTTTGAACATTGCTATGATTATTAATAAAGTATTTATTTATTCTTATGATTCCATGTAGTATGGATAATATCATTATTTTTATGAATTTTATAATATTAAGATCTAGAAAGGAGGCCGGTTCCAATGAACTGGGCGCTATGGGGGTGCTGGGCTATTTCTTACCTTCCCCATGCATACCCAACTTTTCGAACCGAATAGGGGATTGGGGATTCCTTAAAAATCAAGTCATCCACCCTTTTTTTTTCGGCCTATCTGGGTGGCGACTCCATGTTCTCCATGTTTAGGCCCGTGTTCTCTAAGGCCATGAGTCTAACAGTGCCAAAGTCACAAGAATCATTCCACGTGGGAGTGGGGGATAAAAATTTTCTCTCACACTTCCCTAACAAAATTTTATGTTCAGAAACCCTAGGGATTTCTTCCCCATATATAAGATAATGAAATCGACGGGTACAATCAAACCACCTACCTTAACTAGAACATCTTCTATGATCCCCTTAGGGTATCTAAGAGTTCTATCCGCAAGTTGCAACACAATTTTAGTTGGTTTGAGTTCCCCTAGCTCTAGTTTCAATTAAATAGAGTATGGAATCAAGTTTATGATAGCTCCTAAATCACACATGCCAATGGTTTCTTTCCCATTCCCCATAGAAATGTTAACTATAAAGCTCCCAGGATCTTTCAACTTAGGAGGTAACTTGTGTTGAAAAATAGTACTCGTTACTTCCGAGACTATCACCTTCTCATCTAACTCATACCTTTTCTTTTTAGTATTTAGCTCCTTAAATAATTTGGCATAAGATGACATATTTTTAATTGCCTCAAGTAAGGGTAGGCTAATACTTACCTTTGAGAATATATTGCAAACTTCAAAAAATTATTTATCATGCTTCTCATTTTTTAACCTGCTTGGAAAAGAGATTAGAGGTCTGTAATGATTTGGAGATTTGTGTAGCTTCAGTGGAAAGAATGCGTTCTTCATCCGACTCACTCGGTTGAGTTTTACCTTCTTGCATTTCCTTGGAATTTTCTTGAATTGTACCTGTATCAAAAGAATCATCAACTTTATTATCACCAATTTTATTATCAATTATCTTACCACTTCTTAAGATCGTGATTGCTTGCACTTGCTCTGGTTGACTTGAAAACATTCCTTTTTGATGGGCTTGCAGTTGATTAGCCAATTGACCCCACTTGAGTTTCTACCTTCTTAAGTGAGGCTTCCAAAGAGTCAAACCATTTGTTGTTCACCTCTTGATCTTGTGTGCTTATTTGAATGAAAGCATTCAAATTATCTTCAAGTGAAGATTTCTTAACTTTCACATGATTGGAACTTTGCCCCTTTAGATAAGGTTGGTAGGAATGTTGAGGTGAAGCTTGTTGTTATTTCTTCCATGAAAAATTAGGGTGATTTCTCCAACTGGGGTTATAAGAATTTAACTATGGGTCATTCCTACCCATTTGTTGGAACCCTTCAAAAGCAAAAGCTTGCTATTGTCCTTCTTTGAATTGGTCAAAGTTTGAAGGGTATACATTTTCATTGTGGCCTACCATACCACATGATGCACATGATTCTTGGCTTGGCACCAGCAAGTTTCCTCTAACATTCAACAATTTAACTTGCCTTGTAAACTCGGCAATTTGCCTTGCCATTTCTAAGTTTGCATTCAGTTCATATGCTCCTCTTCTTCTTTCCCCAATACACTTTTATTGAGAATTTGCTCCCAACATTTCAAATAATGTAACCGTTTCAACAACTATTTTCTCACCCATTGCCCCTCCTACAGCATTATCCACTTTGTTTTGACACTGTTGAGTTAGCCAATCATAAAAGAATTGATTTAGCAATTGTTGTGGATAGTAATGATGAGGGCATTGAAACAATAAAAATTTGAAGCGATCCCACGCCTCATGGAATTGTTCTCCATCAAATTGGTAAAAGTTGTAATACTGCCCCTAAGCTCTTTTATCTTTTGATGTGAATAAAATTTTTCCATAAATTTGTTGTAGACTTCAGTCCATGTGGTTAAGGAAATCTCCGGTAAGGTCATCAACCATGCCTTTGCCCTATCCTTCAAACTATATTGGAACCATCTCATTTTAAGTTCATACTCCATTAATGCTTGCAAAGGGAAGGTATGCAATATTGTATAAAAATCTTCAATGAAGTTGAGAGGATCTTCATTCGACAATCTAAGAAAGGATGGCAACATACTATAATGAGTGTTTTTAAGTTCATAATTTGTTGTTACGCTGCTCAACTGTATACATGATGTAGGTACTTTGATGATTGGTCGGGTAAACTCCTTCATAGGTTGTTCCTCTATGTCACCCATTTTTACCTCCGTGTTCTCCTCAAATTGCTCTTCGATTTCTTCTCCTTCTTATCCCAAAGGATCCACTCCTTGGTTCTTGGAAGTCTATGAATATCGTCTATGAATGGAACAAATTCATTTCCTTAGGACCTTCGTCCTTGCATAAATCATCTAGGAAATTCAAAAATAAACACTTTGAACAAATAAACAATGAAAACAAAAGAATCAAACTACTACTAACAATTGCCTTCCCCAGTAGCGGGGCTAAAATTTATTGCGCTCGATTAATTACAGCTACAAAATGACACTTGCAAGTATACGAGGTTATTGTAGCAACGGTGATCACCCCAAGGTCATCTCATGAGGACGGAATTATTTTGCAATAGCTTGATTAAAACAAAATAATTAAAAAGGATAAGTGTGTAGAGTTTGCAATATTATTGAAATCATAGTAAAAGTAAAATTGCAAGAAAATAATTATCGGTGTGCTTAGAATTGGTTTAATTCTTGAAAAGATACCTAGGGTTGTAGATCAACTTGATCAAAGCTTGATTCTCTAACTACCCATTAATATAACCTTGTAATTTAATTTATTCCTTAAGTTTAATTAGTCAATTACCAATTCATTAGTTTTCACATTCATGAATTATTAACAACCAATTATTTTGAATTTGCAAATAAAGAGTAGAACTTATATTTCTATTTCAACTTAATTTGTATAGTTCCAATATCAAATTTCACCTCTCGGTCCATCATTCAATAATATTTAATCCAATACAATCAACCAACAATAAGGTGTGAGCAGGGATTTTTTCCCCCACTCCTGGTAGAATGGTTCTTGCGACTTCGGCATTGTTAGGCTCGGGGCCATTGAGAACACAGGCCTAAACCCGGAGAAATTGGAGTCGCCACCTGGATGGGCCGGGAAAAAGAAAAGGGTGGATGACTGGATTCCTAAGGAATCCCCAACCCCCTAATGGGTTTGAAAAGTTGGGTATGTGTGGGGAAGGTGAGAAATGGCCCAGCACCCCCACAACACCCGGTTCATTAGAACTGGCCTCCTTTTTAGGTCTTAATATTATAAAATTCTTAAATATAATGATATTATCCATACTATATACGATCATAAGAATAAATAAATACTTTATTAAAATCACAACAATGTCAAAAATAAAACAAATAAATAGACACCCATCCGAGGATAGAAACATGTCCTTACATCGTCTATGTCTAAAACTAAATAGGACACCCACCGAAAGGTAGAAACGTGCCCTTTACATTAATTCCAAAAAATGAAGATAATTGAAATTACATAAAGATTAATTAATGAGGTACCAATCATGGAAACATACCTCTTATAATTTTAATTAAGAGATAATAATAATAATAATAAAGAAACAATCCATCCATGATAAATTAAACAAATTAAACATTGAAATTAACTAAATCAATAATCAAAACATATAATAAACTACATAATTGAATCTAAAACTTAAATAAAGCAAATAATGATACAAGTTTAGGTTTATATCTCAATTTAGGGTTCATAAATTAACATTTAGGGTTTTGAAATTTCTAAATTAATATAATTATTATTATTATTTAGGCTACTGTAGAGGTTTTTGGAAAAATAGAATTGATTAGGGTTTTATAATTTTAAGAAAATAGTAGGGTTTTTTGTTAATCAAATTAGGGTTTAGGGCTAACATCATGGAATTAGGGTTTTAGAAAGAATACTTTAGAGTTTGGTATTTATAAAAAAAATAATATTTGTAGCTTAAGGTTTTAAATGAGTTACATTTTAGTGTTTCTAAAAAACCAATCAAAGCTTATAGATTATGTGAACTGTGAATATTTTTAAAAAGATTTAAAGACTACTGTGAGTTTTTATTTAAAAAAAACCCTAATGTGATTTTTGAGTAAAGCATTAATTAAATTTCCATGAGATAGGAAAAACAAATAAACATCATAAGCCAAACAAGTTTACTGGTTCTAAAGGTTATGATTTAGTAAATAAACAATATACACTCCATGCAAACTAACGTACATTGATTCAATAAGAAATTGCATACTGTGACTTATAGTTAGATGAAGAAAAAATTTGTTCAATGTTTAAAACAATCAAGCATATGGTATTTATTTAATTTAAACCATACTTTCATTTGTTGACTCCACCAAAATTGTTTGAAAGAGATTCTAGATGAGCTTTGGCAAAGATAGTGAGTACACTGCCTTTGTAAGGTTTTGTGTTATTGATCTTCTTTATCTATCATGGCTGTCTCTTTTGTTTCTCAAGCTTGCTAGGGTTTGTTCATTGAATGATTAATGGATTTTTGAGAGATCCAGCAGCCAACCAAAAGCCAAAGGTCCAAAAAGCTCTCTCCAGATCCCCTTCAGGTTATTTTAAAACCTGTATTTATAATCACTCTCTTAGGTTAAACCTCAAAATTTTATTGTTTAAGAATAGTTTATTTTGATGCATGTTGAATTCATGGGTTTGACACAAATCCATTCCATATTGAATTACAATTACTTGAATTTGATATAGACTGGGTCCGTCTCAAATTAAATTGACTTTGTTTCGACAGAAACTGAACCCATATCGAAGTAGGTATCCGGATTCGACATGGAATTGAAAAACAATAGCCCATATCAAACTGGGAGAGCCCCATTTCAATATGGGGCTTTCCCATGTCAGATTGGATACCCTAATTTGACATGCGATGCCCTTACTATTCAATAATCATCCGAATTAAGCACAAAAACAACCAAACCTTTGAATCAAACCCGTTTTAGGGTTTAGTGCATTGGTATCATGTAAAAACCAACCAAATCTTCTAAAATAGACCTTATTAGGGTTTTAAAAGTTTAATTATCTTATTTTATGTTCTATTGCAATATATTAGTCCAATCAAATATTTAGAATTAGCACCAGACTGGCCAGGGCCAAAATCAAGGGTCTACAATTTGCCCCCTGCTTGAATGATCTTGAATTTATTCAAAGAGTGAAAAGCAACATGATTTTGAATTGATTTTGAACAAGGATGGTTCTAGACTTGGAATGATTCAGATTCTGGATCTAAGGTGAGTTTTGTACTAAAAAATGATTTGGGTTCTAGACTCGAAATGTGTTCTGGACTAAAAAAATAATGTTTTGGGTTCTGGACCCGAAATGAGTTTTGGACTCAAAAATAATTTGGGTTCTGGACCCAAAATGAGTTCTGGACTCAAAAATGATTTGGGTTCTGGACCCGGAATGAGTTTTGGAGTCTAGAATAATTTCGGTTCTGTACCCGAGCGAGTTCTAGACTAAAAAATAATTTAGGTTTAGATACTTAGACCCGAGACTGGGTACTTAGACTTGAGACTAAATTTTTAGGTTCTCGACCCTAAACTAGATTTTGGGTTCTTGATCCGAGACTAAATTTTGGATACTTGACCAGAGACTAGATTTGGGTTCTTAACCCAAGACTGAGTTTTTGGTGCTTGACCCAACTTTGGATTTGGGTGCTCGACCCAACACCGGATTTGTATGCTCAACCAGAAACTGGATTTGGGTACTCGACCTGAAACTAGATTTTTAGGTGCTCGACCTAAAACTGGATTTGGGGTTCTCGACCCGAAACTGGACTTGGGTGCTCGACCTAAAACTGAATTTTTGAGTGCTCGACCTAAAACTAAATTTGGGTGCTCGACCCAAAACTGAATTTTTAGGTGCTTGACCCGTAACTGGATTTTGGGTTCTCAACCCAAAAATTAACTTGGGTGCTCGACCCAAAACTAAATTTTTGGGTACTCGAGCCTAAACTGAAATTTGGGTGCTCGACCCAAAATTGGATTTTTAGCTACTTGACCCGTAACTGAATTTTAGGTACTTGACTCGAGACTGAATTTGGATGCTCGACCTGAAATTGGACTTGGAAACTTGATCCTAAACTAGATTTTTGGGTGTTCAACCCGAAACTAGATTTGGGTGCTAGACCCAACATTAAATTTGGGTGCTCGACCCAACACTGAATTTTGGGTGCTCAACCCGTAACTGGATTTGACTAACCTTTTATTAGTTAAGAATTCTGACTTCCTTTTAACTGTTTATTCCATTCTTTAATGGATTATGGGTCTTCACCCTCAAAATGGATCTTCATCCTTGGACCTTGGATCTTCATCTCTGGTCTTTGGGTCATCACCCTTCAAATTGGATCTTCATCCTTGGCATCAGGTCTTCACCCTTGAAAATGGATCTTCATCCTTGGAAATCAGGTCTTCACCCTTAAAATTGGATCTTCATCCTTTAAGTTGGATCTTCATTCCTTGGAATCGGGTCTTCACCCTTGAAATTGGATCTTTATCCTTTGGACATTTGTCCTATATTGGCTTCAGCTCTTCTAGCTAGACTGATCTTTTGAGTTTTGCATCTTCATTCTTTTGATAGTTAATACGCAGCGGAATCTAGAAAATATTTACCTATATGAAAACATTTGAATACATATTTACAATTATACATATATTTACATTATAAACAAAACTTTACAAAATATAAAAGAGTTATACATGATTGGCAAATCTTCTCTAATCTTTAAGTTCCCAAAATCAACTCTTCAACGTCTACTCTCACTCGGTCTCGAAGAGCTCTCGGGTTCAACTTTATCAACTCTATCACCTGCGCGATTAAACACTATCGCGCTAAGCCAAGGGCTTAGTAAGACAATTCATGCTAATGTTATGCTTTAGTGCAATGCAATGTTTCACATTTGTATTAATAATTCAACATCAATGATACACACTCAATCAATAAAGATCATGCTCAATAGACAATATTCCGTGAATAGTCCATTTCATCATTTAAGTAATATTAACATTTCATTACATTAGAACATCATTTATGATATACATAAAATCTAGACACCTATGGGCCCATCAAGTATTTAATACGATATTCAGAATTTAGAGTTACTGCTTTGGTTCATAAACACCATTATCAAGCCCGTAGGCAACATATACATATATATCTCTATCCATGGATAGCGTAACAGACCCAGTCTCTTGGATCATCAACTCATCTAACTCGAGGAGATCCTCAACCCGGCAAGACTATTACCTTTCATTAAATAGGCATGCCTCCAAAAACCAGAACTCTGAAACTGAATAACATATTAAACATACAATTATTTCATTATTCTCTTTATCAAACTCTTTCTCAATTCTTCTCATCAATTAGGCAAACATGCCATATCTCATTCAATTGAATCATCATAGCATCTTATAACATTTCAATATACATTACTCATGAAACACATTACCATTCACAATGCATAACACAACATTGTTCAATCTCAGCAATGCAATTAGGGCAAAGAACAATCTACATCATTCATAGTTTTAGGATCTTCCACATCCATTTGATTAGGGCATTCTTTGTTTGAAGTATGTTTAAAGTGTTTATGTTTAGGTTTAGGTACCAAAATACCTTTGAAGAATCATAACAATGCAATTAGAACAAAGAATAAAAACCCTAACCAACACATTTGAGGGACACGGGCAGCCCACTTGAGGGACACGGCCAAGCTTGTGGCCGTGTCACTCAACCTCAATTTGACAGTAGGCAACACGGGCAAGGGACACGGCCAAGCTTGTGGCCGTGTCTCCCAACACCAACATCCAGTAGTGAACACAAGCAATAGACACAGCCGTGTCTCCCAAAAATCCTTCCAACACGCCCAAGTTTTCTTGGCTTGGCCGTGTCTCTCCTTGCTTTTGGCCGTGTCATTTGAAAACCAAACCCTAAATGTGTCCAACAATCTTCTAAATGCATTTTAACACATCATGCACAACACAAATTCATTCAAATGGGTACACTCAATAACATAAACACATATCTTACACAATCATCACAATAATCACTTTAATAACACATTAACATCACAATTAAACACAACCACTTCAAAACCCTAAAACCAACATCCTTCTCCATCTTCCAAAATCAACATCCTTCACTTCCAACAACAACACCTATTTAAGTTCTTAACTTAAAACCAAATTTACATTTGAATACACAACACAACTACATCCCATCATCAATTCAACAAACCCTAATGAATTTCAAATACTACTTCAAAAGAATAAAAGAAATCAAAGGAAAGATCTTACCTTAGTTAAAAACTTCTTGAATCAACACTTGATCACTTAATCTTCCTTCAATTTGAGCTCAACACATCAAGATCCTCTCTTCACCTCTTGCTTTCCTTTGTCTATGGAGGAGCCGGCCACAATGGAAAAGAAGAAGAAAATATGAAGAAGCAAAGTCAAATTTTCCTTTTAATCTCCACTAAGAGTTTTTAACTAAACAATTACCAAAACACCCTTTAACCATTTAACTTAACTTTTGTCTCTTATAAGCCCATTTAAGTAATTTCAACCTCACAGAATAAATATCTCTCTTCCATTGACTCTCCCTTTGACTTATGTATATGTTAATTATATCATCATATAAACAACATATACACTTCTCTCTAAACCCTCTTTTCTTTCCCAAAACACATATACATAAACATTCTTATCACATAATATATACATTCAATCAAATGTTAAACCAACAACATAATCAACTTTTAGGGCAAACATGAGGATATTACAAGTTTTATGTCGAAAAACCATCTTAAAAGTTTTAAAAATATCTTTAGTCCTTTGGTCTTTAAAGAAAATTTTATTTTGACCTTACAATGTACTTAGGTCATATTAGAAAAAGAACAAACCAAATAAGTCATGATTTAAGCCAAGACAAATTAACCATAGTCAAACAACAATCACTTTGGGTAAAAACCTAAGGAAAGTAACTAGGCCAATTACATGAGTTTTAGTCTTTAGGTTAAAAAGCTTAGGTTCCCGTAGCAAGTATATACCAAAAGGTATAAGGCTATGAGTGGTTATGCCAAGCTCGATCTCCATACCTTGAGTGAAAGTATGGTATCCATTACATAACACAACATGGGTTACACGGGCATCCTAACTTCACATACACAATGTAAACTAAGTGATGCAATGGATAATATCATGATAAGAAAGAATAGAATAATATAAAGAAAAAAAATCAACTTCTCTTATCCCCAGTGGAGTCGCCAATGTGAGCGGGGATTTTTGTCCCCACTCCTAGTGGAATGGTTCTTACAACTTCGGCACTGTTAGAACACGGGCCTAAACTAGGAAAAAATGGAGTCGACACCCGGATGGGCCGAGAAAAAGAAAGGGGCGGATGACTCGATTCCTAAGGAATCTTGAAAAATTGGGTACATATGGGGAAGGTGAGAAATGGCCCAGCACCCCCACAACACTCGGTTCATTGGAACTGACCTCCTTTTCAGGTCTTAATATTATAAAATTTTTAAATATAATGATATTATCCATACTACATGTGATCATAAGAATAAATAAATACTTTATTAAAATCACAAATAAATGGAAATCCATCCGAGGATGGAAATATGTCCTTACATCGTCCATGTCTAAAACTAAATAGGACACCCACCGAAAGGTGGAAACATGTCCTTTACATTAATTCCAAAATATGAAGATAATTGAAATTACATAAAGATTAATTAATGAGATACCCAATCATGGAAACTTACCTCTTACAATTTTAATAAACAAATAATAATAATAATAAAGAAACCATCCATCCATGATAAATTAAACAAATTAAACATTGAAATTAACTAAATCAATCATCAAAACATATAATAAACTACATAATCGAATCTAAAACATAAATAAAGCAAATAAAGATACAAGTTTAGGTTTATATCTCAATTTATGGTTCTTTAATTAACATTTAGGGTTTTAGGATTTTGGAATTAATACAATTATTATTATTATTATTATTATTATTATTATTATTATTATTATTATTATTATTATTTAGGCTACTGTGGAGGTTTTTGGAAAAATGGAATTGATTGGTGGTTTTATAATTTTAAGAAAGTAGTAGGGTCTTTGGTTAATCAAATTAGGTTTTAGGGCTAAAATCATGGAATTAGGGTTTTTAGAAAGAATAATTTAGAGTTTGGTATTTATAAAAAATAATATTTGTAGCTTAAGGTTTTAAATGAATTAGGGTTTAGTGTTTTTGAAAAACCAATCAAAGTGTATAGATTATGTGAATTGTGAATATTTTTAAAATGATCTAAAGACTACTGTGAGTTTTTTTATAAAAAAAACCCTAATGTGATTTTGGAGTAAAGCATTGATTAAATAGCTATGAGATAAGAAAAACAAATGAACATCCTAAGCCAAACAAGTTCACTGGTTCTAAAAGTTATGATTTAGTAAAAAAACAATATGCACTCAATGCAAACTAATGTACACTGATTCACTAAGAAATTACATATTGTGACTTTTAGTTAGATGAAGAACAAATTTATTCAATGTTTAAAACAATCAAAGCATATGGTATTTATTTAATTTAAACCATACTGTCATTTGTTGGCTTTACCAAAATTTTTTGAACGAGATTCTGGATGAGCTTTGGCAAAGTCAGTGAGTACGTTGCCTTTGTAGGGTTTTGTGTTGTTGATCTTCTTCGTCTATCCTTGTTGTCTCTTTTATTTCTCAAGCTTGCTAGGGTTTGTGTAATATCCCAAAGTATACCCTAAAAGTTTCAGAAATTTTGTTGTATTTGGATTTAATGTATATGTTTTATAGAAAGAGAAAAGAAGTAAAGATAAAAGATATATATATATATATATAACATATACAAGTCAAAGAAATGGAAGTCAAAAGAAGATAAGTTAATTAAAAGGAAATATTATAAGAGATAAATGTATATGAAGGATGATATGTATATATGGTATTTGAAAAATATGGGAAATATAAAAGCAATATATAAGAGATATACATATATCAACATATACATCACATATACAATAATTAATAATTAATAATAATAATAATAATAATAATAATAATAATAATAAGAGAAAAAGAAGAAAAGAAAGTCAAAGGGAAGGATAAATTGTGGTGGAGGATTTTTGTGATATTTTATTATTATTATTATATATATATATAAGATAAGCTTGAATAAAGAAAGAAGATTTTCTTTCTTTCTTCTTCTTCTTCTTTCTTGAACGTGGAAAGAGAGAGAGAGAGATGTGATTTTATTTACTTACACATCAAATTCTTAAGGGCTTTAAGAGAATTGAAGGTGAATATTGAAGATTTGGCAAAGAATTCAAGTAAGTATTCATTTCCTTGTATTGATTTCTATTGATTGAGCTTATATTTGATATGGTTAGTGTGTGAAGATGATGATAATGAAAGATTGAAGTATATAGATATGTTGAATTGGTATTTGGATGATGATAATATGGTTATTTGTGAGGATGATGATGGATTGTAGAAATTGTTTAGTAAGGGTTTAATATAAATGAGTTGAGAAATTGAATAATTGATATATGGATGATGTATATAATGATTATTATTATGATATGTTGAAGTTATATAAGTGTTAGATTAATTGGTAATTGATGTATGTTATGAGTTTGATCAATTATTATCTTGGATTTTCTATATATTTGTGTTTATTGAAGTTAAAAACACAGAATACATGAATTTGGTCCGAAACAGAGGAAAAATGGATGCCACGGTCGTGGCAAATGAGTGCCACGGTCGTGGAAAGTGCGGGACACGCCCGTGGGGGTTTTGGAGAAAAGTGGGCAGATTCATTTGCTAACCCACGGCCGTGGGGTTGTGAGGCCACGACTGTGGGGACTTAGATAGTGGTTTTGGTTTGTAATTTGTGATCTATGAGTCTAGTATGAGACTAAAAGGTGAATAATTGTATTGGAATTCATGTGTATTTGTAAGTAAGTGTGTATTATTCCTTTTGGATTAGGTTGTGAAGAGGTTGAATTGCCCTAATCCAAGTAGTGAAGAATTCTTGGAAAAGGAAGTGTATAGATTGGTCTGAGTTGTTCTTGAGGTAAGTACAAACTTACATGGTTGCATTCATTTACATAATTTTGAGACATAACACATTTGGTTATAAATGTGTTAAGTAATTTACTATATTGTTAATACGATGTGATTAATGTTATGATTTGTATCATGTGAAAGATATGATGATTATTCAAAATGTATGTGCAATGCAATTGGTTATGATGAATACTTTAATGATGATTTTCTTTAATGTGAATTGAGATATGATGAGATGTGATGCCATTGTTGTTGGCTATGATAATGCAAATGAAATAATTGGGGCATGATTGCCTATTTAATTATGGAATATGAAATGAGAAATGAATGGAGAAAGAGAATGATAGAGATAAATGATATATTTGTGTGCTTAATATGTTATTCAATTTTCAGAGTTCTGGGTTTGGCGGCATTCCTATGATTCACTGGGTAGGTGAAAAGACTAGGTCGTAAGCCGAGTCCAGCTAAAAAATGTGAAATGTGATGTTTTTGGGGTGAAAAGACTGGGTCGTAAGCCTCAAAAACAAATTATTGAAGCTAGATTGAGTGAAAAGACTGGGTCGTAAGCTCAAATCTAGTTGATTATCCATGGATAAATATATGTATCGCCTACGGGCTTGATGATTGTGATTATGGACCAAAGCAGTAACTCTGAATTTTGAATAACATATTAGTGTCTTTTGGGCCCATGTGTGTCTTTGTTTCAATGTGAATCATAAATGATGAATTAATTGAATTATATATAATGACATGTAATGTTATGAAGAGTGATATGATAATGATACATAGGTATATTATTGAAAAAGAATGTGGCCTGAGAAGCTATGCTGAATGATGAGATTATGAATGTTCTAATAAGTTATGGAATTGTGATTTGTGTTAATGATATATGTGTATATGTATATTGTAATATCCTCATGTATACCTTAGAAGTTTTGATTATGTTATTGTTGTTGTTGTTATAAATTGGATGGAATATATATGTGTCAAATTGCAAGAGAAAAGAAATTGAGAAGAGAATGGTTATGTATTTGTGTTTTGGGAAAGAAAAGAGGGTGTAGAGAGAAGTGTATATGTTGTTTATATGGTTGTATAATTAACATATACATAAGTCAAAGGTGGAGTCAATGCAAGAGGATATTTTTGTGTGACATGTGTAATGACTATAATGGGCACATATGAGACAAAAGGTTAATTAAATGGATGAGGGCATGTTGGTAATTGTTTTGTTAAATTGGGTGGTGGAGATTTAAAGAAGAAGAAATGGTTGATTTGTATTCATTCTTCTTCTCTTCTCATGTGTGTGCCGGCCATTGAAGAAAAGAGAGAGCAAGAGAGGTGTTCTTGAAGCTAGAACCAAATTGAAGAGGCAATCAAAGGGATTGGTTAGAGATTTGTGAAATTTCTTTATCTAAGGTAAGACTTCTCTTGTTTTCCTTTGTCAATTTTGAAGTTGTGTCTAAAAGAAATTGTGATTTATTGATGTGATGATTTGGTGTGTTTGATATGTGTTTATAAGTGTTTAAAGTGATTGTAAGTTAAAAGATGGAATTGGTAAAGGTTGATTGTGGAAGATCAAGTGGGGAGTTGGTTTTAAGGTTTGGTTTTGGTGAATGTTTTAATGTAATGTTTATGTGTTGTTTAAGTGGTTAATGTGATGAATATGTAAGATATGTGTTAATAACATTGATTAGAACAAATTGAATGAAGTTATTGTTGTGCAAAGGGTGTGAAAATGCATTTGGAAGAGTGTTGGTTTTGATTAGGGTTGTGTTCTTGAGTGACACGGCTAGAATCGATGAGAAACACGGCCAAGACTTGAGAAATTTGGGTGACACGGCCAAGTTGGAGGGATTTTGGCCGTGTTGGTTATGTTTTGGGGTGACACGGCCATTGGCTTGGCCGTGTCCCTTGAGTGTGTTTGCCACTGCCTGAGTTGTGTTGAGAGACACGACCGTGTCCTTGCCCGTGTCTGCCTCGGGAAGTTTTGGTTTTGAGAGACACGGCCACAAGCTTGGCCGTGTCCCTTGGGTGTGTTTGCTACTGTGATGGTTTTGGTTCTTCATGCATTGTTTGATTCTTCAAAAGTCTTGTGCTCCTAAACATTTTATATACACCCTAAGTACTTTGTAATCAAAGAATGACCTAAACAAATGTATGTGGATGATTCTAAACCTATAAATAATGATCTTTGGATTAGGTTTTGAAGAGATTGTGTTGCATTAACCTAAATGTTGAGAATTCTTGGAAGAGGAAATGTATAGAGGAATGGGAATAGTTCTTGAGGTAAGTACCAATACATATGATTGTATTTAATTACATAATTTGAGGCTTAACACATTTGTTTGCAAATGTGTTAAGTGATCTATTATATTGTTAATATAATTGGACTAAGGTGATGATTGAATGATGTGAAGGATGTGAAGATCATTAACAAGGTAAGCATAAACTCTATTTGATTGTATATCCTTATATGTCTTTGAACATTAACACATTGGGATGAAAGTGTTAAATAAGCTATTATATTGTGAATGTAAATGAAGAATGTAAATTGCTGTATATATATAGATATATATAAAGGATGAAATATGAAATGGGAAAGGTAGGAAGAAATGTGGATCATTCTTAAGGTATGTGCAATTTGTTGTGATAAATGCTCTAGTAATGAATGATGTTAATGTGTTTTGAGAAGTGAGAAAATGTTATGTTATATGCATTGTGAATCTTGTGTATGGCAATGTATTATATGAATAATATACTTTGAAATGTGATATCAATGATGCCATATGTATCATATGGATTGAGATATGATATGATATGAAGCCATTGTGATTGGCTATGATGATTCAATTGAAAGAGATAAGGCATGTTTGCCTAATTGATGATGAGATTGATAATGAAATAATAAATGAATTGTGTAACTAATGTGTTATTCGATTTCAGAGTTCTGGGTTTGGAGGCATGCCTATAAAATGAAAAAGGTAACAGTCTTGCCGGGTTGAGGATCTCTTCATTTTGAGTTGAATTGAGATCCAAGAGACTGGGTCTGTTACACTATGAGAAATTGTGATTATGAGATATATGATTGGTAACAGTCTTGCCGGGTTGAGGATCACCTCGAGTTTAGCCGAGTTGATGATCCAAGAGACTGGGTCTGTTATGCTATCCATGGATAGAGATATTGATATATGATGCCTACGGGCTTGATAATTATGATTATAGACCAAAGCAGTAACTCTGAACTTTGAATAACATATTAGTGTTTTGGGCCCGAGTCTGTCTTTATTGTTAATGTGAAATGCAAGTATTGAAATATTGATTGTGAGTATTAATACTGAATTATGCTTGGTGAATTGTGAATAATATAATGTTATTAAGTGTAATATGTAAATTAATTGTGGTTGATGATAAAGGTTGTCTTTATTGGAAATGTGATTTATGATTTGTATGATATGTAATTTGTGTATCGCAATAATGAGTGATATGATGTGTAATGTGTGTATTGCAATAATGAGTGTATGATATGTAATGTGTGTATCGCAATAATAATTGGTATGATATGTAAAGTGTGTATTGCAATAATGATTGGTATAGTATATATAATGTAGGGGTATTAATATATTGGTTTTGAGTATTGGTGATGCATTGGGTTTGGTGATAATATTATGTATATATGTACATCATATATGAAATTAGCTATGATATATTAAAGATGAAATTAAAAAGAAAAGAAGATATGATAAGAACTAATTATATATTGAATTGATGTATCATTATATGTCAATACTTCTATACTATATGTTTATATCTTTATAGTTGGACTACTAAGCTCTCGGGCTTAGCGCGGGTGTTTATTCGCGCAGGTATATAGATGGAAGATATGAAGTCTTTTATTATGCCACAAGAAGAGTAAAGTTTGTCGAGACCAACTAGAGGGTAATGCATACATGTATAAATTTTTAATTATGATGTATTTCTGACGAGAGAGTATTTATATGTATAAATGAAGTTTTGATAAAGATAATGATTTTGTAAATGTTATTTAAATTAATGTATTATGGTTTGAACTCTGTTACAGGTTTTTAAAAGGTAACGAAAAGTGACATCCTTATACTTTATATATTTACTGTATGTATACTAGGTATACATATAGTACTTATATAGGGTATCGGGATGTTACATATATAATTATGAGATTAGTAGAAATATATGAAAAGTGTAATTGAAATGGGAAAACATGATAAGAAAATAATGGTACATGAAGTTAATATATGAGTATGATTTTCTGTGTGGTATGCTTATAATATTTATTTTTACTACTAAGCTTTCGAGCTTAGCGCGGTTGTGTAAATCGCGCAGGTGAGTAGGTGGTTGATCTGAAGTCAAGTCGTTATGCCACAAGAAGGGTAAGAGTATTTCGAGACCAACTAGAAGGTGGTGCATACATGTACAATTTAGTTATGTTATATTTTGATAAAAATGTAAACATTTGTATAAATGAATTTTGGTAAAGACAAGATCATTATATATATGTAATATCATTAAAAGTATAATGAGTTTGTAAATGTTCTTTAAATAAAATGTATTACTATTTGGAACTAAAGGAAAGGTTTTTAATCTGAAATGAAAAGTGACATTCTTATACTTTATATACGTACTGCATGTATACAAGCTATATGTATAGTACTTATATAGAGTATGGGGGTGTTACAATTATTTTGGTATCAGAGCTTAGGTTTGAGATTCTCGGCCTAAGTAAATTTAAAACGAAAAGAGGAAATTTTTTTTAAAAAAAGTGAAATTATGATACATGCATATGCATTACCACCTAGGTTGGTCTCGGATGTGGCATTATGTGATTTATAGTATATCTGAATTATATGAGATGGATGATAGTGTGTGAATGAGGTTTTACATGAAGGTAAAGCTAGAGAAAGAAATGATATAGGAAAATTTGTATAAGTATAATTGATAAATTAAAGAATTGAAGTTTACTTAAGTAAAGTAAATTTTGAAATTTCTGATTATGGAAGTGTGATTGTGAAAAAGGTCATAAAGAACTGAATAGGAGAATAATGTTGGAAATGAGTTTAAAAAAAAATTAAAGTAATTACTCTTTTCTCTAAAGTTTGGATATCTTTCTAATAAAGCTTATGTTTGGATTGCTAGAGAGAGGAAATATATTTGGATTGTTAATATGGATAGATATGTTATTAAATTGAAGAAAGTATGGTGGAATATTGAGTGAGTTGATTAGTATAGACAAAGTGTGACAATTTAAGGTTTTGGGTATGTAAAGTTCAGGTTTTTAAAAAGGGATGGTGTTGGTTAAAGTAAGGAGATATAATGGTGTTGTTTGCATTGTTGTTTTGATACAAACATTGTGATTTTAATATTAGAAATGTAATATGTTTAAGTGTTGATAAAGCTCATATTAATGGTGGTAATATGTGAAAGTTGAATTTTTGAAACGAGCTTTAATAATTGTGAAAATGATATGTTTTGATGTTACATTATGGTATATATATAATGCTTTTAAAGTTAATATTAAGAAAATGAGATTAGTAAATTGAAGTTTAGGTAAAGTAGTAAGTTGAGAGTTAGAGTTTTAATGGAATTCTAATGAGGATTATTTAGATATCGATAGTATAATGTCTATTAAACATATGAGCTAATTTGAATGAATATTATTGCGTAAGAAAGTACTATGAATTGGGTAATGTGATTGATAATATAAAAATTTGTTTTGTAATAAAGGGAAAACGAATAAACAAGTGAAAATGAGTTACTTTAAGTAATTTGACTGTAAATGATGAAAATGGATATGAAGGGTATACTAAATGCTTTTAAAAAACAAATGTGAGAGAGATGTCACATTAGAAATGTGACTAGGATGTATGTGAAGTGTTATTATGGTTAGAATGTATATATTTGTTGTGTTGACGAATAATTTAAGTTATATTAAAAGAATGAGAATGATAATGTTCAAAGAAAAGTAATAAACATTAAATTTGTATAGATTATATGCAAAAGAGAAATTAAATAAAATTGCATGATTATGTGTATACATGTATAGGATATGTGAGATGAGTTTTTCGATATGAATGTAATTGTATTATGTAAGAAATGTGGAAAGTAAGTCACATTATGAATGTGACCTATGAATGTGTATGTGGTATAACTACTGGTCTAATGGTATTGAGAATAATATTGCATGTGTTAATGAACCCAAGAGAGATTAGGTCCTGACCTGCGCAGAGTTAGACTATGTGATGAAATTGAGAGTGAGAATGGACTCGAGTAATACTGGATGGTGAAATTGTTATGGTAATCACTGAACTTGATGATCATATAATATTTTGAGTCCCAAAGTATTTACATGTGGAAAGGTTCTATGTATATGTGTATAATGAGAGATTGTAAGGAAAAAGGGGAAGTATAATGTATAAAAAAAAATTTAGAAGAGGTAGATTAGAAATGGAGTAACAAATGTAAATTGTGTAAGATTTGCATATGATCGAATATGTATACGTAAGAGATGTTAATAGTAATATTATTGAAACATGAATTAGGCTAATGATGATCATATAATCGAGTGCAAATTGATTTGAAACGGAGTTGCAATGTGTTAACTCTTGGTGTAGCAAAAGTTTAGAGAATGAATATGTAATCCTTGCGATACAAACTTAGTATTGTAATTGGACAGATTGGAAGCAGAATAATAAAGGGACAGTATTGATTTATAAGCCACAGGCGTGACCATTAATCTCCTATGGCCATATGATTTGTTTAGTATATTTGGCCGGTTAATTTTGTTATCCAGAGATTTGAGCCTGAGATAACATGATTGTAGTATAGTTTTTATGAGATTGATAATTATGTTTCTAGAAACATAATTAAGAGTTATGATGGGTAAAGTTGTACTTTATCATTTTATGTTAGAAATTTGTTTATAATTATAGAAAGTATGGAAGAAAAGAGAACTGTGAAAATGTTTTGCGTTATGGATAATATGATAGAAAGGTAATTATTGTAAAAATAGTAATAATATGAATGTGAGGAGATGCTAAATGGGAGAATTACAAAATGTGATTGAAAGTGATACTGAATATGTTTATGGTATAAAATGAATAAGTGGATGGACTTAAGGTTTAAGTGAGTGAATTATGAGTAATATATATGATATGAGATAATCATGAGAATTTTGTGGAAATTGTACTAAGAAAATAGAAAATAAACTATATGTATATTGAAAGATAATTTAAAAAGATTTGTTAATAATAATCATAATTTCAAAAAGTTGAATATGGATCTGAAGAAATTAGAATATGAATATAAGTTTGACATAAGGGAATTAGGTCATATATATTGTGAAATCTAATGATAAATTTAAATAAGTTAATTGTTGGTTTGAATCAAATAAGATTGAGACGTTAGTATATTGTAACAGATAGATCAATTGATCTAGATTTTGCTAAGGTTGCGAATTATTATAGAGATTTAATATGTATAGTTGTACTAAGAGTATAAAATTTAAATAATAATGTATATGATGTAATATTATAACAAATAAATGGACATGAATGAATTGAGTTATATCAGTTATAAATGATGATAAAAGGGAAAAGGTTGATTACCTGTAAAGTAAGTTTAAAGGCATTGTACTAATATTTATGTTAAGTGAGAAGCATGCTAAAGAAGAAATTAAGTGTATGAAGAATAAGGATATGGTTATCAATTAAGGTTTGATAAATATCTATTCTGAAAGTGATTGTAATGACGGTCTAATCAATATAAGATATAAATCAATGATTTTTAAGGTTAAAGTTAAGAGAGTATTTATAAAGAGATGAAGTGATAAAATATCTTGAATGTAATAATTGGACAAAGTATATGGATATTATAAGATGATTTGATTCTTGTATAAAGATAAATTAATTTGGAGTGTAATGAGTTATTTTGAATGTTTGGTTAAGAAGTAATAAGATATATATATATATATATAATGATGAGTTATGAAATTTTGAGAAGATGATTGACTCTAAGGGGGAGAGTAGAAGTTATGTGATCTGATGACATAATAACTTAATAATATAATTAACTTCATATGAAAATTAAGATGGTATTTTGTTAAAAATGGGTTGCTACTGTACTGGATAATTTCAAGGACGAAATTATTTAAGGGGGAGAGAATTGTTAATATCCAGAAGTATACCCTAAAAGTTTCAGAAATTTTGTTGTATTTGGATTTAATGTATATGTTTTATAGAAAGAGAAAAGAAGTAAAGAGAGAGTGTATATGTTGTATATATAGATATATATATATAACCAATACAAGTCAAAGAAATGGAAGTCAAAAGAAGATAAGTTAATTAAAAGGAAATATTATAAGAGATAAATGTATATGAAGGATGATATGTATATATGGTATTTGAAAAATATGGGAAATATAAAAGCAATATATAAGAGATATACATATATCAACATATACATCACATATACGTGATGTATATATTGGTGTAGGAAAAGTATGTGTATATAATTAATAATAATAATAATAATAATAATAATAATAATAATAATAATAATAATAATAATAATAATAATAATAATAATAATAATACTAATAGTGATAAGAGAAAAAGAAGAAAAGAAAGTCAAAGGGAAGGATAAATTGTGGTGGAGGATTTTAGTGATATTTTATTATTATTATTATTATATATATATATATAAGATAAGCTTGAATAAAGAAAGAAGAATTGAAGGTGAATATTGAAGATTTGGCAAAGAATTCAAGTAAGTATTCATTTTCTTGTATTGATTTCTATTGATTGAGCTTATATTTGATATGGTTAGTGTGTGAAGATGATGATAATGAACGATTGAAGTATATAGATATGTTGAATTGGTATTGGATGATGATAATATGGTTATTTGTGAGGATGATGATGGATTGTAGAAATTGTTTAGTAAGGGTTTAATATAAATGAGTTGAGAAATTGAATAATTGATATATGGATGATGTATATAATGATTATTATTATGATATGTTGAAGTTATATAAGTGTTAGATTAATTGGTAATTGATGTATGTTATGAGTTTGATCAATTATTATCTTGGATTTTCTATATGTTTGTGTTTATTGAAGTTAAAAACACAGAATACATGAATTTGGTCCGAAACAGAGGAAAAATGGATGCCACGGTCGTGGTAAGTGAGGGACACGCCCGTGGGGGTTTTGGAGAAAAGTGGGCAGATTCATTTGCTAACCCACGGCCGTGGGGTTGTGAGGCCACGACCGTGGGGACTTAGATAGTGGTTTTGGTTTGTAATTTGTGATCTATGAGTCTAGTATGAGACTAATAGGTGAATAATTGTATTGGAATTCATGTGTATTTGTAAGTAAGTGTGTATTATTCCTTTTGGATTAGGTTGTGAAGAGGTTGAATTGCCCTAATCCAAGTAGTGAAGAATTCTTGGAAAAGGAAGTGTATAGATTGGTGTGAGTTGTTCTTGAGGTAAGTACAAACTTACATGGTTGCATTCATTTACATAATTTTGAGACTTAACACATTTGGTTATAAATGTGTTAAGTAATTTACTATATTGTCAATACAATGTGATTAATGTCATGATTTGTATCATGTGAAAGATATGATGATCATTCAAAATATATGTGCAATGCAATTGGTTATGATGAATACTTTAATGATGATTTCTTTAATGTGAATTGAGATATGATGAGATGTGATGCCACTGTTGTTGGCTATGATAATGCAAATGAAATAATTGGGGCATGATTGCCTATTTAATTATGGAATATGAAATGAGAAATGAATGGAGAAAGAGAATGATAGAGATAAATGATATATTTGTGTGCTTAATATGTTATTCAATTTTCAGAGTTTTGGGTTTGGCGGCATGCCTATGATTCGCTGGATAGGTGAAAAGACTGGGTCGTAAGCCGAGTCCAGCTGAAAAATGTGAAATGTGATGTTTTTGGGGTGAAAAGACTGGGTCGTAAGCCTCAAAAACAAATTCTTGAAGCTAGATTGAGTGAAAAGACTGGGTCGTCAGCTCAAATCTAGTTGATTATCCTTGGATAAATATATGTATCACCTACAGGCTTGATGATTGTGATTATGGACCAAAGCAGCAACTCTGAACTTTGAATAACATATTAGTGTCTTTTGGGCCCATGTGTGTCTTTGTTTCAATGTGAATCATAAATGATGAATTAATTGAATTATATATAATTACATGTAATGTTATGAAGTATGATATGATAACGATACATAGGTATATTATTGAAAAGGAATGTGGCCTGAGAAGCTATGCTGAATGATGAGATTATGAATGTTCTAATAAGTTATGGAATTGTGGTTTGTGTTAATGATATATGTGTATATGTATATAATTATGAGATTAGTAGAAATATATGAAAAGTGTAATTGAAATGGGAAAACATGATAAGAAAATAATGGTACATGAAGTTAATATATGAGTATGATTTTCTGTATGGTATGTTTATAATATTTATTTGTACTACTAAGCTTTCGAGCTTAGCGCGGATGTGTAAATCGCGCATGTGAGTAGGTGGTTGATCTGAAGTCAAGTCGTTATGCCATAAGAAGGGTAAGAGTATTTCGAGACCAACTAGAAGGTGGTGCATGTTAGGAAATCATGGAGATCACTGCGAACAAAACACGTAGCGGAAAAAAAAATTTTGATCTCTGATTTCCCACTAGGATCCATGCTGTTCGTTTAATTCGACGAAAGTGTACAAAGAACTAACCTGTTGATGATTCAAAATCACAGTTTGGAATAGATGCCTCGATCGCAAAACACCCTCTATAGCGTATCCACACGAATGCTACCGTCTGGAGTGCTAGCTCTCCGCAACGGCGAAGGCTGAAAATGTTTTCTCTAAAACGTATTAGGGTTTCTTTTTTGTTCACTTTTTAATTTTCTAATGTTACCTATCAGAAGACTTAACTTCTAGAGAGAATATAATCACTCCAGAATGCAATTCGAAATTGGATAAGGTAAGTCAAATTCAGAATCCAAATCTAATTAGGATTCTGAATATATTATCTAATAATATATATAATTGGATAAGGTAAGTCAAATTCAGAATCCAAATCTAATTAGGATTCTGAATATATTATCTAATAATATATATATAAACGAAAATAATAATAATAATAAATATTAATATCTAATATTAATATTATTAATATTATATCCAGCCCAAAGCGCATTCTTGTGTGTGACCCGATAGGCCCATATTAATTGGCAGTCAATTTAATCTCTATTAAACCAACAAGTCATAATTGGCCTCTAGTAAGGCGTTACAACTACCCAATTAATATAAGGAATGTCCAATTTGCCTAATAATAGTACATGCATTAATCCCTTTGTCACACGATATCTAGCTTGAACATAAGTCATGGTCAACATCATACTTATATTATCCAAACTTATGATTACTCGATCTCCAAGTAGACTGATAAAAACAAATGAAATTGATCACACTATCAATTCATTTGAGCACGGCCATGCATTTCACAGTCTCACTTATCGAGGGGCCCAAAAGATATCTCTCTCAAAGAGAGGGACAAATTCTATCTTGATTGTTCATTATCCTCTACATAATTTCTATCATATATGATCATAACCTTTATTACTATCCAGTTACGGATAATGTTGATCATGTCAAAATATAATAGTCCTTATATTGGAAACTATGACAATCTCAAGTCAAAGAATTAATACATAACTATCATGAGATTTACTTATGACACTAACCCATGTAGTAATCTCATGATGGGTCTATCCAATACATTGTTCTCTAACAAGTATCTATGAAATTGATTTGTATCACTATACACATAACCATCTGATGATTATCAAATCAATGTTCATACTGGTTAAGAATTTTTTTTATCTCTATAACAATAATAAACCAGGGACAAATATCAAAATTTTGTAACATGCAAACAAACAATAATGATAATAAAACCTCATTTATTAATAATGAATGTATAATATAATGATCCAAATAAATGGCCTAGGGCACATACACTAACAATCTCCCACTTGCACTAGGCCTACAAATTTCTAAGACCCATAGATCTAGTGTGCTGATCATGCTTGACCCGTGAGAGAGGCTTTGTTAATGGATCTGCTATGTTATCATTTGTGTCAACTTTGCATATCTTGATATCTCCTCTATCGATAATGTCTCAAATGAGGTGAAAATGCCTGAGTATATGCTTAGACCTTTGATGAGATCTAGGCTCTTTTGCCTGTGCTATGGCACCATTGTTGTCACAATAAATGTCCACAGGATTTGCAATGCTAGGCACCACTCCTAGCTCAGTGATGAATTTCTTCAACCAGACTGCTTCCTTAGCTGCATCTGATGCTGCTATATACTCAGCCTCTGTTTTGAACTCTTCCAACTAACAGCTCCACCATTCAATGTGAATACAAAACCTGACTGCGATCTAAAATCATCTATGTCAGTTTGGAAACTAGCATCTGTGTAACCATTTACAACTAGCAAATCTTCCAAACCTCCATAAACCAAGAATACATCTTTAGTCCTTCGAAGGTACTTAAGAATATTCTTGACAGCTGTCCAGTGACCTTCACCAGGATCAGCTTGAAATCTACTAGTTGCACTTAATGGATATGAGACATCTGGTCTAGTACATAACATGGCATACATAATAGATCCTATAGCAGAAGCATAAGGAATCTTATTCATTCGATCTCGCTCATCAGATGTCATAGGACATTGACTCTTGCTGAGATGAATGCCATGAGACATTGGCAAGAATCCCTTTTTGGAATCTTGCATGTTGAACCTCTTTAACACTTTATCTATGTATGTACTTTGACTCAGGCCAATTATCCTTCTAGATCTATCTCTATAGATCTTTATACCAAGGATATAGGCAGCCTCACCTAAGTCTTTCATTGAGAAAGAATTCCCTAACCAAGTCTTAACCTTTTGCAAGGTAGGGATATCATTCCCAATGAGTAATATGTCATCCACATATAAGACTTAAGCATAGCAACTGGTGAAAAGGTTTCATCATAGTCTATACCATGAGTTTGCTTGAAACCTTTTGCAACAAGGCTTGCTTTATAAGTCTGCACATTCCCATCCATGTCAGTTTTCTTCTTGAAAACCCATTTTCAACCAATAGTCTTAATACCCTCTAGAGGATCAATTAAAGACCAAACTTGGTTGTCAAACATAGATTGCATCTCAGATTTCATGGCTCCAAGCCATTTGTCTGAATCTGGACCTGACACGGCTTCTTGATAGGTAGTAGGCTCATCTTGATCTATGAGCATTACTTCACTATCATCAGTCATAAGAAATCCATATCTCTCTGGCTGACGACGTGTCCTAACAGACCTGCGAGGGATTTGTGTTACATCTTCAGACTCCACAACTATTTGTGGTTCTGAAATAGGCTCTATAGACGGCTCAATGATTTCTTGTGGTACTTGAGTTTCCTCAAGTTCTACTATACTCCCACTAGTTCTCTTAGAAAGAAATTCCTTTTCCAAAAAGATCCCATTTCGAGCGACAAACACTTTGTTCTCTGAAGGAGTATAGAAATAGTATCCTTTAGTTTCCTTAGGATACCCCACAAAATTACATTTGATAGACTTTGGAGCTAACTTATCTGAAACTGGTCTTTTCACATAAGCTTCACAACCCCAAATCTTAAGAAAAGACAAACTAGGTTCCTTACCTGTCCATATCTCATATGGTGTCTTTTCAACAGCCTTAGATGGTACACGGTTCAGAATGAATGCAGCTGTCTCCAAGGCATGACCCCAAAAAGATAAAGGAAGATCTGCTTGGCTCATCATTGATCGAACCATATCTAATAGAGTTTGATTTCTCCTTTCAGAAACTCCATTCCACTGTGGAGTTCCTGGAGGAGTCAGTTGTGAAACAATTCCACAATCCCTTAGATGATGATCAAACTCTTGGCTCAAATATTCACCACCTCGATCTGATCGAAGTTGTTTAATTATTTTTACCAAGTTGATTTTGTACTTCATTTTGAAAAGTTCTAAACATTTCAAAAGACTCATTCTTATGTTTCATTAGGTAGACATAGCCATACCTACTGAAATCATCAGTAAAAGTAATGAAGTATCAAAATCCTCCTCTGGCACTAATGCTAAAAGGACCACATACATCTGTATGTATCAAGCCCAATAAATCATTAGCCCTTTCACTATGCCCAGTAAAAGGATCCTTTGTCATCTTACCAAGCAAACAAGACTCACATGTTTCAAATGATTCAAAATCAAATGAATCTAATAATCCATCTTGATGGAGCTTAGAAATGTGTTTCTCATTGATATGGCTAAGGCGACAATGCCATAAATAAGTAGGGTTTAACTCATTTGGCTTAGTTCTCTTAGAAGTTATGTTATAGATATCATTACCATTCGAATCATCAAGATTAAGGATATAAAGGCCATTATAAGAATTTGCAATACCATAAAGCAAATCATTTTTTTTTATCAAAAATAGAACATTTCTTATTCTTAACAAAAAATGAATAACCTTCATCATCCAAAACAGATACTAAAATAAGATTCCTACTCATAGTAGGAACATAAAAGCAATTGCTCAAAATTAACAAAAACCCATTGGGCATAACAAGTTCATAAGTTCCTACAGCTATAGCAGCAACTCTTGCTCTATTGCCAACACGTAGGTCCACTTCGCCCTTCTTCAGCATCCTACTCCTTTTGAGTCCCTGCATATTTGTACAGATATGAGATCCACATCCGGTATCTAATACCCAGGAAGAAGGAATAGATAAATTAATTTCTATAACATAAATACCTGAAGATGTAGTCGCACTACCCTTAAACTTCTTTAACTCATCCAAATAGAGTTGACAATTTCTCTTCCAATGCCCAGGCTTGTTGCAATGGAAACAAGTCCCTTCCTTAGGAACTTTAGCCTTAGGTTCAGGTTTTGGTTTAGCTTGTCCCTTGGACCCTTTAGCACCTTTTGCCTTACCCTTGCCTTTAGTATATTTGGCTTTCTTTTTCATTTGTTTAATATTGACATTCAATATTTGGGTAGGCTTTTTGATATTCCCCTCAGCAGTTTTGAGCATACCAAGTAGCTCAGGAATGGATTTCTCCATGTCATTCATGTTATAGTTCATGACAAACTGTGAGAAACTGCTAGGCAATGAATGTAGGATCAAATCCGTGGAGAGTTCTAAACTCAGGGGATATCCAAGTCTAGCAAGGTGATCTAGATAGCCTTTCATCTTCAAAACATGAGCACTAACAGATTCACCTTCAGACATTTTGCAGTCAAATAATGCAACAGCGGTGTTAAACCTATCTTGCCTAGCCTGTTGTTGGAAAGCTTGTTTGAGATGCACACTGTAACACCCCCACACCCAATACATACACACTACATACACCACAATGTAGTATACATGTATCGAATATAGGAATGCTACGGATTCTTATAACATTCAAGAACATTTTATATAATACCATCATCTTTCTCAATATACATTATAGATAATAAATAATCAATTTGTATATAAAACAAAATAGGTATATAAATATATTTAGTTAATACGCAGCGGAATCTAGAAAATATTTACCGATATGAAAACATTTGAATACATATTTACAATTATACATATATTTAAATTATAAACCAAACTTTACAAAATATAAAAGAGTTATACATGATTGGCAGCTTTCTCTGATCTTTAAGTCCCAAAATCAACTCTTTAACGCCTACTCTCACTCGGTCTCGAAGAGCTCTCGGGTTCAACTCTATCAACTCTATCACCTGCGCTATTAAACACTATCGCGCTAAGCCAAGGGCTTAGTAAGATAATTCATGCTAATGTTATGCTTTAGTGCAATGCAATGTAAATTGTCAATCCATATTATACATGTAACATCATATATGCAAAGCAAACAACATACCTTTACGTTTCATAATCCAACACATGTAGACATATCACATTTCAACATCTTTTTATATACCTCATTAGTTACTCATTAAACCATTCATGAACAACACTAAACAAAGACAAGCATTGGGCCCAAGACACACTAATATGCCATTCAAATTTCAGAGTTAATGCTTTGGTTTTGTTATCACATTTATCAATATCATATACCCAACTAGGCTTCAAGGATTAGGTTCAACCAAGCTTCAAGGGGAGCAAAGCATGCTAAGCTTCAACCCAACTTGGCTTCAAGAACCAACCCAACCTAGCTTCAAGGGTTGTAACATCTCAATTAGGCTTCAAGGATTCAATCCAACCTAACTTCAAGAGATTGTTACTCATATTAGGCATGCCACCAACAACAAACTCTGAAAATGGAATAACACATTAGCCACACAATTCATTTATTATTTAGTCATCATTTCCATTCTCAATTCTCATCAACATTTAGGCAAACATGCCTTATTTCTATCAATTGCATCATCATAGCCAATCACAATGGCTTTGCATCACATTTCACATCTCAATTCATGTTATGCATCTAGCATCATTGATATAGCATTTCAAAATACATTATCCATATCACACATTATCATTTACAAAATTCACATTGCATAGTACAAACCCTAGTTCATGTAGTATCATATGCATTATCAATTGAAAGTTCAAACTCAATCATGTATGTAGAACAAAAACCAAACACAGTAACCAACACACCCAAGGGACACGGCCAAGCTTGTGGCCGTGTCTCCCAAAACAAATTGGCAGTGGCAGACACTGGCATGAGACACGTCCGTGTCCTCTCCAAAAACTCACACACACGGCCAAATTTCCATGGACTTGGCCGTGTCTCTCCAAAACATTAAGTCTTGGCCGTGTCACCCAAGAACAAAACCCTAACCAAAACCAATTCTCTTCTAATAACACTCAACACAATATACACCATATAACATGTTTCAAATGAATATAATCAATGTTCTAAACACATATTCATCACAAAAACCACTTCACAATACATTAATATTACACTTAAACAAATACCATCTCAAAACCCTAAAATCCAACATCATTCCTAATCTTTCAAAATCAACATCCACCACTTTCCACAACAACACCTATGTAACCTCTTAACTTAAAATCACTTTAACACTAGAAAACACATCATAAACATATCTCATCATCAAATCCTACCAACCCTAATTCACTTCAAACACCCCTTCAAAAGAAAAGAAGAAATCAATGAAAAGATCTTACCTCAAATGAAGAAATTTCATAAATCTTTAACCAAGTCCTTTGATTGCTTCTTCAATTTGCTTCAAGCATCAAGAACACCTCTCTTGCTCTTTCTCTTCTTGGATGGCTGGCCTCTTCATGAAAGAAAGAAGAAAATGATAAAGACACAAAGTCAAATAGCTTTTCTTCTTTAAATCTCCACCAAGAGATTTTATCCAATCAATTACCAAAATGCCCTCAACCATATAACTAACCTTTTGTCTCTTATATGCCCATATATGTAATTTCATACTCAACAAGATAAATATCTCTTCCCCCTTGACTCTTCATTTGACCAATTTATATGTTAGTTATATCATCATATAAACAACATATACATTTCTCTCTAAACCCTATTTTCTTTCCCAACACACATATACACAAGCATTCTCTTCTCAATTTCTTTTCTTAACACATAACATATACATTCAATCCAAATTAAAACAACCACAACATCAACAACATCAACAACATAACCAAGACTTCTAAGGCACACATGAGGATATTACAATTCTCCCCCACTAAAAAGAAATTTCGTCCTCGAAATTACCTGATATCAAGTCCGAAATAATTGAGGGTACTGATCTCGCATGATTTGCTCACTTTCCCAAGTTGCCTCTTCCTTTCCATGATTCTTCCACAAAATCTTCACCAATGGCACTCTCTTGTTTCTCAACTCTTTCACATCACGTGCCAAGATAGCAACTGGTTCCTCTTCAAATGTCAAATCTTGATTCACCTCAATAGATTCAATCAGCAACACATGAGATGGATCCGATCTATATCTCCTCAACATAGAAACATGGAATACATTATGGATACGATCCAACTCAGGTGGCAAAGCAAGCCGATAAGCAACTGGCCCAACTCTCTCTAAAACTTCATACGGTCCAATGAATCGAGGACTCAACTTCCCTTTTCGACCGAACCTCAAAATCTTCTTCCAAGGAGACACTTTCAAAAATACTTTATCTCCAACATCAAACTCTATGTCTCTCCTTTTCAGATCTGCATAAGACTTCTGTCGGTCTGAAGCTGCTTTCAACCTGCCTCGAATTAATTTCACTTTCTCTTCAGTTTCTTGAATCAAATCAGGCCCAATTAATTTACTTTCCCCAAGTTCACTCCAACAAGGAGGTGTCCTGCACCGTCTACCATACAATGCTTCAAATGGTGCCATATCAATGCTAGATTGGTGACTGTTGTTGTAAGCAAACTCCACAAGAGGTAGAAATCTGTCCCAACTTCCAGAGAAATCAATGACACAGCTTCTCAACATATCCTCAATAATCTGTATCACCCTCTCTGACTGCCCATCTGTCTGTGGATGAAAAGCAGTGCTGAAGTGCAGTCGAGAACCCAAAGCACTATGCAAACTCTTCCAAAATCTTGAAGTAAACCGGGGATCTCGATCAGACACTATAGAAGTTGGAACACCATGCAACTTTACAATCTCATGAATATACAGCTCAGCTAACCTCTCCAAAGAGTAATCCATCCGAACCGGAAGGAAATGAGCTATCTTAGTCAACCTATCAACAATCACCCATATGGCATCATGCTTCCTTTGTGTTAATGGCAAACCAGACACAAAATCCATTGTCACTCTTTCCCATTTCCATTCAGGCACTGACAACGGCTGAAGTAATCCAGTTGGAACTTGATGCTCTGCTTTTACCCTCTGACATGTGAGACATTTGGATACAAAATCCGCAATGTCTCTCTTCATACCAGACCACCAGTAAAATTGCCTCAAATCATGATACATCTTGGTATTGCCCGGATGCATAGCAAACACTGACTGATGTGCTTCTTCCAAAATGATCCTTTTCAAATTAGCATCATCGGGTACACATAATCTGTTCTTAAACTAGAGACTCCCATCATTTCTTACATTAAAATCTCTACTCTTTCCACTCTGGCAACCTGAAATAATCTTTTGAACCTTCTCATCAACCAACTGAGCCTCTTTAATCTGATCCAACAAAACTAGTTTCAATTGCAACTGTGCCAACAATGCACCATCATCACAAGATACAAAACTGGCATGCAAAGCTCTCAACTCAACAAGTAACGAGAGCGAATAAACAGTTAAACCAGCTAAAGACTTCCGACTCAAGGCATCAGCAACAACATTTGCTTTACCTGGATGATAATCAATCAAACAGTCGTAGTCTTTAATCAATTCCAACCATCTCCTCTGTCGAATATTAAGCTCTTTCTGGACACCCAAATATTTCAAACTTTTGTGATCAGTGTAGATGAAACATTTCTCCCCAAACAAATAGTGTCGCCAAATCTTCAATGCGAACACAATAGCTGCTAACTCCAAATCATGGGTCGGATAATTAAGCTCATGCGGTTTCAACTGTCTAGAAGCATAAGCTATAACTTTACCTTCTTGCATCAGCACACACCCCAAACCACTATGTGAAGCATCACTGTAGATCACATATGGTTTGCCTTCTACAGGTAAAGTAAGAACAGGCGCTTGAGTCAACATTTCTCTCAACTGTTCAAAGCTAGCCTGACACTGATCTGTCCACACAAATCTAACTCCCTTTCGAAGCAATCTGGTGAGTGGAGTAGCTATCAAAGAAAATCCTTTCACAAACCGTCGATAATAGCCTGCCAAACCCAGAAAACTTCTAACTTCAGTCACTGACTTGGGTGGACTCCAATTCAGAATAGCTTCAACTTTACTCGGATCAACTCTAATACCCTCTGCTGAAACTATATGACCGAGAAAAGCTACTTGATCCAACCAAAACTCACACTTTGACAGTTTAGCAAACAACTGCTTCTCTCTCAAAATCTGCAACATAATCCGCAGATGTTTGTCATGTTCCTCTTCATTCCGCGAATACACCAGAATATCATCAATAAACACTACCACAAACTGATCCAGATAGGGCCTAAACACCCTATTCATCAAATCCATAAAAGCTGCAGGTGCATTCGTCAGACCAAAAGGCATAACTAGAAACTCATAATGCCCATACCTGGTCCGAAAAGCTGTTTTAGGAACATCTTCTGCTTTGACTCTCAACTGATGGTACCCAGATCTCAGATCAATTTTAGAAAATACTGCTACACCCTTCAACTGATCAAAGAGATCATCGATTCTAGGCAAAGGATATTTATTTTTAATAGTCACCTTGTTCAATTGCCTATAATCGATACACAACCTCATAGTACCATCTTTCTTCTTCACAAATAGCATAGGAGCTCCCCAAGGAGAAGCACTGGGACGAATAAATCCTTTGTCCAACAACTCCTGTAATTGCACTTTCAACTCCCTCAATTCTGCAGGTGCCATTCTATAAGGAGTAATAGAAATAGGAGTGGTACCAGGCAACAATTCAATACCGAACTCCACCTCTCTCTCAGGAGGTAACCCTGGCAACTCCTCTGGAAACACATCTGGGAACTCTGCAACTGTGGCAATACTATCAATAGGGGAACCCTTCACTCTAGTATCTACCACATGAGCAAGATAAGCTTCACACCCCTTTCTAATCAATCTCCTAGCTGCAACAGCTGAAACAAATAAGGAGGCTAGCTGTTCCTGCTCATTAGATACTATCACCTCTCTACCATCAGCAGTTGTCAAAGAAACAATTTTCCTTTTACAGTCTACCACATCTCCATGTCTAGATAGCCAATCCATGCCTAGAATCACACATATTCCTTAAATGGCATCTCAATCAAATCTCCAATGAACTCCTCACCTTGCACCCTCACTGCACTATCTCGGTGCACCTTGCTCACAATCACACTATGCCCTAAAGGATTTGTCACCAACACATCAAATCCTAGGGTCTCAGCATGCATATCAGACACAGGCAAAACAGATGCACTAATATAAGAATGTGTGAAACCCGGATCAATCAAAGCAAGTACTGAAGTATCAAATAAAGAAAAAGTACCAGCTATGACTGCCGAAGCATCTGGCTGCCTCTGCATAACATATATCCTCTGGGAAGACCCAACCTCCTTTGGTCTACTCTCCCTGGATGTAGAACCTCCTCTAGCACTGAACCCAGATCTGCCTCCCCGGCTGCTACCTCTGCCTGCTCGACCTCCCCTCACACTAGGTCGAGAAGCTGCAAGTATCCACTGACATCTGCTCCTGCCTCTCAGGACAATCTCTCACAAAGTGATCAGGCGATCCACATCTGAAGCATACCCCTGCTACACCAGTCTTCCAGCAAGGACCACCATGTGGCCTACCACAATGAATGCAGATGGGAAGAGTGGATCTCTGAATCATTGGGGTCGGAGCACTTGCCACTGAAGCTGCAGGTCTAAATCTCTGCCTCTGTAACTGCACTGACCTACCAGCTGACCTCTGACTCCTACTAACTCTAGGAACAAAGCTTCCTTTACCTCTCTTAGCAGAAGAAGACCCTGCCTCAAACTGGGGCCTCCTAACCCTAACCTCTTCCTCTGAAGCAGCTGCAATAACTTGAGCTCGCTCTACACTTCGAGCTGCTGCCACTAGCTGGGAAAAATCATGATATCTAGATCCAGCCACTAAGCACATGATAGAGGGCCTCAATCCCTCCTCAAATCTCCTGCATCTATCTATATCATCAGCTATAATGCCCCCAGCATACTGGCTCAATCGAATAAACTCAACCTCATATTCAGTTACAGTCTTGCTATCTTGCTTCAAGCTCAAGAACTCCATCTTCTTCATGTCTTTGTACTCCCTAGGAGTATACTTCAATTCAAATTCTCTCAGAAAATCCGCATATGACAAGGTTGGTGGATCATCCATAGAATGGGGCACTGTCCTCCACCAGTCGTATGCATCCTTCTGTAGCAATGATCTAGCATAATCAAATTTTTCCTCTGAGGTGGCTTGCAACTGAATAAAGATCCTCTGTACTTTATCAAACCATTGCTCCGCTACAGCTGGATCAACTGTACCAAGGAAATCCTCCGCTCCATACTTCCTTAGTTTATCATAGTGCCTCACTGGTACCACAGGCTGAGGGGGTGGTGGTGGTTGCACAGGTGCTTGCCTCAAAGCCTCTACCACATGCCTAAGCCAAGCTGGTGGAACCTCTTCACCAACTGGTCTACCCGACACCGAAGCAGGTGCCTCCTCAGCACTATCAATTCTAGCTCTATCCTCCAGAGCTACACTCTCCTCACTACCCTCAACTGACTGACGTAAGTGAGAGTCCATCACAACCTATGTCTGCAAACACAGCAGAATACATCCTATTAAAGATCAGAGACTGCGAATCCCAAACATATATGTTATTCAAAAATTCACTTTTTAAGTAAAAATATTCTTTTTATTACATTTTACCTAGGTTGAGAATCTCAAACCTAGGCTCTGATACCAAAACAATTGTAACACCCCCACACCCAATACATACACACTACATACACCACAATGTAGTATACATGTATCGAATATAGGAATGCTACGGATTCTTATAACATTCAAGAACATTTTATATAATACCATCATCTTTCTCAATATACATTATAGATAATAAATAATCAATTTGTATATAAAACAAAATAGGTATATAAATATATTTAGTTAATACGCAGCGGAATCTAGAAAATATTTACCGATATGAAAACATTTGAATACATATTTACAATTATACATATATTTACATTATAAACCAAACTTTACAAAATATAAAAGAGTTATACATGATTGGCAGCTTTCTCTGATCTTTAAGTCCCAAAATCAACTCTTTAACGCCTACTCTCACTCGGTCTCGAAGAGCTCTCGGGTTCAACTCTATCAACTCTATCACCTGCGCGATTAAACACTATCGCGCTAAGCCAAGGGCTTAGTAAGATAATTCATGCTAATGTTATGCTTTAGTGCAATGCAATGTAAATTGTCAATCCATATTATACATGTAACATCATATATGCAAAGCAAACAACATACCTTTACGTTTCATAATCCAACACATGTAGACATATCACATTTCAACATCTTTTTATATACCTCATTAGTTACTCATTAAACCATTCATGAACAACACTAAACAAAGACAAGCATTGGGCCCAAGACACACTAATATGCCATTCAATTTTCAGAGTTAATGCTTTGGTTTTGTTATCACATTTATCAATATCATATACCCAACTAGGCTTCAAGGATTAGGTTCAACCAAGCTTCAAGGGGAGCAAAGCATGCTAAGCTTCAACCTAACTTGGCTTCAAGAACCAACCCAACCTAGCTTCAAGGGTTGTAACATCTCAATTAGGCTTCAAGGATTCAATCCAACCTAACTTCAAGAGATTGTTACTCATATTAGGCATGCCACCAACAACAAACTCTGAAAATGGAATAACACATTAGCCACACAATTCATTTATTATTTAGTCATCATTTCCATTCTCAATTCTCATCAACATTTAGGCAAACATGCCTTATTTCTATCAATTGCATCATCATAGCCAATCACAATGGCTTTGCATCACATTTCACATCTCAATTCATGTTATGCATCTAGCATCATTGATATAGCATTTCAAAATACATTATCCATATCACACATTATCATTTACAAAATTCACATTGCATAGTACAAACCCTAGTTCATGTAGTATCATATGCATTATCAATTGAAAGTTCAAACTCAATCATGTATGTAGAACAAAAACCAAACACAGTAACCAACACACCCAAGGGACAAGGCCAAGCTTGTGGCCGTGTCTCCCAAAACAAATTGGCAGTGGCAGACACTGGCATGAGACACGGCCGTGTCCTCTCCAAAAACTCACACACATGGCCAAATTTCCATGGACTTGGCCGTGTCTCTCCAAAACATTAAGTCTTGGCCGTGTCTCTCAATGCCTTTGGCCGTGTCACCCAAGAACAAAACCCTAACCAAAACCAATTCTCTTCTAATAACACTCAACACAATATACACCATATAACATGTTTCAAATGAATATAATCAATGTTCTAAACACATATTCATCACAAAAACCACTTCACAATACATTAATATTACACTTAAACAAATACCATCTCAAAACCCTAAAATCCAACATCATTCCTAATCTTTCAAAATCAACATCCACCACTTTCCACAACAACACCTATGTAACCTCTTAACTTAAAATCACTTTAACACTAGAAAACTCATCATAAACATATCTCATCATCAAATCCTACCAACCCTAATTCACTTTAAACACCCCTTCAAAAGAAAAGAAGAAATCAATGAAAAGATCTTACCTCAAATGAAGAAATTTCATAAATCTTTAACCAAGTCCTTTGATTGCTTCTTCAATTTGCTTCAAGCATCAAGAACACCTCTCTTGCTCTTTCTCTTCTTGGATGGCCGGCCTCTTCATGAAAGAAAGAAGAAAATGATAAAGACACAAAGTCAAATAGCTTTTCTTCTTTAAATCTCCACCAAGAGATTTTATCCAATCAATTACCAAAATGCCCTCAACCATATAACTAACCTTTTGTCTCTTATATGCCCATATATGTAATTTCATACTCAACAAGATAAATATCTCTTCCCCCTTGACTCTTCATTTGACCAATTTATATGTTAGTTATATCATCATATAAACAACATATACATTTCT
Organism: Garcia nutans; assembly: GCA_947685225.1. Classification (NCBI taxonomy): domain Eukaryota; kingdom Viridiplantae; phylum Streptophyta; class Magnoliopsida; order Malpighiales; family Euphorbiaceae; genus Garcia; species Garcia nutans. The sequence goes on from CANTUV010000044.1 coordinate 22,387,101, forward strand.
CTCTAAACCCTATTTTCTTTCCCAAAACACATATACACAAGCATTCTCTTCTCAATTTCTTTTCTTAACACATAACATATACATTCAATCCAAATTAAAACAACCACAACATCAACAACATCAACAACATAACCAAGACTTCTAAGGCACACATGAGGATATTACACATACTCATCTCATAAGCCTCTAAGTGTTCCAGATCCTTCTGAAGTCCTGGACACATAGTAGCCAACATAAGACATCCTATGTCGTTTGAATCATCCACATGCTTCTTATGCTTACTCTTAGCAGCATTAGAAGCATCAGCAGGAGGTGGGTCAGGGATAGCTTCATCAAGCACGTAGGACTTTTTCTCTTGTTTGAGAACAATTCTCAGGTTCCTAAACAGTCAACAAAATTAGTCCCACATTCTTTCAGTTTTTCCTTCTCAAGGATAGATCGTAGTGATAAGGTGGAATTGTTATTAGCACCCATATGTTGATAAATATGCAAAGTCAAATTTTAATTAATAATGGGGTTAAAATTATTTAAACTCCTACTAAAAATATAACCCTCTAAAGAAAAATTTTAGTAGGCTAAGATCCGTATTTCACTTAATTCTAAACTCAGCTTTGGCGTGACGCTTAAAATCAAGTTATTTAGGTAGGTAACATCTTTACCAATTACATCTCATGTAACTCTTAGTAATTATGGAATATTGACATCATATGTCATAGCATGTTGAATTCCATCTAATGCCTTAGGCCCAAAACCATTTTGATAGCCTAATTAAGTCTAACCAATTTTAAAACATATGAGTAACACTATTACTCATCCTACTTAGCTAGGAATGTTTAAAGCATATTGCTTTGGCAATACCTACTTTAATACAATCTTAGTTTTGATAGGTGTTCAAAACATGGATGGCATTTAGACTTAAATTATTAATGAAGGTTCAACTAAATTATTATCATGTCTTGCATTACATATCATTATATTTTAGCATCCTATATGCATATATATAATTTATCACATAAGCATCATATACCAAATGACAAAATATGTAAACGTTACATAGCATGGCCAAACTAAATATGATCTTCAAGAGACCAAATGAAGATCATAAAGGCAACCCTAGGTGAAAAACCTATCTATTACAACACTTGCAATATTACATATCTTCAAAACTTGAGCTTGTGCTTCCATCACCATGGAACCATCTTCTCCTTGGTATGAATCTCCATCACAAACATTGTAGCTTGAATCTTCATTTATTACAATAAAAGAAAATCTAACTACTAGTAAAATAAATTACAACAAAATAAACGACACGCAGGCCGTATTTACCCAAAATTAAGATATGAATAAACCAATCACATAGGTCATAAGGCCATGCTATCCACCATGCCAAGACGTCAAACAAACATAACATATTAATCACCAACATGTTAAATAGAAACAAATATATTGACATTCTTAATGTCGCGGTAACGAACTATAGGGCGCGAACATACGGCGGTCCCACTCATGAAAATCGTTTTAATCAACCAATCATATATACGTGATCATCTCATGAAAACGAAATTAAAAACACCAATCCTTTCTCATCATATGAAAAATGAATTAGGGTTTTACTGAAACGAAACCAAAAACAATCCTTTCTCATCATATGAAAAACGAATTAAGGTTTTATAATTAACATGCCATATGAAATCAATATATCTCATGTGATCATATCAACATGGCATTTTCGACTTAAACGAAAACAACAAGTGGCTCGACACCACTGTTAGGAAATCAAGGAGATCACTGCAAACAAAACACGCAGCAGAAAAAAAATTTTTGATCTCTAATTTCCCACCAGGATCCATGCTGTTCGTTTAATTCGACAAAAGTGTACAAAGAACTAACCTGTTGATGATTCGAAATCACAGTTTGGAATAAATGCCTCGATCGCAAAACACCCTCTATCGCGTATCCACACGAATGCTACCATCTGGAGTGCTAGCTCTCTGCAACGGCGAAGGCTGAAAAATGTTTTCTCTAAAACGTATTAGGGTTTCTTTGTCGTTCACTTTTTAATTTTCTAATGTTACCTATAAGAAGACTTAACTTCTAGAGAGAATATAATCACTCCAGAATCCAATTCGAAATTGGATAAGGTAAGTCAAATTCAGAATCCAAATCTAATTAGGATTCTGAATATATTATTTAATAATATATATAATTGGATAAGGTAAGTCAAATTCAGAATCCAAATCTAATTAGGATTCTGAATATATTATCTAATAATATATATATATATATAAACGAAAATAATAATAATAATAATAAATATTAATATCTAATATTAATATTATTAATATTATATCCAGCCCAAAGCGCATTCTTGTGTGTGACTCGATAGGCCCATATTAATTGGCTATAACACCCCGATACTCCATATAAGTACTATACATATATCTAGTATACATACAGTAAGTATATAAAGTATAAGGATGTCACTTTTCGTTACCACTTAAAATCCTTTAACAGTGTTCAAACCATAATACATTCATTTAAAGAATATTTACAAAATCATTATACTTTTAATAATCTTACGTATATATAATAATCATATCTTTATCCAAAACTTCATTTATACATAAGAATACACTTCAACAAAAATACATCATAATTAAAAGTTATACATGTATGCATTACCCTCTAGTTGGTCTCGACAAACTCTTACTCTTCTCGTGGCATAACGAAAGACTTCATATCTTCCACCTAGTCACCTGCACGATTACACATCCGCGCTAAGCCCGAGAGCTTAGTAGTACAAATATAAAATATAACATACATTATAGAAATTCTAACATATAATGATATATCAAGTCAATGTACCATTAGTTCTTATCATGTTATTCCTTTTTCATTGCACCTTTCATATATCTCGACTAATTTCATATTATATACGTTTATACAAACTATTATCATCAACCACAATCCATTACTAATACTCACAATCAATATATCAATACACATACATTATATATCATTCCAATCATGAATCACATTTCCAATGAAAACAATCATTATCACCAACCACAATCCATCATTAATACCCACAATCAATATATCAATACACACATCACATATCATTCTTCATAACATTATTTTATTCCCAAGTCACCAATCATAAATCACATTTCCAACAAAGGCAACCATAGATCTCATTACTCATTTATTTCCATATTTATATATATCACATTGACAACAAAGACAGACTCGGGCCCAAAAGACACTAATATGCCATTCAATTTTCAGAGTTAATGCTTTGGTTCAATCATCACATTTATCATTATCCCAACTAGGCTTCAAGGATTAGGTTCAACCAAGCTTCAAGGGGAACAAAGCATGCTAAGTATCAACCCAACTTGGCTTCAAGAACCAATCCAACCTAGCTTCAAGGGTTGTAACATCTCAATTAGGCTTCAAGGACTAGACCCAACCAAGCTTCAAGGGGAGTAAAACATGTTAAACTTCAACCCAACTTGGCTTCAAGGATCAATTCCAACCTAACTTCAAGAGATTGTTACTAATATTAGGCATGCCACCAACAACAAACTCTGAAAATGGAATAACACATTAGCTACTCAATTCATTTATCAATTTCATTCTCAATTCTCATCATCAATTAGGCAAACATGCCTTATGCCTTTCAATTGAATCATCATAGCCAATCACAATGGCTTCACATCACATTTGAGTTATCATAGCCAATCACAATGGCTTCACATAATACATATATCATCATTGATTTATACAATATCAATTACCTTAACTAAACAAACATATCCTTATTCAATCATACATAATCAATTTCATTGCATGTATTTTAAATTCATTGTCATATAAACAACATGTCCATTTATTTTATTTCAATCATTTTTCAAGACACATTAACACCATTCATTATTAAAACCTTTATCATAACAAATTACATTGCGCGTACCTTTTTGAATGATCCTCGCATCTTTCACACTATATAAGTCATAACACTAGTCACATTATATTAACAATATAATAAATTGCATAACATTGTTTATATAACATCATTGGTATAACACTTCCAAGTACATTATTCATATAACACATTACCATTTATAAGATTCACAATGTTTAATACATAACCTTGTTCATATAATATCATATGCATTATCAAATGTAAGATCAATCTCAACCATGCAAGAAGAGCAAGGAATAATCACAATAGCCAACACATTCAAGGGACACGGCTAAGCTTGTGGCCGTGTCTCTCAACACCAATTCAAGCCGAGGCAGACACGGGCAAGGGGACACAGCCGTGTCTCTCAATAAAATTCAGGCAGTGGCAAACATGGGCAAGGGACACGGCCGTGTCTTCTCCAAAAATCATCCAACACGGCCAAATTTCCATGGACTTGGCCGTGTCTCTCAAAAATTCTTTAGTTTAGCCGTGTCTCTTCCTTGGTTTGGCCGTGTCTCTCATGTATACAAACCCTAAATATGGCCAACTCTCTTTTAATTGCATTTAAACACATTGTGCACAACATAACCTCATTCAAATGGATATAAACAATGTCATTAACACTTATTTTACCTATTCATCACAATATTCTCATTAACAAAACATTAACAACACATTTGAACACATACAATTTCAAAACCCTAAAACCAACATCCTTCTTATTCTTTCAATCCCAACATCCACTTAACTTACCATCCTCAAACCAAAACCAACACCAATTTAACTTACAATCCATTTCAACACTTATAAACACATTTCAACCACACCAATTCATAATCTCAACAAATCAAAACTCACTTCAAACATAACTTCAAAAATAAAAAAGGAAAACAAGAGAGTACTTACCTCAATTGAAGAAATTTCACAAATCTCCAACTTGATCCTTTGATTTTCCCTTCAAATTGATGTTTAGAACTTAGAACACTTCTCTTCCTCCTTCTTTCCTTTGGTAGCCGGCCACACAAAAAAATGAGAAGAGAAGAAATAAAATCAAGTCAAACTTCTCTTCTTCTTTAAATCTCCACCAAGCAATTCTACATGAGCAATTACTTAAATGCCCTCATCCATATAACTTAACTTATTTTTCTTATATGCCCTTTTATAGTAATTTCGCATATCACAAATAAAATATCTTCTTCCCTTGACTCCTCATTTTGACCAACATATATGTTATATATATTACCATATACCCAACATATACACTTTCTCTAAAAATGCTTTTCTCTTTCAAATTAACATATACATTCAATCCAATTAAAACAACCATAATATTCAAAACTTCTAGGGCATACATTGGGATATTACAATTCTCTCCCCCTTAAATAATTTCATCCTCGAAATTATCAGTACCATAATAATTCATTTTTAACAAAATACTATCTTAACTTCCATAACTCATCATTCTATATGTTTATATATCTCATTACTTCCTTAATCAAACATTCAAAAGAACTCATTACATTTCTTATTAATATCTTTATACAAGAATCAGATCATTTAATAGTACACTTATACTTCATCCAATCTTTATATTCAATATATTTTGTTCCTTCACTTCTTTGTAATTACTCTCTTAACTTTAACCTTAACAATTATTGGTTTATATCTTTAGCATTAATTATTCCGTCATTACAATCACTGTCTAAATAGACATTTATCAAACCTCAATGAATAACAAGATCCTTATTTTTCATAAATGGAGTTATCTCTTTAGCATGCTTTTCACTTAACTTACATATTAATACATTATCCTTCAACTTATTTTATAAATAACCAATCTTTTCCCTTTTTATCATGATTTATAACTACTAAACTCCATTCGTTCATGTCCATTTACACTTTAACATTTTACATCATATACATTATCATGTAAATAATTACACTCTTAGTACAACTATACATATTAAATCTCAATGATGATTCATAATCTTAGCCAAATCTAGATCAATAGATCTATCTGTCACAATATACCCACGTTCCAATCTTATTCAATTCCAACCAATGATTAATTTATTTAACTTATCATGAAATTTCACAATATTCACATATGCATACATATAACCTAATTCCATTAGGGCAAACTCATATTCAATTCCTGATCCCTTCCGATCCATATTCAGTCAAATTATCATGATAACAAATCACTTTGAATTATCTTATTATAATTTCCCCCCAATTCTCATAAAAATTTTATACCATATTTACTATCTATAATTCATTCATTTAAACCTCAAGTTTATTCATTTATTCATTACATATCATAAACATATTCAGTATAACTTTCAGTCATATTTTATAATTTCTCCCTTTTGAATATCTCCTCACATTTCATATCATTGCTATATTTATTTTGATTACCATTTTGTCATATTATCCTTAATTCAAAACATTTCCATAATTTCCTTTTTCTCTCTATACCTTCATAATTATAACCAAATTCTTAACATAATATGATAAGATACAACTTTATCCATCATAACTTTTAACTATACTTCTCAAACATTATTTTCAATCTCACCAAATCTGTATTACAAACATTTTATCTAAGATCCAAATCTATGGATAACAAAATTAACCAATCAAATATGCTGAACAAAACACATGGCTTTAAGAGATTAATATTCAAGCCTGGAACTTTCAAATCAATACTGTTCTTTATAATTTTATTCTCAATCTTTACGAATACAAGGCTAATATGTATCTCAAGAATTACATCTTCCTTCTTTATATTATTGCTATATCAAAAGTTGACACATTCCAACTCCGTTTCAAACCAATTTGCACTCGATTATATGATCTTTATTAACTTAATTCATTTTCAACAATATTACTGTATACATATTCAATCGTATGCAAATCCTATACAATTTCTATTCGTCACTTCATTTCTAATCCATTCACAATCTCTTATAATATATAATTATATAGAACTTTCCATATGTGATTACTTTGGGACTCTAATTATCATATGATCATCAAGTTCAATGCTTACCATAACAATTTCCACCATCCTATATTACTCAAATCCATGCTATACTCACTTTCATCACATAATCCATTTAGCTCTTCACAGTTCAAGACCTAATCTCTCTTAGGTCCACTAATACATACAACATCGTTTCCATATCACTAATTTTATAATTATATCACATACATATACATGTATACACTTAATGATATGCTCTTATTTTATTTTCCTTTTTCATACATTCAATACACATTTGATGTTTATCACTTTCTTTTAAACACTATCATACTCATTCTTCCAATATGATGTAAAGTATTTATTCACACAACACACATATATATATATATTCTGACTATAATAGCACTTCACATCCATCTTAGTCACATTCCCAATGTGACATCTCTTTCACTTTCGTCTTTAAAAACATTTAATATACTTCCATATCCATTTTTACTCTTTGCAGTAAAATGACTTAAAATAGCTCATTTTCATTTGCTTATCCACTTCCCTTTTTCTTTACTTCAAAACAAATTCTCATGCTATCAATCACATTACTCAAATCATAATACTTTCATGTGCAATATTAGTCATTTCACCTAGCTCATGTATTGAATATACATTAAACCATCAATATCCAAATAATCTTTATCAAATTCCACTAAAACTTTAACTTTTCAACTTACTACTTTGCTTACACTTCAATTTGCCAAACTCATCTTTTCTTAATATCACTTTAAAAACATCTTATGTATATATATCACAAAGCAATATCAAAACATATAATTTTCACAATTATCAAGCTCATTTCAAAATCTCAAATATCACATATTACCACCATTACCATGAGCTTTCACAATATTCAAGTATCTCACATTTCTAACATTGAATTCACAATGTTTACATTAAAATAACAATACCAATTTATATTCTTACTTAACCATTATCATCTCTTTTTCCTTTTTACAAAACCTTAACTTTATATATGTATATCCCAAACTTTCAATAGTCACACTTTGTCTATACTAATCAACTCATTCAATATCCCACCATACTCTTCTCATTTTAATAACATATCTTTCAATATTAACAATTCAACAATATTTCCTCTGTCTAGCAAACCCAACATAAACTTTATTATAAAGAGGTTCAAAGTATAGAGGGAAAAGTACATACTTTAATCTTGATTTTGATTTCAACTCATTTTCAACTTTATTCTTCTTTTCATTCTTTATACTTCAACACATTTAACAATTCACTTTACTTGCATAAATTTTATCACTTAATCTTATATAAATTCCATATCATTTCTTTCTCTAGCTTTACTTTCATGTAAAACATCATTCACACACTAGCATCCATCTCATATAACACAGATATACTACAAATCATATAATGCCACATCTGAGACCAACCTAGGAGTTAATGCATATGCATGTATTACCAATTGCATTTCAAAACTCTTTTTTTTAATTCATTTTAAGCGTTTCAAAACTTTTTCTTTTTAATTTCACTTAGGCCGAGAATCTCGAACCTAAACTCTGATACCAAAATAATTATAACACCCCGATACTCCATATAAGTACTATACATATATCTAGTATACATACAGTAAGTATATAAAGTATAAGGGTGCCACTTTTCGTTACCACTTAAAATCCTTTAACAGTGTTCAAACCATAATACATTCATTTAAAGAATATTTACAAAATCATTATACTTTTAATAATCTTACGTATATATAATAATCATATCTTTATCCAAAACTTCATTTATACATAAGAATACACTTCATCAAAAATACATCATAATTAAAAGTTATACATGTATGCATTACCCTCTAGTTGGTCTCGACAAACTCTTACTCTTCTCGTGGCATAACGAAAGACTTCATATCTTCCACCTAGTCACCTGCGCGATTACACATCCGCGCTAAGCCCGAGAGCTTAGTAGTACAAATATAAAATATAACATACATTATAGAAATTCTAACATATAATGATATATCAAGTCAATGTACCATTAGTTCTTATCATGTTATTCCTTTTTCATTGCACCTTTCATATATCTCGACTAATTTCATATTATATACGTTTATACAAACTATTATCATCAACCACAATCCATTACTAATACTCACAATCAATATATCAATACACATACATTATATATCATTCCAATCATGAATCACATTTCCAATGAAAACAATCATTATTACCAACCACAATCCATCATTAATACCCACAATCAATATATCAATACACACATCACATATCATTCTTCATAACATTATTTTATTCCCAAGTCACCAATCATAAATCACATTTCCAACAAAGGCAACCATAGATCTCATTACTCATTTATTTCCATATTTATATATATCACATTGACAACAAAGACAGACTCGGGCCCAAAAGACACTAATATGCCATTCAATTTTCAGAGTTAATGCTTTGGTTCAATCATCACATTTATCATTATCCCAACTAGGCTTCAAGGATTAGGTTCAACCAAGCTTCAAGGGGAACAAAGCATGCTAAGTATCAACCCAACTTGACTTCAAGAACCAATCCAACCTAGCTTCAAGGGTTGTAACATCTCAATTAGGCTTCAAGGACTAGACCCAACCAAGCTTCAAGGGGAGTAAAACATGTTAAACTTCAACCCAACTTGGCTTCAAGGATCAATTCCAACCTAACTTCAAGAGATTGTTACTAATATTAGGCATGCCACCAACAACAAACTCTGAAAATGGAATAACACATTAGCTACTCAATTCATTTATCAATTTCATTCTCAATTCTCATCATCAATTAGGCAAACATGCCTTATGTCTTTCAATTGAATCATCATAGCCAATCACAATGGCTTCACATCACATTTGAGTTATCATAGCCAATCACAATGGCTTCACATAATACATATATCATCATTGATTTATACAATATCAATTACCTTAACTAAACAAACATATCCTTATTCAATCATACATAATCAATTTCATTGCATGTATTTTAAATTCATTGTCATATAAACAACATGTCCATTTATTTTATTTCAATCATTTTTCAAGACACATTAACACCATTCATTATTAAAACCTTTAACATAACAAATTACATTGCGCTTACCTTTTTGAATGATCCTCGCATCTTTCACACTATATAAGTCATAACACTAGTCACATTATATTAACAATATAATAAATTGCATAACATTGTTTATATAACATCATTGGTATAACACTTCCAAGTACATTATTCATATAACATATTACCTTTTATAAGATTCACAATGTTTAATACATAACCTTGTTCATATAATATCATATGCATTATCAAATGTAAGATCAATCTCAACCATGTAAGAAGAGCAAGGGATAATCACAATAGCCAACACATTCAAGGGACACGGCCAAGCTTGTGGCCGTGTCTCTCAACACCAATTCAAGCCGAGGCAGACACGGGCAAGGGGACACAGCCGTGTCTCTCAACAAAATTCAGGCAGTGGCAAACATGGGCAAGGGACACGGCCGTGTCTTCTCCAATAATCATCCAACACGGCCAAATTTCCATGGACTTGGCCGTGTCTCTCAAAAATTCTTTAGTTTAGCCGTGTCTCTTCCTTGGTTTGGCCGTGTCTCTCATGTATACAAACCCTAAATATGGCCAACTCTCTTTTAATTGCATTTAAACACATTGTGCACAACATAACCTCATTCAAATGGATATAAACAATGTCATTAACACTTATTTTACCTATTCATCACAATATTCTCATTAACAAAACATTAACAACACATTTGAACACATACAATTTCAAAACCCTAAAACCAACATCCTTCTTATTCTTTCAATCCCAACATCCACTTAACTTACCATCCTCAAACCAAAACCAACACCAATTTAACTTACAATCCATTTCAACACTTATAAACACATTTCAACCACACCAATTCATAATCTCAACAAATCAAAACTCACTTCAAACATAACTTCAAAAATAACAAAGGAAAACAAGAGAGTACTTACCTCAATTGAAGAAATTTCACAAATCTCCAACTTGATCCTTTGATTTTCCCTTCAAATTGATGTTTAGAACTTAGAACACTTCTCTTCCTCCTTCTTTCCTTTGGTAGCCGGCCACACAAAAAAATGAGAAGAGAAGAAATAAAATCAAGTCAAACTTCTCTTCTTCTTTAAATCTCCACCAAGCAATTCTACATGAGCAATTACTTAAATGCCCTCATCCATATAACTTAACTTATTTTTCTTATATGCCCTTTTATAGTAATTTCACATATCACAAATAAAATATCTTCTTCCCTTGACTCCTCATTTTGACCAACATATATGTTATATATATTACCATATACCCAACATATACACTTTCTCTAAAAATGCTTTTCTCTTTCAAATTAACATATACATTCAATCTAATTAAAACAACCATAATATTCAAAACTTCTAGGGCATACATTGGGATATTACATTGGCAGTCAATTTAATCTCTATTAAACCAACAAGTCATAATTGGCCTCTAGCAAGGCATTACAACTACCCAATTAATATAAGGAATGTCCAATTTGCCTAATAATAGTACATGCATTAATCCATTTGTCACACGATATCTAGCTTGAACATAAGTCATGGTCAACATCATACTTATATTATCCAAACTTATGAGTAGACTGATAAAAACAAATGAAATTGATCACACTATCAATTCATTTGAGCACGGCCATGCATTTCACAGTCTCACTTATCGAGGGGCCCAAAAGATATCTCTCTCAAAGAGAGGGACAAATTCTATCTTGATTGTTCATTATCCTCTACATAATTTCTATCATATATGATCATAATCTTTATTACTATCTAGTTACGGATAATGTTTGATCATGTCAAAATATAATAGTCCTTATATTAGAAACTATGACAATCTCAAGTCAAAGAATTAATACATAACTATCATGAGATTTACTTATGACACTAACCCATGTAGTAATCTCATGATGGGTCTATCCAATACATTGTTCTCTAACAAGTATCTATGAAATTGATTTGTATCACTATACACATAACCATCTGATGATTATCAAATCAATGTTCATACTGGTTAAGAATTTTTTTTTATCTCTATAACAATAATAAACCAGGGATAAATATCAAAATTGTGTAACAAGCAAACAAACAATAATGATAATAAAACCTCATTTATTAATAATGAATGTATAACATAAAGATCCAAATAAATGGCCTAGGGCACATACACTAACAGTGCATACATGTACAATTTAGTTATGTTGTATTTTGATAAAAATGTATTCATATGTATAAATGAATTTTGGTAAAGACAAGATCATTATATATATGTAATATCATTACAAGTATAATGAGTTTGTAAATGTTCTTTAAATAAAATGTATTACTGTTTGGAACTAAAGGAAATGTTTTTAATCTGAAATGAAAAGTGACATTCTTATACTTTATATACGTACTGCATGTATACAAGGTATATGTATAGTACTTATATAGAGTATGGGGGTGTTACAGTTTGTTCATTGATTGATTACTGGATGTTTAGATCAATTTTGTATATATTTTCTATGATGTTTTTGTTGATTTTAAGTTAATTTTCATGTTAATTTGTACTTAAGTTTGTTTAAAGTTGTTAATTTAGGTTGATGTACATTTGGTGGAGCTTTTACTAAAATTTGGTGGACTTATTGGAGAAAAGCAAGTGACACGACCAAGCTAGACATGGCTTGGCTGTGTCTCTCTTCATAAGAAGAAGAAATCAAGGACAAGGTAGGACACGGCCAACATTAACCAAGCTTGGCCATGTCCCTCAAACAAAGATGGACAGAAGAAGACACGGCCAAGAGACATGGCCAAGCCACTGGCCGTGTCTCACCAAAGGAACAAAAGGCAAAGAAAGAAAAGAAAGAAGCAGAGAGTGACACCATCAAGAGACACGGCCAAGCCACTGGCTGTGTCACATGACACGGCCAAGAGCTTGGCCGTGTCACCCCTTGGACATAAAGAAAAGAACAAGCAGCAAGGGACACGGCCAGAAGCTTAGCCGTGTCCCAAGAAAGAAAAGAAAAAACCAAGAGACACGGCCAACAAGCTTGGCCGTGTCACCTGGATCAATTGGTATGCTTGCACGAGGTATGGATTAGTGTGGATTAGTGGGGAAGAAAAAGGATAAAAGAGAGTGAAAAGTGGAAGGAATTATGGAAAGAATATAAAACAAATTAGAAAGTGGGAGACAAAGAGTGATGGGGTGTCTTAAAAAATTAAAATGGAAGAGCATGGAGGTAATAGGAGATATATTGAATATATTGAGTGGACATTCTCTACACACATTATCTTCTTCTTTCTTGGTTCTTGCTTGAGAGAGCAAGACACCAATCTCCCATTCTTCATTAACCATTTCCCTTTCACACACCAAGAGCAAAGACAATCATTGAAAGTGAAGTGAGTAGCTAGTTCTTGAGGATTAGGGTTTTAAGAGGCTTCATTGGAGAGTTGTGAACTTGAGAGAGCTATCATTCATCCTTCAAGAAGAGAGCCATTTGTTCAAGAGAGCTTGGAAGTTCATCATCACACATCAAAGAGGGAGTTATGAAAGAGACAAGGAGTCTGATTTTTAGCATCTCCAAAAGGGGTTTTTCCAACTCTTTCTTTTAATCCATTTCTTATTTGTTGTTATTGTATTAAGAACATTAATATTGCAATGAATAACTTTGATTTGGTTTATATTGAAATGAGCATTTGTTTAAAGAATATGATTAGCTAATTTACTCATGCTTGGGGTTGTAGTATATTTGATTGAATGATTTGATTTGATGATTCCATTGATATACCTTGTTATTGGTTGATTGCATTGAAATTAAAGGTAAATTGATAGATTGGCCACCTATTGATTACTTAATATTGAATGATGGACCGAGAGGAGAAGTTTAATATCGGAACTATGCAATTGACTACCCTAAGAATGAATTAGAAATATAAGTTCTAGGGTTTATTAATTTGCTAATGTCAAATAATTGGTTGTTGTTAATTCATAAATGTGAAAACTAATGAATTGATAATTGACTAATTAACCTAAAGGAACAAATTAAGGTACAAGGTTATATTAATGGATAATTTGATAATTAAACATTTAATTAAATGGACCTACAACCCTAGGCATAATTTCCATACTTGAATTTATCTTGCACAAAATCATTCATTTTCATTTCTAAGGTTAATTACAATTCACCAATCCAATCACACACTCGAGTTTATTATTTCATGTTAATCGAACTATTACACACAATTCCTTCCTTGTGAGACGACCTTGGGGCGATCACCGTTACTGCAATAGCCTCGTATACTTGCGAATGCCACTTTGTAGTAGTGTTAATTTAAGCGCAACACTAGATTTTCCAGAGTTCCAGCAGCCAACCAAAAGCCAAAGGTGTAAAAAGCTTCCCCCAGATCCCCTTCAGGTTTTTTTTTTAAACATGTATTTATAATCACTCTCCTAGGTTAAACATCAAAATTTTCTTGTTTAAGAATAGTTTATTCTGATGCATGTCGAATTCACGGGGTTGACACAAACCCATTCGATATAGAATTACAATTACTTGAATTTGATATAGACCGAGTCCGTCTTGAATTAAAATGACTTTGTTTCAACAGAAACTGAACCCATATCGAAGTAGGTATCTGGATTCGACATGGAATTGAAAAACAATAGCCCATATCGAACTGGAAGAGCCCCATTTTGATATGGGGCTCCCATTTTGATATGAGACAGACCCTTATTGAATTGGAGCAGTCCCAATCAAAATGGGGCTGCCTCATATCGAATTAGGGATTCTAATTCTATATGGGGAGCCCCATATCAAGTTGGGAGGCCCCCAATTTGATATGGGGCTTCCCCATGTCAGATTGGATATGCTAATTCAACATGCGACACTCCTACTACCTAACAATCATCCGGATTAAGAGAAAAAACAACCAAACCTTTGAATCGAATGCATTTTAGGGTTTAGTGCACTGGTATCATGTAAAAAGCAACCAAATATTCTAAAATAGACCATATTAGGGTTTTAAAGTTTAATTAGCTTATTTTGGGTTCTATTGCAATATATTAGTCCAATCAAAGGTTTGGAATTAACACCAGACTGGCCAGGGCCAAAATCAAGGGTCTACACAAGGTATATTAATGGAATTATTAAATCAAGCCATTCAATCAAATCTACTACATACCCTAAGCATGGATAATTTAGCTCATCATCATGAAATTAAAATACATATTCATTTCAATGTAAATCAAATCACAAATATCCGTTGAAATATTAATGTTCATAACAAATCAATAAAAATAGAGATATGAATTAATAAAACTAATTTAGGAACTAGAAAACTGAAGACTAGGGGTAATCTCCTCTTGATCTTCCTCTACCTTGTTTGAGATTGATGATGAATCCTTAAATCTCCTCCCAAAAGCTTTTCCAAAGAACCTTGCTTCCAATAACCCCCAACTTAACCTTGTCTCTCTATTACCTTTAGTAGCTCTACTCAAGACTCTCTAAGAGACACGACCAAGAATGGCTAAAACCTTTTCAGAGAACTCTTTTGTGATATCCCCCCTCCATTCCTTTTCTTTCTTTAATGCCCCTTTTTAAATTGAATGTCCCTTCTCTTTTTGGAATAAAAGTAGTATTTCTTTAAGTGCCATTCCCTTTTGTTCCCTAAAAATTCCAAGCAAGCTCATCTTTTTACATTTAAAATATTGTCCACCAATCATATTCGTCCGACCACTTCTCTTTTTCTCTAATTTCCAGCTCATTCATTTTTGTTCCTTCATTTGAGAGACACGGCATATTATCTTGTCTTGGTCATGTGTTTCATTTTTAAAATTGGCCAAGACCAAGAAATCTGAACATGTCCTTTACTGCCCATTTGAAGAATCTTGCAACTTTTGGGTAGGACACGGCTAAGAAAGTGTTTTCCTGGCCATTTGAAGTGGCACGGGCAGATTAAACGGCCAAGATTTTTGACCGTGTTCTCTTCTTTTGCTTATTGCATGACATATCCAAGATGTTGATAAAACTGGTCGTGTTCTATGACACAGCCAAGATGTGTTCCTGTGTCACCTTCTGCCTGCTAGTATTCAATTCTTAAGGAGGTTACACGACCAAGACTCTGCCCATGTTTTATTCTGTAAGGGATCTCTATTTTTTTAGCTTAATCTTCATCTTTCAATTCCCTCTAATGCCATGCTTAGCATCTTCCACTTCCTTTTCTAAATCATTTTACTTTTGCTTAAGTACCTTGCAACAACTTGAACAAAACATTAAGAAAGCAACTAAAGATCAAATAAAATAATCTAAAAATACATATATTTATGATTAAAATAGTTATCATGTGCATTTTTTCCATGGTGGCTACATCTAACATATCACTACCAGAAATTATTTTCATGCCGTAATTTTGAGGGTTAAAATTTCCATCTAGGGCAAGCACTAAAGTAGTGACTAATATGCTTATGCAAATTTCCCCTTTTCTTTTATCGGCCACATTATCTAGAATATCAGCTAACCAAAACCAGTGTTGATAGGTATAACATTATTGGCACATCAAAAAAAAGAACTCATTGGATTCAACTACATTGTGGCTTTCGTATTTAGCAAGGAAACTATACACTATAAACCTATGCAAATATCTTAATGTAGGGTTTTGCAATTGAGTTGCCTTGGCAAATTTAGACAAATATGTACCACCCAATCCTAATCTACCCCATGCATATTGTGGTCTAAAGTCTTTAGGTATAGTTCTATCCTCAAGACAAAAATTAAATATTTCATTATATTGTTCAATAGTGATCATATATGATTTTCCATTCAATTTAAACCCTAGCCTAGCCTAGTGCAAAGCTTGGAGTTATCTCTTTCTACTTTAAGGGAGAAAACAAACACAAGGGTTAACTCTTGGAATTATAATAGTTTAAGTGTGATAAATTTCTCTTAATGTAAGTTCTTCACATACAATAATTAAAAGTTTTTTTTTATTTGTAAAGCATTCAAGGCATCATCACTCGTATACCTTGAAGGGAAAAATCCCCTTGCTTGAATAGCTAATCTCATTTATGAAGATGAAGAAGAAGATGATAGGTTCCTCCTCTTTTGGTGAGGCACTTGCTTTGTCCTTGGGATCTTGAAAAATGATGAAATTAAAAGTTTAGGGATGATTTGCTTGTGATTTGATAAAGAAATTAGGGAGAATTGTTGAGGATAAAAAAAAAGATTTAGATGATTACATGTTGTCTTGGCCATGTGAGTGTGGTGATAGAGAGAGTGAAAATGGAGTTCAAGGTTTGAATGAGAGAGAAGTGAAGGATAAATTGGGAATTTAAGGGACTTTAAAGTATGTCACACGGCCAAGTTTAGTAATGTCTTGGTCGTGTAAATGTGTAAAAGGCATGAATCGATTCTGAAAAGTTATAAGGGACATGGCCAAGTTTGAGTCATATTGGCCATGTCAGTGTGTCCTTGAAGACATGGCCAAGATGCTTGACCGAGTTTGGGTCTGTGTAAAACTACACATTTTAGGGAAATGACAATGGCACGGTCAAGATGCTTGGCTGCCCCCAAGCCTGTGTCTGGAGTTGTTTCTGAAGAGTTAACACGGGCAAAGACATGGCCAATATGTCCTCTCGTGTCCTATTTTGTCCAAAAGCAAAAGCAAAAGTTTTAAGAATTTGTTTGACACACCCAAGACTTGAAACTATTTTAAGCTCTGGATTTGAAGCATATTTTCGTAGAGTGACACAAGCAACGACACAGCCAAGATGTCTGGCCATGTCTGCCACTGTCCAAATTCGGCATTTATGACAACTTAGGTGTGTCTCTTGTGACATAGCTATGTCTGTGGTTTTGTCTATTGTTGCCCAAAACTAGTTAAGCTATCCTCTTCTTTTACTTTTTCCTATAGCTTAACCAAAATAGAATAACCCATCATAACATATATCCCAGATAAATTTATTTAAACTTTCAACAAACTAGCATGGAAAATTTAGAAATTCAAAATAACTAAATATAAATAAAACAAAGAAATGCAAACCAATGGGTTGCCTCCCATCAACCGCTTCTTTAACAGCATAATAGTTGGACATTATTGTCTCATGCATTAGTGAATACCATACTTTTACCGGCTCTTACAACCTTCAGCTCCTTCAGATAGGGCTTCGCCCTTTGGCCATTTACCTTAAAAGTTTCATTGGCCTTCAAATTTAATAATTTCACAACTCCAAATGGGAATAATTGAACAACCTGAAACAATCCATTCCAATGAGACTTTAATTTCCCACCGAACAATCTCATCCTGAATTAGACAAAAGGACCTTCATCCCAGGGTCAAAGGTTCTTCTCAAGATCATTTTAACATGTAACGCCTTAGTCTTGTCCCTATAGATCCTTGAGCTCTCATATGCTTCATTTCTAAGCTCATCTAGCTCAGGAATTTGCAGCATTCCATACTCTTTTTCCCCATGTAAGTCCCATATTTCTAGTCTTAATTGCACAATAGGCTTTGTTCTCCAATTCCAATGGTAAGTACCAAAGACCAAGCCATATGGACTCATTCCCAAAGGAGTTTAAAAGTTGTCTAATAGGCCCAAAGTGCTTCTAGAAGATGGACTTCCCAATCCTTCCTTGTTGTACTAACTATTTTTTTGCAAAATTCCCTTGATTTGCTTATTGGACGTCTCAACATGTCCAAATGTTTAGGGATGATATAGAGTTTCCCATTCAAAATATACTCCTTCCAGAATTTCAAAACAATGTGAGCATCATTAGTCCTAGTAGGAATAACTTCTACCTACTTAGAAACATAATCTACATCAAGAAGGATATATTCAAAGCCAAAAGATTTGGAAAATGGCTCAATAAAGTCTATCCCCCATGCATCAAAAATGTCTACCACCACAAAAGTAGAGAGAGGCATTTCATTTCGTTTGCTTATGTTTCTTACTCTTTAGCACCTATCACACCTTATACAAATGTTATAAGCATCTTTAAAAATAGTAGGCCAATAAAATCCGCTTTGAGAATCTTTTAGCAGTTTTCTTGCCTCTAAAACATCCTCCACAATAATACATGTTGTGGCAAAATTGCAGCACTTGAAATTGTTCTTCTGATGGCACACATCTTCTAATGATCTCATTTCTACAAATTCTAAACAAATATGGCTCATCCAAAAAATAATACTTAAAAGAATGTAGAAACCTCTTATTTGCCTGAAAATTCAAGTCTTCCTCAAAACACCATAAGAAAGATAATTAGCAATATCTGTATACCATGGTATTTGAGTTACAACAAACAAGTGCTCATCAGGAAATTTTTCAAAAGCATTTTCAAGAGCAATTTGTGCATCATCATCATTAAAGTTCAATCTATAAAGGTGGTCTACCACTGCATTTTCACTTCCTTTCCTGTCCTTAATCTCCACATCAAACTCGTACAACATTAAAACCCATCTAATTAGCCTAGGTTTAGCTTATGGTTTAGTCAACAGGTATTTCTAGGTCATATGATTTGAAAATATGATGACCTTGGAACCTATTAAATAAGATATGAATTTATGAAGTGCAAATACCACAACTAACATCTCTCTCTCAGTGGCTGTGTAATTTACTTATGCATCATTTAAAGACAAACTTGCATAATACATTACACACAAGAGTTTATTTTCCCTTTGTCCCAACACAACCCCGATAGTATAATTCGAAGCATCACACATAATCTCAAAAGGCAAATCCTAATTGGGAGTAATAATCACATGAGCAGAAGTTAATTTTTCTTACAAAAATGTTAAATGCTTCTAAGCACTTATTATAAAAAACAAATGGAATATCTTTTCCAAGCAAATTACACAAGGGACATGAAATTTTTAAAAAATCCTTTATGAATGAAAATTTTAAAAAATCCTTTGTGAATCTCCTATAGAACCCATCATGTCCTAAAAAACTTCTAATACCTTTTACAGATGTGGGAGGTGGTAAATTGGCAATCATGTCAACTTTAGCTTTATCCACCTAAATGCCCTTATGAGATAGAACATGCCCCAAAATAATACCATGGACTACATAAAATGACACTTTTTCTAACTCAAAGTTAAATTGCATTCAATAAACCTGTAATATCCCTATGGTACCCTAAATTTTTTGGAAATATTATTTGTTGAGAATTAATTATATGATTAAGTGAGAAGATAAGAGGAAGGAGTGTGTATATGTTGTATATATAGAGATATATACAATATATATATACAAATCTATAGCTTTTGGTCTAAAAAGATATTTTAGTATTTAAATGGATTTATTTAAGTTAGTGGAAGATGATGTAATTGGGTTATCATTTTATTTATTAAACACTTGGTGGAGAGTGATTTGAGGAGAGAGTGTTTGGTTAAAAGAGGTTGACTTTCTTCTTCTTTGCATTTTCTTCTTCTTCTTCTTTCTTTTTTGGCCGGCCATCACCACCAACTTCAAGAGGGAGTGATTTTGTTGCTTCCAAACTCAAGGAATTGAAGGACTTCAAGAGATGAAGTTGAAGTTTTAAGGATTTTCTTCACTTTTGGTAAGTTTCCAACTTGTTTCTTTGTTTTCTTTTGAGTTGTGTTTATGAGTTTGGTGAATGGTTGTTGTAGATGTGTTTATGGTTGTTTTGGTTTATTTGACCGGCCATCACCACCATCTTCAAGAGGGAGAGATTTTGTTGCTTCCAAACTCAAGGAATTGAAGGACTTCAAGAGATCAAGTTGGAGTTTTAAGGATTTTCTTCACTTTTGGTAAGTTTCCAACTTGTTTCTTTGTTTTCTTTTGAGTTGTGTTTATGAGTTTGGTTAATGGTAGTTGTAAATGTATCTATGGTTGTTTTGGTATATTGGAGGTTGTGTTGTTTTGTTAACTTTGATTTGGGGTTGGATTGAAGAGTAAAGGATTAAGTTTGGTGAAAGAGACAAGTGTGTGGATTGTGTAAGTTTGAGTTGTGATATATGGTTGTGATTGTGTTTTGATGTTTATAATTGAGTTGTTTTAAAGTGTACTCAAGTATTATATGGTTTTTTGATGGATTTGGTTGAGTTTGTTTGGTGTTGATAAGGTTTAGAAAGATGTTTGTTGGATATGGCATTTTGGTGTCCATTTTAGGGTTTTTGGCCTGACACGCCCAGGAGCACGGCCATGTCTTTGGGCATGTCGTTGGTTCTATTTTCTGGGTTGGTGACACATCCAGTGCACGCCCATGTCACTGAGCATGTCACAGCTTCTGTGTTGTTGGTAGATTGATACGTCCAGTGACACGCCCATGTCACTGAGCGTGTCATAGCTACAGTGTTGTTGGAAGATTGACACGTCCAGTGACACGCCCATGTCATTGAGTGTGTCATAGCTTCTATGTTGGAGGAGAATTGACACGTGCAGTGACACGCCCATGTGACTGAGCATGTCAAAGCTTCTGTTTTGTGGGTTTAGGGCATGGTCAAGGACACGTCCGTGTTGTTGAGTGTGTCAAGTGTAGAGTTTGCCCTAGATAGTTCTTATCCTTATTTTCTTATGTATAACACTAAGTGAGTATGTATAATCACCTTTGGATTAGGTTTTGAAGAGAATTGAGCTGCCTAAATCCCAAGTGTTAAAGGATTCTTGGAAGAGGAAGTTGATAGAGTAGTGTTGTTTCTTTTAGAGGTAAGTACAAACTTTGAATGATTGCATACATTTACATGACATTGGAACTTGACACATTTAGTTGAGAAATGTGTTAAGTTAATTGATACATGGTTGATGAATGAGTTATATGTTATGATATGCATGATGTGAATTATGTTGATGTATCAATGCCATTGAGTAATGTATTGTATATGAAAAGAAATATGGAATAATGTGGTAAGACATGTGAAATCATAATGAAACAAATTAATATGGATACAAAATAGAAGAATGAAAAAGGTGAGAAAAATGATGATATAATAAGACAATGAGCCTAGTTTGATTATGAGAAAAGAAATGAGAATTGAAATTATGAAAGTATTTGATAATGAGATAAATCAATAAATTGTGTGCCTAGTATGTTATTCAATTTTTAGAGTTCTGGGTTTGGCGGCATGCCTATGAATTGCTGGGCAGGTGAAAAGATCGGGTCGTAAGCCTAGCCCAGCCGATAAAAGAGATGTTTTTGGGGTGAAAAGACTGGGTTGTAAGCCTCAAAAACTGTAGCAGTCTAGCCGGGTTGAGGACCAAGATATTAGGGTCCAAGGGTCTAGCCAGGTTGAGGTCCAAGAGACTGGGACTGTTACATTATCCATGGGGATATATATTGCCTACAGGGTTAGACACAAGGTGTCAATGTGGACCAAAGCAGTAACTCTGAACTTTGAATAGCATATTAGATCTTTTTAAGCCCATGTTTGTCTTTACTTTAATGTGAATTATGAAATGTGATGCAAATAATTAATATGTTGAGTTATAATGTAATAAGTTGATATATTCATATGTTTTGTGCGTTAGCATCGCATTGATCTATATTGAATCAAAGTTTGAACCATTAAGCTTTTTTGCTTAGCACAATAGGGAAGATCTGGTTGTGCCAGAGAGCTCGTCTAGACCGAGTCGAGTCTAGGCTTGAGTTTTTTGAGATCAGAGTCGTTAGGGGACATCAAGATCAGTGACGAACTACCGGCATGTATAAACTCTATAATTTTGTAAACATTAATTTTGATATATACATATGTATTTTTCTGCTTATTAAACTAATGTTTTGGATAAACTTTTGGGGTAATGAAGATATATGAATATGTATTTTAGTAAGGAATGTTTTCTCTATTGATTTCTATAAAATAAGTTAAATGTTTTAAGTTTACTTAGATTGATTTACAATGATTTGATGATAAAGTTTTAAAGATTGGTTTGTTTAAAATGGACTGTGACATTCCTGTATCCGGTATACGTATATCGCATATAGTGTGTGAGTATGTGGTGTACGTATATTGAGTGTAGGGGTGCTACAACACCTTTCAAGCACAATAGTCAATTTATGCAAACAATCATCAAAGGAAGTGCCACAAAAAGAAAATTCATCCATAAATACTTCAATGCACTTATCCACCGTGTTAAAAAGATGGATAGCATACATCTTTGAAACATACCTGGTGAATTGCAAAGTCCAAATGGCATCCTCTAAAAAGCGAATGTTCTAAAATGAAAGTTTTCTTGCATTGGTCCTTCAGTGCTATAAGAACATGGTAATAACCTAAGAGACTATCAAGAAAATAATAAAAAGCATGCCTTTATAATCTATCTATCATTTGATTAATAAAGGTCAAGGGAAAATGATCTTTCTTTGTTACACGATTTAAGGGAAAATGATCTTCCTTGTTACACGATTTAACTTCCTATAGTCTATATACATTCTCCACCCAGTTCATGTATGTGTTGGTTCCAAATGTCCATTCTCATTTTAAACTATAGTTAGTCCAGTTTTCTTTAAGACTACATGCACTGGACTAACCCACTCACTGTCAGCTATAAGGTAGATTACCCCCTCATCAAGGAGTTCAAGAACCTCTTTCTTTTCTACTTCACTCGTGTTTAGGTTGAGCCTCCTCTGGGCCTCTCTCACCAGTTTAGCTCTCTCCTCTAAAACTATTATATAAATACACATGGAATGACTAATACCCTTAATATCACTCAATCTCTAACTAATGGCATTCTTAAGTTTCTTTAAAACTCTCACAACTTTCACTTCTTCCTCAAAACTGCGAGTTTAAGATATGATGGTCCTCCCATATAAAAATATACTTCAAATGTTTTAGGAGTTCTTTAAGTTTAACCAATTTGGGTTGATTCTCCTCTTACTTTGTCTTAATACTATCAAGTTCCCTCTCTTCAATCTCATCGCCCAAAAACAACTTGCATTCCTCAATCTCCACATTAAAAACTCAACCTTTTATCCTAAGGTCGAGGCCATCTCATGCTTGTCTTTATTACTTTCTTTTAAGAAAACATCTCCAACAGTAAGATCATTAAAATGAATAAAAGAAAAATTGTCATAAACAACGGTAGTGGGAATGGGGGAAGTGTTAAAAATTAAAAATGTTACATTTTGTCCTAAAGTAGTCATTGATAATTTTCCAATTTTAAATTCTATCAAAGTGTTATTTGTTGCCATCAAAGGTCTTCCTAATAACATGGTGTGTTCAACATCACTAGGGATCTTTTCCCTCATATCATGGACTACAAAATCTACAGGAAATATTAACCCTCCAACGTGAACTTAAACATCCTTTATAATTCCCTTAGGAAATATAAGGCATCAAACTTATGATAGCTCCCAAGTCACACATGCCATTTGTTTCTTTCCCATTTCCCAAAGAAATATTAATTATAAAATTTTCAGGGTCCTTTAGCTTAGGAGGTAACTTGTGTTGTAAACAACACTTGCCACATCCTAAACTATCACATTTTAATTGGCTCATATCTTTTCTTTCTGGTATTTAATTTCTTAAAAAGGAAGATTAATACTTACCATGGAGAGCATGTCATAGATTTTAGAAAAATAGTTTATCTTGCTTCTCATCTTTTAATCTTCTTAAAAAAGGAATCGACGGCCTGTAAGGGTTGAAAGACTTGTACAACTTTGATGAAGTTGAAGCCTCCATGTTCTTATCCTCTTTTGATTTACTTGGTTACTCTTGGTTGGCCTATATCTCTTCGCCATTTTCTTCTTTATTAGTTACTGCATACAGAGAATTACTAACTTGTTATCAATTACCTTTCCACTTCTCAAAACTGTGATTGACTTGGCTTGTTTTAGTTGGCTTAAAACTTTTCCTTTTTGTTGTGCTTGAATTTGATTTGCTACTTGCTCAACTTGAGTTTCCACTTTCTTTAGTGATGCCTCTAAAGAATCAAACCTCTTGATATTAACCTCTTGATTTTGTAAGCAAATTTTAATAAAAGCATTAAAATTATCATCCAATGTGGGTTTCTTGAGTTTATCTTGGTTTAAAGATTATCCTTGAAAATGAGGACCTCTTTGATAAGGCTAAATGGATTATTATGGTGGAAATTGTTGCTGATTTTCGAAGAAAAATTTGGATGCATGCTTCTCTAACCTGGATTAAAAGAGTTATAATATGGATCATTTCTTGCTTTTTGCAATATGGATCATTTCTTGCTTTTTGCTGGAAACCCTCTAAGGAATTTTCCTGCTCCTGCTCTTCTTGATACTGTTCAATACCTATAGGACACATAGTTACACTATATAATATAATGCCACATGCTACACATATTTCTTGGCTAGTCATAGGTGGGTTTCCTCTTGCATTTAGCAACTTAACTTTCCTTATCAACTTTGTTATCTACCTTACCATCTCATAATTGGAATTCACATCATAAAATCCCTTGAGCCTTTCTCCTATGCTCTTCTGCTGTGAGTTTTCTCCTAGCATTTCAAATAGTCTCATAGTTTCAACAGTTGTTCTCTCACCCATTGCACCTCCAACTGCATTGTCTACTGTATTTTGACTTTGTTGTGCAACCCATCATAAAAAAAATTAATTAAGTAACTTATATGGATAATGATGATGGGAGCATTAGAACAACAAAGACTTGAATCAATCTCATGCCTCATGGAATGGTACAATATCCAATTGAGTGAATGTTGCAATATTTCCCCGAAGCTCATTTGTCTTCTGATGTGAATAGAACTTACTCATGAACATGTTATAAACCTCAGTCCATGTGGTCAAAGAATTTTTTAGTAAGGTCATTAACCACGCTTTGGCTATATTCCTCTAAGTGTATAGGAAACACTGCATTTTAAGCTCATTCTCCGATAATGCTTCTAAAGGAAATGTATGAAAGGTCAAATAAAAATGAAAAATGAAATTGAGAGGGTCTTCATTTGGCATTACATGAAAAGCAGGCAACATGCTATAATGAGTATTCTTCAATTCATAGTTTCTTATTACATTGCACAATCATATAAAAGATGTGGTGACCCCAATAATTGGTTGGGCAAGCTCTTTCATGTGTAGTAAACTCTTTCATGTGTTATTCTTCTGCTTCACCCATCTCTATGTTCATTTCTTCTTTGAATTGCTCTTCTATGTCTTCTCCTTCACACCCAAATGGATCTATTCTTCCCGTTCTAGGAAGTCTTTGAATGTTGTCTACAAATGGAATAATTTTTCTGCCTTGAGACTGTGAGCGGGGATTTTTGCCCCCTGTGAGCGGGAATTTTTGCCCCCACTCCTAGTGGAATGGGTCTTGGGACTTCGACACTGTTTAGGCTCGAGGCCTTAGAGAACATGGACCTAAGTTCGGAGAAAATAGAGTCACCACCCTGACGGACTGGGAAAAAGAAATGGCTGGATGACTCAATTTCTAAGGAATCCCTAATCCCCTAATGGGTTCGGAAAGTTGGGTACATGTGGGGAAGGTAAGAAATGGCCCAGTACCCCCACAATGCCCGGTTCATTGGAACCGACCTCCTTTACAGGTCTTAATATTATAAAATTCTTAAATATAACAATATTAACCATATTACATGCAATAATTAAAATAAAGCATCATTATATCAAACCAATGTCCAAGCCAAACAAATAAATGGACACCCATCCGAGGATGGAAACATGTCCTTACATCATCCATGTCTAAACTAATAGGACATCCATCAAAAGGTAGAAACATGTCCTTTACATTGGTCTAAAATATAAAAGCAATTTAAATTACATAGAACTTAATTAATGAGGTACCCACAAAGTGGAAGCATACCCCTTACAATATCTGGAAATCAAAATAAATCAATAAAAGAAAATAACCATTCATCATAAATAAATCATTCATCAAAGATATTAATCATCAATCAAAATATATAATAAACATTCATCCATGATAAATTAAATAAATCAAGCATTGAAAATAAAGAATATAATGAACTACATAATCAAATCTAAAAATAAAGCAAGTAAAGATACAAATTAGGGTTTACTGTTTCTATTTAAAGTTCTTTAATTAATATTTAGGGTTTTGGAATCTTAATATTATTATTGTTATTTGTTTAACCTACTGTAAAGGTTTTGGAAAATTGGAATGGATTAGGGTTTCATGAATCAAATTAGGGTTTAGGGGTAACATTATGAAATTAGGGTTTTAGGATATTAAAACATTAGGTTTATAATTCCTGGTTACTGGATTGTTGTTTTGGATTTACTGTATTGAGTGTGAATATTTAGGTTTATAAGGTTTTAAGGTTTTAAGGATTAGGGTTTAGAAAACTAGGGTTTACGTATTAGTTTTGAGGGAATTAGGGTTTAGGAAAACATAAGGTTTAGATTAACTGGTTTGGGGGTTCACTGTTTTGGTTTTGGAGTTGAAGAAAATAGTTTAGAGTTTTATGAAGTAATTGTGATTTTTAAAAACTGTAAAATAGGTTAGGGTTTGAAGATTTAAGAAAATATTTGGGAATTTTGGAAAAAAGTTAGAGGAAAATAGTTTAGGGTTTTTTAAAGTTTTTGGAAATAGGAAAATGATTTAAGGTTTTTGGAAACAAAAGAAATGAATTAGGGTTTTTAAGGTATTTGGTAACAGAAGAAATCATTTATGTTATTGAAACGAAGATCAATGTTACTACATATTTATAGATCAAGGTTTTGTGTGTATATTCTTATGAATCAAAGAAACAAAGCTACTGTGATCATAAGCAATGTATAATTAAGGATCAAACCTGCGTAGTTGGTTCCACCAAAAAGTTGCTTTCTGGATGAACAACGACAAAGGTAAGATTGCTGCCTTTGATGAATTCTTAATTGCTTCTTCTTGCTCCTTTCAAATCTAAAGTTCCACTATCCGATCCAAGTCCAAAGTTCTCTCTCCCTCTTTTCTCTCCTTTAAAGTGTTATTTATAGGAAAATTTATAAGATCCATCCTAATTGTTTAAGGAAACTATAATTAATTAGGAAAAGAAAACCGAAACCAAATAGAATTTGGTTTCGAAAAAAATTGTGTTGGAAAAATTTCGCTGGCAAAAACTGCGACGGGCTGCGAGTTGCAAGTGCTGGCTGGGCGAGGATTGGCGTGACCAACCAATTTAGCCATAGGAAATTCCTGCGGCAAAATTAGCCAAGGCCATTTCGCCGCAGGAACCTACGGGCGAAATTGGCCTTGGCCAATTACTTTCAGCAACGAATTTTTTTCGTAGCCAATTTTTTTGTCACCGATTTTTATTTTTATTTTATTATTATTATTTTTATTTTTTTAAAATTATATAAAAATAAATACTAAAATAAATATTATTTAATTAAAATAACACAAAATTTATTTTGGACTATATAAAATATATTGACCGGACTGGGTAAAAAATTAAAGGTCTACAGTTTTCCCCCTGCTTGAACGATCTGAGACTTTTGTAAAAGAGAGTGAAAAGCAATAAGACTTAATTTTTCTGAGATGGTCGAGGTTTTGGGTTCTGGACCCTGTTCGAGTTCTGGACTCAAGGATAATTTTAGGTTCTGGACCTAAGGGTAATTTTGGGTTCTGGATCCGAAACTAGATTTGGATACTCGATCCTAAACTAGACTTGGATACTCGATCCTAAACTGGATTCGGATACTCGGTCCTAACTGGATTAGGATACTCGATCCTAATTGGATTTGGATACTTGATCCTGAACTAAATTTGGATACTTGATCCTAACTTGATTTGGATACTCGATCCTAAACTGGATTTGGATACTCGATCCTAATTGAATTTGGATACTTGATCCTAAAATAAATCGGGATACTCGATCCTAACTTGATTTGGATACTCGATCCTAAACTGGATTTGGATACTCGATCCTAACTGAATTTGGATACTCGATCCTAAAATAAATTGGGATACTCGATCCTAACTTGATTTGGATACTCAATCCTAAAATGGATTTGGATACTCAATCCTAACTGGATTTGGATACTCGATCCTAAAATAAATTGAGATACTCTATCCTAAACTAGATTTGGAAACTCAATCCTGAACTGGGTTTGGATACTCGATCCTAAATTGGATTTGGATACTCGATCCTAATTAGATTTGTATACTTGATCCTGAACTGGATTTGGATACTCGATCCTGAACTGGATTTGGATACTCGATCCTAACTTTATTTGGATACTCGATCCTAACTGAATTTGGATACTCGATCCTAAACTAGATTTGGATACTTGATCCTAAACTGGATTTAATTTGGGTACTTGGACCCATGACTGGATACTTGGGCCCGTGATTGAATTGGATTTAACTGACCTTTTACTAGTTGAGGATTCTGGCTTAACTTGTTGTTCCATTCTTTTGTTCTTTCTTTTGCAAAATTTTAGCTATTTTTAGTTGGCCCTCATATCTTCTCCTTGCCCCCTGCATGGTGAAATATTTGCAAGTGAGTTCAAAAATGTTTGGTATATAAACTCAAAAAATTAGAAAGGAGAAACTTTGCCCCCTGTGTAGGCTCAAACCAAAGATTTTTTTTTCATGCAAGCTTTAATTGATTTTTTTGTTGTCTAGTTCTTCGCACAAGCACATATTTCTTCTCTTTGTAAGATTACTGGAACTTTCTCAAGCAATGGGCCTTCCTTGCCCCCCTAATTTGATAAATTCTTTTGATTGTTTACTTCACAGGGTGTTTGCTGTTCACTTTGATAAAGAATAGACAATGCAAGACAAGAAAGTGTGATGTGATATGCTCATGTATGCATGATATGCATGAATAATACTTACAGCAGTTTCATTGACTCACAGACCGAGGTGATCAACAAAGTATTCTCATTGACTCCATTTTGACGCTCGTTCAAGTCTTGCATTGGAATGACAAAAAGCTTTGCATTTATGGCTTTTATCTTTAAGATGTTGAAAACACGAGTGGTGGAGACTCCAAGCAATAGAGTCAGGGATACATCCATTTTAAACTATGTTTCAGCGTGTCAGTTGGTAGTTTCTTCATGACCTTGCCAATTGCCCAATGTGTCCTTTGAGGTTCGACTGTTCAACATATTTCCCAACTTGAAAGCTTTGTGTGAAAAAATATTTTTTTTTTAAATTTTGATATTGAAATCAAATGTTGGCTTTGCCAAATTGATGTCAATGTACCTTAGGACTTGATTTTTTCAAATTAACATATCTATAACATAACAACCCTAGTTACAGTACTAAACTCAGGAATCATTTCTATTTAAGCAAGAACTGTTGCACTTCAGATAGGCACATACACATTACTTGGCCAAAAGTCTCATTGAGTTTAAATATTGTCTATCTCATATGCATGCTTATTCAAACTATCTCCACTAATAGACTCTACCTACCAAGAGAGATGAACAGGTCTTTGATAGGCTTAAAATGGGGTCTATAAGGGACATGGGTTTAAATGAAGGCCATTTGTAAGTTGGAGCTATTTTGACACAGTGGACAAACCCTCACACTACAAATTTCTTGTATGAACTTTAGGCAGCTGGGAGCAATCTTGCTAGACTCAAAACTCCTTCTATCTTCTTGGCATTAATCTACATCTTGATTAGGACAGTCTTTGCCCTTGCAAAAAGTTTGGTACCTAAATTTGTTTCTTTTATTCTTCTCCCTTTTCTTTCTTTTTATTTTTCTTACTCTTCGCTTTCCTTGAGCATTTTATCATTTTGTCCTTCTTCCTTGTAGGACTATCAAATACAGAACTTTCAGGAACTGGATGGTCTTTTTTCTTTTTCTTTGATTTTGATCGAATCTTTGGTTGGGTTGGACCAATTCAAGTCAAACCGTCCTTATAAACCAAATGGAAGCCTTTTGCTGCTTTAGGTAAAAGAGAACGGCTTTCTGAACCGTTTTGGGTTTTATATTTTTTCTTTCTTTCTTTTTCTTTTTTTTTTCTTTTTTTTCTTTTGTCCTTTTTTTCTTTTCTTTTTCTTTTCTTTTTCTTTCTTTTCCTTTTCTTTTCTTCTTTTTTTTTTCTCTCTCTTTTTTTTGGTTCTATCTTTAAAAGAGTTGTCTTATTTGTACCAACTTGGGTTACTAATAATGGATGAGTGGAGTGGCATAAATCTCATTTAACAGGGATAAATTATTTGTTACTATGATGTTATCTTGATAGATTGGAGATATTAGGTGAATCTTCAACTACCCTTATAGTTTTGAGAACTTCAACCACTCTTATGGTCTTGAAAACTTCAACTATCTTCATGGTCTTGACTATTCATTTCTTTCTTTGATCTTCTTGCCTCTTCATCTTAGTGGTCATAAGACTTGTCAAAATTATCACAACAGCTCAGGGTAGGTTGTTGGGGTTTGTAAGCCAATGAAAAGAAAGCTAAAATTTTATGAAAGCTCAAAGGGACAACTAGGGATTGATATTTAATTGGGTGGATACTAGTTGTTGGCTAACCAAACAATGCCTAGATCATCTCTCCCTTAAATAAGCAAAATTCAATTTTGCCTCAAAAGTTTGTCAAAGTATGTTCTAAGACTGACTAGGACCTAGACAAAGGTAATTATGTAGGAGCCCTCTCTAAGTAAGCATACACAACTCAATGCTATAGAGCAATTCCCTAACCTAGTAAAGTCATTCAAGTCATGATGCATAAATATATTAATTCATGAATTATCAAGCTAGATTCTTCATTGGTTGAGCACCAAAATGAACAAAGACCAACAAAAATTTTGATGAAAGTAATTTATTCAAACAAATTTAAATTTGAAAAACAAGATTGTTACAATTAAATATTAAAGAAAGTAAAATTGAAAAGCAACATTCAAGCTAAGGAAAGTTTGTTCAGTTTAAGCTTCTTTTCCTTTCACATCTTCAGTATTTCCTTCTTGAAAGGATGATAAAGCAAAATCTTCTTCTAATCCTTTTCCTACCATGAAGGTTGCTAGTGGTGGCACTCTTCCAAATTTAGGCAAAGGGTTGTTCTTGTTATTGGGCTTATCTGGCTTGGGTAGCTTACCACTATTAATTTAGATCTCATGCCTTAGACGAGCACATTTATCTGTTTCATGCCCTTGCATTTGATGAAATTAACAGAAGGCCTCGGCATTGAAGTTTGGTGGTAGTGGATTATGTAACGGTCGAGGAGCTAACGGTTGTAACAACCCTTTCTTTTGTAGCTTGCTAAAAACCAAAGATAGAGGTTTCCCGAATTCTGAGAATTGTCTTTTATTTCCTTAACCAGTAGCATTAACATCAACTTCTTTTTGCATGCTTTGATTGCTAGGCTAATAATTCCCTTTCTCATTCCTTCTTATTGAAAAGCAATTTTTCTCCCTTTCCCACTCTACAATTTGTAGACCAGCATGGAGAAGATCTTTGAAATCCCTTATGAGGGTGTGAGACATCCTTTCATGGAGATTGGGCAGGATGCCTCTCACAATCATCCTTATTTAATCAGATTCATCGGGCCTTTTCTTGAGCAAAGCGGCCTTATTTCTCCATCTTTCACATAATCCACAAAATTCTCATTTGGTCGTTGCCTAATGGACTCAACTTCCATTAAGGTAACTTCCATTTCAACATTGTAACCATATTGTTGGATGAAGGCCTTGTATAGCAGATCCCAACTCTTTTGTGTTCCTTCTAAGGTATTGAACCGATTTTGGATAACAGGATCCAATGAAAGCATAAAGTACCTTAGAGTTTGAGCCTTAGTAGCTCGGGCAGACTGCATAGCAGTGAGATACTGCTTCACATGTAGGTGAGGATGTCCAGTTCCATCAAACTTTGCAAAAGATGGCATCTTAAATTTGTATGGCACTTCTTCGTCTAGCTCAAATAATTTGTCAACTTCAGACATTTCTTCAGTTTTCAGCTTCTTCTCAAATTTCTTTTCTAAATCCACAATCATCTTTTCAACATCAGAATTTTCAGTTTTTTCAAAAGTTGTCTTCTCAACAACCTTTGGCTCCTTTTTATATTGAGGATCTTGGAAGTATTGAGCTCAATCATCATCATTAATGATCACCTTATCATCATCAAAAGCCACTTCACCAACCTTAACCTCCCCTTTGTCCTTTGGCTTCTTAGTGCTAGCAGATGCTTCGGCGTTATTTCCTAAAATTGCAGCCAATTGGTTCTTCATAGTCTCAGCTAGGGCCTTTTTTATTTCTTTCATCTTGGCATTAAGGGAATCATCCACCATTCTTTGAATTTGTTTGGGCTCCATTGCTTTTGGTGAAAAGGAGATTGAGTCATTGCTAGATTCTTTGTCTCCGGTGTAGGTCGGATTGTCGTAAGCTTTTGAACTATCATAATCCAGGGCTGTGAACCAAAAAGGATCAATGATATGAGATGTAAATGTATGTATGCATGCATTTATGCACGAACAATTAACAAACAAGGACAAATAGGACTTTCCTTCCAACCTTATAACATCCACACATGAATGACGAGTCTCTTTTCCTAGGTATATGGTTAACAAAATACCAACATGGGATATCTTATTTTTGAATATTTCCCTTAGACGTTTCAATCATTAGTTGTATTTACAAAAATGGAAATCAATTTATGATAATTCCCATTAATTAGGTTTTAATCCATTTATCCATCTAAAGTAGCTTTTATGCTATATCAGATTAAAACTAAATTAAGAGGTTTATTATAAATAGATTTCTCACTTGAAAAAGTAACTAATGATTCATGCCAAAAATAAGCCCATGATTAATAACTCTTAGTATAAACTAGGTTCACAATTGATTTTTTGTATTTCGTAATTGACATAAATAATTTTGTAAGCTCTTTGTAAGAAAAGGTTGGATGAAAATAATTTTGTTTCTAAGCCCATTGTAAAAAGATTTTAGGGAAAATGGATTTTGGGCTTAGTATTTAGGTTATGAGCAAAAGTATTTTTGATTTGTTTTTAGAAAAGTTTTATGTCCAAAGACCATCTTGAGAAGTTTTAAAAATTACTTTGGTTTTTTGGACTTTAAAGAAAAATTTATTTTGAGCTTACAATGTACTTAGGTCATATTAGAAAAAGAACAAACCAAATAAGCCATGATTTAAGCCAAGACTAATTAACCATAGTCAAACAACATGCATTTGGGGTAAAACCTAAGGAAAGTAACTAGGCCAATTACATGAGCTTTAGTATTTAGGTAAAAAAGGCTTAGGTTCCCATAGCAAGTATATACCAAAATGGTACAAGGCTATGAGTGGTTATGCCATGCTCGATCTCCATACCTTGAGTGAAAGTATGGTATCCCTTACATAACACAACACGGGTAACACGGGCGTCCTAACTCACGCACACGATGCAATCTAATATGATGCAATGGATAATAACAATATAAGAAAGAATAGAATAATATAAAGAACAACAAAATCAACTTCTCTTATCCCCAGTGGAGTTGCCATTGTGAGCAGAGATTTTCGCCCCCACTCCCGGTGGAATGGTTCTTGCGACTTTGGCACTGTTTAAACTCGGGGACTTAGAGAACACAGACCTAAGTCCGGAGAAAATGGAGTCTCCACCCGGACGAGTCGGGAAAAAGAAAGGGGTGGATGACTCGATTCCTAAGGAATCCGCAACCCCCTAATGGGTTCGGAAAGTTGGGTACATGTGGGAAATGTGAGAAATGGCCCAGCACCCCCACAATGCCCGGTTCATTGGAACAGGCCTCCTTTACAGGTCTTAATATTATAACATTCTTAAATATAGCAATATTATCCATATTACATGCAACAATTAAAATAAAGCATCATTATATCAAAGCAATGTCCAAGCCAAACAAATAAATGGACACCCATCTGAGGATGGAAACATGTTCTCATATCATCCATGTCTAAACTAATAGGACATCCACAAACAGGTAGAAACATGTCCTTTACATTGGTCTAAAATATAAAAGCAATTTAAATTACATAGAACTTAATTAATGAGGTACCCACAAAGTGGAAACATACCTCTTACAATATTTGGAAATCAAAATAAATCTATGAAAGTAAATAACCATTCATCATAAATAAATCATTCATCAAAGATATTAAACATCAATAAAATATATATAATAAACATTTATCCATGATAAATTAAATAAATTAAGCATTGAAAATAAAGAATATAATGAACTACATAATCAAATCTAAAAATAAAGCAAGTAAAGATACAAATTAGGGTTTATTGTTTATATTTAAAGTTCTTTAATTAATATTTAGGGTTTTGGAATCTTAGTATTATTATTGTTATTTGTTTAACCTACTGTAAAGGTTTTGAAAAATTGGAATGGATTAGGGTTTCATGAATCAAATTAGGGTTTAGGGGTAACATTATGAAATTAGGGTTTTAGGATATTAAAATATTAGGTTTATAATTCTTGGTTACTGGATTGTTGTTTTGGATTTGCTGTATTGAGTTTGAATGTTTAGGTTTATAAGGTTTTAAGGATTAGGGTTTAGGAAAACTAGGGTTTACATATTAGTTTTGAGGGAATTAAGGTTTAGGAAAACTTAAGGTTTAGATTAACTGGTTTGGGGGTTTACTGTTTTGGTTTTGGAGTTGAAGAAAATAGTTTCGAGTTTTATTAAGTAATTGTGATTTTTAGAAACTGTAAAGTAGGTTAGGGTTTGGAGATTTAAGAAAATATTTGGGAATTGTGGAAAAAAGTTAGAGGAAAACAGTTTAGGGTTTTTAAAAGTTTTTGGAAATAGGTAAAATGATTTAATGTTTTTGGAAACAAAAGAAACGAATTAGGGTTTTTAAGGTATTTGGTAACAGAAGAAATCATTTATGTTATTGAAACGAAGATCAATGTTACTACATATTTATAGATCAAGGTTTTGTGTGTATATTTTTATCAATCAAAGAAACAAAGCTACTGTGATCATCTGCTAGTGTTGGCTGGGTGAGGATTGGCACGGCCAACCAATTTCTGTGCAGGAATTTCCTACAGGAGAAATGGCCTAAGGCCATTTTGTTCGCAGTAACTTGGGAGCGAAATTGGCCTTGGCCAATTATCGTTTATTTTTCCTTTGCCGATTTTTATTTTTATTTATTTATTTATTTATTATTATTATTTTTTAAAAATTATATACAAAATAAATACTAAAAAAATATTATTTAATTAAAATAACATAAAAAATATTTTGGACTATATAAAATATATTGGACCGGACTGGGTCAGAAATTAAGGGTCTACACCCCCACTCCCATGTGGAATGGTTCTTGTGATTTCGGCACTATTAGGCTTAGGGTCTTAGAGAACAATGACCTAAAACAAAAGAAAATGGAGGTGCCACTCGGAAGTACCGGGAAAAGAAAGGGGTGGATGACTCGATTCTTAAGGAATCCCCAACTAATGGGTTCAAAAAGTTGGGTACGTATGGGTAAGGAGAGAATGACGCAGCACCCCTATAATGCTCAGTTCATTGGAACCGTCCTCCTTTTTAGGTCTAAATATTATTAAATTCTCAAATATTAAAATATTATTCATATTACATGCAATTTAAAAGAAATAACAATTCATCATCATCTTAAAATAAAATAAAATAGGCACTCATTCAAGGATGGAAACATGCCTTTACAACCACATCCAATGTCCATAAAGAAAGTAAAATCAATAAAATATGACACCTACCATAGGTCAAAATGTGTCCCTTACAATAGTCCCAAAAACATTAAAATAAGTTAAATTACATAAACTAAATAAATAAGGCACCCACAATATATGGAAACATGCCTTTTATAATTCCCTTTAAATCCAAAAAAATAAGTGTAAACTCATAAACACATAAATAATCATCATATAAAGGGTAATAAAATTAGCACTTAATTAAAAAGAAAATAAAGATAAATAATAAATAATCCAATCCATAAATAAATATTTACCCCATTGATGAGGGATCACGTATGGCAGTCCCGCTTATGGGGGTTAAGGGGGGTAGCGCCCCTTGCGGGGGATCGGGGGCAGCGCCCCCAAAAGGTAGACGATTTACATGATATTATTTTATTGGGGAATTATAATTTTTTCTAAACTAGGGTTTTATATTTATACAAATTAGGGTTTTTCCTAAAGTAGGATTTTAAGGTAAAAATTGATCTTTTTGGAAAGTGGTTTTATTTGTTTATAAATGAAAATTAGGGTTTTGGGATTTGAATTAAGGTTTTGGCTATTAAAACAAGGCTACTATGTTTGTTTAAGAAAACTAAGATACTGTTACTACATTTATAAGTTTTAGATCACTGGAATATATTTAATTCAAATTAATATTGCCTTCTGGTTTATTATGATTATGCGTATTTTGGATTGCTTTTAGGTAATGGTTGCTGCTAGGGTTTGATTGTTTAATGCTTTGTTGCTTGATCCCTTCTCATTGCCCCCTCTAGCTCTTGTTAATTATATATTTATAGGCACATCCTCACTTAAACCTAATCCAAGGTTTAAATGAATTCAAGTTTGATCAGGAAATTAAAAACTTTTGGCAAAACTCCTTCCGAACTAGGGTTCATGTCGACTTGGAGCATCCAAGTCAACATGAACCCTTGCTCATGTCGACTTGGACACCCCAAGTTGACATGAGCTAAGCTCATGATGACTTGGACAACCCAAATCAACATGAGCAATGGATGTCCAAGTCAACATGAGCATAATGGATGTCCAAGTCAACATGAGCATTAAGCTCATACTGACTTTGACCCATCCGACTCAAATCGAACCCTAATTTCTAATTTGTTTTAGCCCAAACCCTTCACAAATTAAATTCAACTTTTATTAATTGGATTAATTGAATTTTATGCTTTTAAATTAGTTTTAGACTCTTTTAAA
Organism: Garcia nutans; assembly: GCA_947685225.1. NCBI lineage: Eukaryota > Viridiplantae > Streptophyta > Magnoliopsida > Malpighiales > Euphorbiaceae > Garcia > Garcia nutans. The sequence continues at coordinate 22,424,921 of CANTUV010000044.1, forward strand.
AATAACAGATTAAGTTAAGTTTTTTAAATTTAATCCATTCTAAATTTAAGAGTGTACAGTTTGCCCCCTGCTTGAGCGATCTGAGACTTTATCAAAAGAGAGTGAAAAGCAATATGATCTGTATGGGTTTAGGGCCTGAGAATTAGATTTTGGGGTTCTAGATCCAGATTGAGTTTTGGACTCAAAATTGATTTGGGACCCAGATGGTTTTGGTTTTGGACCTAAGGCTGGTTTGGGTACTTAACCCGAGACTTGATTAGGTTCTAGACTTGAGACTAAATTTTAGATTTTGGATTGGCTTATGGACCAAAGATTAGTTGGGTTCTAGACCCGAGGTTGGTTAGGTTCTGGGCCTAAGATTAGATTCAATTGACCTTTTATCACTTAAAAGTTTTGGCTTTTTATAGCCATACAATTTTAACTCTTCTAGTTATATGGACCTTTTATTAGTTGAGGGTTCTGGCTTTTTTCTAGCAAAAAAATTTTAACTTTTCTAGCTGGACTGAATTTCTATGAGTTGAGGGTTCTAGCTTTATTCTAGCTAAATAATTTTAGCTCTTATAGTTGAACTGACTTTCTATCAGTTGATGATTTTGGCTTTCTTCTAGCTATTGTTCCATCATTCATTGTGTTGACTTTCTATCATCTGAGAGTTCTAGCTTTCTTGTAGCCATTGTTCCATCCTTCAATGGATTGACTTCAGCTATTCTAGCTGGATAGACCTTTTATCATTTGAGAGATCGAGCTTTCTTCTATCCACTTATTCCATTCTTCAATGAATTGACTTCAACTCTTCTAGTTGGATTGACCTTCTATCATTTGAGAGTGCAGGCTTTCTTCTAGCCACTTGTTCCATTCTTTAATGGATCAACTTTAGCTCTTCTAGCTAGACAGGCCTTCTTTCATCTGAGGATTCTAGCTTTCATCTAGCCATTATTCCATTCTTTAATGGATTGTCCAAACTTCTTTCTCCTTGTTTTGTTCTTTTTGTTCTTCCTTTTGCAACATATATGGAAAAATATTGAATGTGAGACTAAAAATATTTTTGTACATGCATAAACTAAAAAATTGAAAGGAAAAACTTACCCCTTGTGTAGGCTCAAATCAATGATTTTGTTCCCATATAAACATTGATTGTTGTTCGCGTAAGTATACATCTCCATTTTTGTAAAGTGACTGGATATTCCTCAAGCAATGGGCCTTCCATGCCCCCAGATTCCATATCTACTTAATGTTTGCTTCATAGAGTATTTATTGTTCATTTTTGGAAACAATATAATGTGATATGCTCATGTATGCGTGATATGCATGGGTGATCTTACAGTGGTTGTGCTAACTCACAGACTAAAATGGTAGGCCGAAACACTTCCATTAGTACATTCAATACATCCATGTAGGTCTTGCATTGGAATGGCATAAGACTTCATATTTATGGTTTTTATCTTCCAAGATGAAAAAAGTAATAGTAATGGGAGCCTGAATAGGGTTGAGGCACGAGACACATCCATTTCAACATATCTAGTTGTTAACTTCTTCATGACCTTACAAATGATCCTTTCTTTAACCTACTTTTGCCAATATTTCTTTAGTGCAACACACTTCCCTAAGCTTGAAGGCTTGTTATGATAATTTTTTTTCTTAATCTTAAAATCATATTTTGGCTTTGTCAAATCGATGTCATTGTACCTCAGGACTCAATTTTCTTAAATTAACATATCTACAACATCGCAGTCCTAGTTAGCATACTAAACTCAAAAATCATTTCCATTAAAGCAAGAGTTGTTGCACTTCAGATAGGCACATATACATTGCATGGCCAAAGGTCTCATTGAGTTTAAATATTGTCTCCCTCATATGCATGCTTACTCAAACAATCTCCACTAATAGACTCCGAGGTCTACAAGGGACATGGGCTAAGTGAAGGCCATTATCAAATTGGAGCTAATGTGACACTATGGACAAACCTTCACACTATAAACTTCCTTCTTGGAAACTGTATGATGTTAGAAGCCTTCTAGGAACCATTTTTCCTGCTAGGCGTCTTGTTATCTGGCTTCATAAAAATATAGGGCTTGAATGTTCTTTCATCATTTAGCAGAATTCTTGATCTTTCCCTTTTGAAAAAACTCAGGACCATTATTCTATCCTTTTTCCCTTAGGAATATCAAGTATCAAGACTTTCAAGATTGCAAACTCAGAGTTGTGTTGGATTAAATGAAACATGGACTTTCTCTTATTTCTCTGATTCTATTTGAATCTTTAGTTGAGCTAGACAAATTCAAGTCAATTTGTCCTCGTCTGGTAAAATATCAGTAAGTATGGCCAGTGGCCTAGTAACAACACGAATGCCTAGTACTAATAATGACACATATATTGTCTGATAACATTATAGAAGTCCACCCTCTAGTTACTCATTCAATTCAATTCTAGATTTAATATCAGTATGGTTTGGAAACTAAATTCTTTCTCATTTTCTACCAAAGTTTTTTTCCATTATAATATCACTTTATTGAAAACAATAACAAATCTTTAAAAAGAATACACTTTCTTTTTTTACTGTACATTTTTCTTCAGTTTATTTATTCACATAAAGAAATATTCCTCAAATTGAATATAATCACATTGTATTTAAATCATTTTCACTAAGCAAACTTCAATTTCAAAATCATATAATTTTTTTTTTCAAAACCCTAACCTTGCATAATCTTAAATTTAAAACCTTGAAATTGTAAGAATTTCTTTAAACTTACTTTTTGTTTTAAAACTAAATAAATATACCTATTCTTAATCAATTTTGAATTAAAAATCAATTTTTTCAAGAATTAGTTTCTTACTAATCTAAAAACCTTGAATTTAACATAACCCTAAATTTAATACTTTGTAAATTCAAAAATTATTTACAACTTAGTTTTTGTTCAAAAACCACATAAATACACTTTTTCTAAATCAAATATGAATTTGTTTAATAAATAGTTCCATTCTTACTTTTAAACCCTAAATTGACCATAACCTTAATTTAACACTTTCATGATTCAAAACTTTTTCTAGCCATAATTTTAGATTAGAAACTTCATAAATACACTTATTTCCATCTATTTATTAATTTATAATAAATTATTTCATTAAATAGTTCAAATATCAATTCTAAACCTTAAATTTGCCATAACCCAAAATTTGAATCTTTAATAAATCAAAAGTTGTTCCAAACATGATTTAATGCCAAAAAACTATACATATACACTTAGAATTATTCAATAATGGATTCTAATCAATTTTCTCTTCATACAGTTCCATATTCTAACTTTCTCTCTATGCAAATTCAAGTAACAAAATTCATCACAAAAAATTAATTAAAGTAGTAAAATCAACTCACATAATTCATGAAAATCAAATGAAAAAAAAAATAATGGCAACTTAAGAAATAAACAAGCACAAAACTCCTTTAAAATTAGCTTTTTTTCTCTCTTCCTCAAATTTTCTTGAATATTTTTTTTATTATTGTAGTGTTTCTAAACTAATCTAATGAATTCTACTAAAAATTTTGAGTTATATATGAATTTTTCTTAATTTTTCACATAGGTTTGATAGAAGAAGGGGGAAGAAATGAAATTCGGTTATGGTGGAAAGACACATTAAGTTTGGGAATGAAAGAAAGAAGAAGAAGAAATTCATTTATATATATTATAAAATATTAGGATTTTAATCATATAAGGTGTGCTCATCATAACTTTGGTCACTTTCTTATTTTTTTTAATTTGACTTTTAATTTTGTAAAATCATAAAAATAAATTTTTACTTAATTTAAAGCTCAATTATTTATATTTCACATCCGAATTCCAACAAAAATCCAATTATAAGGTCAAAAGGGCTTTTTCTATAAAGTTTTATTGTTTAAAGCAACTTTTCCAAAAATATCGATCAAGTCCATACCTGGATTTAATTTTAATCTTTTTAAAGCTTAACTAATGCTACTTTCCCTTCTATTTCAAATATCTAGATCACTCTCATCACTATACACAATCTAATGTCTATATATTTCATACGATCACTGCTTAAAAATTTCAAACAATTATCGTCTAATTATAGGCGGACCGAGTAAGGTACAGTTAGGATTAGGATGGTCTGACCGGGATTGATGTGGATAAAAGATGGGAAATTTGGCAATAGGTTTCATGGGTTAAAGTGCGCTAAACATTTGGGTGGACCAGTTGATGTATGTTTAGAATGCTTATGGTTCAACCGGGATTTATTGTGGATAAAAAATTGGACACTTGGCAGTAGGGTTCAAGATCAAAGGTCTCGTGGAAATTTGGGCGAACTGGGTAAGGTACGGTCAGGATGCTTGTGGTCCAATCATGATTTTTATGAATAGAAAATTGGATAATTGGCAGTTGCTGCACTCAGTTTAACACCACTAAAAGTGACTCTAGCAAGTATACGAGGTTGTTATAGTAATGGATGAATGTCCCAAGGTCATCTCTCAAGGAAGTTATATATTTGTAATAATTTGATTAAAAGAAAATAATAAATGAATAAATTTGTAATGTCAAAATGATAAAAGAATTTTAGAATTAAAAACAAAATGAATAATGGATTGCACAAAATTAATGTGATCTTTCGAAGGGGGCCTATGATTTATAGTTCAATTTAATCAATGCCAATTTCTCAAATTTTTTATTAATATAACCTTGCAACTTAACTTATTTCTTAATTTTAATTAGAAATTATCAATTAATAAGTTCTCACATTCATGAATTAATAAATACTAATTATTTTGAATTTGTGAATTAAGTGAAACCTATAACTTATATTTCTAATTCATTCTTAGGGTAGTCGACTGTATAGTACCAATATTTAGTTTCACCTCTCGATCCTTCACTTGATATCTAGAGACTAGTATGTGCCCAATCTATTATCCTAATATGCATTCTAATGTAAAAGACATACTAATAGAGATTATTGAATTAGAATATTAAATTAAATCTACTACAAACCTTAGGCATAATAAATTTAGTTCCTCATCATAACACAATAGAAACCCAATTCAATTTTATTCAAATCACAAGTCTCCACTGATAAATTAACATATTTAAACAATAAAGTTTTACACAATGAATCAATTGAAAGAATAAAAAAACACTTGTGTAGATGACTAGAGTTAGAACTCTCATTCATCCTCCAGCCCCACTTGAATATGTTGAAGAACTCAAAAATCCGTTTAAAAGCTTCACCATAATTCTAAGACCTTATCTATATCCCCTGTGAACCTCTGTATTTCTTATTTAGTATTTTCTTTCCATATTTAAACTTCTCAATAAGCTCAATTTTAGCTCCACTAAATTTGATTTTGTATCTGACACAAACACTTTCAAAATGAAAAAAACCTGCCTTTAACTTACTAGGTACGACATGGCCAAGACCTCATTTGTCCTGGCCATGTCTCTTAACTTTATTCTTAGACACTGCAAAGACTTGTGACCATGTATTTTTCTGCATTGATCTCACTCTTATTCTACTGAAATTGAACATGACCAGGCTTGGTTTGTCTTGGCCATGTTTCTTGAACTTTACTTTGGACTTGGCCAAGCTTCCAAACCATGTCTGATACTGCTTGTGATCTTGCATGCTTTTCCTCTCTTAAGATGGAACATGCCCATGCTTCATTCATCCTGGCCAGTACATGTGACATGGGCAGTGATAAGGCCAGGACACTAGAATGTGTCTAACCCTACCTTGAAACCTTGACCATTATTTTTCTTGCAATTAGAGACATGACCAAGACTTGACATAGCTTTGCCATGTTGTTTATTTCTCTTGAAATTTTTATTGTCCCATACTAGTAACCAAGAGGGGGTGAATTCGATGATTTGAGTGGGATGATAAATTAAAAAAATGAACATTAAGAAAATCAAGATGAAGATGAAGTATAGTAGATAAGAATCAACACAAAGAGTTTATAGTGGTTCAGATTTACCTCAATCCTATATCCACTTCCTTAATAAATTGTTAAGATTCCACTAATCTCATGTTTTTATGAGCTCAACTCTAACTTGGTGTTTTCATAAGCTGACACCAGACTTCTACAAGGTATGAGTATATTTTTCATAACCTTTACAAGAGTTTTTCCAAGGCTCACTCTAAAACCAAAGTCTTTTAAAGATCATACTCAACTTGTAATAGTGTTTAATGCTCACACCCAACACTCAATGAATACAAGTTATATATTTTGATGCAAGAAAATAAAAGATATTTTTCTTAGCAATTACAATCACAATCTCTATCAAAATTAAATTTTCTTATTGTATTTATAGCCTTCAAGTCTCCAACTAGCCATAGAGATGGTAGCCAAGTTGTTTGGTTCTTATCTTGCACTTTAATTATTGTCTAGAGCAACTTAATGGTCAGACTATGCCATCTGATCAGCTCAGGCTCAGTATGGTCAGGCTACTCTATAGTCGGTCGAGCTCATTCTTTTCTGACAAAAGTTCTTCAATAGCTAGTACACATGGCATCCAATGATAGAGTGGATAACTAACGACTACATTTTTTGAATCACATTTCAATAGTATGGTCGAATAGTCTTTATTTCTGTCGACCTTCTCGTACTATACTAAGATTTTGGGAGTACCAGTGGCCATCTTCACTTCTATATCTTTGTTGGAGTTTTTGCTCCAGCTCGATCCAATCGGACTACATCAGGCTTGGTCTGTCCAAGCACAGTATGCTAAAACATTTAGAGTACCATAGTCCATGATTACTACTAGAATCATTGAGGATTTAGCTCAACCTCAATACGGGCGGGCTATAACATAGTCCGATCATTCTATGTGTAGTATGCTGAAATTTTTAGAGTACCACTAGTCATGAGCTTCTTTAAATATCTTTATGATCTCGAGCTTAAGTTTGGACTGATGTGCTTGAGCTCATCCCTGGTGGCTAGGGCTTGGTCCAAGCTACAAGTGTTCGATTGTGTCCTATTTTGAGCTTGTTCCTGGTGACCTCAACCTAAATTTCTTGGGCTCCTCCTTGATAGCTAGGGTATGGTCCAAGCTACATGTGTTCAGTTTTATATCCTTCTTGAGCTCATTTCTGGCAACTAATGCCCGGTCAAGAATATGGGAGCTTGGTCTATTTTAGCTTAGCCTGGTTGTCGGATGTTCAAATACTCTATCCATTATCCAAGTTTGTTCGGGCATCAAGTGGTCAGTGTTTGGTGTTCAATTTTGAGCTTATTTTGTTTAACTCATGTTGAAATCAATTTTAAGCCAGTTTGGTCATGCCTTCCATTGGTCCGAGCAGACCATATGAAAAATACTTATAATTGGGTTCCTGCAAAACTATAACTTAATACAAACATTAGTCATATTTAATTTGATTGCCTAAGATCAAAATGTAGTGAATTAAGCCAAGGATTAGGCTAAAAATCTCCCCATTTTTTGCTTTGGCAATTTAATTGAATTGATTTAAAATGAACTTTAAAATCTCCCCCTTAACATACGTTCCTCTTCTTCTTTTTGAATTTTCAATTGTTCCCCCTTAATATATGCTATAAATTGTAATTTAATCAATTCAAGTCATCTCTCCCCATTTGACAAAGACAAAAAGAATGCAAGCATTTAATAATAAACTAAACTTTTATTTAGATGAAGCAATTTAGAAAACTAAAAATTTATGTATGATTATTTGCATTAAGGGCCAACAAAAGAAATAGAGATTATACAAAAGAAAAAGAGGGTTAAGATAGTGGGGAATAAGGAGGATAATCGAAGTTATCATCATCATTTCCATCTTCATCTCCTTCTTTTTATGTTTTATTTCCTTCTTCATCTTCTAAGCCTTTATTAAAGATGTTGGTTGGTTTTCCTTCATCTTCTTCATCCGATCTGGAACATTTGGGAATGCCTATGATTTCTTGCATATCCTTAAAATCCATATGAAGATGAGAGACCATCTTGGTGAGATTGTTAATGAGAGGTTTGTGAGGAAATTTTTTCTTGAATTTATTGAAGAATTGAGAGAATTTAACTTTGACCTTTTGGAGTATGGGGTCAAGGTATTTCCACTTGGAATGATTCTTTGCTCTCATCAAGAATTCTTGGCCTTTTTCTTTCTTGAGCCCTAATTCCTTAAGCACTAAAAGCATAATGATATGTCTCCTCTTCTTCAAATATGCATTTGGAATGCTTTAGGTATTGAATTTTGATAGGGTTTTTAGATAGATGAAGTGGATTAGAAAGAGTGTTTCTATTTGAAGAAGTGAGTGCACCTACATGCATAACAATTTGAGTAATGAAAGAGGTAATCATGATGGTTCAGGTTGATTTGTTTCTAATGGTAATAAATGAATCAATCGAGAACTTTGCGGTTTGAATATTTCCCCCTTTTATAAGGCAATAAAGAAAAATAAAGTCTCAATGAGTAAATTTTTCATTGCTTTTTTCCTCTAGCATTCATGGTATAGGTGATAAATCTATGCAATAACAAAGAAAAGAGTGTTCTAAGGTGTTTAGCATTGGAAAGTTTGTGAAATCGATTTGAATGGAAATTTCTTTCCAAAAGTTAAGTAAAATTTCATTTGAGATTTTGGGTTTGAAAGAATGGTTTATTTCTACACGGTTGAATCCCCAAATAGAAACAAAATCATCAAGGGTCATTTGGTATTGTTGGTTGAATAGTATAAAGGTTATACCATAATGTCCTAATGGTTCAATATATTTCTTTTCAACTACCAAGGTAACAAGAAATTCTTTGGTTAAGGATTCCCAACCCAAGCAATCTTATTCAAGGAAGACAAAATTTTCCCACCTAAGATTTAAAAGATAAGCCCTTATTTAACCTTCCATAGAAAGAGGTTCTAAAGAAAACAAAGAAGCAATTCTATTTGCTTCAGTTTTCTTATCAAGAATTAAATTGTACCTTTTCTTCTCTTCTTCATTTAAATGTCTTGGTTTATGGGTTCTTGATCTAGGAGCTTCTTCCATAGAAGTGGAGGAAGTTGCTACTCCATTCCCTTTCTCTTGTCTTGAGGCTTTCTTCCTGTGAGAGTCTTTTGGAGCTATTAAGGAAGGAGAACTTGAAGTATAAAAGATGATGAATGATTTGGTGTATTTTGATGGAGTTTGAGTGTTTTATGAGTGAATTTAAATGTTAAAAATTATAAATTTTGAGTACAAATGGTTTATATATAGAGTTTGAGGGGTGTATAAAATTTCTCTAATAGTTATAAACGGTTAGAATTTTGAAAAATTTTAGTCTTCTTGGTCAGACCTCGATCAGTCCAGGCAAACTGTCTTATCATGAGCTTAAACAATGAAGCTGGAGTGAACTAAATTTCTTACAAAAAAATAATCATAAAATTTTGAAGGAGGTCGATCGGACAAGGTCTCGATATGCTTGGTTGGGCTAGAAAAGTTTATGGTACAGTCAGACCGAGCTTAATCTGAGCGGAGTGAGCAGGATTTATCAAAAAGAAAGGTGTGAATTAGGTTAAAAATAGATCTCAATTTATGGCCTTAATGTAAGATAAAATAAATGTGAATGAGAAATTAGATCATAGAGAACATATATTTTTCAAGTAATTATAATTTCAATAGTTATATGCACCAAAGTAATGCATGTAAATTAAAAGTACTTCCATCTATCATTCTTATATGTTGTTTTATAAAATTCATTCTTTCTTCATTTAAAGGTTTAGTAAAGATATCAACAAGTTAATTTTGAGTATCAATGAATTCTGAGATAACATTTTTACTTTGAGCATTATCTCTCAATAAATGATGCCTAATGTCTATATACTTTGACCTAGAATGTTGGATCAAATTTTTAGATAGATTGATGACACTTGTATTATCACATTTAATGGGAATGTGATTAAATGTTTTACTACAATCCATCAATTGTTGTTTCATCCATAAAAATTTGTGTGCAACAAAAATGTGCAGCAACATATTCGGCTTCTGCAGTAGATAGAGCAACCGATGCCAAGAAACTAGGGAATTACCAAAAATATTGGCATGCTTTGGTGATGCTTTTCCTATTTGGTAGGCTACAAGCAAAATCCACATCCAAAAAACCTAATATGTCAAATGATGTGTTACTAGGATACCAAAGTCCTAAATGCAATATTCCACTAAAATATTTCAAAATTCATTTGAGGGCAATCAAATGTGACTCTTTAAGGCATGATTGGAATCTAGCACACAAAATACACTATACAATATATCAAGTCTAGAGATAGTAAGATAAAAAGAGATCTAATAATACCTCGATATTTCTTTTCATCTACTTTCTTACCAACTTTGTCTTTGTTCGACTTCAATGATGTGCTCATTGGAGTCTTGCTTGCTTTGTAGCCATCCATGCCAAACTTCTTGAGAAGTTCCTTTGTATATTTGGATGGGTTGATGAAGATATCATCCTTACATTACTTAATTTGTAGACCAAGAAAGAACTTGAGTTCACCCATCATGCTTATTTCAAATTCACTAGTCATACAAGAAGAAAAATCTTGGCACGAAGATTCATTAGTAGCTCCAAATATAATGTCATCAATATAAATTTGTATGATCAAGATGTTATACATTTTCTTTTTAACAAAAAGAGTTGTGTTCACTTTGCCTTTTAAAAAAGCTTTTTCTAGTAAATAAGCACCAAGTTTATCATACCAAGCTCTTGGGGCTCATTTCAATCCATACAGTGCTTTGGTAAGCTTATAAACATGATTAGGAAATTTATGTTCTTCAAAACTGGGGGGTAGTTCAACATACACTTCTTCATTTATAAATCCATTTAGAAATATAAATTTACTTTTGACATCTATTTGAATTTTAAACATATGACAAGCAAATGCAAGTAATATTCTAATTGTTTCTAGTCTAGCAACGGGAGCAAATGTCTTATCATTGTCAATGCCTTCCTCTTGGTTAGAGTCTTTGGCTACCAATCCAGCTTTCTTTCTAGTAACGAGTCCATCTTTATTAAGTTTATTCCTATATACCCATTTGAATCCTATAATTTGATGATCTTTAGGTCTAGGAATAATTTCCCATACTTTGTTTCTTTCAAATTAGTTGAGTTCATCTTGCATAGCAATCACCCAACATTCATCACTAAGAGCCTCTTCAATTATCCTTGGCTCGAATTGACAAACAATGATGATATTAGCATCTAAGCATTTAAATTTAGATCTAGTAGTTACTGCCTTTGAGGTATCACCGATAACATGATCTTTTGGATGATCCTTCTTATATTGCAAATCTTTGGGTAATTCTTGAAGTTCTTCTTCTTGTTCCATTATTGTTTCCATTTCATTGTGATTGTCATTTGGAACATTGTTTATCTTATATTCTTCAAATGTACCTACATAATCATAAAAACCACTACCTTTCCTTTGATCAAACTTAGAGGATTCATAAAAAATAACATGCATTAATTCTTCAACTACAATTATTCTCTTATTAAATACTCTATATGCTTTAGCAGAAGATGAATACCTTAAAAATATGCCTTCATCTAATTTCGATGAGAAATTTCCAAGATTATCCTTGGTATTCAATATAAAACATTTGCATCCAAACATTATAAGGTATAAAATTTTAGGTTTTCTTCCATTCCAAAGTACATAAGAAGTTTTGTTTATCAAAGGCTTTTTGTAAACATGATTTAAAATATAGCATGTTGTATTAATGGCCTCTACCCAAAAGTGAAAGGGTAAATCATACTCATTGAGCATTGTTCTAGCCATTTCTACCAATGTTTTATTTTTCTTTCAGCCACACCATTTTATTGTGGTGTTCTAGGAGCCAAAAAATTATGTGAAATGCCAAGCTCATTGCAAAAATTTTCAAATTCTCATTTTCAAGTACTTTGCCATGGTCACTTCTAGTGGATATGATGACATAGCTTTTTCATTTTGCACTCTTTTTCCAAAAATTTTGAAAAAATTGAAAGCTTCATTCTTTTAAGCTAAGAAATTAACCCACGTAAATCTTGAATAATCATCAATAAGAACAAATGCGTACAATTTCTGATACGAACCAGCCACGAGGTAAGGATCCATTGGTGCTTCCAAATGGGCCATTGACTAGGAGCAGAGCTAAGAAGTTTGGAGCAGCTATGGGGTTGCATATTCAAGATCAAATTTCAAAGGAAGTGACTGAAATGGCAATGGAAAAGTGCACAATAGAGCTTGAAGAAGGCACACCAAAGCTGATTATGATGCCTAGTGTGGAAGCTAAAGGCTAGCTAAAGAGGTCCAACGTGCAAGAAAGGTCCAACGTGCAAGAAAGGTCCATTGGGGTTCATATAAAGCCTTGGGAAGTAATTTAAGGCCCATGGACAGCCCAAATAATGTGGGGCGTGTTCTTATGTTTAAGGGATTTAGTTTGGTTGTTTCCATACTTTATATTTTCCTTAGTGGATTAGGATTTTGTTTCCATACTTTATATTTTCCTTAGTGGATTAGGATTTTGTTTCCATACTTTATATTTTCCTTAGTGGATTAGGATTTTGTTTCCATACTTTATATTTTCCTTAATGGGTTAGGATTTTAACTTTGTAGCTTTTCTTTTCCCATTAGAATTAGGGTTTCAGATTTATGTGTGCCTTTTAGTATAAATAGGGCCTTATTTTTCTTGTAAGGGGACTTTTGACATATTATTATTAAAATTTTTCGAATTCTTCTACAAGTTCTTCTTGTGAATTTTCGTGTGAGAGAGATTAGAGTGGATTCTTTAATTCTTTCTTTGCATCAAGAATTAGGTTTACTTATCAACGAGAGTTGTGGCGTTTTTCTTCTTCTTACCAACTAAATCTTTCAATCATAGTGAGTTCGCGTCTCTTTATAGGCGTTGGGTTCCTTAGGAGGTGATTATCAAGATTCAAGGAGTTCTCTACCATTGTTATACGCTGGGTTTGCTGCCATCGTTGCTAAGGGTCCGCATCATTTGGTATCAGAGCCTTGCTACAAGGTAATTTTTATCTACTTTGTCTTTCTAGGGTTTGTTAATTTAGGTCTTTAAAGTTTCTGCATTTTTGGGTTCTTAGAGAGTCTAGTCTTTAATTTTTGAAAAAAAAAGAGTCATATATCAAAATTCGAAAAGTCTAAAGATTGTTCAAAGAGTAATTTGAAACCTAGGAAAAAGAGTCTGATTGAAATTCGAAACCTAGGCCTTACATCTGAATTGGATTCGAAACCAAGATTAGGGTTCTTGAAAGAAAGCAAAAGCTAGAGTTTTGTTCAAGTTTGATTTCGATTTGATTTTGAGTGAATCCGGGGTTGCAAATTAAGTCCAGATTTCGAAAAGTTCTTAGGAGTAAATTAAGTCCCAAATCAAGGGGATAGTGAGAGGAAGCAAAAAAAAAAAGAGTACAAAACCACCTCAACAAAAATTGTTTGATATTCTTGCTATTTGGGTGCTAAGGATTAGATTTAGGTGGGTCAGAAGTAATAAAAAAATTTTGGGCGAAAATTTCACCATTTGAGGGGCTTTTGGAATTCGAAAATCGGACCTTAATATTCATATTATTTGAGTGTTATAGGTGGGAATTAGAGTCTAGAAGCTAGCGTTTTGGGTAGAATTGATTAGGTCCATAAAGCAGCTTGCCAAGTGTGGGTTGTTTTTGATTCATTATATCCAAATTTGTCTTGTTTATTGGCTTCATTGTTTCTGATTTCTTTATCTAGCTTTTAATTCCATTACATTGCTAAGTATCATTTGCTTGTGTCGATACTTGGTTTTGTATCGTGTAGTGCAAATTACCTTGCATTGCCTTCGGATACTTGTCTTGTTTTCTATCTAGTTCTAGGATTTAGGTTCTAGTTTCTTGAACGACTTGACAATTGTTGGTTGGTGAGCTTGGTTCTGAAGTGCAATCAAGGAAGACAAGAAAAGTGAGGTAATTCTAAACACTTGAGTGAATTTCGATTATTACTAATCTTGTTTCTTTGAGTTTGTTTGTTTGTTAACATGGCTGGAAAGGGAGAAGAGACTAGCAAAGAAGGAGCTATGGCCGAAAGCTTGGCTAGGCTTAATGGGACTATGACAGCAATGCTTGGTCGAATGGAGATGATGGATACTAGATTGCAAGAGAATGCAGCACGACAAGCACAACAAATGCAACAAGTGCAACAAATTCAGCAAGTGCAACAAGGGCAGTCAGCCACACATACAAATCCCATAATGCGAGCTACAAGAGTGCTTAGAAGAGAAGGGCAAGGAAATCTTGAAGCCCTAAAAGCAGCCGAAAGGGTAGAAGATGAAGATGAAGGTGGAAATCAACCTACCACTGATGGTGACCTTACTTCCATCAAGATGAAGATTCCTTCCTTTGAAGGGAAGAACAATGCAGAAGAGTTCATAGAATGGGAGAGGAAAGTTGAGCAGATTTTTGAATTCCATAACTACACCGAAGAGAAGAAATCAATTTTGGCAGCCGTAGAGTTCAAAGGGTATGCTATCTTTTGGTGGGATCAATTGAAAGCTAATAGAAGAGGGAAAGGTATGAGGCCTATTCCTGAATGGTCAACCTTGAAAGAACTAATGAGAAGCCGATTTGTACCATCTCACTACATTCGGGATTTGTACAATTGACTAGCAAGACTAGTTCAAGGTGGAAGAAGTGTGGAAGAGTACCACAAAGAGATGGAGATCATGGCTAGGGCAAATATTGATGAAGATGAAGACAAGAAGATGTCACGATTTATTGGGGGATTGAATTTGAACATAGCCAATGAATTGGAGATGTATGAATTCAACACAATGGAAGAGTTAGTTCAAAAGGCCATGAAGATAGAGAGAAGATTGAAGAATAAATCTATTTCAAAAACTGGCTACTCTAAAGCTAGTGGAAAATTTTCAAACTTCAAGGGTTCAAGTTCGAGTGGAGGTTCCTACAAAGGGGATTACAATGGTTCTTTCCAAAAGAATTCTTCCTACAATCCTAATTTCAAGAAGCCGAATGATGGGGATGCAAAAACAGCCAAGGAAACACCTTCTAGACCTACTTCAAGTAGGGAAATTAAATGCTACAAGTGTTTGGGAAGTGGACACATTGCTTCTCAATGTCTGAATAAGAGGGTGATGATTGCTACCCATGAAGGGGAAATTGAATCAGAATCTGAACATGAAGAAGAAGAGGAGGCTGAATGTGGTGATAGGGTCGAATATGATGAAGAGGCTTGGGAGAATCAAGTATTGAATGCTGAACATGGAGAGATGCTTGTTACTAGAAGAGCCTTGAATATTCAAGTCAAGGAAGAAGGCTTGGATCAAAGGGAGAATCTTTTCCACTCTAGTTGTTTGGTGAATGGTAAGGTTTGTACACTTATCATTGATGGTGGAAGTTGTACCAGTGCTGCTAGTACTACAATGGTGGATAAATTGGGGTTAGCTTGTTTTAAACATCCTGATCCTTACAAGTTGCAATGGTTCAATGACGCTGGGGAAGTAAAAGTGTTGAAGCAAGTCAAGGTACCATTCTCCATTGGGTGGTATAAAGATGAGGTTTTGTGTGATGTAGTGCCAATGCAAACTGGACATTTGCTATTAGGAAGACCATGGTAGCATGATAGAAGGGCACAACATGATGCCTTTTCTAATAAGTATACCTTTACTTATGAAGGAAAGAAGGTTGTTCTAGCACCATTATCACCTCAAGAGGTGTATGAAGATCAAAAGAGGATGCTAGAGAGGGAGAAAGAAGTTTCGGCCAACATGAACCAAGGGGGTTCAAATTCGGCAAATGATGTTTCTTCAACACCCAAGGGTAATTCTAAGGGTAGGGAGAGAGAAAATAATAAAGTGAGTGAGTGCAGAAAGGGAAAAGAGGCCAAGAGTCAAAAGAAAGTAAGCAAACAAATAAATGGCCCATTGGTGAGAGAAAATAAGCAAGGAGAAAAAGCAAAACATACATTTTATGCAAGAGCAAGAGAGATAGATGTAGGGCAGCCTGTACTCATTATTATGTATAAAGAATCATTACTTGCTGACAGTGAAGAATATCTTGATTCTTTACCTTCTAGTTTTGTGTCTTTCTTGCAGGATTTTAAGGATGTGTTTCCTGAAGACCTTCCTAGTGGTTTGCCGCCATTAAGAGGGATTGAACATCAAATTGACTTCATACCCGGTTCTACAATTCCAAACCGGCCAGCATATAGGAGCAATCCTATGGAGACAAAAGAGATGCAAAGACAAGTTGAAGAGCTTTTGGAGAATGGCTTGGTTCGCGAGAGCCTTAGTCCTTGTGCCATTCCAGTCTTATTAGTACCCAAGAAAGATGGTTCTTGGAGGATGTGTGTTGATTGTAGGGTTGTGAACAAGATTACTATGAAGTATAGACATCCCATTCCTAGACTTGATGACATGTTGGACGAATTGCATGGGGCAAAATATTTCACAAAGATTGATCTTATGAGTGGTTATCATCAAATTCACATGAAGCCTGGAGATGAATGGAAGACTGCCTTCAAAATGAAATATGGTTTGTATGAATGGTTAGTTATACCTTTTGGTTTATCTAATGAACCTAGTACTTTCATGAGATTAATGAACCATGTTTTGAGAGCTTATTTAGGTAAGTTTGTGGTAGTTTACTTTGATTATATTCTGATTTATAGCAAAACTGAGGAAGAACATGTTGAACATGTTAGGAAAGTGCTTGAAATCCTTAGGGAGCAAAACCTTTATGCTAAGCTTAAGAAGTGTTCTTTTTGTCTAGATATGGTAGTTTTTCTTGGTTTTGTTGTAAGTATGCAGGGAATTGAAGTTGATCAAGAGAAGGTGAAAGCTATCCAAGAGTGGCCGAATCCTTCAAGTGTGACAGAAGTGAGGAGTTTTCATGGATTGGCAAGCTTCTATAGGAGCTTTGTCCCTAATTTCTCTACATTGGCAGCCCCCTTGACTAGCATAATCAAGAAAGAAGTGGGATTCTTTTGGGGCAAGGAGCAACAAGAAGCATTTGATGCTTTGAAAGAGAAGCTTTCTACTACACCCGTTTTAGCTTTACCTAACTTTGATTGTACTTTTGAAATTGAATGTGATGCTTCTGGTGTAGGTATTGGAGCTGTTTTGATGCAAGAGAAGAAGCCCATTGCATACTTTAGTGAAAAGCTTAATGGAGCAAAGCTGAATTATTCAACTTATGACAAGGAGCTATATGCTTTGGTGAGAGCATTGGAAGTATGGGAGCATTATTTGCTGCCCAAGGAATTCGTGATCCATTCGGACCATGAATCATTGAAGCATTTGAGAGGGCAAGGCAAGTTGAATAAAAGACATGAAAAATGGGTTGTGAAGATTGAGAAGTTTCCTTATGTGATCAAATACAAGCAAGGTAAAGACAATGTAGTGGCAGATGCACTTTCAAGAAGGTACGCTTTACTTAATGTTTTGAGTGCTAAATTGCTTGGATTTGAATGTATAAAGGACTTATATGTTGGTGATTCTAATTTCGGCAATGTTTATGATGCTTGTGAGCATGGTGCTTTTAATTCTTTCTATAGACATGATGGGTTTTTGTTTAAGGGTTCGAAATTATGCATGCCTAGATGTTCTATGAGAGATTTGCTAGTATTAGATAACTAGCAAATACTAAGTCTATGTCTAAGTCTATGTCTCATGGTTTGTATATGTCTAAGTCTATAGAACACTTTGTCTATGTCTATGTCTATGTCTCATGGTTTGTCTATGTCTATGTCTATGATATCTAGCACATACTAAGTCTATGTCTATGTCTATGTCTAAGTCTATGTCTCATGGTTTGTACGAAATTATGCTTGTAGGCTAGCTAAGTCTAAGTCTATGCCTCATGGTTTGTATATGCCATTACCCGTTCCTAGTTCTCCTTGGATGGACATTAGTATGGACTTTGTTTTAGGATTACCAAGGACTAAGAGGGGGAGAGATAGCATATTGTTGATAGGTTTAGTAAGATGGCACACTTTATCCCATGTCATAAGAGTGATGATGCTAGTTTAGTGGCCGAACTCTTCCTTAGGGAGGTGGTTCGAATTCATGGGATACCAAAATCCATAGTTTTTGATAGAGACACCAAGTTTTTGTCTCACTTTTGGCGTGTGCTTTGGGGAAAGTTAGGTACCAAGTTGTTATTTTCCACCACTTGTCATCCTCAAACGGATGGACAAACAGAAGTAGTAAACAGAACTTTAGGTACCATGTTGAGAGCTTTAGTGGGTAAGAATTTGAGTTCTTAGGAAGATTGTTTGCCATTTATTGAGTTTGCTTATAATCGTGCTATTCATTCTTCTACATGATATTCACCTTTTGAGCTTGTTTATGGTTTTAACCCACTAATAGTTTTGGATCTTGTTTCTTTACCTTCTCATGAGCTTGTTAGTTTAGATGGTGAGAAGAAAGCTAAATTTGTGAAAGAGATGCATGAGAAAGCAAGGGCGAATATTGAGAAAAAGAACAAGAGATATGCTGATTCTGCAAATAGAGGGAGACGTGAGATGAAGTTTCAAGTACGAGATTGGGTTCGGGTACACTTCCGAAAGGAGAGGTTTCCAAATCAAAGGAAGAATAAGCTTGATGCACGTGTTGATGGTCCATTTCAAGTGTTGGCAAAGATCAATGATAATGCATACAAGATAGACTTTCCTGGTGAGTATAGTGTTAGTACTACTTTTAATGTGTCTAATTTATCTCCTTATGATGATGCAGATTTGAGGACAAATCTTTTTGAAGAGGGGGAGAATGATACGAACCAGCCACGAGGTAAGGATCCATTGGTGCTTCCAAATGGGCCATTGACTAGGAGCAAAGCTAAGAAGTTTGGAGCAGCTATGGGATTGCATATTCAAGATCAAATTTCAAAGGAAGTGACTTAAATGGCAATGGAAAAGTGCACAATAGAGCTTGAAGAAGGCACACCAAAGCTAATTATGATGCTTAGTGTGGAAGCTAAAGGCTAGCTAAAGAGGTCCAACGTGCAAGAAAGGTCCAACGTGCAAGAAAGGTCCATGGGGGGTTCATATAAAGCCCTGGGAAGTAATTTAAGGCCCATGGACAGCCCAAATAATGTGGGGCGTGTTCTTATGTTGAAGGGATTTAGTTTGGTTGTTTCCATACTTTAGATTTTCCTTAGTGGATTAGGATTTTGTTTCCATACTTTATATTTTCCTTAGTGGATTAGGATTTTGTTTCCATACTTTATATTTTCCTTAATGTGTTAGGATTTTGACTTTGTAGCTTTCCTTTTCCCATTAGAATTAGGGTTTCGGATTTATGTGTGCCTTTTAGTATAAATAAGGCCTTATTTTTCTTGTAAGGGGACTTTTGACATATTATTATTAAAAAATTTCGAATTATTCTACAAGTTCTTCTTGTGAATTTTCGTGTGTGAGAGATTAGAGTGGATTCTTTAATTCTTTCTTTGCATCAAGAATTAGGTTTACTTATCAACGAGAGTTGTGGCATTTTCCTTCTTCTTACCAACTAAATCCTTCAATCATAGTGAGTTCGCGTCTCTTTATAGGCGTTGGGTTCCTTAGGAGGTGATTATCAAGTTTCAAGGAGTTCTCTGCCATTGTTATACGTTGGGTTTGCTGCCATCATTGCTAAGGGTCTGCGTCAATTTCCCTATCAAACTAGCATCTCTATTTGGTCCAAGTAAATTCAAATGAATTAGTTCTAGGGGTCTAGATGTCTTTACAACATTCTTGGTTTTAAATGAACTCTTATGTTGTTTTCCAAATTGACAAGGTTCACAAATTTTATCTTTATTGAATTTTATCTAAGGGAGTCCATCTACAAGTTCTTCTTTACTAATGCATTGCAATTGATCCATACTAGCATGTCTGATGTTTGTCGATTCCACCAAATATAAATAACTGAATTTAACTGTAGAAACGGTGAATCCAGGTCGAACCCTAAAGACTGAAATTGTAATCTTGTGTTTGCGGAAGGGGGGTTTTTGATGTGAAAACTGAATTTTAACAAATCAAAGAAAGGAAAACTAATTAAATAAATAAGGTTGTGAAGCAAATTGATTGAAAGTCAATTCAAGGTAATTTCCAATCCAATGCACACTTGATCATAGACAACTAATGATAAAATTTCTCTTTGAATACTTAACTAGAATTTATCAACGAGCATGATAAATCCTCAAACTTCTCTATTTTCATTAACTCGAGCCCAGCACCCTCATTAACTCTAATTATTAAACGATTGGGTATTAAGCAATCCCTTTCAATTTAATAAGAGCATTAAGAACTGGAAGCAGTTAAACTTGAACAATAATTTATGAAGCATAAACTATTTAATTCAATCCTATTGTTTCTATAGAATATTACTGAAAAACTGTGATAATCAGTAACATCTAATTGCTATTAATATTCACCCTTTCATAACAATTACGGATTATGAAGGTTGAAATAGCAGTTAATCCTATCAAACACTTTACTAATAGGCCTTTTTAGCAAAGAACTTAATAAAATTAAATCAATTAAAACAAGAATCAATAGATATTCAAAGAAGAAATACTCAATTCAAGATCAAGTCTCACAAATATACATGGATTATTAAATCCCTTGAATTGAACTAAAAGACTTAGCCACTCATGGCTTACAAAAATCAAAGATGAAAAATGGAAAAAGAAAGAATGAATACCAACTGTCTCCCCGCTGTGCCAAAAAAAACCCCAGTCCTCTGTAGCTTCACGAAGATAAGAATTTGAAAGTCAAAAACATTCCAGATTTCGTGCCCCTTTTTCAGCCTCTTCCCTTTAAAATCTGATCACGACTTCTTCAACAAAATCGAAGATATCTTTCTCACGTTTCCAACAAGCTAAGGCTCACTCCAAACCGAGCCTCCGAACTCAAGTTACGATCAGAATACCGCAACAGCCCTGATTGTGAACGTTGTTGCAGAAATGCAGACTTGGATGCCGTTTTGGAGAGTCAAAACGACGTCATCTCACTAAATAGCCTTCATAACATCTGTAGGGCTGTTTCGTAGGAGTCTAATGGGCCTGGGATCATCTTATTTCGACACTAGGAGGTCCAGATATGAGGTCCGAAACAGAACAGGTCGCGCTACTCACACAGCTCGTGTGTTCAGAACTTCAACGCCAATTTTGACCAACATGTAGGCTGAATTGAATCTCGATTCCTCTTGAAAACTTGTAAATTTCTGTCTCATCTTTCCAACGCATCAAACAGATTGCAAATTGAAGGTCTACAACTCCGCATATCTCTGAAAAACCAAACAAGGGTCAAGATAACAAAAATGCTGAAATTTTACCAATTTAATTAAATTATTCCAAATGCAACTAAAATAATGTCTAATTGCTAAAAATTATCTAACAAAGTGAATTAAGCACATAAATAACCCAAAAATGCATAATAATGTAGACAATAAAAGCACCAAATAATGCACATATCAATGTCCTAGACTTCTATGCCAAATGCAAAAATCATTAATAATGGTAATCAAGTATTCAAATGCATTATTTGAATGTAAGTCAATTTTATAATTATTTCCATGTCCAACTCCTTTGAAAGCAAGTTCACGATTGGATGAGGTAACTTTGCATCCTTTAGAATCAAAATTTATATTATATCCTTTATCACACAATTGACTCACACTAAGTAAATTATGCTTTAAACCATCAACAAGCTATAAATTATCAATCATATTTTTGCCAACCATGCCAATAGATCTAATTCTTATGATTTTACCTTTAGCATTATTCCCAAAAGTTACATTGCCTCCTTGATTGTAGGTAAGACTTATAAAAAGTTTTGCATTGCCCGTCATGTGCCTTAAGCATCCACTATCCACAAGCCAAACACTTTCATTGGTAGTAAACTTTAGGCATACCTACAACACAATCACATTTATCTTCTCTTAGGTACCCAAATGTACTTGGGTCCTAAGGGGTTAGTAGTAGAATGGTCCTCTAATTTGAGATGAGCCTTCCTAATGTAGAAAAACATACTTTTATGACCAAACTTCATGCAACAATGGCATTGATATAATGTTTTGTGTTTTTGCACTCTTTAATTGAAATTGAATGAACCATGTACACAATTGCAGGTGTGTGTTAAGTGAAATTGTTTTTGTGCTTTCCTATGTCTATCTTCATGCCTTGTATACATGTATGCATGGTTTGCTCTTAGAACTTTAGTTTTAGAGCCTTGTGAACCCAATATAATCCTTTTAGGATTTTTTGGTTTGGTGTGTGCATTTGTGTTATTTATAAGTTCAACACTAGGGGCTTGAGTTGTAGAGGCTTTGACAAATGTTAATGCATTAGATGTAGTGATAGATGAGCCATTGAACCCTAAACCATATTTCAAAGAGGGTGACCTTTGATTATTAATCACAGTATTTAAGGCTTCTTTTCCTTTATAAAATTTTGATATAGAGTTCTTAAGTTCAAATATTATTTTCTTTACAAATGTTCTCTAAGCTACATGAATTTTTTGACATATCATCCTTAGACTTTAACAATTGTTCATTCGAATTCTTTAATTCTAAAGTAACATTTTTTAAAGATACAAAGTCTTTTTCTAGCTTAAAACATTTATCCTTATAGAATTTTATTTTAGAGAAATATTTTTCTACTCGATGATTCATATGCTCAATTAGATCACTATCATCTATGGCATTATCAACATTATCATTATATGCATTCTAGTTTAAGGATTCAGTATCTACCTCATTAGTGTGATCATCATCCCCAATAGCCAAAAGACATAAATTTGCAATTCTTTGCTCTTCTTCCTCTTCTTCTTCACTTGAGGAATCATCATCCCATGTGGCTTTGAGTGATTTCTTTTTTCCTTATTTCACTTCTTCTTAATTTTAAATTTGAAGCAATCCGATTGATGTGACCCGTTTTACCGCATTGATAGCATTTTATGTACCTTTGCAGGCTTGAAGTCTTTTCTCTCTCTTCCAATCACTTATTCTTTGGATAACATAGCCATTTGTAGACCCTTAATTTTTGACCCAGTCTAGTCTAATATTTTTTTATATAGTCTAAAATAATTTTTGTGGTATTTTAATTAAATAATATCTATTTTAGTATTTATTATTATTTATAATTTTTAATAAAAATAAAAAAAGTAATATGAGTAAAGTTAAAAATAAATAAACAAAAATAAATAAATAAATAAATAAAAATCGGCGACAAAAAATTTTATATTCGAAAGTGAATCGGCTGGGACAATTTGTCACAGGAATTTCCTGCGGGGGCCAATTCATAGCAGAAATTTTCGTCGGTGAATTGGCGCCCGCCCCAGCCAGTGCTCTCAAGTTTTGCCCACAGCAGTTTTTTTGCCAGCACAATTTTCCAGCGCAGTTTTTTCCGAAACCAAATTCTATTTGGTTTTGGTTTCTTTTCCTAAACAGATTTAATTTCCTTAGACAATTAGAAGTAAGTTTATGGTTTTTCCTATAAATACCACATTAAAACATAGAATTAATTGAGGAAAAAATTATTTTATTGGATCGGAGGCTCAAAAATTCTAGCGGACAAAAGAGAAACCTAGCAAGTAAGAGATAGCAACCAAAGGAAGCAATCATCTCCAGATTGCTTTGCTCAACCAAAATCAAATCTAAAGCAGACAATAGCTTGGTTCAATCTCTTCAAATTTGGTGGAGCCTTCAAACATAGGTAAATTGCTCTAACTTTAGTTTATTCAATCATCAATCATCTTCACCAATTAAATCATCATCACACTGCCTAAGTTATTTAATTACTCCTTCAATTTAATTTAGACAGTAGCATGAATTAATTCATACAATACTTAAGGTCTTAATTAAAGTAAATAATATAATCGTTCAATGCAAATCTAATTTTAAAAACCCTAAATCATCCTTCTGTTTCTAAAACTTCAAAAACCCTAAATCATCCTTCTGTTTCTAAAACTTCAAAAACCCTAAATTACTCTTCTGATTCCAAAACTTTAAAAACCCTAAATTATTTTTCCCTGAACTATTTTCTTAATCATCTAAATTCTAATGGTGGATGACGTCCTCAATGCCAAGATGGAAGAAATAAAAGAGGCCCTGGCCGAGACCATAAAGAATCAACTAGCTACAATTTTAGGGAATAATGCCAAAGCATCTGCTAGCACCAAGAACCCAAAGGACAAAGGAAAGGCTAAGGTTGGTAAAGTGGCTTTTGATGATGATAAGGTAGTCGTTGATGATGATGACTGCTGGGCTCAATACTTCCAAGATCCTTAAGATAAAAAGAAGGAGCCAAAGGTTGTTGACAAGACAACTTTGGAAAAGACTGAAAATTCTAATGTTGAGAAGATGATTGCTGATTTAGAAAAGAAATTTGAGAAGAAGCTAAAAATCGAATAGATGTCCGCAATTGACAAACTATTTGAACAAGATGATGAGGTCCCTTATAAGTTCAAGATGCCTTCCTTTGGTAGATACAGTGGTACTGGAAACCCTCATCTCCATGTGAAGCAGTACATCACTACTATGCAATGTGCCCTAGCTACTAAGGCTCAAACTCTAAGGTACTTCATGCTCTCATTGGACCCTGTTATCAATAATTGGTTTAATACCTTAGCTGATAGCATGCAAAAGAATTGGGAACTGCTATACAAGGCTTTCATCAAGCAATATGGGTATAATGTCGAGCTGAAAGTAACCTTGATGGAGGTGGAAATCATTAGGCAAAAACCAAATGAGAATTTTGTGGACTATGTGAAAAGGTGGAGAAAAAAGGCTACTTTGCTCAAGAAGAGGCCCGATGAATATGATCAAATAAGGATGATTGTGAGAGGGGTGTTGCCTAGTCTTCATGAAAGGATATTGTAACACCCCTTCCCAGCCTACATGTGTAAGCCGAGTAGAGGCGCCACACTATCCTAATGTTGCTACCAATTTTACTTAATTCGAATTTTAGTTCCGGTTTTACAGAAATTTTGCCATAGTTTCGCCTAAAAATTGAGTCCCAAGTGTCGACAAAACTGGTTTTTTTCTGATTTAAAAAAAAACATTTTACACAAACCAATGCAACAAAATCATTCTCAGTACACTCCCAATAAATCCCCCTTATAACCTCAACTACAACCTGCAAAAAGGATTTACACTTCTAGTACAAAATAAGTAGAGGTTTATTATTATCACATACTTTCAATAATCTTATATATATATATGATAATCTTGTCTTTACCAAAATTTCATTTATACATATGAATACATTCTTGTCAGAAATACAACATAATGAAATTATACATGTATGCATCACCTTCTAGTTAGTCTCGAAATACTCTTACCCTACTCGTGGCATAACAGTTTGACTTCCAAATCAACCACCTACTCACCTGCACGATATATACAACCGTGCTAAGCCCGAAAGCTTAGCAGTACAAATAAATATTATAAACATACATAACAGACAATCATACTTATATTAACTTCATATATTATTATTTTTTTTATCATATTTTCCCATTTCAATTACACCTTATTTATATTTCTACTAATCTCATAATTATATACATATGCACGTATTTCATTAATACAACCCACAAATCCATATTATACATCATATTGTATTTTCATGTAGTACCTTCAGATTTCATCATTCAACATAGTTTTTCAATCTACATTCACCTTCAATAATTTACTTATACATTCTAATCATCTCATTTCATAATTATCATCATATATCTCATATCATTACATCTTATTCCATAATTCACATTTAAACAAAAATAATCATTGGTCTCATTATTCATTCATTTCTCATTTCATGAATCACATTTAAACAAAGACAAGCATGGGCCCAAAAGACACTAATATGTTATTCAAAGTTCAGAGTTACTGCTTTGGTCCATAATCATAATCATCAAGCCCGTAGGCGATATACACATATATATATATATGTATCCATGGATAGGGTAACAGACCCAGTCTCTTGGACCTCTACTTGGCTAGACTCAAGGAGATCCTCAACCCGGCAAGACTGTTACCAAAACAAGTGTAACAGACCCAGTCTCTTGGACCTCAACCCGACTAATCTCGAGGAGATCCTCAACCCGGCAAGACTGTTACTATTTTTCATATATTTCACATTCATATTTCATAGGCATGCCGCCAAACCCAGAACTCTGAAAATTGAATAACATATCAAGCACACAATTATTTCATACATCTCTTCATAATCTCTTTCTCAATTCATTTTATATTTCATAAGCAAATTAAGCAACCATGTCTCAATCATCTCATGTGCATCATCATAGCCAACAATCATGGCCTCATATCTCATATGATCTCAAATCACAATGAAGCAACTCTTCATAACATCATATCTTTCACATTACATTTCATCATCACATCTTGCACATTTCACATTTCGTTATATTTCAAATCACATTAATCAATTCATTATTCAAATGGATATAATCAATGGCATTAACACATATTTTACATGCTCATCGCAACATTCACATTATAACCAAATATGATATCATTAATATACATCAACAATGCATTAGATTCCTTCTCACATTTACAATCAAATGTGTGTCAAATCTCAATATCATATGAATGTATGCAATAATGTAGTTTGTACTTACCTTAAAACCAACTCACACCAATCTATACACTTACTCTTCAAAGAATCCTCAACACTTAGGTTAGGGCAATTCAACCTCTTCACAACCTAATTCAAAAGGAATATTAGCAAAATGACCATATGAATAGTACATTCTGGTTTTAGACTCCATTTTATCCTTATTTTGAAATATTGTATAAAATAATATACTTAACTAAAAATTCTAAAATTTTTACAGAATTTAGTTTTACATCTTAAAATCATTCCTTTCAAATTTCAGATCAAACTGAACACAAAATCTTGGTCAAATAGTTCACCTAATCAGACTGCCCCAATTGCCCTGCATCCTGGCAGCAGTTCTGAACTTTGTGAATTCCATAAATCAAATTCAATCAACGTGGTTGCAAATTATTTTTCTCAAATACTAGACTCACTAAGCAACAACATATCCAAAATTCAATTGGATATGATATTTCTACATTTTATTAAAAATCCTGAAAGATAGCTATCTCAGTTAAGGTACCTGCTGGAACAGGTCTAATAAAAATAATCTTTCCAAAATCATAACCATTCCAAAATCGAATCAACATATTTTTCAGTCATTCTAGACTCATAGAGGCACAACATATCAAAAATTCACTTCAAGAAAATTTTTCTATAATTAATTAAAAATCATACAAGTCACAGCCTTTACTAATTGTAAAACAGAAAAAATTTCACTAAACACAACTCTTACTCTTCCATCACCAACACCAACCTAACTTCTTATCTTTAATTCCATTTCAACACTTTTACACACACCATACACAAACACACTCCATCAAACTCAAACAAAATTTCAAATAGAACAAGAGAAATCAAGAGAAAACTTACCAAAAATGATAAACTTCTTGAATTTCTAACTTGTTTCCTTGAAATCTTCCTTCAATTTGAAACTTGGAACTCAAAACAACTTCTTGCTCTCTTGACTAAGTGATACCCGGCTACCCCAAAAGAAAAGAAGAAAAATGAAAGAGACAAAAGAAACAAAGTCAAATTTCCCCTCTCTTTAAACCTCCACCAAGCAATTTAAAAAGAAAATTACCTAAATACCCTCTTCTATACAATTAAACTCCCTTTCACTTACTTGCCCTTTTTAGTAATTTCATACATAACCAAAATAAATATCTTCTTTTTCTTTTATTATTATTATTATTATTATTATTATTAATTAATTAATTATATAAACTTACTTTTCCTACACCACTTTATACATTATGTATATGTAATATATATGTTGGTATATGTATATCTCTTTTATATTTCCTTTATATTTTCCATATTTTTCAAATACCACATAAATATATATCATCCCTCATATACACCTATTTCTTATAATATTTTCCTTACATATTTTACCAACATATCTTCTCACAACTACCATTCCAATGTACACCAAAATCGGGTATTAAATTAATTCATTTATCTTCTTTTGACTTTCATTAGTTTAACTTATATATGTTATATATACCTTCACTTCTTTTCTCCTTCCATTAAACATACTCCTTAAATTCAAATACCACAATAATTATTCCAAAACTTTTAGGGTGTACCTTGGGATATTACAATTCTCTCCCCTTAAATAATTTCGTCCTCGAAATTATCTAGTATAATAGCAATCCACTCTTAACATAATACCATCTTAACTTTCATATGAAGTTAATTATATTTTTAAGTTATTATGTCATCACATCATATAACTTTTACTCTCTCCCTTAGAGTCAATCATTTTCTCTAAATTTCATAACTCATCATTAGATCCATTTATATATCTTATTACTTTCTTATCCAAACATTCAAAATATCTCATTACATTCCCAATTAATTTACCTTGATGCAAGAATCAGATCATCTTATTTTATACATGTACTTTGTCTAATTATTACATTCAAGATATTTTATTACTTCATCTCTTTATAATTACTCTCTTAACTTCAACCTAAAAAAAAATCATTGATTATCCCATCATTAAAATCACTTCCAGAATAGACATTTATCACACCTTAATTGATAACAATATCCTTATTTTTCCTACACTTAAATTTTTTTTGTTTTAGCATGCTTCTCACTTAACATAAATATTAGTACAATGCCTTTCGACTTACTTTACAGGTAATTAATTTTTTTCCCTTTTATCTTCATTTACAACTGATTTAACTCAATACATTCACGTCCATACATTTGTCAGAATATTACATCACATACATTATCATTTAAATCTTATGCTCCTAGTACAACTGTACACATTAAATTTCAATAATGATTCATAGTCTTCATAGAATCTAGATCAATTGATCTATCTATCACAATATACCCACGTTTCAATCTTGTTTAATTCAAATCAACAATTAATTTATTTAAACTATCATGAAATTCACAATATATATATTTATATAACCTAATTCAATTAGAGCAAACTTATATTCAAATCCTGATCTCTTCAGATCCATATTCAGTAAAATTATCATGATTACAAATCACTTTAAATTATCTTTCAATATACACATAGTTTATTTCCTATTATCTTAGTATAATTTCTACCAATTCTCATGATAATCTCATACCATACTTTCTATCCATAGTTCACTCACATAAATCTTAAGTCCATTCATTTATTCACTTTATACCATAAACATATTTAGTATAACTTTCAGTCACATTTTGTAATTTCCCCTTTTTAATATCTCCTCACATTTCATACCATTACGATCTTTACATAATCAGCTTTTTATCACATTAGCCATAACTCAAAACATTTTACATTTCTCTTTTGTTTCCTTACTTTTCATAATTATAACCAAATTTCTAACATAAAATGATAAAGTATAACTTTACCAGTCATAATTCTTGACCATGTTTCTAGAAACATAATTATCAATCTCACCAAAACTGCACTACAGTCATGTTATCTCAGTTCCAAGTCTGTGGATAACAAAATTAATCGACCAAAATATACTAAACAAATCATAAGAGATTAATGGTCATGCCTGAAGCTTATAAATCCATATTGTTCCTTTATTATTCAACTTCCAACCTTTTTAATTATAATGCTAAATTATATCACAAGAATTACATATTTATTCTCTAAACTTTTGCTACACCAAGAGTTAACACATTTCAACTCTATCTCAAAACAATTTGCACTCGATTATGTTCATCATTAGCCTAACTCCTGCTCAACAATATTATTATTATTATTATCATCTCTTATGTATTCATATTCAATCATATGCAATTCTTACACAATTTCCCTTTTGTTATTCCATTTCGAATCTACTTCTAATCCATTTACAATCTCTTATTATACACATATACATAAAACCTTCCCACATGTGGATACTTTGATACTCAAAATATTATATGATCATCAGGTTCAGTGTTTACCATAACAATTTCACCATCCAATATTACTCGTCCATTCTCACTCTTAATTTCGTTACATAATCCATCTAGCTTTGCACAGTTCAAGACCTAATCTCTCTTAGGTCCATTAATACATGCAATATCATTCTTAATATCATTATACCAGTAATTATACCACCTACATATCCATAGGCCACATCCATAATGTGACTCACTTCCCTCATTTCTTACATAATACAATTACATTCATATCGAAAAACTCATCTCACATATCCTATGCATGTATACACTTAAGCATGTAATTTTATTTAATTTCTCTTTTGCATACAATCTGTACAAATTTAATGTTTATCATTTTTCTTTGAATATTATCATACTCATTCTTTTGACATGATTTAAATTATTCATCAACACAACAAATATATACATTCTAACCATAATAACACTTCAAATATATATTCAAGTCACATTTCTAATGTGACATCTATCTCATTATATATATATATATATATATTTAAAGCATTTAATGTACCTTCATATCCATTTTCACCCTTTCCAGTCAAATGACTTAAAGTAACTCATTTTCACTCGCTCAATCACTTTCTTTTATTTCAAAACAAATTCTCATACTATCAATCTCATTACCCAATTCGTAGTATTCTCATATGCAAGAATATTCATTGCAAATAGCTCATATGTTTAATATCTAAATAATCTTTTTCAACATTCCATTAAAATTCTAAATTCTCAAATCACTATTTCACCTAAACTTCAACTTACAATTCTCATCTTTTCTTAATATCAACTTTAAAAACATCTTATATATATACCACAAAGCAACATCCAAACATATAGTTTTCACAATATTCAAACATATCATATTTCTAACATTGAAATCACAATGTTGCATTAAAATAACAATACAAACAATACCAATATATCTTTTTACTTAACCAACATCATCTCTTTTTCTTTTAAACAAAACTTTAACTTTATACACCCAAACCTTAAATGATCACATTTTGTCTATACCAATCAACTCACTCAATGTTCCACCATATTTCCTTCAAGTTAATAACATATTTATTCATTTTAACATCCGAATAATATTTTTTTTCTCTAATAATCCAATCATAAGCTTTATTAGAAAGAGATTCAAATTGCAGAGGAAAGAGTACCTACTTAAATCTTGATTTTGATTTTAGCTCATTTTCAACTTTATTCTCTTATTCATTTCTTTATATTTCAAACACATTTCAAAAATCAAAAATTTAACAATTTACTTTACTTGGATAAATTTCCATTCTTTAATTTATCAATTAAACTCATATGAATATTTCCATATCATTTTTTTTTCTTTCATGTAGAACTTCATCCACACACTATCATCCATCTCATCTAATTCAAATACATTACAATTCACATAATGCCACATCCGAGACCAACCTAGGTGTTAATGCATATGCATGTATTACAAATTTCATTTCAAAACTTTTCTTTTTAATTCTCTTTAAGCTTTTCAAAACTTTCTCTTTTTAATTTTATTTAGGCCAAGAATCTCAAACCTAAGCTCTGATACCAAAAATTGTAACACCCCTTCCCAGCCTACATGTGTAAGTCGAGTAGAGGCACCACACTATCCTAATGTTGCTACCAATTTTACTTAATTTGAATTTTAGTTCCGGTTTTACAGAAATTTTGCCATAGTTTCGCCTAAAAATTGAGTCCCAAGTGTCGACAAAACTGGTTTTTTTCTGATTTAAAAAAAACATTTTACACAAACCAATGAAACAAAATCATTCTCAGTACACTCCCAATAAATCCCCCTTATAACCTCAACTACAACCTGCAAAAAGGATTTACACTTCTAGTACAAAATAAGTAGAGGTTTATTATTATCACATACTTTCAATAATCTTATATATATATATATATGATAATCTTGTCTTTACCAAAATTTCATTTATACATATGAATACATTCTTGTCAGAAATACAACATAATGAAATTATACATGTATGCATCACCTTCTAGTTAGTCTCGAAATACTCTTACCCTACTCGTGGCATAACAGTTTGACTTCAAATCAACCACCTACTCACCTGCGCGATATATACAACCGCGCTAAGCCCGAAAGCTTAGTAGTACAAATAAATATTATAAACATACATAACAGACAATCATACTTATATTAACTTCATATATTATTATTTTTTTTTATCATATTTTCCCATTTCAATTACACCTTATTTATATTTCTACTAATCTCATAATTATATACATATGCACGTATTTCATTAATACAACCCACAAATCCATATTATACATCATATTGTATTTTCATGTAGTACCTTCAGATTTCATCATTCAACATAGTTTTTCAATCTACATTCACCTTCAATAATTTACTTATACATTCTAATCATCTCATTTCATAATTATCATCATATATCTCATATCATTACATCTTATTCCATAATTCACATTTAAACAAAAATAATCATTGGTCTCATTATTCATTCATTTCTCATTTCATGAATCACATTTAAACAAAGACAAGCATGGGCCCAAAAGACACTAATATGTTATTCAAAGTTCAGAGTTACTGCTTTGGTCCATAATCATAATCATCAAGCCCGTAGGCGATATACACATATATATATATGTATCCATGGATAGGGTAACAGACCCAGTCTCTTGGACCTCTACTTGGCTAGACTCAAGGAGATCCTCAACCCGGCAAGACTGTTACCAAAACAAGTGTAACAGACCCAGTCTCTTGGACCTCAACCCGACTAATCTCTAGGAGATCCTCAACCCGGCAAGACTGTTACTATTTTTCATATATTTCACATTCATATTTCATAGGCATGCCGCCAAACCCAGAACTCTAAAAATTGAATAACATATCAAGCACACAATTATTTCATACATCTCTTCATAATCTCTTTCTCAATTCATTTTATATTTCATAAGCAAATTAAGCAACCATGTCTCAATCATCTCATGTGCATCATCATAGCCAACAATCATAGCCTCATATCTCATATGATCTCAAATCACAATGAAGCAACTCTTCATAACATCATATCTTTCACATTACATTTCATCATCACATCTTGCACATTTCACATTTCGTTATATTTCAAATCACATTAATCAATTCATTATTCAAATGGATATAATCAATGGCATTAACACATATTTTACATGCTCATCGCAACATTCACATTATAGCCAAATATGATATCATTAATATACATCAACAATGCATTAGATTCCTTCTCACATTTACAATCAAATGTGTGTCAAATCTCAATATCATATGAATGTATGCAATAATGTAGTTTGTACTTACCTTAAAACCAACTCACACCAATCTATACACTTACTCTTCAAAGAATCCTCAACACTTAGGTTAGGGCAATTCAACCTCTTCACAACCTAATTCAAAAGGAATATTAGCAAAATGACCATATGAATAGTACATTCTGGTTTTAGACTCCATTTTATCCTTATTTTGAAATATTGTATAAAATAATATACTTAACTAAAAATTCTAAAATTTTTACAGAATTTAGTTTTACATCTTAAAATCATTCCTTTCAAATTTCAGATCAAACTGAACACAAAATCTTGGTCAAATAGTTCACCTAACCAGACTGCCCCAATTGCCCTGCATCCTGGCAGCAGTTCTGAACTTTGTCAATTCCATAAATCAAATTCAATCAACGTGGTTGCAAATTATTTTTCTCAAATACTAGACTCACTAAGCAACAACATATCCAAAATTCAATTGGATATGATTTTTCGACATTTTATTAAAAATCCTGAAAGATAGCTGTCTCAGTTAAGGTACCTGCTGGAACAGGTCTAATAAAAATAATCTTTCCAAAATCATAACCATTCCAAAATCGAATCAACATATTTTTCAGTCATTCTAGACTCATAAAGGCACAACATATCAAAAATTCACTTCAAGAAAATTTTTCTATAATTAATTAAAAATCATACAAGTCACAGCCTTTACTAATTGTAAAACAGAAAAAATTTCACTAAACACAACTCTTACTCTTCCATCACCAACACCAACCTAACTTCTTATCTTTAATTCCATTTCAACACTTTTACACACACCATACACAAACACACTCCATCAAACTCAAACAAAATTCCAAATAGAACAAGAGAAATCAAGAGAAAACTTACCAAAAATGATAAACTTCTTGAATTTCTAACTTGTTTCCTTGAAATCTTCCTTCAATTTGAAACTTGGAACTCAAAACAACTTCTTGCTCTCTTGACTAAGTGATACCCGGATACCCCAAAAGAAAAGAAGAAAAATGAAAGAGACAAAAGAAACAAAGTCAAATTTCCCCTCTCTTTAAACCTCCACCAAGCAATTTAAAAAGAAAATTACCTAAATACCCTCTTCTATACAATTAAACTCCCTTTCACTTACTTGCCCTTTTTAGTAATTTCATACATAACCAAAATAAATATCTTCTTTTTCTTTTATTATTATTATTATTATTATTAATTAATTAATTAATTATATAAACTTACTTTTCCTACACCACTTTATACATTATGTATATGTAATATATATGTTGGTATATGTATATCTCTTTTATATTTCCTTTATATTTTCCATATTTTTCAAATACCACATAAATATATATCATCCCTCATATACACCTATTTCTTATAATATTTTCCTTACATATTTTACCAACATATCTTCTCACAACTACCATTCCAATGTACACCAAAATCGGGTATTAAATTAATTCATTTATCTTCTTTTGACTTTCATTAGTTTAACTTATATATGTTATATATACCTTCACTTCTTTTCTCCTTCCATTAAACATACTCCTTAAATCCAAATACCACAATAATTATTCCAAAACTTTTAGGGTGTACCTTGGGATATTACAGATATCTCATACACTCATCCGTGTTTCAAAGATCTTCTCCAAGCTGGTCTGCAAATTGAAGAATGGGAAAGGGAGAAGAATCACTTTTCAATAAGAAGGAATGTGAAAGGGAACTACCAGTCTGGAAATCAAAGCACGCAAAAAGAAGTTGATGTTAATACAACTGGTCAAGCAAATAGAAGGCAATTTTCAGATCTGGGGAAGCCTTTGTCTTAGGTCTTGAACAAGCTACAAAAGAAAGGACTATTAAAGTTATTTGGCCCCCGACCTTTGCCAAATCCTTGACCCTCAAAATTTGATACTAAAGCCTTTTGTGAGTTTCATCAGACACAAGGACATGAGACAGACAAATGCTTGTGACTAAAATATGAGATCCAAAATTTAATTGACAGTGGTAAGCTGCCTGAGCCTGATAAGCCCAGCACAAAAGACAATCCTTTGCCAAGGTTCAATAGAGTACCACCACCAGCAACCTTCATGGTAGGAAAAGGATTGGAAGAAGATTTTGTCTTATCCTCTTTTCAAGATGGTAATGTTGAAGATGTTAAAGGAGAAGAAGCTTAACTCAATGAACTTCCCTTGGCTTATTTGTTTTTCTTATTTTATTTCCTTTATTTGGTGTTTTATGGAACAATCGTATTTTTCAAATTTAATGTTGTTTGAATAAATTACTTTCATTAAAATTTTTGCTGGTATTTGTTCATTTTGATGCTCAACCAATGAGGAATCTTGCTTGATGTTCATAAATTAATATATTTATGCATCACGACTTGAATGACTTTACTAGGTGAGGGTATTACTCTATAGCATTGAGTTGTGTATGCTTACTTAGAGAGGGCTCCTGCATAATTACCTTTGTCTAGGTCCTAGTCAGTCTTAGAACATGCTTAGACAACCTTTTGAGGCAAAATTGAACTCTACTTATTAAATGGAGAGTTGATCTAGGCATTGTTTGGTTAGCCAACAACTAGTATCCACCCTATTAAATATCAATCCCTAGTTGTCCCTTGAGCCTTCATAAAATTTTAGCTTTCTTTTCATTTGCTTACAAACCCCAACAACCTACCCTGAGCTGTTGTAATACTTTTGACAAGTCTTATGATCACTAAGATGAAGAGGCAAGAAGATTAAAGAAAGCAATGATTAGTCAAGATCATGAGGATAGTTGAAGTTCTCATGACCATGAAGATAGTTGAAGTTCTTAAGACCATGAAGATAGTTGATGTTCTCAAGACCATACGGTAGTTGAAGTTCACCTAATATCTCCAAACTATCAAGATAACATCAGAGTAACAAATGATTTATCCCTGTTAAAGGAGATTTATGTCACTCCACTCATCCATTATTGGAAACCCAAGTTGGTATGAATAAGACAACTCTTTTAGAGCTAGTACCAAAAAAAAAAGAAAGAAAAAGAAAAGAAAACAAGAAGAAAAGAAAAGAAGAAAAGAAAAGAAAAAAGAGACAAAAAAAAGAACAACAACAAACAGGAAAAAAGAAAAGAAAAAAAAAAGATAAAACCTAAAAAGGTCGTTCAGAAAGACAACTGAGTTCTCTTTTACCTAAAGCAGCAAAAGGCTTCCATTTGGTTTATAAGGACAATTTGACTTGAATTGGTCTAACCTAACCAAAGATTCGATCAAAATCAAAGAAAAAGGAGAAAGGTCACCAAGTTTTTGAAAGTTCTGTACTTAACAGTCCTACAAGGAAGAAGGATAAAAAGATAAAATGCTCAAAGAAAGGGAAGAGTAAGAAAAATAAAAAGAAAGAAAAGGGAAAAGAAGAAAAGAAATGAATTTAGGTACCAAACTTTTTGCAAGGGCAAACACTGTCCCAATCAAGATCTAGATTAATGCCAAGAAGATGGGAGAACGTTCAAAGCTCTATCTTTTCATGTTCCCAACTGTCTAAAGTTCCAATAAGCAGTTTGTAGTTTGAAGGTTTGTCAATTGTGTCACAATAGCTCCAACTTACAAATGACCTTCGTTTAAACCCATGTCCCTTATAGACCCCATTTCAAGCTTATTAAAGACTTGTTGATCTCTCTTGGTAGGTAGAGTCTATTAGTGGAGATAGTTTGAATAAGCATGCATATGAGATAGACAATATTTAAACTTAATGAGACCTTTGGCCCAGTAATGTGTA
Organism: Garcia nutans; assembly: GCA_947685225.1. Taxonomy (NCBI): domain Eukaryota; kingdom Viridiplantae; phylum Streptophyta; class Magnoliopsida; order Malpighiales; family Euphorbiaceae; genus Garcia; species Garcia nutans. The sequence continues at coordinate 22,461,958 of CANTUV010000044.1, forward strand.
TGTGCCTATCTGAAGTGCAACAGTTCTGGCTTAAATAGAAATAATTTTTGAGTTTAGTACGGTAACTAGGGTTGCCATGTTATAAATATGTTAATTTGAAAAATCAAGTCCTGAGGTAAATTGACATTGATTTGGCAAAGCCAACATTTGATTTCTAAAAAAAAATATTTTTGTCACACGAAGCCTTCGAGTTAAGGGAAGTATGTTGAATCATCGAACCTCAAAGGACACATTAGGCAAAGTAAATGGTTATTGGCAAGGATGTAAATAGTTACCAACTGGTGTGCTGAATCCTAGTATGAAATGGATGTATCTCTGCTGCTTGGAGCCTCCATTATTTATGTTCTCAACATCTTGAAGATAAAAGCCATAAATATGAAGCATCCTGTCATTCCAAAGCAAGAACTAAACAAGCATTTGGAAGGAGTCAATGAGAACACTTCAGTTGATTATCTTGGTCTACGAGTCGATAGAACCATTGTAAGTTTTATTCATGCATATCATGCATACATGAGCATATCACATTGCATTTTCTTTTATTGCATTGTTTATCCTTTGTCAAAGTGAATAATAGATACTCTATTAAGCAAAGATGAAGCGAGTATAGAATTAGGGGGCATGGAAGACCCATTGCATGAGGAAGCTCTAGTCATTTTACAAAAGAAAGAAGAGATGCATGTTTGTGAAAGGAACTAGACAAAATACAAACATCAATCAGAGCCTGCATAAGAAAAATTATTGGTTTGAGCCTACACAGGGGGCAAAGTTTCTCCATTTTAATTTTTGAGTTTATGCATATACAAAATATTTTCAAACTCACTTTGAAATATTTTGGTCTAGAATCCAAATCCAGTTAGGATCGAGTATCCAAATCTAGTTAGGATCGAGTATCCAAATCCAGTTTAGGATCGAGTATCCAAATCCAGTCAGGATCGAGTATCCAAATCAAGTTTAGGATTGAGTATCCAAATCCAGTTAGGATCGAGTATCCAAATCCAATTTAGGATCGAGTATCCAAATCTAGTTTAGGATTGAGTATCCAAATCCAGTCAGGAACGAGTATCCAAATCCAATTTAGGATTGAGTATCCAAATCTAGTTTAGGATCGAGTATCCAAATCCAGTTAGGATCGAGTATCCAAATCAAGTTTAGGATCGAGTATCCAAATCTAGTTTAGGATCGAGTATCCAAATTTAGTTTAGCCAAATTTAGTTTAGGATCGAGTATCCAAATCCAGTTTAGGATAGAGTATCCAAATATAGTTTAGGATCGAGTATCCAAATCCAGTTAGGATCGAGTATCCAAATATAGTTTAGGATCAAGTATCCAAATCCATTTAGGATTGAGTATCCAAGTCCAGTTTAGGATCGAGTATCCAAAACTAGTTTCATGTCAAGAACCCAAATTACTCTTACGTCTTTTTTGAGTCTAGAACTCAAACATGATCTAAAACCCAAAACATTGCAGGTCCAGAACCCGAGTCTTTTTTAAGACTAAAGCTCAAACCGGGTCCAGAACCCAAACCATCCTGGGTCTAAAACCCAAATTACCCTTAAGTCCAGAACTTAGCTCAGGTCCAGAACCCAAACCATCCCAGGTCCAGAACCCAAATTACCCTTAAGTCCATAATTTAGCTTGGGTCCAGAACCCAAATCATTCCGGCTCCAGAACCCAAGTCTTTTTCGAGTCCAAAACTTGAACCGGGTCAAGAACCCAAATCATTCCGGGTCTAGAACCTAAGTCTTGTTTTAGTCTAGAACTCAAAGCGGGTCCAGAACGCAAACCATCCCAGGTCCAAAACCCAAGTCTTTTACGAGTCCAAAACTCAAACCAGGTTCAGAACCCAAAACCTAACCCATCTCAGAAAAATTTAGTCTATCACATTGCTTTTCACTCTCTTTTGCCGTAATCTTAGATTATTCAAGCAGGGGGCAAACTGTAGACCCTTAATTTTTAACCCAATCTGGTCCAATATTTTTTTATATAGTCCAAAATAATTTTTGTGGTATTTTAATTAAATAATATCTATTTTAGTATTTATTATTATTTATAATTTTAATAAAAATAAAAAAAGTAATATGAGTAAAGTTAAAAATAAATAAATAAATAAATATCGGCGACAAAAAATTTCATCATCGAAAGTGAATCGGTTGGGCCAATTCACCGCAGGAATTTCCTGCGGCCAATTTGCCACATGAAATTCATGTGACGAATTGGCGCCCACCCCAGCCAGCGCTCGCAAGTTTCGCCTACAGCAGTTTTTTGCCAGTGCAATTTTCTAGCGCAGTTTTTTTCGAAACCAAATTCCATTTAGTTTTGGTTTCTTTCCCTAAACAGATTTAATTTCCTTAGACAATTAGAAGTAAGTTTATGGGTTTTCCTATAAATACCACATTAAAACATAGAATTAATGGAGGAAAAAATTATTTTATTGGATCGGAGACTCAAAAATTCTAACAGACAAAAGAGAACCCTAGCAAGCAAGAGATAGCAACCAAAGGAAGCAATCATCTCCAGACTTTGCTCAACCAAAATCAAATCTGAAGCAGGCAACAGCTTGGTTCAATCTCTTCAAATTTGATGGAGCCTTCAAACGTAGGTAAATTGCTCTAACTTTAGTTTATTCAATCATCAATCATCTTCACCATTTAAAATCATCATCACACTGAATAAGTTATTTAATTATTCCTTCAATTTAATTTAGGCAGTAGCATGAATTAATTCATACAATAATTAAGGTCTTAATTAAAGTAAATAATATAATCATTCAACACAAATCTAATTTTAAAAACCCTAAATCATCCTTCAATTTCTGAAACTTCAAAAACCCCAAATCATCCTTCTGTTTCTAAAACTTCAAAAATCCTAAATTATTCTTCTGTTTCCAAAACTTTAAAAACCCTAAATTGTTTTCCCTGAACTATTTTCTTAATCATCTAAGTTCTAACTTTTTGTCCAAAATTTCCAAATGTCTTCTTAAATCTCCAAACCCTAATCTTCTTTATAATTCCTAAAAACTTTAATCATAATTGTTTCTATAAAACTCTAAACTATTTTCTTAAATCCTAAGATCAAACATGTTTTCCAAAATATCAAAAACCCTAAACTATCTTATTACTTCTTAAAACATTAATCCAGTAAACCCTAGTTTTTTTAAACCCTAATTCTTAAAACATCAAAACTTTATGACAAGTTCATTAGCACCTAAAACCTTAATCCAGTGAACCTAAAACCCAATCTTTTAAAATTATAAATCCTAATGTCTTAAAAATCCCTAATTTCATGATGTTTGCTTAAAACCCTAACTAAATCTACCTTTTTTAAATCACAGTAACATTATTTTCATAAAAACATCCAAAACCTTAAATCTTTTAACATCCAATAGCTATGTTATTACCTTAAAGTATTGCTCAACTAATTAAACTAGTATATACAAAACCCTAGTTATTGAACATAAAACCCTAGAAACCCTACTTAATGCATGAACTCCTAAAGTTAATATATTTACTGTTTATTTAAATTGGATGAATGTTTATTATATTTTTTGATTAATGTTTGATATCTTTGATGAATGATTTATTTATTATGAATGGTTATTTACTTTTATTGATTTATTTTGATTTCCAAACATTGTAAGAGATATGTTTCCACTTTGTGAGTACCTCATTAATTAATTTCTATGTAATTTAAATTCCTTTTATACTTTAGAACAATGTAAAGGACATGTTTCCACCTTTTGGTGGGTGTCCTATTTAGTTTAGACATGAATGATGTAAGAACATATTTCCATCCTCAGATGGGTGTCCATTTATTTGCTTTGTTTGGACATTGCTTTGATTTTAACATAATGATGCTTTATTTTAATTGTTGCATGTAATATGGATAATATTGTTATACTTAAGAATTTTATAATATTAAGACCTACAAAGGAGGTCAATTTTAATAAACTGGGTGTTGTGGGAGTGCTAGGCCGTTTCTCACCTTCCCCACACGTACCCAACTTTTCAAACCCATTAGGGGGTTGGGGATTCCTTAGGAATCAAGTCATCCACCCCTTTCTTTTTTTTTCAGCCAAACCAGGTGGCGAATCCATTTTCTCCGGGCTTAGGCTTGTGTTCTCTAAGGCCTCGAGCCTAAACAGTTTCGAAGTTGTAAGAAGCATTCCACCGGGAGTGGGGACAAAAATCCCCGCTCACACCCTTTCTTCATCATCATCACTTTCTTCATCACTTGAGCTCTCAACTTCTTTGATGGTTTTGATAGCAATTGCTTTCCTCTTGTCTTTCTCACCTTGGTCATCTTCTTTTTCAGTGTGCAATTCAAAAGTGAGTAGTTTTCACACAAGCTCATTGGTTCTTAAGGAGCTAAGGTCATAAAATATTTCAATTGAAGAAACCTTTGACTCAAAACTCTTATTGACTCTACGTGCCCTTAGTATTTTGCTATTGACATCACCTTGGTTGTAACATCCATAATTTTTAAAAATTAAATAAATTAAATTAAAATTAAATTGGATAAATTAAATAAATAATTTAAATTGGAAATGGAAGGATTTTAAGTGAGAAAATGGAATGTATATATGAAATATACATGAAATATACATAACACATATAAAAGTCAACTTAAAGTAAATATTTTAAAAAGAAAAGCCAAAGGTCAAGTGGCATAGTTGTAAATATACGTTGAAAAATTAAAATTATTTAAATAAATTAAAAATAAATTATTATTGAATGGAAGATGTAATTTATAGTTTTTTTTTAAATAAATAAATATATAATTAAATATATTATATATAGGGACAAAATTGAAAGTGGAAAGAAAGAGAAACTAAAGTCTTCTTCATCTTCTTCTTCTTCATGTTTGGGCCGAACCAGCATGTCCACAGAGCTCAAGGTTTTTTATCTTCTAAGCTTCCAAAATTGAAAGGATTTCAAGGTTTCAAGTAAAGTTTTGGTGTTTTCCTTTTGAAATAGTAAGTTCTCCAACTTTTTCTTTGGAATTTCATGGTTATAAGAATATGTTGAGTTTAGGATTTTCTATTAGCATGATTTAATTGATTGATTAAAATTGTATGAAGTTATTTTGAGAATTTATTAATAATTTTTAAGTTAGATTGAATAAATGATTGAGTTTAAGTTGAGTTGGTTGAAGAGAGAGAATTTAAGGTTATAGAACATATGGACTTTTGAGTTCATATGTTTTAAGTGTGCAATTTGATTCCAAATGTGTTGTTTTGATGCATAAACAAGGATTTGAAAGTCAAAAGATGGATTTGGTTAAGTTTGGTTAGAGATTGGATAAGGTAGTGTTGAATTTAGGGCTTTGAAAAGGGAAATTTCTAAGTATTGGTTGATTGTTTTATTTTAATGTTTAAATCATGTTATTTAATCATATAAGTGATGGAAATAAGCTTGGATTAATAAGTGGAATGAGTTTGATTGAAGAACCTTCATTGGTGAAGATTATGGCATTTTAGGGTTTTGTAAAGGTATGTGTGTTTATTGAATGTAATTTGTTAAACATGTTATATTATGTTTTTAGCAATATAAATAAACTTAAAATACTAATTTAAATGGATTAACATAGATTTTCTAAGTTAAAGTAAGGAAAGGCTAAATTTTAGGAATTTGTTGGAGTGATGTTTAATTAGGGTTTATTATTGGAAATGCCTTAAAATTTGATATTAAATAATTGTATTTGAACACATTTGGTATAGAACTTAAGAAGAAGTAGATTTCTCAACCCTAGTGTTGAAGGGTAAATTGGAAGTAAAGGTTGGTGGAAGATTTGTAGCTTGCATTTGAGTGCTTAGTGAGGTATGTACAAACTTGTGATAAATTAGATATGTTAGCATTACATTTGGCCTAACATATTTTATATGAAAATGTGTTAAGCTACTTGATACGTTGAACAATCATGAATATTATGCTATAATATGTGAATTGTTATGTATGCATTGTACACATTATGAAAAGCCATTATTAATGGCTAAAATGAATGAAATGTGAATTATGTGCATTATGTGAAAATAACCCAAAGACATTTAGGTAATGTTATGTTTATGTGAAATGATATACATTGTGATGAAATGATGAAAAACGATGAGATATGATGAATTGACATTGATATGAATGAGAAAAATGAGAAAATGAAGTAATGTGATGAGAAAAATGGAAAGTGAGATAATGTGATGAGAAAAAGTGATTATGGAAAACATGAATTATTTGTGTCCCTAGTATATTATTCAATTTCCAGAGTTCTATGTTTAGTGGCATGCCTATGAGGTTATCCTCATTATTTGCCTTCGGGACTAGACGCTCTGTGTTACTGATACATTATTTGCCTTTGAGGCTATATGCTAGGTGTCACTGTTACATGATTTTTGCCTTCGGGGCTAGACGCTAGGCATCACTGATATATGATTTGCCTCTAGCCTACACACTTGGTATCAATTTGGATCAAAATAGTACCTCTTGAATTTGAATGATATATTAGTTTCTTTGGGCCAATGTTTTTGTATGTGTTAATGTGAAATATAAAATGATTAAAGATTATGTTCTAAATGGAATTGTATACCACATTGTAACATTACATGCAAAGGCATTATGCATTGGGATTGTATTAAAGTTGTATTGTTATCAAAGTTTATATTTCTAGGTTTTTAGCTTATCTCGATTATAATTCATCGCACAAGTGACAGGGGTGATCTGGTAGAGCCGGAGAGTTCTTCTAGACCAGGTCATGTCTAGATTTGAGTTTTGCTTGTTGAGTTGATTTTTGGATACATCATGATCAAAGCCATTTTCTAGTATGTATATATTTTATATTATAGTACATTTTGTTATTATGTATATTATGTTAAGTTTTTGGAGTTTATATATTATAAATTATAAAAAAAAAGTTTTGGATAATTTGTATGAAGTGGAATTTTATATGTGCTTTTGATATATATATATGCATAAATGTTTTGAGAAAATAAGGAGAAATTGAGAAGTGTTGGGAAAATGTGTGATGTATTGTATATTGGGAGTATTTTTGTGCAAGTTGTTTAACTTCTGAATTTTTGTGATTCTCTAAATTACAGACAACTCTGACAAATTTTTCCTAGAGATTTTAATATGAAATGCTTGTTTTGTAATTTATAATTATGAAAAAATATTTTATTAAAAAATATTTTATTTACTATTTAAATATACATTTTAAGTAATTGGAATTTTAAATTGGAAAGATAAATTTTTATTTTAGCCAACAACTAGTATCACCCAATTAAATATCAATCCCTAATTGTCCCTTTGAGCCTTCATCAAATTTTAGCTTTCTTTTCATTGGCTTACAAACCCCAACAACCTAACCTGAGCTGTTGTGATACTTTTGACAAGTCTTATGATCACTAAGATGAAGATGCAAGAAGATCAAAGAAAGCAATGATTAGTCAAGATCATGAGGATAGTTGAAGTTCTCAAGACCATGAAGATAGTTGAAGTTCTCAAGACCATAAGGGTAGTTGATGTTCTCAAGACCATAAGGGTAGTTGAAGTTCACCTAATATCTCTGATCTATCAAGATAACATCAGAGTAACAAATGATTTATCCCTGTTAAAGAAGATTTATGTCACTCCACTCATTCATTATTGGAAACCCAAGTTGGTACAAACAAGACAACTCTTTTAGAGCTAGAACCAAAAAAAAGAAAGAAAAAAAGAAAAGAAGAAGAAAAAAAGAAAAAGAAAATAAAAGAAAAGAAAAAGAAAAGAAAAAAGAAGACAAAATGAAAAAAAAGAGGGAAAAAAGAAAAGAAAAGAAAAAAAGAAAGAAAAAACCCAAAATGGTTCATAAATCCAACTGAGTTCTCTTTTACCTAAGACATCAAAAGGCTTCCATTTGGTCTATAAGAACAGTTTGACTTGAATTAAGCTGACCAAAGATACCACAAAATCAAAGAAAAAGGAGAAAGACCATCTAGTTCTTGAAAGTTTTGTACTTGACAGTCCCACAAGGAAGATGGACAAAATGATAAAATGCTAAAAAAAAAAGAAGGAAAGAGTAAGAAAAATAAAGAGAAAGAAAAAGGAAGAGTAAGAAAAATAAAAAAATGAGAGAAGAAGAAAAGAAACAAATTTGGCATAGACTATCCCAATCAAGATTCAGGTTAACGCTAAAAAGAAAGAAGAATGTTCAAAGCTCTGTCTTTTCATGCTCCCAACTATCTAAAGTTCCAACAATAAATTTGTAGTATGAGGATTTTCCTTTTGTGTCACACCAGCTCCAATCTCAAAATGGCCTTCATTTAACCCATGTCCCTTATAGACCCTATTTCAAGCATATCAAAGACTTATTGATCTCTCTTGGTAGGTAGAGTCTATTAGTGGAGATAGTTTGAATAAGCATGCATATGAGATAGACAATATTCAAACTCAAATGATACCTTTCGCTAAGTAATGTGTATGTGCCTATATGAAGTGCAACAATTCTTGCTTAAATATTCCCGAGTTTAGTACGGTAACTATGGTTGTCATGTTATAGATATGTTAATTTGGAAAATCAAGTCCTGAGGTATATTGACATTGATTTGACAAAGCCAACATTTGATTTCAAAATAAAAATTAAAAAAAATTAAAAAAAATGTGTTTTTGTCACACAAAGACTTCAAGTTAAGAGAAATTTGTTGCACCATCAAAACTCAAAAGACACATTGGGAAAAGGAAATGATTACTAGCAAGGCTATGAAGAAGCTACCAACTGACATGCTAAAACATAGTTTGAAATGGATGTATCCCTGACTCTGCAACTTGGGGTCTCCACCACTCATATTTTCAACATCCCGAAGATAAAAGCCATAATGTGAAGCATCCTGTAATTCCAGTGCAAGAACTGAATGGGCATCTAAAAGAAATTTGTGAGAGAATTTCAGCTGAAAATCTCATTCTATGAGTCGATGGAACCATTGTAAGTATTATTCATGCATAACATGCATGCATGAGCATATCACATCGCACTTTCTTGTCTTGTATTGTCTATTCTTTGTCAAAGTGAACAACAAATACCCTGCAAAATAAAGAATCAAAAGAAGATATTGAATCAAGGGGGCATGGAAATCCTATTTACTTGAGAAAGCTCCAGTCATTTTGCAAAAGAAGAAATACATGCTTTTCCAAAGAACTAGATAATCTAAAAACATCAATCAGAGCCCGCATAGAAAAATCATGGGTTTGAGCCAACACAGGGGGCAAAGTTTCTCCTTTTCAATTTTTGAGTTTATGCATAAACAAAACATTTTGAGACTCACTTCTAATATTTTACCATGCAGGGGGGCAAGGAGAGGATATGAAGGCTAGCTAAAAAGGCTGAATTTTTTTCAAAAGTACAAAGGAAGAACACAAAAGAATGAAAAAAAGAAGAATATTAGAATTCTCAAAAGAATGAAGATGCAAAAGACAAAAGATTAGTCCAGCTAAAAGAGCTGAAGCCAGGGTAAAGACCACGACCTCCAATGTATAAAGATCCATGTTTCAAGGGTAAAGACCCGATTTCCAATGGATAAAGATCCATATTTCAAAGGGTAAATACCCAAAGTCCAAAGGATAAAGATCCATGTTTCAAGGGTAAAGACCCAATTTCCAATGGATAAAGATCCATATTTCAAGGGTAAAGACCCGATTTCGAATTGATAAAGATCCATTTTTCAAGGGTAAAGACCCAATTTTCAATGGATAAAGATCCATGTTTCAAGGGTAAAGACCCAATCTCCAATGGATAAAGATCCATGTTCCTAGGTTAAAGACCCAATTACCAATAGATAAAGATCTAATTTTGGTGGACAAAGACACACAATCCATTAAAGAATAGAATAACAAATTAAGTTCATAACATAGCTCGAGTCCAGAACCCAAATTATCCTTAAGTTCAGAACATAAAATTTCTTTTAAGTCCAGAACTTAACTCGGGTCCAGAACCCAAATTACCCTTAGGTCTAGAACCTAAAATCTCTTTTAAGTCCAGAACTTAGCTCAGGTCCAGAACCCAAATTACCATTAGGTCCAGAACCTAAAATTTCTTTTAAGCCCATAACTTAGCTTGGCTCTAGAACCCAAATTACCCTTAGGTCCAAAACCTAAAATCTCTTTTAAGTCCAGAACCTAAATTACCATTATGTCCAGAACCTAAAATCTCTTCCAAGTCCAGAACTTATCTTGGGTCCAGAATCCAAATTACCATTAGGACTGGAACCTAAAATCTCTTCTAAGTCCAGAATTTAGCTCGGGTCCAGAACACAAATTACCATTAGGTTCCAGAACCTAAATTACCATTAGGTCCATAACCTAAAATCTCTTCTAAGTCCAGAACTTAGCTCGGGTCCAGAACCCAAATTACCATTAGGTACAGAACCTAAAATCTATTTTAAGTCTAGAACTTAGCTCGGGTCCAGAACCCAAATTATCCTTAGGTCCAGAACCTAGAATCTCTTTTAAGTCCAGCCTTAGGTCCAGAACATAAAATTATCCTTGAGTCTAGAACTCGAACCGGGTCCAGAACCCAAAACCTCAACCATCTCAGAAAAATTAAGTCTTATTGCTTTTCACTCTCTTTTACTGAAGTCTCAGATCGTTCAAGTAGGGGGCAAACTGTACACCCTTAATTTTTGACCCACTCCAGTCCGTTAATTTTTATATTGTCCAAAATAATTTTTGCGATCTTTTAATTAAATAATATTTATTTTAAAACTTATTTTTTATAATTTTTAATAAATTAAAAATAATAACAATAATAACAATAAATAAATAAAAATAAAAATCGGCAACGAAAAAATCGGTGACGAAAAATTCGTCGATGAAAGTCAAATTGGCCAAAGCCAATTTCGCCTGCAGCCATTTCGCCGCAGGAAATTCCTTCTGCGAAATTGACTGGCCCCCCAGCCAAGAGCGCCCAGCTCGCAATTTTTCACAAATCCTTGCAGACTTCGCCTCGCAGTTTCTCGCCAACGCTCGCAATTTTGCCAGTGAAATTTTCCAACGCAATTTTTTCCGAAACTAAACTCTATTTGATTTTGGTTTCTTTTCCTAATTAATTTTAGTTTCCTTAAACAATTATAATTAATCTTATAAATTTTCCAATAAATACTACTTGAAAACACAGAAAAAGGGAGAAAAACTTTGGACGGGAACTTGGAGAACTTTTGGAGACTATTGATCAAGTGATCAAAATTTAGAAAACCCTAGCAATAAGCAAGCAATCAACAATTCATCAGAGGTAGCAACCTTGCCTTTGTCCTTGTTCATCCAGAAAGCAATTTTTGGTGGAACCAAAGAATGGAGGTTTGAATCTCTATTTCCTTTATTTATTTCTTTACAGTAGCTTCATTACTCAAATTGAAAATTGTTTCTTCTTTTTCTTCAAAACCTTAAAAACCCTAATTTTTTCTGACTATTTTCTTGTCTTGTATTGTCTATTCTTTGTCAAAGTGAACAACAAATACCCTGCAAAATAAAGAATCAAAAGAAGATATTGAATCAAGGGGGCATGGAAATCCTATTTACTTGAGAAAGCTCCAGTCATTTTGCAAAAGAAGAAATACATGCTTTTCCAAAGAACTAGATAATCTAAAAACATCAATCAGAGCCCGCATAGAAAAATCATGGGTTTGAGCCAACACAGGGGGCAAAGTTTCTCCTTTTCAATTTTTGAGTTTATGCATAAACAAAACATTTTGAGACTCACTTCTAATATTTTACCATGCAGGGGGGCAAGGAGAGGATATGAAGGCTAGCTAAAAAGGCTGAATTTTTTGCAAAAGTACAAAGGAAGAACACAAAAGAATGAAAAAAAGAAGAATATTAGAATTCTCAAAAGAATGAAGATGCAAAAGACAAAAGATTAGTCCAACTAAAAGAGCTGAAGCCAGGGTAAAGACCCGACCTCCAATGTATAAAGATCCATGTTTCAAGGGTAAAGACCCGATTTCCAATGGATAAAGATCCATATTTCAAAGGTAAAGACCCGATTTCCAATGGATAAAGATCCATATTTCAAAGGGTAAATACCCAAAGTCCAAAGGATAAAGATCCATGTTTCAAGGGTAAAGACCCAATTTCCAATGGATAAAGATCCATATTTCAAGGGTAAAGACCCGATTTCGAATTTATAAAGATCCATTTTTCAAGTGTAAAGACCCAATTTTCAATGGATAAAGATCCATGTTTCAAGGGTAAAGACCCAATCTCCAATGGATAAAGATCCATGTTCCTAGGTTAAAGACCCAATTACCAATAGATAAAGATCTAATTTTGGTGGACAAAGACACACAATCCATTAAAGAATAGAATAACAAATTAAGTTCATAACATAGCTCGGGTCCAGAACCCAAATTATCCTTAAGTTCAGAACATAAAATTTCTTTTAAGTCCAGAACTTAACTCGGGTCCAGAACCCAAATTACCCTTAGGTCCAGAAGCCAGGGTAAAGACCCGATTTCTAATGGACAAAGATTTACGTTTCAAGGGTAAAGACCCGACCTCCAATGTATAAAGATCCATGTTTCAAAGGTAAAGACCCGATTTCCAATGGATAAAGATCCATATTTCAAAGGGTAAATACCCAAAGTCCAAAGGATAAAGATCCATGTTTCAAGGGTAAAGACCCAATTTCCAATGGATAAAGATCCATATTTCAAGGGTAAAGACCTGATTTCGAATTTATAAAGATCCATTTTTCAAGGGTAAAGACCCAATTTTCAATGGATAAAGATCCATGTTTCAAGGGTAAAGACCCAATCTCCAATGGATAAAGATCCATGTTCCTAGGTTAAAGACCCAATTACCAATAGATAAAGATCTAATTTTGGAGGACAAAGACACACAATCCATTAAAGAATAGAATAACAAATTAAGTTCATAACATAGCACGGGTCCAGAACCCAAATTATCCTTAAGTTCAGAACATAAAATTTCTTTTAAGTCCAGAACTTAACTCGGGTCCAGAACCCAAATTACCCTTAGGTCCAGAACCTAAAATCTCTTTTAAGTCCAGAACTTAGCTCAGGTCCAGAACCCAAATTACCATTAGGTCCAGAACCTAAAATTTCTTTTAAGCCCATAATTTAGCTTGGCTGTAGAACCCAAATTACCCTTAGGTCCAGAACCTAAAATCTCTTTTAAGTCTAGAACCCAAATTACCATTATGTCCAGATCCTAAAATCTCTTCTAAGTCCAGAACTTATCTTGGGTCCAGAATCCAAATTACCATTAGGACTGGAACCTAAAATCTCTTCTAAGTCCAGAATTTAGCTCGGGTCCAGAACACAAATTACCATTAGGTTCCAGAACCTAAATTACCATTAGGTCCATAACCTAAAATCTCTTCTAAGTCCAGAACTTAGCTCGGGTCCAGAACCCAAATTACCATTAGGTACAGAACCTAAAATCTCTTTTAAGTCTAGAACTTAGCTCGGGTCCAGAACCCAAATTATCCTTAGGTCCAGAACCTAGAATCTTTTTTAAGTCCAGCCTTAGGTCCAGAACATAAAATTATCCTTGAGTCTAGAACTCGAACCGGGTCCAGAACCCAAAACCTCAACTATCTCAGAAAAATTAAGTCTTATTGCTTTTCACTCTCTTTTACTGAAGTCTCAGATCGTTCAAGCAGGGGGCAAACTGTACACCCTTAATTTTTGACCCACTCCAGTCCGTTAATTTTTATATTGTCCAAAATAATTTTTGCGATCTTTTAATTAAATAATATTTATTTTAAAATTTATTTTTTTATAATTTTTAATAAATTAAAAATAATAACAATAATAACAATAAATAAATAAAAATAAAAATCGGCAACGAAAAAATCGGTGACGAAAAATTCATCGATGAAAGTCAAATTGGCCAAAGCCAATTTCGCCTGCATCCATTTCGCCGCAGGAAATTCCTTCTGCGAAATTGACTGGCCCCCCAGCCAAGAGCGCCCAGCTCGCAATTTTTCACAAATCCTTGCAGACTTCGCCTCGCAGTTTCTCGCCAACGCTCGCAATTTTGCCAGTGAAATTTTCCAACGCAATTTTTTCCGAAACTAAACTCTATTTGATTTTGGTTTCTTTTCCTAATTAATTTTAGTTTCCTTAAACAATTATAATTAATCTTATAAATTTTCCAATAAATACTACTTGAAAACACAGAAAAAGGGAGAAAAACTTTGGACGGGAACTTGGAGAACTTTTGGAGACTATTGATCAAGTGATCAAAATTTAGAAAACCCTAGCAATAAGCAAGCAATCAACAATTCATCAGAGGTAGCAACCTTGCCTTTGTCCTTGTTCATCCAGAAAGCAATTTTTGGTGGAACCAAAGAATGGAGGTTTGAATCTCTATTTCCTTTATTTATTTCTTTACAGTAGCTTCATTACTCAAATTGAAAATTGTTTCTTCTGTTTCTTCAAAACCTTAAAAACCCTAATTTGTTCTGACTATTTTCTTGTCTTGTATTGTCTATTCTTTGTCAAAGTGAACAACAAATACCCTGCAAAATAAAGAATCAAAAGAAGATATTGAATCAAGGGGGCATGGAAATCCTATTTACTTGAGAAAGCTCCAGTCATTTTGCAAAAGAAGAAATACATGCTTTTCCAAAGAACTAGATAATCTAAAAACATCAATCAGAGCCCGCATAGAAAAATCATGGGTTTGAGCCAACACAGGGGGCAAAGTTTCTCCTTTTCAATTTTTGAGTTTATGCATAAACAAAACATTTTGAGACTCACTTCTTATATTTTACCATGCAGGGGGGCAAGGAGAGGATATGAAGGCTAGCTAAAAAGGTTGAATTTTTTGCAAAAGTACAAAGGAAGAACAAAAAAGAATGAAAAAAAGAAGAATATTAGAATTCTCAAAAGAATGAAGATGCAAAAGACAAAAGATTAGTCCAGCTAAAAGAGCTGAAGCCAGGGTAAAGACCACGACCTCCAATGTATAAAGATCCATGTTTCAAGGGTAAAGACCCGATTTCCAATGGATAAAGATCCATATATCAAAGGGTAAATACCCAAAGTCCAAAGGATAAAGATCCATGTTTCAAGGGTAAAGACCCAATTTCCAATGGATAAAGATCCATATTTCAAGGGTAAAGACCCGATTTCGAATTGATAAAGATCCATTTTTCAAGGGTAAAGACCCAATTTTCAATGGATAAAGATCCATGTTTCAAGGGTAAAGACTCAATCTCCAATGGATAAAGATCCATGTTCCTAGGTTAAAGACCCAATTACCAATAGATAAAGATCTAATTTTGGTGGACAAAGACACACAATCCATTAAAGAATAGAATAACAAATTAAGTTCATAACATAGCTCGGGTCCAGAACCCAAATTATCCTTAAGTTCAGAACATAAAATTTCTTTTAAGTCCAGAACTTAACTCGGGTCCAGAACCCAAATTACCCTTAGGTCCAGAACCTAAAATCTCTTTTAAGTCCAGAACTTAGCTGAGGTCCAGAACCCAAATTACCATTAGGTCCAGAACCTAAAATTTCTTTTAAGCCCATAACTTAGCTTGGCTCTAGAACCCAAATTACCCTTAGGTCCAGAACCTAAAATCTCTTTTAAGTCCAGAACCCAAATTACCATTATGTCCAGAACCTAAAATCTCTTCTAAGTCCAGAACTTATCTTGGGTCCAGAATCCAAATTACCATTAGGACCGGAACCTAAAATCTCTTCTAAGTCCAGAATTTAGCTCGAGTCCAGAACACAAATTACCATTAGGTTCCAGAACCTAAATTACCATTAGGTCCATAACCTAAAATCTCTTCTAAGTCCAGAACTTAGCTCGGGTCCAGAACCCAAATTACCTTTAGGTACAGAACCTAAAATCTCTTTTAATTCTAGAACTTAGCTCGGGTCTAGAACCAAAATTATCCTTAGGTCCAGAACATAGAATCTCTTTTAAGTCCAGCCTTAGGTCCAGAACATAAAATTATCCTTGATTCTAGAACTCGAACCGGGTCCAGAACCCAAGGATCCATGTTTCAAGGGTAAAGACCTGATTTCCAATGGATAAAGATCCATATTTCAAAGGTAAAGACCCGATTTCCAATGGATAAAGATCCATATTTCAAAGGGTAAATACCCAAAGTCCAAAGGATAAAGATCCATGTTTCAAGGGTAAAGACCCAATTTCCAATGGATAAAGATCCATATTTCAAGGGTAAAGACCCGATTTCGAATTTATAAAGATCCATTTTTCAAGGGTAAAGACCCAATTTTCAATGGATAAAGATCCATGTTTCAAGGGTAAAGACCCAATCTCCAATGGATAAAGATCCATGTTCCTAGGTTAAAGACCCAATTACCAATAGATAAAGATCTAATTTTGGTGGACAAAGACACACAATCCATTAAAGAATAGAATAACAAATTAAGTTCATAACATAGCACGGGTCCAGAACCGAAATTATCCTTAAGTTCAGAACATAAAATTTCTTTTAAGTCCAGAACTTAACTCGGGTCCAGAACCCAAATTACCCTTAGGTCCAGAACCTAAAATCTCTTTTAAGTCCAGAACTTAGCTCAGGTCCAGAACCCAAATTACCATTAGGTCCAGAACCTAAAATTTCTTTTAAGCCCATAATTTAGCTTGGCTCTAGAACCCAAATTACCCTTAGGTCCAGAACCTAAAATCTCTTTTAAGTCTAGAACCCAAATTACCATTATGTCCAGATCCTAAAATCTCTTCTAAGTCCAGAACTTATCTTGGGTCCAGAATCCAAATTACCATTAGGACTGGAACCTAAAATCTCTTCTAAGTCCAGAATTTAGCTCGGGTCCAGAACACAAATTACCATTAGGTTCCAGAACCTAAATTACCATTAGGTCCATAACCTAAAATCTCTTCTAAGTCCAGAACTTAGCTCGGGTCCAGAACCCAAATTACCATTAGGTACAGAACCTAAAATCTCTTTTAAGTCTAGAACTTAGCTCGGGTCCAGAACCCAAATTATCCTTAGGTCCAGAACCTAGAATCTTTTTTAAGTCCAGCCTTAGGTCCAGAACATAAAATTATCCTTGAGTCTAGAACTCGAACCGGGTCCAGAACCCAAAACCTCAACTATCTCAGAAAAATTAAGTCTTATTGCTTTTCACTCTCTTTTACTGAAGTCTCAGATCGTTCAAGCAGGGGGCAAACTGTACACCCTTAATTTTTGACCCACTCCAGTCCGTTAATTTTTATATTGTCCAAAATAATTTTTGCGATCTTTTAATTAAATAATATTTATTTTAAAATTTATTTTTTTATAATTTTTAATAAATTAAAAATAATAACAATAATAACAATAAATAAATAAAAATAAAAATCGGCAACGAAAAAATCGGTGACGAAAAATTCATCGATGAAAGTCAAATTGGCCAAAGCCAATTTCGCCTGCATCCATTTCGCCGCAGGAAATTCCTTCTGCGAAATTGACTGGCCCCCCAGCCAAGAGCGCCCAGCTCGCAATTTTTCACAAATCCTTGCAGACTTCGCCTCGCAGTTTCTCTCCAACGCTCGCAATTTTGCCAGTGAAATTTTCCAACGCAATTTTTTCCGAAACTAAACTCTATTTGATTTTGGTTTCTTTTCCTAATTAATTTTAGTTTCCTTAAACAATTATATTTAATCTTATAAATTTTCCAATAAATACTACTTGAAAACACAGAAAAAGGGAGAAAAACTTTGGACGGGAACTTGGAGAACTTTTGGAGACTATTGATCAAGTGATCAAAATTTAGAAAACCCTAGCAATAAGCAAGCAATCAACAATTCATCAGAGGTAGCAACCTTGCCTTTGTCCTTGTTCATCCAGAAAGCAATTTTTGGTGGAACCAAAGAATGGAGGTTTGAATCTCTATTTCCTTTATTTATTTCTTTACAGTAGCTTCATTACTCAAATTGAAAATTGTTTCTTCTTTTTCTTCAAAACCTTAAAAACCCTAATTTTTTCTGACTATTTTCTTGTCTTGTATTGTCTATTCTTTGTCAAAGTGAACAACAAATACCCTGCAAAATAAAGAATCAAAAGAAGATATTGAATCAAGGGGGCATGGAAATCCTATTTACTTGAGAAAGCTCCAGTCATTTTGCAAAAGAAGAAATACATGCTTTTCCAAAGAACTAGATAATCTAAAAACATCAATCAGAGCCCGCATAGAAAAATCATGGGTTTGAGCCAACACAGGGGGCAAAGTTTCTCCTTTTCAATTTTTGAGTTTATGCATAAACAAAACATTTTGAGACTCACTTCTAATATTTTACCATGCAGGGGGGCAAGGAGAGGATATGAAGGCTAGCTAAAAAGGCTGAATTTTTTGCAAAAGTACAAAGGAAGAACACAAAAGAATGAAAAAAAGAAGAATATTAGAATTCTCAAAAGAATGAAGATGCAAAAGACAAAAGATTAGTCCAACTAAAAGAGCTGAAGCCAGGGTAAAGACCCGACCTCCAATGTATAAAGATCCATGTTTCAAGGGTAAAGACCCGATTTCCAATGGATAAAGATCCATATTTCAAAGGTAAAGACCCGATTTCCAATGGATAAAGATCCATATTTCAAAGGGTAAATACCCAAAGTCCAAAGGATAAAGATCCATGTTTCAAGGGTAAAGACCCAATTTCCAATGGATAAAGATCCATATTTCAAGGGTAAAGACCCGATTTCGAATTTATAAAGATCCATTTTTCAAGTGTAAAGACCCAATTTTCAATGGATAAAGATCCATGTTTCAAGGGTAAAGACCCAATCTCCAATGGATAAAGATCCATGTTCCTAGGTTAAAGACCCAATTACCAATGGATAAAGATCTAATTTTGGTGGACAAAGACACACAATCCATTAAAGAATAGAATAACAAATTAAGTTCATAACATAGCTCGGGTCCAGAACCCAAATTATCCTTAAGTTCAGAACATAAAATTTCTTTTAAGTCCAGAACTTAACTCGGGTCCAGAACCCAAATTACCCTTAGGTCCAGAAGCCAGGGTAAAGACCCGATTTCTAATGGACAAAGATTTACGTTTCAAGGGTAAAGACCCGACCTCCAATGTATAAAGATCCATGTTTCAAAGGTAAAGACCCGATTTCCAATGGATAAAGATCCATATTTCAAAGGGTAAATACCCAAAGTCCAAAGGATAAAGATCCATGTTTCAAGGGTAAAGACCCAATTTCCAATGGATAAAGATCCATATTTCAAGGGTAAAGACCTGATTTCGAATTTATAAAGATCCATTTTTCAAGGGTAAAGACCCAATTTTCAATGGATAAAGATCCATGTTTCAAGGGTAAAGACCCAATCTCCAATGGATAAAGATCCATGTTCCTAGGTTAAAGACCCAATTACCAATAGATAAAGATCTAATTTTGGAGGACAAAGACACACAATCCATTAAAGAATAGAATAACAAATTAAGTTCATAACATAGCACGGGTCCAGAACCCAAATTATCCTTAAGTTCAGAACATAAAATTTCTTTTAAGTCCAGAACTTAACTCGGGTCCAGAACCCAAATTACCCTTAGGTCCAGAACCTAAAATCTCTTTTAAGTCCAGAACTTAGCTCAGGTCCAGAACCCAAATTACCATTAGGTCCAGAACCTAAAATTTCTTTTAAGCCCATAATTTAGCTTGGCTCTAGAACCCAAATTACCCTTAGGTCCAGAACCTAAAATCTCTTTTAAGTCTAGAACCCAAATTACCATTATGTCCAGATCCTAAAATCTCTTCTAAGTCCAGAACTTATCTTGGGTCCAGAATCCAAATTACCATTAGGACTGGAACCTAAAATCTCTTCTAAGTCCAGAATTTAGCTCGGGTCCAGAACACAAATTACCATTAGGTTCCAGAACCTAAATTACCATTAGGTCCATAACCTAAAATCTCTTCTAAGTCCAGAACTTAGCTCGGGTCCAGAACCCAAATTACCATTAGGTACAGAACCTAAAATCTCTTTTAAGTCTAGAACTTAGCTCGGGTCCAGAACCCAAATTATCCTTAGGTCCAGAACCTAGAATCTTTTTTAAGTCCAGCCTTAGGTCCAGAACATAAAATTATCCTTGAGTCTAGAACTCGAACCGGGTCCAGAACCCAAAACCTCAACTATCTCAGAAAAATTAAGTCTTATTGCTTTTCACTCTCTTTTACTGAAGTCTCAGATCGTTCAAGCAGGGGGCAAACTGTACACCCTTAATTTTTGACCCACTCCAGTCCGTTAATTTTTATATTGTCCAAAATAATTTTTGCGATCTTTTAATTAAATAATATTTATTTTAAAATTTATTTTTTTATAATTTTTAATAAATTAAAAATAATAACAATAATAACAATAAATAAATAAAAATAAAAATCGGCAACGAAAAAATCGGTGACGAAAAATTCATCGATGAAAGTCAAATTGGCCAAAGCCAATTTCGCCTGCATCCATTTCGCCGCAGGAAATTCCTTCTGCGAAATTGACTGGCCCCCCAGCCAAGAGCGCCCAGCTCGCAATTTTTCACAAATCCTTGCAGACTTCGCCTCGCAGTTTCTCGCCAACGCTCGCAATTTTGCCAGTGAAATTTTCCAACGCAATTTTTTCCGAAACTAAACTCTATTTGATTTTGGTTTCTTTTCCTAATTAATTTTAGTTTCCTTAAACAATTATAATTAATCTTATAAATTTTCCAATAAATACTACTTGAAAACACAGAAAAAGGGAGAAAAACTTTGGACGGGAACTTGGAGAACTTTTGGAGACTATTGATCAAGTGATCAAAATTTAGAAAACCCTAGCAATAAGCAAGCAATCAACAATTCATCAGAGGTAGCAACCTTGCCTTTGTCCTTGTTCATCCAGAAAGCAATTTTTGGTGGAACCAAAGAATGGAGGTTTGAATCTCTATTTCCTTTATTTATTTCTTTACAGTAGCTTCATTACTCAAATTGAAAATTGTTTCTTCTGTTTCTTCAAAACCTTAAAAACCCTAATTTGTTCTGACTATTTTCTTGTCTTGTATTGTCTATTCTTTGTCAAAGTGAACAACAAATACCCTGCAAAATAAAGAATCAAAAGAAGATATTGAATCAAGGGGGCATGGAAATCCTATTTACTTGAGAAAGCTCCAGTCATTTTGCAAAAGAAGAAATACATGCTTTTCCAAAGAACTAGATAATCTAAAAACATCAATCAGAGCCCGCATAGAAAAATCATGGGTTTGAGCCAACACAGGGGGCAAAGTTTCTCCTTTTCAATTTTTGAGTTTATGCATAAACAAAACATTTTGAGACTCACTTCTTATATTTTACCATGCAGGGGGGCAAGGAGAGGATATGAAGGCTAGCTAAAAAGGCTGAATTTTTTGCAAAAGTACAAAGGAAGAACACAAAAGAATGAAAAAAAGAAGAATATTAGAATTCTCAAAAGAATGAAGATGCAAAAGACAAAAGATTAGTCCAGCTAAAAGAGCTGAAGCCAGGGTAAAGACCACGACCTCCAATGTATAAAGATCCATGTTTCAAGGGTAAAGACCCGATTTCCAATGGATAAAGATCCATATTTCAAAGGGTAAATACCCAAAGTCCAAAGGATAAAGATCCATGTTTCAAGGGTAAAGACCCAATTTCCAATGGATAAAGATCCATATTTCAAGGGTAAAGACCCGATTTCGAATTGATAAAGATCCATTTTTCAAGGGTAAAGACCCAATTTTCAATGGATAAAGATCCATGTTTCAAGGGTAAAGACTCAATCTCCAATGGATAAAGATCCATGTTCCTAGGTTAAAGACCCAATTACCAATAGATAAAGATCTAATTTTGGTGGACAAAGACACACAATCCATTAAAGAATAGAATAACAAATTAAGTTCATAACATAGCTCGGGTCCAGAACCCAAATTATCCTTAAGTTCAGAACATAAAATTTCTTTTAAGTCCAGAACTTAACTCGGGTCCAGAACCCAAATTACCCTTAGGTCCAGAACCTAAAATCTCTTTTAAGTCCAGAACTTAGCTGAGGTCCAGAACCCAAATTACCATTAGGTCCAGAACCTAAAATTTCTTTTAAGCCCATAACTTAGCTTGGCTCTAGAACCCAAATTACCCTTAGGTCCAGAACCTAAAATCTCTTTTAAGTCCAGAACCCAAATTACCATTATGTCCAGAACCTAAAATCTCTTCTAAGTCCAGAACTTATCTTGGGTCCAGAATCCAAATTACCATTAGGACCGGAACCTAAAATCTCTTCTAAGTCCAGAATTTAGCTCGAGTCCAGAACACAAATTACCATTAGGTTCCAGAACCTAAATTACCATTAGGTCCATAACCTAAAATCTCTTCTAAGTCCAGAACTTAGCTCGGGTCCAGAACCCAAATTACCTTTAGGTACAGAACCTAAAATCTCTTTTAATTCTAGAACTTAGCTCGGGTCTAGAACCAAAATTATCCTTAGGTCCAGAACATAGAATCTCTTTTAAGTCCAGCCTTAGGTCCAGAACATAAAATTATCCTTGATTCTAGAACTCGAACCGGGTCCAGAACCCAAGGATCCATGTTTCAAGGGTAAAGACCTGATTTCCAATGGATAAAGATCCATATTTCAAAGGTAAAGACCCGATTTCCAATGGATAAAGATCCATATTTCAAAGGGTAAATACCCAAAGTCCAAAGGATAAAGATCCATGTTTCAAGGGTAAAGACCCAATTTCCAATGGATAAAGATCCATATTTCAAGGGTAAAGACCCGATTTCGAATTTATAAAGATCCATTTTTCAAGGGTAAAGACCCAATTTTCAATGGATAAAGATCCATGTTTCAAGGGTAAAGACCCAATCTCCAATGGATAAAGATCCATGTTCCTAGGTTAAAGACCCAATTACCAATAGATAAAGATCTAATTTTGGTGGACAAAGACACACAATCCATTAAAGAATAGAATAACAAATTAAGTTCATAACATAGCTCGGGTCCAGAACCCAAATTATCCTTAAGTTCAGAACATAAAATTTCTTTTAAGTCCAGAACTTAACTCGGGTCCAGAACCCAAATTATTCTTAGGTCCAGAAGCCAGGGTAAAGACCCGATTTCTAATGGACAAAGATTTACGTTTCAAGGGTAAAGACCCGACCTCCAATGTATAAAGATCCATGTTTCAAGGGTAAAGACTCGATTTCCAATGGATAAAGATCCATATTTCAAAGGGTAAATACCCAAAGTCCAAAGGATAAAGATCCATGTTTCAAGGGTAAAGACCCAATTTCCAATGGATAAAGATCCATATTTCAAGGGTAAAGACCCGATTTCGAATTTATAAAGATCCATTTTTCAAGGGTAAAGACCCAATTTTCAATGGATAAAGATCCATGTTTCAAGGGTAAAGACCCAATCTCCAATGGATAAAGATCCATGTTCCTAGGTTAAAGACCCAATTACCAATAGATAAAGATCTAATTTTGGTGGACAAAGACACACAATCCATTAAAGAATAGAATAACAAATTAAGTTCATAACATAGCTCGGGTCCAGAACCCAAATTATCCTTAAGTTCAGAACATAAAATTTCTTTTAAGTCCAGAACTTAACTCGGGTCCAGAACCCAAATTACCCTTAGGTCCAGAACCTAAAATCTCTTTTAAGTCCAGAACTTAGCTGAGGTCCAGAACCCAAATTACCATTAGGTCCAGAACCTAAAATTTCTTTTAAGCCCATAACTTAGCTTGGCTCTAGAACCCAAATTACCCTTAGGTCCAGAACCTAAAATCTCTTTTAAGTCCAGAACCCAAATTACCATTATGTCCAGAACCTAAAATCTCTTCTAAGTCCAGAACTTATCTTGGGTCCAGAATCCAAATTACCATTAGGACTGGAACCTAAAATCTCTTCTAAGTCTAGAATTTAGCTCGGGTCCAGAACACAAATTACCATTAGGTACAGAACCTAAAATCTCTTTTATGTCTAGAACTTAGCTCGGGTCCAGAACCCAAATTATCCTTAGGTCCAGAACCTAGAATCTCTTTTAAGTCCAGCCTTAGGTCCAGAACATAAAATTATCCTTGAGTCTAGAACTCGAACCGGGTCCACAACCCAAAACCTCAACCATCTCAGAAAAATTAAGTCTTATTGCTTTTCACTCTCTTTTACTGAAGTCTCAGATCGTTCAAGCAGGGGGCAAACTGTACACCCTTAATTTTTGACCCACTCCAGTCCGTTAATTTTTATATTGTCCAAAATAATTTTTGCGATCTTTTAATTAAATAATATTTATTTTGAAATTTATTTTTTTATAATTTTTAATAAATTAAAAATAATAACAATAATAACAATAAATAAATAAAAATAAAAATTGGCAACGAAAAAATCGGTGACGAAAAATTCATCGATGAAAGTCAAATTGGCCAAAGCCAATTTCGCCTGCAGCCATTTTGCCGCAGGAAATTCCTTCTGCGAAATTGACTGGCCCCCCAGCCAAGAGCGCCTAGCTCGCAATTTTTCACAAATCCTTGCAGACTTCGCCTCGCAGTTTCTCGCCAACGCTCGCAATTTTGCCAGTGAAATTTTCCAACGCAATTTTTTCCGAAACTAAACTCTATTTGATTTTGGTTTCTTTTCCTAATTAATTTTAGTTTCCTTAAACAATTATAATTAATCTTATAAATTTTCCAATAAATACTACTTGAAAACACAGAAAAAGGGAGAAAAACTTTGGACGGGAACTTGGAGAACTTTTGGAGACTATTGATCAAGTGATCAAAATTTAGAAAACCCTAGCAATAAGCAAGCAATCAACAATTCATCAGAGGTAGCAACCTTGCCTTTGTCCTTGTTCATCCAGAAAGCAATTTTTGGTGGAACCAAAGAATGGAGGTTTGAATCTCTATTTCCTTTATTTATTTCTTTACAGTAGCTTCATTACTCAAATTGAAAATTGTTTCTTCTGTTTCTTCAAAACCTTAAAAACCCTAATTTGTTCTGACTATTTTCAAAAACCCTAAAATATACTTTTATGTTTCCAAAAACCTTAAGAACTCTAATATATTTCTTCTAAACCTTAAAACCCTAATTTGTTTCTTTTGTTTTCAAAAACCTTGAAAACCTTAAATTGTTTCTCCTATTTCCAAATACTTTGAAAAACCCTAAACTTTTTTCCTCTAACTTTTTTCTGAAATTCCTAAATATTTTCTTAGATCTCCAAACCCTAACCTACTTACAATTTCTAAAAATCATATTTTCTTTTATAAAAATTTAAACTATTTTCTTAAATCTTAAAACCAAATATGTTTTCTAAAATACCAAGAACCCTAATTCTCTTTCCTCAACCCTAATTCTTAAAACCTTAAAATCTTATAAATCCAAACCTTAAAACTCAATACAGTAAACCTAAAATCGCCATCCAATAAACATGAATTATAAACCTAATATCTTTCCAAAACCCTAATTTCATAATTTTACCCCTCAAAGCCTAATTTGATCAATCAAAGAACCTTACTAATTTCTTAAAGTTATAAAACCCTTATCCATTTCAACTTTCTTAAACCTTTACAGTACCTAAAAATTATAAACCCTAATAATACTAAAATTCCAAAACCCTAAATATTAATTAAAGAACTTTAAATAGAAACAGTAAACCCTAATTTGTATCTTTACTTGCTTTATTTTTAGATTTGATTATATAGTCTATTATATGCTTTGGTAGTTGATTTATTTAATTTCAATGCTTGTTTTATTTAATTTATCATGGATGAATGTTTATTATATATTTTGATTGATGTTTAATACCTTTGATGAATGATTTATTTATGATGAATGGTTATTTACTTTTATCAATTTATTTTGATTTCCAAATGTTGTAAGAGGTATGTTTCCACTTTGTGGGTACCTCATTAATTAATTTCTACGTAATTTAAATTGCTTTTATATTTTGGACCAATGTAAAGGACACGTTTCCACCTTTCGGTGGGTGTCCTATTTAGCTTAGATATGAATGATGTAAGGACATGTTTCCATCCTCGGATGGGTGTCCATTTATTTGCTTTACTTGGACATTGCTTTGATTTTAATAATGATGCTTTATTCCAATTGCTGTGTGTAATATGGATAATATTGTTATATTTAAGAATTTTATAATATTAAGACCTATAAAGGAGGCCAGTTCCAATGAACCGGGCGTTGTGGGGGTGCTGGGCCATTTCTCACCTTCCCCACACGTACCCAACTTTCTGAACCCATTACGGGGTTGGGGATTCATTAGGAATCGAGTCATCCACCCCTTTCTTTTCCCGGCCCATCCGGGTGGTGACTCCATTTTCTCCGGACCTAGGTCCGTGTTCTCTAAGGCCCCGAGCCTAAACAGTGCTGAAGTCATAAGAACTATTCCACCGGGAGTGGGGGCGAAAATCCCCACTCACAGGGTTGCCTCCCATCAAGCGCTTCTTCAATGTCATAATAGCTAGACATGTTTGATCATACATCAGCAAAGGTAACACTATCAACTATTTTTCCATCCTATATTGCTTCCGAATAAGGCTTCACCCTCTTACCATTTACCTTAAAAGTCTCTATTTTCAAGTTATATAACACCCTTATACCCTATATACATATAATACATACACTAGGTATATGTCAATATGAGTATAAAGTATAAGAATGTCACAACCCGATTTAATAAAAATTTTCATATTCCTAATTAAAATCCCAAGCACTTTAAAATGTTTACTTAAATAGTAAATAAATATTCTTTGTTAATTATAGGTTCCAAAATAAGTATTTTATATAAAAATCTCTGGCGAAAATTCACCAGAGTTTTGTTTGTAAATTGGACATCCTTCAATTAAATAAAACTTAACATGCATAAAAAAGCACTCCCAATAAAAATAAATTAACATTTCACCTATACTTCTTAATCTCCTCCCAATTTCTCAAAACATTATATATGTGCATAATATATAAATATCAAACACATATATATATATATTACCACATAGTAAATTCATCCAAAAAGCCTTTATAATTTTCAATATATACCCCAAAACATAAACATAAAATACAAACTAACAAAATGTACTATAACATAAAATATATACATGGTAGCGGCCGACACTAATCTAGAAGCAGCAAAATCAATTCAATCAACCTCAAGTCTAGACTTGACCAAGTCTATAAGAACTCTCCGGATGCTTTTATATGTTATATCACAATGTGGCATACAATTTCACTTTTAAAATAAAATCTTTCATCTTTTATAATTCACATAAACACATACATGATAAGACCATATTTTACATATAATTTTATGATTATTCTAGTTATATTTTTATTATTATCAATTGAATTTGATCAATTTTTGTTGTTAATGCTAGAATATTCATCATTTCAAGTATAAAGTTACAAGTATGAAGAAATAGCTTACTTTGGCTAAAAATCATAGAAAATGGAAGAAGATTGAAAAGGATGTCAAAACAAGCTCAAAAATGGAAGAAAATGAATTTACATGGTCTTATAAATCATGATACATGATTTTGAACTTGAAAATGGAATTAAAGATGAGAAATCAAGAGGACCAAATTCGTTTTGAATCCCAGGGCCATGGTGTTTAGATCATATTTGTACTAGTTTTTAGTATGATTTTTATGTGTTTTTAGTTAATGTTCATATTGATTTTTGTTTTAAGTTTGTTTAAAGTGTTTGTTTTAGGTTTAAGTGTAAAAACTCCCTTGGATGATCAAAACAATCAAGAAAAATGAAGAAAGACTATGAATCAAGCAAGACATGGCCAAGCCAAAGCAAGCTTGGCCATGTCCCTCAAAAGAATTCCAAGACAGTAGCTGACACACCCAAGAGACACGGCCAAGCCACTGGCCGTGTCTCACCCAAGGAAAAGAAACCAAGAAAGAAAAAAAATAGAGGCAGTACTTGACACACTCACAGACATGGCCATGTCTTTGCCCATGTCTGATCGACATAGCCATGTCACTTGAAGCTTGGCCATGTCTCATTGTCTTGGCCGTGTTTCATCCTAAAATAGAGGCAGTACTTGACACACTCACAGACATGGCCATGTCTTTGCCCATGTCTGATCGACATGGCCATGTCGCTTGAAGCTTGGCCATGTCTCATTGTCTTGGGCGTGTCCCTCAAAGAAATAGAAGGCAGAAGGCGACACTGCAAGAGACATGGCCAAGCCACTGGCCATGTCACCTGACATGGCCAGGAGCTTGGCCGTGTCACCACTTGAGAATAAAGAAAAGAAAGAAGGCAGAAGGCGACACTGGCAAGCGACATGGCCAAGCCACTGGCCATGTCACATGACATGGCCAGGAGCTTGGCCATGTCACTCCATGAAACCAAAGAAAAGAAAGAAAAGAAAGAAGGCAAAAGGCGATACTGGCAAGCGACATGGCCAAGCCACTGGCCATGTTACATGACATTGCCAGGAGCTTGGCCGTGTCACTCCATGAAACTAAAGAAAAGAAAGAAAAGAAAGAAGGCAGAATGCGACACTAGCAAGAGACATGGCCAAGCCACTGGCCATATCACATGACATGGCCATGTCGCTTGATGCTTGGCCATGTCTGCTCGTCTTGGGACCAAAGAAAAGAAAAAGAAAGAAAAGGAGTAGCAAGAGACACGGCCAACTAGCTTGGCCATGTCCCAAAGAAAGATGAGAGACATGGCCAAGCCACTCATGGCTTGGCCATGTCACCTATTAAATATTTGAATTCTTTTGCATGAAGTGGTGGACCAAGTGGGAGACAAGACCTTTTGTTTGAAAAAAGAAATGCTAAACAAAGAAATAGTGGGGAACAAAGTAAAATGGTGTGAGTTGGAAGGCATTGGTGTGTATTTTTAATGAATTAAAAGGAGAAGAAGAGGGAATTTGGAGGGAGTTCTTGGCTCTTCATCTTCAACCTCTATTTCTATCCTCTCCACCTTCTCCATCTTCCATTTACAAGTTCTTTGAGATTCTTTGGGATAAATTGGGTTAACAAGTTAGGTTGAAGAAGCTTCATTGAAGGGTTTGGTGACTTGAGAAAGCTCCATTCCATCTTCCAAAGGCATAATCAATTGAATGTTTGGTGACTTGAGAAAGCTCCATTCCATATTGCAAAGGGGAATCAACCATTGAAGAGGGCTTGAGTTCTTCATCATACATCAAGTGGAGCTAGGAGGAAGACTAGTAATCCTGCTCTTAGCATCTTCACAAGGGGTTTTTCTATTCTCTCTTTTAATTCATTTCTATTATTGTTATTGTATTAAGAGAATTGATATTGCAATGAACAATTTGTATTTGATTTTTATTGAGTTGAATGGTTGTTTTAAAATTGATGATGTTGAGCTAAATACCCATGCCTAGGGCTTGTAGTATATTTGATTGAAAGTCTTAATTTGATATTTTCATTGATGTTCCTTGTTGATTGGTTGATTGTATTGTATTAAATGCTAGGTTGATAGATTAGCTACCTATTAATCTTTGAATATTGGATGACGGACCGAGAGGTGAAATTTGATATCAGAATTATGCAATCGACTACCCTAGGAATGAATTAGAAATATAAGTTCTAGGGTTTCTATTAATTTGGTAGTGCAAAATAATTGGTTATTGTTAATTCATGAATGTGAGAACTAATGAATTGGTAATTGACTAATTAACCTTAAGGAACAAGTTAATTATAAGGTTATGTTAATGGATAATTTGATAATTGAGCTTTGATTGAATGGACCTATAACCCTAGGCACCTTCCTAAGAATCGATTTGATCTTGTACCACCTTCACACATCAACCCTACGCACATTAATTTTAGGTTTAAATTTTCCTTCCACAAACACTTCCGTTTTTAAATAACTTGTCAATCAAGCTATTACGAACCA
Source organism: Garcia nutans (assembly GCA_947685225.1). Lineage (NCBI taxonomy): Eukaryota > Viridiplantae > Streptophyta > Magnoliopsida > Malpighiales > Euphorbiaceae > Garcia > Garcia nutans. The sequence goes on from CANTUV010000044.1 coordinate 22,491,806, forward strand.
CACCTTCTTGGGGAAACGACCTTGGGGTGATCACCTTTGCTACAACTACCTCGTATACTTGCGAATGACGCTTTGTAGTAGTACTTAATTCTAGCGCAACAAGTTTTTGGCGCCGTTGCCGGGAAAGGCTGTTTAAGTAGTGATAGTTTGATTTTTATTTACAATTTAATTGTTTGTTTGTTTTCTTTTAATTGTTTGTTTATTTTGTTTGAATTTTTTCTTATTTGTTTTCATTAAATTGCTGAGTACCTTTTGCAAATATGTTGTTTTCAAGGTAACGTAGGGGTTTATGATGATAACCCTGACTCTGACATGTCATGGCAATTAGCAGAATTAACGAACCAGCTTAAGATGTTAAATGCAAGAGGAAGAACACATATGCCTACTCATGAAGTATGTTCAGCATGTGGCATTGCAGGACATAGCGCAAACATGTGTTCATTTGGTTATGGAAAAATACCAAGAGAGGCAAGAGAAAGAATATGCCTATGAAAGTTTCCAGCAAATGGGTGGAAATGACCCATATCCCAGACCTTATAATTCAAGCTGGGGAAGCCACCCAAATTTTTCTTGGGAAAATCAACAGTAAATTCCACCTCAAAAATTTTTTCAACCTTACCAAAGAAATCCTTACTCTCAAGAACAATATTCAAATCAAGATCGCCTTAAGAAACCCACATTGGAGGATAGTTTGAATGCCTTCATTCAAACTAGCACACAAAATCAAGATCACCTTAAGAAACCAACATTGAAGGATAGTTTGAATGCCTTCATTCAAACTAGCACACAAAATCAAGATCAACTTAAGGAACCCACTTTGGAAAATAGTTTGAATGCCTTCATTCAAATTAGTGCACAAAATCAGGATCAATGCAAGAAATCCCCAGTGGAAGATGATTTGAATGCTTACCTTCAAATTAGCACACAAAATCAGGAAGGGAGCAATGAGAGGTTTGATTCTTTGGAAGAATCATTGAAGAGGGTCGAAGCTCAAGTTAGACAACTGGCACATAACCTCCAAGCAAACCAAGAAGAGGAATTTCCTAGCCAACTGGAGCAAGTCAAGGTAATCACAAATTTGAGGAGTGAACAGGTGATATATAACAATTTTTGTGATTCCTTTGATGCAGGAACTAATCAAGAAAAATATGGTGAGGAAATACAACCATACATAGAGGAGTTAATTCAATCAAAGGAGGAGGAGAATTTGGAAGCATCAACTTCAACAAAATTGCATGACCCTCCAAATCATTGTATGCCACCAATCTCATTCCCAAGCAGGCTAAATGAAGAGAAACAAGGTATGCAACTTTCTAAACTTTATGACATGCCCTATAGTGAAGATAGTGAAGATAAGCTTGAGGTGGCCATGACCTTAGAAGTAGAGCCTAATTTTTCCAATTTAGAAATTGAGGAGAGTAATTTACTATTAAATAATAAGATTGTTGAGGGGAAGCTTCAAATTGCTAAAGAGGATGAAGAAGTGGTTCAACCAAACTTGGTTGAACTTAAGAAGACCCCAAGAATTTTGAAAGATGTTTTGGTTGGGGAGTACAGTATGCAACAAATTATCATCTCTCCCACTCTTAGTGGTGATAATGAGAAAAAAACCATATATAACCATGTTGCAAACTAAAAAAGGTTCTTACCATGTCCCTATAGCATTAGAGAATCAAGCTAAGACAACCCTTACATGTTCTTTTTGGACAATTGCTCTTCCAAGGATGCTACCTAGATTTTTCAATGCATTGGGCACATTTCAAAGTTGCATGTTGTTCATCCTCTCACACATGGGCTCCAATTGCATTATAGGTGGAAGGAGCCCTACACATCGTACATGGGAACGATGAAAATCAGGTATCATCTAAACTCTCTTTTTAGTTTATGCATGCTCACATTAAGGACAATGTGAATCTTTAAGTGTGGGGTATTGCATTATGTGTTTTGTGTTTTTACTTTTGCTTTGTGTTTTTACTTTTAAGTTATTTTTGTTTAAGTTTAGTTAATGTTTTTAATGTTTTTCTTTGAATAAATGAATTTTAGAGAGTTAAATTGTTATAAAATTGTTGATAGATGACCTTTGAATTTTTGAAGCATGAAATTGAGAATTGAGTAGAATTGGTGCTTATTGTCAATTTTGTTGGTTTTTCCTTGCATTGCCATTAACCTAGTGAGGAATTGAGCCATCAACTTATCATTATTGTTGTGGGTGAACATCTTTGATTGATGAATTGCTAGAACTTGCTTTGACATGCATTTTAAGATTACATAAAAATTTCAATTAGGGATCGAGATGATTAAGGAAATTAGGTGAACCCACTTTAGCTTAAAAAGACCAACCCTATTTTTAACCTTAGTTAGCCAATTTTGAGCTTATTTTATTTTTTCCTTTTCTTTCTTTTTCACAACACCATTAGCTTGAACCTTGTTGTGTAACTCTTATCCTTTCATTAGGTCAAGAGCATTTTAAGAGCATTTATGACCGAGTGTTGTGTAAAATTAAGTGTGGGGTTAAATTTAGTAGGTTTAAGATTGCAAAGCAAAATAATAAAAAAAAGAAAAAAAAAATATATATATAATAATAAGAATAATTGTTGTTCTTATTCGAAGGGTTGGAATAAGTTGAAAATATCATTGCAATATTTAATAAGTGAGTTCCCTTGAAAAGCTCTTTAATATCAAGTGGTAGATGAGAGGAAGGTGTTTGGGATTGTTGGGATATGTATATGATCGGGTACTTCATTCTTAAAGTACTCTTGAACTTAATGATCAAGCTCACATTTCCTAAATATCATGCCTTTACCTTAGCCCCATTACAACCCAATAAAGACCTTTTGATTGATGTTTGATTGTAATTTTGTGGTGGAGATTTGATTGATAAGCAAGCCTATAGTAATAATCTTTCATTGATTGTTGTGAGTGTAAACACCACCATGATCAAACACTTGCAAGAGTTGGTGAGGGAGCGAAAACATAGGTTATGCATGGAAAACCACTTAATTGCATGGGTGTTGATTTTGTTTGATTCGATATTGATTGCGGATTTAGGGATAGGGAAGTCTTGATGCATCTATATAACTCTTGAACTTAAAAAAAATTATCTTGTTCGTGTGTTTTGATTTTAGCCTTGCTTGGGGACAAGCAAGGAATTAAGTGTGGGGAATTTGTTTAGATCATATTTGTACTAGTTTTGTGTATGATTTTTATGTTTTTTAGTTAATGTTCAGATTGATTTTTGTTTTAAGTTTGTTTAAAGTGTTTGTTTTAGGTTTAAGTGCAAAAACTCCCTTGGATGATCAAAACAATCAAGAAAAATGAAGAAAGACTATGAATCAAGCAAGACATGGCCAAGCCAAAGCAAGCTTGGCCATGTCCCTCAAAAGAATTCCAAGACAGTAGCTGACACACCCAAGAGACACGGCCAAGCCACTGGCCGTGTCTCACCTAAGGAAAAGAAAACAAGAAAGAAAAAAAATAGAGGCAGTACTTGACACACTCACAGACATGGCCATGTCTTTGCCCATGTTTGATCGACATGGCCATGTCACTTGAAGCTTGGCCATGTCTCATTGTCTTGGCCGTGTTTCATCCTAAAATAGAGGTAATACTTGACACACTCACAGACATGGCCATGTCTTTGCCCATGTCTGATCAACATGGCCATGTCGCTTGAAGCTTGGCCATGTCTCATTGTCTTAGGCGTGTCCCTCAAAGAAATAGAAGGCAGAAGGCGACACTGGCAAGAGACATGGCCAAGCCACTGGCCATGTCAAATGACATGGCTAGGAGCTTGGCCGTGTCACCACTTGAGAACAAAGAAAAGAAACAAGGCAGAAGGCGACACTGGGAAGTGAGATGGCCAAGCCACTGGCCATGTCACATGACATGGCCAGGAACTTAGCCGTGTCACTCCATGAAAACAAAGAAAAGAAAGAAAAGAAAGAAGGCAGAAGGCGACACTGGCTAGCGACATGGCCAAGCCACTGGCCATGTCACATGACATGGCCAGGAGCGAGGCCGTGTCACTCCATGAAACCAAAGAAAAGAAAGAAGGCAGAATGCGACACTGGCAAGAGACATGGCCAAGCCACTGGCCATGTCGCTTGAAGCTTGGCCATGTCTGCTCGTCTTGGGACCAAAGAAAAGAAAAAGAAGGAAAAGGAGCAGCAAGAGACACGGCCAACTAGCTTGGTAGTGTCCCAAAGAAAGATGAGAGACATGGCCAAGCCACTCATGGCTTGGCCATGTCACCTATTAAATATTTGAATTCTTTTGCATGAAGTGGGGGACAAAGTGGGAGACAAGACCTTTTGTTTGCCAAAAGAATGCTAAACAAAGAAATAGTGGGGAACAAAGTAAAATGGTGTGAGTTGGAAGGCATGGGTGTGTATTTTGAATGAAATAAAAGGAGAAGAAGAGGGAAATTTGAGGGAGTTCTTGGCTCTTCATCTTCAACCTCCATTTCTATCCTCTCAACCTTCTCCATCTTCCATTTACAAGTTCTTTGAGATTCTTTGGGATAAATTGGGTTAACAAGTTCTTGAAGGTTGAAGAAGCTTCATTGAAGGGTTTGGTGAATTGAGAAAGCTCCATTCCATCTTACAAAGGCATAATCAATTGAAGGTTTGGTGACTTGAGAAAGCTCCATTCCATATTGCAAAGGGGAATCAACCATTGAAGAGGGCTTGAGTTCTTCATCATACATCAAGTGGAGCTAGGAGGAAGACTAGTAATCCTACTCTTAGCATCTTCACAAGGAGTTTTTCTATTCTCTCTTTTAATTCATTTCTATTATTTTTGTTGTATTAAGAGAATTTATATTGCAATGAACAATTTGCATTTGATTTATATTGAGTTGAATGGTTGTTTTGAATTGATGATGTTGAGCTAAATACCCATGCCTAGGGCTTGTAGTATATTTGATTGGAAATCTTAATTTGATATTTGCATTGATGTTCCTTGTTGATTGGCTGATTGTATTGTATTAAATGCTAGGTTGATAGATTAGCTACCTATTAATCTTTGAATATGGGATGACGGACTGAGAGGTGAAATTTGATATCGAAATTATGCAATCGACTACCCTATGAATGAATTAGAAATATAAGTTCTAGGGTTTCTATTAATTTGGTAGTGCAAAATAATTGGTTATTGTTAATTCATGAATGTGAGAACTAATGAATTGGTAATTGACTAATTAACCTTAAGGAACAAATTAATTACAAGGTTATGTTAATGGATAATTTGATAATTGAGCTTTGATTGAATGGACCTATAACCCTAGGCACCTTCCTTAAAATCGATTTGATCTTGTACAACCTTCACACATCAACCCTACGCACGTTAATTTTAGGTTTAAATTGTCCTTCCACAATTCTGAACAACAAACACTTTCGTATTTAAATAGCTTGTCAATCAAGCTATTACGAACCACACCTTCTTGGGGAAACGACCTTGGGGTGATCACCTTTGCTACAACTACCTCGTATACTTGCGAGTGACGCTTTGTAGTAGTACTTAATTCGAGCGCAACACATGGCTGTCAAAAAGCCTTGGCCATGGGATTTGATTTGAAGCTATCCAATTTTTTCCATGGCAGAATTGCAAGGGCAGAAGCATATTAAAAGCCACGACCGTGGGGCTCAAAAGCCAAGACCGTGAAATTGATTTTGGCTCTGTTTTGAAGAGATTTTGTATATTTCAGAAGGAAATCAAAAGCCACGATTGTGGCACATAAAAGACACAACCGTGGGATTGATTTCTCTACTATCCGAACCAAGAAAGAGAAGAAAATTCAAAGTTGGCAGCCTCCACTTACATGCCACGACCTTGGCATTGAAAAGCCATGACCGTGGCCTACCTTGTAGACCATTTATAGTTGTAAAGTGCTCAAACCATCCAATCAACTTAAGCCATGACCGTGGCACTCAAAAGCCATGATCTTGGGCTAAAATTCATGACCTTGAGCAGAAAAGTAGGTAGGTGGTGAACCAAACAAGATGTAGCCTAATTTTTTTAGTTTTTCCCCACTAATGAAGCTTCCAAACACTCTATTTAAACACACTTCCTCTAAGGTTTCAACATATGAAAGATTTACAAGAATTAGATTAGATTCATTAAAGAAATAAATGTAGTTTAGAGTTTTCTCAAAAAGGAGACTGAAATTTTGATTCAAGAACAAATTTAAGTTCCAAGTCAAGTTCTTCTTCAGTGAAATAGAGTTTGATTATTTGGCCAATATTTAATTGAATTGAGGTGTTGTGTGATGAAGCGAGAGTGGAAGCATAACATTAGTCCATAGAGGTAACAATCTTAAGGAAGTTTTTCACTTAGAGATAAGGTTAAACACTTAAGAGGTTGATTCAAAAATTCTCACAAAACCTAATGAATTGGTTTAATTACTTGTGATCACGAGAGTAAGCATAAGGATTAAATTAATATTAGTTCTAGCACTTGAGAAAGATTTGAGCTTAATTTAGGAGAATTTAACCATTAATGAAAGGAAAACTAAATTAAATCAATACTTTAGAAAACCCATGATAAATCAATAAAAGTGACTTAACCCTAAGTTTCATAACATTAGATTTAATTCAAAGTAATTTTGTGATATCCCAAAGTAGACCCTAAAAGTTTTGGAATTATTGTTGTATTTGGATTTAATGTATATGTTTAAGAGGGAAGATTAAAGATGAGAAGAGATATGTGTATATGTTGTATATATAGAGATATATACAACATATACAAGTCAAATTATTATGTGGTCAAAAGAAGAAATAATTGATTTTTATTAATTAGTGGAAAATGGAAAATTAAGTTAGTGGAGGAAGATATTTATTTATTTTAATTTAGTGAAATAAATTAAATGGAAATTTATGAATGGAAGAGAATATTTTAGATTATTTTATTATATAAGTTCTTGGTGGAGGTTTAAAGAGAGGAGAAGTTTGACTTGGTTATTTTCTCTTTTCCTTCTTCTTTTCTTTTCCTTCTTGGCCGGCCATCCAAAGCAAGAGAGAAGAGAGATTTTGATTATTTTCCAAGCGCAAAATTTAAGAAGATATCAAGTGATCAAGTTGGAAATTTGAGAAATTTTATTAACTTTGGTAAGTTTCTTCTTGATTCTTTTGTTTTATTTTAAGTTGTAATTGAGTTTGATGATTGATTGTGGATAGTATGAGTAAGTTTGATTGTATTGTGTTTGAGAGTGTTGGATTTAATTGGTTGTGATTTTGGAGTTGAATGGAAGAGTAAGAGTTGTGTTTATGTTATGGTTTTGGATTTGGTACTTGATGTATGTTGTGAGTTTGATCAATTATTTTTGGTATATCTTTAAGATGTTTGTGTTTAATGAAGTTGAAAGCATAGAATACATGAGTTTGGTCTGAAATAGAAGCATTTTGGATGCCACGCCCGTGGCCCTTGGATGCCATGACCGTGGGGTGTTGGGCAAATTGGACAGATTCATTTTCTAACCCACGACCGTGGGGCTTTGTGAGGCCATGACCGTGGGGACGTGAGGCCATGACCGTGGTCCCTAGTTAGGGGTTTCTGTTTGTAATTTGTGATCCATGGGTCTAGTATGAGACTAATAGGTGAACAATTGTATTGGAATTCATGTGTATGTTTATATAAGTGTGTATTATTCCTTTTGAATTAGGTTGTGAAGAGGTTGAGTTGCCCTAACCTAAGTGTGGAGATTTCTTGGAAGAAGTGTAATATCCTCATATATGCCCTAGAAGTTGTGATTATGTTGTTGTTGTTGTTATATAATTGGATTGAATATATGTGTTAAATTACAAGAGAAAAGAAATAGAGAAAAGAATGTTTATGTATATGTGATTTGGTAAAGAATTTAGGGTTTAGAGAGAATGGTATATGTTGTGTATATGATGATATATATAACATATAAGTTGGTCAAAATGAAGAGTCAAGGAAAGAAGATATTTATTTTTGTTAAGTGTGAAGTTACTATAAAGGGCATGTAATGAATGGTAATCAAGACAAATGGTATAAGGGTGTTTAGGTAATTACTCTTGTTGAATCACTTGGTGGAGATTTAAAGAGGTGATATTTTGTCTATTCTTCATTTCCTTCTTCTTCTTCTTCTCTTCTCCACGTTGGTTGGCTCCTCCTTAGACAAGAGAGAGCAAAGTGAGATTTGTTTAATTCTAACATCAAATTGAAGGGAGAATCAAAGGATTTAATTGAAGATTTGTGGAATTCAACAACTTAGGTAAGTTCTTTCTCTTGATTTTCCTTTGTTCTTTTGAAATTGTGTTTGGGATTGGTGAGTTGATATGGATGGTTGATGGAGTGTGTTTGTGTATGGTGTGTGTAAAAGTGTTGAAATGGAATTAAAGATAAGAAGCTAGGTTGGTGTTGGTGATGGAAGAGTAAGAGTTGTGTTTAGTGAATTTTTTTCTGTTTTACAATTAGTAAAGGCTGTGACTTGTATGATTTTTAATTAATTATAGAAAAATGTTCTTGAAGTGAATTTTTGATATGTTGTGCCTCTATGAGTCTAGAATGACAGAAAAATATGTTGATTCGATTTTGGAATGGTTATGAGTTTAGAAAGATTATTTTTATTAGACCTGTTCCAGCAGGTACCTTAACTGAGACAGCTATATTTCGGGATTTTTAATAAAATGTAGAAAAATCATATCCAATTGAATTTTGGATATGTTGTTGCTTAGTGAGTCTAGTATTTGAGAAAAATAATTTGGAACCACGTTGATTGAATTTGATTTATGGAATTCACAAAGTTCAGAACTGCTGCCAGGATGCAGGGCAATTGGGGCAGTCTGGTTAGGTGAACTATTTGACCAAGATTTTGTGTTCAGTTTGATCTGAAATTTTAAAGGAATGATTTTAAGATACAAAACTAAATTCTGTAAAAATTTTAGAATTTTTAGTCAAGTAGATTATTTTATACAATTTTTCAAAATAAGGATAAAATGGAGTCTTAAACCAGAATGTACTATTCATATGGTCATTTTGCTAATATTCCTTTGGATTAGGTTTTGAAGAGATTGGGTTGCATTAACCTAAATGTGGAGAATTCTTGGAAAGAAAAGAAATGTATAGATTGATGGGACTAGTTCTTGAGGTAAGTACCAATACATATGATTGTATTTAATTACATAATTTGAGGCTTAACACATTTGTTTGCAAATGTGTTAAGTGATCTATTATATTGTTAACATAATTGGACTAAGGTGATGATTGAATGATGTGAAGGATGTGAAGATCATTAACCAGGTAAGCATAAACCCTATTTGATTGTATATCCTTATATGTCTTTGAACATTAACACATTGGGATGAAAGTGTTAAATAAGCTATTATATTGTGAATATAAATGAAGAATATATATAAAGGATGAAATATGAAATGGGAAAGGTAGGAAGAAATGAGGATCATTCTTAAGGTATGTGCAATTTGTTATGATAAATGCTCTAGTAATGAATGATGTTAATGTGTTTTGAGAAGTGAGAAAATGTTATGTTATATGCATTTTGAATCTTGTGTATGGCAATGTATTATATGAATAATATACTTTGAAATGTGATATCAATGATGCTATATGTATCATATGGATTGAGATATGATATGATATGAAGCCATTGTGATTGGCTATGATAATTCAATTGAAAGAGATAAGGCATGTTGGCCTAATTGATGATGAGATTGATAATGAAATAATAAATGAATTGTTTGTTTAATATGTTATTCAGTTTCAGAGTTCTGGATTTGGGTGGCATGCCTAAGAAATGATGAAAGGTAACAGTCTTGCCGGGTTGAGGATCTCCTCATATGTGTTGAGTTGATGGTCCATGAGACTGGGTCTGTTACACTATGAGAATTGTGAATATGAGATATATGATTTGTAACAGTCTTGCCGGGTTGAGGATCTCCTCATATGTGTTGAGTTGATGGTCCAAGAGACTGGGTCTGTTACACTATCCATGGATAGAGATACATGTATATACATTGCCTACGGGCGTGATGATTGTGACTATGAACCAAAGCAGTAACTCTGAACTTTGAATAACATATTAGTGTTTTGGGCCCGAGTCTGTCTTTATTGTCAATGTGAATTGCAAGTATTGAAATATTGATTGTGAGTATTAATAATGAATTATGCTTGGTGAATTGTGAATAATATAATGTTATTAAGTTAATATGTAAATGAATTGTGGTTGATGATAAAGGTTGTCTTTATTGTAAATGTGATTTATGATTTGTATGATATGTAATTTGTGTATTGCAATAATGATTGGTATGGTATATATAATGTAGGGGTATTAATATATTGGTTTTGAGTATTGGTGATGCATTGGGGTTGGTGATAATATTATGTATATATGTACATCATATTTGAAATTAGCTAGGATATATTAAAGATGAAATTAAAAAGAAAAGAAGATATGATAAGAACTAATTATATATTGAATTGATGTATCATTATATGTCAATACTTCTATACTATATGTTTATATTTTATAGTTGGACTACTAAGCTCTCGGTCTTAGCGCGGGTGTTTATTCGCGCAGGTATATAGATGGAAGATATGAAGTCTTTTATTATGCCACAAGAAGAGTAAAGTTTGTCGAGACCAACTAGAGGGTAATGCATACATGTATAAACTTTAATTATGATGTATTTCTGACGAGAGAGTATTTATATGTATAAATGAAGTTTTTGATAAAGATAATGATTTTGTAAATGTTATTTAAATTAATGTATTATGGTTTGAACTCTGTTACAGGTTTTTAAAAGGTAACGAAAAGTGACATCCTTATACCTTATATATTTACTGTATGTATACTAGGTATACGCATAGTACTTATATAGGGTATCGGGGTGTTACAATTATTTTGGTATCAGAGCTTAGGTTCGAGATTCTCGGCCTAAGTGAGAAAAAAAATTTTTTTTTTGAAAAGTTTAAATAAAAGTAAAAAGGAAAAGTTTTGAAATGAAATTTGTAATACATGCATATGCATTGACACCTAGGTTGGTCTCGGATGTGGCATTATATGAATTATAGAATATTTGTGTTATATGAGATGTTCAATATAGTTGATGATATATGTGTATACTATTTTGATGTGATGAGAAATTATGATTGTTGACAATGATGTTGGAAATGAATTATAATTGAGGCATAGTGCCTAATTGATTATGAGAAACTAATTGTGAAATGTAATATGATATATGTATATTGATGATGCATATGAAAATGTCATGTTGTGTGCAACATGGAATGTAATGTTGATGTTTATGAGCAATATTATGTAGGACATAATATGAATTGAAACATAAAGAAATGAAAAGGAGAATAAATTTGAAAATGAGTTGAAAATCAAATCAAGATAAGAGTATGTACTTTTTCTTCTATACTTTGAACCTCTTTATAATAAAGTTTATGTTGGTTTTGCTAATGTTGAATTTACTAGACAGCGGAAATGATATCGAATTGTTAAAATTGAAAGTTATGTTATTTAAATGAGGAGAGTATGGTGGAATGTTGAATGAGTTGTTTAGTAGAGACAAAGTGTGATTATGTAAAGTTGGGATGTGTATACAGTTAAGGTTGTGTTTAAAGGAAAAAGAGATGATAGTGGTTAAGTAAGAATATAACTTAGTATTGTTACTATAATGAGAGCATAGTAAATTCAATGTTAGAAATGTGAGATGCTTGGATATTGTGAAAGCTCATGGTAATGGTGATAATATGTGATATTTTAGATTTTTGAAGTGAGCTTTATGATTGTGGAAATTATATGTTTTAATATTGCTTTGTGATATATATTTGTAAGATGTTTTTAAAGTGATGATAGAAAAGATGAGTTTGGCAAATTGAAGCTTAAACGAAGTAGTAAATTGAGAAGTTAAAGTTTTAGTGGAATTTGATAAAGATTATTGGGATATTGATAGTTAACTATATATGCAATGCATGAGCTAAGTGAAATGACTAGTATTGCATATGGAAGTATTATGAATTGAGTAATGTGATTGATAGTATGAGAATTTGTTTTGAAATAATCAAGGAAGTGGATAAGTAAATAGAAATGAGTTATTTTAAGTCATTTTACTGAACAGGGTAAGAATGAATATGGGAGTGTACTAAATATTTTTAAAGACGAAAGTGAAAGAGATGTCACATTGGGAATGTGACTGAGATGAATATGAAGTGTTACTATAGTCGGAATATATATGTTTGTAGTGTGAATAAATACTTTATATCATATTGGAAGAATGAGAAGGATAGTGTTTAAAAGAAAATGATAAACACTAAATTTGTATTGAATGTATGAAAAAGGAAAATACTATAAGAGCATATAATTAAGTGTATACATGTATATGATATGTGAATTGAGTTTTCCAATATGAATGAAATTATGATATATAAACACATTTGTGAATCACATTATGAGGATGGCTTATGAAGATATATGTGGTATAATTATAGAATTAGTGATATGGAAAAACAATGTTATATGTATTAGTGGACCTAAGAGAGATTAGGTCTTGAACTGTATAAAGCTAGATGGATTATGTGATGGAAGTGAGAATGGAAAGAACTTGAGTAATATTGGACAGTGGAAATTGTTATAATGAGTATTGAACTTGATGATTATATTATATTTAGAGTTTCAAAGTATTCACATATGAAAAGTTCTATGTAATTATATTATAAGAGATTGTAGATGGATTAGAAATGAAGTGATGAATAGAAATTGTATAAGAACTGTATATGATTGAATATGTATATAGTAATATTGTTAAAGCATGAGTTAAGTTGATAAGGATCATATAAGCGAATACAAATTGGTTGAAACGAAGTTGGAATGTGTTAACTTCTGTTATACTAAAAATGTTAAGATTGAGAATAGAATTATAAAAGAACAGTATTGAATTGAAAGTTCTAGGTTTGAATATTAATCTCTTAAAGTCATGTGTTTTGTTCAGTATTTTGGATCGGTTAATTTGTTATCCATGGATTTGGATCTTAGATATAATGATTGTAATACGGATTTGGTGAGGTTGACAATTTTGTTTGAGAAGTATAGTTAAAAATTATGATGGTTAAAGTTGTACCTTATTATTATTATTTTTTTTTATGTTAAGAATTTGGTTATAACTGTGAAAAAAAAAATTTTAAAAAAATTTTGAAATGTGTTGAGTTATGGATAATATGACAAAAAGGTAATCAAAATAAATATACCAATGATAGGAAATGTGAAGAGTTAGTAAAAGGGAGAAATTATATTATATGAATGAAAGTTATACTGAATATGTTTATGGTATGTAACTTGAGGTTTAAGGGAATGAACTCAAAGTTTGAGTGAATGAATTATAGATATTAAGTATGATATAACATTTTTATGAGAATTGGTGGAAATTATACTAAGATAATAAAGAATAAACTATGTGTATATTAAAAGATATTAGAAGTGATTTGTTATCATGATGATTTGACTGAAAATAGATTGAAAGAGAGCAGAAATTGAATATAAGTTTGCTCTTATGGAATTAAGTTATATTTATACTTATATGAAAATTGTGAAATTTCATGATAAGTTAGATTACTTAATCGTTGGTTGGAATTGAACAAGATTTGAACGTGGGTATATTGTGACAGATAGATTAATTGATCTGGATTTGGCTAAGATTATGGATCATTAATAAAATTTAATGTGTATAGTTGTATTAAGAAAATAGGTATTTACATGATAATGTATATGATGTAAATTTTAAAGTATGATTGGACATGAATGAGTGGAGTATAGTAATTGTTAATCATGATAAGAAGAGAAAAAGATTGGTTATCTATAAAATAAGTTGAAAGATAATGTATTAATATGTAAGTTAAGTGAAAAGCATGCTAAAGAAATAACTCCATTTATGAAAAATCAGGATTTTGTTATCTATTGAGAGTGATAAATGTCTATTTAGACAGTGATTGTAATGAAGGGATAATTAATGTTCAGATATAAGTCAATGGTTTTTAATGTTAAAGTTAAGAGAGTAATTATACAGAGGTGAAATAACAAAATATATTAAATATAAAGATTTGACAAAGTATTATTGTGCTATATGATGATCTGATTCTGGTATAAAGATATTAATAGGAAATGTAATGTGATCTTTTGAATGTTTGATTAAGAAAGTAACCAGATGTATAAACATATAGAATGATGAGTTATAGAATTTAAAGAAGGTGGTTGATTCTAAAGAGGAGAGTTGGAGTTATATGATTTGATGATATAATGACTTAAGCATATAATTAACTTCATATGGGAGTTAAGATAGTATTTTGTTAAGAATAAATTGTTATGGTACTGATAATTTCGAGGACGAAATTATTTAAGGGGGAGAGAATTGTAATATCCTTATATATGCCCTAGAAGTTGTGATTATGTTGTTGTTGTTGTTATATAATTGGATTGAATATATGTGTTAAATTACAAGAGAAAAGAAATAGAGAAAAGAATGTTTATGTATATGTGATTTGGGAAAGAATTTAGGGTTTAGAGAGAATGGTATATGTTGTGTATATGATGATATATATAACATATAAGTTGGTCAAAATGAAGAGTCAAGGAAAGAAGATATTTATTTTTGTTAAGTGTGAAGTTACTATAAAGGGCATGTAATGAATGGTAATCAAGACAAATGGTATAAGGGTGTTTAGGTAATTACTCTTGTTGAATCACTTGGTGGAGATTTAAAGAGGTGATATTTTGTCTTTTCTTCATTTCCTTCTTCTTCTTCTTCTCTTCTCCACGTTGGTTGGCTCCTCCTTAGACAAGAGAGAGCAAAGTGAGATTTGTTTAATTCTAACATCAAATTGAAGGGAGAATCAAAGGATTTAATTGAAGATTTGTGGAATTCAACAACTTAGGTAAGTTCTTTCTCTTGATTTTCCTTTGTTCTTTTGAAATTGTGTTTGGGATTGGTGAGTTGATATGGATGGTTGATGGAGTGTGTTTGTGTATGGTGTGTGTAAAAGTGTTGAAATGGAATTAAAGATAAGAAGCTAGGTTGGTGTTGGTGATGGAAGAGTAAGAGTTGTGTTTAGTGAATTTTTTTCTGTTTTACAATTAGTAAAGGCTGTGACTTGTATGATTTTTAATTAATTATAGAAAAATGTTCTTGAAGTGAATTTTTGATATGTTGTGCCTCTATGAGTCTAGAATGACAGAAAAATATGTTGATTCGATTTTGGAATGGTTATGAGTTTAGAAAGATTATTTTTATTAGACCTGTTCCAGCAGGTACCTTAACTGAGACAGCTATATTTCGGGATTTTTAATAAAATGTAGAAAAATCATATCCAATTGAATTTTGGATATGTTGTTGCTTAGTGAGTCTAGTATTTGAGAAAAATAATTTGGAACCACGTTGATTGAATTTGATTTATGGAATTCACAAAGTTCAGAACTGCTGCCAGGATGCAGGGCAATTGGGGCAGTCTGGTTAGGTGAACTATTTGACCAAGATTTTGTGTTCAGTTTGATCTGAAATTTTAAAGGAATGATTTTAAGATACAAAACTAAATTCTGTAAAAATTTTAGAATTTTTAGTCAAGTAGATTATTTTATACAATTTTTCAAAATAAGGATAAAATGGAGTCTTAAACCAGAATGTACTATTCATATGGTCATTTTGCTAATATTCCTTTGGATTAGGTTTTGAAGAGATTGGGTTGCATTAACCTAAATGTGGAGAATTCTTGGAAAGAAAAGAAATGTATAGATTGATGGGACTAGTTCTTGAGGTAAGTACCAATACATATGATTGTATTTAATTACATAATTTGAGGCTTAACACATTTGTTTGCAAATGTGTTAAGTGATCTATTATATTGTTAACATAATTGGACTAAGGTGATGATTGAATGATGTGAAGGATGTGAAGATCATTAACCAGGTAAGCATAAACCCTATTTGATTGTATATCCTTATATGTCTTTGAACATTAACACATTGGGATGAAAGTGTTAAATAAGCTATTATATTGTGAATATAAATGAAGAATATATATAAAGGATGAAATATGAAATGGGAAAGGTAGGAAGAAATGAGGATCATTCTTAAGGTATGTGCAATTTGTTATGATAAATGCTCTAGTAATGAATGATGTTAATGTGTTTTGAGAAGTGAGAAAATGTTATGTTATATGCATTTTGAATCTTGTGTATGGCAATGTATTATATGAATAATATACTTTGAAATGTGATATCAATGATGCTATATGTATCATATGGATTGAGATATGATATGATATGAAGCCATTGTGATTGGCTATGATAATTCAATTGAAAGAGATAAGGCATGTTGGCCTAATTGATGATGAGATTGATAATGAAATAATAAATGAATTGTTTGTTTAATATGTTATTCAGTTTCAGAGTTCTGGATTTGGGTGGCATGCCTAAGAAATGATGAAAGGTAACAGTCTTGCCGGGTTGAGGATCTCCTCATATGTGTTGAGTTGATGGTCCATGAGACTGGGTCTGTTACACTATGAGAATTGTGAATATGAGATATATGATTTGTAACAGTCTTGCCGGGTTGAGGATCTCCTCATATGTGTTGAGTTGATGGTCCAAGAGACTGGGTCTGTTACACTATCCATGGATAGAGATACATGTATATACATTGCCTACGGGCGTGATGATTGTGACTATGAACCAAAGCAGTAACTCTGAACTTTGAATAACATATTAGTGTTTTGGGCCCGAGTCTGTCTTTATTGTCAATGTGAATTGCAAGTATTGAAATATTGATTGTGAGTATTAATAATGAATTATGCTTGGTGAATTGTGAATAATATAATGTTATTAAGTGTAATATGTAAATGAATTGTGGTTGATGATAAAGGTTGTCTTTATTGTAAATGTGATTTATGATTTGTATGATATGTAATTTGTGTATTGCAATAATGATTGGTATGGTATATATAATGTAGCGGTATTAATATATTGGTTTTGAGTATTGGTGATGCATTGGGGTTGGTGATAATATTATGTATATATGTACATCATATTTGAAATTAGCTAGGATATATTAAAGATGAAATTAAAAAGAAAAGAAGATATGATAAGAACTAATTATATATTGAATTGATGTATCATTATATGTCAATACTTCTATACTATATGTTTATATTTTATAGTTGGACTACTAAGCTCTCGGGCTTAGCGCGGGTGTTTATTCGCGCAGGTATATAGATGGAAGATATGAAGTCTTTTATTATGCCACAAGAAGAGTAAAGTTTGTCGAGACCAACTAGAGGGTAATGCATACATGTATAAACTTTAATTATGATGTATTTCTGACGAGAGAGTATTTATATGTATAAATGAAGTTTTTGATAAAGATAATGATTTTGTAAATGTTATTTAAATTAATGTATTATGGTTTGAACTCTGTTACAGGTTTTTAAAAGGTAACGAAAAGTGACATCCTTATACCTTATATATTTACTGTATGTATACTAGGTATACGCATAGTACTTATATAGGGTATCGGGGTGTTACAAGAAGAAGTGTATAGGTTGGTGTGAGTTGCTCTTGAGGTAAGTAGAAACCCTGCATTATTGCATACAATTACATGACTTTACGACTTAATACATTTGGTTGTAAATGTGTTAAATAATCTATTACATTGTTGATACATTTGATTAATGCTATGATTTGCATAATGTGAAAGATGTGTTGATCATTCAAAATGTATGTCCAACGCAATTGGTTATATATATACCCTAATGATGAGATGTGAAGCCATTGTTGTTGGCTATAATGATGCAAATGAGATGATTGAGGCATGGATGCCTAAATGATGATAAGAAAATGAAAATGAAATTGATAATGAAATAACGAATGAATTGTGTGTCTAATGTGTTATTCCATTTTCAGAGTTTTGTTGTTGGTGGCATGCCTAATGGTAACAATCTCTTGAAGCTAGGTTGGATTTAGTCCTTGAAGCCTTGTTGAGATGTTACAACCCTTGAAGCTAGGTTGGGTTTGGTTCTTGAAGCCAATTTGGGTTGATACTTAGCATGCTTTGTTCCCCTTGAAGCTTGGTTGGACCTAATCCTTGAAGCCTAGTTGGGATAATGATAATGATAAATGTGAAAATTTAACCAAAACATTAACTCTGAAAGTGGAATGGCATATTAGTGTCTTTTGGGCCCATGCTTGTCTTTGTTTCAATGTAATTCATAAATGAGGAAACAAGTGAATAAAATAATGAAATGTAGTGTTATGAACAATATAAAGATATCAATTGTGAATATTGTTTTAATTGTTGAAATGTGTGACATTGGCATTGCATTGAAGCATATTGTTATTGTAGTTTGTACCACTAAGCCGTTGGCTTAGCGCGATTGTGGTTCATCGCGCAGGTGACAGGGTAGAGCCAGAGAGTTCATCTAGACCGAGTCGAGTCTAGACTTTGAGGTATTGATTGTGGGCTTAAAGATCAGAGACGAACTGCCAAACATGTATAAATGTTATGTTTTTGTCAAAATTGATTTGAATGTTTATGTATTTTGTTGTCTATCTTCATGCCTTGTATACATGTATGCATGGTTTGCTCTTAGAACTTTAGTTTTAGAGCCTTGTGAACCCAATATAATCCTTTTAGGATTTTTTGGTTTGGTGTGTGCATTTGTGTTATTTATAAGTTCAACACTAGGGGCTTGAGTTGTAGAGGCTTTGACAAATGTTAATGCATTAGATGTAGTGATAGATGAGCCATTGAACCCTAAACCATATTTCAAAGAGGGTGACCTTTGATTATTAATCACAGTATTTAAGGCTTCTTTACCTTTATAAAATTTTGATATAGAGTTCTTAAGTTCAAATATTATTTTCTTTACAAATGTTCTCTAAGCTACATGAATTTTTTGACATATCATCCTTAGACTTTAACAATTGTTCATTCGAATTCTTTAATTCTAAAGTAACATTTTTTAAAGATACAAAGTCTTTTTCTAGCTTAAAACATTTATCCTTATAGAATTTTATTTTAGAGAAATATTTTTCTACTCGATGATTCATATGCTCAATTAGATCACTATCATCTATGGCATTATCAACATTATCATTATATGCATTCTAGTTTAAGGATTCAGTATCTACCTCATTAGTGTGATCATCATCCCCAATAGCCAAAAGACATAAATTTGCAATTCTTTGCTCTTCTTCCTCTTCTTCTTCACTTGAGGAATCATCATCCCATGTGGCTTTGAGTGATTTCTTTTTTCCTTATTTCACTTCTTCTTAATTTTAAATTTGAAGCAATCCGATTGATGTGACCCGTTTTACCGCATTGATAGCATTTTATGTACCTTTGCAGGCTTGAAGTCTTTTCTCTCTCTTCCAATCACTTATTCTTTGGATAACATAGCCATTTGTAGACCCTTAATTTTTGACCCAGTCTGGTCTAATATTTTTTTATATAGTCTAAAATAATTTTTGTGGTATTTTAATTAAATAATATCTATTTTAGTATTTATTATTATTTATAATTTTTAATAAAAATAAAAAAGTAATATGAGTAAAGTTAAAAATAAATAAACAAAAATAAATAAATAAATAAAAATCGGCGACAAAAAAATTTATATTCGAAAGTGAATCGGCTGGGACAATTTGTCACAGGAATTTCCTGCGGGGGCCAATTCATAGCAGAAATTTTCGTCGGTGAATTGGCGCCCGCCCCAGCCAGTGCTCTCAAGTTTTGCCCACAGCAGTTTTTTTGCCAGCACAATTTTCCAGCGCAGTTTTTTCCGAAACCAAATTCTATTTGGTTTTGGTTTCTTTTCCTAAACAGATTTAATTTCCTTAGACAATTAGAAGTAAGTTTATGGTTTTTCCTATAAATACCACATTAAAACATAGAATTAATTGAGGAAAAAATTATTTTATTGGATCGGAGGCTCAAAAATTCTAGCGGACAAAAGAGAAACCTAGCAAGTAAGAGATAGCAACCAAAGGAAGCAATCATCTCCAGATTGCTTTGCTCAACCAAAATCAAATCTAAAGCAAACAATAGCTTGGTTCAATCTCTTCAAATTTGGTGGAGCCTTCAAACATAGGTAAATTGCTCTAACTTTAGTTTATTCAATCATCAATCATCTTCACCAATTAAATCATCATCACACTGCCTAAGTTATTTAATTACTCCTTCAATTTAATTTAGACAGTAGCATGAATTAATTCATACAATACTTAAGGTCTTAATTAAAGTAAATAATATAATCGTTCAATGCAAATCTAATTTTAAAAACCCTAAATCATCCTTCTGTTTCTAAAACTTCAAAAACCCTAAATCATCCTTCTGTTTCTAAAACTTCAAAAACCCTAAATTACTCTTCTGATTCCAAAACTTTAAAAACCCTAAATTATTTTTCCCTGAACTATTTTCTTAATCATCTAAATTCTAATGGTGGATGACGTCCTCAATGCCAAGATGGAAGAAATAAAAGAGGCCCTAGCCGAGACCATAAAGAATCAACTAGCTACAATTTTAGGGAATAATGCCAAAGCATCTGCTAGCACCAAGAACCCAAAGGACAAAGGAAAGGCTAAGGTTGGTAAAGTGGCTTTTGATGATGATAAGGTAGTCGTTGATGATGATGACTGCTGGGCTCAATACTTCCAAGATCCTTAAGATAAAAAGAAGGAGCCAAAGGTTGTTGACAAGACAACTTTGGAAAAGACTGAAAATTCTAATGTTGAGAAGATGATTGCTGATTTAGAAAAGAAATTTGAGAAGAAGCTAAAAATCGAATAGATGTCCGCAATTGACAAACTATTTGAACAATATGATGAGGTCCCTTATAAGTTCAAGATGCCTTCCTTTGCTAGATACAGTGGTACTGGAAACCCTCATCTCCATGTGAAGCAGTACATCACTACTATGCAATGTGCCCTAGCTACTAAGGCTCAAACTCTAAGGTACTTCATGCTCTCATTGGACCCTGTTATCAATAATTGGTTTAATACCTTAGCTGATAGCATGCAAAAGAATTGGGAACTGCTATACAAGGCTTTCATCAAGCAATATGGGTATAATGTCGAGCTGAAAGTAACCTTGATGGAGGTGGAAATCATTAGGCAAAAACCAAATGAGAATTTTGTGGACTATGTGAAAAGGTGGAGAAAAAAGGCTACTTTGCTCAAGAAGAGGCCCGATGAATATGATCAAATAAGGATGATTGTGAGAGGGGTGTTGCCTAGTCTTCATGAAAGGATATTGTAACACCCCTTCCCAGCCTACATGTGTAAGCCGAGTAGAGGCGCCACACTATCCTAATGTTGCTACCAATTTTACTTAATTCGAATTTTAGTTCCGGTTTTACAGAAATTTTGCCACAGTTTCGCCTAAAAATTGAGTCCCAAGTGTCGACAAAACTGGTTTTTTTCTGATTTAAAAAAAAACATTTTACACAAACCAATGCAACAAAATCATTCTCAGTACACTCCCAATAAATCCCCCTTATAACCTCAACTACAACCTGCAAAAAGGATTTACACTTCTAGTACAAAATAAGTAGAGGTTTATTATTATCACATACTTTCAATAATCTTATATATATATATATATGATAATCTTGTCTTTACCAAAATTTCATTTATACATATGAATACATTCTTGTCAGAAATACAACATAATGAAATTATACATGTATGCATCACCTTCTAGTTAGTCTCGAAATACTCTTACCCTACTCGTGGCATAACAGTTTGACTTCCAGATCAACCACCTACTCACCTGCACGATATATACAACCGCGCTAAGCCCGAAAGCTTAGCAGTACAAATAAATATTATAAACATACATAACAGACAATCATACTTATATTAACTTCATATATTATTATTTTTTTATCATATTTTCCCATTTCAATTACACCTTATTTATATTTCTACTAATCTCATAATTATATACATATGCACGTATTTCATTAATACAACCCACAAATCCATATTATACATCATATTGTATTTTCATGTAGTACCTTCAGATTTCATCATTCAACATAGTTTTTCAATCTACATTCACCTTCAATAATTTACTTATACATTCTAATCATCTCATTTCATAATTATCATCATATATCTCATATCATTACATCTTATTCCATAATTCACATTTAAACAAAAATAATCATTGGTCTCATTATTCATTCATTTCTCATTTCATGAATCACATTTAAACAAAGACAAGCATGGGCCCAAAAGACACTAATATGTTATTCAAAGTTCAGAGTTACTGCTTTGGTCCATAATCATAATCATCAAGCCCGTAGGCGATATACACATATATATATATATGTATCCATGGATAGGGTAACAGACCCAGTCTCTTGGACCTCTACTTGGCTAGACTCAAGGAGATCCTCAACCCGGCAAGACTGTTACCAAAACAAGTGTAACAGACCCAGTCTCTTGGACCTCAACCCGACTAATCTCGAGGAGATCCTCAACCCGGCAAGACTGTTACTATTTTTCATATATTTCACATTCATATTTCATAGGCATGCCGCCAAACCCAGAACTCTGAAAATTGAATAACATATTAAGCACACAATTATTTCATACATCTCTTCATAATCTCTTTCTCAATTCATTTTATATTTCATAAGCAAATTGTTACGCTCAAATTAACTCTACCACAAAGCGTCACTCGCAAGTATACGAGGTAGCTGTAGCAAAGGTGATCGCCCCAAGGTCGTTCTCTCAAGGAAGCTAAAGTGGTTAATTGCTTATCAAATTATGTTTAACAAGTAATAAAGAGATTTATAAATTGCTAAATAATGAAGAAGATTGATTAAAGTTTAAAACAATAAAAGTAAATTGAGCTGTGTTTTGATTCACTTGATAGAATGGTCTAGGGCTTGCACTTCTCTACTACTTATATGTATGAACGGTTATTCCTCTTAACTAATTCAATTTCAAAGATTAAATCTCAAACAACTCAACTAATCAAGTCAAGGAAATAAGCTCTCGCATTCAAACCTCTTTCAACTAATCTTGTTACAAGTGAAATAATCTTTTTAATAGGTTATATCTCTAATTCACCTAAGTCCCTAATTGAATTGTTCAAGTATTAAACTTCATCTCTCGATCCATCATCTAATACCTTAAAACACATAATTGGTGATCAAACAATTATATATTAACAATGTTTCATTCAATCAAGGCTAAAGAAATTATTAGCTAAGAGAAAAACCAATTCACACAATCATAGCAGATCCATACAAACCCTAGACTAGATCAAATTAGTTCATAATGCAATTAAACATATTCATCTTATTAATGTTCAAAGAAATCAAAATAGACATGATAATATCCATTCAATAAAAAATAAAGAGAATAAGTTCAAGAACAAAACCAAGTTACAAACTCCTTGAAGCTTTTGAAGAATCTCTTGTTCAATCTTGCAAGAAGGATGTCTTGATGGCTAGAACAATTTAATCTAATCTAGTTTAATCCAAAATGAAATTAAAATCAAAGAAAACAAAGTTAAAACCCTAGCTCTAATCTCTGACGGCTCCAAAATCTATTCTAAATCGTCCAACTCCTCAAAACCTAACTTTCTTTCTTCCTTTTATACGAAACGCGGCTTTAAAATTCGGTGCGCGTATATTTCATGAGGGACACGGCCAAGTCAGATGTGACTTGGCCGTGTGAGTGGCTTTTGGAGGGACACGGCCAGGTGACATGGCCGTGTCCCTTGCCAGTGTCCGCTACTGCTTCTTTCTTTCTTTTTCTTCTTTGCTTAAGTGACACGGCCATGTCATGAGGGACATGGCCGTGTTGGAGCTTGATGGAGGGACACGGCCAGGTGACATGGCCGTGTCCCTTGCCAGTGTCCTCTACTGTGAGTGTTAAATCTTCTTTGCCTTTGGAATTGGTGAGACACGGCCAAGTCAGAGGTGACTTGGCCGTGTTGCTTCATTTTTGAGAGACATGGCCAACTGACATGGCCATGTCGCTTGCCAGTGTCGCCTGACATGGCCATGTCGCTTGCCAGTGTCGCCTGACATGGCCATGTCGCTTGCCAGTGTCGCCTGACATGGCCATGTCGCTTGCCAGTGTCGCCTACTGTGATGACTTGGCCGTGTTTGAGCATATTTGGAGAGACATGGCCAGGTGACTTGGCCATGTCGCTTGCATGTGTCGCCTGACATGGCCATGTCGCTTGCCAGTGTCGCCTGACATGGCCATGTCGCTTGCCAGTGTCGCCTACTGTGATGATTTCTTCTTCTTCATTCTTGGTTCCTTGGCTTTTTTAACCTAAAACAAAACTCAAATAAACTTTAAACAAAAAGTAAATAAACAATAACCAACAAAACATAAACACCATACTAAAAACTAGATCAAAAACAACATAAACACTGAAATAAACTAAAACTACAAAATTAACAAAAACACTAAATAAACCGATTTAAACTAATAAAATACCTAAATAAAACAATAATTATTATAATAAACAAGACACAAATCTATAACAAAAACTAACAAAACACAAATTAAGCAACCATGTCTCAATCATCTCATGTGCATCATCATAGCCAACAATCATGGCCTCATATCTCATATGATCTCAAATCACAATGAAGCAACTCTTCATAACATCATATCTTTCACATTACATTTCATCATCACATCTTGCACATTTCACATTTCGTTATATTTCAAATCACATTAATCAATTCATTATTCAAATGGATATAATCAATGGCATTAACACATATTTTACATGCTCATCGCAACATTCACATTATAACCAAATATGATATCATTAATATACATCAACAATGCATTAGATTCCTTCTCACATTTACAATCAAATGTGTGTCAAATCTCAATATCATATGAATGTATGCAATAATGTAGTTTGTACTTACCTTAAAACCAACTCACACCAATCTATACACTTACTCTTCAAAGAATCCTCAACACTTAGGTTAGGGCAATTCAACCTCTTCACAACCTAATTCAAAAGGAATATTAGCAAAATGACCATATGAATAGTACATTCTGGTTTTAGACTCCATTTTATCCTTATTTTGAAATATTGTATAAAATAATATACTTAACTAAAAATTCTAAAATTTTTACAGAATTTAGTTTTACATCTTAAAATCATTCCTTTCAAATTTCAGATCAAACTGAACACAAAATCTTGGTCAAATAGTTCACCTAATCAGACTGCCCCAATTGCCCTGCATCCTGGCAGCAGTTCTGAACTTTGTGAATTCCATAGATCAAATTCAATCAACGTGGTTGCAAATTATTTTTCTCAAATACTAGACTCAATAAGCAACAACATATCCAAAATTCAATTTGATATGATATTTCTACATTTTATTAAAAATCCTGAAAGATAGCTGTCTCAGTTAAGGTACCTGCTGGAACAGGTCTAATAAAAATAATCTTTCCAAAATCATAACCATTCGAAAATCGAATCAACATATTTTTCAGTCATTCTAGACTCAAAGAGGCACAACATATCAAAAATTCACTTCAAGAAAATTTTTCTATAATTAATTAAAAATCATACAAGTCACAGCCTTTACTAATTGTAAAACAGAAAAAATTTCACTAAACACAACTCTTACTCTTCCATCACCAACACCAACCTAACTTCTTATCTTTAATTCCATTTCAACACTTTTACACACACCATACACAAACACACTCCATCAAACTCAAACAAAATTTCAAATAGAACAAGAGAAATCAAGAGAAAACTTACCAAAAATGATAAACTTCTTGAATTTCTAACTTGTTTCCTTGAAATCTTCCTTCAATTTGAAACTTGGAACTCAAAACAACTTCTTGCTCTCTTGACTAAGTGATACCCGGCTACCCCAAAAGAAAAGAAGAAAAATGAAAGAGACAAAAGAAACAAAGTCAAATTTCCCCTCTCTTTAAACCTCCACCAAGCAATTTAAAAAGAAAATTACCTAAATACCCTCTTCTATACAATTAAACTCCCTTTCACTTACTTGCCCTTTTTAGTAATTTCATACATAACCAAAATAAATATCTTCTTTTTCTTTTATTATTATTATTATTAATTAATTAATTATATAAACTTACTTTTCCTACACCACTTTATACATTATGTATATGTAATATATATGTTGGTATATGTATATCTCTTTTATATTTCCTTTATATTTTCCATATTTTTCAAATACCACATAAATATATATCATCCCTCATATACACCTATTTCTTATAATATTTTCCTTACATATTTTACCAACATATCTTCTCACAACTACCATTCCAATGTACACCAAAATCGGGTATTAAATTAATTCATTTATCTTCTTTTGACTTTCATTAGTTTAACTTATATATGTTATATATACCTTCACTTCTTTTCTCCTTCCATTAAACATACTCCTTAAATTCAAATACCACAATAATTATTCCAAAACTTTTAGGGTGTACCTTGGGATATTACAATTCTCTCCCCTTAAATAATTTCGTCCTCGAAATTATCTAGTATAATAGCAATCCACTCTTAACATAATACCATCTTAACTTTCATATGAAGTTAATTATATTTTTAAGTTATTATGTCATCACATCATATAACTTTTACTCTCTCCCTTAGAGTCAATCATTTTCTCTAAATTTCATAACTCATCATTAGATCCATTTATATATCTTATTACTTTCTTATCCAAACATTCAAAATATCTCATTACATTCCTAATTAATTTACCTTGATGCAAGAATCAGATCATCTTATTTTATACATGTACTTTGTCTAATTATTACATTCAAGATATTTTATTACTTCATCTCTTTATAATTACTCTCTTAACTTCAACCTAAAAAAAAATCATTGATTATCCCATCATTAAAATCACTTCCAGAATAGACATTTATCACACCTTAATTGATAACAATATCCTTATTTTTCCTACACTTAAATTTTTTTTGTTTTAGCATGCTTCTCACTTAACATAAATATTAGTACAATGCCTTTCGACTTACTTTACAGGTAATTAATTTTTTTCCCTTTTATCTTCATTTACAACTGATTTAACTCAATACATTCACGTCCATACATTTGTCAGAATATTACATCACATACATTATCATTTAAATCTTATGCTCCTAGTACAACTGTACACATTAAATTTCAATAATGATTCATAGTCTTCATAGAATCTAGATCAATTGATCTATCTATCACAATATACCCACGTTTCAATCTTGTTTAATTCAAATCAACAATTAATTTATTTAAACTATCATGAAATTCACAATATATATATTTATATAACCTAATTCAATTAGAGCAAACTTATATTCAAATCCTGATCTCTTCAGATCCATATTCAGTAAAATTATCATGATTACAAATCACTTTAAATTATCTTTCAATATACACATAGTTTATTTCCTACTATCTTAGTATAATTTCTACCAATTCTCATGATAATCTCATACCATACTTTCTATCCATAGTTCACTCACATAAATCTTAAGTCCATTCATTTATTCACTTTATACCATAAACATATTTAGTATAACTTTCAGTCACATTTTGTAATTTCCCCTTTTTAATATCTCCTCACATTTCATACCATTACGATCTTTACATAATCAGCTTTTTATCACATTAGCCATAACTCAAAACATTTTACATTTCTCTTTTGTTTCCTTACTTTTCATAATTATAACCAAATTTCTAACATAAAATGATAAAGTATAACTTTACCAGTCATAATTCTTGACCATGTTTCTAGAAACATAATTATCAATCTCACCAAAACTGCACTACAGTCATGTTATCTCAGTTCCAAGTCTGTGGATAACAAAATTAATCGACCAAAATATACTAAACAAATCATAAGAGATTAATGGTCATGCCTGAAGCTTATAAATCCATACTGTTCCTTTATTATTCAACTTCCAACCTTTTTAATTATAATGCTAAATTATATCACAAGAATTACATATTTATTCTCTAAACTTTTGCTACACCAAGAGTTAACACATTTCAACTCTATCTCAAAACAATTTGCACTCGATTATGTTCATCATTAGCCTAACTCCTGCTCAACAATATTATTATTATTATTATCATCTCTTATGTATTCATATTCAATCATATGCAATTCTTACACAATTTCCCTTTTGTTATTCCATTTCGAATCTACTTCTAATCCATTTACAATCTCTTATTATACACATATACATAAAACCTTCCCACATGTGGATACTTTGATACTCAAAATATTATATGATCATCAGGTTCAGTGTTTACCATAACAATTTCACCATCCAATATTACTCGTCCATTCTCACTCTTAATTTCGTTACATAATCCATCTAGCTTTGCACAGTTCAAGACCTAATCTCTCTTAGGTCCATTAATACATGCAATATCATTCTTAATATCATTATACCAGTAATTATACCACCTACATATCCATAGGCCACATCCATAATGTGACTCACTTCCCTCATTTCTTACATAATACAATTACATTCATATCGAAAAACTCATCTCACATATCCTATGCATGTATACACTTAAGCATGTAATTTTATTTAATTTCTCTTTTGCATACAATCTGTACAAATTTAATGTTTATCATTTTTCTTTGAATATTATCATACTCATTCTTTTGACATGATTTAAATTATTCATCAACACAACAAATATATACATTCTAACCATAATAACACTTCAAATATATATTCAAGTCACATTTCTAATGTGACATCTATCTCATTATATATATATATATATATATTTAAAGCATTTAATGTACCTTCATATCCATTTTCACCCTTTCCAGTCAAATGACTTAAAGTAACTCATTTTCACTCGCTCAATCACTTTCTTTTATTTCAAAACAAATTCTCATACTATCAATCTCATTACCCAATTCGTAGTATTCTCATATGCAAGAATATTCATTGCAAATAGCTCATATGTTTAATATCTAAATAATCTTTTTCAACATTCCATTAAAATTCTAAATTCTCAAATCACTATTTCACCTAAACTTCAACTTACAATTCTCATCTTTTCTTAATATCAACTTTAAAAACATCTTATATATATACCACAAAGCAACATCCAAACATATAGTTTTCACAATATTCAAACATATCATATTTCTAACATTGAAATCACAATGTTGCATTAAAATAACAATACAAACAATACCAATATATCTTTTTACTTAACCAACATCATCTCTTTTTCTTTTAAACAAAACTTTAACTTTATACACCCAAACCTTAAATGATCACATTTTGTCTATACCAATCAACTCACTCAATGTTCCACCATATTTCCTTCAAGTTAATAACATATTTATTCATTTTAACATCCGAATAATATTTTTTTTCTCTAATAATCCAATCATAAGCTTTATTAGAAAGAGATTCAAATTGCAGAGGAAAGAGTACCTACTTAAATCTTGATTTTGATTTTAGCTCATTTTCAACTTTATTCTCTTATTCATTTCTTTATATTTCAAACACATTTCAAAAATAAAAAATTTAACAATTTACTTTACTTGGATAAATTTCCATTCTTTAATTTATCAATTAAACTCATATGAATATTTCCATATCATTTTTTTTTCTTTCATGTAGAACTTCATCCACACACTATCATCCATCTCATCTAATTCAAATACATTACAATTCACATAATGCCACATCCGAGACCAACCTAGGTGTTAATGCATATGCATGTATTACAAATTTCATTTCAAAACTTTTCTTTTTAATTCTCTTTAAGCTTTTCAAAACTTTCTCTTTTTAATTTTATTTAGGCCAAGAATCTCAAACCTAAGCTCTGATACCAAAAATTGTAACACCCCTTCCCAGCCTACATGTGTAAGCCGAGTAGAGGCACCACACTATCCTAATGTTGCTACCAATTTTACTTAATTTGAATTTTAGTTCCGGTTTTACAGAAATTTTGCCATAGTTTCGCCTAAAAATTGAGTCCCAAGTGTCGACAAAACTGGTTTTTTTCTGATTTAAAAAAAACATTTTACACAAACCAATGAAACAAAATCATTCTCAGTACACTCCCAATAAATCCCCCTTATAAGCTCAACTACAACCTGCAAAAAGGATTTACACTTCTAGTACAAAATAAGTAGAGGTTTATTATTATCACATACTTTCAATAATCTTATATATATATATATGATAATCTTGTCTTTACCAAAATTTCATTTATACATATGAATACATTCTTGTCAGAAATACAACATAATGAAATTATACATGTATGCATCACCTTCTAGTTAGTCTCGAAATACTCTTACCCTACTCGTGGCATAACAGTTTGACTTCAGATCAACCACCTACTCACCTGCGCGATATATACAACCGCGCTAAGCCCGAAAGCTTAGTAGTACAAATAAATATTATAAACATACATAACAGACAATCATACTTATATTAACTTCATATATTATTATTTTTTTTATCATATTTTCCCATTTCAATTACACCTTATTTATATTTCTACTAATCTCATAATTATATACATATGCACGTATTTCATTAATACAACCCACAAATCCATATTATACATCATATTGTATTTTCATGTAGTACCTTCAGATTTCATCATTCAACATAGTTTTTCAATCTACATTCACCTTCAATAATTTACTTATACATTCTAATCATCTCATTTCATAATTATCATCATATATCTCATATCATTACATCTTATTCCATAATTCACATTTAAACAAAAATAATCATTGGTCTCATTATTCATTCATTTCTCATTTCATGAATCACATTTAAACAAAGACAAGCATGGGCCCAAAAGACACTAATATGTTATTCAAAGTTCAGAGTTACTGCTTTGGTCCATAATCATAATCATCAAGCCCGTAGGCGATATACACACATATATATATGTATCCATGGATAGGGTAACAGACCCAGTCTCTTGGACCTCTACTTGGCTAGACTCAAGGAGATCCTCAACCCGGCAAGACTGTTACCAAAACAAGTGTAACAGACCCAGTCTCTTGGACCTCAACCCGACTAATCTCTAGGAGATCCTCAACCCGGCAAGACTGTTACTATTTTTCATATATTTCACATTCATATTTCATAGGCATGCCGCCAAACCCAGAACTCTAAAAATTGAATAACATATCAAGCACACAATTATTTCATACATCTCTTCATAATCTCTTTCTCAATTCATTTTATATTTCATAAGCAAATTAAGCAACCATGTCTCAATCATCTCATGTGCATCATCATAGCCAACAATCATGGCCTCATATCTCATATGATCTCAAATCACAATGAAGCAACTCTTCATAACATCATATCTTTCACATTACATTTCATCATCACATCTTGCACATTTCACATTTCGTTATATTTCAAATCACATTAATCAATTCATTATTCAAATGGATATAATCAATGGCATTAACACATATTTTACATGCTCATCGCAACATTCACATTATAACCAAATATGATATCATTAATATACATCAACAATGCATTAGATTCCTTCTCACATTTACAATCAAATGTGTGTCAAATCTCAATATCATATGAATGTATGCAATAATGTAGTTTGTACTTACCTTAAAACCAACTCACACCAATCTATACACTTACTCTTCAAAGAATCCTCAACACTTAGGTTAGGGCAATTCAACCTCTTCACAACCTAATTCAAAAGGAATATTAGCAAAATGACCATATGAATAGTACATTCTGGTTTTAGACTCCATTTTATCCTTATTTTGAAATATTGTATAAAATAATATACTTAACTAAAAATTCTAAAATTTTTACAGAATTTAGTTTTACATCTTAAAATCATTCCTTTCAAATTTCAGATCAAACTGAACACAAAATCTTGGTCAAATAGTTCACCTAACCAGACTGCCCCAATTGCCCTGCATCCTGGCAGCAGTTCTGAACTTTGTCAATTCCATAAATCAAATTCAATCAACGTGGTTGCAAATTATTTTTCTCAAATACTAGACTCAATAAGCAAAAACATATCCAAAATTCAATTGGATATGATTTTTCTACATTTTATTAAAAATCCTGAAAGATAGCTGTCTCAGTTAAGGTACCTGCTGGAACAGGTCTAATAAAAATAATCTTTCCAAAATCATAACCATTCCAAAATCGAATCAACATATTTTTCAGTCATTCTAGACTCATAGAGGCACAACATATTAAAAATTCACTTCAAGAAAATTTTTCTATAATTAATTAAAAATCATACAAGTCACAGCCTTTACTAATTGTAAAACAGAAAAAATTTCACTAAACACAACTCTTACTCTTCCATCACCAACACCAACCTAACTTCTTATCTTTAATTCCATTTCAACACTTTTACACACACCATACACAAACACACTCCATCAAACTCAAACAAAATTCCAAATAGAACAAGAGAAATCAAGAGAAAACTTACCAAAAATGATAAACTTCTTGAATTTCTAACTTGTTTCCTTGAAATCTTCCTTCAATTTGAAACTTGGAACTCAAAACAACTTCTTGCTCTCTTGACTAAGTGATACCCGGCTACCCCAAAAGAAAAGAAGAAAAATGAAAGAGACAAAAGAAACA
The DNA here is from genome assembly GCA_947685225.1 of Garcia nutans. Taxonomy (NCBI): domain Eukaryota; kingdom Viridiplantae; phylum Streptophyta; class Magnoliopsida; order Malpighiales; family Euphorbiaceae; genus Garcia; species Garcia nutans. Next base: position 22,524,467 of record CANTUV010000044.1, read on the forward strand.
AAGTCAAATTTCCCCTCTCTTTAAACCTCCACCAAGCAATTTAAAAAGAAAATTACCTAAATACCCTCTTCTATACAATTAAACTCCCTTTCACTTACTTGCCCTTTTTAGTAATTTCATACATAACCAAAATAAATATCTTCTTTTTCTTTTATTATTATTATTATTAATTAATTAATTATATAAACTTACTTTTCCTACACCACTTTATACATTATGTATATGTAATATATATGTTGGTATATGTATATCTCTTTTATATTTCCTTTATATTTTCCATATTTTTCAAATACCACATAAATATATATCATCCCTCATATACACCTATTTCTTATAATATTTTCCTTACATATTTTACCAACATATCTTCTCACAACTACCATTCCAATGTACACCAAAATCGGGTATTAAATTAATTCATTTATCTTCTTTTGACTTTCATTAGTTTAACTTATATATGTTATATATACCTTCACTTCTTTTCTCCTTCCATTAAACATACTCCTTAAATCCAAATACCACAATAATTATTCCAAAACTTTTAGGGTGTACCTTGGGATATTACAGATATCTCATACACTCATCCGTGTTTCAAAGATCTTCTCCAAGCTGGTCTGCAAATTGAAGAATGGGAAAGGGAGAAGAATCACTTTTCAATAAGAAGGAATGTGAAAGGGAACTACCAGTCTGGAAATCAAAGCACGCAAAAAGAAGTTGATGTTAATACAACTGGTCAAGCAAATAGAAGGCAATTTTCAGATCTGGGGAAGCCTTTGTCTTAGGTCTTGAACAAGCTACAAAAGAAAGGACTATTAAAGTTATTTGGCCCCCGACCTTTGCCAAATCCTTGACCCTCAAAATTTGATACTAAAGCCTTTTGTGAGTTTCATCAGACACAAGGACATGAGACAGACAAATGCTTGTGACTAAAATATGAGATCCAAAATTTAATTGACAGTGGTAAGCTGCCTGAGCCTGATAAGCCCAGCACAAAAGACAATCCTTTGCCAAGGTTCAATAGAGTACCACCACCAGCAACCTTCATGGTAGGAAAAGGATTGGAAGAAGATTTTGTCTTATCCTCTTTTCAAGATGGTAATGTTGAAGATGTTAAAGGAGAAGAAGCTTAACTCAATGAACTTCCCTTGGCTTATTTGTTTTTCTTATTTTATTTCCTTTATTTGGTGTTTTATGGAACAATCGTATTTTTCAAATTTAATGTTGTTTGAATAAATTACTTTCATTAAAATTTTTGCTGGTATTTGTTCATTTTGATGCTCAACCAATGAGGAATCTTGCTTGATGTTCATAAATTAATATATTTATGCATCACGACTTGAATGACTTTACTAGGTGAGGGTATTACTCTATAGCATTGAGTTGTGTATGCTTACTTAGAGAGGGCTCCTGCATAATTACCTTTGTCTAGGTCCTAGTCAGTCTTAGAACATGCTTAGACAACCTTTTGAGGCAAAATTGAACTCTACTTATTAAATGGAGAGTTGATCTAGGCATTGTTTGGTTAGCCAACAACTAGTATCCACCCTATTAAATATCAATCCCTAGTTGTCCCTTGAGCCTTCATAAAATTTTAGCTTTCTTTTCATTTGCTTACAAACCCCAACAACCTACCCTGAGCTGTTGTAATACTTTTGACAAGTCTTATGATCACTAAGATGAAGAGGCAAGAAGATTAAAGAAAGCAATGATTAGTCAAGATCATGAGGATAGTTGAAGTTCTCATGACCATGAAGATAGTTGAAGTTCTTAAGACCATGAAGATAGTTGATGTTCTCAAGACCATACGGTAGTTGAAGTTCACCTAATATCTCCAAACTATCAAGATAACATCAGAGTAACAAATGATTTATCCCTGTTAAAGGAGATTTATGTCACTCCACTCATCCATTATTGGAAACCCAAGTTGGTATGAATAAGACAACTCTTTTAGAGCTAGTACCAAAAAAAAAAGAAAGAAAAAGAAAAGAAAACAAGAAGAAAAGAAAAGAAGAAAAGAAAAGAAAAAAGAGACAAAAAAAAGAACAACAACAAACAGGAAAAAAGAAAAGAAAAAAAAAAGATAAAACCTAAAAAGGTCGTTCAGAAAGACAACTGAGTTCTCTTTTACCTAAAGCAGCAAAAGGCTTCCATTTGGTTTATAAGGACAATTTGACTTGAATTGGTCTAACCTAACCAAAGATTCGATCAAAATCAAAGAAAAAGGAGAAAGGTCACCAAGTTTTTGAAAGTTCTGTACTTAACAGTCCTACAAGGAAGAAGGATAAAAAGATAAAATGCTCAAAGAAAGGGAAGAGTAAGAAAAATAAAAAGAAAGAAAAGGGAAAAGAAGAAAAGAAATGAATTTAGGTACCAAACTTTTTGCAAGGGCAAACACTGTCCCAATCAAGATCTAGATTAATGCCAAGAAGATGGGAGAACGTTCAAAGCTCTATCTTTTCATGTTCCCAACTGTCTAAAGTTCCAATAAGCAGTTTGTAGTTTGAAGGTTTGTCAATTGTGTCACAATAGCTCCAACTTACAAATGACCTTCGTTTAAACCCATGTCCCTTATAGACCCCATTTCAAGCTTATTAAAGACTTGTTGATCTCTCTTGGTAGGTAGAGTCTATTAGTGGAGATAGTTTGAATAAGCATGCATATGAGATAGACAATATTTAAACTTAATGAGACCTTTGGCCCAGTAATGTGTATGTGCCTATCTGAAGTGCAACAGTTCTGGCTTAAATAGAAATAATTTTTGAGTTTAGTACGGTAACTAGGGTTGCCATGTTATAAATATGTTAATTTGAAAAATCAAGTCCTGAGGTAAATTGACATTGATTTGGCAAAGCCAACATTTGATTTCTAAAAAAAAATATTTTTGTCACACGAAGCCTTCGAGTTAAGGGAAGTATGTTGAATCATCGAACCTCAAAGGACACATTAGGCAAAGTAAATGGTTATTGGCAAGGATGTAAATAGTTACCAACTGGTGTGCTGAATCCTAGTATGAAATGGATGTATCTCTGCTGCTTGGAGCCTCCATTATTTATGTTCTCAACATCTTGAAGATAAAAGCCATAAATATGAAGCATCCTGTCATTCCAAAGCAAGAACTAAACAAGCATTTGGAAGGAGTCAATGAGAACACTTCAGTTGATTATCTTGGTCTACGAGTCGATAGAACCATTGTAAGTTTTATTCATGCATATCATGCATACATGAGCATATCACATTGCATTTTCTTTTATTGCATTGTTTATCCTTTGTCAAAGTGAATAATAGATACTCTATTAAGCAAAGATGAAGCGAGTATAGAATTAGGGGGCATGGAAGACCCATTGCATGAGGAAGCTCTAGTCATTTTACAAAAGAAAGAAGAGATGCATGTTTGTGAAAGGAACTAGACAAAATACAAACATCAATCAGAGCCTGCATAAGAAAAATTATTGGTTTGAGCCTACACAGGGGGCAAAGTTTCTCCATTTTAATTTTTGAGTTTATGCATATACAAAATATTTTCAAACTCACTTTGAAATATTTTGGTCTAGAATCCAAATCCAGTTAGGATCGAGTATCCAAATCTAGTTAGGATCGAGTATCCAAATCCAGTTTAGGATCGAGTATCCAAATCCAGTCAGGATCGAGTATCCAAATCAAGTTTAGGATTGAGTATCCAAATCCAGTTAGGATCGAGTATCCAAATCCAATTTAGGATCGAGTATCCAAATCTAGTTTAGGATTGAGTATCCAAATCCAGTCAGGAACGAGTATCCAAATCCAATTTAGGATTGAGTATCCAAATCTAGTTTAGGATCGAGTATCCAAATCCAGTTAGGATCGAGTATCCAAATCAAGTTTAGGATCGAGTATCCAAATCTAGTTTAGGATCGAGTATCCAAATTTAGTTTAGCCAAATTTAGTTTAGGATCGAGTATCCAAATCCAGTTTAGGATAGAGTATCCAAATATAGTTTAGGATCGAGTATCCAAATCCAGTTAGGATCGAGTATCCAAATATAGTTTAGGATCAAGTATCCAAATCCATTTAGGATTGAGTATCCAAGTCCAGTTTAGGATCGAGTATCCAAAACTAGTTTCATGTCAAGAACCCAAATTACTCTTACGTCTTTTTTGAGTCTAGAACTCAAACATGATCTAAAACCCAAAACATTGCAGGTCCAGAACCCGAGTCTTTTTTAAGACTAAAACTCAAACCGGGTCCAGAACCCAAACCATCCTGGGTCTAAAACCCAAATTACCCTTAAGTCCAGAACTTAGCTCAGGTCCAGAACCCAAACCATCCCAGGTCCAGAACCCAAATTACCCTTAAGTCCAGAATTTAGCTTGGGTCCAGAACCCAAATCATTCCGAGTCCAGAACCCAAGTCTTTTTCGAGTCCAAAACTTGAACCGGGTCAAGAACCCAAATCATTCCGGGTCTAGAACCTAAGTCTTGTTTTAGTCTAGAACTCAAAGCGGGTCCAGAACGCAAACCATCCCAGGTCCAAAACCCAAGTCTTTTACGAGTCCAAAACTCAAACCAGGTTCAGAACCCAAAACCTAACCCATCTCAGAAAAATTTAGTCTATCACATTGCTTTTCACTCTCTTTTGCCGTAATCTTAGATTATTCAAGCAGGGGGCAAACTGTAGACCCTTAATTTTTAACCCAATCTGGTCCAATATTTTTTTATATAGTCCAAAATAATTTTTGTGGTATTTTAATTAAATAATATCTATTTTAGTATTTATTATTATTTATAATTTTAATAAAAATAAAAAAAAGTAATATGAGTAAAGTTAAAAATAAATAAATAAATAAATATCGGCGACAAAAAATTTCATCATCGAAAGTGAATCGGTTGGGCCAATTCACCGCAGGAATTTCCTGCGGCCAATTTGCCACATGAAATTCATGTGACGAATTGGCGCCCACCCCAGCCAGCGCTCGCAAGTTTCGCCTACAGCAGTTTTTTGCCAGTGCAATTTTCTAGCGCAGTTTTTTTCGAAACCAAATTCCATTTAGTTTTGGTTTCTTTCCCTAAACAGATTTAATTTCCTTAGACAATTAGAAGTAAGTTTATGGGTTTTCCTATAAATACCACATTAAAACATAGAATTAATGGAGGAAAAAATTATTTTATTGGATCGGAGACTCAAAAATTCTAACAGACAAAAGAGAACCCTAGCAAGCAAGAGATAGCAACCAAAGGAAGCAATCATCTCCAGACTTTGCTCAACCAAAATCAAATCTGAAGCAGGCAACAGCTTGGTTCAATCTCTTCAAATTTGATGGAGCCTTCAAACGTAGGTAAATTGCTCTAACTTTAGTTTATTCAATCATCAATCATCTTCACCATTTAAAATCATCATCACACTGAATAAGTTATTTAATTATTCCTTCAATTTAATTTAGGCAGTAGCATGAATTAATTCATACAATAATTAAGGTCTTAATTAAAGTAAATAATATAATCATTCAACACAAATCTAATTTTAAAAACCCTAAATCATCCTTCAATTTCTGAAACTTCAAAAACCCCAAATCATCCTTCTGTTTCTAAAACTTCAAAAATCCTAAATTACTCTTCTGTTTCCAAAACTTTAAAAACCCTAAATTGTTTTCCCTGAACTATTTTCTTAATCATCTAAGTTCTAACTTTTTGTCCAAAATTTCCAAATGTCTTCTTAAATCTCCAAACCCTAATCTTCTTTATAATTCCTAAAAACTTTAATCATAATTGTTTCTATAAAACTCTAAACTATTTTCTTAAATCCTAAGATCAAACATGTTTTCCAAAATATCAAAAACCCTAAACTATCTTATTACTTCTTAAAACATTAATCCAGTAAACCCTAGTTTTTTTAAACCCTAATTCTTAAAACATCAAAACTTTATGACAAGTTCATTAGCACCTAAAACCTTAATCCAGTGAACCTAAAACCCAATCTTTTAAAATTATAAATCCTAATGTCTTAAAAATCCCTAATTTCATGATGTTTGCTTAAAACCCTAACTAAATCTACCTTTTTTAAATCACAGTAACATTATTTTCATAAAAACATCCAAAACCTTAAATCTTTTAACATCCAATAGCTATGTTATTACCTTAAAGTATTGCTCAACTAATTAAACTAGTATATACAAAACCCTAGTTATTGAACATAAAACCCTAGAAACCCTACTTAATGCATGAACTCCTAAAGTTAATATATTTACTGTTTATTTAAATTGGATGAATGTTTATTATATTTTTTGATTAATGTTTGATATCTTTGATGAATGATTTATTTATTATGAATGGTTATTTACTTTTATTGATTTATTTTGATTTCCAAACATTGTAAGAGATATGTTTCCACTTTGTGAGTACCTCATTAATTAATTTCTATGTAATTTAAATTCCTTTTATACTTTAGAACAATGTAAAGGACATGTTTCCACCTTTTGGTGGGTGTCCTATTTAGTTTAGACATGAATGATGTAAGAACATATTTCCATCCTCAGATGGGTGTCCATTTATTTGCTTTGTTTGGACATTGCTTTGATTTTAACATAATGATGCTTTATTTTAATTGTTGCATGTAATATGGATAATATTGTTATACTTAAGAATTTTATAATATTAAGACCTACAAAGGAGGTCAATTTTAATAAACTGGGTGTTGTGGGAGTGCTAGGCCGTTTCTCACCTTCCCCACACGTACCCAACTTTTCAAACCCATTAGGGGGTTGGGGATTCCTTAGGAATCAAGTCATCCACCCCTTTCTTTTTTTTTCAGCCAAACCAGGTGGCGAATCCATTTTCTCCGGGCTTAGGCTTGTGTTCTCTAAGGCCTCGAGCCTAAACAGTTTCGAAGTTGTAAGAAGCATTCCACCGGGAGTGGGGACAAAAATCCCCGCTCACACCCTTTCTTCATCATCATCACTTTCTTCATCACTTGAGCTCTCAACTTCTTTGATGGTTTTGATAGCAATTGCTTTCCTCTTGTCTTTCTCACCTTGGTCATCTTCTTTTTCAGTGTGCAATTCAAAAGTGAGTAGTTTTCACACAAGCTCATTGGTTCTTAAGGAGCTAAGGTCATAAAATATTTCAATTGAAGAAACCTTTGACTCAAAACTCTTATTGACTCTACGTGCCCTTAGTATTTTGCTATTGACATCACCTTGGTTGTAACATCCATAATTTTTAAAAATTAAATAAATTAAATTAAAATTAAATTGGATAAATTAAATAAATAATTTAAATTGGAAATGGAAGGATTTTAAGTGAGAAAATGGAATGTATATATGAAATATACATGAAATATACATAACACATATAAAAGTCAACTTAAAGTAAATATTTTAAAAAGAAAAGCCAAAGGTCAAGTGGCATAGTTGTAAATATACGTTGAAAAATTAAAATTATTTAAATAAATTAAAAATAAATTATTATTGAATGGAAGATGTAATTTATAGTTTTTTTTAAATAAATAAATATATAAATAAATATATTATATATAGGGACAAAATTGAAAGTGGAAAGAAAGAGAAACTAAAGTCTTCTTCATCTTCTTCTTCTTCATGTTTGGGCCGAACCAGCATGTCCACAGGGCTCAAGGTTTTTTATCTTCTAAGCTTCCAAAATTGAAAGGATTTCAAGGTTTCAAGTAAAGTTTTGGTGTTTTCCTTTTGAAATAGTAAGTTCTCCAACTTTTTCTTTGGAATTTCATGGTTATAAGAATATGTTGAGTTTAGGATTTTCTATTAGCATGATTTAATTGATTGATTAAAATTGTATGAAGTTATTTTGAGAATTTATTAATAATTTTTAAGTTAGATTGAATAAATGATTGAGTTTAAGTTGAGTTGGTTGAAGAGAGAGAATTTAAGGTTATAGAACATATGGACTTTTGAGTTCATATGTTTTAAGTGTGCAATTTGATTCCAAATGTGTTGTTTTGATGCATAAACAAGGATTTGAAAGTCAAAAGATGGATTTGGTTAAGTTTGGTTAGAGATTGGATAAGGTAGTGTTGAATTTAGGGCTTTGAAAAGGGAAATTTCTAAGTATTGGTTGATTGTTTTATTTTAATGTTTAAATCATGTTATTTAATCATATAAGTGATGGAAATAAGCTTGGATTAATAAGTGGAATGAGTTTGATTGAAGAACCTTCATTGGTGAAGATTATGGCATTTTAGGGTTTTGTAAAGGTATGTGTGTTTATTGAATGTAATTTGCTAAACATGTTATATTATGTTTTTAGCAATATAAATAAACTTAAAATACTAATTTAAATGGATTAACATAGATTTTCTAAGTTAAAGTAAGGAAAGGCTAAATTTTAGGAATTTGTTGGAGTGATGTTTAATTAGGGTTTATTATTGGAAATGCCTTAAAATTTGATATTAAATAATTGTATTTGAACACATTTGGTATAGAACTTAAGAAGAAGTAGATTTCTCAACCCTAGTGTTGAAGGGTAAATTGGAAGTAAAGGTTGGTGGAAGATTTGTAGCTTGCATTTGAGTGCTTAGTGAGGTATGTACAAACTTGTGATAAATTAGATATGTTAGCATTACATTTGGCCTAACATATTTTATATGAAAATGTGTTAAGCTACTTGATACGTTGAACAATCATGAATATTATGCTATAATATGTGAATTGTTATGTATGCATTGTACACATTATGAAAAGCCATTATTAATGGCTAAAATGAATGAAATGTGAATTATGTGCATTATGTGAAAATAACCCAAAGACATTTAGGTAATGTTATGTTTATGTGAAATGATATACATTGTGATGAAATGATGAAAAACGATGAGATATGATGAATTGACATTGATATGAATGAGAAAAATGAGAAAATGAAGTAATGTGATGAGAAAAATGGAAAGTGAGATAATGTGATGAGAAAAAGTGATTATGGAAAACATGAATTATTTGTGTCCCTAGTATATTATTCAATTTCCAGAGTTCTATGTTTAGTGGCATGCCTATGAGGTTATCCTCATTATTTGCCTTCGGGACTAGACGCTCTGTGTTACTGATACATTATTTGCCTTTGAGGCTATATGCTAGGTGTCACTGTTACATGATTTTTGCCTTCGGGGCTAGACGCTAGGCATCACTGATATATGATTTGCCTCTAGCCTACACACTTGGTATCAATTTGGATCAAAATAGTACCTCTTGAATTTGAATGATATATTAGTTTCTTTGGGCCAATGTTTTTGTATGTGTTAATGTGAAATATAAAATGATTAAAGATTATGTTCTAAATGGAATTGTATACCACATTGTAACATTACATGCAAAGGCATTATGCATTGGGATTGTATTAAAGTTGTATTGTTATCAAAGTTTATATTTCTAGGTTTTTAGCTTATCTCGATTATAATTCATCGCACAAGTGACAGGGGTGATCTGGTAGAGCCGGAGAGTTCTTCTAGACCAGGTCATGTCTAGATTTGAGTTTTGCTTGTTGAGTTGATTTTTGGATACATCATGATCAAAGCCATTTTCTAGTATGTATATATTTTATATTATAGTACATTTTGTTATTATGTATATTATGTTAAGTTTTTGGAGTTTATATATTATAAATTATAAAAAAAAAGTTTTGGATAATTTGTATGGAGTGGAATTTTATATGTGCTTTTGATATATATATATGCATAAATGTTTTGAGAAAATAAGGAGAAATTGAGAAGTGTTGGGAAAATGTGTGATGTATTGTATATTGGGAGTATTTTTGTGCAAGTTGTTTAACTTCTGAATTTTTGTGATTCTCTAAATTACAGACAACTCTGACAAATTTTTCCTAGAGATTTTAATATGAAATGCTTGTTTTGTAATTTATAATTAAGAAAAAATATTTTATTAAAAAATATTTTATTTACTATTTAAATATACATTTTAAGTAATTGGAATTTTAAATTGGAAAGATAAATTTTTATTTTATCGAATATTTATACCGTATACGCGAATTTTATATATACTGGGTGTATGTATTATACATATATAAGTATAAAGGTGTTATATTAGTCATAGACCTTGCATATTTCTTTAGTTCATTGACAATAGCAAGAAATCAGTTTGTCATGTCGGTGACAATTTCGTTGGGCTTCCTCTTAAATATCTCATACTCATGCACAAGTATTTGGGTCTTGGTGAATCTCAATTGAGTAGTACCCTCATGGTAGTTCTCTAGAGTTTTCCAACTATTATATGCATAAGTAAGATTTTGAACTCTTCCACCTTCTTCTCTTGATATTGAATTCTTCAATATAGAGGCTACACTAATGTTCTTATACTGAGATCTTAATTTGTCATTTGGTCATTGTGCTCTTGGGAGATGAACTTGAAAGCCATCAACTTCATGAGTAGGAGGTTTCCACTCATTTTGCACATATTCCCAAAGATTGGCCTTCACTATCAAGGAACAAATACTTCTTATTTTTCCAATAAGAGTAATCAGTTCCATCGAAGTAAGTTAAAGAGGCCATGAAGTTGGAAGTCGAAGTTGATGTAGAGGTATTTGTGGAGGTGGTTGCTATTGTGGATTAAATCTAACAATTAAGGTTCTTGAAATTTAGAGGCTCTGATACCAATTATTGTACCAAACTAGCCACCAATAGGGGGTGAATTGATTGATTTGAGTAGTGATGATAAATTAAAAATTTTGAACACTAAGAAGATCAAGATGAAGAAGGAGTGGAGTAGAAAGGAATCAACACAGAGAGTTTATAGTTTTTCAAATTTACCTCAATCTTACATCCACTTCCTTAACAACTTGTTAATAGTCCACTAATCTTAAGTTTTTACAAGCTCAACTATATCTTGGTGTTTTCACAAGCTTACACAAAACTTCTACAAGGTTTGAGTATTTTTCTCACAACACTTACAACAGTTTTCCCAAGGCTCATTCTAAAATTTAAGTGTTTCAAAGCTCACACTCAACTTACAATGGTGTTTAATGATCACACCTAACACTCAATGAATACAAGTTATAGATTTTGATGTAAAGAAATGAATGATTTTTTTCTTAGCAATTACAATCACAATCTCTATAAAAAATGAAGTTTCTTATTGTATTTATAGCCTTTAAGTCTTCAACTAGTTGCTACAGATGGGAGACAACATGTTTGATTCTTGTCTCCCACTTTAATTATTGTCTAGAACAACTTCACTGTCAGACTACACCTAGTCCGATTGGCTCAGGCTTGGCACAGTCTGGCTGATCAGTAGTCCAGTCGAGCTAATCCATTTTCTGATAAAATGTTCTTCAACAGCTAGTACACGTGGCATCCAGTAATTGAGTGAATAAGTAATGGCTACATTTTTCAAATCATGTTTCACTAGAATGGTTGAAAGGTCTATAGTTCAGTCAGCCTTCTCATAGTATGCTGAAATTTTGGGAGTTCTAGTCACTGTGTTCACTTTTGGAACTTTGTTGGATTTTTGGCTCTAATTTGGTTCAGTCAGACTGCATTAAGTCCGATAGGTCCAGTTTGTAGTTCGGTCACTATTTGTTTTAGGTAGTGTTTACACTTTAAACATTCAATGAAAGAATATCTCCATAAGATTGCTTATCAATCAAATCTCCATCACTTAATAACAATCAAGCATCAATCATAAGGTCATTTTCATTTGGTTGTAATGGAACTTAAGGTAAAGGTATAACATTTAGGAATCTAAGCTATTCATTAAGTTTAAGAGCACCTCTAAGACAACCCACCAAACATAAGTGTTTCCCAAAAATCTCAAAAGCAAATTCTACCCACTTCCACACTAATGCTAAAGTACCTTTGTCAAAGAATTTGAACCCTCTTATTTAATTCAAGAACATTATTGCAAAAATTGCAACCAAACTTACTGTGACATTAACCAACTAAACAATAATCTTACTTTTTTTACTTATTATTATTTTTTACCTATTATTATGTTTTTGTTTTTTTTTATTCTTTATTTAGAATTTTAATAACAATAAGAGGAAGAAAACAAATAAAAAGCCACAAAATTAACAAGAGGATTCTTACTATAGAAGTCTCAACCTTGGATCACCAAATTAAGCCCTGCACTTTAATTGAAACAATAACCCAATTATTAAATCCCTCAAGTGCTCTGATTCCTAATGAAAGGACAAGAAATATAATGAAATAGTACATGGCTAATGTTACTATATATAGAAAGAAATAGAAAAATGAAATAGGCTTAAAAATGGCTTACTAAAAATATATTAAAAGGGTAGCCTTTTAAGATAAATGGGTGCACCTAGATGCCTTAATCATGTTGATACTCAATTGAAATTTTCATGTGGTCTCGAAATGCATCCATAAGCAAGTTCTAGCAATATATCAATCAAGAATGTACATTCAAAAAAAATAATAAGTTAGCATTCAACTTAAATGGCTCAAGTTTTCACAAGTTAAAGGTAATACAAAGAATGACCATCAAAGCTAACAATAAGTATTAATTTTTTTATCCAATTCTCAAATTCATACTTCAAAAATTTAAAAGGTCATCTATCAACTATCTTTCTAACTATTGAATTTTTCAAACTTTCTTTATTCAAAGGAAAACATCGTGTTAATAAAACTTAAATAAAGATGAGTTTAAAAGTAATAACTTTGCACCCTACACATAAAGTTTCACAATGTCCCCAAGGTGAAGATGCAATAATAAATTGAAAGAGCAAGAGTTTAGATAAAACCTAATTTCTAATATGACCCATGTACATTGTGACCCAAGTTGCAAAAGAAAGAGTTGTTACAACCGTTAGCTCCTCGACCATTATATAAATCACTACCACCAAACTTCAATGTCGAGGCCTTCTATCAATTTCATCAAATGCGAGGGCATGAAACAGATAAATGTGCTCGTCTAAGGCATGAGATCCAAGATTTGATTGATAGTGGTAAGCTACCTGAGCCAGACAAGCCTAGTACCAAGAGCAATCCTTTGCCTAAATTTGGAAGAGTGTCATCACCAGCAACCTTGATGGTGGGAAAAGGATTGGAAGAAGATTTTGTTTTATCATCCTTTCAAGGTGGAAATATTGAAGATGTGAAGGGAAAAGACGCTTAAACTCAACAAAATTTCCTTAGCTTGAATGTTGCTTTACAAATTTTTCTTTAATATTTAATTAGAACAATCGTGTTTTTCAAATTTGTTTGAATAAATTACTTTTATCAAAATTTTTGTTAGTCTTTGTTCATTTTGGTGCTCAACCAATGAGGAATCTAGCTTGATGTTTATAAATTAATGTGTCCATGCATCATGACTTGAATGACTTTACTAGGTGAGGGAATTGCTCTATAGCATTGAGTTGTGTATGCTTACTTAGAGAGGGCTCCTGCATAATTACCTTTGTCTAGGTCCTAGTCAGTCTTAGAACATGCTTTGACAAACTTTCGAGGTGAAATTGAACTCTGCTTATTTAAGAGAGAAATGATCTAGGCATTGTTTGATGAGCCAACAACTAGCATCCACCCTATTAAATATCAATCCCTAGTTGTCCCTTTGAGCCTTCATAAAATTTTAGCTTTCTTTTCATTGTTTTACAAACCCCATTAACCTACCCTGAGCTATTGTCATACTTTTGACAAGTCTTATGATCACTAAGGTGGAGAGACAAGAAGATCAAATAAAGCAATGATTAGTCAAGATTATGAGGATAGTTGAAGTTCTCAAGACCATGAAGATAGTTGAAGTTCTCAAGATCATAAGGATAGTTGATGTTCTCAAAACCATAAGGGTAGTTGGAGTTCACCTACTATCTCCAATATATCAAGACAACATCAGAGTAATAAATGATTTATCCCTGTTAAAGAAGATTTATGTTACTCCACTCATCCATTATTGGAAGCCCAAGTCAATACAAACAAGACAACTCTCTTAGAGCTAGAACCAAACCAAAAAAAAAAAAAAGGAGAAGAGAAGAGAAAAAAAAAGAAGAAAAGAAAAAAGAAAAGTAAACCCAAAATGGTTCAAAAAGCCAACTGAGTTCTCTTTTACCTAAGACAACAAAAGGCTTCCGTTTGGTTCATAAAGACATTTTTACTTGAATTGGTCCAACCAACCAAAGATTCAATCAAAATTGGAGAAAAATGGAGGAAGGCCATCCAGTTCTTGAAAGTTCTGTACTTGACAGTCCTACAAGGAAGAAGGACAAAATGATAAAATGCTCAAAGAAAGGGAAGAGTAAGAGAAAGAAAGAAAAGGGAAAAGAAGAAAAGAAATGAATTTGGGAACCAAACTTTTTTCATGGGCAAAAACTTTCCTAATGAAGATCCAGATTAATGCCACGAAGATAGAAGAAATTTGGAGTCTAGCAAGATTGCCTCCAAGCTGCCTAAAATTCAAACAAAAAATTTATAGTGTGAGGGTTTGTCCATTGTATCACATCAGCTCCTATCTCAAAATGGCCTTCATTTAACTCATGTCCCTCATAGACCCCATTGCAAGCCTATGAAAGGCCTGTTGATCTCTCTTGGTAGGTAGAGTCTATTAGTGGAGATAGTTTGAATAAGCATGCATATGAGATAGATAATATTTAAACTCAAATGAGACCTTTGGCCGAGTAATGTGTATGTACCTATCTGAAGTGCAACAATTCTTGCTTAAATAGAAATGATTCCCTAGTTTAGTATGGTAATTAGGGTTGTCATGTTGTAGATATGTTAATTTGAAAAATCAAGTCCTGAGGTACATTGACATTAATTTGACAAAGCCAACATTTGATTTCAAAATCAAAATTAAAAAAAAGGAGTTTTGTCATACAAAGCCTTCAAGTTAAATGAAGTATGTTGAACCTCCAAAGGACACATTGGGCAAAGGAAATGATTATTGGCAAGGTCATGAAGAAACTGCCAATTGACATGCTGAAACATAGTTTGAAATAGATGCATCCCTGACACTGCTGCTTAGGGTCTCCACCACTCATGTTTTCAACATCTAGAAGATAAAAGCCACAAATGCAAAGCTTTCGATCATTCCAATGCAAGACTTGAACAAGCGTCAAAAAGGAACCGATGAGAATACTTCTGCTAAACACCTCGGTCTGTGAGTCGATGGAACAACTGTAAGTATCATTCATGCATATCGTGCATACATGAGCATATCACAACACACTTTCTTGGCTTGTATTGTCTATTCTTTAACAAAGTGAACAACAAACACTCTGTGAAGTAAAGAATCAAAAGAAGATATCAAAACAGGGGGGCAAAAAAAGCCCATTGCTTGAGAAAGTTCCAGTAATCTTGCAAAGAGAAGAAATAAGTGCTTGTGCGAAGAACTAGACAACAAAAACATCAATCAAAGCTTGCATGGAAAAAATCTTTGGCTTGGGCCTACACAGGGGGCAAAGTTTCTCCTTTTCAATTTTTGAGTTTATATACCAAATATTTTCAAACTCACTTGTATTTTTCCACGGAGGGGGCAAGGAGAGGATATGAGGTCCAATTAAAGATAGCTAATTTTTTGCAAAAAGGAAGAACAAAAGAATGGAACATTAGAACTCTCAAAAGAATGAAGATGCAAAAGACAAAAGATCAGCCCAGCTAAAAGAGCTGAAGCCAGGGTAAAGACTCGATCCCAAAGGATGAAGATCCATTTTCAAGGGTGAAGACCCGATCTCAAAGGATGAAGATCCATTTTGAGGGTGAAGAACCACAATGCATAGAACAGCTGGAGCAGTCAGACATCTCAACTGATAAAAGGTTTGTCAAACCCAATCTCGGGTCCAAGTACCAAATCTCGGGTCCAAGTACCCAAATCAATCTAATCTCAGGTCCAATGTACCCAAATCAAATTTAATCCCGGGTCCAAGTACCCATTCTCAGGTCCAAGCACCCAAATCAAATTCAATATCGGGTCCAAAAACCCTATCTCGAGTCCAAATACCCAATCTCAGGTCCAAGTACCCAAATCAATTTAATCTCGGGTCCAAGTACCCAAATCAAATCATTCTCGGGTCCAAGTACCCAAATCAATTCAAGCTCAGGTCCAAGTACCCAATCTTGGGTCCAAGTGCCCATTCTCGGATCCAAGTACCCAAATCAATTCAACTCGGGTCCAAGTACCCAATCTCAGGTCCAAGTACCCAAATTAGATTCAATCTCGGGTCCAAGTACCCAAATTAAGTTCAGTCTCGGGTCTAAGTACCCAAAACAAATTCAAATAACCATCTCATAAAAAATGAAGTCTTATTGCTTTTCACTCTCTTTCACTAAAGTCTCAGATTATTCAAGTAGGGGGCAAACTGTAGACCCTTAATTTTTTACCTAGTCCAGTTCAATATGTTTTAATTAGTTCAAAATAATTTTTATATTGTCCAATATATTTTAATTAATCTAAAATAATTTTTGTTATCTTAATTAAATAATATTTGCTTTAGTATCTAATTTTTATTAATAAAAAATAATAATAATAAAGCAGCTGCTGCAAAATGGCCCGCAGGCCAATTCACCCCCTGCTACCACAGCCAGCTGGGGCAGCTTTCTTGCCAGCGCATTTTTTCCGCAGCAGTTTTTTTTCGCCAGCGCAATTTTTCCGCAGCAGTATTTTTGCCAGCGAAATTTTTTCGACGCAAATTTTTCGAAACCTAATACAATTAGATTTCGGTTTCCTTTTCTTAATGAATGATATATTCCGTGCATAATTAGAGTTAACCATAGAAATCTTCTATAAATAAGGACTAAAACAACAAAAAAATGGAAGAAATTGGGACGTAAATTTGGGAGAAAAATTGAGACCGAAACTGAGTAGAAAAGGCTTTGAATCAATCTAACTTTTTTGAGAGAGCAAGCAAGCAACTCAACCCATCAAAGGCAGCAAAGCTTGTCTTTGACCTTGTTCATTCAAGAAGCAATTTTTGGTGTAACCTACGAACCAAGGTTTGAATTCTTAATTTCTTTTTTTTTTCTTACAATAGCTTCGTCCTTTATTTAATTCATAAGATTACACACTCAAAACTTCAATCTTTAAAGATGTAATAACTTGATCTTTGTTTCCAGAAACCTTAAGAGAATTCCCCTATTTCTAGATACCTTTAAAAACTTTAATCAGTTTCTTTATTTTTCCAAAAACCTTAAATCATTCTAAAACACTAAAAATCATCCTTCTGTTTCCCTAAAACCTCAAAAACCTAATTTATTCCTTCTGTCCCCAAAAACCCTAAATTGTCTCTTTTGTTTTTATAAACTTTAAATCGTTTTCTCTATTTTCAAAAAACCCTAAATTACTTTTTCTGTTTCTTCAAAATATCAAAACCCTAATCTGTTTTCCAATGTTTCAAAACCTTAAAACCATAAACATCACTTTACAACTTCTAAAAATCACATAAAGTTTTATAAAACTATAAATTGTTTTATCAAACTCTAAAATAAAATACATTCTCCGAAACACTAAAAACCCTAATTCAACTTTCAAAACCAAGGTCGCAACTCCAAATTAGTTAACCTTAAACCCTAGTTTTCCTAAACCCTAATCCTTTAATCATTAAACCTTAAAACTTTATAAACATAAATATTAAAATTCAAACACAGTAAACCTAAAAATCATATTCAGTAGCTAATAATCATAAATCTAAATGTTTTAAAGTGTCCAAACCCTAGTTTCATGATTTCACTTCTCAAACCCTAATTTGGTGAATCAAATAACTTTACCAAATTTTTAAATCATAAAACTTTAATCCATTGTAATTCCCTTAAAATCACAGTAGCCTAAACCAATAAATTCCAAAACCCTAAAGATTAATTAAAGAATCTTAAGTAGAAACAGTAGCCCTAATTTGAATCTTTATTTGCTTTATTCAATTTTATATTTGATTATGCTTTGATTTACTTTATGTGCTTTAACTTATTTAAGTTCAATGCTTGATTTATTTAGTTTATCATGGATGGATGTTTATTTTATATTTTGATTGATATCTTTGATGAACGATTTATTTGTGATGAATGGTTATTAACTTTTATCAATTTATTTAGATTTCCAAATGTTGTAAGAGGTATGTTTGCACTTGATGGGTACCTCATTAGTTAAATATCATGTAATTTGATGTGCTTTTCTATTTTAGAACAAATGTAAAGGGCATGCTTCTACCTTTCAGTGGGTGTCCTATTTAGACATGGGATGTAAGGACATGTTTCCATCCTCGGATGGGTGTCCATTTATTTGCTTTGTTTGGACATTCTTTTGATTTTTATATATCAATGCTTTATTTCAATTATTGTGTGTAATATGGATAATGTTGTTATATTTAAGAATTTTATAATATTAAGACCTGTAAAGGAGGCATGTTTCAATGAACCGGGCGTTGTGGGGGTGCTGAGCCATTTCTCACCTTCCCCACACGTACCCAACTTTAAGAACCCATTAGGGGGTTAGGGATTCCTTAAGAATCGAGTCATCCACCCCTTTCTTTTTCCCGGCTCGTCCGGGTGGCGATTCCATTTTTCTCAAGACTTAGGTCCGTGTTCTCTAAGGCCTCGAGCCTAAACAGTGCTGAAGTCGCAAGAACCATTCCACCGGAAGTGGGGGCAAAAATTCCCGCTCATAGTTATATTTAAGAATTTTATAATATTAAGGCCTGTAAAGGAGGCCGATTCCAATGAACCGGGCATTGTGGGGGTGCTGGGCCATTTCTCACCTTCCCCACACGTTCCCAACTTTCCGAACCCAAGGGGGTTGGGGATTCCTTAGGAATCGAGTCATCCACCCCTTTCTTTTCCAGGCCAATTCGGGTGGCGACTCCATTTTCTCCGGACCTAGGTCGGTGTTCTATAAGCCCCCAAGCCTAAACAGTACCGAAGTCGCAAGAACCATTCCACTAGGAGTGGGGCAAAAATCCCCGCTCACAGTAGCGACTCCACGGGAGATAAGAGAAGTTGATCCCATTGGTCTTTATATCATTCTATTCTTTCTTATAATGATATTATCCATTGCATCATATTAGATTGTATTGTGTGTGTGAGTTAGGACGCCCGTGTTACCCATGTTGTGTTATGTGAGGGATACCATACTTTCACTCAAGGTATGGAGATCGAGCATGGCATAACCACTCATAGCCTCGTACCATTTGGTATATACTTGCTATGGGAGCCTAAGCCTTTTAACCCAAAGACTAAAGCTCATGTAATTGGCCTAGTTACTTTCCTTAGGTTTTTACCCTAAATGCTTGTTGTTTGACTATGGTTAATTTGTCTTGGCTCAAATCATGACTTATTTGGTTTGTTCTTTTTCTAATATGACCCATGTACATTGTGAGCTCAAACAAATTTTTCTTTAAAGTCCAAAAGACCAAAATAGTTTTCAAAACTTTTTAAGATGGTCTTTGGATATAAAACTTTTCTCAAAACTTTTCAAAAATTCTTTTTCTCATGACCCAAATACAAAGCCCAAAATCCATTTTTTTTAAACCTTTTTTACAATGGGCTTAGAAACAAAATTATTTTATCCAACATTTTCTTACAAAGAGCTTGCAAGTTATTTAGGTCAATTACGAAATACCAAACATTAATTGTGAGCCTAGTTTATACTAAGAATAATTAACCATGGGCTTGTTTTTGGCATGAATCATTAGCTACTTTTTCAAGTGAGAAATCTATTTATAATAAACCTCTTAATTTAGTTTTAATCCAATATAGCATAAAAGCTACTGTAGTTGGTTGAATGGATTAAAACCTAATTAATGGGAATTATCATGGACTGATTTCCATTTTTGAAAATATAACTATTGGTTGAAATGTCCGAGGGAAATATTCAAAAACAAGATACCTCATGTTCGTATTTTGTTAACCATATACCTAGGAAAAGAGACTCACCATTCATGTGTGGATGTTATAAGGTTGGAAGGAATGTCCTTGTTTGTGCATACATGCATACATTTGCATCTCATATCATTGATCCTTTCTGCCTCACAGCCCTGGATTAAGACAGTTCAAAAGCTTACGACAATTCAACCTACGTCGGAGACGAAGAATCTAGCAATGACTCAATCTCTTTTTCACCAAAAAAATGGAGCCTGAACAAATTCAAAGAATGGTGGATGATGCCCTTAATGCCAAGATGGAAGAAATAAAAGAGGCCCTAGCTGAGACCATGAAGAACCAATTGACTGCAATTTTAGGAAATCATGCTTAAGCATCTGCTAGCACTAAGAAGCCAAAGGACAAAGGGAAGACTAAAGTTGGTGAAGTGGTTTTTGATGATGAAAAGGTGATCATTGATGATGATGATTATTGGGCTCAAAACTACCAAGATCATCAAGACAAGAAGGAAGAACCGAAGATTGTTGAAAGATCAGCTATGGAGAAAACTGAAACTTCTGATATTGAAAAGATGATTGCTGATTTAGAAAAGAAATTTGAGAAGAAACTGAAAACTGAAGAAATGTCCGAGATCGACAAACTATTTGAACAAGATGAGGAGGTCCCTTATAATTTCAAGATGACATCCTTTACAAAGTTCAATGGTATTGGAAACCCCCATCTCCATGTGAAGCAGTATATCACTGCCATGCAGTCTGCCCGAGCTACTAAAGCTCAAACTCTGAGATATTTCATGCTCTCATTGGACCCTGTTGTCCAAAATTGGTTCAACACCTTGGAGGAAAGTACTCAAAAAGATTAGGACATGTTATACAAGGCTTTCATCCAACAATATAGATGCAATGTCGAGATGGAAGTTACCTTAATCGAAGTGGAGTCCATTAGACAAAAGGCCAAATGAGAATTTTGTGGACTATGTGAAAAGGTGGAGAAATAAGGCTGCTTTGCTCAAGAAGAGGCCCGATGAGTCTGATCAAATAAGAATGATTATGAGAGGGATGTTGCCTAGTCTTCGTGAATGATAAGAATGATTATGTCTCATACACTCATCCGTGATTTCAAAGATCTTCTCCAAGCCGGTCTGCAAATTGAAGAATGGGAAAGGGAGAAAAATTGCTTTTCGGCAAGAAGGAATGAGAAAGGGAACTACCAGTCTGGAAATCAAAGCACAAAAAAAAGAAGTTGATGTTAATACAACTGGTCAAGCAAACATAAGGCAATTTTCAGATCTAGGGAAGACTTTGTCTTGGGTCTTCAACAAGCTATAAAAGAAGGGACTGTTACAGCCATTGGCCCCTCTACCTTTGCTGAATCCTTTACCCCCAAAATTTAATACTAAAGCCTTTTGTGAGTTTCATCAAACACAAGGACATGAGATAGACAAATGCTTGCAATTAAAACATGAGATCCAAATTTTAATTGACAGTGGTAAGCTGCATGAGCCTGATAAGACCAGTACAAAAGATAATCCTTTGCCAAAATTCAACAGAGTGCCACCACCAGCAACCTTCATGGTAGGAAAAGGATTGGAAGAAGATTTTGTTTTATCATCCTTTCAAGATGGAAATATTGAAGATGTGAAAGGAAAAGAAGCTTAAACTCAAAAAACTTTCATTAATATATTTATGCATCATGACTCGAATGACTTTACTAGGTGAGAAAATTGCTCTATAGCATTGAGTTGTGTATGCTTACTTAGAGAGGGCTCCTGCATAATTACCTTTGTCTAGGTCCTAGTTAGTCTTAGAACATGCTTTGACAAACTTTCGAGGCAAAATTGAACTCTACTTATTTTAAGGGAGAAATGATCTAGGCATTGTTTGGTTAGCCAACAACTAGTATCACCCAATTAAATATCAATCCCTAATTGTCCCTTTGAGCCTTCATCAAATTTTAGCTTTCTTTTCATTGGCTTACAAACCCCAACAACCTAACCTGAGCTGTTGTGATACTTTTGACAAGTCTTATGATCACTAAGATGAAGATGCAAGAAGATCAAAGAAAGCAATGATTAGTCAAGATCATGAGGATAGTTGAAGTTCTCAAGACCATGAAGATAGTTGAAGTTCTCAAGACCATAAGGGTAGTTGATGTTCTCAAGACCATAAGGGTAGTTGAAGTTCACCTAATATCTCTGATCTATCAAGATAACATCAGAGTAACAAATGATTTATCCCTGTTAAAGAAGATTTATGTCACTCCACTCATTCATTATTGGAAACCCAAGTTGGTACAAACAAGACAACTCTTTTAGAGCTAGAACCAAAAAAAAGAAAGAAAAAAAGAAAAGAAGAAGAAAAAAAGAAAAAGAAAATAAAAGAAAAGAAAAAGAAAAGAAAAAAGAAGACAAAATGAAAAAAAAGAGGGAAAAAAGAAAAGAAAAGAAAAAAAGAAAGAAAAAACCCAAAATGGTTCATAAATCCAACTGAGTTCTCTTTTACCTAAGACATCAAAAGGCTTCCATTTGGTCTATAAGAACAGTTTGACTTGAATTAAGCTGACCAAAGATACCACAAAATCAAAGAAAAAGGAGAAAGACCATCTAGTTCTTGAAAGTTTTGTACTTGACAGTCCCACAAGGAAGATGGACAAAATGATAAAATGCTAAAAAAAAAGAAGGAAAGAGTAAGAAAAATAAAGAGAAAGAAAAAGGAAGAGTAAGAAAAATAAAAAAATGAGAGAAGAAGAAAAGAAACAAATTTGGCATAGACTATCCCAATCAAGATTCAGGTTAACGCTAAAAAGAAAGAATAATGTTCAAAGCTCTGTCTTTTCATGCTCCCAACTATCTAAAGTTCCAACAATAAATTTGTAGTATGAGGATTTTCCTTTTGTGTCACACCAGCTCCAATCTCAAAATGGCCTTCATTTAACCCATGTCCCTTATAGACCCTATTTCAAGCATATCAAAGACTTATTGATCTCTCTTGGTAGGTAGAGTCTATTAGTGGAGATAGTTTGAATAAGCATGCATATGAGATAGACAATATTCAAACTCAAATGATACCTTTCGCTAAGTAATGTGTATGTGCCTATATGAAGTGCAACAATTCTTGCTTAAATATTCCCGAGTTTAGTACGGTAACTATGGTTGTCATGTTATAGATATGTTAATTTGGAAAATCAAGTCCTGAGGTATATTGACATTGATTTGACAAAGCCAACATTTGATTTCAAAATAAAAATTAAAAAAAATTAAAAAAAATGTGTTTTTGTCACACAAAGACTTCAAGTTAAGAGAAATTTGTTGCACCATCAAAACTCAAAAGACACATTGGGCAAAGGAAATGATTACTAGCAAGGCTATGAAGAAGCTACCAACTGACATGCTAAAACATAGTTTGAAATGGATGTATCCCTGACTCTGCAACTTGGGGTCTCCACCACTCATATTTTCAACATCCCGAAGATAAAAGCCATAATGTGAAGCATCCTGTAATTCCAGTGCAAGAACTGAATGGGCATCTAAAAGAAATTTGTGAGAGAATTTCAGCTGAAAATCTCATTCTATGAGTCGATGGAACCATTGTAAGTATTATTCATGCATAACATGCATGCATGAGCATATCACATCGCACTTTCTTGTCTTGTATTGTCTATTCTTTGTCAAAGTGAACAACAAATACCCTGCAAAATAAAGAATCAAAAGAAGATATTGAATCAAGGGGGCATGGAAATCCTATTTACTTGAGAAAGCTCCAGTCATTTTGCAAAAGAAGAAATACATGCTTTTCCAAAGAACTAGATAATCTAAAAACATCAATCAGAGCCCGCATAGAAAAATCATGGGTTTGAGCCAACACAGGGGGCAAAGTTTCTCCTTTTCAATTTTTGAGTTTATGCATAAACAAAACATTTTGAGACTCACTTCTAATATTTTACCATGCAGGGGGGCAAGGAGAGGATATGAAGGCTAGCTAAAAAGGCTGAATTTTTTTCAAAAGTACAAAGGAAGAACACAAAAGAATGAAAAAAAGAAGAATATTAGAATTCTCAAAAGAATGAAGATGCAAAAGACAAAAGATTAGTCCAGCTAAAAGAGCTGAAGCCAGGGTAAAGACCACGACCTCCAATGTATAAAGATCCATGTTTCAAGGGTAAAGACCCGATTTCCAATGGATAAAGATCCATATTTCAAAGGGTAAATACCCAAAGTCCAAAGGATAAAGATCCATGTTTCAAGGGTAAAGACCCAATTTCCAATGGATAAAGATCCATATTTCAAGGGTAAAGACCCGATTTCGAATTGATAAAGATCCATTTTTCAAGGGTAAAGACCCAATTTTCAATGGATAAAGATCCATGTTTCAAGGGTAAAGACCCAATCTCCAATGGATAAAGATCCATGTTCCTAGGTTAAAGACCCAATTACCAATAGATAAAGATCTAATTTTGGTGGACAAAGACACACAATCCATTAAAGAATAGAATAACAAATTAAGTTCATAACATAGCTCGAGTCCAGAACCCAAATTATCCTTAAGTTCAGAACATAAAATTTCTTTTAAGTCCAGAACTTAACTCGGGTCCAGAACCCAAATTACCCTTAGGTCCAGAACCTAAAATCTCTTTTAAGTCCAGAACTTAGCTCAGGTCCAGAACCCAAATTACCATTAGGTCCAGAACCTAAAATTTCTTTTAAGCCCATAACTTAGCTTGGCTCTAGAACCCAAATTACCCTTAGGTCCAAAACCTAAAATCTATTTTAAGTCCAGAACCTAAATTACCATTATGTCCAGAACCTAAAATCTCTTCTAAGTCCAGAACTTATCTTGGGTCCAGAATCCAAATTACCATTAGGACTGGAACCTAAAATCTCTTCTATGTCCAAAATTTAGCTCGGGTCCAGAACACAAATTACCATTAGGTTCCAGAACCTAAATTACCATTAGGTCCATAACCTAAAATCTCTTCTAAGTCCAGAACTTAGCTCGGGTCCAGAACCCAAATTACCATTAGGTACAGAACCTAAAATCTCTTTTAAGTCTAGAACTTAGCTCGGGTCCAGAACCCAAATTATCCTTAGGTCCAGAACCTAGAATCTCTTTTAAGTCCAGAACATAAAATTATCCTTGAGTCTAGAACTCGAACCGGGTCCAGAACCCAAAACCTCAACTATCTCAGAAAAATTAAGTCTTATTGCTTTTCACTCTCTTTTACTGAAGTCTCAGATCGTTCAAGTAGGGGGCAAACTGTACACCCTTAATTTTTGACCCACTCCAGTCCGTTAATTTTTATATTGTCCAAAATAATTTTTGCGATCTTTTAATTAAATAATATTTATTTTAAAACTTATTTTTTATAATTTTTAATAAATTAAAAATAATAACAATAATAACAATAAATAAATAAAAATAAAAATCGGCAACGAAAAAATCGGTGACGAAAAATTCATCGATGAAAGTCAAATTGGCCAAAGCCAATTTCGCCTGCAGCCATTTCGCCGCAGGAAATTCCTTCTGCGAAATTGACTGGCCCCCCAGCCAAGAGCGCCCAGCTCGCAATTTTTCACAAATCCTTGCAGACTTCGCCTCGCAGTTTCTCGCCAACGCTCGCAATTTTGCCAGTGAAATTTTCCAACGCAATTTTTTCCGAAACTAAACTCTATTTGATTTTGGTTTCTTTTCCTAATTAATTTTAGTTTCCTTAAACAATTATAATTAATCTTATAAATTTTCCAATAAATAGTACTTGAAAACACAGAAAAAGGGAGAAAAACTTTGGACGGGAACTTGGAGAACTTTTGGAGACTATTGATCAAGTGATCAAAATTTAGAAAACCCTAGCAATAAGCAAGCAATCAACAATTCATCAAAGGTAGCAACCTTGCCTTTGTCCTTGTTCATCCAGAAAGCAATTTTTGGTGGAACCAAAGAATGGAGGTTTGAATCTCTATTTCCTTTATTTATTTCTTTACAGTAGCTTCATTACTCAAATTGAAAATTGTTTCTTCTTTTTCTTCAAAACCTTAAAAACCCTAATTTTTTCTGACTATTTTCTTGTCTTGTATTGTCTATTCTTTGTCAAAGTGAACAACAAATACCCTGCAAAATAAAGAATCAAAAGAAGATATTGAATCAAGGGGGCATGGAAATCCTATTTACTTGAGAAAGCTCCAGTCATTTTGCAAAAGAAGAAATACATGCTTTTCCAAAGAACTAGATAATCTAAAAACATCAATCAGAGCCCGCATAGAAAAATCATGGGTTTGAGCCAACACAGGGGGCAAAGTTTCTCCTTTTCAATTTTTGAGTTTATGCATAAACAAAACATTTTGAGACTCACTTCTAATATTTTACCATGCAGGGGGGCAAGGAGAGGATATGAAGGCTAGCTAAAAAGGCTGAATTTTTTGCAAAAGTAAAAAGGAAGAACACAAAAGAATGAAAAAAAGAAGAATATTAGAATTCTCAAAAGAATGAAGATGCAAAAGACAAAAGATTAGCCCAGCTAAAAGAGCTGAAGCCAGGGTAAAGACCCGACCTCCAATGTATAAAGATCCATGTTTCAAGGGTAAAGACCCGATTTCCAATGGATAAAGATCCATATTTCAAAGGTAAAGACCCGATTTCCAATGGATAAAGATCCATATTTCAAAGGGTAAATACCCAAAGTCCAAAGGATAAAGATCCATGTTTCAAGGGTAAAGACCAAATTTCCAATGGATAAAGATCCATATTTCAAGGGTAAAGACCCGATTTCGAATTTATAAAGATCCATTTTTCAAGGGTAAAGACCCAATTTTCAATGGATAAAGATCCATGTTTCAAGGGTAAAGACCCAATCTCCAATGGATAAAGATCCATGTTCCTAGGTTAAAGACCCAATTACCAATAGATAAAGATCTAATTTTGGTGGACAAAGACACACAATCCATTAAAGAATAGAATAACAAATTAAGTTCATAACATAGCTCGGGTCCAGAACCCAAATTATCCTTAAGTTCAGAACATAAAATTTCTTTTAAGTCCAGAACTTAACTCGGGTCCAGAACCCAAATTACCCTTAGGTCCAGAAGCCAGGGTAAAGACCCGATTTCTAATGGACAAAGATTTACGTTTCAAGGGTAAAGACCCGACCTCCAATGTATAAAGATCCATGTTTCAAAGGTAAAGACCCGATTTCCAATGGATAAAGATCCATATTTCAAAGGGTAAATACCCAAAGTCCAAAGGATAAAGATCCATGTTTCAAGGGTAAAGACCCAATTTCCAATGGATAAAGATCCATATTTCAAGGGTAAAGACCCGATTTCGAATTGATAAAGATCCATTTTTCAAGGGTAAAGACCCAATTTTCAATGGATAAAGATCCATGTTTCAAGGGTAAAGACCCAATCTCCAATGGATAAAGATCCATGTTCCTAGGTTAAAGACCCAATTACCAATAGATAAAGATCTAATTTTGGTGGACAAAGACACACAATCCATTAAAGAATAGAATAACAAATTAAGTTCATAACATAGCTCGGGTCCAGAACCCAAATTATCCTTAAGTTCAGAACATAAAATTTCTTTTAAGTCCAGAACTTAACTCGGGTCCAGAACCCAAATTACCCTTAGGTCCAGAACCTAAAATCTCTTTTAAGTCCAGAACTTAGCTCAGGTCCAGAACCCAAATTACCATTAGGTCCAGAACCTAAAATTTCTTTTAAGCCCATAATTTAGCTTGGCTCTAGAACCCAAATTACCCTTAGGTCCAGAACCTAAAATCTCTTTTAAGTCTAGAACCCAAATTACCATTATGTCCAGATCCTAAAATCTCTTCTAAGTCCAGAACTTATCTTGGGTCCAGAATCCAAATTACCATTAGGACTGGAACCTAAAATCTCTTCTAAGTCCAGAATTTAGCTCGGGTCCAGAACACAAATTACCATTAGGTTCCAGAACCTAAATTACCATTAGGTCCATAACCTAAAATCTCTTCTAAGTCCAGAACTTAGCTCGGGTCCAGAACCCAAATTACCATTAGGTACAGAACCTAAAATCTCTTTTAAGTCTAGAACTTAGCTCGGGTCCAGAACCCAAATTATCCTTAGGTCCAGAACCTAGAATCTTTTTTAAGTCCAGCCTTAGGTCCAGAACATAAAATTATCCTTGAGTCTAGAACTCGAACCGGGTCCAGAACCCAAAACCTCAACTATCTCAGAAAAATTAAGTCTTATTGCTTTTCACTCTCTTTTACTGAAGTCTCAGATCGTTCAAGCAGGGGGCAAACTGTACACCCTTAATTTTTGACCCACTCCAGTCCGTTAATTTTTATATTGTCCAAAATAATTTTTGCGATCTTTTAATTAAATAATATTTATTTTAAAATTTATTTTTTTATAATTTTTAATAAATTAAAAATAATAACAATAATAACAATAAATAAATAAAAATAAAAATCGGCAACGAAAAAATCGGTGACGAAAAATTCATCGATGAAAGTCAAATTGGCCAAAGCCAATTTCGCCTGCAGCCATTTCGCCGCAGGAAATTCCTTCTGCGAAATTGACTGGCCCCCCAGCCAAGAGCGCCCAGCTCGCAATTTTTCACAAATCCTTGTAGACTTCGCCTCGCAGTTTCTCGCCAACGCTCGCAATTTTGCCAGTGAAATTTTCCAACGCAATTTTTTCCGAAACTAAACTCTATTTGATTTTGGTTTCTTTTCCTAATTAATTTTAGTTTCCTTAAACAATTATAATTAATCTTATAAATTTTCCAATAAATACTACTTGAAAACACAGAAAAAGGGAGAAAAACTTTGGACGGGAACTTGGAGAACTTTTGGAGACTATTGATCAAGTGATCAAAATTTAGAAAACCCTAGCAATAAGCAAGCAATCAACAATTCATCAGAGGTAGCAACCTTGCCTTTGTCCTTGTTCATCCAGAAAGCAATTTTTGGTGGAACCAAAGAATGGAGGTTTGAATCTCTATTTCCTTTATTTATTTCTTTACAGTAGCTTCATTACTCAAATTGAAAATTGTTTCTTCTGTTTCTTCAAAACCTTAAAAACCCTAATTTGTTCTGACTATTTTCTTGTCTTGTATTGTCTATTCTTTGTCAAAGTGAACAACAAATACCCTGCAAAATAAAGAATCAAAAGAAGATATTGAATCAAGGGGGCATGGAAATCCTATTTACTTGAGAAAGCTCCAGTCATTTTGCAAAAGAAGAAATACATGCTTTTCCAAAGAACTAGATAATCTAAAAACATCAATCAGAGCCCGCATAGAAAAATCATGGGTTTGAGCCAACACAGGGGGCAAAGTTTCTCCTTTTCAATTTTTGAGTTTATGCATAAACAAAACATTTTGAGACTCACTTCTTATATTTTACCATGCAGGGGGGCAAGGAGAGGATATGAAGGCTAGCTAAAAAGGCTGAATTTTTTGCAAAAGTACAAAGGAAGAACACAAAAGAATGAAAAAAAGAAGAATATTAGAATTCTCAAAAGAATGAAGATGCAAAAGACAAAAGATTAGTCCAGCTAAAAGAGCTGAAGCCAGGGTAAAGACCACGACCTCCAATGTATAAAGATCCATGTTTCAAGGGTAAAGACCCGATTTCCAATGGATAAAGATCCATATTTCAAAGGGTAAATACCCAAAGTCCAAAGGATAAAGATCCATGTTTCAAGGGTAAAGACCCAATTTCCAATGGATAAAGATCCATATTTCAAGGGTAAAGACCCGATTTCGAATTGATAAAGATCCATTTTTCAAGGGTAAAGACCCAATTTTCAATGGATAAAGATCCATGTTTCAAGGGTAAAGACTCAATCTCCAATGGATAAAGATCCATGTTCCTAGGTTAAAGACCCAATTACCAATAGATAAAGATCTAATTTTGGTGGACAAAGACACACAATCCATTAAAGAATAGAATAACAAATTAAGTTCATAACATAGCTCGGGTCCAGAACCCAAATTATCCTTAAGTTCAGAACATAAAATTTCTTTTAAGTCCAGAACTTAACTCGGGTCCAGAACCCAAATTACCCTTAGGTCCAGAACCTAAAATCTCTTTTAAGTCCAGAACTTAGCTCAGGTCCAGAACCCAAATTACCATTAGGTCCAGAACCTAAAATTTCTTTTAAGCCCATAACTTAGCTTGGCTCTAGAACCCAAATTACCCTTAGGTCCAGAACCTAAAATCTCTTTTAAGTCCAGAACCCAAATTACCATTATGTCCAGAACCTAAAATCTCTTCTAAGTCCAGAACTTATCTTGGGTCCAGAATCCAAATTACCATTAGGACCGGAACCTAAAATCTCTTCTAAGTCCAGAATTTAGCTCGAGTCCAGAACACAAATTACCATTAGGTTCCAGAACCTAAATTACCATTAGGTCCATAACCTAAAATCTCTTCTAAGTCCAGAACTTAGCTCGGGTCCAGAACCCAAATTACCATTAGGTACAGAACCTAAAATCTCTTTTAAGTCTAGAACTTAGCTCGGGTCCAGAACCAAAATTATCCTTAGGTCCAGAACATAGAATCTCTTTTAAGTCCAGCCTTAGGTCCAGAACATAAAATTATCCTTGATTCTAGAACTCGAACCGGGTCCAGAACCCAAGGATCCATGTTTCAAGGGTAAAGACCCGATTTCCAATGGATAAAGATCCATATTTCAAAGGTAAAGACCCGATTTCCAATGGATAAAGATCCATATTTCAAAGGGTAAATACCCAAAGTCCAAAGGATAAAGATCCATGTTTCAAGGGTAAAGACCCAATTTCCAATGGATAAAGATCCATATTTCAAGGGTAAAGACCCGATTTCGAATTTATAAAGATCCATTTTTCAAGGGTAAAGACCCAATTTTCAATGGATAAAGATCCATGTTTCAAGGGTAAAGACCCAATCTCCAATGGATAAAGATCCATGTTCCTAGGTTAAAGACCCAATTACCAATAGATAAAGATCTAATTTTGGTGGACAAAGACACACAATCCATTAAAGAATAGAATAACAAATTAAGTTCATAACATAGCTCGGGTCCAGAACCCAAATTATCCTTAAGTTCAGAACATAAAATTTCTTTTAAGTCCAGAACTTAACTCGGGTCCAGAACCCAAATTACCCTTAGGTCTAGAAGCCAGGGTAAAGACATGATTTCTAATGGACAAAGATTTACGTTTCAAGGGTAAAGACCCGACCTCCAATGTATAAAGATCCATGTTTCAAGGGTAAAGACCCGATTTCCAATGGATAAAGATCCATATTTCAAAGGGTAAATACCCAAAGTCCAAAGGATAAAGATCCATGTTTCAAGGGTAAAGACCCAATTTCCAATGGATAAAGATCCATATTTCAAGGGTAAAGACCCGATTTCGAATTTATAAAGATCCATTTTTCAAGGGTAAAGACCCAATTTTCAATGGATAAAGATCCATGTTTCAAGGGTAAAGACCCAATCTCCAATGGATAAAGATCCATGTTCCTAGGTTAAAGACCCAATTACCAATAGATAAAGATCTAATTTTGGTGGACAAAGACACACAATCCATTAAAGAATAGAATAACAAATTAAGTTCATAACATAGCTCGGGTCCAGAACCCAAATTATCCTTAAGTTCAGAACATAAAATTTCTTTTAAGTCCAGAACTTAACTCGGGTCCAGAACCCAAATTACCCTTAGGTCCAGAACCTAAAATCTCTTTTAAGTCCAGAACTTAGCTGAGGTCCAGAACCCAAATTACCATTAGGTCCAGAACCTAAAATTTCTTTTAAGCCCATAACTTAGCTTGGCTCTAGAACACAAATTACCCTTAGGTCCAGAACCTAAAATCTCTTTTAAGTCCAGAACCCAAATTACCATTATGTCCAGAACCTAAAATCTCTTCTAAGTCCAGAACTTATCTTGGGTCCAGAATCCAAATTACCATTAGGACTGGAACCTAAAATCTCTTCTAAGTCTAGAATTTAGCTCGGGTCCAGAACACAAATTACCATTAGGATCCAGAACCTAAATTACCATTAGGTCCATAACCTAAAATCTCTTCTAAGTCCAGAACTTAGCTCGGGTCCAGAACCCAAATTACCATTAGGTACAGAACCTAAAATCTCTTTTATGTCTAGAACTTAGCTCGGGTCCAGAACCCAAATTATCCTTAGGTCCAGAACCTAGAATCTCTTTTAAGTCCAGCCTTAGGTCCAGAACATAAAATTATCCTTGAGTCTAGAACTCGAACCGGGTCCACAACCCAAAACCTCAACCATCTCAGAAAAATTAAGTCTTATTGCTTTTCACTCTCTTTTACTGAAGTCTCAGATCGTTCAAGCAGGGGGCAAACTGTACACCCTTAATTTTTGACCCACTCCAGTCCGTTAATTTTTATATTGTCCAAAATAATTTTTGCGATCTTTTAATTAAATAATATTTATTTTGAAATTTATTTTTTTATAATTTTTAATAAATTAAAAATAATAACAATAATAACAATAAATAAATAAAAATAAAAATTGGCAACGAAAAAATCGGTGACGAAAAATTCATCGATGAAAGTCAAATTGGCCAAAGCCAATTTCGCCTGCAGCCATTTTGCCGCAGGAAATTCCTTCTGCGAAATTGACTGGCCCCCCAGCCAAGAGCGCCTAGCTCGCAATTTTTCACAAATCCTTGCAGACTTCGCCTCGCAGTTTCTCGCCAACGCTCGCAATTTTGCCAGTGAAATTTTCCAACGCAATTTTTTCCGAAACTAAACTCTATTTGATTTTGGTTTCTTTTCCTAATTAATTTTAGTTTCCTTAAACAATTGTAATTAATCTTATAAATTTTCCAATAAATACTACTTGAAAACACAGAAAAAGGGAGAAAAACTTTGGACGGGAACTTGGAGAACTTTTGGAGACTATTGATCAAGTGATCAAAATTTAGAAAACCCTAGCAATAAGCAAGCAATCAACAATTCATCAGAGGTAGCAACCTTGCCTTTGTCCTTGTTCATCCAGAAAGAAATTTTTGGTGGAACCAAAGAATGGAGGTTTGAATCTCTATTTCCTTTATTTATTTCTTTACAGTAGCTTCATTACTCAAATTGAAAATTGTTTCTTCTGTTTCTTCAAAACCTTAAAAACCCTAATTTGTTCTGACTATTTTCAAAAACCCTAAAATTTACTTTTATGTTTCCAAAAACCTTAAGAACTCTAATATATTTCTTCTAAACCTTAAAACCCTAATTTGTTTCTTTTGTTTTCAAAAACCTTGAAAACCTTAAATTGTTTCTCCTATTTCCAAATACTTTGAAAAACCCTAAACTTTTTTCCTCTAACTTTTTTCTGAAATTCCTAAATATTTTCTTAGATCTCCAAACCCTAACCTACTTACAATTTCTAAAAATCATATTTTCTTTTATAAAAATTTAAACTATTTTCTTAAATCTTAAAACCAAATATGTTTTCTAAAATACCAAGAACCCTAATTCTCTTTCCTCAACCCTAATTCTTAAAACCTTAAAATCTTATAAATCCAAACCTTAAAACTCAATACAGTAAACCTAAAATCGCCATCCAATAAACATGAATTATAAACCTAATATCTTTCCAAAACCCTAATTTCATAATTTTACCCCTCAAAGCCTAATTTGATCAATCAAAGAACCTTACTAATTTCTTAAAGTTATAAAACCCTTATCCATTTCAACTTTCTTAAACCTTTACAGTACCTAAAAATTATAAACCCTAATAATACTAAAATTCCAAAACCCTAAATATTAATTAAAGAACTTTAAATAGAAACAGTAAACCCTAATTTGTATCTTTACTTGCTTTATTTTTAGATTTGATTATATAGTCTATTATATGCTTTGGTAGTTGATTTATTTAATTTCAATGCTTGTTTTATTTAATTTATCATGGATGAATGTTTATTATATATTTTGATTGATGTTTAATACCTTTGATGAATGATTTATTTATGATGAATGGTTATTTACTTTTATCAATTTATTTTGATTTCCAAATGTTGTAAGAGGTATGTTTCCACTTTGTGGGTACCTCATTAATTAATTTCTACGTAATTTAAA
This sequence comes from Garcia nutans, assembly GCA_947685225.1. Lineage (NCBI taxonomy): Eukaryota > Viridiplantae > Streptophyta > Magnoliopsida > Malpighiales > Euphorbiaceae > Garcia > Garcia nutans. Next base: position 22,558,304 of record CANTUV010000044.1, read on the forward strand.
TTGCTTTTATATTTTGGACCAATGTAAAGGACACGTTTCCACCTTTCGGTGGGTGTCCTATTTAGCTTAGATATGAATGATGTAAGGACATGTTTCCATCCTCGGATGGGTGTCCATTTATTTGCTTTACTTGGACATTGCTTTGATTTTAATAATGATGCTTTATTCCAATTGCTGTGTGTAATATGGATAATATTGTTATATTTAAGAATTTTATAATATTAAGACCTATAAAGGAGGCCAGTTCCAATGAACCGGGCGTTGTGGGGGTGCTGGGCCATTTCTCACCTTCCCCACACGTACCCAACTTTCTGAACCCATTACGGGGTTGGGGATTCATTAGGAATCGAGTCATCCACCCCTTTCTTTTCCCGGCCCATCCGGGTGGTGACTCCATTTTCTCCGGACCTAGGTCCGTGTTCTCTAAGGCCCCGAGCCTAAACAGTGCTGAAGTCATAAGAACTATTCCACCGGGAGTGGGGGCGAAAATCCCCACTCACAGGGTTGCCTCCCATCAAGCGCTTCTTCAATGTCATAATAGCTAGACATGTTTGATCATACATCAGCAAAGGTAACACTATCAACTATTTTTCCATCCTATATTGCTTCCGAATAAGGCTTCACCCTCTTACCATTTACCTTAAAAGTCTCTATTTTCAAGTTATATAACACCCTTATACCCTATATACATATAATACATACACTAGGTATATGTCAATATGAGTATAAAGTATAAGAATGTCACAACCCGATTTAATAAAAATTTTCATATTCCTAATTAAAATCCCAAGCACTTTAAAATGTTTACTTAAATAGTAAATAAATATTCTTTGTTAATTATAGGTTCCAAAATAAGTATTTTATATAAAAATCTCTGGCGAAAATTCACCAGAGTTTTGTTTGTAAATTGGACATCCTTCAATTAAATAAAACTTAACATGCATAAAAAAGCACTCCCAATAAAAATAAATTAACATTTCACCTATACTTCTTAATCTCCTCCCAATTTCTCAAAACATTATATATGTGCATAATATATAAATATCAAACACATATATATATATATTACCACATAGTAAATTCATCCAAAAAGCCTTTATAATTTTCAATATATACCCCAAAACATAAACATAAAATACAAACTAACAAAATGTACTATAACATAAAATATATACATGGTAGCGGCCGACACTAATCTAGAAGCAGCAAAATCAATTCAATCAACCTCAAGTCTAGACTTGACCAAGTCTATAAGAACTCTCCGGATGCTTTTATATGTTATATCACAATGTGGCATACAATTTCACTTTTAAAATAAAATCTTTCATCTTTTATAATTCACATAAACACATACATGATAAGACCATATTTTACATATAATTTTATGATTATTCTAGTTATATTTTTATTATTATCAATTGAATTTGATCAATTTTTGTTGTTAATGCTAGAATATTCATCATTTCAAGTATAAAGTTACAAGTATGAAGAAATAGCTTACTTTGGCTAAAAATCATAGAAAATGGAAGAAGATTGAAAAGGATGTCAAAACAAGCTCAAAAATGGAAGAAAATGAATTTACATGGTCTTATAAATCATGATACATGATTTTGAACTTGAAAATGGAATTAAAGATGAGAAATCAAGAGGACCAAATTCGTTTTGAATCCCAGGGCCATGGTGTTTAGATCATATTTGTACTAGTTTTTAGTATGATTTTTATGTGTTTTTAGTTAATGTTCATATTGATTTTTGTTTTAAGTTTGTTTAAAGTGTTTGTTTTAGGTTTAAGTGTAAAAACTCCCTTGGATGATCAAAACAATCAAGAAAAATGAAGAAAGACTATGAATCAAGCAAGACATGGCCAAGCCAAAGCAAGCTTGGCCATGTCCCTCAAAAGAATTCCAAGACAGTAGCTGACACACCCAAGAGACACGGCCAAGCCACTGGCCGTGTCTCACCCAAGGAAAAGAAACCAAGAAAGAAAAAAAATAGAGGCAGTACTTGACACACTCACAGACATGGCCATGTCTTTGCCCATGTCTGATCGACATAGCCATGTCACTTGAAGCTTGGCCATGTCTCATTGTCTTGGCCGTGTTTCATCCTAAAATAGAGGCAGTACTTGACACACTCACAGACATGGCCATGTCTTTGCCCATGTCTGATTGACATGGCCATGTCGCTTGAAGCTTGGCCATGTCTCATTGTCTTGGGCGTGTCCCTCAAAGAAATAGAAGGCAGAAGGCGACACTGCAAGAGACATGGCCAAGCCACTGGCCATGTCACCTGACATGGCCAGGAGCTTGGCCGTGTCACCACTTGAGAATAAAGAAAAGAAAGAAGGCAGAAGGCGACACTGGCAAGCGACATGGCCAAGCCACTGGCCATGTCACATGACATGGCCAGGAGCTTGGCCATGTCTCTCCATGAAACCAAAGAAAAGAAAGAAAAGAAAGAAGGCAAAAGGCGATACTGGCAAGCGACATGGCCAAGCCACTGGCCATGTTACATGACATTGCCAGGAGCTTGGCCGTGTCACTCCATGAAACTAAAGAAAAGAAAGAAAAGAAAGAAGGCAGAATGCGACACTAGCAAGAGACATGGCCAAGCCACTGGCCATATCACATGACATGGCCATGTCGCTTGATGCTTGGCCATGTCTGCTCATCTTGGGACCAAAGAAAAGAAAAAGAAAGAAAAGGAGCAGCAAGAGACACGGCCAACTAGCTTGGTAGTGTCCCAAAGAAAGATGAGAGACATGGCCAAGCCACTCATGGCTTGGCCATGTCACCTATTAAATATTTGAATTCTTTTGCATGAAGTGGTGGACCAAGTGGGAGACAAGACCTTTTGTTTGAAAAAAGAAATGCTAAACAAAGAAATAGTGGGGAACAAAGTAAAATGGTGTGAGTTGGAAGGCATTGGTGTGTATTTTTAATAAATTAAAAGGAGAAGAAGAGGGAATTTGGAGGGAGTTCTTGGCTCTTCATCTTCAACCTCTATTTCTATCCTCTCCACCTTCTCCATCTTCCATTTACAAGTTCTTTGAGATTCTTTGGGATAAATTGGGTTAACAAGTTAGGTTGAAGAAGCTTCATTGAAGGGTTTGGTGACTTGAGAAAGCTCCATTCCATCTTCCAAAGGCATAATCAATTGAATGTTTGGTGACTTGAGAAAGCTCCATTCCATATTGCAAAGGGGAATCAACCATTGAAGAGGGCTTGAGTTCTTCATCATACATCAAGTGGAGCTAGGAGGAAGACTAGTAATCCTGCTCTTAGCATCTTCACAAGGGGTTTTTCTATTCTCTCTTTTAATTCATTTCTATTATTGTTATTGTATTAAGAGAATTGATATTGCAATGAACAATTTGTATTTGATTTTTATTGAGTTGAATGGTTGTTTTAAAATGATGATGTTGAGCTAAATACCCATGCCTAGGGCTTGTAGTATATTTGATTGAAAGTCTTAATTTGATATTTTCATTGATGTTCCTTGTTGATTGGTTGATTGTATTGTATTAAATGCTAGGTTGATAGATTAGCTACCTATTAATCTTTGAATATTGGATGACGGACCGAGAGGTGAAATTTGATATCAGAATTATGCAATCGACTACCCTAGGAATGAATTAGAAATATAAGTTCTAGGGTTTCTATTAATTTGGTAGTGCAAAATAATTGGTTATTGTTAATTCATGAATGTGAGAACTAATGAATTGGTAATTGACTAATTAACCTTAAGGAACAAGTTAATTATAAGGTTATGTTAATGGATAATTTGATAATTGAGCTTTGATTGAATGGACCTATAACCCTAGGCACCTTCCTAAGAATCGATTTGATCTTGTACCACCTTCACACATCAACCCTACGCACATTAATTTTAGGTTTAAATTTTCCTTCCACAAACACTTCCGTTTTTAAATAACTTGTCAATCAAGCTATTACGAACCACACCTTCTTGGGGAAACGACCTTGGGGTGATCACCTTTGCTACAACTACCTCGTATACTTGCGAATGACGCTTTGTAGTAGTACTTAATTCTAGCGCAACAAGTTTTTGGCGCCGTTGCCGGGAAAGGCTGTTTAAGTAGTGATAGTTTGATTTTTATTTACAATTTAATTGTTTGTTTGTTTTCTTTTAATTGTTTGTTTATTTTGTTTGAATTTTTTGTTATTTGTTTTCATTAAATTGCTGAGTACCTTTTGCAAATATGTTGTTTTCAAGGTAACGTAGGGGTTTATGATGATAACCCTGACTCTGACATGTCATGGCAATTAGCAGAATTAACGAACCAGCTTAAGATGTTAAATGCAAGAGGAAGAACACATATGCCTACTCATGAAGTATGTTCAGCATGTGGCATTGCAGGACATAGCGCAAACATGTGTTCATTTGGTTATGGAAAAATACCAAGAGAGGCAAGAGAAAGAATATGCCTATGAAAGTTTCCAGCAAATGGGTGGAAATGACCCATATCCCAGACCTTATAATTCAAGCTGGGGAAGCCACCCAAATTTTTCTTGGGAAAATCAACAGTAAATTCCACCTCAAAAATTTTTTCAACCTTACCAAAGAAATCCTTACTCTCAAGAACAATATTCAAATCAAGATCACCTTAAGAAACCCACATTGGAGGATAGTTTGAATGCCTTCATTCAAACTAGCACACAAAATCAAGATCACCTTAAGAAACTAACATTGAAGGATAGTTTGAATGCCTTCATTCAAACTAGCACACAAAATCAAGATCAACTTAAGGAACCCACTTTGGAAAATAGTTTGAATGCCTTCATTCAAATTAGTGCACAAAATCAGGATCAATGCAAGAAATCCCCAGTGGAAGATGATTTGAATGCTTACCTTCAAATTAGCACACAAAATCAGGAAGGGAGCAATGAGAGGTTTGATTCTTTGGAAGAATCATTGAAGAGGGTCGAAGCTCAAGTTAGACAACTGGCACATAACCTCCAAGCAAACCAAGAAGAGGAATTTCCTAGCCAACTGGAGCAAGTCAAGGTAATCACAAATTTGAGGAGTGAACAGGTGATATATAACAATTTTTGTGATTCCTTTGATGCAGGAACTAATCAAGAAAAATATGGTGAGGAAATACAACCATACATAGAGGAGTTAATTCAATCAAAGGAGGAGGAGAATTTGGAAGCATCAACTTCAACAAAATTGCATGACCCTCCAAATCATTGTATGCCACCAATCTCATTCCCAAGCAGGCTAAATGAAGAGAAACAAGGTATGCAACTTTCTAAACTTTATGACATGCCCTATAGTGAAGATAGTGAAGATAAGCTTGAGGTGGCCATGACCTTAGAAGTAGAGCCTAATTTTTCCAATTTAGAAATTGAGGAGAGTAATTTACTATTAAATAATAAGATTGTTGAGGGGAAGCTTCAAATTGCTAAAGAGGATGAAGAAGTGGTTCAACCAAACTTGGTTGAACTTAAAAAGACCCCAAGAATTTTGAAAGATGTTTTGGTTGGGGAGTACAGTATGCAACAAATTATCATCTCTCCCACTCTTAGTGGTGATAATGAGAAAAAAACCATATATAACCATGTTGCAAACTAAAAAAGGTTCTTACCATGTCCCTATAGCATTAGAGAATCAAGCTAAGACAACCCTTACATGTTCTTTTTGGACAATTGCTCTTCCAAGGATGCTACCTAGATTTTTCAATGCATTGGGCACATTTCAAAGTTGCATGTTGTTCATCCTCTCACACATGGGCTCCAATTGCATTATAGGTGGAAGGAGCCCTACACATCGTACATGGGAACGATGAAAATCAGGTATCATCTAAACTCTCTTTTTAGTTTATGCATGCTCACATTAAGGACAATGTGAATCTTTAAGTGTGGGGTATTGCATTATGTGTTTTGTGTTTTTACTTTTGCTTTGTGTTTTTACTTTTAAGTTATTTTTGTTTAAGTTTAGTTAATGTTTTTAATGTTTTTCTTTGAATAAATGAATTTTAGAGAGTTAAATTGTTATAAAATTGTTGATAGATGACCTTTGAATTTTTGAAGCATGAAATTGAGAATTGAGTAGAATTGGTGCTTATTGTCAATTTTGTTGGTTTTTCCTTGCATTGCCATTAACCTAGTGAGGAATTGAGCCATCAACTTATCATTATTGTTGTGGGTGAACATCTTTGATTGATGAATTGCTAGAACTTGCTTTGACATGCATTTTAAGATTACATAAAAATTTCAATTAGGGATCGAGATGATTAAGGAAATTAGGTGAACCCACTTTAGCTTAAAAAGACCAACCCTATTTTTAACCTTAGTTAGCCAATTTTGAGCTTATTTTATTTTTTCCTTTTCTTTCTTTTTCACAACACCATTAGCTTGAACCTTGTTGTGTAACTCTTATCCTTTCATTAGGTCAAGAGCATTTTAAGAGCATTTATGACCGAGTGTTGTGTTAAATTAAGTGTGGGGTTAAATTTAGTAGGTTTAAGATTGCAAAGCAAAATAATAAAAAAAAGAAAAAAAATATATATATATATAATAATAAGAATAATTGTTGTTCTTATTCGAAGGGTTGGAATAAGTTGAAAATATCATTGCAATATTTAATAAGTGAGTTCCCTTGAAAAGCTCTTTAATATCAAGTGGTAGATGAGAGGAAGGTGTTTGGGATTGTTGGGATATGTATATGATCGGGTACTTCATTCTTAAAGTACTCTTGAACTTAATGATCAAGCTCACATTTCCTAAATATCATGCCTTTACCTTAGCCCCATTACAACCCAATAAAGACCTTTTGATTGATGTTTGATTGTAATTTTGTAGTGGAGATTTGATTGATAAGCAAGCCTATAGTAATAATCTTTCATTGATTGTTGTGAGTGTAAACACCACCATGATCAAACACTTGCAAGAGTTGGTGAGGGAGCGAAAACATAGGTTATGCATGGAAAACCACTTAATTGCATGGGTGTTGATTTTGTTTGATTCGATATTGATTGCGGATTTAGGGATAGGGAAGTCTTGATGCATCTATATAACTCTTGAACTTAAAAAAAATTATCTTGTTCGTGTGTTTTGATTTTAGCCTTGCTTGGGGACAAGCAAGGAATTAAGTGTGGGGAATTTGTTTAGATCATATTTGTACTAGTTTTGTGTATGATTTTTATGTTTTTTAGTTAATGTTCAGATTGATTTTTGTTTTAAGTTTGTTTAAAGTGTTTGTTTTAGGTTTAAGTGCAAAAACTCCCATGGATGATCAAAACAATCAAGAAAAATGAAGAAAGACTATGAATCAAGCAAGACATGGCCAAGCCAAAGCAAGCTTGGCCATGTCCCTCAAAAGAATTCCAAGACAGTAGCTGACACACCCAAGAGACACGGCCAAGCCACTGGCCGTGTCTCACCTAAGGAAAAGAAAACAAGAAAGAAAAAAAATAGAGGCAGTACTTGACACACTCACAGACATGGCCATGTCTTTGCCCATGTTTGATCGACATGGCCATGTCACTTGAAGCTTGGCCATGTCTCATTGTCTTGGCCGTGTTTCATCCTAAAATAGAGGTAATACTTGACACACTCACAGACATGGCCATGTCTTTGCCCATGTCTGATCAACATGGCCATGTCGCTTGAAGCTTGGCCATGTCTCATTGTCTTAGGCGTGTCCCTCAAAGAAATAGAAGGCATAAGGCGACACTGGCAAGAGACATGGCCAAGCCACTGGCCATGTCAAATGACATGGCTAGGAGCTTGGCCGTGTCACCACTTGAGAACAAAGAAAAGAAACAAGGCAGAAGGCGACACTGGGAAGTGACATGGCCAAGCCACTGGCCATGTCACATGACATGGCCAGGAACTTAGCCGTGTCACTCCATGAAAACAAAGAAAAGAAAGAAAAGAAAGAAGGCAGAAGGCGACACTGGCTAGCGACATGGCCAAGCCACTGGCCATGTCACATGACATGGCCAGGAGCGAGGCCGTGTCACTCCATGAAACCAAAGAAAAGAAAGAAGGCAGAATGCGACACTGGCAAGAGACATGGCCAAGCCACTGGCCATGTCGCTTGAAGCTTGGCCATGTCTGCTCGTCTTGGGACCAAAGAAAAGAAAAAGAAGGAAAAGGAGCAGCAAGAGACACGGCCAACTAGCTTGGTAGTGTCCCAAAGAAAGATGAGAGACATGGCCAAGCCACTCATGGCTTGGCCATGTCACCTATTAAATATTTGAATTCTTTTGCATGAAGTGGGGGACAAAGTGGGAGACAAGACCTTTTGTTTGCCAAAAGAATGCTAAACAAAGAAATAGTGGGGAACAAAGTAAAATGGTGTGAGTTGGAAGGCATGGGTGTGTATTTTGAATGAAATAAAAGGAGAAGAAGAGGGAAATTGGAGGGAGTTCTTGGCTCTTCATCTTCAACCTCCATTTCTATCCTCTCAACCTTCTCCATCTTCCATTTACAAGTTCTTTGAGATTCTTTGGGATAAATTGGGTTAACAAGTTCTTGAAGGTTGAAGAAGCTTCATTGAAGGGTTTGGTGAATTGAGAAAGCTCCATTCCATCTTACAAAGGCATAATCAATTGAAGGTTTGGTGACTTGAGAAAGCTCCATTCCATATTGCAAAGGGGAATCAACCATTGAAGAGGGCTTGAGTTCTTCATCATACATCAAGTGGAGCTAGGAGGAAGACTAGTAATCCTACTCTTAGCATCTTCACAAGGAGTTTTTCTATTCTCTCTTTTAATTCATTTCTATTATTTTTGTTGTATTAAGAGAATTTATATTGCAATGAACAATTTGCATTTGATTTATATTGAGTTGAATGGTTGTTTTGAATTGATGATGTTGAGCTAAATACCCATGCCTAGGGCTTGTAGTATATTTGATTGGAAATCTTAATTTGATATTTGCATTGATGTTCCTTGTTGATTGGCTGATTGTATTGTATTAAATGCTAGGTTGATAGATTAGCTACCTATTAATCTTTGAATATGGGATGACGGACTGAGAGGTGAAATTTGATATCGAAATTATGCAATCGACTACCCTATGAATGAATTAGAAATATAAGTTCTAGGGTTTCTATTAATTTGGTAGTGCAAAATAATTGGTTATTGTTAATTCATGAATGTGAGAACTAATGAATTGGTAATTGACTAATTAACCTTAAGGAACAAATTAATTACAAGGTTATGTTAATGGATAATTTGATAATTGAGCTTTGATTGAATGGACCTATAACCCTAGGCACTTCCTTAAAATCGATTTGATCTTGTACAACCTTCACACATCAACCCTACGCACGTTAATTTTAGGTTTAAATTGTCCTTCCACAATTCTGAACAACAAACACTTTCGTATTTAAATAGCTTGTCAATCAAGCTATTACGAACCACACCTTCTTGGGGAAACGACCTTGGGGTGATCACCTTTGCTACAGCTACCTCGTATACTTGCGAGTGACGCTTTGTAGTAGTACTTAATTCGAGCGCAACACATGGCTGTCAAAAAGCCTTGGCCATGGGATTTGATTTGAAGCTATCCAATTTTTTCCATGGCAGAATTGCAAGGGCAGAAGCATATTAAAAGCCACGACCGTGGGGCTCAAAAGCCAAGACCGTGAAATTGATTTTGGCTCTGTTTTGAAGAGATTTTGTATATTTCAGAAGGAAATCAAAAGCCACGATTGTGGCACATAAAAGACACAACCGTGGGATTGATTTCTCTACTATCCGAACCAAGAAAGAGAAGAAAATTCAAAGTTGGCAGCCTCCACTTACATGCCACGACCTTGGCATTGAAAAGCCATGACCGTGGCCTACCTTGTAGACCATTTATAGTTGTAAAGTGCTCAAACCATCCAATCAACTTAAGCCATGACCGTGGCACTCAAAAGCCATGATCTTGGGCTAAAATTCATGACCTTGAGCAGAAAAGTAGGTAGGTGGTGAACCAAACAAGATGTAGCCTAATTTTTTTAGTTTTTCCCCACTAATGAAGCTTCCAAACACTCTATTTAAACACACTTCCTCTAAGGTTTCAACATATGAAAGATTTACAAGAATTAGATTAGATTCATTAAAGAAATAAATGTAGTTTAGAGTTTTCTCAAAAAGGAGACTGAAATTTTGATTCAAGAACAAATTTAAGTTCCAAGTCAAGTTCTTCTTCAGTGAAATAGAGTTTGATTATTTGGCCAATATTTAATTGAATTGAGGTGTTGTGTGATGAAGCGAGAGTGGAAGCATAACATTAGTCCATAGAGGTAACAATCTTAAGGAAGTTTTTCACTTAGAGATAAGGTTAAACACTTAAGAGGTTGATTCAAAAATTCTCACAAAACCTAATGAATTGGTTTAATTACTTGTGATCACGAGAGTAAGCATAAGGATTAAATTAATATTAGTTCTAGCACTTGAGAAAGATTTGAGCTTAATTTAGGAGAATTTAACCATTAATGAAAGGAAAACTAAATTAAATCAATACTTTAGAAAACCCATGATAAATCAATAAAAGTGACTTAACCCTAAGTTTCATAACATTAGATTTAATTCAAAGTAATTTTGTGATATCCCAAAGTAGACCCTAAAAGTTTTGGAATTATTGTTGTATTTGGATTTAATGTATATGTTTAAGAGGGAAGATTAAAGATGAGAAGAGATATGTGTATATGTTGTATATATAGAGATATATACAACATATACAAGTCAAATTATTATGTGGTCAAAAGAAGAAATAATTGATTTTTATTAATTAGTGGAAAATGGAAAATTAAGTTAGTGGAGGAAGATATTTATTTATTTTAATTTAGTGAAATAAATTAAATGGAAATTTATGAATGGAAGAGAATATTTTAGATTATTTTATTATATAAGTTCTTGGTGGAGGTTTAAAGAGAGGAGAAGTTTGACTTGGTTATTTTCTCTTTTCCTTCTTCTTTTCTTTTCCTTCTTGGCTGGCCATCCAAAGCAAGAGAGAAGAGAGATTTTGATTATTTTCCAAGCGCAAAATTTAAGAAGATATCAAGTGATCAAGTTGGAAATTTGAGAAATTTTATTAACTTTGGTAAGTTTCTTCTTGATTCTTTTGTTTTATTTTAAGTTGTAATTGAGTTTGATGATTGATTGTGGATAGTATGAGTAAGTTTGATTGTATTGTGTTTGAGAGTGTTGGATTTAATTGGTTGTGATTTTGGAGTTGAATGGAAGAGTAAGAGTTGTGTTTATGTTATGGTTTTGGATTTGGTACTTGATGTATGTTGTGAGTTTGATCAATTATTTTTGGTATATCTTTAAGATGTTTGTGTTTAATGAAGTTGAAAGCATAGAATACATGAGTTTGGTCTGAAATAGAAGCATTTTGGATGCCACGCCCGTGGCCCTTGGATGCCATGACCGTGGGGTGTTGGGCAAATTGGACAGATTCATTTTCTAACCCACGACCGTGGGGGTTTGTGAGGCCATGACCGTGGGGACGTGAGGCCATGACCGTGGTCCCTAGTTAGGGGTTTTTGTTTGTAATTTGTGATCCATGGGTCTAGTATGAGACTAATAGGTGAACAATTGTATTGGAATTCATGTGTATGTTTATATAAGTGTGTATTATTCCTTTTGAATTAGGTTGTGAAGAGGTTGAGTTGCCCTAACCTAAGTGTGGAGATTTCTTGGAAGAAGTGTAATATCCTCATATATGCCCTAGAAGTTGTGATTATGTTGTTGTTGTTGTTATATAATTGGATTGAATATATGTGTTAAATTACAAGAGAAAAGAAATAGAGAAAAGAATGTTTATGTATATGTGATTTGGGAAAGAATTTAGGGTTTAGAGAGAATGGTATATGTTGTGTATATGATGATATATATAACATATAAGTTGGTCAAAATGAAGAGTCAAGGAAAGAAGATATTTATTTTTGTTAAGTGTGAAGTTACTATAAAGGGCATGTAATGAATGGTAATCAAGACAAATGGTATAAGGGTGTTTAGGTAATTACTCTTGTTGAATCACTTGGTGGAGATTTAAAGAGGTGATATTTTGTCTTTTCTTCATTTCCTTCTTCTTCTTCTTCTCTTCTCCACGTTGGTTGGCTCCTCCTTAGACAAGAGAGAGCAAAGTGAGATTTGTTTAATTCTAACATCAAATTGAAGGGAGAATCAAAGGATTTAATTGAAGATTTGTGGAATTCAACAACTTAGGTAAGTTCTTTCTCTTGATTTTCCTTTGTTCTTTTGAAATTGTGTTTGGGATTGGTGAGTTGATATGGATGGTTGATGGAGTGTGTTTGTGTATGGTGTGTGTAAAAGTGTTGAAATGGAATTAAAGATAAGAAGCTAGGTTGGTGTTGGTGATGGAAGAGTAAGAGTTGTGTTTAGTGAATTTTTTTCTGTTTTACAATTAGTAAAGGCTGTGACTTGTATGATTTTTAATTAATTATAGAAAAATGTTCTTGAAGTGAATTTTTGATATGTTGTGCCTCTATGAGTCTAGAATGACTGAAAAATATGTTGATTCGATTTTGGAATGGTTATGAGTTTAGAAAGATTATTTTTATTAGACCTGTTCCAGCAGGTACCTTAATTGAGACAGCTATATTTCGGGATTTTTAATAAAATGTAGAAAAATCATATCCAATTGAATTTTGGATATGTTGTTGCTTAGTGAGTCTAGTATTTGAGAAAAATAATTTGGAACCACGTTGATTGAATTTGATTTATGGAATTCACAAAGTTCAGAACTGCTGCCAGGATGCAGGGCAATTGGGGCAGTCTGGTTAGGTGAACTATTTGACCAAGATTTTGTGTTCAGTTTGATCTGAAATTTTAAAGGAATGATTTTAAGATACAAAACTAAATTCTGTAAAAATTTTAGAATTTTTAGTCAAGTAGATTATTTTATACAATTTTTCAAAATAAGGATAAAATGGAGTCTTAAACCAGAATGTACTATTCATATGGTCATTTTGCTAATATTCCTTTGGATTAGGTTTTGAAGAGATTGGGTTGCATTAACCTAAATGTGGAGAATTCTTGGAAAGAAAAGAAATGTATAGATTGATGGGACTAGTTCTTGAGGTAAGTACCAATACATATGATTGTATTTAATTACATAATTTGAGGCTTAACACATTTGTTTGCAAATGTGTTAAGTGATCTATTATATTGTTAACATAATTGGACTAAGGTGATGATTGAATGATGTGAAGGATGTGAAGATCATTAACCAGGTAAGCATAAACCCTATTTGATTGTATATCCTTATATGTCTTTGAACATTAACACATTGGGATGAAAGTGTTAAATAAGCTATTATATTGTGAATATAAATGAAGAATATATATAAAGGATGAAATATGAAATGGGAAAGGTACGAAGAAATGAGGATCATTCTTAAGGTATGTGCAATTTGTTATGATAAATGCTCTAGTAATGAATGATGTTAATGTGTTTTGAGAAGTGAGAAAATGTTATGTTATATGCATTTTGAATCTTGTGTATGGCAATGTATTATATGAATAATATACTTTGAAATGTGATATCAATGATGCTATATGTATCATATGGATTGAGATATGATATGATATGAAGCCATTGTGATTGGCTATGATAATTCAATTGAAAGAGATAAGGCATGTTGGCCTAATTGATGATGAGATTGATAATGAAATAATAAATGAATTGTTTGTTTAATATGTTATTCAGTTTCAGAGTTCTGGATTTGGGTGGCATGCCTAAGAAATGATGAAAGGTAACAGTCTTGCCGGGTTGAGGATCTCCTCATATGTGTTGAGTTGATGGTCCATGAGACTGGGTCTGTTACACTATGAGAATTGTGAATATGAGATATATGATTTGTAACAGTCTTGCCGGGTTGAGGATCTCCTCATATGTGTTGAGTTGATGGTCCAAGAGACTGGGTCTGTTACACTATCCATGGATAGAGATACATGTATATACATTGCCTACGGGCGTGATGATTGTGACTATGAACCAAAGCAGTAACTCTGAACTTTGAATAACATATTAGTGTTTTGGGCCCGAGTCTGTCTTTATTGTCAATGTGAATTGCAAGTATTGAAATATTGATTGTGAGTATTAATAATGAATTATGCTTGGTGAATTGTGAATAATATAATGTTATTAAGTGTAATATGTAAATGAATTGTGGTTGATGATAAAGGTTGTCTTTATTGTAAATGTGATTTATGATTTGTATGATATGTAATTTGTGTATTGCAATAATGATTGGTATGGTATATATAATGTAGGGGTATTAATATATTGGTTTTGAGTATTGGTGATGCATTGGGGTTGGTGATAATATTATGTATATATGTACATCATATTTGAAATTAGCTAGGATATATTAAAGATGAAATTAAAAAGAAAAGAAGATATGATAAGAACTAATTATATATTGAATTGATGTATCATTATATGTCAATACTTCTATACTATATGTTTATATTTTATAGTTGGACTACTAAGCTCTCGGGCTTAGCGCGGGTGTTTATTCGCGCAGGTATATAGATGGAAGATATGAAGTCTTTTATTATGCCACAAGAAGAGTAAAGTTTGTCGAGACCAACTAGAGGGTAATGCATACATGTATAAACTTTAATTATGATGTATTTCTGACGAGAGAGTATTTATATGTATAAATGAAGTTTTTGATAAAGATAATGATTTTGTAAATGTTATTTAAATTAATGTATTATGGTTTGAACTCTGTTACAGGTTTTTAAAAGGTAACGAAAAGTGACATCCTTATACCTTATATATTTACTGTATGTATACTAGGTATACGCATAGTACTTATATAGGGTATCGGGGTGTTACAATTATTTTGGTATCAGAGCTTAGGTTCGAGATTCTCGGCCTAAGTGAGAAAAAAAAAATTTTTTTTGAAAAGTTTAAATAAAAGTAAAAAGGAAAAGTTTTGAAATGAAATTTGTAATACATGCATATGCATTGACACCTAGGTTGGTCTCGGATGTGGCATTATATGAATTATAGAATATTTGTGTTATATGAGATGTTCAATATAGTTGATGATATATGTGTATACTATTTTGATGTGATGAGAAATTATGATTGTTGACAATGATGTTGGAAATGAATTATAATTGAGGCATAGTGCCTAATTGATTATGAGAAACTAATTGTGAAATGTAATATGATATATGTATATTGATGATGCATATGAAAATGTCATGTTGTGTGCAACATGGAATGTAATGTTGATGTTTATGAGCAATATTATGTAGGACATAATATGAATTGAAACATAAAGAAATGAAAAGGAGAATAAATTTGAAAATGAGTTGAAAATCAAATCAAGATAAGAGTATGTACTTTTTCTTCTATACTTTGAACCTCTTTATAATAAAGTTTATGTTGGTTTTGCTAATGTTGAATTTACTAGACAGCGGAAATGATATCGAATTGTTAAAATTGAAAGTTATGTTATTTAAATGAGGAGAGTATGGTGGAATGTTGAATGAGTTGTTTAGTAGAGACAAAGTGTGATTATGTAAAGTTGGGATGTGTATACAGTTAAGGTTGTGTTTAAAGGAAAAAGAGATGATAGTGGTTAAGTAAGAATATAACTTAGTATTGTTACTATAATGCGAGCATAGTAAATTCAATGTTAGAAATGTGAGATGCTTGGATATTGTGAAAGCTCATGGTAATGGTGATAATATGTGATATTTTAGATTTTTGAAGTGAGCTTTATGATTGTGGAAATTATATGTTTTAATATTGCTTTGTGATATATATTTGTAAGATGTTTTTAAAGTGATGATAGAAAAGATGAGTTTGGCAAATTGAAGCTTAAACGAAGTAGTAAATTGAGAAGTTAAAGTTTTAGTGGAATTTGATAAAGATTATTGGGATATTGATAGTTAACTATATATGCAATGCATGAGCTAAGTGAAATGACTAGTATTGCATATGGAAGTATTATGAATTGAGTAATGTGATTGATAGTATGAGAATTTGTTTTGAAATAATCAAGGAAGTGGATAAGTAAATAGAAATGAGTTATTTTAAGTCATTTTACTGAACAGGGTAAGAATGAATATGGGAGTGTACTAAATATTTTTAAAGACGAAAGTGAAAGAGATGTCACATTGGGAATGTGACTGAGATGAATATGAAGTGTTACTATAGTCGGAATATATATGTTTGTAGTGTGAATAAATACTTTATATCATATTGGAAGAATGAGAAGGATAGTGTTTAAAAGAAAATGATAAACACTAAATTTGTATTGAATGTATGAAAAAGGAAAATACTATAAGAGCATATAATTAAGTGTATACATGTATATGATATGTGAATTGAGTTTTCCAATATGAATGAAATTATGATATATAAACACATTTGTGAATCACATTATGAGGATGGCTTATGAAGATATATGTGGTATAATTATAGAATTAGTGATATGGAAAAACAATGTTATATGTATTAGTGGACCTAAGAGAGATTAGGTCTTGAACTGTATAAAGCTAGATGGATTATGTGATGGAAGTGAGAATGGAAAGAACTTGAGTAATATTGGACAGTGGAAATTGTTATAATGAGTATTGAACTTGATGATTATATTATATTTAGAGTTTCAAAGTATTCACATATGAAAAGTTCTATGTAATTATATTATAAGAGATTGTAGATGGATTAGAAATGAAGTGATGAATAGAAATTGTATAAGAACTGTATATGATTGAATATGTATATAGTAATATTGTTAAAGCATGAGTTAAGTTGATAAGGATCATATAAGCGAATACAAATTGGTTGAAACGAAGTTGGAATGTGTTAACTTCTGTTATACTAAAAATGTTAAGATTGAGAATAGAATTATAAAAGAACAGTATTGAATTGAAAGTTCTAGGTTTGAATATTAATCTCTTAAAGTCATGTGTTTTGTTCAGTATTTTGGATCGGTTAATTTGTTATCCATGGATTTGGATCTTAGATATAATGATTGTAATACGGATTTGGTGAGGTTGACAATTTTGTTTGAGAAGTATAGTTAAAAATTATGATGGTTAAAGTTGTACCTTATTATTATTATTTTTTTTTTATGTTAAGAATTTGGTTATAACTGTGAAAAAAAAAATTTTAAAAAAATTTTGAAATGTGTTGAGTTATGGATAATATGACAAAAAGGTAATCAAAATAAATATACCAATGATAGGAAATGTGAAGAGTTAGTAAAAGGGAGAAATTATATTATATGAATGAAAGTTATACTGAATATGTTTATGGTATGTAACTTGAGGTTTAAGGGAATGAACTCAAAGTTTGAGTGAATGAATTATAGATATTAAATATGATATAACATTTTTATGAGAATTGGTGGAAATTATACTAAGATAATAAAGAATAAACTATGTGTATATTAAAAGATATTAGAAGTGATTTGTTATCATGATGATTTGACTGAAAATAGATTGAAAGAGAGCAGAAATTGAATATAAGTTTGCTCTTATGGAATTAAGTTATATTTATACTTATATGAAAATTGTGAAATTTCATGATAAGTTAGATTACTTAATCGTTGGTTGGAATTGAACAAGATTGGAACGTGGGTATATTGTGACAGATAGATTAATTGATCTGGATTTGGCTAAGATTATGGATCATTAATAAAATTTAATGTGTATAGTTGTATTAAGAAAATAGGTATTTACATGATAATGTATATGATGTAAATTTTAAAGTATGATTGGACATGAATGAGTGGAGTATAGTAATTGTTAATCATGATAAGAAGAGAAAAAGATTGGTTATCTATAAAATAAGTTGAAAGATAATGTATTAATATGTAAGTTAAGTGAAAAGCATGCTAAAGAAATAACTCCATTTATGAAAAATCAGGATTTTGTTATCTATTGAGAGTGATAAATGTCTATTTAGACAGTGATTGTAATGAAGGGATAATTAATGTTCAGATATAAGTCAATGGTTTTTAATGTTAAAGTTAAGAGAGTAATTATACAGAGGTGAAATAACAAAATATATTAAATATAAAGATTTGACAAAGTATTATTGTGCTATATGATGATCTGATTCTGGTATAAAGATATTAATAGGAAATGTAATGTGATCTTTTGAATGTTTGATTAAGAAAGTAACCAGATGTATAAACATATAGAATGATGAGTTATAGAATTTAAAGAAGGTGGTTGATTCTAAAGAGGAGAGTTGGAGTTATATGATTTGATGATATAATGACTTAAGCGTATAATTAACTTCATATGGGAGTTAAGATAGTATTTTGTTAAGAATAAATTGTTATGGTACTGATAATTTCGAGGACGAAATTATTTAAGGGGGAGAGAATTGTAATATCCTTATATATGCCCTAGAAGTTGTGATTATGTTGTTGTTGTTGTTATATAATTGGATTGAATATATGTGTTAAATTACAAGAGAAAAGAAATAGAGAAAAGAATGTTTATGTATATGTGATTTGGGAAAGAATTTAGGGTTTAGAGAGAATGGTATATGTTGTGTATATGATGATATATATAACATATAAGTTGGTCAAAATGAAGAGTCAAGGAAAGAAGATATTTATTTTTGTTAAGTGTGAAGTTACTATAAAGGGCATGTAATGAATGGTAATCAAGACAAATGGTATAAGGGTGTTTAGGTAATTACTCTTGTTGAATCACTTGGTGGAGATTTAAAGAGGTGATATTTTGTCTTTTCTTCATTTCCTTCTTCTTCTTCTTCTCTTCTCCACGTTGGTTGGCTCCTCCTTAGACAAGAGAGAGAAAAGTGAGATTTGTTTAATTCTAACATCAAATTGAAGGGAGAATCAAAGGATTTAATTGAAGATTTGTGGAATTCAACAACTTAGGTAAGTTCTTTCTCTTGATTTTCCTTTGTTCTTTTGAAATTGTGTTTGGGATTGGTGAGTTGATATGGATGGTTGATGGAGTGTGTTTGTGTATGGTGTGTGTAAAAGTGTTGAAATGGAATTAAAGATAAGAAGCTAGGTTGGTGTTGGTGATGGAAGAGTAAGAGTTGTGTTTAGTGAATTTTTTTCTGTTTTACAATTAGTAAAGGCTGTGACTTGTATGATTTTTAATTAATTATAGAAAAATGTTCTTGAAGTGAATTTTTGATATGTTGTGCCTCTATGAGTCTAGAATGACTGAAAAATATGTTGATTCGATTTTGGAATGGTTATGAGTTTAGAAAGATTATTTTTATTAGACCTGTTCCAGCAGGTACCTTAACTGAGACAGCTATATTTCGGGATTTTCAATAAAATGTAGAAAAATCATATCCAATTGAATTTTGGATATGTTGTTGCTTAGTGAGTCTAGTATTTGAGAAAAATAATTTGGAACAACGTTGATTGAATTTGATTTATGGAATTCACAAAGTTCAGAACTGCTGCCAGGATGCAGGGCAATTGGGGCAGTCTGGTTAGGTGAACTATTTGACCAAGATTTTGTGTTCAGTTTGATCTGAAATTTTAAAGGAATGATTTTAAGATACAAAACTAAATTCTGTAAAAATTTTAGAATTTTTAGTCAAGTAGATTATTTTATACAATTTTTCAAAATAAGGATAAAATGGAGTCTTAAACCAGAATGTACTATTCATATGGTCATTTTGCTAATATTCCTTTGGATTAGGTTTTGAAGAGATTGGGTTGCATTAACCTAAATGTGGAGAATTCTTGGAAAGAAAAGAAATGTATAGATTGATGGGACTAGTTCTTGAGGTAAGTACCAATACATATGATTGTATTTAATTACATAATTTGAGGCTTAACACATTTGTTTGCAAATGTGTTAAGTGATCTATTATATTGTTAACATAATTGGACTAAGGTGATGATTGAATGATGTGAAGGATGTGAAGATCATTAACCAGGTAAGCATAAACCCTATTTGATTGTATATCCTTATATGTCTTTGAACATTAACACATTGGGATGAAAGTGTTAAATAAGCTATTATATTGTGAATATAAATGAAGAATATATATAAAGGATGAAATATGAAATGGGAAAGGTAGGAAGAAATGAGGATCATTCTTAAGGTATGTGCAATTTGTTATGATAAATGCTCTAGTAATGAATGATGTTAATGTGTTTTAAGAAGTGAGAAAATGTTATGTTATATGCATTTTGAATCTTGTGTATGGCAATGTATTATATGAATAATATACTTTGAAATGTGATATCAATGATGCTATATGTATCATATGGATTGAGATATGATATGATATGAAGCCATTGTGATTGGCTATGATAATTCAATTGAAAGAGATAAGGCATGTTGGCCTAATTGATGATGAGATTGATAATGAAATAATAAATGAATTGTTTGTTTAATATGTTGTTCAGTTTCAGAGTTCTGGATTTGGGTGGCATGCCTAAGAAATGATGAAAGGTAACAGTCTTGCCGGGTTGAGGATCTCCTCATATGTGTTGAGTTGATGGTCCATGAGACTGGGTCTGTTACACTATGAGAATTGTGAATATGAGATATATGATTTGTAACAGTCTTGCCGGGTTGAGGATCTCCTCATATGTGTTGAGTTGATGGTCCAAGAGACTGGGTCTGTTACACTATCCATGGATAGAGATACATGTATATACATTGCCTACGGGCGTGATGATTGTGACTATGAACCAAAGCAGTAACTCTGAACTTTGAATAACATATTAGTGTTTTGGGCCCGAGTCTGTCTTTATTGTCAATGTGAATTGTAAGTATTGAAATATTGATTGTGAGTATTAATAATGAATTATGCTTGGTGAATTGTGAATAATATAATGTTATTAAGTGTAATATGTAAATGAATTGTGGTTGATGATAAAGGTTGTCTTTATTGTAAATGTGATTTATGATTTGTATGATATGTAATTTGTGTATTGCAATAATGATTGGTATGGTATATATAATGTAGGGGTATTAATATATTGGTTTTAAGTATTGGTGATGCATTGGGGTTGGTGATAATATTATGTATATATGTACATCATATTTGAAATTAGCTAGGATATATTAAAGATGAAATTAAAAAGAAAAGAAGATATGATAAGAACTAATTATATATTGAATTGATGTATCATTATATGTCAATACTTCTATACTATATGTTTATATTTTATAGTTGGACTACTAAGCTCTCGGGCTTAGCGCGGGTGTTTATTCGCGCAGGTATATAGATGGAAGATATGAAGTCTTTTATTATGCCACAAGAAGAGTAAAGTTTGTCGAGACCAACTAAAGGGTAATGCATACATGTATAAACTTTAATTATGATGTATTTCTGACGAGAGAGTATTTATATGTATAAATGAAGTTTTTGATAAAGATAATGATTTTGTAAATGTTATTTAAATTAATGTATTATGGTTTGAACTCTGTTACAGGTTTTTAAAAGGTAACGAAAAGTGACATCCTTATACCTTATATATTTACTGTATGTATACTAGGTATACGCATAGTACTTATATAGGGTATCGGGGTGTTACAAGAAGAAGTGTATAGGTTGGTGTGAGTTGCTCTTGAGGTAAGTAGAAACCCTGCATTATTGCATACAATTACATGACTTTACGACTTAATACATTTGGTTGTAAATGTGTTAAATAATCTATTACATTGTTGATACATTTGATTAATGCTATGATTTGCATAATGTGAAAGATGTGTTGATCATTCAAAATGTATGTCCAACGCAATTGGTTATATATATACCCTAATGATGAGATGTGAAGCCATTGTTGTTGGCTATAATGATGCAAATGAGATGATTGAGGCATGGATGCCTAAATGATGATAAGAAAATGAAAATGAAATTGATAATGAAATAATGAATGAATTGTGTGTCTAATGTGTTATTCCATTTTCAGAGTTTTGTTGTTGGTGGCATGCCTAATGGTAACAATCTCTTGAAGCTAGGTTGGATTTAGTCCTTGAAGCCTTGTTGAGATGTTACAACCCTTGAAGCTAGGTTGGGTTTGGTTCTTGAAGCCAATTTGGGTTGATACTTAGCATGCTTTGTTCCCCTTGAAGCTTGGTTGGACCTAATCCTTGAAGCCTAGTTGGGATAATGATAATGATAAATGTGAAAATTGAACCAAAACATTAACTCTGAAAGTGGAATGGCATATTAGTGTCTTTTGGGCCCATGCTTGTCTTTGTTTCAATGTAATTCATAAATGAGGAAACAAGTGAATAAAATAATGAAATGTAGTGTTATGAACAATATAAAGATATCAATTGTGAATATTGTTTTAATTGTTGAAATGTGTGACATTGGCATTGCATTGAAGCATATTGTTATTGTAGTTTGTACCACTAAGCCGTTGGCTTAGCGCGATTGTGGTTCATCGCGCAGGTGACAGGGTAGAGCCAGAGAGTTCATCTAGACCGAGTCGAGTCTAGACTTTGAGGTATTGATTGTGGGCTTAAAGATCAGAGATGAACTGCCAAACATGTATAAATGTTATGTTTTTGTCAAAATTGATTTGAATGTTTATGTATTTTGTTGTATATATATACATGTAAATATAACTATATTTTCCTCTGCATATTGAATGAACGTTTTTATTTATTGTGTTTATAATATAACTTAAGTGTTTAAGTTTGCTCATATTATTATAAAAAGGGATGATTTGAAATGTAAAGGAAACTGTGGCATTCTTATATTCAGTATACGTGTATTACGATCGTGGTAGCATGCAGTATACATATACGGGGTATAGGGGTGTTACAATTGTTTTGGTATCAGAGCCTAGGTTTGAGATTCTTAACTTAGGTAAATTGTAAAAAAAAAAAAGAACATTTTGACTCTAAAAGTTGGTTTTTAAATAAGATACATGTTTTGTATTGGCAGTCTCTGATCTTTGATGAGGTATATTCTGCTGTGTTTGCAGATATAGGTAGTGATGGCGTCTCAGTCACGTCAGTCCATAGAAGGTAGTGCTGAGAGTATAGCTCCTGAAGAGGGTAGAGATTGAGCTAGGGTTGAGAGAGCTGGAGAGGCACCTGCTCCTGTGCAAGAGAGATCAGCTGCTGATGAGGTTCCGCCGGTTTGGTTACGGCATGTGGTAGAATTGTTGAGACAAGCTCCAGTACAGCCGCCGCCACCACCACAGCCACAAGTGCAGGTGAGACATTATGATAAATTGAGAAAATTTGGGGCTGGGGATTTTCTTGGTACTTCAGATCCTGCAGTGGCTGAGTAGTGGTTGGATAGAGTGCAGAGGATATTTATTCAGTTGCAAGCCATTTCTGAAGAGAAATTTGATTATACTAGATCTTTACTGCAGAAAGATGCTTATGATTGGTGGAAGACGGTTCCTCATGCCATGGATGATCCACCAACATTATCTTATAGTGATTTTCTGAGGGAGTTTGAGCAGAAATATACTCCGAGGGAGTATAAGGATGTCAAGAAGATGGAATTTCTGAATCTGAGACAAGATAACCGGACTGTGATAGAATATGAGGTAGAGTTCATCCGGTTGAGTCATTATGCCTGGGGGATTATTTCAGATGAGATTGATCGGTGTAGGAGAATTGAGGAAGGGTTGAGGCCCTCTATTATGTGTATTGATGCTGGTTCCCGGTATCAGGATCTTTCCAAGCTTGTTGCAGCAGCCAGAAGTGTTGAGAGAGCACATGCTATTGCAGCAGCTGCTATTGAAGAGGAAACCGGAGTTAGGAAATCCCAGTTTGAGGTAGGGTCTTCGTCTATGAAGAGAGGCCGAGGAAGTTTTGTTCCGAGAGTCAGTAGAAGCCAAAGGCAGTCAGGTAGGTCAGTTCAGTATCAGAGGCAGAGACCGAGACCTATAGTTTCTGTAGCTAGTGCTCCGACTCTAGTGGTTCAGAGATCCATTCCACCTGTATGTGTTCATTGTGGTAGGACCCATGGGGGTGCTTGTTGGAAGACGGTTAGATCAGGAGTATGCTTTAGATGTGGGTCACCAGCTCACTTTATCAAAGATTGCCCTGAGATGCAAGAGGATAGACAGACTGATACTGCAGCTTCTCGACCTAGTTTTAGCAGAGGTGGTCGAGGAGGCAGAGGTTTTAGTAGAGGCAGTCGACCTGGGATCAGTCAGAGAGGAGGCTTTACATCCGGAGGCAGTAGACCAGATGAGGCTGGATCTTCTCAGAGAGTTTATGTGATGCAGAGGCAACCGGATGCTTCAGCAGTCATTACGGGTACATTTTCTTTATTTGGCATTTTAGTTCTTGCTTTGATTGATCTAGGATCCACTTATTCATACATAAGTGCATCTATCTTGCCTGTATCTGAATTGCATTCAGAGTCCTTAGGATTTGATGTCTTGGCGACAAATCCTTTAGGGCATAGTGTGGTGGTGAGTAAGGTGCATCGGGATAGTGAAGTTGTGGTGTAAGGTGAGGAATTTTTGGGTGATTTGATTGAAATGCCTTTTAAGGAGTATGATTTGATATTAGGCATGGATTGGTTGTCTAAGCATGGAGCTGTGGTAGATTGTCAAAAGAAGTGTGTTACTTTGAGAACCTGTGATGGTAGAAGTATGATGGTGTCTAGTGAGCAGAGACAACTTGCATCCTTATTTGTTTCAGCTGTTGTACCTAGGAAGTTGATTAGAAAAGGGTGTGATGCTTATCTTGCTCATGTTGTGGATACCAGAGTAGTGGGTTCTCAACTTGATAGTATACCCACAGTTGCTGAATTTCCAGATGTGTTTCCTAAGGAGTTGTCAGGGTTACCCCCTGAGAGAGAGGTTGAGTTTGGTATCGATTTGTTACCTGATACCACTCCCATCTCTATTACTCCTTATCGAATGGCACTTGCTGAGTTGAGAGAGTTGAAGGAGCAGTTGCAGGAGTTGTTGGATAAAGGGTTTATTCACCCTAGTGTTTCTCTATGGGGAGCTCTTGTTTTGTTTGTAAAGAAGAAGGATGGTACTTTGAGGCTGTGCATCGATTATAGGCAATTGAATAAAGTAACTATCTAAAATAAGTATCCTTTGCCTAGGATTGATGATCTTTTTGATCAATTGAAGGGAGCAGCAGTGTTTTCCAAGATTGATTTGAGATCAGGTACCATCAGTTGAGGGTCAGAGAGGAAGATGTTCCTAAGACAGCTTTCCGCACAAGGTATGGGCTTTATGAGTTTTTAGTAATGCCTTTTAGGTTGACGAATGCACCTACAGCTTTCATGGATTTGATGAATAGGGTGTTTAGGCCCTATCTAGATCAGTTTGTGGTGGTCTTCATTGATGATATTTTGGTGTATTCGCGTAATGAAGAGGATCATGACAAGCATCTGCGGATTGTGTTGCAGACCTTGAGAGAGAAGCAATTGTATGCTAAGCTATCGAAGTGTGAGTTTTAGCTTGATCAAGTGACTTTTCTGGGTCATATAGTTTCAGCAGATGGTATTAGAGTTGATCCGAGTAAAGTTGAGGCTATTTTGAATTGGAGTCCACCGAAGTCTGTGACTGAAGTTAGAAGTTTTCTGGGTTTGGCAAGCTATTATCGATGGTTTGTGAAAGGTTTTTATTTGATAGCTACTCCACTCACCATATTACTTCGGAAGGGAATTAGATTTGTGTGGACAGATCAGTGTCAAGCTAGCTTCGAGCAGTTGAAAGAGATGCTGACTCAAGCGCCTGTTCTTGCTTTACCTGTGGAAGATAAACCATATGTGATTTACAGTGATGCTTCACATAATGGTTTAGGTTGTGTTTTGATGCAAGAGGGTAAAGTCATAGCTTATGCTTCTCGGCAGTTGAAGCCGCATGAGCTTAATTATCCGACGCATGATTTGGAGTTAGCAGCTATAGTTTTTGCTTTGAAGATTTGGCGACACTACTTGTATGGGGAGAAGTGTTTCATTTACATGGATCATAAGAGTTTGAAATATTTGGGGGTTCAGAGAGAGCTTAATCTTCGGCAAAGATGATGGTTGGAGCTGATTAAAGATTACGACTGTTTGATTGATTATCATCCCGGTAAGGCAAATGTTGTTGCTGATGCCTTAAGTCAGAAGTCCTTAGCAGGCTTGACTGTTTATTCGCTCTCCTTGCTTGTTGAGTTGAGAGCATTGCATGCTAGTTTTGAGCTTTGTAATGATGGTGTGTTGTTGGCTCAGTTGCAATTGAGGCCAATGTTGTTGGATCAGATTAAAGAGGCTCAATTGGCTGATAAGAAAATTCAAAAAGTTGTGTCAGATTGCCAAAATGGGGAGAGCCGAGAATTCAATGTGAGAAGTGATGGTAGCCTTTGGTGCAAAGATAGATTGTGTGTTCCTGATGATGCTAGTTTGAAAAAGATTATTTTAGAGGAAGCACATCAATCGGTTTTTGCTATGCACCCTGGGAGTACTAAGATGTATCAGGATTTGAAGCAACATTATTGGTGGTTAGGTATGAAGAGAGACATAGCGGAATTTGTATCCAAGTGTCTCACTTGTCAGAGGGTGAAAGCTGAGCGTCAAGTTCCAACTGGGTCGCTTTAACCTTTATCAATGCCTGAATGGAAATGGGAACATGTGACAATGGATTTTGTGTCTGGTTTGCCATTGACTCAGAAGAAGCATGATGCTATTTGGGTAATTGTTGATCGGTTGACAAAGACAACTCATTTTCTTCCAGTTTGGATGGACTATTCTCTTGAGAAGTTGGTTGAGCTGTATATCAGTGAGATAGTGAAGTTACATGGAGTTCCAATTTCTTTAGTGTCTGATTAAGATCCCCGGTTTACTTCGAGGTATTGGAAGAGTTTACATAGTGCTTTGGGTTCTCGATTGCACTTTAGCACTGCTTTTCATCCGCAGACAGATGAGCAGTCAGAGAGAGTAATACAGATTATTGAGGATATGTTGAGAAGCTGTGTCATTGATTTCTCTGGAAGTTGGGATAAATTTTTGCCACTTGTGGAATTTGCTTACAACAACAGTCATCAATCCAGTATTGAAATGGCACCATTTGAGGCATTGTATGGTAGAAGATGTAGGACGCCTCTGTGTTGGAATGAAGTTGGAGAAGGCAAGTTGGTTGGTCCTGATTTGATTAAAGAAACGGAAGAGAAAGTGAAGATAATTTGGGATCGGTTGAAAGCAGCTTTAGATCAGCAGAAATCTTATTCAGATTTAAAGAGAAGAGATATAGAGTTTGATATTGGAGATAAAGTATTTTTAAAAGTGTCTCCTGGGAAAAAGATTTTGAGATTTGGTCAAAAAGGGAAGCTAAGTCCTCGTTTTATTGGACCTTATGAGTTATTGGAGAGAGTTGGACCAGTTGCTTATCGACTTGCTTTGCCGCCTGAATTGGATAGAATCCATAATGTCTTCCATGTTTCTATGCTGCAGAAGTACAGATCAGATCCATCTCATATTTCACCAGTTGAATCTATTGAGGTGAGTTCGGATCTGACGTTTGAAGAAGAACCAATTGCTATTTTGGCACATGAAGTGAAAGAGTTGAGAAATAAGAAAGTGCCACTTGTAAAGGTTCTTTGGAAGAACCATGCAAAAGAAGAGGCAACTTGGGAGAGTGAGCAAACGATGCGAGACCAGTATCCTCCACTGTTTCAGACTTAAAATCAGGTAATTTCGAGGATGAAATTTCTTTTAGAGGGGGAGAATTGTGATATCCCAAAGTAGACCCTAAAAGTTTTGGAATTATTATTGTATTTGGATTTAATGTATATGTTTAAGAGGGAAGATTAAAGATGAGAAGAGATATGTGTATATGTTGTATATATAGAGATATATACAACATATACAAGTCAAATTATTATGTGGTCAAAAGAAGAAATAATTGATTTTTATTAATTAGTGGAAAATGGAAAATTAAGTTAGTGGAGGAAGATATTTATTTATTTTAATTTAGTGAAATAAATTAAATGGAAATTTATGAATGGAAGAGAATATTTTAGATTATTTTATTATATAAGTTCTTGGTGGAGGTTTAAAGAGAGAAGAAGTTTGACTTGGTTATTTTCTCTTTTCCTTCTTCTTTTCTTTTCCTTCTTGGCCGGCCATCCAAAGCAAGAGAGAAGAGAGATTTTGATTATTTTCCAAGCTCAAAATTTAAGAAGATTTCAAGTGATCAAGTTGGAAATTTGAGAAATTTTATTAACTTTGGTAAGTTTCTTCTTGATTCTTTTGTTTTATTTTAAGTTGTAATTGAGTTTGATGATTGATTGTGGATAGTATGAGTATGTTTGATTGTATTGTGTTTGAGAGTGTTGGATTTAATTGGTTGTGATTTTGGAGTTGAATGGAAGAGTAAGAGTTGTGTTTATGTTATGGTTTTGGATTTGGTACTTGATGTATGTTGTGAGTTTGATCAATTATTTTTGGTATATCTTCAGGATGTTTGTGTTTAATGAAGTTGAAAGCATAGAATAGATGAGTTTGGTCCGAAATAGAAGCATTTTGGATGCCACGCCCGTGGCCCTTGGATGCCATGACCGTGGGGTGTTGGGCAAATTGGACAGATTCATTTTCTAACCCACGACCGTGGGGGGTTTGTGAGGCCACGACCATGGGCCCTAGTTAGGGGTTTTTGTTTGTAATTTGTGATCCATGGGTCTAGTATGAGACTAATAGGTGAACAATTGTATTGGAATTCATGTGTATGTTTATATAAGTGTGTATTATTCCTTTTGAATTAGGTTGTGAAGAGGTTGAGTTGCCCTAACCTAAGTGTGGAGATTTCTTGGAAGAAGAAGTGTATAGGTTAGTGTGAGTTGCTCTTGAGGTAAGTACAAACCCTACATTATTGCATACAATTACATAACTTTGGGACTTAATACATTTGGTTGTAAATGTGTTAAGTAATCCATTACATTGTTGATACATTTGATTAATGCTATGATTTGCATAATGTGAAAGATGTGTTGATCATTCAAAATGTATGTCCAACGCAATTGTTTATATATATACCCTAATGATGAGATGTGAAGCCATTGTTGTTGGCTATAATGATGCAAATGAGATGATTGAGGCATGGATGCCTAAATGATGATAAGAAAATGAAAATGATAATGATAATGAAATAATGATTGAATTGTGTGTCTAATGTGTTATTCCATTTTCAGAGTTTTGTTGTTGGTGGCATGCCTAATAGTAACAATCTCTTGAAGCTAGGTTGGATTTAGTCCTTGAAGCCTAGTTGAGATGTTACAACCCTTGAAGCTAGGTTGGGTTTGGTTCTTGAAGCCAAGTTGGGTTGATACTTAGCATGCTTTGTTCCCCTGAAGCTTGGTTGGACATAATCCTTGAAGCCTAGTTGGGATAATGATAATGATAAATGTGAAAATTGAACCAAAACATTAACTCTAAAAGTGGAATGGCATATTAGTGTCTTTTGGGCCCATGCTTATCTTTGTTTCAATGTAATTCATAAATGAGGAAATAAGCGAATAAAGTAATGAAATGTAGTGTTATGAACAATATAAAGATATCAATTGTGAATATTATTTTAATTGTTGAAATGTGTGACATTGGCATTGCATTAAAGCATGTTGTTATTGTAGTTTGTACCACTAAGCTGTTGGCTTAGCGCGATTGTGGTTCATCACGCAAGTGACAGGGTAGAGCCAAAGAGTTCATCTAGATCGAGTCGAGTCTAGAATTTGAGGTGTTGATTGTGGGCGTAAAGATCAGAGACGAACTGCCAAAAATTGATTTTAATGTTTATGTATTTTGATATATATATATATATACATGTAAATATAATTATATTTTCCGCTGCATATTGAATGAACGTTTTTATTTATTGTGTTTATAATATAACTTAAGTGTTTAAGTTTGCTCATATTATTATAAAAAGGGATGATTTGAAATGTAAAGGAAATTGTGGCATTCTTATATTCAGTATACGTGTATTACAATCGTGGTAGCATGCAGTATACGTATACGGGGTATAGGGGTGTTACAAATTTTTTTTGCTTAATCATAAATCAAAATTTATCATCCAAATAATAATTAGTTTTAATTAATCAGTACTTAGAAGAAAACTTCCTCGTGGGAATGATACTCTACTTATCATTATATTACTTGTTAACGATCTGTGCACTTGCAGATAACTAGGCTGAGTCCACAGCAAGTTTTTAGCACCATTGCTAGGGAAGCAATCATTCTAATATTGATAATATTAAGACTAGAGTTGCTTTGGATATTTTTACTTTTTTGTATAAATTTCTCAATTTTTGGTTTATATGTGAAAAAATCCTAACTCAACACTTGAACCATATAATCCAAAAATTTAACGGCTTTATAGGAAGAATAAAAAGGGAAGAAAAGAGAAGCAAAAAGTGGAAGAAATTTCAGCAGATAATCCTATGGATCCATCTGATGAAGAATCAACCATGGGAGATCCACAAAATATGACACTTAAGCAATATGCTATGCCATCTGCTCAGCCAAGATCTAGCATCGTTAAACCACCAGTGCAAGCCAATATTTTTAATCTTAAACCAGCGCTTATCAATCTGATTCAACAATCAGTTTTTCATGGTTTTCCACATGAGGATGCATATGCTCACATCTCTAATTTTTTAGAAATATGTGATACTTTTAAAATTAACAGTGTATCTGATGATGCTATTCGTTTGCGACTTTTTCCAATTTTTTTAAGGGATCAAGCAAAGGATTGGCTCACTTCTAAAGCACCTGATACATTCATTACATGGGATCAATTTGCCGCTGCTTTCCTAGCAAAATATTTTCCACCTGCAAAAACTACTAAATTGAGAAATGATATCACGAGTTTTGTTCAACAAGATGGTGAAAGTTTATATGAAGCTTGGGAACATTTCAAAAATTTACAAAGAAAATGTCCTCACCATGGAGTCCTTGAATGGCTTTTGATTCAAACTTTTTATAATGGCCTTCATCCAAATATTAAGGGAACAATAGATGCAGCAGCTGGAGGTGCAATTATGAACAAAGCTCCTTCTGAAGCAATCGATTTGATTGAAGAAATGGCAGCAAACAACTACCATTGGATTTCAGAATGTAATGTTCATAAAAAAAGTTATTGGTTTACAAGAAATTGACAATTTTTCTTTGCTTGCAGCCGAGGTAGATACATATAGCGAAGAAATTGGAGCATGTCAAACTTACTTCATCCCTAACTTGTGAAGGATGTGGAGGAAACCATAACACAGACTGCAAAATTATGGAGCATGTCCAGTTTTTGGGCAACCAGAATAGAGGTCCAGCTTTTCCTCAAGGAAACACATATAATCAAGAATGGAGAAATCATTCCAACCTTTTATGGGGAACCCAAAACAACAAAAATGCACCTTATCAACCTCCATACATGAGAAATCAAAACCAAGTTCTCCCTTCTTTTGAAAAACCATCATATGAGTCTGCCCTTGAGAAATTCATCAGAACAATATTAGAAAGGTTTGATAATAAGATGGAAAAACAACATGAGAAGCTTGAATCGTGAATGGAACAACTTGCAGTCCAAAATAAAAATCTTGAAATTCAAGTTAGTCAAATAACAAGTTCTCTTAATACTCGACCACAAGGAGCTCTTCCAAGCCAACCAGAAATTAACCCAAGAGAACATTGTAATGTTATTTTTCTAAATAGCATACAGCTTGAAGATTATTCATAATAGCCCTAAATTCGACAAATTTCTTCTTCTAAAATGAAAGAAAGTGAAGCTGAACAAGAGGAGGCACCATTAAAGCAAGAGGTTAAACCTTATATGCCACCTATTCCTTTCCCTCAAAGGCTAAAGAAAAGATGGAGGAAAAATGCAAAGACTGCACTTATTGAGGAGTGCAGCAATCATCTTCAGGATAAGATCCCTTTCAAACTTAAAGATCCAGGGAGTTTTTCTATTCCTTATAAAATTGGTGAAATTAATTTTCGAAATGCTTTATGTGATTTAGGTTCTAGCATTAGTCTATTGCCTTTTCAATTTTCAAAAAATTAAGATTCACATAAATGAAGCCTACAAAGATGTCATTGCAACTTGCAAATTGCTCAGTTAAATATCCGATGGGAATTGTTGAAAACATACAAGTTAAAGTGGATAAGTTTTATATTCCCACTGATTTTGTTATCTTGGATGTGGAAGAGGATGTAGACATTCCAATAATTTTGGGGAGATCTTTCTTAGCTACTAAAGAGCTATAATTAATGTGGAATGTGGCAATCTTATTTTAAAAGTAGGGGATGAATACATAGAAATCAACATGACAACATCAAAAGACCTTTCTTTTGTAATTCAAGGACCTACTAATGAAGTTGATAACAAGGAAGTAGATAATTCTCCTATTACTTTTGAGGCAATTCCGCAACCATCAGTTGAAGGATATCAAGAGTTTTGGAAAGATTACATAGCAAGCAACATCTTGGGCGAAAAATGATTTGTGATCTTCCACCTTGAGGATTAAAAATTATAGTAAAGCTAAAGACTATAAATTAGCACTTATTGGGAGGAAACCCAATATTTTATTTAAAATTTTGCTTTTATTTTTATTTTTGTGTTATAGTTTTGTGTTTTTTTTATTTTAGGATAAACTTGGATGGAAATGAGCTTTTGGATGAATTCTTCTTGCAAAGGAAAAACAATCAAGAATGGACATGTGCACCCCCTTCTCCACCTAATATCTAAACCACTGAGGATAGTGGTAAGCTTCAAGCTTGAGGGAGAGTTCAACTTAAGCAATTTAGTAAAGTATTCTATTCCTTTTTGAATTCATTTACTCTTTCATAAATGATTGAGATATAGGGTATCTACTGAAATTTTTTTCGAGCATGGTAAAAATTTTTAAAACATTTTGCTTGAAATCTTGAACTTGAATGATTGAGTTCATGAGAGGCCAATACTTATTTTTGATTTATTGATGTTACTACAAAAAAAAAATTGAGATGAAGATTTTGTGAAGTGCTGTACTTTATGGATTTTGACCTGAATTCATTCTTGATTTTAGTTGAAAGTAATCGATTGTGTATGCTTACTTAGAGAGAGCCTCTACTCTATTGTCATTTATTTTTTTATTATCTTATGCCTAAGCCTAGAACATGTTTAAAAGAACTTTTGAGGTGAAATTGAACCTTGCTAAGTAGAGGAAAAGATGATTTAGGCATTGTTTGTGTAATCAAATTCTTATATCCACCATATTTAAACATTGCATTTAGTTGTCCCTTTTGAGCTAAAATTGAATATTTTTAAGCTTTCGATTCTTTTTATACATGTAGCCCTAATAACTGCCCTTTTGAGGTTGATTATCTTTTGATATATTTTCTTACTATAAAGTATTTAAGCTCAAGTTCATTTAGATAATATCATTGATCCTACAAATAGACCTTCTAATTAAAGCTCAAGTTTGGAAAAAAATAAAATCAAAAAATAAAAAAAAATAAAGAAATATGTATATCCCCATAAGTGAAGTATGTCAAAAGAAGGCAGGATAAATTAAATTAAGAAAAGGAACAAACCAAATGTAACTTACAGTTGGAAGATATTTAAAAGATGAAAGACCAAGTTATGAAACATCACTATAGTCTTAACCCTTTTAGACCACATTACAAGCTTAAAAAGACCTTTTGATTTTTCTTAAGTTAGTGAGGTTTATTAGTGGAGAAAGTTTGATTAAACATGCATATGAGATGGACAAGTTTCGATGAACACTATAAAAATCTTTAATGAATGCAGAGAGTATGTGCCTATCTGAAGTGCAATAATTGGTTGAATGAGATCGTTCTTGTCGCTTGAGGACAAGCAACGATCTAAGCTTGGGGGAGTTAATAAGACCATATTTTGCATATAATTTTATGATTATTCTAGTTATATTTATTATTATCAATTGAATTTGATCAATTTTTGTTGTGAATGCTAGAATATTCATCATTTCAATTATAAAGTTACAAGTATGAAGAAATAGCTTATTTTGGCTAAAAATCATAGAAAATGGAAGAAGAATAAAAAGGATGTCAAAACAAGCTAAAAAATGGAAGAAAATGAATTTACATTGTCTTATAAATCATGATACATGGTTTTGAACTTGAAAATGGAATTAAAGATGAGAAATCAAGAGGTCTAAATTCATTTTGAATCCCAGGGCCATGGCAGTCAAAAAGCCATGGCCATGGGATTTGATTTGAAGCTATCGAATTTTTTCAATGACAGAAATTACAAGGGTAGAAATATATTAAAAGCCATGACTGTGGGGCACAAAAGCCATGACCATGGCATTGATTTTGGCTTTATTTTAAAAGATTTTGCATATTTCAGAAGAAAATCAAAAGCCACAACCGTGGCACTTCAAAGACACGGCCGTGGAATTGATTTCTCTACTTCTCGAACCAAGAAAGAGAAGAAAATTCAAAGTTGGCAGCCTCCAATTACATGCCATGACCGTGGCAATGAAAAGCCATGACCGTGGCCTACCTTGTCGACCATTTATAGTTGTAAAGTGCTCAAACCATCCAATCCAACTCAAGCCACGACCGTGGCACTCAAAAGCCATGACCATGGGGCCGAAATTCATGATCTTGAGCAGAAAATTAGGTAGGTGGTGAACCAAACAAGATGTGGCCTAACCTTTTTCAATTTTTCCCCACTAATGAAGCTTCCAAACACTCTATTTAAACACACTTCCTCTAAGGTTTCAACATATGAAAGATTTACAAGAATTAGATTAGATTCATTGAAGAAATAAATATAGTTTAGAGTTTTCTCAAGAAGGAGAGTGAAATTCTGGTTCAAGAAGAAATTCAAGTTCCAAGTCAAGTTCTTCTTCAGAGAAAAAAATTTTGATATTTCTTGTTCTTTAAATTATGTTTTTAATGTCTTTATTTAATATTTTCAATTTTTTATTTCAATAATGAATAACTAATCCTCTTTAAGGTTGGTCCCTTCCATTGAAATTATCATGGAGTTATAAATGCCTATTTGAATTAATTTAGTTTATCCTTAAATTCTTTTATTGTGTTTACTCTTAATGCTTTAATTATCTGGCCAATAATTAATTGAATTGAGGTGTTGTGTGATGGAGCGAGAGTGGAAGCATAACATTAGTCCATAGAGGTAACAATCTTAAGGAAGTTTTCCACTTAGAGATAAGGTTAAACACTTAAGAGGTTGATTCAAAAATTCTCACAAAACCTAATGAATTGGTTTAATTACTTGTGATCACGAGAGTAGACATAAGGATTAAATTGATATTACTTCTAGTACTTGAGAAAGACTTGAGCTTAATTTAGGAGAATTTAACCATTAATGAAAGAAAAACTAAATTAAATCAATACTTTAGAAAACTCATGATAAATCAATAAAGGTGACTTAACCCTAAGTTTCATAACATTAGATTTAATTCAAAGTAATTTGTTTTGCTTAATCATAAATCAAATTTTATCATCCAAATAATACTGAGTTTTAATTGATCAGTACTGTCATATCCGTGATTTTGGAGAAATTAAATAAGTATTTGGAGATATAAAAGTTATATATACCCTATATATATATCTAGTATATTTATAATATATACATATGGTATGTTAATTGTATATGTTGGATTAATACATAACATACTTAATATATTTAATACACATATTAGGTATATTTGATGTGTAAATAAGATACACATTACTTGTGCATATGTGTAATATCCCAAAATTTTGAAAAGTTATAATTTTTGGAAATTTGATAAAATAAATTATAATTTAAATGGATAAATTAAATTAATAGTTTTAAATGAAAAATGATGGGATTTTAAATGAGAAAGTGGAAGATATATGTGATATATATGTAAAATATATACAACATATAAAAGTCAACACTTTTTAAAAGAAAAGTCAAAGTAAAAGGGTATTTTGATAATTAAATCTTAGAAATTCAAAATTATTAAATTAATTCAAAAATAAATTATTTTGAATGGAAGAGGAATTTTTGGATATTTAATTTATTAAATAAATAAATAATTAATTAATTATTAAATTATTTTAACATATATATGGGGTTAAAAATAAAAGATGAAAAGAAAAAAAAAATTAAAAAGTTTTTCATCTTCTTCTTCTTCTCCATCAAGGGCCGGCCACCATGGTTGTCTATCTCAAGAATTTTGATCTTCTATACTCCACAAATTAAAGGATTTAACAAGTTTAAAGTGGATTTTTGGTGATTTCCACCAAAATTAGTAAGTTTCCAACTTTTTTCTTTGGATTTCATGGAAATTGTGATTATGTTTGTTTTGGGTTTTTAACGTTCTAAGATTTAATTTTCTATTGGGTATAGATAAAGTTATTTTAAGTGATTAACAATGATTTTAAGGTTGGATTAAAGAAATGGTTGAGTTTGGATAAGATTGGTGAAGAGAGAGAATTTAGGATTATGTAATTTTTGGAATTTTGAAATTATGGTTTTTAATTGTGTAAATTGATTCCAAATGAGTTGTTTTGATGCATAAACAAGTATTTTAAAGCCAAATATTTGATTTGGTTGTGTTTGGTTGGAGTTTCAGAATGGAAGTGGAGATTTAGGGTTTTGGAAAAGTGATTTTCCAAAGTGGTTGAATTGTTTGATTTTATTTGTTTAAGCATGTTGTTTAGTGTTAAAAGTGATGAATATAAGCTTGAAATGATTAATGGATTGTGTTGGAATGGAAAACCATCAATGGAGGAAGGTTATGCCATCTTATGATTTTGTGTATAAGAGTGTATTTTTGCAATGTAAATAGTTTAAATGTATTAAAATATGTTTCTAATAATATAAATAAGCTTAATATATTAAAATGAATGGCATAGTATGAGAATCCAAAGTAAAAGTGAGGTTAGCCTTAAATTTTGAATTTTTTCTTGGATGGAGTTTAATTATGATTTAATATTGGAAATGCCATTAAATGTGATACTAAATGATTATTTGCTATCACATTTGATTTAGGCATTGAGGGAGGTTGATTTGCTTCATCCAAGTGGTGCAGGGCAAGTTGGAAGGATAGGATTGGAGGTTGTTTTAAGCTTATTTTGGTTGCTATTTGAGGTAAGTACAAACTTTGAGTACATTGGTTATATTTGCATGACATTTGGGCTTAACGCATTTTGGTTGGAAAATGTGTTAAGCTACTTGGTACATTGGTTATGTATGAATAATGTGCTATGACATTTGTAATGTCATATATGTGTTAAATGTATTGTGAAAAGCCATTGATAATAGCTAAATTGTGTAAATGTGATTAATATGTGAATTATGTGAAAATATCCAAAGTAATTGGGTAATGTGTTGTGAATGTAAAAATGTGGTATAATATAATGAAATATGTGGAAACATAATGAAATAAATTGATATTGAGAAAAGTGAGAAAAAAATAAGAAAATAAGGCAATGTGCCTAGATTGAATATGTGACAATGAGAAAGAGATTAATAATGAGAAATATGAATAAATTGTGTGCCTAGTATGTTATTCAAATTTCAAAGTTATGTGTTTGGCGGCATGCCTATGAATTGTCTACGGGCTAGACGCTGGGCGTCAATGTGAAAATGTTTTTAAGGTGAAATGACCGGGTCATAAGCCTCAAAAATAAATCCTTAGGCTGGGTGAAATGACCGGGTCATAAACTCAGACCTAATTGGATTAATCCATGGATATATTGCCTACGGGGCTAGACACAAGGTTTCATTATAGACCAAACAGTAACTCAAGAACTTGAATAGCATATTAGTTATCTTTGGGCCTGTGTTTGTGTTTGTTTTTATATGAATGGTGGATTGTGAAATATTTGAAAGGTATGAGAAAATGGAATGTTGTGATGTTCATGAGCATTGTACATTGGCATTGCATTTGAGATTTATTGTTATTACCAAAGTTTGTACCACTAGACTTCGGCTTAGTGCGATTGTAATTCATCGTGCAGGCAACATGGATGTTTTGGTAGAGACTGAGAGTTCTACTAGACTTGGTCAGGTCTAGGTTTGTATTTATTGAGCTTGAAGAGTTATTTTTGGGTACATCAAGATCAGAGCCAGTTGCCAGCATGTACATATTTGATATTATAGTATATTTTGATATTATGTATGTTATGATATGTTTTTGAAGTATATATTGTAAATTATAAAGAATGTTTTGAATAATTTGTTTAAGATGGGATCTTATATGTGTTTTTGATATATATACCTATATATAAGTATTTTGAGAAAAATATGGAGAAAATGAGAAGTATTGGTGAAATGGTGAATTGATTTTATTGGGAGTATTTATTTTATGAAGGTTGTGTTTTGCTAAATTTTGGGAACGTCCAAATTACAGACAAAACTCTGGTGAATTTTTCCCAGATATTTTCATATAAAATGTTATTTTGGGTTACTATAGCAAGTAAAGAATATTTACATACTATTTAATTTTATATATTTAGTATTTGAAATTTTAAAACAGAAATGTGAAAATTTTTATTAAACCTGTCTGTGACATTTTTGCATTGTATATGCATATTTTATATATGCTGAAAATATGTATTGTATGCATATATGATATAAGGGTGTTACAGGGACTTAGAAGAAAACTTCCTTGTGGGAACGATACTCTACTTATCATTATGTTACTTATTAATGATTTGTGCACTTGCAGATAGCTAGGCTGAGTCCACAACAATACATAAGAATGGGCCCAAAAAAACTAATATATTATTCAAAACTCAGAGTTACTATTTTGGTCCATATTGACACCCAGTGTCTAGCCCGAAGGCAAGTGACATACAACGTCTAGCCCCAAAGGCAAATCATATATCAGTGACGCATAGCGTCTAGCCCCAAAAGAAAATAATGAGAATAACCTCATAGGCATGCCGCCAAACACAAAACTCTCGAAATTGAATAACATACTAGGCACACAAATAATACATGTCTTCCATAATCAACTTTTCTTATCACATTACCTCATTTCTTATTTTTCTCATCACACTGCCTCATTTTCTCATTTTAATTCATTATATCATATCCTTTCATCACAATGTATTTCATTTCACATTAAAATCACATTACCCAAATATTTTTGGGTCATTCTCACATAATGCATATAAATCACATTTTATTCAATTTAGCCATTAATAATGGCTTTTCATAATACACATAATGCATACATAACAATTCACATGTTATAACACAATGTTCATGAATGTTCATGTTGCCAAGTAGCTTAACACATTTTCTATCCAAAATGTGTTAGGGCAAATTTAATGCAAAAACATCTAAATTATCAAAAGCTGGTACTCACCTCAATTAGCACTTAAACCCAAGTAAAAAGTCACCCTCCAACCTTCATTTCCAACTTGCCCTTCAACACTAATGTTGGGAAATTCACTTCCTCTTAATGCCTATCCCAAATGTGAACAATTACAATCATTCAGAATCACATTTTAAGGCATTACAAGCATATAACCCTAATTAAACTTCACTCCAGCCAATATCCCTACATATGCCTAACCTTACTTTAACATTGAAATTCCATGTTAATCCATTTAAATTGGTGTTTCAAGTTTATTTATATCATTAAAAACATATTATAACATGTTTTAATCAATCAAATTAAATAAACATATGCTCTTCACTAAAACCCTAAAATGCCACAACCTTCATCAATTAAGGTTCTTCATTCCAACTCATTCTAATTATTAATCCAAGCTTATTTTCATCACTTATATCATTAAATAATATTATTTAAACATTTAAATCAAACAACAAATTATACTTTGAAAATTCCCTTCCAAAACCCTAAATTCATTACTACCTTATCAAATCTCTAACCAAACTTTGTTAAATCCATCATTTGAATTTAAAATCCTTGGTAATACATCAAAAGAACATCTTTAGAATCCATTTGCACAATTAAAACACATGATTTCAGAAGTCCAAATTTTACATAACCCTAAATTCACTTCTTTATCCAAACTTAATCTAAACTTGCTTTTTCTTCCATCTAACTTGAAAATCGTTATCAACTAATCAAAATAGCTTCATACATACCCATTCAAGCAATTAAATCACGCTACTACAAAAACCCAAATTCAATATATTCAAAACTTCATGAAATTCCAAAGAATAAGATGGAAAACTTACTATTTATGGAGAAAATCACAAAAACCCCACTTGAAACTTGAAAATTCTTTCAATTCTTGATGCTTGGAAGAAGAAGAAATCTTGATCCTTTGGCTATGGAGGTTCGGCCTCCATGAAGAAGAAGAAGAAGAAGATTTTTTTTATTTTAATTTTCTCTTTCTTTTCACTTAAAATATGACCCTATATCTAATATATTTTAAAATATTTTTAATTAATTAATTATTTATTTATTTAAAAAACCATAATTTACTTCTTCCATTCAAAAATAATTTATTTTTAAATTATTTAAATAATTTTAATTTTATAAAGTATAATTACCATTTTGCCATTTGCCATTTGACTTTCTTTTAAAAATGTCGACTTTTATATATGTTGTATATATTTCATATAAATACATATATATCACATATACACTTTACGTTTTCACTTCTAATCCTTCAATTTTTTATTTAAATTATTTATTTAATGTATTCAATTTAATTTTAATTTATTTTATTTAATTTTTAAAATTACGGATGTTACAAGTTCAACTCTACAACCCCATATGGCAATACTTCAATAACATGAAAGGGTCCACTCCAGTGAGACTTCAACTTTCCAAGAAATAACCTCATCCTTGAATTAAACAAAAGAACTTCACAGGATCATCTTCTCATGCATCGCTTTTGTTTTTTACTTGTAGATCCTTAAACTCTCATAAGCTTTATTTCTAAGCTGATCTAGCTCAGAAATTTAAATCATTATATATTCTTTGCCCCCTTATAAGTCCATATTCATAGCCTTAATTGCCCAATAAGCCTTATGCTCCAACTCCACTAGTAAGTGACATGCCTTGCCAAAGGCTAATTTATATTGACTCATTCTCAAGTGTATTTTAAAAGCTATCTGATAAGCCCAAAGAACTTATGAAAGACAGACCACCCAATCTTTCCTTATTGTGCTCACTGTCTTTTTCAAGATTCCCTTGATTTGCTTATTAGAGATCTCAGCTTGGTTAGATGTTTGGGATGATATGGAGTTGCCACTTTATGCCTAATGTCCAATTTGGTCATTAGCTTTTCAAACCACTTATTGCAAAAATGGCATTCTTCATCACTCACTATTGTCTTGTGAGTCCCATACATTCTAAAATATATATATATATATTCCTTCAAGAATTTCAAAATAACATTAGCATCATTAGTCTTGGTGGGGATAGCCTCCACCCACTTGGAAACATAATCAATAGAAAGAAGGATATATTTAAAGCTAAAAGATTTGAGAAATGGTCCTATGAAATCTATTACCCATGCATCAAAAATCTCTACCACAATAAAAATAGAAAGAGGCATTTCATTCCTCTTCCTTATATAGAACCTATCACATCTAAGACAAAAATTATAAGCATTTTTAAAAAGAGAAGGCCAATAAAAACCAATTTGAAGAATCTTCTCAGTGGTCTTCTTACCTCCAAAATGTCCTTCGCAATACATAAAGTGGCAATAGTGCAACACCTGCAATTGCTCTTCGTCTGGCACACATCTTTTAATGATCTCTTCCTTGCAAAATCTAAAAAGTATGGTTTATCCCAAAATAATATTTACAAGATTGTAGAAACCTCTTCTTTGCCTGAACATTCAAATATTTTCTCAAGGCACCACAAGAAAGATAACTAGCAATATCCGCATACCATGGTACTTGAGTTAAGGCAAACAAGTGCTCATAAGATAATCATTCAAAAGCAATTTCAAGAGCAATCTATGCATTATAATCATTAGAGTACAATATAGAAAGATGGACAACCACTAAATTTTTGTTACCTTTCCTATCCCTAATTTCCACATCAAACTCTTGCAACATAAGAACCCACCTAATGAGCGTAGGTTTAGCTTGTGGTTTATTCAATAAATATTTCAAGGCCATATGTTATGAAAATACAATGACCTTCAAACCTATCAAATAATATTTGAATTTATCAAGTGCAAACACCACAACTAACATCTCTCTTTTAGTGGTTGTGTAATTTACTTGTGCATCGTTTAAAGACAAATTTGCATAGTAAATCATACATAAGCGCTTACTTACCATTTAGCCCAAAACTACTCTAATACCATAATTTAAATCACACTCATAACGTCAAAAGGCAAATCCCAATTAGGAGCAACAATCACAAGGGCATAAGTTAGTTTTTCTTTTAAAATGTTAAATGCTTCTAAGCACTTATCATTAGAAACAAATGGAGCATCTTTTTGACTTGAGATTTTTGAAAAATCCTTTATGAACCTCCTATAAAACCTAGCAAGTCCTAAAAAACTCCCAATTCCCTTATTAGATGTGGGATGTGGTAAATTTGAAATCAAATTAACTTTAACCATATCCACCTCAATAACACGATCTACCATAAAATAATTCTTTTCCGAACTCAAAGTCAAATTGCATTAATACATCTTTCAAGTACAAGAGTCAATTTAGGCAAACAATCATAAATGGAAGTGCCAAAAATAGAAAATCATCCATAAATATTGTTAATGATCTTATCAACCTGTGAGTGGGTATTTTCACCCCCACTCCCGGTGGAATGGTTCTTGCGACTTCGGCACTGTTTTGGCTCGGGGCCTTAGAGAACTTGAACCTAAGTCCAAAGAAAATGGAGTTGCCACCTGGACGGGCCGCGAAAAAGAAAGGGGTGGATGACTCGATTCCTAAGGAATACTAACCCCCTAATGGGTTCGAAAAGTTGGGTACGTGTGGGGAAGGTGAGAAATGGCCCAGCACCCCCCACAACGCCCGGTTCATTGGAACCGGCCTCATTTACAGGTCTTAATATTATAAAATTCTTAAATATAACAAC
Source organism: Garcia nutans (assembly GCA_947685225.1). Lineage (NCBI taxonomy): Eukaryota > Viridiplantae > Streptophyta > Magnoliopsida > Malpighiales > Euphorbiaceae > Garcia > Garcia nutans. The sequence continues at coordinate 22,601,201 of CANTUV010000044.1, forward strand.
ATTATCCATATTACACACAACAATTGAAATAAAGCATCGTTATATTAAAATCAAAGCAATGTCCAAACAAAGCAAATAAATGGACACCCATCCTAGGATGGAAACATGTCCTTACATCATCCATGTCTAAACTAATAGGACACCTACCAAAAGGTAGAAACATGTCCTTTACATTGGTCCAAAATATAAAAGCAATTTAAATTACATGATATTTAACTAATGAGGTACCCACAAAGTAGAAACATACCTCTTACAACACTTGAAAAATAAATCGATAAAATAAATAACTATTCATTATAAATAAATCATTCATCAAAGATATTAAACATCAATCAAAATATATAATAAACATTTATCCATGATAAATTAAATAAATCAAGTATTGAACTTAAATAAATCAACCATCCAAAGCATATAATAGACTACATAATTAAATCTATAAATAATGCAAGTAAAGGTACAAATTAGGGTTACTGTTTCTATTTAAATTTCTTTAATTAAAATTTAGGCTTTTGGAATCTTAAGATATTATTATTGTTATTTGTTTAGGCTACTGTAAGTTTTAAGAGAATTGAAAGGGATTAGGGTTTTATAATTTAAGAAATTAGTAAGCTTCTTTAATTGATCAAATTAGGGTTTGAGGAGTAAAATTATGGAATTAAGGTTTTAGAATATTAAAACATTAGGCTTATAGCTCGTTGTTTTTATGCTTACTGTGCTGAGTTTTAATATTTAGGTTTATAGGGTTTTAAGGTTTTAAGGATTAGGGTTTGGGAAAATTAGGGTTAACGTATTAGTTTTTAGGGAATTATGGTTTAGGAAAACTTAAGTTTTAGATTAATTGGTTTTGGGTTTACTATTTGTATTTTGAATAATCATAATAATTGAAGTAAAACATAAAGATTTATAATACATAAATAAATAATGACCCGAACCCATACGGCGGTCCCGTTAGCTAGTTAGCGGGCGGGGGTCAAGGGGGCAGCGCCTCTTGCTGGGTACGGGTCCGCACCTGGAATATTTTAAAAATTGGCTTCTAGGATTGTAGGTTTCGGTGTTGAAAATTAAGATTTTAGGTTTTAAGATTTAACAAAATAGGGTTTTGAAATTGGAAGAAACTAGTGTTATTTTTAAAAGAATAATACTTACTGTGTGATTCTGGAAAGAAGGATTAATTAGGGTTAAAGCTTTTGATTCTTAAAAATAAGGCTACTAACTCTTTGGAATAGAGATTAGGGTTTTGGGAATTAATAAAATGATTTAGGGTTTTTGAAGTTTTGGAGACAAAAGAAATGATTTATGGTTTTTGAAAATAAAAGAAACGAATTAGGGTGTTTGGAGACAAAAGAAACAAATTAGGGTTCTTAGGTTTAGAAGAAATGTTTTAGGGATTTAAGGTTTAGAAGAAATGTTTTAGGGAGTTAAGATTTTAGAAGAAACAGAAGAATGATTTTTAGGGTTTTTGGAAATAGAAGAAATGATTTATTAAAGCTACTGTTAGAAAATAAAGAAATTAGAGATTCAAACCTTCGTTCGTTGGTTTAACCAAAAATTGCTTCTTGGATGAACAAGTACAAAGGCAAAGTTGCTGCCTTTGATGAATCGTTGATGGCTTTGCTTATTGCTCCTCTCCAATTCGAAGTCCCAAATTCCAGTCCGATGTTCCAAAGTTTTTCCTAAGTCCGATTGTTAATCTCCAAAAATTCCTCCTAAATTTTGATCCTAATTTTTGATCCCCCCTTTTTGTTGTTTTTTAGTCCTTATTTATAGAAGATTTTGATGATTAATTTCACTTGTTCACGAAATCTAACATTGATTAAGAAAAGGAAACCAAAATCGAATTGAATTTGGTTTTGAAAAAATTTGCGTCAGAAAAATTTCGCTGGCAAAAAAAAACTACTGCGGAAAAATTTTACTAGCGAAAAAAAACTACTGCGGAAAAATTACACTGGCAAAAAAGTTGCCACGGCTGGGGCTGGCGAAATTGCCTGCGGGCCATTTCGCCGCCTTCCTTTTCAGCGAAGAAATTTGTTGTTGCCAATTTTTATTTTTATTTATTTGTTTATTATTATTATTTTTTATTTTTTATTAATAAAAATTAAATATTAAAGTAAATATTATTTAATTAAGATAACACAAAAATTGTTTTGGACTAATTAAAATATATTGGACAACACAAAAATTATTTTGGACTTATTAAAATATATTAGATCGGACTGGGTCAAAAATTAAGGGTCTACAGTTTGCCCACTGCTTGAACGATATGAGACTTTAGTAAAAAGAGTGAAAAGCAATAAGACTTAATTTTTGATGAGATGGTTATTTGAATTTGTTTTGGGTACTTGGACTCGAGACTGAACTTGATTTGGGTACTTAGACCCGAGACTAAATTGAATTTGGGTACATGGATCTGGGATTGGGTACTTGGACCCGAGAATAATTTGATTTGGGTACTTGGACCTGAGATTGGGTGCTTGGACCCGAGATTGAATTTGATTTGGGTACTTGGACCCAAGATTGGATTGAATTTTGGTACTTAAACCCAGGATTGGGTACTTGGACCCAAGATTGATTTGATTTGGGTACTTGGACCCGAGATTGGATTGAATTTGGGTATTTGGACCCGAGATTGGGTACTTGAACCCCAAATTGGATTGAATTTGGGTACTTGGACCTGAGATTGATTTGATTTGGGTACTTGGACCCGAGATTGATTTGATTTAGTTACTTGGACCTGAGATCGGGTACTTAGACCCGAGACTGATTCGATTTGGGTACTTAGACACGAGAATGGGTACTTGGACCCGAGAATGGGTACTTGGACCCAAGATTGAATTTGATTTGGGTACTTGGACCCGAGATTGGATTGAATTTGGGTACTTGGACGCAGGATTAGGTACTTAGACCCAAGATTGATTTGATTTGGGTACTTGGACAAGAGATTGGGTACTTGGACCCAAGATTGGATTGAATTTGGGTACTTGGACCCGAGATTGATTTGATTTGGGTACTTGGACCCGAGATTGATTTGATTTGGGGACTTAGACCCGAGATTGGGTACTTGGACCCGAGAGTGATTTGATTTGGATACTTGGACCCGAGATTGGGTACTTAGACCCGAGACTAATTTGATTTGGGTACTTGGACCGGAGAATGGGTACTTGGACCCGAGATTGAATTTGATTTGGGTACTTGGACCCGAGATTAAATTTGATTTGGGTACTTGGACCTGAGATTGGATTGAATATGGGTACTTAGACCCAGGATTGTGCACTTAGGCCCAAGATTGATTTGATTTGGGTACTTGGACCCGAGATTGATTTGATTTGGGTACTTGGACCCGAGAATGGGTACTTGGACCCGAGATTGAATTTGATTTGGGTACTTAGACCCGAGAATAAATTTGATTTGGGTACTTGGACCCGAGATTGGATTGGATTTGGCACTTGGACCTGAGATTGAACTTGATTTTAGGGTACTTGGACCCAAGACTAAGTTTGACTAACCCTTTATAAATTGAAAAGTCTGACTGCTTTGGCTGTTCTATGCATGGTGGTTCTTCACCCTCAGAATGGTTCTTCATCCTTTGAGATTGGGTCTTCACCCTTGAAAATGGATCTTCATCCTTTGAGATCAGGTCTTTACTCTTGAAAATGGATCTTCATCCTCTGAGATCGGGTCTTTACCCTTGAAACATGGATCTTCATCCTTTGAGGTCGGGTCTTTACCCTGCTTCAGCTCTTTTAGCTAAACTGATCTTTCATCTTTTGCATCTTCATTCTTTTTATAGTTCTAATGTTCCATTCTTTTGTTCTTCATTTTTACAAAAATTCAGCTATTTTTAGTTGGCTCTCATATCTTATCCTGCCCCTAAAGATTTTTTCCATGCAAGCTTTGATTGATGTTTTTGTTGTCTAGTTCTTCGCACAAGCATGTATTTCTTCTCTTTGCAAGATTACTGGAGCTTTCTCAAGCAATGGGCTTTCTATGCCCCCTTGATTTGATATCTTCTTTTGATTATTTACTTCACAAGGTATTTGTTGTTCACTTTGAAAAGGAATAGACAATACAAGACAAGAAAGTGCGATGTGATATGCTCATGTATGCATGATATGCATGAATAATACTTACAGTCATTCCATCGACTCACAAACCGAAGTGATTAGCAGAAGTGTTCTCATTGGTTCCTTTTTGACGCTTGTTCAAGTCTTGCATTGGAATGATCGAAAGCTTTGCATTTGTGGCTTTTATCTTGAAGATGTTGAAAACACGAGTGGTGGAGACCCTAAGCAGCAAAGTCAAGGATGCATCCATTTCAAACTATATTTCAGCATGTCGGTTGGTGGTTTCTTCATAATTTTTCCAATAATAATTTCCTTTGCCCAATGTGTCCTTTGGAGATTCGACAGTTCAACATACTCCCCTTAGCTTGAAGGCTTTGTGTGACAAAAATATTTTTTATTTTTATTTATTTATTATTATTATTATTTTGAAATCAAATATTGGCTTTGCCAAATCAATGTCAATGTACCTCACGACTCGATTTTTCAAATTAGCATATCTATAATATGACAACCCTAGTTACCATACTAAACTGGGGAATTATTTCTATTTAAGCAAGAACTGTTGCACTTCAGATAGGCACATACACATTACTTGGCCAAAGGTCTCATTTGAGTTTAGCATGCTCATCCAAACTATCTCCACTAATAGACTTTACCTACCAAGAGAGACCAACAGGTCTTTGATAGGCTTGAAATGGGGTCTATAACGGACACTGGTTAAATGAAAGCTATTTGTAAGTTGGGGCTGATGTGACACAATGGACAAACCTTCACACTACAAATTTCTTGTTTGAACTTTAGGTAGTTGGGAGCAATCTTGCTAGACTTTAAATCCTTTCTATCTTCTTGGCATTAATCTGGATCTTGATTAGGACAATCTTTGTTTCTTTGCATAAAGTTTGGTACCCAAATTCATTTCTTTTCTTCTTCTACCTTTTCTTTCTTTTTATTTTTCTTACTCCTCCCTTTCTTTGAGCATTTTTATCATTTTTGTCCCTTTTCCTTGTAGGACTGTCAAGTACAGAACTTTCAAAAACTGAATGGTCTTTCTCCTTTTTCTTTGATTTTGATCGACTCTTTGGTTGGGTTGGACCAATTCAAGTCAAACCGTCCTTATAAACCAAATGGAAGCCTTTTGCTGTCTTAGGTAAAAGAGAACTCAGTTGGCTTTTTGAACCATTTTGGGTTTTATCTTTCTTCCTTTTTCTTTTTTCCTTTTTTCTTTTGTCCTTTTTTTTTCTTTTCTTCTTTTTTTTTTTTATTTTTTCTTTTCTTCTCTTTTTTTTGTTTTTTTTTTGTTTGGTTCTAGCCTAAAAGAGTTGTCTTGTTTGTACTAACTTGGGCTTCCAATAATGGATGAGTGGAGTGACATAAATCTTCTTTAATATGGATAAATCATTTGTTACTCTGATGCTGTCTTGATATATTGAGATATTAGGTGAACTTCAACTATCCTTATGGTCTTGAGAACATCAACTATCCTTACGGCTTTGGCTATGCATTCCATTCTTTGATCTTCTTGCCTCTTCACCTTAGTGATCATAAAACTTGTCAAAAGTATCACAACAACTCAGGGTAGGTTATTGGGGTTTGTAAGCCAATGAAAAGAAAGCTAAAATTTTATGAAGGCTCAAAGGGACAACTAGGGATTGATATTTAATAGGGTGGATACTAGTTGTTGGCTAACCAAACAACGCCTAGATCATTTCTCTCTTAAAAAAGTAGAGTTCAATTTCACCTCAAAAGTTTGTCAAAGCATGTTCTAAGACTGACTAGGACCAAGACAAAGGTAATTATGCAGAAGCCCTCTCTAAGTAAGCATACACAACTCAATGCTATAGAGCAATTTCCTCACCTAGTAAAGTCATTCAAGTCATGATTCCTAGACACATTAATTTATGAACATCAAGCTAGATTCCTCATTGGTTGAGCACCAAATGAACAAAGACCAGCAAAATTTTGATGAAAATAATTTATTTAAAGAAACTTTAAGTTTGAAAAGCACAATAGTTCCAAAATATTAAATAATGTAAGATTGAAAAAGCAACATTCAAGCTAAGGAAAGTTCATTGAGTTTAAGATTCTTTTCCTTTCACATCTTTAATATTTCAATCTTGAAAGGATGATAAAACAAAATCTTCTTCCAATCCTTTTCCCACCATGAAGGTTGTCGGTGGAGGTACTCTTCCAAACTTAGGCAAAGGATTGTTCTTTGTATTGGGCTTGTCTAGCTCCGGTAACTTGCCATTATCAATTAAATTCTAGATCTCATGCCTCAACAAGCCCATGATTAATTATTCTTAGTATAAACTAGGCTCACAATTGATTTTTGGTATTTTGTAATTGACCTAAATATTTTGCAAGCTCTTTGTAAGAAAAGGTTGAATGAAAATAATTTTGTTTCTAAGCCCATTGTAAAAATATTTTAGAAAAAATGGATTTTGGGCTTAGTATTTGGGCCATGAGCAAAAGAATTTTTTATTTATTTTTAGAAAAATTTTATGTCCAAAGACCATTTTTGAATATGTTTTAAAAATAGCTTTGGTCTTTTGGATTTAGAGAAAAGTTTATTTTGAGCTTACAATGTACTTAGGTCATATTAGAAAAAGAACAAACCAAATAAGCCATGATTTAAGCCAAGATAAATTAACCATAGTCAAACAACATGCATTTGGGGTAAAAACCTAAGGAAAGTAACTAGGCCAATTCCATGAGCTTTAGTCTTTGGGTTAAAAGGATTAGGTTCCCATAGCAAGTATATACCAAATGGTACAAGGCTATGAGTGGTTATGACATGCTCGATCTCCATACCTTGAGTGAAAGTATGGTATCCCTTACATAACATAACACGCGCAACACGGGCATCCTAACTCACGCACACAATGCAATCTAATATGATGCAATGGATAATATCATTATAAGAAAGAATAGAATAATATGAAGACCAACAGAATCAACATCTCTTATCCCCAGTGGAGTTGCCACTGTCAGCGGGTATTTTCGCCCCCACTCCCGGTGGAATTGTTCTTGCGACTTCGGCACTGTTTAGGCTCGGGGCCTTAGAGAACACGGACCTAAGTCCAAAGAAAATGGAGTCGCCGCCCGAACGGGCCAGAAAAAAGAAAGGGGTGGATGACTCGATTCCTAAGGAATCCCAACCCCCTAATGGGTTTGAAAAGTTAGGTACGTGTGGGGAAGGTGAGAAATGGCCCAGCACCCCCCACAACGCCTTGTTCATTGGAAGCGGCCTTCTTTACAGGTCTTAATATTATAAAATTCTTAAATATAACAACATTATGCATATTACATACAATAATTGAAATAAAGCATCGTTATATTAAAATCAAAGCAATGTCCAAACAAAGAAAATAAATGGACACCCATCCGAGGATGGAAACATGTCCTTACATCATCCATGTCTAAACCAATAGGACACCCGCCAAAAGGTAGAAACATGTCCTTTACACTGGTCCAAAATATAAAAGCAATTTAAATTACATGATATTTAACTAATGAGGTACCCACAAAGTGGAAACATACCTCTTTCAACACTTGAAATATAAATCGATAAAGTAAATAACTATTCATTATAAATAAATCATTCATCAAAGATATTAAACATCAATCAAAATATATAATAAACATTAATCCATGATAAATTAAATAAATCAAGTATTGAACTTAAATAAATCAACCATCCAAAGCATATAATAGACTACATAATTAAATCTATAAATAAAGCAAGTAAAGGTACAAATTAGGGTTACTGTTTCTATTTAAATTTCTTTAATTAACATTTGGGGTTTTGGAATCTTAAGATATTATTATTGTTATTTGTTTAGGCTACTGTAAGTTTTAAGAGAATTGAAAGGGATTAGGGTTTTATAATTTAAGAAATTAGTAAGGTTCTTTGATTGATCAAATTAGGGTTTAAGGAGTAAAATTATGGAATTAAGGTTTTAGAATATTAAAATATTAGGTTTATAGCTCTTGGTTACTAGATTGTTGTTTTTATGCTTACTATGTTGAGTTTTAATATTTAGGTTTATAGGGTTTTAAGGATTAGGGTTTGGGAAAATTAGGGTTAACGTATTAGTTTTTAGGGAATTATGGTTTAGGAAAACTTAAGTTTTAGATTAATTGGTTTTGGGTTTACTGTTTGTATTTTGAATAATCATAATAATGGCAGTAAAACATAAAGATTTATAATACATTAATAAATAATGACCTGAACCCATACGGCGGTCCCGCTAGCCAGTTAGCGGGCGGGCACCCCTTGCTTGGTTCCGGTCCGCACCTGGAAGATTTTGAAAATTGGCTTCTAGGATTGTAGGTGTCGGTGTTAAAAATTAAGATTTTAAGGTTTAAGTTTTAACAAAATAGGTTTTTGAAATTGGAAGAAACTAGTGTTATTTTTAAAAAAATAATACTTACTGTGTGATTTTGGAAAGAAGGATTAATTAGGGTTAAAGCTTTTGATTCTTAAAAATAAGGCTACCGACTATTTGGAATAGAGATTAGGGTTTTGGGAATTAATAAAATGATTTAGGGTTTTTGAAGTTTTTGGAGACAAAAGAAACGATTTAAGGTTTTTATGGTTTTTGAAAACAAAAGAAACGAATTAGGGTGTTTGGAGACAGAAGAAACAAATTAGGGTTCTTAGGTTTAGAAGAAATGTTTTAGGGATTTAAGGTTTAGAAGAAACGATTTAGGGATTTAAGGTTTAGAAGAAACAGAAGAATGATTTTTAGGGTTTTTGGAAATAGAAGAAACGATTTATTAAAGCTACTGTGAGAAAATAAAGAAATTAGAGATTCAAACCTTTGTTCGTTGGTTCCACCAAAAATTGCTTCTTGGATGAACAAGTACAAAGGCAAAGTTGCTGCCTTCGATGAATCATTGATGGCTTTTCTTATTGCTCCTCTCCAATCTGAAGTCCCAAATTCCAGTCCGATGTTCCAAAGTTTTTCCTAAGTTCGATTGTTAATCTCCAAAAATTCCTCCTAAATTTCGATCCTAATTTTCAATCCCTGCTTTTTCTTGTTTTATAGTCCTTATTTATAGAAGATTTTGATGATTAATTTCACTTGTTCATGGAATCTAACATTGATTAAGAAAAGGAAACTGAAACTGAATTGAATTTGGTTTCGAAAAAATTAACGTCAGAAAAATTTCGCCGGCGAAAAAAATTGCTACGGAAAAATTTCGCTGGAGAAAAAAAATTGCTGCGAAAAAATTACGCTGGTGAAAAAGTTGCCGCAATTGGGGTGGGTGAAATTGCCTGCCGTTGGGGTGGGCGAAAAAATTATTTATTTATTTGCTTATTATTATTATTTTTTATTTTTTATTAAAAAAAATTAAATACTAAAGCAAATATTATTTAATTAAGATAACAAAAAAATTATTTTGGACTAATTAAAATATATTGGACAAGACAAAAATTATTTTGGACTTATTAAAATATATTAGACCGGACTAGGTAAAAAATTAAGGGTCTACACTACCATGTCAGAAAAGATAGATAGCATGCACCTCTGAAATGAACCTAGTGCATTGCAAAGTCCAAATGGATTCCTCCGAAAAGAAAATGTCCCAAAAGGACAAGTGAAGGTCATCTTAGGTTGGCCTTTGGTGCTATAGGAACTTGGTAATAACCTAAAATACCATCAAGAAACACATAGTAAGCATTCCCAGATAACCTTTCTAGCATTTGGTAATTAAATGGAGAATGAAAATGATCTTTCTTGGTTACCCAATTTAATTTCCCATAGGATTTACAAATTCTCCACCCAGTTTGTGTGCATGTTGGTTCCAACTCACCTATAGACCACTAATTTCCTAAATTGAACCCAGTCCAATGTTTGAATCGCTCGGATAGGTTTAATTTGATATGAGCTAAGCTTATATCTAATTGGACATCCCAATTCGATATGAGCACTTGTCCAATTTGATATGAGTTTTACTCATATCGAATTGGACTCATATGGAATTGGCCATGGTCTAATTCGATATGAGCCAATTTCATATCAAACTAGAGAAGCTAAATTTTCTTAACTTAGTATCCTAATTAGGTTATCTCCAAAAGGATTTGGATAATCAATAAGTCTTCATATTGGTTTAGGACTGGAAAACCTAATTAAAAACCCTATGATTGCTTATAAAAAGAAGGAAAAAGAAAAAGAGGAGGGAACCAGCAACTAGGTTTAGCTACGACCACAATTAATAAACCAAAAAGTAATAGTCAAAAAGCAAGAAAAACAAAAGAGAGACAGTAGACCAAAACATCCATTAATCTTTGATCATTGAGGGACCAGCCAAAATTCAACTTGATCCAGGTAGTAGCATCATCAAGCTTCATTCAATGTATCAAATTTGGTGGAGCAGAAGTCACAAGTTTGCTTTTACTAACTCAATCTATTTAAACTCCAATTGGTTATTTCCATTCTTTAATAACATGGAAGCAATTGTTGCCCGAAATCATAAACATAATTTTTATAAATCTCGTCCAGTTAAGTGTAACTTTGATCTCAATTTTGTTCAAAACATTAACTATATGATTTAATCCAAGCTATTTTGATACAAACCCAAATTCCATAATCCAAAACCCTAATCTTTTGTTGCATTAGGTAAAACCCTAATTTGCATGTTTTAGCCCTATTCTATTTTCCAAAATCCTAATTTACATGTTTTAGTCTTAATTTATTTTCTAAAACCCTAATTTGCATGTCTTAGCTTTAATTTATTTTCTGAAACCCTAATTTGCATGTTTTAGCCTTAATTGCTTATCAAATTCTAGTTTCCATGTTTTAATCTTATTTTGCATGTGAAATTAATAATTTGATTAGTAGAAACCCTAAAACCCTAGTTTTGCAATCTAACCCTAATTTATAGAAGCAAACCCTAATTTGATGAAACCCTAATTTAATTATCATCGATTTGTTGTTATTTGTTCATGATGGACGATATGATGATGTATGATTATTTATTATTGTTTATGATGGATGATTGTATTATATTTATGGACTTATTATTTGGATTTTGAAAGATGTATTCTACTTTGTGGGTGCCTTGTTTATTCTAATTATTTATTTATTTTCCACATGTTTCCACCTTTAGATGAGTGTCCTATTTTATTTATTTGTAAGAACATCTGGACTTTGTAAGGCATGTTTCCATCTCATGTGGGTGCCCATTCTTATTTTATTTGATTTATAATATGATGAATGTTTATTTCTTTTAATTGCATGTATTATGGAAAATATTATAATAAGTTAAAAATTTGATAATGTTAGACCTAAAAAGGAGGCTGGTTCTAGTGAACCGGGCATTATAGGGGTGCTGGGTCATTCTTATCTTTCACATGCATGCCTAATTTCTCAAACCTAATAGGGGTTGGTGATTCCTTAGGAATTGAGTCATCCACCCCTTTCTATCTTCCCGGCCCATTCAGGTGGTGAATCCTATACTTTGGGTTTAGGCCCATGTTCTCTAAGGCCTATAGCCTAATAGTGCTGAAGTCGCATTAACCATTCCATTAGGAGTAGGGGTAAAAATCTCCAATGACAGTGGTGACTCCACTAGGGATAAGAGAAGTTGATTTCATTGGTCTTTATATTAGTTTATTCTTTCTTATTATGATATTACCCATTGAATCACTTAGATTACATTGTATATATGAGTTAAGACGCCTTGTAAAACCCATGCTATATTGTGTAAGGGATACCATACTTTCACTGAAAATATGGAGATCGAGCATTACATGCCACTCATAGCCTCATACCTTTTGGTATACACTTGCTATAGGGACCCAAGCTTCTCAACCCAAAAATCAAAGCCCATGCAGTTGTCCTAGTAACTTCCATAGGTTTACCTTGAATTCTTGTTGTTTAACTATGATTAACATATTGTGATATGAGTTATGGCCGAGTTGGTTTGTTTTTTCTAATATGACCTAATTATGGGGAAAGCCCAAAATAATTTTTATTCTTTTAAGAACAAAAGACAAAAATTATTTTCAAACTCGTTTTCAAGATAGTCTTTGGATATAAAACCTTTTTAAGGTATGTTATGATCTTTTATGTGTGTGTTTTTAAGGTAAATTTCTTTATTGGTTTTTAGTTAATTTTTCCATAAATGTGTGTTGAAGTCAGCTTGAAGCATTATGATTTAGGTTGAAGCATGAACATGTGCAAAATGGAGCTTTAACAAAGCCAATTTGGAGAAAAGTGCATTGGACACGGCCAAGAATTTGGAAAATTAAACACGACCATATTTTCAATGACTTGGCCTAGTCCTTCGTGAGAAAAGAATTAAAATTTTGCAAATCGTGACACACCCATCCTACTTGGTCGTGTCACTATGAAACGGCCAGGACAAACATGACTTGGCCATGTCCCTTTGTTAAGGAAAGAAACTTAAAGGCAGAAGTAGACACATGGAGAAGACATGGCCAGGTCACAAGCTATTTCACATGACACACCCACTGGCTTGGTCGTGTTCCACCTAAAGAGCAAAATAACCAAAGAGAGGTAGAAGAAGGCATGGCCATGAAACACAACCATGTCATTGGATGTGTCACTCCACACAGCAAACATGCATTTGATAGGCAGTGATGGACATAGGCACATGACTTACCTGTGTCTAAGGAAAAATTGATAGACATGGCCAAGTCAATCATAACATGGACGTGTCAGTATGTGATTACTTTTAATTATTAACACGTTTAGAGGGAAGAGATGGGAGACAACAAGAATGTTTATTTTTGAAATAAATAAAAGAAGTGAAAAGGTGAGTTATTTTTATGGGAAGAAAGGTTAAAAATAACTAAAAGGGGGAACAAAGGGAAGTGAGGAGTATGGGGTTGAACAAAGCAACATTCTCTATGTCTTAACACTTAAAATAATTAGAATGGGAATGAAGAGGGGAACACATTTGAGAGGGCTACCATTCTCCATTGCTATTTATCTTCTTCTTATTAAAATACACCATCATCATCATCATCACCATTTCCAACTTCATCCTCCTTTCATTTTCATATTTTTCTTCCATAGGCAAGCTTCTTTAATATTTTTTGTAGATAGTGTTTGGGTAGTTTTTGAACAAGCTCTTGAGAAGGTTAGATTTGGGCGAAGTTTATAGAGTTAATTAGAGGCTTAAGAAAGTTTTCACTTCATTTTGAAGGATAGAACCATTGATTGAAGGGTTGAAGAGGGCTTGGGAGTTCTTTATCACATTCAAGTTGACCTAAGAGGGAGAATAAAAAGTTTCAACTCTTGGCATCTTCAAGGGGTTTTTCATTTTCTCTCAATTAATTCATTTCCAGATTTTTATTATTTTGAATGAACATTAATATTTCAATGGATAATTGTGATTTGATTTATATTGAGATGAATATTTATTTTGAATTCATGATGAGCTAAATTACCCAGGCCTAGGGTTTCAATATATTTGATCAAATGCCTTAATTCAATATCTCCATTAATATAACTTGTTATTAGTTGTTTGCATTGAATTATATGTTAGGTTGATAGATCGGCCACCTATTGATCTCTTAATATTGAATGATGATTGAGAGGTGAAATTTGATATTGGAACTATGCAATCAACTGCCTAAGAATAAATTAGAAATATAAGTTCTAGGGTGTAATTAATTTGCTAGTTAAAATAGTTGGCTTTTGTTAATTCATGAATGTGAAAACTAATGAATTGAGAATTGCAAATTGATATTGTGGAGAAAATTAAATTATAAGGTTATGTTAATGGATAATAGAGAATTGCGCTTTGATTAAATTGATCTACAAACCCTAGGTACCATTTAAGAATTTAAATTAATCTTGCACAACCATTACCCATTTTACTTTTAAATTTTAATTACTTTTCACCATTGCAACTTATCACACATTCACTCTTTAATTCATTGCTTCAATCAAACTATTACAAATAAACACCTTCTTTGTGAGACGACCTTAGGACATTCCACCATTTGCTATAACTACCTCGTATACTTGCAAGTGTCACTTCTAATAGTATTTAGTGGAGCACAATAACTTTTTGGCGTCACTGCTAGGGAAGGGTGTTTTTAGTAGTAGTTTGATTATCTTATTTTATTTTAATAGTGTAAAGTGTTTCTTTTTAATTTGACTAGGTGATTTATGCAAGGACGAAGGTCTTAAGTCAATGAACTTGTTCCATTCAGAAATGACATTCATAGACTTCTTAGAACCAAGGGAGTCGATCCTTTGGGACAAGAAGGAGAAGACAAGAAAGAGCAATTTATGGAGAACAAGAAAGTAAAGATGGGTGAAGTAGAGGAATTGCCCATGAAGGAGTTTGCTTGACCAATTATTAGGGTAATGACATTATGTATATGGTTAAGCAGAGTTGCAAGAAACCATGAACTAAAAAAATGCTCATTATATTATGTGTAGACCCTTTATTTTGGCCCTAGCTAGTCTGATCCCTGATAAAGAAGGCCAAGCTAAATTTCGTCCGATTATAAAAGTTCAAACCTAGTTTGTAGCTTTGAAACAGGTTAGTCCAGTTTTTAAAGGCCTAAAGTAAGTTGGTTTAATTTTTAAAGTCCTAAAATGGTCTGATCCAATCTTAAAATCCCAAAGCAATCGGGTCTGACCAAAAATTGGCTTAGCAAATTTGCTACCAAGCTGGCCATGGTGAATCGGCCTTGCCAATTTGCCATAGGCCATGCCTGGGGTGAATTGGCTTGGCCAATTCATCCATGCCAATTCATCCTAGACCCTTGCCTAGGGTAAATTGGCAGGGATAATTTGTCCCATGCCCTTGCCTAGGGGCATGGGACAAATTGGCAGGCCATGCATAAGAGTATAGAGCAAGGCCTATGACAAATTGGATAGCCCAATTCGCCATGATCCCTTAACCCAGCCTCAATTTGGTTTATTAAGTTTCCTAAACAATATGAGACTTTGTTTGACTTTCGGATTAGCATATTATGGTTTTTGTTTAATCATCCTTTGCATATAAATAGCAACAATTAATACAAAAGGCAGAGATTAATAATGAGAGGCAGCAAAGAATTATCAAAAACACACTAAGAGCAAAAATGAAGAAAAGCAACAAAGATCAAAAAGATTAACATAGAAGCAATAGCTACAATTAATAAAAAGAATCAACAACCATCAATTATCCCAACAATTGTTCCACTCAACCAAATACTACAATTGATCCAGGCAAGCAGTAGCATAAGTAAGCTTATTTCAATTTATTAACCTTAGTGGAGCCTTCGATGCATGTTTTACTTTCTAAATCTAGTTAATATTAAAGCTTAAAATAGTTATGAATGAATCCAATATTGAATGATTTAGAGGTTATAAAATTGTTTTAATCCAGTAAGTTAATTTAATTCTTGTAGCAATTTTTATTCTTTAATATCTATCATCATACATTATGCTTAATTCCATCTAGTAGCAATCTACATATCCAGGACATATGCTTATTTAAATTAATATGCAGTGGTCATAGTTCATGTAATCATAGTAAGCATCAAACCCTAATTTCTAAATCCTAAATCTACAAAACTAGAAACCAAAACCCCTCTCTCTAGAACCCTAATTTCTTAAACCCTAATCCTTAAATCCCTAAACCCTAATTTAGATAAAAACTCTAATTTCCTATTAAAACCATATCATTTAAACCGTCTACCTTTCGGGAGCACTGTCCCTATCTCTTGCAAGGCACGCTGCCACCTCGAACATGCCTGCTAACCAGCTAGCGGGACTGTTGTAAGAGCAATCCTCGTAGTAGTGCATTATATTTCCTTAATGGGATAATATTAAGATATGTTTTTTTTATTTTTTTAATTATTCAATTATTTTCATATGTGTTGTATTATTTCCTTGCTTTACTATTTTCTTAGATTTATATGTACTTTTAAAGGGAATTTTAAAAGGCATGTTTTCATCTAGTATGGGCGCCTTGTTTATTTAGTTTATGTAATTTATTTTATTTCAAAGGCTTTGGACAATTATAAGGGACATGTTTCCACATTTTGGTGAGTGTCATATTCTATTTATTTTCTTGTGAACATTTAAGGATTGTAAGGGTGTGTTTCCATATAAGGATTGGTAACAATATTATTTTGTGATTTACTATTTTATATTATTTTAATGACTGAATTCATTCTATTAATAATTGCATGTAGTATGGATAATATTATAATGCTTAAGAATTTAATAATATTTAGACATGAAAAGAAGATCGGTTCCAATGAACTGGGGGTATTGGGGTACTGGTCATTTCTCACCTTCCCCATGTTTACCAACTTTTTAAAAAGGGATGTTTATTTTCAAAGTATGGAAAAGAGTGATAGACTTTGGATATGTGACAATTATGTATTGATAAGCAGAGATTTAGCCTGACACGCCAAGTGACATGGCCATGTTATTGAGTGTGTCATAGCTACTATAATGCAAGATTAATGACATGTGTAATGACATGCCCATGTTGTTAGGCATGTCAAAGCTTTTGTAAGGTGGACAAATGGCACGGTCATGGACACGCCCATGTCATGGGCGTGTCACTTGAAGAATTTGCTTAAAATAACTTTTTTTTCTTATCTTTCATCTATGGTTTTTACCCTTGTGTTAAGAATATACAATGTTTAATTATGGTTTAAGATTGGAAATACCTTTAAATGTGATACTAAATGATTATTTATGATCACATTTGGCATAGCCATTGATGAGAATTGATTTTCCCAATCCAAGTGTTGAAGGGAAAGTTGGAAGAGAAGGTTGGTGATTGTAATATCCCGAAATGTGCCCTAGAAGTTTTGATATAATTATTGTTTTAATTGGATTATGTGTATAAGTTAAATTGAAAGAGAAAAGAAATTAAGATAGAAGTGTATATGTTGTATATATGAATATATATAACATATACATAAGTCAAAATGTGATGGTCAAAGAAGGTTAGTGGAAGAAGATATTTATGTGTTTTTAAGTAATTAATTAATTAAAGGAAATGGAAATTAAATAATGAGTGGAAGAGAAGAAATGGGATTATTTTAATAGTTAAAATACTTGGAGGAGGTTTAAAGGAATTTTGTGTGGAGATTAAGAGTTGACTTTGTTTCTTTTTTCTTCATTTTCTTCTTTGTTTTCTTTGTTGGCCGGACAACCAAGAGAGAAGAGAACAAGAGAGAGATTAATGGTTCTAAGATCAAAATCTAAGGAGATTTGAAATGATCAAGTTGAAGATTGAGGAATTTCATCAACTTTGGTAAGTTCTCTCTTGATTTCTTGTGTTGTTTTTGAAGTTATGTGGGTTTGTGGTTTGAAGTTGTATTTGAGAATGTGTTTGGTTTGATTGTGTTGGTTTTAAGAGTATTTGGTTTAAGTGGTTTTGGATTTTGGGGTTGGATTGAAGAAAAGAGTAAGTTGGTTTGTATAGATTGAGTTGTGGTTGTATTTAGAGTTTTGATGAAGTTTGTGATTTGTGTTTGATGTGTGTTTAGGTTTGTTTTGGTGTTGTTGTAAGTTTGAGATGGTTGTTGGGTATGTTTTGTTAAGGTTATTTGAAGTGGATGTTGATGGATAGAAGTGTTTTGTTGGTTGTGGTGTTGTCTTGGCCAGAATCTGGGTTTTTGGCCTGACACGCCCATGAGCACGTCCAGAGTCCTTAGGCGTGTCGTATGTTCTGTGTGGCAGTAGGTGTGACACGGCCATTAACACGCCCGTGTTAGTGAGCGTGTCTTAGCTACTGTGATTTTGGAGAATTTACACGGCCAGGAGCACGTTCAGGTTGTTGGACGTGTCGATGTTTTTGTGTGAGGCAGTATGTATTACACGCCCAGTGACATGCCCGTGGTCATGAGCGTGTAATAGCTTCTGTGTTGTGAAGTTAGGGCACGGTCAGGAACACGCCCGTGTGGGTGAGCGTGTCCAGTTTAGGGTTTGCCCTAATTGATTCTTAGCCTTATGATCTTATGAGGGTTTCTTCATTCTTTTGGAATAGGTTGTGAAGAAAGTGAATTACCCTAATTCAAGAGGTGTTAGATTCTTAAAGGAAGAAGTGTTTAGAGTTGTGAGGATTGTTGTTAAGGTAAGTACAAGTTCTTCATTTATGCATATATTTATATGATCTAGAGGCTTATCATATGTGATTGTAAATGTTATGTTGTGTATATTGTGAATTGCTATGCATACATATATATATATATACACTTGAATGATGAAATATGAGATGTGAAACTAATGTGGTTGATTATAATGATATGGAATTGGAAATGTGAAAAGTATGAGTTATGAGATAATGATTGTTGAGGCATGATTGCCTAATGGATTGTGGATTGTGAAATAAAGTTTAAAATAAAATAATTATATGTCTAATATGTTGATTCAACTTTCAGAGTTCTGTATTTGGCGGCATGCCTATGAATCACTAGATAGGCGAAATGGGATGGCCCGTAAGCCGATTCTAGTTGAAAAATGTGAATATGAATCACTGGATAGGTGAAATGGGATGGCCCATAAGCCGATTCCAGTTGAAAAATGTGAAATGATAAATGTGAAATGTGAATTAAAGTAACAGTCTAGCCGGGTTGAGGATCTCCACGATTAGTCGAGTTGATGGTCCAAGAGACTGGGTCTGTTACACTATCCATGGATAGAGATATGATATCTGTTGCCTACAGGCTTGATTATTGTGATTATGGACCAAAGCAGTAATTCTGAACTTTGAATAACATATTAGTGTGTTGTGGGCCCTGTCTGTCTTGGTTTTCAATGTGGTTATTGTATGATGAATAAGATATAACTTGAAATGTAATATTCTTTTGAACAATGAATAAAACTTGATTGTATGACATGGACATTGCATCATAGCTTAATGATACTATAGCTTGTATTACTAAGCCGTTGGCTTAGCGCGATTGTGATTCATCGCGCAGGTGACAGAGGAGAACCCGAGAGTTCAGCTAGACTGAGTGAGTCTAGACATTGAGGAGTTGCTTTAGAGCTTAAAGATCAGAGAGTCAAGCTGCCAATCATGTATATATTTTATGTTTTGTAATCTTTGATCTTAATGTATATAAAATTGCAAATATTTCTAAAATTTCCGCTGCGGAGTCATTAAACGTTTTGTTTTTATCTATTGGGACTTATAAATTCTATTATACGTTTTATATTTGTTATATTTGATTTTATTAACGATGTGCCTTGTGTATTTGTAAACTGTGACCTTTCTATATTCAGTATACGTATATTACGATCGTTTAAGCATGCTGTGTACGTATACGGAATATAGGGGTGTTACAATTATTTTGGTATCAGAGCCTAGGTTTGAGATTCTCAACCTAGGTTAACTATATGGAGAAGAATCTTTTGGTTTTAAAAAGTCAGATTTTGAATATAATACATGTTTGGTATTGGCAGACTCTGATCTTTAATAAGGTGTATTCTGCTATGATTGCAGATATAGGTTGTGATGGATCCTCGTTCACATCAGTTTGTTGAGGGAAGTGCGGAGAGTGTAGCTCCAGATGAGGGTAGAGATGAGGCTAGACTTGATAGAGCCGGTGAAGCACCTGCTTCTGGGTCAGGGAGACCAGTTGGTGATGAGGTTCCACCAGCTTGGTTCAGGCATATGATGGAAATGATGAGACAAGCACCAGTGCAACCACCACCTCAGCCTTAAGTACCAGTGAGATAGTATGATAAGTTGAGGAAGTTTGGAGCAGAAGATTTTCTGGGTACTGTCGATCCAGCAGTGGCTGAGCAATGGCTAGACAAAGTACAGAGGATATTTATCCAGTTACAAGCCACTTCAGAGGAAAAATTTGATTATGCAAGGTCATTGTTGCAGAAGGACGCCTATGATTGGTGGAAGACTGTGCATCATGCCATGGATGATCCACCTACTCTGTCTTATGCTGATTTTCTTAGAGAGTTTGAGTTGAAGTATACTCCGAGGGAGTATAAAGATACGAAGAAGATGGAGTTTTTGAGTTTGAGGCAAGATCACCGGACAGTGACAGAGTATGAGGTTGAGTTCATCCAGTTAAGCCATTATGCTGGAGGTATTATATCTGATGAGATTGACAGATGTAGAAGGTTTGAGGAGGGACTGAGGCCTTCTCTTATGTAATATCCCGGAATAGACCCTAAGAGTTTTGGAGTTATTGTTGTTGTATTTGGATTTAATGTATATGTGTATATGTGAAATATAAGGATAATATATGTAAGACATATACATATACATCACATATACATGGGATATATATAATGGTGAAGGATAAGTGAGTTGTATATATATTTGTATAACTAAATAATAATAATAATAATAAAGACAAAAAGAAAAGAGAAGAAGAAAATCAAAGAAAGAATATGTGGTGGAGATTTAAAGTATTATTATTATTATTACTATTGTTATTGTTATTGTTATTATTATTATTATTATTATATATATATATATATGGATAAGGACAAAGGAAAGAAGTAGAAACTTCTTCTTCCTTCTACTCCTTCTTCGTCTTCTTCGTTCTTCTTGGCCGAGAGAGAGAGAGAGAGAGAGAGAGAGAGAGAGAGAGAGAGAGAAAGATGTGATTTTCTTACCAAATTTCTTAAGGAATTCAAGAGATTTGATGATAGAGATGAAGATTTGATAAAGGATTCAAGTAAGTATTTATTTCTTTAAATTGATTTTCATTGTTTGAGTTGGGTTTGGTATGGTTGATGTGTGATGATGATGATATTGAAAGATTTAAGTATATATATGTGTTGATTTGGTAATTGGATGATGATAATATGATTATTTGTGAAGATGATGATGAATTGTTGAATAAGGGTTGAGTTTAATGAAATTTGGGGATTTGATAAATTGGTATATGAATGATGTTTATAATGATGATTGGTGTGTGTTTTGAGTGTTGTTGATGTTTTGGTAAGTTTGTTATGGTTTTTGGGTGTGTTTGATGAAGATTGTTTGAAGTGAGTAATGATAAAAAGATGGGTATTGTTGGATGTTGTTGTGTGTTGACCGGAATCTGGGTTTTTAGTCGGACACACCCAGAGACACGGCCAGTTTGTTAGGCGTGTCGTTGGTTCTGTTTTCTGGAGTTGGTAGCACGAGCAGTGACACGCCCATGTTATTGAGCGTGTCATAAGTTCTGTGTGGCAGTAGAATTGACACGACCAGTAACACGCCCGTGTTATTGAGCGTGTCATACCTACTGTGAGTTTGGAGAATTGACACGGCCATGAGCAAGCTCTTGTTGATTGGACGTGTTGATGTTTTTGAGATACAGAATGTATTACACGCCCAGTGACACGCCCGTGGTTATGAGCGTGTCAATGTTTCTGTGTTGTGGAGTTAGGGCACGATCAGGAACACGCCCGTGTTGATGAGCGTGTCATGTGTTGAGTTTGCCCTAATTGATTCTTATTTGTATTATCTCATGTGTATTTCTAAGTGAGTGTGTATGATTACTTTTGGATTAGGTTTTAAGAGATGGAATTGCCCCTAATCCAAGTATTGAAAGATCTATGGAAGAGAAGTTATATGGGAGTGAGTTCTTTAGAGGTAAGTACAAAACCCTATTGGATTGCATATAAGTATATTGTTAAAATAAATATTAATATTGTATATGCAATGAAAAGATAAGAGATATGATAATACATTAATACATATAAGATGTGAAGGCATTCAATATATATATGTTATGAAATGTGAAAGATGTGAGGATATGATTTGTATGATGTGTATTCCAATTTATATGGTAATGCAATTGATTGTGCATACTTGAGTAATGAATGATTATGTATATAAATATCAAAGATGAACTATGAAATGTGATAATGTGATATTGTGATGAACTATGAAATGTGATAATGTGATATTGTGATGAACTATGAAATGTGATAATGTGATATTGTGATGAACTATGAAATGTGATAATGTGATATTGTGATGAACTATGAAATGTGATAATGTGATATTGTGATGAACTATGAAATGTGATAATGTGATATTGTGGTGAACTATGAAATGTGATAATGTGATATTGTGATGAACTATGAAATGTGATAATGTGATATTGTGGTGAACTATGAAATGTGATATTGTGATGGAATATGAAATGTAAATTGAGAGGTGATGATGTATAAAGCCATTGTGGTTGGCTATGATATTGAGAATGAGATAAATGAGGCATGTTTTGCCTAAATGATGCCATTGTGGTTGGCTATGATGATGTAAATGATGATGAGAATGAGAATGAAATTGATAATGAAATAATAAATGAATTGTGTGGCTAATGTGTTATTCATTTTCAGAGTTTTGTTGTTGGTGGCATGCCTAATAAGTGTAACAATCTCTTGAAGTTAGGTTGGATTGAATCCTTGAAGCCTAATTGAGATGTTACCACCCTTGAAGCTAGGTTGGGTTAGTTCTTGAAGCCAAGTTGGGTAGAAGCTTAGCATGCTTTGCTCCCCTTGAAGCTTGGTTGAACTTAATCCTTGAAGCCTAGTTGGGTATATGATATTGATAAATGTGATAACAAAACCAAAGCATTAACTCTGAACTTTGAATGACATATTAGTGTCTTTTGGGCCCGAGTCTGTCTTTGTTGTTAATGTGATGTATATACAAGTTGAAATAAATGAGTAATGGGATCTATGTTGCCTTTGTTGGAAATGTGAGTTGTGAATGATGAATTGTGGTTAGTGATATGATTATATAACATACATGAATTATTGAAAGGAGATATGGTTTGTGAAGTTATATGCAATATGCGATTATAAAGTATAAAATGATATATATGATATGTATGAGGTGAAATTGGTAAGTATCATAATATGAAGGTTCTATCAATTTATTGAATTATGTTTGATGGTTATGTTATATGTGTATATGTATATCCTCTATAAGGTTAATAGGATTATATGAAGAATGCATTGAAAAAGGGGAAAACGGAGTAAGAAAATGTTAAAACATGAGACTAAACATATGAGGTATGTTTCCTTTATATTGTATATTTTAATGGTTACTTGTACTACTAAGCTTTCGAGCTTAGCGCGGTTATCTTAATCGCGCAGGTATATAGGTGATGAAGCTGGAGATAAGCTACTATGTCACAACGAGGACAAGTATAGTTCGAGACCAACTAGATGGTGGTGCATGCATGTAATTATACTGTATTTTCATAAGAATGTATTCATTTGTATAAATGAATCTTTGGAAGAAACAATGTAACTTATATTTATGTATTACCATGATAAGAATAACCATTTTGTAAATACTTTCATATGATTTAAATGTATTATGGTTTTAAAAATTAAAGTAAAGAGTTATAATGGTGATGAAAAGTGACATTCTTATACTCTATATACATATTGTATGTGTACCTGGTATATGTACAGTATTTATATGGGGTATCGGGGTGTTACAATTATTTTGGTATCAGAGCTTAGGTTTCGAGATTCTCGGCCTAAGTAAATTTACAAAGAAAAGTTTTAAAAAGAAAAAAAAATGATGATAAATGAAAATGAAAAGAATGAAAATTTTGATACATGCACATGCATTAACACCTAGGTTGGTCTCGGATGTGGCATAATATTATTTGTAAAATATTTGTGTTACATGAGATGTTTAATATAGTTGATGATATATGTGTATACTATGTTGATGTGAGAAGAAACCATGATTGTTGGCAATGATGTTGGAAATGAATTATAATTGAGGCATAGTGCCTAATTATTTATGAGAAACGAATTACGAAATGTAATGTGAAATATGCATGTTGATGAGACATATGAAAAATGTTATGTCATGTGCAACATGGAATGTAATATTGATGTTTATGAGTAATATTATGTATGACATAATATGAATTGAAAAATAAAGAAATGGAAAGGAAAATAAAGTTGGAAATGAGTTGAAAATCAAATTAAGATAAGAGTATGTACTCTTTCTTCTATACTTTAAACCTCTTTATAAGAAAGTTTATGTTGAGTTTGCTAGACAGAGGAAATAATGTCGAATTGTGAATATTGAAAGTTATGTTATTTAAATGAAGAGAGTATGGTGGTATATTGAATGAGTTGATGGGTATAGACAAAGTTTGACCATTTATGATTTGAATATGTAAAGTTAAAGTTTTTAAAAAGGAAAAAGAGATGATGTTGGTTAAATAAGGAAATATAATGGTGTTGTTGCATTGCTGTTTTAAATGCAAACATTGTGATTTTAATGTTAGAAATGTGATACGCTTGAGTGTTGTTAAAGCTCATATTAATGGTGGAAAGATGTGATAATTAGATTTTTGGAAATGAGCTTTAATATTTGTGAAAAGAATATACTTTGAGGTTGTTTTGTAATGTGTATATATAAGATGTTTTTTTTAAGTTGATATTAAGAACATAAGATGAGTGAATGGAAGTTTAAGTAAAGTAGTAAGTTGTGAAATTATAGTGTTAATGGAATTTGGGTAAAGACTATTTGAGTATTGATAATCTTAATGTAAGTTAAACCCATGAGCTTGTGGAATGAATATTACTGTATATGAGATTACTATTAAATTGAATAATGTGATTGATAGTATGAGAATGATTATGCTTGCATTGACAAACCTGAGCAAAGCTAGGTCATGGGATAATATTGACAGTAAGAAATGGGATGGATCAATGTGGATTTAAGAAATTGAGATTTGTCATAATTAGACTTGGAGAGTATAAAGAGATTATTGAGCCCAATGTATATATGAGTGGATGTAATGTACATGTGTATAGATATGTGAGTAATATATATATATATATATATCAATGTGTTGAAGAATAAACTAATGGATGTATAGATGGTATACTAATGCATTTAAAAATATATGTGAGAGAGATGTCACCTTAGTAGCGTGACTAAGATTTTGTGAAGTAATATCATGGTGATAATGTATATGTGTTGGGTTGATAAACAACTTAAGTCATGTCAAAAAGGGATAAAAATGATGTTGTTCACGGAATAGTAAAATGTTAAATTGTGTTGAAAATATGTAAAAGAGGAATTAAATATCATTGTATGATTATGTGTATACATGTATAGAAAATGTGGAATGAGTTTTTGATATGAATGTAATTGTAAAATGTAAGAAATGTGGAAAGTAAATCACATTGTGAATGTGATCTATGGATGTGTTATATAATTGCATATTTGATGTATATTGGAAATGACATTGCATGTAGTAGTGGACCTAAGAGAGATTAGGCCTTGATTGACGTAAAGAGTATGTGATGAAATGAAAATAAGAATAAACTTAAGAAATGTTGGATAGTGAAATGGTTATGGAAATAAGGATTAATTTGGGAAATGGTGGACAGTAATATTGTTATGATAATAACTGAATTTGGCTATCATAAATGTTATGAGCCAAAGTATTTGTGTGAGGAAATGTTCTGTGTATATAAATTTAATAAGAAATTATAAGGGAAAAAGAAAGTATAAAGAATGAAATTTATGTAAGATCTGTATAAGATTGAATGATGTGTGAAGGAGAGGTTAAGGATAATATTGTTGTATATGAGACATGCAAATGGTGATCAAATAATTAAGAGTAAATTGTGTTGAGATAGAGTTGACATATGTTAATTTTGGATGTAGTAAAGTTTGGAGAATGGAGATATAATATTTGTGATGCAACTTAGTAGTATAATTGAAAAGTTGGAAATAAAATAATAGAGGAACAGTATTGATTTATAAGTTTCAGATGTGATCATTAATCTCCTATGGCCATATAGTGTATTTATGGTATTTGGCCGATTAACTTTGTTATCCACAGAATTGAGACTAAGAAAGTATAACTGTAATACTACTTTGGTAAGATTGATAATTATGTTTCTAGAAACATGATTAACGGTTATGATTGATGAAGTGTATTTTATGGTTTTTGTGTTAGCAATTTGGTTATAATTCTGGAAAAGAAAAGACAGAAAGAGAATTGTGGAAATACTTTAAGTTATGAGTAATGTGAGAAAAAGGTAATTATTGTTAATATAGTAATGATATGATAAGTGAGAAGATGATAATGAAAGAAGATTGCAGAATGTGTTTGAGAGCTATATTGATTATGTTTATGGTATACGGTGAATAAGTGGATGGGTTTAAAATTTGAGTGAGTAAACTATGAATGATAAGCATGGTATGAGATAATTATGAAATTTGGTGGAATTGTATTGAGATAATGAAAGATAAACTATGTGTATATTGAAAGATAAATTAAAGTGGATGGTTATTCATGATAAATTTAGATAAGTGAACTATTGATTTGAATCAAACAAGATTATGATGTTAAGATATTGTGGAGAATAAATCAATTGATCTTGATTTTTGCTATAATTGTGAATTATTATTGAGATTTAATATGTATGGTTGTGCTAAAGGCATAAGAGATAAATAATGATGTATACAATGTAAAATTTTGATAGATGAACGGATATGAATTAATTGAATTATATCAATTTTAATGATGAGAAAAGGGAAGAAGTTGATTTCCTATAAAGTAAGTTCAAAAGCATTGTATTAATATTGATGTTAAGTGAGAAAATACTAGAGAAGGAATGAAGTGTATGAGAAATAAGAATATTATTATCAATGAAGGTTTGATAAATGTTTGTTTGTAAGGATGATTGTAATGATGGGATAATTAATATTAAGATATAAGTTTATGATCTTGAAAGTTAAAGTTAAGAGAATAGTTATAAAGAGATGAAGTGATAAAATATTTTGAATGTAATAATGGAATGTAACATAAGTATGTTAAAGGATGATTGAATTTTTGCATATAGATAAGGTATTTGAGAGTATAATGAGTTATTTTGAATATTGGATGAGAATGTAATAAGGTATAAAGATTTTTATCGTGACAAGTTGTGGAATTGAATAATATAATTGACTCTAAGGGGGAGAGTGCAAACTATGTGATTTGATGAAAATTTTAAATAGTGTATTGGTAAGAATGGAATGTTATTGTACTGAGTAATTTCGAGGACGAAATTTTTTTTAGGGGGAGAGAATTGTAATATCCCGGAATAGACCCTAAGAGTTTTGGAGTTATTGTTGTTGTATTTGGATTTAATGTATATGTGTATATGTGAAATATAAGGATAATATATGTAAGACATATACATATACATCACATATACATGGGATATATATAATGGTGAAGGATAAGTGAGTTGTATATATATTTGTATAACTAAATAATAATAATAATAATAAAGACAAAAAGAAAAGAGAAGAAGAAAATCAAAGAAAGAATATGTGGTGGAGATTTAAAGTATTATTATTATTACTATTGTTATTGTTATTGTTATTATTATTATTATTATTATTATTATTATATATATATATATATATGGATAAGGACAAAGGAAAGAAGTAGAAACTTCTTCTTCCTTCTACTCCTTCTTCGTCTTCTTCGTTCTTCTTGGCCGAGAGAGAGAGAGAGAGAGAGAGAGAGAGAGAAAGAGAGAAAGATGTGATTTTCTTACCAAATTTCTTAAGGAATTCAAGAGATTTGATGATAGAGATGAAGATTTGATAAAGGATTCAAGTAAGTATTTATTTCTTTAAATTGATTTTCATTGTTTGAGTTGGGTTTGGTATGGTTGATGTGTGATGATGATGATATTGAAAGATTTAAGTATATATATGTGTTGATTTGGTAATTGGATGATGATAATATGATTATTTGTGAAGATGATGATGAATTGTTGAATAAGGGTTGAGTTTAATGAAATTTGGGGATTTGATAAATTGGTATATGAATGATGTTTATAATGATGATTGGTGTGTGTTTTGAGTGTTGTTGATGTTTTGGTAAGTTTGTTATGGTTTTTGGGTGTGTTTGATGAAGATTGTTTGAAGTGAGTAATGATAAAAAGATGGGTATTGTTGGATGTTGTTGTGTGTTGACCGGAATCTGGGTTTTTAGTCGGACACGCCCAGAGACACGGCCAGTTTGTTAGGCGTGTCGTTGGTTCTGTTTTCTGGAGTTGGTAGCACGAGCAGTGACACGCCCATGTTATTGAGCGTGTCATAAGTTCTGTGTGGCAGTAGAATTGACACGACCAGTAACACGCCCGTGTTATTGAGCGTGTCATAGCTACTGTGAGTTTGGAGAATTGACACGGCCATGAGCACGCTCTTGTTGATTGGACGTGTTGATGTTTTTGAGATACAGAATGTATTACACGCCCAGTGACACGCCCGTGGTTATGAGCGTGTCAATGTTTCTGTGTTGTGGAGTTAGGGCACGATCAGGAACACGCCCGTGTTGATGAGCGTGTCATGTGTTGAGTTTGCCCTAATTGATTCTTATTTGTATTATCTCATGTGTATTTCTAAGTGAGTGTGTATGATTACTTTTGGATTAGGTTTTAAGAGATGGAATTGCCCCTAATCCAAGTATTGAAAGATCTATGGAAGAGAAGTTATATGGGAGTGAGTTCTTTAGAGGTAAGTACAAAACCCTATTGGATTGCATATAAGTATATTGTTAAAATAAATATTAATATTGTATATGCAATGAAAAGATAAGAGATATGATAATACATTAATACATATAAGATGTGAAGGCATTCGATATATATATGTTATGAAATGTGAAAGATGTGAGGATATGATTTGTATGATGTGTATTCCAATTTATATGGTAATGCAATTGATTGTGCATACTTGAGTAATGAATGATTATGTATATAAATATCAAAGATGAACTATGAAATGTGATAATGTGATATTGTGATGAACTATGAAATGTGATAATGTGATATTGTGATGAACTATGAAATGTAATAATGTGATATTGTGATGAACTATGAAATGTGATAATGTGATATTGTGATGAACTATGAAATGTGATAATGTGATATTGTGATGAACTATGAAATGTGATAATGTGATATTGTGGTGAACTATGAAATGTGATAATGTGATATTGTGATGAACTATGAAATGTGATAATGTGATATTGTGGTGAACTATGAAATGTGATATTGTGATGGAATATGAAATGTAAATTGAGAGGTGATGATGTATAAAGCCATTGTGGTTGGCTATGATATTGAGAATGAGATAAATGAGGCATGTTTTGCCTAAATGATGCCATTGTGGTTGGCTATGATGATGTAAATGATGATGAGAATGAGAATGAAATTGATAATGAAATAATAAATGAATTGTGTGGCTAATGTGTTATTCATTTTCAGAGTTTTGTTGTTGGTGGCATGCCTAATAAGTGTAACAATCTCTTGAAGTTAGGTTGGATTGAATCCTTGAAGCCTAATTGAGATGTTACCACCCTTGAAGCTAGGTTGGGTTAGTTCTTGAAGCCAAGTTGGGTAGAAGCTTAGCATGCTTTGCTCCCCTTGAAGCTTGGTTGAACTTAATCCTTGAAGCCTAGTTGGGTATATGATATTGATAAATGTGATAACAAAACCAAAGCATTAACTCTGAACTTTGAATGACATATTAGTGTCTTTTGGGCCCGAGTCTGTCTTTGTTGTTAATGTGATGTATATACAAGTTGAAATAAATGAGTAATGGGATCTATGTTGCCTTTGTTGGAAATGTGAGTTGTGAATGATGAATTGTGGTTAGTGATATGATTATATAACATACATGAATTATTGAAAGGAGATATGGTTTGTGAAGTTATATGCAATATGCGATTATAAAGTATAAAATGATATATATGATATGTATGAGGTGAAATTGGTAAGTATCATAATATGAAGGTTCTATCAATTTATTGAATTATGTTTGATGGTTATGTTATATGTGTATATGTATATCCTCTATAAGGTTAATAGGATTATATGAAGAATGCATTGAAAAAGGGGAAAACGGAGTAAGAAAATGTTAAAACATGAGACTAAACATATGAGGTATGTTTCCTTTATATTGTATATTTTAATGGTTACTTGTACTACTAAGCTTTCGAGCTTAGCGCGGTTATCTTAATCGCGCAGGTATATAGGTGATGAAGCTGGAGATAAGCTACTATGTCACAACGAGGACAAGTATAGTTCGAGACCAACTAGATGGTGGTGCATGCATGTAATTATACTGTATTTTCATAAGAATGTATTCATTTGTATAAATGAATCTTTGGAAGAAACAATGTAACTTATATTTATGTATTACCATGATAAGAATAACCATTTTGTAAATACTTTCATATGATTTAAATGTATTATGGTTTTAAAAATTAAAGTAAAGAGTTATAATGGTGATGAAAAGTGACATTCTTATACTCTATATACATATTGTATGTGTACCTGGTATATGTACAGTATTTATATGGGGTATCGGGGTGTTACAATTATTTTGGTATCAGAGCTTAGGTTTCGAGATTCTCGGCCTAAGTAAATTTACAAAGAAAAGTTTTAAAAAGAAAAAAAATGATGATAAATGAAAATGAAAAGAATGAAAATTTTGATACATGCACATGCATTAACACCTAGGTTGGTCTCGGATGTGGCATAATATTATTTGTAAAATATTTGTGTTACATGAGATGTTTAATATAGTTGATGATATATGTGTATACTATGTTGATGTGAGAAGAAACCATGATTGTTGGCAATGATGTTGGAAATGAATTATAATTGAGGCATAGTGCCTAATTATTTATGAGAAACGAATTACGAAATGTAATGTGAAATATGCATGTTGATGAGACATATGAAAAATGTTATGTCATGTGCAACATGGAATGTAATATTGATGTTTATGAGTAATATTATGTATGACATAATATGAATTGAAAAATAAAGAAATGGAAAGGAAAATAAAGTTGGAAATGAGTTGAAAATCAAATTAAGATAAGAGTATGTACTCTTTCTTCTATACTTTAAACCTCTTTATAAGAAAGTTTATGTTGAGTTTGCTAGACAGAGGAAATAATGTCGAATTGTGAATATTGAAAGTTATGTTATTTAAATGAAGAGAGTATGGTGGTATATTGAATGAGTTGATGGGTATAGACAAAGTTTGACCATTTATGATTTGAATATGTAAAGTTAAAGTTTTTAAAAAGGAAAAAGAGATGATGTTGGTTAAATAAGGAAATATAATGGTGTTGTTGCATTGCTGTTTTAAATGCAAACATTGTGATTTTAATGTTAGAAATGTGATACGCTTGAGTGTTGTTAAAGCTCATATTAATGGTGGAAAGATGTGATAATTAGATTTTTGGAAATGAGCTTTAATATTTGTGAAAAGAATATACTTTGAGGTTGTTTTGTAATGTGTATATATAAGATGTTTTTTTTAAGTTGATATTAAGAACATAAGATGAGTGAATGGAAGTTTAAGTAAAGTAGTAAGTTGTGAAATTATAGTGTTAATGGAATTTGGGTAAAGACTATTTGAGTATTGATAATCTTAATGTAAGTTAAACCCATGAGCTTGTGGAATGAATATTACTGTATATGAGATTACTATTAAATTGAATAATGTGATTGATAGTATGAGAATGATTATGCTTGCATTGACAAACCTGAGCAAAGCTAGGTCATGGGATAATATTGACAGTAAGAAATGGGATGGATCAATGTGGATTTAAGAAATTGAGATTTGTCATAATTAGACTTGGAGAGTATAAAGAGATTATTGAGCCCAATGTATATATGAGTGGATGTAATGTACATGTGTATAGATATGTGAGTAATATATATATATATATATCAATGTGTTGAAGAATAAACTAATGGATGTATAGATGGTATACTAATGCATTTAAAAATATATGTGAGAGAGATGTCACCTTAGTAGCGTGACTAAGATTTTGTGAAGTAATATCATGGTGATAATGTATATGTGTTGGGTTGATAAACAACTTAAGTCATGTCAAAAAGGGATAAAAATGATGTTGTTCACGGAATAGTAAAATGTTAAATTGTGTTGAAAATATGTAAAAGAGGAATTAAATATCATTGTATGATTATGTGTATACATGTATAGAAAATGTGGAATGAGTTTTTGATATGAATGTAATTGTAAAATGTAAGAAATGTGGAAAGTAAATCACATTGTGAATGTGATCTATGGATGTGTTATATAATTGCATATTTGATGTATATTGGAAATGACATTGCATGTAGTAGTGGACCTAAGAGAGATTAGGCCTTGATTGACGTAAAGAGTATGTGATGAAATGAAAATAAGAATAAACTTAAGAAATGTTGGATAGTGAAATGGTTATGGAAATAAGGATTAATTTGGGAAATGGTGGACAGTAATATTGTTATGATAATAACTGAATTTGGCTATCATAAATGTTATGAGCCAAAGTATTTGTGTGAGGAAATGTTCTGTGTATATAAATTTAATAAGAAATTATAAGGGAAAAAGAAAGTATAAAGAATGAAATTTATGTAAGATCTGTATAAGATTGAATGATGTGTGAAGGAGAGGTTAAGGATAATATTGTTGTATATGAGACATGCAAATGGTGATCAAATAATTAAGAGTAAATTGTGTTGAGATAGAGTTGACATATGTTAATTTTGGATGTAGTAAAGTTTGGAGAATGGAGATATAATATTTGTGATGCAACTTAGTAGTATAATTGAAAAGTTGGAAATAAAATAATAGAGGAACAGTATTGATTTATAAGTTTCAGATGTGATCATTAATCTCCTATGGCCATATAGTGTATTTATGGTATTTGGCCGATTAACTTTGTTATCCACAGAATTGAGACTAAGAAAGTATAACTGTAATACTACTTTGGTAAGATTGATAATTATGTTTCTAGAAACATGATTAACGGTTATGATTGATGAAGTGTATTTTATGGTTTTTGTGTTAGCAATTTGGTTATAATTCTGGAAAAGAAAAGACAGAAAGAGAATTGTGGAAATACTTTAAGTTATGAGTAATGTGAGAAAAAGGTAATTATTGTTAATATAGTAATGATATGATAAGTGAGAAGATGATAATGAAAGAAGATTGCAGAATGTGTTTGAGAGCTATATTGATTATGTTTATGGTATACGGTGAATAAGTGGATGGGTTTAAAATTTGAGTGAGTAAACTATGAATGATAAGCATGGTATGAGATAATTATGAAATTTGGTGGAATTGTATTGAGATAATGAAAGATAAACTATGTGTATATTGAAAGATAAATTAAAGTGGATGGTTATTCATGATAAATTTAGATAAGTGAACTATTGATTTGAATCAAACAAGATTATGATGTTAAGATATTGTGGAGAATAAATCAATTGATCTTGATTTTTGCTATAATTGTGAATTATTATTGAGATTTAATATGTATGGTTGTGCTAAAGGCATAAGAGATAAATAATGATGTATACAATGTAAAATTTAGATAGATGAACGGATATGAATTAATTGAATTATATCAATTTTAATGATGAGAAAAGGGAAGAAGTTGATTTCCTATAAAGTAAGTTCAAAAGCATTGTATTAATATTGATGTTAAGTGAGAAAATACTAGAGAAGGAATGAAGTGTATGAGAAATAAGAATATTATTATCAATGAAGGTTTGATAAATGTTTGTTTGTAAGGATGATTGTAATGATGGGATAATTAATATTAAGATATAAGTTTATGATCTTGAAAGTTAAAGTTAAGAGAATAGTTATAAAGAGATGAAGTGATAAAATATTTTGAATGTAATAATGGAATGTAACATAAGTATGTTAAAGGATGATTGAATTTTTGCATATAGATAAGGTATTTGAGAGTATAATGAGTTATTTTGAATATTGGATGAGAATGTAATAAGGTATAAAGATTTTTATCGTAACAAGTTGTGGAATTGAATAATATAATTGACTCTAAGGGGGAGAGTGCAAACTATGTGATTTGATGAAAATTTTAAATGGTGTATTGGTAAGAATGGAATGTTATTGTACTGAGTAATTTCGAGGACGAAATTTTTTTTAGGGGGAGAGAATTGTAATATCCCGGAATAGACCCTAAGAGTTTTGGAGTTATTGTTGTTGTATTTGGATTTAATGTATATGTGTATATGTGAAATATAAGGATAATATATGTAAGACATATACATATACATCACATATACATGGGATATATATAATGGTGAAGGATAAGTGAGTTGTATATATATTTGTATAACTAAATAATAATAATAATAATAAAGACAAAAAGAAAAGAGAAGAAGAAAATCAAAGAAAGAATATGTGGTGGAGATTTAAAGTATTATTATTATTACTATTGTTATTGTTATTGTTATTATTATTATTATTATTATTATTATTATATATATATATATATGGATAAGGACAAAGGAAAGAAGTAGAAACTTCTTCTTCCTTCTACTCCTTCTTCGTCTTCTTCGTTCTTCTTGGCCGAGAGAGAGAGAGAGAGAGAGAGAGAGAGAGAGAAAGAGAGAAAGATGTGATTTTCTTACCAAATTTCTTAAGGAATTCAAGAGATTTGATGATAGAGATGAAGATTTGATAAAGGATTCAAGTAAGTATTTATTTCTTTAAATTGATTTTCATTGTTTGAGTTGGGTTTGGTATGGTTGATGTGTGATGATGATGATATTGAAAGATTTAAGTATATATATGTGTTGATTTGGTAATTGGATGATGATAATATGATTATTTGTGAAGATGATGATGAATTGTTGAATAAGGGTTGAGTTTAATGAAATTTGGGGATTTGATAAATTGGTATATGAATGATGTTTATAATGATGATTGGTGTGTGTTTTGAGTGTTGTTGATGTTTTGGTAAGTTTGTTATGGTTTTTGGGTGTGTTTGATGAAGATTGTTTGAAGTGAGTAATGATAAAAAGATGGGTATTGTTGGATGTTGTTGTGTGTTGACCGGAATCTGGGTTTTTAGTCGGACACGCCCAGAGACACGGCCAGTTTGTTAGGCGTGTCGTTGGTTCTGTTTTCTGGAGTTGGTAGCACGAGCAGTGACACGCCCATGTTATTGAGCGTGTCATAAGTTCTGTGTGGCAGTAGAATTGACACGACCAGTAACACGCCCGTGTTATTGAGCGTGTCATAGCTACTGTGAGTTTGGAGAATTGACACGGCCATGAGCACGCTCTTGTTGATTGGACGTGTTGATGTTTTTGAGGTAGAGGCAGTTTTGTTTCCAGAGTTGGGAGGAATCAGAGGCCAGCTGGTAGGTCAGTACAGTATCAGAGGCAGAGACAGCGACCTACAGCTTCTGTGGCGAGTGCTCCGACCCCAGTGATTCAGAGATCCACTCCACCGGTATGTGAGCTTTGTGGTAAGATTCATGTGGGTGCTTGTCGGAGGATTGGTGGATTAGGTGTGTGCTTTCATTGTGGATCGCCTGACCATTTTATTAAAGAGTGTCCTGAGATGCAGGAACAGAGGTCAGTGGATTCTGCAGCTTTACGACAGAGTTTTAGCAGAGGAGGTAGAAGTTTTGGTCGAGGAGTTAGATCTGGGTTCATTCAGAGAGGAGGATCTTCATTTAGAGACTGTAGACCGGATGAGGCAGGATCTTCCCAGAGAGTTTATGTGATGCAGAGGCAGCCAGATGCTTCAGCTGTAATTGCTGGTATTTTCTCTTTATTTGGCATTTCAGTACTTGCTTTGATTGATCCAGGATCTACTCATTCATATCTTAGTGCATCTGTATTGCCTGTGTCTGAATTGCATTCTGAGTCTTTAGGATTTGATGTGTTGGTGACAAATCCTTTAGGTCATAGTGTTATTGTAAGTAAGGTGCACCGAGATTGTGCAATTGTGGTGCAAGGTGAGGAGTTCCGTGGTGATTTGATTGAAATGCCATTTAAAGAGTATGATTTAATTTTAGGCATGGATTGGCTATCTAGACATGGAGCTGTAGTAGATTGTAAGAAGAAGAATGTTACATTGAGAGCTAGTGATGATAGAATTGTGATGGTATCGAGTGAGCAGAGGCAACTTGCATCCTTGTTGATTTCAGCTATTTCAGCTAGGAAGTTGATCAGAAAAGGGTGTGATGCCTATCTTGCTCATGTCTTGGATACTAGAGTGGTGGGTTCTCTACTTGACAGTCTTCCTACAGTTTCAGAGTTTCCAGATGTTTTTCCAGAGGGGTTGCCAGGGTTGCCTCCTGAGAGAGAGGTGGAGTTTGGTATCAATTTGTTGCCAGGTACCACTCCTATCTCTATTACTCCTTATAGAATGGCACCTGCTGAATTGAGAGAGTTGAAAGTGCAGTTGCAGGAGTTGTTGGATAAAGGATTCATTCGCCCTAGTGTTTCGCCATGGGGAGCTCCTATTTTGTTTGTTAAGAAGAAGGATGGTACTATGAGATTGTGTATCGATTATAGGCAATTGAACAAAGTAACTATCAAGAATAAATATCCTTTGCCTAGAATTGATGATCTCTTTGATCAATTGAAGGGAGCAGCTGTGTTTTCCAAGATTGATTTGAGATCAGGGTACCACCAGTTGAGGGTTAGAGCTGAAGATGTTTCTAAGACAGCTTTTCGTACAAGGTATGGGCATTATGAGTTTTTAGTAATGCCTTTTGGATTGACGAATGCACCTGCTGCTTTTATGGATTTGATGAATAGGGTGTTTAGGCCCTATTTGGATCAGTTTGTGGTAGTTTTTATTGATGATATATTGGTGTATTCGCGGAATGAAGAGGATCATATCAAGCATCTGCGGATTGTGTTGCAAATCTTGAGAGAGAAGCAATTGTATGCTAAGCTGTCGAAATGTGAGTTCTGGCTTGATCAAGTAGCTTTTCTCGGTCATATAATTTCAGCAGATGGTATTAAAGTTGATCCGAGTAAAGTTGAAGCTATTTTGAATTGGAGTCCACCAAAGTCTGTGACTGAAGTTAGAAGTTTTCTGGGTTTGGCAGGCTATTACCGACGGTTTGTAAAAGGTTTTTCCCTAATAGCTACTCCACTTACCAGACTACTTTGAAAGGGAATTGGATTTGTATGGACTGATCAGTGTCAATCTAGTTTTGAGCAGTTGAAAGAAATGTTGACTCAAGCGCCAGTTCTTACTTTACCCATGGAAGATAAACCATATATGATCTACAGTGATGCTCCACATAGTGGGTTGGGTTGTGTGTTGATGCAAGAGGGTAAAGTGATAGCTTATGCTTCTCGACAGTTGAAGCCGCATGAGCTTAACTATCCGACCCATGATCTGGAATTAGCAGCCATTGTGTTTGCATTGAAGATTTGGCGACATTATCTGTATGGGGAAAAGTGTTTTATTTATACTGATCATAAAAGTTTGAAATATTTGGGGGTTCAAAGAGAGTGGAATCTTCGGCAGAGGCGATGGTTAGAATTGATTAAAGACTACGACTACTTAATTGATTATCATCCTGGTAAGGCAAATATTGTTGCAGATGCCTTGAGTCGGAAGTCTTTAGCAGGTTTAACTGCTTATTCGCTCTTGTTGCTTGTTGAGTTGAGAGCGTTGCATGTTAGCTTTGTATCCTGTGATGATGGTGCATTGTTGGCACAGTTGAATGTGAGGCTAGTGTTGTTGGATCAAATTAGAGAGGCTCAGTTGGTTGATGAGAAAATTCAAAAGATTGTTTCTGAATGCCATATAGA
This sequence comes from Garcia nutans, assembly GCA_947685225.1. Taxonomy (NCBI): domain Eukaryota; kingdom Viridiplantae; phylum Streptophyta; class Magnoliopsida; order Malpighiales; family Euphorbiaceae; genus Garcia; species Garcia nutans. The sequence goes on from CANTUV010000044.1 coordinate 22,638,852, forward strand.
AAAGAGCCAAGATTTTATTGTGAGAAATGATGGTAGCTTGTGGTTTAAGAATAGATTGTGTGTTCCTGATGATGCTAACTTAAGAAGGATTATTTTAGAAGAAGCACACCAATCAGTTTTTGCTATGCATCCAGGTAATACGAAGATGTATCTTGATCTGAAGCAGTACTATTGGTGGACTGGTATGAAGAAAGACATAGCGGAGTTTGTGTCCAAATGTCTTACATGTCAAAGGGTTAAAGCTGAGCATCAAGTTCCAACATGGTTGCTTCAACCTTTGTCAGTGCCTGAATGGAAGTGGAAAAGAGTCACCATGGATTTTGTGTCTGGATTGCCATTGACACAGAAGAAACATGATGCCATTTGGGTGATTGTTGACAGAATGACAAAGACAGCTCATTTTCTTCAGGTTCGGATGGATTATTCTCTTGAGAGGTTGGCTGAACTGTACATCCATGAGATTGTGAAGTTACATGGAGTCCCAATTTCTTTAGTGTCTGATCGAGATCCTAGATTCACTTCGAGGTTTTGGAAGAGTTTGCATGGTGCTTTGGGTTCTCGATTACACTTTAGTACTGCTTTCCATCCGCAGACAGATGGACAGTCAGAGAGAGTGATACAGATTATCGAGGATATGTTAAGAAGCTGTGTCATTGATTTCTCTAGAAGTTGGGACAGATTTTTGCCACTTGTGGAATTTGCCTACAACAACGGTCATCAATCTAGTATTGGTATGGCACCATTTGAAGCATTGTATGGGAGAAGGTGTAGGACGCCTTTGTGTTGGAATGAAACTGGTGAAGGTAAGTTAATTGGTCCTGATTTGGTTAAAGAAACAGAAGAGAAAGTAAAGATAATTCGAGATCGATTGAAAGCAGCTTCGGATCGGCAAAAATCTTATTCGGATTTGAAGAGGAGAGACATTGAGTATAATGTGGGAAATAAAGTATTTTTGAAAGTGTATCCTTGAAAAAAGATCTTGAGATTTGGTCGAAGAGGGAAGTTGAGCCCTCGGTTCATTGGACCATATGAGATATTGGAAAGAGTGGGACCAGTTGCTTATCGACTTGCGTTGCCACCTGAGTTGGATAGGATCCATAATGTCTTCCATGTTTCTATGTTGAGGAGATACAGATCAGACCCATCTCATGTTTTACCAGTGGAATCTATCGAGGTGAGTCCGGATTTGACATTTGAAGAAGAACCCATTGCTATTTTGGCCCGAGAAGTGAAAGAATTAAGAAATAAGAAAGTGCCATTGATAAAGGTTCTTTGGAAGAATCATACAAAGGAAGAGGCAACTTGGGAGAGTGAGCAAGCAATGCGAGATCAATATCCTCAATTGTTTCAGACTTGATATCAGGTAATTTCGAGGACGAAATTTCTTTTTAGAGGGGGAGAATTGTAATATCCCGAAATGTGCCCTAGAAGTTTTGATATAATTATTGTTTTAATTGGATTATGTGTATAAGTTAAATTGAAAGAGAAAAGAAATTAAGCTAGAAGTGTATATGTTGTATATATGGAATATATATAACATATACATAAGTAAAAATGTGATGGTCAAAGAAGGTTAGTGGAAGAAGATATTTATGTGTTTTTAAGTAATTAATTAATTAAAGGAAATGGAAATTAAATAATGAGTGGAAGAGAAGAAATGGGATTATTTTAATAGTTAAAATACTTGGAGGAGGTTTAAAGGAATTTTGTGTGAAGATTAAGAGTTGACTTTGTTTCTTTTTTCTTCATTTTCTTCTTTGTTTTCTTTGTTGGCCGGACAACCAAGAGAGAAGAGAACAAGAGAGAGATTAATGGTTCTAAGATAAAAATCTAAGGAGATTTGAAATGATCAAGTTGAAGATTGAGGAATTTCATCAACTTTGGTAAGTTCTCTCTTGATTTCTTGTGTTGTTTTTGAAGTTATGTGGGTTTGTGGTTTGAAGTTGTATTTGAGAATGTGTTTGGTTTGATTGTGTTGGGTTTAAGAGTATTTGGTTTAAGTGGTTTTGGATTTTGGGGTTGGATTGAAGAAAAGAGTAAGTTGGTTTGTATAGATTGAGTTGTGGTTGTATTTAGAGTTTTGATGAAGTTTGTGATTTGTGTTTGATGTGTGTTTAGGTTTGTTTTGGTGTTGTTGTAAGTTTGAGATGGTTGTTGGGTATGTTTTGTTAAGGTTATTTGAAGTGGATGTTGATGGATAGAAGTGTTTTGTTGGTTGTGGTGTTGTCTTGGCCGGAATCTGGGTTTTTGGCCTGACACGCCCATGAGCACGTCCAGAGTCCTTAGGCTTGTCGTATGTTCTGTGTGGCAGTAGGTGTGACACGGCCATTAACACGCCCGTGTTAGTGAGCGTGTCTTAGCTACTGTGATTTTAGAGAATTTACACGGCCAGGAGCACGTTCAGGTTGTTGGACGTGTCGATGTTTTTGTGTGAGGCAGTATGTATTACACGCCCAGTGACACGCCCGTGGTCATGAGCGTGTAATAGCTTCTGTGTTGTGAAGTTAGGGCACGGTCAGGAACACGCCCGTGTGGGTGAGCGTGTCCAGTTTAGGGTTTACCCTAATTGATTCTTAGCCTTATGATCTTATGAGGGTTTCTTCATTCTTTTGGAATAGGTTGTGAAGAAAGTGAATTACCCTAATTCAAGAGGTGTTAGATTCTTAAAGGAAGAAGTGTTTAGAGTTGTGAGGATTGTTGTTAAGGTAAGTACAAGTTCTTCATTTATGCATATATTTATATGATCTAGAGGCTTATCATATGTGATTGTAAATGTTATGTTGTGTATATTGTGAATTGCTATGCATACATATATATATATACACTTGAATGATGAAATATGAGATGTGAAACTAATGTGGTTGATTATAATGATATGGAATTGGAAATGTGAAAAGTATGAGTTATGAGATAATGATTGTTGAGGCATGATTGCCTAATGGATTGTGGATTGTGAAATAAAGTTTAAAATAAAATAATTATATGTCTAATATGTTGATTCAACTTTCAGAGTTCTGTATTTGGCGGCATGCCTATGAATCACTAGATAGGCGAAATGGGATGGCCCGTAAGCCGATTCTAGTTGAAAAATGTGAATATGAATCACTGGATAGGTGAAATGGGATGGCCCGTAAGCCGATTCCAGTTGAAAAATGTGAAATGATAAATGTGAAATGTGAATTAAAGTAACAGTCTAGCCGGGTTGAGGATCTCCACGATTAGTCGAGTTGATGGTCCAAGAGACTGGGTCTGTTACACTATCCATGGATAGAGATATGATATCTGTTGCCTACAGTCTTGATTATTGTGATTATGGACCAAAGCAGTAATTCTGAACTTTGAATAACATATTAGTGTGTTGTGGGCCCTATCTATCTTGGTTTTCAATGTGGTTATTGTATGATGAATAAGATATAACTTGAAATGTAATATTCTTTTGAACAATGCATAAAACTTGATTGTATGACATGGACATTGCATCATAGCTTAATGATACTATAGCTTGTATTACTAAGCCGTTGGCTTAGCGCGATTGTGATTCATCGCGCAGGTGACAGAGGAGAACCCGAGAGTTCAGCTAGACTGAGTGAGTCTAGACATTGAGGAGTTGCTTTAGAGCTTAAAGATCAGAGAGTCAAGCTGCCAATCATGTATATATTTTATGTTTTGTAATCTTTGATCTTAATGTATATAAAATTGCAAATATTTCTAAAATTTCCGCTGCGGAGTCATTAAACGTTTTGTTTTTATCTATTGGGACTTATAAATTCTATTATACGTTTTATATTTGTTTTATTTGATTTTATTAAAGATGTGCCTTGTGTATTTGTAAACTGTGACCTTTCTATATTCAGTATACGTATATTACGATCGTTTAAGCATGCTGTGTACGTATACGGAATATAGGGGTGTTACAGTGATAGTTTTGTGGCTTGCTTTTTATAGCTTTTAGAGGTAAGTACAAACTTTGGATAAATTGGATATGTTTGTATTACATTTGGGCTTAACACATTTTAGTTGGAAAATGTGTTAAGTTACTTGATGCATTGAGCATACATGAATAATGAGCTATGACATGTGTAATGTCATGTATGCATTATATGCATTATGAAAAGCCATTGTTAATGGCTAAATTAAGTAAAATGTGATTTATTGGTGAATTATGTGAAAATAAATATTTGGGTAATGTGCTTTAATGAAAAATGCGATACATTGTGATGATATGTTGAGAAATGATAAAATGAAATTATATGACACTAAAATGAATGAGAAAAATGAGAAAATGAGGCAATGTGCCTAATTGATAATATGAAAAGAGGTAATGTGCCTAATTGATTATGCAAAATGAGAAAGAAATTGACAATGGCAAATGTGAAATAATTGTGTGCCTAGTATGTTATTCAATTTCCAAATTCTTTGCTTGGCAGCATGCCTATGAGGTTATCCTCATTATTTGCCTTCAGAGCTAGCTTTTGAGCAATTACTTGATTTGCCTTTGGAGCTAGACGTTTTGCATCACTGTGATATGATTTGCCTTCGGGGCTAGCTTTTGAGAAATTATTATGATTTACCTTTGGGCTAGAGACATGGTGTCAATTTGGACCAAAACAGTAACTTTGGGATTTGAATGGCATATTAGATCTTTCGGGCCCATGCTTGTGTTTGTTATTATGTGAATTATTAAATGATGAAAGAATATGTTTAAAAGGGAGCTTGGATGCCACATTGTGACATAGCATAAATGCAACATGCATTGGCATTCTTTCATAATTATATTGTCATCAAAGTTTGTAGCGCTAGGATTTTGGCTTAGCGCGATTATAATTCATCGCACAGGTGACAGGGGAGATTCGGTTGAGCAGGAGAGTTCTTCTAGATCATGTTGGGTCTAGATTTGAGGTCTTGAGTGTAGAGTTGATAGTGTGACATTTTGATATTATCTATGTTATACTATTTTTTGGTGTATATATTGTAAATTAAAAAGAATGTTTTAGATAAAGTTTGAGATGTAGGTTTATATGTGCTTTTGATAAATATATATTTTAAGGTATTTAAGTTTTTAAATTGGTAAAGTGAAATTTTTTTATTAAATAGGATTATGACATTTTTTTACCATATATACATATTTTACACATACCGGGTGATGTATTGTATGTATATAGTGTATAAGATGTTACATTTGTTTTGGTATCAGAGCCTAGGTTTGAGGTTCTCAACCTAGGTAGGTTGTTAGAGAGAGAAAATAGAGATTTTACATATTATTTTCAATTGCGATACATAGATTGACACTGGTAGTTTCTGATCTCTGATGTGGTAATTTCTGCTGTGCTTGCAGATATAGGTAGTTATGGCATCTCGGATGCATCGGTCTGCAAAGGGAAGTGCATAGAGTGTAGATCCTAGTGACGGTAGAGATGGAGCTATACCTGAGACTATTGGTGAGGCATCTACTTCTGTGCCTATTAGACCAGCAGCTGGGGAGATTTTGCCAGGCTGGGTACGTCGTATGGTGGAGCTGTTGAGGCAGACTCCAGTTCAGCAGCCACACTGTAGTTGCAGTTACCGATGAGGAAGTATATGCTAAGTTGCGGGAGTTTGGAGTTGAGCATTTTATTGGTGCTACGGACCCTATTGTAGCATAGCAGTTGATAGACAGGGGTCTAGAGAGTGTTTATCCAGTTGCAGGCCAGTCTAGAGGAGAAGTTTTATTATGCTAGATCTCTTTTACAGAGAGATGCCTATGAGGGGTGAAGGACTGTTCCCCATGCTACAGCTAATCCACCAGTCCTAACCTATGATGATTTCCTATGGGAATTCAACAAGAAGTATACTCCAAAGGAGTATAAGGATGTGAAGAAGATAGAGTTTCTGAGTTTGAGGTAGGATACTAGGACAGTGACAAAGTATGAGATTGAGTTCATCCGGCTGAGTCAGTACGCTGGAGGGCAGGATTGACCAGTGCCAGAGGTTTGAGGAGGGGCTGAGACCCTTGATCATGTGTCTTATAGCAAGCTCTTGGTATCAGAACTTTTCTCAGTTGGTTGCAGCAGCCAGGAGTGTTGAGAGAGCATAGGGTCTTGCAACAGCTACCAGAGTAGAGGAGAGCAGAGCTAGGAGACCCCAGGATGAGGCAGGGTCTTCATCAGTGAAGAAAGGTCGAGGGGGATATCCTCAAAGATTCAGTAAGAGCCAGGGGTAGTCTAGAAGGTCAGTACAGCTATAGAGATAGAGGCAGAGACCTATAGTCTCAGTGGCTAGTGCTCTGACCCTTGTGGTTCAGAGGCCTGCTCCACCTACCTGTGTTCATTATGATAGGGCACATGGGGTTGTCTGCTAGAGGATTGGTCCACCAACAGTGTGATATAGATGTGGGTCACCATAAGATTTTATGTCCAAAAGACCATTGTGAAAAATTTTGAAAATAGTTTTGGTCTTTTGTGCTTAAAAATTATTTTGGTCTTACAATATAATTAGGCCATAATATTAGGAATGGAACAAACCAAATAAGCCATGATTCAAAATAAGATATATCAAACATGGTCAAAGAGCAAGCATTTGGGTATAAACCTAAGAAAAGTAACTAGGCCAACTATATGGGCTTTAGTCTTTGGGTTGAAAAGCTTAGGTTCCCATAGTAAGTATATACCAAATGGTACGAGGCTATGAGTGGTTATGTATAGACCCTTAATTTTTGAACCAATCTGGTCTAATATTTTTTTTATATAGTCCAAAATAATTTTTGTGGTATTTTAATTAAATAATATTCATTTTAATATTTAATATTTTTAATTTTTAATAAAAATAAAAAAGGTAATATTAGTAAAGTTAAAATAATAATAAATAAATGAAAAATTAGCGACGAAAAATTTTCATCGCTGAAAATGAATTGGGGGCAAGTAGTAGCGGTAGATTATTTTTCAAACTTGGTCGAAGCTGAATCCTTCAACAAATTGGCGGCAAGTGAAATAGCTAGATTTATTGAAAAGAACCTCATCTATAGGTATGGGGTCCCGTACAGTGTGATATCAGACAATGGGGTACAGTTTCGAAAAGCAGTTAAGGACTTATTCTCGAAGTACCAAATCCATCATCACCGATCATCTCCTTATAGACTAAAGGCTAATGGTGCAGTAGAAGCAACAAACAAGACAATTAAGCAAATTCTGTCCAAGTTGACCAAGATATACAGGGATTGGTCAGAGATGCTTCCTTTTGCTTTATGGAGATAGAACAAGTGTGCGAACACCGACTGGAATGACACCGTTCTCTTTGGTTTACGGGATGGAAGCAATGTTGCCAATTGAAATTGAGATCAAGTCATTAAGAGTGGTCTTGGAAGCTGAACTGCCTAAAACAGAATGGGTAGTGAGCTGATACGCACAGTTAGCTTTACTAGAGGAGAGAAGGTTAAAAGAAGTGTATCATCATCAACTGTATCAAAGGAGGATAGCTCAGGCTTATAATAGAAGGGTTAAGATCAGAAAACTCAAAGTTGGGGATTTAGTGTTGAAATAATGTAAGCCTAATGTATCTGATCCAATAGAAAAATTTAGGCCTGGCTGAGAAGGGCCATATGCTATGAAACAAGTCATGAACAAGGATACAGTAAAGTTATTAGACATGGACGGGAACGAGTTTAGTGAGCCAGTGAACATTGATAGGTTGAAGAGGTTTTATGTATAAAAAAAGAGAAACAGAAAAAGAGCTTGCTAGGTTGAAAACCCAAAAATGGTGGCCTAGGCAAAAGTTAGAGCAGTCCGCTAGTTTCAAAAACCAAAAAGGGTGGGCTAGGCAATAATTAGGGCTAAATGAGAGAAAATCGTCAATTAGAAAACCCGAAAGGGCTAGTTGGCAACAGGAGTGATCTTGTATGTGCTGGCTTTATGTTTGGTTGTTCCCCAATTTAATAAAACAAAGTTAATATTAAAATTATTCTATGTGCACTGTTATAAGTATTTGACCAGATATGGATGAAATAAATAAACAAAATAGCAAAAGGTGATGACAAATTATAAAAGGAAAAGAAGCATCTCTTATTATTACTTTTATTATTTTTTCATCCTAACAATACACTTTCTAAAGAAATTGACAAATGTAAAATCTATGGCAGACGATAAGTGTAACGTGCAGGCCAACTTTGCTTCAGTCGATCCAAGTAGGCTTCTGTTAAACAAGGCATGTCTAAATCGGGAGTGAATTTAGAATCTCGAGGCTCAGCTCCATACTGACAGTCAAGCAGGCGAGGATCATAGCAAGTACCTAGATGAAGAGCAGCAAGAGGAACATACATCAAGTATGTCTACATGGTGATATGAGAAATCTTCCACCAAGGTACTAGCCAACGGATGTTGACTTCAGTGCGTGAGTGGATCCAGTCAACCTAGTCAACATATGAAGAAGCAGGATGGAGTAGTTTCCTAGCAGAATGATGTCGCGGCAGATATCAGGCAAAATTCATCGATGGAGTATCAAGCAAGCAGAGATGCTCTTGAAGCCAAATCTGTAAAAAAAAATTAAAAAGGGAAGGTTCGTTAAGTTGAAAACCCGCAAGGGTGGCTTAGGCAAAATTTAGGACATCTCATTAGTTTTGAAAACCCACAATGGACTAGGCAAAAATTAGAGCAAAAAAAAAATTAAAAAAAGGAAGGTCCGCTAAGTTGAAAACCCGCAAGGGTGGCTTAGGCAAAAATTAGGACAGCTCGCTAGTTCCGAGAACCCACAAGGGCGGACTAGGCAAAAATTATAGCAAAAAAAAACCTAAATTGAAACCCAAAAGGGAAGTTTAGGTAGTTACCTGAAGCAACAATGGACTCCCGATCAATTTCTATGATAATCCTGATTTAAGTTGGTCTAATCCAACTAAAGTCTCAGCTAAGATCACGGGTCTTGGCGACAAGCCTCCTTCCATTTGGTCTATGATATCCAATACTCATGGATCAATATCGCCATCAGAAGAAACAAGTAAGAATTGGCCAAGCAAGCATAGACAAAGCATATGTCCCCATGCCTTAGTAGGATCCAAATGAGAAAGGCCTTAGTAGGAGCCAAATGAGAAAGGCAAAAGTCAATTAAGAGACCAAGCAAAATTTTCTCACCTCTCATCAGCTGTAGAACTTCGGGCTTTGAAAGTTGAAATAACATTTGCATTTTTTGATGAGTCTTGGAAATCAATATAGGTAATGCCATTTATAGATTGCTTGGATATCCAAGGATGGCCTCAAATTCTTCAATCAAAGGACATATTTCAAAGCCATTAATTTTAAATGTCCTAGAATTAACATTCCAAAAAGAAGCCATGGCGTGTAAAAAAGAATGGTCCAATTTAACATTTTGAAAATACTTTAAAGTATCAGTTTTTGACCAAGATATTTGTTTCCAATGAATGGCATTCATATTTTTAAATAGAACTTTTGTTTTCTTCAAAATGAGTTCGGCCATTGTTGACAACTGAAGGAAAATTGAAATTGTTAAAAGGAATTTTTATGTTGAAGTAGAAAATCTCCTGGCTTCCGAAATCAAGGCGTGAAAAGAGATTTATATGGGATGATTGGCTATTCCAAAATTGACAAGGAAAAGTGTGAGACCGAGATGCACGAGGATAGGAAATTGGCGACGAAAGGGTCTTGAGTTGCCATGTTGCCTTTGGTTTTGTAGGTTAGTGATACTGTGGAAATATTGAATGTGAAGAGGAAAGGCCAATAATTGTATCGTAGGAATAATAATGATGATAGAAACCAAAAAAAAAAAGTTGTAGTAAAAATGAAAATTATATATCATCATTATTATTTTTATCACTATACTTATTATACAATATTTCCTCAATTGATACAATACTGATAGATCACTAAGAATGGGGTGGTGGATCATGATCAAACAAAGCCTTAAAAAAGTCATTGCCTATTGAAGAAGGAGGCATATCACCCATCCCGAGTCCACCCGAAGTAGGAGCACCTGAATCTCTATTACCTTGGAATTCAGATCTGTAACGGTCCTCATCTGAAGTAGATGAAAGGATCTCATGGTCATTAGCTTGGGGTCCTCTAGATGAAGAAGCACCAGGATCTCTCATCCCCTGAAATAGAAAGTCTCAAAAATCTTGCTTTGACTGGTGATACGATTTTTCAAAATAGGAAAACTGTTGAACTGCAAATATATTCATCTAATTAATTTTAATTATCTTTAAAGCTATCATCACACTACCTTAGTTATTTAATTCTTCCTTCAATCTAGTTTAGGCAGTGGCATAAATTAATTCATACAATACTTAAGATCTTAATTAAAGTAAATAATATAATCATTCAATCCAAATCTAATTTCATAAACCCTAAGTTATTCAAACCCTAAATCTTAATTAACTTTGTTTTCAAACCTTCACAGTAGCTATTTTGTTATAATTTTATTCAGTGAGTTATTTTAATCTTTCAACAATAAATTTGGCTTTCTATATTTGTTTCACCTATAAATACATAAGTAGTTGATATAGTCAATATAAAAAGCACACTCAACTTTGATTACGACGAAGCATCAAATTCTAAATTTAAAATCATAATCTACATAATCAAGATTTCAAACCATAAAACCCTAATATCTTAACCGTAAAACCCTAAAATTCTAATAGCCTTAAAACATGTTTTTCAAAATCTAAAATCCTAATTACACCTTTTTAAAAACCAAAACAACAATTTGTTTGCTTAAAACCATAACCAAACCTATTTTTTTAAATCACAGTAGCATTATTTTCATAAAAACATCCAAAACCCTAAAGCTTTAAACATCCCATAGCTATGTTATTTCTTTAAAACATTTCTCAACTAATTAAAATAGTATATGTAAAACCCTAGTTATTAAACATAATTCCCTAGAAACCCTAATTGATGCATGAACCCCTAAAATTAATATATTTACTGTTTTATTTAAATTGGATGAATGTTTATTATATATTTTGATTGATGTTTGATGTCTTTGATGAATGGTTTTTTACTTTTATTGATTTATTTTGATTTTAAAATATTGTAAGAGGTATGTTTTCATATTTTTGGGTACCTCATGTGGTGAGCATCATGTAATTTATTTTATTTTAAAGTTTTTGGACCAATGTAAAAGACACATTTATACCTTTTGGTGGGTGTCCTATTTAGTTTTAGACATGGACAATGCAAGGACATGTTTCCATCCTCAGATGGGTGTCCATTTATTTGCTTTATTTAGACATTGCTTTGATTTTAATATAATGATGCTTTATTTTAATTGTTGCATGTAATATGGATAATATTGCTATACTTAAAATTTTAATAATAATAAGACTTGCAAAGGAGGCCGGTTCAAATGAACCGGGCGTTGTGGGGGTGCTGGGTCATTTCTCACCTTCCCCACACATACTCAGCTTTCCGAACCCATTAGGGGGTTGAGGATTTCCTAGAAATTGAGTCATCCATCCCTTTCTTTTTCCTGGCCCATTCGGGTGGCGACTCCATTTTCTCCAGGCTTAGGCCCGTGTTCTCTAAGGTCCTGAGCCTAAACAGTGTCGAAGTCACAAGAACCTTTCCACCGGGAGTGGGGGCAAAAATCTCTGCTCACATTATGACATGCTCAATCTCCATACCTTGAGTGAAAGTATGGTATTCCTTACACAACACAACACAGGTCACATGGGCATCCTAACTCACCAACATAATGCAATCTAAAATGATGCAATGGATAATATAATAATAATAATAAAGAATAAAATAATATAAAGATCAGTGAAATCAACTTTTCTTATCCCCAGTGGAGTCACCACTGTGAGCGGAGATTTTTGCCCCCCACTCTTGGCGGAATGGTTCTTGCGACTTTGGCACTGTTAGGCTCAAGGCCTTAGAGAACACGGGCTTAAATCTAGAGAAAATGGAGTCGCCACCAGAACAGGCCGAAAAAAAGAAAGGGGTGGATAACTCTATTCCTATGGAATCCCTAACCCCCTAATGGGTTTGGAAAGTTGGGTATGTATGGGAAGGTGAGAAGTGGCCCAACACCCCCATAATGCATGGTTTATTAGAATCGACCTCTTTTTCAGGTCTAAATATTATTAAATTCTAAAAGATTATGATATTATCCATACTATGTGGGAATAATAAAATAAAATATAATTATATTAAAATCAAAATGATGTTCAAAACAAAATAATGAATGGGTACCCACACGAGGTGAAAACTTACCCTTATAACTAAATCCAATGTCTCAAACTAAATAAATAGGATACCCACCAAAGGGTGGAAAAGTATCCTTTTACATTAATCCAAAATCTTTAAATAATAAATTAAATTACATAATAAAAATTGAGGCACCCACGAAGTGAAAACATGCTTTTTATAATATTTTTTATTAATATAGATTAGGGCTTTCACAAATTTAGGGTTTAGGGTTTTAGAAAAATAAAATTAGGGTTTTAAAGTTTTAAAAATTGGTTTTTAGGTGTAGACCCTTAATTTTGGCCCTGGCTAGTCCGGTGCTAATTCCAAACAATTGATTGGATTAATATATTATACTAGGACCTAAAATAAGCTAATTAAACTTTTAAAATCTGTTTTAGAAGATTTGGTTGTTTTTATACGATTCTGATGCACTAAACCCTAAAACGGGTCTGATTCGAAGGTTTGGTTGATTTTCCACTTAATCTAGTTGGTTTTTTTTTATCAATAGAGGTGTCCCATGTCGAATTAGGGCATCCATTTCTACATGGGAAAGTCCCATATCAAATTGGGGGCCTCCCAATTCTATATGGGGCTCCCCCTATTGAATTGGAATCCCCAATTCGATATGGGGCAACCCCATATCGAATTGGGGCAGCCCCAATTTGATATGGGGCTGTCCCATATCGAAATGGGGCCCCATTTCAATATGGGGCAGCCCTATATTGAATTGGGGAAGCCCCATTTTGATATGGAGCAGTCCCATATCGAAATATGGCTCTTCCAGTCCGATATGAGTTAGGTTTTTTGCATTCCATGTCGAGTCTAGAGATATACTTCGATATGAGCTAAGATTTTATCAAAATTAAGTCATTTAAATTTTAGATGGACTTGATCTATATCAAATTCAAGTAACTATAATTCGATATGTTCTCAGTTTGTGTCAAACCCGTGAATTCGACATGCATCAGAAGAAACCATTCTTAAGCATGAAAACTTTCATAGAGTGATTATATATACAGGTTTTTAAAACCTGAAGAAGGATAAGATCTTTGGACTTTTCACTTTTGGGATTGGCTGTTGGAACTTTGGAAAATTGAGTATCCATCAACAAAAATCCTAAACAAAGAGAAACAACAAGTTTGGACGAGGAAGACAAATAACACACTAACTCTACAAAGGCAGTATACACACTGTCTTTGCCAAAGCTCATCCAAAATTCTCATTTAAACAATTTTGGTAGAGCCAACAAATGAGGGTATGGTTTAAATTAAATAAATACTATGTGTTTTGATTGTTTTAAACATTGAAAAAGTTCATTCTTAATTTAACTAAAATCATAGTATGCAACTTCTGCTTAAACAATATATGTTAGTTTGCATGGAGTGTATATTATTATTTTGATAATAACCCTTAAAAACCAGTAAACTTATTTTGCATGGATCATTTATTTGTTTTTATCTCATGGTTATTTAATTAACATCTTACTCACAGTTACATTAAAGTTGTTCTATGTAAAACTTCATAGCAGCTTTTAAGACTAAGAAAAAATATTCACAGTAGCTTTTCTATGGTTATTTATCTTATGGTTGTTTAATCCTTAAAATCTTTGATTAGTTTTTCATAAAAATTAAACCCTAATTCATGTGAAACCTTAAGCCACAAAATATTATTTTTTATAAATACTAAACCCTAAATTATTTTTTCCTAGAAACCCTAAATTACATCAAACCCTAATTTTTTGAATCTAAGCCCCAAAACCCTAAGTGATATTTAAAAAAATCCTAAATTGATACATAAACCTAAAATTGCATCTTTATTTGATTTATTATAAATTAAATGAATGTGTATTATATATTTTGATTAATAATTTATTTATATCATTGATGAATAAATTATTTATGATGAATGGTTGGTTATTTTTATTGATTTGTTTTAGTTTCAAAAAATTGTAAGAGGTATGTTTCCATATTTTGGGTACCTCATGTTATGAGCATCATGTAATTTAATTTATTTTAAGTTTTGGATCAATGTAAAGGATACATTTTCACCAATTGGTGGGTATTCTATTTTATTTATTTTCTTTTGGACATTGGACAATTGTAAAGGCATGTTTCCATTCATGGATGGGTGCCTACTTGTTTGTTTTGTTTGGACATTATTGTGATTTTAATAAAGTATTTATTTATTCTTATGATCGCATGTAGTATGGATAATATTGTATTAATTAAAAATTTTATAATATTAAGACCTGAAAAGGAGGCCAGTTTCAATGAACCAGGTGTTGTGGGGGTGCTGGGTCATTCTCATTGTCCTCACACGTACCCAACTTACCGAACCCATTAAGGGGTTGGGGATTCCTTAGGAATCAAGTCATCCACCCCTTTCTTTTCCCTGCCCATCCGGGTGGTGACTCTATTTTTTTTTAGGTTTTGGCACGTGTTCTCTAAGGCCCTAAGCCTAATAGTGCTGAAAGTCGCAAGAACCATTTCACATGGAAGTGGGGGCAAAAATCCCCTCTCACATTAGGGTTTTGAAATTGAAAACTATTTTAAGGTCTTAGGATTAAAAACTGGCTTTGGAACTTTAGGATTTAAAAACTTATTTTAGGGTTTAGTATTAAAAACTATCTTAGGGTTTTAATATTGAAAAACTATTTTAGGGTTTTGTGGTTTAAAACTATTTCAGGGTATTGCTATTAAAAATAGGTTACTAGGCTATTTAAGGTTTTAAAATTTATGTTTTTGGATTAAGGTTTCAAAAATTAGGGCTAAGTCTTGGGAAAGTAAGCTTTTGGAAATTAAGGAATTGGGATTATGATTTTTTAGAAAAACAAATTTGAGATTTTGATATTTGAAAAAAGGATTAGGGTTTTGGTTATTTTGGAAGACAAATTAGGGTTTGAATAATTAGATTAAAGGTTTTGAACTAAATATTAGGCTACTGTGAGGTTGAAATAAATATGAAGTGAGCTATTGGAATAAAACAAACAGATTCAATCTTGGATTTATAAAACATATAACTAGGATTTTGTGTAACACCCTTATACCCTATATACGTACAATACATATTTTCAGCATATGTAAAATATGCATATACGGTATAAATATATCACAGACCATTTTAATAAAAATTTTCACATTTCTGATTTAAAATTTCAAATTCTAAACATATAAAATTAAATAGTATATAAATATTCTTTACTTGTTATAAGAACCCAAAATAAACATTTTATATGAAAATCTCTAGGAAAAATTCGCCAGAGTTTTGTCTATAATTTGGATGTTCCCAAAATTCAGCAAAACACAACCTGCATCAGAAAACACTCCTAAATAATTTCAAATCACCATTTCACCCATACTCAATATCACAAAGTTTCTCAAACATATATATATATATATATATATAATTTAGAACACATTTAAACCCCCATTTCAAATAACTTAATCCAAACATTCTTTATAGTTTATAATACATAAAATCCAAAAACATGATAAAATATGCATAATACTCAAAATATACAATAACATAAAATATATACATGTTGCTGATAGTGTTTCTGATCTTGATATCAACTCTACAAGCACAGCCACAAGTCTAAACCCGACCTGGTCTAGAAGAACTCTCCAGCTCAGCCGAATCTACCCTGTCTCCTGCGTGATGTAAACAATAGCGCTAAGCCAAAAGCCTAGTAATAAAAAATTGATAACAATAAAACTCAAATGCAATGCCAATGCACAATGCATATGGATATCACATCATTTCATTTTCTCATACTTTTCAAATATTTTACAATCCACAATTCACATAAAAACAAACACAAGCATGGGCCCAAAGATAACTAATATGCTATTCAAATTCCAGAGTAACTATTTTAGTCAATAATGACACCATGTGTCTAGCCCCGTAGGCAAAATATCAATGTAATAGTCCAACTAGGTCTGAGCTTACAACCCGGTCATTTCACCTTAAAAATATTTTCACAGTGACGCCCAGCGTCTAGCCCGTAGGCAAATTATAAGCATGCCACCAAACACAGAACTCTGAAAATTGAATAACATACTAGGCACACAATTTATTCATATTTCTCATTTATATCGATATCAATTCATTTCATTATGTTTCTACATACCTCATTACATTATACCACATTTTTGCATTTACAACACATTGCCCAATTACTTTGGGTATTTCCACATAATTCACATATTAATCACATTTAATGTAATATAGCCAATACCAATGGCTTTTTAACAATACACTTAACACATATATGACATTACAAATGTCATAGCACATTATTCATATATAACCAATGTATCAAGTAGCTTAACACATTTTCCAACAAAAATGTGTTAAGCCCAAATGTCATGCAAACATAACCAATATATTCAAAGTTTGTACTTACCTCAAATAGCAACCAAAACAAGCTTAAAAAAACCTCCAATCCTATCCTTTCAACTTGCCCTTCACCACTTGGATGAAGCAAATCAACCTCCCTCAATGCCTAAACCAAATGTGATAGCAAATAATCATTTAGTATCACATTTAATGCCATTTCCAATATTAAACCATAATTAAACCCCATTCAAGCAAAAATCCAAAATTTAAGGCTAACCTCACTTGAACTTTGGATTCTCATACTAGGCCATTCATTTTAATATTTTAAGTTTATTTATATTAATAGAAGTATATTTTAATACATTTAAACCATTTACATTACAAAAACACACTCTTATACATAAAACCCTAAAATGGCATAACCTTCCCCCATTGAAGGTTTTCCATTCCAACACAATCCATTAATCATTTTAAGCTTATATACATCACTTATATCACCAAACAACAAGATTAAACAAATAAAATTATACAATTCAACAACTTTGGAAAAATCATTTTCCAAAACCCTAAATCACACTTCCATTCTCAAACTCCAACCAAACACAACCAAATCCAATATTTGACTTTAAAATACTTGTTTAAGCACCAAAACAACTCATTTAGAACCAATTTGCACAATTTAAAACCATGATTTTTCAAACCTAAAAGTCCATAACCCTAAATTTTCTCTCTTCACCATTCTTTATCCAAATTCAACCATTTCTTCAATCCAACCTTAAAATCATTAATACTAGCCAAAATAACTTCATACACACCAATTTCAACAATTATAACATACTACTTCAAAAATCCAAAACTCACATATTCAAAATTTCTATGAAAATTCAAAGAAAAAGCTAAAGAACTTACTTTTTCAAGAGGAAATATCTAAAAATTCTTTTTGAACCTTTGAAATCCTTCAATTTTGGAAGCTTGGAAGATCAAAATCCTCTCTTGAAATCCATGGAGATTTCGGCCATTGATGGAGAAGAAGAAGATGAAAAAAAAACTTTTATTTTCTCTTTCCTTTCATCTTTTATTTATAACCATATGTTATTTAATATTTTAATAATTGATTATTTAATTATTTATTTAATAAATTAAAAGTCCAAAAATCCCTCTTCCATTAAAAAATTATTTATTTTTAAATTAATTTATTAATTTATTAATTTCTAAAATTTAGTTATAAAAATGCCATTGGACTTTGACTTTTCTTTTAAAAAGTGTTGACTTTTATATGTTATGTATATTTTACATATATATGACATATAAATTCCACTTTTTCATTTAAAATCCCTTCATTTTTTCATTTAAAACCATTAATTTAATTTATGTAATTTAATTATAATATATTTTATCAAATTTCCAAAAATTAGAAATTTTCAAAAAAAATTTGGGATATTATATTTTGATAATTCTAAGCTACTGTGAAATAATGTATTAGTTAGGTGATTGTTGTTAGGGTTTGTACAAAATTATAACCCAAATTAATTAGCTACTGAATAAAATGATTATCAATATCCAATATTTAAAAGACGAGTATAATTATTGGATATTTAAATAGATAGAAATTAGAAAACAAAACCTGTGTTCATTAGTTCCGCCAATATAAGTTTGAATTAAACCCGTGCTTACAGCTTGACTAACCTTTATCTTGGATGAACAAAGAAATTTGGCAATTGCCTAGTTACTGCCTTGGTTGTAGTCACTATCTCTGCTTTTCTTTGATTCCGCTTCTGTTTCTCCAAATCCTGGCTTAGAGCTTTTTTAATTTCTCATTGTTTTGATAATTCTGGCCGAAGCAAAAGTAAAGACAGTGTGCTACTGCCTTTGTGTAGTGTAGCATTTGTGTTGTTAACTCTCTGTCTTTTGATTTATTATGGCTGCTAGGGGTTTCTCTATTTAATGCTTTGTGTTTATTACTGATCGATGTTGCCACCCTATTATTAACATTAATCCTTTTTATTTATTGGCAAACAACGACTCATAACCCTAAATCTACCAAATCCATATTCAAAACGAATTCTATCTTCATTAGGAAACCAAATAACCGGCCAAAACTCGAAATAAATTTGGGTTATGTCAATTTGGCACATCCAAATCGACATGGAGCCATCCCACTTTGATTTGGAGTGTCCAAATCGACATGGTCTAGGGTCATGTAAATTTGGGTATCCCAAATCGACATAAGCCCAAATTGACATGAGCCTTGCTCATGTTGATTTGGAACATCCAAATAGACATGAGCATTGCTCATGCCAATTTGGAAATGGTCATGTCGATTTGGGCCGCTTTGACTTAAACTGTTACAATAATTTTCATTTTATGGGCCAGACATTTTTAATTTGCACCGAATATATTCAATTTAGGGTTTTATAATTTTTACCAATTGAATTTGTGCCTTTTGAAACTGAACCGACTTATTTAAAAGTTGTAGACTAGGTTTAAATGTTTTAAAGTCGGGTCAAATTTATTTTGGCATTCTTTAATTAAGACCGTGCCAACTTTGAGCCAAAATTAATGGTCTACATATATCTACACCATGTATAAAATAAGAAGTAAGAATGTATATGTATAATGTTTATTATTAATAGATATGTACCACTAAGCTGTAAAACACATACTGTGGTAGATATACTGTGGTAAGAGTGTGTCGATTAGTGAAACACATACTGTGGTAGATGCATGGTAATCTAGACTACCGCAAGAGCAACAATGCCATTTGCATACATGTATATTTATGATTTAAGCATTTTATTTTATGTAAATTAACTTATAACACTTGTATTGGTTTATAAAAATTTAAGATGACAATGTGTATATATCTACATCATATTTGATTTTAATAGATAAAGTTTAAAGTGTTGAGATATTAATTCTATAGTAATAAAGTAGCGAGTTTGTAGAATGAATAAAATTATTAATATTTTGGAAGTGTAAAATTTTTATGCAGGTTATGCGCTTGTTGTTTTGGGATTTATATGAATTATAAACAAAACTCTGGCGAGTTTTTCCATAGATTTTATATTAAATTATATATTTTTAGCATTTTAATTATTAATGAATATTATTTATTTATTAAAGTATTTTCAAGTTTCAAAATATTTTCTTGAATTTATAAAAATTTTATAAGATTGGAAACCGTGACATTCTCATATTGTATTTGCATATATTACATTTATCGGATGTATGTATTACACATATATATGGTATAAGAGTGTTACAGGCGAGATGAGAATTATGGAAATGGTTAGGTTGTTTGAAATGTTGGGAGTAAATTCACAGTAAAAGAATATTGGAGAAAGACGTAGAGGAGCATATGAGTTGAATACAAATTCAGAGATGGCAAGACAAATAGCAGAGTTGACAATGCAAGTAAAATTACAGAACTCTAAAGAAAACATGCCTATGTCAAGTCAAGAGACATGTTCGCCATGTAGTGTTATAGGCCATAATGCAAATATGTGCCCTTCAAGCTTTGATCAATTTTAAGAAGGGCAAGAGCAAGCAAATGCCTTTGAAGGTTTCCAATAAAGGGGTAGGAATGACCCATATTCAAATTCTTATAACCCAGTTGGAGAAACCACCCAAATTTTTCATGAAAGAATCAATAACAAGGTTCACCTCAACAATCCTTCTAACCTTATTAAAGAGGTCCTAAATTTCAAGGACAATCTTCACATAAAGATCAATCGAAGAAACCCACCATGGAATAAAACTTGAATGCTTTGATTTAAGTAAGCACGCAAAATCAATAATTAAACAATAAAAGGTTTGATTCTTTAGAAGCATCATTGAAGAAGGTTGAAATGCAAGTTGGTCAATTGGCTAACTAACTTCAAGCTCATCAAAAAGGAAAATTTTCAAGTCAACCAGAGCAAGCCAAGGCAATCACGATCTTAAGAAGTAATAAGGTAATTGATAATAAAATTGGTGATTCTTTGGATGCAAGTACAATTCAAGAAAATGGTGAGGAAATGCAAAAAATCCTAGCTCAACCAAGCGAATCAAAAGAGGAGGAGAGCTTAGAGGCATCCACTTCACCAAAGTTGCACAAATCTCCAAATCCTTATAGACCGCCAATTCCTTTACCATGTTGGTTAAAAAATGAGAAGCAAGACCAATAATTTTTTGAAATTTATAACATGCTCTCAAAGGTAAGTATAAATCTCCCCTTACTTTAGGTGATTAAAAATATTCCAGCTTATGCCAAATTCTTTAAGGAACTAAACACTAAAAAGAAAAGGTATGAGCTGAATGAAAAGTTGATAGTTTTGAAAGTAATAAGTGCCATTTTACAACACAAGTTACCTCCTACGCTAATGGATGCTAGAAGTTTTATACCTAATATCTCTATAGGGAATGAGAAGGAAACCAATAGGATGTGTGATCTAGGAGCTAGCATAAATTTGATGCCATATTCCAATTATTTGAAATTAGAGATAGGGGAACTTAAACCAACTAAAATGGTGTTGCTACATGTAGATAGAACTCTTAGATACCCTAAGGAAATAATAGAGGATGCTCTTGTTCAGGTAGGTGGTTTGATTATTCTTATTGATTTCATTATATTGGATATGAAGGAAGAAATCCCTAGGGATTCTGAACACATAATTTTGCTAGGAAGGCCTTTTATGGCTACAACTAATATTTTGACTGATGTTAAAAATTGAAAATTAACCATGACTATTTTAGGACAAACTATGAAATTTTTAATCTTTAACACTTTCCCTATTTCCACTACTGTTGTGTATGAAGATTACTCTTTTATTGATTATACTGATATTGTTATTGAATAAGTTTTCTTACTCAAAAGTAGTAAAGAAAAGCTAGATATGGCCTAAAGTTTGGGTGAAGAAATTGAAAATTGTGATGTGGAAAGTAAGGAATGAAATTCCATGCTGGATGATGAGAGTAATGATAGGGAACTTGAGATTGAGGAAAAGGAGATTTAACCAAAAGTGGTGAACTTAAAGAACACCAAAAGCATTTAAAGCATCTTTTAGTGAGTGGGTTAGTCTCATACATGTGGTGCCAAAGAAAGCTAGGTTGACTGTAGTTCAAAATGAGAAGGAAGAGTTAGTACCTACATGAACTTAGACTGGGTGGCGAATATGCATAAACTATAGGAAATTAAATAATATCACCAAGAAAGATCATTTTCTTTTACCATTTAATGATCAAATGCTCGATAGATTATCTAGACATGCTTTTTTACTGTTTTCGTGATGGTATTTCAGGTTACTATCAAGTTCATATAGCACCATAGGATTAATTCAAGAAAACTTTCACTTGTCCCTTTGGGAAATTTTCCTTTCGAAAGATGTCATTTGGACTTTGTAATGCACCAGGGACATTTCAAAGATGTATGCTTTCCATTTTTCTGATATGTTGGATAAGTACATTGAGGTATTTATGGATGACTTCTCTATTTTTGGCAATTCTTTTGATGATTGTTTGCATAAGTTGACTCTTATTCTTGAAAGATGTTTTGAATACAATCTAACCTTGAGTTGGGAAAAGAGTCATTTTATGATTGATCATGGCATTGTTTTGGGCCATGGTGTTTCCCATAAGGGCATCGAAGTGGACAAAGCTAAAGTTGAGTTGATTATGAATCTGCCAACCCCCACATCTATTAAAGGGATTAGAAGTTTTTTGGGACATGCTGGATTCTATAGGAGGTTGATAAAGGATTTTTCCAAAATGTTACTTCCTTTATGTCATTTGCTTGGAAAAGATGTCCCATTGTTCTTTGATGATAAGTATTTAGAAGCATTTGAAATTTTGAAAGAAAAATTGACTTCTGCCTTTATAATTGTTGCCTCAAATTTGGATTATCCTTTTGAAATCATGATCAAAGCCGTTTTGGACCAAAGTGTTCATAAATTTTTATGCAATTTATTATGCAAGTTTGTCTTTAAAATGATGCACAAGTGAATTACACAACCACTAAAAGAGAGATGTTAGCTGTGGTTTTTGCACTTGACAAATTTAGATCTTATTTAATAGGTTCTGAAGTCACAATATTTTCGGACCACACAACCTTGAAATACCTATTGACTAAACCACAAGCTAAACCTAGGGTCATTACGTGCATTTTGATGTTGCAAGAATTCGATACTGAAATTAAGGATAGGAAGGGAAGTGAGAATTTAGTAGCCGACCATCTTTCTAGATTTAATTCTAATTATAATAATATGAAAATTACTTGTGAAAATGTCTTTTGTAAATTTCTCGATGAACACTTATTTGCTTTAACTCAAGCACCATGCTATGTCGATATTGATAGCTATCTTTCTTGTGGTGTTGTGAGGAAAGATTTAAAGTTTTAGGCAAAGAAGAGGTTCCTACGTTCCTGTAAGTATTATTTTTGGGATGAGCCATATTTCTTTATAATTTGCAGGGATGACTATCAGAAGATGCATACCAGAAGAAGAGCAATTGCAAGTGTTGCAATTGCCACAGCTTGTATTGTGGATGGCATTTTGGAGGAAAGAAGACCACTGAGAAGATTCTTCAAAGTGGTTTGTATTGGCCTACTCATTTTAAAGACGTATATAACTTTTGTATAAGATGTGGTAGAAGCTAAAGAGTATGAAATATTAGCAAGAGAATTGAAATGCCTCTTAATATTTTTATTGTGGTGGAAATTTTTGATGTATGGGAAATTGATTTCATGGGGCCATTTCCCAAGTCATCTACCTTTGAATATATCCTTCTTATTGTAGATTATGTGTCCAAGTGGGAAAAATCTATCCCCATAAGGACCATTGATGCTAATGTTGTTTTGAAATTCTTGAAGGAAAACATTTTGAGCAGGTTTGGGACCCCTAAGGCAATAGTGAGTCATGGAGGAAGCCATTTTTGCATTTAATGGTTTGAAAGGTTAATGACCAAGATGGGTATTCGGCATAAGGTGGCAATCCCATATCACCCCCAAACATCTTGCCAAGCGGAGATATCCAACAAGCAAATTAAATGAATATTGGAGAAAACAATGAGCACAATAAGGAAAGACTGGGCGATCTGTCTTCCAAAAGCACTGTGGGCATATTGGATGGCTTTTAACACATCTTTAGGAATGAGTCCATATCATCTATTCTTTGGCAAGGCTTGCTACATGCCGGTGAGTTTAGAGTACAAAGCCTATTGAGCAATCAAGGCTATGAACATGGACTTGGATGGAGCGAAAGATCAAAGGATGTTGCAAAATTCAGAGCTTGATGAGCTTGAGGCCTATGAGAGTTAAAGGATCTACAAAGAATGAAAGATATATATGATAAAATGATCCTTGGAAGAACCTTTGAAATGGGAAATGAAAGTCCTTTTATTCAATTCAAGGATGCAGTTGTTCCTCAAAAAATTAAATCCTATTGGAGTGATCATTTCAAGTAGTTCAAACATTTCTATATGGAGTTATTAAATTTTTAAATTTTAAAACCAATGAGATTTTTAAAGTGAATGGGCAAAGGATGAAGCCCTATATGGAAGAGCTCCAAGTTGCAAAAACCATAGAAAGCGTGGTGTTCATTGATGAGTTATGCAACAATGCCGGCTATACGACATTAAAAAAGTGTTCAATGGGAGGCAACCAATCAGTTTGTATTTCTATTCTTAATTAAATTTTTGTATTTTGGATTTCTAAATTTTTCATTTTTGGTTTGTAATAAATTGAATGGAATGGGTGCTTTGATGGGTATTTTTGTTGTGATTGAGTTTCAGGACAAGAAATGAAGGAAACGATTAAATAAATTAGGCATGGGTGACATGACCAATACATTTATAAAAAAAAAAAAGTTTTTTGGTAGTAACAGACATGACCAGTCGACACAGTAGTGTCACTAGCCATGTCAAGTAGCCCAAAAAAAAAAGCTCCGCACACAGAAGCAGACAAGCCCAACTGACTTGGCTATGTCACATGAGCACGGCCAAGTCAGGCCAAGCCATGTCACTACCCAATTTAAAGCTCAATTTTCACAGAGGTGGATATACCTACTGGGCATGACCATGTTCGTGGCCGAGTCCAGTCCCAAAAAACATGACACGGCCAAGTTAGTTGCTACTTGGACGTGTAACTCATTTTGAACCTTTAAAAACTTGATCTTTTTCCATTTTCTTCCTCATTCTGAACCCTAAAAACTCCATTTTCTCTCAAAAACTCACCTCCCTCATTCAACACCCATACCTACCCCAAAATCTCAAAATTTTCCATCAATTCTCCCTTATTTCTTCCTAAATACTCAAATAAATCTCTCTAAAGCTCTCAATTTCATCAAATCTCAAGATGCCAAGGACCAAGATGGTGGCCCACCATAAGAGGAGGCAACCTTTATCATCTTCTTCATCTTTTCAAAGAGATTAGCAATTCAAACTAGGAGATTTTTTCCCTCAAGGTATGTAAGTGATGAATCCCTTAATGCTTTAAGAATTAGGGAAAATTTTGAAATGTATGTTACGAATTTGAATTGGGAAAAGTTCATAACCCTCAAGCTCTTACAATTTCCAGAATTAACATTTGAGTTTCTTGCTTCTCTTAAGGTAGAAAATGATGAGTCTAAGCTTTACACTAAGCTAGGCTAGGATTCAAATTGAATGGAAAATCACATGTTATCACTATTAAGCATTTGAATGACATATTTGGTTTTAGTCAAGAAGGGTATAAATCCATACCTAAGGACTTTAAGCAGCAGTTTGCATAGGGAGAAACATGTAGCCAAATTAGCCAAAGCAACACAATTGTTGAACCTTGCATTAAGATATTTGCATCGGTTCATGGCATTTAGCTTCTTTGCTAGAAAGGAAAGCCCCATGGTGGTTTCACTTAATGAATTGTTTTCCTTGTGGTGTGCCGACAATAATGAACCAGTAAGCATGGGGTATTGGTTATCCAAATTTTTGGATAACGTGGCTCATAAAAGAAAGGGTGCAATTTGTATTGGTGGAATAGTCAATTCAATTGCCATTGCTCTTGATGAAAATTTTGATCAAAATAGTTGCGGCATGCAAAGAATTTATGGAAGTGATGCATTGGATATAGCCACATTGGAGAAAATTAAAATGATAACTAAAATTGGCGGGACTTATGTGATGGCTCAGGTGAGCCAAATGTGTAAGGAGGGCCAAGCACACAGGGGGATCGTCAAAAGAGACATTAGTTGATGAGGAATCTGATTTTGATTCACTTGATTTGGATGAAGATGCCCCAGTGCCAAAAAATGATGAGGTGATTAGCAGGATAGAAGCCCTAGAAAACAAAGTCGATCACAATCATGCTGAAGTACTTAATCAATTGGAGCAAATCAATAGCAACTTGGCCATAATTCTTAGTCTTCATCCCTTGGTCGTATCATCATTACAACCTCTACCGCATGGCTCCGACTAGCTTCAACCTATTGAAAGTGCATTTTTTTTATTTGGTGTCTATTTTTGGATGTTTTAGTTACTATTTCCATTTACTATTTTTAGTTATTAAACCCTAATGTTTTGCTATCTTTTGTTTATTGTTATGTTGTTTTTGGAACAAATAATGTTCATTATTGGAAAGACACGGTGAAATGATGGAAGACATGTGTAAAAACCCTTCTTCTTTTAAATTATGCTTGTTTACATTATGGACAATGTGGATTTTACAATGTGGGGTGTAAAGGTTTACTTATAACCTACTTTTGTTGAGTTGCTTTGGCTTATATTATTTTTGAATGTTGAAAAGTTCAATTGTTATAAGATTGTTGATAGGTGACCTTTGAATTTTTGAAGCATGAAATTGAGAATTTGATAAAATTGGTGTATATTATCGATTTGGATGGATATTCCTCACATTACCTTTTAACTTGTGAGAAAAATGGATCTTCTTAAGTTGGAGACCAACTTATTATTCTTTGTGTGTGAACATTATTGATTGATGAATTGCTAAAACTTGCTTTGACATGCATTTTGAGATCACATAAAAATTCTAATTAGGCATCAATATGATTAAGGCAATTAGGTGTACCCATTTTAGCTTTAAAAGGCCAACCTAATATACGACCTTAGTTCGCCAATTTTGAGCCTATTCCATTTTCCCTTTTCTTTCTTTTTTTTGCAACATCATTACCCTTGAACCATTGTGTTTTAGCTCTTACCCTTTCATTAGGATTAAGAGCATTTCAAGTACTTAAGTGATTGATTGTTTTGTTAAATAAAGTGGGGGGTTAAATTTAATGGGTTCATAGTTGCAAATAAACATGTTGTAATTATTATATTCCTTTATTAGATTTCTTATTCTTCTTCATATTATTGCTATATTAAATCTAAAATGAGAACAAATTCAAATCCTATTTTGATTTAAGAAAAAAAAATTAAAAAGTAAAAAAATAAAAAATAAAAAATAAAAAATAATAGAAATTATTGTTTTTATGGGTAGTGTTGGAATAAGTTTGGGTGTAATCTTTGTAAATAAAATAAGTGGATCCCATTAAGAGAGTATTTTAATGTCAAGTGATAAGTGAGAAGAAGGTGTTTCGGGATTTTTGGGTTATAGTATGATTACTTCATTCTTCAAGTGCTCTTGAACTTAATAAATAAGCTTACATTTCCAAATATCATACCTTTACCTTAGCCCCATTACAACCAAATGAAAGGCCTTGTGATTGATGATTGATTCGAATTTAATGGTAGAGATTTGATTGATAAGTAAGCCCATTGTTATAATCTTTCATGGAATGTGAGGAGTGTAAACACTACCTTATTTAAAAACTTCAAAGAGTTAGTAAGGGAGTGACAACCTTTGATATGCATAGAAAACCATTGAATTACATGAGTATTATTTTTTTTAACTTCATAATGATTGTAGATTTTAGGAGAAGGGAGTCTTGATATATCCTTATAACTCCTGAACTTGATTAAAATTTTCTTGTTTGGTTCTATTTTTAACTTTGCTTGGAGGCAAGCAAAGGATTAAGTGTGGGGTAATTGTTATGATCATTTATATGTGTGTTTTTTAGGGAACTTTATTGGTCTTTAATTAATTCCTCCTTAAATATGTGTTTAAGTTTGTTTGAAGTGTTCTAATTTAGGTTGAAGCATGAACATATGCAAAATGGAGCTTTAATAGAGCAAATTTAGAGGAAAGAGAATTGGACACGACCAAGTTGTCTTCAGTTACTTGGCCATGTCACTCATCAAGAAGTTGGAAAATTAAACAAGGCCATGTTTTCAATGACTTGGTCGTGTCCCTCATAAGAAAAGAAGGAAAATTTGATAGACTGTGACATACCCATCCTACTTAGCTATGCCATATGACATGGGCGGGACAACAATGACTTGGCCATGTCCTTTTGATAAGGAAAGAAACTTTAAGGCAGAAGCAAGCACATGGAGAAGATATGCCCAAGTCACAAGCCATTTTACATGACACACCCACTGACTTGGCCGTGTTCCACCTGAAGAGCAAAATAACTAGTGAGAGGCAGAATAAGACATGGCCATGAGACACAGCCGTGTCACTCAACACAACAAACATGCATTGATAGGCAGTGATGGACACAAGCACATGACTTGCCCGTGTCCAAGGTAAAATTGTTAGATATGGACAAGTCAATCATAACTTGGACATGTTAGTGTGTGATTACTTTTAATTATTAACACATTTATAGGGACAACATGGCAGACAACAAGAATGTTTCTATTTAAAAAAAATTAAAAGAAGTGAAAAGGTGAGATATTTTTATGGGAAGAAAGGTTTAAGAATGAGGGGAACAAAGGGAAATGGAGAGTATGGAGCTAAAAAACACAACATTCTATTTTTCTTAACACTTAAAATAATTGGAATGGGAATGAAGAAGGGAGCACATTGGAGAGGTCAACCATTCTCCATTGTTATTCATCTTGTTCTTGTTAAAAGTCACCATCATCATCACCATTTCCAACATCATCTTCCTTTCATTTTCATATTTTCTTCCATAGACAAGCTTCTTTAACATTTTTTTGGGGATAGTGTTTGGGTAGTTCTTAAACAAGCTCATGAGAGGGTTAGATTTGGAGGAAGTTTATAGAGTGGATTGGAGGCTTGAGAAATTTTTCACTTCATTTTTAAGGATAGAACCATTGATTGAGGGGTTAAAAAGGGCTTGGGAGTTCTTCATCACATTTAAGTTGAGCTAGGAGGGAGAATAAGTAGTTTCAACTCTTGGCATCTTCAAGGGGTTTTTCATTTTCTCTCAATTAAATCATTTCCATGTTTTTGTTGTTTTGAATGAACATTAATATTTCAATGGATAATTGTGAATTGATTTATATTGAGATGAATATTTATTTTGAATTGATGATGAGCTAAATTACCCATGCCTAGGGATTGTAGTATATTTGATTAAATGTCGTAATTCAATATTTCAATTAATATAAATTGTTATTAGTTGCTTGCATTGGATTATATGTTAGGTTGATAGATTGGTCACCTATTGATCTCTTAATATTGAATGATGGACTGAGAGGTGAAATTTGATACTAGAGCTATACAATCAACAACCGTAAGAATGAATTAAAATATAAGTTCTAGGGTGTACTTCATTTGCTAGTTAAAATAATTGGATTTTGTTAATTCATGAATGTGAGAACTAATAAATTGATAATTACTTATATATATTAAGGAGGAAATTAAGTTATAAGGTTATTGTAATATCCCAATGTGTGCCTTAGAAGTTTGGATATAATTGTTGTTGATTGAATTATGTGTATACGTTATGTTGATAAGAAAAGAAATTGGAAAGAGAATGTTTATGTATTATTTAAAAAGGAAAGTTATGTGTAGAGAGAAAGTGTATATGTTGGGTATATGGTAATATATATAACATATACATAAGTCAAATGAATGGTCAATGAAAGAAGATATTTTATTTTGTGATATGTGAAATTACTTAAATGGTCATATAAGTTAAAAGATGTTAAGTTAAATGGATGAGGGTATTTAGGTAATTGCTTTGTTAGAATTGCATGGTGGAGATTTAAAGAAGAAGAGAAGTTTGACTTGGCTTTATTTTCTTTTCTTCTCATTTGTGTGTGGCCGGCTATCCAAAGGGAAAGAGGGCAAGTGAGGTGTTGTGATTTCTAAACTCAAATTGAAGGAAGAATCAAAGGATTAAGTTGAAGATTTGTGAAATTCATCAACTTTGGTAAGTTCTTTTCCTTGCTTTTCCTTTGTTCTTTTGAAATTGTGTTTGGGATTGATGAGTTAGTATGGATGGTGGTTTAGATTTGTTTGTGGTATGTTTTTAAGTGTTGAAAGTGATGTTAAGTTAAGAAGTTAAATTGTTGTTGATATTGGAAGTGTTGGATTGAGTTTGTTTTAGGGTTTTGAAGTGATTATTGATGTTTAACTTGAGTATGCTTGATTATTTTCATAGATTTGCATGTGGTTGAGGTTTGTGGAAATTATAAGCTTAAAATTGAGAATTTGGCCGAGGGCAGTAGCCTTGTGGATGCCACGCCCGTGGCCTTGGTTGGCCATGGCCGTGGCCAATTAGAACCATGGCCGTGGAGGATGGGAGCAAGGGTGGCAGAACCATTCCTTAAGCCACGCCCGTGGGGGTTGAGGTGGCCACGACCGTGGGCCTTTGTGAGTGATGTTGAAGTGTAATTTGTGATTTAAGGGTTTAGTAAGAGGTTATTAAGTGATAAATTGTATTGGAACTTATGTGTTGTATCATTTTTGGGATTAGGTTTTGAAGGAAGGGGATTTGCCCTAATTTGGGAAGTGAAGAATCTTGGAAAAGGAAAGTGTTTAGAATTGTGTAAATTGTTATTGAGGTAAGTACAAACCTTGCATTGTTGCATATATTTATATGATGTTGAGATTAAATACACATTTGATGATAATGATGATGCATATGATACTACATAAACAATGTTATGTTTTATGCATTGTGAATCTTGTGAATGGTAATGTGTTATATGGATATTGTTCTTGGTAATGTTATATCAATGATGCTATATGTATAATTGAATAATGAAATATTATAATATGATTTGAGACATGATATGATATGAAGCCATTGTGATTGGCTATGTTAATTCAAATGTGATGAGAAGCTATTGTGATTGGCTATGTTAATTCAAATGTGATATGAAGCCATTGTGATTGGCTATGAAAGTCAATGTGATATGAAGCCATTGTGATTGGCTATGTTAATTCAAATGTGATGAGAAGCTATTGTGATTGGCTATGTTAATTCAAATGTGATATGAAGCCATTGTGATTGGCTATGAAACTCAATGTGATATGAAGCCATTGTGATTGGCTATGATGATTCAATTGAGAATGAAATTGATAAATGAATTGTGTGGCTAATGTGTTATTCGATTTTCAGAGTTTGTTGTTGGTGGCATGCCTAATATGAGTAACAATCTCTTGAAGTTAGGTTGGCTAAGTCCTTGAAGCCTAATTGAGATGTTACAACCCTTGAAGCTAGGTTGGATTGGTTCTTGAAGCTAAGTTGGGTTGATGCTTAGCATGCTTTGCTCCCCTTGAAGCTTGGTTGAACCTAAATCCTTGAAGCCTAGTTGGGATTATGATAATGATAAATGTGATAACAAAACCAAAGCATTAACTCTGAAAATTGAATGGCATATTAGTGTGTTTTGGGCCCAGCTTGTCTTTGTTTTAAATGTGAGTCATTGATGGTAAAATGATTGAATAATGTGATCCATGGATGGATTTTGAAATGTGATATGCTATATGAGTATGAATGGTGAGATGCAAAGATGTGGTATTATATTTCCACCTATGATGTTGTGTTATTAATATGGATGACATTGCATTGCATTGAAGCATAATGTTAGCATACTTTGTATTACTAAGCCGTTGTCTTAGCGTGATAGTGTTGATCGCGCAGGTGACAGAGTTGAACCCGAGAGTTCCTCGAGACCAAGTGAGAGTAGACATTGAAGAATTTACTTTTGGACTTAAAGATCAGAGAAGAGCTGCCAATCATGTATATATTCTATGTTTTGTAACATATTTGTAATAACTTCCGCTGTGAATTAATAAACGTTTTATCTATATATATATGGTGTCTTTTGGATTTCTTTTAAAATGTTTGAGATTGGTTTCACTTATTTACAAAGATACATGTTGTGTATTTTTTTTAACTGTGACATTTCCTATATTCAGTATACGTATATTACGATCGTTTAAGCATGCTTAGTACGTATACGGGGTATAGGGGTGTTACAATTGTTTTGGTATCAGAGCCTAGGTTTGAGATTCTCAACCTAGGTGAAATATAAGAAAAAGCATATTTTGATTTAAAAAGTTAGTTTTTGAATAATATACATGTTTGGGATTGGCAGTCTCTGATCTTTAATAAGATATATTCTGCTGTATTTGCAGATATAGGTTGTGATGGGTTCTCACATACGTCAATCTATCGTGGGTAGTGAGGCTCCTGATGAGGTTAGAGAGGGAGCTAGAGTGGATAGTGTTGGAGAGGTACCTGTTTCGGTGTCGGGGGGACCCGCTGGTGAGGATGTTCCACCAGTTTGGCTTAGGCATGTGGTAGTGGTTTTGAGGCAAGCACCTGTGCAACCACCGCCACCACCCCCACAGCCTTTGATAGCAGTGAGACATTATGACAAATTACGGAAGTATGGAGCAGAAGATTTTCTAGGTGCTGTTGAACCAGCTGTAGCTGAGCAGTGGCTAGATAAAGTGCAGAGAATATTTGTTCAATTACAAGCCACTTCAGAAGAAAAATTTGATTATGCAAGATCCTTGTTGCAGAAGGACGCATACAATTGGTGGAAGACAGTGCCCCATGCTATGGATGATCCACCAACATTGTCCTATGTTGATTTTCTGCAAGAGTTTGAATTGAAGTATACTCCGAGGGAGTATAAAGATGGGAAGAAAATTGAGTTTCTAAGCTTGAAGCAAGATCACCGGACTGTGACGGAATATGAGCTAGAGTTTGTCCGGTTGAGCCAGTATGCTGGGGGTATTATATCTGATGAGATAGATAGATGCAGGAGATTTGAGGAGGGATTGAGGTCCTCTATCATGTGTGATGTGGCTGGATCTAGATATCATGATTTTTCCCAGCTTGTGGCAGCAGCTAGGAGCGTGGAGAGAGCTCAGGTTATTGCAGCTGCTTTAGAGGAAGAGATCAGGATTAGAAGGCCCCAGTTTGAGGCAGGGTCTTCGTCTGTGAAAAGAGGTAAAGGAAGTTTTGTTCCTCGAGTTAGTAGGAGTCAGAGGTCAGCTGGTAGGTCAGTACAGTTTCAGAGGCATAGATCTAGACCTACAGTTTCAGTGGCGAGTGCTCCGACCCCAGTGATGCAGAGATCCACCTTACCCATATGCATTCATTGTGGTAGACCACATGGTGGTCCTTGTTGGAAGACTGGTGTAGCAGGGGTATGTTTCAGATGTGGATCTCCTGATCATTTTGTTAGAGATTGTCCTGAGAGACAGGAGCAGATGTCAGTAGATACTGCAGCTTCTCGACCTAGTGTGAGAGGAGGTCAAGGAGGCAGAGGTTTTGGTAGAGGAGGCAGACCTGGGTTCAATGCTAGAGGAAGTTCTACATCCAGGGAGAGTAGACCAGAGGGCTGGATCTTCTCAGAGGATTTATGTGATGCAGAGGCAACCAGATGCTTCGGCAGTCATAGCTGGTACTTTCTCTTTATTTGGTATTTCAGTACTTGCTTTGATTGATCCTGGATCCATGCATTCATATATTAGTGCATCTGTTTTTCCTGTGTCTGATATGCATGCTAAATCCCTAGGATTTGAGGTATTGGTGACAAATCCTTTAGGGCATAGTGTGATTGTTAGTAAGGTGCATCGAGATAGTGCAGTAGTGGTGCAAGGTTAGGAGTTCCTTGGAGATTTGATTGAGATGCCTTTTAAGGAATATGATGTGATCCTAGGCATGGACTGGTTATCTAGACATGGAGCTGTGGTAGATTGTAAAAAGAAAGTTGTTACCTTGAGAACCGGTGATGGTAGAGATGTGATAGTATCTAATGAGCAGGAACAGCTAGCATCCTTGTTTGTTTCAGCTGTTGTAGCTAGGAGATTGATTAGAAAAGGGTGTGATGCTTATCTTGCTCATGTGATAGATACTAGAGTAAGGGGTTCTCAAATTGATAGCATACCCACAGTTGCAGAGTTTCCAGATGTGTTTCCAGAGGAGTTGCCAGGGTTGCCTCCTGAGAGAGAGGTGGAGTTTGGTATGGAATTATTGCCTCGTGCCACTCCTATCTCTATTATTCCTTATAGAATGGCACCAGTTGAACTGAGAGAGTTAAAGGTGCAGTTGCAGGAGTTGTTAGATAAAGGGTTTGTTCGCCTTAGTGTTTCACCGTGGGAAGCTCCTGTTTTGTTTGTGAAAAAGAAAGATGGTACTATGAGATTGTGTATCGATTATAGGCAATTGAACAAGGTGACTATTAAAAATAAATATCCTTTGCCTAGAATTGATGATCTCTTTGATCAATTGAAGGGTGCAGCAGTGTTTTATAAAATTGATTTGAGATCAGGGTACCATCAGTTGAGGGTCAGAGCTGAAGATGTTCCTAAGACCGCCTTTCAGACCAGGTATGGGCATTATGAGTTTCTAGTTATGCCTTTTGGTTTGACGAATGCACCTGCAGTTTTTATGGACTTGATGAATAGGGTGTTTAGGCCTATTTGGATCAGTTTGTGGTAGTGTTTATCGATGATATTTTGGTGTATTTGCGTAATGAGGAGGAACATGACAAACATTTGCGGATTGTGTTACAAATTTTGAGAGAGAAGCAATTATTTGCTAAATTGTCGAAGTGTGAGTTTTGGCTTGATCAAGTAACTTTTCTCGGTCATATAGTTTCAGCAGAGGGTATTAGAGTTGATCCGAGTAAAGTTGAAGCTATTTTGAATTGGAGTCCACCAAAGTCTGTGACTGAAGTTAGAAGTTTTCTGGGTTTGGCAGGCTATTACTGACGGTTTGTAAAAGGGTTTTCTTTAATAGCTACTCCACTTACCAGATTACTTCGAAAGGGGGTTAGATTTGTGTGGACAGATCAGTGTCAGGCTAGCTTCGAATAGTTGAGAGAAATGTTGACTCAAGCACCTGTTCTTACTTTACCTGTGGAAGATAAACCATATGTGATCTACAGTGATGCTTCACATAGTGGTTTGGGTTGTGTGCTGATGCAAGAAGGTAAAGTGATAGCTTATGCTTCTCGACAATTGAAACCGCATGAGCTCAATTATCCTACCCATGATTTAGAGTTAGCAGCCATTGTGTTTGCATTGAAGATTTGGTGACACTATTTGTATGGGGAGAAGTGTTTTATCTATATAGACCATAAAAGTTTGAAATATTTGGGTGTCCAAAGAGAGCTCAATCTTCGTCAGAGAAGATGGTTGGAATTGATTAAAGACTACGACTGTTTGATTGATTATCATCCTGGCAAAGCAAATGTTGTTGCTGATGCCTTGAGTCGAAAGTCTTTAGCAGGTTTGACTGTTTATTCACTCTCGTTGCTTGTTGAGTTGAGAGCGTTGTGTGCTAGTTTTGTATCTTGTGATGATGGTGCATTGTTGGCACAGTTGCAAGTGAAACCAGTATTGTTGGACCATATTAGAGAGGCTCAAGTAGCTGATGAGAAGATTCAGAAGATTGTTTCAGATTGTCATAATGGAAAGAGTCGAGATTTTATTGTGAGAAATGATGGGAGTCTTTGGTTTAAGAACAGATTGTGTGTACCTGATGATGCTAAATTGAGAAGAATTATTTTAGAAGAAGCCCATCATTCAGTATTTGCTATGCATCCGGGTAATACAAAGATGTATCATGATTTGAAGCAATATTACTGGTGGTCCGGTATGAAGAGAGACATAGCGGAGTTTGTATCCAAATGTCTCACATGTCAGAGGGTAAAAGCTGAGCATCAAGTTCCAACAGGATTGCTCCAACCTTTATCAGTGCCTGAATGGAAATGGGAAAGAGTAACAATGGATTTTGTGTCTGGTTTACCTTTGACACAAAGGAAGCATGATGCTATTTGGGTGATTGTTGATAGATTGACTAAGACAGCTCATTTCCTTCCGGTTCGGATGGATTACTCTTTGGAGAGGTTAGCTAAGCTGTATATCCATGAGATTGTGAAGTTGCATGGTGTCCCAATTTCTATAGTGTCTGATCGAGATCCCCGGTTTACTTCCAGGTTTTGGAAGAGTTTACATGGTGCTTTGGGTTCTCGACTACACTTTAGCACTGTTTTTCA
Organism: Garcia nutans; assembly: GCA_947685225.1. NCBI lineage: Eukaryota > Viridiplantae > Streptophyta > Magnoliopsida > Malpighiales > Euphorbiaceae > Garcia > Garcia nutans. Next base: position 22,674,647 of record CANTUV010000044.1, read on the forward strand.
TCCGCAGACAGATGGGCAATCAGAGAGAGTGATACAGATTATCGAGGATATGTTGAGAAGCTGTGTCATTGATTTCTCTGGAAGTTGGGATGGATTCTTACCACTTGTGGAATTTGCTTACAATAACAGTCACCAATCCAGCATTGGTATGGCACCATTCAAAGCATTGTATGGTAGACGGTGTAGGACACCTCTATATTGGAATGAACTTGGTGAAGGTAAATTACTTGGTCCTGATTTGATTAAAGAAACTGAAGAGAAAGTGAAAATGATTCGAGATAGGTTGAAAACAGCTTCAGACCGACAGAAATCTTATTCGGATTTGAAAAGGAGAGACATAGAGTTTGATGTTGGAGATAAGGTATTTTTGAAAGTGTCTCCTTGGAAGAAGATCTTGAGGTTTGGTCGGAAAGGAAAATTGAGTCCTCGTTTCATTGGACCGTATGAAATTTTAGAAAGAGTTGGGTCACTTGCTTATCAGCTTGCTTTACCACCCGAGTTGGATAGGATCCATAATGTATTCCATGTTTCTATGTTAAGGAGGTACAGATCGGATCCATTTCATGTGTTGCCTATTGAATCTATCGAAGTGAGTCCAGATTTAACATTTGAAGAGGAACCAGTTGCTATCTTGGCACGTGAAGTGAAAGAATTGAGAAATAAGAAAGTGCCAATTGTGAAGATTTTGTGGAAGAATCATGCAAATGAAGAGGCAACTTGGGAAAGTGAACAAACTATGCGAGATCAATATCCTCAATTATTTCAGACTTGATATCAGGTAATTTCGAGGACGAAATTTCTTTTTAGAGGGGGAGAATTGTAATATCCCAATGTGTGCCTTAGAAGTTTGGATATAATTGTTGTTGATTGAATTATGTGTATATGTTATGTTGATAAGAAAAGAAATTGGAAAGAGAATGTTTATGTATTGTTTAAAAAGGAAAGTTATGTGTAGAGAGAAAGTGTATATGTTGGGTATATGGTAATATATATAACATATACATAAGTCAAATGAATGGTCAATGAAAGAAGATATTTTATTTTGTGATATGTGAAATTACTTAAATGGTCATATAAGTTAAAAGAGCTTAAGTTAAATGGATGAGGGTATTTAGGTAATTGCTTTGTTAGAATTGCATGGTGGAGATTTAAAGAAGAAGAGAAGTTTGACTTGGCTTTATTTTCTTTTCTTCTCATTTGTGTGTGGCCGGCTATCCAAAGGGAAAGAGAGCAAGTGAGGTGTTGTGATTTCTAAACTCAAATTGAAGGAAGAATCAAAGGATTAAGTTGAAGATTTGTGAAATTCATCAACTTTGGTAAGTTCTTTTCCTTGCTTTTCCTTTGTTCTTTTGAAATTATGTTTGGGATTGATGAGTTAGTATGGATGGTGGTTTAGATTTGTTTGTGGTATGTTTTTAAGTGTTGAAAGTGATGTTAAGTTAAGAAGTTAAATTGTTGTTGATATTGGAAGTGTTGGATTGAGTTTGTTTTAGGGTTTTGAAGTGATTATTGATGTTTAACTTGAGTTTGCTTGATTATTTTTCATCGATTTGCATGTGGTTGAGGTTTGTGGAAATTATAAGCTTAAAATTGAGAATTTGGCCGAGGGCAGTAGCCTTGTGGATGCCACGCCCGTGGCCTTGGTTGGCCATGGCCGTGGCCAATTAGAACCATGGCCGTGGAGGATGGGAGCAAGGGTGGCAGAACCATTCCTTAAGCCACGCCCGTGGGGGTTGAGGTGGCCACGACCGTGGGCCTTTGTGAGTGATGTTGAAGTGTAATTTGTGATTTAAGGGTTTAGTAAGAGGTTATTAAGTGATAAATTGTATTGGAACTTATGTGTTGTATCATTTTTGGGATTAGGTTTTGAAGGAAGGGGATTTGCCCTAATTTGGGAAGTGAAGAATCTTGGAAAAGGAAAGTGTTTAGAATTGTGTAAATTGTTATTGAGGTAAGTACAAACCTTGCATTGTTGCATATATTTATATGATGTTGAGATTAAATACACATTTGATGATAATGATGATGCATATGATACTACATAAACAATGATATGTTTTATGCATTGTGAATCTTGTGAATGGTAATGTGTTATATGGATATTGTTCTTGGTAATGTTATATCAATGATGCTATATGTATAATTGAATAATGAAATATTATAATATGATTTGAGACATGATATGATATGAAGCCATTGTGATTGGCTATGTTAATTCAAATGTGATGAGAAGCTATTGTGATTGGCTATGTTAATTCAAATGTGATATGAAGCCATTGTGATTGGCTATGAAACTCAATGTGATATGAAGCCATTGTGATTGGCTATGTTAATTCAAATGTGATGAGAAGCTATTGTGATTGGCTATGTTAATTCAAATGTGATATGAAGCCTTTGTGATTGGCTATGAAACTCAATGTGATATGAAGCCATTGTGATTGGCTATGATGATTCAATTGAGAATGAAATTGATAAATGAATTGTGTGGCTAATGTGTTATTCCATTTTCAGAGTTTGTTGTTGGTGGCATGCCTAATATGAGTAACAGTCTCTTGAAGTTAGGTTGGCTAAGTCCTTGAAACCTAATTGAGATGTTACAACCCTTGAAGCTAGGTTGGATTGGTTCTTGAAGCCAAGTTGGGTTGATGCTTAGCATGCTTTGCTCCCCTTGAAGCTTGGTTGAACCTAAATCCTTGAAGCCTAGTTGGGATTATGATAATGATAAATTTGATAACAAAACCAAAGCATTAACTCTGAAAATTGAATGGCATATTAGTGTGTTTTGGGCCCATGCTTGTCTTTGTTTTAAATGTGAGTCATTGATGGTAAAATGATTGAATAATGTGATCCATGGATGGATTCTGAAATGTGATATGCTATATGAGTATGAATGGTGAGATGCAAAGATGTGGTATTATATTTCCACCTATGATGTTGTGTTATTAATATGGATGACATTGCATTGCATTGAAGCATAATGTTAGCATACTTTGTATTACTAAGCCGTTGGCTTAGCGCGTTAGTGTTGATCGCGCAGGTGACAAAGTTGAACCCGAGAGTTCCTCGAGACCAAGTGAGAGTAGACATTGAAGAATTTACTTTTGGACTTAAAGATCAGAGAAGAGCTGCCAATCATGTATATATTCTATGTTTTGTAAACTTTGTTTTGTAACATATTTGTAATAACTTCCGCTGTGAATTAATAAACGTTTTATCTATATATATATATGGTGTCTTTTGGATTTCTTTTAAAATGTTTGAGATCGGTTTCACTTATTTACAAAGATACATGTTGTGTATTTTTTTAACTGTGACATTTCCTATATTCAGTATACGTATATTACGATCGTTTAAGCATGCTTAGTACGTATACGGGGTATAGCGGTGTTACAATTATGATAATAGATAATAGAGAATTGAGCTTTGATTAAATTGATCTACAAACCCAAGGTATCATTCCAAGAATTTAAATTAATCTTATACAATCATTACTCATTTTACTTTTAAATTTTAATTACTTTTGACCATTGCAACTTATCACACATGCACTCTTTAATTTATTACTTCAATCAAACTATTGTGAATAAGCACCTTCTTTGTGAGATGAACTTGGGATGTTCCACCATTTACTATAACTACCTCGTATACTTGCAAGTGTCGCTTGTAGTAATATTTAGCAGAGCGCATCAAGGTGGGTCAAAAAATCCTTTTTCCATATTATGACCCAAGCTCAAAGCCCAAAATTCATTTTTAAGACTTTTTACAATGGGTTTTCAAATATTTTAACTATTATTGAACTTTAAAATTAAAACCTTTTCTTGAATGGGCTTGCAACTAGTTGGGTTAATTGTGCAATATTAAAATTAATTATGGGCCTAATTTATACCAAGATTTATGAGTCATAGGCTTGTTTATGGCATGGATCATGAGTTGCCTATTTTCAAATGAAAAATCTATTTATGATAAACCCTTTAATTTAGTTTTAATCCACAATATAGCATATAAGCTATTTTTTTTTTTACTCAATGGATTAAGGCTTAATTATTGAGAATTATTATGGATCAATTTTTATACTTGAAAAGACAATTATTGATTAATCCACCTAAGTGGACCTTTTGAAAAAAAAAATATCATCTGTTAATGTTTTATTAAACATATACCTAGGAAGAGAGACTCACCATTCATCCATGGGTGATATAAGGTTGGATGGAATGTCATTAGTCTTCCTGTTTGATTTTCACATGTGTATACATACATACATGCATTGTATCACAAAGCATTGATCCTTTATGGCTCATAGACCTGGAGTACAATGGTTCAAGAGCTTACAACAACCCATCCTATGGCTCAGAGTCTAGTGAGAATTCAGTCAATTTTAGATCAAAAGTAATGGAACGTGAGCAAGTTTAGAAGATTGTAATTGACGCCCTCAACTCCAAGATGGAAGAATTGAAGGGGGCCCTCGCTCAGACAGTGTGGAGTTATTTACTTTCACTATTGGAGGATAATAATATTGAAGCATCTTCTATTAATAAGAAGCAAAATGATAAGGAAAAGGCTAAGGTAGTTGAGGTGGGCTCTAACAAAGATAAGGTAGTGATGGATGATGATGAATGGGATGCATATTTCTAAGATCTTTAAGAAAAGAAAAAAAAAGAAAAGAAGTTTGTGAAGAAAACTACTAAAGTGGAAAATTTGAATATTGATTTGGAAAAGAAGTTTGAAAAAGAAGCTGAAGGCTAAGTAGGTAGACAAGCTATTTCAGCAAAATGAAGAAGTTTCTTACAAATTCAAGATGCCTTCTTTTACTAATTTTGATGGAACTGGGAATCCCCATTTGCATGTCAAGCAGTACATTGCTGCCATGAAGTCTACTAGAGCTGCTAAAACTCAAAGTCTAAGGTATTTCATGCTTTTATTAGATCTTGTTCTACAAAATTGATTCAACAAGTACTCAAATGAACTGGGATTTGCTATACAAAGCCTTCATTCAGTAGTATGGGCATAATGCTAAATTGCAAGTGACTCTGATGGAGGTAGAATCAATCAGACAAAAGCAAAATGAGAACTTTGTTGATTATATGAAGAGATGGAGGAATAAGACTGCACTCCTTAAGAAGAGGCCAATGAGTTTGATCAAATTATAATGGTAGTAGGAAATGTCCTGCCTAATCTGTACAAACAGATGTCTCACACTCTTATCAGATATTTCAAAGATCTTTTTAATCTGGTTTACATATAGAAGAATGGGAAAGAGAGAAGAACCACTTTTCTAGAAGAATAAATGAGAAGGGGAATTACCAATCTTGCAGTCAAGGTGCACAAAAAGAAGTAGACCTCAATGCAACTAGTCCTGAAAATAGGGTACAGTTCTCATATCTGGGGAGACCTTTGTCTTAGGTCTTCAACAAGTTATAGAAGAAATAGATGTTACAGTTGTTGGCTCTATGACATTTGCCAAATCATTTACCACTAAACTTTGATGCCAAAGCCTTTTGTCAATTTCATTATACACAAGGATATGAGGCAGATAGATGCATTTGATTGAAACATGAGATTCAAAATCTAATTCACAATGGAAAGTTGCCTGAGCCCAATAAGCCTAGCATGAAGGACAATCCTTTGCCTAGTTTTAATAGAGTATGACCACCAGCAACTTTCATAATAGGAGGATTGAATGAGAAGTTTGTTTTGTCATCTTTTCAAGACATAGATGTAGAGGCCACTAAAGAGGAGGAGTTGCTTAGCAAGATTGAACCAACTGTGGTTAAAGAGAAATTAACCATTTGTGTTGTGAATGAGTTTTGGGACTCAACTTACAGTGATGGTGAATCTGCATTTAGAGAAGAAGAATGGACTTGGTTTGACTCTAAAGAGGAAGAGGTGTTAAAATACTCAATGCGGCAAACCTTAAGGGAGGCCTCCGCTAAAAGAAGTAGAAGCTGACAAAGGAAAAGATGCTAAAATAGGGGGAAATAAGAGGAAGATGATGTTGTCCTTAAGCAATTGAAAAGAACTCAAGCTATTATAAGTATTTAGGATTTAATAGCTACATCCAAGAAGCATTAGAAGACTATAGTTAAAGCTATGGCTGGCATGCAAATTTTTATTTCTGCAAAACAAGAGTAGCGGGTTGATTTATGAAGGTAAATAAGGCTAAAGAAGTGTGTTGGCTCAATTAATCTATTTTTATCTTAGGCAATCAAATTGAATTAATCTAATGTTTGTATCAAGTTATATTTTGTAGGAACTTATTTTTTTTGTAGAAAATCTCTAAAGTCTAATCGGACACACAAAATCCTGACTGGATCTCTAATGCCAAGTTGAGAAAATTTACTCAGTAGGTTTCACGGTCGAAGGTATGCTCAAAATCTCACTGTACCTTGAACATTCTGACCGGACCACCAGATAGTATGACCTAACTATTGGATGTAAAATTTGCAAAACACATAGAGAGATTCACGGTTTAAAGTATGCTCAAAATCTCACCGGACCACTAGAAGTTCGATCAGACCGCATGATATACCGACTAGACTGTCAAGGTAGTTTTTTCTAAAATCATCCAGTAGAGTTCCTGACCATAAGCACACTCAATTTTTGGCTGGACCACCATTATTTCTATAAAGGCCATGATGCAGTCCTACTAGGATGTTTAAAAAATTCTCAAGTCAGAAGAAGTTGGACCTCCACTCAATTAGTGGAAGCCATGAGGACCAACTGTTGGAAGAGCATTATGCAAAAGTTCAAATATTACAACTGAACCATAGGGTTTCACAATTGGGAGCATTGAATATCGATCGAACCACACCTAGTCTGACCATGAAATTTCTTTGGCCAAAGAATTAGGGGAAGACAAGGATCAAACATGTTGGACCACTCCTCAAACGGGTAGTTTATGACTTGAAGGCTATAAATACCATGTGTAACTTCATTTTTTTATGTTGTTGTGATTTTAATAGCCTACTTGAACATAGTTACATTCTTTTCATCAAAATTATACTTTGTATTGATTGAGTGTTGGGTGTGAGCATTAAACACTGCAATAAGTTGAAGTGTGAGCTTGAAAACACTTAGGTTGTGAGAGTAAGCCTGGGAAAAACTCTTGTAAGGGTTGTGAGGTGTGTGATCTCAAACCATGGTAAAGTTTGGTGTCAGTTTGTGAAAACACCAAGTTAGAGTTAAGCTTGTAAAAACTCAAAGCTAGTGGAGCCTTAACAAGTTGTTAAGGAAATGGATGTAGGATCAAAGTAAATCTGGACCACTATAAATCTTTTTGTTCATTGTTCCATCCTCTACTTAACTTTCTTCTATATCTTCTACATTTCTTGTTCATTGAATTTTGAGTTTTGAATTTTGAATTTGTCATCATTCTTCAAACTAACCAATTCACCCCCTCTTGGTTGCCATCTTGGGACAACAATTAGTATCAGAGCTTTGAAAATTTTCTTAAACTTAATTGTGAAATTTGATCCACAATAGCAACTTCTTCATCCACCTCAAACTCTCATGGAAATCTCAACTCTATCCTTAGACCCTACTTTGGTGGAACGAATTTATTTCTATTGGAAACACAAAATGTTCTTGTTCCTAGATAGTGAAGGAATTGAGCTTTGTGATTATATTGAAAATTAGTGGAAACCTCTAACTTATGAAGTTGATGTTGTCCAAGTTCCTCTTCCTAAACCACAATGTTTAAGTATGAATAAAAGGGATTGATTCAAAAATCATAGGGCAGCCTCCATCTTGATGAATTCTATCTCAAGAGAAGAAGGTGGGAGAGTCCAACATCTCACTTGTGCTCATTGCATTTGGAAAACTCTTAAGAACTATCATGAGGGTACTACCCAAGTGAGGCTCACCAAGAAGCAAATGCACATACATGAGTATGAGCTATTCAAGATGAAGCCCAACAAAAATGTTACCGACATGATGAATAGCTTACTTGCCATCGTAAATGAATTGAAGAAATATGGCAAGGTGTATGATCAAGATGAAGCCAATAGCAAAATCTTGAGAGCACTTAGAGTAAACAAGAACTTTGAATCCAAAGTTTCTTCAATTGAAGAAGCATATGATCTTAGGTCTTTGAGAACCGATGAACTTGTCAAAAAGCTACTCACCTTTGAGTTGTTCACCGAAAGAGAAAAAGAACAAGGTGAAAAAGAAAACAGGAAACCAATAGCTCTCAAAGCAATTAAAGAAGTTGAGAGCTCAAGTAATGAAAATAGTGATGATGAAGAAGAAATGGCATTATTTTCATAAAGGATGAGTGATTGGAAAAGAAAGAGAATATTTCAAGCTAACAAAGGTACACTCTCTAAATCCTCTTTTAAAGATAAAGATAAAAAGAATAAGGTGAAATGTTAAGAATGTGGCAAATCTGGTCATATAAAATCGGATTGCTTTAAGTTGAAAAACAAGAAGAAATGGGACAAAGAAAAGAAGAAATCTCTCAAAGCTACATGAGATGACTCTTCCTTAAGTGAAGAAGAAGAAGAAGAGGAGGAAGAAGGAATTGAAAATCTATGTCTCATGGCTATTGAGGATGAATCCAATGAGGTAGGAACTCAATCCTTGAATTTAATTGCATATGATGAAAATGATATTGATGCTTTAGATGATAGTGACATGATTGAGCATATGAAATTTATAGTAGAAAAGTATTTTTCTAAGATGAAATTCTATAAGGAAAATGTTCTAATTTAGAAAAAGACTCTGTTTGCTTAAACAATTCTACACTAGAATTAAATACCTCAAATGAACACTTGTTGAAATCTATAGATGAATTAAATAGAAATTCAGATGGCTTAGAAAATGCAATCAAAGAAAATGAAACTTTGAATCATGAACTAAAAGAACTAAAAGAGCCAATTTTAAAATTTCATAAAGGAAAAGAAGTTTTAGACACATTAATTGATAATCAAAGATCACCCTCTTTGAAACATGGATTAGGATTCAATGGCTCAACCAACAGTACATCTAGCACACCAACATTTGTAAAAGCTTCTACAACTCAAACTTCTAGCAATGAAGTTGTAAAGGTAAAAAATGGACACACCAAGCCTAAAAGTCCCAAAAAGGCTACTCAAGTCTCACTAGGCAATAGAACCAAAATTCCAAGAGTAAATCATGCATTGATATACACTAGATATACACATAGGCACAAAGATGCACAAAAGCAATCACACACTTGAAATTGTATGCATAGCACATTAAATGTCAGTGGGAAAGTGCATAAATATGGAACATTGATTCAATGCACATATTGCATGAAATTTGGACATAAAGCACTTTTTGCTACATTAGAATGGCTCATCTCAAGTTAGAGGATCCTTCTACTACTAACCCCCAAGGACCCAAGTTCATTTGGGTACCTAAAAGAAGGTGAATATTCTTGTAGGTATGTCTAAAATCTACTATCAATGAAAGCACATGGCTTATGGATAGTGGATGCACAAGGCATATGACAGGGAATCCAAAATTTTTTACAAGTCTTACTTACAATCTTGGAGGAAGTGTTAGCTATGGAATCAATGCTAAAGGTAAAATCATTGGTAGTGGTTCCATTGCCATACTTGGTAAAAATTTGATTGAAAATGTATCGCTTGTTGATGGATTGAAGCATAATTTGCTTAGTGTTAGTCAATTGTGTGATAAAGGATAAGATGTAAATGTTGACTTCAAAGGATGCAAGGTTACTAATTCAAATGGTAAAATTGCATTTAAAGGAGCTAGAATTAGCAACACATATAAATTTGACATACATTCCAATGGTGCATTTGAAAGTTTGATTTCCATTAATAATGATGCTTGGTTATGGCATAGAAGGCTAGGACATACTAGTACGGATAATTTAAAATGCATTAGTAATGAAGAACTGGTTGATAGTCTCCCTAAAATAAAATTTGACAAAGATAGAACAAGTGAACCTTGTCAACTTGGTAAGCAACATAAAAGTTCATTTAAATATAAAAATGTTATAAGTACTTCTAGACCTTTAGAACTTATTCTTTTGGATTTGTTTGGACCAAATAGAGTTGCTAACCTAGGTGGAAAGTTATATGCATTTGTTCTTGTTGATGATTACTCTAGATTTACATGAGTTAATTTCTTAGCCCAAAAGAATGAAGCTTTTAATCACTTTAAAATATTTGCAAAAAGATTTCAAAATGAAAAAGGATATGATTAGAAGTGATCATGGCAAAGAATTTGAAAATGAAAATTTTAAAAATTTTTATAATGAATTTGGTATATCACATAATTTTTTGGATCCTAGAACACCATAACAAAATGGTGTGATTGAAAGGAAAAATAGAACCTTGGTTGAAATGGCTAGAAAAATTCTCAATGAATATGAATTACCATCTTATTTTTGGGCGGAAGTCTTTAATACTGCTTATTACATTGCAAATCGTGTTTACAAAAGGCCTTTGAAAAACAAAACTTCTTATGAGCTGTGGAATGGAAGAATACCCAAAATTTCATATCTTAGAGTATTTGGATGAAAATGCTTTATATTGAACACCAAGGATAATCTTGGAAAATTCTTATCCAAATTAGATGAAGGCATATTTTTAGGGTACTCATCATCTAGCAAAGCATATAGGGTATTTAATAAGAAAACTCTAATGGTTGAAGAATCAATGCATGATATTTTTGATGAATCCTCTAAAATTATTAAAGGAAAGGTAGTACTCTTGATGATTTTTTAGGTACTCTTGAATCTCAAGGAACACTTGATGTTCCAAGGAACAATCATGATGAACTAGAGGAGTAGACTCAAGAACTACCCAAGGATTGGCAATACAAAAAGGATAATCCAAAAGAGCTCATCATTGGTGAAACATCAAAGGGAGTAATTACTATATTCAAAATTAAACATTTAGATTCTAATTTTGTTTTTATTTGTCAAATTGAGCCAAGGACTATTGAGGAGTCTCTTAATGATGATTGTTGGGTAATTGCAATGCAAGACAAACTCAATCAATTTGAAAGAAATAATGTATGGGAACTTGTTTCTAGACCTAACGATCATCAAATTATAGAATGCAAATGGGTTTATAAGAATAAGCTTGATGAAAATGGTCTCATTACTAGGAATAAGGCTAGGCCAAAGGCTATAACCAAGAGGAAGGCATGGACTATGATGAGACATTTACTCTCGTAGATATATTAGAAGCTATTTGAATTCTAGTTGCTTATGCATGTCATATGAATTTTAAACTCTTTCAAATGGATGTTAAAAGTGCATTTCTAAATGGATTTATAAATGAGGAAGTGTAAATGAACAACCTCCGGGATTTGAAAACTATAAATTCCTAAATCATGTTTTATAACTTACCAAAGCTTTATATGGATTGAAACAATCACCAAGTGCATGGTATGATAGACTTAGTTCATATTTGCTTGAAAATGGTTTTTTAAAAGGCAAAGTGGATACAACTCTCTTTGTTAAAAAGAATAAGCATAACATGTTGATTGTATAAATTTATATTGATGATATAATATTTGGGGCTACTAATGAATCTTTGTGCAAGGAATTTACTCCTTCTATCACTACGGAATTTGAAATGAGCATGATGGGTAAACTCAAATTGTAATATCCCGAGATATACCTTAAAAGTTTTGGAGGAGTTGTTGTATTTGGATTTAATATATATGTGATGTATATGTATATGTCTAATTGTAATATCCCTAAGTGTGCCTAGAAGTTATGATAATATTGTTATTATTGAATTGAAGGTGTAAGTGATAAGTGGTAATTGTGTATGGTTTATTTGAATGATAAAAGAAGTTAAGAGATAATGTATATGTGTAATTGGAAAGAAAAGCAATGTGTAGAGAGAAGTGTATATGTAGTGTATATGGTGATATATATGACATATAAGTTGGTCAAAGGGCTTGGTCAAGGGAAGAAGATATTTATATTGTTAAGTGTGAAATTACCAAAATGGGCAAGAGTTTGTAAAGGGAATTAAAATGTGCATGAGGGTAAGATAGTAAATTGCTTTTGGAGGAGTATTTAATGAGTGTTGACTTTAGGGTTTCTTCATCATTTCTTCTTCTTCTTCCTTGTGTGGCCGGCTCACCTAAAGTAAAGGAAGACAAGAGAGCTAAGTGAGGGTTTGATGTTCTAAGCTTCAAAGTTGAGAGAGATTTCAAGTAAACAAGTTGGAATTTCAAGAATTTCATGATTTTGGGTAAGTTTGCTCTTGTTTACTCTTGTTATTTTTGAAGTTATGCTTGAGTTGAGTTGTGATTTGATGATGGTATGATTAAGTTGCTTAGGGTGTGATTTTAAGTATTGATTTTGCTTGATAGATGAGAAGTTGGGTTGGTGTTGGTGATGGAAGAGTAAGAGTTGTGTTTAGTGAAATTCTTTCTGTTTTACAATTAGTAAAGGCTGTGATTTGTATGATTTTTAATTAATTATAGAAAAATGTTCTTGAAGTGAATTTTTGATATGTTGTGCCTCTATGAGTCTAGAATGACTGAAAAATATGTTGATTCGATTTTGGATAGGTTATGAGTTTAGAAAGATTATTTGTATTAGACCTGTTCCAGCAGGTACCTTAACTGAGACAGCTCTATTTCGGGATTTTTAATAAAATGTAGAAAAATCATATTCAATTGAATTTTGGATATGTTGTTTCTTAGTGAGTTTAGTATTTGAGAAAAATAATTTGGAACCACGTTGATTGAATTTGATTTATGGAATTCACAAAGTTCAGAACTGCTGCCAGGATGCAGGGCAATTGGGGCAGTCTGGTTAGGTGAACTATTTGACCAAGATTTTGTGTTCAGTTTGATCTGAAATTTTAAAGGAATGATTTTAAGATACAAAACTAAATTCTGTAAAAATTTTAGAATTTTTAGTCAAGTAGATTATTTTATACAATTTTTCAAAATAAGGTTAAAATGGAGTCTAAAACCAGAATGTACTATTCATTTGGTCATTTTGCTAATATTCCTTTTGGATTAGGTTTTGGAAGGAAGTGAATTGCCCTAAGTTGAGAAGTAAAGAACTCTTGGGAGAAGAAGAGTTTAGAGTTGTGTGAAGTGCTATTGAGGTAAGTACAAAACCCTATTTGATTTCATATATTTATATGACTTTGAACCTTAAACCATTTGATTATAAATGTGTTAAGAAATCTATTATATCATTGATACCTATGAGTATATCAATAAGAGTATATGAAATATGAGAGCATTCAATAATGTATATACTCTGAAAGATGAAAGATGTGATTATATGATTGTATGATATGATGATATATTAATGCAATTGATTGTGTATACTTAAATGATGAATGATTATATATGTAATAATAATGAGACATGAAATAGAGATTGAGATATAATGATGTATGAAGCTATTGTGATTGGCTAAGATGATGTAAATGATGATTGAGGCATGTTTGCCTAATTGATGCCATTGTGATTGGCTACGATGAATTGTTCCAATTTGATTTGAGATATGGTGCAAATCTATTGTGTAATGTGAAATGAATTGAGAAAGTAGAGATAAATGAACGAACTTATCTGCCTCCTGCGGAACCATGCGGACCCTGTGGATTGGGCAACCGAACTTGGACTACCGACCTGGTTGGGGAAAAGTTCGATTCATTCAGTGTTATACGTACCTATCTGCCTCCTGCGGACCCAGTGAATTGGGCAACCGAACTTGGACTACCGACCTGGTTGGGAGAAGGTTCGTTAATGATAGTTTTATACATGCCTATCTGCCTCCTGCGGACCCCTGGGATTGGCAGTGGTCTGAGGCCCAGTGGGCAACCGACCTGGTTGGGGAAAGGTTTGTATTTGCAGCTATGGTTGTTGGAAATAATGATGAACATTGAATAACATAATAGTGTGTTTTGGGCCCGAGTCTGTCTTTGTTGTTAATATGATATACAAATGTTGAAATAAATAAATATTGAGATCAATGATTGGTGAATTGTGAATATAACAATGTTATGTAGTCTGATATGTAATGTGTATATTGTTTGTGAGTATTAGTGATGAATTGTGGTTGATGATAATGATTGCCTTTATTGGGAATATGATTTATGATTGGTGAACTATGATTTGTTGTAATGTTATAAACATATATATATAGTTTATGAGGTTGGTAGAAATTTATGTGGAATGCATTGGAAAAAAAAAGGAAAATAGGTTAAGAGAATGATAAAACATGATACTAAAAATATGAGGTATGTTTATTTTGCAATGTATATTTTGTTTTTAATATTTATTTGTATTACTAAGCTTTTGGGCTTAGCGTGGTTATATTAATCGCGCAGGTAAAAAGGTGATGGATTTGGAGTTAAACCATTATGTAGTGAAAAGGGGAAGTGTAGCTCGAGACCAACTAGAAGATGGTGCATGCATGTATAAGTTAATATATATATTGCATTTTTTTTATAAGAATGTATTCATATGTATCAATAAATCTTTGGAAGAGACAATGTAACTATTATATATATATATATGTGTTATTATCAAAAGGATAGTGATCTTGTAAATCATTTTATATAATAAAATGTACTATTGTTTTAGAAGTTAAGTAAAGATTTTTAATTGTAATAACTAGTGGCATCCTTATACTCTATATACTTACTTTGCGTATACAAAGTATATATATGGTACTTATATAGAGTATCGGGGTGTTACACAAATTCTTTCTTGGATTACAAATCAAGCAATGAAAAGATGGGATCTTCATCAACCAATCCAATTACATAAAGGAATTCATCAAGAAATTTGGAATGGATGGTTGCAAGGCTAGCAAGACTCCCATGAGTACATCCTTAAAATTGGACAAAGATGAAAATTGTAAAGTAGTAGATGAGAAAAAATATTGAGATATTATCATATCCCTACTTCACTTAACTGCTTCTAGACCCGATATTATGCATACTGTATGCTTATGTGCAAGATTTCAATCATGCCATAAAGAATCACATTTGAATACAACTAAAAGAATTTTGAACTACTTGAATGACACATTGCATTTAGGACTTTGGTATCCTAGAAACACATCATTTGATATTTTAGATTTTTCAGATGTAGACTATTCTGGTAGTCTCTTAGATAGAAAAACCATAACTGGGGCTTGTCATTTTCTTGGTGAATGTCTAGTTTCTTGGTTTAGTAAGAAATAAGTATTTGTTGCTTTTTCTACCGCTGAAGCTGAGTATATTGATGCATGTTTTTGTTGTACTCAAGTCCTTTAGATGAAACAACAATTGTTTGATTTTAGAGAATCTTTTGACCATATTCCCATTAAGTGTGATAACACTAGTGCCATAAATCTTTCCAAAAACCCAATTCAAATCATATAGACATTAGACACCATTTCCTTAGAGATAATGTCCAAAACCAAAACATTATCTTAGAATTTATTGATACACAAAACAAACTTGCTTACATTTTCACTAAACCCTTGAATGAAGAGAGAATGAATTTCATAAAACAACATATGGGAATGTTGGATGGAAGCACAATTTCATGAACTTGAAATCAAGTTTGATTTTACAAAATCCTTATCTAGATATCTATTTTTGATCAAATCTTCATAACTTAAATGAAAAGCACTTGATTTCTCAAAATTTCTACATTTTTGAAGCTTTCCCAATTGGACCTATCCCAAGTCCGACCGCATTTTTTGAAAATTCTTATTTTCAAATTTTTTCTTAAAAGTACGACCATACCTTTCAAGGTACGACCAAAATTTTTCAAATGTTTTTGTGACTGTTGTACCTAAATAAGATTCTCGTTCAGACTTCACATAGTCCGCCAGGATTTTTTAAATTATTTTGAATATCACGACTGGACTCCTTAAAGTATTTTAAATTCTTTTTCATTAATTGTATTTCTTTCCTTCAATAAATGAAAGTTCTTATTTAATTGCTAAGTATGATTGATTCATATGTTTAAATTAATTGTTATGTTTAAAGTAATATGAATCCATTTCATATGTTTTTGCCTTTGCCAAAAGGGCAGAGAAAGATTGAATTAAATTAACTTAACAATAATGAACTTTAAATATGAATTTTAAATTTCCTTAACTCAAATCTTAGGAAGGCACATTTTGAGGGGGGAGTAAGATTAAGTAAGATTGCATTTGACACATTTTTACATTTTGAAAAATACTTGAAATTCAATTTATTTCTAAAGTGAAAAAAGGGGGAGATTGTTGGCCCAATTAATCTATTTTTGATCTTAGGCAATCAAATTCAATTAATCTAATGTTTGTATCAAGTTACATTTTGCAAGAACTTATTTTTTTGTAGAAAATCTCAAATGCCAAGTTGAGAAAATTTACTCAGTAGGTTTCATGGTTGAATGTACACTTAAAATCTCACCATACCTTGAACATTCCAATCAGACTACCAGATAGTACCACCAAACTATTGGATGAAAAATTTGCAAAATACACAGAGAGATTCACAGTTGAAAGTACACTCAAAATCTCACCGTACCATGAGAAGTCCGACCTGACTGTTAAGGCAGTTTTTTCTAAAATCATCCAGTAGAGTTCCAGACCATAAGTAAGCTCAGTTTTTGGCTGGACCACCATTATTCCGACTGGACCATGATGTAGTTCGATCGGGATGTTTAAAAAATTCACAAGTCATAAGCCATTGGACCTCCACTCAATTAGCAAAAGCCACGTAGGCCAACTGCTGGAAGAGCATTAAGCAAAAGTTTAAATATTCCGACTGGACCATAGGGTTTCACGACCGGGAGCATTGAATGTCGACTAGACTGCACCTAGTCCAACCATGAAATTGTTATGGCCAAAGATTTAGTGGAAGACAAGGATCAAACATGTTGGACCACTCCTCAAACGGCTAGTTTATGACTTGAAGGCTATAAACACCATATGTAACTTCATTTTTATATGTTGTTGTGATTGTAATAGCCTACTTGAACATAGTTACTATCTTTGCATCAAAATTATACTTTGTATTGATTAAGTGTTAGGTGTGAGCATTAAACTCCATACTAAGTTTGAATGTGAGCATGGGAACACTTAGGTTATGAGAGAAAGCCTTAGAAACTCTTATAAGGGTTGTGAGGTGTGTGATCTCAAACCATTATAAAGTTTGGTGTGAGCTTGTGAAAACACCAAGTTTGAGTTAAGCTTGTAAAAACTCAAAGCTAGTGGAACCTTAACAAGTTGTTAAGGAAATGGATGTAGGATCAAGGTAAATCTAGACTACTGTAAATCTTTGTGTTCATTTCTCCATCCTCTACTTAACTTTCTTCTATATCTTCTACATTTCTTGTTCATTGAATTTTGTGTTTTGAATTTTGAATTTGCCATCATTATTCAAACCAACCAATTCACCCCCTCTTGGTTGCCATCTTGGGACAAGAAAATGAAAAAGATGAAGATACTCAGAAGGGAAACAAGTTCGATGCTGGAATGGTTGCATTCTCACACGCTGACTTACCAAAAGAGGGAAGAGATCACATCTGTCCACTTTTCATTAAGGTGGATGTCAAAGGAAAAAGAACCCCTTATATTATGGTTGATGATATCCACTATAAATTTGAGTCCACTCAAGGTTTTACCAAAGCTAGCTATATCTACACGTGATCTGAGTCCAATTGAGGTGACAATTAGGGCTTATGATAATACTAAAAGGAAAGCTAAAGAAACCTTTAAAGCTATTGTAAAGGCTGGCCCTATTGAGTCTAGGGTAGAGTTTGTAGTCCTAGATATACCAGTCACCTTTGCATTATTGTTGGGTCATCCTTGGTTTCATCCTTTTGGCGGAGTTCCTTCAACCTCCATCAAAAGATCAAGTTTTCAAATAGGGATGAGATAGTAGTGGTCGAGGCTAAAGATAATGAAGTATTGATTGCCTTAATGATTGAGAGGCCTCTTAATGGATTTTAGGTGGCTGTTGTTTCTGATCATGAGATTGTGGACTCTAAAATCTTGACCATGATAAAGCAGATGAATTATCTACCTGGAACTAGTCCTTCGAAAAGGGAAAAAAATGTGTGACCAAGCTTCCAAATTTCAAGACTCAAGTTTTCCAGAAAAGGGCTGGGGTAATAAGTTGATGAAGGTGTTCAGCTAAAGAGGAATAAGAAGATGGATTTTCCCTCACTTAAAGTGACCTTTCTCAAAGTTCCAGATTTGGGAACAATCCAAGGGAAGCCAAAGCGAAACATGTTCATGGGAAAGCTGATTCCAGATTTTGAGATATTTTCTAATGTTGCTGAGCTTGTGGAATAGGTGCAAATGAAGCTTGTCTTGCCAGCTGACCAGGAATCCAGTCCAAAAGAAAAAGAAGGAAGCTGCCTTGAGGATCCAAAAGACTCTAGAGGAGATTGTTGCTCTCATTAAAGAATAATTTAAAAGCCTTATAATTTATGATTATGAGAACATCGATTTTGATTTTGATTTGTCTGCTCTTTTATGAGGATGATGATGTTTTCTTTTCCAAAATAAATGTAATAAAGTATGATTTTGCTTACTTGTGTGATGTTTTTCCTGGTGGTTGAATACATTACACGATTTTTTAATATTAACTTTGTTAATCATTAAATTTTTGAACAACTGAAAATCCTAAAAACATTAGCATATCATCTGACCTTACTCCCAAAGAGGGAGTGAGATTTGAAAAAATATTCAAAAGATATGAAGTATTTAATTAGCATTAAGAGGATATGCTCAAAATTGATCGAGATATAGCCAAGCATATGATTCCTACTTACACTTACAAGAAGCCTGCCAAACAAAAGCTGAGGTGCCTAAGACCAGAATGGGAAGAGTTGATCAAAGAAGAAGTACTAAGCAAATATAAGTGAAATTCCTAGAAGGGATAGATTATCCTGGCTAGTTAGCTAACATCGTCCCTATATCAAAAAGAAAGATGGGAGAATTAAGGTTTGTGTCGATTATAGAGATTTGAACAAGGCTTCCCCTAAGGATGACTTTCCTTTACCCCATATAGATGTCCTTATCATTAGTGCAACCTATAGTTTGCTACACTCATTTATAGATAGATTTTTCGGATATAACCAAGTGTTAATGGCCCAAGAGGATAAAGCTAAATTTTCTTCATTACTACATGGAGTATATTTTGTTATAGGGTGATGTTGTTTGGATTAAAGAATATCATAAAACCTATCAAAGGATGACCACCACATTATTTCATGATATGATGCATAAAGAGGTTGAGGTTTATGTTGATGATATGATGCTGAAGTCGGATACATGGGAACAACATTTCCAAAACGCGAAGACCTTCTTTAAGAGAGTAGTAAAATATAACCTAAGGTTAAACCCAAAGACATGTGTGTTTGGTGTTACTTCGAGTAAGATGCTGGGGTATGTCATTGGCCCAAATAGCATTGAGATTGACCCTAACAAGGTTAAGGCAATCAAGGATATGCCACCCGTAAGATGGAGAAGGTAGTTTGGGGCTTTATTGGAAGTTTACAATATATCACTAGGTTCATTGCAAAACTCATAACAATTTGTGAACCTAGCTTTAAATTGCTTAAGAAGAATCAACAATTGAGTAGAATGAGGAGTGTCAGAAGGCCTTTGAATGCATAAAAGAGTATTTATTTAATCCACTTCTCCTGAAACCACCTAAACCTAGTAGACAATTGATACTATACTTGGTAGTCAAAAGAAGAGTCAATAGGGGTAATACTAGCCTAGGTAGATGAGTCAGGAGTCGAGTGTGCAATTTACTACCTAAGTAGAAAACTTCTGCCTTTGAGGGTAAGTATAGTATCATTGAAAAGTATTGCCATAGTTTGGCCATCTAAAAAGTTGCTGCATTACTTTTAATCCTTTCGTGTGCAATGAATTTCCATATTAGACCCAGTGACATACTTGAGAGAAGCGCCTTCATTAATTAGGAAGTATGGCTGGTGGTTGATAATCCTAGAAGAATTTGAGATCAAGTATATAACCAATAAAACCATCAAAGGTAGAGTAGTAGCAGAATTCCTGGCTCAACAACCACTACCTGACAGTGAGTAAGTTACTTTTGAATTTCTAGATTAACATTTAGAGGCCATAGAAATACAAGGATGGAAGATGTATTTTGATGGAGCTGAGAATAGAAAAGGAGCTAGTTTGGGAGAGATATTAGAATCACCATAAGGGAACTTATTCCTCTAGTTAAGAAATTGGGATTCAGGGCAACCAATAATATGGTAGAGTATGAAGCATGTATATTTGGTGTGGGAACCTTAAGGATAATGAGGGTCGGTAGAGCGCAGGTTTTTGGTGATTCATTGCTAGTGATATCCCAAGTGAATGGAGAATGGGAGTTGAAGGAAGAAAAGTTAAAGCCATACCATGATTACTTAATTGCGGTGAGGAAGAACTTCAAGGATTATAGGTTTATACACCTGTCGAGGGAAGAAAACTAGATGACCGATGCTCTAGCCACACTGGCTTCAATATGGGAGGATTCTATAAAATTATTCCTTAAACATCTGGTTTTAACAAGTTCATCAACTTCTTAATATGAGTATGAAATGATCATAGATACTGATATAGGCCATGATGCATAGTATGATACTATAAGTCAAATTTTGGAAAATAGAGAATACTTATTGGGGGAAACAAGGGAGAAAAAAGGAGCCATAAGTGATGGTCTTTGTAGTACATCACCTATCAAGGATAGTTGCATCAAAGATGGCCTGATGGGGGTATATTTTAGATATTTGAGGAAGTTTGAAGTTTGGCAGATCATGTAAAAAATACATGCGATAACTTGCAGACCCTACATGAATGGTTTAGCCTTGGTTAATAAGATATTATGGCAAGGCTACTATTGGTTGACCATGGAAAAAGGTTGTATTGATTTTTGAAGAAGTGCTAGCAATGCTAAATGTAAAAAAACCTAAATCATCTGCCTTCCTAAGAATTGCACTCTATCTCTTTGCCCTGGCCTTTTGTAACTTGGGGGATTGACATGATTGGGGAGATACACCCAACAACTTCAAATGGTCACCCATACATTATAGTAGCCGTGGATTACTTTTTAAAATGGGTTGAAGTTGAATTTTCAATAAGCTGGGGACAAATCAAATGACTTAATTTATTAAGAAAAGTCTCATTTGCAAATATGGTGTTCCACACAGTGTTGTGTCTAGCAATGGGATGCAATTTCAAGGATCAGTTAAGGATTTGTTTTCTAAATATTAGACATATCATCACCGATCCTCCCCTTATAGACCAAAAGCTTATGGTGCAGTCAAAGTAGCAAACAAGAGGATGAAGCAAATTCTTTCCAAGATGAGCAAGACATAGGGGATCTAGTAAGAAATGATTCCTTTTGCTTTATGAGGATATAGAACAATTGTACAAACTATGACCATAATGACACTGCTCTCCTTGGTTTATGTAATGGAAGCAATGTTGCCTATTGAGATTGAGATCAAGTCACTAAGGGTGATCTTGGAAGTTAAGTTGTATGAGACAGAATGGGTAGTAAGCAGATATACAAAGCTCGCTTTATTAGAAGAAAGAAGGTTAAAGGCACTCTATCATCACAATAGAATGACAACAAAGAAGTTTGAAAGACAACAAGCAGATATACAATTGTATGAGACTAGCTGTATCAAAGAAAGATGACATGAACCTACAATAGAACAACTAGAATCTAGAGGCTTAAAGCAAGATACTTAGTATTAAAGCAATGCAAGCCTAATGTTCTCGATCCAAGAGGAAAGTTTAGACTAGGTTGGGAAGGATCATATGTTATGAAACAAGTCATGAAGAAGGGTGCAGTAAAGTTGTTAGACATGGATGGGAATGAGTTTAGTGAACCAGTGAAAATCGACAGGCTGAAGTGGTTTTATATTTAAGATAAATAATAATAATAATAACAACAACAACAATAATAATAAAACTAATAAATAAATAGCTCCCTAGGTTGAAAACTGAAAGTGCAGCCTAGGCAAAACTTAGAGTAGCTCACTAGTTTCGAAAACCCAAAAGGCCGGCTAGGCACTAATTAGGGCTAAAATGAGAGAAAATTGTCAATTAGAAAATCCAAAAGTGTTATTGGTGATAGGAGTGATGTTGTGTATTCTAGCTTTATGCTTATGGTTGTTCCCAATTAAATGAGACAAAGTTAATAATAAAACTATTCAATGTACACTATTTTTAATATCTGACTAACATGGCAAAAGTTAGAGCAACCCACCATGTTGAAAACTTGCAAGGGGGCTTAGGCAAAAATTAAGGCAGCTTACTAGTTTCAAAAACTTGTACGGGCTGGCTAGGCAAAAATTAGTGCAAATTAAATGATAACCTAAATTGAAAACCTAAAAGCAATTTAGGTGATTACCTAAGGAAACAAGGGACTTCCAACCAGTTTTCTTAAAGAACCAGTCTTGAATTGATCCAACCCAACCAAGGTTTCAGCTAAGATCAAAGGTAATGATGAAAATCCTCCCTCAATTTAATCCAAAATATCCAATACTCATGGATCTATGTCCCTATTAGAAGAAACAAGCAGAAATTAACCAAGCAAGCACAAACAGAACATGTGCCCCATGTTTTAGTGGGAGCTAAATGGGATGCACGAAAATCAATCAATGGGCCAAGTGAGATTTTCTCACCTCTGGTCAATTGAAGAACTTCAGGTTTTGAAAGATAAAATAGCATCTACATTTTTTTATGAGATTTTTAGGTTATTTTGGGCCTTGAAAACTGCATCTTCACAAAAGGCACTTAGCAATTTAAAGAAAAAAACAAACAATTAAATTAAAAACAAATTCAAACACAACAAACAAACAAATTTACAGAAAACAAACAAACAATTCAAAGAAAACAAACAAACAGTTCAAAGAAAACAAATAAACAGTCTTGATAAAAATAAAACTAAATCAATAGTCTTGATTATATTACTAATATTGAAACCGTTATCCCCGGCACCAAGTAATAAAGTAGTGAGTGAGTTATCGTTCCACTGAGGACAAGGTCAAGTACTAGTACAAATCTTAACTGTTGTTTAGTAAATTAATAGTTTTGTGATGTTCTATAATTAAAGACAATTAAATTAAATAATTGAAAGTAAAGGGAAATTAAATGTTGTGCAAAAGGATTGATGATAATAATACTATCCAGATACTGAATCCTCCTAGCCACAATTATATTAATGAAAATCAATTCAATTAAATCACATAATAGAGTTGAATTGGCATTCCTCTAACTTAGATTAAAACCTCCCTCAAGTGAATTAACCCCTAATCACTAAGTAGAATGCTGGAATCTCTTCTCAAACACAATTAAATAGATCTTGCATTAAGAACAAGGAACTATAAACCAAAGGATCTTGTAAGTCTATCTCTAGTTCTCCAATCAATCCTCAACCCTTATGAGTATTCAATTCATATCAAGCTTTCTCAAGTCAATAATATGAAAATTGCAACCAATCAATAAGCATGCTATCATCAATTGGAAATAAATCATTACGCATCATAAGAATAAAACAACTCCATCAATTGAAATTATTCAATCCATACAAATAAGCTAGGGTTCATCAATATCTAGATTGAGAAAGAGTTAGTTCATGTTCAATACTTTTAATACAACAACAACAATAACAACATTAAAATAAATTAAAAGAGACAATTGAAAAACCCCTTGTGAAGATGCTAAGAGTAGGATTACTAGTCTTCCTCCTAGCTCCACTTGGGTGTATGATGAAGAGCTCAAGCCCTCTTCAATGGTTGATTCGCCTTTTGCAAAATGGATTGGAGCTTTCTCAAGTCACCAACCCTTTTAATGAAGCTTCTTCAACCTTTAAGAGCTTGCCAATGGAAGATGGAGATGGTGGAAAGGATAGAAATGGAGGATGAAGATGAAGAGTCAAGGAGAGTATCACTCTCTCCTTGCCCAAAACGTGTATGCCCAAGCCTCCTCCTCTCCAATTCTGTTCTTTCTTTCCTCTTCTTCTCTTTTTAAATCATTCCAAGCTCAAACCCATGCCTTCCAACTCACACCACCCTCTCTTGTCTCCCACATTCTCTTTCTTTAATAATTCTTTCCATCAATTAGGCAAGCTTTGCTTTTCTTTAGTATTTCTTTTGGCAAAAACAAAGTGTTTGTCCCCCACTTGTTCCTGAATCCATACAAAAGAATTCAAGGTTTTTATAGGTGACACGGCAAGCCATGAGTGGCTTTGCCGTGTCTCTCATTTCTCTTTGGGACACGGCCAAGCTAGTTGGCTATGTCCATCATTGCCCCTTATTTCTTTCTTTGTTTTCTTTGTTCTCAAGGAGTGACACGGCCAAGCTTGTGGCCATGTCATGTGACACGACCACTAGCTTGGCTGTGTCATGTGGGAGTGTCACCTTCTGCTTCTTCATTCTTTTTGGTTCTTTGTTTCTTGGGTGAGACACGGCCAGTGGCTTGGCCGTGTCTCTTTGCCATGTCAGCTACTGTCTTGAAGTTCTTTTGAGGGACACGGCCAAGCTTACTTTGGCTTGGCCATGTCTTGCTTGATTCTTGCTCTTTCTTCATTGTTTTTATCATCCAAGGGAGTTTTTGCACTTTAACCTAAAACAAACTTTAAACAAAAATCAAATGAAACATTAACTAAAAACACATAGAAATTCATACTAAAAATAGGTATAAAATGATCTCATCACAATGCTATTTGATGATTGCTTGGGTATCCAAGGACTACTTTGAATTCTTCAATCATGGGTCACAACTGACAGTTATTTATCTTGAAAGTCCTAGATTCTACATCCCAAAAAGAAGCCATAGCATGTAAGAAGGATTGATTCAATTTGATATATTGAAAACACTTCAAAAGTATTAATTTGAGCAAGATATTTGTTACTAATGAATAGCTTCAAGGGTCTTAAATAAATTCTTCATCTTCTTTAAGTTGGCTTAGGTCATGGCTAAAACTGCGAGCTTCGAAGCTATTTCTTTTAATGAGAAGATGACGCATGATTTATTTATTTTTGAAAAGCTATATGTTTATTACAAAGGTTAAAGTTGATTGCCTTGATCCGAGAATTATTCAACTGACCATGGCTTAAGCTTACAAGAAGGAAAGGATAAATTGAAGACCGAGTGCACAAAGAGAAAGTAACCCATGTCGAATTGGTGCTGCCTAATTCTTCATGGTTTGTGAAAATCCAATCCATGATGAATCCATTTTCAAAGGGCTTGGCATTAATATTGTATATATGTGTGTATATTCAAAGGGTCAAAAGGTGGTTCATTAAGAAAAGAAAAAAAAAATGAAAACTTGTTAAAAAAAATGAAAAGTCAAAATTAAAATGTGAATATTATTAAACTCAATGTCATTACATGTACATTAAATATAATACAAGTCAATCACTGAGAAGGGGGAGGCGGTCCATAATCAAATAAAGCTTTAAAAAAATCATCGGCTAATGGAGGAGGAGGCACAACATCTGCCTAAGATCCCCTTAATGAAGAAGCGCCAGGATCTCGTGGCCTTGGAAGTCAGCTTTGAAGTAGTCATCGCCTAAAAGAGGAGGAGGTGTGCGTGGTCACAATCATCAACCCAGGGTCTCCTTAATAATGAAGCATCAGGATCCCTAAAGCCTTAGAATCAGAAGTCTTGAAAGTTCTATTATGACTAATGGTATAATCCTTCAAAATGAGTAATATACTAATGTTTGTTGGCTAGTTATTCATACAACTTCTTGTTTTGTTCTTTAAGCATCTGCTGTGAACCACACAAGGAAATGGTAAGTACGTGCATTTTCATGCATGCATACACTATAAATATACATGAAATAGGGTTACAAACTAGGTAATTCATATCAAAGCCTTGGGGAATAAAAGATGGATTAGCATAAGGCAACATGTAAGGAGCATGCAGCTATGTCAGAGCTGTATGAGAAGGACCAGCTTTATCCCTAATGGAACCATTTGATTATCTGATCACTTGTAATGGTCATGAAAGTTAAACAAGTGCAAAGGGAAAATGGGCCTGACCAACAAGTGTATCTATCCAATTAACTTGAGGAGAGACGACCCTAGTGTCACCATAGGAATGGGAAGAGGACCTTCCTTCATTTTCCTCATCTTCATTTTCATCCTTTTCCCCTTTGTAGACCCTTAATTTTTGACCCATTCAAATTCGATAGTCCAAAATAATTTTTTTGGTGGAACCGACTACGCAGGTTTAATCTTTAATCATAAATTATAGGTTCACAGTAGCTTCATTTTCTTTCATTAATAAGAA
Source organism: Garcia nutans (assembly GCA_947685225.1). Classification (NCBI taxonomy): domain Eukaryota; kingdom Viridiplantae; phylum Streptophyta; class Magnoliopsida; order Malpighiales; family Euphorbiaceae; genus Garcia; species Garcia nutans. Next base: position 22,700,881 of record CANTUV010000044.1, read on the forward strand.
TGTGCAGTAACTTGATCATTGTTTTAATAACTTTAATTGTTTACTTTAGTTAATACATTAATCAGTTGGTTTTCAAAACTCCACTTGCATTTTTTATAAAAACAAAAACTTCAAAAACCCTAAATTATTCTTCTGTTTCCAAAACTTTAAAACCCTAAATTTTTCTTCTATTTCCAAAACTTCAAATATCCTAAATTGTTCTTCTGTTTTAAAAGTTCAAAAACCCTAAATTGTTCTTCTGTTTCCAAAACTTTAAAACCCTAAAATGTTCTTCTGTTTTCAAAACTTTAAAAACCTAAACTATTTTTCCCCGAACTATTTTCTTAATCATCTAAACCCTAACTTATTTTTTTGAAACTTTAAAATGTCTTCTTAATTCTCCAAACCCTAATATTCTTTATAGTTTCTAAAAACTTTAATCTTAATTGTTTCTATAAAACTCTAAACTATTTTCTTAAATCCTAAGGACGAATATGTTTCCCAAAATATCAAAATCCTAACCCCAATGTCTTAATTCCTTAATTTTCCTAAACCCTAATCTTTTTAAAACCCAATCCAGTAACCGTGAGTCCTAAACCCTAATGTCTTAAGGTTCTAAAACCCTAGTTTCATGATGTTAGCCCTAAACCCTAATTTGATTAACCAGAAACCTTACTACTTTCTTAAAATTATAAAACCCTAATCAATTCATTTTTTTCCAAAAATCCTCACAGTTGCCTAAATAATAATAATAATAATTCCAAAATTCCAAAACCTTAAATGTTAATTAAAGAATCCTAAATTGAGACATAAACCTAAATTTGTATCCTTATTTGCTTTATTTAATTTAGATTTGATTATGTAGTTTATTATATGTTTTGATTTCTTTAATTTCAATGCCTGATTTATTTAATTTATCATGGATGGATATTCTCTTTATTATTATGATTATTATTTATTTATTTTGGTATTAAAATTGTAAGAGGTATGTTTCAACTTTGTGGGTACCTCATTAGTTAAATTTTATGTAATTTAAATTGCTTTTATATTTTGGACCAATGTAAAGGACACGTTTCCACCTTTCGGTGGGTGTCCTATTTAGTTTTAGACATAGACAATGTAAGGACATGTTTCCATCCTCAGATGAGTATCCATTTATTTGCTTTGTTTGGACATTGCTTTGATTTTTATATAATGATGCTTTATTTTAATTGTTGCATGTAATATGGATAATATCATTATATATAAGAACTTTATAATATTAAGGCTTGAAGGTGTTGGGCCATTTCTCACCTTCCCCACACGTATCCAACTTTCCGAACCCATTAGGGGGTTAGGGATTCCTTAGGAATTGAGTCATCCACCCCTTTCTTTTTCCCGATCTGTCCGGGTGGCGACTCTATTTTCTCTAGGCTTAGGCCCGTGTTCTCTAAGGCTTCGAGCCTAAATAGTGTCAAAGTCGTAAGAACCATTCCACCGAGAGTCGGGGCAAAAATCCCTACTCACAGTGGCTACTCCATTAGGGATAAGAGAAGTTGATTCTATTGGTCTTTTTATTATTCTATTCTTTCTTATCATGATATTATCAATTGCATCGTGTGCTTGAGTTAGGATGCCCGTGTAACCCGTGTTGCGTTATGTAAGTGATACCAAACTTTTCACTCAAGGTATGGAGATCGAGCAAGGCATAACTACTCGTAGCCTTGTACCTTTTGGTATATACTTGCTATGGGAACCTAAGACTTTTTACCCAAAGATTAAAGCTCATGTAATTGGCCTAGTTACTTTCCTTAGGTTTTTACCCCAAATGCTTGTTGTTTGACTTTGGTTAATTTATCTTGGCTTAAATCATGGCTTATTTGGTTTGTTCTTTTTCTAATATGACCTACATATATTGTAAGCTCAAAATAATTTTTTTTAAAGTCCAAAAGACCAAAGCTATTTTCAAAACTTTTTAAAATGGTCTTTGGACATAAAACTTTTCTAAAAAACAAATCAAAAATGCTTTTCTCATGATCCAAATACAAAGCCCAATATCTATTTTTTCTAAAGTCTTTTTACAATGGGCTTAGTAACAAAATTATTTTCATCCAACCTTTTTCTTACAAAGAGCTTGCAAATTATTTAGGTCAATTACAAAATACAAAAAATCAATTGTGAGCCTAGTTTATACTAAGAATAATTAATCATGGGCTTATTTTTGGCATGAATCATTAGTTACTTTTTCAAGTGAGAAATCTATTTATAATAAATCTCTTAATTTAGTTTTAATCCAATATAGCATAAAAGCTACTTTAGTTGGTTGAATGGATTATAACCTAATTAATGGGAATTATCATGAGCTGATTTTCATTTTGAAAATATAACTATTGTTTGAAACGCCCGAGGGAAATATCCAAAAATAAGATACCCCTTGTTGGTATTTTGTTAACCATATACCTAGGAAAAGAGACTTACCATTTATGTGTAGAAGTTATAAGGTTGGACGGAACGTCCTATTTTTGTTTGCTTGCACATACATGCATACATACATACATTTGCATCTCATATCATTGATCCCTTCTGGCTCACAGCCCTGGATTATGATATTTTAAAAGCTTATGATAATCTAACCTATGCCGTAGATGAAGAATCTAGCAACGACTCAATCACTTTCTCACCAAAAGCAATGGAGCCCGAACAAATTCAAAGAATGGTGGATGACGCCCTCAATGCCAAGATAGAAGAAATAAAAGAGGCCCTAGCTGAGACCATAAAGAACCAATTGGCTGCAATTTTAGGGAACAATGTCGAAGCATCTACTAGCACCAAGAAGCCAAAGGACAAAGGGAAGGCTAAGGTTGGTGAAGTGGCTTTTGATGATGACAAGGTAATCCTTGATGATGATGATGACTGGCTCAATACTTCTAAGATTCTCAAGACAAAAAGGAGCCGAAGTTTGTTGAGAAGACAACTATTGAAAAGACCGAGACGTCTGATGTTGAGAAGGTGATTGCTGATTTGGAAAAGAAATTTGAGAAGAAGCTGAAAATCGAAGACCCCCATCTCCATGTGAAGCAGTACATCACTGCTATGCAGTCTGTCCGAGCTATTAAAGCTCAAACTCTGAGGTATTTCATGCTCTCATTAGACCCTGTCTTCCAAAATTGGTTCAACACCTCAGAGGAAAGTACTCAAAAAGATTGGGACATGTTGTACAAGGCTTTCATTCAATATTATGGGTACAATGTTAAGCTGGAAATAACCTTGATGGAGGTGGAAACCATTAGGCAAAGACAAAATGAGAATTTTGTGGAATATGTGAAAAGATGGAGGAATAAGGCTGCTTTATTCAAGAAGAGGCCCGATGTATCTGATCAAATAAGGATGGTTGTGAGAGGGGTGTTGCCTAGTCTTCGCGAAAGGATGTCTCATACACTCATTCAGGATTTCAAAGATCTTCTCCATGCTGGTCTACAAATTGAAGAGTGGGAAAGGGAGAAGAACCGCTTTTCTGCAAGAAGGAATGAGAAAGGGAATTATCAACCTAGCAATCAAAGCATGCAAAAAGAAGTTGATGTTAATGCGACTTGTTAAGGAAATAAAAGATAATTCTCAAAATTGGGGAAACCTCTATCTTGGGTTTTCAACAAGCAGCAAAAGAAAGGCTTATTACAACCATTGGCTCCTCGACCGCTACATAATCCCTTGCCACCAAACTTCAATGCCGAGTCCTTCTGTCAATTTCATCAAATGCAAGGGCATGAGATGGATAAATGTGCTCATCTAAGGTATGAGATCCAAGATTAGATTGATAGTGGTAAGCTACCTGAGCCGGATAATCCTAATATCAAAAGTAATCCTCTGCCTAGGTTCAACATAATGCCACCACCAGCAACTTTCATGGTAGGAGGAGGATTGGAAAAAATCTTGTCTTATCCTTCTTTCAAGATGGGAATAATGAAGATGTGAAAGGAGAAGAAGCTTAACTCAACAAACTTCCCTTGGCTTGTTTATTTTTCTTGTTTTCTTTATTTGGTGTTTTATGGAACAATCGTGTTTTTCAAATTTAAAGTTGGTTGAATAAATTACTTTGATTAAATTTTTGTTGGTCTTTGCTCATTTCGGTGCTCAACCGATGACGAATCTAGCTTGATATTTATAAATTAGCATATCTATGCATCATGATTTAAATAACTTTACTAGATGAGGGAATTACTCTATAGCATTGAGTTATGTATGCTTATTTAGAGAGGGCTCCTGCATAATGACCTTTGTCTAGGTCCTAGTCAGTCTTAGAACATGCTTTGACAAACTTTCAAGGTGAAATTGAACTCTGCTTATTGAAGGGAGAAATGATCTAGGCATTTTTTGGTTAGCCAACAACTAGTATCCACCCTATTAAATATCAATCCCTAGTTGTCCCTTTAAGCCTTCATAAAATTTTTAGCTTTCTTTTCATTGACTTATAAGCCCAACAACATACCCTGAGTTGTTGTGATACTTTTGACAAGTCTTATGATCACTAAGGTGAAGAGGCAAAAAGATCAAAGAAAGGAATGCATAGCCAAGACTGTAAGGATAGTTGATGTTATCAAGACCATAAGGGTAGTTGAAGTTCACCTATTATCTCCAATCTATCAAGACAACATCAGAGTAACAAATGATTTATCCCTGTTAAAGAAGATTTATGTCACTCCACTCATCCATTGTTGGAAACCCAAGTTGGTATAAACAAGATAACTCTTTTAGAGCTAGAACAAAAAAAAGAAAAGAAAAAGAAAAGAAAAAGAGAAAAAAAAAGAAAAGAAAAAAGACAAAAGAAAAAAAAGGAAAAAAAGAAAGAAAAAAACAAAAAAAAGAAGAAAAATAAATCCCAAAAAGGCGGTTCAGAAAGCCAAATGAGTTCTCTTTTACCTAAAGCAGCAAAAGGCTTCCATTTGGTTTATAAGGACAGTTTGACTTGAATTGGTCCAACCCAACCAAAGATTCAATCAAAATCATAGAAAAAGGAGAAATACCATCTAGTTTTTGAAAGTCCTATACTTAACAATCCTATAGAGAAAGACAAAATGATAAAATGCGCAAAGAAAGAGAAGAGTAAGAAAAATAAAGAGTAAGAAAAGGGAAGAGTAAGAAAAAGAAAGAGAAAGAAAAAGGGAAAAGAAAAATGATGATGGTTACCAAACTTTTTGCAAAGCCAAAGATTGTCCCAATCAAGATCCAGATTAATGCTAAGAAGATAGAAGGAATTTGGAGTCTAGCAAGATTGCTCCCAAATGTCTAAAGTTCCAATAAGAAATTTATAGTGTGAAGATTTGTCCATTGTGTCACATCAGCTCCAATCGCAAAATGGCTTTCATTTAACCCATCTCCCTTATAGACCCCATTTCAAGCCTATCAAAGACCTATTGATCTCTCTTGGTAGGTAGAGTCTATTAGTGGAGATAGTTTGAATAAGCATGCATATGAGATAGACAATATTTAAACTCAATGAGACATTTGGCCAAGTAATGTGTATGTGCCTATCTGAAGTGTAACAATTCTTGTTTAAATAGAAATAATTCCCGAGTTTAGTATGATAACTAGGGTTGTCATATTATAGATATGTTAATTTGAAAAATCAAGTCCTGAGGTAAATTGACATTAATTTTGCAAAGCCAATATTTGATTTCAAAATCAAAATTCAAAATTGAAAAAAAATCAAGTTAAGAGGAGTATGTTGAGCTATCGAATCTCGAAGGATACATTGGGCAAACGAAATGATTAATGGCAAGGTTATGAAGAACCTACCAATTGACATACTGAATCATAATTTGAAATGGATGTATCTCTACTGTTTGGGGCCTCCATTATTCATGTTTTCAACATCTTGAAGATAAAAGCCATAAATGCAAAGCTTTCTATCATTCTAATGCAAGAATTGAACAAGCATCTGGAAAGAGTCAATGAGAACACTTTAGCTGATCACCTCAGTCTGTATGTTGATGGAACCACTGTAAGTATTACTCATGCATATCATGCATACATGATCATGTCACACTGCATTTTACTTTGTCAAAGTGAACAACAGACACTCTATGAAGCAATCATAAAGAAGATATTGAATCAGGGGGCATGGAAGAACCATTGCTTAAGGAAGCTCTAGTCATTTCACAAAAGAAAGAAGAGATGCATGCTTATGGAAAGAACAAGACAAAATACAAACATCAACCAGAGCCTGCATAAGAAAAATTATTGGTTTGAGCCTACACAGGGGGCAAAGTTTCTCCATTTTAATTTTTGAGTCACTTTCAAATATTTTGGTCTAGAATACAAATCTAGGTTAGGATCAAGTATCCAAATCCAGTCTAGGATTGAGTATCCAAATCTAGTTTAGGATCGAGCATCCAAACCTAGTTTAGGATCGAGTATCCAAATCCAGTTTAAGATCGAGTATCCAAATCCAGTCTAGGATCAAGTATCCATATCCAATTTAGGATCGAACATCCAAATCTAGTTTAGGATCGAGTATCCAAATCTAGTTTAGGATCGAGCATCCAAATCAAGTTTAGGATCGAGCATCCAAATCAAGTTTAGGATCGAGTATCAAAATCCAGTCTAGGATCGAGTATCCAAATCCAGTCTAGGATTGAGTATCCAAACCCAGTCTAGGATCAAGTATCCAAACCCAGTTTAGGATCAAGTATCCAAATCCAATTTAGGATCGAGTATCCAAATATAATTTAGGATCGAGTATCCAAATCCAGTTTAGGATCGAGTATCCAAACTCAATTTAGGATCGAGTATCCAAATCCAGTTTAGGATTGAGTATCCAAATTCAGTTTAGGATTGAGCATCCAAATCTAGTTTTATGTTGAGCACCCAAAATCTAGCTCGGGTCCAGAATCCAAATTACTCTTAAGTCCAGAACTTAGCTCAGGTCCAAAACCCAAATTACCCTTAAGTCCAAAACTTAGCTCGAGTCCAGAAAGCAAACCATCGCGGGTCTAGAACCCAAGTCTTTTCTGAGTTTAGAAGTCGAACCGGGTCCAGAACCCAAAACCCAAACCATCTAAAGAAAATTAAGTTTATTTTGCTAAAATTAAATGTCTCGCTGCTTTTATCTCTCTTTTGTCGTAGTCTCAGATCGCTCAAGTAGGGGGTAAACTGTAGACCCTTAATTTTTGACCCATTCAAATCCGATAGTCCAAAATAATTTTTGTGGTATTTTATTTATTTTAATAATATTTTAATTACTAATAATATTTAATTATTTTTTAATAAAAATAAAAAATATAAAAAAATACAAAAAATAAAAAAAAATGTTTGCAGCGAATTAGGCACTTCCCTATTTGCCACAGCTGGGCTTGCCCAGTTCTGCAGCAAATTGGCTTGCCCAGCTAGCCTGCCGCACCCATAGTTCGTAGTAATTTTTGCTAGCACAGCCCGCAGGCCCAACAGCTCCCGCGATGCCAATTTTTTTACCAAACCTTGTTTTACCCGGTTTTATAATTTTTCCAAAATAGATAGTATTTCCTTATTAAAATAGGATTATGACTTTATTTTTCCTATAAATACCACATTAAAACACAAGAACAAGGAGGATGAGAAAAGGGGAGGATAGAAAACCCTAGAGAAAAAAATGGAGAAAACCCTAGAGGTCGGCAATTAAAATTAAGAGGATTAGACATCAAAGTAAGAGATGGCAAAAGGGAATTAGCAGCAAGTAAGCATTCATCAATCGTCAATCCATCAAAGGCAGCAACATTGCCTTTGTTATTATTCATCCAGAAATCAATTTTTTGGTGGAACCGACTACGCAGGTTTGATCTTTAGTCATAAATTATAGGTTCACAGTAGCTTCATTTTCTTTAATTAATAAGAATGTGCAGTAACTTGATCTTTGTTTTAATAACTTTAATTAATTACTTTAGTTAATACATTAATCAGTTGGTTTTCAAAACTCCACTTGCATATTTTATAAAACTAAAACTTCAAAAACCCTAAATTATTCTTCTATTTCCAAAACTTTAAAACCCTAAATTATTCTTCTGTTTCCAAAACTTCAAAAACTCTAAATTGTTCTTCTATTTCCATAACGTCAAAAACCCTAAATTGTTCTTCTGTTTCCAAAACTTTAAAACCCTAAATTGTTCATCTATTTCCAAAACTTTAAAACCCCAATCTATTTTTCCCCAAACTATTTTCTTAATCATCTAAACCCTAACTTATTTTTTCAAAACTTCAAAATGTCTTCTTAATTCTCCAAACCCTAATCTTCTTTACAGTTTCTAAGAACTTTAATCTTAATTGTTTCTATAAAACTCTAAACTGTATTCTTAAATCCTAAGGTCGAATATATTTTCCAAAATATCAAAACCCTAACCTCAGTGTCTTAATTCCTTAATTTTCCTAAACCCTAATCTTCTTAAAACCCAATCCAGTAACAATGAGTCCTAAACCCTAATGTCTTAAGCTTCCAAAATCCTAGTTTCATGATGTTAGCCCTAAACCCTAATTTGATTAACTAAAAACCTTGCTACTTTCTTAAAATTATAAAACCCTAATCAATTTCATTTTTCTAAAAATCCTTACAGTAGCCTATATAATAATAATTCCAAAATCCCAAAACCCTAAATGTTAATTAAAGAATCCTAACTTGAGACATAAACCTAAATTTGTATCTTTATTTGCTTTATTTAATTTTAGATTTGATTACATAGTTTATTATATGTTTTGATTTATTTAATTTCAATGCTTGATTTATTTATTTTATCATGGATGGATATTCTCTTTATTATTATGATTATTATTTGTTTGTTTTGGTATTAAAATTGTAAGAGGTATGTTTCCACTTTGTGGGTACCTCATTAGTTAAATTTTATGTAATTTAAATTGCTTTTATATTTTGGACCAATGTAAAAGATACGTTTCCACCTTTCGGTGGGTGTGCTATTTGGTTTTAGACATAGACAATGTAAAGACATGTTTCCATCCTAGGATGGGTGTCCATTTATTTGCTTTGTTTGGACATTGCTTTGATTTTTATATAATGATGCTTTATTTTAATTATTGCATATAATATTGATAATATCATTATATCTAAGAATTTAATAATATTAAGACCTGAAAAGGAGGCCGGTTCCAATGAACCGGGCATTGTAGGGGTGCTGGGCCATTTCTCAATTTTCCCACACGTACCCAACTTGTCGAATCCATTAGGGGGTTGGAGATTCCTTAGGAATCGAGTCATCCACCCCTTTCTTTTTCCTGATCTGTCTAGGTGCGGACTCCATTTTCTCCGGGCTTAGGCCCATGTTCTCTAAGGCCCCGAGCCTAAACAGTGTCGAAGTCGCAAGAACCATTCTATTGGGATTGGGTGCGAAAATCCCCGCTCACATCCTTCCTCTTCATCCTCCTTGTGAGCAGGAATTTTTGCCCCCCCCCTTTTCGGTGGTATAGTTCTAATGACTTTGGCACTATTAGGCTCGGGGCCTTAGAGAACACGGGCCTTAATCCGGAGAAAATGGAGTCGCCACCCGGATGGGCCTAGAAAAGAAAGAGGTGGATGACTCGATTCCTAAGGAATCTCCAACTTTCTAATGGGTTCAAAAAGTTGGATACGTATGGGGAAGGTGAGAAATGGCCTAACACCCCCCACAATGCCCGGTTTATTGGAACCGGCCTCCTTTGCAGGTCTTAATATTGTAAAATTCTTAAATATAATGATATTATCCATACTACATGCAATAATAAAAATAAACAAATACTTTACTAAAAATCATAGCAATGTCCAAACAAAACAAATAAATGGACACCCATCCGAGGATGAAAATGTGTCCTTACATCGTCCAATGTCTAAAACTAAATAGGACACACCCACCAAAAGGTGGAAATGTGTCCTTTACATTAATCCCAAAATATAAAAACAATTTAAATTACATGATGCTCACAATATGAGGTACCAAAAATATGGAAACATACCTCTTATAATGTTTTAAAACCAAAGAAAATCAATAAAAATAAGCAACCATTCATCATAAGTAAATTATTCATCAAGGACATGGACCATCATTCAAAATATATAATAAACATACATCTAATTTACATAAAGCAGTAAGTATATAAATTTAGGGGGTTTATGCATCAATTAGGGTTTCTTAAATAAAATTAGGGTTTCATAGGTTTTATATTTAACCATTAGGGTTTTATAATTACTGGATTAGTCAACTAAAAAATATTTAATATAAAAGAAATAACATGGCTACTGGATGGACAAACAAGTTGAATTAAAGATTAAGTTTGAAATAAATTAAGGTTTGAATCTAAGGAATGGATGTTTTGGATTTAAGTTTTTAGAAGTTTTATGAAAATAATATTTAAGTTTAGGGTTTAAGTAAATAAAATTGAAGCTCATGAAAATAGAATTAAAAGTTACATTTTTGGAAAGAATAGGCTACTGTGAATTTTAGAAAAATAAGATTGATTATGGTTTTGCGAAAATAGATTATTGTTTTGTGGTATTAGAAAAATGCAATTAGGGTTTTAGGCTTCAGAGATTAGTTTGATGGGTATTAAGAAATTAATGTTTTGAAAAATAATATTTGGGGCTTTAAATAAAGACTAGATGATAAATAAAACAATTGATCAATGTGCTTAAATAAAAACATATTTATTGTATGTTTAAATAATTGATCAAACTAAATAATGAGGCTATTGTAAATATGAATAAGTTAATAAAAACTCAAACCTCCATTGTTAGTTCCATCACAATTTTAATTCTGGTTGAATAATAACAAAGACAGTGTGTACTACCTTTTTATAAATTATTTGTTGTTTTGCTGCCTCTTACTCCTTCACAAGTTCAAGTTTATGGGTAAATTGCTAAGAAGAGTCCGAATAATTCTTGAGTCAAAAATCCCCTTTCTGTGTGTTTTTAATGTGGTACTTATAGGCAAAAAAAAAACTAGTATGTTAAGGAAATAAAAACTATTTTGGAAATAACATCAAAACTAAGTAAAATAAGTTTTCGACAAAAACTGCTTGTGGGCCCGGGCGAGACTAGCACTGGGTGAGCTGGGGCGGCAAAATTGCATTCGGGGCTATAGTTTTTTACTGGATCAATAATTAAAGGTCTACAGTTTACCCCTTGCTTGATTGATCCGAGACTACAGCAAAAGAGAGTGAAAAGTAATGTAATTTTTGACTAGCTTTAGAGCCAGATTGGACTCCGTACACAAGGTTGGTTTGAGTTCTAGACTCAAAAACAACATTGGGTTCTGGACCCAAGGTGAGTTTTGTACTAAAAAATAATTTGGATTCTGGATCCGAGGTAAGTTCTGGACCTAAAAATAACTTTGGTTTTGGACCCGAGGTAAGTTCTGGACTTAAAAAATAATTTAAATTCTGGACTCGAGGTGAGTTCTGGACTCAAAAATAATTTAAATTCTAGACCCGAGGTGAGTTTTTGGACTTAAAAATAATTTGGGTTTGGATCTGAGGTGAGTTTTGGACTCAAAAATAATTTGGGTTCTGGATCCGAGGTGAGTTTTGGACTTAAAAATAATTTGGGTTCTGGATCCGAGGTAAGTTCTGGACAAGAAAAAAAATTTGGGTTCTGAACCCGAGGTAAGTTCTAGACTTAAAAATAATTTAGGTTCTGGACCCGAGGTAAGTTTTGGACTTAAAAAATAATTTGGATTCTGGACTAGGGGTAAGTTCTGGACTTAAAAAATTAATTTAGATTCTGGACCCGGGATAAGTTCTGGACTAAAAAATAATTTGGGTTCTGGACCCGAGTTAAGTTCTGGACTCAAAAATAATTTGGGTTCTGGACTTAGGGTAAGTTCTGGACTAAAAAATAATTTGGATTATCTGCAAAAATAATTATGGTCAGTATGATATTAATGAAATTTGCAAAAAATTTAGCTACTTTTTACCATACTTATATCCTTTTGCCCCCTGCGTAGAAAAATATTTTAAAAGTACGAAAATATTTTTAAACACGTAAATATCTGAATAATTGAATTGAATTTACTATTTATTCACTGTTTATTCACTATTTACTCACTATTCACTAACTATTCATTCATTATTTATCAACAGTGATATTGACTTTTTTTTCACGGGAAGCACTATTTTTTCCATTTTGCCTTTTGTCTTTTTCATTTGTACTTTGCCAATATAAACGGTTCATTTCTTTAATACTCATCCACACTTACATTTATTCTCAAAATATTTATATATTTTCATAGTAAGCAGAGAGTTGATCAGCAAATGGAAAGGATGCATGCTTCGAGATTAGAGCCTTTGTCCAATGCTGAGTTGATAGAATTTATTCGACGATATAAAAATGGTACTATAAATCTACTAGCTGGGATGCAGCTTCATCACAGTTCAAGTCAAAAAACTAAGGTAACATTGCAACTTAATATTCTAATAGCACAAATATGTATCATTTCATTTCATTTTATTATTTTATTTTTTATTAGTTTTTATTTTTTAATTATTAATTATTAATAGAACTAAAGATTAGGAAAATAAATAAATTAAAAAGTGAACTATTATTAAGAATTTAATAAATTAATTAATTAATTAAAATAGAACATAACAAGTAATTTTAGGCTATGAATCAGTGGTATTGGTAGAATGATATACTTACCTCATGTTGACTTACCTGGCTTCATGTTAGCATATCGCTGTGTTGTTCGGGGTGGAGGGTGTATTTATAAAGCCCAATAATGGTATGACGTAGCACCCTCTCAGGTAAAATGGATTGTTCGAGAGTGCGATTTTGAAAGCTTCATCTTGCAATTACCAACTGAGGAGTGTCCAATAGACAGGAGTGCAGTTCCAGCATTGTCGAAGCAGTGGATGGACATGACCCATACTTTTCACCTACCTATAGGAGAGATGACTATTGGCCCAGTAGATTATATAGCCATAACTGGTATTCGGTACTATGGCCTTCCGGTCCCTCTTACCAATGATATTCTGACACACGAAGAGATTCAACGGTTAATCAGTATGGAACCATCATTAAAAGAGTCATTCAAGATAAAAATTGAGCCAATTTGGAGTTATTGCATGAACTATGATGGACAAGTTCGTAGAGAAATATCCAAACAATATGCTCAAGGATTTTTACTGTATTTGCTTGGGTCAACCATTTTATGCAGCACCAAATCTGCCATCCATCTGTCAGTGCTAAGGGCCCTTACTGATATGAGTATGATACTACTTTACGGCTGGGGTGAAGCTGGCCTTGCCTGTCACTATCATGGACTAGACAATATTTGTAGGAATAAGAAGTCTTTCATTGGTTTCATGATGGTTGTCGAGGTAGTCTTCTTCTACCATTGTCAATTCCATTCTTATACTTATATGAATTTGATTTTCATTGTTGTTGCAGGTATGGACATATGAGAATAATCTTGTGAGGGTGCCTGGCATTTACTGAGAGAGAATCGGGTATCTAAGGTTGAATTTTTAGTTGTCAGATCGTGTAGCAGTTCATGGCTCTCACGATGTGCACACCCAGCACTATCTCTTGAGTTGCTTAACCTGGAGCCAGGTAAAATAGTACTAGTATACATTAAAATTTATGTAAAAAGCTCACTCACCTTCTGCCATTTTGTAGGTCAATTTGGTTTGGTGGAACATGGAAGAGCGAATGAACTGGACTTCTTTCATGAATGCCGCACTGCCTTTTCAGCATACCTGTAGAGTTATTGCTGGCCCTATGTTTAGTGCTGGTTTCTCGGAAAGAGGGTATATGAGTGGTTCCTTGGTCCCAAGCGATGGAGAATCCCTATGAATTTCCTAGAGTATACTTTAAATATTGCATCAATGCCGGAGAATACGTGGTGTTTAGCTCGGCATGACTATGATGTTGAAACCTTTCTCTATCCACTAGGTGCATCATATACCCAGTTTATTCGAGTAGGGATCTTGAACTTTGACGTATCTCCTGTTGGCATCCGAGAAATTCTCGAGGAAGAGAAGGATAGTGATGAAGAGGAGTATCATGGAGATGGAGGAGGGTCCATCCCTCATCCCGAGGCTAGCACCTCTCAGGTAAACTTTTACCATTTTTCCATTGCAATTACTCCTTTCTTAACTTGTTTTGATTGTTTTAATGATTATTGCAGGCTACTGGCTCATTTGGTCATGACGCTGGACCTTCCTCTGCTACTCCTCCATTTGCTCATTCTTATCAACCGGAGATGTCATCTCATCCACAAGGCATTGATATGAGTTACCTGGTAGGTTATCTTCTTCCATGATGATTTATGCTACAAGTATGCATGATTATGTATGCTCTTACCCTTTCCTTTCTGGCTCACAACGGATGCTTGAGGAACAAAAGAAGAAACTATAAGAAGAGTTAGCTGCTAGTTGCCAACAAGTTGCCCATTTTTAAAAATTGTATCATCAGTCAGAGCAAAACTTTTGAGACTTCTGGTTCTAAGGAATAAGGGATCCTAGTGCTTCATCTTTTAAGGAGCCCCAAACTGATGACCATGAGATTCCTTCGTCTACTTCGGATGAGGAACATTACAGATCTGAAAACCAGGATAACAGAGGTTTAGGTGCTCGTTCTTCGGATGGACTTGAGATAGATGATATGCCTCCTCCTCCAACAAGCGATGACTTTTCCAGGGCTTTGTTTGATCATGATCCACCACCTCCTTCTTAGTGATCCATCATTATTGTATTAATTGAGAAAATATTGTATAAGAATAATAATAATTATTATAATTTGCATGTTTACTGTAACTTTTGACTTTTAAATTTTTTTATTGTTGTATTATTATTATTACTATGGTATAATCATTAGTCCTTCCTCTCACAATTCAGAATTCCACAGTAGCACTAATTTACAAAACTGAGGGCAACGCGACAATTCAAAACCACTTTGTGGTTGATTTTCTATCCTTGTGCTTCTTGATCTTAAGCCATTCCTTGTAAACTTTGGTATAGCCAATCACCCTATATAAATCCTCTTTCCATGCTATGACCCCATACAGAAGCCAGGAAATTTTCCATGAATTTTCAATTTTAGCATCAAAATTCCTTTTAACAATTTTAATTTTCCTTTAATTGTCAATAATGACAGAACTCAATTTGAAGAAAATAAAAGGTTTATTTAAAAATATGAAAGCAATTCATTAGGAACAAATATCTTGGTCTAAAATCAATACTTTGAAGTTACGAGCGGGAATTTTCGCCCCCAATCCCAGTGGAATGGTTCTTGCGACTTCGGCACTGTTAGGCTTTCGCCTTAGAGAACATGGGCCTAAACCCGAAGAAAATGGAGTAGCCATCCAAACATACCGGGAAAAAGAAAGGGGTGGATGACTCAATTTCTATGGAATCCCAAACCACCTAATGGGTTCAAAAAGTTGGGTAAGTATGGGGAAGGTGAGAAATGGCCCAGCACCCCCCACAACGCCGGGTTCATTGGAATCAACCTCCTTTTCAGGTCTTAATATTATAAAATTCTTAAATATAATGATATTATCCATATTACATGTGATCATAAGAATAAATAAATACTTTATTAAAATCACAACAATGTCTAAACAAAATAAATAAATGGACACCCATCCAAGGATGGAAACATGTCCTCACATCATCCAATCTAAAACTAAATTGGACACCTACCAAAAGGTGGAAATGTGTCCTTTACATTAATTCCAAAATATAAAGATAATTGAAATTATATAAAGATTAATTAATGAGGTACCCAATCATGGAAACATACCTCTTATAATTTTTTAAACCAAAACAAATCAATAAAAATAACAATCACTCATCATAAATAAATTTTTCATTAAACATATAAAGTAAAGATATAAATAAACCATTAGCAAAACATATAATAAACATGCTCCTAACTTAAATAAAGAAAATAAAGCCGTTTATGTCTCAATTCAGGGTTCTTTAATTAACATTTAGGGTTTTAAGATTTTGGAATTAATACAATTATTATTATTATTTTGGCTACTATGAGGGTTTTTAGAAAAATGAAATTGATTAGAGTTTTATAATTTTAAGAAAGTAGTAAGGTTTTTGGTTAATCAAATTAGGGTTTAGGGCTAACATCATGAAATTAGGGATTTTAGAAAGAATAAATTAGAGTTTGGTATTTATAAAAAAAATAATGTTTGGACGTTAAGGTTTTAAATGAATTAGGCTTTAATGTTTTTGAAAAACCAATCAAAGTGTATACATTATGTGAACTGTGAATATTTTTAAAAAGATTTAAAGACTATTGTGAGTTTTTATGTAAAAAACCCTAATGCGATTTCCAAGTAATCCATTGATTAAATAGCTACAAGATAAAGAAAACAAATAAACATCCTTAGCTAAACAAGTTTACTGGTTCTAAAGGTTATGATTTAGTAAAACAATAATATGCACTCCTTGCAAACTAACATATACCGATTCAATAAGAAATTGTATACTGCGACTTTAGTTAGATGAAGAGGAAACTCATTCAATGTTTAAAATGATCAAAACATGTAGTATTTATTTAATTTAAACCATACTATCATTTGTTGGCTCCACCTAAATTATTTGAACGAGATTCTAGATGAGCTTTGGCAAATACAGTGAGTACACTGCCTTTGTAGGGTTTTATGCTGTTGATCTTCTTCTTTTATCCTTGCTGTCTCTTTTGTTACTCAAGCTTGTTAGAGTTTGTTTGTTGATTGATTACTATATTTTCCAGAGATCCAGTAGCCAACCAAAAACCAAAGGTCTAAAAAGATCCCTCTCAAGATCCCCCTCAGGTTTTTTTTTTAAAACATGTATTTATAATCACTATCTTAGGTTAAACCTCAAAATTTTCTTGTTTAAGAATGATTTATTCTGATGCATGTAGAATTCATGGGTTTGACACAAACCCATTCCATATCAAATTAAAATTACTTGAATTTGATATAGACAGAGTATGTCTCAAATTAAAATAACTTTGTTTCAACAGAAACTTAACCCATATCGAAGTAGGTATCCAGATTCGACATGGAACTGAAAAACAATAGCCCATATCAAACTGGGAGAGCCGCATTTCGATATGGAGCATCCCTATATCGAAATGGGGCTTCCCATTTTGATATGGGGTTGTCCCATATCGAAATGGTACTCCATTTTGATATGGGACAGCCCCATATCGAATTAGGGTAGTCCTAATTAGATATGGGGCTGCCCTATATCGAATTGGGGCTTGCAATTCAATATGGGGAGCCACATATCGAATTGGGAGGCCCTCAATTCTATATGGGGCTTTCCCATGTCAGATTGGATACCCTAATTCGACATGCCACACCCTTACTACCCAACAATCATCCTGATTAAGCGAAAAAATAACCAAACCTTTGAATCGAACCTGTTATAGGGTTTAGTGCACTGGTATCATGTAAAAACCAGCCAAATCTTCTAAAATAGAGTTTATTAGGGTTTTAAAAGTTTAATTAGCTTATTTTAGGTTCTATTGCAATATATTAGTCCAATCAAAGATTTGGAATTAGCACCAGACTGGCCAAGGCCAAAATCAAGGGTTTACAGTTTGCCCCCTGCTTGAATGATCTTGAATTTATTCAAAGAGTGAAAAGCAATATGGTTTTGAATTGATTTTGGGTAAGGATAATTCTAGACTTGGAATGATTCAGATTCTGGATTCAAGGTGAGTTTTGTACTAAAAAATGATTTGGGTTCTGGACCCAGAATGAGTTCTTGACTCAAAACAAATGTTTTGGGTTCTGGACACTCAATAAGTTCTGGACTCAAAAAATGATTTGAGTTCTGGATTCAGAATGAGTTTTGGACTCAAAAATAATTTGGGTTCTGGACTCGAAATGAGTTTTAGACTAAAAAATATTTTAGGTTCTGGACCCGGAATGAGTTCTAGACTCAAAAGAATGATTTGGGTTCTGGACCCAGAATGAGTTCTGAACTCTAGAATAATTTGGGTTCTAAACATGAGTGAGTTCTAGACTCAAAAATAATTTAGGTTTAGGTACTTGGACTCGAGATTGGGTACTTGGGCCAGAGACTGAATTTTGGGTTCTCATCCCTAAACTAGATTTTGGGTTCTCATCCCGAGACTGAATTTTGGGTACTTGACATGAGACTGGATTTAGGTTCTTAACCAAAAACTGAGTTTTGGGTGCTCGGCCCAACTTTGGATTTGGGTGCTCGACCCAACACTGGATTTTGGGTGCTCAACCCAACATTGAATTTGTGTGCTCGACCAGAAACTATATTTGAGTACTCGACCCAAAATTGAATTTTTAGGTGCTCGACCCAAAACTAGATTTGGGGTTCTCGACCCGAAACTGGACTTGGGTGCTCGACTCAAAATTGAATTTTTGGGTGCTCGACCTAAAATTTGATTTTGGATGCTCGACCAGAAATTAGATTTTTAGGTGTTCGACCCGTAACTGGATTTTGGGTACTTGACTAGAGATTAAATTTGGATGCTCGACCCAAAATTAGATTTGAATACTCAATCCTAAACTGAATTTTTTGTTGCTTGATCCAAAACTAGATTTGGGTGCTCGACTCGACATTGGATTTGGGTGCTCGACCCAACACTGGATTTTGGGTGCTTGACCCGAAACTAGATTTGGGTGCTCGACACAACATTGGATTTGGGTGCTCGACCCAACACTGGATTTTGGGTGCTCGACCCGAAACTGGATTTGACTGACCTTTTATTAGTTATGAATTCTGGCTTCCTTTTGACTGGTTGTTCCATTCTTTAATGGATTGTTGGTCTTCACCCTCAAAATGGTTCTTCATCCATAGACCTTGGATCTTCATCTTTGGCCTTTGGGTCTTCACCCTTGAAATTGGATCTTCACCTTTGGCATCAGGTCTTCACCCTTGAAAATAGATCTTCATCCTTGGAAATCGGGTCTTCACCCTTGAAATTGGAGCTTCATCCTTTAACCTGGATCTTCATCCTTAGAATCGGGTCTTCACCCTTGAAATTGGATCTTTATCCTTTGGAAGTTTGTCCTATATTGGCTTCATCTCTTCTAGTTGAACTGATCTTTTGACTTTTGCATCTTTATTCTTTTGATAGTTTTAGAGTTCCATTCTTTTGCACTTTTTCAAAAAATTTAGCCATTTTTAGCTGGCCCCTTATATCTTCTCCTTGCCCGCAATGATTTTTCTCATGCAGGTTCTAATTGATGTTTGTGTTGTCTAGTTCTTTGCATAAGCATGCATCTCTTCTTTCTTTTGCACAATGACTAGAGCTTCCTCAAGCAATGGGCCTTCCATGCCCCCCTAATTTCATATCTTCTTTTGATTCTTTACTTTACAGGGTGTTTGCTGCTCACTTTGACAAAGAATAGACAATACAATACAAGAAAATGCAATGTGATACGCTCATGTATGCATGATATGCATGAATAATACTTATAGTGGTTCCATTGACTTGCAGGCCGAGGTGATCAGCATAAGTGTTCTCATTGGCTCCTTTCAGATGCTTGCTCAAGTCTTGCATCGGAAAGACAGAAGGTTTTGCATTTATGGTTTTTATCTTCGAGATATCAAAAATATGAATGGTGAGGACAAAGCAGCATAGTCAGGGATACATCCATTTCAAACTATGATTCAGCATGTCAATTGGTAGCTTCTTCACAACCTTGAAAATAATTCTTTACTTTGCCTAATGTGTCCTTCGAGGTTTGACTGTTCAACATATTTCCCTTAACTTAAAGGTTTTTATAACAAGAAAATAGTTTTTTTAAATCAAATGTTGACTTTGTCAAATCAATGTCATTGTACCTCACGACTCAATTTTTAGAATTAACATATCTATAACGTGACAACCCTAGTTACTGTACTAAACTCGCGAATCATTTCAATTTGAGCAAGAACTGTTGCACTTCAGATAGGCACATACACATTACTTGGCCAAAGATCTCATTTGAGTTTGAATATTATCTATCTCATATGCATGCTTATCCAAACTATGTCTACTAATAGAGTCTACCTACCAAGAGAGATCAACAGGTCTTTGATAGGCTTGAAATAAGGGACATGGTGTAAATGAAGGTTATTTTGAAATTGGAGCTGATGTGATACTATGGACAAGCCTTCACACTACAAACTTCTTGTTGGAACTTTAGGCAGTTGGAAATATGAAAAGATAGAGCTTTGAACATTCTTCTTTCTTTTTATGTTAATCTAGATCTCGATTGGGACAGTCTTTGCTTTGCAAAAAGTTTGGTACCCAAATTCATTTCTTTTCTTCTTTTCCCTTTTCTTTCTCTTTATTTTTCTTACTTTTCCCTTTCTTTGAGCATTTTATCATTTTGTTCTTCTTCATTGTAGGATTGTTAAGCATATGACTTTTAAAAACTAGATGGGCTTTCCCCTTTTTTTCTCTGATTTTGATCGAATCTTTAGTTAGGTTAAACCAATTCCAGTCAAACTATCCTTTTAAACCAAATGGAAGCCCTTTGTTGCTTTAGGTAAAAGAGAACTCAGTTGGCTTTTTGAACCATTTTGGGTTTTATTTTCCTTTTCCTTTCTTCTTTCTTCTTTTTTCTCCTTTTTTTTGTGTTTTTTTCTTTTTTTTTCTTTTTTTTCTTTTATTTTTTTTGGTCCTAGCTCCAAAAGAGTTGTCTTATTTCTACCAACTTGTATTTCTAGTAATGGATGAGTGGAGTGGTATTAATCTGCTTCAGTTCTGACATTATCTGTGATATTTGGTCTAATTCAGTTGAATTTCAACTATCCTTATGGTTTTGAGAACATTAACTACCCTTACGGTCTTGGCTATGCATTCCTTTCTTTTTGATATTCTTGCCTCTTCCCCTTAGTGATCATCAAATTTGTCATAAATATCACAACAACCCAGGGTAGGTTGTTGGGGTTTATATGCTAATGAAAAGAAAGTTAAAATTTTATGAAGGCTCAAAGGAACAACTAGGAATTGATATTTAATTGGGTGGATACTAGTTGTTTGCTAACCAAATAATGCCTAGATCATTTATCTTCTAAATAAGCAGAGTTCAATTTTACCTCGAAAGCCCGTCAAAGTATGCTCTAAGACTGACTAGGACCTAGACAAAGGTAATTATGCAGGAGCCCTCTCTAAGTAAGCATACAAAACTCAATGCTATAGAGCAATTCCCTCACCTAGTAAAGTCATTCAAATCATCATGCATATATATGCTAATTTATAAATATCAAGTTGAATTCATCATCGGTTGAGCACCAAAATCAACAAAGACCAACAAAAATTTTGATGAAAGTAATTTATTCAAAAAACTTTAAATTTGAAAAACACGATTGTTCCATAAAACACCAAATTAAGAAAATAAAACAAAAAAAAAACAAACAAACCAAGGGAAGTTTGTTGACTTAAGCTTCTTCTCCTTTCACATCTTCAATATTCCCATCTTGAAAGGAGGATAAGACAAGATCTTCCTCCAATCCTCCTCTTACCATGAAAGTTGCTGGTGGTGGCACTCTGTTGAAACTAGACAGAGGATTACTTTTGGTATTGGGCTTATCCATCTCAAGTAGCTTACCAATGTTAATAAAATCTTAGATCTAATGTCTTAGATGAGCACATTTATCCATCTCATGCCCTTGCATTTGATGAAATTGATAGAAGGCCTCAACATTGAAGTTTGGTGGTAGAGGAGGATTATATAGCGATCGATGAGCCAATGGTTGTAACAACCCCTTCTTTTGTAGCTTGTTGAAATAGAGGTTTTCCCAATTCTAAGAACTGTCTTCTATTTCCTTGACTAGTTGCATTAACATCAACTTCTTTTGCATGCTTTGATTACCCGACTGGTAGTTCCCTTTCTCATTCCTTCTTGCCGAAAAGTGGTTCTTCTCCCTTTCCCACTCTTCAATTTGTAGACCAGCTTGGAGAAGATCTTTTAAATCTTGGATGAGTGTATGAGACATCTTTTCATGAAGACTAGGCAACATTCCTCTCACAATCATCCTAATCTGATCTGACTCATCAGGACTCTTTTTGAGCAAAGCAGCCTTATTTCTTCATCTCTTTACATAATCAACAAAGTTCTCATTTGGTCTTTGCCTAATGGTCTCCACCTCCATCAAGGTAACTTCCAGCTCAACATTGTACCCATACTATTGAATGAATGCTTTGTACAACATGTCCCAATCTTTTTGGGTACTTTCTTCCAAGGTATTAAACCAATTTTGCACAACAGAATCCAATGGGAGCATAAAATATCTCAGAGTTTGAGCTTTAGTAGCTCTGGCATATTGCATGGCAGTGATGTACTGCTTCACATGGAGATGAGGGTTTCCAGTACCATTATACCTAGTGAAGGAAGGCATCTTGAACTTATAAGGGACCTCCTCATCTTGTTCAAACAGTTTGTCTATCTTGGACATCTCTTCAGTTTTCAGCTTCTTCTCGAATTTTTTCTCCAAATCAGTAATCAGTTTTTCAACATCAGAAGTTTCAGTCTTTTCCACAGTTGCTCTTTCCACAACCCTCGGCTCTTTCTTCTTATCTTCAGGATCTTGTAAGTATTGGGCCCAATCATTATCACCATCCATAACCATCTTGTCATCATCAAAAACTACTTCGCCAACTTTAGCCTTTCTCTTGACTTTCTTGGTGCTTGCGGATTCTTTAGCAGTGTTCCTGAACATTGCAGCCATCTGAATTTTCATGATCTAAGCTAGGGCCCCCCTTTAGTTATTCCATCTTGACTTCAAGGGCATCATCCAACTTCTTTTGAATCTTCTTAGGATCCATTGCTTTCGATGAGAAGCTAACTGAGTTGTTACTGGATTCTTCATCATCGGTGTAGGTTAAATTTTCGTAGGCTTTTGAACTGTTGTAATCCAGGGCTGTGAGCTAGAGAGGATCAATGATATGAGATGCGAATGCATGTATGCATGTATGCATAAAAAATAGACAAAGATAAGTAGAGCATACCTTCCAACCTTATAACTCTCACACACGGATGGCGAGTCTCTTTTCCTAGGTATATGGTTAACAAAATACCAACGTGGGGTGTCTTGTTTCTGAAAAATTCTCTCGGACATTTTAACCAATATTTATATTTTAAAAATGCAAATTAGTTCATGATAATTCCCATTAATTAGGTTTTAATCCATTCAATCAACTAAATTAGCTTTTATGCTATATTGGATTAAAACTAAATGAAGAGGTTTAGTATAAATAGATTTCTCACTTGAAAAAGTAACTAATGATTCATGCCAGAAATAAGCCCATGGTTAATAATTCTTAGTATAAACTAGGCTCACAGTTGATTTTTGGTATTTCCATAATTAACCTAAATAATTTGTAAGCCCTTTGTAAGAAAAGGTTGGATGAAATGCAAAAACAATTTTGTTTGAAAAATCCATTGTAAAAAGATTTTTAGAAAAAATTGATTTTTGACTTTGTATTTGAGTCATGAGAAAAGAATTTTTTATTTGCTTTTAGAAAAGTTTTATGTCCAAAGACCATCTTGAAAAGTTTTGAAAATAGCTTTGGTCTTTGGACTTTAAAGAAAATTTTATTTTGAGCTTACAATTGTACTTAGGTCATATTAGAAAAAGAACAAACCAAATAAGCCATAATTTAAACCAAGATAAATTAACCATAGTCAAACAACAAGCATTTGAGGTAAAAACTAAGGAAAGTAATTAGGCCAATTACATGAGCTTTAGTCTTTAGGTTAAAAGGCTTAGATTCCCATAGCAAGTATATACCAAAAGTTACAAGGCTATGAGTGTTTATGCCATGCTTAATCTCCATACCTTGAGTGAAATTATGGTATCCCTTACATAACACAACACGGATAACATGGGTGCCCTAACTCACATACACGATGCAAACTAAATGATGCAATGGACAATATCATATTAAGAAAGAATAGAATAATAAAAAGGCCAAAGGAATTAACTTCTTTTATCCCCAGTGAAGTCGCCACTGTGAGAGGGGATTTTTTCCCCCACTCATGGTGGAATGGTTCTTGCAACTTTGGCACTATTAGACTCAGGGCCTTAGAGAACACGGGCCTAAATTTGGAGAAAATGGAGTCGCCACCCGGACAGCCTGGGAAAAAGAAAGGGGTGGATGACTAAATTCTTAAGGAATCCCCTAATGGGTTTGGAAAGTTGGGTATGTGTGGGGAAGGTGAGAAATGGCCCAGCACCTCCACAATGCCCAATTCATTGGCACCAACCTCCTTTTCAGGTCTTAATATTATAAAATTCTTAAATATAATGATATTATTCGTACTACATGCAATCATAAGAATAAATAAATACTTTATTAAAATCACAACAATGTCCAAACAAAATAAATGAATGGACACCCATCTAAGGATGGAAACATGTCCTTACATCATGCATATCTAAAACTAAATAGGACACCCACTAAAAGGTGGAAACGTGCCCTTTACATTAATTCCAAAATTTAAAGATAATGGAAATTACATAAAGATTAATTAATGAGATACCTAATCATGGAAACATACCTCTTACAATTTTTGAAACCAAAACAAATCAATAAAAGTAACAATCACTCATCATAAATAAATTGTTCATTAAAAATATAAATTAAAGATATAAATAAACCATTAATCAAAACATATAATAAACATGCTCCTAACTTATATAAAGAAAATAAAGATACAAGTTTAGGTTTATGTCTCAATTTAGGGTTCTTTAATTAACATTTAGGGTTTTAAGATTTTGGAATTAATACAATTATTATTATTATTTTGGCTACTGTGAGGGTTTTTAGAAAAATAGAATTGATTAGGGTTTTATAATTTTAAGAAAGTATTAAGGTTTAGGGTTAACATCATGAAATTAGGTTTTTAGAAAGAATAAATTAGAGTTTGGTATTTATATAAAAAAATAATGTTTGGACGTTAAGGTTTTAAATGAATTAGGGTTTAATGTTTTTGAAAAACCAATCAAAGTGTGTAAATTATATGAACTGTGAATATTTTTAAAAAGATTTAAAGGCTATTGTGAGTTTTTATATAAAAAAAAACCTAATGCGATTTTCAAGAAATACATTGATTAAATAGCTACAAGATAAAGAAAACAAAAAAACATCCTAAGCTAAACAAGTTTACTGGTTCTAAAGGTTATGATTTAGTAAAACAATAATATACACTCCATGCAAACTAACATATACTGATTCAATAAGAAATTGCATACTATGACTCTAGTTAGATGAAGAGCAAACTCATTCAATGTTTAAAATAATCAAAACATATAGTATTTATTTAATTTAAATCATACCATCATTTATTGGCTCTACCAAAATTATTTGAACGAGATTCTGGATGAGCTTTGGCAAAGACAGTAAGTACACTACCTTTGTAGGGTTTTGTGTTGTTGATCTTCTTCGTCTATCCTTATTGTCTCTTTTCTTTCTCAATGTTGCTAGGGTTTGTTTGTTGATTGATTACTAGATTTTCCAGAGTTCCAGCAGCTAACCAAAAACCAAAGGTCCAAAAAGATCCCTCTCAAGATCCCCATCAGGTTTTTTTTAAACCTGTATTTATAATCACTCTTTTAGGTTAAACCTCAAAATTTTCTTATTTAAGAATGGTTTATTCTGATACCGATTCCATATCGAATTACTATAATTCGATATAGATTGAATCTGTCTCAAATTAAAATGACTTTGTTTCGACAGAAACGGAACCCATATCGAAGTAGGTATCCAGATTTGACATGGAATTGAAAAACAATAGCCCATATCGAACTGGGAGAGCCCCATTTCAATATGGGCTACCCCATATTAAAATGGGGCTTCCTCATTTTGATATGGGGTTGTCCCATATCGAAATGGGACTCCAATTCGATATGGGACAACCCCATATCAAATTGGGGCAATCCCAATTTGATATGGGGCTGTCCCATATCGAATTAGGGCTTCCAATTCAATATGAGGCCTCATATCAAATTGGAAGGCCCCCAATTCGATATGGGGGTTTCCCATGTCAGATTGGATACCCTAATTTGACATGCAACACCCCTACTACCTAACAATCATCCAGTTTAATAAAAAAAACAACCAAACCTTTGAATTTAACCCATTTTAGGGTTTAATGCACTAGTATCATATAAAAACCAACCAAATCTTCTAAAATAGACCTTATTAGGGTTTTAAAAGATTAATTAGCTTATTTTAGGTTCTATTGCAATATTCTCTAAGGCCCCGAGCCTAAACAGTGCTGAAGTCGGAAGGACCATTCCACCAGGAGTGGGGCAAAAATCCCCGCTCACACATTGTGTTTATTTATTTTATCCATATTTGGTCAAATACTAAAATAGTGCACATAGAACAATTTTAACATTAATTCTGTTTTATTAAATTGGGGAACAACCAAACATAAAGCCAGCATACACAAGATCACTCCTGTCACCAATTAGCCCTTTTGGGTATTCTAATTGATAATTTTCTCTTGTTTAGCCCTAATTTTTGCCTAGCTCTCCCTTTTGGGTTTTCAAAACTAGTGGACTGCTCTAACTTTTGATTAGGTTGCCCTCTTGGGTTTTCAACCTAGCAAGCTCTTTTTTATATACAAAAAACCTCATAAACCTATTAATGTTCACTGGCTCACTAAACTCGTTCCCATCCATGTCTGATAACTTTACTGCACCCTTGTTCATAACTTGTTTCACAACATATGGTCCTTCCCAACTAGGCCTTAATTTCCCTCTTGGATCAGATACATTAGGTTTACATTGCTTCAACGCTAAGTCGCCGACTCTGAGCATTCTGATCTTAACCCTTCTATTGTAGGCCTAGGGCTTTCTTCCTTTAATATAGTTGATGATGATACAATGCTTTTAACCTCCTTTCTTCTAGTAGAGCTAACTGTGTGCACCTTCTTTCTACCCACTCCATCTCAGGCAGTTCAGCTTCCAAGACCACTCTCAACGACTTGATCTCAATTTTAATTGGCAGCACTGCCTCCATCCCGTAAAGCAAAGAGAATGGTGTCATTCCAGTTGGCGTTCGCACACTTGTTCTGTATTCCTACAAAGCAAAAGGAAGCATCTCCAACCAATCCCTGTATGTCTTAGTCATCTTGGACATGATCTGCTTAATTGTTTTTTTTTATTGCTTCTACTGCACCTTTAGCCTTCAGTCTATAAGGGGAGGATCAATGATGATGGATTTGGTACTTTGAGAATAAGTCATTAACTATACTTTGAAATTATACCCCATTGTTTGATATCACACTGTATGGGACCCCATACCCACAGATGAAATTTTTTTCAATAAATGTAGCCATTTGCCTTGCCTCCAGTTTGTTGAAAGATTCGACTTCGACCCATTTTGAAAAATAATCACTGCTACTGTAATAAAATGGTGATCGTTTGACGCTGTTGGATGTATCTCTCCTATAATGTCAATCCCCTAAGTTGCAAAGGGCTAGGGTGAAGACATAGAATGTAATTCATCAGGAGGCATGTGATTCAAAGTACCATACATCTGACATTGCCGGCACTTCTTCACAAGCTCAATACAATCTCTCTCCATGGTCAATGTTACGCTCTAATTAACACTACTACAAAGCGGCAGTCGTAACTATATGAGGCCATTGCAGTAACGGTGATCGCCCCAAGGTCATCTCACAAGGAAGGAATTGCTTGTAATAGTTCGATTAACATGAAATAATAAAATTGAGTGTGTGGTTGGTTGGTGAATTGTAATTAACTTTAAAACTGAAAATGATTGATATTGTGCAAGATAAATTCAATTATGGAAATGATGCCTAGGGTTGTAGGTCCATTTAATCAAATATTTAATTATCAAATTATCCATTAATATAACCTTGTAATTTAATTTGTTCCTTAAGGTTAATTAGTCAATTACCAATTCATTAGTTTTCACATTCATGAATTAACAACAACCAATTATTTAACATTAGTAAATTAATAAACCCTAAAATTTATATTTCTAATTCATTCTTAGGGTAGTCAATTGCATAGTTCCAATATCAAACTTCACCTCTCGGTCCATCATTCAATATTAAGCTAGTGGCTTGGCCGTGTCTCTTGCCCGTGCCAGTTTCTATCCCATTTTGCTTGAGGGATACAGCTAAGCTTGGTTTGTCCTAACCTTGTCCTTGATCTCTTCCTCTTTTGATGAGAGACATGGCCAAGCCATGTCTAGCTTGGCCGTGTCACATGTTTTTCTCAAACAAGGCTCCATCAAATTTTAGTTAAAGCTCCATCAAATGCACCTCAACCTAAATCAACAACTTCAAACAAACTTAAGCACAAATTAACATGAAAATTAACTTAAAATCAATAAAAACATCATAGAAATTATATACAAAATTGATCCAAACAATTACCCCATACTTAATCCTTTGCTTGCCCCAAGCAATGTTAAAATCAAAATAAATGAAATAAGATAAATTTTGTCAAGTTCAAGAGTTATAAGGATGCATTAAGACTCCCATCTTATTAAATCCACAATCATAATCAAATCAAGAACAATCAGTACTCAAGAAATTTAATGGTCGATCCATGCATAACAAAAATTGTCACTCCCTTACAAAACCTCTTAAGTGTTTAATTAGGTAGTGTTTAAGCTCTCGACATTCAATGAAAGATTAGCACTATAGGCTTGCTCATCAATCAAATCTCTACCACCTAATTACAATCAAGCATCAATCATAAGGTCTTTTATTTGGTTGTAATGGGGCTAAGGAAAAGGTATGACATTTGGGAGAGTGAGTTTATTCATTTAGATCAAGAGTACTTCAAGAGTGAAGTAAGCAACATAGTATGATTGACAATCCCAAAATTCCTCCCAATCACTTAGCACTAAGGAACTCCATTTGTTTTATTTGCAAGGATAATTCCCAAACTCATTATAACCCTTCCGACAAGAACAACAACTTCTATTATTTTGATTTTCATCATTTCATTATATATATATATACAATAGGGTTTCCAAATAAAGAATACAATAACTTTTAATTTAAAGCCCATTGAATTTAACCCCACACTTTATTCAACACAACACTCCATCATTAATGCTCTTAAAATGCTCTTGACTTAATGAACAGGTAATAGCTAAAATGACATGGTTCAAGCTAATGGTGTTATGAAAGAGAAAGAAAAGGAAAAATGAAATAAGCTCAAAGTTGGCAAACTAAGGTCGGATGTAAGGTTGGTCTTTTTAAGCCAAAATGGGTTCCCCTAAATTGCCTTAATCATATTGATGCCTAATTGAAATTTTTATATAGTCTCAAAATACATGTCAAAGCAAGTTCTGGCAATTCATCAATCAAAGATGTTCACACAAAAAAAGAATGATAAGTTGATGGCTCAATTCCTCACTAGTTTAATGGTGATGCAAGGAAAACCAACAAAATTGACAA
This sequence comes from Garcia nutans, assembly GCA_947685225.1. Classification (NCBI taxonomy): domain Eukaryota; kingdom Viridiplantae; phylum Streptophyta; class Magnoliopsida; order Malpighiales; family Euphorbiaceae; genus Garcia; species Garcia nutans. The sequence goes on from CANTUV010000044.1 coordinate 22,730,220, forward strand.
TAAGCACCAATTCTAATCAACTCTCAAATTCATGCTTCAAAAATTCCAAAGTCATCTATCAACAATCTTATAACAATTGAACTTATCAATATCCATCAAAACAAAATATAGAACAAAGCACAAAACTTAACAAAACAGTTATAACAAAACACTTAAGAAAAAAAATAGACAATTTGCATTTATGAACCAAAGACTTAGCACACACCCCACACCTTAAGGTTTACATTGTCCTCAATGGAAACAAGGATAATGAACAAGAAAAAGAGTTAAGATACAACCTATTTTCCATCATTCCCTTGTGAGGCAAGTGCTACCTTTTCATCCACAAACATTAATTGTTCAAGAACAAAATACAATATATATAGCATAACCAAAACATAAAGTGTTAACATTAAAAACAATAACAAAAAATAACAATGAAAATATGCGATAACTAAAAAAATAAGAAAGTAAGAAGTGTTCTCAAAATGTTGGAGTTGATTTGATCTATGGTGATGAAGGATGTGATGATGATGCAGCTGAAGGACGGAGGCTCAAAATCTTGGCAAGGTTGCTATTTATTTGGTCCAACTATTGCAGGACTACAACATGGTTACGATCGACCTTGCTTTCTAGTGCTTCTATCCTATTAATGATCTCTTGATTGTCCGGGATTGGAGCATCTTCATCCAAATTGAGAGAATCTGAGTAGGACACCTCATGGACTCATGTTCTCTTTTGCCAGCCCCCGGTGCATCTGGCTCATATGAAGCCATAACTTAGGCCCTTCCTCTTTTTATAACCATATGCATCTTCTCAAGTGTGGCCAGGTCTATCGAATCATTACTCGAGATTCTAGTCATATGGCAGTTGCTCAGGTCAAAACCATTAAGAAGGGCCATTGCTAAAGCAGTAACCAATCCTCCAATACAAATAGCATGCCTCTTTTTACTCACTACATTGTCAAAGACATCAGCTAACCAATAGCCGGTACTAACAAGTATGGCATTGCTACCATGGTCTAAGAAAAAGAGTTCACTTATTTCCACAATACCTATGTTTTCCTTCCATGCAAAGAACCTACAAGACATAAACTGATGTAAATATCTTAAGGCGGGGTCTATCAATTTCATTGCCTTGGTCAATTTGGACAAATACATTCCCGAGCCCAGTGCTCCCCATGCAAATTGTTGTTTAAAACCTTTAGGTACCAATTTTTCCCCTTGTTGATGGAAACCAAAAATAGCATTCAATTGCTCAATATTAATAACACATGGTTTCCCAAGCAATTTAAAATTTAACCTAGTGCAAATTTTCTATTCATCTCTTTCAACCTTAAGAGAGGTTAAAAATTCCATGGTAAGCTCTTGGAATTGCAAAGGTTTAAGGGAAACTAATTTTTCCCATCTAAGGTTTTGAACATTGCTATAAAAATTATCCTTAATATGAAGAGCATTAAGGGATTCTTCGCTTACATACCTCATTGGAAAGAAACCCCTAGTTAGAAGAGTCACTCTCCTTGAAGATGATGAAGATGAAGATGGACTTAAAGTTGGAGGTTGCCTCCACTTGTGGTGGGACACCATCTTTATTCTAGGCATCTTGATTTCTTAATCAAATTTGAAGCTTTGAGATGATTTTATTGATTTTCGGTGAGAAAAGTAGAAGATTTAATGGGTTTAATTTAGTTTTGGTTAAGAAAAATGGAGAATTTAGTGGGATTTTAGAGTTTTTAGAAGATGGGTATGGAGGTTTTGGAGAGAGAGAGAGCCGAGAGAGAGAGAAAGGAAAAGGGAAGCTAGGGATTGAAAATGAAAGAAAGGTGCTGGAAATCACGTTTTTAGGGCTTAAAATAGAGGTGACACAACCAAGCTTGGTTTAGCTTGGCCGTGTCTGATGGATTTTGAGGGACACGGCCAGTGGCTTTGTAATATCCTAAAGTATATCCTAAAAGTGTTGGGATTACTGTTGTAATTGGATTCAATGTGTGTATTGAAGGAAAGAGAAAAGAAGAAGAAAGTCAAAAGGAATTGTGTGTGGTGGAGATTTAATGGTATAATTGTTATTATTGTTATTATTATTATTATTATTATTCTTATTATTATTATATATGAGATAAGAACGAAGGAACGGAGGAGAACCTTCTTTCTTTCTTCTTCTTCTATTCTTCTTCTTCGTGGACAAGAGAGCACGAGAGAGAGAGAGAGAGAGCACGAGAGAGAGAGAGAAATGTGATCTTCATCAAAATTTCTTAAGGATTTTAAGAGTATTGAAGATGAAAATGAAGATTTGGCAAGCTCTACAAGTAAGTACATATTTCTTGAATGAATTTTATTGATTATATATATATATAGGTATATATCTTCTTGTTTTGATTTCTTTTGGATTGAGGTTAAGTTTGGTATATTGGTGGGTAAAAGGAGGATAACAAGAGATTTAAGTATGTAAATGTGTGGAATTGATATCTAAGTGATGATTAGTTGAGAAAATTGTGAGAAAAATGATGAAATGTTGATTTGGGGTTTGGTTTGGATGAATTTCGAGTGTTTGGTCTTTAAATTATTGTAGGACACGGCCAAGTTATGAGAGACACGGCCAAGTTAGGGCAAATTTGGCCGTGTTGGATGAGTTTTGGAGAGACACGGCCACTGGCTTGGCCGTGTCCCTTGCCTGTGTTTGTTACTGTCTGATTTATGTTGAGAGACACGGCCGTGTCCCTTGCTCGTGTCTGGTACTGGATTGTTGTGTTGAGAGACACGGCCACTGGCTTGGCCGTGTCCATTGCCCGTGTTTGCTACTGCTTGAATTGGTGTTGAGTGACACGGCCACAAGCTTGGCCGTGTCCCTTGGGCGTGTTTGCTACTGGATGATTGTATTGAGAGACACGGCCACAAGCTTGGCCGTGTCCCTTGAGGGTGTTTGTTATTGTGTTTGTTATTTGGTTTTCATACATTGTTGGATCTTCAAATGTCTTTTGTACCTAAACACACTTAAACCAATAATGATCCAACCAAATGTATATGGAAGATTCTAAGTCCTTGAATAAGGTAAATTGTTATGTATGAATATATCAATGATGATATAGGAAATGTGAAAGATATAGTGATCAATGAAAAAGTATGTGCAATGTCAATGATTATGTATACTTGAGTGATGAATTGAATTGATCAATATGATTTGATGATAATGTTGATATTATATGAACCATGTGATGTTTTATGTATTGTAAATATTATGAATTGTATTGTGCTATATGTAGATTGATGATGCATATGAAGAATGATATGTTGGGTACAACGTGGAATATCATGAGATCATTGATGATGAATTACCTTAATGTTATGATTGAGGCTTGTTTGCCTAATTGATGATATAAATGTACATTTGAATATTGAAGATTGAAGTGTTATATTGTGAAATGAAATGTAAAGCCATTGTGATTGGCTATGATGATGCAATTGAAAGAAATAAGGTATGTTTGCCTAAATGATGATGAGAATTGAGAATGGAAATGATAATGAAATAATAAATGAATTGTGTGACTAATGTGTTATTCCATTTTCAGAGTTTGTTGTTGGTGGCATGCCTATTAGTAACAATCTCTTGAAGTTAGGTTGGATTTGATCCTTGAAGCCAAGTTGGGTTGAAGTTTAACATGTTTTACTCCCCTTGAAGCTTGGTTGGGTCTAATCCTTGAAGCCTAATTGAGATGTTACAACCCTTGAAGCTAGGTTGGGTTTGGTTCTTGAAGCCAAGTTGGGTTGATACTTAGCATGCTTTGTTCCCCTTGAAGCTTGGTTGAGCCTAATCCTTGAAGCCTAGTTGGGTCTATGATAATGATAAATGTGATGATTAAACCAAAGCATTACTCTGAAAATTGAATGGCATATTAGTGTGTCTTGGGCCCATGCTTGTTTTTGTGTAATGTGAGTCATGAATGGTAATATGATTGATAAATAAGGTATATGGAAACAATGTTGAAACAAATGAATAATGAGATCTATGAATGCTTTTGATGGAAATGTGTTTCATGATTAATGAATTGTGAATAAAATGATGTTATGAAGTATGAGTTTGTAATATGTGTATTGACATGTTGAAAGTGAATATGGCTTAAGGAGTTTTGTTAAGATATGAGGTTATGGAATTGTTGTATGATGTGTAACATGTTTGTGAATGTGGAATTTGTGAGAATTGTTCTTATAAAGGTTTGAATGATGTTTTGTTGTAATAATGTATACATATATATGTGTATATGAAATAGAAAGGGTAAGTATTGTGTTGTGAATATGCTATGTAATGATGTATTTAATTTATGAGATTAGTGGCAATATATGAAGAATCCATTGAGAAAGAAAAACGTGGTAAGAGAACAATAAAACATGATGCTAAAATTATAAGGTATGATTATTTTGTAATGTATACTTTATTATTTAATTGTACTACTAAGCTCTCGGGCTTAGCGCGGTTGTGTAATCGCGCAGGTATTTATGCGGATGATCTGGATGCCTAGCTGCTATGCCACGAGAAAGGTAAGAGTGTCTCGAGACCAACTAGAAGGTGATGCATACATGTATAATTTTATTTAGGTTTTATTTTTGATAACAATAATGATTCTTATAAATGTTTCTTAATTTAATATAATATTGCTTGACCTTGGATAAAGATTGTTAAATAAAAAGCTAAAAGTGACATTCTTATATTTTATATATGCATTGTATGTATACCAGGTATATGTATAGTGCTTATATGAAGTATAGGGGCGTTACAGTTATTTTGGTATCAGAGCTTAGGTTCGAGATTCTCGGCCTAAGTGAAATTAAAAAGAAAATTTTTGAAGAGTTTAAATAAGAATTGAAAAGAAGATTTTGGAAATGCAATTGGTAAGACATGCATATGCATTCACATCTAAGTTGGTCTCGAACGTGGCATTGAGTGAATTGTGAATTGTGAATTGTGATGTATTTGAGTTACATGAGATGAGATAAATGATAGTGTGTAAATGAGGTTTCATATGAAAGCAAATCTAGAAATGTTGATAATTGAGAGATGAGTGTGATATAAAGAAATGATATGGAAAGTATAAGTAAAAAGTTTGAGTATTGGTATGTATTTGGCATATAAAGAAATGGCTAGAAGAATTAAGTGGGAAATGAGTTAGAAACAAATTAAGATTAAAGTATGTGATCTTTCCTCTATTGTTTGAATCTCTTTCAAATAAACTTGATGGTTGGATTTATAGAAAGAGGAAATATTGTTGGATGGGTAATATGAAAAGATATATTATGTAAATGCAAAAAGTATAGTGAACTATTGAATGAGTTGATTGGTATAGATTAAGTGTGATAATGTAAGGTGTCGATATGTAAAGTTAAGGTTATGTTCAAAAGAAAAAGAGATGACGTTGGTTAAGTACAAATATACATTGGTGTTGTTTGTATTGTTATTTTAATGCAAACATGGTGATTTCAATATTAGAAATGTGATATGCTTGAATATTGTGATAGCTCATGTTAATAGTGGAGATATGAGATATTTAGATTTTCTTTGGAATGAGCTTAATAATTGTGAAACATAGATGTTTTGATGTTATTTAGTGGTATATATATATAAGATGTTTTAAAGTTGATATCAAGAGAATGAGATGAATAAATTGAAGTTTAAATAGAGTAGTAAGTTGGAAATTTATAGTTTTAGTGGAATGTGGATAGAGATCAATGAAATATTGATAGTTTAATGTATTTAATACATGAGATATATGAAATGGATATTAGTGCTCATGAAAGTATTATGAATTGGGAGATGTGATTGATAGTAGGAAAATTTGGTTTCAGATAAAAGAAAAAGGAATTGAGCAAAAGAAAATGAGTTACTTTAAGTAATTTGATTGGAAAGGATAAAAAAAAATGATTATGAAAGATGTGTTAAAGATATTTATAAACAAATGTGAAAGAGATATCACATTGGAAATGTGATTAAGCTCCTTGTGAAATAATATTATAAGTAGAATATGTATATTTATTGAAGTTAATGAATAACTTAAGTTATGATAATCAAATGAGAATGATAATAGTCAAAGGAAAGTGATAAATATTAAATTTGTATAAACTATATGTAAAAGGGAAATTTAATAAATTCCATAATTATGTGTTTATATAAAGAGGATTTGTGAAATGAACTTTTCGATATGAATGTGACCTATGAAGGTGTATATAAAATGTTTATTATATTATACCATTACATGTTTAATGGTATTAGAAGTGAGAATGGACCTGGGTAATATTGAACAGTGAAATTGTTATAGGAATAACTAAATGAGGCTATCATAAGATGTGTTGGAACTCAAAGTATTTGTGTGTGAAAGTGTTTTATGTAAAAATGTATAATAAGAAATGGTAAGGAAAGAATTATGTACTTGAAATTTTTAAAAGAGATGGATTGGAAATGGAGTAATGAATGATACTTGTGTAAGATTTGTATCTAATTGAAGGTTGGGAGTAGAAAATGTTAAGGATAATATTATCGAACATGAGTTGGGTTAATGATGATCAGATAATCAAAAGCAAACTGTTTTGAGATGGAATTAAAATGTGTTAATTCTTGGTGTAATAAAAGTTTGGAGAATAAATATATAATTTATGTGATACCAGTTAGTATTATAATTGTAAAGGTTGGAAATTGAATAATAGAAGAACAATATTGATTTACAACCCCTAAGTGTGATTGTTAATATATCATTGTCATATGATTTAGTTAGTGTGATTAGTGATTAGTTTTATTATCTTCAGATTTAGAACTGAGATGGATAACTAAGTTTTCAGAAACATGGTTAAAAGATATGATTGGTGAAGTTATATCTTATAATTTCGATATTAAAAATTTAATTGTAACTATGAGAAGTAAAGCAAGGGAAGAGAATTGTGATAATGTTTTAAGCTATGAATTGTGTGATAGAACAATAATTATATAAATATAGTAATATTAGGTGAAGTGAAGAAATAATAAAAAAGGAAGAAATTGTAATCATGACTGAAAGTTATATAGGATACATTTACAGTGTAAAGTGATTATGTGAATGAATTTAAAATTTATGGGAGTATGAATAATGTAAATTAATATGTATATAACAATAATGTTGGAAATGGTATGATTGTATAATGAGATGTTCAATATAGTTGATGATATATGAGTATACTATTTTGATGTGGTGAGAAACCATAATTGGTGGCAATGATGTTAAAAATGAATTGTGAAAAGATAAATGAACGGACTTATCTGTCTCCTGTGGAACCATGCGGACCCAATGTGTTGGGCAACTAAACTTGGATTACCAACCTAGTTGGGGGAAAAGATCGTTTATGAAGTTATAGTTGTTGGCAATATTGATAAATTTTGAATGAGTATAAGAAATGATGATATAATTATTGAAATAAGGAAATGTATATGTATAAGCATGATTCATATTGATTGAATATATGAATTTGGAAAGATTAGAATTTGAATATAAGTTTGACCTAATGAACTTAGGTTATATATAAGTATATATGGTAAAAATTCAATGATAAATTTCAATAAGTTAATTGTTGGTTTGAATCAAATAAAGTTGAAATGTTAGTATATTGTGATAGATAAATCGATTGATCTAGGTTTCGTTAAAGTTGCAAGGCAATATTGAGATTTAATATGTGCAATTGTATTGGGAGTGTAAGATTTAATGGTAATGTGTATGATGTAATATTCTGATTTGTGAATGAACATAAATAAATTGAGGTATATTAATTGTACATGGTGAGAAATAAACTCATGAGAGTAAGGATATAGTTATCCATTGATTTTTGGTAAATGTTTATTTTGAAAGTGATGGTAAGAATGGAATAAACAATGCTAAGATATTGATTAATGATTTTTGAGGTTAAAGTTAAAATAATATCTATAAAGAGTTAAAGTGATAATCTGACTTTAGTACAGAGATAAAATGTATTGGAGATGTTATGAGATATCTTGATTGCTTTGTTGAGAAAGTAATAAGAGGTAAAGATATATATATATATACCTATATAATGATGAATTATGAATTTCAGAGAAGATGATTATCTCTAAGGGGGAGAGTAGAAGATATGAGATTTGATAAAACTATATTGTAAGATACGGTTATCTTCATATGAAAATTAAGATGGTGAATTGTTCTAAATGGGTTGTTATTATACTGGATAATTTCGAGGACGAAATTATTTAAGGGGGAGAGAATTGTAATATCCTAAAGTATATCCTAAAAGTGTTGGGATTACTGTTGTAATTGGATTCAATGTGTGTATTGAAGGAAAGAGAAAAGAAGAAGAAAGTCAAAAGGAATTGTGTGTGGTGGAGATTTAATGGTATAATTGTTATTATTGTTATTATTATTATTATTATTATTATTATTATTATTATTATATATGAGATAAGAACGAAGGAAGGGAGGAGAACCTTCTTTCTTTCTTCTTCTTCTATTCTTCTTCTTCGTGGACAAGAGAGCACAAGAGAGAGAGAGAGAGAGCACGAGAGAGAGAGAGAAATGTGATCTTCATCAAAATTTCTTAAGGATTTTAAGAGTATTGAAGATGAAAATGAAGATTTGGCAAGCTATACAAGTAAGTACATATTTCTTGAATGAATTTTATTGATTATATATATATAGGTATATATCTTCTTGTTTTGATTTCTTTTGGATTGAGGTTAAGTTTGGTATGATTGGTGGGTAAAAGGAGGATAACAAGAGATTTAAGTATGTAAATGTGTGGAATTGATATCTAAGTGATGATTAGTTGAGAAAATTGTGAGAAAAATGATGAAATGTTGATTTGGGGTTTGGTTTGGATGAATTTCGAGTGTTTGGTCTTTAAATTATTGTAGGACACGGCCAAGTTATGAGAGACACGGCCAAGTTAGGGCAAATTTGGCCGTGTTGGATGAGTTTTGGAGAGACACGGCCACTGGCTTGGCCGTGTCCCTTGCCTGTGTTTGTTACTGTCTGATTTATGTTGAGAGACACGGCCGTGTCCCTTGCTCGTGTCTGGTACTGGATTGTTGTGTTGAGAGACACGGCCACTGGCTTGGCCGTGTCCATTGCCCGTGTTTGCTACTGCTTGAATTGATGTTGAGTGACACGGCCACAAGCTTGGCCGTGTCCCTTGGGCGTGTTTGCTACTGGATGATTGTATTGAGAGACACGGCCACAAGCTTGGCCGTGTCCCTTGAGGGTGTTTGTTATTGTGTTTGTTATTTGGTTTTCATACATTGTTGGATCTTCAAATGTCTTTTGTACCTAAACACACTTAAACCAATAATGATCCAACCAAATGTATATGGAAGATTCTAAGTCCTTGAATAAGGTAAATTGTTATGTATGAATATATCAATGATGATATAGGAAATGTGAAAGATATAGTGATCAATGAAAAAGTATGTGCAATGTCAATGATTATGTATACTTGAGTGATGAATTGAATTGATCAATATGATTTGATGATAATGTTGATATTATATGAACCATGTGATGTTTTATGTATTGTAAATATTATGAATTGTATTGTGCTATATGTAGATTGATGATGCATATGAAGAATGATATGTTGGGTACAACGTGGAATATCATGAGATCATTGATGATGAATTACCTTAATGTTATGATTGAGGCTTGTTTGCCTAATTGATGATATAAATGTACATTTGAATATTGAAGATTGAAGTGTTATATTGTGAAATGAAATGTAAAGCCATTGTGATTGGCTATGATGATGCAATTGAAAGAAATAAGGTATGTTTGCCTAAATGATGATGAGAATTGAGAATGGAAATGATAATGAAATAATAAATGAATTGTGTGACTAATGTGTTATTCCATTTTCAGAGTTTGTTGTTGGTGGCATGCCTATTAGTAACAATCTCTTGAAGTTAGGTTGGATTTGATCCTTGAAGCCAAGTTGGGTTGAAGTTTAACATGTTTTACTCCCCTTGAAGCTTGGTTGGGTCTAATCCTTGAAGCCTAATTGAGATGTTACAACCCTTGAAGCTAGGTTGGGTTTGGTTCTTGAAGCCAAGTTGGGTTGATACTTAGCATGCTTTGTTCCCCTTGAAGCTTGGTTGAGCCTAATCCTTGAAGCCTAGTTGGGTCTATGATAATGATAAATGTGATGATTAAACCAAAGCATTACTCTGAAAATTGAATGGCATATTAGTGTGTCTTGGGCCCATGCTTGTTTTTGTGTAATGTGAGTCATGAATGGTAATATGATTGATAAATAAGGTATATGGAAACAATGTTGAAACAAATGAATAATGAGATCTATGAATGCTTTTGATGGAAATGTGTTTCATGATTAATGAATTGTGAATAAAATGATGTTATGAAGTATGAGTTTGTAATATGTGTATTGATATGTTGAAAGTGAATATGGCTTAAGGAGTTTTGTTAAGATATGAGGTTATGGAATTGTTGTATGATGTGTAACATGTTTGTGAATGTGGAATTTGTGAGAATTGTTCTTATAAAGGTTTGAATGATGTTTTGTTGTAATAATGTATACATATATATGTGTATATGAAATAGAAAGGGTAAGTATTGTGTTGTGAATATGCTATGTAATGATGTATTTAATTTATGAGATTAGTGGCAATATATGAAGAATCCATTGAGAAAGAAAAACGTGGTAAGAGAACAATAAAACATGATGCTAAAATTATAAGGTATGATTATTTTGTAATGTATACTTTATTATTTAATTGTACTACTAAGCTCTCGGGCTTAGCGCGGTTGTGTAATCGCGCAGGTATTTATGCGGATGATCTGGATGCCTAGCTGCTATGCCACGAGAAAGGTAAGAGTGTCTCGAGACCAACTAGAAGGTGATGCATACATGTATAATTTTATTTAGGTTTTATTTTTGATAACAATAATGATTCTTATAAATGTTTCTTAATTTAATATAATATTGCTTGACCTTGGATAAAGATTGTTAAATAAAAAGCTAAAAGTGACATTCTTATATTTTATATATGCATTGTATGTATACCAAGTATATGTATAGTGCTTATATGAAGTATAGGGGCGTTACAGGCTTGGCCGTGTCCCTTGAACGTGTCTTCTGCTGTAAAACAAAAGGTTGCAAGACAAAGAATGGGACATGGGCACAAGCTTGGCAGTGTCTATGTGACCCAGCCAAGGATATGGCCAAGCCTTTTGGCCGTGTTTGAGCCTGGATGTTTTTGGCTTGCTTGACACGGCCAGTGGCTTGGCCTTGTCAAGTGGCAATGTCCTTCACTACCATTTTGGATTTGATTTTTTCTTTATTTTTAATAATATGGTTTATTTGTGTCACCAAATCTAAGAAATACGATCTTCTTCCTTGCTTAACCCTGAAACACATCCAAGAAAAATAAAAATCGATCAAAGCACCCATTCCATTTTATTTAAAACAAACATGAAATTAAAATTGCTAAACATGAAATTGTAATTATGAAAAGAAATGCAAACAAATGGGTTGCCTCCCATTTAGCGCTTCTTTAATGACGTGTAGCTGGACATTGTTGCATTATTCGTCAACAAACACCACGCTTTCCACCATTTTTGCAACTTCTATTTCTTCAAAGTAGGGCTTCACCCTTTGTCCCTTGACCTTAAACATCTCGTTGATTTTTAAATTAAGCAACTCAACAATCCCATATGGGAATGTTTGAGTAACTTAGAAGGGTGCACTCCAATGAGACTTCAATTTCTTGGGAAACAACCGCATTCTTGAATTGAAGAGAAGGACTTTCATTCCCAATTCAAAAGTCCTTTGAAGGATCATCCTGTCATGTATAGCTTTTGTTTTTTCCTTGAAGATCCTTGAACTCTCATAGGCTTCATTCCTAAGCTCATCAAGCTCAACAATCTGAAGCATTCTTTGCTCCCTTGCTCCATCCAAGTCCATATTCGTGGTCTTTATTGCCCAATAAGCCTTGTGCTCCAATTCCACAGGGAGGTGGCTAGCCTTTCCAAAGACCAACCTATAGGGACTCATTCCCAATGGAGTTTTAAAAGCAGTCCTATAAGCCCATAATGCTTTTAAGAGTTAGATTGACCAATCCTTCCTTGTTGTGCTCACCTTCTTTTCCAAAAGCCCCTTGATTTCCTTGTTTGAGATCTCGGCTTGCCCGGATGTTTGGGGATGGTATGGAGTTGCCACTTTGTGTCGGATGCCCATCTTGGTCATTAACTTTTCAAACTATTTGTTGTAAAAATGGCTTCCTCCATCACTCACTATGGCTTTTAGGGTTCCAAACCTGCTCAAAATATTCTCCTTCAAGAATTTCAACACATGTTAGCATCATTAGTCCTAGTGGGGGATAGCCTCAACCCACTTGTACATATAATCTACTGCTAGAACGATATATTCAAAACCAAAGGATTTGAGAAATGGCCCCATGAAATCTATTCCCCATACATCAAAAATGTCAACTACAATAAAAATGTTGAGGGGCATTTCATTCCGTTTGCTAATGTTCCCTACTTTTTGGCATTTATCACATCATATATAAAAATGATAAGCATCCTTAAAAAGAGTAGACAATACAAATTCCTTTGAAGAACCTTCTCGATGGTCTTTTTTCCTCTGAAATGTCCCCTGCAATACATATAATTGCAAAATTGTAGCACTTGCTTTTATTCATCTTCCGGCACACATCTTCTTATGACTTCATCACTGAAAATTCTAAACAAGTATAGCTCATCCCAAAAATAATACTTACATGTATGCAGGAACCTCTTCTTTGCTTGGAAACTCAAATCCTTTCTCACAACACCATAAGAAAGATAGTTAGCAATATTCGCATACCATGGTGCTTGGGTTAAAGAAAACAAGTGATCATCCAAAAATTTTTCGAACGCATTTTCACAAGCAATTTCAGCATCATTATCATAAGAGTTAAGTCTAGAAAGATGGTCGGCCACTACATTCTCGCTTCCTTTCCTATCTTTGATTTCAACATTGAATTCTTGTAACATCAACACTCACCTAATGAGACTAGGTTTAGCTTGTGGTTTGGTCAACAAATATTTCAAGGTCGTATGATCACAAAATACTATGACCTTAGAACCTATCAAGTAAGATCTATATTTGTCTAGTGCAAACACCACAGCTAACATTTCTCTCTCAGTGGTCGTGTAATTTACTTGTGCATCTTTAAAGATAAACTTGCATAATAAATTACACACATCAACTTGTTCACTCTTTGGCCCAACACAGCTCCAATGGAATAATTTGATGCATCACACATAATTTCAAATGGCAAACCCCAATTTGGGGCAACAATTATAGGGGCAGAAGTTAATTTGTCTTTCAAAATGTTAAAAGCTTCTAAGCACTTCTCATCAAAAATAAATGGGACATCTTTTCCTAGCAAATGACACAAAGGGCTTGAAATTTTAGAAAAATCTGTTATAAACCTTCTATAAAATCTTGCATGTCCCAAAAAACTTCTAATCCCCTTAACTGATGTAGGTGGAGCTAGGTTCACAATTAATTCAACCTTAGCCTTGTCTACCTCAATCCCTTTATAGGAAATAACATGCCCTAAAACTTTCCCGTGATCAACCATAAAGTGACTCTTTTCCCAACTCAAGGTAAGATTACATTCAATACACCTTTCAATCACTAGAGTCAACTTTTGCAAACAATCATCAAAGGAATTACCAAAAATAAAAAAATCATCCATAAATACCTCAATGCACTTGTCCAACATATCGGAAAAGATGGAAAGCATACATCTTTGAAATGTTCCCTGTGCATTGCAAAGTCCGAATGGCATCCTCTGAAATGCAAATGTCCCAAAAGGATAGGTAAATGTAGTCTTTGGTTGATCTTTTGGTGCTATCGAGACTTGGTAGTAACTTGAAAGACCATCAAGAAAATAGTAAAAAGAGTGTCCAGATAACCTATCAAGCATTTGATCAATAAATGGCAAAGGAAAGTGATCTTTCTTGGTGACATTATTTAATTTCCTATAATCTATGCACATTCGCCTCCCAGTTTGTGTTCGTGTGGGTACCAACTCTCTTTTCTCATTATGGGCCACTGTTAAACCTGCTTTCTTAAGCACAACATGAATGGGACTGACCCATTCACTATCAGCAATAGGGTAAATTACCCCCTTCATCAAGTAGTTTAAGGATGGGGAGTTCATTAAGTTCAACCCCTTGTAGTTAAATTTGCTTTTCTTCAACTTCGAATTCCTCCTCAACACTCTCATTGCCAACATGGAATTGCCTTCTTTACTCTCCTCATTTGAATCCTCTACTTCTTCCTATAATTTTAGGGCCCTTTCTAGCTTGTCTTCATCATTATCCTGTACAAAAACTTCTTTAATAGCATTATCAGTAAAATCAATGAAAGAGCAGTCTTCATATAAAGCAGTAGTGGGAATAGGAAAAGTGTTAAAAATTAAAAATTCTACTGTTTGTCCCAAAATAGTCATAGTCAATTTTCCATTTTTAACATCAATTAAAGTGTTAGTTGTGGCTATAAAAGGCCTCCCTAACAAAATTGTATGCTCGAAATCCCACGGGATTTCTCCGTCCATGTCTAAGACAATGAAATCAATGAGTACAATCAAACCACCAACCTTAACTAGAACATCTTCTATGATTCCCTTAGGGTATCTAAGAGTTCTATTGCATTTTAGTTGGTTTGAGTTCCCCTAGCTCTAGTTTCAAGTAAACTGAATATGGCATGAAATTAATACTAGCTCCAAGATCACACATGCCAATGGTCTCTTTCCCATTCACCATAGAGATTCTAACTATAAAGCTCCCAGGATCTTTTAGCTTAGTAGGTAACTTATGTTGTAAAACAGCACTTGTTACTTCCGAGACTATCACTTTTTCATCCAACTCATACCTTTTCTTCTTAGTGTTTAGCTCTTTAAAGAATTTGGCATAAGATGGCATATTTTTTATCACCTCTACTAAGGGTAGGTTCATACTTACCTTCGAAAGCATGTTATAAATTTCAGAAAATTGCTTATCATGCTTTTCATTTTTTTAACCTGCTGGGAAAAGGGATTGTTGGTTTATGGATTTGGAGATTTGTGCAACTTAGGTGCAACGGATGCCTCCTCATTATCCTCTTTAGGCTCATTTGGTTGAACTTTGCTTTCTCGCATTTCCTCGCCATTCTTTTGCATTGTACCTGCATCCAAAGAATTATAAATGTTATTATCACCGATTTTATTGTCAAGTACCTTACCACTTCTTAAAACAGTGATTGCTTTGGCCTACTTCAGTTGGCTTGGAAATTTCCCTTTTTGATTGGCTTGAAGTTGATTAGCCAATTAACCCACTTGAGTTTCCACCTTCTTAAGTGATGCTTCCAAAGAGTCAAACTGCTTGTTGTTCATTTCTTGATTTTGAGTGCTTACTTGAATGAAAGCATTCAAATTGTCTTCAAACGAAGGTTTCTTGACTTGCTCTTGATTTGAGGTTTTCCCTTGAAATTGGGGACCTCTTTGATAAGATTGGAAAGGTTGTTGAGGTGGAGCATGTTGTTGATTTTTCCATGAAAAATTGGGTGATTCCTCCAACCGGGGTTGTAATATCCCAAAGTATACCCTAAAAGTTTTGGGAATTATTGTTGTATTTGGATTTAATGTATATGTTTAATGGAAAGAGAAAAGAAGTAAAGAGAGAGTGTATATGTTGTATATATAGATATATATATATATATATAACATATACAAGTCAAAAGAAGATAAATTAATTAAAAGAAAATATTATAAGAGATGGAGGTGTATGAAGAATGATAAATATATATTGTAATTGTAAAATATGGGAAATATAAAAACAATAAATAAGACATATACATATATCAACATATACATCACATATACATGATGTATATATTGGTGTAGGAAAAGTAAGTGTATATAATTAATTAATTAATAATAATAATAATAATAATAATAATAATAATAATGACAAGAGAAAAAGAAGAAAAGAAAGTCAAAGGGAAGAATAATTGTGGTGGAGGATTTTTGAGATATTTTATTATATATATATATAAGATAAGCTTGAATAAAGAAAGAAGATTTTCTTTCTTTCTTCTTCTTCTTCTTCTTCTTCTTCTTCTTGTTCTTGAACGTGGAAAGAGAGAGAGAGAGAGAGAGAGAGAGAGAGGTGATTTTATTTATATACACATCAAATTCTTAAGGGCTTTAAGAGAATTGAAGGTGGATATTGAAGATTTGGCAAAGAATTCAAGTAAGTGTTCATTTCTTTGTATTGATTTCTATTGATTGAGCTTATATTTGATATGATTATTGAGTGAAGATGATGATAATGAAAGATTGAAGTATATAGATATGTTGAATTGGTATTTAGATGATGATAAAATGGTTATTTGTGAGGATGATGATGGATTGTTGAAATTGTTTAGTAATGGTTTAATATAAATGAGTTGGGGAATTGAATAATTGATGTATGGATGATGTATATAATGATTATTATTATGATATATTGAAGTTATATAAGTGTTATATTAATTGGTAATTGATGTATGTTATGAGTTTGATCAATTATTATCTTGGATTTTCTATATGTTTGTGTTTATTGAAGTTAAAAACACAAAATACATGAGTTTGGTCCGAAACAGAGGCAAAATGGATGCCACAGTCGTGGCAAATTAGTGCCACAATTGTGGCAAGTGAGGGACATGACCGTGGGGGTTTAGAGAAAAGTGGGCAGATTCGTTTGCTAACCCACGGCCGTGGGGTTATGAGGCCACGACTGTGGGGTCCTAGCTAGTTGTGTTGGCTTATAATTTGTGATCTATGGGTCTAGTATGAGACTAATAGGTAAATAAGTGTATTGGAATTCATGTGTATTTGTAAGTAAGTATGTATTCTTCCTTTTGGATTAGGTTGTGAAGAGGTTGAGTTGCCTTAACCTAGATGTGAAGAATTCTTGGAAGAGGAAATGTATAGATTGATGTGAGTTGCTCTTGAGGTAAGTACAAACTTACATGGATGCATTCTTTTACATGATTTTGAGACTTAACACATTTGGTTATAAATATGTTAAGTAATCTACTATATTGTTATTACTATTTATTAATGTTATGATTTGTATAATGTGAAAGATATGATGTTCATTCAAAAAATATGTGCAATGCAATTGGTTATGATAAATACTTTAATGATGAATTGCTTAAATGTGAATTGAGATATGATGAGATGTGAAGCCATTGTTGTTGGCTATGATAGTGCAAATGAAATAATTGGGGCATGGTTGTCTATTTGATTATGGAATATGAAATGAGAAATGAATTGAGAAAGAGATTGATAAAGAGATAAATGAAATAATTGTGTGCTTAATATGTTATTCAATTTTTAGAGTTCTGGGTTTGGCGGCATGCCTATGAATCGCTAGATAGGTGAAAAGACCGGGTCGTAAGCCGAGTCCAGCTGATAAATGTGATGTTTTTGGGGTGAAAAGACCGGGTCGTAAGCCTCAAAAACAAATCCTTGAAGCTAGATTGAGTGAAAAGACTGGGTCGTAAACTCAAATCTAGTTGGATTATCCATGGATAGATATATATGCATCGCCTACGGGCTTGATGATTGTGATTATGGAGCAAAGCAGTAACTCTGAACTTTGAATAGCATATTAGATTGTTTTTGGGTCCATGCTTGTCTTTGCTTTAATGTGAATCATGGAATAAGATATAATGTTATGAGATATATGATGATAATTATGGAATGAGAAGAATACAACATCTAAGCAAAACACTAAAAATGAATGTGGCTTGAGAAACTATGCTAAATGATGAGATTATGAAAATATAATATGATGTGTAATATGTATATGGATGTGGAAATTGTGAGCATTATTTCATGAATGTTCTGATAAGTATTTGAATTGTGGTTTGTTGAAATGATATGTGTGTATATGTATATAAATTATGAGATTAGTGGAAATATATGAAGAGTGTAATTGAAATGGGAAAACATGATAAGAAAATAATGATACATGAAGTTAACATATGAGTATGATTTTTTGTAATGTATGTTTATAATATTTATTTGTACTACTAAGTTTTCGAGCTTAGCGCGGTTGTGTAAATCGCGCAGGTGAGTAAGTGATTGATCTGAAGTCAAAACGTTATGCCACGAGAAGGGTAAGAGTATTTCGAGACCAACTAGAAGGTAGTGCATACATGTAGAATTTAATTATGTTGTATTTTGATAATAAAAAAATGCATTCATATGTATAAATTAATTTTGGTAAAAACAAGATCATTATATATATGTAATATTATCAAAAGTATAATGAGTTTGTAAATGTTCTTTAAAAAAAATGTAGTATGATTTGGGACTAGAGTGAAGGTTTTTAATCTGAAATGAAAAGTGACATTCTTATACTTGATATACGTACTGCATGTATACAAGGTATATGTATAGTACTTATATAGAGTATGGGGGTGTTACAATTATTTTGGTATCAGAGCTTAGGTTCGAGATTCTCGGCCTAAGTAGAATTAAAAAGAAAAGTTTTCAAAAAAATGAAAAATGAAAATGAAATTTGTGATACATGCATATGCATAAACACCTAGGTTGGTCTCGGATGTGGCATTATGTGAATTGTAATGTATTTGAATTAGATGAGATGGATGATAGTGTGTGGATGAGGTTCTACATGAAAGGAAAATTAGAGAAAGAAATGATATAAAAAAAATTATATAAGTTGAATTGATAAATTAAAGAATGGGAATTTATTCAAGTAAAGTAAATTTTGAAATTTTTTATTATGGAAGTGTGCTTGTGAAAAAGGTCATAAAGAAATGAATAGGAGAATAATGTTGGAAATGAGTTAAAAAAATCAAGATTTAAAGTAATTACTCATTTCTCTAAAGTTTGGATCTCTTTCTAATAAAGCTTATTTTTGGATTGCTAGAGAGAGGAAATATTATTTGAATGTTAAAATGGATAGATATGTTATTAAATTGAAGAAAGTATGGTGGAATATTGAGTAAGTTGATTGATACAGACAAAGTGTGACAATTTAAGGTTTGGGTATGTAAAGTTAAGGTTTTTAAAAGAAAAAGAGATGATGTTGGTTAAGTAAGGAGATATAATAGTGTTATTTGTATTGTCATTTTAATGCAAACATTGTGATTTCAATGTTAGAAATGTGATATGCTTAAGTGTTGATAAAGCTCATATTAATAAAGTTGAATTTTTGAAATGAGCTTTAATAATTGTGAAAACGATATGTTTTGATGTTACATTATAGTATATGTATAATGCTTTTAAAGTTGATATTAAGAAAATGAGATTTGTAAATTGAAGTTTAGGTAAAGTAGTAAGTTGAGAGTTAGAGTTTTAATGGAATTCTAATGAGGATTATTTAGATATCGATAGGTTGATGTATATTAAGTATATGAACTAATTTGAATGAATATTATTGCATAAGAAAGTACTATGAATTGAGTAATGTGATTGATAATATGAAAATTTGTTTTCAAATAAAGGGAAAACGAATAAGCAAGTGAAAATGAGTTACTTTAAGTAATTTGACTGGAAATGATGAAAATGGATATGAAGGGTATACTAAATGCTTTTAAAAACAAATGTGAGAGAGATGTCACATTAGAAATGTGACTAGGATGTATGTGAAGTGTTATTATGGTTAGAATGAGAATGATAATGTTCAAAGAAAAGTAATAAACATTAAATTTGTATAGATTATATGCAAAAGAGAAATTAAATAAAATTGCATGATTATGTGTATACATGTATAGGATATGTGAGATGAGTTTTTTTATATGAATGTAATTGTATTATGTAAGAAATGTGGAAAGTAAGTCACATTATGAATGTGACCTATGAATGTGTATGTGGTATAACTACTGGTCTAGTGGTATTGAGAATGATATTGCATGTATTAGTGAATCTAAGAGAGATTAGGTCTCTACCTGCGCAGAGCTAGACTATGTGATGAAATTGAGAGTGGGAATGGACTCAAGTAATACTGGACAGTGAAATTGTTATGGTAATCACTGAACTTGATGATCATATACTATTTTAAGTCCCAAAGTATTTACATGTGGAAAGGTTCTATTTGTATGTGTATAATAAGAGATTGTAAGGAAAAAGGGGAAGTATAATGTATAAAAAAAAATTGTTAGAAGAGATAGATTAGAAATGGAGTAACAAATGGAAATTTTGTAAGATTTGCATATGATCGAATATGTATACGTAAGAAATGTTAATAGTAATATTGTTGAAACATGAATTAGGTTAATGATGATCATATAATCGAGTGTAAATTGGGTTGAAACGGAGTTGAAATGTGTTAACTCTTGGTGTAGCAAAAGTTTAGAGAATGAATATGTAATCCTTGTGATACAAACTTAGCATTGTAATTGGAAGGGTTGGAAGCAGAATAATAGAGGGGCAGTATTGATTTATAAGCCACAGGCGTGACCATTAGTCTCCTATGGCCATATGATTTGTTTAGTATATTTGGCCGGTTAATTTTGTTATCCACAGATTTGAGCCTGAGATAACAAGATTGTAGTATAGTTTTGATGAGATTGACAATTATGTTTCTAGAAACATAGTTAAGAGTTATGATGAGTAAAGTTGTACTTTATCATTTTATGTTAGAAATTTGTTTATAATTACAGAAAGTATGGAAGAAAAGAGAACTGTGAAAATGTTTTGAGTTATTGATAATATGATAGAAAGGTAATTATTGTAAAAATAGTAATGGTATGAACTGTGAGGAGATGTTAAATGGGAGAAATTTCTAAATGTGATTGAAAGTTATACTGAATATGTTTATGGTATAAAATGAATAAGTGGATGGACTTAAGGTTTAAGTGAGTGAACTATGGGTAATAAATATGGTATGAGATAATCATGAGAATTTTGTGGAAATTGTACTAAGATAATAGAAAATAAACTATGTGTATAGTGAAAGATAATTTGAAGTGATTTGTTATTAATAATCATAATTTCAAAAAGCTGAAAAATGGATCCGAAGAGATTAGAATTTGAATATAAGTTTGACTCAATGGAATTAGGTCATATATATTTTGAAATCTAATGATAAGTTTAAATAAGTTAATTGTTGGTTTGAATCGAACAAGATTGAAACGTGGGTATATTGTGACAGATAGATCAATTGATCTAGATTTCGCTAAGGTTGTGAATTATTATTGAGATTTAATATGTATAGTTGTACTATGAGTATAAAATTTAAGTGATAGTGCATATGATGTAATATTCTAATACATGAATGGACATGAATGAATTGAGCTATATCAATTGTAAATGATGATAAAAAGGGAAAAGGTTCATTACCTGTAAAGTAAGTTTAAAGGCATTGTACTAATATTTATGTTAAGTGAGAAGCATGCTAAAGAAGGAATTAAGTGTATGAAGAATAAGGATATTGTTATCAATTAAAGTTTGATAAATGTCTATTCTGAAAGTGATTGTAATGACGGGATAATCAATATTAAGATATAAATAAATGATTTTAAGGTTAAAGTTAGGAGAGTATTTATAAAGAGATGAAGTGATAAAATATCCTGAATATAATAATTGGACGAAGTATAAGTATATTATAAAATGATCTGATTCTTGTATAAAGATAAATTAATTGGGAATGTAATGAGTTATTTTGAATGTTTGGTTAAGAAGTAATAAGATAAATATATATATAATGATGAGTTATAAAATTTAGAGAAGATGATTGACTCTAAGAGGGAGAGTAGAAGTTATGTGATCTGATTACATAATAACTTAATAATATGATTAACTTTATATGAAAGTTAAGATGGTATTTTGTTAAGAATGGATTGTTACTGTACTGGATAATTTCGAGGACGAAATTATTTAAGGGGAGAGAATTGTAATATCCCAAAGTATACACTAAAAGTTTTGGGAATTATTGTTGTATTTGGATTTAATGTATATGTTTAATGGAAAGAGAAAAGAAGTAAAGAGAGAGTGTATATGTTGTATATATAGATATATATATAACATATACAAGTCAAAAGAAGATAAATTAATTAAAAGAAAATATTATAAGAGATGGAGGTGTATGAATAATGTTAAATATATATTGTAATTGTAAAATATGGGAAATATAAAAGCAATATATAAGACATATACATATATCAACTTATACATCACATATACATGATGTATATATTGGTGTAGGAAAAGTAAGTGTATATAATTAATTAATTAATAATAATAATAATAATAATAATAATAATAATAATAATAATAATAATAATAATAATAATAATAATGACAAGAGAAAAAGAAGAAAAGAAAGTCAAAGGGAAGAATAATTGTGGTGGAGGATGTTTAAGATATTTTATTATATATATATATATATAAGATAAGCTTGAATAAAGAAAGAAGATTTTCTTTCTTTCTTCTTCTTCTTCTTGTTCTTGAACGTGGAAAGAGAGAGAGAGAGATAGAGAGAGAGAGAGATGTGATTTTATTTATATACACATCAAATTCTTAAGGGCTTTAAGAGAATTGAAGGTGGATATTGAAGATTTGGCAAAGAATTCAAATAAGTGTTCATTTCTTTGTATTGATTTCTATTGATTGAGCTTATATTTGATATTGTTATAGTGTGAAGATGATGATAATGAAAGATTGAAGTATATAGATATGTTGAATTGGTATTTAGATGATGATAAAATGGTTATTTGTGAGGATGATGATGGATTGTTGAAATTGTTTAGTAAGGGTTTAATATAAATAAGTTGGGGAATTGAATAATTGATGTATGGATGATGCATATAATGATTATTATTATGATATGTTGAAGTTATATAAGTGTTAGATTAATTGGTAATTGATGTATGTTATGAGTTTGATCAATTATTATCTTGGATTTTCTATATGTTTGTGTTTATTGAAGTTAAAAACACAAAATACATGAGTTTGGTCCGAAATAGAGGCAAAATGGATGCCACGGTCGTGGCAAGTGAGGGATACGAACGTGGGGGTTTAGAGAAAAGTGGCAGATTCGTTTGCTAACCCACGGCCGTGGGGTTGTGAGGCCACGATCGTGGGGTCCTAGCTAGTTGTGTTGGCTTATAATTTGTGATCTATGGGTCTAGTATGAGACTAATAGGTGAATAAGTGTATTGGAATTCATGTGTATTTGTCAGTAAGTATGTATTCTTCCTTTTGGATTAGGTTGTGAAGAGGTTGAGTTGCCTTAACCTAGATGTGAAGAATTCTTGGAAGAGGAAGTGTATAGATTGATGTGAGTTGCTCTTGAGGTAAGTACAAACTTACATGGATGCATTCTTTTACATGATTTTGAGACTTAACACATTTGGTTATAAATATGTTAAGTAATGTACTATATTGTTATTACTATTTGATTAATGTTATGATTTGTATAATGTGAAAGATATGATGTTCATTCAAAAAGTATGTGCAATGCAATTGGTTATGATAAATACTTTAATGATGAATTGCTTAAATGTGAATTGAGATATGATGAGATGTGAAGCCATTATTGTTGGCTATTATAGTGCAAATGAAATAATTGGGGCATGGTTGTCTATTTGATTATGGAATATGAAATGAGAAATGAATTGAGAAAGAGATTGATAAAGAGATAAATGAAATAATTGTGTGCTTAATATGTTATTCAATTTTCAGAGTTTTGGGTTTGGCGGCATGCCTATGAATCGCTGGATAGGTGAAAAGACAGGGCCGTAAGCCTCAAAAACAAATCGTTGAAGCTAGATTGAGTGAAAAGACTGGGTCGTAAACTCAAATCTAGTTGGATTATCCATGGATAGATATATATGCATCGCCTACGGGCTTGATGATTGTGATTATGGACCAAAGCAGTAACTCTAAACTTTGAATAGCATATTAGATTCTTTTTGGGCCCATGCTTGTCTTTGCTTTAATGTGAATTATGAATAAGATATAATGTTATGAGATATATGATGATAATTATGGACTGAGAAGAATACAACATCTAAGCAAAACACTGAAAATGAATGTGGCTTGAGAAACTATGCTAAATGATGAGATTATGAAAATACAATATGATGTGTAATATGTATATGGATGTTGAAATTGTGAGCATTATTTCATGAATGTTCTGATAAGTCATTGAATTGTAGTTTGTTGAAATGATATGTGTGTATGTGTATATAAATTATGAGATTAGTGGAAATATATGAAGAGTGTAATTGAAATGGGAAAACATGATAAGAAAATAATGATACATGAAGTTAACATATGAGTATGATTTTCTATAATGTATGTTTATAATAGTTATTTGTACTACTAAGCTTTCGAGCTTAGCGCGGTTGTGTAAATCACGCAGGTGAGTAGGTGATTGATCTGAAGTCAAAACGTTATGCCACGAGAAGGGTAAGAGTATTTCGAGACCAACTAGAAGGTAGTGCATACATGTAGAATTTAATTATGTTGTATTTTGATAAAAAAAAATGCATTCATATGTATAAATTAATTTTGGTAAAAACAAGATCATTATATATATGTAATATCATCAAAAGTATAATGAGTTTGTAAATGTTCTTAAATAAAATGTAGTATGATTTGGGACTAGAGTGAAGGTTTTTAATCTGAAATGAAAAGTGACATTCTTATACTTGATATACGTATTGCATGTATACAAGGTATATGTATAGTACTTATATAGAGTATGGGGGTGTTACAGGGGTTATAATAATTTGAGTATGGTTCATTCCTACCCCTTTGTTGGAACCCTTCAAAAGCAAAAGCTTGTTCTTGGTCTTCTTGGAATGGATCAAAATTTGAAGGGCACACATTTTCTTAATGGCCTACAAGACCGCATGATGCTCATGGCTCTTGGCTTGGTCCCTGCAAGTTTCCTCTATTATTCAACAATTTCACTTGTCTTGTCAATTCTGCAATTTGTCTTGCCATATGTGAGTTTGCACTTATCTCGTATGCTCCTCTTCTCCTTTCCCCAATACTCTTCTATTGGGAATTTGCTCCCAACATTTCGAACAATGCAACCATTTTTGCAGCTGTCCTTTCACCCATTGCTCCTCCTGCTGTATTATCCACTATGTTTTGACATTGTTGAGTTAGCCCATCATAGAAGAATTGATTGAGCAACTGTTGTGGATAGTAATGATGAGGGCACTAAAACAATAAAGATTTGAAGTGATCCAATGCCTCATGAAATGGTTCTCCACCAAATTGGGTGAAAGTTTTAATACTCCCCCTAAGCTCCTTGGTCTTTTGTTCTGGATAAAATTTTCCAATAAATTTGTTGTAAACCTCGGTCCATGTGGTTAAGGAATTCTCCGGTAGAGTCATCAACCACGCTTTTGCTCTATCTTTCAAACTATATGGGAAACATCTAAACTTGAGTTCATCTTTGGTTAGTGCTTGCAAAGGGAATGTATGCAATATTGAGTAAAAATCCCGAATGAAGTTGAGAGGATCTTCATTCGGCAATCCATGGAAGGATGGAAGCATACCATAGTGAGTATTTTTGAGTTCATAATTTCTCACTATGATGCTCAACCGGATACAAGATATCGTCACTTTGATGATCGGTAGGGCAAACTCTTTCATAGGTGGTTCTTGTGAATCACCCATCTCTATTTCTATGTTCTCTTCAAACTGCTCTTCAGTATTTTCCCTTTCTTGCTCAATAGGATTCGGTCCCTCGGGTCTTAGAGGTCTATGGATATTGTCTATGAGTGGAGCAAGCTTATTTCCTTGAGACCTTCGTCCATGCATAAATCACCTAAGCAATTCAAAAAGAAACACTTTAAATGATTTAATAAATAAAATAAAAGAATCAAACTATTAACAAAAATTGTCGTCCTCGACAGTTGAGCCAAAAACTTGGCGCTCTAATTAACACTACTACAAAGTGGCACTCGCAAGTATACGAGGCTATTGCAATAATGGTGATCACCCTAAGGTTGTCTCACAAGGAAGGAATTGTTTGTAATAGTTTGATTAACATGAAATAATAAAATTGAGTGTGTGGTTGGATTGGTGAATTGTAATTAACTTTAAAAGTGAAAGTAAGTCATGTTGTGCAAGATAAATTCAATTATGGAAATGAGACCTAGGTTTGTAGGTCCATTTAATCAAATGTTTAATTATCAAATTATCCATTAATATAACCTTGTAATTTAATTTGTTTCTTAAGGTTAATTAGTCAATTACCAATTTATTAGTTTTCACATTCATGAATTAACAACAACCAATTATTTTACATTAGTAAATTAATAAACCCTAGAACTTATATTTCTAATTCATTCTTAGGGTAGTCAATTGCATAGTTTTGATATCAAACTTCACCTCTCGGTCTGTCATTCAATATTAAGTAATCAATAGGTGGTCAATCTATCAATTTACCCTTAATTCCGATGCAATCAACCAATAACAAGGTATATCAATGGAATAATCAAATTAAGTCATCTAATCAAATGTACTACAACCCACGACATGAGTAAATTAGCTCATCATCAACTTAAAACAAATATTCATTTCAATATAAACCAAATTAAAATTATTCATTGTAATATTAATGTTCTTAAAACAACAACAACAATAAAGAAATGGATTAAAAGAAAGAGTTTGAAAACCCCTTTTGAAGATGCTAAGAGTTAGACTCCTTATCTCTTTCGTAGCTCCCTCTTTGATGTGTGATAATGAACTTCCAAGCTCTCTTGAATCAATGGCTCTCTTCTTGAAGGATGAATGATAACTCTCTCAAGCTTTCAACTCTTCAATCAAGCCTCCTAAAACCCTAATCCTCAAGAACTTGCTACTCACTTCGATCCCAAAAATTGCCCTTGTTCTTATTTATGGAAGAAAATGGTGAATGAAGATGGTGAGAATGGTGTCTTGCTCTTTCAAGCAAGAACCAAGGAAGAAGATGATGTAGTGTAGAGAATGTCCACTTAAGATATTCAATATGTTTTATTTTTCCTCCATGCTCCTCCACTTCCACTCTTTTTAATTTTTTTAAGACATCCACTCACTCTTTGTCTCCCACTTTCCTATTTGTTTTACATTTCTTTCATAAATCCATCCACCTTTCACTCCTTTTTATCCTTTTTGTTCCCCACTTATCCACACCTCGTGCAAAACATATCAAGTGATCAAGGGTGACTCAACCAAGCTTGCTGGCCGTGTCTCTTGCTTTTCTTGGGACATGGCCAAGCTTGTTGGCCGTGTCCCTTACTACCTCTTTCTTTCCTTTATTCACAAGAGGTGACACGGCCAAGCTCCTGGCCGTGTCATGTGACACGGCCAGTGGCTTGGTTGTGTTATGTGGGGGTATCACTTTATGCTTCTTTCTTTTCATTCTTTGCCTTTTATTCCTTAGGAGACACGGCCAGTGGCTTGGTCATGTCTCTTACCCATGTCAGCTTCTGTCCCATTTAGCTTGAGGGACACGGCCAAGCTTGGTTTGTCCTCGCCGTGTCCTGCCTTGTCCTTGATCTCTTCCACTTTTGATGAGACACAGCCAAGCCATGTCTTGCTTGGCCATGTCACATTCTTTTCTCCAACAAGGCTAAATCAAATTTTAGTTAAAGCTCCATCAAATGCACCTCAACCTAAATCAACAACTTCAAACAAACTTAAGCACAAATTAACATGGAAATTAACTTAAAATCAATAAAAATATTATAGAAATTATATACAAAATTGATCCAAACAGTCAAGCAGTAGTAATCTTGTCGAATTATCTTCTTAACTAGGGCTAGACCACTAATGTGTGGACCGCAACTTTTCTCGTGTATTTTTAACATGATATGCTCCACTTCAGGCTTCTTCAAGCATCTTAAGTGCATCCCATCAGGCCATCTTTGATACAACTCTCCATGAAAGGTGATGTATTATAAGTACCATCGCCTTATGGCTCTTCTTTCTTTCTTTGTTGCCCCCAATGTGTATTCCTTCTCTTCTAAAAACCGTCTTATTGTGTCATACCACACATCATAGTCAGTATCAGTTTTCATGATTGTCTCATATTCATAGCAAGGAGTTGATGAACTAGTCAAAATCAGAGGCTTAAGGAATAAGTTGATAGGATTTTCCCATACAGAAGCCAATGTAGCTAGGGCATCAACCATCTGGTTTTCTTCTCTTGGTAGGTGTATAAACCTACATTCCTTAAAATTATTCTTAATCAAGGTCAAGTAATGGTGGTATAGTTTTAGCTTCTCTTCTTTTAACTCCCACTCTCCATTTACTTGGGATACTAGTAGTAATGAATCGCCAAAGACTTGCACCTTATCCACCTTCATAATCATCAGGGTTTCAAACCAAAAATACATGCTTCATACTCCACCATATTATTGGTCGCCCTGAACTTCAACTTCTTGGCTGAAGGGATAAGCTTGCCTTCGAGCGATTCCAGTATGACTCCCAAACCTTCTCCTTTCCTATTCAATGCTCTGTCATAATACATTTTCCATCCTTGTACTTCTATGGCCTCTAAATGTTTATCAGGAAATTCAAAGACTACCTCTTCACTATCCGGTAATGGTTGTTGGGCCAGCAATTTTGCCACCGCTCTACCTTTGATTATTTTCCTAGTTACATACTCAATCTCAAATTCTTCCAATATTATTAACCATCGCCCATATTTCCTGATCAAAGAAGGTGTCTCCCTTAAGTACTTAACTGAATCCAACCTGGAAATTGCTTGCACACTATAAGATTGAAAGTAATGCCACAACTTCTTAGAAGACCAAACCACAGCTATATAGGTCTTTTCAATGATACTATACTTAATTTCATAAGGTAGGAGCTTTCTACTCAAATAATAGACTGCATGCTCAATCCCTGACTCATCTGTTTGGGCTAGCATGGCTCCTATTGACTCTTCTTCTACTGCTAAGTATAGTAACAAGGGTTTACCTGGTTTAGGTGGTTTCAAAATAGGTGGATTTAGCAAATACTCATTTATGTGCTCAAAGGCCTTTTGATACTCTTCATTCCACATGACTGGCTAATTTTGTTTAAGCAATTTGAAGACATGTTCATAGATCAAGGTGAGCTTTGCTATAAACCTGCTACTATACTGCAACCTGCCTATAAATCCTCAAACTTCTCTCTCTGTCATAGGGGCTAGCGTATCCCTGATTGCCTTAACCTTATCAGGGTCAATCTCAATGCCATTTGGACCAATCACATGTCCCAACAACTTGCCCGAGGTAACCCCAAACACACATTTCTTCGGATTTAACCTTAGTTTATACTTTACTACTCTCTCGAAGAATAACTCTAGGTTTTGAAAGTGCTACTCCCTTGTGTCCGACTTCACCATCATATCATAAACATACACTTCGACTTCTTTATGCATCATATCATGAAATTATGTGGTGGCCATCCTTTGATAGTAGGTTTCTCCAGCAATCTTTAACCTAAACGGCATTACCCTATAACAAAATATCCCCATGTAGTATTGAAGGTAGTTTTGGCTTTATCCTCTTAGGCCATTAACACTTGGTTGTATCCAAAAAATCCATCTACAAATGAGTGTAGTATGCTAGAGGCTGCACTATCAATTAGGACATCTATATGGGGTAAAGGAAAATCATCTTTAGGGGAAGCTTTGTTTAAATCTCTATACTCCACACGGACTCTAATTCTTCCATTTCTTTGGCATGGTACTATATTGGCTAGCCAATCTGGATAATCTATCACTTCAATGAACTTTACTTGTATTTGGTTATTTACCTCTTTTTTAACCAATTCAGCCCATTCAAGTCTTAACCACCTAAGCTTTTGTTTGATAGGTTTCATGTGAGTGTAAGTAGGGATCAGATGTTCGGCTATGTCTCAATCTTTTGGCTGTCTCAATCTATTTTAGGCATATCCTCATAAGACCAAGCAAAAACCTCCTCATATTTTTAAATATTTTTTCAAATCTCTCTCCCTCATCAGGAGTAAGGTCAGATGCTATGCTAACATTTTTAGGATTTTCAATTGTTCCCAAATTTAATGATAGTGCATCAACAGAGTTAATATTAAAGATGTTCATGTAACCACTATTTGAATGTATTCAACCATCAGGAGAAAAATCACACAAGTAAGCAAAATCAGAATTTATTGCATTCATTTTTGAAAAGAAAACATCATCATCCTCATACAAAGCAGACAAATTAAAATAAAATCAAAATCATTGTTCTCAAAACCATAAAGCAGAGCATCTTCAAACTTCTCTTCAACCAGGGTAGTAATCTCCTCTAGAGTCTTCTCGGCTTTCAGGACAGCTTCCTTCTCCCCTTCCGGATTAGGCTCCTTGTTGGTTGGCAGGGTGAGCTCTTTCTTCACTTGTTCCACTAGCTCAACAACATCAATAAAAATTTCAAAGCCCGGGATCAACCTTCCCATGAACATGATTGGCTCGAGCTTTCCTTGGAGCGGTCCCATGTTTGGAGCTTAGACAAAGATCTCTTCAAGTGGTGGGAAGCTTATCTTCTCATTCCTCTTTGGATGAACATCTTTGCTAGCTTCTTCATACCCTAACTCTTTCTTGGAAGTTTGAGTCTTGAAATCTGAAAGCTTTGTCACACCGGCTTTACCCTTTCCAAGACCAGCACCAGAAAGGTAGCTCATATTCTTCATCATGTTCAAGACCTTGGAGTCCACTACTTCATTATCAGAAATTGTAGCTACATGGAAACCATTGAGGGGCCTCTCAATCATTAAAGCATTAACAACCTCATTATCTTCGACCTCGATGACCACCATCTCTTCTCTGTTAGGGAATTTGATTTTTTGATGAAGGGTGGAAGGAACTCCACCAAAAGGATGAAACCATGGTCGTCCCAAAAGTAGAGCAAAAGTAATAGGTATGTCCAAAACCACAAATTCTACTATAGATTCGATTGGACCAACCTTCACAACAGCTTTCAAAGTCCCTTTGGCATGCCTCTTGGTATTGTTATAAGCCCTAATGGTTACCTCAGTTGGGCTTAGATCCCTTGCTGACATAGCTAGCTTTGGAAAAATTTTAAGTGGGCAAACATTTATGGTGGATCCATCATCAACCATCACACATGGAGTCCTTTTTCCATTGACTTCTACTTTGATAAAGAGAGGGCATATGTGATCTTTCCCCTCTTCCGGTAAATCTGCATCTAAGAAAGATATCATTCCGATGTCAAGTTCGCTCTTCTTTTGAGCCTCTTTACACTTCATTGTTCCTTCAACTTTTATGAAGTTAACCAGCTCATCTGGTGTTATAGAGATGGAAATTGGCATGCTAGCCAAGGCTTTGACCATAGTTTCACGGTGCTTCTTAGAAGTGGCTAATAAGTCCTAAATACTGACACTTGCTTAGGTTCTCTTTAACTACTTAAGCACAGTGTCATCTTCCTCTTCTTTATTCCCGACTTCAGCTTCCTTTCCTTTATTAGCTTCTACTTCCTTGGGTGATGGCCTTGCATAAGGTTTACCAGACCTAGTGTTCATCTATAACACCCTTATACCCAATATACGTACACTACATACACCCAACATATGTAATATATGAATATAAGATACAAGAATGTCACAACCCATTTTAGCAAAACAAAACTTCACTTATAAAATCTGTATAAACTTAAATCATTTAACTGATATCATATAAATAATATATGAAATATTACTTGCTAAAACACATATATAACTTCATTACCAAAGGTTTGTCCAAAACATTTTTGATAGTTTGCGAAATATACATAAATATACATCAAAATATAACATAATATATATGAAATCAATATTTACAAAATATAAAATATATACATGCTGGTAGTTTGTCTTTGATCTTGATGTCCAGCAATCAACTCTGCACTAAAGATCTCAAGCCTAGACTTAACTCGGACTAGACAAACTCTCCGGCTCAACTGGATCTACCCTATCACCTGCGCGATGAATTACAATCGCACTAAGCCAAAAGCTTAGTGATACAAACTTTGATAACAATATAGTTCAAATGCAATGCCAATGCACAATACATAAGGATATTATATCTCATAACATTATATCATTATATCTTAATATATTGCTCAATTGTTCCATAATTCATAATTCACATAAAAAGCAAATACAAGCATGGGCCCTAAAGAATCTATTATTCTATTCAAATCCCAGAGTTACTGCTTTAGTCCAAGATGACACCATGTGTCTAGCCCCGAAGGCAAATCATAATCACAATGAGGTTTACCTCATATGTAACATCCCAACTAGGCTTCAAGGACTAGGCCCAACCCAGCTTCAAGGGACTACTATATCATGTAACATCCCAACTAGGCTTTAAGGACCAAGCCCAACCCAGCTTCAAGAGACTGTTACATTTTAGGCATGCTGCCAAACACAAAACTCTTAAAATTGAATAACATACTAGGCACACAATTCT
Source organism: Garcia nutans (assembly GCA_947685225.1). Lineage (NCBI taxonomy): Eukaryota > Viridiplantae > Streptophyta > Magnoliopsida > Malpighiales > Euphorbiaceae > Garcia > Garcia nutans. The sequence goes on from CANTUV010000044.1 coordinate 22,762,654, forward strand.
TTTATAATTCCATTATTAATATCGTTCTCATTATCTCAAGATCAAGCTAAGCACAATGCCTCAATTATCTCATTTATATCAATATAGCCATCACCAATGGCTTTACATACCATCTTTAATTTATTCATAACAAATTGCATTATCATATTTTGCAGAAAGTTCACATTACATATAATGCATTTGTGACATTATACAAATTATCGCATATTACTCATGCATTAACAATGTAGCAAGTAACTTAACACATTTTCCAACTGTAGACCCTTAATTTTAACCCCAATTTGATATGGACCTAATTAAAGGACGCCAAAATAAATTTGATCTGACTTTAAATATTTAAACCTAGTTTATAATTTTTGAAGGAGTCGGTTCGGATCAAAGAGGCATATATTTGATTGTAAAACCCTAAAATCAAGTGGAATTGGCCCAAATTAAAATTTTTTAGTCCATAAGTTAAAAAAGGCTAGAATAATTTAAGTGAGGCCGGCCTGGGAGACATTAACATGCTTCATGTCGACCTTGGCAGCCCAAGATGGACATGAGCATGCCTCATGTTGACCTAGGCAAGCTAGGTCGATATGAGCAAGCTTCATGCCGACCTTGGGAGGCTAGGTCGACATGAGCATGCTTCATGTCGACCTTGGCAGCCCAAGATCAACATGAGCATGCCTCATGTCGACTTGGGCGGACCAAGGTCAACATGAGGTTAGTCTCATGTTGACCTAGGGCAACTAGGTCGACATGGGTTCAATACCTTTCCTAATTCCACTAGATTTTCATTTTAGGGACTGATTAATAATATTAGGTTAAGGATTTTGAGTGAGAATCAGCTATAAATATTAACACTAAAAAAACATAGAAATAGAACAAGAGAAAACATTAACAAGGGAACATTAAGAGGGGATGGCAAGGAACATTAACAAGATAGCAAGGAACAATAAAGAGAGACATCAACAAACAGAAAAGATTAGCAGTAAACATTCATCTGTAATCAATCCATCAACGACAGCAACGCTATCTTTGTTAATAGTTCATCTAGAATTTAATTATGGAGGAACCAACGTGCAAAGGTTTGATCTTTAATCATGAATTATTTATGTTTACAGTAGTTTTGTTTCTTTGATTAATAAGAACATGCATGCAGTAACTTGATCTTTTGAACACACAGTATCTTGATCTTTGAACATGCAGTAAATTGGTTTTTATTTTAATAACTTTAATTGTTTGCTTTGGTTTTTGTTTTAATAACTTTAATCGTTTGCTTTAATTATCACATTGATCAATTGGTATTCGTAATTCCACTGGCATATTTCATAAAACATAAAACTATCCAGTAGTCAACAATTAATTGTTAAAATCTATCTTGTTTACTTTAACTTCAAGATTCGTATGTTGTTTCATTAAAACTCAAAGCCTCAAACTATTTTTATCCAAAAGCCTAAACCATTTCATTATTAAAATCCAAAATATTGATTATTTTTCCAAAACCATAATCTATTTTTCCAAATCCAAAATTGTGTTTTTTTCGACAGTAAGTCAATTCCAAAAAACCTAATTATCCAAAGCCCTAATTCCAAAACCCTAGTTTTAAAAACCCTAATTCCAAAACCCTAGTTTTAAAAACCCTAACTATCCAAAACCCTAATTGCAAAACTCTAGTTTTAAAAACCCTAATTCCAAAACCCTAGTTTTAAAAACCCTAATTCTAAAACCCTAGTTTCCAAAACCCTAGTTTCAAAAACCCTAAAAATCCTAATGTCAAAACCCTAATTATAAAACTTTAGTTTCTAAAACCCTAAGTTCTGAAACCCTAAATTCAATTGATAATTCTTTAAAACCCTAAATTTATATATTTATTGCTTTATTTAATTTTGGATTTGATTATATAGTTTATTATATTTTTTGATAGTTGATTTATTTAATTTCAATACTTGATTTATTTAATTTATTATGGATGAATGTTTATTATATATTTTGATTGATGTCTAATATCTTTGATGAATGATTTATTTATGATGAATGGTTATTTACTTTTATCGATTTATTTAGATTTTCAAATGTTGTAAGAGGTATGTTTCCACTTTTTGGGTACCTCATTAATTAAGTCCTATGTAATTTAAATTGCTTTTATATTTTAGACCAATGTAAAGGACATGTTTCTACCTTTCGGTGGGTGTCCTATTAGTTTAGGCATGGATGATGTAAGGGCATGTTTTCATCCTCGGATGGGTGTCCATTTATTTGCTATGTTGGACATTGTTTTGATTTTTAATATATCAATGCTTTATTTTAATTGTTGTGTGTAATATGGATAATATTGTTATATTTAAGAATTTTATAATATTAAGACCTGTAAAGGAGGCCGGTTCCAATGAACCGGGCATTGTGGGGGTCCTTGGCCATTTCTCACCTTCCCCACACGTACCCAACTTTCTGAACCCATTAGGGGGTTGGGGATTCCTTAGGAATCAAGTCATCCACCCCTTTCTTTTTTCCCGGCCTGTCCGGGTGGCGGCATTTTCTCCGAACTTAGGTTCGTGTTCTCTAAGGCTCCGAGCCTAAACAGTGCCAAAGTCGCAAGAACCATTCCCCCGGCAGTGGGGGAGAAAATCCCCACTCACAGTGGCGACTCCACTGGGGATAAGAGAAGTTGAATCCGTTGGTCTTTATATTATTCTATTCTTTCTTATAATGATATTATCCATTGCATCATATTAGATTGCATCATGTGTGTGAGTTAGAACGCCCGTATTACCCGTGTTGTATTATGTAAGGGATACCATACTTTCACTCAAGGTATGGAGATCGAGCATGGCATAACCACTCATAGCCTCGTACCATTTGGTATATACTTGCTATGGGAACCTAAGCCTTTTAGCCCAAAGACTTTCATGTAATTGGCCTAGTTACTTTCCTTAGGTTTTTTCCCCAAATGTATGTTGTTTGACTATGGTTAATTTATCTTAGCTTAAATCATGGCTTATTTGGTTTGTTCTTTTTTTTAATATGACCTAGATACATTGTGAGCTCAAAATAAATTTTTCTTTAAAATCCAAAAGACCAGAACAATTTTCAAAATTTATGAAAATGGTCTTTAGATATAAAACTTTTCCAAAACAAGTTAAAAATTCTTTTTCTCATAACCCAAATGCAAAGCCCAAAATACATTTTTTGTAAAATCTTTTTACAATGGGCTTAGAAATAAAATTATTTTTATCCAACCTTTTCTTAGAAAGAGCTTGCAAATTATTTAGGTCAATTATGAAATAACAAAAATCAATTGTGAGCCTAGTTTATACTAAGAATAATTAATCATGGGCTTATTTTTGGCATGAATCAATAGTTACTTTTTCAAGTGAGAAATCTATTTATAATAAACCTCTTAATTTAGTTTTAATCCAAATATAGCATAAAAGCTACTTTAGTTGGTTAATTGGATTAAAACCTAATTAATGGGAATTATTATAAACTGATTTCCATTTTTGAAAATACAACTAATGATTGCAATGTCCGAGGAAATTATTCGAAAATAAGATGCCCCATATTGGTATTTTGTCAACCATATACCTAGGAAAAGAGACTCGCCATTCGTATGTGGAGTTATAAGGTTGGAAGGAACGTCCTATTTGTCCTTGTTTGTTGATTGTTTGTGCATACATGCATACATTTGCATCTCATATCCTTTCTGGCTCACAGCCCTGGATTACTACAGTTCAAAAGCTTACAATAATCCGACCTACGCTAGAGATGAAAAATCTATCAACAACTCAATCTCTTTTTCACCAAAAGTACTGGAGCCCGAACAAATTCAAAGAATGGTGGATGATGCCCTCAATGCCAAAGTGGAAGAAATAAAAGAGACCATGACTGAGACCATGAAGAACCAATTAACTGCAGTTTTAGAAAATCACGCCGAAGCATCTGCTAGCACCAAGAAGCCAAGGGACAAAGGGAAGACTAAAGTTGGTGAAGTGGTTTTTGATGATGAAAAGGTGATCATTGATGATGATGATTGGGTGCAATACTACTAAGACTCTCAAGACAGGAAGAAAGAATCAAAGGTTATTGAGAAGGCAACTATTGAAAAGACCAAGACATCTGATGTTGAGAAGATGATTGCTAATTTAGAAAAGAAATTTGAGAAAAAATTGAAAATTGAGGAAATGTTCGAGATAAACAAACTATTTGAGCTAGATGAAGAAGTTCCATACAAGTTCAAGATGCCATCTTTTGCGAAGTTTGATGGTATTGGAAACCCCCATCTCCATATGAAGCAGTATATCACTGCTATGTAGTCTGCCCAAGCTACTAAAGCTCAAACTCTAAGGTACTTTATGCTCTCACTACACCCTGTTGTCCAAAATTGGTTCAATACCTTAGATGATGGAACACAAAAGAATTGGGATCTGCTATACAAGGCCTTCATCCAACAATATGGATATAATGTTGAAATGGAAGTTACCTTAATGGAAGTTGAGTCCATTAGACAAAGGCCAAATGAGAATTTTGTGGACCATATTAAGAGATGGAGAAACAAGGCTGCTTTGCTCAAGAAGAGGCCCAATGAATCTGATCAAATAAGGATGATCGTGAGAGGCGTCCTGCCCAATCTCCGTGAAAGGATGTCTCACACCCTTATAAGGGATTTCAAAGATCTTCTCCAAGCTGGTCTACAAATTGAAGAGTGAGAAAGGGAGAAAAATCGCTTTTCAATGAGAAGGAATGAGAAAGGGAATTATCAGCCTAGAAATCAAAGCACACAAAAAGAAGTTGATGTCAAGACAACTGGTCAAGCAAATAGAAGATAGTTTTCAGATCTGGGGAAGCCTTTGTCTTGGGTCTTCAACAAACTACAAAAGAAGGGATTGTTACAACCTTTGACTCCTCATCCTTTGCCTAATCCTCTTCCACCTAACTTTGATACTAATGCATTTTGCCAATTCCATCAAAGGCCTGGACACGAAAAGGACAATTGCATGAAGTTGAGGCATGACATCTAGAATTTAATTGATAATGGCAAGTTGCCTGAGCCGGACAAGCCCAATACCAAAGGTAATCCATTTCCAAGGTTCAACAGAGTACCTCCACCAATAACCTTCATGGTAGGAAAAGGATTGGAAGAAGATTTTCTTTTATCATCCTTTCAAGATGGAGATATTGAAGATGTGAAAGGAAAAGAAGCTTAAACTCAACAAACTTTCCTTAGCTTGAATGTTGCTTTTCAATTTTACTTTCTTTAATATTTTGGAACTACTGTGTTTTTCAAATTTAAAGTTGCTTTAAATAAATTATTTTCATCAAAATTTTGTTGGTCTTTATTCATGTTGGTGCTCAATCGATGAGGAATCTAGCTTGATGTTCATAAATTAATGTGTTTAGGCATCACGATTTGAATGAATTTACTAGGTGAGGGAATTGAGCTATAGCATTGAGTTGTGTATGCTTACTTAGAGAGGGCTCCTGCATAATTACCTTTGTATAGGTTCTAGTCAGTCTTCGAACATGTTTTGACAAACTTTTAAGACAAAATTAAACTTTGCTTATTTAAGAGAGAAATGATCTAGGCATTGTTTGGTTAGCCAACAACTAGTATCCACCCTATTAAATATCAACCTCTAGTTGTCTCTTTAAGCCTTCATAAATTTTTTTTGCTTTCTTTTCATTGGCATATAACCCCAACAACCTACCCTGAGCTGTTGTGATACTTTTGACAAGTCTTATGATCCCTAAAGTGAAGAGGCAAGAAGATCAAAGAAAGGAATGCATAGCCAAAACTGTAAGGATAGTTGATGCTATCAAGACCATGGGGATAGTTGATGTTCTCAAGACCATAAGGGTAGTTGAAGTTTTCCTAATATCTCTAATATATCAAGACAACATCAGAGTAACAAATGATTTATCCCTGTAAAAGAAGATTTATGTCACTTCACTCATCCATTATTGGAAACCCAAGTTGATACAAACAAGACAACTCTTTTAGAGCTAGAACCAAAAAAAAGGAAAAAGAAAAGAAAAAAGAAAGAAAAGAAAGAAAACAAAAAAGGACAAAAAGAAAAGAAAAGAAACAAAAAAAAGAGAAGAATGATAAAACTCAAAAAGGCGGTTCAGAAAGCCAACTGAGTTCTCTTTTACCTAAAGCAGCAAAAGGCTTCCATTTGGTTTATAAGGACATTTTGACTTAAATTGGTCCAACCAAAGATTCATCAAAATTGGAGAAAAAAGGAGGAAGACCATCCAGTTCTTGAAAGTTCTATACTTGACAGTCCTACAAGGAAGAAGTAAAAAATGATAAAATGTTCAAAGAAAGGGAAGAGTAAGGAAAATAAAGAGAAAGAAAAGGGAAGAGTAAGAAAAATAAAGAAAAGGGAGAAGAAGAAAAGAAACGAATTTGGGAACTAAACTTTTTGCAAGGGAAAAAACTGTCCTAATCAAGATCCAAATTAATGCCAAGAAGATAGAAGGAATTTGGAGTCTAGCAAGATTGCCTCCAATCTGCCTAAAATTCAAATAAGAAATTTATAGTGTGAGGGTTTGTCCATTGTGTCACATCAGTTCCTATCTCAAAATGGCCTTCATTTAACCCATGTCCCTCATAGACCCCATTTCAAGTCTATCAAAGACCTGTTGATCTCTCTTGGTAGGTAGAGTCTATTAGTGGAGATAGTTTGGATAAGCATGCATATGAGATAGAAAATATTTAAACTCAATAAGACATTTGGCCAAGTAATGTGTATGTGTCTATCTGAAATGCAATAGTTCTTGCTTAAATAGAAATGATTCCTGAGTTTAGTACGGTAACAAGGGTTATCATGTTATAGATATATTAATTTGGAAAAATCAAGTCATGAGGTACATTGAAATTGATTTGGCAAAAGCCAACATTTGATTTCAAAATCAAAATTCAAAAAATAAAAAATATTTTTGTCACACGAAGCCTTCAAGATAAGAGAAGTTTGTTGCACCATCAAAACTAGAAGAACACATTGGGCAATGGAAATGATTACTGACAAGGTCATGAATAAGCTACCGATTGATATACTGAGTCATAATTTGAAATGGATGTATCTCTGCTATTTGGGGCCTCCATTATTCATGCTTTCAACATCTTGAAGATAAAAGTCATAAATGGGAAGCATTCTTTTATTCCAATGCAAGACCTGAATGAGCATCTGAAAGGAACTAATGAGAATACTACTGCTGATCACCTCAGTCTGTGAGTCATGGAACCACTGTAAGTGTTATTCATGCATATCATGCATACATGAGCATATCACATTGCATTTTCTTTTATTGTATTGTCTATTCTTTATCAAAGTGAACAGTAAACACCCTATGAAGAAAACAATCAAAAGAAGATATCAAATCAGGGGGCATGGAAAGCCCATTGCTTGAGAAAGTTTCAGTAATCTTGCAAAGAGAAGAAATACATGCTTGTGCGAAGAACTAGACAATAAAAAAAACATTAATCAAAGCTTGCATGAAAAAAGCCTTTGGTTTGAGCTTACACAGAGGGCAAAGTTTCTCCTTTCTGATTTTTTGAGTTTATATATAAAATATTTTCAAACTCAATTGCAATTATTTTGCCACGCAGGGGGCAGGAGAAGATATGAGGGCCAACTAAAAATAGCTGAATTTTTGCAAAAAGGAACAACAAAAGAATGAAACATTAGAACTCTCAAAAGTATGAAGATACAAAAAACAAAAAATCAATCCAGCTAAAAGAGCTGAAGCAAGGGTAAAGACCCGATCTCAAAGGCTGAAGATCCATTTTCAAGGGTGAAGACCCGATCTCTAAGGATGAAGATCCATTTTCAAGGGTGAAAACCCGATCTCAAAGGATGAAGATCCATTTTCAAGGGTGAAGACCTGATCTACAAGGATGAAAATCCATTTATAAGGGTGAAGACCCGATCTTAAAGGATGAAGATCCATTTTCAAGGGTGAAGACCTGATCTCAAAAGATGAAGATCCATTTTGAGGGTGAAGAACCACAATGCATAGAACAGCCAGAGCAGTCAGACTTCTCAACTGATAAAAGGTTAGTCAAACTCAGTCTCGGGTCCAAGCACCCAAATTCAATTAATTCTCGGGTCCAAGTACCCAAACCAATTCAAGCTCGGGTCTAATTACCCAAATCAAATTCAATCTCGGGTCCAAATTCAACTTAATCTCGGGTCCAAGTACCCAAATTAAATTCATTCTCGGGTTCAAGTATCGAAACCAATTCAAGCTCGAGTCCAAGTACCCAAATCAAATTCAGTCTCAAGTCCAAGTACACAATCCTGAGTCCAAGTACCCAAATTCAAACTAGTCTTGGGTCCAAGTACCCAAATCAAGTTCAGTCTCAGGTCCAAGTACCCAAAATAAATTAATCTCGGGACCAAGTACCCAAATTCAATCTAGTCTTGGGTCCAAGTACCTAAATCATGTTCAGTCTCAGGTCCAAGTACCCAAAACAAATCAATCTCGGATCCAAGTAACCAATCCCTGGTCCAAGTACCCAAATTCAATCTAGTCTCGGGTCTAAGTACCCAAAATTAAATTCAATCTTGGGTCCAATTACCCAATCTCGGGTCGAAGAATCCAAATCAAATCAATCTCAGGTCCAAGTACTCAATCCCGGGTCCAAGAACCCAAATTCAATCTAGTCTTGGGTCCAAGTACCCAAATCAAGTTCAGTCTCGGGTCCAAGTACCCAAAACAAATTCAAGTAACCATCTCATCAAAAATTAAGTCTTATTGATTTTCACTCTCTTTTACTAAAGTCTCAGATTGTTCAAGTAGGGGGCAAACTGTAGACCTTTAATTTTGACCCCAATTTGATATGGTCCTAATTAAAGGATGCGAAAATAAATTTGATCCGACTTTAAATATTTAAACCTAGTTTATAATTTTTAAAGGAGTCGGTTCGGATTAAAGAGGCATATATTTGATTGTAAAACCCTAAAATCAAGTGGAATTGGCCCAAATAAAAATTTTTGGTCCAGAAGTTAAAAAAGGCCAGAATAATTTAAGTGAGGCCATCTTGAGAGACATTAGCATGCTCATGTCGACCTTGGGAGGCTAGGTTGACATGAGCATGCTTCATGTCGACCTTGGCAGCCCAAGATCGACATGAGCATGCCTCATATCGACTTGGGCAGCCCATGGTCAACATGAGGTTCGTCTCATGTCGACCTAGGGCAACTAGGTCGACATGGGTTCAATACCTTTCCTAATTCCACTAGAATTTCATTTTAGGGACTGATTAATATTAGGTTAAGGATTCTGAGTGAGAATCGGTTATAAATATTAACACTAAAAAAACATAGAAATGGAACAAGAGAAAACATTAACAAGGGAACATTAAGAAGGGACGGCAAGGAACATTAACAAGATAGCAAGGAATATTAAAGAGAGATGGCAACAAACAGAAAAAATTAGTAGCAAACATTCATCAGAAATCAATCCATCAAAGACAGCAAGGCTGTCTTTGTTAATTGTTCATCCAGAAGTTAATTGTGGAGGACCCAACGAGTGGAGGTTTGATCTTTAATCATGAAATATTTATGTTTACAGTAGTTTCATTTCTTTGATTAAAAAGAACATGCATGCAGTAACTTGATCTTTGAACACACAGTATCTTGATCTTTGAACATGCAGTAAATTGGTTTTTGTTTTAATAACTTTAATCGTTTACTTTTGTTTTTGTTTTAATAACTTTAATCATTTGCTTTAATTTTCACATTGATCAATTGGTATTCGTAATCCCACTGGCATATTTCATAAAACATAAAACTATCCAGAAGTCAACAATTAATTGTTAAAATCTATCTTGTTTACTTTAACTTCAAGAATCGTATGTTGTTTCATTAAAACTTAAAGCCTCAAGCTATTTTTATCCAAAAGCCTAAACCATTTCATTATTAAACTCCAAAATATTGATTATTTTTCCAAAACCTTTATTTATTTTTCCAAATCCAAAATTGTGTTTTTTTAGGCAGTAAGTCAATTCCAAAAACCCTAATTATCGAAAACCCTAATTCCAAAACCCTAGTTTTAAGAACCCTAATTCCAAAACCCTAGTTTTAAAAACCCTAACTATCCAAAACCCTAATTCCAAAACTCTAGTTTTAAAAACCCTAATTCCAAAACTCTAGTTTTAAAAACCCTAATTCCAAAACATTAGTTTTAAAAACCCTAATTCCAAACCCTAGTTTTAAAAACCCTAATTCCAAAACCCTACTTTCCAAAACCCTACTTTCAAAAACCCTAAAAATCCTAATTTCAAAACCCTAATTATAAAACTTTAGTTTCTAAAACCCTAACTTCCGAAAGCCTAAATTCAATTGATAATTCTTTAAAACACTAAATTTATATATTTATTGCTTTATTTAATTTTGAATTTGATTATATAGTTTATTATATTTTTTTATGGTTGATTTATTTAATTTCAATACTTGATTTATTTAATTAATTATGGATGAATGTTTATTATATGTTTTGATTGATGTTTAATGTCTTTGATGAATGATTTATTTATGATGAATGGTTATTTACTTTTATCGATTTATTTAGATTTTCAACTGTTGTAAGAGGTATGTTTCCACTTTGTGGGTACCTCATTAATTAAGTTCTATGTAATTTAAATTGCTTTTATATTTTAGACTAATGTAAAGGACATGTTTCTACCTTTCGGTGGGTGTCCTATTAGTTTAGGCATGGATGATTTAAGGGCATGTTTCCATCCTCGGATGGGTGTCCATTTATTTGCTACGTTTGGACATTGTTTTGATTTTTAATATATCGATGCTTTATTTTAATTGTTGTGTGTAATATGGATAATATTGTTATATTTAAGAATTTTATAATATTAAGACCTGTAAAGGAGGCCGGTTCCAATGAACCGGGCGTTGTGGGGGGTGCTGGATCATTTCTCACCTTCCCCACATGTACCCAACTTTTCGAACCTATTAGGGGTTTGAGGATTCCTTAGGAATCGAGTCATCCACCCCTTTCTTTTTTCCCAGCCCGTCCAGGTGGCGACTCCATTTTCTCTAGACATAGATTTGTGTTCTCTAAGGCCCCGAGCCTAAACAGTGCCAAAGTCACAAGAAACATTCCACAGGGAGTGGGGGTGAAATTCCCCGCTCACACCAACGAAATGTGTTAAGTCCCAATGTCATGTAAATATAAGCAATTATTCAAAGTTTGTGCTTACCTTTAAAAGCAACAAACACCACTTTCAAACTCCTCTTCCAAGATATCCCTCAACACTTGAACTAGGGTAACTCAAGTCTCTTCAAAGCCTAAACCAAATGTGATTATAAATAATCACTTAGTGAGACACTTATAGGTATAAATAAAACCTCTCAACACAAGGATAAGATACACAAAGGAAAATAAGGAAAAGAACTATCTAGGGCAAACTCTACACATGACACGCTCAACAACACAGGCGTGTCAATGACCGTGCCCTAAACTTATAACATAGAAGCTTTGACATGCTCAGTGATATGGGCATGTCAATGACCATGTCCTAAGCTTTGTATTACAGTAGATAAGACACATCAAGAGACATGAGCGTGTCCCTACCCATGCCAAAACTCCTACAATGCAGTAGCTATGACACGCTCAGTGACATGGGCGTGTCACTGCACGTGTCAATACTATAACATAACAAAAGTTGTGACACGCTCAGTGACATGGGCGTGTCACTGCATGTGTTACCGACACTGAAAAAAAACTATCTACATGCCCAAAGACATGGTAGTGTCACCGGGCTTGTCAGGCCAAAAATTTCGATATCAATACATTATTGTTGCATTCAAAATATTATCTTTCATTACCCTTTTTAACTCTATACAAACTCAACCAAATCCATCATTACACCACAAAATACTTATGTAAACATCAAAGCAACTCATTTAAAAGCAAAAATACACAATTACAACCATGACTTCACAACTCAAAAGTTACACAACCAAAAACTCTTTTTCTCTTCACCAAACGTAACCTTTTCTTCAATCCAACCCCAAATTCATAGTTAACTACCTGAAAGAACTTCATACATACCAATATTAACCATTAACACATACTAAACCAAACATCCAATTAACACATATACAAACTTCCAAAGAAAATCAAGGAAACAAGTTGGAAACTTACCAAACATGGAAGAAATCCTTAAAACTCCAACTTGAATAATTGAAATCCTTTAATTACTTGAGTTAGAAAGAAGCAAATTTCTCTCTTCCTTTGATGGAGGTTGCCAGCTTTAATGGAGAAAGAAGAAGAAGAAGATAATCATACATTCAACTCCTCTTTATCCAACTAATCTCTTTTTAACCACACAATTCCAACTTTTACTCTCCACCAAGTAAAAACATAATACTTAATTAATACATAAAAATATCATCTTCCACTAACCACTTTATTAATATTTTAATAATTGAAATAACATTTGACCCATAATAAAATGTTGACTTGTATATATTCTGTATATCTTCATATATATATCATATACACATTTTTTTCACTTAATTATATGTATATATATACTTTTAAATCATTTAATTAATTTTTAAATTTTAATATTTTTAAAAATTTTGGGATATTACAATTCCTCCCCCTTCACAAATAAATTTCATCCTCGAAATTACCTGCTCTCAAATCTGGAACAACTCGGGATACTAATCCCGAATCATCTGCTCACTCTCCCATGTTACCTCTTCAGTAGCATGATTCTTCCAAAGAACTTTCACAAGTGGCACCTTCTTATTTCTCAATTCCTTCACTTTACATGCCAAAATAGCCACTGGTTCTTCCTCATAAGTCAGATATGGACTCACCTCAATTGAGTCTACTGATAAAATGTGAGATGGGTCTGACCTATACCTCCAAAACATAGAGACATGGAAGACATTGTGAATTCGATCCAACTCAAGTTGTAAAGCCAGTCTATAGGCCACTGGTCCAAATCTCTCTAGTACCTCATAAGGTCCTATGAAACGAGGACTCAACTTGTCTTTGCGGCCAAATCTCAAAATTTTCTTCCAAGGAGACACTTTAAAAAATACTTTATCTCCTACACTGAACTCTATGTCTCTTCTTTTTAAATCTGAATATGATTTTTGATGGTCTGAGGCTGCTTTAAGACAATTCCTAATCACCTTTACTTTCTCTTCTGTTTCCTTAATCAAATCAAGACCAATCAACTTGCCTTCTCCAACCTCATCCCAGCATAGAGGTGTCCTGCATCTCCTACCATGCAATACCTCATAAGGTGCCATTCTAATACTGGATTGATGACTGTTGCTATAAGCAAACTCAATCAGTGGTAAGAATCTATCCCAGCTCCCAGATAAATCAATGATATAGCTCCTTAACATGTCCTCTAAAATCTATATCACTCTCTCTAATTGCCCATCTGTCTGAGGATGGAAAGCAGTGCTAAAATATAATCGAGAGCCTAAAGCATCCTGCAAACTTCTCCATAATCTCGATGTAAATTGGGGATCTTGATCAGATACCAAAGAAATTGGGACTCCATGTAACCTCACTATCTCACTGATATACAGCTCAGCCAATCTCTCAAGAGAAAAATCCATCCAAACTGGAAGAAAATGAGCTATCTTCATCATTCGATCAAAAATCACCCAAATTGCATCATACTTCTTCTGAGTCAAAGGCAATCTAGTCACAAAATCCATCGTCACTCGCTCCCATTTCCACTCTGGCACTGATAATGGCTAAAGTAATCCCAAAGGAGCTTAGTAATCAGCCTTCACTCTTTGACATGTGAGACATCTGGATACAAACTCTACTATGTCCCTCTTCACACCTGACCACCAATAATATTGTTTCAAATCTTGATACATCTTGGTACTCCCAAGGTGCATAGCATAAACTGACTGATGTGCTTCCTCCAAAATAACATTTTTTAATCCTGCATTATCAGGAATACACAACCTATCTCTGTACCATAAATTTCCATCACTTCTCACATGAAAGTCTAGACTCTCCCCCTCTTAACAATCCAAAACAGTTTTTTGAATTTTCTTATCTGCCAACTGAGTCTCCCTAATCTGATCCAATAACACTGGCCTCAATTGCAACTGAGCCATCAATGCACCATCATATGGCATGCAATGTTCTCAACTCAACAAGCAATAAGAGCAAATAAGTAGTCAAACTTGCCAAAGACTTCTGACTCAAGGCATCAGCAACAACATTTGCCTTTCCATGATGATAATCAATTAAACAATCATAGTCTTTAATCAATTCTAAACATAGACTCTGCCGAAGATTCAGCTCTCTCTGAACACCCAGGTATTTAAAACTCTTGTGATCCATATAAATAAAACACTTCTCCCCATACAAGTAATGTCACCAAATCTTCAAAGCAAAAACTATAGCTGCTAACTCTAAATCACGCGTCGGGTAATTCAGCTCATGTAGCTTCATCTGTCGAGAGATATAAGCAAAACTCTACCCTCCTATATTAGAACACAACATAAACCACTATATGAAGCATCACTGTAAATCACATAAGATTTACCTTCCACAGGCAGAGTAAGGACAGGAGCCTAAGTCATCATCTCCCTCAGCTGCTCAAAACTCGCTCGACATCGATCTGTCCACACAAATCTAACTCCCTTCCAAAGTAATCTGGTGAGTGGACCCAGAAAATTTCTAACCTCTGTCACAGTCTTCGGTGGACTCCAATTCAAAATAGCCTCAACTTTACTCGGATCAACTCTAATACCCTGTGCTAAAACCACTTGACGGAGAAAAGTCACTTGATCAAGGCAAAACTCACATTTAGACAGCTTAGCATATAACTGCTTCTCTCTTAGAGTCCTTAATACAATCCGCAAATGCTTGTCTTGATCCTCCTCATTACGTGTATACACCAAAATATCATCAATAAAAACCACCACAAATTGATCTAGATAGGGTCTGAATACCCTGTTCATCAAATCCATAAATGTTGCTAGTGCATTCGTCAATCCAAAGGCATCACCAAGAACTCATAATGCCCATACCTCATGCAGAAAGCTATCTTAGGTACATCTTCATCTCTGACTCTCAACTGATGGTACCCTGATCTCAAGTCAATCTTAGAGAATACTGCAGCTCCTTTCAACAGATCAAAGAGATCATCTATTCAAGGTAATGGATACTTGTTCTTGATGGTCACTTTATTCAACTCTAGGTAATCAATGCACAATCTTAAGGTACCATCCTTCTTCTTCACAAATAAAATGGGCGCTCCCCATGGAGACACACTAGGGCGAATGAACTCTTTATCCTACATTTCCTGCAACTGCACCTTAAACTCTCTCAACTCAGTAGGTGCCATATGATAAGAAGTAATAGAGATGGGAGTGGTACTAGGCAACAAATCAATACCAAACTCAACCTCTCTCTCAGGAGGTATCCCTGGCAACTCTTCAGAAAAACATCTGGAAATTCAGCAGTTGTGGATATACTGTCAAGCTGAGAACCCACTACTTTGGTATCTACAACATGAGCAAGATAAGCCTCACATCCCTTTCGAATCATCCTCCTAGCTGAAACAGCTGAAACAAACATGGATAAGAGATGTCTCTACTCACTAGATACCATCACACTTCTACCATCACAGGTTCTCAGGGTAACACACTTTTGCTGACAATCTACCACAGTCCCATGCTTGGATAACCAATCCATGCCTAAAATTAAATCATACTCCCTGAAAGGCATCTCAATCAAATCACCAATGAATTCCTCATCCTGAACCACAACGGGCTATTTCGGTGTACCTTGCTAACTACAACACTATGTCCTAAAGGATTTCTTACCAAAACATCAAATCCTAGGGACTCTGAATGCAAATCAGCCACAGGTAAGATGGATGCACTAATATATGAATGAGTCGACCCAATGTCTATCAAAGCAAGAACTGAAGTACCAAATAAAGAAAAAGTACCGACAATAATAGCTGAAGCATTCGGTTGCCTCTACATCACATATATCTATTGAGATGGCCCTGCCTCATTTGGTCTACTACCTGCGGTAGAGCCTCCTCTCGAACTAGACCATGTCTGACCCCCTCTACTAGAACCTATGCCACCACGACCCCCTCTAACACTGGGTCGAGAAGCTGCAATATCTATATATCTATCCTCTGGTGGCTCTGCGCAATCTCTGAAGAAGTGATCTGGTGACCCACATCTATAACACACTACTGGTCCACCTGTCTTCTAGTAAGCACCTCTGTGTGCCCTACCACAATGGACACAGGTATATGGAACTTGCTTCTGAATTACTGGAGCCAAAGCACTAGCCACAAAAATTATAGGTCTCAATCTCTATCTCTGCTACTGTACTGACCTACCTGATTGCCTCTGGCTCTTACTAAACCTCAAAAAATATCCTCCTCAACCTCTCTTCACAGATGAAGACCCTGCCTCACTCTGAGGTCTCCTAGCTCTGGTCTCCTCATCTCTAGTAGCTACTGTAAGACCCTGTGCTCTCTCAACACTCCTGGCAGCTGTAACCAATTGGGAAAAATTCTAATACCGGGAGCCTTCAATAATGCACATAATAGTGGGTCTTAACCCCTCCTCAAATCTCCGTCACTGATCAATCTCATCAGAAATAATCCCACCAGCATACTGACTTAGTCAAGTAAACTCTATCTCATACTCCAACATGGTCCTAGTATCCTACCTCAAACTCAAGAACTCTATCTTCTTTGCATCCTTATACTCCCTCGGAGTATACTTCTACTCGAACTCCCATAGAAAATCATCATAGGTCAAGATTAGAGGATCATCCAGGGCATGTGGAACCATCTTCCACCAATCATATGCATCCCTTTGCAAAAGAGATCTAGCATAATCAAACTTTTTTACTAGAGTAGCCTGCAGCTGGATAAACACTCTCTAGACCTATCTAGCCACAACTCTGCTACAACAGGGTCTATAGTACCAATAAAGTCCTCAGCTCCAAACTTCCCCAGTTTATCATATTTCCTGATTGATAATAGCTCAATTGTTCCACAATTCATAATTCAAATAAAAGAAAACACAAGCATGGGCCCAAAAGAATCCAATATGCTATTCAAATCCCAGAGTTACTACTTTGGTCCAAGATGATACCATATGTCTAGCCCCGAACGCAAATCATAATCACAATGAGGATTACCTCATATGTAACATCCTAACTAGGCTTCAAGGACTAGGCCCAACCCAGCTTCAAGGGACTGCTACATCATGTAGCATCCCAACTATGTTTCAAGGACCAACCCCAACCCAACTTCAAGGGACTGTTACATTTTAGGCATGCCGCCAAACACAAAACTCTGAAAATTGAATAACATACTAGGCACACAATTCTTTTATAATTTCATTATCAATATATTTCTCAATATCTCAAGATCAAGCTAGGCACAATGCCTTAATCATCTCATTTATATCAATATAGCCATCACCAATGGCTTTACATACCATCTTTAATTTATATATAACAAATTGCATTATCATATTTTGCAGAAAGTTCACATTACATATAATGCATTTGTGACATTATACAAATCATAGCATATTACTCATGCATTAACAATGTAGTAACTTAATACATTTTCCAACCAAATGTGCTAAGTGCCAATATCATGTAAATATAAGCAATTATTCAAAGTTTGTGCTTACCTCTAAAAGCAACAAACACCACTTTCAACCTCCTCTTCCAAGATATCCCTCAACACTTGAACTAGGGTAACTCAAGTCTCTTCAAAGCCTAAACCAAATGTGATTATAAAAAATAACTTAGTGAGACACTTATAGTTATAAACAAAACCTCTCAACACAAGGATAAGATACACAATGAAAAATAAGTAAAAGAACTATCTAGGGAAAACTCTACACATGACACGCTAAACAACACAGGTGTGCCAATGACCGTGCCCTAAACCCACAACACAGAAGCTTTGACATGCTCAGTGATATGGGCATGTCAATGACCATGTCCTACACATTGTATTATAGTAGATAAGACACATCCATAGACATGAGCATGTCCCTGCCCGTGCCAAAACTCCTACAACACAGTAGCTATGACACACTCAGTGACATGGGCGTGTCACTGCACGTGTCAATACTACAACATAACAGAAGTTGTGACATGCTCAGTGACATGAGTGTGTCACTGTACGTGTCACCAACACTAAAAAAACCATCTACATGACCAAAGACATGGCCGTGTCACCGGGCGTGTCAAGCCAAAAATCCTGAAATCAACACATAATTGTCACATCCAATATATTATCTTTCATTACCCTTTTCAACTCTATACAAACTCAACCAAATCCATCATTTTACCACAAAATACTTGTGTAAACATCAAAGCAACTCAATTAAAAGCAAAAATACTCAATTACAACATGACTTCACAACTCAAAAGTTACACAACCCAAAACTCTTATTCTCTTCACCAAACTTAACCTTTTCTTCAATTCAACCCTAAATTCATAGTTAACTACCCAAAAGAACTTCATACATACCAATATCAACCATTAACACATACTACACCAAACATCTAATTAACACATATACAAACTTCCAAAGAAAATCAAGGAAACAAGTTGGAAACTTACCAAATATGGAAGAAATCCTTAAAACCCTAACTTGAACAATTGAAATACTTCTTCTTCTTCATGCTCAGACCAAGTCCATTCCTCCTTCTTGGGTTCAAGATCATCATCACTATCACTTGAATCCCAAAAGTCATTCACAACACAGATTGCTACTTCTTTTCCAACCACAGTTTGTTAAATTTTGCTAAGCACCACTTCTTCTTTGGTTGATTCTCCATCCACATCTTGAAAAAGAAGACATGACAAAACTTTCATGCAAACCTCCTCCAATCATAAAG
The DNA here is from genome assembly GCA_947685225.1 of Garcia nutans. Lineage (NCBI taxonomy): Eukaryota > Viridiplantae > Streptophyta > Magnoliopsida > Malpighiales > Euphorbiaceae > Garcia > Garcia nutans. The sequence goes on from CANTUV010000044.1 coordinate 22,781,551, forward strand.
GTCACCGGTGGTGGTACCCTATTAAACCTTGGCAGTGGATTGTCTTTGGAGTTCGGCTTGTTGGGCTCCGATAACTTTCCACTGTCAATCAAATTCTAGATCTCATGTCTTAACCTCACACATCTATCCATGTCGTTCCCTTGCATTTGATGAAATTGACAAAATGCCTTAGTGTCAAATTCAAGTGGAGAGGGTTTGGCAAAGGACAAGGATTTAAGGGTCGTAACAATCCCTTATTTTATAGCTTATTGAGGACCCAAGACAGTGGCTTTCCTAATTCTAAAAACTGCCTTCTTCCTTCTTGGCCAGTAGCATTAACATCAACTGCCTTTTCGATGCTTTGGTTACCAGACTAGTAGTTTCCTTTCTTCTTCCTTCTTGTTGAAAAGTGATTCTTCTTTCTTTCCCACTCTTCGATTTGTAGACTAGATTGCAAAAGGTCCTTGAAATCCTGAATGAGTGTATAAGACATCCTCTCGTGAAGGCTAGGTAACACTCCTCTCACAATCATTCTAATTTGATCAGATTCATCAGGCCTTCTCTTGAGCAATGCAGCCTTATTTCTCCACCTCTTCATACAGTCCACAAAGTTCTCATTCAGCCTTTGTCTAATGGACTCCACCTTTATTAGAGTAACTTCCAATTCAGTATTGTATCCATATTGTTGGATGAAGGCCTTGTATAGCAGATCCCAGCTTTTTTGAGTGCCATCATCTAAGGTATTAAACCAATTTTGGACCACAGGATCTAATGAGAGCATAAAGTACCTTAGAGTTTGAGCATTAGTAGCTCGGGCAGGCTGCATAGCAGTGATATATTGCTTCACGTGGAGGTGATGATTTCTAGTTCCATCAAACTTGGCAAATGATGGCATCTTGAAATTGTACAAAACCTCTTCATCTAGCTTAAACAATTTGTTGACCTCAAACATTTCTTTAGTTTTCAGCTTCTTTTCAAACTTCTTTTCCAGGTTAGCAATCAACTTCTCAACATCTGAAGTTTTATTTTTCTCCATTGCTGATCTTTCAACAGCCTTCGACTCATTCTTCTTGTCTTAAGGATCTTGGAAGTATTGAGCCCAGTGATCATCATCATCAATGACTACCTTGTCATCATCAAAAGCCACTTCACCAACCTTAGCCTTCCCTTTATCTTTCTTGGTGCTTGCAGATGCTTTTGCAGTGTTTCCAAACATTGTAGCCATCTAATTCTTCATGATCTCAGGTAGGGCCCCCTTTACTTCTTCCATTTTAGCATTGAGGGCATCGTCCACCATTCTTTGAATTTGTTCTGACTCCATTGCTTTTGGTGAAAAAGTGATTGAGTTATTGTTGGATTCTTCATCACCGGCATAGGTCAGATTGTCGTAAGCTTTTGAACTATTGTAATCCAGGGCAGTGAGCCATAGAGGATTAATGATATGAGATGCAAATGTAAGTATGCATGTGTGCATGTATGCACAAACAACAAACAAAGATAGGTAGAATGTCCCTTCCAACCTTATAACTTCCACACACAGATGTCGAGTCTCTTTTCCTAGGTTTTTGGTCAACAAAATACCAACATTTGATATTTTATTTTCGAAAGGTTCCCTTGGACGGTTCAACCAATAGATATATTTTCAAAAACAGAAAATTAGTTTATGATAATTTTCATTAATTAGGTTTTAATCCATTCAACCAACTAAAGTAGCTTTTATGTTATAGTGGATTAAAACTAAATTAAGAGGTTTATTATAAATAGATTTCTTACTTGAAAATGTAACTAATGATTCATGCTAAAAACAAGCCCATGATTAATAATTCTTAGTATAAATGTTTTATTAGTTTTTGTTATAAGTTTTGTGTCTTGTTTATTATGTTAATTATTGTTTTATTTAGGTATTTCGTTAGTTTTTATCGGTTTGTCTATGTGTTTTCTTTAATTGTGTAGTTTTAGTTTATTTTTAGTTTTATGTCGTTTTTGATTTAGTTTTTAGTTTGTGTTTATGTTTTGTCGGTTATTGTTTATTTACTTAGTGTTTTAAGTTTGTTTTGAGTTTTGTGTTAGGTTAAAAACAGGCAAGGAAACGAATTGAAGATGAAATGGGCAGTAGCTGACACAGGCAGAGGACACGGCCAAGTCACTGGCCGTGTCCCATACCAAGTTAAAAGGAAGAACAAGTCCCAGTAGCAGACACCAGCAAGGGACACGGCCAAGTCACCTGGCCGTGTCCCTCCAAAGAAGAGCAACATGGCCAAGTCACCATGACCTGGCCGTGTCCCACTTGTTACCAAAGGAAAGGGAGATCAACAATTACACAGAAGCGAACACAGGCAAGGGACACGGCCGTGTCTTGTGGCCGTGTCCCTCACAACTCACTCACACGGCCAAGTCAAGCTCCACTTGGCCGTGTCACTCAACAAAGAAGCAAAGAAGACCAAAAAGCAACAGAGGAGGACACATGCAGGGGACACGGCCGTGTCACCTGGCCGTGTCCCTCCATCAAGCCTCACACGGCCGTGTCCCTCATCCCTTGGCCGTGTCCCTCATGTTCCAAGCCCGCATCGGATTTTTAACACGTACGATTCATATAAAAGAAAAAGAAAGTTAGGGTTTAGGGGGCGGTTGACGATTTTGAGAGCAAGTTTAGCCGTCTGAAAGAGATCTTAGGGTTTAAACATTTGTTTTCTTGGATTTTGATTCTACTTTGGATTACACTAGTTTAGATTAGATTGTTCATTCCATTGTTTCATCCTTCTTGCAAGATTCGATCAAGAGTTCATCAAAAGCTTCAAGGAGTTTGTAACTTGGTTTTATTCTTAAACTTTGTCTCTTTAGTTTCATTAAAATTGTGTTTATGAACATTATCATGTCTAAATTGATTTCTTTGATTATTAATGAGATGAGTATGCTTGATAACATCATGAACTAATTTAATCTAGTCTAGGGTTTGTATGGATTTGCTATGAATTGTATGAATTGGTTATTCTCTTAACTATTGATTTCTTTAGCCTTTATTGAATGAAAAATTGTTACATATAATTGATTGGCCACCAATTGTGTGTTTTAGGTGTTAGATGATGGATTGAGAGATGAAATCTAATGCTGGAACAATTCAATTAAGGACTTAGGTGAATTAGAGATATAACCTATTAAAAAGATTGTTTCAATTATAACAAGATTAGTTGTAAGAGGTTTGAATGTGAGAGCTTATTTCCTTGACTCAATTAATTAAGTTGCTTGAGATTTAATCTTAGAAATTAAATTAGTTAAATGGAATAACCGTTCATACATATGAGTAGTAAAGAAGTGCAAACCCTAGACTCTTTTTATCAAGTGAATCAAAACATAAGCTATTGTTTATTTTTATTGTTTTCAAATTAAATCATTCTTCTTCATTACTTTGCAAATTAAATTTCTTTAATTATTTGTTACCTTGGGGCGATCACCTTTGCTACAGCTACCTCTTATACTTGCGAGTGACGCTTTGTGGTAGAGTTAATTTGAGCGCAACAATAAACTAGGCTCACAATTAATTTTTGGTATTCCGTAATTGACCTAAATAATTTGTAAGCTCTTTGTAAGAAAAGGTTGGATGAAATGCAAAAATAGTTTTTTTTTTGAAAAACCCATTGCAAAAAGATTTTTAGAAAAAATGGATTTTTGACTTTGTATTTGAGTCATGAGAAAAGAATTTTAATTTGTTTTTAGAAAAGTTTTATGTTCAAAGACCATCTTAAAAAGTTTTAAAAATAGCTTTGGTCTTTTGGACTTTAAAGAAAAATTTATTTTGAGCTTACAATTGTACTTAGGTCATATTAGAAAAAGAACAAACCAAATTAGCCATGATTTAAGCCAAGATAAATTAACCATAGTCAAACAATAAGCATTTGGGCTAAAAACTTGAGGAAAGTAACTAGGCCAATTACATGAGCTTGAGTCTTTATGTTGAAATGCTTAGGTTCTCATAGTAAGTATATACCAAAAGGTATAAGACTATGAGTGGTTATAATATGCTCGATCTCCATACCTTGAGTGAAAGTATGGTATCCCTTACATAACACAACACAGGTAACACGAGCGTCCTAACTCACCCACACGATGCAATATAATATGATGCAATGGATAATATCATGATAAGAAAGAATAGAATAATATAAAGACCAATGAAATCAACTTCTCTTTTCCCCAATGGAGTCGCCACTATGAGCGGGGATTTAACCCCCACTCCCAGTGGAATGGTTCTTGCGACTTTAGCACTGTTAGGTTCGGGACCTTAGAGAACACGGGCTTAAGCCCAAAGAAAATGGAGTCGCCACCCGGATGGGATGGAAAAAAGAAAGGGGTGGATGACTCGATGGGTTCAGAAAGTTGGGTACGTGTAGGGAAGGTGAGAAATGGCCCAGCTTCCCCACAATGCCCAGTTCATTGAACCAGCCTCCTTTGCAGGTCTTAATATTATAAAATTCTTAAATATAACGATATTATCCATACTACATGCAATCATAAAAATAAACAAATACTTTATTAAAAATCATAGCAATGTCCAAACAAAATAAATAAATGGACACCCATCCAAGGATGGAAACATGTCCTTACATCATCCAATGTCTAAAACTAAATAGGACACCCACCAAAAGGTGGAAACGTGTCCTTTACATTAATCCCAAAATAAAATAATTTAAATTACATAATGTTCACAATATAAGGTACCCCAAATGTGGAAAAATACATCTTACAATGTTTTGAAACCAAAGCAAATCAATAAAAATAACCAACCATTCATTTTAAGTAAATTATTCATTAAGGACATGAACCATCAATCAAAATATATAATAAACATACATATAATTTAAATAAAGCAGTAAGTATATAAATTTAGAGTTTATGCATCAATTAGGGTTTCTTAAATAAAATTAGGATTTCATAGGTTTTATATTTAATAATTAGGATTTTTTAATTACTGGATTAGTCAACTAAGAAATATTTAATATAACAGAAATAACGTAGCTACTGGATGGACAAACAAGTTGAATTAAAGATTAAGTTTGAAATAAATAGGGTTTGAATCTAAGGAATGGATGTTTTGGATTTAAGTTTTTAGAAGTTTTATGAAAATAATATTTAGGTTTAGGGTTTAAGTAAATAAAATTGAAGCTCATGAAAATAGAATTAAAAGTTAGGTGTTTGGAAAGAATAGGCTACTGTGAATTTTAGAAAAATAAGATTGATTATGGTTTTGAGAAAACAGATTATTGTTTTGTGGTATTTGGAAAAATGCAATAAGGGTTTTAGGTTTCAGAGATTAGTTTAAAGGGTATTAAGAAATTAGGGTTTTGAAAAATAATTTTTGGGATTTTAAATAGAGACTAGATGATAAATAATATAATTGATCAATGTGCTTAAATAAAAACCCATCTATTATATGTTTAAATAATTGATCAAACTAAATAATGAGGCTACTGTAAATATGAACAAGTTAACAGAAACTCAAACCTCCGTTGTTGGTTTTACCATATTTTTAATTATGGTTGAACAATAACAAAGACAATGTGTGCTCTCTTTTTATGAATTATTTGTTGTTTGTTGGCTCTTGCTCCTTCACAAGTCCAAGGTTCTGAGTAAATTGCTAAGAAGTGTCTGAATAATTCTTGAGTAAAAAATCCTCTTTCTGTGTGTTTTTAATGTGGTATTTATAGGCAAAAAAAAAAAAAAACTAGTATGTTAAGGAAATAAAAAATTGTTTTAAAAATAAATTCAAAAAATAAGTAAAATAAGATTTAATGCGGGCTCGGGCGAGACTAGTGCTGGGCTAGCTGCTGCTGGGCGTGGGCAAAATTGCATGCGGGGTGCAATTTTACCGCAGGCTTTGCCTGCTGAAAATTGGCCCATGGCCAATTCGTCACAGGCACTCTTGCGGCGAATTGGCCTAAGCCAATTCGTCTCGCTAGCGACTTTCGTCGCTGATTCTGTCGTCGCCAATTTTCTAATTTTTTTATTATTTATTTATATATATTTTTTAAAAATAAATAAATGATAAATGAAAAATAAAATAAATATTATATTAAAATAAATAATAAATAATAAACATTTATAATAAAGAAAATAATATAAATAAATAATAAATAATAAGTAAAATAAATCAAAATAAATAATAAATATTAAAATAATAATATATACCACAAAAATTATTTCAGACTATTTTAAAATCTTTGGACTAGACTGGATAAAAAATTAAGGGTCCAACCCCTCATAATTTTCCTCCTCCTCCTCCTCCTCATCATCTTCTTCTTCTTCTTCATGCCCCTCCCCTTATTCTTCAATACCCTCAGCGCCAGTAAAATAAACTTGGAAATTTAGAAGCTTATCTCGAATGAACTGGACATAAGACACATCTAGTGAAAGCAAGAAAGTAATGATATTGAATTCATCTCGAGCACATATCCAAGAATTCTCTAGAATACACATGTTGTTGAGTGTAAATGCTGGAATGTTTATTGGTACCCTCCTCCAATCAAGACTGAGGAACCAGTTGTACACTGACTCGCTGAGGAACCAGCAGCTGGAAACCAACCCAGTAATAATCCTACGGGAATTCTATAAACGCACTGTAACATTCATGAAAGGGATTAGCCCTCTCATCTGCCCTCCACCAAGCAACATCCACCTGTAAAATTACAAAAAAGGTAAGTCATCTTTCTCATAAATTTTAATAGTAATACTAATTTTATCTTTTTACCTGGTCGCATGTCTGACGGCTTAGATGATAGCGATGGGTATGGGCATGATGAGTGCAAGGCACTACTGTGCGACCCAATAATAAGAAACCTGCAAAAAATAAAAGGTTGTGTAATGTCGACAACAAGAAACCAAATTGGTCATAGTCTAATTCGATATGAGCTTGCTCATATCAATTGGCCATGGCCCAATTTTATACGTGCCAATTTCATATTGAACTAGTGAAGCAAAAATTGCTTAATTTAGTATCCTAATTAAGTTAAAATAAAAAAGGATTCGGATAATCAAGAAGTCTTCTAATAGGTTTAGGACTGGAAAACCTAATGAAAAACCTAGGATTGCTTATAAAAAGAAAGAAAAAGAAAAGGAGGAGGGAGCTAGCAATTAGGTTTAGCTATGGCCATAATTAACAAAACAAAATGCAATAGTTAGAAAGCTTGAAAAACAAAAGAGAGATAATAGCCCAAAACATCCATTGATCCTTGATCATTGAGGCACCAGCCAAAATTCAACTTAATCCAGGCAGTAGCATCATTAAGGTTGGCTCAACGTAACAAATTTTATGGAGCTAACAATGTAGGTTTGATTTTGCTAACTCAATATGTTTAAACTCCAATTGGTTGTCTCCATTCTTTAGTCACATGGAAGCAATTGTTGCCTAAAATCATTAACTAAAATTTTAGAAATCTCATCTAGTAAAGCATAACTTTGATTCTAATCAAGATCAAATCTTAACTACATGGTTTAACCAATCTCTTTTGATCTAAACCCAACTCCTATAAATCCAAAACCCTAATCCTTTGTGACATTAGGTAAAACCCTAATTTATTTCCCAAAATCCTAATTTGTATGTTTTAGCCTTAATTTATTTTCCAAAACCATAATTTGCATCTTTTAACCCTAATCTATTTTCCAAAAGCCTAATTTGCATGTTTTAGCCCTAATCTATTTTTGAAAACCTTTATTTACATGTTTTAGTCTTAATTTATTTTCTAAAACCCTAATTTGCATGTCTTAGCCTTAATTTATTTTCGAAAACCCTAGTTTGGATGTTTTAACCTTAATTGCATATCAAACCCTAGTTTGTATGTTATAATCTTAGTTTGCATGTGAAAATCTATTTTGATTAGTAAAAACCCTAAAACCCTAGTTTTATTGTTTAACCCTAATATATATTAGCAAACCCTAATTTGATAAAACCTTGATTTTATTGTCATTGGTTTATTATTTTTTGTTTAGGTTGGATGATACGATGATTATGATTATTTATTGTTGTTTATGATGGATGATTATATTATCTTCATGGACTTATTATTTGGATTTTGAAAGATGTAAAAGGCATGTTTTCACTTTCGTGGCTGCCTTGTTTATTTTAATTATTTATTTTAATTCTAAGGATTTTAAGGATTATTATAAGGGACACATTTCCACCTTTAGGTGAGTGTCATATTTTATTTATTTGTATGAGCATTTGGACTTTGTAAGGGCATGTTTCCATCTCGTGTAGGCACTCATCCTTATTTCATTTGATTTATAAAACGATGAGTATTTATTTCTTTTAATTGCATGTATTATGGATAATGTTATAATAAGTTAAGAATTTAATAATGTTTAAACCTGAAAAGGAGGCTAGTTCCAATGAACCATCCACTATGAGGGCGCTGGGTCATTCTCACCTTTTCCATGCATACCTAACTTTCTTAACCTAGTAGGGGTTAGGGATTTGTTAGAAATTGAGTCATCCATCCCTTTCTATCTTCCCGGCTCGTCCAGATGGCAACTCATTTTCTTCAGGACCCATATTCTCTAAGATCCAGAGTCTAATAATGCCAATGTTACAAGAACCATTTCCACCAGGACTGGGAGCAAAAATCTTCGCTCACAGCCTTCTCATTTTGAACCACAGTTAAGCCCTTTTCTTTGGTACATAAACATAGGACTAACCCACTCACTATTAGCTATAGGGTATATTACCCCATTGTCAAGGAGTTTAAGGACCTCTTCTTAGCTACATCGCTTATATTTGGATTAAGCCTCCTCTGGACCTCTCTCACCAGTTTAGCTTCTTCCTATAAAATAATTTTGTGCAGACACATGGAAGTACTATTGCCTTTAATGTCACTCAATCCTCAACTAATGGGCTTTCTTAAGTCTTTTTAGCACTGTCACAACTTTCTCCTCTTCATCACCGCTGAGAGTTAAATAAATGATCACTGGTTGTGTTTTGTTCTCCCAAAGAAAAACATATTTCAAATGTTTTGGGAGTTCGTTAAGTGGTTGAATCTCCTCTTCTTCTACCTTAACATCATCAAGTCCCCTCTCATTAAAATAACCATTTAAAATCAACTTGCACTCCTCAATTTTTGGATCAGAAATATCAAACTTGTCTTCACTACTTTCCTGAAAGAAAACATCGCCAACAGTAAGATCAGTGCAATCAATAAAAGAATAGTTTTCATAAACAGTAGTAGTAAAGATAGGGAAAGTGTTACAAATTTAAAATACCATAGTTTTCCCTAAAATAGTCATAGTTAGTTTTCCATTTTTAACATCAATCAAGGTGTTAGTTATAGCCATGAATGGCCTTCCTAACAAGATAGTGTGTTCAGCATTCTTAGGAATCTCTTCCCCCATATCAAGGACTATAAAGTCCATATGATTGAAGCAGAAATTTTTACCCTCACTCCCGGTGGAATGGTTCTTTTAACTTCGACACTATTTAGGCTCAGGGTCATAGAGAACATAGGCCTAAACTCAGAGAATTAGAGTCGTCACCCATACAGGCTGGAAAGATAGAAATGGGTGGATGACTCAATTCCTAAGGAATCCCCAACCTCCTTATTGGTTTCAAAAAGTTGGCACGCATGGGAAAGGTGAGAATGACCTAACACCCCACAGTGGCCGATTCATTGAAATCGACTTCCTTTTTAGGTCTAAATATTATTCAATTCTTAAGTTACTAAGACATTATCCATATTAAATGTAGTTATTGAAAAACAAATAGAAATTATATTATAAATCAAAATAACCAAACAAAATGGGCACCCATTCAAGATGGAAACATGCCCCTACAATATCCGACATTCGAAAAACAAAAAAATAGGACAGCCACCAATTAGTGAAAATATATCCTTTACAAAGATCCAACATCCATAAAAAAAAATTAAATTATAAAACCTAATAAGGAACCCATGAGTGAAAACATGCCTTTTACATTATCCTCCAAATCCAACCAATTAAGAAAATATAATTGAACCATTAAACAATCCATCAATAATCAACAAAATAAAATCAAAGCTCATCATCCGTCATAAGTATATAATAATAAATCAAATAATCAAATTAAGGGTTTAATCTTAAATTAGGCATTAGTCATGTAAAATTAGATTTTTACATATGAAACTATGGTTTTCGATCAATATAGGTTCGATTAAAGTATAAATTACGATTTTAGGTTTTTTAAAATAAGATTAGGGTTTTGAAAATAAGATTAGGGCTATGAAAACAAAGTTAAGCTTTCAGAAGAAAGGTTAGGGTTTTGAAAATAAAGTTAGGATTTTGAAAACAAGATTAGGGTTTTGAAACATGAATTTTTGAAAACAAAGTTTTATGTTTAAAATGCTAAATTAGGGTTTAATATTAATTTAAGTCTCAGATCAAATTAAAGGCTAAGGTTATAATTTGTTAAATGAAATTTATGAACTCAATCACAGTGTGCCTAATTCATGAACCTATATGAAGATAGTTAGTTGAAGTTTAAACAAAATAATTACATCATACCTGTGTTTGTAGGCTCCACTTTTTACTGCCTGGATTAATATTAACCTTGGTCAAGTGGAATAATCCAAAGATGAATGCTTTATTTAGCTACTGCCTTCCTTGATTGTTGTGTCTTTATGTTTTTGGTTTCTGTGTGTTTTTGCTTTTTTGTCTTAATTATTTCTTTTTACTTATTACTATCACTATGTAAAGGTGGCCTCCTTATTATGGCCTCTAATACCTATATTTATAAGACAATACAACCATTTTAATTCCATTTTCCAAACCCTAAACCTGCTAGAAAACATCATCCCTTTCAATTTGATCCCAATTAGGACACTTAAATAGGCGGGTATTAAGATATCATATCGAATTGGGTCCAATTCGACATGAGTAGGTGCCCATGCCAAATTGGGCATGTCCAAATTTGACTTGGGCATGCTCATGTTGAATTAGACATGCTCTAATTCATCATGAGCATGTTCATGTTGAATTTGGCCATGTCCAATTTGACATAAGCAAGGCTCATGTCGAATTAAGATGGCCCACACCTATTTAAATTGAACCAGGTTGATTTGGGCTTAAAAATTGTGATTGATTTTAATTCGGGCTTTAACAAATGGACCATACTAGGTTTAGGCTTCATAAAATTGGATTATACTTAATTTGGGCCATTTAATTAGACCTAAACTCATTTAGGACCAAATTTAAGGGTATACAATTTTTCCCTCTAGTTGAATGATCTGAGACTTTAGTAGAAGAGAGTGAAAAGTATTGATACAACTTCTAAATTTTACACCAAGAATCTGCAAAACAAAACACAGAGATAAGTGAACAGAAATCCAAAGGATTGATAACCTATGGTGAGGAACCTTTGAGTATCGACATTTGACCATTGAATAATTCTAATATCTCAATCGGCTATTGGGCAACTCTCATATCCCAATGAAAATCACCAAGCGACTCTAATATCTTATTTAAACAAAATAATGATCAAGCAATTCTAAAATCCTAATGAAAACCATCAAGCGATTCTAATATCTTCATGAAACCACCAAGCATCGAGCGACTGTAATATCTCAATGAAACAACAAGGCAACTCCGATATCTTGGTTTTAATGAACTTGAACTATTTTGGGTTCTGGACCCGAGGTTGGATTTGCGTTCTAGACTCGAGATTGGATTTGGGTTCTGGACTCGAGACTAGATTTGGGTTATAGATCTTAGACTAGATTTGGGTTCTAGACTAGAGACTGGATTTGAGTTTTGGACCCGAGATTGGAATTTGGGTTTTCGACCGAGGACTAGATTTGGGTTCTACACCCATTTAACTACTCTAATATTCCAATAGACTATTAGGCAACTCTAATATCCCAATAGGTTCATCAAGCAACTCTAATATCCTAATGAAATGACCAAGCAACAAATGGCTCAATAGGTCATTAGCAACTCTAATATCCCAATGGGTCTATTGAGCAAATTTAATATCTCAATAAAATCACCAAGTGGCTCTAATATCTTGGTGAATGAAAATAGCCATTGAACAACTCTAATATCCTGATGAAATTCATTAAGCAACTCTAATATTTTGGTAAATCAAAGTTACTCTTAGTGATGTGTCTCCTATGAGTGATTTAAATGTTGAAATATGTTATTATTGTATTTTTTTTTGTTTTGTGTTTTTTTTTTCAACATCTAAATCACTCATAGGAGACACATCACAGTCATTGAGCAACTCTAATATCCCAATGAAAATTACCAAGTAACTACAATATTTTCTTAGGATAGTGAGTGACTCTAATATCTCTCTAGAAATAAACTTGGATACTTCAACATTGTATCCGGTCCGGTCCAATATATTTTAATTAGTCCAAAATAATTTTTGTGTTGTCTGATGTATTTTAGTTAGTCCAAAATAATTTTTAGGGTATCTTAATTAATTTTAATATTTATTTTAGTAAAAAATGATAAAATGAATAAAAATTCAAAAATAATAAAAAATAACAAAAAAATAGGCGACGAAAAAATCATCGCCGAAAGTCAGCACGGGCCTGTGGGCATTTCGCCCGCAGGAATTTCCTGCGGTCGAAATGGCCTACGAGACCGTTCCCCGCGCGCTGCCGTAGCCAGCTGCTGCAGATTTTTTTGTCAGCACAGTTTTTCCGCAGCAATTTTTTTTCGCCAGCAAAATTTTTTCGACGCAAATTTTCCGAAACCTAATACAATTAGGTTTCAGTTTCCTTTTCTTATTCAATAATTAGGAATGAAGGATATAAAACTTCTATAAATAGGGACTAAACAACACAAAAAAAAACAGAGGAGGCCGAAAGGGGAAAAAATTGGACAGTAGAAGGGAAATCCAAATCCGTGAAGGAAAAGCTGGAATTCAATTGATTTTTAAAGTAGCAGAAACACGATTTAAGGGAGGAAAAAGGCAAAAAGGCTTGTCTTTGGAGCTTGTTCATCCAAGAAGCAATTTTGGTGCAACTTACAAAATAAGGTATGAAATTCTAATTTCTTTATATTTTACACAGTAGCATAAACTAATAAATGATGTCTTTTAATTCAATAACCCCAAAACCTTAATTCCTTTTGTTCAAAGTTTAAAAGCACTAATCCGTTGCTTTATTTTCCAAAAAAAAAAAGCTTAAAATTATTATTTTTACTTCTTCAAAATCTTAAAACTCTAATTTAACATATTTTTCAACAAAACCAAAATTTAATTCTGTTTCTTTCAAAACTTTTAACTTGGTACTGTTTCTTTCAAAAAGCCTTATAAAATATCTTTTCTATTTATGTAAACTTCAAATCACTTTGTTTAAACTTATGAAACCTCATGAAATCATCAAATTGTTTTTCCAAATCCTAAAATCAACAAATCACCCGAAACCCTAAAATCAAAAGCCTAAAAACCTAATTCAACTCCAAAACCTAATATAATGAACCCTAACCTCCTTTAAAACTTTAAACCTTAATTTTTTCTAATCCTCAATCATTTAAAATTTTAAAAACCATAAAAACATAAATACTTTAATTTTACACAGCAGCTTGAAATCACCATTTAAAACCACAAATCAAAAGTATTTCAAAGTGTTCAAACCCTAGTTTCATGATTTCACCATTCAAATATTAATTTAGTTAATCAAAGAGTCTTACCAACCTTTTAAAACATAAAACCTTAATCTATTTTAATTCCATAAAAAAGTCACAGTAGCTTAATTTTATGAATTCCAAAACCTTAACACATGAGATAAAGAACCCTAAATGGAAATAGTAGCTACAATTTGGATTTTTATTTACCTTATGCAATTCCATATTTGATCATGCTTTATTTTATTTCTTATGCTTTAATTTATTTAAATTCAATGCTTGGTTTATTTTATTTATCATGGATGGATGTTTACTTTTTATTGATATTTGGTACCTTTGATGAATGATTTATTTATTATGAATGGTTATTTACTTTTATCAATTTATTTAGGTTTCTAAATGTTGTAAGAGGTATGTTTCCACTTGGTGGGTACCTCATTAGTTAAATATCATGTGATTTAATTTGCTTTTCTACTTTAGAACCAATGTAAAGGGCATGTTTCTACCTTTCAGTGGGTGTCCTATCTAGGCATGTGATGTAAGGGCATGTTTTCATCTTCGGATGGGTGTCCATTTATTTGCTTTGTTTTGTTTGGACATTGCTTTGATTTTAAGGTAATGATGCTTTCTTTTTATTGTGTGTAGTATGGATGATGTTATTATATTTAAGAATTTTATAATATTAAGTCCTGTAAAGGAGGCCGGTTCCAATGAACCAGGCGTTGTGGGGGTGCTGGGCCATTTCTCACCTTCCCCACACTTACCCAACTTTTCGAACCCATTAGTGGGTTGGGGATTCCCTAGGAATCGAGTCATCCACCCCTTTCTTTTTCCCGGCCTGTCCAGGTGGCGACTCCATTTTCTCCGGACTTATGTCCATGTTCTCTAAGGCCCCGAGCCTAAATAGTGCCGAAGTCGCAAGAACCATTCCACCGGGAGTGGGGGCAAAAATCCCCGCTCACAGTGGCGACTCTAGTAGGGACAAGAGAAGTTGATTCCGTTGGTCTTTATATTATTCTATTCTTTCTTATAATGATATTATCCATTGCATCATCTTAGATTGCATCGTGTGTGTGAGTTAGGACACCCGTGTTACCCGTGTTGTGTTATGTAAGGGATACCATACTTTCACTCAAGTTATGGTGATAGAGCATGGCATAATCACTCATAGCCTCGTACCATTTGGTATATACCTGCTATGGGAACCTAAGCCTTTTAACCCAAAGACTAAAGCTCATGTAATTGGCCTAGTTACTTTCCTTAGGTTTTACCCCAAATGCATGTTGTTTGACTATGGTTCATTTATCTTGGATTAAATCATGGCTTATTTGGTTTGTTCTTTTTTTAATATGACCTAACTATATTGTAAGCTCAAAATAAATTTTTCTTTAAAGTCCAAAGGACCAAAGCTATTTTCAAAACTTTTTCAAGATGGTCTTTGGACATAAATTTTTTTTTAAAAATAAATAAAAATTCTTTGGCCCATGGCCCAAATACTAAGCACAAAATTCATTTTCTAAAATCTTTTACAATGGGCTTAGAAACAAAACTATTTTCACCCAACCATTTTTTACAAAGAGCTTGCAAAAATATTTAGGTCAATTATGAAATACCAAAAATCAATTGTGGGCCTAGTTTATACTAAGAATAAATTAACCATGGGCTTCTTTTTGACATGAATCATTAGTTACCTTTTTTAAGTGAGAAATCTATTCATAATAAACCTCTTAATTTAGTTTTAATCCAATATAGCAAAAAAGCTACTTTAGTTGGTTGAATGGATTAAAACCTAATTAATGGGAATTATCATGGATTGATTTCCATTTTCAAAAATATAACTATTGGTTGAAACGTCCGAGGGAATTATTCGAAAGCAAGGTACCCCATGTTGGTATTTTGTTAGCCACATACCTAGGAAAAGAGACTCGCCATTCGTGTGTGGATGATATAAGGTTGGAAGGAACGTCCTAATTATCCTTGTTTGTTGATTGTTTGTACATACATGCATACATGCATACATTTGCATCTCATGTCATTAATCCTTTCTGGCTCACAGCCCTGGATTATGATAGTTCAAAAGCTTACGACAATCCGACCTACGCTGGAGACGAGGTATCTAGCAACGACTCAATCACTTGCTCACCAAAAATAATGGATCTCGAACAAATTCAAAGAATGGTGGATGAAGCCCTCAATGCCAAGATGGAAGAAATAAAAGAGGCCATGGCCGAGACCATAAAAAATCAACTAGCTGCAACTTTAGGAAACAATACCAAAGCATCTGCTAGCACCAAGAAAGTCAAAAGGAAGGCTAAAGTTGATGAAGTATCTTTTGATGATGAGAAGGTGATCATTGATGATGATGATTGGGCTCAATATTACCAAGATCTTTAAGATAAAAAGGAGCCAAAGGTCGTTGAGAAGGCAACTATTGAAAAGACCGAGACATCTGATGTTGAAAAGATGATTGCTAATTTAGAAAAGAAATTTGAGAAGAAACTAAAGACCGAAGAGATGTCCGAGATTGACAAATTATTTGAGCTAGATGAAGAAGTCCCGTACAAGTTCAAGATGCCATCCTTTACAAAGTACAATGGCACCGGAAATCCTCATCTCCATGTGAAGCAGTATATCACTGCTATGCAGTCTGCCCAAGCTACTAAGGCTCAAACTCTAAGGTACTTTATTCTCTCATTAGACCCTGCTGTCCAAAATTGGTTCAATACTTTAGATGATGGAACACAAAAGAGTTGGGATCTGCTTTACAAGGCTTTCATTCAATAATATGGGTACAATGTCGAGCTAGAAGTTACCTTAATGGAAGTTGAGTCCATTAGGCAAAGGCCAAATGAGAATTTTGTGGACTATGTGAAGAGATGGAGAAATAAGGCTGCTTTGCTCAAGAAGAGGCCCGATGAATCCGATCAAATAAGGATGATTGTGAGAGGGTTGTTGCCTAGTCTCTGTGAGAGGATGTCTCATACACTCGTCCATGATTTCAAAGACCTTCTCCAAGTTGGTTTGCAAATTGAAGAGTGGGAAAGGGAGAAGAATTGCTTTTCAATAAAAAGGAATGAGAAAGGGAATTACCAATCCGAAAATCAAAGCACACAAAAAGAAGTTGATGTTAATGCCAGTAGTCAAGGATGAATGAGGCAGTTTTCAAAATTAGGAAAGCACTATCTTGGATTCTCAATAAGCTACAAAAGAAGGGGTTGTTATAACCCTTGACTACTCGACCTTTGCCTAATCCTCTTCCACCTAACTTTGATACTAATGCATTTTGCCAATTCCATCAAAGGCCTGGACACGAAACGGACAATTGTATGAAGTTGAGGCATGAGATCCAGAATTTAATTGATAATGGCAAGTTGCCTGAGCCGAACAAGCCCAATACCAAAGGTAATCCATTTCCAAGGTTCAATAAGGTGCCACCACCAACAACCTTCATGGTAGGAAAATGATTAGAAGAGGATTTTGTTTTATCATCCTTTCAAGATGGGGATATTGAAGACATGAAAGGAAAAGAAGCCTAACTCAATGAACTTTCCTTAGCTTGAATGTTGCTTTTCAATCTTACTTTCTTTAATATTTTGGAACTATTGTGTTTTTCAAATTTAAAGTTGCTTGAATAAATTATTTTCATCAAAATTTTTTGGTCTTCGTTCATTTTGGTGCTCAACCGATGAGGAATCTAGCTTGATATTTATAAATTAATGTGTCTAGGCATTATTACTTGAATGACTTTACTAGGTGAGGGAATTGCTCTATAGCATTGAGTTGTGTATACTTACTTAGAGAGGGCTCCTGCATAATTACCTTTGTCTAGGTCCTAGTCAGTCTTAGAACATGCTTTGACAAACTTTCGAGGCGAAATTGAACTTTGCTTATTTAAGAGAGAGATAATCTAGGCATTGTTTGGTTAGCTAACAACTAGTATCCACCCTATTAAATATCAATCCCTAGTTGTCCCTTTGAGCCTTCAGAACATTTTAGCTTTCTTTTAATTGGTTTAAAAACCCCCCAATAATCTACCCTGAGCTGTTGTGATACTTTTGACAAGTCTTATGATCACTATGATAAAGAGGCAAGAAGATCAAAGAAAGCAATGATTGGTCAAGATCATGAAGATAGTTGAAGTTCTCAAGACCATGAAGTTTTCAAGACCATAAGGGTAGTTGAAGTTTTCAAGACCATAAGGGTAGTTGAAGTTCACTTACTATCTCCAATATATCAAGACAACATCAACATTAGAGTAACAAATGATTTATCCCTGTTAAAGAAGATTTATGTTACTCCACTCATCCATTATTGGAAGCCCAAGTCAGTACAAACAAGACAACTCTCTTAGAGCTAGAACCAAACAAAAAAAAGAAATAAAGAAGAAGAAAAAGAAGAAAAAGAAAAGAAGAAAAAAGAAAAGAAGAAAAAGAGAAAGAAAAGAAAAAAGAAAAAACCTAAAAAGGTGGTTCAAAAATCCAACTGAGTTCTCTTTGACCTAAGACAACAAAAGGCTTCCATTTGGTTTATAAGGACTGTTTAACTTGAATTGGTCTAACCCAACTAAAGATTCAATCAAAATTGGAGAAAAGGAGGAAGACCATCCAGTTCTTGAAAGTTCTATACTTGATAGTCCTATAAGAAAGAAGGACAAAATGATAAAAGAAAGGGAAGAGTAAGGAAAGAGAAAAAAGAGAAGAGTAAGAAAAATAAAGAAAAAAAAGAAAAGGGAAAAGAAAAAAGGAAACAAATTTAGGTCTTAAACTTTTTGCAAGGGCAAAGATTGTCCTAACCAAGATCTAGATTAATGCAAAGAAGACAAAAAGAATTTAGAGTCTAGCAAGATTGCTCCCAACTACCTAAAGTTCAAACAAGAAATTTGTAGTGTGAAGGTTTGTCCATTGTGTCACATCAGCCCCAACTTACAAATAGCCTTAACTAAAACATGTGTCCCTTATAGACCCCATTTCAAGCCTATCAAAGACCTGTTGATCTCTCTTGGTAGGTAGAGTCTATTAGTGGAGATAGTGTGGATAAGCATGCATATGAGATAGACAATATTTAAACTCAAATGAGACCTTTGGCCAAGTAATGTGTATGTGCCTATCTGAAGTGCAACAATTCTTGCTTAAATAGGAATGATTCCCGAGTTTAGTACGGTAACTAGGGTTGTCATGTTATAGTTATGTTAATTTGAAAAATCAAGTCCTGAGGTACATTGACATTAATTTGGCAAAGCCAACATTTGATTTCAAAACTAAAATTCAAGAATTCAAAAAAAGAATGTTTTGTCATACAAAGCCTTGAAGTTAAGGGAAGTATGTTGAACCTCCAAAGGACACATTGGGCAAAGGAAATGATTATTGGCAAGGTCATGAAGAAGCTATCAATTGACATGCTGAGACATAGTTTGAAATAGATGAATCCTTGACTCTGCTGCTTGGGGTCTCCATTATTCATATTTTCAACATCTTGAAGATAAAAGCCATAAATGTAAAGCTTTCTATCATTCCAATGCAAGACTTGAATGAGCGTCGAAAAGGAGTCAATGAGAATACTTCTACTGATCACCTCGGTCTGTGAGTCAATGAAACCACTGTGAGTATTATCATACATATCATGCATACATGAGCATATCACATCACACTTTCTTGTCTTGTGTTGTCTATTCCTTGTCAAAATGAACAGCAAACACCTTGCGAAGTAAAGAATCAAAAGAAGATATTGAATCAAGAGGGCACGAAAAGCCTATTTGCTTGTGGAAGCTCCAATCATTTTGCAAAAGAAGAAATACGTGCTTGTGCGACAACTAGATGGCAAAAACATCAATCAAAGCCTACATAGAAAAATCATGGGTTTGAGCATACACTGGGGGCAAAGTTTCTCCTTTTCAATTTTTTGAGTCTATATATAAAAAATTCTTTGCCACGCAGGGGGGCAAGGAGAGGATATGAAGGCTAGCTAAAAAGGGCTGAATTTTTTTGCAAAATTGCAAAGGAAGAACAAGACAGAATAAAAAAAAAAGAAAATTAGAATTCTTAAAAGAATGAAGATACAAAAGACAAAAGATTAGTCAAGCTAAAAGAGCTGAAGCCAAGGAAAAGACCCAATTTAAAGGATGAAGATCCAATTTCAAGGGTGAAGACTCGATCTCAAAGAAGGAAGATCCATTTTCAAAGGTGAAGATCCATTTTGAGGGTGAAAAACCACAATGCATAGAATAACCGGAGCAGTCAGACTTCTTAAATGATAAAAGGTCAGTCAAACTCAGTCTCGGGTCCAAGCACCCAAATTAAATTCAATATCGAGTCCAGAACCAAAAATACCCTTAGGTCCAAAACCTGGAATCTTTTCTAAGTCCAGAACTTAGCTCGGGTCCAGAACCCAAATTTTGATTAGGTCCAGAACCTAGAATCTCTTTTAAGTCTAGAACTTAGCTCGGGTCCAGAACCCAAATTCAATCCAAGCTTGGGTCCAAGTACCCAATCTCGGATCCAAGTACCCAATTTCAGGTCCAAGTACCCAAATCAATTCAATCTTGGGTCCAAGCAGCCAAATTCAATTCAATCTCGGGTCCAAGTACCCAATTCCAATTCAACATCAGGTCCAAGCACCAAAATTCAATTCAATCTCGGGTCTAAGTACCCAATCTTGGGTCCAAGTACCCAAATCAAATCAATCTCGAGTCCAAGTACCCAATCCTTGGTCCAAGTACCCAAATTCAACCCAATCTCTGGTCCAAGTACCCAAATCAAATCAGTCTCGGATCCAAGTACTCAATCTCTGGTCCAAGTACCCAAATCAAATTCAATCTCGGGTCCAAGTATCCAATCTCTGGTACAAGCACCCAAATCAAGTCCAGAACTTGAACTGGGTCTAGAGCCCAAAACAAATTCAAATAATCATCTCATCAAAAATTAAGTCTTATTGCTTTTCACTCTCATTCACTAAAGTTTCAAATCATTCAAGCAGGAGGCAAACTGTTGACCCTTAATTTTTGACCTGGTCCGGTCCAATATATTTTAATTAGTCCAAAATAATTTTTGTGTTGTCCGATATATTTTATTTAGTCCAAAATAATTTTTAGGGTATCTTAATTAATTTTAATATTGATTTATTAAGAAATGGTAAAATGAATAAAAATTCAAAAATAATGAAAAATAAAAAATAACAAAAAAATCGGCGACGAAAAAATCATCACCGAAAGTCAGAGCGAGACCGTGGGCATTTCGCCCGCAGGAATTTCCTGCAGGAGAAATGGCCTACGGGTTTGTTCCGCATGTTGCAGATTTTTTGGCCAGCGCAGTTTTTCCGCAGCAGTTTTTTTTTGCCAATGAAATTTTTTCGACGCAAATTTTCCGAAACCTAATAAAATTAGGTTTTGGTTTCCTTTTCTTATTCAATAAAGATGCCGTGAATAATTAGGAATGAAGGATATAAAACTTCTATAAATAGGGGCTAAACAACACAAAAAAAAAAAAAAAAAAAGAGGAGGCCGAAAGGGGAAAAAATTGGATAGTAGAAGGAAAATCCAAATCCGTGAAGGAAAAGCTGGAATTCAATTGATTTTTAAAGTAGCAGAAACACGATTTAAGGGAGGAAAAAGGCAAAAAGGCTTGTCTTTGGAGCTTGTTCATCCAAGAAGCAATTTTGGTGCAACTTACAAAATAAGGTATGAAATTCTAATTTCTTTATATTTTACACAGTAGCATAAACTAATAAATGATGTCTTTTAATTCAAAAACCCCAAAACCTTAATTCCTTTTGTTCAAAGTTTAAAAGCACTAATTCGTTGCTTTATTTTCCAAAAAAAAGCTTAAAATTATTATTTTTACTTCTTCAAAATCTTAAAACTCTAATTTAACATATTTTTCAACAAAACCAAAATTTAATTCTGTTTCTTTCAAAACTTTTAACTTGGTACTGTTTCTTTCAAAAAGCCTTATAAAATATCTTTTCTATTTATGTAAACTTCAAATCACTTTGTTTAAACTTATAAAACCTCATGAAATCATCAAATTGTTTTTCCAAATCCTAAAATCAACTAATCACCCGAAACCCTAAAATCAAAAGCCTAAAAACCTAATTCAACTCCAAAACCTAAAATAATGAACCCCAACCTCCGTTAAAAATTTAAACCTTAATTTTTTCTAAACCTCAATCCTTTAAAATTTTAAAAACCATAAAAATATAAATACTTTAATTTTACACAGTAGCTTGAAATCACCATTTAAAACCACAAATCAAAAGTATTTCAAAGTGTTCAAACCCTAGTTTCATGATTTCACCATTCAAATATTAATTTAGTCAATCAAAGAGTCTTACCAACCTTTTAAAACATAAAACCTTAATCTATTTTAATTCCATAAAAAAGTCATAGTAGCTTAATTTTATGAATTCCAAAACCTTAACACATGAGATAAAGAACCCTAAATGGAAATAGTAGCTATAATTTGGATTTTTATTTACCTTATTCAATTCCATATTTGATCATGCTTGGTTTTATTTCTTATGCTTTAATTTATTTAAATTCAATGCTTGGTTTATTTTATTTATCATGGATGGATGTTTACTTTTTATTGATATTTGGTACCTTTGATGAATGATTTATTTATTATGAATGGTTATTTACTTTTATCAATTTATTTAGATTTCTAAATGTTGTAAGAGGTATGTTTCCACTTGGTGGGTACCTCATTAGTTAAATCTCATGTAATTTAATTTGCTTTTCTACTTTAGAACCAATGTAAAGGTCATGTTTCTACCTTTCGGTGGGTGTCCTATCTAGGCATGTGATGTAAGGACATGTTTCCATCTTCGGATGGGTGTCCATTTATTTGTTTTATTTTGTTTGGATATTGCTTTTATTTTAATGTAATGATGCTTTCTTTTTATTATGTGTAGTATGGATAATGTTATTATATTTAAGAATTTTATAATATTAAGACCTGTAAAGGAGGCTGGTTCCAATGAACCGGGCGTTGTGGGGGTACTGGGCCATTTCTCACCTTCCCCACATGTACCCAACTTTCTGAACCCAATAACGGGTTGGGAATTCCCTAGGAATTGAGTCATCCACCCCTTTCTTTTTTTCGACCCGTCCGGGTGATGACTCCATTTTCTCCGGACTTAGGTCCGTGTTCTCTAAGGCCCCGAGCCTAAATAGTGCCGAAGTCGCAAGAACCATTCCACCGGGAGTGGGGGCGAAAATCTTTATGGATGAATAATGTGTTATAACATGTGATTTGTTATGGATGCATTATATGCATTGTGAAAAGCCATTAATAATGGCTAAATTGAATAAAATGTGATTTATATTAATTATGTGAATATAACCCAAAATATTTGGGTAATGTGTTTTTAATGTGAAATGTGACGCATTGTGATAAATTGATGAAATATGATGAGATGTGATGAATTGACATTGATATGAATGAGAAAAAAATGATGTAATGTGATGAAAAATATGAAAAAGAGGAATGTACCTAGTTGAATATGTGAAAATGAGAAAAAGTTGAATATGGAAAGCATGTAATAATTGTGTGCCTAATATGTTATTCAATTTCTAGAGTTTTGTGTTTGGCAGCATGCCTATGAGGTTATCCTCATTATTTGCCTTTGGGGCTAAACACTATGCATCACTGATACTTGATTTTGCCTTCGGTGTAATACCTCAATTTTTAATGTACTTTGGAATTGTAAATATGGGAGAGTAAATAGCTATGATGGATAGAGAAAATATAAGATGAATATGTATGATAGATGTAATATATATGTATATGTTATATATACTTGAAATTAATTATATTATTTTATTTATAAAAGAGATGAGGATGAAATTTAAAGAAGTCTTCTTTCTTCTTCTTCATCTTCTTCTTCAATGTGAGATAGAGAGAGAGAGTGGAAAGAGTGAACTTTTCATGTTACATATCAAATTTTACAAGAGATTTAAGAGAGATTAAAGAAGATAATGAAGATTTAGCAAAGAAACAAGCAAGTGCTTTCTTCTTGAGCTTGTTTTATGGAATATATATATGATATAGTTAGTGAGAGAAAGTGATGATTAATTGAATAAAATGGTAAGTATGATATGTTAGAGTATGTATATATTGAATTGATGCATATATGATGAAAATATGATTATTTGTGAGGGATGATGTTGGATAGTGAAATTGGGAAAAAGGTGATAAGGAAAAGAGTAAGGGTTTTGATGCCGAATTTGTGCTATCGCAGTGTTACCCCAAGTGCACAGGTCACGCAAGTAATAAAGTAGTGAGTAAGATATCATTCCACTGGGGACAAGGCCAAGTACTACTGCAAATTTCAACTGTTGTTTAGTAAATCAATAGTTTTTGTGATGATTAAAATAAAAGATGAATTACTTAATAAATTAAAGTAAAGAAAAATTGAATATTGTGCAAAAAGAGTTGATGATGAAAATATTATCTAGATATTGAATTCCCCTAGCCATAAAATTATTTATGAATATTAATTCAATTAAATCAAATAATAGAGTTGAATTGACATTCCTCTAAATTAGATAAAAACCTTTCTCGAGTGAATTAATCCCTAATCACTAAGTAGAACGCTAGGAATATCTTCTCAAGCATAATTAAATAGATCTTGCAATAAGAAAAAAGGAAATTTAAACCAAAGGGTCTTGTAAGTCTATCTCTAGCACTCCAATCAACCCTCAATCCCAATGAAAATTTTGTTCATATTAAGCTTTCTCAAGTCAATAATATGAAAATTGCAACCAATCAATAAGCATGCTATTATCAATTGGAAATGAGAAATTAAGAATCAAAAGGATAAAACAACTCAATAAAATTATTTAATTTAATAATAACTATTCAATCCATACAACAAGGCTAGGATTCATCAGTATCTAGATAGAAACACTTTAACTCATGCTCATAACTAGAAAACCAAAACATAAGTAAAATAATTCAAACAATCCATAATGAATGATTTGTGTTTCTTCACTTCAATCCTTGAATCTTGATTTAAATCTCGCATGAATTGGATCTTCACCTTCACTTTCAGTTGCCAAAACTCTCTTTTTCTATGGAAGTCGGCTCTAATATCCTGTAGACCCTTAAATTTCGACCGGTTTAAATTTACAAGATTTATGTTGGTCCATTATGAATTTAGATTTCTTAAAACTAATTTTAGAATTAAATTGGAAGTTATATAAAAATTACAAAAATATTGGCTGAAAATTTAATTATTTTGGACCGGTTTGTGTTGAATTTAATGGTTTTGGTCGAGTTGGTTTGATATGGGTACTGTCATATGGATTTGGGAGGACCAAATCAATATGGGTACTGCCCATATCTATTTGAGCTTGCCAAATCGATATGGGCAAGTGCCTCAAATCGATTTTGGCAAGCCAATTCGATATGAGGCAATTTCATATCGATTTGGCTAGCCCAAATCGATATGGAATCTGCCTCATATCAATTTGGACAGCCCAAATGGATATGAATTACACTCCATGTCAATTTCAACCTTTAATCTGAGTCCTAAACGTAATTGTACCGGCCATTAGACTTCCTTATTACCTTATGAGAGTCAGATTAGGTTTAGTTTAAAGTATTGGTTTTTATATAAATACATGATTAACACGAATAAAAAAGGGGAGGAGGTAAACTAAGAGGAAGAGATCGAGAGGCAAATAGAGTTATTTAAAAAGAGCAACATGAGACAAAGAGAAAACATCAATAAGTGATGATCTAATTTACAAAATCAAGGCAATAAAAGCAGTGTTGTCTTGATATAGCTCAACCCAAAAATAAACTTTGATTTAGGCAGCAGCACATATCCAAAAAAGCTTGATTCAAATAGTTTAAATTCGGTGGAGCATTCAAACGTAAGTAAGTTCTCTAAATTCAGTTTATTGAATAAATAACCATCTTCACCTTTCAAATTTTCATCACACTATTTGTATAATCAAATTCTCTTTTTTAATTCAAACAGTAGCTAAGGTTTTACTTAAAAAAATATGATCATTCAAATATTAGTGTAATTTCTCAAACCCCAATTAGTTTCATAACTTAACAAAACCCTAATTACTTTCCTTAAAAAGAACACCCCAAAACAAATTTCAAATTCTAAAAACCCTAATTATCCAAAACCCTAGGTTCCTAAAACCATAATTTCCAAACCTCAATTCCACAAGCCATAAACCTGAGTTTGTAAATAGTTTAATTATTAAAATTGATCCAATAGCTGAATTTCTAAACCCTAACTCTAGTAAACTCTAAGACTTAAATCGTAATTTGCCTTTTATTTCCTAAAACCCCAAAATAGCTTTTCAATTATCAAAACCCTAAATTATTTTTCCCAAACCCTAAATTCTTTAAAACCCTAATTCTAAATGTCAAACCATAATTCTTCAAAGCTAAAATCCAGAAATCATAATTTATTAAACCAACACCCAGTACTCCCAGTAGCCTAAAGCCATAACCAAAACCCTATTTCCTCAAACCTTAAATCCTAGAACCCTAATTTCTTAAATTCTAAGTCTTAAATCTTAACCTTGTTTATTTAATGGATCGAATTCTAATTTTATCTATCTATTTGATTATGTGATTTGTTATATGTTAATGATGAATGGTTTATTTTATTTTATGAATGGTTTGATTTTATTTATAATTGGATGATTGAATATTCTTTTATTTGTCTTAGTTTTAAAATTGTAAGAGGTATGTTTCCACTTTGATCCACCTCATTAGTTGAATATCGTGTAATTTATTTTATTTTAAAGTTTTTTGGACCAATGTAAATGACACGTTTCCACCTTTCGGTGGGTGTCCTATTTAGTTTTAGACATGGACGATGTAAGGACATGTTTTCATCCTCGGATGGGTTTATTTGCTTTGTTTGGACATTGTTTTGATTTTAATATAATGATGCTTTATTTTAATTATTGCATGTAGTATGGATAATATTGTTATATTTAAAAATTTTATAATATTAAGACCTGCAAAGGAGGCTGGTTCCAATGAACCGGGCGTTGTGGGGGGTGCTGGGTCATTTCTCACCTTCCCCACACGTACCCATCTTTTCAAACCCATTAAGGGGTTGGGGATTCCTTAGGAATTGAGTCATCCACCCTTTTCTTTTTCCTGGCCCATCAGGGTGGCAACTCCATTTTCTCCAATGTAACATCCTCTGAATTTTCTTACATAAAAATTATCAAAGAATGTTATACAATAAACTGTCCAAGCTCCAATCAATTCATAGAAAACTCTCTTCATAAATAAAATTTTTCAAATAATAAGACAATTTGTATATCACAATACTTATAGGTCCAACATTTAGACCAATTTTCAAATATCCAAATACTAGTTACAAACCAGATAACTATCATACATTTGTCAAATCAAATGATTACATAATACATTCCTTTCTTTAATAGTCATTCACTTTAATTCTCACACTTCATCATTTAAATACGTATATTCCTTTCATGTTTACACATTTGTACAATCTCTCAAATAGTCAAACAAAAGTATCTATATACATTTTATAACTTATGAATACAATATACACTAGATCTTCATCTGTCCAATAGGTAATTTTCTGAGATTCTTAATTTCACTTCTTAACTTGCTCCGATGTCCTGATACCTGCATGTCAGAAAACAATTCTAACACGTGAAGCAAAGCTTAGTGGTGCTTGTATACAAATATTTTATTACTTAATATTAATGAAATATACTTATGAAAATATAGTAATAACACTTAGTTTTAAGAAGTATTTCAATATATGAAGTAATTTTAGTAACAAATCAGCGTACCATGCTAACTATAAAAAATAATACTTGTACCTTTATAAAAGTTATCATGTAATAAAATACTTTCGGTACTGCAACTTGTCTCATTAAGAATCATTTTATTTAAGACTTGCTTTCTCATTTGATAACATTGTTCACAATACACTTATTTTTATTTTTTTAATAAGTCTTCCTTTTCAAGTTCACATATAGGATCATTTCATTCAATCTATTCTTTTCAGCACTTAATTTTAATACTATACTTTAGAGCACTTTGTATCTCACATCAATATATACACTTTTAATCATTTGATTAATTAAATACATTGAGCATAACATTTCCATTTAATGCATTAGAATGTTCACTTGTAAACATTATTATCTATATTAACAATCACTTGTACATTGTAACACAGTAATTCAATTTCAAGTAATTGACTTCTATTATTATTTTACATTTCTTTCGTTAGTCACAACTATCATGTTCACATGTATTTTCAATTAAATATCTTAATTTATAATGCCCATACATACTAAACTTAGATCATAGGTTTGGATAACATGTTAGTGCAGCAATCTGAATGCCATCTCTCAATAATTTATAATGGCAATCATGCCCACTATCATTGATAACACAATGTGTCCATTAATGGCACGAGGTGTCCACTATCACTGTGGCTATCCTTCCTCTGGTTAGCCATTCAATCCAAAGCTAGATATAAACTTAGTATGATTTGGGCCATTCATTATGCAATTAGGAATGTTTTCCTTATGCAATTAGGAATGTTTTCCTTATGCAATTAGGAATGTTTTAGTCTTAATTTTCCATATGCAATTAGGAATTTTGTAACCCTTATTTAAGGTCACTATTAGGCCGAATTTCACATAAAACAATTAATAAAAATTTTCGAATTCTTCTACAAGTTCTTCTTGTGAATTTTCGTGTGAGAGAGATTAGAGTGGATTCTTTAATTCTTTCTTTGCATCAAGAATTAGGTTTACTTATCAACAAGAGTTGTGGCATTTTCCTTCTTCTTACAAACTAAATCCTTCAATCATAGTGAGTTTGCGTCTCTTTATAGGCGTTGGGTTCCTTAGGAGGTGATTATCAAGTTTCAAGGAGTTCTCTACCATTGTTATATGTTGGGTTTGCTACCATCGTTGCTAAGGGTCTGCGTCATTTGGTATCAGAGCCTTGCTACAAGGTAATTTTTATCTACTTTGTCTTTCTAGGGTTTGTTAATTTAGGTCTTTCAAATTTCTGCATTTTAGGGTTCTTAGAGAGTCTAGTCTTTAATTTTTGAAAAAGAGTCATATATCAATTCTGATCAAGGCCGAATTGAAGGAGGGTATTCTTAGGGTGAAAACAAAACCTAGGAATGGATTCTTGGAGAATTTTGAAACCAAGAATTAGGTTCTTGAAAGAAAGCAAAAGCTAGAGTTTGTGTTTAAGTTTGATTTCGATTTGGTCTTGAGTGAATCTGGGGTTGCGAATTAAGTCCAGATTTTGAAAAGTCCTTGGGAGTAAATTAAGTCTCGAATCAAGGGGATAATGAGAGGAAGCAAAAAAAAAAAGAGTACAAAACCATCTCAACAAAAATTGTTTGATATTCTTGGTATTTGGGTGCTAAGGATCAGATCTAGGTGGGTGAGAAGTAATAAATATTTGGGCCAAAAATTTCACCTTTTGAGGGGCTTTTGGAATTCGAAAATCAGACCTTAATATTCATGTTATTTGAGTGTTATAGGTGGGAATTAGAGTCTAGAAGCTAGCGTTTTGGGTAGAATTGATTAGGTCCATAAAGCAGCTTGCCAAGTGTGGGTTGTTTTTAATTCATTATATCCAAATTTGTCTTGTTTATTATCTTCATTGTTTCTGATTTCTTTATCTAGCTTTTAATTCCATTACATTGCTAATTATCATTTGCTTGTGTCGATACTTGGTTTTATATCGTGTAGTGCAAATTACCTTGCATTGCCTCCGGATACTTGTCTTGTTTTCTATCTAGTTCTAGGATTTAGGTTCTAGTTTCTTGAACGACTTGACAATTGTTGGTTGGTGAGCTTGGTTCTGAAGTGCAATCAAGGAAAACAATAAAAGTTAGGTAATTCTAAACACTTGAGTGAATTTCGATTATTACTAATCTTGTTTCTTTGAGTTTGTTTGTTTGTTTAACATGGCTGGAAGAGGAGAAGAGACTAGCAAAGAAGGAGCTATGGCTGAAAGCTTGGCTAGGCTTAATGAAACTTTGGCAGCAATGCTTGGTCGAATGGAGATGATGGATACTAGATTGCAAGAGAATGCAGCACAACAAGCACAACAAATTCAGCAAGTGCAACAAGGGCAGCCAGCTGCACATCCAAATCCCATAATGCGAGCTAGAAGAGTGCTTAGGAGAGAAGGGCAAGGAAATCTTGAAGCCCTAGAAGCAGCCGAAAGGGTAGAAGATGAAGATGAAGGTGGAAATCAACCTACCACTGATGGTGACCCTACTTCCATCAAGATGAAGATTCCTTTCTTTAAAGGGAAGAACAATGTAGAAGAGTTCATAGAATGGGAGAGGAAAGTTGAGCAGATTTTTGAATGCCATAACTACACCGAAGAGAAGAAATCAGTTTTGGCAGCCGTAGAGTTCAAAGGGTATGCTACCTTTTGGTGGGATCAATTGAAAGCTAATAGAAGAGGGAAAGGTATGAGGCCTATTCCTGAATGGTCAACCTTGAAAGAACTAATGAGGAGCCGATTTGTACCATCTCACTACATTCAGGATTTGTACAATCGACTAGCAAGACTAGTTCAAGGTGGAAGAAGTGTGGAAGAGTACCACAAAGAGATGGAGATGATCATGGCTAGGGCAAATATTGATGAAGATGAAGACAAGAAGATGTCACGATTTCTTGGGGGATTGAATTTGAACATAGCCAATGAATTGGAGATGTATGAATTCAGCACAATGGAAGAGTTAGTTCAAAAGGCCATGAAGATAGAGAGAAGATTGAAGAATAAAGCTATTTCGAAAACTGGCTACTCTAAAGCTAGTGGAAAATTTTCAAACTTCAAGGGTTCAAGTTCGAGTGGAGGTTCCTACAAAGGGAATTACAAGGGTTCTTTCCAAAAGAATTCTTCCTACAATCCTAATTTCAAGAAGCCGAATGATGGGGATGCAAAAACAGCCAAGGAAACACCTTCTAGACCTACTCCAAGTAGGGAAATTAAATGCTACAAGTGTTTGGGAAGTGGACACATTGCTTCTCAATGTCCGAATAAGGGGTGATGATTGCTACACATGAAGGGGAAATTGAATCAGAATCTGAACATGAAGAAGAAGAGGATGCCGAATGTGGTGATAGGGCTAAATATGATGAAGAGGCTTGGGAGAATCAAGTCTTGAATGCTGAACATGGAGAGATGCTTGTTACTAGAAGAGCCTTGAATATTCAAGTCAAGGAAGAAGGCTTGGATCAAAGGGAGAATCTTTTCCACTCTAGGTGTTTGGTGAATGGTAAGGTTTGTACACTTATCATTGATGGTGGAAGTTGTACCAATGCTGCTAGTACTACAATGGTGGATAAATTGGGGTTAACTTGTTTTAAACATCCCAATCCTTACAAGTTGCAATGGTTCAATGACGCTGGGGAAGTAAAAGTTTTGAAGCAAGTCAAGGTACCATTCTCCATTGGGTGGTATAAAGATGAGGTTTTGTGTGATGTAGTGCCAATGCAAGCTGGACATTTGCTATTAGGAAGACCATGGCAGCATGATAGAAGGGCACAACATGATGGCTTTTCTAATAAGTATACCTTTACTTGTGAAGGAAAGAAGGTTGTTCTAGCACCATTATCACCTCAAGAGGTGTATGAAGATCAGAAGAGGATGCTAGAGAGGGAGAAAGAAGTTTCGGCCAACATGAACCAAGGGGGTTTAAATTCAGCCAATGATGTTTCTTTAACACCCAAGGGTAATTCTAAGGGTAGGGAGAGAGAAAATAATAAAGTGAGTGAGTGTAGAAAGGGAAAATAGGCCGAGAGTCAAAAGAAAGTAAGCAAACAAATAAATAGCCCATTGGTGAGAGAAAACAAGCAAGGAGAAAAAGCAAAACATACTTTTTATGCAAGAGCAAGAGAGATAGATGTAGGGCAGCCTGTACTCATTATTATGTATAAAGAATTGTTACTTGCTAACAGTGAAGAATCTCTTGATTCTTTACCTTCTAGTTTTGTGTCTTTGTTGCAGGATTTTAAGGATGTGTTTCCTAAAGACCTTCCTAGTGGTTTGCCGCCATTAAGAGGGATTGAACATCAAATTGATTTCATACCTGGTTCTACAATTCCAAACTGGCCAGCATATAGGAGCAATCCTATGGAGACAAAAGAGATGCATGAGAAAGCAAGGGCAAATATTGAGAAAAGGAATAAGAGATATGCTGATTCTGCAAATAGAGGGAGACGTGAGATTAAGTTTCAAGTAGGAGATTGGGTTTGGGTGCATATTCGAAAAGAGAGGTTTCCTAACCAAAGGAAGAACAAGTTGCAAGCAAGGGGAGATGGCCCATTCCAAGTGCTGGAGAAGATTAATGACAATGCCTACAAGATCGACTTACTAGATTTGAGGACAAATCTTTTTGAAGAGGGGGAGAATGATGCAAGAAAGGATCCCTTGAAGCTAGCAAGTGGACCAATCACTAAGAGCAAGGCAAAGAGATATCAAGCTAGTATGGCTTTACATATTCAAGAAGAGATTTCCAAAGAGCTTCAAGAATTATCATTCAAGAAGATGGAGATAGAGCTTGAAGAAGGCACACCAAAGCTGATTATGATGCTTAGTGTGGAAGCTAAAGGGTAGATAAAGAAAGGTCCAACGTGCAAGAAAGGTCCATGGGGGTTCATATAAAGCCTTGGGAAGTAATTTAAGGCCCATGGACAGCCCAAATAGTGTGGGGTGTTTCTTATGTTGAAGGGATTAGTTTGGTTGTTTCCATACTTTATATTTTCCTTAGTGGATTAGGATTTTGTTTCCATACTTAATGTTTTCCTTATGCAATTAGGAAAGTTTTCCTTATGCAATTAGGAATGTTTTAGTCTTAATTTTCCATATACAATTAGGAATTTTGTAACCCTTATTTAAGGGCACTATTAGGCCGAATTTCACATACAACAATTAATAAAAATTTTTGAATTCTTCTACAAGTTCTTCTTGTGAATTTTAGTGTGAGAGAGATTAGAGTGGATTCTTTAATTCTTTCTTTGCATCAAGAATTAGGTTTACTTATCAACAAGAGTTGTAGCATTTTCCTTCTTCTTACCAACTAAATCCTTCAATCATAGTGAGTTCGCGTCTCTTTATAGGCGTTGGGTTCCTTAGGAGGTGATTATCAAGTTTCAAGGAGTTCTCTACCATTGCTATATGTTGGGTTTGCTACCATCGTTGCTAAGGGTCGTCAGCAATGCAAGATGAACTTAATCAATTTGAAAGAAATAATTTTTGGGAACTCACTCATAGACCTACAGATCACTCTATCATAGTATGCAAATGGGTCTATAGGAATAAGCTTGATGAAAATGGTCACATTGTTAGGAATAAAGCAAGGTTGGTAGCCAAAGGCTATAATCAAGAAGAAGGTATTGACTATGATGAAACTTTTGCCCCTGTAGCCAGATTAGAAGCTATTAGAATATTACTTGTTTTTGCATGTCACATGAACTTTAAACTCTTTCAAATGGATGTTAAAAGTGCATTTCTAAACGGACTTATAAGCGAAGAATTTTATGTAGAACAACCTCTTGGTTTTGAAAACTACAAATTTCTTGATCATGTTTTCAAACTTACCAAAGCTTTATATGGATTGAAACAAGCACCAAGAGCTTTGTGTGATAAACTAAGTGCGTATTTGCTTGAAAATGGGTTTTCAAAAGGAAAAGTAGATACAACTCTCTTTGTTAAAAAGGACAAGCATAACATTTTGATTGTACAAATTTATGTGGATGACATAATATTTGGAGCTACTAATGAAGCCTTGTGCAAAGAATTTGCTTGTTGTATGACTAGGGAATTTGAAATGAGCATGATGGGTGAACTCAAGTTCTTCCTTGGACTACAAATCAAGCAATTTGAAGATGGGATCTTCATCAACCAATCCAAATATACAAAAGAAATCATGAAGAAATTTGAAATGGATGGCTGCAAAACTAGCAAGACTCCTATAAGCACATTTTTGAAATTGGGTAAAGATGAAAACGGTAAAGCAGTAGATGAAAAGAAATATCGAGGTATTATCGGATCACTACTTTACTTAACCGCTTCTAGACCTGATATAATGTATAGTGTATGTCTTTGTGCTAGATTTCATACTTATCCTAAAGAATCACACTTGAATGCTACTAAGAGAATTTTGAAATATTTAAGTGGTACAATGCATTTAGGACTTTGGTATCCTAAAAACACATCATTTCATATCATAGGTTTTTCATATGCAGATTATGCTGGTAGTATCTTAGATAGGAAGAGCACAACAGGAGCATGTCCCTTTCTTGGTAATTGTCTAGTTTCTTGGCATAGTAAGAAACAAGCATCGGTTGCTTTATCCACAACAGAAGCTGAATATGTTGCAGCATGTTTTTGTTGCACACAAGTATTATAGATGAAACAATAATTGCTTGACTATGGCAAAGTATTTAACAACATCTCCATTAAATGTGACAACACTAGTGCTATCAATTTGTCTAAAAATCCTATCCAACACTCTAGATCCAAACATATAGATATTAGACATCATTTTTTGAGATAAAATGTACAAAATCAGAATATAGTCCTAGATTTTATAGATACGCATAATCAACTTACTGATATCTTTACAAAACCTTTGAATGAAGATAGGCTCAACTTCATTAAACTTAATTTAGGTATGATTGATGGAACTACTCTGAATTAATAAAAGATTGCCTATCAATAAAATTTTTAAACATCACAATGTATAAACTTTTTGCCTAAAATTATAAAAATCCTTCATCTTTTTTGTCTCTTTCATTTTTTTTGTCACTCGCGTTCACTCCAATGCCTTTAGCGATCGCTCTCTTGCCAGC
The DNA here is from genome assembly GCA_947685225.1 of Garcia nutans. Lineage (NCBI taxonomy): Eukaryota > Viridiplantae > Streptophyta > Magnoliopsida > Malpighiales > Euphorbiaceae > Garcia > Garcia nutans. The sequence goes on from CANTUV010000044.1 coordinate 22,815,980, forward strand.
CAGATTCATCTAAATTAATACCTCTGTGCGCGGTTGAGAAACCTTGTGCACGATCGCAATAATTTGAACAGTTTCGACCGTTATAGACTTTCTCTACACCCGTGAGAGCACTAATCTTGTTGATGGTCATTTCAGTGTATTTCGCGATCGCACCTATACAAATAGGCGACCACACTCTGTACACTCTGCTCGAAATTTTGTAATAATTGGCTGTATGACAGGTCGCGTTTCTTAACTCTCAACAGTCATAAACGGCTATTTTCTTATTTTCTTCTATTTAAGTGCATTATACATCAGTTTCTTGGATATTTTACTTCTTATAACATACAAACTTCCCTCCAAATCTCTAAAATCCTCTCAAGATCATCTCCTTCTCAAACAATTCTCTGTTTTCCACTTTTCTTCCTGTTCTTCAACCCTAATGGCTCCCAAAAAGAAAATAACCTCCAAAGGGAAAGGGAAGGGAAAGAAACCTTCAGGAATCATCATAAGAGAACCAACAAATGTTCCTCCATCTCCTCCATAGTCTAGAAGAGGTGAGAAAATTCACAAACCTCACCACCAAACCTCTGAGGAAGATGTGAGATATGCCATGCTGAAGAGAAAGAAAGTTGAGGGAACCAAATCTCCATTTGGTGGGATGCTCTCTGCCCTCAACATCAAAGATGAGATTGAAAGTTTACTTGATGTTCTTGGCTAGAGGAAATTCATATTTCCTGAAGAGGTAGGCTATTCTAGTTTAAGTAAGGAATTTCTCATGTCTTTTCATATTGAAAAGAGTGCAAATTCTGCACTGGGGTGGTATGTGGTTAGATTTAAGTTATTTGACTAATACCAAGCCTTAACTTTAGAAGACTTTGAAAAAATCTGGGACTTTACTGTTGATGGAATAACATTGATTTAACCTTCTCCAACCAAACACTCTCTACCTTTTGGCAAGAAATTTCTGTGGAAACCTCATTTGAAAAAGAGTCAAAAGCTAGACACATCAAATCCCTCGCCCATTGGATGCTTCATAAGATCATCACCTACACCATTCATCAAAGAGCTGATAGGAATGAAAAGGTAACAAAAGAGACCTCATATTCTTATATGCTTTCACCCACAACATCCAAATGAAAACAACCAAGTTCTTGATTGACACTCTATATCATCATGCTGTTACAAGAACTGGAATTTTCTTCTTGTCCTCACAAATAACTCAAATAGCTAGGCACCTGAACTTACTAAATGGTCTCAACTTAGTTACCTTGAGAAACCCTTTCAATCTTGCCTCTAGTGCCATCACCATTGACTATCTAGAACATGCTGGCTGTGTAAGGAAGATTGAGGGTACATATGTGTATTACTTTGGAAAATGAGGTATTGTGGATAGACAAAAGAAAAGACCAAGATACACAATTGAGGATGAAGGAGACTCCTTAGAAGTTCCTATTGAACTACCTCCAAAAACTACTTCATCTAAACCTACCCAGGAAACTACTTCATCCCCTACAAAACTCATTCTCAAAGCTGTCAAATCTCTCTCCAGGAAACTCTCTTGATTCAAGAAAAGTGTCTCCAAGAGATTCCATCACTTGAACAAGAGAATTGACCTTATATCTCACATGTATCATGATCTCTATGACATGCAAGGCAAACTGGACTTGCCTCAATGCAATCTTGAGGATTGGGATATAAGTGATCATACAGAAAGTCCTTAGGAGTGTCAAAGCTTCTATAAGGTGGACAAATTGTACGATCATTGACACGCCCATGTCGTTGGACATATCACTTGAAGAATTTGCCTAAATAGCTCTTTTCCTTGTCTTTCACCTATGATTCTTGCCTAAATGACCATAAGGCCTCAAAGTGTAAAAGATTCCCAAAATCAACCCTAGCAAGCACTTGAAGAAACAAATTAAATTCAATTTGACAATACTAAGAAATAAGGGCAAAAATATTATCAATTATACACATATCAAATTCCTCCACACTTTAGTTTTTGCTTGTCCTCAAGCAAACTAAATCACTATAATATGTAGAAATGAAAGACCTCTCTATATCCAAAAAGAAAAGAAAAGTTTTACAATACTCAAATTAGAAAATCCAAAATTCTCAACCAAAAACTAATTCGCAAACATGACAGTTGAATTAAAAAGTTTCAAAACAAAAATTTCATTGATCTAAAATTTAAAAATCCCGAGTTAAAAGATTGAGCTTAAAATTTCAAAAACTCAAAAGTCATGAACTAAGTAAGAAGTGTAGATTTTCTCTTAAGTTATTTGACATTTTTTTATTATTATTTTAAAAAGCCTGACTTGTTTGAACTGATACTAGCTTTTTAACGTGAAGGTAAACATTTGTGATGTCGACCCCCGGTTACTCAGTTAGAATCACCGTTCAAATGTCTACTAGCACTATTCATGATTCCAACTCCTTCATTTCAATTCAAAAGTTAAAATCAGCTGAATATGGATTAATTTTTAAAGCTCCTTATGCAATTTTTTTAATTCTTTAAAAATTCTCAAGTGACAAGAACTTAAGATACTAAGTATGTCCTACCAAGTTTGACTCAAGCATCTAAAGAGTTTTAACATGCTGAAAAATATAACTAAGGTTTAAACTTCAGGTGTGTGCAATTCTCATCAATCAACTACCTAATTATGACTATCACATTTGGTCCTTAGCAATTGATTAAGAAAACCGAGTCAACCTTAACAAGATATTGTCAATTAGTAAATCAACCATTAATTTAATATAAAGAGGATCCATTTCAATTCATACTATTATGGCAATCTAGTTTACTTGAACCCAAAAACAAGTTAAAGAAACTGAATCAGACTAGTGATACAAATGACAATAATGAAATAAATAACAAAAAAAATCAAATTAGGAAATGTACCTCTTCTCCACACTTAAGATGCACATTGTTGCCAATGTGTGTAAAATAAGAAAAACAACAAAAGAGAGAGAGAACTGCCTTGCCATGTCCATGAATCGACATATAGGAATATGGTTCCAACAGCATTGCAAAGTTGAATTACCTACAGAACAAATATTGACATGCAAAATTATGAAGATTCATATATATACAAAAAGATAAAAAGAAAGAAAGAAATAAAAATAAAAATAAAAAAGAAAAGAAACAAAAATGTGAAATGGTTAAAAGTACAGTCATCCAAAGGAAAGAAAAAAAATAAAAAGAAATTAAGTGAGTAAAGAAAAATAATCCACTAGATGGGAGAGGAAGAGGGGACTAGTCAATCATGGGCTCATCACTTGGATCATCACTGGCACTGGTATCCTCACCGCTGGCACTGGTATCATCACTAGCATTATCATTAGAAACATCTACGTGTGGCACCGGGGCTGATATGGTAGAGGCGGTGGCTATGAAGGGCTGAACCCCTGAGACCTCCAAAACTCAAGCTTGGATTGCTCCAGCCATTGCCTTTGCAATATCTCGTGATCCAATTATGCTTGAAAGGAAGAGGTGTGTTGCTCTATGTAAAGCTAGCTATGGTTCTGCTGAGATAATAACTTATTTTGATTCAACTTTAGGTTCCCTAATTTTCCTTCTATCCTACATATTTGCCACTCAAAATCAGTGGGTTTCCTATCATCATCCCATTCAACATTAACAGAATGACGCCAGACTCTAAAGGTAGGGGCTAATGTAAAGGGCAAGCCAGTTGAGGAAGAAGGTCCAGCAATAGTGGATGGGTGAGGAAAGTCTTTCGATGGACGTGGAGGTATGTCAAAAGTGCAAGCAGGAGGGACTAGCTCAGAATTAGTAGGCGGTGCCTGCAGCTCTACCACCTTCTCCCGATCTAATCGCTTTAAAGTGTCCAAACCCAAAAGTTTAGGGAACCCATCCACAGTCATCGGGAGGCATCCATCCAACACACCTAAACTATGAGATAGCCTTGTGACGTACATGCACCATGTAAATTACCTAGTACCCCTTTCCTGGACTGCTCGTAGAAGAAGTTTGTGATAGCATGAGCTACATTACATCAAATTCTCTGAACCATGAAATTCAAGAAGAATAAATCCCTTAAGCCAACCACCCCCGTACTACTTTGTCAAGCCATAATAGTGTGAACCAAAAGATTATATACCACACGACAAGAAAAGGATTTAAAATTCTATGCTTTGGACACCTTAGGCTGATACCTATTTGCATTTGGTGCAAATGTCCTCCAAACCTAGGAAAGAGCGGCTTCGTATTCCACAAAATCTACCTCAGAGTTAAGATAATTAGAAGTCTTCACCTCCTCAATAGTAAATAACCCTAAATGCATGCCAAATTCATTGATACTCATTTAGAATCGCTGCCCTCCCAACCGTAACTTCATTGTTGGCTCGATAATTGAGATCTTATTTTTGTCAAACCGAAAAGTGCAATAGAATTCTAGTGTTAATTCTATATATGAAGGCTTATTGATGGGGAAGAGTTGTTCCCATCCAATGTTCGCTTATTTTGAAGGCTTATCAAACCCTGAATCTTAGTCACAATGTTCGCTTATTCCATAGAACCCAAATCTAAAATCCTAGTAGGAGACCAATCCTTATTTCCTAATAATTTACACGGCTTCCATTCCTTAGAATTTGAGAATCAAAGGCACTTGTGGCCGGCCATAAATTTAGAGGTCAGATGTGTAGCAAGTTGGCTTGAGCTCCCATCCCCTCTAGCTTGTTTGATCAGTAACTTGGATGGTAGTTTCTTATAAGGGCCCATTTTCTACAGAATAAACGAGAACATCCTCAAAAATAATAGTAATACCAAAAATATTGGATAGGGTTATGGAAATACTAGCATTATAACAACATAGCACAACATAAAATCAATAGAAATAGTGAGAGTTATGCCAACACAAGTAAACCAATCAACAATAATAGAATGGTGAAATCCAGAAAAAGAAATTAAACCATTGTATCTAGTGACCATGGAATACAAAATGCAGCACTCCAATTCTATATGTCTTCATAGCCCAACAAATTAAAAACAAAGAAATTGCTAGATGGGTGCGTAAATAATTAATGAATAGTGCATAAACATACACAACACAGACCCTACCATAGAATCCCCATAAAAATGATGAGTAAAGCACAACAAATCTTTAAAAACTGGGGTCAAACCTCAAAATTCCTAAGAATCTCTAAAAATTGCAAGAAATTTCAAAGGAATTTCAATGAAAATGAAATAAAATTAGAAACGTTAGGGTTCATACCTGAGAATAGGAGTGGAGGATGTGACAAAATTGAATGAAAATTAAGTAAATCCTCTCCAAAACTTGAAATAGGAATCATAATCCCCTCTAGAATGAGTGGGTGTGTGATTTCGAGTGTGAAATGAAGAAAATTTTGAGAGAAAATTAACAAAGAGGGAGAGGGAAAGGGAAAAGTCGGTTTAAATGGGAGTTGGGATGTTTTTAAAACACATCGACATGACCATATACAATACATGTCGATGGGCGTGTCACTGCTACTACAACTTAGATAAAACAACATGTCAATGACATGGGCATGTCGCCGGGCATGTTGTTGCTACTGTGACTAAAATAAAATGACACATCCAATGACATGAGTGTGTCGCTTGGAGTTTTTGTTGCTACTGTGACTCTTTAAATTTTAGCCAAAATGACACGAGAGTGACATGGGAGTGGCACGGGAGTGTCACTGGGCATGTTACATCTACTTTGGTGCAATTTAAATGACACATCCAGTGATATGGGCGTGTCACTGGGCATTTTGAAGCTACTGCCTCCTATAATGAATGACATGCCTAGGTTGATATGGGCATGTCCAAAAGCAAGCTCAAGTTGTCCCTCAAAAGAAAAAAAAATTCTCTATATATTCAAATGAACTTAAAACAACACACCCCTAACCAATGAGAGAAGAAATAAAAATCAAAGAGAGAAACTAAAAACATAACAATTAAAGAAATAAATATTAAAAAAACAAATAAAATGGTGGGTTATCTCATACCCATCACTTCTTTAACGTTGTATTAGTTGGACGCTCAGGGGTAATTTACCCCTAGTCTTAGAGGTATAAAACCTTCTTTAACCCATTCAATTCTCCCCCTAAATACAGTTTGAGCCTTTGCCCATTCACTTTAAAATCCCCTTTTTCTTGATGAGTAATTTTTATCATCCCATAAGGGAATACTTCTTTGACCATGAAAGGACCAGACCATTGACATTTTAACTTACCTAAAAAAAATTGAAGCCTCAAATTGTACAGTAATACCTGATCTCAAGCTTGAGACCCTTCCCATTCCTTAATGAGAGCATCAAGCCATCTCTTAGTTTTCTCCTTATACATCCTTGCATTATCATAAGCTTGCAATCTTCATTCATATAGCTCATTGACCTATAATTTTCTCTTTTCACTTGCACTATCCAGATCAATGTTAATCTATTTTATAGCCCAATAAGCGTTATATTTAATTTCTACAGGTAAATGGCAAGCCTTTCCATATACTAGCCTAAATGGTGTAGTACCTGAAGGAGTTTTGAATGCAATCCTAAAGGCCCATAGACTACTCTATAGTTTTCTCAAGAATTCTCTTTATCTCCCTATTAGTGTTCTCAACTTGACCACTAGTTTGGGGGTGGTAAGGAGTATAAAACCTGTGTGTAACACCTAGCCTTTTGAAAACTTTCTCAAGTTGAGCGTACAAAAGTGAGTATAAAGTGACTTCATCACTACCCTAGCATCATTCGTTGCAAAGGCTTGGGCTTCAGGCCATTTAGAAACATAATCTATAGCTACGAGAATATATTTCTTACCAAAGGAACTAGGAAACAATCCCATAAAGTTGATGCCCCATACATCAAAGACTTCACAAACTAAAATTCCATTTTGGGCATCTCATCATGAAATGAGATGTTTCCAGCATTTTGGCAATGATCACAACATTTCACAAAGTCATAGCTACCCCTAAACAAAGTGGACCAATAAAATCCTGATTCTAATACCTTTTGAACAGTCCTATTGGCTCCAATATGACCACCAACTGGTCCTGTGTGGTAATGATAGAGAATATTCATTATTTTGGGCCATGTCATGCAATGCCGGATCATGTGATCCTTACATAACTTAAACAGAAAGGGATTCTCCCAAAAATAATATTTTAAATTAGAAAAGAATTTCTTCTTTTCTTGATAAGTTAGATCCTTAGTGAGTTCCCTTACAGCCAAGTAATTAGCAAAATCTGCAAACCAAGAAATTTTAATAGTTGAACTACTTACCTCACTTATCATGGCATACAGTTGCTCATCGGGGAAGTGATCAATGTCCTCCTCTTCAAACCTCTCAAATGTTGGGTTCTCCAAGTGAGAAAGGTGATTTGCTGCCAGATTTTTAGCTCCCTTTTAACATGAATCTTCAAGTAAAATTCCTGCAATAACAAAACCCATCGAATTAGCCTATGTTTTGCATCAATTTTTGCAAATAAATACCTCAAAGCCGAGTGGTTCATATAAATGATCACTTTTGACAAGATCGGGTATGATCTAAACTTGTCAAAAGAAAAAACCACAGCTAGTAGTTCTTTCTCTGTAGTTGTTGTGAGCGGGAATTTTCGCCCCCACTCCCAGTGGAATGGTTCTTGTGACTTCAACACTATTTAGGCTCAGGGCCTTAGAGAACATGGGCCAGGAAAAAGAAAGGGGTGGATGACTTGATTCCTAAGGAATCCTCAACCCCTTAATGGGTTCAAAAAGTTGGGTACGTATGGGGAAGGTGAGAAATGGCCTAGCACTCCCACAACACCCGGTTCATTAGAACCGGCCTCCTTTGCAGGTCTTAATATTATAAAATTCTTAAATATAACAATATCATCCATACTACATGCAATAATTAAAATAAAGCATCATTATATTAAAATCAAAGCAATGTCCAAACAAAGCAAATAAATGGACACCCATCCGAGGATGGAAACATGTCCGTACATCGTCCATGTCTAAAACTAAATAGGACACCCACCGAAAGGTGGAAACATGTCCTTTACATTGGTCCAAAATATAAAAGCAAATTAAATTAGATGAAAATTAATTAATGAGGTACCCAATAATGGAAACATACCTCTTACAATTTTAATACCAAAATAAACAAATAATAATCATAATAATAATGAAAATATCTATCCATGATAAATTAAATAAATCAAATATTAAAATTAAATCAATCAAAACATATGATAAACAACATAATTAAATCTAAAATTTAATAAACCAAATAAAGATACAAATTTAGGTTTATGTATCAATTTAGGGTTCTTTAATTAACATTTAGGGTTTTGAGATTTTGAAATTATTGTTATTATTATTTAAGCCACTGCGAGAATTTTTTCAGAAAGATGGGATGGATTAGGGTTTTATAAATTTAAGGAAGTAGTAAGGTTTTTGGTTAATCAAATTAGGCTTTAGTGCTACCATCATGAAATTAGGGTTTTGGAACCTTAAGACATTAGGGTTTATAATTTTAAAAGATTGGGATTAGGGTTTAAGATATTTACGGTTTAAGAGAGAAAGATTTATGGGATTTATTGGATTTGGGCTTAAGGGTTAATTGGTTTACTGGATGAGGGTTTTGTAACACACCTTCCCGACCTATGAATAAGCCGAGGAGGAATGCTACATCGGGATACGAGTTTTGGTTATGTCAGCTTACTTAATGTTCCTTATAAAAATTTTTCAAAAATTTTGACGGAGTCTCCCTTAAAATTCTAGGTCCCAAGTGTCGAAAAAACTGATTTTTCTTATTTTTGAAAAATATTTTGTTTCACAATTCAACTCAAGCACACTCCCAATAATCCATCCTTATAACCTCAACTACAATCCTGTAAGAAGAATTCACACTTCTATATTCACAACCCAACTCAATTTAAAACCATACAGTTATTATACATTACTAGATTTACATGCTACATCAAGTTATCTCTTTGTATTGTTCAAATAAGTACATGCCAGTTTCTAATACCAGAATACAAAATGAAGAGCACCACCTAAGTTTATTGATGAAGTACCCACTAAGCAATGCTTAGCGACTTTAGTTTCTTCTAAACTTGTAGGCTATTAGCAAGGAACCAGTAGCGAGTAGAGGAGTCCTGCTACATGCCAGTTTCTAATACCAGAATACAAAATGAAGAGCACCACCTAAGTTTATTGATGAGCGACAGATCGCAGGACTCCTCTACTCGCTACTGGCTCCTTGCTAATAGCCTACAAGTTTAGAAGAAACTACACTCGCTAAGCATTGCTAGGTGGGCACTTTATCTAATTATGGAAAATAAATAATAAAAGCATAATGCACTTTTAAAAGCAATGAGTCGTATTGAAAAATAATATCATAGTAAAAACAATCCATACATGTCATATATTCAGTTATTATCTTTTTATCAGTTCGCTCCACAAGGTAATTTGGTAGACTAACGTATGGTAAGATACTAACTGAAACAACTGTATATATATTCTGTGGCTGTGGCCCTAAAAAATTGATGACAAAGCCCTGTGGAATCTGTGGCTGAAGCCCTCGGACCGGAGTCCTATATAACTCGGGCGATTGCCCTATATAACTCGGACCGAAGTCCTATATAGCTCGAGTCGTCACCATATATAACTCAGACCGAAGTCCTATATTAAAGTAGCACTGCATATAGTATGATATATCATACCTTTACCCTACTCAGTACTATCCCAGATACCCAGTGGAGCCAAAATTCTCATGCCATTTCTTAATCGAATATACATTATACAATTATCGACGTATGGTTCTTATATTATTTCAACGTGAAATATCATATTTTTTCATTTTAATAACATATTATACTCATTTATATGCATAAGGAATCAATTGGATTACTTTTGAAAAATGACCAAATGAATATTAGCAAAATGACCATATGAATAGTAAATTCTGGTTTTGGACTCAACTTGATCCTTATTTTGAAAAATTGTATAAAATAATATACTTGACTAAAAACTCTAAACTTTTTACAGAATTTATTTTTACATCTTAAAATCATTCCTTTAAAATTTTAGATCAAACTGGAAACAAAATCTTGGTCAAGTAGTTCACCCAACCAGACTGCTCCAGTTGCCATGCATCCTGGCAGCAGTTCTGAATTTTGTGAATTCCGTAAATTAAATTCAATCAATGTTGTTCCAAATTATTTTTCTCAAATTCTAGACTCACTAAATAACAACATATCCAAAATTCAATTGAAGATTATTTTTCTAAATGTTATTAAAAATCCGGAAACATGGCTGTCTCAGTAAAGGTACCTCCTAGAGCAGGTCTAATATAAATAATTTTTTCATAATCATAACCATTCCGAATTCAACTCAACATATTTTTCAGTCATTCTAGATGCATTGAGGCACAACATACCAAAACTTCACTTCAAGAAAATGTTTCTATATTTAAATAAAAATCATACAAGTCACAGCATTTCACTAATTCTAAAACAGAAAAATTTCAAGAAAATGAACAAACAATTAGTTAAAGTACTAAACCTTGCTTTTTCTTAGTCCTTTATCTATATCACTTCCTTTCCTTCCTTGTCTCATTGATTTCCTATGAAATTTTACATCACATATACAAAGGTAAGAACCCTAGGTATAGATATAGTCTTATCTTATAATCTTTCTAATGGTTGCTAGCTTATTTTCACCATTAAACACCATTATTTCTTTCATCAAATCATTCAAATAATTATTTCTTGAATTTTCTCCAAATCTAGCTACATGAACCCTAATTTCAATCTCTTAAATTAACCATTAATCCATGAAATTAAAACTAGAGATAGGTTTCTCTTACCTTATAATCTTGTTTGTCACCAAAATCTTCAACCAAAAGCCTTAAACTTTGGAAAAATCACCTCCTTCTTCCTTCTCTTATGGTTTGGACAAGTTCACCATGTAAGAGAGGGCTTTTATATTCTTTCCTTAGCTTATTTTGATCCAAATGGCAGCCAAGAGAGGTTAAGATGTATTGGTGTAAGTGTTGGTTTCCCATTGTTACACTTAAGTGAGAAAATGGCTAATTTTCATTGGTCCAAATGTGTCTTTCTTTTATCTATTTATTTGGCAAGCCATTAGGCTTCCATTTATTCATATTTTGACCCCCCCCCTCAACTTTCTTGTGCTGTAATTTTATAGTCTAGGGTGTGAAAATATCAAAATACCCTCCAGCGATTAATCGATTGTAACTTTTAAACCGTGCATTTTCGGGAAAAATTGAAACCCACGGTTATGACCGGATTAATCTCAAGAATATTCTTCCGGGGTCGGATATGGACACTATTAAGAACTTTCGACACTTAATTTTTAAGTTTACATTGTTGCCCCTAACTTTTGAGAAATTTCCACTTAGGTCCTCGGCCTTTCAAAAAATTACCTTTAGGTCCCGTCGACTTCACGGGCCTCCTTTGCACACTGATTTTGTTTTTTATTATCTCGAGCCTCTATTTGACCACTTATTTATATTCTTCTTGCCTAATACTCAACTACCTAAACTTTGGGATGTGACAGTTCTACCTCCCTTAATTTAAGTTTTGCCCCGAAACTTGCTTGTTCATGCATGATTCTTACGTTTCGTTCCATAGCTTGCCACGAATCTAGAGACATCCTACGTTAACATAAATAGCTATCTGCTTAATTCATCAACATATGACTCGATTATCAATTCCTATCTGGCATGTACATCTACCTATTCATCATATAACTTTCTCCTTACTTTATCTTACATGGCACACATAGTTACTTACTTACTACCTATCTTCCAGAATCGACTAAACCAATGCTTTGATACCACAAATTGTAACACCCATTCCTGACCTATGAATAAGCCGAGGAGGAATGCTACATCAGGATACGAGTTCTGGTTATGTCAGCTTACTTAATGTTCGTTATAAAAATTTTTCAAAAATTTTGACGGAGTCTCCCTTAAAATTCTAGGTCCCAAGTGTCGACAAAACTGAATTTTCTTATTTTTGAAAAATATTTTGTTTCACAATTCAACTCAAGCACACTCCCAATAATCCACCCTTATAAACTCAACTACAATCCTGCAAGAAGAATTCATACTTCTATATTCACAACCCAGCTCAATTTAAAACCATACAGTTATTATACATTACTAGATTTACATGCTACATCAAGTTATCTCTTTGTATTGTTCAAATAAGTACATGCCAGTTTCTAATACCAGAATACAAAATGAAGAGCACCACCTAAGTTTGTTGATGACTGACATATTGTAGGACTCCTCTGCTCGCTACTGGCTCCTTGCAAATAGCCTACGAGTTTAGAAGAAACTAAACTCGCTAAGCATTGCTTAGTGGATACTTTAACTAATTACGAAAAATAAATAATAAAAGCATAATTCACTTTTAAAAGCAATGAGTCGTATTGAAAAATAATATCACAGTAAAAACAATCCATACATGTCATATATTATGTTATTATCTTTTTATCAGTTCGCTCCACAAGGTAATTTGGTAGACTAACGTATGGTAAGGAACTAACTGAAACAACTGTATATATATTCTGTGGTTGTGGCCCTAAAAAAATTGCGGACCAAGCCCTGTGGAATCTGTGGCCGAAGCTCTCGGACTGGAGTCCTATATAACTCGGGTGATTGCCCTATATAACTCGGACCGAAGTCCTATATTAAAGCAGCACTGCATATAGTATGATATATCATACCCTTACCCTACTCAGTACTATCCCAGATACCCAGTGGTGCCAAAATTCTCATGCCATTTCTTAATCGAATATACATTATATAATTATTGATGTATGGTTCTTATATTATTTCAAAGTGAAATATCATATTTTGTCATTTTAATAACATATTATACTCATTTATACAAATAAGGAATCAATTGGATTACTTTTGAAAAATGACCAAATGAATATTAGCAAAATGACCATATGAATAGTAAATTCTGGTTTTGGACTCAACTTGATCCTTATTTTGAAAAATTGTATAAAATAATATACTTGACTAAAAACTCTAAAATTTTTACAGAATTTAGTTTTACATCTTAAAATCATTCCTTTAAAATTTCAGATCAAACTGGACACAAAATCTTGGTCAAGTTGCCCTGCATCCTGGCAGCAGTTCTGAATTTTATGAATTCTGTAAAATAATTCAATCAATGTGGTTCGAAATTATTTTTCTCAAATACTAGACTCACTAAAAAACAACATATCCAAAATTCAATTGAAGATTATTTTTCTAAATTTTATTAAAAATCCGGAAACATGGCTGTCTCAGTCAAGGTACCTCCTAGAGCAGGTCTAACAGAAATAATTTTTCCATAATCATAACCATTCCGAATTCAACTCAAACTATTTTGCAGTCATTCTAGATGCATTGAGGCACAACATACCAAAACTTCACTTCAAGAAAATGTTTCTATATTTAAATAAAAATCATACAAGTCACAGCATTTCACTAATTCTAAAACAGAAAAATTTCAAGAAAATGAACAAACAATTAGTTAAAGTACCAAACCTTGCTTTTTCTTAGTCCTTTATCTATATCACTTCCTTTCCTTCCTTGTCTCATTGATTTCCTATGAAATTTTACATCACATATACAAAGGTAAGAACCCTAGGTATAGACATAGTCTTATCTTATAATCTTTCTAATGGTTGCTAGCCTATTTTCACCATTAAACACCATTATTTCTTTCATCAAATCCTTCAAATAATTATTTCTTGAATTTTCTCCAAATCTAGCTACATGAACCCTAATTTCAATCTCTTAAATTAACCATTAATCCATGAAATTAAAACTAGAGATAGGTTTCTCTTACCTTATAATCTTGTTTGTCACCAAAATCTTCAACCAAAAGCCTTAAACTTTGGAAAAATCACCTCCTTCTTCCTTCTCTTATGGTTTGGATGAGTTCACCATGTAAGAGAGGGCTTTTATATTCTTTCCTTAGCTTATTTTGATCCAAATGGCAGCCAAGAGAGGTTAAGATGTGTTGGTGTAAGTGTTGGTTTCCCATTGGTACACTTAAGTGGGAAAATGGCTAATTTTCATTGGTCCAAATGTCTCTTTCTTTTATCTATTTATTTGGCAAGACATTAGGCTTCCTTTTATTTATATTTTGACCCCCTCAACTTTCTTATGCTATAATTTTATAGTATAGGGTGTGAAAATATCAAAATACCCTCCAGCGATTAATCGATTGTAACTTTTAAACCGTGCGTTTTCGGGAAAAATTGAAACCCACGGTTATGACCCGATTAATCTCGAGAATATTCTTTCGGGGTCAGATATGGGCACTATTAAGAACTTCCGACACTTAATTTTTAATTTTACATTGTTGCCCCTAACTTTTGAGAAATTTCCGCTTAGGTCCTCGGCCTTTCGAAAAATTACCTTTAGGTTCCGTCGACTTCACGGGCCTCCTTTGCAAGCCGATTTTATTTTTGACTATCTCGAGCCTCTATTTGACCACTTATTTATATCCTTCTTTCCTAATACTCGACTACCTAAACTTTGGGATGTGACAGGTTTGAAAAATTAAGGTTTTGATTTATCATTTTAGATGAAATATGGATTCTGGAAATAAATGAAGATTTTGGAAAACAATTAGGGTTTTGAGACTTTAATGGAATAATTTAGGGTTTAAAGTTTTGGAAAAAATAGTTTAGGGTTTTAAAGTTTTGGAAATAGAAGAATAGTTTAGGATTTTAAAGTTTTGGAAATAGAAGAATAGTTTAGGGTTTTAAAGTTTTGGAAACAGAAGAATAGTTTATGGTTTTAAAGTTTTGGAAAAAGAAGAATATTTTAAGGTTTTTGATAATTTAATCAATGACTTAGGCTACTGGATAAATGGAAAATCTAATTTATAAAACATGTGATTAGGGTTTAATAATTAATAATATAGGTTACTGAAAGACTCAATATCAAAGCAAATAATAGAAACACTTAAAAGAAAATATGGCAATACTATCGTATGCTTAAACAATTCATGAATCAAAACATAAGAATGCAGTAAATATAAACAAATAAAAGATATAAAATCAAACCTGCGTCGCGTTGGTTCCACCACAATTGACTCTGGCTGAATAAGAACAAAGACAACATTGCTGCCTTTGATGGATTGATGATTGATGAGTACTATTTATTGCTGCTTTATTTTGTTGTTTCTGCTTTGCTGTTTAAATCTCTGTTAATCTCAATTGCTGACCCTTATTAAAGTCTAAAATGTTATTATGTATAGGCCAAAACCTCACTCAAAAACCCTAACCCGAATATTAATTCGTCCATAACACAAATTCTAGTTTAATTATGAAATAAAAACAATTGAAGACTATGTCGATTTGGTGTGCCAAGATTGACATGCACCAAGGCCATGTCAACCTGGGTGTCGACCTGGGCATCTAGGTCAACATGAGCCAATGCTCATGTTGATTTCAATAGACTCACAGACCAAAGTGATCAGCAGAAGTGTTCTCATTGGTTCCTTTCAGGTGCCTGTTCAGGTCTTGCACTAGAATGACAGAATGCTTCACATTTATGGCTTTTATCTTCAAGATGTTAAAAACATGAATAATGGAGGACCCAAACAACAGAGATACTGCAATATCCCAAAATATGCCCTAGAAGTTTTGATATTATTGTTGTAATTGCATTGAATGTGTATATGTTAAATTTTAAAGAGAAGAGAGCTTTAAAGGGAAGTGTATATGTTGTGTATATGGAAATATATACAACATATATACCAGTCAAAGTGATGGTCAAAGGAAGAAGATATTTAGCTATTTTTAATTAATTAAGTTAATTAGTGGAAAATGAGAAATTAAAATGAATGGAAGAGATTAATTTGGATTATTTAATATTATATTTGCTTGGAGGAGATTTAAAGAGAGGAGTATTTGACTTTGGTTTCTTGATTTTCTTTCCATTTTCTTCCCTTTTCCTGTTGTTGGCCGGCCATCTAAAGCAAGAGAGAGAGAGAGTGTGAGTTTTGTGATCCAAGCTCAAATTGAAGGAAGATTCAAGTGAAGAAGTTGAAATTTGAGAAGTATTATCAACTTTGGTAAGTCTCTCTTGATTTCTCTTGTTTATTTTGGAATTATGTTTGAGTTTGAGGGTTTATTGTTGAGGATAGGAGTGTGTGTTGAGCATGTTGTGTTTAAGAGTATTTGATTCATTTGATTGTTAGATCTTTGAGTTTGGATTGAAGAAAAGAGTAAATTGGTTGGAAGAGAAAGTGTGTGATTGTGTTTAAGGGTGATAATTGTAATTTGTGATTGATATATGTTTTGAGTTGTTTTGGTGTTTTTGCAAGTTTGTTATGGTTCTTAGGTATGTTGAGTTAAGTTTGTTTGAAGTGGATTTTGGTAAAAGAAGGTGAATTATGGAATTAAGTGTTGTTGTGGCCGGAATCTGTGTTTTTGGCCTGACACGCCCATGAGCACGACCAGGATTTTGGGCATGTCGAAGGTTCTGTGTTTTGGATGGGTGACATGAGCAGTGACACGCCCATGTCACTGAGCGTGTCATAGCTACTGTGTTGGTGAGGAATTGACACGGCCATGAACACGCCCATGTTGTTGGACGTGTCAATATTTCTGTGAGACAGAATATATTACACATTCAGTGACACGCCCGTGGTTCTGAGCGTGTCAAAGCTTCTGTGCTGTGGGTTTAGGGCACGGTCAGGGACACGCCCGTGTTGGTGAGCATGTCATGTCTAAGGTTTGCCCTAGTTAGTCTTATCTATTTTATCTCATATGTATTATTCCTTTTTGGATTAGGTTGTGAAGAGGTTGATTTGCCCTAACTTAAGTGGTGAAGAAGTGTTGGAAAGGAAGTTTATAGATTTGTATAAGTGGTGGTTAAGGTAAGTACAAGTTACATTATTGCATCTATTTATATAATGTTGAGACTTAACATACATTTGATTGTAAATGTGTTAAGAAATCTCATGTATTGTTAATGCTTGTTAATAATGCTATGTTTGATATAATGTGAATATTAATGAGCATCTAAATTGTGGGTTAATGCCTTTGACTATGTACAACTAAATGTGAAATGAGTTGTGAAACCAATGTGATGGTTTATAATGATGCACATGAATTATAATTGAGGCATGGTTACCTATTTTGAGTATGAGAAATGAATTGAGAAAGAAATGTATAAATATATAAATGGAAAGATTTTGTATCAAATGTGTTATTCAACCTTCAGAGTTCTGAGTTTGGTGGCATGCCAATGAATTACTGGATAGGTGAAAAGACCGGGTCGTAAGCCGATTCCAGATGAAAAATGTGAAATGATAAATGTGAAATGTTAATTAAAAGTAACAGTCTAGCCGAGTTGAGGATCTCCTCGGGTTTCACTGGGTTGATGATCCAAGAGACTGGGTCTGTTACTAGTAACAGTCTAGCCGGGTTGAGGATCTCCTCGATTTTAGACGGGTTGAGGTCCAAGAGACTGGGTCTGTTACACTATCCATGGATAGAGATATATATATATATATGATGCCTACGGGCTTGATGATTATGATTATAGACCAAAGCAGTAACTCTGAACTTTGAATAAAAAATTAGTGTCTTGTGGGCCCATACGTGTCTTTGTGTCAATGTAAATCATAAAATGATGAAATGTAGTCTTATGAATAATATGAAAATATCATTTGTGAATATTATATGAATTGTTGAAGTGTGTGACATTGGCATTGCATAGAAGCATATTATTATTGTAGTTTGTACCACTAAGCTGTTGGCTTAGCGCGATTGTGATTCATTGCGCAGGTGACAGAGAAGAACCGGAGAGTTCCGCTAGACCGAGTAGAGTCTAGATTTTGAGACTTTGAGAGTGGAGCTTAAAGATCGAAGACACTGCCAAACATGTATATATTTTATGTTTTGTAAATTTTGAGTTTTGATGTATAAACATTTGTAAATATTTGTTATACTTTCCGCTGCTTTTAATTAAACATTTTATCTTTTGGTCTTTTATAATTTCTTTTAAATGATTCAAACTTGTTCATGTTTTTTTTTGAAAAGGGATGAGTCATTATTTTCTTTATTATGGCATTTCTATATTCATTATACGTATATTACGATCGTATTAGCATGCTATGTACGTATACGGGATATAGGGGTGTTACATTTATTTTGGTATCAGAGCCTAGGTTTGAGATTCTCAACCTAGGTGAATTGTAAGAAAAAGAATATTTTGATTTTAAAAGTTGGTTTTGAGTACAATACACGTTTTGGTATGGCAGTATTTGATCTTTAATGAGGTATATTCTACTGTGTTTGCAGATATAGGTAGATATGGCATCTCATTCACGACAGTCTGTTAAGGGTAGTGCGGAAAGTGTAGCTCCAGGAGAGAGTAGGGAGGGAGCTAGGGATGAGAGAGTTAGTGAGGCACCTGTTTCTGTGCCAGAGAGACCAGCTGCAGAGGAGGGTCCACCGAGTTGGTTAAGGCATATGGTGGAGTTATTTAGACAAGCTCCAGTGCAGCCACCACAGCCTCAGGCGCCGGTAAGACATTATGACAAGTTGAGGAAATATGGGGCTGAAGATTTTCTAGGCACTATTGATCCTGCAGTGGCTGAGCAATGGTTAGATAAGGTACAGAGGATATTCATTCAGTTGCAAGCCACTTCGGATGAGAAGTTTGATTATGCCAGATCCCTCTTACAGAAAGATGCCTATGACTGGTGGAAGACTGTTCCTCATGCTATGGATGATCCACCTACACTATCATATGGTGATTTCTTGAGGGAGTTCGAGCAGAAATATACTCCGAGGGAGTATAAAGATCTTAAGAAGATGGGATTCTTGAAATTAAGACAAGACAACCGGACGGTGACAGAATACGAGATTGAGTATATCCGGTTGAGTCGATATGCTGGGGGAATCATCTCTGATGAAATAGACTGGTGTAGAAGGTTTGACGAGGGATTGAGGCCCTCTATTATGTGCATCGTGGCTGGTTCTAGATACCAGGATTTCTCTCAGCTTGTTGCAGCAGCTAGGAGTGTGGAGAGAGCTCAGAGTATAGCCGCAGCTGCTACTGAGGAGGAGACTAGGGTAAGGAGACCCCAGTTTGAGGCAGGGTCTGTAACATCCCGAATTCCAGATTGGTAAGAAACAGACATTGAGGATATGAATTAGGCTTAGAGCAAAGGAGTTTAGAACATGACCTATAAATTGAACTCAAATTTCATCCAAGTCAATGACAGAATTAGAGAGTCTCAAAGAAGACTTAATTGTTTATTTGTGTCTTAGCTAGTCGTATAATTTAAAATTACTCAATTGGGAGTTGTACAGAATAAGATATGATGGATTTACTAGACAATGTGCAAGCTGCCTCAGGACAGCATATTAGGCTTGACTTCAAAGGACAGTCAAAAATGAGATATAGCTCGGATCAACCTCAAATTTTGATAAAATATGTCCCTGGATGTCTAGTTTCAGTGGGAATAAGAATTACTTAATTTGGAGTTGTGAGTAAAAAGATATTAATAAAGAAAGACAGCAAGGTCAAGAAGGGATATCAAAAGGACCTAAGTGGAAATTTCTCAAAAGTTAGGGGCAACTATGTAAACTTAAAAATTAAGTGTCGGAAGTTCTTAATAGTGCCCATATCCGACCTCGGAAGAATATTCTTGAGATTAACCGGGTCATAACCGTGGGTTTCAATTTTTCCTGAAAACGCACAGTTTGTAAGTTACGGGCGATTTTCCGATAAGGACATTTTGGACATTTCCACTGGAGGGGCGATTTTGTAATTAAATATAACTTTGGGGGCAAAATATTAAAAGAACAAAAACCACTTTCAAGTGGCCAAATCCTAGCCATTAAATCCAAATGTGTTGGACAAATCATGGCCATTGAAAATAAACCAAATCCTAGCCATTAAATCCAAATGTGTTGGACAAATCATGGCCATTGAAAATAAACCAAATCCTAGCCATTAAATCCAAATGTGTTGGACAAATCATGGCCATTGAAAATAAACCAAATCCTAGCCATTAAATCCAAATGTGTTGGACAAATCATGGCCATTGAAAATAAATAAAGAGCTAGCCATTAAATGGGATTGTACGTATGATGGGATTGTATACGTTTTGCTCTGTTCTTTAGATGTCGCAAGAAGCGCTAGACGTGATTGCAGGTCAGTTGTCTATGTTTGGAGTTCTGCTTTACGTTTTAATAGATTCGGGTTCTTCACACTCATATATATGCACGAAAAAAAAATTGAGAAATATATGCAATAAAGGTTAAGGCAATTATGAGAGGTAAGTAGTAAAAGCACCGAAAGAATAATAACGAATAGAATACCGACCATAATACAAGAGTCTAAAATTGAAAGAGTGAAGAATAATAGTACGGCAAGAAAAAAATCATAGAAAATAAAATTGAGAACTAAGAAAAGGAAGCAAAACTAGTTAGATTCTCCAGGATTAATGCTTTACCTGGTTGAAATCATGTGTTCCTTATATAATGAACTATTTAAACTTATGTTGGAAATGTTTGGTAATGTGTTCTGAAAACTTGAGAATTTTTGTGCCTATGTGTGCATTGATATGAATGAAGGAAAGAGAATAAAATATTAGAAAGATATGCTTACCTTGGTAATTCAGATTGAATCAGAGTTGGGATGAGTGTATTTATATGGCATTAACATTTTATACTCAATGGTGAGGGCCATTGGGGCCAGTGGTGAGGGCCACTGGTTTGATATTTATCTGACACCGATATATATACTCAGTAGTGAGGGCCACTGGGGGCCAATGGTGAGGGCCATTGGTTTGATGAAAAAGGTGGTGAGGGCCATCTGTGCCATGGAAATGAAACGGTGGTGAGGGCCACCCATGCCATGCTGGTTCCATATGGTATTGTCTCATCCCACTTTGATTCTACTGTCATTACCTTGAGGAGCTAAGTAAGAAAAATATGTGATAATATACAGATGAAAAAAAAAGTATATATGAAAATAAACAGAAAGTGAATTGAAACATATTCGAAAAAGAAAGTAAAGAAAGAGTTTTAAATGTAAAAAAAAAAAAAGAAAGAAAGATGTTCTCACCTTATGTTGGGATCGGCCGTAACCAACATAGAGCGAGACACGTAATGAAATAAATAGTACTTCAAGAATGATGGTATCATGGACTGATCACCCATGAGCTATTATTTGAGATGTATATATGACAACACAAGGAAAGTCATATGAGTTGATACTTAAGGAATGCTACCACACTGCACGAATATACATAGGACATACAAATTCAGTAAGAAGTAAATAAAGAATAACCACAATGCAAAGAGAAGAAAGCTTAGAAATGAATACATTAGAAAGTGAAAAACATACAAGAAGGAATGAGAAAGAACAAACCTGAATCAAAGTTGAAGGAAATACAAGAGAGTAATAGTGATGTTTCAAATGAGAAATCGTGACAAAAGTCAAAGCATGTTGAACCACATAATAGTCTATTGGATAATCTTGTAGAATAATAAACAGCAAGTGAACAGATATGGGAAGAAAACAGAATACAAAAGGTAAAACATGTTGAATCTTAAAATAGTTAATCTCAGTCAAAATAAGGCAATACGTAAACAATATAGAAAGATGACAAAGAGCAATCAAGTTAATAAGGTGAAAGAGTGGCAAAAGCAATAGACAGTAGTTAAAGAACATCAAGTATATAGAATGAGTAAGTTTCAGGACGAAACTTAAATTAAGGGGGGATAGAATTGTAACATCCCGAATTCCAGATTGGTAAGAAACAGACATTGAGGATATGAATTAGGCTTAGAGCAAAGGAGTTTAGAACATGACCTATAAATTGAACTCGAATTTCATCCAAGTCAATGATAGAATTAGAGAGTCTCAAAGAAGACTTAATTGTTTATTTGTGTCTTAGCTAGACGTATAATTTAAAATTACTCAATTGGGAGTTGTACAGAATAAGATATGATGGATTTACTAGACAATGTGCAAGCTGCCTTAGGACAGCATAGTAGGATTGATTTCAAAGGACAGTCAAAAATGAGATATAGCTCGGATCGACCTCAAATTTTGATACAATATGTCCCTGGATGTCTAGTTTCAGTGGGAATAAGAATTACTTAATTTGGAGTTGTGAGTAAAAAGATATTAATAAAGAAAGACAGCAAGGTCAAGAAGGGATATCAAAAGGACCTAAGTGGAAATTTCTCAAAAGTTAGGGGCAACTATGTAAACTTAAAAATTAAGTGTCGGAAGTTCTTAATAGTGCCCATATCCGACCCCGGAAGAATATTCTTGAGATTAACCGGGTCATAACCGTGGGTTTCAATTTTTCCTGAAAACGCACGGTTTGTAAGTTACGGGCGATTTTCCGATAAGGACATTTTGGACATTTCCACTGGAGGGGCGATTTTGTAATTAAATATAACTTTGGGGGCAAAATATTAAAAGAACAAAAAACCACTTTCAAGTGGCCAAATCCTAGCCATTAAATCCAAATGTGTTGGACAAATCATGGCCATTGAAAATAAACCAAATCCTAGCAATTAAATCCAAATGTGTTGGACAAATCATGGCCATTGAAAATAAACAAAATCCTAGCCATTAAATCCAAATGTGTTGGACAAATCATGGCCATTGAAAATAAACCAAATCCTAGCCATTAAATCCAAATGTGTTGGACAAATCATGGCCATTGAAAATAAACCAAATCCTAGCCATTAAATCCAAATGTGTTGGACAAATCATGGCCATTGAAAATAAATAAATAAATTAAATGGAAATTAAATTATAAATAACTAATTATGGTCTTCCAAACACAAGTAAGGATCAAAAAGACACCACCATCACCACTTTTCTTCTTCTTTAAGTCGTGCTCCCCCTGTAACACCCCCATATCCAATGCACACACACTACAACCACAACAATGTAGCATAAGTGCACCAAACATAGGGATGCTACGGTTTTCTTAATATTCAAAACACTTTAAACTTGATACAATACCTTTATCATTATACATTATAGAAAAGTAAATCATTTACTTTTAAAACAAAACATATTAGTTATATATATATACATTTAAATATTACACAGCGGAAGTTATAAAATATGTACATATTTACACATTAAACATTTCTTTACAAAATATACAGAAGTATACATGATTGGCAATTCTCTTCTAATCTTTAAGTTCCCAAAATCAACTCTTCAAGGTCTACTCTCACTTGGTCTTGATGAACTCTCGGGTTCAACTCTATCAACTCTATTACCTGCGCGATTAAACACTATCGCGCTAAGCCAACGGCTTAGTAAGATAAAACATGCTAATGGTATGCTTTAATGTAATGCAATTTCACATATGTTAATGATAAGATCAACATCATACATATAAAGTTAACCACATAATTATGCATTTCACAAATCATAGTCATATGAGCATACCACATTTCAACATCTTTCCACATTCAACATTAATCAATCATACTCAATAAACAACATCCCATTTCATTAGCTCATAACATTATTTAGGACATTCATATAACCTTGACACCTATGGGCCCAACAAGTATTTAATACGATATTCAGAGTTCAGAGTTACTGATTTGGTTCATAGTCACAATAATCACGCCCGTAGGCAATGTATATACATGTATCTCTATCCATGGATAGTGTAACAGACCCAGTCTCTTGGACCATCACTCAACACATATGAGGAGATCCTCAACCCGGCAAGACTGTTACAAATCATATATCTTATATTCACAATTCTCATAGTGTAACAGACCCAGTCTCTTGGACCATCAACTCAACACATATGAGGAGATCCTCAACCCGGCAAGACTGTTACCTTTCATCATTTCTTAGGCATGCCACCCAAATCCAGAACTCTGAAACTGAATAACATATTAAACAAACAATACATTTATTATATAGTTACCATTTCCATTCTCAAATTCTCATCATCATAGCCAATCACAATGGCATTGTCTCATATCATATCTTATTTGAATTATCATTGCATCTTTGATATACATTTCAATTTCAAGGTATATTACTCATGAAACACATTACCATTCACAATGCATAACATAACATTGTTCAATCTCAACAATGCAATTAGGGCAAAGAACAATTGATATGATTCATAGTTTTAGGACCTTACACATGCATTTGATTATATCATTCACAACCTAATCCAAAAGGAATATTAGCAAAATGACCATATGAATAGTACATTCTGGTTTTAGACTCCATTTTATCCTTATTTTGAAAAATTGTATAAAATAATCTACTTGACTAAAAATTCTAAAATTTTTACAGAATTTAGTTTTGTATCTTAAAATCATTCCTTTAAAATTTCAGATCAAACTGAACACAAAATCTTGGTCAAATAGTTCACCTAACCAGACTGCCCCAATTGCCCTGCATCCTGGCAGCAGTTCTGAACTTTGTGAATTCCATAAATCAAATTCAATCAACGTGGTTCCAAATTATTTTTCTCAAATACTAGACTCACTAAGCAACAACATATCCAAAATTCAATTGGATATGATTTTTCTACATTTTATTAAAAATCCCGAAATATAGCTGTCTCAGTTAAGGTACCTGCTGGAACAGGTCTAATAAAAATAATCTTTCTAAACTCATAACCATTCCAAAATCGAATCAACATATTTTTCAGTCATTCTAGACTCATAGAGGCACAACATATCAAAAATTCACTTCAAGAACATTTTTCTATAATTAATTAAAAATCATACAAGTCACAGCCTTTACTAATTGTAAAACAGAAAGAAATTTCACTAAACACAACTCTTACTCAACACAATCACTTCCAACACCTTCACCAACTCAACTTCTCATCTATCAAGAAAAATCAATACTTAAAATCACACCCTAAGCAACTTAATCATACCATCATCAAATCACAACTCAACTCAAGCATAACTTCAAAAATAACAAGGGTAAACAAGAGAAAACTTACCAAATAATGAAATTCCTTGAAACTCCAACTTGTAACTTTGAAAACTTCCTTCACTTTGAGCTTGAAATCATCAAAACCATCACTTGTTCTCTTGCTCTCTTGTCTCTTTGGTGAGCCGGCCACACAACAACAAGAAGAAGAAGAAATGATGAAGAAACACAAAGTCAATAGGCATTAAATACCCATCCAAAAGAAAATTACTATAATACCCTCACCCATTTAACTAAGCTTTTGTCATATCTATACCCATTTAAGTAATTTCACAACCAACACAAAAATATCCTCTTTCCTTGACTTTCCATTTTGACCACTTTATATGTTATATATATCACCATATAAGCAACATATACAATTATCTCTAAACCCTCTTTTCTTTCCCAACCACCAAACAAAAACATTTTCTTCCAATTTCTTATCAACTTATCATATATACATAATTCAAGTGCAACAACAATAACATCAAGACTACTAGGGCATAATTAGGGATATTACAATTCTCCCCCTCTAGAAAGAAATTTCATCCTCGAAATTACCTGAAATTAACTCTGAAATAACTGAGGATACTGGTATCGCATGGTATGCTCTGTAACACCCCCATATCCAATGCACACACACTACAACCACAAAAATGTAGCATAAGTGCACCAAACATAGGGATGCTACGGTTTTCTTAACATTCAAAACACTTTAAACTTGATTCAATACCCTTATCATTATACATTATAGAAAAGTAGATCATTTACTTATAAAACAAAACATATTAGTTATATATATATACATTTAAATATTACACAGCGGAAGTTATAAAATATGTACATATTTACATATTAAACATTTCTTTACAAAATATAAAGAAGTATACATGATTTGCAAGTCTACTCTGATCTTTAAGCTCCCAAAATGGATTCTTCAAGGTCTACTCTCACTTGGTCTTGATGAACTCTCGGGTTCAACTCTATCAACTCTATTACCTGCGCGATTAAACACTATCGCGCTAAGCCAACGGCTTAGTAAGATAATCATGCAAATGATATGACTTAGTGCAATGCAATGTCATTTCTCAATCCATATTATACATGTAACATCATATGTGCAAAACTAACAACATACTTTCATATTACATATCACATTTCAATATCTTTTCATATATCTCATTAATATTCATTTAACCATTCATAATCAACACTAAACAAAGACAAGCATGGGCCCAAGACACACTAATATGCGATTCAATTTTTAGAGTTAATGCTTTGGTTTTGTTATCACATTTATCAATATCATATACCCAACTAGGCTTCAAGGATTAAGTTCAACCAAGCTTCAAGGGGAGCAAAGCATGCTAAGCTTCTACCCAACTTGGCTTCAAGAACTAACCCAACCTAGCTTCAAGGGTGGTAACATCTCAATTAGGCTTCAAGGATTCAATCCAACCTAACTTCAAGAGATTGTTACACTTATTAGGCATGCCACCAACAACCAACTCTGAAAATGGAATAACACATTAGCCACACAATTCATTTATTATTCAATGATCATTTTCATTCTCAATTCTCAACAACATTTAGGCAAACATGCTTTATTTCTTTCAAATGCATCATCATAGCCAAACACAATGGCATTATCTCATATCATGTCTTATTTGAATTATCATTTCATCTTTGATATACATTTTAATTTCAATGTACATTACTCATGAAACACATTACCATTCACAATGCATAACCTAACATTGTTCAATCTCAACAATGCAATTAGGGCAAAGAATTATTGATATGATTCATAGTTTTAGGACCTTACACATGCATTTGATTATATCATTCATTGATTCAAGTGTGTTTAAAGTGTTTAGGGTTAGGCTTAGGGACCAACCTACCCTTGAAAAACCAAAACAATGCAATTAGAACAAAGAAATAAAACCCTAACCAACACATTGGAGGGACACGGGCAGCACCTTTGAGGGACACGGCCAAGCTTGTGGCCGTGTCTCTCAACCTCACTTGACAGTAAGCAACACGGGCAAGGGACACGGCCAAGCTTGTGGCCGTGTCTCTTAAACCAAAATTCACAGTAGCTAACACGGCTTGGGAACACAGCCATGTCACCCAAAAACTAATCCAACACGCCCAAAATCCCTTGGCTTGGCCGTGTCTCACATTGCTTTTGGCCGTGTCTCCCAAAACACAAACCCTAATATGCACAACTCTCCTCCAATTGCACTCAAACTCATCAAACGCCATATAACATGTTTCAAATGAATGGAATCAATGTTCTAAACACAAATTCTACATGTTTAACACAATATTCCTTATTAAAACACATCAACCAAAACATTTAAACACATACCATTTCAAACCCTAAAACCAACTTTACACTTGAACTTCCACTATCAAAATCCATTTAAACTTACAACCAAACCAACCTCAATTCAACCTTTTAACTAACAATCAACTTTAACACTTGTAAACACATATCAAACACCCAAATCATCACATCAACAAATCACAATTCAATATAGACATAACCTCAAAATTACCAAAGGAATTCAAGAGATTTCTTACCTAAGATGAAGAAATTCCACAATTCTCTTGTCAAATCCTTTGATTGCTTCTTCAATTTGCTTCTAGCACCATGAATACCTCTCTTGCTCTCTCTTCTCTTCAATGGCCGGCCTCTTCAAGAAAGAAAGAAGAAAATGCACAAGTCAAACACCTTTTCTTCTTTTAATCTCCACCATGCATTCCACTTCAAGTAATTACTCAAATACCCCTCATCATTTAACTTAGCTTTTGTCTCTTATAAACCCAATTAAGTAATTTCACATGCCATATAAAAATCTCCTCTTGCATTGACTCTCTCCCTTTGACCATTTTATATGTTATATATATCATCATATACACAACATATACCATTCTCTCTAAACCCTATTTTCTTTCCAAAACACATATACACAAGCATTCTCCTCCCAATTTCTTTTCTTAACACATCATATACATTCAATCCAATTTATAACAATAACAACAACAACAATATAACCAAGACTTCTAGGGCATACATGAGGATATTACAATTCTCCCCCTCTAAAAAGAAATTTCGTCCTCAAAATTACCTGATATCAAATCTGAAACAATTGCAGATATTGCTCTCGCATAGATTGCTCACTTTCCCAAGTTGCTTCTTCTTTTGCATCATTCTTCCATAGAACCTTCACCAATGGCACTCTCTTGTTTCTCAGCTCTTTCACATCACGTGCCAAAATAGCAACTGGTTCCTCTTCAAATGTCAGATCATGATTTACTTCAATTGACTCAATCGGCAACACATGAGATGGATCCGACCTATACCTCCTCAACATAGAAACATGAAATACGTTATGAATCCGATTCAACTCAGGTGGCAAAGCAAGCCGATAAGCAACTGGCCCAACTCTTTCCAAAACTTCATAAGGTCCAATGAAACGAGGACTCAATTTTCCTTTTCGACTGAACCTCAAAATCTTCTTCCAAGGAGACACTTTCAAAAATACCTTATCTCCAACATCAAACTCTATGTCCCTCCTTTTCAGATCTGCATAAGACTTTTGTCGGTCTGAAGCTGCTTTTAACCTGCCTCGAATCAACTTTACTTTCTCTTCAGTTTCTTGAATTAAATCAGGCCCAACCAACTTATTATCTCCAAGCTCATTCCAACAAAGAGGTGTCCTACACCGTCTGCCATACAATGCTTCAAACGGTGCCATACCAATGCTGGATTGGTGACTGTTGTTGTAAGCAAACTCCACAAGAGGTAAAAACCTATCCCAACTTCCAGAGAAATCGATGACACAGCTTCTCAACATGTCTTCAATAATCTGTATCACCCTCTCTGACTGTCCATCTGTCTGTGGATGAAAAGCAGTAATGAAGTGTAATCGAGAACCCAAAGCACTATGCAAATTCTTCCAAAATCTTGAAGTAAACCTGGGATCTCGATCAGACACTAAAGAAGTTGGAACACCATGCAGTTTCACAATCTCATGGATATACAGCTCAGCCAATCTCTCCAAAGAGTAATCCATCCGCACCGGAAGGAAATGAGCTGTCTTAGTCAATCTATCCACAATCACCCATATGGCATCATGTTTCTTTTGTGTCAATGGCAAACCAGACACAAAATCCATTGTCACTCTTTCCCACTTCCATTCTGGCACTGACAACGGTTGAAGCAACCCGGTTGGAACTTGATGCTCTGCTTTAACCTTCTGACAAGTGAGACATTTCGATACAAACTCAGCAATATCTCTCTTCAGACCCATCCACCAATAATGTTGTCTCAAATCATGATACATCTTTGTATTACCCGGATGCATAGCAAACACTGACTGATGAGCTTCTTCCAAAATGATCCTTTTCAAATCAGCATCATCGGGTACACACAATCTGCTCTTGAACCAGAGACTTCCATCACTCTTCACAATAAAATCTCTACCCTTTCCACTCTGACAATCCGAAACAATCTCCTGTATCTTCTTATCGGCCAACTGAGCTTCTTTGATCTAATCTAAAAAAACCGGCTTCAATTGCAACTGTGCCAATAATGCACCATCAACACAAGGTACAAAACTGACATGCAATGCTCTCAACTCAACAAGCAACGAGAGCGAGTAAACAGTTAAACCAGCTAAAGACTTCCAACTCAAGGCATCAGCAACAACATTTGCTTTACCTGGATGATAGTCAATCAAGCAGTCGTAGTCTTTAATCAATTCTAACCATCTCCTCTGACGAAGATTAAGTTCTTTCTGGACACCCAAATACTTCAAACTCTTGTGATCAGTGTAGATGAAACATTTCTCCCCAAACAGATAGTGGCGCCAAATCTTCAATGCAAACACAATGGCAGCCAATTCCAAATCATGAGTCGGATAGTTAAGCTCATGCGATTTCAACTATCGAGATGCATAAGCTATAACTTTCCCTTCTTGCATCAATACACACCCCAAACCTCTATGTGAAGCATCACTGTAGATCACATATGGTTTGCCTTCAACAGGTAAAGTAAGAACAGGCGCTTGAGTTAACATTTCTCTCAACTGTTCAAAGCTCGCCTGACACTGATCTGTCCACAAAAACCTCACTCCCTTACGAAGCAATCTGGTGAGTGGAGTAGCTATCAAAGAAAACCCTTTCATAAACCGCCGGTAATAACCTGCCAAACCTAGAAAACTTCTAACCTCTGTCACCGACTTGGGTGGACTCCAATTCAATATAGCTTCAACTTTACTTGGATCAACTCTAATGCCTTCAGCTGAAACAATATGTCCGAGAAAAGCGACTTGATCCAACCAGAACTCACACTTCGACAATTTGGCAAACAACTGCTTCTCTCTCAAAATCTGTAATACAATCCGCAGATGCATGTCATGTTCCTCTTTATTCCGCGAATACACCAGAATATCATCTATAAACACTACCACAAACTGATCCAGATAGGGCCTGAACACCCTATTCATCAAATCCATGAAAGCTGCAGGTGCATTCGTCAGACCAAAAGGCATAACTAGAAATTCATAATGCCCATACCTGGTCCGGAAAGCTGTCTTCGGCACATCTTCAGCTCTGACTCTCAGCTGATGGTACCCTGATCTCAGATCAATTTTGGAAAACACAGCTGCACCCTTCAATTGATCAAAGAGATCATCGATTCTAGGCAAAGGATATTTATTTTTAATAGTCACCTTGTTCAATTGCCTATAATCGATACACAACCTCATAGTACCATCTTTCTTCTTCACAAATAGCCAGGAGCTCCCCAAGGAGAAACACTGGGGCGAATAAATCCTTTGTCCAACAACTCCTGTAATTGCACTTTCAATTCCCTCAATTCTGCTGGTGCCATTCGATAAGGAGTAATCGAAATAGGAGTGGTACCAGGCAACAATTCAATACCGAACTCCACCTCTCTCTCAGGAGGCAATCCTGGCAACTCCTCTGGAAACACATCTGGAAAATCTGCAACTGTGGCAATGCTATCAATTTGAGAACCCTTTACTCTAGTATCTACCACATGAGCAAGATAGGCTTCACACCCCTTTCTAATCAACCTCCTGGCTGCAACAGTTGAAACAAATAAGGAGGCTAGCTGTTCCTGCTCATTAGATACTATCACCTCTCTACCATCAGCAGTTCTCAAA
Source organism: Garcia nutans (assembly GCA_947685225.1). Lineage (NCBI taxonomy): Eukaryota > Viridiplantae > Streptophyta > Magnoliopsida > Malpighiales > Euphorbiaceae > Garcia > Garcia nutans. The sequence goes on from CANTUV010000044.1 coordinate 22,847,128, forward strand.
GAAACAATTTTTCTTTTACAGTCTACCACAGCTCCATGTCGAGATAGCCAATCCATACCTAAGATCACATCATATTCCTTAAATGGCATCTCAATCAAATCTCCAAGGAACTCCTCACCTTGCACCCTCACTGCACTATCCCGGTGCACTTTACTAACAATCACACTATGCCCTAACGGATTTGTCACCAACACATCAAATCCTAGGGACTCAGCATGCACATCAAATACAGGCAAAATAGATGCACTAATATAAGAATGGGTGGAACCCGGATCAATCAAAGCAAGTACTGGAGTATTAAATAAAGAAAAAGTACCAGCTATGACTGCCGATGCATCTGGCTGCCTCTGCATAACATACATCCTCTGGGAAGAACCAACCTCCTCTGGTCTACTATCCCTAGATGTAGCACCTCCTCTAGCACTGAACCCAGATCTGCCTCCCCGGTTGCTACCTCTGCCTCCTCGGCCTCCCCTCGCACTAGGTCGAGAAGCTGCTGTATCAACTAACATCAGCTCTTGCCTCTCAGGGCAATCTCTCACAAAGTGATCAGGTGACCCACACTTGAAACATACCCCTGCAACACCAGCCTTCCAACAAGGACCACCATGCGGCCTACCACAATGGATGCAGATGGGTAAGGTGGATCTCTGAACCATAGGGGTCGGTGCACTCGCCACCGAAGCTGCAGGTCTAAATCTCTGCCTCTGTAACTGCACTGACCTACCCGTCGGTCTCTGGCTCCTACTACTCCGAGGAACAAAACTTCCTCTACCCCTCTTCGCAGAAGAAGACCCTGCCTCGAACTGGGGCCTTCTAACCCTAACCTCTTCTTCTGAAGCAACCGCAATACCCTGAGCTCGCTCTACACTTCGAGCTGTTGCCACAAGCTGTGAAAAATCTTGATACCTGGATCCAGCCACTAAGCACATGATCGAGGGCCTCAATCCCTCCTCAAATCGCCGACATCTATCAATCTCATCAGCAATGATACCCCCAGCATACTGACTTAATCGAATAAACTCAACCTCATATTCAGTTACAGTCCGGTGATCTTGCTTCAAATCTAGAAACTCTCTTTTCTTCCCATCTTTATACTCCCTTGGAGTATACTTCAATTCAAACTCCCTCAGAAAATCTGTATAGGATAAGGTAGGTGGATCATCCATAGAATGGGGCACTGTCTTCCACCAACTATATGCATCCTTCTGCAACAAGGATCTTGCATAATCAAACTTTTCCTCTGGAGTGGCTTGCAACTGAACAAATATTCTCTGAACTTTGTCAAGCCACTGCTCTGCTACAGCTGGGTCAGTAGTACCAAGAAAATCCTCCGCTCCATACTTCCTTAGTTTGTCATAATGCCTCACAGATACCAAAGGCTGAGGAGGTGGTGGCGGTGGTTGTACTGGTGCTTGCCTCATAACTTCCATCATATGTCTAAACCAGGCTGGCGGAACCTCCTCTCCAGCTGGTCTACCCGACACCGAAGCAGGTGCCTCCTCAACACTATCAATCCTAGCTCCATCATCAGGAGCAACGCTCTCCTCACTACCCTCAAGTGACTGTCTCAAATGAGGATCCATCAACACCTAACACTGCAAACACAACATACTACATCTTATTAAAGATCAGAGGTTGCCAATCCCAAACATGTATTTTTATTCAAAACCAACTTTTTAAGTAAAATATTCTTTTTATTACATTTTACCTAGGTTGAGAATCTCAAACCTAGGCTCTGATACCAAACCAATTGTAACACCCCCATATCCAATGCACACACACTACAACCACAACAATGTAGCATAAGTGCACCAAACATAGGGATGCTACGGTTTTCTTAACATTCAAAACACTTTAAACTTGATTCAATACCCTTATCATTATACATTATAGAAAAGTAGATCATTTACTTATAAAACAAAACATATTAGTTATATATATATATATACATTTAAATATTACACAGCGGAAGTTATAAAATATGTACATATTTACATATTAAACATTTCTTTACAAAATATAAAGAAGTATACATGATTGGCAAGTCTACTCTGATCTTTAAGCTCCCAAAATGGATTCTTCAAGGTCTACTCTCACTTGGTCTTGATGAACTCTCGGGTTCAACTCTATCAACTCTATTACCTGCGCGATTAAACACTATTGCGCTAAGCCAACGGCTTAGTAAGATAATCATGCAAATGATATGACTTAGTGCAATGCAATGTCATTTCTCAATCCATATTATACATGTAACATCATATGTGCAAAACTAACAACATACTTTCATATTACATATCACATTTCAATATCTTTTCATATATCTCATTAATATTCATTTAACCATTCATAATCAACACTAAACAAAGACAAGCATGGGCCCAAGACACACTAATATGCGATTCAATTTTCAGAGTTAATGCTTTGGTTTTGTTATCACATTTATCAATATCATATACCCAACTAGGCTTCAAGGATTAAGTTCAACCAAGTTTCAAGGGGAGCAAAGCATGCTAAGCTTCTACCCAACTTGGCTTCAAGAACTAACCCAACCTAGCTTCAAGGGTGGTAACATCTCAATTAGGCTTCAAGGATTCAATCCAACCTAACTTCAAGAGATTGTTACACTTATTAGGCATGCCACCAACAACCAACTCTGAAAATGGAATAACACATTAGCCACACAATTCATTTATTATTCAATGATCATTTTCATTCTCAATTCTCAACAACATTTAGGCAAACATGCCTTATTTCTTTCAAATGCATCATCATAGCCAAACACAATGGCATTATCTCATATCATGTCTTATTTGAATTATCATTTCATCTTTGATATACATTTTAATTTCAATGTATATTACTCATGAAACACATTACCATTCACAATGCATAACCTAACATTGTTCAATCTCAACAATGCAATTAGGGCAAAGAACAATTGATATGATTCATAGTTTTAGGACCTTACACATGCATTTGATTATATCATTCATTGATTCAAGTGTGTTTAAAGTGTTTAGGGTTAGGCTTAGGGACCAACCTACCCTTGAAAAACCAAAACAATGCAATTAGAACAAAGAAATAAAACCCTAACCAACACATTGGAGGGACACGGGCAGCACCTTTGAGGGACACGGCCAAGCTTGTGGCCATGTCTCTCAACCTCACTTGACAGTAAGCAACACGGGCAAGGGACACGGCCAAACTTGTGGCCGTGTCTCTTAAACCAAAATTCACAGTAGCTAACACGGCTTGGGAACACGGCCATGTCACCCAAAAACTAATCCAACACGCCCAAAATCCCTTGGCTTGGCCGTGTCTCACATTACTTTTGGCCGTGTCTCCCAAAACACAAACCCTAATATGCACAACTCTCCTCCAATTGCACTCAAACTCATCAAACACCATATAACATGTTTCAAATGAATGGAATCAATGTTCTAAACACAAATTCTACATGTTTAACACAATATTCCTTATTAAAACACATCAACCAAAACATTTAAACACATACCATTTCAAACCCTAAAACCAACTTTACACTTGAACTTCCACTATCAAAATCCATTTAAACTTACAACCAAACCAACCTCAATTCAATCTTTTAACTAACAATCAACTTTAACACTTGTAAACACATATCAAACACCCAAATCATCACATCAACAAATCACAATTCAATATAGACATAACCTCAAAATTACCAAAGGAATTCAAGAGATTTCTTACCTAAGATGAAGAAATTCCACAATTCTCTTGTCAAATCCTTTGATTGCTTCTTCAATTTGCTTCTAGCACCATGAATACCTCTCTTGCTCTCTCTTCTCTTCAATGGCCGGCCTCTTCAAGAAAGAAAGAAGAAAATGCACAAGTCAAACACCTTTTCTTCTTTTAATCTCCACCATGCATTCCTCTTCAAGCAATTACTCAAATACCCCTCATCATTTAACTTAGCTTTTGTCTCTTATAAACCCAATTAAGTAATTTCACATGCCATATAAAAATCTCCTCTTGCATTGACTCTCTCCCTTTGACCATTTTATATGTTATATATATCATCATATACACAACATATACCATTCTCTCTAAACCCTATTTTCTTTCCAAAACACATATACACAAGCATTATCCTCCCAATTTCTTTTCTTAACACATCATATACATTCAATCCAATTTATAACAATAACAACAACAACAATATAACCAAGACTTCTAGGGCATACATGAGGATATTACATGCTCACTTTCCCAAGTTGCTTCCTCTCTTGCATGATTCTTCCACAGAACTTTTACCAAAGGCACATTCTTATTTCTTAACTCTTTTACATCAGGTGCCAAGATAGCAACTGGTTCCTCTTCAAATGTCAAGTCTGGGCTCACTTCAATAGATTCAAATGGCAACACATGAGATGGATCCGACCTATATCTCCTCAACATAGAAACATGGAATACATTATGAATACGATCCAACTCAGGTGGCAAAGCAAGTCGATACGCCACTGGCCCAACTCTTTCTAACACTTCATACGGCCCAATGAAACGAGGACTCAATTTTCCTTTCCGACCGAACCTCAAAATCTTCTTCCAAGGAGACACTTTCAGAAATACCTTATCTCCAACATCAAACTCTATATCTCTCCTTTTCAGATCTGCATAAGACTTTTGTCGGTCTGAAGTTGCTTTTAACCTGCCTCGAATCAACTTTACTTTTTCTTCAGTTTCTTGAATCAAATCAGGACCAACCAACTTATTATCTCCAAGCTCATTCCAACAAAGAGGTGTCCTACACCGTCTGCCATACAATGCTTCAAACGGTGCCATACCAATGCTGGATTGGTGACTGTTGTTGTAAGCAAACTCCACAAGAGGTAAAAACCTATCCCAACTTCTAGAGAAATCGATGACACAGCTTCTCAACATGTCCTCAATAATCTGTATCACCCTCTCTAACTGTCCATCCGTCTGTGGATGAAAAGCAGTGCTGAAATGCAGTCGAGAACCTAAAGCACTATGCAAACTCTTCCAAAATCTGGAAGTAAACCTAGGATCTCGATCAGACACTAAAGAAGTTGGAACACCATGCAGTTTCACAATCTCATGGATATACAGCTCAGCCAACCTTTCCAAAGAATAATCCATTCGAACCGGAAGGAAATGAGCTGTCTTAGTCAATCTATCCACAATCGCCCATATAGCATCATGCTTCTTTTGTGTCAATGGCAAACCAGACACAAAATCCATTGTCACTCTTTCCCACTTCCATTCTGGCACTGACAATGGTTGAAGCAACCCAGTTGGAACTTGATGCTCTGCTTTAACCTTCTGACAAGTGAGACATTTCGATACAAACTCAGCAATGTCTCTCTTCAACCCCATCCACCAATAATGCTGTCTCAAATCATGATACATCTTCGTATTACCCGGATGCATAGCAAACATTGACTGATGAGCTTCTTCTAAAATGACTCTTTTCAAATCAGCATCATCGGGTACACACAATCGGTTCTTAAACCAGAGACTCCCATCATCTTTCACAACAAAATCTCTAGTCTTCCCATTCTTGCAATCTGAAATAATCTTCTGAATCTTCATATCAATCAACTGAGCCTCTTTGATCTGATCTAACAGAACTGGTTTCAAAAGCAACTGTGCCAACAATGCACCATCATCACAAACTACAAAACTGGCATGCAATGCTCTCAACTCAACAAGCAACGAGAGCGAGTAGACTGTTAAACCAGCTAAAGACTTCCGACTCAAGGCATCAGCAACAACATTTGCTTTACCTGGATGATAGTCAATCAAGCAGTCGTAGTCTTTAATCAATTCTAACCATCTCCTCTGACGAAGATTGAGTTCTTTCTGGACACCCAAATACTTTAAACTCTTGTGATCAGTATAGATGAAACATTTCTCCCCAAACAGATAGTGGCGCCAAATCTTTAATGCAAACACAATGGCAGCCAATTCCAAATCATGGGTCGGATAGTTAAGCTCATGCGGTTTCAACTGCCGAGATGCATAAGCTATAAATTTCCCTTCCTGCATCAATACACACCCTAAACCTCTATGTGAAGCATCACTGTAGATCACATATGGTTTGCCTTCAACAGGTAAAGTAAGAACAGGCGCTTGAGTCAACATATCTCTCAACTGTTCAAAGCTCGCCTGACACTGATCTGTCCACAAAAACCTCACTCCCTTACGAAGCAATCTGGTGAGTGGAGTAGCTATCAAAGAAAACCCTTTCACAAACCGCCGGTAATAGCCTGCCAAACCCAGAAAACTTCTAATCTCTGTCACAGACTTGGGTGGACTCCAATTTAAAATGGCTTCAACTTTGCTCGGATCAACTCTGATGCCTTCTGCAGAAACAATATGTCCGAGAAAAGCTACTTGATCCAACCAGAACTCACACTTCGACAATTTGGCAAATAACTGATTCTCTCTCAAAATCTGCAACACAATCCGCAGATGCATGTCATGCTCCTCCTCATTCCGCGAATACACCAATATATCATCGATGAAGACCACTACAAACTGATCCAGATAGGGCCTAAACACCCTATTCATCAAATCCATAAAAGCTGCAGGTGCATTCGTCAGACCAAAAGGCATAACTAAAAATTCATAATGCCCATACCTGGTCCGAAAAGCGGTCTTAGGAACATCTTCAGCTTTGACTCTCAACTGATGGTACCCAGATCTCAAATCAATTTTAGAAAATACAGCTGCACCCTTCAATTGATCAAAGAGATCATCGATTCTAGGCAAAGGATATTTACTTTTAATGGTCACCTTGTTCAATTGCCTATAATCGATACACAACCTCATAGTACCATCTTTCTTTTTCACAAATAGCACAGGAGCTCCCCAAGGAGAAACACTGGGGCGAATAAATCCTTTGTCCAACAACTCCTGTAATTGCACTTTCAACTCCCTCAATTCTGCTGGTGCCATTCTATAAGGAGTAATGGAGATAGGAGTGGTATTAGGCAACAATTCAATACCGAACTCCACCTCTCTCTCAGGAGGTAACCCTGGCAACTCCTCTGGAAATACATCCGGGAACTCAGCAACTGTGCCAATGCTATCAATAGGGGAACCCTTCACTCTAGTATCCACCACATGAGCAAGATAGGCTTCACACCCCTTTCTAATCAACCTCCTGGCTGCAACAGCTGAAACAAATAAGGAGGCTAGCTATTCCTGCTCATTAGATACTATCAACTCTCTACCATCACCCGTTCTCAAAGAAACAATTTTCTTTTTACAATCTACCACAGCTCCATGTCGAGATAGCCAGTCCATGCCTAAGATCACATCATATTCTTTAAATGGCATCTCAATCAAATCTCCAAGAAACTCCTCACCTTGCACCCTCACAACACTATCTCGGTGCACCTTACTCACAACCACACTATGCCCTAACGGATTTGTCACCAACACATCAAATCCTAGGGACTCAGCATGCACATCAAATACAGGCAAAACAGATGCACTAATATATGAATGCGTGGAACCCGGATCAATCAAAGCAAGTACTAGAGTATTAAATAAAGAAAAAGTACAAGTTATGACTGCCAATGTATCTGGCTGCCTCTGCATAACATACATCCTCTGGGAAGATCCAACCTCCTCTGGTCTACCCTCCCTGGATGTAGCACCTCCTCTAGAACTGAATCCTGGTCTACCTCCCCGGCTGGCACCTCTGCCTCCTCTGCCTCCCCTCACACTAGCTCGAGAAGCAGCAGAATCAACTGGCATCTGCTCCTGCCTCTCAGGACAGTCTCTCACAAAGTGGTCAGGTGATCCACACCTGAAGCATACCCCTGATCTACTATGCCTCCAACAAACGCCCCCATGTCTTCCACCACACTGGTTACACACAGGTAAGGTGGATCTCTGAACTCCAAGAGTAGGAGCACTCGCTACTAAAGCTGCAGGTCTAAATCTCTGCCTCTGGAACTGCACTGACCTACCCGCTGGTCTCTGGCTCCTACTACTCCAAGGAACAAAACTTCCTCTACCCCTCTTTGCAGAAGAAGACCCTGCCTTAAACTGGGGCCTCCTAACCCTAACCTCTTCCTCTGAAGCAGCTGCAATAACTTGAGCTCGCTCTACACTTCGAGCTGCTGCCACCAGCTGTGGGAAATCCTGATATCTGGATCCAGCCACTAAGCACATGATAGAGGGCCTCAATCCCTCCTCAAAATGCCGACATCTATCAATCTCATCAGCAATGATACCCCCAGCATACTGACTCAGCCGAATAAACTCAACTTCATACTCAGTTACAGTCTTGCTATCTTGCTTCAAGCTTAAGAACTCCATCTTCTTCATGTCTTTATACTCCCTAGGAGTATACTTCAACTCAAATTCCCTCAGAAAATCAGTGTAAGACAGTGTTGGAGGATCATCCATAGAATGGGGCACCGTCTTCCACCAATCGTAGGCATCTTTCTGCAGCAAAGATCTTGCATAGTCAAATTTTTCCTCAGGGGTAGCTTGTAACTGAATAAAGATCCTCTGAACTTTGTCAAGCCACTGCTCTGCTACAGCTGGGTCAGTAGTACCAATGAAATCCTCCGCTCCATACTTCCTTAATTTGTCATAATGCCTCATCTGTACCTGAGGCTGATGTGGTGGTGGAGGTGGCTGCACTGGTGCTTGTCTCATTACTTCCATCATATGCCTGAACCAAGCTGATGGAACCTCATCACCAACTGGTCTCCCTGACACAGAGGCAGGTGCCTCCTCAACACTATCAACTCTAGCTCCCTCAGCAGGAGCAATACTCTCGGCACTACCCTCAATCGACTGACGTGAGTGAGAATCCATTACAACCTAAGTCTGCAAACACAACATACTACATCTTATTAAAGATCAGAGGTTGCCAATCCCAAACATGTATATTATTTCAAAACCAACTTTTTAAGTAAAATATTCTTTTTATTACATTTTACCTAGGCTGAGAATCTCAAACCTAGGCTCTGATACCAAAACAATTGTAACACCCCCATATCCAATGCATACACACTACAACCACAACAATGTAGCATAAGTGCACCAAACATAGGGATGCTACGGTTTTCTTAATATTCAAAACACTTTAAACTTGATACAATACCTTTATCATTATACATTATAGAAAAGTAAATCATTTACTTTTAAAACAAAACATATTAGTTATATATATATATATACATTTAAATATTACACAGCGGAAGTTATAAAATATGTACATATTTACACATTAAACATTTCTTTACAAAATATACAGAAGTATACATGATTGGCAATTCTCTTCTGATCTTTAAGTTCCCAAAATCAACTCTTCAAGGTTTACTCTCACTTGGTCTTGATGAACTCTCGGGTTCAACTCTATCAACTCTATTACCTGCGCGATTAAACACTATCGCGCTAAGCCAACGGCTTAGTAAGATAAAACATGCTAATGGTATGCTTTAATGTAATGCAATTTCACATATGTTAATGATAAGATCAACATCATACATATAAAGTTAACCACATAATTATGCATTTCACAAATCATAGTCATATGAGCATACCACATTTCAACATCTTTCCACATTCAACATTAATCAATCATACTCAATAAACAACATCCCATTTCATTAGCTCATAACATTATTTAGGACATTCATATAACCTTGACACCTATGGGCCCAACAAGTATTTAATACGATATTCAGAGTTCAGAGTTACTGATTTGGTTCATAGTCACAATAATCACGCCCGTAGGCAATGTATATACATGTATCTCTATCCATGGATAGTGTAACAGACCCAGTCTCTTGGACCATCACTCAACACATATGAGGAGATCCTCAACCCGGCAAGACTGTTACAAATCATATATCTTATATTCACAATTCTCATAGTGTAACAGACCCAGTCTCTTGGACCATCAACTCAACACATATGAGGAGATCCTCAACCCGGCAAGACTGTTACCTTTCATCATTTCTTAGGCATGCCACCCAAATCCAGAACTCTGAAACTGAATAACATATTAAACAAACAATACATTTATTATATAGTTACCATTTCCATTCTCAAATTCTCATCATCATAGCCAATCACAATGGCATTGTCTCATATCATATCTTATTTGAATTATCATTGCATCTTTGATATACATTTCAATTTCAAGGTATATTACTCATGAAACACATTACCATTCACAATGCATAACATAACATTGTTCAATCTCAACAATGCAATTAGGGCAAAGAACAATTGATATGATTCATAGTTTTAGGACCTTACACATGCATTTGATTATATCATTCACAACCTAATCCAAAAGGAATATTAGCAAAATGACCATATGAATAGTACATTCTGGTTTTAGACTCCATTTTATCCTTATTTTGAAAAATTGTATAAAATAATCTACTTGACTAAAAATTCTAAAATTTTTACAGAATTTAGTTTTGTATCTTAAAATCATTCCTTTAAAATTTCAGATCAAACTGAACACAAAATCTTGGTCAAATAGTTCACCTAACCAGACTGCCCCAATTGCCCTGCATCCTGGCAGCAGTTCTGAACTTTGTGAATTCCATAAATCAAATTCAATCAACGTGGTTCCAAATTATTTTTCTCAAATACTAGACTCACTAAGCAACAACATATCCAAAATTCAATTGGATATGATTTTTCTACATTTTATTAAAAATCCCGAAATATAGCTGTCTCAGTTAAGGTACCTGCTGGAACAGGTCTAATAAAAATAATCTTTCTAAACTCATAACCATTCCAAAATCGAATCAACATATTTTTAAGTCATTCTAGACTCATAGAGGCACAACATATCAAAAATTCACTTCAAGAGCATTTTTCTATAATTAATTAAAAATCATACAAGTCACAGCCTTTACTAATTGTAAAACAGAAAGAAATTTCACTAAACACAACTCTTACTCAACACAATCACTTCCAACACCTTCACCAACTCAACTTCTCATCTATCAAGCAAAATCAATACTTAAAATCACACCCTAAGCAACTTAATCATACCATCATCAAATCACAACTCAACTCAAGCATAACTTCAAAAATAACAAGGGTAAACAAGAGAAAACTTACCAAATAATGAAATTCCTTGAAACTCCAACTTGTAACTTTGAAAACTTCCTTCACTTTGAGCTTGAAATCATCAAAACCATCACTTGTTCTCTTGCTCTCTTGTCTCTTTGGTGAGCCGGCCACACAACAACAAGAAGAAGAAGAAATGATGAAGAAACACAAAGTCAATAGGCATTAAATACCCATCCAAAAGAAAATTACTATAATACCCTCACCCATTTAACTAAGATTTTGTCATATCTATACCCATTTAAGTAATTTCACAACCAACACAAAAATATCCTCTTTCCTTGACTTTCCATTTTGACCACTTTATATGTTATATATATCACCATATAAGCAACATATACAATTATCTCTAAACCCTCTTTTCTTTCCCAACCACCAAACAAAAACATTCTCTTCCAATTTCTTATCAACTTATCATATATACATAATTCAAGTGCAACAACAATAACACCAAGACTACTAGGGCATAATTAGGGATATTACACCCCCTCCCTTCCATTTTCAAGGAGACAAGTTTCAAGTCCATGCCATTTCTCAAGTGAAATTCAATAGGAAATAAGGTAAGATACCATCCTAAGTCTTATTCTTTCATTAGAATTAGGTATTAGGCTATGTTTAGGAAGATTTGATATTATGTTCATGTTGGGAAAAAATTAGTAAGTTGATAATTATGGTGAAAAATGATAAACTACTTAAAGGAAATGATGAAAATGGTGATTATTAGTAAGAATAAGTAAAGGATTGTTAGAAAATCATAAGGTAACATCATGTTCATATCTAGGGTTTGTTCTTACATATGTGACATATTAAATTCATAGGAAATCAAGGAGATTAGAGAGGAAAGGAAGTGAAATAGATAAGAAGAGCAAGGAAAAGCAAGGTTTGGTACTTTACCTTTGAATAATTAATTTTGATTTGGTGATTTACCATAAAAGAAATTCTATTTGCTTACAAACTTTGGTTTATGGAAGTTTTGAAGTTGATGTTTAAATATATTGATTTGAGTTAAACATGTAAAAATTGTTAAAAGGAAGTGTTTGAATCTTCACTTTACTATTAAAGAAGCCTTAATATTGATTTGCAAAAGAAAAATAAACTGTCCTATGCATTTCAAATGTTTGGGCCGAAATGGTCCCAAAGTGACAGCTTCTGGACTATTTTTGTGGCAATTGTTTGGGGCAGCAAACGAATGAATTTTTCAACGAAATTTTACATGAAATTAGTTAACATATGAAATAAGTTTTCTATAAAATTTCATCCAAAAATAAGATCATTTACTTTGTCAAATGCATAACTGAAGTGAACTGAAATTTTGATGAAAACCCAGATTTTACTATTTATTTGGTCATGCCATTTTGCGTTGCTGATTTTACTCGCCGCAACACTATTCATTTGGTCAATTTGGGATATTTTGAGGAATGCTTTGAAATGTTTAATATATTTATTGTGGATATTAAATATGCGAAAAAGGGGAATGGTTTGACTAAAGAATGTGTTGCGCGGCATAAATGGCAAAGTGCGATGGGAATTTAAAATGATTTCGCGAGTCATTCTAAAATGAGGTTTGAGACTTAAATTGAATCATTTTAACCTTTTTGCTCTACTGGATAGTGGGAGTGGTAGATAAGGGTATGGTGCACTATACTAACGCATGCAGTACTGCTCATTATTGTGATATGATATTTTATTCAGTGGTGAGGCCACTGAAGCCAATGGGGAGGCCCATTGGTTAACCAGGATGGGGAGGCCCATTCCTGTGAATTGATATCGGTGGGGAGGCCCACCTATGTTACAGTGGGGAGGCCCACTGCCTTATCACTATGGTTCCCTATATACCAGTAGAGCCTGAATCAAAGACATATTATTTTTCGTTAAACTACGTATTGCAAAATGAGTTGATTTATGGTTTTTTTTACATTTGTTGGAAGCATATTTACACTGAATGTACAGAAACTTCCATTGGTTTAAGGTTGGTTGAATTATGATTTAATTACTTCCTTTTATTGCGAATACTTTCATATACTACTTTTATTTTTATTGGTAAAGTACCCACTGAGCGACAACGCTCAGCGAGTTAAGTTTTCCTTGACTCGTAGGTTCGGAGCAGTAGATAAATCTTGGGGAAGCAACGACCAGACCACAGCAAATCTCAGGGGTAGATCTTTTAGATCCATTATGAGTTAGCTAGTTGTGGCATGTATATAAATAAATGTAAAAGAGAATTTCTATGTTACAATGGTATGTTAGTAGTGTGTAATAATCATAAACCTTTACTTTATGTTGTATTAGAAGTGTGAACTCTTCTTGCAGATTTGTAGTTGAGGGTATAAGGTGAATTCATTGGGAGTGCATTAAATTTGATGGTATTCATATTGGTATGTGTAAAATGTTTTCAAAAATCAGAAAAACAAGTTTTGTCGACACTTGGGACCACCAATTATAGGGGAAACTCTGGCAAATTTTTTTTTTAAATATGCACTTAAAATTGGCTAAGTAAAATATTAAGACACAACCGCCATGAGATAATAGTCCATCTTGGTCTATAAACGTAGGCTAAGATGGGGTGTTACAGGGTCTTCATCTGTAAAGAGGGGTAGAGGAAGTTTTGCTCCAAGGTTCAGTAGGAGTCAGAGACAGCCGGGTAGGTCAGTGCAGTATCCGAGACAGAGATCGAGACCTACAACTTCTGTAGTCAGTGCTCCGACTCCAAGGATTCAGAGGTCTACTCCACCTACATGTGAGATTTGTTGCAGAAACCATGTGGGTGTTTGCTGGATGAGTGGCAGATCAGCTGTGTGTTTCAGGTGTGGATCGCCCAATCATTTTATTAGGGAGTGTCCTGAGATACAGGAGCCTAGACAGGCTGAGTCTGCAGCCTCTCGACCCAGTGTCAGCAGAGGTGGTCGAGGAAGTAGAGGTTTCAATAAGGGTGGTCGATCCGGGTACAGTCAGAGAGGAGGATCATCATCCGGAGGCAGTAGGCCAGAGGAGGCCGGATCTTCTCAGAGGGTGTATGTGATGCAGAGGCAGCCAGATGCTTCAGTAGTGATTGCTGGTACATTTTCTTTATTTGGCATTTTAGTACTTGCTTTCATTGATCCAGGATCTACACATTCATATATTAGTGCATCCATATTACCTTTGTCTGAATTGCATACAGAATCCTTAGGATTTGATGTTTTGGTGACAAATCCTTTAGGACATAGTGTGGTTGTTAGTAAGGTGCACCGTGATAGTGCTGTTGTGGTGCAAGGTGAGGAGTTTCTTGGAGATTTAATTGAAATGCCTTTTAAAGAATATGATTTGATCTTAGGCATGGATTGGCTGTCTAAACATGGAGCTGTGGTGGATTCTGTAAAGAAGTGTGTCACCTTGAGAACCAGTGATGGTAAAGAGGTGGTAGTATCTAGTGAGCAGAGACAACTTGCATCCTTGTTTGTATCAGCTGTAACAGCTAGGAAATTGATTAGAAAAGGGTGTGATGCTTATCTTGCTCATGTGGTGGATACTAGAGTTAAGAGTTCTCAACTTGATGATATCACCACAGTTGCAGATTTTTCGGATGTGTTTCCTAAGGATTTGCTAGGGTTACCCCCTGAGAGAGAGTTTGAGTTTGGTATCGATCTGTTGCCTGGTACCACTCCTATCTCTATCACTCCTTATCGAATGGCACCAGCTGAATTGAGAGAGTTGAAGGTGCAATTACAGGAGTTGTTGGATAAAGGGTTTATTCGCCACAGTGTTTCTCCTTGGGGAGCTCCTGTGTTGTTTGTGAAAAAGAAGGATGGCACTATGAGGTTATGCATCGATTATAGGCAATTGAACAAAGTGACTATTAAGAATAAATATCCTTTGCCTAGAATTGATGATCTCTTTGATCAATTGAAGGGAGAATCAGTGTTTTCCAAGATTGATTTGAGATCCGGGTACCATCAGTTGAGGGTTAGAGCTGAAGATGTTCCTAAGACAACTTTCCGCACCAGGTATGGGCATTATGAGTTTTTAGTAATGCCTTTTGGGTTGACGAATGCACCTGCAGCTTTCATGGATTTGATGAATAGGGTGTTTAGGCCCTATCTGGATCAATTTGTGGTAGTTTTCATCGATGATATTTTAGTGTATTCGCATGATGAAAAGGAGCATGATAAGCATTTGCGAATTGTGTTGCAGATTTTGAGAGAGAAGCAATTGTATGTTAAACTGTCAAAGTTTGAATTCTGGCTTGACCAAATTACTTTTCTGGGTCATATAGTTTTAGCAGATGGGATAAGAGTTGACCCAAATAAAGTTGAAGCTATTTTGAATTGGAGTCCACCAAAGTCTGTGACTGAAGTTAGAAGTTTTCTGGGTTTGGCAGGCTATTACCGACGGTTTGTGAAAGGTTTTCTTTAATAGCTACTCCACTCACCAGATTGCTTCGGAAGGGAGTTAGATTTGTGTGGACGGATCAGTGTCAAGCTAGTTTTGAACAGTTGAAAGAAATGTTTACTCAAGCACCTGTTCTTACTTTACCCGTGGAAGATAAACCATATGTGATTTATAGTGATGCTTCACATAATGGTTTAGGATGTGTTTTGATGCAAGAGGGTAAAGTCATAGCTTATGCTTCTCGGCAGTTGAAGCCGCACGAGCTTAACTATCCAACTCATGATTTGGAGTTGGCAGCTATAGTGTTTGCTTTGAAGATTTGGCGACATCACTTATATGGGGAGAAATGTTTTATCTATACGGATCATAAAAGTTTGAAATATTTGGGTGTTCAAAAGGAGCTGAATCTTCGGCAAAGACGATGGTTAGAATTGATTAAAGACTACGACTGTTTGATTGATTATCATCCTGGTAAGGCGAATGTGGTTGCTGATGCCTTGAGCCGAAAGTCTTTAGCAGGTTTGGCTGTGTATTCGCTCTCGTTGCTTGTTGAATTGAGAGCGTTACATGCTAATTTTGAAGTTTGTGATGATGGTGCATTATTGGCTCAGCTGCAGTTAAGACCAGTATTGTTAGATCAGATTAAAGAGGCTCAATTGGCAGATGAGAGAATTCAGAAGATTATATCAGATTGCCGAAATGGTGAGAGCATAGATTTTCATGTAAAAAGTGATGGTAGTCTTTGGTTCAAGGATAGGTTGTGTGTACCTAATGATGATAGTTTGAGGAAGATTATTTTAGAGGAAGCACACCAAACAAGTTTTGCTATGCACCCGGGTAGTACAAAGATGTACCATGATTTGAAACAGCACTACTGGTGGTCTGGTATGAAGAGAGACAGCAGAATTTGTGTCTAAATGTCTCACTTGTCAAAGGGTGAAAGCTAAACATCAAGTTCCAACAGGGTTGCTTCAACCTTTAACAGTGCCTGAATGGAAATGGGAGAGAGTGACAATGGATTTTGTATCAGGGTTGCCATTAACTCAGAAGAAGCATGATGCTGTTTGGGTGATTGTTGATCGTTTGACAAAGACAGCTCATTTTCTTCCTGTTAGAATGGACCATTCTCTTGAAAGGTTGGTTGAGCTGTATATTAGTGAGATAGTGAAATTACATGGAGTCCTAATCTCTTTAGTGTCTGATCGAGATCCCCGGTTTACTTCGAGGTTTTGGAAGAGTTTACATGGGGCACTTTAGTACTACTTTTCATCCGCAGACAGATGGGCAGTCAGAGAGAGTGATACAGATTATTGAGGATATGTTGAGAAGCTGTGTCATTGATTTCTCTGGAAGTTGGGACAGATTTTTGCCACTTTTGGAATTTGCTTACAATAACAGTCATCAATCCAGTATTGGTATGGCACCATTTGAGGCATTGTATGGTAGAAGATGCAGAATGCCTTTATGTTGGAATGAAATTGGAGAAGGCAAACTAATTGGTCCTGATTTGGTTAAAGAAACTGAAGAAAAAGTGAAAATAATTCGGGATCGGTTAAAGACAGCTTCAGATCGACAGAAATCTTATTTAGATTTGAAAAGAAGAGACATAGAATTTAATATTGGAGATAAAGTATTTTTGAAAGTGTCTCATTGGAAGAAGATATTGAGATTTGGTCAAAGAGGGAAACTGAGTCCTCGTTTCATTAGACCGTATGAAGTTTTGGAAAGAATTGGGCCAGTTGCTTATCGTCTTTCTTTACCACCTGAGTTGGATAGAATCCATAATGTATTCCATGTTTCTATGTTGAGGAGGTATAGATCGGATCCATCTCATATCTTACCAGTTGAAACCATTGAAGTGAGTTCGGATCTGACATTTGAAGAAGAACCAGTTGCTATTTTGGCGCATGAAGTGAAAGAGTTAAGAAATAAGAAAGTGCCATTGGTGAAGGTTCTTTGGAAGAATCATGGTAAAGAAGAGGCAACTTGGGAGAGTAAGCAAGCAATGCAAGATCAGTATCCTCAACTGTTTTAGACTTGATATCAGGTAATTTCGAGGATGAAATTTCTTTTTAGAGGGGGAGAATTGTAATATCCCAAAATATGCCCTAGAAGTTTTGATATTATTGTTGTAATTGTATTGAATGTGTATATGTTAAATTTTAAAGAGAAGAGAGCTTTAAAGGGAAGTGTATATGTTGTGTATATGGAAATATATACAACATATATACAAGTCAAAGTGATGGTCAAAGGAAGAAGATATTTAGCTATTTTTAATTAATTAAGTTAATTAATGGAAAATGAGAAATTAAAATGAATGGAAGAGATTAATTTGGATTATTTAATATTATATTTGCTTGGAGGAGATTTAAAGAGAGGAGTATTTGACTTTGGTTTCTTGATTTTCTTTCCATTTTCTTCCCTTTTCCTTTTGTTGGCCGGCCATCTAAAGCAAGAGAGAGAGAGAGTGAGTTTTGTGATCCAAGATCAAATTGAAGGAAGATTCAAGTGAAGAAGTTGAAATTTGAGAAGTATTATCAACTTTGGTAAGTTCTCTCTTGATTTTTCTTGTTTATTTTGGAATTATGTTGGAGTTTGAGGGTTTATTATTGAGGATAGAAGTGTGTGTTGAGTATGTTGTGTTTAAGAGTATTTGATTCATTTGATTGTTGGATCTTTGAGTTTGGATTGAAGAAAAGAGTAAATTGGTTGGAAGAGAATGTGTGTGATTGTGTTTAAGGGTTTGTGGTGATGATTGTAATTTGTGATTGATATATGTTTTGAGTTGTTTTGGTGTTTTTGTAAGTTTGTTATGGTTCTTAAGTATGTTGAGTTAAGTTTGTTTGAAGTGGATTTGGTAAAAGAAGGTGAATTGTGGAATTAAGTGTTGTTGTGGCCGGAATCTGTGTTTTTGGCCTGACACGCCCATGAGCACGACCAGGATTTTGGGGGTGTCGAAGGTTCTGTGTTTGCGATGGGTGACACGAGCAGTCACACGCCCATGTCACTGAGCGTGTCATAGCTACTGTGTTGGTGAGGAATTGACACGGCCATGAACAAGCCCATGTTGTTGGACGTGTCAATATTTCTGTGAGACAGAATATATTAAACGTTCAGTGACACGCCCGTGCTTCTGAGCGTGTCAAAGCTTTTGTGTTGTGGGTTTAGGGCACAGTCAGGGACACGCCCGTGTTGGTGAGCGTGTCATGTCTAGGGTTTGCCCTAGTTAGTCTTATCTATTTTATCTCATATGTATTATTCCTTTTTGGATTAGGTTGTGAAGAGGTTGATTTACCCTAACTTAAGTGGTGAAGAAGTGTTGGAAAGGAAGTGTATAGATTTGTATAAGTGGTGGTTAAGGTAAGTACAAGTTACATTATTGCATCTATTTATATAATGTTGAGACTTAACATACATTTGATTGTAAATGTGTTAAGAAATCTCATGTATTGTTAATGCTTGTTAATAATGCTATGTTTGATATAATGTGAATATTAATGAGCATCTAAATTGTGGGTTAATGCCATTGACTATGTACAACTAAATGTGAAATGAGTTGTGAAACCAATGTGATGGTTTATAATGATGCAGATGAATTATAATTAAGGCATGTTTGCCTATTTTGAGTATGAGAAATGAATTGAGAAAGAAATGTATAAATATATAAATGGAAAGATTTTGTATCAAATGTGTTATTCAACCTTCAGAGTTCTGAGTTTGGTGGCATGCCAATGAATTACTGGATAGGTGAAAAGACCGGGTCGTAAGTCGATTCCAGATGAAAAATGTGAAATGTTAATTAAAAGTAACAGTCTAGCCGAGTTGAGGATCTCCTCGGGTTTCACTGGGTTGATGGTCCAAGAGACTGGGTTTGTTACTAGTAACAGTCTAGCCGGGTTGAGGATCTCCTCGATTTTAGATGGGTTGAGGTCCAAGATACTGGGTCTGTTACACTATCCATGGATAGAGATATATATATATATATATATATGATGCCTACGGGCTTGATGATTATGATTATAGACCAAAGCAGTAACTCTGAACTTTGAATAACAAATTAGTGTCTTGTGGGCCCATACATGTCTTTGTGTCAATGTAAATCATAAAATGATGAAATGTAGTCTTATGAATAATATGAAAATATCATTTGTGAATATTATATGAATTGTTGAAGTGTGTGACATTGGCATTGCATAGAAGCATATTATTATTATAGTTTGTACCACTAAGCTGTTGGCTTAGCGCGATTGTGATTCATCGCGTAGGTGATAGAGAAGAACCAGAGAGTTCCGCTAGACCGAGTAGAGTCTAGATTTTGAGACTTTGAGAGTGGAGCTTAAAGATCGAAGACACTGCCAAACATGTATATATTTTATGTTTTGTAAATTTTGAGTTTTGATGTATAAACATTTGTAAATATTTGTTATACTTTCCGCTGCTTTTAATTAAACATTTTATCTTTTGGTCTTTTATAATTTCTTTTAAATGATTCAAACTTGTTCATGTTTTTTTTTAAAAGGGATGAGTCATTATTTTCTTTATTATGGCATTTCTATATTCAGTATACGTATATTACGATCGTATTAGCATGCTATGTACGTATACGGGATATAGGGGTGTTACAGATACATCCATTCCAAACTATGTTTTGGCATGTCAGTTGGTGGCTTCTTCATAACCTTGCCAATAATCATTTACTTTGCCCAATATGTCCTTCGAGGTTCAATAGTTCAACATACTCCCCTTAACTTGAAGGCTTTGTAAAATTTCTTTTCTCTCTTTTTTTTGGATTTTCAATTTTCAATTTTAATTTTAAAGTCAAATGTTGGCTTTGCCAAATCAATTTCAATGTACCTCAGGACTTGATTTTCCAAATTAACATATCTATAACATGACAACCCTAGTTACCATACTAAGCTCAGGAATCATTTCTATATAAGCAAGAACTGTTGCACTTCAAATAGGCACATACACATTACTTAGTCAAAGGTCTCACTGAGTTTGAATATGGTCTATCTCATATGCATGCTTATCCAAACTATCTCCACTAATAGACTCTACCTACCAAGAGATATCAACAGGTCTTTGATAGGCTTAAAATGGGGTCTATAAGGGACAAATGTTAAATGAAGGCTATTTTGAGATTGGAGCTGATGTGACACAATGGACAAACCTTCACACTACAAACTACTTGTTGGAACTTTAGATAGTTGGGAGCATAAAAAGATAGAGCTTTGAGTATCCTCCTATCTTCTTAGCATTAATCTAGATCTTGATTGGGACAGTCTTTGCCCTTGCAAAATGTTTGGTACCCAAATTCATTTCTTTTCTTCTTCTCCCTTTTCTTTCTTTTTATTTTTATTACTCTTTCCTTTCTTTGTGCATTTTATTATTTTGTCATTCTTCCTTATAGGACTGTCAAGTATAGAACTTTCAAGAACTGGATGGTCTTTCTCCTTTTTCTCTGATTTTGATCAAATCTTTGGTTGGGTTGGACCAATTCAAGTCAAACTTTCCTTATAAACCAAATGGAAGCCTTTTGCCACTTTAGGTAAAAGAGAACTCAGTTAGCTTTCTGAACCACCTTTTTGGGTTTTACTTCTTTTTCTTTTTTCTTTTTTTTTCTTTTGTCCTTTTTTCTTTTATTTTTTTTTTCTCTTTTTTCTTTTCTTTTCTTTTTCTTTTTTTTTGTTCTAGCTCTAAAAGAGTTGTCTTATTTATACCAACTTGAGTTTCTAATAATGGATGAGTGGAGTGACATAAATCTTCTTTAATAGGGATAAATCATTTGTTACCCTAATGTTGTCTTGATATATTAGAGATATTAGGAGAACTTCAATTACCCTTATGGTCTTGATAACATCAACTATCCTTATGATCTTGACTATTCATTCCATTCTTTGATCTTCTTGCCTCTTCACCTTAGTGATCATAAGACTTGTCAAAAGTATCACAACAACTCAGGGTAGGTTGTTGGGGTTATATGCTAATGAAAAGAAAGCTAAAATTTTAAGAAGGCTCAAAGGGACAACTAGGGATTGATATTTAATAGGGTGGGTAATAGTTGTTGGCTAACCAAATAATACCTAGATCATCTCTCTCTTAAAATAAGCAGAATTCAATTTCACCTCGAAAGTTTGTCAAAGCATGTTCTAAGACTGATTAGGACCTAAACAAAGGTAATTATGCAAGAGCCCTCTCTAAGTAAGCATACACAACTCAATGCTATAGAGCAATTTCCTCATCTAGTAAAGTCATTCAAGTCATGATGCCTAGATACATTAATTTATGAACATCAAGCTAGATTCCTCATTGGTTTAGCACCAAAATGAACAAAGACCAACACAATTTTTGATGAAATTAATTTATTCAAATAAATTTAAATTTAAAAAACATGATTGTTCCAATAAATATTAAAGAAAGCAAAATTGAAAAGCAACATTCAAGCTAAGGAAAGTTTTTTGAGGTAAACTTCTTCTCCTTTCACATCTTCAATATTTCCCATCTTGAAAGGATGATATGACAAGATCTTCCTACAATACTCCTCCTACCATGAAAGTTGCTGGTGGTGGCACTCTGTTGAACCTAGGCAGAGGATTACTTTTGGTATTGGGCTTATCCGACTTAGGCAACTTTCCATTATCAATTAAATTTTGGATCTCATGCCTTAACTTCATACAGTTGTCCATTTCGTGTCTAGGCCTTTGATGGAATTGGCAAAATGCATTAGTATCAAAGTTAGGTGGAAGAGGATTAGGCAAAGGACGAGGAGTCAAGAGATGTAACAATCCCTTCTTTTGTAGCTTATTGAGAACCCAAGACAGTGGCTTCCCTAATTTAAAAAATTGCCTCATTCCTCCTTGACTAGTGGGATTAACATCAGCTTCCTTTTGTGTACTTTGATTGCTAGGCTGATAATTTCCTTTCTCATTCCTTCTTGCCGAAAAGCGGTTCTTCTCCCTTTTCCACTCTTTAATTTGTAGACTAGCTTGGAGAAAATCTTTGAAGTCCCTTATAAGGGTGTGAGACAGCCTTTCACGGAGGTTGGGTAGGATGCCTCTGACTATCATCCTGATTTGGTCTGACTCATCAGGCCTCTTCTTGAGTAGTGCAACCTTATTTCTCTATCTTTTCACATAGTCCATAAAATTCTCATTTGGTCTTTGCCTAATGGTTTCCACCTCCATCAAGGTTACTTCCAGTATGACATTATACCCATATTATTGAATGAAAGCCTTGTACAACATGTCCCAATCTTTTTTAGTACATTCCTCTAAGGTGTTGAACCAGTTTTGGACAACAGGGCCCAATGAGAGTATAAAGTACCTTAGAGTTTGAGCCTTAGTGGCTCGGGCAGACTGCATAATAGTGATGTACTACTTCACATGGAGACGAGGGTTTCCAGTACCATTGTACCTATCAAAGGAAGGCACCTTGAACTTATAAGGGATTTCTTCATCTTGTTCAAATAGTTTGTCAATCTCGGACATCTCTTCCATTTTCAGCTTCTTCTCAAATTTCTTTTCTAAATCAGCAATCATCTTCTTAACATCAAATGTCTCGGTCTTTTCAATAGTTGTCTTCTCAACAACCTTCGGGTCCTTTTTGTCTTGAGGATCTTGGAAGTACTGAGCCCAATCATCATCAAGGACTACCTTGTCATCATCAAAACCACTTCACCAACCTTAGCCTTCCCTTTGTCCTTTGGCTTCTTGGTGCTAGTAGATGCCTCGACATTATTTCCTAAAATTGCAGTCAATTGGTTCTTCATGGTCTCGACCAAGGCCTCCTTTAGTTCTTCTATTCTAGCATTGATGACGTCATCCACCATTCTTTGAATTTGTTCAGGCTCCATTGCTTTTGGTGAGCAAGTGATTAAGTCATTGCTAGATTCTTCATCTCCAGCGTAGGTCGAATTGTCATAAGCTTTTGTACTACCGTAATCTATGGCTATGAACCAGAAGGGATTAATGATATGTCATGTGATACATGTATGCATGTATGCATGTATGCACAAACAACAAACAAACAAGGATAAATAGGACATTCCTTCCAACCTTATAACTTCCACACACGGATGGTGAGTCTCTTTTTCTAGGTATGTGGTTAATAAAATACCAACATGGGGTGTTATATTTTTGAAAAGTTCCCTCGAACGTTTCAACCAATAGCTATAATTTAAAAATGGAAATCAGTTCATGATAATTCTCATTAATTAGGTTTTAATCCATTGAATCTTAATTAAAATAGCTTTTATGCTATATTGGATTAAAACTAAATTAAGAGGTTTATTACAAATGGATTTCTCACTTGAAAAAGTAACTAATGATTCATGCCAAAAACAAGCCCATGATTAATAATTCTTAGTATAAACTAGGCTCACAATTGATTTTTGGTATTTCGTAATTGACCTAAATAATTTGCAAGCTCTTTGAAAATAATTTTATTTCTAAGCCCATTGTAAAAAGATTTTAGAAAAAATGAATTTCGGGCTTTGTATTTGAGTCATGAGAAAAGAATTTTTTATGGAAAAGTTCTATACAAAAAGACCATTTTGAAAAATTTTAAAAATTGCTTTGGTCTTTTGGACTTTAAAGAAAAATTCTATTTTGAGCTTACAATGTATTTAGGTCATATTACAAAAAGAACAAACCAAATAAGCCATGATTTAAACCAAGATAAATTAACCATTGTCAAACAACATACATTTGGGGTAAAAACCTAAGGAAAGTAACTAGGCTAATTCATTGAGCTTTAGTCTTTGGGTTGAAAGGCTTAGGTTCTCATAGCAAGTATATACCAAAAGGTATAAGGCTAAGTGGTTATGCCATGCTCGATCTCCATACCTTGAGTGAAAGTATGGTATCCCTTACATAACATAACATGGGTAACACGGGTGTCCTGACTCACGCATACGATGCAATGGATAATATCATGATAAGAAAGAATAGAATAATATAAAGACCAATGGAATCAACTTCTCTTATCCCTAGTAGAGTAACCACTGTGAGCGGGGATTTTTGCCCCCACTCCCGGTGGAATGGTTCTTGTGACTTCGGCACTGTTTAGGCTTGGGGCCTTAGAGAACACGGGCCTAAGCCCGGAGAAAATGGAGTAGCCACCCGAATGGGCCAGGAAAAAGAAAGGGGCAGATGACTCAATTCATTAGAAATCCCTAACCCCTTAATGGGTTCGAAAAGTTGGGTACGTGCGGGGAAGTTGAGAAATGGCCCAGCACTCCCCACAACACCGGAGTCATTGGAACCGGCCTCCTTTGCAGGTCTTAATATTATAAAATTCTTAAATATAACAATATTATCCATACTACATGCAACAATTAAAATAAAGCATCATTATATTAAAATCAAAGCAATGTCCAAACAAAGCAAATAAATGGACACCCATCCGAGGATGGAAACATGTCCTTGCATCATCCATGTCTAAAACTAAATAGGACACCCACAGAAAGGTGGAAACATGTCCTTTAAATTGGTCCAAAATATAAAAGCAATTTAAATTACATGAAAATTAATTAATGAGGTACCCAATAATGGAAACATACCTCTTACAAGTTTAATACCAAAATAAACAAATAATAATCATAATAATAATGAAAATATCCATCCATGATGAATTAAATAAATCAAATATTGAAATTAAATAAATCAAAGCATATAATAAACTACATAATCAAATCTAAAATTTAATAAAGCAAATAAAGATACAAATTTAGGTTTATGTTTCAATTTAGGGTTTTTTAATTAACATTTAGGGTTTTGGGATTTTAGAATTATTGTTATTATTATTTAGACTACTGTGAGAATTTTTTTTGGAAAAATGGGATGGATTAGGGTTTTATAAATTTAAGAAAGTAGTAAGGTTTTTGGTTAATCAAATTAGGGTTTAGGGCTAACAACATAAAATTAGGGTTTTGGAAACTTAAGACATTAGGGTTTATAATTTTAAAAGATTGTGATTAGGGTTTAAGATATTTACAGTTCAAGAGAGAAAGATTTATGGGATTTTTTGGATTTGGGCTTAAGGGTTAATTGGTTTACTGGATGAGGGTTTGAAAAATTAAAGTTTTGATTTATCATTTTAGAAAAATATATGGATTCTGGAAATAAATTAAGATTTTGGAAAATAATTAGGGTTTTGGGACTTTAATGGAATAATTTAGGGTTTAAAGTTTTGGGAAAAATAGTTTAGGGTTTTAAAGTTTTGGAAACAGAAGAATAGTTTAGGATTTTAAAGTTTTGGAAACAGAAGAATAGTTTAAGGTTTTTGATAATTTAATCAATGACCTAGGCTACTGGATTAATGGAAAATCTGATTTATAAAACATACGATTAGGGTTTAATAATTAATAGTATAGGTTACTGAAAGACTCAATATCAAAGCAAATAATAGAAACTCTAAAAAGAAAATATGGCAATACTGTCGTATGCTTAAATAATTCATGAATCAAAACATAAGAATGCTGTAAATATAAACAAATCAAAGATTTATAATCAAACCTGTGTCACGTTGGTTCTACCACAGTTGACTCTTGCTGAACAAGAATAAAGACAACATTGCTGCCTTTGATGGATTGATGATTGATGAGTGCTATTTGTTGCTACTTTATTTTGCTATTTTTGCTTTTCTATTTAAATCTCTATTAATCTCAATTGCTGACCCTTATTAAAGTCTAAAACGTTATTATTTATAGGCCAAAACCTCACTCAAAAACCCTAACCCGAAAATTAATCTGTCCTTAACACAAATTCTAGTTTAATTAGGAAACAAAAAATAATTGAATACCATGTCGATTTGGTGTGCCAAGATCGACATGGATCAAGCCCATGTCAACCTGGGCATCTAGGTCGACATGAGCAAATGCTCATGTCGATCTGGAGCCAAATCGACATGAGCTAGGCTCATGCTGACCTGGGGCCTCCAAGTCGACATGAGCCAAGGCTCATGTCGTGGCCCTTTGAATAATTTTGCATTTTTTAATTTTTTTGGACCAGATCATCTGAAAAAACTTGGTTTAGGGTTTTGTAGTTGAGTTTGTGCCTTTTAAAATCAGACCGACTTATTAGAAGTTGTAAATCAGATCTAATTTATTTTAACATTCTTTAATTAGGACGGTACCAACTTAGGGCCAAAATTAAGGGTCTACAGTTGTATAATTGGCCTGAGCTGCATTTAGAGCCTTGCTTGCATAATAGATGGGCTGAAAATACTTCTCCCTACATTGACCCAAGACTGCCCCCAGTGCGAGATCACCCGTATAACATTATTTCAAAAGGTAAATTCCAATCGGGAGCCACTATGATTGGAGCATGGATCAGTTTTTCCTTAAACATTGTGAAAGCTCTTAGACATTCCTCATCAAATACAAAATTGACATCCTTCTCAAGGAGTCTTGTTAGAGGGTGAGCTATCTTAGAAAAATCTTATATGAACCTCCAATAGAAGCCTGCATGTTCCAAAAAACTTCTAATGGCCTACACTGATGTTGGTGGTGGTAGTTTCTCAATGGTTTCAACCTTAGCCCGGTCCACCTCAATACCCTTTTGTTGAAATCTTGTGTCCTAACAAGATTCCTTCTTGAACCATGAAATGACATTTTTTCCAATTAAGCACAAGGTTCATTTCCCTACACCTTACCAACACCCTCTCATGGTTTTCCAAACATCCTTCGAATGAGCTGCCATGAACTGAGAAATCATCCATGAGCACCTCCAAAATATCCTCAATAAGCTCATCGAAGATTACCACCATGCACTATTGAAAAGTTGCAGGTGCATTGCATAGTCTGAATGGCATTCTTTGAAATTCAAATGTCCCATATGGATAGGTGAACATAGTTTTCTCTTGGTCTTCTGGGGCAGTAGGAATTTAGAAGTAGCCCGAAAGACCATCCAAAAAAATAGTAGTATTCATGCCTGGATAATCTCTCCAACATCTGATAAATGAAGGGCAATAGGAAATGGCCCTTCCTAGTTGCATCATTCATCTTCTGGTAGTCGATGGATAGCCTCCAGCTGGTAACCGTTCTTGTAGGAATTAGCTCATTATTTTCATTGGAAACCACATTCATCCCTCCTTTCTTTGGTACTACTTGAATTGAGCTTACCTAATAGTTATTCAAAATTTGATATATAATTCTTGCATCAAGTAGTTTGATCACTTCAGCTTTCACTACATCTTTCATCTTTGGGTTTAGTCTTCATTGTGGTTACACCACTAGCTTGAATTCATCCTCCATCAGCATCTTGTGAGTATAATAGGATGGACTGATACACTTAATGTCTGCTATCATCCAAGATATAACTTTCTTATGCTTTTGTAACAACTTTATGAGCTTTACCTTGTGCTTAGGAGATAGGTGGGAACTCAGAATTATGGGCAATTTATTTTCCTCTGCCAGGAATCCATACTCATGATGATTCAGAAGAGTCTTTGTTTCCAAATTGGGTCAATCAATCACATATGGTT
This sequence comes from Garcia nutans, assembly GCA_947685225.1. NCBI lineage: Eukaryota > Viridiplantae > Streptophyta > Magnoliopsida > Malpighiales > Euphorbiaceae > Garcia > Garcia nutans. The sequence continues at coordinate 22,875,109 of CANTUV010000044.1, forward strand.
TCAGTTTATGTTCTTTTGGCATCTCAATAGTTTCATATGCCCGACACTTGAATGGTTTGCTTGCTTCAAGATAAGCAAGCTGCTCCATTGCTTATTGATCCTCAACATTACCCTGCATTAAACACCACTCAAAGGGATCCTTGGAAACAATGTTAGTAACAAAATTTACAGTTTCATGCTCAATAATATCATTGCATATCATTGCATAAATCCGCTTTATCGAGTGTAAGTGGATGCTTCATAGCATAATATATATTAAAAATAACTTTCTCGCTTCCCACTCTCAAAGTCAATGTGCCATCATGGACATCGATAGGGGCACAGGCTGTTGTAGACTCTTAATTTTTGATCCATGCCAGCTCAAAGATTTTAAAACAGTCTAAATTTTTTATCGTATAAATTATTTATTTTAATATTTATTATTTATTTTACTTAATATTTATTATTTATTTTATTTATCATTTATTTATAAATATTTATTATTTATTTTAATATTTATTTTACTTTTATTTATTATTTATTTATATATAACTAAAAAATAAAAAAAATAAAAAATCGGCGACGGTAAAATCGAAGATGAAAATCGCTGGCGGTGAATTGGCGACGAATTGGCTTAGTGTAGACCCTTAATTTTGGCCCTAAGTTGGTACGGTCTTAATTAAAGAATATCAAAATAAATTTGATCCGATTTACAACTTCTAATAAGTCGGTTCAGATTAAAGAGGCATAAATTCAATTGTAAAACCCTAAAATCAAGTTGAATTGGCCCAAATTAAAACTTTTCGGTCCATAAGTTAAAAAAATACAAGAATAATTCGAGTCAAGATGGCCGGGGCGACATGAGCAATTGCTCATGTCGACCTGGAGGCCCCAATTCAATATGAGCATGCCTGAGTGAGTTTCATGGGGTTGGACTCATGTCATCCTGAGCTACCAGATCGACATGAGTGAGACTCATGTCGACCTAGACAACCAAATCGACATGGTTTCAATTGGTTTTTTAGATTTTTTGACTGGGTTTTCCTAAGGAGCTTAGAATTTATCTGAAAGACAAATTAGCAGAGTTAGGTTTAGGGTTTTTTTATTGGTTTTGCCTATAAATAAGAAGTCTTAATACTTTAAGAGGGAGGGTAATTTTTAGAAGGAAGAAACAACAAGCAGAAATATCAAGAGAACCAAAGAAGAAGGCAAAGTCCATACTGTCTTCACATTGTTCATCCAAAAATTAATTTTTTGGTGGAACTGACGACGGAGGTTTGATCTTTAATCATAAATTATTCATGTTTATAGTAGCTTCATTTTCTTTGATTAATAAGAACATGCAGAAACTTGATCTTTGTTTTAATAACTTTAATCGTCTGCTTTAGTTAATACATTAATCAGTTGGTGTTCATAACTTCACTTGCATGATTTATAAAAACTTAAAACCATCCAGTAATTGTTGAGGGTTTGAATCAATTGTCAGAATCTAGTTTGTTTACTAAAACCTCAAGAACCGTAAGTTATTTTATTGAAACTCAAAACCCTAAACTATTTTTATCCAAAAGCTTAAACCATTTCATTATTAAACTCCAAAATCTTGATTATTCTTCCAAAACTTTAATTTATTTCTCCAAATCCAAAATTGTTTTTCAAAGGCACCCTTTTTCCAATAATCCAAGAATATCAAAACCCTAATCCCATAAATCTTTCTTTCTTAAACCCTAAATTCCTTAAACCCTAAAACCCTAATTCCAAACCCTAATTCCAAAACCTTAATTCCAAAACCCTAGTTTCAAAAACCCTAATTTCAAAACCCTAATTACAAAACTCTAGTATCCAAAGCCCTAAGTTCCAAATCCTAAATTCCAAAACCCTAATTTCTTAAAACCTTAATTTAAGATGTGAACCCTAAACTTATACTTTTTATTAATTTATTTATTTTCGAATTTGATTATATAGTTTATTATATGTTTTAATGGTTGGTTTATTTAATTTGTAATGAATGAATGAATGAATGAATGGACATTTTCTTTATTATTATTGATTTATTTTGGTACTAATGTAAGAGGTATGTTTCCGCTTTTTGGGTACATCATTATTTAAACCTTATGTAATTTAATTTATTTCATATTTTTTGGGATTAATTTAAAGGGCACGTTTTCACCTTTTGGTGGGTGTCCTATTTAGTTTTAGACATGGACAATGTAAGGACATGTTTCCATCCTCGGATGGGTGTCCATTTATTTGCTTTGTTTGGACATCATTTTGATTTTAATATAATGATGCTTTATTTTAATTATTGGATGTAATATGGATAATATCATTATATTTAAGAATTTTATAATATTAAGACCTGAAAAGGAGGCCGATTCCAATGAACCGGGTGTTGTGGGCCTGCTGGGCCATTTCTTACCTTCCTCACATGTACCCAACTTTTAAACCCAATAGGGGGTTGGGGATTCCTTAGGAATCGAGTCATCCACCCCTTTCTTTTTCCCAGCTTGTCCGAGTGGTGACTCCATTTTCTCCAGGCTTAGGCCGGTGTTCTCTAAGGCCCCGAACCTAAACAGTTTCGAAGTTGCAAGAACCATTTCACCAGGAGTGGGAGGCAAAAATCCCCGCTCACAGTGGCGACTCCACTGGGGATAAGAAAAGTTGATTATGTTGGTCTTTTTATTATTCTTTTCTTTCTTATCATGATATTATCCATTGCATCATTTAGTTTGCACCGTGTGCATGAGTTAGGATGCCCGTGTTACCCATGTTGTGTTATGTAAGGGATACCATACTTTCACTCAAGGTATAAAGATCGAGCATGGTATAACCACTCATAGCATCGTACCATTTGTTATATACTTGCTAGGGGAACCTAAGCCTTCCAACCCAAAGACTAAAGCTTATGTAATTGGCCTAGTTACTTTCCTTAGGTTTCACCCCAAATGCTTGTTGTTTGACTATGGTTAGTTTATCTTGGCTTAAATCATGGCTTATTTGATTTGTTCTTTTTCTAATATGACCTAAATACATTGTGAGCTCAAATAAATTTTTCTTTGAAATCCAAAAGACCAAAGCTATTTTCAAAACTTTTCAAGATGGTCTTTGGACATAAAACTTTTCTAAAAAATAAATTAAAAATTCTTTTCTCATGACCCAAATACAAAGCCCAAAATCCATTTTTTCTAAAATATTTTTACAATGGGCTTAGAAAAAAAATTACTTTCATAATCTTTTAAAAGAGCTTACAAATTATTTAGGTCAAATAAAAAATACCAAAAATCAATTATGAGCCTAGTTTATACTAAGAATAATTAATCATGGGCTTTGTTTTTGACATGAATCATTAGTTACTTTTTCAAGTGAGAAATCTATTTGTAATAAACCTCTTAATTTAGTTTTAATCTAATATAGTATAAAAGCTATTTTAGTTAAGATTCAATGGAATAAAACCTAATTAATGGGAATTATCATGAACTGATTTCCATTTTTAAAATATAGCTATCGGTTGAAACATCTAAGGGAACTTTTCTAAAACAAAATACCCCATGTTGGATTTTGTTAACCATATACCTAGGAAAAGAGACTTGCCATTCGTATGTGGAAGTTATAAGATTGGAAGGAACGTCCTAATTATCTTTCTTTGTCTATTGTTTGTGCATGCATGCATACATGCATACATATATTTGCATCTCATATCATTTATCCTCTCTGGCTCACAGCCCTAGATTACGATAGTTCAAAAGCTTACGACAATCCGACCTACATTGAAGATAAAGAATCTAGCAATGACTCAATCACTTTCTTACCAAAAGTAATGGAGCCCAAACAAATTCAAAGAATGGTGGATGACGCCTTCAATGCCAAGATGGAAGAAATAAAAGAGGCCCTGGGCGAGACCATGAAGAATCAATTAGCTACAATTTTAGGGAACAATGCCGAAGCATCTGCTAGCACCAAGAAGCCAAAGGACAAAGGTAAGGCTAAGGTTGGTGAAGTGGCTTTTGATGATGACAAGGTAGTCCTTGATGATGGTGATGATTGGGCTCAATACTTCTAAGATCCTCAAGATAAAAAGGAGTCGAAGGTTGTTAAGAAGATAACTATTAAAAAGATTGAGACGTCTGATGTTGAGAAGATGATTGCTGATTTAGAAAAGAAATTTGAGAAGAAGCTAAAAACCGAATAGATGTCCGAGATTGACAAACTATTTGAACAAGATGAGGAGGTCCATTATAAATTCAAGATGCCTTCCTTCGCTAGGTACAATGGTACTGGAAATCCTCATCTCCATGTGAAGTAGTACATCACTGCTATATAGTCTGCCCAAGCTGCTAAAGCTCAAACTCTGAGGTATTTTATGCTCTCATTGGACCGTATTGTCCAAAATTGGTTCAAGAGGAAAGTACTTAAAAAGATTGGGACATATTGTACAAGGCTTTCATTCAACAATATGGGTACAATGTCGAGCTGAAAGTTACCTTAATGGAAGTTGAGCCCATTAGACAAAGGCCAAATGAGAATTTTGTGGACTATGTGAAAAGATGGAGAAATAAGACTGCACTTCTCAAAAGGAGACCTGATGAGTTAGACCAAATCAGGATGATAGTCAGAGGCATCCTGCCCAACCTCTGTGAAAGGTTATCTCACACCCTTATAAGGGACTTCAAAGATCTTCTCCAAGCTGGTATGCAAATTGAAGAATGGAAAAGGGAGAAGAATTGCTTTTCAATAAGAAGGAATGGGAAAGGAAACTACCAGTCTAAAAATCAAAGCACGCAAAAAGAAGTTGATGTTAATACAATTGGTCAAGCAAATAGAAGGCAGCTTTTAGATCTGGGGAAGCCTTTGTCTTGGGCCTTCAACAATCTACAAAAGAAGGGATTATTACAGCCATTGGCCTCTCTACCTTTGCCGAATCCTTTACCCCCAAAATTTGATACTAAAGCCTTTTGTGAGTTTCATCAGACACAAGGACATGAGATAGACAAATGCTTGCGACTAAAATATGAGATCCAAAATTTAATTGACAGTGGTAAGCTTCCTGAGCCTGATAAGCCCAGCACAAAAGACAATCCTTTACAAAGGTTCAACAAAGTGCCACCACCAGCAACCTTCATGGTAGGAAAAGGATTGGAAGAAAATTTTGTCCTGTCCTATTTTCGAGATGGGAATGTTGAAGATGTGAAAGGAGAAGGAGCTTAACTCAACAAACATTCCTTAGCTTGAATGTTGTTTTTCAATTTTGCTTTCTTTAATATTTAATTGGAACAATTATGTTTTTCTATTTTTGTTTGAATAAATTACTTTCATCAAAAATTTTTATTGGTCTTTGTTCATTTTGGTGCTCAACTAATGATGAATATAGCTTGATATTCATAAATTAATGTATCTAGGAATCATGATTTGAATGATTTTACTAGATAAGGGAATTGCTCTATAGCATTGAGTTGTGTATGCTTACTTAGAGAGGGCTCCTACATAATTATCTTTGTCTAGGTCCTAATCAGTCTTAGAACATGCTATGACAAATTTTCTAGGCAAAATTGAACTCTGCTTATTTAAGGGAGAAATGATCTAGGCATTATTTGACGAGCCAACAACTAGTATCCACCCAATTAAATATCAATCCCTAGTTGTCCCTTTGAGCTTTCATAAAATTTTAGCTTTCTTTTCATTGGCATATAACCTTAACAACCTACCTTAAGCTGTTGTGATACTTTTGACAAGTCTTATGACCACTAAGGTAAAGAGGCAAGAAGATCAAAGAATGGAATGCATAGTCAAGACTATGAGAATAGTTAAAGTTCTCAATACCATAAAGGTAGTTGAAGTTCACCTAAATTAGGTCAAATATCACAAATAAAGTCAGGAATGAAGCAGATTAATATCACTCCACTCATCCATTATTAGAAATACAAGTTGGTACAAACAAGACAACTTTGTTAGAGCTAGACCCAAAAAAAACAACAAAAAAGAAAAAAAAAGAAAAAGAAAAGAAAGAAAAAAGAAAAAAGACAAACAAAAAAAAAGAAGAAAGAAGAAAATAAAATAAAACCCAAAAATGGTTCAGAAAGCCAACTGAATTCTCTTTTACCTAAGGCAACAAAAGGCTTCCATTTGGTTTATAAGGATAGTTTGACTTGAATTGGTCTAACCCAACCAAAGATTCAATCAAAATTAGAGAGATAGAAGAAAGGTCATCCAGTTCTTGAAAGTCTTATACTTGACAGTCCTACAGGAAAGAATAACAAAATGATGAAATGCTCAAATGAAAGGAGTAAGAAAAAGAAAGATAAAGAAAAGAAAAGAAAGAGATAAATATGGGTACCAAACTTTTTGTAAAGGCAAAGAATATCCTAATCAAGATTTAGGTTAACACCAAAAAGAATGAAGAATGTTCAAAGCTCTATCTTTTCATGTTTCCAACTGCCTATGGCTCCAACAAAAAATAATGTGTGAAGGTTTGTCAACAGTGTCACATCAGTTTCGATCTCAAAAGGCCTTCATTTAACCCATGTCCCTTATAGACCCTATTTCAAGCCTATAAAGACCTGCTGATCTCTCTTGGTAGGTAGAGTCTATTAGTGGAGATAGTTTGAATAAGCATGTATATGATATAGATAATATTCAAACTCAATGAGACCTTTGGCCAAGTAATGTGTATGTGCCTATCTGAAGTACTACAATTCTTGCTTAAATAGAAATAATTCCTGAGTTTAGTACAATAACTAGGGTTGTCATGTTATAGATATGTTAATTTGAAAATCAAGTCCTAAGGTAAATTGACATTGATTTGGCAAAGCCAACATTTGATTTCAAAAAAAAAAATGTTTTTGTCACACGAAGCCTTCAAGTTAAGGGAAGTATGTTGAATCATCGAACGTCAAAGGACACATTGGGAAAAGTAAATAGTTATTGGCGAGGATGTGAAAAGTTACCAACTGGTGTTGTAACACCCCCATGCTCTGTATAAGTACTATACATATACCTAGTATACATACAATACGTATATAGAATATAGGAATATCACTTTTAGTTTTAAATTTCAATACCTTTAATCAAGTTCAAACAATATTACCTTAATTTAAATAACATTAACAAAATCATTATACTTTCAATGATATTAATCTGAATTACCAAAACTTCATTATTACATATAAATATTGTATTATGAACTATACATCATACTTAAATCATACATGTATGCATCACCTTCTAGTTGGTCTCAGAACACTCTTACCCTTCTCGTGGCATAACTACTTGATTTCCCGATCAACCGCATAATCACCTGCGCGATCACACAACCGCGCTAAGCCCGAGAGCTTAGTAATACAATTAAATCATATACACATATAATAGAGAAAATCATATTTTCATTTTAACTTATTATGCCATTATTTTCTTACCAGGTTTTTTTTCTCTTTTTGGCTATATTTTTCATATATATATATATACTTCTACTAGTGTTTTACCAATATACATATTCATACATTTTATTTCAGTAATTCTCAATCCATTGACTTATCAAAGTCTTCATGAAACAATATCCACTATTTCCACATTCATATACATTTCACACATCATATATCATCATATACAATTTACACATCATAAATTCATCATTTCACATAGCTTCATCATGTATCTCATTATTCATTTATTCCATTATTCAAGAATCACATATATATACAAACACAAGCATGGGCCCAAAAACACTAATATGCCATTCTACTTTCAGAGTTAATGTTTTGGTTTAATTATCACATTTATCATTATCCCTACTAGGCTTCAAGGATTAAGGTTCAACCAAGCTTCAAGGGGAACAAAGCATGCTAAGTATCAACCCAACTTGGCTTCAAGAACCAATCCAACCTAGCTTCAAGGGTTGTAACATCTCAATTAGGCTTCAAGGATTAGACCCAACCAAGCTTCAAGGGGAGTAAAACATGTTAAACTTCAACCCAACTTGGCTTCAAGGATCAAATCCAACCTAACTTCAAGAGATTGTTACTATTAGGCATGCCACCAACAACAAAACTCTGAAAATGAATAACATATTAGACACACAATTCATTCATGATTTCATTATCAATTTCATTTCCAATTGAATCATCATAGCCAATCACAATGGCTTCATATATCATTTAGATCATCATAGCCAATCACAATGGCTTCATATATCATTTAGATCATCAAAGCCAATCACAATGGCTTCATATATCATTTAGATCATCAATTAATATCATAGCATTTCATCTTTCAAATACACAATCATCTATCTCATATATTACACATTTCATATATCATCATTACCAATCACAAAAACATCACATTTCATTTAGTCTCACTTCACATTATAATACTTCATAATCAAGCACATTAAACATTCATCAAGAATGATCATCATTGATGTATATATATATATAATTTACCTTATTCTTAGATTTGGAATCCTCCACATACATTTGTTTCACATATATTTGAAATGTAGAAACCATAATGCCTTTAGAGAATTCAACAAGACAAGAATAATCAAGAATAATAATCATTAACTAACAAATTTGAGGGACACGGCCAACACCATTTGAGGGACACGGCCAAGCTTGTGGCCGTGTCTCTCAACCACTATTGGCAGTAGTGAACACGAGCATGCAACACGGCCGTGTCTCTCAACACAATTTCAGGCAGTAGGTGACACGGCCAAGGGACACGGCTGAGCCAGTGGCCGTGTCTCACAACAAAAATCATACAATCACAGACACGGGCAAGGGACACGGCCGTGTCTCTCCACAAAAATCAGGCAGTAACAAACACGGGCAGAGGACACGGCTGAGACTGTGACCGTGTCTCTCCCAAAATCAATTCAACACATCCAATTTTCCTTGACTTGGCCGTGTCTCTCCTTATTTTTGGCCGTGTCACTCCTATATTTAAACCCCAAACCTATACAAGTCTCCTTTGATTGCACCTAAACACTTCATACACATCATACTATCCTTCCAATGAATTTAATCAACATCACTAACACTTATTTCACATGCACATCCATTATTTACATTACCAAAACACATCAACAACACATTTGATTCCTTAACACATTTACAAATGAATATGTGTTAAGTTTCAACATAATATTAATATATGAATTTAGATAGTTTACTTACCTTAAAAATCATTCTCAAATCTATTCAATTTACCTTCCAAGAGCTCTTCACCACTTTAACTAGAGCAATCCATTTCCTTCACAACCTAAATCAAATCAAATAATAAGATACTTAAATTCCAATGCACATATTCAATTATCAAACTCATATATTTTATATTCTTAACTTCCTTAAACACAACATACATCACTCATATATCAATTACTCAAATCCCCAATTCATTAACACTAAACCCTTACTCAATAATCCCAACAATTCATCATCATCCTCACCAATAACCACATCAAATCCAAACTCAAACCATAGAAATCAATGCAAAGGAATGAATACTTACTTTATTATTTACCAAATCTTGAATAAAAATCTTCAATTCTTTCCAAAATCACCATCTCTCTCTCTCTCTCTCTCTCTCTCGACACACGAAGAAGAAGGAGCAGAAGAAGAAGAAAGAAAGTTCTCGTTCTTTCTTTTGTTCTTATCATCTATATATATAATAATAATAATAATAATAATAATAACAATAACAATAACAATAACAATACTTTAAATCTCCACCACATAATCTTTCTTTGACTTTCTTCTTCTCTTCTCTTTTTGTCCTTATTACTATCATTATTATTAATTAACTATACAAATATATATATAATTCACTTTTCCTACACCATATTATATCCCATGTATATGTAATGTATATGTATATGTCTTATATATTATCTTTATATTTTCCCATATATACATATACATCAAATCCAAATACAACAACAATAACTCCAAAACTCTTAGGGTATATTCCGGGATATTACAATTCTCTCCCCCTTAAATAATTTCGTCCTCGAAATTATCCAATACAATAACAACCCATTTATAACAAATCACTATCTTAATTTTATCAAATCACATAACTTATACTCTCCCCCTTTAAGTCAATCATAACTCATCATAATTAATCTATTTTCATCTTATAACTTCCTCAACAGAGCCACCCAGATCGCTCATTACATTCCCAATGAATTTTCTTTTATACAATAATCAACTCATTTTATAGTTTATACATATATTCCATTCATCTATTACATTCAAGATATTTATATCACTTCATCCCTTTATAGACAATCAACTTTAACCTTGGTAATTATGGAATTATATCATACTATTGCTTATCTTGTCATTACAATCACTTTTGAAAATAGCCATTTATCAAACCTTGATTAGTAACAATCTTTCCATTTTGTTTACACTTAAATCTTTCTTTATTATATCTCACTTAACATTAATATTGATATAACCTCTTTAAACTTACTTAACAGATAATCAACCTTTTTCCTTTATCATTAATTACAGCTGATATAATTCAATTCATCAATGTCCATTCATTCGTCAAAATATTACATCATATACATATCATTTAAATTTTTATATTCTTAGTACAACTACACATATTAAATCTTAATAATGATTCACAATCTTAACATAACTTAGATCATTTGATTCTCTCTATCACAAAATATTCACATTTCAACCTTGTTCAATTCAAACCAACAATTAACTTATTCAAATTTATCATTAGATTTCACATTATATATATCCTCATTCCATTCAACCAAACTTATATCCAATCTCTGATTTCTTCAAATCCATATTTAATCAAATTATCCTTTCTACCAATTTTTATGATAATCTCATATCATATTGATTATGTACAATTCATTCACTTAAACTTTAAACCCATTCACTTTATATCATACACATATTTAGCATAACTTTCAATCACCTTTTTGTAATTTCTCTCTTTCTAATATCTTTTCACATATCACACCATTGCTATCTTAACAGTAAGTGTTATCCATGCTTAACACATTTTCATAATTCTCTTCTTTTATCTTACGTTTCACAAGTATAACCAGATTTCCAACATAAAATATTAAAATATCACTTTACCACATCATAATTATCAATTTCATTAGAACTACACTATAGTCATGTTATCTCACTCCCAAATCATAAAATAACAAATTAATCAACCACAATATACTAAACAGATCATAGGATTATAAAAATTTAAGGGTCATGTTTAAAACTTATAAATCCATATGGTTCTTTTATTATTCTTTTTTTTTCCAACTTTTCCAATTACGATATTAAATTGGATCTTAAGAATTTTATAATGCAAGGATTACATATCCATTCTCCAAACTTTTACTACATCAACATTTAACATATTTCAACTCCATCTCAAACAATTTGCTCTTGATTATTTAATCATCAATAGCCTAATTCATATACAACAATATTATCTTTAACATCTCCTATGCACAACATTCCATCATATATATATTACACAAATTTCATTCATTACTCCATTTCCAATTTATCTCTTCTAAAAACTTCATACATTATTTTTTTTTCCCTTACAATCTCTTATTACACATATATGCATAGAACATTTCCTCACATACTCTATAACATAAATTAGGATTTAATCTCTATTAGGTCTACTACTATATGCAATCTCATTTCTAATACCATTAAACATGTAATGGTATAAAATAATAAACATAGTATATACACATTTATAAGTCACGCTAATAATGTGACTCACTTCCCACCTTTCTAACATATCACCATTACATTCATGTCGAAAAGTTCACTTCACATATCCTCTTCACATATATACACACATATATATATAACCTAATTCCATTAGGTCAAACTTATATTCAAATTCTAGTCTTTTCAAATTCATATATTGTTGATTCAAACCACAGTTCCATGCCTTATTAAGATATTCATAAATTAATACTAACAATGTCCATATTCCTATTATACATCACAATGTATTTCAATGTTATATTTACACATCTCATCATTCACATAATCTTATTTCAATAATTATATCATCATCTCTCATTCTTTTAACATAGCTTATTTTATTTATTAACTCAACATATATATACTCTTTCATAATAATATTTCACAAAAATCTTAGTCACATTCCTAATGTGACATCTCTCTCACACTAGTCTTTAAATACATTTAATATATCTTCATATCCATTTTCATCCTTTCCAATCAAATGACTTAAATTAACTCATTTTCACACACTTACTCACTTTCCTTTGACTTCAAAATAAATTCTCATACTATTAATCACATTACTCAATTCATAATATTTCCATATGCAATATTATCCATTTCACATAGCTAATGTATTGAATATACCTTAAACCATCAATACCCAAATAATCTTTATCACATTCCACTAAAACTTTAACCTTTCAACTTACCACTTCACTTAAACTTCAGTTTACAAAACTCATATTTATTAACATCAACTTTAAAACCTTATATATATCACAAAGCAGCATTAAACATATAATTCTCACAAGTCTTAAGCTCATTTCAAAAATCCAACTATCATATATTATCGCTGTTACCATGAGCTTTCACAATATGCAAACATTTCACATTTCCAACATTGAAATCACAATGTTTACATATAGAAAAACAGTACAAACTATACACATATCATCTCTTTTTCTTTTAAACACAGCCTTAGCTTTATATACCCCAAACTTTAAATAATCACACTTTATCTATATTACTCAATTCATTCAATATTCTACCATACTCTCTTCCTTTAGATAACATATCCTTCCATAATAACAATCTCACCATATTTCCTCTTTCTAACAAACTAAACATAAACTTTGTCATAAAGAGATTCAAATCATAGAGGAAAGAGTACATACTCTAGTCTTGATTTTATTTTCAACTCATTTCCAACTTTATTCCCTTTTTCATTTCTTTATTTTCCAATCACTTTTCAATAATCAATACTTCAAAATTTACTTTTTCTTAAGTAAACCTTCACTCTTGAATTTATCAATTAATCTTGTACCAATTTTCATATCATTTCTTTTTCCAATTATTACCTTCATATAAAATTTTATTCACACACTATCATTCATCTCATGTAATTCAATTACATTACAAATCATATAATGCCACGTTCGAGACCAACCTAGATGTGAATGCATATGCATGTATTACAAATTTCATTTCAAAACTTTTCTTTTTACTTCTCTTTAAACCTTTCAAAACTGTCTCTTTTAAAAATTTTTTTTTTACTTAGGCCGAGAATCTCGAACCTAAGCTCTGATACCAAAATAATTGTAACACCCCCATGCTCTGTATAAGTACTATACATATACCTAGTATACATACAATACGTATATAGAATATAGGAATATCACTTTTAGTTTTAAATTTCAATACCTTTAATCAAGTTCAAACAATATTACCTTAATTTAAATAACATTAACAAAATCATTATACTTTCAATGATATTAATCTGAATTACCAAAACTTCATTATTACATATAAATATTGTATTATGAACTATACATCATACTTAAATCATACATGTATGCATCACCTTCTAGTTGGTCTCAGAACACTCTTACCCTTCTCGTGGCATAACTACTTGATTTCCCGATCAACCGCATAATCACCTGCGCGATCACACAACCGCGCTAAGCCCGAGAGCTTAGTAATACAATTAAATCATATACACATATAATAGAGAAAATCATATTTTCATTTCAACTTATTATGCCATTATTTTCTTACCAGGTTTTTTTTCTCTTTTTGGCTATACTTTTCATATATATATATATATATACTTCTACTAGTGTTTTACCAATATACATATTCATACATTTTATTTCAGTAATTCTCAATCCAATGACTTATCAAAGTCTTCATGAAACAATATCCACTATTTCCACATTCATATACATTTCACACATCATATATCATCATATACAATTTACACATCATAAATTCATCATTTCACATAGCTTCATCATGTATCTCATTATTCATTTATTCCATTATTCAAGAATCACATATATATACAAACACAAGCATGGGCCCAAAAACACTAATATGCCATTCTACTTTCAGAGTTAATGTTTTGGTTTAATTATCACATTTATCATTATCCCTACTAGGCTTCAAGGATTAAGGTTCAACCAAGCTTCAAGGGGAACAAAGCATGCTAAGTATCAACCCAACTTGGCTTCAAGAACCAATCCAACCTAGCTTCAAGGGTTGTAACATCTCAATTAGGCTTCAAGGATTAGACCCAACCAAGCTTCAAGGGGAGTAAAACATGTTAAACTTCAACCCAACTTGGCTTCAAGGATCAAATCCAACCTAACTTCAAGAGATTGTTACTATTAGGCATGCCACCAACAACAAAACTCTGAAAATGAATAACATATTAGACACACAATTCATTCATGATTTCATTATCAATTTCATTTCCAATTGAATCATCATAGCCAATCACAATGGCTTCATATATCATTTAGATCATCATAGCCAATCACAATGGCTTCATATATCATTTAGATCATCAAAGCCAATCACAATGGCTTCATATATCATTTAGATCATCAATTAATATCATAGCATTTCATCTTTCAAATACACAATCATCTATCTCATATATTACACATTTCATATATCATCATTACCAATCACAAAAACATCACATTTCATTTAGTCTCACTTCACATTATAATACTTCATAATCAAGCACATTAAACATTCATCAAGAATGATCATCATTGATGTATATATATATATAATTTACCTTATTCTTAGATTTGGAATCCTCCACATACATTTGTTTCACATATATTTGAAATGTAGAAACCATAATGCCTTTAGAGAATTCAACAAGACAAGAATAATCAAGAATAAGAATCATTAACTAACAAATTTGAGGGACACGGCCAACACCATTTGAGGGACACGGCCAAGCTTGTGGCCGTGTCTCTCAACCACTATTGGCAGTAGTGAACACGAGCATGCAACACGGCCGTGTCTCTCAACACAATTTCAGGCAGTAGGTGACACGGCCAAGGGACACGGCTGAGCCAGTGGCCGTGTCTCACAACAAAAATCATACAATCACAGACACGGGCAAGGGACACGGCCGTGTCTCTCCACAAAAATCAGGCAGTAACAAACACGGGCAGAGGACACGGCTGAGACTGTGACCGTGTCTCTCCCAAAATCAATTCAACACATCCAATTTTCCTTGACTTGGCCGTGTCTCTCCTTATTTTTGGCCGTGTCACTCCTATATTTAAACCCCAAACCTATACAAGTCTCCTTTGATTGCACCTAAACACTTCATACACATCATACTATCCTTCCAATGAATTTAATCAACATCACTAACACTTATTTCACATGCACATCCATTATTTACATTACCAAAACACATCAACAACACATTTGATTCCTTAACACATTTACAAATGAATATGTGTTAAGTTTCAACATAATATTAATATATGAATTTAGATAGTTTACTTACCTTAAAAATCATTCTCAAATCTATTCAATTTACCTTCCAAGAGCTCTTCACCACTTTAACTAGAGCAATCCATTTCCTTCACAACCTAAATCAAATCAAATAATAAGATACTTAAATTCCAATGCACATATTCAATTATCAAACTCATATATTTTATATTCTTAACTTCCTTAAACACAACATACATCACTCATATATCAATTACTCAAATCCCCAATTCATTAACACTAAACCCTTACTCAATAATCCCAACAATTCATCATCATCCTCACCAATAACCACATCAAATCCAAACTCAAACCATAGAAATCAATGCAAAGGAATGAATACTTGATTATTTACCAAATCTTGAATAAAAATCTTCAATTCTTTCCAAAATCACCATCTCTCTCTCTCTCTCTCTCTCTCTCGACACACGAAGAAGAAGGAGCAGAAGAAGAAGAAAGAAAGTTCTCGTTCTTTCTTTTGTTCTTATCATCTATATATATATAATAATAATAATAATAATAACAATAACAATAACAATAACAATACTTTAAATCTCCACCACATAATCTTTCTTTGACTTTCTTCTTCTCTTCTCTTTTTGTCCTTATTACTATCATTATTATTAATTAACTATACAAATATATATATATAATTCACTTTTCCTACACCATATTATATCCCATGTATATGTAATGTATATGTATATGTCTTATATATTATCTTTATATTTGCCCATATATACATATACATCAAATCCAAATACAACAACAATAACTCCAAAACTCTTAGGGTATATTCCGGGATATTACAGGTGTGCTGAATCCTAGTATGAAATGGATGTATCTCTGCTGCTTGGAGACTCCATTATTCATGTTTTCAATATCTCGAAGATAAAATCCATAAAAGCAAAGCCTTCTGCCATTCCAGTGCAAGACCTGAACTAGCATCTGAAAGAAATCTATGAGAACATCTCAGCTGATAACCTAAGTCTATGAATTGATGGAACCATTGTAAGTATTATTCATGCATATCATGCAAACATGAGCAAATCATATCGCACTTTCTTGTCTTGTATTGTCTATTCTTTGTCAAAGTGAATAGAAAACACCCTGTCAAGTAAAGAATCAAAAGAAGATATTGAATCAAGGGGGCATGAAAAAGCCTATTGCTTGAGGAAGCTCCAGTCATTTTGCAAAAGAAGAAATACATGCTTGTCAGAAGATTTAGACAATCTACAAACATCAACCAAAGCCGCATAAAAAAAAATCATGGGTTTTAGCCTACATAAGGGGCAAAGTTTCTTCCTTTCAATTTTTTGAGTTTATGCATGTACAAAACATTTTGAGACTCACTTCCAATATTTTACCACGCAGGGGGCAAGGAGAAGATATGAAGGGTAGCTAAAAAATGCTGATTTTTTTTTTTTTTGCAAAAGTGCAAAGGAAGAACAAAAAAGAATGAAAAAAAAATTAGAATTCTCAAAAGAATGAAGATGCAAAAGACAAAATATCAGTCCAGCAAAAAGAGCTGAAGCCAGGGTAAAGACTCGATCCCTAAAGGATAAAGATCCATGTTTCAAGGGTAAAGACCCAAATTTCAATGGATAAAGATCTATGTTTCAAGGGTAAAGACCCGATCTCCAATGGATAAAGATCCATGTTTCAAGGGTAAAGACCCAATCTCCAATGGATAAAGATCCAATCTTCAATGGATAAAGATCCATGTTTCAAGGGTAAAGACCCAATTTTCAATGGATAAAGATCCATGTTTCAAGGGTAAAGACCCGACCTCCAATGGATAAAGATCCATGTTTCAAGGGTAAAGACCCAACCTCCAATGTATAAAGATCCATGTTTCAAGGGTAAAGACCCAATCTCCAATGAATAAACATCCATATTTCAAGGGTAAAGACCCAACCTCCAATGGATAAAGATCCATATTTCAAGGGTAAAGACCCGACCTCCAATGGATAAAGATCCTTATTTTAAGGGTAAAGACCCGATCTCCAATGGATAAAGATCCATGTTTCAAGGGTAAATACCCGATCTTCAATGAATAAAGATCCATGTTTCAAAGGTAAAGACCTGATCTCTAATGAATAAATATCCATGTTTTAAGGGTAAAGACCTTATCTATAATGGATAAAGATCCATGTTTCAAGAGTAAAGACCCGATCCCCAATGGATAAAGATCTATGTTTCAAGGGTAAAGACCCAATTTTCAATAGATAAAGATCCATTTTTGGTGGGTAAAGACCCACAATCCATAAAAAATGGAACAACCAGTTAAGCCAAAATTCTCAACTGATAAAAGGTCAGTCAAATCAAATTCAATCTCGGGTCCAAGTACCCAAATCAAATCCAAGTATCCACACTCATCCAAAATCTGCTCAAAGACATGTTGCTTTTCACTCACTCATTCAAGCAGGGAGCAAACTGTAGACCCTTAATTTTGGCCCTAAGTTGGTACTGTCTTAATTAAAAATGTCAAAATAAATTCGATCCAATTTACAACTTCTAATAAGTAAATTCGGATTAAAGAGGCATAAATTCAATTTTAAAACCCTAAAATCAAGTTGAATAGGCCAAAATTAAAACTTTTAGATCCATAAGTTAAAAAATACAAGAATAATTCGAGTCAGGCCGGCTAGGGCGACATGAGCAATTGCTCATGTCGACTTGGAGGGCTCAGCTCGACATGAGCATGCCACATGTCGATTTGGCAGCCCAAATCGACATGGGGTTGGACTCATGTCAACCTGGGCTACCAGGTCGACATGAGTGAGACTCATGTTGACCTGGACAACCAGATCGATATGGTTTCAATTGGTTTTTTAGATTTTTTGACCGGGTTTTGCCTATAAATAAGAAGTTAGGTTTAGGGTTTTTTGATTGGTTTTGCCTATAAATAAGAAGTCTTAATACTTTAACAGGGGGTAATTTTTTGCAACATTGGGATGGCAACAAACAGAGAAGAACAACAATAGTTTTTTTTAGAATGAAGGAAACAACAAGCAGAAATATCAAGAGAACCAAAGAAGAAGGCAGAGTCCATACCATCTTCACATTGTTCATCCAGAAATTAATTTTTTGGTGGAACCGATGATGGAGGTTTGATCTTTAATCATAAATTATTCATGTTTACAATAGCTTTATTTTCTTTGATTAATAAGAACATGCAGTAACTTGATCTTTATTTTAATAATTTTAATTGTTTACTTTAGTTAATACATTAATCAGTTGGTGTTCATAACTCCACCAACATGTTTTATAAAAACTTAAAACCATCCAGTAGCTGTTGAGGGTTTGAATCAATTGTCAGAATCTAGTTTGTTTACTAAAACCTCAAGAACCATAAGTTATTTTTATTGAAACTCAAAACCCTAAGCTATTTTTATCCAAAAGCTTAAACCATTTCATTATTAAACTCCAAAATCTTGATTATTCTTCCAAAACTTTAATTTATTTCTCCAAATCCAAAATTGTTTTTCAAAGGCAGTAAGTAAAATCCTAAACCCTTTTTTCCAATAATTCAAGAATATTAAAACCCTAATCCCATAAATCTTTCTCTCTTCAACCCTAAATTCCTTAAACCTTAAAACCCCAATTCCAAACCCTAATTCCAAAACCTTAATTCCAAAACCCTAATTCCAAAACTCTAGTTTCAACATCACTAATTTCAAAACTCTAGTTTTCAAAACCCTAAGTTCCAAAGCCTAAATTTCAAAACCCTAATTTCTTAAAACCTTAATTTAAGATGTGAACCCTAAACTTATACTTTTTATTAATTTATTTATTTTGAATTTGATTATGTAGTTTATTATATGTTTTAATGGTTGGTTTATTTAATTTGTAATGAATGAATGAATGAATGGACATTTTCTTTATTATTATTAATTTATTTTGGTACTAATGTAAGAGGTATGTTTCCACTTTTTGGGTACATCATTATTTAAACCTTATGTGATTTAATTTATTTCATAATTTTTGGGATTAATGTAAAGGGCACGTTTCCACCTTTTGGTGGGTGTCCTATTTAGTTTTAGACATGGACAATGTATGAACATGTTTCCATCCTCAGATGGGTGTCCATTTATTTGATTTGTTTGGACATTATTTTGATTTTAATATAATTATGCTTTATTTTAATTGTTGCATGTAATATGGATAATATCATTATATTTAAGAATTTTATAATATTAAGACCTAAAATGGAGGCCAGTTCTAATAAACCGGGAATTGTGGGGGTTCTGGGCCATTTCTTACCTTCCCACACGTACCCAACTTTCCAAACCCATTAGAGAGTTGGGGATTCCTTAGGAATTGAGTCATCCACCCCTTTCTTTTTCCCATCCCGTTCGGGTGGTGACTCCATTTTCTCCATGCTTAGGACCATGTTCTCTAAGGCCCCGAGTCTAAACAGTGCCAAAGTAACAAGAACCATTCCACCGGGAGTGGGGGGTAAAAATTTCCGCTCACACTTGGGCCAATTCACTACAGGAACAACTGGGACAAAACTACACCCCGCGCGCACTTTTACCGCACCCATCCCGTAGCTCGCCCCGCGCCAATTTTGCCTTGACCCACATGCAGTTCTCACCAAAATCTTGTTTTACTTTGTTTTTAATTTTATTTCAAAAATAAATTTTAATTTCCTTAACATAATAGGCTTTTTATTTTACTTACCTATATATAACACATTAAACACACTTAGAAAAGGGACTGGGACTTTTGGGATAGGAATTTTATTCAAGAACTATTCGAATTCTTTTTGGCAATTTATTCATAACCTCAGACTTGAAAGATCAAGAGGGAGCAAATAACTAAACAATCCATAAAAGGCAGCAAACACTGTCATTATTATTGTTCAACCAGAATTAAAATTATGGAGGAACCAACAATGGAGGTTTAAGTTTCTATTAACTTTTTATATTTCCAGTAGCCTCATTATTCAATTTGATCAAATGTTTAAGCATACAATGGATGGATTTTTATTTGAAACACATTGATCAATTATTTTATTTATCATCTAGTTTCTATTTAAAACCCTAAAAAATATTTTTCAAAACCCTAATATCTTAATACCCATTAAAATAATTTATAAAGCCTAAAACCCTAATTGCACTTTTCTAAAAGCACAAAACAATAATATGTTTTCTCAAAATCATAATCAGTTTTATTTTTTTAAAATTCACAGAAGCCTATTCTTTACAAACAGCTAACTCTTAATCCTATTTTCATGATCTTCAATTTTATTTATTTAAACCCTAAACCTTAATATTATTTTCCAAAACCTTAAATACAAAACATCCATTCACTAGATTCAAACCCTAGTTTATTTCAAACCTAATCTTTAATTCAAACATCCAGTAGCCATGTTATTTATTTTACATTAAATATTTCTTAGTTGACTAATCCAATAAATACAAAACCCTAATTGTAAAACATAAAACCTATAAAACCCTAATTTTATTCAAGAAAACCTAAATGATGCATAAACCCTAAATTTATATACTTACTGCCTTATTAGATAAATGTTTATTATACATTTTTATTGATGTTTCATGTCCTAGATGAACATTTTACTTATGATGAATGGTTGGTTACTTTTATTGATTTGATTTGGTTTCAAAACATTGTAAGAGGTATGTTTCCATGTTTTTGGTACCTCCTATTGTGAGCATAACGTAATTTAAATTATTTTAAGGTTTTTGGACCAATGTTGTAACACCCCTATACCCCGTATACGTACACAGCATGCTATTACGATCGTAATATACATATACTGAATATAGAAATGCCACTGTTAATTTAACAAATGACTCACTTCTTTTACAATAGTATAAGCAAACTCAAACCATTTAAATTATAACATAAAATACAATAGATAAAACGTTTATTCAAAAAGTAGCGGAAAATATAACAAATATTTACAAATACATATACATCAAGACTCAAGTTTTACAAAACAAAAAATATATATACATGTTTGGCAGTATGTCTTTGATCTTTAAGCTCCACTATCAACACCTCAAAATCTAGACTCTACTCGGCCTAGAGGAACTTTTCGGCTCTTCCCTGTCACCTGCGCGATGAATCACAATCGCGCTAAGCCAATGGCTTAGTGGTACAAACCATAATAATAATGTGTTGCAATGCAATACCAATATAATATGTCCAAACATCATAATCAATATATAAGAATATCATCTTTCAAAGTCTTACATTGAATCTCATTATTCATTAGTTTCACCATTCATGAATCACATTTAAACAAAGACAAGCAAGGGCCCAAAGACACTAATATGCCATTCAACTTTAAGAGTTAATGCTTTGGTTTAATTATCACATTTATCATTATCATTATCCTAACTAGGCTTCAAGGATTTAGGTTCAACCAAGCTTCAAGGGGAACAAAGCATGCTAAGTATCAACCCAACTTGGCTTCAAGAACCAACCCAACCTAGCTTCAAGGGTTGTAACATCTCAATTAGGCTTCAAGGACTAGACCCAACCAAGATTCAAGGGGAGTAAAACATGTTAAACTTCAACCCAACTTGGCTTCAAGGATCAAGCCCAACCTAACATCAAGAGATTGTTACTATAGGCATGCCACCAACAACAAACTCTGAAAATGGAATAACACATTAGCCACACAATTCATTTATTATTTCATTATCAATTTCATTCTCAACTCTCATCATCATCTAGGCAAACATGCCTCACTTATTTCAATTGAATCATCATAGCCAATCTCAATGGCTTCATATATCATTTTAAACATCATGTCTCAATTCACATTATAATACTTCATCACTCAAGTATACATAATCAATTACATTGTACATCATCATCTAAGCAAACATACTTCAATTATCTCAATTCACATTTTCAACATACATTTCACAAAGTTCACATTATGAAAAACATAATGTTATTAATATGCAATAATGTAGGGTAGGGTTTGTACTTACCTCAAAACCAACTCTCACCAATCTATATACTTCCTCCTCCAAGAATCCTCAACACTTAGGTTAGGGCAATTCAACTCTTCTCAAAACCTAAACCAAAGTTGATGATACACATGAGATACTATGGATAGAAACCAACTAGGGCAAACTCTACACATGACACGCTCAACAACACGGGCGTGTCCCTGACCGTGCCCTAACTCCACAACACAGAAGCTTTGACAAACTCAAAACCATGGGCGTGTCACTGATCGTGTAGTACATTCTGTCTTACAGAAACATTGACACGTCCAACAACATGGGCGTGTTCAAGGCCGTGTCAATCCTTCACCAACACAGTAGCTATGACATGCTCAATGACATGGGCGTGTCACTGGACGTGTAAATGCTACTGCAACACAGAACCATTGACACGCCCAAAGACTTGGCCGTGCCCATGGGCGTGTCAGGCCAAAAATCCAGATTCCGGCCACAGCAACACTTCATCCAACAAACCACTTTCTTTCATCAAAATCCACTTCAAACAAACTTAGCTCAACATACCCAAGAACCATAACAAACTTGCAAAAACACCATAACAACAAAAAAAAAACATACATCCAACACAAATCAAAATCATCAACACAAACCCAAAACACACCCACAACACTTTCTCTTCCAACAACTTACTCTTTTAACATCAAACCTAACTCCTTCTTTCCAATCCAACACCAACATCAAAATCAATTAAACCAAACACTCTCAAATACATCATAATCAAACATATTCACATACCATCAATAATCAACCAATAAAATCCTAACATAACTTGAAAGGCAATCAAGGAGTCAAGAGGAAACTTACCAAGGATGAAGAAACTCTTAAATTTCCAACTTGATCACTTGAAAACTTCCTTAAATCTTGAGTTTAGAAGATCAAATCTCTTTCTTGCTCTCTTGATTCTTTGATAGCCGGCCAAAGGAAGAGAAAAGGAAAGAAAAGAAATGGACCACGGAGAAAGAAAGAAAGAAAGAAGAAAAGAAAGAAATTAAAGTCAAATCTCATCCACTGTCTCCCCAAAATCCTCTCCTCCAAGCATTTAATATTAAAATATTAAAATATCTAATTCCACTCACTTAATTTTCCATTTCCACTAATTAACTTAATTAATTTAAAATCAATTTCAAATAATTAATTATCTTCTTTTGACCATCACATATTGACTTATATATGTTGTATATATTTCCATATATACAACATATACACTCTCTCTTTAATTCTTTTCTCTTTCCTCTTTATCATATACCTTAAATCCAAATTTAACAATAATTACTTCAAAACTTCTAAGGCATATTTTGGGATGTTACAATTCTCCCCCTCTAAAAAGAAATTTCGTCCTCGAAATTACCTGATATCAAGCTTGAAACAACTGAGGATATTGATCTTGCATCGCTTGCTCATTCTCCCAAGTTGACTCTTCTCTACCATGATTCTTCCAAAGAACCTTCACAATTGGCACTTTCTTATGTCTCAACTCTTTCATTCCATATGCCAAAATAGCAACTGGTTCTTCTCCAAATGTCAGATCCGAATTCACCTCAATAGATTCAACTGGCAAGATATGAGATGGATCTGATCTATACCTTCTCAACATAGAAACATGGAATACATTATGGATCCTTTCCAACTCAGGAGGCAAAGCAAGACAATAAGCAACTGGCCCAATTCTTTCTAAAACTTCATACGGTCGAATGAAACGAGGACTCAGTTTCCCTCTTTGATCAAATCTTAAATTCTTTTTCCAAGGAGACACTTTCAAAAATACTTTATCTCCAACATCAAATTCTATATCTCTTCTTTTCAAATCTGAATAAGACTTATGTCGATCTGAAGCTGCTTTCAATCGATCCCGAATTATCTTCACTTTCTCTTCCGTTTCTTTAACCAAATCAGGACCAATTAACTTGCCCTCTCCAATTTCATTCCGGCATAAAGGTGTTATGCATCGTCTACCATACAATGCCTCAAATGGTGCCATACAAATACTGGATTAATGATTGTTGTTGTAAGCAAATTCCACAAGTGGTAAAAATTTGTCCCAACTTCCAGAGAAATCAATGACATAGCTTCTTAACATATCTTCAATAATCTGTATCACTCTCTCTGACTGCCCATCTGTCTGCGGATGAAAAGCAGTACTAAAGTGTAATCGAGAACCCAAAGCACCATGCAAACTCTTCCAAAACCTTGAAGTGAATCTAGGATCTCGATCAGACACTAAAGAAATTGGGACTCCATGCAACTTCACTATCTCACATATATACAGCTCAGCCAACCTTTCAAGAGAATAGTCCATCCGAACTGGAAGAAAATGAGCTGTCTTAGTCAATCGATCAACAATCACCCAGATAGCATCATGCTTCTTCTGAGTCAAAGGCAACCCAGATACAAAATCCATTGTTACTCTCTCCCATTTCCATTCAGGCACTGTTAAAGGTTGAAGTAATCCTGTTGGAACTTGATGCTCAGCTTTCACCCTCTAACAAGTGAGACATTTGGACACAAATTCTGCTATGTCTCTCTTCATACCAGACCACCAGTAGTGCTGTTTCAAATCATGGTACATCTTTGTACTACCCGGATGCATAGCAAAAACCGATTGGTGTGCTTCCTCTAAAATAATCTTTCTCAAACTATCATCATTAGGAACACACAACCTATCCTTGAACCAAAGGCTACCATCACTTTTCATATAGAAATCTTGGCTCTCCCCATTTTGGCAATCTGATACAATCTTCTGAATTTTCTCATCAGCCAATTGAGCCTCCTTAATCTGATCCAGCAATACGGGTCTCAACTGCAACTGAGCCAATAATGCACCATCATCACATACTTCAAAATTAGCATGCAACGCTCTCAACTCAAGAAGCAACGAGAGCGAATAAACAGCCAAGCCTGCCAAAGATTTCCAACTCAAGGCATCAGCAACTACATTCGCCTTACCAGGATGATAATCAATCAAACAGTCATAGTCTTTAATCAATTCTAACCATCGCCTTTGCCAAAGATTCAACTCCTTCTGAACACCCAAATATTTCAGACTTTTGTGATCCATAAAAATAAAACATTTCTCCCCATATAAATAGTGTCGCCAAATCTTCAAAGCAAACACTATAGCTGCCAACTCCAAATCATGAGTTGGATAGTTAAACTCGTGCAGCTTCAACTGCCGAGAAGCATAAGCTATGACTTTACCCTCTTGCATTAAAACACATCCAAAACCATTATGCGAAGCATCACTGTAAATCACATATGGTTTATCTTCCACGGGTAAAGTAAGAATAGGTGCTTGAGTCAACATTTCTTTCAACTGCTCAAAGCTAGCTTGACACTGATCCGTCCACACAAATCTAACTCCCTTCTGAAGTAATCTGGTGAGTGGAGTAGCTATCAAAGAGAAACCTTTCACAAATCGTCGATAATAGCCTACCAAACCTAGAAAACTTCTAACTTCAGTCACAGACTTTGGTGGACTCCAATTCAAAATAGCTTCAATTTTACTTGGATCGACTCTTATACCATCAGCTGAAACTATATGACCCAGAAAAGTAACTTGGTCGAGCCAAAACTCACACTTCGACAGCTTAGCATATAACTGCTTCTCTCTCAAGATCTGCAATACAATCCGTAGATGCTTGTCATGCTCCTCCTTGTTACGTGAATACACCAAAATATCATCGATGAAAACCACCAGAAATTGATCCAGATAGGGCCTAAACACTCTGTTCATCAAATCCATGAAAGCTGCAGGTGCATTCGCCAACCCAAAAGGCATCACTAAGAACTCATAATGCCCATATCTTGTGCGGAAGGTGGTCTTAGGAACATCTTCAGCTCTAACCCTCAGTTGATGGTACCCTAATCTCAAATCAATCTTGGAAAACACAGCTGCTCCCTTCAATTGATCAAAGAGATCATCAATCCTGGGCAAAGGATATTTATTTTTAATAGTCACTTTGTTCAATTGCCTATAATCATTGCATAACCTCAAAGTACCATCCTTCTTCTTCATAAACAA
This sequence comes from Garcia nutans, assembly GCA_947685225.1. NCBI lineage: Eukaryota > Viridiplantae > Streptophyta > Magnoliopsida > Malpighiales > Euphorbiaceae > Garcia > Garcia nutans. The sequence continues at coordinate 22,901,658 of CANTUV010000044.1, forward strand.
CACAGGAGCTCCCCATGGTGAAACGCTAGGGCGAATAAACCCTTTATCCAACAACTCCTGCAACTGCACCTTCAACTCTCTCAATTCAGCAGGTGCCATTCTATAAGGAGTAATAGAGATGGGAGTGGTACCAGGCAACAAGTCGATACCAAACTCAACCTCTCTCTCAAGAGGTAACCCTGGAAACTCCTCAGGAAACACATCTGGAAAATCTGCAACTGTGGTTATTTTATTAAGTTGAGAACCCCTTACTCTAGTATCCACCACATGAGCAAGATAAGCATCACACCCTTTTCTAATCAACCTTCTAGCTGTTACAACTGATACCAACAAGGATGCAAGTTGTCTCTGCTCACTAGATACCATCATGCTCCTACCATCACTGGTTCTCAAAGTAACACACTTCTTTTGACAATCTACCACAGCCCCATGCTTAGACAACCAATCCATGCCTAAAATTAAATCATATTCTTTAAAAGGCATTTCAATCAAATCACCAAGGAACTCCTCACCTTGCACCATAACAACACTATCACGATGCACCTTACTCACCACAATACTATGTCCTAAAGGATTTGTCACTAAGATATCAAATCCTAAGGACTCTGAATGCAATTCAGACACAGGCAAGATGGATGCACTTATGTATGAATGAGTAGATCCTGGATCAATCAAAACAAGTACTGAAATGCCAAATAAAGAAAATGTACCTGCTATAACTGCTGAAGCATCCGGCTGCCTCTGCATCACATATACTCTCTGAGAAGATCCGACCTCATCTGGCCCACTGCCTCTGGATGAAGATCCTCCTCTTTGACTAAACCCGGGTCTACCACCTCTACTAAAACCTCTGCCCCCTCGACCACCTCTGCTGACACTGGGTTGAGAAACTACAGTATCAGTCTGTCTATCATCCTGCATCTCGGGGCAATCTCTAATAAAATGATCTGGTGACCCACATTTAAAACATACTTTGGATACACTAGTCTTCCAACAAACACCTCCATGGGGCCTGCCACAGTGAACACATACAGGTGGAGTAGACCTATGAACTACTGGAGTCGGGGCACTAGCTACAGAGACTGTCGGTCTCGGCCTCTGCCTCTGATACTGCACTGATCTGCCCAACTGCCTCTGATTCCTACTGATCTTCGGAACAAAACTTCCTCTACCCCTCTTCGCAGATGAAGACCCTGCCTCAAACTGGGGTCTCCTTACCCTAGTCTCCTCCTCAGTAGCAGCTGCTGCAATGCTCTACGCTCTCTCCATACTTCTAGCTGCTGCAACAAGCTGAGAGAAATCCTGGTACCGAGAACCAGCCACACTGCACATAATAGAGGGTCTCAATCCCTCCTCAAATCTTCTGCACCGGTCTATTTCATCAGAGATAATTCCCCCAGCATAACGACTCAACCGGATGTACTCAATCTCATACTCTGTTACCGTCCGGTTGTCTAGCCTCAAATTCAAGAATTCCATCTTCTTAATATCTTTATACTCCCTTGGAGTATATTTCTGCTCGAACTCCCTCAGGAAATCACTATAAGATAGTGTAGGTGGATCATCCATGGCATGAGGAACCGTCTTCCACCAATCATAGGCATCTTTCTGAAGGAGGGATCTGGCATAGTCAAATTTCTCATCTGAAGTAGCTTGTAACTAAATGAATATCCTCTGCACTTTATCCAACCACTGCTCAGCCACTGCAGGATCGGTAGTGCCTAAGAAATCCTCAGCCCCATATTCTCAACTTATCATAATGTCTTACCGGCACCGAAGGCTGTGGCGGTGGTGGCTGCACTAGAGCTGGCCTCAATAGTTCTATCACATGCCTTAACCAACCCGGCGGAACCACCTCTGCAACAGATCTCTCTGGCACAGAAATAGGTGCCTCACTAATTCTATCAACTCTAGCTCCCTCTCTACTCTCTCCTGGAGCTACACTCTCAGCACTTCCTTCTACAGTCTGACGTGAATGGGACTCCATTACTACCTATATCAGCAAATACAGCAGAATATTTCTCATTAAAGATCAAAGACTGCCATACCAAAACATGTATCTTATTTAAAAATCAACTTTTAAAATCAAAATATTCTTTTTCTTACAATTCACCTAGGTTGAGAATCTCAAACCTAGGCTCTGATACCAAAATAATTGTAACACCCCCATACCCCGTATACTTACACAGCATGCTATTACGATCGTAATATACGTATACTGAATATAGAAATGCCACTGTTAATTTAAAAAATGACTCACTTCTTTTACAATAGTATAAGCAAACTCAAACCATTCAAATTATAACATAAAATACAATAGATAAAACGTTTATTCAAAAAGCAGCGGAAAATATAACAAATATTTACAAATACATATACATCAAGACTCAAGTTTTACAAAACATAAAATATATATACATGTTTGGCAGTATGTCTTTGATCTTTAAGCTCCACTATCAACACTTCAAAATCTAGACTCTACTCTCCCTAGAGGAACTTTCTGGCTCTTCCCTGTCACCTGCGCGATGAATCACAATCGCGCTAAGCCAACGGCTTAGTGGTACAAACCATAATAATAATGTGTTGCAATGCAATACCAATATAATATGTTCAAACATCATAATCAATATATAAGAATATCATCTTTCAAAGTCTTACATTGAATCTCATTATTCATTAGTTTCACCATTCATGAATCACATTTAAACAAAGACAAGCAAGGGCCCAAAGACACTAATATGCCATTCAACTTTAAGAGTTAATGCTTTGGTTTAATTATCACATTTATCATTATCATTATCCCAACTAGGCTTCAAGGATTTAGGTTCAACAAAGCTTCAAGGGGAACAAAGCATGCTAAGTATCAACCCAACTTGGCTTCAAGAACCAACCCAACCTAGCTTCAAGGGTTGTAACATCTCAATTAGGCTTCAAGGACTAGACCCAACCAAGATTCAAGGGGAGTAAAACATGTTAAACTTCAACCCAACTTGGCTTCAAGGATCAAGCTCAACCTAACATCAAGAGATTGTTACTATAGGCATGCCACCAACAACAAACTCTGAAAATTAGCCACACAATTCATTTATTATTTCATTATCAATTTCATTCTCAACTCTCATCATCATCTAGGCAACCATGCCTCACTTATTTCAATTGAATCATCATAGCCAATCACAATGGCTTCACATATCATTTTAAACATCATGTCTCAATTCACATTATAATACTTCATCACTCAAGTATACATAATCAATTACATTGTACATCATCATCTAAGCAAACATGCTTCAATTATCTCAATTCACATTTTCAACATACATTTCACAAAGTTCACATTATGCAAAATATAATATTATTAATATGCAATAATGTAGGGTAGGGTTTGTACTTTCCTCAAAACCAACTCTCACCAATCTATATACTTCCTCCTCCAAGAATCCTCAACACTTAGGTTAGGGCAATTCAACTCTTCTCAAAACCTAAACCAAAGTTGATGATACACATGAGATACTATGGATAAAAACCAACTAGGGCAAACTCTACACATGACACGCTCAACAACACGGGCATGTCCCTGACCGTGCCCTAACTCCACAACACAGAAGCTTTGACACGCTCAAAACCACGGGCGTGTCACTGATCGTGTAGTACATTCTTTCTTACAGAAACATTGACACGTCCAACAACATGGGTGTGTTCAAGGCCGTGTCAATCCTTCACCAACACAGTAGCTATGACACGCTCAGTGACATGGGCGTGTCACTGGATGTGTAAATGCTACTGCAACACAGAATCATTGACACGCCCAAAGACTTGGCCGTGCCCATGGGCGTGTCAGGCCAAAAATCCAGATTTCCGGCTACAACAACACTTCATCCAACAAACCACTTTCTTTCATAAAAATCCACTTCAAACAAACTTAGCTCAACATACCCAAGAACCATAACAAACTTGCAAAAACACCATAACAACAAAAAAAAAACATACATCCAACACAAATCAAAATCATCAACACAAACCCAAAACACACCCACAACACTTTCTCTTCCAACAACTTACTCTTTTAACATCAAACCTAACTCCTTCTTTCCAATCCAACACCAACATCAAAATCAATTAAACCAAACACTCTCAAATACATCATAATCAAACATATTCACATACCATCAACAATCAACAAATAAAATCCAAACATAACTTGAAAGGCAATCAAGGAGTCAAGAGGAAACTTACCAAGGATGAAGAAACTCTTAAATTTCCAACTTGATCACTTGAAAACTTCCTTAAATCTTGAGTTTAGAAGATCAAATCTCTTTCTTGCTCTCTTGATTCTTTGATAGCCGGCCAAAGGAAGAGAAAAGGAAAGAAAAGAAATGGACCACAGAGAAAGAAAGAAAGAAAGAAGAAAAGAAAGAAATTAAAGTCAAATCTCATCCACTGTCTCCCCAAAATCCTCTCCTCCAAGCATTTAATATTAAAATATTAAAATATCTAATTCCACTCACTTAATTTTCCATTTCCACTAATTAACTTAATTAATTTAAAATCAATTTCAAATAATTAATTATCTTCTTTTGACCATCACATATTGACTTGTATATGTTGTATATATTTCCATATATACAACATATACACTCTCTCTTTAATTCTTTTCTCTTTCCACTTTATCATATACCTTAAATCCAAATTTAACAATAATTACTTCAAAACTTCTAAGGCATATTTTGGGATGTTACAAATGTAAAGGACACATTTCCACCTTTCGGTGGGTGCCCTATTTAGTTTTAGATATTAGATGATGTAAGGACATGTTTCCATCCTCAGATGGGTGTTCATTTATTTATTTTGTTTAGACATTATTGTGATTTTATTCAAGCATTTATTTATTCTTATGATAGCATGTAGTGTGGATAATATCATTATATTTAAGAATTTTATAATATTAAGTGTAACACCCCCATACTCTATATAAGTACTATACATATACCTTGTATACATGCAGTACGTATATAAAGTATAAGAATGTCACTTTTCATTTCAGATTAAAAACCTTTCCTTTAGTTCCAAATAGTAATACCTTTTATTTAAAGAACATTTACAAGCTCATTATACTTTTAATGATATTACATATATATAATGATCTTGTCTTTACCAAATTCATTTATACATATGAATACATTTTTATCAAAATACAACACAATTAAATTGTACATGTATGCACCACCTTCTAGTTGGTCTCGAAATACTCTTACCCTTCTTGTGGCATAATGACTTGACTTCAGATCAACCACCTACTTACCTGCGCGATTTACACAACCTAGCTTCAAGGGTTGTAACATCTCAACTAGGCTTCAAGGACTAGACCCAACCAAGCTTCAAGGGGAGTTAAGCATGCTAAACTTCAACCCAACTTGGCTTCAAGGATCAAGCCCAACCTAGCTTCAAGAGATTGTTACCATTAGGCATGCCACCAACATCAAAACTCTGAAAATGGAATAACATATTAGACACACAATCCATTCATTATTTCATTATCAATTTCATTCTCATTTTATTATCATCATTTAGGCATCCATGCCTCAATCATGTCATTTGCATCATTATAGCCAACAACAATGGCTTCACATCTCATCAATAGAGTATACATAACCAATTGCATTGGATATATATTTTGAATTCATCATCATTTAGGCAAACATGCCCCATTTATTTCATTTGAATTATTATAGCCAACCACAATGGCATCACATCTCATCATTTCTCAATTCACATTAAAGCAATTCATCATTAAAGTATTTATCATAACCAATTGCATTGCACGTACCTTTTGAATGATCATCATATCTTTCACATTATACAAATCATAACATTAATCAAATAGTAATAACAATATAGTAGATTACTCAACACATTTATAACCAAATGTGTTAAGTCTAAAAATCATGTAAAAGAATGCATCCATATAAGTTTGTACTTGCCTCAAGAGCAACTCAGATCAATCTATACACTTCCTCTTCCAAGAATTCTGTAACACCCCTACATCCTGTACATGCACACTACAAAACACCACAATGTAATATGCGTACACTGAATATAGGAATGCTATGGTTTTCTTTAACATTTAAATCATTTTAAATGATAGGATATTCTTTCTCATTATACATTATAGAAATAACGTAATTAACTTGTAATATAAAACTAAATAGATATATATATGTTTACTTAATACGCAGCGGAATTTACAAAATATTTACATATATGAATACATTCAAATCCATATTTACAATTATACATATATTTACATTAGAATCAAAACTTTACAAAATATAAAGAAGTTATACATGGTTGGCAGCTCTTCTCTGATCTTTAAGTCCCAAAAATAAATTCTTCAATGCCTAGACTCACTCGGTCTCAAGGAACTCTCGGGTTCAACTCAGTCACCTGCGCGATCAACCACTATTGCGCTAAGCCAACGGCTTAGTAGTACAAAGTATACTAACATTATGCTTTAATGAAATGTAATGTCACACATTTTCATAAACCATACACATATAAACATATCACATTTCAAAGTCCTTTCATAGATCTCATTATTCAATTATTTTACCATTAATAATTCACATTTAAACAAAGACAAGCATGGGCCCAAAAGACTCTAATATGCCATTCAATTTTCAGAGTTAATGTTTTGGTTCAATTATCACATTCATCATTATCATAATCCCAACTAGGCTTCAAGGATTAGGTTCAACCAAGCTTCAAGGGGAACAAAGCATGCTAAGTATCAACCCAACTTGGCTTCAAGAACCAACCCAACCTAGCTTCAAGGGTTGTAACATCTCAATTAGGCTTTAAGGACTAGACCCAACCAAGCTTCAAGGGGAGTAAAACATGTTAAACTTCAACCCAACTTGGCTTCAAGGATCAATTCCAACCTAACTTCAAGAGATTGTTACTAATAGGCATGCCACCAATCAACAAAACTCTGAAAATGGAATAACACATTAGACACACAATTCATTCATTATTTCATTATCAATTCCATTCTCAATCTTCATTATCAATTAGGCAAACATGCCTCATTAAAGTCATTATAGTCAATCACAATGGCTTTATATTCCATCACATCTCAATCCACATTATAGCAATTCATCTTTCAAATACACAATCAATTACATCATCATATCCTTCACCTTATACATAAAGCATCATTGATATAAACATAACAAAGTACATTATTCATATAATTCAACAATGTAATAATGCAATATTTGTACTTACCTCAATAACAATTCACACAACTCTAAACACTTCCTTTTCCAAGATTCTTTACTTCTTAGATCAATGACAAATCACTTTCGTCAAGACCTAATCCAAAAATAATAACATACACTTGCTTAGGAGTACACATGAGATAATCAAGTTAAAAGTTAACAAGGGCAAACCCTAAACATGACACGCTCAACCACACGGGCGTGTCCCTGACCATGCCCTAACTCCATAACACAGAAGCTTTTACACGCTCAGAACCACGGGCGTGTCACTAGGCGTGTAATACATTATGCCTCTCAAAAATATAAACACGTCCAACATCATCAGCGTGCTCATGGCAGTGTCAATTCTCCAATCTCAAAGTAGCTATGGCACGCTCAATAACACGGGCGTGTTACTGGTCGTGTCAATCCTACTGCCACCAACACAATTGACACGCCTAAGAATCTGGACGTGCTCATGGGCGTGTTAGGCCAAGAACCCAAATTCCGGCCAAAACAACAAAACACCCAACAAAACACTTCTCTTCACCAACATCCACTTTAAACAAACTTAACAAAACATACCCAAAAACCATCTTAAACTTACAAAAACACCAAAACAACTCCACACCTACATCAAACACAAATCACAAATATCATCACAAACACTACACACAAATACAACACCATCTCTTCCAACCAACTTACTCTTTTCTTCAATCCATCCTTAAAATCCATAATCAATTTAATCAAACACTCTTAAACATATCACAATCAAACAACACACCCTTAAATAATCTATCAAACTCAAACATAACTTCAAATAAGCAAAGAAATCAAAAGAGGACTTACCAAAGTAATGAAACTTCTTGAATCACCAACTTGATCACTTAGATCTTCCTTCAATTTGAGCTTAAAACATTCAAATCCTCTTTTGCTCTCTTGCTTTCTCTTGTCTTTGGATGAGCCGGCTACACCATGGAAAAGAAGAAGAAAACATTAAGAAATAAAGTCAAACTTCTCTTTAAATCTCCACCAAGTATTCCAAAACAAGGAATTACCAAAACACCCTCTCTTACAATTTGTTTTAACTTCCTTTAAAACACTTGCCCTTTTTAGTAATTTCACAAATCACAAATTAAAATATCTTCTTCCCTTGACCACTCTTTTGACTTGCATATATGTTATATATATTGCCATATATACAACATATACATTTCCTCTAAACAATCTTTTCCTTTCCAAAACACATATACATTTTATTCAAATCAAACAACATTTATACTAAAACTTCTAGGGCACACTTTGGGATATTACAAATTCTTCACACCTAGGTTAAGGTAACTCAACCTCTTCACAACCTAATCCAAAAGGAAGAATACACACTTACTTACAAATACACATAAATTCCAATACACTAATTCACCTATTAGTCTCATACTAGACCCATAGATCACAAATTACAAACCAAAACCATTATCTAAGTCCCCGCGGTCGTGGCCTCACAACCCCACGGTCGTGGGTTAGCAACCGAATCTGCCCACTTTTCTCTAAACCCCCATGATCGTATCCCTCACTTGCCACGACCGTGGCATCCATTTTGCCTCTGTTTCGGACCAAACTCATGTATTCTGTGTTTTTAACTTCAATAAACACAAACATATAGAAAATCCAAGATAATAATTGATCAAACTCATAACATACATCAATTACCAATTAATCTAACACTTATATAACTTCAACATATCATAATAATAATCATTATATACATCATCCATATATCAATTATTCAATTTCTCAACTCATTTATATTAAACCCTTACTAAACAATTTCTACAATCCATCATCATCCTCACAAATATCCATATTATCATCATCCAAATACCAATTCAACATATCTATATACTTCAATCTTTCATTATCATCATCTTCACACACTAATCATATCAAATATAAACACGATCAATAGAGATCAACACAAAGAAATGAACACTTACTTGAATTCTTTGCCAAATCTTCAATATCCACCTTCAATTCTCTTAAAGCCCTTAAGAATTTGATGTGTATGAAAATAAAATCACATCTCTCTCTCTCTCTCTCTCTCTTTCCACGTTCAAGAACAAGAAGAAGAAGAAGAAAGAAAAATCTTCTTTCTTTATTCAAGCTTATCTTATATATATATATATAATAATAAAATATCACAAAAATCCTCCACCACAATTTATCCTTCCCTTTGACTTTCTTTTCTTCTTTTTCTCTTATTATTATTATTATTATTATTATTATTATTATTATTATTATTATTATTAATTATATACACTTACTTTTCCTACACCAATATATACATCATGTATATGTGATGTATATGTTGATATATGTATATCTCTTATATATTGCTTTTATATTTCCCATATTTTTCAAATACCATATATACATATCATCCTTCATATACATGTATCTCTTATAATATTTCATTTTAATTAACTTATCTTCTTTTGACTTCCATTCCTTTGACTTGTATATGTTATATATATATATATATATATATATATCTATATATACAACATATACACTCTCTCTTTACTTCTTTTCTCTTTCTATAAAACATATACATTAAATCCAAATACAACAAAATTTTCGAAACTTTTAGGGTATACTTTGGGATATTACATTAAGACCTACAAAGGAGGCCGGTTCCAATGAACCGGGCGTTGTGGGGGTGCTAGGCCGTTTCTCACCATCCCCACACCTACCTAACTTTTCGAGCCCATTAGGGGGTTGGAGATTCCTTAGGAATCGAGTCATCCACCTCTTTCTTTTTCCCAGCCCATCCGGGTGACGACTCCATTTTCTTCGGGCTTAGGCCCGTGTTCTCTAAGGCCCCGAGCCTAAACAGTGCCGAAGTCGCAGGAACCATTCCACCGGGAGTGGAGGCAAAAATGCCCACTCACAGTGGCGACTCCACTGGGGATATGAGAATTTGATTCCATTGGTCTTTATACTATTCTATTCTTTCTTATCATGATATTATCCATTGCATCATATTAGATTGCATTGTGTGTGTGAGTTAGGATGTCCGTGTTACCCGTGTTGTATTATGTAAGGGGTACCATACTTTCACTCAAGGTATGAAGATCAAATATGGCATAACCACTCATGGCCTTGTACCTTTTGGTATATACTTGTTATGGGAACCTAAGCCTTTTAACCCAAAGACTAAAGCTCATGTAATTGGCCTAGTTACTTTCCTTAGGTCTTTACCCCAAATGCTTGTTGTTTGACTTTGGTTAATTTATCTTGGTTAAATCATGGCTTGTTTGGTTTGTGCTTTTTCTAATATGACCTAATTACATTGTAAGCTCAAATAATTTTTTCCTCTAAATCCAAAAGACCAAAGCTATTTTCAAAAATTTTCAAGATGGTCTTTGGACATAAAACTTTTCTAAAAATAAATCAAAAAATTCTTTTCTGACTCAAATACAAAGTCAAAAATCCATTTTTTTTAAAAAAATCTTTTTTACAATGGGTTTTTCAAACAAAACTATTTTTGCATTTCATCCAACCTTTTCTTACAAAGAATTTGCAAATTATTTAGGTCAATTACGAAATGCCAAAAATCAATTGTGAGCTAATTTATACTAAGAATTATTAACCATGGGCTTATTTTTGGCATGAATCATTAGTTACTTTTTCAAGTGAGAAATCTATTTATAATAAACCTCTTAATTTAGTTTTAATCCAATATAGCATAAAAGCTACTATAGTATGTTGAATGAATTAAAACCTAATTAATGGGAATTATCATAAATTGATTTTCATTTTTGAAAATATGACTATTGGTTGAACTATCCGAGGGAACTTTTTGAAAACAAAATATCCCACATTGGTATTTTTGTTAACCATATACCTAGGAAAAGAGACTCGCCATTCATGTGTTGAAGTTATAAGATTGGAAGAAATGTCCTATTTATCCTTGTTTGTTTATTATTTGTGCATACATGCATCACATGACATATCATTAATCCTTTCTAGCTCACAGACCTAGAGTACGGCAATTCAAGAGCATATAACAACACCACCTACAACATTGATTTTTTATTCAAGTGCTTCATTGGAAGGATGGATGGAAACCAGTTAAGGGACATAGTCGATGAAGTTGTCAAAACTAGGATGGCCGAGCTACGAGATCAATTGGTTGAAATTATAAAGACCCAGTTGATTGAAATTCTGGAGCACATCAACAATGCTAATGAGGCATCTCCCATCAACATAAGAAAGAAGGGAAAGGCAGCATCAATGGGAACATGTTCACTAATAGAGATCGAATGAAAAATTAGGGATCAATCCCTATTCTACGAGACCAGTCGAACCATGTGCTGCCTAAGTGGAGCAATAAGGGTGGCTATCACCTCAGTGGGCAAAGTTAAAGGGAAAGAGAGAAGAACCGTTTTTCCGCAAAATGGAATTATCAACCTAGCAATCAAAATACATAAAAGGAAGCTGATGTTAATGCACCGGTCAAGGAGGAATGAGGCAGTTTTTGGAATTGGGAAGCCGCTATCTTGGATTCTTAATAAGCTACAAAAGAAGGGATTGTTACAACCCTTGACTCCTCATCCTTTGCCAAATCCTCTTCCACCTCACTTTGATATTAAGGCATTTTGCTAATTCCATCAAAGCCTTGGACACAAAATGGAAAACTGTATGAAGTTGAGGCATGAGATCCATAATTTAATTGATAGTGGAAAGCTACTTGAGCATGATAATCCTCTGCCTAAATTTGGAAGGGCGCCACTGCTTACAACCTTCATGAAGAATTTTATCTTGTCATCTTGTGATGATATGGATAAAGAAACTGCTAAAGATGATATGCTTGGACTAACTGTGGATGATGAAGCAATGATCCTTGATGATGAAAAAATCCTTGCCCTTGATATGTCTAAATAAATGGAGTATCTTTGACTCCAACTCAATGAACTTCCCTTAGCTTGGAGTGTTGCTTTATTTATTTTGCTTTCTTTAATATTTAATTGGAGCAATTATGTTTTTTTAAATTAAGATTGTTTGAATAAATTATTTTCAATAAAATTTTCAAGGTTTTTGTTCATTTTGGTGCTCAACCAATGAGGAATCTAGCTTGATAATTCATGAATTAATATATTTATGCATAACGACTTGAATGACTTTACTAGGTGAGGAAATTTTTCTATAGCATTGAGTTGTGTATGCTTACTTAGAGAGGACTCCTGCATAATGACCTTTTTCTAGGTCCTAGTCAGTCTTAGAACATGCTTTGGTAAACTTTCGAGGTGAAATTTTACTCTGCTTATTTAAGGGAGAGATGATCTAGGCATTGTTTGGTTAGCCAACAACTAGTATCTACTCAATTAAATATCAATTCCTAGTTGCCCCTTTGAGCCTTCATAAGATTTCAACTTTCTCTTTATTGACTAATAAGCCTGATGACCCACCCTGAGCTGTTGTTACACTTTTGACAAGTCTTATGATCACTAAGGTGAAGAGGCAAGAAGATCAAATAATGGAATGCATAGCCAAAACTGTAAGGATAGTTGATGTTCTCAAGACCATAAGGGTAGTTGAAGTTCACCTAATATCTCCAATCTATCAAGATAACATCAGAGTAACAAATGATTTATTCCTATTAAAGAAGATTTATGTCACTCGACTCATCCATTATTAGAAACCTAAGTTAGTACAAATAAGACAACTCTTTTAGAGCTAGAACAAAAAAAGAAGAAAAGAAGAAGAAGAAGAAGAAAAAGAAAAGAAAAAAAATAGACAAAAGAAAAAAAGGAAAAGAAAAGAAAAGAAAACCCAAAACGGTTCAGAAAGCCAACAAAGTTCTCTTTTACCTAAAGTAGCAAAAGACTTCCATAAGGATAGTTTGACTTGAATTGGTCCAACCCAACCAAAGATTCAATCAAAATTAGATAAATAAAAGAAAGGTTATCCAGTTCTTGAAAGTCCTGTACTTGACAGTCCTACAGGGAAGAAGGACAAAATGATAAAATGCCAAAAAAGGAAGAGTAAGAAAAAGAAAAATAAAGAAAAGGAAAAAAAAAGAAATGAATATGGGTACCAAACTTTTTGCAGAGGCAAAGACTATCCCAATCAAGATCCAAATTAATGCCAAGAAGATGGGGGAACATTCAAAGCTCTATCTTTTCATGCTCCCAACTGCCTAAAGTTCCAATAGAAAATCATAGTGTGAAGGTTTGTCAACAGTGTCACATCAGCTCCGATCTCAAAATGACTTTAATTTAACCCATGTCCCTTATAGACCCCATTTCAAGCCTATCAAAGACCTGTTAATCTCTCTTGGTAGGTAGAGTCTATTAATGGAGATAGTTTGAATAAGCATGCATATGAGATAGACAATATTCAAACTCAATGAGACCTTTGACCAAGTAATGTGTATATGCCTATCCGAAGTGCAATAATTCTTTTTTAAATGTAAATGATTCCTGAGTTTAGTACGGTAATAAGGGTTGCCATGTTATAGATATGTTAATTTGGAAAATCAAGTCCTGAGGTAAATTGACATTGATTTGGCAAAGCTAACATTTGATTTCAAAATTCAAAAATCAAAAAAAGAAAAAAAAATTTACAAAGCCTTCAAGTTAAGGGGAGTATGTTGAACCATCGAACCTCGCAGACACATTGGGCAAAGGAAATAAATATTGGGAAGGTTATGAAGAAGCTACCAGTTGACATGCTGAAACATAGTTTGAAATGGATGTATCCCTAACTATGCTTCTTGGGCCTCCCCACTCATGTTCTCAGGATCTTAAAGATAAAAGCCATAAATGTGAAGCATTCTGTCATTCTAAAGCAAGACCTGAACGGGCATTTGCAAGGAGTCAATGAGAACACTTCAGTTGATCATCTCAGTCTGTGAGTCAATAGAACCACTGTAAGTGTTATTCATGCATATTATGCATACATGAGCATATCACATTGCATTTTCTTATATTGTACTGTCTATTCTTTGTCAAAGTGAACAACAGACACTCAATGAAGCAAAGATGAAGTGGGTATAGAATCAGGGGGAATGAGAAGCCCATTGCTTGAGGAAGCTCTAGTCATTTTGCAAAAGAAAGAAGAGATGCATGCTTATGCAAGGAGCTAGACAAGATAAATATCAATCAAAGCCTGCATGAAAAAATCATTGGTTTGAAATTACACAGGGGGGAAAAGTTTCTCCTTTTCAATTTTTGAGTTTATGCATGTACAAAACATTTTTTCAAACTCAATTCCAAATATTTTACCATGCAGGGGCAAGGAGAAGATATAAGTGGTCAGCTAAAAATGGCTAATTTTTTTTGCAAGAGTGAAAAAGGAAGAAAAAAGAAAATGGAAAAAAAAAGAAGAAAATTAGAACTCTCAAAAGAATGAAGATGCAAAAGACAAAAGATCAGTCAAGTTAGAAGAGCTAAAGCCAATATAGGACAAAAGTCAAAAGGATGAAGATCCGATTTCAAGGGTGAAGACCTGATGCCAAGGATGAAGATCTACTTTGAAGGGTGAAGACCCAAAGCTTAAAGGATGAAGATCCAATTTCAAGGGTGAAGACCCGATTTCCAAGAATAAAGATCCATTTTCAAGGGTGAAGACCTGATACCAAGGATGAAGATCCACTTTGAAGGGTGAAGATCCGAAGCTTAAAGGATGAAAATCCAATTTCAAGGGTGAAGACCCGATTTCCAAGGATAAAGATCCATTTTCAAGGGTGAAGACCTGATGTCGAGGATGAAGATCCACTTTGAAGGGTGAAGACCCGAAGTCCAAAGGATGAAGATCCATTTTAAGGGAGAAGATCTGATTTCAAGGATGAAGATCCAGCTTAAAGGATGAAGATCCAATTTCAAGGGTGAAGACCCGATTTTCAAGGATGAAGATCCGTTTTCAAGGGTGAAGACCCGATGCCAAGGATGAAGATCCACTTTGAAGGGTGAAGACCCGATGCCAAGGATGAAGACCCAATCTCCAATGGATAAAGATCCATTTTTGGTGGGTGAAGACCCACAATCCATTAAAGAATGGAACAACCAGTTAAGCCAGAATTTTCAACTGATAAAAGGTCAGTCTCGGGTCCAGAACTCAAATCATTTTTAAGCCTAGAACTCACTCCAGGTCTAGAACCCAAATTACTTTTAAGTCTAAAACTCGCTCGGGTATAGAACCTAAATCATTTTAAGTCCAGAACTCACTCAGGTCCAGAACCCAAATTATTTTTTAGTCCAAAACTCGCTTGGGTCCAGAATCCAAATTATTTTTTAGTACAAAATTCACTCTAGGTTTAGAACCCAAATTATTTTTGAGTTCAGAACTCTCTCAGGTCCAGAACCCAAATTATTCTAGAGTCCAAAACTCATTTTGGGTCCAGAACCCAAATCATTTTTTAGTCCAGAACTTGCTCGGGTCCAGAATCCAAATTATTCTAGAGTCTAAAACTCATTCCGAGTCCAGAACCCAAATTATTTTTAAGTCCAGAACTTACCTCGGGTCCAGAATCCAAATTATTTTGAAGTCCAGAACTTACCTCAGGTCCAAAACCCAAATTATTTTTAAGGCTAAAACTTACCTCGGGTACAGAACCCAAATTATTTTTAAGTCTATAACATACCTTTGGTCCAGAACCCAAATTATTTTTAAGTCCAGAACTTACCTTGGGTCCAGAACCTAAATTATTTTTAAGGCTAGAACTTACCTTGGCTCTAGAACCCAAATTATTTTTAAGTCCATAACTTACCTCGGGTCCAGATTCCAAATTATTTTTAAGTCCAGAACTTATCCTGGATCCAAAATCCAAATTATTCTTGAGTCCAAAAGTCAAACCAACCTTGGGTACAGAGTCCAGTCTGGCTCTAAACCCAATAAAAAATCACATTGCTTTTCACTCTCTTTTGTTGTAGTCTCAGATCACTCAAGCAGGGGGCAAACTGTAGACCCTTAATTTTTGATCCAGTCCAGTCCAAAGATTTTAAAACAGTCTGAATTTTTTGTGGTATAAAATATTTATTGTAATATTTATTATTTATTTTACTTAATATTTAATATTTATTTTATTTATCATTTATTTATAAATATTTACTATTTATTATTTATTTTAATATTTATTTTACTTTTTATTTATTATTTATTTATATATATAAATAAAAAATAAAAAAATTGACAACGGCAGAATCGGCGATGAAAGTCACTAGCGGCGAATTGGCTTGGGCCAATTCGCCGTAGAAACACTTGCGATGAATTGGCCACAAGCCAATTCAACGCAAGTTTTGGCCATGAGCCTATTTGTCGCATGCAAAACTTGCGATGAAACTATGCCCCGCGTGCAGTTTTGCCCGTGCCCAGCCCATGATGCCCAGTGCCAATTTTGCCAGGGCCCGCACGTAGTTCTACCCGAAATCTTGTTTTACTTGGTTTTTGATTTTATTTCCAAAATAATTTTTAATTTTCTTAACATGCTAGGTTTTTTATTTTAATTACCTATAAATACCATATTAAAACACACAGAAAAGGGATTGGGACTTTTGGGATCGAAATTTTATTCAAGAACTATTCTAATTCTTTTTGGCAATTTATTCAAAACCTCAAACTTGAAGGTCAAGAGGGAGCAAACAATAAAATAATCCATAAAAGGAAGTACATACTGTCTTTGTTATTGTCCAACCAGAATTAAAATTGTGGTGGAACCAACAATGGAGGTTTTGAGTTTTTATTAACTTTTTATATTTCTAGTACATCATTATTCAATATGATCAATTGTTTAAGCATACCATGGATGGATTTTTATTTAAAACACGTTGATCAATTGTACTTTTTATCATCTAGTTTCTATCTAAAACCCTAAAAATTATTTTTCAAAACCCTAATATCTTAATACCCATTAAACTAATTTTTCAAGCTTAAAGCCCTAATTGCACTTTTCTAAAACCACAAAACAATAATCTGTTTTCTCAAAATCATAATCAATTCTATTTTTCTAAAATTCATAGTAGCCTATTCTTTCCAAACACCTAACTCTTAATCCTATTTTCATGATCTTCAATTTTATTTACTTAAGCCCTAAACCTTAATATTATTTTCCAAACATCCATTCTCTAAATTCAAATCCTAGTTTATTTCAAACCTAATCTTTAATTCAAACATCCAGTAGCCATGTTATTTCTTTTACATTAAATATTTCATATTTGACTAATCCAGTAAATACAAAACTGTTAAACATAAAACCTACAAAACCTTAATTTTATTCAAGAAATCCTAAATGATGCATAAACCATAAATTCATATACTTACTGCCTTATTAGATGAATGTTTATTATACATTTTTATTGATGTTCCATGTCCTGGATGAATATTTTACTTATGATGAATATTTGGTTGCTTTTATTGATTTGCTTTGGTTTAAAAACATTATAAGAGGTATATTTCCATATTTTGGTTACCTCCTATTGTGAGCATCATGTAATGTAATTTATTTTAAGGTTTTTGGATCAATGTAAAGGACACATTTCCACCTTTTGGTGGGTGCCCTATTTAGTTTTAGATATTAAACAATGTAAGGACATGTTTCTATCCTCGGATGGGTGTCCATTTATTTGTTTTGTTTAGACATTATTGTGATTTTAATAAAGTATTTATTTATTCTTATGATTGCATGTAGTATGGATAATATTGTTATATTTAAGAATTTTATAATATTAAGACCTGCAAAGGAGGCCGATTCCAATGAACCTGGCGTTGTGGGGGTGCTGGGCAATTTCTCACCTTCCCCATACGTACCCAACTTTTCGAACCTATTAGGGGGTTGGGGATTCCTTAAGAATAGAGTCATCCACTCCTTTCTTTTTCCCGGCCCGTCCGGGTGGTAACTCCATTTTCTCCTAGCTTAGGCCCATGTTCTCTAAGGCCCCAAGCCTAAATAGTACTGAAATCGTAAGAACCATTCCACCGGGAGTGGGGGAAAAAATCCTCGCTCACAGTAGTATTTAAAAATGGCCTACCAAGGATAAGCGAAACTTTGCGTCCTCATCTATATTGATGAAATCAAAATCATTGGGGAAAATCAAATCCCTGACTTTTACCAACACATCCTCTATAATACCACGAGGGTGGACTACTGACTTATCAGCAAGTTGAATTGTCATGAGTGTTGGTTTGGGTTCTCCGATACCTAACCACTTAAACATCTTGTAGGGCTAACACTTATGCTAGCCCCCAAATTAGCCAATGCACTTTTAACTTCAAGATTACCTAATAAACATGGAATAGTAAAACTATCAAGATCTTTTAATTTCTTAGGTAACCTCTTTTGCAAAATTGTTGAACACTTCCGACAAATGCACCAAAGACACTTCCTCAAGTTTCCTTTAATTAAAAAGTATATCATTCAAAAATTTAGCATATTTGGGCATTTGTGATAAAGCTTCGACAAATGGAATATTAATGTGCAATTGTTTAAAGAGTTCAAGAAACTTACCGAACTGAGCATCCATCCTATCCTTGTTCAATTTTGCTAAATATTGTACTCGAGGTCAATATTCCTTCACTATTGGACTGGGCTCTTGTGGTTGATTCCCTTTCTCATTTTCCACTGCAGCCTTCTCTCCCGAAGTGATAGTAGGTGTAACACCCCATCTTAGCCTACGTTAATAGACCAAGATGGACTGTTATCTCATGATGGTTGTGTCTTTATATTTTACTTAGCCAATTTTAAGTACAGATTTTAAAAAAAATTTGCCATAACCTCCCCTAAAAATGGAGGTCCCAAGTGTCGACAAAACTGATTTTTCTTATTTTTGAAAAACATTTTGTTTCACAATTCAACTCAAGCACACTCCCAATAATCCACCCTTATAACCTCAACTACAAATCCTGCAAGAATAATTCACACTTCTATATTCACAACCCAACTCAATTCAAAACCATACATTTATTATACATTACTAGATTTACATGTACATCAAGTTATCTCTTTGTATTGTTCAAATAAGTACATGCCAGTTTCTAATACCAAAATACAAAATGAAGAGCACCACCTAAATTTGTTGATGACCCGCAAATCGCAGAACTCTTCTGCTCGTTACTGGCTCCTTGCTAATGACCTACGAGTTTAGAAGAAACTAAACTCGCTAAGCATTGCTTAGTGGGTACTTTAACTAATTACGAAAAATAAATAATAAAAGCATAATGCACTTTTAAAATCAATGAGTCGTATTGAAAAATAATATCACAGTAAAAACAATTCATACATGTCATATATTCAGTTATTATCATTTTATCAATTCGCTCCACAAGGTAATTTGGTAGACTAACGTATGGTAAGGAACTAACTGAAACAACTGTATATATATTCTGTGGCTGTGGCCCTAAAACAATTGCGGACCAAGCCCTGTGGAATCTGTGGCTGAAGCCCTCGGACCGGAGTCCTATATAACTCGGGCGATTGCCCTATATAATTCGGACCGAAGTCCTATATAGCTCGGGTCGTCACCCTATATAACTCGGACCGAAGTCCTATATTAAAGCAGCACTGCATATAGTATGATATATCATACCCTTACCGTACTCAGTACTGTCCCAGATACCAAGTGGAGCCAAAATTCTCATACCATTACTTAATCGAATATGCATTATACAATTATCGACTTATGGTTCTTATATTATTTCAACGTGAAATATCATATTTTATCATTTTAATAACATACTATACTCATTTATATTCATAAGGAATCAATTGGATTACTTTTGAAAAATGACCAAATGAATAATAGCAAAATGACCATATGAATAGTAAATTCTGGTTTTGGACTCAACTCGATCCTTATTTTGAAAAATCGTATAAAATAATCCACTTGAGTAAAAATTCTAAACTTTTTACAGAATTTATTTTCACATGTTAAAATCATTCCTTTAAAATTTCAGATCAAAATGGAAACAAATTCTTGGTCAAATAGTTCACCCAACCAGACTGCTCCAGTTGCCCTGCATCCTGGCAGCAATTTTGAATTTTATAAATTCCGTAAATTAAATTCAATCAATGTGGTTCCAAATTATTTTTTCTCAAATACTAGACTTATTAAAAAACAACATATCCAAAATTCAACTCAATATAATTTTTCTATATTTAATTAAAAATCGTACAAGTCACAGCAATTTACTAATTGTAAAACAGAAAAATTTTCAAAAAGGAGTTCAATGGTTAAAGTACCAAACCTTGCTTTTCCTTGCTCTTCTTATCTATTTCACTTCCTTTCCTCTCTAATCTCCTTGATTTCCTATGAATTTAATATGTCACATATGTAAGAACAAACCCTAGATATGAACATGATGCTACCTTATGATTTTCTAACAATCCTTTACTTATTCTTACTAATAATCACTATTTACATCATTTCCTTTAAGTAGTTTATCATTTTTCACCATAATCATCAACTTACTAATTCTTTCCCAACATGAACATAATATCAAATCTTCCTAAACATAGCCTAATACCTAATTCTAATGAAAGAATAAGACTTAGGATGGTATCTTACCTTATTTCCTATTGAATTTCACTTGAGAAATGGCTTGGACTTGAAACTTGTCTCCTTGAAAATGGAAGGGAGGGGGAGCACGACTTAAAGAAGAAGAAAAGTGGTGATGGTGGTGTCTTTTTGATCCTTACTTGGGTTTGGATGACCATAATTAGTTATTTATAATTTAATTTACATTTAATTAATTTATTTATTTTCAATGGCCATGATTTGTCCAACACATTTGGATTTAATGGCTAGGATTTGATTTATTTTCAATGGCCATGATTTGTCCAACACATTTGGATTTAATGGCTAGGATTTGATTTATTTTCAATGGGCATGATTTGTCCAACACATTTGGATTTAATGGCTAGGATTTGGTTTATTTTCAATGGCCATGATTTGTCCAACACATTTGGATTTAATGGCTAGGATTTGGTTTATTTTCAATAGCCATGATTTGTCCAACAAATTTGGATTTAATGGCTAGGATTTGGCCACCTGAAAGTGGTTTTTTTTTTTGCCCCCAAAGTTATATTTAATTACAAAATTGCCCCTCCAGTGGAAATGTCCAAAATGTCCTTATCGGAAAATCGCCCGTAACTTACAAACCGTGCGTTTTCAGGAAAAATTGAAACCCACGGTTATGACCCGATTAATCTCAAGAATATTCTTCCGGGGTCGGATATGGGCACTATTAAGAACTTCCGACACTAAATTTTTAAGTTTACATAGTTGCCCCTAACTTTTGAGAAATTTCCACTTAGGTCCTTTTGATATCCCTTCTTGACCTTGCTGTATTTCTTTATTAATATCTTTTTACTCACAACTCCAAATTAAGTAATTCTTATTCCTACTGCGACTAGACATCTAGGGCTACATTGTTTCAAAATTTCAGGTTGATCCGAGCTATATCTGATTTTTGACGGTCCTTTGAAATCAAGCCTACTATGCTGTCCTGAGGCAGCTTGCACATTGTCTACTAAATCCATCATATCTTATTCTGTACAACTCCAAATTGGGTAATTTAAAGTTATACGTCTATCTAAGACACAAATAAACAATTAAGTCTTCTTTGAGACTCTCTAATTCTGTCATTAACTTGGATGAAATTCAAGCTCAAGTTATAGGTCATGTTCTAAGTTCCTTTGTTCTAAGCCTAAATCATATCCTCTATGTCTGTTTCTTACCAATCTGGAATTCGGGATGTTACAGTAGGATCATCTTCTTTTTCTTTTCCTTGTGCCTCAGTATCTTCCTCAATCACTTCTTCTTTTTTTCTCAACCATACCACCCTTAATTTCCCTTCCACTCCTCAGAGTGATTGCCTTTACCTGCTCCTTCGGGTTTGCCTCAATATTGCTTAGTAAACTTGTTAGTAAATCGAGAAGAATCTGCAACCCTTTTTGCCGCAGCGGAAAACAAAAATTATCTTTCGATTTATTCCCAGGTCCATGTGATCCATTCAGTTCGATAAAAGAGATTCGAAACTAACCTTTTGTGTAGCTTCAAATTGATTAACAGATGCTGCCTTCTAAAGACGAACACCCTCTAGCGAAGTCCACACGAACGTATGCTGGTCTGAGTGCTAGCTCACCAACGGCAGTGGCTGAACCTTTTCAAAAATGAAACTAGGGTGTTTTTTAGGTTTTCCTCTTCTTCCGTTTTCTTTTCAAAACGAATAATGATCAGATCATAATCCCTCTAGCCCTTTTAAAACCGTTTAAAAGACTTTCCTTGTCAAAACCCTAACTGTCCATATCGTATATGGACCCACGTTTTTAATAATTATTATCTAATAATAATTATTATAACAATATTATTATTATTATCTAATAATAATAATAATACTAACAACAATAATAAAAATACAATTATTATTATTTAAGTACAGCCTACGTTCTATGTGTGTGACCCGATAGGCTCATATTAACTGGTAGTGTATTTCAATCTCTATTAAAATGCACAAATCATAATTGGCCTCTAGCAAGACATTATGACTACCCAATTAATCATGAGAATCATTATAAATGAAAACCTGAAATAGTACATGCATTAATCCCTTTGTCACACGATATCTAGTTTGAACATAAGTCATAGTAAATGTCATACTTATATTGTCCAAACTTATGATTACTCGATCTCCAAGTTAACTGATAAACAAATAAGATTGATCTTATATCAACTTATTTGAGCACGGCCATGCATTTCTCAGTTACACTTATCGAGGGGCCCAGAAGATATCTCTCTCATAGAGAGGGACAAATTCCATCTTGATTGTTCATTTTCCTCTACATAATTTATACCATGTTCAAGCATAACCTTTATAATTATCTAGTTACAGATAACGTTTGATCATGTCAAAACATAATATTCCTTATGTTGGAAACTATGACAATCTCAAGTCAAAGGATTAAATGAAAACTATTATGAGATACACTTATGACATTAAACCATGAAGTGATATCTATGTGGGTCTATCCAATACACTGTTCTCTAACATGTATCCATAATATTGATTTGTATCTTCAAACTTATAATCATCTTATGATTATCAAATCAATATTGCACTAGTTATATTTATTATTATCTCCATAACAATAATAAACCAGGGATATAATCATTATTATATATAACATGCAAACATAACAATGATAATAAAAACTTCTTTATTAATAACAAAATGAATAACATTAAGGTCCAAATCAATGGCCTAGGGCATATACACTAACAGTCTCCCACTTGCACTAGGCCTAGTCTAACAAATATCTCATGCCCATAGACCTAGTGTGCTGATCATGCTTGACCCGCGAGAGAGGCTTTGTCAATGGATCTGCTATGTTGTCATTTGTGTCAACTTTGCATATCTTGATATCACCTCTATCAATGATGTCTCAAATGAGGTGAAATCGCTTGAGTATATGCTTAGATTTCTGATGGGACCTTGGCTCTTTTGCTTGCGCTATGGCACCATTGTTGTCACAATAGATAGCCATAGGATTAGCAATGCTAGGCACCACTCCAAGCTCAGTGATGAATTTCTTCAGCCAAACTGCTTCCTTAGCTGCATCTGATGCTGCTATATACTCAGCTTCTGTTGTAGAATCTGCTACTGTGCTCTGCTTGGAACTTTTCCAAGTAATGGCTCCACCATTCAATGTGAATACAAAACTTGACTGCGATTTGTAATCATCTATATCAGTTTGGAAACTAGCATCTGTGTAACCATTTACAACTAGCTCATCTTCCAAACCTCCATAAACCAAGAAAGCATCCTTAGTTCTTCTTAGATACTTAAGAATGTTCTTAACAGCTGTCCAGTGACCCTCACCAGGATCAACTTGATATCTACTTGTTGTGCTCAAAGAATATGAGACATCAGGTCTAGTACATAGCATGGCACACATAATAGATCCAATAGCAGAAGCATAAGGGATCTTATTCATTCTATCTCGCTCATCAGATGTCTTAGGACATTGATTCTTGCTAAGATGAATACCATGTGACATAGGCAAAAATCCCTTCTTGGAATCTTGCATGCTGAACCTCTTCAACACTTTGTCAATGTATGTACTTTGACTTAAGCCAATTATCCTTCTAGATCTATCTCTATAGATCCTTATACCAAGGATATATGCAGCCTCACCCAAGTCCTTCATTGAAAAAGAATTCCCTAACCAATCTTTAACCTTTTGTAAAGTGGGGACATCATTTCCAATGATCAATATGTCATCTACATATAGGACTAAGAACACGATAGCACTCCCACTAACCATCTTGTAAACACATGGTTCATCTTCATTTTGAATGAAACCAAAGTTCTTAACTGTTTCATCAAAACAAAGATTCCAGCTTCGAGATGCTTGCTTCAATCCATAAATGGACCTTTGAAGCTTGCAAACCTTCCCAGAATTCTCAGGATTTACAAAACCCTCAGGTTGTGTCATGTACACATCCTCGAGTAAATTTCCATTAAGGAAAGTGGTTTTGACATCCATTTGCCATATCACATAATCATAGTATGCAGCAATGGCAAGGAGAATCCTAATAGATTTAATCATAGCAACTAGAGAAAAGGTTTCATCATAGTCTATACCATGAGTTTGTTTGAAACCTTTAGCAACCAACCTTGCTTTATAGGTTTGCACATTTCCATCCATGTCAATTTTCTTCTTGAAAACCCATTTGCAACCAATAGTCTTAATACCTTCAGGAGGATCAATTAAGGCCCAAACTTGGTTGTCAAACATGGACTGCATCTCAGAGTTCATGGCTCCAAGCCATTTCTCTGAATCTGGACCTGACACAGCTTCAAGATAGGTAGTTGGCTCATCTTGATCTATGAGCAAAACTTCATGACTTTCAGTCATGAGAAATCCATATCTCTCAGGCTGATGACGTGGTCTATCAGATCTGCGCAGAACTTGTGTAACATTTTCAGTTTCCATAATGGCTTGTGGTTCTGAAACTGTTTCTACAGGCAGTTCAATATCTTCTTGTGGTTCTATAAATTCATCTAATTGAACTGTACTCCCACTAGTTCTTTTAGAAATGAATTCCTTTTCCAAAAAGGTTCCATTTCGAGCAACAAACACTTTATTCTCAGATGGAATATAGAAATAATATCCTTTAGTTTCCTTAGGATATCCCACAAAGATACATTTAGCAGATTTTGGAGCTAACTTATCTGAAACTGGTCTTTTCACATAAGCTTCACAACCCCAAATCTTAAGAAAAGACAAACTAGGTGTTTTGCCAGTCCATATCTCATATGGCGTCTTTTCAACCGTTTTAGATGGTACACGGTTTAAAACAAAAGCAGCTGTCTCCAAGGCATAACCCCAAAACGATAATGGAAGATCTGCTTGACTCATCATAGATCGAACCATATCTAATAAAGTTCGATTTCTTCTTTCAGAAACACCATTCCACTGTGGAGTTCCTGGAGGAGTTAATTGTGAAACAATTCCATAATTTCTTAGATGTTCGTCAAACTCTTGGCTCAAAAATTCACCACCTCGATCAGATCGAAGTGCCTTAATAGTTTTACCAAGTTGATTTTGTACTTCATTTTGAAAAGTTTTGAACATTTCAAAAGCCTCATGCTTATGTTTCATTAGGTAGACATAGCCATACCTACTGAAATCATCAGTAAAAGTAATGAAGTAATTATATCCTCCTCTGGCACTAATGCTTAACGGGCCACATACATCTGTATGTACTAGTCCTAGCAAGTCATTAGCCCTTTCACCTTGTCCGATGAAAGGATTCTTTGTCATTTTGCCAAGTAAACATGATTCACATTTATCAAATGATTCAAAATCAAATGAATCTAATAATCCATCTTGATGGAGTTTAGAAATGCGTTTCTCATTTATATGGCTAAGACGACAATGCCATAAAAATGTAGGGTTTAGGTCATTTGGCTTAATTCTCTTAGAGTTTATGTTATAAATATGATTCTCCCTAGAATCATCTAAGTCAAGGACATAAAGGCCATTAAAAGATCTTGCAATACCATAAAGCAAATCATCTTTATCAAAAATAGAACAGGTCTTATTTTTAATTAAAAATGAAAAACCTTCATCATCCAAAACTGAAACTGAAATAAGATTCCTACTCAGAGTAGGAACATAATAGCAATTGTTCAAATTTAACAAAAAGCCATTAGGCATATGAAGTTCATAAGATCCTACAGCTAGTGCAGCAACTCTTGCTTTATTCCCAACTCGTAGGTCAACTTCGCCCCTTTTCAGTGATCTACTCCTTTTGAGTCCCTGCACATTTGTACAAATGTGAGAACCACATGCAGTATCCAATACCCATGAAGTAGAAGCAGATAAGTTAATTTCTATAACATATATACCTGAAGATGTAGTCGCACTACCCTTCGATTTCTTCAATTCAGCCAAATAAAGTGGGCAATTTCTTTTCCAATGCCCAGGCTCCTTGCAATGGTGACAAGTTCCTTCCTTAGGAACAGGTGCCTTGGGTTCTTTTGGCTTGGGCTGTCCCTTAGGCTTTGTAGCAACTGTTGCTTTACCCTTTGCCTTGCCTTTCTTCTTCATAGGCTTACCCTTATTGACATTCAATACATGGGTAGCCTTAATGGGCTTTTTGATATTCCCTTCAGCAGTTTTGAGCATACCATGTAGCTCAGGAATGGACTTTTCCATGTTGTTCATATTATAGTTCATAACAAAATGTGAAAAACTGCTGGGCAAAGAATGAAGGATCAAATCCGTGGAGAGTTCTAAACTCAAGGGATATCCAAGTCGGGCAAGGTGATCAATGTAGCCCTTCATTTTCAAAACATGAGCGCTAACCGATTCGCCCTCTGACATCTTGCAGTCAAATAATGCAACAGCAGTGTCGAATCTATCCTGCCTAGCTTGCTGTTGGAAAGCTTGTTTGAGATGGACACTAATCTCATAAGCCTCCAAGTGTTCCAGATCCTTCTGAAGTTCTGGACACATAGTAGCAAGCATAAGACATCCAATGTCATTGGAATCATCCATATGCTTCTTATGCTTGTTCCTATCAGCATTAGAAGCATTAGCAGGAGGTGGCTCAGGGACAGCTTCATCAAGCACATAGGACTTCTTTTCTTGTTTGAGAACAATTCTCAGGTTCCTAAACCAATCAACAAAATTAGTCCCATTCTCTTTCAGTTTTTCCTTCTCAAGGATGGATCGCAGTGATAAAGTGGAGTTATTGTTGGTAGCCATTTCAATCTACAAAATATGCAAATTTTAATTAATAAAAGGTGATAAGTAATTAAAATCCCACTAAAATATAACCCTCAATCATCACAATGACATTTTAGTGGGCTAAGATCCAATTTTTACTTAATATTAAGTCAGCTTTGGCATGACACTTAAAATCAAGTTATTATGGTAGGTAACCCCTTATCAATTACATCACATGTAACTCTTAGATAATATGGGATCATGACATCATATGTCATAGCATGTTATACCCCATCTAATGCCTTAGGCCCAAAACCATTTTGATAGCCTAATTAAGTCTAACCAATTTTAAAAGCATGAACAGCACCATTACTCATCATATCTTACTAGGATAACCTAAAGTACTTTGCTTTGGCAAAATCTACATTTAGGTGATTTTAGCCTTGATAAGTGTTTAAGATATGGATGGCATTAAAACTTAGATTAATAGTGAGGGTTCATTCCATTTAATTTTGAAAACATGTTAAAATTAACATTTATATATCACATCCTATATGCATATATAAACTATCAAACATGACATCTCATACATATTCGATAAAAATAAACGTGACATAGTATGGCCAAACTAGATATGATCTTCATGAGACCAAATGAAGATCATATAGGCAACCCTAGGTGAAAAGAAAACCTATCTATTACAACATTTGCAATAGTACATTTCTTCATATCTTGAAAGGCAACTTCATCTCCATGGAATTTTTCATCTTCTTCTCCAGGCTTGAGTCTTCATTATTACATTAATAATAAAAGCTAAATACTAAACTAGTAATAATAAAGTTACAAAAATAAACGACACGCAGGCCGTATTTATAATCCAAAGATATGAATAAACAATCACATAGATCATAAAGCCATACTATGCACCAAGCCAAGACATCAAATAATCATAGCATATTTCATATAAACATCTTAAAATAACCAAATAATTTGACATTCATAATGTCACCGGAACGAACTATAAGGCGCTGCGCACACGGCGGTCCCGCTGGCCGGTCAGCGGGCGGGGTTCCGAAGGGGCAGCGCCCTCGAAGCTAAACAGAATCATTAATCCAATTAATTATTTTCTGTCAAAACCCTTATTCTGTCAATCATATTAAACAGAATATAATAGCAATCTATTAATCATATTAACAGAGAACTATTACAAGAAACCTTAGAAAACGATTTACTCAATAATCATATTAATCAAAATCGAAATCTATGTATACATTCAATATGAATAAACGAATTGAATTAATCATATTAACCCTAATTCGAAACCATAACAGATTGTATACCAACCCTAATTCGACTTCACAGAATTGTATCTTATACAATTGGTCATCTTTGACATCATATATCAACAACGATTTAGGTTATATCTCATATAACATATTCGAATCATCATCAAATGATAAAACGAATCCAATCATGCCATTCGAAAAACAATAGATCACATCAACACATCAACATGGCATATTTCGAATTAAATGGAATCAACAAGGGGCTCTGATACCACTGTTAGTAAATCGAGAAGAATCTGCAACCCTTTTTTCCGCAGCGAAAAACAAAAATTATCTTTCGATTTATTCCCAGGATCCATGTGATCCATTCAGTTCGATAAAAGAGATTCGAAACTAACCTTTTATGTAGCTACAAATTGATTAACAGATGCTACCTTCTGAAGACGAACACCCTCTAGCGAAGTCCACACGAACGTACGCCGGTCTGAGTGCTAGCTCACCAACGGCAGTGGCTGAACCTTTTCAAAAACGAAACTAGGGTTTTTTTTTTAGGTTTTCCTCTTCTTCCGTTTTCTTTTCAAAATGAATAATGATCAGATCATAATCCCTCTAGCCCTTTTAAAACCGTTTAAAAGACTTTCCTTGTCAAAACCCTAACTGTCCATATCCTATATGGACCCACGTTTTTAATAATTATTATCTAATAATAATTATTATAACAATATTATTATTAATATCTAATAATAATAATAATACTAACAACAATAATAAAAATATAATAATTATTATTATTATTTAAGTACAGCCTACGTTCTATGTGTGTGACCCGATAGGCTCATATTAACTAGTAGTGTATTTCAATCTCTATTGAAATGCACAAATCATAATTGGCCTCTAGCAAGACATTACGACTACCCAATTAATCATGAGAATCATTATAAATGAAAACCTGAAATAGTACATGCATTAATCCCTTTGTCACATGATTTCTAGTTTGAACATAAGTCATAGTAAATGTCATACTTATATTGTCCAAATTTATGATTACTCGATCTCCAAGTTAACTGATAAACAAATAAGATTGATCTTATATCAACTTATTTGAGCACGGCCATGCATTTCTCAGTTACACTTATCGAGGGGCCCAGAAGATATCTCTCTCATAGAGAGGGACAAATTCCATCTTGATTGTTCATTTTCCTTTACATAATTTATACCATGTTCAAGCATAACCTTTATAATTATCTAGTTATAGATAACGTTTGATAATGTCAAAACATAATATTCCTTATGTTGGAAACTATGACAATCTCAAGTCAAAGGATTAAATGAAAACTATTATGAGATACACTTATGACATTAAACCATGAAGTGATATCTATGTGGGTCTATCCAATACATTGTTCTCTAACATGTATCCATAATATTGATTTGTATCTTCAAACCTATAATCATCTTATGATTATCAAATCAATATTACACTAGTTATATTTATTATTATCTCCATAACAATAATAAACCAGGGATATAATCATTATTATATATAACATGCAAACATAACAATGATAATAAAAAATTCTTTATTAATAACAAAATGAATAACATTAAGGTCCAAATCAATGGCCTAGGGCATATACACTAACAAAACTCCCTTGTGGTCTTTCACTGAGTAACTTGGCAATTGGCCCCACCTGATTTTCCAAATTGTGAATAGAGGCTTGCTGATTTCTACAGGTGGTTTCAATTGATTGAAATCTAGTTTTTGAAGCTGCTATGAACTTCTCCATCATGTCTTCCTAATTGCTATTTCTTGGAGGAGCAACTTGTTGATATTGAGGCTGCTAAAATTCAGGAGAGGTCTTGAATTGTTCTAATTATTTCAAGAGAAATTAGGATGATTTCTCTACCCTAAATTATATGTGTTGTTGTAGAGGTTGTTTTGTTGTTTCATTGGAATATTCCCAACAAAATCCACCTACTCCTATCTAGCAAACAAATTACCACTTTGGCAATCTTGACTTTGATATCCACCCCCACACCATTGACAAGACATCACCTCCATTGATTTCCTTGAAGATGAGGCTAAAGAATCAATCTTCTTATTCATTACTTCTAATTGCACAGTCAAAGTCACTATAGGATCCAATTGATCTGAACTAGTGACTCTCAGTTTTTCCTTATTCCCTTGGAGCTTGCCATTGATAATTGGTAAGGGCCATATCATCAATCAAATCCCTTGCTTCTTTAGGTGTGTTATTATTTATGGTACCTCCAGCTACTATATTAATGGATTGTTTGCTTGCATTATTTAATCCATTGTAAAAAGTTTGAATCTGAAACCATAGTGGAAGCCCATGATGAGGACACCTTCTCAATACATCTTTAAACCTCTCCCAAGCATCATAAAGGGTCTCACCATCTTGCTGAAGGAAGAATGAAATCATTCCTCAACTTGATTATCTTGGATGGTGGGAAGTATTTTTCAAAGAATTTTTCTGCCAACTAACCTAATGTGGTGAAACTGCTTGGGGGAAAAGATTTTAGCCTTCTTCGATCTGTAACTAAGTGAAAATGGGAACAACCGCAGCCTAGTAGCATCATCTGAGACATTATTTATCTTGAACATGTCACATATCTCTAGAAAATTCTCAAGATGTGCATTAGGATCTTCATCTGGGAACCCATCAAACTGGCAAGTCTACTGTACCATTTGAATTACATTTGGCTTTATTTCAAAGTTGTTCATAGCAACTGTTGGCCTCTGTATTGTAGAAATAACCTCATTGAGAGTGGGTTTAGCAAATTCCTTTATTGTTCTAGACTCAGGTCTTTCCATCACTTCAAGTTCCTCTTCTTATTCTCCTTCCAGGTTCATTTCTATTTCTGCCAAATCTATTTTCCTTCCTTCCTTTCGCTTTCTCCTCAATGTTCTTTCTAATTCTTGATCTAATTTCGAGTAGGTGGGAAGAGCTAGCTCGAGTCATAAATAGGAAGAAGTACCTATAATGACAGTCAACAAGCCAGAACCAATGTTAAAAATAAATAAAATAAAAGCTAAATCAATAATTTTAATTATATTACTAATATTGAAAACCGTTGTCCCCGACAATGGCGCAAAAACTTGATGGTGAATTTATGCTATTGCAATGTTACCGTAAGTGCACGAGTTGCACAAGTAATAAAGTAGTGAGTAAGATATCATTCCACCGGGGACAAGGTTAATTACTAGTGCAAATTTCAACTATTTTTAGCAATCCAATAGTTTGATTAAAATAAAACATCAATTACTTAATAAATTAAATTAAAGAAAAATTAAGTATTGTGCAAAAAGATCTGATGATAGAAACACTATCTCATGATACTTGATGTTTTAAATCTATTTCTCCAATGCTGATAATTTTTTTAGGAGAAGGCGACTTTTAAGGTGTTTCCCTTTTGAAAAAGATTCACAAGAGAGGTAGGTGGGGGGGATCTTAAGTAACTCATTTATAATTCCTTGTTGTGTAAGGTCTACCATGGGTGAGGATTGATTAGACAATGAATCAATATCTAGCTGCATTTCATGCAACATATTCTAGACCTTAGTCATAATTGAATTGATTCGCATACTCAAGGAATCAACCAATTTCTTATTTATAATAGCTTATTGACTAATCATCATATACTTAAAAAATTTCCTCTTACTTTTTAAGGTTGGTTTCAGTAAAGGCTTGCATTTCATGAGATTCAGTAGCTTGAGTAATGGGTACCTTGGTGAAGAGAAAAATGTGAGTTTAGTGCTTTGAACAAGATTTGCATTTTATGATGTAATTAGTTGCTTTATGTTTGAGACTCTAGTCACATGTATGCTGGTCTGATCAAATGATAATGGCATGGCAAGAAAACCAGGGATTCTGGTTGGTCCTTAGATCTTTTGCCTAAGGCTCATCATTTGTAAAATTCTACCAAAAAGGATTTGACCATTAATGGCTTCTAAAATTGAAGCTCACATTTTAATTGAGGTAAAAAGGGATAGGGTTGATATTCCCTTTTGAGGAAGCAGTTAGGTCGACAAGGCATTCCCTTATTATTGGGTAACTGAGCTATGTAGCTTTTGTGATTTCTAGAAAAAACCAAGCCGGGGGGCTTATGCTTAGGTTTAGCTGGCGTGGATAAATTCAATGGAATTCAAGTTTTTATTTAAGGCTATGGCTTCATGTTGGGCAACATTTTTACAAAAAAATTTCTTTGAAATTGTGTGGATGCATGTCATGATGAATAAATGAAAACCTTTTTTACGCGGACCCTTAGCAACGATGGCAGCAAACCCAACGTATAACAATGGTAGAGAACTCCTTGAAACTTAATAATCACCTCCTAAGGAACCCAACGCCTATAAAGAGACGCGAACTCACTATGATTGAAGGATTTAGTTGGTAAGAAGAAGGAAAATGCCACAACTCTTGTTGATAAGTAAACCTAATTCTTGATGCAAAGAAAGAATTAAAGAATCCACTCTAATCTCTCTCACACGAAAATTCACAAGAAGAACTTGTAGAAGAATTCAAAAATTTTTATTAATTGTTGTAGTTTGAAATTCGGCCTAATAGTGCCCTTAAATAAGGGTTACAAAATTCCTAATTGCATAAGGAAAACATAAAGTATGGAAACAAAATCCTAATCCACTAAGGAAAATATAAAGTATGGAAATAAAATCCTAATCCACTAAGGAAAATATAAAGTATGGAAATAAAATCCTAATCCAATAAGGAAAATATAAAGTATGGAAACAACCAAACTAATCCCTTCAACATAAGAAACGCCCCACACTATTTGGGCTGTCCATGGGCCTTAAATTACTTCCTAAGGCTTTATATGAACCCCCATGGACCTTTCTTACACGTTGGACCTTTCTTTAGCTAGCCTTTAGCTTCCACACTAAGCATCATAATCAGCTTTGGTGTGCCTTCTTCAAGCTCTATCTCCATCTTCTTGAATGATAATTCTTGAAGCTCTTTGGAAATCTCTTCTTGAATATGCAAAGCCATACTAGCTTCATATCTCTTTGCCTTGCTCCTAGTGATTGGTCTACTTGCTAGCTTCAAGGGATCCTTTCTTGCATCATTCTCCCCCTCTTCAAAAAGATTTGTCCTCAAATCTGCATCATCAAAAGGAGAAAGATCACTTACAATGAAAGTAGCACTAACATTATACGTACCTGGTAAGTCGATCTTGTAGGCATTATCATTAATCTTCTCCAGCACTTGGAATGGGCCATCTCCCCTTGCTTGCAACTTGTTCTTCCTTTGGTTAGGAAACCTCTCTTTTCAAAAATGCACCCAAACCCAATCTCCTACTTGAAACTTAATCTCACATCTCCCTCTATTTGCAGAATCAGCATATCTCTTGTTCCTTTTCTTAATATTCGCCCTTGCTTTCTCATGCATCTCTTTCACCAATTTAGATTTCTTCTCACCATCTAAACTAACAAGCTCATGAGAAGGTAAAGAAACAAGATCCAAAACTGTTAGTTGGTTAAAACCATAAACAAGCTCAAAAGGTGAATATCCTGTAGAAGAATGAATAGCACGATTATAAGCAAACTCAATAAATGGCAAACAATCTTCCCAAGAACTCAAATTCTCACCCACTAAAGCTCTCAACATGGTACCTAAAGTTCTGTTTACTACTTCTGTTTGTCCATCCGTTTGAGGATGACAAGTGGTGGAAAATAACAACTTGGTGCCTAACTTTCCCCAAAGCACAAGCCAAAAGTGAGACAAAAATTTGGTGTCTCTATCAGAAACTATGGATTTTGGTATCCCATGAATTCGAACCACCTCCCTAAAGAAGAGTTCAGCCACTAAACTAGCATCATCACTCTTATGACATGGGATAAAGTGTGCCATCTTACTAAACCTATCAACAATCACAAATATGCTATCTCTCCCCCTCTTAGTCCTTGGTATTCCTAAAACAAAGTCCATACTAATGTCCATCCAAGGAGAACTAGGAACGGGTAATGGCATATACAAACCATGAGGCATAGATTTAGACTTAGCTTGCCTACAAGCCAAACAAGCCTTACAAATCTAAATTAAATCCCTTTTCATATTTGGCCAATAAAAGTGTTCATTTAGCATGTCTAAAGTCTTATCAACTCCAAAATGCCCCATCAAACCCCCACAATGTGATTCTAATACTAGCAAATCTCTCATAGAACATCTAGGCATGCATAATTTCAAACCCTTAAATAAAAACCCATCATGTCTATAGAAAGAATTAAAAGCACCATGCTCACAAGCATCATAAACATTGCCGAAATCAGAATCACCAACATATAAGTCCTTTATACATTCAAATCCAAGCAATTTAGTATTCAAAACATTAAGTAAAGCGTACCTCCATGAAAGTGCATCTGCCACTACATTGTCTTTACCTTGCTTGTATTTGATCACATAAGGAAACTTCTCAATCTTCATAACCCATTTTGCATGTCTTTTATTCAACTTTCCTTGCCCTCTCAAATGCTTCAATAATTCATGGTCTGAATGGATCACGAATTCCTTGGGCAGCAAATAATGCTCCCATACTTCCAATGCTCTCACCAAAGCATATAGCTCCTTGTCATAAGTTGAATAATTCAGCTTTGCTCCATTAAGCTTTTCACTAAAGTATGCAATGGGCTTCTTCTCTTGCATCAAAACAGCTCCAATACCTACACCAGAAGCATCACATTCAATTTCAAAAGTAGAATCAAAGTTAGGTAAAGCTAAAACGGGTGTAGTAGAAAGCTTCTCTTTCAAAGCATCAAATGCTTCTTGTTGCTCCTTGCCCCAAACGAATCCCACTTCTTTCTTGATTATGCTAGTCAAGGGGGCTGCCAATATAGAGAAATTAGGGACAAATCTCCTATAGAAGCTTGCCAATCCGTGAAAACTCCTCACTTCTGTCACACTTGAAGGATTCGGCCACTCTTGGATAGCTTTCACCTTCTCTTGATCAACTTCAATTCCCTGCATACTTACAATAAAGGTTTTGCTCCCTAAGGATTTCAAGCACTTTCCTAACATGTTCAACATGTTCTTCCTCAGTTTTGCTATAAGTCAGAATATCATCAAAGTAAACTACCACAAACTTACCTAAATAAGCTCTCAAAACATAGTTCATTAATCTCATGAAAGTACTAGGTGCATTAGATAAACCAAAAGGCATAACTAACCATTCATACAAACCATATTTCATTTTGAAGGCAGTCTTCCATTCATCTCCAGGCTTCATGCGAATTTGATGATAACCACTCATAAGATCAATCTTTGTGAAATATTTCGCCCCATGCAATTCGTCCAACATGTCATCAAGTCTAGGAATGGGATGTCTATACTTCATAGTAATCTTGTTCACAGCCCTATAATCAACACACATCCTCCAAGAACCATCTTTCTTGGGTACTAATAAGACTGGAATGGCACAAGGACTAAGGCTCTCACGAACCAAGCCTTTCTCCAAAAGCTCTTCAACTTGTCTTTGCATCTCTTTTGTCTCCATAGGATTGCTCCTATATGCTGGCCGGTTTGGAATTGTAGAACCGGGTATGAAATCAATTTGATGTTCAATCCCTCTTAATGGAGGCAAACCACTAGGAAGGTCTTTAGGAAACACATCCTTAAAATCCTACAACAAAGACACAAAACTAGAAGGTAAAGAATCAAGAGATTCTTCACTGTCAGCAAGTAACAATTCTTTATACATAATAATGAGTACAGGCTGCCCTACATCTATCTCTCTTGCTCTTGCATAAAAAGTATGTTTTGGTTTTTCTCCTTGCTTATTTTCTCTCACCAATGGGCCATTTATTTGTTTGCTTACTTGCTTTTGACTCTCGGCCTCTTTTCCCTTTCTGCACTCACTCACTTTATTATTTTCTCTCTCCCTACCCTTAGAATTACCCTTGGGTGTTGAAGAAACATCATTGGCCGAATTTGAACCCCCTTGGTTCATGTTGGCCAAAACTTCTTTCTCCCTCTCTAGCATCCTCTTCTGATCTTCATACACCTCTTGAGGTGATAATGGTGCTAGAACAACCTTCTTTTCCTTCATAAGTAAAGGTATACTTATTAGAAAAGCCATCATGTTGTGCCCTTCTATCATGCTGCCATGGTCTTCCTAATAGCAAATGTCCAGCTTGCATTGGCACTACATCACACAAAACCTCATCTTTATACCACCCAATGGAGAATGGTACCTTGACTTGCTTCAACACTTTTACTTCCCCAGCGTCATTGAACCATTGCAACTTGTAAGGATTGGGTTGTTTAAAACAAGCTAAACCCAATTTATCCACCATTGTAGTACTAGCAGCATTGGTACAACTTCCACCATCAGTGATAAGTGTACAAACTTACCATTCACCAAACACCTAGAGTGGAAAAGATTCTCCCTTTGATCTAAGCCTTCTTCCTTGACTTGAATATTCAAGGCTCTTCTAGTAACAAGCATCTCTCCATGTTCAGCATTCAAGACTTGATTCTCCCAAGCCTCTTCATCATATTCAGCCCTATCACCACATTCGGCCTCCTCTTCTTCTTCATGTTCATATTCTAATTCAATTTCCCCTTCATGGGTAGCAATCAACACCCTCTTATTCGGACATTGAGAAGTAATGTGTCCACTTCCCAAACACTTGTAGCAATTAATTTCCCTACTTGGAGTAGGTCTAGAAGGTGTTTCGTTGGCTATTTTTGCATCCCCATCATTCGGCTTCTTGAAATTAGGATTGTAGGAAGAATTCTTTTGGAAAGAACCCTTGTAATCCCCTTTGTAGGAACCTCCACTCAAACTTGAACCCTTGAAGTTTGAAAAATTTCCACTAGCTTTAGAGTAGCCAGTTTTCGAAATAGCTTTATTCTTCAATCTTCTCTCTATCTTCATGGCCTTTTGAATTAACTCTTCCATTGTGTTGAATTCATACATCTCCAATTCATTGGCTATGTTCAAATTCAATCCCCCAAGAAATCGTGACATCTTCTTGTCTTCATCTTCATCAATATTTGCCCTAGCCATGATCATCTCCATCTCTTTGTGGTACTATTCCACACTTCTTCCACCTTGAACTAGTCTTGCTAGTCGATTGTACAAATCCCGAATGTAGTGAGATGGTACAAATCGACTCCTCATTAGTTCTTTCAAGGTTGACCATTCAGGAATAGGCCTCATACCTTTCCCTCTTCTATTAGCTTTCAATTGATCCCACCAAAACATAGCATACCCTTTGAACTCTATGGCTGCCAAAACTGATTTCTTCTCTTCGGTGTAGTTATGGCATTCGAAAATCTGCTTAACTTTCCTCTCCCATTCTATGAACTCTTCTGCATTGTTCTTCCCTTTAAAGGAAGGAATCTTCATCTTGATGGAAGTAAGGTCACCATCAGTGGTAGGTTGATTTCCACCTTCATCTTCATCTTCTACCCTTCCGGCTGCTTCTAGGGCTTCAAGATTTCCTTACCCTTCTCTCCTAAGCACTCTTCTAGCTCGTATTATGGGATTTGGATGTGCGACTGGCTGCCCTTGTTGCACTTGCTGAAT
Source organism: Garcia nutans (assembly GCA_947685225.1). Lineage (NCBI taxonomy): Eukaryota > Viridiplantae > Streptophyta > Magnoliopsida > Malpighiales > Euphorbiaceae > Garcia > Garcia nutans. The sequence continues at coordinate 22,939,997 of CANTUV010000044.1, forward strand.
TTGTTGCACTTGTTGCATTTGTTGTGCTTGCCGTGCTGCATTCTCTTGCAATCTAGTATCCATCATCTCCATTCGACTAAGCGTTGCTGCCAAAGTCTCATTAAGCCTAGCCAAGCTTTCGGCCATAGCTCCTTCTTTGCTAGTCTCTTCTCCTTTTCCAACCATGTTAACAAACAAACAAATTCAAAGAAACAAGATTAGTAATAATTGAAATTCACTCAAGTGTTTAGAATTACCTCACTTTTCTTGTCTTCCTTGATTGCACTTCAGAACCAAGCTCACCAACTAACAATTTTCAAGTCGTTCAAGAAACTAGAACCTAAATCCTAGAACTAGATAGAAAACAAGACAAGTATCCGGAGGCAATGCAAGGTAATTTGCACTACACGATATAAAACCAAGTATCGACACAAGCAAATGATACTTAGCAATGTAATGGAATTAAAAGCTAGATAAAGAAATCAGAAACAATGAAGCCAATAAACAATATAAAGTTGGATATAATGAATCAAAAACAACCCACATTTGGCAAGCTGCTTTATGGACCTAATCAATTCTACCCAAAACGCTAGCTTCTAGACTCTAATTCCCACCTATAACACTCAAATAATATGAATATTAAGGTCTGATTTTCGAATTCCAAAAGCCCCTCAAAAGGTGAAATTTTTCACCCAAAAATTTTATTACTTCTCACCCACCTAGATCTGATCCTTAGCACCCAAATAGCAAGAATATCAAACAATTTTTGTTGAGGTGGTTTTGTACTCTTTTTTTTTTTGCTTACTCTCACTATCCCCTTGATTCGGGACTTAATTTACTCCCAAGGACTTTTCGAAATCTAGACTTAATTCGCTACCCTAGATTCACTCAAGACCGAATTGAAATCAAACTTGAACACAAACTCTAGCTTTTGCTTTCTTTCAAGAACCCTAATTCTTGGTTTTGAAATTCTTTAGGAATCCTTTCCTATGTTTCGTTTTCACCCTAAAATACCCTCCTTCAATTCGGCCTTGATCAGAATTGATATATGACTTTTTTTCGAAAATTAAAGACTAGACTCTCTAAGAACCCTAAAACGCAGAAATTTAAAAGACCTAAATTAACAAACCCTAGAAAGACAAAGTAGATAAAAATTACCTTCTAGCAAGGCTCTGATACCAAATGACGTGGACCCTTAGCAACGATGGCAGCAAACCCAATGTATAACAATGGTAGAGAACTCCTTGAAACTTGATAATCACCTCCTAAGGAACCCAACGCCTATAAAGAGATGCGAACTCACTATGATTGAAGGATTTAGTTGGTAAGAAGAAGGAAAACGCCACAACTCTTGTTGATAAGTAAACCTAATTCTTGATGCAAAGAAAGAATTAAAGAATCCACTCTAATCTCTCTCACACGAAAATTCACAAGAAGAACTTATAAAAGAATTCGAAAATTTTTATTAATTGTTGTAGTCTAAAATTTGACCTAATAGTGCCCTTAAATAAGGGTTACAAAATTCCTAATTGCATATGAAAAACTAAAACATTCCTAATTTCATAAGGAAAACATTCCTAATTGCATAAGGAAAACATTCCTAATTGCATAAGGAAAACATAAAGTATGGAAACAAAATCCTAATCCACTAAGGAAAATATAAAGTATGGAAACAAAATCCTAATCCACTAAGGAAAATATAAAGTATGGAAACAAAATCCTAATCCAATAAGGAAAATATAAAGTATGGAAACAACCAAACTAATCCCTTCAACATAAGAAACGCCCCACACTATTTGCGCTGTCCATGGGCCTTAAATTACTTTCCAAGGCTTTATATGAACCCTCATGGACCTTTCTTGCACGTTGGACCTTTCTTTAGCTAGCCTTTAACTTCCTCACTAAGCATCATAATCAGCTTTGGTGTGCCTTCTTCAAGCTCTATCTCCATCTTCTTGAATGATAATTCTTGAAGCTCTTTGGAAATCTCTTCTTGAATATGCAAAGCCATACTAGCTTGATATCTCTTTGCCTTGCTCCTAGTGATTGGTCCACTTGCTAGCTTCAAGGGATCCTTTCTTGCATCACATTTTATGATTATGTTATAGGATTATGGTGCATACCACTTCAGGGCAGGTCTATATCCTTTATATTTGAAATATGGTTTAATCTAAAGGGTCCCATCACACTAGGACAACAATATACATAACCACATGGCAGATAATTAATCTGGCAAGGGTGTAGTAGTACGTGTATGTCCGTTACAGCTCAAAAGGATTGAGGATTCATTGTGGATTACATGCTTTTGTTACCCCTGACATACCTAAGAAAGGCAACCAAGTAGATATTACTTGCTACCAGGGGCTTCCTAAAACTAAATGGTAGGGAGCCTTTATGCATCAAAAAGGAGAAAATCAATCCAAGAGAAAAAAAAATATGAAAAAGCCCATTAAAATTTTATTTTGAAAATTTTAAATGTCCCAAGTGGAATGTCTGCTGTGGGGCATCGCCCAAGCACCAAGCCCGACCTATAATGAGGAAGCCAAAAAATGCTTTCTTTTGGAATGAGTCCCACATGATATCACCGGTATGGTATTCGGTCAGTTCGGTTAGCACATGTTTAAAATTATCTTTTATTTTGAAATGATGTGTTTACTTTTATTATTAAAAAGAAATTCTCCTTTTGTTTTTGAAAAGGTGTGGTGGCTTTTATTTTAAAAAATAGAGATTAGAGAATTGCCACCTTAAATTTATTTTCTCTGGGAAAAATTAAGGAAAAGACCATTTTATTGACCCCATTAAATCAAATTAAATTTTACCTAAAAAAAAGACACTAGTTTGAAACCAATCATGATGGGTCCCGACTAAGTTTTTTTAAACCAATTTGAATAAAAAACTTTCCCTTGAATTGATTTTGTCCCTCCTTTAGATTTATTTGAGAAAAAAAATTATTTTATGGATTATGTCATAATTAATTATGAATGACAGTATTCTAATGTATGAACATTTAATAATAATGACATTTATAAACATGGTGCATAATAATAAAATATTACAACTCCATACCAAAATAGTGATTTCAGGAGAGCTTCAACTCTAGCCCTTATGGGTCCTAGGTTGAGCAAAAATCCCTAAATAATTAATTTAAAGGGAAAAAAATGTTAGCTTATTGGACAATAAAACTCTATTTTGATCATTAACAATCAATTGATCAGTACTAATGATTTGATCAAATGTTTTTTTGCTGGATTATTTTTAAGCCTTTGTGCAACTGTACAATAATTAGGTGCGAGCGCACATTATAGGGCTACTATAAGCACACAAGAGATAATAGTTTCTTGCATGGTCATAACCTGATCACCACAAATTGTGCGATATCCCAAGATATTCATGCAACCATACAATTAAAGGAAAAAATGCAAAACTCACAGAAGAGATAGCGATCAGAGCTAGCGGTAAAGTTACCAATGAAGTGCGTTTGCTCAATCCTTTGAGCGACAACACAAAAGCTTTAGTTAAATCTTCAAAACATAGAATGTATATGCGGTGAGAACCCTACCTTTGTATAACCGCACAATACCACAAAATTTGAACTTTCAGTGCCAACATCATGAACTAATAACCTACAAACATGTGGAAGAAGAATTATTGAACAAATGATCATCTTATAGTTGAGCGACTACACAGAAGTTTTGTACGAATGCAAGACATGTGCAGGCTATAGCTACTAACTTGTTGAGCAACTTCCATTAATGGTTGGAAAGATCTGTTGGACAAAATTCAAATTAAGTGATTGTACAATGGTTATGGCAACCAAAAGATGCCTCTCAGTTAATAATAAAAAATTTGGTCCACTCTAATTATTTAGATTACACTAGACCTTTTATGTAATAGCTAGTAAGACTTAAAATGACTATAAATATCAAGAGAAACTTCATTTTTTTTAAGAGAATTGTGATTGTTATAGCCAAGATAATCTACTTTCATCTCTTTGCATCAAAAGTGATATTTGTATTCATTGAGTGTTGGATGTTAGCATTAAACACCATTGTATAATTTGTGTGAACTTTGAAACACTTAGGTTTTTTAGTGAGCCTGGGAAAAATTTTGTTGGGTTGTGAGGAAAATACTTAGATCTTATCAAAGTTTGATGTGAGCTTGTGAAAATACCAAGTTAGAGTCAATCTTGTAAAAACATAAAGTTAGTGGAACCTTAACTAGTTATTAAGGAAGTGGACATAGGATTGAGGTAATCCGAACCATGATAAATTTATTGGTTTATTCTTCTCTACTATACTCATTTATTCATTTGGCTTTTAATTTTTAATTTGTCATCACTTATTTGAATCAACCAAATCTCCCCCTCCCCCTCTTGGTTGTCATCTTGCGATAATAATTGGTATCAGAGCCTCAAAATTTCAAGAAGCTTGATTGTTTGATCCACAATGGCAGCCATACCACCATAAAATAATTACATGGATGAAGTTGGCTTTAGTCCGTGGTAGCTTACCAAAACTTCAAGTGCAACCAACCATATTCTAGGCCTGACTAGATCAACCCTATCACTTGTGCGATTAGGTTCAATCACGCTAAGTTTTTTGCTTAGCGGTACATACTTCAGTACAAAATAAATGACATTTTATATGAAATGCTATAAAATACACCATCCTTCAATGTCAAGCAACATATATATAGTCTCTTTAAGACATCAATCATCCAAACACATTGGACCTAAAAGTCCTTATATATTGGTCTAGTTCCATAAATATTGTCTTGGGCTAACTCAATCATCTGTGACACCAGTGTATCTCACCTGAAGACATAAAAATATCTATGACACTAGTGTGTCTCACCCGAAGGCATAATAATATCTATGGCACCAGTGTGTCTCACCCAAAGGCATAATAATGTCTATGACACCAATGTATCTCATCCAAAGGCGTATTAATATCCAATAACAATATCCTGAAACTAGCCTTTATATAATGTAGACATGCAAACACATTTCTCATATTTCATTTTCCTCTATATTTTATTCCATGTTTCTACCTTTTTCCCAATTCATCACTCATTTTCAACATACATTGTAAATGTGGTTCACTTCCACATCTTGGTGCACAATGTACACTTTTCACATTTTTCACATAACATCACGACTAGCCATTCTTTAATGGCTTAACATGCCATAAATAATTCAACTCATGCATTGTTACTTCAAATAATGCTTTACACACACGTGAATAAATATTTAGGTAACATAACACATTCATCCATGTATAATGTGTTATGTTTCCAACAATGCAATTTAATAGAATAAGTTCCAAAGTATGTACTAACTTCTTATATTCAACAATATAAGCCAAAGCTCCACTCAAATTTAAATTCTTTTATTGCCCTTCACCTCTTGGTTATGAGAATTTAACTTTAATCACTTCCTAATCAAAATGTGAGTGGACAAAATTAATTAGAGTTATATTTCTAAGTATTTTAACTATTAAAATTCAATTTAACAAAACTCCTTCAAATTTTCCTTTTCATTCCCTAATGAACTTTAACTTTGAAAGTTAATTTAATGAACTCCAAATTGAGTTTAAAGCTCAATTATGTCTCTAAATTCACATTCTAACTTATGTGCTTAAGGCACCAAATATAGAACCTCATTGATGATGGAAAGAACCTTGCCTCTGACATGTCCAAGAAGATGAAGTTTTTTCAACTCCAACTCAATAAACTTCCCTTAGCTTGTTTGGTTTTCATTTCATTTTCTTTGAATTTTTAGAACAATTGTTTTTCAATTAACATTTTTGCAAATAAATTATTTTTATTATAATTATATTTTTGTTGGAATTTATTCATTTTGGTGCTCAACCAATGAAGACTCTAACTTGATATTCATAAATTAGTGTATCCATGCATCATAATTTTAGTGACTTTACTAGGTGAGGGAATTATTTTGTAGAATTAAGCTGTGTATGCTTACTTAGAGAGGGCATCTACATTATTATGAGTGTCTAGGTCATAGTCAATCTTATAATATGCTTTGACAAACTTTCGAGTTGAAATTAACCACTGCTTGTTTAAGGGAGAAATGATCTAGGCATTGTTTTGTAAGCCAACAATGGAATCCACCTTGTTAACATCAATCCCTAGTTTGTCCCTTTGAGCTTTCATGAGATTTTAGCTTACTTTTATTCACTTGTGAACCTCAATAACCTACCTTGAATTATTGTGACATTTATGACAAGTCTAATGATCAATGAGTTACTAAGGGCCAAAGAAGATCAAGGAAAAGCATGCATAGTCAAGACCATAATGATGATTGAACTTTACCTAAACTAGACCTAATATCTCTAATCTCTTTCATCATTTAGATAAAGTTAGGGCAATAAAGGACTCATCCTCACTGAAGAAGATGCTTCCAACTCCATTCATAGTTAGAACCATAAGATGATATAAACAAGATAACTCTCTTGGAGCTAGGACTCAAAATAAAAAAAAAAGAAAAAAGAGAAAAGAAAAAGAAAGAAAAATGAAAACAAAAAGAGAAAAACAAAAAACAAAACCAAAAAAAGAAGAAAAAGAAAAAAGAAGAATAAAAGGGTTTCAAGCTTTTTGCAAAAGCAAAGGTCATCCTAATCAAACCCAAATTTCTACCAAGAAGATAAGCTCTATCGTTTCATGAAGCAAGATTTCAAGTTCTGTCTTTTTATGAAGCAAGATTTCAATTTTTATTTTTCATGAAGTGAAATAAGAAGATGCCTCAAAGGTGGAAATGAAGTCTAGAGTTTAATATTTTCAACTGTCTATGGTTCCAATAGAAAGTTTGTAGTGTGAATGTTTGTCCATAGTGTTATATCAGCTCCAATCTAAAAATGGCCTTCATTTAACTCATATTTTTATAAACCCATTTCAAGCCTATTAAAGACCTGTTGATCTCTCTCTTTAGGTGGAGTCTATTAGTAGAGATTGTTTGAATAAGCATGCATTTAAGATAGACAATATTTAAACTCAATGAGACCTTTGGCCAAGTAATGTGTATATGCATATCTGAAGTGCAATAGTTCTTGCTTAAACATAAATGATTCCTAAGTTTACAATGGTAACTAGGGTTGCCATATTATAGATATGTTAATTTGGAAAATCAAGCTCTGAGGTGTAATGAAACTGATGAGACAAAGCCAAAATATGATTTTAAATTAAAAAAAATGTGTTTTTTTTTATAACGAGCCTTCAAGTTTTGGGATGTGTGTTGCACTGCCGAACCTCAAAGGACATATTGGGAAAAAGTGGGCTAATGAAAGGATTCATTTGCAAGGTCATAGAGAAGTTACCAACTAATGTGTTGAATCGTGGGTTGAAATGAATATCTCCTATGTCTCTAACTACCTTGTATGGGCCCCCACTACTCATTCCTTCATCTTAAAGATAAAAGTTATAGATGTGAAGTCTTGTGCCATTCTAATGCGAGACCTGAACAAGCATCTAGAAGGAACCAATGGAAGTGCATTGGCCTATCACCTCGGTCTATGACTTAATAGAACCACTATAAGTATTACTCATGTATGTCATGCATACACACGTATATGAACATATCACACTGTATTTTATTATCCTGTGTTGCTTCTTTGCCAAAGTGAACTGTAGACACCATGTAAATTAAACAATCAAAAGTAGATATGGAATCATGGAACATGAAAGGGTTGTTGCAAAATAAAGAAGAGATTCATGCTTATGCAAAGAATGAGACAAAATATAAACATCAGTCAGAGCCTACATTGGTTTACACCTACACAAGGGGCAAAGCTTCTCCTTTCAATTTTTTAAGTTTATATGTGTACAAACCATTTTCAGACTTTCAATATTTTGTCACACATGGGGCAAAAAGAGGCAATGAGGGCTAGCTAAAAATAGCTAATTTTTTTGCAAAATGAAGAACTAAACGAATGGAACGAGAAGAAAGCCAAAACTCTCAAATGAATAAAGATACAAAAAGACAAAACATTAGGACAAAGGTCCAAGAATAGAGGATTAGTCTAGCTAGAAGAGATAAACACGAGGCAAGATAAAAGTCCATCCCCAAGAGTAAAGAATCAAGATGAAGATCCATTTCTACAAAGGCATATTGTTCTTCTTGATTTATTAAAATATCTAGGAATCATATCAATATCAAGCATCTTGAGGATGAGTATGTTCGAAGGAGGGTCGAGCATGCCCTATCAACAATAATCAGCCAGAGGATGAGCATGTCCAAAGGAGGGGCGAGCATGCCCTGTCAACATTAAGCAGCTGGAGGATGAGCATGTCTGAAGGAAACTACATTGAACAATAGTCACACAGCTTAGTTTGGATTTCTTATAGTATCCTGATGGCATAAGCTTTAGCCAACATTATTTGGTAAAGTATCTTGACGACTCCATCACTAGCCTATATTTAGCATCCTAACAATGCAATTTTGCAAATTTAGTAAAACATCCAAACCTCAAGCCTACATTATATTTGTTAAAGTATCATGACAGTCCAATCCCTAGCCTATATAGGATTTGTTAAAGTATTTTGAAGACGTAGTTTTGCAAATTTGGTAAAACATCCAAACCTCCAACTTATATTGGATTTGTTAAAGTACCTGATGGTGTAATCTCTAGCCTATATTGGATTTGTTAAAGTATCCTAATGGTACAATTTTTATTGATATGTTGAAATATTCATATATCATGGTCCAAAACCCAAACTAGCCCAAACCAGCTCAACCAGCTCAGATTTTATGTGTCCAAAATTTGAATCAGTTCAAGTCTTTTATGGGTCTAGAACCCAAACTAATTTACGGATCCAGAACCTAAACCAATTCATGGGTATAGAACCCAAACCAATTCACAAGTCTAAGACTCAAACTAGGATGTTGCGAGTCCAGAACCTGTAGCACTTGAATTAAGTACTACTATAAAGCGACACTCGCAAGTATACGAGATAATTGTAGCAACGGTGATCGCCCCAAGGTCGTCTCACAAGGAAGGTGTTGTTCGTAACAATTTTATTAAAGAAATTAAATTTAAATGAACGAGTGTGTGATGATTGCAATATTATTGAAAGTAAAATAGCAAGTGAACAATTAACGTGTGCTTAGAATTGGTTTAATTCTTGGAAAGGTGCCTACGGTTGTAGCTCAATTCAATCAAAGCTTAATTCTCAAATTATCTATTAACATAACCATGTAAATTAATTTATTCCTTGAATTTAATTAGTCAATTACCAATTCATTAGTTCTCACATTCATGAATTAACAATAACCAATTATTTTACATTTTTAAATTAATAAATCTGTAGAAGTTATATTTCTAATTCATTAATAGGGTGGTTGATTATATAGTTCCGATATCGAATTTCACCTCTCGGTCCGTCATCCAATATTAAAAGATTAAGAGGTAGCTAATCTATCAACCTAACATTCAATCCAATACAATCAACCATCAACAAGGTATAATAATGGAATCATCAAATCAAGTCATTCAATCAAATCTACTATAAACCCTAGGCATGAGTAAATTAGCTCAACATCATTCATTTAAAACAAACATTCATCTCAATATAAATCAAATCACAATTGTCTATTGAAATATTAATTCTCTTAATAAACAACAACAATCTAGAAATGAATTAAAAGAGAGAATAGAAAAACCCCTTGTAGATGCCAAGAGTTGGACTACTTGTCTTCCTCCTAGCTCCACTTTGATGTTGTTGAAGAACTCAAGCCCTCTTTAATTGATGATTCTACCTTTGAAAGATGGAATGGAGCTTTCTCAAGTCTCCAAACCTTCAAGGAAGCTTTCTTCAAACACTAATCTTCAAGAGCTTGTTTGTAATATCCCAATGTGTGCCCTAGAAGTTTGGATATAATTGTTGTTTGGTTGAATTATGTATATATGTTATGTTGATAAGAAAAGAAATGGAAAAGAGAATGTTTAGGTATTGTTTAAAAAGGAAAGTAATGTGTAGATAGAAAGTGTATATGTTGGGTATATGGTAATATATATAACATATATGTTGGTCAAATGAGGAGTCAAGGGAAGAAGATATTTTATTTGTGATATGTGAAATTACCTAAATGGGCAAGTAAGTGAAAAGAGAGTTAAAACAAATGGAAAGGGGTATTTAGGTAAATTATTGTTTTGGAATACATGGTGGAGATTTAAAGAGATGATAACTTGACTTTTCTTCATTTTCCTCTTCTTCTCTTTCCCATATGTTGGCCGGCCATTTCTTAGCAAGAGAGCAAAGTGAGATTTGTTTATTCCAAGTTTCAAATTGAAGGAAGAATCAAAGGATTAAGTTGGAGATTTGTGGAATTGCCTTAATTTTGGTAAGTACTCTCTTGATTCTTTTGCTATTTTTGAAGTTGTGTTTGAGGTGAGTTGTGATTTATTGATATTATGATTAGGTGTGTTTGAGATGTGTTTATAAGTGTTGAAATTGATTGTAAGATAAAAAGTTAAATTGGTGTTGGTTTTGGTTTGAAGATGGTAAGTTTTGTGGATGTTGATGTTGAAAGAATAAGAGTGATGTTGGTTTAAGGGTTTGAAGTGGTAAGTGATTAAATGTGTTGTTGATGTATTGTTAATGTGAATATTGTAATGATCATGTAAAATAAGTGTTAATGACATTGATTATACCCATTTGAATGAGGTTATGTTGTGCATAGTGTGTTTTAATTCAATCAAAAGAAATTGGGCTATGTTTAGGGTTTTATTCTTGAGAGACACGGTCAAACTAAGGAAGAGACACGGCCAAGCTAAAGAATTTTTGGGAGACACGGCCAAGTCTAAGGAAATTTGGCCGTGTTGGATGATTTTTGGAGAGACACGGCTGTGTCCCTTGCCCGTGTCTGCCTCGGCTTGATTTGGTGTTGAGAGACACGGCCACAAGCTTGGCCGTGTCCCTTGAGTGTGTTAGCTACTGTGATTGTTCCTTGCTTTTCTTACATTGTTTTGATTCTTCAAAGATCTTTTTGTACCTAAACCTAAAAGTAAACACTCTAAACACTTTTAAAACAAAGAATGATCCAAACAAATGTATGTGGAAGATTATAAATCAATGAATAATGTAAAGTGTTAGGTATATATATATGATAAATATGAAATGTGATTTGAGATATAATGATGATGCATATGATACTATATGAACAATGTTATGTTTTATGCATTGTGAATCTTGTGAATGATAATGTGTTATATGAACAATGTACTTTAAAATGTTATATCAATGAGGCCATTGTGATTGGCTATGATAACTTAAATGTGATGTGAAGCCATTGTGATTGGCTATGATGATTCAATTGAAAGAAATAAGGCACGTTTGCTTAGATGATGATGAGAATTGAGAATGGAAATGATAATTAAATGATAAATGAATTGTGTGGCTAATGTGTTATTCCATTTTCAGAGTTTGTTGTTGGTGGCATGCCTAATATTAGTAACAATCTCTTGAAGTTAGGTTGGACTTGATCCTTGAAGCCTAATTGAGATGTTACAACCCTTGAAGCTAGGTTGGGTTGGTTCTTGAAGCCAAGTTGGGTTGATACTTAGCATGCTTTATTCCCCTTGAAGCTTGGTTGAACCTAATCCTTGAAGCCTAGTTGGGTTTATGATAATGATAAATGTGATGATTGAACCAAAACATTAACTCTGAAAATTGAATAGCATATTAGTGTGTTTTGGGCCCATGCTTGTCTTTGTTTATATGTGATTCATTAATGGTACAATAATTGAATAATGAAATCCATGGAAGGACTTTGAAATGTGATATGTTTATATGTGTATGGGTTATGAAATTTAAAGGTGTGATGTTAGTTTTCCACCTATGATGTTGCCTTTATTAGTAACATGTGTGACATTGTATTGCATTAAAGCATAATGTTAGTATATTTTGTACTACTAAGCCATTGGCTTAGCGCGATAGTGTTGATCACGCAGGTAACAGAGTTGAACCCAAGAGTTCCTCGAGACCGAGTGAGAGTAGACATTGAAGAGTTATTTTGGGACTTAAAGATCAGAGAAGAGCTGCCAATCATGTATAATTTCTTTATGTTTTGTAAAGTATTGATTTTAATATGAATATATGTATATTTGTAAATATGGATTTAAATGTTTTCATATATGTAACTATTTTATAAATTCCGCTGCGTATTAAGTAAATGTATTTATATTTATTTTGTTTTATATTACAAGTTAATTGCTTATTTTCTATAATGTATAACAATAAAGGCTATGGTATCTTTTAGAATATTTGATGGTTAAAGAAAATCGTAGCATCCCTATGTTCAGTGCACGTTTATTACATTGTGGTGTTTGTAGTGTGCTTGTACCGGATGTAGGGGTGTTACAATTGTTTTGGTATCAGAGCCTAGGTTTGAGATTCTCAACCTAGGTGAAGTGTAAGAAATAGAGTATTTTGACTTAAAAAGTTGGTTTTTGAATAATATACATGTTTGGGATTGGCAGTCTCTGATCTTTAATAAGATGTATTCTGCTGTGTTTGCAGACATAGGTTGTGATGGATTCTCACTTGCGACAGTCAGTAGAGGGTAGTGCGGAGAGCGTAGCTCCTGATGAGGTTAGAGAGGGAGCTAGAGTGGATAGTGCTGGAGAGGTACCTGCTTCTGTGTCGGGGAGACCAGCTGGTGAGGAGGTTCCACCAGTTTGGCTTAGGCATGTGGTAGAGGCTTTGAGGCCAGCACCAGTGCAACCACAGCCATCACCCCCCACAGTCTTTGGTATTAATGAGGCATTATGACAAATTATGGAAGTATGGAGCAGAAGATTTCTTGGGAACTATTGATCCAGCTGTAGCTGAGCAGTGACTAGATAAAGTACAGAGAATATTTGTTCAGTTGCAAGCCACTCCAGAGGAAAGATTTGATTATGCAAGATCATTGTTGCAAAAGGACGCATATGATTGGTGGAAGACAGTGCCTCATGTTATGGATAATCCACCTACATTGTCCTATGCTGATTTTCTAAGAGAGTTTGAATTAAAGTACACTCTAAGGGAGTACAAAGATGTGAAGAAAATGGAGTTTCTAAGCTTGAAGCAAGATCACCGGACTGTGATAGAATATGAGCTAGAGTTTATCCGGTTGAGCCAGTATGCTGGGGGTATTATATCGGATGAGATTGATAGATGCAGGAGATTTGAGGAGGGATTGAGGCCCTCTATTATGTGTCTTGTGGCTGGATCTAGATATCATGATTTTTCCCAGCTTGTGGCAGCAGCTAGGAGTGTGGAGAGAGCTCAAGGTATTGCAGCTGTTTCTGAAGAAGAGATCAGGGTTAGAAGACCCCCGTTTGAGGCAGGGTCTTCGTCTGCAAAGAGAGGTAAAGGAAGCTTCATTCCTCGGGTTAGTAGGAGTCAGAGGTCAGCTGGTAGGTCAGTACAGTTTCAGAGACAGAGATCTAGACCTACAGTTTCAGTGGCGAGTGCTCCGACCCCAGTGACTCAGAGATCCACTCTACCCATATGCATTCATTGTGGTAGGCCACATGGTGGTACTTGTTGGAGGACTGGTGTGGCAGGAGTATGTTTCAGATGTGGATCGCCTGATCATTTTGTTAGAGATTGTCCTGAGAGACAGGAGCGGATGTCAGTAGATACTGCAGCTTCTCGACCTAGTGTGAGGGGAGGTCGAGGAGGCAGAGGTTTCAGTAGAGGAGGCAGATCTGGGTTCAGTTCTAGAGGAGGTTCTACATCCAGGGAGGGTAGACCAGAGGAGGCTGGATCTTCTCAGAGGATTTATGTGATGCAGAGGCAACCAGATGCTTCGGCAGTTATAGCTGGTACTTTTTCTTTATTTGGTATTTCAGTACTTGCTTTGATTGATCCGGGTTCCACTCATTCATATATTAGTGCATCTGTTTTGCCTGTGTCTGATGTGCATGCTGAATCCCTAGGATTTGATGTATTGGTGACAAATCCTTTAGGGCATAGTGTGATTGTTAGTAAAGTGCACCGAGATAGTGCAGTAATGGTGCAAGGTGAGGAGTTCCTTGGAGATCTAATTGAAATGCCTTTTAAGGAATATGATGTGATCCTAGGCATGGACTGGTTATCTAGACATGGAGCTGTGGTTGACTGTCAAAAGAAAATTGTTGCTTTGAGAACTGGTGATGGAAGAGAGGTGATAGTATCTAGTGAGCAGGGACAGCTAGCATCCTTGTTTGTTTCAGCTGTTGCAGCTAGGAGATTGATTAGAAAAGGATGTGATGCTTATCTTGATTATGTGGTGGATACTAGAGTTAGGGGTTCTCAAATTGATAATATACCCACAGTTGCAGAGTTTCCAGATTTGTTTCCAGAGGAGTTGCCAGGGTTGCCTCCTGAGAGAGAGGTGGAGTTTGATATTGACTTATTGCCTGGTACCACTCCTATCTCTATTACTCCTTATAGAATGGCACCTGCTGAACTGAGAGAATTGAAGGTGCAGTTGCAGGAGTTGATGGATAAAGGGTTTGTTCGCCCTAGTGTTTCACCGTGGGGAGCTCCTGTGTTCTTTGTGAAGAAGAAGGATGGTACTATGAGATTGTGCATTGATTATAGGCAATTGAACAAGGTGACTATTAAAAATAAATATCCTTTCCCTAGAATTGATTATCTCTTTGATTAATTGAAGGGTGCAACAGTGTTTTCCAAGATCGATTTGAGATCAGGGTACCATCAGTTGTGATTGGCTATGATGATTCAATTGAAAGAAATAAGGCATGTTTGCCTAGATGATGATGAGAATTGAGAATGGAAATGATAATTAAATGATAAATGAATTGTGTGGCTAATGTGTTATTCCATTTTCAGAGTTTGTTGTTGGTGGCATACCTAATATTAGTAACAATCTCTTGAAGTTAGGTTGGACTTGATCCTTGAAGCCTAATTGAGATGTTACAACCCTTGAAGCTAGGCTGGGTTGGTTCTTGAAGCCAAGTTGGGTTGATACTTAGCATGCTTTGTTCCCCTTAAAGCTTGGTTGAACCTAATCCTTGAAGCCTAGTTGGGTTTATGATAATGATAAATGTGATGATTGAACCAAAACATTAACTCTGAAAATTGAATAGCATATTAGTGTGTTTTGGGCCCATGCTTGTCTTTGTTTATATGTGATTCATTAATGGTACAATAATTGAATAATGAAATCCATGGAAGGACTTTGAAATGTGATATGTTTATATGTGTATGGGTTATGAAATTTAAAGGTGTGATGTTAGTTTTCCACCTATGATGTTGCCTTTATTAGTAACATGTGTGACATTGTATTGCATTAAAGCATAATGTTAGTATATTTTGTACTACTAAGCCGTTGGCTTAGCGCAATAGTGTTGATCACGCAGGTAACAGAGTTGAACCCGAGAGTTCCTCGAGACCGAGTGAGAGTAGACATTGAAGAGTTATTTTGGGACTTAAAGATCAGAGAAGAGCTGCCAATCATGTATAATTTCTTTATGTTTTGTAAAGTATTGATTTTAATATGAATATATGTATATTTGTAAGTATTGATTTAACTATTTTATAAATTCCGCTGCGTATTAAGTAAATGTATTTATATTTATTTTGTTTTATATTACAAGTTAATTACTTATTTTCTATAATGTATAACAATAAAGGCTATGGTATCTTTTAGAATATTTGATGGTTAAAGAAAATCGTAGCATCCCTACGTTCAGTGCACGTTTATTACATTATGGTGTTTGTAGTGTGCTTGTACCGGATGTAGGGGTGTTACATTGTTAACCCAATTTATCCCAAAGAACCAAGTTAAAGCTTGTCTATGGAAGATGGAGAAGATGGAAATGGAGGATGAGGAAGAGAATGGTGTCTTCTTCTCGAAGAAGGAGAAGAATGGAATGGAATTGGAGAGTGTCACCCTCTCCCAACCGTGTCTCTCTTTCTCCCTTCCTCTCCTTTTTAATTCTTTCAAAACACTAAGAGTGCTTGCCAAGTCACCACACTCACCTTTGTCTCCCCCTTTTTTCTTTGTTTAATATTTCTTCCATGAAATTAGGCAACCTTTTCTTTTTTCAATATTTCTTTTGGCAAAAGCAAGGTCTTTGTCCCCCACTTTTTCACCCAATTCAGGCAAATAATTCAAGGATTCCATACATGACACGGCCAAGCCATGAGTGGCTTGGTCGTATTTCTCACTTTACTTGGGGCATGGCCAAGCTTGCTGGGAGTGTCCATGGTTGCCTTTCCTTCTTTCCTTCTTTCAAGAGGTGACACGACCAAGCTCCTGGCCGTGTCATGTGACATGGCCAGTGGCTTGGCTATGTCTCTTGCCAGTGTCTCCTTCTATCTTCTTTCTTTTCTTTCTTCTCAAGAGGTAACACTGCTAAGCTCCTGGCCGTGTCATGTGACATGGCCAGTGGCTTGGTCATGTCTCTTGCCAGTGTCTCCTTCTGCTTCTTTCTTTGGATTTTGCTCTTTAGGTGAGACACTGCCAGTGGCTTGGCTGTGTCTCATACCCGTGTTAGTCTCTGCTTCAATTTCTTTGAGGGACATGGCCAAGATAAGGGTGACTTGGCCATGTCTACCAATTTTTCCTTAGACAGGGCTAAGTCACTTGGATGTGTCCTTTACTACTTGAATGTATGTTTTGCTTCCTTCTGGTGTGACATGGTCAGCGACATGGCCAAGCTTCAAGCGACATGGCCAAGACGATCAGACATGGGCAGAGACATGGCCAAGATGGTGCTTGTGTTCAACATTGCTTCTATTTTCATATGATTTTATTTTCTTATGATGAAACACAGCCAAGAAAATAAGACATGGCCAAGCTTCAAGCGACATGGCCAAGACGATCAGACATGGGCAAAGACATGGCCAAGATGAGCAGACATGGCCAAGTTTCAAGTGATATGGTCATGTCATGTGAGTGTGTCAAGTACTGCCTAAACTTTATAATTCTTTTAATGGAGGAGACATGGCCAAGCTTGAACCATCTTTGTTGTGTTCAATATTTTTCCTTCCAAAATAACTTCATCAAGTGAATTTAGCTCCATTTTGCACATGTTCATCTACATCATCAAACTTCAAGTAAACTTGAACACACATATTAGAAAAATAACTAAAAAGCAAATAAAATTATCCTTAAAACACATAAAAATGATCATAATAATTACCCCACACTTAATTCTTTGCTTGTCCCCAAGCAAAGTCAAAATCAAAACAAACTAAACAAGAAAAATTTAGTTAAGTTTAAGAGTTATAAGGATGTTTCAAGACTTCCCTTTTCCTAAATCGGTAATCAATATCAAATCGAACAAAATCGATACCCATGCAATTTAGTGGCTCTCCATGCATAACCAATGTTGTCACTCCCTCACCAACTCTTATATTATATTTTTAATTATTTATTTATTTAAAAATAATAATAATTTTCCTCTTCCATACAAAAATAAAATATTTTTAAATTATTCAAATATTTTTTAATTTTCAAAGTATATTTATAAAAATGCCATTGGACCTTTGACTTTTCATATAAAAGAGTTGACTTTTATTGACTTTTATATACTTTATGTATATTTCATGTATATTTTGCATATTTATCACATATACATCCCACTTTCTTACTTAAAATCCTTTCATTTTCCATTTAAATTATTTATTTAATTTATCCAATTTAAATTTAATCGAATTTATTTAATTTTTAAAAATTAGGGATGCTACAACTAGTGACACAAAGTATCCTGTGAGCGGGGAATTTTTCCCCCACTTCCAGTGGAGTAGTTCTTATGACTTTAGCACTATCAAGCTCTAGGCTTTAGAGAGCATGTGCCTAAACCCAGAGAATAGGAGTTGCTACCCGTATGGGCTGGGAAGATAGAAAGGGGTAGATGACTCGATTCTTAAGGAATCCCCAACCCTACTGGGTTTGAAAATTTGGGTATGCATTGGGAAGGTGAGAAATGGCCCAGCAGCCCCATAACACCTGGTTCATTCGAGTCAGTCTCCCTTTTAGGTCTAAATATTATTAAAATTTTAAGTTATTATGATATTACTCATATTACAAGTAAAAATAAATAAATGAAAGCAATCATCATAAATCATTAATTAAACAATAAAATGGGCACCCATATAAGATGGGAACATGCCCTTACAAATGTCTAAGATCCATACAACTAATAAAATATGACACCCACCAAAAGAGGAAAGCGTATCCCTTACAATAATCCCAAAGTCCAAAAATAAATTAAATAAGAAACTAAATCAGGCACCCACATAGTGTGAAAATATGTCTTTTACAATCCCCTTTTAAAAATACAGGTAAATCCAAGGAAAAGAATAAAGCAAGAAAAAATAATATAAATATATATGAAAATAACTAGATAATTAAAAGGAAAATAAATAAACATATCTTAATATCAACCCGTTAATGAATTATAGGGTCTCAGATCAAATAAACTAAAACACAATCAATTAAATGGATTTATTTTATAAAAAACATACCTCCCTTCATTAGCTCCACCAAGATGTTTTATTGAATCACGTTCACTATTGATTTGTTAAGAAGCTTGGGTCAATTGAGTTTTTGGCTACTGTCCAAATAATCTAAATATTATTTGATGATTCCAACGACATTTGGACTAGATTGCACTCGATTTGATTTGTGGATGGTTGTTTTGATAGCTATTACTTATGTATCTCTTTGCTTTTTTTTTTGTGGCTGCTAAAGATCATTCCTTATTTTTTTGAAAGTGGTTTTTCTCCTTCTCACTAATTCAAGTGGCTTCTTCAATCAGATTATGGTCTTCCCATTGCTAATTGTTAATTGCTTTTTTAGGTAAAATTAAGGCAATAAATCTGACTTTATCTCGGCTCAATAATCTTGATTCTATTAGAAAATCTACTACCTAACTTAATTGGTCCAATTTTCTTTAAGTTTAAGCGCAATTAGGATACTTATAGATTGGATCAGCCATGGTTTAGGCCCCATATCGGATTGCTTGGCCAATTTCGACGTGAGCCATTGTTCATGTCAAATTAGCAATGGCCAATTCATGCTCATGTCGAATTTGCATAGCCAATTTGACAGTCCATGCTGGTTTAGCTCGAACTAGAGTTAGTTTGGGCTTTTAACATTGGATCGGACCTAGTTCAAGTTTTTAAAGTTGGATTGGATTTGTTTTGGGCCTTAACTAGAACTGAATTCATTCCAAGCCAAATTTAAAAGTCTATAATTTATTTTGCGAATTATCTGGGACTTCAATAGAAGAGAGAGAAAAGCAACAATACAACTTTTGAATTTCACACAAACTGACTGCCAAACAAAACACAGAGTCAACAAATAAACAAAAGATACCTAATATTAAGTATCGACATCTGAACGTTGAACGACCCTAATATCTCAACGGGTCATTGGGCAACTCTAATATCCTAATGGGTTCATTGATCAAATCTAATATCCCAATGACCAAGTAACAAAAACCACTGAGTGACTCTAATATCTCAATAGGGTAGTGAGTGACTATAATATCTCACTAGGAACAAACCTAGATACTTTAATAAATCCAAAAACATGTGCCATCAGGATACTTCAACAAATCCAATATCGGCTAAAGTTTGGATACTTTAACAAATCCATAAACCTATGCCATTAGGATACTTTAACAAATCCAATATAGGCTGAAAGCTGGGATACTTCTACAAATTACAAAATTGTGCCATCATGATTCTTCAACAAATGCAATATAAGCTGAAAGCTTGGATACTTCAACAAATCCATAAAATTGTGCCATCATGATACTTCAACAAATCTAATATAGGATGGAAGCTTATAAACTTTAATAAATCCATAAAACTATGCTGTCAAGATACTTCAGCAAATCCAATATAGGCTAGAAGCTTGGATACTTCAATAAATCCTTAAAATTGTGCCATCGGGATACTTCAACAAATCCACTATAGGCTAGAGGTTCGGATGCTTTAACAAATCCACAAAAACATCTTCCCTTTGTGGAAATGGATCCTCATTTTGATTCTTTATTCTTGGGAATGAATCTTTATCCTGCATCAACTTTAGCTCTTCTAGCTAGACTAACCTTTTGTTACTTGTATCTCCATTCATTTGAGAGTTTTAGCTTTCTTCTAGCCACTTGTTCCATGCCCCCTAATAGATTCTACTTGGGGATGGACCTTTGTCTTGAATCGACTTCAGCTTCTAGCTTGACTGACCTTCTGTCATTTGAGAGTTCTAGCTTTCTTCTAGCCACTTGTTCCATTCTTTTAATTCATCACTTTGTAAAAAATTCTGCTATTTTTAGCCATCATATCCTCTCTTTGCTCTCAGTGTGGCAAAGCATTGAAATAGAGTTTAATAATGTTTTGTACATATATAAACTCAAAATTGAAAAAGGAGTAGTTTTACTCCCTATGTAGGCTCAAACCGGTGCAGGCTCTAACTGATATTTGTATTTTGTTTGATTCTTTGCACAAGCATACATCTCTACTATGTACAAAGTGACTAGATCTTTCTCAAGAAATGGGCCTTCCATGTAGCCAACAAAGTCCTCATTCTATCTCTATTTAATAGACTCAACCTCTATCAAGGTTACCTCTAGTTCGATGTTGTACCCATATTATTGAATGAAAGCTTTGTGCAATAGATCTCAGTCTTTCTAAGTGCTCTCCTCTAAAGTATTAAACTAGTTTTGTACCATATGATCCAAAGTAAGCATAAAGTACCTTAGAGTTTGAGACTTAGTAGCTCTAACAGACTGCATGGCAGTGATATATTATTTCACATGTAAATGAGAATTTTATGTATCATTATACTTAGCAAAAGTAGGCATTTTTAAATTGTATGGGAGATTCTCATCCTCTTCAAAAGGCTTTATCAACTTCTGAGGCCTGTTTAGCTTTCAGTCTCTTTTTAAGCTTCTTAGTTTTTCCACATTAGTAGATTTAGTCTTCTCTGCACCCTTCTTCTCTTTCTGCCTCTCTTACTGGTCTTAGAAGTATGTATCCCAATCATCATCATTCATCACCACCTTTTCTTTATCAAAGGCTACCTCAGCTACCTTAGCCTTTCCCATGTCTTTTGCTTCTTAGAACTAATAGATGTTGCAATAGTGTTATCTTCCAGTAGCACAACTAGTTGGTTTCTCACAATCTCAGCCATGGTCCCCTTCAATTCTTCCATTTTGGAGTTGAGGGCATCATTCACCAGCTTCTCAACTTGCTCAAGATCCATTATTTTTGGTGTCAAGTTGATTGAATTCTCGTTGGACTCTGAGTTGTAGATCAGATTATCATAAGCTCTCGAACTATTGTACTCTAGGTCTATGAGCCATAAAGGATCAATGCAATGTAATACAATGTATGTATGCATGTATGTATATGTAACAAAAAGATAAAAAGAATTAGGATGTTCCTCCCAACCTTATATCTGTAATATCCCAAATTTATTTTTGAAAAATTCCTAATTTTTGGAAATTTAATAAAATAAATTATAATTTAATTGAATAAATTAAATAAATAATTTTAAATGAAAAATGGAGGATTTTTAAATAAAAAACTGGAATGTATATATGATATATATACAAAATATATACAACATATAAAAGTCGACAAAAAAGTCAATACTTTTTAAAAGAACAGCCAAAAGTCAAAGTAAAAGGGATATTTTGGTAATTAAATTTTAGAAATTTAAAATTATTAAATTAATTCAAAAATAAATACTTTTTGAGTGGAAGAGGTATTTTTGGGTTTTAATTAATTAATTAAATAAATATTAAATTATTTAAATAATATAAATATATGGTTATAAATATGAGTAGAAGGAAAGAGAAAGTATCATCTTGTTCATCTTCTTCTTCTTCTTTCCTTCTTGGTTGGGAATGCCATAGCCATCCAAGAGAATTTTTTCTCTTCCATACTCCATTAAGTGAAGGATTCCAAAGGTTCAAAAAGGATTTTTAGTGATTTCCACTTGAAAAAGTAAGTTCTTTAGTTTTTTCTTTGGATTTCCATGGAAATTATGATTATGTGTGATTTTTTATTTTTAAGTAGTATGTTATAATAATTGGAATTGGTGTGTATAATATTATTTTGGGTAGCTAACAATGATTTTAAGGTTGGATTGAAGAAATGGTTGAGTTTGGGTAAGATTGGTGAAGAGAGAGAATTCAAGGTTACGTAATTTTTGGGATTTTGAAATCATGGTTTTTAATTGTGCAAATTGATTCCAAATGAGTTGTTTTGATGCATAAACAAGTATTTTAAAGTCAAATATTGGATTTGGTTGAGTTTATAATAATTAATTAATTATTAAATTATTTAAATAATATAAATATATGGTTATAAATATGAGTGGAAGGAAAGAGAAACTATCATCTTGTTCATCTTCTTCTTCTTCTTTCCTTCTTAGTCGAGAATGCCATAGCCATCTAAGAGAATTTTTTTCTCTTCCATACTCCAATAAGTGAAGGATTCCAAAGGTTCAAAAGAGATTTTTAGTAATTTCCACTTGAAAAAGTAAGTTCTTTAGTTTTTTGTTTGGATTTCCATAGAAATTATGATTATGTATGATTTTTGATTTTTGATTTTTAAGTAGTATGTTATAATTATTGGAATTGGTGTGTATGATGTTATTTTGGGTAGTTAACAATGATTTTAAGGTTGGATTGAAGAAATGATTGAGTTTGGATAAGATTGGTGAAGAGAGAGAATTCAAGGTTATAAATTTTTGGGATTTTGAAATCATGGTTTTTAATTGTGCAAATTGATTCCAAATGATGTTTTGATGTATAAACAAGTATTTTAAAGTCAAATATTGGATTTCGTTGAGTTTGATTGGAGTTTGAGAATGGAAGTGTGATTTAGGGTTTTGGAAAAGTGATTTTTCTAAAGTTGTAGAATTGTTTGATTTTATTGGTTTAAGTGTGTTGTTTAGTGTTAAAAGTGATGAATATAAGCTTGAAATTATAAATGCATTGAGTTTGGATGGAAAACCAGCAATGGGGGAAGGTTATGTTATTTTATGGTTTTGGTCCTACATGTGTGTTTTTATAATGTAATTATTTTAAACATGTTAAAATATATTTTTAATAATATAAATAAACTTAAAATACCAAATTGAATGGGTTAGTATGGTATTCCAAAGTTAAAGTGAGGTTAGCCTTAACTTTTGGATTTTTGCTTGGATGATGTTTAATTATGGATTAAAATTGGAAATGCCTTAGAATGTGATACTAAATGATTATTTATGATCACATTTGGTTTAGGCATTGAGGAGAGTTGATTTGCATTATCCAAGTGCTGAAGGGCAAGTGGAAAGAGAAGGATTGGATAGTGTTTGAGCTTGTTCTTGGTTGCACTTTGAGGTAAGTACAAACTTTGGATGAATTGGTTATATTTGCATTACATTGGGCTTAACATATTTAGGATTTGAAAATGTGTTAAGCTACTTGATTCATAGAACATGTATGAATAATGTGCTATGACATGTTTAATGTCATATATGTGTTAAATGCATTGTGAAAAGCCATTGATAATAGCTAAAATATGTAAAATGCGAAAAATATGCATTATGTGAAAATGATCCAAAGTATTTGGGTAATGCCATTTATGGTGTATACATTTAGGGCACTCTTAAAAAGCCATTGGCAATGGCTAATGTGAATAAAATATGAATCATATATGGATTAAGTGAAATTACCCAAAATATTTGGGTAATGAGATTTAACATAAAATGTGATGAAATGTGATGAGTTGATATTGATATAAATTGAGAAAAATGTGAAAAGTGAGAAAACGATGAGGAAATGATATGAAATGAGAAAATTGAAAAATGAGGTTATGTGCCTAGCTTGATTATGAAAAAATGAGAAAGAGATTAATAATGAGAAATGTGAATTAATTGTGTGCCTAGTATGTTATTCAATTTTCAGAGTTATGTGTTTGGCGGCATGCCTATGAGATTATCCTCATTATTTGCCTTCGGACTAGATATTAGGCATCACTATGATTTGCCTTTGGGCTAGACGTTGGGCATCACTTACCTTCGAGCTAGATGCCGGGCATCACTATGATTTTCCTTTGGGCTAGACGCTGGGCATTACTTGCCTTCAGGCTAGACACTAGATGTCAATATGGACCAAAATGTTAACTATGAAATTTGAATAGCATATTAGATCATTTGGGCCCATGTTTGTGTTTGCTTGTATGTGAATTGTGAATTATGAAATAATGAAAAGATATGTTATAATGAAATGATATGAGATATGATATCCATATGCATTGTGCATTTGCATTGCAATTGAGCTTTATTTCTATCAGACTTTGTACCGCTAGTCTTTTGGCTTAGTGCGATTGAAATTTATTGCGCAGGTGACAGGGTAGATTCGGATGAGCCGAAGATTTTTTCTAGACCGGGTTGGCTCTAGACGTAAGGCTTTGCCTGTAGAGTTGATATCAAGATCAAAAACATTGCCAGTAACATGTATATATTTTTCATATTATCGTATATTTGGAGATTATATATATTATATTATGTTTTCAGTGTATATATGTTATAAATTAAAAAGAATATTTTGGATAAAAATTTATGATGTGGGTTTTGTATATGTTTTGATTTGTAGATATATGGAAGTGAATAAATATTTTGAAAAAATGTGGAGATATTAAGGAGGATGGATGAAATGTATTTTTGGGTTATTTGGGAGTGTTTTTATGCAGGTTGTATTGTGTTTTTAATTTGGGAATGTCCAAATTACAGATAAAATTCTGGCAAATTTTTTTCAGAGATTTTTAAGAAAAAAATGCTTATTTTAGCACCTATGATTTATATTAGTATTTTATTTGTTGTTAAATATACATTTTAAAGTATTTAATATTTTAAATTTGAAAAGTGAAAATTTTTATTAAATCGATCTGTTATATTTTTATACTATATATGAGTATTTTACATATACTGGGTATATGTATTATATGTATATAGGGTATAAGGGTGTTAAAATATCACCCACACACAAATGGCAAATCTCTTTCCTAGGTATATGGTCAATAAAACATCAATAGATGATTTTTTTTTTGAAAGATCCACTTAAACAGATTAACCAATAGTTGTATTTTTAAATATAGAAGTCAGTCCATGATAATTCCCACTAATTGAGTCTTAATCCATAGGGTCAACTGAAAAATGGCTTTTCTGCTATATCTTGGATTAAAACTAAATTAGAGGGTTTATCATAACTTGATTTCTCATTTTGAAATAGACAACAAACTCAAACTAAGATATATTAATCATAGTCAAACAACAAGCCTTGAAGGTAAACCTAAGGAAAGTTACTAGGCTAACTATACGGGCTTTAGTCTTTGGGTTAAAAAGCTTAGTTTTCCATAGCAAGTACATACCAAAAGGTACGAGGCTATAATTTGTTATGCAATGCTCGATCACCATCACTTGAGTAAAAGTATGGTATCCCTTACACACACATAACATGGGTTACATAGGGCATCATAACTCACACACACAATGCAAATCTAAGTGATGCAATAGATAATACCATAATAAGAAATAATATAATAATATAAAGACCAATGGGATCAACTTTTCTTATCGCTAGTGGAGTCTCCACTGCGAGTGGGAGCAAGGGCCTAAACCCGAAGAATAGGCATCGCCACCCAGATGGACTGAGAAGATAAGAAATAGTGGATGACTCAATTCCTAAGGAATCACTAACACCTATAGGGTTCAAAAAATTGGATATGCATGGGAAAGGTGAGAATGGCCCAACATCCCCATAACTGATGCAAGAAAGGATCCCTTAAAGCTAGCAAGTGGACCAATCACTAGGAGCAAGGCAAAGAGATATCAAGCTAGTATGGCTTTGCATATTCAAGAAGAGATTTCTAAAGAGCTTCAAGAATTATCATTCAAGAAGATGGAGATAGAGCTTGAAGAAGGCACACCAAAGCTGATTATGATGCTTAGTGTGGAAGCTAAAGGCTAGCTAAAGAAAGGTCCAATGTGCAAGAAAGGTCCATGGGGGTTCATATAAAGCCTTGGGAAGTAATTTAAGGCCCATGGACAGCCCAAATAGTGTAGGGCGTTTCTTATGTTGAAGGGATTAGTTTGGTTGTTTCCATACTTTATATTTTCCTTATTGGATTAGGATTTTGTTTCCATACTTTATATTTTCCTTAGTGGATTAGGATTTTGTTTCCATACTTTATATTTTCCTTAGTGGATTAGGATTTTGTTTCCATACTTTATGTTTTCCTTATGCAATTAGAAATGTTTTCCTTATGCAATTAGGAATGTTTTAGTTTTCCATATGCAATTAGGAATTTTGTAACCCTTATTTAAGGGCACTATTAGGCCGAATTTGATATACAACAATTAATAAAAATTTTCAAATTCTTCTACAAGTTCTTCTTGTGAATTTTCGTGTGAGAGAGATTAGAGTGGATTCTTTAATTCTTTCTTTGCATCAAGAATTAGGTTTACTTATCAACAAGAGTTGTGGCGTTTTCCTTCTTCTTACCAACTAAATCCTTCAATCATAGTGAGTTCGTGTCTCTTTATAGGCGTTGGGTTCCTTAGGAAGTGATTATCAAGTTTCAAGGAGTTCTCTACCATTGTTATACGTTGGGTTTGCTGCCATCGTTGCTAAGGGTCCGCGTCATTTGGTATCAGAGCCTTGCTACAAGGTAATTTTTATCTACTTTGTCTTTCTAAGGTTTGTTAATTTAGGTCTTTTAAATTTCTGCGTTTTAAGGTTCTTAGAGAGTCTAGTCTTTAATTTTTGAAAAAGAGTCATATATCAATTCTGATCAAGGCCGAATTGAAGGAGGGTATTCTTAGGGTGAAAACGAAACCTAGGAAAGGATTCTTAGAGAATTTCAAAACCAAGAATTAGGGTTCTTGAAAGAAAGCAAAAGCTAGAGTTTGTGTTCAAGTTTGATTTCGATTTGGTCTTGATTGAATCTGGGGTTGCGAATTAAGTCCAAATTTCAAAAAGTCCTTGGGAGTAAATTAAGTCCCGAATCAAGGGGATAGTGAGAGGAAGCAAAAAAAAAAGTACAAAACCACCTCAACAAAAAAATTTTATATTCTTGCTATTTGGGTGCTATGGATCAGATCTAGGTGGGTGAGAAGTAATAAAATTTTTGGGCGGAAAATTTCATCTTTTGAGGGGCTTTTGGAATTCGAAAATTAGACCTTAATATTCATGTTATTTGAGTGTTAAAGGTGGGAATTAGAGTCCAGAAGCTAGCGTTTTGGGTAGAATTGATTAGGTCCATAAAGCAGCTTGCCAAGTGTGGGTTGTTTTTGATTCATTATATCCAAATTTGTCTTGTTTATTGTCTTCATTGTTTCTGATTTCTTTATCTAGTTTTTAATTCCATTACATTGCTAAGTATCATTTGCTTGTGTCGATACTTGGTTTTATATCGTGTAGTGCAAATTACCTTGCATTGCCTCTGGATACTTGTCTTGTTTTCTATCTAGTTCTAGGATTTAGGTTCTAGTTTCTTGAACGACTTGACAATTGTTGGTTGGTGAGCTTGGTTCTGAAGTGCAATTAAGGAAGACAAGAAAAGTGAGGTAATTCTAAACACTTGAGTGAATTATAGTCTAGGGTGTGAAAATATCAAAATACCCTCCAACGATTAATCGATTGTAACTTTTAAAACGTGCGTTTTTGGGAAAAATTGAAAAATCTCGAGAATATTCTTCCGAGGTCGGATATGGGCACTATTAAGAACTTCCGACACTTAATTTTTAAGTTTACATAGTTGCCCCTAACTTTTGAGAAATTTTCACTTAGGTCCTTTTTATATCCCTTCCTGACATTGCTGTCTTTCTTTATTAATATCTTTTCACTCACAACTCCAAATTAAGTAATTCTTATGCCCACTGAAACTAGAAATCAGGGGTTACATTGTTTCAAAATTTCAGGTCGATCCGAGCTATCAAATTCAAGCCTACTATGCTGTCCTGAGGCAGCTTGCACATTGTCTACTAAATCCATCATATCTTATTCTGTACAACTCCAAATTGAGTAATTTCAAGTTATACATCTAGCTAAGACACAAATAAACAATTAAGTCGTCTTTGAGACTCTCTAATTTTGTCCTTAATTGGGGTGAAATTCGAGCTCAAGTTATAGGTCATGTTCTAAACTTCTTTGTTCTAAGCCTAAATCATATCCTCTATGTATGTTTCTTACCAATCTGGGATTCAGGATGTTACAATTCTATCCCCCTTAATTTAAGCTTTGCCCCGAAGCTTACTCATTCTATATACTTGACCTTATTCTCTTGATTGCTCTCTGTCATCTCTCTATATTGTTTACGCATTGCCTTATTTTGACACTTATTCATTTACTGGGATTAACTATTTTAAGATTCAACATGTTTTACCTTTTGTATTCTATTTTCTTCCCATCTCTGCTTACTTGCTGTTTATTATTCTACAAGATTGTCCAATAGACTATTATGTGGTTCAACATGCTTTGACTTTTGTCATGATTTCTCATTCGAAGCATTATTATTATTCACTTATGTTTTCTTTAACTTTGATTTAAATTTATTCTTTTCCATTCTTTCTTGTACAATTTTCATTCTCTGCTATATTCATTTCTAAGCTTCCTTCTCTTTGCATTGTGGTTATTCTTTATTTACTTCTTAATGAATTTGTATGTCCTATGTATATTCGTGTAGTGTGGTGGCATTCCTTAATTATCGGCTCATCTGACTTTCCTTGTGTTGTCATATATACATCTCGAATAATAGCTCATAGGTGATCAGTCCATCATACCATTATTCTCGAAGTACTATTTATTTCATTATGTGTCTCGCTCTATGTTGGTTTACGGCCGATCCCAACATAAGGTGAGAACATCTTTCCTTTTTTTATTACATTTCAAACTCTTTCTTTCCTTTCTTTTTTTAATATGTTTCAATTCACTTTCTATTTATTTTCATATATACTTTTTTTTTGTTTCATCTGTATATTATCACATATTTTTCTTACTTAGTTCCTCAAGGTAATAACAGTAGAATCAAAGTGGGATGAGGCAATACCATATGGAACCAGCATGGCACGGGTGGCCCTCACCACCGTTTTATTTCCATGGCACAGGTGGCCCTCACCACCATTTTCATATCACAGGAGTGGCCCTCACCACTCTATAATCAACCAATGGCCCTCACCATTGGCCCCAGTGGCCCTCACCACTGAGTATATATATCGGTGCCAGATAAATATCAAACCAGTGGCCCTCACCACTGGCCCCAATGGCCCTCACCATTGAGTATAAATGTTAATGCCATATAAATATAATCATCCCAACTCTGATTCAATCTGAATTACCAAGGTAAGCATATCTTTCTAATATTTTATTCTCTTTCCTTCATTCTTTCCTGCTTTCTATATGCACGGATTGTCATATGTTTCATATGTATTCACATCTGCATGGATGTCACCATATCATATCTCGAGCCATTTCTTGGCTCATTCACAATGCTCAATGGCATATACGGGCTCATTGGCATTTTTATTCACTCATACTGTCATATTATTTATTTCCCCAGTGCTATACTTTATGAGCCTTATATTTTTCAAGTATCAGGTTTTCTACTGTTTCATCTCTTTATTCTCTTTCTGCATATGTATTATTTAGCACGTCTTTATGTATGTATGGTATGTCTTTCTGTTTGTACAATATATGTTACGTTTTATGTGAAGAAATTTAAATATTGTATGTATAGTACTCAATATGTCTCACATAAGTATATATATTATATGCACCGTGTTCGGTATGTCTCACATGGATATACTTTGTACAATTTATGATATATCACATGTACATTGATTTGCTGGTCCAATCATTCATAGCTTTATTTTCAATTCAGCAACCATAACATTCCCATAATAAGTCAATCACATAATATTGGCATAGTAATCAAACTCATTTAACATGATTTAATCACATTCATATCAATGCACACATAGGCACAAAAAAAAATCTCAAGTTGTTAGAACACATTACCAAACATTTTCAACACAAGTTTAAATAGTTCATTATATAAGGAACACATGATTTCAACCAGGTAAAGCATTAATCCTGGAGAATCTAACTAGTTTTGCTTCCTTTTCTTAGTTCTCAATTTTATTTTCTATGATTTTTTTCTTGTCGTACTATTATTCTTCACTCTTTCAATTTTAGACTCTTGTATTATGGTTGGTATTCTATTCATTATTATTCTTTCTGTGCTTTTACTACTTACCTCTCATAATTGCCTTAACCTTTATTGCATATATTTCGGTCTTTAACATACTTGTTTTTGCCCTTATGTGTATTTATCTTGCTCATATAAATTTTTGGTTTCTATTCTTAACTTACTGTTTATTCTTTTTAACCTTCTGAATGTCTGCCACTATCTAATTTCTTTCTATCATACTATGTATCTGTATATATATGCACCTTTCGGTCTACTTTCTATCATTTCTTACTGATCGTCTATTCCAATTGTCATATATTTCTCAATTTCTAACTAGTACAGGGCTTACTGTTTCGTGTTAATCATATTCACTCAATGCCATTAACCTCTTTCTACCTGATATCTTTCTATCTCACTCCGTTTACCTTTCCTCCGTATCCTAATTGGCACATACTTTCCTATGGTTAACCGCCCAGGAACGGCTAAACCAATGCTCTGATACCAAAAATTGTAACACCCCTTAACCCGACTATTTCCAGCCGAGCCATGTGTGCTACAGTATATGCAACATGGTATACAGAACATGCACTTTTTCCTTTTTATTTTTAATAATAATAATTTACACATTTCTTTAATTGTTATAATTACATTTTGAAAGTCCTTAACAGTACATGCCAAGCTAAACTTTGCTTTGCTCCTCACTTCGCCTCCTGTTGCGCACTCTAGTGGTCCTTTGTAGCTTCCCATTTGTCAGCTTGGACTCCATAACCTACGAGTTTAGAAAACTAAACTCGCTAAGCATATAGCTTAGTGGGTACTTTAACCGTTAAGTAGAAATTAGATGCAAACCACACAATGTTATATCTAACTATTTTTATCCTAAATCAGCTCAATAGAACAAATTTGTAGTTCAAAGTTTTCATTCCGGGCCTTTGGGCCAGACTGCACTTTTTAGGCCGGGTTTTACAATACTGCAAAAATCCCTCGTTGGGCTTTAAAATATAAATAAAACACAATTGGGATGTGATTTTCAAAAAACGAAAAATGTTATCTTGTTCTTAATTGGTCAAGCTTTCAAGAGCATATTTTTGATAATTTATTTCATTCCAAACGCATATTTTATCTCAATTATACCTCATTTATTTCTTACCAAATGAACAGTGAATTCTAGCATTTAGTTTCTTATGTACCTTGTTATCTTATTTCCCCAATAACTTTTGTTCTACTAATCCGAATGTAAAAATTCTTGTTTTCACCCGAACTAGACTCATATGAGTCCTTATGGTTAAATTTTTAGATTTAAATTTGTTACACATAATTCTTGATGACTCCTTGAACTCTTCCCTGGCCAATTGGTTACTCAAGTCTGCGCAATACGTACTATTTCATTTATAACTTTACCTACGCAACTCGGATTGAGACGATTATTATCTTAAATTAAACTAGAAATATAAGTCTATATTCAGTAAAAACATTTCAGCTTAAAACAGGCAACACGTGATTTTTCGTACAATTTCTAATTCAGCCCTGCAGTCTGCTAGGGTCTGCCTGCTCATGGTTCACTTATTCGTGTGTAACTTCTACATTTTAAGTCCAATCGAGATGAATCCAACTCCTATGATTCACCAAAATACAAGGGTTCATTTATATATTTTATCACAACATCTAATTCCTGAGGTAAATGGACCAAAACCTGGACTCAAGGCACAAATCTCAGTCTGTCTGGTTTCACAATTCCAGTGTGCATGAGTTATACTCTTTTGATCATATCTTTTTATCTACAAGTGTGATTTAGGAAATTCCAAATTCTATGGTTTCCTAACACATAAGGGTACATTTAAGTCTTCTTTCACAGCTTATAAATGTGTCATTAAGGTCACTTGGACTCAAGGCACAAATCTCAGTCTGTCCGGTTTCACAATTCCAGTGTGCATGAGTTATACTCTTCTGATCATATCATTTTATCTACAAGTGGGATTTAGGAAATTCCAAATTATATGGTTTCCTAACACATAAGGGTACATTTAATTTTTCTTTCACAGCTTCTAAATGTGTCATTAAGGTCACCTAAACGTAGTCCCAAGTCACAGGTTACTGACGGAGGAATCTCAGTTTTTCAGTTTGTACGCCTGGTATCATTTTGATCATAACTTTCATTTCACACATGAAAATGAGTTGGTTCCAAATCCTATGGTTTACTGACTTAATATAGAACAATTAAGTCTTCTTTGTCAAGTTCTATTTCTATCATTTTGCTAGTCTAAATTTCGGTTTAAGTTCCAGAAAAATGCAGGACACATGGCTGGCTGCAACAAAACAACACAACATAGCACTCCCATATTTACCTCCCTTATAACCTCAACCCCAAAATCAATAAATACACAAAAAACACTTCTATATCATCATAAATCTCAACCACATAACCACCACAACTCAAGCACATGAACAATTATAGCAATTACACATCCAAATGCGAATGCAATAGAGATCACTAATTCAAGAAGGTTAAAGTACCAACCTTTTTCCCCTTTGCTTTCCTTAGCTCATCTTTGATCTTTTTCTTCTTTTTCCTTATGCTTTTCTTGATTTCCTACAAGAATTCCAGCATACACACTTTAAACATACATCCTATGGTTTGAAAACATAAGCTACCAATTCATTTCTTGCTAATTTTTCCTCAATCTAATCTCCTCTAACCTTAAAACCATTATTTCTTTCATCAAATCCTTCAAATAATTATTTTTTAAAATTTCTCCAAATCTAGCTACATGAACCCTAATTTCAATCTCTTAAATTAACCATTAATCCATGAAATTAAAACTAGAGATAGGTTTCTCTTACCTTATAATCTTGTTTGTCACCAAAATCTTCAACCAAAAGCCTTAAACTTTGGAAAAATCACCTCCTTCTTCCTTCTCTTATGGTTTGGACGAGTTCACCATGTAAGAGAGGGCTTTTATTTTCTTTCCTTAGCTTATTTTGATCCAAATGGCAGCCATAAGTGGTGAAACTATGTTGGTATAGATGTTGACTTCCAATTGGTACACCTTATAGCAAAAATGGCCACTTTTAATTGGTCCACTTGCCTTCTTCTTTTATCTATTTATTTGGCAAGCCATTAGGCTTCCTTTTATTCATATTTTGACCCCCCTCAACTTTCTTGTGCTGTCATTTATAGTCTAGGGTGTGAAAATATCAAAATACC
Source organism: Garcia nutans (assembly GCA_947685225.1). Taxonomy (NCBI): domain Eukaryota; kingdom Viridiplantae; phylum Streptophyta; class Magnoliopsida; order Malpighiales; family Euphorbiaceae; genus Garcia; species Garcia nutans. Next base: position 22,973,385 of record CANTUV010000044.1, read on the forward strand.
CTCCAGCGATTAATCGATTGTAACTTTTAAACCGTGCATTTTCGGGAAAATTTGAAACCCATAGTTATGACCCGATTAATCTTGAAAATATTCTTCTGGGGTCGGATATGGGCACTATTAAGAACTTCTGGCACTTAATTTTTAAGTTTACATAGTTGCCCCTAACTTTTGAGAAATTTTCACTTAGGTCCTTTTGATATCCCTTCCTGACCTTGCTGTCTTTATTTATTAATATCTTTTTACTCACAACTCCAAAATACATAATTCTTATGCCCACTGAAACTAGACATCCGGAGCTACATTTTGTAAAAATTTTAGGTTGATCCAAGCTACATATGATTTTTGACGGTCCTTCAAAGTCAAGCCTACTATGCTGTCCTGAGGCAGCTTGCATATTGTCTACTAAATCCATCATATCTTATTCTGTAAAACTCCAAATTGAGTAATTTCAAGTTATACATCTATCTAAGACACAAATAAACAATTAAGTATTCTTTGAGACTCTCTAATTTTTTCATTAACTTGGATGAAATTCGAGCTCAAGTTATAGGTCATGTTCTAAACTTCTTTGTTCTAAGCCTAAATCATATCCTCTATGTCTGTTTCTTACCAATCTGGGATTCATGATGTTACATTCACTCAAGGTATCGAGATCAAGCATAGCATAACCACTCATAGCTTCATATCATTTGGTATATACTTGTTATGGGAGCTTAAACGTTTCAGCCCAAAGACTAAAACTCATGTAATTTGCCTAGTAACTTTTCTTAGGTTTACCCTATTGCTTATTTTTTGATTGTGATTAATATATCTTGGTTTGAACCATGGCCTATTTGGTTTGTTCTTTTCCTACAATGACCTAATTATGGTGTAAGCCCAAAATAATTCTTTTAAGGCCCAAAAGACCAAAATTATTTTCAAACTCTTTTTCAAAATGGTCTTTTGACATTAAACCTTTTTTTAGATGATTCAAAAACCTTTTTTCTTAATGACCCAAATACAAAGCCCAAAATTCATTTTTCAATAAACCTTTTTACAATGGGCTTTGAAGCAAAATTATTTTTCACTTTATTCAAATTACAACTTTTCTTAACTTTTTTCTAAAATGGGTATACAACTAGTTAGGTCAATTATGGAATATTAAAAATCAAGTGTGAGCCTAACTTATATCAAGAATTGTTAATCATGGGCGTATTCTGTAGCATAAATCATTAGCTACCTTTCCAAATGGGAAATCTATTTATGATAAACTCTTTAATTTGGTTTTAATTTAAAAATATAACATAAAAGCTATTTCCAGTTGATCCAATTGATTAAGGCTTAATTAATGAGAATTATCATGGACTGACTTCTAAGTTTGAAAATAAAACTATTGGTTAAACCGTCTGAGTGAATTTTTTGAAAACACGATATCTCTTGTTGATATTTTGTTGACTATATACCTAGGACCATTCGTGTTTGGAAGATATAAGGTTAGATGGAACATCCTAATTATCTTTCTTTGTCTGTTACATATGCATCCATGCATACATGCATTGTATTACATGGCATTGATCCTTTCTGGCTCATAGACCTGGAGTACAATAGTTTAAGAGCTTACAACAATCCAACCTACATCGGTGATGTAGAATCCAGTAACAACTCAGTTATCTTTTTACCAAAAGCAATGGAACCTGAACAAACTCATAAGATGATGGAGGATGACCTAAACTCCAGGATGGAGGAACTAATGGGGATCCTAGCCAAGACCATGAAAGCCAGTTGGCTGCATTATTGGGGAATACTGTTAAAGTATCTGCTAGTACTAAGAAGTAGAAACACAAAGGAAAGGCTAAGGTTGGTGAAGTGGCCTTTAATGATGACAAGGTGATAGTTGATGATGATGATGATTGGGCTCAATACTTCCAAGATCCTTAAGATAAGAAGAAAGAAGCAAATGCTATGGAAAAATTAGTTATTGAAAAGATTGAAACTTTGGATGTGGAGAAGATAATTGTTGATTTAAAAAAGAAGTTTGAAAAGAAGTTGAAAGTTGATGAGATGTCATAAGTGGACAAACTGTTTGAACAAGATGAGGAGGTTCCTTATAAGTTCAAAATGCCTTCTTTTGCTAGGTTTGATAGAATTGGCAACCCTCATCTTCATGTCAAGCAATACATCACTGCCATACAGTATGCTTGAGCTACTAAATCTCAAACTCTAAGGTACTTTATGCTCTCAATGGAGCCCGTTTTGCAAAATTGGTTCAATACCTTAGAGGATAATACTTAAAAGAATTGGGATTCACTATACAAAGCCTTCATCCAACAATATGGATACAATATTGAGTTGGAAGTTACTTTGATGAAGGTAGAGTCTATAAGGCAGAAACAGAATGAAAAATTTGTTGACTATGTAAAAAGGTGGAGAAACAAGGCTGCATTACTAAAGAAGAGGCCCAATGAATCATATTATATTAGGATGATTGTGAGAGGGGTGCTACCTAATCTTCATGAGAGGATGTCTCATACCCTTATCAGGGATTTCAAATATCTTCTCCAAGCTGGCTTGCAAATAGAAGAATGGGAAAGGGAGAAGAATCACTTTTCTACTATAAGGAGTGAGAAAGGGAGCTATTAGTCTGGTAATCAAAGCACGCAAAAGGCAGTCGATGTTAATGAAACTGGCCAAGGAGCTAGGAGACAATTTTTAGAGTTAGGAAAGCCATTATCCTAAGTTCTTAGTAAGCTATAAAAGAGGGGACTATTGCAGTCATTACTCCTTGCCCATTGCCAAATCCTCTACCATGCAACTTTGATGCTAAGGCATTTTGCCAATTCCACCAAATGCAAGGGTACGAGTCAGATAAATGTTTGAACCTAAGGCATGAGATCCAGAATTTAATTGACAGTGGAAAATTGCCCGAACCTAACAAGCCTAGCCTGAAGGACAACCCATTACCAAGGTTCAACAAAGTACTACCTCTAGCAAATTTCATGATCGGAGTAGGTTTAAATAAAAAATTTATTTTATCTTCTTTCCAAGATGTAGTTTGAGAGGCAACTAAAGAAGAAGAAATGATAAGTGAGATTGAACTAGTTGTGATGAAAGGGAATGAAGTGGCCATCTGTATTGTGAATGAATTTTAGGATGAAGAAATGATAAGTGAGATTGAATCATATTATATTAGGATGAAGTGATGAACACCCACTCTGGTAATCCTTATGCAATGCCACCGCCAAAAGAAGTAGAAGCCGATAAGGGAAAAGATGTTGAAACAAGAGGTAAAGAAGAGGAAGACGATGCTATTCTTAAGCAGTTGAAAAAAACTCAAGCTAGTATTAGTATCTTAGATTTACTAGCTACATCCAAAAAGCATTGAGAAACTATGGCCAAAGCTATGGCGAGCATGCAGATTTCCACTTCTGCAACACCAGATGAACTGATTCATTTCATGGGGTAAATAAGGCTGAGGAAGTAAAAAAAAGGTGACAATGCTCAGAAGAAGAACGAGGTTGATGTGGGAATGGTGTCATTTTCAAATGTTGATCTTCCAAAAGAGGGAAGAGATCACATCCACCCACTTTTCATTAAGGTAGAGGTCAATGGAAAAAGGATTCCATGTGCCATGGTTGATGAATGAACCTACCATAAACATCTGCCCACTCAAGATGATGCAAGAAAGGATCCCTTGAAGCTAGCAAGTGGACCAATCACTAGGAGCAAGGCAAAGAGATATCAAGCTAGTATGGCTTTGCATATTTAAGAAGAGATTTCCAAAGAACTTCAAGAATTATCATTCAAGAAGATGGAGATAGAGCTTGAAGAAGGCAACCAAAGCTGATTATGATGCTTAGTGTGGAAGCTAAAGGCTAGCTAAAGAAAGGTCCAACGTGCAAGAAAGGTCCATGGGGGTTCATATAAAGCCTTGGGAAGTAATTTAAGGCCCATAGACAGCCCAAATAGTGTGGGGCGTTTCTTATGTTGAAGGGATTAGTTTGGTTGTTTCCATACTTTATATTTTCCTTATTGGATTAGGATTTTGTTTCCATACTTTATATTTTCCTTAGTGGATTAGGATTTTGTTTCCAAACTTTATGTTTTCCTTATGCAATTAGGAATGTTTTCCTTATGCAATTAGGAATGTTTTAGTTTTCCTTAAGCAATTAGGAATTTTGTAACCCTTATTTAAGGGCAATATTAGGCCGAATTTCAGACAACAACAATTAATAAAAAATTTTGAATTCTTCTACAAGTTCTTCTTGTGAATTTTCGTGTGAGAGAGATTAGAGTGGATTCTTTATTTCTTTCTTTGCATCAAGAATTAGGTTTACTTATCAACAAGAGTTGTGGCATTTTCCTTCTTCTTACCAACTAAATCCTTCAATCATAGTGAGTTCACGTCTCTTTATAAGCGTTGGGTTTCTTAGGAGGTGATTATCAAGTTTCAAGGAGTTCTATACCATTGTTATACGTTGGGTTTGCTGCCATCGTTGCTAAGGGTCTGCGTCATTTGGTATCAGAGCCTTGCTACAAGGTAATTTTTATCTACTTTGTCTTTCTAGGGTTTGTTAATTTAGGTCTTTTAAGTTTCTGCATTTTAGGGTTCTTAGAGAGTCTAGTCTTTAATTTTCAAAAAAAAAAGAGTCATATATCAAAATTCAAAAAGTCTAAAGGTTGTTCAAAGAGTAATTCGAAACCTAGGAAAAGGAGTCTGATTGAAATTCGAAACCTAGGCCTTGCATCTGAATTGGCTTCGAAACCAAGATTAGGGTTCTTGAAAGAAAGCAAAAGCTAGAGTTTTTGTTCAAGTTTGATTTCGATTTGATTTTGAGTGAATCTGGGGTTGCGAATTAAGTCTAGATTTCGAAAAGTCCTTGGGAGTAAATTAAGTCCCGAATCAAGGGGATAGTGAGAGGAAGCAAAAAAAAAAGTACAAAACCACCTCAACAAAAAAATTTTATATTCTTGCTATTTGGGTGCTATGGATCAGATCTAGGTGGGTGAGAAGTAATAAAATTTTTGGGCGAAAAATTTCACCTTTTGAGGGGCTTTTGGAATTCAAAAATCAGACCTTAATATTCATATTATTTGAGTGTTTTAGGTGGAAATTAGAGTCTAGAAGCTAGCATTTTGGGTAGAATTGATTAGGTCCATAAAGCAGCTTGCCAAGTGTGGGTTGTTTTTGATTCATTATATCCAAATTTGTTTTGTTTATTGGCTTCATTATTTCTGATTTCTTTATCTAGCTTTTAATTCCATTACATTGCTAAGTATCATTTGCTTGTGTCGATACTTGGTTTTATATCGTGTAGTGCAAATTACATTGCATTACCTTCGAATACTTGTCTTGCTTTCTATCTAGTTCTAGGATTTAGGTTCTAGTTTCTTGAACGACTTGACAATTGTTGGTTGGTGAGCTTGGTTCTAAAGTGCAATCAAGGAAGATAAGAAAAGTGAGGTAATTCTAAACACTTGAGTGAATTTCGATTATTACTAATCTTGTTTCTTTGAGTTTGTTTGTTTGTTAACATGGCTGGAAAAGGAGAAGAGACTAGCGAAGAAGGAGCTATGGCCGAAAGCTTGGCTAGGCTTAATGAGACTTTGGCAGCAATGCTTGGTCGAATGGAGATGATGGATACTAGATTGCAAGAGAATGCAGCACGACAAGGACAACAAATGCAACAAGTGCAACAAATTCAGCAAGTGCAACAAGGGCAGCCAGCCGCACATCTAAATCCTATAATGCGAGCTAGAAGAGTGCTTAGGAGAGAAGGGCAAGGAAATCTTAAAGCCCTAGAAGCAGCCGAAAGGGTAGAAGATGAAGATGAAGGTGGAAATCAACCTACCACTGATGGTGACCTTACTTCCATCAAGATGAAGATTCCTTCCTTTGAAGGGAAGAACAATGCAGAAGAGTTCATAGAATGGGAGAGGAAAGTTAAGCAGATTTTCGAATGCCATAACTACATCGAAGAGAAGAAATCAGTTTTGGCACCGTAGAGTTCAAGGGGTATGCTACTTTTTGGTGGGATCAATTGAAAGTTAATAGAAGAGGGAAAGGTACTAGGCCTATTCCTGAATGGTCAACCTTGAAAGAACTAATGAGGAGCCGATTTGTACCATCTCACTACATTCGGGATTTGTACAATCGACTAGCAAGACTAGTTCAAGGTGGAAGAAGTGTGGAAGAGTACCACAAAGAGATGGAGATGATCATGGCTAGGGCAAATATTGATGAAGATGAAGACAAGAAGATGTCACGATTTCTTGGAGGATTGAATTTGAACATAGCCAAAGAATTGGAGATGTATGAATTCAACACAATGGAAGAGTTAGTTCAAAAGGCCATGAAGATAGAGAGAAGATTGAAGAATAAAGCTATTTCGAAAACTGGCTACTCTAAAGCTAGTGGAAATTTTTTAAACTTCAAGGGTTCAAGTTCGAGTGGAGGTTCCTACAAAGGGGATTACAAGGGTTCTTTCCAAAAGAATTCTTCCTACAATCCTAATTTCAAGAAGCCGAATGATGGGGATGCAAAAACAGCCAAGGAAACTCCTTCTAGACCTACTCCAAGTAGGGAAATTAAATGCTACAAGTGTTTGGGAAGTGGACACATTGCTTCTCAATGTCCGAATAAGAGGGTGATGATTGCTACATGAAGGGGAAATTGAATCAAAATCTGAACATGAAGAAGAAGAGGAGGCCGAATGTGGTGATAGGGCCGAATATGATGAAGAGGCTTGGGAGAATCAAGTCTTGAATGCTGAACATGGAGAGATGCTTGTTACTAGAAGAGCCTTGAATATTCAAGTCAAGGAAGAAGGCTTGGATCAAAGGGAGAATCTTTTCCACTCTAGGTGTTTGGTGAATGGTAAGGTTTGTACACTTATCATTGATGGTGGAAGTTGTACCAATGCTGCTAGTACTACAATGGTGGATAAATTGGGGTTAACTTGTTTTAAACATCCCAATCCTTACAAGTTGCAAAGGTTCAATGATGCTGGGGAAGTAAAAGTGTTGAAGCAAGTCAAGGTACCATTCTCCATTGGGTGGTATAAAGATGAGGTTTTGTATGATGTAGTGCCAATGCAAGCTGAACATTTGCTATTAGGAAGACCATGGTAGCATGATAGAAGGGCACAACATGATGGCTTTTCTAATAAGTATACCTTTACTTATGAAGGAAAGAAGGTTGTTCTAGCACCATTATCACCTCAAGAAGTGTATGAAGATCAGAAGAGGATACTAGAGAGGGAGAAAGAAGTTTCGGCCAACATGAACCAAGGGGGTTCAAATTCAGCCAATGATGTTTCTTCAACACTCAAGGGTAATTCTAAGGGTAGGGAGAGAGAAAATAATAAAGTGAGTGAGTGCAAAAAGGGAAAAGAGGTCGAGAGTCAAAAGAAAGTAAGCAAACAAATAAATGGCCCATTGGTGAGAGAAAATAAGCAAGGAGAAAAAGCAAAACATACTTTTTATGCAAGAGCAAGAGAGATAGATGTAGAGCAACCTGTACTCATTATTATGTATAAAGAATTGTTACTTGCTGACAGTGAAGAATCTCTTGATTCTTTACCTTCTAGTTTTATGTCTTTGTTGCATGATTTTAAGGATGTGTTTCCTGAAGACCTTCCTAGTGGTTTGCCGCCATTAAGAGGGATTGAACATCAAATTGATTTCATACCCGATTCTACAATTCCAAACCGGCCAGCATATAGGAGCAATCCTATGGAGACAAAAGAGATGCAAAGACAAGTTGAAGAGCTTTTGGAGAAAGGCTTGGTTCGCGAGAGCCTTAGTCCTTGTGCCATTCCAGTCTTATTAGTACCCAAGAAGGATGGTTCTTGGAGGATGTGTGTTGATTGTAGGGCTGTGAACAAGATTACTGTGAAGTATAGACATCCCATTCCTAGACTTGATGACATGTTGGACGAATTGCATGGGGCGAAATATTTCACAAAGATTGATCTTATGAGTGGTTATCATCAAATTCGCATGAAGCCTGGAGATGAATGGAAGACTGCCTTCAAAATGAATTATATGGTTTGTATGAATGGTTAGTTATGCCTTTTGGTTTATCTAATGCACCTAGTACTTTCATGAGATTAATGAACCATGTTTTAAGAGCTTATTTAGGTAAGTTTGTGGTAGTTTACTTTGATGATTTTCTGATTTATAGCAAAACTGAGGAAGAACATGTTGAACATGTTAGGAAAGTGCTTGAAATCCTTAGGGAGCAAAACCTTTATGCTAAGCATAAGAAGTGTTCTTTTTGTCTAGATAGGGGTTTTTTTCTTGGTTTTGTTGTAAGTATGCAGGGAATTGAAGTTGATCAAGAGAAGGTGAAAGCTATCCAAGAGTGGTCGAATCCTTCAAGTGTGACAGAAGTGAGGAGTTTTCACAGATTGGCAAGCTTCTATAGGAGATTTGTCCCTAATTTCTCTACATTGGCAGCCCCCTTGACTAGCATAATCAAGAAAGAAGTGGGATTCGTTTGTGGCAAGGAGCAACAAGAAGCACTTATTTTAGGATTACCAAGGACTAAGAGGGGCACATTACCCGTTCCTAGTTCTCCTTGGATGGACATTATTATGGACTTTGTTTTAGGATTACTAAGGACTAAGAGGGGGAGAGATAGCATATTTGTGGTTGTTGATAGGTTTAGTAAGATGGCACACTTTATCCCATGTCATAAGAGTGATAATGCTAGTTTAGTGGCCGAACTCTTCTTTAGGGAGGTGGTTCGAATTCATGGGATACCAAAATCCATAGTTTCTAATAGAGACACCAAGTTTTTGTTTCACTTTTGGCGTGTGCTTAGGGGAAAGTTAGGTATCAAGTTGTTATTTTCCACCACTTGTCATCCTCAAACGGATGGACAAACAGAAGTAGTAAACAGAACTTTAGGTACCATTTTGAGAGCTTTAGTAGGTAAGAATTTGAGTTCTTGGGAAGATTGTTTGCCATTTATTGAGTTTGCTTATAATCGTGCTATTCATTCTTCTACAGGATATTTACCTTTTAAGCTTGTTTATGGTTTTAACCCACTAACAGTTTTGGATCTTGTTTCTTTACCTTCTCATGAGCTTGTTAGTTTAGATGGTGAGAAGAAAGCTAAATTGGTGAAAGAGATGCATGAGAAAGCAAGGGCGAATATTGAGAAAAGGAACAAGAGATATGCTGATTCTGCAAATAGAGGGAGACGTGAGATTAAGTTTCAAGTAGGAGATTGGGTTTGGGTGCATTTTCAAAAAGAGAGGTTTTCTAACCAAAGGAAGAACAAGTTGCAAGCAAGGGGAGATGGCCCATTCCAAGTGCTGGAGAAGATTAATGACAATACCTACAAGATCGACTTACCAGGTACGTATAATGTTAGTGCTACTTTCAATGTAAGTGATCTTTCTCCTTTTGATGATGCAGATTTGAGGACAAATCTTTTTGAAGAGGGGAAGAATGATGCAAGAAAGGATCCCTTAAAGCTAGCAAGTGGACCAATCACTAGGAGCAAGGCAAAGAGATATCAAGCTAGTATGGCTTTGCATATTCAAGAAGAGATTTCCAAAGAGCTTCAAGAATTATCATTCAAGAAGATGGAGATAGAGCTTGAAGAAGGCACACCAAAGCTGATTATGATGCTTAGTGTGGAAGCTAAAGGCTAGCTAAAGAAAGGTCCAACGTGCAAGAAAGGTCCATGGGGGTTCATATAAAGCCTTGGGAAGTAATTTAAGGCCCATGGATAGCCCAAATAGTGTGGGGCATTTCTTATGTTGTAGGGATTAGTTTGGTTGTTTCCATACTTTATATTTTCCTTATTGGATTAGGATTTTGTTTCCATACTTTATATTTTCCTTAGTGGATTAGGATTTTGTTTCCATACTTTATGTTTTCCTTATGCAATTAGGAATGTTTTCCTTATGCAATTAGGAATGTTTTAGTTTTCCATATGCAATTAGGAATTTTGTAACCCTTATTTAAAGGCATTATTAGGCCGAATTTCAGACAACAACAATTAATAAAAATTTTTGAATTCTTCTACAAGTTCTTCTTGTGAATTTTCGTGTGAGAGAGATTAGAGTGGATTCTTTAATTCTTTCTTTGAGTCAAGAATTAGGTTTACTTATCAACAAGAGTTGTGGCGTTTTCCTTCTTCTTACCAACTAAATCCTTCAATCATAGTGAGTTCGCGTCTCTTTATAGGCGTTGGGTTCCTTAGGAGGTGATTATCAAGTTTCAAGGAGTTCTCTACCATTGTTATACGTTGGGTTTGCTGCCATCGTTGCTAAGGGTCTGCGTCACAAGATCTTGCCAAAGCTTACTATGTCAATGAGAAATTTTAGCCCAATCGAGGTGACAATTAGGGCTTATGATAATACCAAAAGACATGTTGAAGGAACTTTCAAAGCTATTGTAAAGGCTAGCCCTATTGAATCCATGGTAGAGTTCATGGTCCTGAATATACCAGTCACCTTTGCATTGTTGTTGGGTCGACCATGGTTTCATCCTCTTAGTGGAGTTTGTTGTGCTCGACTAACACTACTACAAGCAACACTCACAAGTATACGAGGTAATTGTAGCAACGGTGATCGCCCTAAGGTCGTCTCACAAGGAAGGAATTGTTTCAATAGTTTGATTAATAAGTAAATTTAAAAGGCAAGAGTGTGATATGTTGGAATGGTGAAAAGCGATTTTAATTTAAAAGTAAAACGAGTGGTAGTTGTGTAAGATCAATTCAATTCTAGGAATGGTGCCTAGGGTTGTAGTTCAATTTAATCAAAGCTTAATTCTCAAATTATCCATTAATATAACCTTGTATTTTAATTTGTTCCTTGAGTTAAATTAGTAAATTACCAATTCATTAGTTTTCACATTCATGAATTAACAATAACCAATTGTTTTGAATTTATAAATTAATAAACCCTAGAACTTATATTTCTAATTCATTCTTAAGGTGGCTGATTACATAGTTTCAATATCAAATTTTACCTCTCGGTCCATCGTTCAATATTAAGTGATTAATAGGTGGCCAATCTATCAACCTAACATTCAATACAATGCAATCAACCAACAACAAGGTATACTAATGGAATTATCAAATCAAGTCATCTAATTAAATCTACTATAACCCAAGGAATGAGTGAATTAGCTCATCATCAATTTAAAATAAATATCCATCTCAATATTCATCAAATCAAAATTATACATTGTAATATTAATGTTCATAATAAAACAACAATAATATAAAAATGAATCAAAAGAGAGAATATGAAAAATCCCTTGTAGATGCCAAAAGTTGGACTACTTGTCTTCCTCTTAGCTTCCACCTTGATGTGTGATGAACAACTTCCAAGCTCCCTAAATCAATGGCTCTCCTTGTAAAAGATGGAATGTAACTTTCTCAAGCTTCAACTCCAATCAAGCTTTCTTCAAACCCTAATTGTCTAAGAAACTCGCTCACTCAATTTAATCCCCTATCTTGATTGGCTCTTATCTATGGAAGAAATGAAGGATGAATGGGAATGAAGATGAAGAGAGAATGGTGTCTCTTCTCTTGAAAAATCAAGAACAAAAACTAAGAACTCCCCTCTCCAAAAATAGCCAACGTGTATATGTTCCCCCCACTATCATCTTCTTTCAATCTTTTTAAGAAACCATCCATCTCTTGCCAACTCACACACCACACTTTGTCTCTCACCTTTTTCTTTATTTTATATTTCTTCCCATAAATTAGGCAACCTTTTTGATCTTTTATTATTTCTTTTTAAAAGATATCACCTATTGTCCCCCATTTTGTCCCCCAATTCATGCAAAATGATTGAAAGAATTTTCACAAGACACGGCCAAGTCATGAGTGACTTGGCCGTGTCACTCATTTTCTTATGGACACGGCCAAGTCATGTGGTCATGTCCATGGCTGCCTCAAAACCTTCTTTCTTTTCCATGGAAGACACAGCCAATGGCTTGGCCGTGTCTCTTGAGTGTGTTCTCCACTGCCTCCATACTTACTTTGTTCTTTAGACGGGACATGACCAAGGCCTTGGCCGTGTCAGGAGACATGGCCAATGGCTTGGCCGTGTCTCTTGGGTGTATTCACTTCTGCCTTTGCTTCTTTGGTTTCAATCTTTGGCTTCATCAAGTGAGACACGACCAGTGGCTTGGCCGTGTCTTCTCCCAGTGTCTGCTTCTGCCAATTTATTCTGAAGGACACAGCCAATGGCTTATTAACTCAGGCTGTGTCATGTGAGTGTTGCCTTGGTCATGTCTCTTGGGTGTGTCACATGCTTCCACCTTTTTGATCCTTCAATTCATTCTTCTGAGCTTCCATCTAAATCAAACACTTCAAGTAAACTTTAAACATAAATTAAAAGAAAAATTAACTTAAAGCCAATAAAATTAACCTAAATATATGTACATATATGATCAAAATAGAGTTCCTTCTACACTCCATCAAAAGATCAAGTTCCCAAATGGAGATGAGACAATGATTATCAAGGCTGAAGAAAATGAAGTGGTGAATGCTTTAATGATTAAGAGGTGATGCAAGAAAGGATCCCTTGAAGCTAGCAAGTGGACCAATCACTAGGAGCAAGGCAAAGATATATCAAGCTAGTATGGCTTTGCATATTCAAGAAGAGATTTCCAAAGAGCTTCAAGAATTATCATGCAAGAAGATAGAGATAGAGCTTGAAGAAGGCACACCAAAGCTGATTATGATGCATAGTGTGGAAGCTAAAGGCTAGCTAAAGAAAGGTCCAACGTGCAAGAAAGGTCCATAGGGGTTCATATAAAGCCTTGTGAAGTAATTTAAGGCCCATGGACAGCCCGAATAGTGTGGGGCATTTCTTATGTTGAAGGGATTAGTTTGTTTGTTTCCATACTTTATATTTTCCTTAGTGGATTAGGATTTTGTTTCCATACTTTATGTTTTCCTTATGCAATTAGGAATGTTTTCCTTATGCAATTAGGAATGTTTTAGTTTTTCATATGCAATTAGGAATTTTGTAACCCTTATTTAAGGGCACTATTAGGCCAAATTTCAGACAACAACAATTAATAAAAATTTTCGAATTCTTCTACAAGTTCTTCTTGTGAATTTTCGTGTGAGAGAGATTAGAGTGGATTCTTTAATTCTTTCTTTGCATCAAGAATTAGGTTTACTTATCAACAAGAGTTGTGGTGTTTTCCTTCTTCTTACCAACTAAATCCTTCAATCATAGTGAGTTCGCATCTCTTTATAGGCGTTGGGTTCCTTAGGAGGTGATTATCAAGTTTCAAGGAGTTCTCTACCATTGTTATATGTTGGGTTTGCTGCCTTCGTTGCTAAGGGTCTGCGTCATTTGGTATCAGAGCCTTGTTACAAGGTAATTTTTATCTACTTTGTCTTTCCAGGGTTTGTTAATTTAGGTCTTTTAAATTTCCGCATTTTAGGGTTCTTAGACAGTCTAGTCATTAATTTTCGAAAAAGAGTCATATATCAATTCTGATCAAGGCCGAATTGAAGAAGGGTATTCTTAGGGTGAAAACGAAACCTAAGAAAGGATTCTTAGAGAATTTCGAAACCAAGAATTAGGGTTCTTGAAAGAAAGCAAAAGCTAGAGTTTGTGTTCAAGTTTGATTTCGATTTGGTCTTGAGTGAATCTGGGGTTGCGAATTAAGTCCAGATTTCAAAAAGTCCTTGGGAGTAAATTAAGTCCCGAATCAAGGGGATAGTGAGAGGAAGCAAAAAAAAATTGTTTGATATTCTTGCTATTTGGGTGCTAAGGATCAGATCTAGGTGGGTGAGAAGTAATAAAATTTTTGGGCGAAAAATTTCACCTTTTGAGGGGCTTTTGCAATTCGAAAATTAGACCTTAATATTCATGTTATTTGAGTGTTATAAGTGGGAATTAGAGTCTATAAGCTAGCGTTTTGGGTAGAATTGATTAGGTCCATAAAGCAGCTTGCCAAGTGTGGGTTGTTTTTTATTCATTATATCCAAATTTGTCTTATTTATTGTCTTCATTGTTTCTGATTTCTTTATCTAGCTTTTAATTCCATTACATTGCTAAGTATCATTTGCTTGTGTCGATACTTGGTTTTATATCGTGTAGTGCAAATTACTTTGCATTGCCTCCGGATACTTGTCTTGTTTTCTATCTAGTTCTAGGATTTAGGTTCTAGTTTCTTGAACGACTTGACAATTATTGGTTGGTGAGCTTTGTTCTGAAGTACAATCAAGGAAGACAAGAAAAGTGAGGTAATTCTAAACACTTGAGTGAATTTTGATTATTACTAATCTTGTTTCTTTGAGTTTGTTTGTTTGTTAACATGGCTGGAAAAGGAGAAGAGACTAGCAAAGAAGGAGCTATGGCCGAAAGCTTGGCTAGGCTTAATGAGAATTTGGCAGCAATGCTTGGTCGAATGGAGATGATGGATACTAGATTGCAAGAGAATGCAGCACGACAAGGACAACAAATTCAGCAAGTGCAACAAGGGCAGCCAGTCGCACATCCAAATCCCATAATGCTAGCTAGAAGAGTGCTTAAGAGAGAAGGGCAAGGAAATCTTGAAGCCCTAGAAGCAGCTGAAAGGGTAGAAGATGAAGATGAAGTAGAAAATCAACTTAGCACTGATGGTGACCTTACTTCCATCAAGATGAAGATTCCTTCCTTTGAAGGGAAGAACAATGCAGAAGAGTTCATAGAATGGGAGAGGAAAGTTGAGCAGATTTTCGAATGCCATAACTACACCGAAGAGAAGAAATCAGTTTTGGCAGCCATAGAGTTCAAGGGGTATGCTACCTTTTGGTGGGATCAATTGAAAGCTAATAGAAGAGGGAAAGGTACTAGGCCTATTCCTGAATGGTCAACCTTGAAAGAACTAATGAGAAGCCGATTTGTACCATCTCACTACATTCGGGATTTGTACAATCGACTGGCAAGACTAGTTCAAGGTGGAAGAAGTGTGGAAGAGTACCACAAAGAGATGGAGATGATCATGGCTAGGGCAAATATTGATGAAGATGAAGACAAGAAGATGTCACAATTTCTTGGGGGATTGAATTTGAACATAGCCAATGAATTGGAGATGTATGAATTCAACACAATGGAAGAGTTAGTTCAAAAGTCCATGAAGATAGAGAGAAGATTGAAGAATAAAGCTATTTCGAAAACTGGCTACTCTAAAGCTAGTGGAAAATTTTCAAACTTCAAAGGTTCAAGTTCGAGTGGAGATTCCTACAAAGGGGATTACAAGGGTTCTTTCCAAAAGAATTCTTCCTACAATCCTAATTTCATGAAGACGAATGATGGGGATGCAAAAACAACCAAGGAAACACCTTCTAGACCTACTCCAAGTAGGGAAATTAAATGCTACAAGTGTTTGGGAAGTGGACACATTGCTTCTCAATGTTCGAATAAGAGGGTGATGATTGCTACCCATGAAGGGGAAATTGAATCAGAATCTGAACAAGAAGAAGAAGAGGAGGCCAAATGTGGTGATAGGGCCGAATATGATGAAGAGGCTTGGGAGAATCAAGTCTTGAATGCTGAACATGGAGAGATGCTTGTAACTAAAAAAGCCTTGAATATTCAAGTCAAGGAAGAAGGCTTGGATCAAAGGGAGAATCTTTTCCACTCTAGGTGTTTGGTGAATGGGAAGGTTTGTACACTTATCATTGATGGTGGAAGTTGTACCAATGCTGCTAGTACTACAATGGTGGATAAATTGGGGTTAACTTGTTTTAAACATCCCAATCCTTACAAGTTGCAATGGTTCAATGACGCTGGGGAAGTAAAAGTGTTGAAGCAAGTCAAGGTACCATTCTCCATTGGGTGGTATAAAGATGAGGTTTTGTGTGATGTAGTGCCAATGCAAGCTGGACATTTGCTATTAGGAAGACCATGGTAGCATGATAGAAGGGCACAACATGATGGCTTTTCTAATAAGTATACCTTTACTTATGAAGGAAAGAAGGTTGTTCTAGCACCATTATCACCTCAAGAGGTGTATGAAGATCAGAAGAGGATGCTAGAGAGGGAGAAAGAAGTTTCGGCCAACATGAAACAAGGGATTCAAATTCGGCCAATGATGTTTCTTCAACACCCAAGGGTAATTCTAAGGGTAGGGAGAGAGAAAATAATAAAGTGAGTGAGTGCAGAAAGGGAAAAGAGGCCGAGAGTCAAAAGAAAGTAAGCAAACAAATAAATGGCCCATTGGTGAGAGAAAATAAGCAAGGAGAAAAAGTAAAACATACTTTTTATGCAAGAGCAATAGAGATAGATGTAGGGCAGCCTGTACTCATTATTATGTATAAAGAACTGTTACTTGCTGACAGTGAAGAATCTCTTGATTCTTTACCTTCTAGTTTTGTGTCTTTGTTGCAGGATTTTAAGGATGTAGACCTTCCTAGTGGTTATCATCAAATTCGCATGAAGCCTGGAGATGAATGAAAGACTGCCTTCAAAATGAAATATGGTTTGTATGAATGGTTAGTTATGCCTTTTGGTTTATCTAATGCACCTAGTACTTTCATGAGATTAATGAACCAGGTTTTGAGTGCTTATTTAGGTAAGTTTGTGGTAGTTTACTTTGATGATATTCTGATTTATAACAAAACTGAGGAAGAACATGTTCAACATGTTAGGAAAGTGCTTGAAATCCTTAGGGAGCAAAACCTTTATGCTAAGCTTAAGAAGTGTTCTTTTTGCCTAGATAGGGTTGTTTTTCTTGGTTTTGTTGTGGGTATGCAAGGAATTGAAGTTGATCAAGAGAAGGTGAATGCTATCCAAGAGTGGCCGAATCCTTCAAGTGTGACAGAAGTGAGGAGTTTTCACGGATTGGCAAGCTTCTATAGGAGATTTGTCCCTAATTTCTCTACATTGGCAGCCCCCTTGACTAGCATAATCAAGAAAGAAGTGGGATTCATTTGGGGTAAGGAGCAACAAGAAGCATTTGATGCTTTGAAAGAGAAGCTTTCTACTACACCCATTTTTGCTTTACCTAACTTTGATTCTACTTTTGAAATTTAATGTGATGCTTCTGGTGTAGGTATTGGAGCTGTTTTGATGCAAGAGAAGAAGCCCATTGCATACTTTAGTGAAAAGCTTAATGGAGCAAAGCTGAATTATTCAACTTATGACAAGGAGCTATATGCTTTGGTGAGAGCATTGGAAGTATGGGAGCATTATTTGTTGCCCAAGGAATTCGCGATCCATTCAGACCATGAATCATTGAAGCATTTGAGAGGGCAAGGCAAGTTGAATAAAAGACATGCAAAATGGGTTATGAAGATTGAGAAGCTTCCTTATGTGATCAAATACAAGCAAGGTAAAGACAATGTAGTGGCAGATGCACTTTCAAGGAGGTACGCATTACTTAATGTTTTGAGTACTAAATTGCTTGGATTTGAATGTATAAAGGACTTATATGTTGGTGATTCTGATTTCGGCAATGTTTATGATGCTTATGAGAATGGTGCTTTTAATTCTTTCTATAGACATGATGGGTTTTTGTTTAAGGGTTCGAAATTATGCATGCCTAGATGTTCTATGAGAGATTTGCTAGTATTAGAATCACATTGTGGGGTTTTGATGGGGCATTTTGGAGTTGATAAGACTTTAGACATGCTGAATGAACACTTTTATTGGCCAAATATGAAAAGGGATGTAATTCAGATTTGTAAGGCTTGTTTGGCTTGTAGGCAAGTTAAGTCTAAATCTATGCCTCATGGTTTGTATATGCCATTACCCGTTCCTAGTTCTCCTTGGATGGACATTATTATGGACTTTGTTTTAGGATTACCAAGGACTAAGAGGGGGAGAGATAGCATATTTGTGGTTGTTGATAGGTTTAGTAAGATGGCACACTTTATCCCATGTCATAAGAGTGATAATGCTAGTTTAATGGCCGAACTCTTCTTTAGGGAGGTGGTTCGAATTCATGGGATACCAAACTCCATAGTTTCTGATAGAGACACCAAGTTTTTGTCTCACTTTTGGCGTGTGCTTTGGGGAAAGTTAGGTACCAAGTTGTTATTTTCCACCACTTGTCATCCTCAAACGGATGGACAAACAGATGTAGTGGGTAAGAATTTGAGTTCTTGGGAAGATTGTTTGCCATTTATTGAGTTTACTTATAATCGTGCTATTCATTCTTCTACAGGATATTCAACTTTTGAGCTTGTTTATGGTTTTAACCCACTAACAGTTTTAGATCTTGTTTCTTTACCTTCTCATGAGCTTGTTAGTTTAGATGGTAAGAAGAAAGCTAAATTGGTGAAAGAGATGCATAGAAAGCAAGGGCGAATATTGAGAAAAGGAACAAGAGATATGCTGATTCTGCAAATAGAGGGAGACGTGAGATTAAGTTTCAAGTAAGAGATTGGGTTGGGTGCATTTTTGAAAAGAGAGGTTTCCTAACCAAAGGAAGAACAAGTTGCAAGGAAGGGGAGATGGCCCATTCCAAGTGCTGGAGAAGATTAATGGCAATGCCTACAAGATCGACTTACCAGGTATGTATAATGTTAGTGCTACTTTCAATGTAAGTGATCTTTCTCCTTTTGATGATGCAGATTTGAGGACAAATCTTTTTGAAGAGGGGGAGAATGATGTAAGAATGGATCCCTTGAAGCTAGCAAGTTGACCAATCACTAGGAGCAAGGCAAAGAGATATCAAGCTAGTATGGCTTTGCATATTCAAGAAGAGATTTCCAAAGAGCTTCAAGAATTATCATTCAAGAAGATGGAGATAGAGCTTGAAGAAGGCACACCAAAGCTGATTATGATGCTTAGTGTGGAAGCTAAAGGCTAGCTAAAGAAAGGTCCAACGTGCAAGAAAGGTCCATGGGGGTTCATATAAAGCCTTGGGAAGTAATTTAAGGCCCATGGACAGCCCAAATAGTGTGGGGCGTTTCTTATGTTGAAGGGATTAGTTTGTTTGTTTCCATACTTTATATTTTCCTTAGTGGATTAGGATTTTGTTTCCATACTTTATGTTTTCCTTATGCAATTAGGAATGTTTTCCTTATGCAATTAGGAATGTTTTAGTTTTCCATATGCAATTAGGAATTTTGTAACCCTTATTTAAGGGCACTATTAGGCCGAATTTCAGACAACAATAATTAATAAAAATTTTTGAATTCTTCTACAAGTTCTTCTTGTGAATTTTCGTGTGAGAGAGATTAGAGTGGATTCTTTAATTCTTTCTTTACATCAAGAATTAGGTTTACTTATCAATAAGAGTTGTGGCGTTTTCCTTCTTCTTACCAACTAAATCCTTCAATCATAGTGAGTCCGCGTCTCTTTATAGGCGTTGGGTTCCTTAGGAGGTGATTATCAAGTTTCAAGGAGTTCTCTACCATTGTTATACGTTGGGTTTGCTGCCATTGTTGCTAAGGGTCCGCGTCAAGAGGCCTCTCAATGGGTTTCAAGTGGCTATTATTTCTAATGATGAAATGATGAACCCCATAGTCCTAACTATGATGAAGAAGATGAAATATCTATCGAGTGCTGGCCTTAGAAAAGGGAAGACAAGTGTGACAAAGCTTCTAGATTTCAAGACTCTAACTTTCAAGAAAGGGTTCAGATATGATGAAGCCACTGGAGCTGTTTCTGCTAAAAAATAATGGTAAGATAAGTTTTCCTCCACTTGAAGAAGTGTTCATCAAAGCTTCAGATATGTGGCCACTCTAAGGGAAGCCGGAGCCAATAATGTTCATGGGGAACTTGATTCCAGGTTTTGAAATTTTTTTTGATGTTATTGAACTGGTGGAACGGGTAGAAAAGAAGCTTGTCTTGCCAACTGGCAAAGAATCCAGCCCAGAAGAAAAGAAGGAAGCTATCCTGAAGATTCAAAAGACTCAAGATGATATTGCTGCTCTCATCGAAGAATAGTTTGAAAATCTTTTAGTTCATGATTATGAGAACAATGTTTCTAATTTTGATTTTAATTTTTATGCTCTGTATAAGGATGATGATGCTTTCTTTTCTAAGATGAATTCAATAAAGTCTAATTTTGCTTACTTGTGTGATGTTTTTCCTGATGGCTGCATACATTCAAGTAATGGTTACATGAACATTTTTAATATTAACTCTATTGATACACAATCATTAAATTTGGAAACTACCGACAATCCTAAAACATTAGCATAGATCTGACCTTACTCCTGAAGAGAGAGAGAGATTAGAAAAAATATTTACAAAATATGAAGAAGTCTTTTCTTGGTCTTATGAGGATATGCCTGGAATTTATCAAGATATTGCTAAGCACATGATTCCCACTTACACGCACATGAAACCTGTCAAATAAAAGCTTAGACGGCTAAGGCTGAAATGGACAAAACTGATCATGTAACACCCCTTCCCAGCCTACATGTGTAAGCCGAGTAGAGGCGCCACACTATCCAAATGTTGCTACCAATTTTACTTAATTTGAATTTTAGTTCTGGTTTTACAGAAATTTTGCCAGAGGTTCGCCTAGAAATTTGATCCCAAGTGTCGACAAAACTGATTTTTTTCTGATTTTTGAAAACATTTTTACACAGACCCATGCAAATGCAACCAGTTTCAATACACTCCCAATGAATCCACCTTATACCCTCAACTACAAACCTGCAAGAAGAGTTCACACTTCTAATACAAAATAAGTAGATGTTTATTATTATCACATACTTTTAATAATCTTATATATATATATGATAATCTTGTCTTTACCAAAATTTCATTTATACATATGAATACATTCTTGTCAGAAATACAACATAACGAAATTATACATGTATGCATCACCTTCTAGTTGGTCTCGAAATACTCTTACCCTACTCGTGGCATATCAGTTTGACTTCCAGATCAACCACCTACTCACCTGCGCGATATATACAACCGCGCTAAGCCCGAAAGCTTAGTAGTACAAATAAATATTATAAACATACATAACAGACAATCATACTTATATGTTAACTTCATATATTATTATTTTCTTATCATATTTTCCCATTTCAATTACACCTTATTTATATTTCTACTAATCTCATAATTATATACATATGCACGTATTTCATTAATACAACCCACAATTCCATGACTTATTAAAACATTCATAAAATAATACTCACAATGTCCACAACCTCCTCCATATTATTCATCATATTGTATTTTCATGTAGTACCTTCAGTTCTCATCATTCAACATAGTTTTTCAATCTACATTCACCTTCAATAATTTATTTATACATTGTAATCATCTCATTTCATAATTATCATCATATATCTCATATCATTACATCTTATTCCATAATTCACATTTAAACAAAAACAATCATTGGTCTCATTATTCATTCATTTCACATTTCATGAATCACATTTAAACAAAGACAAGCATGGGCCCAAAAGACACTAATATGTTATTCAAAGTTCAGAGTTACTGCTTTGGTCCATAATCATAATTATCAAGCCCGTAGGCGATATACACATATATATATCTATCCATGGATAGGGTAACAGACCCAGTCTCTTGGACCTCTACTTGGCTAGACTCAAGGAGATCCTCAACCCGGCAAGACTGTTACCAAAACAAGTATAACAGACCCAGTCTCTTGGACCTCAACCCGACTAATCTCGAGGAGATCCTCAACCCGGCAAGACTGTTACTATTATTTCATAGGCATGCCGCCAAACCCAGAACTCTGAAATCTGAATAACATATTAAACACACAAACATTTCATTCATCTCTTCATAATCTCTTTCTCAATTCATTTTATATTTCATAAGCAAATTAGGCAACCATGTCTCAATCATCTCATTTGCATCATCATAGCCAACAATCATGGCCTCATATCTCATATGATCTCAAATCGCAATGAAGCAACTCTTCATAACATCATATCTTTCACATTACATTTCATCATCACATCTTGCACATTTCACATTTCATTATATTTCAAATCACATTAATCAATTCATTATTCAAATGGATATAATCAATGGCATTAAAACATATTTTACATGCTCATCACAACATTCACATTATAACTAAATATGTCACAAGTCTCAATATCATATGAATGTATGCAATAATGTAGTTTGTACTTACCTTAAAACCAACTCACACCAATCTATACACTTACTCTTCCAAGAATCCTCAACACTTAGATTAGGGCAATTCAACCTCTTCACAACCTAATCCAAAAGGAATATTAGCAAAATGACCATATGAATAGTAAATTCTGGTTTTAGACTCCACTTTATCCTTATTTTGAAAAATTGTATAAAATAATCTACTTGACTAAAAATTCTAAAATTTTTACATAATTTAGTTTTACATCTTAAAATCATTCTTTTAAAATTTCAGATCAAACTGAACACAAAATCTTGGTCAAATAGTTCACCTAACCAGACTGCCCCAATTGCCCTGCATCCTGGCAGCAGTTCTGAACTTTGTGAATTCTGTAAATTAAATTCAATCAACGTGGTTCCAAATTATTTTTCTAAAATACTAGACTCACTAAGCAACAACATATCCAAAATTCAATTGAATATGATTTTTCTACATTTTATTAAAAATCCCGAAAGATAGCTGTCTCAGTTAAGGTACCTGCTGGAACAGGTCTAATAAAAATAATCTTTCCAAAATCATAACCATTCCAAAATCGAATCCACATATTTTTCAGTCATTCTAGACTCATAGAGGCACAACATATCAAAAATTCACTTCAAGAACATTTTTCTATATTTAATTAAAAATCATACAAATCACAGCCTTTACTAATTGTAAAACAGAAAAAATTTCACTAAACACAACTCTTACTCTTCCATCACCCACACCAACCTAACTTCTTATCTTTAATTTCATTTCAACACTTTTACACACACCATACACAAACACACTCCAACCATCAAAAACACTCCATCAAACTCAAACAAAATTCCAAATAGAATAAGAGAAATCAAGAGAAAACTTACTTGAATATTATGCCAAATCTTCAACATCCCTCTTCAATTCTCTCAAAATCCCTATGGATTTGATGTGTATAAGCAAAATCACAACTCTCTCTCTCTCTCTCTCTCTCTCTCTCTCTCTCTCTCTCTCTCTCTCTCTCTCTCTCTCTCGTGTAAGAAGAAGAAGAAGAAGAAAAAAAAATCTTTTTCCTTCTTCTTTTCATGTTTATCATATATAATAATAATAATAATAATAATAATAATAATAATAATAATATAATAAATTATTTCAACCTCCACCACACACTTTCTCCCTTTGACTTTTCTTTCTTCTTTTTCTTTTATTATTATTATTATTAATTAATTAATTAATTATATAAACTTACTTTTCCAACACCACTTTATACATTATGTATATGTAATATATATGTTGGTATATGTATATCTCTTTTATATTTCCTTTATATTTTCCATATTTTTCAAATACCACATAAATATATATCATCCCTCATATACACCTATTTCTTATAATATTTTCCTTACATATTTTACCAACATATCTTCTCACAACTACCATTCCAATGTACACCAAAATAGGGTATTAAATTAATTCATTTATCTTCTTTTGACTTTCATTAGTTTAACTTATATATGTTACATATATACCTTCACTTCTTTTCTCCTTCCATTAAACATACTCCTTAAATCCAAATACCACAATAATTATTCCAAAACTTTTAGGGTGTACCTTGGGATATTACAATTCTCTCCCCCTTAAATAATTTCGTCCTCGAAATTATCTAGTATAATAGCAATCCACTCTTAACATAATACCATCTTAACTTTCATATGAAGTTAATTATATTCTTAAGTTATTATGTCATCACATCATATAACTTTTACTCTCTCCCTTAGAGTCAATCATCTTCTCTAAATTTCATAACTCATCATTAGATCCATTTATATATCTTATTACTTTCTTATCCAAACATTCAAAATATCTCATTACATTCCCAATTAATTTATCTTGATGCAAGAATCAGATCATCTTATATTATACATGTACTTTGTCTAATTATTACATTCAAGATATTTTATTACTTCATCTCTTTATAATTACTCTCTTAACTTCAACCTAAAAAAAATCATTGATTATCCCATCATTAAAATCACTTCCAGAATAGACATTTATCACACCTTAATTGATAACAATATCCTTATTTTTCCTACACTTAATTTTTTTTTCCTTTTTTCTTCATTTACAACTGATTTAACTCAATACATTCACATCCATACATTTGTCAGAATATTACATCACATACATTATCATTTAAATCTTATGCTCCTAGTACAACTGTACACATTAAATTTCAATAATGATTCATAATCTTCATAGAATCTAGATCAATTGATCTATCTGTCACAATATAGCCACGTTTCAATCTTGTTTAATTCAAATCAACAATTAATTTATTTAAACTTATCATGAAATTTCACAATATATATATATATAACCTAATTCCATTAGAGCAAACTTATATTCAAATCCTGATCTCTTCAGATCCATATTCAGTAAAATTATCATAATTACAAATCACTTTAAATTATCTTTCAATAGACACATAGTTTATTTCCTACTATCTTAGTATAATTTCCACCAATTCTCATGATAATCTCATACCATACTTTCTATCCATAGTTCACTCACTTAAACCTTAAGTCCATTCATTTATTCACTTTATACCATAAACATATTTAGTATAACTTTCAGTCACATTTTGTAATTTCCCCTTTTTAATATCTCCTCACATTTCATACCATTACGATCTTTACATAATCAGCTTTTTATCACATTAGCCATAACTCAAAACATTTTACATTTCTCTTTTCTTTCCTTACTTTTCATAATTATAACCAAATTTCTAACATAAAATGATAAAGTATAACTTTACCAGTCATAATTCTTGATCATGTTTCTAGAAACATAATTATCAATCTCACCAAAACTGCACTACAGTCATGTTATCTCAGTTCCAAATCTGTGGATAACAAAATTAATCGACCAAAATATACTAAACAAATCATAATAGATTAATGGTCATGCCTGAAGCTTATAAATCCATATTGTTCCTTTATTATTCAACTTCCAACCTTTCTAATTACAATGCTAATTTATATCATAAGAATTACATATTCATTCTCTAAACTTTTGCTACACCAAGAGTTAACACATTTCAGCTCTATCTCAAAACAATTTGCACTCGATTATGTTCATCATTAGCCTAACTCCTGCTCAACAATATTATTATTATTATCATCTCTTATGTATACATATTCAATCATATGCAATTCTTACACAATTTCCCTTTTGTTACTCCATTTCGAATCTACTTCTAATCCATTTACAATCTCTTATTATACACATATACATAAAACCTTCCCACATGTGGATACTTTGGGACTCAAAATATTATATGATCATCAGGTTCAGTGATTACCATAACAATTTCACCATCCAATATTACTCGAGTCCATTCTCACTCTTAATTTCGTTACATAATCCATCTAGTTTTGCACAGTTCAAGACCTAATCTCTCTTAGGTCCACTAATACATGCAATATCATTCTTAATATCATTATACCAGTAATTATACCACCTACATATACATAGGCCACATCCATAATGTGACTCACTTCCCACATTTCTTACATAATACAATTACATTCATATCGAAAAACTCATCTCACATATCCTATACATGTATACACTTAATCATGTAATTTTATTTAATTTCTCTTTTGCATACAATCTGTACAAATTTAATGTTTATCATTTTTCTTTGAACATTATCATACTCATTCTTTTGACATGATTTAAATTATTCATCAACACAACAAATATATACATTCTAACCATAATAACACTTCACATATATTCAAGTCACATTTCTAATGTGACATCTCTCTCATTTTTTTATATATTTTTTTAAAGC
The DNA here is from genome assembly GCA_947685225.1 of Garcia nutans. Classification (NCBI taxonomy): domain Eukaryota; kingdom Viridiplantae; phylum Streptophyta; class Magnoliopsida; order Malpighiales; family Euphorbiaceae; genus Garcia; species Garcia nutans. The sequence goes on from CANTUV010000044.1 coordinate 22,999,270, forward strand.
ATTTAATGTACCTTCATATCCATTTTCACCCTTACCAGTCAAATGACTTAAAGTAACTCATTTTCACTCGCTCAATCACTTTCTTTTATTTCAAAACAAATTCTCATACTATCAATCTCATTACCCAATTCGTAGTATTCTCATATGCAAGAATATTCATTGCAAATAGCTCATATGTTTAATATCTAAATAATCTTTATCAACATTCCATTAAAATTCTAAATTCTCAAATCACTATTTCACCTAAACTTCAACTTACAATTCTCATCTTTTCTTAATATCAACTTTAAAAACATCTTATATATATACCACAAAGCAACATCCAAACATATAGTTTTCACAATTATTAAGCTCATTTCAAAAAAATCCAAATGTCACATATTACCACCATTAACATGAGCTTTCACAATATTCAAACATATCATATTTCTAACATTGAAATCACAATGTTGCATTAAAATAACAATGCAAACAATAACAATATCTTTTTACTTAACCAACATCATCTCTTTTTCTTTTAAACAAAACTTTAACTTTATACACCCAAACCTTAAATGATCACATTTTGTCTATACCAATCAACTCACTCAATGTTCCACCATATTTTCCTTCAAGTTAATAACATATTTATTCATTTTAACATCCGAATAATATTTCTTCTCTCTAATAATCCAATCATAAGCTTTATTAGAAAGAGATTCAAATTGCAGAGGAAAGAGTACCTACTTAAATCTTGATTTTGGTTTTAGCTCATTTTCAACTTTATTCTCTTATTCATTTCTTTATATTTCAGACACATTTCAAAAATAAAAAATTTAACAATTTACTTTACTTGGATAAATTTCCATTCTTTAATTTATTAATTAAACTTATATGAATGTTTCCATATCATTTTTTTTTTCTAATTTTTTTTTCCTTTCATGTAGAACTTCATCCACACACTATCATCCATCTCATCTAATTCAAATACATTACAATTCACATAATGCCACATCCGAGACCAACCTAGGTGTTAATGCATATGCATGTATTACAAATTTCATTTCAAAACTTTTCTTTTTAATTCTCTTTAAGCTTTTCAAAACTTTCTCTTTTTAATTCTATTTAGGCCGAGAATCTCGAACCTAAGCTCTGATACCAAAAATTGTAACACCCCTTCCCAGCCTACATGTGTAAGCCGAGTAGAGGCGCCACACTATCCAAATGTTGCTACCAATTTTACTTAATTTGAATTTTAGTTCTGGTTTTACAGAAATTTTGCCAGAGGTTCGCCTAGAAATTTGATCCCAAGTGTCGACAAAACTGATTTTTTTCTGATTTTTGAAAACATTTTTACACAGACCCATGCAAATGCAACCAGTTTCAATACACTCCCAATGAATCCACCTTATACCCTCAACTACAAACCTGCAAGAAGAGTTCACACTTCTAATACAAAATAAGTAGATGTTTATTATTATCACATACTTTTAATAATCTTATATATATATATGATAATCTTGTCTTTACCAAAATTTCATTTATACATATGAATACATTCTTGTCAGAAATACAACATAACGAAATTATACATGTATGCATCACCTTCTAGTTGGTCTCGAAATACTCTTACCCTACTCGTGGCATATCAGTTTGACTTCCAGATCAACCACCTACTCACCTGCGCGATATATACAACCGCGCTAAGCCCGAAAGCTTAGTAGTACAAATAAATATTATAAACATACATAACAGACAATCATACTTATATGTTAACTTCATATATTATTATTTTCTTATCATATTTTCCCATTTCAATTACACCTTATTTATATTTCTACTAATCTCATAATTATATACATATGCACGTATTTCATTAATACAACCCACAATTCCATGACTTATTAAAACATTCATAAAATAATACTCACAATGTCCACAACCTCCTCCATATTATTCATCATATTGTATTTTCATGTAGTACCTTCAGTTCTCATCATTCAACATAGTTTTTCAATCTACATTCACCTTCAATAATTTATTTATACATTGTAATCATCTCATTTCATAATTATCATCATATATCTCATATCATTACATCTTATTCCATAATTCACATTTAAACAAAAACAATCATTGGTCTCATTATTCATTCATTTCACATTTCATGAATCACATTTAAACAAAGACAAGCATGGGCCCAAAAGACACTAATATGTTATTCAAAGTTCAGAGTTACTGCTTTGGTCCATAATCATAATTATCAAGCCCGTAGGCGATATACACATATATATATCTATCCATGGATAGGGTAACAGACCCAGTCTCTTGGACCTCTACTTGGCTAGACTCAAGGAGATCCTCAACCCGGCAAGACTGTTACCAAAACAAGTATAACAGACCCAGTCTCTTGGACCTCAACCCGACTAATCTCGAGGAGATCCTCAACCCGGCAAGACTGTTACTATTATTTCATAGGCATGCCGCCAAACCCAGAACTCTGAAATCTGAATAACATATTAAACACACAAACATTTCATTCATCTCTTCATAATCTCTTTCTCAATTCATTTTATATTTCATAAGCAAATTAGGCAACCATGTCTCAATCATCTCATTTGCATCATCATAGCCAACAATCATGGCCTCATATCTCATATGATCTCAAATCGCAATGAAGCAACTCTTCATAACATCATATCTTTCACATTACATTTCATCATCACATCTTGCACATTTCACATTTCATTATATTTCAAATCACATTAATCAATTCATTATTCAAATGGATATAATCAATGGCATTAAAACATATTTTACATGCTCATCACAACATTCACATTATAACTAAATATGTCACAAGTCTCAATATCATATGAATGTATGCAATAATGTAGTTTGTACTTACCTTAAAACCAACTCACACCAATCTATACACTTACTCTTCCAAGAATCCTCAACACTTAGATTAGGGCAATTCAACCTCTTCACAACCTAATCCAAAAGGAATATTAGCAAAATGACCATATGAATAGTAAATTCTGGTTTTAGACTCCACTTTATCCTTATTTTGAAAAATTGTATAAAATAATCTACTTGACTAAAAATTCTAAAATTTTTACATAATTTAGTTTTACATCTTAAAATCATTCTTTTAAAATTTCAGATCAAACTGAACACAAAATCTTGGTCAAATAGTTCACCTAACCAGACTGCCCCAATTGCCCTGCATCCTGGCAGCAGTTCTGAACTTTGTGAATTCTGTAAATTAAATTCAATCAACGTGGTTCCAAATTATTTTTCTAAAATACTAGACTCACTAAGCAACAACATATCCAAAATTCAATTGAATATGATTTTTCTACATTTTATTAAAAATCCCGAAAGATAGCTGTCTCAGTTAAGGTACCTGCTGGAACAGGTCTAATAAAAATAATCTTTCCAAAATCATAACCATTCCAAAATCGAATCCACATATTTTTCAGTCATTCTAGACTCATAGAGGCACAACATATCAAAAATTCACTTCAAGAACATTTTTCTATATTTAATTAAAAATCATACAAATCACAGCCTTTACTAATTGTAAAACAGAAAAAATTTCACTAAACACAACTCTTACTCTTCCATCACCCACACCAACCTAACTTCTTATCTTTAATTTCATTTCAACACTTTTACACACACCATACACAAACACACTCCAACCATCAAAAACACTCCATCAAACTCAAACAAAATTCCAAATAGAATAAGAGAAATCAAGAGAAAACTTACTTGAATATTATGCCAAATCTTCAACATCCCTCTTCAATTCTCTCAAAATCCCTATGGATTTGATGTGTATAAGCAAAATCACAACTCTCTCTCTCTCTCTCTCTCTCTCTCTCTCTCTCTCTCTCTCTCTCTCTCTCTCTCTCTCTCTCTCTCTCTCTCTCTCTCTCTCTCTCTCTCTCTCGTGTAAGAAGAAGAAGAAGAAGAAAAAAAAATCTTTTTCCTTCTTCTTTTCATGTTTATCATATATAATAATAATAATAATAATAATAATAATAATAATAATATAATAAATTATTTCAACCTCCACCACACACTTTCTCCCTTTGACTTTTCTTTCTTCTTTTTCTTTTATTATTATTATTATTAATTAATTAATTAATTATATAAACTTACTTTTCCAACACCACTTTATACATTATGTATATGTAATATATATGTTGGTATATGTATATCTCTTTTATATTTCCTTTATATTTTCCATATTTTTCAAATACCACATAAATATATATCATCCCTCATATACACCTATTTCTTATAATATTTTCCTTACATATTTTACCAACATATCTTCTCACAACTACCATTCCAATGTACACCAAAATAGGGTATTAAATTAATTCATTTATCTTCTTTTGACTTTCATTAGTTTAACTTATATATGTTACATATATACCTTCACTTCTTTTCTCCTTCCATTAAACATACTCCTTAAATCCAAATACCACAATAATTATTCCAAAACTTTTAGGGTGTACCTTGGGATATTACAGATCAAGGAAGAAGTCACTAAGTAGATACAAGTGAATTTTCTTAAGGTGATAGATTATCATGACTGGTTAGCTAACATAGGTCCCATGCCAAAGAAAGATGGAAGAATTAGGGTTTGTGTGGACTACATAAACTTGAATAAGGCTTCCTCTAAAGATGATTTTTCTTTGCCCCATATAAATATCCTTATTGATAGTGCAACCTCTAGTATACACTCATTCATAGATGAATTTTTTAGATACAACCAAGTGTTAATGGCCCAAGACAAAAAAGCTAAAACTACCTTCATCACTATGTGGGGTATATTTTGCTATAGGATGATGTCGTTTGGATTAAAAAAGCTGGAGCAACCTACTAGAGGAAGGCCACTACCTTGTTTCATGACATGGTACATAAGGAAGTTGAGGTCTATGTTGATGATATGATGGTTAAATCGGATACAAGAGAACAACACTTCTAAAACTTAGAGATCTTCTTTGAAAGAGCAGTAAAGTATAATTTGAGGCTCCCAAAGAATTGTGTGTTTGGGGTTACTTTAGGCAAGATGTTTGGACACGTGATTTGTCCAAATGGCATTGAGATTGACCCTGACAAGGTTAAGGAAATCAGAGATATGTCAACTCCTAAGATAGAGAAAAAAGTTTGGGGCTTTATTGGCAGGGTACAATATATTAGCAGGTTCATAGCAAAGCTTACCACAATCTGTGAACCTATTTTTAAATTCCTTAAAAAGAACTAGCTAGTCAAGTGGAATAAAGAATGTCAAAAGGCATATGAGCATATAAAAAAGTATTTACTGAATCCACTTGTTTTGAAGCCACCTAAACCTGGTAGACCTTTTTTACTATACTTAGCAGTAGATGAAGAATCGATAGAAGCAATGCTAGCCCAAGAAGATGAATCAAGAGTTGAGTATGCAATTTACTATTTAAGTAGAAAACTCTTGCCTTATGAGATTAAGTATAATATCATTGAAAAAAATGTATAGTTGGGGTTTGGATGTCTAATAAGTTGGGGCATTACTTTCAATCTTACAGTGTGCAGGCAATTTCTAGGATGGATCCAGTGAAGTATATAAGGGGGGACACCCTCATTGATTGGGAAGTATGGATGATGATTGATAATTTTAGAAGAGTTTGAGATTGAGTACATAACCAGAAAATCCATCAATGGTAGAGCAGCAGCAGAATTCCTGGCTCAACAACCATTGCCGAATAGTGAAGAAGTGGTTTTCAAATTTCCCGATGAACATTTAGAGGCCATAGAAGTACAAGGATGGAAGATGTATTTTGATGGAGTAATAAATACAAAGGGGGCTAGCTTGGGAGTAATTTTGGAATCGCCAGAAGGAGAACTTATTCCTTTAGCTAAGAAGTTAAAGTTGAGGGCAACCAATAACATGGTGGAGTATGAAGCATGTATTTTTGGCCTAGAAACCTTGATGATTATGAAGGTGGATAAAGTGCAAGTTTTCGGTGATTTATTGTTAGTAGTATCCTAAGTAAATGAAGAATGGGAGTTAAAGGAAGAAAAAGCTAAAACCATACCGTGATCACCTGACTATGATGAAGAAGAATTTCAAGGAGTTTAGATTTATACACTTACTAAGAGAAGAAAACCAAATGGCCGATACCCTAGCCACTCTGGCTTCGATATGGGAGGATCATGTTAAGTTATTTCTTAAGCCTCTAGTTTTGACCAGTTCATTGGCTCCTTGTTATGAGTATGAGACAGTCATGGAAACTGACACGGGCCATTATGTGTGGTATGACACTATAAGACAGTTCTTGAAAAATAGGGAATACCCATTGGGAGCAACAATTGAAGAGAGGAGAGCTATAAGGTGATGGTCTTTGCAATACATTACTTTTCACAAAGAGTTGTATAGAAAATGGCCCGATGGGGTGCACTTAAGATGCTTGAGAAAGTTTGAAGTTGAGCAGATCATGTCGAAAATACATGCGAAAAGTTGTGGACCACACATGAATGGATTGGCCCTAGTTAAAAAGATAATATGATAAGGATACAACTGGTTGACTATGGAAAGAGATTATATTGATTTTATGAAGAAGTGCCAGCAGTGCTAGATGTATGGTAATTTAAATCATGTGCCTCCTAAAGAATTACATTCTATGTCCTCACCCTGGCTTTTAACAACATGGGGGATTCACATTATTGGAGAAATACATCCAACGACTTCAAAAAATCACCGATTCGTTATAGTAGCAGTTGATTATTTTTCAAAATGGGTTGAAGTTAAAACTTTCAACAAGCTAGGGGCAAGGCAAATTGCTAGATTTTTTGAGAGAAATCTCATCTGCAAATATAAGGTCCTGTACATTGTAATATCAGATAATGGAGTGTAGTTTCAAGATGATGTTAAGGACTTATTCTTGAAGTACAAGATTTGTCATCACCGATCCTCCCCTTATAGACCAAAGGCTAATGGTGTAGTGGAAGCAACAAACAAGATAATTAAGTAGATTTTGTCAAAGAGGACTAAGGCGTATAGGGATTGGCCAAAATGCTTCCTTTTGCTTTATAGGGATATAAGGAATGACACCGCTTTCCTTGTTTTATAGGATGGAAGCAGTGACACAGATTGAGATTGAGATCAAATCACTGAGGGTGGTCCTGGAAGCTGATATGCGTAGCTAGCCCTAATAGAAGAAAGAATGTTAAAGGCACTGTATCATCATCAGTTGTATCAAAGGAAGATAGCTCGGGCTTACAATAAAAGGGTTATGATAAAAAAGATTAAAAGTCAGTGAATTAGTGCTAAAGCAGTGCAAGCCTAATGTCGCTGATCCAAGAGGAAAGTTTAGACCTGGGTGGGAAGGGTCATATGTTGTGAAACATGTCATAAACAAGGGTGAAGTCAAGTTGTCAGACATGGATGGGAATGAGTTTAATGAGCCAGTAAACATTGACAGGTTGAAGAGGTTTTATATTTGAAAATAAAATAAAAAAAAAGAACTCGCTAGGTTGAAAACCCAAAAGAGTGGCCTAGGCAAAAGATAGAGTAGTCTATTAATTTTAAAAACCTGAGAGGGCAGCTAGGCAACAATTAGGGCTAAAATGAGAGAAAATTATCAATTAGAAAACCCAAAAGTGGTGGTTGGCAACAAGAGTGATCTTGTGTATGTTGGCTTTATGTTTTTGGTTGTTCCCTAATTTAATAAAACACAGTTAATGTTAAAATTATTCTATGTGCACTACTTTGAATAATCTAACCATTAGGGTAAAATAAATAACACAATAGCAAAAAATGATGACAAATTATAAAAGGAAGAAAAACATCTTTTATTTTTTTTCATTCTAATATCATTGTTTCTAAAGAATTAACAAATGCATAATTTATGGTAGACGATAAGTGTAATGTATAGGCCAATTTTGCTTCAGTCGATCCAAGTAGACTTTAATCAGATAGGGTATGTCCAAATCAGGAGCAAACTTAGAATCTCAAGGCTCAGCTCCATACTAGTGGTCAAGTCAATAAGGATCATAATAAGTGCCTCGACGAAGAGCAGCAAGAGGAACATACATCAGATACGTCTGAATAGTGACATGGGTAATCTTTCACCAAGGTACCAACCAAGAGATGTTAATCACAGCTCGAGAGCAGATCCAGTCAACCCACGCGGCATATGAAGAGGCAAGATGAAGCAATTTTCTCATAGTAGACGGGGTGTCGAGCAAGCATAGGCATTCTTGTAGCCAGATATGTAAAGACGAACAATAATTCATAAAAAAAAAGAGGCCCGTTAGGTTAAAAACCTCAAGGGCGGCCTAAGAAAAAGTTAGGGTAGTTCGTTAGCTCTGAAAACCCACAAGCGTGGTCTAGATGAAAATTAAGAACAAAATAAATATAAAAAAAAAAGAAGTCTGCTAGGTTGAAAACCAGCAAGGGCGGCCTAGGCAAAAATTAGGACAGCTTGTTATTTCTAAAAACCCGCAAGGGTTGGCTAGCTAAATATTAAAGCAATAAAAAATAAAAGCCTAAATTGAAAACCCAAAAGGGTAGTTTAGGTAATTACCTAACGCAACAAGGGACTTCCAACCAACCTCCTTAAAGAATTTGTCTTGAATTGATCCAATCCAACTATAGTTTTAGCCAAGATAATGGTTACTGGTGACAATCCTCCCTCCATTTGGTCCATAATATCTAGTGCTCTCGGATTAATGTCATTGTCTGAAGAAACAAGTAAGAATTGACTAAGCAAACACAAACAAAAAAAGCATTCCCATGCTTTGGTGGGAGCCAAATGGGAAGTGCAGGAATTGATTAATGGACCAAACAAGATTTTCTCACCTCTGGTCAATTGCAGAACTTTAGGTTTTGAGAGCTAGAATAGCATCTGCATTTTTTTGATGAGTCTTTGAAGTCATAATGGGTAACACTGTTGGATGATTGTTTGGTTATCCAAGACTAGCTTCAAATTCTTCGATCATAGGACATATTTCAAAGTTATTTATCTTGAAAGTCCTGGTTTTTACATCCCAAAAGGAGGCTATGGCATGTAAAAAGGAATGGTCTAATTTGATATTTTGGAAACACTTTAAAGCATTAATTTGAGACCAAGATATGTGTTCCCAATGTGTAGCTTTAACGGTTTTAAATAAACCTTTGATTTTCTTTAAATTGAGCTTAGTCATTGATAGGGTTTGAGAAAGATCAAAACTGTTTGAGTTGATTATAGAAAATTAGTTTCTGTTGCTATGACAAAATTCATGAGAAAAGGTGATAGTTGGAATGGGAGAAGAATTTAGTTGTCTTAAGTTGAGAGTTATAGTGAGCAGGTGGCTAGAATTGTTGTGGATTGAGAATCACAAATAATTTAAATAGATAGAAGGTTAGAAACCAAATGTACAAGGAATAGGTGTATGCATTGAATGTGTGCCGAGTCCGTCGTGGTTTTGCAATTATGAGTCCATGTCGAATTTGAATTTGTCAATTCACCATGGATGTTCTATGTGAATATATAAAAAAAAAAAAGAATGATGATGATAAAAATAAAAATAAAAAGTTAAAGTTGCAGGAAAAGTAATTATCATATTAAAATTAATACAAGCTTTTTATTTAATATAATACAAGTTGATCACTATGAAGGGGGAGGTAGTCTATAATTAAATAAAGCCCTGAGAAATTCATCGCCTTATGGAGGAGAAGGTATATCATCCGCCCAGAATCCACTAGAGGAAGAAGCACCTGAGTCCCTATTGCCCTAAAAGTCAGTTCTATAATAGTCATCACCTAAGAAAAGAGGAGTGTCATGGTCATCAGTTTGGGGTCCCCTCAAAGAAGAACCATTAGGATCCCTCATGCCTTGAAATTGAAAGTCCCGAAAGCTCTATTCTAACTGATAATATAATCCTTCCAAATGAGCAGCATGTTGACGACCAGCAGTTAATTCCTCCTGCAGCTTTCTATTCTGTTCCTCAAGTGTAATATCCTTAATTTTTAAAAATTTTTAATTTTTAGAAATTAAATAAAATAAGTTAAATTTTAATTGAATAAATTAAATAAATAATTTTAAATAAAAAATGAAAGGATTTTCAATGAACAAGTAAAATGTATATGTGATATATATGCAAAATATGCATAACATATACGAAGTCAACAAAAGTCAATTTTTAAAAGTCAAAAGTCAAAGTTCCAAGGGCATTTTGATAAATAAATTTTAGAAATTTAAAATTATTTAAATAATTCAAAAATAAATAATTTTAGATGGAAGAAGTAATTTTGGGGTTTTAATTAAATAAATAAATAAATAAAATATAATTAAATATTATATATGTGTGGTTTAAAAGAAAGTGGAAGGAGAGAGAAAAGACATTTTGACCTTCTTCTTCTTCTTCTTTCCTTCCTTAGCTGATTTTCCATGGATGTCTAGGAGAGGGATTCGCTTCTTCCAAGCTCCCAAAATTGAAGGATTTAACAAGTTTCAAGTGAATTTTTGATGATTTCCACCATAATTAGTAAGTTTCCAACTTCTTTCTTTGAATTTCATGGAAATTGAGAATATGTGTAATTTGGATATTTGAAGTGGTATGATTTAATTATCGATTTCAGTATGAATGAAATTATTTTGATTAGTTAACAATGATGTTGAAGTTAGATTAAAGAAATGGCTAAGTTTGAGTAAATATTGGTGAAGAGAGAGAATTTAGGGTTATGGGAGAATTGGATTTTTAGAATCATGTGGTTTAATTGTGCAATTTGATTCTATATGAGTTGTTTTGATGCATAAATAAGTATTTTGAAGTTAAATAATGGATTTGGTTGAGTTTGGATAGAGTTTAAAAATGGAAGTGGTGATTTGGGGTTTTGAAAAAATGATTTTTCAAAATATAGTGAATTGTTTGATTTTATTATTTAAAGTATGTTGTTTGATTATATTAATGATGGAAATAAGATTGAAATAATAATTGGATTGAGTTGGAATGGAAAATCTTCAATGGGGAAGGTTATGTCATTTTAGGGTTTTGGACATAAACAGGTGTTTATGCAATTTAATTAGTTTAAACATTTTAAAATATGTTTTTAATAATATAAATAAAATTAAAATACCAAATTAAATGGCTTAATATGATTTTTTAAAGTTTGAGGTTAGGCTTAACTTTGGGTTTTTGCAACATCTAAAATTTTTAGAAATTAAATAAAATAAATTATAATTTAATTGGATAAATTGAATAAACGGTTTTAAATAAAAAAATTAAGAGATTTTAAATGAAAAAGTGGAATGTATATGTGTTATATATGCAAAAAATACATAACATATACAAAGTCAACAAAAGTCAATTTTTAAAAAGTCAAAAGTTAAAGTCCAAAGGCATTTTTATAAATAAACTTTGGAAATTTAAATTTATTTAAATTATTCAAAAATAATTTATTTTTTATGGAAGAGGTATTTTTTGGTTATAAATTAAATAAATATTAAATTATTAAAATAATATATATATATATATAAGGTTGGAATTGAAAGTGGAAAGAAAGAGAAAATTAATTTTGGTCTTCTTCTTCTTCTTCTTCTTCTTTTTCTTCTTCTTCTTCTTCTTCCTTGTTCAATTTTTCCATAGTCATCAAAGATGGAATTTTTCTTCTTCCAAGCTCATTGAATTGAAGGATTTTCAAGGTTTTAATTGAAGTTTTGTAGTTTTCTACTTAAATTGGTAAGTTTCCTAATTTGTTTTCTTGAAATTCCGTGAAAGTTTGATTATGTTAGTTTTGGGATTTTTAAGTACTATGATTTAATTGTCTATTTGGGTATGAATGAAGTTATTTTAAGTGGTTAACAATGATTTTAAGGCTGGATTGAATAAATGGTTGAGTTTGAGTAAAGATTGGTGAAGACAGAGAGTTTAGGGTTATGTAACTTTTAGACTTTTGAATTAATGGTTTTTAATTGTGAAATTTGATTCCAAATGGGTTGTTTTGAAGCATAAACAAGTATTTTAAAATTAAATGATGGATTTGATTGAGTTTGGATAGAGTTTGAAAATGGAAGTGGTGATTTACGATTTTGGAAAAGGGCATTTTCAAAGTTGTTGAATTGTTTGATTTTATTAGTTAAAGCATGTTCTTAGTGATAAAAGTAATGAATATAAGATTGAAATGATAATTGAATTGAGTTGGAATGGAAACCCTTCAATGGTGAAGGTTATGCCATTTTAGGGTTTTGGACATTAAGATTAGCGATACTGCTAGCATGTATATATTTTATCTTATCGTACATTTTGTTATTATGTATAGTATACTATGTTTTGGTGTATATATTGTAAATGAAAAAGAATGTGTTTGGATAAATATTGTAATGTGGGTTTTATATGAGTTTTTGATAAATATATATATGTATATGCATATGTATAAATTTTTTGAGTAATGTGGAGAAATTGAGGAGTATGGGTGAAATGTAGGATTGGTTTTTATTGGGAGTGTTTTCTTTTACAGGTTGTGGTTTGTTGTAATTTGAAAATGTCCAAATTACAGAGAAAACTCTGGTAAATTTTTTTCAGAAATCTTCATATAAAACTCTATTTTGGAACCTATAATTAATAACAAATATTTATTTATTATTTAATTATACATTTAAAAGTATTTTGGGTTTTAAATTTAAAATGTGAAAATTTTTATTTTAAATCGGGTCGTGATATTTTTTATACCTTATACGCATATTTTACATATTTTTGGTTTATGTATTATATGTATATAGGGTATAAGTGTGTTATATCAAGCATCTGCTTTGAGCTAGACAAGGAAAAGGTAAGCTTATACATTTTCAGGCATACATACAGCATATATCATTATGGAAGAGGATGAAAAACTAAGTAACTCATATTAAAGCCCTGAGGATAATATAGTATATCTGGATGAGAAGAAGGAGCAAATGGAGAGAATTGTCCTTGTATCAAAGTAATATACAGTGGGACAGCTTCATGGCTAAGGAAACCAGCAGCCTGCAATAATCATAAAGATTGTCATAACAAGTTAAGAAGAAGCAGTTGCATTCGCAAAATGTTAAGCATTCACCTGAGAAGCGCTAGCCCTAGAGTTGCCACACAAATGGGAAGAGGGCTCCCTTTCCTTCTCCTCTTCTTCTTCTTCTTCTTCTTCTTCTTCTTCTTCTTCTTCTTCTTCTCCTTCTTCTTCCTCCTCTTCCTCCACTTCTATTTCTTCTCATTCCTCTTCTTCTCCCTCGGGAAGCCCCTGAATGCCATCAGGAGAAACTTTAAAATTTAGAAGTTGATCCTGAATGAATTGGACATATGACATATCCGGTGAAAGTAGAAAGGCGCCAATATCAAAGCCCTTGTGAGCACTAATCCAATAAGGTTTTGTCATGGTTATGGTTTTTAGCACAAATGATGGGATATCTGCTAGTATCTTCCGCTGGTCGGGATCGTGAAACCAGTTATATACTCGTTCACTAAGAAACTAGCCACATGAAGATGGGCTGACAATTATCCGATGAGAATCATTTAAGGGTAGTTGTCTCTCTCTTTAGCTCCCCACCAAGCAACGTCCACCTGTAGAAAAGCAAACAGGTAAGTTGTTTTGCTAATAATTTTGATATTAATATTAATATTTCTCTTACTTTGTTTCAGGTCAAACAACTTATATGGTAGTGGTGAGTGTGCACATGATGACTTCTAGACACCTCTCTGCGACTCGATAGCCAGAAGCTTAGCCTTGGATATCCGACTCATGGCCTAGTAATGTTGGGAACTCTCACCAAGTTATGCTCATAAACTTACACATAAAAAGGGAAAGATCGAAAACCATACACAAGTATTATTTGAATCAGCAATTATAAGGAAAATTATACCTCGGCAACAACCATAAAACTGATAAAGGATCATTTATTCCTAAAAATTGCATTAAAAATCATGATAAAGAAGGTGAACCCGGCTTCTTCCTATGCATAAGATCGTGTACGGTCAAAATCAAAAAGGTCACATAGCACTGATAAGTGGATGGCAGATTCAGTGCTGCCTAATATGATCGCCCCCAGTAGATATAATAAGAACCCCTAAGTATATTGTTTAGCCCTCTCAACTTCCATGGGTCGAGCATACTTCATCTAGTATTCTCAGATATGCTCTTATTTAATTTTGTAAGGTCCTCTAAAATGGGGCCTAACACCGATCATCTATCAAATTTGCTCATGGGTTAAAATATTGCTAGTTAAAGGGACAGGGATCCCATGACATTGAAGGCCTCTTATGGCAGTAAAATCAACTAAACCGATGGTCATCTCTCCAATGGGCAAGTGAAAGGCATGGGTAGTGTCTATCCATCACTCTACAAGCACTTGGATCACACTCGTATCAATTTGAAATCCTCAAGATGGTAAATGCAAAATAAAGTCTTAAAAGCTACTTTCTCGAACCATTCTTTTTAATGCAGGTGAGGCCTGATCATACCATTTGCGTGCTTAGTGAATGTTTCCTCCACCATAAATTTTACAACTTTCATGCTATCCAAATATAGGTAAGTCAAGGAAGGTAAGTACACATATTCCTTTTGCACTTTGATAAAAGTTACATTCATGCATATACCCTTTCTTTTACTAATTTTTATAGATTTTGCTACATAAGTTCTATGGCATAAATTTTCATGCATATTGTCGCACGATAGTATTTATCATTAAATTAAACTGATAAATCTTGTGTCAATAAGTAATCAAATTACAACAAAATAATGCTTACCTACATTTTTTCCTTGGTACTACGGTGAAGATGCATCCCAGTTAACAGAGGAATTTACTCGACTCTACTGGTATGAGGCAAGTAAGCAGCTCATTATTTGAATGTGTTCTAAACCTCAAGGAATATTGATTAACAGCCATTTACAGGAAGTGGTAATGCTTTCAAAGTTTTAGTATTATAAGAGTGTTGAAGATGAAGGAAATTTTGATGTTCTGAATGAAAATTTCAAGGGAACGTGTGTTTATATAGGAAAAGAAAAGGTAAGGGACAAATTGATAAAAAGCATAAAGGAAAAGAAAAGAAAATACAAGCATGAAGTGAAAGAAAAGAAAAGAATAAAAGGGAATCAATAATTGCCTCGTCCATTGCACAAATAATTGATCACATGTTAAAAGTATATTGATATTTATTATGAGTCTAAATTTATATGTGTTTAAAAATATTTTTTATAAAAATATTTTTTTCATGCAGGGGGTAAGAGTATATATGGTTAAAATCAGTCCTATATATGGTTAAAAAATAGCTAAATTTTTTGCACCAAATTTTTTACAAACATTTTGGAAAAACTAACTTAGGTCCAGAACCCAAATTATTTTTGAGTCCAAAACTCAATCTGAGTCCAGAACCAAACTAACTCGAGTCTATAACCCAAATCATTTTCAAGTCCAAAACTCAATATGGGTCTAGAAGCCAAACCAACTCGAGTCCAGAACTCAAATTATTTTTTAGTCCATAACTCAATTTGGGTCTAAAATTCAAAAAAATCTTGGGTCCAGAACCCAAATACAGTTTCGGGTCCATAATCCAAATACAGTCTAGGGATTAGAATCCAAATCCATTCTCGGGTCTAGAGCTCAATCGAATTTCAGGTCTAGAATCCAAATCTAATCTCGTGTCCAAAACCCAAATCCTATCTCGGGTATAGAATCCAAATTCAATCTCAAGTATAAAACCCAAACCATTCTCGGGTCCAAAACCCAAATCCAATCTTGGTTCCAGAATCCAAATCCAACCTTGGGTCAAGAACCCAATCCAATCTTGGGACCATAACCCAAAATCATATTCTCAGGTCTAGAACTCGTGCTTGCCTAACATTAGTTCAAAAGTTATGTTTCTTTCTACTCTCTGAATAAATTAAAGATCATTCAAGCGGGGAGCAAATTGTAGACCCTAAAATTTGAAACAAATTAAATTTAAAAGTTTAACCTAGTCTGTTATATTTTTTAAAAGGGGCTAGACCTAATTTGAAGGCTTGAATTAAACTAGTCCAATCCATAAAAGCCCAAAACTAAATTTATGAGTGATTCTATATGAAAATTAATAGGGTTTGAGTCGAAGTGGGTCCAAGTCAACATGAGCTAGTGCTCATGCTGATTTGAAGTGTATAGACCCCTAATTTTTTACCAAGTCTAGTTCAATATTTTAAAATAAGTCCGAAATAATTTTTGCTGTATTTAATATTTATTTTATTATTTATTTTAATACTTATTTTAATACTTATTTTATTATTTATTTTAATACTTATTTTAATATTTATTTTAATATTTATTTTATTTATTTTTAAATATATATATAATAAAAAATAAAAAATTAAACGGACCAATCGGTGAACGACACATGGCAAGACAGTTCGCCGCAGGCCGAAAAGGCCTGTGGCGAATTGGCCTAAGCCAATTAGCCACAAGCATAACCTGCGGCGAATTGGCCTGCCCAAATTCACTACAGGTGCAAGCTGCTACGAATTGGGCAGTGCCTTGCAGGCGCTAGCCCGATTGTTCTCGTCCCAGCCTCGCTGCTTGCCCGTTGCTCGAGTCTCAGCAACCCGTGCCATCGCGTTGGCCAATTTTTGCCAAAATTCTATTTTTACTCAAAAATATCAATTAATTTCCTAAATAGTTTTAACTTCCTTAACATATTAGGTTTTACTTTAAATTCTATAAATAGTAGTCTTAAACATAGAAATAAGAGCGACAAAAATTACTCAAGAATTACTATTGGACTTTTGAACTTTGAAGTAACCTAAAGTAGCCAAGAACAAAAAGAACACTCCCATCTACAAGGCAACAAGGTTGTGTTGTCTTGATCAAAGCTTTCTCAGAATTCCAACGGTGAAATTGTGGTGGAGCCAACAAACGATGGTATTTTCTTAATCAATTTATTATAACATGCTTTTGATAGTTTTAACATGGAACATGCATGATCTTTATTTAAAATTGAATCCACTAGCCTATTAAAATAACTTCTTCCAAATTGAATCCAGTAGTCATCATGCTAATAGCTTTGTTTAAAGTTTTCTTGATGTCACTTAATTTTTCTCAAATATTTTTAGCAGTAGCTTGTTTATTCCAACTTCAAAGCTTTGATCATTATTTTTTCCAAAACCCTAATTACATATTATGAGCCCTAAACCCCAATTAATTTTATTTTCCAAAAACTTTATAGTAGCCTAATACTTTAAAAATAATTATAATAATATTAGTTTTCCAAACCCTAAAACCCTAGTTTTTGAATATAAACCCTAAAATGTTAAAACCCTAATCCTATTTTTAAAAAGAAGAAACCCTAAACCCTAATTATATTTTCCTAAACTGTAATTTATAAAACCCTAGCTTGTATATTTAGTCTTTAATTTCCATTTGAATCCTGCTTTACATACTTAGTTTACATCTTCATATCTTGATCTTTATTTGGCTTATAATGAATGGTTTACTTTCATGATGAATGGTTGAATGTCTTTTATTGGTTTACTTTATTTTTTCATTATGTAAGAGGTATGTTTCCACCTTGTGGCAACCTCATTAATTAAACTTCATGTAATTTAAATTATTTTCATATTTTGGAATTAATGTAAAGGATACATTTTCACCTTTTGGTGGGTGTCCTATTTAGTGTTAGACTTTAGACAATGAAAGGGATTTTTCCATCCTTGGATGGGTGTCCACTTATTTATTTTATTTGGACATTGCTAAGATTTTTAATAAAATAATTATTTATTCTTATAATCGCATGTAGTATGGATAATATCATTATATTTAAGAATTTTATAATATTAAGACCAGTAAAGGTAGCCGATTCCAATGAACCGAGCATTGTGGGGGTGTTGGGCCATTTCTCACCTTCCCCACACATACCCAACTTTCTGAACCCATTAGGGGGTTGGAAATTCCTTAGGAATTGAGTCATCCACCCCTTTTTTTTCTCAGACTGTCCGGGTGGTGAATCCATTTTCTTCTGATTTAGGCCCGTGTTCTCTAAGCCCCTAAGCCTAACAGTGCCAAAGTCGCAAGAACCATTCTACATGGGAGTGGAGGCAAAAATTTTCACTCACAATGGTGACTCCACAAGGGATAAGAGAAGTTGATTATGTTGGTTTTTATATTATTCTATTCTTTCTTGACATGATATTATTCATTGCATCGTGTATGTGAGTTAGGTCGGTCGTGTTACCCATGTTGTGTTATGTAATGGATACCATACTTTCACTCAAGGTATGGAGATTGAGCATGGAAAAACCACTCATAGCCTTGTACCTTTTGGTATATACTTGTTATGGGAGCCTAAACCTTTCAACCCAAAGACTAAAGTTTATGTATTTGGCCTAGTTACTTTCCTTAGGTTTTTTACCCCAAATGCTTGTTGTTTGACTATGGTTAATTTATCTTGATTTAAATCATGGCTTATTTGGCTTGTTCTTTTTCTAATATGACCTAATTACATTGTGAGCTCGAATAAATTTTTTGTCTAAATCCAAAAGACCAAAACTATTTTCAAAATTTTTAAAAATGGTCTTTGGACATAAAACTTTTCTAAAAACAAGTCAAAAATTCTTTTCTCATGACACAAATACAAAGCCCAAAATCCATTTTCTTCTAAAATCTTTTTACAATGGACTTAAAAATAAAATTATTTTCACAACCTTTTTAAAGATTTTATGAATATTTAGGTCAATTATGGAAATACCAAAAATTAATTGTGAGCCTAGTTTATACTAAGAATTATTAATCATGGGCTTATTTTTGGCATGAATCATTAGTTACTGTTTTTAAGTGAGAAATCTATTTATAATAAACCTCTTAATTTAGTTTTATAATCCAATATAGCATAAAAGTTGCTTTAGTTGGTTGAATGGATTAAAAACTAATTAATGGAAATTGTCGTGAACTGATTTTCATTTTTGAAAATATAACTATTGGTTGAAACATCCGAGGGAATTATTCAAAAATAAGATACCCCATGTTGGTATTTTGTTAACCATATACCTAGAAAAAGAGACTCGTCAATCATGTGTGGAAATTATAAGGTTGGAAGGAACGTCCTAATTATCTTTGTTTGTTGTTTGTGCATACATGCATACATATATTTGCATCTCATATCATTAATCCTCTCTGGCTCATAGCCCTAGATTACAACAGTTCAAAAGCCTATGATAATTTGACCTATGCCGAAGATGAAGAATCCAGCAACAACTCAGTTAGCTTCTCACCAAAAGCAATGGGACCTGAGTAAATTCAAAAGATGTTGGATGATGCCCTTGAAGTAAAAAAGGAAGAACTAAAGGGGGCCCTAGCTGAGATCATGAAGAGTTAAATGGCTACAATGTTTGGGAACACTGTTGAAGCATCTGCAAGCACCACGAAAGACAAGAGAAAGGCTAAAGTTGGTGAAGTAGCTTTTAATGATGACAAGGTAGTCATTGATGATGATGATGATTGGACTCAATGCTTTCAAGATCCTTAAGACAAGAAGAAGGAGCCGAAGGTTGTTAAACGATTAGCAGTGGAAAAGACTGAAACTTCAGATGTTGAGAAGTTGATTGCTGAACTAGAAAAGAAGTTTGAAAAGAAGCTGAAAACTGAAGAAATGACTGAGGTCGACAAGTTGTTTGAGCTAGATGAAGAGGTTACGTACAAGTTCAAGTTGCCATCCTTTGCATAGTTTGATGGAACTGGAAATCCTTACCTCCATGTGAAGCAATATATCACTACTATACAGTCTGCTCGAGCTACTAAGGCTCAAACTCTAAGATACTTCATGCTCTCATTGGATCCTATTATCCAAAATTAGTTCAATACCTTAGATGATGGCACTCAAAAGAGCTGGGATTTACTATACAAGGCCTTCATCTAGCAATATGGATACAGTGATGAATTTGAAGTTACTTTAATGGAGGTGGAGTCCATTAGACAAAGGTCGAACGAGAACTTCGTGGACTATGTGAAGAGATGGAGGAACAAATTAGCTTTGCTAAAGAAGAGGCCCGATGAATCATATCAGAGTAGGATGATTGTGAGAGGGGTGTTGCATAGCCTTTGTGAAAGGATGTCTCATACTCTTATCCGGGATTTCAAGGACCTTTTGCAAGCTGGTTTTCAAATTGAAGAGTGGGAAAGGGAGAAGAACCACTTTTCGGCAAGAAGGAATGAGAAAGGAAACTATTAGTCTGGTAACCAAAGCACGCAAAAGACGATTGATGTTAAAGCTACTGGCCAAGGAGGAAGAAGGCAGTTTTCAAAATTGGGAAGGCCGCTGTCTTGGGTTCTCAATAAGCTATAAAAGAAGGGATTGTTACAACCCTTGAATCCTCGCCCTTTGTCTAACCCTCTTCCACCTAACTTTGACACTAAAGCATTTTGCCAATTTCATCAAATGCAAGGACATGACATGGATAAATGTTTGAGGATGAGGCATGAAATCCAGAATTTGATTGATAATGGGAAATTGCCTAAGCCCAACAAGCCAAACACCAAAGACAATCCATTGCCAAGATTCAATACAGTACCACCATCGGCAACCTTCATGATTGGATGAGGTTTGAATGAAAGTTTTGTCATGTCTTCTTCCCAAGATGTAGATGGAGACGCAACAAAAGAAGAAGTGGTGTTTAGCAAAATTGAATAAGCTATGGTTGGTAAAGAAGTAGCAATCTATTTTGTGAATGAACTTTGGAACTCAAGCGATAGTGATGATGGTCTTGAACCCAAAAAGGAGGAATGGACCTCGTCCAAGCCTGAAGAAGATGGGGGTGATGAACACTAGATCTGGTAAGCCTTATGCAAAGCCATCGCCCAAGGAAGTAGAAGCTAATAAAGGAAAGGAAGTAGAAGTTGGGAATAAATAAGAAGAAGACGAGTATTCTTAAGCAATTAAAGAGGACCCAAGCAAGTGTTAGTATTTGGGACCTATTGGCCACTTCCAAGAAGCACCGCTAAACTATGGCCAAGGCTTTGGCTAGCATGCTGATTTCCACTTCCATAACACCAGATGAGCTGGTTAACTTTGTGAAAGTTGAAGGAGTGATGAAATGTAAAGATATTCAAAAGAAGAGAGAAGTTGATATGGGAATGATAAAGAGAGATCACATCCACCCTCTCTTTATCAAAGTAGAAGTCAAAGGAAAAAGGACTCCATGTGTGATGGTTGATGATGGGTCTGCCATAAATGTTTGCCCACTTAAAATCTTGCCAAAGCTAGCTATGTCAACAAGAGATCTAAGCCCAACTAAAGTGACCATTAGGGCTTATGACAATACTAAAAGGCACGCTGAAGGGACTTTCAAAGCTGTTGTGAAGGTTGGTCCAATTGAGTCTACGGTAGAATTTATAGTTTTGGACATACCTGTTACTTTTGCACTACTATTAGGATGACCCTAGTTTCATCCTCTTGGTGGAGTTCCTTCAACACTCCATCAAAAGATCAAGTTCCCAAACAGAGATGAGACAGTGGTCATCGAGGCCGAGGATAATGAAGTGGTCAATGCTCTAATGATTGAGAGACCTCTCAATAGTTTCCAAGTAGCCACAATTTCTGATGATGGAATAGTAGACTCCAAGGTCCTAAAACTGATAAAGAATATGAGCTACCTTCTTGGTGCTGGTCTTGGAAAGGGCAAGGCCGGTGTGACAAAGCTTCCAGACTTCAAGACTCAAGCTTCCAAGAAAGGGTTGGGTATGAAGAAGCTAGCAAAGATGTTCAGCTAAAGAAGAATAAGAAGATGAGCTTCCCAGCACTTGAAGATATTTTTATCAAAGCTCCAGACATGGGACCACTCCAAGGGAAGCCCGAGCCATTCATGTTCATGGGAAAGTTGATTCCAAGTTTTTAGATTTTTGTTGATGTTGCCAAACTGGTGGAATAAGTGAAGAAAGAGCTCATCCTACTAAGTGACAAGAAGCCCAATCTAAAAGGAAAGAAGGAAGATGTCCTAAAAGTCGAGAAGACTCCCGAGGATATTGCTACTTTGGTTGAAGAAAAGTTTGAAGATGTTATGCTTTATGATTTTAAGAACAATGATTTTGATTTTGATTTTAATTTGTCTGCTTTGTATGAGGATGTTGATGTTTTCTTTTCTAAAATGAATACAATAAAGTTTGATTTTGCTTACTTGTGTGATGTTTTTCCTGATGGTTGCATACATTCAAATAGTGGCTACATGAGCATTTTTAATATTAACTCTGTTGATACACAATCATTAAATTATGGAACAACCAATAATCCTAAAAATATTAGTATAGCATTCGACCTTACTCCTGATGAGAGAGAGAGATTTGAAAAATATTTAAAATATGAAGAGGTTTTTTCTTGGTCTTATGAGGATATGCTTGGAATAGATCGAGACATAGCTGAGCATCTGATTCCTACCTACACTCACATGAAACATGTAAAGTTCCTTGAAGTGATAGATTATCCAGATTGGCTAGCCAACATAGTACCCGTGCCGAAGAAAGATGGAAGAATTAGGGTCTGTGTAGACTATAGAGACTTGAACAAAGCTTCCCCTAAAGATGATTTTCGTTTATCCCATATAGATGTCCTTATTGATAATGCAGCTTCTAACATGCTACAATTGTTTGTAGATGGATTTTTTGGATCCAGCCAAGTGTTAATGGCCCAAGAGAATAAGACCAAAACTGCCTTCATTACTACTTGGGGTATATTCTATTATAGGTTGATGTCATTTGGGTTAAAGAATGTTGGAGCAACCTACCAAAGGATGGCTACCACTTTGTTTCATGATATGATGCACAAAGAAGTCTAGGTCTACATCAATGATATAATGGTAAAGTCGGATACAAGGGAATAACACTTCCAAAACTTAGAGTTATTCTTCGAGAGAGCAGTGAAGTATAAGCTAAGGTTAAACCTAAAGAAGTATGTATTTGGGGTTACTTCAGGCAAGTTGTTGGGACACGTCATTGGTCCAAATGGCATTAAGGTTGACCCTGATAAGGTCAAGGAAATCAGAGATATGCCAGCCCCAAAGATGGAGAGAGAAGTTAGGGGATTTATTGGCAGGTTATAGTACATTAGCAGGTTCATAGCAAAGCTCACCACGATTTGCGAACCTATCTTCAAATTACTTAAAAAGAATCAGCCAGATGAGTGGAATGAAGAATGTCAAAAGGCCTTAAACGTATAAAGGAGTATCTACTAAATCCACCTGTTTTGAAACCACCTAAGCCCGTTAAACCTTTATTACTATACTTAGTAGTAGAGGAAGATTCGATAGGAGCTATGCTAGCCCAAGCAGATGACAGGGGTTGAGCACGTAGTCTACTATTTGAGTAGAAAGCTTCGTCCTTATAAGATTAAGTATAGTATCATTAAAAAGACTTGTATAGTTGTGGTTTGGTCTTCTAAGAAGTTGCAGCATTACTTTCAATCTTATAGTGTGCAAGCAATTTTCAGGTTGGATCCAATGAAGTACTTAAGGGACACACCCTTTTTAATCGGGAAATAAGGTCGATGGTTAATAATTTTGGAAGAATTTGAGATTGAGTATGTAACCAAGAAAATAATCAAAGGTAGAGAGGTGGCAAAATTCCTGGCTCAGCAACCATTGTCGGATAGTGAAGAGGTAGTCTTGGAATTTCCTGATGAACATTTAGAGGCCATAGAAGTACATGGATGAAAGATATATTTTGATGGAGTAGTAAATAGGAAAGGATCAGGTTTGGGAGTCATATTAGAATCACCCGAAGGAGAGCTTATCCACTTAGCTAAGAAGTTGAAATTCAGGGCAACCAATAATATGGTGGAGTATGAAGCATGTATTTTTGGTTTGGAAACCCTGATGATTATGAAGGTAGATAAAGTGCAAGTCTTTGGTGATTCATTGCTAGTAGTATCCCAAGTGAATGGAGAGTGGGAGTTGAAAGAAGAGAAGCTAAAACTATACCATCATTACTTGGCCATGATGAAGAAGAACTTTAAGGAGTGCAGGTTTATACACCTACCAAGAGAAGAAAACCAGATGGCCGATGCCCTAGCCACATTAGCTTCGGTATGGGAGAATCTTGTAAATTTATTTCTTAAGCCTCTAGTTTTGACCAGTTCATCAACTCCTTGCTATGAATATGAGACAATCATGGAAACTAATACAGACCATGATGCTTGGTATGACACCATAAGACTATTTTTGGAGAATAAGGAATACCTGTTGGGGGCAACAAGGGAAGAGAGAAGAGCCATAAGGCGATGGTCCTTACAATACATCATCTTTCATGGAGAGTTGTATCGAAGATGGCCCAATGGGGTGCACTTGAGATGCTTGAGAAAGCCTGAAGCTGAGCGTATCATGTCAGAAATACATGCAGAAAGTTGTCGTCCGCACATAAGTGATTTAGCCCTAGTTAAGAAGATAATTTGACAAGGTTACTACTGGTTAACAATGGAGAGAGATTGCATTGAGTTTATGAAGAAGTGCCAGCAATGTCAGATGCATGGTAATTTGAATCACATGCCTCCTGAAGAATTGCATTCTATGTCTTCACCCTGGCCCTTTGTAACTTGGGGAATTGACATTATGGGAGAGATACATCCGACGGCTTCAAATGGTCATCGCTTTATCATAGTAGCAATGGATTATTTTTCAAAATGATCCCGCACAGTGTGATATCTGACAATGGGGTACAATTTCAAGGAGCAGTTAAGGATTTACTCTCGAAGTACCAAATTCCTCATCATCGATCCTCTCCTTATAGACCAAAGGTTAATGGTGCAGTAGAAGCGACAAACAAGACAATTAAGCATATTCTATCCAAGTTGACCAAGACATACAAGGATTGGTCAAAAATGCTTCCTTTTGCTTTATGGGGATACAGAATAAGTGTACGAACGCCTACTGGAATGACATCATTTTCCTTGGTTTATGGGATGGAAGTAGTGTTACCAATTGAAATAGAGATCAAGTCATTAAGAGTGGTCCTAGAAGCCGAAATGCCTGAGATGAAGTGGGTAGTAAGCAGATATACACAACTAGCCTTATTAGAAGAGAGGAAGTTAAAAGTACTGTATCATCATCAGTTGTATCCAAGGAAGATAGCTCGAGCCTACAATAGAAGGGTTAAGGTCAGAAAGTTCAAAAACGGTGACTTAGTCTCGAAGCAGTATAAACCTAATGTCTCTGATCCAAGAGGAAAATTTAGGCCTAGTTGGGAAGGACCATATATTGTGAAACAAGTCATGAGCACGGTGCAGTCAAAATATCAGACATGGACGGGAACGAATTTAATGAGCCTATAAATATGGATAGGTTGAAGAGGTTTTATGTGTAAAAAAAGAGCTCGCTAGGTTAAAAACCCAAAAAGGGCTGCCTAGGTAAAAGTTAGAGCAATCTGCTAGTTCCAAAAACCCGAAAGGGTAGACTAGGCAACAATTAGGGCTAAACGAGAGAAAATTATCAATTAGAAAACCCAAAATGGCTGGTTGGCGACATGAGTGATCTTGTGTATGCTGGCTTTATGTTTGGTTGTTCTCCAATTTAATAAAATAGAGTTAATATTAAAATTATTCTACGTGCATTGTTTCAAGTATTTAACAAAATATGGTAAAATAAATAACACAATAGCAAAAGGTGGTGATAAATTATAAAAGGAAAAGAAACATCTTTTATTATGTTCATTATTTTTCATCCTAACATTGTTCTTTCTAGAGAACTAACAAAATATAAAATCTATGATAGACTATAAGTGTGACGTGTAGGCCAGCTGTGCTTCAACCGATCCAAGAAGGCTTCAGTCAGATGAGGCATGTCCAAGTCAGGAGTAAACTTAGAACCTCGAGGCTCAGTTCCATATTGATGATCAAGCAGATGAGGATCATAGCAAGTACCTCGATGAAGAGAAGCAAGAGAAACATACATCAAATATGTCCGAATGGTGATATGATAAATCTTTCACTAAGGTACTAACCAACGGATGTCGATTTCAGCGCATGTGCAGATCCAATCAATCATGTTGGCATATGAAGAAGCAGGATGGGATAGTTTCCTAGCAGAGTGATGTCATGGCAGATATTTGGTGAAATCCATGGATGGAATG
Source organism: Garcia nutans (assembly GCA_947685225.1). Lineage (NCBI taxonomy): Eukaryota > Viridiplantae > Streptophyta > Magnoliopsida > Malpighiales > Euphorbiaceae > Garcia > Garcia nutans. Next base: position 23,025,321 of record CANTUV010000044.1, read on the forward strand.
TCAAGCAAGTAGATGCACTCTTGAAGCCAAATCTGTAAGCCTAATGAAACAAATTTAAAAAAATGATGATGCCCGTCGTTGAAAACCCACAAGGGCAGCCTAAGCAAAAGTTAGGGCCGTTCGCTAGTTTTAAAACCCACAAGGGTGGTCTAGGCAAAAATTAGAACTAATAATAAAATAATAATAAAAAGGGTCCGCTAAGTTGAAAACCCACAAGGGCAACTTAGGCAAAAGTTAGGACAACTCGCTAGTTCTGAAAACTCGCAAGGGCGGACTAGAAAAAAATTAGAGCAATAAAAATAAAATGAAAATGGCCTAAATTGAAAATTTGAAAGAGTGGTTTAGGTAATTACCTATAGCAGCAAGAGACTTCCAGCCAATCTCCTCGATGATTCTAATTTGAATTGATACAATCCAACTAGGGTCTAGGCCAAGATCACAGGAATCGGCGATAAGCCTCCTTCCATTTGGTCCATGATATCCAATATTCATGAATCGATGTCCCCATCAGGAGAAACAAGCAAGAATTGTCCAAGCAAACATAGATAAAACATGTGTCCCCATGCCTTGGTGGGAGCCAAATGATAAATACAAAAGTTAATCAAGGGACCAAGCAGAATTTTCTCATCTCCAGTCAATTGCAAGACTTTGGGCTTTGAAATTTGAAACAACATTTACATCTTTTGTTGATTTTTGGAAATCAATATGGGCAACGCCATTAGTTGATTACTTGGATATCCAAGGATGGCCTCAAATTCTTCAATAATAAAGTCATTTACCTTGAATGTCCTAGAATTCACATGTCAAAAGAAAACCATGGCATGAAGAAAAGAATAGTCTAATTTAACATTTTAAAAGCAATTCAAAGTATTAATTTGAGACCAAGATTTTTCACCCAATGAATAGCTTTCATATTTTTAAATAAACCTTTAAATTTCTTCAAATTGAGTTCTGTCATTGTTGAAATTAAAGAAAAAATTTAAAATTGTTGAAAGGGATTTTTAATACTGAAACAAAATTTCATGGAGAATTTCTTGATTTTTGTTGGGAATTATAGCATTGAAAGCAGCTTTATATAAGGGATTACTTTGTCAACCGAGGTTGATAAGGAAAGAGCAATAATTCGGGCCAAGACTCACAAGGAAAGGAAATTTAAAAGATTTTGAGTTGCCATGTTACGTTTGGATTTGCAAATCAAGGGAGCTTTAGGATTTTGAATTGTGAGAGGGACTTTTGTGCATACTGTAATAATAATAATGATAATACAAAATGATATAAAAAAAGAAAAAGAAGAAGAAAAGTCAAAAGTTGCAGTAAAAATAAAAACTATTGTTATTATTATTATTATCGTCGTTGTTATTACTATTGTTATTGTTAATAATAATACATTATTTCCTCAATTAATACAATAATCAATGAGAAGGAGGAGGTGGTCCATAATCAAATAAAGCTCTAAGAAAGTCATCGCCTATTGGAGGAGGAGGCATATCATCTGTCCCAAGTCCACCTGAAGAAGGAGCACCTAAACCTCTACCCTGGAATTCAGGCCTATAGCAGTAATCATCTAGAGTAGACGAAGGAATCTCATGGTCTATAGTTTAGGGCCTCCTAGAAGATGAAGCACTAGGATCCCTCATTCCCTGGAACCAAAAGTCTTGGAAGTTTTTCACCGACTAATGATACAATCTTTCAAGATGGGCCATCTGTTGGCTGATAGCGACTAACTCTTCCTGTAGTTTCTTATTTTATTCTTCAAGCATTCGTTGTGAGTTAGAAAAGGAAATGATAAGAACATACATAATCATGCATACATATAGCATAAATCATCATGAAACAGGATGACCCACCAAATAACTCGTTTCAGAGCCTTGCGGATGAGGTGGCACTTCCAGTTGGTGAGAGGAAGCAAATGGAGGAACAATAGAGGAAGGTCCAACCTCATGATCAAATGAGCTGTCAGCTTGTAATAATTATGAGAATAGTCAAAATAAGTTGAAAAAGAAGCAATTGAAAATGATAGAATGATGTGTATTTACCTAAAAGGTTCCAGCCTTTGAATAAGAGATAGATTCTCTCTCCTCTTCTTCATCACTGGTTTCCTCATCATTTCCTTCTTCCTCCTTGGGAAATCCCTGAATGCCAACAGGAGACACATCAAAGTTCAAGAGCTATGTTTGAATGAATTGTGTGTATGACACGCCCGATACACAAAGAAAATCTTCAACATCATAGCCATTTCGAGCTACCAGCCATGAATTTTTCGGCATTAATGTAATATTCAAAGTATACATTGGGTATTTCATCGGGACCCTCTACTGCTCAGCATCAAGGAACCAATCATACACCCTTTCCCCGAGAAACCAGCCACTAGACATAGGACCAGCAATGATTCGGCGGGAGTGCTGGTAAGGCAGTACAGTATTCATAAAAGGAGTCTAATTCACCCGCTCTTCAACTTTCCACGAGGCCAAGTCGACCTGCAGGATGACAAAAGGTAAGTAAACTTTTTACATAAACTATAAAGTATAATAATACTTATATACCTAGTCTCAGGTTGGGAACTCAAGTGATAACGCTGGGTGTGCACATGATGAGAGCCAAGAACTGTTGTGCAATCGGACAACCAAAAACCTAACCTTGGATAACTGACTATCTCTTGAGAAATATCAAGAACCCTCATGAGATTATGCTCATAAGCTCATACCTATAATAACAATGGAAATCAAATTCATACAAATATATGAGTTGAATTAGCAATGGCACACTACAAAAAAAACATCAATCTGCGACACAATCTGCGACACCATTAACGACGAAATAAACGACCAAAATACGATAGCGACAATATCAGCGACGAACAGCGAGAAAAATCGAGCGGACGATAATGTTCTGGTCGCTAAAAAATCAACGACAAATCAGCGACCAATTGTGCGTGTCGTTGATTAGTGACAAATCAGCGACAAAACAGAGACAAATTCAACGACATTTTCATTTTTGGCGGGAATTATTTATTCCCGCTGAAAGTCGTCACTGATTTAGCTTTGGTCGTTGAATTCATCGCTATTTGGGTCGTTAATTTAGTCGCTGAATTTGTCGCTAAATTGCTCTCTAAATTTTGTCGCTAATGTGTCGCAGAATATGTCGTAATATTTTTCTCGTTGTTTCAGTCGTTGATTTGTCGCAAAATTCAATATTTTTTTGTCACCTTTGGTCGCTGATTTTGTCGCAATTTTGTCGCAATTTTGTAATTGTTTGGCTATATTTTTCTAGTATTCCATTTTTTTTGTCTACACATTTTCAAGAACCTGTTGAATTTCAAATATAATAACCAAACCTGTTTATAAAATAGTAATTCATTACAATAATAATCAAATAACACAACATTCATAATTAAGTTATTAGTGGCAATAAGTATACATAAACAATTTTTTATAGTTCAAATTTTTTAGTACAAATTTTTTGTTTCTCTAGTGACTTTAGACCATGAAGATCCCTCAAGACTTGGCAACCTTCGAAAAATCTTCCACACAGCATTAGCTACTAATTTGGAATCCATGCACCGGAATAAAAAATGAGTTCAGTAAGGTGCACTTGTATAATCATCCAATCATACAATTTGGATCTACTTTTAACAATGGTATAAACAAATGAACCCTCAAATATTTTGTGAACATGTCAAACATTAAATCTCATTACAGCAAATCTTTGTGGTTGAATGTTAAATGTAAATCAACAAAAGCAGTTTTGATTTTTGGGTTTTATTTTAAGGTGAGATACAGACTTCAGAATAGGTAGAATGGAAAAAAAATAAATAATAAAAATAAAAAAATTATTTTCTGCTGCAATAAACTAATATTTCTGTAATAAACTAATATTTTTGTATTCGCTTTGTGTTTTTATATCATATATGTAGTGATCAAATACTTAAATGGGTTTAAAATAAAAAAAACAATGTGATTGAATTCAAAAATATCTTAAAAGGGTTGATGATTTCCCCTAATTTGATGCGGATTTCATGGAAATTTAAAGTTGTTAATGCAGTATAATTAAAGAGAGTGCCAAATGATATCAACTTTGGTTAAAAATGTCAACCATTTCCATCATATCAACACCTACTTCATGAGAAAAGGACTCATACACAACCCATGTAGCTTATCTATGTTTGAAGTATTTTGTTTTGGTGCCACTTCTCCCTGTTAATTAATATAAAGAATAGTCACTATATATGCATACCGAAACATTGTCTAATAGTAAGTCTTCATATCAATACTCAAATAAATAAATATATACATATATATATAATCATACCATTCAACTAACCTTAAGTATTAAGCGAAGGAAGGTCGAGAAGGAAGTTGTAACCACCACAAAAAATGGAAGCCATGTCCAACAGTGATGAATATAGTTCACTGCCCAGAAAAAGTTTACCAAAACAATAATAACAAAGCATTTTCATAACAAAGCATAAGGTAAGAATATCAACATGATGCCAAAACAATAATAAAAAGCACTATGTGTACATGTGTGTGTAAGTGTGTGAGCAAGTACATGTACATAGTACATATAGAGACAGAGACACCCAAAAGCACAGAAATTACAAACCACATTCAAAACAAATTAGACCAACCAAGAATTCACTAGATTATGAATATTAGTACAAAAAAAACTAATCAGCACTACTCTATGGCAAATAAACTGCTAAACACAAACCTGGTCTGAATGCTTCCATTTGCAGTTGCAATTGACATATACTCATCTCCAACTGGAATATCTGACCAGTGAAAGTGAATCCTTCCACCACCTCCTCCACCACCACCCCCATCAGGACTCCCATGCCCTCCAACACTTGAGATGGTAGAAGAATTACCAAGAGCCATTGTATGAATAAATAAAAGAATGGTTCCCCCATATCCACCCCCAGGACCTACTTTTGAAACCATCCTACCATCATTTTCTTTGACTTCTTCTCCAAAGCTTTCCCCATCAGCTTGAAGCGAACCATAAACAGAGAAACTGGATAGTGCATGCTCTACAGAACCCATCACTGTTCAATAGGAAATGAAACAGTACTCCACAGTGAGAAAAAGTAACAAAAACAAAATCTCAGGAGTAACCCACAATGAGACAGTAATAAAACAAAAGGTCAGAAGGATAAAGGTCAGAAAGGAACTATCTTAAACAACACAATGAAACTAGCCGTTGATTTGCGTCGCCCACAAAACTAAAAGACATATGCACCCATAAAAATATACGACAAAGCATCAACCTCTCAGAATATCATTAACTGAACAAGGTAAGGCAGTAATCAGAAGAAAATGCAAAATAAGCACAAGGAGAAGAACGTAGAATTTGCACATTATTTTGATTCGTAGGCCCAAAAAAACAAATAAAGAAGAAAAGATGCAGTGATCTATGACAAGACAAAGTTATTGTTGAATGCTTAAGGTAATACTTCTAGTTAGTAACATGAAGAAATAGAAAAGGGTGCTGCAACTGATGCATGAAACTCCTAAATTGAAAAATAAACTGCATAAAATTTGCTTGTTGCTTTCTTCTCAAAAATAGTTAATATCTTCTTAATTTTCAAAACTATAATCTTTTTTGCATATAACAAAATTACACCATCTCCAAGCACAAAAAAGCGGCACCACAAGGTGATTTAACACATTACTGCGATAAGAGTGAAGCAATTAAGAGCATGCTGACAAATTCCATGAAAAATCATCCAACTTCTGACCAAATCATAGCAGTAAGCAATGCAGGAAATCATATTCTTAGAAAAGCAAATCAAGGCACAAGCTTCATCCTCTCAAACATGGCACGATAAGCATACTTGGAACTTACAATTTCAACAGAATGCACCAATAAATCATTTAAATGAGAAGGAAAACTTTTCACATAGGCACTTGGAATGGCACAGCAGCCTCGAAAAAAATAGCCATGTGCCAGAATAGTAGCCATCACTAGGGTAAAGCTCTAGTAAGTAAATAGTTTAGCACTTCAGCTTTCACAGGTACAACAGCATTGTCAAAGGCAAGCCAGCTTGCAAGCATTTCCAGTCTTTAGGGTTCATGCCATGTTCCTTGTTCCGCTCTCAAGTACAAAAGCATTAAGTAACAATATTAGCTGCTTATCATAAGCTGCAAACTTACCTATTATACCACCACCTGCAGTTGCACCCGATAAAGTGCCATTTCCACTGCCGCTACCAAGTTCACAAGGCAATCCAGCGTCTCCATATGCAACACCACCTTCAACAAAAGTGCCATTGTAATATCCATCCCCGCCTCTGCCACCATGCCCAGCACCACCAGCAAGACCATTGTCAGAAACTTTTCCTCTGCCCAACCCACCTGTGCAGCCTACATAAAGTTCAGATCAAGTTTCAGTAAAATAAAATTTACTCCAGATATGAACATTAATGCACCAAACAATAGAATAAAGAGATAAGTTCTAGGAAAGAACTGTTTATATTTTTTGCTTCAATTTAATGTGAACAGGTGAACCACTCATGCCAAATCTTTTTCTATAGAGAAGTAACAAATGTAGTACCTAGACCAGAAGCACTAATCACTCCAGAAGACTGAACAACTACATTTCTAACCCAGTGAAAATGAACAACAGATCCTGTCATCATGCCTTCAATAATAACATCTTCAACTCGACAGATCTGCAGCAGCAAGACAAGCCAACCATTTATAAGAAACACAAAAACAAATGAGTCCTTCACACTACAGCTAACCATCAACTAATCTGACAAAGATAAGTACTTAGTGCTCAATCTGGCAAATGGAACACCTGAAGAGTGAAGGGCAGTGAAGAGTTCACATTACAATCTTCAGGCGGATGAATTAGCTCCATGGGGCAGTCTTGGAGATCACAGTAGAGCCTTGGTGCCCTATCACGAGTAAAAAATAAATAGAAAACAAAAAACAATGGTAGGGTTTCACTGTGGCAAGCTTCTTATACTTACATATCATCATCACTGGCATTCTCCAATGGACCTCGAAGAACAGAACCAGGTCCAACCTTCAGGTTTTGATTATAAGATCAATGGAACAAGTGAAACAGTAATCCAAGTTTTAAAAATACATCAATTTTTATTTCCCAATCCAACTTAAAAATACGACAGAGAGTTGATAATTTTATATGATAACTTTAAACCAAAAAGTTCTTTAATCGATTAAGAAAAATTCCATAACACAGAGAAAATTCTTCAGCTTACATTGATACTGAAAAATAATGATAAAATCAGGCATTGCGAGTCAATCATGTCCCCTGGTCCAGACAAATTCAAAAAGCCTTGTTCGTGAACTCCCACATTTGCATTAGAATGAATCACAGAAGATTCCAGTAAAATATAGAACAATTGACAAAGCAAAACATAAACCCTAACAAATTGAAATGAAAAATGAAGAAAAGAGAAAGAGGTTGACTCACTTGGGTTGTCTCTGTTCGAATGGTGGGGAGGGAGAAGCAAATAGAGAGAAACTGAACAGAGAACCCAAGCAGAGAACCCAGTTGGCTCAACTGAACAAAAAAAATCAAAATCTACAAAATCAATGAAAAAAATTATATCAGAAAAGAGTAAAATATTAAAAAAAATTAATTATACCTTTTGCAGTCTCCATATTATCAGCTAAAGAAGATTTTAGGGCTTCAAGGCTTGGAGATTAAAAAGCCTCACTTCATACTTCTTTCCCTCGTGTGCAATTGGAAACGCGCCTTCCAAAATTTTATTTCAGCGCCTAAATTGTTGAATCTCCTGCTCGCCTTAATCTAAGGGCGAAAATTTTACGCGCCTCAAGAAATCCTTTTCTAATTTTATTTTTTGTAGTGTGTATATATATATATAAGAAAAATAAATAAATAAAATTAATTGGGAAAAAAGGACAGGTATATGATACTAAATAATATTTTTCTTTTAGCAATAAAATTTACAATTAATTTTATTTTCTATTTTAAAGTAATTGGTCGCTAATTTCTCGCTAATCCGTCGCTATTTTCTCGCAAATTAACGATAATTCTGCGACTAACTATTTTTCTCGCAAATCAGCGAGTCATTTAGCGACAAATTAGCGACCAATTACTTTAAAATAGAAAATAAAATTAATTTCTCGCTAATCCGTCGCTATTTTCTCGCAAATTAACGATAATTCTGCGACTAACTATTTTTCTCGCAAATCAGCGAGCCATTTAGCGACAAATTAGCGACCAAGTACTTTAAAATAGAAAATAAAATTAATTTCTCGCTAATCCGTCGCTATTTTCTCGCAAATTAACGATAATTCTGCGACTAACTATTTTTCTCGCAAATCAGCGAGCCATTTAGCGACAAATTACTTTAAAATAGAAAATAAAATTAATTTCTCGCTAATCCGTCGCTATTTTCTCGCAAATTAACGATAATTCTGCGACTAACTATTTTTCTCGCAAATCTGCGAGACATTTAGCGACTAATTAGCGACCAATTACTTTAAAATAGAAAATAAAATTAATTTCTCGCTAATCCGTCGCTATTTTCTCGCAAATTAACGATAATTCTGCGACTAACTATTTTTCTCGCAAATCAGCGAGCCATTTAGCGACTAATTAGCGACAAAAAACTTTCCAATAAAATAAAAACACATTCTTTGCTAATTTTTTGTAAATTAGTCGTAACGTTGTCGCTGATTGTCGGTGCCAAAATTTGGCGTAAAATTCAGCGACACATTCAGCGAGAAACGACCGTTTATCGCTATTTAGCGACAAATTCTACGACTATTTTTTTTTCATTAATCAGCGACCCATTCAGCGACGGAATGTTGGAAAGACGCTTATCTTGATTCTTTGTCATAAAGTTGTCGTTGATAAAGTCGCTAATCAGCGATGAAATAAGAGTTGTCGCAGAATGCGTCGCTGATTGCGCTTTTTTTTGTAGTGGCAGGAGATAGTACCTCGACAATCACCATAAAGCCAATGAAAGACTTCTTATTCCTGCAAATCTTGTCTAGGCCATGATAGAGATAGGCAATGCCAGCTTCACCCCAGCCGTAAAGCGGTATCATATCCATTTCAACAAGGGCCCTCAACACCAACAAATGGATGACGGATTCGGTGCTACATAAAATGGTCAACCCAAGCAAATACAATAAAAATCCCCGAGCATATTGTTTTGTTGTTTCTCTATAAACCCGTCCATCATAGCTCATCCAATAACTCTGAATCAGCTCAATTTTTATCTTGAAGGGCTCTTTGAGTGACGGTTCCATACCGATTAAATATTGAATTTCTTCGTGTATCAGGATATTGTTGGTAAGAGGAATTGGAAAGCCATGGTACCGGATGCCAGTTATGGCTAAAAATTTGACTGGGCCAATAGTCATTTCTCCCATGGGTAGGTGGAAAGTATGGGTTATGTCCATCCACCACTTTTGTAGCTCTTGAACTACACTATGGTCTATTGGACATTCCTTGGATGGTAATTGCAGAATAAAGCTTTCAAAACTGCACTCTTGGATGATCCATTTTACCCGAGAAGGTGCTACATCATACCATTGCTGGGCTTTATAGACACACCCTCCGCCCTGGAGAATGCAACGATCACGCTAACACCGAACAAGGTAAGCCAATATGAGATAAGTATATCATCTGACAACTTCTATTGTTTCAAAGTCTGAAATTACTCATTACTGTGTTTATTTATTTTTATTTTTTATTTTTAGCATTAGAATATTTTCTATTATCCATTCGCTAATATACTAAATTATAACTAAAAAAATATTTAAAAATAATAATAATAAAATAAAATGATAAATATTTGTGCTGCTAAAGTTGTAGTGTTACCTCAGTCTTTAGACTAGAACTGCAATGAAGTTGCATTCTAGCTAGTGGATTGACAGTTCCACGTTCATGTTGTCGAATAAATTCTAGCAACTCAGCATTAGATAGAGGTCCGGATCTTGAAGCATGCCTTCCTTTCATTTGATGGCTAAACTCTCTGTTCTCAAATCTAAATATAACTTATAATTGAATAAAAGTGAATGAAATGGAGGAATCAAGATCCTTTATATAGGCAAATGGCAAGATAAAAAGAAATAGTAATTTCGTAAAAAAAATCAATGTTAGTGAATAGTAAAATATAGTAATCAACAGTTTCTAAATAGTATATAAATAGTAAATTCAAATTATTCTATTCAATTATTCAACTATTTGTGTGTCTAAAAATATTTCTTATACTTTTAAAAACTATTTTTCTATGCAGGGGCCAAGAGGATATAGGTATGGTAAAAAATAACTAAATTTTTTATAATTTTGCAAATTTTTTATTAATACCCTACTAACTACAATTATTTTTTATAGCCACCGGGTTCAGAACCCAAATTATATTTTAGTCCAGAACTCACCAATGGGTCCAGAACCCAAATTATTTTTTGAGTCCAAGACTCATCCGAGGTCTAGAACCCAAATCATTTTTAAGTCCAGAACTCATCTCGGGTTCAGAACTCAAATCATTTTTTAGTCAAAAACTCACCAACGGGTCCAGAATCCCAAATTATTTTTTAGTACAGAAACTCACCAGCGGGTCCAAAACCCAAATCATTTTTTGAGTCCAGAACTCATCCTGGGTCCAGAGTCCAAATCATTTTTGAGTTTAGAACTCATCCTGGGTCTAGAACCTAAATTATTTTTTGAGTCTAGAACTCATCTCGGGTCTAGAACCTAAATCATTTTTTAGTCCAGAACTCATCCTGGGTCCAGAATCCAAATCATTTTCGAGTCCAGAACTCACCAATGGGTCTAGAACCCAAATTATTTTTGAGTCTATAACTCACCAACGGGTCCAGAACCCAAATCATTTTTTAGTCCAGAACTCACCTCTAAAACCCAAATCATTTTTTAGTCCAGAACTCACCACCGGGTCCAGAACCCAAATTATTTTTTAGTCTATAACTCACCAACGGGGTCCAGAAACCAAATCATTTTCGAATCCATAACTCACCAACAGATTCGGAACCCAAATCATTTTTTGAGTCCAGAACTCACCATCGAGTCTAGAACCTAAATTATTTTTTAGTCTAGAACTCACTTCTGGATCCAGAACCCAAATCATTTTCGAGTCCAGAACTCACCAACGGGTCCAGAACCCAAATTATTTTTGAATCCAGAACTCATCCCAGGTCTAGAATCTAAATTAGTTTTTGAGTCCCGAACTCACCACCGGGTCCAGAATCCATCCTTATCCAAAATCTGCTCAAAGTCATGTTACTTTTTACTCTCTTCTTCTAAAAGTCTCAGATCGTTCAAGCAAGGGGCAAACTGTAGACTCTTAATTTTTTACCAAGTCCAGTCCATTATTTTAAATAAGTCTGAAATAATTTTTGTGGTATTTATTTTTTATTATTTATTTTATTATTTATTTTAATACTTATTTTATTATTTTATTATTTATTTTATTTATTTTTAAAATATATATATATAATCAAAAATAAAAAATCGGACGGACCAATCAATGACAGACAAGCAGCAAGGCAGTTCGCCACAGGCTGAAAGGGCCTGCAACGAATTGGCTTGGGCCAATTCGCAGCAAGTGCAAGCTGTGACAAATTGGCCTGCCCCAATTTGCCACAGGTGCAAGCTGCGGCGAATTGGGCAGCGCCTCGTAGGCGCTCACCCGATTGTTCACATCCCAGCCTCGTTGCTCACGTTTCAGTAATCCGTGTCATCGCGTTTGCCAATTTTTGCCAAAATTCTATTTTTACTAAAAAATGTCAATTAATTTCCTAAATAGTTTTAACTTCCTTATCATATTTGGTTTTATTTTAAATTCTATAAATACTAGTCTTAAACACATAAATAAGGGCGGCAAAAATTACTCAAGAATTACTATTGGACTTTTAAACTTTGAAGCAACCCGAAGCAACCAAGAATAAAAAGAACACTCCCATCCACAAGGCAACAAGGCTGCGTTGTCTTGATCAAAGCTTCCTCAGAATTCCAACGGGGCAATTGTGATGGAGCCAACAAATGATGATTTTTTCTTAATCAATTCATTATAACATGTTTTTGATAGTTTTAATGTGGAACATGCATGATCTTTATTTAAAATTGAATCCAGTAGCCTATTAACATAACTTCTTCCAAATTGAATCCAGTAGTTAGCATGCTAATAGCTTTGTTTAAAGTTTTCATGATGTCACTTAATTTTTCTCAAATATTTTTAGAAGTAGCTTGTTTATTCCAACTTCAAAGCTTTGATCATTATTTTTTCCAAAACCCTAATTTATAAATTTTAAAACCCTAATTACATAATATGAGCCCTAAACCCCAATTAATTTTATTTTTCAAAATCTTTACAATAGCCTAATACTTTAAAAATAATTATAATAATATTAGTTTTTTCAAACCCTAAAACCCTAGTTTTTGAATATAAATCCTAAAACATTAAAACCCTAATCCTATTTTTAAAAAAGAAGAAACCCTAAACCCTAATTGTATTTTTCTAAACCATAATTCATAAAACCCTAGCTTGTATATTTAGTTTTTAATTGCTATTTGAATCCTGCTTTACATACTTAGTTTACATCTTCATATCTTGATCTTTATTTGGCTTATAATGAATGGTTTACTTTCATGATGAATTGTTGAATGTCTTTTATTAGTTTACTTTATTTTTTTTTATTATGTAAGAGGTATGTTTTCACCTTGTGGGAACCTCATTAATTAAACTTCATGTAATTTAAATTATTTTCATATTTTGAGATTAATGTAAAGGATACATTTTCACCTTTTGGTGGGTGTCCTATTTAATTTTGGACTTTGGACAATGTAAGGGCATGTTTCCATCCCTGGATGGGTGTCCACTATTTGTTTTATTTGAACATTGCTATCATTTTTAATAAAGTAATTATTTATTCTTATGATCACATATAGTATGGATAATATTGTTATATTTAAGAATTTTATAATATTAAGACCAGAAAAGGAGGCCGGTTCCAATAAATCGGTCATTGTGGAGGTGCTGGGATTTCTCACCTTTTCCACATGTACCTAACTTTCCAAACCCATTAGGGGGTTAGGGATTCCTTAAGAATCGAGTCATCCACCCCTTTCTTTTTCCCTGCCCATTTGGGTGGTGACTCCATTTTTTCCGGGTTTAGGCCCATGATCTCTAAGGCCCTGAGCCTAGTAGTGCTGAAGTCGCAATAACCATTCCACATGGGAGTGGGGGTGAAAATTCTCACTCACAAAGTGTCCAAATCGACATGAGCTGGATCAATGTTGATTTGGACACTCCAAATCGACATGAATCTTAATTCAGAAAGAATTTAGCCAGTAGTTTTAATTTTCTAATCAAGTAGGACTTCGGATAACCCTCGAATTAGCATATTAGGGTTTGAGGTTAAACTATGATTTGCCTATAAATAGACAATTAAAAGAAGAGAAAAGGGAGCAACAAAGCAACACTTAAAATCGGGCAATAGCACGAATTAAGCAAAAACCAATACACTATAGAAAGGCAGTAGCCACTGTGTTCTCACTCAGCCAAGACTTAACATTGGTATATGCAGAAGGTATGTATCAACGTAAAATATTGGTGGAACCAACAAACGGAGATTTAAATTTATTAAACCCTAATTTTATAGTGATTGTTTAGTCTATTAACATTGTTTTGTTTAATATCACATTAGCCATTTGATAAATTTACAATTGCAATTTCAATGCTTTAAATCAATATAATCCCATACATTAGCTTATTAAAATCAACATCTAGCAGTCAAATATTCAATGGTAATGGAATCATGAGTCTCATAGAAACCAAACCTTAAGTATTAAACCTTAAATTTTGATAATTATAAACCCTAATAATATATTGAATCCAATCTATTTTATTAAACCCTACTTGCATGTTTTTAAAATCCAAAACCCTAATTATTTTATTTTAAACACTACTTGTATATTTTTAAAATCAAAACCCCAATTTCACTTTAAAACTCTAGACTTTCATCCGAAGCCCTAATTTGTTTTCTAAACCATAAAAACCCTAGTTTTCAATCTCCGGACCCTAAATTTGATTTAGAATCCATAAAACTTTGATTTAATTCAAAAAAAAACCCTAATTTCATATAAAAGCCCTATTTCCTATTTAGAACCCTAGCTTTTATTTAAAAACCCTAGTTTTCATTCAAAAACACTAATATCATTTTCTAAACACTAGAAACCCTAAATCATACCAATAAACCCTAATTTTGTATATCTATTGTTTAATGTAATAATAAAACCTAGATTTGATAATTTAATTTGTTAATGTAGTTTGTGATGGATGACTTACTTTTATTTGTAATGAATGGTTGAATGTTTTATCGGTTCATTTTAATTTCTAAGATGTAAGAGGTATGTTTCCACTTTTTGGTACCTCATTAGTTAAGTTTAATGTAATTTAATTTGGTTTTGAGCTTTGGATTATTGTAAAGGACATATTTTTACTAAATGGTGGGTGTCCTATTTTATTTAGTTTTGGACATTGGACAATTGTTGTAAGGGCATGTTTTCATCTTGCATGAGTGCCCATTTTTATTTGTTTGGACCTTCCTTGCTTTAATAAAATGAATGATTATTTATTTTGAATTGCATGTAGTATAGATAATATTATAATTCTTCAGAATTTCATAATATTTAGACCTAAAAAGGATATCGATTCTAATAAACTGAGCATTATGGGGTGCTGGATCATTCTCACCTTCTCCATACGTACCTAACTTTTCAAACCCATTAGAGGGTTGGAGATTTCTTAGGAATCAAGTCATCCTCCCTTTTGCAGATTTGAAAAGGAGAGATATAGAGTTTGATGTTGGAGATAAGGTATTTTTGAAAGTATCTCCTTGGAAGAAGATTTTGAGGATCGGTTGGAAAGGAAAATTGAGTCCTCATTTCATTGGACCGTATGAAGTTTTGGAAAGAGTTGGGCCAGTTGCTTATCGGCTTGCTTTGCCACCTGAGTTGGATCGGATTCATAACGTATTTCATGTTTCTATGTTGAGGAGGTATAGGTCGGATCCATCTCATGTGTTGCCGATTGAGTCAATTGAAGTAAATCCTGATCTGACATTTGAAGAGGAACCAGTTGCTATTTTGGCACGTGATGTGAAAGAGTTGAGAAACAAGAGAGTGCCACTTGTGAAGATTTTGTGGAAGAATCATGGAAAAGAAGAAGCAACTTGGGAAAATGAACAAACCATGCGAGAGCAATATCCTCAGTTGTTTCAGACTTGATATCAGGTAATTTCGAGGACGAAATTTCTTTTTAGAGGGGGAGAATTGTAATATCCTCATTTATGCCCTAGAAGTTTTGCATATTGTTGTTGTTGTTATTGTTATAAATTGGATTGAATGTATATGATGGGATAAGAAAAGAAAGTGGGAGGAGAATGCTTGTGTATATGTGTATTGGGAAAGAATTAGGGTTTAGAGAGAATAGTATATGTTGTGTATATGATGATATATATAACATATAAATGGGTCAAAGGAAGAGTCAAAGGAAGAGAGATATTTTTGTGTTAAGTGTGTAATTACATATAAGGGCTTATATGAGACAAAAAGTTAGTTATATGATTGAGGGCATTTTGGTAATTGCTTGGGTAAGATCACTTGGTGGAGATTAAAAGCAAAATTTGACTTTGTTTCTTCATCATTTTTCTTCTTTCTTTCATGAAGTGGCCGGCTCCTCCATAGACAAAGGGAAGCAAGAGGTGAAGAGAGGTTCTTGATGAGTTGAGTTCAAAATTGAAGGAAGATTAAGTGTTCAAGTGTTGATTCAAGAAGTTTTTAACTAAGGTAAGATCTTTCCTTTGATTTCTTTCTTTCTTTTGAAGTGGTATGGGAAGTTAATTAGGGTTTGATGATTTGATGATGAGATGTGTTTATGATTTGTTCTCAAGTGTTAAATTGGTTTTAAGTTAATAGTTTAAATAGGTGTTGTTGTTGGAAGTGGTAAATGTTGATCTTGAAAGGTGGAGAAGGATGGTGATTTTAGTGTTTTGAGATGGGTTGTGTTTAAATGTAATATTAATGGGTTGTAAAGTGATTCTTGTGATGAATATATGTTTAGAACATTGATTGTATTTATTTGAAATATATTATATGGAGTGTATTGTGTTTGGGTTCAATTGAAAAAGTGTTGGAATTGGTTAAGGTTATATGCATGGGTGACACGGCCAGAAGCCATGAAGAGACACGGCCGTGTCATTTATTTGTGTTGGCTACTGCCTCTTTTATTTTTAGAGACACGGTCGTGTCCCTCAAGTGGGCTGGGCGTGTCCCTCAAATGAGTTGGATATTGTTTGATTTCTTTGTTCTTTTTGCATGGTTTGGGTTCTTCAAAGGTAGTTTGGTCTCTAAACCTAAACATAAACACTTTAAACATACTTAAACCAAGGAATGACTTAATCAAACACTTGTGGATGATCCTAAAGCTATGAATAATATAAATTGTTCTTGCATTGTTGAGATTGAACAATGTTATGTTATGCATTGTGAATGGTAATGTGTTTCATGAGTAATGTGGAATGAAATGTTGATATTTAAGAATGATGCTATGTGAGATATAATGTGATCATGGATGAGATAAATATACACTTGAATAATGAAGTGTTATATTGTGAAATGAAATGTGAAGCCATTGTTATTGGCTAAGGTGATTCAATGGAGATAAATGAGGCATGTTTGCCTAAATGATAATGAGAATTGAGAATGAAAACTAAATGAATTGTGTGGCTAATGTGTTATTCCATTTTCAGAGTTTGTTGTTGGTGGCATGCCTAATAAGAGTAACAATCTCTTGAAGTTAGGTTGGATTGAATCCTTGAAGCCTAATTGAGATGTTACCACCCTTGAAGCTAGGTTGGGTTAGTTCTTGAAGCCAAGTTGGGTTGAAGCTTAGCATGCTTTGCTCCCCTTGAAGCTTGGTTGAACTTAATCCTTGAAGCCTAGTTGGGTATATGATATTGATAAATGTGATAACAAACCAAAACATTAACTCTGAAAATTGAATTGCATATTAGTATGTCTTGGACCCATGCTTGTCTTTGTTTAGTGTTGTTTATGGATTGTTTAATGATTAGCTAATGAAGTATAAGAAAAGATGTTGAAATGTGATATGCATATATATATATATGTTGAATTATGAAATGTAAAGGTATGATGTTAGCTTTGCATCTAAGTGGTTACATGTATAATATGGATTGAGAATTAACATTGTATTGTATTAAAGCATATCAATAGCATGTTTTATCTTACTAAGCCCTTGGCTTAGCGCGATAGTGTTTAATCGCGCAGGTAATAGAGTTGATAGAGTTGAACCCGAGAGTTCATCAAGACCAAGTGAGAGTAGACCTTGAAGAATCCATTTTGGGAGCTTAAAGATCAGAGCAAACTTGCCAATCATGTATACTTCTTTATATTTTGTAAAGAAATGTTTAATATGTAAATATGTAAATATTTTATAACTTCCGCTATGTAATATTTAAATGTATATATATATATAACTAATATGTTTTGTTTTATAAGTAAATGATCTACTTTTCTATAATGTATAATGATAAGGGTATTGTATCAAGTTTTAAAGTGTTTTGAATGTTAAGAGAACCGTAGCATCCCTATGTTTGGTGCACTTATGCTACATTGTTGTGGTTGTAGTGTGTGTGCATTGGATATGGGGGTGTTACAATTGTTTTGGTATCAGAGCCTAGGTTTGAGATTCTCAACCTAGGTAGAATATAAGAAAAAGACTATTTTGATTTTAAAAAGGTGGTTTTTGAATAAAATACATGTTTGGGATTGGAAACCTCTGATCTTTAATAAGAAGTATTCTATTGTGTTTGCAGTGTTAGGTTGTGATGGATTCTCACTCACGTCAGTCAATTGAGGGTAGTGCCGAGAGTATTGCTCCTGCTGAGGGAGCTAGAGTTGAGAGTATTGAGGAGGCACCTGCTTCGGTGTCGGGTAGACCAGTTGGTGAGGAGGTTCCGCCAGCTTGGTTTAGGCATATGATGGAAGCTATGAGACAAGCACCTGTGCAACCACAGCCACCACCCCCTCAGCCTTCAGTACCAGTGAAGCACTATGATAAGCTAAGGAAATATGGAGCAGAGGATTTCTTTGGTACAGTTGATCCGGCTGTAGCAGAACAGTGGCTTGATAGAGTTCAGAGGGTATTTGTTCAGTTGCAAGCCACCTCAGAGGAAAAGTTTGATTATGCAAGATCTTTGCTACAGAAGGATGCCTACGATTGGTGGAAGACGGTGCCCCATTCTATGGATGATCCTCCAACACTGTCTTACACTGATTTTCTGAGGGAATTTGAGTTGAAGTATACTCCTAGGGAGTATAAAGACATGAAGAAGATGGAGTTCTTAAGCTTGAAGCAAGATAGCAAGACTGTTACTGAGTATGAGGTTGAGTTTATTAGATTGAGTCAGTATGCTGGGGGTATCATTGCTGATGAGATTGATAGATGTCGGAGGTTTGAGGAGGGATTGAGGCCCTCGATTATGTGCTTAGTAGCTGGATCCAGATATCAGGATTTCTCACAGCTTGTGGCAGCAGCTCGAAGTGTAGAGCGAGCTCAGGGTATTGCGGTTGCTTCGGAGGAAGAGATCACGGTTAGGAGGCCCCAGGTTGAGGCAGGGTCTTCTTCTATTAAGAGAGGTAAAGGAAGCTTTGTTCCTAGAGTTAGTAGGAGTCAGAGGTCAGCTGGTAGGTCAGTGCAGTTACAGAGGCAGAGATTTAGACCTGCAGCTTCAGTGGTGAGTGCTCCGACCCCTATGGTTCAGAGATCCACCTTACCCATCTGCATCCATTGTGGTAGGCCACATGGTGGTCCTTGCTGGAAGACTGGTGTAGCAGGGGTTTGTTTCAGGTGTGGGTCACCTGATCACTTTGTGAGAGATTGCCCTGAGAAGCAAGAGCAGATGTCAGTTGATACAGCAGCTTCTCGACCTAGTGCGAGGGGAGGCCGAGGAGGCAGAGGTGTCAGCCGAGGAGGTAGACTGGGGTACAGTTCTAGAGGAGGTGCTACCTCCAGGGAGAGTAGACCAGAGGAGGTTGGTTCTTCCCAGAGGATGTATGTTATGCAGAGGCAGCCAGATGCTTTGGCAGTCATTGCTGGTACTTTTTCCTTATTTGGTTTTTCTGTACTTGCTTTGATTGATCCGGGTTCCACGCATTCATATGTTAGTGCATCTGTATTGCCTGTATTTGATGTGCATGCTGAGTCCCTAGAATTTGATGTGTTGGTGACAAATCCGTTAGGGCATAGTGTGGTTGTGAGTAAGGTACACCGAGATAGTGCAGTGAGGGTGCAAGGTGAGGAGTTCCTTGGAGACTTGATTGAGATGCCATTTAAGGAATATGATGTGATCTTAGGTATGGATTGGCTATCTCGACATGGAGCTGTGGTGGATTGTAAAAAGAAAATTGTTTCTTTGAGAACGGGTGATGGTAGAGAGGTGATAGTATCTAATGAGCAGGAACAGTTAGCCTCCTTATTTGTTTCAGCTGTTGCAGCTAGGAGAATGATTAGAAAGAGGTGTGAAGCCTATCTTGCTCATGTGGTGGATACTAGAGTGAAGGGTTCTCCCATTGATAGTATTGCCACAATTGCAGATTTCCCTGATGTTTTTCCAGAGGAGTTGCCAGGATTGCCTCCTGAGAGAGAGGTGGAGTTCGGTATTGAATTGTTGCCTGGTACCACTCCTATCTCTATTACTCCTTATAGAATGACACCAGCAGAATTGAGGGAGTTGAAAGTGCAATTACAGGAGTTGTTGGATAAAGGATTCATTCGCCCCAGTGTTTCTCCTTGGGGAGCTCCTGTGCTATTTGTGAAAAAGAAAGATGGTACTATGAGGTTGTGTATCGATTATAGGCAATTGAACAAGGTGACTATTAAAAATAAATATCCTTTGCCTAGAATCGATGATCTCTTTGATCAATTGAAGGGTGCAGCTGTGTTTTCCAAAATTGATCTGAGATCAGGGTACCATCAGCTGAGAGTCAGAGCTGAAGATGTTCCGAAGACCGCCTTTCGGACCAGGTATGGGCATTATGAATTTCTAGTTATGCCTTTTGGTCTGACGAATGCACCTGCAGCTTTTATGGATTTGATGAATAGGGTGTTTAGGCCCTATCTGGATCAGTTTGTAGTGGTCTTCATCGATGACATTCTGGTGTATTCGCGGAATGAAGAGGAACATGATATGCATCTGCGGATTGTGTTGCAGATTTTGAGAGAGAAGCAGTTATTTGCCAAATTGTCGAAGTGTGAGTTTTGGTTGGATCAAGTAGCTTTTCTCGGACATATTGTTTCTGCAGAAGGCATTAGAGTTGATCCGAGCAAAGTTGAAGCAATTTTAAATTGGAGTCCACCCAAGTCTGTGACAGAGATTAGAAGTTTTCTGGGTTTGGCAGGCTATTACCGGCGGTTTGTGAAAGGGTTTTCTTTGATAGCTACTCCACTCACCAGATTGCTTCGTAAGGGAGTGAGGTTTTTGTGGACAGATCAGTGTCAGGCGAGCTTTGAGCAGTTGAGAGAAATGTTAACTCAAGCGCCTGTTCTTACTTTACCTGTTGAAGGCAAACCATATGTGATCTACAGTGATGCTTCACATAGAGGTTTGGGGTGTGTATTGATGCAGGAAGGGAAAGTTATAGCTTATGCATCTCGACAGTTGAAACCGCATGAGCTTAACTATCCGACCCATGATTTGGAATTGGCTGCCATTGTGTTTGCATTGAAGATTTGGCGCCACTATCTGTTTGGGGAGAAATGTTTTATTTACACTGATCACAAAAGTTTGAAATATTTGGGTGTCCAGAAAGAACTCAATCTTCGTCAGAGGAGATGGTTAGAATTGATTAAAGACTACGATTGTTTGATTGATTATCATCCAGGTAAAGCAAATGTTGTTGTTGATGCCTTGAGTCGGAAGTCTTTAGCAGGTTTGACTGTTTACTCGCTCTCGTTGCTTGTTGAGTTGAGAGCATTGTGTGCTAGTTTTGTACCTTGTGATGATGGTGCATTGTTAGCACAGTTGCAATTGAAGCCGGTTTTGTTAGATCAAATCAAAGAAGCTCAGTTGGCCGATAAGAAGATACAGAAGATTGTTTCGGATTGTCAGAGTGGAAAGGGTAGAGATTTTATTGTGAAGAGTGATGGAAGTCTCTGGTTCAAGAGCAGATTGTGTGTACCCGATGATGCTGATTTGAAAAGGGTCATTTTGGAAGAAGCTCATCAGTCGATGTTTGCTATGCATCCGGGTAATACGAAGATGTATCATGATTTGAGACAGCTTTATTGGTGGATGGGGTTGAAGAGAGACATTGCTGAGTTTGTATCGAAATGTCTCACTTGTCAGAAGGTTAAAGCAGAGCATCAAGTTCCAACCGGGTTGCTTCAACCGTTGTCAGTGCCAGAATGGAAGTGGGAAAGAGTGACAATGGACTTTGTGTCTGGGTTGCCATTGACACAAAGGAAACATGATGCCATATGGGTGATTGTGGATAGATTGACTAAGACAGCTCATTTCCTTCCGGTGCGGATGGATTACTCTTTGGAGAGATTGGCTGAGCTGTATATCCATGAGATTGTGAAGTTGCATGGTGTTCCAACTTCTTTAGTGTCTGATCGAGATCCCAGGTTTATTTCAAGATTTTGGAAGAGTTTGCATAGTGCTTTAGGTTCTCGACTGCACTTCAGCACTGCTTTTCATCCACAGACAGATGGACAGTCAGAGAGGGTGATACAGATTCTTGAGGACATGTTGAGAAGCTGTGTCATCGATTTCTCTGGAAGTTGGGATAGGTTTTTACCACTTGTGGAGTTTGCTTACAACAACAGTCACCAATCCAGCATTGGTATGGCACCATTTGAAGCATTGTATGGCAGACGGTGTAGGACACCTCTTTGTTGGAGTGAAATTGGGGAAGGTAAGTTAATTGGGCCTGATTTGATTCAAGAAACTGAAGAAAAAGTAAAGCTGATTCGAGGCAGATTGAAAGCAGCTTCAGACCGACAGAAGTCTTATGCAGATTTGAAAAGGAGAGATATAGAGTTTGATGTTGGAGATAAGGTATTTTTGAAAGTATCTCCTTGGAAGAAGATTTTGAGGTTCGGTTGGAAAGGAAAATTGAGTCCTCATTTCATTGGACCGTATGAAGTTTTGGAAAGAGTTGGGCCAGTTGCTTATCGGCTTGCTTTGCCACCTGAGTTGGATCGGATTCATAACGTATTTCATGTTTCTATGTTGAGGAGGTATAGGTCGGATCCATCTCATGTGTTGCCGATTGAGTCAATTGAAGTAAATCCTGATCTGACATTTGAAGAGGAACCAGTTGCTATTTTGGCACGTGATGTGAAAGAGTTGAGAAACAAGAGAGTGCCACTTGTGAAGATTTTGTGGAAGAATCATGGAAAAGAAGAAGCAACTTGGGAAAATGAACAAACCATGCGAGAGCAATATCCTCAGTTGTTTCAGACTTGATATCAGGTAATTTCGAGGACGAAATTTCTTTTTAGAGGGGGAGAATTGTAATATCCTCATTTATGCCCTAGAAGTTTTGCATATTGTTGTTGTTGTTATTGTTATAAATTGGATTGAATGTATATGATGGGATAAGAAAAGAAAGTGGGAGGAGAATGCTTGTGTATATGTGTATTGGGAAAGAATTAGGGTTTAGAGAGAATAGTATATGTTGTGTATATGATGATATATATAACATATAAATGGGTCAAAGGAAGAGTCAAAGGAAGAGAGATATTTTTGTGTTAAGTGTGTAATTACATATAAGGGCTTATATGAGACAAAAAGTTAGTTATATGATTGAGGGCATTTTGGTAATTGCTTGGGTAAGATCACTTGGTGGAGATTAAAAGCAAAATTTGACTTTGTTTCTTCATCATTTTTCTTCTTTCTTTCATGAAGTGGCCGGCTCCTCCATAGACAAAGGGAAGCAAGAGGTGAAGAGAGGTTCTTGATGAGTTGAGTTCAAAATTGAAGGAAGATTAAGTGTTCAAGTGTTGATTCAAGAAGTTTTTAACTAAGGTAAGATCTTTCCTTTGATTTCTTTCTTTCTTTTGAAGTGGTATGGGAAGTTAATTAGGGTTTGATGATTTGATGATGAGATGTGTTTATGATTTGTTCTCAAGTGTTAAATTGGTTTTAAGTTAATAGTTTAAATAGGTGTTGTTGTTGGAAGTGGTAAATGTTGATCTTGAAAGGTGGAGAAGGATGGTGATTTTAGTGTTTTGAGATGGGTTGTGTTTAAATGTAATATTAATGGGTTGTAAAGTGATTCTTGTGATGAATATATGTTTAGAACATTGATTGTATTTATTTGAAATATATTATATGGAGTGTATTGTGTTTGGGTTCAATTGAAAAAGTGTTGGAATTGGTTAAGGTTATATGCATGGGTGACACGGCCAGAAGCCATGAAGAGACACGGCCGTGTCATTTATTTGTGTTGGCTACTGCCTCTTTTATTTTTAGAGACACGGTCGTGTCCCTCAAGTGGGCTGGGCGTGTCCCTCAAATGAGTTGGATATTGTTTGATTTCTTTGTTCTTTTTGCATGGTTTGGGTTCTTCAAAGGTAGTTTGGTCTCTAAACCTAAACATAAACACTTTAAACATACTTAAACCAAGGAATGACTTAATCAAACACTTGTGGATGATCCTAAAGCTATGAATAATATAAATTGTTCTTGCATTGTTGAGATTGAACAATGTTATGTTATGCATTGTGAATGGTAATGTGTTTCATGAGTAATGTGGAATGAAATGTTGATATTTAAGAATGATGCTATGTGAGATATAATGTGATCATGGATGAGATAAATATACACTTGAATAATGAAGTGTTATATTGTGAAATGAAATGTGAAGCCATTGTTATTGGCTAAGGTGATTCAATGGAGATAAATGAGGCATGTTTGCCTAAATGATAATGAGAATTGAGAATGAAAACTAAATGAATTGTGTGGCTAATGTGTTATTCCATTTTCAGAGTTTGTTGTTGGTGGCATGCCTAATAAGAGTAACAATCTCTTGAAGTTAGGTTGGATTGAATCCTTGAAGCCTAATTGAGATGTTACCACCCTTGAAGCTAGGTTGGGTTAGTTCTTGAAGCCAAGTTGGGTTGAAGCTTAGCATGCTTTGCTCCCCTTGAAGCTTGGTTGAACTTAATCCTTGAAGCCTAGTTGGGTATATGATATTGATAAATGTGATAACAAACCAAAACATTAACTCTGAAAATTGAATTGCATATTAGTATGTCTTGGACCCATGCTTGTCTTTGTTTAGTGTTGTTTATGGATTGTTTAATGATTAGCTAATGAAGTATAAGAAAAGATGTTGAAATGTGATATGCATATATATATATATATGTTGAATTATGAAATGTAAAGGTATGATGTTAGCTTTGCATCTAAGTGGTTACATGTATAATATGGATTGAGAATTAACATTGTATTGTATTAAAGCATATCAATAGCATGTTTTATCTTACTAAGCCCTTGGCTTAGCGCGATAGTGTTTAATCGCGCAGGTAATAGAGTTGATAGAGTTGAACCCGAGAGTTCATCAAGACCAAGTGAGAGTAGACCTTGAAGAATCCATTTTGGGAGCTTAAAGATCAGAGCAAACTTGCCAATCATGTATACTTCTTTATATTTTGTAAAGAAATGTTTAATATGTAAATATGTAAATATTTTATAACTTCCGCTATGTAATATTTAAATGTATATATATATAACTAATATGTTTTGTTTTATAAGTAAATGATCTACTTTTCTATAATGTATAATGATAAGGGTATTGTATCAAGTTTTAAAGTGTTTTGAATGTTAAGAGAACCGTAGCATCCCTATGTTTGGTGCACTTATGCTACATTGTTGTGGTTGTAGTGTGTGTGCATTGGATATGGGGGTGTTACACAACTTTATTCATATAATAATGTTATCTTTTCAACTTCATATTTCACATTCTACTTTTAACAATTAAATTTCAAATAAATACTCTAGTTTTCCTTAAACAACTCTTTCTAAATACGTAAGTTTCATAAATTATCCTTATCATTCTGAAGATGTATATTTTGTAAATTATATTTTGTGAATAATTTAGCGTATCAAACACATCTATATACAATTTATAAATTATCATAAATAACCTAATGGTGTTGCTATCAAGTATATAGTAGGCATACAATTTGTATATCTACACATTGTTTGCTAAATTTAGCTACTATGACTTATTTGATTGTTCATTTCTTTTCTCATCTACTAGTATGTATTCATACTTAAATAATAGAAATAAATAAATTCAATTTGAATTAATTCTAAATAAATATAACAAATGATCTTTAATTATCAATTTGTTTCAACTAATCATTTTATTCAATAATTCTAAAATCTCCTATAACCCTAAAATTCAATGTTTATTTATTTCAATGGTTCCTTTAAGAATAGTTTTAAGATAAAAAACACATAAACATAATTTTATTCACAATTGAATTTGTAATAAATTTTCTTCTCTAATTAGTTCTATATTTATTTCTTCACAATTTGTTCCACATTTAATTGCTTTCACAATTTAACCCATAAACAATTATTTTCATTACCTAATCCATAATCAATTATTTCCACTAATCAATCCATAATCAATTACTTTTCCAAATAATCAATTATTTTCATAATTTAATTTATAGTCAAATAATTTCATAAGCTAATTCATAGTCAATTATTATCACAAGTTATCCATTATCAATCACTTTCACAATTTCATCCTTAATAACTTATTATCACCAATTAATTCATAATCAATTATTTTCACAATTAATCCATATTTAATTATTGTCACTAATTAATTCACAATTAATTATTTTCACAATTTAGTTCATTTAATCAATTTCTAATCATCCATAGGCAATTCAAATCAAGGTAGGACTCATTAAATAACAAACTATGTAACATACAAGCATATACCTCCATTTAATTTATTTTCCCTTATTTTTCCCTTCAAGTCCTTAGTGTGATGATGATTTCTTTATCAAAACACATATAAACTAGCCAAATCCTCTCAAAACCATAAATTTTTACATAACCCTAAACCAACTCTTTATTAGTTCAAAAGTTTCTTTTAGCATAGTTTTAGGTTAAAAACCATACAAACACACTTAAACTCATTCACAAATTAATCCATAATCTATTTCTTTTCTATTGGTTCCATATTCAATTCTTTACTCAAATAATTCAATAAATCAATTCTGTCACAAATAATTCATTTGTTAGAATTTATCAATCTTTCATAAGTTATTAAAATTAATAAAATCTAAATAATAACAAATTATTAAGCATACAAGCACTAACCTCTTTCAAGAACCTTTATCCATTCTCTTTTCTCCATTTTCCTTATTTTTTATGATTTCCTTGAGAAATCAAGTATAATTTGGACTAAATCCATCAAAACCTTTGATTAATTCTAATAATTCCATGGCTTTCATGTAGAAAGTGAAAGAAGAAGAAAGAAAGAAGATGATGATGGTGATAATAGTGAGGGTTATGTGTTAAATAAGGAAAAGAATAAGTAAAGTCAATTTGCTTCTTCTTTCTTTTTTCAGGTTTTTATACTATGTGATGCTCACACCAAAACTTTGATACACCCATGTTTTTAATCATATTTTAATTCAATTTTTAATTTCATAAAGTCATACAAATAATTATTTTAATTATTTTGAATCCCTATTATTCATTTTTTGTATCCCAATTATAATATAATTTCATTTTAGGGCCATAAGGGCATTTTCATAATTTCTTACCCCTTTAAAAATCTTTTCCAGAAGTACTGGTTAAACCCTTACCTGAATTTAATTTTCCTCTTTTTAGGGCCTAATCAACCTTATTTATCCCGATTCTAAATGCTCAAACCTTATATAATATCATAATTACTCTGATATATAGACATATATATACATTTAATGCAGAAAATTAGTACTTAGAATTTTTAGGCATTATACTATCAATGTATGAATAGATATACTAAGTAGAGAAAATGTACCAACTATCATGTCCGAGGCATCCGACTTCTTCTGTAACATATACACCCTCTATGAAGCCCCAGTCTCCTCTGGCATACTCACTAATGTTGGATTTCCTCTATGGTTGGACCTTGGCCTGCCGCCTCTACCACTACCTCTATCAACTCTACTTCCCTTAACACTAGGTCTAGATACCGTTGTGTCTGTTGGATTGTCATTTGGCAGCTTTGGACAATCTCTGATGTAATGGTCTTAGGAACCACATCTGAAACAATTCCATAGTGCATTGTTCCTCGAGCAAATATGCCAATGTGTCCTACCACATTGAGTACATGTGGGCAGAGCAGATCTCTGGAGAACTATGGTCGGGGCACTAGCTAATGAGGCTGCAAGTCTCTGCCTCTGCTGTTGTGATAACCTGCTAAGTTGCCTTTGGCTCCTACTAAACCTCAGGGGAAAACTCTCTCTGCCTCTCTTTGAAGACGAAGGCCACCCATCTCAATCTAAGGTCTCATGGCTCTACTCTCTTCTGCACCAGCTACAGCTGCAAGTCCCTGAGCTTTCTCAACATTTCGGGCAGCAGATACCATCTTGGAGAAATCCTCATACTACACTACCGCATTTGGCACATAACGGATGGCCTCAATCCCCCTTAGATCTCCAATATCAATCTATTTCATCTGTCATAATATCTTCTGCATACTTGCTTAGCCGAAGAAACTCCTTCTCATATTCTATAACCGTCTTTGTTCCCTGCTTCAAATTTAGGAATTCCTTCTTCTTTGCATCTTTATAGTCTCTAGGTGTGTAATTTCTTTCAAACTCTCTCAAGAAGTCATCATATGATAGCACTGAAGGTCGATCTAACTCATGTGGTATGATCTTCCACTAATCATATGTGTCCTCCTGTAGAAGAGAAATGACTAGCGAAATATCTTGTGTTGCTGGTTTGTCTGACATTGATGCCTAGCAATCTATGTACTAGCTCTAACTCTACCCTCTTCTGGAGCAATACTCTCTGTACTCCCCTCACCAGACCTATATACCCAAACGCCATCACAACCTATGTATACTACAATAGCAAAATTTGCCACGTCAGAGTCCAGTTTAAATGACAATACATATGATCACACTTTAAAATTAAATTTAAAATCTCCTTCTCTCTCTTAAAAACCTACTTAGTTCGTGCTAAGGAAAGACTAGTAAACTCCATTACACAGAAGACTAATCAAATCCTGATTCAAGGACAAGCAAGGAAATCAGTCCACAAATGACTTTCTTTTTGCCAGAAGTAAGTTGCTCGTTTGGATAAGATAACATGGCATTAGCCATATGTAACAATGTATAAAAAGGAAACTAGACATCCCTCCATTCTTTTGGATACATAGTACGGTTTGGTTACGATTAGTTGATAATATTGGTTCATAACTTTATGAAAGATTCCTATGAAAGGTTTCATAAACTCCTAATTCATGTTGAGTAGACCTTGTTATTGTGAGAATTCTTAATTCATGAGTTGTAGGGAGGGACTTATATCACCACAAATAGAGACTAAAGCAAGTGTTGGATTCAAGGCTAGTGTTAAAGATTATAAATTGACTTATTATATTCTTGAACTCAAAGTGAGGAAATTCATTATTCAATTTCTACATTAGTGGCTAGAGAGATCCATGGGTTCTTGGGAAATTGTTCGAATGAGTGGCTTTTTCACTATCCAGGTTCAGAATTGAAAGAAGAGCCTAAGCAAATTGGAACCTATTATTAACATTTGTATGATGAGTAAGAAGTTACTAGCCACCTACTCTATATCTATAAGAGAGATGGATTTCGCCTGCCACTCTACTGAGCTAACTAGAGTAGATGAGCATCTCTTTCAAGAAAGGATGAAGAATCTCAAACCAGGCTCTGGTATACATATAATACATATACCATATATACGTAAAATATGTATATATAATACAAGATTGTCAACATCCTTATCATTTGAAAATTCTCCAAAATTTTAAGGAAAATATTTTATTGCTTAAAAGATACTTTAATAGGTAAATAAAAATATATATATAGTAATTAATTATCAAAAATACAAATTTTAATGAAAATCTCTGAAAAATTTGGCCAGAGTTTTGTCTATAATTTGATCATTTCCCAAATCAACAAACTCAACCTACACAAATTTTACATTCCTAAACTATATATATTCATTCATTAATCCAAATCTCCAATATTTTTCTCCAAGTACATTCAACATTACATATCCATTATATATATATATATAACATGTTCAATATTTACATTACACAACCCAAACATTATTTCATTACGGCCTTGCATTATAGCATAATGTACATATTAATAAAATGTTTAGCAAAATAAATATTTACATAATATGTCAATGGCTCTTGTCTGGTGGCAAAAGTCAAACTTCTAGTACCAACCCACTAATCTAGACCTGGCCTAGTCTAATAGGGCTCTCAGCCTCTGCCCCCTCACCTGAGCAATAAGCAAATCGCGCTAAGCTACTAGCTTAGCAATATATACTTTAATAATAAAAATAGTTTAAAAATAATGCAATACGAACTTCTTTTAAAACATAACATGAGTAATGTCTTTATGCACATACATTTTCACAAATTTCATCAAAATACTACAATCACATGCATTGGGCTCAAGTAATCCTATATAATATTCAAGTTTCAGAGATATCATTTTTTTCTAATGTGACACTTCTGTATCTAGCTTCGAAGACAACTAATATCTTAAATAGTGACACCAGTATCTAGCCCCAAGGGCAAATAATGTCATAAGTAACGCCCTGTGTCTATCCCCAAAGGCAAATCATATTATAGTCATGCCATATCCAAGATTTGGAACTAGATATCATATAAGACAAACACAAATTTCATATACATTGTCCTTTTCCGTAATCATTTTCATCTCATTGTATCCATTTCCCTTTTATTTTCCATAAACATGTATAATTTTCTTATTTCAACATAAGTAATCACATTCTAAATGATATTTGCCACATTTGCAATGTGACCTCACTGCCCATATCCTTTAGGCATTTCTCATTTTTTTAATCAAATGACACATATTAATAATTTTAGCCATGTATAATGGCTTAACGTAATGTAATTCATGCATTTTACACATTTTTACAAATACCAATGCACTTACATACAAAGACTCAACATCCAAGTAGCATAGCACGTTCATAACATCAAAATGTGTTAGGCCAAATTAAATGTACATGAAATATACAAAATCAAAGTATGTACTTACATATAAATATGCCAAAATCCAATGCACTATCACTCTCCAACACAAACTTTCACCAATGCTCTTCAATACTTAAATTTTGCAACTTCCGTTCATACAATCCTAAACCACAATATAAGTTCAAAAATGGCATTAGAGACCCATTCTAACACCTTTTAACCAATTAAATTCAAACTACATCAATTCTATCCAAAAGTTCCAGCAAAACCCTAATTTCAATTATTCTTTTACCAAACTTGAACCAAACTCATCCATTTCCATCATCCAACCTTAAAATCTTTGTTTACACATCAAAATAACATCATCCCATACGACTTAAACAATTAACAGCCAATCCATCAAAATCACAATTTCTACATAATCAACAATTTAAAGAGAACTTCCTAAAAACTAACGAAAGCATACCTTTCCCTTGAGAAATCACCAAAACTATCTTAAACCCTTTGAATTCTTTTAAAAAATTTAGTGCCGAAGAAGATGAAAACTCCATCCTTACCAAGAATGGTGGCCATCCCTCCTTGGAAGAAGAAAAAGATGGAAATTATTTTTTATTTTCGTTTAGTTTGGATTGTGAGAAAAATACTCAAATCTTATAAAAGTTTGGTGTGAACTTATGAAAACACCAAGTTAGAGTTAAGCTTATAGGAACTCAAAGTTAGTGAAACCTTAACTAGTTGTTAAGAAAGTGGATGCAGGATTAACGTAATCTTAACCACTATAAATCTCTTGTATTTATTCTTCTCTACTCTACTCATTTCTTCATTTTGCTTTTTAGTTTTTAATTTGTCATCACTTCTAGGAATCAACCAATTCACCCTCCCTCTTGGTTGTCATATTTGGACAATAATAAACAAAAGAAAAGCATAATGGCATCCATTGCAAAACTTACTAAATTTGAAAATGGAGCCTCAGCACATCAAGATCAAAGCGAGGGAGCAATAATAATAATATTGAAAATAATGAATGTAAACAGTAAGAAAATAAAGAAAAAGGATCGGTTGGTTGTTAAAGTATGAGCTCGTCACTCGGAATGATATTTCGAATGTACCTACTTATCTCGTTTGAATGAGAATCAGAGTCATAAGTAGTCCGTATCTTTGATTGTAAAGGTCTTAAATTAACCACTTTTGGTTAATTAATTACTGAATAGAAATAGGATTAGGAGAGAATATGATATCTTGGGCAGTTGCTTCTTCTTGATAAATGGTCAGAGAGATTTACCGCTTTGCAACTCAACCTGTGCAAAAAAAATGGGAAGAAATCAATTGATAATCAAAAGAATATAATAGTTCGTGCCCAGTGCAAAGTGCACCCAATATTTTTTTTTAAGTAAGATTTTGAACAATTTTATAATTTTCATTCTCCTGATATTCTGAATCAGGTATGGAATTCATGGTTCACAATACTAGGGTCTATGTTTAGATCATTTATGATTGTATTTTTTTTAAGTAATATTATTTATTTTTAGTTAGTTTTTCATTTGATTTGTGTTTAAAGTTTGTTTGAAGTGTTGGTTTTAGGTTAAAGTGCAAAAACTCCCTTGGATGGATCAAAACGATGATGGAAGAGTATGAATCAAGCAAGACACGGCCAAGTCAAAGCAAGCTTGGTCATGTCACTCACTAAGGCAAGGAGAAAACAAGAGACACAGCCAAGTCAAGCAAGCTTGGCCGTGTCCCCCAAAGAAATAGAGGCAGAGATTGACACGGGTAGGAGACACGGCCAAGCCACTGGCCTTGTCTCACCTAAAGCGCAAAACCCAAAAAAGAAAAGAATGAAGGCATAATGAGACACTAGCAAGAGACATGGCCAAGCCACTCACGGCTAGGAGCTTGGCCGTATCACATCTTGAGAAGAAGGAAAGAAGGAAGGGCAGCCTTGCTGGTCGTGTCCCAAGAAAAGTGAGAAATACGGCCAAGCCACTCATGGCTTGGTCGTGTCACCCTTAATATTTTTGAATTATTTACACGAATTGGGAGACAAGTGGGGAACAAAGACCTTGCTTTTGCCAAAAGGAATATTAAAATAAGAAAAAGGGATCCTAATTTTATGGAAGAAATATTAAACAAAGAAAAAAGGGGGAGACAAAGGTGAGTGTGGTGAGTTGGCAAGCACTCTTGGTGTTTTGAAAGAATTAAAAAGGAGAGGATGGAGAGAAAGAAGGCACACGTTGGAGAGGGTGACACTCATGAATTCCATTCCATTCTTCTCCTTTTTGGAGAAGAAGACACCATTCTCTTCCTCATCCTCCATTTCCATCTTCTCCATCTTCCATAGACAAGCTTCAACTTGGTTCTTTGGGATAAATTGGGTTAAACAAGTTCTTGAAGATTAGGGTTTGAAGAAAGCTTCATTGAAGGTTTGGTGATTTGAGAAAGCTCCATTCCATCTTTCAAAGGTAGAATCCTCAATTGAAGAGGGCTTGAGTTCTTCATCAACATCAAAATGAGCTAGGAGGAAGATAAGTAGTCAACTCTTGGCATCTATAAGGGGTTTTTCTGTTCTCTCTTTTAATTCATTTCTAGATTGTTGTTGCTTATTAAGAGAATTAATATTTCAATGGACAATTATGATTTGATCTATATTGAGATGAATGTTTGTTTTAAATTGATGATGTTGAGCTAATTTACTCATGCCTAGAGTTTGTGGTAGATTTGGTTGAATGCCTTGATTTGATATTTCCATTAATATACCTTGTTGATGGTTGATTGTATTGGATTGAATGTTAGGTTGATAGATTAGCTACCTATTAATCTTTTAATATTGGATGACGGACCGAGAGGAGAAATTCGATATCGGAACTATACAATTAACCACCCTATGAATGAATTAGAAATATAAGTTATAGGGTTTCAATAATTTGCAAATGTAAAATAATTGGTTGTTGTTAATTCATGAATGTGAAAACTAATGAATTGGTAATTGACTAATTAAACTCAAGGAACAAATTAAATTACAAGGTTATGTTGATGGAATATTTGAGAATTAAGCTTTGATTGAATTGATCTAGAACCCTAGGCACCATTCTAAGAATTAAACCAATTCTAAGCACGCCATTAATCATTCACTTGCTATTTCACTTTTGTTATAATTTCACCAATATTCCACATTCCCATCCTTTAAATTAATTGCTTTAATCAAATTATTATGAACAACACCTTCCTTGTGAGACGACCTTGGGACGATCATCATTGCTACAATTACCTCGTATACGTGCGAGTGTCGCTTTGTAGTAGTACTTAATTTGAGCGCAATAGTCTACCCTTCACTTTCTCAAGCATCAAGACCTCTAGTGCGAGTAGACATTGAAGAACTTGAGGGCATTTCTCAGTTCAATTAGCTAAGGATTCACACTGTTACAGGTGCAAGCTAAGGATGAGTATCTCCCTCCATGCAAAAAAAGAGAAAAATAATATCATTCCCCAAGCCATCCTCAGGGACATACAACAAAAAAGAAAACAAAAGTAGCAAGCCAATTTTGCCTCAATAAATGCTTGTCAATCAATATGCTTCTTATAATGATGAAGGTTTTCAGGATGGTGCTGCACCTGCCTTTTTCTCAAGAGCAAAGTCCTCCAATGCATACTAATATTGAGGCCATAAGGAGAAAGATTGTCTATGGGTCTGGCCTGAGGCATGGTCACCTTGAAATCTATAAGTTATGCCATTTAAAGAGAAAGAAGGCCCAAACATATTGAGAGCCAAGACTAGAATGTTTTTTTAATCAAATTTGGTGCCTAAAATGTTTGTATAATAAAATAGTGTAAGAAAAAGTAGAGAGAAAATTCAAAGTTAAGCTTATAAATAAATTTTACTAAATTTAGGTCCCAAAAGATTACATGCTGAAAGAAAGTGGTGTTAAGGAAGGAACACACTTTAAGGAATGCTCATTCCAGATATCAGAAAAGAATCCCCTAAGATAGAAAAATAGATTTGTGGTTCCTCCCTAGGCAACCAAACACATAAGCTTCAACAAAAAAAGTTTTCTCAATTGTTGACAAAAGGCACAAAGGAGAAGGATATTGACACAAAAGGCTGAGGAAAGAATGCAGAAGGAGTTAGAATTAAAGTCGAAAGACAAGAGTAGGTCTAGAAAGAAAGATATTGAGGATGTGGAGGACTTTAAGCTTGTAAAAAATAAAAAAGATATAGAGGAAGAAAATGTGATTGAAGTCCAAGGAATTTTAGGGCACCCCATTAATTTGCCCTTTAGCAAATTAATGCAGAATCTTATGGTGACATGGTTATCTAAACCACTGGCTCCAACAAGGCACGCCTAACCATTAATATTTCACTTGCACAAGCAAGCACAATTATTTGCGAATCCTTTCAATATTCTTTCATGTTTCTAAAAAAGATGGCTTTTGGGTCACTTTTTTAAATAATAATAGCAAATGAAAATAAATAAATAAAAAGTAGGTTTATAGACCACTTTAAAACAAAAAAAAAATAATATTTTTTTCCTCAAATTTGTTGAAATTTCCCCTCAACAGCTCCAATAACTTATTCCTCAAATTCTGTAAAAATTTTCATTTCAACTACTGCAGAACTTCATTCTTTAAAATCGGCATAAAATTCTCCTTAAAACCTGCAGAAATTATTTCTCCTCAAATGGTGTAGGAATTATTTCTCCGAATCTGTAAAAATTATTCATCAATTCTGCAGAATATGATGAAATTTCCTCACAAGCTAATTTAAAGAATCATTCCTCAAATCTGTATAAATTATTCCTTAGCTATTGTAAGAATTCGTTCCTCATATTCTACAAAAAAAAATTCATCAAATTGTGAAAAAATTAAACAATTTTAAATTTAGAAATGCAAACGAGATTTTTTTTTCTTGAAGGCATGGTTTTCTTGGAAAAACAAAGAATTAAATTAATGACTGAGGATTGATTAATTTTGAAAGAGATTGGGATTTAAAGAGGAGAACTTGGATTTGTCGGATTGTTTGGTGAAAGAAAAATCACTATATCACTTGAAAGGAGGCCTTTGTACATATTTCAGGAACAAGTGGATTTTTTTGGAGACTTTTAATTATTGAGGAATCAATATTTGAATTATAAAAGAGACAGGAGGCTGAAAATTTTGTACTTGAGAAAGACGGTTTCCTCATTACTAAAGAAAAGAGTTTAGCCAAAGGAAGAAGAGTATCGAGCCTTGAAGCGTCATGGTGAACTGTGCTTAAGGAGTAGGAATGAAAAAGAAAAATGTGCCAGATAGATTTTCTCTTCAACTCTAAAAAAATTACCATACAATTTGGTTTTACAAGCCAAATATGCAGAGAACATTTATTTACACTAAAATAAAAAGAAAATTAAATAAAGAAAAATAGGTGACCTTGTAACTGGCAGTGGTGCTGCAATAGAGAAACGTGGAAAAAGAGCTGATGAAGTGTGAGTGTAGTGGCAAAAGTGGAGAAAAAATAAGGAGTTATAAAAGTGAAAAGAGATGATGAACAAAAAAGAGGCCAACAATCATCATCATCAAATCTTTTCAAAAGAGCCATTAGACAACCAACTTATCTCCAAACAAATTTAATTTTTGTTGTCATACCCAATTAGAATTTTCATTATACATTGTCATTATAATTATTCTTCAATTTCCATTATAATTAACTAGTTTTTAACTTTTTCAATTAAATTGTTTTGATTTTTTCAATTCTCATCGTGATCAGGCATTTCTTCATGATTTTTTTTTGTTAAAAAGTACTATAGTTAGTTTTATTCAATTCAAACTTTAAGCTATTCAAGTATAATTAATCTTATTGCCAACCTACACTTATATTTAGTTACCCCAATTTCCATTTAAATTTCTTGTAGAATTCACGCAAATCGATAAGGAAAGCTTGGAGATATTATTCTATTTCTAATCCTTTTAAGAATTTTACACATCGTTTCGATTAAAAGTCAATTTAGCACAAGTTTGAGGAACTTACAATACTCTCGCACGCATCACACACTTAAAGTCGAAATTTGCCATTCCTCAGGCACAACACTATTTTTGAATACGAAACTTAAAAAAGTATAATCCATGTAATTTCCTCCAAAGAAAATTATGGAATAATCGAGTTTAGACTTTTGGAAAATTTGATACTTTTCAAAATCAAGTTTGGTCTAAGAAGAAAGAACAAATCCAGCAATAAGTAGCATATATCAATTTAAGAGATGAAATTCAAGTCTCATTTTTCTTATAAACCAAAAGTAATAATAATTGCTTCTTCTAAAGAAAAGGCAAATGGTAATGAAAGACTAGCAACAAAAAGGAACCAAACTGATTAAAGAAAACATATAATTGCTATTTCAAATTTTCCCAACAGGCCAGAGGCCAATTACATAAAAATGTTTTTTCTCATAATTGTTACTAGATAAAACAAACAGATAATATGTCCTTTTATTTATTTATTTATTTATGTATCTGTTAAGCTCAAAGCTGAAGATCCAAATCAGGCTGCTTGTTATCTGTTAATAAGTTGGATCTTCTAGTATTCCAAAAGATTTGAGCATTAGACTCTACCTGATTATGATAGCCTTGTCTATTGCCTGTTGCTCCAAGAAAATTCTTTGTATTTAGTAAGGGTATTTCTTGAGTTGATACAGTCTGTTAATGTTTCTCTGGCAAGGATGATTTCTGGTATAATCGAATCTTCTCATTATCCTGTGGCTGCAGCACCGGAAGATCACATATTGCAGGCAAACCCCATGAGGCCTGTATTGCAGATGCAGAGGCTGAGGCAGCAGAGGCAAAGGAAGATGCAGCAGAGGCAAAAGCAGGGGCAGCAGAGGCATAGGCAGAGGCAAAGCCAGGGCCAGCTTTGCTGGTACTCGGAAGTTTACTAGTTTGATAAGGCTTTGACTGGTCATTTAGTACCCAAGACTGTGATTCATTGCTGATATGAGAACACGGAGCAGAAGGCAAATCTTCAGACCCTGTAAGAGGATAATATGAACCTGATGGAGTGCAATTGTTTCGACTTTGAATAGCACTAATCTGATCCACAGTTGATATAAGAAGGTCCATATTCTCACATGTTTTAGAAGAATCACAACCATCCAAATTTCTGCTCCTATAAGTAGCTGTGCAAGTTGGGATTGGTTCGCCCCGAAAAACAGTTGGTCCATAGTTACAGACCATCTTGCCTTTATAAGAACCAGCAGGAGGATTAGAAATGAAGTTATTCTTATGACTCTGGGGGGCAGATGGTGTAGGAACCAGACAATGATCAGCAGTCTTGCTAAAATGTGCTTTTGGAGTCCAAGAAAGATAGTTTGCAGCTCCAATTGGAGATTTTTCTAGTTTCTTCTTGGCAGTAATTTGAGCTACAGGTCCTAAATCTTTAGCAAATTGCATTAGACTGTCTCCATATCGAGCAGCTGAACTAGTAACCTGCTCATAAACACGAGAATGCAATTAAATTTGGGAAATAAATAGAATAAATTACAATAACACTCTTAGTTCAACATGATTAACACTTCCGTTTGTTTTCTTTTTTCAAATTGCTTAACTAATTTTAATCCCTACACTAAATTTATTGGTAAGTGCAAGTTACTGTGTGTGCGTGTGTGTGTGTTTATATATATATATATATATATATATAATTGCTTAACTAATTTTAATCCCTATACTAAGTTTATTGGTAAGTGCAAGTTTTTATTAAAATGTTTTACAATCTAATAACTCATGAACTACAATACGTTATGTTAAAAAATTTTAGGGATCAAAGTGTTACGCGAGTAAAATTCATAATTTTGTAAATAAATATACCTAAGCCTGTTTGTGTGTCCACTCTTATAATAAACTTACAGGGATAAGTGACTTTGAGGTATTATAAGCTGTTGAAAGTATCTTCGCATTCTCACCGTTGAAAGAATTCTTAGACATATATGTCATCCGCCTTTCAGCTCCAGAAGACCTGCCATCTCTTGGCACTGCTCAAAGCAAGCAAATTAATTCCAATATTCAAGCATTTTAGTAAAAGAAATTAGTTAATCTCTCCAGTTAATGACATCATAATTTTGAATTTTATACATTTTTTTTGAATATGTAAATTTGTGCATTGTTTTAAATGAATTCAAGGTATACAACCTATATTTCTGTCTTAATATTAGCACTCAAATTGAAAGGAAACATAGATATGACTCTGCTAATTTAACAATTAATAGATGCCCTCAGTCTTAAGAAACAACAACAGTTGTAATATCTAGTAAAATTAAAAAGTACCAAGGAGTCTGTTTCTTCTAAGATAGCAAGTTTTGTCAAAATTTGCCTTCAATTTTCAATGGTATATTAGCATGGACACATGCCCCATACTTGGATATTTTTTAAACCAAACCACAAAATTATGTATTAGTTCGGTAAAATTGAAAGAATAGAATATAATT
This sequence comes from Garcia nutans, assembly GCA_947685225.1. Classification (NCBI taxonomy): domain Eukaryota; kingdom Viridiplantae; phylum Streptophyta; class Magnoliopsida; order Malpighiales; family Euphorbiaceae; genus Garcia; species Garcia nutans. The sequence goes on from CANTUV010000044.1 coordinate 23,064,047, forward strand.
GAAAAAACACTAGAAGTTCAGGATTGTTAGATCATTAGGCCTAATCACTTACCAGGAACAAATTCATTTTTCATTTGGCTCACATAAGGCTTCAAAAAGGATAAAGCATGGGATTGCTGGGTAGTTCTTTTTTGAGATTGATCATTAAGAGAAACACCGTCTTTTGAACTACCAGTTTCAGCAGGTTTTGCAGCTTCACTCTGTGGTTTCCTGCCAGGATGTCTTCTCGTCCGTGAGTACTCCAATTGGAAGTTCTCTGGCTCAGCTCTAAAAGCACGGAAAAGCCTCTGAGCCAATTCACTTACAGCTCGAGCCTGAAGGTAATGACATTTTTCATTAGTTGAGATACCAGAATATTTTCTTGGTATGATCACAAGTTTGAAATATAAATAAATACTTAAATGAACTAAATGAGCCTACCTCTGTATAATACACAGTAGTCGAAGAATTGAACTTCATTGCAGTGCTAGATATGAGAAATACATCGCGCAGTGAAATAAATAAACTTTTTTTTTTGTTGGAAACAAACCTCAAACTGTTCAAAACTCGTGTACATTCCTTCCTGAAGTTTAGCCCTCATGGTGCCAAAGTCCATTGATTCTTTAATTATATTGTAATAGTCAGCCACCTTAAAAAGAAAGACAAATAATGTGTTTATTGAAAAGGTGTCCCCAGTGCACAAGATCCTTGTTTTTGCGAGGTTCAAGGAGGATAATCATAATAATGTGTTTATTATGGATAAGAAAAAGAAAAAGATCTCAAGGTGTCAAAGGTTGCACTGCATACCTCCTGAGGGTCAACTGGCTGTGCAAATATCTCTTGTGTGTCTCTCCTGTATGAAAAGCATAATGAATGTAAGATGAGAAACTAATGTAATATACTACTCGACCCATGTAATAAATTCATCTTGCTAAGTAATTTAATTACCTTTGCAGTATGTCAAGGATAAACTCCAGTGTCTGTTTCTTTGGCATCCGTAAATTCTCTGTTTGTTCTTTGATAAAAAATAATTTAATCAGAACTAGGAATTTAGAAAACAAGATTTTGTATTCAAGTTTCCGTATGTGAATTATGGGCTCACCCGATTTTATGGCAGTATCATCATGTTTTTGGTTGTCACCTTCCTGTTTACAACTAAATGTAAGAAAAGGCGGAAATATATCCTTAAATGATTTACTAAATGAAAGCGCTATCAAATATCCCAATAGTCGTGTGAAGCTTTATATTGTAATAGACAGGCTTATAAATTTTTTGGTTGATCTTTAACCCTAGTTCAAACTCTCAACCTTTCCATCTTAGAGACCACTACAATACCATAAACTGAAAGGTTGCAAGTTCAAATCCTAGTAAAAAATCTAATTAAATATAAGTACTTCCATTACAATATGCAAGTTGGAAAAGCAAGTATATAGCATCTTTTGTTTACAGAAAGAAAACCATCAATTACCAAACTACAATCTGATATCCCATTTGCTAGTACATTTTCTGGTAAAAAAATGCATGTGCTTGAACTATCTCAACTCAATTTTCAACTTTCATTATTTTAAAGAAAGTAAACTACCAATAAAAAACAAGCAGAAAAGTACAAATAGAAGATCTTGTTCCAACTGGCTTATCACATCATCATTCAAAATACGTATGATCATGAAGAAATTGCTTATTTGCAAATCAAATTTAACAAGCTAATGATCATAAATAATGAGAATTATTTTTATTACATATTAGTTGAAACAGCTTTGCACTGCTTTTCAGAAAATAAGAGAAGTGAGCACTAAGGAGCAACTTCACTATCAATTTCAATTTGAACATGGAAGAAGCTGGCAGATTACAAAATGTAGTAAGAAAGAGCAAGTTAGTCATAAGAACTTAATTCTACAAATTAGCAGCTAAAATTTCCAAAAACATGATTACCATAATTTCGTATAAATGACACAACATGCACAAAAGGGGACAGTAAAACTTCCCATTTATAGATGAAATAAAGCAGAACACACTTATTTCTGTTAATGTACTACATAATAAACAGTAAAAAACATACTGTAGAGCTAAAAGAGAAATGATTAAATACATAATAAATAAGATATACAATAACAAAAGAAAAGAAAGCGAAAGAGGGAGACCTGATGAGGAGAGTCAGTAACAGAATTAACTACCACTGCTTGAAGACTTTTACGGTTGCGGCCTCTTCTTTTAGCAGCTGATGGTGGTGCTGTTGATGAACTAATGACTGATTGTGTGCCCTTTTGGAGAGCTAGAGTGCGTGCTTTCTCCTCCAATTCAGATATTCGAGCACTCCTTCTATGTCCTGCTGTTGCTACCCTCTTTTGCATTTTTATTGACGATAAAATTACAATTCCCCTATGCAATTACAGTGCAATGTTAAGAAACTAATTTTTTTGGCTAAATACACACAGAACTTCATCAATTAGTTAGTTTTGTCAGAGCTGATTTTGGCTGATAATGGCTAAACACCACAATACAAATGAATGAAATTTAAAAAATAAATAAATAAAACAAAATTGGAATTTATTAGCTTTGCTTTAACTTCTGCTACTTCCCGCACTAAAAATGGGAAGAATCTGATATGATATTCAGTAGCTCAGTTTTTTCTCGAACCAAAAAGAAAATGGAATATAAAAATTAAATGTATCCTAACAATGCACAAAATAGTGGACCCACATGTAGGATCCACATGGTATTTGCACAGACCATATCTAGCACCTCATTGGTCAAATCTGATTCTCCTATGAAACTAATTATTTTCATTCTATTTTCAAAGTAAATATAGTTTTCTTTCAATTCATTTTTCTTTGCTTAGATATTCTTTCAGATCTCCAAAAACCTTTTTTTTTTCCTGCCAAACAAAACATCAGAAAGAGAGAGCAATCCAAAATCAACACAAGCAAGACAGTTATTGAAGATGAAGAAACATATAACAATTAAAAAATCAAATAAAAAAAATCTTAAAAAATAAATCAATGAATAAATAAGGAGAGTATATGGGGCAAAAGAGAGTTGGCCAGCTGGAACATATGGATGGACAAAAAAATTGACTTCAATGAATAAACACATCAATAGCCTAATAAGCAAGCACAGGATAGAACAGCAGGAAAATTTTTGCTGTAAACACAACAACAACTAAGCCTTAGTCCCAAACAAGTTGGGGTCGGCTGTATGGATCCTCAACAAAATAAGCTCAAAAGACACCAAAAAAGATACTCCAGCCTTAGGCCCCTTCCAAGACACGGATTTTACGTCTCCATTCAAGTCTGTCATTAATCAAATCCGCATCAAGATCTAAGGCACGTAAGTCTCTTGCTATCACCTCCTTCCACACAGTTCTAGGTCTTCCACGACCTCTAGCCCCCTCAATCAACAAATTCTCACACTTACGAACCGCAACATTAGGAGGTCTTCTTAAAACATGTCCATACCATCTAAGTCTTCCTTCCCTCACCTTATCTCCGACATCCGCTACTTGGACTTTTTGTCGAATATGAACATTCTTAATTTTGTCCAGTCTGGTATGTCCACTGTAAACACACAATGCACCAAATTATGTTGAAAGAAATCGCACAAGGCAAATTACCAAATTGACTCTTACACCAATAACAAACTTTTTAATGCAACTAAACAGTTCGATGATGGTAGAATATGATTTTCTTCCAAAACTGGCAAAATCTGCACTCCTTCCTACTATCAACCTTTTTACCTAAAATGATACACTGAAATAATATTTAGAATTTAGATTACAACATCTGCCTACTTGAGACAACTCTTCTGCATATAAATTGAGATGCTGTGCACCCTAGTCAGTGATATGGTAAGTGTTACGTTAAAAAATCAATTCGACAAATGTACGGTGATTCAAGTGCCAGTAACTTCCTGCTTGGGTCGACCTGAAATAATAGTCGACACATGTGGCACAATGACAACTCATTAGGTAATGTCTTTATCGACGAAACAAACTTACCAAGTTAAGCCTGAATATTTTCCAAAACGGCTATGTTGAATCACTAGTCCAGACGATACAATATACAAGTGCCATATATGTGTGGATATGGTATCTGAATAAAGAAGAACAAATAATAAGATGGAAAATGCCAACAATGCATATTGCTATATATGTGACTGCTAAGCCTATTGGCTAATGTGAACGGAGTCGTAAATGAGCAAATCTCATCCTCGTCTGGCAGCTTCTTTCCTCTGCCCCTATTTGATGCACGAAAAATTATTTTGGAAAGAACAAACAACTATGATCATATGATGAAGTCAAAACATTTTGCTCTTATTAGGCTGTTAATATATGGAACCACAGTCAGAGACGCAAACATCAGCATTTCTCGAATTACGGAAGACTTTATTATAATATCTAAATATCACGTTATGATACAAAATTTGTAAATTAGTTTTGATGTACTGTTACTGTACAAAATTGGATCTCATCCACTCTAAGGACCAGAAAATACAGGAAAAAAAATCTACAGGCCTTTGATGGCTTTTGACAAAGCCTTTTGACGTATGGATTCACCATTTTGGAGGCTTTTGTGCATCTCATCATCATTTCAGTTCCAAATGCCTTCATATGTAGCATGGTATTACTATCTATCTTCCAAAGATATGACAAATGCTACCCCTTCACATATTATAAAAACCATCAAATTGTTCCTGTGCCTGAGTCGCATTTCATGGGCTCACGCTCACTCATTACAGAAAACTGAGCTAACAATCTCTCTGTATGGAGTCAGGAAGAAGACGTATGGAGGAAGAAAAATGTTATGCCTCCAACTTAACAGCTGCATCAATGGCATCAACAGCACTATTTTGTTGAGTCCATAACTGTGCATATCTTCCTGCCTTGGTCAACAGAACTTCATGGGGTCCCTGCTCAACCACCTTCCCATTCTCCAGAACTATTATCTGAAAACCATATTCGAAGGAATGCAAGACGGTATAAATATGCAGTATAGGTAGAAGAAGAGAACAACAGAAAGATTAATGCTATGGTGCACAGATAGCAATAAACTCCATTGCTGAATTGAAAAGACTGTTCTGTTGGGGCATCCAACTAAAAGCTTAAATTAGTAGGTCAGGCCTACAAGGTAATATTCATATGCAGCCAGTGACAGACTTCTTTTTTACTATTGCAAATATATGTGTGCAAATTTCAAAAAATTCCCTAAAATGTCGCATTAACTAGTTCAAATCAAAATTGAAAAATGCCAAAACTAACAAACAAAATTTTCTAACCAAACTTATCCAAGAGAAACTGCACCAAAATCATGAGAAGGAAAACTGAAAAAAACCAAACTGAAATTACAAACAATACATGCATACAGTTCAGGTTAATTTTGGTTATTTTGGTTTGCTTGTCGTTAACCGAAAAAACAAAATTGAATTTTAGAAAACCTAACCAAAAAAACAAAATTGTATAGATTTGGTTTTTTTTTCCTCCTTTAATCTTAATAGCGCTCACCTCTTTTTGAATTGTATCCACACTTAAATGATATAATTAGAAGGAAAATCTTATTGTATATTTATTTAAATGAGAGATTAAGGTGCAAAATAATATTAATATTAAATAAATAAGAGAATACAACTTTCTAAATATTAATATATTATTAAAATTTAAAATAAAGAATGACTTATCATTACCTGCATAAGAGCAAAAGTAAACTAATTAATCATGTCAAAGAAACTTCATAATATTCTTTTATGCATATTCTAGTTAATACTTACAAATAAAATGAAAATTTTATTTTATAATATTTTGTAAAAATAGTTAATACATAGTTTTAAAATGATTATCAACTAACTTTTTTAAAGAACCATTAAATTTTTCTCAATAAAAATAAGTAAAATAAATATGAAAAGAGTAAGATAATAATTTTCAACAAGAATATCTGAATATATAATTTTTTAGAAAAAAAGTGAATCATTAAAATTTTCAATTTAATATATTATTGAATACTTCATTTTAATTTAATATTTTATAATTTTTAATCTCATTTTTAAAATATTATTATTAATTAATGGCTTTTTGCTAACTTGTCCCCAGTTTAGACAAGCTGTCCATTTTTATTCTTACAAATATATCCTCCAAATTTCCAATTTGTTGTATTTCTAAAATTGGATATTCTTGTAATTTTAATCATATTCAAAAGCTGGATTAAAGAAAACATCTTAAGAAGTGAAAGGAAAAAAAACAGCATCTATCTCTAATTCTTAAAAAATTAGAACTTGAACAACTAACCAAATATGACAGCGAGATAATCTATTCTATTGGGAATTGAGATAAACTTTTATTTTTACTTAACTGGTAATGATGCTCAATTTTCATTGTCTTTTATAGATTCTAAATTATGGACTTAATAATTTTTCCACAATCATGTGTTAAAAAGCTAATTTCTATCTCATTCAGAAATCAAACTTTATTTCTACCAAATAGTCTAAGTCTCAAATAATAACTAATTAAACTTTTGCTAAAAACATCTAAGTATTTATTTCTCTTAAATTAAATAAAATTTTATTCTTTAAATCTCTTAAATAAAATAAGTATTGACTCTTCAACACTCACATCTTTAACTGATTTGTTTTTCTTGAATTTGTATCATGAATATGTACAAGATTTGTCGCTCCAACAACAACAATTTTTTTGTGTATCAGACAGAAATCTGGAGGAAAGGATGAGGGTGCTTTTTGCAAAACAAAAATAGGAATTCTGTTTTTATATTCTAATATGAAAATATAATTAAATTACAAGATTATCCAATTTTAGAAATACAACTAATGGCGAATTAAAGGATATATTTGTAAAAGATAAAAATGGACAGCTTGTTAACTTGCCTGAACTAGAGACAAGTTAGCAAAATCCTTAATTAATACATGAAACTTGTAAATACTATATTTTAATTATCACATATTTAAAAAAGTACATTTTCATTAAAAATTACATATGAAAACTGATATAAAAGGAAAATATATAATTTTAATTAATAAAACTAGAAAAGAACAAAGACTAAAAAAAGAAATGGACTTCCTGAAATAAAAGTTAAAATTAAATACCAAAAGTTAAAAAAAGAACAAAGACTAAAAAAGCACCTAGCTTAGGTACATAACCATCTCATTTCTTGTATTTTCTGTCTTCTTTTGGGATGAAAAGGTTGTTGCTTATTATTCTATAATAGACTGTATCATATGTTTCGCCTTGTATTGTTTTGTTGCAGACAACATATGGGGAAAGCCCATATTGGCATGCCAAAATTCCATTGCCATCTGGCTGATACTGGAAATTTTACCCATATTTTAAAACCCTTTTTAGGTCCCACGCCTATAAAGAAAACCTTTGCATTGATATAGCCTACTAGTCCTAATCCTAATTGAACATGGACTCTATAAGAGGCACGTCGGGTGTGGGGATGGGGGTGCAGGTGGCTAGTTGGCGATGGTGGGACTTGGGAGGGTTGGCCTACCTTATCCCATGAAAAATAAAAAAAAAATACTTTATATACCCATGCTAACTAAAATAATCATGCTGCTGTGAATTGAATAGCAAGCTGCAATAACACTTAATATGTAATCTAATTTCGACATCCCACAAATCATGTTTCTTTTATGAACTTTGAAATAATTTCTTTCAATTAGGCCCTAAAAATTCAGCTCATTAAGAAAAACATATGATATGTTAATATGCTTACCTCATCACACTGCATTGCAGTTGTAAGCCTGTGAGCAACAAATATTGAAGTCCGGTTATTGGCTAATGACTTCAATGCATTTAATATCTCTGCTTCCGTAGTGCTGTCAAGTGCACTTGTAGCTTCATCACACAGCCTGAGCAAATCAAAACATCCAATATACATGACTGAGGAAGAAAAGAAAACTATATTTTATGTTAGGTTCCTAAATAGAAAGAATCTATAATAAGAATAATTTATTTTATTAGTAAATCTATTATAGTAAACAACTCAATATTAAATAGGAAATAACTAAATAGTGAATAGAAACCCTAACATTTTACTTTCAAAGATCACTACTGAAAGCAAGATTCAGGAGAGAGTTCTTGTACAAACACCTAAGCAAAATAACTGATGTGTGGAAAGTATTGCTCTACAGAGAGAGCACCATAAAACACCTGTTAGAAAACTATAACAATAGAAATAGTTTATAATGAAAAATATAGGATATTCTCAGGATATCAGCATTAAATGTACATATAATGAGAATGCCAACACTGCAGAGTAGACAAACAATGATGGTTAAAGAAATTAGAGATACCAGCCAAAAGGAGGTCTATTATTTGGAAGCAACACCAAAGACTACACATTTTGAAAGTGCATGATCAATAAAAAAAAAACTGCTTAAATGGGTTGTGTTACACGAATTAGCTGTATACAACTATACAGATATAATTATAGAGCTAACTCTATAGCTCTAGGCTAGCTAGCTATACGTATAGTTGAATAAATTTATAGACTTGATAGGAGCTAATGACTAAACTCCCAAGTTTATAATTGTATGTATATATATATATATTCAACTATTCTATTATTGAATAATATCATCAAATTCTGTTAAGTGACATAGTATCAAAGCCTCCTCCATAATCTGTTCCGTTTTTCTTGGGACATTGATATACAAATTCTGGGTCACTCTATTAGAGAGAATGTCTGACATCATCATAGGTTAGGAAGGAGCGCCACATGCCAACCGGCTTTTCCCCAAATTCTGGTGACCAGAATCCCTGCACATTAGCCATACATGCCATCAAAAGGATCTGCCATGCACCAAGGGCGTGTTTGTTGCTAGAAACCTCTCTGGTTGCCATTTTTGTGCTCATTTTTGTGCTCACCGGGCTTTGTTCAGCCCACTTTTGTGCTTCGTTTGTCATCAACTTAGACTTCGATTTTTCTTTGATGCCAAGTTCAGATAGGGTTTTGTACAACACTTATTTGTGCTTTGCTTTATCATAAACTATTTGGATATTTAGTTCTTATGCTTCTCTGTTTGTTTTGGATATTTTATTTGGATTATAAAAAAAAAAAAAGGGTTCATCAAGTTCGGGTACCTTTTATTTCAATATTTTTTCTTTATTTGGAGAAAAAAAGGGGAGGAGGTTTGGTTCTCTATTTGTATATTTTGAATTGGAATTATGGCCGAGACAGCTGAGACAAAGTTAGCAATTAATGTAACTCCTATAATGTCAACAATCACGGACCACAAGCTCAATGGCTCTAATTATCTGCCAATTCAAATGTATTTGCAAAGTATTGAGGATGATCATCTGATTCACGATCCTCCTAATGATGATTTGAAATAGACATGGTTAAGGGAGAATGCTTGATTGTTCCTGTAGATACGAAATTCTATCAATAGAGAGGTAATTGGCTCGATTAATCACTTTGAATTTGTTAAGGAATTAATGGAATATCTAGATTTCTTATATATCTAGATAACATCTATGGTCCGGCTTCAGGGGAGTATTACAATAATTAGCTATATATATAATTATAGAGCTGACTCTATATCTCTAGGCTGGTTGTATAGTTGAACAGATTTATAGACTTGCTAGAAGCCAATGACTTAAGCCAATGATTTAAGTCACACGTTTATAATTGTATATATATTCAACTCTTTTGTATTGAATAATATTATCAAATTCTATTAGGTAACAGGTTGAGTAGAATAAGTTCATCAAAGGATTGGATGTGAACCGGACTGACGTATATCCTAATTTAATATGTTGAAGGACATTCAATTCAATCCCAAATATTAATTCTTGGGAATTTTTTAAGTTTCAGTCCATATATATTGTCCATATTTTCTACCTAACACTTTGAAGTTTCTAGTTATAATAGAAATAAAATAGAAATTGAATTTTAATTTAATGGGAAAACAAAATGCATATATGGGGTTACAAATGGTGTTGACGATAATAGTATGTTGCCATATATTGTAAATCTCTGCATACTCCTAATTAGAATAGGAATCCTTTGTATAAATCAATCCAAAATTCCCTTGTAAATCAAGATTGAGAAGAGAATAAAACTCAGAAATCTTCTCCTAACAATCTTCATGGTATTAGAGCAATTTCCAGATTGAAACTTCAATTTTCCCTTTTTGGTACTGTACAAAAACCCTAGAATTGAAGGCTGCATTCTAATCTCACTTAAGACACTTCCACTAATCTCACCACCACTTCAGTCAAGATCGGAATACCACCGCTGGCCATTCTCTAGATTCCATCAACTGGTCTCCCAGCACATCAGCCACACGCTAGAAAACCTATCTGCGGTACTGTTCACTCACCAGCCCGTGAAGCTCACTGCCACGACAATTCTTCCTCCAGTCATCCTCTCAGGGCTCGCCGTTGTATTTCCAGCCTATTCCTTCTGTTTCCAATGCCATTGGTGCTGGTTAGAGAAGCTGTCCTCATTTCTAAGCTATTATGCGTTAATGTATGTTTGGGTTTTATTTATTTGTTTTTCTCTTGGCTGATTTAAAATGGCAGAAGCAAAGAAATCAACTATTCCTAGTTCTAACAACCCGTCATTTCAAATAAGTCCTGTAAAGTTTGATGGAACTAATTATCATGTTTGGTCAAGATCTTGTTTGTTGTTTATCAAAGTTTGAGGATTGCAGGGTTATATTAATGGTGATGAAAAGAAACCAGATACCACTAGCAGTGACTATAATCAATGGGAATCCGAAAATTTTCTTGTGATGTCTTGGCTCATCTATGCAACCCCAAATTGCTCAGACATATCTTCTACTCAATACTGCAGCAAAGATATGGACCATGGCAGCCTGTACTCTCAAGTCTGTAATGATACTCAAATTTTTGAACTTCGAAATAAAATCCATGGCACAAAGTAAGGTAAGATGACTATTTCTCAATATTTTTCCGGACCCAGTGGACTATGGCAAGAACTTGATTATTATCAAGACTTCCAAGCTGACTGTGGTGGAGATGCGGTAAAATTTAAAAAATTGGTTGAGAAGGAACGAATATATGATTTTTCGGTGTGTTTAAACACTGAATATGACCAAACAAGGGTTCCAATACTTGGTAAAGATCCTCTACTCTTCTTACAGCAAACCTATTCTTATGTCCAGCAATATGAAAGTAGGAGAAGTGCCATGCTCCAAATAGCACCTGTCGAAAAAGCTGGATTAGTTGCACAATTTCCTGATCAACTCAAAGCTAACAGTTAGTCATCTGATAAAGATCACTTGCAGTGTGATTACTGTGGCAAGCCCAGACACACTCGAGAACATTGCTTGAAGCTGCATGGATGACCAACTAAGGGTCATGGAGGAAGGAAAGGGGGTCCCACATGGCCTCAAGCAAATCTAGCAGAGTATTATAGAACTCCCGAGCCACCTACCGCCTTGAGGAGATTCAAAATCTACGACATCTCTTATCCTAATTGGACTCTCCATCACCTATTGGTATATCAAATTTTGAGCAATCAGGTATCGCTTTTCTTTCCAACTCTAATACTTATCCTTGGATTATAGACTCTAGAGCTAATAGACATATGACAGACTCTTCTAAAGTGTTATTAACCTATTCTTCTTGGAAAAAGGGTGATAGTGTAGCATGGCCAATGGGTCTTTTACTCCTGTATCCAGAACAAGTTATGTTGATTGTACTAAGGATATTAAATTGTCTTTAGTACTTCATGTGCCTCGTTGTCCTATTAATATATTTGTTCTCTAACAAAAGCTCTTAATTACAAAATTGAGTTTTTTCCCACTCATTGTATCTTTCAGTATCTTCACACAAGGAAAAGGATTGGCAATGGTAGACTGCAGAATAGCTTGTATATCTTTGGAAGGAAGCCAAGGCTCAATGATAAATCAAGCCATTTTTGGGAATAAGGAAGTCAATCGAGAAATCTTACACTGGCATTGGCGATTAGGACATCCATCATTTTTTAGAGAAATTATCTGCCAATTTATTTCAAAAGGATATGTTTGATTCCTTATTTTGTGATGCATGTGAACTTTGCAAAGCATACGAGTTCTTATCATCTAAGTAATAATTAAAGTGTTATTCTTTTTATGACTATTCATTATAATGTTTGAGGACCTACTCAGACTCCTTTATTTGGTCAATGATGGTTTGTCATTTTTATTTATTGTTGCACTAAAGTAACTTGGATTTACTTGATGAAAGCATAAAATGATGTGTTCTCATGTTTTCGGTCGTTCCGTATAATGATATATACAAAGTCTGATGCTAAAATTAAGATTCTCATAACAGACACTAGTACAAAATGACAATTTTCAATGGATGGTAAATTTCGAGCTTATTTGGACTCTCATGGAATAATTCATCAGATTGGTTGTCTATACTAGTGAACATAATGATGTTGCCGAGGGAAAAAACAGACACGTATTGGAAGTAGCTCGATCTCTTCTATTTACAATGAATCTTCCTAGGTATTACTGGGGACATGCAGTTCATTCTACTACTTAATAGAATGCCTCTCAAACCCTCAATTTTAGAAGTCCTATAAAGATGTTGCAAGATAAAAATTTTTACATTGTTTCTTCTAAGGTTTTTGGATGTGCATGTTTTATTCATAATAAGAATATTGGAAAATTGGACCCTATGGCTATTAAGTGTGTGTTGGATACTCTTCTACTCAAAAGAGTTACAAACGTTATCACCCACCCTCCAGAAAGTATTTTGTCAGTATGGATGTTACTTTTGGTGAATCAGAACCTTATTTCAACACCAATCAATCACCTCTTCAAGGGAAGAGTGAGATAGAAGAGGTGATGCATGGTTCTATGACTCTTTATAGCAATCTTCAGGGGAAGAGTGCAACCAAAGAGGAACATATTCCAACAAATAATTCCATTCAAGGAGAGATTGTTGGGTGTTTGGACAAACCCAACTTGAAAAGGCATTCAGCAAAAGATAAGACAGAGAAAGCCATCAACAATCTGCACCGTGTCAAGAATCATCCTCACTTCCTAAAGATACTAGTGAGTTGCCTTCACACTCTGATTCCTCTAGTGATTTGAATAAACCCATAGCTCAAAGAAAAGGGGAGAGATCATGCAATAAACATATCATCTCTCTATAAAGCCTTTGTCTTATCTGTTTCCTCCATGTTTGTTACACAAGACTGGAGAAAAGCCTTACAAGATTCAAAATTAAAAGAAGCCATGGTCGAATAAATTAAAGGTCTAGCTAATGGGCATCCGTTGATATGGGAAACTATCAGAGTTTGGTATAGAGGCTGATTTATCTCTCACACATTGGACCTGACATGGCATATGTAATCGATTTGGTAAGTCAATAAATGCACAATCCTCGTGAGCCTCATTCACAGACAGTTTTTTGGATTTTGTGATATCTAAAGTCTATACTAAGAAAATGCCTTCTTTTCTCCAAACATGGTCACCTTCAAATAGATGCTTTTACAGGTGCAGAGTAGGTTGGGTTTCTTTACCATGAAGATCAACCTTTTGGCTATTGTATGTTTGTGGGATAAAACTTAGTTATTTGGAGAAGAAAGAAGCAGAGCATGGTTTCTCAATCAAGTGTTGAGACAGAGTATAGAGTTATCACATAAAGAGTTTGTGAATTACCATGGCTACAAAAATTATTAGACGAATTAAAGTTTTTAAGAAAGGATAATTTGTCAATTTTTGCGACAACAAAGCTACCACTAGTACAGCTCATAATCCAGTTCAAGACTATTGTTATGGAAAGAAGTGTAAAAAAGGGAAGCTTGATTGTAGGAGATAAATTAGGAAGTAATGTAAATAGGGAAGCTTGATTGTAGGAGATAAATTAGTCAATATTTTTGCCTAGATATGCTAATTAGAACTTGTATAAATAGATAGTTTGTATCCTATTTAATAAAATGAGAAATATAGAGTTTACATGGTATCAGAGCCTTCATTCTTCATAAGCCGATCACTGTTTTCTCCTTTTTGCTCTTCTTTGCAGTTTTTTCCGCTTCCTGGTGTGAAGCTTTCTCTACTGCAGGTCTAGGTCATCTATCTAGACCTGCGCATTTGTGTCACAGCCACCCCTGGGAGGTTGCTCGGCCATAGTTCGGTCCCTGCCTGAAGTCCGGCCGCCTGAAGCTCCGCGCGTGAGTGTCATGCGCCGCCTGAAGACACTGCTCCCTGTTCCACGCGCCGGCGCGTGAGAGAGCATGACGCACTTTCCGGCGGACGGCTTCTGATTTCCTGCGTCGACTCACTGCCAGTGGGTTGTTTCCGGCTTCTGATTTCAGCGAACGGCCTTCCTTTGGGTTGAGGTTTGAGTTTTTTTTTTTTTGCCTCTGTCCTGTTTCCTGTTGCATTTTGATTCTCTGTTCAGTCTGCCTTTGTTCTATTTTTTTTGTTAATATGGGTGATCAGAAGACCACGATTACAGATATGGTTCCAATTGTGAGTAAAATAACAGAACATAAACTTGATGGATCTAATTTTATAGATTGGAGTAAGACAATTAGGATTTACCTGAGAAGTGTTGATAAAGATGATCATTTAACTAGTAATCCACCTACTGGAGATACTAGGCAGCAGTGGTTAAGGGAAGATGCCAGGTTACTTTTACAAATCCAAAATTCCATTGACAGTGAGATTGTTAGTTTGGTTACTCATTGTGAATTTGTCAAAGAATTGATGGAGTACCTTGATTTTTTGTATTCTGGAAAAGGTAATTTGTCTCGTATCTATGAAGTTGTAAAAGGTTGTATCGTGTTGAACAACAGGATAAGACACTTACAACTTATTTTTCAGAAATAAAGAAAATTTATGAAGAGCTTAATGTTTTATTACCTTTTAGTCCTGATATCAAGGTGCAACAAACCCAGCGAGAGCAAATGCCTGTTATGAGTTTTCTTGCAGGATTATCTCCAGATTTTGAGACTGCTAAATCTCAAATTCTGTCAGGCAGTGAGATCACTAATCTTCAAGAAACTTTTTCTCGAGTACTACGTACTGAAGGTTCTCACAGCCCTTCTCCGTCGATGAATAGTGCTCTAATTAGTCATAATTCTGTGTCTGGACAATTTGGGAATCAAGGAAGAGGAGGTACTAACTTCGGAAGTAGAACTATCAATCGGGATCCTAGTGCTGTTATATGTTACTATTGTCATGAGCCAGGTCATACAAAACGAACTTGCAAGAAATTACTCAAGAAACAACATAAGGCAAATATAGCTACACAAGATACTATGACCACTTCTTCTGACAACACTGTGACGATATCTGCTGCGGAATATGCTGAGCTTTCCAAGTATCATTCATCTAAGTCTACTGACCATTCCATTGCTGCTATTGCCAATTCAGGTACTCCTAATACATGTCTTATGACTGCCTCGTCCAATTGGGTCATTGATTCTGGCTGTTCAGATCATGACAGATAATTCTAAACTTCTGTCTTTTTTTAAAAAAACCTGGTACATTTAGTCATCATGTAACCTTAGCTGATGGGTCTAAATCTCTCGTTAGAGGTATTGGTACAGCCAGTCCTACTCCATCTCTTCCCTTATCTTCTGTCTTATGTTTGCCCCACTTTTCATTTAATCTATTGTCTGTTAGTAAAATCATTCGTCTATTAAATTGTTGTGTGATCTTTTACCCATCTTATTGTGTGTTTCAGGATCTTTTGACGAAGCGGATTATTGGTAGAGGACGTGAGTCTGGGGGTCTTTATCTTCTGGATGAACAAGTTTCCGTAGCATGTGCTGGTGCTCTCTCTCCTCTAGAAGTTCATTGTCGTCTGGGTCACCCTTCGTTATCTGTATTGAAGAAGTTATGTCCGCAATTTCAGTCTTTATCTATTTTAGATTGTGAGTCTTGTCAATTTGCCAAAAATCATCGTTTACCTTTAGCTCCTCGAGTCAATAAACGAGCTTCTTCTCCTTTTGAGATAGTTCATTCTGATGTGTGGGGTCCATGCCCTGTTACTTCTCAAAGTGGGTTTAAGTATTTTGTTACTTTTGTGGATGATTACTCTCGTGTTACATGGTTATTTTTAATTGTTAGAATATATCCTTAATTTATGGCTTTATGTTGGGATATCCTAATTTTATGGCTGTGTTTATGCCACTATGTTTGCCTTTAGTCTTTTTCTATTATTTGTATATTTCTAATAGCAATAGGATTAGTCTATAAATACCAATTCAAATCTATTGTAAATTCAAGAGATTGAGAATAATAAGTTAAGATTTATCTCAAATTCTTCATGGTATCAGAGCCAAGTTGCTACTGACTTTTTTTTTTTTCCTGTTCTTCTTCTTCTTCCGGCGTCACTGTGAACATTCACCTTCACTGTGAAAATTCACCTCCTTTTTCCGGCGTTTATTTTCTCTCACCACCACCCACAGCAGGTGCGCAGGACGCCGGAGAGCCGGGCTGTCAAATCTCGTCGCCGGAGGGTGGCGCGTGGGTCCACACGCGCCGATTGAAGTTCTGGCCGGAGTATCATGCGCCGGCGCGTGAGCAAATTTCCGGCGTCCGTTTCCGACGAAACTTCACCAGCAGCCTCGCCTCTTAATTCCGAGTTTGTGTGTAGGCTCCATTCAAATTTCTGACATCTTTCGAAATTGGCAGTGGACTCAAATTGTATTTCAGTTCAGGTTTTTCTTCTGATTCTTCTTTAAAATGGCTTCTGGTTCAGATATATCAGGTTTGATCAAACCTCTGTTCTCTTCTATTTCCAGTTCTCCTGCCATTACTACTGTAAAATTGCAAGGTAGTGATAATTATGTTTCATGGGCTGCATCGGTTGAACTTTGGTTTATGGGTCAAGGTTATAGAGATCACTTAATTAAAAATGCAATTGATGTTGATGAAAAAGATAGGACAGTATGGACTAAAATTGATGCACAACTATGTAGTCTACTATGGCATTCTCTTGAACCAAAGTTGCTAACCCTATTTCAGTCTTGTAAAACTTGTTTTAAAGTCTGGACCAAGGCTAAAACGTTGTATACTAATGATATTCAACGTATTTATAAGGTTGTCGATAACATTGTTCATTTACAACAAAATTTTCAAGATATGCCCAGCTATTTAGGTCAAGTTGAAACTTTGAAGGATGAATTTAACTCTCTCATGCCTTTTTCTTCAAATGCCACTGAGCAAGAGAATCAACGAGATAAGTTTTTTATGGTATTAGCTCTCATAGGGCTTCGAGCAGATTTGGCTACTGTAAGAGATCAGATTCTTGCTAGTCCAATCATTCCTAAATTAGATGAAGTCTTTTCTCGTTTACTTCGCATCTCCTCCAACAATATTGAAACTGAAACTTCTGTATTAGTTGTACAGAAGAATAATCAGCAGGTAGATAGTCGAAAAGAGAAGGGAAAAGGCTCCAGATTTCATTGCTCATATTGTGATAAGGGGGGTCATACACGTGACCGTTGTTGGGCTCTTCATGGACGACCTCCCAAACCTAATCAGGGTAATCGTCCAACTGCTAATATAGTCCAGTCTCAAGGAAATGGTATTCTTCCTCTACCCACGACTCAAGCATCGAAACCTAACTCAGTTACATTAACTGGGATTGATTATGATGAATACTTACAATATCAAGTATTGAAACAACAGTCATCTTCTCCAACAGGTTCTGTTGTTCAACCGGGTACTTCCTTTGCTTGTCTCACACAATCTTCACCCACTGGATCTTGGATATTAGACTCCGGTGCTTCTGATCACATCTCTGGTAATCCAAATCTTTTCTCCTCTCTTACTACAATTAATTCCCAATTTTCAACAGTTACCTTGGCTAATGGGTCACAAACAATGGTTAAAGGAGTAGGAGAAAGTAAACCTCTCTCTTCTATGCCTTTAGTATCAGTCTTATATGCCCCTGCATGTCCATATAATTTGATTTCCATTAGTAAATTATCAAAACAGCTTAATTGTAGAGTAATCTTTGAATCTAATTCTGTTTTTGTGCAGGACCGCTGTACGGGGAAGATGATTGGAGAAGGTCATGAGTTCAATGGCTTGTATCTTCTCTCCTGTCCTACAACATCCACTGCCCTTACTTCCGCCGTTTCTATTGACCTACTTCATAGTCGTCTTGGCCATCCTAGCCTCTCCAAACTTCAGAAATTGGTTCCTGGTGCCTCCACACTTTCTTCTCTTGAGTGTGAATCATGTCAACTTGGAAAGCATACTCGTAGTTCTTTTCCAAAGTCTTTAAATAATAGAGCATCATCTATGTTTAGTGTTGTTCATTCAGACATATGGGGTCCAAGTCGTGTTGGTACTATTTATGGCTTTCATTATTTTGTCACTTTCATTGATGACTATTCTCGTTATACTTGGTTGTTTTTAATGAAAAATAGATCTGAACTATTTACTATTTTCAAAAATTTTTGTGCTGAAATTAAAAATCAATTTGATGTCTCCCTCAAAATTCTGCGAAGTGATAATGCACGAGAATATTTATCTCTTCCCTTTCAAGAATTTATGGCTTCACAAGGAATCATTCATCAATCTTCTTGTGCATATACCCCTCAACAAAATGGCATTGCTGAAAGAAAGAATCGACATCTCATTGAAACCACCCGCACAATGCTTATCCATCATAAAATGCCACTTCGTTTTTGGGGAGATGCAGTTCTAACTGCATGTTACTTAATTAATCGGATGCCCTCTTCAGTACTGCAAAATCAGAATCCTCATTCTATTTTGTTTCCCAATAAACAATCTTATCCTCTCTCTCCTCGTGTGTTTGGGTGTACCTGTTTTGTTCATAATCATACCCCTGGTAAAGATAAACTCCAACCCAAGTCTATTAAGTGTGTCTTCTTAGGGTATTCTCGTCTCCATAAAGGCTACAAATGTTATGATCCTACCACTAATAAATATTATGTTTCAGCAGATGCGACCTTCTTTGAAGCATCCTCATATTTTTCCACTAATCAGACAGGTGTTGTTGAGGCTCTACCCGCTCCCACTCTTCCTATTTCAGATGATCGATCCTCTCATAAACCATTACAAGTTTACTCTAGGCGACCTTCTCCTCCCACACATGATGTCTCTCTTGCAGGTACAGATGCCATACACTCATCTCCTCCGCCAACAACTTCTCCTACGCCGGTCTTGCCTCTAACAGAAGAACCCGCTCTACCTATTGCTCTTCGGAAAGGTATTCGTTCTTCTCGTAATCCTCATCCAATTTATAATTTTCTGAGTTATCATCGTCTTTCTCCATCATACTATACTTTTGTCTCTACTTTGTCTACTATATCTATTCCAAAATCTATTGATGAAGCACAAGCTAATCCTGGTTGGCAACAAGCAATGGTTGAAGAGATGACTGCTCTTCATGATAATGATACTTGGGAACTTGTTCCATTACCATCTGGGCAATCTGTGGTTGGTTGTCGTTGGGTTTATACTGTCAAAGTTGGTCTTGACGGAAAAGTTGCTCGCTTAAAAGCCCGCTTGGTTGCTAAAGGATATACTCAAATTCCTGGCCTTGATTATGGTGACACTTTCTCTCCTGTTGCAAAGATTGCCTCTGTCCGGCTTCTTATTTCTCTTGCTGCCATAAATCACTGGCCTATTTACCAGCTGGACATTAAAAATGCCTTTCTACATGGCAACCTAGCAGAAGAAGTTTATATGGAGCAACCGCCCGGGTTTATTGCTCAGGGGGAGTATGGGTTAGTTTGTCGATTGAAGAAGTCTCTTTATGGTCTGAAACAATCTCCACGCGCATGGTTTGGACGGTTTAGTTCTGTGGTTCAAGAATTTGGGATGCATAGAAGTGACGCAGATCATTCGATATTTTATCATCATACAGCTCATGGCAAGTGTATTTATTTGGCAGTATATGTCGATGATATTGCAATAACAGGTGATGATAATGAAGGAATTGCTCAACTCAAACAACATCTTCTCGGTCATTTTCAAACTAAAGACTTGGGAAAGTTGAAGTATTTTCTGGGTATTGAGGTAGCTCAATCATCTACAGGCATTGTTATCTCGCAGAGAAAATATGCCTTAGATATTTTAGAAGACATTGGGATGCTGGATTGTAAACCTGTGGAAACCCCTATGGATCCAAATATGAAACTTGTTCCTGGACAGGGGGAGCCAATAAAAGACCCTGGTCAGTATCGGAGGTTGGTTGGAAAACTCAATTATCTCAGTATCACGCGCCCAGACATCTCCTTTGCAGTAAGTGTGGTAAGTCAGTTCCTTCAAACTCCATGTAATAGTCATTGGAATGCAGCAATACGCATTCTTAGATATATCAAGGGAACACCAGGACAAGGTTTGTTGTATGAAAATAGAGGATATACACAAATTGTGGGATATTCAGATGCTGATTGGGCCGGTTCTCCCTCAGATAGACGATCAACCTCAGGGTATTGTGTATTTTTTGGTGGAAATCTTATATCATGGAAAAGTAAAAAGCAAGATGTTGTAGCAAGATCAAGTGCAGAAGCAGAATATCGAGCAATGGCTTTAGTTACATGTGAACTTATTTGGTTACAACAATTGCTTCGAGAATTAAGACGTGAAAATATGAGTCCAATGCAATTAATATGCGATAATCAAGCAGCACTTCATATTGCTTCAAATCCAGTTTTTCATGAAAGGACAAAACATATAGAAGTAGACTGTCATTTTGTCAGGCAAAAGATTGAATCTGGCTGCATTGTTACCAATTTTGTC
This sequence comes from Garcia nutans, assembly GCA_947685225.1. Classification (NCBI taxonomy): domain Eukaryota; kingdom Viridiplantae; phylum Streptophyta; class Magnoliopsida; order Malpighiales; family Euphorbiaceae; genus Garcia; species Garcia nutans. The sequence continues at coordinate 23,084,729 of CANTUV010000044.1, forward strand.
AGTTCAAATGATCAATTGGCTGATATTTTCACTAAAGCTTTAAGAGGACCTCGGATTGAATACATTTGTCACAAGCTAAGAGCATATGATATCTATGCTCCAGCTTGAGGGGGAGTGTTGGAATATATCCTTAATTTATGGCTTTATGTTGGGATATCCTGATTTTATGGCTGTGTTTATGCCACTATGTTTGCCTTTAGTCTTTTTCTATTATTTGTATATTTCTAATAGCAATAGGATTAGTCTATAAATACCAATTCAAATCTATTGTAAATTCAAGAGATTGAGAATAATAAGTTAAGATTTATCTCAAATTCTTCATTAATGAAGAATCGTTCTGAGATATTTTCCATTTTTACTTCCTTTTGTGCTGAAATTAAAAATCATTTTAGTTCATCTATTCGCATTTTGCATAGTGATAATGCTAAGGAATATTTGTCTAGTTCTTTCCAACAATATATGTCTCAAAATGGTATTCTTCATCAAACATCTTGTGTTGACACTCTGGCTCAAAATGGGATTGCAGAAAGAAAAAATCGACATCTTCGTGTGCAAAGTTATGGTGTGATAATCGGGCTGCACTTCATATCGCATCGAATCCAGTATTCCATGAACGCACTAAACATATTGAGATAGATTGTCACTTCATTCGGGAAAAGATACAACAAGGAGTTATCTGTACAGAATATGTCAAAGCAGGCGAGCAACTTGGAGATATCTTCACAAAAGCTTTGAATGGAGCTCGAGTTGACTATCTTTGTAACAAGTTGGGCATGTTTCATATATATGCTCCAACTTGAGGGGGAGTGTTATGGAAAGAAGTGTAAAAAAGGGAAGCTTGATTGTAGGAGATAAATTAGGAAGTAATGTAAATAGGGAAGCTTGATTGTAGGAGATAAATTAGTCAATATTTTTGCCTAGATAGGCTAATTAGAACTTGTATAAATAGATAGTTTGTATCCTATTTAATAAAATGAGAAATATAGAGTTTACAACTATCATACAAACCATATAGACATTTCATGACAGAGAATTTGGCAGATGATTCTTTAAGCATATTTTATGTATAATAGATAAACAAATAGCTGATGTATTTACCAAAGGGCTTAGCAACAAGACCTATCATACCTTAGTTTGCAAGTTGGGCATGTGTGATATCTTTGCACCAACTTCAGGAAGACTGGCACATGATTCTAGCTTCGTTGATAAGATCATAGCCTAACTTGATAAGTTGTAGCTTCTTAGTTTTAGGTGTAAATACCAAAGATATCAGGGAGGCTACTATCCTAGTTAGGCCATAATTCTTATATATAAAGTTCTCTTTACATGGCTTGAACAACAGGAGGAAATACCAAAATTCCTCTACTATCCTTTATTTGAACAGCAAATGGAAAGCTAATAATGCAAGTGAAAATTAATGTAACACAAGATTTTGACCTACAAATAGCACAAGATGAAGCATACTCTGCATGTAAAGTCCTCTTTACATGGCTTGTAAATGTTGAGGTAATAAAAATTCCTCTCCTAAATTCTTTGGTTTGAACAGCAGGTGGAAATACCAAAATTCCTCTACTATCCTTCGTTGGAACAGCAGGTGGAAAGCTAACAATGGAAGTGAAAATTAATGTAACACAAGATTTTGACCTACAAATAGCAAAAGATGAAGCATACTTTGCATGATAGACCAGCACTGGTATGCTAGCACACAAAAAAGGCCAAATTTGGACAATTGAAAACAGACTTAAGAGTCAAAAATGCTCAAAGATGGATATGAAAATTTTATCGGATGACCTTTCTATGTATATCATCATTCGCTATGAACATAAGCATAATTGGTAACATAAATATCATTGCTCCATAGACATTTTAATTCAGACCTCATTTGAGTACACAAGAAGTTGAGTTGTATCAATGAAAAGAAATGCTTAAAAACATGATGATAAAAATACTACACACCTGAAGATTGCCATAACCCAGCTCATTAATTCTAACACACCATCATAAACATAAACAAACTATAATTTGAAAAAATGAATTTGGCAAAGAATAACTAATTCTTGTAAGAATAACTAATTCTTGTTAGCATTTTGTTTCCATTACGTGCTTGCAAGGGACTGACTGTTATTTGGTAATTGCCAAGGAACCACAAGAACTATATGAGACAAAATAAGTTTCAATCTTTATGATTTTGAGAAAGGAAACAGCAGCTCGAAATAGTTATACACATATACGCACAAACACAAGTTTGGCCAAGAAGAGAATAACGGAGTTCTTACAAAATAGGAGGTGCTTTCAAAAATGCACGGGCCAATGCCACACGTTGCTTCTCACCACCACTTAACTGGAAAGAAAAATTACTTGATTAGAAGATGTTTAAGGGTTCATTGCACAAATAATTGCCTCATATTTAGTATTGACTACAAAGTATAATCACTTTATTATTCATTATTGATGCCAAGTACATATGTGACCCCCCTAAACTTTATTCATTTAGTCAATCTACCCCTGAACACAAACTTGTCGAATCACATTTTTCTTAACTCGTAAAAACTTTTTTTTACTCTCCCTTTCCATCCAAAATCTAATCCCTAAATTCAAATCTCTAAACTTATTACATGCAATCACTTTTTTACATTCTTATCTATGGATCCGTTCATTAGTCAATTATGTACCACATTTAAGAATTTTTATTTCTTCATATTGCAAAGAGATATTTATGCTAATTCATTTTACAAACTTGCCTTTTCCTTGAGTTCACACTCTCTACTTTGTTTTAAGGGAATGCCAAAATAACATGTGAAATACGATAACCTTTTCTTAATTACCCGAATCATATTCTACTTCTATAATTAGATGTTTCTTTCCATTGAACTGGATTCAAGCTCTGTTTTGAATGTCAACTTTTGTAAGGCTATATATTTCCTTCAAATAACATAAATTGCAAAAGCATAAATCAATTACAAAAGAATGAATTCAAGAAAAATCAAACCAGCAATAAAAGTTTCAAAATGATATATTAATAAAAAAAAAGGGAGAAAATTTGTAAGGAAGCTTAGAGATTTGATTTTAGATGTAAAGGGATCTAAAGAGAGAAAAAAATATTTATAAGTTAAGAAAAATATGACTCAACGAGTTTGTATTTATAAATTAAGAAAAACATGATTGTAAGGAAGCTATATGGTTAAATTGAAAGTTCAAAGGGTAACATGACTAAACAAGTAAAGTTCAAAACAACCACAAATATCCAAAAGATACTTATTAATAAATTATAAGCAAAATAGAAGGCAGCTGAGATAAAGGATCTAGGCTTTGGCAAAACATCAGACATGGGATCTTGTTAGCCCTATTGGGCAGAGACCAATTAAACGTAAATGGGTGTTCATTGTAAAGCACAAGGCAGATGGTTCTACTAAAAGATACAAGGCCAGATTAGTAAACCGAGACGTACGAGGTGAATTATCAAGAAACTTTTCCAATGGTTGCAAAAATGAATGCTATCCGAATCTTGTTGTCATGTGCAGGAAATCTTAAATGGAGCCTACAATAAATTAATGTTTAAAATGTCTTTCTGCATGCAAACTTGGAGGAATATGTACGCGTGGAAGTTCATCCCGTGTTTATAATGAGAAAATTAAAGGGAAAGTCTACAAAGTAAACAATGCATTATATGGACTAAAGCAATCACCAATAGCATTTTTGACAAGTTTAGCAAAGCATGAAGGGGCAAGCAAACAATGTAAGAAAAAGGTGCCTTTATCCCCATGGAGTATGAAAGGGATGTAGCAGTTACTATTTTTCCATTTCTCGATCTTATCATTTTGGAAGGCAAGCAAACGTTTTAGATATCACTCTAATTCTTGAGAGAATTGTCACACAACCATAACTGAGAAATGCATTTGGTTAGTTAATTAGTGAACCTTTCACCTTGAGCCCTCGTTCCCCGACCACTGTAGAATATTTCTCTGGGAAGTTCATGATAGTGTCGTGGATTGCTGCACGTCGAGCAGCATCATAGACCTGTGCGTAAATAAGTATAAGAGCAATCAACTTCATAGTCAGCAAAGTAGAAAAATTAAAAAGACATACTTCCCCATCTGTTGCTGAAAGACGACCATAGTGAATGTTGTGAAATATAGTATCATTGAAAAGTACCTACACATTGAGTAAAAGAGTAGCACAGCTCATCAACATCAAAACTTACACTAATTGGAAATATAGCAAGACTAGACAAACAGTATTTGAATTGTTGAACGGAATTTACTGTATCTTGTGGGACAACACCAATAGACCTTCGCAGACTATCCAGCGTTACATCCCGTATATCTTGACCATCAATTCTTATCTGTCAAGAGCAAATAACAATTTCAAATACCAGTAGGGGAACTGCCAAAATTGGAATATAACATCATTTTGGATCAAAGAAATAAGTTCTAGACAAGAAAATATCGAATTGAGCACCTAAATTATTAAGAATGAATGTATTAATTCTTACACTTCCAGAATGAGTGTCAAAAAACCTGAAGAGCAATCTAACAATAGTTGACTTGCCTGCATATACCAATTAAAAGGAATTAATAATGCAGCAAGGTGGCTAATGAACAGGCATTCGGTAATGTAAGTGCAGGGTATATTTCATACAACTGCATAAAAATGAATTTCATTTTTTTTTAAACATCATAACAATTAGCAGGAGGGAAGTTTCATTTGATATCCCCCAGGGCCAGCCCCAACCCCCATGTTTTTTTTTCCTTTCCTTAGATTTGTTCAAGCTCATCTTTAGCAGCAAATTGTTGCTCTTTAGCAGCAAATTGTTGCCATAAAAGCTAGCAAAAGAGGTAGTCTAGTAGCTTGGCAACCATCTAGACAGGTTAATTGCATGTCATCTCTCATGAAATATTTCATATTAGATGAATGTTGCCAAACAACAAGAAACAGTTTACCAAGTACTGACCCTGATTTACATAATGCATGTAAATGCTTAGGCAACCAAGCAAACATGAGCAATTATATTGGGGATTGAAATGCTCAAATATAAAGAAAAACTAATTGATAAAGTTTACTTTATGGAGAAATACCCAAATAATAAAATGATGAACTCTTACAAGCCAAAACCTTACCACTGCCACTTGTGCCAACAATAGCAACACTTTTTCCAGCTGGTAGAACAAAAGATATGCCGTCAAGAATCTTTCTTTCCACCAGGTAACTGTTACAAGTTCCAACTACAGCAGATGAGTAATTAATAAACAGCAAAGTCACCAGACAGTACACTGATCAATAATAGTATGATACTGAAATGTGGCAATTAATCTGTATGAACTGAGATCTGCCAGAGATCTTTCAAGGCTCCAGATGCAGCTAATGACCAACTAAATGATAGAATAATATGTGGATAAAAAATGAATATTGTTTTGAGAAGAGAATGAAATAAAATCAAAATTTTACAACTGCAGCAATTTCAATTTTTTTTTGTAGCATCCCACATTTCAACATTATTCATACAATGAAAAGACCCTTGGTCTACTTATTAGACCCAATGATCCTAAAAGCAATTCTAGTTAGCATTTTAAGATGGTGGGCCAGTGAAGTCACAAATGTAATCTAAATTCTTTAGCCAGGTTTCACGCATAAAGTCCTTTAGCCTTACATGATATGTGTCCCATAGACCTGTTTGTGGGTTCGGTCTTATACCTCAATTTGTGAAAAAAAAAAATTTGCAGGTTGGCAGGGCTGCGCCCATGAGCAGGTATCACATCCAGGATTAGAATTACATTGGAAAAAAAAATTACTATCTACTTCAAAACCTTCTGTCATCCCTCTTGAAAGAAAATGCACACACGTCTAGCATACACTTTAAATGACTTGGGTTTCCCATGATAGAAAACTAAGAATTTTTTGGAGTCTAAACTAATAGAAGAACACATTTAAGATATCAAAAAAAGAACGGAATGAATAACTTTCAACAAATTTTGAATTTGATTGAATTATTGAAATGCCTAGAACTCTTAGCAGTTTAAGGAAAACCTCCTTGCTATCACATTGATTTGATATAATATAATAACAAGCAATCCCATATCCATCATGTGATTACATAAGAAGTTAGAGCTACTAATCCTAAGCCAATAAAGAAGCATTTTAGTCAAAGAAATTGTTTGAGGTAGCTATTTAGGATTTTTAATTTGCAGCTTTCCTGGTTTTACTTACACTTCTGTACTCTATTATGCCACAAGATTATTTATAATTTTTTGTTTTTCATAGGCAGGAAAGATGCCAATATTCTTTGAAATTGTGCTTTGTGTCCAGTCATATGGAATCTTTGGATGAAGAGAAATGCATGTACATTTGAAAAATCAAAAGCATATCCATTAGTTTTTGTGAGACAAAGTGGTATTCTGTGATTTTATGCTGGCTTATGCTTTTGAGCTTTTAGCGTGGTCTCTTTGAATGTTATCCTGCTCAATTAGATACATTTTTAGCTACAGTTTAACATTCCTTTTTGCTAGTTGGTCATTGAGATGTTGCAGAATTTCCTGTCCTCCATAGCTGTACACCGTTACTTTCTTTCACAATAAAATTTTACTCCACTTAAACAATTAGAAATATGCTGAAAAAAAAATGCTTATTTTAATGCTGCTGCAGCTAGATGTTCCAGTTGTATCCAACAACCAATTTTCTTCTCTGTAAACTCCTATGTAGCCTATATAAATAATCTTCCTGTGCTAAGACCTTCAATTATACTTTGAGGGTCAAAAGTACCATGGTTTCAAGTTCTAGCTTATCATGATGGAAACATGGGCGGATTTCTATTTTCCAGGAATACATCCTCTATCAATATGGTCCCTATCAATTAATACGACTGAGAAGACCCCAATTGTCAAATATTGAGCATATTTTTTTCAGAATAATGTGCAACTTAATCAGAGAGCATATACAAGCTCTATTGCCATTAGATCCCTACACTTCCCATAAGTTTGTAAACAGTTTCTCCATTTTTCAAGCAGGGAACAGAGACAATGATTTCAATTTGAAATTTGCTGCTTAAACCAAGTAAATGAGTCCAAATAGAAATTATTCAAAAGTTGTGTCCAAGTGAAATAGATTAGCACAGGATTGCATGTTAATACAATAACATTAGTAATATAATGATTTCAAATAGAACCTAAGGATCCAACTATAGTGAATGTCAATATTAGAAGCTGCAGAAGCTGTTATTTCAGATAGAAATTGATTTTGGGAAAATTAACTAATTAAATGCAAGATTGAACAGATGATACAACATATAAAGATAATAGTTTACAAAGTAAAACCTTGACTTCACATATGGAGTTGTGAGGACTAATAGATGGCAAAAACATTTTATCGAAGGAAAGTACCAAGGATACCTGAAGTGCACGTCGTCAAATTGAATGCTACCTCCATTTAATGTAAGAGGCTTTGCATCATCTTTATCTATAATCTCAGCTCTCTCCTGAAAAACCATTATAAGAAAATAATGTAACAAGTGCCAAGGAAAATAAACACAAAGAAACCTAAATCACTTAATCAAAATTGGCAAGCAGTGATGAAATGTAAGGTAATCACATGCATTTTTCACACAATGATTACATTCCATTCCTTAATGGTTTACTAAAAATAACATTATATCAATAAACTATTATCAACATCTATTTTGTCCTTCCATGCTTTTGCAAAGAAAAAAAATTGAAGATAGAGAGAAGTTCAGAATGTTAAGATGCTCTCCAAAGGTGATGAAAGGATAATAGATGATATGAGCTCCTGAACAACAAGAATATTGTAGGGAATTCCTTCAAAACTACCTCAAGTAGTTGAAACATAGACTTCATGTCAACAAGACTCTGTATGGTCTCACGATAAACACTGCCAAGGAAATTGAGTGGAAGAGATAGCTGGAAGAGAAGCCCATTCACCATAACCTGCATTTTCACATTTAAATATAAAAAATTGCCTGGCCATCAACTAATCATTTCATCACAGCATACATGTTTTTCACAAGTGATTGTATGAAGCTTTACCAAATCACCAACTGTCATCTGGCCATTCATAATCCCATGGGAACATAACACCATAGCTGTTGATAAAGCTGTGCTAAATATTACATTCTGGCCAAAATTCAGAAAAGCAAGACTTCGCTGTGTTTTTAATGCCGCATCTTCATACCCTGAAGAATAGTCATTATTGAATAGTAAAGCAAAGCAATTGAAAGTTGCAGGAACATACATATGTACATATACGTCTATATAGAGTTATTACATGAAATAATGCTTCTACCCATGTATGTATTTATTGTATGTGTTATATAGGAGTCACTGATTTAGTTGTTACAGGTGGGATAGGAAGAGGTATGGTATAGCAAGAAGTGAATCAGCAGAGATAGGCAATATATCTGTATCAAGAGAACAAGAACCATTATTGTTTAGATGAAGATTAGGTCATTGTGAGTAAATCCAAAGAGGAGCTTGTAGCAGTAAAACCATTTGGGGAAGACTTGGGATAGGAAGAACATCAGAAATGAGTTTTGTGTTTCCAATTTTGAGGGAAAAGGTGATGGCTCAAAGAATGTCACATCTCCATAAACAAAGTACTTTTGTGTTGTAGGACCATAACATCTATGACCTTTCTAAAGACGTGAGTACTCCAAGAATACACACTTGATAGATTTGGGTTTGATTTTATCTTTTCCTGGAGTATGATCATGAATAGAGTAAATACAACCAAATACCCACAACGGTAAATTGTAAGGGTCTTCATTGGGAAAAAGAATGGAATGAGGACTTTGATTATGTAATACAGAAGAAGCCATGCGATTAATCAAATAGCATCCACTAAGAACAGCATTCCCCCAAAAACGAAGTGGAAAATTATGATGAATAAGAAGAGTGCGAGCAATTTCAATAAGATGTCGATTTTTACATTCGGCTACCACATTCTATTGAGGAGTATGAGCATAAAAGGTTTGATGGCTGATGCCCTGTGAATAACAAATTTTGATAAAGAGGAAGACAAATATTCCTTTCCATTATCACTTCGCAAAACATTTATAGAGATTGAATTGATTGTGAATTTTTGTATGAAATTTTTGAAATATAAAAAATAGTTTATATTGGTTTGTCACTAAATATACCCAAGTGCAACAAGAAATGTAACAAAGGTTTTTAGAATCACCAAGATTTTTGGTTAACTTGCTAACTAAAACAAGATTATACAGACATTCGAGAGCAAACAATACACTTCTCAAGGGAATTGAAGGGAGAAGTTGGATATTCCCTACTCCTTTGATTGTAGTTTGCGAACTATTACCAAGAATAATAATAGATGAATTTGAAATGGAAGTAAGAGTAGAGAAGTGGCCTTTATTACTAGAGATGTGATTAGATGCACTAGACAATATCCAAGATCCAAGAGGACTTCTAGTAAGGCAAGCAAAAGATTTACTAGAATAGGAGCCACCAGGTGAGGAGTGTTGTTTGGCAACCTAATACTATAGATATTCATAATAGTCAACTCCTATTAAGATAATGTAATTGCATTGTTGGCTACCTGCATAAGGTAAAGGAAATAGACCATCTCCCTGCGTTTGAGCAATATGGCTTGTACGTCAATTATTGTTGGATTGATTGTTTCGTGGTGGTTGACCACGTAAAGCCCAACAAGTATCTCTAGTATGCACGTCTTTATCATAGTAGATGCAATGAGATTTTCGTCCTTTACCATTTTGTGAACTTCCATGTTTAGTCTAAATCACAAGGATAGATGATTTTGTTTCATTAGTTGATGTTACATTTGAAGAGATGCGCATATGGAGGACAAATACATCCTCTAATAAAGGAATAATAGGACTTGTTAAAATTTGATAGGACTTATTAAAATTTGATCTCGTACATAACTCAAGTTAGGTCTCGGTCCTATCAATGCAAAAAGCATAAAAATTTCTCTTTGTTTTTCCCGGGTAGCAATATTTTCAGATAAAGGCATGAGTGAGTTGAACTCATCCCTAAGGGTTTCAACTTGTCCCGATATCCTGCCATATCTTGTTGATTTTGTTGAAGGTGGACAAAATCATATACAACTTTATATATTCTTTGCACATCATTAGTGTGTAGGGTTTTCGCCTCAGTCCAGACTTTACAACATGTTTTACATGACTGAAATAAAGTGAGAAGTTTTGAATCTAATGAATCCATAAAAGACTAAACAATTGAGCATCAACATTAAGCCAAGCAGCCCTATCATTTTCATCGATATCAGAACTATGTTTCTCTAAATAATCTTCCTACCCTTGTCGCATAAACCACAGTTCAACCAAAGCAGCCCATGATACATAATTCTCACTACCCTCAAGTTTAACCATAGTAATGGCAGAAAAATCAAGAGAGAATAGTTAACGAATAACTCCTTGAGTTTCTAGAGATTTTAGACATCATAAAAGGAAGAAAGAATCAAAATTAGTACCCAAAGCAAGAAGAGAAAGTGAACAACTCTGATAAGATGGCAGTGAATCTTTATGCCGAAAACACTTGGATGTGTGATGGAATGGTTGGGTAAGGTCAGAGCTACGCCAGAAAAGAAACTGCGATGCCGGAGGAAAGGGTCAAAGAGAACGTTGCCAAAGTAAGCATTGCCACACGCTAGCACATGAAAAACGACATCTTTGATACTGTGTGTGATACCCACACACAAGGCTTCTAAAGACCAAACCCTAAGTACTAGCCAAGCTCGAAGATGCGCTTCTTGAGGGAGAAGCAGTGAACGATGTGGTTTGTTTCTCCATGGTGATTTGAGAAACAATGCATATCGGGGAAAAAAAAAAGAAAAGAGGAAAAAAGATAAAGAAGAAGAGCATATCAAAAAAATACCATGTAAAGAGAGAGAAATTAGAAGATCTATTAAATCCCTAAATTGAAGGGGAGCCTTGGCGCAACGGTAAGTGTTGTCGCCGTGTGACCTGAGGTCACGGGTTCGAGTCGTGAAAACGGCCTCTTGCAATTAATTGCAAAGGAAGGCCGCGTACAAAGACCCAATGGGTCCGACTCTTCCCCGGACCCCGCTCATTGCGGGAGTATTCGTGCACCAGGCTGCCCTTTTATTAAATCCCTAAATTATAGCTTTTAAATCAAACCCTAATATTGCAATATCCTTAAGCATGGATTATAGACTCTAGAACGAATAGACATTTCACAAGCTCTTCTAAAAGTTTTTTTTAACCTACTTACCTAGTTGAAAAGGAAACATTGTTCGAATAGCATATGCGTTTTTACTCCTGTATTTGAAATAGGTTCTATTGATTGCACTTCTAATATTAAATAATTTTCAATACTTCATGTACCTTGTTTCCCTGATAATCTTTTATCTGTCAATTCCTTTACAAAATTTCTTTCCCAATCATTATTTCTTTCACGGCCTTCAAACAATTAAGTAAATTGGCAATGGTAGAGCGTAAGATGGTTTATACATTCTAGAAGGGAGTCAAAATTCATGGAATAAAACAAGCCTTTTTTTGAATGAGTATGTCAACTAGGAAATAATATAGCGTCATAAACGGTTAGGACATCCATTATTTTTTTGTTTTAGAAAGATTATATCCCAGTTTGTTTAAAAGGACTTTGTTTGATTATTTGTTTTGTGATACTTGTGAATTTGCTAAACAATAAAGAAAAAAAGAACTTACCATTTGAGTAATAATAAAAGTACAATTCCTTTTATGACTATTCATTTAGATGTTCGATGACCTACTCCGGATATTTCATTATCTGGTCATAAATAGTTTGTTACATTTATTGATTGTCGTATCAAATTGGCTTACATATATTTGTTGAAAGCAATGGTGCGTTTTCTTGCTTTCAGTCATTTCACAAAATGGCAAGTATGCAATTGGATGCTAAGGTTAAAATTTCTAAGAACAAATAATGATACCAAGTACATGGATGGTGGATTTTGCATTTACCTAGAGTTCAATGAGATAACACACCAAAATAGTTATGTTTACACCAATAAACAAAACAATGTTGCAAAAAGGAATAATAGGCACATAATGCAAATTACTTGATCCCTTGTGTTCACCATGAATCTTCCAAAACCTTATTGGAAGATGCAGTTTTGGCGCATTAAAATACCTTATCAACAAAATGCCTCTCATAACTCACAATTTTCAAAGTCTTATATTGTCCATCTAGAAGTGTTTGGATGTATATGTTTTGTCCACACTAAGAGTTCTAGAAAGTTAGAACCCAGGGCTCTTAAATGCGTGTGTGTTGGTCAGTCTCCCACTCAAAAGGGATACAAGTGTCACCACCCTTCATCTAGGAAATATTATTGATATTACTTTTGAGCCTTACTTTAATCCACTTAAATCACCTCTTCCAAGGGCAAAATGAGAGGAGATGAGCTCTACTTTATAACTCTTGATAGTTTTATTTAGGGGGATAGTTCCACTCGGGGGAAAAATATCAGGCGTTAATATTCAAGGAAGAACAAAGCAAAGGAAGCTCTCATGTAATCTATACCATGCCAAGAATCATCATGTCTTGAAAACGTCTGGTGAGTCAACCTTTTGATTCAACCAAATGTTTAAGTAAGCCTACCGCTCACAGGAAAAAAGAGTCAAGTGTTGCACTATACACCCCATATTTAATCTTGTTTCCTTTGACCCTTTTCTCCCACCTATAGAGCATTTATCTTGTTTGTTACCTATGTGACTATTCCACATGACTGGAAAAAAGATCTTATTGATCTTAAATGGAAAGAAGCAATGGTTGATGAAATGAAAGTTCTGGCAAAAATAAGACATGGAATTTGTCGCTCTCCCATCACGAAAGAAAATGGTTGGCTATATGTAGGTGTTTTCTGTGAAACACAAGGCTAATGGTTCGACTAAAATATATAAAACTAAATTGGAAGCAAAAGAGTTCACTCAAATTTATGAGATGGACTATCAAGAGATATTTGCTCCAATTGCTAAAATGCATATGATCAGAATGCCGTTATCTTGTGCAGCTAACCTGGATTGGAATTTACAAAAGTTTATGTTAAAATGCCTTACAATTAAACCAAATAAAAAATTATTTAACTATACTATGCCATACCATCTCTCCAAACATAATAAACAACATAGTACTTTATATCATACAATGCCCTACATTACTATTGGATAGTTGATGTGGAGATGTTCTTTGATGATATGGAGATAGCACAAGAAAGAAAGGTGTTATTTCTGAACTGTTTTTCAATGCATTATTTCTCAAATATAAAATGATATATATACAGCAAAAAAAAAGAAGAAAACAGCTACCTACCAATCCACCAATTAGTATTCCCTGCAGCTATGTATTCAATTATAGACAACCACCTAGCTATGTATTCAATTATCTATTCTTTACAACTCGACATTCCACTTATACAAATATTATATATCTCACTTTAACACTCCCCCTCAAGCTGGAGCATAGATGTTAATCATGCCCAGCTTGTTACAAAGTTATTCAACCTGAATCTCATGCAATGCCTTTCTGAAAATATCTCTCAATTGCTTCCCAGTCTTCACATAGCTTATAGAGATCAACTTTTCTTCAATCTTTTCATGAATAAAATGGCAATCAACCTCAATGTGCTTTATTCTTTCATGATACACTGGATTTGAGGCAATGTGAATAGCAGCTTGACTGTCGCACCAAAGTTTTGCTGGTAATGAAAGTTTTAGTCCTAATTCAATAAGATGTGTTTTATCCACAAGATTTAACATACGGATTGTGCCATGGCTCTGTATTCTGATCCTGCACTGGAGCGAGATACCACATTCTGCTTCTTACTCTTCTAAGATATAAGGTTACCACCAATAAAGACAATATCCAAAAGTAAACCTCCTATATACTTTGGAATCAGCCCAATCAGCATCTCTAAAATACTCAATAATCATATATCCATGATTTTTGAAAAATATCCCAAGGCTAAGGCCTCCCTTCAAGCAACATAAGATTTGCTCTAGGGCTGCCCAATGACTAACCGTTGGAGAGGACATAAACTGACTCACAACACTAACAAAGTAGGCAATATCAGGACGTGTTACTGTGACATAGTTTTGTTTTCCCACCAGCCTTCTACATTTCTCTGGATCTTCAAACAATTCACCATCTTTTGTAAGTTGCAAATTTGGAATCATCGGAGTACTACAAAGCTTTGCTCCTAATTTTCCTATCTCATTTCACAAATCAAGTACATATATCCTTTAAGATAGGAAAATTATTTCCTTTGAGATAGCAAAATACCTTTCTTATTGTTACCTCAACTCCCAGGAAATATTTTAACATCCCCAAATCCTTTGTTTGAAATTGAGTATGAAGGAATGATTTAAGAGATGAAATACCTGAAGTATCACTTCCAGTGATGATAATATCATCCACATAAACAACCACATGGATAATACCAGCTTTAGATTGTTTATAGAATATCGAATTATCAAACTTGCTTTTCTTCATTCTAAATTTCTCAATTGCTTGCCTAAATTTTCTAGCCAAGCACATGGACTCTGCTTCAACCCGTACAAAGATTTTCTGAGACGACAAACTCTCCCATACTCCCCCTGAGCAATAAACCCAGGTGGTTGCTCCATGTAGATTTCTTCTTAGAGGTCACCGTGAAGAAAAGCATTCCTGATATCTAAGTGATGATGTAAGGGCCAATCATAGGTGGCTGCAAGAGAGATGAATAACCTGACAGAATTTAACTTAACAATAGGAGAAAATATGTCAGAATAACCAACCCTATATGTTTGAGCATAGCCCTTAGCAACCAATCGAGCTTTTAACCTTGCTATTGACCCCTCCTAATTCATTTTAACTGTAAAAACCAATTTACATCCAATAGCCTTCTTCCCCAGAGCTAAATTTACCAAGTCTCAAGTGCTATTATCATCGCAAGCATTCATCTCCTTTAGCATGGCTTCATGCCATCCAAGATGAGATAAGGCTTCTCGAACAATTTTAGGAATTGTAATAGAATCAAGAGATGCAACAAATGAACAAGAGGTAGAAGACAAATGATTATAACAAACAACCGAAGAGATAGGATAAGTGCATTTGCATTTACCTTTGCGAATAGCAATAGGAAGATCAAAGTCAGAATCAGGATCTGGTAAAGAAGAGGATGGTTGAGGACATAGATCAACGGAGTCTGGATGAGCATCACTTGAGACTGGATCCAATGATGGAGGAGGCACTGCAGGCTCCACAATAGGTGTACCATTTTGCAGGAACAGACATGAACAATAGCAGATATAGGCTTGGATGGAGGAGCTGAAGATGCAGAAGAAGGATTCGTAATTACTGGAACAAAAGATGTAGTGGGGTAGACTAACAGATCGTCATCCTCCCCCTGATTCATATGAACTAAAGAGGAAAAGAATGTTGTATCTTCAAGAAAAATAACATCAGTTGATACAAGATACTTATTAAGTGTAGGAAAATAACATTTGTATCATTTTCGGAGATGAGAGTTGTTGGGAAATTGAGGTGATTACCACTCTATTCCCTTAAACCAGATTAGTAGGAGAGCGAAAATAAATGCGGAATATTAGCACAGAATTTGATAACGGAGTTCGGCCAATTATGCCTACGTCTCCGGAGCTGCTGCAGACTTATATTAAGGAGAAAAATACAATGTGTTTACAAACACTCACAACCCTCACTCAATTATGAACAAGAATTTTTCCTCACAAAATTCTCTCAAAGACACTCTCTTCTCTTTTTCTTCTTCAAATTTTAAGGTTGTATCTTCCAAATGAAGTGGATGGGTTTATATAGGCTTCAAAAACATGGGTTGGTGAAATTAGTCAATAAATTTGGCACCTCCATTTTTGACTTTAACAATTCCCCAAATTTAGGCACCTCCACTTTTGACAATGTCCTAAATTAGGCACCTCCATTTTTGACAATCCCCTTAATTAGGCACCTCCATTTTTGACAAAAAATGGTTGGTGCCTACTTCTTTGACAATCTCCCACTTGAAGACTGATTTCAATCTGTCTTCACACCTTGATCAATGCAACAGCTCTTCTACGACCTTGATACTAGTGTAGGCCAACTGAAGCTGAGCACAACTTCAGTTTATCAATAGTCACCGTCTTCGTCAACATGTCTGCCGGATTTTGAGTTCCACTAATCTTCTCAAGTTTCAAAATCCCATCTTCCAGAAGTGACCTGATAAAGTGATACCGCAACTGTATGTGCTTTGTTCTGGCATGAAAAGACGGATTTTTCGCTAGATGTATGGCACTCTGACTGTCACAATACAAGACATTATTTTCTTGCTTCTTGCCCAACTCCTCCAAGAAACCTTGGAGCCAAACCATTTCTTTGCTGGCTTCCGTGACAGCGACATATTCTGCTTCAGTTGTGGAGAGAGCAACTATCTTCTGTAATTGAGAGACCCAGCTCACTGCGGTACCTCCTAGAGTATAGACATACCCTGTAGTGCTCTTTCTAACGTCAACATTTCCAGCTAAGTCAGCATCCACATAACCTGCTAGTGTCGTATCTCCACTTTTAAAACAAAGCGCCTTATCTGTGGTACCTCGAAGATATCTGAGAATCCATTTGACTGCTTCCCAGTGTGCCTTGCCTGGATTATTCATGTACCTGCTAACAGCTCCCACTGCTTGAGCAATATCTGGTCTGGTACAAACCATGGCATACATCAAACTCCCAATTGCTGAGGCATATGGCACCTTCGTCATGTGTGCACGTTCCTCCTCAGTCTTCGGTGACTGTTCTTTGGAGAGTCTGAAATGAACACCTAAAGGTGTGCTCACTGATTTAGCATCTTGCATGTTGAATCTGGCTAGTACTTTGGTTATGTACTCAGCCTGTGATAACATCAAAGTCCCCGACTTCATGTCTCTCTTGATCCTCATTCCAAGAATCTGCTTTGCAGCACCCAGATCTTTCATTGCAAACTGTTTTGACAATTTCTGCTTTAAATTTTTAATCTCTTGCATGTCTGAACCTGCAACGAGCATATCATCGACGTATAACAATAAAATAATAAAGCTATTGTCAAACTTCTTGATGTAGCAACAATGATCTGCTTGGCATCTTGTGAAACCGCTGCTGCTCATAAAACTATCAAACTTTCTGTACCACTGTCTAGGAGCTTGTTTTAGACCATATAAACTCTTCTTCAACTTGCACACTAGATTTTTCTTGTCTGCCTTAATGAAGCCTTCTGGTTGCTTCATGTAGATCTCTTCCTCCAAATCTCCATGAAGGAATGCTGTCTTTACATCTAATTGTTCAAGATGTAAATTTTCTGCGGCTACAATTTTCAATACCAGTCTGATTGTCGTAAGCTTCACGACTGGAGAGAAAATTTCAGTATAGTCAATACCTTCCTTTTGTTGAAAACCTTTTACAACCAATCTTGCTTTGTAGCGTTTACTTCCATCATGCTCTTCTTTGATCCTATAAATCCACTTGTTGTGGAGTGCTTTCTTGCCTTGTGGTAGTTCAACTAATTCCCATGTATGATTTGACATGAGTGAGTCCATCTCATCTTTCATGGCAGACTCCCACTTGATTGAATCCTCCACTTGTATTGCTTCATTGTAGCACTCTGGTTCACCATTGTCTGTCAGCAACAAGTAATGCAAAGAAGGCGAGTAACGTTGGATTGGTCTTGTAATTCTGGAGGAGCGTCTCAATTCCGGCGTGCTTGGCTCCTCTACTTCAGGACTATTCTGAACATCATTTCCAGAAATATCCTTGAACTCAGCAAATTCCTTATTTTCAACATCTATCTTGGAGCTATTTGATTCTGCATTTAATCTGTCTTTGTACATCACATTCTCATTGAATATGACATCCCGGCTTCTAATGATCTTGTGATTTTCATAATCCCAAAACCGATAACCAAACTCATCACCACCATATCCAACAAAGACACATTTGTTTGACTTGGCATCCAATTTACTTCTTCCAGCAGAATCTATATGTATGTAAGAGATACAACCAAACACTCTTAAGTGTGAAAGGTTTACCTCTTTTTTGCTCCATGCTTCCTCTGGTATTCCACCATCCAGAGGTACTGAAGGCCCACGGTTGATTAGGTAGGCAGCGGTGTTGACAGCTTCAGCCCATAAATTCTTGGGCAAGTCAGCATGTATCCTCATGCTTCTGGCACGTTCATTCAGAGTTCTGTTCATACGCTCAGCTACGCCATTCTGTTGCGGTGTCATGGGAACTGTTTTCTCCATCTTGATACCGCTGTTTGCGCAAAATTCTCTGAATCTTCTATCTCTGTACTCTCCTCCATTGTCAGACCTCAATCGTTTGACTTTCAAACCAGTTTCATTTTCTACCATGGCTTTCCATTTTCTGAATGTATCAAAGACTTCTGATTTCTTCTTCAGAAAATACACTCATACCTTTCTTGTTGAATCGTCAATGAATGTGACGTAATACAATGAGCCTGCAAGAGATGGAATTGGAGACGGTCCCCATACATCGGTATGGACCAACTCTAATTTTTCTGCCTTGGGTGTCTTGCCAATCTTTGAAAAACTGACTTTCTTTTGTTTTCCAAAGATACAATCTTCACATAGGCCGACATTGATACTTTTCAGTTCCGGCAACTTTCCTTTTGACAAAAGCGTCTTCATCCCTTTCTCGCTCATATGGCCAAGCCTTTGGTGCCATAGGTTTGATTTTTCATCTGCATCTGCTACTGAAATAACATTCTCTAAGTTTGAGGTTACATAGAGAGTGCCAGTTTTCTTACCACGAGCAATGACGAGTGCTCCTTTGGTAATCTTCCATTCACCGCTTTTGAAGGTTGTACCATAACCATCTTCATCAAGTTGTCCTACAGAGAGCAAATTTCTTTTAAGACCAGGAATATGTCTTACTTCTTGCAGCTTCCAGGTATTCCCGTTTGACAACTTTAATCGGACATCCCCTTTTCCTACGATCTTTAAGGTTTCATCATCAGCTAGATGAACCTTCCCGAAATCACCACTGACATAGTTGTCCATGATTTCTTGGCATGGAGTGGCGTGAAAAGATGCCCCAGAATCTAAAATCCATGATTCAATTGGACTGTTGACACTTAGAATCATGGCATCACCTGCTTCCTCGGTCACATTTGCAGATCCCTGTGTACCGCTATCTTTCTTTGGCGCTCGGCAATCTTTCTTAAAGTGACCTTTCTTGCCGCAGTTATAACACTTGAAATCTTTCTTCCCCGATCTAGATTTGTCTCTTCTAGATTTTGATCTGCCACGATTTGAACTTTTTTCTAAAGTTCTCCCTCTAGATTCTGTGTGTAAAGCTGAAGAGGTAGATGCTTCACCCAATTCTCTTCGTCGAATTTCTTCACTCAACACCAGATCCCGAACATCATCGAATTTTAATTTGGTTTTTCCCGATGAGCTGCTGACCGCTGTAACGGTAGCATTCCAACTATCTGGTAGAGATGATAAGAGAATTAAAGCCCGAATTTCAGCATCAAATTCAATTTCTACTGAACTCAACTGGGTTGTGATTGTGTTGAATTCATTCAGATGTTGGGCCACTGATGCCCCTTCTGCCATTTGCAAATTGAATAACCGCTTCATCAAATGAACTTTGTTTGAAGCTGATGGCTTTTCATACATGTTGGAGAGAGCCGCCATTAGACCTGCTGTGGTATTTTCTTTGGCGATGTTGAAAGTAACATTTCGTGATAATGTCAATCGAATAATTCCAAGGGCTTGTCTGTCGAGAAGATTCCATTCTTCATCTTTCATGCCTTCTGGCTTTATTCCTGAGAGAGGTTGATATAACTTTTTCTGGTACAGATAATCTTCAATCTGCATCTTCCAGAAGCCAAAGTCCGCACCGTCGAACTTTTCAATTCTCACTTTTCCTTCATCTGCAGCCATCGCTCCCACTCGAATCTGGACTCCTTTGGATCGTTTCTGACTGTTTCTGCAAACCACTGTGTACTAGGACACCTTTGTCGACAAATCAGAACTGCCGACAGAATTTCACTATTCACGAAATTCACTATTCACGTGAATAGTAATCTTGCAAAAAATTGACAGAATTTATCACCCAAAGCTCTGATACCAGTTGTTGGGAAATTGAGGTGATTACCACTAACCAAGGAAAATGCATTTCAAAGACTTTGTATCTAATTTTGTGATGTGTGGGCGAACATCCCTAACATAGCATGTCCTACCAAAAATTCTAGGTTCAATAGGAAACAATAACTTGTTTAGAAAGAAAGTACTATAAGGTGTCTTACCATCAAGAACTATTGAGGGCATTTTATTAATGAGAAAGCAAGCAGTAGAGCCAGCATGAGCCTAAAATATTTTAGGAACATTCATTTGAAATAATAAAGCTCTTGCAGTTTCAAGAAGATACCTATTTTTTCTTTCTGCTACTCCATTTTGAGATGGTGTATCAACATAAGATGTTTGGTGAATAATACCAATTTTGAGCGAGGTAAGATTGAAAAGATTTTGACAAATACTCTTTTGCATTATCACTTCGAAAAGTGTGTATAATTGTATTAAATTGATTTTTTATTTCAGCACAAAAAGCACTAAAGTGAGAAAGCATCTCAAAACGATTTTTCATTAAAAATAGCCAACTCACACGAGAGCAATCATCAACAAATGTGACAATTATTGAATCCAGTTTTTGACACAAGACATGGGCCCACACATCTGAATGTACCAATTCAAAAGAAGAGTTGGCTCTCTTATTGACTTTAGGAGTTAAAACTAACACGATGATGTTTGGCAAACTAACAAGATTCATAGTCTAATAGCGGAAGATTACAAAGCTGAGGGCATAACCTTTTTAAGCAAAGGGGGAGATGGATGACCTAATCGACAATGAGCCTTAAAAGGAGTTATTGTTCCAGTACAAGCAATGGATTTTGGTACTTCCGTATCAAGCATGTAGAGACCTGACTCATATCCTCTACCAATAATTCTCTTCGTCACAAGATCCTAAAAAATACAATGATTAGGAAAGAATAAGATATAAGAGTTAAAGGTACGAGTAAGTTTACTAACATAAATCAAATTGAAGGAGAAATTGGGTAGATTTAAGACAAATGAAAAAGAAATCAATGGAATTGGATTGATAGTGCCACAACCTTGAACATATGATGTTGATCCATCAGTTAAAATAACATTAGGAATGGATACATTTCGCAGAGAAGTAGAAAAGAGACTAAAGTTACCTGTCATATGATCTGTAGCACCATAGTCAATGACCCATTTAGAGGAGGAAGAGACGAGACATGTATTTGATTTACATGACCCTGCAATGGCAGTGATAGGAGTAGTTGAAGACTTCAATGATTCTTGGTAGATGCAATTCTTCTGCAGAAATTAGGATGAATTTTTCAGATGTCCCCGTGGTAGATGCAATATAAGTTGACTAGGGTTTTTGATTCTTATTTTGCAATTGCCTACAATCCCTTTTCATATGTCCTGGCTTGTGACAATAATGACATTCAATCCCTCCTAAATCTTGACCACGGTTATTGAAATAATTTGCTTCACTCCCTTTATTACTACTCCTGTTATATGCACGCTCATGTCCTGCCTCACTACTTCGACTAATAAGAACATTGTTGGGCTAAATGCATGGGGTGTTTTCAGTACACAATACTCTGCTAAATATTTCTTGTAGTGAGGAAATTTCAGAACTAGAGAGTATTTAAGATTTAGTAGTCTCAAACTCTGAAGGAAGTCCGGCTAAGAAACTCATGATAGTCATTTTCTCCCTTTGAGTTTGTTGTACCTTTACATCAGGACTACAAGGTAACAACTTATTAAGCTCCTCATAAGTCTTTTTAAAGTCCATGAAGTAATGTGTAAGTCAGCCAATGGAATGCCTCACAAACTTTATAAATGCGGGAAATATTTCCTTTCCCATAATACAAGAAGTCTAAATACTTCATTAGTTCTTTAACAAACTCACAATGATTAAGTAATCCAATCACTTCACCTTCAATAGAATTTCGTATTTGCAAAAATAATCGAGCATCCTCCCTCATCCATATTTGTTTTGTTTCATTCGTTGGAGGATCATCAGTCAAATGATCATCTTTATTAATACTTCGTAGATAAAGCCTAATTGTTTTGCTTCAGTCCAAATAATTAGTTTCATTAAGTTTAAACACAGTAATTTTTGACATAATGGGAACAATCTCGGGTATAACTACTGACTTAGTTTCCGCTGTACCTCCAGACATAGTTAAATACTTAAAGAGGGACTACACTGGCAGAAATGAATTTAACGAGGAAAACTGGCCTGCAGAAGAGAAACCTCAAATGCAAAATGCTAGTTACAGCTTCTGTAATCTTGAAAATTAATTATTCTCCAACCCAATGTATTTAACTAAAGGGCCTGTGCTAACAATGCAGACAAGGCTCACACAAGCAGGAACCCAAGGAATTGCTTCTGAAAAAGGTGATTTTTTTTCAAGTCCCGAAACCTGCCATTGAATAAACATCCACACCCAAATGGATTTCCGTTGATCCAAACACAGATTCAAGGTGTACAGAACCAGGCGACCGGTGAAATTTCCAGCACAAATGCACCTCCACTTGCTGGCGCATGGAGATGCAGACAGAATCTTCTACGGTGCATGAAGTTCACGCTCCGCTTTTCCGACCACTGGATTCTGAGGAGATATTGAACAGGGGACGGTGCTCCTTTATGGATTGGCGGTGACGACTAACAGTTAACCAATATAGTGACTCCCAAACACTAGGCTTATACGCAAGACAAATTTTGGACAGAAATGAGAAATTTTGGACAGTAATGAGTTATCCCAAGTTCTAATGCTCTGATACCATGTTATTTCTGAAGTGTTTTTCAATGTATTATTTCTCAAATATAGAATGGTATATATACAACAAAAAAAAGAAGAAAACCACCTACTAATCCACCTACTACTATTCCCTACAATTATGTATTCAATTACAGACAACCACCTACCAATCCACTTAGCTATATATTCAATTATATATTTTGTACAACTCGACACTCCACTTATACAAATATTATACACCTTACTTTAACAAAAGGCTAGACAAATAGCTTGTCACATGAAAGATGGAGCCTCAGCATGGTGGGATAGACTACAATATGGGAGAAAGAGAGAAGGAAAAGGACTTGTTCTCACATGTTATCGAATGAAATATCTCTTGAAAAGGAAATTTTTGCCTCTTGACTATGAACAAATTTTTTCCTAACAATATCAAAAATGTCAGCAAGGAGGTAGAACGATTCACGAATATACTTCCAAATTCATGAGATTAGCGGAAAGAAATAACCTTCATAAATCCGAAGGACAATAAGTAACAAGATATCTAGAAAGGTTGAGGCCTGCAACCAAGGACCGAATTAGTGTTCAAGTATTAAGCACCTTATCTAAGGCTAAAAATATGGCTACGAAAACTTAATTGAAGCAACAAGAGAAAGGAAGAAGGAACTTTGATTCCTATAAAACTTCGAAACCACTTCAAAGAAGCAAAACTAATCTAGAGTATGGAGGTTTTTTGAA
This sequence comes from Garcia nutans, assembly GCA_947685225.1. Classification (NCBI taxonomy): domain Eukaryota; kingdom Viridiplantae; phylum Streptophyta; class Magnoliopsida; order Malpighiales; family Euphorbiaceae; genus Garcia; species Garcia nutans. Next base: position 23,108,306 of record CANTUV010000044.1, read on the forward strand.
AGTCCCCAACTTGCCTAAAGTTAATTTAAGGTCGAAGCTTGGTGTAGCAATTTTCTTGCTTTGTAAGTACACGTTTGGCTAAGAGTACAGCTCAAGTCATCATGCATCTCTCACCCCAAATGCATACACATGACAATATATATGGTTATTGAAACTTCAATATACCAAGTAACCATTGAATCAAAATAGATCAAGGACCTGTTGAATCAAAATTCATACTAATCCATGAAATAGATAAAAAGTAAACACACTCTAGAAAGCTTAATCTACTTACTCTTTAAGAACTCGTCATATTTATCAGCTTCATAAGCTTCGTTGTTGAAATATTTGACAGTCTAAGAAATGGAATTGAAAAATAGTCAACCAAAAATCCAAAAACAAGAAAATCAAAGGAAATGAAAAAGTAGATGATAAAAAAATTCAGAAGAGAAACGTTAAAATCTCACCTCATAATTGATTAGAGAATCAATTGCCCTTGTACTAGCATTGTTATCAGCTTTATTCATGGCCTTCCTAAATTTGGTCCGCCACTAGAAGTGACAAGGAACCAATAGACAATATTGATCAATATACAAAAAGTTACTAACTCAAGAAACTAGGGGAATCAAATGAAGGAAGCCCTCCATCTCAATTCCTTCACTAAATGAAAATATGTTGCCACAGGCTGTTAGCTACAAGAGAATGCCCACATGAGATCAGGATCATCTGGTTCATTTTCAAAATAAAACAACAATCCTACAATAGGATTTCTATAAAATGTGAAATCTAAAATTTTTTTGCAGACATTTTTATGTTTAACTCTCTTTAATTCAGGCAGAAATGAAATCTGATTTTGAGTACATTTACAAAATTGTCATTAAATCATACTTAATGTTCTCACAAAAGAAATAAAATGGGAGAATGCCCATCTGCTCTTGTTTCATATAAAGGATAATCCTTACAGACTCATCATGCGTAATAAACTCAAAAAAATAGCTCTGCAGCAGATAGTAGTAAAGAGAAAACAAGAGTGCATGAGCACCCAACTCTGCTAAGAACCTACGTGTATGGTAATAAAGAATTGGCAGAAGATATATTACCTGTGTTACAGACAATGTGAAAGTAATATATGCCGCAACTGAAACTGAAGTGATCCACGCAAAAGGGGCTCCAAATTTATATGCCAAAATTCCAGACACCATAGATATCTGAAAGGATGCATGTTAAAGTCTATCGAAAAATGTTCAGAAACAAGCAATTGCATGGGCGGAGAGGTAAATTTGAAAGGTTATATGAAGTGGTCCAGCATAGACAGATATTAAGCATTTACAGACAACTATAATGCCTATTGTAAATAGCAGAGCTCAGAGCGAACTAAATTTAGCATGTAATGATACTCAAAAAGGGGAAATGATAATCATACCTCCAGGATAGTCGGCACAACATTGAACACCATTGAAGAGAGTATAAAATTTATTGCACGGCTACCACGATCAATTATTCTATTTAATGCACCAGTTTCTCGACTAGAAAGGGAGTAACCAAGTAGAAACAGAAGAAATTACAATAAGTATACTGTTGGAAGCACCTTATAATTAATATAAGCAATATATATCAAGAAAAATACCTAAGATGATAACGGAGGTCCAAGTCATGCAAATGTGCAAACACCTGAATTTAAAAAAATACAATCACGTTAATGTAAAAAAGGAAGTAAATGTTATATGCAACAACAGATGCACAAGCATCTTAATCATATGAAGCATAAATAAAATCATATGTTTAAAAAAAAGGCATAATTTACCTTTCTAGATACTTGACGGATTGTTCTCAGAGCCACCTTAGAGAACACAGCAGTCCTCAATTCTACAAGCATAGAGTTCCACCCCAATATAAGAAGAAACAATTTTAATCAAAAGGGTACAAAAGCACAATTTTACATGCAAAAAAAAAATACCATTGAAAGCAGAAGCACAAGAACGGGCAATGCCATATCCAATGAGAACAGAAGCAGGAGTAGCAAAGAGACCAATGAGAGTAGAATTGGCAGTGGTGAAAGAAGCAAGGGCAGTAGCATTGCCAGTAGCAGTAGTCAACCAATCAACAGCAAGTTTAAAGAGGAAAGGGACTTGAACATTCAAGACTTTAGCACCAACAAGGAATGCAAGCGCAGTCATGACCCTTAAGCGAAACTCAATATTATCTTTCATCCATAAATAACTAGCAAGTGTTCGAAGAATTTTCATATCAGCAACTCGTTTCTCCTCCGGTTTAGAGGCAGCAATCGATGATTTAGCTCCATTGTTTTTATTATTAGGATTACCAGCAGAACTTGAGAAAAAAACACGCCCATTCAACATTGCACTCTGTTTAAAAAATTAAATTAGGGCAAATTAATTAAAAGGGAATAAAAGAGACGAGAACTATGTCATGGTATTTGACAAACCAGTTGCCTGGAAACCGCAGAGGAGGAGGAGGAAGAGGAGGAAAAAGTTGAATCGGAGAGGAAAGCATCGATATTGAGAGGAAGTCCAGTAGAACCACAACGAGAAACTCTGAAATTCTTCCATGGAGGATGGTGAGTGGTGGAGTATGATCTATTGTTGTTGCAGTTGTTTATTAACAAAGGAGAATTACCATAGATAGCTCTAGTGGCGGCGGTCGGAGAATGGAAGTAAGTGGTCAAGAAGTTTGGTTTCTTGTAAGAGCCACTGTGAAGGATGAGTTCTGGAGCCCTAAATCTAAACCATTTGGATGCAGTGGTTGCTCTCAACATTTTCTTTGTTTTTCTTCTTATAGAATTCAGTAAATGAAAAATAAATGTAGAGTGGAGGGCGGAGCTGCGGCGGAGCTGGGTCTGAGATTGGGAATTTTTTGGTCTCTTTCAAGGGGACGGTTTCGGCGGGGACAAATGTAATTTGCCCTTTATATGAAGTTCCGGCCTAACCAATTGTGTTTCCGTAGTACCATACTCCGCCACATAATTAGATTTTTAACTAGAAATACCAATAATAATAATAATAATAATAGTAAAGGAAAATAAATAAAAAAAAGCAAATAAAAATATAAAATGATAGAAAGTGAAAAAAGGAAAACCATAACAGGGGTAAAATTAAAATTCAGTATTTACAGTGGTGTAGGAGTTTTTTTAACACAAAATAAATTTTTATTGATAAATTAAAAAATATATTTATAAGGTATAAATAAAATTATATAATTTTAAAGTACATAAGATGTACATAATTAATAAATTTACCGAATTTTCTTAAACTTTTAAAATGTAAATAGTGAATAATTATAATATGTCACGGGCAATCTAACTTTCAGTGAGGCACTCATTTTATTTATCATCTGTTACCTCCCATATGAGAATGACATATTCATTAGAGAATGACAAATAATCTTCGAGCAATGAATGATAAAATTTCATAATAAAAATTTAAATTACATTTAGTTTTACACTAAAAAATAAAAAAATATGAAAACAAGACACAGCTGCTAAATTATATATATATATATATATATATATATTAATCTGAAAATTATTTTTAAAATAAACTACACAAACAAATACGCAAAATTGAAAAATAATATTAAAATTCAATAATAAATTAGAAAGAAAGATGGAAGGGGTTGTCATATGAACTTTAGGCTTTTGAAAATGAGGAATAGTGACATCCCTCTAAGTTTTTCTTTTTATAATAAAATTGCAAATGAAAAGTGTAGGTGATATGTCCGAGGGTTTGGAGGGTTGTGGATCAGGTTCGACAAAAGGTGGCGGTGAGCCCATATTTAATCCAAATAAAGGAAATCGGTGCGCCTCTGCTGACAGCTTAAGCTTTTGGTAGAAATGGTTAGCGTTTTTTTCGGTTAAGCGTGCTGGTGCAGGGTCAATACTAGGATGGGTGACTTTTTTCTGGGAAGTGCTTGGCCCAGCCGTGCTGGTGCAGGGTCAGTACCAGGAGGGGTGACCTTCTAAGAAGTGCTTGGCCCAGCCGTGCTAGTGCAGGGTCAGTACTAGAATGGGTGTTCACCTGGGAAGTGCTTGGCCAGGCCGCATCATTTGGTATCAGAGCCTATTTATCGAGTTTGGTCCCACTACTCTAGGGTCGAGGACGAATCTCCTTAAAAAGGGAGGGAATGATATATCCGAGGGTCTGGAGGGTTGTGGATCAGGTTCGACAAAAGGTGGCGGTGAGCCCATGTTTGATCCAAATAAAGGAAATAGATGCGCCTCTGCTGACAGCTTAAGCTTTTGGTAGAAATTGTTAGCGTTCTTTCCGGTTAAGCGTGCTGGTGCAGGGTCAGTACCAGGATGGGTGACATTCTGGGAAGTGCTTGGCCTAGCCATGTTGGTGCAGGGTCAGTACCAGGAGGGGTGACCTTCTAGGAAGTGCTTGGCCCAGCCGTGCTGGTGCAGGGTTAGTACCATAATGGGTGTCCACCTAGGAAGTTCTTGGCCCGGCCGCATCAGTAGGAGTTTTAGCATATATAATAATAATTATTATATTTGTTGATATATCTTCAAATCCATCTCAACTTAACAAAAAAAAAGTATACATTTGAAAAAGGCTATTCTTGTAGCCCAACAATCATCTGACCCGGCCTAAACTGAACACTTTGGGTCAGGTTGGGCTGGGCTTTTAAGAAATAGGGTCTGGTTTTGGGGTTTTTTTCAAAAAAAAATTTTATTTTTGAATTGAGTTTCGAGTTAGTTTAGAGAACCATTAGGGTTAATCCAACCCGACTCAAATATAAATATAACTTAAGAAAATTCTAAATTTTATTTGACATTTGTTGTGCACTGCTCTCCCCCTTAGTTTCACTTCAGCCTCTCTCTCTCTATATATGATTTTAAAATAATAAAACCTTGTGACAGTCATAGTTTCTCTTCTCACCACATCATAGACATCAAGGCTCAAACTATCATTTACAAATGTGAAGTCTCAAGTCTCGATCTCAATTACTCTCTCAATCTCCCTCTACTGTTATCTCCTCAACATCATTTTTATTTCGATTTGATTGTAAATTTGTAGATTTTGGTATTTTATAATTCTAGTGTGATTATATTCTAATCTTTGGATTTGATTACTTCTGTCTATTTTGATTTGTAATTTGCTTTGATTTTGCTTCATGCAAATTTATTTGCATACAAATCCATTTGCTTCCATATTTGTTTGCTTGAATATTGGGGTTTGTTTCTAAATTTGTTTTTATAAAAAATAAATAAAAAGATGTAGACACTTGAATTTGGCACCTTGCATGATTTTTTATGAATTGTCGAATTCGATAGTCTTTATATCAAATTTGATAATTTTCAAGAATTATCAAAGGTTGCCAAAGAACAAAACTAACATGTCAATGCAAGACTAACCACATAGGGATAAATTTGTCGAACTTGACAAGTTGATCCCACTTGCAACTGGCATTTGCATATAGAAGGCAATGTGGTGCACCTTTTTGGGGCACTAAAAACCTGTCATTATCTAAATCTGAGGGCATGTGACCGGCACTAGAGAATGAGAAAAGCATGTAACTTTCAGAACCCTAGTCAGCCTAACAACTCATTTCTCGAGAAAAATATAGATGATGATAGCAGTCACTATCTCGAATCAGGCCCACAAGCCTACTAATATTATTATTTAATATAATATCACATCATCATCATCAGACATTTGTCAATAAATATATTTTACTAAACCGTGAAACTAAATAAATAAGAAGATAGACAAGAAAAGAAATACCATGTGGAGTTTTAGAAAATAATTATGATATAATTATATAATAAAATATATACAATTAACACTCCAGCCGAGAAATAAGAAGGCATGATGATATGAATAAGCAGTACTAATGTGCTTAAACTACAACCTAGGGAAAAATGGTAAATAAAAATGAGTGTTCAACTCAATAAGTTATATAGTAATTAATATAACACACCGATCCAATGCAATTGATGCTCGTGCAAATGGCAACCAGACAGTTACAATCACATAATCAAACAAGGATAGGAGTAAGTTAATAGGGTCACACTAATTGGTGAGTCGATCCCCTAGCTGGCTCTCTTAGTCCACATATTTTTCCTAGATTTTAATACATACGATCCGCCGTCACAGCCGTAGTCAAGCAATGCTACTCGACTAACAAGTTGCGCTGAGCATGAGAATGTCTCCGCCATCACGCTAGTCCTAATCTCATCATCGTATAGTGTCATTATATCATAACTCGTAACCCCGATCATGTGTGGTCCCACATCATCCTAACCATATCTGACAAACGCATATCATATTCATTAAAAGCTATCAACTTATGCACCGACATACATTATACTTTCATCATCAAATGCTAATAATGATAATTATGTTCATATAGCACAAGCAACCAAATGTATTTATAAAAATATAACTATTAACGAAAATTAGGGGAACAGAGTATTATATTAATTTATATAACTTATAGTAGACGAAATCCAAATACTCCTCGAAGTATCTGACTGATGATGAAAAAATACCTAAATATTATTTTTCAAATAATAATAGGAACTATTAGAATATAAACAGATAAATGACTCTAAAGATTCTGCTGAAATTTCAGCAAAGTGACTAGAACATTCACCCTAAAATAAAACATGCGAACAATACTTCCAATAGCACACAACAACCAACATCAATCCAATTGTCCCATTTGAGCCTCCAACTAAACTCAACATTAATTATATTTATTTAATTTACTTACAAAATACCCTCTTTAAGATTTTAAGATATACGTTAAATCAATTTCAAGAAAATAATTTTATAATCTCTCTTTAATTATAATTAATTAATATATAATTTATTTACCTTAATTGTCACAAATAATAACTTATTACGATCATGATAATATCTAATATATATATATATATATATTCAATTAAATACTAATTTTACTTAATTAGTTTTAGCTATAAGAATTATTTAACCTTTTTTTTTTAAAAAAAAAACACATTTTAACTAAATTTGAACAAATTTTGGTAAGTAATTTATCCAATTATCATACAAATAAAAACCATCATTATTAACTTTAATTCTCTTATTTTGCTATATTAAATTTTAATAATAATAAAAATTACAAATCTTAACTAAATAATTTGTTTTATAAAATTTCAATATAGTACATTATCCATTTAACTTAAATCATTTAATAATAAAAAAATAATTTAACTTATGCAATAATTAATAACTTACTCAATCAATTAATAATAATTCTCTAAATTAATAATAATTTAATCACTTAATAATCAAACAATCAATTAACTTATTTAATAATTTAATTTAATTTTTTTAATTATAATAACACTAATTTCAATTAAATAATTAATGATATGAATTTTAAACATATTCCATTAACTATTTTATTTAAGTCATTCAATAATCAAAATAAGTAATTAATTAATTAATCCTTAAATATTAATTTGTTAATAATTTTAATAATAGTAGCTAATATATCTAAATTAATTAACTTACTAATTAATTAATTTAATTAAATATAATTAATCAATTGACTAATAAAATTTTGTATTAAAAATTATTTTACTTCAAAATTTCTAACTAATTTCTTTTATATTAATTACTTATTAATATTTATTATTTTATTATTAATATTTATTATATTTTGTTATTATTTTTTCTCTCCTGAAATAGTATTTTCTTCGCCAAAATGGTTACGGGTTCTGGTAAATTTGAAATGTGCTCTAAAATTTATAAATAATACACCAAAATGAAGATTGAGATGAGAGAAACTCAATCGGTCTTGTCTCACCGGAAAGAAGACCGGAATCGACTGAAAAATTACTTGAAAGCTGACAAAAGGCGTCACTTTCGGGCGGGAGGTGTTGTTTCCTCCTACGTCGGTTGGCAATGAGTCACCCCTCTGTGGATTCGTTGTCTTGAGATGAATCAAATGATGGGCGAGTGATAGTGATTGGAGGTCGAGCGGAGAAGATATGGCTGGTCAAAGATTTAGTCTCATTTTTTCTCTCTCATCTCTCTCCTTCTCTCTCTCTCTCTTTCTTTTTCTCTTTCTTGTCACATTGCACACACCCCACACATATATTTTTTTATTTTTTATATTATATATTTTATTTTATTTAAAACAAATTCAACTTTTTTCTATACTACATATTTAAATACTCATCTTCCACTTTCTTGACTTAATAACATATTATATTATTTTATTATTTTATTTTTAAATTTTTAAACCATACTTCTCTTATACCCATACATCATCTTTCTATATTTTTCAACTCTCTTCTAATTTCTTTCCACTCAATTATTATTACTATTATTATATTTCTATATTAAATAATAATTTAAAATATTATTATTATTATTATTTTAAAAAATCAGGTTATTACAAAACGAACCAATCAAAGCTCACTATTGAGCAACAAAGTAACCAATAGCAAGCCAGACACATGGACTAGAAGATCTAATCAACCAAAGCCAAAGGAGATCATTCAAAATATGTGAATCTTGGCAGCTAGTAAGAGGCACCTCTTATATTGTTTCACGATTTCTAACTATTTCTAATTCATGAAAACTTGTTTAATACATCTAGAATAAACGTAACTTGATATGGGAACTTTATCTAATTTACAAACAAAATAAAAACTAATTAAAATTACCTTTTTTAATAAACAAAAGTGATAAACTTCAAAACTTCACGTTTGAAATCTATAAAAATAAAGTCTTTGAATTATTTTGCAAATCCAAACTAAGGTAATGTTCTCTTAACAACTTTTTGGAAGAGTTCTTAATGTATAAATCTAGAAAATTTGCTTCAAAAATGGTTTCTTCCTATGTAGAAGGAATATTATCGTGCTCAATAGTTTTGACTATCAAACTCAACAATCTTTATTAGTTCACCCAATAATACACAAAATTTTCTAAAGCAGCTTATCAATTAATGATTTTCATAAGATTTTATAAAGAGAAACTAGTTTTTAGTTATGTAAATAAGGATGAATAAGGTAAAAATGATTAAACAACTTAAAATATTGTTTTTCAGAATAAAAAAGGGCTTTTTAGAATACATAGTTTTTAAATGGTCTATCATTGTTGAACTCGATAGTCCAAAATTATTAAGTTCGATAACTTTTTATGCCCATCATGTAAGAACACAACTTATATAAGTTCATATTCAACATTTGTATACATTCAAGATATTATTGAACTTGGTAATCTCAATATTATCTACCTCGACAGTTTATGATATTTTTCGTTTATTTCATTATTTATCTTGTTCTTTTTAATTATCTATTTCTGTATTTGAAAAGATAATTATTGGTTAATCCGTCTGAGTGGAACTTTCGAAAATAAAATATCCCATATTGATATTTTGCTGATCATAATACCTAGGAAAAGAGACTTGTTATTCATGTATGGATGATATAAGGTTAGAAGGAACGTCCTTACTCTTTTTGTTTGTTTTTACATATGCATACATGTATACATGTATTGTATTACATAGCATTGATTCTTTCTGGCTCACAGGCTTAGAGTGCAATAATTCAAGAGCTTACGACAACCCTACTTACGGCTCAATTCAGTCAATTTCACATCAAAAAACAAATGAAACATGAGCAAGTTCAGAAGATTGTGAATGACGTCATCAACTCCAAGATGGAAGATTTGAAGGGGGTCTATAGAGGAAACCAAAAAAAAAGGAAGCTCTGCTTAACAAGTCTAAACCAGTTGTGGACGAGGAGACAATGACTATTTGTGTTATGAATGAATTTTGGGATTCAACTGATAGCAATAGTGAATCGTAGTCTAGTGAAGAAGAATGGGTTTGGTTTGAACCTAAAGAAGAATACTCACTCGAGCAAGCCCTATGGAAGAGCTTCTTCAAAAGAAACAGAGGCTGACAAAGGTAAAGATACTGAGACTGAAAGAAGAAAGAAAGAAGATGATGCGATCCTTAAGCAATTAAAAATGACCCAAGCTAGCATCAGTATCTGAGATTTACTAGCTACATCCAAAATGCATGAAATATAGAACCTCATAGATCCTTGCCCTTGACACATCCAAGTAGATGAAGCTTTTTCGACTCCAACTTCCCTTGGCTTGTTTAGTTTTCATTTCATTTTCTTTGTTTGGTGTTTTTGGAACAATTATATTTTTTAAATTAAAATTGTTTAAATAAATTGCTTTCACTATATTTTTATTTTTGTTAGTCTTTATTCATTTTGGTGTTTAAGTGCTTAACCAATGAAGAGTTTGGCTTGATATTCATAAATTAGTGTATTTATCCATTATGATCCGAATGGCTTTACTAGATGAGGAAGTTGCACTATAGCATAGAGCTGTGTATGCTTACTTAGAGAGGACTCCTGCATGATTATAAGTGTTTAGGCCCTAGTCAATCTTAGAACATACTTTGAAGAACTTTTGAGGCAAAATTGAACTCTACTTATTTAAGGAAGAAATAATCTAGACATTGTTTGATGAGCCAACAACTACTATCCACTCATAAATAGCAATCCCTAGTCTGACGCCTTGAGCCTTCATAAGATTTTAACTTGCTTTTTATTAGCTTGTAAGCCTGATAACCTACTCTGAGTTGTTATGATATTTATGACAAGTCTAATAATCACTAAGGTACTAAGAGCCAAAGAAGATCAATGAAAAGGATGCATAGTTAAGACCATAATGATAGTTGAACTTTACCTGAACTAGACCTAATATCTTAGATCTATTTCATCATTGAGATGAAGTCAGGGCAACCGTTGGACAATTAAACTCTATTTTGATCATTGACAATTAAATTGATATGTACTAATAATTTTAAATAAGTTTATTATTATAGGCATGAAACCATAACCTTTGTGCTAGCACCCGAGCCTACCGAGTGACCGCACAAAGTTACGAGACAAATATACCAAAGTTACAGAAAAGATAATGGGCTTGCAAAGCGATGAAGTTGGAACTAGAGCTGGATGTGCAACTGCCCGAGCAAACCGAGTGACTGTATAACATACTGAGCTAAAATCCACAAAACTTATAGAGGAGCTTGCGGTCTCGCTAGGGAGACGAGCAATCACACTAGAACACCAAGCGACCACACTAAAAATTGAGCTAAATTCATAAACTTACAGAAGAGTTCGTGGTCTCATCATGTGGTGAAGTCAAGACGCGAGACAAGCATGCGACCACACCATCATATCAAACGACCGCACAACCCAATAACCCAAAAGCTCAAAACTGGCAGAGATAGCGGTCAACCCGTGCGGTGCTTCCTTAACACTCAATCATTTGTGCGACCGCCCTAGACAACCAAGCGACCGTACAAGTCCAATACATTTAAATCTTAGTGCCAAATACCTTAGACCAATGATAATTAGACACGTGGATGAAGAAATTCAAAATAAACGGTAAAATTATCTTGTGCGATCCCACAAAGCAATGTGTGATGCAAGACATGTGATTATGGGCAATCAAGATCCTGTCAGACAACTAAATCTTACCATTGGAGTTAGCCACCAAATTAGTGGAAGACAAGTCCTAAACATGTGGGAACCACTTCAAACAGCTAGTTCAAGTCTAAATAGCTATAAATATCCTAAGAAACCTCTAGTTTGAAGGTAATTGTGATTCTAATAGCTAAAGCAATTCCTTAGATTTTTACTCAAACGTTTGTTATTTGACTATGATTGATATATCTTAGTTTGAACCATGACCTATTTGATTTTTTCTTTTTCTAACATGACCTAATTATATTGTAAGCTTAAAATAGTTTTATTCTTTTAAGCCTAAAAGACCAAAATTATTTTCAAAAATTTTCAAGATGGTCTTTGGACATAAAACTTTTCTAAAATGGGTTAAAAATTCTTTTTATCTCATGACCTAAGCTCAAAGCCCAAAATCCATTTTTAAACTAATATTTTTACAATTGGCTTTGAAACAAAACCAATTTTCACCTCATGGCCCAAGATCAAAGCCCAAAATCCATTTTTAAACAACCCTTTTTTACAATGGGCTTTGAAAACTTTTTTGGGCTTAAAAATATTTTTCATGATCCAAATTCAAAATTCTATTCAAAACATTTCTTAAAATGGACTTACTACTAGTTAGGTCAATTATAAAATGCTAAAATCAATTATAGGCCTAATTTATACTAAGAATTATTCATTATGGGCTTGTTTGTGGCATGAATAATTAATTTCTTTTCCAAATGAAAAGTCTTTTTATGATAAACTTTTTAATTTAGTTTTAATCCACAATATAACATAAAAGCTATTTTCAGTTTATCCAAATGGATTAATGCTTAATTGATGGGAATTATTATGGATTGACTTCTAAGTTTGAGAATACAACTATTGGTTAAACCATCCGAGTGCATTGTCTGAAAATAAGATATCTCATGTTGATAGTTTATAACTATATACCTAGAAAAAGAGACTCGTCATTCATGTGTGAAAGATATAAAGTTGGAAGGAACGTCCTATGTATCTTTATTTATTTGTTACTTGTGCATCGATGCATACATGCATTACACTACATAGCATTAATCCTTTTTGGCTCACAGCCCTAGAGTACAACAGTTCAAGACCCTATGACAATCTGACCTGCACCAGCGATGTAGAATCCATCAATGACTCAGTCAACTTCTCACCAAAAGCAATGGAGCCTAAACAGATTTAGAAGATGGTGGATGATGCCCTCAATGCCAAGATAGAAGAACTAAAGGGGGTCCAGCTGAGAGCATGAAAAACCAACTGGTTGCATTATTAGGGAACACTATTGAAGCATTTGCTAGTACTAAAAAGCAGAAAGATAAGCGAAAGGCTAAGGTTGGTGAGGTAGCTTTTGATGATGACAAAGTAGTTGTTGATGATGATGATGAATGGGCTCAATACTTCCAAGCTCCTCAAGATAAGAAGGAAGAAAAGAAGGCTATGGAGAAAATTAAAACTACATATGTGGAGAAAGTGATTGCCGATTTAGAGAAGAAGTTTGAAAAGAAACCGAAGGCTGAAGAGGTATCAAAGATAGATAAGCTATTTGAGCAAGATGAAAAAGTTTCTTATAAGTTCAAAATGTCTTCTTTTGATAAGTTTAATGGAACTGGCATCATCTTCATGTCAAGCAATACATCACTGCCATGCAGTCTACTCGGGCTATCAAGGCTCAAACTCTAAGGTACTTTATGCTCTCATTGAATCTTATTATGCAAAATTGATTCAACATCTTAGAGGATGGTACTCAAAAGAATTGGGATTCATTGTATAAATTCTTCATCCAATAATATGGGTACAATGCAGAGTTAGAAGTCACTTTGATGGAGGTTAAGTCAATCAGGCAGAAAATAAAATGAGAACTTTGTTGACTACATGAAATGGTAGAGAAAAAAGTTGCATTTCTCAAGAAAAGGCCAGATGAGTCAGATAAGATTAGGATGATAGTAAGAGGGGTGCTGCCTAATCTTCATGAAAGGATGTCCCACACCCTTATCAGGGATTTCAAGATCTTCTATGAGCTGGCTTGCCAATAGAAGAATAGAAAAGAGCGAAAAACCATTTTTCTACAAGAAGAACGAGAAAAAAAACTATCAGTCTGGTAATCAAGGCATGCAAAATGCGGCCGATGTTAATGCAACTGGCCAAGGAGGTAGGAGACAGTTTTTAGAGTTAGGAAAACCATTGTCCCGGGTTTTCAATAAAATGCAAAAGAGAGGGTTGTTACAATCATTGACTCTCCGACCTTTGCCAAATCTTCTACCACCTAATTTTGATGCTAAAGCATTTTGTCAATTTCACCAAATGTAAGGGCATGAGATGGACACATGTTTGAGATTGAGGCATGAAATCTAGAATTTGATTAATAGTGGGAAATTGTTTAAAACCTAGAAGCCTAGCGCGAAGGATAATCAATTGCCAAGGTTCAATAAAGTACCACCACTGACAACTTTCATGATCGGAGGAGGTTTGAATGAGAAGTTTGTTTTATCTTCTTTCCAAGATATAGGTGACGAGGCAGTTAAAGAAGAAGAGGTAGTTAAAGAAGAAGAGGTGCTTAGCAAGATGGAGCAAATTGTGGCTGAAAAAAAGTGGCCATCTGTGTTGTGAGCGAGTTTTAGGAGTCAACCGACAATGATGATGATTCTGAACCAAAAAAGGAGGAGTAGACCTAGTTTGAGCCTGAAGAGGATGAGGTAATGAACACTCACTCTAACCACCAAAGGAAGTAGAAGCAAATAAGGGAAAGGAAGTTGAAACAGGGGTTAAAGATGAAGAAGACAATGCTATTCTTAAGCAATTGAAAAGAACTCAAGCTTGTATTAGTATCTGGGACTTACTAGCTACATCCAAAAAGCATCGAGAAACTATGGCCAAAGCTATGGCAAGCATAGAGATTTTCACTTCTGCGACACTAGATAAACTGATCCATTTCATGGGGGTAAACAAGACTGAAGAAGTAAAGAATGGTGACGATGCTCAGAAGAAGAACAAGGTTGATGTGAGAATGTTGTCATTTTCAGATGCTGAAAATATCACATCCGTCCGTTTTCATTAAAGTAGAGGTCAAAGGAAAAAGGACTCCACGTGTCATGGTTAATGATGGATCTGCCATAAATGTCTGCCCACTCAAGATCTTGCCAAAGCTTATTATGTCAACAAAGGATTTAAGCCCAACCAAAGTGACGATTAGTGCTTATGATAATACTAAAAGGCATGCTAAAGGAAATTTCAAAGCTATTGTGAAGGCTAGCCCTATTGAATCTATGGTAGAGTTTGTGGTCCTAGATAACTCGTCACCTTTGCACTACTGTTGGGACAACCTTGGTTTCATCCTCTTGGTAGAGTTCCTTCTACACTCTATCAAAAGATCAAGTTCCCAAATAGAGATGAGACAGTGGTTATCAAGGCTAAGGATAATGAAGTGGTGAATGCTCTAATGATTGAAAGGCCTCTCAATGGATTTTGAGTGGCTATTATTTCTGATGATGAGATGGTGGACCCCTTAGTCTTGACTATGATGAAGAAGATGAACTATCTATCAGGTGTTGGCCTTGAAAAATGGAAAACAAGTGTGATAGAACTTCCAGATTTCAAGACTCAAATTTCTAAGAAAGGGTTGGGATACGATGAAGCTAATGAAGGTGTTCTGCTAAAAGAGAATGAGAAGATGAGTTTTTTGCCACTATAAGAAGTTTTTGTCAAAGCTCCAGATATGGGAACACTCCAAGGAAATCCAGAGCCAATCATGTTCATAGGAAAGATGATTCCAAGTTTTGAGATCTTTGCTGATATTACTAAACTAGTGGAATAGATGAAGAAAAAGCTTGTCCCGCCAGTTGATAAGGAGCCTAGTCTAGAAGAGAAGAAGGAAGTTGTCCTGAAGATCCAGAAGACTCCAAAGGAGATTGCTGCACTCATTGAAGAACAGTATGAAAACCTTGTACTTTATGAGGATGATAATTATGATTTTGATTTGTCTATTTTTTATGAGGATGATGATGTTTTCTTTTCCAAGATGAATGAAATAAAGTCTGATTTTGCTTACTTGTGTGATATTTTTCCTGATAGTTACATATATTCAAGTAGTGGTTACATGAACATTTTTAATATTAATTCTATTGACACACAACCATTAAATTTGGGAATAACTGATAATTATAAAAATATTAGCATAGCATTCTACCATACTCCTGAAGAGAGAGATAAATTAGAAAAAATATTTACAAAATATGAAGAAGTCTTTGCTTGGTCTTATAAGGATATGCCTGGAATTGATCGAGACATAGATGAACACATGATTCCCACTTACACTCATATGAAACCTGTCAAAAAAGAGCTTAGACGGTTAAGGCCGAAATAGGTAGAATTGATCAAAGAAGAAGACACTAAGAGATACAAGTGAAATTCCTTGAAGTGAAAGATTATCCTGATTGGTTAGCTAACATAGTTTCCCTGCCAAAGAAAGATGGAAGAATTAGGGTGACGCGGACCCTTAGCAACGATGGCAGCAAACCCAACGTATAACAATGGTAGAGAACTCCTTGAAACTTGATAATCGCCTCCTAAAGAACCAAACGCCTATAAAGAGACGCGAACTCACTATGATTGAAGGATTTAGTCGGTAAGAAGAAGGAAAATGCCACAACTCTTGTTGATAAGTAAACCTAATTCTTGATGCAAAGAAAGAATTAAAGAATCCACTCTAATCTCTCTCACACACGAAAATTCACAAGAAGAACTTGTAGAAGAATTCGAAAATTTTTATTAATTGTTGTTGTTCTGAAATTCAGCCTAATAGTGCCTTTAAATAAGGGTTACAAAATTCCTAATTGCATATAGAAAACTAAAACATTCCTAATTGCATAAGGAAAACATTCCTAATTGCATAAGGAAAACATAAAGTATGGAAACAAAATCCTAATCCACTAAGGAAAATATAAAGTATGGAAACAAAATCCTAATCCACTAAGGAAAATATAAAGTATGGAAACAAAATCATAATCCAATAAGGAAAATATAAAGTATGAAAACAACCAAACTAATCCCTTCAACATAAGAAACGCCCTACACTATTTGGGCTGCCCATGGGCCTTAAATTACTTCCCAAGGCTTTATATGAACCCCCATGGACCTTTCTTGCACGTTGGATCTTTCTTTAGCTAGCCTTTAGCTTCCACACTAAGCATCATAATCAGCTTTGGTGTGCCTTCTTCAAGCTCTATCTCCATCTTCTTGAATGATAATTCTTGAAGCTCTTTGGAAATCTCTTATTGAATATGCAAGGCCATACTAGCTTGATATCTCTTTGCCTTGCTCCTAGTGATTGGTCCACTTGCTAGCTTCAAGGGATCCTTTCTTGCATCATTCTCTCCCTCTTCAAAAAGATTTGTCCTCAAATCTGCATCATCAAAAGGAGAAAGGTCACTTACATTGAAAGTAGCACTAACATTATACGTACCTGGTAAGTCGATCTTGTAGGCATTGTCATTAATCTTCTCCAGCACTTGGAATGGGCTATCTACCCTTGCTTGCAACTTGTTCTTCCTTTGGTTAGGAAACCTCTCTTTTCGAAAATGCACCCAAACCCAATCTCCTACTTGAAACTTAATCTCACGTCTCCCTCTATTTGCAGAATCAGCATATCTCTTGTTCCTTTTCTCAATATTCGCCCTTGCTTTCTCATGCATCTCTTTCACCAATTTAGCTTTCTTCTCACCATCTAAACTAACAAGCTCATGAGAAGGTAAAGAAACAAGATCCAAAACTGTTAGTGGGTTAAAACCATAAACAAGCTCAAAAGGTGAATATCCTGTAGAAGAATGAATAGCACGATTATAAGCAAACTCAATAAATGGCAAACAATCTTCCCAAGAACTCAAATTCTTACCCACTAAAGCTCTTAACATGGTACCTAAAGTTCTGTTTACTACTTCTGTTTGTCCATCCGTTTGAGGATGACAAGTGGTGGAAAATAACAACTTGGTACCTAACTTTCCCCAAAGCACACGCCAAAAATGAGATAAAAACTTAGTGTCTCTATCAGAAACTATGGATTTTGGTATCCCATGAATTCGAACCACATCCCTAAAGAAGAGTTCGGCCACTAAACTAGTATCATCACTCTTATGACATTGGATAAAGTGTGCCATCTTACTAAACCTATCAACAACCAGAAATATGCTATCTCTCCCCCTCTTAGTCCTTGGTAATCCTAAAACAAAGTCCATACTAATGTCCATCCAAGGAGAACTAGGAACGGGTAATGGCATATACAAACCATGAGGCATAGATTTAGACTTAGCTTGCTTACAAGCCAAACAAGCCTTACAAATCCGAATTACATCCCTTTTCATATTTGGCCAATAAAAGTGTTCATTCAGCATGTCTAAAGTCTTATCAACTCCAAAATGCCCCATCAAACCCCCACAATGTTATTCTAATACTAGAAAATCTCTCATAGAACATCTAGGCATGCATAATTTCGAACCCTTAAACAAAAACCCATCATGTCTATAGAAAGAATTAAAAGCACCATGCTCACAAGCATCATAAACATTGCCAAAATCAGAATCACCAACATATAAGTCCTTTATACATTCAAATTCAAGCAATTTAGTACTCAAAACATTAAGTAAAGCGTACCTTCTTGAAAGTGCATCTGCCACTATATTGTCTTTACCTTGCTTGTATTTGATCACATAAGGAAACTTCTCAATCTTCACAACCAAATTTTCATGTCTTTTATTCAACTTGCCTTACCCTCTCAAATGCTTCAATGATTCATGGTCCGAATGGATCATGAATTCCTTGGGCAGCAAATAATGCTCCCATACTTCCAATGCTCTCACCAAAGCATATAGCTCCTTGTCATAAGTTGAATAATTCAGCTTTGCTTCATTAAGCTTTTCACTAAAGTATGCAATGGGCTTCTTCTCTTGCATCAAAACAGCTCCAATACCTACACCAGAAGCATCACATTCAATTTCAAAAGTAGAATCAAAGTTAGGTAAAGCTAAAACGGGTGTAGTAGAAAGATTCTCTTTCAAAGCATCAAATGCTTCTTGTTGCTCCTTTCCCCAAACGAATCCCACTTCTTTCTTGATTATGCTAGTCAAGGGGGCTGCCAATGTAGAGAAATTAGGGACAAATCTCCTATAGAAGCTTGCCAATCCGTGAAAACTCCTCACTTCTGTCACACTTGAAGGATTCGGCCACTCTTGGATAGCTTTCACCTTCTCTTGATCAACTTCAATTCCCTACATACTTACAACAAAACCAAGAAAAACAACCCTATCTAGACAAAAAGAACACTTCTTAAGCTTAGCATAAAGGTTTTGCTCCCTAAGGATTTCAAGCACTTTCCTAACATGTTCAACATGTTCTTCCTCGGTTTTGCTATAAATCAGAATATCATCAAAGTAAACTACCACAAACTTACCTAAATAAGCTCTCAAAACATGGTTCATTAATCTCATGAAAGTACTAGGTGCATTAGATAAACCAAAAGGCATAACTAACCATTCATACAAACCATATTTCGTTTTGAAGGCAGTCTTCCATTCATCTCCAGGCTTCATGCGAATTTGATGATAACCACTCATAAGATCAATCTTTGTGAAATATTTCGCCCCATGTAATTCGTCCAACATGTCATCAAGTCTAGGAATGGGATGTCTATACTTCACAGTAATCTTGTTCATAGCCCTACAATCAATACACATCCTCCAAGAACCATCTTTCTTGGGTACTAATAAGACTGGAACGGCATAAGGACTAAGGCTCTCGCGAACCAAGCCTTTCTCCAAAAGCTCTTCAACTTGTCTTTGCATCTCTTTTGTCTCCATAGGATTGCTCCTATATGCTAGCCGGTTTGGAATTGTAGAACTGGGTATGAAATCAATTTGATGTTCAATCCCTCTTAATGGCGGCAAACCACTAGGAAGGTCTTTAGGAAACACATTCTTAAAATCCTGCAACAAAGACATAAAACTAGAAAGTGAAGAATCAAGAGATTCTTCATTGTCAGCAAGTAACAATTCTTTATACATAATAATGAGTACAGGCTGCCCTACATATGTCTCTCTTACTCTTGCATAAAAAGTATGTTTTGCTTTTTCTCCTTGCTTATTTTCTCTCACCAATGGGCCATTTATTTGTTTGCTTACTTTCTTTTGACTCTCGGCCTCTTTTCCCTTTCTACACTCACTCACTTTATTATTTTCTCTCTCCCTACCCTTAGAATTACCCTTGGGTGTTGAAGAAACATCATTAGCCGAATTTGAACCCCCTTGGTTCATGTTGGCCGAAACTTCTTTCTCCCTCTCTAGCATCGTCTTCTGATCTTCATACACCTCTTGAGGTGATAATGGTGCTAGAACAACCTTCTTTCCTTCACAAGTAAAGGTATACTTATTAGAAAAGCCATCATGTTGTGCCCTTCTATCATGCTGCCATGGTCTTCCTAATAGCAAATGTCCAGCTTGCATTGGCACTACATCACACAAAACCTCATCTTTATACCACCCAATGGAGAATGGTACCTTGACTTGCTTCAACACTTTTACTTCCCCAGCGTCATTGAACTATTGCAACTTGTAAGGATTGGGATGTTTAAAACACGTTAACCCCAATTTATCCAATAGCAGCATTGGTACAACTTCCACCATCAATGATAAGTGTACAAACCTTACCATTCACCAAACACCTAGAGTGGAAAAGATTCTCCCTTTGATCCAAGCCTTCTTCATTAACTTGAATATTCAAGGCTCTTCTAGTAACAAGCATCTCTCCATGTTCAGCATTCAAGACTTGATTCTCCCAAGCCTCTTCATCATATTCGGCCCTATCACCACATTCGGCCTCCTCTTCTTCTTCATGTTCAGATTTTGATTTAATTTCCCCTTCATGGGTAGCAATCATCACCCTCTTATTCGGACATTGAGAAACAATATGTCCACTTCCCAAACACTTGTAGTATTTAATTTCCCTACTTAGAGTAGGTCTAGAAGGTGTTTCCTTGGCTGTTTTTGCATCCCCATCATTTGGCTTCTTGAAATTAGGATTGTAGGAAGAATTCTTTTGGAAAGAACCCTTGTAATCCCCTTTGTAGGAACCTCCACTCGAACTTGAACCCTTGAAGTTTGAAAATTTTCCACTAGCTTTAGAGTAGCCAGTTTTCGAAATAGCTTTATTCTTCAATCTTCTCTCTATCTTCATGGCCTTTTGAACTAACTCTTACATTGTGTTGAATTCATACATCTCCAATTCATTGGCTATGTTCAAATTCAATCCCCCAAGAAATCGTGACATCTTCCTGTCTTCATCTTCATCAATATTTGCCCTAGCCATGATCATCTCCATCTCTTTGTGGTACTCTTCCACACTTCTTCCACCTTGAACTAGTCTTGCTAGTCGATTGTACAAATCCCGAATGTAGTGAGATGGCACAAATCGGCTCCTCATTTGTTCTTTCAAGGTGACCATTCAGGAATAAGCCTCATACCTTTCCCTCTTCTATTAGCTTTCAATTGATCCCACCAAAAGGTAGCATACCCCTTGAACTCTACGGCTGCCAAAACTGATTTCTTCTCTTCGGTGTAGTTATGGCATTCGAAAATCTGCTCAACTTTCCTCTCCCATTCTATGAATTCTTCTGCATTGTTCTTCCCTTCAAAGGAAGGAATCTTCATCTTGATGGAAGTAAGGTCACCATTAGTGGTAGGTTGATTTCCACCTTCATCTTCATCTTCTACCCTTTCGGCTGCTTCTAGGGCTTCAAGATTTCCTTGCCCTTCTCTCCTAAGCACTCTTCTAGATCGCATTATAGGATTTGGATGTGCGGCTGGCTGCCCTTGTTGCACTTGCTGAATTTGTTGTGCTTGTCGTGCTGCATTCTCTTGCAATCTAGTATCCATCATCTCCATTCGACCAAGCATTGCTGCCAAAGTCTCATTAAGCCTAGCCAAGCTTTTGGCCATAGCTCCTTCTTTGCTAGTCTCTTCTCCTTTTCCAGCCATGTTAACAAACAAACAAACTCAAAGAAACAAGATTAGTAATAATCGAAATTCACTCAAGTGTTTAGAATTACCTCACTTTTCTTGTCTTCCTTGATTGCACTTCAGAACCAAGCTCACCAACCAACAATTGTCAAGTCGTTCAAGAAACTAGAACCTAAATCCTAGAACTAGATAGAAAACAAGACAAGTATCCGAAGGCAATGCAAGGTAATTTGCACTACACGATATAAAATCAAGTATCGACACAAGCAAATGATACTTAGCAATGTAATGGAATTAAAAGATAGATAAAGTAATCAGAAATAATGAAGCCAATAAACAAGATAAATTTGGATATAATGAATCAAAAACAACCCACACTTGGCAAGCTGCTTTATGGACCTAATCAATTCTACCCAAAACGCTAGCTTCTAGGCTCTAACTCCCACCTATAACACTCAAATAACATGAATATTAAGGTCTGATTTTCGAATTCCAAAAGCCCCTCAAAAGGTGAAATTTTTCGCCCAAAATTTTTATTACTTCTCACCCACCTAGATCTGATCCTTAGCACCCAAATAGCAAGAATATCAAACAATTTTTGTTGAGGTGGTTTTGTACTCTTTTTTTTTGCTTCCTCTCACTATCCCCTTGATTCGGGACTTAATTTACTCCCAAGGACTTTTCGAAATTTGGACTTAATTCGCAACCCCAGATTCACTCAAGACCAAATCAAAATCAAACTTGAACACAAACTCTAGCTTTTGCTTTCTTTCAAGAACCCTAATTCTTAGTTTCGAAATTCTCCAAGAATCCTTTCCTAGGTTTCATTTTCACCCTAAGAATACCTCCTTCAATTCGGCTTTGATCAGAATTGATATATGACTCTTTTTCAAAAATTAAAGACTAGACTCTCTAAGAACCCTAAAACGCAGAAATTTAAAAGACCTAAATTAACAAACCCTAGAAAGACAAAGTAGATAAAAATTACCTTGTAGCAAGGCTCTGATACCAAATGACGCGGACCCTTAGCAACGATGGCAGCAAACCCAACGTATAAAAATGGTAGAGAACTCCTTGAAACTTGATAATCACCTCCTAAGGAACCCAACACCTATAAAGAGACGCCAACTCACTATGATTGAAGGATTTAGTTGGTAAGAAGAAGGAAAACGCCACAACTCTTGTTGATAAGTAAACCTAATTCTTGATACAAAGAAAGAATTAAAGAATCCACTCTAATCTCTCACATGAAAATTCATAAGAAGAACTTGTAGAAGAATTCAAAATTTTTTATTAATTGTTGTTGTTTTTAAATTCGGCCTAATAGTGCCCTTAAATAAGGGTTACAAAATTCCTAATTGCATATGAAAAACTAAAACATTCCTAATTGCATAAGGAAAACATTCCTAATTGCATAATGAAAACATTCCTAATTGCATAAGGAAAACATATAGTATGGAAACAAAATCCTAATCCACTAAGGAAAATATAAAGTATGGAAACAAAATCCTAATCCAATAAGGAAAATATAAAGTATGGAAACAACCAAACTAATCCCTTCAACATAAGAAATGCCCCACACTATTTGGGCTGTCCATGGGCCTTAAATTACTTCCTAAGGCTTTATATAAACCCCCATGGACCTTTCTTGCACGTTGGATCTTTCTTTAGCTAGCCTTTAGTTTCCACACTAAGCATCATAATCAGCTTTGGTGTGCCTTCTTCAAGCTCTATCTCCATCTTCTTGAATGATAATTCTTGAAGCTCTTTGGAAATCTCTTCTTGAATATGCAAAGCCATACTAGCTTGATATCTCTTTGCCTTGCTCCTAGTAATTGGTCCACTTGCTAGCTTCAAGGGATCCTTTCTTGCATCATAGGGTTTGTGTGGACTACAAAAACTTGAACAAGGCTTCCCCTAAAGATGATTTTTCTTTACCCCATATAGATGTCTTTATTGATAGTGCAACCTCTAATGTACTACACTCATTCATAGATGGATTTTTCGAATACAACCAAGTGTTAATGGCCCAAAAGGATAAATCTAAAACTATCTTCATCACTATGTGGGATATATTTTACTATAGGGTGATGCTGTTTGGGTTAAAAAATACTGGAGCAACCTATCAAAGGATGTGATGCAGAACCCATGGATCAAATATTACATCTAGAACCCCATATATACATCAAGTATAGAATTTTAGAACTCAAAAATAAATCCTCCCTACCAAACCCACAACTAACCTATAATTAAGAACTTGGGCGCCACAAGTCAGACTTGATAAGTTAGAACAAATTCTTTATGTAACAAGAATAAGAAGAAAATCTCTCAAACTTGAAAACACATAAATTACAATCATTATAATATGAAAATTCATATCAGCCCCTTTAGTTCTTTCCCCCCTCTCCATATAGCTGGAAAAGAAGAATTAATGGCTTAGAAGTCTAGATTCACATGTATCTAGTCACACTAGCATTAATTACCTATCCACACTAATATTATATTCTAAATTAGTGCCCATAACTCTGATAATATTGATGGGCAGATTCTACATGCATTTTGGTGTTGGTTCACATGTGTCTAGTAACACTAGTACTAAACAACATCAATATTATATTGTAAATTCATGTTAATGCCCGTCAACATATTTATGGGCAGACTCTTCATGCTTTTTGGTGAGTTTCTGACTTCCCCTTCATGATTCTTCACATTCAGTATAAGTTGGTCTTGTAACACCCCTTCCCAACCTACATATGTAAGCTGAGTAGAGGCGCCACACTAACCTAATGTTGCTACCAATTTTACTTAGTCAAATTTTAGTTCCGATTTTTACAAAATTTTTGCCATAGTTTCTCCTAAAAATTGAGTCCCAAGTGTCGACAAAACCGGTTTTTTTCTTATTTTCAAAAACATTTTACACAAACCAATGCAAACAAAATCATTCTCAGTACACTCCCAATAAATCCCCCTTGTAACCTCAACTACAACCTGCAAAAAGGATTTACACTTCTAGTACAACATAAAATAAAGGTTTTGTGACAACCCCCATATTTAAATATTACACAGCGGAAGTTATAAAATATTTACATATTTACAAATTCATATACATCAAAACTCAAGTTTTACAACACATAAAATTTATAAATGATTGGCAAGTCTGCTCTGATCTTTAAGCTCCCAAAATGGATTCTTCAAGGTCTACTCTCACTAGGTCTTGATGAACTCTCGGGTTCAACTCTATCCACTCTACTACCTGCGCGATTAAACACTATCGCGCTAAGCCAACGGCTTAGTAAGATAAAACATGCTAATAGTATGCTTTAATGCAATACAATGCCACATATGCTATTGATAAGATCAACATTATAAATATAAAGTTAACACATAATTATGCATTTCACAAATCATAGTCATATGAGCATACCACATTTCAACATCTTTCCACATTCAACATTACTCAATAACCAACATCTTATTTCATTAACTCATAACATTATTTAGGACATTCATATAACCTTGACACCTATGGGCCCAACAAGTATTTAATACGATATTCAGAGTTCAGAGTTACTGCTTTGGTTCATAGTCACAATTCTCATAGTGTAACAGACCCAGTCTCTTGGACCATCAACTCAACACATTTGAGGAGATCCTCAACCCGGCAAGACTGTTACAAATCATATATTTCATATTCACAATTCTCATAGTGTAACAGACCCAGTCTCTTGGACCATCAACTCAACACATTTGAGGAGATCCTCAACCCGGCAAGACTGTTACCTTTCATCATTTCTTAGGCATGCCACCCAAATCCAGAACTCTGAAACTGAATAACATATTAAACAAACAATTCATTTATTATATACTTACCATTTCCATTCTCAAATTCTCATCACATTTAGGCAAACATGCCTTCTTTCTTTCAATATCATCATCTTAGCCAATAACAATGGCTTCACATTTCATTTCACAATATAACATCTCATTATTCAAGTATATATATATATATCTCATCCATGATCACATTATATTTCACATAGCATCATTCATAAATATCAACATTTCATTCCACATTACTCATGAAACACATTACCATTCACAATGCACAACATAACATTGTTCAATCTCAACAATGCAATTAGGGCAAAGAACAATTGATTATAACATTCATTGATTCAAGTGTGTTTAACGTGTTTAGGGTTAGGTTTAAGGACCAACCTACCTTTGGAGAACCAAAGCAATGCAAGAAGAACAAAGAATTAAAACCCTAACCATAAATAGTACATTCTGGTTTTTAAACTCCATTTTATCCTTATTTTGAAAAATTGTATAAAATAATCTACTTGACTAAAAATTCTAAAATTTTTACAGAATTTAGTTTTGTATCTTAAAATCATCCCTTTAAAATTTCAGATCAAACTGAACACAAAATCTTGGTCAAATAGTTCACCTAACCAGACTGCCCCAATTGCCCTGCATCCTGGCAGCAGTTCTGAACTTTGTGAATTCCATAAATCAAATTCAATCAACGTGATTCCAAATTATTTTTCTCAAATACTAGACTCACTAAGCAACAACATATCCAAAATTCAATTGAATATGATTTTTCTATATTTTATTAAAAATCCCGAAATATAGCTGTCCCAGTTAAGGTACTTGCTGGAACAGGTCTAATGAAAATAATCTTTCTAAACTCATAACCATTCCAAAATCGAATCAACATATTTTTCAGTCATTCTAGACTCATAGAGGCACAACATATCAAAAATTCACTTCAAGAACATTTTTCTAAAATTAATTAAAAATCATACAAGTCACAGCCTTTACTAATCCTAAAACAGAAACAATTTCACTAAACACCAATCTTACTCTTCCATCACCAACACCAACCCAACTTCTCATCTATCAAGCAAAATCAATACTTACAATCATACCATAAGCAACTTAATCATACCACTTCAAAAGAATTGAAGAAATTAGAGAAAAGATCTTACCTTAGTTAAAAACTTCTTAAATCAACACTTGAACACTTAATCTTTCTTCAATTTAAGCTTGAAATCATCAAAACCATCACTTGTCTCTTTCTTTCTCTTTGGCTATGGAGGGCCGGCCATCAACAAGAAGAAGAAGAAGAAATGAAGAAGAAAACACAAGTCAAACCTTCTTTAAATATCCACCATGTGATTTTATCCAAGCAATTACCAAAGTGCCCTCATTCACATAATTATCTTTTTGTCTTATATGTGCCCAATTAAGTAATTTACCAATCTCAAATAAATATCTTCTCTTGCATTGACCAAGCCTTTTGACCACTTTATATGTCATATATATTAACATATACACAACATATAAATTTGTCTCTAAACCCTATTTCTTCCCAAAATACATATACATATACTTTCTCTTCTCAATTTCTTTTCTCTTACAATTTAACACATATATTCAATCCAATATATAACAATAACAACAACAACAATATGCAAAACTTCTAGGGCATAAATTAGGATATTACAATTCTCCCCCTCTAAAAAGAAAATTTCGTCCTCGAAATTACCTGATATCAACTCTGAAACAACTGCGGATACTGTTCTCGCATAGTTTGCTCACTTTCCCAAGTTGCTTCTTCTTTTGCATGATTCTTCCAAAGAATCTTCACCAATGGCACTTTCTTGTTCCTCAATTCTTTCACATGACGTGCCAAGATAGCAACTGGTTCTTCTTCAAATGTCAAATCTGGGCTCACTTCGATAGACTCAAATGGCAACACACGAGATGGATCTGACCTGTACCTCCTCAACATAGAAACATGGAATACATTATGAATACGATCCAACTCAGGTGGCAAAGCAAGTCGATATGCAACTGGCCCAACTCTTTCTAACACTTCATACGGCCCAATGAAACGAGGACTCAATTTTCCTTTCTGACCGAACCTCAAAATCTTCTTCCAAGGAGATACTTTCAAAAACACCTTATCTCCAACATCAAACTGAATGTCTCTCCTCTTCAGATCTGCATAAGACTTCTGTCGGTCTGAAGCTGCTTTTAACCTACCTCGAATCAACTTTACTTTTTCCTCAGTTTCTTGAATCAAATCAGGACCAACCAACTTATCATCTCCAAGCTCATTCCAACAAAGAGGTGTCCTACACCGTCTGCCATACAATGCTTCAAACGGTGCCATACCAATGCTGGATTGGTGACTGTTGTTGTAAGCAAACTCCACAAGAGGTAAAAACCTATCCCAACTTCCAGAGAAATCGATGACACAGCTTCTCAACATGTCCTCAATAATCTGTATCACCCTCTCTGACTGTCCATCCGTCTGTGGATGAAAAGCAGTGCTGAAGTGCAGTCGAGAACCCAAAGCACTATGCAAACTCTTCCAAAATCTGGAAGAAAACCTGGGATCTCGATCAGATACTAAAGAAGTTGGAACACCATGCAGTTTCACAATCTCATGGATATACAGCTCAGCCAATCTCTCCAAAGAGTAATCCATTCGAACCGGAAGGAAATGAGCTGTTTTAGTCAATCTATCCACAATCACCCATATGGCATCATGCTTCTTTTGTGTCAATGGCAAACCAGACACAAAATCCATTGTTTCTCTTCAAACCAATCCACCAATAATGCTGTCTCAAATCATGATACATCTTCGTATTACCCGGATGCATAGTAAACATTGACTGATGAGCTTCTTCTAAAATGACTCTTTTCAAATCAGCATCATCGGGTACACACAATCGGTTCTTAAACCAGAGACTCCCATCATCTTTCACAACAAAATCTCTAGTCTTCCCATTCTTGCAATCTGAAATAATCTTCTAAATCTTCATATCAATCAACTGAGCCTCTTTGATCTGATCTAACAAAACTGGTTTCAAAAGCAACTGTGCCAACAATGCACCATCGTCACAAGCTACAAAACTGGCATGCAAAGCTCTCAACTCCACAAGCAACGAGAGCGAGTAAACAGTTAAACCAGCTAAAGACTTCCGACTCAAGGCATCAGCAACAACATTTGCTTTACCTGGATGATAGTCAATCAAGCAGTCGTAGTCTTTAATCAATTCTAACCATCTCCTCTGACGAAGATTGAGTTCTTTCTGGACACCCAAATACTTCAAACTCTTGTGATCAGTGTAGATGAAACATTTCTCCCCAAACAGATAATGGCGCCAAATCTTCAATGCAAAAACAATGGCAGCCAATTCCAAATCATGGGTCGGATAGTTAAGCTCATGCGGTTTCAACTGTCGAGATGCATAAGCTATAACTTTCCCTTCCTGCATCAATACACACCCCAAACCTCTATGTGAAGCATCACTGTAGATCACATAAGGTTTACCTTCAACAGGTAAAGTTAAAACAGGCGCTTGAGTCAACATTTCTCTCAACTGCTCAAAGCTGGCCTGACACTGATCCGTCCACACAAATCTCACTCCCTTACGAAGCAATCTGGTGAGTGGAGTAGCTATCAAAGAAAACCCTTTCACAAACCGCCGGTAATAGCCTGCCAAACCCAGAAAACTTCTAATCTCTGTCACTGATTTAGGTGGATTCCAATTCAATACAGCTTCAACTTTGCTCGGATCAACTCTAATACCCTCTGCTGAAACTATATATCCGAGAAAAGCTACTTGATCCAACCAGAACTCACATTTCGACAATTTAGCAAACAACTGCCTCTCTCTCAAAATCTGCAACACAATCCGCAGATGCATATCATGTTCCTCCTCATTCCGCGAATACACCAGTATATCATCAATGAAGACCACTACAAACTGATCCAAATAGGGCCTAAACACCCTATTCATCAAATCCATAAAAGCTGCAGGTGCATTCGTCAGACCAAAAGGCATAACTAGAAATTCATAATGCCCATACCTGGTCCGAAAAGCAGTCTTAGGAACATCTTCACTTCGTACCCTCAGCTGATGGTACCCAGATCTCAAATCAATTTTGGAGAACACTGACGCTCCCTTCAACTGATCAAAGAGATCATCGATTCTAGGCAAAGGATATTTATTCTTAATGGTCACCTTGTTCAATTGCCTATAATGGATACACAACCTCATAGTACCATCTTTCTTCTTCACAAAAAGCACAGGAGCTCCCCAAGGAGAAACACTGGGGCGAATAAATCCTTTGTCCAACAACTCCTGTAATTGCACTTTCAACTCCCTCAATTCTGCTGGTGCCATTCTATAAGGAGTAATAGAGATAGGAGTGGTACCAGGCAACAATTCAATACCGAACTCCACCTCTCTCTCAGGAGGTAACCCTGGCAACTCCTCTGGAAACACATCTGGGAACTCTGCAACTGTGGCAATGCTATCAATGGGAGAACTTCTTACTCTAGTATCTACCGCATGAGCAAGATAGGCTTCACACCCCTTTCTAATCAAACTCCTGGCTGCAACAGCTGAAACAAATAAGGAGGCTAGCTGTTCCTGCTCATTAGATACTATCACCTCTCTACCATCACCCGTTCTCAAAGAAAAAACTTTCTTTTTACAATCCACCACAGCTCCATGTCGAAATAGCCAATCCATACCTAAGATCACATCATAATCCTTAAATGGCATCTCAATCAAATCCCCAAGGAACTCCTCACCCTGCACCACTACTGCACTATCTCTATGCACCTTACTCACAACCACACTATGCCCTAACGGATTTGTTACCAACACATCAAATCCTAGGGACTCAGCATGCAAATCAGATACAGGCAAAATAGATGCACTAATATATGAATGCGTGGAACCCGGATCAATCAAAGCAAGTACTGGAGTATTAAATAAAGAAAAAGTACCAGCTATGACTGCTGATGCATCTGGCTGCCTCTGCATAACATACATCCTCTGGGAAGATCCAACCTCTAAGCACATGATCGAGGGCCTCAATCCCTCCTCAAATCGCCGACATCTATCAATCTCATCAGCAATGATGCCCCCAGCATACTGACTCAGTCGAATAAACTCAACCTCATACTCAGTTACGGTCCGATGATCTTGCTTCAAATCTAGAAACTCTCTTTTCTTCCCATCTTTATACTCCCTAGGAGCATACTTCAACTCAAATTCCCTCAGAAAATCAGTGTAAGACAGTGTTGGAGGATCATCCATAGAATGGGGCACTGTCTTCCACCAGTTGTAGGCATCCTTCTGTAGCAAAGATCTTGCATAGTCAAACTTCTCCTCTGAAGTGGCTTGCAACTGCACAAATACCCTCTGAACTCTATCAAGCCACTGTTCTGCTACAGCCGGATCAACTGTACCAAAGAAATCCTCTGCTCCATATTTCCTTAGCTTATCATAGTGCCTTACTGGTACTGAAGGCTGAGGGGGTGGTGGCGGTGGCTGTGGTTGCACAGGTGCTTGTCTCATAGCTTCCATCATAGGCCTAAACCAGGCTGGCGGAACCTCCTCCCCAGCTAGTCTACCCGACACCGAAGCAGGTGCCTCCTCAACACTATCAACCCTAGCTCCCTCAGCAGGAGCAATACTCTCGGCACTACCCTCAATCGACTGACGTGAGTGAGAATCCATCACAACCTAACACTGCAAACACAGCAGATTATATCTTATTAAAGATCAGAGACTGCCAATCTCAAACGTATATGTTATTCAAAACCACTTTTTAAGTAAAAATATTCTTTTTATTACATTTTACCTAGGTTGAGAATCTCAAACCTAGGCTCTGATACCAAAACAATTGTAACACCCCTTCCCAACCTACATATGTAAGCTGAGTAGAGGCGCCACACTAACCTAATGTTGCTACCAATTTTACTTAGTCAAATTTTAGTTCCGATTTTTACAAAATTTTTGCCATAGTTTCGCCTAAAAATTGAGTCCCAAGTGTCGACAAAACCGGTTTTTTTCTTATTTTCAAAAACATTTTACACAAACCAATGCAAACAAAATCATTCTCAGTACACTCCCAATAAATCCCCCTTGTAACCTCAACTACAACCTGCAAAAAGGATTTACACTTCTAGTACAACATAAAATAAAGGTTTTGTGACAACCCCCATATTTAAATATTACACAGCGGAAGTTATAAAATATTTACATATTTACAAATTCATATACATCAAAACTCAAGTTTTACAACACATAAAATTTATAAATGATTGGCAAGTCTGCTCTGATCTTTAAGCTCCCAAAATGGATTCTTCAAGGTCTACTCTCACTAGGTCTTGATGAACTCTCGGGTTCAACTCTATCCACTCTACTACCTGCGCGATTAAACACTATCGCGCTAAGCCAACGGCTTAGTAAGATAAAACATGCTAATAGTATGCTTTAATGCAATACAATGCCACATATGCTATTGATAAGATCAACATTATAAATATAAAGTTAACACATAATTATGCATTTCACAAATCATAGTCATATGAGCATACCACATTTCAACATCTTTCCACATTCAACATTACTCAATAACCAACATCTTATTTCATTAACTCATAACATTATTTAGGACATTCATATAACCTTGACACCTATGGGCCCAACAAGTATTTAATACGATATTCAGAGTTCAGAGTTACTGCTTTGGTTCATAGTCACAATTCTCATAGTGTAACAGACCCAGTCTCTTGGACCATCAACTCAACACATTTGAGGAGATCCTCAACCCGGCAAGACTGTTACAAATCATATATTTCATATTCACAATTCTCATAGTGTAACAGACCCAGTCTCTTGGACCATCAACTCAACACATTTGAGGAGATCCTCAACCCGGCAAGACTGTTACCTTTCATCATTTCTTAGGCATGCCACCCAAATCCAGAACTCTGAAACTGAATAACATATTAAACAAACAATTCATTTATTATATACTTACCATTTCCATTCTCAAATTCTCATCACATTTAGGCAAACATGCCTTCTTTCTTTCAATATCATCATCTTAGCCAATAACAATGGCTTCACATTTCATTTCACAATATAACATCTCATTATTCAAGTATATATATATATCTCATCCATGATCACATTATATTTCACATAGCATCATTCATAAATATCAACATTTCATTCCACATTACTCATGAAACACATTACCATTCACAATGCACAACATAACATTGTTCAATCTCAACAATGCAATTAGGGCAAAGAACAATTGATTATAACATTCATTGATTCAAGTGTGTTTAACGTGTTTAGGGTTAGGTTTAAGGACCAACCTACCTTTGGAGAACCAAAGCAATGCAAGAAGAACAAAGAATTAAAACCCTAACCATAAATAGTACATTCTGGTTTTTAAACTCCATTTTATCCTTATTTTGAAAAATTGTATAAAATAATCTACTTGACTAAAAATTCTAAAATTTTTACAGAATTTAGTTTTGTATCTTAAAATCATCCCTTTAAAATTTCAGATCAAACTGAATACAAAATCTTGGTCAAATAGTTCACCTAACCAGACTGCCCCAATTGCCCTGCATCCTGGCAGCAGTTCTGAACTTTGTGAATTCCATAAATCAAATTCAATCAACGTGATTCCAAATTATTTTTCTCAAATACTAGACTCACTAAGCAACAACATATCCAAAATTCAATTGAATATGATTTTTCTACATTTTATTAAAAATCCCGAAATATAGCTGTCCCAGTTAAGGTACTTGCTGGAACAGGTCTAATGAAAATAATCTTTCTAAACTCATAACCATTCCAAAATCGAATCAACATATTTTTCAGTCATTCTAGACTCATAGAGGCACAACATATCAAAAATTCACTTCAAGAAAATTTTTCTAAAATTAATTAAAAATCATACAAGTCACAGCCTTTACTAATCCTAAAACAGAAACAATTTCACTAAACACCAATCTTACTCTTCCATCACCAACACCAACCCAACTTCTCATCTATCAAGCAAAATCAATACTTACAATCATACCATAAGCAAATTAATCATACCACTTCAAAAGAATTGAAGAAATTAGAGAAAAGATCTTACCTTAGTTAAAAACTTCTTAAATCAACACTTGAACACTTAATCTTTCTTCAATTTAAGCTTGAAATCATCAAAACCATCACTTGTCTCTTTCTTTCTCTTTGGCTATGGAGGGCCGGCCATCAAAAAGAAGAAGAAGAAGAAATGAAGAAGAAAACACAAGTCAAACCTTCTTTAAATATCCACCATGTGATTTTATCCAAGCAATTACCAAAGTGCCCTCATTCACATAATTATCTTTTTGTCTTATATGTGCCCAATTAAGTAATTTACCAATCTCAAATAAATATCTTCTCTTGCATTGACCAAGCCTTTTGACCACTTTATATGTCATATATATTAACATATACACAACATATAAATTTGTCTCTAAACCCTATTTCTTCCCAAAATACATATACATATACTTTCTCTTCTCAATTTCTTTTCTCTTACAATTTAACACATATATTCAATCCAATATAACAATAACAACAACAACAATATGCAAAACTTCTAGGGCATAAATGAGGATATTACAGGTCTCCCTCTTCATTAATCCACCTTTGAATGGAGTGTTGGACACATGCTGGAGTTTCTTTGATTGTGATCTTGTGATTGGTCCACTTGGCATAATGATATCATCAACATATTTGTTGTCTTGTGTAGATTCATCAAGCTTCCTTATAGTTTCCTCATCATTCCCTCCTGCTAAAAAAGATTTGTCCTCAAATCTGAACCTACATCGAAAGGAGAAAGATGACTAACATTGAAAGTTACAGAAATATTATACTCCCCTGGTAGATCAATTTTGTACGCATTGTCATTGATTAATTCTAAAACTTGAAATGGGACATCTCCCCTTGCATCCAACTTGGATTTCCTTTGTTTAGGAAACGTTTCCTTCCTCATATGAACCCACACCCAATCACCAGGTTGGAAAATCACATGCTTCCTTCTTCTATTTGCATTATGGGCAAATGGTTCATATTTCTTCTTAAGATGAGCTCATGCCTTCTCATGTATCTTCTTAGCCAACTCCGCTTTCCTTTCACCATATGAGTTATTATTTTATTTAATGGCAAAGGAAACATATCAAGTGGTGTAAGCGGATTAAAATCATAAACAATTTCAAAAGGTGAATAACTTGTAGAAGAATGTATGCTTCTATTATATGAAAACTCAACTAATGGAAAATAATCTTCCCAAGTTTTCAAATTCTTACCCATAACAACATGTAACAAAGATCCTAAAGTCCTATTTACCATTTCTGTTTGTCCATCGGTTTGTGGATGACAAGTTGTAGAGAACAACAATTTAGTACCTAACTTATTCCACAAAACATGCCAAAAATGACTCAAGAACTTCACATCTCTATCACTTACAATTGTTTTAAGAATGCCATGCAAACGAACCACTTCCCCAAAGAACAAATTAACAATATTTGTTGCATAATCAGTTTTGTGGCATGCAATGAAATGAGCCATTTTGCTGAATCTGTCAATAATAACAAATATGCTATCTTTCCATTTTCTAGTCCTAGGTAGTCCCAAAACAAAGTCCATAGATATGTCAATCCAATGTGCATTAGGAATAGGTAAAGGAGAATACAACCCATGACGTAAAGACTTAGATTTTGCTTATTTACATGCAATACACTTGGCACAAATTCTTTCAACATCTTTTCTCATGTTTGGCCAATAGAAATGTTCATGCAGAATGTCTAAAGTCTTAAATACCCCCAAAATATCCCATGAGTCCTCCACTATGTGCCTCACGTACAAGCAATTCCCTTAATGAGCAACTGGGCATGCACATTTTTCCATCCTCAAATAAATACCCATCATGCCTATAAAACTTTTGAAATGCAAAATGCTCACATGCATCATAAAATTAGCAAAGTCAACATCATTAATTTGAGCCTGGAATGAAGTCAATTTGATACTCAATCCCTCTTAAAGGTGGTAAACCCTTAGGCACATCTTCTAGAAAGACATCTTCAAATTCCTATAAAAGAGAACTAATACAAATAGGCAAAGAATTGTCAAGGTCAGATGTAGAAATCAAGGTCTCTTTGTACCTAAGTACAATCAGACTTCTTTTCTTGCAAAAAGCACTCCTTAACTATTTTTCTTTTGTATAGAAACACTCTCTTTTATTTTCTCTCCCTTTCTCTTTTTCTCTCACAAATGGGTCATTTTTATCATTCTTTTTCTTACTCTTGGTCTCTTTTATCCCATTTTTATTTGTTTTACTCTCATTACTAGAATTCCTTTCAAGTGATCTCAAAATCTTCACCTGATCTTCATATACTTGTTTAGGTGACAATGGAGCAAGAGTAAAATTTAATCCATTTAGGCTGAAAGAATAATGATTCTTAAAGCCATCATGCAAAGCCTTTCTATCAAATTGCCATGGATGACCAAAAAGAATATGACTAGCATGCATAGGCACAACATCACAATAAACTTCATCTTTGTATCTCCCAATTGCAAAAGAAAACAAAACCTACTTTGTTATCTTCACCTCTCCACAATCATTCAACCATTGCAGCTTGTAGGGACTAGGATGTTTTGTATATGTTAACCCTAATTTATCCACAAAATCAGTACTAGCAACATTTGCACAACTGCCCCCATCAATGATCATGCTGCACATGTTTCCATTCACAATGCAACGAGTATGAAAAATGTTCTCTCTTTGATTACTTTCTTCATCTTTAATTTGTATGTTTAAAGCTCTCCTAATAACCAAAGATTCACCATGTGCAAGATATTCAATGATATGTTCAATTTCCTCTAATGGTGGCATGCTATCATGATCATGATCATCACTTTCATGTTCACTAGCACTATTAATTTCACCATTATCTCTTATCAACATGATTTTCTTATTTGGACATTAAGATGCTATATGCCCTACTCCTAAACACCTAAAGCATGTAATGGTACTATGCTTTTGGTTAGAGTTAGATGTTTTAGAGTCACCTTTAGGGTCGGTTGGAACTTGCTTTTCTTTTCCTTTCTAGGCAGTCTCCTTCCCTTTAAGTTTATCTTCTTTCTTTGGCCATTTTAAAGTGAAAATAGAGCTGAAATTAGAAAATTCCTTTGCTGCTCCCTTGAGTTTCAGTTGTTTCTCCACTTTCATGGCCATGTGTACCATATCTTCAAGCTTCACATAATGATGTAATTCAACTATGTTGGCAATCTCCCTATTCAACCCACTAAAAAATCGATCCATAGTGATTTTTGAATCCTCATCTATATTATTTCTACTCATGATCATCTCCATTTCTTTATGGTAATCCTCTACTGACATGGATCTTTGAGTTAACCGCTGCAATCTTTGGTGAAGCTCTCTATAGTAGTAAGATAGTACAAATCTCTTTCTCATCACATTTTTCATTTTAGCCTAAGTAGTGATGGTTCTTTCTCCATTCCTTCTCTTGGAAATCATTAATTGATCCTACCAAACTAGTGCATAATTTGTGAATTCAACTGCTGCAAGTTTAACTTTCTTCATTTCACTATAATTATGACAATCAAACACCAACTCAAATTTTCTTTGCTTTGTTACCTTCACCTCTCCACAATCATTCAACCATTATAGCATGTAGGGACTAGGATGTTTTGTACATGTTAACCCTAATTTATCCACAAAATTAGTACTAGC
Organism: Garcia nutans; assembly: GCA_947685225.1. Lineage (NCBI taxonomy): Eukaryota > Viridiplantae > Streptophyta > Magnoliopsida > Malpighiales > Euphorbiaceae > Garcia > Garcia nutans. Next base: position 23,145,413 of record CANTUV010000044.1, read on the forward strand.
AACATTTGCACAACTACCCCTATTAATGATCATGTTGCACACGTATCCATTCACAATGCAATGAGTATGGAAAATGTTCTCTCTTTGATTACTTTCTTCATCTTTAATTTGCATGTTTAAAGCTCTCCTAATAACCAAAGATTCACCATGTGCAAGATATTCAATAATATGTTCAATTTCCTCTAATGGTGGCATGCTATCATTATCATCATCATCATTTTCATGTTCACTAGCACTATCAATTTCACCATTATCTCTTATCAACATGATTTTCTTATTTGGACATTGAGATGCTATATGCCCTACTCCTAAACACCTAAAGCATTTAATGGTACTATGCTTTTGGTTAGAGTTAGATGTTTTAGAGTCACCTTTAGGGTCAGTTGGAACTTGCTTTTCTTTTCCTTTCCAGGCAGCCTCCTTCCCTTTAAGTTTATCTTCTTTTTTTGGCCACTTTGAAGTGAAAATAGAGCTGGAATTAGAAAATTCCTTTGCTGCTCCATGGAGTTTCTGTTGCTTCTTCACTTTCATGGCCATGTGTACCATATCTTTAAGCTTCACATAATGATGTAATTCAACTATGTTGGCAATCTCCCTATTCAGTCCACTAAAAAATCGATCCATAGTGATTTTTGAATCCTCATCTATATTATTTCTACTCATGATCATCTCCATTTATTTATGGTAATCCTTTACTGACATGGATCCTTGAGTTAACCGCTGCAATCTTTGGTGAAGCTCCCTATAGTAGTAAGATGGTACAACTCTCTTTCTCATCACAGTTTTCATTTTAGCCTAAGTAGTGATGGTTCTTTCTCCATTCCTTCTCTTGGAAATCATTAATTGATCCCACCAAACAAGTGCATAATTTGTGAATTCAACTGCTGCAAGTTTAACTTTCTTCATTTTATTATAATTATGACAATCAAACACCAACTCAACTTTTCTTTCCCATTCAAGGTAAGCTTCAACATCATTTCTCCCTTTGAATGATGATATCTTCATTTTTATGGAAGATATGTTGTTGTCCCTTTGTTCAGGTCTTCTTTGGGCAATTGATTCCTCACTTTCTTCATCATCTTCCCTTTCTACCTCATCATCATTCATCATGTTTCCTCTCCCTCTATTCTGCCCCCTTCAATTAGTATTATTTTGCTGCCTTTGCATTATGCTGTCTACATCACCTCTAATGTTGTTTATGACCAAATCAAACCTTTCAAATTTCCTTTGCATTGCCTCTAACATAAAGGCTATGTCATTCATGGTCATATCACATTTTTCACCTCCAGAATTTGACATGGCATAAGAACCTGCAAGTGAAGAAAAATGTTAGTGAAGAAAAATTTCCTTACCACACTCCCTTAGTGTTTCACTCAAGATCATATTATCACTCCTCTTGTATTTTACTCAAAACTTAGTTCCCTTTTTTTTTTTGTATAAGCTCAACTTCTTAGCCTTTTTACCTCTCAATTCTTCTGTTATCAAGTTGAATTTTAGAATTGGTTTCACTTAAATCAAGTACAACAAGTTTTGTTTAAAGATTCTACAAGGAACCTAATGAACAAAATGAATTCAACAATTCTAGAAGCAATTCAATTTAAATCAATAAAAGCTGAAAGTCAACACAAGGAGTAAGAAGTATTTGTGTTAATCAAACCAAAGTAACTATGATTGAGAGTAAGCTACTTAATGTATACAAGAAACAAGAGGTATATGAAAAAATGAAACTAACAAAGAAAAATAATTTTGGATATTGAAAAATAGAATTCAAATCACTCTAATGAGTAATTTGAATATGCAACTAAATCTATTCCCAATATAAGCTATGCTCTAAAGATCGGATTTTAAATGCTAAATGGATGCATAATGAGGAACTGATTGATCAATTATTATAAGATAGAGAGCTGTTAATGGCATACATATGCAAGAACTCTTATATACTTGTGTAGAAAAATAATGGACAGAAATAGGTACGAATTTGTTTTACATATATTGAGGAAGCTAAATCTGATTCTTTTTTTTTGATCTTTTCCTTCCTTTTTTTAAACTTTCAATAAACAAGAATAGCAAATTAAATGATAAAAACATAGATTTGAAGAACAAGAACAAGGTGCAATAAGAATAGAAAATAAAGAGACTTAGAAATTGAATATGGTTCTTTTTTTTCTTTTGATCCTTTACTCTTTTTTTTTTTGTCTTTTAAACTTTTAGTAAACAAGAATAGAAAATGATTAGATAAGAACACATAATCTAAAGAACAAGAGCAAGGTACATCAAAAATAGAAAAATGAGGAGACTTAGATGATAAACAAGAACAAGAAAGTAGCTAAGATAATTAAAACATAAAAGATACCTAGAGATTTATCTTCAAGCCAAAGCTTTGATACCAAATAATGCGGAATCCATGGATCAAATATTATATCTAGAACCCCACATATACATCTAGCATAGAATTTTAGAACTCAAAAACAAATCTTCCCTACCAAACCCATAACTAACCTAGAATTGAGAACTTGGGTGATTGGGATAAAGAAAAATGAATTGATTTAAATGCCACAAGTCAGACTTGATAAGTTAGAACCAATTCTTCATGCAACAAGAATAAGAAGAAAACCTCTCAAACTTGAAAACACATAAATTACAATCAGCATAATATGGAAATTCATATCAGCCTTTTTAGTTCTTTCCCCCCTTTCTATATAGCTGGAAAAGAAGAATTAATGGCTTAAAAGTTCAGGTTCACATGTATCTAGTCACACTAGCATTAATTACCTATCCACATCAATATTATATTCTAAATTAGTGCTCATAACTCCGATAATATTAATGGGCAGATTCTACATGCATCATTTTTGGTGTTGGTTCACATGTGTCTAGTCATACTAGACACATGACTACATCAATATTATATTGTAAATTCATGCTAATGCCCATCAACATATTTATGGGCAGATTCTTCATGCTTTTTTGTGAATTTCTGACTTCCCCTTCATGATTCTTCATATTCAGTACAAGTTGGTCTCCCTCTTCATTAATCCACCTTTGAATGAAGTGTTGAAACATATGCTGGAGTTTCTTTGATTGTGATCTTGTGATTGGTCCACTTGGCATAATGATATCATCAATATATTTGCTACCTTGTGTAGATTCATCAAGCTTGCTTATAGTTTCCTCATCAAGATGGCCACAACCATGTTTCATGACATGATGCACAAAGAAGTTGAGGTCTATATTGATGATATGATGGTAAAGTCGGACACAAGAGAGTAATATTTTTACAATTTAGAGATCTTCTTTGAAAGAGCAGTGAAGTATAAGCTAAGCTTAAACCCAAAAAAGTGTGTGTTTGGGGTTACTTTAGGAAAGATGTTGGGACACGTGATTGGTCCAAATGGCATTGAGATTGGCCTTGACAAGATTAAGGCAATCAGGGATATGTCAACCCCTAAAATGGAGAGGGAAGTTCAGGGGGTTCATCGGAAGGTTACACTACATTAACAGGTTCATAGCAAAGCTTACCACAATATGTGAACATATTTTCAAGTTGCTTAAAATGAACCAACCAGTCAGTCAAGTGGAATAAAGAGTGTCAAAAGGCCTTTGAGTTTATAAAAGAGTATTTATTGTATCCACCTATTTTGAAGCCACCTAAACCTGGTAGACCTTTGTTACTATACTTAGTAATAGAGGAAGAATCGATAGGAGCAATGCTAGCCCAAGCAAAAAAATCAAGATTTGAGCATGCAATTTACTATTTGAGCAAAAACTCCTACCTTATGAAATTAAGTATAGTATCATTGAAAAGACATGTATAGTTGTGGTTTAGTCATCTAAAAAATTGCAACATTACTTTTAATCTTATAGTGTGCAAGCAATTTCCATAATGGATCCAGTGAAATATTTAAGGAAAACATCTTTGTTGATTGGAAAATACGGTAGATGATTGATAATTTTAGAAGAATTTGAGATTAAATATATAACTAGGAAAACCATCAAAGAAAGAGCAGTAGCAGAATTTCTGGCTCAACAACCATTGCAGAATAGTGAGGAAGTAGTTTTGGAATTTCCTGATAAATAATTAGCAGCTATAGAAGTATAAGGAAGGAAGATGTATTTTGATAGAGCAGTAAATAGAAAGGGAGCATGTTTGGGAGTGATTTTGGAATCGCCAGAAGGAAAGCTTACCCGTTTAGCTAAGAAGTTAAAATTCAAGGCAACCAATAATATGGTGGAGTATGAAGCATGTATTTTTTGCCTGGAAACCTTGATGATTATGAAGATGGATAAAGTGTAAGTTTTCGGTAATTCATTGTTAGTGGTATCCCAAGTAAATAGAGAGTGGGAGTTGAAAGAAGAGAAGTTAAAGCCATACCCAATTATTTAACCATGATGAAGAAGAATTTCAAGGAGTGCAAATTTATACACTTACCGAGATAAGAAAACCAGATGGCTGATGCCCTAGTCACATTGGCTTTGGTGTGGGAGGATCACGTTAAGTTATTTCTTAAACCTCTGGTTTTGACCAGTTCATCAACTCCTTGCTATGAGTATGAAATAGCCATGAAAATTGATACGGACCATAATGCATGGTATGACACCATAAAATGATTCTTGGAAATAGGGAATAACCATTGGGGGCAATAAGGGAAGAGAAAACAGCCATAAGGCCATGGTTATTATAATACATCACCTTTCATGGGGAGTTGTTTCAAAGATGTCCTGATGGAGTGCACTTAAGGTGCTTGAGGAAGTTTGAGGTTGAGCAGATCATGTCAGAAATACACGCGGGGAATTATGGTCCTCACATGAATAGGTTGGCCCTGTTAAAAAGATAATTCGATAAGGTTACTATTGGCTGGCCATGGAAAGAGACTATATTGGTTTTGTGAAGAGGTGCTAACAATGCCAAATATATGGCAATTTGAATCAAATGCCTCCCGAAGAATTGCATTCTATGTCTTCACCCTAGCTTTTTGCAACTTGGGGGATTGAAAATATTGGAGAGATACATTTGCCGGCTTCGAATGATCACTAATTCATTATAGTAGTAGGGGATTATTTTTCAAAATAGGTTGAAGCCGAATCTTTCAACAAGCTGGGGGTAAAGCAAATGGCTAGATTTATTGAAAAGAATCTCATCTGCAGGTATAGGGTCCCTCACAGTGTAATATCAAATAATAGAGTGCAGTTTCAAGGAGCCGTTAAGGACTTATTGATGCGAACAAAGATGACAATATGAGCAAAGCTAGCGGAGCAAGCATAGGAGGCCAACATGGCATGGAGCTCATTTTACCAAGTGGGCCAATTATATGATTGCAGGCCAAGAAGCTCAAAACTACCTTCCAAGGCTTTGTAAGGCGATTCATGAAAGAAATGTTTGGTGGACAAGCCTTTGATGTTAAGAATATTGAGGAGAAGCAGTCCATAAATTTAATCCAAGTATATGGGCCTATTATTTAATATGTATTAAGGCCCACTAGTTATGCTTATTTAAAAAGTAAGGGACCTGTTTATTTTTGTGTTAAATCTGAACTTAGTTTACTTTATTAGTTTTTAAAATTTGATTAGCCAACCAAATGCTACTTAATAACCCTAATTAGGGTTTAGCTATTTATGTCTCATTTAGGGTTATAAGATGGAAGTTTTAGTTTTGATATTATTCAATTATTTTGCCTTGGCTGACTTTCATCAAGAGAGGGTTCTCTTCCTCTTGTTGCATCAAGAATTGGAATCAATTTATCAAGGTAACACTTGTGGCGTTCTTTCTAGTTCTTCTTTAATTCTGTTCAATTATGTATGTTTCTAGTTGCATGTCAATTAGGGGTTTAGTAGGATAAACAACAAGCTAGGGTTTTTGGTATACTAAATTTGTGTATTGGGGTTTCGGATTCTTTATAATCTTGGGGTTCCGCATCATTTGGTATCAGAACTTTGGCTCTATCTATGTTTTTATGCTTTATGTGGTATTCTTTTCTTTAACTTTAATTAATTCTATGATTTTGTGTTTTTTTTTCAATCCATTCAAAATTTTGAATTTTGGCCTATTAGTTCGTTATCGTAAAAAAAAAAAAAAGGAAAGAAGGAAATGAAAAAAAAGGAAAAAAAACAAACGAAAAAAATAAAGAGAAAAAAATAGCTTGGTTGCTGCTAGAACAAAGCTAGGGGTTGAAGGAAATCTTTTTGGGTTGAAATTAAGGTTGAAAAATATAGGGTCAATTTTGGTGGTGGAAGGGTCAACTTTGAAAGGCCATAACTTTTCGCTACGGAAGAGTTACGAAACGCACAATACCAATTTAAAAACTAATTTTCGAGCCCTACATTTGTTTTTGGTTTACATGTAATGGTTTGTCATGGCTCCCAAATCATTCAATTTTAGGGCGAACGGGCCATCTGAAAATTCTTGCGCAATTTTTAGGGATTTTGATTTTGTTTCCAAAACTGTTTAGGGTTTTCTTATTTCAATTAATTTCCTTTCATATCTACATCTTATCTTACCTTCCTAATTAGTGTAATTTAGTTGAATCACTAGGTCTAGGGTTTATTTTGGCTCCCACTTGGGGAAAATCAAAATTCTTTGATTTAGCTTCCTGTTTTGTCAATTTTATTGCATTCATAGTTTAATTTCCTTATTTTTAATTTCTTTTGCTTCTGCCACGCATATATGGGTGACTTTTGCACTCTGGTTATTCTTAGGACTTATATTCACAAACATACAATTCTTCATCTGTGTGTTTTCTCTTTTTTAATTACAACGATTATCAAATTGCAACTAGAACTTGAGTGTTTTTTTCGTTTCTTTTTAGGCTTTTCATTGTAATTTTTATAGATTGCTACTCGTGACTAACCTGATTAGTTGTTTTAAATTTTGAAGTGCAACTTTAAGAAGGAAACAAGAGAGGGAAAAAGTAAGAGAGTTTGAGCAAATAAGAGGGTAAAAGCTTGATTTGAGTGAAACACGAGTGGAGTGATATATTATTGAGTGTAAACACGTGAAGGAGAGTGTGAGGATTTTTTTTTCTTCTTTCTCTAAAAATTTCTTGTAGTTTTACATCATGTTTAAGGAGGCAGGCAAGGGTGGCAAAATGAGCATGAAAGATGTAGTTTTCATATTGAAGGCTATGCAAAACCAATTTGAGAAGTTTAGTTTAGATGTTATTAATTTGAGGGATGAATTTGAGGTGGTTAAGCAATCCCAACAATCAGGAGCTGCATCAACAAGGCAGAGGGACACTAGGCAACAAACTTATGATGAAGAAGATATAGAGTCCCATGATGAACCTGATGAAGATGAAGATGAAGATGACAACCAATCTTCAAGGGTTAGGCTTAGAAGAGATAGTAGGTCAGGAGGAGATAGGAGGACAGGAAGGAGAGATAGCAACATCAATTCCATAAAGATGAAGATTCCAACATTTATAGGAAGGAATGATGTTGAAACATACTTAGAGTGGGAAAGGAAGGTGGAGCTTATATTTGATTGTCATAACTACATAGAGGGAAAGAAGGTGAAGTTAGCAGCAATTGAGTTTACAAATTATGCATCGATATGGTGGGGGCAACTAAAACTTACACGAAGAAGAAATGGAGGAGGCCTATTGAGACATGGGCATAAATGAAGGCTGTCATGAGGAGGAGATTTGTGCCATCCTACTACTATCATGAGCTACATCAAAAATTACAGCGACTCACTCAAGGGTCATGTCAGTAGAAGATTATCACAAAGAGATAGAGATGGCAATGATTCGAGCAAATATTGAAGAGGATAGAGAAGCTACCATGGCTCGATTCTTGGGAGGTCTAAACAGAGATATTGCAAATATGGTAGAGCTACATCACTATATAGAGCTTGAGGAGAGATGGTGAACATGGCCATGAAGGTGGAGAGACAACTCAAGCAAAAGGGGGCAGCAAGGAGTTCCTCCAATTACAACCCAACATGGAGCTTAAGGTGGCTAAAGAAAGATGAGAACACTAAAGATGAGAGGTCTAAGGATAAAAACTTAAGTTCCAAGGTGAAAGGTGCAAGCTTTGAAAAGAGCAAAGGAGCCTCTTCCATAAATAAAGGTATTCTAATAGCAAAGAAATATTAAGTGTTTTAAATATTTGGGTAATAGACATATTGCTTCACAATGTCCCAATAAAAAGACTATGTTTATGAGGGACAATGGAGAAATTGAATCTGAATCCAAATCTGATTGTGATTCTATCCCTAGTTTGGAGGATTATAGTGATGTTGAGGTTGAGTATACTGTTTGTGGTGAATCTTTTGTAGTTAGGCATGCACTTAGTGTTTAGGTTAAGGAAGAGAGCATAGAATAGAGGGAAAAAATCTTTCACACTACGTGTTTGGTAGGAGGAAAAGTTTGTAGCATGATCATAGATGGAGGCAGCTGTGCAAACGTGGCTAGTACAACCTTAGTTGATAAGTTAGGGTTAAAGTGTGAAAAACACCCTAAACCATATAGGCTACAGTGGCTACATGATAGTGGTGAAGTAAATGTAACAAAACAAGTTGTGGTGCCATTTTCCATTAGAAAATATGTTGATGAAGTGTTATGTGATGCAGTACCCATGCAAGCTGGACATTTATTATTGGGTAGGCCTTGACAGTTTGATAGGAAAGTCACACATGATGGGTACAAGAATAGGTATTCTTTTAGTTTGAAGTGGAAGATTTTCACTTTAGCACCTTCATCTCCAAAGGAAGTGTATCATGAACAGATTAAGATGATGAATACTTCAAATAGGGATTCAGATAGTGTGTTAACTAAAAGAATGGAGGGACATGAGGTTAAGAGAGAAAAGAAACAATTGTGTGGCCCAATGGGGAGTGATGCACAAATGAGGTAAAGAAAGAGAGATGTGTAGGAGAGAACAGTAAGAGGAGAGAAAATAAGAGTGAAAAGAAGCATAGTTTCTTTGCAAAAGAGAGAGATCTTAAGAGTGCATATATAGGCAGAAGATCACTCATAGCAATAAAGTTTAAGGAGAGTTTATTGATTATGACTGACCTTAACCCAAATTTGCCTAGTGGTTTTGTTTCTTTGTTACAGGAATTTGATGAAGTCTTTCCTGAAGATATGCCAAAGGGACTCCCTCCCTTGAGGGGTATTGACCATCAAATTGATTTTATACCTGGAGCAGTAATCCCAAATAGACCAGCCTATAGAAGTAACCCAGAGGAGACAAAGGAATTTCAAAGGCAAGTATATGAATTGTTGGAGAAGGGGCATGTGAGAGAGAGCCTTAGCCCATGTGCTGTACCAGTTTGTTGGTACCCAAGAAAGATGGTACATTGAGGATGTGTGTGGATTGTCGTGCAGTCAACAAAATCACTGTAAAGTATCTCCATACCATTCCTAGATTAGATGATATGTTAGATGATGATGCAAGAAAGGATCCCTTGAAGCTAGCAAGTGGACCAATCACTAGGAGCAAGGCAAAGAGATATCAAGCTAGTATGGCTTTGCATATTCAAGAAGAGATTTCCAAAGAGCTTCAAAAATTATCATTCAAGAAGATGGAGATAGAGCTTGAAGAAGGCACACCAAAGCTGATTATGATGCTTAGTGTGGAAGCTAAAGAAAGGTCCAACGTGCAAGAAAGGTCCATGGGGGCTCATATAAAGCCTTGGGAAGTAATTTAAGGCCCATGGACAGCCCAAATAGTGTGGGGCGTTCCTTATGTTGAAGGCATTAGTTTGGTTGTTTTCATACTTTATATTTTCCTTATTGGATTAGGATTTTGTTTCCATACTTTATATTTTCCTTAGTGGATTAGGATTTTGTTTCCATACTTTATGTTTTCCTTATGCAATTAGGAATGTTTTAGTTTTTCATATGCAATTAGGAATTTTGTAACCCTTATTTAAGGGCACTATTAGGCCGAATTTCAGAACAACAACAATTAATAAAAATTTTTGAATTCTTCTACAAGTTCTTCTTGTGAATTTTCGTGTGTGAGAGATTAGAGTGGATTCTTTAATTCTTTCTTTGCATCAAGAATTAGGTTTACTTATCAACAAGAGTTGTGGCGTTTTCCTTCTTCTTACCAACTAAATCCTTCAATCATAGTGAGTTCGCGTCTCTTTATAGGCGTTGGGTTCCTTAGGAGGTGATTATCAAGTTTCAAGGAGCTCTCTACCATTGTTATACGTTGGGTTTACTGCCATCGTTGCTAAAGGTCCGCATCATTTGGTATCAGAGCCTTGCTACAAGGTAGTTTTTATCTACTTTGTCTTTCTAGGGTTTGTTAATTTAGGTCTTTTAAATTTCTGCGTTTTAGGATTCTTAGAGAGTCTAGTCTTTAATTTTCGAAAAAGAGTCATATATCAATTCTGATCAAGGCCGAATTGAAGGAGGGTATTCTTAGGGTGAAAATGAAACCTAGGAAAGGATTCTTGGAGAATTTCGAAACCAAGAATTAGAGTTCTTGAAAGAAAGAAAAAGCTAGAGTTTATGTTCAAGTTTGATTTTGATTTGGTCTTGAGTGAATCTGGGGTTGCGAATTAAGTCCAGATTTCGAAAATTCCTTGGGAGTAAATTAAGTTCCGAATCAAGGGGATAGTGAGAGGAAGCAAAAAAAAAAAAAGAGTACAAAACCACCTCAACAAAAATTGTATGATATTCTTGCTATTTGGGTGCTAAGGATCAGATCTAGGTAGTTGAGAAGTAATAAAATTTTTTGGCGAAAAATTTCACCTTTTGAGGGGCTTTTGGAATTCGAAAATTAGACCTTAATATTCATGTTATTTGAGTGTTATAGGTGGGAATTAGAGTCTAGAAGCTAGCGTTTTGGGTAGAATTGATTAGGTCCTTAAAGCAGCTTGCCAAGTGTGGGTTGTTTTTAATTCATTATATCCAAATATGTCTTGTTTATTGTCTTCATTATTTCTGATTTCTTTATCTAGCTTTTAATTCCATTACATTGCTAAGTATCATTTGCTTGTGTCGATACTTTGTTTTATATCGTGTAGTGCAAATTACCTTGCATTGCCTCCGGATACTTGTCTTGTTTTCTATCTAGTTCTAGGATTTAGGCTCTAGTTTCTTGAACGACTTGATAATTGTTGGTTGGCGAGCTTGGTTCTGAAGTGCAATCAAGGAAGACAAGAAAAGTGAGGTAATTCTAAACACTTGAGTGAATTTCGATTATTACTAATCTTGTCTCTTTGAGTTTGTTTGTTTGTTAACATGGCTGGAAAAGGAGAGGAGACTAGCAAAGAAGGAGCTATGGCCGAAAGCTTGGCTAGGCTTAATGAGACTTTGGCAGCAGTGCTTGGTTGAATGGAGATGATGGATACTAGATTGCAAGAGAATGCAACATGATAAGCACAACAAATTTAGCAAGTGCAACAAGGGCAGCCAGCCGCACATCCAAATCCCATAATGCGAGCTAGAAGAGTGCTTAGGAGAGAAGGGCAAGGAAATCTTGAAGCCCTAGAAGCAGCCGAAAGGGTAAAAGATGAAGATGAAGGTGGAAATCAACCTACCACTGATGGTGACCTTACTTCCATCAAGATGAAGATTCCTTCCTTTGAAGGGAAGAACAATGCAGAAGAGTTCATAGAATGGGAGAGGAAAGTTGAGCAGATTTTCGAATGCCATAACTACACCGAAGAGAAGAAATCAGTTTTGGCAGCCGTAGAGTTCAAGGGGTATGCTACCTTTTGGTGGGATCAATTGAAAGCTAATAGAAGAGGGAAAGGTATGAGGCCTATTCCTGACGCGGAACCCTATGGCAATGAAGGCCTCAAACCCCAACGCACGCTTCGATATAGGAATTCAAGAACAAGGATAAACCACCCTCTATAACACCCAATGCTTAGCGAAGCAAGAACACTAATGACGGAAGGATTTGGAAGGACGGATCAGAAGAACGCCACAATCGAAATTGATAAGTTAGTCTGATTCGTGATGCAATCAATGAAAGAAGCAAAATCTCTCACTCTCTCAAAGATGGCCGAAATTTGCATAAAGAGCAATCTGAATATATTTTGTCAAAAAAAGGTCCTCTTATAAGAAAATAAGGCCCTATTTATAGAAAAACAAATTAAAATTCGTAACTATCCTAACCCTAGTGGAAAAAGGAAAATTACAAAGTTAAAATCATTGTCAAATAAGAAAAATATCATCCTACCTAACTAAGGAAAGAAGGGAACCACATCCCATGTGCATGGGTGTGAACACAGCCCATGTGCATGAAAGAATAGGCTGCCCATGTGACAAAAGTGGTCCCAAAACCCTAATTTCATCCAAGGCCCATGTGCTTGCATGTGGCCTGCCTTCCTTACTCCTTTCTTGCTCCTCTAGCCCATTTTTAAAGCCTTATCTTCCATATAAACATTCAGCATCACAATCAGCCTTTGTTGGTCTTCCAACTCCATACTGCACTTGTTTATTGCTAATTCAGTCACCTCCCTTGTAACAAAGTCTTGAACATGCAATCCAAGAGTGACGCCATACTTCCTTGCTTTATTCCTTGTCAATGGTCCTTGTTGTAGCACCAAAGGATCCTTGCCATGCTGGTTTACATCATTCTCCCCTTTTTTAAAAAGATTTATCCTCAAATCTGCATCATCATAAGGAGATAAATCAGTCACATTAAAAGTAGCACCAAGTCGATCTTTTATGCATTGTCATTGATTTTCTCCAATACTTGGAATGGACCATCACCACGTGCATCAAGCTTACTCTTCCTTTGATTTGGAAACCTCTCCTTTCGGAAGTGTACCCAAACCCAATCGCCAGGAGCAAATGCCATTTTCTTTCGTCCCTTATTTGCCCTATCAGCATATGACTTGTTCTTTTTCTCTATATTTGCTCGAACCTTTTCATGCAAAGACTTTACCAAATCAGCCTTCTTCTTACCATCTAAACTAGCAAGCTCATGTAAAGGCAAAGGAACAAGATCAAGTACAGTTAGTGGATTAAAACCATAAACAATCTCAAATGGCGAATAACCTGTAGAAGAATGAATTGAATGATTATAAGCAAATTCAATGAAAGGTAAACAATCTTCCCAAGTGACCAAGTTCTTCCCCACTAAAGCTCTCAATAACGTACCAAGTGTACGATTCACTACTTCAGTTTGCCCATCTGTTTGTGGATGACAAGTAGTAGAAAACAAAAGCTTAGTTCCTAATCTACTCCATAAAACATGCCAAAAATGGGACAAAAACTTAGTATCTCTATCAGAAACAATTGTCCTAGGCACCCCATGTAAACGAACAACATCTCTAAAGAACAAATCAGCCACAACTTTTGCATCATCAGCTTTGTGACATGGAATAAAATGTGCCATCTTACTAAACCTATCAACAACCACAAAAAGGCTATCTCTACCTTTCCTAGTCCTAGGCAAACCAAGCACAAAATCCATACTAATATCAACCCAAGGTGAACTAGGTACAAGTAATGGCATATAAAGACCATGAGGCATAGACTTAGATTTCGCCTGTCTACATGCAATACAAGCAGAACATAATCTCCCAACATCTTTACGCATAGACGACCAATAAAAATGCTCAAACAGAATATCATAAGTCTTAGACACACCAAAATGCCCCATCAAACCACCACAATGAGATTCCAAAACAAGCAAATTACACATGGAACATCTAGGCACACATAGTTTACTTCCCTTAAACAAATAACCATCCTGCCTAAAAAATGAATTAAAAGCTCCTTGTTCACATGCGACATAAACATTGCCAAAATCAATATCACCAATATATAAGTCCTTAATATACTCAAAACCAAGCAATTTAGAACTCAAAACAGACAGCAATGTATATCTGCTAGACAACGCATCAGCAATAACATTATCTTTACCTTGCGTATACTTAATGACATAAGGAAATTTCTCAATTTGTTCAATCCACTTACCATGTCTTTTGTTCAACTTACCTTGGCCCTTCAAATGCTTGAGGGATTCATGGTCAGTGTGAATAATGAACTCCTTTGGCAGCAAATAATGCTCCCACACATTCAATGCCCTTACCAAAGCATGCAACTCCTTGTCATAGGTAGAATAATTTAGTTGCGCACCATTGAGCTTCTCACTAAAATATGCTATTGGCATCTTTTCTTGCATCAAAATAGCCCCAATACCTATACCTGAAGCATCACATTCAATTTCAAAAATAGAATCAAAGTTAGGTAAAGCTAAAACAGGCTCAATAGTGAGTTTTTCTTTCAAAGTTTCAAATGATCGTTGTTGCTGTTCACCCCATTGAAATCCAACTTCCTTCTTGACAATACTTGTGAGTGGTGCGGCGATGGTAGAAAAATCCTTCACGAATCTCCTATAAAAACTCGCCAACCCATGGAAGCTCCTCACTTCCGTCACGCTCTTAGGAACAGGCCATTCCCTTATAGCTTTCACTTTCTCTTCATCAACTTCCAATCCCTGCGCACTAACAACAAAACCAAGAAAAACAAGCCTATCCATGCAAAATGTGCACTTCTTAAGCTTTGCATATAAGTTCTCTTTTCTCAAAGCTTCTAAAACCAACCTAACATGTTCTATATGCTCTTCCTCAGTGTTACTATAGATTAAAATATCATCAAAATAAACAACTACAAATCTGCCCAAATAAGCCCTCAAAACATGGATCATCAACCTCATAAAAGTACTAGGTGCATTAGACAACCCAAAAGGTATTACTAACCACTCATACAACCCATATTTTGTTTTAAAAGCTGTTTTCCATTCATCCCCAGGTTTCATACGAATTTGATGATATCCACTCATAAGATCAATTTTAGTAAAATACCTTGCACCATGTAATTCATCCAACATGTCATCAAGACGCGGTATAGGATGCCGATACTTCACGGTGATCTTATTTACAGCCCTACAATCAACACACATTCTCCACGTGCCATCTTTCTTTGGAACCAACAAAACAGGAACGGCACACGGACTTAAACTCTCTCGAATCAACCCTTTCTCCAACAACTCTTCCACTTGTCTCTGCATCTCCTTGGTCTCCATCGGATTACTTCGATATGCTGGTCTATTTGGAATGGTAGAACTAGGTATGAAGTCAATTTGATGTTCGATCCCTCTTAATGGTGGCAAACCACTAGGCAACTCCTCCGGAAACACATCTTGAAAATTCTGCAATAAAGACACAAAGCTAGAAGGCAAATGTTCAAGTGAAACATCAATGTTAGCAAACAAAGTTTCCTTGTATCTAATGAGTAACACAGGCTGCCCAATATTTAATTCTCTCGCTCTTGCATAAAAAGTTTGTTTTGCCTTCCCTTCTTTCTTGTTTTCTCTCACCAATGGGCCATTAATTTGATTAGTTTCTTTTCTGGCCTCTTTTCCCATTTTCTTCTCACTTTCACTCACCTTATCATGTTCTCTCGCACTCCCCTTGTTTTTGGAAGAAATAGCCCCAACCACTACTCTGGCCGAATCTTGATTTGCTTTCTCAAGCATCTTTCGATGATCTTCATAAACCTCCAAGGGTGATAATGGAACAAGAGTAACCAGCTTTCCCTCATAGGTAAACGTGTACCTATTTGAATGCCCATCATGTTGTGCTTTCCTATCAAATTGCCAAGGTCTTCCCGATAACATATGGCCTGCTTGCATAGGAACTACATCACTGTGAACCTCGGGTTCCGTCCGAAAAGGATTCGGGAGAACGTTCACTTGTTGTCGGGAGTCGCCACTCAGTTTATTTTGTTCGAAGGGAAAAACTAAGAAAACCCTTGTTTGACTCCAATAATGCATCCAATGTAAAGGCTTCTAGTCTGCGAACCCAAGGAGGATTCGGGGACTATGTCATGCATTTGACTAACTTGACAATAAAAAGAAGTAAATATAAAAGGGATGAAGAAAAGAAAAAGGACTGATTGTTGGTAAATTGTGGACTTGCTATTTGGGGTGAATCCCAAATATGCCTACATACTCCCGTTTGAATGGGAGATCAAAGCCCATGTAGTTCGGAAAAGCCTATTTAAAGGCGATGAAATTTATGCTTCATGCATGTGTGTGTATGCTTCGTGCATTTTTCAGGCATTTTGCCAGAGTTGTGAGTTTTAGCACTTAGTGCAAAAATTGTATAATTTCGGGTACTTGGTACCAAAAGAGTTCGATTTAGGCTTCATGCCAAATTTTGATCTTAATTGTAATATTTAAATATTTCGTATTTAAAGGATGTAATTTAGGCTCCGTGCCAAAAGGTTGATTTTATTCACGGCTTGATGCCAAAAGGTTAATTGAGTAATCCATTAGGCCTCTAGATCTAAAAGGATTAGATCTTTGACCAAGAAGAAATTAAGAAGAAGATTAGAATGCTTATGATATGCTCGAATTGACCAAAGATGAATTATGATATTACCTTGATTAGAATTTTTCCACTTCTAAGTTCCAGATCTTGTTTCCTTGCACTTTTAAGTATGATTCTTGCTTTCTACAACACAGTATTAGAAATTCTTAAGCATAAAAATTTCGTCAGCACCAGGGCGTGGGGTGTCCAAAAAAAAACTCCTCTTTTCTGAAAATCTGAAGCCTATTTATAGGCAAAAAACCGAACTGTACGGCGGCCGGGCCGCCGGCTCTGGCCCCAAAAAAAGGTGCCCGACTCGCGCTACTAGTGTCAAAACTGATTTTTCTACAGCCACGAGCCTCTGAAAAATATTCCGGGACCATATCCGTGATCCTCACACCGTCCCGGACATTTCAAGTACCATATTGATATATTTCCGGTGAACTTTACCGTGGACCTCCGGTCCGGTCCGATCGTCAGCAGTCTGAGAAAATCGGCTTTCCGAGCCTCAAAATTCGAGTGTTCACAATTGCCCCCCACTAGGGTCCATAAAAATGATTTATGGGGCCCAGTGGCCTTCTGAAGAGCGAATTTTGAGCGAGGGGTAGAAAGACCCGCGTTTTTTACCTTTTCCCTATAAATAGGCTCATTTCCATTCAATTTTCATTTGCTTTCATTCATTCTTCTTCTTTCAAATTTTCTTTCGACGATGGATTTCACTGGCTTTGAAGATTTCAAAATCCTACTCCCTCCCTGCAATCTTTTACTTGAGGAGGAGAAGCACAGTTCTCGGACCGGCTGCTATGAGGTGAGTACTCTCCCGTTTGTCCATCTAGTATGCATGCTTAGGAATTTTATTTATTTCCAGTAAGGAACTTAGAAATAAATTTTAGGAACCTTTCCTTTACATGTACTAGTAATGAATTAGGATTAGTACTAGGCTTCATTATGTTCTGTCATCAGTAATTATTTCTAGTAAAGAACTTAGAAATAATCCTTTAGGAATCCACACCCGGCTGGGGAAAGAACTTAAATCTTTTCTGAATTTGTCCAACTTTTCTGAATTTGAAATTTTTTTTTTAGGACTCTATGATCAAGATATCTATAGCTGAGCGTCCGATGGTCACTATTCCGGCTTACATCTTTGATGCGGGGCACCCAGTGGGGGATCTTATCAGACCTGCTTTCCTCCACCATTTGAGGGCTATAGATGTGGGTAGAGATATTCACAGGGAGTTGATCTGCGCGTTGGCCGAACGCTGGTGGCCCACTACTGACACTTTCCATTTTTCTTGGGGGGAAATGACAATGACGCCTACCGACTTTTCCATCATTTCTGGGATTCCCTTTGGTGTTGAGATGGTGGAATCCTATGATGACTGGCGGCAGGACATTTCTTCAGCCGACATGATTACTTTGATCGGGGTTGACTATCCTCGATATCAGGCGCCTCGCTGCATTCAGCGGAAGTGGCTTATGGAGTAGGCGCCAGGTATCTACACTGGTTACGAGATGGGCAATCTTACTGTTGACCAGGTGGCCAGGTTTACCTTGCTTCTCCTATTTGCTAGCTCCTTCTTATCAAATAGGAAGGATGCCGTGAGTCTCAATGTGCTGAAGAGCCTACTTGACCTAACACGACTTCATACGTACGATTGGGCTAGCATGATGCTGTGTAGGTTGTATGACGACATGTCAGACCTCTGCTATACCCGCATTACTCCATGTGGCCTGTATTACTTCTGGGAGGTAATGTAAAGAACATTTCCCTTATCTTATAAATGTTGACATACACCCACTTTGATATATCTTTTTTTTTTTTAGACTTGGGCTTACGAGTACTTTCCTGACATCGCCCCTTTTCTTCGTGAGATACCTGCCCCTGCAGATCCTCTTTCCCCCATTGCTTGGAGGTGGTATAGAGAGAGGGTAGAAGTACCAAAGAGGAAACTTCCCATCAGAGAGCTGAGATCATTCTTCGACAGCTGCCCACTGAACTCAGTAAATGCTTTATCATCATCCTTTTTTATTATATTAAAGAAAATGATTCACTAATATAACAAATTTTTTACAGGTTGCATCTAAAGTGATGTCTAGCCGACCGGCAGAGTGGATAGCTCAAGATTGTAGCTTTCAGCAATCAGAGTTTCTGACTCGATGACGATTCATACTTCCCCATCCAAAGTTTCGACGGTATTATCTCGCTGAGAGGGTGACTTTCCAGATTGCCGGTTTTCGTGCAGCTCCCATGGATCCCCCTGATGATATGCTATCTTCAACACTTCTGCCTGTTACCGTGTCCCAGTATGAGGGCGACCCTTTCGAGTCGGCTTATGCCCCGGATGAGGATGATTATGATTTCTACTGTCTTCAGCGACTGATGCCATGCATTGGGACACGATTTGACTCTGTACCCCCTTATCGGTCTTCCCATTCTTCGGCTCCCACTTCTAGCACTCCGAGAAACCATCCCTTTCCCGACTGGCGAGCTGACAGACCCTCTTCCTCTAGGGCTGAGGCTTCCGCTTTCAGGGCCGGACCATCACACACTGGAGCAAGCAGCAGCTCATCTCATTTGAGGCCTCCCGCATCCGTCCTTACAGCTACTGGCCAATTTGACCCTATTTTAGCCGACTTGAGGCTGCCTTATGCTGTTCGTCATCATGCACCTGGTGGTTGGGTGACCCGACCAATTAGTGCAGAGGGTGCATTATATCGGAGCTTTGCTCATGTCACTCAGGTATATTCTCATAAAACTTTTCATGAAAAGGATTCATAAAATTCTCTTGAAATTGATTGTTATTCTGTCTTTTCTTACAGGTACCTGAGGGCCTGATTACGGAAATGGCGGCGCTGATTACTGCTTTCTCGGATGAGCTGTCTGGTGCTTGGACTGATGCTGCTTATGAGAGGCAGAGCAGGCCGTAAAGACGGAGAGGCCGACACTGATTTTTTTCATACTTGTCTTGAACTATGCTTGCTGTATTTGAATTATTTTCCTTCTGTACTTTGTACCTTTCATGTTTTTCAGCTGTTATCTGAACTTATCTGTAAACCTGCACTTATTTGTTAGTATTAACAGCACATATGTATGCATGATGCTTTTTCTTTTAGAAATCTATTTTCAAAATAAGTCCCTGACACAAACCCAAAAATAGCACATAACAGAACCTAAACAGGGCCAACACATGAGAATTTTTCAAAACATCAGGAGTCAGGACGGGTCGGCGGCGGCCGAGCCGCTACCCGGACCAGACCATTATAAAATTCGAAGTTGTCTTACATCTGTGGGCCAGAAAGCAATCTTCTTACTGCAAGATCTTATTATTATTTTTTTCAAATAACAATGAACCCCCTTTTCAATCACGTGATGCATAATTGGACCAAAAGTCTCCATAATGTTGAAAGGATCAACATGGGGAGATACGGGTTGAAAGTTGTCGCCACCCTTAGAGGTGTAGCTGTGGACTGGGATTTCTTGCATGCTTGCATCAGGTTTTGGGATCCCCAAGCCCATGTTTTCAGATTTGGGGCTCGGATGGAGGAGATGTGTCCTCTTTTTGAGGAATTCTGCTCGATCATCGGATGCGACCCAAATGCCCCTCTTGTAAGGCATGAGGTTCAAATCGGCTATGTGGGATCTTTTCAGAGACTTTTTAGCT
Source organism: Garcia nutans (assembly GCA_947685225.1). NCBI lineage: Eukaryota > Viridiplantae > Streptophyta > Magnoliopsida > Malpighiales > Euphorbiaceae > Garcia > Garcia nutans. The sequence continues at coordinate 23,165,360 of CANTUV010000044.1, forward strand.
TCACAAAACCCCAAGCCCAAGCTATGATTGTAGATGGGGATAAGGCGATGCTGCTTCCTCTAATTGATGAATTCTTGACTGCCGATTTTGAAGATGATATTCAATTGAGGCATAGAATGCGAGCCTTCGTCTTTTGTCTGTTAGCTGGGTTTCTCTTCAACCGTGACCCCGGCTTTGGAGATTTGAAACTTTGTCCAATGGTTAGGCAAATGGAAGAGCTCAACTGTATCGGGGGCATGATTCTGGCTGAGACTATTCAGAGTCTCAACAGATGTGCACTCGGATTTTAACGTTGGACTGTTACCCCGATCATCCTTCAGGTAATTTTGTCGTACCTTTTGTTTTTTTTCTTATTCCATCATCTCTCTTTTCCTTTGTAAAATAGAAAGGATCTATTTTTTTTTCAGGTTTGGCTGAGAGACCATCTTCGAGTGGTTGCCGCCCCCCAGACTTTGACCTACAACCCTTCGCAGTACCGTACCAGGAAAATTCAGATTTCTTTTCCTTCGATGGCCAAGTGGACTATCTGGCTATTTGAGCTTGGGCCGGAAGAATTATTATGGTTCATCCCTTGGTATAGGATTCCTCAATTCATGGAGGCAAATGCAATGCACAACCATGTATACCTTCTTGGGTTCACTCACAGTACATGGTACAGTGCTTCCCGAGTCCTCAGGCAGATGGGTATTGATCAGAGGGTTCCCCTTCCTGTCGGGCTTACCATTGCTTCTCCTATTACTCCCGGAGTTACTCGGGCTATTCTACAGACTTGGGTCAGAGACCATCAGATGATCAGGCCTCTTGCAGAGCCTTCCCTTGTTCAGCCCACTCCAGAGTACAGGACTTGGTTTATAGCTGAGGTTTGGCCTGTTGAAAAACCGAGGAGGTGTGCATTGCTGCAGGAGTTGGAGGGAGAGGAGGTGGTTCCTCTTAGCGAGGAAAAGGTAGATATTGCGGACAGTTCCAGGACTAAGGAAGACGCCGAAGACTCCGCCCCCCGTAGGAGGCGTAGGATTTAGATCCCAGGGTGACTCCATTGTCTTTTCTGTTTTTGGGTTGTCTTTTTACCTTTTTGGTTTTTTGGGAATATGACTTGACCTTTTTGATTAGTTGTGTACTTTATAGGATGAATGACTCTTTCTGAATGACTCTTTTTTGTAACAGATGATTCTTTTTGTAATGAATGACTCTTAATGATTGACTCTTTTGTTTGCTTTCCAAGCATTATCTACTTTATTTATTTGCTCTAATTTTTGCCTAAGTTGTCCTTTCGGATTTTCAACTTAGCGAGCTCTTACCCATTCTTGTCTAAGCCGCCCTTTGCGGGTTTTCGACTTAGCGGGCCCCACTATTGCCTAAGCCGCCCTTAATGGGTTTTCGGCTTAGCGGGATTTTTTGTTTTTTTGTTTTGTTTTTTTTTATGTTGGCAAAAGAAAAATGAATGATTTTTATTAAAATTTAGACCGTGCTCAAGGAGAGCTGCCTACATATCTCGAATTAGTTTGCGAGAATCAGGTCTAATGTAGTTCCTTACAATGCATGATCATACATAATATTTTTTTAGTTGATCCAGATTGCATGGTTTGTGAACTCCAGACCATCCAAATCAGACAAGATGACGGCTCCGCCGGAAAGTATTTTCTTCAAAATGTAGGGTCCCGCCCAATGAGGACGGAACTTCCCACGAGGATCTGTAACAGGTGTTCTGATCTCTTTCAGGACCAAACAACCTTCTTCCAACTTTCGATCTTTGACCTTTTTGTTGAAATGTCTGGCCATTCGCCTCTAATATCCTTGAATCTGATGTAGAGCTTGAAGTCTTTTCTCATCCAAACCCAACAACTGATGATGATAACTGCTGATCCATTCAGCTTCATTTATCTGACTTTCTTGAATTATTCTCGCCGATTGAACTTCCAGTTCAATGGGGAGTACTGCTTCCATTCCATATACTAGTGAATACGGGGTTGCCCCAGTAGGAGTTCTAATTGATGTTCTGTATCCCCACAAGGCCAATGGTAACTTCTCATGCCAACGCCTATGCTCCTTGATCATTTTTTGCATGATCATCTTTATAGACTTGTTCGCTGCTTCTACAGCTCCATTTGTTTGAGGTCTATAAGGAGAGGACTTATGATGCTGGATTTTCTTATCCTTCAAGAGTTTGGCAAACTCTGCTTGGAAATGAGTTCCATTATCAGTGATAATCTCAAATGGTGTTCCGTACCGACAAAGGATGTTGGTTCGGACAAACTGCACGACCTTTTTGGCATCTAATTCTGCATAGGAAGCTGCTTCAACCCACTTTGTGAAGTAATCCACTGCTACCAAGATAAACTGATGTCCATTCGAGGCTTTTGGATGTATTTTTCCAATTATATCAATTCCCCAAGTAGCGAAGGGCCATGGAGAAGTGATTGTATTCAGGGCAACGGGAGGTTGCTTCTGCAGCTTAGCAAACATCTGACACTGATGGCATTCTTGCACAAATGATACACAGTCTGTATTCATGGTGGACCAGTAATATCCTAGATTGGCTATTTTCTGAGCCAAGGCGATCCCATACATATGCGGTCCTGATTCGCCCCCATGTACCATTTCCATTATCCGCTTAGCCTCTGCTTCATTTACACACCTTAGGTGCATTCCATTCCAACTTCTTTTGTAGAGGATATCTCCATTAAGAATGTAACCTGTGGCAAGCTGCCTTATTGCCCTCTGATCAACCTTTGATGATCCCTCCGGATAACTTCCATCCTTAAGATAGGTCTTGATATCCCAAAACCATGGTTTACCATCGGCCAAGTGCATTACATGGGCGGGTTGCTTTTGAAGCTGAACTTTCAATGGACGAATGACTTTCCCCTCCCTGATATTGATCATGGAAGCTAAAGTAGCCAAGGCATCAGCAAACTAATTCTTTGCTCTTGGGAGATATTCGAAGGACAGATCATTGAACTGTTGTGCCAAATGATCAAGGCGTTGTAGGTAAGGAACCAAACGCTCTTCTCTTATCTTCCATTTCCTTAAAGCTTGTGATACTATTAAAATAGAATCACCATAGACCTTTAGGTCCTTAATCCCCAATTTCAGGGCGGCTTCAAGCCCATTAATGCAAGCTTCATATTCTGCTTCGTTGTTTGTGCAGCTAAAGTCAAGTTTAACTGCGAATGGAATGTATTCTCCACAAGGAGTTTTGAACACAATTCCAATTCCGTTTCCACGATAATTGGATGCTCCATCAAAATACATCTCCCAAACACTTCTTTCCACATTCAAGAGGTCTTCGTCAGGGAAACCCATTTCTCACATCTCGTCTTTTATAGGTAATTCTGCTAATTGGTCAGCTATTGCCCCGCCTTTCACAGCTTTCCTTTGAACAAATTTCAAGTCAAAGGCTGCCAATGTTGACACCCACTTAGCCATTTTGCTGTCCAAAACAGGCCTCTCCATAAGGAATTTCAAGGGACTCTGTTCTGCGATAACATAAGTAGTGTAAGAAGACAAGTAGTGTTGTAACTTCGTGCAAGCCCAATACAATGCTAAACACAACTTCTCAATCCTGTTATACTTTAACTCATAGTCCAGCATCCTTTTGCTGAGGTAGTAAATTGCATTTTCCACCTTTGTATCTTCAGCCTCTTGAGCTAGCATTGCCCCCATGGCTTCATCTGTTACAGACAAATACAAGAGCAGAGGTTTTCCCATTCTGGGAGGTTGTAGAATTGGCGGACTTAACAAGTATTCTTTGATCTTGTCGAAGGCCTTCTGACATTCTTCATTCCATTCTTGTGAAGCACCTTTCCTTAGTAGCTTAAAGATTGGACCACAAGTCTCAGCCAACTGGGATATGAATCGACTGATATACTGTAATCTACTTAGTAAGTCTCGAATCTCCTTTTCTGTTCTTGGTGGGGGCATTTTCAGAATGGCCTTTGACTTTGCTGGATCAACTTCTATTCCTTTTTTGCTTACCAAATATCCCAAAAATAAGCCCGATGTTGCTCCAAATAGACACTTTGCAGGATTAAGCTTCAAATTGTACTTGCGAAGTCTAAGGAAGAACTTCTCAAGTGCTTCAACGTGTTCTTCTGGAGATTTTGACTTGACAATCATATCATCAACATACACTTCTACTTCTTTGTGAATCATGTCATGAAAGACTGTTGTCGCCATCCTTTGGTAGGTAGCCCCTGCATTTATCAACCCAAAAGGCATAACCCTGTAGCAGAAAGTGCCCCATTCTGTAATGAAAGCTGTCTTCTCTTTGTCTGGTGGGTGAACTAGGATCTGATTGTACCCAACCGCGAGGTCAGTCATGGAAACCATCACATGCCCAGCCATCCTGTCTATCAGCAAATCGATGTGTGGTAGTGGAAAATCGTCCTTGGGACAGGCCTTATTCAAATCTCTGTAGTCAACACACATCCTGACCTTTCCGTCTTTCTTCGGGACTGGCACAATGTTTGCTAACCAGGAAGGATAGGCAATTGGTTCTATGAACCTATTATCCAGTTGCTTGGCAACCTCCTCTTTAATTTTCAAAGACCATTCAGGCTTCATTCTTCTCAACTTTTGCTTAACTGGCTTTGCATCGGGGTATAGCGGAATCTTATGAACTGCTATGGCTGGGTCTATTCCCGTGACATCTCTTGTCTTCCACATGAAGCAGTCAACATATCTTCTGATGCATTCAACCACCTGTTCTTTATTCACACAATCATATGCAATGTATGTATGTTCATTTTCTTTGCCAATTATTATCTTTTCATTTATTTCATTTTTGCTAGATAATACTTGGAAAGCAAAAGACACAGGGTAACCAAGAATCCGAACAATTTCATTGATAATGGCGGAGTCATTCTCCAAGATTACATTAGATTTGACATTAGGGTTCTCTAAATCTGAAACTACAGAAGACTCAGAATTAGACTCTGGCTTGGTGTTTGACTCAAAATTTGACTCGGTACAAGACTCGGGTTCAAGGTGTGACACTGGACTAGTTTTGTCTACAGCAGCTTGTCCCTCCTCGGCATACCAGTTCATCAGTGGTCCATCTGTTGTCTTGATCAGCTTTGTGAAGTCCCTTTTGCCTTCGACATTGGTTATCATAGCAACCTCATCAAAGAGACTAGGCCGCATGAAATCTTCCATTTGGGGGTCAGTTTCAGGTTCTGGCTCTTCTTCTTTTATGGCCACAACATCAGCAAACATTTCAAAACCCGGTAGCTTCTTTCCGGTCATAGGAGAATAGAATGATTCCTGAAAACCACGGTGATGAACTGCCTTTCCAGGTTTGCAAAAGTGACCATTCAGAGTTCTAAAGTAAGGGTGCATTTTGAGGCTTCTTGCCCCCCAATTTCCCTTTTTCTTCCTTCCACGCTCAAACTCTTCTATTTCATCGTCTGTAGGTTTGTACCCCAAGCCAAAAGTTCCCTTATTCTCAGGCTCTTCCCATGGCCGTACTACGGGTGTTTTTCTCCCAGACTTCATCATTTCCATTCCGGGCAATAGACCTACCCTCAACATCATTCCCACTAGGCAATTGATTTGGACCTCCCCAAAGTCATATGAGACAAATGGCCCTTTTGGTTTTTCACCTTCAATGCATTGAACTGTGTCGTAATGAAACCCAGTCAAGGTCATGGCGGTTTCACTAGGAACAACCTCAAAGAGAGACTGATCCATGGTTTTCTTGTTGATTTCACAGGTATCCCCTTTGATAGTGATGATTTTTCCTTCAAAAGGGAATTTAAGTTTTTGGTGTAATGAAGAAGGTACAGCATTAATTTGATGAATCCACGGCCTTCCAAGGAGGAGATTAAAGCTCGCAGGTACATCAATGACCTGGAAGGGCACTTTCATTTTCACCGGCCCAATAGCAATTTCTAGAGTGGCAACACCCAAAATTTCTCTTCGAGTGTTATCATATGCTCTCACAATCTGATCAGAAGGTGTAAGATCTGTAGTCTCCAACCCCAAACAGCTTGCTACTTTCAAAGGACACACATTTAAGGCTGACCCATTATCAATGAGAACCATGGGCACAGTCTTTCCCCCAGTCTGTATGGTGATGTATAGAGCATCATTGTGTTTCTTACCGTCTTCTGGTAAATCTACATCAGAAAATCTGATACTCAATGCCTTGGTTGATTGGGTCAAAGTGGCCACCAAAGCTTCTGGGCTTGTGTCCACTGGTGTATCAAGTTGACTCAAAGCTTCGCTGAGAGCCTGGCGGTGTGGGAATGAGGAAGCAAGGAGCTCCCAAATTGACACCTTAGCTTGGGTTTGCTTAAGTTGAGTAAGGACAGGGTCTTCTTTTGGCTCTGGAGTCTTCTTATGGGGGTGATTTGAGGTTGTAGGGGTTTTTCCCAAGTCAAGTGGCTGATATTGTCTTCCACTTCTTGTCAGAGCACTGACCTCTTCAGCAAGGTCGTTTAAATCTAACACACATACTTCATTCATTTCTGAGAGAAGTTCGAAAGGATCAAACAGCTCTTCTTCCACAGTAATGGCATGGATGGAGTGATTGGGCAAAGGATTAGTGTTAATGTTTGGTTGCCTCCTGAGAGGAATGATGTCACCACTATCCACCAGATCCTGGATGCGGTTTTTCAGTGTCCAGCAAGCATCTGTTTTATGCCCATTCCCTTGATGGTATTCACAATATTCATTGACTTTATAACTGGAAGGTAATGGGTTTGGAGGAGGTATTGGGTCCAAAGGCTTCAAATATTTCCCTTCCACAGCCTTTTTAAACACCAAATGAAGGGGCACTCCAAGGTCAGTATATTGCCTTCTCGGCTGATTTCTCGGCCCAAGATTGCCCACACGTAAAGGATTCACAGGGGCAATATTGGCCACTTGATTGACCTTGCTTGAGGAAGGAATTTGGCTTTGTTTCTTATATTTCGAAGCAGCCCCCTCATCCACTATTTTACCCAACTGTATCAAATCTTCTACCTTGGTTGTAGTCGCAATGAGTGATTTGAAAGTAGGTAGATATTGGGTTTGCAGTTGAGCCTGATATGTAGGTCTTAAATTCCTGATTATGATATCAATCTGCTCTTGTTCTGAAGGGCGATTGATCATCTGGGCGGCTTTTGCCCTCCACCTTGTAAGGAACGAGGACATGGTCTCAAGTTCTCTTCTAGTGACATCCACCTCAATATTGTAGTGGTATTGAGAGTTAAATGCATTGCAGATGTCTTCCCATGTCTTAATCTTGGAACGATCTAGACTCACAAACCATTTAAGGGCAGCACCAGTCAGGGATTGTTGGAATAACTGAGCAAAGAGCTCATCATTTAAACCCCAAGGACTTAAGGCTCCCACATACATTTTCAGGTGAGTTTTAGGGCAAGTAGTCCCATCAAATCTATCCATCCCAGGCATCTTGAATTTTGGAGGCAATCTAGCTTGGGGAAACAAGGATAAGAAATCCATGTCTACCACCTCTTTATGAGTTTTCATGGCAGTGATTGACCTTTCAAGCAATTCAAGTTTCTTTTTTAGTTCATCAGTCTCAGTCTTAGAGGGTGAATCCTCCAAATTGATGACAGGGGTATTATTCTGAGCAGTAATGGGGGTACTAGTTTGTCCCACAATAGGTTCTTTCCCTAAATTTCCAGAAGTAGTGGCTGTCTTTGGTACTCCTCCCAATTCAGCCAGGATGGCTACCCTTTGGGCAGCTAAAGCTTCATCAATTCTCTCTTGCATTCTAGCTTCAATTTCCTTAACCTGTCCATCCAGCAAGGCCTTAATCTGTTCAATAGTAGCCATTTCAGTAATTGGAGCAGTTGGTGAAGTTGGGGTAGTAGAATTTGTAGGGGATAGCACAGTTGGTATTGGTGTGTCTGGTGTAGGTGAAGGCACACGGACAGTGGGTACCTGCAAAGGTTAAGGGCAAGAGATCAGGGTGGTGTGTAGGGTAGGAAAAACTCTCGGTCCACTTATATACATCAAAAATTTTTCCCCAAAACAATGTTGTTATGTTGCATGAATGCACCTCATCACATAATAATTCATTTTAATGGAATGCAGCACTATCATTGGGTACATACAACCTAAGGGAAGGTTCTATTGTTATGTGAAAAAAATAGAGAATCGGCTTATCATAGGGACCCTTGAGTCTTGAGTAAGATATACCTAACCACATGTGAAACAAGGAGTTTCGCGTGGGTCCAACAGTACGATTACTCATGGGCCACTCCAAAAGGATTGGAATGGTTTGCGACAACAGGGAGGACGCTTTGGCTGTCCGCCGGCATAATCAAGGAGACTTGCCGGTCAGCGCTACTTGCTATCCAGACTCAGAACTTTGAACAGAAAGAGAAGAAATTCATTTGAAAACAATTTTTTATGCAATGGAGGAAAATGATTCCCCCATATATGCAAGAGAAAAAGATTCTCTGAATGACAAAATAAATGCACAAGTAGTCAAACAATAGATCCATCAAAGGAAAAAGATTCCTTTCTTCAGTCTTCAGTCCAATATTCTTAAAGGAAGGATATATATTGCTAAGGTACCCTGCAAAATAAACAAAAATACCCTAAAGAAGGGCAAATCGGTTAAACAAATAACAACAATCTACTAGGATCCCATAAATCGTTTTTATGGTCCCTAGTGTCAGATTAATCAAATAAGCAATAGTAGTCCACTTAGAATCCCATAAATCATTATTACAGATCCCCAGTGGAGTCGCCAAACTGTGAACCTCGGGTTCCGTCCGAAAAGGATTCGGGCGAATGTTCACTTGTTGTCGGGTGTCGCCACTCAGTTTATTTTGTTCGAAGGGAAAAACTAAGAAAACCCTTATTCAACTCCAATAATGCATCCAATGTAAAGGCTTCTAGTCTGCGAACCCAAGGAGGATTCGGGGACTATGTCATGCATTTGACTAACTTGACAATAAAAAGAAGTAAATATAAAAGGGATGAAGAAAAGAAAAAGGACCGATTGTTGGTAAATTGTGGACTTGCTATTTGGGGTGAATCCCAAATATGCCTACATACTCCCGTTTGAATGGGAGATCAAAGCCCATGCAGTTCGGAAAAGCCTATTTAAAGGCGATGAAATTTATGCTTCATGCATGTGTGTGTATGCTTCGTGCATTTTTCAGGCATTTTGCCAGAGTTGTGAGTTTTAGCACTTAGTGCAAAAATTGTATAATTTCGGGTACTTGGTACCAAAAGAGTTCGATTTAGGCTTCATGCCAAATTTTGATCTTAATTGTAATATTTAAATATTTCGTATTTAAAGGATGTAATTTAGGCTCCGTGCCAAAAGGTTGATTTTATTCACGGCTTGATGCCGAAAGGTTAATTGAGTAATCCATTAGGCCTCTAGATCTAAAAGGATTAGATCTTTGACCAAGAAGAAATTAAGAAGAAGATTAGAATGCTTATGATATGCTCGAATTGACCAAAGATGAATTATGATATTACCTTGATTAGAATTTTTCCACTTCTAAGTTCCAGATCTTGTTTTCTTGCACTTTTAAGTATGATTCTTGCTTTCTACAACACAATATTAGAAATTCTTAAGCATAAAAATTTCGTCAGCACCAGGGCGTGGGGTGTCCAAAAAAAACTCCTCTTTTCTGAAAATCTGAAGCCTATTTATAGGCAAAAAACCGAACTGTACGGCGGCCGGGCCGCCGGCTCTGGCCCCAAAAAAAGGTGCCCGACTCGCGCTACTGGTGTCAAAACTGATTTTTCTACAGCCACGAGCCTCTGAAAAATATTCCGGGACCATATCCGTGATCCTTACGCTGTCTCGGACAATTCAAGTACCATATTGATATATTTCCGGTGAACTTTACCGTGGACCTCCGGTCCGATCGTCAGCAGTCTGAGAAAATCGGCTTTCCGAGCCTCAAAATTCGAGTGTTCACAATCACATAACACTTCATCTTTATACCAGCCTATAGAGAATGGTATTCTCACTTGTTTAGTAACCTTCACCTCTCCACTATCTTTAAACCATTGTAGTCTATATGGATTGAGATGTTTTAAACAAGTCAATTTCAGCTTCTCCACCATGGTCTCACTTGCGGCATTAGTACAACTACCGCTGTCAATGATGAGCATACAAACCTTACCATCAACTAAACATCTAGAATAAAATATGTTATCTCGTTGCTCAAGGCCCTCTTCCTTCACCTGCATATTCAAAGCACGCCTAGCAACTAACATTTCACCATGTTCAGCCATCAACACATTTTCAACTTGCTCACTACACCCATCATCATCATCATACATGTCATTCACATCATTATCAACATCACTATGATCAGAATCAGAAATTATACCCCCATCATCAGTAGCAATCATAACTCTCCTATTTGGACATTCAGAAGCAATATGCCCATTCCCTAAACATTTGAAACATTTAATATCTCTACTAGGAGTAGTATTAAAAGTACCTAATTGCTGCCTATTTGGACCACCATTCGCCCCTTTTCCACTTGTAGGTGGAGGATTGTTCCTTTGGAAGGAATTCTTGAAATCTCCACTTCTTGAGGACGAATTGCTACTAGTGTTTTGAGGTCCTCTGTAGGTCGAACTACTTCCACCCATATTCTGAAATTTGCTAGAACCAGACTTGGTGTAATTCTTGCTCTTTAGTCTCCTTTCTATCTTCATGGCCTTTTCAACCAACTCTCCCATGGAATTGTAATCATACATTTCCAGCTCACTTGTTATGTTTGAATTTAGACCCCCAAGGAATCTAGACATCAACCTCTGCTCATCCTCTTCAATATCAGCTCTTGCCATGATCATCTCCTTCTCCTTGTGGTATTCTTTAACACTCTTACCACCTTGGATCAGCCTTGCCAACCTATTATACAAATCCCTATAGTAATGAGAAGGGACAAACCTTGTTCTCATTAAGTCTTTCAAAGTCTCCCAATCAGGTACGAGTCTCAATCCCTTTCCTCTTCTATTAGATTTGAGTTGATCCCACCAGAATGTAGCATATCCCTTAAATTCCACGGCTGCAATGTGGGACTTCTTCTCTTCTGAATAATTATGGCATTCAAAAATCTGCTCCACCTTTCTCTCCTATTCAATGTACTCTTCAGCATTGTTTCTCCCTTCAAAGGAAGGTACCTTCATCTTTATGGAAGTAAGGTCATTGTCATTTGCTGGGTTATTTTCACCAACCTCTTCATTACCTCTAGGTGCTCTACGATCTCCTTCACCGATTCTTAGTAGAACCCTTTGTGGTAACCTCACTTGAGCTGCTGGTTGTTGCGCTCTTTCTCTCATCATTAGATTCATGCTCTCTTGTAGAGTAGCCATCATTCTTGCCATCTCATTCATCCTCTCATTACTTTGCTGCATATATGTCTCAAAATTGCTAGAACCTTCTTGGACATTTTCCTCCCCATCTTGCACGTTCTGGTTTCTCCCACTACTCATGATCACAAACACAAACTCACAAAGAAAAGATTAGTAATAAACAAAATTCACTCAAAGTGTTTCGCTCTTACCTCACCTTTGCTGATTCTTCGATTGCACTTCAGAATCGAGGCTCATAAATCAATCTGCCAAGCACGTTCAAGGAAGCTAGAAACCTAATTCCTAGACACCTAGAAAAGAAACTCGATGATTTAGAGGCGACACAAGGAAATTTGTGTCACACGATTATCATAAACCAGAGTGTTGGAACAAGCAAATAACACTCCAGCAACGTAACGGAATAAAAAAAAAACGGTAGCTCAATCAAGAATTAGAAACAAAGAGGTAAAAATATGACAATTCTGGCCAAGATGTATCAAAACCAACCCACCTTTAGCAAGCTGATTTATAGACCTATTGATTCTACCCAAGAAAGCTAGTGTCAAGTCTTCCTAAACTAAAGAGAATTTCGAATTCCCCTTTGCAATGGCAGCCCCCACAATTCGAACAAAACAGCAAAAAAAAAATGGAAATTTTGTGGCCTAAAAATTTTGATTGCTTCTAACCCACTTCAAACCAACCACAGAACCTTTAATTACTAAGAAACAGAAAAATTTTTGTTGGAGCACTTTTGTACTCTTTTTTTTTTAGGGATAGATCACTATCTCTAGATCCCCCCCCCCCAAAATACTAAACGAATATCAATAAATAGAAGCTTAAACAGCAAACGAATTATTGCAAGCTCAAACGGAAAGATCTGTATACTTTAAAAATTGAAAACGAACTGACTATGGTGAAGTAGGTGAAAACGATTTGGACTATGATGAAAAGGGGACACAAACGAATTGGGGTATGGGGAAAGAAGAAATTTCGAATAAAATAAAAGAACCCTAAAAAACGAATTGAACAAATGAAGACTCTAACGGAAATAAAAACAAGCCCTAGAAGACAGATAGATAAAGATTTACCTGTAATTGGCTCTGATACCAAATGACGCGGAACCCTATGGCAATGAAGGCCTCAAACCCCAACGCACGCTTCGATATAGGAATCCAAGAACAAGGATAAACCACCCTCTATAGCACCCAATGCTTAGCGAAGCAAGAACACTAATGACGGAAGGATTTGGAAGGACGGATCAGAAGAACGCCACAATCGAAATTGATAAGTTAGTCTGATTCATGATGCAATCAATGAAAGAAGCAAAATCTCTCACTCTCTCAAAGATGGCTAAAATTTGCATAAAGAGTAATCTGAATATATTTTGTCAAAAAAAGGTCCTCTTATAAGAAAATAAGGCCCTATTTATAGAAAAACAAATTAAAATTCGTAACTATCATAACCCTAGTGGAAAAAGGAAAATTACAAAGTCAAAATCCTTGTCAAATAAGGAAAATATCATCCTAACTAACTAAGGAAAGAAGGGAACCACATCCCATGTGCATGGGTGTGAACACAGCCCATGTGCATGAAAGAATAGGCTGCCCATGTGACAAAAGTGGTCCCAAAAACCTAATTTCGTCCAAGGCCCATGTGCTTGCATGTGGCCTGCCTTCCTTACTCCTTTCTTGCTCCTCTGGCCCATTTTTAAAGCCTTATCTTCCATATAGACATTCAACATCACAATCAGCCTTTGTTGGTCTTCTAGCTCCATACTGCACTTGTTTATTGCTAATTCAGTCACCTCCCTTGTAACAAAGTCTTGAACATGCAATCCAAGAGTGACGCCATACTTCCTTGCTTTATTCCTTGTCAATGGTCCTTGTTGTAGCACCAAAGGATCCTTGCCATGCTGGTTTACATCAATTCCTGAATGGTCAACCTTGAAAGAACTAATGAGGAGCCGATTTGTACCATCTCAGTACATTCGGGATTTGTACAATCGACTAGCAAGACTAGTTCAAGGTGGAAGAAGTGTGGAAGAGTACCACAAAGAGATGGAGATGATCTTGGCTAGGGCAAATATTGATGAAGATGAGGACAAGAAGATGTCACGATTTCTTGGGGGGTTGAATTTGAACATAGCCAATGAATTGGAGATGTATGAATTCAACACAATGGAAGAGTTAGTTCAAAAGGCCATGAAGATAGAGAGAAGGTTGAAGAATAAAGTTATTTCGAAAACTGGCTACTCTAAAGCTAGTGAAAATTTTTCAAACTTCAAGGGTTCAAGTTCGAGTGGAGGTTCCTACAAAGGGGATTACAAGGGTTCTTTCCAAAAGATTTCTTCCTACAATCCTAATTTCAAGAAGCCGAATGATGGGGATGTAAAAACAGCCAAGGAAACACCTTCTAGACCTACTCCAAGTAGGGAAATTAAATGCTACAAGTGTTTGGGAAGTGGACACATTGCTTCTCAATGTCCGAATAAGAGGGTGATGATTGCTACCCATGAAGGGGAAATTGAATCAGAATCTGAACATGAAGAAGAAGAGGAGGCCGAATGTGGTGATAGGGCCTTATATGATGAAGAGGCTTGGGAGAATCAAGTCTTGAATGCTGAACATGGAGAGATGCTTGTTACTAGAAGAGCCTTGAATATTCAAGTCAAGGAAGAAGGCTTGGATCAAAGGGAGAATCTTTTCCACTCTAGGTGTTTGGTGAATGGTAAGGTTTGTACACTTATCATTGATGGTGGAAGTTGTACCAATGCTGCTAGTACTACAATGGTGGATAAATTGGGGTTAACTTGTTTTAAACATCCCAATCCTTACAAGTTGCAATGGTTCAATGACGCTGGGGAAGTAAAAGTGTTGAAGCAAGTCAAGGTACCATTCTCCATTGGGTGGTATAAAGATGAGGTTTTATGTGATGTAGTGCCAATGCAAGCTGGACATTTGCTATTAGGAAGACCATGGCAGCATGATAGAAGGGCACAACATGATGGCTTTTCTAATAAGTATACCTTTACTTATGAAGGAAAGAAGGTTGTTCTAGCACCATTATCACCTCAAGAGGTGTATGAAGATCAGAAGAGGATGCTAGAGAGGGAGAAAGAAGTTTCGGCCAACATGAACCAAGGGGGTTCAAATTCGGCCAATGATGTTTCTTCAACACCTAAGGGTAATTCTAAGGGTAGGGAGAGAGAAAATAATAAAGTGAGTGAGTGCAGAAAGGGAAAAGAGGCCGAGAGTCAAAAGAAAGTAAGCAAACAAATAAATGGCCCATTGGTGAGAGAAAATAAGCAAGGAGAAAAAGCAAAACATACTTTTTATGCAAGAGCAAGAGAGATAGATGTAGGGCAGCCTGTACTCATTATTATGTATAAAGAATCGTTACTTGCTGACAGTGAAGAATCTCTTGATTCTTTACCTTCTAGTTTTGTGTCTTTGTTGCAGGATTTTAAGGATGTGTTTCCTGAAGACTTTCCTAGTGGTTTGTCGCCATTAAGAGGGATTGAACATCAAATTGATTTCATACCCGGTTCTACAATTCCAAACCGGCCAGCATATAGGAGCAATCCTATGGAGACAAAAGAGATGCAAAGACAAGTTGAAGAGCTTTTGGAGAAAGGCTTGGTTCGCGAGAGCCTTAGTCCTTGTGCCGTTCCAGTCTTATTAGTACCCAAAAAAGATGGTTCTTGGAGGATGTGTGTTGATTGTAGGGCTGTGAACAAGATTACTGTGAAGTATAGACATCCCATTCCTAGACTTGATGACATGTTGGACGAATTGCATGGGGCGAAATATTTCACAAAGATTGATCTTATGAGTGGTTATCATCAAATTCGCATGAAGCCTGGAGATGAATGGAAGACTACCTTCAAAACGAAATATGGTTTGTATGAATGGTTAGTTATGCCTTTTGGTTTATCTAATGCACCTAGTACTTTCATGAGATTAATGAACCATGTTTTGAGAGCTTATTTAGGTAAGTTTGTGGTAGTTTACTTTGATGATATTCTGATTTATAGCAAAACTGAGGAAGAACATGTTGAACATGTTAGGAAAGTGCTTGAAATCCTTAGGGAGCAAAACCTTTATGCTAAGCTTAAGAAGTGTTCTTTTTGTCTAGATAGGGTTGTTTTTCTTGGTTTTGTTGTAAGTATGCAGGGAATTGAAGTTGATCAAGAGAAGGTGAAAGCTATCCAAGAGTGGCCGAATCCTTCAAGTGTGACAGAAGTGAGGAGTTTTCACGGATTGGCAAGCTTCTATAGGAGATTTGTCCCTAATTTCTCTACATTAGCAGCCCTCTTGACTAGCATAATCAAGAAAGAAGTGGGATTCGTTTGGGGCAAGGAGCAACAAGAAGCATTTGATGCTTTGAAAGAGAAGCTTTCTACTACACCCGTTTTAGCTTTACCTAACTTTGATTCTACTTTTGAAATTGAATGTGATGCTTCTGGTGTAGGTATTGGAGCTGTTTTGATGCAAGAGAAGAAGCCCATTGCATACTTTAGTGAAAATCTTAATGGAGCAAAGCTGAATTATTCAACTTATGACAAGGAGCTATATGCTTTGGTGAGAGCATTGGAAGTATGGG
Organism: Garcia nutans; assembly: GCA_947685225.1. Lineage (NCBI taxonomy): Eukaryota > Viridiplantae > Streptophyta > Magnoliopsida > Malpighiales > Euphorbiaceae > Garcia > Garcia nutans. The sequence goes on from CANTUV010000044.1 coordinate 23,181,248, forward strand.
AGCATTATTTGCTGCCCAAGGAATTTGTGATCCATTTGGACCATGAATCATTGAAGCATTTGAGAGGGCAAGGCAAGTTGAATAAAAGACATGCAAAATGGGTTGTGAAGATTGAGAAGTTTCCTTATGTGATCAAATACAAGCAAGGTAAAGACAATGTAGTGGTAGATGCACTTTCAAGGAGGTACGCTTTACTTAATGTTTTGAGTACTAAATTGCTTGGATTTGAATGTATAAAGGACTTATATGTTGGTGATTCTAATTTCGGCAATGTTTATGATGCTTGTGAGCATGGTGCTTTTAATTCTTTCTATAGACATGATGGGTTTTTGTTTAAGGGTTCGAAATTATGCATGCCTAGATGTTCTATGAGAGATTTGCTAGTATTAGAATCACATTGTGGGGGTTTGATGGGGCATTTTGGAGTTGATAAGACTTTAAACATGCTGAATGAACACTTTTATTGGCTGAATATGAAAAGGGATGTAATTCGGATTTGTAAGGCTTGTTTGGCTTGTAGGCAAGCTAAGTCTAAGTCTATGCCTCATGGTTTGTATATGCCATTACCAGTTCCTAGTTCTCCTTGGATGGACATTAGTATGGACTTGGTTTTAGGATTACCAAGGACTAAGAGGGGGAGAGATAGCATATTTGTGGTTGTTGATAGGTTTAGTAAGATGGCACACTTTATCCCATGTCATAAGAGTGATGATGCTAGTTTAGTGGCCAAACACTTCTTTAGGGAGGTGGTTCGAATTCATGGGATACCAAAATCCATAGTTTCTGATAGAGACACAAAGTTTTTGTCTCACTTTTGGCGTGTGCTTTGGGGAAAGTTAGGTACCAATTTGTTATTTTCCACCACTTGTCATCCTCAAACGGATGGACAAACAGAAGTAGTAAACAGAACTTTAGGTACCATGTTGAGAGCTTTAGTGGGTAAGAATTTGAGTTCTTGGGAAGATTGTTTGCCATTTATTGAGTTTGCTTATAATCGTGCTATTCATTCTTCTACAGGATATTCACCTTTTGAGCTTGTTTATGGTTTTAACCCACTAACAGTTTTGGATCTTGTTTCTTTACCTTCTCATGAGCTTGTTAGTTTAGATGGTGAGAAGAAAGCTAAATTGGTGAAAGAGATGCATGAGAAAGCAAGGGCGAATATTGAGAAAAAGAACAAGAGATATGCTGATTCTACAAATAGAGGGAGACGTGAGATTAAGTTTCAAGTAGGAGATTGGGTTTGGGTGCATTTTCGAAAAGAGAGGTTTCCTAACCAAAGGAAGAACAAGTTGCAAGCAAGGGGAGATGGCCCATTCCAAGTGCTGGAGAAGATTAATGACAATGCCTACAAGATCGACTTACCAGGTACGTATAATGTTAGTGCTACTTTCAATGTAAGTGAACTTTCTCCTTTTGATGATGCAGATTTGAGGACAAATCTTTTTGAAGAGGGGGAGAATGATGCAAGAAAGGATCCCTTGAAGCTAGCAAGTGGACCAATCACTAGGAGCAAGGCAAAGAGATATCAAGCTAGTATGGCTTTGCATATTCAAGAAGAGATTTCCAAAGAGCTTCAAGAATTATCATTCAAGAAGATGGAGATAGAGCTTGAAGAAGGCACACCAAAGCTGATTATGATGCTTAGTGTGGAAGCTAAAGGCTAGCTAAAGAAAGGTCCAACGTGCAAGAAATGTCCATGGGGGTTCATATAAAGCCTTGGGAAGTAATTTAAGGCCCATGGACAGCCCAAATAGTGTGGGGCGTTTCTTATGTTGAAGGGATTAGTTTGGTTGTTTCCATACTTTATATTTTCCTTGTTGGATTAGGATTTTGTTTCCATACTTTATATTTTCCTTAGTGGATTAGGATTTTGTTTCCATACTTTATATTTTCCTTAGTGGATTAGGATTTTGTTTCCATACTTTATGTTTTCCTTATGTAATTAGGAATGTTTTCCTTATGCAATTAGGAATGTTTTAGTTTTCCATATGCAATTAGGAATTTTGTAACCCTTATTTAAGGGCACTATTAGGCCAAATTTCAGACAACAACAATCAATAAAAATTTTTGAATTCTTCTACAAGTTCTTCTTGTGAATTTTCGTGTGAGAGAGATTAGAGTGGATTCTTTAATTCTTTCTTTGCATCAAGAATTAGGTTTACTTATCAACAAGAGTTGTGGCGTTTTCCTTCTTCTTACCAATTAAATCCTTCAATCATAGTGAGTTCGCGTCTCTTTATAGGCGTTGGGTTCCTTAGGAGGTGATTATCAAGTTTCAAGGAGTTCTCTACCATTGTCATACATTGGGTTTGCTGCCATCGTTGCTAAGGGTCCACGTCAGATGAGTTATATGGTGCATTTATTTTCACTAAAATAGATTTAAAAAGTGGATATCACCAAATTAGGATGAAACCAGGTGATGAGTGGAAAACTGCATTTAAAACAAAATTTGATTTATATGAATGGATGGTATGCCTTTTGGTTTGACTAATGCACCTAGCACATTTATGAGGCTAATGAACCATGTTTTTCATAATTTCCTTGGAAAATTTGTTGTGTAATTTTGATAACATTCTCATATACAACAAGTCTCTAGATGAGCATATCATGCATGTTAGGTTAGTTCTAGAGGTTCTAAGGAAAGAGAAGTTGTATGCTAATTTGAAGAAGTGTACTTTTTGTATTGATAAACTTGTGTTCTTGGGTTTTGTTGTGAGTGCTAAAGGGGTTGAGGTAGATGCTGAAAAGGTAAAAGCTATTCAAGAATGGCCTACGCCTAAGAGTATGTCTGAGATAAGGAGTTTTCATGGGTTAGCTAGTTTTTATAGAAGATTTGTGAAAGATTTCTCATCCATTGCAGCTCCTTTGACTAAAATAATTTAAAAAGATGATGGTTTTAAGTGGGGGATGAACAAAATGGGGCTTTTAATACTTTAAAAGATAGGTTGTGTTCTGCTCCTATTTTATGTTTATCTAATTTTGATAAAACTTTTGAACTTGAATGTGATGCTTCTACAATTGGCATAGGTGCTGTGTTGATGCAGGAAAAACGTCCCATAGCATGTTTCAGTGAGAAGTTGAATGGAGCTCAATTGAAGTACTCTACCTATGATAAGAAGTTATATGCCCTAGTAAGAGCATTAGACGTGTGGCAACATTACTTGCTTCCAAAATAATTTGTGATCTATACAAACTATGAGTCACTTAAGCACTTGAAAGGGCAAGGAAAGCTGAATAAGAGGCATGCAAAATGGGTTGAATTCATTGAGACATTTCCTTATGTGATCCACTATAAGCAAGGTAAAGATAATGTTGTTGCTGATGCATATCAAGGAGGTATGCTTTAATCACTACACTTAGTTCTAAGATGTTAGGATTTGAGCAACTTAAAGATATGTATGCAACAAATTCTGATTTTGGTAATGTCTATATTGCTTGTGAACATGCTGCTTGTCAAAGATTTTATAAGCATGATGGATTGTTATTTTGTGGGAATTGATTATGTGTACCTGTATGTTCATTAAGGGAATTACTTGTACGTGAATCACATAGTGGTGGATTGATGGGTCATTTTGGTGTGCATAAGACTTTGGATATACTTTCTAAGCATTTTTATTGGCCACACATGCATAGGGATGTTGAAAGAATTTGTTCTAGATATATTGCACGGAAGCAAGCTAAGTCCAAATCTATGCCTCACGGATTGTATACACCTCTACCTATTCCTAATGAGCCTTGGGTTGACCTTTCTATGGATTTTGTGATAGGTTTACCTAGGACAAAGAAAGGTAGATAACATATTTGTTGTTGTGGATAGATTTAGCAAAATGGCACATTTCATAGCTTGTCATAAAATTGATGATGCAACAAATATAGCTAATTCATTCTTTAGAGATGTTGTCCGCTTGCATGGTATACCTAGGACAATAGTTTCTGATTGTGATGTTAAATTATTAAGCCACTTTTAGAGAATATTGTGGGGAAAAGTGGGTACTAAGTTATTATTTTCTACTACTTGTCATCCACAAATTGATGGATAAACTGAAGTGGAGAATAGGATTTTAGGGACTTTATTTCGTGCTGTAGTAGGTAAGAATTTGAGAACATGGGAAGAGTGTCTTCCATTAGTTGAATTTGCTTATAATATTAGTTTGCATTCTTCCATTGGATTCTCACCTTTTGAAATTGTGCATGGTTTTAATCCTCTTACTCCTATGGATTTAATGCCTTTGCCATTACATGAGATTACTAACCTAGATGGACATAGGAAGGCTGAGTTGGTCAAGACTATACAAGAGCAGACTAGACATCACATTGAGAAGAAGAATGAGCATTAAGCATGTCAGGCCAATCAAGGGTGCAAAGTTGTTACTTTTGAACTTGGTGATTGGGTATGGGTGCATTTAAGGAAGGAAAGGTTTTCCAATATGAGAAAATCAAAGTTGGATCCAAGAGGTGATGGTCCTTTCCAAGTGCTAGAAAAGATTAATGACAATGCTTATAAAATTGACTTGCCTGGTGAGTATCAAGTTTTTGCAACCTTTAATGTTTCTGATCTTTCTCCTTTTGATATGGATGCAGATTCGAGGATGAATCTTTTTGAGGAGGGAGGAATTAATGCGAACAAAGATGACAGTATAAACAAGGCTAGCAGAGCAAGCATAGGAGGCCAACATGGCATGGAGCTCATTTTACCAAGTGGGCAATTACAAGTTTGCGGGCCAAGAAGCTCAAACCTACCTTCCAAGGCTTTATAAGTTGGGGTTTCAGATTCTTTATAATCTTGGGATTCCGCATCACTTATTCTCGAAGTACCAAATCCACCATTATCGATCCTCCCCTTATAAACAGAAGGTTAATGGTGCAGTGGAAGCAACAAATAAGATAATTAAGCGAATTCTATCCAAGATGACCAAAAAGTATAGAGATTGATTAGAGATACTTCCTTTTGCTTTATAGGGGTACAGGACAAGTGTGCAAACCCCGAGTGGAATGATGCCATTTTCTTTGGTCTATGGGATGGAAGCAGTGTTGCCGATTGAGATTGAGATCAAATCACTAAGGGTGGTTCTGAAAGCTGAATTACATGAGATGAAATGGGTAGCAAGTAGATATACACTGCTAGCCTTATTAGAAGAAAGAAAGTTGAAAGCACTGTATCATTATTAGTTCTATAAAAAAATATTGCTTGGGCCTACAATAGAAGGGTTAAGATCAAGAAGCTTAAAGTCGACGACTTAGTGTCGAAGCAGTGTAAACCTAATGTCCTTGATCTAAGAGGAAAGTTTAGACCTGGTTGGGAAGGGTCGTATGTTATGAAACATGTCATGAACAAGGGTGCAGTCAAGTTGTCTAACATGGATGGGAGTGATTTTAGTGAGTTAGTAAACATTGATAGGTTAAAGATATTTTATTTTTGGAATAAAAAAAGCTCGCTAGGTTGAAAATTCAAAAGGGCTGCCTAAGAAAAAATTAAAGTTGTTCACTAGTTCTAGAAATTCGAGAGGGAGGACTAAGCAACAATTAGGGCTAAATAAGAGAAAATTATCAATTAGAAAACCCAAAAGGTCTGGTTGGTGACGAGAGTGATCTTGTTTATGTTGGCTTTATATTTTTTGTTGTTCCCTAATTTAATAAAACAGAGTTAATGTTAAAATTATTCTGTGCACTATTCTAAATAATCTGACCATTGGGGTAAAACAAATAACACAATAGTAAAAAGTGATGATAAATTATAAAAGAAAGGAAAACATCTTTTATTATCATTATTGTTCATCCTAACATCATGTTTTCTAAAGAATTGACAAGTGTAAAATTCATGGTAGATGATAAGTGTAACGTGCAGGCCAGCTTTGCTTCAGTCGATCCAAGTAAGCTTCAGTCAGATGGGGCATGTCCAAATCAGGAGTGAACTCAGAATCTCGAGGCTCAGCTCCATACTGGTGGTCAAGTCGATGAGGATCATAACAAGTGTCTCGATAGAGAGTAGCAAGAAGAACGTACATTAGATACGTTCGAATGATGACATGTGATACGAACTAGCCATGAGGTAAGGATCCATTGGTGCTTCCAAATGGGCCATTGACTAGGACCAGAGCTAAGAAGTTTGGAGCAGCTATGGGATTGCTTATTCAAGATCAAATTTTAAAGGAAGTGACTGAAATGGCAATGGAAAAGTGCACAATAGAGCTTGAAGAAGGCACACCAAAGCTGATTATGATGCTTAGTGTGAATATGGAAGCTAAAGGCTAGCTAAAGAGGTCCAACGTGCAAAAAAGGTCCATGGGAGTTCATATACAGCCTTGGGAAGTAATTTAAAGCCCATGGACAGCCCAAATAGTGTGGAGCGTGTTCTTATTTTAAAGAGTTTTAGTTTGGCCCTTTTTTTGTACTTTATATTTTCCTTAGTGGGTTAGGATGTGTGGTTTCGTATTTAGTTATTTCAGAATATTAATTTGTTTCCATACTTTATATTTTCCTTAATGGGTTAGGATTTTGATTTTGTAGCTTTCCTTTTCCCATTAGAATTAGGGTTTTGGAATTATGTGTGCCTTTTAGTATAAATAGGGCCTTATTTTTCTTGTAAGGACACTTTTTGACAAATTATATTATCAATTTTCTTATTGAAAATTTTGGCCATCATAGAATAGGAGTGGATTCTCTTTTTCTTCTGATTGCATCAAGAATTAGATTTACTTATCAATTTCGATTGTGGCATTCTTCTAATTCGAGCTTCCTAAATCCTTCCGTTATAAGTGTTCGTGCTTTGCTAAGCAATTGGGTGCTTTAGAAGGTGGTTTTCCTTCATTCTTGGTTTTCTTCTACCAATCGTGCGTTGGGGTTTGAGGCCTTCATTGCCATAGGGTTCCGCGTCATTTGGTATCAGAGCCAATTACAGGTAAATCTTTATCTATCTGTCTTTCTAGGGTTGTTTTAGTTGTTCCGTTAGGGTTCTAATTGGATTTTCGAATTAGGGCTATAGAATTCTTTGTTCAATTTTGAAATTGTGTTCTTGCCTTTTGATTCAAAATACATTTCTCTTATTCCGAATTGGGTATAAATTGGACTGAAGGCTTTGTGTTTCATTGGTGATCCAAGGATAGTGACCATATCCTAAAAAATAAACGAGTACAAAATCACTTCAACAAAAATTCTTTGCTTTTCTAGTAATTTAAGGTATTAGAATCGTTTTGAATCAGGTTGAAAGTAATCAAAATTTTGGCCACCAATTTCGGTCAATTGAGGGTCTATTTTATTACGTTTTTCTTGCTGATTTGGAAGTTTCCTTTTCGAAATTGAATTCTTGGGAAGTCTTGATGCTAGCTTTCTTGGGTAGAATTATTAGGTCCATAAACTAACTTGCTAAGGTGAGTTGGTTTTGATACATTTTGACCAGATTCGTCATAATTTTTGACCTCTTTGTTTCTATTTCTTGTTTGAGCTACCTTTTTGATTCCGTGACATTGCTAGAGTATTATTTGTTTGATTCTATACTCTGGTTGATATAATCGTGTGACACAAAATTTTCTTGTGTTGCCTCCAAATTTGTCAAGTTTCTTTCTAGGTGTCATTCTAGGATATAGGTTCTAGTTCCCTTGAACGTGCTTGGTGATTGATTTGTGAGCCTTTGTTCTGAAGTGCAATCAAAGAATTAGCGAAGGTGAGTTCTTTGTTTTGTGAGATAATGAGTAGCAATTCTAGTAGAGATAAAGGCATAGCTGTTGAGAAAGAAGAGATGAGTATCCGAGATATTGCAGATGATCTTAAGACGTACAAGCAAGCAAATGAGGACAATATGGAATGAATAGCAAATACGTTGGCTAGCTTGCAGCAGTCCATGGAACGCTTAATGCAAGCACAACAACCTGCTCCAATAAGGCTACCACAGAGAATTCTACAACCAGCAAGAGCTGAAGAGAGAGAAGAGCCAATTAGGAGGAGGGCACCAAGAGGTGCATATGAGAGAGGCCGTGTGGCTGATTATGGATTTGAAGAAGGAGAAGCTGGAATTTATCAAGCACCTATCAATGATAATGATTTGACTTCCATCAAAATGAAGGTTCCTGAATTTAGAGGGAACAATAATGCTGAAGAATAAATTGAATGGGAGCGCAAAGTAGAGCAAATTTTTGAGTGCCATAATTATTCTGAAGAAAAGAAGTCACACATTGCAGCTGTGGAGTTCAAGGGTTATGCAACATTCTAGTGGGATCAACTAAAATCCACTAGAAGAGGCAAGGGGTTGAGAGCCGTACCCGCATGGGAGGAGTTGAGAGACCTGTTGAGGTAGCATTTTATCCCTTCTCATTATTATAGGGATCTTTATAATCACTTAGCACGACTGGTGCAGGGTGGCAAGAGTGTAGAAGAATACCACAAGGAGATGGAGATGATCATGGCTAGAGCCAATATTGAGGAAGATGAACAATGGATGATGTCTAGATTTCTTGGAGGACTTAATCAGAATATTGCAAGTGAGGTGGACATGTATGATTACAATACCATGGAGGAGATGGTTGATAAAGCTATGAAGATAGAGAGGAGGTTAAAGAGCAAGAGTTCCACCAAACTTGGCTATGGGAGACCACAAAATGTGTTTGGGAGTAATTCGGCCTATAGAGGACCCCAATATAGTGGTGGGGCAAATTCAGCCAATAGGGGTGGAGAGAAAGGGGAGTTCAAGAATTCATTCCAGAAAAGCAATGCTGCAACCTCCAGTGGAAAAGGGCCATCTAGTGGTACAAACAAGCAAACAAGTATGCCTAACACTACCACTCCTAGTAGGGAGATTAAATGTTTAAGTGTTTAGGGAATGGTCATATTGCATCCCAATGTCCAAATAGAAGAGTTATGATTGCTACAGCTGATGGTGATGTTGTGTCTGATTCTAAACCTAGTGATAATGATAATGATGATGTTGGGAACTTTGATTCTCCTATATATAATGATGTTGGTAGTGATGAGCATGTTGATTGTACTTTGTTAGCTGAGCGTGGTGAATTGTTAGTTGCTAGGCATGCATTGAATATGCAAGTGAAAGAGGAAAGTCTAGTACAGCGTGATAATATTTTTCATACTAGATGCTTAGTGAATAATAAGGTTTGTACACTTATTATTGATAGTGGGAGCTGTACTAATGCAGCAAGTACTACTATGGTTGAAAAATTGGGGTTAGAATGTATGAAGCATCCCAATCCTTATAAGTTGTAGTGGTTTAATGATAGTGGTGAGGTGAAAGTAACTAAGCGAGTGAGGGTACCATTTTCAATAGGCTGGTACAAAGATGAAGTTGATTGTGATGTAGTTCCTATGCAAGCTGGACATATGTGTTGGGCAGACTGTGGCAATATGATCAGAGAGCGCAACATGATGGGCTTTCTAATAGGTACACATTTACCTATGAAGGAAAATAGGTCACTCTTGTTCCATTATCACCCCTAGAAGTGTATGAAGATCAAAGAAAGATGATTGAGGCAGAGAGGCAAGTTGGGGCTACCAATTCAAAAATTAAAGGGAGTTTGAGAGAACATGATAAGGTGAGTGAGAGTGAAAAGAAAATGGGAAAAGAGGCTAGAAAAGAAACAAAACAAATAAATGGCCCATTGGTGAGAGAAAATAAGAAAGAAGGGAGAGCAAAACAAACTTTTTATGCAACAGTGAGAGAGGTTAATTTTGCAATGTCTATTGGGCAGCCATTATTGCTCATTAGATACAAAGAAACTTTGTTTGCTGACACTAATGTTTCGCTTGATAGTTTGCCTTCTAGTTTTGTGTCTTTGTTGCAGGATTTTCAGGATGTGTTTCCAGATGAATTACCTAGTGGATTGCCACCGCTAAGAGGAATTGAGCATTAAATAGACTTCGTGCTTGGTTCTACCATCCCAAATAGACCAGCTTACCGAAGTAATCCCGTGGAAACGAAAGAGATGCAAAAGCAAGTAGATGAGTTACTGGAGAAAGGGCTGATTAGAGAGAGTTTGAGTCCGTGTGCTATTCCTGTGTTGTTGGTTCCAAAGAAGGATGGCACGTGGAGAATGTGTGTTGATTGTAGGGTTGTAAATAAGATCACAGTGAAGTATCGGCATCCTATACCATGACTTGATGACATGTTGGATGAGCTGCATGGTGTCAGGTATTTTTCTAAAATTGATCTTATGAGTGGATATCATCAAATTCGTATGAAACCTGATGATGAATGGAAAACAACATTTAAAGCTAAATATGGTCTATATGAGTGGATAGTAACGCCTTTTGGGTTGTCTAATGCACCTAGTACTTTTATGAGACTAATGAACCATGTTTTGAGAGCTTATTTGGGCAAATTTGTTTTAGTCTATTTTGATGATATTCTGATTTATAGTAAGACTTTGGATGACCATGTTGAGCATGCTAGGCTAGTTTTGGAAGTATTGAGAAATGAAAACTTATATGCCAAGCTTAAGAAATGCACATTTTGCATAGATAGGCTTGTGTTTCTTGGTTTTGTTGTGAGTGCGTAGGGCGTTGAAGTAGATGAAGAGAAAGTGAAAGCTATAAAGGAGTGGCCTACAGACGTGAACCCTTAGCAACGATGGCAGCAAACCCAACGTATAACAATGGTAGAGAACTCCTTAAAACTTGATAATCACCTCCTAAGGAACCCAACGCCTATAAAGAGACGCGAACTCACTATGATTGAAGGATTTAGTTGGTAAGAAGAAGGAAAATGCCACAACTCTTGTTGATAAGTAAACCTAATTCTTGATGCAAAGAAAGAATTAAAGAATCCACTCTAATCTCTCTCACACGAAAATTCACAAGAAGAACTTGTAGAAGAATTCGAAAATTTTTATTAATTGTTGTATGTGAAATTCGGCCTAATAGTGCCCTTAAATAAGGGTTACAAAATTCCTAATTGCATTTAGAAAACTAAAACATTCCTAATTGCATAAGGAAAACATAAAGTATGGAAAAAAAATCCTAATCCACTAAGGAAAATATAAAGTATGGAAACAAAATCCTAATCCACTAAGGAAAATATAAAGTATGGAAACAAAATCCTAATCCAATAAGGAAAATATAAAGTATGGAAACAACCGAACTAATCCCTTCAACATAAGAAACGCCCCACACTATTTGGGCTGTCCATGGGCCTTAAATTACTTCCCAAGGCTTTATATGAACCCCCATGGACCTTTCTTGCACTTTGGACCTTTCTTTAGCTAGCCTTTAGCTTCCACACTAAGCATCATAATCAGCTTTGGTGTGCCTTCTTCAAGCTCTATCTCCATCTTCTTGAATGATAATTCTTGAAGCTCTTTGGAAATCTCTTCTTGAATATGCAAAGCCATACTAGCTTGATATCTCTTTGCCTTGCTCCTAGTGATTGGTCCACTTGCTAGCTTCAAGAGATCCTTTCTTGCATCACCTACTCCAAAGAGTGTGATGGACGTGAGGAGCTTTCATGGATTGGCTAGTTTCTATAGGAGGTTTGTGAAAAACTTTTCTACTATTGCAGCATCGTTAACTAGCATAATCAAAAAGGAATTTGGGTTCCAATGGGGAGAGGAGCAACAAAAAGCCTTCCACTGCCTGAAAGGGAAGTTGACATCCGCTCCTATTTTATCATTACCTAATTTTGAGAGTACATTTGAGTTGAGTGTGATGCTTCTGGTGTAGGTATTGGAGCTGTATTGATGCAAGAGAAAAAGTCCATAGCCTATTTTAGTGAGAAACTCAATAGTGCACAATTGAACTATTCCACTTATGATAAAGAGTTGTATGCCTTAGTGAGAGCATTGGACGTGTGGCAGCACTACCTCCTTCCAAAGGAGTTCGTGATACATACGGATCATGAGTCCCTCAAACACTTGAAGGGACAAGGTAAGTTGAACAAGAGGCATGGTAAGTGGATAGAATTTATAGAACAATTCCTTTATGTTGTTAAATACAAGCAAGGAAAGGATAATATAGTGGCTGATGCATTGTCTAGAAGATATACATTACTATCTGTGTTGAGTTCTAAATTGCTTGGTTTTGAGTACGTTAAGGACTTATATGTAGGTGATGTTGATTTTGGCAATGTGTATGTTGCATGTGAACATGGAGCTTTTAATTCATTTTATAGGCATGATGGATACTTGTTTAAGGGAAATAAATTATGCATGCCTAAATGTTCCATGCTTGATTTGCTTGTGTTAGAATCTCATTGTGGGGGATTGATGGGACATTTTGGGGTAGCTAAGACTTATGATATCTTGTTTGAGAATTTTTATTGGCCATCTATGCGTAAGGATGTTGAGAGATTGTGTTCTGCTTGTATTGCTTGTAGACAGGCGAAATCTAAGTCTATGCCTCATGGTCTATATATGCCTTTACCTGCACCTAGTTCACCTTGGATTGATATTAGCATGGATTTTGTGATTGGATTGCCTAGAACTAGAAAAGGTAGGGATAGCATTTTTGTAGTTGTTGACAGTTTTAATAAGATGGCACATTTTATTCCTTGTCATAAAGCTGATGATGCGATTGTTGTAGCTGATTTGTTCTTTAGAGAAGTAGTTTGACTACATGGGGTGCCTAGGACTATTGTGTCTGATAGAGATGCTAAGTTTTTGTCCCATTTTTGGAGAGTTTTATGGGGTAGATTAGGAACTAAGCTTTTGTTTTCTACTACTTGTCATCCACAAACAGATGGGCAAACAAAGGTAGTTAATCGTACACTTGGTACATTGTTGAGAGCTAAAGTGGGAAAGAATTTGGCTGCTTGGGAAGATTGTTTACCTTTTATTGAGTTTGCTTATAATCATTCTATTCATTCTTCTACAGGTTATTCGCCATTTGAGCTTGTTTATGGTTTTAACCCATTAACTGTACTTGATCTTATTCCTTTACCTTCACATGAGCTTGTTAGTTTAGATGGAGACAGGAAAGCAGAATTGGTGAAGGCTATGCATGAGAAAGCTTGAGTTAATATGGAGAAAAAGAACAAGTCATATGCTGATCGAGCGAATAGAGGACACAAGAAGATAGTGTTTGCTCCTGGGTATTGGGTTTGGGTACACTTCCGAAAGGAGAGGTTTCCAAATCAAAGGAAGAATAAGCTTGATGCACGTGGTGATGGTCCATTTCAAATGTTGGCAAAGATCAATGATAATGCATACAAGATAGACTTGCCTGGTAAGTATGGTGTTATAACTACTTTTAATGTGTCTGATTTATCTCCTTATGATGATGCAAATTTGAGGACAAATCTTTTTGAAGAGGGGGAGAATGATACGAACCAGCCACGAGGTAAGGATCCATTGGTGCTTCCAAATGGGCCATTGACTAGGAGCAGAGCTAAGAAGTTTGGAGCAGCTATGGGATTGCATATTCAAGATCAAATTTCAAAGGAAGTGACTGAAATGACAATGGAAAAGTGCACAATAGAGCTTGAAGAAGGCACACCAAAGCTGATTATGATGCTTAGTGTGAATATGGAAGCTAAAGGCTAGCTAAAGAGGTCCAACGTGCAAGAAAGGTCCATGGGGGTTCATATACAGCCTTGAGAAGTAATTTAAGGCCCATGGACAGCCTAAATAGTGTGGGGCGTGTTCTTATTTTAAAGAGTTTTAGTTTGGCCCTTTTTTTATACTTTATATTTTCCTTAGTGGGTTAGGATGTGTGGTTTCCTATTTAGTTATTTCAGAATATTAATTTGTTTCCATACTTTATATTTTCCTTAATGGGTTAGGATTTTGACTTTGTAGCTTTCCTTTTCCCATTAGAATTAGGATTTCGGATTTATGAGTGCTTTTTAGTATAAATAGGGCCTTATTTTTCTTGTAAGGACACTTTTTGACAAATTATATTATAAATTTTCTTATTGAAAATTTCGGCCATCATAGAATAGGAGTGGATTCTCTTTTTCTTCTGATTGCATTAAGAATTAGATTTACTTATCAATTTCGATTGTGGCGTTCTTCTAATTCGAGCTTCCTAAATCCTTCCGTTATAAGTGTTCGTGCTTTGCTAAGCAATTGGGTGCTTTAGAAGGTGGTTTTCCTTCGTTCTTGGTTTTCTTCTATCAATCGTGCGTTGGGGTTTGAGGCCTTCATTGCCATAGGGTTCCGCGTCAACATAGGTAATCTTCCACCAAGGTTCTAAGCAATGAATATTAATCACAGCTCGTGAGTATATCCAATCAACCTATTTAGCACATGAGAAAGTAGGATGAAGCAGTTTCCTTGCAAAATGATGTCAGTGAAGATATTTGGTAAAGTCTATAGTTGGGGTGTTGAGCACGCAAAAGCGCTTGTAGCTAGATCTGTAAAGACAAACCACAATTCATTAAAAAAAGAACCCATTAGGTTTAAAATCAGCAAGGGTGGCCTAGGTAAAAATTAATGTACTCAAAACTTTAATGTATAAATATTTAATGTACTAAAAACCTAATAATTTTGCATCAAGTCTAGAAATTAGAGCATACCTTCTAGGAAGAGCATCATCAACCAAATTCTCCTTACCTTTTTTGTACTTGATTATGTAAGGAAAGTATTCAATGAATTCTACCCATTTTTACATCTCTTTTGCTCAATTTCCCTTGTCCTTTGAGATACTTCAAGGACTCATGGTCAGTATGGATTATGAATTCCTTGTAGTAAAGATAATGCTCCCATGTCTTCAAAACTCACACCAAAGCATAGAACTCATGATGAGCATCAAGAAGTGTCAACTTGTCAAAAGGATCCATTAATCAATTTTAGAGTCCCAATGACTATAGCTAGAGTAAAGAAGGTTAAGAAAGCTTTATCAAGCTACATTGAAGACAATAACTCAAGAATGGTTCATGGGAAAGAGTTCAAGGCCCAAAGTCATCCTCATGATTACTGCATTGCAAGGCCAAACAAGTCAAGCCCAAAAGGGCAAGAAATGATATAATGGAGCTGAATCTTGGTTTATATGTTTGAAGCCCAAATAAACCCAGCCTATTGAGACTTGAAAGGACAAAGAGGCACTTTACTTTTAGTGTTTTTTCTTTTAGTATGTTTATTATCATCTTAAAGAATAAAAAATTGACAACTCATAGGAGTTACTTAGTGGCTAATAGCATTAATGGTAGTTATAAATGCTATTAACAAGCATTATTATGAGAGTTAATAGGAGGAAATGGGGGACATCAATGTAATGCACATTTGTTCCATGTAATTATTTCATCAACCTTTGTCCTTCTATAAAAGGCATAAGGTTCTTCCATTGTAGGCAAGATGATTTATAAAATTGAAAGAAATTTATTTGTTTTCACTAAAAGTGAGAATTGTTCTTTGAGTCTTTGTTTGGTACTTAGGAACTTATCAAGTTTAAAACTTGTGGTGTTTAAAATCCAAATTAACTATACTTAAATACTCTAGTTGTCGTAAAACTAGTTAGGTTTAAGTTTCTTTCTTTCAAATTCCAGAATCCTGATTAAAAGGTCCTTAAATTGTAAAGAATTGTTATTGAAATTTTTGGATTGATTATCTTCATATACTTTGGTTCTTTATAACCATTGGATTTGAAGTGTCAAATTCAAGGGTTTCATCCCAATTCACATCAACTCCTTGTAGATAGAATGGAGAGGATGTAAAGTGATAGAAAATCATCATCTTAGAAACCATATACCCCAATAACTAATAAGTTATGATACATATGGAATGCAAGAAAACACCCTCCAGTCAAGATGATTCCAAAACCCAAGGACCTCCTCAAGTGAAGTTAGGGAAAAAACTAGTTTCAATTGTTATTATTTACCAATGAAACTAGTACTTGAATTCAACCCACAACTCCACAAACCAGATATGATCTGATAAGTTAATAGTTAAACACAAGATTTTTTTTTTGTTAGAGAATGCCACAAACCAAATTAGTTTGATAAGTTCAAAGTTCATGAAAGAACTTAAGCAAACACTCACAAAGAGCAAATTCAGATTATCATTCATCAATGGTCCTTTTACAAATGAGTTTGGCTTTGATATTTATAGCCAAAACATGTTAGAAGAAACCTAAATGGCTGTTATTATAGTTCTCCACCTTCTCCCCTTTAATCCCCATTAACTTTCATTGAAAAGAGTTGTTATACATAAAATGCACTCATTTGTAACTCCTACATGACAATTAATCACACCTCAAACTAAATGCACTTATTAAAACACATTAAAACTCACACTTAACAAGAATAAAACCCTAACTCTGATATGTTAATTTCACAAAGCAAATAAAATAAACCCAAATTAATAAATAACATAAAATGACAGCCCAAGATCCATGCTCACCTAATCAACGCTGAATAGCCCTTTATTCTTCAATGGTCTGGATTGATTCAAACAATGTGGGCTAGACTATTGTCTTCATATTTGAAGATGCTTGAAACATATTGACAATGTTAAGGTCTTCTAGTATACATAGATCCTTGGCAGAATCTAGATGAGCTTGGTCCTCCCAAATGTCTTCAAGTAAGCAAGTTAATGCTTCTTTCATCCTTTTAGCTTTAGCTTTTGTCATTGGTCCTCTATGAACGATTAAACAATCATTCTTGATGTTAATTCTAACCTTACCTGAATCATTCCCTAGTTGATCCTCATCAGAAAGGCACAACCAAAATTGGGCAAAACCACCACCTATGCAAGGATGTAGACATGCTAGAAGAAATGAAAGGAAGCCTGAATTGAGGATGATCCAAATGATGAAGATGATTATAAGGCTATTCTCAATTATAGAAGACAAGAAAATAGGAGATATAACCAAAATCCTACCATGGATCACAACACTAGCAGCATCAAAATGAAAATTTCTCCATTCAAAGGAAGGAATGATCCAGATGCTTATTTGAAGTGGGAAAGAAAGATGGAGCTGATCTTTCTTTGAATGCAATAACTACTCCAAAGAGAAAAAGATAAAGCTTGCTTGTGTTGCATTTATAGATTATACTGTTGTTTGGTGGGACCAATTGTACAAGGAAAGGAGGAGAAATGGTGAGAGTCCTATTCAAACTTGGGCAGAAATGAAATGCGTCATGAAAAAGCATTTTGTTCCTAATTACAACTATAGGGAGTGACACAATTGTTTACAAACGTTGACCCAAGGAAACATGGCTATTGAAGAATACAATAAAGAAATGGAGATGGCAATGATATGTGCAAACATGGAGGAGGATCCAGAAGCAACCATGGCAAGATTTCTTGGTGGCTTGAATAAGAACTTTGCTGATCAAGTGGAGTTGCAACACTATGTGGAATTAGAAGACATGGTGAATATGGCCATGAAAATTGAAAAGCAATTGAAAAGGAAGGCTACTGCAAGGTATGATTCTAAACCTGATACCAAATGATGCGGTACCCATGGATCAAATATTATATCTAGAACCCCACATACACATCTAGCATAGAATCTTAGAACTCAAAAACAAATCCTCCCTACCAAACCCACAACTAACCTGTAATTGAGAACTTAGGTGATTGGGATGAAGAAATGAATTGATTTAAATGCCACAAGTCAGACTTGATAAGTTAGAACCAATTCTTCATGCAACAAGAATAAGAAGAAAAACCTCTCAAACTTGAAAACACATCAATTACATTCAGCATAAATTGGAAATTCATAAGTTCTTTTTTCCCTCCCTATATAGTTGGAAAAGAAGAGCTAATGGCTTAAAAGTCTAGGCTTACATGTATCTAGTCACAATAGTATTAATTATTCATCCAAATCAATAATATATTATAAATTACTGCCCATAATTCTGTCAACATTGATGTGCAGATTCTACATATATTTTGGTGTTGGTTCACATGTGTCTAGTCACACTAGTAATAAACCACATCAATATTCGATTCCAAATTCGTGCTAATGCCCATCACCATACTTATGGGCAGATTCTTCATGCTTCTTGGTGAGTTTCTAACTTCCTCTTCATGATCCCTCATATTCAGTACAAATTGGTCTCCTCTTCATTTATCCACCTTTGAATGAAGTGTTGGAACACATGCTGGAGTTTCTTTGATTGTGATCTTGTGATTGGTCCACTTGGCATAATGATATCATCAACATATTTGCTGCCTTGTGTAGATTCATCAAGCTTGCTTATAGTTTCCTCATCATTCCCTCCTTGCTCAAAAAGATTTGTCTTCAAATCTGAACCTACATCAAAAGGAGAAAGATCACTAACATTGAAAGTTGCAGAAATATTATACTCACCTGGTAGATCAATTTTATAGGCATTGTCGTTGATTCATTCTAAAACTTGGAATGGGCCATCTCCCCTTGCATCCAACTTGGATTTCCTTTGTTTAGGAAATCTTTCCTTCCTCATATGAACCCATACCCAATCACCAGGTTGGAAAACCACATGCTTCCTTCTTCTATTTGCATTATGGGCAAATGATTAATATTTCTTCTCAAGATGAGCTCATGCCTTCTCATGTATCTTCTTAACCAACTCCACTTTCTTTTCACCATCTAAGTTAGTTATTTCATTTAATGGATAGATCAAGTGATGTAAGCGGATTAAAACCATAAATAATTTCAAATGGTGAATAACATGTAGAAGAATGTATGCTTCTATTATATGCAAACTCAACTAATGGCAAACAATCTTCCCAAGTTTTCAAATTCTTACCCACAATAGCACGTAACAAAGGTCCTAAAGTCCTATTTACCACTTCTGTTTGTCCATCAGTTTGTGGATGACAAGTTGTAGAGAACAACAATTTAGTACCTAACTTATTCCATAAAATATGCCAAAAATGACTTAGATAGGGTGGAAAGAACTAAAGGGGCTGATACAAATTTTCAGATTAGGTTGATTGTACTTTATGTATTTTCAAGTTTGAGAGGTTTTCTTCTTATTCTTGTTGCATGAAGAATTGGTTCTAACTTATCAAATCTGACTTGTGGCATTTTAAATCAATTCATTTACTTCATCCCAAACACCCAAGTTCTCAATTATAGGTTAGTTGTAGGTTTGGTAGGGAGGATTTATTTTTGAGTTCTAAGATTCTATGCTATATGTATATGTGGGGTTCTAGATGTAATATTTGATCCATGGGTTCCACATCAATCTTAGTTCAGCACCTTTGATTGCTTTGCCAAATTTCGCTAAAACTTTTAAAATTTAGTGTGATGCAAGTGGAATAGGTATTGAAGGAGTCTTAATGTAGGAAGGAAGGCCAATTGCATTCTTTAGTGAGAAATTAAGTGGAGCAAATTTGAACTATTCAATATATGACAAAGAGTTTTATGCATTGTACATCAAAAGATAAAGGATGTTAAACAAGAGACATGCCAAGTGGGTGGAATTCATAGAATCATTTCCTTACGTGATCAAGTATAAACAAGGTAAAGAGAATGTAGTGGCTGATGCATTTATCAAGAAGGTATGCTCCAATCTCACAACTTGATGCAAAATTACTAGGATTTGAGTTTGTTAAGAATGCTTATATTGATGATCCTGATTTGGCCATTATGTATGCTGCCGGTGAGAAAGGGGGAGTGGGTAAGTTCTATAAGCATGTAGGATTCTTGTTTAGAGAGAACAAGTTGTGTGTACCACAATGTCCTTTGAGAGAATTGTTAGCGAATGAAGCACATAGTGGGGTTTAATGGGGGCATTTTGTTGTGACAAAGACATTGGATTTGATGAGATTTCTTTTTGCCACATATGAAAAGGGATGTAGTGAGAGTGTACAAGAAATGTATCACATGTAAACAAGCTAAATCTAAGCTAATGCCTCATGGGCTATATACACCACTTCCTATTCCTATTGAACCATGGGTTGACATATCAATGGACTTTGTTTTAGGTCTATTTAGGTCTAAAAGTGGCAAAGATTCTATTTTTATTATTATGGATAGGTTTAGCAAGACGGCACACTTTATTTCATGTCAAAAAATAAATGATGCAATGCACATAGCCAACTTGTTCTTTAAAGAGATAGTGAGGTTGCATGGCATTCTAAAGACATTGTGAGTGATGGGGATGTCAAATTTCTAAGCCAATTTTGGAAGAAAATTTAGGGAAAATTAGGAACCAAACTTCTATTTTCAACCACATGGCGTCCGCAAACTAATTGACAGACAGAAGTTGTCAATAGAACTTTGTCCACCCTTTTGAGAGCCATAATCCAAAAGAACTTGAAAAATTGGGAAGAATGCCTACCTCATGTAGAGTACTCATTTAATAGAGCTACACATTATATAACCGATCATTCACCATTTGAAGTAGTATATGACTTTAATCCACTTACACTAATGGATTTATTGCCTCTAACTTTTGAAGAGAGAACTAACCTTGACGAGAAAAAGAAGGCAGAAGCTATAAAATAGTTGCACGAGAAAGTGAAGCTGCAAATTGAAAAG
The DNA here is from genome assembly GCA_947685225.1 of Garcia nutans. Lineage (NCBI taxonomy): Eukaryota > Viridiplantae > Streptophyta > Magnoliopsida > Malpighiales > Euphorbiaceae > Garcia > Garcia nutans. The sequence goes on from CANTUV010000044.1 coordinate 23,201,600, forward strand.
AAAACTCAACAATATGCTACTTCACACAACAAGGGAAGGAAGAAAGTAGTGTTTGAACAGGGAGATTAGGTATGGTTGCACTTAGGGAAGGAAAAATTTCCAAATCAAAGTGCTTGAACGCATTAATGACAATGCATACAAAATTGATTTACCAAGTAAGTATGGCAATGTAAGTGCTAGTTTCAATGTCTCTAACTTATCCCTTTTTGATGTAGGTGATGATTCGAGGACATATCCTTTTGAAGAAAGGAGGAATGATGAGCATCAATAAGGGTCAACTAGTCAAAAGGATCAATTAATCAATTTTGGAGGCCTAATGACTAGTGCTAGAGCAAAGAAGGTTAAAAAAGCTTCATCAAGCTACATTGAAGACAATAGCTCAAGAATGGTTCATGGAAAAGAGTTCAAAGCCAAAAGTAATCCAATCATGATTACTAATTTGTAAGGCAAACAAGTCAAGACCAAATGGGGATGAAATGATATAATGGAGCTGAATCTTGGTTTCTATGTTTGAAGCCCAAATAAAACCAGCTCATTGAGACTTGAAAGGACAAAGAGGCTGTTTTCTTTTAGTGTTTTTTTTTATTTTAGTGTGTTTATTGTCTTAAAGAGTAAAAAATTGACAACTCATGGGAGTTACTTAGTGGTTAATAACATTAATGGCAGTTACAAATGCTATTAACAAGCATTATTAGGAGAGTTAATAGGAGAAAATTTGGGACAACAATGTAATGCACATTTATTCCATGTAATTGTTTTATCAACCTTTGTCCTTCTATAAAAGGCACAAGGTTCTTCTATTGTAGACATAATGATTAGTAAAATTGAAAGAAATTTATTTATTTTCACTAAAAGTGAGAATTGGTCTTTGAGTCTTCATTTGGTAATTAAGAACTTATCAAGTTCAAAACTTGTGGCGTTCAAAATCCCAATTAACTACCTAGTTGGGTTTAAGTTTTCTTTCTTTCAAATTCCAGAATCTTGATTTAAAGGTCCTTAAATTGTGAAGAATTATTGCTAGAATTTTTAGATTGATTCTCTTCATATACTTTGGTTCTTTATAACCATTGGGTTTGAAGTGTCAAATTCAAGGGTTTCATCCCAATTCACATCAACTCCTTGTCATATGCCAGGTAGTTTAGACTTGATCCACTTAATTTCTCACTAAAGAATGCAATTGGCTTACCTTCTTGTATTAAGACTCCACCAATAACTATGCCACTTGCATCACACTCAATGTTAAAAGTTTTGGAAAAATTTTGGCAAAACAAGTAAAAGTGCTGAACTAAGTTTATCTTTAAGCAAGTTTAAAGCCACATCTTGTTCTTTACCCCTCCTAAATCCCACCATTTTCTTAATGCATTCAGTCAAAGGTGCAACAATTGTAGAGAAATCTTTAATGAAACTCCTACAAAAGCTAACAAGGGCATGAAAACTTCTTACAACACTGACACACTAGTGGGTTTTGACCATTCCCTAATTACTTTCAATTTTTCTTGATCAACATATATTCCTTTACCATTAATAACATAACCAAGAAAAGTAATTTCATTAGTGGAAAAGATGCATTTCTTTAGATTAGCATACACCTTTTCCTTTCTAAGCACAACAAAAAATTTACATGCTCATCTAAACTCTTACTATAAATCAAAATATCATCAAAATAAACAACCAAAAACTTTCCAATAAAATCTCTCAAAATATGGTTCATCAATCTTCTTAGGTGCATTAGTTAAACCAAAAGGCTTTGCTAACCACTCATATAATCCATGCTTAGTTTTGAAAGTTGTTTTCCATTCATTACCCTCATGCATTCTTATTTGATGATATCCATATTTTAAATCAAATTTTGAAAACACAAATGAACCATGCAATTCATCCAACACATCATCTACCCTAAGAATAGATTATCTATACTTCACTGTGATTTTGTTGATGGGTCGACAATCAACACACATTCTCCAAGTTCCATCCTTTTTAAGAACTAATAACACAGGAACAACATATGGACTCATGCTTTCTTGCACATACCCTTTATCCATAAGCTCACTTACTTGTTTTTGGATCTCCTTTGTTTTCTTCGGATTGCATCTGCATGCGGGTCTATGTGGAATGCTTGAACTCAGATTGGTGGCAATCCATCAGGAGCTTCTTCTGGAAATAGATCCTCATTTTTCTGCAAAAGATCAACAACAACACTAGGCAAATCTTTGGTTACTTCATTAGAAATTATCAAAACTCCCTTGTATATAAGTACAAGTATTTGCTGCTTCATTGTCAAAGTGATGGAAATCATCAATTTAGCAACCATATACCCCAATAGCTAAAGAACTATGCTTCATATGGAATGCAAATTAACACCCTCCAACTAGTTGAATCAAATCTGGATCATTCAAGAACTAAGTAAGATTAACTATTCTAATAACTTATATCAATGGAATGATGATTAAGTAATTAGAATAGCACTTTGATTTCCTCAAAATGCAAAAAACAAAGAGGTTTGATAAGTTAAGAATGAAAGCAAAGATTCTGGAATTTGAACGCCACAAACTAAATAGCTTGATAAGTTCCAAAGTTCATGCAAGAACTAAAGACAAAACACTCACAAGTTAATGAGGAAACTATAAGCAAGCTTGATGAATCTACAAAAGGCAGCAAATATGTTGATGATATCATTATGCCAAGTGGACCAATCACAAGATCACAATCAAAGAAACTCCAGCATGTGTTCCAACACTTCATTCAAAGGTGGATTAATGAAGAGGGAGACAAACTTGTACTGAATATGAGGGATCATGAAGAGGAAGTCAGAAACTCACCAAGAAGCATGAAGAATCTACCCATAAGTATGGTGATGGGCATTAGCATGAATTTGGAATCTAATATTGATGTGGTTTAGTACTAGTGTGACTAGACACATGTGAACCAATACCAAAATGCATGTAGAATCTGCCTATCAATGTTGTCAGAATTATGGGTAGTAATTTAGAATATATTTTTGATGTGGATGAATAATATATGCTATTGCGACTAGATACATGTAAACATAGACTTTTAAGCCATTAGCTCTTCTTTTCCAACTATATAGGGAGGGGAAAATGAACTCAAGGGGGTTGCTATGAATTTCTAGTTTATGCTGAATGTAATTGATGTGTTTTCAAGTTTGAGAGGTTTTTCTTCTTATTCTTGTTGCATGAAGAATTGGTTCTAACTTATCAAGTCTGACTTGTGGCATTTAAATCAATTTATTTCTTCATCCCAATCACCCAATTTCTCAATTACAGGTTAGTTGTGGGTTTGGTAGGGAGGATTTGTTTTTGAGTTCTAAGATTCTATGCTAGATGCGTATGTGGGGTTCTAGATGTAATATTTGATCCATGGGCATCATTTGGTATCAGAGCTTAGGCTTGAAGAATCTCTAGGTATCTTTTATGTTTTAATTATCCAAATGAAAAAGAAAAAAAAAAGAACCAGATTCAGTTTCTATCTCTTCATTTTCTGTTCTTGTTGCACCTTGTTCTTATTTTTCAAATCTGTGGATTTTTGTTTATCTTTTCAATTTCTATCCTTGTTTACTGAAAGTTCAAAAAAAGAAGAAGGAAAAGATCAAAAGAAAAAAAAAAGAATAAGATTCAACTTCCTCAACATAAAAAAAAATTCGTATCTGTTTCTGTCCAATATTTTTCTACATAAGTATTTGAGATTTTTTTTGCATATTTATACCATTAACAACTTGCAACCTTATTATATTTGATCAAATTACATCAGCTCCTCATTATGCATCCATTTAGCATTTAAAATCTGATATTTAGATCATAGCTTGCATTGGGAATAGATTTAGGTTGCATATTCAGATTACTCATTAGAGTGATTTGAATTCTATTTTTCAATATCCAGAATTGTTTTTCTTTGTATTCTTAGTTTCATTCTTTCATATACCTCTTGTTTCTTACATGCATTAAGTAGCTAATTCTCAATCATAGTTACTTTGGTTTGATTAACACAAATACTTTTTGCTTCTTGTGTTAACTTTCAGTTCTTGTTGTTTAAAATTAAATTGCTTCTAGAATTGTTGAATTCATTTTGTTCATTAGGTTCCTTGTAGAGTATTTAAAACAAAACTTGTTTTACTTGATTTAAGTGGATTCAGTTTTGAAATTCAACTTGATAAAAGAAGAATTGAGAGGTAAAAAGGACCAAGTTTTGAGTGAAATACAAGAGGAGTGACAATCTGATCTTGAGTGAAACATGTAAGGGAGTGTGGTGAGGAAATTTTCTTTACTAACGTTTTCTTGTAGGTTCTTCTTACACCATGTCAATTTCTAGAAGTGAAAAATGTGATATGACCATAAATGACATAGCCTTCATGTTAGCGCCATTGCAAAGGATATTTGAAAGGTTTGATTTGGTCATAAACAACATGCGAGGTGATGTAGACAGCATAATGCAAAGGCAACGGAATGATACTAATCGAAGGGGGCAGAATAGAGGGAGAGGAAACATGATGAATAATGATGAGGTAGAAAGGGAAGATGATGAAGAAAGTGAGGAATTAATAGCCCAAAGAAGACCTGAAAGAAGGGACAACAACATATCTTCAATAAAAATGAAGATACCATCATTCAAAGGGAGAAATGATGTTGAAGCTTACTAATGAGGAAACTATAAGCAAGCTTGATGAATGTACACAAGGCAGCAAATATGTTGATGATATCATTATGCCAAGTGGACCAATCACAAGATCACAATCAAAGAGACTCCAACATGTGTTCCAACACTTCATTCAAAGGTGGATTAATGAAGAGGGAGACCAACTTGTAGTGAATATGATGGGTCATGAAGAGGAAGACAGAAACTCACCAATAAGCATGAAGAATCTGCCCATAAGTATGGTGATGGGCATTAGCACGAATTTGGAATATAATATTGATGTGGTCTAGTGCTAGTGTGACTAGACACATGTGAACCAACACCAAAATGCATGTAGAATCTGCCCATCAATGTTGTCAGAATTATGGGCAGTAATTTAGAGTATATTATTGATGTGGATGAACAATTAATGCTATTGTGACTAGATACATGTAAACCTAGACTTTTAAGCCATTAGCTCTTCTTTTCCAACTATATAGGGATGGGAAAAAGAACTTAAGAGGGTGACTACGAATTTTCAGATTGTTATCATTATAATCTAAGTGTTTCAAGTTTGAGAGGTTTTCTTCTTATTCTTGTTGCATGAAGAATTGATTCTAACTTATCAAGTCTGACTTGTGGCATTTAAATCAATTCATTTCTTCATCCCAATCACCCAAGTTCTCAATTACAGGTTAGTTGTGGGTTTGGTAGTGAGGATTTGTTTTTGAGTTCTAAGATTCTATGCTAGATGTGTATGTGGGGTTCTAGATGTAATATTTGATCCATGGGTTCCACATCATTTGGTATCAAAAGTATACCATTAAATGTTTTAGGTGTTTAGGAGTAGGGCATATAGCATCTCAACGTCCAAATAAGAAAATCAAGTTGATACGAGATAATGGTGAAATTGATAGTGCTAGTGAACATGAAAGTGATGATGATAATGATAGCATGCCACCATTAGAGGAAATTGAACATATTATTGAATATCCTACCCATGGTGAATCTTTGGTTATTAGAAGAGCTTTAAACATGCAAATTAAAGATGAAGAAAGTAATCAAAGAGAGAACATTTTCCATACTTGTTGCATTGTGAATGGAAAAGTGTGCAGCATGATCATTGATGGGGGTAGTTGTGCAAATGTTGCTAGTACTGATTTTGTAGATAAATTAGGGTTAGCATGCATAAAACATCGTAGCCCTTACAAGCTACAATGGTTGAATGATTGTGGAGAGGTGAGGGTAACAAAGCAGGTTCTATTTTCTTTTGCAATTGGGAGATACAAAGATGACGTTTACTATGATGTTGTGCCTATGCATGCTAGCCATATCCTTCTTGGTCGTCCATGGTAGTTTGATAGAAAAGCTTTTCATGATAGCTTTAAGAATCATTATTCTTTCAGCCTAAACGATTTAAATTTCACTCTTGCTCCATTGTCACCTAAACAAGTGTATAAAGATCAAGTAAAGATTTTGAGATCATTTGAAAGGAATTCTGGTGGTGAGGCTAAAACAAATAAAAATGGAGTACAAGAGGCCAAGTGTGAGAAAAAGAATGATAAAAATGGCCCATTGGTGAGAGAAAAAGAGAAAGGGAGAGAAAATAAAAGAGAGTGTTTCTATGCAAATGAAAAAGAGTTAAGGAGTGCTTTTTGTGAGAAAAGAAGTCTGATTGTACCTATGCAAAGAGACCCTGATTTCTACATCTGACCTTGATAACCATTTGCCTAGTTGTGTTAGTTCTCTTTTACAAGAATTTAGAGATGTTTTTCTAGAAGATGTACCTAAAGGTTTACCACCTTTAAGAGGGATTGAGCATCAAATTGACTTCATTCCGGGCTCAACAATTCCTAATCGACCAACTTATAGAAGTAATCTGGAGGAAACCAAGGAACTTCAAAGGCAAGTGGAGGAGTTGCTAGCAAAGGGACATGTGCTTGAAAGTCTTAGTCTATGTGCTATTCTGGTGTTATTAGTACCAAAGAAAGATGGATCATAGAGAATGTGTGTGGACTACAGAGCAATCAATAAAATCACGGTGAAGTATAGACATCCAATTCCTAGACTTGATGATATGCTTGATGATTTGAGTGGTTCTTGCATATTTACTAAGATTAATTTGAAAAGTGGTTACTATCAAATTAGGATGAAAGAAGGAGATGAGTGGAAAACTGCATTCAAAACAAAATATGGTCTTTATGAGTGGTTAGTTATGCCATTTGGTTTATCTAATTCCCCTAGTATTCATGAGATTAATGAACCATGTTATGAGTGCATATCTTTGTAAATTTGTTATTGTATATTTTGATGACATACTCATTTATAGCAAATCAGTAGATGATACAAACTAGCCACGAGGTAAGGATCCATTGGTGCTTCCAAATGGGCCATTGACTAGGAGCAAAGCTAAGAAGTTTGGAGTAGCTATGAGATTGCATATTCAAGATCAAATTTCAAAGGAAGTGACTGAAATGGCAATGCAAAAGTGCATAATAGAGCTTGAAGAAGGCACGCCAAAGCTGATTATGATGCTTAGTGTGGAAGCTAAAGGCTAGCTAAAGAGGTCCAACGTGCAAGAAAGGTCCAACGTGCAAGAAAGGTCCATGGGGGTTCATATAAAGCCTTGGGAAGTAATTTAAGGCCCATGGACAGCCCAAATAGTGTGGGGCGTGTTCTTATGTTGAAGGGATTTAGTTTGGTTGTTTCCATACTTTATATTTTCCTTAGTGGATTAGGATTTTGTTTCCATACTTTATATTTTCCATAGTGGATTAGGATTTTGTTTCCATACTTTATATTTTCCTTAGTGGATTAGGATTTTTTTTTCATACTTTATATTTTCATTAGTGGATTAGGATTTTGTTTCCATACTTTATATTTTCCTTAATGGGTTAGGATTTTGACTTTGTAGCTTTCCTTTTCCCATTAGAATTAGGGTTTCAGATTTATGTGTGCCTTTTAGTATAAATAGGGCCTTATTTTTCTTGTAAGGGGACTTTTTGACATAATATTATTAAAAAATTTTAAATTCTTCTACAAGTTCTTCTTGTGAATTTTCGTGTGAGAGAGATTAGAGTGGATTCTTTAATTCTTTCTTTGCATCAAGAATTAGGTTTACTTATCAACGAAAGTTGTGGCATTTTCCTTCTTCTTACCAACTAAATCCTTCAATCATAGTGAGTTCACGTCTCTTTATAGGCGTTGGGTTCCTTAGGAGGTGATTATCAAGTTTCAAGGAGTTCTCTACCATTGTTATACGTTGGGTTTGCTGCCATCATTGCTAAGGGTCCGAGTCAGTAGATGAGCATGTAGAACATATTAGGGTTGTTCTTGATGTTTTGAGAAAGGAAGAATTGTATGCCAACTTGAAAAAGTGCATGTTTTGTAGTGATAAAATCATATTCTTAGGTTTTATGGTTAGTGCATAAGGAATTGAGGTTGATGATGAAAAGGTAAAGGCAATAAGAGATTGGCCAGCACCTAAAACCGTGAGTGAGGTAAGAAGTTTTCATGGTTTGGGTAGTTTCTATAGAAGGTTTGTTAAAGATTTTAGTTCCATTGCTGCACCATTAAATGAATTGGTAAAAAAAGATATAAAGTTTAATTGGACTAAAATTCATGAAAAGGCATTCAATTTGTTGAAAGAAAGGTTAACTACTACTGCAATTCTTGCTTTACCAGATTTTGATAAGACCTTCAAATTAGAGTGTGATGCTTCAGGTGTGGGTGTAGGTGCTGTTTTGATGCAAGATGGGAAACCAATTGCATATTTTAGTGAGAAGCTTCATGGTGCATAATTAAATTATTCCACTTATGACAAGGAGCTGTATGCTTTGGTAAGAGCTTTACAAGTGTGGCAACATTACTTATTGCCTAAAGAGTTTGTTATTCATACAGATCATGAATCATTAAAGCATCTAAAGGGGCAAACCAAGCTGAACCGAAGACAAGGAAAGTGGATAGAGGTCATTGAGCCATTTCCATATGTGATAAAGTATAAGCATGGAAAAGACAATGTAGTAGCAGATGCACTTTCAAGAAGGTATTCCTTAATCTCAACTCTTAGTTCTAAGTTATTAGGCTTTGAGCAAATTAAGGATATGTATGCCAATGATGTTGACTTTGTAAATGTTTATAAAGCATGTGATCATTTTGCATTTCAGAAGTTTTATAGGGATGATGGGTACTTGTTTAATGGTGAAAGATTATGCATGCCTAGTTGCTCATTAAGGAAATTGCTTGTGCGTAAGGCACATAGTAGAGGACTCACGGGACATTTTGGGGTATTTAAGACTTTAGACATTCTGTATGAACATTTCTGTTGGCCAAACATGAGAAAAGATGTTGAAAGAATTAGTGCCAAGTGTATTGCATGTAAACAAGCAAAATCTAAGTCTTTATCTCATGGGTTGTATACTCCTTTACCTATTCCTAATGCACCTTGGATTGACATATCTATAGACTTTGTTTTGGGGCTGCCTAGGACTAGAAAAGGGAAAGATAGCATATTTATTATTGTTGATAGATTCAGCAAAATGGCTCATTTCATTGCATGTCACAAAACTAATGATGCAACAAATATTACTAATTTGTTCTTTGGGGAAGTAATTCGTTTGCATGGCATTCCTAAAACAATTGTAAGTGATAGAGATGTGAAGTTCTTAAGTAATTTTTGGCATGTTTTGTGAAATAAGTTAGGTACTAAATTATTCTTCTCTACAACTTGTCATCCACAAATTGATGGACAAACAGAAGTGGTAAATAGGACTTTAGGATCTTTGTTACGTGCTATTGTGGGTAAGAATTTGAAAACTTGGGAAAATTGTTTTCCATTAGTAGAGTTTGCATATAATAGAAGCATACATTCTTCTATAGTTTATTCACCATTTGAAATTGTTTATGGTTTTAATCCGTTTACACCACTTGATCTGTTTCCTTTGCCATTAAATGACATAACTAACTTAGACGGTGAAAAGAAAGCGGAGTTGGTTAAGAAGATACATGAGAAGGCATGAGCTCATCTTGAGAAGAAATATGAATCATTTGCCCATAATGCAAATAGAAGAAGGAAACATGTGATTTTCCAACCTGGTGATTGGGTATGAGTTCATACGAGGAAGGAAAGATTTTCTAAACAAAGGAAATCCAAGTTGGATGTAAGGGGAGATGGCCCATTCCATGTTTTAGAATGAATCAATGACAATGCCTACAAAATCGATCTACTAGGTGAGTATAATGTTTCTGCAACTTTCAATTTTAGTGATCTTTCTCCTTTTGATGTAGGTTCAGATTTGAGGACAAATCTTTTTGAGCAAGGAGGGAATGATGATTAAACTATAAGCAAGCTTGATGAATCTACACAAGGCAGCAAATATGTTGATGATATCATTATGCCAAGTGGACCAATCACAAGATCACAATAAAAAAAAAACTCCAGCATGTGTTCCAACACTTCATTCAAAGGTGGATTAATGAAGAGGGAGACTAACTTGTACTGAATATGAGGGATCATGAAGAGGAAGTCAGAAACTCACCAAGAAGCATGAAGAATCTTCCCATAAGTATGGTGATGGGCATTAGCACAAATTTGAAATATAATATTAATGTGGTTTAGTGTTAGTGTGACTAGACACATGTGAACCAACACCAAAATGCATGTAGAATCTGCCCATCAATATTGTCAGAATTATGGGCAATAATTTAGAATATATTATTGATGTGGATGAATAATTAATGCTATTGTGACTAGATACATGTAATCCTAGACTTTTAAGCCATTAGCTATTCTTTTCCAACTAAATAGGGAGGGGAAAAAGAACTCAAGGTGGTTGCTATATGAATTTTCAGTTTATGCTGAATGTAATTGATGTGTTTTTAAGTTTGAGAGATTTTTCTTCTTATTCTTGTTGCATGAAAAATTGGTTCTAACTTATCAAGTCTGATTTGTGGTGTTTAAATCAATTCATTTCTTCATCCCATCACCCAAGTTCTCAATTACAGGTTAGTTGTGGGTTTGGTAGAGAGGATTTATTTTTGAGTTCTAAGATTCTATGCTAGATGTGTATGTGGGGTTCTAGATGTAATATTTGATCCATGGGTTCCGCATCTGTAATATCCTCATGTATGCCCTAGAAGTCTTGGTTATGTTGTTGTTATTGTTGATGTTGTTGTTAGTGTTGTTGTTGTTATATATTGGATTGAATATATTTGTTAAATTGTAAGAGAAAAGAAATGGGAAGAGAATGTATATGTATATGTGTTTTGGAGAAGAAATTTAGGGTTTAGAGACAAATGTATATGTTGTGTATATGATGATATAATTAACATATACATTGGTCAAAAGGGTTGGTCAATGCAAGAGGATATTTTTATGTGGCATGTGAGATTACATATAAGGGCTTAGATGAGACAAAAGGTTAGTTAAATGGTGAAGGGTGTTTTAGTAATTGCAAGGTTAAAAACACTTGATGGATATAAGAAGCCAAATTTGACTTTGCTCTTCATATTTTCTTCTTCTCTTCATGTGTGGCCGGATTCTCCATAGACAAAGAGAGAAAGAGAGGTGATCTTGAGGTTTGAAGCAAATTGAAGAAGGAATCAAGGGTGTTGGTTAGAGATTTGTGGAATTCTTCATTTAAGGTAAGTTTTCTCTTGATTTCTCTTGTTCTATTTGGAATTTTGTTTGAGTTTGATGGAGTGTGTTTGTGTATGGTGTGTGTAAAAGTGTTGAAATGGAATTAAAGATAAGAAGCTAGGTTGGTGTTGGTGATGGAAGAGTAAGAGTTGTGTTTAGTGAATTTTTTTCTGTTTTACAATTAGTAAAGGCTGTGACTTGTATGATTTTTAATTAATTATAGAAAAATGTTCTTGAAGTGAATTTTTGATATGTTGTGCCTCTATGAGTCTAGAATGACTGAAAAATATGTTGATTCGATTTTGGAATGGTTATGAGTTTAGAAAGATTATTTTTATTAGACCTGTTCCAGCAGGTACCTTAACTGAGACAACTATATTTCGGGATTTTTAATAAAATGTAGAAAAATCATATCCAATTGAATTTTGGATATGTTGTTTCTTAGTGAGTCTAGTATTTGAGAAAAATAACTTGGAACCACGTTGATTGAATTTGATTTATGGAATTCACAAAGTTCAGAACTGCTGCCAGGATGCAGGGCAATTGGGGCAGTCTGGTTAGGTGAACTATTTGACCAAGATTTTGTGTTCAGTTTGATCTGAAATTTTAAAAGAATGATTTTAAGATACAAAACTAAATTCTGTAAAAATTTTAGAATTTTTAGTCAAGTAGATTATTTTATACAATTTTTCAAAATAAGGATAAAATGGAGTCTAAAACCAGAATGTACTATTCATATGGTCATTTTGCTAATATTCCTTTTGGATTAGATTGTGAAGAGGTTGAATTGCCCTAACCGTGTCCCTCAAGTGGCTGCCCGTGTCCCTCAATTGTGTGGGTTAGGGTTTTAATTCTTTGTTCTTCTTGCATTGCTTTGGTTCTCCAAAGGTAGGTTGGTCCTTAAACCTAACCCTAAACACTTTAAACACACTTGAATCAATGAATGATATAATCAAATGCATGTGTAAGGTCCTAAAACTATGAATCATATCAATTGTTCTTTGCCCTAATTGCATTGTTGAGATTGAACAATGTTATGTTATGTATTGTGAATGGTAATGTGTTTCATGAGTAATATACATTGAAATTGAAATGTATATCAAAGATGCAATGATAATTTAAATAAGACATGATATGAGACAATGCCATTGTGATTGGCTATGATGATGATATTGAAAGAAAGAAGGCATGTTTGCCTAAATGTGATGAGAATTTGAGAATGGAAATGGTAACTATATAATAAATGAATTGTTTGTTTAATATGTTATTCAGTTTCAGAGTTCTGGATTTGGGTGGCATGCCTAAGAAATGATGAAAGGTAACAGTCTTGTCGGGTTGAGGATCTCCTCATATGTGTTGAGTTGATGGTCCAAGAGACTGGGTCTGTTACACTATGAGAATTGTGAATATGAGATATATGATTTGTAACAGTCTTGCCGGGTTGAGGATCTCCTCATATGTGTTGAGTTGATGGTCCAAGAGACTGGGTCTGTTACACTATCCATGGATAGAGATACATGTATATACATTGCCTACGGGCGTGATTATTGTGACTATGAACCAAAGCAGTAACTCTGAACTCTGAATATCGTATTAAATACTTGTTGGGCCCATAGGTGTCAAGGTTATATGAATGTCTTAAATAATGTTATGAGTTAATGAAATGAGATGTTGTTTATTGAGTATGATTGATTAATGTTGAATGTGGAAAGATGTTGAAATGTGGTATGCTCATATGACTATGATTTGTGAAATGCATAATTATGTGGTTAACTTTATATTTATGATGTTGATCTTATCAATAACATATGTGACATTGCATTACATTAAAGCATACCATTAGTATGTTTTATCTTACTAAGCCGTTGGCTTAGCGCGATAGTGTTTAATCGCACAGGTAATAGAGTGGATAGAGTTGAACCCGAGAGTTCATCAAGACCAAGTGAGAGTAGACCTTGAAGAATCTATTTTGGGAGCTTAAAGATCAGAGCAGACTTGCCAATCATGTATATTTCTTTATATTTTGTAAAGAAATGTTTAATATGTAAATATGTACATATTTTATAACTTCCGCTGTGTAATATTTAAATGTATATATATATAACTAATATTTTTGTTTTATAAGTAAATGATCTACTTTTCTATAATGTATAATGATAAGGGTATTGTATCAAGTTTAAAGTGTTTTGAATGTTAAGAAAACCGTAGCATCCCTATGTTTGATGCACTTATGCTACATTGTTGTAGTTGTAGTGTGTGGGCATTAGATATGGGGGTGTTACAGCATCACAAGTGCTCAAAATGACTTTTATAACTTTCAATTGTATGTTTACAAAGGAAATCAGCATTGTTTATATAAAAGAAGGCCATGTACAAAAAGAGCATCAAAATTAAGTTCATATGTAACTCCCATATTAATTGGCACCATATTACACCTAATAAATAGCCCCATTACTTTGCCAACTCAATATGAACATTTGGCCATTATTTTCTTGGCTTTTATAACTCTTTTTCTTCATATTTTAGCCTTTGTAACTCATACTTAATAAGAATAGACCCTAATAAAAAGTTAAAATGCAGAATTAAAATACAAATAGTCTTAAACAGCCTATTAATATGTCTTAGGCCATTCATCTTTTAGACTTCAAGACCATGGCCAAATGACCTTTTATTATTAAAAATGGATCTAAATCTTTACTCTCATAAGCCTGGATTAGCCTTCAAGATTAGGTCTTGCTTGAATTATGTTGACCAACTTAAGCTCTTCTTTCATCCATGGATCATCCTTAAATAAATTTTGAGCAACTTGTTTTCTCCAAATTTGATCCATGAATGAAATTAAAGCCTCTTTCAACTTATTAGGTCGAGACCTTGTCATTGGTCCTCCATGTATGGCCAATGGATCTTTGAATTGTTTATTTATATCATCATTGGACTGTTAGTGCTTGGCCAGTTTTTTTATTATCATGTAATTTCTTTCCATTCTCCCTCTCCTCGCAAGGATTCGTCCTCAAATCTAATCCTTCATCACCTACATCAAACAAAGACAAATCAGAAACATTGAAGGTTGCACTAACATTACCATACTCACTTGGCAATTCTAGCTTATTTGCATTGTCATTTATTCTTTGAAGGACTCCAAATGGACCATCCCCTCTAGGCATTAGTTTTGACTTTCTTTGGCTAGAAGATCTTTCCTTCCTTAAGTGTAGCCAAACCAAATCTCCAGGTTCGAATACTACTTTCTTTCGGCCTTTGTTGTGTTGTTTCTCATATTGTAGAGTCTTCTTTTCAATTTGTGTGTGCACCTTTTCATGTAAAGTTTTAATAAAGTCAGCTTTTTGTTTACCATCCAAATTTTCTTTCTCTAATGGTAAAGGTAGCAAATCCATTGGAGTTAATGGACTAAACCCATACACAACTTCAAATGGTGAATGGTTTGTTGTAGTATTCGCACTGTGATTATAAGCAAACTCCTCATGTGGCAAACATTGCTTCCAATTCTTCCAATTCTTTTGTATTATGGCCCTCAAAAGAGTTGATAAGATCCTATTTACCACTTCTGTTTTTCCATCTATTTATGGATGACAAGTGGTTGAATACAATAGCTTTGTACCCAACTTGCTCCAAAGTGGCTAAGGAACTTCACATCTCTATCACTCACAATTGTTCTTGGGATGCCATGTAATCTCACAATTTCCTTGAAGAACAACCCCGCAACATGTGTTGCATCATCATTTTTTTTTTCTGTAGAATGAAATGTCCCATCTTGCTAAACCTATCCACAACAACAAAAATGAATCTCTCCCCCCTTTAGACCTAGGTAAACCAAAGACAAAGTCCATTGATATATTAACCCAAGGTTCATTAGGTATAGGAAGAGGGTTATACAACCCATGAGGCATTACTATAGATTTAGCTTGTTTGCATGTAATGTATTTCTCACATATCCTCTCAACATCTCTTTTCATTTGTGGCCAAAAGAAATTCTAACTAACAAACCTAAAGTCTTTGTAATTCCAAAATATCCCATTAACCCACCACTATGTGCCTCTGTCACAAGTAATTCTCTCATTGAACATTGAGGAACACACATCTTGTTTTCTTTAAAAAGAAAACCATCATGCCTATAGAATTTGTCAAACTCACCTTTCTCACATGCCCCGTAAACACTAGCAAAATCAAAGTCAGAATTAAACAAATTTTTAATGCACTCAAAACCTAATAATTTTGCATTAAGTTTAGAAATTAGAGCATACCTTATAGAAAGAGCATCAGCAATCACATTTTCCTTACCTTGTTTGTACTTGATGATGTAAGAAAAGAATTCAACGAATTCCACCCATTTTGCATGTCTTTTTGATGCGAACAAAGATGGCGGTATGAGAAAGGCTAGTGGAGCAAGCATAGGAGGCCAACATGGCTTAGAGCTCGTTTTACCAAATGAGCCAATTACAAGGTTGCAGGCCAAGAAACTCAAATCTACTTTCCAAGGCTTTGTAAGACGATTCATGGAAGAAAGACTTGGTGGGTAGGCCTTTGTCGCTACAGATATAGAGGAGAAGCAGCCCATAAATTTAATCCAAGTATATGGGCCTATTATTAAATATGTATTAAGGCCCACTAGTTATGCTTATTTAAAAAGTAAGGGCCCTGTTTGTTTTGTATTAAATTAGAACTTTGTTTACTTTATTATATCTTAAAATTTGATTAGACAACCAAATGCTACTTAATAACCCTAATTAGGGTTTAGCTATTTATATCTCATTTAGGGTTGTAAGACATCAGTTTTTGGTGATCATATTATTCAATTATTTTGGCTTGGCTGAATTTCATCAAGAGAGGGTTCTCTTCTTCTTGTTGCATCAAGAATTGGAATCAACTTATCAAGGTAACACTTGTGGAGTTCTTTCTAGTTTTTTCTTTAATTTTATCCAATTATCTACGTTTCTAGTTGCATGTCAATTAGGGGTTTAGTAGGACAAACAACCAGCTAGGGTTCTTGGTATATTGAATTTGTGTGTTGGGGTTTCGGATTCTTTATAATCTTGGGATTCTGCATCATTTGGTATTAGAGCTTTGGCTCTATCTATGTTCTTATGCTTTCTATGATATTCTTTTCTTTACTTTAATCAATTCTATAATTTTGTTTTTTTTATTTCAATCCATTCAAAATTTCAATTTTGGACTATTAGTTCGTTAGCTTAAAAAAACAAAAAAAAAGAGGAAAGAAGAAAACGAAAAAAAAAAAGAAAAAAAATAAAGAAAAAAAATAGCCTGGCGGCTTCTAGAGCAAAGCTAAGATTGAAGGAGACCTTTTTGGATTGAAATTAGGGTTGAAAATATAGGGTAAATTTTGGTGGTGGAAGGGCCAACTTTGAAAGGCCATAACTTTTCGCTACGGAAGAGTTACGGGATGCACAATACCTATTTAGAAACTGATTTTTGAACCCTACATTTAATATAGGGTTTACTCGTAATGGCCTATCACGGCCCCCAAATTATTCAATTTTAGTGCAAACAGATCATCTGAAAATTCTTGAGTAATTTTTGGGATTATTGATTTTGTTCCCAAAACTGTTTAGGGTTTCCTTGTTTCAATTAATTTCCTTTCGTATCTACACCATATCTTACCTTCCTAATTATTGTAAGTTAGTTGAATCACTAGGTCTAGGGTTTATTTCAGCTCCCACTTGGGGAAAATCAAAAGTCTTTAATTTAGCTTCCTGCTTTGTCAATTTTATTGCATTCATAGTTTAATTTTCTTGTTTTCAATTTCTTTTGTTTTTGCCACACATATAAGGGTGACTTTTGTATTCTGGTTACTCTTAGGACTTGCATTCATAAACATACTGGTTACTCTTAGGACTTGCATTCATAACCACTTGTATTCTGGTTACTCTTAGGAGTGATATATTATTGAGTGTAAACACATGAGGGAGAGTGTAGTGTGAGGATTTTTTTTCTTTCTCTCTTCTCTAAAATTTTCTTACAGTTTTACATCATGTCTGAGGAGGCGGGCAAGGGTAGTGACATGAGCATGAAAGATGTAGTTTTAGTGATGAAGGCTATGCAAAACCAATTTGAGAAGTTTAGTTTAGATGTTATGAATTTGAGGGATGAAGTTGAGGTTGTTAAGTAATCCCAACTATCAGGAGCTACATCAACAAAGCAGAGCGATACTAGGCAACAAACTTATGATGAAGAAGATATAGAGTCTCATACTGAACCTGATGAAGATGAAGATGAAGATGACAACCAATCTTCAAGGGTTAGGCCTATAAGAGATAGAAGGCCAGGAGGAGATAGGAGGCCAGGAAGGAGAGATAACAACATCAATTCCATAAAGATGAAGATTCCAACATTTGTAGGAAGGAATGATGCTGAAACATACCTAGAGTGGGAAAGGAAGGTGGAGCTTATATTTGATTATCATAACTACTCAGAGGGAAAGAAGGTGAAATTAGCAGCAGTTGAATTTACAGATTATGCATTGATATGGTGGGGACAACTGAAACTTACAAGAATAAGAAATGGAGAGAAGCCTATTGAGACGTGGGAAAAAATGAAGGCTGTCATGAGGAGGTAATTTGTGCCATCCTACTACTATCATGAGCTACATCAAAAATTGCAGAGACTCACTCAAGGGTCTATGTCAGTAGAAGATTATCACAAAGAGATGGAGATGGCAATGATTCGAGCAAATATTGAAGAGGATAGAGAAGCTACCATGGCTCTATTCTTGGGAGGTCTAAACAGAGATATTGCAAATATGGTAGAGCTACATCACTATATAGAGCTTGAGGAGATGGTGAACATGGCCATGAAGGTGGAGAGGCAACTCAAGCAAAAGGGGGCAGCAAGGATTTCCTCCAATTACAACCCAACATGGACCTCAAGGTGGCCAAAGAAAGATGAGAAGAATAAAGATGAGAGGTCTAAGGATAAAGACTTAAGTTCCAAGATGAAAGGTGCAAGCTTTGAAAAGAGCAAAGGAGTCTCTTCTACAAATAAAGGTACCACTGATTTTTCTAATTCTTCTAATAGGCAAAGAATATTAAGTGTTTTAAATATTTGGGTAATGGACATATTGCTTTACAATGTCCCAATAAAAAGACTATGCTTATGAGGGACAATGGAGAAATTGAATCTGAATCAGAATCTAAATTCTATGCCTAGTTTGGAGGATTGTAGTGATGTTGAGGTTGAGTATGCTATTTGTGGTGAATCTTTGGTAGTTAGGTGTGCACTTAATGTTCAGGTTAAGGAAGAGAGCATAGAACAGAGGGAAAACATCTTTCACACTAGGTGTTTGGTAGGAGGAAAAGTTTGCAGCATGATTATAGATGGAGGTAGTTGACGCGGACCCTTAGCAACAATGGCAGCAAACCCAACGTATAACAATGGTAGAAAACTCCTTGAAACTTGATAATCACCTCCTACGGAACCCAATGCCTTTAAAGAGACGCGAACTCACTATGATTGAAGGATTTAGTTGGTAAGAAGAAGGAAAACGCCACAACTCTCGTTGATAAGTAAACCTAATTCTTGATGCAAAGAAAGAATTAAAGAATCCACTCTAATCTCTCTCACATGAAAATTCACAAGAAGAACTTGTAGAAGAATTCAAAATTTTTTAATAATAATGGTCTCCCCTAATTCGGCCTAATAGTGCCCTTAAATAAGAGTTACAAAATTCCTAATTGCATATGGAAAATTAAGACTAAAACATTCTAGAAGGATCCTAGGCTTGTATGGGAAAACACTTCCAAAAACCCAACAAGAATAGGATTTGACAAAGTCAAAACAACTTAAAAAACCCAACAAGAATAGGATTTGACAAAGTCAAAAACAACTTAACTAATTAAAATAAAAGGATGGGGACCACAAAATAACAAAAATATCCCCTCTAACTAACTATGAAGATTCGGCCAAGGGGTGCAACA
Source organism: Garcia nutans (assembly GCA_947685225.1). NCBI lineage: Eukaryota > Viridiplantae > Streptophyta > Magnoliopsida > Malpighiales > Euphorbiaceae > Garcia > Garcia nutans. The sequence continues at coordinate 23,220,812 of CANTUV010000044.1, forward strand.
AACTCCCTGAAATTCGGCCAACTTGCATTTATGCATGTGCATGGAAATAAGATTGACCAAGCTTTGACTCTTCCTTGGCAGTTTCAGCCTAGGCTTAAAAATAGCCTTCAAAGGCTCCTTCTTGGCTTCCATTGCATGCTTCTAGAACCATGATATATTTAGGCCTTCCTTGCAGCTCCATCTCCATCTTCTTGAATGATAATTCTTGAAGCTCTTTGGAAATCTCTTCTTGAATATGCAAAGCCATGCTAGCTTGATATCTCTTTGCCTTGCTCCTAGTGATTGGTCCACTTGCTAGCTTCAAGGGATCCTTTCTTGCATCATTCTCCCCCTCTTCAAAAAGATTTGTCCTCAAATCTGCATCATTAAAAGGAGAAAGATCACTTACATTGAAAGTAGCACTAACATTATACGTACCTGGTAAGTCAATCTTGTAGGCATTGTCATTAATCTTCTCCAACACTTGGAATGGCCCATCTCCCCCTGCTTGCAACTTGTTCTTCCTTTGGTTAGGAAACCTTTCTTTTCGAAAATGCACCCAAACCCAATCTCCTACTTGAAACTTCATCTCACGTCTCCCTCTATTTGCAGAATCAGCATATCTCTTGTTCCTTTTCTCAATATTCGCCCTTGCTTTCTCATGCATCTCTTTCACCAATTTAGCTTTCTTCTCACCATCTAAACTAACAAGTTCATGAGAAGGTAAAGAAACAAGATCCAAAACTGTTAATGGGTTAAAACCATAAACAAGCTCAAAAGCTGAATATCCTGTAGAAGAATGAATAGCACGATTATAAGCAAACTCAATAAATGGAAAACAATCTTCCCAAGAACTCAAATTCTTACCCACTAAAGCTCTCAACATGGTACCTAAAATTCTGTTTACTACTTCTGTTTGTCCATTCGTTTGAGGATGACAAGTGGTAGAAAATAACAACTTGGTACCTAACTTTCCCCAAAGCACATGCCAAAAGTGAGACAAAAACTTGGTGTCTCTATCAGAAACTATAGATTTTGGTATCCCATGAATTCGAACCACCTCCTTAAAGAAGAGTTGGGCCACTAAACTAGCATCATCACTCTTATGACATGGGATAAAGTGTGCCATCTTACTAAACCTATCAACAACCATAAATATGCTATCTCTCCCCCTCTTTAGTCCTTGGTAATCCTAAAACAAAGTCCATACTAATGTCCATCCAAGGAGAACTAGGAACGGGTAATGGCATATATAAACCATGAGGCATAGATTTAGTGTAACACCCCTACATTCAATACATGCACACTACAAACACCACAATGTAGTATACATGCACTAAACATAGAGATGCTACGGATTTTTATTAACATTCAAAACATTTTAAACCATACTAGAAGCTTTCTCATTATACATTAGAGAAAATAAGTCATTAACTTATTATATAAAACAAATATATATATATATATATACCGTTACTAAATACGCAGCGGAATATAGAAAATATTTACATATATGAAAACATCTAATTTCCATATTTACAAATATACACATATGTACATTAAAATCATTACATTACAAAATATAAAAGAGTTATACATGATTGGCAAGTCTCCTCTGATCTTTAAGTTCCCAAAATCAACTTTCACTGTCTACTCTCACTCGGTCTCGAAGAGCTCTCGGGTTCAACCCTATTACCTGCGCGATCAAACACTATCGCGCTAAGCCAACGGCTTAGTAAGACAAAATGTGCTAATGTTATGCTTTAGTGCAATGCAATGCCAATGCTCAATCCATATTATACATGTAACATCATATATGCAAGGCTAACAACATACCTTTACATTTCATATGCCTCATTAGTTATTCATTTAACCATTCATGAACAACATTAAACAAATCATGACTCACATTAAACAAAGACAAGCATTGGGCCCAAGACACACTAATATGCCATTCAATTTTCAGAGTTAATGCTTTGGTTTTATCACATTTATCATTATCACATATACCCAACTAGGCTTCAAGGATTAGGTTCAACCAAGCTTCAAGGGGAACAAAGCATGCTAAGTCTCAACCCAACTTGGCTTCAAGAACCAAACCCAACCTAGCTTCAAGGGTTGTAACATCTCAATTAGGCTTCAAGGACTAGACCCAACCAAGCTTCAAGGGGAGTAAAACATGTTAAACTTCAACCCAACTTGGCTTCAAGGATCAAGCCCAACCTAACTTCAAGAGATTGTTACTATCATTAGGCATGCCACCAACAACAAACTCTGAAAATGGAATAACACATTAGCCACACAACTCATTTATTTATTTGTTATCAATTTCATTCTCACATGGATCAACATAGCCAATCACAATGGCTCTACATTCCATTTTATCTCAATTCACATCATAGCATTTCAATCTTTCATATACATAATTATTTGCATCATCATGTCATTCACATTATTCATATATATATATATCATCATTGATATAAACATAACAATACACATTGCTCAAATAAATTAACAATGTAGTAATGCCACATTTGAACTTACACACAATCATATAGATTTTGTACTTACCTCAAAAACAAATCACACTACTCTTAACACTTCCTTGTTCAAGATCCTTCTACCTCTTAAATCAATGATTAATCACTATCTTCAAGACCTAAATCAAAAGTAATAGCATATACTTGTTTAGGGATACACAAGAGATAATCCAATTAGGAATTAATTAAGATAAACCCTAACCCTGACACGCTCACCCACACGGGCGTGTTCATGACCGTGTCTTAACTCCACAACACAGAAGTATTTACACGCTCAACAACATGGGCGTGTTCCTGGGCGTGTAAATTCTCAAATCTCACAGTAGCTATGACACGCTCAATAACACGGGCGTGCTACAGGTCGTGTCAAACCTACTGCCTCCAACACAATTGACACGCCTAAAGACCCTGGACGTGCTCATGGGCGTGTCCGGCCACAAATCAAGACTCCGATCAAAAACAACCATACACTCAACAACACACTTCTATACATTAACATCCTCTTCAACATCTTAACAAAACATACTCAAAACTCATCTCAAACTTGCAACACACCCAAAACAAGCCAAAACACACATCAAACACAAAACACAAAATCATCTCAAAACCCTTACCACATATACAACATCATCTCTTCCAACCACTTACTCTTTTCTTCCATCCATACTCAAAATCCATCATCAAATCACTCAAACACTTCTCACATCTCAAAATCAACCAACACACTCTTAAAAATCTATCAAACTCAAATATCATTTCAAATAAACACAAAAATCACAAGAGAACTTACCAAAGTTACAAAGCTTCTTGAATCACCAACTTGATCACTTAATCTTTCTTCAATTTGAGCTTCACTCAACAAGATCTTCTCTTTGCCTCTTGCTTCCTTTTTCTAAGGAGGAGCCGGCCACAATGGAAAAGAAGAAGAAAAAATATGAAGAAGCAAAGTCAAATTTTGCTTTTAATCTCCACCAAGTGATCTTATTCAAGCAATTACCAAAATGCCCTCAATCATATAACTAACTTTTTGTCTCATATAAGCCCTTATATGTAATTACACACTCAACACAAATAAATATCTCTTCCATTGACTCTTCATTTGACCAATTTATATGTTATATATATCATCATATACACAACATATACCATTCTCTCTAAACCCTAATTCTTTTCCCCAAAACACATATACACAAGCATTCACTTTCCAAAATCTTTTCTCTTGCAATTTAACACATATATTCAATCCAATATATCACTACAACAACAATAACAACAACATCAATAACTTAATCAAAACTTCTAGAGCATATATGAGGATATTACAATTCTCCCCCTCTAAAAAGAAAATTTCGTCCTCGAAATTACCTGATATCAAAGCTGAAACAACTGAGGATATTGCTCTCGCATGGATTGTTCACTTTCCCAAGTTGCTTCTTCTTTTGCATGATTCTTCCATAGAACCTTCACCAATGGCACTCTCTTGTTTCTCAGCTCTTTCACATCATGTGCCAAGATAGCAACTGGTTCCTCTTCAAAAGTCAAATATGGGCTCACTTCGATAGATTCAATTGGCAACACATGAGATGGATCCGATCTGTACCTCCTTAACATAGAAACATGAAATACATTATGAATACGATCCAACTCAGGTGGCAAAGCAAGTCGATAAGCAACTGTCCCAACTCTTTCCAAAACTTCATACGGTCCAATGAAACGAGGACTCAATTTCCCTTTCTGACCGAACCTTAATATCTTCTTCCAAGGAGACACTTTCAGAAATACCTTATCTCCAACATCAAACTCTATGTCTCTCCTTTTCAGATCTGCATAAGACTTCTGTCGGTCTGAAGCTGCTTTTAACCTGCCTCGAATCAACTTTACTTTTTCTTCAGTTTCTTGAATCAAATCAGGACCAACCAACTTATTATCTCCAAGCTCATTCCAACAAAGAGGTGTCCTACACCGTCTGCCATACAATGATTCAAACGGTGCCATACCAATGCTGGATTGGTGACTGTTGTTGTAAGCAAACTCCACAAGAGGTAAGAATCTATCCCAACTTCCAAAGAAATCGATGACACAGCTTCTCAACATGTCCTCAATAATCTGTATCACCCTCTCTGACTGTCCATCCGTCTGTGGATGAAAAGCAGTACTGAAGTGTAATCGAGAACCCAAAGCACTATGCAAACTCTTCCAAAATCTGGAAGTAAACCGGGGATCTCGATCAGACACTAAAGAAGTTGGAACACCATGCAACTTAACAATCTCATGGATATACAACTCAGCCAATCTCTCCAAAGAGTAATCCATCCGAACCGGAAGGAAATGAGTTGTCTTAGACAATCTATCAACAATCACCCAAATAACATCATGCTTTCTTTGTGTTAATGGCAGACCAGATACGAAATCCATGGTTACTCTATCCCATTTCCATTCAGGCACTGCTAAAGGTTGAAGTAACCCTGTTGGAACTTGATGCTCTGCTTTAACCTTCTGACAGGTGAGACATTTAGATACAAACTCTGCAATATCTCTCTTCAAACCAATCCACCAGTAATGCTGTCTCAAATCATGATACATCTTGGTATTGCCCGGATGCATAGCAAACACTGACTGATGTGCTTCTTCCAAAATGACTCTTTTCAAATCAGCATCATCGGGTACACACAATCGGTTCTTAAACCAGAGACTTCCATCACCTTTCACAACAAAATCTCTAGTCTTCCCATTTTTGCAATCTGAAATAATCTTTTGAATCTTCATATCAATCAACTGAGCCTCTTTGATCTGATCTAACAAAACTGGTTTCAAAAGCAACTGTGCCAACAATGCACCATCATCACAAGGTACAAAACTAGCATGCAAAGCTCTCAACTTAACAAGCAACGAGAGCGAGTAAACAGATAAACCAGCTAAAGACTTCCGACTCAAGGCATCAGCAACAACATTTGCTTTACCTGGATGATAATCAATCAAACAGTCGTAGTCTTTAATCAATTCCAACCATCTCCTCTGTCGAAGATTAAGTTCTTTCTGGACACCCAAATATTTCAAGCTTTTGTGATCAGTGTAGATGAAACATTTCTCCCCAAACAAATAGTGTCGCCAAATCTTCAATGCGAACACAATTGCTGCTAACTCTAAATCATGGGTCGGATAGTTAAGCTCATGCGGTTTCAACTGTCGAGATGCATAAGCTATAACTTTACCTTCTTGCATTAGCACACACCCCAAACCACTATGTGAAGCATCACTGTAGATCACATATGGTTTGCCTTCCACAGGTAAAGTAAGAACAGGCGCTTGAGTCAATATTTCTCTCAATTGCTCAAAGCTAGCCTGACACTGATCTGTCCACACAAATCTCACTCCCTTACGAAGCAATCTGGTGAGTGGAGTAGCTATCAAAGAAAACCCTTTCACAAACCGCCGGTAATAGCCTGCCAAACCCAGAAAACTTCTAACCTCTGTCACCGACTTGGGTGGACTCCAATTCAATATAGCTTCAACTTTGCTCGGATCAACTCTAATGCCTTCTGCTGAAACAATATGTCCGAGAAAAGCGACTTGATCCAACCAGAACTCACACTTCGACAATTTGGCAAACAACTGCTTCTCTCTCAAAATCTGCAACACAATCCGCAGATTCATATCATGTTCCTCTTCATTTCGCGAATACACCAAAATGTCATCCATAAAGACCACTACAAACTGATCCAGATAGGGCCTGAACACCCTATTCATCAAATCCATAAAAGCTGCAGGTGCATTCGTTAGACCAAAAGGCATAACTAAAAATTCATAATGCCCATACCTGGTCCGAAAAGCTGTTTTAGGAACATCTTCTGCTTTGACCCTCAACTGATGGTACCCAGATCTCAGGTCAATTTTAGAAAACACAGCTGCACCCTTCAATTGATCAAAGAGGTCATCAATTCTAGGCAAAGGATATTTATTTTTAATGGTCACCTTGTTCAATTGCCTATAATCAATGCACAATCTCATAGTACCATCTTTCTTCTTCACAAATAGCACAGGAGCTCCCCAAGGAGAAACACTGGGGCGAATAAATCCTTTGTCCAACAACTCCTGCAATTGCACTTTCAATTCCCTCAATTCAGCTGGTGCCATTCTATAAGGAGTAATAGAGATAGGAGTGGTACCAGGCAACAATTCAATACCGAACTCCACCTCTCTCTCCGGAGGCAATCCTGGCAATTCCTCTGGAAACACATCTGGAAAATCTGCAACTGTGGGTATATCATCAATAGGAGAACCTCTTACTCTAGTATCTACCACATGAGCAAGATAGGCTTCACATCCCTTTCTAATCAACCTCCTGGCTGCAACAGCTGAAACAAATAAGGAGGCTAGCTGTTCCTGCTCATTAGATACTATCACCTCTCTACCATCAACAATTCTCAAAGAAACAATTTTCTTTTTACAATCCACCACAGCTCCATGTCTAGCTAACCAGTCCATACCTAGAATCACATCATATTCCTTAAATGGCATCTCAATCAAATCTCCAAGGAACTCCTCACCCTGCACCACTACTACACTATCTCGGTGCACCTTGCTAACAATCACACTATGCCCTAACGGATTTGTTACCAATACATCAAATCCTAGGGATTTAGCATGCATATCAGACACAGGCAAAACAAATGCACTAATATAAGAATGTGTGGAACCCGGATCAATCAAAGCAAGTACTGAAGTATCAAATAAAGAAAAAGTACCAGCTATGACTGCCGATGCATCTGGTTGTCTCTGCATAACATATATCCTCTGGGAAGACCCAACCTCCTCTGGTTTACTCTCCCTGGATGTAGCACCTCCTCTAGAACTGAACCCCGGTCTGCCCCCCCCCCCCCCCCCCGGCTGCTACCTCTGCCTGCTCGACCTCCCCTCACACTAGGTCGAGAAGCTGCAGTATCAACTGACATCCGTTCTTGCCTCTCAGGACAATCTCTAACAAAGTGATCAGGCGGTCCACATCTGAAACAAACCCCTGCTACACCGGTCTTCCAGCAAGGACCACCATGTGGTGATGAGGAAACTATAAGCAAGCTTGATGAATGTAATGGCAGCAAATATGTTGATGATATCATCATGCCAAGTGGACCAATCACAAGATCACAATCAAAGAAATTCCAGCATGTGTTCCAACACTTCATACAAAGGTGGATTAATGAAGAGGGAGACCAACTTGTAGTGAATATGATGGATCATGAAGAGGAAGTCAGAAACTCACCAACAAGCATGAAGAATCTGCCCATAAGTATGGTGATGGGCATTAGCACGAATTTGGAATATAATATTGATATGGTTTAGTGTTAGTGTGACTAGACACATGTGAACCAACACCAAAATGAATGTACAATCTGCCCATCTATGTTGTCAGAATTATGGGCAGTAATTTAGAGTATATTATTGAGGTGGATGAACAATTAATGCTATTGTGACTAGATACATGTAAACCTAGACTTTAAGCCATTAGTTCTTCTTTTCCAACTATATAAGGATGGGAAAAAGAACTTAATAGGGTTGACTACGAATTTCCAGAATTGTTGAATGTAATTTCTGTGTTTTCAAGTTTGAGAGGTTTTCTTCTTATTCTTGTTGCATGAAGAATTGGTTCTAACTTATCAAGTCTCACTTGTGGCGTTTTAATCAATTCATTTCTTCATCCCAATCACCCAAGTTCTCAATTACAGGTTAGTTGTGGGTTTGGTAGGGAGGATTTGTTTTTGAGTTCTAAGATTCTATGCTAGATGTGTATGTGGAGTTCTAGATGTAATATTTGATCCATGGGTTCCGCATCATTTGGTATCAGAGCTTTGGCTTGAAGATAAATCTCTAGGTATCTTTTATGTTTTAATTATCCAAAGGAAAAAAAAAGAAAAAAAAACGAATCAGATTCAGTTTCTATATTTCTTCATTTTCTGTTCTTGTTGCACATTGTTCTTATTCTTCAAATCTGTGAACTTTTGTTTAATTTTTCAATTTCTATCCTTGTTTACTGAAAGTTCAAAAGAAAAAAAAAGAGGAAAAGATCAAAAGAAAAACAAAAAAAAAAGAAAAGAGAATCAAATTCAACTTCCTCAACATAAAAGAAAAAAAAATCGTACCTGTTTCTGTCCAGAATTTTTCTTCACAAGTGTTTGAGATTTTTTGCATATTTATACCATTAACAGCTTGCTACCTTATTATATTTGATCAAATTACATCAGCTCCTCATTATGCATCCATTTAGCATTTAAAAATCTGATATTTAGAGCATTTCTTGCATTGGGAATAGATTTAAGTTGCATATTCAGATTACTCATTGGAGTGATTTGAATTCTGTTTTTTTTAGCATCCAGAATTGTTTTTCTTTGTATTCTTAGTTTCATTCTTTCATATACCTCTTGTTTCTTGTATGCATTAAGTAGCTAATTCTCAATCATAGTTACTTTGCTTTGATTAACACAAATACTTTTGCTTCTTGTGTTAACTTTCAGTTCTTGTTGTTTAAAATTAAATTGCTTCTAGAATTGCTTAATTCATTTTGTTCTTAGGTTCCTTGTAGAGTCTTTAAAACAAAACTTGTTTTACTTGATTTAAGTGGATTCAATTCTGAAATTCAACTTGATAAAAGAAGAATTGAGAGGTAAAAAGGACCAAGGTTTGAGTGAAATACAAGAGGAGTGTCAATCTGATCTTGAGTGAAACACGTAAGGGAGTGAGGTGAGAAAATTTTCTTTACTAACATTTTCTTGTAGGTTCTTCTTACACCATGTCAAATTCTGGAAGTGAAAAACGTGATATGACCATAAATGACATAGCCTTCATGTTAGAGGCAATGCAAAGGAGATTTGAAAGGTTTGATTTGACCATAAACAACATGAGAGGTGATGTAGACAGCATAATGCAAAGGCAGCGAAATGATACCAATCGAAGGGGGCAGAATAGAGGGAGAGGAAACATGATGAATGATGATGAGATAGAGAGGGAAGATGATGAAGAAAGTGAGGAATCAATTGCTCAAAGAAGACCTCAACAAAGGGACAGTAACATATCTTCCATAAAAATGAAGATACCATCATTCAAGGGGAGAAATGATGCTGAAGCTTACCTTGAATGGGAAAGAAAAGTTGAGTTGGTGTTTGATTGTCATAATTATAGTGAAATGAAGAAAGTTAAGATTGCAGCAGTTGAATTCACAGATTATGCACTAATTTGGTGGGATCAATTGATGATTTCCAAGAGGAGAAATGGAGAAAGAACTATCACTACTTGGGCTGAAATGAAAACTGTGATGAGAAAGAGATTTGTACCATCTTACTACTATAGGGAGCTTCACCAAAAATTACAGCGGTTAACTCAAGGATCCATGTCAGTGGAGGATTACCATAAAGAGATGGAGATGATCATGAGTAGAACTAATATAGAGGAGGATCCAGAAATCACTATGGCTCGATTTTTGAGTGGGCTGAATAGAGAGATAGCTAACATAATTGAATTACATCATTATGTGGAGCTTGAAGATATGGTACACATGGCCATGAAAGTGGAGAAGCAACTGAAACTCAAGGGAGCAGCAAAGGGATTTTCTAATTCCAGCTCTAGTTTCACTTCAAAATGGCCAAAGAAAGATGATAATCCTAAAGGGAAGGAGGCTGCCTGGAAAGGAAAGGAAAAACAAGTTCTAGATGACCCTAAAGGTAACTCTAAAACATCTAACTCTAATCAAAAGCATAGTACCATTAAATGCTTTAGGTGTTTAGGAGTAGGGCATATAGCATCTCAATGTCCAAATAAGAAAATCATGTTGATACGAGATAATGGTGAAATTGATAGTGCTAGTGAACATGAAAGTGATGATGATAATGATAGCATGCCACCATTAGAAGAAATTGAACATATTATTGAATATCCAGCCCATGGTGAATCTTTGGTTATTAGAAGAGCTTTAAACATGCAAATTAAAGATGAAGAAAGTAATCAAAGAGAGAACATTTTCCATACTCGTTGCATTGTGAATGGAAAAGTGTGCAGCATGATCATTGATGGGGGTAGTTGTACAAATGTTGCTAGTACTGATTTTGTGGATAAATTAGGGTTAGCATGCACAAAACATCCTAGTCCTTACAAGCTGCAATGGTTGAATGATAGTGGAGAGGTGAGGGTAACAAAGCAGGTTCTGTTTTCTTTTGCAATTGGGAGATACAAAGATGAAGTTTGCTGTGATGTTGTGCCTATGCATGCTAGCCATATCCTTCTTGGTCGTCCATGGCAGTTTGATAGAAGAGCTTTGCATGATGGCTTTAAGAATCATTATTCTTTCAGCCTAAATGGTTTAAATTTCACTCTTGCTCCATTGTCACCTAAACAAGTGTATGAAGATCAAGTAAATATTTTGAGATCATTTGAAAAGAATTCTGGTGGTGAGGGTAAAACAAATAAAAAGGGAGTACAAGAGGCCAAGTGTGAGAAAAAGAATGATAAAAATGGCCCATTGGTGAGAGAAAAAGAGAAAGGGAGAGAAAATAAAAGAGAGTGTTTCTATGCAAAAGAAAAGGAGTTAAGGAGTGCTTTTTGTGAGAAAAGAAGTCTGATTGTACTTAGGTACAAAGAGACCTTGATTTCTACATCTAACCTTGATAACCCTTTGCCTAGTTGTGTTAGTTCTCTTTTACAGGAATTTGGAGATGTTTTTCCAGAAGATGTACCCAAAGGATTACCACCTTTAAGAGGGATTGAGCATCAAATTGACTTCATTCCGGGCTCAACAATTCCTAATCGACCAGCTTATAGAAGTAATCCGGAGGAAACCAAGGAACTTCAAAGGCAAGTGGAGGAGTTGCTAGCAAAGGGACATGTGCGTGAAAGTCTTAGCCCATGTGCTGTTCCGGTGTTATTAGTCCCAAAGAAAGATGGATCATGGAGAATGTGTGTGGACTGCCGAGCAATCAATAAAATCACGGTGAAGTATAGACATCCAATTCCTAGACTTGATGATATGCTTGATGAGTTGAGTGGTTCTTGCATTTTTACTAAGATTGATTTGAAAAGTGGTTACCATCAAATTAGGATGAAAGAAGGAGATGAGTGGAAAACTGCATTCAAAACAAAATATGGTCTTTATGAGTGGTTAGTTATGCCATTTGGTTTATCTAATGCACCTAGTACATTCATGAGATTAATGAACCATGTTCTGCGTGCATATCTTGGTAAATTTGTTGTTGTATATTTTGATGACATACTCATTTATAGCAAATCAGTAGATGAGCATGTAGAACATATTAGGGTTATTCTTGATGTTTTGAGAAAGGAAGAATTATATGCCAACTTGAAAAAGTGCATGTTTTGTAGTGATAAAATCATATTCTTAGGTTTTATGGTTAGTGCACAAGGAATTGAGGTTGATGATGAAAAGGTAAAGGCAATAAGAGATTGGCCAGCACCTAAAACCGTGAGTGAGGTAAGAAGTTTTCATGGTTTGGCTAGTTTCTATAGAAGGTTTGTTAAAGATTTTAGTTCCATTGCTGCACCATTAAATGAATTGGTAAAAAAGGATGTAAAGTTTAATTGGACTAAAATTCATGAAATGGCATTCAATTTGTTGAAAGAAAGGTTAACTACTGCTCCAATTCTTGCTTTACCAGATTTTGATAAGACCTTCGAATTAGAGTGTGATGCTTCAGGTGTGGGCATAGGTGCTGTTTTGATGCAAGAAGGGAAACCAATTGCATATTTTAGTGAGAAGCTTCATGGTGCACAATTAAATTATTCCACTTATGACAAGGAGCTGTATGCTTTGGTAAGAGCTTTACAAGTGTGGCAACATTACTTATTGCCTAAAGAGTTTGTTATTCATACAGATCATGAATCATTAAAGCATCTAAAGGGGCAAACCAAGCTGAACCGAAGGCATGGAAAGTGGATAGAGTTCATTGAGCCATTTCCATATGTGATAAAGTATAAGCGTGGCAAAGACAATGTAGTAGCAGATGCACTTTCAAGAAGGTATTCCTTAATCTCAACTCTTAGTTCTAAGTTATTAGGCTTTGAGCAAATTAAGGATATGTATGCCAATGATGTTGACTTTGCAAATGTTTATAAAGCATGTGAGCATTCTGCATTTCAGAAGTTTTATAGGCATGATGGGTATTTATTTAAGGATGGAAGATTATGCATGCCTAGTTGCTCATTAAGGGAATTGCTTGTGCGTGAGGCACATAGTGGAGGACTCATGGGACATTTTGGGATATTTAAGACTTTAGACATTCTGCATGAACATTTCTATTGGCCAAACATGAGAAAGGATGTTGAAAGAATTTGTGCCAAGTGTATTGCATGTAAACAAGCAAAATCTAAGTCTTTACCTTATGGGCTGTATACTCCTTTACCTATTCCTAATGCACCTTGGATGGACATATCTATGGACTTTGTTTTGGGGCTGCCTAGGACTAGAAAAGGAAAAGATAGCATATTTGTTGTTGTTGATAGATTCAGCAAAATGGCTCATTTCATTGCATGTCACAAAACTGATGATGCAACAAATATTGCAAATTTGTTCTTTGGGGAAGTAGTTCGGTTGCATGGCATTCCTAAAACAATTGTAAGTGATAGAGATGTGAAGTTCTTAAGTCATTTTTGGCGTGTTTTATGGAATAAGTTAGGTACTAAATTGTTGTTCTCTACAACTTGTCATCCACAAACTGATGGACAAACAGAAGTGGTAAATAGGACTTTAGGATCTTTGTTACGTGCTGTTGTGGGTAAGAATTTGAAAACTTGGGAAGATTGTTTGCCATTAGTGGAGTTTGCATATAATAGAAGCATACATTCTTCTACTGGTTATTCACCATTTGAAATTGTTTATGGTTTTAATCCACTTACACCACTTGATTTGTTTCCTTTGCCATTAAATGAAATAACTAACTTAGATGGTGAAAAGAAAGCTGAGTTGGTTAAGCAGATACATGAAAAGGCACGAGCTCATCTTGAGAAGAAATATGAATCAGTTGCCCATAATGCAAATAGAAGAAGGAAACATGTGATTTTCCAACCTGGTGATTGGGTATGGGTTCATATGAGGAAGGAAAGATTTCCTAAACAAAGGAAATCCAAGTTGGATGCAAGGGGAGATGGCCCATTCCAAGTTTTAGAACGGATCAATGACAATGCCTACAAAATTGATCTACCAGGTGAGTATAATGTTTCTGCAACTTTCAATGTTAGTGATCTTTCTCCTTTTGATGTAGGCTCAGATTTGAGGACAAATCTTTTTGAGCAAGGAGGGAATGATGAGGAAACTATAAGCAAGCTTGATGAATGTAATGGCAGCAAATATGTTGATGATATCATCATGCCAAGTGGACCAATCACAAGATCACAATCAAAGAAATTCCAGCATGTGTTCCAACACTTCATACAAAGGTGGATTAATGAAGAGGGAGACCAACTTGTAGTGAATATGATGGATCATGAAGAGGAAGTCAGAAACTCACCAACAAGCATGAAGAATCTGCCCATAAGTATGGTGATGGGCATTAGCACGAATTTGGAATATAATATTGATATGGTTTAGTGTTAGTGTGACTAGACACATGTGAACCAACACCAAAATGAATGTACAATCTGCCCATCTATGTTGTCAGAATTATGGGCAGTAATTTAGAGTATATTATTGAGGTGGATGAACAATTAATGCTATTGTGACTAGATACATGTAAACCTAGACTTTAAGCCATTAGTTCTTCTTTTCCAACTATATAAGGATGGGAAAAAGAACTTAATAGGGTTGACTACGAATTTCCAGAATTGTTGAATGTAATTTCTGTGTTTTCAAGTTTGAGAGGTTTTCTTCTTATTCTTGTTGCATGAAGAATTGGTTCTAACTTATCAAGTCTCACTTGTGGCGTTTTAATCAATTCATTTCTTCATCCCAATCACCCAAGTTCTCAATTACAGGTTAGTTGTGGGTTTGGTAGGGAGGATTTGTTTTTGAGTTCTAAGATTCTATGCTAGATGTGTATGTGGAGTTCTAGATGTAATATTTGATCCATGGGTTCCGCATCATTTGGTATCAGAGCTTTGGCTTGAAGATAAATCTCTAGGTATCTTTTATGTTTTAATTATCCAAAGGAAAAAAAAAGAAAAAAAAAATGAATCAGATTCAGTTTCTATATTTCTTCATTTTCTGTTCTTGTTGCACATTGTTCTTATTCTTCAAATCTGTGAACTTTTGTTTAATTTTTCAATTTCTATCCTTGTTTACTGAAAGTTCAAAAGAAAAAAAAAAGAGGAAAAGATCAAAAGAAAAACAAAAAAAAAAGAAAAGAGAATCAAATTCAACTTCCTCAACATAAAAGAAAAAAAAATCGTACCTGTTTCTGTCCAGAATTTTTCTTCACAAGTGTTTGAGATTTTTTGCATATTTATACCATTAACAGCTTGCTACCTTATTATATTTGATCAAATTACATCAGCTCCTCATTATGCATCCATTTAGCATTTAAAAATCTGATATTTAGAGCATTTCTTGCATTGGGAATAGATTTAAGTTGCATATTCAGATTACTCATTGGAGTGATTTGAATTCTGTTTTTTTTAGCATCCAGAATTGTTTTTCTTTGTATTCTTAGTTTCATTCTTTCATATACCTCTTGTTTCTTGTATGCATTAAGTAGCTAATTCTCAATCATAGTTACTTTGCTTTGATTAACACAAATACTTTTGCTTCTTGTGTTAACTTTCAGTTCTTGTTGTTTAAAATTAAATTGCTTCTAGAATTGCTTAATTCATTTTGTTCTTAGGTTCCTTGTAGAGTCTTTAAAACAAAACTTGTTTTACTTGATTTAAGTGGATTCAATTCTGAAATTCAACTTGATAAAAGAAGAATTGAGAGGTAAAAAGGACCAAGGTTTGAGTGAAATACAAGAGGAGTGTCAATCTGATCTTGAGTGAAACACGTAAGGGAGTGAGGTGAGAAAATTTTCTTTACTAACATTTTCTTGTAGGTTCTTCTTACACCATGTCAAATTCTGGAAGTGAAAAACGTGATATGACCATAAATGACATAGCCTTCATGTTAGAGGCAATGCAAAGGAGATTTGAAAGGTTTGATTTGACCATAAACAACATGAGAGGTGATGTAGACAGCATAATGCAAAGGCAGCGAAATGATACCAATCGAAGGGGGCAGAATAGAGGGAGAGGAAACATGATGAATGATGATGAGATAGAGAGGGAAGATGATGAAGAAAGTGAGGAATCAATTGCTCAAAGAAGACCTCAACAAAGGGACAGTAACATATCTTCCATAAAAATGAAGATACCATCATTCAAGGGGAGAAATGATGCTGAAGCTTACCTTGAATGGGAAAGAAAAGTTGAGTTGGTGTTTGATTGTCATAATTATAGTGAAATGAAGAAAGTTAAGATTGCAGCAGTTGAATTCACAGATTATGCACTAATTTGGTGGGATCAATTGATGATTTCCAAGAGGAGAAATGGAGAAAGAACTATCACTACTTGGGCTGAAATGAAAACTGTGATGAGAAAGAGATTTGTACCATCTTACTACTATAGGGAGCTTCACCAAAAATTACAGCGGTTAACTCAAGGATCCATGTCAGTGGAGGATTACCATAAAGAGATGGAGATGATCATGAGTAGAACTAATATAGAGGAGGATCCAGAAATCACTATGGCTCGATTTTTGAGTGGGCTGAATAGAGAGATAGCTAACATAATTGAATTACATCATTATGTGGAGCTTGAAGATATGGTACACATGGCCATGAAAGTGGAGAAGCAACTGAAACTCAAGGGAGCAGCAAAGGGATTTTCTAATTCCAGCTCTAGTTTCACTTCAAAATGGCCAAAGAAAGATGATAATCCTAAAGGGAAGGAGGCTGCCTGGAAAGGAAAGGAAAAACAAGTTCTAGATGACCCTAAAGGTAACTCTAAAACATCTAACTCTAATCAAAAGCATAGTACCATTAAATGCTTTAGGTGTTTAGGAGTAGGGCATATAGCATCTCAATGTCCAAATAAGAAAATCATGTTGATACGAGATAATGGTGAAATTGATAGTGCTAGTGAACATGAAAGTGATGATGATAATGATAGCATGCCACCATTAGAAGAAATTGAACATATTATTGAATATCCAGCCCATGGTGAATCTTTGGTTATTAGAAGAGCTTTAAACATGCAAATTAAAGATGAAGAAAGTAATCAAAGAGAGAACATTTTCCATACTCGTTGCATTGTGAATGGAAAAGTGTGCAGCATGATCATTGATGGGGGTAGTTGTACAAATGTTGCTAGTACTGATTTTGTGGATAAATTAGGGTTAGCATGCACAAAACATCCTAGTCCTTACAAGCTGCAATGGTTGAATGATAGTGGAGAGGTGAGGGTAACAAAGCAGGTTCTGTTTTCTTTTGCAATTGGGAGATACAAAGATGAAGTTTGCTGTGATGTTGTGCCTATGCATGCTAGCCATATCCTTCTTGGTCGTCCATGGCAGTTTGATAGAAGAGCTTTGCATGATGGCTTTAAGAATCATTATTCTTTCAGCCTAAATGGTTTAAATTTCACTCTTGCTCCATTGTCACCTAAACAAGTGTATGAAGATCAAGTAAATATTTTGAGATCATTTGAAAAGAATTCTGGTGGTGAGGGTAAAACAAATAAAAAGGGAGTACAAGAGGCCAAGTGTGAGAAAAAGAATGATAAAAATGGCCCATTGGTGAGAGAAAAAGAGAAAGGGAGAGAAAATAAAAGAGAGTGTTTCTATGCAAAAGAAAAGGAGTTAAGGAGTGCTTTTTGTGAGAAAAGAAGTCTGATTGTACTTAGGTACAAAGAGACCTTGATTTCTACATCTAACCTTGATAACCCTTTGCCTAGTTGTGTTAGTTCTCTTTTACAGGAATTTGGAGATGTTTTTCCAGAAGATGTACCCAAAGGATTACCACCTTTAAGAGGGATTGAGCATCAAATTGACTTCATTCCGGGCTCAACAATTCCTAATCGACCAGCTTATAGAAGTAATCCGGAGGAAACCAAGGAACTTCAAAGGCAAGTGGAGGAGTTGCTAGCAAAGGGACATGTGCGTGAAAGTCTTAGCCCATGTGCTGTTCCGGTGTTATTAGTCCCAAAGAAAGATGGATCATGGAGAATGTGTGTGGACTGCCGAGCAATCAATAAAATCACGGTGAAGTATAGACATCCAATTCCTAGACTTGATGATATGCTTGATGAGTTGAGTGGTTCTTGCATTTTTACTAAGATTGATTTGAAAAGTGGTTACCATCAAATTAGGATGAAAGAAGGAGATGAGTGGAAAACTGCATTCAAAACAAAATATGGTCTTTATGAGTGGTTAGTTATGCCATTTGGTTTATCTAATGCACCTAGTACATTCATGAGATTAATGAACCATGTTCTGCGTGCATATCTTGGTAAATTTGTTGTTGTATATTTTGATGACATACTCATTTATAGCAAATCAGTAGATGAGCATGTAGAACATATTAGGGTTATTCTTGATGTTTTGAGAAAGGAAGAATTATATGCCAACTTGAAAAAGTGCATGTTTTGTAGTGATAAAATCATATTCTTAGGTTTTATGGTTAGTGCACAAGGAATTGAGGTTGATGATGAAAAGGTAAAGGCAATAAGAGATTGGCCAGCACCTAAAACCGTGAGTGAGGTAAGAAGTTTTCATGGTTTGGCTAGTTTCTATAGAAGGTTTGTTAAAGATTTTAGTTCCATTGCTGCACCATTAAATGAATTGGTAAAAAAGGATGTAAAGTTTAATTGGACTAAAATTCATGAAATGGCATTCAATTTGTTGAAAGAAAGGTTAACTACTGCTCCAATTCTTGCTTTACCAGATTTTGATAAGACCTTCGAATTAGAGTGTGATGCTTCAGGTGTGGGCATAGGTGCTGTTTTGATGCAAGAAGGGAAACCAATTGCATATTTTAGTGAGAAGCTTCATGGTGCACAATTAAATTATTCCACTTATGACAAGGAGCTGTATGCTTTGGTAAGAGCTTTACAAGTGTGGCAACATTACTTATTGCCTAAAGAGTTTGTTATTCATACAGATCATGAATCATTAAAGCATCTAAAGGGGCAAACCAAGCTGAACCGAAGGCATGGAAAGTGGATAGAGTTCATTGAGCCATTTCCATATGTGATAAAGTATAAGCGTGGCAAAGACAATGTAGTAGCAGATGCACTTTCAAGAAGGTATTCCTTAATCTCAACTCTTAGTTCTAAGTTATTAGGCTTTGAGCAAATTAAGGATATGTATGCCAATGATGTTGACTTTGCAAATGTTTATAAAGCATGTGAGCATTCTGCATTTCAGAAGTTTTATAGGCATGATGGGTATTTATTTAAGGATGGAAGATTATGCATGCCTAGTTGCTCATTAAGGGAATTGCTTGTGCGTGAGGCACATAGTGGAGGACTCATGGGACATTTTGGGATATTTAAGACTTTAGACATTCTGCATGAACATTTCTATTGGCCAAACATGAGAAAGGATGTTGAAAGAATTTGTGCCAAGTGTATTGCATGTAAACAAGCAAAATCTAAGTCTTTACCTTATGGGCTGTATACTCCTTTACCTATTCCTAATGCACCTTGGATGGACATATCTATGGACTTTGTTTTGGGGCTGCCTAGGACTAGAAAAGGAAAAGATAGCATATTTGTTGTTGTTGATAGATTCAGCAAAATGGCGCATTTCATTGCATGTCACAAAACTGATGATGCAACAAATATTGCAAATTTGTTCTTTGGGGAAGTAGTTCGGTTGCATGGCATTCCTAAAACAATTGTAAGTGATAGAGATGTGAAGTTCTTAAGTCATTTTTGGCGTGTTTTATGGAATAAGTTAGGTACTAAATTGTTGTTCTCTACAACTTGTCATCCACAAACTGATGGACAAACAGAAGTGGTAAATAGGACTTTAGGATCTTTGTTACGTGCTGTTGTGGGTAAGAATTTGAAAACTTGGGAAGATTGTTTGCCATTAGTGGAGTTTGCATATAATAGAAGCATACATTCTTCTACTGGTTATTCACCATTTGAAATTGTTTATGGTTTTAATCCACTTACACCACTTGATTTGTTTCCTTTGCCATTAAATGAAATAACTAACTTAGATGGTGAAAAGAAAGCTGAGTTGGTTAAGCAGATACATGAAAAGGCACGAGCTCATCTTGAGAAGAAATATGAATCAGTTGCCCATAATGCAAATAGAAGAAGGAAACATGTGATTTTCCAACCTGGTGATTGGGTATGGGTTCATATGAGGAAGGAAAGATTTCCTAAACAAAGGAAATCCAAGTTGGATGCAAGGGGAGATGGCCCATTCCAAGTTTTAGAACGGATCAATGACAATGCCTACAAAATTGATCTACCAGGTGAGTATAATGTTTCTGCAACTTTCAATGTTAGTGATCTTTCTCCTTTTGATGTAGGCTCAGATTTGAGGACAAATCTTTTTGAGCAAGGAGGGAATGATGAGGAAACTATAAGCAAGCTTGATGAATGTAATGGCAGCAAATATGTTGATGATATCATCATGCCAAGTGGACCAATCACAAGATCACAATCAAAGAAATTCCAGCATGTGTTCCAACACTTCATACAAAGGTGGATTAATGAAGAGGGAGACCAACTTGTAGTGAATATGATGGATCATGAAGAGGAAGTCAGAAACTCACCAACAAGCATGAAGAATCTGCCCATAAGTATGGTGATGGGCATTAGCACGAATTTGGAATATAATATTGATATGGTTTAGTGTTAGTGTGACTAGACACATGTGAACCAACACCAAAATGAATGTACAATCTGCCCATCTATGTTGTCAGAATTATGGGCAGTAATTTAGAGTATATTATTGAGGTGGATGAACAATTAATGCTATTGTGACTAGATACATGTAAACCTAGACTTTAAGCCATTAGTTCTTCTTTTCCAACTATATAAGGATGGGAAAAAGAACTTAATAGGGTTGACTACGAATTTCCAGAATTGTTGAATGTAATTTCTGTGTTTTCAAGTTTGAGAGGTTTTCTTCTTATTCTTGTTGCATGAAGAATTGGTTCTAACTTATCAAGTCTCACTTGTGGCGTTTTAATCAATTCATTTCTTCATCCCAATCACCCAAGTTCTCAATTACAGGTTAGTTGTGGGTTTGGTAGGGAGGATTTGTTTTTGAGTTCTAAGATTCTATGCTAGATGTGTATGTGGAGTTCTAGATGTAATATTTGATCCATGGGTTCCGCATCATGTGGCCTACCACAATGGATACAGACGGGTAAGGTGGATCTCTGAATCATAGGGGTCGGAGCACTTGCCACTGAAGCTGCAGGTCTAAATCTCTGCCTCTGTAACTGCACTGACCTACCAGCTGACCTCTGACTCCTACTAACTCTAGGAACAAAGCTTCCTTTACCTCTCTTCGCAGAAGAAGACCCTGCCTCCAACTGGGGCCTTCCAACCCTAATCTCTTCCTCTGAAGCAGCTGCAATAACTTGAGCTCGCTCCACACTCCGAGCTGCTGCCACAAGCTGGGAAAAATCATGATATCTAGATCCAGCCACTAGACACATGATAGAGGGCCTCAATCCCTCCTCAAATCTCCTGCGTCTATCTATCTCATCAGCTATAATGCCCCTAGCATAATGGCTTAATCTATCTAATAAACTCAACTTCATATTCAGTTACAGTCTTGTTATCTTGCTTCAAGCTCAAGAACTCCATCTTCTTCATGTCCTTATACTCCCTAGGAGTATACTTCAGTTCAAACTCTCTCAAGAAATCAGCATATGACAAGGTTGGTGGATCATCCATAGAATGGGGCACTGTCCTCCACCAGTCGTATGCATCCTTCTGTAGCAAAGATCTTGCATAATCAAACTTTTCCTCTGGAGTGGCTTGCAACTGAACAAATATTCTCTGTACTTTGTCTAACCACTGCTCAGCCACTGTTGGATCAGTAGTACCTATAAAATCTTCAGCTCCATACTTTCTCAGTTTATCATAGTGCCTCACTGATACCACAGGCTGAGGGGGTGGCGGCGGTTGCACTGGTGCTTGCCTCAAAGCTTCTACCACATGCCTAACCCAAGCTGGCGGAACCTCCTCCCCAGCTGGTCTCCCCGACACCGAAGCAGGTGCCTCCCCAGCACTAACAACCCTAACTCCATCATCAGGGACAATACTCTCAGCACTACCCTCAACTGACTGGCGTGAGTGAGAATCCATCACAACCTAACACTGCAAACACAGTAGAATACTTCTTATTAAAGATCAGAGATTGCCAATCCCAAACATGTATGTTATTTTAAAAACTCACTTTTTAAGTAAAAATATTCTTTTTCTTATATCTTACCTAGGTTGAGAATCTCAAACCTAGGCTCTGATACCAAAACAATTGTAACACCCCTACATTCAATACATGCACACTACAAACACCACAATGTAGTATACATGCACTAAACATAGAGATGCTACGGATTTTTATTAACATTCAAAACATTTTAAACCATACTAGAAGCTTTCTCATTATACATTAGAGAAAATAAGTCATTAACTTATTATATAAAACAAATATATATATATATATACCGTTACTAAATACGCAGCGGAATATAGAAAATATTTACATATATGAAAACATCTAATTTCCATATTTACAAATATACACATATGTACATTAAAATCATTACATTACAAAATATAAAAGAGTTATACATGATTGGCAAGTCTCCTCTGATCTTTAAGTTCCCAAAATCAACTTTCACTGTCTACTCTCACTCGGTCTCGAAGAGCTCTCGGGTTCAACCCTATTACCTGCGCGATCAAACACTATCGCGCTAAGCCAACGGCTTAGTAAGACAAAATGTGCTAATGTTATGCTTTAGTGCAATGCAATGCCAATGCTCAATCCATATTATACATGTAACATCATATATGCAAGGCTAACAACATACCTTTACATTTCATATGCCTCATTAGTTATTCATTTAACCATTCATGAACAACATTAAACAAATCATGACTCACATTAAACAAAGACAAGCATTGGGCCCAAGACACACTAATATGCCATTCAATTTTCAGAGTTAATGCTTTGGTTTTATCACATTTATCATTATCACATATACCCAACTAGGCTTCAAGGATTAGGTTCAACCAAGCTTCAAGGGGAACAAAGCATGCTAAGTCTCAACCCAACTTGGCTTCAAGAACCAAACCAAACCTAGCTTCAAGGGTTGTAACATCTCAATTAGGCTTCAAGGACTAGACCCAACCAAGCTTCAAGGGGAGTAAAACATGTTAAACTTCAACCCAACTTGGCTTCAAGGATCAAGCCCAACCTAACTTCAAGAGATTGTTACTATCATTAGGCATGCCACCAACAACAAACTCTGAAAATGGAATAACACATTAGCCACACAACTCATTTATTTATTTGTTATCAATTTCATTCTCACATGGATCAACATAGCCAATCACAATGGCTCTACATTCCATTTTATCTCAATTCACATCATAGCATTTCAATCTTTCATATACATAATTATTTGCATCATCATGTCATTCACATTATTCATATATATATATATCATCATTGATATAAACATAACAATACACATTGCTCAAATAAATTAACAATGTAGTAATGCCACATTTGAACTTACACACAATCATATAGATTTTGTACTTACCTCAAAAACAAATCACACTACTCTTAACACTTCCTTGTTCAAGATCCTTCTACCTCTTAAATCAATGATTAATCACTATCTTCAAGACCTAAATCAAAAGTAATAGCATATACTTGTTTAGGGATACACAAGAGATAATCCAATTAGGAATTAATTAAGACAAACCCTAACCCTGACACGCTCACCCACACGGGCGTGTTCATGACCGTGTCTTAACTCCACAACACAGAAGTATTTACACGCTCAACAACATGGGCGTGTTCCTGGGCGTGTAAATTCTCAAATCTCACAGTAGCTATGACACGCTCAATAACACGGGCGTGCTACAGGTCGTGTCAAACCTACTGCCTCCAACACAATTGACACGCCTAAAGACCCTGGACGTGCTCATGGGCGTGTCCGGCCACAAATCAAGACTCCGATCAAAAACAACCATACACTCAACAACACACTTCTATACATTAACATCCTCTTCAACATCTTAACAAAACATACTCAAAACTCATCTCAAACTTGCAACACACCCAAAACAAGCCAAAACACACATCAAACACAAAACACAAAATCATCTCAAAACCCTTACCACATATACAACATCATCTCTTCCAACCACTTACTCTTTTCTTCCATCCATACTCAAAATCCATCATCAAATCACTCAAACACTTCTCACATCTCAAAATCAACCAACACACTCTTAAAAATCTATCAAACTCAAATATCATTTCAAATAAACACAAAAATCACAAGAGAACTTACCAAAGTTACAAAACTTCTTGAATCACCAACTTGATCACTTAATCTTTCTTCAATTTGAGCTTCACTCAACAAGATCTTCTCTTTGCCTCTTGCTTCCTTTGTCTAAGGAGGAGCCGGCCACAATGGAAAAGAAGAAGAAAAAATATGAAGAAGCAAAGTCAAATTTTGCTTTTAATCTCTACCAAGTGATCTTATCCAAGCAATTACCAAAATGCCCTCAATCATATAACTAACTTTTTGTCTCATATAAGCCCTTATATGTAATTACACACTCAACACAAATAAATATCTCTTCCATTGACTCTTCATTTGACCAATTTATATGTTATATATATCATCATATACACAACATATACCATTCTCTCTAAACCCTAATTCTTTTCCCCAAAACACATATACACAAGCATTCACTTTCCAAAATCTTTTCTCTTGCAATTTAACACATATATTCAATCCAATATATCACTACAACAACAATAACAACAACGTCAACAACTTAATCAAAACTTCTAGAGCATATATGAGGATATTACATTTAGACTTAGCTTGCTTACAAGCCAAACAAGCCTTACAAATCCAAATTACATCCCTTTTCATATTTGGCCAAGAAAAGTGTTCATTCAGCATGTCTAAAGTCTTATCAACTCCAAAATGCCCCATCAAACCCCCACAATGTGATTCTAATACTAGAAAATCTCTCATAGAACATCTAGGCATGCATAATTTCAAACCCTTAAACAAAAACCCATCATGTCTATAGAAAGAATTAAAAGCACCATGCTCACAAGCATCATAAACATTGCCAAAATCAGAATCACCAACATATAAGTCCTTTATACATTCAAATTCAAGCAATTTAGTACTCAAAACATTAAGTAAAGCGTACCTTCTTGAAAGTGCATCTGCCACTACATTGTCTTTACCTTGCTTATATTTGATCACATAAGGAAACTTCTCAATCTTCACAACCCATTTTGCATGTCTTTTATTCAACTTGCCTTGCCCTCTCAAAT
Organism: Garcia nutans; assembly: GCA_947685225.1. NCBI lineage: Eukaryota > Viridiplantae > Streptophyta > Magnoliopsida > Malpighiales > Euphorbiaceae > Garcia > Garcia nutans. The sequence continues at coordinate 23,245,871 of CANTUV010000044.1, forward strand.
GCTTCAATGATTCATGGTCCGAATGGATCACGAATTCCTTGGGAAGCAAATAATGCTCCCATACTTCCAATGCTCTCACCAAAGCATATAGCTCCTTGTCATAAGTTGAATAATTCAGCTTTGCTCCATTAAGCTTTTCACTAAAGTATGCAATGGGCTTCTTCTCTTGCATCAAAACAGCTCCAATACCTACACCAGAAGCATCACATTCAATTTCAAAAGTAGAATCAAAGTTAGGTAAAGCTAAAACGGGTGTAGTAGAAAGCTTCTCTTTCAAAGCATCAAATGCTTCTTGTTGCTCCTTGCCCCAAATGAATCCCACTTCTTTCTTGATTATGCTAGTCAAGGGGGCTGCCAATGTAGAGAAATTAGGGACAAATCTCCTATAGAAGTTTGCCAATCTGTGAAAACTCCTCACTTCTGTCACACTTGAAGGATTCGGCCACTCTTGGATAGCTTTCACCTTCTCTTGATCAACTTCAATTCCCTGCATACTTACAACAAAACTAAGAAAAACAACCCTATCTAGATAAAAAGAACACTTCTTAAGCTTAGCATAAAGGTTTTGCTCCCTAAAGCTTAGCATAAAGGTTATGCTAAGGTTTTTCCTTAGCATAAAGGTTTTTCCTTCGTTCTTTGTTTTTCTTCTATCAATCGTGCGTTGGGGTTTGAGGCCTTCATTGCCATAGGGTTCCGTGTCATTTGGTATCAGAGCCAATTACAGGTAAATCTTTATCTATTTGTCTTTCTAGGGTTGTTTTAGTTGTTCTGTTAGGGTTCTAATTGGATTTTCGAATTAGGGTTATAGAATTCTTTGTTCAATTTTGAAATTGTGTTCTTGCCTTTTGATTCAAAATACGTTTTTCTTATTCTGAATTGGGTATAAATTGGAATGAAGGCTTTGTGTTTCATTGGTGATCCAAGGATAGTGACCATATCCTAAAAAAAAAAAATTTGGCCACCAATTTCAGTCAATTGAGGGGCAGCTTTATTACGTTTTTCTTGCTGATTTGGAAGTTTCCTTTTTCGAAATTGAATTCTTGGGGAGTCTTGATACTAGCTTTCTTGGGTAGAATTATTAGGTCCATAAACTAATTTGCTAAGGTGAGTTGGTTTTGATACATTTTGACCACATTCGTCATTATTTTTTACCTCTTTATTTCTATTTCTTGTTTGAGCTACCATTTTGATTCCGTGACATTGCTAGAGTATTATTTGTTTGATTCTATACTCTGGTTGATATAATCATGTGATACAAAATTTTCTTGTGTTGCCTCCAAATTTGTCAAGTTTCTTTCTAGGTGTCATTCTAGGATTTAGGTTCTAGTTCCCCTGAAAGTGCTTGGTGATTGATTTGTGAGCCTTTGTTCTAAAGTGCAATCAAAGAATTAGCGAAGGTGAGTTCTTTGTTTTGTGAGATAATGAGTAGCAATTCTAGTAGAGATAAAGGCATAGCTGTTGAGAAAGAAGAGATGAGTATCTGGGATATTGTAGATGATCTTGAGACGTACAAGCAAGCAAATGAGGACAATATGGAAAGAATAGCAAATACATTGGCTAGCTTGCAGTAGTCCATGGAACGCTTAATGCAAGCACAAGAACCTGCTCCAATAAGGCTACCACAGAGAATTCTACAACCAGCAAGAGCTGAAGAGAGAGAAGAGCCAATTAGGAGGAGGGCACCAAGAGGTGCATATGAGAGAGGCCGTGTGGCTGAATATGGATTTGAAGAAGGAGAAGCTGGAATTTATCAATCACCTATCAATGATAATGATTTTACTTCCATCAAAATGAAGGTTCCTAAATTTAGAGGGAACAACAATGCTGAAGAATACATTGAATGGAAGCGCAAAGTAGAGCAAATTTTTGAGTGCCATAATTATTCTGAAGAAAAGAAGTCAAGAAGTCACACATTGCAGCTGTGGAGTTCAAGGGTTATGCAACATTCTAGTGGGATCAACTAAAATCCACTAGAAGAGGCAAGGGGTTGAGAGTCGTACCCGCATGGGAGGAGTTGAGAGACCTGATGAGGCAGCGTTTTATCCCTTCTCATTATTATAGGGATCTTTATAATCGCTTAGCACGACTGGTGCAAGGTGGCAAGAGTATAGAAGAATACCACAAGGAGATGGAGATGATCATGGCTAGAGCCAATATTGAGGAAGATGAACAACGGATGATGTCTAGATTTCTTAGAGGACTTAATCAGAATATTGCAAGTGAGTTGGACACGTATGATTATAATACCATGGAGGAGATGGTTGATAAAGCTATGAAGATAGAGAGGAGGTTAAAGAGCAAGAGTTCCACCAAACTTGGCTATGGGAGGCCATAAAATGTGTTTGGGAGTAATTCGGCCTATAGAGGACCCTAATATAGTGGTGGGGCAAATTCAGCCAATAGGGGTGGAGAGAAAGGGGAGTTCAAGATTTCATTCTAGAAAAGCAATGCTGCAACCTCCAGTGGAAAAGGGCCATCTAGTGGTCCAAACAAGCAAACAGGTACGCCTAACACTACCTCTCCTAGTAGGGAGATTAAATGTTTTAAGTGTTTAGGGAATGGGCATATTGCATCCCAATGTCCAAATAAAAGAGTTATGATTGCTACAGCTGATGGTAATGTTGTGTCTGATTCTGAACCTAGTGATAATGATAATGATGATGTTGGGAACTTTGATTCTCCTGTATATGGTGATGTTGGTAGTGATGAGCATGTTGATTGTACTTTGTTAGCTGAGCGTGGTGAATTGTTAGTTGCTAGGCGTGCATTGAATATGCAGGTGAAAGAGGAAAGTCTAGTATAGCGTGATAATATTTTTCATACTAGATGCTTAGTGAATAATAAGGTTTGTACACTTATTATTGATAGTGGGAGCTGTACTAATGCTGCAAGTACTACTATGGTTGAAAAATTGGGGTTAGAATGTATGAAGCATCCCAATCCTTATAAGTTGCAGTGGTTTAATGATAGTGGTGAGGTGAAAGTAACTAAGAGAGTGAGGGTACATTTTCAATAGGCTGGTACAAAGATGAAGTTGATTGTGATGTAGTTCCTATGCAAGCTAGACATATGTTGTTGGGCAGACCGTGGCAATATGATCGGAGAGCACAACATGATGGGTTTTCTAATAGGTACACATTTACCTATGAAGGAAAACAGGTCACTCTTGTTCCCTAGAAGTGTATGAAGATCAAAGAAAGATGATTGAGGCAGAGAGGCAAGTTGGGGCTACCAATTCAAAAATTAAAAGGAGTTTGAGAGAACATGATAAGGTGAGTGAGAGTGAAAAGAAAATGGGAAAAGAGGCCAGAAAAGAAACAAAACAAATAAATGCCCATTGGTGAGAGAAAATAAGAAAGAAGGGAGAGCAAAACAAACTTTTTATGCAAGAGCGAGAGAGGTTAATTTTGCAATGTCTATTGGGCATCCATTATTGCTCATTAGATATAAAGAAACTTTGTTTGCTGACACTAATGTTTTGCTTGATAGTTTGCCTTCTAGTTTTGTGTCTTTGTTGCAAGATTTTCAGGATGTGTTTCCAGATGAATTACCTAGTGGATTGCCACCGCTAAGAGGAATTAAGCATTAAATAGACTTCGTGCCTAGTTCTACCATCCCAAATAGACCAGCTTACCGGAGTAATCCCGTGGAAACGAAAGAGATGCAAAAGCAAGTAGATGAGTTACTAGAGAAAGGGCTGATTAGAGAGAGTTTGAGTCCGTGTGTTGTTCCTGTGTTGTTGGTTCCAAAGAAGGATGGCATGTGGAGAATGTGTGTTGATTGTAGGGCTATAAATAAGATCACAGTGAAGTATCGGCATCCTATACCACGACTTGATGATATGTTGGATGAGCTGCATGGTGCCAGGTATTTTTCTAAACTTGATCTTATGAGTGGATATCATCAAATTCGTATGAAACCTGGTGATGAATGGAAAACAGCATTTAAAACTAAATATGGTCTATATGAGTGGTTAGTAATGCCTTTTGGGTTGTCTAATGCACCTAGTACTTTTATGAGACTAATGAACCATGTTTTGAGAGCTTATTTGGGCAAATTTGTTGTAGTCTATTTTGATGATATTCTGATTTATAGTAAGACTTTGGATGACCATGTTGAGCATGCTAGGCTAGTTTTGGAAGTATTGAGAAATGAAAACTTATATGCCAAGCTTAAGAAATGCACATTTTGCATAGATAGGCTTGTGTTTCTTGGTTTTGTTATGAGTGCGCAGGGCATTGAAGTAGATGAAGAGAAAGTGAAAGCTATAAAGGAGTGGCCTACTCCAAAGAGTGTGATGGATGTGAGGAGCTTTCATGGATTGGCTAGTTTCTATAGGAGGTTTGTGAAGTACTTTTCTACTATTGCAGCACCGTTAAATAGCATAATCAAAAAGGAAGTTGGGTTCCAATGGGGAGAGGAGCAAAAAAAAGCCTTCGACTGCCTGAAAGGGAAGTTGACATCCGCTCCTATTTTATCATTACCTAATTTTGAGAGTACATTTGAGATTGAGTGTGATGCTTTTGGTGTAGGTATTGGAGCTGTATTGATGCAAGAGAAAAAGCCCATAGCCTATTTTAGTGAGAAACTCAATGGTGCACAATTGAACTATTCCACTTATGATAAGGAGTTGTATGCCTTGGTGAGAGCATTGGACGTGTGGCAGCACTACCTCCTTCCAAAGGAGTTCATGATGCATACGGATCATGAGTCCCTCAAACACTTGAAGGGACAAGGTAAATTGAACAAGAGGCATGGTAAGTGGATAGAATTTATAGAACAATTCCCTTATGTTGTTAAATACAAGCAAGGAAAGGATAATATAGTGGCTGATGCATTGTCTAGAAGATATACATTACTATCTGTGTTGAGTTCTAAATTGCTTGGTTTTGAGTACGTTAAGGACTTATATGTAGGTGATGTTGATTTTGGCAATGTGTATGTTGCATGTGAACATGGAGCTTTTAATTCATTTTATAGGCATGATGGATACTTGTTTAAGGGAAATAAATTATGTGTGCCTAAATGTTCCATGCGTGATTTGCTTGTGTTAGAATCTCATTGTGGGGGATTGATGGGACATTTTGGGGTAGCTAAGACTTATGATATCTTATTTGAGCATTTTTATTGGCCGTCTATGCGTAAGGATGTTGAGAGATTGTGTTCTGCTTGTATTGCTTGCAGACAGGCGAAATCTAAGTCTATGCCTCATGGTCTATATATGCCTTTACCTATACCTAGTTCACCTTGGATTGATATTAGCATGGATATTGTGCTTGGATTGCCTAGAACTAGAAAAGGTAGGGATAGCATTTTTGTAGTTGTTGACAGTTTTAGTAAGATGGCACATTTTATTCCTTGATGCGATTGTTATAGCTGATTTGTTCTTTAGAGAAGTAGTTCGACTACATGGGGTGCCTAGGACTATTGTGTCTGACAGAGATGCTAAGTTTTTGTCCCATTTTTGGAGAGTTTTATGGGGTAGATTAGGAACTAAGCTTTTGTTTTCTACTACTTGTCATCCACAAACAGATGGCCAAACAGAGGTAGTTAATCGTACACTTGGTACATTGTTGAGAGCTATAGTGGGAAAGAATTTGGCTGCTTGGGAAGATTGTTTACCTTTTATTGAGTTTGCTTATAATTGTTCTATTCATTCTTCTATAGGTTATTCGCCATTTGAGCTTGTTTATGGTTTTAACCCATTAACTGTACTTGATCTTATTCTTTTACCTTCACATGAGCTTGTTAGTTTAGATGGAGACAGGAAAGCAGAATTGGTGAAGGCTATGCATGAGAAAGCTCGAGTTAATATGGAGAAAAAGATCAAGTCATATGCTGATCGAGCGAATAGAGGACGCAAGAAGATAGTGTTTGCTCCTGGGGATTGGGTTTGGGTACACTTTCGAAAGGAGAGGTTTCCAAATCAAAGGAAGAATAAGCTGATGCACGTGGTGATGGTCCACTTCAAGTGTTGGCAAAGATCAATGATAATGCATACAAGATAGACTTGCCTGGTGAGTATGGTGTTAGTACTACTTTTAATGTGTCTGATTTATCTCCTTATGATGATGCAGATTTGAGGACAAATCTTTTTGAAGAGGGGGAGAATGATACGAACCAGCCACGAGGTAAGGATCCATTGGTGCTTCCAAATGGGCATTTGACTAGCAGCAGAGCTAAGAAGTTTGGAGCAGCTATGGGATTGCATATTCAAGATCAAATTTCAAAGGAAGTGACTGAAATGGCAATGGAAAAGTGCACAATAGAGCTTGAAGAAGGCACACCAAAGCTGATTATGATGCTTAGTGTGAATATGGAATCTAAAGGCTAGCTAAAGAGGTCCAACGTGCAAGAAAGGTCCATGGGGGGTCATATACAGCCTTGGAAAGTAATTTAAGGCCCATGGATAGCCCAAATAGTGTGAGGCGTATTCTTATTTTAAAGGGTTTTAGTTGAACCTTTTTTTTATATACTTTATATTTTCCTTAGTGGGTTAGGATGTGTGGTTTCCTATTTAGTTATTTCAGAATATTAATTTGTTTCCATACTTTATATTTTCCTTAATGGGTTAGGATTTTGACTTTGTAGCTTTCCTTTTCCCATTAGAATTAGGGTTTCAGATTTATGTGTGCCTTTTAGTATAAATAGGGCCTTATTTTTCTTGTAAGGACATGACAAATTATATTCTCAATTTTCTTATTGAAAATTTCGGCCATCATAGAACAGGAGTGGATTCTCTTTTTCTTTTGATTGCATCAAGAATTAGATTTACTTATCAATTTCGATTATGGCGTTCTTCTAATTCGAGCTTCCTAAATCCTTCTGTTATAAGTGTTCGTGCTTTGCTAAGCAATTAGGTTCTTTAGAAGGTGGTTTTTCCTTCATTCTTGGTTTTTCTTCTATCAATCGTGCATTGGGGTTTGAGACCTTCATTGCCATAGGGTTCCGCGTCACCTTATTTGACTTCCTTTTCTTCTTCTTGGAAACCAAATTGGAGTAAAAAGGAGGATAAACCTATTGTTATGCCTAAGATTGATGAAAATGAAAACAAAAATGAAATAGGCAGCAAGGGTAGAGGTAAGAATCAAACTAATCAAACTAGAGGAATTAAGTGTTTTAAGTGCCTAGGACATTGTCATATGGCACATGAATGTCCCAATAAAAGGGTAATGATCATGAGGGATGGGACAGTTGAGTCTGAAAGTGAGAGAGAGGAAGATGATGAAATGTCATCTTTAGAAGATGCTAGTGATGTTGAGTTTGTTAGGGGAGATGTGTTAGTTGTGCAACACATACTTAGTTTGCAAAGTAAACATGATGAACATGCTGAACAACATGAAAATCTATTTCATACGCATTGTTTGATTGTTAACAAGTTGTGTAATATGATTGTGGATAGTGGTAGTTGTACAAATGTGGCTAGTACTTTGCTTGTGGAAAAATTGAAATTACCTACTATTAAACATCCAAAACCTTACAAGTGACAATGGTTGAATGATAGTGGTGTTGTGAAGGTGAATAAATTGGTTTCTTTCTCCATATAAAGATGAGGTGTTGTGTGATGTGGTTCCTATGTATGCTGGTCACATGTTGTAGTGGAGACCATGGCAATATGATCGAAGGGTCATACATGATGGGTTTAAGAACCAATATTCTTTGATCATGAATGGACAGAAATACCAACTTGGACCTTTGTCTCCAAAGACCATTTTTGAAGACCAAATGAGAATAAAAGAGCAATATGAAGAACTTGAATTTTCATTGGCTGAAACTGCTAAGTCCGAGGGTTTGGAGGGTTGTGGATCAGGTTTGACAAGGTGGAACATAAAGTCAAAAGAGACTGATGAGCCCATGTTTGATCCAAATAAAGGAAATGGGTGTGCCTCTGCTGACAACTTAAACTTTTGGTAGAAATGGTTAGCGTTCTTTCCGATTAAGCATGCTGGTGCAGGGTCAGTATTGGGATGGGTGACCTCCTAGGAAGTGCTTAGCCCAGTCGTATCATTTGGTATCAGAGCCTATTTATCAGATCTGATCCCACTACTCTAGGTTCGAGGACAAACCTTCTTAAAGAGAGAGGGAATGATAAGTCTGAGGGTTTGGAGGGCTGTGGATCAGGATCGACAAGGTGGCACATAAAGTCGAAAGAGACTGATGAGTCCATGTTTGATCCAAATAAAGGAAATGGGTGTGCCTCTGCTGACAACTTAAGCTTTTGGTAGAAATGGTTAGCATTCTTTTTGGTTAAGCATACTGGTGTAGGGACAGTGCCAAGTTGAGTGACTTCCTGGGAAGTGCTTGGCCCAGTAGCATCAGAAACTTTGGGGAGGGAGCAAGAAAGAGAGAAAAAAGAAAAAGGTGAAATGAGTTGTAAGAATGAGAGCAATGGGAAACACAAGGGGAGAGGGGATAAGGGAGGAATGAATGAAAGAAAAATGAGTGTTTATACAAAAATGAGTGATGTGAGGAAAACACTAACCATGAGTCAGCTTATACTTGTACTTATGTACAAGGATGTTTTGATTATATCTAACGAGCTTGACAAGAGTTTGCCTAGTATTATTGTTGATTTATTGTGAGAACATGAAGATCTCTTTCTTGAAGATGTGCCTAAGGGGTTGCCACTAATTCGAGGAATTGAACATCAAATTAATTTCATTCCTAGTGCAAGCATACCAAATAGGCCAGCTTATAGATGCAACCCTGAGGAGACCAAGAAAATCCAAAGGCAAGTGAGTGAACTTATGGAGAAGGAGTATGTGCATGAAAGCATGAGTCCATGTGCGGTTCCTGTATTATTGGTGCTTAAAAAGGATGGTTCATGGAGGATGTGTGTTGATTCCTGAGCCATCAACAAAATAACGGTGAAGTATGGACATCTTATTCCTAGGCTAGATTATATGTTGGATGAATTGTATGGTTCTTGTGTTTCTTCTAAAATTGATTTAAAATCTGGATATCATCAAATTAGAATGCATGAAGGTGATGAATGGAAAACTACTTTCAAAACTAAACATGGTTTGTATGAATGGTTAGTAATGCCCTTTGGCTTAACTAATGCACCAAGAACATTTATGCGATTAATGAATCATGTTTTGCGTGCTTTCATTGGAAAGTTTGTGATGGTTTATTTTGATGATATTCTTGTGTATAGCAAATCTTTATATGAGCATGTAACACATTTAAAGGTTGTTTTTGATGTGTTAAAGCAAGAAAATTTATATGTTAATCTTAAGAAATGCACTTTTTCCACTGATAAAATTACTTTTCTTGGATATATTATTAATGACAAGGGAATTTATGTTGCTCGAATAGAGAAAAGAACTCAACAATATGAAAAGCAACATAACAAGGGAAGAAAGAAAGTTATATTTGAATTAGTGATTGGCTTTGGGTACACTTGAGGAAAGAACGATTTCCAAGCCAAAGGAAGTCTAAATTAATGCCAAGAGGGGATGGACCATTCCAAGTCCTTGAAAGAATCAATGACAATGCCTACAAGCTTGAATTGCCAAGTAAGTATAGCAATATTAGTGGCTCTTTCAATGTTTCTGATTTATCTTTGTTTGATGTAGGTGATGATTCAAGGATGAATCCTTTCGAGGAAAGGGGCAATGATGAGGATCAACTAGGGAATGATTCAGCTAAGGTTATAAGTAACATCAAGAATGATACTTTAACCACTCATAGAGGACCAATGACAAGAGCTAAAGCTAAAAGGATGAAAAAAGAATTAACTTGCTTACTTGAAGAAATTTGGGAGGATCAAGCTCATCTAGATTGATACAAATGATACAAATGCCACCTAAGATGGTCAAGAGAGCAAAACAGATGATTTGAAGTTGATTGCAAATAAGGAAACTTTTCCTGACATGGACAGTCTCGTTGACCCGATCACAAGGTCGTGTGCAAAAAGCCTAAAAGATCAACTTCAAATTTATGTACAAAAACATTTTGAATATGGGATGTCCAAACATAAAATTTCCATATATGAAAACAACAGAGAGCCCAAATATGTCAACAAAATTGGGCTAGAAGACTTGAATCAAGCTTAAGTGCATTTGGGCTCGTTTTTTGGGTTCTTTTGAGGTGTGGGCCAAGTTGGCCAAATTTTGCTTATTTTTAAGGTTTAAATCTGTTTGTTTTTGAACCTCTTCTTCAAAGACCTTTTAAATTACTTTGAGCATAACCACCAACCATTATAATCAGCCATTAAAACAATGTTCCACTACCATTTACCCATATTCTGTCCAGATACATCCATTTAAAGAGAGGGATTTCAGTTTTGAATTTGAAGACTTGACCATTCACCATGGGAGTTACAAATGCATTTATGGAGGAGAATTAATCTAGCATTAGGTGGTGTTTTATTTCTGATGTAAACCCCTATAAAAGGGGCTGTTTGCTTTGTTTTTGAGCATCCAAGAAAATTATGAATTATCATTTTATGAATGAAAAGAGAGTTTGCTTTCTTTGAGTTTTTATGCATAAGGTGTTGATTGAATTACAATTGAATTGTTCATTTGTATTTCAGTTTTAATTCCTATTTCTTGTGTTCTTGAGTGCTTATTTCATTGGGGTTCAAGAAAAACTTATGTGTATCTTGAGTTCTAATAAGAAAGAGCTCTTGGGTGTAAGAACAAATCACAATCTGATTGCTTGGGTGTAATTGGAAATCTGATTCGATTGACAAAGAGTTCTAAGAATTGAATTCGGGTCTTGGGGTTCCGCATCATAGATTCTATCAAGGATCTATGTATGCAAGAAGACCTTAACATTGTCAACATGTTTCAAACATCTTCAAATATGAAGACAATAGTCTAGCCCACATTGTTTGAATCAATCCAGCCCATTAGGCCATTCAGCCTTGATTAAATGTGCATGGATCTTGCGCTATCATTTTATTTTAATTATCAATTTGGGTTTAGTTTATTTGCTTTATGAAATTAACATATTAGATTTAGGGTTTTATTCTTGTTAAAGTTTGATTTTTTGATCAGTTGTCATTTGGGAGTTACAAAATGAATCCTTTTAATGTATAACAACTCTTTTCAATGAGAGTTAGTGGGGATTAAAGGAAAGAATGTGGAAGAGCTATAATAACAGCCATTTAGGATTCTTCTACCTCACTTTGGCTATAAATATTAATAATGAGAAAAATATAAGAATTCTTTGTGAATCTACACAATGCAACAAACATGTTGATGATTTCATTATGCCATGTGGACCAATCACAAGATCACAATAAAAAAAAACTCCAAAATGTATTCCAACACTTCATTCAGAGGTGAATTAATGAAGAGGGGGACCAACTTGTATTGAATATGAAGGAACATGAAGAGGAAGTCATAAACTCACAAAGAAGCATGAAGAATCTGCCCATAAATATAGTGATGGGAATTAGCACGAATTTGGAATATGATATTGATGTGGTTTAGTGCTAGTGTGATTAGACACATGTGAACCAACACCAAAGTGCATGTAGAATCTGCCCATCAATGTTGTCAAAATTAGGGGCAGTAATTTAGAATATATTATTGATGTGGATGGATAATTAATGCTAGTGTGACTAGATATATGTAAACTTAGAATTTTACGCCATTAGTTCTTCTTTTGCAGCTATATAGGGAGGGAAAAAGAACTCAAAAGGGTGGATACAAATTTCCAGTTTATGCTGAATGTAATTAATGTGTTTTCAAGTTTGAGAGGATTTCTTCTTATTCTTGTTGCATGAAGAATTGGTTCTAACTTATCAAGTCTGACTTATGGCATTTAAATCAATTAATTTCTTCATTCCAATCACCCAGGTTCTCAATTACAGGTTAGTTGTGGGTTTGGTAGGGAGGATTTATTTTTTGAGTTCTAAGATTCTATGCTAGATGTGTATGTGGGGTTCTAGATGTAATATTTGATCCATGGGTTCTGCATCATTTGGTATTAGAGCTTTGGCTTGAAGATAAATCTCTAGGTATCTTTTATGTTTTAATTATCTCAGTTTCTTTCTTGTTCTTGTTTATCATCTAAATCTGCTCATATTTTTCTGCTCTTGTTGCACCTTGTTCTTGTTCTTTAGAATTTGTGTTCTTATCTTTCATTTTCTATTGTATATTGAAAGTTCAAAGGATAAAAGAACGTAAAAGATCAAAAAAAAAAGAAGAAGAAAAGAACCATATTCAGTTTCTAAGACTCTTAATTTTTTTGTTCTTGTTGCACCTTGTTCTTGTTCTTCAAATCTATGTTTTTTTTATCTTTTCATTTTCTATTCTTGTTTATTGAAAGTTTAACAAAAAAAAAAGAAGGAAAACATGAAAAGAAAAAAAACAAAAGGAAAAAAAGGAATCAGATTCAACTTCCTCAATATATGAAAAAAAAATTTCATACCTATTTCTGTCCAGTATTTTTCTACACAAGTGTGTAAGAGTTTTTGCTTATTTATGCCGTTATAGCTCTCTACCTTACTATATTTAATCAAATTGCATCAGTTCCTCATTTTGCATTGATTTAGCATTTAAAATATGAAATTTAGAGCATAACTTACATTGGAAATAGATTTAGCTTGCATATTCAGATTACTTATTGGAATGATATGAATTCTACTTTTCAATATCCGGAATTGTTTTTTTTTTCTTTGTATTCTTAGTTTCATTCTTTCACATACCTCTTGTTTCTTGTATGCATTAAGTAGCTAATTCTCAATCATAGTTACTTTGGTTTAATTAACACAAATGCTTTTTGCTTCTTGTGTTAACTCTCAGTTCTTATTGTTTAAATTAAATTACTTTTAGAATTGCTGAATTCATTTTTTTTCATTAGGTTCCTTGTAGAGTCTTTAAAACAAAACTTGTTTTACTTGATTTAAGTGGATCCAGTTCTGAAATTCAACTTGATAAAAGAAGAATTGAGAGGTAAAAAGGATCAAGTTTTGAGTGAAATACAAAAGAAGTAACAATCTGATCTTGAGTGAAACATGTAAGGGAGTGTGGTGAGAAAATTTTCTTTGCTAAAATTTTCTTGTAGGTTCTTCTTACATCATGTCAAATTCTGAAAGTGAAAAATGTGATATGACCATAAATGACATAGCCTTCATGTTAGAGGCAATGCTAAGGAGATTTGAAAGGTTTGATTTGGTCATAAACAACATGAAAGGTGATGTAGATAGCATAATGCAAAGGCAACGAAATGATACTAATCGAAGGGGGCAGAATAGAGGGAGAGGAAATATGATGAATGATGATGAGGTAGAAAGGGAAGATGATGAAGAAAGTGAGGGATCAATAGCCCCAAAAGACATGAAAGAAGGGGCAGCAACATATCTTCAATAAAAATGAAGATACCATCATTCAAGGGGAGAAATGATGCTGAAGCTTACCTTGAATGGGAAAGAAAAGTTGAGTTGGTGTTTGATTGTCATAATTATAGTGAAATGAAGAAAGTTAAAATTGTAGCAGTTGAATTCACAGATTATGCACTAATTTAGTGGGATCAATTGATGATTTCCAAGAGAAGAAATGGAGAAAGAACCATCACTACTTGAGTTGAAATGAAATCTTTGATGAGAAAGAGATTTGTACCATCTTACTACTATTGAGAGCTTCATCAAAGATTGCAGCGGTTAACTCAAGGATCCATGTTAGTGGAGGATTACCATAAAGAGATGGAGATGATCATGAGTAGAACTAATATAAAGGAGGATCTAGAAATCACTATGGCTAGATTTTTGAGTGGGCTAAATAGGGAGATTGACAACATAATTGAATTACATCATTATGATCATTATGTGGAGCTTGAAGATATGGTATATATGGCCATGAAAGTGGAGAAGCAACTGAAACTCAAGGGAGCAACAAATGGGATTTTCTAATTTCAGCCCTAGTTTCACTTCAAAGTGGCCAAAGAAAGATGATAATCCTAAAGGGAAGGAGGCTGCATGGAAAGGAAAGGAAAAGCAAGTTCCAGCCGACCCTAAAGGTAACTCTAAAACATCTAACTCTAATCAAAAGCATAGTACCATTAAATGCTTTAGGTGTTTAGGAGTAGGACATATAGCATCTCAATGTCCAAATAAGAAAATCATGCTGATAAGAGATAATGGTGAAATTGATAGTACTAGTGAACATGAAAGTGATGATGATGATAATGATAGCATGCCACCATTAAAGGAAATTGAACATATCATTGAATACACTACCCATGGTGAATCTTTGGCTATTATAAGAGCTTTAAACATGCAAATTAAAGATGAAGCAAGTAATCAAAGAGAGAACATTTTCCATACTCATTGCATTGTGAATGGAAAAGTGTGCAACATGATCATTGATGGGGGTAGTTGAACAAATGTTGCTAGTACTGATTTTGTGGATAAATTATGGTTAGCATGCACAAAACATCCTAGTCCCTAAAAGCTGCAATGGTTGATTGATTGTGGAGAGGTGAAGGTAACAAAGCAGTTTCTATTTTCTTTTGCAATTGGGAGATACAAAGATGAGGTTTGTTGTGATGTTGTGCCCATGCACGCTAGCCATATCCTTCTTGGTCGCCCATGGCAGTTTGATAGGAAGGCTTTGCATGATGGCTTTAAGAATCATTATTTTTTCAGCATAAATGGTTTAAATTTTACTCTTGCTCCATTGTCACCTAAACAAGTTATGAAGATCAAGCGAAGATTTTTAGTTCATTTAAAAGGAATTCTGGTGGTGAGGATAAAACAAATAAAAATGGAGTACAAGTGGCCAAGTGTGAGCAAAAGAATAATAAAAATGGCCCATTGGTGAGATGAAAAGAGAAAGGGAGAGAAAATAAAAGAGAGAGTTCATATGCAAAAGAAAAAGAGTTAAGGAGTGCTTTTTGTGAGAAAAAAAGTCCGATTGTACTTAGGTATAAAAAGACCTTTATTTCTACATCTGACCTTGATAACCTGACGCGGACCCTTAGCAACGATGGCAGCAAACCCAACGTCTAACAACGGTAGAGAACTCCTTGAAACTTGATAATCACCTCCTAAGGAATCCAACGCCTATAAAGAGACGCGAACTCACTATGATGAAGGATTTAGTTGGTAAGAAGAAGGAAAACGCCACAACTCTCGTTGATAAGTAAACCTAATTCTTGATGCAAAGAAAGAATTAAAGAATCCACTCTAATCTCTCTCACACGAAAATTCACAAGAAGAACTTGTAGAAGAATTCAAAAATTTTTAATAATAAAGGTGTCCCCTAATTCGGCCTTGGTGTGCCTTCATAATCAGCTTTGGTGTGCCTTCTTCAAGCTCTATTGTGCACTTTTCCATTGCCATTTCAGTCACTTCCTTTGAAATTTGATCTTGAATATGCAATCCCATAGCTGCTCCAAACTCCTTAGCTCTGCTCCTAGTCAATGGCCCATTTGGAAGCACCAATAGATCCTTACCTCGTGGCGGGTTCGTATCATTCTTCCCCTCTTTAAAAAGATTTGTCCTCAAATCTGCATCATCATAAGAAGATAAATCAGACACATTAAAAGTAGTACTAACACCATATTCACCAGGCAAGTCTATCTTGTATGCATTATCATTGATCTTTGCCAACACTTGAAATGGACCATCACCACGTGCATCAAGCTTATTCTTCCTTTGATTTGGAAACCTCTCCTTTCGGAAGTATACCCAAACCCAATCTCCTACTTGAAACTTCATCTCACGCTTCCCTCTATTTGCAGAATCAGCATCTCTTGTTCCTTTTCTCAATATTCGCCCTTGCTTTCTCATGCATCTCTTTCACCAATTTAGCTTTCTTCTCACCATCTAAACTAACAAGCTCATGAGAAGGTAAAGAAACAAGATCCAAAACTGTTAGTGGGTTAAAACTATAAACAAGCTCAAAAGGTGAATATCCTATAGAAGAATGAATAGCACGATTATAAGCAAAATCAATAAATGGCAAACAATCTTCCCAAGAACTCAAATTCTTACCCACTAAAGCTCTCAACATGGTACCTAAAGTTCTATTTACTACTTCTGTTTGTCCATCCGTTTGAGGATGACAAGTGGTGGAAAATAATAACTTAGTACCTAACTTTCCCCAAAGCACACGCCAAAAGTGAGACAAAAACTTGGTGTCTCTATCATAAACTATGGATTTTGGTATCCCATGAATTCGAACCACCTCCTTAAAGAAGAGTTCGACTACTAAACTAGCATCATCACTCTTATGACATGGGATAAAGTGTGCCATCTTACTAAACCTATCAACAACCACAAATATGCTATCTCTCCCCCCCTCTTAGTCCTTGGTAATCCTAAAACAAAGTCCATACTAATGTCCATCCAAGGAGAACTAGGAACGGGTAATGGCATATACAAACCACGAGGCATAGACTTAGACTTAGCTTGCCTACAAGCCAAACAAGCCTTACAAATCCGAATTACATCCCTTTTCATATTCGGCTAATAAAAGTGTTCATTCAGCATGTCTAAAGTCTTATTAACTTCAAAATGCCCCATCAAACCCCCACAATGTGATTCTAATACTAGCAAATCTCTCATAGAACATCTAGACATGCATAATTTTGAACCCTTAAACAAAAATCCATCATGTCTATAGAAAGAATTAAAAGCACCATGCTCACAAGCATCATAAACATTGCCGAAATTAGAATCACCAACATATAAGTCCTTTATACATTCAAATCCAAGCAATTTAGTACTCAAAACATTAAGTAAAGCGTACCTTCTTGAAAGTGCATCTGCCGCTACATTGTCTTTACCTTGCTTGTATTTGATCACATAAGGAAACTTCTCAATCTTCACAACCCATTTTGCATGTCTTTTATTCAACTTGCCTTGCCCTCTCAAATGCTTCAATGATTCATGGTCTGAATGGATCATGAATTCCTTGGGCAGCAAATAAAGCTCCCATACTTCCAATGCTCTCACCAAAGCATATAGCTCCTTGTCATAAGTTGAATAATTCAGCTTTGCTCCATTAAGCTTTTCACTAAAGTATGTAATGGGCTTCTTCTCTTGCATCAAAAAGCTCCAATACCTACACCAGAAGCATCACATTCAATTTCAAAAGTAGAATCAAAGTTAGGTAAAGCTAAAACGGGTGTAGTAGAAAGCTTCTCTTTCAAAGCATCAAATGCTTCTTGTTGCTCCTTGCCCCAAACGAATCCCACTTCTTTCTTGATTATGCTAGTCAAGGGGGCTGCCAATGTAGAGAAATTAGGGACAAATCTCCTATAGAAGCTTGTCAATTCGTGAAAACTCCTCACTTCTGTGACACTTGAAGGATTCGGCCACTCTTGGATAGCTTTCATCTTCTCTTGATCAACTTCAATTACCTGCATACTTACAACAAAACCAAGAAAAACAACCCTATCTAGACAAAAAGAACACTTCTTAAGCTTAGCATAAAGGTTTTGCTCCCTAAGGATTTCAATCACTTTCCTAACATGTTTAACATGTTCTTCCTCAGTTTTGCTATAAATCAGAATATCATCAAAGTAAACTACCACAAACTTACCTAAATAAGCTCTCAAAACATGGTTCATTAATCTCATGAAAGTACTAGGTGCATTAGATAAACCAAAAGGCATAACTAACCATTCATACAAACCATATTTCATTTTGAAGGCAGTCTTCCATTCATCTCCAGGCTTCATGCGAATTTGATGATAACCACTCATAAGATCAATCTTTGTGAAATATTTCGCCCCATGCAATTCGTCCAACATGTCATCAAGTCTAGGAATGGGATGTCTATACTTCACAGTAATCTTGTTCACAGCCCTACAATCAACACACATCCTCCAAGAACCATCTTTCTTGGGTACTAATAAGACTGGAACGGCACAAGGACTAAGGCTCTCGCGAACCAAGCCTTTCTCCAAAAGCTCTTCATCTTGTCTTTGCATCTCTTTTGTCTCCATAGGATTGCTCCCATATGCTGGCCGGTTTGGAATTATAGAACTAGGGCGTATCATAACCAACACCAATGGATCCTTAACTCGTGGCTGGTTCGTATCATAGCCCTTTGCCTAGTTGTGTTAGTTCTCTTTTACATGAATTTGGAGATATTTTTCCAGAAGATGTACGTAAAGGTTTACCACCTTTAAGAGGGATTGAGCATCAAATTGACTTCATTTCGGGCTCAACAATTTCTAATCGACCAGCTTATAGAAGTAATTCAGAAGAAACCAAGGAACTTCAAAGGCAAGTGGAGGATTTGCTAGCAAAGGGACATGTGCATGAAAGTCTTAGTCCATGTGTTGTTCCGGTGTTATTAGTCCCAAAGAAGGATGGATCATGGAGAATGTGTATGGACTATCGAGCAATTAATAAAATCACGGTGAAGTATAGACATCCAATTCCTAGACTTGATGATATTCTTGATGAGTTGAGTGGTTCTTGCATTTTTACTAAATTGAATTGAAAAGTGGTTACCATTAAATTAGGATGAAAGAAGGAGATGAGTGAAAACTGCATTCAAAATAAAATATGGTCTTTATGAGTGGTTATTTATGCCATTTGGTTTATCTAATACACCTAGTACATTCATGAGATTAATGACCATGTTTTGCGTGCAAATCTTGGTAAATTTGTTGTATATTTTGATGACATACTCATTTATAGCAAATTAGTAGATGAGCATGTAGAACATATTAGGGTTATTCTTGATGTTTTGAGAAAGGAAGAATTGTATGCCAACTTGAAAAAGTGCATGTTTTGTAGTGATAAAATCATATTCTTAGGTTTTATGGTTAGTGCACATGGAATTGAGGTTGATGATGAAAAGGTAAAGGTAATAAGAGATTGGCCAGCACCTAAAACCATGAGTGAGGTAAGATGTTTTATGGTTTGGCTAGTTTCTATAGAAGGTTTGTTAAAAATTTTAGTTCCATTGCTGCACCATTAAATGAATTGGTAAAAAAAGATGTAAAGTTTAATTGGACTGAAATTCATCAAAAGGCATTTAATTTGTTGAAAGAAAGGTTAACTACTCCAATTCTTGCTTTACCAGATTTTGATAAGACCTTCGAATTAGAGTCTGATGCTTCAAGTATGGGCATAGGTGCTGTTTTGATGCAAGAAGGGAAACCAAATGCATATTTTAGTGAGAAGCTTCATGGTGCACAAAAAA
Organism: Garcia nutans; assembly: GCA_947685225.1. NCBI lineage: Eukaryota > Viridiplantae > Streptophyta > Magnoliopsida > Malpighiales > Euphorbiaceae > Garcia > Garcia nutans. Next base: position 23,264,989 of record CANTUV010000044.1, read on the forward strand.
TTATTTCACTTGTGTCAAGGAGCTATATGCTTTGGTAAGAGTTTTACAAGTGTAGCAACATTACTTATTGCCTAAAGAGTTTGTTATTTATACAGATCATGAATCATTAAAACATCTAAAGGGGCAAACCAAGCTGGACTGAAGACATGAAAAGTGGATAGAGATCATTAAGCCATTTTCATATGTGATAAAGTATAAGCATGGCAAAGACAATGTAGTAGCAGATTCACTTTCAAGAAGGTATTCCTTAGTCTCAAATCTTAGTTCTAAGTTATTAGGCTTTGAGCAAATTAAGGATATGTATGCCAATGATGTTGACTTTGCAAATATTTATAAAGCATGTGAGCATTCTGCATTTCAGAAGTTTTATAGGGATGATGGGTACTTGTTTAAGGATGGAAGATTATGCATGCCTAGTTGCTCATTAAGGGAATTGTTTGTGCGTGAGGCACATAGTGGAGGACTCATGGGACATTTTGGGGTATTTAAGACTTTAGGCATTTTGCATGAACATTTTTTTTTGGCCAAACGTGAGAAAAGATGTTGACAGAATTTGTGCCAAGTGTATTGCATGAGTCCAAAATCTAAGTCTTTACCTCATGGGTTGTATACTCCTTTACCTATTCTTAATGCACCTTGGATTGAAATATTTATGGACTTTGTTTTGGGGCTGCCTATGACTAGAAAAGGGAAAGATAGCATATTTGTTATTGTTGACATATTCAGCAAAATGGCTCATTTAATTGCATGTCACAAAACTGATAATGCAACAAATATTGCTAATTTGTTCTTTGGGGAAGTAGTTCGTTTACATGGAATTCCTAATACAATTGTGAGTGATAGAGATGTGAAGTTCTTGAGTCATTTTTGGCATGTTTTGTGGAATAAATTAGGTACTAAATTATTGTTCTCTATAACTTGTCATCCAAAACCGATGGACAAACAGAAGTGGTAAATAGGACTTTAGGATCTTTGCTACATGCTGTTGTGGGTAAGAAATTGAAAACTTGGGAAGATTATTTGCCATTAGTTGAGTTTGCATATAATAGAAGCATACATTCTTCTACAGGTTATTCACCATTTGAAATTATTTATGGTTTTAATCAGCTTACACCACTTAATCTGTTTCCTTTGCCATTAAATGAAATAACTAACTTAGATGGTGAAAAGAAAGCGGAGTTGGTTAAGAAGATACATGAGAAGGCACAAGCTCATCTTGAGAAGAAATATGAATCATTTGCTCATAATGCAAATAGAAGAAGGAAACAAGTGGTTTTCCAACCTGGTGATTGGGTATGGATTCATATGAGGAAGGAAAGGTTTCCTAAACAAAGGAAATCCAAGTTGGATGCAAGGGGAGATGGCCCATTCCATGTTTTAGAATGAATTAATGACAATGCCTATAAAATCGATCTACTAGGTGAGTATAATGTTCCTGCAACTTTCAATGTTAGTGATCTTTCTCCTTTCGACGTAGGTTCAGATTTGAGGGTAAATCTTTTTGAGCAAGGAGGGAATGATGAGAAAACTATAAGCAATCTTGGTGAATCTACACAATACAGTAAATATGTTGATGATATCATTATGCCAAGTGGACCAATCATAAGATCACAATAAAAAAAAAACTCCAACATGTGTTCCAACACTTCATTCAAAGGTGGATTAATGAAGAGGGAGACTAACTTGTATTGAATATGAAGGAACATGAAGAGGAAGTCAAAAACTCACCAAGAAGCATGAAGAATCTGCCCAGAAATATGGTGATGGGCATTAACACGAATTTGGAATATAATATTGATATGGTTTAGTGCTAGTGTGACTAGACACATGTGAACCAACACCAAAGTGCATGTAAAATCTGCCCATCAATGTTGTCAGAATTATGGGCAGTAATTTAGAATATATAATTGATGTGGATGGATAATTAATGCTAGTGTGACTAGATATAGTAAACCTAGAATTTTAAGCCATTAGTTCTTCTTTTGCAGCTATATAGGGAGGGGAAAAAGAACTCAAAAGGGTGGATACAAATTTCCAGTTTATGTTGAATGTAATTGATGTGTTTCAAGTTTGAGAGGTTTTCTTCTTATTCTTATTGCATGAAGAATTGGTTCTAACTTATCAAGTCTGACTTGTAGCATTTAAATCAATTCATTTATTCGTCCCAATCACCCAAGTTCTCAATTATAGGTTAGTTGTGGGTTTGGTAGGGAGGATTTGTATTTTAAGTTCTAAGATTCTATGCTAGATATGTATGTGGGGTTCTAGATGTAATATTTGATCCATGGGTTCTGCATTAATCAAAGCCAAACTAATTTGTAAGAGGACCATTTTGTTTTGAATGATAATCTGAATTTGCTCTTTATGAGTGCTTATGCTTAAGTTCTTTCATGAACTTTGAACTTATCAAACTAATTTGGTTTGTGGCATTCTCTAACAAAAAAAATTTATGTTTAACTCTTAACTTATCAGATCATATATGGTTTGTGGCATTGTGGATTGAATTTAAGTACTAGTTTCATTGGTAAATAATAACAATTGGAACTAGTTTTTTCCTAACTTCACTTGAGGAGGTCCTTGGGCTTTTTAATCATCTTGACTGGAGGGTGTTTTCTTGCATTCCATATTTATCATAACTTATTAGTTATTAGGGTATATGGTTTCTAAGATAATGATTTTCTATCAAAATTGATCTACCAAGTCAGTATAATGTTTTCTGCAACTTTCAATGTTAGTGATCTTTCTCCTTTCAATGTAGGTTCAGATTTAAGGACAAATCTTTTTAAGTAAGGAGGGAATGATGAGAAACTATAAGCAAGCTTGATGAATCTACACAAGGCAGCAAATATGTTAATGATATCATTATGCCAAGTGGACCAATCACAAGATCACAATCAAAGAAAATCCAGCATGTGTTCCAACACTTCATTCAAAGGTGGATTAATGAAGAGGGAGACCAACTTGTACTGAATAAGAAGAATCATGAAGGAAAAGTTAGAAACTTAGCAAAAAGCATGAAGAATCTGTCTATAAATATGTTGATGGGCATTAGCACTAATTTACAATATAATATTGATGTGTTTTAGTGTTAGTGTGACTGGACACATGTGAACCAACACCAAAATGCATGTAGAATCTGACCATCAACATTATCAGAATTATGGGCACTAATTTAGAATATAATATTGATGTGGATGGATAATTAATGCTAGTGTGACTAGATACATGTGAGCCTAGATTTCTAAGCCATTAATTCTTCATTTTCAGCTATATAGAGAGGAGTGGAAAGAATTAAAGGGGCTGATACGAATTTTCAGATTATTATCATTGTAATTTATGTGTTTCAAGTTTTGAGAGGTTTTCCTTCTTATTCTTATTGCATGAAGAATTAGTTCTAACTTATCAAGTCTGACTTGTGGCATTTTAAATTAATTCATTTTACTTCATCCCAATCACCCAAGTTCTCAATTACAAGTGGGTTTTGTAGGGATGATTTATTTTTGAGTTCTAAGATTCTATGCTAGATGTATATGTGGGGTTCTACATGTAATATTTGATCCATGAGTTCTGCATCAAAGTTTATTTGAGCACTCATGAGTACTTTGTCTTAAGTTCTTGCATGAATTTTGGAACTTATCTTTTCAATTTGTGGCATTGGAAATCTAGACTCTTTGCTTTCATTCTTAACTTATCAAACCTCTTTGTTTGTGGCATTTTGAGGAAATCAAAGTGCTATTCTAATTACTTAATTATAATTCCGTTGATAAAAGTGATTCAAATCAACTAGTTAGAGGGTGTTAATTTGCATTCTATAAATATCATAGTTCTTTAGATATTCAGGTATGTGGTTCCTAAATTGATGATTTCCATCATTTGCTATCAGAGACAAGGTTCCAAGTTTGAGGTTTGTGTATCCCTTTTAAATCTTTATTTGTTTTGCTTTTAATATTCTATTCTTATCCTTCTTTATATATCATCGCAGTTAAAAAAAAGGGTGTTCTTTACTCATTCTAATTTTATTTTCCTACTAGAATTATTGGTTATCATTCCTACATCTTATAAATAAATATATTTAAAAAGGCAAAAAAAAAGGTAAAAAAAAAGAAAAAAAAAGAATATTCATCTGTTGATATAGGAATTATATTTTTTTTCTTTGTCCTTGTGTAAACCACTTTTGAATTTTAACCTACCTTTATTTGTTCTTTAGACCTGCCTAATTTCACTCCACTGAATAAGTAATAATTTGAATTGTTTTGTAGCAGACCTTAGTTTATCTAAGAACCCAAAGAACAAAATAGGAGAGGTAAAAGGCAAAAGTGGTTAGATAAGTATCGAGAAAAGACAAATAATAGTGTGAAACATGAGTGGTATAAATCAAGTCATCAAGTGAAACACATGAGGGTGTGTGAGGTTGTTCTACTTTGTTTTACAAGTTTTAAAGATGTCTAACAAAAAAAAAAGAAGTGGGTTGTTCTTCATATGATCCAAAAATAAAAGCTATGCAGTAACAATTTGAGAGGATGTTTAACATGATGGGAGCATTCAATGATTGACTTGAAAGGCATGATGATATTCACAAATGTTTGCAAGGCGAACCAATTCAACGAAGACAACCAGCCTTGATCAAGAAGATTGTGAAAGTGAGGATATGGATGATGATCAAATCACTTTGGTTGGTCAAAACATCAATCCTAGGAGGTAAGCTAGGAGGGTACGTGTTGATGATGTAGATTGCAACATTGGCAACACTAGGATGAAAATTCCTCCATTTCAAGGAAGGAGCGAAAAGTGGAGCTAATCTTTGAATGTCACAATTATTCCAAAGGGAAAAAGGTAAAACCTACTATTGTTGAATTTTGTGATTATGCTATTGTTTGGTGGGATCAAATTTTCAAGGAAAGGCATAGAAATGTTGAAAGATCCATAGAGACATGGAGGGAGATGAAGCAAATCATGAGAAAAAGATTTATCCCAAGTTATTTATTACTATAGAGAATTGCATCAAAGGCTGCAACCTTTGACACAAGGCTCTATGGGTGTAAAGAAGTACCATAAAGAGATGGAAATGGCCATGATAAGGGCTAATATGGAGAAGGATCATGAGGCTATGATGCGAACCAAGATAATGGAGGTGAACTCACATGCATAGGGGATGGAAAGCTAGAAATGCCACCTAGTCCTATCACAAGATTAAGGGCAAGTAAGCTTAATGCAACCTTGCATTCTTATGTTCAAAGCTTGGTTATAAAGGAGATCAAAGAAGAAGCATGGATCCCACTTGAAGACCTAAAATTGAATTAAGGTCCAAGATTGATTACCTTACTTTGGGTTTGTGAAGATAATCACAATAAGTAGCCCAATGGGTCTATCATAAATAAGAGAGCATTCCATCTTATTTATCCAGACATATGGGCTTGGTTTAGCATACTTAATTATTTTTAATAGGCCCAATAAAGTTAAATTAAATCCAGCTTATTATAGTATAGACAAGAGCCTTGTTTGGTTGCCTTTAAATTAAAGCATTATTTTACTTTAAACAATAGTGGGCATCCAAACATGTCACTGATATTTTAATTAGGATTAGCATGTTTTTGGAGTATAAAAACTCTAGTTTTGCATGTAAGATGGCAGATTACTCTTTGATTAAAATTTCATAGTTCTTTTCCAAGTGAGACTGTGCTCTCCATTGGTTACTTCAAGGATTATTTCATTATCAGGTTTGTTTTAACTTGTGGCATAAATTCAATTCTTTTTCCTTATACTCTTTGTTACTAGTTCCTTGCTGAATTAGGGGTGAAGGGTTATTTTTCCTAATTGATTAAATTGGGGTTTGATGCTTGAATTGATTTGGAGGTTGTCTAGACTTAGATTCTGGGGGATTGCCACATCATTTGATATCAAAGCTTTAGGTCTAAGTCAACTATATCTATCTTTAAATTACTGATATTCAGTGTTATTTATTCAATTGTATAAAAAATACAAAAAAAAAATTAGGATTCTTTGTTGGAAGCCCAATCTGGCCAACCTATTGTACAAAAAAAAAAGTTGTATGTATGCAAATTGCATCCTTTACTACATATGTACTAATTTGCTTTAAATTGATTGCTGCCCTATTAATTTGAATTGCTATAATTATAAATTGCTCAACTCTAGTTATAATTAAACTTTTTTGAGCATTATATGGTGAAATTCGTAACTACTATTGATGGGATTGATGTTGAGTTTATAAGTTAGGAATTTGGTCAAAATTGCTGGAATCTTTGCAATTGGTGGTTATTACATTAAATTAAATATCTTTTTTTTTTGCATATCTGACGTCAATTTGGGGTTGAATAAGTGTGATTAGGGTTCTGGTTCAAATTCCATTAGGGAGAACAAACTTCTTTCATTATTGTTACTATTTTGTTTTATTTTTTTGCACTCTTTATTTCTTTTCTTTGTTTGCTATCCTACTTGTTTCCATCACATTAGATTGAGTAATTTTGTATTTATATTACTCAGATTACACAATATTGGATCTACACACCTCACTCTTCATCTTTGTGTGCACATATATATTATATTGTCTTCTTTCTTTTTTCTTCCATTAATTTGCCTCTAGAATTGTTATTCTCTTAGGATTCTTTGTTTTTTTTATTATTGAATTTTTTTGCTACTTGTTATTTCTGATTTGGTTGTTTGCATTGATCTAGACAAGTAACTGAAAGTGAGCACACAATCTCAGTAAAAGGCAAGAGAGTGTGAGGAAATAAGAGGGTAAAAATCTGGTTTGAGTGAAACATGAGTGGAGTGACATATTATCGAGTGTAAACACATGAGGGAGTGTGAGGACTTTTTTTCTTCTTTTCTAACATTTTCTTACAGTGTTACATCATGCCTAAAGAGGCAGACAAAAGTAGTGAAATGAGCATGAAAGATGTAGTTTTTGTATTAAAAGCTATGCAAAAACAATTTGAGAATTTTAGTTTAGATGTTATGAATTTGAGATGAAGTTGAGGAGGTTAAGCCATCCCAATAATCAGGAGCTACATCAGCTAGGCAAAGGAAAACTAGGCAACAAACTTATGATGGAGATACAGAGTCCCATGATGAACTTAATGAAGATGAAGATGAAGATGGCCTTCAATCTTCAAGATTTAGGCCAAGAAGAGATGGGGGGGCTAGGAAGAGATATGACGCGGACCCTTAGCAACGATGGCAGCAAACCCAACGTATAACAATGGTAGAGAACTCCTTGAAACTTGATGATCACCTCCTAAGGAACCCAACGCCTATAAAGAGACACGAACTCACTATGATTGAAGGATTTAGTTGGTAAGAAGAAGGAAAATGCCACAACTCTTGTTGATAAGTAAACCTAATTCTTGATGCAAAGAAAGAATTAAAGAATCCACTCTAATCTCTCTCACACGAAAATTCACAAGAAGAACTTGTAGAAGAATTCAAAAATTTTTATTAAATCTTGTATCCTGAAATTCAGCCTAATAGTGCCCTTAAATAAGGGTTACAAAATTCCTAATTGCATATGGAAAACTAAAACATTCCTAATTGCATAAGGAAAACATTCCTAATTGCATAAGGAAAAACATAAAGTAATCCTAATCCACTAAGGAAAATATAAAGTATGGAAACAAAATCCTATTTTTAAGCCTTCCATAATGATAAAAACGTGGCCCATTAAACAGAATTAATAATCTTTAAGCAATGGGTCCATCCAGCTATTCTCACAAGGCTTCAGAAATCTCACACGTACACTGTAAAACTGGCTGCACTCCAAGCTTTTCTTCCAATCACTTCCATCATCTTACTAAGGCCTTAAATTACTTCCCAAGGCTTTATATGAATCCCCATGGACTTTTCTTGCACGATGGACCTCTTTAGCTAGCCTTTAGCTTCCATATTCACACTAAGCATCATAATCAGCTTTGGTGTGCCTTCTTCAAGCTCTATCTCCATCTTCTTGAATGATAATTCTTGAAGCTCTTTGGAAATCTCTTCTTGAATATGCAAAGCCATACTAGCTTGATATCTCTTTGCCTTGCTCCTAGTGATTGGTCCACTTGCTAGCTTCAAGGGATCCTTTCTTGCATCATTCTCCCCCTCTTCAAAAAGATTTGTCCTCAAATCTGCATCATCAAAAGGAGAAAGATCACTTACATTGAAAGTAGCACTAATATTATACGTACCTGGTAAGTCGATCTTGTAGGCATTGTCATTAATCTTCTCCAGCACTTGGAATGGGCCATCTCCTCTAGCTTGCAACTTGTTCTTCCTTTGGATAGGAAACCTCTCTTTTCGAAAATGCACCAAAACCCAATCTCCTACTTGAAACTTCATCTCACGTCTCCCTCTATTTGCAGAATCAGCATATCTTTTGCTCCATTTCTTAATATTTGCCCTTGCTTTCTCATGTAACTCTTTTGTCTCCATAGGATTGCTCCTATATGCTGGCCGGTTTGGAATTGTAGAACCGGGTATGAAGTCAATTTGATGTTCAATCCCTCTTAATGGTGGCAAACCACTAGGAAGGTCTTCAGGATACACATCCTCAAAATCCTGCAACAAAGAAACAAAACTAGAAGGTAAAGAATCAAGAGATTCTTCATTGTCAGCAAGTAACAATTCTTTATACATAATAATGAGTACAAGCTGCCCTACATCTATCTCTCTTGCTCTTGCATAAAAAGTATGTTTTGCTTTTTCTCCTTGCTTATTTTCTCTCACCAATGGGCTATTTATTTGTTTGCTTACTTTCTTTTGACTCTCGGCCTCTTTTCCCTTTCTGCACTCACTCACTTTATTATTTTCTCTCTCCCTACCCTTAGAATTACCCTTGGGTGTTGAAGAAACATCATTGACCGAATTTGAACCCCCTTGGTTCATGTTGGCTGAAACTTCTTTCTCCCTCTCTAGCATCCTCTTCTGATCTTTATACACCTCTTGAGGTGATAATGGTGCTAGAACAACCTTCTTTCCCTCATAAGTAAAGGTATACTTATTAGAAAAGCCATCATGTTGTGCCCTTCTATCATGCTGCCAAGGTCTTCCTAATAGCAATTGTCCAGCTTGCATTGGCACTACATCACACAAAACCTCATCTTTATACCACCCAATGGAGAATGGTACCTTGACTTGCTTCAACACTTTTACTTCTCCAGCGTCATTGAACCATTGCAACTTGTAAGGATTGGGATGTTTAAAACAAGCTAACCCCAATTTATCCACCATTGTAGTACTAGCAGCATTGGTACAACTTCCACCATCAATGATAAGTGTACAAACCTTACCATTCACCAAACACCTAGAGTGGAAAAGATTCTTCCTTTGATCCAAGCCTTCTTCCTTGACTTGAATATTCAAGGCTCTTCTAGTAACAAGCATCTCTCCATGTTCAACATTCAAGACTTGATTCTCCCAAGCCTCTTCATCATATTTTGCCCTATCACCACATTCGGCCTCCTCTTCTTCTTCATGTTCAGATTCTGATTCAATTTCCCCTTCATGGGTTGCAATCATCACCCTCTTATTCGGACATTGAGAAGCAATGTGTCCACTTCCCAAACACTTGTAGCATTTAATTTCCCTACTTGGAGTAGGTCTAGAAGGTGTTTCCTTGGCTTTTTTTGCATTCCCATCATTTGGCTTCTTGAAATTAGGATTTTAGGAAGAATTCTTTTGCAAAGAACCCTTGTAATCCCCTTTGTAGGAACCTCCACTCGAACTTGAACCCTTGAAGTTTGAAAAATTTCCACTAGCTTTAGAGTAGCCAATTTTCGAAATAGCTTTATTCTTCAATCTTCTCTCTATCTTCATGGCCTTTTGAACTAACTCTTCCATTGTGTTGAATTCATACATCTCCAATTCATTGGCTATGTTCAAATTCAATCCCCCAAGAAATCGTGACATCTTCTTGTCTTCATCTTCATCAATATTTGCCCTAGCCATGATCATCTCCATCTCTTTGTGGTACTCTTCCACACTTCTTCCACCTTGAACTAGTCTTTCTAGTCGATTGTACAAATCCTGAATGTAGTGAGATGGTACAAATCGGCTTCTCATTAGTTCTTTCAAGGTTGACCATTCAGGAATAGGCCTCATACCTTTCCCTCTTCTATTAGCTTTCAATTAATCCCACCAAAAGGTAGCATACCCTTTGAACTCTACGGCTGCCAAAACTGATTTCTTCTCTTCGGTGTAGTTATGGCATTCAAAAATCTGCTCAACTTTCCTCTCCCATTCTATGAACTCTTCTGCATTGTTCTTCCCTTCAAAGGAAGGAATCTTCATCTTGATGGAAGTAAGGTCACCATCAGTGGTAGGTTGATTTCCACCTTCATCTTCATCTTCTACCCTTTCGGCTGCTTCTAGGGCTTCAAGATTTCCTTGCCCTTCTCTCCTAAGCACTCTTCTAGCTCGCATTATGGGATTTGGATGTGCGGCTGGCTGCCCTTGTTGCACTTGCTGAATTTGTTGTGCTTGCCGTGCTGCATTCTCTTGCAATCTAGTATCCATCATCTCCATTCGTCCAAGCATTGCTGCCAAAGTCTCATTAAGCCTAGCCAAGCTTTCGGCCATAGCTCCTTCCTTGCTAGTCTCTTCTCCTTTTCCAGCCATGTTAACAAACAAAAAAACTCAAAGAAACAAGATTAGTAATAATAGAAATTCACTCAAGTGTTTAGAATTACCTCACTTTTCTTGTCTTCCTTGATTGCACTTCAGAACCAAGCTCACCAACCAACAATTGTCAAGTCGTTCAAGAAACTAGAACCTAAATCTTAGAACTAGATAGAAAACAAGACAAGTATCCGAAGGCAATGCAAGGTAATTTGCACTACTCGATATAGAACCAAGTATCGACACAAGCAAATGATACTTAGCAATGTAATGGAATTAAAAGCTAGATAAAGAAATCAGAAACAATGAAGACAATAAACAAGACGAATTTGGATATAATGAATCAAAAACAACCCACACTTGGCAAGCTGCTTTATGGACCTAATCAATTCTACCCAAAACGCTAGCTTCTAGACTCTAATTCCCACCTATAACACTCAAATAACATGAATATTAAGGTCTGATTTTCGAATTCCAAAAGCCCCTCAAACGGTAAAATTTTTTGCCCAAAAATTTTATTTCTTCTCACCCACCTAGATCTAATCCTTAGCACCCAATTAGCAAGAATATCAAACAATTTTTATTGAGGTGATTTTGTACTCTCTTTTTTTATTCCTCTCACTATCCCCTTGATTCGGGACTTAATTTACTCCTAAGAGCTTTTCGAAATCTGGACTTAATTCGCAACCCTAGATTCACTCAAAATCAAATCGAAATCAAACTTGAACAAAAACTCTAGCTTTTTCTTTCTTTCAAGAACCCTAATCTTGGTTTTGAATCCAATTCAGATGCAAAGGCTTAGGTTTCGAAATTCAATCAAACTCCTTTTCCTAGGTTTCAAATTACTCTTTGAACAATCTTTAGACTTTTTGAATTTTGATATATGACTCTTTTTCGAAAATTAAAGACTAGACTCCCTAAGAACCCTAAATCGCAGAAATTTAAAAGACCTAAATTAACAAACCCAAGAAAGACAAAGTAGATAAAAATTACCTTGTAGCAAGGCTCTGATACCAAATGACGCGGACCCTTAGCAACGATGGCAGCAAACCCAACGTATAACAATAGTAGAGAACTCCTTGAAACTTGATAATCACCTCCTAAGGAACCCAATGCCTATAAAGAGACGCGAACTCACTATGATTGAAGGATTTAGTTGGTAAGAAGAAGGAAAATGCCACAACTCTTGTTGATAAGTAAACCTAATTCTTGATGCAAAGAAAGAATTAAAGAATCCACTCTAATCTCTCTCACACGAAAATTCACAAGAAGAACTTGTAGAAGAATTCGAAAATTTTTATTAAATGTTGTATCCTGAAATTCAGCCTAATAGTGCCCTTAAATAAGGGTTACAAAATTCCTAATTGCATATGGAAAACTAAAACATTCCTAATTGCATAAGGAAAAACATAAAGTAATCCTAATCCACTAAGGAAAATATAAAGTATGGAAATAAAATCCTAATCCACTAAGGAAAATATAAAGTATGGAAACAAAATCCTATTTTTAAGCCTTCCATAATGATAAAAACGTGGCCCATTAAACAGAATTAATAATCTTTAAGCAGTGGGTCCATCCAGCTATTCTCACAGGGCTTCAGAAATCTCACAGGTACGCTGTGAAACTGGCTGCACTCCAAGCTTTTCTTCCAATCACTTCCATCATCTTACTAAGGCCTTAAATTACTTCCCAAGGCTTTATATGAATCCCCATGGACTTTTCTTGCACGTTGGACCTCTTTAGCTAGCCTTTAGCTTCCATATTCACACTAAGCATCATAATCAGCTTTGGTGTGCCTTCGTCAAGCTCTATCTCCATCTTCTTGAATGATAATTCTTAAAGCTCTTTGGAAATCTCTTCTTGAATATGCAAAGCCATACTAGCTTGATATCTCTTTGCCTTGCTCCTAGTGATTGGTCCACTTGCTAGCTTCAAGGGATCCTTTCTTGCATCAAGATAGAAGGCTAGGAAGGACAGACAATAACATAAATGCCATAAAGATGAAGATCCCAACATTTGGAGAAAGGAATGATGCTGAAATATACCTAGAGTGGGAAAGGAAGGTAGAGCTTATAGTTGATTATCATAACTACTCAGAGGGAAAGAAGGTGAAGTCAGCAGCAGTTGAGTTCACTGATTATGCATCAATATGGTGGGACCAATTGAAACTTACTAAGAGAAGGAATGTAGAGAGGCCTATTAAGACTTGAGAGGAAATGAAGGTTGTCATGAGGAGGATATATGTGCCATCCTATTACTACCGTGAGCTGCACCAAAAATTATAGAGACTCGCACAAGAGTCTATGTCAGCAAAAGATTATCACAAGGATATAGAGATGGCAATTGACGCGGACCTTTAGCAATGATGGCAGCAAACCCAACGTATAACACTGGTAGAGAACTCCTTGAAACTTGATAATCACCTCCTAAGGAACCCAACGCCTATAAAGAGACGCGAACTCACTATGATTGAAGGATTTAGTTGGTAAGAAGAAGGAAAACGCCACAACTCTTATTGATAAGTAAACCTAATTCTTGATGCAAAGAAAGAATTAAAGAATCCACTCTAATATCTCTCACACGAACAAGAAGAACTTGCAGAAGAATTCGAAATCTTTTATTAATTGTTGTATATGAAATTCGGCCTAATAGTGCCCTTAAATAAGGGTTACAAAATTCCTAATTGTATATGGAAAATTAAGACTAAAACATTCCTAATTGCATAAGGAAAACATTAAGTATCGAAACAAAATCCTAATCCACTAAGGAAAATATAAAGTATGGAAACTGATGTGAGCCTGCCTTGCTGGAATTTAATTCCTAAGGAAGCTCAAGCTACTGATCGTCTCCAAAACATAAGAACACCAACCAGCACCTTCAACCCAACACCAACTTGTGATGTAAAACTGAAGCTATATGGCTGGAAACCAAAGATTCAAGACCCAACCCCAACTTGTGAAGGAAAAACCTTGAATATAAGTTAAGACCTAGCAAACTTGGTTATTTTTGCAAGGAATTCGTGCAAGTTCTAACCAAAACTCAAAAGAAGGCTAAAAATCTCTCAAAGCTCTCAAAAATGGAGAGAAAACTCAGAATATTCATTAAGTTCAAAGTCTGCCATTACATCTGTTTTTAAAGACTTAAAGAAAGCATAAAATAAGTGAAATGATGGAAAAAATACAAATATAATCATGTGGTTACATAAAACAAATTGGGCAGCCATATAGCTTGTCTCCCACTAGCTTTTAAAAGGCATGGGCAGCCATATAGCTTGTCTCCCACTAGCTTTTAAAAGGCATCTTTGACTCCCAATGTGAGTTTTAGCCACTCTTAATATATGGGCATCCAATGGTACGTGAATGGTATGTATTTAGCTCCCAAAGGTTTAATGATGGATGCCAATATGTATTCTAACTCCTTTGAGTCAATTGGCCTCTTGGGTAGATTGCAATTTGGACGCGTGCAACCAAATAGCTTCTTTGCTCTTATTTTCTTCAAGTCTTAACGTTCCAATTGTATTGAGAACATATAGATGTTTGGAAACTAATCCTTGAAGTTTTCTTGCCATTGATCGAGTAACAGGTCCTTGGTGTTGTATGCTAGCAATTAGATCCTCATCATCCTCTCCCTCTTCAAAAGAATTCGTCCTCGAATCTTCATCATCTGCATAGTAAGGAGCAAGATCAGAAACATTAAAAGTTGCACTTACACCATACTCACCTGGTAGATTAATCTTGTAGGCATTATCATTAATCCTTTCGAGTACTTCAAATGGTCCATCTCTTCTCGGCTACAATTTTGATTTCCTTTGCGTAGGAAACCTTTCTTTTCGCAAATGAACCCATACCAGATCACCAGGCTTGAACACCATCTTTTTCCTTCCTTTGTTTACTTTGGTTGCTCTATTCTCATTAATCTTCTCCATTTGTTGCTTGGCCCTTTGATGCATTTGCTTTACCAATTCAGCTTTCTTTTTACCATCAAAACTAGTAAGCTCATTAGTAGGAAGAGGTAACAAATTGATGTGATCCCACATCGGCCGTGTAAGGAGTTCCTGGCTACTATATAAGCATGGGCTAAACCTCCACTCTTGAGCTAGCTTTTGTGGTGGAGTTAGGGTCCTTGCTCGTATCAGTTGGTATCAGAGCCAACCTTGCACGCACCGGTGTGGTCCTTGTCCCTTCGTTCCTTGGCTCGGGTGCGGGTTAACGAGTGAGTTGGCACAAGCGACTCGTGTGTGGACTGCGGGTAAACGATTGAGTTGGCACGAGCACGAGGACGTGCAGTCTAAAGAAGGGGAGGATGATGTGATCCCACATTGGCCGTGTAAGGAGTTCCTGGCTACTATATAAGCATGGGCTAAACCTCCACTCTTGAGCTAGCTTTTGTGGTGGAGTTAGGGTCCTTGCTCGTATCACAAATCTAATGGAGTAAGTGGATTAAAACCATAGACAAGCTCAAAGGGTGAAAATCCAGTGGATGAATGCATTGATCTATTATATGCAAATTCAATAAATGGTATGCATTCCTCCCATGTCTTCAAATTTTGTCTAATCATGGTACGAAGAAGAGTGCCCACAGTCCTATTAACAACTTCTGTCTGCCCATCTATTTTCGGATGCCATGTAGTAGAGAAACAAAGCTTTGTACCTAACTTTCCCCATAGGACTTTCCAAAAATGACTCAAAAATTTTACATCTCGATCACTTACTATGGTCCTAGGAATACCATGCAATCTCACTACTTCTCTAAAGAACAAATCAGATATATGACATGTATCATCAGTTTTATGACATGGAATGAAATGTGCCATTTTAGAAAAATCTATCAACCACAACAAATAAACTATCATGACCCTTTTTTGTCCTAGGTAGCCCCAAAATAAAGTCCATAGATAAGTCTACCCAAGGTTCACTAGGTACACTTAAAGGCATATACAAACCATGTGGTCTTACTTTGGACTTTGCTTTCATACATGTCACGCATTTAGCACAAAATTTCTCTACATCTTTCCTCATATGTGGCCAATAAAAATGTTCATTCAGAATTTCTAATGTTTTAGCCACCCCAAAATGTCCCATTAAACCTCCCCCATGTGACTCTCTTACAAGCAATCCTCTTATAGAGCTATTTGGAACACAAAGTCGTTTCTCTCTAAATAAGAAACCATCATGCCTATAAAATTTTTCAAAGGCAGCATTTTCACAAGAGGCATATATTTGTGCAAATTCAGAGTCATGCTTATACAATTCTTTCATATGCTCAAATCCTAGAAGTCTAGCATCAAGCATAGAGATTAGGGCATACCTCCTAGATAAGGCATCAGCAACAACATTTTCTTTTCCTTGCTTATATTGAATCACATATGGAAACGCTTCAATAAATTCACTCCATTTGGCATGGCGTTTGTTCAGCTTGCTTTGTCCTTTCAAGTATTTTAGTGATTCATGATCACTATGAATAAAAAACTCCTTTGGCCAAAGATAATGCTGCCACGTCTCCAACACCCTAACTAATGCATACATCTCCTTGTCATAAGTAGAGTAATTCAAAGGAGCTCCACTTAGCTTCTCACTAAAGTATGCAATTGGTCTTCTTTCCTGCATTAAAACAGCACCTATACCCACTCCGGAAGCATCACATTCAACTTCAAAAGTCTTAGAAAAATCAGGTAATGCCAGTAATGGTGTAGAACATAATTTTTCTTTTAGTAATCTAAATGCATGCTCCTGTTCCTCATTCCATCTGAACCCTGCATTTTTCTTCACTATTTCATTCAATGGGGGTGCAATTGTGCTAAAATCTCTAACAAACCTCCTATAAAAACTAGCAAGACCATGAAAACTCCTAACATCAGTCACGGATTTTGGGGTAGGCCATTCTTTGATGGCTTTTACCTTATCCTCATCAACCTCAATTCCTTTCCCACTCACTACAAATCCTAAGAAAATGACTTTTTTCATGCAGAATGTACATTTCTTTAAATTTGCATACAATTTCTCTTTCCTAAGAACTTCAAGCACACATCTTAAATGCATTAAATGATCATTTAAACATTAATTATACACTAAAATGTCATCAAAATACACAACAACAAACTTTCCAAGAAAAGCACGCAAGACATGATTCATTAATCTCATGAAAGTACTAGGTGCATTGCTTAGTCCAAAAGGCATGACTAACCATTCATACAAACCATATTGAGTCTTAAAAGTTGTTTTCCATTCATCTCCTAATCTCATTCTTATTTGATGATAACCACTTTTAAGATCAATTTTTGAAAATATACATGCACCATGCAATTCATCAAGCATATCATCAAGTCTAGGGATTGGATGTCTATACTTTACAGTGATTTTGTTGACGGCGTGACAGTCCACACACATTCGCATTGATCCATCCTTTTTGGGTACCAAAAGTGCCGGTACAGCGCATGGACTCATGCTCTCTCTGACATGACCCTTTGCAAGTAATTCTTCCACCTGTTTTTGTAACTCTTTGGCCTCTTGAGGATTGGTTCTATATGCTGGCCGATTCAGAATTACAGCTCCAGGAACAAAATCAATTTGATGTTTTATTCCTCTGATAGGTGGTAGTCCGCTAGATACTTCATCGGGAAAGACATCTTCAAATTCCTGCAACAAAGTCAATGCAACACTAGGAATAGGAGGATCAAGGTCAGTTACATTAAGAAAAGCTCCCTTACATAGTAAGAGTAGCATCACATTATTTGAAGAATAGGCTTGCCTCACATCTTTTCCCCTAGCAACTAAACTTACTTTCTTCTCACAACTCTCATTTTTATTGTAGATTTTTTTCTTTTTCTCATTTTCTTTTTCTTTCTCTTTTTTTATTCTTTGTTTTTCCTCTTGCTCTTTTCTTTCTCTCACTCTCTTTTCAGATTCTTTTTGCATTTTCTCTTCCATGGCAGCTTGTATTCATTTTTGGTCTTCAAAAGCCTCCATCGGTGTCAAAGGTGCAAGCGTCAACTTTCGACCTTCAAAATCAAAAGAGTACCTATTTTTGAATCCATCATGTACAACCCTTCTATCATATTGCCATGGCCTCCCAAGCATAATATGACTAGCATGCATAGGAACAACATCACATAACACTTCATCCTTATACCTCCCAATGGAAAATGTTAGCAGCACTTGCTTAGTCACCCTAACTTCACCACAATCATTAAACCATTGCAACCTATATGGCTTAGGATGTTTTGTAGTAGGGAAATCAAGTTTTTCCACTAGTAGAGTACTAGCCACATTCACGCAACTTCCACTGTCTATTATCATGCTACAAACTCTATCTTTAACTAGACACCTAGTATGAAAGATATTTTCACTTTGTAGCTCATCACCATCATCTGCCTTTACTTGGGTATTTAAAGCACGCATAACAACTAGAACGTTGCCATGTACAGCATGCTCTATATCACTATCATCGCCTATAGGTTGAATGTCATCACTTGAATCATCATTAATAGCCTCATCATCTTCAAATTCTACCTCTCCACTTGGCCTCATCACCATTGCCCTTTTATTCGGACATTGTGCAGCATAATGTCCCTTGCCTAAGCATCTAAAACATTGGATGTCTCTAGTTCTTCCGCTGGAGTTCATTGGTGCCTTACCCTTATCAATCACAATGGGTTTTTCTCCAGCCTTGTTTCCCTCTTTCTTCTCCTTTGAAACAAATTTACTCTCACTAGATTCCCCTTTCTTCCAATTTGGCTTCCATGGAACATTGTTGGTAGAATTCATTCCCATACCCGATCTGGTTGTTTTCTTCTTCTTGAGTTGTTTTTCTACCTTGATTGCCATATTTAACATATCATCAAGCTCCACATAATGATGCAGCTCCACTATGTCGGCAATTTCATCTTCAGCCCATGTAGGAACCGTGCCATAGTTGCTTCCCTTTCTTCTTCTATATTAGCTTGTATCATAGCCATTTCCATTTCTTGAAAATATTCTTCCACACTTTAATTGCCCTGCACCAGCCCTTGTAATCTTTGATGCAACTCTCTATAGTAGTGTTGTGGAACAAATCGATCTCTCATGACCTGTTTCAACTCATCCCAAGCCTGCACTCCTCTCATGCCATTTCTTCTTCGTTTAGTGAGTAATTGATCCCACCAAACTAATGCATAATCAGTAAACTCTACCACAGCAAGTGTCACCTTCTTTTGCTCACTATAGTTGTGGCAATCACAGATGAGTTTGGTCTTTCTCTCCCATTCCAAATATGCATCTGGATTTGCTTTGCCTTAGAATGATGGAATTTTCATTTTAATTCCATTAACGTTGCTATCTACTCTCCCTCTCCCTCTTGCATTTTCCATAGTTTCTTGCCTAATATTTCTGCCACCACCTCTACCACCCATATTTCCTCTCATATATCTTGGTCTAATAACATCATCAAGTGCAATAGATTGCTGCCCATCATCATCATCAAGATTATCTTCATCTACATCCTCCAAGTCATTGAAAACTGGTAAATCATTTAGTCCAGCGCGCCTACCTCTATTCTGCCCCCTATTTGTGTTTTGCTCCCTATGAAAATTATCTCGTTCATCCCTTCCTAAATTCCTTTGATTTGTAGAGCTTGCTTGCTGCAATTCTTCAATTTGCTTTGAGTGTTTTTCCATCTGCTCTCTAATATCAACAAGCAACACATTCATCCTTTGAAATTGAGATTGCAATGCCTTAAGAACATAAGAAGCTTCTGGCTCCTCTTGGGGCTGGTTGCTCTCTCGATCACTATCTCGTTTTTGTTGACATACTGATTGCTGCAAAACAAATGTTAGAAATATTCTCTCACACACTCCCTCACGTGTTTCACTCTAATCTGGTAACACTCAATCTGTGTTTCACTCAAACTTTGGCTTTTACCCTCTAACAATCTCACCACTCTATGCCTTTTTTCACTCACTTCAGCCCCTTCCAAGTTCTAGCAAGAACTTAATATTTCCTCAACTAAATAACTAAATTGCAAGGTTTAAAACACATTCAAGAATGGAACAAGAGTAAAACAAGCTGGAAAAAAAACAGAATATCTGATATTTGAAACCTAAGGACGAAAGACACTGAAATTTTAGACAAACATTACTAAAGGGAAGAATTTGACAAAACTGGATTTAGGACAATATATTGAGACAAAATGGAAGAAGAAAAATGAATTTTTAGGTCTCTTATGAAATGTTTATGTTCTGGACCCAAAAAATGGCTAACTAGCGGTAATATATGGACAACCAAGCAAACGAATGAATTTTGACATGAAATTTAATATGTAGGCTTAGCTTAATATCTAAAACATGCCTGTAAAATTTGAAAGGATTTGGACATGTTTACATACACGTTCACTTTTGGACACAAAACTAGCTAAATTGGCTGCAATATATGGATAACTAGGCAAATGGAGGAATTTTGACTTAAAATTTGATTTCCAAGCTAAGCTTAGCATCTGAAACAAGCATATAAAATTTGAGAAGATTTGGTTATGTGCAAACCCAACTTCAGTTTCTAACCCACTAGCAAATTTGAGAGATTAGTTGCTGTTTCCTTTTTTTTTTTCTTTTCTGTTCTTTCTTTCTGTTTTTTTTAATTAATCCAGCAACAACATTAAGGAAGAAGGACTCAAAGAAACAAGAAAGCATACAGCTTGTAGAAATTAAACTAATGGCAAAAAATGACTCAAAGGAAGACAATATTTTTTTTTGACATAAACAAGAAGGAATGATGCTAAAAACCTGATTTGGAGAGCCTAAGCTCTGATACCAAATGATGTGAGCCTGCCTTGCTGGGATTTAATTCCTAAGAAAGCTCAAGTTATAGATCGTCTCCAAAATATAAGAACACCAACCAACACCTTCAACCCAACACGAACTTGTGATGTAAAACTGAAGCTATATGGCTGGAAACCAAAGATTCAATACCCAACCCTAACTTGTGAAGGAAAAACCTTGAATATAAGTTAAGACCTAGCAAACTTGGTTATTTTTGCAAGGAATTCGTGCAAGTTCTAACCAGAACTCAAAAGAAGGCTAAAAACCTCTCAAAGCTCTCAAAAATGGAGAGAAAACTCAGAATATTCATTAAGTTCAAAGTCTGCCATTACATCTGTTTTTAAAGACTTAAAGAAAGCATAAAACAAGTGAAATGATGGAAAAATACAAATATACTCATGTGGTTACATAAAACAAATTGGGCAGCCATATAGCTTGTCTCCCATTAGCTTTTAAAAGGCATGGGCAGCCATATAGCTTGTCTCCCATTAGCTTTTAAAAGGCATGGGCAGCCATATAGCTTGTCTCCCACTAGCTTTTAAAAGGCATCTTTGACTCCCAATGTGAGTTTCAGCCACTCTTAATATATGGGCATCCAATGGTACGTGAATGGTATGTATTTAGCTCCCAAAGGTATAATGATGGATGCCAATATGTATTCTAACTCCTTTGGGTCAATTGGCCTCTTGGGTAGATTGCAATTTGGACACGTGCAACCAAACAACTTCTTTGCTCTTATTTTTTTCAAGTCTTAACGTTCCAATTGTATTGAGAACATATAGATGTTTGGAAACTAATCCTTGAAGTTTTCTTGCCATTGATCGAGTAACAGGTCCTTGGTGTTGTATGCTAGCAATCAGATCCTCATCAGAAACAAAATCCTAATCCACTAAGGAAAATATAAAGTATGGAAACAACCAAACTAATCCCTTCAACATAAGAAATGCCCCACACTATTTGGGCTGTCCATGGGCCTTAAATTACTTCCCAAGGCTTTATATGAACCCCCATGGACCTTTCTTGCACGTTGGACCTTTCTTTAGCTAGCCTTTAGCTTCCACACTAAGCATCATAATCAGTTTTGGTGTGCCTTCTTCAAGCTCTATCTCCATCTTCTTGAATGATAATTCTTGAAGCTCTTTGGAAATCTCTTCTTGAATATGCAAAGCCATACTAGCTTGATATCTCTTTGCCTTGCTCCTAGTGATTGGTCCACTTGCTAGCTTCAAGGGATCCTTTCTTGCATCATTCTCCCCCTCTTCAAAAAGATTTGTCCTCAAATCCGCATCATCAAAAGGAGAAAGATCACTTACATTGAAAGTAGGACTAACATTATACGTACCTGGTAAGTCGATCTTGTAGGCATTGTCATTAATCTTCTCCAGCACTTGGAATGGGCCATCTCCCCTTGCTTGCAACTTGTTCTTCCTTTGGTTAGGAAACCTCTATTTTCGAAAATGCACCCAAACCCAATCTCCTACTTGAAACTTCATCTCACGTCTCCCTCTATTTGCAGAATCAACATAGCTCTTGTTCCTTTTCTCAATATTCTCCCTTGCTTTCCCATGCATCTCTTTCACCAATTTAGCTTTCTTCTCACCATCTAAACTAACAAGCTCATGAGAAGGTAAAGAAACAAGATCCAAAACTGTTAGTGGGTTAAAACCATAAACAAGCTCAAAAGGTGAATATCCTGTAGAAGAATGAATAGCACGATTATATGCAAACTCAAAAAATGGCAAACAATCTTCCCAAGAACTCAAATTTTTACCCACTAAAGCTCTCAACATGGTACCTAAAGTTCTGTTTACTACTTCTGTTTGTCCATCCGTTTGAGGATGACAAGTGGTGGAAAATAATAACTTGGTACCTAACTTTCCCCAAAGCACACGCCAAAAGTGAGATAAAAACTTAGTGTCTCTATCAGAAACTATGGATTTTGGTATCCCATGAATTCGAACCACCTCCCTAAAGAAGAGTTCGGCCACTAAACTAGCATCATCACTCTTATGACATGGGATAAAGTGTGCCATCTTACTAAACCTATCAACAACCACAGATATGCTATCTCTCCCCCTCTTAGTCCTTGGTAATCCTAAAACAAAGTCCATACTAATGTCCATCCAAGGAGAACTAGGAACGGGTAATGGCATATACAAAACATGAGGCATAGACTTAGACATAGCTTGCCTACAAGCCAAACAAGCCTTACAAATCCGAATTACATCCCTTTTCATATTCGGCCAACAAAAGTGTTCATTTAGCATGTCTAAAGTCTTATCAACTCCAAAATGCCCCATCAAACCCCCACAATGTGATTCTAATACTAGCAAATCTCTCATAGAACATCTAGGCATGCATAATTTCGAACCCTTAAACAAAAACCCATCATGTCTATAGAAAGCATTAAAAGCACCATGCTCACAAGCATCATAAACATTGCCAAAATCAGAATCACCAACATATAAGTCCTTTATACATTCAAATCCAAGCAATTTAGTACTCAAAACATTCACAATTTAGTCCTTGGTAATCCTAAAACAAAGTCCATACTAATGTCCATCCAAGGAGAACTAGGAACGGGTAAAGGCATATACAAAACATGAGGCATAGACTTAGACTTAGCTTGCCTACAAGCCAAACAAGCCTTACAAATCTGAATTACATCCCTTTTCATATTCGGCCAATAAAAGTGTTCATTTAGCATGTCTAAAGTCTTATCAACTCCAAAATGCCCCATCAAACCCCCAAAATGTGATTCTAATACTAGCAAATCTCTCATAGAACATCTAGGCATGCATAATTTCGAACCCTTAAACAAAAACCCATCATGTCTATAGAAAGAATTAAAAGCACCATGCTCACAAGCATCATAAACATTGCCAAAATCAGAATCACCAACATATAAGTCCTTTATACATTCAAATCCAAGCAATTTAGTACTCAAAACATTAAGTAAAGCGTACCTCCTTGAAAGTGCATCTGCCACTACATTGTCATTACCTTGCTTGTATTTGATCACATAAGGAAACTTCTCAATCTTCATAACCCATTTTGCATGTCTTTTATTCAACGTGCCTTGCCCTCTCAAATGCTTCAATGATTCATGGTCTAAATGGATCACAAATTCCTTGGGCAGCAAATAATGCTCCCATACTTCCAATGCTCTCACCAAAGCATATAGTTCATTGTCATAAGTTGAATAATTCAGCTTTGCTCCATTAAGCTTTTCACTAAAGTATGCAATGGGCTTCTTCTCTTGCATCAAAATAGCTCCAATACCTACACCAGAAGCATCACATTCAATTTCAAAAGTAGAATCAAAGTTAGGTAAAGCTAAAATGAGTGTAGTAGAAAGCTTCTCTTTCAAAGCATCAAATGCTTCTTGTTGCTCCTTGCCCCAAACGAACCCCACTTCTTTGTTGATTATGCTAGTCAAGGGGGCTGCCAATGTAGAGAAATGAGGGACAAATCTCCTATAGAAGCTTGCCAATCCGTGAAAACTCCTCACTTCTGTCACACTTGAAGGATTCGGTCACTCTTGGATAGCTTTCACCTTCTCTTGATCAACTTCAATTCCCTGCATACTTACAACAAAACCAAGAAAAACAACCTTATCTAGACAAAAAGAACACTTCTTAAGCTTAGCATAAAGGTTTTGCTCCCTAAGGATTTCAAGCACTTTCCTAACATGTTCAACATGTTCTTCCTCAGTTTTGCTATAAATCAGAATATCATCAAAGTAAACTACCACAAACTTACCTAAATAAGCTCTCAAAACATGGTTCATTAATCTCATGAAAGTACTAGGTGCATTAGATATACCAAAAGGCATAACTAACCATTCATACAAATCATATTTCGTTTTGAAGGCAGTCTTCCATTCATCTCCAGGCATCATGCGAATTTGATGATAACCACTCATAAGATCAATCTTTGTGAAATATTTTGCCCTATGCAATTCGTCCAACATGTCATCAAGTCTAGGAATGGGATGTCTATACTTCACAGTAATCTTGTTCACAGCCCTACAATCAACACACATCCTCCAAGAACCATCTTTCTTAGGTACTAATAAGACTGGAACGGCACAAGGACTAAGGCTCTCGCGAACCAAGCCTTTCTCTAAAAGCTCTTCAACTTGTCTTTGCATATCTTTTGTCTCTATAGGATTGCTCCTATATGCTGGCCGGTTTGAATTATAGAACCGGGTATGAAATCAATTTAATGTTCAATCCCTATTAATGAAGGTCTTCAGGAAACACATCCTTAAAATCCTGCAACAAAGGCACAAAACTAGAAGGTAAAGAATCAAGAGATTCTTCACTGTCAGCAAGTAACGATTCTTTATACATAATAATGAGTACAGGCCGCCCTACATCTATCTCTCTTGCTCTTGCATAAAAGTATGTTTTGCTTTTTCTCCTTGCTTATTTTCTCTCACCAATGGGCCATTTATTTGTTTGCTTACTTTCTTTTGACTCTTGGCCTCTTTTCCCTTTCTACACTCACTCACTTTATTATTTTCTCTTTCCCTACCCTTAGAATTTCCCTTGGGTGTTGAAGAAACATCATTGGCCGAATTTGAACCCCCTTGGTTCTTGCTGGCCGAAACTTCTTTCTCCCTCTCTAGCATCCTCTTTTGATCTTCATACACCTCTTGAGGTGATAATGGTGCTAGAACAACCTTCTTTCCTTCATAAGTAAAGGTATACTTATTAGAAAAGCCATCATGTTGTGCCCTTCTATCATGCTGCCATGGTCTTCCTAATAGCAAATGTCCAGCTTGCATTGGCACTACATCACACAAAACCTCATCTTTATACCACCCAATGGAGAATGGTACCTTGACTTGCTTCAACACTTTTACTTCTCCAGCGTCATTGAACCATTGCAACTTGTAAGGATTGGGATGTTTAAAACAAGCTAACCCCAATTTATCCACCATTGTGGTACTAGCAGCATTGGTACAACTTCCACCATCAATGATAAGTGTACAAACCTTACCATTCACCAAACACCTAGAGTGGAAAAGATTCTCCCTTTGATCCAAGCCTTCTTCCTTGGCTTGAATATTCAAGGCTCTTCTAGTAACAAGCATCTCTCCATGTTCAGCATTCAAGACTTGATTCTCCAAAGCCTCTTCATCATATTCGGCCCTATCACCACATTCGGCCTCCTCTTCTTCTTCATGTTCAGATTCTGATTCAATTTCCCCTTCATGGGTTGCAATCATCACCCTCTTATTCAGACATTGAGAAGCAATGTGTCCACTTCCCAAACACTTGTAGCATTTAATTTCCCTACTTGGAGTAGGTCTAGAAGGTGTTTCCTTGGCTGTTTTTGCATCCCCATCATTCAACTTCTTGAAATTAGGATTGTAGGAAGAATTCTTTTGGAAAGAACCCTTGTAATCCCCTTTGTAGGAACCTCCACTCTAACTTGAACCCTTGAAGTTTGAAAATTTTCCACTAGCTTTAGAGTAGCCAGTTTTTGAAATAGCTTTATTCTTCAATCTTCTCTCTATCTTCATGGCCTTTTGAACTAACTCTTCCATTGTGTTGAATTCATACATCTCCAATTCATTGGCTATGTTCAAATTCAATCCCCCAAGAAATCGTGGCATCTTCTTGTCTTCATCTTCATCAATATTTGCCCTAGCCATGATCATCTCCATCTCTTTGTGGTACTCTTCCACACTTCTTCCACCTTGAACTAGTCTTGCTAGTCGATTGTACAAATCTCGAATGTAGTGAGATGGTACAAATCGGCTTCTCATTAGTTCTTTCAAGGTTGACCATTCATGAATAGGCCTCATACCTTTCCCTCTTCTATTAGCTTTCAATTGATCCCACCAAAAGGTAGCATACCCTTTGAACTCTACGGCTGCCAAAACTGATTTCCTCTTTTCGGTGTAGTTATGGCATTCTAAAATCTGCTCAACTTAATCTCCCATTCTATGAACTCTTCTGCATTGTTCTTTCCTTCAAAGGAAGGAATCTTCATCTTGATGGAAGTAAGGTCACCATCAGTGGTAGGTTGATTTCCACCTTCATTTTCATCTTCTACCCTTTCGGCTGCTTCTAGGGCTTCAAGATTTCCTTGCCCTTCTCTCCTAAGCACTCTTCTAGCTCGCATTATGGGATTTGGATGTGCGGCTGGCTGCCCTTGTTGCACTTGCTGAATTTGTTGTGCTTGTCGTGCTGCATTCTCTTGTAATATAGTATCCATCATCTCCATTCGACCAAACATTGCTGCCAAAGTGTCATTAAGCCTAGCCAAGCTTTCTGCCATAGCTCCTTCTTTGCTAGTCTCTTCTCCTTTTCCATCCATGTTAACAAACAAACAAACTCAAAGAAACAAGATTAGTAATAATTGAAATTCACTCAAGTGTTTAGAATTACCTCACTTTTCTTATCTTCCTTGATTGCACTTCAGAACCAAGCTCACCAACCAACAATTGTTAAGTCGTTCAAGAAACTAGAACCTAAATCCTAGAACTAGATAGAAAACAAGACAAGTATCCGGAGGCAATGCAAGGTAATTTGCACTACACGATATAAAACCAAGTATCAACACAAGCAAATGATACTTAGCAATGTAATGGAATTAAAAGCTAGATAAAGAAATCAGAAACAATGAAGACAATAAACAAGACAAATTTGGATATAATGAATCAAAACAACCCACACTTGGCAAGCTGCTTTATGGACC
Organism: Garcia nutans; assembly: GCA_947685225.1. Lineage (NCBI taxonomy): Eukaryota > Viridiplantae > Streptophyta > Magnoliopsida > Malpighiales > Euphorbiaceae > Garcia > Garcia nutans. The sequence goes on from CANTUV010000044.1 coordinate 23,292,104, forward strand.
TAATCAATTCTACCCAAAGCGCTAGCTTCTAGACTCTAATTCCCACCTATAACACTCAAATAACATGAATATTAAGGTCTAATTTTCGAATTCCAAAAGCCCCTCAAAAGGTGAAATTTTTTGCCCAAAAATTTTATTACTTCTCACCCACCTAGATCTGATCCTTAGCACCCAAATAGATCTGATCTTTGTATTCTTAGTTTCATTCTTTCTATATACCTCTTGTTTCTTGTATGCATTAAGTAGCTAATTCTCAGTCATAGTTACTTTGGTTTGATTAACACAAATACTTTTTCCTTCTTTTGTTAACTTTCAGTTCTTGTTTTTTAAATTAAATTGCTTCTAGAATTGCTGAAGTCAATTTGTTCATTAGGTTCCTTGTAGTCCTTAAAACAAAACTTGTTTTACTTGATTTAAGTGGATTCAGTTCTGAAATTCAACTTGATAAAAGGAGAATTGAGAGGTAACAAGGACCAAGTTTTGAGTGTAATATAAGAGGAGTGACAATCTGATCTTGAGTGAAACACATAAGGGAGTGTGGTAAGAAAATTTTTTCTTTACTAACATTTTCTTGCAGGTTCTTATACCATGTCAAATTCTGGAGGTGAAAAACGTGACATGACCATGAATGACATAGCCTTCATGTTAGAGGCAATGCAAAGGAAATTTGAAAGGTTTGATTTGGCCATAAACAACATGAGAGGTGATGTAGACAGCATAATACAAAGGCAACGAAATAATACTAATCAAAGGGGGCAGAATAGAGGGAGAGGAAACATGATGAATGATGATGAGGTAGAAAGGGAAGATGATGAAGAAAGTGAGGAATCAATAGCTCAAAGAAGACCTCAACAAAGGGGCAGTAACATATCTTCCATAAAAATGAAAATACCATCATTCAAGGGGAGAAATGATGCTGAAGCTTACCTTGAATGGGAAAGAAAAGTTGAGTTGGTGTTTGATTGTCATAATTATAGTGAAATGAAGAAAGTTAAAATTGCAGCAGTTGAATTCACAGATTATGCACTAATTTGGTGGGATCAATTGATGATTTCCAAGAGAAGAAATGGAGAAAGAACCATCACTACTTGGGCTCAAATGAAAACTTTGATGAGAAAGAGATTTGTACCGTCTTACTACTATCGAGAACTTCACCAAAGATTACAACGGTTAACTCAAGGATCCATGTTAGTAGAGGACCACCATAAAGAGATGGAGATGATCATGAGTAGAACTAATATAGAGGAGGATCCAGAAATCACTATGGCTCGATTTTTGAGTGGGCTAAATAGAGAGATTGCTAACATAATTGAATTACACCATTATGTGGAGCTTGAAGATATGGTACACATGACCATGAAAGTGGAGAAGCAACTAAAACTCAAGGGAGCAGCAAAGGGATTTTCTAATTCCAGCTCTAGTTTCACTTCAAAATGGCCAAAGAAAGATGATAATCCTAAAGGGAAGGAGGTTGCCTCGAAAGGAAAGGAAAAACAAGTTCCAGCTGACCCTAAAGGTAACTCTAAAACATCTAACTCTAATCAAAAGTATAGTACCATTAAATGCTTTAGGTGTTTAGGAGTAGGGCATATAGCATCTCAATGTCCAAATAAGAAAATCATGTTGATACGAGATAATGGTGAAATTGATAGTGCTAGTGAACATGAAAGTGATGATGAAATGATAGCATGCCACCATTAGAGGAAATTGAACATATAATTGAATATCCTACCCATGGTGAATCTTTGGTTATTAGAAGAGCTTTAAACATGCAAATTAAATATGCAGAAAGTAATCAAAGAGAGAACATTTTCCATACTCATTGCATTGTGAATGAAAAAGTGTGCAGCATAATCATTGATGGGGGTAGTTGTGCAAATGTTGCTAGTAATGATTTTGTAGATAAATTAGGGTTAGCATACACAAAACATCCTAGCCCCTACAAGCTGCAATGGTTGAATGATTGTGGGGAGGTGAGGGTAACAAAGCAGGTTCTGTTTTCTTTTGCAATTGGGAGATACAAAGATGAAGTTTGCTGTGATATTGTTCCTATGCATGCTAGCCATATCCTTCTTGGTCGTCCATGGCAGTTTGATAGAAAAGCTTTGCATGATGGCTTTAAGAATCATTATTCTTTCAGCCTAAATGGTTTAAATTTCACTCTTGCTCCATTGTCACCTAAACAAGTGTATGAAGATCAAGTGAAGATTTTAAGATCATTAGAAAGGAATTCTAGTGGTGAGCGTAAAACAAATAAAAATGGAGTACAAGGGCCCAAATGTGAGAAAAGGAATGATAAAAATGGCCCATTGGTGAGAGAAAAAGAGAAAGGGAAAGAAAATAAAAGAGAGTGTTTCTATGCAAAAGGAAAAGAGTTAAGGAGTGCTTTTTGTGAGAAAAGAAGTTTGGTTATACTTAGGTACAAAGATACCTTGATTTCTACATCTGACCTTAATAACCCTTTGCCTAGTTGTGTTAGTTCTCTTTTACAGGAATTTGGAGATGTCCAAAAGGTTTACCACCTTTAAGAGGGATTGAGCATCAAATTGACTTCATTCTGGGCTCAATAATTCCTAACCAACCAGCTTATAGAAGTACTCCGGAGGAAACCAAGGAACTTCAAAGGCAAGTGGAGGAGTTGCTAGCAAAGGGACATGTGCATGAAAGTCTTAGTCCATGTACTGCTCCGATTTTACTAGTCCTAAAGAAGGATAAATCATTTGCCCATAAAGCAAATAAAAGAAGGAAATATGTGATTTTCCAACCTTTCCTAAACAAAGAAAATCCAAGTTGGATGCAAGGGGAGATGGCCCATTCCATGTTTTAGAATGAATCAATGACAATGCCTACAAAATTGATCTACCAGGTGAGTATAATGTTTCTGCAACTTTCAATGTTGATTTCCTAAACAAAGAAAATCCAAGTTGGATGCAAGCGAGATGGCCCATTCCATGTTTTAGAACGAATCAATGACAATGCCTATAAAATCGATCTACCAGGTGAGTATAATATTTCTGTAACTTTCAATGTTAGTGATCTTTCTTATTTTGATGTAGGTTCATATTTGAGGACAAATCTTTTTGAGCAAGGAGGGAATGATGAGGAAACTATAAGCAAGCTTGATGAATCTACACAAGGCAGCAAATATGTTGATGATATCATTATGCCAAGTGGACCAATCACAAGATCACAATCAAAGAAACTCCAGCATGTGTTCCAACACTTCATTCAAAGGTGGATTAATGAAAAGGGAGACCAACTTGTATTGAATATGATGGATCATGAAGAGAAATTCAAAAACTCACCAAGAAGCATGAAGAATCTGCCCATAAGTATGGTGGTGGACATTAGCACGAATTTGGAATATAATATTGATGTGGTTTAGTGCTAGTGTTACTAGACACATATGAACCAACACCAAAATGCATGTAGAATCTGCCCATCAATGTTGTCAGAATTATGGGCAGTAATTTAGGTTATATTATTGATGTGGATGAATAATGCTATTGTGACTAGATACATGTAAACCTAGACTTTTAAGCCATTAGTTCTTCTTTTCCAACTATATAGGGATGGGAAAAAGAACTTAAGAGGGGGACTACTAAATTTCAGATTGTTGAATGTAATTGGTGTGTTTTCAAGTTTGAGATGTTTTCTTCTTATTCTTGTTGCATGAAGAATTGGTTCTAACTTATCAAGTCTGACTTGTGGCGTTTAAATCAATTCATTTCTTCATCCAATCACCCAGGTTTTCAATTATAGGTTAGTTGTGGGTTTGGTAGGGACGATTTGTTTTTGAGTTCTAAGATTCTAAGCTAGATGTGTATGTGGGGTTTTAGATGTAATATTTGATCAATGGGTACCGCATCAAAAAGTTAGGCAAAGCAAGAAAAGGTGCTGAACTGAGTTTGTCTTTTAGCAAGTTAAAAGCATAATCTTGTTCTTTTCCCCACTTGAAACCCACATTCTTTTTAATGCATTCAGTTTAAGGTGCAGCAAATGTAGTAAAATCCCTTATGAATCTCCTATAAAAGCTAGCAAGACCATGAAAACTCCTAACATCATGCACACTAGTAGGTTTCAGCCAATCTCTAATTACTTTCACTTTTTCTTGATCAACATGAATTCCTTTGTCATTAACAATATATCCAAGAAAAGTAATTTCATCAGTGAAAAAAGTGCATTTCTTAAGATTAGCATATAACTTTTCTTTCCTTAACACATCAAAAACAGCCTTTAAATGTGTTACATGCTCATCTAAAGATTTGCTATACATAAGAATATCATCAAAATAAACCACCACAAACTTTCCAATGAAAGCATGCAAAACATGATTCATTAATAGCATAAAAGTATTTGGTGCATTAGTTAAGCCAAAGGGCATTACTAACCATTCATACAAACCATGTTTAGTTTTGAAAGTAGTTTTCCATTCATCACCTTCACTCTTTCTAATTTGACGATATCCAGATTTTAAACCAATTTTAGAAAAAATACAAGAACCATGCAATTCATCCAACATATCATTTAACCTAGGAATAGGATGTCTATACTTCACCGTTATTATGTTGATGACTAGGAAATCAACACACATCCTTCATGAACCATCCTTTTTAGGCACCAATAATACAGGAACCGCACATGGACTCATTCTTTCACGCACATACCCCTTCTCCATAAGTTCACTCACTTGCCTTTGGATTTCCTTGGTCTCCTCAAGGCTGCATCTATAAGCTGGCCTATTTGGTATGCTTGCACCGGGAATGAAATCAATTTGATGTTCAATTCCTCAAATTGGTGGTAAAACCTTAGGCACATCTTCAGGAAAGAGATCTTCATGGTCCTGCAATAAATCAATAATAACACTAGGCAAACTCTTGTCAAGCTCATTAGATATAATCAAAACATCCTTGCACATAAGTATAAGTATAGGCTGCCTCATGGTTAGTGTTTTCCTCACATCACTCATTTTTGCATAAACACTCATTTTTCTTTCATTCATTTCTCCTTATTTTCTCTCCCCTTGTGTTTTCAATTGCTCTCATTCTTACCACTCATCTCACCTTTTTCTTTTTCTCTCTTTCTTGCTCCCTCCCCAAGGTTTCAGCCAATGAAAATTCAATTTCTTCATATTACTCTTTTATTCTCATTTGGTCTTCAAAAATGGTCTTTGGAGACAAAGGTTCAAGTTGGTATTTTTGTCCATTTATGATCAAAGAATATCGGTTCTTAATCCCATCATGTATGACCCTTCGATCATATTGCCATGGTCTCCCCAACAACATGTGACCAGCATACATAGGGACCACATCACACAACACCTCATCTTTATATCTATCAATAGAGAAAGAAGCCAATACTTGCTTATTCACCTTCACAACACCACTATCATTCAACCATTGTAACTTGTACGGTTTTGGATGTTTAGTAGTTGGTAATTTTAGTGTTTCCACAAGCAAAGTACTAGCCACATTTGTACAACTACCACTATCCACAATCATATTACACAACTTGTTAGCAATCAAACAATGAGTATGAAATAGATTTTCATTTTGTTCACCATGTTCATCATGTTTACTTTGCAAACTAAATGTGCATTGTACAACTAACACATCTCCCTTAGCAAACTCAACATCACTAGCATCTTCTAAAGATGGCATTTCATCATCTTCCTCTCTCTCACTTTCAAACTCAACAGTCCCATCCCTCATGGTCATTACCCTTTTATTGGGACATTCATGTGCCATATGACCATGTCCTAGGCACTTAAAACACTTAATTCCTCTAGTTTGATTAGTTTGATTCTCACCTCTACCCTTGCTGCCTATTTCATTTTTTGTTTTTATTTTCATGAATCTTAGGCTTAACAATAGGTTTATCCTCCTTTTTACTCCAATTTGGTTTCCAAGAATAAGAAGTAGAGGAAGTCAAATAAGGTTTAGAATCATACTTACTTGTACCCTTGCATTTCAGTTGTCTTTCAATTTTCATGGCCACATTCACCATGTCTTCAATCTCCACAGTGTTGTAACTCCACAAGATCAGCAATGTTCTTGTTCAAGCCATTCAAGAACATTGCCATGGTGGCTTCATGATCCTCATCCACATTAGCCCTTATCATGGCTATCTCCATTTCTTTGTGATATTCCTCCACACTCATGAAACCTTGAGTTAGGGTTTGTAAACGCTGGTGCAAGTCCCTATAATAGTGGCTAGGGTTAAATCACTTTCTCATGATGCATTTCATCTTAAACCATGTCTCAATTGACCTTTCACCATTTCAACTCTTGTCTTTACACAATTGATCCCATCAAATAATAGTATAATCACAAAATTCAACAGCGGCTAATTTTCCTTTTTCTCTTCAGAGTAGTTGGGACACTCGAAGAACATCTCCACCTTTCTTTCCCACTCCAAATAAGCATCCGAGTCATTCTTTCCTTGAAAGGAAGGAATCTTCATTTTGATGCTGGCTATATTTTGATCAATGCCGTCAAACCTTGCTCTCCTATTTTTCCTTCTAGGATGAGCATACCCTCCAATAATGGTTGCTTGATCATCATCTGTGTCAATTCCTCCATCACATTCATCATTAGCAAAGGCTAGTTGCCTTCTATGCCTTGGCTCACCTTGGCTCACCTTCTATTCTTTAATGGTTGCTTTGAATTATTGCCCTCAATAGTTGTGAAAGAGTTCTATTGACCACCTCCATTTGTCCATCCGTCTGTGGATGACACGTTGTTGAGAATAGAAGCTTTGTTCCCAACTTGCTCCAAAGTGTCTTCCAAAAGAAATTTGAAGAATTGGGAAGAATGTTTGCCACATGTTGAGTTTGCCTACAATAGGAGTATTCATGCTACAACAAATTGTTCACCTTTTGAGGTTGTATATGGTTTCAATCCATTAACACCTATGGATTTACTGCCATTACCCATTGAAAAAGCTAATTTAGAGGGAAAGAAAAAGGCTGAATTTGTTAAATGCTTGCATGAGAGGGTGCGTGCTCAAATAGAGAAAAAAAACTCAACAATATAAAAAGCAACACAACAAGGGAAGAAGGAAAGTCATATTTAAACTAGGTGATTGGGTTTGGGTACACTTGAGGAAGGAAAGATTTCCAAGTCAAAGGAAGTCTAAGCTAATGCAAAGAGGAGATGGACCATTTCAAGTCCTACAAAGAATCAATGACAATGCATACAAGCTACAATTGCCTAGTGAGTATGGCAATTTAAGTGCTACCTTTAATGTTTCTAATTTGTCTTTGTTTGATGTAGGTGATGAAGAAGCATATTCAAGGATGAATCCTTCTAAGGAAAGGGGGAATGATGAGGACCAACAAGCTCGAGACAATTCAGCTAATGATGAAAATGCAAAGAAAGACCCTTTAGCCATTCATGGAGGCCCAATAACAAGAGCTAGAGCCAAAAAGATGATGATTTCCTATCATTAATGCTCCTAGCATGTTCATAAGGTTAATGAATCATGTTTTGCTTGAGTTTATTGGAAAATTTGTAGTTGCTTACTTTGATGACATATTGATTTATAGTAAAAAACATAGATGAGCATATATGTCATCTTAGGGCTGTTTTAGATTCACTCAAGAAAGAAAAGTTGTATGCTAAGCTTAAAAGTGCACATTTTGCACGGATAGAGTTATATTGCTAGTTCTAAAGGAATTGAAGTTGATGAGGATAAAATAAAGACAATCTAGGATTGGCCAACCCCTAGGAATGTGAGTGAGGTAAGAAGCTTTCATGGACTTGCTAGCTTTTATCGAAGGTTTGTAAGAGACTTTTAGCTCCATAGTTGTGCCTTTAACTAAAATAATTGAAAAGGATGTTGTGTTAAGTGGGGTGAGGCATAGGAACATGCTTTTACTATGTTAAAAGATAAACTTTGTTCTGCACCTGTTTTGAGTTTACCTGATTTTAATTCTACTTTTGAAATTGAATGTATGCATTTGAGATAGGAATTGGTGTTGTGTTTGATGCAGGGTAGGCAAACCATTGCTTACTTTAGTGAGAAACTAAATGGTGCACAACATAATTATTCCACTTATGACAAAGGAGTTGTATACATTAGTGAGGGCATTAGAAGCTTGGCAACATTACCTTCGGCCTAAACAGTTTGTGATACACACCGACCATGAATCTTTGAAGAACATCAAAAGTCAAAGTAAAATGAGTAAGCGCCATGCTTTCCTTATGTGATTCAGTACAAGCAAGGTAAGGAAAATATTGTTGCTGATGCATTGCCTAAAAGATACACTCTTATTAGTACATTAAGTTCTAAATTGATGGGATTTGAACATATAAAAGAATTGTATACTTCTGATTCTGATTTTGGCAAAGTATATAATGTATGTGAACAATATGCTTTTCAAAAGTTTTATAGGCATGATGGGTACTTGTTTAGAGAAAATAAACTTTTTGTGCCTAATTGTTCCATGTGTGAAATGCTTGTGAGTGAAACCCATAATGGAGGTTTACTGGGTCATTTTGGCATTGCTAAAACACTTGACATATTACATGAGCATTTCTATTGGCCTAACATGAAGAAAGATGTAGAAAGAATATGCTCTAGTGTGTGGCATGTAAACAAGCCAAATCTAGGACTCAATTACATGGGTTGTATACTCCATTACTTATCCCTAGCCAAACTTGGGTTGATATATCTATGGATTTTATGGAAAAAAAGGGGGTAAAGATGGCATATTTGTTGTAATTGATAGGTTTAGTAACATGACACATTTTATTGCATGTCATAAAACCAATGATGCTACACATATTATTGATTTGTTCTTTAGGGATGTAGTACATTTACATGACATCCCTAGGACAATTATTTTTGATAGATATACTGAGTTCTTAAGTCACTTTTGGAATGTTCTATGGGATATTTTTGGGACTAAGTTGTTGTTTTCTACTTCTTTTCATCCTAAAACAGATAGCCAAACTGAAGTGGTCAATAGAACTTTAGGGTCTTTACTGCATGCTGTGATTGGAAAGAGTTTAGTCTTGGGAAGATTGCTTGCCATTAGTTGAATTTGCATATAACAGGAGCATTCATTCTTTACAGGTTATTCTTCATTTGAAGTTATGTATGGTTTTAACCCTCTAACTCCTTTGGATTTGTTGCCTTTACCTTTGAATGATATTACTACCTTAGATGGACAGAAAAAGACAGAGTTGGTTAAGTCCATATATGAGAAGACTAAGCAGCACATTGAGAAGAAGAACAAAAGCTATGCACAAAAAGCTAATCAAGGGTGCAGGATTACGAAATTCGAATCTAGAGATTGGGTTTGGTACATTTCAGGAAGGAGAGATTTCCTAACCAAAGGAAATCTAAATTAGACTCTAGAGGCGATGTACCTTTCCAAGTGTTAGAAAGGATCAATGACAATGCTTATAAAGTGGATTTTTCTGGTGAGTTTGGTGTTTTAGCTACTTTTAATGTTGCTGACCTTTCTCCTTTTGGTAATGTAGGTGGTGATTCGATGACGAATCCATTTGAGGAAGGAGGGAATGATGTGAACCAAGGTAATAGAGGTGACCTCACATGCATAGAGGATGGAAAGCTAGAAATGCCGCCTAGTCTTATCACAAGATCAAGGGCAAGTAGGCTTAATGCAACTTTGCATTCTTGAGTTCAAAACTTGGTTACAAAGGAGATCAAAGAAGAAGCATAGATTCCACTTGAAGACCTAAAATCGAATTAAGTTCTAAGATTGATTGCCTTGCTTTGGGTTTGTAAAGATAATCACAAAGAGTAGCCCAATGTGTCTATCATAAAGAAGAGAGAGCATTCCATCTTATTTATCTAGACATATGGACTTGGTTTAGTATGCTTAATTATTGTAAATAGGCCCAATAAAGTTAAATTAAATCCAGCTTATTGTAGTAGAGACAAGGACCTTGTTTGGTTGCCATTAAATTAAAGCATTATTTTACTTTAAACAATAGTGGGCATCCAAACATGCCCCTGATATTTTAATTAGGTTAGCAAGTTTTTGGGGGTATAAAAACCCTAGTTTTGCATGTAAGATGGCAGATTACTCTTTGACTAAAATTTCATAGTCCTTTTCCAAGCAAGATTGTGTTCTCCATTGGTTACTTCAAGGATTATTTCACTTATCAGGTTTGTTTTAACTTGTGGCATGAATTCAATTCTTTTTCCTTATAATTTTTGTTACTGGTTCCTTGCTGAGTAAGGGGTGAAGGATTATTTTTCCTAATTGATTAAATTGGTGTTTGATGCTTGAATTGATTTGGAGGTTGTCTAGACTTAGATTCTAGGCGATTGCCACATCAAGCTACTATGGCATGATTTTTTAGTTGAATAAACAAGCAAATTGCTAATCTTTTGCAGTTGGAACATTATGTGGAGATGGAAGACATGTTGAATATAGCTATGAAAATTGAAAAATAACTCAAAGGAAAAGGCACAAGGTATGATTCTAAACCTTTTTCGGTTTCTTCCTCTTTCTTTGAGGTCAAATTGAAGTAAAAAGGATGATAAACCCATTGTTAAGCCTACTAAGAAACTAAAAATAAAAATGAAATAGGAAGGAAGGGTAAAGTTGAGAATCAACCTAACCAAACTAGAGGCATTATGATGAGGAAACTAAAAGCAAGCTTGATGAATCTACACATGGCAGAAAATATGTTGATGATATCATTATGCCAAGTGGACCAATCACAAGATCACAATCAAAGAAACTCCAGCATGTATTCCAACACTTCATTCAAAGGTGGATTAATGAAGAGGGACACCAACTTGTAGTGAATATGATGGATCATGAAAAGGAAGTCAGAAACTCACCAACAAGCATGAAGAATCTGCCCATAAGTATGGTGATGGGCATTAGCACGAATTTGGAATATAATATTGATGTGGTTTAGTGCTAGTGTGACTAGACACATGTGAACCAACACAAAAATACATATAGAATCTGCCCATCAATGTTGTCAGTATTATGGACAACAATTTAGAGTATATTATTGATGTGGATGAACAATTAATGCTATTGTGACTAGATACATGTAAACCTAGACTTTTAAGCCATTAGTTCTTCTTTTCCAACTATATAGGGATGGGAAAAAGAACTTAAGAGGGGGACTACGAAATTTCAGATTGTTGAATGTAATTGGTGTGTTTTCAAGTTTGAGAGGTTTTCTTCTTATTCTTGTTGCATGAAGAATTGGTTCTAACTTATCAAGTCAAACTTGTGGTATTTAAATCAATTCATTTCTTCATCCCAATCACCCAAGTTCTCAATTACAGGTTAGTTGTGGGTTTGGTAGAGAGGATTTGTTTTTGAGTTCTAAGATTCTATGCTAGATGTGTATGTGGGGTTCTAGATGTAATATTTGATCCATGGGTTCCGCATCATTTGGTATCAGAGCTTTGGTTTGAAGACAAATCTCTAGGTATCTTTTATGTTTTAATTATCCAAAGGAAAAAATGAAAAAAAAAAAGAGAACCAGATTTAGTTTCTTGTTTCTTCATTTTCTATTCTTGTTGCACCATGTCCTTGTTCTTCAAATATGTGGACTTTTGTTTAACTTTTCAATTTCTATTCTTGTTTACTGAAAGTTCAAAAAAAAAAAAGAAGGAAAAGATCAAAAGAAAAACAAAAAAAAAATCAGATTCAACTTCCTCAACATAAAAGAAAAAAAATCGTACCTATTTCTGCCCAATATTTTTCTACACAAGTGTTTGAGATTTTTTGCATATTTATACCATTAACAGCTTGCTTCCTTATTATATTTCATCAAATTACATCAGCTCCTCATTATGCATCCATTTAGCATTTAAAATTTGATATTTAGAGCATAGCCTTGCATTGGGAATAGATTTAGGTTGCATATTCAGATTACTCATTGGAGTAAAAAAAAAACAAAGAAAAACAATTCTGGATACTAAAAAAAACAGAATTCAAATCACTCCAATGAGTAATCTGAATATACAACTTAAATCTATTCCCAATGCAAGATATGCTCTAAATATCAGATTTTAAATGCTAAATGGATGCATAATGAGGAGCTGATGTAATTTGATCAAATATAATAAGGTAGCAAGCTGTTAATGGTATAAATATGCAAAAAATCTCTAAAACTTGTTTAGAAAAATATTGGACAGAAACAGGTACGATTTTTTTTTTTTATCTTGAGGATGTTGAATCTGATTCTTTTTTTTTTCTTTTGATCTTTTCCTTCTTTTTTTTTTTGAACTTTCAGTAAACAAGGATAGAAATTGAAAAGATAAACAAAAATCCACAGATTTGAAGAACAAGAACAAGGTGCAACTAGAACAGAAAATGAAGAGACAGAAACTGAATCTAGTTCTTTTTTTTTCTTTTTTTCTTTTGGGTAATTAAAACATAAAAGATAACTAGAGATTTATCTTCAAGCCAAAGCTCTGATACCAAATGATGCGGAACCCATGGATCAAATATTACATCTAGAACCCCACATACACATTTAGCATAGAATCTTAGAACTCAAAAACAAATCCTCCCTACCAAACCCACAACTAACCTGTAATTGAGAACTTAGGTGATTGGGATGAAGAAATGAATTGATTTAAAAGCCACAAGTCAGACTTGATAATTTAGAACCAATTCTTCATGCAACAAGAATAGGAAGAAAACCTCTCAAACTTGAAAACACTTAGATTATAATGATAACAATCTGAAAATTCGTAGTCCCCCTTTTAAATTCTTTTTCCCATCCCTATATAGTTGGATAAGAAGAACTAATAGCTTAAAAGTCTATGTTTACGTGTATCTAGTCACAATAGCATTAATTGTTCATCCACATCAATAATATACTCTAAATTAATGCCCATAATTCTGACAACATTGATGGGCAGATTCTACATGTATTTTGGTGTTGGTTCACATGTGTCTAGTCACACTAGCACTAAACCACATCAATATTATATTCCGAATTCGTGCTAATGCCCATCACCATACTTATGGGCAGATTCTTCATGCTTCTTGGTGAGTTTCTGACTTCCTCTTCATGATCCATCATATTCAGTACAAGTTGGTCTCCCTCTTCATTAATCCACCTTTGAATGAAGTGTTGGAACACATGCTGGAGTTTATTTGATTGTGATCTTGTGATTGGTCCACTTGGCATAATGATATCATCAACATATTTGCTGCCATGTGTAGATTCATCAAGCTTGCTTATAATTTCCTCATCACACGAGGCAAGGATCCATTGGTGCTTCCAAATGGGCCATAGACTAGGAGCAGAGCTAAGAAGTTTGGAGCAACTATGGGATTGCATATTCAAGATCAAATTTCAAAGGAAATGACTGAAATGGCAATGGAAAAGTGCATAATAGAGCTTGAAGAAGACACACCAAAGCTGATTATGATGCTTAGTGTGAATATGGAAGCTAAAGGCTAGCTAAAGAGGTCCAACGTGCAATAAAGGTCCATGGGGGTTCATATACAGCCTTGGGAAGTAATTTAAGGCCCATGGGCAGCCCAAATAGTGTGGGGAGTGTTCTTATTTTGAAGGGATTTAGTTTGGCCAAAATTTGGCAATAAGTAATGTTGCCACACTTGTAAAGCTCTTACCAAAGCATACAGCTCCTTGTCATAAGTGGAATAATTTAATTGTGCACCATGAAGTTTCTCACTAAAATATGCAATTGGTTTCCCTTCTTGCATCAAAACAGCACCTATGCCCACACTTGAAGCATCACACTCTAATTCGAAGGTCTTATCAAAATATAATAAAGCAAGAATTGGAGCAGTAGTTAACCTTTCTTTCAACAAATTGAATGCCTTTTCATGAATTTTAGTTCAATTAAACTTTACATCTTTTTTTACCAATTCATTTAATGGTGTAGCAATGGAACTAAAATCTTTAACAAACCTTCTATAGAAACTAGCCAAACCATGAAAGCTTCTTACCTCACTCACTGTTTTAGGTGCTAGCCAATCTCTTATTGCCTTTACCTTTTCATCATCAACCTCAATACCTTGTGCACTAACCATAAAACCTAAGAATATGATTTTATCACTACAAAACATGCACTTTTTCATGTTGGCATAAAATTTTCCTTTCTCAAAACTTCAAGAACAGCCCTAATATGCTTTACATGCTCATCTACTGATTTGCTATAAACGAGTATGTCATCAAAATACACAACAACAAATTTACCAAAACATGGTTCATTAATCTCATGAATGTACTAAGTGCATTAGATAAACCAAATGGCATAACTAACCACTCATAAAGACCATATTTTATTTTGAATGCAGTTTTCCACTCATCTCCTTCCTTCATTCTAATTTGATGGTAACCACTTTTTAAATCAATCTTAGTAAAAATACAAGAACCACTCAACTCATCAAGCATATCATCAAGTCTAGGAATTGGATGTCTATACTTCACCGTGATTTTATTGATTGCTTGGCAGTCCACACACATTCTCCATGATCAATCCTTCTTTGGGACTAGTAAAATCGGAACAGCACATGGACTAAGACTTTCACGCACATGTCCCTTTGCTAGCAACTCCTCCACTTGCCTTTGAAGTTCCTTGGTTTCCTCCAGATTACTTTTATAAGCTGGTCGGTCAGGAATTGTTGAGCCCGGAATGAAGTCAATTTGATGCTCAATCCCTCTTAAAGGTGGTAAACCTTTAGGTACATCTTCTGGAAAAACATCTCCAAATTTTTGTAAAATAGAAATAACACAACTAAGCAAAGGGTTATCAAGGTCAGATGTAGAAATCAAGGTCTCTTTGTACCTAAGTACAATCAAACTTCTTTTCTCACAAAAAGCACTCCTTAACTCTTTTCTTTTGCATAGAAACACTCTCTTTTATTTTCTCTCCCTTTCTCTTTTTCTCTCACCAATGGGCCATTTTTATCATTCTTTCTCTCACACTTGGCCTCTTGTACTCCATTTTTATTTGTTTTACCCTCACCATTAGAATTTCTTTCAAATGATCTCAAAATCTTTACTTGATCTTCATACACTTGTTTAGGTGACAATGGAGCAAGAGTGAAATTTAAACCATTTAGGCTGAAAGAATAATGATTCTTAAAGCCATCATGCAAAGCTTTTCTATCAAACTGCCATGGATGACCAAGAAGGATATGGCTAGCATGCATAGGCACAACATCACAACAAACGTCATCTTTGTATCTCCCAATTGCAAAAGAAAACACTTTGTTACCCTCACCTCTCCACAATCATTCAACCATTGCAGCTTATAGGGACTAGGATGTTTTGTGCATGCTAACCCTAATTTATCTACAAAATCAGTACTAGCAACATTTGCACAACTACCCCCATCAATGATCATGCTACACACTTTTCCATTCACAATGCAATGAGTATGGAAAATGTTCTCTCTTTGATTACTTTCTTCATCTTTAATTTGCATATTTAAAGCTCTTCTAATAACCAAAGATTCACCATGGGCAGGATATTCAATGGTATGTTAAATTTCCTCTAATGGTGGCATGCTATCATTATCATCATCACTTTCATGTTCACTAGCATTATCAATTTCACCATTATCTCGTATCAACATGATTTTCTTATTTGGACATTGAGATGCTATATGCTCTACTCCTAAACACCTAAAGCATTTAATGGTATTATGCTTTTGATTAGAGTTAGATGTTTTAGAGTTACTGATGAGGAAACTATAAGCAAGCTTGATGAATCTACACAAGGTAGCAAATATGTTGATGATATCATTATGCCAAGTGGACCAATCACAAGATCACAATTAAAGAAACTCCAGCATGTGTACCAACACTTCATTCAAAGGTGGATTAATGAAAAGGGAGACCAACTTGTACTGAATATGATGGATCATGAAGAGAAAGTCAAAAACTCACCAAGAAGCATGAAGAATCTGCCCGTATGGTGATGGGCATTAGCACGAATTTGGAATATAATATTGATGTGGTTTAGTGCTAGTGTGACTAGATACATGTGAACCAACACTAAAATGCATGTAGAATCTACCCATCAATGTTGTCAGAATTATGGGCAGTAATTTAGGTTATATTATTGATGTGGATGAATAATTAATGCTATTAGGACTAGATACATGTAAACCTAGACTTTCAAGCCATTAGTTCTTCTTTTCCAACTATATAGGGAGGGGAAAAAGAACTCAAGAGGTGACTACGAATTTTCAGATTGTTGAATGTAATTGATGTGTTTTCAAGTTTGAGAGGTTTTCTTCTTATTCTTGTTGCATGAAGAATTGGTTCTAACTTATCAAGTCTGACTTGTAGCGTTTAAATCAATTCATTTCTTCATCCCAATCACCCAAGTTCTCAATTATAGGTTAGTTGTGGGTTTGGTAGGAAGGATTTGTTTTTGAGTTCTAAGATTCTATGCTAGATGTGTATGTGGGGTTCTAAATGTAATTTGATCCATGGGTTCCGCATCATTTGGTATCAGAGCTTTGGCTTGAAGATAAATCTCTAGGTATCTTTTATGTTTTAATTATCCAAAGGAAATAAATGAAAAAAAATAGAACCAGATTTAGTTTCTTGTTTCTTCATTTTCTGTTCTTGTTGCACCTTGTTCTTGTTCTTCAAATCTGTGGACTTTTGTTTAACTTTTCAATTTCTATTCTTGTTTACTGAAAGTTCAAAAAAAAAAGAAGAAGGAAAAGATCAAAAGAAAAAAAAAGAATCAGATTCAACTTTCTCAACATAAAAAAAAATTCATACCTGTTTCTGTCCAATATTTTTCTACACAAGTTTTTGAGATTTTTTGCATATTTATACCATTAACAGCTTACTACCTTATTATATTTGATCAAATTACATCAGATCCTCATTATGCATCCATTTAGCATTTAAAATCTGATATTTAGAGCATATCTTGCATTGGGAATAGATTTAGGTTGCATATTCAGATTACTCATTGAGTGATTTAAATTCTATTTTTCAATATCCAGAATTGTTTTCTTTGTATTCTTAGTTTCATTCTTTCATATACCTCTTGTTTCTTGTATGCATTAAGTAGTTAATTCTCAATCATAGTTACTTTGGTTTGATTAACACAAATACTTTTTACTTCTTGTGTTAACTTTCAGTTCTTGTTGTTTAAATTAAATTGCTTCTAGAATTGCTGAAGTCATTTTGTTCATTAGGTTCCTTATAGAGTCCTTAAAACAAAACTTGTTTTACTTGATTTAAGTGGATTCAGTTCTGAAATTCAACTTGATAAAAGGAGAATTGAGAGGTAACAAGGACCAAGTTTTGAGTGTAATACAAGAGGAGTGACAATCTGATCTTGAGTGAAACACGTAAGGGAATGTGGTGAGAAAATTTTTTCTTTACTAACATTTTCTTGCAGGTTCTTATACCATGTCAAATTCTGGAGGTGAAAAACGTGACATGACCATGAATGACATAGCCTTCATGTTAGAGGCAATGCAAAGGAAGTTCGAAATGTTTGATTTGGCCATAAACAACATGAGAGGTGATGTAGACAGCATAATACAAAGGCAACATGATGTGAGCCTGCCTTACTGGGATTTAATTCCTAAGGAAGCTCAAGCTACGGATCGTCTCCAAAACATAAGAACACCAACCAGCACCTTCAACCCAACACCAACTTGTGATGTAAAACTGAAGCTATATGGCTGGAAACCAAAGATTCAAGACCCAACCCCAACTTGTGAAGGAAAAATCTTGAATATAAGTTAACACCTAGCAAACTTGGTTATTTTTGCAAGGAATTCGTGCTAGTTCTAACCAGAACTCAAAAGAAGGCTAAAAACCTCTCAAAGCTCTCAAAAATGGAGAGAAAACTCAGAATATTCATTAAGTTCAAAGTCTGCCATTATATCTATTTTTAAAGACTTAAAGAAAGCATAAAACAAGTGAAATGATGGAAAAATACAAATATAATGATGTGGTTACATAAAACAAATTGGGCAGCCATATAGCTTGTCTCCCACTAGCTTTTAAAAGGCATGGGCAGCCATATAGCTTGTATCCCACTAGCTTTTAAAAGGCATCTTTGACTCCCAATGTGAGTTTTAGCCACTCTTAATATATGGGCATCCAATGGTACGTGAATGGTATGTATTTAGCTCCCAAAGGTATAATGATGGATGCCAATTTGTATTCTAACTCCTTTGGGTCAATTGGCCTCTTGGGTAGATTGCAATTTGGACATGTGCAACCAAACAACTTCTTTGCTCTTATTTTCTTCAAGTCTTAACGTTCCAATTGTATTGAGAACATATAGATGTTTGGAAATTAATCCTTGAAGTTTTCTTGCCATTGATCGAGTAACAGGTCCTTGGTGTTGTATGCTAGCAATCAGATCCTCATCACAACAGAATAATACTAATCGAAGGGGGCATAATAGAGGGAGAGGAAACATGATTAATGATGATGATGTAGAAAGGGAAGATGATGAACAAAGTAAGGAATCAATTACTCAAAGAAGACATCAACAAAGGGACAGTAACATATCTTCCATAAAAATGAAGATACCATCATTCAAGGGGAGAAATGATGTTGAAGCTTACCTTGAATGGGAAAGAAAAGTTGAGTTGGTGTTTGATTGTCATAATTATAGTGAAATAAAGAAAGTTAAAATTGCAGCAGTTGAATTCACAGATTATGCACTAATTTGGTGGGATCAATTGATGATTTCCAAGAGAAGAAATGGAGAAAGAACCATCACTACTTGGGCTAAAATGAAGACTTTGATGAGAAAGAGATTTGTACCATCTTACTACTATCGAGAGCTTTACCAAAGATTGCAGCGGTTAACTCAAGTATCCATGTCAGTGGAGGATTACCATAAAGAGATGGAGATGATCATGAGTAGAACTAATATAGAGGAGGATCCAGAAATCACTATGGCTCGATTTTTGAGTGGGCTGAATAGAGAGATTGCTAACATAATTGAATTACACCATTATGTGGAGCTTGAAGATATGGTACACATGGCCATGAAAGTGGAGAAGCAACTAAAACTCAAGGGAGCAGCAAAGGGATTTTCTAATTCCAGCTCTAGTTTCACTTCAAAATGGCTAAAGAAAGATGATAATCCTAAAAGGAAGGAGGCTGCCTGGAAAGGAAAGGAAAAACAAGTTCCGGCTGACCCTAAAGGTAACTCTAAAACATCTATGATGCGGCCGGGCCAAGCACTTCCCAGGTGGACACCCATTTTGGTACTGACCATGCACCAGCACGGCTGGGCCAAGCACTTCCCATAAGGTCTCCCCTCCTAGTACTGACCCTGCACCCTAGCCAAGCGCTTAACCGGAAAGAACACTAACCATTTCTACCAAAAGCTTAAGCTGTCAACAGAGGCGCACCCATTTCCTTTATTTGGATCAAACATGGGCTCACCAGTCTCTTTTGACTTTATGTGCCACCTTTATCGATCCTGATCCACAACCCTCCAAACCCTCGAACATATCATTCCCTCCCTCTTTAAGGAAGTTCGTCCTCGAACTTGGAGCAATGGGACCAGACCCGATAATAGGCTCTGATACCAAATGATGCGGACGGGCCAAGCACTTCCTAGGTGGACACCCATTCTGGTAATGACCCTGCACCAGCACGGCTGGGCCAAGCACTTCCCATAAGGTCACCCCTCCTAGTACTGACCCTGCACCAACACGGCTAGGCCAAGCACTTCCCAGAAGGTCACCCATCTGATATTGACCCTGCACCAGCACGCTTAACCGGAAAGAACGCTAACCATTTCTACCAAAAGCTTAAGCTATCAGCAGAGGCGCACCCATTTCTTTTATTTGGATCAAACATGGGCTCACCAGTCTCTTTCGACTTTATGTGCCACCTTTATCGAACCTGATCCACAACCCTCCAAACCCTCGAACATATCAATCTAACTCTAATCAAAAGCATAGTACCGTTAAATGCTTTAGGTGTTTAGGAGTAGGGCATATAGCATCTCAATGTCCAAATAAGAAAATCATGTTGATATGAGATAATGGTGAAATTGATAGTGCTGGTGAACATGAAAGTGGTGATGATAATGATAGCATGCCACCATTAGAAGAAATTGAACATATCATTGAATATCCTACCCATGGTGAATCTTTGGTTATTAGAAGAGCTTTAAACATGCAATTTAAAGATGAAGAAAGTAATCAAAGAGAGAACATTTTCCATACTCGTTGCACTGTGAATGGAAAAGTGTGCAGCATGATCATTGATGGGGGGGTAGTTGTGCAAATGTTGCTAGTACTGATTTTGTAGATAAATTAGGGTTAGCATGCACAAAACATCCTAGCCCCTACAAGCTGCAATGGTTGAATGATTGTGGGGAGGTGAGGGTAACAAAGCAGATTTTGTTTTCTTTTGCAATTGGGAGATACAAAGATGAAGTTTGCTGTGATGTTGTGCCTATGCATGCTAGCCATATCCTTCTTGGTCGTCCATGGCAGTTTGATAGAAAAACTTTGCATGATGGCTTTAAGAATCTTTATTCTTTCAGCCTAAATGGTTTAAATTTCACTCTTGCTCCATTGTCACCTAAACAAGTGTATGAAGATCAAGTGAAGATTTTGAGATCATTTGAAAGGAATTCTGGTGGTAAGGGTAAAACAAATGAAAATGGAGTACAAGAGGCCAAGTGTGAGAAAAAGAATGATAAAAATGGCCCATTGGTGAGAGAAAAAGAGAAAGGGTGAGAAAATAAAAGAGAGTGTTTATATGCAAAAGAAAAAGAGTTAAGGAGTGCTTTTTGTGAGAAAAGAAGTCTGATTGTACTTAGGTACAAAGAGACCTTGATTTCTACATCTGACCTTGATAACCATTTGCCTAGTTGTGTTAGTTCTCTTTTACAGGAATTTAGATATGTTTTTCCAAAAGATGTACCAAAAGGTTTACCACCTTTAAGAGGGATTGAGCATCAAATTCACTTCATTCCGGGCTCAACAATTCCTAACCGACCAGCTTATAGAAGTAATCCGGAGGAAACCAAGGAACTTCAAAGGCAAGTGGAGGAGCTGCTAGCAAAGGGACATGTGAGTGAAAGTCTTAGTCAATGTACTGTTCTGGTTTTACTAGTCCTAAAGAAGGATGAATCATTTGCCCATAAAGCAAATAAAAGAAGGAAACATGTGATTTTCCAACCTGGTGATTGGGTATGGATTCATGTGAGAAAGAAAAGATTTCATAAACAAAGAAAATCCAAGTTGGATGCAAGGGGAGATGGCCCATTCCAAGTTTTAGAACAAATAAATGACAATGCCTACAAAATTGATCTACCAAGTCAATATAATGTTTCTGCAACTTTCAATGTTAGTGATCTTTCTTCTTTTGATGTAGGTTCATATTTGAGGACAAATCTTTTTGAGCAAGGTGGGAATGATGAAGAAACTATAAGCAAGCTTGATGAATCTACACAAGGCAGTGACGCGGACCCTTAGCAACGATGGCAGCAAACCCAACGTATAACAATGGTAGAGAACTCCTTGAAACTTGATAATCACCTCCTAAGGAACCCAACGCCTATAAAGAGATGTGAACTCACTATGATTGAAGGATTTAGTTGGTAAGAAGAAGGAAAATGCCACAACTCTTGTTGATAAGTAAACCTAATTCTTGATGCAAAGAAAGAATTAAAGAATCCACTCTAAACTCTCTCACACGAAAATTCACAAGAAGAACTTGTAGAAGAATTCGAAAATTTTTATTAATTGTTGTAGTCTGAAATTCGGCCTAATAGTGCCCTTAAATAAGGGTTACAAAATTCCTAATTGCATATGGAAAACTAAAACATTCCTAATTGCATAAGGAAAACATTCCTAATTGAATAAGGAAAACATTCCTAATCCACTTGATGTGAGCCTGCCTTGCTAGGATTTAATTCCTAAGGAAGCTCAAGCTACGGATCGTCTCCAAAACATAAGAACACCAACCAGCACCTTCAACCCAACACCAACTTGTGATGTAAAACTGAAACTATATGGCTGGAAACCAAAGATTCAAGACCCAACCCCAACTTGTGAAGGAAAAACCTTGAATATAAGTTAAGACCTAGCAAACTTGGTTATTTTTGCAAGGAATTCGTGCAAGTGCTAACCAGAACTCAAAAGAAGGCTAAAAACCTCTCAAAGCTCTCAAAAAATGGAGAGAAAACTCAGAATATTCATTAAGTTCAAAATCTGCCATTACATTTGTTTTTAAAGACTTAAAGAAAGCATAAAACAAGTGAAATGATGGAAAAATACAAATATAATAATGTGGTTACATAAAACAAATTGGGCAGCCATATAGCTTGTCTCCCACTAGCTTTTAAAAGGCATGGGCAGCCATATAGCTTGTCTCCCACTAGCTTTTAAAAGGCATCTTTGACTCCCAATGTGAATTTCAGCCACTCTTAATATATGGACATCCAATGGAACGTGAATGGTATGTATTTAGCTCCCAAAGGTATAATGATGGATGCCAATATGTATTCTAACTCCTTTGGGTCAATTGGCCTCTTGGGTAGATTGCAATTTGGACACATGCAACCAAACAGCTTCTTTGCTCTTATTTTCTTCAAGTCTTAACGTTCCAATTGTATTGAGAACATATAGATGTTTGGAAACTAATCCTTGAAGTTTTCTTGCCATTGATCGAGTAACAGGTCCTTGGTGTTGTATGCTAGCAATCAGATCCTCATCATCCTCTCCCTCTTCAAAAGAATTCGTCCTCGAATCTTCATCATCTGCATAGCAAGGAGCAAGATCAGAAACATTAAAAGTTGCACTTACACCATACTCACCTGGTAGATTAATCTTGTAGGCATTATCATTAATCCTTTCGAGTACTTCAAATGGTCCATCACTTCTCGGCTGCAATTTTGATTTCCTTTGTGTAGGAAACCTTTCTTTTCGTAAATGAACCCATACCAGATCACCAGGCTGGAACACCATCTTTTTCCTTCCTTTGTTTACTTTGGTTGCTCTATTCTCATTAATCTTCTCCATTTGTTGCTTGGCCCTTTGATGCATTTGCTTCACCAATTCAGCTTTCTTTTTACCATCAAAACTAGTAAGCTCATTAGTAGGAAGAGGCAACAAATCTAATGGAGTAAGTGGATTAAAACCATAGACAAGCTCAAAGGGTGAAAATCCAGTGGATGAATGCATTGATCTATTATATGCAAATTCAATAAATGGTATGCATTCCTCCCATGTCTTCAAATTTTGTTTAATCATGGTACGAAGAAGAGTGCCCACAGTCCTATTAACAACTTCCGTCTGCCCATCTGTTTGCGGATGGCATGTAGTAGAGAAACAAAGCTTTGTACCTAACTTTCCCCATAGGACTTTCCAAAAATGACTCAAAAATTTTACATCTCGATCACTTACTATGGTCCTAGGAATACCATGCAATCTCACTACTTCTCTAAAGAACAAATCAGATATATGGCATGCATCATCAGTTTTATGACATGGAATGAAATGTGCCATTTTAGAAAATCTATCAACCACAACAAATAAACTATCATGACCTTTTTTTGTCCTAGGTAGTCCCAAAATAAAGTCCATAGATAAGTCTACCCAAGGTTCACTAGGTACACTTAAAGGCATATACAAACCATGTGGTCTTACTTTGGACTTTGCTTTCATACATGTCACGCATTTAGCACAAAATTTCTCTACATCTTTCCTCATATGTGGCCAATAAAAATGTTCATTCAGAATTTCTAATGTTTTAGCCACCCCAAAATGTCCCATTAAACCTCCCCCATGTGACTCTCTTACAAGCAATCCTCTTATAGAGCTATTTGGAACACAAAGTCGTTTCTCTCTAAATAAGAAACCATCATGCCTATAAAATTTTTTAAAGGCAGCATTTTCACAAGAGGCATATATTTGTGCAAATTCAGAGTCATGCTTATACAATTCTTTCATATGCTCAAATCCTAGAAGTCTAGCATCAAGCATAGAGATTAGGGCATACCTCCTAGATAAGGCATCAGCAACAACATTTTCTTTTCCTTGCTTATATTGAATCACATATGGAAACGCTTCAATAAATTCACTCCATTTGGCATGGCGTTTGTTCAGCTTGCTTTGTCCTTTCAAGTATTTTAGTGATTCATGATCACTATGAATAACAAACTCCTTTGGCCAAAGATAATGCTGCCACGTCTCCAACGCCCTCACTAATGCATACATCTCCTTGTCATAAGTAGAGTAATTCAAAGGAGCTCCACTTAGCTTCTCACTAAAGTATGCAATTGGTCTTCTTTCCTGCATCAAAACAGCACCTATACCCACTCCGGAAGCATCACATTCAACTTCAAAAGTCTTAGAAAAATCAGGTAATGCAAGTAATGGTGCAGAACATAATTTTTCTTTTAGTAATCTAAATGCATGCTCCTGTTCCTCATTCCATTTGAACCCTACATTTTTCTTCACAATTTCATTTAATGGGGCTGCAATTGTACTAAAGTCTCTAACAAATCTCCTATAAAAACTAGCAAGACCATGAAAACTCCTAACATCAGTCACGGATTTTGGTGTAGGCCACTCTTTGATGGCTTTTACCTTATCATCATCAACCTCAATTCCTTTCCCACTCACTACAAATCCTAAGAAAATGACTTTTTCCATGCAGAATGTACATTTCTTTAAATTTGCATACAATTTCTCTTTCCTAAGAACTTCAAGCACACATCTTAAATGCATTAAATGATCATTTAAACTTTGACTATACACTAAGATATCATCAAAATACACAACAACAAACTTTCCAAGAAAAACACGCAAGACATGATTCATTAATCTCATGAAAGTACTAGGTGCATTACTTAGTCCAAAAGGCATGACTAACCATTCATACAAACCATATTGAGTCTTAAAAGCTGTTTTCCATTCATCTCCTAATCTCATTCTTATTTGATGATAACCACTTTTAAGATCAATTTTTGAAAATATACATGCACCATGCAATTCATCAAGCATATCATCAAGCCTAGGAATTGGATGTCTATACTTTACAGTGATTTTATTGATAGCACGACAATCCACACACATTCGCATTGATCCATCCTTTTTAGGTACTAGAAGTACCGGCACAGCACATGGACTCATGCTCTCCCTAACATGACCTTTCGCAAGCAGCTCATCCACCTGTTTTTGCAACTCCTTGACCTCTTGAGGATTTGTCCTATATGCTGGACGATTTGGAATTACAGCTCCAGGAATGAAATCAATTTGATGTTCTATTCCTCTAATGGGTGGCAATCCACTCGGTACCTCATTTGGAAAGACATCTTCAAATTCCTGCAACAAAGTCAAAGCAACACTAGGAATAGATGGATCAAGGTCAGTTACATTAAGAAAAACTCCCTTACATATCAGAAGGAGCATCATACTATCAGAAAAGTATGCTTGCCTCACATCTTTCCCCCTAGCAACTAAACTTACTTTCTTCTCTCCACTCTCATTTTTATTATGTAATTTCTTCTTTTTCTCTTTTTCTTTTTCTCTCTCAGTTTTTATTCTTTGTTTTTCCTCTTGATCTTTCTTTTCTCTCTCCCTCTTTTCAACCTCTCTTTGCATTTTCTCTTGCATGGCAGCTTGTACTCGCTTTTGGTCTTCAAAAGCCTCCATAGGTGTTAAAGGTGCAAGAGTCACCTTTCGGCCTTCAAAATCAAATGAATACCTATTCTTAAACCCATCATGTGTTGCTTTTCTATCATATTGCCATGGCCTCCCAAGTAGGATATGACTAGCATGCATGGGAACTACATCACACAACACTTCATCCTTATACCTCCCAATGGTAAATGACAATAATACTTGCTTGGTCACCTTAACTTCTCCACTATCATTCAACCACTGCAATCTGTATGGATTAGGATGTTTTGTAGTAGGAAATGCAAGTTTCTCTACTAGTAGAGTGCTAGCCACATTAACACAACTCCCACCATCTATGATCATAGTACAAACTTTTTCTTTGACTAAACATCTAGTATGAAAAATATTTTCTCTTTGTAGTTCATCACCTTCATCTTCCTTCACCTGTATATTTAAAGCACGCATAACAACAAGAGCATTTCCATGCACAGCATGCTCTACATCACTATCTTCATCCAAAGGTGGAATGTTAACATCTGAATCTTCATCTACAACTTCATCATCTTCAGATTCAATATCACCACTCGGCCTCACCACCATCACCCTTTTATTTGGACATTCTCTAGCATAATGCCCTTTCCCTAAACATCGGAAACATTGGATGTCTCTTGTTCTTCCATTGGAGTTCATTGGTGCCTTACCCTTATCAATCACAATGGGTTTTTCTCCAGCCTTGTTCCCCTCTTTCTTCTCCTTTGAAACAAATTTATTCTCACTAGATTCCCCTTTCTTCCAATTTGGCTTCCAAGGAACATTATTGGCAGAATTCATTCCCATTCCCGATCTGGTTGTTTTCTTCTTCTTGAGTTGTTTTTCTACCTTGATTGCCATATTTAACATGTCATCAAGCTCCACATAATGATGCAGCTCCACTATGTCGGCAATTTCATCTTTCAGCCCATGTAGAAACCGTGCCATAGTTGCTTCCCTTTCTTCTTCTATATTAGTTCGTATCATAGCCATTTCCATCTCTTGAAAATATTCTTCCACACTTTTATTGCCTTGTACCAGCCCTTGTAATCGTTGATGTAACTCCCTATAGTAGTGTTGTGGTACAAATCTATCTCTCATGACTTGTTTCAGCTCATCCCAAGTCTGCACTCCTCTCATGCCATTTCTTCTTCGTTTAGTGAGTAATTGATCCCACCAAACTAATGCATAATCAGTAAACTCTACCACAGCAAGTGTCACCTTCTTTTGCTCACTATAGTTGTGGCAATCAAAGATGAGTTCGGTCTTTCTCTCCCATTCCAAGTATGCATCTGGATTTGCTTTGCCTTGGAATGATGGAAGTTTCATTTTAATTCCATTAACATTGCTGTCTACTCTCCCTCTCCCTCTTGCATTTTCCATAGTTTCTTGCCTAATATTTCTACCACCGCCTCTACCATGCATATTACCTCTCATATATCTTGGTCTAATAACATCATCAAGTGCAACAGATTGCTGCCCATCGTCATCATCAAGATTATCTTCATCTACATCCTCCAATTCATTGAAAACTGGCAAATCATTTAGTCCAGCACGCCTACCTCTATTCTGCCCCCTATTTGTGTTTTGCTCCCTATGAAAATTATCTCGTTCTTCCCTTCCTAAATTCCTTTGATTTGTAGAGCTTGCTTGCTGCAATTCTTCAATTTGCTTTGAGTGTTTTTCCATCTGTTCTCTAATATCAACAAACAACACATTCATCCTTTGAAATTGAGATTGCAATGCCTTAAGAACATAAGAAGCTTCTGGCTCCTCTTGGGGCTGGTTGCTCTCTCGATCACTATCTCGTTTTGTTGACATACTGATTGCTGCAAAACAAATGTTAGAAATATTCTCTCACACACTCCCTCACGTGTTTCACTCTAATCTGGTATCACTCAATCTGTGTTTCACTCAAACTATGGCTTTTACCCTCTAACAATCTCACCACTCTATGCCTTTTTTTCACTCACTTCAGCCCCTTCCAAGTTCTAGCAAGAACTTAATATTTCCTCAACTAAATAACTAAATTGCAAGGTTTAAAACACATTCAAGAATGGAACAAGAGTAACACAAGCTGGAAAAAAAACAGAATATTTGATATTTGAAACCTAAGGACGAAAGACACTGAAATTTTAGACAAACATTACCAAAGGGAAGAATTTGACAAAACTGGATTTAGGATAATATATTGAGACCAAATGAAAGAGAAAAAAATGAATTTTTAGGTCTCTTATGAAACGTTTATATTCTGGACCCCAAAATGGCTAACTAGCTGTAATATATGGACAACCAAGCAAACGAACTAATTTTGACATGAAATTTAATATGTAGGCTTAGCTAAATATCTAAAACATGCCTGTAAAATTTGAAAGGATTTGGACATGTTTACATACACGTTCACTTTTGGACACAAAACTAGCTAAATTGGCTGCAATATATGGATAACGAGACAAATGGACGAATTTTGACTTAAAATTTTATTTCCAAGCTAATTTTAGCATCTGAAACAAGCATATAAAATTTGAGAAGATTTGGTTATGTGCAAACCCAACTTCAGTTTCTAACCCAATAGCAAATTTTAGAGATTAGTTGCTGTTTTTTTTTTCTTTGATTTTTTTCTCTTTTTTTTTTTGTTCTTTCTTTCTTTTTTTTTTTTTAAATTAATCCAGCAACAACATTAAGGAAGAAGGACTCAAAGAAACAAGAAAGCATACAGCTTGTAGAAATTAAACTAATGGCAAAAAAAATGACTCAAAGGAAGACAATATTTTTTTTTGACATAAACAAGAAGGAATGATGCTAAAAACCTGATTTGGAGAGCCTAAGCTCTGATACCAAATGATGTGAGCCTGCCTTGCTAGGATTTAATTCCTAAGGAAGCTCAAGCTACGGATCGTCTCCAAAACATAAGAACACCAACCAGCACCTTCAACCCAACACCAACTTGTGATGTAAAACTGAAACTATATGGCTGGAAACCAAAGATTCAAGACCCAACCCCAACTTGTGAAGGAAAAACCTTGAATATAAGTTAAGACCTAGCAAACTTGGTTATTTTTGCAAGGAATTCGTGCAAGTTCTAACCAGAACTCAAAAGAAGGCTAAAAACCTCTCAAAGCTCTCAAAAAATGGAGAGAAAACTCAGAATATTCATTAAGTTCAAAATCTGCCATTACATTTGTTTTTAAAGACTTAAAGAAAGCATAAAACAAGTGAAATGATGGAAAAATACAAATATAATAATGTGGTTACATAAAACAAATTGGGCAGCCATATAGCTTGTCTCCCACTAGCTTTTAAAAGGCATGGGCAGCCATATAGCTTGTCTCCCACTAGCTTTTAAAAGGCATCTTTGACTCCCAATGTGAATTTCAGCCACTCTTAATATATGGACATCCAATGGAACGTGAATGGTATGTATTTAGCTCCCAAAGGTATAATGATGGATGCCAATATGTATTCTAACTCCTTTGGGTCAATTGGCCTCTTGGGTAGATTGCAATTTGGACACATGCAACCAAACAGCTTCTTTGCTCTTATTTTCTTCAAGTCTTAACGTTCCAATTGTATTGAGAACATATAGATGTTTGGAAACTAATCCTTGAAGTTTTCTTGCCATTGATCGAGTAACAGGTCCTTGGTGTTGTATGCTAGCAATCAGATCCTCATCACCACTAAGGAAAACATTCCTAATCCACTAAGGAAAATATAAAGTATGGAAACAAAATCCTAATCCACTAAGGAAAATATAAAGTATGGAAACAAAATCCTAATCCAATAAGGAAAATATAAAGTATGGAAACAACCAAACTAATCCCTTCAACATAAGAAATGCCCCACACTATTTGGGCTGTCCATGGGCCTTAAATTACTTCCCAAGGCTTTATATGAACCCCCATGGACCTTTCTTGCACGTTGGACCTTTCTTTAGCTAGCCTTTAGCTTCCACACTAAGCATCATAATCAGCTTTGGTGTGCCTTCTTCAAGCTCTATCTCCATCTTCTTGAATGATAATTCTTGAAGCTCTTTGGAAATCTCTTCTTGAATATGCAAAGCCATACTAGCTTGATATCTCTTTGCCTTGCTCCTAGTGATTGGTCCACTTGCTAGCTTCAAGGGATCCTTTCTTGCATCATTCTCCCCCTCTTCAAAAAGATTTTTCCTCAAATTTGCATCATCAAAAGGAGAAAGATCACTTACATTGAAAGTAGAACTAACATTATATGTACCTGGTAAGTCGATCTTGTAGGCATTGTCATTAATCTTCTCCATCACTTGGAATGGGCCATCTCTCCTTGCTTGCAACTTGTTCTTCCTTTGGTTAGGAAACCTCTCTTTTTGAAAATGCATCCAAACCCAATCTCCTACTTGAAACTTAATCTCACGTCTCCCTCTATTTGCAAAATCAGCATATCTCTTGTTCCTTTTCTCAATATTCGCCCTTGCTTTCTCATGCATCTCTTTCACCAATTTAGCTTTCTTCTCACCATCTAAACTAACAAGCTCATGAGAAGGTAAAGAAACAAGATCCAAAACTGTTAGTGGGTTAAAACCATAAACAAGCTCAAAAGGTGAATATCATGTAGAAGAATGAATAGCACGATTATAAGCAAACTCAATAAATGGCAAACAATCTTCCCAAGAACTCAAATTCTTACCCACTAAAGCTCTCAACATGGTACCTAAAGTTCTGTTTACTACTTCTGTTTGTCCATCCATTTGAGGATGACAAGTGGTGGAAAATAACAACTTGGTACCTAACTTTCCCCAAAGCACACGCCAAAAGTGAGACAAAAACTTGGTGTCTCTATCAGAAACTATGGATTTTGGTATCCCATGAATTTGAACCACCTCCCTAAAGAAGAGTTCGGCCACTAAACTAGCATCATCACTCTTATGACATGGGATAAAGTGTGCCATCTTACTAAACCTATCAACAACCACAAATATGCTGGGATAAAGTGTGCCATCTTACTAAACCTATCAACAACCACAAATATGCTATCTCTCCCCCTCTTAGTCCTTGGTAATCCTAAAACAAAGTCCATACTAATGTCCATCCAAGGAGAACTAGGAACGGGTAATGGCATATACAAACCATGAGGCATAGACTTGGACTTAGCTTGCCTACAAGCCAAACAAACCTTACAAATCCGAATTACATCCCTTTTCATATTTGGCCAATAAAAGTGTTCATTCAGCATGTCTAAAGTCTTATCAACTCCAAAATGCCCCATCAAACCCCCCACAATGTGATTCTAATACTAGCAAATCTCTCATAGAACATCTAGGCATGCATAATTTCGAACCCTTAAACAAAAACCCATCATGTCTATAGAAAGAATTAAAAGCACCATGCTCACAAGCATCATAAACATTGCCAAAATCAGAATCACCAACATATAAGTCCTTTATACATTCAAATCCAAGCAATTTAGTACTCAAAACATTAAGTAAAGCGTACCTCCTTGAAAGTGCATCTGCCAC
The DNA here is from genome assembly GCA_947685225.1 of Garcia nutans. Taxonomy (NCBI): domain Eukaryota; kingdom Viridiplantae; phylum Streptophyta; class Magnoliopsida; order Malpighiales; family Euphorbiaceae; genus Garcia; species Garcia nutans. The sequence goes on from CANTUV010000044.1 coordinate 23,323,209, forward strand.
TACATTGTCTTTACCTTGCTTGTATTTGATCACATAAGGAAACTTCTCAATCTTCACAACCCATTTTGCATGTCTTTTATTCAACTTCCCTTGCCCTCTCAAATGCTTCAATGATTCATGGTCCGAATGGATCACGAATTCCTTGGGCAGCAAATAATGCTCCCATACTTCCAATGCTCTCACCAAAGCATATAGCTCCTTGTCATATGTTGAATAATTCAACTTTGCTCCATTAAGCTTTTCACTAAAGTATTGCATCAAAACAGCTCCAATACCTGCACCAGAAGCATCACATTCAATTTCAAAAGTAGAATCAAAGTTAGGTAAAGCTAAAACGGGTGTAGTAGAAAGCTTCTCTTTCAAAGCATCAAATGCTTCTTGTTGCTCCTTGCCCCTAACGAATCCCACTTCTTTCTTGATTATGCTAGTCAAGGGGGCTGCCAATGTAGAGAAATTAGGGACAAATCTCCTATAGAATCTTGCCAATCCGTGAAAACTCCTCACTTCTGTCACACTTGAAGGATTCATCCACTCTTGGATAGCTTTCACCTTCTCTTGATCAACTTCAATTCCTTGCATACTTACAACAAAACCAAGAAAAATAACCCTATCTAGACAAAAAGAACACTTCTTGTTGTGGAACAACCAGCACACCGCAAGGATGAGCAAGGCCTAGGACGTGAGGACCAAGTTGAGGAGATCATCAATCCAATTATTCTGCCACAAGGTCCTATAACTAGATCTCAAGCCAAAAAGATTCAGCAAGCACTAATTTGCCATTTGCAAGATTTGGTGAATTTGGCTAACTATGGTTTGCAAGGAATTACAAGCTTGGAGACAAGACCAAAGGAAGTCAATTACAACTTACTACAAGTTGTAATTCACGAATGAGGCTTGTATTAAGGCCCACTAGTTATGCTCATTTAAAAAGTAAGGGCCCTGTTTGTTTGGTATTAAATTAGGACTTTGATTACTTTATTATTTCTTATATTTTGATTAGAAAGCCAAACGCTACTTAATAACCCTAATTAGGGTTTAGCTATTTATATCTCATTTAGGGTTGTAAGAGATCAGTTTGGAAGTTTGGATGAATTTATTAACCTAAAGCCGAATTGCTTTTATCTTTGTGTCCTTGCTTGAATACATGCTTCAGAAACATTCAAGTAGTTTGATCAACTTTCTTGTGGAGTGTTTCGAATCTGGGATTTAGGAACTGACTTGTTTCGAAATCTTGGATCTTTGATCAATTCAAGGTAATCTGAAATCTAACCTAATCCTTGGGGGTTGTACCGAATTCGACTAGGGGTTTTCAAGTTAATGCTGTGGGGGTTTGAAATCAAGGGGTTCTCAGGCTTATTCTTGGAGGTTCCGTATCATTTGGTATCAGAGCCAACGCTCTAGATCAGGTTTTATCCCTATCAATTCATTTTCATTCCTTCTTTTGTTATTTGCATTTTTGTTGCTTTGTTTCAATTGTTCAATTCGTTCTCTTGTTTTCCTTGTTCCTCTGAATTGTTTTCTTTGTGGGTTATTTTCGTTTTCGTTTTCTTCACCTGCTATTTGCGTTTTTGTTTCCTTTGTGGGTTACTTTCGTTTTCGTTTCTTCTCTTGTTAGTTTCGTTTTGTTTCTTTGTTATTGATCCTTGAATCATTTTTGTTTTTCTTTCAAAGTCGAAAATTCAAAAAAAAAATTCCGTTAGGGTTCTAATTTAGTTTTCGTTTTATGTTTAGAGTCTTATTTCAATTTCGAATTCAGTTTGCCTTTTTAGTCCAAATCGTTTTTTTTTTCTTATTCTGAAATTGGGTTGGTTGATTTGTTCCGAATTGGTTTGTTCTATCTATTCCGAATTGGATTTGTTCTATTGTGGATTTCCGAATTGGGAATTTAGGTTGCTTTGTTCAAATTTGAAATTGTGTTCTTGCTTGTTGATTCAAAATTTGTTGATTCGAAAGTGTTCTAAATCCGAATCTTATTCTTGTTAATCATTCTGATTCTGTTTCGAATTTCCAAGAAAGTGTTTCAAACAAGTTTCAAAAGGAAAGCCGAATAGGTCTAAAGGAAGTTTTGATTATTTATTTTGTTCCAATTTCGAGTTTCAAAAGGAAGTCCTCTAACTTGATCTTGTTCTTGTTACCTGATTGGAAAAAAATTTCGTGTGGTGTGAACTAGGGCTGCCCTTCAAAAGAGATAGTGAGAGGGAGCAAAAAAAAAGAGTATAAAATCACTTCAAGAAAAATTTTTCGTTTTCCTTGTTATTTAGGTGCTAAGGGTCGAATTTATGTGGGTTAGACGTAACTGAATTTTTTTCTCACGAAATTTCAGATTTTGGGATACTACACACGGAAGGCTATTTGAGTTGTTTCATAAAGTGTGATTCACCTAAGAACATAAAAGATATCAGCTTGAGAGGTGTGAGCTGAACCGTGAGTGATTTCATATATTGAGTGAAACACGAGAGACCAACCTTCATCTATTGAGTGTAAACACGTGAGGGAGTGTTGTGAGGCCTTTTATTTGTTTTGTGCTAACCTTTTATTGCAGGGAAAATGTCTGGCCAAGATGACAGTGACAGGGGTGTTCCAATTGATCCAGCTCGATTGCGTGAGGCGCAGCAAGCTGAATTTACACGTTTATACCGCACTATGGAGAACATAACAGAAACATTGGAGCGCATGGATTTGAGGTTGCAGAGTGTTGAAAGAGCCACATCGGAGCGCATTGAGAGGCAAAGAGGTGGCAGAAATCGAATGCAACATCCTGAACTTTTGGAAGATGAAAATGAGCTTGAGGAGGATAATGCAAGTCTGGTTGGAGGAGCTCTACATAGAGGTGGAGGTAGAGGAGGACATGGTGTTGGTAGAGGTAGAGGAAGGATGAATAATAATCCTTTCTATGGTAGAAATCATGGTGATGATGAAGTCGTTGATAGGAGCTTGGGAAGCATCAAGCTGAAAATTCCTAATTTTCGTGGTAAATCAGATCCAGAAGCTTATTTGCAATGGGAGAAGCAGGTTGACCTCATATTTGATTGCCATCGATGTACAGAGGAAAAGAAGGTCAAGCTTATTGTAACTCAATTTACAGATTATGCTATAGCTTGGTGGGATCAGTTAGTGACTAGTAGAAGAAGGAATTTGGAGTATCCTATTGAGACTTGGGCTGATCTTAAATCAGTCATGAGGAAGAGGTTTGTACCTAGACATTTCCATAGGGAAATCATGCAGAGACTTCAGGTTCTCAAGCAAGGAAGTAAAAGTGTTGATGACTACTACAAAGAGATGGAGATGTTGATTACTAGAGCTAACTTAGATGAGGATGTAGAGGCTACTATGGCACGTTTCTTGGTTGGTTTGAATTCGGATATTGCTGACCAGGTTGATTTGCAGCCATATGAGGAGTTAGACGAGATGGTGCATATTGCCATCAAGGTGGAAAAACAACTCCAAGGAAGAAGACCATCAAGGTATTATTCAAAACCTGTTTCTAATTCTTTTTCTCCTTGGAATAGGGAAGGAAGGCGTGATTACTAGGGAAGAAACAAGGCTGGTCAAGATAGTGGGAAAGTGAAGGCCGAATCAAGTTCTAAAGACAAGTCCAAAGTTGAAGAGCCTAAGCTGCGAAATCGAGATATTAAGTATTGGAAGTGCCAAGGTGTGGGACATATCAGCAAAGAATGTCCAAACAAGAGAGTTATGACCATGAGAAATGGTGAGATAGTGACTGATGAAGAGGAAGACGACAATGAGAGTGATGATGGTGAGATGTCATCTTTGGAAAGTTGTAGTGATGGGAGCATTGAAGAACCAATTAAGGGTGACTTGCTGGTTACTAGGCGTGTTCTTAATATGCAATTGAAGGAGGAAAACCATGAAGAACAACGAGACAACTTGTTCCATACAAGGTGTCACGTTCAAGGCAAGGCTTGTAGTATGATTGTGGATGGTGGAAGCTGTACCAATGTGGTAAGTACATTTTTGGTTGATCGATTGGGGCTGCCTATGAAACTTCACCCACATCCTTACAAACTTCAGTGGCTGAATGATTGTGGAGAGGTTAAGGTAAATTGACAATCTATCATTTCTTTTTCCATTGGTAAGTATCATGATGAGGTGTTGTGTGATGTGGTGCCAATGCATGCTGGAGAGATTCTACTTGGACGTCCATGGTAGTATGATAGGCGAGCTAAGCATGATGGATATCTCAATCGGTATTCATTCACTAAGGATGGACGAAAGACAATTCTGACACCACTTTCTCCAAAAGAAGTGTATGAAGACCAATGTAAAATGGAAAGAATGAGACTTGAATTTGAAAAGAAAGAAAGAGAGAGTGATAAAAAAATGAGTGAAAAAAATCAGATTGCAAATGAAAAGAAAGAGAGAAAAGAAAAATCAAAACAAATTCAGTTTGAGAAAAATAGAGAAGGAGAGAAGAATGTGAGTTTGTTAGCTAGTACAAGTGAGGTTAAACATGCTTTTTACACCAAACAGCCTATGTTTGTGCTTTTGTGCAAAGAGGCTCGTTTAGATACTACTGTTTCTAACCAATCTTTGCCTAGTGTGTTTGTTGATCTTTTGCAGGAATATGCAGATTTGTTTCCCGAAGAAATGCCTGATGAATTGCCGCCAATCAGAGGCATAGAGCATCAAATTGACTTCATTCCTGGAGCTTCCATTCCCAATAGGCCAGCGTATCGAGCTAATCCTTTTGAGACAAAGGAGATACAAAAGCAAGTGGAGGAATTGCTAGCTAAGGGATATGTGAGGGAAAGCTTGAGTCCTTATTCAGTTCCTGTTATTCTTGTGCCAAAGAAGGATGGGACGTGGAGGATGTGCGTGGATTGCAGAGCCATCAATAAAATCACTGTAAAGTATCGTCATCCTATTCCTAGACTAGATGATATGCTTGATGAGTTACATGGTTCTTGTTTGTTCACCAAAATTGATTTGAAATCTGGTTATTATCAAATTAGAATGAGTGTGGGTGATGAGTGGAAAACAACATTTAAGACTAAATATGGGCTGTATGAGTGGTTGGTTATGCCGTTTGGTCTTACTAATGCACCTAGCACATTCATGCGTTTGATGAATCATGTGTTGCGTGAGCACTTGGGTAAATTTGTTGTTGTTTACTTTGATGATATTCTTGTTTACTCTAAGTGTTTGGATGATCATGTCATGCATGTGCATCTTGTGTTAGACATTCTTAGGCGTGAGAAGTTATATGCTAACCTTAAGAAGTGTAGTTTTTGCATGGATAAGGTTCATTTTCTTGGTTTTGTGGTGTCTAGTCAAGGTATTGAGGTTGATGAGGAAAAGGTAAAGGCTATTAGGGACTGGCCAAAACCTAAGAATGCTAGTGAGGTGAGGAGTTTTCATGGACTTGCTGGTTTTTATAGGAGATTCATTAGAAATTTCAGTACTATAGCTGCACCTTTGAATGAGTTAGTTAAGAAAAATGTCGGATTTGTTTGGGGAGATGCACAAGAACATGCATTTAATGAACTTAAGGATAAATTGTGTAATGCACCCTTGCTTGCTTTGCCTAATTTTGATAAGACTTTTGAGATTGAATGTGATGCAAGTGGCATAGGAATTGGAGCTGTTTTGATACAGGATCAAAGGCCATTGATGTACTTTAGTGAAAAGCTAAGTGGAGTGGCTTTGAAGTATCCGACATATGATAAGGAGTTATATGCATTGTTTCGAGCTTTGGATACATGGCAGCATTATTTATGGTCAAAAGAGTTTGTGATACATATTGACCATGAGAGTTTAAAGCATTTGAAGGGTCTAGATAAGCTGAATCGTAGGCATGCCAAATGGGTGGAGTTCATAGAAACATTCCCATATGTGATTAAATACAAGCGAGGTAAGGAGAATATAGTGGCTGATGCGTTGTCGCGAAGGTATGTTTTACTTAATTCTCTTAGTGCTAGATTGTTGGGTTTTGAGCATATTAAGGGATTATATGTTAGTGATGTGGATTTTGGTGACATATATAATTCGTGTGGTGATGTGGCTGTTTTGAAAGACTTTCATTTGTTTGATGGTTTTTTGTTCAAGAAAAGTAGATTGTGTATTCCTAAGTGTTCCATGAGAGAGTTGTTAGTTAAGGAAGCCCATGGAGGAGGCTTGATGGGTCATTTTGGGGTAAGTAAGACCTATGATGTGTTGATAGAACATTTTTATTGGCCTGGTATGAAACATGATGTGCATAAAGTTTGTGAGCATTGCATAACATGTAGAGAAGCTAAGTCTAGGTTGAAACCACATGGTTTGTACACGCCATTACCTGTTCCTGATGGACCTTGGACTGATTTGTCTATGGATTTTGTGCTTGGTTTGCCTAAAACTATGAGAGGTCGTGATTGTATATTTGTTGTGGTTGATAGATTTAGTAAAATGACTCATTTTATACCATGTCATAAAATTGATGATGCAAAATTGATTGCTGATTTGTTCTTTAAAGAGGTTGTGCGTTTGCATGGCATACCCAAAAGCATTGTTAGTGATCGAGATGTTAAGTTTTTGAGTCATTTTTGGCGTGTTTTGTGGGGAAAGTTGGGAACTAAGTTGCTGCTTTCTACTACATGCCTTCCTCAAACCGATGGTCAAACTGAGGTTGTGAATCGAACATTGATTACTTTGCTTAGGGCAGTAATAGAAAAGAATATTAGGATGTGGGAGGATTGTTTACCATTTGTGGAGTTTGCTTACAATAGGGCTGTTCATAGCACTACTAACTGTTCTCCATTTGAAATTGTTTATGGTTTTAATCCGCTTACTCCTTTAGATATTTTGCCATTGCCATCTAACGATTTTTTGAGTGTTGATGCTAGTTCAAAGGCAGATTTCATGAGGAAGTTACATAAGCAGGTTAAGGAAAGGATTGAAAAGCAAAATGCCAAAGTAGCTTCTAGAGTGAATAAAGGAAGAAAGCCAATGCTTTTTCAGCCTGGTGATTGGGTTTGGGTACATTTTCGCAAAGAAAGGTTCCCACAGCAACGGAAGTCTAAGTTAAATCCGCGAGGAGATGGTCCTTTTCAAATACTTGAAAGGATTAATGATAATGCGTATAAAGTGGATTTGCCAGGTGAGTATAATGTGAGTTTAAGTCCTTTTGATGTAGGTGATGCTTTTGATTCGAGGACGAATCCTTTTGAGGAGAGGGGAAATGTTGTGGAACAACCAGCACACCGCAAGGATGAGCAAGGCCTAGGACGTGAGGACCAAGTTGAGGAGATCATCAATCCAATTATTCTGCCACAAGGTCCTATAACTAGATCGCGAGCCAAAAAGATTCAGCAAGCACTAATTTGCCATTTGCAAGATTTGGTGAATTTGGCTAACTATGGTTTGCAAGGAATTACAAGCTTGGAGACAAGACCAAAGGAAGTCAATTACAACTTGCTACAAGTTGTAATTCACGAATGAGGCTAGTATTAAGGCCCACTAGTTATGTATTAAGGCCCACTAGTTATGCTCATTTAAAAAGTAAGGGCCCTGTTTGTTTGGTATTAAATTAGGACTTTGATTACTTTATTATTTCTTATATTTTGATTAGAAAGCCAAACGCTACTTAATAACCCTAATTAGGGTTTAGCTATTTATATCTCATTTAGGGTTGTAAGAGATCAGTTTGGAAGTTTGGACCAATTTATTAACCTAAAGCCGAATTGCTTTTATCTTTGTGTCCTTGCTTGAATACATGCTTCAGAAACATTCAAGTAGTTTGATCAACTTTCTTGTGGAGTGTTTCGAATCTGGGATTTAGGAACTGACTTGTTTCGAAATCTTGGATCTTTGATCAATTCAAGGTAATCTGAAATCTAACCTAATCCTTGGGGGTTGTACCGAATTCGACTAGGGGTTTTCAAGTTAATGCTGTGGGGGTTCGAAATCAAGGGGTTCTCAGGCTTATTCTTGGAGGTTCCGTATCACTTCTTAAGTTTAGCATAAAGGTTTTGCTCCCTAAGGATTTCAAGCACTTTCCTAACATGTTCAACATGTTCTTCCTCAGTTTTGCTATAAATCAGAATATCATCAAAGTAAACTACCACAAACTTACCTAAATAAGCTCTCAAAACATGGTTCATTAATCTCATGAAAGTACTAGGTGCATTAGATAAACCAAAAGGCATAACTAACCATTCATACAAACCATATTTTGTTTTGAAGGCAGTCTTCCATTCATCTCCCGCCTTCATGCGAATTTGATGATAACCACTCATAAGATCAATCTTTGTGAAATATTTCTCCCCATGCAATTCATCCAACATGTCATCAAGTCTAGGAATGGGATGTCTATACTCCACAGTAATCTTATTCACAGCCCTGCAATCAACACACATCCTCCAAGAACCATCTTTCTTGGGTACTAATAAGACTGGAATGGCACAAGGACTAAGGCTCTCAAGAACCAAGCCTTTCTCCAAAAACTCTTCAACTTGTCTTTGCATCTCTTTTGTCTCCATAGGATTGCTCCTATATGCTAGCCGGTTTGGAATTGTAGAACCGGGTATAAATTAATTTGATGTTCAATCCCTCTTAATGGCGGCAAACCACTAGGAAGGTCTTCAGGAAACACATCCTTAAAATCCTGCAACAAAGACACAAAACTAGAAGGTAAAGAATCAAGAGATTCTTCACTGTCAGCAAGTAACAATTCTTTATACATAATAATAAGTACAGGATGCCCTACATCTATCTCTCTTGCTCTTGCATAAAAATTATGTTTTGCTTTTTCTCCTTGCTTATTTTCTCTCACCAATGGGCCATTTATTTGTTTGCTTACTTTCTTTTGACTCTCAGCCTCTTTTCCCTTTCTGCACTCACTCACTTTATTATTTTCTCTCTCCCTACCCTTAGAATTACCCTTGGGTGTTGAAGAAACATCATTGGCCGAATTTGAACCCCCTTGGTTCATGTTGGCCGAAACTTCTTTCTCCCTCTCTAGCATCCTCTTCTGATCTTCATACACCTCTTGAGGTGATAATGGTGCTAGAACAACCTTCTTTCCTTCATAAGTAAAGGTATACTTATTAGAAAAGCCATCATGTTGTGCCCTTCTATCATGCTGCCATGGTCTTCCTAATAGCAAATGTCCAGCTTGCATTGGCACTACATCACACAAAACCTCATCTTTATACCACCCAATGGAGAATGGTACCTTGACTTGCTTCAACACTTTTACTTCCCTAGCGTCATTGAACCATTGCAACTTGTAAGGATCGGGAAGTTTAAAACAAGTTAACCCCAATTTATCCACCATTGTAGTACTAGCAGCATTGGTACAACTTCCACCATCAATGATAAGTGTACAAACCTTACCATTCACCAAACACCTAGAGTGGAAAAGATTCTCCCTTTGATCCAAGCCTTCTTCCTTGACTTGAATATTCAAGGCTCTTCTAGTAAAAAGCATCTCTCCATGTTTAGCACTCAAGACTTGATTCTCCCAAGCCTCTTCACCATATTCGGCCCTATCACCACATTCGGCCTCCTCTTCTTCTTCATGTTCAGATTCTGATTCAATTTTCCCTTCATGGGTAGCAATCATCACCCTCTTATTCGGACATTGAGAAGCAATGTGTCCACTTCCCAAACACTTGTAGCATTTAATTTCCCTACTTGGAGTAGGTCTAGAAGGTGTTTCCTTGGCTATTTTTGCATCCCCATCATTCGGCTTCTTGAATGATAATTCTTGAAGCTCTTTGGAAATCTCTTCTAGAATATGCAAAGCCATACTAGCTTGATATCTCTTTGCCTTGCTCCTAGTGATTGGTCCACTTGCTAGCTTCAAGGGATCCTTTCTTGCATCAGGCAGCAAATATGTTGATGATATCATTATGCCAAGTGGACCAATCATAAGATCACAATCAAAGAAACTCCAGCATGTGTACCAACACTTCATTCAAAGGTGGATTAATGAAAAGGGAGAGCAACTTGTATTGAATATGATGGATCATGAAGAGAAAGTCAAAAACTCACCAAGAAGCATGAAGAATCTGCCCATAAGTATGGTGATGGGCATTAGCACGAATTTGGAATATAATATTGATGTGGTTTAGTGCTAGTGTGACTAGACACATGTGAACCAACACTAAAATGCATGTAGAATCTGCCCATCAATGTTGTCAGAATTATGGGCAGTAATTTAGGTTATATTATTGATGTGGATGAATAATTAATGCTATTAGGACTAGATACATGTAAACCTAGACTTTTAAGAAATTAGTTCTTCTTTTCCAACTATATAGGGAGGGGAAAAAGAACTCAAGAGGTGACTACGAATTTTCATATTGTTGAATGTAATTGATGTGTTTTCAAGTTTGAGAGGTTTTCTTCTTATTCTTGTTGCATGAAGAATTGGTTCTAACTTATCAAATCTGACTTGTGGCGTTTAAATCAATTCATTTCTTCATCCCAATCACCCAAGTTCTCAATTACAGGTTAGTTGTGGGTTTGGTAGGGAGGATTTGTTTTTGAGTTCTAAGATTTTATGCTAGATGTGTATGTGGGGTTCTAGATGTAATATTTGATCCATGGGTTCCGCATCAGTTACCCTTAGGGTTAGCTGGAACTTTTTTTTCCTTTTCTTTTTAGGCAGCCTCCTTCCCTTAAGGATTATCATCTTTCTTTGGCCATTTTGAAGTGAAACTAGAGCTGGAATTAGAAAATTCCTTTACTGCTCCCTTGAGTTTCAGTTGCTTCTCCACTTTCATGGCAATGTGTATTATATCTTCAAGCTCCACATAATGATGTAATTCAATTATGTTAGCAATCTCTCTATTCAGCCCACTCAAAAATTGAGCCATAGTGATTTCTAGATCCTCCTCTATATTAGTTCTACTCATGATCATCTCCATCTCTTTATGCTAATCCTCCACTGACATGGATCCTTGAGTTAACCGCTGCAATTTTTGGTGAAGCTCCCTATAGTAGTAAGATGGTATAAATCTCTTTCTCATCACAGTTTTCATTTCAGCACAAGTAGTGATGGTTCTTTCTCCATTTCTCCTCTTAGAAATCATCAATTGATCCCACCCAATTAGTGCATAATCTGTGAATTCAACTGCTGCAATTTTAACTTTCTTCATTTCACTATAATTATGACAATCAAACACCAACTCAACTTTTCTTTCCCATTCAAGGTAAGCTTCAGCATCATTTCTCTCCTTGAATGATGGTATCTTCATTTTTATGGAAGATATGTTACTATCCCTTTGTTGAGGTCTTCTTTGAGTAATTGATTCCTCACTTTCTTCATCATCTTCCCTTTCTATCTCATCATCATTCATCATGTTTCCTCTCCCTCTATTCTGCCCCCTTTTATTAGTATTATTTTGGTGCCTTTGCATTATGCTGTCTACATCACCTCTCATGTTATTTATGACCAAATCAAATAATGAGGAAACTATAAGCAAGCTTGATAAATCTACACAAGGCAGCAAATATGTTGATGATATCATTATGCCAAGTGGACCAATCACAAGATCACAATCAAAGAAACTCCAGCATGTGTTCCAACACTTCATTCAAAGGTGGATTAATGAAAAGGGAGACCAACTTGTACTGAATATGATGGATCATAAAGAGAAAGTCAAAAACTCACCAAGAAGCATGAAGAATCTGCCCATAAGTATGGTGATGGGCATTAGCACGAATTTGGAATATAATATTGATGTGGTTTAGTGCTAGTGTGACTAGACACATGTGAACCAATACCAAAAAGCATGTAGAATCTGCCCATCAATGTTGTCAGAATTATGGGCAGTAATTTAGGTTATATTATTGATGTGGATGAATAATTAATGCTATTATGACTAGATACATGTAAACCTAGACTTTGAAGCCATTAGTTCTTCTTTTCCAACTATATAGCGAGGGGAAAAAGAACTCAAGAGGTGTCCACGAATTTCCAGATTGTTGAATGTAATTCCTGTGTTTTCAAGTTTGAGAGGTTTTCTTCCTATTCTTGTTGCATGAAGAATTGGTTCTAAATTATCAAGTCTGACTTGTGGCGTTTAAATCAATTCATTTCTTCATCCCAATCACCCAAGTTCTCAATTACAGGTTAGTTGTGGGTTTGGTTAGGAGCATTTGTTTTTGAGTTCTAAGATTCTATGCTAGATGTGTATGTGGGGTTCTAGATACAATATTAGATCCATGGGTTCTGCATCATCAAACCTTTCAAATTTCCTTTGCATTGCCTCTAACATGAAGGCTATGTCATTCATGGTCATGTCACATTTTTCACCTCTAGAATTTGACATGGTATAAGAACCTGCAAGAAAATGTTTGATACGGAACCTCCAAGAATAAGCCTGAGAACTCCTTGATGTCGAACCCCCAAAATATTAACTTGAAAACCCCTAGTCGAATTCGGCACAACCTCCAAAGAAAAAAGGTTAGATTTCAGATTTCTTTGAATTGATCAGAGATCCAAGATGTCGAAACAAACTAGTTCTTAAATCCCATATTCGAAACACTCCACAAGAAAGTTGATCAAACTACTTGAATGTTTCTTAAGCATGCATTCAAGCAAGAACACAAAGATAAAAGCAAATTGGCTTTAGGTTATTAATTTGTTCCAAAAAATAATAATCCACCCTAATTCGTCCAAGGCATATTTATAGCATTTTCATAACATAAAATCCTAACCCAATAAGGAAATACTTAATTAAACAAGACCCCAGTCTTAAACATATAGGACCACCCATTAAAAACATAACATGGTCCCACCATAACTAAATAACACATGTTTTAAATAACTAAATAATAAAATAGGGCTAAACAACTAAAACAAGCCTCATTCGTGAATTTCAACTTGTAGCAAGTTATAATTGACTTCCTTTGGTCTTGTCTCCAAGCTTGTAATTCCTTACAAACCATAGTTAGCCAAATTCACCAAATCTTGCAAATGGCAAATTAGTGCTTGCTGAATCTTTTTGGCTCGCGATCTAGTTGTAGGACCTTGTGGAAGAATAATTGGATTGATGATCTCCTCAACTTGTTCCTCACGTCCTAACTCTTGCTCATCCTTGCTTTGTGCTGGTTGTTCCACAACATTTTCCCTCTCCTCAAAAGGATTCGTCCTCGAATCAAAAGCATCACCTACATCAAAAGGACTTAAATCAGCAACATTAAACGAAGCACTTACATTATACTCACCTGGCAAATCCACTTTATATGCATTGTCATTAATCCTTTCAAGTATCTGAAAAGGACCATCTCCTCGTGGGTTTAACTTGGACTTTCTTTGGTGTGGAAACCGTTCTTTGGGAAAATGAGCCCAAACCCAATCACCAGGCTGAAAAATCATTGGCTTCCTTCCTTTATTCACTCGAGAAGCTACTTTAGCATTTTGCCTTTCAGTCCTTTCCTTAACCTGTTTATGTAACTTCTTCACAAAATCTGCCGTTGAGCTAGCATCAACACTCACAAAATCATTAGATGGCAATGGCAAAATATCCAAAGGAGTAAGCGGATTAAAACCATAAACAATTAGTAGTGCTATGAACAACCCTATTATAAGCAAACTCCACAAATGGTAAACAATCCTCCCATATCCTAATATTCTTTTCTATTACTGCCCTAAGCAAAGTAATCAATGTTCGATTCACAACCTCAGTTTGACCATCGGTTTGAGGATGGCAAGTAGTAGAAAACAACTTAGTCCCCAATTTTCCCCATAAAACACGCCAGAAATGACTCAAAAACTTAACATCTCTATCACTAACAATGCTTTTGGGTATGCCATGCAAACGAACAACCTCTTTAAAGAACAAATCAGCAATCAATTTAGCATCATCAGTTTTATGACTTGGTATAAAATGAGCCATTTTACTAAATCTATCAACCACAACAAATATACTATCACGACCTCTCCTAGTTTTAGGTAATCCAAGCACAAAATCCATAGACAAATCAGTCCAAGGTCCATTAGGAACAGGTAATGGCTTGTACAAACCATGCGGTTTCATCCTAGACTTAGCTTCTCTACATGTTATGCAATGCTCACAAACTTTATGCACATCATGTTTCATACCAGGCCAATAAAAATGTTCTATCAACACATCATAGGTCTTACTTACCCCAAAATGACCCATCAAACCTCCTCCATGTGCTTCCTTAACTAACAACTCTCTCATGGAACACTTAGGAATACACAATCTATTTCTCTTAAACAAGAAACCATCAAACAAATGAAAGTCTTTTGAAACAGCCACATCTCCACACGAATTATATATGTCACCAAAATCCACATCACTAACATATAATTCCTTAATATGTTCAAAACCCAATAATCTAGCACTAAGAGAATTAAGTAAAACATACCTTCGCGACAATGCATCAGCCACTACATTCTCTTTACCTCGCTTGTATTTAATCACATATGGAAATGTTTCTATGAATTCCACCCATTTGGCATGTCTACGATTCAGCTTATCTTGACCTTTCAAATGCTTTAAACTTTCATGATCAGTATGTATCACAAACTCTTTTGACCACAAATAATGCTGCCATGTATGCAAAGCTCGAAACAAGGCATATAACTCCTTATCATATGTCGGATACTTCAAAGCCGCTTCACTTAGTTTTTCGCTAAAGTACATAAGGGCCTTTGATCCTGTATCAAAACAGCTCCAATTCCTATGCCACTTGCATCACATTCAATCTCAAAAGTCTTATAGAATTAGGCAAAGCAAGCAAGGGTGAATTACACAATTTATCCTTAAGTTCATTAAATGCATGTTCTTGTGCATCTCCCCAAACAAAACCGACATTTTTCTTAACTAACCCATTCAAAGGTGCAGCTATAGTACTGAAATTTCTAATGAATCTCCTATAGAAACCAGCAAGTCCATGAAAACTCCTCACCTCACTAGCATTCTTAGGTTTCGGCCAGTCCCTAATAGCCTTTACCTTTTCCTCATCAACCTCGATACCTTGACTAGACACCACAAAACCAAGAAAATGAACCTTATCCATGCAAAAACTACACTTCTTAAGGTTAGCATACAACTTCTCACGCCTAAGAATGTCTAACACATGACGCACATGTATGACATGATCATCCAAACACTTAGAGTAAACAAGAATATCATCAAAGTAAACAACAACAATTTACCCAAGTGCTCACGTAACACATGATTCATCAAACGCATGAATGTGCTAGGTGCATTAGTAAGACCAAACGGCATAACCAACCCCTCATACAGCCCATATTTAGTCTTAAATGTTGTTTTCCACTCATCACCCACACTCATTCGAATTTGAAAATAACCAGATTTCAAATCAATTTTCGTGAACAAACAAGAACCATGTGATATGTCCTAGGGTTTGGAGGGTTGTGGATCAGGTTCGATAAAAGTGGCACATATAGTCGAAAGAGACTGGTGAGCCCATGTTTGATCCAAATAAAGGAAATGGGTGCGCCTCTGCTGACAGCTTAAGCTTTTAGTAGAAATGGTTAGCGTTCTTTCCGGTTAAGCGTGCTGGTGCAGGGTCAGTACCAGGATGGGTGACCTTGTGGGAAGTGCTTGGCCTAGCCATGTTGGTGCAGGGTCAGTACCAGGAGGGGTGACCTTCTGGGAAGTGCTTGGCCCAGCCGTGCTAGTACAGGGTCAGTACCAGAATGGGTGTCCGCCTAGGAAGTGCTTGGCCCGGCCGCATCATTTGGTATCAGAGCCTATTATCGGGTCTGGTCCCACTGCTCCAAGTTCGAGGATGAACTTCCTTAAAGAGGGAGGAAATGATATGTCCTAGGGTTTAGAGGGTTGTGGATCAGGTTTGATAAAGGTGGCACATATAGTCGAAAGAGACTGGTGAGCCCATGTTTGATCCAAATAAAGGAAATGGATGCGCCTCTGCTGACAGCTTAAGCTTTTAGTAGAAATGGTTAGCGTTCTTTCCGGTTAAGCGTGCTGGTACAGGGTCAGTACCAAGATGGGTGACCTTCTGGGAAGTGCTTGGCCTAGCCATGTTGGTGCAGGGTCAGTACCAGGAGGGGTGACCTTCTGGGAAGTGCTTGGCCCAGCCGTGCTGGTGCAGGGTCAGTACCAGAATGGGTGTCCGC
Source organism: Garcia nutans (assembly GCA_947685225.1). Lineage (NCBI taxonomy): Eukaryota > Viridiplantae > Streptophyta > Magnoliopsida > Malpighiales > Euphorbiaceae > Garcia > Garcia nutans. The sequence continues at coordinate 23,339,293 of CANTUV010000044.1, forward strand.
CTGGGAAGTGCTTGGCCCGACCGCATCACCATGTAACTCATCAGGCATATCATCTAGTCTAGGAATAGGATGGCGATACTTTACAGTGATTTTATTGATGGCTCTGCAATCCACGCACATCTTTCACATCCCATCCTTCTTTGGCACAAGAATAACAGGAACCGAACAAGGACTCAAACTTTCCCTCACGTATCCCTTAGCTAGCAATTCCTCCACTTGCTTTTGTATCTCCTTTGTCTCGAAAGGATTAACTCGATACGCTGGCCTATTGGGAATGGAAGCTCCCGGAATGAAATCAATTTGATGCTCTATGCCTCTGATTGGCGGCAATTCATCAGGCATTTCTTCGGGAAACAAATCCGCATATTCCTGCAAAAGATCAACAAACACACTAGGCAAAGATTGGTTAAAAACAGTAGTATCTAAATGAGCCTCTTTGCACAAAAGCACAAACATAGGCTGATTGGTGTAAAAAGCATGTTTAACCTCCCTTTTACTAGCTAACAAACTCACATTCTTCTCTCCTTCTCTATTTTCTCAAACTGAATTTGTTTTGATTTTTCTTTTCTCTCTTTCTTTTCATTTGCAATCTGATTTTTTTTCACTCATTTTTTTTGTCACTCTCTCTTTCTTTCTTTTCAAATTCAAGTCTCATTCTTTCCATTTTACATTAATCTTCATACACTTCTTTTGAAGAGAGTGGGGTCAAAATTGTCTTTCGTCCATCCATAGTGAATGAATACCGATTGAGGTATCCATCATGCATAGCTCGCCTATCATACTGCCATGGACGTCTAAGCAAAATCTCTCCAGCATGCATTGGCACCACATCACACAATACCTCATCTTGATATTTACCAATGGAAAAAGAAATGTTAGATTGTCGATTTACCTTAACCTCTCCACATTCATTCAGCCACTTAAGTTTGTAAGGTTGGGGGTGAGGTTTTGTAGGCAGTCCCAATCGATCAACCAAGAGTGTACTTACCACATTGGTACAGCTTCCACCATCCACAATCACAATACAAGCCTTGCCTTGAACGTGACACCTTGTATGGAACAAGTTGTCTCGTTGTTCTTCATGGTTTTCCTCCTTCAATTGCATGTTAAGAGCACACCTAGCAACCAGCAAGTCTCCCTTTATTGGAACACGAGTGACCAACCCCATCTATTGAGTGTAAACACATGAGGGAGTGTTGTGAGGCCTTTTATTTGTTTTGTTCTAACCTTTTATTGCAGGAAAAATGTCTGGCCAAGATGACAGTGACAGGGGTGTTCAAATTGATCCAGCTCGATTGCGTGAGGCGCAGCAAGCTGAATTTACACGTTTATACCGTGTTATGGAGAACATAACAGAAACATTGGAATGCATGGATTTGAGGTTGCAAAATGTTGAAAGAGCCACACCGGAGCGCAATGAGAGGCAAAGAGGTGGCAGAAATCAAATACAACAGCCTGAACATTTGGAAGATGAAAATGAGCTTGAGGATGATAATGCAAGTCTGGTTGGAGGAGCTTTACATAGAGGTGGAGGTAGAGGAGGCCGTGGTACTGGTCGAGGTAGAGGAAGGATGAATAATAATCCTTTCTATGGTAGAAATCATGGTGATGATGAAGTCGTTGATAGGAGCTTAGGAAGCATCAAGCTAAAAATTCATAATTTTCATGATAAATCAGATCCGGAAGCTTATTTGCAATGGGAAAAGCAGGTTGATCTCATATTTGATTGCCATCGATGTATTGAGGAAAAGAAGGTCAAGCTTATTGTTACTCAATTTACAGATTATGCTATAGCTTGGTGGGATCAGTTAGTGACTAGTAAAAGAAGGAATTTGAAGTATCCAATTGAGACTTGGGCTGATCTTAAATTGGTCATGAGGAAGAGGTTTGTGCCTAGACATTTCCATAGGGAAATTATACAAAGACTTCAGGTTCTTAAACAAGGTAGTAAAAGTGTTGATGACTACTACAAAGAAATGGAAATGTTAATGTCTAGAGCTAATATAGATGAAGACATGGAGACTACTATGGCACGTTTCTTGGCTGGTTTGAATTCGGACATTGCTGATCAGGTTGATTTGCAGCCTTATGTGGAGTTAGAAGAGATGGTGCATGTTTAGGTCATTTTTATACTAGTTTTTAGTATGATTTTATGTGTGTTTTAGTTAATGTTTAGATTGATTTTTGTTTTAAGTTTGTTTATTGTGTTTTTTTTTAGGTTTGAGAGCAAAAACACCCTTGGAAGATCAAAACAGTGAAAAACAGAGTAAAAATGAAGAAACAGGAAGAGACACACCCAGAGACACTGCCAAGTCTCTGGCCGTGTCTCACCTGATGAGCAAAACCAAAGAACAGAGCAAGAAAGGGCAAAAATCAAGCAGGAGAGGACACACCCAGGGGACACGGCCGTGTCCTTGGCCGTGTCCCTCCAAAAAGCTCAAACACGGCCAAGCAATCCAAGGCTTGGCCGTGTCACTCATCTCTCACCAAAGAAAAGAAAGAAAGAAAGGAAGAGTCACAGTGAGGGACACGGCCAGTTGACTTGGCCGTGTCCCATGGAAATTAAGGGACACGGCCAAGCCAACCAAAGCTTGGCTGTGTCACCTAAAGGAAAGCGAGCAAAAGGGAAAGAGACACGGCCAAGCTCACCCAAGCTTGGCCGTGTCACCTGAATTTCTATAAAAGCTGTCACACGACAAAGAAAAAAAGGGAGAGAGAGCGGCTAGGGTTTGGAGCAAAAAGAAAAGAAAAGAGAAGAGAGGGCACTCCTAACTTGGGATGAGGAGAGAGTGACACTCTCCTTGTCCCTCATCTTCATCCTCCATCTTCATCTTCTTCATCTTCCATTGACAAGCTTCAATTTGGTTCTTTAGGATCAAGTGGGTCAATAATCTCTCAAAGGTTGAAGAAGCTTCAATTGAAGGAGTGGTGACTTGAGAAAGCTCCATTCCATCTTCCAAAGGCACAATCAATTGAAGGATTGGTGACTTGAGAAAGCTCCATCCACATTGCAAAGGGAATCAACCATTGAAGAGGCTTGAGTTCTTCATTAAACATCAAAGTGGAGCTAGGAGGAAGACTAGTAATCCTACTCTTGGCATCTTCACAAGGGCTTTTTCTATTCTCTCTTTTAATTCATTTCAATATTGTTTTTGCTGTATTAAGAGATTGATATTGCAATTGAACAATTTGTATTTGATTTATATTGAGTTGAATGAATGTTTTAAATTGATGATGTTGATCTAAAAACCCATGCTTAGGGTTTGTAGTATATTTGATTGAATGCTTTAATTTGATATTTCCATTGATGTACCTTGTTTTTGGTTGATTGCATTGGATTGTATGCTAGGTTAATAGATTAGCTACCTATTGATCTCTAGATATTGAATGAAGGACCGAGAGGTGAAATTTGGTATCGGAACTATGCAATTGACTACCCAATGAATGAATTGGAAATATAAGTTCTAGGGTTTCATTAATTTGATAATGTGAAATAATTGGTTATTGCTAATTCATGAATGTGAGAACTAATGGATTGGTAATTGACTAATTAATCTTAAGGAACAAATTAATTACAAGGCAATGTTAATGGATAATTGAGAATTGAGTTTTGATTGAATGGACCTATAACCCTAGGCACTTTTCCCGAGAACTGAATTGATCTTGTGCACCCATTACACACATCAAACCCTACGTACGTTAATCTTAGGTTTAAATTGTTATTTTGCATTCCAAACAACAAACTCTCGCTTTTAATTTAACTGCTTTAATCAAGCTATTACGAACCACACCTTCTTGAGGAAACGACCTTGGGGCGATCACCATTGCTACAGCTACCTCGTATACTTGCGAGTGACGCTTTGTAGTAGTACTTAATTAGAGGGCAACAAGTTTTTGGCGCCGCTGCCGGGGAAGGCTGTCGCAGTAGTAATAGTTTGATTTTTCTTTTCATTTTTTGTTTATTTTCTGTGACTTGTTTATTTGTTTTGTTTTTCTTTCGATTTAATTATTTGTTTATTTTCCTTAAGTTTCTAAGTGCCTTGTGTAAATATGCAATTTTCAAGGTACGCAGGGGTTTACGATGATAGCCCTAATTCCGACATGGCATGGCAATTAGCAGAATTAACGAACCAACTTAAGATGCTAAATGCAAGAGGACAAACACCTATGCCTACTCGTGAAGTATGTTCGGCATGTGGCATTGCAGGACATAGCGCAAATATGTGTTCATTTGGTTATGGACAATATCAAGAGAGGCAAGAGGAAGAATATGCCTATGAAAGTTTCCAGCAAAGGGGTAGAAGTAACCCATATTCCAATCCTTGTAATCCAAATTGGAGAAACTACCCAAATTTTTCTTGGGAAAACCAGCAGCACATTCCACCTCCAAATTTTTTTCCACCTTACCAAAGAAGTTCTTACTCTCAAGAACAATATTCAAATCAAGAGTACCTTAAGCAACCCGCATTAGAAGATAGTTTGAATGCCTTCATTCAAATTAGTGCGCAAAATCAAAGTAAACTTAAGGAACCCACTTTGGAAGATAGTTTGAATGCCTTCATTCAAATTAGCTCACAAAACCATGATAAATTTGAGAAATCCACAGTGGAAGATGATTTGAATACTTACCTTCAAATTAGCACAGAAATTCAGGAAGGAAGCAATGAGAGGTTTGATTCTTTGGAGGAATCATTGAAGAGGGTGGAAAAGTAAGTTGGGCAATTATCACATCAACTCCAAGCACACCAAGAGGAGGAATTTCCTAGCCAATTGGAGCAAATAGAGGTAATCACAAATTTTAAGAATAAACAGGTGATATATAACGATTTTTGTGATTCCTTTGCTGCAGGAACTAACAACGAAGAAGATGGCGAGGAAATGCAATCAGACATAGAGGAGTTAATTCAATCAAAGGAGGAGGAGAATTTGGAAGCATCGACTTCGACAAAATTGCATGAACCTCCAAATCCTTGTATGCCATCAATCCCATTCTCAAGTAAGCTGAATGCAGAGAAACAAGGTATGCAACTTTCTGAACTTCATGACATGCCCTATAGTGAAGATAGTATAGATAAGCTTGAGGTGGCCATGACAATAAAAGTAGAGCCTAATTCTTCCAAATTAGAAATTGATGAGAGCAATTTACTAGTAAATAATGAGATTGTTGAGGGAGAATTTCAAAATGCTAAAGAGAATGTAGAACACATTCAACCAAACTTGGTTGAACTTAAAAAGACCCCAGGAATTTTGAAAGATGTTTTGGTTGGGGAATGCAATATGCAGCAAATTATCATCTCTCCCACTCTTGGTGGTGAGAATGAGCAAAAACCATACAAAACCATGTTGCAAACTGAAAAAGGTTTTTACTACGTCCCTATAGCATTAAAAAATCAAGCTAAAACAACCCTCACATATTCTTTTTGGACAATTGCTCCTCTAAGAATGCTACCTAGGTTTTTCAATACATTGGGCACTTTTCAAAGTTGCATGGTGTTCATCCTCTCAGTCATGGGCTCCAATTGCATTATGGGTGGAAGGAGCCCCACACATTGTATATGGGAACGATGGAAATCAGGTATCATCTAAACTCTCCCTGTAGTCTGCATTCTCACATTGAGGACAATGTGAATTTTTAAGTGTGGGGTGCATTTGGTGTTTTATGTTTTTACTTTTAATTGCATTTTGTTTAGGTTTTAGTTACTGTTTTTAATGTTTTTCATTGAATAAATGAGTTTTAGAAAGTTCAATTGTTATAAAAATTGTTGATAGATGACCTTTGAATTTTTGAAGCATGATTTGAAGAATTGAGTAGATTTGGTGCTTATTGTCAATTTTGTTGGTTTTTCTTTGCATTGCCATTAACCTAGTGAGGAATTGAGCCATCAACTTATTATTCTTGTTGTGGGCAAACATCTTTGATTGATGAATTGCTAGAACTTGCTTTGAAATACATTTTAAGATTACATAAAAATTTCAATTTGGCATCAAGATGATTAAGGCAATTAGGTGAACTCACTTTGGCTTAAAAGACCAACCCTATATTCAACCTTAGTTAGCCAATTTTGAGCCTATTTTATTTTATTTTTCCTTTTCTTTCTTTTTCACAACACCATTAGCTTGAACCTTGTTGTTTAACTCTTATCCTTTCATTAGGTCAAGAGCATTTTAAGAGCGTTTATGACCGAGTGTTGTGTTGAATTAAGTGTGGAATTAAATTTAGTAGGTTTAAGATTTCAAAGCAAAATAAAAACTTGTACAAAAACTTGTGTACAAGAAAAAGAAAAATATATATATATTAATAAAAAAATAAAAAAAAAGAAAGAAAAAAAAATTTGTTGTTCTTGTTGACAGGGTTTGGAATTTGTTTGGGAATAATCATTGTAAAATGTAATAAGTGAGTTCCCTTGAAAAGCTCTTGAATGTCAATGGGTATATTAGAGGAAGGTGTTTTGGGGTTGTTAGTTATACATATGATCGGTTACTTCATTCTTGAAGTGCTCTTGAACTTAATGATTAAGCTTACATTTCCTAAATGTCATGCCTTTACCTTATCCCCATTACAACCAAAAGAAAGACCTTTTGATTGATGCTTGATTGAAATTTGGTGGTGGAGATTTGATTGATAAGCAAGCCTATGGTAATAATCTTTCATTGATTTTTATGAGTGTAAACACCACCATGATCAAACACTTGTAAGAGTTGGTGAGGGAGCGATAACATTGGTTATGCATGGAGAACCACTTAATTGCATGAGTGTCAATTTTGTTTGATTCGACATTGATTGCGGATTAGGGATAAGGAAGTCTTAATGCTTCTTTATAACTCTTGAACTTAACAAAATTCATCTAGTTAGTGTGTTTTGATTTTAGTCTTGCTTGAGGACAAGCAAGGAGTTAAGTGTGGGGTAGTTGTTTAGGTCATTTTTATACTAGTTTTTAGTATGATTTTATGTGTGTTTTAGTTAATGTTTTGATTGATTTTTGTTTTAAGTTTGTTTATTGTGTTTGTTTTTAGGTTTGAGAGCAAAAACACCCTTGGAAGATCAAAACAGTGAAAAACAGAGCAAAAATGAAGAAACAGGAAGAGACACACCCAGAGACACGGCCAAGTCTCTGGCCGTGTCTCACCTGATGAGCAAAACCAAAGAACAGAGTAAGAAAGGGCAAAAATCAAGCAAGAGAGGACACACCCAGGGGACACGGCCGTGTCCCTCCAAAAATGCCAGACACGGCCAAGTTCATCCTGACTTGGTCGTGTCACACTCCAAAGAAGATGAAAGGAAAATCAAGTAGGAGAGGACACACCCAGGGGACACGGCCGTGTCCTTGGCCGTGTCCCTCCAAAAAGCTCAAACACGGCCAAGCAATCCAAGGCTTGGCCGTGTCACTCATCTCTCACCAAAGAAAAGAAAGAAAGAAAGGAAAAGTCACAGTGAGGGACACGGCCATTTGACTTGGCCGTGTCAAATTAAGGGACACGGCCAAGCCAACCAAAGCTTGGCCGTGTCACCTAAAGGAAAGCAAGCAAAAGGGCAAGAGACACGGCCAAGCTCACCCAAGCTTGGCCGTGTCACCTGAATTTCTATAAAAGTTGTCGCACGACAAAGAAAAAAAGGGAGAGAGAGCGGCTAGGGTTTGGAGCAAAAAGAAAAGAAAAGAGAAGAGAGGGCACTCCTAACTTGGGATGAGGAGAGAGTGACACTCTCCTTGTCCCTCATCTTCATCCTCCATCTTCATCTTCTTCATCTTCCATTGACAAGCTTCAATTTGGTTCTTTGGGATCAAGTGGGTCAATAAGCTCTCAAAGGTTGAAGAAGCTTCAATTGAAGGAGTGGTGACTTGAGAAAGCTCCATTCCATCTTCCAAAGGCACAATCAATTGAAGGATTGGTGACTTGAGAAAGCTCCATCCACATTGCAAAGGGTAATCAACCATTGAAGAGGCTTGAGTTCTTCATCAAACATCAAAGTGGAGCTAGGAGGAAGACTAGTAATCCTACTCTTGGCATCTTCACAAGGGCTTTTTCTATTCTCTCTTTTAATTCATTTCAATATTTTTTTTACTGTATTAAGAGATTGATATTGCAATTGAACAATTTGTATTTGATTTATATTGAGTTGAATGAATGTTTTAAATTGATGATGTTGAGCTAAAAACCCATGCTTAGGGTTTGTAGTATATTTGATTGAATGCTTTAATTTGATATTTCCATTGATGTACCTTGTTTTTGGTTGATTGCATTGGATTGTATGCTAGGTTAATAGATTAGCTACCTATTGATCTCTAGATATTGAATGAAGGACCGAGAGGTGAAATTTGGTATCGGAATTATGCAATTGACTACCCAATGAATGAATTAGAAATATAAGTTCTAGGGTTTCATTAATTTGATAATGTGAAATAATTGGTTATTGATAATTCATGAATGTGAGAACTAATGGATTGGCAATTGACTAATTAACCTTAAGGAATAAATTAATTACAAGGCAATGTTAATGGATAATTGAGAATTGAGTTTTGATTGAATGGACCTATAACCCTAGGCACTTTTCCGAGAACTGAATTGATCTTGTGCACCCATTACACACATCAAACCCTACGTACATTAATCTTAGGTTTAAATTGTTATTTTGCATTCCAAACAACAAACTCTCGCTTTTAATTTAACTGCTTTAATCAAGCTATTACGAACCACACCTTCTTAGGGAAACGACCTTGGGGCGATCACCATTGCTACAGCTACCTCGTATACTTGCAAGTGACGCTTTGTAGTAGTACTTAATTAGAGCGCAACAGTGCATATTGCCGTCAAGGTGGAAAAACAACTTCAAGGAAGACGACCATCAAGGTATCATTCAAAACCTGTTTCTAATTCTATTTCTCCTTGGAATAGGGAAGGAAGGCATGATTACAAGGAAAGAAACAGGGCTGGTCAAGATAGTGGGAAAGCAAAGGCCGAAACAAGTTCTAAAGACAAATCCAAAGTTGAAGAGCCTAAGCTGCGAAATCGAGATATTAAGTGTTGGAAGTGCCAAGGTGTGGGACATATCAGCAAAGAATGTCCAAACAAGAGAGTTATGACCGTAAGAAATGGTGAGATAGTGACTGATGAAGAAGAAGGTGACGATGAGAGTGAAGATGGATAAAAGCAAGACTTGGAATGTTGTAGTGATGGGAGCATTGAAGAACCAATAAAGGGAGATTTGCTGGTTGCTAGGCGTGCTCTTAACACGCAATTGAAGGAGGAAAACCATGAAGAACAACGAGACAACTTGTTCCATACAAGGTGTCACGTTCAAGGCAAGGCTTGTATTGTAATTGTGGATGGTGGAAGCTGTACCAATGTGGTAAGTACACTCTTGGCTGATCGATTGGGGCTGCCTATAAAACCTCACCCCCGACCTTACAAACTTCAGTGGCTGAATGAATGTGGAGAGGTTAAGGTACATCGACAATCTAACATTTCTTTTTCCATTGGTAAATATCATGATGAGGTGTTGTGTGATGTGGTACCAATGCATGCTAGAGAGATTTTACTTGGACGTCCATGGCAGTATGATAGGCGAGCTATGCATGATGGATAAGTCAATCGGTATTCATTCACTAAGGATGGACGAAAGACAATTCTGACCCCACTCTCTTCAAAAGAAGTGTATGAAGATCAATGTAAAATGGAATGAATGAAACTTGAATTTGAAAAGAAAGAAAGAGAGAGTGACAAAAAAATGAGTGAAAAAATCAGATTGCAAATGAAAAGAAAGAGAGAAAAGAAAAATCAAAACAAATTCAGTTTGAGAAAAATAGAGAAGGAGAGAAGAATGTGCGTTTGTTAGCTTGTACAAGTGAGGTTAAACATGCTTTTTACACCAATCAGCCTATGTTTGTGCTTTTGTGCAAAGAGGCTCATTTAGATACTATTGTTTTTAACCAATCTTTGCCTAGTGTGTTTGTTGATCTTTTGCAAGAATATGCGGATTTGTTTCCCGAAGAAATGCCTGATGAATTGCCGCCAATCAGAGGCATAGAGCATCAAATTGATTTCATTCCAGGAGCTTCCATTCCCAATAGGCCAGCGTATCAAGCTAATCCTTTCGAGACAAAGGAGATACAAAAGCAAGTGGAGGAATTGCTAGCTAAAGGATACGTGAGGGAAAGTTTGAGTCCTTGTTCGGTTCCTGTTATTCTTGTGCTAAAGAAGGATGGGACGTGGAGGATGTGCGTGGATTGCAGAGCCATCAATAAAATCACTGATCAAAGGCGATTGATGTACTTTAGCGAAAAACTAAGTGGAGCGGCTTTGAAGTATCCGACATATGATAAGGAGTTATATGCATTGTTTCGAGCTTTGCATACATGGCAGCATTATTTGTGGTCAAAAGAGTTTGTGATACATACTGATCATGAAAGTTTAAAGCATCTAAAAGGTCAAGATAAGCTGAACCGTAGACATGCCAAATGGGTGGAATTCATAGAAACATTTCCATATGTGATTAAATACAAGCGAGGTAAAGAGAATGTAGTGGCTGATGCGTTGTCGCGAAGGTATGTTTTACTTAATTCTCTTAGTGCTAGATTATTGGGTTTTGAGCATATTAAGGAATTATATGTTAGTGATGTGGATTTTGGTGACATATATAATTCGTGTGGAGATGTGACTGTTTCAAAAGACTTTCATTTGTTTGATGGTTTCTTGTTTAAGAGAAATAGATTGTGTATTCCTAAGTGTTCCATGAGAGAGTTGTTAGTTAAGGAAGCACATGGAGGAGGTTTGATGGGTCATTTTGGGGTAAGTAAGACCTATGATGTGTTGATAGAACATTTTTATTGGCATGGTATGAAACATGATGTGCATAAAGTTTGTGAGCATTGTATAACATGTAGAGAAGCTAAGTCTAGGATGAAACCGCATGGTTTGTACACGCCATTACCTGTTCCTAATGGACCTTGGACTGATTTGTCTATGGATTTTGTGCTTGGATTACCTAAAACTAGGAGAGGTCATGATAGTATATTTGTTGTGGTTGATAGATTTAGTAAAATGGCTCATTTTATACCATGTCATAAAACTGATGATGCTAAATTGATTGTTGATTTGTTCTTTAAAGAGGTTGTTCGTTTGCATGGCATACCCAAAAGCATTGTTAGTGATAGAGATGTTAAGTTTTTGAGTTATTTCTGGCGTGTTTTATGGGGAAAATTGGGGACTAAGTTGTTGTTTTCTACTACTTGCCATCCTCAAACCGATGGTCAAACTGAGGTTGTGAATCAAACATTGATTACTTTGCTTAGGGCAGTAATAGAAAAGAATATTAGGATGTGGGAGGATTGTTTACCATTTGTGGAGTTTGCTTATAATAGGGCTATTCATAGCACTACTAATTGTTCTCCATTTGAAATTGTTTATGGTTTTAATCCGCTTACTCCTTTGGATATTTTGCCATTGCCATCTAATGATTTTGTGAGTGTTGATGCTAGCTCAAAGGCAGATTTTGTGAAGCAGTTACATAAACAGGTTAAGGAAAGGATTGAAAGGCAAAATGCTAAAGTAGCTTCTCTAGTGAATAAAGGAAGGAGCCAATGATTTTTCAGCCTGGTGATTAGGTTTGGGTTCATTTTCGCAAAGAACGATTTCCACACCAAAGAAAGTTCAAGTTAAACCCACGAGGAGATGGTCCTTTTTAGATACTTGAAAGGATTAATGACAATGCATATAAAGTGGATTTGCCAGGTGAGTATAATGTAAGTGCTTCGTTTAATGTTGCTGATTTAAGTCCTTTTGATGTAGGTGATGCTTTTGATTCGAGGACGAATCCTTTTCAGGAGAGGGGAAATGTTGTGGAACAACAAGCACACCGCAAGGATGAGCAAGAGTTAGGACGTGGGGAACAAGTTGAGGAGATCATCAGTCCAATTATTTGCCACAAGGTCCTATAACTACATCGCGAGCCAAAAAGATTCAGCAAGCACTAATTTACCATTTGCAAGATTTGGTGAATTTGGCTAACTATGGTTTTCAAGGAATTACAAGCTTGGAGACAAGGCCAAAGGAAGTCAATTACAACTTGTTACAAGTTGTAATTCACGAATGAGGCTTGTAATTAATATGTATTAAGGCCCACTAGTTATGCTTATTTAAAAAGTAAGGGCCCTGTTTGTTTTGTATTAAATTAGGACTTTGTTTACTTTATTATTTCTTAAAATTTGATTAGAATACCAAATGCTACTTAATAACCCTAATTAGGGTTTAGCTATTTATATCTCATTTAGGGTTGTAAGACATGAGTTTTTAGTTTTGACAAAATTATTATCCTAAAAGCCGAATTTGCTTTTATCTTCATGTTCTTGAGTAGAATGCATTCTTAGAAACATTCAAGTAGTTTGATCAACTTTCTTGTGGAGTGTTTCGATTCTGGGGTTTAGGAACTAGTTTGTTTCGAAATCTTAGGACTGTGATCAATTCAAGGTAATATGAAATCTAACCTAATACTTGGAGGTTGTGCCGATTCGACTAGGGGTTTTCAAGTTAATGATGTGGGGGTTCGAAATCAAGGGGTTCTCAGGCTTATTCTTGGAGGTTCCGTATCACCATGTCTTCATCTATATTAGCTCTAGTCATTAACATTTCCATTTCTTTGCAGTAGTCATCAACACTTTTACTACCTTGTTTAAGAACCTGAAGTCTTTGTATAATTTCCCTATGGAAATGTCTAGGCACAAACCTCTTCCTCATGACCGATTTAAGATCAGCCCAAGTCTCAATTGGATACTCCAAATTCCTTCTTCTACTAGTTACTAACTGATCCCACCAAGCTATAGCATAATATGTAAATTGAGTAACAATAAGCTTGACCTTCTTTTCCTCAGTACATCGATGCCAATCAAATATGAGATCAACCTGCTTTTCCCATTGCAAATAAGCTTCTGGATCTGATTTACCACGAAAGTTAGGAATTTTCAGCTTGATGCTTCCCAAGCTCCTATCAACGACTTCATCATCACCATGATTTCTACCATAGAAAGCATTATTATTCATCCTTCCTCTACCTCGACCAGTGCCACGGCCTCCTCTACCTCCACCTCTATGTAGAGCTCCTCCAACTAGACTTGCATTATCATCCTCAAGCTCATTTTCATCTTCCAAATGTTCAGGCTGTTGCATTTGATTTCTGCCACCTCTTTGCCTCTCATTGAGCTCCGGTGTGGCTCTTTCAACATCTTGCAACCTCAAATCCATGCGGCCCAAGTTTCTGTTATGTTCTCCATAGCACGGTATAAACGTGTAAATTCAGCTTGCTGTGCCTCACGCAATCGAGCTGGATCAATTTGAACACCCCTGTCACTGTCATCTTGGCCAGACATTTTTCCTGCAATAAAAGGTTAGAACAAAACAAATAAAAGGCCTCACAACACTCCCTCACGTGTTTACACTCAACAGATGGGGTTGGTCACTCGTGTTCCACTCAATATAATGTATTCAGTCACAGCTTAGCTCACACCTCTCAAGCTAATTTCTTTTATGTTCTTAGGTGAATCACATTTTATGAAACAAATCAAATAGTCTTCCGTGTGTAGTATCCCAAGTCTTAAATTTCGAATGAATCACTAATGCAATTCGAATCAAAACAACCCCTCAATGGTGAAAATTTCGTGACCAGAAATTATATTGATTCTAACCTTTCCAGATTTGACCCTTATCTCCTAAATAGCAAGGAGAATGAAAATTTTTTGTTGAAGTGGTTTTGTACTCTTTTTTTTTCTCCCTCTCACTATCTCTCTTGATGGGGCGACCTTAGTTCACACCACATGAAACTTTTACCCAATTAAATAACAAGAACAAGATCAAATTTAGAGTACTGTCTTTAAAACTCGAAATTGAATCAGAATGAATAATCAAGAACATGATTCAAATTTAGCACACATTTTGTTGAATTTTGAATTCAAATCAAAATGATGAACAAGACCAAGATTCGAATTTAAAACACCTTTTCTTGAATTTAGAATTTTAGGTTTTATAATTTTTTTTTGAAATTTTGAATTTGAAAGAAAATGAAAATGATTCAAGGAACATACAACTTAGACGATCAAGAAACAAAGAAAACGATTCAAGAATCAAGAACAAAGAAACATAACGAAAATAACAAGTGAAGAAAACAAAAACGAAAATAAACCACAAAGAAAAACAAATCAAAGATTCAAGATTAAGAATCAAGAATTCGTCTAACAAGAGTTAAGAAAAAAACGAATCAAACAAAGAATTCATAATCAAGAATTCGAATAACAAGAGAACAAGAAAGAAACGAAATAAACAAAGAATTCGAAATTGATAGGGATAAAACCTGATCTAGAGCATTGGCTCTGATACCAAATGATACGGAACCTCCAAGAATAAGCCTGAGAACTCCTTGATGTCGAACCCCCAAAACATTAACTTGAAAACCCCTAGTTGAATTCGGCACAACCTCCAAAGAATAAAGGTTAGATTTCAGATTTCTTTGAATTGATCAGAGATCCAAGATGTCGAAACAAACTAGTTCCTAAATCCCAGATTCGAAACACTCCACAAGAAAGTTGATCAAACTACTTGAATGTTTCTTAAGCATGTATCCAAGCAAGAACACAAAGATAAAAGTAAATCGGCTTTAGGTTATTAATTCATCCCAAAAAATAATAATCCACCCTAATTTGTCCAAGGCATATTTTGATACGGAACCTCCAAGAATAAGCCTGAGAACTCCTTGATGTCGAACCCCCACAGCATTAACTTGAAAACCCCTAGTCAAATTTGGCACAACCTCCAAGGATTAGGTTAGATTTCAGATTACCTTGAATTGATCACAGACCTAAGATTTCGAAACAAACTAGTTCCTAAACCCCAGAATCGAAACACTCCACAAGAAAGTTGATCAAACTACTTGAATGTTTCTAAGCATGCATTCTACTCAAGAACACAAAGATAAAAGTAAATTCGGCTTTTAGGTTAATAATTTGTCAAAAACTAAAACCGCTATCTTACAACCCTAAATGAGATATAAATAGCTAAACCCTAATTAGGGATATTAAGTAGCATTTGGTTTTCTAATCAAATTTTAAGAAATAATAAAGTAAACAAAGTTCTAATTTAATACAAAACAAACAGGGCCCTTACTTTTTTAAATAAGCATAACTAGTGAGCCTTAATACATATTAATTATAAGCCTCATTCGTGAATTTCAACTTGTAGCAAGTTGTAATTGACTACCTTTGGTCTTGTCTCCAAGCTTGTAATTCCTTGCAAACCATAGTTAGCTAAATTCACCAAATCTTGCAAATGGCAAATTAGTGCTTGCTGAATCTTTTTGGCTCGCGATCTAGTTATAGGACCTTGTGGCAGAATAATTGGATTGATGATCTCCTCAACTTATTCCTCATGTCCTAACTCTTGCTCATCCTTGCGGTGTGCTGGTTGTTCCACAACATTTCCCCTCTCCTCAAAAGGATTCGTCCTCGAATCAAAAGCATCACATACATCAAAAGGACTTAAATCAGCAACATTAAACGAAGCACTTACATTATACTCACCTGGAAAATCCACTTTATATGCATTGTCATTAATCCTTTCAAGTATCTGAAAAGGACCATCTCCTCGTGGGTTTAACTTGGACTTTCTTTGGTGTGGAAACCATTCTTTGCGAAATGAACCCAAACCCAATCACCAGGCTGAAAAATCATTGGCTTCCTTCCTTTATTCACTCGAGAAGCTACTTTAGCATTTTGCCTTTCAGTCCTTTCCTTAACCTGTTTATGTAACTTCTTCACAAAATCTGCCGTTGAGCTAGCATCAACACTCACAAAATCATTAGATGGAAATGGCAAAATATCCAAAGGAGTAAGCGGATTAAAACTATAAACAATTTCAAATGGAGAACAATTAGTAGTGCTATGAACAACCCTATTATAAGCAAACTCCACAAATGGTAAACAATCCTCCCACATCCTAATATTCTTTTCTATCACTGCCCTAAGCAAAGTAATCAATGTTCGATTCACAACCTCAGTTTGACCATCGGTTTGAGGATGGCAAGTAGTAGAAAACAACAACTTAGTCCCCAATTTTCCCCATAAAACATGCCAGAAATGACTTAAAAACTTAACATCTCTATCACTAACAATGCTTTTGGGTATGCCATGCAAATGAACAACCTCTTTAAAGAACAAATCAGCAATCAATTTAGCATCATCAGTTTTATGACATGGTATAAAATGAGCCATTTTACTAAATCTATCAACCACAACAAATATACTGTCACAACCTCTCCTAGTTTTAGGTAATCCAAGCACAAAATTCATAGACAAATCAGTCCAAGGTCCATTAGGAACAGGTAATGGCGTGTACAAACCATGCGGTTTCAACCTAGACTTAGCTTCTCGACATGTTATGCAATGCTCACAAACTTTATGCACATCATGTTTCATACCAGGCCAATAAAAATGTTCTATCAACACATCATAGGTCTTACTTACCCCAAAATGACCCATCAAACCACCTCCATGTGCTTCCTTAACTAACAACTCTCTCATGGAACACTTAAGAATACACAATCTATTTCTCTTAAACAAGAAACCATCAAACAAATGAAAGTCGTTTGAAACAGCCACATCTCCACATGAATTATATATGTCACCAAAATCCACATCACTAACATATAATTCCTTAATATGCTCAAAACCCAATAATCTAGCACTAAGAGAATTAAGTAAAACATACCTTCGCGACAATGCATCAGCCACTACATTCTCTTTACCTCGCTTGTATTTAATCACATATGGAAATGTTTCTATGTATTCCACCCATTTGGCATGTCTATGATTCAGCTTATCTTGACCTTTCAAATGCTTTAAACTTTCATGATCAGTATGTATCACAAACTCTTTTGACCACAAATAATGCTGCCATGTATGCAAAGTTCGAAACAATGCATATAACTCCTTATCATATGTCGGATACTTCAAAGCCGCTCCACTTAGTTTTTTGCTAAAGTACATCAACGGCCTTTGATCCTGTATCAATACAGCTCCAATTCCTATGCCACTTGCATCACATTCAATCTCAAAAGTCTTATCAAAATTAGCCAAAGCAAGCAAGGGTGCATTACACAATTTATCCTTAAGTTCATTAAATGCATGTTCTTGTGCATCTCCCCAAACAAAACCGACATTTTTCTTAACTAACTCATTCAAAGGTGCAGCCATAGTACTGAAATTTCTAATGAATCTCCTATAGAAACCAGCAAGTCCATGAAAACTCCTCACCTCACTAGCATTCTTAGGTTTCGGCCAGTCCCTAATAGCCTTTACCTTTTCCTCATCAACCTCAGTACCTTGACTAGACACCACAAAACCAAGAAAATGAACCTTATCCATGCAAAAACTACACTTCTTAAGGTTAGCATACAACTTCTCACGCCTAAGAATGTCTAACACAAGACACACATGTATGACATGATCATCCAAACACTTAGAGTAAACAAGAAATATCATCAAAGTAAACAACAAATTTACCCAAGTGCTCACGCAACACATGATTCATCAATCGCATAAATGTGCTAGGTGCATTAGTAAGACCAAACGGCATAACCAACCACTCATACAGCCCATATTTAGTCTTAAATGCTATTTTCCACTCATAACCCACACTTATTCAAATTTGATAATAACCAGATTTCAAATCAATTTTCGTGAACAAATAAGAACCATGTAACTCATCAAGCATATTATCTAGTCTAGGAATAGGATGATGATACTTTACAGTGATTTTATTGATGGCTCTGCAATCCATGCACATTCTCCACGTCCCATCCTTCTTTGGCACAAGAATAACAGGAACCGAACAAGGACTCAAACTTTCCCTCACGTATCCCTTAGCTAGCAATTCCTCCACTTGCTTTTGTATCTCCTTTGTCTCGAAAGGATTAGCCTTATACGCTGGCCTATTGGGAATGGAAGCTCCCAGAATGAAATCAATTTGATGCTCTATGCCTCTGATTGGCGGCAATTCACCAGGCATTTCTTTGGGAAACAAATCTGCATATTCCTGCAAAAGATCAACAAACACACTAGGCAAAGATTGGTTAAAAATAGTAGTATCTAAACCAGCCTCTTTGCACAAAAGCACAAACATAGGCTAATTGGTGTAAAAAGCATGTTTAACCTCACTTGTACTAGCTAACAAACTCACATTCTTCTCTCCTTCTCTATTTTTCTCAAACTGAATTTGTTTTTATTTTTCTTCTCTCTTTCTTTTCATTTGCAATCTGATTTTTTTCACTCATTTTTTCATTACTCTCTCTTTCTTTCTTTTCAAATTCAAGTCTCATTCTTTCCATTTTACATTGATCTTCATACACTTCTTTTGAAGAGAGTGGGGTCAAAATTGTCTTTCGTCCATCCTTAGTGAATGAATACCGATCGAGGTATCCATCATGCATAGCTCGCCTATCATACTGCCATGGACGTCCAAGTAAAATCTCTCCAGCATGCATTGGCACCACATCACACAACACTTCATCATGATATTTACCAATGGAAAAAGAAATGTTAGATTGTCGATTTACCTTAACCTCTCCACATTCATTCAGCCACTGAAGTTTGTAAGGTCGGGGTGAGGTTTTGTAGGCAGCCCCAATCGATCAACCAAGAGTGTACTTACCACATTGGTACAGCTTCCACCATCCACAATCACAATACAAGCCTTGCCTTGAACGTGACACCTTGTATGGAACAAGTTGTCTCGTTGATACAAACCAGCCACGAGGTAAGGATCCATTGGTGCTTCCAAATGGGCCATTAACTAGGAGCAGAGCTAAGAAGTTTGGAGCAGCTATGGGATTGCATATTCAAGATCAAATTTCAAAGGAAGTGACTGAAATGGCAATGGAAAAGTGCACAATAGAGCTTGAAGAAGGCACACCAAAGCTGATTATAATGCTTACTGTCGAAGCTAAAGGCTAGCTAAAGAGGTCCAACGTGCAAGAAAGGTCCATGGGGGTTCATATAAAGCCTTGGGAAGTAATTTAAGGCCCATGGACAGCCCAAATTGTGTGGGGCATGTTCTTATGTTGAAGGGATTTAGTTTGGTTGTTTTCATGCTTTATATTTTCCTTAATGGATTAGGATTTTATTTTCATACTTTATATTTTCCTTAGTGGATTAGGATTTTGTTTCCTTACTATATATTTTCCTTAGTGGATTAGGATTTTGTTTCCATACTTTATATTTTCCTTAGTGGATTAGGATTTTGACTTTGTAGCTTTCCTTTTCTCATTAGAATTAGGGTTTCGGATTTATGTGTGCCTTTTAGTATAAATAGGGCCTTATTTTTCTTGTGAGGGGACTTTTTGAGATATTATTATTAAATATTTTTTGAATTCTTCTATAAGTTCTTCTTGTGAATTTTTGTGTGAGAGAGATTAGAGTGGATTCTTTAATTCTTTCTTTGCATCAAGAATTAGGTTTACTTATCAACGAGAGTTGTGGCATTTTCCTTCTTCTTACCAACTAAATCCTTCAATCATAGTGAGTTCGCATCTTTTTATAGGCGTTGGGTTCCTTAGGAGGTGATTATCAAGTTTCAAGGAGTTCTCTACCATTGTTATACGTTGGGTTTTCTGCCATCGTTGCTAAGGGTCCTCGTCATTTGGTATCAGAGCCTTGCTACAAGGTAATTTTTATCTACTTTGTCTTTTCTTGAGTTTGTTAATTTAGGTCTTTTAAGCTTCTGCGTTTTAGGGTTCTTAGAGAGTCTAGTCTTTAATTTTCAAAAAAAAAAAAGTCATATATCAAAATTCGAAAAGTCTAAAGATTGTTCAAAGAGTAATTTGAAACCTAGGAAAAGGAGTCTGATTGAAATTCAAAACCTAGGCCTTGCATCTGAATTGGATTTGAAACCAAGATTAGGGTTCTTGAAAGAAAGCTAGAGTTTTTTTCAAGTTTGATTTCCATTTGACTTTGAGTGAATATGGGGTTGCGCATTAAGTCCAGATTTCGAAAAGTTCTTGGGAGTAAATTAAGTACTAAATCAAGGGGATAGCGAGAGGAAGCAAAAAAAAAACCACCTCCAAAAATTGTTTGATATTCTTGCTATTTGGGTGCTAAGGATCATATCTAGGTGGGTCAAAAGTAATAAAAAAATTTTAGGCGAAAAATTTCACCTTTTGAGGGGCTTTTGGAATTCGAAAATCAGACCTTAATATTCATGTTATTTGAGTGTTATAGGTGGGAATTAGAGTCTAGAAGCTAGCGTTTTGGGTAGAATTGATTAGGTCCATAAAGCAGCTTGCCAAGTGTGGGTTATTTTTGATTCATTATATCCAAATTTGTCTTTTTATTGGCTTCATTGTTTCTGATTTCTTTACCTAGCTTTTAATTCCATTACATTGCTAAGTATCATTTGCTTGTGTCGATACTTGGTTTTATATCGTGTAGTGCAAATTACCTTGCATTGCCTCCGGATACTTGTCTTGTTTTCTATCTAGTTCTAGGATTTAGGTTCTAGTTTCTTGAACGACTTGACAATTGTTGGTTGGTGAGCTTGGTTCTGAAGTGCAATCAAGGAAGACAAGAAAAGTGAGATAATTCTAAACACTTGAGTGAATTTCGATTATTACTACTCTTGTTTCTTTGAGTTTGTTTGTTTGTTAACATGGCTGGAAAAGGAGAAGAGACTAGCAAAGAAGGAGCTATGGCCGAAAGGTTGGCTAGGCTTAATGAGACTTTGGCAGCAATGCTTGGTCGAATGGAGATGATGGATACTAGATTGCAATAGAATGCAGCACGGCAAGCACAACAAATGCAACAAGTGCAACAAATTCAGCAAGTGCAACAAGGGCAGCCAGCCGCACATCCAAATCCCATAATGCGAGCTAGAAGAGTGCTTAGGAGAAAGGGCAAGGAAATCTTGAAGCCCTAGAAGCAGCTGAAAGGGTAGAAGATGAAGATGAAGGTGGAAATCAACCTACCACTGATGGTGACCTTACTTCCATCAAGATGAAGATTCCTTCCTTTGAAGGGAAGAACAATGCAAAAGAGTTCATAGAATGGAGAGGAAAGTTGAGCAGATTTTCGAATGCCATAACAACACCGAAGAGAAGAAATCAGTTTTGGCAGCCGTAGAGTTCAAAGGGTATGCTACCTTTTGGTGGGATCAATTGAAAGCTAATAGAAGAGGGAAAGGTATGAGGCCTATTCCTGAATGGTCAACCTTGAAAGAACTAATGAGAAGCCGATTTGTACCATCTCACTACATTCGGGATTTGTACAATCGACTAGCAAGACTAGTTCAAGGTGGAAGAAGTGTGGAAGAGTACCACAAAGAGATGGAGATGATCAGGGCTAGGGCAAATATTGATGAAGATGAAGACAAGAAGATGTCACGATTTCTTGGGGGATTGAATTTGAACATAGCCAATGAATTGGAGATGTATGAATTCAACATAATGGAAGAGTTAGTTCAAAAGGCCATGAAGATAGAGAGAAGATTGAAGAATAAAGCTATTTCGAAAACTGGCTACTCCAAATCTAGTGGAAATTTTTCAAACTTCAAGGGTTCAAGTTTGAGTGGAGGTTCCTACAAAGGGGATTACAAGGGTTCTTTCCAAAAGAATTCTTCCTACAATCCTAATTTCAAGAAGCTGAATGATGGGGATGCAAAAATAGCCAAGGAAACACCTTCTAGACCTACTCCAAGTAGGGAAATTAAATGCTACAAGTGTTTGGGAAGTAGACACATTGCTTCTCAATGTCCGAATAAGAGGGTGATGATTGCTACCCATGAAGGGGAAATTGAATCAGAATCTGAACATGAAGAAGAAGAGGAGGCCGAATGTGGTGATAGGGCCAAATATGATGAAGAGGCTTGGGAGAATCAAGTCCTGAATTCTGAACATGGAGAGAAGCTTGTTACTATAACAGCCTTGAATATTCAAGTCAAGGAAGAAGGCTTGGATCAAAGGGAGAATCTTTTCCACTCTAGGTGTTTGGTGAATTGTAAGGTTTGTACACTTATCATTGATGGTGGAAGTTGTACCAATGGTGCTAGTACTACAATGGTGGATAAATTGGGGTTAGCTTGTTTTAAACATCCCAATCCTTACAAGTTGCAATGGTTTAATGACGCTGGGGAAGTAAAAGTGTTGAAGCAAGTCAAGGTACCATTCTCCATTGGGTGGTATAAAGATGAGGTTTTGTGTGATGTAGTGCCAATGCAAGCTGGACATTTGCTATTAGGTAGACCATGGCAGCATGATAGAAGGGCACAACATGATGGCTTTTCTAATAAGTATACCTTTACTTATGAAGGAAAGAAGGTTGTTCTAGCACCATTATCACCTCAAGAGGTGTATGAAGATCAAAAGAGGATGCTAGAGAGGGAGAAAGAAGTTTCGGCCAACATGAACCAAGGGGGTTCAAATTTGGCCAATGATGTTTCTTCAACACCCAAGGGTAATTCTAAGGGTAGGGAGAGAGAAAATAATAAAGTGAGTGAGTGCAGAAAGGGAAAAGAGGCCGAGAGTCAAAAGAAAGTAAGCAAACAAATAAATGGCCCATTGATGAGAGAAAATAAGTAAGGAGAAAAAGTAAAACATACTTTTTATGCAAGAGCAAGAGAGATAGATGTAGGGCAGCCATTACTCATTATTATATATAAAGAATCATTACTTGCTAACAGTGAAGAATCTCTTGATTCTTTACCTTCTAGTTTCCTGTCTTTGTTGCAGGATTTTAAGGATGTGTTTCCTGAAGACCTTCCTAGTGGTTTGCCACCATTAAGAGGGATTGAACATCAAATTGACTTCATACCCGGTTCTACAATTCCAAACCGGCCAGCATATAGGAGCAATCCTATGGAGACAAAAGAGATGCAAAGACAAGTTGAAGAGCTTTTGGAGAAAGGCTTGGTTCGCGAGAGCCTTAGTCCTTGTGCCGTTCCAGTCTTATTAGTACCTAAGAAAGATGGTTCTTGGAGGATGTGTGTTGATTGTAGGGCTGTGAACAAGATTACTGTGAAGTATCGACATCCCATTCCTAGACTTGATGACATGTTGGACGAATTGCATGGGGCGAAATATTTCACAAAGATTGATCTTATGAGTGGTTATCATCAAATTCGCATGAAGCCTGAAGACTGCCTTCAAAACGAATTATGGTTTGTATGAATGGTTAGTTATGCCTTTTGGTTTATCTAATGCACCTAGTACTTTCATAAGATTAATGAACCATGTTTTGAGAGCTTATTTAGGTAAGTTTGTGGTAGTTTACTTTGATGATATTCTGATTTATAGCAAAACTGACGAAGAACATGTTGAACATGTTAGGAAAGTGCTTGAAATACTTAGGGAGAAAAACCTTTATGCTAAGCTTAAGAAGTGTTCTTTTTGTCTAGATAGGGTTGTTTTTCTTGGTTTTGTTATAAGTATGCAGGGAATTGAAGTTGAACAAGAGAAGGTGAAAGCTATCCAAGAGTGGCTGAATCCTTCAAGTGTGATAGAAGTGAGGAGTTTTCATGGATTGGCAAGCTTCTATAGGAGATTTGTCCATAATTTCTCTACATTGGCAGCCCCCTTGACTAGCATAATCAAGAAAGAAGTGGGATTCGTTTGGGGCAAGGAGCAACAAGAAGCATTTGATGCTTTGAAAGAGAAGCTTTCTACTACACCCGTTTTAGCTTTACCTAACTTTGATTCTACTTTTGAAATTGAATGTGATGCTTCTGGTGTGGGTATTGGAGCTGTTTTGATGCAAGAGAAGAAGCCCATTGCATACTTTAGTGAAAAGCTTAATGGAGCAAAGCTGAATTATTCAACTTGTGACAAGGAGCTATATGCTTTGGTGAGAGCATTGGAAGTATGGGAGCATTATTTGCTGCCCAAGGAATTCGTGATCCATTCAGACCATGAATCATTGAAGCATTTGAAAGGGCAAGGCAAGTTGAATAAAAGACATGCAAAATGGGTTGTGAAGATTGAGAAGTTTCCTTATGTGATCAAATACAAGCAAGGTAAAGACAATGTAGTGGCAGATGCATTTTCAAGGAGGTACGCTTTACTTAATGTTTTGAGTACTAAATTGCTTGGATTTGAATGTATAAAGGACTTATATGTTGGTGATTCTGATTTCGGCAATGTTTATGATGCTTGTGAGCATGGTGCTTTTAATTCTTTCTATAGACATGATGGGTTTTTGTTTAAGGGTTCGAAATTATGCATGCCTAGATGTTCTATGAGAGATTTTCTAGTATTAGAATCACATTGTGGGGGTTTGATGGGGAATTTTGGAATTGATAAGACTTTAGACATGCTGAATGAACACTTTTATTGGCCAAATATGGAAAGGGATGTAATTCGGATTTGTAAGGCTTGTTTGGCTTGTAGGCAAGCTAAGTCTAAGTCTATGCCTCATGGTTTGTATATGCCATTACCCGTTCCTAGTTCTCCTTGGATGGACATTAGTATGGACTTTGTTTTAGGATTACCAAAGACTAAGAGGGGGAGAGATAGCATATTTGTGATTATTGATAGGTTTAGTAAGATGGCACACTTTATCCCATGTCATAAGAGTGATGATGCTAGTTTAGTGGCCGAACTCTTCTTTAGGGAGGTGGATCGAATTCATGGGATACCAAAATCCATAGTTTCTGATAGAGACACCAAGTTTTTGTCTCACTTTTGGCGTGTTCTTTGGGGAAAGTTAAGTACCAAGTTGTTATTTTTCACCACTTGTCATCCTCAAACGGATGGACAAACAGAAGTAGTAAACAGAACTTTAGGTACCATGTTGAGAGCTTTAGTGTGTAAGAATTTGAGTTATTGGGAAGATTGTTTGCCATTTATTGAGTTTGCTTATAATCGTGCTATTCATTCTTCTACAGGATATTCACCTTTTGAGCTTGTTTATGGTTTTAACCCACTAATAGTTTTGGATCTTGTTTTTTTACCTTCTCATGAGCTTGTTAGTTTAGATGGTGAGAAGAAAGCTAAATTGGTGAAAGAGATGCATGAGAAAAGAAAGGGAGAATATTGAGAAAAGGAACAAGAGATATGCTGATTCTGCAAATAGAGGGAGACGTGAGATGAAGTTTCAAGTAGGAGATTGGGTTTGGGTACACTTCTGAAAGGAGAGGTTTCCAAATCAAAGGAAGAATAAGCTTGATGCACGTGGTGATGGTCCATTTCAAGTGTTGGCAAAGATCAATGATAATGCATACAAGATAGACTTGCCTAGTGAGTATAGTGTTAGTACTACTTTTAATGTGTCTCATTTATCTCCTTATGATGATGCATATTTGAGGACAAATCTTTTTGAAGAGGGGGAGAATGATACGAACCAGCCACGAGGTAAGGATCCATTGGTGCTTCCAAATGGGTCATTGACTAGGAGCAGAGCTAAGAAGTTTGGAGCAGCTATGAGATTGCATAATCAAGATCAAATTTCAAAGGAAGTGACTGAAATGGCAATGGAAAAGTGCACAATAGAGCTTGAAGAAGGCACACCAAAGCTGATCATGATGCTTAGTGTGGAAGCTAAAGGCTAGCTAAAGAGGTCCAACGTGCAAGAAAGGTCCATGGTGGTTCATATAAAGCCTTGGGAAGTAATTTAAGGCCCATGGACAGCCCAAATTGTGTGGGGCGTGTTCTTATGTTGAAGGGATTTAGTTTGGTTGTTTCCATACTTTATATTTTCCTTAGTAGATTAGGATTTTGTTTCCATACTTTATATTTTCCTTAGTGGATTAGGATTTTGTTTCCATACTTTATATTTTTCCATACTTTATATTTTTCTTAGTGGATTAGGATTTTATTTCCATACTTTATATTTTCCTTAGTGGATTAGGATTTTGTTTCCATACTTTATATTTTCCTTAATGGGTTAGGATTTTGATTTTGTAGCTTTCCTTTTCCCATTGGAATTAGGGTTTCGTATTTATGTGTGCTTTTTAGTATAAATAGGGCCTTATTTTTCTTGTAAGGGGACTTTTTGAGATATTATTATTAAAAAAATTTTGAATTCTTCTACAAGTTCTTGTGAATTTTCGTGTGAGAGAGATTAGAGTGGATTCTTTAATTCTTTCTTTGCATCAAGAATTAGGTTTACTTATCAACGAGAGTTGTGGCGTTTTCCTTCTTCTTACCAACTAAATCATTCAATCATAGTGAGTTCGAGTCTCTTTATAGGCATTGGGTTCCTTAAGAGGTGATTATCAAGTTTCAAGGAGTTCTCTACCATTGTTATACGTTGGGTTTGCTGCCATTGTTGCTAAGGGTCCGCGTCACTCATTGTTCTTCATGGTTATCCTCCTTCAATTGCGTGTTAAGAGCATGCCTAGCAACCAGCTAGTCTCCCTTTATTGGTTCTTCAATGCTCCCATCACTACAACATTCCAAGTCTTGCTTTTCTCCATCTTCACTCTCATCATAACCTTCTTCTTCATCAGTCACTATCTCACCATTTCTTACGGTCATAACTCTCTTGTTTGGACATTCTTTGCTGATATGTCCCACACCTTGGCACTTCCAACACTTAATATCTCGATTTCGCAGCTTAGGCTCTTCAACTTTGGATTTGTCTTTAGAACTTGTTTCGGCCTTTGCTTTCCCACTATCTTGACCAGCCTTGTTTCTTTCCTTGTGATCATGCCTTCCTTCCCTATTCCAAGGAGAAATAGAATTAGAAACAGGTTTCGAATGATACCTTGATGGTCGTCTTCCTTGGAGTTGTTTTTCCACCTTGACGGCAATATGCACCATCTCTTCTAACCCCACATAAGGTTGCAAATCAACCTGATCAGCAATGTCCGAATTCAAACTAGCCAAGAAACATGCCATAGTAGTCTCCATGTCTTCATCTATATTGCTCTAGTCATTAACATTTCCATTTCTTTGTAGTAGTCATCAACACTTTTACTACCTTGTTTAAGAACCTGAAGTCTTTGTATAATTTCCCTATGGAAATGTCTAGGCACAAACCTCTTCCTCATGACTGATTTAAGATCAGCCCAAGTCTCAATTGGATACTCCAAATTCCTTCTTTTGCTAGTCACTAACTGATCCCACCAAGCTATAGCATAATCTGTAAATTGAGTAACAATAAGCTTGACCTTCTTTTCCTCAGTACATCGATGCCAATCAAATATGAGATCAACCTGCTTTTCCCATTGCAAATAAGCTTCTGGATCTGATTTACAACGAAAGTTAGGAATTTTCAGCTTGATGCTTCCCAAGCTCCTATCAACGACTTCATCATCACCATGATTTCTACCATAGAAAGCATTATTATTCATCCTTCCTCTACCTTGACCGGTACCACGGCCTCCTCTACCTCCACCTCTATGTAGAGCTCCTCCAACCAGACTTGCATTATCATCCTCAAGCTTATTTTCATCTTCCAAATGTTCAGGCTGTTGCATTTGATTTTTGCCACCTCTTTGCCTCTCATTGCGCTCCGGTGTGGCTCTTTCAACATTTTGCAACCTCAAATCCATGCGCTCCAATGTTTCTGTTATGTTCTCCATAACACAGTATAAACGTGTAAATTCAGCTTGCTGCGCCTCACGCAATCGAGCTGGATCAATTTGAACACCCCTGTCACTGTCATCTTGGCCAGACATTTTTCCTGCAATAAAAGGTTAGGACAAAACAAATAAAAGGCCGCACATCACTCCCTCACGTGTTTACACTCAATAGATGGGGTTGGTCACTCGTGTTCCACTCAATATAATGTATTCACTCACGGCTTAGCTCACACCTCTCAAGCTAATTTCTTTTATGTTCTTAGGTGAATCACACTTTATGAAACAAATCAAATAGTCTTCCGTGTGTAGTATCCCAATTCTGAAATTTCGAATGAATCACTAATGCAATTCGAATCAAAACAGCCCCTCAATGGTGAAAATTTTGTGACCAAAAATTATATTGATTCTAACCTATCTAGATTCGACCCTTATCACCTAAATAACAAGGAGAATGAAAAAATTTTGTTGAAGTGGTTTTTTTTTTCTCCCTCTCACTATCTCTCTTGATGGGGACGACCTTATTTCACACCACACAAAACTTTTACCAAATTAAGTAACAACAACAAGGTTGAATATAGAGAGTACTATCTTTCAAACTCGAAATTGAATCAGAATGAATAATCAAGAACAAGATTCGAATTTAGCACACTTTGTTGAATTTCGAATTCAAATCAGAATGATGAAATAGACCAAGATTCAAATTTAAAACACCTTTTCTTGAATTTCGAATTTTAGGTTTTATAATTTTTTTTTGAATTTTCAAATTTGAAAGAAAACAAAAACGATTCAAGGAAAAAACAACTTAGATGATCAAGAAACAAAGAAAATGATTCAAGAATCAAGAACAAAGAAAAAAAACAAAAATAACAAGAGAAGAAACTAAAACGAATTTGATAGGGATAAAACCTGATCTAGAGCGTAGGCTCTGATATCAAATGATACGAAACCTCCAAGAATAAGCCTGAGAACTCCTTGATGTCGAACCCCCACAGCATTAACTTGAAAACCCCTAATCGAATTCGGCACAACCTCTAAGGATTAGGTTAGATTTCAGATTACCTTCAATTGATCACAGACCTAAGATTTCCAAACAAACTAGTTCCTAAACCCCAGAATCGAAACACTCCACAAGAAAGTTGATCAAACTACTTGAATGTTTCTAAGCATGCATTCTACTCAAGAACACAAAGATAAAAGCAAATTCGGCTTTTAGGTTAATAATTTGTCAAAAACTAAAACTGCTGTCTTACAACCCTAAATGAGATATAAATAGCTAAACCCTAATTAGGGTTATTAAGTAGCATTTGGTTTTCTAATAAAATTTTAAGAAATAATAAAGTAAACAAAGTTCTAATTTAATACAAAACAAACAAGGCCCTTACTTTTTAAATAAGCATAACTAGTGGGCCTTAATACATATTAATTACAAGCCTCATTCATGAATTTCAACTTGTAGCAAGTTGTAATTGACTTCCTTTGGTCTTGTCTCCAAGCTTGTAATTCCTTGCAAACCATAGTTAGCCAAATTCACCAAATCTTGCAAATGGCAAATTAGTGCTTGCTGAATCTTTTTGGCTCGCGATCTAGTTATAGGACCTTGTGGCAGAATAATTGGATTGATGATCTGATACGAACTAGCCACGAGATAAGGATCCATTGGTGCTTCCAAATGGGCCATTGACTAGGAGCAGAGCTAAGAAGTTTGGAGCAGCTATGGGATTGCATATTCAAGATCAAATTTCAAAGGAAGTGACTGAAATGGCAATGGAAAAGTGCACAATAGAGCTTGAAGAAGGCACACCAAAGCTGATTATGATGCTTAGTGTGGAAGCTAAAGGCTACCTAAAGAGGTCCAACGTGCAAGAAAGGTCCATGGGGGTTCATATAAAGCCTTGAGAAGTAATTTAAGGCCCATGGATAGCCCAAATAGTGTAGGGCGTGTTCTTATGTTGAAGGGATTTAGTTTGGTTGTTTCCATACTTTATATTTTCCTTAGTGGATTAGGATTTTGTTTCCATGTTTTATATTTTCCTTAGTGGATTAGGATTTTGTTTCCATGCTTTATATTTTCCTTAGTGGATTAGGATTTTATTTCCATACTTTATATTTTCCTTAGTGGATTAGGATTTTGTTTCCATACTTTATATTTTCCTTAATGGATTAGGATTTTGACTTTGTAGCTTTCCTTTTCCCATTAGAATTAAGGTTTCGGATTTATGTGTGCCTTTTAGTATAAATAGGGCCTTATTTTTCTCGTAAGGGGATTTTTTTTGACATATTATTATTAAAGATTTTCAAATTCTTCTACAAGTTCTTCTTGTGAATTTTTGTGTGAGAGAGATTAGAGTGGATTCTTTAATTCTTTCTTTGCATCAAGAATTAGGTTTACTTATCAACGAGAGTTGTGGCGTTTTGCTTTTTCTTACCAACTAAATCCTTCAATCATAGTGAGTTCGCGTCTCTTTATAGGCGTTGGGTTCCTTAGGAGGTGATTATCAAGTTTCAAGGAGTTCTCTACCATTGTTATACGTTGGGTTTGCTGCCATCGTTGCTAAGGGTCCACGTCATTTGGTATCAGAGCCTTGCTACAAGGTAATTTTTATCTACTTTGTCTTTCTAGGGTTTGTTAATTTAGGTCTTTTAAGTTTCTGCGTTTTAGGGTATCTTAGAGAGTCTAGTATTTAATTTTTGAAAAAAAAAGAGTCATTTATCAAAATTCAAAAATCCTAAAGATTGTTCAAAGAGTAATTCGAAACCTAGGAAAAGGAGTCTGATTGAATTTTGAAACCTAGGCCTTGCATCTGAATTGGATTCAAAACCAAGATTAGGGTTCTTGAAAGAAAGCAAAAGCTAGAGTTTTTTTTCAAGTTTGATTTCGATTTGATTTTGAGTGAATCTGGGTTTCGAATTAAGTCCAGATTTTGAAAAGTTCTTGGGAGTAAATTAAGTCCCGAATCAAGGGGATAGTGAGAGGAAGCAAAAAAAATAAAAAAAAAAGAGTACAAAACCACCTCAACAAAAATTGTTTGATATTCTTGCTATTTGGGTGCTAAGGATCAGATCTAGGTGGGTTAGAAGTAATAAATTTTTTTTGGGCGAAAAATTTCACCTTTTGAGGGGCTTTTGGAATTCGAAAATCAGACCTTAATATTCATATTATTTGAGTGTTATAGGTGGGAAATTAGAGTCTAGAAGCTAGCATTTTGGGTAAAATTGATTAGGTCCATCAAGCAGCTTGCCAAGTGTGGGTTGTTTTTTATTCATTATATCCAAATTTGTCTTGTTCATTGGCTTGATTGTTTCTGATATCTTTATCTAGCTTTTAATTCCATTACATTGCTAAGTATCATTTGCTTGTATCGATACTTGGTTTTATATCGTGTAGTGCAAATTACCTTGCATTGCCTTTGGATACTTGTCTTATTTTCTATCTAGTTCTAGGATTTAGGTTCTAGTTTCTTAAATGACTTGACATTGTTGGTTGGTGAGCTTGGTTCTGAAGTGCAATCAAGGAAGACAAGAAAAGTGATGTAATTCTAAACACTTGAGTGAATTTCGATCATTACTAATCTTGTTCCTTTGAGTTTGTTCGTTTGTTAACATGGCTGGAAAAGGAGAAGAGACTAGCAAAGAAGGAGCTATGGCCGAAAGCTTGGCTAGGCTTAATGAAACTTTGGCAGCAATGCTTGGTCGAATGGAGATGATGGATACTAGATTGCAAGAGAATGCAGCACGGCAAGCACAACAAATGCAACAAGTGCAACAAATTCAGAAAGTGCAACAAGGGCAGCCGGCCGCACATCCAAATCCCATAATGCGAGCTAGAAGAGTGCTTAGGAGAGAAGGGCAAGGAAATCTTGAAGTCCTAGAAGCAGCCGAAAGGGTAGAAGATGAAGATGAAGGTGGAAATCAACCTACCACTGATGGTGACCTTACTTCCATCAAGATGAAGATTCCTTCCTTTGAAGGGAAGAACAATGCAGAAAGTTTATAGAATGGGAGAGGTCAGTTGAGCAGATTTTTGAATGCCATAACTACAACGAAGAGAAGAAATCAATTTTGGCAGCCGCAGAGTTCAAAGGGTATGCTACCTTTTGGTGGGATCAATTGAAAGCTAATAGAAGAGGGAAAGGTATGAGGCCTATTCCTGAATGGTCAACCTTGAAAGAACTAATGAGAAGCCGATTTGAACCATCTCACTACATTCGGGATTTGTACAATTGACTAGCAAGACTAGTTCAAGGTGGAAGAAGTGTGGAAGAGTACCACAAAGAGATGGAAATGATCATGGCTAGGGCAAATATTGATGAAGATGAAGACAAGAAGATGTCACGATTTCTTGGGGGATTGAATTTGAACATAGCCAATGAATTGGAGATGTATGAATTCAACACAATGGAAGAGTTAGTTCAAAAGACCATGAAGATAGAGAGAAGATTGAAGAATAAAGCTATTTCGAAAACTGGCTACTCTAAAGCTAGTGGAAATTTTTCAAACTTCAAGGGTTCAAGTTCGAGTGGAGGTTCCTACAAAGGGGATTACAAGGGTTCTTTCCAAAAGAATTCTTCCTACAATCATAATTTCAAGAAGCCGAATAATGGGGATGCAAAAATAGCCAAGGAAACACCTTCTAGACCTACTCCAAGTAGGGAAATTAAATGCTACAAGTGTTTGAGAAGTGGCCACATTGCTTCTCAATGTCCGAATAAGAGGGTGATGATTACTACCCATGAAGGGCAAATTGAATCAGAATCTGAACATGAAGAAGAAGAGGAGGCCGAATGTGGTGATAGGGCCGAATATGATGAAGAGGCTTGGGAGAATCAAGTATTGAATGCTGAACACGGAGAGATGCTTGTTACTAGAAGAGTCTTGAATATTCAAGTCAAGGAAGAAGGCTTGGATAAAAGGGAGAATCTTTTCCACTCTAGGTGTTTGGTGAATGGTATGGTTTGTACACTTATCATTGATGGTGGAAGTTGTACCAATGCTGCTACTACAATGGTGGATAAATTGGGGTTAGCTTGTTTTAAACATCCCAATCCTTACAAGTTGCAATGGTTCAATGATGCTGGGGAAGTAAAAGTGTTGAAGCAAGTCAAGGTACCATTCTCCATTGGGTGGTATAAAGATGAGGTTTTGTGTGATGTAGTGCCAAGCAAGCTGGACATTTGCTATTAGGAAGACCATGGCAGCATGATAGAAGGGCACAACATGATGGCTATTCTAATAAGTATACCTTTACTTATAAAGTAAAGAAGGTTGTTCTAGCACCATTATCACCTCAAAAGGTGTATGAAGATCAAAAGAGGATGCTAGAGAGGGAGAAAGAAGTTTCGGCCAACATGAACCAAGGGGTTTCAAATTCGGCCAATGATGTTTCTTCAACACCCAAGGGTAATCCTAAGGGTAGGGAGAGAGAAAATAATAAAGTGAGTGAGTGCAGAAAGGGAAAAGAGGCCAAGAGTCAAAAGAAAGTAAGCAAACAAATAAATGGCCCATTGGTGAGAGAAAATAAGTAAGGAGAAAAAGCAAAACATACTTTTTATGCAAAAGCAAGAGAGATAGATGTAGGGCAGCCTGTACTCATTATTATGTATAAATAATCGTTACTTGCTAACAGTGAAGAATCTCCTGATTCTTTACCTTCTAGTTTTGTGTCTTTGCTGCAGGATTTTAAGGATGTGTTTCCTGAAGACCTTCCTAGTGGTTTGCCTCCATTAAGAGGGATTGAACATCAAATTGACTTCATACCCAGTTCTACAATTCCAAATCGGCCAGCATATAGGAGCAATCCTATGCAGACAAAAGAGATGCAAAGACAAGTTGAAGAGCTTTTGGAGAAAGGCTTGGTTCGCGAGAGCCTTAGTCCTTGTGCCGTTCCAGTCTTATTAGTACCTAAGAAAGATGGTTCTTGGAGGATGTGTGTTGATTGTAGGGCTGTGAACAAGATTACTGTGAAGTATAGACATCCCATTCCTAGACTTGATGACATGTTGGACTAATTGCATGGGGCAAAATATTTCACAAAGATTGATCTTATGAGTGGTTATCATCAAATTTGCATGAAGCCTGGAGATGAATGGAAAACTGCCTTCAAAACGAAATATGGTTTGTATGAATGGTTAGTTATGCCTTTTGGTTTATCTAATGCACCTAGTACTTTCATGAGATTAATGAACCATGTTTTGAGAGCTTATTTAGGTAAGTTTGTAGTAGTTTACTTTAATGATATTCTGATTTATAGCAAAACTGAGGAAGAACATGTTAAACATGTTAGGAAAGTGCTTGAAATCCTTAGGGAGCAAAACCTTTATGCTAAGCTTAAGTAGTGTTCTTTTTGTCTAGATAGGGTTGTTTTTCTTGGTTTTGTTGTAAGTATGCAGGGAATTGAAGTTGATCAAGAGAAGGTGAAAGCTAGCCAAGAGTGGCCGAATCCTTCAAGTGTGACAGAAGTGAGGAGTTTTCACGGATTGGCAAGCTTCTATAGGAGATTTGTCCATAATTTCTCTACATTGGCAGCCCCCTTGACTAGCATAATCAAGAAAGAAGTGGGGTTCGTTTGGGGCAAGGAGCAACAAGAAGCATTTGATGCTTTGAAAGAGAAGCTTTCTACTACACCCGTTTTAGCTTTACCTAACTTTGATTCTACTTTTGAAATTGAATGTGATGCTTCTGGTGCAGGTATTGGAGCTGTTTTGATGCAAGAGAAGAAGCCCATTGCATACTTTAGTGAAAAGCTTAATGGAGCAAAGCTGAATTATTCAACTTATGGCAAGGAGCTATATGCTTTGGTGAGAGCATTGGAAGTATGGGAGCATTATTTGCTGCCCAAGGAATTCGTGATCCATTCGGACCATGAATCATAGAAGCATTTGAGAGGGCAAGGCAAGTTGAATAAAAGACATGCAAAATGGGTTGTTGATACGGAACCTCCAAGAATAAGCCTGAGAACCCCTTGATTTCGAACCCCCACAACATTAACTTGAAAACTCCTAGTCAAATTCGGCACAACCTCCAAGGATTAGTGATGCGGAACCCA
The DNA here is from genome assembly GCA_947685225.1 of Garcia nutans. NCBI lineage: Eukaryota > Viridiplantae > Streptophyta > Magnoliopsida > Malpighiales > Euphorbiaceae > Garcia > Garcia nutans. The sequence continues at coordinate 23,373,875 of CANTUV010000044.1, forward strand.
TGGATCAAATATTACATCTAGAACCCCACATACACATCTAGCATAGAATCTTAGAACTCAAAAACAAATCCTCCCTACCAAACCCACAACTAACCTGTAATTGAGAACTTGGGTGATTGGGATGAAGAAATGAATTGATTAAAACGCCACAAGTCAAACTTGATAAGTTAGAACCAATTCTTCATGCAACAAGAATAAGAAGAAAACCTCTCAAACTTGAAAACACTTAGATTACAATGATAACAATCTGCCAATTTCGTAGTAACCCTATTAAGTTCTTTTTCCCATCCTTATATAGTTGGAAAAGAAGAACTAATGGCTTAAAAGTCTAGGTTTACATGTATCTAGTCACAATAGCATTAATTGTTCATCCACATCAAGAATATACTCTAAATTACTGCCCATAATTATGACAACATTGATGGGCAGATTCCACATGCATTTTGGTGTTGGTTCACATGTGTCTAGTCACACTAGCACTAAACCATGTCAATATTATATTCCAAATTCGTGCTAATGCCCATCACCATACTTATGGGCAGATTCTTCATGCTTGTTGGTGATTTTCTGACTTCCTCTTCATGATCCATCATATTCACTATAAGTTGGTCTCCCTCTTCATTAATCCACCTTTGAATGAAGTGCTGGAACACATGCTGGAGTTTCTTTGATTGTGATCTTGTGATTGGTCCACTTGGCATAATGATATCATCAACATATTTCCTATAAGGAAAACTATTAACTAAATATTACAATAAAAACCTAATAAGCAAAATATGGAGGGGACCACTTAAAAGACTCAAAAAAACACGCCCCAAACATGTGTTAAGCATGCCAAAGTCGTTCTTGCTGAAACTAGTATAGGGGGTTGTGAAACAGTAGATTTCACAGGGGGTTGTGGGACTTTCTGGACAAGCAGCACATTTCACAGGGTGGTTGTGGTATTGGATGGACAATTCGCACATTTCAGCACCATGTGTACAATCCAGCACCATGACTAGCTTGGGTTGGTCTTCTAGTTCCTTCTCGCACTTGTCCCATGCTAATTCAGTCACCTCTCTTGTAATAAAGTATTGAATATGCATTCCAAGAGTGATGCCATATTTCTTTGCTTTATTCCTCGTCAATGACCCTTGTTGTAGCACCAATGGATCCTTGCTATGCTGGTTCACATCAATTAGGTTAGATTTTCGATTACCTTGAATTGATCACAGTCATAAGATTTCAAAACAAACTAGTTCCTAAACCCCAGAATCGAAACACTCCACAAGAAAGTTGGTCAAACTACTTGAATGTTTCTAAGCATGCATTCTACTCAAGAACACAAAGATAAAAGCAAATTCGGCTTTTAGGTTAATAATTTGTCAAAACTAAAACTGATGTCTTACAACCCTAAATGATATATAAATAGCTAAACCCTAATTAGGGTTATTAAGTAGCTTTTGGCTTTCTAATCAAATTTTAAGAAATAATAAAGTAAACAATGTTCTAATTTAATACAAAACAAACAGGGCCCTTACTTTTTAAATAAGCATAACTAGTGGGCCTTAATACATATTAATTACAAGCCTCATTCGTGAATTACAACTTGTAGCAAGTTGTAATTGACTTCCTTTGGTCTTGTCTCCAAGCTTGTAATTCCTTGCAAACTATAGTTAGCCAAATTCACCAAATCTTGCAAATGGCAAATTAGTGCTTGCTGAATCTTTTTGGCTCGCGATCTAGTTCTCAACTTGTTTCCCATGTCCTAACTCTTGCTCATCCTTACGGTGTGCTGGTTGTTCCACAACATTTCCCCTCTCCTCAAAAGGATTTTTCCTCGAATCAAAAGCATCACCTACATCAAAAGGACTTAAATCAGCAACATTAAATGAAGCACTTACATTATACTCACCTGGCAAATCCACTTTATATGCATTGTCATTAATCCTTTCAAGTATCTAAAAAGGACCATCTCCTGCAACGATGGCAGCAAACCCAACGTATAACAATGGTAGAGAACTCCTTGAAACTTGATAATCACCTCCTAAGGAACCCAACGCCTATAAAGAGACGTGAAATCACTATGATTGAAGGATTTAGTTGGTAAGAAGAAGGAAAATGCCACAACTCTTGATGATAAGTAAACCTAATTCTTGATGCAAAGAAAGAATTAAAGAATCCACTCTAATCTCTCTCACACGAAAATTCCCAAGAAGAACTAGTAGAAGAATTCAAAATTTTTTTATTAAATATTGTATCCTGAAATTCAGCCTAATAGTGCCCTTAAATAAGGGTTACAAAATTCCTAATTGCATATGGAAAACTAAAACATTCCTAATTGCATAAGGAAAACATTCCTAATTGCATAAGGAAAAACATAAAGTAATCCTAATCCACTAAGGAAAATATAAAGTATGGAAACAAAATTCTAATCCACTAAGGAAAATATAAAGTATGGAAATAAAATCCTAATCCACTAAGGAAAATATAAAGTATGGAAACAAAATCCTATTTTTAAGCCTTCCATAATGATATAAAACGTGGCCCATTAAATAGAATTAATAATCTTTAAGCAGTGGGTCCATCCAGCTATTCTCACAGGGCTTCAGAAATCTCACAGGTACGTGTGAAACTGGCTGCACTCCAAGGTCCATCCAGCTATTCTCACAGGGCTTCAGAATTCTCACAGGTACGTGTGAAACTGGCTGCACTCCAAGCTTTTCTTCCAATAACTTCCATCATCTTACTAAGGCCTTAAATTAATTCCCAAGGCTTCATATGAATCCCCATGGACCTTTCTTGCACGTTGGACCTCTTTAGCTAGCCTTTAGCTTCCATATTCACACTAAGCATCATAATCAGCTTTGGTGTGCCTTCTTCAAGCTCTATCTCCATCTTCTTGAATGATAATTCTTGAAGCTCTTTGGAAATCTCTTCTTGAATATGCAAAGCCATACTAGCTTGATATCTCTTTGCCTTGCTCCTAGTGATTGGTCCACTTGCTAGCTTCAAGGGATCCTTTCTTGCATCATTCTCCCCCTCTTCAAAAAGATTTGTCCTCAAATCTGCATCATCAAAAGGAGAAAGATCACTTACATTGAAAGTAGCACTAATATTATACGTTCCTGGTAAGTCGATCTTGTAGGTATTGTCATTAATCTTCTCCAGTACTTGGAATGGGCCATCTCCTCTAGCTTGTAACTTGTTCTTCCTTTGGTTAGGAAACCTCTCTTTTCGAAAATGCACCCAAACCCAATCTCTTACTTGAAACTTCATCTCACGTCTCCCTCTATTTGCAGAATCAGCATATCTTTTGTTCCTTTTCTTAATATTCGCCCTTGCTTTCTCATGCATCTCTTTTGTCTCCATAGGATTGCTCCTATATGCTGGCCAGTTTGGAATTGTAGAACCGGGTATGAAGTCAATTTGATGTTCAATCCCTCTTAATGGTGGCAAACCACTAGGAAGGTCTTCAGGAAATACATCCTCAAAATCCTGCAACAAAGACACAAAACTAGAAGGTAAAGAATCAAGAGATTCTTCATTGTCAGCAAGTAACAATTTTTTATACATAATAATGAGTACAGGCTGCCCTACATCTATCTCTCTTGCTCTTGCATAAAAAGTATGTTTTACTTTTTCTCCTTGCTTATTTTCTCTCACTAATGGGCCATTTATTTGTTTGCTTACTTTCTTTTGACTCTCGGCCTCTTTTCCCTTTCTGCACTCGCTCACTTTATTATTTTCTCTCTCCCTACCCTTAGAATTACCCTTGGGTGTTGAAGAAACATCATTGGCTGAATTTGAACCCCCTTGGTTCATGTTGGCTGAAACTTCTTTCTCCCTTTCTAGCATCCTCATCTGATCTTCATACACCTCTTGAGGTGATAATGGTGCTAGAACAACCTTCTTTCCCTCATAAGTAAAGGTATACTTATTAGAAAAGCCATCATGTTGTGCCCTTCTATCATGCTGCCATGGTCTTCCTAATAGCAAATGTCCAGCTTGCATTGGCACTACATCACACAAAACCTCATCTTTATACCACCCAATGGAGAATGATACCTTGACTTGCTTTAACACTTTTACTTCCTCGGCGTCATTGAACCATTGCAACTTGTAAGGATTGGGATGTTTAAAACAAGTTAACCCCAATTTATCCACCATTGTAGTACTAGCAGCATTGGTACAACTTCCACCATCAATGATAAGTGTACAAACCTTACCATTCACCCAACACCTAGAGTGGAAAAGATTCTCCCTTTGATCCAAGCCTTCTTCCTTGACTTGAATATTCAAGGCTCTTCTAGTAACAAGCATCTCTCCATGTTCAGCATTCAAGACTTGATTCTCCCAAGCCTCTTCATCATATTGTGCCCTATCACCACATTCGGCCTCCTCTTCTTCTTCATGTTCAGATTCTGATCACCCTCTTATTCAGACATTGAGAAGCAATGTGTCCACTTCCCAAACACTTGTAGCATTTAATTTCCCTACTTGGAGTAGGTCTAGAAGGTGTTTCCTTGGCTGTTTTTGCATCCCTATCATTCGGCTTCTTGAAATTAGGATTACAGGAAGAATTCTTTTGGAAAGAACCCTTGTAATCCCTTTTGTAGGAACCTCCACTCGAACTTGAACCCTTGAAGTTTGAAAATTTTCCACTAGCTTTAGAGTAGCCAGTTTTCGAAATAGCTTTATTCTTCAATCTTCTCTCTATCTTCATGGCCTTTTGAACTAACTCTTCCATTGTGTTGAATTCATACATCTCCAATTCATTGGCTATGTTCAAATTCAATCCCCCAAGAAATTGTGACATCTTCTTGTCTTCATCTTCATCAATATTTGCCCTAGCCATGATCATCTCCATCTCTTTGTGGTACTGATGTGAGCCTACCTTGCTGGGATTTAATTCCTAAGGAAGCTCAAGCTACGGATCGTCTCCAAAACATAAGAACACCAACCAGTACCTTCAACCCAACACCAACTTGTGATGTAAAACTGAAGCTATATGGCTGGAAACCAAAGATTCAAGACCCAACCCCAACTTGTGAAGGAAAAACCTTGAATATAAGTTAAGACCTAGCAAACTTGGTTATTTTTGCAAGGAATTCGTGCAAGTTCTAACAAGAACTCAAAAGAAGGCTAAAAACCTCTCAAAGCTCTCAAAAATGGAGAGAAAACTCAGAATATTCATTAAGTTCAAAATCTGCCATTACATATGTTTTTAAAGACTTAAAGAAAGCATAAAACAAGTGAAATGATGGAAAAATACAAATATAATAATGTGGTTACATAAAACAAATTGGGCAGCCATATAGCTTGTCTCCCACTAGCTTTTGAAAGGCATGGGCAGCCATATAGCTTGTCTCCCACTAGCTTTTAAAAGGCATCTTTGACTCCCAATGTGAATTTCAGCCACTCTTAATATATGGACATCCAATGGAACGTGAATGGTATGTATTTAGCTCCCAAAGGTATAATGATGGATGCCAATATGTATTCTAACTCCTTTGGGTCAATTGGCCTCTTGGGTAGATTGCAATTTGGACACATGCAACCAAACAGCTTCTTTGCTCTTATTTTCTTCAAGTCTTAACGTTCCAATTGTATTGAGAACATATAGATGTTTGGAAACTAATCCTTGAAGTTTTCTTGCCATTGATCGAGTAACAGGTCCTTGGTGTTGTATGCTAGCAATCAGATCCTCATCATCCTCTCCCTCTTCAAAAGAATTCGTCCTCGAATCTTCATCATCTGCATAGTAAGGAGCAAGATCAGAAACATTAAAAGTTGCACTTACACCATACTCACCTGGTAGATTAATCTTGTAGGCATTATCATTAATCCTTTCGAGTACTTCAAATGGTCCATCACTTCTCGGCTGCAATTTTGATTTCCTTTGTGTAGGAAACCTTTCTTTTCGCAAATGAACCCATACCAGATCACCAGGCTGGAACACCATCTTTTTCCTTCCTTTGTTTACTTTGGTTGCTCTATTCTCATTAATCTTCTCCATTTGTTGCTTGGCCCTTTGATGCATTTGCTTCACCAATTCAGCTTTCTTTTTACCATCAAAACTAGTAAGCTCATTAGTAGGAAGAGGCAACAAATCTAATGGAGTAAGTGGATTAAAACCATAGACAAGCTCAAAGGGTGAAAATCCAGTGGATGAATGCATTGATCTATTATATGCAAATTCAATAAATGGTATGCATTCCTCCCATGTCTTCAAATTTTGTTTAATCATGGTACGAAGAAGAGTGCCCACAGTCCTATTAACAACTTCCGTCTGCCCATCTGTTTGCGGATGGCATGTAGTAGAGAAACAAAGCTTTGTACCTAACTTTCCCCATAGGACTTTCCAAAAATGACTCAAAAATTTTACATCTCGATCACTTACTATGGTCCTAGGAATACCATGCAATCTCACTACTTCTCTAAAGAACAAATCAGATATATGGCATGCATCATCAGTTTTATGACATGGAATGAAATGTGCCATTTTAGAAAATCGATCAACCACAACAAATAAACTATCATGACCTTTTTTTGTCCTAGGTAGCCCCAAAATAAAATCCATAGATAAGTCTACCCAAGGTTCACTAGGTACACTTAAAGGCATATACAAACCATGTGGTCTTACTTTGGATTTTGCTTTCATACATGTCACGCATTTAGCACAAAATTTCTCTACATCTTTCCTCATATGTGGCCAATAAAAATGTTCATGCAGAATTTCTAATGTTTTAGCCACCCCAAAATGTCCCATTAAACCTCCCCCATGTGACTCTCTTACAAGCAATCCTCTTATAGAGCTATTTGGAACACAAAGTCGTTTCTCTCTAAATAAGAAACCATCATGCCTATAAAATTTTTCAAAGGCAGCATTTTCACAAGAGGCATATATTTGTGCAAATTCAGAGTCATGCTTATACAATTCTTTCATATGCTCAAATCCTAGAAGTCTAGCATCAAGCATAGAGATTAGGGCATACCTCCTAGATAAGGCATCAGCAACAACATTTTCTTTTCCTTGCTTATATTGAATCACATATGGAAATGCTTCAATAAATTCACTCCATTTGGCATGGCGTTTGTTCAGCTTGCTTTGTCCTTTCAAGTATTTTAGTGATTCATGATCACTATGAATAACAAACTCCTTTGGCCAAAGATAATGCTGCCACGTCTCCAACGCCCTCACTAATGCATACATCTCCTTGTCATAAGTAGAGTAATTCAAAGGAGCTCCACTTAGCTTCTCACTAAAGTATGCAATTGGTCTTCTTTCCTGCATCAAAACAGCACCTATACCCACTCCGGAAGCATCACATTCAACTTCAAAAGTCTTAGAAAAATCAGGTAATGCAAGTAATGGTGCAGAACATAATTTTTCTTTTAGTAATCTAAATGCATGCTCCTGTTCCTTATTCCATTTGAACCCTACATTTTTCTTCACAATTTCATTTAATGGGGCTGCAATTGTACTAAAGTCTCTAACAAATCTCCTATAAAAACTAGCAAGACCATGAAAACTCCTAACATCAGTCACGGATTTTGGCGTAGGCCACTCTTTGATGGCTTTTACCTTATCATCATCAACCTCAATTCCTTTCCCACTCACTACAAATCCTAAGAAAATGACTTTTTCCATACAGAATGTACATTTCTTTAAATTTGCATACAATTTCTCTTTCCTAAGAACTTCAAGCACACATCTTAAATGCATTAAATGATCATTTAAACTTTGACTATACACTAAAATATCATCAAAATACACAACAACAAACTTTCCAAGAAAAGCACGCAAGACATGATTCATTAATCTCATGAAAGTACTAGGTGCATTGCTTAGTCCAAAAGGCATGACTAACCATTCATACAAACCATATTGAGTCTTAAAAGCTGTTTTCCATTCATCTCCTAATCTCATTCTTATTTGATGATAACCACTTTTAAGATCAATTTTTGAAAATATACATGCACCATGCAATTCATCAAGCATATCATCAAGTCTAGGAATTGGATGTCTATACTTTACAGTGATTTTATTGATAGCACGACAATCCACACACATTCGCATTGATCCATCCTTTTTAGGTACTAGAAGTACCGGCACAGCACATGGACTCATGCTCTCCCTAACATGACCTTTCGCAAGCAGCTCATCCACCTGTTTTTGCAACTCCTTGACCTCTTGAGGATTTGTCCTATATGCTGGACGATTTGGAATTACAGCTCCAGGAATGAAATCAATTTGATGTTCTATTCCTCTAATGGGTGGCAATCCACTCGGTACCTCATTTGGAAAGACATCTTCAAATTCCTGCAACAAAGTCAAAGCAACACTAGGAATAGATGGATCAAGGTCAGTTACATTAAGAAAAACTCCCTTACATATCAGAAGGAGCATCATACTATCAGAAGAGTATGCTTGCCTCACATCTTTCCCCCTAGCAACTAAACTTACTTTCTTCTCTCCACTCTCATTTTTATTATGTAATTTCTTCTTTTTCTCTTTTTCTTTTTCTCTCTCAGCTTTTATTCTTTGTTTTTCCTCTTGATCTTTCTTTTCTCTCTCCCTCTTTTCAACCTCTCTTTGCATTTTCTCTTGCATGGCAGCTTGTACTCTCTTTTGGTCTTCAAAAGCCTCCATAGGTGTTAAAGGTGCAAGAGTCACCTTTCGGCCTTCAAAATCAAATGAATACCTATTCTTAAACCCGTCATGTGTTGCTTTTCTATCATATTGCCATGGCCTCCCAAGTAGGATATGACTAGCATGCATGGGAACTACATCACACAACACTTCATCCTTATACCTCCCAATGGTAAATGACAATAATACTTGCTTGGTCACCTTAACTTCTCCACTATCATTCAACCACTGCAATTTGTATGGATTAGGATGTTTTGTAGTAGGAAATGCAAGTTTCTCTACTAGTAGAGTGCTAGCCACATTAACACAACTCCCACCATCTATGATCATACTACAAACTTTTTCTTTGACTAAACATCTAGTATGAAAAATATTTTCTCTTTGCAGTTCATCACCTTCATCTTCCTTCACCTGTATATTTAAAGCACGCATAACAACAAGAGCACTTCCATGCACAGCATGCTCTACATCACTATCTTCATCCAAAGGTAGAATGTTAACATCTGAATCTTCATCTACAACTTCATCATCTTCAGATTCAATATCACCACTCGGCCTCACCACCATCACCCTTTTATTTGGACATTCTCTAGCATAATGCCCTTTCCCTAAACATCGGAAACATTGGATGTCTCTTGTTCTTCCATTGGAGTTCATTGGGGCCTTACCCTTATCAATCACAATGGGTTTTTCTCCAGCCTTGTTCCCCTCTTTCTTCTCCTTTGAAACAAATTTATTCTCACTAGATTCCCCTTTCTTCCAATTTGGCTTCCAAGGAACATTATTGGCAGAATTCATTCCCATTCCAGATCTGGTTGTTTTCTTCTTCTTGAGTTGTTTTTCTACCTTGATTGCCATATTTAACATGTCATCAAGCTCCACATAATGATGCAGCTCCACTATGTCGGCAATTTCATCTTTCAGCCCATGTAGAAACCGTGCCATAGTTGCTTCCCTTTCTTCTTCTATATTAGCTCGTATCATAGCCATTTCCATCTCTTGAAAATATTCTTCCACACTTTTATTGCCTTGTACCAGCCCTTGTAATCGTTGATGTAACTCCCTATAGTAGTGTTGTGGTACAAATCTATCTCTCATGACTTGTTTCAGCTCATCCCAAGTCTGCACTCCTCTCATGCCATTTCTTCTTCGTTTAGTGAGTAATTGATCCCACCAAACTAATGCATAATCAGTAAACTCTACCACAGCAAGTGTCACCTTCTTTTGCTCACTATAGTTGTGGCAATCAAAGATGAGTTCAGTCTTTCTCTCCCATTCCAAGTATGCATCTGGATTTGCTTTGCCTTGGAATGATGGAATTTTCATTTTAATTCCATTAACATTGCTGTCTACTCTCCCTCTCCCTCTTGCATTTTCCACAGTTTCTTGCCTAATATTTCTGCCACCACCTCTACCACCCATATTACCTCTCATATATCTTGGTCTAATAACATCATCAAGTGCAACAGATTGCTGCCCATCATCATCATCAAGATTATCTTCATCTACATCCTCCAATTCATTGAAAACTGGCAAATCATTTAGTCCAGCACGCCTACCTCTATTCTGCCCCCTATTTGTGTTTTGCTCCCTATGAAAATTATCTCGTTCATCCCTTCCTAAATTCCTTTGATTTGTAGAGCTTGCTTGCTGCAATTCTTCAATTTGTTTTGAGTGTTTTTCCATCTGTTCTCTAATATCAACAAACAACACATTCATCCTTTGAAATTGAGATTGCAATGCCTTAAGAACATTAGAAGCTTCTGGCTCTTCTTGGGGTCGGTTGCTCTCTCGATCACTATCTCGTTTTGTTGACATACTGATTGCTGCAAAACAAATGTTAGAAATATTCTCTCACACACTCCCTCACGTGTTTCACTCTAATATGGTAACACTCAATCTGTATTTCACTCAAACTTTGGCTTTTACCCTCTAACAATCTCACCACTCTATGCCTTTTTCCACTCACTTCAGCCCCTTCCAAGTTCTAGCAAGAACTTAATATTTCCTCAACTAAATAACTAAATTGCAAGGTTTAAAACACATTCAAGAATGGAACAAGAGTAACACAAGCTGAAAAAAAACAGAATATATGATATTTGAAACCTAAGGACGAAAGACACTAAAATTTTAGACAAACATTACCAAAGGGAAGAATTTGACAAAACTGGATTTAGGACAATATATTGAGACAAAATGGAAGAAGAAAAAATGAATTTTTAGGTCTCTTATGAAACGTTTATATTATGGACCCAAAAATGGCTAACTAGCGGTAATATATGGACAACCAAGCAAACGAACGAATTTTGACATGAAATTTAATATGTATGCTTAGCTGAATATCTAAAACATGCCTGTAAAATTTGAAAGGATTTGGACATGTTTACATACACATTCACTTTTGGAAGGCAGAAATTGTCACAACCCCCTGTGAGAAGGCAAAAATTTTCACAACCCCCTGTGAAAAAAACTGGAAGCCTGTGAGAATCCACCCATTGCTTAAAAATCTTTAATTTCTAATCCAAGGGCCACGAATTTACTTTTTTTTTTTCGTTCTTTCTTTCTTTCTTTTTTTTTTTAATTTAATCCAGCAACAACATTAAGGTAGAAGGACTCAAAGAAACAAGAAGGCATACAGCTTGTAGAAATTAAACTAATGGCAAAAAAAATGACTCCAAGGAAGACAATATATATATTTTTGACATAAACAAGAAGGAATGATGCTAAAAACCTGATTTGGAGAGCCTAAGCTCTGATACCAAATGATGTGAGCCTACCTTGCTGGGATTTAATTCCTAAGGAAGCTCAAGCTAAGGATCGTCTCCAAAACATAAGAACACCAACCAGTACCTTCAACCCAACACCAACTTGTGATGTAAAACTGAAGCTATATGGCTGGAAACCAAAGATTCAAGACCCAACCCCAACTTGTGAAGGAAAAACCTTGAATATAAGTTAAGACCTAGCAAACTTGGTTATTTTTGCAAGGAATTCGTGCAAGTTCTAACAAGAACTCAAAAGAAGGCTAAAAACCTCTCAAAGCTCTCAAAAATGGAGAGAAAACTCAGAATATTCATTAAGTTCAAAATCTGCCATTACATATGTTTTTAAAGACTTAAAGAAAGCATAAAACAAGTGAAATGATGGAAAAATACAAATATAATAATGTGGTTACATAAAACAAATTGGGCAGCCATATAGCTTGTCTCCCACTAGCTTTTGAAAGGCATGGGCAGCCATATAGCTTGTCTCCCACTAGCTTTTAAAAGGCATCTTTGACTCCCAATGTGAATTTCAGCCACTCTTAATATATGGACATCCAATGGAACGTGAATGGTATGTATTTAGCTCCCAAAGGTATAATGATGGATGCCAATATGTATTCTAACTCCTTTGGGTCAATTGGCCTCTTGGGTAGATTGCAATTTGGACACATGCAACCAAACAGCTTCTTTGCTCTTATTTTCTTCAAGTCTTAACGTTCCAATTGTATTGAGAACATATAGATGTTTGGAAACTAATCCTTGAAGTTTTCTTGCCATTGATCGAGTAACAGGTCCTTGGTGTTGTATGCTAGCAATCAGATCCTCATCAGGTACTCTTCCACACTTCTTCCACCTTGAACTAATCTTGCTAGTCGATTGTACAAATCCCGAATGTAGTGAGATGGTACAAATCGGCTCCTCATTAGTTCTTTCAAGGTTGACCATTCAGGAATAGGCCTCATACCTTTCCCTCTTCTATTAGCATTCAATTGATCCCACCAAAAGGTAGCATACCCTTTGAACTCTACGGCTGCCAAAACTGATTTCTTCTCTTCGGTGTAGTTATGGCATTCAAAAATCTGCTCAACTTTCCTCTCCCATTCTATGAACTCTTCTGCATTATTCTTCCCTTCAAAGGAAGGGATCTTCATCTTGATGGAAGTAAGGTCAACATCAGTGGTAGGTTGATTTCCACCTTCATCTTCATCTTCTACCCTTTCGGCTACTTCTAGGGCTTCAAGATTTCCTTGCCCTTCTCTCCTAAGCACTCTTCTAGCTCGCATTATGGGATTTCGATGTGCGGCTGGCTGCCCTTGTTGCATTTGTTGTACTTGCCGTGCTTCATTCTCTTGCAATCTAGTATCCATCATCTCCATTCGACCAAGCATTGCTGCCAAAGTCTCATTAAGCCTAGCCAACCTTTCGGCCATAGCTCCTTCTTTGCTAGTCTCTTCTCCTTTTCCAGCCATGTTAACAAACAAACAAACTCAAAGAAAAAAGATTAGTAATAATCGAAATTCACTCAAGTGTTTAGAATTACCTCACTTTTCTTGTCTTCCTTGATTGCACTTCAGAACCAAGCTCACCAACCAACAATTGTCAAGTCGTTCAAGAAACTAGAACCTAAATCCTAGAACTAGATAGAAAACAAGACAAGTATCCGGAGGCAATGCAAGGTAATTTGCACTACTCGATATAGAACCAAGTATCGACACAAGCAAATGATACTTAGCAATGTAATGGAATTAAAAGCTAGATAAAGAAATCAGAAACAATGAAGACAATAAACAAAACAAATTTGGATATAATGAATCAAAAACAACCCACACTTGGCAAACTGCTTTATGGACCTAATCAATTCTACCCAAAACGCTAGCTTCTAGACTCTAATTCCCACCTATAACATGAAAATAACATGAATATTAAGGTCTGATTTTTGAATTCCAAAACCCAAATAGCAATAATATCAAACAATTTTTGTTGAGGTGATTTTGTACTCTTTTTTTTTCTTTTCTTTTTTTTTCCTCTCACTATCCCCTTGATTTGGGACTTAATTTACTTCCAAGAGCTTTTCAAAATCTGGACTTAATTCACAACCCTAGATTCACTCAAAATAAATTGAAATCAAACTTGAACAAAAACTCTAGCTTTTGCTTTCTTTCAAGGACCCTAATCTTGGTTTCGAATCCAATTCAGATGCAAGGCTTAGGTTTCGAAATTCAATCAGACTCCTTTTCCTAGGTTTCGAATTACTCTTTGAACAATCTTTAGACTTTTTGAATATTGATATATGACTCTTTTTTGAAAATTAAAGACTAGATTCTCTAAGAACCCTAAATCGCAGAAATTTAAAAGACCTAAATTAACAAACCCAAGAAAGACAAAGTAGATAAAAATTACCTTGTAGCAAGGCTATGATACCAAATGACGCGGACCCTTAGCAACGATGGTAGCAAACCCAACGTATAACAATGGTAGAGAACTCTTTGAAACTTGATAATCACCTCCTAAGGAACCCAATGCCTATAAAGAGACGCGAACTCACTATGATTGAAGGATTTAGTTGGTAAGAAGAAGGAAAATGCCACAACTCTTGTTGATAAGTAAACCTAATTCTTGATGCAAAGAAAGAATTAAAGAATCCACTCTAATCTCTCTCACACGAAAATTCCCAAGAAGAACTTGTAGAAGAATTAAAAATTTTTTTATTAAATGTTGTATCCTGAAATTCAGCCTAATAGTGCCCTTAAATAAGGGTTACAAAATTCCTAATTGCATAAGGAAAACATTCCTAATTGCATAAGGAAAACTAAAACATTCCTAATTACATAAGGAAAACATTCCTAATTGCATAAGGAAAAACATAAAGTAATCATAATCCACTAAGGAAAATATAAAGTATGGAAACAAAATTCTAATCCACTAAGGAAAATATAAAGTATGGAAACAAAATCCTAATCCACTAAGGAAAATATAAAGTATGGAAACAAAATCCTATTTTTAAGCCTTCCATATTGATATAAAACGTGGCCCATTAAATAGAATTAATAATCTTTAAGCAGTGGGTCCATCCAGCTATTCTCACAGGGCTTTAGAAATCTCACAGGTACGTGTGAAACTGGCTGCTCTCCAAGGTCCATCCAGCTATTCTCACAGGGCTTCAGAATTCTCACAGGTACGTGTGAAACTGGCTGCACTCCAAGCTTTTCTTCCAATCACTTCCATCATCTTACTAAGGCCTTAAATTACTTCCCAACGCTTCATATGAATCCCCATGGACCTTTCTTGCACGTTGGACCTCTTTAGCTAGCCTTTAGCTTCCATATTCACACTAAGCATCATAATCAGCTTTGGTGTGCCTTCTTCAAGCTCTATCTCCATCTTCTTGAATGATAATTCTTGAAGCTCTTTGGAAATCTCTTCTTGAATATGCAAAGCCATACTAGCTTGATATCTCTTTGCCTTGCTCCTAGTGATTGGTCCACTTGCTAGCTTCAAGGGATCCTTTCTTGCATCAGTTTAACTTGGACTTCCTTTGGTGTGGAAACCGTTCTTTGCGAAAATGAACCCAAACCCAATCACCAGGCTGAAAAATCATAGGTTTCCTTCCTTTATTCACTCGAGAAGCTACTTTAGCATTTTGCCTTTCAATCCTTTCCTTAACCTGTTTATGTAACTGCTTCACAAAATCTGCGCTTGAGCTAGCATCAACACTCACAAAATCATTAGATGGCAATGGCAAAATATCCAAAGGAGTAAGCAGATTAAAACCATAAACAATTTCAAATGGAGAATAATTAGTAGTGCTATGAACAGCCCTATTATAAGCAAACTCCACAAATGGTAAACAATCCTCCCACATCCGAATATTCTTTTTTATCACTGCCCTAAGCAAAGTAATCAATGTTTGATTCACAACCTCAATTTGACCATCGGTTTGAGGATGGCAAGTAGTAGAAAACAACAACTTAGTCCCCAATTTTTCCCATAAAACACGCCAGAAATGACTCAAAAACTTAACATCTCTATCACTAACAATGCTTTTGGGTATGCCATGCAAACAAACAACCTCTTTAAAGAACAAATCAGCAATCAATTTAGCATCATCAGTTTTATGACATGGTATAAAATGAGCCAATTTACTAAATCTATCAACCACAACAAATATACTATCATGACCTCTCCTAGTTTTAGGTAATCCAAGAATAAAATCCATAGACAAATCAGTCCAAGGTCCATTAGGAACAGGTAATGGCGTGTACAAACCATGCGGTTTCATCCTAGACTTAGCTTCTCTACATGTTATGCAATGCTCACAAACTTTATGCACATCATGTTTCATACCAGGCCAATAAAAATGTTCTATCAACACATCATAGGTCTTACTTACCCCAAAATGACCCATCAAACCTCCTCCATGTGCTTCCTTAACTAACAACTCTCTCATGGAACACTTAGGAATACACAATCTATTTCTCTTAAACAAGAAACCATCAAACAAATGAAAGTCTTTTGAAACAGCCACATCTCCACACGAATTATATATGTCACCAAAATCCACATCGCTAACATATAATTCCTTAATATGCTCAAAACCCAATAATCTAGCACTAAGAGAATTAAGTAAAACATACCTTCGCGACAACGCATCAGCCACTATATTTACCTCGCTTGTATTTAATCACATATGGAAATGTTTCTATGAATTCCACCCATTTGGCATGTCTACGGTTCAACTTATCTTGACCTTTCAAATGCTTTAAACTTTTATGATCAGTATGTATCACAAACTCTTTTGACCACAAATAATGTTGCCATGTATGCAAAGACCGAAACAATGCATATAACTCCTTATCATATGTCGGATACTTCAAAGCTGCTCCACTTAGTTTTTTGCTAAAGTACATCAATGGCCTTTGGTCCTGTATCAAAACAGCTCCAATTCCTATGCCACTTGCATCACATTCAATCTCAAAAGTCTTATCAAAATTAGGCAAAGCAAGCAAGGGTGCATTACGCAATTTATCCTTAAGTTCATTAAATGCATGTTCTTGTGCATCTCCCCAAACAAAACCGACATTTTTCTTAACTAACTCATTCAAGGGTGCAGCTATAGTACTGAAATTTCTAATGAATCTCCTACAGAAACCAGAAAGTCCATGAAAACTCCTCACCTCACTAGCATTCTTAGGTTTCGGCCAGTCCCTAATAGCTTTTACCTTTTCCTCATCAACCTCAATACCTAGACTAGACACCACAAAACCAAGAAAATGAACCTTATCCATGCAAAAACTACACTTCTTAAGGTTAGCATACAACTTCTCATGCCTAAGAATGTCTAACACAAGACGCACATGTATGACATGATCATCCAAACACTTAGAGTAAACAAGAATATCATCAAAGTAAACAACAACAAATTTACCCAAGTGCTCACGCAACACATGATTCATCAAACGCATGAATGTGCTAGGTGCATTAGTAAGACCAAACGGCATAACCAACCACTCATACAGCCCATATTAAGTCTTAAATGTTGTTTTCCACTCATCACCCACACTCATTCGAATTTGATAATAACCAGATTTCAAATCAATTTTCGTGAACAAAAAAGAACCATGTAACTCATCAAGCATATCATCTAGTCTAGGAATAGGATGACGATACTTTACAGTGATTTTATTGATGGCTCTGCAATCCACGCACATTCTCCACGTCCCATCCTTCTTTGGCACAAGAATAACAGGAACTGAATAAGGACTCAAACTTTCCCTCACGTATCCTTTAGCTAGCAATTCCTCCACTTGTTTTTGTATCTCCTTTGTCTCGAAAGGATTAGCTCGATACGCTGGCCTATTGGGAATGGAAGCTCCCAGAATGAAATCAATTTGATGCTCTATGCCTCTGATTGGCGGCAATTCATCAGGCTTTTCTTCGGGAAACAAATCCGCATATTCCTACAAAAGATCAACAAACACACTAGGCAAAGATTGGTTAAAAACAGTAGTATCTAAACGAGCCTCTTTGCACAAAAACACAAACATAGGCTGATTGGTGTAAAAAGCATGTTTAACCTCACTTGTACTAGCTAACAAAAGCACATTCTTCTCTCCTTCTCTATTTTTCTCAAACTGAATTTGTTTTGGTTTTTCTTTTCTCTCTTTCTTTTCATTTGCAATCTGATTTTTTTCACTCTTTTTTTGTCACTCTCTCTTTCTTTCTTTTCAAATTCAAGTCTCATTCTTTCCATTTTACATTGATCTTTATACACTTCTTTTGAAGAGAGTGGGGTCAGAATTGTCTTTCGTCCATCCTTAGTGAATGAATACCGATTGAGGTATCCATCATGCATAACTCGCCTATCATACTGCCATGGACGTCCAAGTAAAATCTCTCCAGCATGCATTGGTACTACATCACACAACACCTCATCATGATATTTACCAATGGAAAAAGAAATGTTAGATTGTCGATGTACCTTAACCTCTCCACATTCATTCAGCCACTAAAGTTTGTAAGGTCGGGGGTGAGGTTTTGTAGGCAGCCCCAATCGATCAACCAAGAGTGTACTTACCACATTGGTACAGCTTCCACCATCCACAATCACAATACAAGCCTTGCCTTGAACGTGACACCTTGTATGGAACAAGTTGTCTCGTTGTTCTTCATGGTTTTCCTCCTTCAATTGCATGTTAAGAGCATGCCTAGCAACCAGCAAGTCTCCCTTTATTGGTTCTTCAATGCTCCCATCACTACAACATTCCAAGTCTTGCTTTTCTCCATCTTCACTCTCATCGTCACTTTCTTCTTCATCAGTCACTATCTCACCATTTCTTACGGTCATAACTCTCTTGTTTGGACATTCTTTGCTGATATGTCCCACACCTTAGCACTTCCAACACTTAATATCTCGATTTCGCAACTTAGGCTCTACAACTTTGGATTTGTCTTTAGAACTTGTTTCGGCCTTTGCTTTCCCTCTATCTTGACCAGCCTTGTTTCTTTCCTTGTAATCACGTCTTCCTTCCCTATTCCAAGGAGAAATAGAATTAGAAACAGGTTTCAAATGATACCTTGATAGTCGTCTTCCTTGGAGTTGTTTTTCCACCTTGACGGCAATATGCACCATCTCTTCTAACTCCACATAAGGCTGCAAATCAACCTGATCAGCAATGTCCGAATTCAAACCAGCCAAGAAACATGCCATAGTAGTCTCCATGTCTTCATCTATATTAGCTCTAGTCATTAACATCTCCATTTCTTTGTAGTAGTCATCCACACTTTTACTTCCTTGCTTAAGAACCTGAAGTCTCTGCATGATTTCCCTATGGAAATGTCTGGGCACAAACCTCTTCCTCATGACCGATTTAAGATCAGCCCAAGTCTCAATAGGATACTCCAAATTCCTTCTTCTACTAGTCACTAACTGATCCCACCAAGCTATAGCATAATCTGTAAATTGAGTAACAATAAGCTTGACCTTCTTTTCCTCAGTACATCGATGGCAATCAAATATGAGATCAACCTGCTTTTCCCATTGCAAATAAGCTTCTGGATCTGATTTACCATGAAAATTAGGAATTTTCAGCTTGATGCTTCCCAAGCTCCTATCAACGACTTCATCATCACCATGATTTCTACCATAGAAAGCATTATTATTCATCCTTCCTCTACCTCGACTAGTAGCACGGCCTCCTCTACCTCCACCTCTATGTAAAGCTCCTCCAACCAGACTTGCATTATCATCCTCAAGCTCATTTTCATCTTCCAAATGTTCAGGCTGTTGTATTTGATTTCTGCCACCTCTTTGCCTCTCATTGCGCTTTCAACATTTTGCAACCTCAAATCCATGCGCTCCAATGTTTATGTTATGTTCTCCATAACACGGTATAAACGTGTAAATTCAGCTTGCTGTGCCTCACGCAATTGAGCTGGATCAATTTGAACACCCCTGTCACTGTCATCGTGGCCAGACATTTTCCCTGCAATAAAAGGTTAGAACAAAACAAATAAAAAGGCCTCACAACACTCCCTCACATGTTTACACTCAATAGATGGGGTTGGTCACTCGTGTTCCACTGAATATAATGTATTCACTCACGGCTTAGCTCACACCTCTCAAGCTAATTTCTTTTATGTTCTTAGGTGAATCACACTTTATGAAACAAATTAAATAGCCTTCTGTGTGTAGTATCCCAAGTCTGAAATTTCGAATGAATCACTAATGCAATTTTGAATCAAAACAGCCCCTCAATGGTGAAAATTTCGTGACCAGAAATTATATTGATTCTAACCTATCCAGATTCGACCCTTATCGCCTAAATAACAAGGAGAATGAAAAAATTTTGTTGAAGTGGTTTTATACTAGTTTTTTTTTTTTTTTGCTCCCTCTCACTATCTCTCTTGATGGGGGAACCTTAGTTCATACCACGCAAAACTTTTACCCAACTAGGTAACAAGAACAAGATCGGATTTAGAGCACTTTGTTTGAAACTCGAAATTGAATCAGAATGAATAATCAAGAACAAGATTCGAATTTAGCACACTTTGTTGAATTTCGAATGCAAATCAGAATGATGAACAAGACCAAAATTCGAATTTAAAACACCTTTTCTTGAATTTCAAATTTTAGGTTTTATAATAATTTTTTTTTTGAATTTTTGAATTTGAAGAAAATGAAAACGATTTAAGGAACAAACAATTTAGATGATAAAGAAACAAAGAAAATGACTCAAGAGCCAAGAACAAAGAAACAAAACGAAAATAACAAGAGAAGAACAAAAACGAAAATAACCCACAAAGAAAATAATTCAGAGGAACAAGGAAACAAGAGAACGAATTCAACAATTCAAGATCAAAGTAACAAAAATGAAAATAACAAAAGAAGAAATGAAATAAACAAAGAATTCGAAATTGATAGGGATAAAACTTGATCTAGAGCGTTGGCTCTGATACCAAATGATACGGAACCTCCAAGAATAAGCCTGAGAACAAATGTTGTGGAACAACCAGCACACCGCAAGGATGAGCAAGAGTTAGGACATGGGAAACAAGTTGAGGAGATCATCAATCCAATTATTTTGCCACAAGGTCCTATAACTAGATCACGAGCCAAAAAGATTCAGCAAGCAATAATTTGCCATTTGCAAGATTTGGTGAATTTGGCTAACTATGGTTTGCAAGGAATTACAAGCTTGGAGACAAGACCAAAGGAAGTCAATTACAACTTGATACAAGTTGTAATTCACGAATGAGGCTTGTAATTAATATGTATTAAGGCCCACTAGTTATGCTTATTTAAAAAGTAAGGGCCCTGTTTGTTTTGTATTAAATTAGAACATTGTTTACTTTATTATTTCTTAAAATTTGATTAGAAAGCCAAACGCTACTTAATAACCCTAATTAGGGTTTAGCTATTTATATCTCATTTAGGGTTGTAAGACATCAATTTTAGTTTTGACAAATTATTAACCTAAAAGCCGAAGTTGCTTTTATCTTTGTGTTCTTGAGTAGAATGCATGCTTAGAAACATTCAAGTAGTTTGATCAACTTTCTTGTGGAGTGTTTCGATTCTGGGGTTTAGGAACTAGTTTGTTTCGAAATCTTAGGACTGTGATCAATTCAAGGTAATCTGAAATCTAACCTAATCCTTGGAGGTTGTGCCGAATTCGACTAGGGGTTTTCAAGTTATTGCTGTGGGGGTTCGAAATCAAGGGGTTCTCAGGCTTATTCTTGGAGGTTCCGTATCAGTTGTGAAGATTGAGAAGTTTCCTTATGTGATCAAATACAAGCAAGGTAAAGACAATGTAGTGGCAGATGCACTTTCAAGGAGGTACACTTTACTTAATGTTTTGAGTACTAAATTGCTTGGATTTGAATGTATAAAGGACTTTTATGTTGGTGATTCTAATTTCGGCAATGTTTATGATGCTTGTGAGCATGGTGCTTTTAATTCTTTCTATAGACATGATGGGTTTTTGTTTAAGGGTTCGAAATTATGCATGCCTAGATGTTCTATGAGAGATTTGCTAGTATTAGAATCATATTATGGGGATTTGATGGGGCATTTTGGAATTGATAAGACTTTAGACATGCTGAATGAAAACTTTTATTGGCCGAATATGGAAAGGGATGTAATTCGGATTTGTAAGGCTTGTTTGGCTTGTAGGCAAGCTAAGTCTAAGTCTATGCCTCATGGTTTGTATATGCCATTACCCGTTCCTAGTTCTCCTTGGATGGACATTAGTATGGACATTGTTTTAGGATTACCAAGGACTAAGAGGGGGAGAGATCGCATTTTTGTGGTTGTTGATAGGTTTAGTAAGATGGCACACTTTATCCCATGTCATAAGAGTGATGATGCTAGTTTAGTGGCCGAACTCTTCTTTAGGGAGGTGGTTCGAATTCATGGGATACCAAAATCCATAGTTTCTGATAGAGACACCAAGTTTTTGTCTCACTTTTGGCGTGTGCTTTGGGGAAAGTTAGGTACCAAGTTGTTATTTTCCACCACTTGTCATCCTCAAACGGACCACAAACAGAAGTAGTAAACAGAACTTTAGGTACCATGTTGAGAGCTTTAGTGGGTAAGAATTTGAGTTCTTGGGAAGATTGTTTGCCATTTATTGAGTTTGCTTATAATCGTGCTATTCATTCTTCTACAGGATATTCACCTTTTGAGCTTGTTTATGGTTTTAACCCACTAATAGTTTTGGATCTTGTTTCTTTACCTTCTCATGAGCTTGTTAGTTTCGATGGTGAAAAGAAAGCTAAATTGATGAAAGAGATGCATGAGAAAGCAAGGGCGAATATTGAGAAAAGGAACAAGAGATATGCTGATTCTGCAAATAGAGGGAGACGTGAGATGAAGTTTCAAGTAGGAGATTGGGTTTGGGTACACTTCCGAAAGGAGAGGTTTCCAAATCAAAGGAAGAATAAGCTTGATGCACGTGGTAATGGTCCATTTCAAGTGTTGGCAAAGATCAATGATAATGCATACAAGATAGACTTGCCTGGTGAGTATAGTGTTAGTACTACTTTTAATATGTCTGATTTATCTCCTTATGATGATGCAGATTTGAGGACAAATCTTTTTGAAGAGGGGGAGAATGATACAAACCAGCCACGAGGTAAGGATCCATTGGTGCTTCCAAATGGGCCATTGACTAGGAGCAGAGCTAAGAAGTTTGGAGCAGTTATGGGATTGCATAATCAAGATCAAATTTCAAAGGAAGTGACTGAAATGGCAATGGAAAAGTGCACAATAGAGCTTGAAGAAGGCACACCAAAGCTGATTATGATGCTTAGTGTGGAAGCTAAAGGCTAGCTAAAGAGGTCCAATGTGCAAGAAAGGTCCAACGTGCAAGAAAGGTCCGTGGGGGTTCATATAAAGCCTTGGGAAGTAATTTAAGGCCCATGGACAGCCCAAATAGTGTGAGGCGTGTTCTTATGTTGAAGGGATTTAGTTTGGTTGTTTCCATACTTTATATTTTCCTTAGTGGATTAGGATTTTGTTTCCATGCTTTACATTTTCCTTAGTGGATTAGGATTTTGTTTCCATACTTTATATTTTCCTTAGTGGATTAGGATTTTGTTTCCATACTTTATATTTTCCTTAATGGGTTAGGATTTTAACTTTGTAGCTTTCCTTTTCCCATTAAAATTAGGGTTTCGAATTTATGTGTGCCTTTTAGTATAAATAGGGCCTTATTTTTCTTGTAAGGGGATTTTTTTTACATATTATTATTAAAGATTTTATAATTTTTCTACAAGTTCTTCTTGTGAATTTTCGTGTGAGAGAGATTAGAGTGGATTTCTTTCTTTGCATCAAGAATTAGGTTTACTTATCAACGAAAGTTGTGGAGTTCGCGTCTCTTTATAGGCGTTGGGTTCCTTAGGAGGTGATTATCAAGTTTCAAGGAATTCTCTACCATTGTTATACGTTGGGTTTGCTGCCATCGTTGCTAAGGGTCTGCGTCATGATCTCCTCAACTTGTTCCTCACGTCCTAACTCTTGCTCATCCTTGCGGTGTGCTGGTTGTTCCACAACATATTTATAGCCTTTTCATAACATAAAATCCTAACCCAATAAGGAAATACTTAATTAAATAAGACCCCAGTCTTAAACATATAGGACCACCCATTAAAAACATAAAATGGTCCCACCATAACTAAATAACACATGTTTAAAATAACTAAATAATAAAACAGGGCTAAACAACTAAAACAAGTATCATTCGTGAATTTCAACTTGTAGCAAGTTATAATTGACTTCCTTTGGTCTTTTCTCCAAGCTTGTAATTCCTTGCAAACCATAGTTAGCCAAATTCTCCAAATCTTGCAAATGGCAAATTAGTGCTTGCTGAATCTTTTTGGCTCGCGATCTAGTTATAGGACCTTGTGGCAGAATAATTGGATTGATGATCTCCTCAACTTGTTCCTCACGTCCTAACTCTTTCTCATCCTTGGGGTGTGCTGGTTGTTCCACAATAATGTTAGTAAAGAAAAATTTTCTCACAACACTCCCTTACGTGTTTCACTCAAGATCAGATTGTTACTCCTCTTGTATTACACTCGGACCCTTAGCAACGATGGCAGCAAACCCAACGTATAACAATGGTAGAGAACTCCTTGAAACTTGATAATCACCTCCTAAGGAACCCAATGCCTATAAAGAGATGCGAACTCACTATGATTGAAGGATTTAGTTGGTAAGAAGAAGGAAAACGCCACAACTCTTGTTGATAAGTAAACCTAATTCTTGATGCAAAGAAAGAATTAAAGAATCCACTCTAATCTCTCTGATGAGGAAACTATAAGCAAGCTTGATGAATGTAATGGCAGCAAATATGTTGATGATATCATTATGCCAAGTGGACCAATCACAAGATCACAATCAAAGAAATTCCAGCATGTGTTCCAGCACTTCATACAAAGGTGGATTAATGAAGAGGGAGACCAACTTGTAGTGAATATGATGGACCATGAAGAGGAAGTCAGAAACTCACCAACAAGCATGAAGAATCTGCCCATAAGTATGGTGATGGGCATTAGCACGAATTTGGAATATAATATTGATATGGTTTAGTGTTAGTGTGACTAGACACATGTGAACCAACAACAAAATGAATGTACAATCTGCCCATCAATGTTGTCAGAATTATGGGCAGTAATTTAGAGTATATTATTGAGGTGGATGAACAATTAATGCTATTGTGACTAGATACATGTAAACCTAGACTTTAAGCCATTAGTTCTTCTTTTCCAACTATATAAGGATGGGAAAAAGAACTTAATAGGGTTGACTACGAATTTCCAGAATTGTTGAATGTAATTTCTGTGTTTTCAAGTTTGAGAGGTTTTCTTCTTATTCTTGTTGCATGAAGAATTGGTTCTAACTTATCAAGTCTCACTTGTGGCGTTTTAATCAATTCATTTCTTCATCCCAATCACCCAAGTTCTCAATTATAGGTTAGTTGTGGGTTTGGTAGGGAGGATTTGTTTTTGAGTTCTAAGATTCTATGCTAGATGTGTATGTGGGGTTCTAGATGTAATATTTGATCCATGGGTTCCGCATCATTTGGTATCAGAGCTTTGGCTTGAAGATAAATCTCTAGGTATCTTTTATGTTTTAATTATCCAAAGAAAAAAAAAAGAAAAAAAAATGAATCAGATTCAGTTTCTATATTTCTTCATTTTCTGTTCTTGTTGCACCTTGTTCTTATTCTTCAAATCTGTGAACTTTTGTTTAATTTTTCAATTTCTATCCTTGTTTACTGAAAGTTCAAAAGAAAAAAAGAGGAAAAAATCAAAAGAAAAACAAAAAAAAAAAGGAAAAGAGAATCAGATTCAACTTCCTCAACATAAAAGAAAAAAAAATCGTACCTGTTTCTGTCCAGAATTTTTCTTCACAAGTGTTTGAGATTTTTTGCATATTTATACCATTAACAGCTTGCTACCTTATTATATTTGATCAAATTACATCAGCTCCTCATTATGCATCCATTTAGCATTTAAAATCTGATATTTAGAGCCTTTCTTGCATTGGGAATAGATTTAGGTTGCATATTCAGATTACTCATTGGAGTGATTTGAATTCTGTTTTTTTTTTTTTAGGATCCATAATTGTTTTTCTTTGTATTCTTAGTTTCATTCTTTCATATATGATGAGGAAATTATAAGCAAGCTTAATGAATCTACACAAGGCAGCAATTTGTTGATGATATCATTATTCCAAGTGGACCAATCACAAGATCACAATCAAAGTGATGAGGAAACTATAAGCAAGCTTGATGAATGTAATGGCAGCAAATATGTTGATGATATCATTATGCCAAGTGGACCAATCACAAGATCACAATCAAAGAAATTCCAGCATGTGTTCCAGCACTTCATTCAAAGGTGGATTAATGAAGAGGGAGACCAACTTGTAGTGAATATGATGGATCATGAAGAGGAAGTCAGAAAATCACCAACAAGCATGAAGAATCTGCCCATAAGTATGGTGATGGGCATTAGCACGAATTTGGAATATAATATTGACATGGTTTAGTGCTAGTGTGACTAGACACATGTGAACCAACACCAAAATGCATGTGGAATCTGCCCATCAATGTTGTCATAATTATGGGCAGTAATTTAGAGTATATTATTGAGGTGGATGAACAATTAATGCTATTGTGACTAGATACATGTAAACCTAGACTTTAAGCCATTAGTTCTTCTTTTCCAACTATATAAGGATGGGAAAAAGAACTTAATAGGGTTGACTACGAATTTCCAGAATTGTTGAATGTAATTTCTGTGTTTTCAAGTTTGAGAGGTTTTCTTCTTATTCTTGTTGCATGAAGAATTGGTTCTAACTTATCAAGTCTTACTTGTGGCGTTTTAATCAATTCATTTCTTCATCCCAATCACCCAAGTTCTCAATTACAGGTTAGTTGTGGGTTTGGTAGGGAGGATTTGCTTTTGAGTTCTAAGATTCTATGCTAGATGTGTATGTGGGGTTCTAGATGTAATATTTGATCCATGGGTTCCGCATCAATATACCTCTTGTTTCTTGTATGCATTAAGTAGCTAATTCTCAATCATAGTTACTTTGGTTTGATTAACACAAATACTTTTGCTTCTTGTGTTAACTTTCAGTTCTTGTTGTCTAAAATTAAATTGCTTCTAGAATTGCAGAATTCATTTTGTTCATTAGGTTCCTTGTAGAGTCTTTAAAAACAAAACTTGTTTTACTTGATTTAAGTGGATTCGATTCTGAAATTCAACTTGATAAAAGAAGAATTGAGAGGTAAAAAGGAACAAGGTTTGAGTGAAATACAAGAGGAGTGACAATCTGATCTTGAGTGAAACACGTAAGGGAGTGAGGTGAGGAAATTTTCTTTACTAACATTTTCTTGTAGGTTCTTCTTACACCATGTCAAATTCTGGAAGTGAAAAACGTGATATGACCATAAATGACATAGCCTTCATGTTAGAGGCAATGCAAAGGAGATTTGAAAGGTTTGATTTGACCATAAACAACATGAGAGGTGATGTAGACAGCATAATGCAAAGGCAGCGGAATGATACTAATCGAAGGGGGCAGAATAGAGGGAGAGGAAACATGATGAATGATGATGAGATAGAGAGGGAAGATGATGAAGAAAGTGAGGAATCAATTGCTCAAAGAAGACCTCAACAAAGGGACAGTAACATATCTTCCATAAAAATGAAGATACCATCATTCAAGGGGAGAAATGATGCTGAAGCTTACCTTGAATGGGAAAGAAAAGTTGAGTTGGTGTTTGATTGTCATAATTATAGTGAAATGAAGAAAGTTAAGATTGCAGCAGTTGAATTCACAGATTATGCACTAATTTGGTGGGATCAATTGATGATTTCCAAGAGGAGAAATGGAGAAAGAACTATCACTACTTGGGCTGAAATGAAAACTGTGATGAGAAAGAGATTTGTACCATCTTACTACTATAGGGAGCTTCACCAAAAATTACAGCGGTTAACTCAAGGATCCATGTCAGTGGAGGATTACCATAAAGAGATGGAGATGATCATGAGTAGAACTAATATAGAGGAGGATCCAGAAATCACTATGGCTCGATTTTTGAGTGGGCTGAATAGAGAGATAGCTAACATAATTGAATTACATCATTATGAGGAGCTTGAAGATATGGTACACATGGCCATGAAAGTGGAGAAGCAACTGAAACTCAAGGGAGCAACAAAGGGATTTTCTAATTCCAGCTCTAGTTTCACTTCAAAATGGCCAAAGAAAGATGATAATCCTAAAGGGAAGGAGGCTGCCTGGAAAGGAAAGGAAAAACAAGTTCTAGATGACCCTAAAGGTAACTCTAAAACATCTAACTCTAATCAAAAGCATAGTACCATTAAATGCTTTAGGTGTTTAGGAGTAGGGCATATAGCATCTCAATGTCCAAATAAGAAAATCATGTTGATACGAGATAATGGTGAAATTGATAGTGCTAGTGAACATGAAAGTGATGATGATAATGATAGCATGCCACCATTAGAAGAAATTGAACATATTATTGAATATCCAGCCCATGGTGAATCTTTGGTTATTAGAAGAGCTTTAAACATGCAAATTAAAGATGAAGAAAGTAATCAAAGAGAGAACATTTTCCATACTCGTTGCATTGTGAATGGAAAAGTGTGCAGCATGATCATTGATGGGGGTAGTTGTGCAAATGTTGCTAGTACTGATTTTGTGGATAAATTAGGGTTAGCATGCACAAAACATCCTAGTCCTTACAAGCTGCAATGGTTGAATGATAGTGGAGAGGTGAGGGTAACAAAGCAGGTTCTGTTTTCTTTTGCAATTGGGAGATACAAAGATGAAGTTTGCTGTGATGTTGTGCCTATGCATGCTAGCCATATCCTTCTTGGTCGTCCATGGCAGTTTGATAGAAGAGCTTTGCATGATGGCTTTAAGAATCATTATTCTTTCAGCCTAAATGGTTTAAATTTCACTCTTGCTCCATTGTCACCTAAACAAGTGTATGAAGATCAAGTAAATATTTTGAGATCATTTGAAAAGAATTCTGGTGGTGAGGGTAAAACAAATAAAAAGGGAGTACAAGAGGCCAAGTGTGAGAAAAAGAATGATAAAAATGGCCCATTGGTGAGAGAAAAAGAGAAAGGGAGAGAAAATAAAAGAGAGTGTTTCTATGCAAAAGAAAAGGAGTTAAGGAGTGCTTTTTGTGAGAAAAGAAGTCTGATTGTACTTAGGTACAAAGAGACCTTGATTTCTGCATCTAACCTTGATAACCCTTTGCCTAGTTGTGTTAGTTCTCTTTTACAGGAATTTGGAGATGTTTTTCCAGTACCCAAAGGTTTACCACCTTTAAGAGGGATTGAGCATCAAATTGACTTCATTCCGGGCTCAACAATTCCTAATCGACCAGCTTATAGGAGTAATCCGGAGGAAACCAAGGAACTTCAAAGGCAAGTGGAGGAGTTGCTAGCAAAGGGACATGTGCGTGAAAGTCTTAGCCCATGTGCTGTTCCGGTGTTATTAGTCCCAAAGAAAGATGGATCATGGAGAATGTGTGTGGACTGCCGAGCAATCAATAAAATCACGGTGAAGTATAGACATCCAATTCCTAGACTTGATGATATGCTTGATGAGTTGAGTGGTTCTTGCATTTTTACTAAGATTGATTTGAAAAGTGGTTACCATCAAATTAGGATGAAAGAAGGAGATGAGTGGAAAACTGCATTCAAAACAAAATATGGTCTTTATGAGTGGTTAGTTATGCCATTTGGTTTATCTAATGCACCTAGTACATTCATGAGATTAATGAACCATGTTCTGCGTGCATATCTTGGTAAATTTGTTGTTGTATATTTTGATGACATACTCATTTATAGCAAATCAGTAGATGAGCATGTAGAACATATTAGGGTTATTCTTGATGTTTTGAGAAAGGAAGAATTATATGCCAACTTGAAAAGGTGCATGTTTTGTAGTGATAAAATCATATTCTTAGGTTTTACTGTTAGTGCACAAGGAATTGAGGTTGATGATGAAAAGGTAAAGGCAATAAGAGATTGGCCAGCACCTAAAACCGTGAGTGAGGTAAGAAGTTTTCATGGTTTGGCTAGTTTCTATAGAAGGTTTGTTAAAGATTTTAGTTCCATTGCTGCACCATTAAATGAATTGGTAAAAAAAGATGTAAAGTTTAATTGGACTAAAATTCATGAAAGGGCATTCAATTTGTTGAAAGAAAGGTTAACTACTGCTCCAATTCTTGCTTTACCAGATTTTGATAAGACCTTCGAATTAGAGTGTGATGCTTCAGGTGTGGGCATAGGTGCTGTTTTGATGCAAGAAGGGAAACCAATTGCATATTTTAGTGAGAAGCTTCATGGTGCACAATTAAATTATTCCACTTATGACAAGGAGCTGTATGCTTTGGTAAGAGCTTTACAAGTGTGGCAACATTACTTATTGCCTAAAGAGTTTGTTATTCATACAGATCATGAATCATTAAAGCATCTAAAGGGGCAAACCAAGCTGAACCGAAGGCATGGAAAGTGGATAGAGTTCATTGAGCCATTTCCATATGTGATAAAGTATAAGCGTGGCAAAGACAATGTAGTAGCAGATGCACTTTCAAGAAGGTATTCCTTAATCTCAACTCTTAGTTCTAAGTTATTAGGCTTTGAGCAAATTAAGGATATGTATGCCAATGATGTTGACTTTGCAAATGTTTATAAAGCATGTGAGCATTCTGCATTTCAGAAGTTTTATAGGCATGATGGGTACTTATTTAAGGATGGAAGATTATGCATGCCTAGTTGCTCATTAAGGGAATTGCTTGTGCGTGAGGCACATAGTGGAGGACTCATGGGACATTTTGGGATATTTAAGACTTTAGACATTCTGCATGAACATTTCTATTGGCCAAACATGAGAAAGGATGTTGAAAGAATTTGTGCCAAGTGTATTGCATGTAAACAAGCAAAATCTAAGTCTTTACCTCATGGGCTGTATACTCCTTTACCTATTCCTAATGCACCTTGGATGGACATATCTATGGACTTTGTTTTGGGGCTGCCTAGGACTAGAAAAGGAAAAGATAGCATATTTGTTGTTGTTGATAGATTCAGCAAAATGGCTCATTTCATTGCATGTCACAAAACTGATGATGCAACAAATATTGCAAATTTGTTCTTTGGGGAAGTAGTTCGGTTGCATGGCATTCCTAAAACAATTGTAAGTGATAGAGATGTGAAGTTCTTAAGTCATTTTGGCGTGTTTTATGGAATAAGTTAGGTACTAAATTGTTGTTCTCTACAACTTGTCATCCACAAACTGATGGACAAACAGAAGTGGTAAATAGGACTTTAGGATCTTTGTTACATGCTGTTGTGGGTAAGAATTTGAAAACTTGGGAAGATTGTTTGCCATTAGTGGAGTTTGCATATAATAGAAGCATACATTCTTCTACTGGTTATTCACCATTTGAAATTGTTTATGGTTTTAATCCACTTACACCACTTGATTTGTTTCCTTTGCCATTAAATGAAATAACTAACTTAGATGGTGAAAAGAAAGCTGAGTTGGTTAAGCAGATACATGAAAAGGCACGAGCTCATCTTGAGAAGAAATATGAATCAGTTGCCCATAATGCAAATAAAAGAAGGAAACATGTGATTTTCCAACCTGGTGATTGGGTATGGGTTCATATGAGGAAGGAAAGATTTCCTAAACAAAGGAAATCCAAGTTGGATGCAAGGGGAGATGGCCCATTCCAAGTTTTAGAACGGATCAATGACAATGCCTACAAAATTGATCTACCAGGTGAGTATAATGTTTCTGCAACTTTCAATGTTAGTGATCTTTCTCCTTTTGATGTAGACTCAGATTTGAGGACAAATCTTTTTGAGCAAGGAGGGAATGATGAGGAAACTATAAGCAAGCTTGATGAATGTAATGGCAGCAAATATGTTGATGATATCATTATGCCAAGTGGACCAATCACAAGATCACAATCAAAGAAATTCCAGCATGTGTTCCAGCACTTCATACAAAGGTGGATTAATGAAGAGGGAGACCAACTTGTAGTGAATATGATGGACCATGAAGAGGAAGTCAGAAACTCACCAACAAGCATGAAGAATCTGCCCATAAGTATGGTGATGGGCATTAGCACGAATTTGGAATATAATATTGATATGGTTTAGTGTTAGTGTGACTAGACACATGTGAACCAACACCAAAATGAATGTACAATCTGCCCATCAATGTTGTCAGAATTATGGGCAGTAATTTAGAGTATATTATTGAGGTGGATGAACAATTAATGCTATTGTGACTAGATACATGTAAACCTAGACTTTAAGCCATTAGTTCTTCTTTTCCAACTATATAAGGATGGGAAAAAGAACTTAATAGGGTTGACTACGAATTTCCAGAATTGTTGAATGTAATTTCTGTGTTTTCAAGTTTGAGAGGTTTTCTTCTTATTCTTGTTGCATGAAGAATTGGTTCTAACTTATCAAGTCTCACTTGTGGCGTTTTAATCAATTCATTTCTTCATCCCAATCACCCAAGTTCTCAATTACAGGTTAGTGGTGGGTTTGGTAGGGAGGATTTGTTTTTGAGTTCTAAGATTCTATGCTAGATGTGTATGTGGGGTTCTAGATGTAATATTTGATCCATGGGTTCCGCATCACTCTCTCACACGAAAATTCACAAGAAGAACTTGTAGAAGAATTCAAAAATTTTTATTAATTGTTGTATGTGAAATTCAGTCTAATAGTGCCCTTAAATAAGGGTTACAAAATTCCAAATTGCATATGGAAAACTAAAACATTCCCAATTGCATAAGGAAAACTAAAACATTCCCAATTGCATAAGGAAAACTAAAACATTCCTAATTGCATAAGGAAAACATTAAGTATGGAAACAAAATCCTAATCCACTAAGGAAAATATAAAGTATGGAAATAAAATCCTAATCCAATAAGGAAAATATAAAGTATGGAAACAACCAAACTAATTCCTTCAACATAAAAAACGCCCCACACTATTTGGGCTGTCCATGGGCCTTAAATTACTTCCCAAGGCTTTATATGAACCCCCATGGACTTTTCTTGCACATTGGACCTTTCTTTAGCTATCCTTTAGCTTCCACACTAAGCATCATAATCAGCTTTGGTGTGCCTTCTTCAAGCTCTATCTCCATCTTCTTGAATGATAATTCTTGAAGCTCTTTGGAAATCTCTTCTTGAATATGCAAAGCCATACTAGCTTGATATCTCTTTGCCTTGCTCCTAGTGATTGGTCCACTTGCTAGCTTCAAGGGATCCTTTCTTGCATCATTCTCCCCCTCTTCAAAAAGATTTGTCCTCAAATCTGCATCATCAAAAGGAGAAAGATCACTTAACCTATCAACAACCACAAATATGCTATCTCTCCCCCTCTTAGTCCTTGGTAATCCTAAAACAAAGTCCATACTAATGTCCATCCAAGGAGAACTAGGAACGGGTAATGGCATATACAAACCATGAGGCATAGACTTAGACTTAGCTTGCCTACAAGCCAAACAAGCCTTACAAATACGAATTACATCCCTTTTCATATTTGGCCAATAAAAGTGTTTATTCAGCATGTCTAAAGTCTTATCAATTCCAAAATGCCCCATCAAACCCCCCACAATGTGATTCTAATACTAGCAAATCTCTCATAGAACATCTAGGCATGCATAATTTCGAACCCTTAAACAAAAACCATCATGTCTATAGAAAGAATTAAAAGCACCATGCTCACAAGCATCATAAACATTGCCGAAATCAGAATCACCAACATATAAGTCCTTTATACATTCAAATCCAAGAAATTTAGTACTCAAAACATTAAATAAAGCGTACCTCCTTGAAAATGCATCTGCCACTACATTGTCTTTACCTTGCTTGTATTTGATCACATAAGGAAACTTCTCAATCTTCATAAACCATTTTGCATGTCTTTTATTCAACTTGCCTTGCCCTCTCAAATGCTTCAATGATTCATGGTCTGAATGGATCACGAACTCCTTGGACAGCAAATAATATCTCCCATACTTCCAATGCTCTCACCAAAGCATATAGCTCCTTGTCATAAGTTGAATAATTCAGTTTTGCTCCATTAAGCTTTTCACTAAAGTATGCAATGGGCTTCTTCTCTTACATCAAAACAGCTCCAATACCTACACCAGAAGCATCACATTCAATTTCAAAAGTAGAATCAAAGTTAGGTAAAGCTAAAACGGGTGTAGTAGAAAGCTTCTCTTTCAAAGCATCAAATGCTTCTTGTTGCTCCTTGCCCCAAATGAATCCCACTTCTTTCTTGATTATGCTAGTCAAGGGGGCTGCCAATGTAGAGAAATTAGGGACAAATCTCCTATAGAAGCTTGCCAATCCGTGAAAACTCCTCACTTCTGTCACACTTAAAGGATTCGGCCACTCTTGGATAGCTTTCACCTTCTCTTGATCAACTTCAGTTCCCTGCATACTTACAACAAAACCAAGAAAAACAATCCTATCTAGACAAAAAGAACACTTCTTAAGTTTAGCATAAAGGTTTTGCTCCCTAAGGATTTCAAGCACTTTCCTAACATGTTCAACATGTTCTTCCTCAGTTTTGCTATAAATCAGAATATCATCAAAGTAAACTACCACAAACTTACCTAAATAAGCTCTCAAAACATGGTTCATTAATCTCATGAAAGTACTAGGTGCATTAGATAAACCAAAAGGCATAACTAACCATTCATACAAACCATATTTTGTTTTGAAGGCAGTCTTCCATTCATCTCCAGGCTTCATGCGAATTTGATGATAACCACTCATAAGATCAATCTTTGTGAAATATTTCGCCCCATGCAATTCGTCTAACATGTCATCAAGTCTAGGAATGGGATGTCTATACTTCACAGTAATCTTGTTCACAGCCCTACAATCAACACACATCCTCCAAGAACCATCTTTCTTGGGTACTAATAAGACTGGAATGGCACAAGGGCTAAGGCTCTCGCGAACCAAGCCTTTCTCCAAAAGCTCTTCAACTTGTCTTTGCATCTCTTTTGTCTCCATAGGATTGCTCCTATATGCTGGCCGGTTTGGAATTGTAGAACTGGGTATGAAGTCAATTTGATGTTCAATCCCTCTTAATGGTGGCAAACCACTAGGAAGGTCTTCAGGAAACACATCCTCAAATTCCTGCAACAAAGACACAAAACTAGAAGGTAAAGAATCAAGAGATTCTTCATTGTCAGCAAGTAACAATTCTTTATACATAATAATGAGTACAGGCTGTCCTACATCTATCTCTCTTGCTCTTGCATAAAAATATGTTTTGCTTTTTCTCCTTGCTTATTTTCTCTCACCAATGGACCATTTATTTGTTTGCTTACTTTCTTTTGACTCTCGGCCTCTTTTCCCTTTCTGCACTCGCTCACTTTATTATTTTCTCTCTCCCTACCCTTAGAATTACCCTTGAGTGTTGAAGAAACATCATTGGCTAAATTTGAACCCCCTTGGTTCATGTTGGCCGAAACTTCTTTCTCCCTTTCTAGCATCCTCTTCTGATCTTCATACACCTCTTGAGGTGATAATGGTGCTAGAACAACCTTCTTTCCCTCATAAGTAAAGGTATACTTATTAGAAAAGCCATCATGTTGTGCCCTTCTATCATGCTGCCATGGTCTTCCTAATAGCAAATGTCCAGCTTGCATTGGCACTACATCACACAAAACCTCATCTTTATACCACCCAATGGAGAATGGTACCTTGACTTTCTTCAACACTTTTACTTCCCCAGTGTCATTGAACCATTGCAACTTGTAAGGATTGAGATGTTTAAAACAAGTTAACCCCAATTTATCCACCATTGTAGTACTAGCAGCATTGGTACAACTTCCACCATCAATGATAAGTGTACAAACCTTACCATTCACCAAACACCTAGAGTGGAAAAGATTCTCCCTTTGATCCAAGCCTTCTTCCTTGACTTGAATATTCAAGGCTCTTCTAGTAACAAGCATCTCTCCATGTTCAGCATTCAAGACTTGATTCTCCCAAGCCTCTTCATCATATTTTGCCCTATCACCACATTCGGCCTCCTCTTCTTCTTCATGTTCAGATTCTGATTCAATTTCCCCTTCATGGGTTGCAATCATCACCCTCTTATTCGGACATTGAGAAGCAATGTGTCCACTTTCCAAACACTTGTAGCATTTAATTTCCCTACTTGGAGTAGGTCTAGAAGGTGTTTCCTTGGCTGTTTTTGCATCCCCATCATTCGGCTTCTTGAAATTAGGATTGTAGGAAGAATTCTTTTGGAAAGAACCCTTGTAATCCCCTTTGTAGGAACCTCCACTCGAACTTGAACCCTTGAAGTTTGAAAATTTTCCACTAGCTTTAGAGTAGCCAGTTTTCGAAATAGCTTTATTCTTCAATCTTCTCTCTATCTTCATGGCCTTTTGAACTAACTCTTCCATTGTGTTGAATTCATACATCTCCAATTCATTGGCTATGTTCAAATTCAATCCCCCCCAGAAATCGTGACATCTTCTTGTCTTCATCTTCATCAATATTTGCCCTAGCCATGATCATCTCCATCTCTTTGCGGTACTCTTCCACACTTCTTCCACCTTGAACTAATCTTGCTAGTCGATTGTACAAATCCAGAATGTAGTGAGATGGTACAAATCGGCTCCTCATTAGTTCTTTCAAGGTTGAACATTCAGGAATAGGCCTCATACCTTTTCCTCTTCTATTAGCTTTCAATTGATCCCACCAAAAGGTAGCATACCCTTTGAACTCTACGGCTGCCAAAACTGATTTCTTCTCTTTGGTGTAGTTATGGCATTCCAAAATCTGCTCAACTTTCCTCTCCCATTCTATGAACTCTTCTGCATTGTTCTTCCCTTCAAAGGAAGGAATCTTCATCTTGATGGAAGTAAGGTCACCATCAGTGGTAGGTTGATTTCCACCTTCATCTTCATCTTCTACCCTTTCGGCTGCTTCTAGGGCTTCAAGATTTCCTTGCCCTTCTCTCCTAAGCACTCTTCTAGCTCGCATTATGGGATTTGGATGTGTGGTTGGCTGCCCTTGTTGCATTTGTTGTGCTTGCCGTGCTGCATTCTCTTGTAATCTAGTATCCATCATCTCCATTCGACCAAGCATTGCTGCCAAAGTCTCATTAAGCCTAGCCAAGCTTTCGGCCATAGCTCCTTCTTTGCTAGTCTCTTCTCCTTTTCCAGCCATGTTAACAAACAAACAAACTCAAAGAAACAAGATTAGTAATAATCAAAATTCAGTCAAGTGTTTAGAATTACCTCACTTTTCTTGTCTTCCTTGATTGCACTTCAGAACCAAGCTCATCAACCAACAATTGTCAAGTCGTTCAAGAAACTAGAACCTAAATCCTAGAACTAGATAGAAAACAAGACAAGTATCCGGAGGCAATGCAAGGTAATTTGCACTATATGATATAAAACCAAGTATCGACACAAGCAAATGATACTTAGCAATGTAATGGAATTAAAAGCTAGATAAAGAAATCAAAAACAATGAAGACAATAAACAAGACAAATTTGGATATAATGAATCAAAAACAACCCACACTTGGCAAGCTGCTTTATGGACCTAATCAATTCTACCGAAAATGCTAGCTTCTAGACTCTAATTCCCACCTATAACACTCAAATAACATGAATATTAAGGTCTGATTTTCGAATTCCAAAAGCCAAATAGCAAGAATATCAAACAATTTTTGTTGAGGTGATTTTGTACTCTTTTCTTTTCTTTTTTTTTCCTCTCACTATCCCCTTGATTTGGGACTTAATTTACTTCCAAGAGCTTTTCGAAATCTCTACTTAATTTGCAACCCCAGATTCACTCAAAATCAAATTGAAATCAAACTTGAACAAAAACTCTAGCTTTTGCTTTCTTTCAAGAACCCTAATCTTGGTTTCGAATCCAGTTCAGATGCAAGGCTTAGGTTTCGAAATTCAATCAGACTCCTTTTCCTAGGTTTTGAATTACTCTTTGAACAAACTTTAGACTTTTCAAATTTTGATATATGACTCTTTTTCAAAAATTAAAGACTAGACTCTCTAAGAACCCTAAATCGCAGAAATTTAAAAGACCTAAATTAACAAACCCAAGAAACACAAAGTAGATAAAAATTACCTTGTAGCAAGGCTCTGATACCAAATGACGCGGACCCTTAGCAACGATGGCAGCAAACCCAACGTATAACAATGGTAGAGAACTCCTTGAAACTTGATAATCACCTCCTAAGGAACCCAACGCCTATAAAGAGATGTGAACTCACTATGATTGAAGGATTTAGTTGGTAAGAAGAAGAAAAATGCCACAACTCTTGTTGATAAGTAAACCTAATTCTTGATGCAAAGAAAGAATTAAAGAATCCACTCTAATCTCTCTCACACGAAAATTCACAAGAAGAACTTGTAGAAGAATTCGAAAAGTTTTATTAATTGTTGTATGTGAAATTCAGCCTAATAGTGCCCTTAAATAAGGGTTACAAAATTCCTAATTGCATATGGAAAACTAAAACATTCCTAATTGCATAAGGAAAACATTCCTAATTGCATAAGGAAAACTAAAACATTCCTAATTGCATAAGGAAAACATTAAGTATGGAAACAAAATCCTAATCCACTAAGGAAAATATAATGTATGGAAATAAAATCCTAATCCAATAAGAAAAATATAAAGTATGGAAACAACCAAACTAATCCCTTCAACATAAAAATTCCCCACACTATTTGGGATGTCCATGGGCCTTAAATTACTTCCCAAGGATTTATATGAACCCCCATGGACCTTTCTTGTACGTTGGACCTTTCTTTAGCTATCCTTTAGCTTCCACACTAAGCATCATAATCAGCTTTGGTGTGCCTTCTTCAAGCTCTATCTCCATCTTCTTGAATGATAATTCTTGAAGCTCTTTGGAAATCTCTTCTTGAATATGCAAAGCCATACTAGCTTGATATCTCTTTGCCTTGCTCCTAGTGATTGGTCCACTTGCTAGCTTCAAGGGATCCTTTCTTGCATCACCTTGTTACCACTCAATTCTCCTTTTATCAAGTTGAATTTCAGAGCTGAATCCACTTAAATCAAGTAAAACAAGTTTTGTTGTAAAGACTCTGCAAGGAACCTAATGAACAAAATGACTTCAACAATTCTAGAAGCTATTTAATTTAAACAACAAGAACTGAAAGTTAACACAAGAAGCAAAAAATATTTGTGTTAATCAAACCAAAGTAACTATGATTGAGAATTAGCTACTTAATGCATTCAAGAAACAAGAGGTATATGAAAGAATGAAAAATAGAATTCTGGATATTGAAAAATAGAATTCAAATCACTCCAATGAGTAATCTGAATATTCAACCTAAATCTATTCCCAATGCAAGCTATGCTCTAAATATCATATTTTAAATGCTAAATGGATGCATAATGAGGAGCTGATGTAATTTGATCAAATATAATAAGGTAGCAAGCTGTTAATGGTATAAATATGCAAAAAATCTCAAACACTTGTGTAGAAAAATATTGGACAGAAACAGGTACGATTTTTTTTCTTTTATTTTGAGGAAGTTGAATATGATTCTCTTTTTTTTTTCTTTTGATCTTTTCCTTTTTTTTTTTGTTAAACTTTCAGTAAACAAGGATAAAAATTGAAAATATAAACAAAAATCCACAGATTTGAAGAACAAGAACAAGGTGCAACAAGAACAGAAAATGAAGAGACATAGAAACTGAATCTGATTTTTTTTCTTTTTTTTTCTTTTGGATAATTAAAACATAAAAGATACCTAGAGATTTATCTTCAAGCCAAAGCTCTGATACCAATTGATGCGGAACCTATGGATCAAATATTACATCTAGAACCCCACATACGCATCTAGCATAGAATCTTAGAACTCAAAAATAAATCCTCCTTACTAAACCTACAACTAACCTGTAATTGAGAACTTGGGTGATTGGGATGAAGAAATGAATTGATTTAAATGCAACAAGTTAGACTTGATAAGTTAGAACAATTCTTTATGTAACAAGAAAAAAAAAACCTCTCAAACTTAACAACACATCAATTACATTCAGCATAAACTGAAAATTCATAGTCAGCCCCTTTAGTTCT
Organism: Garcia nutans; assembly: GCA_947685225.1. Classification (NCBI taxonomy): domain Eukaryota; kingdom Viridiplantae; phylum Streptophyta; class Magnoliopsida; order Malpighiales; family Euphorbiaceae; genus Garcia; species Garcia nutans. The sequence goes on from CANTUV010000044.1 coordinate 23,413,463, forward strand.
TTTTCCCCTCCCTATATAGTTGGAAAAGAAGAAGTAATGGCTTAAAAGTCTAGGTTTACATGTATCTAGTCACAATAGCATTAATTATTCATCCACATCAATAATATATTATAAATTACTGCCCATAATTCTGACAACATTGATAGGCAGATTCTACATGCATTTTGGTGTTAGTTTACATGTGTCTAGTCACACTAGCACTAAACCATATCAATATTATATTCCAAATTCGTGCTAATGGCAATCACCATACTTATGGGCAGATTCTTCATGCTTCTTAGTAAGTTTCTGACTTCCTCTTCATGATCCATCATATTCAGTACAAGTTGGTCTCCCTCTTCATTAATCCATGTTTGAATGAAGTGTTGGAACACATGTTGGAGTTTCTTTGATTGTGATCTTATGATTGGTCCACTTGGAATAATGATATCATCAACTTATTTGCTGCCTTGTGTAGATTCATTAAGCTTGCTTATAGTTTCCTCATCAATGTACCTAAAGGTTTGCCACCTTTAAGATGGATTGAGCATCAAATTGACTTCATTCCGGGCTCAACAATTTCTGATTGACCAGCTTATAGAAGTAATCCAGAGGAAAACCAAGGAACTTCAAAGGCAAGTGGAGGAGTTGCTAGCAAAGGGACATATGCGTGAAAGTCTTAGTCCATGTGTTGTTCCAGTGTTATTAGTCCCAAAGAAGGATGGGTCATGGAGAATGTGTGTGGACTGCAGAGCAATCAATAAAATTATGGTGAAGTATAGATATCCAATTCCTAGACTTGATGATATGCTTGATGAGTTGAGTGGTTCTTGCATTTTTACTAAGATTGATTTGAAAAGTGGTTACCATCAAATTAGGATGAAAGAAGGAGATTAGTGGAAAACTGTTTCAAAAAAAAATATGGTCTTTATGAGTGGTTAGTTATGCCATTGGTTTATCTAATGCTCCTAGTACATACATGAGATTAATTAACCATGTTTTGCGTGCATATCTTGGTAAATTTGTTATTGTATATTTGATGACATACTCATTTATAGCAAATCAGTAGATGAGCATGTAGAACATATTAGGGCTATTCTTGATGTTTTGAGAAAGGAAGAATAATATGCCAACTTGAAAAAGTGCATTTTTTCTAGTGATAAAATCATATTCTTAGGTTTTATGGTTAGTGCACAAGGAATTGAGGATGATGATGAAAAGGTAAAGGCAATAAGAGATTGGCCAGCACCTAAAAACGTGATTGAGGTAAGAAGTTTTCATGGTTTGGCTAGTTTCTATAGAAGGTTTGTTAAAGATTTTATTTCCTTTACTGCACCATTAAATGAATTGGTAAAAAAAGATGTAAAGTTTAATTGGACTGAAATTCGTGAAAAGGCATTTAATTTGTTGAAAGAAAGGTTAACTACTGCTCCAATTATTGCTTTACCAGATTTTGATAAGACCTTCGAATTAGAGTGTGATGCTTCAGGTGTGGGCATTGGTGCTGTTTTAATACAAGAAGGGAAACTAATTGCATATTTTAGTGAGAAGCTTCATGGTGCACAATTAAATTATTCCACTTATGACAAGGAGCTGTATGCTTTGGTAAGAGCTTTACAAGTGTGGCAACATTACTTATTGCCTAAAGAGTTTGTTATTCATACAGATCATAAATCATTAAAACATCTAAAGGGGCAAACCAAGCTGAACCGAAGGCATGGAAAGTGGATAGAGCTCATTGAGCCATTTTCATATGTGATAAAGTATAAGTGTGGCAAAGACAATGTAATAGCAGATGCACTTTCAAGAAGGTATTCCTTAATCTCAACTCTTAGTTCTAAGTTATTAGGCTTTGAGCAAATTAAGGATATGTATGCCAATGATGTTGACTTTGTAAATGTTTATAAAGCACATGAGCATTCTGCATTTCAGAAGTTTTATAGATAGGTACTTGTTTCAGGATGGAAGATTATGCATGCCTAGTTGCTCATTAAGGGAATTGCTTGTACGTGAAGCACATAGTGGAGGACTCATGGGACATTTTGGGGTATTTAAGACTTTAGACATTCTGCATGAACATTTTTATTGGCCAAACATGAGAAAAGATGTTGACAAAATTTGTGCCAAGTGCATTGCATGTAAACAAGAAAAATCTAAGTCTTTACCTCATGGGTTGTATACTCCTTTACCTATTCCTAATACACCTTGGATTGACATATCTATGGACTTTGTTTTGGGGCTGCCTAGGACTAGAAAAGGGAAAGATAGTATATTTGTTATTGTTGACAGATTCAGTAAAATGGCTCATTTTATTGTATGTCACAAAATTGATGATGCAACAAATATTGCTAATTTGTTCTTTTGGGAAGTAGTTCGTTTGCATGGCATTCCTAAGACAATTGTGAGTGATAGAGATGTGAAGTTCTTGAGTTATTTTTGGCGTGTTTTGTGGAATAAATTAGGTACTAAATTGTTGTTCTCTACAACTTGTCATCCACAAACCGATGGACAAACAAAAGTGGTAAATGGGACTTTAGGATCTTTGTTACGTGCTGTTGTGGGTAAGAATTTGAAAACTTGGGAAGATTGTTTGCATTAGTAGAGTTTGTATATAATAGAAGCATACATTCTTCTATAGGTTATTCACCATTTGAAATTGTTTATGGTTTTAATCTGCTTACAACACTTGATCCGTTTCCTCTGCCATTAAATGAAATAACTAACTTAGATAGTGAAAAGAAAGATGAGTTGGTTAAGAAGATACATGAGAAGGCATGAGCTCATCTTGAGAAGAAATATGAATCATTTTCCCATAATACTAATAGAAGAAGGAAGCATGTGGTTTTCCAACCTGGTGATTGGGTATGGGTTCATATGAGGAAGGAAATGTTTCTTAAACAAAGGAAATCCAAGTTGGATGCAAGGGGAGATGACCTGATGCGGAACCATGGATCAAATATTACATCTAGAACCCCACATACACATCTAGCATATAATCTTAGAACTCAAAAACAAATCCTCCCTACCAAACCCACAACTAACCTGTAATTGAGAACTTGGGTGATTGGGATGAAGAAATGAATTGATTTAAACGCAACAAGTCAGAATTGATAAGTTAGAACCAATTCTTCATGCAACAAGAATAAGAAGAAAATCTCTCAAACTTGAAAACACATTAATTACATTCAGTATAAACTGGAAATTCATAGTCACCCTCTTGAGTTCTTTTTCCCCTCTGACGTGGACCCTTAGCAATGATGGCAGCAAACCCAACGTATAACAATGGTAGAGAACTCCTTGAAACTTGATAATCACCTCCTAAGGAACCCAACGCCTATAAAGAGACGCGAACTCACTATGATTGAAGGATTTAGTTGGTAAGAAGAAGGAAAATGCCACAACTCTTGTTGATAAGTAAACCTAATTCTTGATGCAAAGAAAGAATTAAAGAATCCACTCTAATCTCTCTCACACAAAAATTCATAAGAAGAACTTATATAAGAATTCGAAAATTTTTATTAATTGTTGTATTCTGAAATTCAGCCTAATAGTGCCCTTAAATAAGGGTTACAAAATTCCTAATTGCATATGGAAAACTAAAACATTCCTAATTGCATAAGAAAAACATTCCTTTTGCAGAAGGAAAACATTCCTAATTGCATAAGGAAAACATAAAGTATGGAAACAAAATCTTAATCCACTAAGGAAAATATAAAGTATGGAAACAAAATCCTAATCCACTAAGGAAAATATAAAGTATAAAAACAAAATCCTAATCCAATAAGGAAAATATAAAGTATGGAAACAACCAAACTAATCCCTTCAACATAAGAAATGCCCCACACTATTTGGGCTGTCCATGGGCCTTAAATTACTTCCCAAGGCTTTATATGAACCCCCATGGACCTTTCTTGCACGTTGGACCTTTCTTTAGCTAGCTTTTAGCTTCCACACTAAGCATCATAATCAGCTTTGGTGTGCCTTCTTCAAGCTCTATCTCCATCTTCTTGAATGATAATTCTTGAAGCTCTTTGGAAATCTCTTATTGAATATGCAAAGCCATACTAGCTTGATATCTCTTTGCCTTGCTCCTAGTGATTGGTCCACTTGCTAGCTTCAAGGGATCCTTTATTGCATCATTCTCCCCCTTTTCAAAAAGATTTGTCCTCAAATCTGCATCATCAAAAGGAGAAAATTCATTTACATTGAAAGTAGCACTAACATTATACGTACCTGGTAAGCCGATCCTGTAGGCATTGTCATTAATCTTCTCCAGCACTTGGAATCGGCCATCTCCCCTTGCTTGCAACTTGTTCTTCCTTTGGTTAGGAAACCTCTCTTTTCGAAAATGCACCCAAACCCAATCTCCTACTTGAAACTTAATCTTACGTCTCCCTCTATTTGCAGAATCAGCATATCTCTTGTTCCTTTTCTCAATATTCGCCCTTGCTTTCTCATGCATTTCTTTCACCAATTTAGCTTTCTTCTCACCATCTAAACTAATAAGCTCATGAGAAGGTAAAGAAACAAGATCCAAAACTATTAGTGGGTTAAAACCATAAACAAGCTCAAAAGGTGAATATCCTATAGAAGAATGAATAGCACGATTATAAGCAAACTCAATAAATGGCAAACAATCTTCCCAAGAACTCAAATTCTTACCCACTAAAGTTCTCAACATGGTACCTAAAGTTCTGTTTACTACTTCTGTTTGTCCATCCGTTTGAGGATGACAAGTGGTGGAAAATAACAACTTGGTACCTAACTTTCCCCAACGCACACGCCAAAAGTGAGACAAAAACTTGGTGTCTCTATCAAAAACTATGGATTTTGGTATCCTATGAATTCGAACCACCTCCCTAAAGAAGAGTTCGGCCACTAAACTAGCATCATCACTCTTATGACATGGGATAATGTGTGCCATCTTACTAAACCTATCAACAACCACAAATATGCTATCTCTCCCCCTCTTAGTCCTTGGTAATCCTAAAACAAAGTCCATACTAATGTCCATCCAAGGAGAACTAGGAACGGGTAATGGCATATACAAACCATGAGGCATAGATTTAGACTTAGCTTGCCTACAAGCCAAACAAGCCTACCCAAAATGTTCATACAGCATGTCTAAAGTCTTATCAACTCCAAAATGCCCCATCAAACCCCCACAATGTGATTCTAATACTAGCAAATCTCTCATAGAACATCTAGGCATGCATAATTTCGAACCCTTAAACAAAAACCCATCATGTCTATAGAAAGAATTAAAAGCACCATGCTCACAAGCATCATAAACATTGCCGAAATCAGAATCACCAACATATAAGTGCTTTATACATTCAAATCCAAGTAATTTAGTACTCGAAATATTAAGTAAAGCGTACCTCCTTGAAAGTGAATCTGCCACTGCATTGTCTTTACCTTGCTTGTATTTGATCACATAAGGAAACTTCTCAGTCTTCATAACCCATTTTGCATGTCTTTTATTCAACTTGCCTTGCCCTCTCAAATGCTTCAATGATTCATGGTCTGAATGGATCACGAATTCCTTGGGCAGCAAATAATGCTCCCATACTTCCAATGCTCTCACCAAAGAATATAGCTCCTTGTCATAAGTTGAATAATTCAGCTTTGCTCCATTAAGCTTTTCACTAAAGTATGCAATGGGCTTCTTCTCTTGCATCAAAACAGCTCCAATACCTACACCAGAAGCATCACATTCAATTTCAAAAGTAGAATCAAAGTTAGGTAAAGCTAAAATGGGTGTAGTAGAAAGCTTCTCTTTCAAAGCATCAAATGCTTCTTGTTGCTCCTTGCCCCAAATGAATCCCACTTCTTTCTTGATTATGCTAGTCAAGGGGGCTGCCAATGTAGAGAAATTAGGGACAAATCTCCTATAGAAGCTTGCCAATCCGTGAAAACTCCTCACTTCTGTCACACTTGAAGGATTCGGCCACTCTTGGATAGCTTTCACCTTCTCTTGATCAACTTCAATTCCCTGCATACTTACAACAAAACCAGGAAAAACAACCCTGTCTAGACAAAAAGAACACTTCTTAAGCTTAGCATAAAGGTTTTGCTCCCTAAGGATTTCAAGCACTTTCCTAACATGTTCAACATGTTCTTCCTCAGTTTTGCTATAAATCAGAATATCATCAAAGTAAACTACCACAAACTTACCTAAATAAGCTCTCAAAACATGGTTCATTAATCTCATGAAAGTACTAGGTGCATTAGATAAACCAAAAGGCATAACTAACCATTCATACAAACCATATTTCGTTTTGAAGGCAGTCTTCCATTCATCTCCAGGCTTCATACGAATTTGATGATAACCACTCATAAGATCAATCTTTGTGAAATATTTCGCCCCATGCAATTCGTCCAACATGTCATCAAGTCTAGGAATGGGATGTCTATACTTCACAGTAATCTTGTTCACAGCCCTACAATCAACACAAATCCTCCAAGAACCATCTTTCTTGGGTACTAATAAGACTAGAATGGCACAAGGACTAAGGCTCTCGCGAACTAAGCCTTTCTCCAAAAGCTCTTCAACTTGTCTTTGCATCTCTTTTGTCTCCATAGGATTGCTCCTATATGCTGGCCGGTTTGGAATTGTAGAACCGGGAATGAAATCAATTTGATGTTCAATCCCTCTTAATGGCAGAAAACCACTAGGAAGGTCTTCAGGAAACACATCCTTAAAATCCTGCAACAAAGACACAAAACTAGAAGGTAAAGAATCAAGAGATTCTTCACAGTCAGCAAGTAACAATTCTTTATACATAATAATGAGTACAGGCTGCCCTACATCTATCTCTCTTGCTCTTACATAAAAAGCATGTTTTGCTTTTTCTCCTTGCTTATTTTCTCTCACCAATGGGCCATTTATTTGTTGGCTTACTTTCTTTTGACTCTCGGCCTCTTTTCCCTTTCTGTACTCACTCACTTTATTATTTTCTCTCTCCCTACCCTTAGAATTACCCTTGGGTGTTGAAGAAACATCATTGGCCGAATTTGAACCCCCTTGGTTCATGTTGGCCGAAACTTCTTTCTCCCTCTCTAGCATCCTCTTCTGATCTTCATACACCTCTTGAGGTGATAATGGTGCTAGAACAACCTTCTTTCCTTCATAAGTAAAGGTATACTTATTAGAAAAGCCATCATGTTGTGCCCTTCTATCATGATGCCATGGTCTTCCTAATAGCAAATGTCCAGCTTGCATTGGCACTACATCACACAAAACCTCATCTTTATACCACCCAATGGAGAATGGTACCTTGACTTTCTTCAACACTTTTAATTCCCCAGCGTCATTGAACCATTGCAACTTGTAAGGATTGGGATGTTTAAAACAAGTTAACCCCAATTTATCCACCATTGTAGTACTAGCAGCATTGGTACAACTTCCACCATCAATGATAAGTGTACAAACCTTACCATTCACCAAACAACTAGAGTGGAAAAGATTCTCCCTTTGATCCAAGCCTTCTTCCTTGACTTGAATATTCAAGGCTCTTCTAGTAACAAGCATCTCTCCATGTTCAGCATTCAAGACTTGATTCTCCCTAGCCTCTTCATCATATTCAGCCCTATCACCACATTCGGCCTCCTCTTCTTCTTCATGTTCAAATTCTGATTCAATTTCTCCTTCATGGGTAGCAATAATCACCCTCTTATTCGGACATTGAGAAGCAATGTGTCCACTTGCCAAACACTTGTAGCATTTAATTTCCCTACTTGGAGTAGGTCTAGAAGGTGTTTCCTTGGCTGTTTTTGCATCCCCATCATTCTGCTTCTTGAAATTAGGATTGTAGGAAGAATTCTTTTGGAAAGAACCCTTGTAATCCCCTTTGTAGGAACCTCCACTCGAACTTGAACCCTTGAAGTTTGAAAATTTTCCACTAGCTTTAGAGTAGCTTGTTTTCGAAATAGCTTTATTCTTCAATCTTCTCTCTATCTTCATGGCCTTTTGAACTAACTCTTCCATTGTGTTGAATTCATACATCTCCAATTCATTGGCTATGTTCAAATTCAATCCCCCAAGAAATCGTGACATCTTCTTGTCTTCATCATCTTCATCAATATTTGCCCTAGCCATGATCATCTCCATCTCTTTGTAGTACTCTTCCACACTTCTTCCACCTTGAACTACTCTTGCTAGTCGATTGTACAAATCCCGAATGTAGTGAGATGGTACAAATCGGCTTCTCATTAGTTCTTTCAAGGTTGACCATTCAGGAATAGGCCTCATACCTTTCCCTCTTCTATTAGCTTTCAATTGATCCCACCAAAAGGTAGCATACCCCTTGAACTCTACGGCTGCCAAAACTGATTTCTTCTCTTCGGTGTAGTTATGGCATTCGAAAATCTGCTCAACTTTCCTCTCCCATTCTATGAACTCTTCTGCATTGTTCTTCCCTTCAAAGGAAGGAATCTTCATCTTGATGGAAGTAAGGCCACCATCAGTGGTAGGTTGATTTCCAACTTCATCTTCATCTTCTACCCTTTCGGCTGCTTCTAAGGCTTCAAGATTTCCTTGCCCTTCTCTCATAAGCACTCTTCTAGCTCGCATTATGGGATTTGGATGTGCGGCTGGCTGCCCTTGTTGCACTTGCTGAATTTGTTGCACTTGTTGCATTTGTTGTGCTTGTCGCGCTGCATTCTCTTGCAATCTAGTATCCATCATCTCCATTCGACTAAGCATTGCTGCCAAAGTCTCATTAAGCCTAGCCAAGCTTTCGGCCATAGCTCCTTCTTTGCTAGTCTCTTCTCCTTTTCCAGCCATGTTAACAGACAAACAATCTCAAAGAAACAAGATTAGTAATAATCAAAATTCACTCAAGTGTTTAGAATTACCTCACTTTTCTTGTCTTCCTTGATTGCACTTCAGAACCAAGCTCACCAACCAACAATTGTCAAGTCGTTCAAGAAACTAGAACCTAAATCCTAGAACTAGATAGAAAACAAGACAAATATCCGGAGGCAATGCAAGGTAATTTGCACTACACGATATAAAACCAAGTATTGACACAAGCAAATGATACTTAGCAATGTAATGGAATTAAAAGCTAGAAAAAGAAATCAGAAACAATGAAGCCAATAAACAAGACAAATTTGGATATAATGAATCAAAAACAAGCCACACTTGGCAAGCTGCTTTATGGACCTAATCAATTCTACCCAAAATGCTAGCTTCTAGACTCTAATTCCCACCTAAAATACTCAAATAATATGAATATTAAGGTCTGATTTTTGAATTCCAAAAGCCCCTCAAAAGGTGAAATTTTTCGCCCAAAAATTTTATTACTTCTCACCCACCTAGATATGATCCTTAGCACCCAAATAGCAAGAATATTAAAAAAATTTTGTTGAGGTGGTTTTGTACTCTTTTTTTTTTTTGCTTCCTCTCACTATCCCCTTGATTCGGGACTTTATTTACTTCCAAGGACTTTTTGAAATCTGGACTTAATTCGCAACCCCAGATTCACTCAAGACCAAATCGAAATCAAACTTGAACACAAACTCTAGCTTTTGCTTTCTTTCAAGAACCCAAATTCTTGGTTTTAAAATTCTCAAAGAATCCTTTCCTAGGTTTCGTTTTCACCCTAAGAATACCCCTCCTTCAATTCGGCCTTGATCAGAATTGATATATGACTTTTTTTTTTGAAAATTAAAGACTAGACTCTCTAAGACCCTAAAACACAGAAATTTAAAAGACCTAAATTAACAAACCCTAGAAAGACAAAGTAGATAAAAATTACCTTGTAGTAAGGCTCTGATACCAAATGACGCGGACCCTTAGCAACGATGGCAGCAAACCCAACGTATAACAATGGTAGAGAACTCCTTGAAACTTGATAATCACCTCCTAAGGAACCCAAAGCCTATAAAGAGACGCGAACTCACTATGATTGAAGAATTTAGTTGGTAAGAAGAAGGAAAACGCCACAACTCTTGTTGATAAGTAAACCTAATTCTTGATGCAAAGAAAGAATTAAAGAATCCACTCTAATCTCTCTCACACGAAAATTCACAAGAAGAATTTGTAGAAGAATTCAAAAATTTTTATTAATTATTGTATTCTGAAATTCGGCCTAATAGTGCCCTTAAATAAGGGTTACAAAATTCCTAATTGCATATGAAAAACTAAAACCTTTCTAATTGCATAAGAAAAACATTCCTAATTGCATAAGGAAAACATAAAGTATGGAAACAAAATCCTAATCCACTAAGGAAAATATAAAAGTATGGAAACAAAATCCTAATCCACTAAGGAAAATATAAAGTATGGAAACAAAATCATAATCCAATAAGGAAAATATAAAGTATGGAAGCAACCAAACTAATCCCTTCAACATAAGAAACGCCTCACACTATTTGGGCTGTCCATGGGCCTTAAATTACTTTCCAAGGCTTTATATGAACCCCCATGGACCTTTCTTGCATGTTGGACCTTTCTTTAGCTAGCTTTTAGCTTCCACACTAAGCATCATAATCAGCTTTTTTGTGCCTTCTTCAAGCTCTATTTCCATCTTCTTGAATGATAATTCTTGAAGCTCTTTGGAAATCTCTTCTTGAATATGCAAAGCCATACTAGCTTGATATCTCTTTGCCTTGCTCCTAGTGATTGGTCCACTTGCTAGCTTCAAGGGATCCTTTCTTGCATCACCCTCCCTATATAGTTGGAAAAGAAGAACTAATGGCTTAAAGGTCTAGGTTTACATGTATCTAGTCATAATAGCATTAATTATTCATCCACATCAATAATATAACCTAAATTACTGCCCATAATTCTGACAACATTGATGGACAGATTCTACATGCATTTTGATATTGGTTCACATGTGTCTAGTCACACTAGCACTAAACCACATCAATATTATATTCCAAATTCGTGTTAATGCCCATCACCATACTTATGGGCAGATTCTTCATGCTTCTTGGTGAGTTTTTGACTTTCTCTTCATGAACCATCATATTTAGTACAAGTTGGTCTCCCTTTTCATTAATCCACCTTTGGATGAAGTGTTGGAACACATGCTGGAGTTTCTTCGATTGTGATCTTGTGATTGGTCCACTTTGCATAATAATATCATCAACATATTTGCTGCCTTGTGTAGATTCATCAAGCTTGCTTATAGTTTCCTCATCATTGCTCAAAAAGATTTGTCCTCAAATTTGAACCTACATCAAAAGAAGAAAGATCACTAACATTGAAAGTTGCAGAAACATTATACTCACCTGGTAGATCAATTTTGTTGGCATTGTCATTGATTTGTTCTAAAACTTGGAATGGGCCATCTCCCCTTGCATCCAACTTGGATTTTCTTGGTTTAGGAAATCTTTTCTTTCTCATATGAACCCATACCCAATCACCAGGTTGAAAAATCACATGTTTCCTTCTTTTATTTACTTTATGGGCAAATGATTAATCCTTCTTTAGGACTAGTAAAACCAGAACAGTACATGGAATAAGACTTTCACGTACATGTCCCTTTACTAGCAGCTCCTCCACTTGCCTTTGAAGTTCCTTGGTTTCCTCCGGATTACTTCTTTAAGCCGGTCGGTTAGGAATTGTTGAGCCTGGAATGAAGTCAATTTGATGCTCAATCCCTCTTAAAGGTGGTAAACCTTTTGGTACATCTTCTAAAAAAATATCTCCAAATTCCTATAAAAGAGAACTAACACAACTAGGCAAATGGTTATCAAGGTCAGATGTAGAAATCAAGGTCTCTTTGTACCTAAGTACAATCAGACTTCTTTTGACGCGGAACCCTATGGCAATGAAGGCCTCAAACCCCAACGCATGATTGATAGAAGAAAAACCAAGAACGAAGGAAAAACCACCTTCTAAAGCACCCAATTGCTTAGCAAAGCATGAACACTTATAACGGAAGGATTTAGGAAGCTCGAATTAGAAGAACGCCACAATCAAAATTGATAAGTAAATCTAATTCTTGACGCAATCAAAAGAAAAAGAGAATCCACTCCTGTTCTATGATGGCCGAAATTTTCAATAAGAAAATTGATAATATAATTTTTCATAAAGTGTCCTTACAAGAAAAATAAGGCCCTATTTATACTAAAAAGCACACTTAAATCTGAAACCCTAATTCTAATGGGAAAAGGAAAGCTACAAAGTTAAAATCCTAACCCATTAAGGAAAATATAAAGTATGGAAACAAATTAATATTCTGAAATAACTAAATAGGAAACCACACATCCTAACCCACTAAGAAAAATATAAAGTATAAAAAAGGGCCAAACTAAAACCCTTTAAAAATAAGAACATGCCCCTCATTATTTGGGCTGTCCATAGGCCTTAAATTACTTCCCAAGGCTATATATGAACCCCCCCATGGACCTTTCTTGCACGTTGGACCTCTTTAGCTAGCCTTTAGCTTCCATATTCACACTAAGCATCATAATCAGCTTTGGTGTGCCTTCTTCAAGCTCTATTGTGCACTTTTCCATTGTCATTTCAGTCACTTCCTTTGAAATTTGATCTTGAATATGCAATCCCATAGCTGCTCCAAACTTCTTAGCTCTGCTCCTAGTCAATGGCCCATTTGGAAGCACCAATGGATCCTTACCTCATGGCTGGTTCGTATCATTCTCCCCCTCTTCAAAAAGATTTGTCCTCAAATCTGCATCATCATAAGGAGATAAATCAGACACATTAAAAGTAGTACTAACACCATACTCACCAGGCAAGTCTATCTTGTATGCATTATCATTGATCTTTGCCAACACTTGAAATGGACCATCCCCACGTGCATCAAGCTTATTCTTCCTTTGATATGGAAACCTCTCCTTTCGGAAGTGTACCCAAACCCAATCCCCAGGAGCAAACACTATCTTCTTGAGTCCTCTATTCACTCGATCAGCATATGACTTGTTCTTTTTCTCCATATTAACTTTTGCTTTCTCATGTATAGCCTTCACCAATTCTACTTTCCTGTCTCCATCTAAACTAACAAGCTCATGTGAAGGTAAAGGAATAAGATCAAGTACAGTTAATGGGTTAAAACCATAAACAAGCTCAAATGGCGAATAACCTGTAGAAGAATGAATAGAACGATTATAAGCAAACTCAATAAAAGGTAAACAATCTTCCCAAGCAGCCAAATTCTTTCCCACTATAGCTCTCAACAATGTACCAAGTGTACGATTAACTACCTCTGTTTGCCCATCTGTTTGTGGTTGACAAGTAGTAGAAAACAAAAGCTTAGTTCCTAATCTACCCCATAAAAGTCTCCAAAAATAGGACAAAAACTTAGCATCTCTATCAGACACAATAGTCCTAGGCACCCCATGTAGTCGAACTACTTCTCTAAAGAACAAATCAGCTACAACAATCGCATCATCTGCTTTATGACAAGGAATAAAATGTACCATTTTACTAAACCTGTCAACAACTATAAAAATGCTATCCCTACCTTTTCTAGTTCTAACCAATCCAAGCACAAAATCCATGCTAATATCAATCCAAGGTGAACTAGGTACAGGTAAAGGCATATATAGACCATGAGGCATAGACTTAGATTTCGCCTGTCTACAAGCAATACAAGCAGAACACAATCTCTCAACATCCTTACGCATAGACGGCCAATAAAAATGCTCAAACAAGATATCATAAGTCTTAGCTACCCCAAAATGTCCCATCAATCCCCCACAATGAGATTCTAACACAAGCAAATCACGCATGAAACATTTAGGCACACATAATTTATTTCCCTTAAACAAGTATCCATCATGCCTATAAAATGAATTAAATGCTCCATGTTCACATGCAACATACACATTGCCAAAATCAACATCACCTACATATAAGTCCTTAACGTACTCAAAACCAAGCAATTTAGAACTCAACACAGATAGTAATGTATATCTTCTAGACAACGCATCAGCCACTATATTATCCTTTCCTTGCTTGTATTTAACAACATAAGGGAATTGTTCTATAAATTCTATCCACTTACCATGCCTCTTGTTCAACTTACCTTGTCCCTTCAAGTGTTTGAGGGACTCATGATCCGTATGTATCACGAACTCCTTTGGAAGGAGGTAGTGCTGCCACACGTCCAATGCTCTCACCAAGGCATACAACTCCTTATCATAAGTGGAATAGTTCAATTGTGCACCATTGAGTTTCTCACTAAAATAGGCTATGGGCTTTGTCTCTTGCATCAATACAGCTCCAATACCTACACCAGAAGCATCACACTCAATCTCAAATGTACTCTCAAAATTAGGTAATGATAAAATAGGAGCGGATGTCAACTTCCCTTTCAGGCAGTCGAAGGCTTTTTGTTGCTCCTCTCCCCATTGGAACCCAACTTCCTTTTTGATTATGCCAGTTAACAGTGCTACAATAGTAGAAAAGTTCTTCACGAACCTCCTATAGAAACTAGCCAATCCATGAAAGCTCCTCATGTTCGTCACACTCTTTGGAGTAGGCCACTCCTTTATAGCTTTCACTTTCTCTTCATCTACTTCAACGCCCTGCGCACTCACAACAAAACCAAGAAACACAAGCCTATCTATGCAAAATGTGCATTTCTTAAGCTTGGCATATAAGTTTTCATTTCTTAATACTTCCAAAACTAGCCTAGCATGCTCAACATGGTCATCCAAAGTCTTACTATAAATCAGAATATCATCAAAATAGACTACAACAAATTTTCCCAAATAAGCTCTTAAAACATGGTTCATTAGTCTCATAAAAGTACTAGGTGCATTAGACAACCCAAAAGGCATTACTAACCACTCATATAGACCATATTTAGTTTTAAATGTTGTTTTCCATTCATCACCAGGTTTCATACGAATTTGATGATATCCACTCATAAGATCAATTTTAGAAAAATACCTAGCACCATGCAGCTCATCCAACATGTCATCAAGTCGTGGTATAGGATGCTGATACTTCAGTGTGATCTTATTTACAGCCCTACAATCAACACACATTCTCCACGTGCCATCCTTCTTTGGAACCAACAACACAGGAACAGCACACGGACTCAAACTCTCTCTAATCAGCCCTTTCTCCAGTAACTCATCTACTTGCTTTTGCATCTCTTTCGTTTCCACGGGATTACTCCGGTAAGCTGGTCTATTTGGGATGGTAGAACCAGGCATGAAGTCTATTTGATGCTCAATTCCTCTTAGCGTTGGCAATCCACTAGGTAATTCATCTGGAAACACATCCTGAAAATCCTGCAACAAAGACACAAAACTAGAAGGCAAACTATCAAGCGAAACATTAGTGTTAGCAAACAAAATTTCTTTGTATCTAATGAGCAATAATGGCTGCCCAATAGACATTGCAAAATTAACCTCTCTCGCTCTTGCATAAAAAGTTTGTTTTGCTCTCCCTTCTTTCTTATTTTCTCTCACCAATGGGCCATTTATTTGTTTCATCTCTTTTCTGGCCTCTTTTCCCATTTTCTTTTCACTCTCACTCACCTTATCATGTTCTCTCAAACTCCCTTTAATTTTTGAATTGGTAGCCCCAACTTGCCTCTCTACCTCAATCATCTTTCTTTGATCTTCATACACTTTTAGGGGTGATAATGGAACAAGAGTGACCTGTTTTCCTTCATAGGTAAATGTGTACCTATTAGAAAACCTATCATGTTGACCTCTCCGATCATATTGCCACGGTCTGCCCAACAACATATGTCCAGATTGCATAGGAACTACATCACAATCAACTTCATCTTTGTACCAACTTATTGAAAATGGTACCCTCACTCGCTTAGTTACTTTCACCTCACCACTATCATTAAACCACTGCAACTTATAAGGATTGGGATGCTTCATACATTCTAACCCCAATTTTTCAACCATAGTAGTACTTGCAGCATTAGTACAGCTCCCACTATCAATAATAAGTGTACAAACCTTATTATTCACTAAGCATCTAGTATGAAAAATATTATCACGCTGTACTAGACTTTCCTCTTTCACCTGCATATTCAATGCACGCCTAGCATCTAACAATTCACCACGCTCAGCTAACAAAGTACAATCAACATGCTCATCACTACCAACATCATCATATATAGGAGAATCAAAGTTCCCAACATCATCATTATCATTATCACTAGGTTCAGAATCAGACACAACATCACCATCAGCTGTAGCAATCATAACTCTTCTATTTGGACATTGGGATGCAATATGCCCATTCCCTAAACACTTAAAACATTTAATCTCCCTACTAGGAGTGGTAGTGTTAGGCGTACCTGTTTACTTATTTGGACCACTAGATGGCCCTTTTCCACTGGAGGTT
The DNA here is from genome assembly GCA_947685225.1 of Garcia nutans. Classification (NCBI taxonomy): domain Eukaryota; kingdom Viridiplantae; phylum Streptophyta; class Magnoliopsida; order Malpighiales; family Euphorbiaceae; genus Garcia; species Garcia nutans. Next base: position 23,429,742 of record CANTUV010000044.1, read on the forward strand.
GCAGCATTGCTTTTCTGGAATGAATTCTTGAACTCCCCTTTCTCTCCACCCCTATTGGCTGAATTTGCCCCACCACTATATTGGGGTCCTCTATAGGCCGAATTACTCCCAAACACATTTTGTGGTCTCCCATAGCCAAGTTTGGTGGAACTCTTGCTCTTTAACCTCCTCTCTATCTTCATAGCTTTATCAACCATCTCCTCCATGGTATTGTAATCATACACGTCCAACTCACTTGCAATATTCTGATTAAGTCCTCCAAGAAATCTAGACATCATCCGTTCTTCATCTTCCTCAATATTGGCTCTAGCCATGATCATCTCCATCTCCTTGTGGTATTCTTCTACACTCTTGCCACCCTGCACCAGTCGTGCTAAGCGATTATAAAGATCCCTATAATAATGAGAAGGGATAAAACGCTGCCTCATCAGGTCTCTCAACTCCTCCCATGCGGGTACGGCTCTCAACCCCTTGCCTCTTCTAGTGGATTTTAGTTGATCCCACCAGAATGTTGCATAACCCTTGAACTCCACAACTGCAATGTGTGACTTCTTTTCTTCAGAATAATTATGGCACTCAAAAATTTGCTCTACTTTGCGCTCCCATTCAATGTATTCTTCAGCATTGTTGTTCCCTCTAAATTCAGGAACCTTCATTTTGATGGAAGTCAAATCATTATCATTGATAGGTGCTTGATAAATTCCAGCTTCTCCTTCTTCAAATCCATAATCAGCCACACGGCCTCTCTCATATGCAACTCTTGGTGCCCTCCTCCTAATTGGCTCTTGATGAGGATCTGATTGCTAGCATACAACACCAAGGACCTGTTACTCGATCAATGGCAAGAAAACTTCAAGGATTAGTTTCCAAACATCTATATGTTCTCAATACAATTGGAACATTAAGACTTGAAGAAAATAAGAGCAAAGAAGCTGTTTGGTTGCACGTGTCCAAATTGCAATCTACCCAAGAGGGCAATTGACCCAAAGGAGTTAGAATACATATTGGCATCCATCATTATACCTTTGGGAGCTAAATACATACCATTCACGTACCATTGGATGCCCATATATTAAGAGTGGCTGAAACTCACATTGGGAGTCAAAGATGCCTTTTAAAAGCTAGTGGGAGACAAGCTATATGGCTGCCCATGCCTTTTAAAAGCTAGTGGGAGACAAGCTATATGGCTGCCCATGCCTTTTTATGTAACCACATCATTATATTTGTATTTTTCCATCATTTCACTTGTTTTATGCTTTCTTTAAGTCTTTAAAAACAGATGTAATGGCAGACTTTGAACTTAATGAATATTCTGAGTTTTCTCTCCATTTTTGAGAGCTTTGAGAGGTTTTTTTAGCCTTCTTTTGAGTTCTGGTTAGAACTTGTACGAATTCCTTGCAAAAATAACCAAGTTTGCTAGGTCTTAACTTATATTCAAGGTTTTTCCTTCACAAGTTGGGGTTGGGTCTTGAATCTTTGGTTTCCAGCCATATAGCCTTAGTTTTACATCACAAGTTAGTGTTGGGTTGAAGGTACTGGTTGGTGTTCTTATGTTTTGGAGACGATCCGTAGCTTGAGCTTCCTTAGGAATTAAATCCCAGCAAGGCAGGCTCACATCATTTGGTATCAGAGCTTAGGCTCTCCAAATCAGGTTTTTAGCATCATTCCTTCTTGTTTATGTCAAAAAAAAATTATTATTCTCTTCCTTTGAGTCATTTTCTGCCATTAGTTTAATTTCTACAAGCTGTATGCTTTCTTGTTTCTTTGAGTCCTTCTTCCTTAATGTTGCTGCTGGATTAATTTTAAAAAAAAAGAAAGAAAGAAAGAACATAAAAGAAAAGAAAAAAAAGAAGAGAAAATAGCAACTAATCTCTCAAATTTGCTAGTGGGTTAGAAACTGAAGTTGGGTTTGCACATAACCAAATCTTCTCAAATTTTATATGCTTGTTTCAGATGCTAAACTTAGCTTGGAAATCAAATTTTAAGTCAAAATTCCTCCATTTGCCTAGTTATCCATATATTGCAGCCAATTTAGCTAGTTTTGTGTCCAAAAGTGAACGTGTATGTAAACATGTCCAAATCCTTTCAAATTTTACAGGCATGTTTTAAATATTCAGCTAAGCCTACATATTAAATTTCATGTCAAAATTCGTTCGTTTTCTTGGTTGTCCATATATTACCGCTAGTTAGCCATTTTTGGGTCCAGAACATAAACATTTCATAAGAGACCTAAAAATTCGTTTTTCTTCTTCCATTTTGTCTCAATAGATTGTCCTAAATCCAGTTTTGTCAAATTCTTCCCTTTAGTAATGTTTGTCTAAAATTTCAGTGTCTTTCGTCCTTAGGTTTCAAATATCAGATATTCTGTTTTTTTTTCCATCTTGTTTTACCTTGTTCCATTCTTGAATGTGTTTTAAACCTTACAATTTAGTTATTTAGTTGAGGAAATATTAAGTTCTTGCTAGAACTTGGAAGGGGCTGAAGTGAGTGAAAAAAGGCATAGAGCGGTGAGATTGTTAGAGGGTAAAAGCCAAAGTTTGAGTGAAACACAGATTGAGTGTTACCAGATTACAGTGAAACACGTGAGGGAGTGTGTGAGAGAATATTTCTAACATTTTTTTTGCAGCAATCAGTATGTCAACAAAACGAGATAGTGATCGAGAGAGAAACTAGCCCCAAGAGGAGCCAGAAGCTTCTTATGTCCTTAAGGCATTGCAATCTCAATTTCAAAGGATGAATGTGTTGTTTGTTGATATTAGAGAACAGATGGAAAAACACTCAAAGCAAATTAAAGAATTGCAGTAAGTAAGCTCTACAAATCAAAGGAATTTAGGAAGGGATGAACGAGATAATTTTCATAGGGAGCAAAACACAAATAGGGGGCAGAATAGAGGTAGGCGCGCTGGACTAAATGATTTGCTAGTTTTCAATGACTTAGAGGATGTAGATGAAGATAATCTTGATGATGATGATGGGCAGCAATCTGTTGCACTTGATGATGTTATTAGACCAAGATATATGAGAGGTAATATGGGTGGTAGAGGTGGTGGCAGAAATATTAGGCAAGAAACTATGAAAAATGCAAGAGGGAGAGGGAGAGTAGACAGCAACGTTAATGGAATTAAAATGAAAATTCCATCATTCCAAGGCAAAACAAATCCAGATGCATATTTGGAATGGGAGAGAAAGATCGAACTCATCTTTGATTGCCACAACTATAGTGAGCAAAAGAAGGTGAAACTTGCTGTGGTAGAGTTTACTGATTATGCATTAGTTTGGTGGGATCAATTACTCACTAAACGAAGAAGAAATGGCATGAGAGAAGTGCATACTTGGGATGAGTTGAAATAGGTCATGAGAGATCGATTTGTTCCGCAACACTACTATAGAGAGTTGCATCAAAGATTACAAGGGCTGGTGCAGGGCAATAAAAGTGTGGAAGAATATTTTCAAGAAATGGAAATGGCTATGATATGAGCTAATATAGAAGAAGAAAGGGAAGCAACTATGGCACGGTTCCTACATGGGCTGAAAGATGAAATTGCCGACATAGTGGAGCTGCATCATTATATGGAGCTTGATGATATGTTAAATATGGCAATCAAGGTAGAAAAACAACTCAAGAAGAAGAAAACAACCAGATCGGGTATGGGAATGAATTCTACCAACAATGTTCCATGGAAGCCAAATTGGAAGAAAGGGGAATCTAGTGAGAGTAAATTTGTTTCAAAGGAGAAGAAAGAGGGAAACAAGGCTGGAGAAAAACCCATTGTGATTGATAAGGGTAAGGCATCAATGAACTCCAATGGAAGAACTAGAGACATCCAATGTTTTAGATGCTTAGGCAAGGGACATTATGCTTCACAATGTCCAAATAAAAGGGCAATGGTGATGAGGCCAAGTGGAGAGATAGAATCTGAAGATGATGAGGCTGTTAATGATGATTCAAGTGATGACATTCAACCTATGGGTGATGATAGTGATGTAGAGCATGCTGTACATGGCAACGTTCTAGTTGTTATGCGTGCTTTAATTACCCAAGTAAAGGCAAATGATGGTGATGAGCTACAAAGAGAAAATATCTTTCATACTAGGTGTCTAGTTAAAGATAGAGTTTGTAGCATGATAATAGATAGTGGAAGTTGCGTGAATGTGGCTAGTATTCTACTAGTGGAAAAACTTGATTTCCCTACTACAAAACATCCTAAGCCATATAGGTTGCAATGGTTTAATGATTGTGGTGAAGTTAGGGTGACTAAGCAAGTGCTGCTAACATTTTCTATTGGGAGGTATAAGGATGAAGTGTTATCTGATGTTGTTCCTATGCATGATAGTCATATTTTGCTTGGGAGGCCATGGCAATATGATAGAAGGGCTGTACATGATGGATTCAAAAATAGGTACTCTTTTGATTTTGAAGGTCGAAAGTTGACGCTTGCACCTTTGACACCGATGGAGGCTTTTGAAGACCAACAACGAATACAAGCTGCCATGGAAGAGAAAATGCAAAAAGAATCTGAAAAGAGAGAGTGAGAGAGAAAAGAGCAAGAGGAAAAACAAAGAATAAAAAAAAGAAAATGAAAATGAAAATGAGAAAAAGAAAAAAATCTACAATAAAAATGAGAGTTGTGAGAAGAAAGTAAGTTTAGTTGCTAGGGGAAAAGATGTGAGGCAAGCCTATTCTTCAAATAATGTGATGCTACTCTTACTATGTAAGGGAGCTTTTCTTAATGTAACTGACCTTGATCCTCCTATTCCTAGTGTTGCATTGACTTTGTTGCAGGAATTTGAAGATGTCTTTCCCGATGAAGTATCTAGCAGACTACCACCTATCAGAGGAATAGAACATCAAATTGATTTTGTTCCTGAAGCTGTAATTCCGAATCTGCCAGCATATAGAACCAATCCTCAAGAGGCCAAAGAGTTACAAAAACAGGTGGAAGAATTACTTGCAAAGGGTCATGTCAGAGAGAGCATGAGGACATGCGCTGTACCGGTACTTTTGGTACCCAAAAAGGATGGATCAATGCGAATGTGTGTGGATTGTTGCGCCGTCAACAAAATCACTATAAAGTATACACATCCAATCCCTAAACTTGATGATATGCTTGATGAATTACATGGTGCATGTATATTTTCGAAAATTGATCTTAAAAGTGGTTATCATCAAATAAGAATGAGATTAGGAGATGAATGGAAAATAACTTTTAAGACTCAATATGGTTTGTATGAATGGTTAGTCATGCCTTTTGGACTAAGCAATGCACCTAGTACTTTCATGAGATTAATGAATCATGTCTTGCGTGCTTTTCTTGGAAAGTTTGTTGTTGTGTATTTTGATGATATTTTAGTGTATAGTCAAAGTTTAAATGATCATTTAATGCATTTAAGATGTGTGCTTGAAGTTCTTAGGAAAGAGAAATTGTATGCAAATTTAAAGAAATGTACATTCTGCATGAAAAAAGTCATTTTCTTAGGATTTGTAGTGAGTGGGAAAGGAATTGAGGTTGATGAGGATAAGGTAAAAGCCATCAAAGAATCACCTACACCAAAATCCGTGACTGATGTTAGGAGTTTTCATGGTCTTGCTAGTTTTTATAGGAGGTTTGTTAGAGATTTTAGCACAATTCCAGCCCCATTGAATGAAATAGTGAAGAAAAATGTAGGGTTCAGATGGAATGAGGAATAGGAGCATGCATTTAGATTACTGAAAGAAAAATTATGTTCTGCACCATTACTTGCATTACCTGATTTTTCTAAGACTTTTGAAGTTGAATGTGATGCTTCCGGAGTGTATAGGTGCTGTTTTGATGTAGGAAAGAAGACCAATTGCATACTTTAGTGAGAAGCTAAGTGGAGCTCCTTTGAATTACTCTACTTATGACAAGGAGATGTATGCATTAGTTAGGGCATTGGAGACGTGGCAGCATTAACTTTGGCCAAAGGAGTTTGTTATTCATAGTGATCATGAATCACTAAAATACTTGAAAGGACAAAGCAAGCTGAACAAACGCCATGCCAAATGGAGTGAATTTATTGAAGCGTTTCCATATGTGATTCAATATAAGCAAGGAAAAGAAAATGTTGTTGCTGATGCCTTATCTAGGAGGTATGCCCTAATCTCTATGCTTGATGCTAGACTTCTAGGATTTGAGCATATGAAAGAATTGTATAAGCATGACTCTGAATTTGCACAAATATATGCCTCTTGTGAAAATGCTGCCTTTGAAAAATTTTATAGGCATGATGGTTTCTTATTTAGAGAGAAATGACTTTGTGTTCCAAATAGCTCTATAAGAGGATTGCTTGTAAGAGAGTCACATGGGGGAGGTTTAATGGGACATTTTGGGGTGGCTAAAACATTAGAAATTCTGGATGAACATTTTTATTGGCCACATATGAGGAAAGATGATACGGAACCTCCAAGAATAAGCCTGAGAACCCCTTTGATTTCGAACCCCCACAGCATTAACTTGAAAACCCCTAGTCGAATTCGGTACAACCCCCAAGGATTAGGTTAGATTTTAGATTACCTTGAATTGATCAAATATCCAAGATTTCGAAACAAATCAGTTCCTAAATCCCAGATTCGAAACACTCCACAAGAAAGTTGATCAAACTACTTGAATGTTTCTGAAGCATGTATTCAAGCAAGAACACAAAGATATAAGCAATTCGGCTTAGGTTAATTAATTCGTTCAAAACTTCAAAACTGATGTCTTACAACCCTAAATGAGATATAAATAGCTAAATCCTAATTAGAGTTATTAAGTAGCGTTTGGCTTTCTAATCAAATTTTATGAAATAATAAAGTAATCAAAGTCCTAATTTAATACCAAACAAACAGGGCCCTTACTTTTTAAATGAGCATAACTAGTGGGCCTTAATACATATTAAAATAACAAGTTCAGCTAATTATTTAACTATAAATAAGCCCAACTAGTGACTTGAGCCAAATATGCTCCAATTTGCATCCTTGATCAGCCATATCGTGCACCTTCAGCTCCTCTTCAACAAAATGTTGCATGTAGCCTTGTGACGTCTCTATCATTCCCCCTTTGTTGGAGAAAACTCATCCTCGAGTTTTAAAATGCTGAAGTAGTAAAGAAAAGCAACTTTGTAATTTCACTCCAATTACTTGTGGCATGTCATCAATTTGAAGAACCTGAAATTTTATTTCATAAACATCAAAATCATTGTTAGGCAAAATAAATTCCATGTTTGCAACAGACAGGCAATCATGAATGGTGGGAGTAGAAAGTTTTATTTTTCTTGCTTCTTCTTTTAGTTGTACTTCTAACCCAAGCATATCAATTTCTTCCTTCAATATTTCTTCAAAAGTTTCCAACTTTGGAATGTCTTGTTGAAAAGTAGCAGCTTCTTTTGATTCTAGTGATGAATCTTCACCAATAATCTCTAAAGTATGATCTTCAATATCACCCTGAAAAGAAGTATCACCATAAACAGCCTCGGATGACATTAACAAATCACTACCATCAACAATCTCTTCTGCATAAATTAGTTCTTCTTCATTGCTATCTCCAACCTTCAAATTCTCCCTTTCTTTGTAGTAATCATCAACACTTTTACTTCCTTCCTTGATAGCCTGAAGTCTCTGCATGATACTCCTATAGAAATGTTCAGGTTGCTGCATTTGATTTCTGCCACCTCTTCGCCTCTCATTGCGCTCCAATGTGGCTCTTTCAACACTCTGCAACCTCAAATCCATGCGCTCCAATCTTTCTGTTATGGTATCCATAGCACGGTGTAAACGTGTAAATTCAGCTTGTTGCGCCTCACGCAATCGAGTTGGATCAATCTGAACACCTGCATCTCTTCCAGACATGTTTCCTGCAATAAAAGGTTAGCACAAAACAAATAAAAAGGCCTCACAACACTCCCTCACGTGTTTACACTTAATAGATGAAGGTTGGTCTGATGAGGATCTGATTGCTAGCATACAACACCAAGGACCTGTTACTCGATCAATGGCAAGAAAACTTCAAGGATTAGTTTCCAAACATCTATATGTTCTCAATACAATTGGAACGTTAAGACTTGAAGAAAATAAGAGCAAAGAAGCTGTTTGGTTGCATGTGTCCAAATTGCAATCTACCCAAGAGGCCAATTGACCCAAAGGAGTTAGAATACATATTGGCATCCATCATTATACCTTTGGGAGCTAAATACATACCATTCACGTTCCATTGGATGTCCATATATTAAGAGTGGCTGAAATTCACATTGGGAGTCAAAGATGCCTTTTAAAAGCTAGTGGGAGACAAGCTATATGGCTGCCCAGGCCTTTTAAAAGCTAGTGGGAGACAAGCTATATGGCTGCCCAATTTGTTTTATGTAACCACATTATTATATTTGTATTTTTCCATCATTTCACTTGTTTTATGCTTTCTTTAAGTCTTTAAAAACATATGTAATGGCAGATTTTGAACTTAATGAATATTCTGAGTTTTCTCTCCATTTTTGAGAGCTTTGAGAGGTTTTTAGCCTTCTTTTGAGTTCTTGTTAGAACTTGCACGAATTCCTTGCAAAAATAACCAAGTTTGCTAGGTCTTAACTTATATTCAAGGTTTTTCCTTCACAAGTTGGGGTTGGGTCTTGAATCTTTGGTTTCCAGCCATATAGCTTCAGTTTTACATCACAAGTTGGTGTTGGGTTGAAGGTACTGGTTGGTGTTCTTATGTTTTGGAGACGATCCATAGCTTGAGCTTCCTTAGGAATTAAATCCCAGCAAGGCAGGCTCACATCATGGTCTCTCGTGTTTCACTCAATATATGAAATCACTCACGGTTCAGCTCACACCTCTCTAGCTGATTTCTTTTATGTTCTTAGGTGAATCACACTTTATGAAACAACTCAAATAGCCTCCGTGTGTAGTATCCCAAAATCTGAAATTTGAATCAAAACAGCCCCTCAAATTTGTCAAAATTTCGTGACAAAATTTTGGTTACTTCTAACCTATCCAGATTCGACCCTTATCACCTAAATAACAAGGAAAACGAAAAAAATTTCTTGAAGCACTTTTGTACTCTTTTTTTTTTTTTTGCTCCCTCTCACTATCTCAAGATGGCAGCCCTAATTCACACACCACACAAAACGTTTTTTTTTTCAATCAGGTAACAAAAACAAGATCAATTTAGAGGACTTCCTTTTGAAACTCGAAATTGGAACAGAATAAATAATCAAGACTTCCTTTAGACCAATTCAGCTTTCCTTTTGAAACTTGTTTGAAACACTTTCTTGGAAATTCGAAAAATAATCAGAATGATTAACAAGAATAAGATTCGGATTTAGAACACTTTCGAATAAACAAATTTCGAATCAACAATCAAGAACACAATTTCCAATTTGAACAAAGCAACCTAAATTCCCAATTCGGAAATCCACAATAGAACAAATCCAATTCGGAATAGATAGAACAAACCAATTCGGAACAAATCAACCAACACAATTTCAGAATAAGAAAAATGATTTGGACTAAAAAGGCAAACTGAATTCGAAATTGAAATAAGACTCTAAACACAAAACGAAAACTAAATTAGAACCCTAACGGAATTTTTTTTTTTGAATTTTCGACTTTGAAAGAAAAACGAAAACGATTCAAGGATCAATAACAAAGAAACAAAACAAAACTAACAAGAGAAGAAACAAAAACGAAAGTAACCCACAAAGGAAACAAAAACGCAAATAGCAGGTGAAGAAAACAAAAACAAAAATAACCCACAAAGAAAACAATTCAGAGGAACAAGGAAAACAAGAGAACGAATTGAACAATTGAAACAAAGCAACAAAAATGCAAATAACAAAAGAAGAAATGAAAATGAATTGGAAGGGATAAAACCTGATCTAGAGCGTAGGCTCTGATACCAAATGATACGGAACCTCCAAGAATAAGCCTGAGAACCCCTTGATTTTGAACCCCCACAGCATTAACTTGAAAACCCCTAGTCGAATTCGGTACAACCCCCAAGGATTAGGTTAGATTTCAGATTACCTTGAATTGATCAAATATCCAAGATTTCGAAACAAGTCAGTTCCTAAATCCCATATTCGAAACACTCCACAAGAAAGTTGATCAAACTACTTGAATGTTTCTGAAGCATGTATTCAAGCAAGAACACAAAAATAAAAAGCAATTCGGCTTTAGGTTAATTAATTCGTTCAAAACTTCAAAACTGATGTCTTACAACCCTAAATGAGATATAAATAGCTAAACCCTAATTAGGGTTATTAAGTAGCGTTTGGCTTTCTAATCAAATTTTAAGAAATAATAAAGTAATCAAAGTCCCAATTTAATACCAAACAAACAAGGCCCTTACTTTTTAAATGAGCATAACTAGTGGGCCTTAATACATATTAAAATAACAATTCAGCTAATTATTTAACTATAAATAAGCCCAACTAGTGACTTGAGCCAAATATGCTCCAATTTGCATCCTTGATCAGCCATATCGTGCACCTTCAGCTCCTCTTCAACAAAATGTTGCATGTAGCCTTGTGACGTCTCTATCAAAAGATGTAGAGAAATTTTGTGCTAAATGCGTGACATGTATGAAAGCAAAGTCCAAAGTAAGACCACATGGTTTGTATATGCCTTTAAGTGTACCTAGTGAACCTTGGGTAGACTTATCTATGGACTTTATTTTGGGGCTACCTAGGACAAAAAAGGGCCATGATAGTTTATTTGTTGTGGTTGATAGATTTTCTAAAATGGCACATTTCATTCCATGTCATAAAACTGATGATGCATGCCATATATCTTATTTGTTCTTTAGAGAAGTAGTGAGATTGCATGGTATTCCTAGGACCATAGTAAGTGATCGAGATGTAAAATTTTTGAGTCATTTTTGGAAAGTCCTATGGGGAAAGTTAGGTACAAAGCTTTGTTTCTCTACTACATCCCATCCGCAAACAGATGGGCAGACGGAATTTGTTAATAGGACTGTGGGCACTCTTCTTCGTACCATGATTAAACAAAATTTGGAATGTTGTAGTGATGGAAGCATTGAAGAACCAATAAAGGGAGACTTGCTGGTTGCTAGGCGTGCTCTTAACACGCAATTGAAGGAGGAAAACCATGAAGAACAATGAGACAACTTGTTCCATACAAGGTGTCACGTTCAAGGCAAGGCTTGTATTGTGATTATAGATGGTGGAAGCTGTACCAATGTGGTAAGTACAATCTTGGTTGATCGATTGGGACTGCCTACAAAACCTCACCCCCGACCTTACAAACTTCAGTGACTGAATGAATGTAGAGAGGTTAAGGTAAATCGACAATCTAACATTTCTTTTTCCATTGGTAAATATCATGATGAGGTGTTATGTGATGTGGTGCCAATGCAGGAGAGATTTTACTTGGACGTCCATGGCAGTATGATAGGCGAGCTATGCATGATGGATACCTCAATCGGTATTCATTCACTAAGGATGGACGAAAGACAATTCTGACCCCACTCTCTTCAAAAGAAGTGTATGAAGATCAATGTAAAATGGAAAGAATGAGACTTGAATTTGAAAAGAAAGAAAGAGTGACAAAAAAATGAGTGAAAAAATCAGATTGCAAATGAAAAGAAAGAGAGAAAAGAAAAATCAAAATAAATTCAGTTTGAGAAAAATAGAGAAGGAGAGAAGAATGTGAGTTTGTTAGCTAGTACAAGTGAGGTTAAACATGCTTTTTACACCAATCAGCCTATGTTTGTACTTTTGTGCAAAGAGGCTCGTTTAGATACTACTGTTTTTAACCAATCTTTGCCTAGTGTGTTTGTTGATCTTTTGCAGGAATATGCGAATTTGTTTCCCGAAGAAATGCCTGATGAATTCTGCCAATCAGAGGCATAGAGCATCAAATTGATTTCATTTCGGGAGCTTCCATTCCCAATAGGCCAGCATATCGAGCTAATCCTTTCGAAACAAAGGAGATACAAAAGCAAGTGGAGGAATTGCTAGCTAAGGGATACGTGAGGGAAAGTTTGAGTCCTTGTTCGGTTCCTATTATTCTTGTGCCAAAGAAGGATGGGACGTGGAAGATGAGCATGGATTGCAGAGCCATCAATAAAATCACTATAAAGTATCGTCATCCTATTCTTAGACTAGATGATATGCTTGATGAGTTACATGGTTCTTGTTTGTTCACGAAAATTGATTTGAAATCTGGTTATTATCAAATTCGAATGAGTGTGGGTGATGAGTGGAAAACATCATTTAAGACTAAATATGGGCTGTATGAGTGGTTGGTTATGCCGTTTGGTCTTACTAATGCACCTAGTACATTCATGCGTTTGATGAATCATGTGTTGCATCAGCACTTGGGTAAATTTGTTGTTGTTTACTTTGATGATATTCTTGTTTACTCTAAGTGTTTGGATGATCATGTCATACATGTGCGTCTTGTGTTAGACATTCTTAGGCGTGAGAAGTTGTATGCTAACCTTAAGAAGTGTAGTTTTTGCATGGATAAGCCGTGTTGGTGCAGGGTCAGTACCAGGAGGGGTGACCTGCTGGGAAGTGCTTAGCCCAGCCGTGCTGGTGCAGGGTCAGTACCAGAATGGGTGTCCACCTAGGAAGTGCTTGGCCCGGCCACATCATTTGGTATCAGAGCTTATTTATCAGGTCTAGTCCCACTGCTTCAGGTTCGAGGATGAACCTCCTTAAAGAGAGAGGGAATGATATGTCCGAGGGTCTGGAAGGTTGTAGATCAGGTTCGATAAAAGGTGGCGGTGAGCCCATGTTTGATCCAAATAAAGGAAATGGGTGCGCCTATGCTGACAGCTTAAGCTTTTGGTAGAAATGGTTAGCATTCTTTCCGTATTACCACACATCCTAACCCACTAAGGAAAATATAAAGTATAAAAAAACGGCCAAACTAAAACCCTTTAAAAATAAGAACACGCTCCACTTTATTTGGGCTGTCCATGGGCCTTAAATTACTTCCCAAGGCTGTATATGAACCCCCATGGACCTTTCTTGCATGTTGGACCTCTTTAGCTAGTCTTTAGCTTCCATATTCACACTAAGCATCATAATCAGCTTTGGTGTGCCTTCTTCAAGCTCTATTGTGCACTTTTTCATTGCCATTTCAGCCACTTCCTTTGAAATTTGATCTTGAATATGTAATCCCATAGCTGCTCCTAACTTCTTAGCTCTGCTCCTAGTCAATGGCCCATTTGGAAGCACCAATGGATCCTTACCTCGTGGCTGGTTCGTATCATCTTTTCTCACAAAAAGCACTCCTTAACTCTTTTTCTTTTGCATAGAAACACTCTCTTTTATTTTCTCTCCCTTTCTCTTTTTCTCTCACCAATGGGCCATTTTTATCATTCTTTTTCTCACACTTGGCCTCTTGTACTCCATTTTTATTTGTTTTACCCTCACCACCAGAATTCTTTTCAAATGATCTCAAAATCTTTACTTGATCTTCATACACTTGTTTAGGTGACAATGGAGCAAGAGTGAAATTTAAACCATTTAGGCTGAAAGAATAATGATTCTTAAAGCCATCATGAAAAGCTTTTCTATCAAACTACCATGGATGACCAGGAAGGAAATGGCTAGCATGCATAGGCACAACATCACAGCAAACTTCATCTTTGTATCTCCCAATTGCAAAAGAAAATAGAACCTGCTTTGTTACCCTCACCTCTCCACAATCATTCAACCATTGCAGCTTGTAAGGGCTAGGATGTTTTGTGCATGCTAACCCTAATTTATCTACAAAATCAGTACTAGCAACATTTGCACAACTACCCCCATCAATGATCATGCTGCACACTTTTCCATTCACAATGCAACGAGTTTGGAAAATGTTCTCTCTTTGATTACTTTCTTCATCTTTAATTTTCATGTTTAAAGCTCTTCTAATAACCAAAGATTTACCATGGGCAGGATATTCAATAATATGTTCAATTTCCTCTAATGGTGGCATGCTATCATTATCATCATCACTTTCATGTTCACTAGCACTATCAATTTCACCATTATCTCATATCAACATAATTTTCTTATTTGGACATTGAGATGCTATATGCCCTACTCCTAAACACCTAAAGCATTTAATGGTACTATGCTTTTGATTAGAGTTAGATGTTTTAGAGTTACCTTTAGGGTCATCTAGAACTTGTTTTTCCTTTCCTTTCAAGGCAGCCTCCTTCCCTTTAGGGTCATCTAGAACTTGTTTTTCCTTTCCTTTCAAGGTAGCCTCCTTCCCTTTAGGATTATCATTTTTCTTTGGCCATTTTGAAGTGAAACTAGAGTTGGAATTAGAAAATCCCTTTGCTGCTCCCTTGAGTTTCAGTTGCTTCTCCACTTTCATGGCCATTTGTACCATATCTTCAAGCTCCACATAATGATGTAATTCAATTATGTTAGCAATCTCTCTATTCAGCCCACTCAAAAATTGAGCCATAGTGATTTTTGGATCCTCCTCTATATTAGTTCTACTAATGATCATCTCCATCTCTTTATGGTAATCCTCCACTGATATGGATCCTTGAGTTAACCGCTGTAATTTTTGGTGAAGCTCCCTATAGTAGTAAGATGGTACAAATCTCTTTCTCATCACAGTTTTCATTTCAGACCAAGTAGTGATGGTTCTTTCTCCATTTCTCCTCTTGGAAATCATCAATTGATCCCACCAAATTAGTGCATAATATGTGAATTCAACTACTGCAATTTTAACTTTCTTCATTTCACTATAATTATGACAATCAAACACCAACTCAACTTTTCTTTCACATTCAAGGTAAGCTTCAGCATTATTTCTCCCCTTGAATGATGATATCTTCATTTTTATGGAAGATATGTTACTGTCCCTTTGTTGAGGCCTTCTTTAAGCAATTGATTCCTCACTTTCTTCATCATCTTCCCTTTCTATCTCATCATCATTCATCATGTTTCCTCTCCCTCTATTCTGCCCCCTTCGATTAGTATCATTCTGCTGCCTTTGCATTATGCTGTCTACATCAACTCTCATGTTGTTTATGGCCAAATCAAACCTTTCAAATCTCCTTTGCATTGCCTCTAACATGAAGGCTATGTCATTTATGGTCATATCACGTTTTTCACTTCCAGAATTTGACATGGTGTAAGAAGAACCTACAAGAAAATGTTAGTAAAGAAAATTTCCTCACCTCACTCCCTTACGTGTTTCACTCAAGATCAGATTGTCACTCCTCTTGTATTTCACTCAAACCTTGGTCCTTTTTACCTCTCAATTCTTCTATTATCAAGTTGAATTTCAGAATTGAATCCACTTAAATCAAGTAAAACAAGTTTTGTTTTAAAGACTCTACAGGAACCTAATGAACAAAATGAATTCAGCAATTCTAGAAGCAATTTAATTTTAAACAACAAGAACTGAAAGTTAACACAAGAAGCAAAAAGTATTTGTGTTAATCAAACCAAAGTAACTATGATTGAGAATTAGCTACTTAATGCATACAAGAAACAAGAGGTATATGAAAGAAAGAAACTAAGAATACAAAGAAAAACAATTATAGATACTAAAAAAAAAACAGAATTCAAATCACTCCAATGAGTAATCTGAATATGCAACCTAAATCTATTCCCAATGCAAGATATGCTCTAAATATCAGATTTTAAATGCTAAATGGATGCATAATGAGAAGCTGATGTAATTTGATCAAATATAATAAGGTAGCAAGCTGTTAATGGTATAAATATGCAAAAAATCTCAAACACTTGTGAAGAAAAATATTGGACATAAACAGGTACGATTTTTTTTTTCTTTTATGTTGAAGAAGTTGAATCTGATTCTTTTTTTTTTCTTTTGATATTTTCCTTCTTTTTTTAAAAAAACTTTTAGTAAACAAGGATAAAAATTGAAAAGTTAAACAAAAGTCCACATATTTGAAGAATAAGAACAAGGTGCAACAAGAACAGAAAATGAAGAAATATAGAAACTTAATATGATTCGTTTTTTTTTTCTTTTTTTTTCCTTTGGATAATTAAAACATAAAAGATATCTAGAGATTTATCTTCAAGCCAAAGCTCTGATACCAAATGATGTGGAACCCATGGATCAAATATTACATCTAGAACCCCACATACACATCTAGCATAGAATCTTAGAACTCAAAAACAAATCATCCCTACCAAACCCACAACTAACCTGTAATTGAGAACTTGGGTGATTGGGATGAAGAAATGAATTGATTTAAACGCCACAAGTCAGACTTGATAAGTTAGAACCAATTCTTCATGCAACAAGAATAAGAAGAAAACCTCTCAAACTTGAAAACACATCAATTACATTCAGTATAAACTGGAAATTTTTAGTCACCCTCTTGAGTTCTTTTTCCCCTCCCTATATAGTTGGAAAATAAGAACTAATGGCTTAAAGGTCTAGGTTTACATGTATCTAGTCATAATAGCATTAATTATTCATCCACATCAATAATATAACCTAAATTACTGCCCATAATTCTGACAAAATTGATGGGCAGATTCTACATGCATTTTGATATTGGTTCACATGTGTCTAGTCACACTAGCACTAAACCACATCAATATTATATTCCAAATTCATGCTAATGCCCATCACCATACTTATGGGCAAATTCTTCATGCTTCTTGGTGAGTTTTTGACTTTCTCTTCATGAACCATCATATTCAGTACAAGTTGGTCTCCCTTTTCATTAATCCACCTTTGGATGAAGTGTTGGAACACATGCTGGAATTTCTTTGATTGTGATCTTGTGATTGGTCCACTTGGCATAATGATATCATCAACATATTTGTTGCCTTGTGTAGATTCATCAAGCTTGCTTATAGTTTCCTCATCATGGCCCATTCCAAGTTTTAGAATGAAACAATGACAATGCCTACAAAATCGATCTACCAGGTGAGTATAATGTTTTTGCAACTTTCAAATTTAGTGATCTTTCTCGTTTTGATGTAGGTTCAGCTTTGAGGACAAATCTATTTTAGCAAGGAGGGAATGATGAGAAAACTATAAGCAATCTTGGTGAATCCACACAATGCAGCAAATATGTTGACGATATCATTATGCCAAGTGGACCAATCACAAGATCACAATAAAAAAAACTCCAGCATGTGTTCCAACACTTCATTCAAAGGTGGATTAATGAAGAGGGAGACCAACTTGTACTGAATATGAAGGAACATGAAGAGGAAGTCAGAAACTCACCAAGAAGCATGAAGAATCTGCCCATAAATATGGTAATGGGCATTAGCACGAATTTGGAATATAATATTAATGTGGTTTAGTGCTAGTGTGACTAGACACATGTGAACCAACACCAAAATGCATGTAGAATCTGTCCATCAATGTTGTCCGAATTATGGGCAGTAATTTAGAATATATTATTGATGTGGATGGATAATTAATGCTAGTGTGACTAGATACAAGTAAACCTAGAATTTGAAGCCATTAGTTCTTCATTTGCAGCTATACAGGGAGGGGAAAAAGAACTCAAAAGGGCTGATACGAATTTCTAGTTTATGTTGAATGTAATTGATGTGTTTTCAAGTTTGAGAGGTTTTCTTCTTATTCTATTTGTGGGTTTGGTAGGGAGAATTTGTTTTGAGTTATAAGATTCTATGCTAGATGTGTATGTGGGGTTCTAGATGTAATATTTGATCCATGGGTTCCGCATCAGTTTGTCCATCTGTTTGTGGATGACAAGTGGTTGAATACAATAGCCTCATACTCAACTTGTTCCAAAGTGTTTTCCAAAAGTGGCTAAGAAACTTTACATCTCTATCACTCACAATTGTTCTTGGGATGCTATGTAATCTCACAATTTCTTTGAAGAACAACCCCACAACATGTGTTGCATCATTAGTTTTGTTGCATGTAATGAAATGTGTTATCTTGCTAAAACTGTCCACAACATCAAAAATAGAATCTCTCCCCCCTTTAGACCTAGGTAAAGCCAAGACAAAGTCCATTGATATATCAACCCAGGGTTCATTAGGTATAGGAAGAGGGTTATACAGCCTATGAGGCATTACTCTAGATTTAGCTTGTTTACTTGTAATGCATTTCTCACATATCCTCTCAACATCTCTTTTCATTTGTGGCCAAAAGAAATGCTCACTTAACACACCTAGAGTCTTTTTAATTCCAAAATGTCCCATTAACCCACCACTATATGCCTCCCTCACAAGTAATTCTCTCATTGAACATTGAGGAATACACAGCTTGTTTTCTTTAAAAAGAAAACCATCATGCCTATAGAATTTGTCAAACCCACCTTTCTCACATGCCCCATAAACACTAGCAAAATCAAGGTCAGAATTATACAAATTTTTAATGTACTGAAAACCAAATAATTTTGCATCAAGTTTAGAAATTAGAGCATATGATACGGAACCTCCAAGAATAAGCCTGAGAACTCCTTGATGTCGAACCCCCACAGCATTAACTTGAAAACCCCTAGTCGAATTCAGCACAACCTCCAAGGATTAGGTTAGATTTCAGATTACCTTGAATTGATCACAGACCTAAGATTTCGAAACAAACTAGTTCCTAAACCCCAGAATCGAAACACTCCACAAGAAAGTTGATCAAACTACTTAAATGTTTCTAAGCATGCATTCTACTCAAGAACACAAAGATAAAAGCAAATTCGGCTTTTAGGTTAATAATTTGTCAAAAACTAAAACTAATGTCTTACAACCCTAAATGAGATATAAATAGCTAAACCCTAATTAGGGTTATTAAGTAGCATTTGGTTTTCTAATCAAATTTTAAGAAATAATAAAGTAAACAAAGTTCTAATTTAATACAAAAAAAAACAGGGCCCTTACTTTTTAAATAAGCATAACTAGTGGGCCTTAATACATATTAATTACAAGCCTCATTCATGAATTTCAACTTGTAGCAAGTTGTAATTGACTTCCTTTGGTCTTGTCTCCAAGCTTGTAATTCCTTGCAAACCATAGTTAGCCAAATTCACCAAATCTTGCAAATGGCAAATTAGTGCTTGCTGAATCTTTTTGGCTCGCGATCTAGTTATAGGACCTTGTGGCAGAATAATTGGATTGATGATCTCCTCAACTTGTTCCTCACGTCCTAACTCTTGCTCATCCTTGCAGTGTGCTGGTTGTTCCACAACATTTCCCCTCTCCTCAAAAGGATTCGTCCTCGAATCAAAAGCATCACCTACATCAAAAGGACTTAAATCAGCAACATTAAATGAAGCACTTATATTATACTCACCTGGCAAATCCACTTTATATGCATTGTCATTAATCCTTTCAAGTATCTGAAAAGGACTATCTCCTCATGGGTTTAACTTGGACTTTCTTTGGTGTGGAAATCATTCTTTGCGAAAATGAACCCAAACCCAATCACCAGGCTGAAAAATCATTGGCTTCCTTCCTTTATTCACTCGAGAAGCTACTTTAGCATTTTGCCTTTCAGTCCTTTCCTTAACCTGTTTATGTAACTTCTTCACAAAATCTGCCTTTGAGCTAGCATCAACACTCACAAAATCATTAGATGACAATGGCAAAATATCCAAAGGAGTAAGCGGATTAAAACCATAAAAAATTTCAAATGGAGAACAATTAGTAGTGCTATGAACAGCCCTATTATAAGCAAACTCCACAAATGGTAAACAATCCTCCCACATCCTAATATTCTTTTCTATCACTGCCCTAAGCAATATAATCAATGTTCGATTCACAACCTCAGTTTGACCATCGGTTTGAGGATGGCAAGTAGTAGAAAACAATAACATAGTCCCCAATTTTCCCCATAAAACACTCCAAAAATGACTCAAAAACTTAACATCTCTATCACTAACAATGCTTTTGGGCATGCCATGTAAATGAACAACCTCTTTAAAGAACAAATCAGCAATCAATTTAGCATCATCAGTTTTATGACATGGTATAAAATGAGTCATTTTACTAAATCTATCAACCACAACAAATATACTATCACGACCTCTCCTAGTTTTAGGTAATCCAAGCACAAAATCCATAGACAAATCAGTCCAAGGTCCATTAGGAACAGGTAATGGCGTGTACAAACCATGCGGTTTCACCCTAGACTTAGCTTCTCTACATGTTATGCAATGCTCACAAACTTTATGCACATCATGTTTCATACCAGGCCAATAAAAATGTTCTATCAACACATCATAGGTCTTACTTACCCCAAAATGACCCATCAAACCTCCTCCATGTGCTTCCTTAACTAACAACTCTCTCATGGAACACTTAGGATTACACAATATATTTCTCTTAAACAAGAAACCATCAAACAAATGAAAGTCTTTTGAAACAGCCACATCTCCACACGAATTATATATGTCACCAAATTCACATCACTAACATATAATTCCTTAATATGCTCAAAACCCAATAATCTAGCACTAAGAGAATTAAGTAAAACATACCTTCGCGACAACACATCAGCCACTACATTCTCTTTACCTCGCTTGTATTTAATCACATATGGAAATGTTTCTATGAATTCCACCCATTTGGCATGTCTACGATTCAGCTTATCTTGACCTTTCAAATGCTTTAAACTTTCATGATCAGTATGTATCACAAACTCTTTTGACCACAAATAATGCTGCCATGTATGCAAATCTCGAAACAATGCATATAACTCCTTATCATATGTCGGATACTTCAAAGCCGCTCCACTTAGTTTTTCGCTAAAGTACATCAACGGCCTTTGATCCTGTATCAAAACAGCTCCAATTCCTATGCCACTTGCATCACATTCAATCTCAAAAGTCTTATCAAAATTAGGCAAAGCAAGCAAGGGTGCATTACACAATTTATCCTTAAGTTCATTAAATGCATGTTCTTGTGCATCTTCCCAAACAAAACCGACATTTTTCTTAACTAACTCATTCAAAGGTGGAGCTATAGTACTGAAATTTCTAATGAATCTCCTATAGAAACCAGCAAGTCCATGAAAACTCCTCACCTCACTAGCATTCTTAGGTTTCGGCCAGTCCCTAATAGCCTTTACCTTTTCCTCATCAACCTTAATACCTTGACTAGACACCACAAAACCAAGAAAATGAACCTTATCCATGCAAAAACTACACTTCTTAAGGTTAGCATACAACTTCTCATGCCTAAGAATGTCTAACACAAGACGCACATGTATGACATGATCATCCAAACACTTAGAGTAAACAAGAATATCATCAAAGTAAACAACAACAAAATTACCCAAGTGCTCACGCAACACATGATTCATCAAACGCATGAATGTGCTAGGTGCATTAGTAAGACCAAACAGCATAACCAACCACTCATACAACCCATATTTAGTCTTAAATGTTGTTTTCCACTCATCACCCACACTCATTCGAATTTGATAATAACCAGATTTCAAATCAATTTTCGTGAACAAACAAGAACCATGTAACTCATCAAGCATATCATCTAGTCTAGGAATAGGATGACGATACTTTACAGTGATTTTATTGATGGCTCTGCAATCCACGCACATCCTCCACGTCCCATCCTTCTTTGGCACAAGAATAATAGGAACCAAACAAGGACTCAAACTTTCCCTCACGTATCCCTTAGCTAGCAATTCCTCCACTTGCTTTTGTATCTCCTTTGTCTCGAAAGGATTAGCTCGATAAGCTGGCCTATTGGGAATGGAAGCTCCCAGAATGAAATCAATTTGATGCTCTATCCCTCTGATTGGAGGCAATTCATCAGGCATTTCTTAGGGAAACAAATCCGCATATTCCGGTAAAAGATCAAAAAACACACTAGGCAAAGATTGGTTAAAAATAGTAGTATCTAAACCAGCCTCTTTGCACAAAAGCACAAACATAGGCTGATTGGTGTAAAAAGCATGTTTAACCTCACTTGTACTAGCTAACAAACTCACATTCTTCTCTCCTTCTCTATTTTTCTCAAGCTGAATTTGTTTTGATTTTTCTTTTCTCTCTTTCTTTTCATTTGCAATCTGATTTTTTTCACTCATTTTTTTGTCACTCTCTCTTTCTTTCTTTTCGAATTCAAGTCTCATTCTTTCCTTTTTACATTGATCTTCATACACTTCTTTTGAAGAGAGTGGGGTCAGAATTGTCTTTCGTCCATCCTTAGTGAATGAATACCGATTGAGGTATCCATCATGCATAGCTCGCCTATCATACTACCATGGACTTCCAAGTAAAATCTCTCCAACATGCATTGGCACCACATCACACAACACCTCATCATGATATTTACCAATGGAAAAAAGAAATGTTAGATTGTCGATTTACCTTAACCTCTCCACATTCATTCAGCCACTGAAGTTTGTAAGGTCGGGGGTGAGGTTTCGTAGGCAGCCCCAATCGATCAACCAAGAGTGTACTTACCACATTGGTATAGCTTCCACCATCCACAATCACAATACAAGCCTTGCCTTGAACGTGACACCTTGTATGGAACAAGTTGTCTCGTTGTTCTTCATGGTTTTCCTCCTTCAATTGCGTGTTAAGAGCACGCCTAGCAACCAGCAAGTCTCCCTTTATTGGTTCTTCAATGCTCCCATCACTACAACATTCCAAGTCTTGCTTTTCTCCATCTTCACTCTCATCGTCACCTTCTTCTTCATCAGTCACTATCTCACCATTTCTTACGGTCATAACTCTCTTGTTTGGACATTCTTTGCTGATATGTCCCACACCTTGGCACTTCCAACACTTAATATCTCGATTTCGCAGCTTAGGCTCTTCAACTTTGGATTTGTCTTTAGAACTTGTTTCGGCCTTTGCTTTCCCACTATCTTGACCAGCCTTGTTTCTTTCCTTGTAATCACGCCTTCCTTCCCTATTCCAAGGAGAAATAGAATTAGAAACAGGTTTCAAATGATACCTTGATGGTCGTCTTCCTTGGAGTTATTTTTCCACCTTGACGGCAATATGCACCATCTCTTCTAACTCCACATAAGGCTGCAAATCAACCTGATAAGCAATGTCCGAATTCAAACCAGCCAAGAAACGTGCCTTAGTAGTCTCCATGTCTTCATCTATATTAGCTCTAGTCATTAACATTTCCATTTCTTTGTAGTAGTTATCAACACTTTTACTACCTTGTTTAAGAACCTGAAGTCTTTGTATAATTTCCCTATGGAAATGTCTAGGCACAAACCTCTTCCTCATGACCGATTTAAGATCAGCCCAAGTCTCAATTGGATACTCCAAATTCCTTCTTCTACTAGTCACTAACTGATCCCACCAAGCTATAGCATAATCTGTAAATTGAGTAACAATAAGCTTGACCTTCTTTTCCTCAGTACATCGATGGCAATCAAATATGAGATCAACCAGCTTTTCCCATTGCAAATAAGCTTCTGGATCTGATTTACCACGAAAGTTAGGAATTTTCAACTTGATGCTTCCCAAGCTCCTATCAACGACTTCATCATCACCATGATTTCTACCATAGAAAGCATTATTATTCAAACTTCCTCTACCTCGACGGGTACCACAGCCTCCTCTACCTCCACCTCTATGTAGAGCTCCTCCAACCAGACTTACATTATCATCCTCAAGCTCATTTTCATCTTCCAAATGTTCAGGTTGTTGCATTTGATTTCTGCCACCTCTTTGCCTCTCATTGCGCTCCGGTGTGGATCTTTCAACATTTTGCAACCTCAAATCCATGTGCTCTAATGTTTCTATTATGTTCTCCATAACACGGTATAAACGTGTAAATTCAGCTTGCTACGCCTCACGCAATCGAGCTGGATCAATTTGAACACCCCTGTCGCTGTCATCTCGGCCAGACATTTTTCCTGCAATAAAAGGTTAGAACAAAACAAATAAAAGGCCTCACAACACTCCCTCACGTGTTTACACTCAATAGATGGGGTTGGTCACTCGTGTTCCACTCAATATAATGTATTCACTCACGGCTTAGCTCACACCTCTCAAGCTAATTTCTTTTATGTTCTTAGGTGAATCCCACTTTATGAAACAAATCAAATAGTCTTCCGTGTGTAGTATCCCAAGTCTGAAATTTCAAATGAATCACTAGTGCAATTCGAATCAAAACAGCCCCTCAATGGTGAAAATTTCATGACCAAAAATTATATTGATTCTAACCTATCTAGATTCGACCCTTTTTCACCTAAATAACAAGGAGAATGAAAAAATTTTGTTGAAGTGGTTTTTTTTTTCTCCCTCTCACTATCTCTCTTGATGGGGGCGACCTTAGTTCACACCACACAAAACTTTTACCCAATTAAGTAACAAGAACAAGGTCTAATATAGAGTACTGTCTTTGAAACTCGAAATTGAATCAGAATGAATAATCAAGAACAAGATTCAAATTTAGCACACTTTGTTGAATTTCGAATTCAAATCAGTATGATGAACAAGACCAAGATTCAAATTTAAAACACCTTTTCTTGAGTTTTGAATTTTAGGTTTTATAATTTTTTTTTGAATTTTCGAATTTGAAAGAAAACGAAAATGATTCAAGGAACAAATAACTTAGACGATCAAGAAACAAAGAAAATGATTCAAGAATCAAGAACAAAAGAAACAGAATGAAAATAACAAGAGAAGAAACTAAAATGAATTTGATAGGGATAAAACCTTATCTAGAGCGTAGGCTCTGATACCAAATGATACGGAACCTCCAAGAATAAGCCTGAGAACTCCTTGATGTCGAACCCCCATAGAATTAACTTGAAAACCCCTAGTCGAATTCAGCACAACCTCCAAGGATTAGGTTAGATTTCAGATTACCTTGAATTGATCACAGACCTAATATTTTGAAACAAACTAGTTCCTAAACCCCAGAATCGAAACACTCCACAAGAAAGTTGATCAAACTACTTGAATGTTTCTAAGCATGCATTCTACTCAAGAACACAAAGATAAAAGCAAATAAGGCTTTTAGGTTAATAATTTGTCAAAAACTAAAACTGATGTCTTACAACCCTAAATGAGATATAAATAGCTAAATCCTAATTAGGGTTATTAAGTAGCATTTGGTTTTCTAATCAAATTTTAAGAAATAATAAAGTAAACAAAATTCTAATTTAATACAAAACAAACAGGGCCCTTACTTTTTAAATATGCATAACTAGTGGGCCTTAATACATATTAATTACAAGCCTCATTCATGAATTTCAACTTGTAGCAAGTTGTAATTGACTTCCTTTGGTCTTGTCTCCAAGCTTGTAATTCCTTGCAAACCATAGTTAGCCAAATTCACCAAATCTTGCAAATGGCAAATTAGTGCTTGCTGAATCTTTTTGGCTCGCGATCTAGTTATAGAATCTTGTGGCAGAATAATTGGATTGATGATCTCCTCAACTTGTTCCTCACGTCCTAACTCTTGCTCATCCTTGCGGTGTGCTGGTTGTTCCACAACAACATACCTTCTAGAAAGAGCATCAGCAACCACATTTTCCTTACCTTGTTTGTACTTGATGATGTAAGGAAAAGATTCAATGAATTCCACCAATTTTGCATGTCTTTTACACAACTTCCCTTATCCTTTGAGATACTTTAAGGACTCATGATCAGTGTGGATTATGAATTCCTTGTAGTAAATCATAGAACTCTTTGTCATATGTAGGGTAGTTTAAACTTGCTCCACTTAATTTCTCACTAAAGAATGCAATTGGCTTACCTTCTTGGATAAAGACTCCACCTATACCTATGCCACTGGCATCACACTTAATTTCAAAAGTTTTAGAAAAATTAGGCAAAACATGTAAAGGTCCTGAACAAAGTTTATCTTTAAGCAAGTTAAAAGCCTCATCTTGTTCTTTACCCCACTTAAATCCTACATTTTTCTTAGTGCATTCATTCAAAGGTGCATCAATTGTAAAGAAATCCTTAATGAATCTCCTATAAAATCTAGCAAGACCATGAAAACTTCTTATATCACTAACACTAGTGGGCTTTGGCCATTCTCTAATTACTTTCACTTTTTCTTGATCAACATGTATTCCTTTATCATTAACAACATAACCAAGAAAAGTAATTTCATTAGTGCAAAAGATGCATTTTTTTAGATTAGCATACAACTTTTCCTTTCTAAGCACATCAAAAACAGATTTCAAATGTTGTACATGCTCATCTAAAGTCTTGCTATAGATCAGAATATCATCAAAATAAACAATCACAAAACTTTCCAATAAAATCTCGCAAAACATGGTTCATCAATCTCATGAAAGTTCTAGGTGCATTAGTTAAACCAAAAGGCATTACTAACCACTCATATAATCCATGCTTAGTTTTGAAAGCTATTTTCCATTCATCACCTTCACGCATTCTTATTTGACAATATCCACATTTAAAATCAATTTTTGAAAACACACAAGAACCATGCAATTCATCCAACATATCATCTAGCCTAGGAATAGGGTGTCTATACTTCACCATGATTTTGTTGATGGCTCAACAATCAACACATATTCTCCAAGTTCCATCCTTTTTAGGCGCTATTTGATGTGAACCAGCATAGCAAGGATCCATTGGTGCTACAACAAGGGCCATTGACGAGGAATAAAGCAAAGAAATATGGCATCACTCTTGGAATGCATATTCAATACTTTATTACAAGAGAGGTGACTGAATTAGCATGGGACAAGTGCGAGAAGGAACTAGAAGACCAACCCAAGCTAGTCATGGTGCTGGATTGTACACATGGTGCTGAAATGTGCGAATTGTCCAGCCAATACCACAACCACCCTGTGAAATCTACTGTTTCACAACCCCCTATACCAGTTTCAGCAAGAACGACTTTGGCATGCTTAACACATGTTTGGGGCGTGTTTTTTGAGTCTTTTAAGTGGTCCCCTCCATATTTTGCTTATTAGGTTTTTATTGTAATATTTAGTTAATAGTTTTCCTTATAGGAAATATGTTGATGATATCATTATGCCAAGTGGACCAATCACAAGATCACAATCAAAGAAACTCCAGCATGTGTTCCAGCACTTCATTCAAAGGTGGATTAATGAAGAGGGAGACCAACTTGTAGTGAATATGATGGATCATGAAGAGGAAGTCAGAAAAATCACCAACAAGCATGAAGAATCTGCCCATAAGTATGGTGATGGGCATTAGCACGAATTTGGAATATAATATTGATATGGTTTAGTGCTAGTGTGACTAGACACATGTGAACCAACACCAAAATGCATGTGGAATCTGCCCATCAATGTTGTCATAATTATGGGCAGTAATTTAGAGTATATTATTGATGTGGATGAACAATTAATGCTATTGTGACTAGATACATGTAAACCTAGACTTTTAAGCCATTAGTTCTTCTTTTCCAACTATATAAGGATGGGAAAAAGAACTTAATAGGGTTGACTACGAATTTCCAGAATTGTTGAATGTAATTTCTGTGTTTTCAAGTTTGAGAGGTTTTCTTCTTATTCTTGTTGCATGAAGAATTGGTTCTAACTTATCAAGTCTCACTTGTGGCGTTTTAATCAATTCATTTCTTCATCCCAATCACCCAAGTTCTCAATTACAGGTTAGTTGTGGGTTTGGTAGGGAGGATTTGTTTTTGAGTTCTAAGATTCTATGCTAGATGTGTATGTGGAGTTCTAGATGTAATATTTGATCCATGGGTTCCGCATCATTTGGTATCAGAGCTTTGGCTTGAAGATAAATCTCTAGGTATCTTTTATGTTTTAATTATCCAAAGAAAAAAAAAACGAATCAGATTCAGTTTCTATATTTCTTCATTTTCTGTTCTTGTCGCACCTTGTTCTTATTCTTCAAATCTGTGAACTTTTGTTTAATTTTTCAATTTCTATCCTTGTTTACTGAAAGTTCAAAAGAAAAAAAGAGGAAAAGATCAAAAGAAAAACAAAAAAAAAAAGAAAAGAGAATCAGATTCAACTTCCTCAACATAAAAGAAAAAAAAATCGTACCTGTTTCTGTCCAGAATTTTTCTTCACAAGTGTTTGAGATTTTTTGCATATTTATACCATTAACAGCTTGCTACCTTATTATATTTGATCAAATTACATCAGCTCCTCATTATGCATCCATTTAGCATTTAAAATCTGATATTTAGAGCCTTTCTTGCATTGGGAATAGATTTAGGTTGCATATTCAGATTACTCATTGGAGTGATTTGAATTCTGTTTTTTTTTTTAGGATCCAGAATTGTTTTTCTTTGTATTCTTAGTTTCATTCTTTCATATACCTCTTGTTTCTTGTATGCATTAAGTAGCTAATTCTCAATCATAGTTACTTTGGTTTGATTAACACAAATACTTTTGCTTCTTGTGATAACTTTCAGTTCTTGTTGTCTAAAATTAAATTGCTTCTAGAATTGCAGAATTCATTTTGTTCATTAGGTTCCTTGTAGAGTCTTTAAAACAAAACTTGTTCTACTTGATTTAAGTGGATTCAATTATGAAATTCAACTTGATAAAAGAAGAATTGAGAGGTAAAAGGGACCAAGGTTTGAGTGAAATACAAGAGGAGTGTCAATCTGATCTTGAGTGAAACACGTAAGGGAGTGAGGTGAGAAAATTTTCTTTACTAACATTTTCTTGTAGGTTCTTCTTACACCATGTCAAATTCTGGAAGTGAAAAACGTGATATGACCATAAATGACATAGCCTTCATGTTAGAGGCAATGCAAAGGAGATTTGAAAGGTTTGATTTGACCATAAACAACATGAGAGGTGATGTAGACAGCATAATGCAAAGGCAGCGAAATGATACTAATCGAAGGGGGCAGAATAGAGGGAGAGGAAACATGATGAATGATGATGAGATAGAGAGGGAAGATGATGAAGAAAGTGAGCAATCAATTGCTCAAAGAAGACCTCAACAAAGGGACAGTAACATATCTTCCATAAAAATGAAGATACCATCCTTCAAGGGGAGAAATGATGCTGAAGCTTACCTTGAATGGGAAAGAAAAGTTGAGTTGGTGTTTGATTGTCATAATTATAGTGAAATGAAGAAAGTTAAGATTGCAGCAGTTGAATTCACAGATTATGCACTAATTTGGTGGGATCAATTGATGATTTCCAAGAGGAGAAATGGAGAAAGAACTATCACTACTTGGGCTGAAATGAAAACTGTGATGAGAAAGAGATTTGTACCATCTTACTACTATAGGGAGCTTCACCAAAAATTACAGCGGTTAACTCAAGGATCCATGTCAGTGGAGGATTACCATAAAGAGATGGAGATGATCATGAGTAGAACTAATATAGAGGAGGATCCAGAAATCACTATGGCTCAATTTTTGAGTGGGCTGAATAGAGAGATAGCTAACATAATTGAATTACATCATTATGTGGAGCTTGAAGATATGGTACACATGGCCATGAAAGTGGAGAAGCAACTGAAACTCAAGGGAGCAGCAAAGGGG
The DNA here is from genome assembly GCA_947685225.1 of Garcia nutans. Classification (NCBI taxonomy): domain Eukaryota; kingdom Viridiplantae; phylum Streptophyta; class Magnoliopsida; order Malpighiales; family Euphorbiaceae; genus Garcia; species Garcia nutans. Next base: position 23,459,097 of record CANTUV010000044.1, read on the forward strand.
TTTTCTAATTCCAGCTCTAGTTTCACTTCAAAATGGCCAAAGAAAGATGATAATCCTAAAGGGAAGGAGGCTGCTTGGAAAGGAAAGGAAAAACAAGTTCTAGATGACCCTAAAGGTAACTCTAAAACATCTAACTCTAATCAAAAGCATAGTACCATTAAATGCTTTAGGTGTTTAGGAGTAGGGCATATAGCATCTCAATGTCCAAATAAGAAGATCATGTTGATACGAGATAATGGTGAAATTGATAGTGCTAGTGAACATGAAAGTGATGATGATAATGATAGCATGCCACCATTAGAAGAAATTGAACATATTATTGAATATCCTGCCCATGGTGAATCTTTGGTTATTAGAAGAGCTTTAAACATGCAAATTAAAGATGAAGAAAGTAATCAAAGAGAGAACATTTTCCATACTCGTTGCATTGTGAATGGAAAAGTGTGCAGCATGATCATTGATGGGGGTAGTTGTGCAAATGTTGCTAGTACTGATTTTGTGGATAAATTAGGGTTGGCATGCACAAAACATCCTAGTCCTTACAAGCTGCAATGGTTGAATGATAGTGAAGAGGTGAGGGTAACAAAGCAGGTTCTGTTTTCTTTTGCAATTGGGAGATACAAAGATGAAGTTTGCTGTGATGTTGTGCCTATGCATGCTAGCCATATCCTTCTTGGTCGTCCATGGCAGTTTGATAGAAAAGCTTTGCATGATGGCTTTAAGAATCATTATTCTTTTAGCCTCAATGGTTTAAATTTCACTCTTGCTCCATTGTCACCTAAACAAGTGTATGAAGATCAAGTAAATATTTTGAGATCATTTGAAAAGAATTCTGGTGGTGAGGGTAAAACAAATAAAAATGGAGTACAAGAGGCCAAGTGTGAGAAAAAGAATGATAAAAATGGCCCATTGGTGAGAGAAAAAGAGAAAGGGAGAGAAAATAAAAGAGAGTGTTTCTATGCAAAAGAAAAGGAGTTAAGGAGTGCTTTTTATGAGAAAAGAAGTCTGATTGTACTTAGGTACAAAGAGACCTTGATTTCTACATCTAACCTTGATAACCCTTTTCCTAGTTGTGTTAGTTCTCTTTTACAGGAATTTGGAGATGTTTTTCCAGAAGATGTACCCAAAGGTTTACCACCTTTAAGAGGGATTGAGCATCAAATTGACTTCATTCCAGGCTCAACAATTCCTAATCGACCAGCTTATAGAAGTAATCCGGAGGAAACCAAGGAACTTCAAGGGCAAGTGGAGGAGTTGCTAGCAAAGGGACATGTGTGTGAAAGTATTAGTCCATGTACTATTCTGGTTTTACTAGTCCTAAAGAAGGATGAATCATTTGCCCATAAAGCAAATAAAAGAAGGAAACATGTGATTTTCCAACCTGGTAATTGGGTATGGGTTCATGTGAGAAAGAAAAGATTTCCTAAACAAAGAAAATCCAAGTTGGATGCAAGGGGAGATGGTCCTTTCCAAGTATTGGAGCAAATCAATGACAATGCCTACAAGATCGACTTACCTGGTGAGTATGGTATTAGTGCTACTTTTAATGTAACTGATTTATCTCCTTTTGATGATGCAGATTTGAGGACAAATCTTTTTAAAGAAGGGGAGAATGATGTGAACCAGCATAGCAAGGATCCATTGGTGCTACAACAAGGGCCATTGACGAGGAATAAAGCAAAGAAATATGGCATCACTCTTGGAATGCATATTCAATACTTTATTACAAGAGAGGTGACTGAATTAGCATGGGACAAGTGCGAGAAGGAACTAGAAGACCAACCCAAGCTAGTCATGGTGCTGGATTGTACACATGGTGCTGAAATGTGCGAATTGTCCAGCCAATACCACAACCACCCTGTGAAATCTACTGTTTCACAACCCCCTATACCAGTTTCAGCAAGAACGACTTTGGCATGCTTAACACATGTTTGGGGCGTGTTTTTTGAGTCTTTTAAGTGGTCCCCTCCATATTTTGCTTATTAGGTTTTTATTGTAATATTTAGTTAATAGTTTTCCTTATAGGAAATATGTTGATGATATCATTATGCCAAGTGGACCAATCACAAGATCACAATCAAAGAAACTCCAGCTTGTGTTCCAGCACTTCATTCAAAGGTGGATTAATGAAGAGGGAGACCAACTTGTAGTGAATATGATGGATCATGAAGAGGAAGTCAGAAAAATCACCAACAAGCATGAAGAATCTGCCCATAAGTATGGTGATGGGCATTAGCACGAATTTGGAATATAATATTGATATGGTTTAGTGCTAGTGTGACTAGACACATGTGAACCAACACCAAAATGCATGTGGAATCTGCCCATCAATGTTGTCATAATTATGGGCAGTAATTTAGAGTATATTATTGATGTGGATGAACAATTAATGCTATTGTGACTAGATACATGTAAACCTAGACTTTTAAGCCATTAGTTCTTCTTTTCCAACTATATAAGGATGGGAAAAAGAACTTAATAGGGTTGACTACGAATTTCCAGAATTGTTGAATGTAATTTCTGTGTTTTCAAGTTTGAGAGGTTTTCTTCTTATTCTTGTTGCATGAAGAATTGGTTCTAACTTATCAAGTCTCACTTGTGGCGTTTTAATCAATTCATTTCTTCATCCCAATCACCCAAGTTCTCAATTACAGGTTAGTTGTGGGTTTGGTAGGGAGGATTTGTTTTTGAGTTCTAAGATTCTATGCTAGATGTGTATGTGGAGTTCTAGATGTAATATTTGATCCATGGGTTCCGCATCACTATTAATATAGGAACAAGACATGGGCTCATGCTTTCACGCACATACCCTTTCTCCATAAGCTCACTTACTTTGTTGTGGAACAACCAGCACACCGCAAGGATGAGCAAGGCCTAGGACGTGAGGACCAAGTTGAGGAGATCATCAATCCAATTATTCTGCCACAAGGTCCTATAACTAGATCGCGAGCCAAAAAGATTCAGCAAGCACTAATTTGCCATTTGCAAGATTTGGTGAATTTGGCTAACTATGGTTTGCAAGGAATTACAAGCTTGGAGACAAGACCAAAGGAAGTCAATTACAACTTGCTACAAGTTGTAATTCACGAATGAGGCTTGTATTAAGGCCCACTAGTTATGTATTAAGGCCCACTAGTTATGCTCATTTAAAAAGTAAGGGCACTGTTTGTTTGGTTTTAAATTAGGACTTTGATTACTTTATTATTTCTTATATTTTGATTAGAAAGCCAAACGCTACTTAATAACCCTAATTAGGGTTTAGCTATTTATATCTCATTTAGGGTTGTAAGAGATTAGTTTTGAAGTTTCGAACGATTTTATAACCAAAAGCCGAATTAGCTTTTTATCTTTGTGTTCTTGCTTGAATACATGCTTTAGAAACATTCAAGTAGTTTGATCAACTTTCTTGTGGAGTGTTTCGAATCTGGGATTTAGGAACTAAACTGTTTCGAAATCTTGGATCTTTGATCAATTCAAGGTAATCTGAAATCTAACCTAATCCTTGGGGGTTGTACCGAATTCGACTAGGGGTTTTCAAGTTAATGCTGTGGGGGTTCGAAATCAAGGGGTTCTCAGGCTTATTCTTGGAGGTTCCGTATCATTTGGTATCAGAGCCAACGCTCTAGATCAGGTTTTATCCCTATCAATTTGTTTTCGTTTCTTCTTTTGTTATTTGCGTTTTTGTTGCTTTGTTTCAATTGTTCAATTCGTTCTCTTGTTTTCCTTGTTCCTCTGAATTGTTTTCTTTGTGGGTTATTTTCATTTTCGTTTTCTTCACCTGCTATTTGCGTTTTTGTTTCCTTTGTGGGTTACTTTCGTTTTCGTTTCTTCTCTTGTTAGTTTCGTTTTGTTTCTTTGTTATTGATCCTTGAATCGTTTTCGTTTTTCTTTCAAAGTCAAAAATTCAAAAAAAAAAATTCCTTAGTGTTCTAATTTAGTTTTCGTTTTGTGTTTGGAGTCTTATTTCAATTTTGAATTCAGTTTGCCTTTTTAGTCCAAATCATTTTTTTTCTTATTCTGAAATTGGGTTGGTTGATTTGTTCCGAATTGGTTTGTTCTATCTATTCCGAATTGGATTTGTTCTATTGTGGATTTCCGAATTGGGAATTTAGGTTGCTTTGTTCAAATTTGAAATTGTGTTCTTGATTGTTGATTTGAAATTTGTTGATTCGAAAGTGTTCTAAATCCAAATCTTATTCTTGTTAACCATTCTGAGTCTGTTTCGAATTTCCAAGAAAGTGTTTCAAACAAGTTTCAAAAGGAAAACTGAATTGGTCTAAAGGAAGTCTTGATTATTTATTCTGTTCCAATTTCGAGTTTCAAAAGGAAGTCCTCTAAATTGATCTTGTTCTTGTTACCTGATTGAAAAAAAAAAAAGTCGTGTGGTGTGAACTAGGGCTGCCCTTCAAAAGAGATAGTGAGAGGGAGCAAAAAAAAAAAAGAGTATAAAATCACTTCAAGAAAAAATTTTCATTTTCCTTGTTATTTAGGTGCTAAGGGTCGAATCTAAGTGGGTTAGAAGTAACTGAATTTTTTTCTCATGAAATTTCAGATTTTGGGATACTACACACGGAAGGCTATTTGAGTTGTTTCATAAAGTGTGATTCACTTAAGAACGTAAAAGATATCAGCTTGAGAGGTGTGAGCTGAACCGTGAGTGATTTCATATATTGAGTGAAACACGAGAAACCAACCTTCATCTATTGAGTGTAAACATGTGAGGGAGTGTTGTGAGGCCTTTTATTTGTTTTGTACTAACCTTTTATTGCAGGGAAAATGTCTGGCCAAGATGACAGTGACAGGGGTGTTCAGATTGATCCAGCTCGATTGCGTGAGGCGCAGCAAGCTGAATTTACACGTTTATACCGCACTATGGAGAACATAACAGAAACATTGGAGCGCATGGATTTGAGGTTGCAGAGTGTTGAAAGAGCCACACCGGAGCGCTTTGAGAGGCAAAGAGGTGGCAGAAATCGAATGCAACAGCCTGAACATTTGGAAGATGAAAATGAGCTTGAGGAGGATAATGCAAGTCTGGTTGGAGGAACTCTACATAGAGGTGGAGGTAGAGGAGGACGTGGTGCTGGAAGAGGTAGAGGAAGGATGAATAATAATCCTTTCTATGGTAGAAATCATGGTGATGATGAAGTCGTTGATAGGAGCTTGGGAAGCATCAAGCTGAAAATTCCTAATTTTCGTGGTAAATCAGATCCAGAAGCTTATTTGCAATGGGAGAAGCAGGTTGACCTCATATTTGATTGCCATCGATGTACTGAGGAAAAGAAGGTCAAGCTTATTGTTACTCAATTTATAGATTATGCTATAGCTTGGTGGGATCAGTTAGTGACTAGTAGAAGAAGGAATTTGGAGTATCCTATTGAGACTTGGGCTGATCTTAAATCAGTCATGAGGAAGAGGTTTGTACCTAGACATTTCCATAGGGAAATCATGCAGAGACTTCAGGTTCTCAAGCAAGGAAGTAAAAGTGTTGATGACTACTACAAAGAGATGGAGATGTTGATGACTAGAGCTAACCTAGATGAGGATGTAGAGGCTACTATGGCACGTTTCTTGGCTGGTTTGAATTCGGATATTGCTGACCAGGTTGATTTGCAGCCATATGTGGAGTTAGAAGAGATGGTGCATATTGCCATGAAGGTGGAAAAACAACTTCAAGGAAGAAGACCATCAAGGTATTATTCAAAACCTGTTTCTAATTCTTTTTCTCCTTGGAATAGGGAAGGAAGATGTGATTACAGGGGAAGAAACAAGGCTGGTCAAGATAGTGGGAAAGTGAAGGCCGAATCAAGTTCTAAAGACAAGCCCAAAGTTGAAGAGCCTAAGCTGCGAAATCGAGATATTAAGTGTTGGAAGTGCCAAGGTGTGGGACATATCAGCAAAGAATGTCCAAACAAGAGAGTTATGACCATGAGAAATGGTGAGATAGTGACTGATGAAGAGGAAGACGACAATGAGAGTGATGATGGTGAGATGCCAGCATTGGAAAGTTGTAGTGATGGGAGCATTGAAGAACCAATTAAGGGTGACTTGCTGGTTACTAGGCGTGTTCTTAATATGCAATTGAAGGAGGAAAACCATGAAGAACAACGAGAAAACTTGTTCCATACAAGGTGTCACGTTCAAGGCAAGGCTTGTAGTATGATTATGGATGGTGGAAGCTGTACCAATGTGGTAAGTACATTTTTGGTTGATCGATTGGGGCTGCCTATGAAACTTCACCCACATCCTTACAAACTTCAGTGGCTGAATGATTGTGGAGAGGTTAAGTAAATCGACAATCTATCATTTCTTTTTCCATTGGTAAGTATCATGATGAGGTGTTGTGTGATGTGGTGCCAATGCATACTGGAGAGATTCTACTTGGGCATCCATGGCAGTATGATAGGCGAGCTAAGCATGATGGATATCTCAATCGGTATTCATTCACTAAGGATGGACGAAAGACAATTCTGACACCACTTTCTCCAAAAGAAGTGTATGAAGACCAATGTAAAATGGAAAGAATGAGACTTGAATTTGAAAAGAAAGAAAGAGAGAGTGACAAAAAAATGAGTGAAAAAAATCAGATTGCAAATGAAAAGAAAGAGAGAAAAGAAAAATCAAAACAAATTCAGTTTGAGAAAAATAGAGAAGGAGAGAAGAATGTGAGTTTGTTAGCTAGTACAAGTGAGGTTAAACATGCTTTTTACACCAAACAGCCTATGTTTGTGCTTTTGTGCAAAGAGGCTCGTTTAGATACTACTGTTTCTAACCAATCTTTGCCTAGTGTGTTTGTTGATCTTTTGCAGGAATATGTAGATTTGTTTCCCGAAGAAATGCCTGATGAATTGCCGCCAATCAGAGGCATAGAGCATCAAATTATTTCATTCCTGGAGCTTCCATTCCCAATAGGCCAGCGTATCGAGCTAATCCTTTTGAGACAAAGGAGATACAAAAGCAAGTGGAGGAATTGCTAGCTAAGGGATATTTGAGGGAAAGCTTGAGTCCTTGTTCAGTTCCTGTTATTCTTGTGCCAAAGAAGGATGGGACATGGAGGATGTGCGTGGATTGCAGAGCCATCAATAAAATCACTGTAAAGTATCGTCATCCTATTCCTAGACTAGATGATATGCTTGATGAGTTACATGGTTCTTGTTTGTTCACCAAAATTGATTTGAAATCTGGTTATTATCAAATTAGAATGAGTGTGGGTGATGAGTGGAAAACAGCATTTAAGACTAAATATGGGCTGTATGAGTGGTTGGTTATGCCATTTGGTCTTACTAATGCACCTAGCACATTCATGCGTTTGATGAATCATGTGTTGCGTGAGCACTTGGGTAAATTTGTTGTTGTTTACTTTGATGATATTCTTGTTTACTCAAAGTGTTTGGATGATCATGTCATGCATGTGCGTCTTGTGTTAGACATTCTTAGGCGTGAGAAGTTATATGCTAACCTTAAGAAGTGTAGTTTTTGCATGGATAAGGTTCATTTTCTTGGTTTTGTGGTGTCTAGTCAAGGTATTGAGGTTGATGAGGAAAATGTAAAGGCTATTAGGGACTGGCCAAAACCTAAGAATGCTAGTGAGGTGAGGAGTTTTCATGGACTTGCTGGTTTTTATAGGAGATTCATTAGAAATTTCAGTACTATAGCTGCACCTTTGAATGAGTTAGTTAAGAAAAATGTCGGATTTGTTTGGGGAGATGCACAAGAACATGCATTTAATGAACTTAAGGATAAATTGTGTAATGCACCCTTGCTTGCTTTGCCTAATTTTGATAAGACTTTTGAGATTGAATGTGATGCAATTGGCATAGGAATTGGAGCTGTTTTGATACAGGATCAAAGGCCATTGATGTACTTTAGTGAAAAGCTAAGTGGAGCGGCTTTGAAGTATCCGACATATGATAAGGAGTTATATGCATTGTTTCGAGCTTTGGATACATGGCAGCATTATTTGTGGTCAAAAGAGTTTGTGATACATACTGACCATGAGAGTTTAAAGCATTTGAAGGGTCAAGATAAGCTGAATCGTAGGCATGCCAAATGGGTGGAGTTCATAGAAACATTCCCCTATGTGATTAAATACAAGCGAGGTAAGGAGAATGTAGTGGCTGATGCGTTGTCGCGAAGGTATGTTTTACTTAATTCTCTTAGTGCTAGATTGTTGGGTTTTGAGCATATTAAGGGATTATATGTTAGTGATGTGGATTTTGGTGACATATATAATTCGTGTGGGGATGTGGCTGTTTTGAAAGACCTTCATTTGTTTGATGGTTTTTTGTTCAAGAAAAGTAGATTGTGTATTCCTAAGTGTTCCATGAGAGAGTTGTTAGTTAAGGAAGCCCATGGAGGAGGCTTGATGGGTCATTTTGGGGTAGGTAAGACCTATGATGTGTTGATAGAACATTTTTATTGGCCTGGTATGAAACATGATGTGCATAAAGTTTGTGAGCATTGCATAACATGTAGAGAAGCTAAGTCTAGGTTGAAACCGCATGGTTTGTACATGCCATTACCTGTTCCTAATGGACCTTGGACTGATTTGTCTATGGATTTTGTGCTTGGTTTGCCTAAAACTAGGAGAGGTCATGATAGTATATTTGTTGTGGTTGATAGATTTAGTAAAATGGCTCATTTTATACCATGTCATAAAACTGATGATGCAAAATTGATTGCTGATTTGTTCTTTAAAGAGGTTGTGCGTTTGCATGGCATACCCAAAAGCATTGTTAGTGATCGAGATGTTAAGTTTTTTAGTCATTTTTGGCGTGTTTTGTGGGGAAAGTTGGGAACTAAGTTGCTATTTTCTACTACTTGCCATCCTCAAACCGATGGTCAAACTGAGGTTGTGAATCGAACATTGATTACTTTGCTTAGGGCAGTAATAGAAAAGAATATTAGGATGTGGGAGGATTGTTTACCATTTGTGGAGTTTGCTTACAATAGGGCTGTTCATAGCACTACTAACTGATCTCCATTTGAAATTGTTTATGGTTTTAATCCGCTTACTCCTTTAGATATTTTGCCATTGCCATCTAACAATTTTGTGAGTGTTGATGCTAGTTCAAAGGCAGATTTCGTGAGGAAGTTACATAAGCAAGTTAAGGAAAGGATTGAAAAGCAAAATGCCAAAGTAGCTTCTAGAGTGAATAAAGGAAGAAAGCCAATGTTTTTTCAGCCTGGTGATTGGGTTTGGGTACATTTTCGTAAAGAAAGGTTCCCACAGCAACGCAAGTCTAAGTTAAATCCACGAGGAGATGGTCCTTTTCAAATACTTGAAAGGATTAATGATAATGCGTATAAAGTGGATTTGCCAGGTGAGTATAATGTGAGTGCTTTGTTTAATGTTGCTGATTTAAGTCCTTTTGATGTAGGTGATGCTTTTGATTCGAGGACGAATCCTTTTGAGGAGAGGGGAAATGTTGTGGAACAACCAGCACACCGCAAGGATGAGCAAGGCCTAGGACGTGAGGACCAAGTTGAGGAGATCATCAATCCAATTATTCTGCCACAAGGTCCTATAACTAGATCGCGAGCCAAAAAGATTCAGCAAGCACTAATTTTCCATTTGCAAGATTTGGTGAATTTGGCTAACTATGGTTTGCAAGGAATTACAAGCTTGGAGACAAGACCAAAGGAAGTCAATTACAACTTGCTACAAGTTGTAATTCACGAATGAGGCTTGTATTAAGGCCCACTAGTTATGTATTAAGGCCCACTAGTTATGCTCATTTAAAAAGTAAGGGCACTGTTTGTTTGGTTTTAAATTAGGACTTTGATTACTTTATTATTTCTTATATTTTGATTAGAAAGCCAAACACTACTTGATAACCCTAATTAGGGTTTAGCTATTTATATCTCATTTAGGGTTGTAAGAGATCAGTTTTGAAGTTTCGAACAATTTTATAACCAAAAGCCGAATTAGCTTTTTATCTTTGTGTTCTTGCTTGAATACATGCTTTAGAAACATTCAAGTAGTTTGATCAACTTTTTTGTGGAGTGTTTCGAATCTGGGATTTAGGAACTAAACTGTTTTGGAAATCTTGGATCTTTGATCAATTCAAGGTAATCTGAAATCTAACCTAATCCTTGGGGGTTGTACCGAATTCGACTAGGGGTTTTCAAGTTAATGCTGCGGGGGTTCGAAATCAAGGGGTTCTCAGGCTTATTCTTGGAGGTTCCGTATCATACTTGCTTTTGGATCTCTTTTGTTTCCTCTGGATTACATCTGTATGCAGGTCTATTTGGAATGCTTGAACTTGGAATGAAGTCAATTTGATGTTCAATGCCTCGAATTGGCGACAATCCATTAGGTACTTCTTCTAGAAATAGATCCTCATTTCCTTGCAAAAGATCAACAACAACACTAGGCAAATCTTTGGTTACTTCATTAGAAATAATCAAAACTCCCTTATAAATAAGTATAAGCATTTGCTGCCTCATTGTCAAAGCTTCCTTCACATCACTCATTTTAGCATAAACACTCCTTTTTCTTTCACTCAAGTCTGCCTTGTTTTCTCTTACCTTGTGTTTCCCATTTTTATTTCTTAATTCACTTAACTCACTTATCTCACCTTTCTCTTTTCTCTCTTGGGTTTCCCTTCCTAAATTCATCCCCAATGAAGAGTTAAGTTCTTGATATTGATGTTTGATGTGCATTTGGTCCTCAAAAATGTTTTTTGGAGATAATGGGCCAAGTTGATACTTTTGCCCATTCATACTCAAAGAATAACGATTTTTGAACCCATCATGCAACACTTTTCGATCATATTGCCATGGTCTACCCAATAACATGTGTCCAGCATACATGGGTACCACATCACACAAAACCTCATCCTTATATCTACCAATGGAAAATGAAATCAAAACTTGCTTATTTACCTTCACCATACCACTATCATTCAACCATTGAAGCTTGTATGGTTTTGGGTGTTAAATAGTGGGTAGCTTCAACTTCTCTACTAGCAAAGTGCTTGCTACATTGGTACAACTTCCGCTATCCACAATCAAGTTACACAACTTATTAGCAATCAAACAATGAGTATGGAACAAATTCTCACGTTGCCCCCCCATGTTCATCTTGTTTATTTTGCAAACTAAGTGTGCGTTGTACAACCAAAGTTTCACCTTTAGCATATTCTACATCACTATCATCTTCCAAAGGTGGCATATCATCTTCATCCTCTCTCTCACTTTCAGATTCTACAATCCCATCCCTCATGATCATTATTCTTTTATTAGGGCATTCACATGCCATATGACCATGTCCAAGGCACTTGAAGCATTTAATACTTATAGTTTGATTAGGTTGATTCTCAACTTTACCCTTGCTGCCTAATTCATTTTTGTTTTTAGTTTCATCTATTTTAGGCTTAACAATGGATTTATCATCCTTTTTACTCCAATTCGATCTCCAAGAATAAGAAACCGAAGAAAGTTTAGAATCATACCTTGTGCCTTTTCCTTTGAGTTGTCTTTCAATTTTCATGGCCATATTTAGCATGTCCTCCATCTCCACATAATGTTGCAACTCCAAAAGATCAGCAATTTGCTATTTTAGTCCACTCAAAAACCGTGCCATAGTAGCCTCGCGATCTTCCTCCATATTAGCCCTTATCATGGCCATTTCCATCTCCTTGTGGTACTCCTCTACACTCATAGAGCCTTGTGTCAAAGTTTACAGCCTTTGATGCAATTCTCTATAGTAATAACTTGTGACAAATCTCTTCCTCATGATTTGCATCATCTCCCTCCATGTCTCTATGGGCCTTTCATCATTTCTACATCCTTCCTTGAAAATTGATGCGGACCCTTAGCAACGATGGCAGCAAACTCAACATATAACAATGATAGAGAACTCCTTGAAACTTGATAATCACCTCCTAAGGAACCCAACGCCTATAAAAAGACGCGAACTCACTATGATTGAAGGATTTAGTTGGTAAGAAGAAGGAAAACGCCACAACTCTTGTTGATAAGTAAACCTAATTCTTGATGCAAAGAAAGAATTAAAGAATCCACTCTAATCTCTCTCACACGAAAATTCACAAGAAGAACTTGTAGAAGAATTCAAAAATGTTTATTAATTGTTGTCTATCAAATTAGGCCTAATAGTGCCCTTAAATAAGGGTTACAAAATTCCTAATTGCATATGGAAAATTAAGACAAAACATTCCTAATTGCATAAGGAAAACATTCCTAATTGCATAAGGAAAATATAAAGTATGGAAACAAAATCCTAATCCACTAAGGAAAATATAAAGTATGGAAACAACTAAACTAATCCCTTCAACATAAGAAATGCCCCACACTATTTGGGCTGTCCATGGGCCTTAAATTACTTCCCAAGGCTTTATATGAACCCCATGGACCTTTCTTGCACGTTGGACCTTTCTTTAGCTAGCCTTTAGCTTCCACACTAAGCATCATAATCAGCTTTGGTGTGCCTTCTTCAAGCTCTATCTCCATCTTCTTGAATGATAATTCTTGAAGCTCTTTGGAAATCTCTTCTTGAATATGCAAAGCCATACTAGCTTGATATCTCTTTGCCTTGTTCCTAGTGATTGGTCCACTTGCTAGCTTCAAGGGATCCTTTCTTGCATCATTCTCCCCCTCTTCAAAAAGATTTGTCTTCAAATCTGCATCATCAAAAGGAGAAAGATCACTTACATTGAAAGTAGCACTAACATTATACGTACCTGGTAAGTCGATCTTGTAGTCATTGTCATTAATCTTCTCCAGCACTTGGAATGGGCCATCTCCCCTTGCTTGCAACTTGTTCTTCCTTTGGTTAGGAAACCTCTCTTTTTGAAAATGCACCCAAACCCAATCTCCTACTTGAAACTTCATCTCATGTCTCCCTCTATTTGCAGAATCAGCATATCTCTTGTTCCTTTTCTCAATATTCGCCCTTGCTTTCTCATGCATCTCTTTCACTAATTTAGCTTTCTTCTCACCATCTAAACTAACAAGCTCATGAGAAGATAAAGAAACAAGATCCAAAACTGTTAGTGGGTTAAAACCATAAACAAGCTCAAAAGGTGAATATCCTGTAGAAGAATGAATAGCACGATTATAAGCAAACTCAATAAATGGCAAACAATCTTCCCAAGAACTCAAATTCTTACCCACTAAAGCTCTCAACATGGTACCTAAAGTTCTGTTTACTACTTCTGTTTGTCCATCCGTTTGAGGATGACAAGTGGTGGAAAATAACAACTTGATACCTAACTTTCCCCAAAGCACACACCAAAAGTGAGACAAAAACTTGGTGTCTCTATCAGAAACTATGGATTTTGGTATACCATGAATTCGAACCACATCCCTAAAGAAGAGTTCGGCCACTAAACTAGCATCATCACTCTTATGACATGGGATAAATTGTGCCATCTTACTAAACCTATCAACAACCACAAATATGCTATCTCTCCCCCTCTTAGTCCTTGGTAATCCTAAAACAAAGTCCATACTAATGTCCACCCAAGGAGAACTAGGAACGGGTAATGGCATATACAAACCATGAGGCATAGATTTAGACTTAGCTTGCCTACAAGCCAAACAAGCCTTACAAATCTGAATTACATCCCTTTTCATATTTGGCCAAAAAAAGTGTTCATTCAGCATGTCTAAAGTCTTATCAACTCCAAAATGCCCCATCAAACCCCCACAATGTGATTCTAATACTAGCAAATCTGTTGTGGAACAACGAGCACACCACAAGGACGAGCAAGGCCTAGGACGTGAGGACCAAGTTGAGGGGATCATTAATCCAATTATTCTGCCACAAGGTCCTATAACTAGATCGCGAGCCAAAAAGATTCAGCAAGCACTAATTTGCCATTTGCAAGATTTGGTGAATTTGGCTAACTATGGTTTGCAAGGAATTACAAGCTTGGAGACAAGACCAAAGGAAGTCAATTACAACTTGCTACAAGTTGTAATTCATGAATGAGGCTTGTAATTAATATGTATTAAGGCCCACTAGTTATGCTCATTTAAAAAGTAAGGGCCCTGTTTGGTTGGTATTAAATTAGGACTTTGATTACTTTATTATTTCTTAAATTTTGATTAGAAAGCCAAACGCTACTTAATAACCCTAATTAGGGTTTAGCTATTTATATCTCATTTAGGGTTGTAAGCCATCTTAGTTTTCAAAGTTTTGGATGAATTTATTAACCTAAAGCCGAATTGCTTTTATCTTTGTGTTCTTGCTTGAATACATGCTTCAGAAACATTCAAGTAGTTTGATCAACTTTCTAGTGGAGTGTTTCGAATCTGGGATTTAGGAACTTACTTGTTTCAAACTCTTGGATCTTTGATCAATTCAAGGTAATCTGAAATCTAACCTAATCCTTGGGGGTTGTACCGAATTCGACTAGGGGTTTTCAAGTTAATGCTGTGGGGGTTCGAAATCAAGGGGTTCTCAGGCTTATTCTTGGAGGTTCCGTATCATTTGGTATCAGAGCCTACGCTCTAGATCAGGTTTTATCCCTATCAATTCATTTTCATTCCTTCTTTTGTTATTTGCGTTTTTGTTACTTTGATCCAATTGTTGAATTCGTTCTCTTTTTTAACTTGTTTTTATTCGATACTTTACAGTGATTTTATTTGCCTGAACACTTTACAGTGATTTTCAGTTCCTGTTATTCTTGTGCCAAAGAAGGATGGGACGTGGAGGATGTGCGTGGATTGCAGAGCCATCAATAAAATCACTGTAAAGTATCGTCATCCTATTGCTAGACTAGATGATATGCTTGATGAGTTACATGGTTCTTGTTTGTTCACCAAAATTGATTTGAAATCTGGTTATTATCAAATTAGAATGAGTGTGGGTGATGAGTGGAAACAGCATTTAAGACTAAATATGGGCTGTATGAGTGGTTGGTTATGCCGTTTGGTCTTACTAATACACCTAGCACATTCATGCGTTTGATGAATCATGTGTTGCGTGAGCACTTGGGTAAATTTGTTGTTGTTTACTTTGATGATATTCTTGTTTACTCTAAGTGTTTGGATGATCATGTCATGCATGTGCATCTTGTGTTAGACATTCTTAGGCGTGAGAAGTTATATGCTAACCTTAAGAAGTGTAGTTTTTGCATGGATAAGGTTCATTTTCTTGGTTTTGTGGTGTCTAGTCAAGGTATTGAGGTTGATGAGGAAAAGGTAAAGGCTATTAGGGACTGGCCGAAACCTAAGAATGCTAGTGAGGTGAGGAGTTTTCATGGACTTGCTGGTTTTTATAGGAGATTCATTAGAAATTTCAGTACTATAGCTGCACCTTTGAATGAGTTAGTTAAGAAAAATGTCGAATTTGTTTGGGGAGATGCACAAGAACATGCATTTAATGAACTTAAGGATAAATTGTGTAATGCACCCTTGCTTGCTTTGCCTAATTTTGATAAGACTTTTGAGATTGAATGTGATGCAAGTGGCATAGGAATTGGAGCTGTTTTGATACAAGATCAAAGGCCATTGATGTACTTTAGTGAAAAGCTAAGTGGAGCGGCTTTGAAGTATCCGACATATGATAAGGAGTTATATGCATTGTTTCGAGCTTTGCATACATGGCAGCATTATTTGTGGTCAAAAGAGTTTGTGATACATACTGACCATGAGAGTTTAAAGCATTTGAAGGGTCAAGATAAGCTGAATCGTAGGCATGCCAAATGGGTGGAGTTCATAGAAACATTCCCATATGTGATTAAATACAAGCGAGGTAAGGAGAATGTAGTGGCTGATGCGTTATCGCGAAGGTATGTTTTACTTAATTCTCTTAGTGCTAGATTGTTGGGTTTTGAGCATATAAAGGGATTATATGTTAGTGATTTGGATTTTGGTGACATATATAATTCGTGTGGTGATGTGTGCTGTTTTGAAGGAATTTCATTTGTTTGATGGTTTTTTGTTCAAGAAAAGTAGATTGTGTATTCCTAAGTGTTCCATGAGAGAGTTGTTAGTTAAGGAAGCCCATGGAGGAGGCTTGATAGGTCATTTTGGGGTAAGTAAGACCTATGATGTGTTGATAGAACATTTTTATTGGCCTGGTATGAAACATGATGTGCATAAAGTTTGTGAGCATTGCATAACATGTAGAGAAGCTAAGTCTAGGTTGAAACCGCATGGTTTGTACACGCCATTACCTGTTCCTAATGGACCTTGGACTGATTTGTCTATGGATTTTGTGCTTGGTTTGCCTAAAACTAGGAGAGGTCGTGATAGTATATGATGAGGAAACTATAAGCAAGCTTGATGAATGTAATGGCAGCAAATATGTTGATGATATCATTATGCCAAGTGGACCAATCACAAGATCACAATCAAAGAAATTCCAGCATGTGTTCCAGCACTTCATACAAAGGTGGATTAATGAAGAGGGAGACCAACTTGTAGTGAATATGATGGACCATGAAGAGGAAGTCAGAAACTCACCAACAAGCATGAAGAATCTGCCCATAAGTATGGTGATGGGCATTAGCACGAATTTGGAATATAATATTGATATGGTTTAGTGTTAGTGTGACTAGACACATGTGAACCAACACCAAAATGAATGTACAATCTGCCCATCAATGTTGTCAGAATTATGGGCAGTAATTTAGAGTATATTATTGAGGTGGATGAACAATTAATGCTATTGTGACTAGATACATGTAAACCTAGACTTTAAGCCATTAGTTCTTCTTTTCCAACTATATAAGGATGGGGAAAAGAACTTAATAGGGTTGACTACGAATTTCCAGAATTGTTGAATGTAATTTCTGTGTTTTCAAGTTTGAGAGGTTTTCTTCTTATTCTTGTTGCATGAAGAATTGGTTCTAACTTATCAAGTCTTACTTGTGGCGTTTTAATCAATTCATTTCTTCATCCCAATCACCCAAGTTCTCAATTACAGGTTAGTTGTGGGTTTGGTAGGGAGGATTTGCTTTTGAGTTCTAAGATTCTATGCTAGATGTGTATGTGGGGTTCTAGATGTAATATTTGATCCATGGGTTCCGCATCATTTGGTATCAGAGCCAACCTTGCACGCACCGGTGTGGTCCTTGTCCCTTCGTTCCTTGGCTCGGGTGCGGGTTAACGAGTGAGTTGGCACAAGCGACTCGTGTGTGGACTGCGGGTAAACGATTGAGTTGGCACGAGCACGAGGACGTGCAGTCTAAAGAAGGGGAGGATGATGTGATCCCACATCGGCCGTGTAAGGAGATCCTGGCTACTATATAAGCATGGGCTAAACCTCCACTCCCAGAATTTTTCTTCACAAGTGTTTGAGATTTTTTGCATATTTATACCATTAACAGCTTGCTACCTTATTATATTTGATCAAATTACATCAGCTCCTCATTATGCATCCATTTAGCATTTAAAATCTGATATTTAGAGCCTTTCTTGCATTGGGAATAGATTTAGGTTGCATATTCAGATTACTCATTGGAGTGATTTGAATTCTGTTTTTTTTAGGATCCAGAATTGTTTTTCTTTGTATTCTTAGTTTCATTCTTTCATATACTTCTTGTTTCTTGTATGCATTAAGTAGCTAATTCTCAATCATAGTTACTTTGGTTTGATTAACACAAATACTTTTGCTTCTTGTGTTAACTTTCAGTTCTTGTTGTCTAAAATTAAATTGCTTCTAGAATTGCAGAATTCATTTTGTTCATTAGGTTCCTTGTAGAGTCTTTAAAACAAAACTTGTTTTACTTGATTTAAGTGGATTCAATTCTGAAATTCAACTTGATAAAAGAAGAATTGAGAGGTAAAAAGGAACAAGGTTTGAGTGAAATACAAGAGGAGTGACAATCTGATCTTGAGTGAAACACGTAAGGGAGTGAGGTGAGGAAATTTTCTTTACTAACATTTTCTTGTAGGTTCTTCTTACACCATGTCAAATTCTGGAAGTGAAAAACGTGATATGACCATAAATGACATAGCCTTCATGTTAGAGGCAATGCAAAGGAGATTTGAAAGGTTTGATTTGACCATAAACAACATGAGAGGTGATGTAGACAGCATAATGCAAAGGCAGCGGAATGATACTAATCGAAGGGGGCAGAATAGAGGGAGAGGAAACATGATGAATGATGATGAGATAGAGAGGGAAGATGATGAATAAAGTGAGGAATCAATTGCTCAAAGAAGACCTCAACAAAGGGACAGTAACATATCTTCCATAAAAATGAAGATACCATCATTCAAGGGGAGAAATGATGCTGAAGCTTACCTTGAATGGGAAAGAAAAGTTGAGTTGGTGTTTGATTGTCATAATTATAGTGAAATGAAGAAAGTTAAGATTGCAGCAGTTGAATTCACAGATTATGCACTAATTTGGTGGGATCAATTGATGATTTCCAAGAGGAGAAATGGAGAAAGAACTATCACTACTTGGGCTGAAATGAAAACTGTGATGAGAAAGAGATTTGTACCATCTTACTACTATAGGGAGCTTCACCAAAAATTACAGCGGTTAACTCAAGGATCCATGTCAGTGGAGGATTACCATAAAGAGATGGAGATGATCATGAGTAGAACTAATATAGAGGAGGATCCAGAAATCACTATGGCTCGATTTTTGAGTGGGCTGAATAGAGAGATAGCTAACATAATTGAATTACATCATTATGTGGAGCTTGAAGATATGGTACACATGGCCATGAAAGTGGAGAAGCAACTGAAACTCAAGGGAGCAGCAAAGGGATTTTCTAATTCCAGCTCTAGTTTCACTTCAAAATGGCCAAAGAAAGATGATAATCCTAAAGGGAAGGAGGCTGCCTGGAAAGGAAAGGAAAAACAAGTTCTAGAAGACCCTAAAGGTAACTCTAAAACATCTAACTCTAATCAAAAGCATAGTACCATTAAATGCTTTAGGTGTTTAGGAGTAGGGCATATAGCATCTCAATGTCCAAATAAGAAAATCATGTTGATACGAGATAATGGTGAAATTGATAGTGCTAGTGAACATGAAAGTGATGATGATAATGATAGCATGCCACCATTAGAAGAAATTGAACATATTATTGAATATCCAGCCCATGGTGAATCTTTGGTTATTAGAAGAGCTTTAAACATGCAAATTAAAGATGAAGAAAGTAATCAAAGAGAGAACATTTTCCATACTCGTTGCATTGTGAATGGAAAAGTGTGCAGCATGATCATTGATGGGGGTAGTTGTGCAAATGTTGCTAGTACTGATTTTGTGGATAAATTAGGGTTAGCATGCACAAAACATCCTAGTCCTTACAAGCTGCAATGGTTGAATGATAGTGGAGAGGTGAGGGTAACAAAGCAGGTTCTGTTTTCTTTTGCAATTGGGAGATACAAAGATGAAGTTTGCTGTGATGTTGTGCCTATGCATGCTAGCCATATCCTTCTTGGTCGTCCATGGCAGTTTGATAGAAGAGCTTTGCATGATGGCTTTAAGAATCATTATTCTTTCAGCCTAAATGGTTTAAATTTCACTCTTGCTCCATTGTCACCTAAACAAGTGTATGAAGATCAAGTAAATATTTTGAGATCATTTGAAAAGAATTCTGGTGGTGAGGGTAAAACAAATAAAAAGGGAGTACAAGAGGCCAAGTGTGAGAAAAAGAATGATAAAAATGGCCCATTGGTGAGAGAAAAAGAGAAAGGGAGAGAAAATAAAAGAGAGTGTTTCTATGCAAAAGAAAAGGAGTTAAGGAGTGCTTTTTGTGAGAAAAGAAGTCTGATTGTACTTAGGTACAAAGAGACCTTGATTTCTACATCTAACCTTGATAACCCTTTGCCTAGTTGTGTTAGTTCTCTTTTACAGGAATTTGGAGATGTTTTTCCAGAAGATGTACCCAAAGGATTACCACCTTTAAGAGGGATTGAGCATCAAATTGACTTCATTCCGGGCTCAACAATTCCTAATCGACCAGCTTATAGAAGTAATCCGGAGGAAACCAAGGAACTTCAAAGGCAAGTGGAGGAGTTGCTAGCAAAGGGACATGTGCGTGAAAGTCTTAGCCCATGTGCTGTTCCGGTGTTATTAGTCCCAAAGAAAGATGGATCATGGAGAATGTGTGTGGACTGCCGAGCAATCAATAAAATCACGGTGAAGTATAGACATCCAATTCCTAGACTTGATGATATGCTTGATGAGTTGAGTGGTTCTTGCATTTTTACTAAGATTGATTTGAAAAGTGGTTACCATCAAATTAGGATGAA
The DNA here is from genome assembly GCA_947685225.1 of Garcia nutans. Lineage (NCBI taxonomy): Eukaryota > Viridiplantae > Streptophyta > Magnoliopsida > Malpighiales > Euphorbiaceae > Garcia > Garcia nutans. The sequence goes on from CANTUV010000044.1 coordinate 23,479,284, forward strand.
AGAAGGAGATGAGTGGAAAACTGCATTCAAAACAAAATATGGTCTTTATGAGTGGTTAGTTATGCCATTTGGTTTATCTAATGCACCTAGTACATTCATGAGATTAATGAACCATGTTCTGCGTGCATATCTTGGTAAATTTGTTGTTGTATATTTTGATGACATACTCATTTATAGCAAATCAGTAGATGAGCATGTAGAACATATTAGGGTTATTCTTGATGTTTTGAGAAAGGAAGAATTATATGCCAACTTGAAAAAGTGCATGTTTTGTAGTGATAAAATCATATTCTTAGGTTTTATGGTTAGTTCACAAGGAATTGAGGTTGATGATGAAAAGGTAAAGGCAATAAGAGATTGGCCAGCACCTAAAACCGTGAGTGAGGTAAGAAGTTTTCATGGTTTGGCTAGTTTCTATAGAAGGTTTGTTAAAGATTTTAGTTCCATTGCTGCACCATTAAATGAATTGGTAAAAAAGGATGTAAAGTTTAATTGGACTAAAATTCATGAAATGGCATTCAATTTGTTGAAAGAAAGGTTAACTACTGCTCCAATTCTTGCTTTACCAGATTTTGATAAGACCTTCGAATTAGAGTGTGATGCTTCAGGTGTGGGCATAGGTGCTGTTTTGATGCAAGAAGGGAAACCAATTGCATATTTTAGTGAGAAGCTTCATGGTGCACAATTAAATTATTCCACTTATGACAAGGAGCTGTATGCTTTGGTAAGAGCTTTACAAGTGTGGCAACATTACTTATTGCCTAAAGAGTTTGTTATTCATACAGATCATGAATCATTAAAGCATCTAAAGGGGCAAACCAAGCTGAACCGAAGGCATGGAAAGTGGATAGAGTTCATTGAGCCATTTCCATATGTGATAAAGTATAAGCGTGGCAAAGACAATGTAGTAGCAGATGCACTTTCAAGAAGGTATTCCTTAATCTCAACTCTTAGTTCTAAGTTATTAGGCTTTGAGCAAATTAAGGATATGTATGCCAATGATGTTGACTTTGCAAATGTTTATAAAGCATGTGAGCATTCTGCATTTCAGAAGTTTTATAGGCATGATGGGTACTTATTTAAGGATGGAAGATTATGCATGCCTAGTTGCTCATTAAGGGAATTGCTTGTGCGTGAGGCACATAGTGGAGGACTCATGGGACATTTTGGGATATTTAAGACTTTAGACATTCTGCATGAACATTTCTATTGGCCAAACATGAGAAAGGATGTTGAAAGAATTTGTGCCAAGTGTATTGCATGTAAACAAGCAAAATCTAAGTCTTTACCTCATGGGCTGTATACTCCTTTACCTATTCCTAATGCACCTTGGATGGACATATCTATGGACTTTGTTTTGGGGCTGCCTAGGACTAGAAAAGGAAAAGATAGCATATTTGTTGTTGTTGATAGATTCAGCAAAATGGCTCATTTCATTGCATGTCACAAAACTGATGATGCAACAAATATTGCAAATTTGTTCTTTGGGGAAGTAGTTCGGTTGCATGGCATTCCTAAAACAATTGTAAGTGATAGAGATGTGAAGTTCTTAAGTCATTTTTGGCGTGTTTTATGGAATAAGTTAGGTACTAAATTGTTGTTCTCTACAACTTGTCATCCACAAACTGATGGACAAACAGAAGTGGTAAATAGGACTTTAGGATCTTTGTTACGTGCTGTTGTGGGTAAGAATTTGAAAACTTGGGAAGATTGTTTGCCATTAGTGGAGTTTGCATATAATAGTAGCATACATTCTTCTACTGGTTATTCACCATTTGAAATTGTTTATGGTTTTAATCCACTTACACCACTTGATTTGTTTCCTTTGCCATTAAATGAAATAACTAACTTAGATGGTGAAAAGAAAGCTGAGTTGGTTAAGCAGATACATGAAAAGGCACGAGCTCATCTTGAGAAGAAATATGAATCAGTTGCCCATAATGCAAATAGAAGAAGGAAACATGTGATTTTCCAACCTGGTGATTGGGTATGGGTTCATATGAGGAAGGAAAGATTTCCTAAACAAAGGAAATCCAAGTTGGATGCAAGGGGAGATGGCCCATTCCAAGTTTTAGAACGGATCAATGACAATGCCTACAAAATTGATCTACCAGGTGAGTATAATGTTTCTGCAACTTTCAATGTTAGTGATCTTTCTCCTTTTGATGTAGGCTCAGATTTGAGGACAAATCTTTTTGAGCAAGGAGGGAATGATGAGGAAACTATAAGCAAGCTTGATGAATGTAATGGCAGCAAATATGTTGATGATATCATTATGCCAAGTGGACCAATCACAAGATCACAATCAAAGAAATTCCAGCATGTGTTCCAGCACTTCATACAAAGGTGGATTAATGAAGAGGGAGACCAACTTGTAGTGAATATGATGGACCATGAAGAGGAAGTCAGAAACTCACCAACAAGCATGAAGAATCTGCCCATAAGTATGGTGATGGGCATTAGCACGAATTTGGAATATAATATTGATATGGTTTAGTGTTAGTGTGACTAGACACATGTGAACCAACACCAAAATGAATGTACAATCTGCCCATCAATGTTGTCAGAATTATGGGCAGTAATTTAGAGTATATTATTGAGGTGGATGAACAATTAATGCTATTGTGACTAGATACATGTAAACCTAGACTTTAAGCCATTAGTTCTTCTTTTCCAACTATATAAGGATGGGGAAAAGAACTTAATAGGGTTGACTACGAATTTCCAGAATTGTTGAATGTAATTTCTGTGTTTTCAAGTTTGAGAGGTTTTCTTCTTATTCTTGTTGCATGAAGAATTGGTTCTAACTTATCAAGTCTTACTTGTGGCATTTTAATCAATTCATTTCTTCATCCCAATCACCCAAGTTCTCAATTACAGGTTAGTTGTGGGTTTGGTAGGGAGGATTTGCTTTTGAGTTCTAAGATTCTATGCTAGATGTGTATGTGGGGTTCTAGATGTAATATTTGATCCATGGGTTCCGCATCAGTATATTTGTTATGGTTGATAGATTTAGTAAAATGGCTCATTTTATACCATGTCATAAAACTGATGATGCTAAATTGATTGCTGATTTGTTCTTTAAAGAGGTTGTTCGTTTGCATGGCATACCCAAAAGCATTGTTAGTGATAGAGATGTTAAGTTTTTGAGTCATTTCTGGCGTGTTTTATGGGGAAAATTGGGGACTAAGTTGTTGTTTTCTACTACTTGCCATCCTCAAACCGATGGTCAAACTGAAGTTGTGAATCGAACATTGATTACTTTGCTTAGGGCAGCGATAGAAAAGAATATTAGGATGTGGGAGGATTGTTTACCATTTGTGGAGTTTGCTTACAATAGGGCTGTTCATAGCACTACTAATTGTTCTCCATTTGAAATTGTTTATGGTTTTAATCCGCTTACTCCTTTGGATGTTTTGCCATTGCCATCTATTGATTTTGTGAGTGTTGATGCTAGTTCAAAGGCAGATTTCATGAGGAAGTTACATAAGCAGGTTAAGGAAAGGATTGAGAAGCAAAATGCCAAAGTAGCTTCTAGAGTAAATAAAGGAAGAAAGCCAATGCTTTTTCAGCCTGGTGATTGGGTTTGGGTACATTTTCGCAAAGAAAGGTTCCCACAGCAACGCAAGTCTAAGTTAAATCCACGAGGAGATGGTCCTTTTCAAATACTTGAAAGGATTAATGATAATGCGTATAAAGTGGATTTGCCAGGTGAGTATAATGTGAGTGCTTCGTTTAATGTTGCTGATTTAAGTCCTTTTGATGTAGGTGACGCTTATGATTCGAGGACGAATCCTTTTGAGGAGAGGGGAAATGTTGTGGAACAACGAGCACACCACAAGGACGAGCAAGGCCTAGGACGTGAGGACCAAGTTGAGGAGATCATCAATCCAATTATTCTGCCACAAGGTCCTATAACTAGATCGCGAGCCAAAAAGATTCAGCAAACACTAATTTGCCATTTGCAAGATTTGGTGAATTTGGCTAACTATGGTTTGCAAGGAATTACAAGCTTGGAGACAAGACCAAAGGAAGTCAATTACAACTTGCTACAAGTTGTAATTCACGAATGAGGCTTGTAATTAATATGTATTAAGGCCCACTAGTTATGCTCATTTAAAAAGTAAGGGCCCTATTTGTTTGGTATTAAATTAGGACTTTGATTACTTTATTATTTCTTAAATTTTGATTAGAAAGCCAAACGCTACTTAATAACCCTAATTAGGGTTTAGCTATTTATATCTCATTTAGGGTTGTAAGCCATCTTAGTTTTCAAAGTTTTGGACGAATTTATTAACCTAAAGCCGAATTGCTTTTATCTTTGTGTTCTTGCTTGAATACATGCTTCAGAAACATTCAAGTAGTTTGATCAACTTTCTTGTGGAGTGTTTCAAATATGGGATTTAGGAACTTACTTGTTTCAAACTCTTGGATCTTTGATCAATTCAAGGTAATCTGAAATCTAACCTAATCCTTGGGGGTTGTACCGAATTCGACTAGGGGTTTTCAAGTTAATGCGGTGGGGGTTCGAAATCAAGGGGTTCTCAGGCTTATTCTTGGAGGTTCCGTATCAAAATCTCTCATAGAACATCTAGGCATGCATAATTTCAAACCCTTAAACAAAAACCCATCATGTCTATAGAAAGAATTAAAAGCACCATGCTCACAAGCATCATAAACATTGCCGAAATCAGAATCACCAACATATAAGTCCTTTATACATTCAAATCCAAGCAATTTAGTACTCAAAACATTAAGTAAAGCGTACCTCCTTGAAAGTGCGTCTGCCACTACATTGTCTTTACCTTGCTTGTATTTGATCACATAAGGAAACTTCTCAATCTTCATAACTCATTTTGCATGTCTTTTATTCAACTTGCCTTGCCCTCTCAAATGCTTCAATGATTCATGGTCTGAATGGATCACGAATTCCTTGGGCAGCAAATAATGCTCCCATACTTCCAATGCTCTCACCAAAGCATATAGCTCCTTGTCATAAGTTGAATAATTCAGCTTTAATGAAGATTGAAGGGATCCTTTCTTGCATCAAAAATTTGATCCCACCAAACAATAGCATAATCACAAAATTCAACAACAGCAAGTTTTACCTTTTTCCCTTCGGAATAATTATGACATTCAAAGATCAGTTCCACTTTTTGCTCCCATTACAAGTAAATATCTGGATTATTCCTTCCTTGAAATGGAGGAATTTTAATCTTAATGCTGCCAATGTTGCGATCTACATTATCAACACGTCCCTCCTAACTTGCCTCCTAGGATTGATGTTATGACCAACCAAAGTGATTTGATCATCATCCATATCATCCTCGCCATCATAATCTTCTTGATCAAAGGCTGGTTGTCTTTGTTGAGTTGGTTCACCATGCAAACGTTTGAGAACATCATCATGCCTTTCAAGGCGATCATTGATTTCTCCCATCATGTTAAACATCCTCTAAAACTGTTGTTGCATAGCTTGTATCATTGGATCATTTGAGGAAGAACTCCCTTCTTTTTCTTTGTTAGACATCTTCAAAACCTATAAAATAAGGAAGAATAAAAAAAATAACCTCACCAACACTCCCTCACCTGTTTAACTCGATGAATTGATTTACATCACTCTTGTTTCACACAATTATTTGGCTTTTCTCGATGCTTATCTCACCACTCATGCCTTTTACCTCTCATGTTTTATTCTTTGGGTTCTTTGATAAACTAAGGTCCACGAACCAAACAATTCAGATTATGGCTGAATCAATATAGTGAAATCGGGCAAGTCTATAGAGCAAATAAAGGTAGGCTAAAAAAAATTAACAATGGTTTACACAAGGACACAAGCAAAATATATAATTCCAATATCAATAGATGAATATTCTATTTTCTTTTACTTTTTTTGTGTGCGCCTTTGTTGACAGCTTAAGCTTTTGATAGAAATGGTTAGCGTTCTTTTCGGTTAAGTGAGCTGGTGCATGGTCAGTACTAGGATGGGTGACCTCCTGGAAAGTGCTTGGCCCAGCCGCATCATTTGGTATAAGAGCCTATTTAACGGGTCTGGTCCCACTACTCCAGGTTCGAGGACAAACCTCCTCAAAGAGGGAGGGAATGATAAGTCCGAGGGTTTGGAGGATTGTGGATCATGCTTGACAAGGTGGCACATAAAGTCGAAAGAGACTGGTGAGCCCATATTTGATCCAAATAAAGGAAATGGGTGCACCTCTGCAAACCGCTTAAGCTTTTGGTAGAAATGGTTAGCATTCTTTCCGATTAAGCATGCTGATACAGGGCCAGTACCAAGATGGGTGACCTCCTGGGAAGTGCTTGGCCCAGCTGCATCATTAGGTGTGCACTTAATGAACAAGTTAAAAAAGAGAGCATAGAACAGAGGGAAAACATCTTTCACACTAGGTGTTTGATAGGAGGGAAAGTTTGCAGCATGATTATAGATGGTGGCAGCTATGCAAATGTGGCTAGTAGAACCTTAGTTGATAAGTTAGGGTTGGAGTATGAAAAATACCCTAAACAATATAGGCTACATGGGCTAAATGATAGTGGTGAAGTACATGTAACAAAACAAGTTGTGGTGCCATTTTCTATTGGGAAATATGTTGATGAAGTGTTGTGTGATGTAGTACCCATGCAAGCTGGACATTTATTATTGAGCAGGCCTTGGCAGTTTGATAGGAAAGTCACACATGATGGGTACAAGAATAGGTATTCTTTTAGTTTGAAGGGAAAGATTTTCACTTTAGTACTGATGCGGAACCCATGGATCAAATATTACATCTAGAACCCCACATACACATCTAGCATAGAATCTTAGAACTCAAAAACAAATCCTCCCTACCAAACCCACAACTAACCTGTAATTGAGAACTTGGGTGATTGGGATGAAGAAATGAATTGATTAAAACGCCACAAGTGAGACTTGATAAGTTAGAACCAATTCTTCATGCAACAAGAATAAGAAGAAAACCTCTCAAACTTGAAAACACAGAAATTACATTCAACAATTCTGGAAATTCGTAGTCAACCCTATTAAGTTCTTTTCCCCATCCTTATATAGTTGGAAAAGAAGAACTAATGGCTTAAAGTCTAGGTTTACATGTATCTAGTCACAATAGCATTAATTGTTCATCCACCTCAATAATATACTCTAAATTACTGCCCATAATTCTGACAACAGTGATGGGCAGATTGTACATTCATTTTGGTGTTGGTTCACATGTGTCTAGTCACACTAACACTAAACCATATCAATATTATATTCCAAATTCGTGCTAATGCCCATCACCATACTTATGGGCAGATTCTTCATGCTTGTTGGTGAGTTTCTGACTTCCTCTTCATGGTCCATCATATTCACTACAAGTTGGTCTCCCTCTTCATTAATCCACCTTTGTATGAAGTGCTGGAACACATGTTGGAATTTCTTTGATTGTGATCTTGTGATTGGTCCACTTGGCATAATGATATCATCAACATATTTGCTGCCATTACATTCATCAAGCTTGCTTATAGTTTCCTCATCATTCCCTCCTTGCTCAAAAAGATTTGTCCTCAAATCTGAGCCTACATCAAAAGGAGAAAGATCACTAACATTGAAAGTTGCAGAAACATTATACTCACCTGGTAGATCAATTTTGTAGGCATTGTCATTGATCCGTTCTAAAACTTGGAATGGGCCATCTCCCCTTGCATCCAACTTGGATTTCCTTTGTTTAGGAAATCTTTCCTTCCTCATATGAACCCATACCCAATCACCAGGTTGGAAAATCACATGTTTCCTTCTTCTATTTGCATTATGGGCAACTGATTCATATTTCTTCTCAAGATGAGCTCGTGCCTTTTCATGTATCTGCTTAACCAACTCAGCTTTCTTTTCACCATCTAAGTTAGTTATTTCATTTAATGGCAAAGGAAACAAATCAAGTGGTGTAAGTGGATTAAAACCATAAACAATTTCAAATGGTGAATAACCAGTAGAAGAATGTATGCTTCTATTATATGCAAACTCCACTAATGGCAAACAATCTTCCCAAGTTTTCAAATTCTTACCCACAACAGCACGTAACAAAGATCCTAAAGTCCTATTTACCACTTCTGTTTGTCCATCAGTTTGTGGATGACAAGTTGTAGAGAACAACAATTTAGTACCTAACTTATTCCATAAAACACGCCAAAAATGACTTAAGAACTTCACATCTCTATCACTTACAATTGTTTTAGGAATGCCATGCAACCGAACTACTTCCCCAAAGAACAAATTTGCAATATTTGTTGCATCATCAGTTTTGTGACATGCAATGAAATGAGCCATTTTGCTGAATCTATCAACAACAACAAATATGCTATCTTTTCCTTTTCTAGTCCTAGGCAGCCCCAAAACAAAGTCCATAGATATGTCCATCCAAGGTGCATTAGATAAACCAAATGGCATAACTAACCACTCATAAAGACCATATTTTGTTTTGAATGCAGTTTTCCACTCATCTCCTTCTTTCATCCTAATTTGATGGTAACCACTTTTCAAATCAATCTTAGTAAAAATGCAAGAACCACTCAACTCATCAAGCATATCATCAAGTCTAGGAATTGGATGTCTATACTTCACCGTGATTTTATTGATTGCTCGGCAGTCCACACACATTCTCCATGATCCATCTTTCTTTGGGACTAATAACACCGGAACAGCACATGGGCTAAGACTTTCACGCACATGTCCCTTTGCTAGCAACTCCTCCACTTGCCTTTGAAGTTCCTTGGTTTCCTCCGGATTACTTCTATAAGCTGGTCGATTAGGAATTGTTGAGCCCGGAATGAAGTCAATTTGATGCTCAATCCCTCTTAAAGGTGGTAATCCTTTGGGTACATCTTCTGGAAAAATATCTCCAAATTCCTGTAAAAGAGAACTAACACAACTAGGCAAAGGGTTATCAAGGTTAGATGTAGAAATCAAGGTCTCTTTGTACCTAAGTACAATCAGACTTCTTTTCTCACAAAAAGCACTCCTTAACTCCTTTTCTTTTGCATAGAAACACTCTCTTTTATTTTCTCTCCCTTTCTCTTTTTCTCTCACCAATGGGCCATTTTTATCATTCTTTTTCTCACACTTGGCCTCTTGTACTCCCTTTTTATTTGTTTTACCCTCACCACCAGAATTCTTTTCAAATGATCTCAAAATATTTACTTGATCTTCATACACTTGTTTAGGTGACAATGGAGCAAGGGTGAAATTTAAACCATTTAGGCTGAAAGAATAATGATTCTTAAAGCCATCATGCAAAGCTCTTCTATCAAACTGCCATGGACGACCAAGAAGGATGTGGCTAGCATGCATAGGCACAACATCACAGCAAACTTCATCTTTGTATCTCCCAATTGCAAAAGAAAACAGAACCTGCTTTGTTACCCTCACCTCTCCACTATCATTCAACCATTGCAGCTTGTAAGGACTAGGATGTTTTGTGCATGCTAACCCTAATTTATCCACAAAATCAGTACTAGCAACATTTGCACAACTACCCCCATCAATGATCATGCTGCACACTTTTCCATTCACAATGCAACGAGTATGGAAAATGTTCTCTCTTTGATTACTTTCTTCATCTTTAATTTGCATGTTTAAAGCTCTTCTAATAACCAAAGATTCACCATGGGCTGGATATTCAATAATATGTTCAATTTCTTCTAATGGTGGCATGCTATCATTATCATCATCACTTTCATGTTCACTAGCACTATCAATTTCACCATTATCTCGTATCAACATGATTTTCTTATTTGGACATTGAGATGCTATATGCCCTACTCCTAAACACCTAAAGCATTTAATGGTACTATGCTTTTGATTAGAGTTAGATGTTTTAGAGTTACCTTTAGGGTCTTCTAGAACTTGTTTTTCCTTTCCTTTCCAGGCAGCCTCCTTCCCTTTAGGATTATCATCTTTCTTTGGCCATTTTGAAGTGAAACTAGAGCTGGAATTAGAAAATCCCTTTGCTGCTCCCTTGAGTTTCAGTTGCTTCTCCACTTTCATGGCCATGTGTACCATATCTTCAAGCTCCACATAATGATGTAATTCAATTATGTTAGCTATCTCTCTATTCAGCCCACTCAAAAATCGAGCCATAGTGATTTCTGGATCCTCCTCTATATTAGTTCTACTCATGATCATCTCCATCTCTTTATGGTAATCCTCCACTGACATGGATCCTTGAGTTAACCGCTGTAATTTTTGGTGAAGCTCCCTATAGTAGTAAGATGGTACAAATCTCTTTCTCATCACAGTTTTCATTTCAGCCCAAGTAGTGATAGTTCTTTCTCCATTTCTCCTCTTGGAAATCATCAATTGATCCCACCAAATTAGTGCATAATCTGTGAATTCAACTGCTGCAATCTTAACTTTCTTCATTTCACTATAATTATGACAATCAAACACTAACTCAACTTTTCTTTCCCATTCAAGGTAAGCATCAGCATCATTTCTCCCCTTGAATGATGGTATCTTCATTTTTATGGAAGATATGTTACTGTCCCTTTGTTGAGGTCTTCTTTGAGCAATTGATTCCTCACTTTCTTCATCATCTTCCCTCTCTATCTCATCATCATTCATCATGTTTCCTCTCCCTCTATTCTGCCCCCTTCGATTAGTATCATTCCGCTGCCTTTGCATTATGCTGTCTACATCACCTCTCATGTTGTTTATGGTCAAATCAAACCTTTCAAATCTCCTTTGCATTGCCTCTAACATGAAGGCTATGTCATTTATGGTCATGTCACGTTTTTCACTTCCAGAATTTGACATGGTGTAAGAAGAACCTACAAGAAAATGTTAATAAAGAAAATTTCCTCACCTCACTCCCTTACGTGTTTCACTCAAGATCAGATTGTCACTCCTCTTGTATTTCACTCAAACCTTGTTCCTTTTTACCTCTCAATTCTTCTTTTATCAAGTTGAATTTCAGAATTGAATCCACTTAAATCAAGTAAAACAAGTTTTGTTTTAAAGACTCTACAAGGAACCTAATGAACAAAATGAATTCTGCAATTCTAGAAGCAATTTAATTTTAGACAACGAGAACTAAAAGTTAACACAAGAAGCAAAAGTATTTGTGTTAATCAAACCAAAGTAACTATGATTGAGAATTAGCTACTTAATGCATACAAGAAACAAGAGGTATATGAAAGAATGAAACTAAGAATACAAAGAAAAACAATTCTGGATCCTAAAAAAAAACAGAATTCAAATCACTCCAATGAGTAATCTGAATATGCAACCTAAATCTATTCCCAATGCAAGAAAGGCTCTAAATATCAGATTTTAAATGCTAAATGGATGCATAATGAGGAGCTGATGTAATTTGATCAAATATAATAAGGTAGCAAGCTGTTAATGGTATAAATATGCAAAAAATCTCAAACACTTGTGAAGAAAAATTCTGGGCAGAAACAGATACGTTTTTTTTTTCTTTTATGTTGAGGAAGTTGAATCTGATTCTCTTTTCTTTTTTTTTTTTTGTTTTTCTTTTGATCTTTTCCTCTTTTTTTTTTCTTTTGAACTTTCAATAAACAAGGATAGAAATTGAAAAATTAAACAAAAGTTCACAGATTTGAAGAATAAGAACAAGGTGCAACAAGAACAGAAAATGAAGAAATATAGAAACTGAATCTGATTCGTTTTTTTTTTCTTTGGATAATTAAAACATAAAAGATACCTAGAGATTTATCTTCAAGCCAAAGCTCTGATACCAAATGATGCGGAACCCATGGATCAAATATTACATCTAGAACCCCACATACACATCTAGCATAGAATCTTAGAACTCAAAAACAAATCCTCCCTACCAAACCCACAACTAACCTGTAATTGAGAACTTGGGTGATTGGGATGAAGAAATGAATTGATTAAAACGCCACAAGTGAGACTTGATAAGTTAGAACCAATTCTTCATGCAACAAGAATAAGAAGAAAACCTCTCAAACTTGAAAACACAGAAATTACATTCAACAATTCTGGAAATTCGTAGTCAACCCTATTAAGTTCTTTTCCCCATCCTTATATAGTTGGAAAAGAAGAACTATTGGCTTAAAGTCTAGGTTTACATGTATCTAGTCACAATAGCATTAATTGTTCATCCACCTCAATAATATACTCTAAATTATTGCCCATAATTCTGACAACAGTGATGGGCAGATTGTACATTCATTTTGGTGTTGGTTCACATGTGTCTAGTCACACTAACACTAAACCATATCAATATTATATTCCAAATTCGTGCTAATGCCCATCACCATACTTATGGGCAGATTCTTCATGCTTGTTGGTGAGTTTCTGACTTCCTCTTCATGGTCCATCATATTCACTACAAGTTGGTCTCCCTCTTCATTAATCCACCTTTGTATGAAGTGCTGGAACACATGCTGGAATTTCTTTGATTGTGATCTTGTGATTGGTCCACTTGGCATAATGATATCATCAACATATTTGCTGCCATTACATTCATCAAGCTTGCTTATAGTTTCCTCATCAAGTACCTTTATCTCCAAAGGAAGTATATCAAGAATAGATTAAGATGATGAATATTTCAAATAGGGATTCGGGCAGTGAGTTAACTAAAAGAATGGAGGGACATGAGGCTAAGAGAGAAAAGAAACAATTATGTGACCCAATGGGGAGTGACTGCACAAGTGAGGTAAAGAAAGAGAGATGTGTAGGAGAGAACAGTAAGAGGAGAGAAAATAAGAGTGAAAAGAAGTAGAGTTTCTTTGCAAAATAGAGAGATCTTAAGAGTGCTTATGATACGAACAAGGACCCTAACTCCACCACAAAAGCTAGCTCAAGAGTGGAGGTTTAGCCCATGCTTATATAGTAGCCAGGATCTCCTTACACGGCCGATGTGGGATCACATCATCCTCCCCTTCTTTAGACTGCACGTCCTCGTGCTCGTGCCAACTCAATTGTTTACCCGCAGTCCACACACGAGTCGCTTGTGCCAACTCACTCGTTAACCCGCACCCGAGCCAAGGAACGAAGGGACAAGGACCACACCGGTGCGTGCAAGGTTGGCTCTGATACCAACTGATACGAACAAGGACCCTAACTCCACCACAAAAGCTAGCTCAAGAGTGGAGGTTTAGCCCATGCTTATATAGTAGCCAGGATCTCCTTACACGGCCGATGTGGGATCACATCATATAAGAGCAAAGAAAACTTCTAAACCTCAAGAAAACTTCAAGGATTAGTTTCCAAACATCTATATGTTCTCAATACAATTGGAACGTTAAGACTTGAAGAAAATAAGAGCAAAGAAGCTGTTTGGTTGCATGTGTCCAAATTGCAATCTACCCAAGAGGCCAATTGACCCAAAGGAGTTAGAATACATATTGGCATCCATCATTATACCTTTGGGAGCTAAATACATACCATTCACGTTCCATTGGATGTCCATATATTAAGAGTGGCTGAAATTCACATTGGGAGTCAAAGATGCCTTTTAAAAGCTAGTGGGAGACAAGCTATATGGCTGCCCATGCCTTTTAAAAGCTAGTGGGAGACAAGCTATATGGCTGCCCAATTTGTTTTATGTAACCACATTATTATATTTGTATTTTTCCATAATTTCACTTGTTTTATGCTTTCTTTAAGTCTTTAAAAACAGATGTAATGGCAGATTTTGAACTTAATGAATATTCTGAGTTTTCTCTCCATTTTTGAGAGCTTTGAGAGGTTTTTAGCCTTCTTTTGAGTTCTTGTTAGAACTTGCACGAATTCCTTGCAAAAATAACCAAGTTTGCTAGGTCTTAACTTATATTCAAGGTTTTTCCTTCACAAGTTGGGGTTGGGTCTTGAATCTTTGGTTTCCAGCCATATAGCTTCAGTTTTACATCACAAGTTGGTGTTGGGTTGAAGGTACTGGTTGGTGTTCTTATGTTTTGGAGACGATCCGTAGCTTGAGCTTCCTTAGGAATTAAATCCCAGCAAGGCAGGCTCACATCAGCTTATATAGGCAGAAGATCACTCACAGCAATAAGGTTTAAGGAGAGTTTATTGATTATGATTGACCTTAACCCAAATTTGCCCAGTGGTTTTGTTTTTTTTTTTTTGTTACAGGAATTTGATGAAGTCTTTCCTGTAGAGATGCCAAAGGGACTCCCTCCCCTGAGGAGTATTGAGCATCAGATTGATTTTATACCTGGAATAGTAATACCAAATAGACCAGCCTATAGAAGTAACCCAGAGGAGACAAAGGAACTTCAAAGGTAAGTAGATGAATTGTTGAAGATGGGACATGTGAGAGAGAGCCTTAGACCATGTGCTGTACCAGTGTTGTTGGTACCCAAGAAGGAGGGAACATGGAGGATGTCTATGGATTGTTGATGAGGAAACTATAAGCAAGCTTGATGAATCTACACATGGCAGCAAATATGTTGATGATATCATTATGCCAAGTGGACCAATCTGACGCGGAACCCTATGGCAATTAAGGCCTCAAACCCCGACGCACTCTTCGATAGAGAATTCAAGAACGAAGGATAAACCACCCTCTATAGCACCCTATGCTTAGCGAAGCTAGAACACTAATAATGGAAGGATTTGGATGGTCGAATTCAGAATAACGCCACAATCGAAATTGATAAGTAATCCTGATTCGTGATGCAATCAATGAAAGAAGCAATTCACTCACTCACTCTCAAAGAAGGCGAAATTCGCTTAAGAAGCAATCTGAAATTCAATTGATCTAAAAGTATCCTTACAAGCATGATAATAAGCCTTTTATAGTGAAAGGCAAAAACCTAATCTGAAAAGGAAAGTAAAAAGGTCAAAAATCCTTTTCCTATAAGGAAAACTATTAACTAAATATTACAATAAAAACCTAATCTGAAAAGGAAAGTAAAAAGATCAAAATCCTTTTCCTATAAGGAAAACTATTAACTAAATATTACAATAAGGTCCTAATAAGCAAAATATGGAGGGGACCACTTAAAAGACTCAAAAACACACCCCAAACATGTGTTAAGCATGCCAAAGTCGTTCTTGCTAAAATCCCTCACACTACACGATCTCACAGGTACCCTGTGAGACTTTCTGGACAAGCAGCACATTTCACAGGGTGGTTGTGAAACTGGCTGGACAATTTGCACATTTCAGCACCATGTGTACAATTCAGCACCATGACTAGCTTGGGTTGGTCTTCTAGTTCCTTCTCGCACTTGTCCCATGCTAATTCAGTCATCTCTCTTGTAATAAAGTCTTGAATATGCATTCCAAGAGTGATGCCATACTTCCTTGCTTTATTCCTCGTCAATGGCCCTTGTTGTAGCACCAATGGATCCTTGCTATGCTGGTTCACATCATTCTCCCCTTCTTTAAAAAGATTTCTCCTCAAATCTGCATCATCAAAAGGAGATAAATCAGTTACATTAAAAGTAGCACTAACACCATACTCACCAGGTAAGTCGATCTTGTAGGCATTGTCATTGATTTTATCCAATACTTGGAAAGGACCATCACCACGTGCATCCAGCTTGTTCTTCCTTTGACTTGGAAACCTTTCCTTGCGGAAATGCACCCAAACCCATTCTCCAAGGGTAAATACCATCTTCTTACGTCCCCTATTTGCAACATCAGCATATGTCTTGTTCTTTCTCTCAATGTTAGCTCGTGCTTTCTCATGTATAGCTTTCACCAATTCCGCTTTCTTCTCTCCATCTAAACTTACAACTCATTAGAAGGTAAAGGAACAAGATCAAGAACAGTTAGTGGGTTAAATCCATAAACAAGTTCAAACGGCGAATAACCTGTAGAAGAATGTATAGAACGATTGTAAGCAAATTCAATAAAAGGTAAACAATCTTCCCAAACAGCCAAATTATTCCCCACTAAAGCTCTCAACAACGTACCAAGTGTACGATTCACGACCTCAGTTTGTCCATCTGTTTGTGGATGACAAGTAGTAGAAAAAAAAAGCATAGTTCCTAATCTACCCCACAAAACACGCCAGAAATGGGACAAAAACTTGTTATCCCTATCAGAAACAATTGTCCTAGGCACTCCATGTAAACGAACTACATCCTTAAAGAACAAATCAGCCACAACTTTTGCATAATCAGCTTTATGACATGGAATAAAATGTGCCATCTTACTAAATCGATCAACAACCACTAAGATACTATCTCTACCCTTCCTAGTTCTAGGCAAACCAAGCACAAAATCCATGCTAATATCAATCCAAGGTGAACTAGGTACAGATAATGGCATATAAAGACCATGAGGCGTAGACTTAGATTTTGCCTGTCTACATGCAATACAAGCAGAACATAACCTCCCAACATCTTTACGCATAGACGGCCAATAAAAATGCTCACACAGAATATCATAAGTCTTAGACACACCAAAATGCCCCATCAAACCACCACAATGAGATTCCAAAACAAGCAACTCACGCATGGAATATCTAGGCACACACAATCTGTTTCCCTTAAATAAATAACCATCATGCCTATAAAACGAATGAAAAACTCCCTATTCACATGCAACATAAACATTGCCGAAATCAACATCACCAATATACAAGTTCTTAATATACTCAAAACCAAGTAATTTAGAACTTAAAACAGAAAGTAATGTATGTCTTCGAGACAACGCATCAGTAACAATATTATCTCTTCCTTGCTTGTACTTAATAACATAAGGAAATTTCTCTATTTGTTCAATCCACCTACCATGTCTTTTGTTCAACTTACCTTGTCCCTTCAAGTGCTTTAGCGATTCATGGTCAGTGTGAATAATGAACTCCTTTGGCAGCAAATAATTCTCCCACACCTTCAAAGCCCTCACCAAGGCATGCAGCTCCTTGTCATAGGTAGAATAATTCAGTTGTGCATCATTGAGCTTCTCACTAAAATATGCTATTGGCTTCTTCTCTTGCATCAAAACAGCCCCAATACCTACACCTGAAGCATCACATTCAATCTCAAAAGTACAATCAAAATTAGGTAAGGCTAAAATAGGCGCAGTGGTTAGTTTTTCTTTCAAACTTTCAAAAGATCGCTGTTGCTCTTCACCCCATTGAAATCCAACTTCCTTCTTCACAATGCTAGTAAGTGGTGCAACAATGGTAGAAAAATTCTTAACGAATCTCCTATAGAAACTCGCTAATCCATGGAAACTCCTCACATCAGTTATGCTTTTAGGAACAGGCCATTCCTTTATAGCTTTCACTTTTTCTTCATCAACTTCTGATGAGGAAATTATAAGCAAGCTTAATGAATCTACACAAGGCAGCAATTTGTTGATGATATCATTATTCCAAGTGGACCAATCACAAGATCACAATCAAAGTGATGAGGAAACTATAAGCAAGCTTGATGAATGTAATGGCAGCAAATATGTTGATGATATCATTATGCCAAGTGGACCAATCACAAGATCACAATCAAAGAAATTCCAGCATGTGTTCCAGCACTTCATTCAAAGGTGGATTAATGAAGAGGGAGACCAACTTGTAGTGAATATGATGGATCATGAAGAGGAAGTCAGAAAATCACCAACAAGCATGAAGAATCTGCCCATAAGTATGGTGATGGGCATTAGCACGAATTTGGAATATAATATTGACATGGTTTAGTGCTAGTGTGACTAGACACATGTGAACCAACACCAAAATGCATGTGGAATCTGCCCATCAATGTTGTCATAATTATGGGCAGTAATTTAGAGTATATTATTGAGGTGGATGAACAATTAATGCTATTGTGACTAGATACATGTAAACCTAGACTTTAAGCCATTAGTTCTTCTTTTCCAACTATATAAGGATGGGAAAAAGAACTTAATAGGGTTGACCACGAATTTCCAGAATTGTTGAATGTAATTTCTGTGTTTTCAAGTTTGAGAGGTTTTCTTCTTATTCTTGTTGCATGAAGAATTGGTTCTAACTTATCAAGTCTCACTTGTGGCGTTTTAATCAATTCATTTCTTCATCCCAATCACCCAAGTTCTCAATTACAGGTTAGTTGTGGGTTTGGTAGGGAGGATTTGTTTTTGAGTTCTAAGATTCTATGCTAGATGTGTATGTGGAGTTCTAGATGTAATATTTGATCCATGGGTTCCGCATCAACTTCCAATCCCTGTGCACTAACAACAAAGCCAAGGAAAACAAGCCTATCCATGCAAAATGTGCACTTCTTAAGCTTAGCATATAAGTTTGCTTTTCTCAAAGTTTCTAAAACCATCCTAACATGTTCTATATGCTCACTCTCAGTCTTGCTATAAATCAAAATATCATCAAAATAAACAACTACAAATTTACCCAAATAATCCCTCAAAACATGGTTCATCAATCTCATAAAGGTACTAGGAGCATTAGACAACCCAAAAGGCATTACTAACCACTCATATAAACCATATTTTGTTTTAAAAGCTGTTTTCCACTCATCCCCAGGTTTCATTCGAATCTGATGATACGCACTCATAAGGTCAATTTTAGAAAAATACCTGGCACCATGTAATTCGTCCAACATGTCATCAAGACACGGTATAGGATGCCGATACTTCACGGTGATATTATTTACAGCCCTACAATCAACACACATTCTCCACGTGCCATCTTTCTTTGGAACCAACAAAACAGGAACGGCACACGGACTTAAACTCTCTCGAATCAACCCTTTCTCCAACAACTCTTCCACTTGTCTCTGCATCTCCTTGGTCTCCATCGGATTACTTCGATATGCTGGTCTATTTGGAGAATTACAAAGTCAAAATCCTTGTCAAATAAGGAAAATATCTTCCTAACCAACTAAGGAAAGAAGGGAACCACATCCCATGTGCATGGGTGTGAACACAGCCCATGTGCATGAAAGAATAGGCTGCCCATGTGACAAAAGTGGTCCCAAAAACCTAATTTCGTCCAAGGCCCATGTACTTGCATGTGGCCTGCCTTCCTTACTCCTTTCTTGCTCCGCTAGCCCATTTTTAAAGCCTTATCTTCCATATAGACATTCAGCATCACAATCAGCATTTGTTGGTCTTCTAGCTCCATACTGCACTTGTTTATTGCTAATTCAGTCACCTCCCTTGTAACAAAGTCTTGAACATGCAATCCAAGAGTGACGCCATACTTCCTTGCTTTATTCCTTGTCAATGGTCCTTGTTGTAGCACCAAAAGGATCCTTGCCATGCTGGTTTACATCATTCTCCCCTTCTTTAAAAAGATTTGTCCTCAAATTTGCATCATCATAAGGAGATAAATCAATCACATTAAAAGTAGCACTAACACCATACTCACCAGGCAAGTCGATCTTGTATGCATTGTCATTGATTTTCTCCAATACTTGGAATGGACCATCACCACGTGCATCAAGCTTACTCTTCCTTTGATTTGGAAACCTCTCCTTTCGGAAGTGAACCCAAACCCAATCGCCAAGAGCAAATGCCATTTTCTTTCATCCCTTATTTGCCCTATCAGCATATGACTTGTTCTTTTTCTCTATATTTGCTCGAACCTTTTCATGCAAAGACTTTACCAAATCAGCCTTCTTCTCACCATCTAAACTAGCTAGCTCATGTAAAGGCAAAGGAACAAGATCAAGTACATTTAGTGGATTAAAACCATAAACAATCTCAAATGGCGAATAACCTGTAGAAGAATGAATTGAACGATTATAAGCAAATTCAATGAAAGGTAAACAATCTTCCCAAGTGACCAAGTTCTTCCCCACTAAAGCTCTCATCAACGTACCAAGTGTACGATTCACTACTTCAGTTTGCCCATCTGTTTGTGGATGACAAGTAGTAGAAAAAAAAAAGCTTAGTTCCTAATCTACTCTATAAAACACGCCAAAAATGGGACAAAAACTTAGTATCTCTATCAGAAACAATTGTCCTAGGCACCCCATGTAAACGAACAACATTTCTAAAGAACAAATCAGCCACAACTTTTGCATCATCAGCTTTGTGACATGGAATAAAATGTGCCATCTTACTAAACCTATCAACAACCACAAAAATGCTATCTCTACCTTTCCTAGTCCTAGGCAAACCAAGCACAAAATCCATACTAATATCAACCCAAGATGAACTAGGTACAGGTAATGGCATATAAAGACCATGAGGCATAGACTTAGATTTCGCCTGTCTACATGCAATACAAGCAGAACATAATCTCCCAACATCTTTACGCATAGACGGCCAATAAAAATGCTCAAACAGAATATCATAAGTCTTAGACACACCAAAATGCCCCATCAAACCACCACAATGAGATTCCAAAACAAGCAAATTACGCATGGAACATCTAGGCACACATAGTTTACTTCCCTTAAACAAATAACCATCCTGCCTAAAAAATGAATTAAAAGCTCCTTGTTCACATGCGACATAAACATTGCCAAAATCAATATCACCAATATATAAGTCCTTAATATACTCAAAACCAAGCAATTTAGAAATCAAAACAGACAGCAATGTATATCTCCTAGACAACGCATCAGCAACAACATTATCTTTACCTTGCTTATACTTAATGACATAAGGAAATTTCTCAATTTGTTCAATCCACTTACCATGTCTTTTGTTCAACTTACCTTGGCCCTTCAAATGCTTGAGGGATTCATGGTCAGTGTGAATAATGAACTCCTTTGGCAGCAAATAATGTTCCCACACATTCAATGCCCTCACCAAAGCATGCAACTCCTTGTCATAGGTAGAATAATTTAGTTGCGCACCATTGAGCTTCTCACTAAAATATGCTATTGGCTTCTTTTCTTGCATCAAAACAGCCCCAATACCTATACCTGAAGCATCACATTCAATCTCAAAAATAGAATCAAAGTTAGGTAAAGCTAAAACAGGCGCAGTAGTGAGTTTTTCTTTCAAACTTTCAAACGATCGTTGTTGCTGTTCACCCCATTGAAATCCAACTTCCTTCTTGACAATACTTGTGAGTGGTGCGGCGATGGTAGAAAAATCCTTCACGAATCTCCTATAAAAACTCGCCAGCCCATGGAAGCTCCTCACTTCCGTCACACTCTTAGGAACAGGCCATTCCCTTATAGCTTTCACTTTCTCTTCATCAACTTCCAATCCCTGCGCACTAACAACAAAACCAAGAAAAATAAGCCTATCCATGCAAAATGTGCACTTCTTAAGCTTTGCATATAAGTTCTCTTTTTTCAAAGCTTCTAAAACCAACCTAACATGTTCTATATGCTCTTCCTCAGTCTTACTATAGATCAAAATATCATCAAAATAAACAACTACAAATCTGCCCAAATAAGCCCTCAAAACATGGTTCATCAACCTCATAAAAGTACTAGGTGCATTAGACAACCCAAAAGGCATTACGAACCACTCATACAACCCATATTTTGTTTTAAAAGTTGTTTTCCATTCATCCCCAGGTTTCATACGAATTTGATGATATCCACTCATAAGATCAATTTTAGTAAAATACCTTGCACCATGTAATTCGTCCAACATGTCATCAAGACATGGTATAGGATGCCGATACTTCACGGTGATCTTATTTACAGCCCTACAATCAACACACATTCTCCACGTGCCATCTTTCTTTGGAACTAACAAAACAGGAACGGCACACGGACTTAAACTCTCTCGAATCAACCCTTTCTCCAACAACTCTTCCACTTGTCTCTGCATCTCCTTGGTCTCCATCGGATTACTTCGATATGCTGGTCTATTTGGAATGGTAGAACCAGGTATGAAGTCAATTTGATGTTCGATCCCTCTTAATGGTGGCAAACCACTGGGCAACTCCTCCGGAAACACATCTTGGAAATCCTGCAATAAAGACACAAAGCTAGAAGGCAAATGTTCAAGTGAAACATCAATGTTAGTAAACAAAGTTTCCTTGTATCTAATGAGTAACACAGGCTGCCCAACATTTAATTCTCTCGCTCTTGCATAAAAAGTTTGTTTTGCCTTCCCTTCTTTCTTGTTTTCTCTCACCAATGGGCCATTAATTTGATTAGTTTCTTTTCTGGCCTCTTTTCCCATTTTCTTCTCACTTTCACTCACCTTATCATGTTCTCTCGCACTCCCCTTGTTTTTGGAAGAAACATCCCCAACCACTACTTTGGCCGAATCTTGCTTTGCTTTCTCAAGCATCTTTCGATGATCTTCATAAACCTCCAAGGGTGATAATGGAACAAGAGTAACCAGCTTTCCCTCATAGGTAAACGTGTACCTATTTGAATGCCCATCATGCTGTGCTTTCCTATCACATATGGCCTGCTTGCATAGGAACTACATCACACAACACTTTCGATGTGATAGGAAAGCACAGCATGATGGGCATTCAAATAGGTACACGTTTACCTATGAGGGAAAGCTGGTTACTCTTGTTCCATTATCACCCTTGGAGGTTTATGAAGATCATCGAAAGATGCTTGAGAAAGCAAAGCAAGATTCGGCCAAAGTAGTGGTTGGGGCTGTTTCTTCCAAAAACAAGGGGAGTGCGAGAGAACATGATAAGGTGAGTGAAAGTGAGAAGAAAATGGGAAAAGAGGCCAGAAAAGAAACTAATCAAATTAATGGCCCATTGGTGAGAGAAAACAAGAAAGAAGGGAAGGCAAAACAAACTTTTTATGCAAGAGCGAGAGAATTAAATGTTGGGCAGCCTGTGTTACTCATTAGATACAAGGAAACTTTGTTTGCTAACATTGATGTTTCACTTGAACATTTGCCTTCTAGCTTTGTGTCTTTATTGCAGGATTTCCAAGATGTGTTTCCGGAGGAGTTGCCTAGTGGTTTGCCACCATTAAGAGGGATCGAACATCAAATTGACTTCATACCTGATTCTACCATTCCAAATAGACCAGCATATCGAAGTAATCTGATGGAGACCAAGGCGATGCAGAGACAAGTGGAAGAGTTGTTGGAGAAAGGGTTGATTCGAGAGAGTTTAAGTCCATGTGCCGTTCCTGTTTTGTTGGTTCCAAAGAAAGATGGCACGTGGAGAATGTGTGTTGATTGTAGGGTTGTAAATAAGATCACCGTGAAGTATCGACATCCTATACCGCGTCTTGATGACATGTTGGACGAATTACATGGTGCAAGGTATTTTACTAAAATTGATCTTATGAGTGGATATCATCAAATTCGTATGAAACCTGGGGATGAATGGAAAACAACTTTTAAAACAAAATATGGGTTGTATGAGTGGTTGGTAATGCCTTTTGGGTTGTCTAATGCACCTAGTACTTTTATGAGATTGATGAACCATGTTTTGAGGGCTTATTTGGGCAGATTTGTAGTTGTTTATTTTGATGATATTTTGATCTATAGTAAGACTGAGGAAGAGCATATAGAACATGTTAGGTTGGTTTTAGAAGCTTTGAGAAAAGAGAACTTATATGCAAAGCTTAAGAAGTGCACATTTTGCATGGATAGGCTTGTTTTTCTTGGTTTTGTTATT
The DNA here is from genome assembly GCA_947685225.1 of Garcia nutans. Lineage (NCBI taxonomy): Eukaryota > Viridiplantae > Streptophyta > Magnoliopsida > Malpighiales > Euphorbiaceae > Garcia > Garcia nutans. Next base: position 23,502,719 of record CANTUV010000044.1, read on the forward strand.
AGTGCACAGGGATTGGAAGTTGATGAAGAGAAAGTGAAAGCTATAAGGGAATGGCCTGTTCCTAAGAGTGTGATGGAAGTGAGGAGCTTCCATGGGCTGGCGAGTTTTTATAGGAGATTCGTGAAGGATTTTTCTACCATTGCCGCACCACTCACAAGTATTGTCAAGAAGGAAGTTGGATTTCAATGGGGTGAACAGCAACAACGATCGTTTGAAAGTTTGAAAGAAAAACTCACTACTGCGCCTGTTTTAGCTTTACCTAACTTTGATTCTATTTTTGAGGTTGAATGTGATGCTTTAGGTATAGGTATTGGGGCTGTTTTGATGCAAGAAAAGAAGCCAATAGCATATTTTAGTGAGAAGCTCAATGGTGCGCAACTGAATTATTCTACCTATGACAAGGAGTTGCATGCTTTGGTAAGGGCATTGAATGTGTGGGAGCATTATTTGCTGCCAAAGGAGTTCATTATTCACACTGACCATGAATCCCTCAAGCATTTGAAGGGCCAAGGTAAGTTGAACAAAAGACATGGTAAGTGGATTGAACAAATTGAGAAATTTCCTTATGTCATTAAGTATAAGCAAGGTAAAGATAATGTTGTTGCTGATGCGTTGTCTAGGAGATATACCTTGCTGTCTGTTTTGAGTTCTAAATTGCTTGGTTTTGAGTATATTAAGGACTTATATATTGGTGATATTGATTTTGGCAATGTTTATGTCGCATGTGAACAAGGAGCTTTTAATTCATTTTTTAGGCAGGATGGTTATTTGTTTAAGGGAAGTAAACTATGTGTGCCTAGATGTTCCATGCGTAATTTGCTTGTTTTGGAATCTCATTGTGGTGGTTTGATGGGGCATTTTGGTGTGTCTAAGACTTATGATATTCTGTTTGAGCATTTTTATTGGCCGTCTATGCGTAAAGATGTTGGGAGATTATGTTCTGCTTGTATTGCATGTAGACAAGCGAAATCTAAGTCTATGCCTCATGGTCTTTATATGCCATTACCTGTACCTAGTTCACCTTGGGTTGATATTAGTATGGATTTTGTGCTTGGTTTGCCTAGGACTAGGAAAGGTAGAGATAGCATTTTTGTGGTTGTTGATAGGTTTAGTAAGATGGCACATTTTATTCCATGTCACAAAGCTGATGATGCAAAAGTTGTGGCTGATTTTTTCTTTAGAGATGTTGTTCGTTTACATGGGGTGCCTAGGACAATTGTTTCTGATAGAGATACAAAGTTTTTGTCCCATTTTTGGCGTGTTTTATGGAGTAGATTAGGAACTAAGCTTTTGTTTTCTACTACTTGTCATCCACAAACAGATGGGCAAACTGAAGTAGTGAATCGTACACTTGGTACGTTGTTGAGAGCTTTAGTGGGGAAGAACTTGGTCACTTGGGAAGATTGTTTACCTTTCATTGAATTTGCTTATGATCGTTCAATTCATTCTTCTACAGGTTATTCGCCATTTGAGATTGTTTATGGTTTTAATCCACTAACTGTACTTGATCTTGTTCCTTTGCCTTTACATGAGCTTGATAGTTTAGATGGTGAGAAGAAGGCTGATTTGGTAAAGTCTTTGCATGAAAAGGTTCGAGCAAATATAGAGAAAAAGAATAAGTCATATGCTGATAGGGCAAATAAGGGACGAAAGAAAATGGCATTTGCTCCTGGCGATTGGGTTTGGGTACACTTCCGAAAGGAGAGGTTTCCAAATCAAAGGAAGAGTAAGCTTGATGCACGTGGTGATGGTTCATTCCAAGTATTGGAGAAAATCAATGACAATGCATACAAGATCGACTTGCTTGGTGAGTATGGTGTTAGTGCTACTTTTAATGTGACTGATTTATCGCCTTATGATGATGCAGATTTGAGGACAAATCTTTTTAAAGAAGGGGAGAATGATGTAAACCAGCATGGCAAGGATCCTTTGGTGCTACAACAAGGACCATTGACAAGGAATAAAGCAAGGAAGTATGGCATCACTCTTGGATTGCATGTTCAAGACTTTGTTACAAGGGAGGTGACTGAATTAGCAATAAACAAGTGCAGTATGGAGCTGGAAGACCAACAAAGGCTGATTGTGATGCTGAATGTCTATATGGAAGATAAGGCTTTAAAAATGGGCTAGAGGAGCAAGAAAGGAGTAAGGAAGGCAGCCCACATGCAAGCACATGGGCCTTGGACGAAATTAGGTTTTTGGGACCACTTTTGTCATATGGGCAGCCTATTCTTTCATGCACATGGGCTGTGTTCACACCCATGCACATGGAATGTGGTTCCCTTCTTTCCTTAGTTGGTTAGGAAGATATTTTCCTTATTTGACAATGATTCTTCTTTCCTTAGTTGGTTAGGATGATATTTTCCTTATTTGACAAGGATCCTTCTTTCCTTAGTTGGTTAGGATGATATTTTCCTTATTTGACAAGGATTTTGACTTTGTAATTTTCCTTTTTTTACTAGGGTTAGGATAGTTTTTGACAAATTATATTCAGATTGCTATAAATTGGGCATTATTTTCTTGTAAGAGGATCTTTTTGACAAATTATATTCAGATTGCTCTTTATGCAAATTTCGGCCATCTTTGAGAGAGTGAGAGATTTTGCTTCTTTCATTGATTGCATCACGAATCAGACTAACTTATCAATTTTGATTGTGGCGTTCTTCTGATCCATCCTTCCAAATCCTTCCGTATTAGTGTTCTTGCTTCGCTAAGCATTGGGTGCTATAGAGGGTGGTTTATCCTTGTTCTTGGATTCCTATATCGAAGCGTGCATTGGGGTTTGAGGCCTTCATTGTCATAGGGTTCCTGATCCAAGGTGGTAAGAGTAACGCGGAACCCTATGGCAATGAAGGCCTCAAACCCCAACGCATGTTTCGATATAGGAATCCAAGAACAAGGATAAACCACCCTCTATAGCACCCAATGCTTAGCGAAGCAAGAACACTAATGACGGAAGGATTTGGAAGGACGGATCAGAAGAACACCACAATCGAAATTGATAAGTTAGTCTGATTCGTGATGCAATCAATGAAAGAAGCAAAATCTCTCACTCTCTCAAAGATGGCCAAAATTTGCATAAAGAGCAATCTGAATATAATTGTCAAAAAAAGGTCCTCTTACAAGAAAATAAGGCCCTATTTATAGAAAAACAAATTAAAAATTCGTAACTATCCGAACCCTAGTGGAAAAAGGAAAATTACAAAGTCAAAATCCTTATCAAATAAGGAAAATATCATCCTAACCAACTAAGGAAAGAAGGGAACCACATCCTAACCCTAGTGGAAAAAGGAAAATTACAAAGTCAAAATCCTTGTCAAATAAGGAAAATATCTTCCTAACCAACTAAGGAAAGAAGGGAACCACATCCCATGTGCATGAAAGAATAGGCTGCCCATATGACAAAAAGTGGTCCCAAAAACCTAATTTCGTCCAAGGCCCATGTGCTTGCATGTGGCCTGCCTTCCTTACTCCTTTCTAGCTCCTCTAGCCCATTTTTAAAGCCTTATCTTTCATATAGACATTCAGCATCACAATCAGCCTTTGTTGGTCTTCCAGCTCCATACTGCACTTGTTTATTGCTAATTCAGTCACCTCCCTTGTAACAAAGTCTTGAACATGCAATCCAAGAGTGACTCCATACTTCCTTGCTTTATTCCTTGTCAATGGTCCTTGTTGTAGCACCAAAGGATCCTTGCCATGCTGGTTTACATCACCTTCCCTATTCCAAGGAGAAATAGAATTAGAAACAGGTTTCGAATGATACCTTGATGGTCGTCTTCCTTGGAGTTGTTTTTCCACCTTGACGGCAATATACACCATCTCTTCTAACTCCACATAAGGCTGCAAATCAACCTGATCAGCAATGTCCGAATTCAAACCAGCCAAGAAACGTACCATAGTTATCTCCATGTCTTCATCTATATTAGCTCTAGTCATTAACATTTCCATTTCTTTGTAGTAGTCATCAACACTTTTACTACCTTGTTTAAGAACCTGAAGTCTTTGTATAATTTCCCTATGGAAATGTCTAGGTAGAAACCTCTTCCTTATGACCGATTTAAGATCAGCCCAAGTCTCAATTGGATACTCCAAATTCCTTCTTCTACTAGTCACTAACTGATCCCACCAAGCTATAGCATAATATGTAAATTGAGTAACAATAAGCTTGACCTTCTTTTCCTCAGTACATCGATGGCAATCAAATATGAGATTAACCTGCTTTTCCCATTGCAAATAAGTTTCTGGATTTGATTTACCACGAAAGTTAGGAATTTTCAGCTTGATGCTTCCCAAGCTCCTATCAACGACTTCATCATCACCATTATTTCTACCATAGAAAGCATTATTATTCATCCGTCCTCTACCTCGACCAGTACTACGGCCTCCTCTACCTCCACCTCTATGTAGAGCTCCTCCAACTAGACTTGCATTATCATCCTCAAGCTCATTTTCATCTTCCAAATGTTCAAGCTGTTGTATTTGATTTCCGCCACCTCTTTACCTCTCATTGCGCTCCGGTGTGGCTCTTTCAACATTTTGCAACCTCAAATCCATGCGCTCCAATGTTTCTATTATGTTCTCCATAACACGGTATAAATGTGTAAATTCAGATTGCTGCGCCTCACGCAATCGAGCTGGATCAATTTGAACACCCCTGTCACTGTCATCTTGGCCAGACATTTTTCTTGCAATAAAAGGTTAGAACAAAACAAATAAAAGGCCTCACAACACTCCCTCACGTGTTTACACTCAATAGATGGGGTTGGTCACTCGTGTTCCACTCAATATAATGTTTTCACTCACGGCTTAGCTCACACCTCTCAAGCTAATTTCTTTTATGTTCTTAGGTGAATCACACTTTATGAAACAAATCAAATAGCGTTCCGTGTGTAGTATCCCAAGTCTGAAATTACGAATGAATAACTAATGCAATTCGAATCAAAACAGCCCCTCAATGGTGAAAATTTCGTGATCAGAAATTATATTGATTCTAACCTATCCAGATTCGACCCTTATCACCTAAATAACAAGGAGAATGAAAAAATTTTGTTGAAGTGGTTTTATACTCTTTTTTTTTACTCCCTCTCACTATCTCTCTTGATGGGGGAACCTTATTTCACACCACATAAGACTTTTACCCAATTAGGTAACAAGAACAAGATCGAATTTAGAGCACTTTGTTTGAAACTCGAAATTGAATCAGAATGAATAATCAAGAACAAGATTCGAATTTAGCACACTTTGTTGAATTTCAAATGCAAATCAGAATGATGAACAAGACCCAAATTCAAATTTAAAACACCTTTTCTTGAATTTTGAATTTTAGGTTTTATAATATTTTTTTTAATTTTCAAATTTGAAAGAAAATGAAAACGATTCAAGGAACAAACAACTTAGACGATCAAGAAACAAAGAAAATGACTCAAGAATCAAGAACAAAGAAACAGAACAAAATAACAAGAAAGAAACAAAAACGAAAATAACCCACAAAGAAAACAATTCAGAGGAATAAGGAAACAAGAGAACGAATTCAACAATTCAAGATCAAAGTAACGAAAACGAAAATAACAAGAGAAGAAACGAAATAAACAAAGAATTTCGAAATTGATAGGGATAAAACCTGATCTAGAGCGTTGGCTCTGATACCAAATGATACTGAACCTCTAAGAATAAGCCTGAGAACCCCTTGATTTCGAACCCCCACAGCATTAACTTGAAAACCCCCAGTCGAATTCGGCACAACCTCCAAGGATTAGGTTAGATTTATATTACCTTGAATTGATCACAGTCCTAAGATTTCGAAACAAACTAGTTCCTAAACCCCAGAATCGAAACACTCCACAAGAAAGTTGATCAAACTACTTGAATATTTCTAAACATGCATTCTACTCAAGAACACAAAGATAAAAGCAAATTCGGCTTTTAGGTTACTAATTTGTCAAACTAAAAAAACTGATGTCTTACAACCCTAAATGAGATATAAATAGCTAAACCCTAATTAGGGTTATTAAGTAGCATTTGGCTTTCTAATCAAATTTTAAGAAATAATAAAGTAAACAAAGTCCTAATTTAATACAAAACAAACAGGGCCCTTACTTTTTAAATAAGCATAACTAGTGGGCCTTAATACATATTAATTACAAGCCTCATTCGTGAATTACAACTTGTAGCAAGTTGTAATTGACTTCCTTTGGTCTTGTCTCCAAGCTTGTAATTCCTTTCAAACCATAGTTAGCCAAATTCACCAAATCTTGCAAATGGCAAATTAGTGCTTGCTGAATCTTTTTGGCTTGCGATCTAGTTATAGGACCTTGTGGTAGAATAATTGGATTGATGATCTCCTCAACTTGTTCCTCATGTCCTAACTCTTGCTCATCCTTGTGGTGTGCTGGTTGTTCCACAACACATTCGAATTTGATAATAACCAGATTTCAAATCAATTTTCTTGAACAAACAAGAACCATGTAACTCATTAAGCATATCATCTAGTCTAGGAATAGGATGACGATACTTTACAGTGATTTTATTGATGGCTCTACAATCCATGCACATCTTCCACGTCCCATCCTTCTTTGGCATAAGAATAACAGGAATCGAATAAGGACTCAAACTTTCCCTCACGTATCCTCTAGCTAGCAATTCCTCCACTTGCTTTTGTATCTCCTTTGTCTCGAAAGGATTAGCTCAATACGCTAGCCTATTGGGAATGGAAGCTCCCGGAATAAAAATCAATTTGATGCTCTATGCCTCTGATTGGCGGCAATTCATCAGGAATTTCTTCGGGAAACAAATTCGCATATTCCTGCAAAAGATCAACAAACACACTAGGCAAAGATTGGTTAAAAACAGTAGTATCTAAACCAGCCTCTTTGCACAAAAGCACAAACATAGGCTGATTGGTGTAAAAAGCATGTTTAACCTCACTTGTACTAGCTAACAAACGCACATTCTTCTCTCCTTCTCTATTTTTCTCAAACTGAATTTGTTTTGATTTTTCTTTTCTCTCTTTCTTTTCATTTGCAATCTGATTTTTTTTTCACTCATTTTTTTTGTCACTCTCTCTTTCTTGCTTTTCAAATTCAAGTCTCATTCTTTCCATTTTACATTGAACTTCATATACTTCTTTTGAAGAGAGTGGGGTCAAAATTGTCTTTCGTCCATCCTTAGTGAATGAATACCGATTGAGGTATCCATCATGCATAGCTCGCCTATCATACTGCCATGGACGTCCAAGTAAAATCTCTCCAGCATGCATTGGTACCACATCACACAACACCTCATCATGATATTTACCAATGGAAAAAGAAATGTTAGATTGTCGATGTATCTTAACCTCTCCACATTCGTTCAGCCACTGAAGTTTGTAAGGTCAGGGGTGAGGTTTTGTAGGCAGCCCCAATCGATCAACCAAGAGTGTACTTACCACATTGGTACAGCTTCCACCATCCACAATCACAATACAAGCCTTGCCTTGAATGTGACACCTTGTATGAAACAAGTTGTCTCGTTGTTCTTCATGGTTTTCCTCCTTCAATTGCATGTTTAGAGCATGCCTAGCAACCAGCAAGTCTCCCTTTATTGGTTCTTCAATGCTCCCATCACTACAACATTCCAAGTCTTGCTTTTCTCCATCTTCACTCTCATCGTCACCTTCTTCTTCATCAGTCACTATCTGATATGGAACCTCCAAGAATAAGCCTGAGAACCCCTTGATTTTGAACCCCCATAGCATTAACTTGAAAACCCCTAGTCGAATTCGGCACAACCTCTAAGGATTAGGTTAGATTTCATATTACCTTGAATTGATCACAGTCCTAAGATTTCGAAACAAACTAGTTCCTAAACCCCAGAATCGAAACACTCCACAAGAAAGTTGATCAAACCACTTGAATGTTTCTAAGAATGAATTCTACTTAAGAACACAAAGACAAAAGCAAATAATTTGTCAAAACTAAAACTCATTGTCTTACAACCCTAAATGAGATATAAATAGCTAAACCCTAATTAGGGTTATTAAGTAGCGTTTGGCTTTCTAATCAAATTTTAAGAAATAATAAAGTAGACAATGTTCTAATTTAATACAAAACAAATAGGGCCCTTACTTTTTAAATAAGCATAACTAGTGGGCCTTAATACATATTAATTACAAGCCTCATTCATGAATTACAACTTGTAGCAAGTTGTAATTGACTTCCTTTGGTCTTGTCTCCAAGCTTGTAATTCCTTGCAAACCATAGTTAGCCAAATTCACCAAATCTTGCAAATGGCAAATTAGTGCTTGCTGAATCTTTTTGGCTCGCGATCTAGCTATAGGACCTTGTGGCAAAATAATTGGATTGATGATCTCCTCAACTTGTTCCCCACGTCCTAACTCTTGCTCATCCTTACGGTGTGCTAGTTGTTCCACAACATTTCCCCTCTCCTCAAAAGGATTCGTCCTCGAATCAAAAGCATCACCTACATCAAAAGGACTTAAATCAGCAACATTAAACGAAGCACTTACAGTATTCTCACCTGGCAAATCCACTTTATATGCATTGTCATTAATCCTTTGAAGTATCTGAAAAGGACCATCTCCTCGTGGGTTTAACTTGGACTTTCTTTGGTGTGGAAACCGTTCTTTGCGAAAATGAACCCAAACCCAATCACCAGGCTAAAAAATCATTGGCTTCCTTCCTTTATTCACTCGAGAAGTTATTTTAGCATTTTGCCTTTCAATCCTTTCCTTAACCTGTTTATGTAACTGCTTCACAAAATTTGCCTTTGAGCTAGCATCAACACTCACAAAATCATTAGATGGCAATGGCAAAATATCCAAAGGAGTAAGTGGATTAAAACCATAAACAATTTCAAATGGAGAACAATTAGTAGTGCTATGAACAGCCCTATTATAAGCGAACTCCACAAATGGTAAACAATATTCCCACATCCTGATATTCTTTTCTATCACTGCCCTAAGCAAAGTAATCAATGTTCGATTCACAACCTCAGTTTGACCATCGGTTTGAGGATGGCAAGTAGTAGAAAACAACAACTTAGTCCCCAATTTTCCCCATAAAACACGCCAGAAATGACTTAGAAACTTAACATCTCTATCACTAACAATGCTTTTGGGTATGCCATGCAAACGAACAACCTCTTTAAAGAACAAATCAGCAATCAATTTAGCATCATCAGTTTTATGACATGGTATAAAATGAGCCATTTTACTAAATCTATCAACCACAACAAATATACTATCATGACCTCTCCTAGTTTTAGGTAATCCAAGCACAAAATCCATAGACAAATCAGTCCAAGGTCCATTAGGAACAGGTAATGGCGTGTACAAACCATGCGGTTTCATCCTAGACTTAGCTTCTCTACATGTTATGCAATGCTCACAAACTTTATGCACATCATGTTTCATACCAGGCCAATAAAAATGTTCTATCAACACATCATAGGTCTTACTTACCCCAAAATGACCCATCAAACCTCCTCCATGTGCTTCCTTAACTAACAACTCTCGCATGGAACACTTAGGAATACACAATCTATTTCTCTTAAGCAAGAAACCATCAAACAAATGAAAGTCTTTTGAAACAGCCACATCTCCACACAAATTATATATGTCACCAAAATCCACATCTCTAACATATAATTCCTTAATATGCTCAAAACCCAATAATCTAGCACTAAGAGAATTAAGTAAAACATACCTTCGCGACAACGCATCAGCCACTACATTCTCTTTACCTCGCTTGTATTTAATCACATATGGAAATGTTTCTATGAATTCCACCCATTTGGCATGTCTACGGTTCAGCTTATCTTGACCTTTCAAATGCTTTAAACTTTCATGATCAGTATGTATCACAAACTCTTTTGACCACAAATAATGCTGCCATGTATGCAAAGATCGAAACAATGCATATAACTCCTCATATGTCAGATACTTCAAAGCCGCTCCACTTAGTTTTTCGCTAAAGTACATCAATGGCCTTTGGTCCTGTATCAAAACAGCTCCAATTCCTATGCCACTTGCATCACATTCAATCTCAAAAGTCTTATCAAAATTAGGCAAAGCAAGCAAGGGTGCATTACATAATTTATCCTTAAGTTCATTAAATGCATGTTCTTGTGCATCTCCCCAAACAAAATCGACATTTTTCTTAACTAACTCATTCAAAGGTGCAGCTATAGTACTGAAATTTCTAATGAATCTCCTATAGAAACCAGCAAGTCCATGAAAACTCCTCACCTCACTAGCAGTCTTAGGTTTCGGCCAGTCCTTAATAGCTTTTACCTTTTCCTCATCAACCTCAATACCTTGACTAGACACCACAAAACCAAGAAAATGAACCTTATCCATGCAAAAACTACACTTCTTAAGGTTAGCATACAACTTCTCACGCCTAAGAATGTCTAACACAAGACGCACATGTATGACATGATCATCCAAACACTTAGAGTAAACAAGAATATCATCAAAGTAACCAACAACAAATTTACCCAAGTGCTCACGCAACACATGATTCATCAAACACATGAATGTGCTAGGTGCATTAGTAAGACCAAACAGCATAACCAACCACTCATACAGCCCATATTTAGTCTTAAATGCTGTTTTCCACTCATCACCCACACTCATTCGAATTTGATAATAACCAGATTTCAAATCAATTTTCGTGAACAAAAAAGAACCATGTAACTCATCAAGCATATCATCTAGTCTAGGAATGGATGACGATACTTTACAGTGATTTTATTGATGGCTCTGCAATCCACGCACATCCTCCACGTCCCATCCTTCTTTGGCACAAGAATAACAGGAACCGAACAAGGACTCAAACTTTCCCTCACGTATCCTTTAGCTAGCAATTCCTCCACTTGCTTTTGTATCTCCTTTGTCTCGAAAGGATTAGCTCGATACGCTGGCCTATTGGGAATGGAAGCTCCCAGAATGAAATCAATTTGATGCTCTATGCCTCTGATTGGCGGCAATTCATCAGGAATTTCTTCGGGAAACAAATCCGCATATTCCTGCAAAAGATCAACAAACACACTAGGAAAAGATTGGTTAAAAACAGTAGTATCTAAACGAGCCTCTTTGCACAAAAGCACAAACATAGGCTGATTGGTGTAAAAAGCATGTTTAACCTCACTTGTACTAGCTAACAAACACACATTCTTCTCTCCTTCTCTATTTTTCTCAAACTGAATTTGTTTTTATTTTTCTTCTCTCTTTCTTTTCATTTGCAATCTGATTTTTTTCACTCATTTTTTTGTCACTTTCTCTTTCTTTCTTTTCAAATTCAAGTCTCATTCTTTCCATTTTACATTGATCTTCATACACTTCTTTTGAAGAGAGTGGGGTCAGAATTGTCTTTCGTCCATCCTTAGTGAATGAATACCGATTGAGGTATCCATCATGCATAGCTCGCCTATCATACTGCCATGGACGTCCAAGTAAAATCTCTCCAACATGCATTGGGACCACATCACACAACACCTCATCATGATATTTACCAATGGAAAAAGAAATGTTAGATTGTCGATGTACCTTAACCTCTCCACATTCATTCAGCCACTGAAGTTTGTAAGGTCGGGGGTGAGATTTTGTAGGCAGCCCCAATCGATCAACCAAGAGTGTACTTACCACATTGGTACAGCTTCCACCATCCACAATCACAATACAAGCCTTGCCTTGAATGTGACACCTTGTATGGAACAAGTTGTCTCATTGTTCTTCATGGTTTTCCTCCTTTAATTGCATGTTAAGAGCACGCCTAGCAACTAGCAAGTCTCCCTTTATTGGTTCTTCAATGCTCCCATCACTACAACATTCCAAGTCTTGCTTTTCTCCATCTTCACTCTCATCGTCACCTTCTTCTTCATCAGTCACTATCTCACCATTTCTTACGGTCATAACTCTCTTGTTTGGACATTCTTTGTTGATATGTCCCACACCTTGGCACTTCCAACACTTAATATCTCGATTTCGCAGCTTAGGCTCTTCAACTTTGGATTTGTCTTTAGAACTTGTTTCGGCCTTTGCTTTCCCACTATCCTGACCAGCCTTGTTTCTTTCCTTCTAATCACGTCTTCCTTCCCTATTCCAAGGAGAAATAGAATTAGAAACAGGTTTCGAATGATACCTTGATAGTCGTCTTTCTTGGAGTTGTTTTTCCACCTTGACGGCAATATGCACCATCTTTGTAGTAATCATCAACACTTTTACTACCTTGTTTAAGAACCTGAAGTGATGCAAGAAAGGATCCCTTGAAGCTAGCAAGTGGACCAATCACTAGGAGCAAGGCAAAGAGATATCAAGCTAGTATGGCTTTGCATATTCAAGAAGAGATTTCCAAAGAGCTTCAAGAATTATCATTCAAGAAGATGGAGATAGAGCTTGAAGAAGACACACCAAAGCTGATTATGATGCTTAGTGTGAAAATGGAAGCTAAAGGCTAGCTAAAGAGGTCCAACGTGCAAGAAAGGTCCATGGGGATTCATATAAAGCCTTGGAAAGTAATTTAAGGCCTTAGTAAGATGATGGAAGTGATTGGAAGAAAAGCTTGGAGTGCAGCCAGTTTCACACGTACCTGTGAGATTTCTGAAGCCCCGTGAGAATAGCTGGATGAACCCACTGCTTAAAGATTATTAATTCTGTTTAATGGGCCACGTTTTATATCATTATGGAAGGCTTAAAAATAGGATTTTGTTTCTATACTTTATATTTTCCTTAGTGGATTAGGATTTTGTTTCCATACTTTATATTTTCCTTAGTGGATTAGGATTTTGTTTCCATACTTTATATTTTCCTTAGTGGATTAGGATTACTTTATATTTTCCTTATGCAATTAGGAATGTTTTTCATTATGCAATTAGGAATGTTTTCCTTATGCAATTAGGAATGTTTTCCTTATGCAATTAGGAATGTTTTCATTATGCAATTAGGAATGTTTTCCTTATTCAATTAGGAATGTTTTAGTCTTAATTTTCCATATGCAATTAGGAATTTTGTAACCCTTATTTAAGGGCACTATTAGGCCGAATTTGATATACAACATTTAATAAAAAAATTTGAATTCTTCTACAAGTTCTTGTGAAATTTCGTGTGAGAGAGATTAGATTGGATTATTTAATTCTTTCTTTGCATCAAGAATTAGGTTTACTTATCAACAAGAGTTGTGGCGTTTTCCTTCTTCTTACCAACTAAATCCTTCAATCATAGTGAGTTCGCGTCTCTTTATAGGCGTTGGGTTCCTTAGGAGGTGATTATCAAGTTTCAAGGAGTTCTCTACCATTGTTATACGTTGGGTTTACTGCCATCATTGCTAAGGGTCCGCGTCATTTGGTATCAGAGCCTTTCTACAAGGTAATTTTTATCTACTTTGTCTTTCTTTGGTTTGTTAATTTAGGTCTTTTAAATTTCTGCGATTTAGGGTTCTTAGAGAGTCTAGTCTTTAATTTTCGAAAAAGAGTCATATATCAAAATTCAAAAAGTCTAAAGATTGTTCAAAGAGTAATTCGAAACCTAGGAAAAGGAGTCTGATTGAATTTCGAAACCTAAGCCTTGCATCTGAATTGGATTTGAAAGAAAGCAAAAGCTAGAGTTTTTGTTCAAGTTTGATTTCGATTTGATTTTGAGTGAATCTGGGGTTGCGAATTAAGTCCAGATTTCAAAAAGCTCTTGGGAGTAAATTAAGTCTCGAATCAAGGGGATAGTGAGAGGAAGCAAAAAAAAAAAGAGTACAAAATCACCTCAACAAAAATTGTTTGATATTTTTGCTATTTGGGTGCTAAGGATCAGATCTAGGTGGGTGAGAAGTAATAAAATTTTTGGGCAAAAAATTTCACCTTTTGAGGGGCTTTTGGAATTCGAAAATCAGACTTTAATATTCATGTTATTTGAGTGTTATAGGTGGGAATTAGAGTCTAGAAGCTAGCGTTCTGGGTAGAATTGATTAGGTCCATAAAGCAGCTTGCCAAGTGTGGGTTGTTTTTGATTCATTATATCCAAATTTGTCTTGTTTATTGTCTTCATTGTTTCTGATTTCTTTATCTAGCTTTTAATTCCATTACATTGCTAAGTATCATTTGCTTGTGTCGATACTTAGTTCTATATCGAGTAGTGTAAATTACCTTGCATTGCCTCCGAATACTTGTCTTGTTTTCTATCTAGTTCTAGGATTTAGGTTCTAGTTTCTTGAACGACTTGACAATTGTTGGTTGGTGAGCTTGGTTATGAAGTGCAATCAAGGAAGACAAGAAAAGTGAGGTAATTCTAAACACTTGAGTAAATTTCGATTATTACTAATCTTGTTTCTTTGAGTTTGTTTGTTTGTTAACATGGCTGGAAAAGGAGAAGAGACTAGCAAAGAAGGAGCTATGGCCGAAAGCTTGGCTAGGCTTAATGAGACTTTGGCAGCAATGCTTGGTCGAATGGAGATGATGGATACTAGATTGCAAGAGAATGTAGCACGGCAAGCACAACAAATTCAGCAAGTGCAACAAGGGCAGCTAGCCGTACATCCAAATCCCATAATGCGAGCTAGAAGAGTGCTTAGGAGAGAAGGGCAAGGAAATCTTGAAGCCCTAGAAGCAGCCGAAAGGGTAGAAGATGAAGATGAAGGTGGAAATCAACCTACCACTGATGGTGACCTTACTTCCATCAAGATGAAGATTCCTTCCTTTGAAGGGAAGAACAATGCAGAAGAGGTCATAGAATGGGAGAGGAAAGTTGAGCAGATTTTTGAATGCCATAACTACACCGAAGAGAAGAAATCAGTTTTGGCAGCCGTAGAGTTCAAAGGGTATGCTACCTTTTGGTGGGATCAATTGAAAGCTAATAGAAGAGGGAAAGGTATGAGGCCTATTCCTGAATGGTCAACCTTGAAAGAACTAATGAGAAGCTGATTTGTACCATCTCACTACATTCGGGATTTGTACAATCGACTAGCAAGACTAGTTCAAGGTGGAAGAAGTGTGGAAGATTACCACAAAGAGATGGAGATGATCATGGCTAGGGCAAATATTGATGAAGATGAAGACAAGAAGATGTCACGATTTCTTGGGGGATTGAATTTGTACATAGCCAATGAATTGGAGATGTATGAATTAAACACAATGGAAGAGTTAGTTCAAAAGGCCATGAAGATAGAGAGAAGATTGAAGAATAAAGCTATTTCGAAAATTGGCTACTCTAAAGCTAGTGGAAATTTTTCAAACTTCAAGGGTTCAAGTTCGAGTGGAGGTTCCTACAAAGGGGATTACAAGGGTTCTTTCCAAAAGAAATCTTCCTACAATTCTAATTTCAAGAAGCCGAATGATGGGGATGCAAAAACAGCCAAGGAAACACCTTCTAGACCTACTCCAAGTAGGGAAATTAAATGCTACAAGTGTTTGGGAAGTGGACACATTGCTTCTCAATGTCCGAATAAGAGGGTGATGATTGCAACCCATGAAGGGGAAATTGAATCAGAATCTGAACATGAAGAAGAAGAGGAGGCCGAATGTGGTGATAGGGCAAAATATGATGAAGAGGCTTGGGAGAATCAAGTCTTGAATGCTGAACATGGAGAGATGCTTGTTACTAGAAGAGCCTTGAATATTCAAGTCAAGGAAGAAGGCTTGGATCAAAGGGAGAATCTTTTCCACTCTAGGTGTTTGGTGAATGGTAAGGTTTGTACACTTATCATTGATGGTGGAAGTTATACCAATGCTGCTAGTACTACAATGGTGGATAAATTGGGGTTAACTTGTTTTAAACATCCCAATCCTTACAAGTTGCAATGGTTCAATGATGCTGGGGAAGTAAAAGTGTTGAAGCAAGTCAAGGTACCATTCTCCATTGGGTGGTATAAAGATGAGGTTTTGTGTGATGTAGTGCCAATGCAAGCTGGACATTTGCTATTAGGAAGACCATGGCAGCATGATAGAAGGGCACAACATGATGGCTTTTCTAATAAGTATACCTTTACTTATGAGGGAAAGAAGATTGTTCTTGCACCATTATCACCTCAAGAGGTGTATGAAGATCAGAAGAGGATGCTAGAGAGGGAGAAAGAAGTTTCGGCCAACATGAACCAAGGGGGTTCAAATTCGGTCAACGATGTTTCTTCAACACTCAAGGGTAATTCTAAGGGTAGGGAGAGAGAAAATAATAAAGTGAGTGAGTACAGAAAGGGAAAAGAGGCCGAGAGTCAAAAGAAAGTAAGCAAATAAATAAATGGCCCATTGATGAGAGAAAATAAGCGAGGAGAAAAAGCAAAACATACTTTTTATGCAAGAGCAAGAGAGATAGATGTAGGGCAGCCTGTACTCATTATTATGTATAAAGAATTGTTACTTGCTGACAATGAAGAATCTCTTGATTCTTTACCTTCTAGTTTTGTGTCTTTGTTGCAGGATTTTGAGGTTGTGTTTCCTGAAGACCTTCCTAGTGGTTTGCCACCACTAAGAGGGATTGAACATCAAATTGACTACATACCCGGTCCTACAATTCCAAACCGGCAGGCATATAGGAGCAATCCTATGGAGACAAAAGAGATGCAAAGACAAGTTGAAGAGCTTTTGGAGAAAGGCTTGGTTCGCGAGAGCCTTAGTCCTTGTGCCGTTCCAGTCTTATTATTACCCAAGAAAGATGGTTCTTGGAGGATGTGTGTTGATTGTAGGGCTGTGAACAAGATTACTGTGAAGTATAGACATCCCATTCCTAGACTTGATGACATGTTGGACGAATTGCATGGGGCGAAATATTTCACAAAGATTGATCTTATGAGTGGTTATCATCAAATTCGCATGAAGCCTGGAGATGAATGGAAGACTGCCTTCAAAATGAAATATGGTTTGTATGATTGGTTAGTTATGCCTTTTGGTTTATCTAATGCACCTAGTACTTTCATGAGATTAATGAACCATGTTTTGAGAGCTTATTTAGGTAAGTTTGTGGTAGTTTACTTTGATGATATTCTGATTTATAGCAAAACTAAGGAAGAACATGTTAAACATGTTAGGAAAGTGCTTGAAATCCTTAGGGAGCAAAACCTTTATGCTAAACTTAAGAAGTGTTCTTTTTGTCTAGATAGGGTTGTTTTTCTTGGTTTTGTTGTAAGTATGCAGGGAATTGAAGTTGATCAAGAGAAGGTGAAAGCTATCCCAGAGTGGCCGAATCCTTCAAGTGTGACAGAAGTGAGGAGTTTTCACGGATTGGCAAGCTTCTATAGGAGATTTGTCCCTAATTTCTCTACATTGGCAGCCCCCTTGACTAGCATAATCAAGAAAGAAGTGGGGTTCGTTTGGGGCAAGAAGCAATAAAAAGCATTTGATGCTTTGAAAGAGAAGCTTTCTACTACACCCGTTTTAGCTTTACCTAACTTTGATTCTACTTTTGAAATTGAATGTGATGCTTCTGGTGTAGGTATTGGAGCTGTTTTGATGCAAGAGAAGAAGCCCATTGCACACTTTAGTGAAAAAGCTTAATGGAGCAAAGCTGAGTTATTCAACTTATGACAATGAGCTATATGCTCTGGTGAGAGCATTGGAAGTATGGGAGCATTATTTGTTGCCCAAGGAATTCGTGATCCATTCAGACCATGAATCATTGAAGCATTTGAGAGGGCAAGGCAAGTTGAATAAAAGACATGCAAAATGGGTTATGAAGATTGAGAAGTTTCCTTATGTGATCAAATACAAGCAAGGTAAAGACAATGTAGTGGCAGATGCACTTTCAAGGAGGTACGCTTTACTTAATGTTTTGAGTACTAAATTGCTTGGATTTGAATGTATAAAGGACTTATATGTTGGTGATTCTGATTTTGGAAATGTTTATGATGCTTGTGAGCATGGTGCTTTTAATTCTTTCTATAGACATGATGGGTTTTTGTTTAAGGATTCGAAATTATGCATGCCTAGATGTTCTATGAGAGATTTGCTAGCATTAGAATCACATTGTGGGGGTTTGATGGGGGCATTTTGGAGTTGATAAGACTTTAGACATGCTAAATGAACACTTTTATTGGCCGAATATGAAAAGGGATGTAATTTGGATTTGTAAGGCTTGTTTGGCTTGTAGGCAAGCTAAGTCTAAGTCTATGTTTCATGGTTTGTATATGCCATTACCCGTTCCTAGTTCTCCTTGGATGGACATTAGTATGGACTTTGTTTTAGGATTACCAAGGACTAAGAGGGGGAGAGATAGCATATTTGTGGTTGTTGATAGGTTTAGTAAGATGGCACACTTTATTCCATGTCATAAGAGTGATGATGCTAGTTTAGTAGCCGAACTCTTCTTTAGGGAGGTGGTTCGAATTCATGGGATACCAAAATCCATAGTTTCTGATAGAGACACCAAGTTTTTGTCTCACTTTTGGAGTGTGCTTTGGGGAAAGTTAGGTACCAAGTTGTTATTTTCCACCACTTGTCATCCTCAAACGGATGGACAAACAGAAGTAGTAAACAGAACTTTAGGTACCATGTTGAGAGCTTTAGTGGGTAAAAATTTGAGTTCTTGGGAAGATTGTTTGCTATTTATTGAGTTTGCTTATAATCGTGCTATTCATTCTTCTACAGGATATTCACCTTTTGAGCTTGTTTATGGTTTTAACCCACTAACAGTTTTGGATCTTGTTTCTTTACCTTCTCATGAGCTTGTTAGTTTAGATGGTGAGAAGAAAGCTAAATTGGTGAAAGAGATGCATGAGAAAGCAAGGGCGAATATTGAGAAAAGAAATAAGAGATATGCTGATTCTGCAAATAGAGGGAGACGTGAGATGAAGTTTCAAGTAGGAGATTGGGTTTGGGTGCATTTTCGAAAAGAGAGGTTTCCTAACCAAAGGAAAAACAAGTTGCAAGCTAGAGGAGATGGCCCATTCCAAGTGCTGGAGAAGATTAATGACAATGCCTACAAGATCGACTTACCAGGTACGTATAATATTAGTGCTACTTTTAATGTAAGTGATCTTTCTCCTTTTGATGATGCAGATTTGAGGACAAATCTTTTTGAAGAGGGGGAGAATGATGCAAGAAAGGATCCCTTGAAGCTAGCAAGTGGACCAATCACTAGGAGCAAGGCAAAGAGATATCAAGCTAGTATGGCTTTGCATATTCAAGAAGAGATTTCCAAAGAGCTTCAAGAATTATCATTCAAGAAGATGGAGATAGAGCTTGAAGAAGGCACACCAAAGCTGTTTATGATGCTTAGTGTGAAAATGGAAGCTAAAGGCTAGCTAAAGAGGTCCAACGTGCAAGAAAGGTCCATGGGAATTCATATAAAGCCTTGGGAAGTAATTTAAGGCCTTAGTAAGATGATGGAAGTGATTGGAAGAAAAGCTTGGAGTGCAGCCAGTTTCACATGTACCTGTGAGATTTCTTAAGCCCTGTGAGAATAGCTGGATGGACCCACTACTTAAAGATTATTAATTCTATTTAATGGGCCACGTCTTATATCATTATGGAAGGCTTAAAAATAGGATTTTGTTTCCATACTTTATATTTTCCTTAGTGGATTAGGATTTTGTTTCCATACTTAATATTTTCCTTAGTGGATTAGGATTACTTTATATTTTCCTTATGCAATTAGGAATGTTTTTCCTTATGCAATTAGGAATGTTTTTCCTTAATGCAATTAGGAATGTTTTCCTTATGCAATTAGGAATGTTTTCCTTATTCAATTAGGAATGTTTTAGTCTTAATTTTCCATATGCAATTAGGAATTTTGTAACCCTTATTTAAGGGCACTATTAGGCCGAATTTGATATACGACATTTAATAAAAATTTTCGAATTCTTCTACAAGTTCTTCTTGTGAAATTTCGTGTGAGAGAGATTAGAGTGGATTCTTTAATTCTTTCTTTGCATCAAGAATTAGGTTTACTTATCAACAAGAGTTATGGCATTTTCCTTCTCCTTACCAACTAAATCCTTCAATCATAGTGAGTTCGCGTCTCTTTATAGGCGTTGGGTTCCTTAGGAGGTGATTATCAAGTTTCAAGGAGTTCTCTACCATTGTTATACGTTGGGTTTGCTGCCATCGTTGCTAAGGGTCCGCGTCATGAAGTCTTTGTATAATTTCCCTATGGAAATGTCTAGGCACAAACCTCTTCCTCATGACCGATTTAAGATTAGCCCAAGTCTCAATTGGATACTCCAAATTCCTTGTTCTACTAGTCACTAACTTATCCCACCAAGCTATAGCATTATCTGTAAATTGAGTAACAATAAGCTTGACCTTCTTTTCCTCAGTACATCTGATGTGAGCCTGCCTTGTTGGGATTTAATTCCTAAGGAAGCTCAAGCTACGGATCGTCTCCAAAACATAAGAACACCAACCAGCACCTTCAACCCAACACCAACTTGTGATGTAAAACTGAAGCTATATGGCTGAAAACCAAAGATTCAAGACCCAACCCCAACTTGTGAAGGAAAAACCTTGAATATAAGTTAAGACCTAGCAAAATTGGTTATTTTTGCAAGGAATTCATGCAAGTTCAAACCAAGACTCAAAAGAAGGCTAAAAACCTCTCAAAGCTCTCAAAAATGGAGAGAAAACTCAGAATATTCATTAAGTTCAAAGTCTGCCATTACATCTGTTTTTAAAGACTTAAAGAAAGCATAAAACAAGTGAAATGATGGAAAAAAATACAAATATAATGATGTGGTTACATAAAAAGGCATGGGCAGCCATATAGCTTGTCTCCCACTAGCTTTTAAAAGGCATGGGCAGCCATAACTTGTCTTCCACTAGCTTTTAAAAGGCATCTTTGACTCCCAATGTGAGTTTCAGCCACTCTTAATATATGGGCATCCAATGGTACGTGAATGGTATGTATTTAGCTCCCAAAGGTATAATGATGGATGCCAATATGTATTCTAACTCCTTTGGGTCAATTGGCCTCTTGGGTAGATTGCAATTTGGACATGTGCAACCAAATAGCTTCTTTACTCATATTTTTTTCAAGTCTTAACGTTCCAATTGTATTGAGAACATATAGATGTTTGGAAACTAATCCTTGAAGTTTTCTTGCCATTGATCGAGTAACAGGTCCTTGGTGTTGTATGCTAGCAATCAGATCCTCATCAACATCGATGGCAATCAAATATGAGATCAACTTACTTTTCCCATTGCAAATAAGCTTCTGGATCTAATTTACCACGAAAATTATGAATTTTCAGCTTGATGCTTCCCAAGCTCCTATCAACGACTTCATCATCACCATGATTTCTACCATAAAAAGCATTATTATTCATCCTTCCTCTACCTCGACCAGTACCACGGCCTCCTCTACCTCCACCTCTATGTAAAGCTCCTCCAACCAGACTTGCATTATCATCCTCAAGCTCATTTTCATCTTCCAAATGTTCAGGCTGTTGTATTTGATTTCTGCCACCTCTTTGCCTCTCATTGCTCTCCGGCGTGGCTCTTTCTTTTTTTTTTTGCTCCCCCTCACTATCTCTCTTGATGGGGAACCTTAGTTCACACCACACAAAACTTTTACCCAATTAGGTAACAAGAACAAGATCGAATTAGAGCACTTTGTTTGAAACTCGAAATTGAATCAGAATGAATAATCAAGAATAAGATTCGAATTTAGCACACTTTGTTGAATTTTGAATGCAAATCAGAATGATGAACAAGACCAAAATTTGAATTTAAAACACCTTTTCTTGAATTTCGAATTTTAGGTATTATAATAATTTTTTTTTGAATTTTTGAATTTGAAAGAAAACGAAAATGATTCAAGGAACAAACAATTTAGACGATCAAGAGACAAAGAAAATGACTCAAGAGCCAAGAACAAAGAAACAAAACGAAAATAACAAGAGAAGAACGAAAACGAAAATAACCCACAAAGAAAACAATTCAGAGGAACAAGGAAACCAGAGAATGAATTCAACAATTCAAGATCAAAGTAACAAAAACAAAAATAACAAAAGAAGAAACGAAATAAACAAAGAATTCAAAATTGATAGGGATAAAACCTGATCTAGAGCGTTGGCTCTGATACCAAATGATACGAAACCTCCAAGAATAAGCCTGAGAACCCCTTGATTTCGAACCCCCACAGCATTAACTTGAAAACCCCTAGTCGAATTCGGCACAACCTCCAAGGATTAGGTTAGATTTCAGATTACCTTGAATTGATCACAGTCCTAAGATTTCGAAACAAACTAGTTCCTAAACCCCAGAATCGAAACACTCCACAAGAAAGTTGATCAAACCACTTGAATGTTTCTAAGCATGCATTCTACTCAAGAACACAAAGATAAAAGCAAATTCGGCTTTTAGGTTAATAATTTGTCAAAACTAAAACTCATTGTCTTACAACCCTAAATGAGATATAAATAATTAGGGTTATTAAGTAGCGTTTGGCTTTCTAATCAAATTTTAAGAAATAATAAAGTAAACAATGTTCTAATTTAATACAAAACAAACAGGGCCCTTACTTTTTAAATAAGCATAACTAGTGGGCCTTAATACATATTAATTACAAGCCTCATTCGTGAATTACAACTTGTAGCAAGTTGTAATTGACTTCCTTTGGTCTTGTCTCCAAGCTTGTAATTCCTTGCAAACCATAGTTAGCCAAATTCACCAAATCTTGCAAATGGCAAATTAGTGCTTGCTGAATCTTTTTGGCTAGCGATCTAGTTATAGGACCTTGTGGCAAAATAATTGGATTGATGATCTCCTCAACTTGTTCCCGACGTCCTAACTCTTGCTCATCCTTGCGGTGTGCTGGTTGTTCCACAACACTATCTCACCATTTCTTACGGTCATAACTCTCTTGTTTGGACATTCTTTGTTGATATGTCCCACACCTTGGCACTTCCAACACTTAATATCTCAATTTCGCAGCTTAGGCTCTTCAACTTTGGATTTGTCTTTAGAACTTATTTCGGCCTTTGCTTTCCCACTATCTTGACCAGCCTTGTTTCTTTCCTTGTAATCACACCTTCCTTCCTTATTCCAAGGAGAAAAAGAAATAGAAACAGGTTTCGAATGATACCTTGATGGTCGTCTTCCTTGGAGTTGTTTTTCCACCTTGACGGCAATATGCACCATCTCTTCTAACTCCACATAAAGCTGTAAATCAACCTGATCAGCAATGTCCGAATTCAAACCTACCAAGAAACGTGCCATAGTAGTCTCCATGTCTTCACCTATATTAGCTCTAGTCATTAACATTTCCATTTCTTTGTAGTAGTCATCAACACTTTTACTACCTTGTTTAAGAACCTGAAGTCTTTGTATAATTTCCCTATGGAAATGTCTAGGCACAAACCTCTTCCTCATGACCGATTTAAGATCAGCCCAAGTCTAAATTGGATACTCCAAATTTCTTCTTCTACTAGTCACTAATTGATCCCACCAAGCTATAGCATAATCTGTAAATTGAGTAACAATAAGCTTGACCTTCTTTTCCTCAGTACATCGATGGCAATCAAATATGAGATCAACCTGCTTTTCCCATTGCAAATAAGCTTCTGGATCTGATTTACCATAAAAATTAGGAATTTTCAGCTTGATGCTTCCCAAGCTCCTATCAACGACTTCATCATCACCATGATTTCTACCATAAAAAGCATTATTATTCATCCTTCCTCTACCTCGACCAGTACCACGGCCTCCTCTACCTCCACCTCTATGTAGAGCTCCTCCAACCAGACTTGCATTATCATCCTCAAGCTCATTTTCATCTTACAAATGTTCAGGCTGTTGTATTTGATTTCTGCCACCTCTTTGCCTCTCATTGCACTCCGGTGTGGCTCTTTCAACATTTTGCAACCTCAAATCCATGTGCTCCAATGTTTTTGTTATGTTCTCCATAACACGGTATAAACGTGTAAACTCAGCTTGCTGCGCCTCACGCAATCGAGCTGGATCATTTTGAACACCCCTGTCACTGTCATCTTGGCCAGACATTTTCCCTGCAATAATAGGTTGGAACAAAACAAATAAAAGGCCTCACAACACTCCCTCACGTGTTTACACTCAATAGATGGGGTTGGTCACTCGTGTTCCACTCAATATAATGTATTCACTCACGGCTTAGCTCACACCTCTCAAGCTAATTTCTTTTATGTTCTTAGGTGAATCACACTTTATGAAACAAATCAAATAGCCTTCCGTGTGTAGTATCCCAAGTCTGAAATTTCGAATGAATCACTAATGCAATTTCGAATCAAAACAGCCCCTCAATGGTGAAAATTTCGTGACCAGAAATTATATTGATTCTAACCTATCCAGATTCGACCCTTATCACCTAAATAACAAGGAGAATAAAAAAATTTTGTTGAAGTGGTTTTATACTCTTTTTTTTTTTGCTCCCTCTCACTATCTCTCTTGATGGGGGAACCTTAGTTCATACCACGCAAAACTTTTACCCAACTAGGTAACAAGAACAAGATCGGATTTAGAGCGCTTTTTTTGAAACTCAAAATTGAATCAGAATGAATAATCAAGAACAAGATTCGAATTTAGCACACTTTGTTGAATTTCGAATGCAAATCAGAATGATGAACAAGACCAAAATTTGAATTTAAAACACCTTTTCTTGAATTTCAAATTTAACGTTTTATAATATTTTTTTTTGAATTTTCGAATTTGAAGAAAACGAAAACGATTCAAGGAACAAACAACTTAGACGATCAAGAAACAAAGAAAATGACTCAAGAATCAAGAACAAAGAAACAGAACGAAAATAACAGGAAAGAAATGAAAACAAAAATAACCCACAAAGAAAACAATTCAGAGGAACAAGGAAACAAGAGAACAAATTCAACAATTCAAGATCAAAGTAACGAAAATGAAAATAACAAGAGAAGAAACGAAATAAACAAAGAATTCAAAATTGATAGGGATAAAACCTGATCTAAAGCATTGGCTCTGATACCAAATGATACGGAACCCCCAAGAATAAGCTTGAGAACCCCTTGATTTCGAACCCCCACAGCATTAACTTGAAAACCCCTAGTCGAATATGGCACAACCTCCAAGGATTAGGTTAGATTTCAGATTACCTTGAATTGATCACAGTCCTAAGATTTCGAAACAAACTAGTTCCTAAACCCCAGAATCGAAACACTCCACAAGAAAGTTGATCAAACTACTTGAATGTTTCTAAGCATGCATTCTACTCAAGAACACAAAGATAAAAGCAAATTCGGCTTTTAGGTTAATAATTTGTCAAACTAAAAAAACTGATGTCTTACAACCCTAAATGAGATATAAATAGCTAAACCCTAATTAGAGTTATTATGTAGCGTTTGGATTTCTAATCAAATTTTAAGAAATAATAAAGTAAACAAAGTCCTAATTTAATACAAAACAAACAGGGCCCTTACTTTTTAAATAAGCATATTAATTACAAGCCTCATTCATGAATTACAACTTGTAGCAAGTTGTAATTGACTTCCTTTGGTCTTGTCTCCAAGCTTGTAATTCCTTGCAAACCATAGTTAGCCAAATTCACCAAATCTTGCAAATGGCAAATTAGTGCTTGCTGAATTTTTTTGGCTCACGATCTAGTTATAGGACCTTGTCGCAAAATAATTGGATTGATGATCTCCTCAACTTGTTCCCCACGTCCTAACTCTTGCTCATCCTTGCAGTGTGTTGGTTTTTCCACAACACTGAATCCTTCAAGTGTGATAGAAGTGAGGAGTTTTCACGGATTGGCAAGCTTCTATAGGAGATTTGTCCCTAATTTCTCTACATTGGCAGCCCCCTTGACTAGCATAATCAACAAAGAAGTGGGATTCGTTTGGGGCAAGGAGCAACAAGAAGCATTTGATGCTTTGAAAGAGAAGCTTTCTACTACACCCGTTTTAGCTTTACCTAACTTTGATTCTACTTTTGAAATTGAATGCGATGCTTCTGGTGTAGGTATTGGAGCTGTTTTGATGCAAGAGAAGAAGCCCATTGCATACTTTAGTGAAAAGCTTAATGGTGCAAAGCTAAATTATTCAACTTATGACAAGGAACTGTATGCTTTGGTGAGAGCATTGGAAGTATGGGAGCATTATTTACTGCCCAAGGAATTCGTGATCCATTCAGACCATGAATCATTGAAGCATTTGAGAGGGCAAGGCAAGTTGAATAAAAGACATGCAAAATGGGTTGTGAAGATTGAGAAGTTTCCTTATGTGATCAAATACAAGCAAGGTAAAGACAATGTAGTGGCATATGCACTTTCAAGGAGGTACGCCTTACTTAATGTTTTGAGTACTAAATTGCTTGGATTTGAATGTATAAAGGACTTATATGTTGGTGATTCTGATTTTGGCAATGTTTATGATGCTTGTGAGCATGGTGCTTTTAATTCTTTCTATAGACATGATGGGTTTTTATTTAAGGGTTCGAAATTATGCATGCCTTGATGTTCTATGAGAGATTTGCTAGTATTAGAATCACATTGTGGGGGTTTGATGGGGCATTTTGGAGTTGATAAGACTTTAGACATGCTGAATGAACACTTTTATTGGCTGAATATGAAAAGGGATGTAATTCAGATTTGTAAGGCTTGTTTGGCTTGTAGGCAAGCTAAGTCTAAGTCTATGCCTCATGGTTTGTATATGCCATTACCCGTTCCTAGTTCTCCTTGGATGGACATTAGTATGGACTTTGTTTTAGGATTACCAAGGACTAAGAGGGGGAGAGATAGCATATTTGTGGTTGTTGATAGGTTTAATAAGATGGCACACTTTATCCCATGTCATAAGAGTGATGATGCTAGTTTAGTGGCCAAACTCTTCTTTAGGGAGGTGGTTCGAATTCATGGGACACCAAAATCCATAGTTTCTGATAGAGACACCAAGTTTTTGTCTCACTTTTGGCATGTGCTTTGGGGAAAGTTAGGTACCAAGTTGTTATTTTCCACCACTTGTCATCCTCAAACGGATGGACAAACAGAAGTAGTAAACAGAACTTTAGGTACCATGTTAAGAGCTTTAGTGGGTAAAAATTTGAGTTCTTGGGAAGATTGTTTGCCATTTATTGAGTTTGCTTATAATCGTGCTATTCATTCTTCTACAGGATATTCACCTTTTGAGCTTGTTTATGGTTTTAACCCACTAACAGTTTTGGATCTTGTTTCTTTACCTTCTCATGAGCTTGTTAGTTTAGATGGTGAGAAGAAAGCTAAATTAGTGAAAGAGATGCATGAGAAAGCAAGGGCGAATATTGAGAAAAGGAACAAGAGATATGCTGATTCTGCAAATAGAGGGAGAGGTGAGATTAAGTTTCAAGTAGGAGATTGGGTTTGGGTGCATTTTCGAAAAGAGAGGTTTCCTAACCAAAGGAAGAACAAGTTGCAAGCAAGGGGAGATGGCCCATTCCAAGTGCTGGAGAAGATTAATGACAATGCCTACAAGATCGACTTACCAGGTATGTATAATGTTAGTGCTACATTCAATGTAAGTGATCTTTCTCCTTTTGATGATGCAGATTTGATGACAAATCTTTTTGAAGAGGGGGAGAATGATGCAAGAAAGGATCCCTTGAAGCTAGCAAGTGGACCAATCACTAGGAGCAAGGCAAAGAGATATCAAGCTAGTATGGCTTTGCATATTCAAGAAGATATTTCCAAAGAGCTTCAAGAATTATCATTCAAGAAGATGGAGATAGAGCTTGAAGAAGGCACACCAAAGCTGATTACGATGCTTAGTGTGGAAGCTAAAGGCTAGCTAAAGAAAGGTCCAACGTGCAAGAAAGGTCCATGGGGGTTCATATAAAGCCTTGGGAAGTAATTTAAGGCCCATGGACAGCCCAAATAGTGTGGGGCATTTCTTATGTTGAAGGGATTAGTTTGGTTGTTTCCATACTTTATATTTTCCTGAGTGGATTAGGATTTTGTTTCCATACTTAATGTTTTCCTTATGCAATTAGGAATGTTTTCCTTATGCAATTTGAAATGTTTTCCTTATGCAATTAGGAATGTTTTTCTTATGCAATTAGGAATGTTTTCCTTATGCAATTAGGAATGTTTTAGTCTTAATTTTCCATATGCAATTAGGAATTTTGTAACCCTTATTTAAGGGCACTATTAGGCCGAATTTCACAAACAACAATTAATAAAAATTTTCGAATTCTTCTACAAGTTCTTCTTGTGAATTTTCGTGTGAGAGAGATTAGAGTGGATTCTTTAATTCTTTGTGATTGACTTTAAAGAAGAATGGAAAATATAAAGTATGGAAAATCCTAATTCACTAAGGAAAATATAAAGTATGGAAACAAAATCCTAATCCAATAAGGAAAATATAATGTATGGAAACAACCGAACTAATCCCTTCAACATAAGAAACGCCCCACACTATTTGGGCTGTGCATGGGCCTTAAATTACTTCCCAAGGCTTTATATGAACCCCCATGGACCTTTCTTGCACGTTGGACCTTTCTTTAGCTAGCCTTTAGCTTCCACACTAAGCATCATAATCAGCTTTGGTGTGCCTTCTTCAAGCTCTATCTCCATCTTCTTGAATGATAATTCTTGAAGCTCTTTGGAAATCTCTTCTTGAATATGCAAAGCCATACTAGCTTGATATCTCTTTGCCTTGCTCCTAGTGATTGGTCCACTTGCTAGCTTCAAGGGATCCTTTCTTGCATCATTATCCCCCTCTTCAAAAAGATTTGTCCTCAAATCTGCATCATCAAAAGGAGAAAGATCACTTACATTGAAAGTAGCACTAACATTATACGTACCTGGCAAGTCGATCTTGTAGGCATTGTCATTAATCTTCTCCAGCACTTGGAATGGGCCATCTCCCCTTGCTTGCAACTTGTTCTTCCTTTGGTTAGGAAACCTCTCTTTTCAAAAATGCACCCAAACCCAATCTCCTACTTGAAACGTAATCTCACGTCTCCCTCTATTTGCAGAATCAGCATATCTCTTGTTCCTTTTCTCAATATTCGCCCTTGCTTTCTCATGCATCTCTTTCACCAATTTAGCTTTCTTCTCACCATCTAAACTAACAATCTCATGAGAAGGTAAAGAAATAAGATCCAAAACTGTTAGTGGATTAAAACCATAAACAAGCTCAAAAGGTGAATATCCTGTAGAAGAATGAATAGCACGATTATAAGCAAACTCAATAAATGGCAAACAATCTTCCCAAGAATGAATAGCACGATTATAAGCAAACTCATGATTTTGGTATCCCATGAATTCGAACCACCTCCCTAAAGAAGAGTTCGGCCACTAAACTAGCATAATCACTCTTATGACATGGGATAAAGTGTGCCATCATACTAAACCTATCAACAACCATAAATATGCTATCTCTCCCCCTCTTAGTCCTTGGTAATCCTAAAACAAAGTCCATACTAATGTCCATCCAAGGAGAACTAGGAACGGGTAATGGCATATACAAACCATGAGGCATAGACTTAGACTTAGCTTGCCTACAAGCCAAACAAGCCTTACAAATCCGAATTACATCCCTTTTCATATTCGGCCAATAAAAGTGTTCATTCACCATGTCTAAAGTCTTATCAACTCCAAAATGCCCCATCAAACCCCCACAATGTGATTCTAATACTAGCAAATCTCTCATAGAACATCTAGGCATGCATAATTTTGAACCCTTAAATAAAAACCCATCATGTCTATAGAAAGAATTAAAAGCACCATGCTCACAAGCATCATAAACATTGCCAAAATCAGAATCACCAACATATAAGTCCTTTATACATTCAAATCCAAGCAATTTAGTACTCAAAACATTAAGTAAGGCGTACCTCCTTGAAAGTGCATCTGCCACTACATTGTCTTTACCTTGCTTGTATTTGATCACATAAGGAAACTTCTCAATCTTCACAACCCATTTTGCATGTCTTTTATTCAACTTGCCTTGCCCTCTCAAATGCTTCAATGATTCATGGTCTGAATGGATCACGAATTCCTTGGGCAGTAAATAATGCTCCCATACTTCCAATGCTCTCACCAAAAGCATACAGTTCCTTGTCATAAGTTGAATAATTTAGCTTTGCTCCATTAAGCTTTTCACTAAAGTATGCAATGGGCTTCTTCTCTTGCATCAAAACAGCTCCAATACCTACACCAGAAGCATCACATTCAATTTCAAAAGTAGAATCAAAGTTAGGTAAAGCTAAAATAGGTGTAGTAGAAAGCTTCTCTTTCAAAGCATCAAATGCTTCTTGTTGCTTCTTGCCCCAAACAAATCCCACTTCTTTCTTGATTATGCTAGTCAAGGGGGCTGCCAATGTAGAGAAATTAGGGACAAATCTCCTATAGAATCTTGCCAATCCGTGAAAACTCCTCACTTCTGTCACACTTGAAGGATTCAGCCACTCTTGGATAGCTTTCACCTTCTCTTGATCAACTTCAATTCTCTGCATACTTACAATAAAACCAAGAAAAACAACCCTATCTAGACAAAAAGAACACTTCTTAAGCTTAGCATAAAGGTTTTGCTCCCTAAGGATTTCAAGCACTTTCCTAACATGTTTAACAAGTTCTTCCTCAGTTTTGCTATAAATCAGAATATCATCAAAGTAAACTACCACAAACTTACCTAAATAAGCTCTCAAAACATGGTTCATTAATCTCATGAAAGTACTAGGTGCATTAGATAAACCAAAAGGCATAACTAACCATTCATACAAACCATATTTCGTTTTGAAGGCAGTCTTCCATTCATCTCCAGGCTTCATGCAAATTTGATGATAACCACTCATAAGATCAATCTTTGTGAAATATTTAGCGCCATGCAATTCGTCCAACATGTCATTAAGTCTAGGAATGGGATGTCTATACTTCACAGTAATCTTGTTCACAGCACTACAATCAACACGCATCCTCCAAGAACCAACTTTCTTGGGTACTAATAAGACTGGAACGGCACAAGAACTAAGGCTCTAGCGAACCAAGCCTTTCTCCAAAAGCTCTTCAACTTGTCTTTGTATCTCTTTTGTCTCCATAGGATTGCTCCTATATGCTGGCATGTTTGGAATTGTAGAACCGGGTATGAAATCAATTTGATGTTCAATCCTTCTTAATGGCGGCAAACCACTAGGAAGGTCTTCAGGAAACACATCCTTAAAATCTTGCAACAAAGACACAAAACTAGAAGGTAAAGAATCAAGAGATTCTTCACTGTCAGCAAGTAACAATTCTTTATACATAATAATGAGTACAAGCTGCCCTACATCTATCTCTCTTGCTCTTGCATAAAAAGTATGTTTTGCTTTTTCTCCTTGCTTATTTTCTCTCACCAATGGGCCATTTATTTGTTTGCTTACTTTCTTTTGACTCTCGGCCTCTTTTCCCTTTCTTCACTCATTTTATTATTTTCTCTTTCCCTACCCTTAGAATTACCCTTGGGTGTTGAAGAAACATCATTGGCCGAATTTGAACCCCCTTGGTTCTTGCTGGCCAAAACTTATTTCTCCCTCTCTAGCATCCTCTTTTGATCTTCATACACCTCTTGAGGTGATAATGGTGCTAGAACAACCTTCTTTCCTTCATAAGTAAAGGTATAGTTATTAGAAAAGCCATCATGTTGTGCCCTTCTATCATGCTGCCATGGTCTTCCTAATAGCAAATGTCCAGCTTGCATTGGCACTACATCACACAAAACCTCATCTTTATACCACCCAATGGAGAATGGTACCTTGACTTGCTTCAACACTTTTACTTCCCCAGCGTCATTGAACCATTGCAACTTGTAAGGATTGGGATGTTTAAAACAAGCTAACTGTTGTGAAACAACCAGCACACCGCAAGGATGAGCAAGAGTTAGGACGTGGGGAACAAGTTCAGGAGATCATCAATCCAATTATTTTGCCACAAGGTCCTATAACTAGATCGCGAGCCAAAAAGATTCAGCAAGCACTAATTTGCCATTTGCAAGATTTGGTGAATTTGGCTAACTATGGTTTGCAAGGAATTACAAGCTTGGAGACAAGACCAAAGGAAGTCAATTACAACTTGCTACAAGTTGTAATTCACGAATGAGGCTTGTAATTAATATGTATTAAGGCCCACTAGTTATGCTTATTTAAAAAGTAAGGGCCCTGTTTGTTTTGTATTAAATCAGAACGTTGTTTACTTTATTATTTCTTAAAATTTGATTAGAAAGCCAAACGCTACTTAATAACCCTAATTAGGGTTTAGTTATTTATATCTCATTTAGGGTTGTAAGACACCAGTTTTTTGAAGTTTTGGACGAATTTATTAACCTAAAGCCGAATTGCTTTTATCTTTGTGTTCTTGCTTGAATACATGCTTCAGAAACATTCAAGTAGTTTGATCAACTTTCTTGTGGAGGTTTCGAATCTGGGATTTAGAAACTGACTTGTTTCGAACTCTTGGATCTTTGATCAATTCAAGGTAATCTGAAATCTAACCTAATCCTTGGGGGTTGTACCGAATTCGACTAGGGGTTTTCAAGTTAATGCTGTGGGGGTTCAAAATAAAGGGGTTCTCAGGCTTATTCTTGGAGGTTCCGTATCATTTGGTATCAGAGCCTACGCTCTAGATCAGGTTTTATCCCTATCAATTTGTTTTCGTTCCTTCTTTTGTTATTTGCATTTTCGTTACTTTGATCCAATTGTTGAATTCGTTCTCTTGTTTTCCTTGTTCCTCTGAATTGTTTTCTTTGTGGGTTATTTTTGTTTTTGTTTTCTTCACCTGTTATTTGCGTTTTCGTTTTTCTTTGTGGGTTATTTTCGTTTTCGTTTTCATAAAACCTAAATTCGAAATTCAAGGAAAGTGTTCTAAGTCCGAATCTTGTTCTTGTTAATCATTCTGATTTGAATTCGAAATTCAACAAAGTGTGCTAAATTCGAATCTTGTCTTGATTATTCATTCTGATTCAGTTTTGAAATTCAAAGAAAGTGCTTCAAATTCGATCTTGTTCTTGTTACCTGATTGGAAAAAAGTTTCGTGGTGTGAACTAGGGCTGCCCTTCAAAAGAGATAGTGAGAGGGAGCAAAAAAAAAAAAGAGTATAGAATCACTTTAAGAAAAAAATTTCGTTTTCCTTGTTATTTAGATGCTAAGGGTCGAATCTAGGTGGGTTAGAAGTAACTGAATTTTTTTCTCACGAAATTTCAGATTTTGGGATACTACACACGGAAGGCTATTTGAGTTGTTTCATAAAGTGTGATTCACCTAAGAACGTAAAAGATATCAACTTGAGAGGTGTGAGCTGAACCGTGAGTGATTTCATATATTGAGTGAAACACGAGAGACCAACCTTCATCTATTGAGTGTAAACACGTGAGGGAGTGTTGTGAGGCCTTTTATTTGTTTTGTGCTAACCTTTTATTGCAGGAAAAATGTCTGGGAGAGATGAAAGTGATAGCAGGGGTGTTCCGATTGATCCAGCTCGATTGAGTGAGGCGCAGCAAGCTGAATTTACACGTTTATACCGCACTATGGAGAACATAACAGAAACATTAGAGCGCATGGATTTGAGGTTGCAGAGTGTTGAAAGAGCCACACCGGAGCGCATTGAGAGGTAAAGAGGTGGCAGAAATCGAATGCAACAGCCTGAACATTTGGAAGATGAAAATGAGCTTGAGGAGGATAATGCAAGTCTGGTTGGAGGAGCTCTACATAGAGGTGGAGGTAGAGGAGGACGTGGTGCTGGTAGAGGTAGAGGAAGGATGAATAATAATCCTTTCTATGGTAGAAATCATGGTGATGATGAAGTCGTTGATAGGAGCTTGGGAAGCATCAAGATGAAAATTCCTAATTTTCGTGGTAAATCAGATCCAGAAGCTTATTTGCAATGGGAGAAGCAGGTTGACCTCATATTTGATTGCCATAGATGTACTGAGGAAAAGAAGGTCAAGCTTATTGTTACTCAATTTACAGATTATGCTATAGCTTGGTGGGATCAGTTAGTGACTAGTAGAAGAAGGAATTTGGAGTATCCTATTGAGACTTGGGCTGATCTTAAATCAGTCATGAGGAAGAGGTTTGTGCCTAGACATTTCCATAGGGAAATCATGCAGAGACTTCAGGTTCTCAAGCAAGGAAGTAAAAGTGTTGATGACTACTACAAAGAGATGGAGATGTTGATGACTAGAGCTAACCTAGATGAGGATGTAGAGGCTACTATGGCACGTTTCTTGGCTGGTTTGAATTTAGATATTGCTGACCAGGTTGATTTGCAGCCATATGTGGAGTTAGAAGAGATGGTGCATATTTCCATCAAGGTGGAAAAACAACTCCAAGGAAGACGACCATCAAGGTATTATTCAAAACCTGTTTCTAATTCTTTTTCTCCTTGGAATAGGGAAGGAAGGCGTGATTACAAGGAAAGAAACAAGGCTGGTCAAGATAGTGGGAAAGTGAAGGCCGAATCAAGTTCTAAAGACAAGTCCAAAGTTGAAGAGCCTAAGCTGCGAAATCGAGATATTAAGTGTTGGAAGTGCCAAGGTGTGGGACATATCAGCAAAGAATGTCCAAACAAGAGAGTTATGACCATGAGAAATGGTGAGATAGTGACTGATGAAGAGGAAGACGACAATGAGAGTGATGATGGTGAGATGACAACATTGGAAAGTTGTAGTGATGGGAGCATTGAAGAACCAATTAAGGGTGACTTGCTGGTTACTAGGCGTGCTCTTAATATGCAATTGAAGGAGGAAAACCCATGAAGAACAACGAGACAACTTGTTCCATACAAGGTGTCACGTTCAAGGCAAGGCTTGTAGTATGATTGTGGATGGTGGAAGCTATACCAATGTGGTAAGTACATTTTTGGTTGATCGATTGGGGCTGCCTATGAAACTTCACCCACATCCTTACAAACTTCAGTGGCTGAATGATTGTGGAGAGGTTAATGTAAATCGACAATCTATCATTTCTTTTTCCATTGGTAAGTATCATGATAAGGTGTTGTGTGATGTGGTGCCAATGCATGCTGGAGAGATTCTACTTGGACGTCCATGGCAGTATGATAGGCGAGCTAAGCATGATGGATATCTCAATCGGTATTCATTCACTAAGGATGGACGAAAGACAATTCTGACACCACTCTCTCCAAAAGAAGTGTATGAAGACCAATGTAAAATGGAAAGAATGAGACTTGAATTTGAAAAGAAAGAAAGAGAGAGTGACAAAAAAATGAGTGAAAAAAAATCAGATTGCAAATGAAAAGAAAGAAAGAGAGAGTGACAAAAAAATGAGTGAAAAAAAATCAGATTGCAAATGAAAAGAAAGAAAGAGAGAGTGACAAAAAAATGAGTGAAAAAAAATCAGATTGCAAATGAAAAGAAAGAGAGAAAAGAAAAATCAAAACAAATTCAGTTTGAGAAAAATAGAGAAGGAGAGAAGAATGTGAGTTTGTTAGCTAGTACAAGTGAGGTTAAACATGCTTTTTACACCAAACAGCCTATGTTTGTGCTTTTGTGCAAAGAGGCTCGTTTAGATACTACTGTTTCTAACCAATCTTTGCCTAGTGTGTTTGTTGATCTTTTGCAGGAATATGTAGATTTGTTTCCCGAAGAAATGCCTGATGAATTGCCACCAATCAGAGGCATAGAGCATCAAATTGATTTCATTCCTGGAGCTTCCATTCCCAATAGGCCAGCATATCGAGCTAATCCTTTTGAGACAAAGGAGATACAAAAGCAAGTGGAGGAATTGCTAGCTAAGGGATATGTGAGGGAAAGCTTGAGTCCTTGTTCAGTTCCTGTTATTCTTGTGCCAAAGAAGGATGGGACGTGGAGGATGTGCGTGGATTGCAGGGCCATCAATAAAATCACTGTAAAGTATCATCATCCTATTCCTAAACTAGATGATATGCTTGATGAGTTACATGGTTCTTGTTTGTTCACCAAAATTGATTTGAAATCTGGTTATTATCAAATTAGAATGAGTGTGGGTGATGAGTGGAAAACAGCATTTAAGACTAAATATGGGCTGTATGAGTGGTTGGTTATGCCGTTTGGTCTTACTAATGCACCTAGCACATTCATGCGTTTGATGAATCATGTGTTGCGTGAGCACTTGGGTAAATTTGTTGTTGTTTACTTTGATGATATTCTTGTTTACTCTAAGTGTTTGGATGATGATGTCATGCATGTGCGTCTTGTGTTAGACATTCTTAGGCGTGAGAAGTTATATGCTAACCTTAAGAAGTGTAGTTTTTGCATGGATAAGGTTCATTTTCTTGGTTTTGTGGTGTCTAGTCAAGGTATTGAGGTTGATGAGGAAAAGGTAAAGGCTATTAGGGACTGGCCAAAACCTAAGAATGCTAGTGAGGTGAGGAGTTTTCATGGACTTGCTGGTTTTTATAGGAGATTCATTAGAAATTTCAGTACTATAGCTGCACCTTTGAATGAGTTAGTTAAGAAAAATGTCGGATTTGTTTGGGGAGATGCACAAGAACATGCATTTAATGAACTTAAGGATAAATTGTGTAATGCACCCTTGCTTGCTTTGCCTAATTTTGATAAGACTTTTGAGATTGAATGTGATGCAAGTGGCATAGGAATTGGAGCTGTTTTGATACAAGATCAAAGGCCATTGATGTACTTTAGTGAAAAGCTAAGTGGAGTGGCTTTGAAGTATCCGACATATGATAAGGAGTTATATGCATTGTTTCGAGCTTTGCATACATGGCAGCATTATTTGTGGTCAAAAGAGTTTGTGATACATACTGACCATGAGAGTTTAAAGCATTTGAAGGGTCAAGATAAGCTGAATCGTAGGCATGCCAAATGGGTGGAGTTCATAGAAACATTCCCATATGTGATTAAATACAAGCGAGGTAAGGAGAATGTAGTGGCTGATGCGTTGTCGCGAAGGTATGTTTTACTTAATTCTCTTAGTGCTAGATTGTTGGGTTTTGAGCATATTAAGGGATTATATGTTAGTGATGTGGATTTTGGTGACATATATAATTCGTGTGGTGATGTGGCTGTTTTGAAAGACTTTCATTTGTTTGATGGTTTTTTGTTCAAGAAAAGTAGATTGTGTATTCCTAAGTGTTCCATGAGAGAGTTGTTAGTTAAGGAAGCCCATGGAGGAGGCTTGATGGGTCATTTTGGGGTAAGTAAGACCTATGATGTGTTGATAGAACATTTTTATTGGCCTGGTATGAAACATGATGTGTATAAAGTTTGTGAGCATTGCATAACATGTAGAGAAGCTAAGTCTAGGTTGCAACCACATTGTTTGTACACGCCATTACCTGTTCCTAATGGACCTTGGACTGATTTGTCTATGGATTTTGTGCTTGGTTTGCCTAAAACCAGGAGAGGTCATGATAGTATATTTGTTATGGTTGATAGACTTAGTAAAATGGCTCATTTTATACCATGTCATAAAACTGATGATGCAAAATTGATTGCTGATTTGTTCTTTAAAGAGGTTGTGCGTTTGCATGGCATATCCAAAAGCATTGTTAGTGATCGAGATGTTAAGTTTTTGAGTCATTTTTGGCGTGTTTTATGGGGAAAGTTGGGAACTAAGTTGCTGTTTTCTACTACTTGCCATCCTCAAACCGATGGTCAGACTGAGGTTGTGAATCGAACATTGATTACTTTGCTTAGGGCAGTAATAGAAAAGAATATTAGGATGTGGGAGGATTGTTTACCATTTGTGGAGTTTGCTTACAATAGGGCTGTTCATAGCACTACTAATTGTTCTCCATTTGAAATTGTTTATGGTTTTAATCCGCTTACTCCTTTAGATATTTTGCCATTGCCATCTAACGTTTTTGTGAGTGTTGATGCTAGTTCAAAGGCAGATTTTGTGAGGAAGTTACATAAGTAGGTTAAGGAAAGGATTGAAAAGCAAAATGCCAAAGTAGCTTCTAGAGTGAATAAAGGAAGAAAGCCAATGCTTTTTCAGCCTGGTGATTGGGTTTGGGTACATTTTCGCAAAGAAAGGTTCCCACAGCAACGCAGTCTAAGTTAAATCCACGAGGAGATGGTCCTTTTCAATTACTTGAAAGGATTAATGATAATGCGTATAAAGTGGATTTTCCAGGTGAGTATAATGTGAGTGCTTCGTTTAATGTTGCTGATTTAAGTCCTTTTGATGTAGGTGATGCTTTTGATTCGAGGACGAATCCTTTTGAGGAGAGGGGAAATGTTGTGGAACAACCAGCACACTGCAAGGATGAGCAAGAGTTAGGACGTGGGGAACAAGTTGAGGAGATCATCAATCCAATTATTTTGCCACAAGGTCCTATAACTAGATCACGAGCCAAAAAGATTCAGCAAGCACTAATTTGCCATTTGCAAGATTTGGTGAATTTGGCTAACTATGGTTTGCAAGGAATTACAAGCTTGGAGACAAGACCAATCAATTACAACTTGCTACAAGTTGTAATTCACGAATGAGGCTTGTAATTAATATGTATTAAGGCCCACTAGTTATGCTTATTTAAAAAGTAAGGGCCCTGTTTATTTTGTATTAAATCAGAACGTTGTTTACTTTATTATTTCTTAAAATTTGATTAGAAAGCCAAACGCTACTTAATAACCCTAATTAGGGTTTAGTTATTTATATCTCATTTAGGGTTGTAAGACACCAGTTTTTTGAAGTTTTGGATGAATTTATTAACCTAAAGCCGAATTGCTTTTATCTTTGAGTTCTTGCTTGAATACATGCTTCAGAAA
This sequence comes from Garcia nutans, assembly GCA_947685225.1. NCBI lineage: Eukaryota > Viridiplantae > Streptophyta > Magnoliopsida > Malpighiales > Euphorbiaceae > Garcia > Garcia nutans. The sequence goes on from CANTUV010000044.1 coordinate 23,541,310, forward strand.
CATTCAAGTAGTTTGATCCACTTTCTTGTGGAGTGTTTCAAATCTGGGATTTAGAAACTGACTTGTTTCGAACTCTTGGATCTTTGATCAATTCAAGGTAATCTGAAATCTAAACTAATCCTTAGGGGTTGTACCGAATTCGACTAGGGGTTTTCAAGTTAATGCTGTGGGGGTTCGAAATCAAGGGGTTCTCAGGCTTATTCTTGGAGGTTTCGTATCACTAACCCCAATTTATCCTCCATTGTAGTACTAGCAGCATTGGTACAACTTCCACCATCAATGATAAGTGTACAAACCTTACCATTCACCAAACACCTAGAGTGGAAAAGATTCTCCCTTTGATCCAAGCCTTCTTCCTTGACTTGAATATTCAAGGCTCTTCTAGTAACAAGCATCTCTCCATGTTCAGCATTCAAGACTTGATTCTCCCAAGCCTCTTCATCATATTCGGCCCTATCACCACATTCGGCCTCCTCTTCTTCTTCATATTCAGATTTTGATTCAATTTCCCCTTTATGGGTTGCAATCATCACCCTCTTATTCGGACATTGAGAAGCAATGTGTCCACTTCCCAAACACTTGTAGCATTTAATTTCCCTACTTGGAGTAGGTCTAGAAGGTGTTTCCTTGGCTGTTTTTGCATCCCCATCATTCCACCTTCATCTTCATCTTCTACCCTTTCGGCTGCTTCTAGGGCTTCAAGATTTCCTTGCCCTTCTCTCCTAAGCACTCTTCTAGCTCGCATTATGGGATTTGGATGTGCGGTTGGCTGCCCTTGTTGCACTTGCTGAATTTGTTGTGCTTGTCGTGCTGCATTCTTTTGCAATCTAGTATCCATCATCTCCATTCGACCAAGCATTGCTGCCAAAGTCTCATTAAGCCTAGCCAAGCTTTCAGCCATAGCTCCTTCTTTGCTAGTCTCTTCTCCTTTCCCAGCCATGTTAACAAACAAACAAACTCAAAGAAACAAGATTAGTAATAATCGAAATTCACTCAAGTGTTGAGAATTACCTCACTTTTCTTGTCTTCCTTGATTGCACTTCAGAATCAAGCTCACCAAGCAACAATTGTCAAGTTGTTCAAGAAACTAGAACCTAAATCCTAGAACTAGATAGAAAACAAGACAAGTATCCGGAGGCAATGCAAGGTAATTTGCACTACACGATATAGAACCAAGTATCGACACAAGCAAATGATACTTAGCAATGTAATGGAATTAAAATCTAGATAAAGAAATCAGAAACAATGAAGCCAATAAACAAGACAAATTTGGATATAATGAATCAAAAACAACCCACACTTGGCAAGCTGCTTTATGGACCTAATCAATTCTACCCAAAATGCTAGCTTCTAGACTCTAATTCCCACCTAAAATACTCAAATAATATGAATATTAAGGTCTGATTTTCGAATTCCAAAAGCCCCTCAAAAGGTGAAATTTTTCGCCCAAAAATTTTATTACTTCTCACCCACCTAGATTTGATCCTTAGCACCCAAATAGCAAGAATATCAAACAATTTTTGTTGAGGTGGTTTTGTACTCTTTTTTTTTTTTTGCTTCCTCTCACTATCCCCTTGATTCGGGACTTAATTTACTCCCAAGGACTTTTTGAAATCTGGACTTAATTCACAACCCCAGATTCACTCAAGACCAAATCAAAATCAAACTTGAACACAAACTCTAGCTTTTGCTTTCTTTCAAGAACCCTAATTCTTGGTTTCGAAATTCTCCAAGAATCCTTTCCTAGGTTTCGTTTTCACCCTAAGAATACCCTCCTTCAATTCGGCCTTGATCATAATTGATATATGACTTTTTTTTTTGAAAATTAAAGACTAGACTCTCTAAGAACCCTAAAACGTAGTGATGAGGAAACTATAAGCAAGCTTGATGAATCTACACATGGCAGCAAATATGTTGATGATATCATTATGCCAAGTGGACCAATCACAAGATCACAATCAAAGAAACTCCAGCATGTGTTCCAGCACTTCATTCAAAGGTGGATTAATGAAGAGGGAGACCAACTTGTAGTGAATATGATGGATCATGAAGAGGAAGTCAGAAACTCACCAACAAGCATGAAGAATCTGCCCATAAGTATGGTGATGGGCATTAGCACGAATTTGTAATATAATATTGATATGGTTTAGTGCTAGTGTGACTAGACACATGTGAACCAACACCAAAATGCATGTAGAATCTGCCCATCAATGTGGTCAGAATTATGGGCAGCAATTTAGAGAATATTATTGATGTGGATGAACAATTAATGCTATTGTGACTAGATACATGTAAACCTAGACTTTTAAGCCATTAGTTCTTCTTTATCAACTATATAGGGATGGGAAAAAGAACTTAGGAGGGTTACGACGAAATTGGCAGATTGTTATCATTGTAATTTAAGTGTTTTCAAGTTTGAGAGGTTTTCTTCTTATTCTTGTTGCATGAAGAATTGGTTCTAACTTATCAAGTCTGACTTGTGGCGTTTAAATCAATTCATTTCTTCATCCCAATCACCCAAGTTCTCAATTACAGGTTAGTTGTGGGTTTGGTAGGGAGGATTTGTTTTTGAGTTCTAAGATTCAATGCTAGATGTGTATGTGGGGTTCTAGATGTAATATTTGATCCATGGGTTCCGCATCATTTGGTATCAGAGCTTTGGCTTGAAGATAAATCTCTAGGTATCTTTTATGTTTTAATTATCCAAAGAAAAAAAAAAGAGAATCAGATTCAGTATTCTTGTTTCTTCATTTTCTGTTCTTGTTGCACCTTGTTCTTATTCTTCAAATCTGTGGACTTTTGTTTAACTTTTCAATTTCTATCCTTGTTTACTGAAAGTTCAAAAAAAAATGAAGGAAAAGATCAAAAGAAAAAAAAATAATCAGATTCAACTTCCTCAACATAAAAGAAAAAAAAAATTCGTACCTGTTTCTGTCCAATATTTTTTTGCACAAGTGTTTGAGATTTTTTGCATATTTATACCATTAACAGCTTACTACCTTATTATATTTGATCAAATTACATCAGCTCCTCATTATGCATCCATTTAGCACTTGAAATCTGATATTTAGAGCATATCTTGCATTGGGAATAGATTTAGGTTGCATATTCAGATTACTCATTGGAGTGATTTGAATTTTATTTTTCAATATCCAGAATTGTTTTTCTTTGTATTCTTAGTTTCATTCTTTCATATACCTCTTGTTTCTTGTATGCATTAAGTAGCTAATTCTCAATCATAGTTACTTTGGTTTGATTAACACAAATACTTTTGCTTCTTGTGTTAACTTTCAGTTCTTGTTGTTTAAAATTAAATTGCTTCTAGAATTGCTGAATTCATTTTGTTCATTAGGATCCTTGTAGAGTCTTTAAAACAATACTTGTTTTACTTTATTTAAGTGGATTCAATTCTGAAATTCAACTTGATAAAAGAAGAATTGAGAGGTAAAAAGGACCAAGTTTTGAGTGAAATACAAGAAGAGTGACAATCTGATCTTGAGTGAAACACGTAAGGGAGTGAGGTGAGGAAATTTTCTTTACTAACATTTTCTTGCAGGTTCTTCATACACCATGTCAAATTCTGGAAGTGAAAAACGTGATATGACCATAAATGACATAGCCTTCATGTTAGAGGCAATGCAAAGGAAATTTGAAAGGTTTGATTTGGCCATAAACAACATGAGAGGTGATGTAGACAGCATAATGCAAAGGCAGCGAAATGATACTAATCAAAGGAGGCAGAATAGAGGGAGAGGAAACATGATGAATGATGATGAGGTAGAGAGGGAAGATGATGAAGAAAGTGAGGAATCAATTGCTCAAAGAAGACCTCAACAAAGGGACAATAACATATCTTCCATAAAAATGAAGATACCATCATTCAAGGGGAGAAATGATGCTGAATCTTACCTTGAATGGGAAAGAAAAGTTGAGTTGGTTTTTGATTGTCATAATTATAGTGAAATGAAGAAAGTTAAAATTGCAGCAGTTGAATTCACAGATTATGCACTAATTTGGTGGGATCAATTGATGATTTCCAAGAGGAGAAATGGAGAAAGAACCATCACTACTTGGGCTGAAATGAAAACTGTGATGAGAAAGAGATTTGTACCATCTTACTACTATAGGGAGCTTCACCAAAAATTACAGCGGTTAACTCAAGGATCCATGTCAGTGGAGGATTACCATAAAGAGATGGAGATGATCATGAGTAGAACTAATATAGAGGAGGATCCAGAAATCACTATGGCTCGATTTTTGAGTGGGCTGAATAGAGAGATAGCTAACATAATTGAATTACATCATTATGTGGAGCTTGAAGATATGGTACACATGGCCATGAAAGTGGAGAAGCAACTGAAACTCAAGGGAGCAGCAAAGGGAATTTCTAATTCCAGCTCTAGTTTCACTTCAAAATGGCCAAAGAAAGATGATAATTCTAAAGGGAAGGAGGCTGCCTGGAAAGGAAAGGAAAAACAAGTTCTAGCTGACCCTAAAGGTAACTCTAAAACATCTAACTCTAATCAAAAGCATAGTAACATCAAATGCTTTAGGTGTTTAGGAGTAGGGCATATAGCATCTCAATGTCCACATAAAAAAATCATGTTAATACGAGATAATGGTGAAATTGATAGTGCTAGTGAACATGAAAGTGATGATGATAATGATAGCATGCCACCATTAGAGAAAATTGAACATATTATTGAATATCCTGCCCATGGTGAATCTTTGGTTATTAGAAGAGCTTTAAACATGCAAATTAAAGATGAAGAAAGTAATCAAAGAGAGAACATTTTCCATACTCGTTGCATTGTGAATGGAAAAGTGTGCAGCATGATCATTGATGGGGGTAGTTGTGCAAATGTTGCTAGTACTGATTTTGTAGATAAATTAGGGTTAGCATGCACAAAACATCCTAGCCCCTACAAGCTGCAATGGTTGAATGATTGTGGGGAGGTGAGGGTAACAAAGCAGGTTCTGTTTTCTTTTGCAATTGGGAGGTACAAAGATGAAGTTTGCTGTGATGTTGTGCCTATGGATGCTAGCCATATCCTTCTTGGTCGTCCATGGCAGTTTGATAGAAAAGCTTTGCATGATGGCTTTAAGAATCATTATTCTTTCGGCCTAAATGGTTTAAATTTCACTCTTGCTCCATTGTCACCTAAACAAGTGTATGAAGATCAAGTAAAGATTTTAAGATCATTTGAAAGGAATTCTGGTGGTGAGGGTAAAACAAATAAAAGTGGAGTACAAGAGGCCAAGTGTGAGAAAAAGAATGATAAAAATGGCCCATTGGTGAGAGAAAAAGAGAAAGGGAGAGAAAATAAAAGAGAGTGTTTCTATGCAAAAGAAAAAGAGTTAAGGAGTGCTTTTTGTGAGAAAAGAAGTCTGATTGTACTTAGGTACAAAGAGACCTTGATTTCTACATCTGACCTTGATAACCCTTTGCCTAGTTGTGTTAGTTCTCTTTTACAGGAATTTGGAGATGTTTTTCCAGAAGATGTACCTAAAGGTCTACCACCTTTAAGAGGGATTGAGCATCAAATTGACTTCATTCCAGGCTCAACAATTCCTAATCGACCAGCTTATAGAAGTAATCCGGAGGAAACCAAGGAACTTCAAAGGCAAGTGGAGGAGTTGCTAGCAAAGGGACATGTGCGTGAAAGTCTTAGTCCATGTGCTGTTCCGGTGTTATTAGTCCCAAAGAAAGATGGATCATGGAGAATGTGTGTGGACTGCCGAGCAATCAATAAAATCACGGTGAAGTATAGACATCCAATTCCTAGACTTGATGATATGCTTGATGAGTTGAGTGGTTCTTGCATTTTTACTAAGATTGATTTGAAAAGTGGTTACCATCAAATTAGGATGAAAGAAGGAGATGAGTGGAAAACTGCATTCAAAACAAAATATGGTCTTTATGAGTGGTTAGTTATGCCATTTGGTTTATCTAATGCACCTAGTACATTCATGAGATTAATGAACCATGTTCTGCGTGAATATCTTGGTAAATTTGTTGTTGTATATTTTGATGACATACTCATTTATAGCAAATCAGTAGATAAGCATGTAGAACATATTAGGGTTATTCTTAATGTTTTGAGAAAGGAAGAATTATATGCCAACTTGAAAAAGTGCATGTTTTGTAGTGATAAAATCATATTCTTAGGTTTTATGGTTAGTGCACAAGGAATTGAGGTTGATGATGAAAAGGTAAAGGCAATAAGAGATTAGCCAGCACCTAAAACCGTGAGTGAGGTAAGAAGTTTTCATGGTTTGGCTAGTTTCTATAGAAGGTTTGTTAAAGATTTTAGTTCCATTGCTGCACCATTAAATGAATTGGTAAAAAAGGATGTAAAGTTTAATTGGACTAAAATTCATGAAAGGGCATTCAATTTGTTGAAAGAAAGGTTAACTACTGCTCCAATTCTTGCTTTACCAGATTTTGATAAGACCTTCGAATTAGAGTGTGATGCTTCAGGTGTGGGCATAGGTGCTGTTTTGATGCAAGAAGGGAAACCAATTGCATATTTTAGTGAGAAGCTTCATGGTGCACAATTAAATTATTCCACTTATGACAAGGAGCTGTATGCTTTGGTAAGAGCTTTACAAGTGTGGCAACATTACTTATTGCCTAAAGAGTTTGTTATCCATACAGATCATGAATCATTAAAGCATCTAAAGGGGCAAACCAAGCTGAACCGAAGGCATGGAAAGTGGATAGAGTTCATTGAGCCATTTCCATATGTGATAAAGTATAAGCGTGGCAAAGACAATGTGGTAGCAGATGCACTTTCAAGAAGGTATTCCTTAATCTCAACTCTTAGTTCTAAGTTATTAGGCTTTGAGCAAATTAAGGATATGTATGCCAATGATGTTGACTTTGCAAATGTTTATAAAGCATGTGAGCATTCTGCATTTCAGAAGTTTTATAGGCATGATGGGTACTTGTTTAAGGATGGAAGATTATGCATGCCTAGTTGCTCATTAAGGGAATTGCTTGTGCGTGAGGCACATAGTGGAGGACTCATGGGACATTTTGGGGTATTTAAGACTTTAGACATTCTGCATGAACATTTCTATTGGCCAAACATGAGAAAGGATGTTGAAAGAATTTGTGCCAAGTGTATTGCATGTAAACAAGCAAAATCTAAGTCTTTACCTCATGGGCTGTATACTCCTTTACCTATTCCTAATGCACCTTGGATTGACATATCTATGGACTTTGTTTTGGGGCTGCCTAGGACTAGAAAAGGAAAAGATAGCATATTTGTTATTGTTGATAGATTCAGCAAAATGGCTCATTTCATTGCATGTCACAAAACTGATGATGCAACAAATATTGCAAATTTGTTTGGGGAAGTAGTTTGGTTGCATGGCATTCCTAAAACAATTGTAAGTGATAGAGATGTGAAGTTCTTAAGTCATTTTTGGCGTGTTTTATGGAATAAGTTAGGTACTAAATTGTTGTTCTCTACAACTTGTCATCCACAAACTGATGGACAAACAGAAGTGGTAAATAGGACTTTAGGATCTTTGTTACGTGCTGTTGTGGGTAAGAATTTGAAAACTTGGGAAGATTGTGTACCATTAGTGGAGTTTGCATATAATAGAAGCATACATTCGTCTACTGGTTATTCACCATTTGAAATTGTTTATGGTTTTAATCCACTTACACCACTTGATCTGTTTCCTTTGCCATTAAATGAAATAACTAACTTAGATGGTGAAAAGAAAGCGGAGTTGATTAAGCAGATACATGAGAAGGCACGAGCTCATCTTGAGAAGAAATATGAATCATTTGCCCATAATGCAAATAGAAGAAGGAAACATGTGGTTTTCCAACCTGGTGATTGGGTATGGGTTCATATGAGGAAGGAAAGATTTCCTAAACAAAGGAAATCCAAGTTGGATGCAAGGGGAGATGGCCCATTCCAAGTTTTGGAACGGATCAATGACAATGCCTACAAAATTGATCTACCAGGTGAGTATAATGTTTCTGCAACTTTCAATGTTAGTGATCTTTCTCCTTTTGATGTAGGCTCAGATTTGAGGACAAATCTTTTTGAGCAAGGAGGGAATGATGAGGAAACTATAAGCAAGCTTGATGAATCTACACATGGCAGCAAATATGTTGATGATATCATTATGCCAAGTGGACCAATCACAAGATCACAATCAAAGAAACTCCAGCATGTGTTCCAGCACTTCATTCAAAGGTGGATTAATGAAGAGGGAGACCAACTTGTAGTGAATATGATGGATCATGAAGAGGAAGTCAGAAACTCACCAACAAGCATGAAGAATCTGTCCATAAGTATGGTGATGGGCATTAGCACGAATTTGTAATATAATATTGATATGGTTTAGTGCTAGTGTGACTAGACACATGTGAACCAACACCAAAATGCATGTAGAATCTGCCCATCAATGTGGTCAGAATTATGGGCAGCAATTTAGAGTATATTATTGATGTGGATGAACAATTAATGCTATTGTGACTAGATACATGTAAACCTAGACTTTTAAGCCATTAGTTCTTCTTTTTCAACTATATAGGGATGGGAAAAAGAACTTAGGAGGGTTATGACGAAATTGGCAGATTGTTATCATTGTAATTTAAGTGTTTTCAAGTTTGAGAGGTTTTCTTCTTATTCTTGTTGCATGAAGAATTGGTTCTAACTTATCAAGTCTGACTTGTGGCGTTTAAATCAATTCATTTCTTCATCCCAATCACCCAAGTTCTCAATTACAGGTTAGTTGTGGGTTTGGTAGGGAGGATTTGTTTTTGAGTTCTAAGATTCAATGCTAGATGTGTATGTGGGGTTCTAGATGTAATATTTGATCCATGGGTTCCGCATCACGTAGAAATTTAAAAGACCTAAATTAACAAACCCTAGAAAGACAAAGTAGATAAAAATTACCTTGTAGCAAGGCTCTGATACCAAATGACGCTGACCCTTAGCAACGATGGCAACAACCCAACGAATAACAATGGTAGAGAACTCCTTTAAACTTGATAATCACCTCCTAAGGAACCCAACGCCTATAAAGAGACGCGAACTCACTATGATTGAAGGATTTAGTTGGTAAGAAGAAGAAAAATGCCACAACTCTTGTTGATAAGTAAACCTAATTCTTGATGCAAAGAAAGATTTAAAGAATCCACTCTAATCTCTCTCACACGAAAATTCACAAGAAGAACTTGTAGAAGAATTCAAAATTTTTTTTAATTGTTGTATATCAAATTCGGCCTAATAGTGCCCTTAAATAAGGGTTACAAAATTCCTAATTGCATATGGAAAACTAAAACATTCCTAATTGCATAAGGAAAACATAAAGTATGGAAACAAAATCCTAATCCACTAAGGAAAATATAAAGTATGGAAACAAAATCCTAATCCACTAAGGAAAATATAAAGTATGGAAACAAAATCCTAATCCAATAAGGAAAATATAAAGTATGGAAACAACCGAACTAATCGCTTCAACATAAGAAATGCCCCACACTATTTGGGCTTAAATTACTTCCCAAGGCTTTATATGAACCCCCATGGACCTTTCTTGCACGTTGGACCTTTCTTTAGCTAGCCTTTAGCTTCCACACTAAGCATCATAATCAGCTTTGGTGTGCCTTCTTCAAGCTCTATCTCCATCTTCTTGAATGATAATTCTTGAAGCTCTTTGGAAATGTCTTCTTGAATATGCAAAGCCATACTAGCTTGATATCTCTTTGCCTTGCTCCTAGTGATTGGTCCACTTGCTAACTTCAAGGGATCCTTTCTTGCATCAATAAGCGTGGCAAAGACAATGTAGTAGCAGATGCACTTTCAAGAAGGTATTCCTTAATCTCAACTCTTAGTTCTAAGTTATTAGGCTTTGAGCAAATTAAGGATATGTATGCCAATGATGTTGACTTTGCAAATTTTTGTAAGGCATGTGAGCATTCTGCATTTTGGAAGTTTTATCGACATGATGGGTACTTGTTTAAGGATTGAAGATTATGCATGCCTAGTTACTCATTAAGGAAATTGCTTGTGCGTGAGGCACATAGTGGAGGACTCATGGGACATTTTGGTGTATTTAAGACTTTAGACATTCTGCATGAAAATTTCTATTGGAAAAACATGAGAAAGGATGTTGAAAGAATTTGTGCTAAGTGTATTGCATGTAAACAAGCAAAATCTAAGTCTTTACCTCATGGGCTGTATACTCCTTTACCTATTCCTAATGCACCTTGGATTGACATATCTATGGACTTTGTTTTGGGGCTGCCTAGGACTAGAAAAAGGAAATATAACATATTTGTTATTGTTGATAGATTCAGTAAAATGGCTCATTTCATTGCATGTCACAAAACTGATGATGCAACAAATATTGCTAATTTATTCTTTGGGGAAGTAGTTCTGTTGCATTGCATTCATAAAATAATTGTAAGTGATAGAGATGTGAAGTTCTTAAGTCATTTTTGGGGGGTCTTTTGGAATAAGTTAGGTACTAAATTGTTGTTCTCTACAACTTGTCATCCACAAACTGATGGACAAACAGAAGTGGTAAATAGGATTTTAGGATCTTTGTTACGTGCTGTTATGGGTGAAAATTTGAAAACTTAGGAAGATTGTTTGCCATTAGTGGAGTTTGCATATAATAGAAGCATACATTCTTCTACAGGTTATTCACCATTTGAGATTGTTTATGGTTTTAATCTGCTTACACCACTTGATCTATTTCCTTTGCCATTAAATGAAATAACAAACTTAGATGGTGAAAAGAAAGCGGAGTTAGTTAAGAAGATACATGAGAAGGCACGAGTTCATCTTGAGAAGAAATATGAATCATTTGCCCATAATGCAAATAGAAGAAGGAAACATGTGATTTTCCAACTTGGTGATTTGGTTCATATGACGAAGGAAAGAATTCCTAAACGAAGGAAATCCAAGTTGGATGAAAGGGGAGATGGTCCATTCCAAGTTTTAGAACAAATCAATGAAAATGCCTACAAAATCGATCTCCCAGGTGAGTATAATGTTTCTACAACTTTCAATGTTACTGATCTTTCTCATTTAGATGTAGGTCCAGATTTGAGGACAAATCTTTTTGAGCAAGGAGGGAATGATGAGGAAACTATAAGCAAGCTTGATGAATCTACACATGGAAGCAAATATGTTGATGATATCATTATGCCAAGTGGACCAATCACAAGATCACAATCAAAGAAACTCCAGCATGTGTTCCAACACTTCATTCAAAGGTGGATTACTGAAGAGGGAGACCAACTTGTACTGAATATGATGGATCATGAAGAGGAAGTCAGAAACTCACCAAGAAGCATGAAGAATCTGCCCATAAGTATGGTGATGGGCATTAGCACGAATTTGGAATATAATATTGATGTGGTTTAGTGCTAGTGTGACTAGACACATGTGAACCAACACCAAAATGCATGTAGAATCTGCCCATCAATATTGTCAAAATTATGGGCAATAATTTAGCGTATATTATTGATGTGGATGAACAATTAATGCTATTATGACTAGATACATGTAAATCTAGATTTTAAGCCATTAGTTCTTCTTTTCCAACTATATAGGGATGGGAAAAAGAACTTAAGAGGGGACTACAAATTTTCGGATTGTTATCATTGTAATCTAAGAGTTTTCAAGTTTGAGAGGTTTTCTTCTTATTCTTGTTGCATGAAGAATTGGTTCTAACTTATCAAGTCTAAATTTTAGCTTTTAAATCAATTCATTTCTTCATCCCAATCACCCAAGTTCTCAATTACAGGTTAGTTGTGGGTTTGGTAGGGAGGATTTGTTTTTGAGTTCTAAGATTCTATGCTAGATGTGTATGTGGGATTCTAGATGTAATATTTGATCCATGGGTTCCGCATCAATTGTCGTACATTCAATAAATTCACTGTAAAGTATCACCATCCCATTCCTACATTAGATGACATGTTAGATGAGTTATATGGTGCATGTATTTTCCCTAAAATAGATTTAAAGAGTAGATATCATCAAATTAGGATGAAACTAGGTGATGAGTGGAAAACTGCATTTAAAACAATATATGGTTTATATGAATGGATGGTTATGCCTTTTGGTTTGACTAGCAAATTTATGAGGCTAATGAACCATGTTTTGAGTAATTTCCTTGGAAAATTTGTTGTTGTGTATTTTGAGGACATTCTCATATACAACAAGTCTCCAGATGAGCATATCATGCTTGTTAGGTTAGTTCTAGAGGTTCTATGGAAAGAGAAGTTGTATGCTAATTTGAAGAAGTGTACTTTTTGTATTGATAAACTTGTTTTCTTGGGTTTTGTTGTGAGTGCTAAAGGGGTTGAGGTAGATACTGAAAAGGTAAAAGCTATTCAAGAATGGCCTACGCCTAAGAGTATGTCTGAGGTAAGGAGTTTTCAAGGGGTAGCTAGTTTTTATAGAAGATTTGTGAAAGCTTTCTCATCCATTGCAACTCCTTTGACTGAAATAATTAAAAATGATGTTGGTTTTAAGTGGGGGAATGAACAAAATTGGGCTTTTAATACTTTAAAAGATAGGTTGCATTTTGCTCCTATTTTATGTTTACCTAACTTTGATAAAACTTTTGAACTTGAATGTGATGCTTCTGGGATTGGTATAGGTGCTATGTTGATGCAGGAAAAAGGTCCCATTGCATATTTCAGTGAGAAGTTGAATGGAGCTCAATTGAAGCACTCTACCTATGACAAGGAGTTATATGCCATATTGAGAGCACTAGACGTGTGGCAACATTACTTGCTTCCAAAAGAATTTGTGATCCATATAGACCATGAGTCACTTAAGCACCTGAAAGGGTAAAAGCTGAATATGTGTTTTAAACCTTGCAATTTTGTTCTTGAATGTGTTTTAAACCTTGCAATTTAGTTATTTAGTTGAGGAAATATTAAGTTCTTGCTAGAACTTGGAAGGGGCTGAAGTGAGTGAAAAAAAGGCATAGAGTGGTGAGATTGTTAGAGGGTAAAAGCCATAGTTTGAGTGAAACACAGATTGAGTGTTACCAGATTAGAGTGAAACACGTGAGGAGTGTGTGAGAGAATATTTCTAACATTTGTTTTGCAGCAATCAGTATGTCAACAAAACGAGATAGTGATCGAGAGAGCAACCAGCCCCAAGAGGAGCCAGAAGCTTCTTATGTTCTTAAGGCATTGCAATCTCAATTTCAAAGGATGAATGTGTTGTTTGTTGATATTAGAGAACAGATGGAAAAACACTCAAAGCAAATTGAAGAATTGCAGCAAGCAAGCTCTACAAATCAAAGGAATTTAGGAAGGGATGAACGAGATAATTTTCATAGGGAGCAAAACACAAATAGGGGGCAGAATAGAGGTAGGCGTGCTGGACTAAATGATTTGCCAGTTTTCAATGAATTGGAAGATGTAGATGAAGATAATCTTGATGATGACGATGGGCAACAATCTATTGCACTTGATGATGTTATTAGACCAAGATATATGAGAGGTAATATGCATGGTAGAGGTGGTGGCAGAAATATTAGGCAAGAAACTATGGAAAATGCAAGAGGGAGAGGGAGAGTAGACAGCAATGTTAATGGAATTAAAATGAAAATCCCATCATTCCAAGGCAAAGCAAATCCAGATGCATACTTGGAATGGGAGAGAAAGACCGAACTCATCTTTGATTGCCACAACTATAGTGAGCAAAAGAAGGTGACACTTGCTGTGGTAGAGTTTACTGATTATGCATTAGTTTGGTGGGATCAATTACTCACTAAACAAAGAAGAAATGGCATGAGAGGAGTGCAGACTTGGGATGAGCTGAAACAAGTCATGAGAGATAGATTTGTACCACAACACTACTATAGGGAGTTACATCAACGATTACAAGGGCTGGTACAAGGCAATAAAAGTGTGAAAGAATATTTTCAAGAGATGGAAATGGCTATGATACGAACTAATATAGAAGAAGAAAGGGAAGCAACTATGGCACGGTTTCTACATGGGCTGAAAGATGAAATTGCCGACATAGTGGAGCTGCATCATTATATGGAGCTTGATGACATGTTAAATATGGCAATCAAGGTAGAAAAACAACTCAAGAAGAAGAAAACAACCAGATCGGGAATGGGAATGAATTCTGCCAATAATGTTCCTTGGAAGCCAAATAGGAAGAAAGGGGAATCTAGTGAGAATAAATTTGTTTCAAAGGAGAAGAAAGAGGGGAACAAGGCTGGAGAAAAACCCATTGTGATTGATAAGGGTAAGGCACCAATGAACTCCAATGGAAGAACAAGAGACATCCAATGTTTCCGATGTTTAGGGAAAGGGCATTATGCTAGAGAATGTCCAAATAAAAGGGTGATGGTGGTGAGGCCGAGTGGTGATATTGAATCTGAAGATGATGAAGTTGTAGATGAAGATTTAGATGTTAACATTCCACCTTTGGATGAAGATAGTGATGTAAAGCATGCTGTGCATGGAAATGCTCTTGTTGTTATGCGTGCTTTAAATATACAGGTGAAGGAAGATGAAGGTGATGAACTACAAAGAGAAAATATTTTTCATACTAGATGTTTAGTCAAAGAAAAAGTTTGTACTATGATCATAGATGGTGGGGGTTGTGTTAATGTGGCTAGCACTCTACTAGTAGAGAAACTTGCATTTCCTACTACAAAACATTATAATCCATACAGATTGCAGTGGTTGAATGATAGTGGAGAAGTTAAGGTGACCAAGCAAGTATTATTGTCATTTACCATTGGGAGGTATAAGGATGAAGTGTTGTGTGATGTAGTTCCCATGCATGCTAGTCATATCCTACTTGGGAGGCCATGGCAATATGATAGAAAAGCAACACATGATGGGTTTAAGAATAGGTATTCATTTGATTTTGAAGGCCGAAAGGTGACTCTTGCACCTTTAACACCTATGGAGGCTTTTGAAGACCAAAAGCGAGTACAAGCTGCCATGCAAGAGAAAATGCAAAGAGAGGTTGAAAAGAGGGAGAGAGAAAAGAAAGATCAAGAGGAAAAACAAAGAATAAAAACTGAGAGAGAAAAAGAAAAAGAGAAAAAGAAGAAATTACATAATAAAAATGAGAGTGGAGAGAAGAAAGTAAGTTTAGTTGCTAGGGGGAAAGATGTGAGGCAAGCATACTTTTCTGATAGTATGATGCTCCTTCTGATATGTAAGGGAGTTTTTCTTAATGTAACTGACCTTGATCCATCTATTCCTAGTGTTGCTTTGACTTTGTTGTAGGAATTTGAAGATGTCTTTCCAAATGAGGTACCGAGTGGATTGCCACCCATTAGAGGAATAGAACATCAAATTGATTTCATTCCTGGAGCTGTAATTCCAAATCGTCCAGCATATAGGACAAATCTTCAAGAGGTCAAGGAGTTGCAAAAACAAGTGGATGAGCTGCTTGCGAAAGGTCATGTTAGGGAGAGCATGAGTCCATGTGCTGTGCCGGTACTTCTAGTACCTAAAAAGGATGAATCAATGCGAATGTGTGTGGATTGTCATGCTATCAATAAAATCACTGTAAATTATAGACATCCAATTCCTAGACTTGATGATATGCTTGATGAATTGCATGGTGCATGTATATTTTCAAAAATTGATCTTAAAAGTGGTTATCATCAAATAAGAATGAGATTAGGAGATGAATGGAAAACAGCTTTTAAGACTCAATATGGTTTGTATGAATGGTTAGTCATGCCTTTTGGACTAAGTAATGCACCTAGTACTTTCATGAGATTAATGAATCATGTCTTGCGTGCTTTTCTTGGAAAGTTTGTTTTTGTGTATTTTGATGATATCTTAGTGTATAGTCAAAGTTTAAATGATCATTTAATGCATTTAAGATGTGTGCTTGAAGTTCTTAGGAAAGAGAAATTGTATGCAAATTTAAAGAAATGTACATTCTGCATGGAAAAAGTCATTTTCTTAGGATTTGTAGTGAGTGGGAAAAGGAATTGAGGTTGATGATGATAAGGTAAAAGCCATCAAAGAGTGGCCTACACCAAAATCCGTGACTGATGTTAGGAGTTTTCATGGTCTTGCTAGTTTTTATAGGAGATTTGTTAGAGACTTTAGTACAATTGCAGCCCCATTAAATGAAATTGTGAAGAAAAATGTAGGGTTCAAATGGAATGAGGAACAGGAGCATGCATTTAGATTACTAAAAGAAAAATTATGTTCTGCACCATTACTTGCATTACCTGATTTTTCTAAGACTTTTGAAGTTGAATGTGATGCTTCCGGAGTGGGTATAGGTGCTGTTTTGATGCAGGAAAGAAGACCAATTGCATACTTTAGTGAGAAGCTAAGTGGAGCTCCTTTGAATTACTCTACTTATGACAAGGAGATGTATGCATTAGTGAGGGCATTGGAGACGTGGCAGCATTATCTTTGGCCAAAGGAGTTTGTTATTCATAGTGATCATGAATCACTAAAATACTTGAAAGGACAAAGCAAGCTGAACAAACGCCATGCCAAATGGAGTGAATTTATTGAAGCATTTCCATATGTGATTCAATATAAGCAAGGAAAAGAAAATGTTGTTGCTGATGCCTTATCTAGGAGGTATGCCCTAATCTCTATGTTTGATGCTAGACTTCTAGGATTTGAGCATATGAAAGAATTGTATAAGCATGACTCTGAATTTGCACAAATATATGCCTCTTGTGAAAATGCTGCCTTTAAAAAATTTTATAGGCATGATGGTTTCTTATTTAGAGAGAAACAACTTTGTGTTCCAAATAGCTCTATAAGAGGATTGCTTGTAAGAGAGTCACATGGGGGAGGTTTAATGGGACATTTTGGGGTGGCTAAAACATTAGAAATTCTGAATGAACATTTTTATTGGCCACATATGAGGAAAGATGTAGAGAAATTTTGTGCTAAATGCGTGACTTGTATGAAAGCAAAGTCCAAAGTAAGACCACATGGTTTGTATATGCCTTTAAGTGTACCTAGTGAACCTTGGGTAGACTTATCTATGGACTTTATTTTGGGTCTACCTAGGACAAAAAAGGGTCATGATAGTTTATTTCTTGTGGTTGATAGATTTTCTAAAATAGCACATTTCATTCCATTTCATAAAACTGACGATGCATGCCATATATCTGATTTGTTCTTTAGAGAAGTAGTGAGATTGCATGGTATTCTTAGGACCATAGTAAGTGATCGAGATGTAAAATTTTTGAGTCATTTTTGGAAAGTCCTATGGGGAAAGTTAGGTACAAAGCTTTGTTTCTCTACTACATGCCATCCGCAAACAGATGGGCAGACGGAAGTTGTTAATAGGACTATGGGCACTCTTCTTCGTACCATGATTAAACAAAATTTGAAGACATGGGAGGAATGCATACCATTTATTGAATTTGCATATAATAGATCAATGCATTCATCCACTGGATTTTCACCCTTTGAGCTTGTCTATGGTTTTAATCCACTTACTCCATTAGATTTGTTGCCTCTTTCTACTAATGAGCTTACTAGTTTTGATGGTAAAAAGAAAGCTGAATTGGTGAAGCAAATGCATCAAAGGGCCAAGCAACAAATGGAGAAGATTAATGAGAATAGAGCAACCAAAGTAAACAAAGGAAGGAAAAAGATGGTGTTCCAGCCTGGTGATCTGGTATGGGTTCATTTGCGAAAAGAAAGGTTTCCTACACAAAGGAAATCAAAATTGCAGCCGAGAAGTGATGGACCATTTGAAGTACTTGAAAGGATTAATGATAATGCCTACAAGATTAATCTACCAGGTGAGTATGGTGTAAGTGCAACTTTTAATGTTTCTGATCTTGCTCCTTACTATGCAGATGATGAAGATTCGAGGACGAATTCTTTTGAAGAGGGAGAGGATGATGAGGATCTGATTGCTAGCATACAACACCAAGGACCTGTTACTCAATCAATGGCAAGAAAACTTCAAGGATTAGTTTCCAAACATCTATATGTTCTCAATACAATTGGAACGTTAAGACTTGAAGAAAATAAGAGCAAAGAAGCTGTTTGGTTGCATGTGTCCAAATTGCAATCTACCCAAGAGGCCAATTGACCCAAAGGAGTTAGAATACATATTGGCATCCATCATTATACCTTTGGGAGCTAAATACAAACCATTCACGTTCCATTGGATGTCCATATATTAAGAGTGGCTGAAATTCACATTGGGAGTCAAAGATGCCTTTTAAAAGCTAGTGGGAGACAAGCTATATGGCTGCCTATGTCTTTTAAAAGCTAGTGGGAGACAAGCTATATGGCTGCCCAATTTCTTTTATGTAACCACATTATTATATTTGTATTTTTCCATCATTTCACTTGAACTTAATGAATATTCTGAGTTTTCTCTCCATTTTTGAGAGCTTTGAGAGGTTTTTAGCCTTCTTTTGAGTTCTGGTTAGAACTTGCACGAATTCCTTGCAAAAATAACCAAGTTTGCTAGGTCTTAACTTATATTCAAGGTTTTTCCTTCACAAGTTGGGGTTGGGTCTTGAATCTTTGGTTTCCAGCCATATAGTTTCAGTTTTACATCACAAGTTGGTGTTGGGTTGAAGGTGCTGGTTGGTGTTCTTATGTTTTGGAGACGATCCGTAACTTGAGCTTCCTTAGGAATTAAATCCCAGCAAGGCAGGCTCACATCAGTAAGAGTGTTGAAGAATACCACAAGGAGATGGAGATGATCATGGCAAGAGCTGATATTGAAGAGGATGAGCAGAGGTTGATGTCTAGATTCCTTGGGGGTCTAAATTCAAACATAGCAAGTGAGCTGGAAATGTATGATTACAATTCCATGGGAGAGTTGGTTGAAAAGGCCATGAAGATAGAAAGGAGACTAAAGAGCAAGAATTACACCAAGTCTGGTTCTAGCAAATTTCAGAATATGGGTGGAAGTAGTTCGACCTATAAAGGACCTCAAAACACTAGTAGCAATTCGTCCTCAAGAAGTGGAGATTTCAAGAATTCCTTCCAAAGGAATAATCCTCCACCTACAAGTGGAAAAGGGACGAATGGTGGTCCAAATAGGTAGCAATCAGGTACTTCTAATACTACTCCTAGTAGAGATATTAAATGTTTCAAATGTTTAGGGAATGGGCATATTGCTTTTGAATGAACAAATAGGAGAGTTATGATTGCTACTGATGATGGGGTATAATTTCTGATTCTGATCATAGTGATGTTGATAATGATGTGAATGACATGTATGATGATGATGATGAGTGTAGTGAGCAAGTTGAAAATGTGTTGATGGCTGAACATGGTGAAATGTTAGTTGCTAGGCGTGCTTTGAATATGCAGGTGAAGGAAGAGGGCCTTGAGCAACGAGATAACATATTTTATTCTAGATGTTTAGTTGATGGTAAGGTTTGTATGCTCATCATTGACAGCGGTAGTTGTACTAATGCCGCAAGTGAGACCATGGTGGAGAAGCTGAAATTGACTTGTTTAAAACATCCCAATCCATATAGACTACAATGGTTTAATGATAGTGGAGAGGTGAAGGTTACTAAACAAGTGAGAATACCATTCTCTATAGGCTGGTATAAAGATGAAGTATTGTGTGATGTAGTTCCTATGCAAGCAGGCCATATGTTATTGGGAAGACCTTGGCAATTTGATAGGAAAGCACAGCATGATGGGCATTCAAATAGGTACACATTTACCTATGAGGGAAATCTGGTTACTCTTGTTCCATTATCACCCTTGGAGGTTTATGAAGATCATCGAAAGATGCTTGAGAAAGCAAAGCAAGATTCGGCCAAAGTAGTGGTTGGGGCTGTTTCTTCCAAAAACAAGGGGGCTGCGAGAGAACATGATAAGGTGAGTGAAAGTGAGAAGAAAATGGGAAAAGAGGCCAGAAAAGAAACTAATCAAATTAATGGCCCATTGGTGAGAGAAAACAAGAAAGAAGGGAAGGCAAAACAAACTTTTTATGCAAGAGCGAGAGAATTAAATGTTGGGCAGCCTGTGTTACTCATTAGATACAAGGAAACTTTGTTTGCTAACATTGATGTTTCACTTGAACATTTGCCTTCTAGCTTTGTGTCTTTATTGCAGGATTTCTAAGATGTGTTTTCGGAGGAGTTGCCTAGTGGTTTGCCACCATTAAGAGGGATCGAACATCAAATTGACTTCATACATGGTTCTACCATTCCAAATAGACCAGCATATCGAAGTAATCCGATGGAGACCAAGGAGATGCAGAGACAAGTGGAAGAGTTGTTGGAGAAAGGGTTGATTCGAGAGAGTTTAAGTCCGTGTGCCGTTCCTGTTTTATTGGTTCCAAAGAAAGATGGCACGTGGAGAATGTCTGTTGATTGTAGGGTTGTAAATAAGATCACCGTGAAGTATCGGCATCCTATACCGCGTCTTGATGACATGTTGGACGAATTACATGGTGCAAGGTATTTTACTAAAATTGATCTTATGAGTGGATATCATCAAATTTGTATGAAACCTGGGGATGAATGGAAAACAGCTTTTAAAACAAAATATGGGTTGTATGAGTGGTTGGTAATGCCTTTTGGGTTGTCTAATGCACCTAGTACTTTTATGAGGTTGATGAACCATGTTTTGAGGGCTTATTTGGGCAGATTTGTAGTTGTTTATTTTGATGATATTTTGATCTATAGTAAGACTGAGGAAGAGCATATAGAACATGTTAGGTTGGTTTTAGAAGCTTTGAGAAAAGAGAACTTATATGCAAAGCTTAAGAAGTGCACATTTTGCATGGATAGGCTTGTTTTTCTTGGTTTTGTTGTTAGTGCACAGGGATTGGATGTTGATGAAGAGAAAGTGAAAGCTATAAGGGAATGGCCTGTTCCTAAGAGTGTGACGAAAGTGAGGAGCTTCCATGGGCTGGCGAGTTTTTATAGGAGATTCATGAAGGATTTTTCTACCATCGCCGCACCACTCACAAGTATTGTCAAGAAGGAAGTTGGATTTCAATGGGGTGAACAGCAACAACGATCGTTTGAAAGTTTGAAAGAAAAACTCACTACTGCGCCTGTTTTAGCTTTACCTAACTTTGATTCTATTTTTGAGATTGAATGTGATGCTTTAGGTATAGGTATTGGGGCTGTTTTGATGCAAGAAAAGAAGCCAATATCATATTTTAGTGAGAAGCTCAATGGTGCGCAACTGAATTATTCTACCTATGACAAGGAGTTGCATGCTTTGGTAAGGGCATTGAATGTGTGGGAGCATTATTTGCTGCCAAAGGAGTTCATTATTCACACTGACCATGAATCCCTCAAGCATTTGAAGGGCCAAGGTAAGTTGAACAAAAGACATGGTAAGTGGATTGAACAAATTGAGAAATTTCCTTATGTCATTAAGTATAAGCAAGGTAAAGATAATGTTGTTGCTGATGCGTTGTCTAGGAGATATACATTGCTGTCTGTTTTGAGTTCTAAATTGCTTGGTTTTTGAGTATATTAAGGAATTATATATTGGTGATATTGATTTTGGCAATGTTTATGTCGCATGTGAACAAGGAGCTTTTAATTCATTTTTTAGGCAGGATGGTTATTTGTTTAAGGGAAGTAAACTATGTGTGCCTAGATGTTCCATGCGTAATTTGCTTGTTTTGGAATCTCATTGTGGTGGTTTGATGGGGCATTTTGGTGTGTCTAAGACTTATGATATTCTGTTTGAGCATTTTTATTGGCCGTCTATGCGTAAAGATGCTGGGAGATTATGTTCTGCTTGTATTGCATGTAGACAGGCGAAATCTAAGTCTATGCCTCATGGTTTTTATATGCCATTACCTGTACCTAGTTCACCTTGGGTTGATATTAGTATGGATTTTGTGCTTGGTTTGCCTAGGACTAGGAAAGGTAGAGATAACATTTTTGAGGTTGTTGATAGATTTGTAAGATGGCACATTTTATTCCATGTCACAAAGCTGATGATGCAAAAGTTGTGGCTGATTTGTTCTTTAGAGATGTTGTTTGTTTACATGGGGTGCCTAGGACAATTGTTTCTGATAGAGATACTAAGTTTTTGTCCCATTTTTGGCGTGTTTTATGGAGTAGATTAGGAACTAAGCTTTTGTTTTCTACTACTTGTCATCCACAAACAGATGGGCAAACTGAAGTAGTGAATCATACACTTGGTATGTTGTTGAGAGCTTTAGTGGGGAAGAACTTGGTCACTTGGGAAGATTGTTTACCTTTCATTGAATTTGCTTATAATCGTTCAATTCATTCTTCTACAGGTTATTCGCCATTTGAGATTGTTTATGATTTTAATCCACTAACTGTACCTTATCTTGTTCCTTTGCCTTTACATGAGCTTGCTAGTTTAGATGGTGAGAAGAAGGCTGATTTGGTAAAGTCTTTGCATGAAAAGGTTCGAGCAAATATAGAGAAAAAGAACAAGTCATATGCTGATAGGGCAAATAAGGGACGAAAGAAAATGGCATTTGCTCCTGGCGATTGGGTTTGGGTACACTTCCGAAAGGAGAGGTTTCCAAATCAAAGGAAGAGTAAGCTTGATGCACGTGGTGATGGTCCATTCCAAGTATTGGAGAAAATCAATGACAATGCATACAAGATCGACTTGCCTGGTGAGTATGGTGTTAGTGCTACTTTTAATGTGACTGATTTATCTCCTTATGATGATGCAGATTTGAGGACAAATCTTTTTAAAGAAGGGGAGAATGATGTAAACCAGCATGGCAAGGATCCTTTGGTGCTACAACAAGGACCATTGACAAGGAATAAAGCAAGGAAGTATGGCGTCACTCTTGGATTGCATGTTCAAGACTTTGT
Source organism: Garcia nutans (assembly GCA_947685225.1). Taxonomy (NCBI): domain Eukaryota; kingdom Viridiplantae; phylum Streptophyta; class Magnoliopsida; order Malpighiales; family Euphorbiaceae; genus Garcia; species Garcia nutans. The sequence goes on from CANTUV010000044.1 coordinate 23,564,092, forward strand.
TACAAGGGAGGTGACTGAATTAGCAATAAACAAGTGCAGTATGGAGCTGGAAGACCAACAAAGGCTGATTGTGATGCTGAATGTCTATATGGAAGATAAGACTTTAAAAATGGGCTAGAGGAGCAAGAAAGGAGTAAGGAAGGCAGGCCACATGCAAGCATATGGGCCTTGGACGAAATTAGGTTTTTGGGACCACTTTTGTCACATGGGCAGCCTATTCTTTCATGCACATGGGCTGTGTTCACATCCATGCACATGGGATGTGGTTCCCTTCTTTCCTTAGTTGGTTAGGATGATATTTTCCTTATTTGACAAGGATTTTGACTTTGTAATTTTCCTTTTTCCACTAGGGTTAGGATGTGGTTCCCTTCTTTCCTTAGTTGGTTAGGATGATATTTTCCTTATTTGACAAGGATTTTGACTTTGTAATTTTCCTTTTTCCACTAGGGTTAGGTTAGTTACGAATTTTTAATTTGTTTTTCTATAAATAGGGCCTTATTTTCTTGTAAGAGGACCTTTTTTGACAATTATATTCAGATTTCTCTTTATGCAAATTTCGGCCATCTTTGAGAGAGTGAGAGATTTTGCTTCTTTCATTGATTGCATCACGAATCAGACTAACTTATCAATTTCGATTGTGGCGTTCTTCTGATCTGTCCTTCCAAATCCTTCCGTCATTAGTGTTCTTGCTTCTCTAAGCATTGGGTGCTATAGAGGGTGGTTTATCCTTGTTCTTGGATTCCTATATCGAAGCGTGCGTTGGGGTTTGAGGCCTTCATTGCCATAGGGTTCCATGTCAAAGGGTCTTTCTTTGCATTTTCATCCTTAGCCGAATGGACTCGAGCTTGCTGGTCCTCACCATCCTTCCTCTCAGAACCTCCATGGGTGAATTTTGAAATAGAAAGGGGAGAAATTCTTCTTCAAACACATTAAATTTTACTAGAAATCCAAAGGTTTTATTGGTTTTGAAGATTAAGCAAGGCTTTAAGTATCTTTTACTTTAAATAAGTTTTCTAGATTTTTAAGATTTTGTGATTATTGAGTTAGAGATAAAATTAATTTAAATTGTAAAACTATATATTTATGAAGTTATTATGAAGAGTATATGTTGATTAAATAGTTAGATGATGGAAGTGAGCTTGTTCTGGTAAAGTTTAAAATATGGAATTAGTGAAACTAAGGTTTTATTAGATTTTGGTTAGAATTAGTATAATTAATGGTTGTTTTGTATAAATTGAGTATGAGAATGATCTTAATTAAAATATTAGACCATTTGATGCGGAACCCATGGATCAAATATTACATATAGAACCCCACATACACATCTAGCATAGAATCTTAGAACTCAAAAAACAAATTGATACGGAACCTCCAAGAATAAGCCTGAGAACCCCTTGATTTCGAACCCCCACAGCATTAACTTGAAAACCCCTAGTCGAATTCGGTACAACCCCCAAGGATTAGGTTAGATTTCAGATTACCTTGAATTGATCAAAGATCCAAGATTTCGAAACAAGTCAGATCCTAAATCCCATATTCGAAACACTCCACAAGAAAGTTGATCAAACTACTTGAATGTTTCTGAAGCATGTATTCAAACAAGAACACAAAGATAAAAGTAATTTGGCTTTAGGTTAATAAATTCATCCAAAACTTCAAAACTGGTGTCTTACAACCCTAAATGAGATATAAATAACTAAACCCTAATTAGGGTTATTAAGTAGCGTTTGGCTTTCTAATCAAATTTTAAGAAATAATAAAGTAAACAATGTTCTGATTTAATACAAAACAAACAGGGCCCTTACTTTTTAAATAAGCATAACTAGTGGGCCTTAATACATATTAATTACAAGCCTCATTCGTGAATTACAACTTGTAGCAAGTTGTAATTGACTTCCTTTGGTCTTGTCTCCAAGCTTGTAATTCCTTGCAAACCATAGTTAGCCAAATTCACCAAATCTTGCAAATGGCAAATTAGTGCTTGCTGAATCTTTTTGGCTCGCGATCTAGTTATAGAACCTTGTGGCAAAATAATTGGATTGATGATCTCCTCAACTTGTTCCCCACGTCCTAACTCTTGCTCATCCTTGCGGTGTGCTGGTTGTTCCACAACACAAATCCTCCCTACCAAACCCACAACTAACCTGTAATTGAGAACTTGGGTGATTGGGATGAAGAAATGAATTGATTTAAATGCCACAAGTCAGACTTGATAAGTTAGAACCAATTCTTCATGCAACAAGAATAAGAAGAAAACCTCTCAAACTTGAAAACACTTAGATTACAATGATAACAATCTGAAAATTCGTAGTTGGAAAAGAAGAACTAATGGCTTAAAAATCTAGGATTACATGTATCTAGTCACAATAACATTAATTATTCATCCACATCAATAATATATTAAATTACTGCCCATAATTCTTACAACATTGATGGGCAGATTCTACATGCATTTTGGTGTTGGTTCACATGTGTCTAGTCACACTAGCACTAAACCACATCAATATTATATTCCAAATTCGTGCTAATGCTCATCAACATACTTATGGGCAGATTCTTCATGCTTCTTGGTGAGTTTCTGACTTCCTCTTGATGATCCATCATATTCAGTACAAATTGGTCTCCCTCTTCATTAATCCACCTTTGAATGAAGTGTTGGAACACATGTTGGAGTTTCTTTGATTGTGATCTTGTGATTGGTCTACTTGGCATAATGATATCATCAACATATTTACTGCCTTGGGTAGATTCATCAAGCTTTTTTATAGTTTCCTCATCATTCACTCCTTGCTCAAAAAGATTTGTCCTTAAATCTAAACATACATCAAAAGGAGAAAGATCATTAACATTGAAAGTTGCAAAAACTTTATACTCACCTGGTAGATCAATTTTGTAGGCATTGTGATTCGTTCTAAAACTTGGAGTGGGCTATCTCCCCCTTGCATCCAACTTGGATTTCCTTTGTTTAGGAAATCTTTCCTTCCTCATATGAACCCATACCCAATCACCAGGTTGAAAAATCACATGTTTCCTTCTTCTATTTGCTTTATGGGCAAATGATTCATATTTCTTCTCAAGATGAGCTTGTGCCTTCTCATGTATCTTCTTAACCAACTCAGCTTTCTTTTCACCATCTAAGTTAGTTATTTAATTTAATAGCAAAGGAAACAAATCAAGTGGTGTAAGCGAATTAAAACCATAAACAATTTCAAATGGTGAATAACCTGTAGAAGAATATATGCTTCTATTATATACAAACTCCACTAATGGCAAACAATCTTCCCAAGTTTTCAAATTCTTACCCACAACAGCACGTAACAAAGATCCTAAAGTCTTATTTACTACTTCTGTTTGTCCATCAGTTTGTGGATGACAAGTTGTAGAGAACAGCAATTTAGTACCTAACTTATTCCACAAAACATGCCAAAAATGACTTAAGAACTTCACATCTCTATCACTTACAATTGTTTTAGGAATGCCATGCAACTGAACTACTTCCCCAAAGAACAAATTAGCAATATTTGTTGCATCATCAGTTTTGTGACATGCAATGAATGAGTGATGCGGAACCCATGGATCAAATATTACATCTAGAACCCCACATACACATCTAGCATAGAATCTTAGAACTCAAAAACAAATCCTCCCTACCAAACCCACAACTAACCTGTAATTGAGAACTTGGGTGATTGGGATGAAGAAATGAATTGATTTAAACGCCACAAGTCAGACTTGATAAGTTAGAACCAATTCTTCATGCAACAAGAATAAGAAGAAAACCTCTCAAACTTGAAAACACTTAGATTACAATGATAACAATCTGAAAATTCGTAGTCAGCTCCTTTAGTTCTTTTTCCCCTCCCTATATAGTTGGAAAAGAAGAACTAATGGCTTAAAAGTCTATGTTTACATGTATCTAGTCACAATAACATTAATTATTCATCCACATCAATAATATATTATAAATTACAGCACATAATTCTGACAACATTGATGGGCAGATTCTACATGCATTTTGGTGTTGGTTCACATGTGTTCACACTAGCACTAAATCACATCAATATTATATTCCAAATTTGTGTTAATGCCCATCACCATACTTATGGGCAGATTCTTCATGCTTCTTGGTGAGTTTCTGACTTCCTCTTCATGATCCATCATATTCAGTACAAATCGGTCTCCCTCTTCATTAATCCACCTTTGAATGAAGTGTTGGAACACATGCTGGAGTTTCTTTGATTGTGATCTTGTGATTGGTCCACTTGGCATAATGATATCATCAACATATTTGCTGCCTTGTGTAGATTCATCAAGCTTGTCTATAGTTTCCTCATCACCTTTGTCTGGTTTAAGAGTGGATAAGCATAATTAGAGTAAAACGGCAAAATTTAGGGCTTTTTCCAATTTGAAGCTTGGAAAGTGCTTTTGGTTAGATTATTATTAATATTTTGAGAACATGTATTTTTTAATATTCATGTTTGGCATAATCACATTGGCATTTTGAAAGTTTTTCATTTTGTTTTAAAATGAGATTATTTATATAACCTAAGCATTATTTCAAAATGTAATTTGAATATTGCTTTGAACTTTAAACCAATATATTATTGTTATGAGTGTAATGTGCAATTCGAGAATGATTAAAGAAAATGATGAATATGTGAAAATATGGAAAAATGATGAAATGAAATGAGAATATGAAAAATGTGATATGACAGTTTATGAATAGATATCCTGCACAATTACTTGTTCTAAGATATTGAATCTGATACTATCAAGTTGGCATAAAAATGATACATCATGACATTTTATACTAGTATACTAGTATCACTTTTATTATTATGCCTTCAGGCGAGATATACTAGTACCACTATTATTATTACACCTTTGGTTGAGATATACTGGTGTTAGAGACTTTGGTGTTGAGGAGGCGACCTTCGAGCGAGAGTGATACACTAGTATCACATAATACTTGACCTCTAGTGTCCAACATTTAGATCGCGTGGGCTAAATTAATCTTTTCTAAAACTTGAATATTGTGTAGGGGTATGTTGGCCTAATGTGTGTTGATGTGTTATGTTTATATAATTTATGAGATTACAAATATTGAAAATGCATTACATTGTTAATGGATTTAAATGCAGTTTGTGCTATAAGAAAAAAATATTTGTTTTAAATATTTTATGTTATCGAAGTATGCAATACTAAGCTTCTAGTTTAGCAAGACTAGTTTGTATTGTGCAGGTGAAATAGTAGATAAATAAAGCCCTGATAGATCATATCAAGTGTAAGATTGAGCTAATATTGAAGTTAAAGTCATTTTCCATGAGACCTGTCTAGCTGGTGCTTTACTACATAAAATGTAAACATATTTTGTTTTAATATATTATGGTTATGTATATTATAACATTTTGAAAACATGTTCAAATATTTAAAGTTTTATAAGCTTTGTGATGAGGAAACTATAAGCAAGCTTGATGAATCTACACAAGGTAGCAAATATGTTGATGATATCATTATGCCAAGTGGACTAATCACAAGATCACAATCAAAGAAACTCTAGCATGTGTTCTAACACTTCATTCAAAGGTGGATTAATGAAGAGGGAGACCAACTTATACTGAATATGAAGAATCATGAAGGGGAAGTCAAAAACTCACCAAAAAGCATGAAGAATCTGCCCATAAATATGTTGATGGGCATTAGCAGGAATTTACAATATAATATTGATGTGGTTTAGTGCTAGTGTGACTAGACACATGTGAAACAACACCAAAATGCATATAGAATCTGCCCATCAATACTATCAGAATTATGGGCACTAATTTGGAATATAATATTGATGTGGATGGATAATTAATGCTAGTGTGACTAGATGCGTGTGAGCCTAGATTTCTAAGCCATTAATTCTTCATTTCCAGCTATATAGAGAGGGTGGAAAGAACTAAAGGGGCTGATATGAATTTTCATATTATTATCATTGTAATCTATGTGTTTCAAATTTGGAGAGGTTTTCCTTCTTATTCCTGTTGCATGAAGAATTGGTTCTAACTTATCAAGTCTGACTTGTGGCATTTTAAATCAATTCATTTACTTCATCCTAATCACCCAAGTTCTCAATTATAGGTTAGCTGTGGGTCTGGTAGGGAGGATTTATTTTTTTAATTCTAAGATTATATGCTAGATGTATATGTGGGGCTCTAGATGTAATATTTGATCCATGGGTGCCGCATCATTTGGTATCAGAGCTTTGGCTTGAAAATAAATCTCTTGGTATCTTTTATGTTTTAATTATCTCAACTACTTTCTTGTTTTTGTTTATCATTATAAGTCTCCTCATTTTTCTGCTCTTGTTGCACCTGGTTCTTATTCTTTAGAGTCTTTATTTTTATCTTTTCATTCTCTATTCTTGTTTACTAAAAGTTCAAAAAAAAAGAAGGAAAAGATCAAAAAGAAAAACAAAAGAAAAAAAAAAGAATTAGATTCAACTTCCTTAATATATATATATATATATAAATTCATACCTATTTCTGTCCAGTATTTTTCTACACAAGTGTATAAGAGTTTTTGCTTATTTATGCCATTAACAACTCTCTATCTTATTATATTTGATCAAATTACATCAGTTCCTCATTATGCATTGGTTTAGCATTTAAAATCTGATATTTAGAGCATAACTTACATTGGGAATAGATTTGGGTTGCATATTCAGATTACTCATTGGAGTGATTTTAATTCTATTTTTTCAATATTTAGAATTATTTTTCTTTGTAATCGTAGTTTCATTATTTCATACACCTCTTGTTTCTTGTATGCATTAAGTAGCTAATTCTCAATCATAGTTACTTTGGTTTGATTAACACTAATACTTCTTGCTTCTTGTGTTAACTTTTAGTTCTTTTTTTAAAATTGAATTACTTCTAAACTTGTTCAATTCAGTTTGTTCATTAGGTTCCTTGTTGAGTCTTTAAAATAACACTTATTTTACTTGATTAAAGTGGATCCAGTTCTAAAATTCAACTTGATAAAGGAAGAATTGAGAGGTAGAAAGGCTACAAATTTGAGCTTATAAAAAGGACCAAGTTTTTGAGTGAAATACAAGAGGAGTGACAATCTGATCTTGAGTGAAACACGTAAGGGAGTGTGGTGAGGAAATTTTCTTTACTAACATTTTCTTATAGGTTCTTCTTACATCATGTCAAATTTTGGGGGTGAAAAATGTGATATGACCATAAATGACATAGCCTTCATGTTAGAGGCAATGCAAAGGAGATTTGAAAAGTTTGATTTGGTCATAAACAACATGAGAGGTGATATAGCCAGCATAATTGATGAGGAAACTATAAGCAAGCTTGATGAATCTACACATGGCAGCAAATATATTGATGATATCATTATGCCAAGTGGACCAATCACAAGATCACAATCAAAGAAACTCCAGTATGTGTTCTAACACTTCATTCAAAGGTGGATTAATGAAGAGGGAGACCAACTTGTAGTGAATATGATGGATCATGAAGAGGAAGTCAGAAACTCACCAACAAGCATGAAGAATCTGCCCATAAGTATGGTGATGGGCATTAGCACGAATTTGGAATATAATATTGATGTGGTTTAGTGCTAGTGTGACTAGACACATGTGAACCAACACCAAAATGCATATAGAATCTGCCCATCAATGTTGTCAAAATTATGGGCAGTAATTTAAAGTATATTATTGATGTGGATGAACAATTAATGCTATTGTGACTAGATACATGTAAACCTAGACTTTTAAGCCATTAGTTCTTCTTTTCCAACTATATAGGGATGGGAAAAAGAACTTAAGAGGGTGACTATGAATTTCCAGTTTATACTGAATGTAATTGATGTGTTTTCAAGTTTGAGAGGTTTTCTTCTTATTCTTGTTGCATGAAGAATTGGTTCTAACTTATTAAGTCTGACTTGTGGCATTTAAATCAATTCATTTCTTCATCCCAATCACCCAAGTTCTCAATTACAGGTTAGTTGTGGGTTTGGTAGGGATGATTTGTTTTTGAGTTCTAAGATTCAATCATAGATGTGTATGTGGGGTTCTAGATGTAATATTTGATCCATGGGTTCCGCATCATTTGGTATCAGAGCTTTGGCTTGAAGATAAATCTCTAGGTATCTTTTATGTTTTAATTATCCAGAGGAAAAAAAAGAAAAAAACGAATCAGATTTAGTTTCTATGTTTCTTCATTTTCTGCTCTTGTTGCACCTTGTTCTTATTCTTCAAATCTATGGACTTTTGTTTAACTTTTCAATTTCTAGTCTTGTTTACTGAAAGTTAAAAAAAAAAGAAGGAAAAGATCGAGAGAAAAACAAAAAAAAAGAATCAGATTCAACTTCCTCAACATAAAAGAAAAAAAATCGTACCTGTTTCTGTCCAATATTTTTCTTCACAAGTGTTTGAGATTTATTATATATTTATACCATTAACAGCTTGCTACCTTATTATATTTGATCAAATTACATCAACTCCTCATTATACATCCATTTAGCATTTAAAATATGATATTTAGAGCATATCTTGCATTGGGAATAGATTTAGGTTGCATATTCAGATTACTCATTGGAGTGATTTGAATTTTGTTTTTTTAGTATCCAAAATTGTTTTTCTTTGTATTCTTAGTTTCATTCTTTCATATACCTCTTGTTTCTTGTATGCATTAAGTAGTTAATTCTCAATCATAGTTACTTTTGTTTGATTAACACAAAAACTTTTTGCTTCTTGTGTTAACTTTCAGTTCTTGTTGTTTAAAATTAAATTGCTTCTAGAATTGCTGAATTCATTTTGTTCTTAGGTTCCTTGTAGAGTCTTTAAAACAAAATTTGTTTTACTTGATTTAAGTGGATTCAATTCTAAAATTCAACTTGATAAAAGAAGAATTGAGAGGTAAAAAGGACCAAGGTTTGAGTGAAATACAAGAGGAGTGACAATTTGATCTTGAGTAAAACACGTAAGGGAGTAAGGTGAGGAAATTTTCTTTACTAACATTTTCTTGTAGGTTCTTCTTACACCATGTCAAATTCTGGAAGTGAAAAAAGTGATATGACCATAAATGACATAGCCTTCATGTTAGAGGCAATGCAAAGGAGATTTGAAAGGTTTGATTTGGCCATAAACAACATGAGAGGTGATGTAGATAGCATAATGCAAAGGCAGCGGAATGATACTAATCGAAGGGGGCAGAATAGAGGGAGAGAAAATATGATGAATGATGATGAGATAGAAAGGGAAGATGATGAAGAAAGGGAGGAATCAATTGCTCAAAGAAGACCTCAACAAAGGGACAGTAACATATCTTCCATAAAAATGAAGATACCATCATTCAAGGGGAGAAATGATGCTGAAGCTTACCTTGAATGGGAAAGAAAAGTTGAGTTGGTGTTTGATTGTTATAATTATAGTGAAATGAAGAAAGTTAAAATTGCAGCAGTTGAATTCACAGATTATGCACTAATTTGGTGGGATCAATTAATGATTTCCAAGAGGAGAAATGGAGAAAGAACCATCACTACTTGGGCTGAAATGAAAACTGTGATGAGAAAGAGATTTGTACCATCTTACTACTATAGGGAGCTTCACCAAAAATTACAGCGGTTAACTCAAGGATCCATGTCAGTGGAGGATTACCATAAAGAGATGGAGATGATCATGAGTAGAACTAATATAGAGGAGGATCTAGAAATCACTATGGCTCGATTTTTGAGTGGGCTGAATAGAGAGATTGCTAACATAATTGAATTACATCATTATGTGGAGCTTGAAGATATGGTACACATGGCCATGAAAGTGGAGAAGCAACTGAAACTCAAGGGAGCAGCAAAGGGATTTTCTAATTCCAGCTCTAGTTTCACTTCGAAATGGCCAAAGAAAGATGATAATCCTAAAGGGAAGGAGGCTGCCTGGAAAGGAAAGGAAAAACAAGTTCTAGCTGACCCTAAAGGTAACTCTAAAACATCTAACTCTAATTAAAAGCATAGTTGATGCGGAACCCATGGATCAAATATTACATCTAGAACCCCACATACACATCTAGCATAGAATCTTAGACCTCAAAAACAAATTCTTCCCCCCAGTTCCGTATCATTTGGTATCAGAGCCTTGCTACAAGGTAATTTTTATCTACTTTTGTCTTTCTAGGGTTTGTTAATTTAGGTCTTTTAAATTTCTGCGTTTTAGGGTTCTTAGAGAGTTTAGTCTTTAATTTTTGAAAAAGAGTCATATATCAAAATTCAAAAAGTCTAAAGATTGTTCAAAGAGTAATTCGAAACCTACGAAAAGGAGTCTGATTGAATTTTGAAACCTAAGCCTTGCATCTGAATTGGATTCGAAACCAAGATTAGGGTTCTTGAAAGAAAGCAAAAGCTAGAGTTCTTGTTCAAGTTTGATTTCGATTTGATTTTGAGTGAATCTGGGGTTGCGAATTAAGTCCAGATTTTGAAAAGCTCTTGGGAGTAAATTATGTCCCGAATCAAGGGGATAGTGAGAGGAAAAAAAGAGAGAGTACAAAATCACCTCAACAAAAATTGTTTGATATTCTTACTATTTGGGTGCTAAGGATCAGATCTAGGTGGGTGAGAAGTAATAAAATTTTTGGGCGAAAAATTTCACCTTTTGAGGGGGTTTTTGGAATTCGAAAATCAGACCTTAATATTCATGTTATTTGAGTGTTATAGGTGGGAATTAGAGTCTAGAAGCTAGCGTTTTGGGTAGAATTGATTAGGTCCATAAAGCAGCTTGCCAAGTGTGGGTTGTTTTTGATTCATTATATCCAAATTTGTCTTGTTTATTGTCTTCATTGTTTCTGATTTCTTTATCTAGCTTTTAATTCTATTACATTGCTAAGTATCATTTGCTTGTGTCGATACTTGGTTCTATATCGAGTAGTGCAAATTACCTTGCATTGCCTCCGGATACTTGTCTTGTTTTCTATCTAGTTCTAGGATTTAGGTTCTAGTTTCTTGAACGACTTGGCAATTGTTGGTTGGTGAGCTTGGTTCTAAAGTGCAATCAAGGAAGACAAGAAAAGTGAGGTAATTCTAAACACTTGAGTGAATTTCGATTATTACTAATCTTGTTTCTTTGAGTTTGTTTGTTTGTTAACATGGCTGGAAAAGGAGAAGAGACTAGCAAAGAAGGAGCTATGGCCGAAAGCTTGGCTAGGCTTAATGAGACTTTGGCAGCAATGCTTGGTCAAATGGAGATGATGGATACTAGATAGCAAGAGAAAGCAGCACGGCAAGCACAACAAATTCAGCAAGTGCAACAAATTCAGAAAGTGCAACAAGGGCAGCCAGCCACACATCCAAATCCCATAATGCGAGCTAGAAGAGTGCTTAGGAGAGAAGGGCAAGGAAATCTTGAAGCCCTAGAAGCAGCCGAAAGGGTAGAAGATGAAGATGAAGGTGGAAATCAACCTACCACTGATGGTGACCTTACTTCCATCAAGATGAAGATTCCTTCCTTTGAAGGGAAGAACAATGCAGAAGAGTTCATAGAATGGGAGAGGAAAGTTGAGCAGATTTTTGAATGCCATAACTACACCGAAGAGAAGAAATCAGTTTTGGCAGCTTTAGAGTTCAAAGGGTATGCTACCTTTTGGTGGGATCAATTGAAAGCTAATAGAAGAGGTAAAGGTATGAGGCCTATTCCTGAATGGTCAACCTTGAAAGAACTAATGAGAAGCCGATTTGTACCATCTCACTACATTCGGGATTTGTACAATCGACTAGCAAGACTAGTTCAAGGTGGAAGAAGTGTGGAAGGGTACCACAAAGAGATGAACATGATCATGGCTAGGGCAAATATTGATGAAGATGAAGACAAGAAGATGTCACGATTTCTTGGGGGATTGAATTTGAACATAGCCAATGAATTAGAGATGTATGAATTCAACACAATGGAAGAGTTAGTTCAAAAGGCCATGAAGATAGAGAAAAGATTGAAGAATAAAGTTATTTCGAAAACTGGCTACTCTAAAGCTAGTGGAAAATTTTCAAACTTCAAGGGTTCAAGTTCGAGTGGAGGTTCCTACAAAGGGGATTACAAGGGTTCTTTCCAAAAGAATTCTTCCTACAATCCTAATTTCAAGAAGCCGAATGATGGGGATGCAAAAACAGCCAAGGAAACACCTTCTAGACCTACTCCAAGTAGGGAAATTAAATTCTACAAGTGTTTGGGAAGTGGACACATTGTGATGCGGAACCCATGGATCAAATATTACATCTAGAACCCCACATACACATCTAGCATAGAATCTTAGAACTCAAAAACAAATCCTCCCTACCAAACCCACAACTAACCTGTAATTGAGAACTTGGGTGATTGGGATGAAGAAATGAATTGATTAAAACACCACAAGTGAGACTTGATAAGTTAGAACCAATTCTTCATGCAACAAGAATAAGAAGAAAACCTCTCAAACTTGAAAACACAGAAATTACATTCAACAATTCTGGAAATTCGTAGTCCACCCTATTAAGTTCTTTTTTCCCATCCTTATATAGTTGGAAAAGAAGAACTAATGGCTTAAAGTCTAGGTTTACATGTATCTAGTCACAATAGCATTAATTGTTCATCCACCTCAATAATATACTCTAAATTACTGCCCATAATTCTGACAACATAGATGGGCAGATTGTACATTCATTTTGGTGTTGGTTCACATGTGTCTAGTCACACTAACACTAAACCATATCAATATTATATTCCAAATTCGTGCTAATGCCCATCACCATACTTATGGGCAGATTCTTCATGCTTGTTGGTGAGTTTCTGACTTCCTCTTCATGATCCATCATATTCACTACAAGTTGGTCTCCCTCTTCATTAATCCACCTTTGTATGAAGTGTTGGAACACATGCTGGAATTTCTTTGATTGTGATCTTGTGATTGGTCCACTTGGCATGATGATATCATCAACATATTTGCTGCCATTACATTCATCAAGCTTGCTTATAGTTTCCTCATCATTCCCTCCTTGCTCAAAAAGATTTGTCCTCAAATCTGAGCCTACATCAAAAGGAGAAAGATCACTAACATTGAAAGTTGCAGAAACATTATACTTACCTGGTAGATCAATTTTGTAGGCATTGTCATTGATCCGTTCTAAAAGTTGGAATGGGCCATCTCCCCTTGCATCCAACTTGGATTTCCTTTGTTTAAGAAATCTTTCCTTCCTCATATGAACCCATACCCAATCACCAGGTTGGAAAATCACATGTTTCCTTCTTCTATTTGCATTATGGGCAACTGATTCATATTTCTTCTCAAGATGAGCTCGTGCCTTCTCATGTATCTGCTTAACCAACTCAGCTTTCTTTTCACCATCTAAGTTAGTTATTTCATTTAATGGCAAAGGAAACAAATCAAGTGGTGTAAGTGGATTAAAACCATAAACAATTTCAAATGGTGAATAACCAGTAGAAGAATGTATGCTTCTATTATATGCAAACTCCACTAATGGCAAACAATCTTCCCAAGTTTTCAAATTATTACCCACAACAGCACGTAACAAAGATCCTAAAGTCCTATTTACCACTTCTGTTTGTCCATCAGTTTGTGGATGACAAGTTGTAGAGAACAACAATTTAGTACCTAACTTATTCCATAAAACACGCCAAAAATGACTTAAGAACTTCACATCTCTATCACTTACAATTGTTTTAGGAATTCCATGCAACCGAACTACTTCCCCAAAGAACAAATTTGCAATATTTGTTGCATCATCAGTTTTGTGACATGCAATGAAATGAGCCATTTTGCTGAATCTATCAACAATAACAAATATGCTATCTTTTCCTTTTCTAGTCCTAGGCAGCCCCAAAACAAAGTCCATAGATATGTCCATCCAAGGTGCATTAGGAATAGGTAAAGGAGTATACAGCCCATGAGGTAAAGACTTAGATTTTGCTTGTTTACATGCAATACACTTGGCACAAATTCTTTCAACATCCTTTCTCATGTTTGGCCAATAGAAATGTTCATGCAGAATGTCTAAAGTCTTAAATATCCCAAAATGTCCCATGAGTCCTCCACTATGTGCCTCACGCACAAGCAATTCCCTTAATGAGCAACTAGGCATGCATAATCTTCCATCCTTAAACAAGTACCCATCATGCCTATAAAACTTCTGAAATGCAGAATGCTCACATGCTTTATAAACATTTGCAAAGTCAACATCATTGGCATACATATCCTTAATTTGCTCAAAGCCTAATAACTTAGAACTAAGAGTTGAGATTAAGGAATACCTTCTTGAAAGTGCATCTGCTACTACATTGTCCTTGCCACGCTTATACTTTATCACATATGGAAATGGCTCAATGAACTCTATCCACTTTCCATGCCTTCGGTTCAGCTTGGTTTGCCCCTTTAGATGCTTTAATGATTCATGATCTGTATGAATAACAAACTCTTTAGGCAATATGATGCGGAACCCATGGATCAAATATTACATCTAGAACCCCACATACACATCTAGCATAGAATCTTAGAACTCAAAAACAAATCCTCCCTACCAAACCCACAACTAACCTGTAATTGAGAACTTGGGTGATTGGGATAAAGAAATGAATTGATTAAAACGCCACAAGTGAGACTTGATAAGTTAGAACCAATTCTTCATGCAACAAGAATAAGAAGAAAACCTCTCAAACTTGAAAACACAGAAATTACATTCAACAATTCTGGAAATTTGTAGTCAACCCTATTAAGTTCTTTTCCCCATCCTTATATAGTTGGAAAAGAAGAACTAATGGCTTAAAGTCTAGGTTTACATGTATCTAGTCACAATAGCATTAATTGTTCATCCACCTCAATAATATACTCTAAATTACTGCCCATAATTCTGACAACATTGATGGGCAGATTGTACATTCATTTTGGTGTTGGTTCACATGTGTCTAGTCACACTAACACTAAACCATATCAATATTATATTCCAAATTCGTGCTAATGCCCATCACCATACTTATGGGCAGATTCTTCATGCTTGTTGGTGAGTTTCTGACTTCCTCTTCATGGTCCATCATATTCACTACAAGTTGGTCTCCCTCTTCATTAATCCACCTTTGTATGAAGTGCTGGAACACATGCTGGAATTTCTTTGATTGTGATCTTGTGATTGGTCCACTTGGCATAATGATATCATCAACATATTTGCTGCCATTACATTCATCAAGCTTGCTTATAGTTTCCTCATCATTCCCTCCTTGCTCAAAAAGATTTGTCCTCAAATCTGAGCCTACATCAAAAGGAGAAAGATCACTAACATTGAAAGTTGCAGAAACATTATACTCACCTGGTAGATCAATTTTGTAGGCATTGTCATTGATCCGTTCTAAAACTTGGAATGGGCCATCTCCCCTTGCATCCAACTTGGATTTCCTTTGTTTAGGAAATCTTTCCTTCCTCATATGAACCCATACCCAATCACCAGGTTGGAAAATCACATGTTTCCTTCTTCTATTTGCATTATGGGCAACTGATTCATATTTCTTCTCAAGATGAGCTCGTGCCTTTTCATGTATCTGCTTAACCAACTCAGCTTTCTTTTCACCATCTAAGTTAGTTATTTCATTTAATGGCAAAGGAAACAAATCAAGTGGTGTAAGTGGATTAAAACCATAAACAATTTCAAATGGTGAATAACCAGTAG
Organism: Garcia nutans; assembly: GCA_947685225.1. Lineage (NCBI taxonomy): Eukaryota > Viridiplantae > Streptophyta > Magnoliopsida > Malpighiales > Euphorbiaceae > Garcia > Garcia nutans. The sequence continues at coordinate 23,579,779 of CANTUV010000044.1, forward strand.
AAGAATGTATGCTTCTATTATATGCAAACTCCACTAATGGCAAACAATCTTCCCAAGTTTTCAAATTCTTACCCACAACAGCACGTAACAAAGATCCTAAAGTCCTATTTACCACTTCTGTTTGTCCATCAGTTTGTGGATGACAAGTTGTAGAGAACAACAATTTAGTACCTAACTTATTCCATAAAACACGCCAAAAATGACTTAAGCACTTCACATCTCTATCACTTACAATTGTTTTAGGAATGCCATGCAACCGAACTACTTCCCCAAAGAACAAATTTGCAATATTTGTTGCATCATCAGTTTTGTGACATGCAATGAAATGAGCCATTTTGCTGAATCTATCAACAACAACAAATATGCTATCTTTTCCTTTTCTAGTCCTAGGCAGCCCCAAAACAAAGTCCATAGATATGTCCATCCAAGGTGCATTAGGAATAGGTAAAGGAGTATACAGCCCATGAGGTAAAGACTTAGATTTTGCTTGTTTACATGCAATACACTTGGCACAAATTCTTTCAACATCCTTTCTCATGTTTGGCCAATAGAAATGTTCATGCAGAATGTCTAAAGTCTTAAATATCCCAAAATGTCCCATGAGTCCTCCACTATGTGCCTCACGCACAAGCAATTCCCTTAATGAGCAACTAGGCATGCATAATCTTCCATCCTTAAATAAGTACCCATCATGCCTATAAAACTTCTGAAATGCAGAATGCTCACATGCTTTATAAACATTTGCAAAGTCAACATCATTGGCATACATATCCTTAATTTGCTCAAAGCCTAATAACTTTGAACTAAGAGTTGAGATTAAGGAATACCTTCTTGAAAGTGCATCTGCTACTACATTGTCTTTGCCACGCTTATACTTTATCACATATGGAAATGGCTCAATGAACTCTATCCACTTTCCATGCCTTCGGTTCAGCTTGGTTTGCCCCTTTAGATGCTTTAATGATTCATGATCTGTATGAATAACAAACTCTTTAGGCAATAAGTAATGTTGCCACACTTGTAAAGCTCTTACCAAAGCATACAGCTCCTTGTCATAAGTGGAATAATTTAATTGTGCACCATGAAGCTTCTCACTAAAATATGCAATTGGTTTCCCTTCTTGCATCAAAACAGCACCTATGCCCACACCTGAAGCATCACACTCTAATTCGAAGGTCTTATCAAAATCTGGTAAAGCAAGAATTGGAGCAGTAGTTAACCTTTCTTTCAACAAATTGAATGCCATTTCATGAATTTTAGTCCAATTAAACTTTACATCCTTTTTTACCAATTCATTTAATGGTGCAGCAATGGAACTAAAATCTTTAACAAACCTTCTATAGAAACTAGCCAAACCATGAAAACTTCTTACCTCACTCACGGTTTTAGGTGCTGGCCAATCTCTTATTGCCTTTACCTTTTCATCATCAACCTCAATTCCTTGTGAACTAACCATAAAACCTAAGAATATGATTTTATCACTACAAAACATGCACTTTTTCAAGTTGGCATATAGTTCTTCCTTTCTCAAAACATCAAGAATAACCCTAATATGTTCTACATGCTCATCTACTGATTTGCTATAAATGAGTATGTCATCAAAATATACAACAACAAATTTACCAAGATATGCACGCAGAACATGGTTCATTAATCTCATGAATGTACTAGGTGCATTAGATAAACCAAATGGCATAACTAACCACTCATAAAGACCATATTTTGTTTTGAATGCAGTTTTCCACTCATCTCCTTCTTTCATCCTAATTTGATGGTAACCACTTTTCAAATCAATCTTAGTAAAAATGCAAGAACCACTCAACTCATCAAGCATATCATCAAGTCTAGGAATTGGATGTCTATACTTCACCGTGATTTTATTGATTGCTCGGCAGTCCACACACATTCTCCATGATCCATCTTTCTTTGGGACTAATAACACCGGAACAGCACATGGGCTAAGACTTTCACGCACATGTCCCTTTGCTAGCAACTCCTCCACTTGCCTTTGAAGTTCCTTGGTTTCCTCCGGATTACTTCTATAAGCTGGTCGATTAGGAATTGTTGAGCCCGGAATGAAGTCAATTTGATGCTCAATCCCTCTTAAAGGTGGTAATCCTTTGGGAACATCTTCTGGAAAAACATCTCCAAATTCCTGTAAAAGAGAACTAACACAACTAGGCAAAGGGTTATCAAGGTTAGATGTAGAAATCAAGGTCTCTTTGTACCTAAGTACAATCAGACTTCTTTTCTCACAAAAAGCACTCCTTAACTCCTTTTCTTTTGCATAGAAACACTCTCTTTTATTTTCTCTCCCTTTCTCTTTTTCTCTCACTAATGGGCCATTTTTATCATTCTTTTTCTCACACTTGGCCTCTTGTACTCCCTTTTTATTTGTTTTACCCTCACCACCAGAATTCTTTTCAAATGATCTCAAAATATTTACTTGATCTTCATACACTTGTTTAGGTGACAATGGAGCAAGAGTGAAATTTAAACCATTTAGGCTGAAAGAATAATGATTCTTAAAGCCATCATGCAAAGCTCTTCTATCAAACTGCCATGGATGACCAAGAAGGATATGGCTAGCATGCATAGGCACAACATCACAGCAAACTTCATCTTTGTATCTCCCAATTGCAAAAGAAAACAGAACCTGCTTTGTTACCCTCACCTCTCCACTATCATTCAACCATTGCAGCTTGTAAGGACTAGGATGTTTTGTGCATGCTAACCCTAATTTATCCACAAAATCAGTACTAGCAACATTTGCACAACTACCCCCATCAATGATCATGCTGCACACTTTTCCATTCACAATGCAACGAGTATGGAAAATGTTCTCTCTTTGATTACTTTCTTCATCTTTAATTTGCATGTTTAAAGCTCTTCTAATAACCAAAGATTCACCATGGGCAGGATATTCAATAATATGTTCTATTTCTTCTAATGGTGGCATGCTATCATTATCATCATCACTTTCATGTTCACTAGCACTATCAATTTCACCATTATCTCGTATCAACATGATTTTCTTATTTGGACATTGAGATGCTATATGCCCTACTCCTAAACACCTAAAGCATTTAATGGTACTATGCTTTTGATTAGAGTTAGATGTTTTAGAGTTACCTTTAGGGTCATCTAGAACTTGTTTTTCCTTTCCTTTCCAGGCAGCCTCCTTCCCTTTAGGGTTATCATCTTTCTTTGGCCATTTTGAGGTGAAACTAGAGCTGGAATTAGAAAATCCCTTGGCTGCTCCCTTGAGTTTCAGTTGCTTCTCCACTTTCATGGCCATGTGTACCATATCTTCAAGCTCCACATAATGATGTAATTCAATTATGTTAGCTATCTCTCTATTCAGCCCACTCAAAAATCGAGCCATAGTGATTTCTGGATCCTCCTCTATATTAGTTCTACTCATGATCATCTCCATCTCTTTATGGTAATCCTCCACTGACATGGATCCTTGAGTTAACCGCTGTAATTTTTGGTGAAGCTCCCTATAGTAGTAAGATGGTACAAATCTCTTTCTCATCACAGTTTTCATTTCAGCCCAAGTAGTGATGGTTCTTTCTCCATTTCTCCTCTTGGAAATCATCAATTGATCCCACCAAATTAGTGCATAATCTGTGAATTCAACTGCTGCAATTTTAACTTTCTTCATTTCACTATAGTTGTGACAATCAAACACCAACTCAACTTTTCTTTCCCATTCAAGGTAAGCTTCAGCATCATTTCTCCCCTTGAAGGATGGTATCTTCATTTTTATGGAAGATATGTTACTGTCCCTTTGTTGAGGTCTTCTTTGAGCAATTGATTCCTCACTTTCTTCATCATCTTCCCTCTCTATCTCATCATCATTCATCATGTTTCCTCTCCCTCCATTCTGCCCCCTTCGATTAGTATCATTCCGCTGCCTTTGCATTATGCTGTCTACATCACCTCTCATGTTGTTTATGGTCAAATCAAACCTTTCAAATCTCCTTTGCATTGCCTCTAACATGAAGGCTATGTCATTTATGGTCATATCACGTTTTTCACTTCCAGAATTTGACATGGTGTAAGAAGAACCTACAAGAAAATGTTAGTAAAGAAAATTTCCTCACCTCACTCCCTTACGTGTTTCACTCAAGATCAGATTGTCACTCCTCTTGTATTTCACTCAAACCTTGTTCCTTTTTACCTCTCAATTCTTCTTTTATCAAGTTGAATTTCAGAATTGAATCCACTTAAATCAAGTAAAACAAGTTTTGTTTTAAAGACTCTACAAGGAACCTAATGAACAAAATGAATTCTGCAATTCTAGAAGCAATTTAATTTTAGACAACAAGAACTGAAAGTTAACACAAGAAGCAAAAGTATTTGTGTTAATCAAACCAAAGTAACTATGATTGAGAATTAGCTACTTAATGCATACAAGAAACAAGAGGTATATGAAAGAATGAAACTAAGAATACAAAGAAAAACAATTCTGGATCCTAAAAAAAGAAACAGAATTCAAATCACTCCAATGAGTAATCTGAATATGCAACCTAAATCTATTCCCAATGCAAGAAAGGCTCTAAATATCATATTTTAAATGCTAAATGGATGCATAATGAGGAGCTGATGTAATTTGATCAAATATAATAAGGTAGCAAGCTGTTAATGGTATAAATATGCAAAAAATCTCAAACACTTGTGAAGAAAAATTCTGGACAGAAACAGGTACGATTTTTTTTTTCTTTTATGTTGAGGAAGTTGAATCTGATTCTCTTCTCTTTTTTTTTGTTTTTCTTTTGATCTTTTCCTCTTTTTTTCTTTTGAACTTTCAGTAAACAAGGATAGAAATTGAAAAATTAAACAAAAGTTCACAGATTTGAAGAATAAGAACAAGGTGCAACAAGAACAGAAAATGAAGAAATATAGAAACTGAATCTGATTCGTTTTTTTTTCTTTTTTTTTTCCTTTGGATAATTAAAACATAAAAGATACCTAGAGATTTATCTTCAAGCCAAAGCTCTGATACCAAATGATGCGGAACCCATGGATCAAATATTACATCTAGAACCCCACATACACATCTAGCATAGAATCTTAGAACTCAAAAACAAATCCTCCCTACCAAACCCACAACTAACCTGTAATTGAGAACTTGGGTGATTGGGATGAAGAAATGAATTGATTAAAACGCCACAAGTGAGACTTGATAAGTTAGAACCAATTCTTCATGCAACAAGAATAAGAAGAAAACCTCTCAAACTTGAAAACACAGAAATTACATTCAACAATTCTGGAAATTCGTAGTCCACCCTATTAAGTTCTTTTTCCCATCCTTATATAGTTGGAAAAGAAGAACTAATGGCTTAAAGTCTAGGTTTACATGTATCTAGTCACAATAGCATTAATTGTTCATCCACCTCAATAATATACTCTAAATTACTGCCCATAATTCTGACAACATAGATGGGCAGATTGTACATTCATTTTGGTGTTGGTTCACATGTGTCTAGTCACACTAACACTAAACCATATCAATATTATATTCCAAATTCGTGCTAATGCCCATCACCATACTTATGGGCAGATTCTTCATGCTTGTTGGTGAGTTTCTGACTTCCTCTTCATGATCCATCATATTCACTACAAGTTGGTCTCCCTCTTCATTAATCCACCTTTGTATGAAGTGTTGGAACACATGCTGGAATTTCTTTGATTGTGATCTTGTGATTGGTCCACTTGGCATGATGATATCATCAACATATTTGCTGCCATTACATTCATCAAGCTTGCTTATAGTTTCCTCATCACATTGCTTCTCAATGTCCGAATAAGAGGGTGATGATTGCTACCCATGAAGGGGAAATTGAATCAGAATCTGAACATGAAGAAGAAGAGGAGGCCAAATGTGGTGATAAAGCCGAATATGATGAAGAGGCTTGGGAGAATCAAGTCTTGAATGCTGAACATGGAGAGATGCTTGTTACTAGAAGAGCCTTGAATATTCAAGTCAAGGAAGAAGGCTTGGATCAAAGGGAGAATCTTTTCCACTCTAGGTGTTTGGTGAATGGTAAGGTTTATACACTTATCATCGATGGTGGAAGTTGTACCAACGCTGCTAGTACTACAATGGTGGATAAATTGGGGTTAGCTTGTTTTAAACATCCCAATCCTTACAAGTTGCAATGGTTCAATGACGCTGGGGAAGTAAAAGTGTTGAAGCAAGTCAAGGTACCATTCTCCATTGGGTGGTATAAAGATGAGGTTTTGTGTAATGTAGTGCCAATGCAAGCTGGACATTTGCTATTAGGAAGACCATGGCAGCATGATAGAAGGGCACAACATGATGGCTTTTCTAATAAGTATACCTTTACTTATGAAGGAAAGAAGGTTGTTCTAGCACCATTATCACCTCAAGAGGTGTATGAAGATCAGAAGAGGATGCTAGAGAGGGAGAAAGAAGTTTCGGCCAACATGAACCAAGGGGGTTCAAATTTGGCCAATGATGTTTCTTCAACACCCAAGGGTAATTCTAAGGGTAGGGAGAGAGAAAATAATAAAGTGAGAAGGGAAAAGAGGCCGAGAGTCAAAAGAAAGTAAGCAAGCAAATAAATGGCCCATTGGTGAGAGAAATATAAGCAAGGAGAAAAAGCAAAACATACTTTTTATGCAAGAGCAAGAGAGATAGATGTAGAGCAGCCTGTACTCATTATTATGTATAAAGAATTGTTACTTGCTGACAATGAAGAATCTCTTGATTCTTTACCTTCTAGTTTTGTGTCTTTGTTGCAGGATTTTGAAGATGTGTTTCCTGAAGACCTTCCTAGTGGTTTGCCACCATTAAGAGGGATTGAACATCAAATTGACTTCATACCTGGTTCTACAATTCCAAACCGGCCAGCATATAAGAGCAATCCTATGGAGACAAAAGAGATGCATGAGAAAGCAAGGGCGAATATTGAGAAAAGGAACAAGAGATATGCTGATTCTGTAAATAGAGGGAGACGTGAGATGAAGTTTCAAGTAGGAGATTGGGTTTGGGTGCATTTTCGAAAAGAGAGGTTTCCTAACCAAAGGAAGAACAAGTTGCAAGCTAGAGGAGATGGCCCATTCCAAGTGCTGGAGAAGATTAATGACAATGCCTACAAGATCAACTTACCAGGTACGTATAATGTTAGTGCTACTTTCAATGTAAGTGATCTTTCTCCTTTTGATGATGCAGATTTGAGGACAAATCTTTTTGAAGAGGGGGAGAATGATTCAAGAAAGGATCCCTTGAAGCTAGCAAGTGGACCAATCACTAGGAGCAAGGCAAAGAGATATCAAGCTAGTATGGCTTTGCATATTCAAGAAGAGATTTCCAAAGAGCTTCAAGAATTATCATTCAAGAAGATGGAGATAGAGCTTGAAGAAGGCACACCAAAGCTGATTATGATGCTTAGTGTGAAAATGGAAGCTAAAGGCTAGCTAAAGAGGTCCAACGTGCAAGAAAGGTCCATGGGGATTCATATAAAGCCTTGGGAAGTAATTTAAGGCCTTAGTAAGATGATGGAAGTGATTGGAAGAAAAGCTTGGATTGCAGCCATTTTCACACGTACCTGTGAGATTTCTGAAGCCCTGTGAGAATAGCTGGATGGACCCACTGCTTAAAGATTATTAATTCTGTTTAATGGGCCACGTTTTATATCATTATGGAAGGCTTAAAAATAGGATTTTATTTCCATACTTTATATTTTCCTTAGTGGATTAGGATTTTATTTCCATACTTTATATTTTCCTTAGTGGATTAGGATTACTTTATATTTTCCTTATACAATTAGGAATGTTTTTCCTTATGCAATTAGGAATGTTTTTCCTTATGCAATTAGGAATGTTTTCCTTATGCAATTAGGAATATTTTTTCTTAATGCAATTAGGAATGTTTTCCTTATGCAATTAGGAATGTTTTCCTTATTCAATTAGGAATGTTTTAGTCTTAATTTTCCATATGCAATTAGGAATTTTGTAACCCTTATTTAAGGGCACTATTAGGCCGAATTTGATATACAACATTTTAATAAAAAATTTTGAATTCTTCTACAAGTTCTTCTTGTGAATTTTCGTGTGAGAGAGATTAGAGTGGATTCTGTAATTCTTTCTTTGCATCAAGAATTAGGTTTACTTATCAACAAGAGTTGTGGCGTTTTCCTTCTTCTTACCAACTAAATCCTTCAATCATAGTGAGTTCGCGTCTCTTTATAGGCGTTGGGTTCCTTAGGAGGTGATTATCAAGTTTCAAGGAGTTCTCTACCATTGTTATACGTTAGGTTTGCTGCCATCGTTGCTAAGGGTCCACGTCATACCTAGAGATTTATCTTCAAGCCAAAGCTTTGATACCAAATGATGCGGAATCCATGGATCAAATATTACATCTAGAACCCCACATACACATCTAGCATAGAATCTTAGAACTCAAAAACAAATCCTCCCTACCAAACCCACAACTAACCTGTAATTGAGAACTTGGGTGATTGGGATGAAGAAATGAATTGATTGAAATGCCACAAGTCAGACTTGATAAGTTAGAACCAATTCTTCATGCAACAAGAATAAGAAGAAAACCTCTCAAACTTGAAAACACAGCAATTACATTCAACAATCTGGAAATTCGTAGTCACCCTCTTAAGTTCTTCGTCCCATCCCTATATATAGTTGGAAAAGAAGAACTAATGGCTTAAAAGTCTAGGTTTACATGTATCTAGTCACAACAGCATTAATTATTCATCCACAACAATAATATAATTTAAATTACTGCCCATAATTCTGACAACATTGATGGGCAGATTCTACATGCATTTTGGTGTTGGTTCACATGTGTCTAGTCACACTAGCACTAAACCATATCAATATTATATTCCAAATTCGTGCTAATGCCCATCACTATACTTATGGGTAGATTCTTCAAGCTTCTTGGTGAGTTTCTGACTTCCTCTTCATGATCCATCATATTTCGGTACAAGTTGGTCTCCCTCTTCATTAATCCACCTTTGAATGAAGTGTTGGAACACATGCTGGAGTTTCTTTGATTGTGATCTTGTGATTGGTTCACTTGGCATAATGATATCATCAACATATTTTCTGCCTTGTGTAGATTCATCAAGCTTGCTTATAGTATCCTCATCAATAGTACCATTAAATGCTTTAGGTGTTTAGGAGTAGGGCATATAGCATCTCAATGTCCAAATAAGAAAATCATGTTGATACGAGATAATGGTGAAATTGATAGTGCTAGTGAACATGAAAGTGATGATAATAATGATAGCATGCCACCATTAGAGGAAATTGAACATATTATTGAATATCCTGCCCATGGTGAATCTTTGGTTATTAGAAGAGCTTTAAACATGCAAATTAAAGATGAAGAAAGTAATCAAAGAGAGAACATTTTCCATACTCGTTGCATTGTGAATGGAAAAGTGTGCAGCATGATCATTGATGGGGATAGTTGTGCAAATGTTGCTAGTACTGATTTTGTAGATAAATTAGGGTTAGCATGCACAAAACATCCTAGCCCCTACAAGCTGCAATGGTTGAGTGATTGTGGGGAGGTGAGGGTAACAAAGCAGGTTCTGTTTTCTTTTGTAATTGGGAGATACAAAGATGAAGTTTGCTGTGATGTTGTGCCTATGGATGCTAGCCATATCCTTCTTGGTCGTCCATGGCAGTTTGATAGAAAAGCTTTGCATGATGGCTTTAAGAATCATTATTCTTTCAGCCTAAATGGTTTAAATTTCACTCTTGCTCCATTGTCACCTAAACAAGTGTATGAAGATCAAGTAAAGATTTTAAGATCATTTGAAAGGAATTCTGGTGGTGAGGGTAAAACAAATAAAAGTGGAGTACAAGAGGCCAAGTGTGAGAAAAAGAATGATAAAAATGGCGCATTGGTGAGAGAAAAAGAGAAAGGGAGAGAAAATAAAAGAGAGTGTTTCTATGCAAAAGAAAAAGAGTTAAGGAGTGCTTTTTATGAGAAAAGAAGTCTGATTGTACTTAGTTACAAAGAGACCTTGATTTCTACATCTGACCTTGATAACCCTTTGCCTAGTTGTGTTAGTTCTCTTTTACAGGAATTTGGAGATGTTTTCCAGAAGATGTACCTAAAGGTTACCACCTTTAAGAGGGATTGAGCATCAAATTGACTTCATTTCGGGCTCAACAATTCCTAATTGACCAGCTTATAGAAGTAATCCGGAGGAAACCAAGGAACTTCAAAGGCAAGTGGAGGAGTTGCTAGCAAAGGGACATGTGCGTGAAAGTCTTAGTCCATGTGCTGTTCCGGTGTTATTAGTCCCAAAGAAAGATGGATCATGGAGAATGTATGTGGACTGCCGAGCAATCAATAAAATCACGGTGAAGTATAGACATCCAATTCCTAGACTTGATGATATGCTTGATGAGTTGAGTGGTTCTTGCATTTTTACTAAGATTGATTTGAAAAGTGGTTACCATCAAATTAGGATGAAAGAAGGAGATGAGTGGAAAACTGCATTCAAAACAAAATATGGTCTTTATGAGTGGTTAGTTATGCCATTTGGTTTATCTAATGCACCTAGTACATTCATAAGATTAATGAACCATGTTCTGCAAGCATATCTTGGTAAATTTGTTATTGTATATTTTGATGACATACTCATTTATAGCAAATCAGTAGATGAGCATGTAGAGCATATTAGGGTTGTTCTTGATGTTTTGAGAAAGGAAGAATTGTATGCCAACTTGAAAAAGTGCATGTTTTGTAGTGATAAAATCATATTCTTAGGTTTTATGGTTAGTGCACAGGGAATTGACGTTGATGATGAAAAGGTAAAGGCAATAAGAGATTGGCCAGCACCTAAAACCTTGAGTGAGTTAAGAAGTTTTCATGGTTTGGTTAGTTTCTATAGAAGGTTTGTTAAAGATTTTAGTTTCTTTGGTGCACCATTAAATGAATTGGTAAAAAAAGATATAAAGTTTAATTGGACTAAAATTCATGAAAGGGCATTCAATTTGTTAAAAGAAAGGTTAACTACTGCTCCAATTCTTGCTTTACCAGATTTTGATAAGACCTTCGAATTAGAGTGTGATGCTTCAGGTGTGGGCATAGGTGTTGTTTTGATGTAAGAAGGGAAACCAATTGCATATTTTAGTGAGAAGCTTCATGGTGCATAATTAAATTATTCCACTTGTGACAAGGAGTTGTATGCTTTGGTAAGAGCTTTACAAGTGTGGCAACATTACTTATTGCCTAAAGAGTTTGTTATTCATATAGATCATGAATCATTAAAGCATCTAAAGGGGCAAACCAAGCTGAACCGAAGACATGGAAAGTGGATAAAGTTCATTGAGCCATTTTCATATGTGATAAAGTATAAGTGTGGCAAAGACAATGTAGTAGCAGATGCACTTTCAAGAAGGTATTCCTTAATCTCAACTCTTAGTTCTAAGTTATTAGGCTTTGAGCAAATTAAGGATATGTATGCCAATGATGTTGACTTTGCAAATGTTTATAAAGCATGTGAGCATTCTGCATTTCAAAAGTTTTATATGCATGATGGGTACTTGTTTAAGGATGGAAGATTATGCATGCCTAGTTGCTCATTAAGGGAATTTCTTGTGCATGAGGCACATAGTGGAGGACTCATGGGACATTTTGGGGTATTTAAGACTTTAGACATTCTGCATGAATATTTCTATTGGCCAAACATGAGAAAGGATGTTGAAAGAATTTGTGCCAAGTGTATTGCATGTAAACAAGCAAAATCTAAGTCTTTACCTCATGGGTTGTATACTCCTTTACCTATTCCTAATGCACCTTGGATTGACATATCTATGGACTTTGTTTTGGGGCTGCCTAGGACTAGAAAAGGGAAAGATAGCATATTTATTATTGTTGATAGATTTAGCAAAATGGCTCATTTCATTGCATGTCACAAAATTGATGATGCAACAAATATTGCTAATTTGTTCTTTGGGGAAGTAGTTCGGTTGCATGGCATTCCTAAAACAATTGTAAGTGATAGAGATGTGAAGTTCTTAAGTCATTTTTGGTGTGTTTTGTGGAATAAGTTAGGTACTAAATTGTTGTTCTCTACAACTTGTCATCCACAAACCGATGGACAAACAGAAGTGGTAAATAGGACTTCAGGGTCTTTGTTACGTGCTGTTGTGGGCAAGAATTTGAAAACTTGGGAAGATTGTTTGCCATTAGTGGAGTTTGCATATAATAGAAGCATACATTCTTCTACAGGTTATTCACCATTTGAAATTGTTTATGGTTTTAATCCTCTTACACCACTTGATCTGTTTCCTTTGCCATTAAATGAAATAACTAACTTAGATGGTGAAAGGAAAGCGGAGTTGGTTAAGAAGATACATGAGAAGGCACGAGCTCATCTTGAGAAGAAATATGAATCATTTGCCCATAATGCAAATAGAAGAAGAAAACATGTGATTTTCCAACCAGCTGATTGGGTATGGGTTCATATGAGGAAGGAAAGATTTCCTAAACAAAGGAAATCCAAGTTGGATGCAAGGGGAGATGGCCCATTCCAAGTTTTAGAGCGAATCAATGACAATGCCTACAAAATCGATCTACCAAGTGAGTATAATGTTTCTGCAACTTTCAATGTTAGTGATCTTTCTCCTTTTGATATAGGTTCAGATTTGAAGACAAATCTTTTTGAGCAAGGAGGGAATGATGAGGAAACTATAAGCAAGCTTGATGAATCTATACATGGTAACAAATATGTTGATGATATCATTATGCCAAGTGGACCAATCACAAGATCACAATCAAAGAAACTCCAGCATGTGTTCCAACACTTCATTCAAAGGTGGATGAGGGAGACCAACTTGTACTAAATATGATGGATCATGAAAAGGAAGTCAGAAACTCACCAACAAGCATGAAGAATCTGCCCATAAGTATGGTGATGGGCATTAGCACGAATTTGGAATATAATATTGATGTGGTTTAATACTAGTGTGACTAGACACATGTGAACCAACACCAAAATGCATATAGAATCTGCCCATCAATATTGTCATAATTATGGGCAGTAATTTAGAGTATATTATTGATGTGGATGAACAATTAATGCTATTGTGACTAGATACATGTAAACCTAGACTTTTAAGCCCTTAGTTCTTCTTTTCCAACTATATAGGGATGGGAAAAAGAACTTAAGAGGGTAACCATGAATTTCCAGTTTATACTGAATGTAATTGATGTGTTTTCAAGTTTGAGAGGTTTTCTTCTTATTCTTGTTGCATGAAGAATTGGTTCTAACTTATCAAGTTTGACTTGTGGCGTTTAAATCAATTCATTTCTTCATCCTAATCACCCAAGTTCTCAATTACAGGTTAGTTGTGGGTTTGGTAGGGAGGATTTATTTTTGAGTTCTAAGATTCTATGCTAGATGTGTATGTGGGGTTCTAGATGTAATATTTGATCCATGGGTTCCGCATCAATAATGCAAAAGCAACAAAATGATACTAATCGAAGGGGGCAGAATAGAGGGAGAGGAAACATGATGAATGATGATGAGATAGAAAGGGAAGATGATGAAGAAAGTGAGGAATCAATTGCTCAAAGAAGTCCTCGACAAAGAGACAGTAACATATTTTCCATAAAAATGAAGATACCATCATTTAAAGGGAGAAATGATGTTGAAGCTTACCTTGAATGGGAAAGAAAAGATGAGTTAGTGTTTGATTGTCATAATTATAGTGAAATGAAGAAAGTTAAACTTGCAGCAGTTGAATTCACAAATTATACACTAGTTTGGTGGGATCAATTAATGATTTCCAAGAGGAGAAATGGAGAAAGAACCATCACAACTTGGGCTAAAATGAAAACTATGATGAGAAAGAGATTTGTACTATCTTACTACTATAGGGAGCTTCACCAAAGATTGCAGCGATTAACTCAAGAATCCATGTCAGTAGAGGATTACCATAAAGAAATGGAGATTATCGTGAGTAGAACTAATATAGAGGAGGACTCAGAAATCACTATGGCTCAATTATTGCTAATCAAAAGCATATTACCATTAAATGCTTTAGGTGTTTAGGAGTCGGGCACATAGCATCTCAATGTCCAAATAAGAAAATCATGTTGATAAGAGATAATGGTGAAATTGATAGTGCTAGTGAACATGGAAGTGATGATGACGATAATGATAGCATGCCACCATTAGAGGAAATTGAACATATCATTGAGTATCCTGCACAAGGTGAATCTTTGGTTATTAAAAGAGCCTTAAACATGCAAATTAAAGGCAAAAAAAGTAATCAAAGAGAGAACATTTTCCATACTCGTTGCATTGTGAATGGAAAAGTGTGCAGCATGATCAATTATGGGGGTACTTGTGCAAATGTTGCTAGTATTGATTTTATGGATAAATTAGGATTAACATGCACAAAACATTCTAGTCCTTACAAGCTGTAATGGTTGAATGATTATGGAGAGGTGAAGGTAACAAAGCAGGTTATGTTCTCTTTTGTAATTAGGCAATATAAAGATGAAGTTTGTTGTGATGTTGTCCCTATGCATGCTAGCCATAATCTTCTTGGTCGTTCATGGCAATTTGATAGAAAGGCTTTGCATGATGGCTTTATGTTGTGGAACAACCAGCACATCGCAAGGATGAGCAAGAGTTAGGACGTGAGGAACAAGTTGAGGAGATCATCAATCCAATTATTCTGCCACAAGGTCCTATAACTAGATCGCTAGCCAAAAAGATTCAGCAAGCACTAATTTGCCATTTGCAAGATTTGGTGAATTTGGCTAACTATGGTTTGCAAGGAATTACAAGCTTGGAGACAAGACCAAAGGAAGTCAATTACAACTTGCTACAAGTTGAAATTCATGAATGAGGCTTGTAATTAATATGTATTAAGGCCCACTAGTTATGCTTATTTAAAAAGTAAGGGCCCTGTTTGTTTTGTATTAAATTAGAACTTTGTTTACTTTATTATTTCTTAAAATTTGATTAGAAAACCAAATGCTATTTAATAACCCTAATTAGGGTTTAGCTATTTATATCTCATTTAGGGTTTTTAAGACATCAGTTTTAGTTTTTGACAAATTATTAACCTAAAAGCCGAATTTGCTTTTATCTTTGTGTTCTTGAGTAGAATACATGCTTAGAAACATTCAAGTAGTTTGATCAACTTTCTTGTGGAGTGTTTCGATTTTGGGGTTTAGGAACTAGTTTGTTTCGAAATCTTAGGTCTGTGATCAATTCAAGGTAATCTGAAATCTAACCTAATCCTTGGAGGTTGTGCCGAATTCGACTAGGGGTTTTTAAGTTAATGCTATGGGGGTTCGACATCAAGGAGTTCTCAGGCTTATTCTTGGAGGTTCCGTATCATTTGGTATCAGAGCCTACACTCTAGATCAGGTTTTATCCCTATCAAATTCGTTTTAGTTTCTTCTCTTGTTATTTTCGTTCTGTTTCTTTGTTCTTGATTCTTGAATCATTTTCTTTGTTTCTTGGTCGTCTAAGTTGTTTGTTCCTTGAATTGTTTTCATTTTCTTTCAAATTTGAAAATTCAAAAAAAAAATTATAAAACCTAAAATTCAAAATTCAAGAAAAAGTGTTTTAAATTTGAATCTTGGTCTTGTTCATCATTCTGATTTGAATTCAAAATTCAACAAAGTGTGCTAAATTCAAATCTTGTTCTTGATTATTCATTCTTATTCAATTTCGAGTTTCAAAGACAGTACTCTATATTCGACCTTGTTCTTATTACTTAATTGGGTAAAAGTTTTGTGTGGTGTGAACTAAGGTCGCCCCCATCAAGAGAGATAGTGAGAGGGAGCAAAAAAAAAAACCACTTCAACAAAATTTTTTCATTCTCTTTGTTATTTAGGTGATAAAGGTCGAATCTAGATAGGTTAGAATCAATATAATTTTTGGTCGCGGAATTTTCACCATTGAGGGGCTGTTTTGATTCGAATTGCATTAGTGATTCATTCAAAATTTCAGACTTGGGATACTACACACAGAAGACTATTTGATTTGTTTCATAAAGTGTGATTCACCTAAGAACATAAAAGAAATTAGCTTGAGAGGTGTGAGCTAAGCCATGAGTGAATACATTATATTGAGTGGAACACGAGTGACCAACCCCATCTATTGAGTGTAAACACGTGAGGGAGTGTTGTGAGGCCTTTTATTTGTTTTGTTCTAACCTTTTATTGCAGGAAAAATGTCTGGCCGAGATGACAGTGACAGGGGTGTTCAAATTGATCCAGCTCGATTGCGTGAGGCGCAGCAAGCTAAATTTACACGTTTATACCGTGTTATGGAGAACATAACAGAAACATTAGAGCGCAAGGATTTGAGGTTGCAAAATATTGAAAGAGCCACACCGGAGTGCAATGAGAGGTAAAGAGGTGGCAGAAATCAAATGCAACAGCCTGAACATTTGGAAGATGAAAATGAGCTTGAGGATGATAATGCAAGTCTGGTTGGAGGAGCTCTACATAGAGGTGGAGGTAGAGGAGGCCGTGGTACCGGTCGAGGTAGAGGAAGTGACGCGGAACCCTATGGCAATGAAGGCCTCAAACCCCAACGCACGCTTCGATATAGGAATCCAAGAACAAGGATAAACCACCCTCTATAGCACCCAATGCTTAGCAAAGCAAGAACACTAATGACGGAAGGATTTGGAAGGACGGATCAGAAGAACGCCACAATCGAAATTGATAAGTTAGTCTGATTCGTGATGCAATCAATGAAAGAAGCAAAATCTCTCACTCTCTCAAAGATGGCCGAAATTTGCATAAAGAGCAATCTGAATATATTTTGTCAAAAAGGTCCTCCTCTTACAAGAAAATAAGGCCCTATTTATAGAAAAACAAATTAAAATTCGTAACTATCCTAACCCTAGTGGAAAAAGGAAAATTACAAAGTCAAAATCCTTGTCAAATAAGGAAAATATCATCCTAACCAACTAAGGAAAGAAGGGAACCACATCCCATGTGCATGGGTGTGAACACAGCCCATGTGCATGAAAGAATAGGCTGCCCATGTGACAAAAGTGGTCCCAAAAACCGAATTTCGTCCAAGGCCCATGTGCTTGCATGTGGCCTGCCTTCCTTACTCCTTTCTTGCTCCTCTAGCCCATTTTTAAAGCCTTATCTTCCATATAGACATTCAGCATCACAATCAGCCTTTGTTGGTCTTCCAGCTCCATACTGCACTTGTTTATTGCTAATTCAGTCACCTCCCTTGTAACAAAGTCTTGAACATGCAATCCAAGAGTGACGCCATACTTCCTTGCTTTATTCCTTGTCAATGGTCCTTGTTGTAGCACCAAAGGATCCTTACCATGCTGGTTTACATCATTCTCCCCTTCTTTAAAAGGATTTGTCCTCAAATCTGCATCATCATAAGGAGATAAATCAGTCACATTAAAAGTAGCACTAACACCATACTCACCAGGCAAGTCGATCTTGTATGCATTGTCATTAATTTTCTCCAATACTTGGAATGGACCATCACCACGTGCATCAAGCTTACTCTTCCTTTGATTTGGAAACCTCTCCTTTCGGAAGTGTACCCAAACCCAATCGCCAGGAGCAAATGCCATTTTCTTTCGTCCCTTATTTGCCCTATCAGCATATGACTTGTTCTTTTTCTCTATATTTGCTCGAACCTTTTCATGCAAAGAAGTTACCAAATCAGCCTTCTTCTCACCATCTAAACTAGCAAGCTCATGTAAAGGCAAAGGAACAAGATCAAGTACAATTAGTGGATTAAAACCATAAACAATCTCAAATGGCGAATAACCTATAGAAGAATGAATTGAACGATTATAAGCAAATTCAATGAAAGGTAAAAAATCTTCCCAAGTGACCAAGTTCTTCCCCACTAAAGCTCTCAACAACGAACCAAGTGTACGATTCACTACTTCAGTTTGCCCATCTGTTTGTGGATGACAAGTAGTAGAAAACAAAATCTTAGTTCCTAATCTACTCCATAAAACACGCCAAAAATGGGACAAAAACTTAGTATCTATATCAAAAACAATTGTCCTAGGCACCCCATGTAAACGAACAACATCTCTAAAGAACAAATCAGCCACAACTTTTGCATCATCAGCTTTGTGACATGGAATAAAATGTGCCATATTACTAAACCTATCAACAACCACAAAAATGCTATCTCTACCTTTCCTAGTCCTAGGCAAACCAAGCACAAAATCCATACTAATATCAACCCAAGGTGAACTAGGTACAGGTAATGGCATATAAAGACCATGAGGCATAGACTTAAATTTCGCCTGTCTACATGCAATACAAGCAGAACATAATCTCCCAGCATCTTTACGCATAGACGGCCAATAAAAATGCTCAAACAAAATATCATAAGTCTTAGACACACCAAAATGCCTCCATCAAACCACCACAATGAGATTCCAAAACAAGCAAATTACGCATGGAACATCTAGGCACACATAGTTTACTTCCCTTAAACAAATAACCATCCTGCCTAAAAAATGAATTAAAAGCTCCTTGTTCACATGCGACATAAACATTGCCAAAATCAATATCACCAATATATAAGTCCTTAATATACTCAAAACCAAGCAATTTAGAACTCAAAACAGACAGCAATGTATATCTCCTAAACAACGCATCAGCAACAACATTATCTTTACCTTGCTTATACTTAATGACATAAGGAAATTTTTCAATTTGTTCAATCCACTTACCATGTCTTTTGTTCAACTTACCTTGGCCCTTCAAATGCTTGAGGGATTCATGGTCAGTGTGAATAATGAACTCCTTTGGTAGCAAATAATGCTCCCACACATTCAATGCCCTTACCAAAGCATGCAACTCCTTGTCATAGGTAGAATAATTCAATTGCGCACCATTGAGCTTCTCACTAAAATATGCTATTGGATTCTTTTCTTGCATCAAAACAGCCCCAATACCTATATGATGCGGAACCCATGGATCAAATATTACATCTAGAACCCCACATACACATCTAGCATTGAATCTTAGAACTCAAAAACAAATCCTCCCTACCAAACCCACAACTAACCTGTAATTGAGAACTTGGGTGATTGGGATGAAGAAATGAATTGATTTAAACGCCACAAGTCAGATTTGATAAGTTAGAACCAATTCTTCATGCAACAAGAATAAGAAGAAAACCTCTCAAACTTGAAAACACTTAAATTACAATGATAACAATCTGCCAATTTCGTAGTCAACCCTATTAAGTTCTTTTTCCCATCCTTATATAGTTGGAAAAGAAGAACTAATGGCTTAAAGTCTAGGTTTACATGTATCTAGTCACAATAGCATTAATTGTTCATCCACCTCAATAATATACTCTAAATTACTGCCCATAATTCTGACAACATGGATGGGCAGATTGTACATTCATTTTGGTGTTGGTTCACATGTGTCTAGTCACACTAACACTAAACCATATCAATATTATATTCCAAATTCGTGCTAATGCCCATCACCATACTTATGGGCAGATTCTTCATGCTTGTTGGTGAGTTTCTGACTTCCTCTTCATGGTCCATCATATTCACTACAAGTTGGTCTCCTCTTCATTAATCCACCTTTGTATGAAGTGCCGGAACACATGCTGGAATTTCTTTGATTGTGATCTTGTGATTGGTCCACTTGGCATAATGATATCATCAACATATTTGCTGCCATTACATTCATCAAGCTTGCTTATAGTTTCCTCATCATTCCCACCTTGCTCAAAAAGATTTGTCCTCAAATCTGAACCTACATCAAAAGAAGAAAGATCACTAACATTGAAAGTTGTAGAAACATTATACTCTCCTGGTAGATCAATTTTGTAGGCATTGTCATTGATTTTCTCTAAAACTCGGAATGGGCCATCTCCCCTTGCATCCAACTTGGATTTTCTTTGTTTAGGAAATCTTTTCTTTCTCACATGAACCCATACCCAATCACCAGGTTGGAAAATCACATGTTTCCTTCTTCTATTTGGGACTAATAACACCGGAACAGCACATGGGCTAAGACTTTCATGCACATGTCCCTTTGCTAGCAACTCCTCCACTTGCCTTTGAAGTTCCTTGGTTTCCTCCGGATTACTTCTATAAGTGGGTCGATTAGGAATTGTTGAGCATGGAATGAGGTCAATTTGATGCTCAATCCCTCTTAAAGGTGGTAAACCTTTGGGTACATCTTCTGGAAAAACATCTCCAAATTCCTGTAAAAAAGAACTAACACAACTAGGCAAAGGGTTATCAAGGTTAAATGTAGAAATCAAGGTCTCTTTGTACCTAAGTACAATCAGACTTCTTCTCTCACAAAAAGCACTCCTTAACTCCTTTTCTTTTGCATAGAAACACTTTCTTTTATTTTCTCTCCCTTTCTCTTTTTCTCTCACCAATGGGCCATTTTTATCATTCTTTTTCTCACACTTGGCCTCTTGTACTCCATTTTTATTTGTTTTACCCTCACCACCAGAATTCTTTTCAAATGATCTCAAAATATTTACTTGATCTTCATACACTTGTTTAGGTGACAATGGAGCAAGAGTGAAATTTAATCCATTTAGGCTGAAAGAATAATGATTCTTAAAGCCATCATGCAAAGCTTTTCTATCAAACTGCCATGGACGACCAAGAAGGATATGGCTAGCATGCATAGGCACAACATCACAGCAAACTTCATCTTTGTATCTCCCAATTGCAAAAGAAAACAGAACCTGCTTTGTTACCCTCACCTCTCCACTATCATTCAACCATTGCAGCCCTAATTTATCCACAAAATCAGTACTAGAAACATTTGCACAACTACCCCCATCAATGATCATGCTGCACACTTTTCCATTCACAATGCAACGAGTATGGAAAATGTTCTCTCTTTGATTACTTTCTTCATCTTTAATTTGCATGTTTAAAGCTCTTCTAATAACCAAAGATTCACCATGGGCAGGATATTCAATAATATGTTCAATTTCTTCTAATGGTGGCATGCTATCATTATCATCATCACTTTCATGTTCACTAGCACTATCAATTTCATCATTATCTCGTATCAACATGATCTTCTTATTTGGACATTGAGATGCTATATGCCCTACTCCTAAACACCTAAAGCATTTAATGGTACTATGCTTTTGATTAGAGTTAGATGTTTTAGAGTTACCTTTAGGTTCATCTAGAACTTGTTTTTCCTTTCCTTTCCAGGCAGCCTCCTTCCCTTTAGGATTATCATCTTTCTTTGGCCATTTTGAAGTGAAACTAGAGCTAGAATTAGAAAATCCCTTTGCTGCTCCCTTGAGTTTCAGTTGCTTCTCCACTTTCATGGCCATGTGTACCATATCTTCAAGCTCCACATAATGATGTAATTCAATTATGTTAGCTATCTCTCTATTCAGCCCAGTCAAAAATCGAGCCATAGTGATTTCTGGATCCTCCTCTATATTATTTCTACTCATGATCATCTCCATCTCTTTATGATAATCCTCCACTGACATGGATCCTTGAGTTAACCGCTGTAATTTTTGGTGAAGCTCCCTATAGTAGTAAGATGGTACAAATCTCTTTCTCATCACAGTTTTCATTTCAGCCCAAGTAGTGATGGTTCTTTCTCTATTTCTCCTCTTGGAAATCATCAATTGATCCCACCAAATTAGTGCATAATCTGTGAATTCAACTGCTGCAATTTTAACTTTCTTCATTTCACTATAATTATGACAATCAAACACCAACTCAACTTTTCTTTCCCATTCAAGGTAAGCTTCAGCATCATTTCTCCCCTTGAAGGATGGTATCTTCATTTTTATGGAAGATATGTTACTGTCCCTTTGTTGAGGTCTTCTTTGAGCAATTGATTCCTCACTTTCTTCATCATCTTCCCTCTCTATCTCATCATCATTCATTATGTTTCCTCTCCCTCCATTCTGCCCCCTTCGATTAGTATCATTCCGCTGCCTTTGCATTATGCTATCTACATCACCTCTCATGTTGTTTATGGTCAAATCAAACCTTTCAAATCTCCTTTGCATTGCCTCTAACATGAAGGCTATGTCATTTATGGTCATATCACGTTTTTCACTTCCAGAATTTGACATGGTGTAAGAAGAACCTACAAGAAAATGTTAGTAAAGAAAATTTTCTCACCTCACTCCCTTACGTGTTTCACTCAAGATCAGATTGACACTCCTCTTGTATTTCACTCAAACCTTGGTCCTTTTTACCTCTCAATTCTTCTTTTATCAAGTTGAATTTCAGAATTGAATCCACTTAAATCAAGTAAAACAAGTTTTGTTTTAAAGACTCTACAAGGAACCTAAGAACAAAATGAATTCAGCAATTCTAGAAGCAATTTAGTTTTAAACCACAAGAACTGAAAGTTAACACAAGAAGCAAAAGTATTTGTGTTAATCAAAGCAAAGTAACTATGATTGAGAATTAGCTACTTAATGCATACAAGAAACAAGAGGTATATGAAAGAATGAAACTAAGAATACGAAGAAAAACAATTCTGGATGCTAAAAAAAACAGAATTCAAATCACTCAAATGAGTAATCTGAATATGCAACTTAAATCTATTCCCAATGCAAGAAATGCTCTAAATATCAGATTTTTAAATGCTAAATGGATGCATAATGAGGAGCTGATGTAATTTGATCAAATATAATAAGGTAGCAAGCTGTTAATGGTATAAATATGCAAAAAATCTCAAACACTTGTGAAGAAAAATTCTGGAAAGAAACAGGTACGATTTTTTTTTTCCTTTTATGTTGAGGAAGTTGAATCTGATTCTCTTTTCTTTTTTTTTGTTTTTCTTTTGATCTTTTCCTCTTTTTTTTCTTTTAAACTTTCAGTAAACAAGGATAGAAATTGAAAAATTAAACAAAAGTTCACAGATTTGAAGAATAAGAACAAGGTGCAACAAGAACAGAAAATGAAGAAATATAGAAACTGAATATGATTCGTTTTTTTTTTCTTTTTTTTTCCTTTGGATAATTAAAACATAAAAGATACCTAGAGATTTATCTTCAAGCCAAAGCTCTGATACCAAATGATGCGGAACCCATGGATCAAATATTACATCTAGAACCCCACATACACATCTAGCATTGAATCTTAGAACTCAAAAACAAATCCTCCCTACCAAACCCACAACTAACCTGTAATTGAGAACTTGGGTGATTGGGATGAAGAAATGAATTGATTTAAACGCCACAAGTCAGACTTGATAAGTTAGAACCAATTCTTCATGCAACAAGAATAAGAAGAAAACCTCTCAAACTTGAAAACACTTAAATTACAATGATAACAATCTGCCAATTTCGTAGTCAACCCTATTAAGTTCTTTTTCCCATCCTTATATAGTTGGAAAAGAAGAACTAATGGCTTAAAGTCTAGGTTTACATGTATCTAGTCACGATAGCATTAATTGTTCATCCACCTCAATAATATACTCTAAATTACTGCCCATAATTCTGACAACATGGATGGGCAGATTGTACATTCATTTTGGTGTTGGTTCACATGTGTCTAGTCACACTAACACTAAACCATATCAATATTATATTCCAAATTCGTGCTAATGCCCATCACCATACTTATGGGCAGATTCTTCATGCTTGTTGGTGAGTTTCTGACTTCCTCTTCATGGTCCATCATATTCACTACAAGTTGGTCTCCTCTTCATTAATCCACCTTTGTATGAAGTGCCGGAACACATGCTGGAATTTCTTTGATTGTGATCTTGTGATTGGTCCACTTGGCATAATGATATCATCAACATATTTGCTGCCATTACATTCATCAAGCTTGCTTATAGTTTCCTCATCACTCATACAACCCATATTTTGTTTTAAAAGCTGTTTTCCATTCATCCCCAGGCTTCATACAAATTTGATGATATCAACTCATAAGATCAATTTTAGTAAAATACCTTGCACCATGTAATTCGTCCAACATGTCATCAAGACACGGTATAGGATGCCGATACTTCATAGTGATCTTATTTACAGCCCTACAATCAACACACATTATCCACGTGCCATCTTTCTTTGGAACCAACAAAACAGGAACGGCACACAGACTTAAACTCTCTCAAATCAACCCTTTCTCCAACAACTCTTCCACTTGTCTCTGCATCTCCTTGGTCTCCATCGGATTATTTGTAATGGTAGAACCAGGTATGAAGTCAATTTGATGGTCGATCCCTCTTAATGGTGGCAAACCACTAGGCAACTCCTCCGGAAACACATCTTGGAAATCCTGCAATAAAGACACAAAGCTAGAAGGCAAATGTTCAAGTGAAACATCAATGTTAGCAAATAAAGTTTCCTTGTATCTAATGAGTAACACAGGCTGCCCAACATTTAATTCTCTCGCTCTTGCATAAAAAGTTTATTTTGCCTTCCCTTCTTTCTTGTTTTCTCTCACCAATGGGCCATTAATTTGATTAGTTTCTTGTCTAGCCTCTTTTCCCATTTTCTTCTCACTTTCACTCACCTTATCATGTTCTCTCGCACTCCCCTTGTTTTTAGAAGAAACAACCCCAACCACTACTTTGGCCGAATCTTGCTTTGCTTTCTCAAGCATCTTTCGATGATCTTCATAAACCTCCAAGGGTGATAATGGAACAAGAGTAACCAGCTTTCCCTCATAGGTAAACGTGTACCTATTTGAATGCCCATCATGCTGTGCTTTCTGATGTGAGCCTGCCTTGCTGGGATTTAATTCCTAAGGAAGCTCAAGCTACGGATCGTCTCCAAAACATAAGAACACCAACCAGTACCTTCAACCCAACACCAACTTGTGATGTAAAACTGAAGCTATATGGCTGGAAACCAAAGATTCAAGACCCAACCCCAACTTGTGAAGGAAAAACCTTGAATATAAGTTAAGACCTAGCAAACTTGGTTATTTTTGCAAGGAATTCGTGCAAGTTCTAACAAGAACTCAAAAGAAGGCTAAAAACCTCTCAAAGCTCTCAAAAATGGAGAGAAAACTCAGAATATTCATTAAGTTCAAAATCTGCCATTACATATGTTTTTAAAGACTTAAAGAAAGCATAAAACAAGTGAAATGATGGAAAAATACAAATATAATAATGTGGTTACATAAAACAAATTGGGCAGCCATATAGCTTGTCTCCCACTAGCTTTTAAAAGGCATGGGCAGCCATATAGCTTGTCTCCCACTAGCTTTTAAAAGGCATCTTTGACTCCCAATGTGAATTTCAGCCACTCTTAATATATGGACATCCAATGGAACGTGAATGGTATGTATTTAGCTCCCAAAGGTATAATGATGGATGCTAATATGTATTCTAACTCCTTTGGGTCAATTGGCCTCTTGGGTAGATTGCAATTTGGACACATGCAACCAAACAACTTCTTTGCTCTTATTTTCTTCAAGTCTTAACGTTCCAATTGTATTGAGAACATATAGATGTTTGGAAACTAATCCTTGAAGTTTTCTTGCCATTGATCGAGTAACAGGTCCTTGGTGTTGTATGCTAGCAATCAGATCCTCATCATCCTCTCCCTCTTCAAAAGAATTCGTCCTCGAATCTTCATCATCTGCATAGTAAGGAGCAAGATCAGAAACATTAAAAGTTGCACTTACACCATACTCACCTGGTAGATTAATCTTGTAGGCATTATCATTAATCCTTTCGAGTACTTCAAATGGTCCATCACTTCTCGGCTGCAATTTTGATTTCCTTTGTGTAGGAAACCTTTCTTTTCGCAAATGAACCCATACCAGATCACCAGGCTGGAACACCATCTTTTTCCTTCCTTTGTTTACTTTGGTTGCTCTATTCTCATTAATCTTCTCCATTTGTTGCTTGGCCCTTTGATGCATTTGCTTCACCAATTCAGCTTTCTTTTTACCATCAAAACTAGTAAGCTCATTAGTAGGAAGAGGCAACAAATCTAATGGAGTAAGTGGATTAAAACCATAAACAAGCTCAAAGGGTGAAAATCCAGTGGATGAATGCATTGATCTATTATATGCAAATTCAATAAATGGTATGCATTCCTCCCATGTCTTCAAATTTTGTTTAATCATGGTACGAAGAAGAGTGCCCACAGTCCTATTAACAACTTCTGTCTGCCCATCTGTTTGCGGATGGCATGTAGTAGAGAAACAAAGCTTTGTACCTAACTTTCCCCATAGGACTTTCCAAAAATGACTCAAAAATTTTACATCTCGATCACTTACTATGGTCCTAGGAATACCATGCAATCTCACTACTTCTCTAAAGAACAAATCAGATATATGGCATGCATCATCAGTTTTATGACATGGAATGAAATGTGCCATTTTAGAAAATCGATCAACCACAACAAATAAACTATCATGACCTTTTTTTGTCCTAGGTAGCCCCAAAATAAAATCCATAGATAAGTCTACCCAAGGTTCACTAGGTACACTTAAAGGCATATACAAACCATGTGGTCTTACTTTGGATTTTGCTTTCATACATGTCACGCATTTAGCACAAAATTTCTCTACATCTTTCCTCATATGTGGCCAATAAAAATGTTCATGCAGAATTTCTAATGTTTTAGCCACCCCAAAATGTCCCATTAAACCTCCCCCATGTGACTCTCTTACAAGCAATCCTCTTATAGAGCTATTTGGAACACAAAGTCGTTTCTCTCTAAATAAGAAACCATCATGCCTATAAAATTTTTCAAAGGCAGCATTTTCACAAGAGGCATATATTTGTGCAAATTCAGAGTCATGCTTATACAATTCTTTCATATGCTCAAATCCTAGAAGTCTAGCATCAAGCATAGAGATTAGGGCATACCTCCTAGATAAGGCATCAGCAACAACATTTTCTTTTCCTTGCTTATATTGAATCACATATGGAAATGCTTCAATAAATTCACTCCATTTGGCATGGCGTTTGTTCAGCTTGCTTTGTCCTTTCAAGTATTTTAGTGATTCATGATCACTATGAATAACAAACTCCTTTGGCCAAAGATAATGCTGCCACGTCTCCAACGCCCTCACTAATGCATACATCTCCTTGTCATAAGTAGAGTAATTCAAAGGAGCTCCACTTAGCTTCTCACTAAAGTATGCAATTGGTCTTCTTTCCTGCATCAAAACAGCACCTATACCCACTCCGGAAGCATCACATTCAACTTCAAAAGTCTTAGAAAAATCAGGTAATGCAAGTAATGGTGCAGAACATAATTTTTCTTTTAGTAATCTAAATGCATGCTCCTGTTCCTTATTCCATTTGAACCCTACATTTTTCTTCACAATTTCATTTAATGGGGCTGCAATTGTACTAAAGTCTCTAACAAATCTCCTATAAAAACTAGCAAGACCATGAAAACTCCTAACATCAGTCACGGATTTTGGTGTAGGCCACTCTTTGATGGCTTTTACCTTATCATCATCAACCTCAATTCCTTTCCCACTCACTACAAATCCTAAGAAAATGACTTTTTCCATACAGAATGTACATTTCTTTAAATTTGCATACAATTTCTCTTTCCTAAGAACTTCAAGCACACATCTTAAATGCATTAAATGATCATTTAAACTTTGACTATACACTAAAATATCATCAAAATACACAACAACAAACTTTCCAAGAAAAGCACGCAAGACATGATTCATTAATCTCATGAAAGTACTAGGTGCATTGCTTAGTCCAAAAGGCATGACTAACCATTCATACAAACCATATTGAGTCTTAAAAGCTGTTTTCCATTCATCTCCTAATCTCATTCTTATTTGATGATAACCACTTTTAAGATCAATTTTTGAAAATATACATGCACCATGCAATTCATCAAGCATATCATCAAGTCTAGGAATTGGATGTCTATACTTTACAGTGATTTTATTGATAGCACGACAATCCACACACATTCGCATTGATCCATCCTTTTTAGGTACTAGAAGTACCGGCACAGCACATGGACTCATGCTCTCCCTAACATGACCTTTCGCAAGCAGCTCATCCACCTGTTTTTGCAACTCCTTGACCTCTTGAGGATTTGTCCTATATGCTGGACGATTTGGAATTACAGCTCCAGGAATGAAATCAATTTGATGTTCTATTCCTCTAATGGGTGGCAATCCACTCGGTACCTCATTTGGAAAGACATCTTCAAATTCCTGCAACAAAGTCAAAGCAACACTAGGAATAGATGGATCAAGGTCAGTTACATTAAGAAAAACTCCCTTACATATCAGAAGGAGCTTCATACTATCAGAAGAGTATGCTTGCCTCACATCTTTCCCCCTAGCAACTAAACTTACTTTCTTCTCTCCACTCTCATTTTTATTATGTAATTTCTTCTTTTTCTCTTTTTCTTTTTCTCTCTCAGCTTTTATTCTTTGTTTTTCCTCTTGATCTTTCTTTTCTCTCTCCCTCTTTTCAACCTCTCTTTGCATTTTCTCTTGCATGGCAGCTTGTACTCTCTTTTGGTCTTCAAAAGCCTCCATAGGTGTTAAAGGTGCAAGAGTCATCTTTCGGCCTTCAAAATCAAATGAATACCTATTCTTAAACCCGTCATGTGTTGCTTTTCTATCATATTGCCATGGCCTCCCAAGTAGGATATGACTAGCATGCATGGGAACTACATCACACAACACTTCATCCTTATACCTCCCAATGGTAAATGACAATAATACTTGCTTGGTCACCTTAACTTCTCCACTATCATTCAACCACTGCAATCTGTATGGATTAGGATGTTTTGTAGTAGGAAATGCAAGTTTCTCTACTAGTAGAGTGCTAGCCACATTAACACAACTCCCACCATCTATGATCATACTACAAACTTTTTCTTTGACTAAACATCTAGTATGAAAAATATTTTCTCTTTGCAGTTCATCACCTTCATCTTCCTTCACCTGTATATTTAAAGCATGCATAACAACAAGAGCACTTCCATGCACAGCATGCTCTACATCACTATCTTCATCCAAAGGTAGAATGTTAACATCTGAATCTTCATCTACAACTTCATCATCTTCAGATTCAATATCACCACTCGGCCTCACCACCATCACCCTTTTATTTGGACATTCTCTAGCATAATGCCCTTTCCCTAAACATCGGAAACATTGGATGTCTCTTGTTCTTCCATTGGAGTTCATTGGGGCCTTACCCTTATCAATCACAATGGGTTTTTCTCCAGCCTTGTTCCCCTCTTTCTTCTCCTTTGAAACAAATTTATTCTCACTAGATTCCCCTTTCTTCCAATTTGGCTTCCAAGGAACATTATTGGCAGAATTCATTCCCATTCCAGATCTGGTTGTTTTCTTCTTCTTGAGTTGTTTTTCTACCTTGATTGCCATATTTAACATGTCATCAAGCTCCACATAATGATGCAGCTCCACTATGTCGGCAATTTCATCTTTCAGCCCATGTAGAAACCGTGCCATAGTTGCTTCCCTTTCTTCTTCTATATTAGCTCGTATCATAGCCATTTCCATCTCTTGAAAATATTCTTCCACACTTTTATTGCCTTGTACCAGCCCTTGTAATCGTTGATGTAACTCCCTATAGTAGTGTTGTGGTACAAATCTATCTCTCATGACTTGTTTCAGCTCATCCCAAGTCTGCACTCCTCTCATGCCATTTCTTCTTCGTTTAGTGAGTAATTGATCCCACCAAACTAATGCATAATCAGTAAACTCTACCACAGCAAGTGTCACCTTCTTTTGCTCACTATAGTTGTGGCAATCAAAGATGAGTTCAGTCTTTCTCTCCCATTCCAAGTATGCATCTGGATTTGCTTTGCCTTGGAATGATGGAATTTTCATTTTAATTCCATTAACATTGCTGTCTACTCTCCCTCTCCCTCTTGCATTTTCCACAGTTTCTTGCCTAATATTTCTGCCACCACCTCTACCACCCATATTACCTCTCATATATCTTGGTCTAATAACATCATCAAGTGCAACAGATTGCTGCCCATCATCATCATCAAGATTATCTTCATCTACATCCTCCAATTCATTGAAAACTGGCAAATCATTTAGTCTAGCACGCCTACCTCTATTCTGCCCCCTATTTGTGTTTTGCTCCCTATGAAAATTATCTCGTTCATCCCTTCCTAAATTCCTTTGATTTGTAGAGCTTGCTTGCTGCAATTCTTCAATTTGTTTTGAGTGTTTTTCCATCTGTTCTCTAATATCAACAAACAACACATTCATCCTTTGAAATTGAGATTGCAATGCCTTAAGAACATTAGAAGCTTCTGGCTCTTCTTGGGGTCGGTTGCTCTCTCGATCACTATCTCGTTTTGTTGACATACTGATTGCTGCAAAACAAATGTTAGAAATATTCTCTCACACACTCCCTCACGTGTTTCACTCTAATATGGTAACACTCAATCTGTATTTCACTCAAACTTTGGCTTTTACCCTCTAACAATCTCACCACTCTATGCCTTTTTCCACTCACTTCAGCCCCTTCCAAGTTCTAGCAAGAACTTAATATTTCCTCAACTAAATAACTAAATTGCAAGGTTTAAAACACATTCAAGAATGGAACAAGAGTAACACAAGCTGAAAAAAAAACAGAATATATGATATTTGAAACCTAAGGACGAAAGACACTAAAATTTTAGACAAACATTACCAAAGGGAAGAATTTGACAAAACTGGATTTAGGACAATATATTGAGACAAAATGGAAGAAGAAAAACGAATTTTTAGGTCTCTTATGAAACGTTTATATTATGGACCCAAAAATGGCTAACTAGCGGTAATATATGGACAACCAAGCAAACGAACGAATTTTGACATGAAATTTAATATGTATGCTTAGCTGAATATCTAAAACATGCCTGTAAAATTTGAAAGGATTTGGACATGTTTACATACACATTCACTTTTGGAAGGCAGAAATTGTCACAACCCCCTGTGAGAAGGCAAAAATGTTCACAACCCCCTGTGAAAAAAACTGGAAGCCAGAAATTTTCACACCCCCCTGTGAAAAAAACTGGAAGCCTGTGAGAATCCACCCATTGCTTAAAAATCTTTAATTTCTAATCCAAGGGCCACGAATTTACTTCTTTTTTTTTTCGTTCTTTCTTTCTTTTTTTTTTTTAATTTAATCCAGCAACAACATTAAGGTAGAAGGACTCAAAGAAACAAGAAGGCATACAGCTTGTAGAAATTAAACTAATGGCAAAAAAAATGACTCCAAGGAAGACAATATATATATATTTGACATAAACAAGAAGGAATGATGCTAAAAACCTGATTTGGAGAGCCTAAGCTCTGATACCAAATGATGTGAGCCTGCCTTGCTGGGATTTAATTCCTAAGGAAGCTCAAGCTACGGATCGTCTCCAAAACATAAGAACACCAACCAGTACCTTCAACCCAACACCAACTTGTGATGTAAAACTGAAGCTATATGGCTGGAAACCAAAGATTCAAGACCCAACCCCAACTTGTGAAGGAAAAACCTTGAATATAAGTTAAGACCTAGCAAACTTGGTTATTTTTGCAAGGAATTCGTGCAAGTTCTAACAAGAACTCAAAAGAAGGCTAAAAACCTCTCAAAGCTCTCAAAAATGGAGAGAAAACTCAGAATATTCATTAAGTTCAAAATCTGCCATTACATATGTTTTTAAAGACTTAAAGAAAGCATAAAACAAGTGAAATGATGGAAAAATACAAATATAATAATGTGGTTACATAAAACAAATTGGGCAGCCATATAGCTTGTCTCCCACTAGCTTTTAAAAGGCATGGGCAGCCATATAGCTTGTCTCCCACTAGCTTTTAAAAGGCATCTTTGACTCCCAATGTGAATTTCAGCCACTCTTAATATATGGACATCCAATGGAACGTGAATGGTATGTATTTAGCTCCCAAAGGTATAATGATGGATGCTAATATGTATTCTAACTCCTTTGGGTCAATTGGCCTCTTGGGTAGATTGCAATTTGGACACATGCAACCAAACAGCTTCTTTGCTCTTATTTTCTTCAAGTCTTAACGTTCCAATTGTATTGAGAACATATAGATGTTTGGAAACTAATCCTTGAAGTTTTCTTGCCATTGATCGAGTAACAGGTCCTTGGTGTTGTATGCTAGCAATCAGATCCTCATCACTTTCCTATCAAATTGCCAAGGTCTTCCCAATAACATATGGCCTGCTTGCATAGGAACTACATCACACAACACTTCATCTTTATACCAGCCTATAGAGAATGGTATTCTCACTTGTTTAGTAACCTTCACCTCTCCACTATCATTAAACCATTGTAGTCTATATGGATTGGGATGTTTTAAACAAGTAAATTTCAGCTTCTCCACCATGGTCTCACTTGCGGCATTAGTACAACTATCGTTGTCAATGATGAGCATACAAACCTTACCATCAACTAAACATCTAGAATAAAATATGTTATCTCGTTGCTCAAGGCCCTCTTCCTTCACCTGCATATTCAAAGCACGCCTAGCAACTAACATTTCACCATGTTCAGCCATTAACACATTTTCAACTTGCTCACTACACTCATCATCATCATCATACATGTCATTCACATCATTATCAACATCACTATGATCAGAATCAGAAATTATACCCCCATCATCAGTAGCAATCATAACTCTCCTATTTGGACATTCAGAAGCAATATGCCCATTCCCTAAACATTTGAAACATTTAATATCTCTACTAGGAGTAGTATTAGACGTACCTGATTGCTGCCTATTTGGACCACCATTCGTCCCTTTTCCACTTGTAGGTGGAGGATTGTTCCTTTGGAAGGAATTCTTGAAATCTCCACTTCTTGAGGACGAATTGCTACTAGTGTTTTGATGTCCTCTGTAGGTCAAACTACTTCCACCCATATTCTGAAATTTGCTAGAACCAGACTTGGTGTAATTCTTGCTCTTTAGTCTCCTTTCTATCTTCATGGCCTTTTGATGAGGAAACTATAAGCAAGCTTGATGAATGTAATGGCAGCAAATATGTTGATGATATCATCATGCCAAGTGGACCAATCACAAGATCACAATCAAAGAAATTCCAGCATGTGTTCCAACACTTCATACAAAGGTGGATTAATGAAGAGGGAGACCAACTTGTAGTGAATATGATGGATCATGAAGAGGAAGTCAGAAACTCACCAACAAGCATGAAGAATCTGCCCATAAGTATGGTGATGGGCATTAGCACGAATTTGGAATATAATATTGATATGGTTTAGTGTTAGTGTGACTAGACACATGTGAACCAACACCAAAATGAATATACAATCTGCCCATCTATGTTGTCAGAATTATGGGCAGTAATTTAGAGTATATTATTGAGGTGGATGAACAATTAATGCTATTGTGACTAGATACATGTAAACCTAGACTTTAAGCCATTAGTTCTTCTTTTCCAACTATATAAGGATGGGAAAAAGAACTTAATAGGGTTGACTACGAATTTCCAGAATTGTTGAATGTAATTTCTGTGTTTTCAAGTTTGAGAGGTTTTCTTCTTATTCTTGTTGCATGAAGAATTGGTTCTAACTTATCAAGTCTCACTTGTGGCGTTTTAATCAATTCATTTCTTCATCCCAATCACCCAGGTTCTCAATTACAGGTTAGTTGTGGGTTTGGTAGGGAGGATTTGTTTTTGAGTTCTAAGATTCTATGCTAGATGTGTATGTGGGGTTCTAGATGTAATATTTGATCCATGGGTTCCGCATCATTTGGTATCAGAGCTTTGGCTTGAAGATAAATCTCTAGGTATCTTTTATGTTTTAATTATCCAAAGGAAAAAAAAAAGAAAAAAAAAACGAATCAGATTCAGTTTCTATATTTCTTCATTTTCTGTTCTTGTTGCATCTTGTTCTTATTCTTCAAATCTGTGAACTTTTGTTTAATTTTTCAATTTCTATCCTTGTTTACTAAAAGTTCAAAAGAAAAAAAAGAGGAAAAGATCAAAAGAAAAATAAAAAAAAAAAGAAAAGAGAATCAGATTCAACTTCCTCAACATAAAAGAAAAAAAAATCGTACCTGTTTCTGTCCAGAATTTTTCTTCACAAGTGTTTGAGATTTTTTGCATATTTATACCATTAACAGCTTGCTACCTTATTATATTTGATCAAATTACATCAGCTCCTCATTATGCATCCATTTAGCATTTAAAAATCTGATATTTAGAGCATTTCTTGCATTGGGAATAGATTTAAGTTGCATATTCAGATTACTCATTGGAGTGATTTGAATTCTGTTTTTTTTTTAGCATCCATAATTGTTTTTCTTTGTATTCTTAGTTTCATTCTTTCATATACCTCTTGTTTCTTGTATGCATTAAGTAGCTAATTCTCAATCATAGTTACTTTGCTTTGATTAACACAAATACTTTTGCTTCTTGTGTTAACTTTCAGTTCTTGTTGTTTAAAATTAAATTGCTTCTAGAATTGCTGAATTCATTTTGTTCTTAGGATCCTTGTAGAGTCTTTAAAACAAACTTGTTTTACTTGATTTAAGTGGATTCAATTCTGAAATTCAACTTGATAAAAGAAGAATTGAGAGGTAAAAAGGACCAAGGTTTGAGTGAAATTCAAGAGGAGTGTCAATCTGATCTTGAGTGAAACACGTAAGGGAGTGAGGTGAGAAAATTTTCTTTACTAACATTTTCTTGTAGGTTCTTCTTACACCATGTCAAATTCTGGAAGTGAAAAACGTGATATGACCATAAATGACATAGCCTTCATGTTAGAGGCAATGCAAAGGAGATTTGAAAGGTTTGATTTGACCATAAACAACATGAGAGGTGATGTAGACAGCATAATGCAAAGGCAGCGAAATGATACCAATCGAAGGGGGCAGAATAGAGGGAGAGGAAACATGATGAATGATGATGAGATAGAGAGGGAAGATGATGAAGAAAGTGAGGAATCAATTGCTCAAAGAAGACCTCAACAAAGGGACAGTAACATATCTTCCATAAAAATGAAGATACCATCATTCAAGGGGAGAAATGATGCTGAAACTTACCTTGAATGGGAAAGAAAAGTTGAGTTGGTGTTTGATTGTCATAATTATAGTGAAATGAAGAAAGTTAAAATTGCAGCAGTTGAATTCACAGATTATGCACTAATTTGGTGGGATCAATTGATGATTTCCAAGAGGAGAAATGGAGAAAGAACCATCACTACTTGGTCTGAAATGAAAACTGTGATGAGAAAGAGATTTGTACCATCTTACTACTATAGGGAGCTTCACCAAAAATTACAGTGGTTAACTCAAGGATCCATGTCAGTGGAGGATTACCATAAAGAGATGGAGATGATCATGAGTAGAACTAATATAGAGGAGGATCCAGAAATCACTATGGCTCGATTTTTGAGTGGGCTGAATAGAGAGATAGCTAACATAATTGAATTACATCATTATGTGGAGCTTGAAGATATGGTACACATGGCCATGAAAGTGGAGAAGCAACTGAAACTCAAGGGAGGAGCAAAGGGATTTTCTAATTCTAGCTCTAGTTTCACTTCAAAATGGCCAAAGAAAGATGATAATCCTAAAGGGAAGGAGGCTGCCTGGAAAGGAAAGGAAAAACAAGTTCTAGATGACCCTAAAGGTAACTCTAAAACATCTAACTCTAATCAAAAGCATAGTACCATTAAATGCTTTAGGTGTTTAGGAGTAGGGCATATAGCATCTCAATGTCCAAATAAGAAGATCATGTTGATACGAGATAATGGTGAAATTGATAGTGCTAGTGAACATGAAAGTGATGATGATAATGATAGCATGCCACCATTAGAAGAAATTGAACATATTATTGAATATCCTGCCCATGGTGAATCTTTGGTTATTAGAAGAGCTTTAAACATGCAAATTAAAGATGAAGAAAGTAATCAAAGAGAGAACATTTTCCATACTCGTTGCATTGTGAATGGAAAAGTGTGCAGCATGATCATTGATGGGGGTAGTTGTGCAAATGTTGCTAGTACTGATTTTGTGGATAAATTAGGGTTAGCATGCACAAAACATCCTAGTCCTTACAAGCTGCAATGGTTGAATGATAGTGGAGAGGTGAGGGTAACGAAGCAGGTTCTGTTTTCTTTTGCAATTGGGAGATACAAAGATGAATTTTGCTGTGATGTTGTGCCTATGCATGCTAGCCATATCCTTCTTGGTCGTCCATGGCAGTTTGATAGAAAAGCTTTGCATGATGGCTTTAAGAATCATTATTCTTTCAGCCTAAATGGTTTAAATTTCACTCTTGCTCCATTGTCACCTAAACAAGTGTATGAAGATCAAGTAAATATTTTGAGATCATTTGAAAAGAATTCTGGTTGTGAGGGTAAAACAAATAAAAAGGGAGTATAAGAGGCCAAATGTGAGAAAAAGAATGATAAAAATGGCCCATTGGTGAGAGAAAAAGAGAAAGGGAGAGAAAATAAAAGAGAGTGTTTCTATGCAAAAGAAAAGGAGTTAAGGAGTGCTTTTTGTGAGAAAAGAAGTCTGATTGTACTTAGGTACAAAGAGACCTTGATTTCTACATCTAACCTTGATAACCCTTTGCCTAGTTGTGTTAGTTCTCTTTTACAGGAATTTGGAGATGTTTTTCCAGAAGATGTTCCCAAAGGTTTACCACCTTTAAGAGGGATTGAGCATCAAATTGACTTCATTCCGGGCTCAACGATTCCTAATCGACCAGCTTATAGAAGTAATCCGGAGGAAACCAAGGAACTTCAAAGGCAAGTGGAGGAGTTGCTAGCAAAGGGACATGTGCGTGAAAGTCTTAGCCCATGTGCTGTTCCGGTGTTATTAGTCCCAAAGAAAGATGGATCATGGAGAATGTGTGTGGACTGCCGAGCAATCAATAAAATCACAGTGAAGTATAGACATCCAATTCCTAGACTTGATGATATGCTTGATGAGTTGAGTGGTTCTTGAATTTTTACTAAGATTGATTTGAAAAGTGGTTACCATCAAATTAGGATGAAAGAAGGAGATGAGTGGAAAACTGCATTCAAAACAAAATATGGTCTTTATGAGTGGTTAGTTATGCCATTTGGTTTATCTAATGCACCTAGTACATTCATGAGATTAATGAACCATGTTCTGCGTGCATATCTTGGTAAATTTGTTGTTGTATATTTTGATGACATACTCATTTATAGCAAATCAGTAGATGAACATGTAGAACATATTAGGGTTATTCTTGATGTTTTGAGAAAGGAAGAATTATATGCCAACTTGAAAAAGTGCATGTTTTGTAGTGATAAAATCATATTCTTAGGTTTTATGGTTAGTGCACAAGGAATTGAGGTTGATGATGAAAAGGTAAAGGCAATAAGAGATTGGCCAGCACCTAAAACCGTGAGTGAGGTAAGAAGTTTTCATGGTTTGGCTAGTTTCTATAGAAGGTTTGTTAAAGATTTTAGTTCCATTGATGCACCATTAAATGAATTGGTAAAAAAGGATGTAAAGTTTAATTGGACTAAAATTCATGAAAGGGCATTCAATTTGTTGAAAGAAAGGTTAACTACTGCTCCAATTCTTGCTTTACCAGATTTTGATAAGACCTTCGAATTAGAGTGTGATGCTTCAGGTGTGGGCATAGGTGCTGTTTTGATGCAAGAAGGGAAACCAATTGCATATTTTAGTGAGAAGCTTCATGGTGCACAATTAAATTATTCCACTTATGACAAGGAGTTGTATGCTTTGGTAAGAGCTTTACAAGTGTGGCAACATTACTTATTGCCTAAAGAGTTTGTTATTCATACAGATCATGAATCATTAAAGCATCTAAAGGGGCAAACCAAGCTGAACCGAAGGCATGGAAAGTGGATAGAGTTCATTGAGCCATTTCCATATGTGATAAAGTATAAGCGTGGCAAGGACAATGTAGTAGCAGATGCACTTTCAAGAAGGTATTCCTTAATCTCAACTCTTAATTCTAAGTTATTAGGCTTTGAGCAAATTAAGGATATGTATGCCAATGATGTTGACTTTGCAAATGTTTATAAAGCATGTGAGCATTCTGCATTTCAGAAGTTTTATAGGCATGATGGGTACTTGTTTAAGGATGGAAGATTATGCATGCCTAGTTGCTCATTAAGGGAATTGCTTGTGCGTGAGGCACATAGTGGAGGACTCATGGGACATTTTGGGATATTTAAGACTTTAGACATTCTGCATGAACATTTCTATTGGCCAAACATGAGAAAGGATGTTGAAAGAATTTGTGCCAAGTGTATTGCATGTAAACAAGCAAAATCTAAGTCTTTACCTCATGGGCTGTATACTCCTTTACCTATTCCTAGTGCACCTTGGATGGACATATCTATGGACTTTGTTTTGGGGCTGCCTAGGACTAGAAAAGGAAAAGATAGCATATTTGTTATTGTTGATAGATTCAGCAAAATGGCTCATTTCATTGCATGTCACAAAACTGATGATGCAACAAATATTGCAAATTTGTTCTTTGGGGAAGTAGTTCGGTTGCATGGAATTCCTAAAACAATTGTAAGTGATAGAGATGTGAAGTTCTTAAGTCATTTTTGGCGTGTTTTATGGAATAAGTTAGGTACTAAATTGTTGTTCTCTACAATTTGTCATCCACAAACTGATGGACAAACAGAAGTGGTAAATAGGACTTTAGGATCTTTGTTACGTGCTGTTGTGGGTAAGAATTTGAAAACTTGGGAAGATTGTTTGCCATTAGTGGAGTTTGCATATAATAGAAGCATACATTCTTCTACTGGTTATTCACCATTTGAAATTGTTTATGGTTTTAATCCACTTACACCACTTGATTTGTTTCCTTTGCCATTAAATGAAATAACTAACTTAGATGGTGAAAAGAAAGCTGAGTTGGTTAAGCAGATACATGAGAAGGCACGAGCTCATCTTGAGAAGAAATATGAATCAGTTGCCCATAATGCAAATAGAAGAAGGAAACATGTGATTTTCCAACCTGGTGATTGGGTATGGGTTCATATGAGGAAGGAAAGATTTCCTAAACAAAGGAAATCCAAGTTGGATGCAAGGGGAGATGGCCCATTCCAAGTTTTAGAACGGATCAATGACAATGCCTACAAAATTGATCTACCAGGTAAGTATAATGTTTCTGCAACTTTCAATGTTAGTGATCTTTCTCCTTTTGATGTAGGCTCAGATTTGAGGACAAATCTTTTTGAGCAAGGAGGGAATGATGAGGAAACTATAAGCAAGCTTGATGAATGTAATGGCAGCAAATATGTTGATGATATCATCATGCCAAGTGGACCAATCACAAGATCACAATCAAAGAAATTCCAGCATGTGTTCCAACACTTCATACAAAGGTGGATTAATGAAGAGGGAGACCAACTTGTAGTGAATATGATGGATCATGAAGAGGAAGTCAGAAACTCACCAACAAGCATGAAGAAATGAATTGATTAAAATGCCACAAGTGAGACTTGATAAGTTAGAACCAATTCTTCATGCAACAAGAATAAGAAGAAAACCTCTCAAACTTGAAAACACAGAAATTACATTCAACAATTCTGGAAATTCGTAGTCAACCCTATTAAGTTCTTTTTCCCATCCTTATATAGTTGGAAAAGAAGAACTAATGGCTTAAAGTCTAGGTTTACATGTATCTAGTCACAACAGCATTAATTGTTCATCCACCTCAATAATATACTCTAAATTACTTAGGCTCAGATTTGAGGACAAATCTTTTTGAGCAAGGAGGGAATGATGAGGAAACTATAAGCAAGCTTGATGAATGTAATGGCAGCAAATATGTTGATGATATCATCATGCCAAGTGGACCAATCACAAGATCACAATCAAAGAAATTCCAGCATGTGTTCCAACACTTCATACAAAGGTGGATTAATGAAGAGGGAGACCAACTTGTAGTGAATATGATGGATCATGAAGAGGAAGTCAGAAACTCACCAACAAGCATGAAGAATCTGCCCATAAGTATGGTGATGGGCATTAGCACGAATTTGGAATATAATATTGATATGGTTTAGTGTTAGTGTGACTAGACACATGTGAACCAACACCAAAATGAATGTACAATCTGCCCATCTATGTTGTCAGAATTATGGGCAGTAATTTAGAGTATATTATTGAGGTGGATGAACAATTAATGCTGTTGTGACTAGATACATGTAAACCTAGACTTTAAGCCATTAGTTCTTCTTTTCCAACTATATAAGGATGGGAAAAAGAACTTAATAGGGTTGACTACGAATTTCCAGAATTGTTGAATGTAATTTCTGTGTTTTCAAGTTTGAGAGGTTTTCTTCTTATTCTTGTTGCATGAAGAATTGGTTCTAACTTATCAAGTCTCACTTGTGGCATTTTAATCAATTCATTTCTTCATCCCAATCACCCAAGTTCTCAATTACAGGTTAGTTGTGGGTTTGGTAGGGAGGATTTGTTTTTGAGTTCTAAGATTCTATGCTAGATGTGTATGTGGGGTTCTAGATGTAATATTTGATCCATGGGTTCCGCATCACCTTTTCAACCAACTCTCCCATGGAATTGTAATCTTACATTTCCAGCTCACTTGCTATGTTTGAATTTAGACCCCCAAGGAATCTAGACATCAACCTCTGCTCATCCTCTTCAATATCACTTCTTGCCATGATCATCTCCATCTCCTTGTGGTATTCTTCAACACTCTTACCACCTTGGATCAGCCTTGCCAACCTATTATACAAATCCCTATAGTAATGAGAAGGGACAAACCTTGTTCTCATTAAGTCTTTCAAAGTCTTCCAATCAGGTACGGGTCTCAATCCCTTTCCTCTTCTATTAGATTTGAGTTGATCCCACCAGAATGTAGCATATCCCTTAAATTCCACGGCTGCAATGTGGGACTTCTTCTCTTCTGAATAATTATGGCATTCAAAAATTTGCTTCACCTTTCTCTCCCATTCAATGTACTCTTCAGCATTGTTTCTCCCTTCAAAGGAAGGTACCTTCATCTTTATGGAAGAAAGGTCATTGTCATTTGCTGGGTTATTTTCACCAACCTCTTCATTACCTCTAGGTGCTCTACGATCTCCTTCACCGATTCTTAGTAGAACCCTTTGTGGTAACCTCACTTGAGCTGCTGGTTGCTGCGCTCTTTCTCTCATCATTAGATTTATGCTCTCTTGTAGAGTAGCCATCATTCTTGCCATCTCATTCATTCTCTCATTACTTTGCTGCATATATGTCTCAAAATTGCTAGAACCTTATTGGACATTTTCCTCCCCATCTTGCACGTTCTGGTTTCTCCCACTACTTATGATCACAAACACAAACTCACAAAGAAAATATTAGTAATAAACAAAATTCACCCAAAGTGTTTCGCTCTTACCTCACCTTTACTGATTCTTCGATTGCACTTCAGAATCGAGGCTCACAAATCAATCTGCCAAGCACGTTCAAGGAAATTTGTGTCACACGATTATCATAAACCAGAGTGTTGGAACAAGCAAATAACACTCCAGCATTGTAACAGAATCCAAAAAAAAAAATGGTAGCTCAATCAAGAATTAGAAACAAAGAGGTAAAATAAACTTTTGTGCAAAGAGGCTGGTTTAGATACTACTGTTTTAAACCAATCTTTGCCTAGTGTGTTTGTTGATCTTTTGCAGGAATATGCAGATTTGTTTCCCGAAGAAATGCCTAATGAATTGCCGCCAATCAGAGGCATAGAGCATCAAATTGATTTCATTCCAGGAGCTTCCATTCCCAATATGATACGGAACCTCCAAGAATAAGCCTGAGAACCCCTTGATTTTGAACCCCCACAGCATTAACTTGAAAACCCCTAGTCGAATTCGGTACAACCCCCAAGGATTAGGTTAGATTTCAGATTACCTTGAATTGATCAAAGATCCAAGATTTCAAAACAATTTAGTTCCTAAATCCCAGATTCGAAACACTCCACAAGAAAGTTGATCAAACTACTTGAATGTTTCTGAAGCATGTATTCAAGCAAGAACACAAAGATAAAAGCAATTCGGCTTTAGGTTAATAAATTCGTCCAAAACTTCCAAACTAAGATGGCTTACAACCCTAAATGAGATATAAATAGTTAAACCCTAATTAGGGTTATTAAGTAGCGTTTGGCTTTCTAATCAAATTTTAAGAAATAATAAAGTAATCAAAGTCCTAATTTAATACCAAACAAACAGGGCCCTTACTTTTTAAATGAGCATAACTAGTGGGCCTTAATACGTATTAACATAACAAGTTCAGCTAATTATTTAACTATAAATAAGCCCAACTAGTGACTTGAGCCAAATATGCTCCAATTTGCATCCTTGATCAGCCATATCGTGCACCTTCAGCTCCTCTTCAACAAAATGTTGCATGTAGCCTTGTGACGTCTCTATCATTCCCCCTTTGTTGGAGAAAACTCGTCCTCGAGTTTTAAAATGCTGAAGTAGTAAAGAAAAGCAACTTTGTAATTTCACTCCAATTACTTGTGGCATGTCATCAATTTGAAGAACCTGAAATTTTATTTCATAAACATCAAAATCATTGTTAGGAAAAATAAATTCCATATTTGCAACAGACAGGCAATCATGAATGGTGGGAGTAGAAAGTTTTATTTTTCTTGCTTCTTCTTTTAGTTGTACTTCTAACCCAAGCATATCAATTTCTTCCTTCAATATTTCTTCAAAAGTTTCCAACTTTGGAATGTCTTGTTGAAAAGTAGCAGCTTCTTTTGATTCTAGTGATGAATCTTCACCAATAATCTCTAAAGTATGATCTTCAATATCACCCTGAAAAGAAGTATCACCATAAACAGCCTCGGATGACATTAACAAATCACTACCATCAACAATCTCTTCTGCATAAATTAGTTCTTCTTCATTGCTATCTTCAACCTTCAAATTCTCCCTTTCTTTGTAGTAATCATCAACACTTTTACTTCCTTCCTTGATAGCCTGAAGTCTCTGCATGATACTCCTATAGAAATGTTCAGGTTGCTGCATTTGATTTCTGCCACCTCTTCGCCTCTCATTGCGCTCCAATGTGGCTCTTTCAACACTCTGCAATCTCAAATCCATGCGCTCCAATCTTTCTGTTATGGTATCCATAGCACGGTGTAAACGTGTAAATTCAGCTTGTTGCGCCTTACGCAATCGAGCTGGATCAATCCGAACACCTGCATCTCTTCCAGACATGTTTCCTGCAATAAAAGGTTAGCACAAAACAAATAAAAAGACCTCACAACACTCCCTCACGTGTTTACACTCAATAGATGAAGGTTGGTCTCTCGTGTTTCACTCAATATATGAAATCACTCACGGTTCAGCTCACACCTCTCAAGCTGATTTCTTTTATGTTCTTAGGTGAATCACACTTTATGAAACAACTCAAATAGCCTCCATGTGTAGTATCCCAAAATCTGAAATTTGAACCAAAACAGCCCCTCAAATTTGTCAAAATTTCGTGACAAAATTTTGGTTACTTCTAACCTATCCAGATTCGACCCTTATCACCTAAATAACAAGGAAAAAGAAAAAAATTTCTTGAAGCACTTTTGTACTCTTTTTTTTTTGAATTTTCGACTTTGAAAGAAAAACAAAAACGATTCAAGGTTCAATAACAAAGAAACAAAACGAAACTAACAAGAGAAGAAAAGAAAACGAAAGTAACCCACAAAGGAAACAAAAACGCAAATAGCAGGTGAAGAAAACGAAAACGAAAATAACCCACAAAGAAAACAATTCAGAGGAACAAGGAAAACAAGAGAACGAATTCAACAATTGGATCAAAGTAACGAAAATGCAAATAACAAAAGAAGGAATGAAAACGAATTGATAGGGATAAAACCTGATCTAGAGCATTGGCTCTGATACCAAATGATACGGAACCTCCAAGAATAAGCCTGAGAACCCCTTGATTTTGAACCCCCACAGCATTAACTTGAAAACCCCTAGTCGAATTCGGTACAACCCCCAAGGATTAGGTTA
Source organism: Garcia nutans (assembly GCA_947685225.1). Classification (NCBI taxonomy): domain Eukaryota; kingdom Viridiplantae; phylum Streptophyta; class Magnoliopsida; order Malpighiales; family Euphorbiaceae; genus Garcia; species Garcia nutans. The sequence continues at coordinate 23,623,722 of CANTUV010000044.1, forward strand.
GATTTCAGATTACCTTGAATTGATCAAAGATCCAAGATTTCGAAACAGTTTAGTTCCTAAATCCCAGATTCGAAACACTCCACAAGAAAGTTGATCAAACTACTTGAATGTTTCTGAAGCATGTATTCAAGCAAGAACACAAAGATAAAAGCAATTCGGCTTTAGGTTAATAAATTCGTCCAAAACTTCCAAACTAAGATGGCTTACAACCCTAAATGAGATATAAATAGTTAAGCCCTAATTAGGGTTATTAAGTAGCGTTTGGCTTTCTAATCAAATTTTAAGAAATAATAAAGTAATCAAAGTCCTAATTTAATACCAAACAAACAGGGCCCTTACTTTTTAAATGAGCATAACTAGTGGGCCTTAATACATATTAACATAACAAGTTCAGCTAATTATTTAACTATAAATAAGCCCAACTAGTGACTTGAGCCAAATATGCTCCAATTTGCATCCTTGATCAGCCATATCGTGCACCTTCAGCTCCTCTTCAACAAAATGTTGCATGTAGCCTTGTGACGTCTCTATCACAATAGGCCAGCGTATCAAGCTAATCCTTTTGAGACAAAGGAGATACAAAAGCAAGTGGAGGAATTGCTAGCTAAGGGATACGTGAGGGAAAGTTTGAGTCCTTGTTCGGTTCCTGTTATTCTTGTGCCAAAGAAGGATGGGACGTGGAGGATGTGCTTGGATTGCAGAGCCATCAATAAAATCATTGTAAAGTATCGTCATCCTATTCCTGGACTAGATGATATGCTTGATGAGTTACATGGTTCTTGTTTGTTCACGAAAATTGATTTGAAATCTGGTTATTATCAAATTAGAATGAGTGTGGGTGATGACTGGAAAACAGCATTTAAGACTAAATATGGGCTGTATGAGTGGTTGGTTATGCCGTTTGGTCTTACTAATGCACCTAGCACATTCATGCATTTGATGAATCATGTGTTGCGTGAGCACTTGGGTAAATTTGTTGTTGTTTACTTTGATGATATTGTTGTTTACTCTAAGTGTTTGGATGATCATGTCATACATGTGTGTCTTGTGCTAGACATTCTTAGGCATGAGAAGTTGTATGCTAACCTTAAGAAGTGTAGTTTTTGCATGGATAAGGTTCATTTTCTTGGTTTTGTGGTGTCTAGTCAAGGTATTGAGGTTGATGAGGAAAAGGTAAAGGCTATTAGGGACTGGCCGAAACCTAAGAATGCTAGTGAGGTGAGGAGTTTTCATGGACTTGCTGGTTTCTATAGGAGATTCATTAGAAATTTCAGTACTATAGTTGCACCTTTGAATGAGTTAGTTAAGAAAAATGTCGGTTTTGTTTGGGGAGATGCACAAGAACATGCATTTAATGAACTTAAGGATAAATTGTGTAATGCACCCTTGCTTGCTTTGCCTAATTTTGATAAGACTTTTGAGATTGAATGTGATGCAAGTGGCATAGGAATTGGAGCTGTTTTGATACAGGTTCAAAGGTCGTTGATGTACTTTAGCAAAAAACTAAGTGGAGCTGCTTTGTAGTATCCGACATATGATAAGGAGTTATATGCATTGTTTCGAGCTTTGCATACATGGCAGCATTATTTGTGGTCAAAAGAGTTTGTGATACATACTGATCATGAAAGTTTAAAGCATTTGAAAGGTTAAGATAAGCTAAATCGTAGACATGCCAAATGGGTGGAATTCATAGAAACATTTCCATATGTGATTAAATACAAGCGAGGTAAAGAGAATGTAGTGGCTGATGCGTTGTCGCGAAGGTATGTTTTACTTAATTCTCTTAGTGCTAGATTATTGGGTTTTGAGCATATTAAGGAATTATATGTTAGTGATGTGGATTTTGGTGACATATATAATTCGTGTGGTGATGTGGCTGTTTCAAAAGACTTTCATTTGTTTGATGGTTTCTTGTTTAAGAGAAATAGATTGTGTATTCCTAAGTGTTCCATGAGAGAGTTGTTAGTTAAGGAAGCACATGGAGGAGGTTTGATGGGTCATTTTGGGGTAAGTAAGACCTATGATGTGTTGATAGAACATTTTTATTGGCTTGGTATGAAACATGATGTGCATAAAGTTTGTGAGCATTGCATAACATGTAGAGAAGCTAAGTCTAGGGTGAAACCGCATGGTTTGTACACGCCATTACCTGTTCCTAATGGACCTTGGACTGATTTGTCTATGGATTTTGTGCTTGGATTACCTAAAACTAGGAGAGGTCGTGATAGTATATTTGTTGTGGTTGATAGATTTAGTAAAATGGCTCATTTTATGCCATGTCATAAAACTGATGATGCTAAATTGATTGCTGATTTGTTCTTTAAAGAGGTTGTTCGTTTGCATGGCATACCTAAAAGCATTGTTAGTGATAGAGATGTTAAGTTTTTGAGTCATTTCCGGCGTGTTTTATGGGGAAAATTGGGGACTAAGTTGTTGTTTTCTACTACTTGCCATCCTCAAACCGATGGTCAAACTGAGGTTGTAAATCGAACATTGATTACTTTGCTTAGGGCAGTGATAGAAAAGAATATTAGGATATGGGAGGATTGTTTACCATTTGTGGAGTTTGCTTATAATAGGGCTGTTCATAGCACTACTAATTGTTCTCCATTTGAAATTGTTTATGGTTTTAATCCGCTTACTCCTTTGGATATTTTTCCATTGCCATCTAATGATTTTGTGAGTGTTGATGCTAGCTCAAAGGCAGATTTTGTGAAGAAGTTACATAAACAGGTTAAGGAAAGGACTGAAAGGCAAAAATCCTAAAGTAGCTTCTTGAGTGAATAAAGGAAGGAAGCCAATGATTTTTCAGCCTGGTGATTGGGTTTGGGTTCATTTTTGCAAAGAACGGTTTCCACACCTAAGAAAGTCCAAGTTAAACCCATGAGGAGATGGTCCTTTTCAGATACTTGAAAGGATTAATGACAATGCATATAAAGTGGATTTGCCAGGTGAGTATAATGTAAGTGCTTCGTTTAATGTTGCTAATTTAAGTCCTTTTGATGTAGGTGATGCTTTTGATTCGAGGACGAATCCTTTTGAGGAGAGGGGAAATGTTGTGGAACAACCAGCACACCGCAAGGATGAGCAAGAGTTAGGACGTGAGGAACAAGTTGAGGAGATCATCAATCCAATTATTCTGCCACAAGGTCCTATAACTAGATCGCGAGCCAAAAAGATTCAGCAAGCACTAATTTGCCATTTGCAAGATTTGGTGAATTTGTCTAACTATGGTTTACAAGGAATTACAAGCTTAGAGACAAGACCAAAGGAAGTCAATTACAACTTGCTACAAGTTGAAATTCACGAATGAGGCTTGTAATTAATATGTATTAAGGCCCACTAGTTATGCTTATTTAAAAAAGTAAGGCCCCTGTTTGTTTTGTATTAAATTAGAACTTTGTTTACTATATTATTTCTTAAAATTTGATTAGAAAACCAAATGCTACTTAATAACCCTAATTAGGGTTTAGCTATTTATATATCATTTAGGGTTGTAAGACATCAGTTTTAGTTTTTGACAAATTATTAACCTAAAAGCCGAATTTTCTTTTATCTTTGTGTTCTTGAGTAGAATGCATGCTTAGAAACATTCAAGTAGTTTGATCAACTTTCTTGTGGAGTGTTTCGATTCTGGGGTTTAGGAACTAGTTTGTTTCAAAATCTTAGGTCTGTGATCAATTCAAGGTAATCTAAAATCTAACCTAATCCTTGGAGGTTGTGCCGAATTCGACTAGGGGTTTTCAAGTTAATGCTGTGGGGGTTCGACATCAAGGAGTTCTCAAGCTTATTCTTGGAGGTTCTGTATCACTTTAAGAATCATTATTCTTTCAGCCTAAATGGTTTAAATGTCACTCTTGCTCTATTGTCACCTAAACAAGTGTATGAAGATCAGGTGAAGATGTTGAGATCACTTGAAAGAAATTCTGATGGTGAAGGAGAAACAAATAAAAATGGAGTAAAAGAGGCTAAGAGTGAGAAAAAGAATTATAAAAATGGCCCATTGGTGAGAGAAAGAGAGAAAGGGAGAGAAAATAAAAGAGAATGCTTCTTGTGAGAAAAGAAGTCTGATTGTACTTAGGTACAAAGAAACCTTGATTTTTACATATGATCTTGACAATCCTTTGCCTAGTTGTGTTATTTCTCTTTTACAAGATATTGGAGATGTCTTTCTAGAAGATTTACGTAAAGGTTTATTACCTTTAAGAGGGATTGAACATCAAATTGACTTTATTCCAGGCTCAACAATTCCTAACTGATCAGCTTATAGAGTAATCTGGAGGAAACCAAGGAACTTCAAAAGGACATGTGCGTGAAAGTCTTAGTCCATGTGATATTTCGATTTTATTAGTTCCAAAGAAGGATGGATCATGGAGAATGTGTGTGGACTGCTGAGCAATCAATAAAATAACGGTGAAGTATAGACATCCAATTCCTAGACTTGATAATATGCTTGATGAGTTGAGTGGTTCTTGCATTTTTACTAAGATTGATTGAAAAAGTAGTTACCATTAAATTAGGATGAATGAAGAAGATGAGTGGAAAACTGCTTTCAAAACAAAATATGATCTTTATGAGTGGTTAGTTATGTCATTTAGTTTATCTAATACACCTAGTACATTTATGAGATTAATGAACCATGTTTTGCATGCATATCTTGGTAAATTTGTTGTTGTGTATTTTGATGACATACTTATTTATAGCAAATCAGTAGATGAACATATAGAACATATTAGGTGATGTGAGCACGAGTGATGCAAATGCAGTCTGTAATGGTCAAGGAAGAAAAGGAAACAATTGGGGGCTGATTCCAAATATTGAAAGTTTTGGTGGACCAATTACTAGATCTCGAGCTAAGAGACTCAAAGAGCAACTTCAAGTTTTTGTGCAAAAATATGTTGATTATGGGCTGTCTAAATATGGAAAGTCTATATATGGAAGTTTTGAAGAACAATATGTCAACAAAATTGGGCTAGAAGACTTGCGTTAAGCTTGAGTGCATTTGGGATTATTTTAGGTCCTTTTTCAGATGTGGGCCATTTTGGATGAGTTTAATTTATATTTTAGTGTTTTACACCTTTTTTATTTTAGTTATTTGGATTTAAATTGTTGGGTCTAAATTTGTTAAGTTCAGCCTAAGTTAGGCCCTATAGGGCTCCTTATTTACTTTGGCCCATACAAGTATTTTTAGGGTTTCTTCTTTTTGCTATAAAACCCCTATAAAAGGGGCTATTGGCTAGGGTTTTGGGGAGATATTTTCGTGGAGGTAGCTTCAAGACTACTTGTTTAATTCTCTATTGCAACAAGAATTGAATTTCATCAAGGTCTTTACTAAGCGAATTTCTATTCTTGATCTTCTTAAATCAACCAATTATTTGTGTTTCTAATTGCATTAGTCATTTGGGGGTTCAATAGGTTGGGAATTTTGCTCTTCTTCTTGTTCCATATCAATTGTGTGTTGGCCTTTTAGTCTCTTTATAGGCTGGAGTTCCGCATCATTTGGTATCAGAGCTTGAATTAAGGTAAATTCTTATTTATCTTAGATTATAGCTTGCTGTTTTAATTAGATTAATTATTGATTGAAGTTTATTTTCTGCCCTAATATCATTTAGAACCCAATTAGGGTTTACAAGTGCATATTGCGGTCTGATTGAAGCTTTTGTGAATTAATTTAAATTTTTAGTGTTATTTTCTGTTTCTACTATATTTAAAAAAAAAGGTTGCAGCTAGAAGAAAGAAAAGCACAAAAGAAGGTTAATTGAGGGTTGGTAGCTAGGGTTGCAATTCTTTTGGGCAGAATCAAGGATATTTAATTACCTTAAATTGATTTGGGAACAAGTAAAAATTAGATCTGGACAGAAATAGAAATTTAAAAATTAATTAATGAAGTCAAAGTTATTGGAGATACAGTTATGGGATTTAAAGACTTTAAGGAAACTTTTGGTTTCTTACCTTATTCTAATTGTTATTAATTTTTTTTTTTATCAAAGTTGACTTTTCCATTAGGAAACGTCAATTTCTACAATTTTGCATTAGTTTTGTCATTTTCCTTCAATTCTGTTTTGCTATTTTTTATTGTTATTATTATTATGATTTTGTCCCTATTTCTTTGCTTCCCTTTACACCATAATTATCAAATTGATTCTTGTTAATTTGGAAAATTTAAATTCAGGCAGCAAAGTCTTCATATCTAGCATGGTCATTTCATTTCCTTCATTTTGGTCTACATGCTTCTAGTTTTGTGCCTATCTTCTTTGTTAAGTATTTTCAATGCATTCCTAGTTTTATTTTTTTAAATTTGCTGCTTTGTGAATATTTTGGTTTGAGAATTAATTCTGAAGTGCAATTGAGAACAACAAGATTGAGTGATAAAAGGTTTGAGTGAGTGAGATTAAAAAGAGGGTAAAAGCCTACTCTTGAGTGAAATACGAGAGTTGTTGATGCGAACAGAGATGACAGTATGAGCAAGGCCAGAGTGATGAGGATCTGATTGCTAGCATACAACACCAAGGACCTGTTACTCGATCAATGGCAAGAAAACTTCAAGGATTAGTTTCCAAACATCTATATGTTCTCAATACTAAGACTTGAAGAAAATAAGAGCAAAGAAGCTGTTTGGTTGCACGTGTCCAAATTGCAATCTACCCAAGAGGCCAATTGACCCAAAGGAGTTAGAATACATATTGGCATCCATCATTATACCTTTGGGAGCTAAATACATACCATTCACGTACCATTGGATGCCCATATATTAAGAGTGGCTGAAACTCACATTGGGAGTCAAAGATGCCTTTTAAAAGCTAGTGGGAGACAAGAGGCTGCCCAATTTGTTTTATGTAACCACATTATATTTGTATTTTTCCATCATTTCACTTGTTTTATGCTTTCTTTAAGTCTTTAAAAACAGATTTAATGGCGGACTTTGAACTTAATGAATATTCTGAGTTTTCTCTCCATTTTTGAGAGGTTTGAGAGGTTTTTAGCCTTCTTTTGAGTTCTGTTAGAACTTGCACGAATTCCTTGCAAAAATAACCAAGTTTGCTAGGTCTTAACTTATATTCAACGTTTTTCCTTCACAAGTTGGGGTTGGGACTTGAATCTTTGGTTTCCAGCCATATAGCTTCAGTTTTACATCACAAGTTGGTGTTGGGTTGAAGGTGCTGGTTGGTGTTTTTATGATTTGGAGACGATCCGTAGCTTGAGCTTCCTTAGGAATTAAATCCCAGCAAGCCAGGCTCACATCATTTGGTATCAGAGCTTAGGCTCTCCAAATCAGATTTTTAGCATCATTCCTTCTTGTTTATGTCAATATATATATATATATATTGTCTTCCTTTGAGTCATTTTCTGCCATTAGTTTAATTTCTACAAGCTGTATGCTTTCTTGTTTCTTTGAGTCCTTCTTCCTTAATGTTGTTGTTGGATTAATTTAAAAAAAAAAAAGAAAGAAACAAAGAACAGAAAAGAAAAGAAAAAAAAAAGAGAAAACAACAACTAATCTCTCAAATTTGCTAGTGGGTTAGAAACTGAAGTTGGGTTTGCACATAACCAAATCTTCTCAAATTTTATATGCTTGTTTCAGATGCTAAACTTAGCTTGGAAATCAAAATTTAAGTCAAAATTCCTCCATTTGCCTAGTTATCCATATATTGCAGCCAATTTAGCTAGTTTTGTCTCCAAAAGTGAACGTGTATGTAAATATGTCCAAATCCTTTCAAATTTTACAGGCATATTTTAGATATTCAGCTAAGCCTACATATTAAATTTCATGTCAAAATTCGATCGTTTGCTTGGTTGTCCATATATTACCGCTAGTTAGCCATTTTTGGGTCCAGAACATAAACATTTCATAAAAGACCTAAAAATTCGTTTTTCTTCTTCCATTTTGTCTCAATATATTGTCCTAAATTCAGTTTTGTCAAATTCTTCCCTTTAGTAATGTTTGTCTAAAATTTCAGTGTCTTTCGTCCTTAGGTTTCAAATATCAGATATTCTGTTTTTTTTTTCAGCTTGTTTTACTCTTGTTCCATTCTTGAATATGTTTTAAACCTTGCAATTTAGTTATTTAGTTGAGGAAATATTAAGTTCTTGCTAGAACATGGAAGGGGCTGAAGTGAGTAAAAAAAAGGCATAGAGTGTGAGATTGTTAGAGGGTAAAAGCCAAAGTTTGAGTGAAACACAGATTGAGTGTTACCAGATTAGAGTGAAACACGTGAGGGAGTGTGTGAGAGAATATTTCTAACATTTTTTTTTGCAGCAATCAGTATGTCAACAAAATGAGATAGTGATCGAGAGAGCAACCAGCCCCAAGAGGAGCCAGAAGCTTCTTATGTTCTTAAGGCATTGCAATCTCAATTTCAAAGGATGAATGTGTTGTTTGTTGATATTAGAGAATAGATGGAAAAACACTCAAAGCAAATTGAAGAATTGCAGCAAGCAAGCTCTACAAATCAAAGGAATTTAGGAAGGGATGAACGAGATAATTTTCATAGGGAGCAAAACACAAATAGGGGGCAGAATAGAGGTAGGCGCGCTGGACTAAATGATTTGCCAGTTTTCAATGACTTGGAGGATGTAGATGAAGATAATCTTGATGATGATGATGGGCAGCAATCTGTTGCACTTGATGATGTTATTAGACCAAGATATATGAGAGGTAATATGGGTGGTAGAGGTGGTGGCAGAAATATTAGGCAAGAGGGAGAGGGAGAGTAGACAGCAACGTTAATGGAATTAAAATGAAAATTCCATCATTCCAAGGCAAAGCAAATCCAGATGCATATTTGGAATGGGAGAGAAAGACCGAACTCATCTTTGATTGCCACAACTATAGTGACCAAAAGAAGGTGACACTTGCTGTGGTAGAGTTTACTAATTATGCATTAGTTTGGTGGGATCAATTACTCACTAAACGAAGAAGAAATGGCATGAGAGGAGTGCAGACTTGGGATGAGTTGAAACAGGTCATGAGAGATCGATTTGTTCCACAACACTACTATAGAGAGTTGCATCAAAGATTACAAGGGCTGGTGCAGGGCAATAAAAGTGTGGAAGAATATTTTCAAGAAATGGAAATGGCTATGATACGAGCTAATATAGAAGAAGAAAGGGAAACAACTATGGCACGGTTCCTACATGGGCTGAAAGATGAAATTGCCGACATAGTGGAGCTGCATCATTATGTGGAGCTTGATGATATGTTAAATATGGCAATCAAGGTAGAAAAACAACTCAACAAGAAGAAAATAACCAGATCGGGTATGGGAATGAATTCTACCAACAAGGTTCCATGGAAGCCAAATTGGAAGAAAGGGGAATCTAGTGAGAGTAAATTTTTTTCAAAGGAGAAGAAAGAGGGAAACAAGGCTGGAGAAAAACCCATTGTGATTGATAAGGGTAAGGCACCAATGAACTCCAGCAGAAGAACTAGAGACATCCAATGTTTTAGATGCTTAGGCAAGGGACATTATGCTGCACAATGTCCAAATAAAAGGGCAATGGTGATGAGGCCAAGTGGAGAGATAGAATCTGAAGATGATGAGGCTGTTAATGATGATTCAAGTGATGACATTCAACCTATGAGTGATGATAGTGATGTAGAGCATGCTGTACATGGCAACGTTCTAGTTGTTATGCGTGCTTTAAATACCCAAGTAAAGGCAGATGATGGTGATGAGCTATAAAGAGAAAATATCTTTCATACTAGGTGTCTAGTTAAAGATAGAGTTTGTAGCATGATAATAGACAGTGGAAGTTGCGTGAATGTGGCTAGTACTCTACTAGTGGAAAAACTTGATTTCCCTACTACAAAACATCCTAAGCCATATAGGTTGCAATGGTTTAATGATTATGGTGAAGTTAGGGTGACTAAGCAAGTACTGCTAACATTTTCCATTGGGAGGTATAAGGATGAAGTATTATGTGATGTTGTTCCTATGCATGCTAGTCATATTCTGCTTGGGAGGCCATGGCAATATGATAGAAGGGCTATACATGATGGATTCAAAAATATGTACTCTTGATTTTGAAGGTCGAAAGTTGACGCTTGCACCTTTGACACCGATGGAGGCTTTTGAAGACCAAAAGCGAATACAAGCTGCCATGGAAGAGAAAATGCAAAAAGAATCTGAAAAGAGAGTGAGAGAAAGAAAAGAGCAAGAGGAAAAACAAAGAATAAAAAAAGAGAAAGAAAAAGAAAATGAGAAAAAGAAAAAAATCTACAATAAAAATGAGAGTTGTGAGAAGAAAGTAAGTTTAGTTGCTAGGGGAAAAGATGTGAGGCAAGCCTATTCTTCAAATAATGTGATGCTACTCTTACTATGTAAGGGAGCTTTTCTTAATGTAACTGACCTTTATCCTCCTATTCCTAGTGTTGCATTGACTTTGTTGCAGGAATTTGATGATGTCTTTCCCGATGAAGTATCTAGCGGACTACCACCTATCAGAGGAATAGAACATCAAATTGATTTAGTTCCTGGAGCTGTAATTCCGAATCATCCAGCATATAGAACCAATCCTCAAGAGGCCAAAGAGTTACAAAAACAGGTGGAAGAATTACTTGCAAAGGGTCATGTCAGAGAAAGCACGATTCCATGCGCTGTACCGGTACTTTTGGTACCCAAAAAGGATGGGTCAATGCGAATGTGTGTGAATTGTCGCGCCTTCAACAAAATCACTGTAAAATATAGACATCCAATCCCTAGACTTGATGATATGCTTGATGAATTGCATGGTGATGAGGAAACTTTAAGCAAGCTTGATGAATGTAATGGCAGCAAATATGTTGATGATATCATCATGCCAAGTGGACCAATCACAAGATCACAATCAAAGAAATTCCAGCATGTGTTCCAACACTTCATACAAAGGTGGATTAATGAAGAGGGAGACCAACTTGTAGTGAATATGATGGATCATGAAGAGGAAGTCAGAAACTCACCAACAAGCATGAAGAATCTGCCCATAAGTATGGTGATGGGCATTAGCACGAATTTGGAATATAATATTGATATGGTTTAGTGTTAGTGTGACTAGACACATGTGAACCAACACCAAAATGAATGTACAATCTGCCCATCTATGTTGTCAGAATTATGGGCAGTAATTTAGAGTATATTATTGAGGTGGATGAACAATTAATGCTGTTGTGACTAGATACATGTAAACCTAGACTTTAAGCCATTAGTTCTTCTTTTCCAACTATATAAGGATGGGAAAAAGAACTTAATAGGGTTGACTACGAAATTCCAGAATTGTTGAATGTAATTTCTGTGTTTTCAAGTTTGAGAGGTTTTCTTCTTATTCTTGTTGCATGAAGAATTGGTTCTAACTTATCAAGTCTCACTTGTGGCGTTTTAATCAATTCATTTCTTCATCCCAATCACCCAAGTTCTCAATTACAGGTTAGTTGTGGGTTTGGTAGGGAGGATTTGTTTTTGAGTTCTAAGATTCTATGCTAGATGTGTATGTGGGGTTCTAGATGTAATATTTGATCCATGGGTTCCGCATCATTTGGTATCAGAGCTTTTGCTTGAAGATAAATCTCTAGGTATCTTTTATGTTTTAATTATCCAAAGGAAAAAAAAAAGAAAAAAAAAACGAATCAGATTCAGTTTCTATATTTCTTCATTTTCTGTTCTTGTTGCACCTTGTTCTTATTCTTCAAATCTGTGAACTTTTGTTTAATTTTTCAATTTCTATCCTTGTTTACTGAAAGTTCAAAAGAAAAAAAAGAGGAAAAGATCAAAAGAAAAACAAAAAAAAAAAGAAAAGAGAATCAGATTCAACTTCCTCAACATAAAAGAAAAAAAAAATCGTACCTGTTTCTATCCAGAATTTTTCTTCACAAGTGTTTGAGATTTTTTGCATATTTATACCATTAACAGCTTGATACCTTATTATATTTGATCAAATTACATCAGCTCCTCATTATGCATCCATTTAGCATTTAAAAATCTGATATTTAGAGCATTTCTTGCATTGGGAATAGATTTAAGTTGCATATTCAGATTACTCATTGGAGTGATTTGAATTCTGTTTTTTTTTTAGCATCCATAATTGTTTTTCTTTGTATTCTTAGTTTCATTCTTTCATATACCTCTTGTTTCTTGTATGCATTAAGTAGCTAATTCTCAATCATAGTTACTTTGCTTTGATTAACACAAATACTTTTGCTTCTTGTGTTAACTTTTAGTTCTTGTTGTTTAAAATTAAATTGCTTCTAGAATTGCTGAATTCATTTTGTTCTTAGGTTCCTTGTAGAGTCTTTAAAACAAAACTTGTTTTACTTGATTTAAGTGGATTCAATTCTGAAATTCAACTTGATAAAAGAAGAATTGAGAGGTAAAAAGGACCAAGGTTTGAGTGAAATACAAGAGGAGTGTCAATCTGATCTTGAGTGAAACACGTAAGGGAGTGAGGTGAGGAAATTTTCTTTACTAACATTTTCTTGTAGGTTCTTCTTACACCATGTCAAATTCTGGGAGTGAAAAACGTGATATGACCATAAATGACATAGCCTTCATGTTAGAGGCAATGCAAAGGAGATTTGAAAGGTTTGATTTGACCATAAAAAACATGAGAGGTGATGTAGACAGCATAATGCAAAGGCAGCGAAATGATACCAATCGAAGGGGGCAGAATAGAGGGAGAGGAAACATGATGAATGATGATGAGATAGAGAGGGAAGATGATGAAGAAAGTGAGGAATCAATTGCTCAAAGAAGACCTCAACAAAGGGACAGTAACATATCTTCCATAAAAATGAAGATACCATCATTCAAGGGGAGAAATGATGCTGAAACTTACCTTGAATGGGAAAGAAAAGTTGAGTTGGTGTTTGATTGTCATAATTATAGTGAAATGAAGAAAGTTAAAATTGCAGCAGTTGAATTCACAGATTATGCACTAATTTGGTGGGATCAATTGATGATTTCCAAGAGGAGAAATGGAGAAAGAACCATCACTACTTGGTCTGAAATGAAAACTGTGATGAGAAAGAGATTTGTACCATCTTACTACTATAGGGAGCTTCACCAAAAATTACAGCGGTTAACTCAAGGATCCATGTCAGTGGAGGATTACCATAAAGAGATGGAGATGATCATGAGTAGAACTAATATAGAGGAGGATCCAGAAATCACTATGGCTCGATTTTTGACTGGGCTGAATAGAGAGATAGCTAACATAATTGAATTACATCATTATGTGGAGCTTGAAGATATGGTACACATGGCCATGAAAGTGGAGAAGCAACTGAAACTCAAGGGAGCAGCAAAGGGATTTTCTAATTCTAGCTCTAGTTTCACTTCAAAATGGCCAAAGAAAGATGATAATCCTAAAGGGAAGGAGGCTGCCTGGAAAGGAAAGGAAAAACAAGTTCTAGATGTCCCTAAAGGTAACTCTAAAACATCTAACTCTAATCAAAAGCATAGTACCATTAAATGCTTTAGGTGTTTAGGAGTAGGGCATATAGCATCTCAATGTCCAAATAAGAAGATCATGTTGATACGAGATAATGGTGAAATTGATAGTGCTAGTGAACATGAAAGTGATGATGATAATGATAGCATGCCACCATTAGAAGAAATTGAACATATTATTGAATATCCTGCCCATGGTGAATCTTTGGTTATTAGAAGAGCTTTAAACATGCAAATTAAAGATGAAGAAAGTAATCAAAGAGAGAACATTTTCCATACTCGTTGCATTGTGAATGGAAAAGTGTGCAGCATGATCATTGATGGGGGTAGTTGTGCAAATGTTGCTAGTACTGATTTTGTGGATAAATTAGGGTTAGCATGCACAAAACATCCTAGTCCTTACAAGCTGCAATGGTTGAATGATAGTGGAGAGGTGAGGGTAACGAAGCAGGTTCTGTTTTCTTTTGCAATTGGGAGATACAAAGATGAAGTTTGCTGTGATGTTGTGCCTATGCATGCTAGCCATATCCTTCTTGGTCGTCCATGGCAGTTTGATAGAAAAGCTTTGCATGATGGCTTTAAGAATCATTATTCTTTCAGCCTAAATGGTTTAAATTTCACTCTTGCTCCATTGTCACCTAAACAAGTGTATGAAGATCAAGTAAATATTTTGAGATCATTTGAAAAGAATTCTGGTTGTGAGGGTAAAACAAATAAAAAGGGAGTACAAGAGGCCAAGTGTGAGAAAAAGAATGATAAAAATGGCCCATTGGTGAGAGAAAAAGAGAAAGGGAGAAAAAATAAAAGAGAGTGTTTCTATGCAAAAGAAAAGGAGTTAAGGAGTGCTTTTTGTGAGAAAAGAAGTCTGATTGTACTTAGGTACAAAGAGACCTTGATTTCTACATCTAACCTTGATAACCCTTTGCCTAGTTGTGTTAGTTCTCTTTTACAGGAATTTGGAGATGTTTTTCCAGAAGATGTTCCCAAAGGTTTACCACCTTTAAGAGGGATTGAGCATCAAATTGACTTCATTCCGGGCTCAACGATTCCTAATCGACCAGCTTATAGAAGTAATCCGGAGGAAACCAAGGAACTTCAAAGGCAAGTGGAGGAGTTGCTAGCAAAGGGACATGTGCGTGAAAGTCTTAGCCCATGTGCTGTTCCGGTGTTATTAGTCCCAAAGAAAGATGGATCATGGAGAATGTATGTGGACTGCCGAGCAATCAATAAAATCACAGTGAAGTATAGACATCCAATTCCTAGACTTGATGATATGCTTGATGAGTTGAGTGGTTCTTGCATTTTTACTAAGATTGATTTGAAAAGTGGTTACCATCAAATTAGGATGAAAGAAGGAGATGAGTGGAAAACTGCATTCAAAACAAAATATGGTCTTTATGAGTGGTTAGTTATGCCATTTGGTTTATCTAATGCACCTAGTACATTCATGAGATTAATGAACCATGTTCTGCGTGCATATCTTGGTAAATTTGTTGTTGTATATTTTGATGACATACTCATTTATAGCAAATCAGTAGATGAACATGTAGAACATATTAGGGTTATTCTTGATGTTTTGAGAAAGGAAGAATTATATGCCAACTTGAAAAGGTGCATGTTTTGTAGTGATAAAATCATATTCTTAGGTTTTATGGTTAGTGCACAAGGAATTGAGGTTGATGATGAAAAGGTAAAGGCAATAAGAGATTGGCCAGCACCTAAAACCGTGAGTGAGGTAAGAAGTTTTCATGGTTTGGCTAGTTTCTATAGAAGGTTTGTTAAAGATTTTAGTTCCATTGCTGCACCATTAAATGAATTGGTAAAAAAGGATGTAAAGTTTAATTGGACTAAAATTCATGAAAGGGCATTCAATTTGTTGAAAGAAAGGTTAACTACTGCTCCAATTCTTGCTTTACCAGATTTTGATAAGACCTTCGAATTAGAGTGTGATGCTTCAGGTGTGGGCATAGGTGCTGTTTTGATGCAAGAAGGGAAACCAATTGCATATTTTAGTGAGAAGCTTCATGGTGCACAATTAAATTATTCCACTTATGACAAGGAGTTGTATGCTTTGGTAAGAGCTTTACAAGTGTGGCAACATTACTTATTGCCTAAAGAGTTTGTTATTCATACAGATCATGAATCATTAAAGCATCTAAAGGGGCAAACCAAGCTGAACCGAAGGCATGGAAAGTGGATAGAGTTCATTGAGCCATTTCCATATGTGATAAAGTATAAGCGTGGCAAGGACAATGTAGTAGCAGATGCACTTTCAAGAAGGTATTCCTTAATCTCAACTCTTAATTCTAAGTTATTAGGCTTTGAGCAAATTAAGGATATGTATGCCAATGATGTTGACTTTGCAAATGTTTATAAAGCATGTGAGCATTCTGCATTTCAGAAGTTTTATAGGCATGATGGGTACTTGTTTAAGGATGGAAGATTATGCATGCCTAGTTGCTCATTAAGGGAATTGCTTGTGCGTGAGGCACATAGTGGAGGACTCATGGGACATTTTGGGATATTTAAGACTTTAGACATTCTGCATGAACATTTCTATTGGCCAAACATGAGAAAGGATGTTGAAAGAATTTGTGCCAAGTGTATTGCATGTAAACAAGCAAAATCTAAGTCTTTACCTCATGGGCTGTATACTCCTTTACCTATTCCTAATGCACCTTGGATGGACATATCTATGGACTTTGTTTTGGGGCTGCCTAGGACTAGAAAAGGAAAAGATAGCATATTTGTTATTGTTGATAGATTCAGCAAAATGGCTCATTTCATTGCATGTCACAAAACTGATGATGCAACAAATATTGCAAATTTGTTCTTTGGGGAAGTAGTTCGGTTGCATGGAATTCCTAAAACAATTGTAAGTGATAGAGATGTGAAGTTCTTAAGTCATTTTTGGCGTGTTTTATGGAATAAGTTAGGTACTAAATTGTTGTTCTCTACAACTTGTCATCCACAAACTGATGGACAAACAGAAGTGGTAAATAGGACTTTAGGATCTTTGTTACGTGCTGTTGTGGGTAAGAATTTGAAAACTTGGGAAGATTGTTTGCCATTAGTGGAGTTTACATATAATAGAAGCATACATTCTTCTACTGGTTATTCACCATTTGAAATTGTTTATGGTTTTAATCCACTTACACCACTTGATTTGTTTCCTTTGCCATTAAATGAAATAACTAACTTAGATGGTGAAAAGAAAGCTGAGTTGGTTAAGCAGATACATGAGAAGGCACGAGCTCATCTTGAGAAGAAATATGAATCAGTTGCCCATAATGCAAATAGAAGAAGGAAACATGTGATTTTCCAACCTGGTGATTGGGTATGGGTTCATATGAGGAAGGAAAGATTTCCTAAACAAAGGAAATCCAAGTTGGATGCAAGGGGAGATGGCCCATTCCAAGTTTTAGAACGGATCAATGACAATGCCTACAAAATTGATCTACCAGGTAAGTATAATGTTTCTGCAACTTTCAATGTTCGTGATCTTTCTCCTTTTGATGTAGGCTCAGATTTGAGGACAAATCTTTTTGAGCAAGGAGGGAATGATGAGGAAACTATAAGCAAGCTTGATGAATGTAATGGCAGCAAATATGTTGATGATATCATCATGCCAAGTGGACCAATCACAAGATCACAATCAAAGAAATTCCAGCATGTGTTCCAACACTTCATACAAAGGTGGATTAATGAAGAGGGAGACCAACTTGTAGTGAATATGATGGATCATGAAGAGGAAGTCAGAAACTCACCAACAAGCATGAATAATCTGCCCATAAGTATGGTGATGGGCATTAGCACGAATTTGGAATATAATATTGATATGGTTTAGTGTTAGTGTGACTAGACACATGTGAACCAACACCAAAATGAATGTAAAATCTGCCCATCTATGTTGTCAGAATTATGGGCAGTAATTTAGAGTATATTATTGAGGTGGATGAACAATTAATGCTATTGTGACTAGATACATGTAAACCTAGACTTTAAGCCATTAGTTCTTCTTTTCCAACTATATAAGGATGGGAAAAAGAACTTAATAGGGTTGACTACGAATTTCCAGAATTGTTGAATGTAATTTCTGTGTTTTCAAGTTTGAGAGGTTTTCTTCTTATTCTTGTTGCATGAAGAATTGGTTCTAACTTATCAAGTCTCACTTGTGGCATTTTAATCAATTCATTTCTTCATCCCAATCACCCAAGTTCTCAATTACAGGTTAGTTGTGGGTTTGGTAGGGAGGATTTGTTTTTGAGTTCTAAGATTCTATGCTAGATGTGTATGTGGGGTTCTAGATGTAATATTTGATCCATGGGTTCCGCATCACATGGTGCATGTATATTTTCGAAAATTGATCTTAAAAGTGGTTATCATCAAATAAGAATGAGATTAGGAGATGAATGGAAAACAGCTTTTAAGACTCAATATGGTTTGTATGAATGGTTAGTCATGCCTTTTGGACTAAGCAATGCACCTAATACTTTCACGAGATTAATGAATCATGTCTTGCGTTGGAGACGTGGCAGCATTATCTTTGGCCAAAGGAGTTTGTTATTCATAGTGATCATGAATCACTAAAATACTTGAAAGGACAAAGCAAGCTGAACAAACGCCATGCCAAATAGAGTGAATTATTGAAGTGTTTCCATATGTGATTCAATATAAGCAAGGAAAAGAAAATGTTGTTGCTAATGTGATACGAGCAAGGACCCTAACTCCACCACAAAAGCTAGCTCAAGAGTGGAGGTTTAGCCCATGCTTATATAGTAGCCAGGATCTCCTTACACGGCCGATGTGGGATCACATCATCCTCCCCTTCTTTAGACTGCACGTCCTCGTGCTCGTGCCAACTCAATCGTTTTTACCCGCAGTCCACACACGAGTCGCTTGTGCCAACTCACTCGTTAACCCGCACTCGAGCCAAGGAACGAAGGGACAAGGACCACACCGGTGCGTGCAAGGTTGGCTCTGATACCAAATGATGCGGAACCCATGGATCAAATATTACATCTAGAACCCCACATACACATCTAGCATAGAATCTTAGAACTCAAAAACAAATCCTCCCTACCAAACCCACAACTAACCTGTAATTGAGAACTTGGGTGATTGGGATGAAGAAATGAATTGATTAAAACGCCACAAGTCAAACTTGATAAGTTAGAACCAATTCTTCATGCAACAAGAATAAGAAGAAAACCTCTCAAACTTGAAAACACTTAGATTACAATGATAACAATCTGCCAATTTCGTAGTAACCCTATTAAGTTCTTTTTCCCATCCTTATATAGTTGGAAAAGAAGAACTAATGGCTTAAAAGTCTAGGTTTACATGTATCTAGTCACAATAGCATTAATTGTTCATCCACATCAAGAATATACTCTAAATTACTGCCCATAATTATGACAACATTGATGGGCAGATTCCACATGCATTTTGGTGTTGGTTCACATGTGTCTAGTCACACTAGCACTAAACCATGTCAATATTATATTCCAAATTCGTGCTAATACCCATCACCATACTTATGGGCAGATTCTTCATGCTTGTTGGTGATTTTCTGACTTCCTCTTCATGATCCATCATATTCACTATAAGTTGGTCTCCCTCTTCATTAATCCACCTTTGAATGAAGTGCTGGAACACATGCTGGAGTTTCTTTGATTGTGATCTTGTGATTGGTCCACTTGGCATAATGATATCATCAACATATTTCCTATAAGGAAAACTATTAACTAAATATTACAATAAAAACCTAATAAGCAAAATATGGAGGGGACCACTTAAAAGACTCAAAAAACACGCCCCAAACATGTGTTAAGCATGCCAAAGTCGTTCTTGCTGAAACTAGTATAGGGGGTTGTGAAACAGTAGATTTCACAGGGGGTTGTGGGACTTTCTGGACAAGCAGCACATTTCACAGGGTGGTTGTGGTATTGGCTAGACAATTCGCACATTTCAGCACCATGTGTACAATCCAGCACCATGACTAGCTTGGGTTGGTCTTCTAGTTCCTTCTCGCACTTGTCCCATGCTAATTCAGTCACCTCTCTTGTAATAAAGTATTGAATATGCATTCCAAGAGTGATGCCATATTTCTTTGCTTTATTCCTCGTCAATGACCCTTGTTGTAGCACCAATGGATCCTTGCTATGCTTGTTCATAAATCTCTAGGTATCTTTTATGTTTTAATTATCCAAAAAAAAAAAGAAAAGAAAAACGAATAAGATTCAGTTTCTATACTTCTTCATTTTCTGTTCTTGTTGCACCTTGTTCTTATTCTTCAAATTTGTGAACTTTTGTTTAATTTTTCAATTTCTATCCTTGTTTACTGAAAGTTCAAAAAAAAAAAAGAGGAAAAGATCAAAAGAAAAACAACAAAAAAAAGAAAAGAGAATCAGATTCAACTTCCTCAACATAAAAGAAAAAAAAAATCGTACCTGTTTCTGTCCAGAATTTTTCTTCACAAGTGTTTGAGATTTTTTTGCATATTTATACCATTAACAGCTTGCTACCTTATTATATTTGATCAAATTACATCAGCTCCTCATTATGCATCCATTTAGCATTTAAAATCTGATATTTAGAGCCTTTCTTGCATTGGGAATAGATTTAGGTTGCATATTCAGATTATTCATTGGAGTGATTTGAATTCTGTTTTTTTTAGGATACAGAATTGTTTTTCTTTGTATTCTTAGTTTCATTCTTTCATATACCTCTTGTTTCTTGTATGCATTAAGTAGCTAATTCTCAATCATAGTTACTTTGGTTTGATTAACACAAATACTTTTGCTTCTTGTGTTAACTTTCAGTTCTTGTTGTCTAAAATTAAATTGCTTCTAGAATTGCAGAATTCATTTTGTTCATTAGGTTCCTTGTAGAGTCTTTAAAACAAAACTTGTTTTACTTGATTTAAGTGGATTCAATTCTGAAATTCAACTTGATAAAAGAAGAATTGAGAGGTAAAAAGGAACAAGGTTTGAGTGAAATACAAGAGGAGTGACAATCTGATCTTGAGTGAAACACGTAAGGGAGTGAGGTGAGGAAATTTTCTTTACTAACATTTTCTTGTAGGTTCTTCTTACACCATGTCAAATTCTGGGAGTGAAAAACGTGATATGACCATAAATGACATAGCCTTCATGTTAGAGGCAATGCAAAGGAGATTTGAAAGGTTTGATTTGACCATAAACAACATGAGAGGTGATGTAGACAGCATAATGCAAAGGCAGCGGAATGATACTAATCGAAGGGGGCAGAATAGAGGGAGAGGAAACATGATGAATGATGATGAGATAGAGAGGGAAGATGATGAAGAAAGTGAGCAATCAATTGCTCAAAGAAGACCTCAACAAAGGGACAGTAACATATCTTCCATAAAAATGAAGATACCATCCTTCAAGGGGAGAAATGATGCTGAAGCTTACCTTGAATGGGAAAGAAAAGTTGAGTTGGTGTTTGATTGTCATAATTATAGTGAAATGAAGAAAGTTAAAATTGCAGCAGTTGAATTCACAGATTATGCACTAATTTGGTGGGATCAATTGATGATTTCCAAGAGGAGAAATGGAGAAAGAACCATCACTACTTGGGCTGAAATGAAAACTGTGATGAGAAAGAGATTTGTACCATCTTACTACTATAGGGAGCTTCACCAAAAATTACAGCGGTTAACTCAAGGATCCATGTCAGTGGAGGATTACCATAAAGAGATGGAGATGATCATGAGTAGAACTAATATAGAGGAGGATCCAGAAATCACTATGGCTCGATTTTTGAGTGGGCTGAATAGAGAGATAGCTAACATAATTGAATTACATCATTATGTGGAGCTTGAAGATATGGTACACATGGCCATGAAAGTGGAGAAGCAACTGAAACTCAAGGGAGCAGCCAAGGGATTTTCTAATTCCAGCTCTAGTTTCACCTCAAAATGGCCAAAGAAAGATGATAATCCTAAAGGGAAGGAGGCTGCCTGGAAAAGAAAGGAAAAACAAGTTCTAGATGACCCTAAAGGTAACTCTAAAACATCTAACTCTAATCAAAAGCATAGTACCATTAAATGCTTTAGGTGTTTAGGAGTAGGGCATATAGCATCTCAATGTCCAAATAAGAAAATCATGTTGATACGAGATAATGGTGAAATTGATAGTGCTAGTGAACATGAAAGTGATGATGATAATGATAGCATGCCACCATTAGAAGAAATAGAACATATTATTGAATATCCTGCCCATGGTGAATCTTTGGTTATTAGAAGAGCTTTAAACATGCAAATTAAAGATGAAGAAAGTAATCAAAGAGAGAACATTTTCCATACTCGTTGCATTGTGAATGGAAAAGTGTGCAGCATGATCATTGATGGGGGTAGTTGTGCAAATGTTGCTAGTACTGATTTTGTGGATAAATTAGGGTTAGCATGCACAAAACATCCTAGTCCTTACAAGCTGCAATGGTTGAATGATAGTGGAGAGGTGAGGGTAACAAAGCAGGTTCTGTTTTCTTTTGCAATTGGGAGATACAAGGATGAAGTTTGCTGTGATGTTGTGCCTATGCATGCTAGCCATATCCTTCTTGGTCGTCCATGGCAGTTTGATAGAAAAGCTTTGCATGATGGCTTTAAGAATCATTATTCTTTCAGCCTAAATGGTTTAAATTTCACTCTTGCCCCATTGTCACCTAAACAAGTGTATGAAGATCAAGTAAATATTTTGAGATTATTTGAAAAGAATTCTGGTGGTGAGGGTAAAACAAATAAAAATGGAGTAAAAGAGGCCAAGTGTGAGGAAAAGAATGATAAAAATGGCCCATTGGTGAGAGAAAAAGAGAAAGGGAGAGAAAATAAAAGAGAGTGTTTCTATGCAAAAGAAAAGGAGTTAAGGAGTGCTTTTTGTGAGAAAAGAAGTCTGATTGTACTTAGGTACAAAGAGACCTTGATTTCTACATCTAACCTTGATAACCCTTTGCCTAGTTGTGTTAGTTCTCTTTTACAGGAATTTGGAGATGTTTTTCCAGAAGATGTACCCAAAGGTTTACCACCTTTAAGAGGGATTGAGCATCAAATTGACTTCATTCCGGGCTCAACAATTCCTAACCGACCAGCTTATAGAAGTAATCCGGAGGAAACCAAGGAACTTCAAGGGCAAGTGGAGGAGTTGCTAGCAAAGGGACATGTGTGTGAAAGTATTAGTCCATGTACTATTCTGGTTTTACTAGTCCTAAAGAAGGATGAATCATTTGCCCATAAAGCAAATAAAAGAAGGAAACATGTGATTTTCCAACCTGGTAATTGGGCATGGGTTCATGTGAGAAAGAAAAGATTTCCTAAACAAAGAAAATCCAAGTTGGATGCAAGGGGAGATGGTCCTTTCCAAGTATTGGAGCAAATCAATGACAATGCCTACAAGATCGACTTACCTGGTGAGTATGGTGTTAGTGCTACTTTTAATGTAACTGATTTATCTCCTTTTGATGATGCAGATTTGAGGACAAATCTTTTTAAAGAAGGGGAGAATGATGTGAACCAGCATAGCAAGGATCCATTGGTGCTACAACAAGGGTCATTGACGAGGAATAAAGCAAAGAAATATGGCATCACTCTTGGAATGCATATTCAATACTTTATTACAAGAGAGGTGACTGAATTAGCATGGGACAAGTGCGAGAAGGAACTAGAAGACCAACCCAAGCTAGTCATGGTGCTGGATTGTACACATGGTGCTGAAATGTGCGAATTGTCTAGCCAATACCACAACCACCCTGTGAAATGTGCTGCTTGTCCAGAAAGTCCCACAACCCCCTGTGAAATCTACTGTTTCACAACCCCCTATACTAGTTTCAGCAAGAACGACTTTGGCATGCTTAACACATGTTTGGGGCGTGTTTTTTGAGTCTTTTAAGTGGTCCCCTCCATATTTTGCTTATTAGGTTTTTATTGTAATATTTAGTTAATAGTTTTCCTTATAGGAAATATGTTGATGATATCATTATGCCAAGTGGACCAATCACAAGATCACAATCAAAGAAACTCCAGCATGTGTTCCAGCACTTCATTCAAAGGTGGATTAATGAAGAGGGAGACCAACTTGTAGTGAATATGATGGATCATGAAGAGGAAGTCAGAAAATCACCAACAAGCATGAAGAATCTGCCCATAAGTATGGTGATGGGTATTAGCACGAATTTGGAATATAATATTGACATGGTTTAGTGCTAGTGTGACTAGACACATGTGAACCAACACCAAAATGCATGTGGAATCTGCCCATCAATGTTGTCATAATTATGGGCAGTAATTTAGAGTATATTCTTGATGTGGATGAACAATTAATGCTATTGTGACTAGATACATGTAAACCTAGACTTTTAAGCCATTAGTTCTTCTTTTCCAACTATATAAGGATGGGAAAAAGAACTTAATAGGGTTACTACGAAATTGGCAGATTGTTATCATTGTAATCTAAGTGTTTTCAAGTTTGAGAGGTTTTCTTCTTATTCTTGTTGCATGAAGAATTGGTTCTAACTTATCAAGTTTGACTTGTGGCGTTTTAATCAATTCATTTCTTCATCCCAATCACCCAAGTTCTCAATTACAGGTTAGTTGTGGGTTTGGTAGGGAGGATTTGTTTTTGAGTTCTAAGATTCTATGCTAGATGTGTATGTGGGGTTCTAGATGTAATATTTGATCCATGGGTTCCGCATCATAATGCCTTATCTAGGAGGTATGCCCTAATCTCTATGCTTGATGCTAGACTTCTAGGATTTGAGCATATGAAAGAATTGTATAAGCATGACTCTGAATTTGCACAAATATATGCCTCTTGTGAAAATGCTGCCTTTGAAAAATTTTATAGGCATGATGGTTTTTTATTTAGAGAGAAATGACTTTGTGTTCCAAATAGCTCTATAAGAGGATTGCTTGTAAGAGAGTCACATGGGGGAGGTTTAATGGGACATTTTGGGGTGGCTAAAACATTAGAAATTCTGAATGAACATTTTTATTGGCCACATATGAGGAAAGATGTAGAGAAATTTTGTGCTAAATGCGTGACATGTATGAAAGCAAAGTCCAAAGTAAGACTACATGGTTTGTATATGCCTTTAAGTGTACCTAGTGAACCTTGGGTAGACTTATCTATGGACTTTATTTTGGGGGTACCTAGGACAAAAAAGGGAAATGATAGTTTATTTGTTGTGGTTGATAGATTTTCTAAAATGGCACATTTCATTCCATGTCATAAAACTGATGATGCATACCATATATCTGATTTGTTCTTTAGAGAAGTAGTGAGATTGCATGGTATTCCTAGGACCATAGTAAGTGATCGAGATGTAAAATTTTTGAGTCATTTTTGGAAAGTCCTATGGGGAAAGTTAGGTACAAAGCTCTGTTTCTCTACTACATGCCATCTGCAAACAGATGGGCAGACGAAAGTTTTTAATAGAACTGTGGGCACTCTTCTTCGTACCATGATTAAACAAAATTTGAAGACATGGGAGGAATGCATACCATTTATTGAATTTGCATATCATAGATCAATGCATTCATCCACTGGATTTTCACCCTTTGAGCTTGTCTATGGTTTTAATCCACTTACTCCATTAGATTTGTTGCCTCTTCCTACTAATGAGCTTACTAGTTTTGATGGTAAAAAGAAAGCTGAATTGGTGAAGCAAATGCATCAAAGGGCTAAGCAACAAATGGAGAAGGTTAATGAGAATAGAGCAACCAAAGTATACAAAGGAAGGAAAAAGATGGTGTTCCAGCCTGGTGATCTGGTATGGGTTCATTTGCGAAAAGAAAGGTTTCCTACACAAAGGAAATCAAAATTGCAGCCGAGAAGTGATGGACCATTTGAAGTACTCGAAAGGATTAATGATAATGCCTACAAGATTAATCTACCAGGTGAGTATGGTGTAAGTGCAACTTTTAATGTTTCTGATCTTGCTCCTTACTATTCAGATGATGAAGATTCGAGGACGACTTCTTTTGAAGAGGGAGAGGATGATGAGGATCTGATTGCTAGCATACAACACCAAGGACCTGTTACTCGATCAATGGCAAGAAAACTTCAAAGATTAGTTTCCAAACATCTATATGTTCTTAATACAATTGGAACGTTTAAGACTTGAAGAAAATAAGAGCAAAGAAGTTGTTTGGTTGCACGTGTCCAAATTGCAATCTACCCAAGAGGCCAATTGACCCAAAGGAGTTAGAATACATATTGGCATCTATCATTATACCTTTAGGAGCTAAATACATACCATTCACGTACCATTGGATGCCCATATATTAAGAGTGGCCGAAACTCACATTGGGAGTCAAAGATGCCTTTTAAAAGCTAGTGGGAGACAAGCTATATGGCTGCCCAATTTGTTTTATGTAACCACATCATTATATTTGTATTTTTTCATCATTTCACTTGTTTTATGCTTTCTTTAAGTCTTTAAAAACAGATGTAATGGCAGACTTTGAACTTAATGAATATTATGAGTTTTCTCTCCATTTTTGAGAGCTTTGAGAGGTTTTTAGCCTTCTTTTGAGTTCTGGTTAGAACTTGCACGAATTCCTTGCAAAAATAACAAAGTTTGCTAGGTCTTAACTTATATTCAAGGTTTTTCCTTCACAAGTTGGGGTTGGGACTTGAATCTTTGGTTTCCAGCCATATAGCTTCAGTTTTACATCACAAGTTGGTGTTGGGTTGAAGGTGCTAGTTGGTGTTCTTATGTTTTGGAGACGATCCGTAGCTTGAGCTTCCTTAGGAATTAAATTCCAGCAAGCCAGGCTCACATCATTTGGTATCAAAGCTTAGGCTCTCCAAATCAGGTTTTTAGCATCATTCCTTCTTGTTTATGTCAATATATATATATATATTGTCTTCCTTTGAGTCATTTTCTGCCATTAGTTTAATTTCTACAAGCTGTATGCTTTCTTGTTTCTTTGAGTCCTTCTTCCTTAATGTTGTTGCTGGATTAATTTAAAAAAAAGAAAGAAAGAAAGAAAGAACAGAAAAGAAAAGAAAAAAAAAAGAGAAAACAACAACTAATCTCTCAATTTTGCTAGTGGGTTAGAAACTGAAGTTGGGTTTGCACATAACCAAATCTTCTCAAATTTTACATGCTTGTTTCAGATGCTAAACTTAGCTTGGAAATCAAAATTTAAGTCAAAATTCCTCCATTTGCCTAGTTATCCATATATTGCAGCCAATTTAGCTAGTTTTGTGTCCAAAAGTGAACGTGTATGTAAATATGTCCAAATCCTTTCAAATTTTACAGGCATATTTTAGATATTCAGCTAAGCCTACATATTAAATTTCATGTCAAAATTCGATCGTTTGCTTGGTTGTCCATATATTACCGCTAGTTAGCCATTTTTGGGTCCAAAACATAAACATTTCATAAAAGACCTAAAAATTCGTTTTTCTTCTTCTATTTTGTCTCAATATATTGTCCTAAATTCAGTTTTGTCAAATTCTTCCCTTTAGTAATGTTTGTCTAAAATTTTAGTTTCTTTCGTCCTTAGGTTTCAAATATCAGATATTCTGTTTTTTTTTCCAGCTTGTTTTACTCTTGTTCCATTCTTGAATGTGTTTTAAACCTTGCAATTTAGTTATTTAGTTGAGGAAATATTAAGTTCTTGCTAGAACATGGAAGGGGCTGAAGTGAGTAAAAAAAAGGCATAGAGTGGTGAGATTGTTAGAGGGTAAAAGCTAAAGTTTGAGTGAAACACAGATTGAGTGTTACCAGATTAGAGTGAAACACATGAGGGAGTGTGTGAGAGAATATTTCTAACATTTTTTTTACAGCAATCAGTATGTCAACAAAATGAGATAGTGATCGAGAGAGCAACCAGCCCCAAGAGGAGCCAGAAGCTTCTTATGTTCTTAAGGCATTGCAATCTCAATTTCAAAGGATGAATGTGTTGTTTGTTGATATTAGAGAATAGATGGAAAAACACTCAAAGAAAATTGAAGAATTGCAGCAAGCAAGCTCTACAAATCAAAGGAATTTAGGAAGGGATGAACGAGATAATTTTCATAGGGAGCAAAACACAAATAGGGGGCAGAATAGAGGTAGGCGCGCTGGACTAAATGATTTGCCAGTTTTCAATGACTTGGAGGATGTAGATGAAGATAATCTTGATGATGATGATGGGCAGCAATCTGTTGCACTTGATGATGTTATTAGACCAAGATATATGAGAGGTAATATGGGTGGTAGAGGTGGTGGCAGAAATATTAGGCAAGAAACTATGGAAAATGCAAGAGGGAGAGGGAGAGTAGACAGCAACGTTAATGGAATTAAAATGAAAATTCCATCATTCCAAGGCAAAGCAAATCCAGATGCATATTTGGAATGGGAGAGAAAGACCGAACTCATCTTTGATTGCCACAAGTATAGTGAGCAAAAGAAGGTGACACTTGCTGTGGTAGAGTTTACTGATTATGCATTAGTTTGGTGGGATCAATTACTCACTAAACGAAGAAGAAATGGCATGAGAGGAGTGCAGACTTGGGATGAGTTGAAACAGGTCATGAGAGATCGATTTGTTCCACAACACTACCATAGAGAGTTGCATCAAAGATTACAAGGGCTGGTGCAGGGCAATAAAAGTGTGGAAGAATATTTTCAAGAAATGGAAATGGCTATGATACGAGCTAATATAGAAGAAGAAAGGGAAACAACTATGGCACGGTTCCTACATGGGCTGAAAGATGAAATTGCCGACATAGTGGAGCTGCATCATTATGTGGAGCTTGATGATATGTTAAATATGGCAATCAAGGTAGAAAAACAACTCAACAAGAAGAAAATAACCAGATTGGGTATGGGAATGAATTCTACCAACAAGGTTCCATGGAAGCCAAATTGGAAGAAAGGGGAATCTAGTGAGAGTAAATTTTTTTCAAAGGAGAAGAAAGAGGGAAACAAGGCTGGAGAAAAACCCATTGTGATTGATAAGGGTAAGGCACCAATGAACTCCAGCAGAAGAACTAGAGACATCCAATGTTTTAGATGCTTAGGCAAGGGACATTATGCTGCACAATGTCCAAATAAAAGGGCAATGGTGATGAGGCCAAGTGGAGAGATAGAATCTGAAGATGATGAGGCTGTTAATGATGATTCAAGTGATGACATTCAACCTATGAGTGATGATAGTGATGTAGAGCATGCTGTACATGGCAACGTTCTAGTTGTTATGCGTGCTTTAAATACCCAAGTAAAGGCAGATGATGGTGATGAGCTATAAAGAGAAAATATCTTTCATACTAGGTGTCTAGTTAAAGATAGAGTTTGTAGCATGATAATAGACAGTGGAAGTTGCGTGAATGTGGCTAGTACTCTACTAGTGGAAAAACTTGATTTCCCTACTACAAAACATCCTAAGCCATATAGGTTGCAATGGTTTAATGATTATGGTGAAGTTAGGGTGACTAAGCAAGTACTGCTAACATTTTCCATTGGGAGGTATAAGGATGAAGTATTATGTGATGTTGTTCCTATGCATGCTAGTCATATTCTGCTTGGGAGGCCATGGCAATATGATAGAAGGGCTATACATGATGGATTCAAAAATATGTACTCTTGATTTTGAAGGTCGAAAGTTGACGCTTGCACCTTTGACACCGATGGAGGCTTTTGAAGACCAAAAGCGAATACAAGGTGCCATGGAAGAGAAAATGCAAAAAGAATCTGAAAAGAGAGTGAGAGAAAGAAAAGAGCAAGAGGAAAAACAAAGAATAAAAAAAGAGAAAGAAAAAGAAAATGAGAAAAAGAAAAAAATCTACAATAAAAATGAGAGTTGTGAGAAGAAAGTAAGTTTAGTTGCTAGGGGAAAAGATGTGAGGCAAGCCTATTCTTCAAATAATGTGATGCTACTCTTACTATGTAAGGGAGCTTTTCTTAATGTAACTGACCTTTATCCTCCTATTCCTAGTGTTGCATTGACTTTGTTGCAGGAATTTGATGATGTCTTTCCCGATGAAGTATCTAGCGGACTACCACCTATCAGAGGAATAGAACATCAAATTGATTTAGTTCCTGGAGCTGTAATTCCGAATCATCCAGCATATAGAACCAATCCTCAAGAGGCCAAAGAGTTACAAAAACAGGTGGAAGAATTACTTGCAAAGGGTCATGTCAGAGAAAGCACGATTCCATGCGCTGTACCGGTACTTTTGGTACCCAAAAAGGATGGGTCAATGCGAATGTGTGTGAATTGTCGCGCCTTCAACAAAATCACTGTAAAATATAGACATCCAATCCCTAGACTTGATGATATGCTTGATGAATTGCATGGTGCATGTATATTTTTGAAAATTGATCTTAAAAGTGGTTATCATCAAATAAGAATGAGATTAGGAGATGAATGGAAAACAGCTTTTAAGACTCAATATGGTTTGTATGAATGTTTAGTCATGCCTTTTGGACTAAGCAATGCACCTAGTACTTTCACGAGATTAATGAATCATGTCTTGCGTGCTTTTCTTGGAAAGTTTGTTGTTGTGTATTTTGATGATATTTTAGTGTATAGTCAAAGTTTAAATGATCATTTAATGCATTTAAGATGTGTGCTTGAAGTTCTTAGGAAAGAGAAATTGTATGCAAATTTAAAGAAATGTACATTCTGCATGAAAAAAGTCATTTTCTTAGGATTTGTACTGAGTGGGAAAGGAATTGAGGTTGATGAGGATAAGGTAAAAGCCATCAAAGAATGGTCTACACCAAAATCCGTGACTGATGTTAGGAGTTTTCATGGTCTTGCTAGTTTTTATAGGAGGTTTGTTAGAGATTTTAGCACAATTGCAGCCCCATTGAATGAAATAGTGAAGAAAAATGTAGGGTTCAGATGGAATGAGGAGCAGGAGCATGCATTTAGATTACTGAAAGAAAAATTATGTTCTGCACCATTACTTGCATTACCTGATTTTTCTAAGACTTTTGAAGTTGAATGTGATGCTTCCGAAGTGGGTATAGGTGCTGTTTTGATGCAGGAAAGAAGACCAATTGCATAATTTAGTGAGAAGCTAAGTGGAGCCCCTTTGAATTACTCTACTTATGACAAGGAGATGTATGCATTAGTTAGGGCGTTGGAGACGTGGCAGCATTATCTTTGGCCAAAAGAGTTTGTTATTCATAGTGATCATGAATCACTAAAATACTTGAAAGGACAAAGCAAGCTGAACAAACGCCATGCCAAATGGAGTGAATTTATTGAAGCATTTCCATATGTGATTCAATATAAGCAAGGAAAAGAAAATGTTGTTGCTAATGCCTTATCTAGGAGGTATGCCCTAATCTCTATGCTTGATGCTAGACTTCTAGGATTTGAGCATATGAAAGAATTGTATAAGCATAACTCTGAATTTGCACAATTATATGCCTCTTGTGAAAATGCTGCCTTTGAAAAATTTTATAGGCATGATGGTTTCTTATTTAGAGAGAAATGACTTTGTGTTCCAAATAGCTCTATAAGAGGATTGCTTGTAAGAGAGTCACATGGGGGAGGTTTAATGGGACATTTTGGGGTGGCTAAAACATTAGAAATTCTGAATGAACATTTTTATTGGCCACATATGAGGAAAGATGTAGAGAAATTTTGTGCTAAATGCGTGACATGTATGAAAGCAAAGTCCAAAGTAAGACTACATGGTTTGTATATGCCTTTAAGTGTACCTAGTGAACCTTGGGTAGACTTATCTATGGACTTTATTTTGGGGCTACCTAGGACAAAAAAGGGTCATGATAGTTGATTTGTTGTGGTTGATAAATTTTCTAAAATGGCACATTTCATTCCATGTCATAAAACTGATGATGCATACCATACATCTGATTTGTTCTTTAGAGAAGTAGTGAGATTGCATGGTATTCCTAGGACCATAGTAAGTGATCGAGATGTAAAATTTTTGAGTCATTTTTGGAAAGTCCTATGGGGAAAGTTAGGTACAAAGCTTTGTTTCTTTACTACATGCCATCTGCAAACAGATGGGCAGACGGAAGTTGTTAATAGGACTGTGGGCACTCTTCTTCGTACCATGATTAAACAAAATTTGAAGACATGGGAGGAATGCATACCATTTATTGAATTTGCATATCATAGATCAATGCATTCATCCACTGGATTTTCACCCTTTGAGCTTGTCTATGGTTTTAATCCACTTACTCCATTAGATTTGTTGCCTCTTCCTACTAATGAGCTTACTAGTTTTGATGGTAAAAAGAAAGCTGAATTGGTGAAGCCAATGTATCAAAGGGCTAAGCAACAAATGGAGAAGGTTAATGAGAATAGAGCAACCAAAGTATACAAAGGAAGGAAAAAGATGGTGTTCCAGCCTGGTGATCTGGTATGGGTTCATTTGCGAAAAGAAAGGTTTCCTACACAAAGGAAATCAAAATTGCAGCCGAGAAGTGATGGACCATTTGAAGTACTCGAAAGGATTAATGATAATGCCTACAAGATTAATCTACCAAATGAGTATGGCGTAAGTGCAACTTTTAATGTTTCTGATCTTGCTCCTTACTATGCAGATGATGAAGATTCGAGGACGAATTCTTTTGAAGAGGGAGAGGATGATGAGGATCTGATTGCTAGCATACAACACCAAGGACCTGTTACTCTATCAATGGCAAGAAAACTTCAAGGATTAGTTTCCAAACATCTATATGTTCTTAATACAATTGGAACGTTAAGACTTGAAGAAAATAAGAGCAAAGAAGCTGTTTGGTTGCACGTGTCCAAATTGCAATCTACCCAAGGGGCCAATTGACCCAAAGGAGTTAGAATACATATTGGCATCCATCATTATACCTTTGGGAGCTAAATACATACCATTCACGTACCATTGGATGCCCATATATTAAGAGTGGCTGAAACTCACATTGGGAGTCAAAGATGCCTTTTAAAAGCTAGTGTGAGACAAGCTATATGGCTGCCCAATTTGTTTTATGTAACCACATCATTATATTTGTATTTTTCCATCATTTCACTTGTTTTATGCTTTCTTTAAGTCTTTAAAAACAGGTGTAAAGGCAGACTTTGAACTTAATGAATATTCTGAGTTTTCTCTCCATTTTTGAGAGGTTTGAGAGGTTTTTAGCCTTCTTTTGAGTTCTGGTTAGAACTTGCATGAATTCCTTGCAAAAATAACCAAGTTTGCTAGGTCTTAACTTATATTCAAGGTTTTTCCTTCACAAGTTGGGGTTGGGTCTTGAATCTTTGGTTTCCAGCCATATAGCTTCAGTTTTACATCACAAGTTGGTGTTGGGTTGAAGGTGCTTGTTGGTGTTCTTATGTTTTGGAGACGATCCGTAGCTTGAACTTCCTTAGGAATTAAATCCCAGCAAGCCAGGCTCACATCACAGAGGAGCAAGCATAGGTGGCCAAAAATGCATAGAGCTCATTTTACCAAGTGGGCCAATTACAAGATTGCAGGACAAGAAGCTCAAATCTACCTTCTAAGGCTTTGTAAAGTTATTCATGGAAGAAAGGCTTGGTGGACATGCCTTTAATACTAAGGATATAGAGGAGAAGCAGACCATAAATTTAATCCAAGTATATGGGCCTATTATTTACTATGTATTAAGGCCCTGATGAGGAAACTATAAGCAGGCTTGATGAATATACACAAGACAACAAATATGTTAATGATTTCATTATGCCAAGTGGAGCAATCATAAGATCACAATCAAAGAAACTCCAGCATGTGTTCTAACACTTCATTCAAAGGTGGATTAATGAAGAGGGAGACCAACTTGCACTAAATATGAGGGATCATGAAGAGGAAGTCAGAAACTCACCAAGAAGCATGAAGAATCTGCCCATAAGTATGGTGATGGGCATTAGCACGAATTTGGAATATAATATTGATGTGGCTTAGTGCTAGTGTGTGATGCAAAACCCATGGATCTAATATTACATCTAGAACCCCACATACACATCTAGCATAGAATCTTAGAACTCAAAAACAAATCCTTCCTACCAAACCCACAACTAACCTGTAATTGAGAACTTGGGTGATTGGGATGAAGAAATGAATTGATTTAAAAGCCACAAGTCAGACTTGATAAGTAAGAACCAATTCTTCATGCAACAAGAATAAGAAGAAAACCTCTCAAACTTGAAAAAACATCAATTACATTCAGCATAAACTGGAAATTCGTAGTAACCCTCTTGAGTTCTTTTTCCCCTCCCTATATAGTTGGAAAAGAAGAACTAATGGCTTAAAAGTCTAGGTTTACATGTATCTAGTCACAATAGCATTAATTATTCATCCATATCAATAATATATTCTAAATTACTGCCCATAATTCTGACAACATTGATGGGCAGATTCTACATACATTTTGGTGTTGGTTCACATGTGTCTAGTCACACTAGTACTAAAGCACATCAATATTATATTCCAAATT
The DNA here is from genome assembly GCA_947685225.1 of Garcia nutans. Lineage (NCBI taxonomy): Eukaryota > Viridiplantae > Streptophyta > Magnoliopsida > Malpighiales > Euphorbiaceae > Garcia > Garcia nutans. The sequence continues at coordinate 23,657,564 of CANTUV010000044.1, forward strand.
CGAGCTAATGCCCATCACCATACTTATGGGCAGGTTCTTTATGCTTCTTGGAAAGTTTCTGACTTCCTCTTGATGATCCATCATATTCAGTACAAGTTGGTCTCCCTCTTCATTAATCCACCTTTGAATGAAGTGTCGGAACACATGCTGGAGTTTCTTTGATTGTGATCTTGTGATTGGTCCACTTGGCATAATGATATCATCAACATATTTGCTGCCTTGTGTAGATTCATCAAGGTTGCTTATAGTTTTCTCATCAGTGTGACTAGACATATGTGAACCAACACCAAAATGCATGTAGAATCTGCCCATCAATATTGTCAGAATTATGGGCAGTAATTTAGAATATATTATTGATGTGGATGAATAATTAATGCTATTGTGACTAGATACATGTAATCCTAGACTTTTAAACCATAGTTCTTCTTTTCCAACTATAAAGGGAGGGGAAAAAGAACTTAAGAGGGGGACTACGAATTTTCAAATTGTTATCATTGTAATATAAGTGTTTTCAAGTTTGAGAGGTTTTCTTCTTATTCTCGTTGCATGAAGAATTGGTTCTAACTTTTCAAGTCTGACTTGTGGCATTTAAATCAATTCATTTCTTCATCCCAATCACCCAAGTTCTCAATTACAGATTAGTTGTGGGTTTGGTAGGGAGGATAGAAAAGTTGAGTTGGTGTTTGATTGTCATAATTATAGTGAAATGAAGAAAGTTAAAATTGCAGCAGTTGAATTCACAGATTATACACTAATTTGGTGTGATCAATTGATGATTTCCAAGAGGAGAAATGGAGAAAGAACCATCACTACTTGGGCTGAAATGAAAAATGTGATGAGAAAGAGATTTGTACCATCTTACTACTATAGGGAGCTTCACTAAAAATTACAGCGGCTAACTCAAGGATCCATGTCAGTGGAGGATTAGCATAAAGAGATGGAGATGATCATGAGTAGAACTAATATAGAGGAGGATCCAGAAATCACTATGGCTCAATTTTTGAGTGGGTTGAATAGAGAGATTGCTAACATAATGGAATTACATCATTATGTGGAGCTTGAAGATATGGTACACATGGCCATGAAAGTGGAGAAGCAACTGAAACTCAAGGGAGCAGCAAAGGGATTTTCTAATTCCAGCTCTAGTTTCACTTCAAAATGGCCAAAGAAAGATGACAATCCTAAAGGGAAGGAGGCTGCCTAGAAAGGAAAGGAAAAACAAGTTCCAGCTGACCCTAAAGGTAACTCTAAATCATTTAACTCTAATCAAAAGCATAGTATCATTAAATGCTTTAGGTTTTTAGGAGAAGGGCAAATAGCATCTCAATGTCCAAATAAGAAAATCATGTTGATACGAGATAATGGTGAAATTGATAGTGCTAGTGAACATGAAAGTGATGATGATAATGATAGCATGCCACCATTAGAGGAAATTGAACATATCATTGAATATCCTGCCCATGGTGAATCTTTGGTTATTAGAAGAGCTTTAAACATGCAAATTAAAGATGAAGAAAGTAATCAAAGAGAGAACATTTTCCATACTCATTGCATTGTGAATGGAAAAGTGTGCAGCATAATCATTGACGGGGGTAGTTGTATAAATGTTGCTAGTACTGATTTTGTAGATAAATTAGGGTTAGCATGCACAAAACATCCTAGTCCCTACATGCTGCAATGGTTGAATGATTGTGGAGAGGTGAGAGTAACAAAGCAGGTTCTATTTTCTTTTGCAATTGGGAGATACAAAGATGAAGTTTGTTGTGATGTTGTGCCTATGCATGCTAGCCATATCCTTCTTGGTCGTCCATGGTAGTTTGATAGAAAAGCTTTGCATGATGGCTTTAAGAATCATTATTCTTTCAACCTAAATGGTTTAAATTTCACTCTTGCTCCATTGTCACCTAAACAAGTGTATGAAGATCAAGTAAAGTTTTTGAGATCATTTGAAAGGAATTCTGTTGGTGAGGGTAAAAAAAAAAATGGAGTACAAGAGGCCAAGTGTGAGAAAAAGAATGATAAAAATGGGCCATTGGTGAGAGAAAAAGAGAAAAGGAGAGAAAATAAAGAGAGTGTTTCTATGCAAAAAAAAAAGAGTTAAGGATTGCTTTTTGTGAGAAAAGAAGTCTGATTGTACTTAGGTATAAAGAGACCTTGATTTCTACATCTGACCTTGATAACCCTTTGCCTAGTTGTGTTAGTTCTCTTTTACAGGAATTTGGAGATGTTTTTCCAGAAGATGTACCTAAAGGTTTACCACCTTTAAGAGGGATTGAGCATCAAATTGACTTCATTCCGGGCTCAACAATTCCTAATCGACCAGCTTATAGAAGTAATCCGGAGGAAACCAAGGAACTTCAAAGGTAAGTGCAGGAGTTGCTAGCAAAGGGACATGTGCATGAAAGTCTTAGTTCATGTGTTGTTCGGATGTTATTAGTCCCAAAGAAAGATGGATCATGGAGAATGTGTGTGGACTGCTGAGCAATCAATAAAATCACAGTGAAGTATAGACATCCAATTCCTAGACTTGATGATATGCTTGATGAGTTGAGTGGTTCTTGCATTTTTACTAAGATTGATTTAAAAAGTGGTTACCATCAAATTATGATGAAAGAAGGAGATGAGTGGAAAACTGCATTCAAATCAAAATATGGTCTTTATGAGTGGTTAGTTATGCCATTTGGTTTATCTAATGCACCTAGTACATTCATGAGATTAATGAACCATGTTCTGCGTGCATATCTTGGTAAATTTGTTGTTGTATATTTTGATGGCATACTCATTTATAGCAAATCAGTAGATGAGCATGTAGAACATATTAGAGTTATTCTTAATACTTTGAGAAAGGAAGAATTGTATGCCAACTTGAAAAAGTGAATGTTTTGTAGTGATAAAATCATATTCTTAGGTTTTATGGTTAGTGCACAAGGAATTGAGGTTGATGATGAAAAGGTAAAGGCAATAAGAGATTGGCCAGCACCTAAAACCGTGAGCGAGGTAAGAAGTTTTCATGGTTTGGCTAGTTTCTATAGAAGGTTTGTTAAAGACTTTAGTTCCATTGCTGCACCATTAAATGAATTGGTAAAAAATGATGTAAAGTTTAATTGGACTAAAATTCATGAAAAGACATTCAATTTGTTGAAAGAAAGGTTAACTACTGCTCCAATTCTTGCTTTACCAGATTTTGATAAGACCTTCGAATTAGAGTGTGATACTTCAGGTGCAGGCATATGTGCTGTTTTGATACAAGAAGGGAAACCAATTGCATATTTTAGTGATAAGCTTCATGGTGCATAATTAAATTATTCCACTTATGACAAGGAGCTATATGCTTTAGTAAGAGCTTTACAAGTGTGGCAACATTACTTATTGCCTAAAGAGTTTGTTATTCATACAGATCATGAATCATTAAAGCATCTAAAGAGGCAAACCAAGCTGAACCGAAGACATGGCAAGTGGATAGAGTTCATTGAGCCATTTCCATATGTGATAAAGTATAAGCGTGGCAAAGACAATGTAGTAGCAGATGCACTTTGATACGGAACCTCCAAGAATAAGCCTGAGAACTCCTTGATGTCGAACCCCCACAGCATTAACTTGAAAACCCCTAGTCAAATTCGGCACAACCTCCAAGGATTAGGTTAGATTTCAGATTACCTTGAATTGATCACAGACCTAAGATTTCGAAACAACTAGTTCCTAAACCCCAGAATCGAAACACTCCACAAGAAAGTTGATCAAACTACTTGAATGTTTCTAAGCATGCATTCTACTCAAGAACACAAAGATAAAAGCAAATTCGGCTTTTAGGTTAATAATTTGTCAAAAACTAAAACTGATGTCTTACAACCCTAAATGAGATATAAATAGATAAACCCTAATTAGGGTTATTAAGTAACATTTGGTTTTCTAATCAAATTTTAAGAAATAATAAAGTAAACAAAGTTCTAATTTAATACAAAACAAACAGGGCCTTTACTTTTTAAATAAGCATAACTAGTGGGCCTTAATACATATTAATTAAAAGCCTCATTCGTGAATTTCAACTTGTAGCAAGTTGTAATTGACTTCCTTTGGTCTTGTCTCTAAGCTTGTAATTCCTTGCAAACCATAGTTAGCCAAATTCACCAAATCTTGCAAATGGCAAATTAGTGCTTGCTGAATCTTTTTGCTCGCGATCTAGTTATAGGACCTTGTGGCAGAATAATTGGATTGATGATTTCCTCAACTTGTTCCTCACGTCCTAACTCTTGCTCATCCTTGCGGTGTGCTGGTTGTTCCACAACATTTCCCCTCTCCTCAAAAGGATTCGTCCTCGAATCAAAAGCATCACCTACATCAAAAGGACTTAAATCAGCAACATTAAACGAAGCACTTACATTATACTCACCTGGAAAATCCACTTTATATGCATTGTCATTAATCCTTTCAAGTATCTGAAAAGGACCATCTCCTCGTGGGTTTAACTTGGACTTTCTTTGGTGTGGAAACCGTTCTTTGCGAAAATAATCCCAAACCCAATCACCAGGCTGAAAAATCATTGGCTTCCTTCCTTTATTCACTCGAGAAGCTACTTTAGCATTTTGCCTTTCAGTCCTTTCCTTAACCTGTTTATGTAACTTCTTCACAAAATCTGCCTTTGAGATAGCATCAACACTCACAAAATCATTAGATGGCAATGGCAAATTATCCAAAGGAGTAAGCGGATTAAAACCATAAATAATTTCAAATGGAGAACAATTAGTAGTGCTATGAACAGCCCTATTATAAGCAAACTCCACAAATGGTAAACAATCCTCCCACATCCTAATATTCTTTTCTATCACTGCCCTAAGCAAAGTAATCAAAGTTCGATTCACAACCTCAGTTTGACCATCGGTTTGAGGATGGCAAGTAGTAGAAAACAACAACTTAGTCCCCAATTTTCCCCATAAAACACGCCAGAAATGACTCAAAAACTTAACATCTCTATCACTAACAATGCTTTTGGGTATGCCATGCAAACGAACAACCTCTTTAAAGAACAAATCAGCAATCAATTTAGCATCATCAGTTTTATGACATGGTATAAAATGAGCCATTTTACTAAATCTATCAACCACAACAAATATACTATCACGTCCTCTCCTAGTTTAGGTAATCCAAGCACAAAATCTATAGACAAATCAGTCCAAGGTCCATTAGGAACAGGTAATGGTGTGTACAAACCATGCGGTTTCACCCTAGACTTAGCTTCTCTACATGTTATGCAATGCTCACAAACTTTATGCACATCATGTTTCATACCAAGCCAATAAAAATGTTCTATCAACACATCATAGGTCTTACTTACCCCAAAATGACCCATCAAACCTCCTCCATGTGCTTCCTTAACTAACAACTCTCTCATGGAACACTTAGGAATACACAATCCATTTCTCTTAAACAAGAAACCATCAAACAAATGAAAGTCTTTTGAAACAGCCACATCTCCACACGAATTATATATGTCACCAAAATCCACATCACTAACATATAATTCCTTAATATGCTCAAAACCCAATAATCTAGCTCTAAGAGAATTAAGTAAAACATACCTTCGCGACAACGCATCAGCCACTACATTCTCTTTACCTCGCTTGTATTTAATCACATATGGAAATGTTTCTATGAATTCCACCCATTTGGCATGTCTACGATTCAGCTTATCTTGACCTTTCAAATGCTTTAGTCTTTCTCAGTATGTATCACAAACTCTTTTGACCACAAATAATGCTGCCATGTATGCAAAGCTCGAAACAATGCATATAACTCCTTATCATATGTCGGATACTTCAAAGCAGCTCCACTTAGTTTTTTGCTAAAGTACATCAACGGCCTTTGATCCTGTATCAAAACAGCTCCAATTCCTATGCCACTTGCATCACATTCAATCTCAAAAGTCTTATCAAAATTAGGCAAAGCAAGCAAGGGTGCATTACACAATTTATCCTTAAGTTCATTAAATGCATGTTCTTGTGCATCTCCCCAAACAAAACCGACATTTTTCTTAACTAACTCATTCAAAGGTGCAGCTATAGTACTGAAATTTCTAATGAATCTCCTATAGAAACCAGCAAGTCCATGAAAACTCCTCACCTCACTAGCATTCTTAGGTTTCGGCCAGTCCCTAATAGCCTTTACCTTTTCCTCATCAACCTCAATACCTTGACTAGACACCACAAAACCAAGAAAATGAACCTTATCCATGCAAAAACTACACTTTTTAAGGTTAGCATACAACTTCTCACGCCTAAGAATGTCTAACACAAGACGCACATGTATGACATGATCATCCAAACACTTAGAGTAAACAAGAATATCATCAAAGTAAACAACAACAAATTTACCCAAGTGCTCATGCAACACATGATTCATCAAACGCATGAATGTGCTAGGCGCATTAGTAAGACCAAACGGCATAACCAACCACTCATACAGCCCATATTTAGTCTTAAATGCTGTTTTTCACTCATCACCCACACTCATTCGAATTTGATAATAACCAGATTTCAAATCAATTTTTGTGAACAAACAAGAACCATGTAACTCATCAAGCATATCATCTAGTCTAGGAATAGGATGACGATACTTTACAGTGATTTTATTGATGGCTCTGCAATCCACGCACATCCTCCACGTCCCATCCTTCTTTGGCACAAGAATAACAGGAACCGAACAAGGACTCAAACTTTCACTCACGTATCCCTTAGCTAGCAATTCCTCCACTTGCTTTTGTATCTCCTTTGTCTCGAAAGGATTAGCTCGATACGCTGGCCTATTGGGAATGGAAGCTCCCGGAATGAAATCAATTTGATGCTCTATGCCTCTGATTGGCGGCAACTCATCAGGCATTTCTTCAGGAAACAAATCCGCATATTCCTGCAAAAGATCAACAAACACACTAGGCAAAGATTGGTTAAAAATAGTAGTATCTAAACGAGCCTCTTTGCACAAAAGCACAACACATAGGCTGATTGGTGTAAAAAGCATGTTTAACCTCACTTGTACTAGCTAACAAACTCACATTCTTCTCTCCTTCTCTATTTTTCTCAAACTTAATTTGTTTTGATTTTTCTTTTCTCTCTTTCTTTTCATTTGCAATCTGATTTTTTTCACTCATTTTTTTGTCACTCTCTCTTTCTTTCTTTTCAAATTCAAGTCTCATTCTTTCCATTTGACATTGATCTTCATACACTTCTTTTGAAGAGAGTGGGGTCAGAATTGTCTTTCGTCCATTCTTAGTGAATGAATACCGATTGAGGTATCCATCATGCATAGCTCGCCTATCGTATTGCCATGGACGTCCAAGTAAAATCTCTCCAGTATGCATTGGCACCACATCACACAATACCTCATCATGATATTTACCAATGGAAAAAGAAATGTTATGATGCGGAACCCGTGGATCAAATATTACATCTAGAACTCCACATACACATCTAGCATAGAATCTTAGAACTCAAAAACAAATCCTCCCTACCAAACCCACAACTAACCTGTAATTGAGAACTTGGGTGATTGGGATGAAGAAATGAATTGATTAAAACGCCACAAGTGAGACTTGATAAGTTAGAACCAATTCTTCATGCAACAAGAATAAGAAGAAAACCTCTCAAACTTGAAAACACAGAAATTACATTCAACAATTCTGGAAATTCGTAGTCAACCCTATTAAGTTCTTTTTCCCATCCTTATATAGTTGGAAAAGAAGAACTAATGGCTTAAAGTCTAGGTTTACATGTATCTAGTCACAATAGCATTAATTGTTCATCCACCTCAATAATATACTCTAAATTACTGCCCATAATTCTGACAACATTGATGGGCAGATTGTACATTCATTTTGGTGTTGGTTCACATGTGTCTAGTCACACTAACACTAAACCATATCAATATTATATTCCAAATTCGTGCTAATGCCCATCACCATACTTATGGGCAGATTCTTCATGCTTGTTGGTGAGTTTCTGACTTCCTCTTCATGGTCCATCATATTCACTACAAGTTGGTCTCCCTCTTCATTAATCCACCTTTGTATGAAGTGCTGGAACACATGCTGGAATTTCTTTGATTGTGATCTTGTGATTGGTCCACTTGGCATAATGATATCATCAACATATTTGCTGCCATTACATTCATCAAGCTTGCTTATAGTTTCCTCATCATTTCCTCCTTGCTCAAAAAGATTTGTCCTCAAATCTGAGCCTACATCAAAAGGAGAAAGATCACTAACATTGAAAGTTGCAGAAACATTATACTCACCTGGTAGATCAATTTTGTAGGCATTGTCATTGATCCGTTCTAAAACTTGGAATGGGCCATCTCCCCTTGCATCCAACTTGGATTTCCTTTGTTTAGGAAATCTTTCCTTCCTCATATGAACCCATACCCAATCACCAGGTTGGAAAATCACATGTTTCCTTCTTCTATTTGCATTATGGGCAACTGATTCATATTTCTTCTCAAGATGAGCTCGTGCCTTTTCATGTATCTGCTTAACCAACTCAGCTTTCTTTTCACCATCTAAGTTAGTTATTTCATTTAATGGCAAAGGAAACAAATCAAGTGGTGTAAGTGGATTAAAACCATAAACAATTTCAAATGGTGAATAACCAGTAGAAGAATGTATGCTTCTATTATATGCAAACTCCACTAATGGCAAACAATCTTCCCAAGTTTTCAAATTCTTACCCACAACAGCACGTAACAAAGATCCTAAAGTCCTATTTACCACTTCTGTTTGTCCATCAGTTTGTGGATGACAAGTTGTAGAGAACAACAATTTAGTACCTAACTTATTCCATAAAACACGCCAAAAATGACTTAAGAACTTCACATCTCTATCACTTACAATTGTTTTAGGAATGCCATGCAACCGAACTACTTCCCCAAAGAACAAATTTGCAATATTTGTTGCATCATCAGTTTTGTGACATGCAATGAAATGAGCCATTTTGCTGAATCTATCAACAACAACAAATATGCTATCTTTTCCTTTTCTAGTCCTAGGCAGCCCCAAAACAAAGTCCATAGATATGTCCATCTAAGGTGCATTAGGAATAGGTAAAGGAGTATACAGCCCATGAGGTAAAGACTTAGATTTTGCTTGTTTACATGCAATACACTTGGCCCAAATTCTTTCAACATTCTTTCTCATGTTTGGCCAATAGAAATGTTCATGCAGAATGTCTAAAGTCTTAAATATCCCAAAATGTCCCATGAGTCCTCCACTATGTGCCTCACGCACAAGCAATTCCCTTAATGAGCAACTAGGCATGCATAATCTTCCATCCTTAAATAAGTACCCATCATGCCTATAAAACTTCTGAAATGCAGAATGCTCACATGCTTTATAAACATTTGCAAAGTCAACATCATTGGCATACATATCCTTAATTTGCTCAAAGCCTAATAACTTAGAACTAAGAGTTGAGATTAAGGAATACCTTCTTGAAAGTGCATCTGCTACTACATTGTCTTTGCCACGCTTATACTTTATCACATATGGAAATGGCTCAATGAACTCTATCCACTTTCCATGCCTTCGGTTCAGCTTGGTTTGCCCCTTTAGATGCTTTAATGATTCATGATCTGTATGAATAACAAACTCTTTAGGCAATAAGTAATGTTGCCACACTTGTAAAGCTCTTACCAAAGCATACAGCTCCTTGTCATAAGTGGAATAATTTAATTGTGCACCATGAAGCTTCTCACTAAAATATGCAATTGGTTTCCCTTCTTGCATCAAAACAGCACCTATGCCCACACCTGAAGCATCACACTCTAATTCGAAGGTCTTATCAAAATCTGGTAAAGCAAGAATTGGAGCAGTAGTTAACCTTTCTTTCAACAAATTGAATGCCATTTCATGAATTTTAGTCCAATTAAACTTTACATCCTTTTTTACCAATTCATTTAATGGTGCAGCAATGGAACTAAAATCTTTAACAAACCTTCTATAGAAACTAGCCAAACCATGAAAACTTCTTACCTCACTCACGGTTTTAGGTGCTGGCCAATCTCTTATTGCCTTTACCTTTTCATCATCAACCTCAATTCCTTGTGCACTAACCATAAAACCTAAGAATATGATTTTATCACTACAAAACATGCACTTTTTCAAGTTCGCATATAATTCTTCCTTTCTCAAAACATTAAGAATAACCCTAATATGTTCTACATGCTCATCTACTGATTTGCTATAAATGAGTATGTCATCAAAATATACAACAACAAATTTACCAAGATATGCACGCAGAACATGGTTCATTAATCTCATGAATGTACTAGGTGCATTAGATAAACCAAATGGCATAACTAACCACTCATAAAGACCATATTTTGTTTTGAATGCAGTTTTCCACTCATCTCCTTCTTTCATCCTAATTTGATGGTAACCACTTTTCAAATCAATCTTAGTAAAAATGCAAGAACCACTCAACTCATCAAGCATATCATCAAGTCTAGGAATTGGATGTCTATACTTCACCGTGATTTTATTGATTGCTCGGCAGTCCACACACATTCTCCATGATCCATCTTTCTTTGGGACTAATAACACCGGAACAGCACATGGGCTAAGACTTTCACGCACATGTCCCTTTGCTAGCAACTCCTCCACTTGCCTTTGAAGTTCCTTGGTTTCCTCCGGATTACTTCTATAAGCTGGTCGATTAGGAATTGTTGAGCCCGGAATGAAGTCAATTTGATGCTCAATCCCTCTTAAAAGTGGTAATCCTTTGGGTACATCTTCTGGAAAAACATCTCCAAATTCCTGTAAAAGAGAACTAACACAACTAGGCAAAGGGTTATCAAGGTTAGATGTAGAAATCAAGGTCTCTTTGTACCTAAGTACAATCAGACTTCTTTTCTCACAAAAAGCACTCCTTAACTCCTTTTCTTTTGCATAGAAACACTCTCTTTTATTTTCTCTCCCTTTCTCTTTTTCTCTCACCAATGGGCCATTTTTTTCATTCTTTTTCTCACACTTGGCCTCTTGTACTCCCTTTTTATTTGTTTTACCCTCACCACCAGAATTCTTTTCAAATGATCTCAAAATATTTACTTGATCTTCATACACTTGTTTAGGTGACAATGGAGCAAGAGTGAAATTTAAACCATTTAGGCTGAAAGAATAATGATTCTTAAAGCCATCATGCAAAGCTCTTCTATCAAACTGCCATGGACGACCAAGAAGGATATGGCTAGCATGCATAGGCACAACATCACAGCAAACTTCATCTTTGTATCTCCCAATTGCAAAAGAAAACAGAACCTGCTTTGTTACCCTCACCTCTCCACTATCATTCAACCATTGCAGCTTGTAAGGACTAGGATGTTTTGTGCATGCTAACCCTAATTTATCCACAAAATCAGTACTAGCAACATTTGCACAACTACCCCCATCAATGATCATGCTGCACACTTTTCCATTCACAATGCAACGAGTATGGAAAATGTTCTCTCTTTGATTACTTTCTTCATCTTTAATTTGCATGTTTAAAGCTCTTCTAATAACCAAAGATTCACCATGGGCTGGATATTCAATAATATGTTCAATTTCTTCTAATGGTGGCATGCTATCATTATCATCATCACTTTCATGTTCACTAGCACTATCAATTTCACCATTATCTCGTATCAACATGATTTTCTTATTTGGACATTGAGATGCTATATGCCCTACTCCTAAACACCTAAAGCATTTAATGGTACTATGCTTTTGATTAGAGTTAGATGTTTTAGAGTTACCTTTAGGGTCTTCTAGAACTTGTTTTTCCTTTCCTTTCCAGGCAGCCTCCTTCCCTTTAGGATTATCATCTTTCTTTGGCCATTTTGAAGTGAAACTAGAGCTGGAATTAGAAAATCCCTTTGCTGCTCCCTTGAGTTTCAGTTGCTTCTCCACTTTCATGGCCATGTGTACCATATCTTCAAGCTCCACATAATGATGTAATTCAATTATGTTAACTATCTCTCTATTCAGCCCACTCAAAAATCGAGCCATAGTGATTTCTGGATCCTCCTCTATATTAGTTCTACTCATGATCATCTCCATCTCTTTATGGTAATCCTCCACTGACATGGATCCTTGAGTTAACCGCTGTAATTTTTGGTGAAGCTCCCTATAGTAGTAAGATGGTACAAATCTCTTTCTCATCACAGTTTTCATTTCAGCCCAAGTAGTGATAGTTCTTTCTCCATTTCTTCTCTTGGAAATCATCAATTGATCCCACCAAATTAGTGCATAATCTGTGAATTCAACTGCTGCAATCTTAACTTTCTTCATTTCACTATAATTATGACAATCAAACACCAACTCAACTTTTCTTTCCCATTCAAGGTAAGCTTCAGCATCATTTCTCCCCTTGAATGATGGTATCTTCATTTTTATGGAAGATATGTTACTGTCCCTTTGTTGAGGTCTTCTTTGAGCAATTGATTCCTCACTTTCTTCATCATCTTCCCTCTCTATCTCATCATCATTCATCATGTTTCCTCTCCCTCTATTCTGCCCCCTTCGATTAGTATCATTCCGCTGCCTTTGCATTATGCTGTCTACATCACCTCTCATGTTGTTTATGGTCAAATCAAACCTTTCAAATCTCCTTTGCATTGCCTCTAACATGAAGGCTATGTCATTTATGGTCATATCACGTTTTTCACTTCCAGAATTTGACATGGTGTAAGAAGAACCTACAAGAAAATGTTAGTAAAGAAAATTTCCTCACCTCACTCCCTTACGTGTTTCACTCAAGATCAGATTGTCACTCCTCTTGTATTTCACTCAAACCTTGTTCCTTTTTACCTCTCAATTCTTCTTTTATCAAGTTGAATTTCAGAATTGAATCCACTTAAATCAAGTAAAACAAGTTTTGTTTTAAAGACTCTACAAGGAACCTAATGAACAAAATGAATTCTGCAATTCTAGAAGCAATTTAATTTTAGACAACAAGAACTGAAAGTTAACACAAGAAGCAAAAGTATTTGTGTTAATCAAACCAAAGTAACTATGATTGAGAATTAGCTACTTAATGCATACAAGAAACAAGAGGTATATGAAAGAACGAAACTAAGAATACAAAGAAAAACAATTCTGGATCCTAAAAAAAAAACAGAATTCAAATCACTCCAATGAGTAATCTGAATATGCAACCTAAATCTATTCCCAATGCAAGAAAGGCTCTAAATATCAGATTTTAAATGCTAAATGGATGCATAATGAGGAGCTGATGTAATTTGATCAAATATAATAAGGTAGCAAGCTGTTAATGGTATAAATATGCAAAAAATCTCAAACACTTGTGAAGAAAAATTCTGGGCAGAAACAGATACGTTTTTTTTTTCTTTTATGTTGAGGAAGTTGAATCTGATTCTCTTTTCTTTTTTTTTTTGTTTTTCTTTTGATCTTTTCCTCTTTTTTTTTTGAACTTTCAGTAAACAAGGATAGAAATTGAAAAATTAAAAAAAGTTCACAGATTTGAAGAATAAGGACAAGGTGCAACAAGAACAGAAAATGAAGAAATATAGAAACTGAATCTGATTCGTTTTTTTTTTCTTTGGATAATTAAAACATAAAAGATACCTAGAGATTTATCTTCAAGCCAAAGCTCTGATACCAAATGATGCGGAACCCGTGGATCAAATATTACATCTAGAACTCCACATACACATCTAGCATAGAATCTTAGAACTCAAAAACAAATCCTCCCTACCAAACCCACAACTAACCTGTAATTGAGAACTTGGGTGATTGGGATGAAGAAATGAATTGATTAAAACGCCACAAGTGAGACTTGATAAGTTAGAACCAATTCTTCATGCAACAAGAATAAGAAGAAAACCTCTCAAACTTGAAAACACAGAAATTACATTCAACAATTCTGGAAATTCGTAGTCAACCCTATTAAGTTCTTTTTCCCATCCTTATATAGTTGGAAAAGAAGAACTAATGGCTTAAAGTCTAGGTTTACATGTATCTAGTCACAATAGCATTAATTGTTCATCCACCTCAATAATATACTCTAAATTACTGCCCATAATTCTGACAACATTGATGGGCAGATTGTACATTCATTTTGGTGTTGGTTCACATGTGTCTAGTCACACTAACACTAAACCATATCAATATTATATTCCAAATTCGTGCTAATGCCCATCACCATACTTATGGGCAGATTCTTCATGCTTGTTGGTGAGTTTCTGACTTCCTCTTCATGGTCCATCATATTCACTACAAGTTGGTCTCCCTCTTCATTAATCCACCTTTGTATGAAGTGCTGGAACACATGCTGGAATTTCTTTGATTGTGATCTTGTGATTGGTCCACTTGGCATAATGATATCATCAACATATTTGCTGCCATTACATTCATCAAGCTTGCTTATAGTTTCCTCATCATGTTAGATTGTCGATTTACCTTAACCTCTCCACATTCATTCAGCCACTGAAGTTTGTAAGGTCGGGGTGAGGTTTTATAGGCAGCCCCAATCGATCAACCAAGAGTGTACTTACCACATTGGTACAGCTTCCACCATCCACAATCACAATACAAGCCTTGCCTTGAATGTGACACCTTGTATGGAACAAGCTGCCTCGTTGTTCTTCATGGTTTTCCTCCTTCAATTGCGTGTTAAGAGCACGCCTAGCAACCAGCAAGTCTCCCTTTATTGGTTCTTCAATGCTCCCATCACTACAACATTCCAAGTCTTGCTTTTCTCCATCTTCACCTTTTTCTTCATCAGTCACTATCTCACCATTTCTTACGGTCATAACTCTCTTGTTTGGACATTCTTTGTTGATATGTCCCACAACTTGGAACTTCCAATACTTAATATCTCGATTTCGCAGCTTAGGCTCTTCAACTTTGGATTTGTCTTTAGAACTTGTTTTGGCCTTTGCTTTCCCACTATCTTGACCAGCCTTGTTTCTTTCCTTGTAATCACGCCTTCCTTCCCTATTCCAAGGAGAAATAGAATTAGAAACAGGTTTGATGGTCGTCTTCCTTTGATGAGGATCTGATTGCTAGCATACAACACCAAGGACCTGTCACTCGATCAATGGCAAGAAAACTTCAAGGATTAGTTTCCAAACATCTATATGTTCTCAATACAATTGGAACGTTAAGACTTAAAGAAAATAAGAGCAAAGAAGCTGTTTGGTTGCACGTGTCCAAATTGCAATCTACCCAAGAGGACAATTGACCCAAAGGAGTTAGAATACATATTGGCATCCATCATTATACCTTTGGGAGCTAAATACATACCATTCACGTACCATTGGATGCCCATATATTAAGAGTGGCTGAAACTCACATTGGGAGTCAAAGATGCCTTTTAAAAGCTAGTGGGAGACAAGCCGTAGCTTGAGCATCCTTAGGAATTAAATCCCAGCAAGGCATGCTCACATCATTTGGTATCAGAGCTTAGGCTCTCCAAATCAGGTTTTTAGCATCATTCCTTCTTGTTTATGTCAAAAAAAAATATTGTCTTCCTTTGAGTCATTTTCTGCCATTAGTTTAATTTCTACAAGCTGTATGCTTTCTTGTTTCTTTGAGTCCTTCTTCCTTAATGTTGTTGCTGGATTAATTTAAAAAAAAAAAGAAAGAACAGAAAAAAAAAAAGAGAAAACAGCAACTAATCTCTCAAATTTGCTAGTGGGTTAGAAACTGAAGTTGGGTTGCACATAACCAAATCTTCTCAAATTTTATATGCTTGTTTCAGATGCTAAACTTAGCTTGGAAATCAAATTTTAAGTCAAAATTCCTCCATTTGCCTAGTTATCCATATATTGCAGCTAATTTAGCTAGTTTTGTGTCCAAAAGTGAACGTGTATGTAAACATGTCGAAATCTTTTCAAATTTTACAGGCATGTTTTAGATATTCAGCTAAGCCTACATATTAAATTTCATGTCAAAATTCGTTCGTTTGCGTGGTTGTCCATATATTACCGCTAGTTAGCCATTTTTTGGTCCAGAACATAAACATTTCATAAGAGACCTAAAAATTCATTTTTTCTTCTTCCATTTTGTCTCAATATATTGTCCTAAATCCAGTTTTGTCAAATTCTTCCCTTTAGTAATGTTTGTCTAAAATTTCAGTGTCTTTCGTCCTTAGGTTTCAAATATCAGATATTCTGTTTTTTTTTTCAGCTTGTTTTTATTTACTCTTGTTCCATTCTTGAATGTGTTTTAAACCTTGCAATTTAGTTATTTAGTTGAGGAAATATTAAGTTCTTGCTAGAACTTGGAAGGGGCTGAAGTGAGTGAAAAAAGGCATAGAATGGTGAGATTGTTAGAGGGTAAAAGCCAAAGTTTGAGTGAAACACAGATTGAGTGTTACCAGATTAGAGTGAAACACGTGAGGGAGTGTGTGAGAGAATATTTCTAACATTTGTTTTGCAGCAATCAGTATGTCAACAAAATGAGATAGTGATCGAGAGAGCAACCAGCCCCAAGAGGAGCCAGAAGCTTCTTATGTTCTTAAGGCATTGCAATCTCAATTTCAAAGGATGAATGTGTTGTTTGTTGATATTAGAGAACAGATGGAAAAACACTGAAAGCAAATTGAAGAATTGCAGCAAGCAAGCTCTACAAATCAAAGGAATTTAGGAAGGGATGAACGAGATAATTTTCATAGGGAGCAAAACACAAATAGGGGGCAGAATAGAGGTAGGCGCGCTGGACTAAATGATTTGCCAGTTTTCAATGACTTGGAGGATGTAAATGAAGATAATCTTGATGATGATGATGAGCAGCAATCTGTTGCACTTGATGATGTTATTAGACCAAGATATATGAGAGGTAATATGGGTAGTAGAGGTGGTGGCAGAAATATTAGGCAAGAAACTATGAAAAATGCAAGAGGAAGAGGGAGAGTAGACAGCAACGTTAATAGAATTAAAATGAAAATTCCATCATTTCAAGGCAAAGCAAATCCAGATGCATATTTGGAATGGGAGAGAAAGACCGAACTCATCTTTGATTGCCACAACTATAGTGAGCAAAAGAAGGTGACACTTGCTGTGGTAGAGTTTACTGATTATGCATTAGTTTGGTGGGATCAATTACTCACTAAACGAAGAAGAAATGGCATGAGAGGAGTGCAGACTTGGGATGAGTTGAAACAGGTAATGAGAGATCGATTTGTTCCACAACACTACTATAGAGAGTTGCATCAAAGATTACAAGGGCTGGTGCAAGGAAATAAAAGTGTGGAAGAATATTTTCAAGAAATGGAAATGGCTATGATACGAGCTAATATAGAAGAAGAAAGGGAAGCAACTATGGCACGGTTCCTACATGGGCTGAAAGATGAAATTGCCGACATAGTGGAGCTGCATCATTATGTGGAGCTTGATGATATGTTAAATATGGCAATCAAGGTAGAAAAACAACTCAAGAAGAAGAAAACAACAAGATCGGGTATGGGAATGAATTCTACCAACAATGTTCCATGGAAGCCAAATTGGAAGAAAGGGGAATCTAGTGAGAGTAAATTTGTTTCAAAGGAGAAGAAAGAGGGAAACAAGGCTGGAGAAAAACCCATTGTAATTGATAAGGGTAAGGCACCAATGAACTCCAGCGGAAGAACTAGAGACATCCAATGTTTTAGATGCTTAGGCAAGGGACATTATGCTGCATAATGTCCAAATAAAAGGGCAATGGTGATGAGGCCAAGTGGAGAGGTAGAATCTGAAGATGATGAGGCTGTTAATGATGATTCAAGTGATGACATTCAACCTATGGGTGATGATAGTGATGTAGAGCATGCTGTACATGGCAACGTTCTAGTTGTTATGCGTGCTTTAAATACCCAAGTAAAGGCAGATGATGGTGATGAGCTACAAAGAGAAAATATCTTTCATACTAGGTGTCTAGTTAAAGATAGAGTTTGTAGCATGATAATAGATAGTGGAAGTTGTGTGAATGTGGCTAGTACTCTACTAGTGGAAAAACTTGATTTCCCTACTACAAAACATCCTAAGCCATATAGGTTGCAATGGTTTAATGATTGTGGTGAAGTTAGGGTGACTAAGCAAGTGCTGCGAATATTTTCCATTGGGAGGTATAAGGATGAAGTGTTATGTGATGTTGTTCCTATGCATGCTAGTCATATTCTGCTTGGGAGGCCATGGCAATATGATAGAAGGGCTGTACATGATGGATTCAAAAATAGGTACTCTTTTGATTTTGAAGGTCGAAAGTTGACGCTTGCACCTTTGACACCGATGGAGGCTTTTGAAGACCAAAAACAAATACAAGCTGCCATGGAAGAGAAAATGCAAAAAGAATCTGAAAAGAGAGTGAGAGAAAGAAAAGAGCAAGAGGAAAAACAAAGAATAAAAAAAGAGAAAGAAAAAGAAAAAAATGAGAAAAAGAAAAAAATCTACAATAAAAATGAGAGTTGTGAGAAGAAAGTAAGTTTAGTTGCTAGGGGAAAAGATGTGAGGCAAGCCTATTCTTCAAATAATGTGATGCTACTCTTACTATGTAAGGGAGCTTTTCTTAATGTAACTGACCTTGATCCTCCTATTCCTAGTGTTGCATTGACTTTGTTGCAGGAATTTGAAGATGTCTTTCCCGATGAAGTATCTAACAGACTACCACCTATCAGAGGAATAGAACATCAAATTGATTTTGTTCCTGGAGCTGTAATTCCGAATCGGCCAACATATAGAACCAATCCTCAAGAGGCCAAAGAGTTACAAAAGTAGGTGGAAGAATTACTTGCAAAGGGTCATGTCAGAGAGAGCAGGAGTCCATGCACTGTACCGGTACTTTTGGTACCCAAAAAGGATGGGTCAATGCGAATGTGTGTGGATTGTCGCGCCGTCAACAAAATCACTGTAAAATATAGACATCCAATCCCTAGACTTGATGATATGCTTGATGAATTGCATGGTGCATGTATATTTTCGAAAATTGATCTTAAAAGTGGTTATCATCAAATAAGAATGAGATTAGGAGATGAATGGAAAACAACTTTTAAGACACAATATGGTTTGTATGAATGGTTAGTCATGCCTTTTGGACTAAGCAATGCACCTAGTACTTTCATGAGATTAATGAATCATGTCTTGCGTGCTTTTCTTGGAAAGTTTGTTGTTTTGTATTTTGATGATATTCTAGTGTATAGTCAAAGTTTAAATGATCATTTGATGCATTTAAGATGTGTGCTTGAAGTTCTTAGGAAAGAGAAATTGTATGCAAATTTAAAGAAATGTACATTCTGCATGAAAAAAGTCATTTTCTTAGGATTTGTAGTGAGTGGGAAAGGAATTGAGGTTGATGAGGATAAGATAAAAGCCATCAAAGAATGGCCTACACCAAAATCCGTGACTGATGTTAGGAATTTTCATGGTCTTGCTAGTTTTTATAGGAGGTTTGTTAGAGATTTTAGCACAATTGCAGCCCCATTGAATGAAATAGTGAAGAAAAATGTAGGGTTCAGATGGAATGAGGAGCAGGAGCATGCATTTAGATTACTGAAAGAAAAATTATGTTCTGCACCATTACTTGCATTACCTGATTTTTCTAAGACTTTTGAAGTTGAATGTGATGCTTTCGGAGTGGGTATAGGTGCTGTTTTGATGCAGGAAAGAAGACCGATTGCATACTTTATTTAGAAGCTAAGTGGAGCTCCTTTGAATTACTCTACTTATGACAAGGAGATGTATGCATTAGTTAGGGCATTGGAGACGTGGCAGCATTATCTTTGTCCAAAGGAGTTTGTTATTCATAGTGATCATGAATCACTAAAATACTTGAAAGGACAAAGCAAGCTGAACAAACACCATGCCAAATGGAGTGAATTTATTGAAGCGTTTCCATATGTGATTCAATATAAGCAAGGAAAAGAAAATGTTGTTGTTGATGCCTTATCTAGGAGGTATGCCCTAATCTCTATGCTTGATGCTAGACTTCTAGGATTTGAGCATATGAAAGAATTGTATAAGCATGACTCTGAATTTGCACATATATATGCCTCTTGTGAAAATGCTGCCTTTGAAAAATTTTATAGGCATGATGGTTTCTTATTTACAGAGAAACAACTTTGTGTTCCAAATAGCTCTATAAGAGGATTGCTTGTAAGAGAGTCACATGGGGGAGGTTTAATGGGACATTTTGGGGTGGCTAAAACATTAGAAATTCTGAATGAACATTTTTATTGGCCACATATGAGGAAAGATGTAGAGAAATTTTGTGCTAAATGCGTGACATGTATGAAAGCAAAGTCCAAAGTAAGACCACATGGTTTGTATATGCCTTTAAGTGTACCTAGTGAACCTTGAGTAGACTTATCTATGGACTTTATTTTGGGGCTACCTAGGACAAAAAAGGGTCATGATAGTTGATTTGTTGTGGTTGATAGATTTTCTAAAATGGCACATTTCATTCCATGTCATAAAACTGATGATGCATGCCATATATCTGATTTGTTCTTCAGAGAAGTAGTGAGATTGCATGGTATTCCTAGGACCATAGTAAGTGATCGAGATGTAAAATTTTGAGTCATTTTTGGAAAGTCTTATGGGGAAAGTTAGGTACAAAGCTTTGTTTCTCTACTACATGCCATCCGCAAACAGATGGGCAGACGGAAGTTGTTAATAGGACTGTGGGCACTCTTCTTCGTACCATGATTAAACAAAATTTAAAGACATGGGAGGAATGCATACCATTTATTGAATTTGCATATAATAGATCAATGCATTCATCCACTGGATTTTCACCCTTTGAGCTTGTCTATGGTTTTAATCCACTTACTCCATTAGATTTGTTGCCTTTTCCTACTAATGAGCTTACTAGTTTTGATGGTAAAAAGAAAGCTGAATTGGTGAAGCAAATGCATCAAAGGGCCAAGCAACAAATGGAGAAGATTAATGAGAATAGAGCAACCAAAGTAAACAAAGGAAGGAAAAAGATGGTGTTCCAGCCTGGTGATTTGGTATGGGTTCATTTATGAAAAGAAAGGTTTCCTACACAAAGGAAATCAAAATTGCAGCTGAGAAGTGATGGACCATTTGAAGTACTCGAAAGGATTAATGATAATGCCTACAAGATTAATCTACTAGGTGAGTATGGTGTAAGTGCAACTTTTAATGTTTCTAATCTTGCTCCTTACTATGCAGATGATGAAGATTCGAGGACAAATTCTTTTGAAGAGGGAGAGGATGATGAGGATCTGATTGCTAGCATACAACACCAAGGACCTGTTACTCGATCAATGGTAAGAAAACTTCAAGGATTAGTTTCCAAACATCTATATGTTCTCAATACAATTGGAACGTTAAGACTTGAAGAAAATAAGAGCAAAAGCTGTTTGGTTGCACGTGTCCAAATTGCAATCTACCCAAGAGGGACCCAAAGGAGTTAGAATACATATTGGCATCCATCATTATACCTTTGGGAGCTAAATACATACCATTCACGTACCATTGGATGCCCATATATTAAGAGTGGCTGAAACTCACATTGGGAGTCAAAGATGCCTTTTAAAAGCTAGTGGGAGACAAGCTATATGGCTGCCCATGCCTTTTAAAAGCTAGTGGGAGACAAGCTATATGGCTGCCCAATTTGTTTTATGTAACTGCATAATTATATTTGTATTTTTCCATCATTTCACTTGTTTTATGCTTTCTTTAAGTCTTTAAAAATAGATGTAATGGCAGACTTTGAACTTAATGAATATTCTGAGTTTTCTCTCCATTTTTGAGAGCTTTGAGAGGTTTTTAGCCTTCTTTTGAGTTCTGGTTAGAACTTGCATGAATTCCTTGCAAAAATAACCAAATTTGCTAGGTCTTAACTTATATTCAAGGTTTTTCCTTCACAAGTTAGGGTTGGGTCTTGAATCTTTGGTTTCCAGCCATATAGCTTCAGTTTTACATCAAAAGTTGGTGTTGGGTTGAAGGTGCTGGTTGGTGTTCTTATGTTTTGGAGACGATCCGTAGCTTGAGCTTCCTTAGGAATTAAATCCCAGCAAGGCAGGCTCACATCATCCTTGGAGTTGTTTTTCCACCTTGACGGCAATATGCACCATCTCTTCTTACTACACATAAGGCTGCAAATCAACCTGAACAGTAATGTCCGAATTCAAACCAGCCAAGAAACGTGCCATAGTAGTCTCCATGTCTTCATCTATATTAGCTCTAGTCATTAACATTTCCATTTCTTTGTAGTAGTCATCAACACTTTTACTACCTTGTTTAAGAACCTGAAGTCTTTGTATAATTTCCCTATGGAAATGTCTAGGCACAAACCTCTTCCTCATGACCGATTTAAGATCAGCCCAAGTCTCAATTGGATACTCCAAATTCCTTCTTCTACTAGTCACTAACTGATCCCACCAAGCTATAGCATAATCTGTAAATTGAGTAACAATTTCCTCAGTACATCGATGGCAATCAAATATGAGATAAACCTGCTTTTCCCATTGCAAATAAGCTTCTGGATCTGATTTACCACAAAAGTTAGGAATTTTCAGCTTGATGCTTTCCAAGCTCCTATCAACGACTTCATCATCACCATGATTTCTACCATAGAAAGCATTATTATTCATCCTTCCTCTACCTCGACCGGTACCACGGCCTCCTCTACCTCCACCTCTATGTAGAGCTCCTCCAACCAGGCTTGCATTATCATCCTCAAGCTCATTTTCATCTTCCAAATGTTCAGGCTGTTGCATTTGATTTCTGCCACCTCTTTGCCTGTCATTGTGCTCTGGTGTGGCTCTTTCAACATTTTGCAACCTCAAATCCATGCGCTCCAATGTTTCTATTATGTTCTCCATAACACGGTATAAATGTGTAAATTCAGCTTGCTGCGCCTCACGCAATTGAGCTGGATCAATTTGAACACCCCTGTCACTGTCATCTCGGCCAGACATTTTTCCTGCAATAAAAGGTTAAAACAAAACAAATAAAAGGCCTCACAACACTCCCTCACGTGTTTACACTCAATAGATGGGGTTGGTCACTCGTGTTCCACTCAATATAATGTATTCACTCACGGCTTAGCTCACACCTCTCAAGCTAATTTCTTTTATGCTCTTAGGTGAATCACACTTTATGAAACAAATCAAATAGTCTTCCGTGTGTAGTATCCCAAGTCTGAAATTTCGAATGAATCACTAATGCAATTCGAATCAAAACAGCCCCTCAATGGTGAAAATTTCATGACCAAAAATTATATTGATTCTAACCTATCTAGATTCGACCCTTATCACCTAAATAACAAGGAGAATGAAAAAATTTTGTTGAAGTGGTTTTTTTTTTGCTCCCTCTCACTATCTCTCTTGATGGGGGCAACCTTAGTTCACACCACACAAAACTTTTACCCAATTAAGTAACAAGAACAAGGTCGAATATAGAGTACTGTCTTTGAAACTCGAAATTGAATCAGAATGAATAATCAAGAACAAGATTCGAATTTAGCACACTTTGCTGAATTTCGAATTCAAATCAGAATGATGAACAAGACCAAGATTCGAATTTAAAACACCTTTTCTTGAATTTTGAATTTTAGGTTTTATAATTTTTTTTTTGAATTTTCAAATTTGAAAGAAAACAAAAACGATTCAAGGAACAAACAACTTAGATGATCAAGAAACAAAGAAAATGATTCAAGAATCAAGAACAAAGAAACAGAACGAAAATAACAAGAGAAGAAACTAAAACGAATTTGATAGGGATAAAACATGATCTAGAGCGTAGGCTTTGATACCAAATGATACGGAACCTCCAAGAATAAGCCTGAGAACTCCTTGATGTCGAACCCCCACAGCATTAACTTGAAAACCCCTAGTCGATTTCGGCACAACCTCCAAGGATTAGGTTAGATTTCAGATTACCTTGAATTGATCACAGACCTAAGATTTTGAAATAACTAGTTCCTAAACCCCATAATCAAAACACTCCACAAGAAAGTTGATCAAACTACTTGAATGTTTCTAAGCATGCATTCTACTCAAGAACACAAAGATAAAAGCAAATTCAGCTTTTAGGTTAATAATTTGTCAAAAACTAAAACTGATGTCTTACAACCCTAAATGAGATATAAATAGCTAAACCCTAATTAGGGTTATTAAGTAGCATTTGGTTTTCTAATCAAATTTTAAGAAATAATAAAGTAAACAAAGTTCTAATTTAATACAAAACAAACAGGGCCCTTACTTTTTAAATAAGCATAACTACTGGGCCTTAATACATATTAATTAAAAGCCTCATTCATGAATTTCAACTTGTAGCAAGTTGTAATTGACTTCCTTTGGTCTTGTCTCCAAGCTTGTAATTCCTTGCAAACCATAGTTAGCCAAATTCACCAAATCTTGCAAATGGCAAATTAGTGATTGCTGAATCTTTTTGGCTCGCGATCTAGTTATAGGACCTTGTGGCAGAATAATTGGATTGATGATCTCCTCAACTTGTTCCTCACATCCTAACTCTTGCTCATCCTTGTGGTGTGCTGGTTGTTCCACAACACACTTTCAAGAAGGTATTCCTTAATCTCAACTCTTAGTTCTAAGTTATTAGGCTTTGAGCAAATTAAGGATATGTATGCCATTGATGTTGACTTAACAAATGTTTATAAAGCATGTGAGCATTCTGCATTTCAGAAGTTTTATAGGCATGATGGGTACTTGTTTGAGGATGGAAGATAATGCATGCCTAGTTGCTCATTAAGGGAATTGCTTGTGTGTGAGGCACATAGTGGAGGTGATGAGGAAACTATAAGCAAGCTTGATGAATGTAATGGCAGCAAATATGTTGATGATATCATTATGCCAAGTGGACCAATCACAAGATCACAATCAAAGAAATTCCAGCATGTGTTCCAGCACTTCATACAAAGGTGGATTAATGAAGAGGGAGACCAACTTGTAGTGAATATGATGGACCATGAAGAGGAAGTCAGAAACTCACCAACAAGCATGAAGAATCTGCCCATAAGTATGGTGATGGGCATTAGCACGAATTTGGAATATAATATTGATATGGTTTAGTGTTAGTGTGACTAGACACATGTGAACCAACACCAAAATGAATGTACAATCTGCCCATCAATGTTGTCAGAATTATGGGCAGTAATTTAGAGTATATTATTGAGGTGGATGAACAATTAATGCTATTGTGACTAGATACATGTAAACCTAGACTTTAAGCCATTAGTTCTTCTTTTCCAACTATATAAGGATGGGAAAAAGAACTTAATAGGGTTGACTACGAATTTCCAGAATTGTTGAATGTAATTTCTGTGTTTTCAAGTTTGAGAGGTTTTCTTCTTATTCTTGTTGCATGAAGAATTGGTTCTAACTTATCAAGTCTTACTTGTGGCGTTTTAATCAATTCATTTCTTCATCCCAATCACCCAAGTTCTCAATTGCAGGTTAGTTGTGGGTTTGGTAGGGAGGATTTGCTTTTGAGTTCTAAGATTCTATGCTAGACGTGTATGTGGGGTTCTAGATGTAATATTTGATCCATGGGTTCCGCATCATTTGGTATCAGAGCTTTGGCTTGAAGATAAATCTCTAGGTATCTTTTATGTTTTAATTATCCAAAAAAAAAGAAAAGAAAAAAAAATCAGATTCAACTTCCTCAACATAAAAGAAAAACAAATTCGTACCTGTTTCTGTCCAATATTTTTCTACACAAGTGTTTGAGATTTATTGCATATTTATACCATTAACAGCTTGCTACCTTATTATATTTGATCAAATTACATCAGCTCCTCATTATGCATCCATTTAGCTTTTAAAATCTGATATTTAGAGCATATCTTGCATTGGGAATAGATTTAGGTTGCATATTCAGATTACTCATTGGAGTGATTTGAATTATGGAGGGAACCACTTAAAAGACTCAAAAACACGCCCCAAACATGTGTTAAGCATGCCAAAGTCGTTCTTGCTGAAACTGGTATAGGGGGTTGTGAAACAACAGATTTCACAGGTTGTGGGACTTTCTGGACAAGCAGCAGATTTCACAGGGGGTTGTGGAACTGGCTGGACAATTCGCACATTTCATATACCTCTTGTTTCTTGTATGCATTAAGTAGCTAATTCTCAATCATAGTTACTTTGGTTTGATTAACACAAATACTTTTGCTTCTTGTGTTAACTTTCAGTTCTTGTTGTCTAAAATTAAATTGCTTCTAGAATTGTTGAATTCATTTTGTTCATTAGGTTCCTTGTAGAGTCTTTAAAACAAAACTTGTTTTACTTGATTTAAGTGGATTCAATTCTGAAATTCAACTTGATAAAAGAAGAATTGAGAGGTAAAAAGGAACGAGGTTTGAGTGAAACACGTAAGGGAGTGAGGTGAGGAAATTTTCTTTACTAACATTTTCTTGTAGGTTCTTCTTACACCATGTCAAATTCTGGAAGTGAAAAACGTGATATGACCATAAATGACATAGCCTTCATGTTAGAGGCAATGCAAAGGAGATTTGAAAGGTTTGATTTGACCATAAACAACATGAGAGGTGATGTAGACAGCATAATGCAAAGGCAGCGGAATGATACTAATGGAAGGGGGCAGAATAGGGGGAGAGGAAACATGATGAATGATGATGAGATAGAGAGGGAAGATGATGAAGAAAGTGAGCAATCAATTGCTCAAAGAAGACCTCAACAAAGGGACAGTAACATATCTTCCATAAAAATGAAGATACCATCCTTCAAGGGGAGAAATGATGCTAAAGCTTACCTTGAATGGGAAAGAAAAGTTGAGTTAGTGTTTGATTGTCATAATTATAGTGAAATGAAGAAAGTTAAAATTGCAGCAGTTGAATTCACAGATTATGCACTAATTTGGTGGGATCAATTGATGATTTCCAAGAGGAGAAATGGAGAAAGAACCATCACTACTTGGGCTGAAATGAAAACTGTGATGAGAAAGAGATTTGTACCATCTTACTAGTACTATAGGGAGCTTCACCAAAAATTACAGCGGTTAACTCAAGGATCCATGTCAGTGGAGGATTACCATAAAGAAATGGAGATGATCATGAGTAGAACTAATATAGAGGAGGATCCAGAAATCACTATGGCTCGATTTTTGAGTGGGCTGAATAGAGAGATAGCTAACATAATTGAATTACATCATTATGTGGAGCTTGAAGATATGGTACACATGGCCATGAAAGTGGAGAAGCAACTAAACTCAAGGGAGCAGCAAAGGGATTTTCTAATTCCAGCTCTAGTTTCACTTCAAAATGGCCAAAGAAAGATGATAATCCAAAAGGGAAGGAGGCTGCCTGGAAAGGAAAGGAAAAACAAGTTCTAGATGACCCTAAAGGTAACTCTAAAACATCTAACTCTAATCAAAAGCATAGTACCATTAAATGCTTTAGGTGTTTAGGAGTAGGGCATATAGCTTCTCAATGTCCAAATAAGAAAATCATGTTGATACGAGATAACGGTGAAATTGATAGTGCTAGTGAACATGAAAGTGATGATGATAATGATAGCATGCCACCATTAGAAGAAATTGAACATATTATTGAATATCCTGCCCATGGTGAATCTTTGGTTATTAGGAGAGCTTTAAACATGCAAATTAAAGATGAAGAAAGTAATCAAAGAGAGAACATTTTCCATACTCGTTGCATTGTGAATGGAAAAGTGTGCAGCATGATCATTGATGGGGGTAGTTGTGCAAATGTTGCTAGTACTGATTTTGTGGATAAATTAGGGTTAGCATGCACAAAACATCCTAGTCCTTACAAGCTGCAATGGTTGAATGATCGTGGAGAGGTGAGGGTAACAAAGCAGGTTCTGTTTTCTTTTGCAATTGGGAGATACAAGGATGAAGTTTGCTGTGATGTTGTGCCTATGCATGCTAGCCATATCCTTCTTGGTCGTCCATGGCAGTTTGATAGAAAAGCTTTGCATGATGGCTTTAAGAATCATTATTCTTTCAGCCTAAATGGTTTAAATTTCACTCTTGCTCCATTGTCACCTAAACAAGTGTATGAAGATCAAGTAAATATTTTGAGATCATTTGAAAAGAATTCTGGTGGTGAGGGTAAAAAAAATAAAAATGAAGTACAAGAGGCCAAGTGTGAGAAAAGGAATGATAAAAATGGCCCATTGGTGAGAGAAAAAGAGAAAGGGAGAGAAAATAAAAGAGAGTGTTTCTATGCAAAAGAAAAGGAGTTAAGGAGTGCTTTTTGTGAGAAAAGAAGTCTGATTGTACTTAGGTACAAAGAGACCTTGATTTCTACATCTAACCTTGATAACCCTTTGCCTAGTTGTGTTAGTTCTCTTTTACAGGAATTTGGAGATGTTTTTCCAGAAGATGTACCCAAAGGTTTACCACCTTTAAGAGGGATTGAGCATCAAATTGACTTCATTCCGGGCTCAACAATTCCTAATCGACCAGCTTATAGGAGTAATCCGGAGGAAACCAAGGAACTTCAAAGGCAAGTGGAGGAGTTGCTAGCAAAGGGACATGTGCGTGAAAGTCTTAGCCCATGTGTTGTTCCGGTGTTATTAGTCCCAAAGAAAGATGGATCATGGAGAATGTGTGTGGACTGCCGAGCAATCAATAAAATCACGGTGAAGTATAGACATCCAATTCCTAGACTTGATGATATGCTTGATGAGTTGAGTGGTTCTTGCATTTTTACTAAGATTGATTTGAAAAGTGGTTACCATCAAATTAGGATGAAAGAAGGAGATGAGTGGAAAACTGCATTCAAAACAAAATATGGTCTTTATGAGTGGTTAGTTATGCCATTTGGTTTATCTAATGCACCTAGTACATTCATGAGATTAATGAACCATGTTCTGCGTGCATATCTTGGTAAATTTGTTGTTGTATATTTTGATGACATACTCATTTATAGCAAATCAGTAGATGAGCATGTAGAACATATTAGGGTTATTCTTGATGTTTTGAGAAAGGAAGAATTGTATGCTAACTTGAAAAAGTGCATGTTTTGTAGTGATAAAATCATATTCTTAGGTTTTACTGTTAGTGCACAAGGAATTGAGGTTGATGATGAAAAGGTAAAGGCAATAAGAGATTGGCCAGCACCTAAAACCGTGAGTGAGGTAAGAAGTTTTCATGGTTTGGCTAGTTTCTATAGAAGGTTTGTTAAAGATTTTAGTTCCATTGCTGCACCATTAAATGAATTGGTAAAAAAGGATGTAAAGTTTAATTGGACTAAAATTCATGAAAGGGCATTCAATTTGTTGAAAGAAAGGTTAACTACTGCTCCAATTCTTGCTTTACCAGATTTTGATAAGACCTTCGAATTAGAGTGTGATGCTTCAGGTGTGGGCATAGGTGCTGTTTTGATGCAAGAAGGGAAACCAATTGCATATTTTAGTGAGAAGCTTCATGGTGCACAATTAAATTATTCCACTTATGACAAGGAGCTGTATGCTTTGGTAAGAGCTTTACAAGTGTGGCAACATTACTTATTGCCTAAAGAGTTTGTTATTCATACAGATCATGAATCATTAAAGCATCTAAAGGGGCAAACCAAGCTGAACCGAAGGCATGGAAAGTGGATAGAGTTCATTGAGCCATTTCCATATGTGATAAAGTATAAGCGTGGCAAAGACAATGTAGTAGCAGATGCACTTTCAAGAAGGTATTCCTTAATCTCAACTCTTAGTTCTAAGTTATTAGGCTTTGAGCAAATTAAGGATATGTATGCCAATGATGTTGACTTTGCAAATGATAGAGATGTGAAGTTCTTAAGTCATTTTTGGCGTGTTTTATGGAATAAGTTAGGTACTAAATTGTTGTTCTCTACAACTTGTCATCCACAAACTGATGGACAAACAGAAGTGGTAAATAGGACTTTAGGATCTTTGTTACGTGCTGTAGTGGGTAAGAATTTGAAAACTTGGGAAGATTGTTTGCCATTAGTGGAGTTTGCATATAATAGAAGCATACATTCTTCTACTGGTTATTCACCATTTGAAATTGTTTATGGTTTTAATCCACTTACACCACTTGATTTGTTTCCTTTCAATTAAATGAAATAACTAACTTAGATGGTGAAAAGAAAGCTGAGTTGGTTAAGCAGATACATGAGAAGGCACGAGCTCATCTTGAGAAGAAATATGAATCAGTTGCCCATAATGCAAATAGAAGAAGGAAACATGTGATTTTCCAACCTGGTGATTGGGTATGGGTTCATATGAGGAAGGAAAGATTTCCTAAACAAAGGAAATCCAAGTTGGATGCAAGGGGAGATGGCCCATTCCAAGTTTTAGAACGGATCAATGACAATGCCTACAAAATTGATCTACCAGGTGAGTATAATGTTTCTGCAACTTTCAATGTTAGTGATCTTTCTCCTTTTGATGTAGGCTCAGATTTGAGGACAAATCTTTTTGAGCAAGGAGGGAATGATGAGGAAACTATAAGCAAGCTTGATGAATGTAATGGCAGCAAATATGTTGATGATATCATTATGCCAAGTGGACCAATCACAAGATCACAATCAAAGAAATTCCAGCATGTGTTCCAGCACTTCATACAAAGGTGGATTAATGAAGAGGGAGACCAACTTGTAGTGAATATGATGGACCATGAAGAGGAAGTCAGAAACTCACCAACAAGCATGAAGAATCTGCCCATAAGTATGGTGATGGGCATTAGCACGAATTTGGAATATAATATTGATATGGTTTAGTGTTAGTGTGACTAGACACATGTGAACCAACACCAAAATGAATGTACAATCTGCCCATCAATGTTGTCAGAATTATGGGCAGTAATTTAGAGTATATTATTGAGGTGGATGAACAATTAATGCTATTGTGACTAGATACATGTAAACCTAGACTTTAGGCCATTAGTTCTTCTTTTCCAACTATATAAGGATGGGAAAAAGAACTTAAGAGGGTTGACTACGAATTTCCAGAATTGTTGAATGTAATTTCTATGTTTTCAAGTTTGAGAGGTTTTCTTCTTATTCTTGTTGCATGAAGAATTGGTTCTAACTTATCAAGTCTTACTTGTGGCGTTTTAATCAATTCATTTCTTCATCCCAATCACCCAAGTTCTCAATTACAGGTTAGTTGTGGGTTTGGTAGGGAGGATTTGCTTTTGAGTTCTAAGATTCTATGCTAGACGTGTATGTGGGGTTCTAGATGTAATATTTGATCCATGGGTTCCGCATCAGGAGGACTCATGGGACATTTTGGGGTATTTAAGACTTTAGACATTCTGCATGAACATTTCTGTTGGCCAAACATGAGAAAGGATGTTGAAAGAATTTTTGCCAATTGTATTGTATGTAAACAAGAAAAATCTAATTCTTTACCTACTCCTTTACCTATTCCTAATGCACCTTGGATTGACATATCTATGGACTTTATTTTAGGGCTGCCTAGGACTAGAAAAGAGAAAGATAGCATATTTGTTATTGTTGATAGATTCAGCAAAATGTGATACGAACCAGCCATGAGATAAGGATCCATTGGTGCTTCCAAATGGGCCATTGACTAGGAGCAGAGCTAAGAAGTTTGGAGCAACTATGGGATTGCATATTCAAGATCAAATTTCAAAGGAAGTGACTGAAATGGCAATGTAAAAGTGCACAATAGAGCTTGAAGAAGGCACACCAAAGCTGATTATGATGCTTAGTGTGAATATGGAAGCTAAAGGCTAGCTAAAGAGGTCCAACGTTCAAGAAAGGTCCATGGGGTTCATATACAGCCTTGGGAAGTAATTTAAGGCCCATGGATAGCCCAAATAGTGTGGGGCATGTTCTTATTTTAAAGGGTTTTAGTTTGGCCATTTTTTTATACTTTATATTTTCCTTAGTGGGTTAGGATGTGTGGTTTCCTATTTAGTTATTTTAGAATATTAATTTGTTTCTATACTTTATATTTTCCTTAATGGGTTAGAATTTTGACTTTGTAGCTTTCCTTTTCCCATTAGAATTAGGGTTTTGGATTTATGTGTGCCTTTTAGTGTAAATAGGGCCTTATTTTTCTTGTAAGAACACTTTATGACAAATTATATTCTCAATTTTCTTATTGAAAATTTCGGCCATCATAGAACAGGAGTGGATTCTCTTTTTCTTCTAATTCGAGCTTCCTAAATCCTTCCGTTATAAGTGTCCGTGCTTTGCTAAGCAATTGGGTGCTTTAGAAGGTGGATTTTCCTTCGTTCTTGGTTTTTCTTCTATCAATCGTACGTTGGGATTTGAGGCCTTCATTGCCATAGGGTTTCGCGTCATTTGGTATCAGAGCCAATTACAGGTAAATCTTTATCTATCTGTCTTTCTAGGGTTGTTTTAGTTGTTTCGTTAGGGTTCTAATTGGATTTTCGAATTAGGGTTGTAGAATTCTTTGTTCAATTTTGAAATTGTGTTCTTGCCTTTTGATTCGAAATACATTTTTCTTATTTCGAATTGGGTATAAATTGGACTGGAGGCTTTGTGTTTCTTTGGTGATCCAAGGATAGTGAACATATCCTTAAAAAAAAAGGAGTACAAAATCACTTCAACAAAAATTCTTTGCTTTTCTAGTAATTTAAGGTATTAGAATCGTTTTGAATCAGGTTGAAAATAATCAAAATTTTGGCCACCAATTTCAGTCAATTGAGGGTCTTTTTATTATGTTTTTCTTGCTGATTTGGAAGTTTCCTTTTTCGAAATTGAATTCTTGGGGAGTCTTGATACTAGCTTTCTTGGGTAGAATTATTAGGTCTATAAACTAACTTGCTAAGGTGAGTTGGTTTTGATACATTTTGACCAGATTCGTCATAATTTTTGACCTCTTTGTTTCTATTTCTTGTTTGACCTTTTGATTCTGTGACATTGCTAGAGTATTATTTGTTTGATTCTATACTCTGATTGATATAATCGTGTGACACAAAATTTTCTTGTGTTGCCTCCAAATTTGTCAAGTTTCTTTCTAGGTGTCATTCTAGGATTTAGGTTCTAGTTCTGACGCGGACCCTTAGCAACGATGGCAGCAAACCCAACGTATAACAATGGTAGAGAACTCCTTGAAACTTGATAATCACCTCCTAAGGAACCCAACACCTGTAAAGAGACGCGAACTCACTATGATTGAAGGATTTAGTTGGTAAGAAGAAGGAAAACGCCACAACTCTCGTTGATAAGTAAACCTAATTCTTGATGCAAAGAAAGAATTAAAGAATCCACTCTAATCTCTCTCACACGAAAATTCACGAGAAGAACTTGTAGAAGAATTCAAAAATTTTTAATAATAATATGTCCAAAAAGTCCCCTTACAAGAAAAATAAGGCCCTATTTATACTAAAAGGCACACATAAATCTGAAACCCTAATTCTAATGGGAAAAGGAAAGCTATAAAGTCAAAATCCTAACCCATTAAGGAAAATATAAAGTATGGAAACAAAATCCTAATCCACTAAGGAAAAATAAAGTATGGAAACAAAATCCTAATCCACTAAGGAAAATATAAAGTATGGAAACAAAATCCTAATTCACTAAGGAAAAT
Organism: Garcia nutans; assembly: GCA_947685225.1. NCBI lineage: Eukaryota > Viridiplantae > Streptophyta > Magnoliopsida > Malpighiales > Euphorbiaceae > Garcia > Garcia nutans. The sequence goes on from CANTUV010000044.1 coordinate 23,691,037, forward strand.
ATAAAGTATGGAAACAAAATCCTAATCCACTATGGAAAATATAAAGTATGGAAATAACCAAACTAAATCCCTTCAACATAAGAACACGCCCCACACTATTTGGGTTGTCCGTGGGCCTTAAATTACTTTCCAAGGCTTTATATGAACCTTCATGGACCTTTCTTGCACGTTGGACCTTTCTTGCACGTTGAACCTCTTTAGCTAGCCTTTAGCTTCCACACTAAGCATCATAATCAGCTTTGGTGTGCCTTCTTCAAGCTCTATTGTGCACTTTTCCATTGCCATTTCAGTCCCTTCCTTTGAAATTTGATCTTGAATATGCAATCCCATAGCTGCTCCAAACTTCTTAGCTCTGCTCCTAGTCAATGGCCCATTTGGAAGCACCAATGGATCCTTACCTCGTGGCTGGTTCGTATCATTCTCCCCCTCTTCAAAAAGATTTGTCCTCAAATCGGCATCATCATAAGGAGATAAATCAGACACATTAAAAGTAGTACTAACACTATACTCACCAGGCAAGTCTATCTTGTATGCATTATCATTAATCTTTGCCAACACTTGAAATGGACCATCACCACGTGCATCAAGCTTATTCTTCCTTTGATTTGGAAACCTGATGAGGAAACTATAAGCAAGCTTGATGAATGTAATGGCAGCAAATATGTTGATGATATCATTATGCCAAGTGGACCAATCACAAGATCACAATCAAAGAAATTCCAGCATGTGTTCCAGCACTTCATACAAAGGTGGATTAATGAAGAGGGAGACCAACTTGTAGTGAATATGATGGACCATGAAGAGGAAGTCAGAAACTCACCAACAAGCATGAAGAATCTGCCCATAAGTATGGTGATGGGCATTAGCACGAATTTGGAATATAATATTGATATGGTTTAGTGTTAGTGTGACTAGACACATGTGAACCAACACCAAAATGAATGTACAATCTGCCCATCAATGTTGTCAGAATTATGGGCAGTAATTTAGAGTATATTATTGAGGTGGATGAACAATTAATTCTATTGTGACTAGATACATGTAAACCTAGACTTTAAGCCATTAGTTCTTCTTTTCCAACTATATAAGGATGGGAAAAAGAACTTAATAGGGTTGACTACGAATTTCCAGAATTGTTGAATGTAATTTCTGTGTTTTCAAGTTTGAGAGGTTTTCTTCTTATTCTTGTTGCATGAAGAATTGGTTCTAACTTATCAAGTCTCACTTGTGGCGTTTTAATCAATTCATTTCTTCATCCCAATCACCCAAGTTCTCAATTACAGGTTAGTTGTGGGTTTGGTAGGGAGGATTTGTTTTTGAGTTCTAAGATTCTATGCTAGATGTGTATGTGGAGTTCTAGATGTAATATTCGATCCATGGGTTCCGCATCATTTGGTATCAGAGCTTTGGCTTGAAGATAAATCTCTAGGTATCTTTTATGTTTTAATTATCCAAAGAAAAAAAAAAGAGAATCAGATTCAGTTTCTATATTTCTTCATTTTTCTGTTCTTGTTGCACCTTGTTCTTATACTTCAAATCTGTGAACTTTTGTATAATTTTTCAATTTCTATCCTTGTTTACTGAAAGTTCAAAGGAAAAAAAAGAGGAAAAGATCAAAAGAAAAACAAAAAAAAAAGAGAAGAGAATCAGATTCAACTTCCTCAACATAAAAAAAAAATCGTACCTGTTTCTGTCCAGAATTTTTCTTCACAAGTGTTTGAGATTTTTTTGCATATTTATACCATTAACAGCTTGCTACCTTATTATATTTGATCAAATTACATCAGCTCCTCATTACGCATCCATTTAGCATTTAAAATCTGATATTTAGAGCCTTTCTTGCATTGGGAATAGATTTAGGTTGCATATTCAGATTACTCATTCGAGTGATTTGAATTCAGTTTTTTTTTTTAGGATCCAGAATTGTTTTTCTTTGTATTCTTAGTTTCATTCTTTCATATACCTCTTGTTTCTTGTATGCATTAAGTAGCTAATTCTCAATCATAGTTACTTTGGTTTGATTAACACAAATACTTTTGCTTCTTGTGTTAACTTTCAGTTCTTGTTGTTGAAAATTAAATTGCTTCTAGAATTGCTGAATTCATTTTGTTCATTAGGATCCTTGTAGAGTCTTTAAAACAAAACTTGTTTTACTTGATTTAAGTGGATTCAATTCTGAAATTCAACTTGATAAAAGAAGAATTGAGAGGTAAAAAGGAACAAGGTTTGAGTGAAATACAAGAGGAGTGACAATCTGATCTTGAGTGAAACACGTAAGGGAGTGAGGTGAGGAAATTTTCTTTACTAACATTTTCTTGTAGGTTCTTCTTACACCATGTCAAATTCTGGAAGTGAAAAACGTGATATGACCATAAATGACATAGCCTTCATGTTAGAGGCAATGCAAAGGAGATTTGAAAGGTTTGATTTGACCATAAACAACATGAGAGGTGATGTAGACAGCATAATGCAAAGGCAGCGGAATGATACTAATCGAAGGGGGCAGAATAGAGGGAGAGGAAACATGATGAATGATGATGAGATAGAGAGGGAAGATGATGAAGAAAGTGAGGAATCAATTGCTCAAAGAAGACCTCAACAAAGGGACAGTAACATATCTTCCATAAAAATGAAGATACCATCATTCAAGGGGAGAAATGATGCTGAAGCTTACCTTGAATGGGAAAGAAAAGTTGAGTTGGTGTTTGATTGTCATAATTATAGTGAAATGAAGAAAGTTAAGATTGCAGCAGTTGAATTCACAGATTATGCACTAATTTGGTGGGATCAATTGATGATTTCCAAGAGGAGAAATGGAGAAAGAACTATCACTACTTGGGCTGAAATGAAAACTGTGATGAGAAAGAGATTTGTACCATCTTACTACTATAGGGAGCTTCACCAAAAATTACAGCGGTTAACTCAAGGATCCATGTCAGTGGAGGATTACCATAAAGAGATGGAGATGATCATGAGTAGAACTAATATAGAGGAGGATCCAGAAATCACTATGGCTCGATTTTTGAGTGGGCTGAATAGAGAGATAGCTAACATAATTGAATTACATCATTATGTGGAGCTTGAAGATATGGTACACATGGCCATGAAAGTGGAGAAGCAACTGAAACTCAAGGGAGCAGCAAAGGGATTTTCTAATTCCAGCTCTAGTTTCACTTCAAAATGGCCAAAGAAAGATGATAATCCTAAAGGGAAGGAGGCTGCCTGGAAAGGAAAGGAAAAACAAGTTCTAGATGACCCTAAAGATAACTCTAAAACATCTAACTCTAATCAAAAGCATAGTACCATTAAATGCTTTAGGTGTTTAGGAGTAGGGCATATAGCATCTCAATGTCCAAATAAGAAAATCATGTTGATACGAGATAATGGTGAAATTGATAGTGCTAGTGAACATGAAAGTGATGATGATAATGATAGCATGCCACCATTAGAAGAAATTGAACATATTATTGAATATCCAGCCCATGGTGAATCTTTGGTTATTAGAAGAGCTTTAAACATGCAAATTAAAGATGAAGAAAGTAATCAAAGAGAGAACATTTTCCATACTCGTTGCATTGTGAATGGAAAAGTGTGCAGCATGATCATTGATGGGGGTAGTTGTGCAAATGTTGCTAGTACTGATTTTGTGGATAAATTAGGGTTAGCATGCACAAAACATCCTAGTCCTTACAAGCTGCAATGGTTGAATGATAGTGGAGAGGTGAGGGTAACAAAGCAGGTTCTGTTTTCTTTTGCAATTGGGAGATACAAAGATGAAGTTTGCTGTGATGTTGTGCCTATGCATGCTAGCCATATCCTTCTTGGTCGTCCATGGCAGTTTGATAGAAGAGCTTTGCATGTTGGCTTTAAGAATCATTATTCTTTCAGCCTAAATGGTTTAAATTTCACTCTTGCTCCATTGTCACCTAAACAAGTGTATGAAGATCAAGTAAATATTTTGAGATCATTTGAAAAGAATTCTGGTGGTGAGGGTAAAACAAATAAAAAGGGAGTACAAGAGGCCAAGTGTGAGAAAAAGAATGATAAAAATGGCCCATTGGTGAGAGAAAAAGAGAAAGGGAGAGAAAATAAAAGAGAGTGTTTCTATGCAAAGGAAAAGGAGTTAAGGAGTGCTTTTTGTGAGAAAAGAAGTCTGATTGTACTTAGGTACAAAGAGACCTTGATTTCTACATCTAACCTTGATAACCCTTTGCCTAGTTGTGTTAGTTCTCTTTTACAGGAATTTGGAGATGTTTTTCCAGAAGATGTACCCAAAGGATTACCACCTTTAAGAGGGATTGAGCATCAAATTGACTTCATTCCGGGCTCAAAAATTCCTAATCGACCAGCTTATAGAAGTAATCCGGAGGAAACCAAGGAACTTCAAAGGCAAGTGGAGGAGTTGCTAGCAAAGGGACATGTACGTGAAAGTCTTAGCCCATGTGCTGTTCCGGTGTTATTAGTCCCAAAGAAAGATGGATCATGGAGAATGTGTGTGGACTGCCGAGCAATCAATAAAATCACGGTGAAGTATAGACATCCAATTCCTAGACTTGATGATATGCTTGATGAGTTGAGTGGTTCTTGCATTTTTACTAAGATTGATTTGAAAAGTGGTTACCATCAAATTAGGATGAAAGAAGGAGATGAGTGGAAAACTGCATTCAAAACAAAATATGGTCTTTATGAGTGGTTAGTTATGCCATTTGGTTTATCTAATGCACCTAGTACATTCATGAGATTAATGAACCATGTTCTGCGTGCATATCTTGGTAAATTTGTTGTTGTATATTTTGATGACATACTCATTTATAGCAAATCAGTAGATGAGCATGTAGAACATATTAGGGTTATTCTTGATGTTTTGAGAAAGGAAGAATTATATGCCAACTTGAAAAAGTGCATGTTTTGTAGTGATAAAATCATATTCTTAGGTTTTATGGTTAGTGCACAAGGAATTGAGGTTGATGATGAAAAGGTAAAGGCAATAAGAGATTGGCCAACACCTAAAACCGTGAGTGAGGTAAGAAGTTTTCATGGTTTGGCTAGTTTCTATAGATGGTTTGTTAAAGATTTTAGTTCCATTGCTGCACCATTAAATGAATTGGTAAAAAAGGATGTAAAGTTTAATTGGACTAAAATTCATGAAATGGCATTCAATTTGTTGAAAGAAAGGTTAACTACTGCTCCAATTCTTGCTTTACCAGATTTTGATAAGACCTTCGAATTAGAGTGTGATGCTTCAGGTGTGGGCATAGGTGCTGTTTTGATGCAAGAAGGGAAACCAATTGCATATTTTAGTGAGAAGCTTCATGGTGCACAATTAAATTATTCCACTTATGACAAGGAGCTGTATGCTTTGGTAAGAGCTTTACAAGTGTGGCAACATTACTTATTGCCTAAAGAGTTTGTTATTCATACAGATCATGAATCATTAAAGCATCTAAAGGGGCAAACCAAGCTGAACCGAAGGCATGGAAAGTGGATAGAGTTCATTGAGCCATTTCCATATGTGATAAAGTATAAGCGTGGCAAAGACAATGTAGTAGCAGATGCACTTTCAAGAAGGTATTCCTTAATCTCAACTCTTAGTTCTAAGTTATTAGGCTTTGAGCAAATTAAGGATATGTATGCCAATGATGTTGACTTTGCAAATGTTTATAAAGCATGTGAGCATTCTGCATTTCAGAAGTTTTATAGGCATGATGGGTACTTATTTAAGGATGGAAGATTATGCATGCCTAGTTGCTCATTAAGGGAATTGCTTGTGCGTGAGGCACATAGTGGTGGACTCATGGGACATTTTGGGATATTTAAGACTTTAGACATTCTGCATGAACATTTCTATTGGCCAAACATGAGAAAGGATGTTGAAAGAATTTGTGCCAAGTGTATTGCATGTAAACAAGCAAAATCTAAGTCTTTACCTCATGGGCTGTATACTCCTTTACCTATTCCTAATGCACCTTGGATGGACATATCTATGGACTTTGTTTTGGGGCTGCCTAGGACTAGAAAAGGAAAAGATAGCATATTTGTTGTTGTTGATAGATTCAGCAAAATGGCTCATTTCATTGCATGTCACAAAACTGATGATGCAACAAATATTGCAAATTTGTTCTTTGGGGAAGTAGTTCGGTTGCATGGCATTCCTAAAACAATTGTAAGTGATAGAGATGTGAAGTTCTTAAGTCATTTTTGGCGTGTTTTATGGAATAAGTTAGGTACTAAATTGTTGTTCTCTACAACTTGTCATCCACAAACTGATGGACAAACAGAAGTGGTAAATAGGACTTTAGGATCTTTGTTACGTGCTGTTGTGGGTAAGAATTTGAAAACTTGGGAAGATTGTTTGCCATTAGTGGAGTTTGCATATAATAGAAGCATACATTCTTCTACTGGTTATTCACCATTTGAAATTGTTTATGGTTTTAATCCACTTACACCACTTGATTTGTTTCCTTTGCCATTAAATGAAATAACTAACTTAGATGGTGAAAAGAAAGCTGAGTTGGTTAAGCAGATACATGAAAAGGCACGAGCTCATCTTGAGAAGAAATATGAATCAGTTGCCCATAATGCAAATAGAAGAAGGAAACATGTGATTTTCCAACCTGGTGATTGGGTATGGGTTCATATGAGGAAGGAAAGATTTCCTAAACAAAGGAAATCCAAGTTGGATGCAAGGGGAGATGGCCCATTCCAAGTTTTAGAACGGATCAATGACAATGCCTACAAAATTGATCTACCAGGTGAGTATAATGTTTCTGCAACTTTCAATGTTAGTGATCTTTCTCCTTTTGATGTAGGCTCAGATTTGAGGACAAATCTTTTTGAGCAAGGAGGGAATGATGAGGAAACTATAAGCAAGCTTGATGAATGTAATGGCAGCAAATATGTTGATGATATCATTATGCCAAGTGGACCAATCACAAGATCACAATCAAAGAAATTCCAGCATGTGTTCCAGCACTTCATACAAAGGTGGATTAATGAAGAGGGAGACCAACTTGTAGTGAATATGATGGACCATGAAGAGGAAGTCAGAAACTCACCAACAAGCATGAAGAATCTGCCCGTAAGTATGGTGATGGGCATTAGCACGAATTTGGAATATAATATTGATATGGTTTAGTGTTAGTGTGACTAGACACATGTGAACCAACACCAAAATGAATGTACAATCTGCCCATCAATGTTGTCAGAATTATGGGCAGTAATTTAGAGTATATTATTGAGGTGGATGAACAATTAATGCTATTGTGACTAGATACATGTAAACCTAGACTTTAAGCCATTAGTTCTTCTTTTCCAACTATATAAGGATGGGAAAAAGAACTTAATAGGGTTGACTACGAATTTCCAGAATTGTTGAATGTAATTTCTGTGTTTTCAAGTTTGAGAGGTTTTCTTCTTATTCTTGTTGCATGAAGAATTGGTTCTAACTTATCAAGTCTCACTTGTGGCGTTTTAATCAATTCATTTCTTCATCCCAATCACCCAAGTTCTTAATTACAGGTTAGTTGTGGGTTTGGTAGGGAGGATTTGTTTTTGAGTTCTAAGATTCTATGCTAGATGTGTATGTGGAGTTCTAGATGTAATATTCGATCCATGGGTTCCGCATCAAAACCTCTCCTTTCGGAAGTGTACCCAAACCCAATCTCCTACTTGAAACTTCATCTCACGTCTCCCTCTATTTGCAGAATCAGCATATCTCTTGTTCCTTTTCTCAATATTCACCCTTGCTTTCTCATGCATCTCTTTCACCAATTTAGCTTTCTTCTCACCATCTAAACTAACAAGCTAATGAGATGGTAAAGAAATAAGATCCAAAACTGTTAGTGGGTTAAAACCATAAATAGCTCAAAAGGTGAATATCCTGTAGAAGAATGAATAGCACGATTATAAGCAAACTCAATAAATGGCAAACAATCTTCCCAAGAACTCAAATTCTTACCCACTAAAGCTCTCAACATGGTACCTAAAGTTCTGTTTACTACTTCTGTTTTTCCATCCGTTTGAGGATGACAAGTGGTGCAAAATAACAACTTGGTACCTAACTTTCCCCAAAGCACATGCCAAAAGTGAGACAAAAACTTGGTGTCTCTATCAGAAACTATGGATTTTGGTATCCCATGAATTCGAACCACCTCCCTAAAGAAGAGTTTGGCCACTAAACTAGCATCATCACAAACATGGTTCATTAATCTCATGAAAGTACTAGGCGCATTAGATAAACCAAAAGGCATAACTAACCATTCATACAAACCATATTTCGTTTTGAAGGCAGTCTTCCATTCATCTCCAGGCTTCATGCGAATTTGATGATAACCACTCATAAGATCAATCTTTGTGAAATATTTCGCCCCATGCAATTCATCCAACATGTCATCAAGTCTAGGAATGGGATGTCTATACTTCACAGTAATCTTGTTCACAACTCTACAATCAACACACATCCTCCAAGAACCATCTTTCTTGGGTACTAATAAGACTGGAACGGCACAAGGACTAAGGCTCTCGCTAACCAAGCCTTTCTCCAAAAGCTCTTCAACTTGTCTTTGCATCTCATATGTCTCCATAGGATTGCTCCTATATGCTGGCCGGTTTGGAATTGTAGAACCGGGTATGAAGTCAATTTGATGTTCTATCCCTCTTAATGGCGGCAAACCACTAGGAAGGTCTTCAGGAAACACATCCTTAAAATCCTGCAACAAAGACACAAAACTAGAAGGTAAAGAATCAAGAGATTCTTCACTGTCAGTAAGTAACGATTCTTTATACATAATAATGAGTACAGGCTGCCCTACATCTATCTCTCTTGCTCTTGCATAAAAAGTATGTTTTGCTTTTTCTCCTTGCTTATTTTCTCTCACCAATGGGTCATTTATTTGTTTGCTTACTTTCTTTTGACTCTCGGCCTCTTTTTCCTTTCTGCACTCACTCACTTTATTATTTTCTCTCTCCCTACCCTTAGAATTACCCTTGGGTGTTGAAGAAACATCATTGGCCGAATTTGAACCCCCTTGGTTCATGTTGGCCGAAACTTCTTTCTCCCTTTCTAGCATCTTCTTTTGATCTTCATACACCTCTTGAGGTGATAATGGTGCTAAAACAACCTTCTTTCCTTCATAAGTAAAGGTATACTTATTAGAAAAGCCATCATGTTGTGCCCTTCTATCATGCTGCCATGGTCTTCCTAATAGCAAATGTCCAGCTTGCATTGGCACTACATCACACAAAACCTCATCTGTATACCACCCAATGGAGAATGGTACCTTAACTTGCTTCAACACTTTTACTTCCCCAGCGTCATTGAACCATTGCAACTTGTAAGGATTGGGATGTTTAAAACAAGCTAACCCCAATTTATCCACCATTGTAGTACTAGCAACATTGGTACAACTTCCACTATCAATGATAAGTGTACAAACCTTACCATTCACCATATACCTAGAGTGGAAAAGATTCTCCCTTTGATCCAAGCCTTCTTCCTTGACTTGAATATTCAAGGCTCTTCTAGTAACAAGCATCTCTCCGTGTTCAGCATTCAATACTTGATTCTCCCAAGCCTCTTCATCATATTCGGCCCTATCACCACATTCGGCCTCCTCTTCTTCTTCATGTTCAGATTCTGATTCAATTTCCCCTTCATGGGTAGCAATCATCACCCTCTTATTCGGACATTGAGAAGCAACGTGTCCACTTCCCAAATACTTGTAGCATTTAATTTCCCTACTTGGAGTAGGTCTAGAAGGTGTTTCCCCATCATTCGGCTTCTTGAAATTAAGATTGTAGGAAGAATTCTTTTGGAAAGAACCCTTGTAATCCCCTTTGTAGGAACCTCCACTCGAACTTGAACCCTTGAAGTTTGAAAAATTTCCACTAGCTTTAGAGTAGCCAGTTTTCGAAATAGCTTTATTCTTCAATCTTCTCTCTATCTTCATGGCCTTTTGAACTAACTCTTCCATTGTGTTGAATTCATACATCTCCAATTCATTGGCTATGTTCAAATTCAATCCCCCAAGAAATCGTGACATCTTCTTGTCTTCATCTTCATCAATATTTGCCCTAGCCATGATCATCTCCATCTCTTTGTGGTACTCTTCCACACTTCTTCCACCTTGAACTAGTCTTGCTAGTCAATTGTACAAATCCCGAATGTAGTGAGATGATACAAATCGGCTTCTCATTAGTTCTTTCAAGGTTGACCATTTTGGAATAGGCCTCATACCTTTCCCTCTTCTATTAGCTTTCAATTGATCCCGCCAAAAGGTAGCATACCCTTTGAACTCTACGGCTGCCAAAACTAATTTCTTCTCTTCGGTGTAGTTATGGCATTCGAAAATCTGCTCAACTTTCCTCTCCCATTCTATGAACTCTTCTGCATTGTTCTTCCCTTCAAAGGAAGGAATCTTCATCTTGATGGAAGTAAGGTCACCATCAGTGGTAGGTTGATTTTCACCTTCATCTTCATCTTCTACCCTTTCGGCTGCTTATAGGGCTTCAAGATTTCCTTGCCCTTCTCTCCTAAGCACTCTTCTAGCTCGCATTATGGGATTTGGATGTGCGGCTGGCTGCCCTTGTTGCACTAGCTGAATTTGTTGCACTTGTTGCATTTGTTGTGCTTGCCGTGCTGCATTCTCTTGCAATCTAGTATCCATCATCTCCATTCGACCAAGCATTGCTGCCAAAGTCTCATTAAGCCTAGCCAAGCTTTCGGCCATAGCTCCTTCTTTGCTAGTCTCTTCTCCTTTTCCAGCCATGTTAACAAACAAACAAACTCAAAGAAACAAGATTAGTAATAATCGAAATTCACTCAAGTGTTTAGACTTACCTCACTTTTCTTGTCTTCCTTGATTGAACTTCAGAACCAAGCTCACCAACCAACAATTGTCAAGTCGTTCAAGAAACTAGAACCTAAATCCTAGAATTAGATAGAAAACAAGACAAGTATCCGGAGGCAATGCAAGGTAATTTGCACTACACGATATAAAACCAAGTATCGACACAAGCAAATGATACTTAGCAATGTAATGGAATTAAAAGCTAGATAAATAAATCAGAAACAATGAAGACAATAAACAAGACAAATTTGGATATAATGAATAAAAAACAACCCACACTTGGCAAGCTGCTTTATGGACCTAATCAATTCTACCCAAAACGCTAGCTTATAGACTCTAATTCCCACCTATAACACTCAAATAACAAGAATATTAAGGTATGATTTTCGAATTCCAAAAGCCCCTCAAAAGGTGAAATTTTTCTCCCAAAAATTTTATTACTTCTCACCCACCTAGATCTAATCCTTAACACCCAAATAGCAAGAATATCAAACAATTTTTGTTGAGGTGGTTTTGCACTCTTTTTTTTTTGCTTCCTCTCACTATCCCCTTGATTCGGGACTTAATTTACTCCCAAGAACTTTTCGAAATCTGGACTTAATTCGCAACCCCAGATTCACTCAAAATCAAATCGAAATCAAACTTGAACAAAAACTCTAGCTTTTGCTTTCTTTCAAGAACCCTAATCTTGGTTTCGAATCCAATTCAGATGCAAGGCCTAGGTTTCGAATTTCAATCAGACTTCTTTTCCTAGGTTTCGAATTACTCTTTGAACAATCTTTAGACTTTTCAAATTTTGATATATGACTCTTTTTTTCGAAAATTAAAGACTAGACTCTCTAAGAACCCTAAAAAGCAAAAACTTAAAAGACCTAAATTAACAAACCCTAGAAAGACAAAGTAGATAAAATTACCTTGTAGCAAGGCTCTGATACCAAATGACGCGGACCCTTAGCAACGATGGCAGCAAACCCAACGTATAACAATGGTAGAGAACTCCTTGAAACTTGATAATCACCTCCTAAGGAACCCAACGCCTATAAAGAGACGCGAACTCACTATGATTGAAGGATTTAGTTGGTAAAAAGAAGGAAAACGCCACAACTCTCGTTGATAAGTAAACCTAATTCTTGATGCAAGGAAAGAATTAAAGAATCCACACTAATCTCTCTCACACGCAAATTCACAAGAAGAACTTGTAGAAGAATTCAAAAATTTTAAATATTAATATGTCCAAAAAGTCCCCTTACAAGAAAAATGAGGCCCTATTTATACTAAAAGGCACACATAAATCTGAAACCCTAATTCTAATGGGAAAAGGAAAGCTACAAAGTCAAAATCCTAACCCATTAAGGAAAATATAAAGTATGGAAACAAAATCCTAATTCACTAAGGAAAATATAAAGTATGGAAACAAAATCCTAATCCACTAAGGAAAATATAAAGTATGGAAATAAAATCCTAATCCACTAAGGAAAATATAAAGTATGGAAACAACAAAACTAAATCCCTTCAACATAAGAACACGCCCCACACTATTTGGGCTGTCCATGGGCCTTACTTAAATTACTTCCCAAGGCTTTATATGAACCCCCATGGACCTTTCTTGCACGTTGGACCTTTCTTGCACGTTGAACCTTTCTTGCACGTTGAATCTCTTTAGCTAGCCTTTAGCTTCCACACTAAGCATTATAATCAGCTTTGGTGTGCCTTCTTCAAGCTCTATTGTGCACTTTTCCATTGCCATTTCAGTCACTTCCTTTGAAATTTGATCTTGAATATGCAATCCCATAGCTGCTCCAAACTTCTTAGCCCTACTCCTAGTCAATGGCCCATTTGGAAGCACCAATGGATCCTTACCTCGTGGCTGGTTCATATCAAGTTCCCTTGAATGTGCTTGGTGATTGATTTGTGAGCCTTTGTTCTGAAGTGCAATCAAAGAATTAGCGAAGGTGAGTTCTTTGTTTTGTGAGATAATGAGTAGCTAGTAGAGATAAAGGCATAGCTGTTGAGAAAGAAGAGATGAGTATCCGGGATATTGCAGATGATCTTGAGACGTACAAGCAAGCAAATGAGGACAATATGGAAAGAATTGCAAATACGTTGGTTAGCTTGCAGCAGTCCATGGAACGCTTAATGCAAGCACAACAACCTACTCCAATAATGCTAACACAGAGAATTCTACAACCAGCAAGAGCTGAAGAGAGAGAATGACGTGGACCCTTAGCAACGATGGCAGCAAACCCAACGTATAACAATGGTAGAGAACTCCTTGAAACTTGATAATCACCTCCTAAGGAACCCAACGCCTATAAAGAGATGCGAACTCACTATGATTGAAGGATTTAGTTGGTAAGAAGAAGGAAAACGCCACAACTCTTGTTGATAAGTAAACCTAATTCTTGATGCAAAGAAAGAATTAAAGAATCCACTCTAATCTCTCTCACACAAAAATTCACAAGAAGAACTTGTAGAAGAATTCAAAATTTTTTATTAATTGTTGTTGTCTGAAATTCGGCCTAATAGTGCCCTTAAATAAAGGTTACAAATTCCTAATTGCATATGGAAAACAAAAACATTCCTAATTGCATAAGGAAAACATTCCTAATTGCATAAGGAAAACATAAGGTATGGAAATAAAATCCTAATCCACTAATGAAAATATAAAGTATGGAAACAAAATCCTAATCCAATAAGGAAAATATAAAGTATGGAAACAACCAAACTAATCCCTTCAACATAAGAAATGCCCCACACTATTTGGGCTGTCCATGGGCCTTAAATTACTTCCCAAGGCTTTATATGAACCCCCATGGACCTTTCTTGCACGTTGGACCTTTCTTTAGCTAGCCTTTAGCTTCCACACTAAGCATCATAATCAGCTTTGGTGTGCCTTCTTCAAGCTCTATCTCCATCTTCTTGAAAGATAATTCTTGAAGCTCTTTGGAAATCTCTTCTTGAATATGCAAAGCCATACTAGCTTGATATCTCTTTGCCTTGCTCCTAGTGATTGGTCTTCTTGCTAGCTTCAAGGGATCCTTTCTTGCATCATTCTCCCCCTCTTCAGAAAGATTTGTCCTCAAATCTGCATCATCAAAAGGAGAAAGATCACTTACATTGAAAGTAGCACTAACATTATATGTACCTGGTAAGTCGATCTTGTAAGCATTGCCATTAATCTTCTCCAGCACCTGGAATGGGCCATCTCCCCTTGCTTGCAACTTGTTCTTCCTTTGGTTAGGAAACCTCTCTTTTCAAAAATGCACCCAAACCCAATCTCCTACTTGAAACTTAATCTCATGTCTCCCTCTATTTGCAGAATCAGCATATATGTTGTTCCTTTTCTCAATATTCGCCCTTGCATTCTCATGCATCTCTTTCACCAATTTAGCTTTCTTCTCACCATCTAAACTAACAAGCTCATGAGAAGGTAAAGAAACAAGATCCAAAACTGTTAGTGGGTTAAAACCATAAACAAGCTCAAAAGGTGAATATCCTGTAGAAGAATGAATACCACGATTATAAGCAGACTCAATAAATGGCAAACAATCTTCCCAAGAACTCAAATTCTTACCCATTAAAGCTCTCAACATGGTACCTAAAGTTCTGTTTACTACTTCTGTTTGTCCATCCGTTTGAGGATGACAAGTGGTGGAAAATAACAACTTAGTACCTAACTTTCCCCAAAGCACACGCCAAAAGTGAGACAAAAACTTGGTGTCTCTATCAGAAACTATGGATTTTGGTATCCCATGAATTTGAACCACCTCCCTAAAGAAGAGTTCTGCCACTAAACTAGCATCATCACTCTTATGACATGGGATAAAGTGTGCCATCTTACTAAACCTATCAACAACCACAAATATGCTATCTCTCCCCCTCTTAGTCCTTGGTAATCCTAAAACAAAGTCCATACTAGGAACGGGTAATGGCATATACAAACCATGAGGCATAGATTTAGACTTAGCTTGCCTACAAGCCAAACAAGCCTTACAAATCCGAATTACATCCCTTTTCATATTTGGCCAATAAAAGTGATCATTCAGCATGTCTAAAGTCTTATCAACTCCAAAATGCCCCATCAAACCCCCACAATGTGATTCTAATACTAGCAAATCTCTCATAGAACATCTAGGCATGCATAATTTCGAACCCTTAAACAAAAACCCATCATGTCTATAGAAAGAATTAAAAGCACTATGCTTACAAGCATCATAAACATTGTCGAAATCAGAATAACCAACATATAAGTCCTTTATACATTCAAATCCAAGCAATTTAGTACTCAAAACATTAAGTAAAGCGTACCTCCTTGAAAGTGCATCTGCCACTGCATTGTCTTTACCTTGCTTGTATTTGATCACATAAGGAAACTTCTCAATCTTCATAACCCATTTTGCATGTCTTTTATTCAACTTGCCTTACCCTCTCAAATGCTTCAATGATTCATGGTCTGAATGGATCACGAATTCCTTGGGTATCAAATAATGCTCCCATACTTCCAATGTTCTCACCAAAGCATATAGCTCCTTGTCATAAGTTGAATAATTCAGCTTTGCTCCATTAATCTTTTCACTAAAGTATGCAACGGGCTTCTTCTCTTGCATCAAAACAGCTCCAATACCTACACCAGAAGCATCACATTCAATTTCAAAAATAGAATCAAAGTTAGGTAAAGCTAAAATGGGTGTAGTAGAAAGCTTCTCTTTCAAAGCATCAAATGCTTCTTGTTGTTCCTTGCCCCAAACGAACCCCACTTCTTTCTTGATTATGCTAGTCAAGGGGGCTGCCAATGTAGAGAAATTAGGGACAAATCTCCTATAGAAGCTTGCCAATCCGTGAAAACTCCTCACTTCTGTCACACTTGAAGGATTCGGCCACTTGAAGGATAGCTTTCACCTTCTCTTGATCAACTTCAATTCCCTGCATACTTACAACAAAACCAAGAAAAACAACCCTATCTAGATAAAAAGAACACTTCTTAAGCTTAGCATAAAGGTTTTGCTCCCTAAGGATTTCAAGCACTTTCCTAACATGTTCAACATGTTCTTCCTCAGTTTTGCTATAAATCAGAATATCATAAAAGTAAACTACCACAAACTTACCTAAATAAGCTCTCAAAACATGGTTCATTAATCTCATGAAAGTACTAGGTGCATTAGATAAACCAAAAGGAATAACTAACCATTCATACAAACCATATTTCGTTTTGAAGGCAGTCTTCCATTCATCTCCCGGCTTCATGCGAATTTGATGATAACCACTCATAAGATCAATCTTTGCGAAATATTTCACCCTATGCAATTCGTCCAACATGTCATCAAGTCTAGAAATGGGATGTCTATACTTCACAGTAATCTTATTCACAGCCCTACAATCAACACACATCCTCCAAGAACCATCTTTCTCGCGAACCAAGCCTTTCTCCAAAAGCTCTTCAACTTGTCTTTGCATCTCTTTTGCTCCATAAGATTGCTCCTATATGCTGGCCAGTTTGGAATTATAGAACCGGGTATGAAATCAATTTGATGTTCAATCCCTCTTAATGGCGGCAAACCACTAGGAAGGTCTTCAGGAAACACATCCTTTAAATCCTGCAACAAAGACACAAAACTAGAAGGTAAAGAATCAAGAGATTCTTCACTGTCAGCAAGTAACAATTCTTTATACATAATAATGAGTACATGCTTCCCTACATTTATCTCTCTTGCTCTTGCATAAAAAGTATGTTTTGCTTTTTCTCCTTGGTTATTTTCTCTCACCAATGGGCCATTTATTTGTTTGCTTACTTTCTTTTGACTCTCGGCCTCTTTTCCCTTTCTGCACTCACTCACTTTATTATTTTCTCTCTCCCTATCCTTAGAATTACCCTTGGGTGTTGAAGAAACATCATTGGCCGAATTTGAACCCCCTTGGTTCATGTTGGCCGAAACTTCTTTCTCCCTCTCTAGCATCCTCTTTTGATCTTCATACACCTCTTGAGGTGATAATGGTGCTAGAACAACCTTCTTTCCTTCATAAGTAAAGGTGTACTTATTAGAAAAGCCATCATGTTGTGCCCTTCTATCATGCTACCATGGTCTTCCTAATAGCAAATGTTCAGCTTGCATTGGCACTACATCACATAAAACCACATCTTTACACCACCCAATGGAGAATGCTACCTTGACTTGCTTCAACACTTTTACTTCCCCAGTATCATTGAACCATTGCAACTTGTAAGGATTGGGATGTTTAAAACAAGTTAACCCCAATTTATCCACCATTGTAGTACTAGCAACATTGGTACAACTTCCACCATCAATGATAAGTGTACAAACCTTACCATTCACCAAACACCTAGAGTGGAAAAGATTCTACCTTTGATCCAAGCCTTCTTCCTTGACTTGAATATTCAAGGCTCTTCTAGTAACAAGCATCTCTCCATGTTCAGCATTTAAGACTTGATTCTCCCAAGCCTCTTCATCATATTCGGCCCTATTAACACATTCGGCCTCCTCTTCTTCATGTTCAGATTCTGATTCAATTTCCCCTTCATGGGTAGCAATCATTACCCTCTTATTCGGACATTGAGAAGCAATGTGTCCACTTCCCAAACACTTGTAGCATTTAATTTCCCTACTTGGAGTAGGTCTAGAAGGTGTTTCCTTGGCTGTTTTGCATCCCCATCATTCGGCTTCTTGAAATTAGGATTGCAGGAAGAATTCTTTTGGAAAGAACCCTTGTAATCCCCTTTTTAGGAACCTCCACTCGAATTTGAACCCTTGAAGTTTGAAAATTTTCCACTAGCTTTAGAGTAGCCAGTTTTCGAAATAGCTTTATTCTTCAATCTTCTCTCTATCTTCATGGCCTTTTGAACTAACTCTTCCATTGTGTTGAATTCATACATCTCCAATTCATTGGCTATGTTCAAATTCAATCCCCCAAGAAATCGTGACATTTTCTTGTCTTCATCTTCATCAATATTTTCCCTAGCCATGATCATCACCATCTCTTTGTGGTACTCTTCCACACTTCTTCCACCTTGAACTAGTCTTGCTAGTCGATTGTACAAATCCCGAATGTAGTGAGATGTTACAAATCGGCTTCTCATTAGTTCTTTCAAGGTTGACCATTCAGGAATAGGCCTCATACCTTTCCCTCTTCTATTAGCTTTCAATTGATCCCACCAAAAGGTAGCATACCCTTTGAACTCTACAGCTGCCAAAACTGATTTCTTCTCTTCGGTGTAGTTATGGCATTCGAAAATCTGCTCAACTTTCCTCTCCCATTCTATGAACTCTTTTGCATTGTTCTTCCCTTCAAAGGAAGGAATCTTCATCTTGATGGAGGTAAGGTCACCCTCAGTGGTAGGTTGATTTCCACCTTCATCTTCATCTTCTACCCTTTCGGCTGCTTCTAGGGCTTCAAGATTTCCTTGCCCTTCTCTCCTAAGCACTCTTCTAGCTCGCATTATGGGATTTGGATGTGCGGCTGGCTGCCCTTGTTGCATTTGCTGAATTTGTTGTGCTTGTCGTGCTGCATTCTCTTGCAATCTAGTATCCATCATCTCCATTCGACCAAGCATTTCTGCCAAAGTCTCATTAAGCCTAGCCAAGCTTTCGGCCTTAGCTCCTTCTTTGCTAGTCTCTTCTCCTTTTCCAGCCATGTTAACAAACAAACAAACTCAAAGAAACAAGATTAGTAATAATCGAAATTCACTCAAGTGTTTAGAATTACCTCACTTTTCTTGTCTTCATTGATTGCACTTCAGAACCAAGCTCACCAACCAACAATTGTCAAGTTGTTCAAGAAACTAGAACCTAAATCCTAGAACTAGATAGAAAACAAGACAAGTATCTGGAGGCAATGCAAGGTAATTTGCACTACACGAAATAAAACCAAGTATCGACACAAGCAAATGATACTTAGCAATGTAATGGAATTAAAAGCTAGATAAATAAATCAGAAACAATGAAGACAATAAATAAGACAAATTTGGATATAATGAATCAAAAACAACCCACACTTGGCAAGCTGCTTTATGGACCTAATCAATTCTACCCAAAACGCTAGCTTCTAGACTCTAATTCCCACCTATAACACTCAAATAACAAGAATATTAAGGTCTGATTTTTGAATTCCAAAAGCCCCTCAAAAGGTGAAATTTTTCTCCCAAAAATTTTATTCCTTCTCACCCACCTAGATCTAATCCTTATCACCCAACTAGCAAGAATATTAAACAATTTTTGTTGAGGTGGTTTTGTACTCTTTTTTTTTTTGCTTCCTCTCACTATCCCCTTGATTCGAGACTTAATTTACTCCCAAGGACTTTTCAAAATGTAGACTTAATTCGCAACCCCAGATTTAGTCAAGACCAAATCGAAATTAAACTTTAACACAAACTCTAGCTTTTGCTTTCTTTCAAGAACCCTAATTCTTGGTTTCGAAATTCTCCAAGAATCCTTTCATAGGTTTTGTTTTCACCCTAAGAATACCCTCCTTCAATTCGGCCTTGATCGGAATTGATATATGACTCTTTTTCGAAAATTAAAGACTAGACTCTCTAAGAACCCTAAAACGCAGAAATTTAAAAGACCTAAATTAACAAACCCTAGAAAGATAAAGTAGATAAAAATTACCTTGTAAAGGCTCTGATACCAAATGACGCGGACCCTTAGCAACGATGGCAGCAAACCCAACGTATAATAATGGTAGAGAACTCCTTGAAACTTGATAATCACCTCCTAAGGAACCCAACGCCTATAAAGAGACGCGAACTCACTATGATTGAAGGATTTAGTTGGTAAGAAGAAGGAAAACACCACAACTCTTGTTGATAAGTAAACCTAATTCTTGATGCAAAGAAAGAATTAAAGAATCCACTCTAATCTCTCTCGCATGAAAATTCACAAGAAGAACTTATAAAAGAATTCGAAAATTTTTATTAATTGTTGTTGTATGAAATTCGGCCTAATAATGCCCTTAAATAAGGGTTACAAAATTCCTAATTGCATATGGAAAACAAAAACATTCCTAATTGCATAAGGAAAACATTCCTAATTGCATAAGGAAAACATAAAGTATGGAAACAAAATCCTAATCCACTAAGGAAAATATAAAGTATGGAAACAAAATCCTAATCCAATAACGAAAATATAAAGTATGGAAACAACCAAACTAATCCCTTCAACATAAGAAACGCCCCACACTATTTGGGCTGTCCATGGGCTTTAAATTACTTCCCAAGGCTTTATATGAACCCCCATGGACCTTTCTTGCACGTTGGACCTTTCTTTAGCTAGCCTTTAGCTTCCACACTAAGCATCATAATCAGCTTTGGTGTGCCTTCTTCAATCTCTATCTCCATCTTCTTGAATGATAATTCTTGAATCTCTTTGGAAATCTCTTCTTGAATATGCAAAGCCATACTAGCTTGATATCTCTTTGCCTTGCTTCTATTGATTGGTCCACTTGCTAGCTTCAAGGGATACTTTCTTGCATCATTCTCCCCCTCTTCAAAAAGATTTGTCCTCAAATCTGCATCATCAAAAGGAGAAAGATCACTTACATTGAAAGTAGCACTAACATTATACGTACCTGGTAATTCGATCTTGTAGGCATTGTCATTAATCTTCTCCAGCACTTGGAATGGGCCATCTCCCCTTGCTTGCAACTTGTTCTTCCTTTGGTTAGGAAACCTCTCTTTTCGAAAATGCACCCAAACCCAATCTCCTACTTGAAACTTCATCTCACGTTTCCCTCTATTTGCAGAATCAGCATCTCTTGTTCCTTTTCTCAATATTCACCCTTGCTTTCTCATGCATCTCTTTCACCAATTTAGCTTTCTTCTCACCAAAACTGTTAGTGGGTTAAAACCATAAGCAAGATCAAAAGGTGAATATCCTGAAGAAGAATGAATAGCACGATTATAAGCAAACTCAATAAATGGCAAACAATCTTCCCAAGAACTCAAATTCTTACCCACTAAAGCTCTCAACATGGTACCTAAAGTTCTATTTACTACTTCTGTTTGTCCATCCGTTTGAGGATGACAAGTGGTGGAAAATAACAACTCGGTACCTAACTTTCCCCAAAGCACACGCCAAAAGTGAGATAAAAACTTGGTTCTCTATCAGAAACTATGGATTTTGGTATACCTTGAATTCGAACCACCTACCTAAAGAAGAGTTCGGCCACTAAACTATCATCATCACTCTTATGACATGGGATAAAGTGTGCCATCTTACTAAACCTATCAACAACCACAAATATGCTATCTCTCCCCCTCTTAGTCCTTGGTAATCCTAAAATAAAGTCTATACTAATGTCCATCCAAGGAGAACTAGGAAGGGGTAATGGCATATACCAACCATGAGGCATAGATTTAGACTTAGCTTGCCTACAAGCCAAACAAGCCTTACAAATCTGAATTACAACCCTTTTCATATTTGGCCAATAAAAGTGTTCATTCAGCATGTCTAAAGTCTTATCAACTCCAAAATGCCCCATCAAATCCCCACAATGTGATTCTAATACTAGCAAATCTCTCATAGAACATCTAGGCATGCATAATTTCGAACCCTTAAACAAAAACCCATCATGTCTATAGAAAGAATTAAAAGCACCATGCTCACAAGCATCATAAACATTGTCGAAATCAGAATAACCAACATATAAGTCCTTTATACATTCAAAACCAAGCAATTTAGTACTCAAAACATTAAGTAAAGCGTACCTCATTGAAAGTGCATCTGCCACTCCATTGTCTTTACCTTGCTTCTCAATCTTCATAACCCATTTTGCATGTCTTTTATTCAACTTGCCTTGCCCTCTCAAATGCTTCAATGATTCATGGTCTGAATGGATCACGAATTCCTTGGGCAGAAAATAATGCTCCCATACTTCCAATGTTCTCACCAAAGCATATAGCTCCTTGTCATAAGTTGAATAATTCAGCTTTGCTCCATTAAGCTTTTCACTAAAGTATGCAATGGGCTTCTTCTCTTACATCAAAACAGCTCCAATACCTACACCAGAAGCATCACATTCAATTTCAAAAGTAGAATCAAAGTTAGGTAAAGCTAAAATGGGTGTAGTAGAAAGCTTCTCTTTCAAAGCATCAAATGCTTCTTGTTGCTCCTTGCCCCAAACGAACCCCACTTCTTTCTTGATTATGCTAGTCAAGGGGGCTGCCAATGTAGAGAAATTAGGTATAAATCTCCTATAGAAGCTTGTCAATCCGTGAAAACTCCTCACTTCTGTCACACTTGAAGGATTCGGCCACTCTTGGATAGCTTTCACCTTCTCTTTATCAACTTTAATTCCCTGCATACTTACAACAAAACCAAGAAAAACAACCCTATCTAGACAAAAAGAACACTTCTTAAGCTTAGCATAAAGGTTTTGCTCCCTAAGGATTTCAAGCACTTTCCTAACATGTTCAACATGTTCTTCCTCAATTTTGCTATAAATCAGAATATCATCAAAGTAAACTACCACAAACTTACCTTAATAAGCTCTCAAAACATGGTTCATTAATCTCATGAAAGTAATAGGTGCATTAGATAAACCAAAAGGCATAACTAACCATTCATACAAACCATATTTCGTTTTGAAGGTAGTCTTCCATTCATCTCCCGGCTTCATGCGAATTTGATGATAACCACTCATAAGATCAATCTTTGTGAAATATTTCACCCCTTGCAATTCGTCCAACATGTCATCAAGTCTAGGAATGGGATGTCTATACTTCACAGTAATCTTGTTCACAGCCCTACAATCAACACACATCCTCCAAGAACCATCTTTCTTGGGTACTAATAAGACTGGAACGGCACAAAGACTAAGGCTCTTACGAACCAAGCCTTTCTCCAAAAGCTCTTTAACTTGTCTTTGCATCTCTTTTGTCTCCATAGGATTGCTCCTATATGCTGGCCGGTTTGGAATTGTAGAACCGGGTATGAAATCAATTTGATATTCAATCCCTCTTAATGGCGGCAAACCACTAGGAAGGTCTTCAGGAAACACATCCTTAAAATCCTACAACAAAGACACAAAACTAAAAGGTAAAGAATCAAGAGATTCTTCACTGTCAGCAAGTAACAATTCTTTATACATAATAATGAGTGCAGGCTGCCCTACATCTATCTCTCTTGCTCTTGCATAAAAAGTGTGTTTTGCTTTTTCTCCTTGCTTATTTTCTCTCACCAATGGGCCATTTATTTGTTTGCTTACTTTCTTTTGACTCTCGGCCTCTTTTCCCTTTATGCACTCACTCACTTTATTATTTTCTCTCTCCCTACCCTTAGAATTACCCTTGGGTGTTAAAGAAACATCATTGGCCGAATTTGAACCCCCTTGGTTCATGTTGGCCTAAACTTCTTTCTCCCTCTCTAGCATCCTCTTCTGATCTTCATACACCTCTTGAGGTGATAATGGTGCTAGAATAACCTTCTTTCCTTCATAAGTAAAGGTATACTTATTAGAAAAGCCATCATGTTGTGCCCTTCTATCATGCTGCCATGGTCTTCCTAATAGCAAATGTTCAGCTTGCATTGGCACTACATCACATAAAACCACATCTTTACACCACCCAATGGAGAATGCTACCTTGACTTGCTTCAACACTTTTACTTCCCCAGTATCATTGAACCATTGCAACTTGTAAGGATTGGGATGTTTAAAACAAGTTAACCCCAATTTATCCACCATTGTAGTACTAGCAACATTGGTACAACTTCCACCATCAATGATAAGTGTACAAACCTTACCATTCACCAAACACCTAGAGTGGAAAAGATTCTACCTTTGATCCAAGCCTTCTTCCTTGACTTGAATATTCAAGGCTCTTCTAGTAACAAGCATCTCTCCATGTTCAGCATTTAAGACTTGATTCTCCCAAGCCTCTTCATCATATTCGGCCCTATTAACACATTCGGCCTCCTCTTCTTCATGTTCAGATTCTGATTCAATTTCCCCTTCATGGGTAGCAATCATTACCCTCTTATTCGGACATTGAGAAGCAATGTGTCCACTTCCCAAACACTTGTAGCATTTAATTTCCCTACTTGGAGTAGGTCTAGAAGGTGTTTCCTTGGCTGTTTTGCATCCCCATCATTCGGCTTCTTGAAATTAGGATTGCAGGAAGAATTCTTTTGGAAAGAACCCTTGTAATCCCCTTTGTAGGAACCTCCACTCGAACTTGAACCCTTGAAGTTTGAAAATTTTCCACTAGCTTTAGAGTAGCCAGTTTTCGAAATAGCTTTATTCTTCAATCTTCTCTCTATCTTCATGGCCTTTTGAACTAACTCTTCCATTGTGTTGAATTCATACATCTCCAATTCATTGGCTAGGTTCAAATTCAATCCCCAAGAAATCGTGACATCTTCTTGTCTTCATCTTCATCAATATTTTCCCTAGCCATGATCATCTCCATCTCTTTGTGGTACTCTTCCACACTTCTTCAACCTTGAACTAGTCTTGCTAGTCGATTGTACAAATCCCGAATGTAGTGAGATGGTACAAATTGGCTTCTCATTAGTTCTTTCAAGGTTGACCATTTTGGAATAGGCCTCATACCTTTCCCTCTTTTGTTAGCTTTCAATTGATCCCACCAAAAGGTAGCATACCCTTTTGATGAGGATCTGATTGCTAGCATACAACACCAAGGACCTGTTATTCGATCAATGGCAAGAAAACTTCAAGGATTAGTTTCCAAACATCTATATGTTCTCAATACAATTGGAACGTTAAGACTTGAAGTAAATAAGAGCAAAGAAGCTGTTTGGTTGCACGTGTCCAAATTGCAATCTTCCCAAGAGGCCAATTGACCCAAAGGAGTTAGAATACATATTGGCATCCATCATTATACCTTTGGGAGCTAAATACATACCATTCACGTACCATTGGATGCCCATATATAAAGAGTGGCTGAAACTCACATTGGGAGTCAAAGATGCCTTTTAAAAGCTAGTGGGAGACAAGCTATATGGCTGCCCATGCCTTTTAAAAGCTAGTGGGAGACAAGCTATATGGCTGCCCAATTTGTTTTATGTAACCACATCATTATATTTGTATTTTTTCCATCATTTCACTTGTTTTATGCTTTCTTTAAGTCTTTAAAAATAGATGTAATGGCAGACTTTGAACTTAATGAATATTGTGAGTTTTCTCTCCATTTTTGAGAGCTTTGAGAGGTTTTTAGCCTTCTTTTGAGTTCTGGTTAGAACTTGCATGAATTCCTTGCAAAAATAACCAAGTTTGCTAGGTCTTAACATATATTCAAGGTTTTTCCTTCACAAGTTGGGGTTGGGTCTTGAATCTTTGGTTTCCAGCTATATAGCTTCAGTTTTACATCACAAGTTGGTGTTGGGTTGAAGGTGCTGGTTGGTGTTCTTATGTTTTGGAGACGATCCGTAGCTTGAGCTTCCTTAGGAATTAAATCCCAGAAGGCAGGCTCACATCATTTGGTATCAGAGCATAGGCTCTCCAAATCAGGTTTTTAGCATCATTCCTTCTTGTTTATGTCAAAAAAATATTGTCTTCCTTTGAGTCATTTTTTTTTGCCATTAGTTTAATTTCTACAAGCTGTATGCTTTCTTGTTTCTTTGAGTCCTTCTTCCTTAGTGTTGTTGCTGGATTAATTTAAAAAAAAAGAAAGAAAGAAAAAAAATCAAAGAAAAAAAAAACAGCAACTAATCTCTAAAATTTGCTATTGGGTTAGAAACTGAAGTTGGGTTTGCACATAACCAAATCTTCTTAAATTTTATATGCTTGTTTCAAATGCTAAAATTAGCTTGGAAATCAAATTTTAAGTCAAAATTCGTCAATTTGCCTCGTTATCCATATATTGCAGCCAATTTAGCTAGTTTTGTGTCCAAAAGTGAACGTGTATGTAAACATGTCCAAATCCTTTCAAATTTTACAGGCATGTTTTAGATATTAAGCTAAGCATACATATTAAATTTCATGTCAAAATTCATTTGTTTGCTTGGTTGTCCATATATTACCGCTAGTTAGCCATTTTTGGGTCCAGAATATAAATGTTTCATAAGAGACCTAAAAATTCATTTTTTCTTCTTCCATTTTGTCTCAATATATTGTCCTAAATCTAGTTTTGTCAAATTCTTCCCTTTGGTGATGTTTGTCTAAAATTTCAGTGTCTTTCGTCCTTAGGTTTCAAATATCAGATATTCTATTTTTTCCAGCTTGTGTTACTCTTGTTCCATTCTTGAATGTGTTTTAAATCTTGCAATTTAGTTATTTAGTTGAGGAAATATTAAGTTCTTGCTAGAACTTGGAAGGGGCTGAAGTGAGTGGAAAAAGGCATAGAGTGGTGAGACTGTTAGAGGGTAAAAAGCCAAAGTTTGAGTGAAACACAGATTGAGTGTTACCAAATTAGAGTGAAACACGTGAGGGAGTGTGTGAGGAAATATTTCTAACATTTGTTTTGCAGCAATCAGTATGTCAACAAAACGAGATAGTGATCGAGAGAGCAACCAACCCCAAGAGGAGCCAGAAGCTTCTTATGTTCTTAAGGCATTGCAATCTCAATTTCAAAGGATGAATGTATTGTTTGTTGATATTAGAGAACAGATGGAAAAACACTCAAAGCAAATTGAAGAATCGCAGCAAGCAAGCTCTACAAATCAAAGGAATTTAGGAAGTGATGAAAGAGATAATTTTCATAGGGAGCAAAACACAAATAGGGGGCAGAATAGAGGTAGGCGTGCTGGACTAAATGATTTGCCAATTTTCAATGAATTGGAGGATGTAGATGAAGATAATCTTGATGATGACGATGGGCAGCAATCTGTTGCACTTGATGATGTTATTAGACCAAGATATATGAGAGGTAATATGGGTGGTAGAGGTGGTGGCAGAAATATTAGGCAAGAAACTATGGAAAATGCAAGAGGGAGAGGGAGAGTAGACAGCAATGTTAATGGAATTAAAATGAAAATTCCATCATTCCAAGGCAAAGCAAATCCAGATGCATACTTGGAATGGGAGAGAAAGACCGAACTCATCTTTGATTGCCACAACTATAGTGAGCAAAAGAAGGTGACACTTGCTGTGGTAGAGTTTACTGATTATGCATTAGTTTGGTGGGATCAATTGCTCACTAAACGAAGAAGAAATGGCATGAGAGGAGTGCAGACTTGGGATGAGCTGAAACAAGTCATGAGAGATAGATTTGTACCACAACACTACTATAGGGAGTTACATCAACGATTACAAGGGCTGGTACAAGGCAATAAAAGTGTGGAAGAATATTTTCAAGAGATGGAAATGGCTATGATACGAGCTAATATAGAAGAAGAAAGGGAAGCAACTATGGCAAGGTTTCTACATGGGCTGAAAGATGAAATTGCCGACATAGTGGAGCTGCATCATTATGTGGAGCTTGATGACATGTTAAATATGGCAATCAAGGTAGAAAAACAACTCAAGAAGAAGAAAACAACCAGATCGGGAATGGGAATGAATTCTGCCAATAATGTTCCTTGGAAGCCAAATTGGAAGAAAGGGGAATCTAGTGAGAATAAATTTGTTTCAAAGGAGAAGAAAGAGGGGAACAAGGCTGGAGAAAAACCCATTGTGATTGATAAGGGTAAGGCACCAATGAACTCCAATGGAAGAACAAGAGGCATCCAATGTTTCCGATGTTTAGGGAAAGGGCATTATGCTAGAGAATGTCCAAATAAAAGGGTGATGGTGGTGAGGCCGAGTGGTGATATTGAATCTGAAGATGATGAAGTTGTAGATGAAGATTCAGATGTTAACATTCCACCTTTGGATGAAGATAGGGATGTAGAGCATGCTGTGCATGGAAATGCTCTTGTTGTTATGCGTGCTTTAAATATACAGGTGAAGGAAGATGAAGGTGATGAACTGCAAAGAGAAAATATTTTTCATACTAGATGTTTAGTCAAAGAAAAGGTTTGCAGTATGATCATAGATGGTGGGAGTTGTGTTAATGTGGCTAGCACTCTACTAGTAGAGAAACTTGCATTTCCTACTACAAAACATCCTAATCCATACAGATTGCAGTGGTTGAATGATAGTGGAGAAGTTAAGGTGACCAAGCAAGTATTATTGTCATTTACCATTGGGAGGTATAAGGATGAAGTGTTGTTCGATGTAATTCCCATGCATGCTAGTCATATCCTACTTGGGAGGCCATGGCAATATGATAGAAAAGCAACACATGACGGGTTTAAGAATAGGTATTCATTTGATTTTGAAGGCCGAAAGGTGACTCTTGCACCTTTAACACCTATGGAGGCTTTTGAAGACCAAAAGCGAGTACAAGCTGCCATGCAAGAGAAAATGCAAAGAGAGGTTGAAAAGAGGGAGAGAAAAGAAAGATCAAGAGGAAAAACAAAGAATAAAAACTGAGAGAGAAAAAGAAAAAGAGAAAAAGAAGAAATTACATAATAAAAATGAGAGTGGAGAGAAGAAAGTAAGTTTAGTTGCTAGGGGGAAAGATGTGAGGCAAGCATACTCTTCTGATAGTATGATGCTCCTTCTGATATGTAAGGGAGTTTTTCTTAATGTAACTGACCTTGATACATCTATTCCTAGTGTTGCTTTGACTTTGTTGCAGGAATTTGAAGATGTCTTTCCAAATGAGGTACCGAGTGGATTGCCACCCATTAGAGGAATAGAACATCAAATTGATTTCATTCTTGGAGCTGTAATTCAAAATCGTCCAGCATATAGGACAAATCCTCAAGAGGTCAAGGAGTTGCAAAAACATGTGGATGAGCTGCTTGCGAAAGGTCATGTTAGGGAGAGCATGAGTCCATGTGCTGTGCCGGTACTTCTAGTACCTAAAAAGGATGGATCAATGCGAATGTGTGTGGATTGTCGTGCTATCAATAAAATCACTGTAAAGTATAGACATCCAATTCCTAGACTTGATGATATGCTTGATGAATTGCATGGCGCATGTATATTTTCAAAAATTGATCTTAAAAGTGGTTATCATCAAATAAGAATGAGATTAGGAGATGAATGGAAAACAGCTTTTAAGACTCAATATGGTTTGTATGAATGTTTAGTCATGCCTTTTGGACTAAGCAATGCACCTAGTACTTTCATGAGATTAATGAATCATGTATTGCGTACTTTTCTTGGAAAGTTTGTTGTTGTGTATTTTGATGATATTTTAGTGTATAGTCAAAGTTTAAATGATCATTTAATGCATTTAAGATGTGTGCTTGAAGTTCTTAGGAAAGAGAAATGTACATTCTGCATGGAAAAAGTCATTTTCTTAGGATTTGTAGTGAGTGGGAAAGGAATTGAGGTTGATGAGGATAAGGTAAAAGCCATCAAAGAGTGCCCTACACCAAAATCCGTGACTGATGTTAGGAGTTTTCATGGTCTTGCTAGTTTTTATAGGAGATTTGTTAGAGACTTTAGTACAATTGCAGAGCCATTAAATGAAATTGTGAAGAAAAATGTAGGGTTCAAATGGAATGAGGAACAGGAGCATGCATTTAGATTGCTAAAAGAAAAATTATGTTCTGCACCATTACTTGCATTACCTGATTTTTCTAAGACTTTTGAAGTTGAATGTGATGCTTCCGGAGTGGGTATAGGTGCTGTTTTGATGCAGGAAAGAAGACCAATTGCATACTTTACTGAGAAACTAAGTGGAGCTCCTTTGAATTACTCTACTTATGACATGGAGATGTATGCATTAGTGAGGGCGTTGGAGATGTGGCAGCATTATCTTTGGCCAAAGGAGTTTGTTATTCATAGTGATCATGAATCACTAAAATACTTGAAAGGACAAAGCAAGCTGAACAAACGCCATGCCAAATGGAGTGAATTTATTGAAGCGTTTCCATATGTGATTCAATATAAGCAAGGAAAAGAAAATGTTGTTGCTGATGCCTTATCTAGGAGGTATGCCCTAATCTCTATGCTTGATGCTAGACTTCTAGGATTTGAGCATATGAAAGAATTGTATAAGCATGACTCTGAATTTGCACAAATATATGCCTCTTGTGAAAATGCTGCCTTTGAAAAATTTTATAGGCATGATGGTTTCTTATTTAGAGAGAAACGACTTTGTGTTCCAAATAGCTCTATAAGAGGATTGCTTGTAAGAGAGTCACATGGGGGAGGTTTAATGGGACATTTTGGGGTGGCTAAAACATTAGAAATTCTGAATGAACATTTTTATTGGCCACATATGAGGAAAGATGTAGAGAAATTTTGTGCTAAATGCGTGACATGTATGAAAGCAAAGTCCAAAGTAAGACCACATGGTTTGTATATGCCTTTAAGTGTACCTAGTGAACCTTGGGTAGACTTATCTATGGACTTTATTTTGGGGCTACCTAGGACAAAAAAGGGTCATGATAGTTTATTTGTTGTGGTTGATAGATTTTCTAAAATGGCACATTTCATTCCATGTCATAAAACTGATGATGCATGCCATATATCTGATTTGTTCTTTAGAGAAGTAGTGAGATTGCATGGTATTCCTAGGACCATAGTAAGTGATCGAGATGTAAAATTTTTGAGTCATTTTTGGAAAGTCCTATGGGGAAAGTTAGGTACAAAGCTTTGTTTCTCTTCTACATGCCATCCGCAAACAGATGGGCAGACGGAAGTTGTTAATAGGACTGTGGGCACTCTTCTTCGTACCATGATTAAACAAAATTTGAAGACATGGGAGGAATGCATACCATTTATTGAATTTGCATATAATAGATCAATGCATTCATCCACTGGATTTTCACCCTTTGAGCTTGTCTATGATTTTAATCCACTTACTCCATTAGATTTGTTGCCTCTTCCTACTAATGAGCTTACTAGTTTCGATGGTAAAAAGAAAGCTGAATTGGTGAAGCAAATGCATCAAAGGGCCAAGAAACAAATGGAGAAGATTAATGAGAATAGAGCAACCAAAGTAAACAAAGGAAGGAAAAAGATGGTGTTTCAGCCTGGTGATTTGGCATGGGTTCATTTGTGAAAAGAAAGGTTTCCTACACATAGGAAATCAAAATTGCAGCCGAGAAGTGATGGACCATTTGAAGTACACGAAAGGATTAATGATAATGCCTACAAGATTAATCTACCAGGTGAGTATGGTGTAAGTGCAACTTTTAATGTTTCTGATCTTGCTCCTTACTATGCAGATGATGAAGATTCGAGGACGAATTCTTTTGAAGAGGGAGAGGATGATGAGGATCTGATTGCTAGCATACAACACCAAGGACCTGTTACTCGATCAATGGCAAGAAAACTTCAAGGATTAGTTTCCAAACATCTATATGTTCTCAATACAATTGGAATGTTAAGACTTGAAGAAAATAAGAGCAAAGAAGCTATTTGGTTGCACGTGTCCAAATTGCAATCTTCCCAAGAGGCCAATTGACCCAAAGGAGTTAGAATACATATTGGCATCCATCATTATACCTTTGGGAGCTAAATACATACCATTCACGTACCATTGGATGCCCATATATAAAGAGTGGCTGAAACTCACATTGGGAGTCAAAGATGCCTTTTAAAAGCTAGTGGGAGACAAGCTATATGGCTGCCCATGCCTTTTAAAAGCTAGTGGGAGACAAGCTATATGGCTGCCCAATTTGTTTTATGTAACCACATCATTATATTTGTATTTTTCCATCATTTCACTTGTTTTATGCTTTCTTTAAGTCTTTAAAAATAGATGTAATGGCAGACTTTGAACTTAATGAATATTCTGAGTTTTCTCTCCATTTTTGAGAGCTTTGAGAGGTTTTTAGCCTTCTTTTGAGTTCTGGTTAGAACTTGCACAAATTCCTTGCAAAAATAACCAAGTTTGCTAGGTCTTAACATATATTCAAGGTTTTTCCTTCGCAAGTTGGGGTTGGGTCTTGAATCTTTGGTTTCCAGCTATATAGCTTCAGTTTTACATCACAAGTTGGTGTTGGGTTGAAGGTGCTGGTTGGTGTTCTTATGTTTTGGAGACGATCCATAGCTTGAGCTTCCTTAGGAATTAAATCCCAGCAAGGCAGGCTCACATCACCTTTGAACTCTACGGCTGCTAAAACTGATTTCTTCTCTCCAGTGTAGTTATGGCATTCCAAAATCTGCTCAACTTTCCTCTCCCATTCTATGAACTCTTCTGCATTGTTCTTCCCTTCAAAGGAAGGAATATTCATCTTGATGGAAGTAAGGTCACCATCAGTGGTAGTTTGATTTCCACCTTCATCTTCATCTTCTACCCTTTCGGTTGCTTCTAGGGCTTCAAGATTTCCTTGCCCTTCTCTCCTAAGCACTCTTCTAGCTCGCATTATGGGATTTGGATGTGCGGCTGGCTGCCCTTGTTGCACTTGCTGAATTTGTTGTGCTTGCCTTGCTGCTTTCTCTTGCTATCTAGTATCCATCATCTCCATTTGACCAAGCATTGCTGCCAAAGTCTCATTAAGCCTAGCCAAGCTTTCGGCCATAGCTCCTTCTTTGCTAGTCTCTTCTCCTTTTCCAGCTATGTTAACAAACAAACAAACTCAAAGAAACAAGATTAGTAATAATCGAAATTCACTCAAGTGTTTAGAATTACCTCAGTTTTCTTGTCTTCCTTGATTGCACTTCAGAACTAAGCTCACCAACCAACAATTGTCAAGTCGTTCAAGAAACTAGAACCTAAATCCTAGAACTAGATAGAAAACAAGACAAGTATCCGGAGGCAATGCAAGGTAATTTGCACTACACGATATAAAACCAAGTATCGACACAAGAAAATGATACTTAGTAATGTAATGGAATTAAAAGCTAGATAAAGAAATCAGAAACAATGAAGACAATAAACAAGACAAATTTGGATATAATGAATCAAAAACAACCCACACTTGGTAAGCTGCTTTATGGACCTAATCAATTCTACCCAAAATGCTAGCTTCTAGACTCTAATTCCCACCTATAACACTCAAAAAACATGAATATTAAGGTCTGATTTTCGAATTCCAAAAGCCCCTCAAAAGGTCAAATTTTTCGCCCAAAAATTTTATTACTTCTCACCCACCTAGATTTGATCCTTAGCACCCAAATAGCAAGAATATCAAACAATTTTTGTTGAGGTGGTTTTGTACTCTTTTTTTTTTGCTTCCTCTCACTATCCCCTTGATTCGGGACTTAATTTACTCCTAAGGACTTTTTAAAATCTGGACTTAATTCGCAACCCCAGATTCACTCAAGACCAAATCGAAATTAAACTTGAACAAAAACTCTAGCTTTTTCTTTCTTTCTTTCTTTCTTTCAAGAACCCTAATTCTTGGTTTCAAAATTCTCCAAGAATCCTTTCCTAGGTTTCGTTTTCACCCTAAGAATACCCTCCTTCAATTCGGCATTGATTAGAATTGATATATGACTCTTTTTCGAAAATTAAAGACTAGACTCTCTAAGAACCCTAAAATGTAGAAATTTAAAAGACCTAAATTAACAAACCCTAGAAAGACAAAGTAGATAAAAATTACCTTGTAGCAAGGCTCTGATACCAAAAGACACAGACCCTTAGCAACGATGGCAGCAAACCCAACGTATAACAATGGTAGAGAACTCCTTGAAACTTGATAATCACCTCCTAAGGAACCCAACGCCTATAAAGAGATACAAACTCACTATGATTGAAGGATTTAGTTGGTAAGAAGAAGGAAAATGCCACAACTCTTGTTGATGAGTAAACCTAATTCTTGATGCAAAGAAAGAATTAAAGAATCCACTCTAATCTCTCTCACACGAAAATTCGCAAGAAGAACTTGTAGAAGAATTTGAAAATTTTTATTAATTATTGTTGTTTGAAATTCTGCCTAATAGTGCCCTTAAATAAGGGTTACAATTCCTAATTGCATAAGGAAAACATTCCTAATTGCATAAGGAAAACATAAAGTATGGAAACAAAATCCTAATCCACTAAGAAAAATATAAAGTATGGAAACAAAATCCTAATCCAATAAGGAAAATATAAAGTATGGAAACAACCAAACTAATCCCTTCAACATAAGAAATGCCCCACACTATTTGGGCTGTCCATGGGCCTTAAATTACTTCCCAAGGCTTTATATGAACCCCCATGGACCTTTCTTGCATTGGACCTTTCTTTAGCTAGCCTTTAGCTTCCACACTAAGCATCATAGTCAGCTTTGGTGTGCCTTCTTCAAGCTCTATCTCCATCTTCTTGAATGATAATTCTTGAAGCTCTTTGGAAATCTCTTCTTGAATATGCAAAGCCATACTAGCTTGATATCTCTTTGCCTTGCTCCTAGTGATTGGTCCACTTGCTAGCTTCAAGGGATCCTTTCTTGCATCATACTTTGATGATATCATTATGACAAGTGGACCAATCACAAGATCACAATCAAAGAAACTCCGGCATGTGTTCCAACACTTCATTCAAAGGTGGATTAATGAAGAGGGAGACCAACTTGCACTGAATATGAGGGATCATCAAGAGGAAGTCAGAAACTCACCAAGAAGCATGAAGAATCTACCCATAAGTATGGTGATGGCATTAGCACGAATTTGGAATATAATATTGATGTGGTTTAGTGCTAGTGTGACTAGACACATGTGAACCAACGCCAAAATGCTTGTAGAATCTGCCCATCAATGTTGTCAGAATTATGAGTAGTAATGTAGAATATATTATTGATGTGGATGAATAATTAATGCTATTGTGACTAGATACATGTAAACCTAGACTTTTAAATCATTAGTTCTTCTTTTCCAACTATATAGGGAGGGGAAAAAGAACTTAAGAGGGGGACTACGAATTTTCAAATTGTTATCATTGTAATCTATCTAAGTGTTTTCAATTTTGAGAGGTTTTCTTTTTATTCTTATTGCATGAAGAATATGTTCTAACTTATCAAGTCTGACTTATGGCATTTAAATCAATTCATTTCTTCATCCCAATCACCTAAGTTCTCAATTACAGGTTAGTTGTGGGTTTGGTAGGGAGGATTTATTTTTTGAGTTATAGATTCTATGCTAGATGTGTATGTGAGGTTCTAGATGTAATATTTGATCCATGGGTTTTGCATCAGGCCCACTAGTTATGCTTATTTAAAAAGTAAGGGACCTATTTATTTTGTGTTTAATTAGAACTTTGTTTACTTTATTGGTTCTTAAAATTTGATTAGCCAACCAAACGCTACTTAATAACCCTAATTAGGGTTTAGCTATTTATATCTCATTTAGGATTGTAAGACAAAAGTTTTGGTATCATATTATTCAATTATTTTGGCTTGGCCGAATTTAATCAAGAGAGGGCTCTCTTCTTCTTGCTGCATCAAGAATTGAAATCAACTTATCAAGGTAACACTTGTGGCGTTCTTTCTAGTTCTTCTTTAATTCTGTCCAATTATCTATGTTTATAGTTGCATGTCAATTAGGGTTTAGTAGGACAAACAACCAGCTAGGGTTTTTGGTATACTGAATTTGTGTGTTGGAGTTTCAAATTTTTTATAATCTTGGGGTTCCGCATGAGTAGTAAACAATTAAACAAGTCTAAACACTAAAGGATTGAATTGTGAGGTTTCTTTTATTACTGGCCATTTTCTTGCAGCTGTTATTATTAAAAAAAATTATGGCTAGAAGAGATGGGAAAGAACAGTTGCAGGAGGAAGAAGTCAAAAATGTGTCTGATTTAAATTTGATGTATAAGGCCTTCATGAGTGAGTTTAAGAAGTTGTCTACTAAGATGAATGGGTTAGATGAGAGAATTAATGAAGCTAGTAGAACCCATAACCGTAATAGATCAAATGACAGTTAAAGGAATAGGGAGGAGAAGTTAGAAAGATTGTATAATGAGTATGATAGGAGGAGAGATGATAGAATGGATAGAAAGGATAGCAATATAAATGCTATTAAGATGAAGATACCATCGTTTAAAGGTAGAAATGATGTTGAGGTGTATTTAGAGTGGGAGAGAAAAGTGGAGATGATTTTTGCATGCCATAACTAGTCTTAGGATAAGAAGGTTAGGTTAGCTATTGTAGAGTTTTCTGACTATGCACTAGTGTGGTGGGATGAGTTAGTGAAGAATAGGAGGAGAAATGGGGAGACACCAATATCCACATGGGATGAGATGAAGAGGATAATGAGAAAGAGGTTTGTGCCATCTTACTACTATAGAGAGTTGCACCAACAGTTACACAAGCTTACATGGGGGTCTATATCAGTAGAGGATTACCATAAGTAGATGAAAATGCTCATGATTAAGGCTAATATAGTATAGGGGGAAGAGGTGACCATGGCTAGGTTCATAGGTGGTTTGCATAACGAGATTGCAGATGTTGTGGAGCTGCAACACTATGTGGAGATGGAGGATGTTGTGAATATGGCCATGAAAGTGTAGAGACAATAAAAACAAAGATGGGCAGCCAATTTTTACTCAAATTCCAACAACAAATGGAGATCAAAATGGAGCAAAAATGATGATAAGAGTAAGGAGAATACATCAGGATCCAAAGAGAAAGGCCATTATGCAAGTAAATTCAAGGATAAGAATAACATCTCAGAGAAAGGTACTTATGATTCTTCCTCTAAACCTTCTAGACAAAGAGATATAGTTTGTTTTAAATGTCAAGGGTGGGGTCACATTGCTTCTGCGTACCCTAATAGAAAAACAATGTTCTTGATGGATTGTGAAATTGTTTCTAAATCTGAACATGAAAATGATTATGATGATAGTGAGTTGAGTATGCCACCATTAGAAGATTGTTCTAATATTGAAGAGAACGTTGAATATGCTGAAATGGGTGAAACTCTTGTTGTTAGGCGTGTTTTAAGTTCAAAAGTTAAAGAGAAAAGCCTGGAACAAAGAGAAAACCTTTTTCATACCATATGTTTAATAGGTGGTAAAGTTTGTAGCATGTTCATAAATGGGGGTAGTTGTGCCAATGTAGCTAGTATCACTTTGGCTGAGAAGCTGGGACTAAAATGTGAGAAACACCCTAAACCCTATAGGCTAGAATGGTTGAATGACAGTGGGGAAGTGAAAGTTACTAAGCAAGTTAGGGTTGCATTTTCAATTGGGAAGTTCTATGATGGTGTTGTTTGTGATGTTGTACCTATGCAAGCTGGTCATATTTTATTGGGTAGGCCATGGCAATTTGATAGGCATGCCATGCATGATAGTTATAGAAACAGGTACACACTTGAGCACGATGGCACTAAATTCACACTTGCTCCTTTATCCCCTAAGGAGGTCTATGAAGATCAATTGAAATTGCAACAGGCTACTTGTAGAAGTTCGGATAGTGAGCAAAATAAAAATGAAGAGAGAAAAGAGGCCACTAGAGAAAAGAATAAAGAAAAAAGCCCAAAGGTGACGCGGACCCTTAGCAACGATGGCAGCAAACCCAACGTATAACAATGGTAGAGAACTCCTTGAAACTTGATAATCACCTCCTAAGGAACCCAACGCCTATAAAGAGACGCAAACTCACTATGATTGAAGGATTTAGTTGGTAAGAAGAAGGAAAATGCCACAACTCTTGTTGATAAGTAAACCTAATTCTTGATGCAAAGAAAGAATTAAAGAATCCACTCTAATCTCTCTCACACGAAAATTCACAAGAAGAACTTGTAGAAGAATTCAAAATTTTTTATTAATTGTTGTTGTTTGAAATTCTGCCTAATAGTGCCCTTAAATAAGGGTTACAAAATTCCTAATTGCATATGGAAAACTAAAACATTCCTAATTGCATAAGGAAAACATTCCTAATTGCATAAGGAAAACATTCCTAATTGCATAAGAAAAACATAAAGTATGGAAACAAAATCCTAATCCACTAAGGAAACAAAATCCTAATCCACTAAGGAAAATATAAAGTATGGAAACAAAATCCTAATCCAATAAGGAAAATATAAAGTATGGAAACAACCAAACTAATCCCTTCAACATAAGAAATGCCCCACACTATTTGGGCTGTCCATGGGCCTTAAATTACTTCCCAAGGCTTTATATGAATCCCCATGGACCTTTCTTGCACATTGGACCTTTCTTTAGCTAGCCTTTAGCTTCCACACTAAGCATCATAATCAGCTTTGGTGTGCCTTCTTCAAGCTCTATCTCCATCTTCTTGAATGATAATTCTTGAAGCTCTTTGGAAATCTCTTCTTGAATATGCAAAGCCATACTAGCTTGATATCTCTTTGCCTTGCTCCTAGTGATTGGTCCACTTGCTAGCTTCAAGGGATCCTTTCTTGCATCAAAAGGTGAGTGAATGCACAAGTGAGGAAAAAAATATGAGATGTGCAGGAGAGAATAAGTTAGTGAGTGAAAAGAGAGATAAAATTGAAAAGTGGAGAGGTTGAAAAGAAACCTGGTTTATATGCAAAAGAAAGAGAGATGAAGAATGCAAGCTTACGCAAGAGAGCTTTGATAGTGCTTCGGTATAGGGAAGCTTTGTTTACTCAAACTAACCTTAACCCCAATTTGCCTAGTGTGTTTGTGATTTTGTTGCAGGAGTTTGAGGATGTATTTCCCGAAGAAATACCTAAGGGTTTACCACCCTTGAGAGGGATTGAGCATCAAATTGACTTGGTGCCAGGAGCTCAAATTCCTAGCCGTCCAGCTTACCGAAGCAACCTAGAGGAAAAAAAGGAGTTGCAAAGGCAAGTAGATGAATTATTGGCCAAAGGTCACGTGAGAGAAAGTTTAAGTCCCTGTGTTGTACAAGTTCTCTTAGTGCCAAAAAAGGATGAGACTTGGAGGATTTGTGTGGACTATAGAGCAGTTAATAAAATTACTATAAAGTATTGCCATCTTATTCCTAGATTAGATGATATGCTAGACGAATTATATGGTGCTTGTATGTTCACTAAAATTGATTTAACATGTGGCTATCATCAAATTAGGATGAAAGAAGGAGATGAATGGAAAACTGCATTTAAGACTAAATATGAATTTTATGAGTGGTTAGTGATGCCTTTTGGATTATCTAATGCACCTAGTACTTTCATGCACTTAATGAATTATGTCTTACATGATTTCCTTAGAAAATTTGTTGTTGTATACTTTGATGATATTCTTGTTTATAGCAAATCTCTAGATGAGCATATTGGGCAAGTTAGACTAGTTCTAAAGGTCCTAAGGAAAGAGAAGTTGTATACAAACCTTAAGAAGTGTTCTTTCTACATAGATAAAGTTATCTTCTTAGGTTTTGCAGTGAGTTCTAAAGGAGTTGAGGTTGACTCTAAGAAGGTGAAGGCTATCCAATAATGGTCAACACTTAAGTCCGCTAGTGAGGTAAGAAGCTTCCATGGTTTGGCAAGTTTTTATAGGCGATTTGTTAGAGATTTCTCTACTATTGCTGCCCTACTAAATGAGATTTTTAAGAAAAATATTGGGTTCAAATGAGGTAGAGAACAAGATTATGCATTTTGCACTTTAAAGGAAAAGTTATGTAGTGCACCTGTTTTGCGATTACCTGATTTCTCTAAAACTTTTGAAATTGAATGTGATGCTTCTAGGATTGGTATAGGGGCTATTTTTATGTAGGAGAACCGTCCTATATACTTTAGTGAGAAGTTGAGTGGACCTAAATTGAATTACTCTACTTATGATAAGGAGTTCTATGCATCAGTGAGAGCTCTTAATCTGTGGGAACACCATTTGCTACCTAAGGAGTTCGTGATACATAGTGACCATACTCAAGTACCTGAAGGGACAAGGGAAATTAAACAAGAGGCATGAAAAGTGGATGGAGTATCTTGAGACATTTCCATACATGATCAAGTATAAGCAAGGAAAGGACAATGTTATGGCTGATGCACTTTCAAGAAGGTATGCATTGATTTCTATGCTTAGTTCTAAGTTACTTGGATTCGAGCATTTGAAAGAATTGTATGCTAATAATGCTGATTTTGGTAATATGTATAAAGCTTGTGAACATGTTGCATTTAACAGGTTCTATAGGCATGAAGGATTTCTTTTTAGGAATAAACAAATTATACATTCCTACATGTTCTATTAGAGAGTTGCTTGTTCGGGAGTCACATAGTGGAGGGTTAATGGGGCACTTTGGTGTACAAAAGACTTTAGATATGCTTGGTGAACATTTTTATTGGCCAAATATGAGAAGGGATGTTGAAAAGTTTGTGCCAGATATATGACATGTAAACAAGCTAAATCTAAGTCTATGCCTCATGGTTTGTATACACCCTTACCTATACCTATTGAACCTTGGACTGACATATCTATGGATTTTGTGTTAGGTTTGCCTAGGACTAGGAGGGGCAAAGATAGCATATTTGTGGTAGTGGATAGATTTAGTAAAATGGCTCATTTTATTGCTTGCCATAAGACTTATGATGCAACAAATATTGCTGATCTTTTTTTAGAGAAGTGGTACGACTTCATGGTGTACCAAGAACCATTTTTCTGATAGAGATGTTAAGTTCTTAAGTCACTTTTAGAGAGTATTGTGGGGAAAATTAGGCACCAAACTTTTATTTTCTACTACATGTTATCCCCAAACCGATGGTCAAACTAAAGTAGTAAATTTGACTTTAGGAACCATGTTGCGTGCAATTGTTGGTAAGAATTTGAGAACTTGGGAGGATTGTTTGCCATTCTTTGAGTTTGCATATAATCGTGCTATACATTCTTCAGGTTTTTCACCATTTGAAATTATGTATGGTTTTAATCCATTAACTGTGCTAGATTTAATGCCTTTACCTTTGAGTGAGCTTACTAGCTTAGATGGAAAGAAGAAGGCAGAAATGGTCAAAGCAATACATGAGAAGGCACATGAGCACATTGAGAGGAAGAATTGTATGTATGCACAAAAGGCTAATAAGGGGCGAAG
The DNA here is from genome assembly GCA_947685225.1 of Garcia nutans. Taxonomy (NCBI): domain Eukaryota; kingdom Viridiplantae; phylum Streptophyta; class Magnoliopsida; order Malpighiales; family Euphorbiaceae; genus Garcia; species Garcia nutans. Next base: position 23,731,685 of record CANTUV010000044.1, read on the forward strand.
ACATATTGTTTTTGAACCAGGAAAATGGGTTTGGGTGCACATGTGAAAGGAGATAATTCCACAACAAAGGAAGTCAAAGCTTGATCCAAGAGGCGATGTGATGAGGAAACTATAAGCAAGCTTGATGAATCTACACAAGGCAGCAAATATGTTGATGATATCATTATGCCAAGTGGACCAATTACTAAATCACAATCAAAGAAACTCCAGCATGTGTTCCAACACTTCATTCAAAGGTGGATTAATGAAGAGGGAGACCAACTTGTACTGAATATGAATAATCATGAAGGGAAAGTCAGAAACTCACCAAAAAGCATGAAGAATCTGCCCATAAATATGTTGATGGGCATTAGCATGAATTTATAATATAATATTGATGTGGTTTAGTGCTAGTGTGACTAGACACATGTGAACCAACACCAAAAAGCATATAAAATTTGCCCATCAATATTATCAGAATTATGGGCACTAAGAATATAATATTGATGTGGATGAATAATTAATGCTAGTGTAACTAGATACATGTGAGCCTAGATTTCTAAGCCATTAATTCTTCATTTTTAGCTATATAGAGAGGGGTGGAAAGGACTAAATGGAAGGATACGAATTTCTAGTTTAAGTTGATTGTAATTTATGTGTTTTCAAGTTTGAGAGGTTTTCTTCTTATTCTTGTTGCATGAAGAATTGGTTCTAACTTATCAAGTCTGACTTGTGGCATTTTAAATCAATTCATTTACTTCATCTCGATCATCCAAGTTCTCAATTACAGGTTAGTTATGGCTTTGGTAGGGAGGATTTATTTTTGAGTTCAAAGATTCTATGCTAGATGTATATGTGGGGTTCTAGATGTAATATTTGATCCATGGGTTCCGTATCACGATGGGCCATTAAAGGTTTTGGAACACATCAATGACAATGCCTACAAGATAGAATTGCCAGGTGAGTATAATGTAAGTGCTACATTCAATATTTTTGATTTATCTCCTTTTGAATTTGATTCAGATTCAAGGATGAATCCTTCTGAGGAAGGAAGGAATGATGTGAGCACAAGTGATGTAAATGCAGTCCATAATGGTCAAGGAAGCAAAGGAAACAATTGGGGGCTGATTACAAATATTGAAAGTTTTGGTGGACCAATTACTAGATCTCGAGCTAAGAGACTCAAAGAGCAACTTCAAGTTTTCGTGCAAAAACATGTTGATTATGGGCTGTCTAAATATGGAAAGTCCATATATGGAAGTTTTAAAGAGCCCAAATATGTCAACAAAATTGGGCTAGAAGACTTGCATTAAGCTTGAGTGCATTTGGGCTTGTTTTGGGTCCTTTTTGAGATGTGGGCCATTTTGGACGAGTTTAATTTATATTTTAGTGTTTTACACCTTTTTGGTTTTAGTTTTTTGGATTTAAATTGTTGGGTTTATGTTTGTTAAGTTCAGCCTAAGTTAGGCCCAATTGGTTTCCTTATTTACTTTGGCTCATATAAGTATTTTTAGGGTTCCTTCTTTTTGTTGTAAAATTCCTTTAAAAGGGACTATTGGCTGGGGTTTTGGGATATTATTTTTTCGTGGAAGCAGCTTCAAGACTACTTATTTAATTCTCTATTGCAGCAAGAATTGAATTTCATTAAGGTCTTTACAACTTAGCGAATTTCTATTCTTGATCTTCTTAAATCAACCAATTATTTGCGTTTCCAATTACATTAGTCATTTGTGGGTTCAATAGGTTGGGAATTTTGCTCTTCTTCTTATTCCATATCAATTGTGTGTTGGCATTTTAGTCTCTTTAGAGGTTGGGGTTATGTCAACTTGATGTTTTGAGAAAGGAAAATTTGTTTGTCAACTTGAAAAAGTGCATGTTTTGTAGTGATAAAATCACATTCTTAGGTTTTATGGTCAGTGCACAAGGAATTGAGGTTGATGATGAAAGGTCAAGGCAATAAGAGATTGACCAGCACCTAAAACCATGAGTGAGGTAAGAATTTTTCATGGTTTGGCTAGTTTCTATAGGAGGTTTGTTAAAAATTTTAGTTCCATTGCTGCACCATTAAATGAATTGGTAAAAAAAGATATAATGTTTATTAGGACTGAAATTCATGAAAAGGCATTCAATTTGTTAAAAGAAAGGTTAACTACTGCTCCAATTCTTGTTTTTCCAGATTTTGATAAGACCTTCGAGTTAGAGTGTGATGCTTTAGGTGTGGGCATAGGTGCGGTTTTGATGCAAGAAGGGAAACCAATTGCATTTTTTAGTGAGAAGCTTCATGGTGCACAATTAAATTATTCCACTTATGATAAGGAGCTGTATGCTTTGGTAAGAGCTTTGCAAGTGTGTTGACATTACTTATTACCTAAAGAGTTTGTTATTCATGCAGATCATGAATCATTAAAGCATCTAAAGGGAGAGACCAAGCTAAACCAAAGACATGGAAAGTGGATAGAGTTCATTGAGCCATTTCCATATGTGATAAAGTATAAGCATGGCAAAGACAATGTAGTAGCAGATTCACTTTCAAAGAAGGTATTCCTTAATCTCAACTCTTAGTTCTAAGTTATTAGGTTTTGGGCAAATTAAGGATATGTATGCCAATGATGTTAATTTTGCAAATGTTTATAAAGCATGTGAGCATTCTGCATTTCAGAAGTTTTATAAGCATGATGGGTACTTGTTTTAAGATGGAAGATTATGCATGCCTAGTTGCTCATTAAGGGAATTGCTTGTGCGTGAGGCACATGGTGGAGGACTCATGGGATATTTTGGGGTGTTTAAGAATTTAGACATTCTGCATGAACATTTCTATTGGCCAAACATGAGAAAAGATATTGAAAGAATTTATGCCAAGTGTATTGCATGTAAACAAGCAAAATCTAAGTATTTACCTTATGGGCTGTATACTCCTTTACCTATCCCTAATGTGCCTTGGATTCATATTGGACTTTGTTTTGGGGCTATCTAGGACTAGAAAAGGGAAATATAGCATATTTGTTATTGTTGACAGATTCAGCAAAATGGCTCATTTCATTGCATGTCACAAAATTGATGATGCAACAAATATTACTAATTTGTTCTTTGGAGAAGTAGTTCATTTGCATGGCATTCCTAAAATAATTGTAAGTGATAGAGATGTGAAGTTCTTGAGTCATTTTTGGCATGTTTTGTGGAATAATTTAGGTACTAAATTATTATTTTCTACAACTTGTCATCCATAAACTGATGGACAAACAGAAGTGGTAAATAGGACTTTAGGATCTTTGTTATGTACTGTTGTGGGTAAGAATTTGAAAACCTGGAAAGATTGTTTTCCACTAGTTGAGTTTGCATATAATAGAAGCATACATTCTTCTACAGGTTATTCACCTTTTGAAATTGTTTATAATTTTAATTTGCTTACACCAGTTGATCTGTTTCCTTTTCCATTAAATGAAATAACTAACTTAGATGGAGAAAAGAAAGCAGAGTTGGTTAAGAAGATACATGAGAAGGCATGAGCTCATATTGAGAAGAAATAAGAATCATTTGTCCATAATGCAAATAGAAGAAGGAAGTATGTGGTTTTCCAACCTGGTGATTGGGTATGGGTTCATATAAGGAAGGAAAGGTTTTCTAAATAAAGAAAATCCAAGTTGGATGCAAGGGGAGATGACCCAATTCAAGTTTTAGAACGAATCAATGACAATAACTACAAAATTGATCTACTAGGTGAGTATAATATATCTGCAACTTTCAATGTTAGTGATCTTTCTCCTTTTGATGTAGGTTTATATTTGGGGACAAATCTTTTTGAGCAAGGAGGGAATGATGAGGAAACTATGAGTAAGCTTGATAAATCTACACAAGACAGCAAATATGTCGATGCGACTGGGCCAAGAACTTCTTAGGAGGTCACCCATCCTGATATTGACCTTGCACCAGCACGCTTGACAGGAAAGAATGCTAACTATTTCTTTGATTGTGATCTTGTGATTGGTCCACTTGGCATAATGATATCATAAACATATTTACTGCCTTGTGTAGATTCATTAAGCTTACTAATAATTTCCTCTTCATACCCTCCTTGCTAAAAAAGATTTGTCCTCAAATCTGAACCTACATCAAAAGGAGAAATATCACTAACATTGAAAGTTGCAAAAACATTATATACTCACCTGGTAGATTGATTTTACAAGCATTGTCATTCATTCATTCTAAAACTTGGAATGGGCCATCTCCCCTTGCATCCAACTTGGATTTTCTTTGTTTAGGAAATCTTTTCTTTCTCATATGAACCCATACCCAATCACCAGGTTGGAAAATCACATGTTTTCATCTTCTATTTGCATTATGGCCAAATGATTCATCCTTCTTTAGGACTAGTAAAATCGAAATAGTACATGGACTAAGACTTTCACGCACATGTCCCTTTGCTAGCAACTCCTCCACTTGCCTTTGAAGTTCCTCGGTTTCCTCTGGATTACTTCTATAAGCTAGTCGGTTAGGAATTGTTGAGCCCGGAATGAAGTCAATTTGATGCTCAATCCCTCTTAAAGGTGGTAAACCTTTAGGTATAACTTCTGAAAAAACATCTCCAAATTCCTGTAAAAGAAAACTAACACAACTAGGCAAAGGGTTATTAAGGTCAGATGAAGAAATCAAGGTATCTTTGTACCTAAGTATAACTAGACTTCTTTTCTCTCAAAAAGGACTCCTTAACTCTTTTCCTTTTGCATAGAAACACTCTTTTATTTTCTCTCCCTTTCTCTTTTTCTCTCACCAATGGGCCATTTTTATCATTCTTTTTCTCACACTTAGCCTCTTATACTCCATTTTTATTTGTTTTACCCTCACCACCAGAATTTCTTTCAAATGATCTCAAAATCTTCACTTGATCTTCATACACTTGTTTAGGTGACAATGGAGCAAGAGTGAAATTTAAACCATTTAGGCTGAAAGAATAATGATTCTAAAAGCCATCATGCAAAGCTTTTCTATCAAAATGCCATGGGCGACCTAGAAGGATATGGCTAGCATGCATAGGCACAAGATCACAGCAAACTTCATCTTTGTATCTCCCAATTACAAAAGAAAACAGAACCTGTTTTCTTACCCTCACCTCTCCACAATCATTCAACCATTGTAGCTTGTAGGGACTAGGATGTTTTGTGCATACTAACCCTAATTTATCTACAAAATCAGTACTAGCAACATTTGTACAACTACCCCCATCAATGATCATGCTGCACACTTTTCCATTCACAATGCAGCGAGTATGGAAAATGTTCTCTCTTTGATTACTTTCTTCATCTTTAATTTGCATGTTTAAAGCTCTTCTAATAACCAAAGATTCACCATGGGTAGGATATTCAATGATATGTTCAATTTCCTCTAATGGTGGCATGCTATCATTATCATTGTCACTTTCATGTTCACTAGCAATATCAATTTCACCATTATCTCCTATCAACATGATTTTCTTATTTGGACATTGAGATGCTATATGCCCTACTCCTAAACACCTAAAGCATTTAATGGTACTATGCTTTTGATTAGAGTTAGATGTTTTAGAGTTACCTTTAGCGTCAGCTGGAACTTGTTTTTCCTTTCCTTTCCAGGCAGCCTCCTTCCCTTTAGGATTATCATCTTTCTTTGGCCATTTTGAAGTGAAACTAGAGCTGGAAATAGAAAATTCCTTTGCTGCTCCCTTGAGTTTCAGTTGCTTCTCCACTTTCATGGCCATGTGTACCATATCTTCAAGCTCCACATAATGATGTAATTCAATTATGTTAGCAATCTCTCTATTTAGCCCACTCAAAAATCGAGCCATAGTGATTTCTGAATCCTCCTCTATATTAGTTCTACTCATGATCACTCATGATCATCTCCATCTCTTTATGGTAATCCTCCACTGACATGGATCCTTGAGTTAAGCGCTGTAATTTTTGGTGAAGCTCCCTATAGTAGTAAGATGGTACAAATCTCTTTCTCATCACAGTTTTCATTTCAGCCCAAGTAGTGATGGTTCTTTCTCCATTTCTCTTCTTGGAAATCATCAATTAATCCCACCAAATTAGTGCATAATCTGTGAATTCAACTGCTGCAATTTTAACTTTCTTCATTTCACTATAATTATGACAATCAAACACCAACTTAACTTTTCTTTCCCATTCAAGGTAAGCTTCAGCATCATTTCTCCCCTTGAATGATGGTATCTTCATTTTTATTGAAGATATGTTGCTGTCCCTTTGTTGAGGTCTTCTTTGAGCAATTGATTCATCACTTTCTTCATCATCTTCCCTTCCTACCTCATCATCATTCATCATGTTTCCTCTCCCTCTATTCTGCCCCCTTCAATTAGTATTATTTTGCTGTCTACATCACCTCTCATATTATTTATGACCAAATCAAACCTTTCAAATTTCCTTTGAATTGCCTCTAACATGAAGGCTATGTCATTCATGGTCATATCACGTTTTTCACCTCTAAAATTTGACATGGTATAAGAACCTGTAAGAAAATGTTCGTAAAGAAAAATTTTCTCACCACACTCCCTTACGTGTTTCACTCAAGATCAGATTGTCACTCCTCTTGTATTTCACTCAAAACTTGGTCCTTGTTACCTCTCAATTCTTCTTTTATCAAGTTGAATTTCAGAACTGAATCCACTTAAATCAAGTAAAAACAAGTTTTGTTTTAAAGACTCTACAAGGAACCTAATGAACAAAATGAATTCAGCAATTCTAGAAGCAATTTAATTTAAACAACAAGAACTAAAAGTTAATACAAGAAGCAAAAAGTATTTGTGTTAATCAAACCAAAGTAACTATGATTGAGAATTAGCTACTTAAAGCATACAAGAAACAAGAGGTATATGAAAGAATGAAACTAAGAATACAAAGAAAAATAATTCTGGATATTGAAAAATAGAATTCAAATCACTCTAATGAGTAATCTGAATATGCAACCTAAATCTATTCCCAATGCAAGCTATGCTCTAAATATCAGATTTTAAATGCTAAATGGATGCATAATGAGGAGTTGATGTAATTTGATGAAATATAATAAGGTACCAAGTTGTTAATGGTATAAATATGCAAAAAATCTCAAACACTTGTGTAGAAAAATATTGGACAAAAACAGGTACGAATTTTTTTTCTATGTTGAGAAAGTTGAATCTGATTCCTTTTTTTTTGTTTTTCTTTTGATCTTTTCCTTCTTTTTTTTTTGAAATTTCAGTAAACAAGGATAGAAATTGAAAAGATAAATAAAAATCCACTGATTAAAGAATAAGAACAAGGTGCAACTAGAACAGAAAATGAAGAGACAGAAACTGAATCTGGTTCTTTTTTTTCTTTTGGATAATTAAAACATAAAAGGTACCTAGAGATTTATCTTCAAGCCAAAGCTATGATACCAAATGATGCGGCTGGGTCAAGCACTTCCCAGGAGGTCACCCATCCTGGTACTGACCCTGCACCAGCATGCTTAACCGAAAAGAACGCTAACCATTTCTACCAAAAGCTTAAGCTGTCAGCAAAGGCGCACCCATTTCCTTTATTTGGATCAAACATGGGCTCATTAGTCTCTTTTGAATTTATGTGCCACTTTTCGAACCTGATCCACAACCCTCCAAACCCTCGAACTTATCATATGTTGATGATATCATTATGCCAAGTGGACCAATCACAAGATCACAAAAAAAACTCTAGCATATGATCCAACACTTAATTCAAAGGTGGATTAATGAAGAGGGAGATCAACTGGCACTGAATATGAAGAATCATGAAGGGGAAATCAGAAACTAACCAAAAAGCATGAAGAATCTTCCCATAAATATGTTGATGGGCTTTAGCACGAATTTACAATATAATATTGATATGGTTTAGTGCTAGTGTGACTATACTCATGTGAACCAATATTATCAGATTTATGGACAATAATTTAGAATATAATATTGATGTGGATAGATAATTAATGCATTTGTGACTAGATACATTTGATCCTAGATTTCTAAGCCATTAATTCTTCATTTCCAGCTATATAGAAAGGGTTGGAAAGAACTAAAGTGTTGTGGAACAACCAGCACACCGCAAGGATGAGCAAGAGTTAGGACGTGAGGAACAAGTTGAGGAGATCATCAATCCAATTATTCTGCCACAAGGTCCTATAACTAGATCGCGAGCCAAAAAGATTCAGCAAGCACTAATTTGCCATTTGCAAGATTTGGTAAATTTGGCTAACTATGGTTTGCAAGGAATTACAAGCTTGGAGAAAAAGACCAAAGGAAGTCAATTACAACTTGCTACAAGTTGAAATTCATGAATGAGGCTTGTAATTAATATGTATTAAGGCCTACTAGTTATGCTTATTTAAAAAGTAAGGGCCCTGTTTGTTTTGTATTAAATTAGAACTTTGTTTACTTTATTATTTCTTAAAATTTGATTAGAAAACCAAATGCTACTTAATAACCCTAATTAGGGTTTAGCTATTTATATCTCATTTAGGGTTGTACGACATCAGTTTTAGTTTTTTGACAAATTATTAACCTAAAAGCTGAATTTGCTTTTATCTTTGTGTTCTTGAGTAGAATGCATGCTTAGAAACATTCAAGTAGTTTGATCAACTTTCTTGTGGAGTGTTTCGATTCTAGGGTTTAGGAACTAGTTTGTTTCGAAATCTTAGGTCTGTGATCAATTCAAGGTAATCTGAAATCTAACCTAATCCTTGGAGGTTGTGCCGAATTCGACTAGGGGTTTTCAAGTTAATGCTGTGGGGGTTCGACATTAAGGAGTTCTCAGGCTTATTCTTGGAGGTTCCGTATCATTTGGTATCAGAGCCTACGCTCTAGATCAGGTTTTATCCCTATCAAATTCGTTTTAGTTTCTTCTCTTGTTATTTTCATTCTGTTTCTTTATTCTTGATTCTTGAATCGTTTTCTTTGTTTCTTGATCATCTAAGTTGTTTGTCCCTTGAATCATTTTCGTTTTCTTTCAAATTCGAAAATTCAAAAAAAAATTATAAAACCTAAAATTCAAAATTCAAGAAAAGGTGTTTTAAATTCGAATCTTGGTCTTGTTCATCATTCTGATTTGAATTCAAAATTCAACAAAGTCTGCTAAATTCGAATCTTGTTCTTGATTATTCATTCTGATTCAATTTCGAGTTTCAAAGACAGTACTCTATATTCGACCTTGTTCTTGTTACTTGATTGGGTAAAAGTTTTGTGTGGTGTGAACTAAGGTCGCCCCCATCAAGAGAGATAGTGAGAGGGAGCAAAAAAAAAAAAAAACCACTTCAACAAAATTTTTTCATTCTCCTTATTATTTAGGTGATAAGGGTCGAATCTAGATAGGTTAGAATCAATATAATTTTTGGTCACGAAATTTTCACCATTGAGGGGTTGTTTTGATTCGAATTGCATTAGTGATTCATTTGAAATTTCAGACTTGGGATACTACACACGGAAGTCTATTTGATTTGTTTCATAAAGTGTGATTCACCTAAGAACATAAAAGAAATTAGCTTGAGAGGTGTGAGCTAAGCCGTGAGTGAATACATTATATTGAGTGGAACACGAGTGACCAACCCCATCTATTGAGTGTAAACACGTGAGGGAGTGTTGTGAGGCCTTTTATTTATTTTGTTCTAACCTTTTATTGCAGGAAAAATGTCTGACCGAGATGACAGTGACAGGGGTGTTCAAATTGATCCAGCTCGATTGCGTGAGGCGCAGCAAGCTGAATTTACACGTTTATACCATGTTATGGAAAACATAACATAAACATTGGAGCGCATGGATTTGAGGTTGCAAAATGTTGAAAGAGCCACACTGGAGCGCAATAGAGGCAAAGAGGTATCAGAAATCAAATGCAGCAGCCTTAACATTTGGAAGATGAAAATGAGCTTGAGGATGATAATGCAAGTCTGGTTGGAGGAGCTCTACATAGAGGTGGAGGTAGAGGAGGCCGTGGTACCGGTCGAGGTAGAGGAAGGATGAATAATAATGCTTTCTATGGTAGAAATCATGGTGATAATGAAGTCGTTTATAGGAGCTTGGGAAGCATCAAGCTGAAAATTCCTAACTTTCGTGGTAAATCAGATCCAGAAGCTTATTTGCAATGGGAAAAGCAGGTTGATCTCATATTTGATTGCCATCAATGTACTAAGGAAAAGAAGGTCAAGCGTATTGTTACTCAATTTACAGATTATGCTATAGCTTGGTGGGATCAGTTAGTGACTAGTAGAAGAAGGAATTTGGAGTATCCAATTGAGACTTGGGCTGATCTTAAATTGGTCATGAGGAAGAGGTTTGTGCCTAGACATTTCCATAGGGAAATTATACAAAGACTTCAGGTTCTTAAACAAGGTAGTAAAAGTGTTGATGACTACGACAAAGAAATGGAAATGTTAATGAGTAGAGCTAATATAGATGAAGACATGGAGACTACTATGGCACGTTTCTTGGCTGGTTTGAATTCGGACATTGCTGATCAGGTTGATTTGCAGCCTTATGTGGAGTTAGAAGAGATGGTGCATATTGCCGTCAAGGTGGAAAAACAACTCCAAGGAAGACGACCATCAAGGTATCATTCAAAACCTGTTTCTACTTCTATTTCTCCTTGGAATAGGGAAGGAAGGCATGATTACAAGGAAAGAAACAAGGCTGGTCAAGATAGTGGGAAAGCAAAGGCCGAAACAAATTCTAAAGACAAATCCAAAGTTGAAGAGCCTAAGCTGCGAAATAGAGATATTAAGTGTTGGAAGTGCCAAGGTGTGGGACATATCAGCAAAGAATGTCCAAACAAGAGAGTTATGACCGTAAGAAATGGTGAGATAGTGACTGATGAAGAAGAAGGTGACGATGAGAGGGAAGATGGAGAAAAGCAAGACTTGGAATGTTGTAGTGATGGAAGCATTGAAGAACCAATAAAGGGAGACTTGCTGGTTGCTAGGCATGCTCTGAACATGCAATTGAAGGAGGAAAACCATGAAGAAGTACGAGACAACTTGTTCCATACACGGTGTCACGTTCAAGGCAAGGCTTGTATTGTGATTGTGGATGGTGGAAGCTATACCAATGTGGTAAGTACACTCTTGGTTGATCGATTGGGGCTGCCTACAAAACCTCACCCCCGACCTTACAAACTTCAGTGGCTGAATGAATGTGGAGAGGTTAAGATAAATCGACAATCTAACATTTCTTTTTCCATTGGTAAATATCATGATGAGGTGTTGTGTGATGTGGTGCCAATGCATGCTGGAGAGATTTTACTTGGACGTCCATGGCAGTATGATAGGCGAGCTATGCATGATGGATACCTCAATTGGTATTCATTCACTAAGGATGGATGAAAGACAATTTTGACCCCACTCTCTTCAAAAGAAGTGTATGAAGATCAATGTAAAATGGAAAGAATGAGACTTGAATTTGAAAATAAAGAAAGAGAGAGTGATGAAAAAATGAGCGAAAAAAACCAGATTGCAAATGAAAAGAAAGAAAGAAAAGAAAAGAAAAATCAAAACAAATTCAGTTTGAGAAAAATATAGGAGAGAAGAATGTGAGTTTGTTAGCTAGTACAAGTGAGGTTAAACATGCTTTTTACACCAATCAGCCTATGTTTGTGCTTTTGTGCAAAGAGGCTAGTTTAGATACTACTGTTTTTAACCAATCTTTGCCTAGTGTGTTTGTTGATCTTTTGCAAGAATATGCGGATTTGTTTCTCGAAGAAATGCCTGATGAATTGCCGCCAATCAGAGGCATAGAGCATCAAATTGATTTCATTCCGGGAGCTTCCATTCCCAATATGCCAGCGTATTGAGCTAATTCTTTCGAGACAAAGGAGATACAAAAGCAAGTGGAGGAATTGCTAGCTAAGGGATACGTGAGGGAAAGTTTGAGTCATTGTTCGGTTCCTGATATTCTTGTGCCAAAGAAGGATGGGATGTGGAGGATGTGCGTGGATTGCAGAGCCATCAATAAAATCACTGTAAAGTATCGACATCCTATTCCTAAACTAGATGATATGCTTGATGAGTTACATGGTTCTTGTTTGTTCATGAAAATTAATTTGAAATCTGGTTATTATCAAATTTGAATGAGTGTGGGTGATGAGTGGAAAATAGCATTTAAGACTAAATATGGGCTGTATGAGTGGTTGGTTGTGCCGTTTGGTCTTACTAATGCACCTAGCACATTCATGCGTTTGATGAATCATGTGTTGCGTGAGCATTTGGGTAAATTTGTTGTTGTTTACTTTGATGATATTCTTGTTTACTCTAAGTGTTTGGATGATCATGTCATACATGTGCGTCTTGTGTTAAACATTCTTAGGCGTGAGAAGTTGTATGCTAACCTTAAGAAGTGTAGTTTTTGCATGGATAAGGTTCATTTTCTTGGTTTTGTGGTGTCTAGTCAAGGTATTGAGGTTGATGAGGAAAAGGTAAAGGCTATTAGGGACTGACCGAAACCTAAGAATGCTAGTGAGGTGAGGAGTTTTCATGGACTTGCTGGTTTCTATAGGAGATGCATTAGAAATTTCAGCACTATAGCTGCACCTGTGCATGAGTTAGTTAAGAAAAATGTCGGTTTTGTTTGGGCAGATGCACAAGAACATGCATTTAATGAACTTAAGGATAAATTGTGTAATGCACCCTTGCTTGCTTTGCCTAATTTTGATAAGACTTTTGAGATTGAATGTGATGCAAGTGGCATAGGAATTGGAGCTGTTTTGATACAGGATCAAAGGCCGTTGATGTACTTTAGCGAAAAACTAAGTGGAGCGGCTTTGAAGTATCCGACATATGATAAGGAGTTATATGCATTGTTTCGAGCTTTGCATACATGGCAGCATTATTTGTGGTCTAAAGAGTTTGTGATACATACTGATCATGAAAGTTTAAAGCATTTGAAAGGTCAAGATAAGCTGAATCGTAGACATGCCAAATGGGTGGAGTTCATAGAAACATTTCCATATGTGATTAAATACAAGCGAGGTAAACACATATGTAGTGGCTGATGCGTTGTCGCGAAGGTATGTTTTACTTAATTCTCTTAGTGCTAGATTATTGGGTTTTGAGCATATTAAGGAATTATATGTTAGTGATGTGGATTTTGGTGACATATATAATTCGCGTGGAGATGTGGCTGTTTCAAAAGACTTTCATTTGTTTGATGGTTTCTTGTTTAAGAGAAATAGATTGTGTATTCTTAAGTGTTCCATGAGAGAGTTGTTAGTTAAGGAAGCACATGGAGGAGGTTTGATGGGTCATTTTGGGGTAAGTAAGACCTATGATGTGTTGATAGAACATTTTTATTGGCCTGGTATGAAACATGATGTGCATAAAGTTTGTGAGCATTGCATAACATGTAGAGAAGCTAAGTCTAGGGTGAAACCGTATGGTTTGTACACGCCATTACCTGTTCCTAATGGACCTTGGACTGATTTGTCTATGGATTTTGTGCTTGGATTACCTAAAACTAGGAGAGGTCGTGATAGTATATTTTGTGGTTGATAGATTTAGTAAAACGGCTCATTTTATACCATGTCATAAAACTGATGATGCTAAATTGATTGCTGATTTGTTCTTTAAAGAGGTTGTTCGTTTGCATGGCATACCCAAAAGCATTGTTAGTGATAGAGATGTTAAGTTTTTGAGTCATTTCTGGTGTGTTTTATGGGGAAAATTGGGGACTAAGTTGTTGTTTTCTACTACTTGCCATCCTCAAACCGATGGTCAAACTGAGGTTGTGAATCGAACATTGATTACTTTGCTTAGGGTAGTGATAGAAAATAATATTAGGATGTGGGAGGATTGTTTACCATTTGTGGAGTTTGCTTATAATAAGGCTGTTCATAGCACTACTAATTGTTCTCCATTTGAAATTGTTTATGGTTTTAATCCGCTTACTCCTTTGGATATTTTGCCATTGCCATCTAATGATTTTGTGAGTGTTGATGCTAGCTCAAAGGCAGATTTTGTGAAGAAGTTACATAAACAGGTTAAGGAAAGGACTGAAAGGCAAAATGCTAAAGTAGCTTCTCGAGTGAATAAAGGAAGGAAGCCAATGATTTTTCAGCCTGGTGATTGGGTTTGGGTTCATTTTCGCAAAGAACGGTTTCCACACCAAAGAAAGTCCAAGTTAAACCCACGAGGAGATGGTCCTTTTCAGATACTTGAAAGGATTAATGACAATGCATATAAAGTGGATTTGCCAGGTGAGTATAATGTAAGTGCTTCGTTTAATGTTGCTGATTTAAGTCCTTTTGATGTAGGTGATGCTTTTGATTCGAGGACGAATCCTTTTGAGGAGAGGGGAAATGTTGTTGATGAGGATCTGATTGCTAGCATACAACACCAAGGACCTGTTACTCGATCAATGGCAAGAAAACTTCAAGGATTAGTTTCCAAACATCTATATGTTCTCAATACAATTGGAACGTTAAGACTTGAAGAAAATAAGAGCAAAGAAGCTGTTTGGTTGCATGTGTCCAAATTGCAATCTACCCAAGAGGTTAATTGACCCAAAGGAGTTAGAATACATATTGGCATCCATCATTATACCTTTGGGAGCTAAATACATACCATTCACGTTCCATTGGATGTCCATATATTAAGAGTGGCTGAAATTCACATTGGGAGTCAAAGATGCCTTTTAAAAGCTAGTGGGAGACAAGCTATATGGCTGCCCATGCCTTTTAAAAGCTAGTGGGAGACAAGCTATATGGCTGCCCAATTTGTTTTATGTAACCACATTATTATATTTGTATTTTCCATCATTTCACTTGTTTTATGCTTTCTTTAAGTCTTTAAAAACAGATGTAATGGCACATTTTGAACTTAATGAATATTCTGAGTTTTCTCTCCATTTTTGAGAGCTTTGAGAGGTTTTTAGCCTTCTTTTGAGTTCTGGTTAGAACTTGCATGAATTCCTTGCAAAAATAACCAAGTTTGCTAGGTCTTAACTTATATTCAAGGTTTTTTCCTTCACAAGTTGGGGTTGGGTCTTGAATCTTTGGTTTCCAGCCATATAGTTTCAGTTTTACATCACAAGTTGGTGTTGGGTTGAAGGTGCTGGTTGGTGTTCTTATGTTTTGGAGACGATCCGTAGCTTGAGCTTCCTTAGGAATTAAATCCCAGCAAGACAGGCTCACATCATTTGGTATCAGAGCTTAGGCTCTCCAAATCAGGTTTTTAGCATCATTCCTTCTTGTTTATGTCAAAAAAAATATTGTCTTCCTTTAAGTCATTTTTTTTGCCATTAGTTTAATTTCTACAAGCTGTATGCTTTCTTGTTTCTTTGAGTCCTTCTTCCTTAATGTTGTTGCTGGATTAATTTTAAAAAAAAAAGAGAAAAAATCAAAGAAAAAAAATCAAAGAAAAAAAAAACAGCAACTAATCTCTAAAATTTGCTATTGGGTTAGAAACTGAAGTTGGGTTTGCACATAACCAAATCTTCTCAAATTTTATATGCTTGTTTCAGATGCTAAAATTAGCTTGGAAATAAAATTTTAAGTCAAAATTCGTCCATTTGCCTCGTTATCCATATATTGCAGCCAATTTAGCTAGTTTTGTGTCCAAAAGTGAACGTGTATGTAAACATGTCCAAATCCTTTCAAATTTAACAGGCATGTTTTAGATATTCAGCTAAGCCTACATATTAAATTTCATGTCAAAATTTGTTCGTTTGCTTGGTTGTCCATATATTACAGCTAGTTAGCCATTTTGGGGTCCATAATATAAATGTTTCATAAGAGACCTAAAAATTCGTTTTTTCTCTTCCATTTGGTCTCAATATATTATCCTAAATCCAGTTTTGTCAAATTCTTCCCTTTGGTAATGTTTGTCTAAAATTTCAGTGTCTTTCGTCCTTAGGTTTCAAATATCAGATATTCTGTTTTTTCCAGCTTGTGTTACTCTTGTTCCATTCTTGAATGTGTTTTAAACCTTGCAATTTAGTTATTTAGTTGAGGAAATATTAAGTTCTTGCTAGAACTTGGAAGGGGCTGAAGTGAGTGAAAAAAAAGGCATAGAGTGGTGAGATTTTTAGAGGGTAAAAGCCATAGTTTGAGTGAAACACAGATTGAGTGTTACCAGATTAAAGTGAAACACATGAGGGAGTGTGTGAGAGAATATTTCTAACATTTGTTTTGCAGCAATCGGTATGTCAACAAAACGAGATAGTGATCGAGAGAGCAACCAGCCCCAAGAGGAGCCAGAAGCTTCTTATGTTCTTAAGGCATTGCAATCTCAATTTCAAAGGATGAATGTGTTGTTTGTTGATATTAGAGAACAGATGGAAAAACACTCAAAGCAAATTGAAGAATTGCAGCAAGCAAGCTCTACAAATCAAAGGAATTTAGGAAGGAATGAACGAGATAATTTTCATAGGGAGCAAAACACAAATAGGGGGCAGAATAGAGGTAGGCGTGCTGGACTAAATGATTTGCCAGTTTTCAATGAATTGGAGGATGTAGATGAAGATAATCTTGATGATGACGATGGGCAGCAATCTGTTGCACTTGATGATGTTATTAGACCAAGATATATGAGAGGTAATATGCATGGTAGAGGTGGTGGCAGAAATATTAGGCAAGAAACTATGGAAAATGCAAGAGGGAGAGGGAGAGTAGACAGCAATGTTAATGGAATTAAAATGAAAATTCCATCATTCCAAGGCAAAGCAAATCCAGATGCATACTTGGAATGGGAGAGAAAGACCGAACTCATCTTTGATTGCCACAACTATAGTGAGCAAAAGAAGGTGACACTTGCTGTGGTAGAGTTTACTGATTATGCATTAGTTTGGTGGGATCAATTACTCACTAAACGAAGAAGAAATGGCATGAGAGGAGTGCAGACTTGGGATGAGCTGAAACAAGTCATGAGAGATAGATTTGTACCACAACACTACTATAGGGAGTTACATCAATGATTACAAGGGCTGGTACAAGGCAATAAAAGTGTGGAAGAATATTTTCAAGAGATGGAAATGGCTATGATACGAACTAATATAGAAGAAGAAAGGGAAGCAATTATGGCACGGTTTCTACATGGGCTAAAAGATGAAATTGCCGACATAGTGGAGCTTGATGACATGTTAAATATGGCAATCAAGGTAGAAAAACAACTCAAGAAGAAGAAAACAACCAGATCGGGAATGGGAATGAATTCTGCCAATAATGTTCCTTGGAAGCCAAATTGGAAGAAAGGGGAATCTAGTGAGAATAAATTTATTTCAAAGGAGAAGAAAGAGGGGAACAAGGCTGGAGAAAAACCCATTGTGATTGATAAGGGTAAGGCACCAATGAACTCCAATGGAAGAACAAGAGACATCCAATGTTTCCGATGTTTAGGGAAAGGGCATTATGCTAGAGAATGTCCAAATAAAAGGGTGATGGTGGTGAGGCCGAGTGGTGATATTGAATCTGAAGATGATGAAGTTGTAGATGAAGATTCAGATGTTAACATTCCACCTTTGGATGAAGATAGTGATGTAGAGCATGCTGTGCATGGAAATGCTCTTGTTGTTATGCGTGCTTTAAATATACAGGTGAAGGAAGATGAAGGTGATGAACTACAAAAAGAAAATATTTTTCATACTAGATGTTTAGTCAAAGAAAAAGTTTGTACTATGATCATAGATAGTGGGAGTTGTGTTAATGTGGCTAGCACTCTACTAGTAGAGAAACTTGCATTTCCTACTACAAAACATCCTAATCCATACAGATTGCAGTGGTTGAATGATAGTGGAGAAGTTAAGGTGACCAAGCAAGTATTATTGTCATTTACCATTGGGAGGTATAAGGATGAAGTGTTGTGTGATGTAGTTCCCATGCATGCTAGTCATATCCTACTTGGGAGGCCATGGCAATATGATAGAAAAGCAACACATGATGGGTTTAAGAATAGGTATTCATTTGATTTTGAAGGCCGAAAGGTGACTCTTGCACCTTTAACACCTATGGAGGCTTTTGAAGACCAAAAGCGAGTACAAGCTGCCATGCAAGAGAAAATGCAAAGAGAGGTTGAAAAGAGGGAGAGAGAAAAGAAAGATCAAGAGGAAAAACAAAGAATAAAAACTGAGAGAGAAAAAGAAAAAGAGAAAAAGAAGAAATTACATAATAAAAATGAGAGTGGAGAGAAGAAAGTAAGTTTAGTTGCTAGGGGGAAAGATGTGAGGCAAGCATACTTTTCTGATAGTATGATGCTCCTTCTGATATGTAAGGGAGTTTTTCTTAATGTAACTGACCTTGATCCATCTATTCCTAGTGTTGCTTTGACTTTGTTGTAGGAATTTGAAGATGTCTTTCCAAATGAGGTACCGAGTGGATTGCCACCCATTAGAGGAATAGAACATCAAATTGATTTCATTCCTGGAGCTGTAATTCCAAATCGTCCAGCATATAGGACAAATCCTCAAGAGGTCAAGGAGTTGCAAAAACAGGTGGATGAGCTGCTTGCGAAAGGTCATGTTAGGGAGAGCATGAGTCCATGTGCTGTGCCGGTACTTCTAGTACCTAAAAAGGATGGATCAATGCGAATGTGTGTGGATTGTCGTGCTATCAATAAAATCACTGTAAAGTATAGACATCCAATTCTTAGACTTGATGATATGTGATAGAGAGGTCACAAGGCTACATGCAACATTTTGTTGAAGAGGAGCTGAAGGTGCACGATATAGCTGATCAAGGATGCAAATTGGAGCATATTTGGCTCAAGTCACTAGTTGGGCTTATTTATAGTTAAATAATTAGCTGAACTTGTTATTTTAATATGTATTAAGGCCCACTAGTTATGCTCATTTAAAAAGTAAGGGCCCTGTTTGTTTGGTATTAAATTAGGACTTTGATTACTTTATTATTTCTTAAAATTTGATTAGAAAGCCAAACGCTACTTAATAACCCTAATTAGGGTTTAGCTATTTATATCTCATTTAGGGTTGTAAGCCATCTTATTATGAAGTTTTTGGATGAATTTATTAATCTAAAGCCGAATTGCTTTTATCTTTGTGTTCTTGCTTGAATACATGCTTCAGAAACATTCAAGTAGTTTGATCAACTTTCTTGTGGAGTGTTTCGACTCTGGGATTTAGGAACTGACTTGTTTCAAAATCTTGGATCTTTGATCAATTCAAGGTAATCTGAAATCTAACCTAATCCTTGGGGGTTGTACCGAATTCGACTAGGGGTTTTCAAGTTAATGCTGTGGGGGGTTCGAAATCAAGGGGTTCTCAGGCTTATTCTTGGAGGTTCCGTATCATTTGGTATCAGAGCCTACGCTCTAGATCAGGTTTTATCCCTTCTAATTCATTTTCCTTTCTTCTTTTGTTATTTGCGTTTTTGTTGCTTTGTTTTAATTGTTCAATTCGTTCTCTTGTTTTCCTTGTTCCTCTGAATTGTTTTCTTTGTGGGTTATTTTCGTTTACGTTTTCTTCACCTGCTATTTGTGTTTTTGTTTCCTTTGTGGGTTACTTTCGTTTTCGTTTCGTCTCTTGTTAGTTTCGTTTGTTTCTTTGTTATTGATCCTTGAATCGTTTTTGTTTTTCTTTCAAAGTAGAAAATTCAAAAAAAAAAATTCGTTAGGGTTCTAATTTAGTTTTCGTTTTGTGTTTAGAGTCTTATTTCAATTTCGAATTCAGTTTGCCTTTTTAGTCCAAATCGTTTTTTTTCTTATTCTGAAATTGGGTTGGTTGATTTGTTCCGAATTGGTTTGTTCTATCTATTCCGAATTGGATTTGTTCTATTGTGGATTTCCGAATTGGGAATTTAGGTTGCTTTGTTTAAATTTGAAATTGTGTTCTTGATTGTTGATTCGAAATTTGTTGATTCGAAAGTGTTCTAAATCCGAATCTTATTCTTGTTAATCATTCTGATTCTGTTTCGAATTTCCAAGAAAGTGTTTCAAACAAGTTTCAAAAGGAAAGCTGAATTGGTCTAAAGGAAGTCTTGATTATTTATTCTATTCTAATTTTGAGTTTCAAAAGGAAGTCCTCTAAATTGATCTTGTTCTTGTTACCTGATTGGAAAAAAAAAAGTTTTGTGAGGTGTGTGAATTAGGGCTGCCCATCTTGAGATAGTGAGAGGGAGCAAAAAAAAAAGAGTACAAAAGTGCTTCAAGAAATTTTTTTCGTTTTCCTTGTTATTTAGGTGATAAGGGTCGAATCTGGATAGGTTAGAAGTAACTAAAATTTTGTCACAAAATTTTGACAAATTTGAAGGGCTGTTTTGATTCAAATTTCAGAATTTGGGATACTACACACGGAGGCTATTTGAGTTGTTTCATAAAGTGTGATTCACCTAAGAACATAAAAGAAGTCAGCTTGAGAGGTGTGAGCTGAGCCGTGAGTGATTTCATATATTGAGTGAAACACGAGAGACCAACCTTCATCTATTGAGTGTAAACACTTGAGGGAGTGTTGTGAGGCCTTTTTATTTGTTTTGTGCTAACCTTTTATTGCAGGAAACATGTCTGGAAGAGATGCAGGTGTTCAGATTGATCCAGCTCGATTGCGTGAGGCGCAACAAGCTGAATTTACACGTTTACACCGTGCTATGGATACCATAACAGAAAGATTGGAGCGCATGGATTTGAGGTTGCAGAGTGTTGAAAGAGCCACATTGGAGCGAAATGAGAGGCGAAGAGATGGCAGAAATCAAATGCAGCAACCTGAACATTTCTATAGGAGTATCATGCAGAGACTTCAGGCTATCAAGGAAGGAAGTAAAAGTGTTGATGATTACTACAAAGAAAGGGAGAAATTGAAGGTTGAAGATAGCAATGAAGAAGAACTAATTTATGCAGAAGAGATTGTTGATGGTAGTGATTTGTTAATGTCATCCGAGGCTGTTTATGGTGATACTTCTTTTCAGGGTGATATTGAAGATCATACTTTAGAGATTATTGGTGAAGATTCATCACTAGAATCAAAAGAAGCTGCTACTTTTCAACAAGACATTCCAAAGTTGGAAACTTTTGAAGAAATATTGAAGGAAGAAATTGATATGCTTGGGTTAGAAGTACAACTAAAAGAAGAAGCAAGAAAAATAAAACTTTCTACTCCCACCATTCATGATTGCCTGTCTATTGCAAACATGGAATTTATTTTGCCTAACAATGATTTTGATGTTTATGAAATAAAATTTCAGGTTCTTCAAATTGATGACATGCCACAAGTAATTGGAGTGAAATTACAAAGTTGCTTTTCTTTACTACTTCAGCATTTTAAAACTCGAGGACGAGTTTTCTCCAACAAAGGGGGAATGATAGAGACGTCACAAGGCTACATGCAACATTTTGTTGAAGAGGAGCTGAAGGTGCACGATATGGCTGATCAAGGATGCAAATTGGAGCATATTTGGCTCAAGTCACTAGTTGGGCTTATTTATAGTTAAATAATTAGCTGAACTTGTTATTTTAATATGTATTAAGGCCCACTAGTTATGCTCATTTAAAAAGTAAGGGCCCTGTTTGTTTGGTATTAAATTAGGACTTTGATTACTTTATTATTTCTTAAAATTTGATTAGAAAGCCAAACGCTACTTAATAACCCTAATTAGGGTTTAGCTATTTATATCTCATTTAGGGTTGTAAGCCATCTTATTATGAAGTTTTTGGACGAATTTATTAATCTAAAGCCGAATTGCTTTTATCTTTGTGTTCTTGCTTGAATACATGCTTCAGAAACATTCAAGTAGTTTGATCAACTTTCTTGTGGAGTGTTTCGACTCTGGGATTTAGGAACTGACTTGTTTCGAAATCTTGGATCTTTGATCAATTCAAGGTAATCTGAAATCTAACCTAATCCTTGGGGGTTGTACCGAATTCGACTAGGGGTTTTCAAGTTAATGCTGTGGGGGTTCGAAATCAAGGGGTTCTCAGGCTTATTCTTGGAGGTTCCGTATCAATATGCTTGATGAATTGCATGGTGCATGTATATTTTCAAAAATTGATCTTAAAAGTGGTTATCATCAAATAAGAATGAGATTAGGAGATGAATGGAAAACAGCTTTTAAGACTCAATATGGTTTGTATGAATGGTTAGTCATGCCTTTTGGACTAAGTAATGCACCTAGTACTTTCATGAGATTAATGAATCATGTCTTGCGTGCTTTTCTTGGAAAGTTTGTTGTTGTGTATTTTGATGATATCTTAGTGTATAGTCAAAGTTTAAATGATCATTTAATGCATTTAAGATGTGTGCTTGAAGTTCTTAGGAAAGAGAAATTGTATGCAAATTTAAAGAAATGTACATTCTGCATGGAAAAAGTCATTTTCTTAGGATTTGTAGTGAGTGGGAAAGGAATTGAGGTTGATGATGATAAGGTAAAAGCCATCAAAGAGTGGCCTACACCAAAATCCGTGACTGATGTTAGGAGTTTTCATGGTCTTGCTAGTTTTTATAGGAGATTTGTTAGAGACTTTAGTACAATTGCAGCCCCATTAAATGAAATTGTGAAGAAAAATGTAGGGTTCAAATGGAATGAGGAACAGGAGCATGCATTTAGATTACTAAAAGAAAAATTATGTTCTGCACCATTACTTGCATTACCTGATTTTTCTAAGACTTTTGAAGTTGAATGTGATGCTTCCGGAGTGGGTATAGGTGCTGTTTTGATGCAGGAAAGAAGACCAATTGCATACTTTAGTGAGAAGCTAAGTGGAGCTCCTTTGAATTACTCTACTTATGACAAGGAGATGTATGCATTAGTGAGGGCGTTGGAGACGTGGCAGCATTATCTTTGGCCAAAGGAGTTTGTTATTCATAGTGATCATGAATCATTAAAATACTTGAAAGGACAAAGCAAGCTGAACAAACGCCATGCCAAATGGAGTGAATTTATTGAAGCGTTTCCATATGTGATTCAATATAAGAAAGGAAAAGAAAATGTTGTTGCTGATGCCTTATCTAGGAGGTATGCCCTAATCTCTATGCTTGATGCTAGACTTCTAGGATTTGAGCATATGAAAGAATTATATAAGCATGACTCTAAATTTGCACAAATATATGCCTCTTGTGAAAATGCTGCCTTTAAAAAATTTTATAGGCATGATGGTTTCTTATTTAGAGAGAAACGACTTTGTGTTCCAAATAGCTCTATAAGAGGATTGCTTGTAAGAGAGTCACATGGGGGAGGTTTAATGGGACATTTTGGGGTGGCTAAAACATTAGAAATTCTGAATGAACATTTTTATTGGCCACATATGAGGAAAGATGTAGAGAAATTTTGTGCTAAATGCGTGACATGTATGAAAGCAAAGTCCAAAGTAAGACCACATGGTTTGTATATGCCTTTAAGTGTACCTAGTGAACCTTGGGTAGACTTATCTATGGACTTTATTTTGGGACTACCTAGGACAAAAAAGGGTCATGATAGTTTATTTGTTGTGGTTGATACATTTTCTAAAATGGCACATTTCATTCCATGTCATAAAACTGATGATGCATGCCATATATCTGATTTGTTCTTTAGAGAAGTAGTGAGATTGCATGGTATTCCTAGGACCATAGTAAGTGATCGAGATGTAAAATTTTTAAGTCATTTTTGGAAAGTCCTATGGGGAAAGTTAGGTACAAAGCTTTGTTTCTCTACTACATGCCATCCGCAAACAGATGGGCAGACGGAAGTTGTTAATAGGACTGTGGGCACTCTTCTTCGTACCATGATTAAACAAAATTTGAAGACATGGGAGGAATGCGTACCATTGATTGAATTTGCATATAATAGATCAATGCATTCATCCACTGGATTTTCACCCTTTGAGCTTGTCTATGGTTTTAATCCACTTACTCCATTAGATTTGTTGCCTCTTCCTACTAATGAGCTTACTAGTTTTGATGGTAAAAAGAAAGCTGAATTGGTGAAGCAAATGCATCAAAGGGCCAAGCAACAAATGGAGAAGATTAATGAGAATAGAGCAACCAAAGTAAATAAAGGAAGGAAAAAGATGGTGTTCCAGCCTGGTAATCTGGTATGGGTTCATTTGCGAAAAGAAAGGTTTCCTACACAAAGGAAATCAAAATTGCAGCCGAGAAGTGATGGACCATTTGAAGTACTCGAAAGGATTAATGATAATGCCTACAAGATTAATCTACCAGGTGAGTATGGTGTAAGTGCAACTTTTAATGTTTCTGATCTTGCTCCTTACTATGCAGATGATGAAGATTCGAGGACGAATTCTTTTGAAGAGGGAGAGGATGATGAGGATCTGATTGCTAGCATACAACACCAAGGACCTGTTACTCGATCAATGGCAAGAAAACTTCAAGGATTAGTTTCCAAACATCTATATGTTCTCAATACAATTGGAACGTTAAGACTTGAAGAAAATAAGAGCAAAGAAGTTGTTTGGTTGCATGTGTCCAAATTGCAATCTACCCAAGAGGTTAATTGACGCCTTTTTAAAGCTAGTGGGAGACAAGCTATATGGCTGCCCATGCCTTTTAAAAGCTAGTGGGAGACAAGCTATATGGCTGCCCAATTTGTTTTATGTAACCACATTATTATATTTGTATTTTTCCATCATTTCACTTGTTTTATGCTTTCTTTAAGTCTTTAAAAACAGATGTAATGGCAGATTTTGAACTTAATGAATATTCTGAGTTTTTTCTCCATTTTTGAGAGCTTTGAGAGGTTTTTAGCCTTCTTTTGAGTTCTGGTTAGAACTTGCATGAATTCCTTGCAAAAATAACCAAGTTTGCTAGGTCTTAACTTATATTCAAGGTTTTTTCCTTCACAAGTTGGGGTTGGGTCTTGAATCTTTGGTTTCCAGCCATATAGTTTCAGTTTTACATCACAAGTTGGTGTTGGGTTGAAGGTGCTGGTTGGTGTTCTTATATTTTGGAGACGATCCGTAGCTTGAGCTTCCTTAGGAATTAAATCCCAGCAAGGCAGGCTCACATCAGTTCTGGAACAACCAGCACACCGCAACGATGAGTAAGAGTTAGGACGTGAGGAACAAGTTGAGGAGATCATCAATCCAATTATTCTGCCACAAGGTCCTATAACTAGATCGCGAGCCAAAAAGATTCAGCAAGCACTAATTTGACATTTGCAAGATTTGGTGAATTTGGCTAACTATGGTTTGCAAGGAATTACAAGCTTGGAGACAAGACCAAAGGAAGTCAATTACAACTTGCTACAAGTTGAAATTCATGAATGAGGCTTGTAATTAATATGTATTAAGGCCCACTAGTTATGCTTATTTAAAAAGTAAGGGCCCTGTTTGTTTTGTATTAAATTAGAACTTTGTTTACTTTATTATTTCTTAAAATTTGATTAGAAAACCAAATGCTACTTAATAACCCTAATTAGGGTTTAGCTATTTATATCTCATTTAGGGTTGTAAGACATCAATTTTAGTTTTTTGACAAATTATTAACCTAAAAGCCGAATTTGCTTTTATCTTTGTGTTCTTGAGTAGAATGCATGCTTAGAAACATTCAAGTAGTTTGATCAACTTTCTGTGGAGTGTTTCGATTCTGGGGTTTAGGAACTAGTTTGTTTCGAAATCTTAGGTTTGTGATCAATTCAAGGTAATCTGAAAACTTACCTAATCCTTGGAGGTTGTGCCGAATTCGACTAGGGGTTTTCAAGTTAATGCTGTGGGGGTTTGACATCAAGGAGTTCTCAGGCTTATTCTTGGAGGTTCCGTATCATAAAGGGGCTGATACAAATTTTCCTATTGTTATCATTGTAATCTATGTGTTTCATGTTTTGAGAGGTTTTCCTTCTTATTCTTGTTGCATGAAGAATTGGTTCTAACTTATCAAGTCTGACTTGTGGCATTTTAAATCAATTCATTTACTTCATCCCAATTACCCAAGTTCTCAATTATAGGTTAGTTGTAGGTTTGATAGGGAGGATTTATTTTTGAGTTCTAAGATTCTATGCTAGATGTATATGTGGGGTTCTAGATCTAATATTTGATCCATGGGTGATATGTCCGAGGGTCTGGAGGGTTGTGGATCAGGTTCGACAAAAGGTGGCAGTGAGCCCATGTTTGATCCAAATAAAGGAAATGGGTTCGCCTCTGCTGACAGCTTAAGCTTTTGGTAGAAATGGTTAGCGTTCTTTCCAGTTAAACGTGCTGGTGCAGGGTCAGTACCAGGATGGATGACCTTCTGAGAAGTGCTTGGCCTAGCCGTGTTGGTGCAGGGTCAGTACCAGGAGGGGTGACCTTCTGGGAAGTGCTTGGCCCAGCCGTGCTGGTGCAGGGTCAGTACTAGAATGGGTGTCCGCCTGGGAAGTGCTTGGCCCGGCCGTATCATTTGGTATCAGAGCCTATTTATCGAGTCTGGTCCCACTGCTCCAGGTTCGAGGATGAACCTCCTTAATGAGGGAGGGAACGATATGTCTGAGGGTCTGGAGGGTTGTGGATCAGGTTCGACAAAAGGTGGCGGTGAGCCCATGTTTGATCCAAATAAAGGAAATGGGTGCGCCTCTGCTGACAGCTTAAGCTTTTGGTAGAAATGGTTAGCGTTCTTTTCCGGTTAAGAGTGCTGGTGCAGGGTCAATACCAGGATGGGTGACCTTCTGGGAAGTGTTTGGCCCAGCCGTGCTGGTGCAAGGTCAGTACCAGAATGGGTGTCCGCCTGGGAAGTGCTTGGCCCGACCGTATCAATGGGTTTTGCATCATGATGGGCCATTCCAGGTGTTGGAATACATCAATGACAATGCCTACAAGATAGACTTGCCAGTTGAGTATAATGTAAGTGCTACATTCAATGTTTATGATATAAATTGGGAGAGTATTTCATAATGTTGGTTGAGTAATTTGACTTTGGGATTTAAAGAAAAAACTCTGGCAAAATATTTCTAGTTATTTTTATATAAATTAATCAAATTATATTTTTAATTTTATTCATATATTTATGTATTTGAAACTATAATTACTTTTGGCACTAAGTATGAGGGTTTTTTAGTTAGTTACTATAGCACTCTTGTATTATATATATTATGTATACGAGGTATAGGTATTATATGTATCTAGGGTATAAGAGTGTTGTAATCACTCTAGCTTGATCATCACTCAAAGACAAGAACTGTTGGAACCTCCAGAAAAAAGTCTCCAACACTACTGGTGATGCATCCAGACTACTTCCCAAAATAGCACTAAACTCCTCAAATGTGAGGCAAAGTTCCTCCATGGTAGCCCAAACCTAAAAAAGTGAGAACTAGGGTCCCAGAATTTGAGATAAACCTAAAGAAAATCCTAGTCTACCCTCAAACCCCTCAAAGCAGTCACTGGCCTAATCCCAAATTTTCCCAGGTTAATTTTGCTTTCCTGGTCCCGTTTCTTCATTTTTTTTCCTTTCTTATTCCTTTTTTGTAAATAAATATATGTAAACTAATAAAAATGATAAAAATAATCATAAACAAGGTGAAAAGGCTAATATTTATAAACACTCTAGTTCTTAATAAAAACAATCATTCATTATTCATACATTATTTGCATTGCATTGTTTTTTTCTAACTACGACAAAAAATTAAAAGAAAAATACAAGGCCGGCGGTTCCTCCTCTGCCTAGGCTCAACAACTGTTATAGCTTCCTTCAAGGACTAAATCTGATCTTCAACTGCAATTAGTCAGATCAAGGTGGTGTTCAGTCCAAACCAAAATTGGTGAGCCATCGTGTAGAAATACTCAGACCAATCACTAGGAAGAGTACCCTACATGAAAATCAACCATGTTAGCATAGTGCATATGAAAGATAGTAATTAAGACAGAGCAAGTTAGGAGAATTGACATAGCATGTTCCACCCAAAGATAGGAAGAGGGCCTATCTGAAACATTATAATCTCTAAAATAAGAACCAGCTAGGGTAACGTACACGATAGTGGTGATAGGGAATCATCTTCTTAGTAACCATATATCCCAATAACTATTAGGTTATGTTTCATATGGAATGAAAGAAAACATCCTCAACTCAAGATGATTCCAAACCCCAAGGATCTCCTCAAGTGAAGTTAGGGAAATAACTAGTTCCAATTGACAGTGTTTATCAATGAAACTAGTACATGAATTCAACCCATAACGCCACAAACTTGATACGATTTGAGAATTAAACACAAGATTTTTTGTTAGAGAACACCACAAACTGAATTTAGTATTATAAGTTCAAAGTTCATGAATGAACTTAAGCAGAAACAATCACAAAGAGCAAATTCAGATTATCATTCATCATTTGTTCTTTTACAAATGAGTTTGGCTTTGATATTTATAGCCAAATAAAGGTAGAAGAAACCAAAGTGGCTGTTATTATAGTCCTCCCACGTTTTTCACTTTAAATGCTGATGTGAACCAGCATAGCAAGGATCCATTGGTGCTACAACAAGGGCCATTGACGAGGAATAAAGCAAGGAAATATGGCATCCCTCTTGGAATGCATATTCAATACTTTATTACAAGAGAGGTGACTGAATTAGCATGGGACAAGTGCGAGAAGGAACTAGAAGACCAACCCAAGCTAGTCATGGTGCTGGATTGTACACATGGTGCTGAAATGTGCGAATTGTCCAGCCAATACCACAACCACCCTGTGAAATGTGCTGCTTGTCCAGAAAGTCTCACAACCCCCTGTGAAATCTACTGTTTCACAACCCCCTGTACCAGTTTCAGCAAGAACGACTTTGGCATGCTTAACACATGTTTGGGGCGTGTTTTTGAGTCTTTTAAGTGGTCCCCTCCATATTTTGCTTATTAGGTTTTTATTGTAATATTTAGTTAATAGTTTTCCTTATAGGAAATATGTTGATGATATCATTATGCCAAGTGGACCAATCACAAGATCACAATCAAATAAACTCCAGCATGTGTTCCAGCACTTCATTCAAAGGTGGATTAATGAAGAGGGAGACCAACTTGTAGTGAATATGATGGATCATGAAGAGGAAGTCAGAAAATCACCAACAAGCATGAAGAATCTGCCCATAAGTATGGTGATGGGCATTAGCACGAATTTGGAATATAATATTGACATGGTTTAGTGCTAGTGTGACTAGACACATGTGAACCAACACCAAAATGCATGTGGAATCTGCCCATCAATGTTGTCATAACTATGGGCAGTAATTTAGAGTATATTATTGAGGTGGATGAACAATTAATGCTATTGTGACTAGATACATGTAAACCTAGACTTTAAGCCATTAGTTCTTCTTTTCCAACTATATAAGGATGGGAAAAAGAACTTAATAGGGTTGACTACGAAATTGGCAGATTGTTATCATTGTAATCTAAGTGTTTTCAAGTTTGAGAGGTTTTCTTCTTATTCTTGTTGCATGAAGAATTGGTTCTAACTTATCAAGTTTGACTTGTGGCGTTTTAATCAATTCATTTCTTCATCCCAATCACCCAAGTTCTCAATTACAGGTTAGTTGTGGGTTTGGTAGGGAGGATTTGTTTTTGAGTTCTAAGATTCTATGCTAGATGTGTATGTGGGGTTCTAGATGTAATATTTGATCCATGGGTTCCGCATCAAATGCACTCATTTTGCAACTCCCAAAAGACAACTAATCACAACACACTAAAATTCACACTTAACAAGAATAAAACCCTAACTCTAATATGTTGAATTTCATAAAGCAAAAATACTAAATCCAAATTAATAAATAACATAAAATGACAGCCCAAGATCCATGCACATTTAATCAAGGCTGAATGGCAATTTATTCTTTAATGGGCTAGATTTATTCAAACAATGTGGGTTGGACTATTGTATTCATATTTGAACATAATTGGAACAATGTTGACAATGTTAAGGTCTTCTTGCTTACATAAATGCTTGATCAAATCAAGATGAGCTTGTTCCTTCCAAACGTATTCAAATAAGCAAGTTAATGCTTCTTTCATCCTTTTAGCTTTAGCTTTGTCGTTAGTCCTCCATGAATGGTTAAAGGATCCTTCTTAATGTTACCTTCAAACTAAGCCAAATCATTCCCTTGTTGATCCTCATCCTTTCTATATCAATATGAGTCTGTACAAGGGCCATATGAGAATACAAAAGTGCTAGAAGAATGTGACTCAACATGAGGGGTTTGAACAGTAGAAGTAGTCCAAATAGAAGAAGGATGAAACATATACAATAGTTTTGACCCTTTGTAACCGGTCCATTGAGAAGATTCAATGGGTCCTTAAGCTTTGGTATGGGTTTTTTCTAGGTTTTATCTTTCCCTCCCTCTTCAAAAAGATTCATCCTCAAATCATAACCTTTAAGATCATAGGGGGACAAGTCAATAACATTCAAAGTGGCACTAACATTATACTTACTTGGCAAGTCAATTTCATAAGCACTATCATTGACTCACTCCAAAACTTGGAAAGGACCATCACCACATGGGTGTAACTTAGATTTCACATGGTTGGGAAACCATTCTTTATGCATGTGAACCTAAATCCATTCACCTAGTTCAAAAATCACTTTTCTTTCTCCCTTTGTTGATTTGTTATGTAACATGTTGACTCCTTTTTTCAATGTTGACTCACACATTGGCATGGATTTTCTTCACTATCTCCACCTTCTTCTTGCCATGCAAGCTGGACCTTTCATCACAAGGCAAAGATGAAAGATTTGGACCTCTTGTCCAAACTAAATCTAAAGGCATTAGTGGATTAACCATACATAACTTCAAAAGGTGAGAAACTAGTAGTAGAATGCACTACCCTATTATATGTAAACTCATCAAATTGTATGCACTCTTCCTAATTCTTTAAATTCTTCTTAATAATTGCACACAACAAAGTACCTAGAGTCCTATTTACAACCTCAGTTTGCCCATCTGTTTGTGGATGATAAGTTGTTAAAAACAAAAAGTTTAGTGCCTAACTTACTCCACAACACCTTCAAAAAATGGCTCAAGAAACTTACATCCCTATCACTAACAATGTGACGCGGACCCTTAGAAACGATGGCAGCAAACCCAACGTATAACAATGGTAGAGAACTCCTTGAAACTTGATAATCACCTCCTAAGGAACCCAACGCCTATAAAGAGACGCGAACTCACTATGATTGAAGGATTTAGTTGGTAAGAAGAAGGAAAATGCCACAACTCTTGTTGATAAGTAAACCTAATTCTTGATGCAAAGAAAGAATTAAAGAATCCACTATAATCTCTCTCACATGAAAATTCACAAGAAGAACATGTAGAAGAATTTAAAATTTTTTATTAATTGTCGTAGTCTGAAATTCGGCCTAATAATGCCCTTAAATAAGGGTTACAAAATTCT
The DNA here is from genome assembly GCA_947685225.1 of Garcia nutans. Taxonomy (NCBI): domain Eukaryota; kingdom Viridiplantae; phylum Streptophyta; class Magnoliopsida; order Malpighiales; family Euphorbiaceae; genus Garcia; species Garcia nutans. The sequence goes on from CANTUV010000044.1 coordinate 23,762,885, forward strand.
TAATTGCATATAGAAAACTAAAACATTCCTAATTGCATAAGGAAAACATAAAGTATGGAAACAAAATCCTAATCCACTAAAATATAAAGTATGGAAACAAAATCCTAATCCAATAAGGAAAATATAAAGTATGGAAACAACCAAACTAATCCCTTCAATATAAGAAACGCCCCACACTATTTGGGCTGTCCATGGGCCTTAAATCACTTCCCAAGGCTTTATATGAACCCCCATGGACCTTTCTTGCACGTTGGAACTTTCTTTAGCTAGCCTTTAGCTTAGAATCATAATCAGCTTTGGTGTGCCTTCTTCAAGCTCTATCTCCATCTTCTTGAATGATAATTCTTGAAGCTCTTTGGAAATCTCTTCTTGAATATGCAAAGCCATACTAGCTTGATATCTCCTTGCCTTGCTCCTAGTGATTGGTCCACTTGTGATGTGAGCCTGCCTTGCTGGGATTTAATTCCTAAGGAAGCTCAAGCTACGGATCGTCTCCAAAACATAAGAACACTGATGAGGATCTGATTGCTAGCATACAACACCAAGGACCTGTTACTCGATCAATGGCAAGAAAACTTCAAGGATTAGTTTCCAAACATCTATATGTTCTCAATACAATCGGAATGTTAAGACTTGAAGAAAATAAGAGCAAAGAAGCTGTTTGGTTGCACATGTCCAAATTGCAATCTACCCAAGAGGCCAATTGATCCAAAGGAGTTAGAATACATATCGGCATCCATCATTATACCTTTGGGAGCTAAATACATACCATTCACGTACCATTGGATGCCCATATATTAAGAGTGGCTGAAACTCACATTGGGAGTCAAAGATGCCTTTTAAAAGCTAGTGGGAGACAAGCTATATGGCTGCCCATGCCTTTTAAAAGCTAGTGGGAGACAAGCTATATGGCTGCCCAATTTGTTTTATGTAACCACATCATTATATTTGTATTTTTCCATCATTTCACTTGTTTTATGCTTTCTTTAAGTCTTTAAAAATAGATGTAATGGCAGACTTTGAACTTAATGAATATTCTGAGTTTTCTCTCCATTTTTGAGAGCTTTGAGAGGTTTTTAGCCTTCTTTTGAGTTCTGGTTAGAACTTGCACGAATTCCTTGCAAAAATAACCAAGTTTGATAGGTCTTAACTTATATTCAAGGTTTTTCCTTCACAAGTTGGGGTTGGGTCTTGAATCTTTGGTTTCCAGCCATATAGCTTCAGTTTTACATCACAAGTTGGTGTTGGGTTGAAGGTGCTGGTTGGTGTTCTTATGTTTTGGAGACGATCCGTAGCTTGAGCTTCCTTAGGAATTAAATCCCAGCAAGGCAGGCTCACATCATTTGGTATCAGAGCTTAGGATCTCCAAATCAGGTTTTTAGCATCATTCCTTCTTGTTTATATCAAAAAAAATATTGTCTTCCTTTGAGTCATTTTCTGCCATTAGTTTAATTTCTACAAGCTGTATGCTTTCTTGTTTCTTTGAGTCCTTCTTCCTTAATGTTGTTGCTAGATTAATTTAAAAAAAAAAAGAAAAGAAAGAAAGAACAGAAAAGAAAAGAAAAAAAAAAAAGAGAAAACAACAACTAATCTCTCAAATTTGCTAGTGGGTTAGAAACTGAAGTTGGGTTTGCACATAACCAAATCTTCTCAAATTTTATATGCTTGTTTCAGATGCTAAACTTAGCTTGGAAATCAAATTTTAAGTCAAAATTCCTCCATTTGCCTAGTTATCCATATATTGCAGCCAATTTAGCTAGTTTTGTGTCCAAAAGTGAACGTGTATGTAAACATGTCCAAATCCTTTCAAATTTTACAGGCATATTTTAGATATTCAGCTAAGCCTACATATTAAATTTCATGTCAAAATTCGTTCATTTGCTTGGTTGTCCATATATTACCGCTAGTTAGCCATTTTTGGGTCCAGAACATAAACATTTCATAAGAGACCTAAAAATTCATATTTTTTCTTCTTCCATTTTGTCTCAATATATTGTCCTAAATCCAGTTTTGTTAAATTCTTCCCTTTAGTAATGTTTGTCTAAAATTTCAGTGTCTTTCGTCCTTAGGTTTCAAATATCAGATATTCTGTTTTTTTTTTCCAGCTTGTTTTACTCTTGTTCCATTCTTGAATGTGTTTTAAACCTTGCAATTTAGTTATTTAGTTGAGGAAATATTAAGTTCTTGCTAGAACTTGGAAGGGGCTGAAGTGAGTGGAAAAAGGCATAGAGTGGTGAGATTGTTAGAGGGTAAAAGCCAAAGTTTGAGTGAAACACAGATTGAGTGTTACCAGATTAGAGTGAAACATGTGAGGGAGTGTGAGAGAGAATATTTCTAACATTTGTTTTGCAGCAATCAGTATGTCAACAAAACGAGATAGTGATCGAGAGAGCAACCAGCCCCAAGAGGAGCCAGAAGCTTCTTATGTTCTTAAGGCATTGCAATCTCAATTTCAAAGGATGAATGTGTTGTTTGTTGATATTAGAGAACAGATGGAAAAACACTCAAAGCAAATTGAAGAATTGCAGCAAGTAAGCTCTACAAATCAAAGGAATTTAGGAAGGGATGAACGAGATAATTTTCATAGGGAGCAAAACACAAATAGGGGGCAGAATAGAGGCAGGCGTGCTGGACTAAATTATTTGCCAGTTTTCAATGACTTGGAGGATGTAGATGAAGATAATCTTGATGATGATGATGGGCAGCAATCTGTTGCACTTGATGATGTTATTAGACCAAGATATATGAGAGGTAATATGGGTGGTAGAGGTGGTGGCAGAAATATTATGCAAGAAACTATGGAAAATGCAAGAGGGAGAGGGAGAGTAGACAGCAACGTTAATGGAATTAAAATGAAAATTCAATCATTCCAAGGCAAAGCAAATCCAGATGCATATTTGGAATGGGAGAGAAAGACCGAACTCATCTTTGATTGCCACAACTATATAGTGAGCAAAAGAAGGTGACACTTGCTGTGGTAGAGTTTACTGATTATGCATTAGTTTGGTGGGATCAATTACTCACTAAACGAAGAAGAAATGGCATGAGAGGAGTGCAGAGTTGGGATGAGTTGAAACAGGTCATGAGAGATCGATTTGTTCCAAAACACTCCTATAGAGAGTTGCATCAAAGATTACAAGGGCTGGTGCAGGGCAATAAAAGTGTGGAAGAATATTTTCAAGAGATGGAAATGGCTATGATACGAGCTAATATAGAAGAAGAAAGGGAAGTAACTATGGCACGGTTCCTACATGGGTTGAAAGATGAAATTGCCGACATAGTGGAGCTGTAATTCTGAATCGGCCAGCATATAGAACATCAAATTGATTTTGTTCCTGGAGCTGTAATTCTGAATCGGCCAGCATATAGAACCAATCCTCAAGAGGCCAAAGAGTTACAAAAACAGGTGGAAGAATTACTTGCAAAGGGTCATGTCAGAGAGAGCATGAGTCCATGCGTTGTACCGGTACTTTTGGTACCCAAAAAGGATGGATCAATGCGAATGTGTGTGGATTGTCGCGCCGTCAACAAAATCACTGTAAAGTATAGACATCCAATCCCTAGACTTGATGATATGCTTGATGAATTGCATGGTGCATGTATATTTTCAAAAATTGATCTTAAAAGTGGTTATCATCAAATAAGAATGAGATTAGGAGATGAATGGAAAACAACTTTTAAGACTCAATATGGTTTGTATGAATGTTTAGTCATGCCTTTTGGACTAAGCAATGCACCTAGTACTTTCATGAGATTAATGAATCATGTCTTGCGTGCTTTTCTTGGAAAGTTTGTTGTTGTGTATTTTGATGATATTTTAGTGTATAGTCAAAGTTTAAATGATCATTTAATGCATTTAAGATGTGTGCTTGAAGTTCTTAGGAAAGAGAAATTGTATGCAAATTTAAAGAAATATACATTCTGCATGAAAAAAGTCATTTTCTTAGGATTTGTGGTGAGTGGGAAAGGAATTGAGGTTGATGAATGCATTGATCTATTATTTGCAAATTCAATAAATGGTATGCATTCCTCCCATGTCTTCAAATTTTGTTTAATCATGGTACGAAGAAGAGTGCCCACAGTCCTATTAACAACTTCCGTCTGCCCATCTGTTTGCGGATGGCATGTAGTAGAGAAACAAAGCTTTGTACCTAACTTTCCCCATAGGACTTTCCAAAAATGACTCAAAAATTTTACATCTCGATCACTTACAGTGCCCTTAAATAAGGGTTACAAAATTCCTAATTGCATATGGAAAATTAAGACTAAAACATTCCTAATTGAATAAGGAAAACATTCCTAATTTCATAAGGAAAACATTCCTAATTGCATTAAGGAAAAACATTCCTAATTGCATTAAGGAAAAACATTCCTAATTGCATAAGGAAAAACATTCCTAATTGCATAAGGAAAATATAAAGTAATCCTAAACCACTAAGGAAAATATAAAGTATGGAAACAAAATCCTAATCCACTAAGGAAAATATAAAGTATGGAAATAAAATCCTATTTTTAAGCCTTCCATAATGATATAAAACGTGGCCCATTAAACATAATTAATAATCTTTAAGCAGTGGGTCCATCCAGCTATTCTCACAGGGCTTCATAAATCTCACAGGTACGTGTGAAACTGGCTGCACTTCAAGCTTTTCTTCCAATCACTTCCATCATCTTACTAAGGCCTTAAATTACTTCCCAAGGCTTTATATGAATCCCCATGGACCTTTCTTGCACGTTGGACCTCTTTAGCTAGCCTTTAGCTTCCATTTTCACACTAAGCATCATAATCAGCTTTGGTGTGCCTTCTTCAAGCTCTATCTCCATCTTCTTGAATGATAATTCTTGAAGCTCTTTGGAAACCTCTTCTTGAATATGCAAAGCCATACTAGCTTGATATCTCTTTGCCTTGCTCCTAGTGATTGGTCCACTTGCTAGCTTCAAGGGATCCTTTCTTGCATCATTCTCCCCCTCTTCAAAAAGATTTGTCCTCAAATCTGCATCATCAAAAGAAGAAAGATCACTTACATTGAAAGTAGCACTAACATTATACGTACTTGGTAAGTCGATCTTGTAGGCATTGTCATTAATCTTCTCCAGCACTTGGAATGGGCCATCTCCCCTTGCTTGCAACTTGTTCTTCCTTTGGTTAGGAAACCTCTCTTTTCGAAAATGCACCCAAACCCAATCTCCTACTTGAAACTTAATCTCACGTCTCCCTCTATTTGCAGAATCAGCATATCTCTTGTTCCTTTTCTCAATATTCGCCCTTGCTTTCTCATGCATCTCTTTTGTCTCCATAGGATTGCTCCTATATGCTGGCCGATTTGGAATTGTAGAACCGGGTATGAAATCAATTTGATGTTTAATCCCTCTTAATGGCGGCAAACCACTAGGAAGGTGTTCAGGAAACACATCCTTAAAATCCTGCAACAAAGATACAAAACTAGAAGGTAAAGAATCAAGAGATTCTTCACTGTCAGCAAGTAATAATTCTTGATACATAATAATGAGTACAGGCTGCCCTACATCTATCTCTCTTGCTCTTGCATAAAAAGTATGTTTTGCTTTTTCTCCTTGCTTATTTTCTCTCACCAATGAGCCATTTATTTGTTTGCTTACTTTTTTTTGACTCTCGGCTTCTTTTCCCTTTCTGCACTCACTCACTTTATTATTTTCTCTCTCTCTACCCTTAGAATTACCCTTGGGTGTTGAAGAAACATCATTGGCCGAATTTGAACCCCCTTGGTTCATGTTGGCCGAAACTTCTTTCTCCCTCTCTAGCATCTTCTTTTGATCTTCATACACCTCTTGAGGTGATAATGGTGCTAGAACAACCTTCTTTCCTTCATAAGTAAAGGTATACTTATTAGAAAAGCCATCATGTTGTGCCCTTCTGTTGTGGAACAACGAGCACACCACAAGGACGAGCAAGGCCTAGGACGTGAGGACCAAGTTGAGGAGATCATCAATCCAATTATTCTGCCACAAGGTCCTATAACTAGATCGCGAGCCAAAAAGATTCAGCAAGCATTAATTTGCCATTTGTAAGATTTGGTGAATTTGGCTAACTATGGTTTGCAAGGAATTACAAGCTTGGAGACAAGACCAAAGGAAGTCAATTACAACTTGCTACAAGTTGTAATACACGAATGAGGCTTGTAATTAATATGTATTAAGGCCCACTAGTTATGCTCATTTAAAAAGTAAGGGCCCTGTTTGTTTGGTATTAAATTAGGACTTTGATTACTTTATTATTTCTTAAAATTTGATTAGAAAGCCAAACGCTACTTAATAACCCTAATTAGGGTTTAGCTATTTATATCTCATTTAGGGTTGTAAGACATCAGTTTTGAAGTTTTGGACGAATTTATTAATCTAAAGCCGAATTGCTTTTATCTTTGTGTTCTTGCTTGAATACATGCTTCAGAAACATTCAAGTAGTTTGATCAACTTTCTTGTGGAGTGTTTCGAATCTGGCATTTAGGAACTGACTTGTTTTGAAATCTTGGATCTTTGATCAATTCAAGGTAATCTGAAATCTAACCTAATCCTTGGGGGTTGTACCGAATTCGACTAGGGGTTTTCAAGTTAATGCTGTGGGGGTTCGAAGTCAAGGGGTTCTCAGGTTTATTCTTGGAGGTTCCGTATCATTTGGTATCAGAGCAAACGCTCTAGATAAGGTTTTATCCCTTCCAATTCATTTTCGTTTCTTCTTTTGTTATTTACGTTTTTGTTGCTTTGTTTCAATTGTTCAATTCGTTCTCTTGTTTTCCTTGTTCCTCTGAATTGTTTTCTTTGTGGGTTATTTTCATTTTCATTTTTCTTCATCTGCTATTTGCGTTTTTGTTTCCTTTGTGGGTTACTTTCATTTTTGTTTCTTCTCTTGTTAGTTTCGTTTTGTTTCTTTGTTATTGATCCTTGAATCGTTTTCGTTTTTCTTTCAAAGTTGAAAATTCAAAAAAAATTCCGTTAGGGTTCTAATTTAGTTTTTGTTTTGTGTTTAGAGTCTTATTTCAATTTCGAATTCAGTTTGCCTTTTTAGTCCAAATCATTTTTCTTATTCTGAAATTGGGTTGGTTGATTTGTTCCGAATTGGTTTGTTCTATCTATTCCGAATTGGATTTGTTCTATTGTGGATTTCCGAATTGGGAATTTAGGCTGCTTTATTCAAATTCGAAATTGTGTTCTTGATTGTTGATTCAAAATTTGTTGATTCGAAATTGTTCTAAATCCGAATCTTATTCTTGTTAATCATTCTGATTCTGTTTCGAATTTCCAAGAAAGTGTTTCAAACAAGTTTCAAAAGGAAAGCTGAATTGGTCTAAAGGAAGTCTTGATTATTTATTCTGTTCCAATTTTGAGTTTCAAAAGGAAGTCCTCTAAATTGATCTTGTTCTTGTTACCTGATTGGAAAAAAAAAATTTCGTGTGGTGTGAACTAGGGCTGCCCTTCAAAAGAGATAGTGAGAGGGAGCAAAAAAAAAATCACTTCAAGAAATTTTTTTCATTTTACTTGTTATTTAGGTGCTAAGGGTCGAATCTAGGTGGGTTAGACGTAACTGAATTTTTTTTTCTCAAGAAATTTCAGATTTTGGGATACTACACACGGAAGGCTATTTGAGTTGTTTCATAAAGTGTGATTCACCTAAGAACGTAAAAGATATCAGCTTGAGAGGTGTGAGCTGAACCGTGAGTGATTTCATATATTGAGTCAAACACGAGAGACCAACCTTCATCTATTGAGTGTAAACACGTGAGGGAGTGTTGTGAGGCCTTTTATTTGTTTTGTGCTAACCTTTTATTGCAGGGAAAATGTCTGGCCAAGATGACAGTGACAGGGGTGTTCCGATTGATCCAACTCGATTACGTGAGGCGCAGCAAGCTGAATTTACACGTTTATACCGCACTATGGAGAACATAATAGAAACATTGGAGTGCATGGATTTGAGGTTGCAGAGTGTTGAAAGAGTCACACCGGAGCGCATTGAGAGGCAAAGAGGTGGCAGAAATCGAATGCAACATCCTGAACTTTTGGAAGATGAAAATGAGCTTGAGGAGGATAATGCAAGTCTGGTTGGAGGAGCTCTACATAGAGGTGGAGGTAGAGGAGGATGTGGTGCTGGTAGAGGTAGAGGAAGGATGAATAATAATCCTTTCTATGGTAGAAATCATGGTGATGATGAAGTCGTTGATAGGAGCTTGGGAAGCATCAAGTTGAAAATTCCTAATTTTCGTGGTAAATCAGATCCAGACGCTTATTTGCAATGGGAGAAGCAGGTTGACCTCATATTTGATTGCCATCGATGTACTGAGGAAAAGAAGGTCAAGCTTATTGTTACTCAATTTACAGATTATGCTATAGCTTGGTGGGATCAGTTAGTGACTAGTAGAAGAAGGAATTTGGAGTATCCTATTGAGACTTGGGCTGATCTTAAATCAGTCATGAGGAAGAGGTTTGTGCCTAGACATTTCCATAGGGAAATCATGCAGAGACTTCAGGTTCTCAAGCAAGGAAGTAAAAGTGTTGATGACTACTACAAAGAGATGGAGATGTTGATAACTAGAGCTAACCTAGATGAGGATGTAGAGGCTACTATGGCACGTTTCTTGGCTGGTTTGAATTTGGATATTGCTGACCAGGTTGATTTACAGCCATATGTGGAGTTAGAAGAGATGGTGCATATTGCCATCAAGGTGGAAAAACAACTCCAAGGAAGACGACCATCGAGGTATTATTCAAAACCTATTTCTAATTCTTTTTCTCCTTGGAATAGGGAAGGAAGGCGTGATTACAAGGAAAGAAACAAGGCTGGTCAAGGTAGTGGGAAAGTGAAGGCCGAATCAAGTTCTAAAGACAAGTCCAAAGTTGAAGAGCCTAAGCTGCGAAATCGATATATTAAGTGTTGGAAGTGCCAAGATGTGGGACATATCAGCAAAGAATGTCCAAACAAGAGAGTTATGACCATGAGAAATGGTGAGATAGTGACTGATGAAGAGGAAGGCGACAATGAGAGTGATGATGGTGAGATGCCAGCATTGGAAAGTTGTAGTGATGGGAGCATTGAAGAACCAATTAAGGGTGACTTGCTGGTTACTAGGCGTGCTCTTAATATGCAATTGAAGGAGGAAAACCATGAAGAACAATGAGACAACTTGTTCCATACAAGGTGTCACATTCAGGGCAAGGCTTGTAGTATGATTGCGGATGGTGGAAGCTGTACCAATGTGGCAAGTACATTTTTGGTTGATCGATTGGGGCTGCCTATGAAACTTCACCCACATCCTTACAAACTTCAGTGGCTAAATGATTGTGGAGAGGTTAAGGTAAATCGACAATCTATCATTTCTTTTTCCATTGGTAAGTATCATGATGAGGTGTTGTGTGATGTGGTGCCAATGCATGCTGGAGAGATTCTACTTGGACGTCCATGGCAGTATGATAGGCGAACTAAGCATGATGGATATCTCAATCGGTATTCATTCACTAAGGATGGACGAAAGACAATTCTTACACCACTCTCTCCAAAAGAAGTGTATGAAGACCAATGTAAAATGGAAAGAATGAGACTTGAATTTGAAAAGAAAGAAAGAGAGAGTGACAAAAAAAATGAGTGAAAAAAATCATATTGCAAATGAAAAGAAAGAAAGAGAGAGTGACAAAAAAATGAGTGAAAAAAATCAGATTGCAAATGAAAAGAAAGAGAGAAAAGAAAAATCAAAACAAATTCAGTTTAAGAAAAATATAGAAGGAGAGAAGAATGTGAGTTTGTTAGCTAGTACAAGTGAGGTTAAACATGCTTTTTACACCAAACAGCCTATGTTTGTGCTTTTGTGCAAAGAGGCTTATTTAGATACTACTGTTTCTAACCAATCTTTGTGATAGAGACGTCACAAGGCTACATGCAACATTTTGTTGAAGAGGAGCTGAAGGTGCACGATATGGCTGATCAAGGATGCAAATTGGAGCATATTTGGCTCAAGTCACTAGTTGGGATTATTTATAGTTAAATAATTAGCTGAACTTGTTATTTTAATGTGTTTTTGAGCCTGTTTTAAGCCCAATCCGCCCCAAACACTTTTAGGGCTATTTTTATTATTTTCCTTCATGGTTTAGGAATTAGTAAAGGGTATTTAAACCTAATATTGATGTAAAAACGGACAGCCATCTTATCATGAAGTTTTGGGACGAATTTATTAACCTAAAGCCGAATTGCTTTTATCTTTGTGTTCTTGCTTGAATACATGCTTCAGAAACATTCAAGTAGTTTGATCAACTTTCTTGTGGAGTGTTTCAAATCTGGGATTTAGGAACTGACTTGTTTCGAAATCTTGGATCTTTGATCAATTCAAGGTAATCAGAAATCTAACCTAATCCTTGGGGGTTGTACCGAATTTGACTAGGGATTTTCAAGTTAATGCTGTGGGGGTTTGAAATCAAGGGGTTCTCAGGCTTATTCTTGGAGGTTCCGTATCATTTGGTATCAGAGCCAACGCTCTAGATCAGGTTTTATCCCTATCAATTCATTTTCGTTTCTTCTTTTGTTATTTGCATTTTTGTTGCTTTGTTTCAATTATTCAATTCGTTCTCTTGTTTTCCTTGTTCCTCTGAATTGTTTTCTTTGTGGGTTATTTTCGTTTTCGTTTTCTTCACCTGCTATTTGCGTTTTTGTTTCCTTTGTGGGTTACTTTCGTTTTCGTTTCTTCTCTTGTTAGTTTCGTTTTGTTTCTTTGTTATTGATCCTTGAATCATTTTTGTTTTTCTTTCAAAGTCGAAAATTCAAAAATAAAATTCCGTTAGGGTTCTAATTTAGTTTTCGTTTTGTGTTTAGAGTCTTATTTCAATTTCGAATTCAGTTTGCCTTTTTAGTCCAAATCGTTTTTCTTATTCTGAAATTGGGTTGGTTGATTTGTTCCGAATTGGTTTGTTCTATCTATTCCGAATTGGATTTGTTCTATTGTGGATTTCCGAATTGGGAATTTAGGTTGCTTTGTTCAAATTCGAAATTGTGTTCTTGATTGTTGATTCGAAATTTGTTGATTCGAAAGTGTTCTAAATCCGAATCTTATTCTTGTTAATCATTCTGATTCTGTTTCAAATTTCCAAGAAAGTGTTTCAAACAAGTTTCAAAAGGAAAGCTGAATTGGTCTAAAGGAAGTCTTGATTATTTATTCTGTTCCAATTTTGAGTTTCAAAAGGAAGTCCTCTAAATTGATCTTGTTCTTGTTACCTGATTGGAAAAAAAAAGTTTTGTGTGGTGTGTGAATTAGGGATGCCCATCTGAGATAGTGAGAGGGAGCAAAAAAAAAAAAGTACAAAAGTGTTTCAAGAAATTTTTTTCATTTTCCTTGTTATTTAGGTGATAAGGGTCGAATCTGGATAGGTTAGAAGTAACCAAAATTTTGTCACAAAATTTTGACAAATTTGAGGGGCTGTTTTGATTCAAATTGGGATACTACACACGGAGGCTATTTGAGTTGTTTCATAAAGTGTGATTCACATAAGAACATAAAAGAAATCAGCTTGAGAGGTGTGAGCTGAACCGTGAGTGATTTCATATATTGAGTGAAACACGAGAGACCAACCTTCATCTATTGAGTGTAAACACGTGAGGGAGTGTTGTGAGGCCTTTTTATTTGTTTTGTGCTAACCTTTTATTGCAGGAAACATGTCTGGAAGAGATGCAGGTGTTCAGATTGATCCAGCTCGATTGCATGAGGCGCAACAAGCTGAATTTACACGTTTACACCGTGCTATGGATACCATAACAGAAAGATTGAAGCGCATGGATTTGAGGTTGCAGAGTGTTGAAAGAGCCACATTGGAGCACAATGAGAGGCGAAGAGGTGGCAGAAATCAAATGCAGCAACATGAACATTTCTATAGGAGTATCATGCAGAGACTTCAGGCTATCAAGGAAGGAAGTAAAAGTGTTGATGATTACTACAAAGAAAGTGAGAATTTGAAGGTTGAAGATAGCAATGAAGAAGAACTAATTTATGCAGAAGAGATTGTTGATGGTAGTGATTTGTTAATGTCATCCGAGGCTATTTATGGTGATACTTCTTTTCAGGGTGATATTGAAGATCATACTTTAGAGATTATTGGTGAAGATTCATCACTAGAATCAAAAGAAGCTGCTACTTTTCAACAAGACATTCCAAAGTTGGAAACTTTTGAAGAAATATTGAAGGAAGAAATTGATATGCTTGGGTTAGAAGTACAACTAAAAGAAGAAGCAAGAAAAATAAAACTTTCTACTCCCACCATTCATGATTGCCTGTCTGTTGCAAACATGGAATTTATTTTGCCTAACAATGATTTTGATGTTTATGAAATAAAATTTAAGGTTCTTCAAATTGATGACATGCCACAAGTAATTGGAGTGAAATTATAAAGTTGCTTTTCTTTACTACTTCAGCATTTTAAAACTCGAGGACGAGTTTTCTCCAACAAAGGGGGAATGATAGAGACGTCACAAGGCTACATGCAACATTTTGTTGAAGAGGAGCTGAAGGTGCACGATATGGCTGATCAAGGATGCAAATTGGAGCATATTTGGCTCAAGTCACTAGTTGGGATTATTTATAGTTAAATAATTAGCTGAACTTGTTATTTTAATGTGTTTTTGAGCCTGTTTTAAGCCCAATCCGCCCCAAACACTTTTAGGGCTATTTTTATTATTTTCCTTCATGGTTTAGGAATTAGTAAAGGGTATTTAAACCTAATATTGATGTAAAAACGGACAGCCATCTTATCATGAAGTTTTGGGACGAATTTATTAACCTAAAGCCGAATTGCTTTTATCTTTGTGTTCTTGCTTGAATACATGCTTCAGAAACATTCAAGTAGTTTGATCAACTTTCTTGTGGAGTGTTTCAAATCTGGGATTTAGGAACTGACTTGTTTCGAAATCTTGGATCTTTGATCAATTCAAGGTAATCAGAAATCTAACCTAATCCTTGGGGGTTGTACCGAATTTGACTAGGGATTTTCAAGTTAATGCTGTGGGGGTTTGAAATCAAGGGGTTCTCAGGCTTATTCTTGGAGGTTCCGTATCATTTGGTATCAGAGCCAACGCTCTAGATCAGGTTTTATCCCTATCAATTCATTTTCGTTTCTTCTTTTGTTATTTGCGTTTTTGTTGCTTTGTTTCAATTATTCAATTCGTTCTCTTGTTTTCCTTGTTCCTCTGAATTGTTTTCTTTGTGGGTTATTTTCGTTTTCGTTTTCTTCACCTGCTATTTGCGTTTTTGTTTCCTTTGTGGGTTACTTTCGTTTTCGTTTCTTCTCTTGTTAGTTTCGTTTTGTTTCTTTGTTATTGATCCTTGAATCATTTTTGTTTTTCTTTCAAAGTCGAAAATTCAAAAATAAAATTCCGTTAGGGTTCTAATTTAGTTTTCGTTTTGTGTTTAGAGTCTTATTTCAATTTCGAATTCAGTTTGCCTTTTTAGTCCAAATCGTTTTTCTTATTCTGAAATTGGGTTGGTTGATTTGTTCCGAATTGGTTTGTTCTATCTATTCCGAATTGGATTTGTTCTATTGTGGATTTCCGAATTGGGAATTTAGGTTGCTTTGTTCAAATTCGAAATTGTGTTCTTGATTGTTGATTCGAAATTTGTTGATTCGAAAGTGTTCTAAATCCGAATCTTATTCTTGTTAATCATTCTGATTCTGTTTCAAATTTCCAAGAAAGTGTTTCAAACAAGTTTCAAAAGGAAAGCTGAATTGGTCTAAAGGAAGTCTTGATTATTTATTCTGTTCCAATTTTGAGTTTCAAAAGGAAGTCCTCTAAATTGATCTTGTTCTTGTTACCTGATTGGAAAAAAAAAGTTTTGTGTGGTGTGTGAATTAGGGATGCCCATCCTGAGATAGTGAGAGGGAGCAAAAAAAAAAAGTACAAAAGTGTTTCAAGAAATTTTTTTCATTTTCCTTGTTATTTAGGTGATAAGGGTCGAATCTGGATAGGTTAGAAGTAACCAAAATTTTGTCACAAAATTTTGACAAATTTGAGGGGCTGTTTTGATTCAAATTGGGATACTACACACGGAGGCTATTTGAGTTGTTTCATAAAGTGTGATTCACATAAGAACATAAAAGAAATCAGCTTGAGAGGTGTGAGCTGAACCGTGAGTGATTTCATATATTGAGTGAAACACGAGAGACCAACCTTCATCTATTGAGTGTAAACACGTGAGGGAGTGTTGTGAGGCCTTTTTATTTGTTTTGTGCTAACCTTTTATTGCAGGAAACATGTCTGGAAGAGATGCAGGTGTTCAGATTGATCCAGCTCGATTGCATGAGGCGCAACAAGCTGAATTTACACGTTTACACCGTGCTATGGATACCATAACAGAAAGATTGAAGCGCATGGATTTGAGGTTGCAGAGTGTTGAAAGAGCCACATTGGAGCACAATGAGAGGCGAAGAGGTGGCAGAAATCAAATGCAGCAACATGAACATTTCTATAGGAGTATCATGCAGAGACTTCAGGCTATCAAGGAAGGAAGTAAAAGTGTTGATGATTACTACAAAGAAAGTGAGAATTTGAAGGTTGAAGATAGCAATGAAGAAGAACTAATTTATGCAGAAGAGATTGTTGATGGTAGTGATTTGTTAATGTCATCCGAGGCTATTTATGGTGATACTTCTTTTCAGGGTGATATTGAAGATCATACTTTAGAGATTATTGGTGAAGATTCATCACTAGAATCAAAAGAAGCTGCTACTTTTCAACAAGACATTCCAAAGTTGGAAACTTTTGAAGAAATATTGAAGGAAGAAATTGATATGCTTGGGTTAGAAGTACAACTAAAAGAAGAAGCAAGAAAAATAAAACTTTCTACTCCCACCATTCATGATTGCCTGTCTGTTGCAAACATGGAATTTATTTTGCCTAACAATGATTTTGATGTTTATGAAATAAAATTTAAGGTTCTTCAAATTGATGACATGCCACAAGTAATTGGAGTGAAATTATAAAGTTGCTTTTCTTTACTACTTCAGCATTTTAAAACTCGAGGACGAGTTTTCTCCAACAAAGGGGGAATGATAGAGACGTCACAAGGCTACATGCAACATTTTGTTGAAGAGGAGCTGAAGGTGCACGATATGGCTGATCAAGGATGCAAATTGGAGCATATTTGGCTCAAGTCACTAGTTGGGATTATTTATAGTTAAATAATTAGCTGAACTTGTTATTTTAATGTGTTTTTGAGCCTGTTTTAAGCCCAATCCGCCCCAAACACTTTTAGGGCTATTTTTATTATTTTCCTTCATGGTTTAGGAATTAGTAAAGGGTATTTAAACCTAATATTGATGTAAAAACGGACAGCCATCTTATCATGAAGTTTTGGGACGAATTTATTAACCTAAAGCCGAATTGCTTTTATCTTTGTGTTCTTGCTTGAATACATGCTTCAGAAACATTCAAGTAGTTTGATCAACTTTCTTGTGGAGTGTTTCAAATCTGGGATTTAGGAACTGACTTGTTTCGAAATCTTGGATCTTTGATCAATTCAAGGTAATCAGAAATCTAACCTAATCCTTGGGGGTTGTACCGAATTTGACTAGGGATTTTCAAGTTAATGCTGTGGGGGTTTGAAATCAAGGGGTTCTCAGGCTTATTCTTGGAGGTTCCGTATCATTTGGTATCAGAGCCAACGCTCTAGATCAGGTTTTATCCCTATCAATTCATTTTCGTTTCTTCTTTTGTTATTTGCGTTTTTGTTGCTTTGTTTCAATTATTCAATTCGTTCTCTTGTTTTCCTTGTTCCTCTGAATTGTTTTCTTTGTGGGTTATTTTCGTTTTCGTTTTCTTCACCTGCTATTTGCGTTTTTGTTTCCTTTGTGGGTTACTTTCGTTTTCGTTTCTTCTCTTGTTAGTTTCGTTTTGTTTCTTTGTTATTGATCCTTGAATCATTTTTGTTTTTCTTTCAAAGTCGAAAATTCAAAAATAAAATTCCGTTAGGGTTCTAATTTAGTTTTCGTTTTGTGTTTAGAGTCTTATTTCAATTTCGAATTCAGTTTGCCTTTTTAGTCCAAATCGTTTTTCTTATTCTGAAATTGGGTTGGTTGATTTGTTCCGAATTGGTTTGTTCTATCTATTCCGAATTGGATTTGTTCTATTGTGGATTTCCGAATTGGGAATTTAGGTTGCTTTGTTCAAATTCGAAATTGTGTTCTTGATTGTTGATTCGAAATTTGTTGATTCGAAAGTGTTCTAAATCCGAATCTTATTCTTGTTAATCATTCTGATTCTGTTTCAAATTTCCAAGAAAGTGTTTCAAACAAGTTTCAAAAGGAAAGCTGAATTGGTCTAAAGGAAGTCTTGATTATTTATTCTGTTCCAATTTTGAGTTTCAAAAGGAAGTCCTCTAAATTGATCTTGTTCTTGTTACCTGATTGGAAAAAAAAAGTTTTGTGTGGTGTGTGAATTAGGGATGCCCATCCTGAGATAGTGAGAGGGAGCAAAAAAAAAAAGTACAAAAGTGTTTCAAGAAATTTTTTTCATTTTCCTTGTTATTTAGGTGATAAGGGTCGAATCTGGATAGGTTAGAAGTAACCAAAATTTTGTCACAAAATTTTGACAAATTTGAGGGGCTGTTTTGATTCAAATTGGGATACTACACACGGAGGCTATTTGAGTTGTTTCATAAAGTGTGATTCACATAAGAACATAAAAGAAATCAGCTTGAGAGGTGTGAGCTGAACCGTGAGTGATTTCATATATTGAGTGAAACACGAGAGACCAACCTTCATCTATTGAGTGTAAACACGTGAGGGAGTGTTGTGAGGCCTTTTTATTTGTTTTGTGCTAACCTTTTATTGCAGGAAACATGTCTGGAAGAGATGCAGGTGTTCAGATTGATCCAGCTCGATTGCATGAGGCGCAACAAGCTGAATTTACACGTTTACACCGTGCTATGGATACCATAACAGAAAGATTGAAGCGCATGGATTTGAGGTTGCAGAGTGTTGAAAGAGCCACATTGGAGCACAATGAGAGGCGAAGAGGTGGCAGAAATCAAATGCAGCAACATGAACATTTCTATAGGAGTATCATGCAGAGACTTCAGGCTATCAAGGAAGGAAGTAAAAGTGTTGATGATTACTACAAAGAAAGTGAGAATTTGAAGGTTGAAGATAGCAATGAAGAAGAACTAATTTATGCAGAAGAGATTGTTGATGGTAGTGATTTGTTAATGTCATCCGAGGCTATTTATGGTGATACTTCTTTTCAGGGTGATATTGAAGATCATACTTTAGAGATTATTGGTGAAGATTCATCACTAGAATCAAAAGAAGCTGCTACTTTTCAACAAGACATTCCAAAGTTGGAAACTTTTGAAGAAATATTGAAGGAAGAAATTGATATGCTTGGGTTAGAAGTACAACTAAAAGAAGAAGCAAGAAAAATAAAACTTTCTACTCCCACCATTCATGATTGCCTGTCTGTTGCAAACATGGAATTTATTTTGCCTAACAATGATTTTGATGTTTATGAAATAAAATTTAAGGTTCTTCAAATTGATGACATGCCACAAGTAATTGGAGTGAAATTATAAAGTTGCTTTTCTTTACTACTTCAGCATTTTAAAACTCGAGGACGAGTTTTCTCCAACAAAGAGGGAATGATAGAGACGTCACAAGGCTACATGCAACATTTTGTTGAAGAGGAGCTGAAGGTGCACGATATGGCTGATCAAGGATGCAAATTGGAGCATATTTGGCTCAAGTCACTAGTTGGGATTATTTATAGTTAAATAATTAGCCGAACTTGTTATTTTAATGTGTTTTTGGGCCTGTTTTAAGCCCAATCCGCCCCAAACACTTTTAGGGCTATTTTTATTATTTTCCTTCGTGGTTTAGGAATTAGTAAAGGGTATTTAAACCTAATATTGATGTAAAAACGGACAGCCATCTTATCATGAAGTTTTGGGACGAATTTATTAACCTAAAGCAAAATTGCTTTTATCTTTGTGTTCTTGCTTGAATACAAGCTTCAGAAACATTCAAGTAGTTTGATCAACTTTCTTGTGGAGTGTTTCGAATCTGGGATTTAGGAACTGACTTGTTTCGAAATCTTGGATCTTTGATCAATTCAAGGTAATCGGAAATCTAACCTAATCCTTGGGGGTTGTACCGAATTCGACTAGGGATTTTTTAAGTTAATGCTGTGGGGGTTCGAAATCAAGGGGTTCTCAGGCTTATTCTTGGAGGTTCCGTATCACTTTTCCTAGTGTGTTTGTTGATCTTTTGCAGGAATATGCAGATTTGTTTCCCGAAGAAATGCCTGATGAATTGCCGCCAATCAGAGGCATAGAGCATCAAATTGATTTCATTCCTGGAGCTTCCATTCCCAATAGGCCAGCGTATCGAGCTAATCCTTTTGAGACAAAGGAGATACAAAAGCAAGTGGAGGAATTGCTAGCTAAGGGATATGTGAGGGAAAGCTTGAGTCCTTATTCAGTTCCTGTTATTCTTGTGCCAAAGAAGGATGGGACGTGGAGGATGTGCGTGGATTGCAGAGCCATCAATAAAATCACTGTAAAGTATCGTCATCCTATTCCTAGACTAGATGATATGCTTGATGAGTTACATGGTTCTTGTTTGTTCACCAAAATTGATTTGAAATCTGGTTATTATCAAATTAGAATGAGTGTGGGTGATGAGTGGAAAATAGCATTTAAGACTAAATATGGGCTGTATGAGTGGTTGGTTATGCCGTTTGGTCTTACTAATGCACCTAGCACATTCATGCGTTTGATGAATCATGTGTTGCGTGAGCACTTGGGTAAATTTGTTGTTGTTTACTTTGATGATATTCTTGTTTACTCTAAGTGTTTGGATGATCATGTCATGCATGTGCGTCTTGTGTTAGACATTCTTAGGCGTGAGAAGTTATATGCTAACCTTAAGAAGTGTAGTTTTTGCATGGATAAGGTTCATTTTCTTGATTTTGTGGTGTCTAGTCAAGGTATTGAGGTTGATGAGGAAAAGGTAAAGGCTATTAGGGACTAGCCGAAACCTAAGAATGCTAGTGAGGTGAGGAGTTTTCATGGACTTGCTGGTTTTTATAGGAGATTCATTAGAAATTTCAGTACTACAGCTGCACATTTGAATGAGTTAGTTAAGAAAAATGTCGGATTTGTTTGGGGAGATGCACAAGAACATGCATTTAATGAACTTAAGGATAAATTGTGTAATGCACCCTTGCTTGCTTTGCCTAATTTTGATAAGACTTTTGAGATTGAATGTGATGCAAGTGGCATAGGAATTGGAGCTGTTTTGATACAGGATCAAAGGCCATTGATGTATTTTAGTGAAAAGCTAAGTGGAGCGGCTTTGAAGTATCCGACATATGATAAGGAGTTATATGCATTGTTTCGAGCTTTGCATACATGGCAGCATTATTTGTGGTCAAAAGAGTTTGTGATACATACTGACCATGAGAGTTTAAAGCATTTGAAGGGTCAAGATAAGCTGAATCGTAGGCATGCCAAATGGGTGGAGTTCATAGAAACATTCCCATATGTGATTAAATACAAGCGAGGTAAGGAGAATGTAGTGGCTGATGCGTTGTCGCGAAGGTATATTTTACTTAATTCTCTTAGTGCTAGATTGTTGGGTTTTGAGCATATTAATGGATTATATGTTAGTGATGTGGATTTTGGTGACATATATAATTCGTGTGGTGATGTGGCTGTTTTGAAAGACTTTCATTTGTTTGATGGTTTTTTGTTCAAGAAAAGTAGATTGTGTATTCCTAAGTGTTCCATGAGAGAGTTGTTAGTTAAGGAAGCCCATGGAGGAGGCTTGATGGGTCATTTTGGGGTAAGTAAGACCTATGATGTGTTGATAGAACATTTTTATTGGCCTGGTATGAAACATGATGTGCATAAAGTTTGTGAGCATTGCATAACATGTAGAGAAGCTAAGTCTAGGTTGAAACCGCATGGTTTGTACACGCCATTACCTGTTCCTAATGGACCTTGGACTGATTTGTCTATGGATTTTGTGCTTGGTTTGCCTAAAACTAGGAGAGGTCGTGATAGTATATTTGTTGTGGTTGATCGATTTAGTAAATTGGCTCATTTTATACCATGTCATAAAACTGATGATGCAAAATTGATTGCTGATTTGTTCTTTAAAGAGGTTGTGCGTTTGCATGGCATACCCAAAAGCATTGTTAGTGATTGAGATTTTAAGTTTTTGAGTCATTTTTGGCGTGTTTTGTGGGGAAAGTTGGGAACTAAGTTGCTGTTTTCTACTACTTGCCATCCTCAAACCGATGGTCAAACTGAGGTTGTGAATCGAACATTGATTACTTTGCTTAGGGCAGTAATAGAAAAGAATATTAGGATGTGGGAGGATTGTTTACCATTTGTGGAGTTTGCTTACAATAGGGCTGTTCATAGCACTACTAACTGTTCTCCATTTGAAATTGTTTATGGTTTTAATCCGCTTACTCCTTTAGATATTTTGCCATTGCCATCTAATGATTTTGTGAGTGTTGATGCTAGTTCAAAGGCAGATTTCGTGAGGAAGTTACATAAGCAGGTTAAGGAAAGGATTGAGAAGCAAAATGCCAAAGTAGCTTCTAGAGTGAATAAAGGAAGAAAGCTAATGCTTTTTCAGCCTGGTGATTGGGTTTGGGTACATTTTCGCAAAGAAAGTTTCCCACAGCAACGCAAGTCTAAGTTAAATCCACGAGGAGATGGTCCTTTTCAAATACTTGAAAGGATTAATGATAATGCGTATAAAGTGGATTTACCAGGTGAGTATAATGTGAGTGCTTCGTTTAATGTTGCTGATTTAAGTCCTTTTGATGTAGGTGATGCTTATGATTCGAGGACGAATCCTTTTGAGGAGAGGGGAAATGTTGTAGAACAACGAGCACACCACAAGGACGAGTAAGGCCTAGGACGTGAGGACCAAGTTGAGGAGATCATCAATCCAATTATTCTGCCACAAGGTCCTATAACTAGATCGCGAGCCAAAAAGATTTAGCAAGCATTAATTTGCCATTTGCAAGATTTGGTGAATTTGGCTAACTATGGTTTGCAAGGAATTACAAGCTTGGAGACAAGACCAAAGGAAGTCAATTACAACTTGCTACAAGTTGTAATTCACGAATGAGGCTTGTAATTAATATGTATTAAGGCCCACTAGTTATGCTCATTTAAAAAGTAAGGGCCCTGTTTGTTTGGTATTAAATTAGGACTTTGATTACTTTATTATTTCTTAAAATTTGATTAGAAAGCCAAACGCTACTTAATAACCCTAATTACTACTTAATAACCCTAATTAGGGTTTAGCTATTTATATCTCATTTAGGGTTGTAAGACATCAGTTTTGAAGTTTTGGATGAATTTATTAATCTAAAGCCGAATTGCTTTTATCTTTGTGTTCTTGCTTGAATACATGCTTCAGAAACATTCAAGTAGTTTGATCAGCTTTCCTTTGGAGTGTTTCGAATCTGGGATTTAGGAACTGACTTGTTTTGAAATCTTGGATCTTTGATCAATTCAAGGTAATCTGAAATCTAACCTAATCCTTGGGGGTTGTACCGAATTCGACTAGGGGTTTTCAAGTTAATGCTGTGGGGGTTCGAAGTCAAGGGGTTCTCAGGCTTATTCTTGGAGGTTCCGTATCACCTTCTATCATGCTGCCATGGTCTTTCTAATAGCAAATGTCCAGCTTGCATTGGCACTAAATCACATAAAACCTCATCTTTATACCACCCAATGGAGAATGGTACCTTGACTTGCTTCAACACTTTTACTTCCCCAACGTCATTGAACCATTGCAACTTGTAAGGATTGGGATGTTTAAAACAAGTTAACCCCAATTTATCCACCATTGTAGTACTATCAGCATTGGTACAACTTCTACCATCAATGATAAGTGTACAAACCTTACCATTCACCAAATACCTAGAGTGGGAAAGATTCTCCCTTTGATCCAAGCCTTCTTCCTTGACTTGAATATTCAAGGCTCTTCTAGTAACAAGCATCTCTCCATGTTCAGCATTCAAGACTTGATTCTCCCAAGCCTCTTCATCATATTTTGCCCTATCACCACATTCGGCGTCCTCTTCTTCTTCATGTTCAGATTCTGATTCAATTTTCCCTTCATGGGTAGCAATCATCACCCTCTTATTCGGACATTGAGAAGCAATGTGTCCACTTCCCAAACACTTGTAGCATTTAATTTCCCTACTTGGAGTAGGTCTAGAAGGTGTTTCCTTGGCTGTTTTGCATCCCCATCATTCGTCTTCTTGAAATTAGGATTGTAGGAAGAATTCTTTTGGAAAGAACCCTTGTAATCCCCTTTGTAGGAACCTCCACTCGAACTTAAACCCTTGAAGTTTGAAAATTTTCCACTAGTTTTAGAGTAGCCAGTTTTCGAAATAGCTTTATTCTTCAATCTTCTCTCTATCTTCATGGCCTTTTGAACTAACTCTTCCATTGTGTTGAATTCATACATCTCCAATTCATTGGCTATGTTCAAATTCAATCCCCCAAGAAATCGTGACATCTTCTTGTCTTCATCTTCATCAATATTTGCCCTAGCCATGATCATCTCCATCTCTTTGTGGTACTCTTCCACACTTCTTCCACCTTGAACTAGTCTTGCTAGTCGATTGTACAAATCCTGAATGTAGTGAGATGGTACAAATCGGCTTCTCATTAGTTCTTTCAAGGTTGACCATTCAGGAATAGGCCTCATACCTTTCCCTCTTCTATTAGCTTTCAATTGATCCCACCAAAAGGTAGCATACCCTTTGAACTCTACGGCTGCCAAAACTGATTTCTTCTCTTCGGTGTAGTTATGGCACTCAAAAATCTGCTTAACTTTCCTCTCCCATTCTATGAACTCTTCTGCATTATTCTTTCCTTCAAAGGAAGGAATCTTCATCTTGATGGAAGTAAGGTCACCATCAGTGGTAGGTTGATTTCCACCTTCATCTTCATCTTCTACCCTTTCGGCTGCTTCTAGGGCTTCAAGATTTCCTTGCCCTTCTCTCCTAAGCACTCTTCTAGCTCGCATTATGGGATTTGGATGTGCGGCTGGCTGCCCTTGTTGCACTTGCTGAATTTGTTGTGCTTGCCGTGCTGCATTCTCTTGCAATCTAGTATCCATCATCTCCATTCGACCAAGCATTGCTGCCAAAGTCTCATTAAGCCTAGCCAAGCTTTCGGCCATAGCTCCTTCTTTGCTAGTCTCTTCTCCTTTTCCAACCATGTTAACAAACAAACAAACTCAAAGAAACAAGATTAGTAATAATCGAAATTCACTCAAGTGTTTAGAATTACCTCACTTTTCTTGTCTTCCTTGATTGCACTTCAGAACCAAGCTCACCAACCAACAATTGTCAAGTCGTTCAAGAAACTAGAACCTAAATCCTAGAACTAGATAGAAAACAAGACAAGTATCTGAAGGCAATGCAAGGTAATTTGCACTACTCGATATAGAACCAAGTATCGACACAAGCAAATGATACTTAGCAATGTAATGGAATTAAAAGCTAGATAAAAAAATCAGAAACAATGAAGACAATAAACAAGACAAATTTGGATATAATGAATCAAAAACAACCCACACTTGGCAAGCTGCTTTATGGACCTAATCAATTCTACCCAAAACGCTAGCTTCTAGACTCTAATTCCCACCTATAACACTCAAATAACATGAATATTAAGGTCTGATTTTCGAATTCCAAAAGCCCCTCAAAAGGTGAAATTTTTCGCCCAAAAATTTTATTACTTCTCACCCACCTAGATCTGATCCTTAGCACCCAAATAGCAAGAATATCAAACAATTTTTGTTGAGGTGATTTTGTACTTTTTTTTTTGCTTCCTCTCACTATCCCCTTGATTCGGGACTTAATTTACTCCTAAGAGCTTTTTCGAAATCTGGACTTAATTCGCAACCCCAGATTCACTCAAAATCAAATCGAAATCAAACTTGAACAAAAACTCTAGCTTTTGCTTTCTTTCAAGAACCCTAATCTTGGTTTCAAATCCATTTCAGATGCAAGGCTTAGGTTTCAAAATTCAATCAGACTCCTTTTCCTAGGTTTCAAATTACTCTTTGAACAATCTTTAGACTTTTTGAATTTTGATATATGACTCTTTTTCGAAATTAAAGACTAGACTCTCTAAGAACCCTAAATCGCTGAAATTTAAAAGACCTAAATTAACAAACCCAAGTGATGAGGAAACTATAAGCAAGCTTGATGAATGTAATGGCAGCAAATATGTTGATGATATCATTATGCCAAGTGGACCAATCACAAGATCACAATCAAAGAAATTCCAGCATGTGTTCCAGCACTTCATACAAAGGTGGATTAATGAAGAGGGAGACCAACTTGTAGTGAATATGATGGACCATGAAGAGGAAGTCAGAAACTCACCAACAAGCATGAAGAATCTGCCCATAAGTATGGTGATGGGCATTAGCACGAATTTGGAATATAATATTGATATGGTTTAGTGTTAGTGTGACTAGACACATGTGAACCAACACCAAAATGAATGTACAATCTGCCCATCAATGTTGTCAGAATTATGGGCAGTAATTTAGAGTATATTATTGAGGTGGATGAACAATTAATGCTATTGTGACTAGATACATGTAAACCTAGACTTTAAGCCATTAGTTCTTCTTTTCCAACTATATAAGGATGGGAAAAAGAACTTAATAGGGTTGACTACGAATTTCCAGAATTGTTGAATGTAATTTCTGTGTTTTCAAGTTTGAGAGGTTTTCTTCTTATTCTTGTTGCATGAAGAATTGGTTCTAACTTATCAAGTCTCACTTGTGGCATTTTAATCAATTCATTTCTTCATCCCAATCACCCAAGTTCTCAATTACAGGTTAGTTGTGGGTTTGGTAGGGAGGATTTGTTTTTGAGTTCTAAGATTCTGTGCTAGATGTGTATGTGGAGTTCTAGATGTAATATTTGATCCATGGGTTCCGCATCATTTGGTATCAGAGCTTTGGCTTGAAGATAAATCTCTAGGTATCTTTTATGTTTTAATTATCCAAAGAAAAAAAAAAAGAGAATCAGATTCAGTTTCTATATTTCTTCATTTTTCTGTTCTTGTTGCACCTTGTTCTTATACTTCAAATCTGTAAACTTTTGTTTAATTTTTCAATTTCTATCCTTGTTTACTGAAAGTTCAAAGGAAAAAAAAGAGGAAAAGATCAAAAGAAAAACAAAAAAAAAAGAGAAGAGAATCAGATTCAACTTCCTCAACATAAAAAAAAAAAATCGTACCTGTTTCTGTCCAGAATTTTTCTTCACAAGTGTTTGAGATTTTTTTGCATATTTATACCATTAACAGCTTGCTACCTTATTATATTTGATCAAATTACATCAGCTCCTCATTACGCATCCATTTAGCATTTAAAATCTGATATTTAGAGCCTTTCTTGCATTGGGAATAGATTTAGGTTGCATATTCAGATTACTCATTGGAGTGATTTGAATTCAGTTTTTTTTTTAGGATCCAGAATTGTTTTTCTTTGTATTCTTAGTTTCATTCTTTCATATACCTCTTGTTTCTTGTATGCATTAAGTAGCTAATTCTCAATCATAGTTACTTTGGTTTGATTAACACAAATACTTTTGCTTCTTGTGTTAACTTTCAGTTCTTGTTGTTGAAAATTAAATTGCTTCTAGAATTGCTGAATTCATTTTGTTCATTAGGATCCTTGTAGAGTCTTTAAAACAAAACTTGTTTTACTTGATTTAAGTGGATTCAATTCTGAAATTCAACTTGATAAAAGAAGAATTGAGAGGTAAAAAGGAACAAGGTTTGAGTGAAATACAAGAGGAGTGACAATCTGATCTTGAGTGAAACACGTAAGGGAGTGAGGTGAGGAAATTTTCTTTACTAACATTTTCTTGTAGGTTCTTCTTACACCATGTCAAATTCTGGAAGTGAAAAACGTGATATGACCATAAATGACATAGCCTTCATGTTAGAGGCAATGCAAAGGAGATTTGAAAGGTTTGATTTGACCATAAACAACATGAGAGGTGATGTAGACAGCATAATGCAAAGGCAGCGGAATGATACTAATCGAAGGGGGCAGAATAGAGGGAGAGGAAACATGATGAATGATGATGAGATAGAGAGGGAAGATGATGAAGAAAGTGAGGAATCAATTGCTCAAAGAAGACCTCAACAAAGGGACAGTAACATATCTTCCATAAAAATGAAGATACCATCATTCAAGGGGAGAAATGATGCTGAAGCTTACCTTGAATGGGAAAGAAAAGTTGAGTTGGTGTTTGATTGTCATAATTATAGTGAAATGAAGAAAGTTAAGATTGCAGCAGTTGAATTCACAGATTATGCACTAATTTGGTGGGATCAATTGATGATTTCCAAGAGGAGAAATGGAGAAAGAACTATCACTACTTGGGCTGAAATGAAAACTGTGATGAGAAAGAGATTTGTACCATCTTACTACTATAGGGAGCTTCACCAAAAATTACAGCGGTTAACTCAAGGATCCATGTCAGTGGAGGATTACCATAAAGAGATGGAGATGATCATGAGTAGAACTAATATAGAGGAGGATCCAGAAATCACTATGGCTCGATTTTTGAGTGGGCTGAATAGAGAGATAGCTAACATAATTGAATTACATCATTATGTGGAGCTTGAAGATATGGTACACATGGCCATGAAAGTGGAGAAGCAACTGAAACTCAAGGGAGCAGCAAAGGGATTTTCTAATTCCAGCTCTAGTTTCACTTCAAAATGGCCAAAGAAAGATGATAATCCTAAAGGGAAGGAGGCTGCCTGGAAAGGAAAGGAAAAACAAGTTCTAGATGACCCTAAAGATAACTCTAAAACATCTAACTCTAATCAAAAGCATAGTACCATTAAATGCTTTAGGTGTTTAGGAGTAGGGCATATAGCATCTCAATGTCCAAATAAGAAAATCATGTTGATACGAGATAATGGTGAAATTGATAGTGCTAGTGAACATGAAAGTGATGATGATAATGATAGCATGCCACCATTAGAAGAAATTGAACATATTATTGAATATCCAGCCCATGGTGAATCTTTGGTTATTAGAAGAGCTTTAAACATGCAAATTAAAGATGAAGAAAGTAATCAAAGAGAGAACATTTTCCATACTCGTTGCATTGTGAATGGAAAAGTGTGCAGCATGATCATTGATGGGGGTAGTTGTGCAAATGTTGCTAGTACTGATTTTGTGGATAAATTAGGGTTAGCATGCACAAAACATCCTAGTCCTTACAAGCTGCAATGGTTGAATGATAGTGGAGAGGTGAGGGTAACAAAGCAGGTTCTGTTTTCTTTTGCAATTGGGAGATACAAAGATGAAGTTTGCTGTGATGTTGTGCCTATGCATGCTAGCCATATCCTTCTTGGTCGTCCATGGCAGTTTGATAGAAGAGCTTTGCATGATGGCTTTAAGAATCATTATTCTTTCAGCCTAAATGGTTTAAAATTCACTCTTGCTCCATTGTCACCTAAACAAGTGTATGAAGATCAAGTAAATATTTTGAGATCATTTGAAAAGAATTCTGGTGGTGAGGGTAAAACAAATAAAAAGGGAGTACAAGAGGCCAAGTGTGAGAAAAAGAATGATAAAAATGGCCCATTGGTGAGAGAAAAAGAGAAAGGGAGAGAAAATAAAAGAGAGTGTTTCTATGCAAAGGAAAAGGAGTTAAGGAGTGCTTTTTGTGAGAAAAGAAGTCTGATTGTACTTAGGTACAAAGAGACCTTGATTTCTACATCTAACCTTGATAACCCTTTGCCTAGTTGTGTTAGTTCTCTTTTACAGGAATTTGGAGATGTTTTTCCAGAAGATGTACCCAAAGGATTACCACCTTTAAGAGGGATTGAGCATCAAATTGACTTCATTCCGGGCTCAAAAATTCCTAATCGACCAGCTTATAGAAGTAATCCGGAGGAAACCAAGGAACTTCAAAGGCAAGTGGAGGAGTTGCTAGCAAAGGGACATGTACGTGAAAGTCTTAGCCCATGTGCTGTTCCGGTGTTATTAGTCCCAAAGAAAGATGGATCATGGAGAATGTGTGTGGACTGCCGAGCAATCAATAAAATCACGGTGAAGTATAGACATCCAATTCCTAGACTTGATGATATGCTTGATGAGTTGAGTGGTTCTTGCATTTTTACTAAGATTGATTTGAAAAGTGGTTACCATCAAATTAGGATGAAAGAAGGAGATGAGTGGAAAACTGCATTCAAAACAAAATATGGTCTTTATGAGTGGTTAGTTATGCCATTTGGTTTATCTAATGCACCTAGTACATTCATGAGATTAATGAACCATGTTCTGCGTGCATATCTTGGTAAATTTGTTGTTGTATATTTTGATGACATACTCATTTATAGCAAATCAGTAGATGAGCATGTAGAACATATTAGGGTTATTCTTGATGTTTTGAGAAAGGAAGAATTATATGCCAACTTGAAAAAGTGCATGTTTTGTAGTGATAAAATCATATTCTTAGGTTTTATGGTTAGTGCACAAGGAATTGAGGTTGATGATGAAAAGGTAAAGGCAATAAGAGATTGGCCAGCACCTAAAACCGTGAGTGAGGTAAGAAGTTTTCATGGTTTGGCTAGTTTCTATAGAAGGTTTGTTAAAGATTTTAGTTCCATTGCTGCACCATTAAATGAATTGGTAAAAAAGGATGTAAAGTTTAATTGGACTAAAATTCATGAAATGGCATTCAATTTGTTGAAAGAAAGGTTAACTACTGCTCCAATTCTTGCTTTACCAGATTTTGATAAGACCTTCGAATTAGAGTGTGATGCTTCAGGTGTGGGCATAGGTGCTGTTTTGATGCAAGAAGGGAAACCAATTGCATATTTTAGTGAGAAGCTTCATGGTGCACAATTAAATTATTCCACTTATGACAAGGAGCTGTATGCTTTGGTAAGAGCTTTACAAGTGTGGCAACATTACTTATTGCCTAAAGAGTTTGTTATTCATACAGATCATGAATCATTAAAGCATCTAAAGGGGCAAACCAAGCTGAACCGAAGGCATGGAAAGTGGATAGAGTTCATTGAGCCATTTCCATATGTGATAAAGTATAAGCGTGGCAAAGACAATGTAGTAGCAGATGCACTTTCAAGAAGGTATTCCTTAATCTCAACTCTTAGTTCTAAGTTATTAGGCTTTGAGCAAATTAAGGATATGTATGCCAATGATGTTGACTTTGCAAATGTTTATAAAGCATGTGAGCATTCTGCATTTCAGAAGTTTTATAGGCATGATGGGTACTTATTTAAGGATGGAAGATTATGCATGCCTAGTTGCTCATTAAGGGAATTGCTTGTGCGTGAGGCACATAGTGGAGGACTCATGGGACATTTTGGGATATTTAAGACTTTAGACATTCTGCATGAACATTTCTATTGGCCAAACATGAGAAAGGATGTTGAAAGAATTTGTGCCAAGTGTATTGCATGTAAACAAGCAAAATCTAAGTCTTTACCTCATGGGCTGTATACTCCTTTACCTATTCCTAATGCACCTTGGATGGACATATCTATGGACTTTGTTTTGGGGCTGCCTAGGACTAGAAAAGGAAAAGATAGCATATTTGTTGTTGTTGATAGATTCAGCAAAATGGCTCATTTCATTGCATGTCACAAAACTGATGATGCAACAAATATTGCAAATTTGTTCTTTGGGGAAGTAGTTCGGTTGCATGGCATTCCTAAAACAATTGTAAGTGATAGAGATGTGAAGTTCTTAAGTCATTTTTGGCGTGTTTTATGGAATAAGTTAGGTACTAAATTGTTGTTCTCTACAACTTGTCATCCACAAACTGATGGACAAACAGAAGTGGTAAATAGGACTTTAGGATCTTTGTTACGTGCTGTTGTGGGTAAGAATTTGAAAACTTGGGAAGATTGTTTGCCATTAGTGGAGTTTGCATATAATAGAAGCATACATTCTTCTACTAGTTATTCACCATTTGAAATTGTTTATGGTTTTAATCCACTTACACCACTTGATTTGTTTCCTTTGCCATTAAATGAAATAACTAACTTAGATGGTGAAAAGAAAGCTGAGTTGGTTAAGCAGATACATGAAAAGGCACGAGCTCATCTTGAGAAGAAATATGAATCAGTTGCCCATAATGCAAATAGAAGAAGGAAACATGTGATTTTCCAACCTGGTGATTGGGTATGGGTTCATATGAGGAAGGAAAGATTTCCTAAACAAAGGAAATCCAAGTTGGATGCAAGGGGAGATGGCCCATTCCAAGTTTTAGAACGGATCAATGACAATGCCTACAAAATTGATCTACCAGGTGAGTATAATGTTTCTGCAACTTTCAATGTTAGTGATCTTTCTCCTTTTGATGTAGGCTCAGATTTGAGGACAAATCTTTTTGAGCAAGGAGGGAATGATGAGGAAACTATAAGCAAGCTTGATGAATGTAATGGCAGCAAATATGTTGATGATATCATTATGCCAAGTGGACCAATCACAAGATCACAATCAAAGAAATTCCAGCATGTGTTCCAGCACTTCATACAAAGGTGGATTAATGAAGAGGGAGACCAACTTGTAGTGAATATGATGGACCATGAAGAGGAAGTCAGAAACTCACCAACAAGCATGAAGAATCTGCCCATAAGTATGGTGATGGGCATTAGCACGAATTTGGAATATAATATTGATATGGTTTAGTGTTAGTGTGACTAGACACATGTGAACCAACACCAAAATGAATGTACAATCTGCCCATCAATGTTGTCAGAATTATGGGCAGTAATTTAGAGTATATTATTGAGGTGGATGAACAATTAATGCTATTGTGACTAGATACATGTAAACCTAGACTTTAAGCCATTAGTTCTTCTTTTCCAACTATATAAGGATGGGAAAAAGAACTTAATAGGGTTGACTACGAATTTCCAGAATTGTTGAATGTAATTTCTGTGTTTTCAAGTTTGAGAGGTTTTCTTCTTATTCTTGTTGCATGAAGAATTGGTTCTAACTTATCAAGTCTCACTTGTGGCGTTTTAATCAATTCATTTCTTCATCCCAATCACCCAAGTTCTCAATTACAGGTTAGTTGTGGGTTTGGTAGGGAGGATTTGTTTTTGAGTTCTAAGATTCTATGCTAGATGTGTATGTGGAGTTCTAGATGTAATATTTGATCCATGGGTTCCACATCACCAAGAAAGACAAAGTAGATAAAAATTACCTTGTAGCAAGGCTTTGATACCAAATGACGCGGACCCTTAGCAACGATGGCAGCAAACCCAATGTATAACAATGGTAGAGAACTCCTTGAAACTTGATAACACCTCCTAAGGAACCCAACGCCTATAAAGAGACGCGAACTCACTATGATTGAAGGATTTAGTTAGTAAGAAGAAGGAAAATGCCACAACTCTTGTTGATAAGTAAACCTAATTCTTGATGCAAAGAAAGAATTAAAGAATCCACTCTAATCTCTCTCACATGAAAATTCATAAGAAGAACTTATAGAAGAATTCGAAAATTTGTATTCAATGTTGTATCTCAAATTTGGCCTAATAGTGCCCTTAAATAAGGGTTACAAAATTCCTAATTGCATATGGAAAATTAAGACTAAAACATTCCTAATTAAATAAGGAAAACATTCCTAATTGCATAAGGAAAACATTCCTAATTGCATTAAGGAAAAACATTCCTAATTGCATAAGAAAAAACATTCCTAATTGCATAAGGAAAAACATTCCTAATTGCATAAGGAAAATATAAAGTAATCCTAATCCACTAAGGAAAATATAAAGTATGGAAACAAAATCCTAATCCACTAAGGAAAATATAAAGTATGGAAACAAAATCCTATTTTTAAGCCTTCCATAATGATATAAAACGTGGCCCATTAAACAGAATTAATAATCTTTAAGCAGTGGGTCCATCCAGCTATTCTCACAGGGCTTCAGAAATCTCACAGGTACGTGTGAAACTGGCTGCACTTCAAGCTTTTCTTCCAATCACTTTCATCATCTTACTAAGGCCTTAAATTACTTCCCAAGGCTTTATATGAATCCCCATGGACCTTTCTTGCACGTTGGACCTCTTTAGCTAGCCTTTAGCTTCCATTTTCACACTAAGCATCATAATCAGCTTTGATGTGCCTTCTTCAAGCTCTATCTCCATCTTCTTGAATGATAATTCTTGAAGCTCTTTGGAAATCTCTTCTTGAATATGCAAAGCCATACTAGCTTGATATCTCTTTGCCTTGCTCCTAGTGATTGGTCCACTTGCTAGCTTCAAGGGATCATTTCTTGCATCATCCTCTCACTTTCTTTTTACTCTCATTATTTTTGCCACTCTTCTCTTTTCCTTCTAATAATTCTTTCATTTTTCTCTCCTCTCCCCTTGCTCCTTTCCCCTTGTTTTTAATCACACTTTGCATGTTCTTTAACTCATAATCGTGAACTTCTTTAGGTGAAAAAGGTATAAGTATGTTCTTCCTTCCATCTTTCTCAAAAATATATTGATTGGTGTACCCATTATACATAACTCTTCTATGAAATTGCCATGGCCTCCTATAGACTTTTAACTTTGGCCCCAAATAAATTTGGTACTAATTAAAATGCCCAAATCAAATTTGGTCCCAATGAAAAAAGCCTAAATTATTGAATTGGCCCTAAAATCATGATGAATTGGCCATTATTCATGGCCAATTCACCATAAGTCATGAGTCCCAATCCATTAAGTTCTCCTAATTTGACTTAAACCCCAAGTTTA
Source organism: Garcia nutans (assembly GCA_947685225.1). Classification (NCBI taxonomy): domain Eukaryota; kingdom Viridiplantae; phylum Streptophyta; class Magnoliopsida; order Malpighiales; family Euphorbiaceae; genus Garcia; species Garcia nutans. The sequence goes on from CANTUV010000044.1 coordinate 23,795,684, forward strand.
TTCATATTAAGAAGGGGTTTTCGAATAAGATTGGGATTTTTTAATGGAGTAGCCCTAAGTGAGCATTATAAAAAGGGATTAGCAAAGGGATTAGAGAGGGGCCACCAGCAATTAAGGACGTCAACAAAAACTGAAACACAAAAAAATTGTAGCAATTTATAACACAGAAACAAACCCTTAAACAAGATGGTTCAACCAAAAACACATTTGATCCAAAACTATAAGAACTACCCAAGGCCAGGGGGAATTATATGGTTCAATCAACCAGGTAGGCTTAGTTCAACATTTATTTTTTTTGGTGGAACTAATTATGCAGGTGTGAACAATTAAACTTATTAGATTCTTTAGGTTGTCTACTGAATATTATTTAGATGCATCTTCCTTAATTAACACAATTTTCATGAGTTTAATCTATTCAACATTAAAATAACCACATGTTTAGTTAAAAAATAGTGATTCTAAGGCTTGATTAATATTACTTAACCTGGGTTTTATCTTTTTATAAATAGTAAAAGAGTTTATTTTATTTGCTACTATGTTCTATTGCTTTCCTATTTTGGTCTGCTTATGACTAGAATATGAATGGTTATCATTAATTCTTAATGCTTAATTGATTTGTGAAGAATTAATGTAAAAGACATATTTTCACTTTTGTAGTTGCCTATTATTAGTTAATTTATTTTATTGTATTTAATTTACATTAAGAATTTTGGACATTTTAAGCATACTTTTCCACTTTATGGGTATCCATTTGTTATTTTATATTTTTATTTTTCTTGGATTATTTATCTAATGAAAGAGAATAAATGTTTGTTTATTTTTATATATAATGGTTGTAATGTTAATAATATTATAATAATAAAAATTTTAATAATATTTAGACCTAAAAAGGATGTCGGTTCCAATGAACTAGGTATTTTGGGGGTGTTGGGCCACTTCTTACCTTCCCCAAGCGCCTAACTTTTCTAACCCAATAGGAATTGGGGATTCCTTAAGAATTAAGTTATCCACCCTTTTATCTTCTTCTCGGCCTATCCGAGTAACTACTCCTATTTTCTGAATTTAGACCCATGTTCTCTAAGGTTTAGAGCCTAACAATATCAAAGTTGCAAGAATCATTCCATCGGGAGAGAGAGTGAAAATCTCCACTCATGGTGGCGACTCCACTGGGGATAAGAGAAGTTAATTATGTTGATCTTTATATTATTTTATTTTTTCTTATTATAATATTGTTCATTGCATCACTTAGAATTGAATTATATGTGTGTGAGTTAGGATGCCATATGGAACCCATGTTATGTATGTATAAGTTGTATCATACTTTCACTCAAGGTATGGAGATCGAGTAAGATATAACCACTTACAGCCTTATACTTTTTGGGTATGTATGTGTGTGTGAGTTAGGATGCCCTATGGAACCCATGTTATGCATACATAAGTGATATCATACTTTTTTACTCAAGGTATGGAGATCGAATAAAACATAACCACTTACAGCCTTATACTTAATCCTATTTTGTACCTAACTTTCACCAATTTAGCTGCTAAATTAAGCTTGGGCTAGTTACTACTTGATTTGGAGGTTTTCAAGACCATTCGTTCTTAGAGGTTTTCACATCAAACTGGGAACTAACATGGACAAATTCTCAAATTTAAATAGTAAATATCACAGTGGAAGTTAAGGTGAAATTTTGTGATACGAGCAAAGGTCAGGTGCCATGAGCGAGGCTAGCAATGCAAATAGGGCTGGCAAAGTAAGCAAAGGTGGCCAGTATGGCATAGAGCTTGTTTTACCAAGTGGGCCAATAACAAGATCACAGGCCAAGAAGCTTAAATTTGCCTTCTAAGGCTTTGTGAGTCAATTCATGGAAGAAAGACTTGGAGGATAGGCCTTTGATGCCAAGGTTATGGAGGAGAAGCGGCCCATAAATTTAATCCAAGTATAAGGGCCTATTATTTGATATATATTAAGGCCCAATTGATATGGAACCTCCAAGAATAAGCCTGAGAACCCCTTTGATTATTATGGACCCCCACAACATTAACTTGAAAACCCCAATAGCAATTCAGTCTCAACCACTAAGAAAGGCTAGAATTCAGATTGCTTAGAAAGACGACCAAAGATCTAGAATAAAGAAAACTTGTTTCTAAATTCCAGATTCGAAACACTCTACAAGAAGATGATCAGTCCACTTGAATGTTTCTTAGCATGTATTCTACTCAAGAACACAAAGATATAAGCAAATAGCCTTTTGGTTATAATTAATTAATGATCTAAATTGAAATTCGTTTTAGGCCTTTATATAGCCTTTACAAGACCTAAAAACTCATAAACTAAAATAGACAAACTCAACTTATGGGCCTTAACATAAACAAGTTTGGACAGCCCATTATCAAAGCAATAAAACTAATAGGCTTTTTAAATTAACATGTTTTAAACAGCCCATCAAGACAAAAATACAAACATATTTAATTTTACTCAATTAAAAAGGCTAAGTGATGCGGAACCCATAGATCAAATATTACATCTAGAACCCCACATACACATCTAGCATAGAATCTTAGAACTCAAAAATAAATCCTCCCTACCAAACCCACAATTAACCTGTAATTGAGAACTTGGGTGATTGGGATAAAGAAATGAATTAATTTAAATGCCACAAGTCAGACTTGATAAGTTAGAACCAATTCTTCATGCAATAAGAATAAGAAGAAATCCTCTCAAACTTGAAAACACATCAATTACATTCAGCATAAACTGGAAATTCGTAGTCACCCTCTTGAGTTCTTTTTCCCCTCCCTATATAGTTGGAAAAGAAGAAATAATGGCTTAAAAGTCTAGGTTTACATGTATCTAGTCACAATAGCATCAATTATTCATCCACATCAATAATATATTCTAAATTACTGCCATAATTCTGACATCTTGATGGGCAGATTCTACATGCATTTTGGTGTTGGTTCACATGTGTCTAGTCACACTAGCACTAAACCATATCAATATTATATTCCAAATTCGTGCTAATGCCCATCACCATACTTATGGGTAGATTCTTCATGCTTCTTGGTGAGTTTCTGACTTCCTCTTCATGATCCCTCATATTCAGTACAAGTTGATCTCCCTCTTCATTAATCCACCTTTGAATAAAGTGTTGGAACACATGCTGGAGTTTGTTTTATTGTGATCTTGTGATTGGTCCACTTGGCATAATGATATCATCAACATATTTGCTGCCTTATGTAGATTCATCAAGCTTGCTTATAGTTTCCTCATCATTCCCTCCTTGGATCAAAAAGATTTGTCCTCAAATCTGAACCTATATCAAAAGGAGAAAGATCACTAACATTGAAAGTTGTAGAAACATTATACTCACCTGGTAGATAGATTTTGTAGGCATTGTCATTGATTCGTTCTAAAACATGGAATGGGCCATCTCCCCTTGCATCCAACTTGGATTTCCTTTGTTTAGAAAATCTTTCCTTCCTCATATGAACCCATACCCAATCACCAGGTTGGAAAATCAATTGTTTCCTTCTTCTATTTGCATTATGGGCAAATGATTCATATTTCTTCTCAAGATGAGCTCGTGCTTTCTCATGTATCTTCTTAACCAACTCTGCTTTCTTTTCACCATCTAAGTTAGTTATTTCATTTAATGGCAAAGGAAATAGATCAAGTGGTGTAAGCAGATTAAAACCATAAACAATTTCAAATGGTGAATAACCTGTAGAAGAATGTATGCTTCTATTATATGCAAACTCCACTAATGGCAAACAATCTTCCCAAGTTTTCAAATTCTTACCTACAACAACATGTAACAAAGATCCTAAATTCCTATTTACCACTTCTGTTTGTCCATCAGTTTGTGGATGACAAGTTGCAGAGAACAACAATTTAGTACCTAACTTATTCCACAAAACACGCCAAAAATGACTTAAGATGATGAGGTAGAAAGGAAAATGGATGAAGAAAGTGAGGTATCAATAGCCCAAAGAAGACCTGAAAGAAGGGACAACAACATATCTTCAATAAAAATGAAGATACCATCATTCAATGGGAGAAATGATGCTAAAGCTTACCTTGAATGGGAAAGAAAAGTTGAGTTGGTGTTTGATTGTCATAATTATAGTGAAATGAAGAAATTTGAAATTGCAGCAGTTGAATTCACAGATTATGCACTAATTTGGGGGGATCAATTGATGATTTCCAAGAGAAGAAATGGAGAAAGAACCATCACTACTTGGGCTAAAATGAAAATTTTGATGAGAAAGAGATTTGTACCATCTTACTACTATCGAGAGCTTCACCAAAGATTGCAGCAGTTAACTCAAGGATCCATGTTAATGGAGGATTACCATAAAGAGATGGAGATGATCATGAGTAGAACTAATATAGAGGAGGATCCAGAAATCACTATGGCTCGATTTTTTAGTGGGATAATGATGCAAGAAAGGATCCCTTGAAGCTAGCAAGTGGACCAATCACTAGGAGCAAGGCAAAGAGATATCAAGCTAGTATGGCTTTGCATATTCAAGAAGAGATTTCCAAAGAGCTTCAAGAATTATCATTCAAGAAGATGGAGATAGAGCTTGAAGAAGGCACACCAAAGCTGATTATGATGCTTAGTGTGGAAGCTAAAGGCTAGCTAAAGAAAGGTCCAACGTGCAAGAAAGGTCCATGGGGGTTCATATAAAGCCTTGGGAAGTAATTTAAGGCCCATGGACAGGCCAAATAGTGTGGGGCGTTTCTTATGTTGAAGGGATTAGTTTGGTTGTTTCCATACTTTATATTTTCCTTAGTGGATTAGGATTACTTTATATTTTCCTTGGTGGATTAAGATTTTGTTTCCATACTTTATATTTTCCTTAGTGGATTAGGATTTTATTTCCATACTTAATGTTTTCCTTATGCAATTAGGAATGTTTTAGTCTTAATTTTCCATATACAATTAGGAATTTTGTAACCCTTATTTAAGGGCACTATTAGGCCAAATTTCATATACAACAATTAATAAAAATTTTCGAATTCTTCTACAAGTTCTTCTTGTGAATTTTCGTGTGAGAGAGATTAGAGTGGATTCTTTAATTCTTTCTTTGCATCAAGAATTAGGTTTACTTATCAACAAGAGTTGTGGCATTTTCCTTCTTCTTACCAACTAAATCCTTCAATCATAGTGAGTTCGCGTCTCTTTATAGGCGTTGGGTTCCTTAGGAGGTGATTATCAAGTTTCAAGGAGTTCTCTATCATTGTTATACATTGGGTTTGCTGCCATCGTTGCTAAGGGTCCGCGTCATTTGGTATCAGAGCCTTGCTACAAGGTAATTTTTATCTACTTTGTCTTTCTAGGGTTTGTTAATTTAGGTCTTTTAAATTTCTGCGTTTTAGGGTTCTTAGAGAATCTAGTCTTTAATTTTCCAAAAAAAGTCATATATGAATTCTGATCAAGGCCGAATTGAAGGAGGGTATTCTTAGGGTGAAAACGAAACCTAGGAAAGGATTCTTGGAGAATTTCAAAACCAAGAATTAGGGTTCTTGAAAGAAAGCAAAAGCTAGAGTTTATGATCAAGTTTGATTTCGATTTAGTCTTGAGTGAATCTGGGGCTGCGAATTAAGTCCAGATTTCAAAAAGTCCTTGGGAGTAAATTAAGTCCCGAATCAAGGGGATAGTGAGAGGAAGCAAAAAAAAAGAGTACAAAACCACCTCAACAAAAATTGTTTGATATTCTTGCTATTTGGGTGCTAAGGATTAGATCTAGGTGGGTGAGAAGTAATAAAATTTTTGGGCGAAAAATTTCACATTTTGAGGGGCTTTTGGAATTTGAAAATCAGACCTTAATATTCATATTATTTGAGTGTTATAGGTGGGAATTAGAGTCTAGAAGCTAGCGTTTTGGGTAGAATTGATTAGGTCCATAAAGCAGCTTGCCAAGTGTGGGTTGTTTTTTATTCATTGATGCGGAACCCATGGATCAAATATTACATCTAGAACCCCACATACACATCTAGCATAGAATCTTAGAACTCAAAAACAAATCCTCCCTACCAAACCCACAACTAACCTGTAATTGAGAACTTGGGTGATTGGGATGAAGAAATGAATTGATTAAAACGCCACAAGTGAGACTTGATAAGTTAGAACCAATTCTTCATGCAACAAGAATAAGAAGAAAACCTCTCAAACTTGAAAACACAGAAATTACATTCAACAATTCTGGAAATTCGTAGTCAACCCTATTAAGTTCTTTTTCCCATCCTTATATAGTTGGAAAAGAAAAACTAATGGCTTAAAGTCTAGGTTTACATGTATCTAGTCACAATAGCATTAATTGTTCATCCACCTCAATAATATACTCTAAATTACTGCCCATAATTCTGACAACATTGATGGGCAGATTGTACATTCATTTTGGTGTTGGTTCACATGTGTCTAGTCACACTAACACTAAACCATATCAATATTATATTCCAAATTCGTGCTAATGCCCATCACCATACTTATGGGCAGATTCTTCATGCTTGTTGGTGAGTTTCTGACTTCCTCTTCATGGTCCATCATATTCACTACAAGTTGGTCTCCCTCTTCATTAATCCACCTTTGTATGAAGTGCTGGAACATATGCTGGAATTTCTTTGATTGTGATCTTGTGATTGGTCCACTTGGCATAATGATATCATCAACATATTTGCTGCCATTACATTCATCAAGCTTGCTTATAGTTTCCTCATCTTTCCCTCCTTGCTCAAAAAGATTTGTCCTCAAATCTGAGCCTACATCAAAAGGAGAAAGATCACTAACATTGAAAGTTGCAGAAACATTATACTCACCTGGTAGATCAATTTTGTAGGCATTGTCATTGATCCGTTCTAAAACTTGGAATGGGCCATCTCCCCTTGCATCCAACTTGGATTTCTTTTGTTTAGGAAATCTTTCCTTCCTCATATGAACCCATACCCAATCACCAGGTTGGAAAATCACATGTTTCCTTCTTCTATTTGCATTATGGGCAACTGATTCATATTTCTTCTCAAGATGAGCTCGTGCCTTTTCATGTATTTGCTTAACCAACTCAGCTTTCTTTTCACCATCTAAGTTAGTTATTTCATTTAATGGCAAAGGAAACAAATCAAGTGGTGTAAGTGGATTAAAACCATAAACAATTTCAAATGGTGAATAACCAGTAGAAGAATGTATGCTTCTATTATATGCAAACTCCACTAATGGCAAACAATCTTCCCAAGTTTTCAAATTCTTACCCACAACAGCACGTAACAAAGATCCTAAAGTCCTATTTACCACTTCTATTTGTCCATCAGTTTGTGGATGACAAGTTGTAGAGAACAACAATTTAGTACCTAACTTATTCCATAAAACACGCCAAAAATGACTTAAGAACTTCACATCTCTATCACTTACAATTGTTTTAGGAATGCCATGCAACCGAACTACTTCCCCAAAGAACAAATTTGCAACATTTGTTGCATCATCAGTTTTGTGACATGCAATGAAATGAGCCATTTTGCTGAATCTATCAACAACAACAAATATGCTATCTTTTCCTTTTCTAGTCCTAGGCAGCCCCAAAACAAAGTCCATAGATATGTCCATCCAAGGTGCATTAGGAATAGGTAAAGGAGTATACAGCCCATGAGGTAAAGACTTAGATTTTGCTTGTTTACATGCAATACACTTGGCACAAATTCTTTCAACATCCTTTCTCATGTTTGGCCAATAGAAATGTTCATGCAGAATGTCTAAAGTCTTAAATATCCCAAAATGTCCCATGAGTCCTCCACTATGTGCCTCACGCACAAGCAATTCCCTTAATGAGCAACTAGGCATGCATAATCTTCCATCCTTAAATAAGTACCCATCATGCCTATAAAACTTCTGAAATGCAGAATGCTCACATGCTTTATAAACATTTGCAAAGTCAACATCATTGGCATACATATCCTTAATTTGCTCAAAGCCTAATAACTTAGAACTAAGAGTTGAGATTAAGGAATACCTTCTTGAAAGTGCATCTGCTACTACATTGTCTTTGCCACGCTTATACTTTATCACATATGGAAATGGCTCAATGAACTCTATCCACTTTCCATGCCTTCGGTTCAGCTTGGTTTGCCCCTTTAGATGCTTTAATGATTCATGATCTGTATGAATAACAAACTCTTTAGGCAATAAGTAATGTTGCCACACTTGTAAAGCTCTTACCAAAGCATACAGCTCCTTGTCATAAGTGGAATAATTTAATTGTGCACCATGAAGCTTCTCACTAAAATATGCAATTGGTTTCCCTTCTTGCATCAAAACAGCACCTATGCCCACACCTGAAGCATCACACTCTAATTCGAAGGTCTTATCAAAATCTGGTAAAGCAAGAATTGGAGCAGTAGTTAACCTTTCTTTCAACAAATTGAATGTCATTTCATGAATTTTAGTCCAATTAAACTTTACATCCTTTTTTACCAATTCATTTAATGGTGCAGCAATGGAACTAAAATCTTTAACAAACCTTCTATAGAAACTAGCCAAACCATGAAAACTTCTTACCTCACTCACGGTTTTAGGTGCTGGCCAATCTCTTATTGCCTTTACCTTTTCATCATCAACCTCAATTCCTTGTGCACTAACCATAAAACCTAAGAATATGATTTTATCACTACAAAACATGCACTTTTTCAAGTTGGCATATAATTCTTCCTTTCTCAAAACATCAAGAATAACCCTAATATGTTCTACATGCTCATCTACTGATTTGCTATAAATGAGTATGTCATCAAAATATACAACAACAAATTTACCAAGATATGCACGCAGAACATGGTTCATTAATCTCATGAATGTACTAGGTGCATTAGATAAACCAAATGGCATAACTAACCACTCATAAAGACCATATTTTGTTTTGAATGCAGTTTTCCACTCATCTCCTTCTTTCATCCTAATTTGATGGTAACCACTTTTCAAATCAATCTTAGTAAAAATGCAAGAACCACTCAACTCATCAAGCATATCATCAAGTCTAGGAATTGGATGTCTATACTCCACCGTGATTTTATTGATTGCTCGGCAGTCCACACACATTCTCCATGATCCATCTTTCTTTGGGACTAATAACACCGGAACAGCACATGGGCTAAGACTTTCACGCACATGTCCCTTTGCTAGCAACTCCTCCACTTGCCTTTGAAGTTCCTTGGTTTCCTCCGGATTACTTCTATAAGCTGGTCGATTAGGAATTGTTGAGCCCGGAATGAAGTCAATTTGATGCTCAATCCCTCTTAAAGGTGGTAATCCTTTGGGTACATCTTCTTGAAAAACATCTCCAAATTCCTGTAAAAGAGAACTAACACAACTAGGCAAAGGGTTATCAAGGTTAGATGTAGAAATCAAGGTCTCTTTGTACCTAAGTACAATCAGACTTCTTTTCTCACAAAAAGCACTCCTTAACTCCTTTTCTTTTGCATAGAAACACTCTCTTTTATTTTCTCTCCCTTTCTCTTTTTCTCTCACCAATGGGCCATTTTTATCATTCTTTTTCTCACACTTGGCCTCTTGTACTCCCTTTTTATTTGTTTTACCCTCACCACCAGAATTCTTTTCAAATGATCTCAAAATATTTACTTGATCTTCATACACTTGTTTAGGTGACAATGGAGCAAGAGTGAAATTTAAACCATTTAGGCTGAAAGAATAATGATTCTTAAAGCCATCATGCAAAGCTCTTCTATCAAACTGCCATGGACGACCAAGAAGGATATGGCTAGCATGCATAGGCACAACATCACAGCAAACTTCATCTTTGTATCTCCCAATTGCAAAAGAAAACAGAACCTGCTTTGTTACCCTCACCTCTCCACTATCATTCAACCATTGCAGCTTGTAAGGACTAGGATGTTTTGTGCATGCTAACCCTAATTTATCCACAAAATCAGTACTAGCAACATTTGCACAACTACCCCCATCAATGATCATGCTGCACACTTTTCCATTCACAATGCAACGAGTATGGAAAATGTTCTCTCTTTGATTACTTTCTTCATCTTTAATTTGCATGTTTAAAGCTCTTCTAATAACCAAAGATTCACCATGGGCTGGATATTCAATAATATGTTCAATTTCTTCTAATGGTGGCATGCTATCATTATCATCATCACTTTCATGTTCACTAGCACTATCAATTTCACCATTATCTCGTATCAACATGATTTTCTTATTTGGACATTGAGATGCTATATGCCCTACTCCTAAACACCTAAAGCATTTAATGGTACTATGCTTTTGATTAGAGTTAGATGTTTTAGAGTTACCTTTAGGGTCTTCTAGAACTTGTTTTTCCTTTCCTTTCCAGGCAGCCTCCTTCCCTTTAGGATTATCATCTTTCTTTGGCCATTTTGAAGTGAAACTAGAGCTGGAATTAGAAAATCCCTTTGCTGCTCCCTTGAGTTTCAGTTGCTTCTCCACTTTCATGGCCATGTGTACCATATCTTCAAGCTCCACATAATGATGTAATTCAATTATGTTAGCTATCTCTCTATTCAGCCCACTCAAAAATCGAGCCATAGTGATTTCTGGATCCTCCTCTATATTAGTTCTACTCATGATCATCTCCATCTCTTTATGGTAATCCTCCACTGACATGGATACTTGAGTTAACCGCTGTAATTTTTGGTGAAGCTCCCTATAGTAGTAAGATGGTACAAATCTCTTTCTCATCACAGTTTTCGTTTCAGCCCAAGTAGTGATAGTTCTTTCTCCATTTCTCCTCTTGGAAATCATCAATTGATCCCACCAAATTAGTGCATAATCTGTGAATTCAACTGCTGCAATCTTAACTTTCTTCATTTCACTATAATTATGACAATCAAACACCAACTCAACTTTTCTTTCCCATTCAAGGTAAGCTTCAGCATCATTTCTCCCCTTGAATGATGGTATCTTCATTTTTATGGAAGATATGTTATTGTCCCTTTGTTGAGGTCTTCTTTGAGCAATTGATTCCTCACTTTCTTCATCATCTTCCCTCTCTATCTCATCATCATTCATCATGTTTCCTCTCCCTCTATTCTGCCCCCTTCGATTAGTATCATTCCGCTGCCTTTGCATTATGCTGTCTACATCACCTCTCATGTTGTTTATGGTCAAATCAAACCTTTCAAATCTCCTTTGCATTGCCTCTAACATGAAGGCTATGTCATTTATGGTCATATCACGTTTTTCACTTCCAAAATTTGACATGGTGTAAGAAGAACCTACAAGAAAATGTTAGTAAAGAAAATTTCCTCACCTCACTCCCTTACGTGTTTCACTCAAGATCAGATTGTCACTCCTCTTGTATTTCACTCAAACCTTGTTCCTTTTTACCTCTCAATTCTTCTTTTATCAAGTTGAATTTCAGAATTGAATCCACTTAAATCAAGTAAAACAAGTTTTGTTTTAAAAACTCTACAAGGAACCTAATGAACAAAATGAATTCTGCAATTCTAGAAGCAATTTAATTTTAGACAACAAGAACTGAAAGTTAACACAAGAAGCAAAAGTATTTGTGTTAATCAAACCAAAGTAACTATGATTGAGAATTAGCTACTTAATGCATACAAGAAACAAGAGGTATGTGAAAGAATGAAACTAAGAATACAAAGAAAAACAATTCTGGATCCTAAAAAAAAAAAAACAGAATTCAAATCACTCCAATGAGTAATCTGAATATGCAACCTAAATCTATTCCCAATGCAAGAAAGGCTCTAAATATCAGATTTTAAATGCTAAATGGATGCATAATGAGGAGCTGATGTAATTTGATCAAATATAATAAGGTAGCAAGCTGTTAATGGTATAAATATGCAAAAAATCTCAAACACTTGTGAAGAAAAATTCTGGGCAGAAACAGATACGTTTTTTTTTTCTTTTATGTTGAGGAAGTTGAATCTGATTCTCTTTTCTTTTTTTTTTGTTTTTCTTTTGATCTTTTCCTCTTTTTTTTCTTTTGAACTTTCAGTAAACAAGGATAGCAATTGAAAAATTAAAAAAAAATTCACAGATTTGAAGAATAAGGACAAGGTGCAACAAGAACAGAAAATGAAGAAATATAGAAACTGAATCTGATTCGTTTTTTTTCTTTTCTTTGGATAATTAAAACATAAAAGATACCTAGAGATTTATCTTCAAGCCAAAGCTCTGATACCAAATGATGCGGAACCCATGGATCAAATATTACATCTAGAACCCCACATACACATCTAGCATAGAATCTTAGAACTCAAAAACAAATCCTCCCTACCAAACCCACAACTAACCTGTAATTGAGAACTTGGGTGATTGGGATGAAGAAATGAATTGATTAAAACGCCACAAGTGAGACTTGATAAGTTAGAACCAATTCTTCATGCAACAAGAATAAGAAGAAAACCTCTCAAACTTGAAAACACAGAAATTACATTCAACAATTCTGGAAATTCGTAGTCAACCCTATTAAGTTCTTTTTCCCATCCTTATATAGTTGGAAAAGAAAAACTAATGGCTTAAAGTCTAGGTTTACATGTATCTAGTCACAATAGCATTAATTGTTCATCCACCTCAATAATATACTCTAAATTACTGCCCATAATTCTGACAACATTGATGGGCAGATTGTACATTCATTTTGGTGTTGGTTCACATGTGTCTAGTCACACTAACACTAAACCATATCAATATTATATTCCAAATTTGTGCTAATGCCCATCACCATACTTATGGGCAGATTCTTCATGCTTGTTGGTGAGTTTCTGACTTCCTCTTCATGGTCCATCATATTCACTACAAGTTGGTCTCCCTCTTCATTAATCCACCTTTGTATGAAGTGCTGGAACACATGCTGGAATTTCTTTGATTGTGATCTTGTGATTGGTCCACTTGGCATAATGATATCATCAACATATTTGCTGCCATTACATTCATCAAGCTTGCTTATAGTTTCCTCATCATTCATTATATCCAAATTTGTCTTGTTTATTGGCTTCATTGTTTCTGATTTCTTTATCTAGCTTTTAATTCCATTACATTGCTAAGTATCATTTGCTTGTGTCGATACTTGGTTTTATATCGTGTAGTGCAAATTACCTTGCATTGCCTCCGGATACTTGTCTTGTTTTTTATCTAGTTCTAGGATTTAGGTTCTAGTTTCTTGAACGACTTGACAATTGTTGGTTGGTGAGCTTGGTTCTGAAGTGCAATCAAGAAAGACAAGAAAAGTGAGGTAATTCTAAACACTTGAGTGAATTTCAATTATTACTAATCTTGTTTCTTTGAGTTTGTTTGTTTGTTAACATGGCTGGAAAGGAGAAGAGACTAGCAAAGAAGGAGCTATGGCTGAAAGCTTGGCTAGGCTTAATGATGTGAGCCTGCCTTGCTGGGATTTAATTCCTAAGGAAGCTCAAGCTACGGATCGTCTCCAAAACATAAGAACACCAACCAGTACCTTCAACCCAACACCAACTTGTGATGTAAAACTGAAGCTATATGGCTGGAAACCAAAGATTCAAGACCCAACCCCAACTTGTGAAGGAAAAACCTTGAATATAAGTTAAGACCTAGCAAACTTGGTTATTTTTGCAAGGAATTCGTGCAAGTTCTAACAAGAACTCAAAAGAAGGCTAAAAACCTCTCAAAGCTCTCAAAAATGGAGAGAAAACTCAGAATATTCATTAAGTTCAAAATCTGCCATTACATATGTTTTTAAAGACTTAAAGAAAGCATAAAACAAGTGAAATGATGGAAAAATACAAATATAATAATGTGGTTACATAAAACAAATTGGGCAGCCATATAGCTTGTCTCCCACTAGCTTTTAAAAGGCATGGGCAGCCATATAGCTTGTCTCCCACTAGCTTTTAAAAGGCATCTTTGACTCCCAATGTGAATTTCAGCCACTCTTAATATATGGACATCCAATGGAACGTGAATGGTATGTATTTAGCTCCCAAAGGTATAATGATGGATGCCAATATGTATTCTAACTCCTTTGGGTCAATTGGCCTCTTGGGTAGATTGAAATTTGGACACATGCAACCAAACAGCTTCTTTGCTCTTATTTTCTTCAAGTCTTAACGTTCCAATTGTATTGAGAACATATAGATGTTTGGAAACTAATCCTTGAAGTTTTCTTGCCATTGATCGAGTAACAGGTCCTTGGTGTTGTATGCTAGCAATCAGATCCTCATCATCCTCTCCCTCTTCAAAAGAATTCGTCCTCGAATCTTCATCATCTGCATAGTAAGGAGCAAGATCAGAAACATTAAAAGTTGCACTTACACCATACTCACCTGGTAGATTAATCTTGTAGGCATTATCATTAATCCTTTCGAGTACTTCAAATGGTCCATCACTTCTCGACTGCAATTTTGATTTCCTTTGTGTAGGAAACCTTTCTTTTCGCAAATGAACCCATACCAGATCACCAGGCTGGAACACCATCTTTTTCCTTCCTTTGTTTACTTTGGTTGCTCTATTCTCATTAATCTTCTCCATTTGTTGCTTGGCCCTTTGATGCATTTGCTTCACCAATTCAGCTTTCTTTTTACCATCAAAACTAGTAAGCTCATTAGTAGGAAGAGGCAACAAATCTAATGGAGTAAGTGGATTAAAACCATAGACAAGCTCAAAGGGTGAAAATCCAGTGGATGAATGCATTGATCTATTATATGCAAATTCAATAAATGGTATGCATTCCTCCCATGTCTTCAAATTTTGTTTAATCATGGTACAAAGAAGAGTGCCCACAGTCCTATTAACAACTTCCGTCTGCCCATCTGTTTGCGGATGGCATGTAGTAGAGAAACAAAGCTTTGTACCTAACTTTCCCCATAGGACTTTCCAAAAATGACTCAAAAATTTTACATCTCGATCACTTACTATGGTCCTAGGAATACCATGCAATCTCACTACTTCTCTAAAGAACAAATCAGATATATGGCATGCATCATCAGTTTTATGACATGGAATGAAATGTGCCATTTTAGAAAATCGATCAACCACAACAAATAAACTATCATGACCTTTTTTTGTCCTAGGTAGCCCCAAAATAAAATCCATAGATAAGTCTACCCAAGGTTCACTAGGTACACTTAAAGGCATATACAAACCATGTGGTCTTACTTTGGATTTTGCTTTCATACATGTCACGCATTTAGCACAAAATTTCTCTACATCTTTCCTCATATGTGGCCAATAAAAATGTTCATGCAGAATTTCTAATGTTTTAGCCACCCTAAAATGTCCCATTAAACCTCCTCCATGTGACTCTCTTACAAGCAATCCTCTTATAGAGCTATTTGGAACACAAAGTCGTTTCTCTCTAAATAAGAAACCATCATGCCTATAAAATTTTTCAAAGGCAGCATTTTCACAAGAGGCATATATTTGTGCAAATTCAGAGTCATGCTTATACAATTCTTTCATATGCTCAAATCCTAGAAGTCTAGCATCAAGCATAGAGATTAGGGCATACCTCCTAGATAAGGCATCAGCAACAACATTTTCTTTTCCTTGCTTATATTGAATCACATATGGAAATGCTTCAATAAATTCACTCCATTTGGCATGGCGTTTGTTCAGCTTGCTTTGTCCTTTCAAGTATTTTAGTGATTCATGATCACTATGAATAACAAACTCCTTTGGCCAAAGATAATGCTGCCACGTCTCCAACGCCCTCACTAATGCATACATCTCCTTGTCATAAGTAGAGTAATTCAAAGGAGCTCCACTTAGCTTCTCACTAAAGTATGCAATTGGTCTTCTTTCCTGCATCAAAACAGCACCTATACCCACTCCGGAAGCATCACATTCAACTTCAAAAGTCTTAGAAAAATCAGGTAATGCAAGTAATGGTGCAGAACATAATTTTTCTTTTAGTAATCTAAATGCATGCTCCTGTTCCTTATTCCATTTGAACCCTACATTTTTCTTCACAATTTCATTTAATGGGGCTGCAATTGTACTAAAGTCTCTAACAAATCTCCTATAAAAACTAGCAAGACCATGAAAACTCCTAACATCAGTCACGGATTTTGGTGTAGGCCACTCTTTGATGGCTTTTACCTTATCATCATCAACCTCAATTCCTTTCCCACTCACTACAAATCCTAAGAAAATGACTTTTTCCATACAGAATGTACATTTCTTTAAATTTGCATACAATTTCTCTTTCCTAAGAACTTCAAGCACACATCTTAAATGCATTAAATGATCATTTAAACTTTGACTATACACTAAAATATCATCAAAATACACAACAACAAACTTTCCAAGAAAAGCACGCAAGACATGATTCATTAATCTCATGAAAGTACTAGGTGCATTGCTTAGTCCAAAAGGCATGACTAACCATTCATACAAACCATATTGAGTCTTAAAAGCTGTTTTCCATTCATCTCCTAATCTCATTCTTATTTGATGATAACCACTTTTAAGATCAATTTTTGAAAATATACATGCACCATGCAATTCATCAAGCATATCATCAAGTCTAGGAATTGGATGCCTATACTTTACAGTGATTTTATTGATAGCACGACAATCCACACACATTCGCATTGATCCATCCTTTTTAGGTACTAGAAGTACCGGCACAGCACATGGACTCATGCTCTCCCTAACATGACCTTTCGCAAGCAGCTCATCCACCTGTTTTTGCAACTCCTTGACCTCTTGAGGATTTGTCCTATATGCTGGACGATTTGGAATTACAGCTCCAGGAATGAAATCAATTTGATGTTCTATTCCTCTAATGGGTGGCAATCCACTCGGTACCTCATTTGGAAAGACATCTTCAAATTCCTGCAACAAAGTCAAAGCAACACTAGGAATAGATGGATCAAGGTCAGTTACATTAAGAAAAACTCCCTTACATATCAGAAGGAGCATCATACTATCAGAAGAGTATGCTTGCCTCACATCTTTCCCCCTAGCAACTAAACTTACTTTCTTCTCTCCACTCTCATTTTTATTATGTAATTTCTTCTTTTTCTCTTTTTCTTTTTCTCTCTCAGCTTTTATTCTTTGTTTTTCCTCTTGATCTTTCTTTTCTCTCTCCCTCTTTTCAACCTCTCTTTGCATTTTCTCTTGCATGGCAGCTTGTACTCTCTTTTGGTCTTCAAAAGCCTCCATAGGTGTTAAAGGTGCAAGAGTCACCTTTCGGCCTTCAAAATCAAATGAATACCTATTCTTAAACCCGTCATGTGTTGCTTTTCTATCATATTGCCATGGCCTCCCAAGTAGGATATGACTAGCATGCATGGGAACTACATCACACAACACTTCATCCTTATACCTCCCAATGGTAAATGACAATAATACTTGCTTGGTCACCTTAACTTCTCCACTATCATTCAACCACTGCAATCTGTATGGATTAGGATGTTTTGTAGTAGGAAATGCAAGTTTCTCTACTAGTAGAGTGCTAGCCACATTAACACAACTCCCACCATCTATGATCATACTACAAACTTTTTCTTTGACTAAACATCTAGTATGAAAAATATTTTCTCTTTGCAGTTCATCACCTTCATCTTCCTTCACCTGTATATTTAAAGCACGCATAACAACAAGAGCACTTCCATGCACAGCATGCTCTACATCACTATCTTCATCCAAAGGTAGAATGTTAACATCTGAATCTTCATCTACAACTTCATCATCTTCAGATTCAATATCACCAATCGGCCTCACCACCATCACCCTTTTATTTGGACATTCTCTAGCATAATGCCCTTTCCCTAAACATCGGAAACATTGGATGTCTCTTGTTCTTCCATTGGAGTTCATTGGGGCCTTACCCTTATCAATCACAATGGGTTTTTCTCCAGCCTTGTTCCCCTCTTTCTTCTCCTTTGAAACAAATTTATTCTCACTAGATTCCCCTTTCTTCCAATTTGGCTTCCAAGGAACATTATTGGCAGAATTCATTCCCATTCCAGATCTGGTTGTTTTCTTCTTCTTGAGTTGTTTTTCTACCTTGATTGCCATATTTAACATGTCATCAAGCTCCACATAATGATGCAGCTCCACTATGTCGGCAATTTCATCTTTCAGCCCATGTAGAAACCGTGCCATAGTTGCTTCCCTTTCTTCTTCTATATTAGCTCGTATCATAGCCATTTCCATCTCTTGAAAATATTCTTCCACACTTTTATTGCCTTGTACCAGCCCTTGTAATCGTTGATGTAACTCCCTATAGTAGTGTTGTGGTACAAATCTATCTCTCATGACTTGTTTCAGCTCATCCCAAGTCTGCACTCCTCTCATGCCATTTCTTCTTCGTTTAGTGAGTAATTGATCCCACCAAACTAATGCATAATCAGTAAACTCTACCACAGCAAGTGTCACCTTCTTTTGCTCACTATAGTTGTGGCAATCAAAGATGAGTTCAGTCTTTCTCTCCCATTCCAAGTATGCATCTGGATTTGCTTTGCCTTGGAATGATGGAATTTTCATTTTAATTCCATTAACATTGCTGTCTACTCTCCCTCTCCCTCTTGCATTTTCCACAGTTTCTTGCCTAATATTTCTGCCACCACCTCTACCACCCATATTACCTCTCATATATCTTGGTCTAATAACATCATCAAGTGCAACAGATTGCTGCCCATCATCATCATCAAGATTATCTTCATCTACATCCTCCAATTCATTGAAAACTGGCAAATCATTTAGTCCAGCACGCCTACCTCTATTCTGCCCCCTATTTGTGTTTTGCTCCCTATGAAAATTATCTCGTTCATCCCTTCCTAAATTCCTTTGATTTGTAGAGCTTGCTTGCTGCAATTCTTCAATTTGTTTTGAGTGTTTTTCCATCTGTTCTCTAATATCAACAAACAACACATTCATCCTTTGAAATTGAGATTGCAATGCCTTAAGAACATTAGAAGCTTCTGGCTCTTCTTGGGGTCGGTTGCTCTCTCGATCACTATCTCGTTTTGTTGACATACTGATTGCTGCAAAACAAATGTTAGAAATATTCTCTCACACACTCCCTCACGTGTTTCACTCTAATATGGTAACACTCAATCTGTATTTCACTCAAACTTTGGCTTTTACCCTCTAACAATCTCACCACTCTATGCCTTTTTCCACTCACTTCAGCCCCTTCCAAGTTCTAGCAAGAACTTAATATTTCCTCAACTAAATAACTAAATTGCAAGGTTTAAAACACATTCAAGAATGGAACAAGAGTAACACAAGCTGAAAAAAAACAGAATATATGATATTTGAAACCTAAGGATGAAAGACACTAAAATTTTAGACAAACATTACCAAAGGGAAGAATTTGACAAAACTGGATTTAGGATAATATATTGAGACAAAATGGAAGAAGAAAAACGAATTTTTAGGTCTCTTATGAAACGTTTATATTATGGACCCAAAAATGGCTAACTAGCGGTAATATATGGACAACCAAGCAAACGAACGAATTTTGACATGAAATTTAATATGTATGCTTAGCTGAATATCTAAAACATGCCTGTAAAATTTGAAAGGATTTGGACATGTTTACATACACATTCACTTTTGGAAGGCAGAAATTGTCACAACCCCCTGTGAGAAGGCAAAAATTTTCACAACCCCCTGTGAAAAAAACTGGAAGCCAGAAATTTTCACACCCCCCTGTGAAAAAAACTGGAAGCCTGTGAGAATCCACCCATTGCTTAAAAATCTTTAATTTCTAATCCAAGGGCCACGAATTTACTTTTTTTTTTCTTTCTTTCTTTCTTTTTTTTTTAATTTAATCCAGCAACAACATTAAGGTAGAAGGACTCAAAGAAACAAGAAGGCATACAGCTTGTAGAAATTAAACTAATGGCAAAAAAAATGACTCCAAGGAAGACAATATATATATTTTTGACATAAACAAGAAGGAATGATGCTAAAAACCTGATTTGGAGAGCCTAAGCTCTGATACCAAATGATGTGAGCCTGCCTTGCTGGGATTTAATTCCTAAGGAAGCTCAAGCTACGGATCGTCTCCAAAACATAAGAACACCAACCAGTACCTTCAACCCAACACCAACTTGTGATGTAAAACTGAAGCTATATGGCTGGAAACCAAAGATTCAAGACCCAACCCCAACTTGTGAAGGAAAAACCTTGAATATAAGTTAAGACCTAGCAAACTTGGTTATTTTTGCAAGGAATTCGTGCAAGTTCTAACAAGAACTCAAAAGAAGGCTAAAAACCTCTCAAAGCTCTCAAAAATGGAGAGAAAACTCAGAATATTCATTAAGTTCAAAATCTGCCATTACATATGTTTTTAAAGACTTAAAGAAAGCATAAAACAAGTGAAATGATGGAAAAATACAAATATAATAATGTGGTTACATAAAACAAATTGGGCAGCCATATAGCTTGTCTCCCACTAGCTTTTAAAAGGCATGGGCAGCCATATAGCTTGTCTCCCACTAGCTTTTAAAAGGCATCTTTGACTCCCAATGTGAATTTCAGCCACTCTTAATATATGGACATCCAATGGAACGTGAATGGTATGTATTTAGCTCCCAAAGGTATAATGATGGATGCCAATATGTATTCTAACTCCTTTGGGTCAATTGGCCTCTTGGGTAGATTGAAATTTGGACACATGCAACCAAACAGCTTCTTTGCTCTTATTTTCTTCAAGTCTTAACGTTCCAATTGTATTGAGAACATATAGATGTTTGGAAACTAATCCTTGAAGTTTTCTTGCCATTGATCGAGTAACAGGTCCTTGGTGTTGTATGCTAGCAATCAGATCCTCATCACTTAATGAGACTTTGGCAGCAATGCTTGGTCGAATGGAGATGATGGATACTAGATTGCAAGAGAATACAACACGACAAGCACAACAAATGCAACAAGTGCAACAAATTCAGCAAGTGCAACAAGGGCAGCAAGCCGCACATCCAAATCCCATAATGCGAGCTAGAAGAGTGCTTAGGAGAGAAGGGCAAGGAAATCTTGAAGCCTTAGAAGCAGCCGAAAGGGTAGAAGATGAAGATGAAGGTGGAAATCAACCTACCACTGATGGTGACCTTACTTCCATCAGGATGAAGATTCCTTCCTTTGAAGGGAAGAACAATGCAGAAGAGTTCATAGAATGGGAGAGGAAAGTTGAGAAGATTTTCGAATGCCATAACTACACTGAAGAGAAGAAATCAGTTTTGGCAGCCGTAGAGTTCAAAGGGTATGCTACCTTTTGGTGGGATCAATTGAAAGCTAATAGAAGAGGGAAAGGTATGAGGCTTATTCCTGAATGGTCAACCTTGAAAGAACTAATGAGAAGCCGATTTATACCATCTCACTACATTCGGGATTTGTACAGTCGACTAGCAAGACTAGATTAAGGTGGAAGAAGTGTGGAAGAGTACCACAAAGAGATGGAGATGATCATGGCTAGGGCAAATATTGATGAAGATGAAGACAAGAAGATGTCACGATTTCTTGGGGGATTGAATTTGAACATAGCCAATGAATTGGAGATGTATGAATTCAACACAATGGAAGAGTTAGTTCAAAAGGCCATGAAGATAGAGAGAAGATTGAAGAATAAAGCTATTTCAAAAACTGGCTACTCTAAAGCTAGTGGAAAATTTTCAAACTTCAAGGGTTCAAGTTCGAGTGGAGGTTCCTACAAAGGGGATTACAAGGGTTCTTTCCAAAAGAATTCTTCCTACGATCCTAATTTCAAGAAGCCAAATGATGGGGATGCAAAAACAGCCAAAGAAACACCTTCTAGACCTACTCCAAGTAGGGAAATTAAATGCTACAAGTATTTGGGAAGTGGACACATTGATTCTCAATGTCCGAATAAGAGGGTTATGATTGCTACCCATGAAGGGGAAATTGAATCAGAATCTGAACATAAAGAAGAAGAGGAAGCCGAATGTGGTGATAGGGCCAAATATGATGAAGAGGCTTGGGAGAATCAAGTATTGAATGCTGAACATGGAGAGATGCTTGTTACTAGAAGAGCCTTGAATATTCAAGTCAAGGAAGAAGGCTTGCATCAAAGGGAGAATCTTTTCCACTCTAGGTGTTTGGTGAATGGTAAGGTTTGTACACTTATCATTGATGGTGGAAGTTGTACCAATGCTGCTAGTACTACAATGGTGGATAAATTGGGGTTAGCTTGTTTTAAACATCCCAATCCTTACAAGTTGCAATGGTTCAATGACGCTGGGGAAGTAAAAGTGTTGAAGCAAGTCAAGGTACCATTCTCCATTGGGTGGTATAAAGATGAGGTTTTGTGTGATGTAGTGCCAATGCAAGCTGGACATTTGCTATTAGGAAGACCATGGCAGCATGATAGAAGGGCACAACATGATAGCTTTTCTAATAAGTATACCTTTACTTATGAAGGAAAGAAGGTTGTTCTAGCACCATTATCACCTCAAGAGGTGTATGAAGATCAGAAGAGGATGCTAGAGAGGGAGAAAGAAGTTTCAGCCAACATGAACCAAGGGGGTTCAAATTCGGCCAATGATGTTTCTTCAACACCCAAGGGTAATTGATGAGGATCTGATTGCTAGCATACAACACCAAGGACCTGTTACTCGATCAATGGCAAGAAAACTTCAAGGATTAGTTTCCAAACATCTATATGTTCTCAATACAATTGGAACGTTAAGACTTGAAGAAAATAAGAGCAAAGAAGTTGTTTGGTTGCACGTGTCCAAATTGCAATCTACCCAAGAAGCCAATTGACCCAAAGGAGTTAGAATACATATTGGCATCCATCATTATACCTTTGGGAGCTAAATACATACCATTCACGTACCATTGGATGCCCATATATTAAGAGTGGCTGAAACTCACATTGGGAGTCAAAGATGCCTTTTAAAAGCTAGTGGGAGACAAGCTATATGGCTGCCCATGCCTTTTAAAAGCTAGTGGGAGACAAGCTATATGGCTGCCCATGCCTTTTAAAAGCTAGTGGGAGACAATCTATATGGCTGCCCAATTTGTTTTATGTAATCACATCATTATATTTGTATTTTTCCATCATTTCACTTGTTTTATGCTTTCTTTAAGTCTTTAAAAATAGATGTAATGGCAAACTTTGAACTTAATGAATATTCTGAGTTTTCTCTCCATTTTTGAGAGCTTTGAGAGGTTTTTAGCCTTCTTTTGAGTTCTGGTTAGAACTTGCACGAATTCCTTGCAAAAATAACCAAGTTTGCTAGGTCTTAACTTATATTCAAGGTTTTTCCTTCACAAGTGGGGGTTGGGTCTTGAATCTTTGGTTTCCAGCCATATAGCTTCAGTTTTACATCACAAGTTGGTGTTGGGTTGAAGGTGCTGGTTGGTGTTCTTATGTTTTGGAGACGATCCGTAGCTTGAGCTTCCTTAGGAATTAAATCCCAGCAAGGCAGGCTCACATCATTTGGTATCAGAGCTTAGGATCTCCAAATCAAGTTTTTAGCATCATTCCTTCTTGTTTATGTCAAAAAAAAATATTGTCTTCCTTTGAGTCATTTTCTGCCATTAGTTTAATTTCTACAAGTTGTATGCTTTCTTGTTTCTTTGAGTCCTTCTTCCTTAATGTTGTTGATAGATTAATTTAAAAAAAAAAAAGAAAGAAAGAATAGAAAAGAAAAGAAAAGAAAAAAAAGAGAAAACAGCAACTAATCTCTCAAATTTGCTAGTGGGTTAGAAACTGAAGTTGGGTTTGCACATAACCAAATCTTCTCAAATTTTATATGCTTGTTTCAGATGCTAAACTTAGCTTGGAAATCAAATTTTAAGTCAAAATTCCTCCATTTGCCTAGTTATCCATATATTGCAGCCAATTTAGCTAGTTTTGTGTCCAAAAGTGAACGTGTATGTAAATATGTCCAAATCCTTTCAAATTTTACAGGCATGTTTTAGATATTCAGCTAAGCCTACATATTAAATTTCATGTCAAAATTCGTTCGTTTGCTTGGTTGTCCATATATTACCGCTAGTTAGCCATTTTTGGGTCCAGAACATAAACATTTCATAAGAGACCTAAAAATTCATTTTTTTTCTTCTTCCATTTTGTCTCAATATATTGTCCTAAATCCAGTTTTGTCAAATTCTTCCCTTTAGTAATATTTGTCTAAAATTTCAGTGTCTTTCGTCCTTAGGTTTCAAATATCAGATATTCTGTTTTTTTTTCCAGCTTGTTTTACTCTTGTTCCATTCTTGAATGTGTTTTAAACCTTGCAATTTAGTTATTTAGTTGAGGAAATATTAAGTTTTTGCTAGAACTTGGAAGGGGCTGAAGTGAGTGGAAAAAGGCATAGAGTGGTGAGATTGTTAGAGGGTAAAAGCCAAAGTTTGAGTGAAACACAGATTGAGTGTTACTGGATTAGAGTGAAACACGTGAGGGAGTGTGTGAGAAAATATTTCTAACATTTGTTTTGCAGCAATCAGTATGTCAACAAAATGAGATAGTGATCGAGAGAGCAACCAGCCCCAAGAGGAGCCAGAAGCTTCTTATGTTCTTAAGGCATTGCAATCTCAATTTCAAAGGATGAATGTGTTGTTTGTTGATATTAGAGAACAGATGGAAAAACACTCAAAGCAAATTGAAGAATTGCAGCAAGCAAGCTCTACAAATCAAAGGAATTTAGGATGGTATGAACGAGATAATTTTCATAGGGAGCAAAACACAAATAGGGGGCAGAATAGAGGTAGGCGCGCTGGACTAAATGATTTGCCAGTTTTCAATGACTTGGAGGATGTAGATGAAGATAATCTTGATGATGATGATGGGCAGCAATCTGTTGCACTTGATGATGTTATTAGACCAAGATATATGAGAGGTAATATGGGTGGTAGAGGTCGTGGCAGAAATATTAGGCAAGAAACTATGGAAAATGCAAGAGGGAGAGGGAGAGTAGACAGCAACGTTAATGGAATTAAAATGAAAATTCCATCATTCCAAGGCAAAGCAAATCCAGATGCATATTTGGAATGGGAGAGAAAGACCGAACTCATCTTTGATTGCCACAACTATAGTGAGTAAAAGAAGGTGACACTTGCTGTGGTAGAGTTTACTGATTATACATTAGTTTGGTGGGATCAATTACTCACTAAACGAAGAAGAAATGGCATGAGAGGAGTGGACTTGGGATGAGTTGAAACAGGTCATGAGAGATCGATTTGTTCCACAACACTACTATAGAGAGTTGCATCAAAGATTACAAGGGCTGGTGTAGGGCAATAAAAGTGTGGAAGAATATTTTCAAGAGATGGAAATGGCTATGATACGAGCTAATATAGAAGAAGAAAGGGAAGCAACTATGGCACGGTTCCTACATGGGTTGAAAGATGAAATTGCCTGCATCATTATGTGGAGCTTGATGATATGTTAAATATGGCAATCAAGGTAGAAAAACAACTCAAGAAGAAGAAAACAACCAGATCAGGTATGGGAATGAATCCTACCAACAATGTTCCATGGAAGCCAAATTGGAAGAAAGGGGAATCTAGTGAGAGTAAATTTGTTTCAAAGGAGAAGAAAGAGGGAAACAAGGCTGGAGAAAAACCCATTGTGATTGATAAGGGTAAGGCACCAATGAACTCCAGCGGAAGAACTAGAGACATCCAATGTTTTAGATGCTTAGGCAAGGGACATTATGCTGCACAATGTCCAAATAAAAGGGCAATGGTGATGAGGCCAAGTGGAGAGATAGAATCTGAAGATGATGAGGCTGTTAATGATGATTCAAGTGATGACATTCAACCTATGGGTGATGATAGTGATGTAGAGCATGCTGTACATGGCAACGTTCTAGTTGTTATGCGTGCTTTAAATACCCAAGTAAAGGCAGATGATGGTGATGAGCTAAAAAGAGAAAATATCTTTAATACTAGGTGTCTAGTTAAAGATAGAGTTTGTAGCATGATAATAGGCAGTGGAAGTTGCGTGGATGTGGCTAGTACTCTACTAGTGGAAAAACTTCATTTCCCTACTACAAAACATCCTAAGCCATATAGGTTGCAATGGTTTAATGATTGTGGTGAAGTTAGGGTGACTAAGCAAGTGCTGCTAACATTTTCCATTGGGAGGTACAAGGATGAAGTGTTATGTGATGTTGTTCCTATGCATGCTAGCCATATTCTGCTTGGGAGGCCATGGCAATATGATAGAAGGGCTGTACATGATGGATTCAAAAATAGGTACTCTTTTGATTTTGAAGGTCGAAAGTTGACGCTTGCACTTTTGACACCGATGGAGGCTTTTGAAGACCAAAAACGAATACAAGCTGCCATGGAAGAGAAAATGCAAAAAGAATCTGAAAAGAGAGTGAGAGAAAGAAAAGAGCAAGAGGAAAAACAAAGAATAAAAAAAGAGAAAGAAAAAGAAAATGAGAAAAAGAAAAAATCTACAATAAAAATGAGAGTTGTGAGAAGAAAGTAAGTTTAGTTGCTAGGGGAAAAGATGTGAGGCAAGCCTATTCTTCAAATAATGTGATGCTACTCTTACTATGTAAGGGAGCTTTTCTTAATGTAACTGACCTTGATCCTCCTATTCCTAGTGTTGCATTGACTTTGTTGCAGGAATTTGAAGATGTCTTTCCCGATGAAGTATCTAGCGGACTACCACCTATTAGAGGAATAGAACATCAAATTGATTTTGTTCCTGGAGCTGTAATTCTGAATCGGCCAGCATATAGAACCAATCCTCAAGAGGCCAAAGAGTTACAAAAACATGTGGAAGAATTACTTGCAAAGGGTCATGTCAGAGAGAGCATGAGTCCATACGCTGTACCTGTACTTTTGGTACCCAAAAAGGATGGATCAATGCGAATGTGTGTGGATTGTCGTGCCATCAACAAAATCACTGTAAAGTATAGACATCCAATCCCTAGACTTGATGATATGCTTGATGAATTGCATGGTGCATGTATATTTTCGAAAATTGATCTTAAAAGTGGTTATCATCAAATAAGAATGAGATTAGGAGATGAATGGAAAACAACTTTCAAGACTCAATATGGTTTGTATGAATGGTTAGTCATGCCTTTTGGACTAAGCAATGCACCTAGTACTTTCATGAGATTAATGAATCATGTCTTGCGTGCTTTTCTTGGAAAGTTTGTTGTTGTGTATTTTGATGATATTTTAGTGTATAGTCAAAGTTTAAATGATCATTTAATGCATTTAAGATGTGTGCTTGAAGTTCTTAGGAAAGAGAAATTGTATGCAAATTTAAAGAAATATACATTCCGCATGAAAAAAGTCATTTTCTTAGGATTTGTAGTGAGTGGGAAAGGAATTGAGGTTGATGAATGCATTGATCTATTATATGCAAATTCAATAAATGGTATGCATTCCTCCCATGTCTTCAAATTTTGTTTAATCATGGTACAAAGAAGAGTGCCCACAGTCCTATTAACAACTTCCGTCTGCCCATCTGTTTGCGGATGGCATGTAGTAGAGAAACAAAGCTTTGTACCTAACTTTCCCCATAGGACTTTCCAAAAATGACTCAAAAATTTTACATCTCAATCACTTACTATGGTCCTAGGAATACCATGCAATCTCACGACTTCTCTAAAGAACAAATCAGATATATGGCATGTATCATCAGTTTTATGACATGGAATGAAATGTGCCATTTTAGAAAAACTATCAACCACAACAAATAAAATATCATGACCCTTTTTTGTCCTAGGTAGCTCCAAAATAAAGTCCATAGATAAGTCTACCCAAGGTTCACTAGGTACACTTAAAGGCATATACAAACCATGTGGTCTTACTTTGGACTTTGTTTTCATACATGTCACGCATTTAGCATAAAATTTCTCTACATCTTTCCTCATATGTGGCCAATAAAAATGTTCATTCAGAATTCTAATGTTTTAGCCACCCCAAAATGTCCCATTAAACCTCCCCCATGTGACTCTCTTACAAGCAATCCTCTTATAGAGCTATTTGGAACACAAAGTCATTTCTCTCTAAATAAGAAACCATGATGCTTATAAAATTTTTCAAAGGCAGCATTTTCACAAGAGGCATATATTTGTGCAAATTCAGAGTCATGCTTATACAATTCTTTCATATGTTCAAATCCTAGAAGTCTAGCATCAAGCATAGAGATTAGGGCATACCTCCTAGATAAGGCATCAGCAACAACATTTTCTTTTCCTTGCTTATATTGAATCACATATGGAAACGCTTCAATAAATTCACTCCATTTGGCATGGTGTTTGTTCAGCTTGCTTTGTCCTTTCAAGTATTTTAGTGATTCATGATCACTATGAATAACAAACTCCTTTGGCCAAAGATAATGCTGCCACGTCTCCAACACCCTAACTAATGCATACATCTCCTTGTCATAAGTAGAGTAATTCAAAGGAGCTCCACTTAGCTTCTCACTAAAGTATGCAATTGGTCTTCTTTCCTGCATCAAAACAGCACCTATACCCACTCCGAAAGCATCACATTCAACTTCAAAATTCTTAGAAAAATCAGGTAATGCAAGTAATGGTGCAGAACATAATTTTTCTTTCAGTAATCTAAATGCATGCTCCTGTTCCTCATTCCATCTGAACCCTACATTTTTCTTCACTATTTCATTCAATGGGGCTGCAATTGTGCTAAAATCTCTAACAAACCTCCTATAAATACTAGCAAGACCATGAAAACTCCTAACATCAGTCACGGATTTTGGTGTAGGCCATTCTTTGATGGCTTTTACCTTATCCTCATCAACCTCAATTCCTTTCCCACTCACTACAAATCCTAAGAAAATGACTTTTTTCATGCAGAATGTACATTTCTTTAAATTTGCATACAATTTCTATTTCCTAAGAACTTCAAGCACACATCTTAAATGCATTAAATGATCATTTAAACTTTGACTATACACTAAAATATCATCAAAATACACAACAACAAACTTTCCAAGAAAAGCACGCAAGACATGATTCATTAATCTCATGAAAGTACTAGGTGCATTGCTTAGTCCAAAAGGCATGACTAACCATTCATACAAACCATATTGAGTCTTAAAAGCTTTTTTCCATTCATCTCCTAATATCATTCTTATTTGATGATAACCACTTTTAAGATCTTTTTTCAAAAATATACATGCACCATGCAATTCATCAAGCATATCATCAAGTCTAGGGATTGGATGTCTATACTTTACAGTGATTTTGTTGACGGCATGACAATCCACACACATTCGCATTGATCCATCCTTTTTGGGTACCAAAAGTACCGGTACAGTGCATGGACTCATGCTCTCTCTGACATGACCCTTTGCAAGTAATTCTTCCACCTGTTTTTGTAACTCTTTGGCCTCTTAAAGATTTGTTCTATATGCTGGCCGATTCGGAATTACAGCTCCAGGAACAAAATCAATTTGATGTTCTATTCCTCTGATAGGTGGTAGTCCACTAGATACTTCATCGGGAAAGACATCTTCAAATTCCTGCAACAAAGTCAATGCAACACTAGGAGTAGGAGGATCAAGGTCAGTTACATTAAGAAAAGCTCCCTTACATAGTAAGAGTAGCATCACATTATTTGAAGAATAGGCTTGCCTCACATCTTTTCCCCTAGCAACTAAACTTACTTTCTTCTCACAACTCTCATTTTTATTGTAGATTTTTTTCTTTTTCTCATTTTCTTTTTCTTTATCTTTTTTTATTCTTTGTTTTTCCTCTTGCTCTTTTCTTTCTCTCACTATCTTTTCAGATTCTTTTTGCATTTTCTCTTCCATGGCACCTTGTATTCGTTTTTGGTCTTCAAAAGCCTCCATCAGTGTCAAAGGTGCAAGCGTCAACTTTCGACCTTCAAAATCAAAAGAGTACCTATTTTTGAATGCATCATGTACAGCCCTTCTATCATATTGCCATGGCCTCCCAAGCAGAATATGACTAGCATGCATAGGAACAACATCACATAACACTTCATCCTTATACCTCCCAATGGAAAATGTTAGCAACACTTGCTTAGTCACCCTAACTTCACCACAATCATTAAACCATTGCAACCTATATGGCTTAGAATGTTTTGTAGTAGGGAAATCAAGTTTTTCCACTAGTAGAGTATTAGCCACATTCACGCAACTTCCACTGTCTATTATCATGCTACAAACTCTATCTTTAACTAGACACCTAGTACTAAAGATATTTTCTCTTTTTAGCTCATCACCATCATCTGCCTTTACTTGGGTATTTAAAGCACGCATAACAACTAGAACGTTGCCATGTACAGCATGCTCTACATCACTATCATCACCCATAGGTTGAATGTCATCACTTGAATCATCATTAACAGCCTCATCATCTTCAGATTCTATCTCTCCACTTGGCCTCAACACCATTGCCCTTTTATTTGGACATTGTGCAGCATAATGTCCCTTGCCTAAGCATCTAAAACATTGGATGTCTCTAGTTCTTCCGCTGGAGTTCATTGGTGCCTTACCCTTATCAATCACAATGGGTTTTTCTCCAGCCTTGTTTCCCTCTTTCTTCTCCTTTGAAACAAATTTACTCTCACTAGATTCCCCTTTCTTCCAATTTGGCTTCCATGGAACATTGTTGGTAAAATTCATTCCCATACCCGATCTGGTTGTTTTCTTCTTCTTGAGTTGTTTTTCTACCTTGATTGCCATATTTAACATATCATCAAGCTCCACATAATGATGCAACTCCACTATGTCGGCAATTTCATCTTTCAGCCCATGTAGGAACCGTGCCATAGTTGTTTCCCTTTCTTCTTCTAAATTAGCTTGTATCATAGCCATTTCCATTTCTTGAAAATATTCTTCCACACTTTTATTGCCCTGCACCAGCCCTTGTAATCTTTGATGCAACTCTCTATAGTAGTGTTGTGGAACAAATCAATCTCTCATGACATGTTTCAACTCATCCCAAGTCTGCACTCCTCTCATGCCATTTTTTTCTTCGTTTAGTGAGTAATTGATCCTACCAAACTAATGCATAATCAGTAAACTCTACCACAGCAAGTGTCACCTTCTTTTGCTCACTATAGTTGTGGCAATCAAAGATGAGTTCGGTCTTTCTCTCCCATTCCAAATATGCATCTGGATTTGCTTTGCCTTGGAATGATGGAATTTTCATTTTAATTCCATTAATGTTGTTGTCTACTCTCCCTCTCCCTCTTGCATTTTCCATAGTTTCTTGCCTAATATTTCTGCCACCACCTCTACCACCCATATTACCTCTCATATATCTTGGTCTAATAACATCATCAAGTGCAACAGATTGCTGCCCATCATCATCATCAAGATTATCTTCATCTACATCCTCCAAGTCATTGAAAACTGGCAAATCATTTAGTCCAGCGCGCCTACCTCTATTCTGCCCCTATTTGTGTTTTGCTCCCTATGAAAATTATCTCGTTCATCCCTTCCTAAATTCCTTTGATTTGTAGAGCTTGCTTGCTGCAATTCTTCAATTTGCTTTGAGTGTTTTTCCATATGTTCTCTAATATCAACAAACAACACATTCATCCTTTGAAATTGAGATTGCAATGCCTTAAGAACATAAGAAGCTTCTGGCTCCTCTTGGGGCTGGTTGCTCTCTCGATCACTATCTCGTTTTGTTGACATACTGATTGCTGCAAAACAAATGTTAGAAATATTCTCTCACACACTCCCTCACGTGTTTCACTCTAATCTGGTAACACTCAATCTGTGTTTCACTCAAACTTTGGCTTTTACCCTCTAACAATCTCACCACTCTATGCCTTTTTTCACTCACTTCAGCCCCTTCCAAGTTCTAGCAAGAACTTAATATTTCCTCAACTAAATAACTAAATTGCATGGTTTAAAACATATTCAAGAATGGAACAAGAGTAAAACAAGCTGGAAAAAAAAAACAGAATATCTGATATTTGAAACCTAAGGACGAAAGACACTGAAATTTTAGACAAACATTACTAAAGGGAAGAATTTGACAAAACTGGATTTAGGACAATATATTGAGACAAAATGGAAGAAGAAAAACGAATTTTTAGGTCTCTTATGAAATGTTTATGTTCTGGACCCAAAAATGGCTAACTAGCGGTAATATATGGACAACCAAGCAACCGAACGAATTTTGACATGAAATTTAATATGTAGGCTTAGCTGAATTAGCTGAATATCTAAAACATGCCTGTAAAATTTGAAAGGATTTGGACATGTTTACATACACGTTCACTTTTGGACACAAAACTAGCTAAATTGGCTGCAATATATGGATAACTAGGCAAATGGAGGAATTTTGACTTAAAATTTGATTTTCAAGCTAAGTTTAGCATCTGAAACAAGTATATAAAATTTGAGAAGATTTGGTTATGTGCAAACCCAACTTCAGTTTCTAACCCACTAGCAAATTTGAGAGATTAGTTGCTGTTTACTCTTTTTTTTTCTTTTCTTTTCTGTTCTTTCTTTCTTTTTTTTTTTTAAAAAATTAATCCAGCAACAACATTAAGGAAGAAGGACTCAAAGAAACAAGAAAAGCATACATCTTGTAGAAATTAAACTAATGGCAGAAAATGACTCAAAGGAAGACAATTTTTTTTTGGACATAAACAAGAAGGAATGATGCTAAAAACCTGATTTGGAGAGCCTAAGCTCTGATACCAAATGATGTGAGCCTGCCTTGCTAGGATTTAATTCCTAAGGAAGCTCAAGCTATGGATCGTCTCCAAAACATAAGAACACCAACCAGCACCTTTAACTCAACACCAACTTGTGATGTAAAACTGAAGCTATATGGCTGGAAACCAAAGATTCAAGACCCAACCCCAACTTGTGAAGGAAAAACCTAGAATATAAGTTAAGACCTAGCAAACTTGGTTATTTTTGCAAGGAATTCGTGCAAGTTCTAACCAGAACTCAAAAGAAGGCTAAAAACCTCTCAAAGCTCTCAAAAATGGAGAGAAAACTCAGAATATTCATTAAGTTCAAAGTCTGCCATTACATCTGTTTTTAAAGACTTAAAGAAAGCATAAAACAAGTGAAATGATGGAAAAATACAAATATAATGATGTGGTTACATAAAAGGCATAGGCAGCTATATAGCTTGTCTCCCACTAGCTTTTAAAAGGCATCTTTGACTCCCAATGTGAGTTTCAGCCACTCTTAATATATGGGCATCTAATGGTACGTGAATGGTATGTATTTAGCTCCCAAAGGTATAATGATGGATGCCAATATGTATTCTAACTCCTTTTGGTCAATTGGCCTCTTGGGTAGATTGCAATTTGGACACGTGCAACCAAACAACTTCTTTGCTCTTATTTTCTTCAAGTCTTAACGTTCCAATTGTATTGAGAACATATAGATGTTTGGAAACTAATCCTTGAAGTTTTCTTGCCATTGATCGAGTAACAGGTCCTTGGTGTTGTATGCTAGCAATCAGATCCTCATCAACTTGCTAGCTTCAAGGGATCCTTTCTTGCATCATTCTCCCCCTCTTCAAAAAGATTTGTCCTCAAATCTGCATCATCAAAAGGAGAAAGATCACTTACATTGAAAGTAGCACTAACATTATACGTACCTGGTAAGTCGATCTTGTAGGCATTGTCATTAATCTTCTCCAGCACTTGGAATGGGCCATCTCCCCCTTGCTTGCAACTTGTTCTTCCTTTGGTTAGGAAACCTCTCTTTTCGAAAATGCACCCAAACCCATTCTCCTACTTGAAACTTAATTTCATGTCTCCCTCTATTTGCAGAATCAGCATATCTCTTGTTCCTTTTCTCAATATTCGCCCTTGCTTTCTCATGCATCTCTTTCACCAATTTAGCTTTCTTCTCACCATCTAAACTAACAAGCTCATGAGAAGGTAAAGAAACAAGATCCAAAACTGTTAGTGGGTTAAAACCATAAACAAGCTCAAAAGGTGAATATCCTGTAGAAGAATGAATAGCACGATTATAAGCAAACTCAATAAATGGCAAACAATCTTCCTAAGAACTCAAATTCTTACCCACTAAAGCTCTCAACATGGTACCTAAAGTTCTGTTTACTACTTCTGTTTGTCCATCCGTTTGAGGATGACAAGTGGTGGAAAATAACAACTTGGTACCTAACTTTCCCCAAAGCACACGCCAAAAGTGAGACAAAAACTTGGTGTCTCTATCAGAAACTATGGATTTTGGTATCCCATGAATTTGAACCACCTCCCTAAAGAAGAGTTCGGCCACTAAACTAGCATCATC
This sequence comes from Garcia nutans, assembly GCA_947685225.1. Taxonomy (NCBI): domain Eukaryota; kingdom Viridiplantae; phylum Streptophyta; class Magnoliopsida; order Malpighiales; family Euphorbiaceae; genus Garcia; species Garcia nutans. The sequence continues at coordinate 23,829,854 of CANTUV010000044.1, forward strand.
ACTCTTATGACATGGGATAAAGTGTGCCATCTTACTAAACCTATCAACAACCACAAATATGCTATCTCTCCCCCTCTTAGTCCTTGGTAATCCTAAAACAAAGTCCATACTAATGTCCATCCAAGGAGAACTAGGAACGGGTAATGGCATATACAAACCATGAGACATAGATTTAGACTTAGCTTGCCTACAAGCCAAACAAGCCTTACAAATCCAAATTACATCCCTTTTCATATTTGGCCAATAAAAGTGTTCATTCAGCATGTCTAAAGTCTTATCAACTCCAAAATGCCCCATCAAACCCCCCACAATGTGATTCTAATACTAGCAAATCTCTCATAGAACATCTAGGCATGCATAATTTTGAACCCTTAAACAAAAACCCATCATGTCTATAGAAAGAATTAAAAGCACCATGCTCACAAGCATCATAAACATTGCCGGAATCAGAATCACCAACATATAAGTCCTTTATACATTCAAATCCAAGCAATTTAGTACTCAAAACATTAAGTAAAGCGTACCTCCTTGAAAGTGCATCTGCCACTATATTGTCTTTACCTTGCTTGTATTTGATCACATAAGGAAACTTCTCAATCTTCATAACCCATTTTGCATGTCTTTTATTCAACTTGCCTTGCCCTCTCAAATGCTTCAATGATTCATGGTCTGAATGGATCACGAATTCCTTGGGCAGCAAATAATGTTCCCATACTTCCAATCTCTCACCAAAGCATATAGCTCCTTGTCATAAGTTGAATAATTCAGCTTTGCTCCATTAAGCTTTTCACTAAAGTATGCAATGGGCTTCTTCTCTTGCATCAAAACAGCTCCAATACCTACACCAGAAGCATCACATTCAATTTCAAAAGTAGAATCAAAGTTAGGTAAAGCTAAAACGGGTGCAGTAGAAAGCTTCTCTTTCAAAGCATCAAATGCTTCTTGTTGCTCCTTGCCCCAAACGAATCCCACTTCTTTCTTGATTATGCTAGTCAAGGGGGCTGCCAATGTAGAGAAATTAGGGACAAATCTCCTATAGAAGCTTGCCAATCCGTGAAAACTCCTCACTTCTGTCACACTTGAAGGATTTGGCCACTCTTGGATAGCTTTCACCTTCTCTTGATCAACTTCAATTCCCTGCATACTTACAACAAAACTAAGAAAAACAACCCTATCTAGACAAAAAGAACACTTCTTAAGCTTAGCATAAAGGTTTTGCTCCCTAAGGTTTTCAAGCACTTTCCTAACATGTTCAACATGTTCTTCCTCAGTTTTGCTATAAATCAGAATATCATCAAAGTAAACTACCACAAACTTACCTAAATAAGCTCTCAAAACATGGTTCATTAATCTCATGAAAGTACTAGGTGCATTAGATAAACCAAAAGGCATAACTAACCATTCATACAAACCATATTTCGTTTTGAAGGCAGTCTTCCATTCATCTTCAGGCTTCATGCGAATTTGATGATAACCACTCATAAGATCAATCTTTGTGAAATATTTCGCCCCATGCAATTCGTGTAACATGTCATCAAGTCTAGGAATGGGATGTCTATACTTCACAGTAATCTTGTTCACAGCCCTACAATCAACACACATCCTCCAAGAACCATCTTTCTTAGGTACTAATAAGACTGGAAAGGCACAAGGACTAAGGCTCTCGCGAACCAAGCCTTTCTCCAAAAGCTCTTCAACTTGTCTTTGCATCTCTTTTGTCTCCATCGGATTGCTCCTATATGCTGGCCGGTTTGGAATTGTAGAACCGGGTATGAAGTCAATTTGATGTTCAATCCCTCTTAATGGCGGCAAACAACTAGGAAGGTCTTCAGGAAACACATCCTTAAAATCCTGCAACAAAGACACAAAACTAGAAGGTAAAGAATTAAGAGATTCTTCACTGTCAACAAGTAACAATTCTTTATACATAATAATGAGTACAGGCTGCCCTACATCTATCTCTCTTGCTCTTGCATAAAAAGTATGTTTTGCTTTTTCTCCTTGCTTATTTTCTCTCACCGATGGGCCATTTATTTGTTTTCTTACTTTCTTTTGACTCTCGGCCTCTTTTCCCTTTCTGTACTCACTCACTTTATTATTTTCTCTCTCCCTACCCTTAGAATTACCCTTGGATGTTGAAGAAACATCATTGGCTGAATTTGAACCCCCTTGGTTCATGTTGGCCGAAACTTCTTTCTCCCTCTCTAGCATCTTCTTTTGATCTTCATACACCTCTTGAGGTGATAATGGTGCTAGAACAATCTTCTTTTCTTCATAAGTAAAGGTATACTTATTAGAAAAGCCATCATGTTGTGCCCTTCTATCATGCTGCCATGGTCTTCCTAATAGCAAATGTCCAGCTTGCATTGGCACTACATCACACAAAACCTCATCTTTATACCACCCAATGGAGAATGGTACCTTGACTTGCTTCAACACTTTTACTTCCCCAGCGTCATTGAACCATTGCAACTTGTAAGGATTGGGATGTTTAAAACAAGTTAACCCCAATTTATCCACCATTGTAGTACTAGCAGCATTGGTACAACTTCCACCATCAATGATAAGTGTACAAACCTTACCATTCACCAAACACCTAGAGTGGAAAAGATTCTCCCTTTGATCCAAGCCTTCTTCCTTGACTTGAATATTCAAGGCTCTTCTAGTAACAAGCATCTCTCCATGTTCAGCATTCAAGACTTGATTCTCCCAAGCCTCTTCATCATATTCAGCCCTATCATCACATTCGGCCTCCTCTTCTTCTTCATGTTCAGATTCTGATTCAATTTCCCCTTCATGGGTAGCAATCATCACCCTCTTATTCGAACATTGAGAAGCAATGTGTCCATTTCCCAAACACTTGTAGCATTTAATTTCCCTACTTAGACTAGGTCTAAAAGGTGTTTCCTTGGCTGTTTTTGCATCCCCATCATTCGGCTTCTTGAAATTAGGATTGTAGGAAGAATTCTTTTGGAAAGAACCCCTGTAATCCCCTTTGTAGGAACCTCCACTCGAACTTGAACCCTTGAAGTTTGAAAAATTTCCACTAGCTTTAGTGATGTGAACCAGCATAGCAAGGATCCATTGGTGCTACAACAAGGGCCATTGACGAGGAATAAAGCAAGGAAATATGGCATCACTCTTGGAATGCATATTCAATACTTTATTACAAGAGAGGTGACTGAATTAGCATGGGACAAGTGCGAGAAGGAACTAGAAGACCAACCCAAGCTAGTCATGGTGCTGAATTGTACACATGGTACTGAAATGTGCGAATTGTCCAGCCAATACCACAACCACCCTGTGAAATGTGCTGCTTGTCCAGAAAGTCCCACAACCCCCTGTGAAATCTACTGTTTCACAACCCCCTATACCAGTTTCAGCAAGAACGACTTTGGCATGCTTAACACATGTTTGGGGGCGTGTTTTTGAGTCTTTTAAGTGGTCCCCTCCATATTTTACTTATTAGGTTTTTATTGTAATATTTAGTTAATAGTTTTCCTTATAGGAAATATGTTGATGATATCATTATGCCAAGTGGACCAATCACAAGATCACAATCAAAGAAACTCCAGCATGTGTTCCAGCACTTCATTCAAAGGTGGATTAATGAAGAGGGAGACCAACTTGTAGTGAATATGATGGATCATGAAGAGGAAGTCAGAAAATCACCAACAAGCATGAAGAATCTGCCCATAAGTATGGTGATGGGCATTAGCACAAATTTGGAATATAATATTGACATGGTTTAGTGCTAGTGTGACTAGACACATGTGAACCAACACCAAAATGCATGTGGAATCTGCCCATCAATGTTGTCATAATTATGGGCAGTAATTTAGAGTATATTATTGATGTGGATGAACAATTAATGCTATTGTGACTAGATACATGTAAACCTAGACTTTTAAGCCATTAGTTCTTCTTTTCCAACTATATAAGGATGGGAAAAAGAACTTAATAGGGTTACTACGAAATTGGCAGATTGTTATCATTGTAATCTAAGTGTTTTCAAGTTTGAGAGGTTTTCTTCTTATTCTTGTTGCATGAAGAATTGGTTCTAACTTATCAAGTTTGACTTGTGGCGTTTTAATCAATTCATTTCTTCATCCCAATCACCCAAGTTCTCAATTACAGGTTAGTTGTGGGTTTGGTAGGGAGGATTTGTTTTTGAGTTCTAAGATTCTATGCTAGATGTGTATGTGGGGTTCTAGATGTAATATTTGATCCATGGGTTCCGCATCATTTGGTATCAGAGCTTTGGCTTGAAGATAAATCTCTAGGTATCTTTTATGTTTTAATTATCCAAAGAAAAAAAAAAGAAAAAAAAACGAATCAGATTCAGTTTCTATATTTCTTCATTTTCTGTTCTTGTTGCACCTTGTTCTTATTCTTCAAATCTGTGAACTTTTGTTTAATTTTTCAATTTCTATCCTTGTTTACTGAAAGTTCAAAAGAAAAAAAGAGGAAAAGATCAAAAGAAAAACAAAAAAAAAAGGAAAAGAGAATCAGATTCAACTTCCTCAACATAAAAGAAAAAAAAAATCGTACCTGTTTCTGTCCAGAATTTTTCTTCACAAATGTTTGAGATTTTTTGCATATTTATACCATTAACAGCTTGCTACCTTATTATATTTGATCAAATTACATCAGCTCCTCATTATGCATCCATTTAGCATTTAAAATCTGATATTTAGAGCCTTTCTTGCATTGGGAATAGATTTAGGTTGCATATTCAGATTACTCATTGGAGTGATTTGAATTCTTTTTTTTTTAGGGATCCAGAATTGTTTTTCTTTGTATTCTTAGTTTCATTCTTTCATATACCTCTTGTTTCTTGTATGCATTAAGTAGCTAATTCTCAATCATAGTTACTTTGGTTTGATTAACACAAATACTTTTGCTTCTTGTGATAACTTTCAGTTCTTGTTGTCTAAAATTAAATTGCTTCTAGAATTGCAGAATTCATTTTGTTCATTAGGTTCCTTGTAGAGTCTTTAAAACAAAACTTGTTCTACTTGATTTAAGTGGATTCAATTCTGAAATTCAACTTGATAAAAGAAGAATTGAGAGGTAAAAGGGACCAAGGTTTGAGTGAAATACAAGAGGAGTGTCAATCTGATCTTGAGTGAAACACGTAAGGGAGTGAGGTGAGGAAATTTTCTTTATTAACATTTTCTTGTAGGTTCTTCTTACACCATGTCAAATTCTGGAAGTGAAAAACGTGATATGACCATAAATGACATAGCCTTCATGTTAGAGGCAATGCAAAGGAGATTTGAAAGGTTTGATTTGACCATAAACAACATGAGAGGTGATGTAGACAGCATAATGCAAAGGCAGCGGAATGATACTAATCGAAGGGGGCAAAATAGAGGGAGAGGAAACATGATGAATGATGATGAGATAGAGAGGGAAGATGATGAAGAAAGTGAGCAATCAATTGCTCAAAGAAGACCTCAACAAAGGGACAGTAACATATCTTCCATAAAAATGAAGATACCATCCTTCAAGGGGAGAAATGATGTTGAAGCTTACCTTGAATGGGAAAGAAAAGTTGAGTTGGTGTTTGATTGTCACAACTATAGTGAAATGAAGAAAGTTAAAATTGCAGCAGTTGAATTCACAGATTATGCACTAATTTGGTGGGATCAATTGATGATTTCCAAGAGGAGAAATGGAGAAAGAACCATCAGTACTTGGGCTGAAATGAAAACTGTGATGAGAAAGAGATTTGTACCATCTTACTACTATAGGGAGCTTCACCAAAAATTACAGCGGTTAACTCAAGGATCCATGTCAGTGGAGGATTACCATAAAGAGATGGAGATGATCATGAGTAGAACTAATATAGAGGAGGATCCAGAAATCACTATGGCTCGATTTTGAGTGGGCTGAATAGAGAGATAGCTAACATAATTGAATTACATCATTATGTGGAGCTTGAAGATATGGTACACATGGCCATGAAAGTGGAGAAGCAACTGAAACTCAAGGGAGCAGCCAAGGGATTTTCTAATTCCAGCTCTAGTTTCACTTCAAAATGGCCAAAGAAAGATGATAATCCTAAAGGGAAGGAGGCTGCCTGGAAAGGAAAGGAAAAACAAGTTCTAGATGACCCTAAAGGTAACTCTAAAACATCTAACTCTAATCAAAAGCATAGTACCATTAAATGCTTTAGGTGTTTAGGAGTAGGGCATATAGCATCTCAATGTCCAAATAAGAAAATCATGTTGATACGAGATAATGGTGAAATTGATAGTGCTAGTGAACATGAAAGTGATGATGATAATGATAGCATGCCACCATTAGAAGAAATAGAACATATTATTGAATATCCTGCCCATGGTGAATCTTTGGTTATTAGAAGAGCTTTAAACATGCAAATTAAAGATGAAGAAAGTAATCAAAGAGAGAACATTTTCCATACTCGTTGCATTGTGAATGGAAAAGTGTGCAGCATGATCATTGATGGGGGTAGTTGTGCAAATGTTGCTAGTACTGATTTTGTGGATAAATTAGGGTTAGCATGCACAAAACATCCTAGTCCTTACAAGCTGCAATGGTTGAATGATAGTGGAGAGGTGAGGGTAACAAAGCAGGTTCTGTTTCTTTTGCAATTGGGAGATACAAGGATGAAGTTTGCTGTGATGTTGTGCCTATGCATGCTAGCCATATCCTTCTTGGTCGTCCATGGCAGTTTGATAGAAAAGCTTTGCATGATGGCTTTAAGAATCATTATTCTTTCAGCCTAAATGGTTTAAATTTCACTCTTGCTCCATTGTCACCTAAACAAGTGTATGAAGATCAAGTAAATATTTTGAGATCATTTGAAAAGAATTCTAGTGGTGAGGGTAAAACAAATAAAAATGGAGTAAAAGAGGCCAGGTGTGAGGAAAAGAATGATAAAAATGGCCCCTTGGTGAGAGAAAAAGAGAAAGGGAGAGAAAATAAAAGAGAGTGTTTCTATGCAAAAGAAAAGGAGTTAAGGAGTGCTTTTTGTGAGAAAAGAAGTCTGATTGTACTTAGGTGCAAAGAGACCTTGATTTCTACATCTAACCTTGATAACCCTTTGCCTAGTTGTGTTAGTTCTCTTTTACAGGAATTTGGAGATGTTTTTCCAGAAGATGTACCCAAAGGTTTACCACCTTTAAGAGGGATTGAGCATCAAATTGACTTCATTCCGGGCTCAACAATTCCTAACCGACCAGCATATAGAAGTAATTCGGAGGAAACCAAGGAACTTCAAGGGCAAGTGGAGGAGTTGCTAGCAAAGGGACATGTGTGTGAAAGTATTAGTCCATGTACTATTCTGGTTTTACTAGTCCTAAAGAAGGATGAATCATTTGCCCATAAAGCAAATAAAAGAAGGAAACATGTGATTTTCCAACCTGGTAATTGGGTATGGGTTCATGTGAGAAAGAAAAGATTTCCTAAACAAAGAAAATCCAAGTTGGATGCAAGGGGAGATGGTCCTTTCCAAGTATTAGAGCAAATCAATGACAATGCCTACAAGATCGACTTACCTGGTGAGTATGATGTTAGTGCTACTTTTAATGTAACTGATTTATCTCCTTTTGATGATGCAGATTTGAGGATAAATCTTTTTAAAGAAGGGGAGAATGATGTGAACCAGCATAGCAAGGATCCATTGGTGCTACAACAAGGGCCATTGACGAGGAATAAAGCAAGGAAATATGGCATCACTCTTGGAATGCATATTCAATACTTTATTACAATAGAGGTGACTGAATTAGCATGGGACAAGTGCGAGAAGGAACTAGAAGACCAACCCAAGCTAGTCATGGTGCTGAATTGTACACATGGTGCTGAAATGTGCGAATTGTCCAGCCAATACCACAACCACCCTGTGAAATGTGCTGCTTGTCCAGAAAGTCCCACAACCCCCTGTGAAATCTACTGTTTCACAACCCCCTATACCAGTTTCAGCAAGAACGACTTTGGCATGCTTAACACATGTTTGGGGGCGTGTTTTTGAGTCTTTTAAGTGGTCCCCTCCATATTTTACTTATTAGGTTTTTATTGTAATATTTAGTTAATAGTTTTCCTTATAGGAAATATGTTGATGATATCATTATGCCAAGTGGACCAATCACAAGATCACAATCAAAGAAACTCCAGCATGTGTTCCAGCACTTCATTCAAAGGTGGATTAATGAAGAGGGAGACCAACTTGTAGTGAATATGATGGATCATGAAGAGGAAGTCAGAAAATCACCAACAAGCATGAAGAATCTGCCCATAAGTATGGTGATGGGCATTAGCACAAATTTGGAATATAATATTGACATGGTTTAGTGCTAGTGTGACTAGACACATGTGAACCAACACCAAAATGCATGTGGAATCTGCCCATCAATGTTGTCATAATTATGGGCAGTAATTTAGAGTATATTATTGATGTGGATGAACAATTAATGCTATTGTGACTAGATACATGTAAACCTAGACTTTTAAGCCATTAGTTCTTCTTTTCCAACTATATAAGGATGGGAAAAAGAACTTAATAGGGTTACTACGAAATTGGCAGATTGTTATCATTGTAATCTAAGTGTTTTCAAGTTTGAGAGGTTTTCTTCTTATTCTTGTTGCATGAAGAATTGGTTCTAACTTATCAAGTTTGACTTGTGGCGTTTTAATCAATTCATTTCTTCATCCCAATCACCCAAGTTCTCAATTACAGGTTAGTTGTGGGTTTGGTAGGGAGGATTTGTTTTTGAGTTCTAAGATTCTATGCTAGATGTGTATGTGGGGTTCTAGATGTAATATTTGATCCATGGGTTCCGCATCATTTAGAGTAGCTAGTTTTTGAAATAACTTTATTCTTCAATCTTCTCTCTATCTTCATGGCCTTTTGAACTAACTCTTCCATTGTGTTGAATTCATACATCTCCAATTCACTGGCTATGTTCAAATTCAATCCCCCAAGAAATCGTGACAGCTTCTTGTCTTCATCTTCATCAATATTTGCCCTAGCCATGATCATCTCCATCTCTTTGTGGTACTCTTCCACACTTCTTCCACCTTGAACTAGTCTTGCTAGTCGATTGTACAAATCCCGAATGTAGTGAGATGGTACAAATCGACTTCTCATTTGTTCTTTCAAGGTTGGCCATTCAGGAATAGGCCGCATACCTTTCCCTCTTCTATTAGCTTTCAATTGATCCCACCAAAAGGTAGCATACCCCTTGAACTCTACGGCTGCCAAAACTGATTTCTTCTCTTCGATGTAGTTATGGCATTCGAAAATCTGCTCAACTTTTCTCTCCCATTCTATGAACTCTTCTGCATTGTTCTTCCCTTCAAAGGAAGGAATCTTCATCTTGATGGAAGTAAGGTCACCATTAGTGGTAGGTTGATTTCCACCTTCATCTTCATCTTCTACCCTTTCGGCTGCTTCTAGGGCTTCAAGATTTCCTTGCCCTTCTCTCCTAAGCACTCTTCTAGCTCGCATTATGGGATTTGGATATGCGGCTGGTTGCCCTTGTTGCACTTGCTGAATTGTTGTGCTTGTCGTGCTGCATTCTCTTGCAATCTAGTATCCATCATCTCCATTCGACCAAGCATTGCTGCCAAAGTCTCATTAAGCCTAGCCAAGCTTTAGGCCATAGCTCCTTCTTTGCTAGTCTCTTCTCCTTTTCCAGCCATGTTAACAAATAAACAAACTCAAAGAAACAAGATTAGTAATAATCGAAATTCACTCAAGTGTTTAGAATTACCTCACTTTTCTTGTCTTCCTTGATTGCACTTCAGAACCAAGCTCACCAACCAACAATTGTCAAGTCGTTCAAGAAACTAGAACCTAAATCCTAGAACTAGATAGAAAACAAGACAAGTATCTGGAGGCAATGCAAGGTAATTTGCACTACACGATATAAAACCAAGTATCGACACAAGAAATTGATACTTAGCAATGTAATGGAATTAAAAGCTAGATAAAGAAATCAGAAACAATGAAGCCAATAAACAAGATAAATTTGGATATAATTAATCAAAAACAACCCAAACTTGGCAAGCTGCTTTATGGACCTAATCAATTCTACCCAAAATGCTAGCTTCTAGACTCTAATTCCCACCTATAACACTCAAATAATATGAATATTAAGGTCTGATTTTCGAATTCCAAAAGCCCCTCAAAAGTTGAAATTTTTCGCCCAAAAATTTTATTACTTCTCACCCACCTAGATATGATCCTTAGCACCCAAATAGCAAGAATATCAAACAATTTTTGTTGAGATAGTTTTGTACTCTTTTTTTTTATTTTTGCTTCCTCTCACTATCCCCTTGATTCGGGACTTATCCCAAGGACTTTTCGAAATCTGGACTTAATTCGCAACCCCATATTCACTCAAGACCAAATCGAAATCAAACTTGAACACAAACTCTAGCTTTTGCTTTCTTTCAAGAACCCTAATTCTTGGTTTCGAAATTCTCCAAGAATCCTTTCCTAGGTTTCATTTTCACCCTAAGAATACCCTCCTTCAATTCGGCCTTGATCAGAATTGATATATGACTCTTTTTTGAAAATTAAAGACTAGACTCTCTAAGAATCCTAAAATGCAGAAATTTAAAAGACCTAAATTAACAAACCCTAGAAAGACAAAGTAGATAAAAATTACCTTGTAGCAAGGCTCTAATACCAAATGAAGCGGACCCTTAGCAACGATGGCAGCAAACCCAACGTATAACAATGGTAGAGAACTCCTTGAAACTTGATAATCACCTCCTAAGGAACCCAATGCCTATAAAGAGACGCGAACTCACTATGATTGAAGGATTTAGTTGGTAAGATGAAGGAAACGCCACAACTCTTGTTGATAAGTAAACCTAATTCTTGATGCAAAGAAAGAATTAAAGAATCCACTCTAATCTCTCTCACACGAAAATTCACAAGAAGAACTTGTAGAAGAATTTAAAAATTTTTATTAATTGTCGTAGTCTGAAATTCGGCCTAATAGTGCCCTTAAATAAGGGTTACAAAATTTCTAATTGCATATGGAAAACTAAAACATTCCTAATTGCATAAGGAAAACATCCCTAATTGCATAAGAAAAACATAAAGTATGGAAACAAAATCCTAATCCACTAAGGAAAATATAAAGTATGGAAACAAAATCCTAATCCAATAAGGAAAATATAAAGTATGGAAACAACCAAACTAATCCCTTCAACATAAGAAATGCCCCACACTATTTGGGCTGTCCATGGGCCTTAAATTACTTCCCAAGGCTTTATATGAACCCCCATGGACCTTTCTTGCACATTGGACCTTTCTTTAGCTAGCCTTTAGCTTCCACACTAAGCATCATAATCAGCTTTGGTGTGCCTTCTTCAAGCTCTATCTCCATCTTCTTGAATGATAATTCTTGAAGCTCTTTGGAAATCTCTTCTTGAATATGCAAAGCCATACTAACTTGATATCTCTTTGCCTTGCTCCTAGTGATTGGTCCACTTGCTAGCTTCAAGGGATCCTTTCTTGCATCACAATGCTTTTAGGAATGCTATGAAATTGCACAATTTCACCAAAGAACAAATTTGTAAAGTATGTGGCATTATCGATTTTATGACGAGGTATAAAATATGCCACTTTCGAAAACCTATCAGCCACTACAAAAATGGAATCTCTACCCTTCACAGAAATCTATAGAAATAGAAATAATACAAATACAAAATCTATAGAAATGTCAGTCTAAGGGTGGGTAGGAACAGGTAAAGGCATATATAACCCATGATTCATTGACTTAAACTTTGCTTGCCTACGTTCAAGATAATTAGTAATAAAATTTTGCACATCAACTCTCATCTTAGACTAATAAAAATGCTCACTTAATACATCTACTGTTTAGAAACAATAAAATGGCCCATCAATCCACCATATTAGGACTCTTTCACAAGCAACAAACGAATTAAGCAACTAGGCACACATAATTTATTTTCTCTAAAATGGAACCATCTAACTTATAGAACTTACCAAATGTACTCTTTTCACAAGCCTGAAAAATAAGAGCAAAATTAGTATCTTTATCATACAAAGTTTTAAGAAATTCAAATCCTAGAATTCTAGCATCTAAAGTAGACAAAAGATTGTACTTTCTAGACAATGCATCTGCAATGGTATTTTCCTTGCCATTTTTGTACTTGATGACATAGGGACACATTTCAATGAACTCTACTCATTTAGTTTGGTGCTTGTTCAACTTACCTTGCCCCTTTAAGAACTTTAATGATTGGTGGTTTGTATGGATAACATACTCCTTAGGCCATAGATAATGTTGCTAATGCTCCAATGCTTGCACTAAGGCAAACAGCTCCTTGTTGTATGTCTGGTAGTTCAACACAGTACCATTGAGCTTTTCACTAAAGAAAGTAATTGGCTTCTTATCCTACATCAAAGCAACTCCTATGCCTACACCAGAAACATCACACTCAATCTTAAAAGCTTTAGAAAAGTTAATTAAATTTAGAACTGTTGCATTACACAATTTCTCTTTCAACAAGGTAGCTGCTTTGTCTTGCTCATCACCCCAAACAAAAGCATTATTCTTTTTAATTACAATAGTTAAGGTTGAATCAATGGTATTAAAATCTTGCACAAATTGCATATAAAAACTAGCCAAACCATGGAAGCTACGAACCTCACTAATTGTCTTAGGAGTTGGCCATTTTTTAATAGCACTAATTTTCTCTTCATCTACTTCTGCTCCATCCTTAATAACAACAAATCCTAGAAACACAACTCTATCCAAACAAAAGTAACACTTCCTTAAATTAGCAAAGAAATATTCTTTTTGTAAAACTAACAAAACACTATACAAATGCAACAAAAATCATCAAAAGACTTAGAATATATGAGAATGTTATCAAAATAAACCATAACAAATATTCCAATGAACTCTTTCAAAATATGATTCCTTAAGCGTATAAAAGTACTAAGTGCATTAGTTAAGCCAAATGGCATAACTAATCACTCATACAAACCATACTTTGTTTTGAAAGTAGTTTTCCACTCATCCCCTTCCTTCATCCTAATCTAATGATAACCACTCTTACGATCTATCTTTCTAATTATGACACTACCACGCAACTCATCAAGCATGTCATCTACGTTAGGTATGGGATGATGATACTTTACCATAATGTTGTTTACCATATGACATCCATGCACATCCTCCATGACCCATCTTTCTTGTGTACTACAACACCGAAACTACATAAGTGCTCATGCTCTCCTTATGTAACCCTTTGTCAATAAAACCTCAACTTGGCATTGAAGCTCATTTGTTTCCTCTAGATTACTGATGCGGCTGGGCCAAGCCCTTCCCAGAAGGTCACCCATCCTAGTACTTACCCTGCATCAACAGGCTTAACCGAAAAAGAACGCTTACCATTTCTACCAAAAGCTTAAGCTGTCAGCAGAGGTGCACCCATTTTCTTTATTTGGATCAAACATGGGCTCACTAGTCTCTTTCGACTTTATGTGCCACCTTGTCAAACCTGATCCACAACCCTCCAAACTCTCGGACATATCATTCCCTCCCTCTTTAAGGAGGTTCATCCTCGAACCTGGAGCAGTGGGACCAGACCCGATAAATAGGCTCTAATACCAAATGATGTGACTGGGCCAAGCCCTTTCCAGGAGGTCACCCATCCTAGTACTTACCCTGCACCAGCACGCTTAATAAAAAAGAACGCTAACCATTTCTACCAAAAGCTTAAGCTGTCAGTAGAGACACACCCATTTTCTTTATTTGGATCAAATATGGGCTCACCAATCTCTTTAGACTTTATGTGCCAGCTTGTCAAACCTAGTCCACAACCCTCCAAACCCTCGGACATATCAATTACTCTTATATGCTGGTTTGTTTGGAATTGAGGCTCCGGGGATGAAATAAATTTGATGTTCAGTTCCACAAATGGGTGACCACCATTCGGAATCTCCTCAGGGAATATGCCATTGAACTCCTACAAAAGAGACATAAAAAAAACCAACAAAATTTGTCAATATCATTCACATTGAAATAAGCCTTCTGTATTCAAGTACAAATATGCTTTTATGAGAAAACAAAACCTCTCTTATATTACTTATTTTGGCATAAAAGCTCTCTTTCTTTTTCTCACTCGCTATCAACTCTTCACCCTCATTTTCTCTCTTTGCTTTTCCCTTGGAGCTCTCTCCTCTGACGCGGACCCTTAGCAACGATGGCAGCAAACCCAACGTATAACAATGGTAGAGAACTCCTTGAAACTTGATAACACCTCCTAAGGAACCCAACGCCTATAAAGAGACGCGAACTCACTATGATTGAAGGATTTAGTTGGTAAGAAGAAGGAAAATGCCACAACTCTTGTTGATAAGTAAACCTAATTCTTGATGCAAAGAAAGAATTAAAGAATCCACTCTAATCTCTCTCACATGAAAATTCACAAGAAGAACTTGTAGAAGAATTTGAAAATTTTTATTCAATGTTGTATCTCAAATTCGGCCTAATAGTGCCCTTAAATAAGGGTTACAAAATTCCTAATTGCATATGGAAAATTAAGACTAAAACATTCCTAATTGAATAAGGAAAGCATTCCTAATTGCATAAGGAAAACATTCCTAATTGCATTAAGGAAAAACATTCCTAATTGCATAAGGAAAACATTCCTAATTGCATAAGGAAAAACATTCCTAATTGCATAAGGAAAATATAAAGTAATCCTAATCCACTAAGGAAAATATAAAGTATGGAAACAAAATCCTAATCCACTAAGGAAAATATAAAGTATGGAAACAAAATCCTATTTTTAAGCCTTCCATAATGATATAAAACGTGGCCCATTAAACAGAATTAATAATCTTTAAGCAGTGGGTCCATCAAGCTATTCTCACAGGGCTTCAGAAATCTCACAGGTACGTGTGAAACTGGCTGCACTTCAAGCTTTTCTTCCAATCACTTCCATCATCTTACTAAGGCCTTAAATTACTTCCCAAGGCTTTATATGAATCCCCATGGACCTTTCTTGCACGTTGGACCTCTTTAGCTAGCCTTTAGCTTCCATTTTCACACTAAGCATCATAATCAGCTTTGGTGTGCCTTCTTCAAGCTCTATCTCCATCTTCTTGAATGATAATTCTTGAAGCTCTTTGGAAATCTCTTCTTGAATATGCAAAGCCATACTAACTTGATATCTCTTTGCCTTGCTCCTAGTGATTGGTCCACTTGCTAGCTTCAAGGGATCCTTTCTTGCATCATTCTCCCCCTCTTCAAAAAGATTTGTCCTCAAATCTGCATCATCAAAAGGAGGAAGACCACTTACATTGAAAGTAGCACTAACATTATACGTACTTGGTAAGTCGATCTTGTAGGCATTGTCATTAATCTTCTCCAGCACTTGGAATGGGCCATCTCCCCTTGCTTGCAACTTGTTCTTCCTTTGGTTAGGAAACCTCTCTTTTCGAAAATGCACCCAAACCCAATCTCCTACTTGAAACTTAATCTCACGTCTCCCTCTATTTGCAGAATCAGCATATCTCTTGTTCCTTTTCTCAATATTCGCCCTTGCTTTCTCATGCATCTCTTTTGTCTCCATAGGATTGCTCCTATATGCTGGCCGATTTGGAATTGTAGAACCGGGTATGAAATTAATTTGATGTTCAATCCCTCTTAATGGCGGCAAACCACTAGGAAGGTGTTCAGGAAACACATCCTAAAAATCCTGCAACAAAGACACAAAACTAGAAGGTAAAGAATCAAGAGATTCTTCACTGTCAGCAAGTAATAATTCTTTATACATAATAATGAGTACAGGCTGCCCTACATCTATCTCTCTTGCTCTTGCATAAAAAGTATGTTTTGCTTTTTCTCCTTGCTTATTTTCTCTCACAGATGGGCCATTTATTTGTTTGCTTACTTTTTTTTGACTCTTGGCCTCTTTTCCCTTTCTGCACTCACTCACTTTATTATTTTCTCTCTCCCTACCCTTAGAATTACCCTTGGGTGTTGAAGAAATATCATTGGCTGAATTTGAACCCCCTTGGTTCATGTTGGCCGAAACTTCTTTCTCCCTCTCTAGCATCTTCTTTTGATCTTCATACACCTCTTGAGGTGATAATGGTGCTAGAACAACCTTCTTTCCTTCATAAGTAAAGGTATACTTATTAGAAAAGCCATCATGTTGTGCCCTTCTATCATGCTGCCATGGTCTTCCTAATAGCAAATGTCCAGCTTGCATTGGCACTACATCACACAAAACCTCATCTTTATACCACCCAATGGAGAATGGTACCTTGACTTGCTTCAATACTTTTACTTCCCCAGCGTCATTGAACCATTGCAACTTGTAAGGATTGGGATGTTTAAAACAAGTTAACCCCAATTTATCCACCATTGTAGTACTAGCAGCATTGGTACAACTTCCACCATCAATGATAAGTGTACAAACCTTACCATTCACCAAACACCTAGAGTGGAAAAGATTCTCCCTTTGATCCAAGCCTTCTTCCTTGACTTGAATATTCAAGGCTCTTCTAGTAACAAGCATCTCTCCATGTTCAGCATTCAAGACTTGATTCTCCCAAGCCTCTTCATCATAGTTTGCCCTATCACCACATTCGGCCTCCTCTTCTTCTTCATGTTCAGATTCTGATTCAATTTTCCCTTCATGGGTAGCAATCATCACCCTCTTATTCGGACATTGAGAAGAAATGTGTCCACTTTCCAAACACTTGTAGCATTTAATTTCCCTACTTGGAGTAGGTCTAGAAGGTGTTTCCTTGGCTGTTTTTGCATCCCCATCATTTGTCTTCTTGAAATTAGGATTGTAGGAAGAATTCTTTTGGAAAGAACCCTTGTAATCCCCTTTGTAGGAACCTCCACTCGAACTTGAACCCTTGAAGTTTGAAAATTTTCCACTAGCTTTAGAGTAGCCAGTTTTCAAAATAGCTTTATTCTTCAATCTTCTCTCTATTTGCATGGCCTTTTGAACTAACTCTTCCATTGTGTTGAATTCATACATCTCCAATTCATTGGCTATGTTCAAATTCAATCCCCCAAGAAATCGTGACATCTTCTTGTCTTCATCTTCATCAATATTTGCCCTAGCCATGATCATCTCCATCTCTTTGTGGTACTCTTCCACACTTCTTCCACCTTGAACTAGTCTTGCTAGTCTATTGTACAAATCCGGAATGTAGTGAGATGGTACAAATCGGCTTCTCATTAGTTCTTTCAAGGTTGACCATTCAGGAATAGGCCTCATACCTTTCCCTCTTCTATTAGCTTTCAATTGATCCCACCAAAAGGTAGCATACCCTTTGAACTCTACGGCTGCCAAAACTGATTTCTTCTCTTCGGTGTAGTTATGGCATTCAAAAATCTGCTCAACTTTCCTCTCCCATTCTATGAACTCTTCTGCATTGTTCTTTCCTTCAAAGGAAGGAATCTTCATCTTGATGGAAGTAAGGTCACCATCAGTGGTAGGTTGATTTCCACCTTCATCTTCATCTTCTACCCTTTCGGCTGCTTCTAGGGCTTCAAGATTTCCTTGCCCTTCTCTCCTAAGCAATCGACACAAGCAAATGATACTTAGCAATGTAATGGAATTAAAAGCTAGATAAAGAAATCAGAAACAATGAAGACAATAAACAAGACAAATTTGGATATAATAAATCAAAAACAACCCACACTTGGCAAGCTGCTTTATGGACCTAATCAATTCTACCCAAAACGCTAGCTTCTAGACTCTAATTCCCACCTATAACACTCAAATAACATGAATATTAAGGTCTGATTTTCGAATTCCAAAAGCCCCTCAAAAGGTGAAATTTTTTGCCCAAAAATTTTATTACTTCTCACCCGCCTAGATTTGATCCTTAGCACCCAAATAGCAAGAATATCAAACAATTTTTGTTGAGGTGATTTTGTACTCTTTTTTTTTTTTGCTTCCTCTCACTATCCCCTTGATTCGAGACTTAATTTACTCCCAAGAGCTTTTTCGAAATCTGGACTTAATCAAATCGAAATCAAACTTGAACAAAAACTCTAGCTTATGCTTTCTTTCAAGAACCCTAATCTTGGTTTCGAATCCATTTAAGATGCAAGGCTTCGGTTTCGAAATTCAATCAGACTCCTTTTCCTAGGTTTCAAATTACTCTTTGAACAATCTTTAGACTTTTTGAATTTTGATATATGACTCTTTTTCGAAAATTAAAGACTAGACTCTCTAAGAACCCTAAATCGCTGAAATTTAAAAGACATTAACAAACCCAAGAAAGAGAAAGTAGATAAAAATTACCTTGTAGCAAGGCTCTGATACCAAATGACGCGGACCCTTAGCAACGATGGCAGCAAACCCAACGTATAACAATGGTAGAGAACTCCTTGAAACTTGATAACACCTCCTAAGGAACCCAACGCCTATAAAGAGACGCGAACTCACTATGATTGAACAGAGCCAACGCTCTAGATCAGGTTTTATCCCTATCAATTTGTTTTCGTTCCTTCTTTTGTTATTTGCGTTTTTGTTACTTTGATCCAATTGTTGAATTCGTTCTCTTATTTTCCTTGTTCCTCTGAATTGTTTTCTTGGTGGGTTATTTTCGTTTTTGTTTTCTTCACCTGTTATTTGCGTTTTCGTTTTTCTTTGTGGGTTATTTTTGTTTTTGTTTTCATAAAACCTAAATTCGAAATTCAGGGAAAGTGTTCTAAATCCGAATCTTGTTCTTGTTATTCATTCTGATTTGAATTCGAAATTCACCAAAGTGTTCTAAATCCGAATCTTGTTCTTATTAATCATTCTGATTTGAATTCGAAATTCAACAAAGTGTGCTAAACTCGAATCTTGTCTTGATTATTCATTCTGATTTAGTTTCGAAATTCAAAGAAAGTGCTTCAAATTCGATCTTGTTCTTGTTACCTGATTGGAAAAAAGTTTCGTGTGGTGTGAACTAGGGCTGCCCTTCAAAAGAGATAGTGAGAGGGAGAAAAAAAAAGAGTATAGAATCACTTCAAGAAAAATATTTTCGTTTTCCTTGTTATTTAGGTGCTAAGGGTCGAATCTAGGTGGGTTAGAAGTAACTGAATTTTTTTTTCACGAAATTTCAGATTTTGTGATACTACACATGGAAGGCTATTTGAGTTGTTTCATAAAGTGTGATTCACCTAAGAATGTAAAAGATATCAGCTTGAGAGGTGTGAGCTGAACCGTGAGTGATTTCATATATTGAGTGAAACACGAGAGACCAACCTTCATCTATTGAGTGTAAACACGTGAGGGAGTGTTGTGAGGCCTTTTATTTGTTTTGTGCTAACCTTTTATTGCAAGAAAAATGTCTAGGAGAGATGAAAGTGATAGCAGGGGTGTTTCGATTGATCCAGCTCGATTGCGAGAGGCGCAGCAAGCTGAATTTACACGTTTATACCGCACTATGGAGAACATAATAGAAACATTGGAGCGCATGGATTTGAGGTTGCAGAGTGTTGAAAGAGCCACACCGGAGCACATTGAGAGGCAAAGAGGTGGCAGAAATTGAATGCAACAGCCTGAACATTTGGAAGATGAAAATGAGCTTGAGTAGGATAATGCAAGTCTGGTTGGAGGAGCTCTACATAGAGGTGGAGGTAGAGGAGGATGTGGTGCTGGTAGAGGTAGAGGAAGGATGAATAATAATCCTTTCTATGGTAGAAATCATGGTGATGATGAAGTCGTTGATAGGAGCTTGGGAAGCATCAAGCTGAAAATTCCTAATTTTCATGGTAAATCAGATCCAGAAGCTTATTTGCAATGGGAGAAGCAGGTTGACCTCATATTTGATTGCCATCGATGTACTGAGGAAAAGAAGGTCAAGCTTATTGTTACTCAATTTACAGATTATGCTATAGCTTGGTGGGATCAGTTAGTGACTAGTAGAAGAAGGAATTTGGAGTATCCTATTGAGACTTGGGCTGATCTTAAATCAGTCATGAGGAAGAGGTTTATGCCTAGACATTTCCATAGGGAAATCATGCAGAGACTTCAGGTTCTCAAGCAAGGAAGTAAAAGTGTTGATGACTACTACAAAGAGATGGAGATGTTGATGACTAGAGCTAACCTAGATGAGGATGTAGAGGCTACTATGGCACGTTTCTTGGCTGGTTTGAATTCGGATATTGCTGACCAGGTTGATTTGCAGCCATATGTGGAGTTAGAAGAGATGGTGCATATTGCCATCAAGGTGGAAAAACAACTCCAAGGAAGACGACCATCAAGGTATTATTCAAAACCTGTTTCTAATTCTTTTTCTCCTTGGAATAGGGAAGGAAGGCATGATTACAAGGAAAGAAACAAGGCTGGTCAAGATAGTGGGAAAGTGAAGGCCGAATCAAGTTCTAAAGACAAGTCCAAAGTTGAAGAGCCTAAGCTGCGAAATCGAGATATTAAGTGTTGGAAGTGCCAAGGTGTGGGACATATCAGCAAAGAATGTCCAAACAAGAGAGTTATGACCATGAGAAATGGTGAGATAGTGATTGATGAAGAGGAAGACGACAATGAGAGTGATGATGGTGAGATGCCAGCATTGGAAAGTTGTAGTGATGGGAGCATTGAAGAACCAATTAAGGGTGACTTGCTGGTTACTAGGCGTGCTCTTAATATGCAATTGAAGGAGGAAAACCATGAAGAACAATGAGACAACTTGTTCCATACAAGGTGTCACGTTCAAGGCAAGGCTTGTAGTATGATTGTGGATGGTGGAAGCTGTACCAATGTGGTAAGTACATTTTTGGTTGATCGATTGGGGCTGCCTATGAAACTTCACCCACATCCTTACAAACTTCAGTGGCTGAATGATTGTGGAGAGGTTAAGGTAAATCGACAATCTATCATTTCTTTTTCCATTGGTAAGTATCATGATGAGGTGTTGTGTGATGTGGTGCCAATGCATGCTGGAGAGATTCTACTTGGACGTCCATGGCAGTATGATAGGCGAGCTAAGCATGATGGATATCTCAATCGGTATTCATTCACTAAGGATGGACGAAAGACAATTCTGACACCACTCTCTCCAAAAGAAGTGTATGAAGACCAATGTAAAATGGAAAGAATGAGACTTGAATTTGAAAAGAAAGAAAGAGAGAGTGACAAAAAAATGAGTGAAAAAAATCAGATTGCATATGAAAAGAAAGAAAGAGAGAGTGACAAAAAAAATGAGTGAAAAAAATCAGATTGCAAATGAAAAGAAAGAGAGAAGAAAAATCAAAACAAATTCAGTTTGAGAAAAATAGAGAAGGAGAGAAGAATGTGAGTTTGTTAGCTAGTACAAGTGAGGTTAAACATGCTTTTTACACTAAACAGCCTATGTTTGTGCTTTTGTGCAAAGAGGCTCGTTTAGATACTACTATTTCTAACCAATCTTTGCCTAGTGTGTTTGTTGATCTTTTGCAGGAATATGCAGATTTGTTTCCCGAAGAAATGCCTGATGAATTGCCGCCAATCAGAGGCATAGAGCATCAAATTGATTTCATTCCTGGAGCTTCCATTCCCAATAGGCCAGCGTATCGAGCTAATCCTTTTGAGACAAAGGAGATACAAAAGCAAGTGGAGGAATTGCTAGCTAAGGGATATGTGAGGGAAAGCTTGAGTCCTTGTTCAGTTCCTGTTATTCTTGTGCCAAAGAAGGATGGGACGTGGAGGATGTACATGGATTGCAGAGCCATCAATAAAATCACTAAAAAGTATCATCATCCTATTCCTAGACTAGATGATATGCTTGATGAGTTACATGGTTCTTGTTTGTTCACCAAAATTGATTTGAAATCTGGTTATTATCAAATTAGAATGAGTGTGGGTGATGAGTGGAAAATAGCATTTAAGACTAAATATGGGCTGTATGAGTGGTTGGTTATGCCGTTTGGTCTTACTAATGCACCTAGCACATTCATGCGCTTGATGAATCATGTGTTGCGTGAGCACTTGGGTAAATTTGTTGTTGTTTACTTTGATGATATTCTTGTTTACTCTAAGTGTTTGGATGATCATGTCATGCATGTGCGTCTTGTGTTAGACATTCTTAGGCGTGAGAAGTTATATGCTAACCTTAAGAAGTGTAATTTTTGCATGGATAAGGTTCATTTTCTTGGTTTTGTGGTGTCTAGTCAAGGTATTGAGGTTGATGAGGAAAAGGTAAAGGCTATTAGGGACTGGCCGAAACCTAAGAATGCTAGTGAGGTGAGGAGTTTTCATGGACTTGCTGGTTTTTATAGGAGATTCATTAGAAATTTCAGTACTATAGCTGCACCTTTGAATGAGTTAGTTAAGAAAAATGTCGGATTTGTTTGGGGAGATGCACAAGAACATGCATTTAATGAACTTAAGGATAAATTGTGTAATGCACCCTTGCTTGCTTTGCCTAATTTTGATAAGACTTTTGAGATTGAATGTGATGCAAGTGGCATGGGAATTGGAGCTGTTTTGATACAGGATCAAAGGCCATTGATGTACTTTCGTGAAAAGCTAAGTGGAGCGGCTTTGAAGTATCCGACATATGATAAGGAGTTATATGCATTGTTTCGAGCTTTGCATACATGGCAGCATTATTTGTGGTCAAAAGAGTTTGTGATACATACTGACCATGAGAGTTTAAAGCATTTGAAGGGTCAAGATAAGCTGAATCGTAGGCATGCCAAATGGGTGGAGTTCATAGAAACATTCCCATATGTGATTAAATACAAGCGAGGTAAGGAGAATGTAGTGGCTGATGCGTTGTCGCGAAGGTATGTTTTACTTAATTCTCTTAGTGCTAGATTGTTGGGTTTTGAGCATATTAAGGGATTATATGTTAGTGATGTGGATTTTGGTGACATATATAATTCGTGTGGTGATGTGGCTGTTTTGAAAGACTTTCATTTGTTTGATGGTTTTTTGTTCAAGAAAAGTAGATTGTGTATTCCTAAGTGTTCCATGAGAGAGTTGTTAGTTAAGGAAGCCCATGGAGGAGGCTTGATGGGTCATTTTGGGGTAAGTAAGACCTATGATGTGTTGATAGAACATTTTTATTGGCCTGGTATGAAACATGATGTGCATAAAGTTTGTGAGCATTGCATAACATGTAGAGAAGCTAAGTCTAGGTTGAAACCGCATGGTTTGTACACGCCATTACCTGTTCCTAATGGACCTTGGACTGATTTGTCTATGGATTTTGTGCTTGGTTTGCCTAAAACTAGGAGAGGTCGTGATAGTATATTTGTTGTGGT
This sequence comes from Garcia nutans, assembly GCA_947685225.1. Classification (NCBI taxonomy): domain Eukaryota; kingdom Viridiplantae; phylum Streptophyta; class Magnoliopsida; order Malpighiales; family Euphorbiaceae; genus Garcia; species Garcia nutans. Next base: position 23,853,085 of record CANTUV010000044.1, read on the forward strand.
TGATAGATTTAGTAAAATGGCTTATTTTATACCAAGTCATAAAACTGATGATGCAAAATTGATTGCTGATTTGTTCTTTAAAGAGGTTGTGCGTTTGCATGGCATACCCAAAAACATTGTTAGTGATCAAGATGTTAAGTTTTTGAGTCATTTTTGGCGTGTTTTGTGGGGAAAGTTGGGAACTAAGTTGCTGTTTTCTACTACTTGCCATCCTCAAACCGATGGTCAAACTGAGGTTGTGAATCGAATATTGATTACTTTGCTTAGGGCAGTAATAGAAAAGAATATTAGGATGTGGGAGGATTGTTTACCATTTGTGGAGTTTGCTTACAATCGGGCTGTTCATAGCACTACTAATTGTTCTCCATTTGAAATTATTTATGGTTTTAATCCGCTTACTCCTTTGGATGTTTTGCCATTGCCATCTAATGATTTTGTGAGTGTTGATGCTAGTTCAAAGGCAGATTTCATGAGGAAGTTACATAAGCAGGTTAAGGAAAGGATTGAGAAGCAAAATGCCAAAGTAGCTTCTAGAGTGAATAAAGGTAGAAAGCCAATGCTTTTTCAGCCTGGTGATTGGGTTTGGGTACATTTTCGCAAAGAAAGGTTCCCACAGCAACGCAAGTCTAAGTTAAATCCACGAGGAGATGGTCCTTTTCAAATACTTGAAAGGATTAATGATAATGCCTATAAAGTGGATTTGCCAGGTGAGTATAATGTGAGTGCTTCGTTTAATGTTGCTGATTTAAGTCCTTTTGATGTAGGTGATGCTTATGATTCGAGGACGAATCCTTTTGAGGAGAGGGGAAATGTTGTGGAACAATGAGCACACCACAAGGACGAGCAAGGCCTAGGACGTGAGGACCAAGTTGAGGAGATCATCAATCCAATTATTCTGCCACAAGGTCCTATAACTAGATCGCGAGCCAAAAAGATTCAGCAAGCACTAATTTGCCATTTGCAAGATTTGGTGAATTTGGCTAACTATGGTTTGCAAGGAATTACAAGCTTGGAGACAAGACCAAAGGAAGTCAATTACAACTTGCTACAAGTTGTAATTCACGAATGAGGCTTGTAATTAATATGTATTAAGGCCCACTAGTTATGCTCATTTAAAAAGTAAGGGCCCTGTTTGTTTGGTATTAAATTAGGACTTTGATTACTTTATTATTTCTTAAAATTTGATTAGAAAGCCAAACGCTACTTAATAACCCTAATTAGGGTTTAGCTATTTATATCTCATTTAGGGTTGTAAGACATCAGTTTTGAAGTTTTGAACGAATTAATTAACCTAAAGCCGATTGCTTTTATCTTTGTGTTCTTGCTTGAATACATGCTTTAGAAACATTCAAGTAGTTTGATCAACTTTCTTGTGGAGTGTTTTGAATCTGGGATTTAGGAACTGACTTGTTTCTAAATCTTGGATCTTTGATCAATTCAAGGTAATCTGAAATCTAACCTAATCCTTGGGGGTTGTACCGAATTCGACTAGGGGTTTTCAAGTTAATGCTGTGGGGGTTCGAAATCAAGGGGTTCTCAGGCTTATTCTTGGAGGTTCCATATCAATAAGTCATGAGTCCCAATCCATTAAGTTCTCCTAATTTGACTTAAACCCCAAGTTTATTCAGATTAAGAAGGGGTTTTCGAATAAGATTGGGACTTTTTAATGGAGTAGCCCTAATTGAGCATTATAAAAAGGGATTAGCAAAGGGATTAGAGAGGGGCCACCAGCAATTAAGGACATCAACAAAAACTGAAACACAAAAAAATAGTAGCAATTTATAACACAGAAACAAACCCTTAAACAAGATGGTTCAACCAAAAACACATTTGATCCAAAACTATAAGAACTACCCAAGGCCAGGGGGAATTATATGGTTCAATCAACCAGGTAGGCTTAGTTCAACATTTATTTTTTTTGGTGGAACTAATTATGCAGGTGTGAACAATTAAACTTATTAGATTCTTTAGGTTGTCTACTGAATATTATTTAGATGCATCTTCCTTAATTAACACAATTTTCATGAGTTTAATCTATTCAACATTAAAATAACCACATGTTTAGTTAAAAAAAATAGTGATTCTAAGGCTTGATTAATATTACTTAACCTGGGTTTTATCTTTTTATAAATAGTAAAAGAGTTTATTTTATTTGCTACTATTTCTATTGCTTTCCTATTTTGGTCTGCTTATGACTAGAATATGAATGGTTATCATTAATTCTTAATGCTTAATTGATTTGTGAAGAATTAATGTAAAAGACATATTTTCACTTTTGTCGTTGCCTATTATTAGTTAATTTATTTTATTGTATTTAATTTACATTAAGAATTTTGGACATTGTAAGCATACTTTTCCACTTTGTGGGTATCCATTTGTTATTTTATATTTTTATTTTTCTTGGATTATTTATCTAATGAATGAGAATAAATGTTTGTTTATTTTAATATATAATGGTTGTAATGTTAATAATATTATAATAATAAAAAATTTAATAATATTTAGACCTAAAAAGGATGTCGGTTCCAATGAACTAGGTATTTTGGGGGTGCTGGGCCACTTCTCACCTTCCCCAAGCGCCTAACTTTTCTAACCCAATAGGAATTGGGGATTCCTTAAGAATTAAGTTATCCACCCTTTTATCTTCTTCTCGGCCTATCCGAGTAACTACTCCTATTTTCTGAATTTAGACCCATGTTCTCTAAGGTTTAGAGCCTAAAAATATCAAAGTTGCAAGAATCATTCCATCGGGAGAGAGAGTGAAAATCTCCACTCATGGTGGCGACTCCACTGGGGATAAGAGAAGTTGGGTCTGTTGATCTTTATATTATTTTATTTTGTCTTATTATAATATTGTTCATTGCATCACTTAGAATTGAATTATATGTGTGTGAGTTAGGATGCCATATGGAACCCATGTTATGTATGTATAAGTTGTATCATACTTTCACTCAAGGTATGGAGATCGAGTAAGATATAACCACTTACAGCCTTATACTTTTTGGGTATGTATGTGTGTGTGAGTTAGGATGCCCTATGGAACCCATGTTATGCATATATAAGTGATATCATACTTTTTTACTCAAGGTTTGGAGATCGAATAAAACATAACCACTTACAGCCTTATATTTAATCCTATTTTGTACCTAACTTTCACCAATTTAGCTGCTAAATTAAGCTTGGGCTAGTTACTACTTGATTTGGAGGTTTTCAAGACCATTCGTTCTTAGAGGTTTTCACATCAAACTGGGAACTAACATGGACAAATTCTCAAATTTAAATAGTAAATATCACAGTGGAAGTTAAGGTGAAATTTTGTGATGCGAGTAAAGGTCAGGTGCCATGAGCGAGGCTAGCAATGCAAATAGGGCTGGCAAAGTAAGCAAAGGTGGCCAGTATGGCATAGAGCTTGTTTTACCAAGTGGGCCAATAACAAGATCACAGGCCAAGAAGCTTAAATTTGCCTTCTAAGGCTTTGTGAGTCAATTCATGGAAGAAAGACTTGGAGGATAGGCCTTTGATGCCAAGGTTATGGAGGAGAAGCGGCCCATAAATTTAATCAAAGTATAAGGGCCTATTATTTGATATATATTAAGGCCCAATTGATATGGAACCTCCAAGAATAAGCCTGAGAACCCCTTTGATTATTATGGACCCCCACAACATTAACTTGAAAACCCCAATAGCAATTCAGTCTCAACCACTAAGAAAGGCTAGAATTCAGATTGCTTAGAAAGATGACCAAAGATCTAGAATAAAGAAAACTTGTTTCTAAATTCCAGATTCGAAACACTCTACAAGAAGATGATCAGTCCACTTGAATGTTTCTTAGCATGTATTCTACTCAAGAACACAAAGATATAAGCAAATAGCCTTTTGGTTATAATTAATTAATGATCTAAATTGAAATTCGTTTTAGGCCTTTATATAGCCTTTACAAGACCTAAAAACTCATAAACTAAAATAGACAAACTCAACTTATGGGCCTTAACATAAACAAGTTTGGACAGCCCATTATCAAAGCAATAAAACTAATAGGCTTTTTAAATTAACATGTTTTAAACAGCCCATCAAGACAAAAATACAAACATATTTAATTTTACTCAATTAAAAAGGCTAAGTGATGTGGAACCCATAGATCAAATATTACATCTAGAACCCCACATACACATCTAGCATAGAATCTTAGAACTCAAAAATAAATCCTCCCTACCAAACCCACAATTAACCTGTAATTGAAAACTTGGGTGATTGGGATAAAGAAATGAATTAATTTAAATGCCACAAGTCAGACTTGATAAGTTAGAACCAATTCTTCATGCAATAAGAATAAGAAGAAATCCTCTCAAACTTGAAAACACATCAATTACATTCAGCATAAACTGGAAATTCGTAGTCACCCTCTTGAGTTCTTTTTCCCCTCCCTATATAGTTGGAAAAGAAGAAATAATGGCTTAAAAGTCTAGGTTTACATGTATCTAGTCACAATAGCATCAATTATTCATCCACATCAATAATATATTCTAAATTACTGCCATAATTCTGACATCTTGATGGGCAGATTCTACATGCATTTTGGTGTTGGTTCACATGGGTCTAGTCACACTAGCACTAAACCATATCAATATTATATTCCAAATTCGTGCTAATGCCCATCACCATACTTATGGGTAGATTCTTCATGCTTCTTGGTGAGTTTCTGACTTCCTCTTCATGATCCCTCATATTCAGTACAAGTTGATCTCCCTCTTCATTAATCCACCTTTGAATAAAGTGTTGGAACACATACTGGAGTTTCTTTTATTGTGATCTTGTGATTGGTCCACTTGGCATAATGATATCATCAACATATTTGCTGCCTTATGTAGATTCATCAAGCTTGCTTATAGTTTCCTCATCATTCCCTCCTTGGATCAAAAAGATTTGTCCTCAAATCTGAACCTACATCAAAAGGAGAAAGATCACTAACATTGAAAGTTGTAGAAACATTATACTCACCTGGTAGATAGATTTTGTAGGCATTGTCATTGATTCGTTCTAAAACATGGAATGGGCCATCTCCCCTTGCATCCAACTTGGATTTCCTTTGTTTAGAAAATCTTTTCTTCCTCATATGAACCCATACCCAATCAGAGGTTGGAAAATCAATTGTTTCCTTCTTCTATTTGCATTATGGGCAAATGATTCATATTTCTTCTCAAGATGAGCTCGTGCTTTCTCATGTATCTTCTTAACCAACTCTGCTTTCTTTTCACCATCTAAGTTAGTTATTTCATTTAATGGCAAAGGAAACATATCAAGTGGTGTAAGCAGATTAAAACCATAAACAATTTCAAATGGTGAATAACCTGTAGAAGAATGTATGCTTCTATTATATGCAAACTCCACTAATGGCAAACAATCTTCCTAAGTTTTCAAATTCTTACCTACAACAACATGTAACAAAGATCCTAAAGTCCTATTTACCACTTCTGTTTGTCCATCAGTTTATGGATGACAAGTTGCGGAGAACAACAATTTAGTACCTAACTTATTCCACAAAACACGCCAAAAATGACTTAAGATGATGAGGTAGAAAGGAAAAATGATGAAGAAAGTGAGGTATCAATAGCCCAAAGAAGACCTGAAAGAAGGGACAACAACATATCTTCAATAAAAATGAAGATACCATCATTCAATGGGAGAAATGATGCTAAAGCTTACCTTGAATGGGAAAGAAAAGTTGAGTTGGTGTTTGATTGTCATAATTATAGTGAAATGAAGAAATTTGAAATTGCAGCAGTTGAATTCACAGATTATGCACTAATTTGGGGGGATCAATTGATGATTTCCAAGAGAAGAAATGGAGAAAGAACCATCACTACTTGGGCTAAAATGAAAATTTTGATGAGAAAGAGATTTGTACCATCTTACTACTATCGAGAGCTTCACCAAAGATTGCAGCAGTTAACTCAAGGATCCATGTCAATGGAGGATTACCATAAAGAGATGGAGATGATCATGAGTAGAACTAATATAGAGGAGGATCCAGAAATCACTATGGCTCGATTTTTTAGTGGGATAATGATGCAAGAAAGGATCCCTTGAAGCTAGCAAGTGGACCAATCACTAGGAGCAAGGCAAAGAGATATCAAGCTAGTATGGCTTTGCATATTCAAGAAGAGATTTCCAAAGAGCTTGAAGAATTATCATTCAAGAATATGGAGATAGAGCTTGAAGAAGGCACACCAAAGCTGATTATGATGCTTAGTGTGGAAGCTAAAGGCTAGCTAAAGAAAGGTCCATGGGGGTTCATATAAAGCCTTGGGAAGTAATTTAAGGCCCATGGACAGCCCAAATAGTGTGGGACATTTCTTATGTTGAAGGGATTAGTTTGGTTATTTTCATACTTTATATTTTCCTTAGTGGATTAGGATTACTTTATATTTTCCTTAGTGGATTAGGATTTTGTTTCCATACTTTATATTTTCCTTAGTGGATTAGGATTTTATTTCCATACTTAATGTTTTCCTTATGCAATTAGGAATGTTTTAGTCTTAATTTTCCATATGCAATTAGGAATTTTGTAACCCTTATTTAAGGGAACTATTAGGCCGAATTTCATATACAACAATTAATAAAAATTTTCGAATTCTTCTACAAGTTCTTCTTGTGAATTTTTGTGTGAGAGAGATTAGAGTGGATTCTTTAATTCTTTCTTTGCATCAAGAATTAGGTTTACTTATCAACAAGAGTTGTGGCATTTTCCTTCTTCTTACCAACTAAATCCTTCAATCATAGTGAGTTCGTGTCTCTTTATAGGCGTTGAGTTCCTTAGGAGGTGATTATCAAGTTTCAAGGAGTTCTCTATCGTTGTTATACGTTGGGTTTGCTGCCATCGTTGCTAAGGGTCCGCGTCATTTGGTATCAGAGCCTTGCTACAAGGTAATTTTTATCTACTTTGTCTTTCTAGGGTTTGTTAATTTAGGTCTTTTAAATTTCTGCGCTTTAGGGTTCTTAGAGAATCTAGTCTTTAATTTTCCAAAAAAAGTCATATATGAATTCTTATCCAGGCCGAATTGAAGGAGGGTATTCTTAGGGTGAAAATGAAACCTAGGAAAGGATTCTTGGAGAATTTCAAAACCAAGAATTAGGGTTCTTGAAAGAAAGCAAAAGCTAGAGTTTGTGATCAAGTTTGATTTCGATTTAGTCTTGAGTGAATCTGGGGCTGCGAATTAAGTCCAGATTTCAAAAAGTGCTTGGGAGTAAATTAAGTCCTGAATCAAGGGGATAGTGAGAGGAAGCAAAAAAAAAAAAGAGTACAAAACCACCTCAACAAAAATTGTTTGATATTCTTGCTATTTGGGTGCTAAGGATTAGATCTAGGTGGGTGAGAAGTAATAAAATTTTTGGACGAAAAATTTCACCTTTTGAAGGGCTTTTGGAATTTGAAAATCAGACCTTAATATTCATATTATTTGAGTGTTATAGGTGGGAATTAGAGTCTAGAAGCTAGCGTTTTGGGTAGAATTGATTAGGTCCATAAAGCAGCTTGCCAAGTGTGGGTTGTTTTTTATTCATTATATCCAAATTTGTCTTGTTTATTGGCTTCATTGTTTCTGATTTCTTTATCTAGCTTTTAATTTCATTACATTGCTAAGTATCATTTGCTTGTGTCGATACTTGGTTTTATATCGTGTAGTGCGAATTACCTTGCATTGCCTCCGGATACTTGTCTTGTTTTCTATCTAGTTCTAGGATTTAGGTTCTAGTTTCTTGAACGACTTGACAATTGTTGGTTGGTGAGCTTGGTTCTGAAGTGCAATCAAGAAAGACAAGAAAAGTGAGGTAATTCTAAACACTTGAGTGAATTTCAATTATTACTAATCTTGTTTCTTTGAGTTTGTTTGTTTGTTAACATGGCTGGAAAAGGAGAAGAGACTAGCAAAGAAGGAGCTATGGCTGAAAGCTTGGCTAGGCTTAATGAGACTTTGGCAGCAATGCTTGGTCAAATGGAGATGATGGATACTAGATTGCAAGAGAATACAGCACGGCAAGCACAACAAATGCAACAAGTGCAACAAATTCAGCAAGTGCAACAAGGGCAGCAAGCCGCACATCCAAATCCCATAATGCGAGCTAGAAGAGTGCTTAGGAGAGAAGGGCAAGGAAATCTTGAAGCCCTAGAAGCAGCCGAAAGGGTAGAAGATGAAGATGAAGGTGGAAATCAACCTACCACTGATGGTGACCTTACTTCCATTAGGATGAAGATTCCTTCCTTTGAAGGGAAGAACAATGTAGAAGAGTTCATAGAATGGGAGAGGAAGGTTGAGAAGATTTTCGAATGCCATAACTACACTGAAGAGAAGAAATCAGTTTTGGCAGCCGTAGAGTTCAAAGGGTATGCTACCTTTTGGTGGGATCAATTGAAAGCTAATAGAAGAGGGAAAGGTATGAGGCCTATTCCTGAATGGTCAACCTTGAAAGAACTAATGAGAAGTCGATTTGTACCATCTCACTACATTCGGGATTTGTACAATCGACTAGCAAGACTAGTTCAAGGTGGAAGAAGTGTGGAAGAGTACCAAAAAGAGATGGAGATGATCATGGCTAGGGCAAATATTGATGAAGATGAAGACAAGAAGATGTCACGATTTCTTGGGGGATTGAATTTGAACATAGCCAATGAATTGGAGATGTATGAATTCAACACAATGGAAGAGTTAGTTCAAAAGGCCATGAAGATAGAGAGAAGATTGAAGAATAAAGCTATTTCGAAAACTGGCTACTCTAAAGCTAGTGGAAAATTTTCAAACTTCAAGGGTTCAAGTTCGAGTGGAGGTTCCTACAAAGGGGATTACAAGGGTTCTTTCCAAAAGAATTCTTCCTACGATCCTAATTTCAAGAAGCCGAATGATGGGGATGCAAAAACAGCCAAGGAAACACCTTCTAGACCTACTCCAAGTAGGGAAATTAAATGCTACAAGTATTTGGAAAGTGGACACATTGATTCTCAATGTCCTAATAAGAGGGTTATGATTGCTACCCATGAAGGAGTAATTGAATCAGAATCTGAACATGAAGAAGAAGAGGAAGCCGAATGTGGTGATAGGGCCAAATATGATGAAGAGGCTTGGGAGAATCAAGTATTGAATGCTGAACATGGAGAGATGCTTGTTACTAGAAGAGCCTTGAATATTCAAGTCAAGGAAGAAGGCTTGGATCAAAGGGAGAATCTTTTCCACTCTAGGTGTTTGGTGAATGGTAAGGTTTGTACACTTATCATTGATGGTGGAAGTTGTACCAATGCTGCTAGTACTACAATGGTGGATAAATTGGGGTTAGCTTGTTTTAAACATCCTAATCCTTACAAGTTGCAATGGTTCAATGACGTTGGGGAAGTAAAAGTGTTGAAGCAAGTCAAGGTACTATTCTCCATTGGGTGGTATAAAGATGAGGTTTTGTGTGATGTAGTGCCAATGCAAGCTGGACATTTGCTATTAGGAAGACCATGGCAGCATGATAGAAGGGCACAACATGATAGCTTTTCTAATAAGTATACCTTTACTTATGAAGGAAAGAAGGTTGTTCTAGCACCATTATCACCTCAAGAGGTGTATGAAGATCAGAAGAGGATGCTAGAGAGGGAGAAAGAAGTTTCAGCCAACATGAACCAAGGGGGTTCAAATTCGGCCAATGATGTTTCTTCAACACCCAAGGGTAATTGATGAGGATCTGATTGCTAGCATACAACACCAAGGACCTGTTACTCGATCAATGGCAAGAAAACTTCAAGGATTAGTTTCCAAACATCTATATGTTCTCAATACAATTGGAACGTTAAGACTTGAAGAAAATAAGAGCAAAGAAGCTGTTTGGTTGCACGTGTCCAAATTGCAATCTACCCAAGAGGCCAATTGACCCAAAGGAGTTAGAATACATATTGGCATCCATCATTATACCTTTGGGAGCTAAATACATACCATTCACGTACCATTGGATGCCCATATATTAAGAGTGGCTGAAACTCACATTGGGAGTCAAAGATGCCTTTTAAAAGCTCGTGGGAGACAAGCTATATGGCTGCCCATGCCTTTTAAAAGCTAGTGGGAGACAATCTATATGGCTGCCCAATTTGTTTTATGTAACCACATCATTATATTTGTATTTTTCCATCATTTCACTTGTTTTATGCTTTCTTTAAGTCTTTAAAAACAAATGTAATGGCAGACTTTGAACTTAATAAATATTCTGAGTTTTCTCTCCATTTTTGAGAGCTTTGAGAGGTTTTTAGCCTTCTTTTGAGTTCTGGTTAGAACTTGCACGAATTCCTTGCAAAAATAACCAAGTTTGCTAGGTCTTAACTTATATTCAAGGTTTTTCCTTCACAAGTTGGGGTTGGGTCTTGAATCTTTGGTTTCCAGCCATATAGCTTCAGTTTTACATCACAAGTTGGTGTTGAGTTGAAGGTGCTGGTTGGTGTTCTTATGTTTTGGAGACGATCCGTAGCTTGAGCTTCCTTAGGAATTAAATCCTAGTAAGGCAGGCTCACATCATTTGGTATCAGAGCTTAGGATCTCCAAATCAAGTTTTTAGCATCATTCCTTCTTGTTTATGTCAAAAAAAAAATATTGTCTTCCTTTGAGTCATTTTCTGCCATTAGTTTAATTTCTACAAGTTGTATGCTTTCTTGTTTCTTTGAGTCCTTCTTCCTTAATGTTGTTGCTAGATTAATTTTTTTAAAAAAAAAGAAAGAAAGAATAGAAAAGAAAAGAAAAAAAAAAGAGAAAACAGCAACTAATCTCTCAAATTTGCTAGTGGGTTAGAAACTGAAGTTGGGTTTGCACATAACCAAATCTTCTCAAATTTTATATGCTTGTTTTAGATGCTAAACTTAGCTTGGAAATCAAAATTTAAGTCAAAATTCCTCCATTTGCCTAGTTATCCATATATTGCAGCCAATTTAGCTAGTTTTGTGTCTAAAAGTGAACGTGTATGTAAATATGTCCAAATCCTTTCAAATTTTACAGGCATGTTTTAGACATTCAGCTAAGCCTACATATTAAATTTCATATATTAAATTCGTTCGTTTACTTGGTTGTCCATATATTACCGCTAGTTAGCCATTTTTGGGTCCAGAACATAAACATTTCATAAGAGACCTAAAAATTCATTTTTTTCTTCTTCCATTTTGTCTCAATATATTGTCCTAAATCCATTTTTGTCAAATTCTTCCCTTTAGTAATGTTTGTCTAAAATTTCAGTGTCTTTCGTCCTTAGGTTTCAAATATCAGATATTCTGTTTCTTTTTCCAGCTTGTTTTACTCTTGTTCCATTCTTGAATGTGTTTTAAACCTTGCAATTTAGTTATTTAGTTGAGGAAATATTAAGTTCTTGCTAGAACTTGGAAGGGGCTGAAGTGCGTGGAAAAAGGCATAGAGTGGTGAGATTGTTAGAGGGTAAAAGCCAAAGTTTGAGTGAAACACATATTGAGTGTTACCAGATTAGAGCGAAACTCGTGAGGGAGTGTGTGAGAAAATATTTCTAACATTTGTTTTGCAGCAATCAGTATGTCAACAAAACGAGATAGTGATCGAGAGAGCAACCAGCCCCAAGAGGAGCCAGAAGCTTCTTATGTTCTTAAGGTATTGCAATCTCAATTTCAAAGGATGAATATGTTGTTTGTTGATATTAGAGAACAGATGGAAAAACACTCAAAGCAAATTGAAGAATTGCAGCAAGCAAGCTCTACAAATCAAAGGAATTTAGGAAGGTATGAACGAGATAATTTTCATAGGGAGCAAAACACAAATAGGGGGCAGAATAGAGGTAGGCGCGTTGGACTAAATGATTTGCCAGTTTTCAATGACTTGGAGGATGTAGATGAAGATAATCTTGCTGATGATGATGGGAAGCAATCTGTTGCACTTGATGATGTTATTAGACCAAGATATATGAGAGGTAATATGGGTGGTAGAGGTGGTGGCAGAAATATTAGGCAAGAAACTATGGAAAATGCAAGAGGGAGAGGGAGAGTAGACAACAACGTTAATGGAATTAAAATAAAAATTCCATCATTCCAAGGCAAAGCAAATCCAGATGCATTGATAGAGACGTCACAAGGCTACATGCAACATTTTGTTGAAGAGGAGCTGAAGGTGCACGATATGGCTGATCAAGGATGCAAATTGGAGCATATTTGGCTCAAGTCACTAGTTGGGCTTATTTATAGTTAAATAATTAGCTGAACTTGTTATTTTAATATGTATTAAGGCCCACTAGTTATGCTCATTTAAAAAGTAAGGGCCCTGTTTGTTTGTATTAAATTAGGACTTTGATTACTTTATTATTTCTTAAATTTGATTAGAAAGCCAAACGCTACTTAATAACCCTAATTAGGGTTTAGCTATTTATATCTCATTTAGGGTTGTAAGCCATCTTAGTTTGGAAGTTTTGGACGAATTTATTAACCTAAAGCTGAATTGCTTTTATCTTTGTGTTCTTGCTTGAATACATGCTTCAGAATCATTCAAGTAGTTTGATCAACTTTTTTGTGGAGTGTTTCGAATCTGGGATTTAGGAAATGACTTGTTTCGAAATCTTGGATCTTTGATCAATTCAAGGTAATCTGAAATCTAACCTAATCCTTGGGGGTTGTACCGAATTCGACTAGGGGTTTTCAAGTTAATGCTGTGGGGGTTCGAAGTCAAGGGGTTCTCAGGCTTATTCTTGGAGGTTCCGTATCACTCATCATCTTCAGATTCTATCTCTCCACTTGGCCTCATCACCATTGCCCTTTTTATTTGGACATTGTGCAGCATAATGTCCCTTGCCTAAGCATCTAAAACATTGGATTTCTCTAGTTCTTCCGCTGGAGTTCATTGGTGCCTTACCCTTATCAATCACAATTGGTTTTTCTCCAACCTTGTTTCCCTCTTTCTTCTCCTTTGAAACAAATTTACTCTCACTAGATTCCCCTTTCTTCCAATTTGGCTTCCATGGAACATTGTTGGTAGGATTCATTCCCATACCTGATCTGGTTGTTTTCTTCTTCTTGAGTTGTTTTTCTACCTTGATTGCCATATTTAACATATCATCAAGCTCCACATAATGATGCAGCTCCACTATGTCGGCAATTTCATCTTTCAACCCATGTAGGAACCGTGCCATAGTTGCTTCCCTTTCTTCTTCTATATTAGTTCGTATTATAGCCATTTCCATCTCTTGAAAATATTCTTCCACACTTTTATTGCCTTGCACCAGCCCTTGTAATCTTTGATGCAACTCTCTTAGTAGTGTTGTGGAACAAATCGATCTCTCATGACTTGTTTCAACTCATCCCAAGTCTGCACTCCTCTCATGCCATTTCTTCTTCATTTAGTGAGTAATTGATCCCACCAAACTAATGTATAATCAGTAAACTCTACCACAGCAAGTGTCACCTTCTTTTGCTCAATATAGTTGTGGCAATCAAAGATGAGTTCAGTCTTTCTCTCCCATTCCAAATATGCATGATAGAGACGTCACAAGGCTACATGCAACATTTTGTTAAAGAGGAGCTGAAGGTGCACGATATGGCTGATCAAGGATGCAAATTGGAGCATATTTGGCTCAAGTCACTAGTTGGGCTTATTTATAGTTAAATAATTAGCTGAACTTGTTATTTTAATATGTATTAAGGCCCACTAGTTATGCTTATTTAAAAAGTAAGGGCCCTGTTTGTTTGTATTAAATTAGGACTTTGATTACTTTATTATTTCTTAAAATTTGATTAGAAAGCCAAACGCTACTTAATAACCCTAATTAGGGTTTAGCTATTTATATCTCATTTAGGGTTGTAAGCCATCTTAGTTTGGAAGTTTTGGACGAATTTATTAACCTAAAGCTGAATTGCTTTTATCTTTGTGTTCTTGCTTGAATACATGCTTCAGAAACATTCAAGTAGTTTGATCAACTTTCTTGTGGAGTGTTTCGAATATGGGATTTAGGAACTGACTTTTTTTGAAATCTTGGATCTTTGATCAATTCAAGGTAATCTGAAATCTAACCTAATCCTTGGGGGTTGTACCGAATTTGACTAGGGGTTTTCAAGTTAATGCTGTGGGGGTTCAAAGTCAAGGGGTTCTCAGGCTTATTCTTGGAGGTTCCGTATCATTTGGTATCAGAGCCAACGCTCTAGATCAGGTTTTATCCCTATCAATTCATTTTCATTCCTTCTTTTGTTATTTGCGTTTTCGTTACTTTGATCCAATTGTTGAATTCGTTCTCTTATTTTCCTTGTTCCTCTGAATTGTTTTCTTTGTGAGTTATTTTCGTTTTCGTTTTCTTCACCTGCTATTTGCGTTTTTTGTTTCCTTTGTGGGTTACTTTCGTTTTCGTTTCTTCTCTTGTTAGTTTCATTTTGTTTCTTTGTTATTGATCCTTGAATAATTTTCATTTTTCTTTCAAAGTCGAAAATTCAAAAAAAAATTTTCGTTAGGGTTCTAATTTAGTTTTCGTTTTGTGTTTAGAGTCTTATTTCAATTTCGAATTCAGTTTGCCTTTTTAGTCCAAATCATTTTTTTTCTTATTCTGAAATTGGGTTGGTTGATTTGTTCTGAATTGGTTTGTTCTATCTATTCCGAATTGGATTTGTTCTATTGTGGATTTCCGAATTGGGAATTTAGGTTGCTTTGTTCAAATTCGAAATTGTGTTCTTGATTGTTGATTCAAAATTTGTTGATTCGAAAGTGTTCTAAATCCGAATCTTATTCTTGTTAATCATTCTGATTCTGTTTCGAATTTCCAAGAAAGTGTTTCAAACAAGTTTCAAAAGGAAAGCTGAATTGGTCTAAAGGAAGTCTTGATTATTTATTCTGTTCCAATTTCGAGTTTCAAAAGGAAGTCTTCTAAATTGATCTTGTTCTTGTTACCTGATTGGAAAAAAAAAGTTTTATGTGGTGTTTGAATTAGGGCTGCCCATCTTGAGATAGTGAGAGGGAGCAAAAAAAAAAAAAGAGTACAAAAGTGCTTCAAGAAATTTTTTTCGTTTTCCTTGTTATTTAGGTGATAAGGGTCGAATCTGGATAGGTTAGAAGTAACCAAAATTTTGTCACGAAATTTTGACAAATTTGAGGGGCTGTTTTGATTCAAATTTCAGATTTTGGGATACTACACATGGAGGCTATTTGAGTTGTTTCATAAAGTGTGATTCACCTAAGAACATAAAAGAAATCAGCTTGAGAGGTGTGAGATGAACCGTGAGAGATTTCATATATTGAGTGAAACACGAGAGACCAACCTTCATCTATTGAGTGTAAACACGTGAGGGAGTGTTGTGAGGCTTTTTTTATTTGTTTTGTGCTAACTTTTTATTGCAGGAAACATGTCTGGAAGAGATGCAGGTGTTCAGATTGATCCAGCTCGATTGCGTGAGGCGCAACAAGCTGAATTTACACGTTTACACCGTGCTATGGATACCATAACAGAAAGATTGGAGCGCATTGATTTGAGGTTGCAGAGTGTTGAAAGAGCCACATTGGAGCGCAATGAGAGGCGAAGAGGTGGCAGAAATCAAATGCAGCAACCTGAACATTTCTATAGGAGTATCATGCAGAGACTTCAGGCTATCAAGGAAGGAAGTAAAAGTGTTGATGATTACTACAAAGAAAGGGAGAATTTGAAGGTTGAAGATAGCAATGAAGAAGAACTAATTTATGCAGAAGAGATTGTTGATGGTAGTGATTTGTTAATGTCATCCGAGGCTGTTTATGGTGATACTTCTTTTCAGGGTGATATTGAAGATCATACTTTAGAGATTATTGGTGAAGATTCATCACTAGAATCAAAAGAAGCTACTACTTTTCAACAAGACATTCCTGTAAAACCCTTGATTTTTTGGAGAATTGGAGTCTAGGGGCAAAATAGTCATTTTGTACCCTCATATGTCGTTTGAACATAATTTGATGGTTTGAATGTCTTTTTGATACTCGGGACGATGAGACGGTCGTTTTGAGTATAATATTGTATTTTGGGTGCCGAGGGTATTTTTCGTCATTTTTGGATTTTTTTTGTCGTTTTCGGTATTTTCGGGTATTATTATGTGTAAAACATATTTATAAATTATTTTGGGTTAAAGTTTGAAGTTAAAAATAAATTTGAATTGATTTTGTGAATTTTATGGTTTTGGGTAATTTTTTATGAAAATAAATAGTTTTGGGGTGTTTTTAATTAAAATAAATTAATCTAGGGGTATTTTGGTAATTTGCCACCTAAAAACACTATATATAGGGGTGTTAGGGCACCCAATTGTGTGTGTAAATGCTTGTGCCGTCGGAGAGAGAAAAAAAAGAAGGAAAATTAAATTTTTGGCCCAAAACAGAGTCTTGTCGTTTCGTCAGTGCGCGCGCGGTAGTGCCCATGTCGTTTGGCGTGTGACCGTGTCGTTCTGCGTGGAGCTGCGGGCTGGAGGCGATGTCGTTCGGCGAGTGGAGCTTGTCGTTCGGCGGGCCAGCGCGAAATCGCAGAATGTCGTTTTGGCTTCCCAGTTTTGGCAGATTCGATTTTTTTGAGGTTTCTTCTATTTTTTTTCAATTTCTTCCAAACTCATGGCATGATTTGTGTTGTTGGATGTTTGTATGATGTTTAGGGTGTTAGAAAATAATATTTTTGATTTATTTCGATTTTTAATTCATTAAATATAATTAAAAAGTTATAGGATGATTTTGGAGATTATTGATGTTTAATATTTGATTTGAGAGTTTAAGTTATTGATCTAGTATTTTTGGCAATTGTAATCTGTTCTAGGGGTGTTAAGCTTGATCTAGAAATTTATTTTGGAATTTTCATGTCTGATTTATATTTTTAATTCTTTATTAAAGTGAAAAATTATTTCTGCTGTTGATTACTAATATTTCAGTAACTTTGTTGAATTTTTAAAAATTATTGGTAAATGATCTAGGTCTGAATTTTTGATATGTTTTAGGATATGATTTTAGGTGTTTATAAAAAATATTTTGAGGTCTGGTTAAAATTTTTGTGTTTCGAAATAAATTTATTTCTCTACTGCTGCCAGTATGGTAACTGGTTGTATGAATCCGATTTAAGAATTAAATTGAGGGACTTAGAAGTTTCTAAAAATTATGAAATTTTGATATGTTGTTTATTAGGATGTTGTGAATCTGTAAAAAATAATTTGGAGTCTGTTTCTAAGGTTTAGGTTCCAAAATAAATTAAGTATTGACACTGCTGTTGGTTAAGGGTTTTCTGATGATGTCTGTTTTGAAAATTATTTTGGAGGTCTTAGATGTCTTGAAAAATTATGAAATTTTTATATGTTATCCATCCTGATGTCTAGTATATGAGAAAATTATTTGGATAATTTTCTGGTAACGAAATGTGAAGGATTTATGATGATTTTTGCTGTACTGATTTTTAGTGGTTCAAACAAAACCAGAATATTGTAAAATACTTTTGGGGTATCAAATAAATTTGGATTAGTCTGAAATTTTGTACACACATTATTTTGATGTTGGAGAAGCTACTGGAATGTTTTCAGAATTTTTGAATGATGGAATTATTTTCTGGAAATTTTTGAGTTATAGAGACTACTTAAGAATTTTTATCGGTTTTGAGTATTAGAATGAATTATGATTTTTGCATAGGGACTGATGTGATATTATTTGATAAGAGAAATTGAGTTGAGGTTCTAATAAATTTTAGGTAATTGATTGATTTTGTATTTTTGAGGTGCGATCGGTTTAACCATTGAGTTGAACCATAATTTTTGAGTTGAGTCGGGTTGGTTTTTGATTTTGGATTATCTTGGTTAATTGTTGGTTAAGTATTGGTCTTTTTGCATTCATAGCATGCATTGCATCCCTCATGATAGATGAGATAGTGGGATTGATTTTTGGTCTATGTAATTATCTTTCCATAGGCAATAATCCGGCTGAAACTCGATGTCAGTAGGTTGTGAGGATTGGGCTAAGCTTTCTTTGGATACCAGGTAAGTTCAAGGGTGTATGTGTATTATTTGTGATGTGTTATTTGCTAATTAAGCTATTATATATATAAGCCTTCGTATATATTATTCTTCCTAATTTCGCTATATTATCCTTTCTTGTCCTAGCCTTGCATGTGAATAGGAGACAGAGAAACTTGTATGCTATTTGTTAAATGCCTTGATATGATATTGAATATTCTTGTGATGTGCGATGGTGTATCTAATGGGGACGGAGGATATGGATTGTGATTATGGAGATTATCTTGTATATCGATATCGATCTTGTCCTTGGGGCTTATGCCTACTTGCTCTTGGGGCCACGTGCCTACTTGTTATTGGATATGGTTGGAAGAGGAGGATGTTATATTTTGTAGACCCCGATACACCATCATGTATGTGATTTATTGTGGATGTTTACTTGATATATATATTACTTTGATATATATTGTTTTAGTGTTTCTCTGCCTCTCATGAAGTTACTGAGCGTCTATTTATAACGCTCACACCCTGATAGATTGACTTGCAGGTTGAAGTTATAATTCTTATTGAGCTCGGTCGTTCTCCTTGTGATTCTTCTAGTTTGGTTGTGGATTTTGGTTCGTCTCCATATTTTATTTACTCCATAGAGATTCTGGATATTGATATTTTTGGGCGGACCGAGTCCGAACCCCTTTTTCTTGTAATAAGGAGTAGACTGTTTCTTGCATCTGGTTTTAGTTTTAATTGTTGAACTTAATTTTGGAGTTAATTTATTGAACTTTGCACTATCATAATAATTTTAAATTAGGCTTGTAAGGTTGTACTTAGGTATAATCTTACGCCGGTCACGGCTTTCCGGTTTGGGTCGTGACAAAAGTGGTATCAGAGCACTAGGTTTCGATTTTGTTTAAATACTATCCATAAATCATTAGGATTGTTTTTCTAAAAAGTTTTGCTTCCTTTCTGCGTTAATCAATCTTTTCCTCTGCTAGGAAAATACCCTCATTTGTTTGAGTCTTCAGGTGCGTTATTGATTTCGTGGGCGAAATCATTTTAAGGGGGTTAGAGTATAGTTTATTATAGTCTTGATATAGCACCATATGCATGCATATCATTACTTCATTATTATATCATTATATGTATATGTGTTTTGTCTGGTATTATTTATGATAGTTTGCTATTATATTGGTTATTGGAAGAGGTTTTTGAATAATCTTGGTTTGTTGAGATATTTTGGTTTGTTGATATCGGATGTTATTCTTGAATAAGTTTGGATTGTTGGTAGAATGATGAGTATCATATGGATAAGTGTTATATTAGTAATGGTTTTGGTTGATTTGGGTTTGACTTGAACACTTGAGTTTTGACTTTTTGTGATGATGGTTGATGAGTGGAAGTTGAAAAGATAATGCTTCTGTTTGATTTTATAATAAGCATAACCTGGAGCAAAACTGGAACAGTCTGTAGCGCTTAGTATTGTGGAGTTATGACCTGATCAACCATAACAACATGTGCTAAGTGAGCTATGCTTTCCGGATTTGTCTATATCTTATATATAAAAGTGTTTTTGATGATGAGTATGTTATTAGGTAAAATTTCGACCCTTGATTTTTGGAGAAATTTGAGTTTAGGAAATATAAAAGTATTTTGATGATTAGTATGTTATTGGGTAAAATTTCGAGGACGAAATTTGTTTAAGGGGGTTAGATTGTAAAACCCTTGATTTTTTGGAGAATTGGAGTATAGGGGCAAAATAGTCATTTTATACCCTCATATGTCGTTTGAACATAATTTGATGGTTTGAATGTCTTTTTGATACTCGGGACGACGAGACGGTCGTTTTGAGTATAATATTGTATTTTGGGTGCCGAGGGTATTTTTCGTCATTTTTGGATTTTTTTTTGTCGTTTTCGGTATTTTCGGGTATTATTATGTGTAAAACATATTTATAAATTATTTTGGGTTAAAGTTTGAAGTTAAAAATAAATTTGAATTGATTTTGTGAATTTTATGGTTTTGGGTAATTTTTTATGAAAATAAATAGTTTTGGGGTGTTTTTAATTAAAATAAATTAATCTAGGGGTATTTTGGTAATTTGCCACCTAAAAACACTATATATAGGGGTGTTAGGGCACTCAATTGTGTGTGTAAATGCTTGTGCCGTCGGAGAGAGAAAAAAAAGAAGGAAAATTAAATTTTTGGCCCAAAACAGAGTCTTGTCGTTTCGTCAGTGCGCGCGCGGTAGTGCCCATGTCGTTTGGCGTGTGACCGTGTCATTCGGCGTGGAGCTGTGGGCTAGAGGCGATGTCGTTCGGCGAGTGGAGCTTGTCGTTCGGCGGGCCAGCGCGAAATCGCAGAATGTCGTTTTGGCTTCCCAGTTTTGGCAGATTCGATTTTTTTGAGGTTTCTTCTATTTTTTTTCAATTTCTTCCAAAATCATGGCATGATTTGTGTTGTTGGATGTTTGTATGATGTTTAGGGTGTTAGAAAATAATATTTTTGATTTATTTCGATTTTTAATTAATTAAATATAATTAAAAAGTTATAGGATGATTTTGGAGATTATTGATGTTTAATATTTGATTTGAGAGTTTAAGTTATTGATCTAGTATTTTTGGCAATTGTAATCTGTTCTAGGGGTGTTAAGCTTGATCTAGAAATTTATTTTGGAATTTTCATGTCTGATTTATATTTTTAATTCTTTATTAAAGTGAAAAATTATTTCTGCTGTTGATTACTAATATTTCAGTAACTTTGTTGAATTTTTAAAAATTATTGGTAAATGATCTAGGTCTGAATTTTTGATATGTTTTAGGATATGATTTTAGGTGTTTATAAAAAATATTTTGAGGTCTGGTTAAAATTTTTGTGTTTCGAAATAAATTTATTTCTCTACTGCTGCCAGTATGGTAACTGGTTGTATGAATCCGATTTAAGAATTAAATTGAGGGACTTAGAAGTTTCTAAAAATTATGAAATTTTGATATGTTGTTTATTAGGATGTTGTGAATCTGTAAAAAATAATTTGGAGTCTGTTTATAAGGTTTAGGTTCCAAAATAAATTAAGTATTGACACTGCTGTTGGTTAAGGGTTTTCTGATGATGTCTGTTTTGAAAATTATTTTGGAGGTCTTAGATGTCTTGAAAAATTATGAAATTTTTACATGTTATCCATCCTGATGTCTAGTATATGATAAAATTATTTGGATAATTTTCTGGTAACGAAATGTGAAGGATTTATGATGATTTTTGCTGTACTGATTTTTAGTGGTTCAAACAGAACCAAAATATTGTAAAATACTTTTGGGGTATCAAATAAATTTGGATTAGTCTGAAATTTTGTACACACATTATTTTGATGTTGGAGAAGCTACTGGAATGTTTTCAGAATTTTTGAATGATGGAATTATTTTCTGGAAATTTTTGAGTTATAGAGACTACTTAAGAATTTTTATCGGTTTTGGGTATTGGAATGAATTATGATTTTTGCATAGGGACTGATGTGATATTATTTGATAAGAGAAATTGAGTTGAGGTTCTAATAAATTTTAGGTAATTGATTGATTTTGTATTTTTGAGGTGCGATCAGTTTAACCATTGGGTTGAACCATAATTTTTGAGTTGAGTCGGGTTGGTTTTTGATTTTGGATTATCTTGGTTAATTGTTGGTTAAGTATTGGTCTTTTTGCATTCATAGCATGCATTGCATCCCTCATGATAGATGAGATAGTGGGATTGATTTTTGGTCTATGTAATTATCTTTCCATAGGTAATAATCCGGCTGAAGCTCGATGTCAGTAGGTTGTGAGGATTGGGCTAAGCTTTCTTTGGATACCAGGTAAGTTCAAGGGTGTATGTGTATTATTTGTGATGTGTTATTTGCTAATTAAGCTATTATATATATAAGCCTTCGTATATATTATTCTTCCTAATTTCGCTATATTATCCTTTCTTGTCCTAGCCTTGCATGTGAATAGGAGACAGAGAAACTTGTATGCTATTTGCTAAATGCCTTGATATGATATTGAATATTCTTGTGATGTGCGATGGTGTATCTAATGGGGACGGAGGATATGGATTGTGATTATGGAGATTATCTTGTATATCGATATCGATCTTGTCCTTGGGGCTTATGCCTACTTGCTCTTGGGGCCACGTGCCTACTTGTTATTGGATATGGTTGGAAGAGGAGGATGTTATATTTTGTAGACCCCGATACACCATCATGTATGTGATTTATTGTGGATGTTTACTTGATATATATATTACTTTGATATATATTATTTTAGTGTTTCTCTGCCTCTCATGAACTTACTGAGCGTCTATTTATAACTCTCACACCCTGATAGATTGACTTGCAGGTTGAAGTTATATTCCTTAGTGATCTCGGTCGTTCTCCTTGTGATTCTTCCAGTTTGGTTGTGGATTTTGGTTCGTCTCCATATTTTATTTACTCCATAGAGATTCTGGATATTGATATTTTTGGGCGGACCGAGTCGGAACCCCTTTTTCTTGTAATAAGGAGTAGACTGTTTCTTGCATCTGGTTTTAGTTTTAATTGTTGAACTTAATTTTGGAGTTAATTTATTGAACTTTGCACTATCATAATAATTTTAAATTAGGCTTGTAAGGTTGTACTTAGGTATAATCTTACGCCGGTCACGGCTTTCCGGTTTGGGTCGTGACAATTCCAAAGTTGGAAACTTTTGAAGAAATATTGAAGGAAGAAATTGATATGCTTGGGTTAGAAGTACAACTAAAAGAAGAAGCAAGAAAAATAAAACTTTCTACTCCCACCATTCATGATTGCTTGTCTGTTGCAAACATGGAATTTATTTTGCCTAACAATGATTTTGATGTTTATGAAATAAAATTTCAGGTTCTTCAAATTGATGACATGCCACAAGTAATTGGAGTGAAATTATAAAGTTGCTTTTCTTTACTACTTCAGCATTTTAAAACTCGAGGACGAGTTTTCTCCAACAAAGGGGGAATGATAGAGACGTCACAAGGCTACATGCAACATTTTGTTGAAGAGGAGCATAAGGTGCACGATATGGCTGATCAAGGATGCAAATTGGAGCATATTTGGCTCAAGTCACTAGTTGTGCTTATTTATAGTTAAATAATTAGCTGAACTTGTTATTTTAATGTATTAAGGCCCACTAGTTATGCTCATTTAAAAAGTAAGGGCCCTGTTTGTTTGGTATTAAATTAGGACTTTGATTACTTTATTATTTCTTAAAATTTGATTAGAAAGCCAAACGCTACTTAATAACCCTAATTAGGGTTTAGCTATTTATATCTCATTTAGGGTTGTAAGCCATCTTAGTTTGGAAGTTTTGGACGAATTTATTAACCTAAAGCTGAATTGCTTTTATCTTTGTGTTCTTGCTTGAATACATGCTTCAGAAACATTCAAGTAGTTTGATCAACTTTCTTGTGGAGTGTTTCGAATCTGGGATTTAGGAACTGACTTTTTTCGAAATCTTGGATCTTTGATCAATTCAAGGTAATCTGAAATCTAACCTAATCCTTGGGGGTTGTACCGAATTCGACTAGGGGTTTTCAAGTTAATGCTGTGGGGGTTCGAAGTCATGGGGTTCTCAGGCTTATTCTTGGAGGTTCCGTATCAATGAGGCTGTTAATGATGATTCAAGTGATGACATTCAACTTATGGGTGATGATAGTGATGTAGAGCATGCTGTACATGGCAACGTTCTAGTTGTTATGCGTGCTTTAAATACCCAAGTAAAGGCAGATGATGGTGATGAGCTACAAAGAGAAAATATCTTTCATACTAGGTGTCTAGTTAAAGATAGATTTTATAGCATGATAATAGACAGTGGAAGTTGCGTGAATGTGGCTAGTACTCTACTAGTGGAAAAACTTGATTTCCCTACTACAAAACATCCTAAGCCATATAGGTTGCAATGGTTTAATGATTGTGGTGAAGTTAGGGTGACTAAGCAAGTGCTGCTAACATTTTCCGTTGGGAGGTATAAGGATGAAGTGTTATGTGATGTTGTTCCTATGCATGCTAGCCATATTCTGCTTGGGAGGCCATGGCAATATGATAGAAGGGCTGTACATGATGGATTCAAAAATAGGTACTCTTTTGATTTTGAAGGTCGAAAGTTGACGCTTGCACCTTTGACACCGATGGAGGCTTTTGAAGACCAAAAATGAATACAAGCTGCCATGGAAGAGAAAATGCAAAAAGAATCTGAAAAGAGAGTGAGAGAAAGAAAAGTGCAAGAGGAAAAACAAAGAATAAAAAAAGAGAAAGAAAAAGAAAATGAGAAAAGGAAAAAAATCTACAATAAAAATGAGAGTTGTGAGAAGAAAGTAAGTTTAGTTGCTAGGGGAAAAGATGTGAGGCAAGCCTATTCTTCAAATAATGTGATGCTACTCTTACTATGTAAGGGAGCTTTTCTTAATGTAACTGACCTTGATCCTCCTATTCCTAGTGTTGCATTGACTTTGTTGCAGGAATTTAAAGATGTCTTTCCCGATGAAGTATCTAGCGGACTACCACCTATCAGAGGAATAGAACATCAAATTGATTTTGTTCCTAGAGCTGTAATTCTGAATCGGCCAGCATATAGAACCAATCCTCAAGAGGCCAAAGTGTTACAAAAACAGGTGGAAGAATTACTTGCAAAGGGTCATGTCAGAGAGAACATGAGTCCATGCGCTGTACCGGTACTTTTGGTACCCAAAAAGGATGGATCAATGCGAATGTGTGTGGATTGTCGCGCCGTCAACAAAATCACTGTAAAGTATAGACATCCAATCCCTAGACTTGATGATATGCTTGATGAATTGCATGGTGCATGTATATTTTCGAAAATTGATCTTAAAAGTGGTTATCATCAAATAAGAATGAGATTAGGAGATGAATGGAAAACAACTTTTAAGACTCAATATGGTTTGTATGAATGGTTAGTCATGCCTTTTGGACTAAGCAATGCACCTAGTACTTTCATGAGATTAATGAATCATGTCTTGCGTGCTTTTCTTGGAAAGTTTGTTGTTGTGTATTTTGATGATATTTTAGTGTATAGTCAAAGTTTAAATGATCATTTAATGCATTTAAGATGTGTGCTTGAAGTTCTTAGGAAAGAGAAATTGTATGCAAATTTAAAGAAATATACATTCTGCATGAAAAAAGTCATTTTCTTAGGATTTGTAGTGAGTGGGAAAGGAATTGAGGTTGATGAGGATAAGGTAAAAGCCATCAAAGAATGGCCTACACCAAAATCTGTGACTGATGGTAGGAGTTTTCATGGTCTTGCTAGTTTTAATAGGAGGTTTGTTAGAGATTTTAGCATAATTGCAGCCCCATTGAATGAAATAGTGAAGAAAAATGTAGGGTTCAGATGGAATGAGGAACAGGAGCATGCATTTAGATTACTGAAAGAAAAATTATGTTCTGCACCATTACTTGCATTACCTGATTTTTCTAAGACTTTTGAAGTTGAATGTGATGCTTTCGGAGTGGGTATAGGTGCTGTTTTGATGCAGGAAAGAAGACCAATGATGCAAGAAAGGATCCCTTGAAGCTAGCAAGTGGACCAATCACTAGGAGCAAGGCAAAGAGATATCAAGCTAGTATGGCTTTGCATATTCAAGAAGAGATTTCCAGAGAGCTTCAAGAATTATCATTCAAGAAGATGGAGATAGAGCTTGAAGAAGGCACACTAAAGGTGATTATGATGCTTAGTGTGAATATGGAAGCTAAAGGCTAGCTAAAGAGGTCCAACGTGTAAGAAAGGTCCATGGGGATTCATATAAAGCCTTGGGAAGTAATTTAAGGCCTTAGTAAGATGATGGAAGTGATTGGAAAAAAAGCTTGGAGTGCAGCCAGTTTCACACTTACCTGTGAGATTTCTGAAGCCCTATGAGAATAGCTGGATGGACCTTGGAGTGCAGCCAGTTTCACACGTACCTGTGAGATTTCTGAAGCCCTGTGAGAATAGCTGGATGGACCCACTGCTTAAAGATTATTAATTCTGTTTAATGGGCCACGTTTTATATCATTATGGAAGGCTTAAAAATAAGATTTTGTTTCCATACTTTATATTTTCCTTAGTGGATTAGGATTTTATTTCCATACTTTATATTTTCCTTAGTGGATTAGGATTACTTTATGTTTTTCCTTATGCAATTAGGAATGTTTTTCCTTATGCAATTAGGAATGTTTTCCTTATGCAATTAGGAATGTTTTTCTGATGCAATTAGGAATGTTTTAGTTTTCCATATGCAATTAGGAATGTTTTTCTGATGCAATTAGGAATGTTTTAGTTTTCCATATGCAATCCCTTATTTAAGGGCACTATTAGGCTGAATTTCAGGATACAACATTTAATAAAAATTTTCGAATTCTTCTACAAGTTCTTCTTGTGAATTTTCGTGTGAGAGAGATTAGAGTGGATTCTATAATTCTTTCTTTGCATCAAGAATTAGGTTTACTTATCAACAAGAGTTGTGGCATTTTCCTTCTTCTTACCAACTAAATCCTTCAATCATAGTGAGTTCGCGTCTCTTTATAGGCGTTGGGTTCCTTAGGAGGTGATTATCAAGTTTCAAGGAGTTTTCTACCATTGTTATACGTTGGGTTTGCTGCCATCGTTGCTAAGTGTCCGCGTCATTTGGTATCAGAGCCTTGCTACAAGGTAATTTTTATCTACTTTGTCTTTCTTGGGTTTGTTAATTTAGGTCTTTTAAATTTCTGCGATTTAGGGTTCTTAGAGAGTTTAGTCTTTAATTTTCGAAAAAGAGTCATATATCAAAATTCAAAAAGTCTAAATATTGTTCAAAGAGTAATTCGAAACCTAGGAAAAGGAGTCTGATTGAATTTTGAAACCTAAGCCTTGCATCTAAATTGGATTCGAAACAAAGATTAGGGTTCTTGAAAGAAAGCAAAAGCTAGAGATTTTGTTCAAGTTTGATTTCGATTTGATTTTGAGTGAATTTGGGGTTGCAAATTAAGTCCAGATTTCGAAAAGCTCTTGGGAGTAAATTAAGTCCCGAATCAAGGGGATAGTGAGAGGAAGCAAAAAAAAAAAAAGAGAGTACAAAACCACCTCAACAAAAATTGTTTGATATTCTTGCTATTTGGGTGCTAAGGATCAGATCTAGCTGGGTGAGAAGTAATAAAATTTTTGGGCGAAAAATTTCACCTTTTTAGGGGCTTTTGGAATTCGAAAATCAGACCTTAATATTCATGTTATTTGAGTGTTATAGGTGGGAATTAGAGTCTAGAAGCTAGCATTTTGGGTAGAATTGATTAGGTCCATAAAGCAGCTTGCCAAGTGTGGGTTGTTTTTGATTCATTATATCCAAATTTGTCTTGTTTATTGTCTTCATTGTTTCTGATTTCTTTATCTAGCTTTTAATTATATTACATTGCTAAGTATCATTTGGTTGTGTCGATACTTGGTTCTATATCGAGTAGTGCAAATTACCTTGCATTGCCTCCGGATACTTGTCTTGTTTTCTATCTAGTTCTAGGATTTAGGTTCTAGTTTCTTGAACGACTTGACAATTGTTGGTTGGTGAGCTTGGTTCTGAAGTGCAATCAAGGAAGACAAGAAAAGTGAGGTAATTCTAAACACTTGAGTGAATTTCGATTATTACTAATCTTGTTTCTTTGAGTTAGTTTGTTTGTTAACATGGCTGGAAAAAGGAGAAGAGACTAGCAAAGAAGGAGCTATGGCCGAAGGCTTGGCTAGGCTTAATGAGACTTTGGCAGGAATGCTTGGTCGAATGGAGATGATGGATACTAGATTGCAAGAGAATGCAGCACGACAAGTACAACAAATTCAGCAAGTGCAACAAGGGCAGCCAGCCGCACATCCAAATCCCATAATGCGAGCTAGAAGAGTGCTTAGGAGAGAAGGGCAAGGAAATCTTGAAGCCCTAGAAGCAGCCGAAAGGGTAGAAGATGAAGATGAAGGTGGAAATCAACCTACCACTGATGGTGACCTTACTTCCATCAAGATGAAGATTCCTTCCTTTGAAGGGAAGAACAATGCAGAAGAGTTCATAGAATGGGAGAGGAAAGTTGAGCAGATTTTTGAATGCCATAACTACACCGAAGAGAAGAAATCAGTTTTGGCAGCTGTAGAGTTCAAAGGGTATGCTACCTTTTGGTGGGATCAATTGAAAGCTAATAGAAGAGGGAAAGGTATGAGGCCTATTCCTGAATGGTCAACCTTGAAAGAACTAATGAGGAGCCGATTTGTACCATCTCACTACATTCGGGATTTGTACATTCGACTAGCAAGACTAGTTCAAGGTGGAAGAAGTGTGGAAGAGTACCACAAAGAGATGGAGATGATCATGGCTAGGGCAAATATTGATGAAGATGAAGACAAGAAGATGTCACGATTTCTTGGGGGATTGAATTTGAACATAGCCAATGAATTGGAGATGTATGAATTCAACACAATGGAAGAGTTAGTTCAAAAGGCCATGAAGATAGAGAGAAGATTGAAGAATAAAGCTATTTTGAAAACTGGCTACTCTAAAGCTAGTGGAAAATTTTCAAACTTCAAGGGTTCAAGTTCGAGTGGAGGTTCCTACAGAGGGGATTACAAGGGTTCTTTCCAAAAGAATTCTTCCTACAATCCTAATTTCAAGAAGCCGAATGGTGGGGATGCAAAAACAGCCAAGGAAACACCTTCTAGACCTACTCCAAGTAGGGAAATTAAATGCTACAAGTGTTTGGGAAGTGGACACATTGCTTCTCAATGTCCGAATAAGAGGGTGATGATTGCAACCCATGAAGGGGAAATTGAATTAGAATCTGAACATGAAGAAGAAGAAGAGGAGGCCGAATGTGGTGATAGGGCAAAATATGATGAAGAGGCTTGGGAGAATCAAGTCTTGAATGCTGAACATGGAGAGATGCTTGTTACTAGAAGAGCCTTGAATATTCAAGTCAAGGAAGAAGGCTTGGATCAAAGGGAGAATCTTTTCCACTCTAGGTGTTTGGTGAATGGTAAGGTTTGTACACTTATCATTGATGGTGGAAGTTGTACCAATGCTGCTAGTACTACAATGGTGGATAAATTGGGGTTAACTTGTTTTAAACATCCCAATCCTTAAAAGTTGCAATGGTTCAATGACGCTGGGGAAGTAAAAGTGTTGAAGCAAGTCAAGGTACCATTCTCCATTGGGTGGTATAAAGATGAGGTTTTGTGTGATGTAGTGCCAATACAAGCTGGACATTTGCTATTAGGAAGACTATGCAGCATGATAGGAGGGCACAACATGATGGCTTTTCTAATAAGTATACCTTTACTTATGATGGAAAGAAGGTTGTTCTAGCACCATATCACCTCAAGAGGTGTAGGAAGATTAGAAGAGGATGCTAGAAAGGGAGAAAGAAGTTTCGGCCAACATGAACCAAGGGGGTTCAAATTCAGCCAATGATGTTTCTTCAACACCCAAGGGTAATTCTAAGGGTAGGGAGAGAGAAAATAATAAAGTGAGTGAGTGCAGAAAGGGAAAAGAGGCCGAGAGTCAAAAGAAAGTAAGCAAACAAATAAATGGGCCATTGGTGAGAGAAAATAAGCAAGGAGAAAAAGCAAAACATACTTTTTATGCAAGAGCAAGAGAGATAGATGTAGGGTAGCCTGTATTCATTATTATGTATAAAGAATTGTTACTTGCTGACAATGAAGAATCTCTTGATTCTTTACCTTCTAGTTTTGTGTCTTTATTGCAGGATTTTGAGGATGTGTTTCCTGAAGACCTTCCTAGTGGTTTGCCACCATTAAGAGGGATTGAACATCAAATTGACTTCATACCCGGTTCTACAATTCCAAACCGGCCAGCATATAGGAGCAATCCTATGGAGACAAAAGAGATGCAAAGACAAGTTGAAGAGCTTTTGGAGAAAGGCTTGGTTCGCGAGAGCCTTAGTCCTTGTGCCGTTCCAGTCTTATTAGTACCCAAGAAAGATGGTTCTTGGAGGATGTGTGTTGATTGTAGGGCTGTGAACAAGATTACGGTGAAGTATAGACATCCCATTCCTAGACTTGATGACATGTTGGACGAATTGCATGGGGCGAAATATTTCACAAAGATTGATCTTATGAGTGGTTATCATCAAATTCGCATGAAGCCTGGAGATGAATGGAAGACTGCCTTCAAAACGAAATATGGTTTGTATGAATGGTTAGTTATGCCTTTTGGTTTATCTAATGCACCTAGTACTTTCATGAGATTAATGAACCATGTTTTGAGAGCTTATTTAGGTAAGTTTGTGGTAGTTTACTTTGATGATATTCTGATTTATAGCAAAACTGAGGAAGAACATGTTGAACATGTTAGGAAAGTGCTTAAACTCCTTAGGGAGCAAAACCTTTATGCTAAACTTAAGAAAAGTTGTTTTTCTTGGTTTTGTTGTAAGTATGCAGGGAATTGAAGTTGATCAAGAGAAGGTGAAAGCTATCCAAGAGTGGCCGAATCCTTCAAGTGTGACAGAAGTGAGGAGTTTTCACGGATTGGCAAGCTTCTATAGGAGATTTGTCCCTAATTTCTCTACATTGGCAGCCCCTTTGACTAGCATTATCAAGAAAGAAGTGGGGTTCGTTTGGGGCAAGGAGCAACAAGAAGCATTTGATGCTTTGAAAGAGAAGCTTTCCACTACACCCATTTTAGCTTTACCTAACTTTGATTCTACTTTTGAAATTGAATGTGATGCTTCTGGTGTAGGTATTGTAGCTGTTTTGATGCAAGAGAAGAAGCCCATTGCATACTTTAGTGAAAAGCTTAATGGAGCAAAGTTGAATTATTCAACTTATGACAAGGAGCTATATGCTTTGGTGAGAGCATTGGAAGTATGGGAGCATTATTTGCTGCCCAAGGAATTCGTGATCCATTCAGACCATGAATCATTGAAGCATTTGAGAGGGCAAGGCAAGTTGAATAAAAGACATGCAAAATGGGTTATGAAGATTGAGAAGTTTCCTTATGTGATCAAATACAAGCAAGGTAAAGACAATGTAGTGGCAGATGCACTTTCAAGGAGATTTGAGAACAAATCTTTTTGAAGAGGGGGAGAATGATGCAAGAAAGGATCCCTTGAAGCTAGCAAGTGGACCAATCACTAGGAGCAAGGCAAGGAGATATCAAGCTAGTATGGCTTTGCATATTCAAGAAGAGATTTTCAAAGAGCTTCAAGAATCATCATTCAAGAAGATGGAGATAGAGCTTGAAGAAGACACACCAAAGCTGATTATGATGCTTAGTGTGAATATGGAAGCTAAAGGCTAGCTAAAGAAGTCCAACGTGCAAGAAAGGTCCATGGGGATTCATATAAAGCCTTGTGAAGTAATTTAAGGCCTTAGTAAGATGATGGAAGTGATTGGAAGAAAAGCTTGGAGTGCAGCCAGTTTCACACGTACCTGTGAGATTTCTGAAGCCCTATGAGAATAGCTGGATGGACGTTGGAGTGCAGCCAGTTTCACACGTACCTGTGAGATTTCTGAAGCGCTGTGAGAATAGCTGGATGGACCCACTGCTTAAAGATTATTAATTCTGTTTAATGGGCCACGTTTTATATCATTGTGGAAGGCTTAAAAATAGGATTTTGTTTCCATACTTTATATTTTCCTTAGTGGATTAGGATTTTATTTCCATACTTTATATTTTCCTTAGTGGATTAGAATTACTTTATGTTTTTCCTTATGCAATTATGAATGTTTTTCCTTATGCAATTAGGAATGTTTTCCTTATGCAATTAGGAATGTTTTAGTTTTTCATATGCAATTAGGAATTTTGTAACCCTTATTTAAGGGCACTATTAGGCTGAATTTCAGGATACAACATTTAATAAAAATTTTCGAATTCTTCTACAAGTTCTTCTTGTGAATTTTCGTGTGAGAGAGATTAGAGTGGATTCTTTAATTCTTTCTTTGCATCAAGAATTAGGTTTACTTATCAACAAGAGTTGTGGCGTTTTCCTTCTTCTTACCAACTAAATCCTTCAATCATAGTGAGTTCGCGTCTCTTTATAGACGTTGGGTTCCTTAGGAGGTGATTATCAAGTTTCAAGGAGTTCTCTACCATTGTTATACGTTGGGTTTGCTGCCATCATTGCTAAGGGTCCGCGTCAACCAATTGCATACTTTAGTGAGAAGCTAAGTGGAGCTCCTTTGAATTACTCTACTTATGACAAGGAGATGTATGCATTAGTTAGGGAGTTGGAGACGTGGCAGTTTTATCTTTGGCCAAAGGAGTTTGTTATTCATAGTGATCATGAATCACTAAAATACTTGAAAGGACAAAGCAAGCTGAACAAATGCCATGCCAAATGGAGTGAATTTATTGAAGCGTTTCCATATGTGATTCAATATAAGCAAGGAAAAGAAAATGTTGTTGCTGATGCCTTATCTAGGAGGTATGCCCTAATCTCTATGCTTGATGCTAGACTTCTAGGATTTGAGCATATGAAAGAATTGTATAAGCATGACTCTGAATTTGCACAAATATATGCCTCTTGTGAAAATCCTGCCTTTAAAAAATTTTATAGGCATGATGGTTTCTTATTTAGAGAGAAACGACTTTGTGTTCCAAATAGCTCTATAAGAGGATTGCTTGTAAGAGAGTCACATGGGGGAGGTTTAATGGGACATTTTGGGGTGGCTAAAACATTAGAAATTCTGAATGAACATTTTTATTGGCCACATATGAGGAAAGATGTAGAGAAATTGATGCAAGAAAGGATCCCCTTGAAGCTATCACTAGGAGCAAGGCAAAGAGATATCAAGCTAGTATGGCTTTGCATATTCAAGAAGAGATTTCCAAAGAGCTTCAAGAATTATCATTCAAGAAGATGGAGATAGAGCTTGAAGAAGGCACACCAAAGCTGATTATGATGCTTAGTGTGAAAATGGAAGCTAAAGGCTAGCTAAAGAGGTCCAACGTGCAAGAAAGGTCCATGGGGATTCATATAAAGCCTTGGGAAGTAATTTAAGGCCTTAGTAAGATGATGGAAGTGATTGGAAGAAAAGCTTGGAGTGCAGCCAATTTCACACGTACCTGTGAGATTTCTGAAGCCCTGTGAGAATAGCTGGATGGACCCACTGCTTAAAGATTATTAATTCTGTTTAATGGGCCACGTTTTATATCATTATGGAAGGCTTAAAAATAGGATTTTGTTTCCATACTTTATATTTTCCTTAGTTGATTAGGATTTTGTTTCCATACTTTATATTTTCCTTAGTGGATTAGGATTACTTTATATTTTCCTTATGCAATTAGGAATGTTTTTCCTTATGCAATTAGGAATGTTTCCTTATGCAATTAGGAATGTTTTCTTTATGCAATTAGGAATATTTTCCTTGTTCAATTAGCAATGTTTTAGTCTTAATTTTCCATATGCAATTAGGAATTTTGTAACCCTTATTTAAGGGCACTATTAGGCCGAATTTGATAGACAACATTTAATAAAAATTTTCGAATTCTTCTACAAGTTCTTCTTGTGAATTTTCGTGTGAGAGAGATTAGAGTGGATTCTTTAATTCTTTCTTTGCATCAAGAATTAGGTTTACTTATCAACAAGAGTTGTGGCATTTTCCTTCTTCTTACCAACTAAATCCTTCAATCATAGTGAGTTCGCGTCTCTTTATAGGCGTTGGGTTCCTTAGGAGGTGATTATCAAGTTTCAAGGAGTTCTCTACCATTGTTATACGTTGGGTTTGCTGCCATCGTTGCTAAGGGTCCATGTCATTTGGTATCAGAGCCTTGCTACAAGGTAATTTTTATCTACTTTGTCTTCTTGGGTTTGTTAATTTAGGTCTTTTAAATTTCTGCGATTTAGGGTTCTTAGAGAGTTTAGTCTTTAATTTTCGAAAAAGAGTCATATATCAAAATTCAAAAAGTCTAAAGATTGTTCAAAGAGTGATTCAAAACCTAGGAAAAGGAGTCTGATTAAATTTCGAAACCTAAGCCTTGCATCTGAATTGGATTCGAAACCAAGATTAGGGTTCTTGAAAGAAAACAAAAGCTAGAGTTTTTGTTCAAGTTTGATTTTGATTTGATTTTGAGTGAATCTGGGGTTGCGAATTAAGTCCAGATTTTGAAAAGCTCTTGGGAGTAAATTAAGTCCCGAATCAAGGGGATAGTGAGAGGAAGCAAAAAAAAAAAGTGCAAAACCACCTCAACAAAAATTATTTGATAATCTTGCTATTTGGGTGCTAAGGATCAGATCTAGGTGGGTGAGAAGTAATAAAATTTTTGGGCGAAAAATTTCACCTTTTTGAGGGGCTTTTGGAATTCGAAAATCAGACCTTAATATTCATGTTATTTGAGTGTTATAGGTGGGAATTAGAGTCTAGAAGCTAGCATTTTGGGTAGAATTGATTAGGTCCATAAAGCAGCTTGCCAAGTGTGGGTTGTTTTTGATTCATTATATCCAAATTTGTCTTGTTTATTGTCTTCATTGTTTCTGATTTCTTTATCTAGCTTTTAATTATATTACATTACTAAGTATCATTTGCTTGTGTCGATACTTGGTTCTATATCGAGTAGTGCAAATTACCTTGCATTGCCTCCGGATACTTGTCTTGTTTTCTATCTAGTTCTAGGATTTAGGTTCTAGTTTCTTGAACGACTTGACAATTGTTGGTTGGTGAGCTTGGTTCTGAAGTGCAATCAAGGAAGACAAGAAAAGTGAGGTAATTCTAAACACTTGAGTGAATTTCGATTATTACTAATCTTGTTTCTTTGAGTTTGTTTGTTTGTTAACATGGATGGAAAAGGAGAAGAGACTAGCAAAGAAGGAGCTATGGCCGAAAGCTTGGCTAGGCTTAATGAGACTTTGGCAGCAATGCTTGGTCGAATGGAGATGATGGATACTAGATTGCAAGAGAATGCAGCACGGCAAGCACAACAAATTCAGCAAGTGCAACAAGGGCAGCCAGCTGCACATCCAAATCCCATAATGCGAGCTAGAAGAGTGCTTAGGAGAGAAGGGCAAGGAAATCTTGAAGCCCTAGAAGCAGCCGAAAAGGGTAGAAGATGAAGATGAAGGTGGAAATCAACCTACCACTGATGGTGACCTTACTTACATCAAGATGAAGATTCCTTCCTTTGATGGGAAGAACAATGCAGAAGAGTTCATAGAATGGGAGAGGAAAGTTGAGCAGATTTTTGAATGCCATAACTACACTGAAGAGAAGAAATCAGTTTTGGCAGCTGTAGAGTTCAAAGGGTATGCTACCTTTTGGTGGGATCAATTGAAAGCTAATAGAAGAGGGAAAGGTATGAGGCCTATTCCTGAATGGTCAACCTTGAAAGAACTAAAGAGGAGCCAATTTGTACCATCTCACTACATTCGGGATTTGTACAATCGACTAGCAAGACTAGTTCAAGGTGGAAGAAGTGTGGAAGAGTACCACAAAGAGATGGAGATGATCATGGCTAGGGCAAATATTGATGAAGATGAAGACAAGAAGATGCACGATTTCTTGGGGGATTGAATTTGAACATAGCCAATGAATTGGAGATGTATGAATTCAACACAATGGAAGAGTTAGTTCAAAAGGCCATGAAGATAGAGAGAAGATTGAAGAATAAAGCTATTTTGAAAACTGGCTACTCTAAAGCTAGTGGAAAATTTTCAAACTTCAAGGGTTCAAGTTCGAGTGGAGGTTCCTACAGAGGGGATTACAAGGTTCTTTCCAAAAGAATTCTTCCTACAATCCTAATTTCAAGAAGCCGAATGGTGGGGATGCAAAAACAGCCAAGGAAACACCTTCTAGACCTACTCCAAGTAGGGAAATTAAATGCTACAAGTGTTTGGGAAGTGGACACATTGCATCTCAATGTTCGAATAAGAGGGTGATGATTGCAACCCATGAAGGGGAAATTGAATCAGAATCTGAACATGAAGAAGAAGAGGAGGCCGAATGTGGTGATAGGGCAAAATATGATGAAGAGGCTTGGGAGAATCAAGTCTTGAATGCTGAACATGGAGAGATGCTTGTTACTAGAAGAGCCTTGAATATTCAAGTCAAGGAAGAAGGCTTGGATCAAAGGGAGAATCTTTTCCACTCTAGGTGTTTGGTGAATGGTAAGGTTTGTACACTTATCATTGATGGTGAAAGTTGTACCAATGCTGCTAGTACTACAATGGTGGATAAATTGGGGTTAACTTGTTTTAAACATCCCAATCCTTACAAGTTGCAATGGTAAAAGTGTTGAAGCAAGTCAAGGTACCATTCTCCATTGGGTGGTATAAAGATGAGGTTTTGTGTGATGTAGTGCCAATACAAGCTGGACATTTGCTATTAGGAAGACCATGGCAGCATGATAGAAGGGCACAACATGATGGCTTTTCTAATAAGTATACCTTTACTTATGAGGGAAAGAAGGTTATTCTAGCACCATTATCACCTCAAGAGGTGTATGAAGATCAGAAGAGGATGCTAGAGAGGGAGAAAGAAGTTTCGGCCAACATGAACCAAGGGGGTTCAAATTCGGTCAATGATGTTTCTTCAACACCCAAGGGTAAATCTAAGGGTAGGGAGAGAGAAAATAATAAAGTGAGTGAGTGCAGAAAGGGAAAAGAGGCCGAGAGTCAAAAGAAAGTAAGCAAACAAATAAATGGCCCATTGGTGAGAGAAAATAAGCAAGGAGAAAAAGCAAAACATACTTTTTATGCAAGAGCAAGAGAGATAGATGTAGGGCAGCCTGTACTCATTATTATGTATAAAGAATTGTTACTTGCTGACAATGAAGAATCTCTTGATTCTTTATCTTCTAGTTTTGTGTCTTTTTTGCAGGATTTTGAGGATGTGTTTCCTGAAGACCTTCCTAGTGGTTTGCCACTATTAAGAGGGATTGAACATCAAATTGACTTCATACCCGGTTCTACAATTCCAAACCGGCCAGCATATAGGAGCAATCCTATGGAGACAAAAGAGATGCAAAGACAAGTTGAAGAGCTTTTGGAGAAAGGCTTGGTTTGCGAGAGCCTTAGTCCTTGTGCCGTTCCAGTCTTATTAGTACCCAAGAAATATGGTTCTTGAAGGATGTGTGTTGATTGTAGGGCTGTGAACAAGATTACTGTGAAGTATAGACATCCCATTCCTAGACTTGATGACATGTTGGACGTATTGCATGGGGCGAAATATTTCACAAAGATTGATCTTATGAGTGGTTATCATCAAATTCGCATGAAGCCTGGAGATGAATGGAAGACTGCCTTCAAAACAAAATATGGTTTGTATGAATGGTTAGTTATGCCTTTTGGTTTATCTAATGCACCTAGTACTTTCATGAGATTAATGAACCATGTTTTGAGAGCTTGTTTAGGTAAGTTTGTGGGCAAAACTGAGGAAGAACATGTTGAACATGTTAGGAAAGTGCTTGAAATCCTTAGGGAGCAAAACCTTTATGCTAACCTTAAGAAGTGTTCTTTTTGTCTAGATAGGGTTGTTTTTCTTGGTTTTGTTGTAAGTATGCAGGGAATTGAAGTTGATCAAGAGAAGGCGAAAGCTATCCAAGAGTGGCCGAATCCTTCAAGTGTGACAGAAGTGAGGAGTTTTCACGGATTGGCAAGCTTCTATAGGAGATTTGTCCCTGATTTCTCTACATTGGCAGCCCCCTTGACTAGCATAATCAAGAAAGAAGTGGGGTTCGTTTGGGGCAAGGAGCAACAAGAAGCATTTGATGCTTTGAAAGAGAAGCTTTCCGTTTTAGCTTTACCTAACTTTGATTCTACTTTTGAAATTGAATGCGATGCTTCTGGTGTAGGTATTGGAGCTGTTTTGATGCAAAAGAAGAAGCCCATTGCATACTTTAGTGAAAAGCTTAATGGAGCAAAGCTGAATTATTCAACTTATGACAAGGAGCTATATGCTTTGGTGAGACCATTAGAAGTATGGGAGCATTATTTGCTGCCCAAGGAATTCGTGATCCATTCAGACCATGAATCATTGAAGCATTTGAGAGGGCAAGGCAAGTTGAATAAAAGACATGCAAAATGGGTTATGAAGATTGAGAAGTTTCCTTATGTGATCAAATACAAGCATGGTAAAGACAATATAGTGGCAGATGCACTTTCAAGAAGGTACGCTTTACTTAATGTTTTGAGTACTAAATTGCTTGGATTTGAATGTATAAAGGACTTATATGTTGGTGATTCTGATTTTGGCAATGTTTATGATGCTTGTGAGCATGGTGCTTTTAATTCTTTCTATAGACATGATGGGTTTTTGTTTAAGGGTTCGAAATTATGCATGCCTAGATGTTCTATGAGAGATTTTCTAGTATTAGAATCACATTGTGGGGGGTTTGATGGGGCGTTTTGGAGTTGATAAGACTTTAGACATGCTCAATGAACACTTTTATTGGCCGAACATGAAAAAGGATGTAATTCAGATTTGTAAGGCTTGTTTGGCTTGTAGGCAAGCTAAGTCTAAGTCTATGCCTCATGGTTTGTTTATGCCATTACCCGTTCCTAGTTCTCCTTGGATAGACATTAGTATGGACTTTGTTTTAGGATTACCAAGGACTAAGAGGGGGAGAGATAGCATATTTGTGGTTGTTGATAGGTTTAGTAAGATGGCACACTTTATCCCATGTCATAAGAGTGATGATGCTAGTTTAGTGGCCGAACTCTTCTTTAGGGAGGTGGTTCGAATTCATGGGATATCAAAATCCATAGTTTCTGATAGAGACACCAAGTTTTTGTCTCACTTTTGGCGTGTGCTTTGGGGAAAGTTAGGTACCAAGTTGTTATTTTCCACCACTTGTCATCCTCAAACGGATGGATAAACAGAAGTAGTAAACAGAACTTTAGGTACCATGTTGAGAGCTTTAGTGGGTAAAAATTTA
This sequence comes from Garcia nutans, assembly GCA_947685225.1. NCBI lineage: Eukaryota > Viridiplantae > Streptophyta > Magnoliopsida > Malpighiales > Euphorbiaceae > Garcia > Garcia nutans. The sequence goes on from CANTUV010000044.1 coordinate 23,891,885, forward strand.
AGTTCTTGGGAAGATTGTTTGCCATTTATTGAGTTTGCTTATAATCGTGCTATTCATTCTTTTACAGGATATTCACCTTTTGAGCTTGTTTATGGTTTTAACCCACTAACAGTTTTGGATCTTATTTCTTTACCTTCTCATGAGCTTGTTAGTTTAGATGGTGAGAAGAAAGCTAAATTGGTGAAAGAGATGCATGAGAAAGCAAGGGTGAATATTGAGAAAAGGAACAAGAGATATGCTGATTCTGCAAATAGAGGGAGACGTGAGATGAAGTTTCAAGTAGGAGATCGGGTTTGGGTGCATTTTCGAAAAGAGAGGTTTCCTAACCAAAGGAAGAACAAGTTGCAAGCAAGGGGAGATGGCCCATTCCAAGTGCTGGAGAAGATTAATGACAATGCCTACAAGATCGACTTACCAGGTACGTATAATGTTAGTGCTACTTTCAATGTAAGTGATCTTTCTCCTTTTGATGATGCAGATTTGAGGACAAATCTTTTTAAAGAGGGGGAGAATGATGCAAGAAAGGATCCCTTGAAGCTAGCAAGTGGACTAATCACTAGGAGCAAGGCAAAGAGATATCAAGCTAGTATGGCTTTGCATATTCAAGAAGAGATTTCCAAAGAGATTCAAGAATTATCATTCAAGAAGATGGAGATAGAGCTTGAAGAAGGCACACCAAAGCTGATTATGATGCTTAGTGTGGAAGTTAAAGGCTAGCTAAAGAAAGGTCCAACGTGTAAGAAAGGTCCATGGGGGGGGGGGGGGGGGGGGGGTTCATATAAAGCCTTGGGAAGTAATTTAAGGCCCATGGACAGTCCAAATAGTGTGGGGCATTTCTTATATTGAAGGGATTAGTTTGGTTGTTTCTATACTTTATATTTTCCTTAGTGGATTAGGATTACTTTATATTTTCCTTAGTGGATTAGGATTTTGTTTCCATACTTTATATTTTCCTTAGTGGATTAGGATTTTGTTTCCATACTTAATGTTTTTCTTATGCAATTAGGAATGTTTTCCTTATGCAATTAGGAATGTTTTAGTCTTAATTTTCCTATTTAAGGGCACTATTAGGCCGAATTTCATATACAACAATTAATAAAAAATTTTGAATTCTTCTACAAGTTCTTCTTGTGAATTTTCGTGTGAGAGAGATTAGAGTGGATTCTTTAATTCTTTCTTTGCATCAAGAATTAGGTTTACTTATCAACAAGAGTTGTGGCATTTTCCTTCTTCTTACCAACTAAATCCTTCAATCATAGAGAGTTCGCATCTCTTTATAGGCGTTGGGTTCCTTAGGAGGTGATTATCAAGTTTCAAGGAGTTCTCTACCATTGTTATACATTGGGTTTGCTGCCATCATTGCTAAGGGTCCGCGTCAGATAAATAGGGAGATTACTAACATAATTGAATTACATCATTATGTGTAGCTTGAAGTTATGGTACACATAGCCATGAAAGTGGAGAAGCAACTGAAACTCAAGGGAGAAGCAAAGGGATTTTCTAATTCCACCTCTAGTTTCACTTTAAAATGGCCAAATAAAGATGTAATCCTAAAGGGAAGGAGGCTACCTGGAAAGGAAAGGAAAAATAAGTTCCAATTAACCCTAAAGGTAACTCGAAAACATCTAACTCTAATCAAAAGCATAGTACCATTAAATGCTTTAGGTGTTTAGGAGTAGGGCATATATCATCTCAAAGTCCAAATAAGAAAATCATGTTGATACGAGATAATGGTGAAATTGATATTGCTAGTGAACATGAAAGTGATGATGATGATAATGATAGCATGCCACCATTAGAGGAAATTGAACATATCATTGAATATCCTGCCCATGGTGAATCTTTGGTTATTAGAAGATCTTTAAACATGCAAATTAAAGATGAAAGTAATCAAAGAGAGAAAATTTTCCATACTCATTGCATTGTGAATAAAAAAGTGTGCAGCATGATCATTGATGGGGGTAGTTGTGCAAATGTTGCTAGTACTGATTTTGTAGATAAATTAGGGTTAGCATGCACAAAACATCCTAATCCCTACAAGCTGCAATGGTTGAATGATTGTGGAGAGGTGAGTGTAACAAAGCAGGTTCTGTTTTCTTTTGCAATTGGAAGATACAAAGATGAAGTTTGTTGTGATGTTGTGCCTATGCATGCTAGCCATATCCTTCTTGGTTGTCCATGGCAGTTTATAGAAAAGCTTTGCATGATGGCTTAAGAATCATTATTCTTTCTGCATAAATGGTTTAAATTTCACTCTCGCTCCATTGTCACCTAAACAAGTGTATAAAGATCAAGTGAAGATTTTGAGATCATTTGAAAGGAATTCTGGTGGTGAGGGTAAAACAAATAAAAATGGAGTACAAGAGGCCAAGTGTGAGCAAAAGAATGATAAAATGGCCCATTGGTAAGAGAAAAAGTGAAAGGGAGAGAAAATAAAAGAGAGTGTTTCTATGCAAAAGAAAAAGAGTTAAGGAGTGCTTTTTGTGAGAAAAGAAGTCTGATTGTACTTAGGTACAAAGAGACCTTGATTTCTACATCTGACCTTGATAACCCTTTGCCTAGTTTGTGCTAGTTCTCTTTTACAGAAATTTGGAGATGTTTTTCCATAAGATGTACCTAAAGTTTTACAAATTTTAAGAGGGATTGAGCATCAAATTGACTTCATTCCGGGCTCAACAATTCCTAATAGACCAGCTTATAGAAGTAATCCAGAGGAAATCAAGGAACTTCAAAGGCAAGTGAAGGAGTTGCTAGAAAAGGGACATGTGCATGAAAGTCTTAGCCATGTGCTGTTCCGGTGTTATTAGTCCTGAAGAAGGATGGATCATGGAGAATGTGTGTGGACTGCCGAGCAATCAATAAAATCACGGTGAAGTATAGACATCCAATTCCTAGACTTGATGATATGCTTGATGAGATGAGTGGTTCTTGCATTTTTACTAAGATTGATTTGAAAAGTGGTTACCATCAAATTAGGATGAAAGAAGGAGATGAGTGGAAAACTGCATTCAAAACAAAATATGGTCTTTATGAGTGGTTAGGTATGCCATTTGGTTTATCTAATGCACCTAGTACATTCATGAGATTAGTGAACCATGTTTTGCGTGCATATCTTGGTAAATTTATTGTTATATATTTTGATGACATACTCATTTATAGCAAATCAGTAGATGAGCATGTAGAACATATTAGGGCTGTTCTTGATATTTTGAGAAAGGAAGAATTGTATGCCAACTTGAAAAAGTGCATGTTTTGTAGTGATAAAATCATATTCTTAGGTTTTATGGTTAGTGCACAAGGAATTGAGGTTGATGATGAAAAGGTAAAGGCAATAAGAGATTGGCCAGCACCTAAAACCGTGAGTGAGGTAAGAAGTTTTCATAGTTTGGCTAGTTTCTATAGAAGATTTGTTAAAGATTTTAGTTCCATTGCTGCACCATTAAATGAATTGGTAAAAAAAGATATAAAGTTTAATTGGACTGAAATTCATGAAAAGACATTTAATTTGTTGAAAGATAGGTTAACTACTACTCCAATTCTTGCTTTACCAGATTTTGATAAGGCCTTCGAATTAGAGTGTGATGCTTTAGTTGTGGGCATAGGTGTTGTTTTGATGCAAGAAGGGATATTAAGTTATTTACCTTGCAATTTAGTTATTTAGTTGAGGAAATATTAAGTTCTTGCTAGAACTTGGAAGGGGCTGAAGTGAGTGAAAAAAAGGCATAGAGTGGTGAGATTGTTAGAGGGTAAAAGCCATAGTTTGAGTGAAACACAGATTGAGTGTTACCATATTAGAATGAAACACGTGAGGGAGTGTGTGAGAGAATATTTCTAACATTTGTTTTGCAGCAATCAGTATGTCAACAAAACGAGATAGTGATCGAGAGAGCAACCAGCCCCAAGAGGAGCCAGAAGCTTCTTATGTTCTTAAGGCATTGCAATCTCAATTTCAAAGGATGAATGTGTTGTTTGTTAATATTAGAGAACAGATGGAAAAACACTCAAAGCAAATTGAAGAATTGCAGCAAGCAAGCTCTACAAATCAAAGGAATTTAGGAAGGGATGAACGAGATAATTTTCATAGGGAGCAAAACACAAATAGGGGGCAGAATAGAGGTAGGCGCGCTGGACTAAATGATTTGCCAGTTTTCAATGAATTGGAGGATGTAGATGAAGATAATCTTGATGATGACGATGGGCAACAATCTGTTGCACTTGATGATGTTATTAGACCAAGATATATGAGAGGTAATATGCATGGTAGAGGTGGTGGCAGAAATATTAGGCAAGAAACTATGGAAAATGCAAGAGGGAGAGGGAGAGTAGACAGCAATGTTAATGGAATTAAAATGAAAATTCCATCATTCCAAGGCAAAGCAAATCCAGATGCATACTTGGAATGGGAGAGAAAGACCAAACTCATCTTTGATTACCACAACTATAGTGAGCAAAAGAAGGTGACACTTGCTGTGGTAGAGTTTACTGATTATGCATTAGTTTGGTGGGATCAATTACTCACTAAACGAAGAAGAAATGGCATGAGAGGAGTGCAGACTTGGGATGAGCTGAAACAAGTCATGAGAGATAGATTTATACCACAACACTACTATAGGGAGTTACATCAACGATTACAAGGGCTGGTACAAGGCAATAAAAGTGTGGAAGAATATTTTCAAGAGATGGAAATGGCTATGATACGAACTAATATAGAAGAACAAAGGGAAGCAACTATGGCACGGTTTCTACATGGGCTGAAAGATGAAATTGCCGACATAGTGGAGCTGCATCATTATGTGGAGCTTGATGACATGTTAAATATGGCAATCAAGGTAGAAAAACAACTCAATAAGAAGAAAACAACCAGATCGGGAATGGGAATGAATTCTGCCAATAATGTTCCTTGGAAGCCAAATTGGAAGAAAGGGGAATCTAGTGAGAATAAATTTGTTTCAAAGGAGAAGAAAGAGGGGAACAAGGCTGGAGAAAAACCCATTGTGATTGATAAGGGTAAGGCACCAATGAACTCCAATGGAAGAACAAGAGACATCCAATGTTTCCGATGTTTGGGAAAGGGCATTATGCTAGAGAATGTCCAAATAAAAGGGTGATGGTGGTGAGGCCGAGTGGTGATATTGAATCTGAAGATGATGAAGTTATAGATGAAGATTCAGATGTTAACATTCCACCTTTGAATGCAGATAGTGATGTAGAGCATGTTGTGCATGGAAATGCTTTTGTTGTTATGCGTGCTTTAAATATACAGGTGAAGGAAGATGAAGGTGATGAACTGCAAAGAGAAAATATTTTTCATACTAGATGTTTAGTCAAAGAAAAAGTTTGTAGTATGATCATAGATGGTGGGAGTTGTGTTAATGTGGCTAGCACTCTACTAGTAGTAAAACTTGCATTTCCTACTACAAAACATCCTAATCCATATAGATTGCAGTGGTTGAATGATAGTGGAGAAGTTAAGGTGACCAAGCAAGTATTATTGTCATTTACCATTGGGAGGTATAAGGATGAAGTGTTGTGTGATGTAGTTCCCATTCATACTAGCCATATCCTACTTGGGAGGCCATGGCAATATGATAGAAACACATGATGGGTTTAAGAATAGGTATTTATTTGATTTTGAAGGCCAAAAGGTGACTCTTGCACCTTTAACACCTATGGAGGCTTTTGAAGACCAAAAGCGAGTACAAGCTGCCATGCAAGAGAAAATGCAAAGAGAGGTTGAAAAGAGGGAGAGAGAAAAGAAAGATCAAGAGGAAAAACAAAGAATAAAAACTGAGAGAGAAAAAGAAAAAGAGAAAAAGAAGAAATTACATAATAAAAATGAGAGTGGAGAGAAGAAAGTAAGTTTAGTTGCTAGGGGGAAAGATGCGAGCCAAGCATACTTTTCTGATAGTATGATGCTCCTTCTGATATGTAAGGGAGTTTTTCTTAATGTAACTGACCTTGATCCATCTATTCCTAGTGTTGCTTTGACTTTGTTGCAGGAATTTGAAGATGTCTTTCCAAATGAGGTACCGAGTGGATTGCCACCCATTAGAGGAATAGGACATCAAATTGATTTCATTCCTGGAGCTGTAATTCCAAATCGTCCAGCATATAGGACAAATCCTCAAGAGGTCAAGGAGTTGCAAAAACAGGTGAATGAGCTGCTTGCGAAAGGTCATGTTAGGGAGAGCATGAGTCCATGTGCTGTGCCGGTACTTCTAGTACCTAAAAAGGATGGATCAATGCGAATGTGTGTGGATTGTCGTGCTATCAATAAAATCACTGTAAAGTATAGACATCCAATTCCTAGGCTTGATGATACACTTGATGAATTGCATGGTGCATGTATATTTTCAAAAATTGATCTTAAAAGTGGTTATCATCAAATAAGAATGAGATTAGGAGATGAATGGAAAACAGCTTTTAAGACTCAATATGGTTTGTATGAATGGTTAGTCATGCCTTTTGGACTAAGTAATGCACCTAGTACTTTCATGAGATTAATGAATCATGTCTTGCGTGCTTTTCTTGGAAAGTTTGTTGTTGTGTATTTTGATGATATCTTAGTGTATAGTCAAAGTTTAAATGATCATTTAATGCATTTAAGATGTGTGCTTGAAGTTCTTAGGAAAGAGAAATTGTATGCAAATTTAAAGAAATGTACATTCTGCATGGAAAAAGTCATTTTCTTAGGATTTGTAGTGAGTGGGAAAGGAATTGAGGTTGATGATGATAAGGTAAAAGCCATCAAAGAGTGGCCTACACCAAAATCCATGACTGATGTTAGGAGTTTTCATGGTCTTGCTAGTTTTTATAGGAGATTTGTTAGAGACTTTAGTACAATTGCAGCGCCATTAAATGAAATTGTGAAGAAAAATGTAGGGTTCAAATGGAATGAGGAATAGGAGCATGCATTTAGATTACTAAAAGAAAAATTATGTTCTGCACCATTACTTGCATTACCTGATTTTTCTAAGACTTTTGAAGTTGAATGTGATGCTTCCGGAGTGGGTATAGGTGCTGTTTTGATGCAAGAAAGAAGACCAATAGCATACTTTAGTGAGAAGCTAAGTGGAGCTCCTTTGAGTTACTCTACTTATGACAAGGAGATGTATGCATTAGTGAGGGTGTTGGAGACGTGGCAGCATTATCTTTGGCCAAAGGAGTTTGTTATTCATAGTGATCATGAATCACTAAAATACTTGAAAGGACAAAGCAAGCTAAACAAACGCCATGCCAAATGGAGTGAATTTATTGAAGCGTTTCCATATGTGATTCAATATAAGCAAGGAAAAGAAAATGTTGTTGCTGATGCCTTATCTAGGAGGTATGCCTTAATCTCTTTGCTTGATGCTAGACTTCTAGGATTTGAGCATATGAAAGAATTGTATAAGCATGACTCTGAATTTGCACAAATATATGTCTCTTGTGAAAATCCTGCCTTTAAAAAATTTTATAGGCATGATGGTTTCTTATTTAGAGAGAAACGACTTTGTGTTCCAAATAGCTCTATAAGAGGATTGCTTGTAAGAGAGTCACATGGGGGAGGTTTAATGGGACATTTTGGGGTGGCTAAAACATTAGAAATTCTGAATGAACATTTTTATTGGCCACATATGAGGAAAGATGTAGAGAAATTTTGTGCTAAATGCGTGACATGTATGAAAGCAAAGTCCAAAGTAAGACCACATGGTTTGTATATGCCTTTAAGTGTACCTAGTGAACCTTGGGTAGACTTATCTATGGACTTTATTTTGGGACTACCTAGGACAAAAAAGGGTCATGATAGTTTATTTGTTGTGGTTGATAGATTTTCTAAAATGGCACATTTCATTCCATGTCATAAAACTGATGATGCATGCCATATATCTGATTTGTTCTTTAGAGAAGTAGTGAGATTGCATGGTATTCCTAGGACCATAGTAAGTGATCGAGATGTAAAATTTTTGAGTCATTTTTGGAAAGTCCTATGGGGAAAGTTAGGTACAAAGCTTTGTTTCTCTACTACATGCCATCCGCAAACAGATGGGCAGACGGAAGTTGTTAATAGGACTGTGGGCACTCTTCTTCGTACCATGATTAAACAAAATTTGAAGACATGGGAGGAATGCATACCATTTATTGAATTTGCATATAATAGATCAATGCATTCATCCACTGGATTTTCACCCTTTGAGCTTGTCTATGGTTTTAATCCACTTACTCCATTAGATTTGTTGCCTCTTCCTACTAATGAGCTTACTAGTTTTGATGGTAAAAAGAAAACTGAATTGGTGAAGCAAATGCATCAAAGGGCCAAGCAACAAATGGAGAAGATTAATGAGAATAGAGCAACCAAAGTAAACAAAGGAAGGAAAAAGATGGTGTTCCAGCCTGGTGATCTGGTATGGGTTCATTTGCGAAAAGAAAGGTTTCCTACACAAAGGAAATCAAAATTGCAGCCGAGAAGTGATGGACCATTTGAAGTACTCGAAAGGATTAATGATAATGCCTACAAGATTAATCTACCAGGTGAGTATGGTGTAAGTGCAACTTTTAATGTTTCTGATCTTGCTCCTTACTATGCAGATGATGAAGATTCGAGGACGAATTCTTTTGAAGAGGGAGAGGATGATGAGGATCTGATTGCTAGCATACAACACCAAGGACCTGTTACTCGATCAATGGCAAGAAAACTTCAAGGATTAGTTTCCAAACATCTATATGTTCTCAATACAATTGGAACGTTAAGACTTGAAGAAAATAAGAGCAAAGAAGCTGTTTGGTTGCATGTGTCCAAATTGCAATCTACCCAAGAGGCCAATTGACCCAAAGGAGTTAGAATACATATTGGCATCCATCATTATACCTTTGGGAGCTAAATACATACCATTCACGTTCCATTGGATGTCCATATATTAAGAGTGGCTGAAATTCACATTGGGAGTCAAAGATGCCTTTTAAAAGCTAGTGGGAGACAAGCTATATGGCTGCCCATGCCTTTTAAAAGCTAGTGGGAGACAAGCTATATGGCTGCCCAATTTGTTTTATGTAACCACATTATTATATTTGTATTTTTCCATCATTTCACTTGTTTTATGCTTTCTTTAAGTCTTTAAAAACAGATGTAATGGCAGATTTTGAGCTTAATGAATATTCTGAGTTTTCTCTCCATTTTTGAGAGCTTTGAGTGGTTTTTAGCCTTCTTTTGAGTTCTGGTTAGAACTTGCACGAATTCCTTGCAAAAATAACCAAGTTTGCTAGGTCTTAACTTATATTCAAGGTTTTTCCTTCACAAGTTGGGGTTGGGTCTTGAATCTTTGGTTTCCAGCCATATAGTTTCAGTTTTACATCACAAGTTGGTGTTGGGTTGAAGGTGCTAGTTGGTGTTCTTATGTTTTGGAGATGATCCGTAGCTTGAGCTTCCTTAGGAATTAAATCCCAGCAAGGCAGGCTCACATCAACACTACATGCCTTGCCTTGAACATGGCATCTTGTATGGAACAAATTATCTCGTTGCTCCTCCTCATGGCTATCCTCCTTCAATTGTGTGTTAAGAGCACGCCTAGTAACCAGCAAATCACCTCTAATTGGCTCCTCAATGCTCCCATCGCTACAATCCTCCAATTCTGGCATCTCACCATCTTCACTGCCAGTGTTGCCTTGTTCTTCGTCAGTCACTATCTCACCATTTCTCAAGGTTATAACCCTCTTATTTGGACATTCTTTGCTGATATGACCTACTCCTTGGCACTTCCAACATTTAATATCTCTATTTCTCTACTTAGGCTCTTCGACTTTGGATTTATCTTTAGAAACCGATTCTGCCTTTGCCTTTCCACTATCATGAACAACCTTATTTCCACCCTTAAAATCACACCTTCCATCCCTATTCTAAGAAGAACTTGGATTTGAATAAGGTTTGGAAACATACCATGCTGCTCCTCTTTCTTGGAGTTGTTTTTCCACCTTAATGGCAATATGCACCATCTCTTCTAACTCCACATAAGGCTGCAAATCAACTCGATCCGCTATTATCCTTAAGTTCATTAGATGCATGCTCTTGTGCATCACCCCAAACAAATCCAACATTTTTCTTAACTAACTCATTCAAAGGTGCAGCTATAGTGCTGAAATCTCTAATAAATCTCCTATAGAAACCAGCAAGTCCATGAAAGCTCCTCACCTCACTAGCATTCTTAGGTCTCGGCCAATCTTTAATAGCCCTTGCCTTTTCCTCATCAACCTCTATACCTTGACTAGACACCACAAAACTAAGAAACTTAAACTTATCCATGCAAAAACTACACTTCTTAAGGTTAGCATACAACTTTTCATGCCTAAGAATGTCTAATACAAGATGTACATGCTTAACATGATCATCCAAGCACTTAAAGTATATCATCAAAATAAACAACGACAAATTTACCCAAGTACTCACTCAACACATGGTTCATCAATCTCATGAATGAGCTAGGTGCATTAGTAAGACCAAATGGCATAACAAGCCACTCATACAATCCATATTTAGTCTTAAATGTTGTTTTCCACTCATCACTCACATTCATTCGAATTTGATAATAACCAAATTTCAAATCAATTTTAGTGAATAAACAAGATCCATATAACTCATCAAGCATATCATCTAATCTAGGAATAGGATGACGATACTTTACATTCATTTTATTGATGGCTCTACAATCCACACACATCCTCCATGTTCCATCCTTCTTTGGCACATGAATAACAGGAACCGAGCAAGGACTAAGACTTTCCCTCACATACCCCTTAGCTAGCAACTCCTCCACTTGTTTTTGTATCTCCTTTGTCTCGATGGGATTAGTTCTATATGCTGGTCTATTGGGTATGGAAGCTCCAGGAATGAAGTCAATTTGGTGTTCTATGCCTCTAATTGGTGACAAACCATTGGGCATCTCTTCTGGAAACAAATCTTCAACTTCCTGCAAAAGACCAACAAACACACTAGGCAAAGATGGGTAAAGATCATTTGTGGCCAAATAAGCCCCTTTTCACAAAAGTACAAATATAGGCTGATTGTTGTAAAAAGCATGTTTAACCTCAGTTGTCCTAGTTATCAAACTCACATTCTTTTCTTCTTTTTTTTCAATAGACTGATTTTGCTTTCCTTTTTCTTTTCCCTCTTTCTTTTTATTTGCACTCTGTTTATTTTCACTCATTTTATTTTCACTCTCTTTTTCTTTCTTTACAGCTTCAAGTCTCATCCTTTCCATTTTACATTGGTCTTCATACACTTCTTTTGAGGAAAGTGGTGTTAGAATGGTCTTTCGCCCATCCTTTGTGAATGAATACCTATTGAGGTACCCATCATGCATAGCTCTTCGATCATATTGCCATGGTCTGCCAAGTACAATATCTCCAGCATGCATTGGAACCACATCGCACAACACTTCATCATGATATTTACCAATGGAAAAGGAAATGATAGATTGCCTATTTACCTTAACCTCACCACAATCATTAAGCCACTGAAGTTTGTAGGGTCATGGGTGTGGTGTAGTAGACAGCCCCAATCTATCAACCAAGAGTGCACTCACAACATTGGTGCAATTTCCACCATCTACAATCACACTGCATGCCTTGCCTTGAACATGGCATCTTGTATGGAACAAATTATCTCGTTGCTCCTCCTCATGGCTATCCTCCTTCAATTGTGTGTTAAAAGCACGCCTAGTAACCAGCAAATCACCTCTAATTGGCTCCTCAATGCTCCCATCGCTACAATCCTCCAATTCTGGCATCTCACCATCTTCACTGCCAGTGTTGCCTTCTTCTTCGTCAGTCACTATCTCACCATTTCTCAAGGTTATTGATGTGAACCAGCATAGCAAGGATCCATTGGTGCTACAACAAGGGCCATTGACGAGGAATAAAGCAAAGAAATATGGCATCACTCTTGGAATGCATATTCAATACTTTATTACAAGAGAGGTGACTGAATTAGCATGGGACAAGTGCGAGAAGGAACTAGAAGACCAACCCAAGCTAGTCATGGTGCTGGATTGTACACATGGTGCTGAAATGTGCGAATTGTCCAGCCAATACCACAACCACCCTGTGAAATGTGCTGCTTGTCCAGAAAGTCCCACAACCCCCTGTGAAATCTACTGTTTCATAACCCCCTATACCAGTTTCAGCAAGAACGACTTTGGCATGCTTAACACATGTTTGGGGCGTGTTTTTTGAGTCTTTTAAGTGGTCCCCTCCATATTTTGCTTATTAGGTTTTTATTGTAATATTAGTTAATAGTTTTCCTTATAGGAAATATGTTGATGATATCATTATGCCAAGTGGACCAATCACAAGATCACAATCAAAGAAACTCCAGCATGTGTTCCAGCACTTCATTCAAAGGTGGATTAATGAAGAGGGAGACCAACTTGTAGTGAATATGATGGATCATGAAGAGGAAGTCAGAAAAATCACCAACAAGCATGAAGAATCTGCCCATAAGTATGGTGATGGGCATTAGCACGAATTTGGAATATAATATTGACATGGTTTAGTGCTAGTGTGACTAGACACATGTGAACCAACACCAAAATGCATGTGGAATCTGCCCATCAATGTTGTCATAATTATGGGCAGTAATTTAGAGTATATTATTGAGGTGGATGAACAATTAATGCTATTGTGACTAGATACTTGTAAACCTAGACTTTAAGCCATTAGTTCTTCTTTTCCAACTATATAAGGATGGGAAAAAGAACTTAATAGGGTTGACTACGAATTTCCAGAATTGTTGAATGTAATTTCTGTGTTTTCAAGTTTGAGAGGTTTTCTTCTTATTCTTGTTGCATGAAGAATTGGTTCTAACTTATCAAGTCTCACTTGTGGCGTTTTAATCAATTCATTTCTTCATCCCAATCACCCAAGTTCTCAATTACAGGTTAGTTGTGGGTTTGGTAGGGAGGATTTGTTTTTGAGTTCTAAGATTCTATGCTAGATGTGTATGTGGGGTTCTAGATGTAATATTTGATCCATGGGTTCCGCATCAGTTATAACCCTCTTATTTGGACATTCTTTGCTGATATGACCTACTCCTTGGCACTTCCAACATTTAATATCTCTATTTCTCTGCTTAGGCTCTTCGACTTTGGATTTATCTTTAGAAACCGATTCTGCCTTTGCCTTTCCACTATCATGAACAACCTTATTTCCACCCTTAAAATCACACCTTCCATCCCTATTCTAAGAAGAACTTGGATTTGAATAAGGTTTGGAAACATACCATGCTGCTCCTCTTTCTTGGAGTTGTTTTTCCACCTTAATGGTAATATGCACCATCTCTTCTAACTCCACATAAGGCTGCAAATCAACTTGATCCGCTATGTCCATGTTCAAACCAGCCAAGAAACGTGCCATAGTAGTCTCCATATCTTCATATATATTAGCTCTAGTCATGATCATTTCCATCTCTTTGTAGTAGTCATCAACACTCCTACTACCTTGTTTAAGAACCTGAAGTCTTTGCACAAGTTCTCTATGAAAATGTCTAGGCACAAATCTCTTTCTCATGACAGACTTAAGACCAAGCCAAGTATCAATTGGATACTCCAAATTCTTTCTTCTATTAGTCACCAATTGGTCCCACCAAGCTATAGCATAATCTGAAAATTGAGTAATAGCAAGCTTGACTTTCTTTTATTCACTGAATTGATGGCAATCAAAGATAAGTTCAACCTGCTTTTCCCATTGCAAATAAGCCTCCGAATCTGATTTACCTCAAAAATTAGGAATTTTCAATTTAATGCTTCCCAAGTTCCTATCTACAAAGTCATCATCACCATGATTTCTACCATAGAATTCATTATCATACATCCTCCTCTACAACCTCCTCTACCTCCTCCTCTAGGTAGAACTCCTCCAACCAGAGTTGCATTATCATCCTCAAACTCATATTCATCATCCAAATTATCAGGTTGAGGTATTTGATTTCTACCACCTCTTTGCCTCTCATTGTGCTCTAATGTGGCTCTTTCAACAGCTTGCAACCTCAAATCCATATGCTCTAATGTTTTTGTTATGTTCTCCATAGTGCGGTATAAACGTGTAAATTCAGTTTGTTGAGCCTCATGCAATCTAGCAACATCAACTTGTACAGCTCCACTACCTTTCACCTTGGTCATACATTGCTGCAATAAAAGATCAGAAAATAACAAAGAAAAAAAATTATATAAGGACCTCACAACACTCCCTTACGTGTTTATGCTCAAAAGATGGGGTTGGTCACTCGTGTTTCGCTCAATTTATTTATTTTGCTCACAGCTTTTCTCACACTACTCTAGCTGATTTCTTTTATGTTCTTAGGTGAATCACACTTTTAGAACAATTCAAATAGCCTAATTTGTGCAGAATTTCTAAATCTGAAATTTTCAAAACAAGTTTGAAGCAAATTGGCTAAAACAAGAAATTTAATATACTAGAAGCAAAAAAAAAAATGACAACTCATTAAGAAGCAAATGAAGTATGAAAAAAAAAGACAGATTTGATTAGGACAATTTAGAAGGTAATTTTTTTTTTGAAGAAACAGCCCCAAAAGTTATTAATTAATGATTAATAACTATAATAATCACACAATAAATGTAGGTCAAATTTAGAAGGTTATTTTTTTTGAAGAAACAGCCCCAAAAGTTATTAATGATTAATAACTATAATAATCACTCAATAAATGCAGTCAACTATAGTTCAAATCTGATTAGGAAGATCTAAAGCCACAATTCTAGATTTTTTTCTGTTTTTTTTTCCAGAATTTTTTTTTAGATTTGTATTTCTTTTTCTCTTCTAAATAGAAATATTTTATTCTTTTTTTTGTTTTTTTGGATGAATTTTTTTATAACCACAAGCACTAAATCAGATGTGCAAGCTTTTTAATTGATGAAAAGAATTCAAATTAACCCAACAAACAAAACCACAATTTGAAGAGACAATAATAATTCAAATTATGGAAAAACAAAGTAAACACAAGAATACTAAGAGATAAACTTAGAAGAACCAAAGAAAACAAGAATTCAGAATCAAAAACACAAATTTGTTAAGGATAAAACCTGATCTAGAGCCAAACCAGCTCTGATACCAAATGATACGGAACCTCCAAGAATAAGCCTGAGAACCCCTTTGATTATTATGGATCCCCACAACATTACCTTGAAAACCCCAATAACGATTCAGTCTCAACCCCTAAGAAAGGCTAGAATTCAGATTGCTTAGAAAGATGATCAAAGATCTAGAATAAAGGAAACTTGTTTCTAAATTCCAGATTTGAAACAGTCCACTTGAATGTTTCTTAGCATGTATTCTACTCAAGAACACAAAGATATAACACAAAGATGAGGATCTGATTGCTAGCATACAAGTGGACTGTTTCAAATATGGAATTGGTTATCATCTCCATCTTCATCTTCATCAGGTTCATCGTGGGCTCTATATCTTCTTCATCATAAGTTTGTTGCCTAGCATCCCTCCGCTTTGTTGATGTAGCTCCTTATTGTTGGGATTGCTTAACAACCTCAACTTCATCCCTTAAATTCTTAACATTTAAACTAAAATTCTCAAATTGGTTTTGCATAGCCTTCATTATGAAAACTACATCTTTCATGCTCATGTCGCCACCCTTGCCTACCTCCTAAGACATGATGTAAAACTACAAGAAAATTTTAGAGAAGAGAGAGAAAAAAATCATCACACTTTCCCTCACGTGTTTACACTCAATAATATATCACTCCACTCGTGTTTCACTCAAATTAGGCTTTTACCCTCTTATTTTCTCACACTCTCTTGCCTTTTTCCCTCTCTTGTTCCCTTCTTGAAGTTGCACTTTAGAATTTAAAACAACTAATCATGTTAGTCACAAGTAGCAATCTATAAAAAAGTTACAATGAAAAGCCTAACAAGAAACAAAAACAAAACACCCAAGTTCTAGATGCAATTTAATAATCATTGTAATAAAAAAATGAGAAAATACACAGATGAAGAATTGTATGTTTGTGAATGCAAGTCCTGAGAGTAACCAGAATGCAAAAGTCACCCTTACATGCATGGCAGAACTAAAAAAAATTGAAAACAAAGAAATTAAACTATGAATGCAATAAAATTAACAAAAATAGGAAGCTAAATTAAAAAGTTTTGATTTAACCCAAGTGGGAGCCGAAATAAACCCTAGACCTAGTGATTCAACTAACTTACACTAATTAGGAAGGTAAGATATAGTATAGATATGAAAGGAAATTAATTGAAACAAGAAAACCCTAAACAGTTTTGAAAACAGAATCAATAATCCAAAAAATTGGGCAAGAATTTTCAAATGGCCCGTTTGCCCTAAAATTGAATGATTTGGGGGGTTGTGCATCCCGAAACTCTTTTGTAGCGAAAAGTTATGGCCTTTCAAAGTTGACCCTTCCTCCACCAAAATTGACCCTATATTTTTCAACCCTAATTTCAACCCAAAAAAGGTCTCCTTCAACCCTAGCTTTGTTTTAGCAGCCGCCAAGCTATTTTTTTTTTCATTTTTTCTCCTTTTTTTTCATTTTCTTCTTTCCTCTATTTTTTTTTGTTTTTTTAAGCTAACGAACTAATAGTAATGGGGTGATTAAGTAAAGTAAAGAAAAGAATATCACAGAAAGCATAAGAACATAGATAAAGCCAAAGCTCTGATACCAAATAATGCGGAACCCCAAGATTATAAAGAATTCAAAACCCCAACACACAAATTCAATATACCAAGAACCCTAGCTGGTTGTTTGTCCTACTAAGCCCCTAATTGACACGCAACTAGAAACGTAGATAATTGGACAAAATTAATGAAAAACTAGAAAGAACTCCACAAGTGTTACCTTGATAAGTTGATTCCAATTCTTGATGCAACAACAAGAAGAGAACCCTCTTTTGATGAAAATTCGGCCAAGCAAAAATAATTGAATAATATGGTCGCCAAAACTGATGTCTTACAACCCTAAATGAGATATAAATAGCTAAAATCTAATTAGGGTTATTAAGTAGCGTTTGGTTGGCTAATTAAATTTTAAGAAATAATAAAGTAAACAAAGTTCTAATTTAATACAAAATAAACAGGGCCCTTACTTTTTAAATAAGCATAACTAGTGGGCCTTAATACATATTAAATAATAGGCCATATACTTGGATTAAATTTATGGGCTACTTCTCCTCTATATCCATAGCGTCAAAGGCCCATCCACCAAGTCTTTCTTCCATGAATCGCCTTACAAAGCCTTGGAAGGTAGATTTGAGCTTCTTGGCCTGCAACCTTATAATTAGCCCATTTGGTAAAATGAGCTCCATGCCATATTGGCCTCCTATGCTTGCTCCGCTAGCCTTGCTCATACTGCCATCTTTGTTCGCATCAGATAGCATGCTACCACTAGAGGAAATTGAACATATCATTGAATATCCTGCACATGGTGAATCTTTGGTTATTAGAAGAGCTTTAAACATGCAAATTAAAGATGAAGAAAGTAATCAAAGAATGAACATTTTCCATACTTGATGAGGATCTGATTGCTAGCATACAACACCAAGGACCTGTTACTCGATCAATGGCAAGAAAACTTCAAGGATTAGTTTCCAAACATCTATATGTTCTCAATACAATTGGAACGTTAAGACTTGAAGAAAATAAGAGCAAAGAAGCTGTTTGGTTGCATGTGTCCAAATTGCAATCTACCCAAGAGGCCAATTGACCCAAAGGAGTTAGAATACATATTGGCATCCATCATTATACCTTTGGGAGCTAAATACATACCATTCACGTTCCATTGGATGTCCATATATTAAGAGTGGCTGAAATTCACATTGGGAGTCAAAGATGCCTTTTAAAAGCTAGTGGGAGACAAGCTATATGGCTGCCCAATTTGTTTTATGTAACCACATTATTATATTTGTATTTTTCCATCATTTCACTTGTTTTATGCTTTCTTTAAGTCTTTAAAAACATATGTAATGGCAGATTTTTGAACTTAATGAATATTCTGAGTTTTCTCTCCATTTTTGAGAGCTTTGAGAGGTTTTTAGCCTTCTTTTGAGTTCTTGTTAGAACTTGCACGAATTCCTTGCAAAAATAACCAAGTTTGCTAGGTCTTAACTTATATTCAAGGTTTTTCCTTCACAAGTTGGGGTTGGGTCTTGAATCTTTGGTTTCCAGCCATATAGCTTCAGTTTTACATCACAAGTTGGTGTTGGGTTGAAGGTACTGGTTGGTGTTCTTATGTTTTGGAGACGATCCGTAGCTTGAGCTTTCTTAGGAATTAAATCCCAGCAAGGCAGGCTCACATCATTTGGTATCAGAGCTTAGGCTCTCCAAATCAGGTTTTTAGCATCATTCCTTCTTGTTTATGTCAAAAATATATATATTGTCTTCCTTGGACTCATTTTTTTTGCCATTAGTTTAATTTCTACAAGCTGTATGCCTTCTTGTTTCTTTGAGTCCTTCTACCTTAATGTTGTTGCTGGATTAAATTAAAAAAAAAAAGAAAGAAAGAAAGAACGAAAAAAAAAAAAGTAAATTCGTGGCCCTTGGATTAGAAATTAAAGATTTTTAAGCAATGGGTGGATTCTCACAGGCTTCCAGTTTTTTTCACAGGGGGGTGTGAAAATTTTTGGCTTCCAGTTTTTTTTCACAGGGGGTTGTGAAAATTTTTGCCTTCTCACAGGGGGTTGTGACAATTTCTGCCTTCCAAAAGTGAATGTGTATGTAAACATGTCCAAATCCTTTCAAATTTTACAGGCATGTTTTAGATATTCAGCTAAGCATACATATTAAATTTCATGTCAAAATTCGTTCGTTTGCTTGGTTATCCATATATTACCGCTAGTTAGCCATTTTTGGGTCCATAATATAAACGTTTCATAAGAGACCTAAAAATTCGTTTTTCTTCTTCCATTTTGTCTCAATATATTGTCCTAAATCCAGTTTTGTCAAATTCTTCCCTTTGGTAATGTTTGTCTAAAATTTTAGTGTCTTTCGTCCTTAGGTTTCAAATATCATATATTCTGTTTTTTTTTCAGCTTGTGTTACTCTTGTTCCATTCTTGAATGTGTTTTAAACCTTGCAATTTAGTTATTTAGTTGAGGAAATATTAAGTTCTTGCTAGAACTTGGAAGGGGCTGAAGTGAGTGGAAAAAGGCATAGAGTGGTGAGATTGTTAGAGGGTAAAAGCCAAAGTTTGAGTGAAATACAGATTGAGTGTTACCATATTAGAGTGAAACACGTGAGGGAGTGTGTGAGAGAATATTTCTAACATTTGTTTTGCAGCAATCAGTATGTCAACAAAACGAGATAGTGATCGAGAGAGCAACCGACCCCAAGAAGAGCCAGAAGCTTCTAATGTTCTTAAGGCATTGCAATCTCAATTTCAAAGGATGAATGTGTTGTTTGTTGATATTAGAGAACGGATGGAAAAACACTCAAAACAAATTGAAGAATTGCAGCAAGCAAGCTCTACAAATCAAAGGAATTTAGGAAGGGATGAACGAGATAATTTTCATAGGGAGCAAAACACAAATAGGGGGCAGAATAGAGGTAGGCGTGCTGGACTAAATGATTTGCCAGTTTTCAATGAATTGGAGGATGTAGATGAAGATAATCTTGATGATGATGATGGGCAGCAATCTGTTGCACTTGATGATGTTATTAGACCAAGATATATGAGAGGTAATATGGGTGGTAGAGGTGGTGGCAGAAATATTAGGCAAGAAACTGTAGAAAATGCAAGAGGGAGAGGGAGAGTAGACAGCAATGTTAATGGAATTAAAATGAAAATTCCATCATTTCAAGGCAAAGCAAATCCAGATGCATACTTGGAATGGGAGAGAAAGACTGAACTCATCTTTGATTGCCACAACTATAGTGAGCAAAAGAAGGTGACACTAGCTGTGGTAGAGTTTACTGATTATGCATTAGTTTGGTGGGATCAATTACTCACTAAACGAAGAAGAAATGGCATGAGAGGAGTGCAGACTTGGGATGAGCTGAAACAAGTCATGAGAGATAGATTTGTACCACAACACTACTATAGGGAGTTACATCAACGATTACAAGGGCTGGTACAAGGCAATAAAAGTGTGGAAGAATATTTTCAAGAGATGGAAATGGCTATGATACGAGCTAATATAGAAGAAGAAAGGGAAGCAACTATGGCACGGTTTCTACATGGGCTGAAAGATGAAATTGCCGACATAGTGGAGCTGCATCATTATGTGGAGCTTGATGACATGTTAAATATGGCAATCAAGGTAGAAAAACAACTCAAGAAGAAGAAAACAACCAGATCTGGAATGGGAATGAATTCTGCCAATAATGTTCCTTGGAAGCCAAATTGGAAGAAAGGGGAATCTAGTGAGAATAAATTTGTTTCAAAGGAGAAGAAAGAGGGGAACAAGGCTGGAGAAAAACCCATTGTGATTGATAAGGGTAAGGCCCCAATGAACTCCAATGGAAGAACAAGAGACATCCAATGTTTCCGATGTTTAGGGAAAGGGCATTATGCTAGAGAATGTCCAAATAAAAGGGTGATGGTGGTGAGGCCGAGTGGTGATATTGAATCTGAAGATGATGAAGTTGTAGATGAAGATTCAGATGTTAACATTCTACCTTTGGATAAAGATAGTGATGTAGAGCATGCTGTGCATGGAAGTGCTCTTGTTGTTATGCGTGCTTTAAATATACAGGTGAAGGAAGATGAAGGTGATGAACTGCAAAGAGAAAATATTTTTCATACTAGATGTTTAGTCAAAGAAAAAGTTTGTAGTATGATCATAGATGGTGGGAGTTGTGTTAATGTGGCTAGCACTCTACTAGTAGAGAAACTTGCATTTCCTACTACAAAACATCCTAATCCATACAGATTGCAGTGGTTGAATGATAGTGGAGAAGTTAAGGTGACCAAGCAAGTATTATTGTCATTTACCATTGGGAGGTATAAGGATGAAGTGTTGTGTGATGTAGTTCCCATGCATGCTAGTCATATCCTACTTGGGAGGCCATGGCAATATGATAGAAAAGCAACACATGACGGGTTTAAGAATAGGTATTCATTTGATTTTGAAGGCCGAAAGGTGACTCTTGCACCTTTAACACCTATGGAGGCTTTTGAAGACCAAAAGAGAGTACAAGCTGCCATGCAAGAGAAAATGCAAAGAGAGGTTGAAAAGAGGGAGAGAGAAAAGAAAGATCAAGAGGAAAAACAAAGAATAAAAGCTGAGAGAGAAAAAGAAAAAGAGAAAAAGAAGAAATTACATAATAAAAATGAGAGTGGAGAGAAGAAAGTAAGTTTAGTTGCTAGGGGGAAAGATGTGAGGCAAGCATACTCTTCTGATAGTATGATGCTCCTTCTGATATGTAAGGGAGTTTTTCTTAATGTAACTGACCTTGATCCATCTATTCCTAGTGTTGCTTTGACTTTGTTGCAGGAATTTGAAGATGTCTTTCCAAATGAGGTACCGAGTGGATTGCCACCCATTAGAGGAATAGAACATCAAATTGATTTCATTCCTGGAGCTGTAATTCCAAATCGTCCAGCATATAGGACAAATCCTCAAGAGGTCAAGGAGTTGCAAAAACAGGTGGATGAGCTGCTTGCGAAAGGTCATGTTAGGGAGAGCATGAGTCCATGTGCTGTGCCGGTACTTCTAGTACCTAAAAAGGATGGATCAATGCGAATGTGTGTGGATTGTCGTGCTATCAATAAAATCACTGTAAAGTATAGACATCCAATTCCTAGACTTGATGATATGCTTGATGAATTGCATGGTGCATGTATATTTTCAAAAATTGATCTTAAAAGTGGTTATCATCAAATAAGAATGAGATTAGGAGATGAATGGAAAACAGCTTTTAAGACTCAATATGGTTTGTATGAATGGTTAGTCATGCCTTTTGGACTAAGCAATGCACCTAGTACTTTCATGAGATTAATGAATCATGTCTTGCGTGCTTTTCTTGGAAAGTTTGTTGTTGTGTATTTTGATGATATTTTAGTGTATAGTCAAAGTTTAAATGATCATTTAATGCATTTAAGATGTGTGCTTGAAGTTCTTAGGAAAGAGAAATTGTATGCAAATTTAAAGAAATGTACATTCTGTATGGAAAAAGTCATTTTCTTAGGATTTGTAGTGAGTGGGAAAGGAATTGAGGTTGATGATGATAAGGTAAAAGCCATCAAAGAGTGGCCTACACCAAAATCCGTGACTGATGTTAGGAGTTTTCATGGTCTTGCTAGTTTTTATAGGAGATTTGTTAGAGACTTTAGTACAATTGCAGCCCCATTAAATGAAATTGTGAAGAAAAATGTAGGGTTCAAATGGAATAAGGAACAGGAGCATGCATTTAGATTACTAAAAGAAAAATTATGTTCTGCACCATTACTTGCATTACCTGATTTTTCTAAGACTTTTGAAGTTGAATGTGATGCTTCCGGAGTGGGTATAGGTGCTGTTTTGATGCAAGAAAGAAGACCAATTGCATACTTTAGTGAGAAGCTAAGTGGAGCTCCTTTGAATTACTCTACTTATGACAAGGAGATGTATGCATTAGTGAGGGCGTTGGAGACGTGGCAGCATTATCTTTGGCCAAAGGAGTTTGTTATTCATAGTGATCATGAATCACTAAAATACTTGAAAGGACAAAGCAAGCTGAACAAACGCCATGCCAAATGGAGTGAATTTATTGAAGCATTTCCATATGTGATTCAATATAAGCAAGGAAAAGAAAATGTTGTTGCTGATGCCTTATCTAGGAGGTATGCCCTAATCTCTATGCTTGATGCTAGACTTCTAGGATTTGAGCATATGAAAGAATTGTATAAGCATGACTCTGAATTTGCACAAATATATGCCTCTTGTGAAAATGTTGCCTTTGAAAAATTTTATAGGCATGATGGTTTCTTATTTAGAGAGAAACGACTTTGTGTTCCAAATAGCTCTATAAGAGGATTGCTTGTAAGAGAGTCACATGGGGGAGGTTTAATGGGACATTTTGGGGTGGCTAAAACATTAGAAATTCTGCATGAACATTTTTATTGGCCACATATGAGGAAAGATGTAGAGAAATTTTGTGCTAAATGCGTGACATGTATGAAAGCAAAATCCAAAGTAAGACCACATGGTTTGTATATGCCTTTAAGTGTACCTAGTGAACCTTGGGTAGACTTATCTATGGATTTTATTTTGGGGCTACCTAGGACAAAAAAAGGTCATGATAGTTTATTTGTTGTGGTTGATCGATTTTCTAAAATGGCACATTTCATTCCATGTCATAAAACTGATGATGCATGCCATATATCTGATTTGTTCTTTAGAGAAGTAGTGAGATTGCATGGTATTCCTAGGACCATAGTAAGTGATCGAGATGTAAAATTTTTGAGTCATTTTTGGAAAGTCCTATGGGGAAAGTTAGGTACAAAGCTTTGTTTCTCTACTACATGCCATCCGCAAACAGATGGGCAGACGGAAGTTGTTAATAGGACTGTGGGCACTCTTCTTCGTACCATGATTAAACAAAATTTGAAGACATGGGAGGAATGCATACCATTTATTGAATTTGCATATAATAGATCAATGCATTCATCCACTGGATTTTCACCCTTTGAGCTTGTCTATGGTTTTAATCCACTTACTCCATTAGATTTGTTGCCTCTTCCTACTAATGAGCTTACTAGTTTTGATGGTAAAAAGAAAGCTGAATTGGTGAAGCAAATGCATCAAAGGGCCAAGCAACAAATGGAGAAGATTAATGAGAATAGAGCAACCAAAGTAAACAAAGGAAGGAAAAAGATGGTGTTCCAGCCTGGTGATCTGGTATGGGTTCATTTGCGAAAAGAAAGGTTTCCTACACAAAGGAAATCAAAATTGCAGCCGAGAAGTGATGGACCATTTGAAGTACTCGAAAGGATTAATGATAATGCCTACAAGATTAATCTACCAGGTGAGTATGGTGTAAGTGCAACTTTTAATGTTTCTGATCTTGCTCCTTACTATGCAGATGATGAAGATTCGAGGACGAATTCTTTTGAAGAGGGAGAGGATGATGAGGATCTGATTGCTAGCATACAACACCAAGGACCTGTTACTCGATCAATGGCAAGAAAACTTCAAGGATTAGTTTCCAAACATCTATATGTTCTCAATACAATTGGAACGTTAAGACTTGAAGAAAATAAGAGCAAAGAAGCTGTTTGGTTGCATGTGTCCAAATTGCAATCTACCCAAGAGGCCAATTGACCCAAAGGAGTTAGAATACATATTGGCATCCATCATTATACCTTTGGGAGCTAAATACATACCATTCACGTTCCATTGGATGTCCATATATTAAGAGTGGCTGAAATTCACATTGGGAGTCAAAGATGCCTTTTAAAAGCTAGTGGGAGACAAGCTATATGGCTGCCCATGCCTTTTAAAAGCTAGTGGGAGACAAGCTATATGGCTGCCCAATTTGTTTTATGTAACCACATTATTATATTTGTATTTTTCCATCATTTCACTTGTTTTATGCTTTCTTTAAGTCTTTAAAAACATATGTAATGGCAGATTTTTGAACTTAATGAATATTCTGAGTTTTCTCTCCATTTTTGAGAGCTTTGAGAGGTTTTTAGCCTTCTTTTGAGTTCTTGTTAGAACTTGCACGAATTCCTTGCAAAAATAACCAAGTTTGCTAGGTCTTAACTTATATTCAAGGTTTTTCCTTCACAAGTTGGGGTTGGGTCTTGAATCTTTGGTTTCCAGCCATATAGCTTCAGTTTTACATCACAAGTTGGTGTTGGGTTGAAGGTACTGGTTGGTGTTCTTATGTTTTGGAGACGATCCGTAGCTTGAGCTTCCTTAGGAATTAAATCCCAGCAAGGCAGGCTCACATCAATACTCGTTGCATTGTGAATGGAAAAATGTGCAGCATGATCATTTGTGGGGGTAGTTGTGCAAATGTTGCTAGTACTGATTTTGTTGATAAATTAGGGTTAGCATGTACAAAACCTCCTAGTCCCTACAAGCTGCAATGGTTGAATAATTGTGGAGAGGTGAGGGTAACAAAGCAGGTTCTGTTTTCTTTTGCAATTGGGAGATACAAAAGTTTGTTGTGATGTTGTACCTATGCATGCTAGCCATATCCTTCTTGGTCGTCCATGGCAGTTTGATAGAAAAGCTTTGCATGATGGCTTTAAGAATCATTATTCTTTCAGCGTAAATGGTTTAAATTTCACTCTTGCTCCATTGTCACCTAAACAAGTGTATGAAGATCAAGTGAAGATTTTTAGATCATTTGAAAGGAATTCTGGTGGTGAGGGTAAAACAAATAAGAATGGAGTACAAGAGGCCAAGTGTGAGAAAAAGAATGATAAAAATGGCCCATTGGTGAGAGAAAAAGAGAAAGGGAGAGAAAAATAAAAGAGAGTGTTTCTATGCAAAAGAAAAAGTGTTAAGGAGTGTTTTTTGTGAGAAAATAAGTCTGGTTGTACTTAGGTACAAAGATACCTTGATTTCTACATTTGACCTTGATAACCCTTTGCCTAGTTGTGTTAGTTCTCTTTTACAGAAATTTGGAGATATTTTTCCAAAAGATGTACCTAAAGGTTTACCACCTTTAAGAGGGATTAAGCATTAAATTGACTTCATTATGGGCTCAACAATTCCTAACCAACCAGCTTATAAAAGTAATCTGGAGGAAACCAAGGAACTTCAAAGTCAAGTGGAGGAGTTGCTAGCAAAGGGACATGTGCATGAAAGTCTTAGTCCATGTGCTGTTCTGGTGTTATTAGTCCCAAAGAAAGATGGATCATGGAGAATGTGTGTGGACTGTCGAGCAATCAATAAAATCACGGTGAAGTATAGACATCCAATTCCTAGACTTGATGATATGCTTGATGAGTTGAGTGGTTATTGCATTTTTACTAAAATTGATTTGAAAAGTGGTTACCATCAAATTAGGATGAAGGAAGGAGATGAGTGGAAAACTACATTCAAAACAAAATATAGTCTTTATGAGTGGTTAGTTATGCCATTTGGTTTATCTAATGCACCTAGTACATTCATGAGATTAATGAACCATGTTTTGCTTGCATATCTTGGTAAATTTTGTTGTTGTGTATTTTGATGACATACTCATTTATAGCAAATCAGTAGATGAGCATGTAGAGAATATTAGGGCTGTTCTTGATGTTTTGAGAAAGAAAAATTGTATTCCAATGTGAAAAAGTGCATGTTTTATAGTGATAAAATCATATTCTTAGGTTTTATGGTTAGTGCACAAGGTATTGAGGTTGATGATGAAAAGGTAAAGGCAATAAGAGATTGGCTAGCACCTAAAATAGTGAGTGAGATAAGAAGTTTTCATGGTTTGACTAGTTTCTATAGAAGGTTTGTTAAAGATTTTAGTTCCATTACTGCACCATTAAATGAATTGGTAAAAAAGATGTAAAGTTTAATTGGACTAAAATTCATGAAAATGCATTCAATTTGTTGAAAGAAAGG
Source organism: Garcia nutans (assembly GCA_947685225.1). Taxonomy (NCBI): domain Eukaryota; kingdom Viridiplantae; phylum Streptophyta; class Magnoliopsida; order Malpighiales; family Euphorbiaceae; genus Garcia; species Garcia nutans. The sequence continues at coordinate 23,918,378 of CANTUV010000044.1, forward strand.
TTAACTACTGCTCCAATTCTTGCTTTACCAGATTTTGATAAGACCTTCAAATTAGAGTATGATGCTTCAGGTGTGGGCATATGATGTGAGCCTGCCTTGCTGGGATTTAATTCCTAAGGAAGCTCAAGCTACGAATCGTCTCCAAAACATAAGAACACCAACCAGCACCTTCAACCCAACACCAACTTGTGATGTAAAACTGAAGCTATATGGCTGGAAACCAAAGATTCAAGACCCAACCCCAACTTGTGAAGGAAAAACCTTGAATATAAGTTAAGACCTAGCAAACTTGGTTATTTTTGCAAGGAATTCGTGCAAGTTCTAACCAGAACTGATGCGGAACCCATGGATCAAATATTACATCTAGAACCCCACATACACATCTAGCATTGACTCTTAGAACTCAAAAACAAATCCTCCCTACCAAACCCACAACTAACCTGTAATTGAGAACTTGGGTGATTGGGATGAAGAAATGAATTGATTTAAACGCCACAAGTCAGACTTGATAAGTTAGAACCAATTCTTCATGCAACAAGAATAAGAAGAAAACTTCTCAAACTTGAAAACACTTAGATTACAATGATAACAATTTTCCAATTCGTAGTAACCCTCTTAAGTTCTTTTTCCCATCCCTATATAGTTGGAAAAGAAGAACTAATGGCTTAAAAATCTAGGTTTGCATGTATCTAGTCACAATAGCATTAATTGTTCATCCACATCAATAATATACTCTAAATTACTACCCATAATTCTGACAACATTGATGGGCAGATTCTATATGCAGTTTGGTGTTGGTTCACATGTGTCTAGTCACACTAGCACTAAACCATATCAATATTATATTCCAAATTCGTGTTAATGCCCATCGCCATGCTTATGGGCAGATTCTTCATGCTTGTTGGTGAGTTTCTGACTTCCTCTTCATGATCCATCATATTCACTGCAAGTTGGTCTCCCTCTTCATTAATCCACCTTTGAATGAAGTGCTGGAACACATGCTGGAGTTTCTTTGATTGTGATCTTGTGATTGGTCCACTTGGCATAATGATATCATCAACATATTTGATTCCATTACATTCATCAAGCTTGCTTATAGTTTCCTCATCATCCCCTCCTTGCTCAAAAAGATTTGTCCTCAAATCTGAGCCTACATCAAAAGGAGAAAGATCACTAACATTGAAAGTTGCAGAAACATTTTGTAGGCATTTTGGAATACAATTTTTCTTTCTCAAAACATCAAGAACAGCCTTAATATTCTCTACATGCTCATCTACTAATTTGCTATAAATGAGTATGTCATCAAAATATACAACAACAAATTTACCAAGATATGCACGCAGAACATGGTTCATTAATCTCATGAATGTACTAGGTGCATTAGATAAACCAAATGGCATAACTAACCACTCATAAAGACCATATTTTGTTTTGAATGCAGTTTTCCACTCATCTCCTTCTTTCATCCTAATTTGATGGTAACCACTTTTCAAATCAATCTTAGTAAAAATGCAAGAACCACTCAACTCATCAAGCATATCATCAAGTCTAGGAATTGGATATCTATACTTCACTGTGATTTTATTGATTGCTTGGCAGTCTACACACATTCTCCATGATCCATCTTTCTTTGGGACTAATAACACCGGAACAGCACATGGACTAAGACTTTCACGCACATGTCCCTTTGCTAGCAACTCCTCCACTTGCCTTTGAAGTTCCTTGGTTTCCTCCGGATTACTTCTATAAGCTGGTCGGTTAGGAATTGTTGAGCTCGGAATGAAGTCAATTTGATGTTCAATCTCTCTTAAAGGTGGTAAACCTTTGGGTACATCTTCTGGAAAAACATCTCCAAATTCCTGTAAAAGAGAACTAACACAACTAGGCAAAGGGTTATTAAGGTCAGATGTAGAAATCAAGGTCTCTTTGTACCTAAGTACAATCAGACTTCTTTTCTCATAAAAAGCACTCCTTAACTCCTTTTCTTTTACATAGAAACACTCTCTTTTATTTTCTCTCCCTTTCTCTTTTTCTCTCACCAATGGGCCATTTTTATCATTCTTTTTCTCACTCTTGTACTCCATTTTTATTTGTTTTACCCTCACCACCAGAATTCTTTTCAAATGATCTCAAAATCTTTACTTGATCTTCATACACTTGTTTAGGTGACAATGGAGCAAGAGTGAAATTTAAACCATTTAGGCTGAAAGAATAATGATTCTTAAAGCCATCATGAAAAGCTTTTCTATCAAACTGCCATGGACGACCAAGAAGGATATGGCTAGCATGCATAGGCACAACATCACAGCAAACTTCATCTTTGTATCTCCCAATTGCAAAAGAAAATAGAACCTGCTTTGTTACGCTCACCTCTCCACTATCATTCAACCATTGCAGCTTGTAAGGATTAGGATGTTTTGTGCATGCTAATCCTAATTTATCTACAAAATCAGTACTAGCAACATTTGCACAACTACCCCATCAATGATCATGCTGCACACTTTTCCATTCACAATGCAACGAGTATGGAAAATGTTCTCTCTTTGATTACTTTCTTCATCTTTAATTTGCATGTTTAAAGCTCTTCTAATAACCAAAGATTCACCATGGGCAGGATATTCAATAATATGTTCAATTTCCTCTAATAGTGGCATGCTATCATTATCATCATCACTTTCATGTTCACTAGCACTATCAATTTCACCATTATCTCGTATCAACATGATTTTCTTATTTGGACATTGAGATGCTATATGCCCTACTCCTAAATACCTAAAGCATTTAATGGTACTATGCTTTTTATTAGAGTTAGGTGTTTTAGAGTTACCTTTAGGGTCATCTAGAACTTGTTTTTCCTTTCCTTTCCAGGCAGCCTCCTTCCCTTTAGGATTATCATCTTTCTTTGGCCATTTTGAAGTGAAACTAGAGGTGGAATTAGAAAATCCCTTTGCTGCTCCCTTGAGTTTCAGTTGCTTCTCCACTTTCATGGCCATGTGTACCATATCTTCAAGCTCCACATAATGATGTAATTCAATTATGTTAGCTATCTCTCTATTCAGCCCACTCAAAAATCGAGCCATAGTGATTTCTGGATCCTCCTCTATATTAGTTCTACTCATAATCATCTCCATCTCTTTATGGTAATCCTCCACCGACATTGATCCTTGAGTTAACCGCTGTAATTTTTGGTGAAACTCCCTATAGTAGTAAGATGGTACAAATCTCTTTCTCATCATAGTTTTCATTTCAGCCCAAGTAGTGATGGTTCTTTCTCCATTTATCCTCTTGGAAATCATCAATTGATCCCACCAAATTAGTGAATAATCTGTGAATTCAACTGCTGCAATTTTAACTTTCTTCATTTCACTATAATTATGACAATCAAACACCAACTCAACTTTTCTTTCCCATTCAAGGTAAGCTTCAGCATCATTTCTCCCCTTGAATGATGGTATCTTCATTTTTATGGAAGATATGCTCTGATACCAAATGATGCGGCCGGGCCAAGCACTTCCCAGGTGGACACCCATTCTGGTACTGACCCTGCACCAGCACGGCTGGGCTAAGCACTTCCTAGAAGGTCACCCCTCCTGGTACTGACCCTGCACCAACACGGCTGGGCCAAACACTTTCCAGAAGGTCACCCATCCTGGTACTGACCCTGCACCAGCACACTTAACCGGAAAGAACGCTAACCATTTCTACCAAAAGCTTAAGCTGTCAGCAGAGGCGCACCCATTTTCTTTATTTGGATCAAACATGGGCTCACCGCCACCTTTTGTCTACATCTTTCCTCATATGTGGCCAATAAAAATGTTCATTCAGAATTTCTAATGTTTTAGCCACCCCAAAATGTCCCATTAAACCTCCCCCATGTGACTCTCTTACAAGCAATCCTCTTATAGAGCTATTTGGAACACAAAGTCGTTTCTCTCTAAATAAGAAACCATCATGCCTATAAAATTTTTCAAAGGCAGCATTTTCACAAGAGGCATATATTTGTGCAAATTTAGAGTCATGCTTATACAATTCTTTCATATGCTCAAATCCTAGAAGTCTAGTATCAAGCATAGAAATTAGGGCATACCTCCTAGATAAGGCATTAGCAACAACATTTTCTTTTCCTTGCTTATATTGAATCACATATGGAAACGCTTCAATAAATTCACTCCATTTGGCATGGCGTTTGTTCAGCTTGCTTTGTCCTTTCAAGTATTTTAGTGATTCATGATCACTATGAATAACAAACTCCTTTGGCCAAAGATAATGCTATCACGTCTCCAACGCCCTAACTAATGCATACATCTCCTTGTCATAAGTAGAGTAATTCAAAGGAGCTCCACTTAGCTTCTCACTAAAGTATGCAATTGGTCTTCTTTCCTGCATCAAAATAGCACCTATACCCACTCCGGAAGCATCACATTCAACTTCAAAAGTCTTAGAAAAATCAGGCAATGCAAGTAATGGTACAGAACATAATTTTTCTTTCAGTAATCTAAATGCATGCTCCTGTTCCTCATTCCATCAGAACCCTACATTTTTCTTCACTATTTCATTCAATGGGGCTGCAATTGTGCTAAAATCTCTAACAAACCTCCTATAAAAACTAGCAAAACCATGAAAACTCCTAACATCAGTCACGGATTTTGGTGTAGGCCATTCTTTGATGGCTTTTACCTTATCCTCATCAACTTCAATTCCTTTCCCACTCACTACAAATCCTAAGAAAATGACTTTTTTCATGCAGAATGTACATTTCTTTAAATTTGCATACAATTTCTCTTTCCTAAGAACTTCAAGCACACATCTTAAATGCATTAAATGATCATTTAAACTTTGACTATACACTAAAATATCATCAAAATACACAACAACAAACTTTCCAAGAAAAGCACGCAAGACATGTGATAGAGACGTCACAAGGCTACATGCAACATTTTGTTGAAGAGGAGCTGAAGGTGTACGATATGGCTGATCAAGGATGCAAATTGGAGCATATTTGGCTCAAGTCACTAGTTGTGCTTATTTATAGTTAAATAATTAGCTGAACTTGTTATTTTAATATGTATTAAGGCCCACTAGTTATGCTCATTTAAAAAGTAAGGGCCCTATTTGTTTGGTATTAAATTAGGACTTTGATTACTTTATTATTTCTTAAAATTTGATTAGAAAGCCAAATGCTACTTAATAACCCTAATTAGGGTTTAGCTATTTATATCTCATTTAGGGTTTTAAGACATGAGTTTTGAAGTTTGGACGAATTTATTAACCTTAAAGCCGAATTGCTTTATCTTTGTGTTCTTGCTTGAATACATGCTTAAGAAACATTCAAGTAGTTTGATCAACTTTCTTGTGGAGTGTTTCGAATCTGGGATATAGAAACTGACTTGTTTCGAAATCTTGGATCTTTGATCAATTCAAGGTAATCTGAAATCTAACCTAATCCTTGGGGGTTGTACCGAATTCGAGTAGGGGTTTTCAAGTTAATGCTGTGGGGGTTCGAAATCAAGGGGTTCTCAGGCTTATTCTTGGAGGTTCCGTATCAACATGATTCATTAATCTCATGAAAGTACTAGGTGCATTGCTTAGTCCAAAAGGCATGACTAACCATTCATACAAACCATATTGAGTCATAAAAGCTGTTTTCCATTCATTTCCTAATCTCATTCTTATTTAATGATAACCACTTTTAAGATCAATTTTCGAAAATATACATGCACCATGCAATTCATCAAGCATATCATCAAGTCTAGGGATTGGATGTCTATACTTTACAGTGATTTTGTTGATGGCGCGACAATCCACACACATTCGCATTGATCCATCCTTTTTGGGTACCAAAAGTACCGATACAGTGCATGGACTCATGCTCTCTCTGACATGACCCTTTGCAAGTAATTCTTCCACTTGTTTTTGTAACTCTTTGGCCTCTTGAGGATTGGTTCTATATGCTGGCCGATTCGGAATTACAGCTCCAGGAACAAAATCAATTTGATGTTTTATTCCTCTGATAGGTGGTAGTCCGCTAGATACTTCATCGGGAAAGACATCTTCAAATTCCTGCAACAAAGTCAATGCAACACTAGGAATAGGAGGATCAAGGTCAGTTACATTAAGAAAAGCTCCCTTACATAGTAAGAGTAGCATCACATTATTTGAAGAATAGGCTTGCCTCACATCTTTTCTCGGTGTCAAAGGTGCAAGCGTCAACTTTCGACCTTCAAAATCAAAAGAGTACCTATTTTTGAATCCATCATGTACAGCCCTTCTATCATATTGCCATGGCCTCCCAAGCAGAATATGACTAGCATGCATAGGAACAACATCACATAACACTTCATCCTTATACCTCCCAATGGAAAATGTTAGCAGCACTTGCTTAGTCACCCTAACTTCACCACAATCATTAAACCATTGCAACCTATATGGCTTAGGATGTTTTGTAGTAGGGAAATCAAGTTTTTCCACTAGTAGAGTACTAGCCACATTCACGCAACTTCCACTGTCTATTATCATGCTACAAACTCTATCTTTAACTAGACACCTAGTATGAAAGATATTTTCTCTTTGTAGCTCATCACCATCATCTGCCTTTACTTGGGTATTTAAAGCACGCATAACAACTAGAACGTTGCCATGTACAACATGCTCTACATCACTATCATCACCCATAAGTTGAATGTCATCACTTGAATCATCATTAACCGCCTCATCATCTTCAGATTCTATCTCTCCACTTGGCCTCATCAGCATTGCCCTTTTATTTGGACATTGTGCAGCATAATGTCCCTTGCCTAAGCATCTAAAACATTGGATGTCTCTAGTTCTTCCGCTGGAGTTCATTGGTGCCTTACCCTTATCAATCACAATGGGTTTTCCTCCAGCCTTATTTCCCTCTTTCTTCTCCTTTGAAACAAATTTACTCTCACTAGATTCCCCTTTCTTCCAATTTGGCTTCCATGGAACAGTGTTGTTAGAATTCATTCCCATACCTGATCTAGTTGTTTTCTTCTTCTTGAGTTGTTTTTCTACCTTGATTGCCATATTTAACATATCATCAAGCTCCACATAATGATGCAGCTCCACTATGTCGGCAATTTCATCTTTCAGCCCATGTAGGAACCGTGCCATAGTTGCTTTCCTTTCTTCTTCTATATTAGCTCGTATCATAGCCATTTCCATCTCTTGAAAAATATCCTTCCACACTTTTATTGCCCTGCACCAGCCCTTGTAATCTTTGATGCAACTCTCTATAGTAGTGTTGTGGAACAAATCGATCTCTCATGACCTGTTTCAACTCATCCCAAGTCTGCACTCCTCTCATGCAATTTCTTCTTTGTTTAGTGAGTAATTGATCCCACCAAACTAATGCATAATCAGTAAACTCTACTACAGCAAGTGTCACCTTCTTTTGCTCACTATAGTTATGGCAATCAAAGATGAGTTCGGTCTTTCTCTCCCATTCCAAATATGCATCTGGATTTGCTTTGCCTTGGAATGATGGAATTTTCATTTTAATTCCATTAACGTTGCTGTCTACTCTCCCTCTTCCTCTTGTATTTTCCATAGTTTCTTGCCTAATATTTCTGCCACCACCTCTACCACCCATATTACCCTCATATATCTTGGTCTAATAACATCATCAAGTGCAATAGATTGCTGCCCATCATCATCATCAAGATTATCTTCATCTACATCCTCCAAGTCATTGAAAACTGGCAAATCATTTAGTCCAGCGCGCCTACCTCTATTCTGCCCCCTATTTGTGTTTTGCTCCCTATGAAAATTATGATGAGGAAACTATAAGCAAGCTTGATGAATGTAATGGCAGCAAATATGTTGATGATATCATCATGCCAAGTGGACCAATCACAAGATCACAATCAAAGAAATTCCAGCATGTGTTCCAACACTTCATACAAAGGTGGATTAATGAAGAGGGAGACCAACTTGTAGTGAATATGATGGATCATGAAGAGGAAGTCAGAAACTCACCAACAAGCATGAAGAATCTGCCCATAAGTATGGTGATGGGCATTAGCACGAATTTGGAATATAATATTGATATGGTTTAGTGTTAGTGTGACTAGACACATGTGAACCAACACCAAAATGAATGTACAATCTGCCCATCTATGTTGTCAGAATTATGGGCAGTAATTTAGAGTATATTATTGAGGTGGATGAACAATTAATGCTATTGTGACTAGATACATGTAAACCTAGACTTTAAGCCATTAGTTCTTCTTTTCCAACTATATAAGGATGGGAAAAAGAACTTAATAGGGTTGACTACGAATTTCCAGAATTGTTGAATGTAATTTCTGTGTTTTCAAGTTTGAGAGGTTTTCTTCTTATTCTTGTTGCATGAAGAATTGGTTCTAACTTATCAAGTCTTACTTGTGGCGTTTTAATCAATTCATTTCTTCATCCCAATCACCCAAGTTCTCAATTACAGGTTAGTTGTGGGTTTGGTAGGGAGGATTTGCTTTTGAGTTCTAAGATTCTATGCTAGATGTGTATGTGGGGTTCTAGATGTAATATTTGATCCATGGGTTCCGCATCATTTGGTATCAGAGCTTTGGCTTGAAGATAAATCTCTAGGTATCTTTTATGTTTTAATTATCCAAAGGAAAAAAAAAGAAAAAAAAAACGAATCAGATTCAGTTTCTATATTTCTTCATTTTCTGTTCTTGTTGCACCTTGTTCTTATTCTTCAAATCTGTGAACTTTTGTTTAATTTTTCAATTTCTATCCTTGTTTACTGAAAGTTCAAAAGAAAAAAAAAAGAGGAAAAGATCAAAAGAAAAACAAAAAAAAAAGAAAAGAGAATCAAATTCAACTTCCTCAACATAAAAGAAAAAAAAAATCGTACCTGTTTCTGTCCAGAATTTTTCTTCACAAGTGTTTGAGATTTTTTGCATATTTATACCATTAACAGCTTGCTACCTTATTATATTTGATCAAATTACATCAGCTCCTCATTATGCATCCATTTAGCATTTAAAAATCTGATATTTAGAGCATTTCTTGCATTGGGAATAGATTTAAGTTGCATATTCAGATTACTCATTGGAGTGATTTGAATTCTGTTTTTTTTAGCATCCATAATTGTTTTTCTTTGTATTCTTAGTTTCATTCTTTCATATACCTCTTGTTTCTTGTATGCATTAAGTAGCTAATTCTCAATCATAGTTACTTTGCTTTGATTAACACAAATACTTTTGCTTCTTGTGTTAACTTTCAGTTCTTGTTGTTTAAAATTAAATTGCTTCTAGAATTGCTGAATTCATTTTGTTCTTAGGTTCCTTGTAGAGTCTTTAAAACAAAACTTGTTTTACTTGATTTAAGTGGATTCAATTCTGAAATTCAACTTGATAAAAGAAGAATTGAGAGGTAAAAAGGACCAAGGTTTGAGTGAAATACAAGAGGAGTGTCAATCTGATCTTGAGTGAAACACGTAAGGGAGTGAGGTGAGAAAATTTTCTTTACTAACATTTTCTTGTAGGTTCTTCTTACACCATGTCAAATTCTGGAAGTGAAAAACGTGATATGACCATAAATGACATAGCCTTCATGTTAGAGGCAATGCAAAGGAGATTTGAAAGGTTTGATTTGACCATAAACAACATGAGAGGTGATGTAGACAGCATAATGCAAAGGCAGCGAAATGATACCAATCGAAGGGGGCAGAATAGAGGGAGAGGAAACATGATGAATGATGATGAGATAGAGAGGGAAGATGATGAAGAAAGTGAGGAATCAATTGCTCAAAGAAGACCTCAACAAAGGGACAGTAACATATCTTCCATAAAAATGAAGATACCATCATTCAAGGGGAGAAATGATGCTGAAGCTTACCTTGAATGGGAAAGAAAAGTTGAGTTGGTGTTTGATTGTCATAATTATAGTGAAATGAAGAAAGTTAAGATTGCAGCAGTTGAATTCACAGATTATGCACTAATTTGGTGGGATCAATTGATGATTTCCAAGAGGAGAAATGGAGAAAGAACTATCACTACTTGGGCTGAAATGAAAACTGTGATGAGAAAGAGATTTGTACCATCTTACTACTATAGGGAGCTTCACCAAAAATTACAGCGGTTAACTCAAGGATCCATGTCAGTGGAGGATTACCATAAAGAGATGGAGATGATCATGAGTAGAACTAATATAGAGGAGGATCCAGAAATCACTATGGCTCGATTTTTGAGTGGGCTGAATAGAGAGATAGCTAACATAATTGAATTACATCATTATGTGGAGCTTGAAGATATGGTACACATGGCCATGAAAGTGGAGAAGCAACTGAAACTCAAGGGAGCAGCCAAGGGATTTTCTAATTCCAGCTCTAGTTTCACTTCAAAATGGCCAAAGAAAGATGATAATCCTAAAGGGAAGGAGGCTGCCTGGAAAGGAAAGGAAAAACAAGTTCTAGATGACCCTAAAGGTAACTCTAAAACATCTAACTCTAATCAAAAGCATAGTACCATTAAATGCTTTAGGTGTTTAGGAGTAGGGCATATAGCATCTCAATGTCCAAATAAGAAAATCATGTTGATACGAGATAATGGTGAAATTGATAGTGCTAGTGAACATGAAAGTGATGATGATAATGATAGCATGCCACCATTAGAAGAAATAGAACATATTATTGAATATCCTGCCCATGGTGAATCTTTGGTTATTAGAAGAGCTTTAAACATGCAAATTAAAGATGAAGAAAGTAATCAAAGAGAGAATATTTTCCATACTCGTTGCATTGTGAATGGAAAAGTGTGCAGCATGATCATTGATGGGGGTAGTTGTGCAAATGTTGCTAGTACTGATTTTGTGGATAAATTAGGGTTAGCATGCACAAAACATCCTAGTCCTTACAAGCTGCAATGGTTGAATGATAGTGGAGAGGTGAGGGTAACAAAGCAGGTTCTGTTTTCTTTTGCAATTGGGAGATACAAGGATGAAGTTTGCTGTGATGTTGTGCCTATGCATGCTAGCCATATCCTTCTTGGTCGTCCATGGCAGTTTGATAGAAAAGCTTTGCATGATGGCTTTAAGAATCATTATTCTTTCAGCCTAAATGGTTTAAATTTCACTCTTGCTCCATTGTCACCTAAACAAGTGTATGAAGATCAAGTAAATATTTTGAGATCATTTGAAAAGAATTCTGGTGGTGAGGGTAAAACAAATAAAAAGGGAGTACAAGAGGCCAAGTGTGAGAAAAAGAATGATAAAAATGGCCCATTGGTGAGAGAAAAAGAGAAAGGGAGAGAAAATAAAAGAGAGTGTTTCTATGCAAAAGAAAAGGAGTTAAGGAGTGCTTTTTGTGAGAAAAGAAGTCTGATTGTACTTAGGTACAAAGAGACCTTGATTTCTACATCTAACCTTGATAACCCTTTGCCTAGTTGTGTTAGTTCTCTTTTACAGGAATTTGGAGATGTTTTTCCAGAAGATGTACCCAAAGGATTACCACCTTTAAGAGGGATTGAGCATCAAATTGACTTCATTCCGGGCTCAACAATTCCTAATCGACCAGCTTATAGAAGTAATCCGGAGGAAACCAAGGAACTTCAAAGGCAAGTGGAGGAGTTGCTAGCAAAGGGACATGTGCGTGAAAGTCTTAGCCCATGTACTGTTCCGGTGTTATTAGTCCCAAAGAAAGATGGATCATGGAGAATGTGTGTGGACTGCCGAGCAATCAATAAAATCACGGTGAAGTATAGACATCCAATTCCTAGACTTGATGATATGCTTGATGAGTTGAGTGGTTCTTGCATTTTTACTAAGATTGATTTGAAAAGTGGTTACCATCAAATTAGGATGAAAGAAGGAGATGAGTGGAAAACTGCATTCAAAACAAAATATGGTCTTTATGAGTGGTTAGTTATGCCATTTGGTTTATCTAATGCACCTAGTACATTCATGAGATTAATGAACCATGTTCTGCGTGCATATCTTGGTAAATTTGTTGTTGTATATTTTGATGACATACTCATTTATAGCAAATCAGTAGATGAGCATGTAGAACATATTAGGGTTATTCTTGATGTTTTGAGAAAGGAAGAATTATATGCCAACTTGAAAAAGTGCATGTTTTGTAGTGATAAAATCATATTCTTAGGTTTTATGGTTAGTGCACAAGGAATTGAGGTTGATGATGAAAAGGTAAAGGCAATAAGAGATTGGCCAGCACCTAAAACCGTGAGTGAGGTAAGAAGTTTTCATGGTTTGGCTAGTTTCTATAGAAGGTTTGTTAAAGATTTTAGTTCCATTGCTGCACCATTAAATGAATTGGTAAAAAAGGATGTAAAGTTTAATTGGACTAAAATTCATGAAATGGCATTCAATTTGTTGAAAGAAAGGTTAACTACTGCTCCAATTCTTGCTTTACCAGATTTTGATAAGACCTTCGAATTAGAGTGTGATGCTTCAGGTGTGGGCATAGGTGCTGTTTTGATGCAAGAAGGGAAACCAATTGCATATTTTAGTGAGAAGCTTCATGGTGCACAATTAAATTATTCCACTTATGACAAGGAGCTGTATGCTTTGGTAAGAGCTTTACAAGTGTGGCAACATTACTTATTGCCTAAAGAGTTTGTTATTCATACAGATCATGAATCATTAAAGCATCTAAAGGGGCAAACCAAGCTGAACCGAAGGCATGGAAAGTGGATAGAGTTCATTGAGCCATTTCCATATGTGATAAAGTATAAGCGTGGCAAAGACAATGTAGTAGCAGATGCACTTTCAAGAAGGTATTCCTTAATCTCAACTCTTAGTTCTAAGTTATTAGGCTTTGAGCAAATTAAGGATATGTATGCCAATGATGTTGACTTTGCAAATGTTTATAAAGCATGTGAGCATTCTGCATTTCAGAAGTTTTATAGGCATGATGGGTACTTATTTAAGGATGGAAGATTATGCATGCCTAGTTGCTCATTAAGGGAATTGCTTGTGCGTGAGGCACATAGTGGAGGACTCATGGGACATTTTGGGATATTTAAGACTTTAGACATTCTGCATGAACATTTCTATTGGCCAAACATGAGAAAGGATGTTGAAAAAATTTGTGCCAAGTGTATTGCATGTAAACAAGCAAAATCTAAGTCTTTACCTCATGGGCTGTATACTCCTTTACCTATTCCTAATGCACCTTGGATGGACATATCTATGGACTTTGTTTTGGGGCTGCCTAGGACTAGAAAAGGAAAAGATAGCATATTTGTTGTTGTTGATAGATTCAGCAAAATGGCTCATTTCATTGCATGTCACAAAACTGATGATGCAACAAATATTGCAAATTTGTTCTTTGGGGAAGTAGTTCGGTTGCATGGCATTCCTAAAACAATTGTAAGTGATAGAGATGTGAAGTTCTTAAGTCATTTTTGGCGTGTTTTATGGAATAAGTTAGGTACTAAATTGTTGTTCTCTACAACTTGTCATCCACAAACTGATGGACAAACAGAAGTGGTAAATAGGACTTTAGGATCTTTGTTACGTGCTGTTGTGGGTAAGAATTTGAAAACTTGGGAAGATTGTTTGCCATTAGTGGAGTTTGCATTTAATAGAAGCATACATTCTTCTACTGGTTATTCACCATTTGAAATTGTTTATGGTTTTAATCCACTTACACCACTTGATTTGTTTCCTTTGCCATTAAATGAAATAACTAACTTAGATGGTGAAAAGAAAGCTGAGTTGGTTAAGCAGATACATGAAAAGGCACGAGCTCATCTTGAGAAGAAATATGAATCAGTTGCCCATAATGCAAATAGAAGAAGGAAACATGTGATTTTCCAACCTGGTGATTGGGTATGGGTTCATATGAGGAAGGAAAGATTTCCTAAACAAAGGAAATCCAAGTTGGATGCAAGGGGAGATGGCCCATTCCAAGTTTTAGAACGGATCAATGACAATGCCTACAAAATTGATCTACCAGGTGAGTATAATGTTTCTGCAACTTTCAATGTTAGTGATCTTTCTCCTTTTGATGTAGGCTCAGATTTGAGGACAAATCTTTTTGAGCAAGGAGGGAATGATGAGGAAACTATAAGCAAGCTTGATGAATGTAATGGCAGCAAATATGTTGATGATATCATCATGCCAAGTGGACCAATCACAAGATCACAATCAAAGAAATTTCAGCATGTGTTCCAACACTTCATACAAAGGTGGATTAATGAAGAGGGAGACCAACTTGTAGTGAATATGATGGATCATGAAGAGGAAGTCAGAAACTCACCAACAAGCATGAAGAATCTGCCCATAAGTATGGTGATGGGCATTAGCACGAATTTGGAATATAATATTGATATGGTTTAGTGTTAGTGTGACTAGACACATGTGAACCAACACCAAAATGAATGTACAATCTGCCCATCTATGTTGTCAGAATTATGGGCAGTAATTTAGAGTATATTATTGAGGTGGATGAACAATTAATGCTATTGTGACTAGATACATGTAAACCTAGACTTTAAGCCATTAGTTCTTCTTTTCCAACTATATAAGGATGGGAAAAAGAACTTAATAGGGTTGACTACGAATTTCCAGAATTGTTGAATGTAATTTCTGTGTTTTCAAGTTTGAGAGGTTTTCTTCTTATTCTTGTTGCATGAAGAATTGGTTCTAACTTATCAAGTCTTACTTGTGGCGTTTTAATCAATTCATTTCTTCATCCCAATCACCCAAGTTCTCAATTACAGGTTAGTTGTGGGTTTGGTAGGGAGGATTTGCTTTTGAGTTCTAAGATTCTATGCTAGATGTGTATGTGGGGTTCTAGATGTAATATTTGATCCATGGGTTCCGCATCAAATTATCTCGTTCATCCCATCCTAAATTCCTTTGATTTGTAGAGCTTGCTTGCTGCAATTCTTCAATTTGCTTTGAGTGTTTTTCCATCTGTTCTCTAATATCAACAAACAACACATTCATCCTTTGAAATTGAGATTGCAATGCCTTAAGAACATAAGAAGCTTCTGGCTCCTCTTGGGGCTGGTTGCTCTCTCGATTACTATCTCATTTTGTTGACATACTAATTGCTGCAAAACAAATGTTAGAAATATTCTCTCACACACTCCCTCACCTGTTTCACTCTAATCTAGTAACACTCAATCTGTGTTTCACTCAAACTTTGGCTTTTACCCTCTAACAATCTCACCACTCTATGCCTTTTTCCACTCACTTCAGCCCCTTCCAAGTTCTAGCAAGAACTTAATATTTCCTCAACTAAATAACTAAATTGCAAAGTTTGAAACACATTCAAGAATGGAACAAGAGTAAAACAAGCTGGAAAAAAAAACAAAATATCTGATATTTGAAACCTAAGGACGAAAGACACTGAAATTTTAGACAAACATTACTAAAGGGAAGAATTTGACAAAACTGGATTTAGGATAATATATTGAGACAAAATGGAAGAAGAAAAAATGAATTTTCAGGTCTCTTATGAAATGTTTATGTTCTGGACCCAAAAATGGCTAACTAGCGGTAATATATGGACAACCAAGCAAACGAACGAATTTTGACATGAAATTTAATATGTAGGCTTAGCTGAATATCTAAAACATGCCTGTAAAATTTGAAAGGATTTGGACATGTTTACATATATGTTCACTTTTGGACACAAAACAAGCTAAATTGGCTGCAATATATGGATAACTAGCCAAACAGCTTCTTTGCTCTTATTTTCTTCAAGTCTTAATGTTCCAATTGTATTGAGATCATATAGATGTTTGGAAACTAATCTTTGAAGTTTTCTTGCCATTGATCGAGTAACAGGTCCTTGGTGTTGTATGCTAGCAATCAGATCCTCATCAGCATAGGTGTTGTTTTGATGCAAGAAGGGAAACCAATTTCATATTTTAGTGAGAAGCTTCTTGGTGCACAATTAAATTATTCCACTTATGACAAGGAGCTGTATGCTTTGGTAAGAGCTTTACAAGTGTAGCAACATTACTTATTGCCTAAAGAGTTTGTTATTCAAACAGATCATGAATAATTAAAGCATCTAAAGGGGTAAACCAAGCTGAACTGAAGACATGGAAAGTGGATAGAGTTCATTGAGCCATTTTCATATGTGATAAAGTATAAGCATGGCAAAGACAATGTAGTAGCAGATGCACTTTCAAGAAGGTATTCCTTAATCTCAACTCTTAGTTCTAAGTTATTAGGCTTTAAGCAAATTAAGGATATGTATGCCAATGATGTTGACTTTGCAAATGTTTATAAAGCATGTGAGCATTCTGCATTTCCGAAGTTTTATAGGCATGATGGGTACTTGTTTAAGGATGGAAGATTATGCATGTCTAGTTGCTCATTAAGGGAATTGCCTGTGCGTGAGGCACATAGTAGAGGGCTCATAGGAAATTTTGGGGTATTTAAGACTTTAGAAATTATGCATGAACATTTTCTATTGGCCAAACATGAGAAAGGATGTTGAAAGAATTTGTGCCAAGTGTATTGCATGTAAATAAGCAAAATCTAAGTCTTTACCTCATGGGCTGTATACTCATTTACCTATTCCTAATGCACCTTGGATTAACATATCTATGGACTTTGTTTTGGAGCTGCCTAGGACTAGAAAAGGGAAAGATAGCATATTTATTATTGTTGATAGATTCAGCAAAATGGCTCATTTCATTGCATGCCACAAAACTGATGACGCAACAAATATTGCTAATTTGTTCTTTGGGAAAGTAGTTTGTTTGCATGGAATTCCTAAAACAATTGTAAGTGATAGAGATTTGAAGTTCTTAAGTCATTTTTGGCGTGTTTTGTGGAATAAGTTAGGTACTAAATTGTTGTTCTCTACAACTTGTCATCCGCAAACTGGTGGACAAACAGAAGTGGTAAATAGGACTTTAGGATCTTTGTTACGTGTTTTTGTGGGTATGACACGGACCCTTAGCAACGATGGCAGCAAACCCAACATATAACAATGGTAGAGAACTGCTTGAAACTTGATAATCACCTCCTAAGGAACCCAACGCCTATAAAGAGATGCGAACTCACTATGATTGAAGGATTTAGTTGGTAAGAAGAAGGAAAACGCCACAACTCTTGTTGATAAGTAAACCTAATTCTTGATACAAAGAAAGAATTAAAGAATCCACTCTAATCTCTCTCACACAAAAATTCACAAGAAGAACTTGTAGAAGAATTTGAAAATTTTTATTAATTGTTGTGTGTGAAATTCGGCCTAATAGTGCCCTTAAATAAGGGTTACAAAATTCCTAATTGCATATTAAGACTGAAACATTCCTAATTGCATAAGGAAAATTAAGATTAAAACATTCCTAATTGCATAAGGAAAACATTCCTAATTGCATAAGGAAAACATTAAGTATGGAAACAAAATCCTAATCCACTAAGGAAAATATAAAGTATGGAAACAACCAAACTAATCCCTTCAACATAAGAAATGCCCCACACTATTTGGGCTATCCATGGGCCTTAAATTACTTCCCAAGGCTTTATATGAACCCCCATGGACCTTTCTTGCACGTTGGACCTTTCTTTAGCTAGCCTTTAGCTTCCACACTAAGCATCATAATCAGCTTTGGTGTGCCTTCTTCAAGCTCTATCTCCATCTTCTTGAATGATAATTCTTGAAGCTCTTTGGAAATCTCTTCTTGAATATGCAAAGCCATACTAACTTGATATCTCTTTGCCTTGCTCCTAGTGATTGGTCCACTTGCTAGCTTCAAGGGATCCTTTCTTGCATCATTCTCCCCCTCTTCAAAAAGATTTGTCCTCAAATTCGCATCATCAAAAGGAGAAAGATCACTTACATTGAAAGTAGCACTAACATTATACGTACCTGGTAAGTCGATCTTGTAGGTATTGTCATTAATCTTCTCCAGCACTTGGAATGGGCCATCTCCCCTTGCTTGCAACTTGTTCTTCCTTTGGTTAGGAAACCTCTCTTTTTGAAAATGCACCCAAACCCAATCTCCTACTTGAAACTTAATCTCACGTCTCCCTCTATTTGCAGAATCAGCATATCTCTTGTACCTTTTCTCAATATTCGCCCTTGCTTTCTCATGCATCTCTTTCACCAATTTAGCTTTCTTCTCACCATCTAAACTAACAAGCTCATGAGAAGGTAAAGAAACAAGATCCAAAACTGTTAGTGGGTTAAAACAATAAACAAGCTCAAAAGGTGAATATCCTGTAGAAGAATGAATAGCACGATTATAAGCAAACTCAATAAATGGCAAACAATCTTCCCAAGAACTCAAATTTTTACCCACTAAAGCTCTTAACATGGTACCTAAAGTTCTGTTTACTACTTCTGTTTGTCCATCCGTTTGAGGATGACAAGTGGTGGAAAATAACAACTTGGTACCTAACTTTCCCCAAAGCACACGCCAAAAGTGAGACAAAAACTTGGTGTCTCTATCAGAAACTATGGATTTTGATATCCCATGAATTTGAACCACCTCCCTAAAGAAGAGTTCGGCCACTAAACTAGCATCATCACTCTTATGACATGGGATAAAGTGTGCCATCTTACTAAACCTATCAACAACCACAAATATGCTATCTCTCCCCCTCTTAGTCTTTGGTAATCCTAAAACAAAGTCCATACTAATGTCCATCCAAGGAGGACTAGGAACGGGTAATGGCATATACAAACCATAAGGCATAGACTTAGACTTAGTGATGAGGATCTGATTGCTAGCATACAACACCAAGGACCTGTTACTCGATCAATGGCAAGAAAACTTCAAGGATTAGTTTCCAAACATTTATATGTTCTCAATACAATTGGAACGTTAAGACTTGAAGAAAATAAGAGCAAAGAAGCTGTTTGGTTGCACGTGTCCAAATTGCAATCTTCCCAAGAGGCCAATTGACCCAAAGGAGTTAGAATACATATTGGCATCCATCATTATAACTTTGGGAGATAAATGCATACCATTCACGTACCATTGGATGCCCATATATTAAGAGTGGCTGAAACTCACATTGGGAGTCAAAGATGCCTTTTAAAAGCTAGTGGGAGACAAGCTATATGGCTGCCCATGCCTTTTAAAAGCTAGTGGGAGACAAGCTATATGGCTGCCCAATTTGTTTTATGTAACCACATCATTATATTTGTATTTTTCCATCATTTCACTTGTTTTATGCTTTCTTTAAGTCTTTAAAAATAGATGTAATGGCAGACTTTGAACTTAATGAATATTTTGAGTTTTCTCTCCATTTTTGAGAGCTTTTGAGAGGTTTTTAGCCTTCTTTTGAGTTCTGGTTAGAACTTGCACGAATTCCTTGCAAAAATAACCAAGTTTGCTAGGTCTTAACTTATATTCAAGGTTTTTCCTTCACAAGTTGGGGTTGGGTCTTGAATCTTTGGTTTCCAGCCATATAGCTTCAGTTTTACATCACAAGTTGGTGTTGGGTTGAAGGTGCTGGTTGGTGTTCTTATGTTTTGGAGACGATTCGTAGCTTGAGCTTCCTTAGGAATTAAATCCCAGCAAGGCAGGCTCACATCATTTGGTATCAGAGCTTAGGCTCTCCAAATCAGGTTTTTAGCATTATTCCTTCTTGTTTATGTAAAAAAAATATTGTCTTCCTTTGAGTCGTTTTTTTTGCCATTAGTTTAATTTCTACAAGCTGTATGCTTTCTTGTTTCTTTGAGTCCTTCTTCCTTAGTGTTGTTGCTGGATTAATTTAAAAAAAAAGAAAGAAAGAAAAAAAAAGAAAAAAATCAAAGAAAAAAAAAACAGCAACTAATCTCTAAAATTTGCTATTGGGTTAGAAACTGAAGTTGGGTTTGCACATAACCAAATCTTCTTAAATTTTATATGCTTGTTTCAGATGCTAAAATTAGCTTGGAAATCAAATTTTAAGTCAAAATTCGTCCATTTGCCTTGTTATCCATATATTGCAGCCAATTTAGCTAGTTTTGTGTCCAAAAGTGAACTTGTATGTAAACATGTCCAAATCCTTTCAAATTTTACAGGCATGTTCTAGATATTCAGCTAAGCCTACATATTAAATTTCATGTCAAAATTCATTTGTTTGCTTGGTTGTCCATATATTACCGCTAGTTAGCCATTTTTGGGTCCAGAATATAAATGTTTCATAAGAGACCTAAAAATTCGTTTTTTCTTCTTCCATTTCTCAATATATTGTCCTAAATCCAGTTTTGTCAAATTCTTCCCTTTGGTGATGTTTGCCTAAAATTTCAGTGTCTTTTGTCCTTAGGTTTCAAATATCAGATATTCTGTTTTTTCCAGCTTGTGTTACTCTTGTTCCATTCTTGAATGTGTTTTAAACCTTGCAATTTAGTTATTTTGTTGAGAAAATATTAAGTTCTTGCTAGAACTTGGAAGGGGCGGAAGTGAGTGGAAAAAGGCATAGAGTGGTGAGACTGTTAGAGGGTAAAAAGCCAAAGTTTGAGTGAAACACAGATTGAGTGTTACCAGATTAGAGTGAAACACGTGAGGGAGTGTGTGAGGAAATATTTCTAACATTTGTTTTGCAGCAATAAGTATGTCAACAAAACGAGATAGTGATCGAGAGAGCAACCAACCCCAAGAGGAGCCAGAAGCTTCTTATGTTCTTAAGGCATTGCAATCTCAATTTCAAAGGATGAATGTGTTGTTTGTTGATATTAGAGAACAGATGGAAAAACACTCAAAGCAAATTGAAGAATTGCAGCAAGCAAGCTCTACAAATCAAAGAAATTTAGGAAGGAATGAAAGAGATAATTTTCATAGGGAGCAAAACACAAATAGGGGGCAGAATAGAGGTAGGCGTGCTGGACTAAATGATTTGCCAGTTTTCAATGAATTGGAGGATGTAGATGAAGATAATCTTGATGATGACGATGGGCAGCAATCTGTTGCACTTGATGATGTTATTAGACCAAGATATATGAGAGGTAATATGGGTGGTAGAGGTGGTGGCAGAAATATTAGGCAAGAAACTATGGAAAATGCAAGAGGGAGAGGGAGAGTAGACAGCAATGTTAATGGAATTAAAATGAAAATTCCATCATTCCAAGGCAAAGCAAATCAGAATGCATACTTGGAATGGGAGAGAAAGACCGAACTCATCTTTGATTGCCACAACTATAGTGAGCAAAAGAAGGTGACACTTGCTGTGGTAGAGTTTACTGATTATGCATTAGTTTGGTGGGATCAATTACTCACTAAACGAAGAAGAAATGGCATGAGAGGAGTGCAGACTTGGGATGAGCTGAAACAAGTCATGAGAGATAGATTTGTACCACAACACTACTATAGGGAGTTACATCAACGATTACAAGGGCTGGTACAAGGCAATAAAAGTGTGGAAGAATATTTTCAAGAGATGGAAATGGCTATGATACGAGCTAATATAGAAGAAGAAAGGGAAGCAACTATGGCATGGTTTCTACATGGGTTGAAAGATGAAATTGCCGACATAGTGGAGCTGCATCATTATGTGGAGCTTGATGACATGTTAAATATGGCAATCAAGGTAGAAAAACAACTCAAGAAGAAGAAAACAACCAAATCGGGAATGGGAATGAATTCTGCCAATAATGTTCCTTGGAAGCCAAATTGGAAGAAAGGGGAATCTAGTGAGAATAAATTTGTTTCAAAGGAGAAGAAAGAGGGGAACAAGGCTGGAGAAAAACCCATTGTGATTGATAAGGGTAAGGCACCAATGAACTCCAATGGAAGAACAAGAGACATCCAATGTTTCCGATGTTTAGGGAAAGGCCATTATGCTAGATAATGTCCAAATAAAAGGGTGATGGTGGTGAGGCCGAGTGGTGATATTGAATCTGAAGATGATGAAGTTGTAGATGAAGATTCAGATGTTAACATTCAACCTTTGGATGAAGATAGTGATGTAGAGCATGTTGTGCATGGAAATGCTCTTGTTGTTATGCGTGCTTTAAATATACAGGTGAAGGAAGATGAAGGTGATGAACTGCAAAGAGAAAATATTTTTCATACTAGATGTTTAGTCAAAGAAAACGTTTGTAGTATGATCATAGATGGTGGGAGTTGTGTTAATGTGGCTAGCACTCTACTAGTAGAGAAACTTGCATTTCCTACTACAAAACATCCTAATCCATACAGATTGCAGTGGTTGAATGATAGTGGAGAAGTTAAGGTGACCAAGCAAGTATTATTGTCATTTACCATTGGGAGGTATAAGGATGAAGTGTTGTGTGATGTAGTTCCCATGCATGCTAGTCATATCCTACTTGGGAGGCCATGGCAATATGATAGAAAAGCAACACATGACGGGTTTAAGAATAGGTATTCATTTGATTTTGAAGGCCGAAAGGTGACTCTTGCACCTTTAACACCTATGGAGGCTTTTGAAGACCAAAAGCGAGTACAAGCTACCCTGCAAGAGAAAATGCAAAGAGAGGTTGAAAAGAGGGAGAGAGAAAAGAAAGATCAATAGGAAAAACAAAGAATAAAAACTGAGAGAGAAAAAGAAAAAGAGAAAAAGAAGAAATTACATAATAAAAATGAGAGTGGAGAGAAGAAAGTAAGTTTAGTTGCTAGGGGGAAAGATGTGAGGCAAGCATACTCTTCTGATAGTATGATGCTCCTTCTGATATGTAAGGGAGTTTTTCTTAATGTAACTGACCTTGATACATCTATTCCTAGTGTTGCTTTGACTTTGTTGCAGGAATTTGAAGATGTCTTTCTAAATGAGGTACTGATGAGGAAACTATAAGCAAGCTTGATGAATGTAATGGCAGCAAATATGTTGATGATATCATCATGCCATGTGGACCAATCACAAGATCACAATCAAAGAAATTCCAGCATGTGTTCCAACACTTCATACAAAGGTGGATTAATGAAGAGGGAGACCAACTTGTAGTGAATATGATGGATCATGAAGAGGAAGTCAGAAACTCACCAACAAGCATGAAGAATCTGCCCATAAGTATGGTGATGGGCATTAGCATGAATTTGGAATATAATATTGATATGGTTTAGTGTTAGTGTGACTAGACACATGTGAACCAACACCAAAATGAATGTACAATCTGCCCATCTATGTTGTCAGAATTATGGGCAGTAATTTAGAGTATATTATTGAGGTGGATGAACAATTAATGCTATTGTGACTAGATACATGTAAACCTATACTTTAAGCCATTAGTTCTTCTTTTCCAACTATATAAGGATGGGAAAAAGAACTTAATAGGGTTGACTACGAATTTCCAGAATTGTTGAATGTAATTTCTGTGTTTTCAAGTTTGAGAGGTTTTCTTCTTATTCTTGTTGCATGAAGAATTGGTTCTAACTTATCAAGTCTCACTTGTGGCATTTTAATCAATTCATTTCTTCATCCCAATCACCCAAGTTCTCAATTACAGGTTAGTTGTGGGTTTGGTAGGGAGGATTTGTTTTTGAGTTCTAAGATTCTATGCTAGATGTGTATGTGGAGTTCTAGATGTAATATTTGATCCATGGGTTCCGCATCTGATGTGAGCCTGCCTTGCTGGGATTTAATTCCTAAGGAAGCTCAAGCTACGGATCGTCTCCAAAACATAAGAACACCAACCAGTACCTTCAACCCAACACCAACTTGTGATGTAAAACTGAAGCTATATGGCTGGAAACCAAAGATTCAAGACCCAACCCCAACTTGTGAAGGAAAAACCTTGAATATAAGTTAAGACCTAGCAAACTTGGTTATTTTTGCAAGGAATTCGTGCAAGTTCTAACAAGAACTCAAAAGAAGGCTAAAAACCTCTCAAAGCTCTCAAAAATGGAGAGAAAACTCAGAATATTCATTAAGTTCAAAATCTGCCATTACATATGTTTTTAAAGACTTAAAGAAAGCATAAAACAAGTGAAATGATGGAAAAATACAAATATAATAATGTGGTTACATAAAACAAATTGGGCAGCCATATAGCTTGTCTCCCACTAGCTTTTAAAAGGCATGGGCAGCCATATAGCTTGTCTCCCACTAGCTTTTAAAAGGCATCTTTGACTCCCAATGTGAATTTCAGCCACTCTTAATATATGGACATCCAATGGAACGTGAATGGTATGTATTTAGCTCCCAAAGGTATAATGATGGATGCCAATATGTATTCTAACTCCTTTGGGTCAATTGGCCTCTTGGGTAGATTGCAATTTGGACACATGCAACCAAACAACTTCTTTGCTCTTATTTTCTTCAAGTCTTAACGTTCCAATTGTATTGAGAACATATAGATGTTTGGAAACTAATCCTTGAAGTTTTCTTGCCATTGATCGAGTAACAGGTCCTTGGTGTTGTATGCTAGCAATCAGATCCTCATCATCCTCTCCCTCTTCAAAAGAATTCGTCCTCGAATCTTCATCATCTGCATAGTAAGGAGCAAGATCAGAAACATTAAAAGTTGCACTTACACCATACTCACCTGGTAGATTAATCTTGTAGGCATTATCATTAATCCTTTCGAGTACTTCAAATGGTCCATCACTTCTCGGCTGCAATTTTGATCTCCTTTGTGTAGGAAACCTTTCTTTTCGCAAATGAACCCATACCAGATCACCAGGCTGGAACACCATCTTTTTCCTTCCTTTGTTTACTTTGGTTGCTCTATTCTCATTAATCTTCTCCATTTGTTGCTTGGCCCTTTGATGCATTTGCTTCACCAATTCAGCTTTCTTTTTACCATCAAAACTAGTAAGCTCATTAGTAGGAAGAGGCAACAAATCTAATGGAGTAAGTGGATTAAAACCATAGACAAGCTCAAAGGGTGAAAATCCAGTGGATGAATGCATTGATCTATTATATGCAAATTCAATAAATGGTATGCATTCCTCCCATGTCTTCAAATTTTGTTTAATCATGGTACGAAGAAGAGTGCCCACAGTCCTATTAACAACTTCCGTCTGCCCATCTGTTTGCGGATGGCATGTAGTAGAGAAACAAAGCTTTGTACCTAACTTTCCCCATAGGACTTTCCAAAAATGACTCAAAAATTTTACATCTCGATCACTTACTATGGTCCTAGGAATACCATGCAATCTCACTACTTCTCTAAAGAACAAATCAGATATATGGCATGCATCATCAGTTTTATGACATGGAATGAAATGTGCCATTTTAGAAAATCGATCAACCACAACAAATAAACTATCATGACCTTTTTTTGTCCTAGGTAGCCCCAAAATAAAATCCATAGATAAGTCTACCCAAGGTTCACTAGGTACACTTAAAGGCATATACAAACCATGTGGTCTTACTTTGGATTTTTCTTTCATACATGTCACACATTTAGCACAAAATTTCTCTACATCTTTCCTCATATGTGGCCAATAAAAATTTTCATGCAGAATTTCTAATGTTTTAGCCACCCCAAAATGTCCCATTAAACCTCCCCCATGTGACTCTCTTACAAACAATCCTCTTATAGAGCTATTTGGAACACAAAGTCGTTTCTCTCTAAATAAGAAACCATCATGCCTATAAAATTTTTCAAAGGCAGCATTTTCACAAGAGGCATATATTTGTGCAAATTCAGAGTCATGCTTATACAATTCTTTCATATGCTCAAATCCTAGAAATCTAGCATCAAGCATAGAGATTAGGGCATACCTCCTAGATAAGGCATCAGCAACAACATTTTCTTTTCCTTGCTTATATTGAATCACATATGGAAATGCTTCAATAATTCACTCCATTTGGCATGGCGTTTGTTCAGCTTGCTTTGTCCTTTCAAGTATTTTAGTGATTCATGATCAATATGAATAACAAACTCCTTTGGCCAAAGATAATGCTGCCACGTCTCCAACGCCCTCACTAATGCATACATCTCCTTGTCATAAGTAGAGTAATTCAAAGGAGCTCCACTTAGCTTCTCACTAAAGTATGCAATTGGTCTTCTTTCCTGCATCAAAACAGCACCTATACCCACTCCGGAAGCATCACATTCAACTTCAAAAGTCTTAGAAAAATCAGGTAATGCAAGTAATGGTGCAGAACATAATTTTTCTTTTAGTAATCTAAATGCATGCTCCTGTTCCTTATTCCATTTGAACCCTACATTTTTCTTCACAACTTCATTTAATGGGGCTGCAATTGTACTAAAGTCTCTAACAAATCTCCTATAAAAACTAGCAAGACCATGAAAACTCCTAACATCAGTCACGGATTTTGGTGTAGGCCACTCTTTGATGGCTTTTACCTTATCATCATCAACCTCAATTCCTTTCCCACTCACTACAAATCCTAAGAAAATGACTTTTTCCATACAGAATGTACATTTCTTTAAATTTACATACAATTTCTCTTTCCTAAGAACTTCAAGCACACATCTTAAATGCATTAAATGATCATTTAAACTTTGACTATACACTAAAATATCATCAAAATACACAACAACAAACTTTCCAAGAAAAGCACGCAAGACATGATTCATTAATCTCATGAAAGTACTAGGTGCATTGCTTAGTCCAAAAGGCATGACTAACCATTCATACAAACCATATTGAGTCTTAAAAGCTGTTTTCCATTCATCTCCTAATCTCATTCTTATTTGATGATAACCACTTTTAAGATCAATTTTTGAAAATATACATGCGCCATGCAATTCATCAAGCATATCATCAAGTCTAGGAATTGGATGTCTATACTTTACAGTGATTTTATTGATAGCACGACAATCCACACACATTCGCATTGATCCATCCTTTTTAGGTACTAGAAGTACCGACACAGCACATGGACTCATGCTCTCCCTAACATGACCTTTCGCAAGCAGCTCATCCACCTGTTTTTGCAACTCCTTGACCTCTTGAGGATTTGTCCTATATGCTGGACGATTTGGAATTACAGCTCCAGGAATGAAATCAATTTGATGTTCTATTCCTCTAATGGGTGGCAATCCACTCGGTACCTCATTTGGAAAGACATCTTCAAATTCCTGCAACAAAGTCAAAGCAACACTAGGAATAGATGGATCAAGGTCAGTTACATTAAGAAAAACTCCCTTACATATCAGAAGGAGCATCATACTATCAGAAGAGTATGCTTGCCTCACATCTTTCCCCCTAGCAACTAAACTTACTTTCTTCTCTCCACTCTCATTTTTATTATGTAATTTCTTCTTTTTCTCTTTTTCTTTTTCTCTCTCAGCTTTTATTCTTTGTTTTTCCTCTTGATCTTTCTTTTCTCTCTCCCTCTTTTCAACCTCTCTTTGCATTTTCTCTTGCATGGCAGCTTGTACTCTCTTTTGGTCTTCAAAAGCCTCCATAGGTGTTAAAGGTGCAAGAGTCACCTTTCGGCCTTCAAAATCAAATGAATACCTATTCTTAAACCCGTCATGTGTTGCTTTTCTATCATATTGCCATGGCCTCCCAAGTAGGATATGACTAGCATGCATGGGAACTACATCACACAACACTTCATCCTTATACCTCCCAATGGTAAATGACAATAATACTTGCTTGGTCACCTTAACTTCTCCACTATCATTCAACCACTGCAATCTGTATGGATTAGGATGTTTTGTAGTAGGAAATGCAAGTTTCTCTACTAGTAGAGTGCTAGCCACATTAACACAACTCCCACCATCTATGATCATACTACAAACTTTTTCTTTGACTAAACATCTAGTATGAAAAATATTTTCTCTTTGCAGTTCATCACCTTCATCTTCCTTCACCTGTATATTTAAAGCACGCATAACAACAAGAGCACTTCCATGCACAGCATGCTCTACATCACTATCTTCATCCAAAGGTAGAATGTTAACATCTGAATCTTCATCTACAACTTCATCATCTTCAGATTCAATATCACCACTCGGCCTCACCACCATCACCCTTTTATTTGGACATTCTCTAGCATAAGCCCTTTCCCTAAACATCGGAAACATTGGATGTCTCTTGTTCTTCCATTGGAGTTCATTGGGGCCTTACCCTTATCAATCACAATGGGTTTTTCTCCAGCCTTGTTCCCCTCTTTCTTCTCCTTTGAAACAAATTTATTCTCACTAGATTCCCCTTTCTTCCAATTTGGCTTCCAAGGAACATTATTGGCAGAATTCATTCCCATTCCAGATCTGGTTGTTTTCTTCTTCTTGAGTTGTTTTTCTACCTTGATTGCCATATTTAACATGTCATCAAGCTCCACATAATGATGCAGCTCCACTATGTTGGCAATTTCATCTTTCAGCCCATGTAGAAACCGTGCCATAGTTGCTTCCCTTTCTTCTTTTATTTTGAAAGCAGTTTTCCACTCATCTCCTTCTTTCATCCTAATTTGATGGTAACCACTTTTCAAATCAATCTTAGTAAAAATGCAAGAACCACTCAACTCATCAAGCATATCATCAAGTCTAGGAATTGGATGTTTATACTTCACCGTGATTTTATTGATTGCTCGGCAGTCCACACACATTTTCTACGATCCATCCTTCTTTGAAACTAACAAAACCAGAACAGCACATGGACTAAGACTTTCACGCACATGTCCTTTTGATAGCAACTCCTCCACTTGCCTTTGAAGGTCCTTGGTTTCCTCCGGAATGCTTCTATAAGATGGTCGGTTAGGAACTGTTGAGCCTAGATGAAGTCAATTTGATGGTTAATCCCTGATGAGGATCTGATTGCTATATGGTTGCCCAATTTGTTTTATGTAACCACATCATTATATTTGTATTTTTCCATCATTTCACTTGTTTTATGCTTTCTTTAAGTCTTTAAAAATAGATGTAATGGCAGACTTTGAACTTAATGAATATTCTGAGTTTTCTCTCCATTTTTGAGAGCTTTGAGATGTTTTTAGCCTTCTTTTGAGTTCTGGTTAGAACTTGAACGAATTCCTTGCAAAAATAACCAAGTTTGCTAGGTCTTAACTTATATTCAAGGTTTTTCCTTCACAAGTTGGGGTTGGGTCTTGAATCTTTGGTTTCCAGCCATATAGCTTCAGTTTTACATCACAAGTTGGTGTTGGGTTGAAGGTGCTGGTTGGTGTTCTTATGTTTTGGAGACGATCCGTAGCTTGAGCTTTCTTAGGAATTAAATCCCAGCAAGGCAGGCTCACATCATTTGGTATCAGAGCTTAGGCTCTCCAAATCAGGTTTTTAGCATCATTCCTTCTTGTTTATGTAAAAAAAATATATTGTCTTCCTTTGAGTCATTTTCTGCCATTAGTTTAATTTCTACAAGCTGTATGCTCTCTTGTTTCTTTGAGTCCTTCTTCCTTAATGTTGTTGCTGGATTAATTAAAAAAAAAGAAAGAAAGAACAGAAAAGAAAAGAAAAGAAAGAAAGAAAAAAAAAGAGAAAACAACAACTAATCTCTCAAATTTGCTAGTGGGTTAGAATCTGAAGTTGGGTTTGCACATAACCAAATCTTCTCAAATTTTATATGCTTGTTTCAGATGCTAAACTTAGCTTGGAAATCAAATTTTAAGTCAAAATTCCTCCATTTGCCTAGTTATCCATATATTGCAGCCAATTTAGCTAATTTTGTGTCCGAAAGTGAACGTGTATATAAATATGTCCAAATCCTTTCAAATTTTACAGGCATATTTTAGATATTCAGCTAAGCCTACATATTAAATTTCATGTCAAAATTCGATCGTTTGCTTGGTTGTCCATATATTACCGCTAGTTAGCCATTTTTGGGTCCAGAACATAAACATTTCATAAAAGACCTAAAAATTCGTTTTTCTTCTTCCATTTTGTCTCAATATATTGTCCTAAATTAAGTTTTGTCAAATTCTTCCCTTTAGTAATGTTTGTCTAAAATTTCAGTGTCTTTCGTCCTTAGGTTTCAAATATCAGATATTCTGTTTTTTTTTTTCAGCTTGTTTTACTCTTGTTCCATTCTTGAATATGTTTTAAACCTTGCAATTTAGTTATTTAGTTGAGGAAATATTAAGTTCTTGCTAGAACATGGAAGGGGCTGAAGTGAGTAAAAAAAAGGCATAGAGTGGTGAGATTGTTAGAGGGTAAAAGCCAAAGTTTGAGTGAAACACAGATTGAGTGTTACCAGATTAGAGTGAAACACGTGAGGGAGTGTGTGAGAGAATATTTCTAACATTTTTTTTTGCAGCAATCAGTATGTCAACAAAATGAGATAGTGATCGAGAGAGCAACCAGCCCCAAGAGGAGCCAGAAGCTTCTTATGTTCTTAAGGCATTGCAATCTCAATTTCAAAGGATGAATGTGTTGTTTGTTGATATTAGAGAACAGATGGAAAAACACTCAAAGCAAATTGAAGAATTGCAGCAAGCAAGCTCTACAAATCAAAGGAATTTAGGAAGGGATGAAAGAGATAATTTTCATAGGGAGCAAAACACAAATAGGGGGCCGAATAGAGGTAGGCGCGCTGGACTAAATGATTTGCCAGTTTTCAATGACTTGGAGGATGTAAATGAAGATAATCTTGATGATGATGTTGGGCAGCAATCTGTTGCACTTGATGATATTATTAGACCAAGATATATGAGAGGTAATATGGGTGGTAGAGGTGGTGGCAGAAATATTAGGCAAGAAACTATGGAAAATGCAAGAGGGAGAGGGAGAGTAGACAACAACGTTAATGGAATTAAAATGAAAATTCCATTATTCCAAGGCAAAGCAAATCCAGATGCATATTTGGAATGGGAGAGAAAGACCGAACTCATCTTTGATTGCCACAACTATAGTGAGCAAAAGAAGGTGACACTTCCTGTGGTAGAGTTTACTGATTATGCATTAGTTTGGTGGGATCAATTACTCACTAAACGAAGAAGAAATGGCATGAGAGGAGTGCAGACTTGGGATGAGTTGAAACAGGTCATGAGAGATTGATTTGTTTCACAACACTACTATAGAGAGTTGCATCAAAGATTACAAGGGCTGGTGCAGGGCAATAAAAGTGTGGAAGAATATTTTCAAGAAATGGAAATGGCTATGATACGAGCTAATATAGAAGAAGAAAGGGAAGCAACTATGGCACGGTTCCTACATGGGCTGAAAGATGAAATTGCCAACATAGTGGAGCGGCATCATTATGTGGAGCTTGATGATATGTTAAATATGGCAATCAAGGAAGAAAAACAACTCAAGAAGAAGAAAACAACCAGATCGGGTATGGGAATGAATTCTACCAACAATGTTCCATGGAAGCCAAATTGGAAGAAAGGGGAATCTAGTGAGAGTAAATTTGTTTCAAAGGAGAAGAAAGAGGGAAACAAGGCTGGAGAAAAACCCACTGTGATTGATAAGGGTAAGGCACCAATGAACTCCAGCAGAAGAACTAGAGACATCAAATGTTTTAGATGCTTAGGCAAGGGACATTATGCTGCACAATGTCCAAATAAAAGGGCAATGGTGATGAGGCCAAGTGGAGAGATAGAATCTGAAGATGATGAGGCTGTTAATGATGATTCAAGTGATGACATTCAACCTATGGGTGATGATAGTGATGTAGAGCATGCTGTACTTGGCAACGTTCTAGTTGTTATGCGTGCTTTAAATACCCAAGTAAAGGTAGATGATGGTGATGAGCTACAAAGAGAAAATATCTTTCATACTAGGTGTCTAGTTAAAGATAGAGTTTGTAGCATGATAATAGACAGTGGAAGTTGCGTGAATGTGACTAGTACTCTACTAGTGGAAAAACTTGATTTCCCTACTACAAAACATCCTAAGCCATATAGGTTGCAATGGTTTAATGATTGTGGTGAAGTTAGGGTGACTAAGCAAGAGCTGCAAACATTTTCCATTGGGAGGTATAAGGATGAAGTGTTATGTGATGTTGTTCCTATGCATGCTAGTCATATTCTGCTTGGGAGGCCATGGCAATATGATAGAAGGGTTGTACATGATGGATTCAAAAATAGGTACTCTTTTGATTTTGAAGGTCGAAAGTTGACGCTTGCACCTTTGACACCGATGGAGGCTTTTGAAGACCAAAAACGAATACAAGCTGCCATGGAAGAGAAAATGCAAAAAGAATCTAAAAAGAGAGTGAGAGAAAGAAAAGAGCAAGAGGAAAAACAAAGAATAAAAAAAGAGAAAGAAAAAGAAAAAAATCTACAATAAAAATGAGAGTTGTGAGAAGAAAGTAAGTTTAGTTGCTAGGGGAAAAGATGTGAGGCAAGCCTATTCTTCAAATAATGTGATGCTACTCTTACTATGTATGGGAGCTTTTTTTAATGTAACTGACCTTGATCCTCCTATTCCTAGTGTTGCATTGACTTTGTTGCAGGAATTTGAAGATGTCTTTCCTGATGAAGTATCTAGCGGACTACTACCTATCAGAGGAATAGAATATCAAATTGATTTTGTTCCTGGAGCTGTAATTCCGAATCGGCCAGCATATAGAACCAATCCTCAAGAGGCCAAAGAGTTACAAAAACAGGTGGAAGAATTACTTGCAAAGGGTCATGTCAGAGAGAGCATGAGTCCATGCGCTGTACCGGTACTTTTGGTACCCAAAAAGGATGGATCAATGAGAATGTGTATGGATTGTCGCGCCATCAACAAAATCACTGTAAAGTATAGACATCCAATCCCTAGACATGATGATATGCTTGATGAATTGCATGGTGCATGTATATTTTCGAAAATTGATCTTAAAAGTGGTTATCATCAAATAAGAATGAGATTAGGAGATGAATGGAAAACAGCTTTTAAGACTCAATATGGTTTGTATGAATGGTTAGTCATGCCTTTTGGACTAAGCAATGCACCTAGTACTTTCATGAGATTAATGAATCATGTCTTGCGTGCTTTTCTTGGAAAGTTTGTTGTTGTGTATTTTGATGATATTTTAGTGTATAGTCAAAGTTTAAATGATCATTTAATGCATTTAAGATGTGTGCTTGAAGTTCTTAGGAAAGAGAAATTGTATGCAAATTTAAAGAAATGTACATTCTGCATGGAAAAAGTCATTTTCTTAGGATTTGTAGTGAGTGGGAAAGGAATTGAGGTTGATGAGGATAAGGTAAAAGCCATCAAAGAGTGGCCTACACCAAAATCCGTGACTGATGTTAGGAGTTTTCATGGTCTTGCTAGTTTTTATAGGAGGTTTGTTAGAGATTTTAGCACAATTGCAGCCCCATTGAATGAAATAGTGAAGAAAAATGTAGGGTTCAGATGGAATGAGGAACAGGAGCATGCATTTAGATTACTGAAAGAAAAATTATGTTCTGCACCATTACTTGCATTACCTGATTTTTCTAAGACTTTTGAAGTTGAATGTGATGCTTCTGGAGTGGGTATAGGTGCTGTTTTGATGCAGGAAAGAAGATCAATTGCATACTTTAGTGAGAAGCTAAGTGGAGCTCCTTTGAATTACTCTACTTATGATAAGAAGATGTATGCATTAGTTAGGGCGTTGGAGACGTGGCAGCATTATCTTTGGCCAAAGGAGTTTGTTATTCATAGTGATCATAAATCATTAAAATACTTGAAAGGACAAAGCAAGCTGAACAAACGCCATGCCAAATGGAGTGAATTTATTGAAGCGTTTCCATATGTGATTCAATATAAGCAAGGAAAAGAAAATGTTGTTGCTGATGCCTTATCTAGGAGGTATGCCCTAATCTCTATGCTTGATGCTAGACTTCTAGGATTTGAGCATATGAAAGAATTGTATAAGCATGACTCTGAATTTGAACAAATATATGCCTCTTGTGAAAATGCTGCCTTTGAAAAATTTTATAGGCATGATGGTTTCTCATTTAGAGAGAAACGACTTTGTGTTCTAAATAGCTCTATAAGAGGATTGCTTGTAAGAGAGTCATATGGGGGAGGTTTAATGGGACATTTTGGGGTGGCTAAAACATTAGAAATTGTGAATGAACATTTTTATTGGCCACATATGAGGAAAGATGTAGAGAAATTTTGTGCTAAATGCGTGACATGTATGAAAGCAAAGTCCAAAGACCACATGGTTTGTATATGCCTTTAAGTGTACCTAGTGAACCTTGGGTAGACTTATCTATGGACTTTATTTTGGGGCTACTCAGGACAAAAAAGGGTCATGATAGTTTATTTGTTGTGGTTGATAGATTTTCTAAAATCCCACATTTCATTCCATGTCATAAAACTGATGATGCATGCCATATATCTGATTTGTTCTTTAGAGAAGTAGTGAGATTGCATGGTATTCCTAGGACCATAGTAAGTGATCGAGATGTAAAATTTTTGAGTCATTTTTGGAAAGTCCTATGGGGAAAGTTAGGTACAAAGCTTTGTTTCTCTACTACATGCCATCCGCAAACAGATGGGCAGACGGAAGTTGTTAATAGGACTGTGGGCACTTGTAACACCCCTATATCCCGTATACGTACCAAGCATGCTTATACGATCGTATAATACGTATACTAAATATAGAACATGCCACTGTTTAAAATACATAACTCATAACTCGAATGTTTAAAGGAAATTCAAAAGACACTATGTATAAAAACATTTATAAATTCACAGCGAAAGTTATTACAAATTTTTACAAGTTTAAAATACATAAACGTCAAAAACATATACGACATAGAATAGATACATGATTGGCAGCTTGACTCTCTGATCTTTAAGCTCTAATCCAACTCTTCAAGTAAAGCTCAACTAGGTCTAGAGGAATCCTCAGTCTCAACCCTATCAACTCTACCACCTGCGCGATGAACCACAATCGCGCTGAGCCAAAACTCAGTAGTACAAACCATCATGATAATATGAAATGTCAATATCAATATCATACATTCAATCAATAATAATCATATATATATATGAAGGTTACATTTCATAATTTCAATAATCATATCATCATCCATTATACTCATTCAACAAAGACACCTATGGGCCCACAAGACACTAATTTGTTATTCAAAGTTCAGAGTTGCTGTTTCGGTCCAATATCACAATAATCAAGCCCGTAGGCAATATACATATCTCTCTATCCATGGATAGGGTAACAAACCCAGTCTCTTGGACCATCAACTCAACAACTTGAGGAGATCCTCAACCCGGCTAGAATGTTACCTGTAACAGACCCAGTCTCTTGGACCATCAACCCGACTAAATCGAGGAGATCCTCAACCCGGCTAGACTGTTACTTCAATTTACATTTATCATTTCACATTTATAAAGTAACAGACCCAGTCTCTTGGACCATCAACTCAACAACTTGAGGAGATCCTCAACCCGGCTAGACTGTTACTACAATAGGCATGCCTGCCAAAATCAGAACTCTGAAGGTTGAATAACACACTTTACACAAAATCATTTCATTCTCATTTCATTCTCATTTTCGCAATAGGCAACCTTGCCTCAATTGTAATTTATTTCATCATCATAGCCAACAATCATGGCTTCTCATCACATAAATACAATTCATCACATTATCATATCTGTCATATCATTATAAATGTTCACATCATATTCCACATTATACACAACATAACATTATTCATAAGCATCATCAATATCATGAAATGTATGTTAAATTTCAACATCATATGGATGTATGCAATAATGTAGTTTATACTTACCTTAAATGCAACCCACACAATATTAACACCTCTCTTTCCAACAATCTTTCACTTCTTGAATTAGAGTAATTCACCTTCTTCACAACCTAATCCAAAGGAAGATGAAACCCTTATAAGAACATAAGGCTAAGAACCAACTAGGGCAAACTCTAACCATGACACGCTCACCCACACGGGCGTGTCCCTGACCGTGCCCTAACTCCACAACACAGAAGCTTTTACAAGCTCAATGACACGGGCGTGTTACTGGGCGTGTAATACCTTCTGCCTCACAACAATATTGACACGTCCAACATCAAGAACGTGCTCATGGCCGTGTCAATTCCGCAAAAACACAGTGGCTATGACACGCTCAATAACACGGGCGTGTTACTGGTCGTGCCACTCAACCCAAAATACAGAGCTATCGACACGCCCAAAATCCTGGACGTGCCCTAGGGCGTGTCAGGCCAAAAACCTAGATTCCGGCCAAAACAACAACACAACCAACAAAACTCTTTCTTTCACCAAAAACCACTTCAACCAAAGTCATCTCAACATACCCAAAAACCATAACAAACTCACAAAAACACCAAAACAACTAAAGCATTTCTCAAATCTCAAATCAAAAATCATCAACACAAACCTAAAACACAACCTCAAAACAATCACTTCCAACAACTTACTCTTTCCTCCAATCCATCCCCAAAAACAAGAAATCAGTTACCCAAACACTCTTAAACCCATCTTAAACAACATAATCACATACCAGTCACAACTCAACTCAAAAACTCAAAGAAATCAAAGAGTCAAGTGAAGAACTTACCAAAGATGAAGAAATCTCTTAACTTTCCACTTGAACTCTTGAAAGCTTCCTTAGATCTTGAGTTAGAGGTTCAAATCTCTTCTTTGCTCTCTTGTTTCTTGTGTTAACCGGCCAAACAAAGCAAAGGAAGGAGAAGGAGAAAGTGATCCACGGCAATGAGAAAGAAAGAAGAAGGAAGAAAGAGAAATCCAAAGTCAAACCCCTCTTTTCCTTAAAACCCTCTCAACCAAGCAATTTAAAATATTAAACTAATCTCTTTCAACCTCTTCCACACATTCAAATCCTTATTAATTAATTAATAACAAATTCAAAAACACAACAAATATCTTCTTCCACTAACTCAAAATTTTGACTTTCCATGACTTAGGTATATGTTATATATATCCTAATATACATCACATATACACTTCCTTTAAAAACCCCTTTTTCTAACAATAAAACATATACAATAAATCCAATTATAATAATAATAAAACCCAAAACATCTAGGGTATATTTTGGGATATTACAATTCTCCCCCTCTAAAAGAAATTTCGTCCTCGAAATTACCTGATATCAAGTCTGAAACAATTGTGGATACTGATCTATATCTTCTTAACATAGAAACATGGAAAACATTATGGATCCTATCCAACTCCGGTGGCAAAGCAAGCCGATACGCAACTGGTCCAACCCTTTCCAAAATCTCATATGGTCCAACAAAACGAGGACTTAGTTTTCCTTTTCGACCAAATCTCAATATCCTTTTCCAAGGAGACACTTTCAAGAATACTTTATCTCCCACATTATACTCAATGTCTCTCCTTTTCAAATCTGAATAAGATTTCTGTCGGTCTGAAGCTGCTTTTAACCGATCCCGAATTGTTTTCACTTTCTCTTCAGTCTCTCTAACCAAATCCGGACCAATTAATTTACCTTCACCAGTTTCGTTCCAACATAAGGGCGTTCTACAACGTCTACCATACAAAGCCTCAAATGGTGCCATACCAATGCTTGATTGGTGACTGTTGTTGTAAGCAAATTCCACAAGTGGCAACAATCTGTCCCAACTCCCCGAGAAATCGATGACACAGCTTCTCAACATATCCTCAATAATCTGTATCACTCTCTCTGACTGACCATCGGTCTGTGGATGAAATGTAGTACTAAAGTGCAATCGAGAACCCATAGCCCTATGTAAACTCTTCCAAAACCTTGAAGTGAACCGGGGATCTCGATCCGACACTAAAGAAATTGGGACTCCATGCAACTTCACAATCTCACGAATATACAGCTCAGCTAACTTCTCAAGAGAATAATCCATACGAACCGGAAGAAAATGAGCTGTCTTTGTTAACCGATCCACAATTACCCAACTAGCATCATGCTTTCTCTGAGTCAAAGGCAACCCTGAAACAAAATCCATTGTCACCCTTTCCCATTTCCATTCCGGCACTGTTAAGGGTTGAAGCAACCCTGTTGGAACTTGATGTTCAGCTTTCACCCTCTGACAAGTAAGACATTTGGATACAAAATCCGCTATGTCTCTCTTCATACCAGGCCACCAGTAATGCTGTCTTAAGTCATGGTACATCTTTGTACTTCCCGGATGTATGGCAAACACCGATTGGTGTGCTTCTTCCAAAATGATCCTTTTCAAATTATCATCATCAGAAACACACAATCTATCCTTGAACCAAAGACTACCATCACTCTTCACATGAAAATCTCGGCTCACTCCATCTCGGTAATCTGATACAATCTTCTGAATTTCTCATCCGTCAATTGAGCCTCCTTAATCTGATCCAACAATATTGGTCTCAACTGCAGTTGAGCTAATAATGCACCATCATTGCAAACTTCAAAACTAGCATGCAACGCTCTTAACTCAACAAGCAATGAGAGCGAAATAAACAGCCAAACCTGCTAAAGATTTCCGACTTAAGGCATCAGCAACTACATTTGCCTTACCAGGATGGTAATCAATCAAGCAGTCGTAATCTTTAATCAGTTCTAACCATCGTCTTTGTCTAAGATTCAGCTCCTTCTGAACACCCAAATATTTCAAACTTTTGTGATCCGTATAGATAAAGCATTTCTCTCCATACAAATAGTGGCGCCAAATCTTCAAAGCAAACACTATAGCCGCTAACTCCAAATCATGAGTCGGATAGTTAAGCTCATGCGGCTTCAACTGCCGAGAGGCATAAGCTATAACTTTACCCTCTTGCATCAAAACACACCCTAAACCACTATGTGAAGCATCACTAAAAATCACATACGGTTTATCCTCCACGGGTAAAGTAAGAACAGGGGCTTGTGTCAACATTTCTTTCAACTGCTCAAAGCTAGATTGACACTGATCCGTCCACACAAATTTAAATCCTTTCCGAAGCAATCGGGTGAGTGGAGTGGCTATCAAAGAAAAACCTTTTACAAAGCTTCGATAATAGCCTGCCAAACCCAAAAAAAAACTTCTAACTTCAGTTACAGACTTTGGTGGATTCCAATTCAAAATAGCTTCAACTTTACTTGGATAAACTCTAATACCATCTACTGAAACTATATGACCCAGAAAAATCACTTGGTCAAGCCAAAACTCACATTTTGATAACTTAGCATATAATTGCTTCTCTCTCAAAATTTGTAACACAATCCGCAAATGTTTGTCATGCTCCTCCTCACTACGAGAATACACCAAGATATCATCAATAAAGACCACCACAAATTGATCCAAATAGGGCCTAAACACCCTATTCATCAAATCCATGAAAGCTGCAGGTGCATTCGTCAACCCAAAAGGCATTACTAAAAACTCATAATGCCCATACCTGGTGCGGAAAGCTGTCTTAGAAACATCTTCAGCTCTCACTTTCAGCTGATGATACCCTGATCTCAAATCAATCTTAGAAAACACTGATGCTCCCTTCAATTGATCAAAGAGATCGTCAATTCTAGGCAAAGGATATTTATTCTTAATAGTCACTTTATTCAATTGCCTATAGTCAATGCATAACCTCATAGTACCATCCTTCTTCTTCACAAATAATACAGGAGCTCCCCAAGGAGAAACACTGGGGCGAATAAATCCTTTATCCAACAATTCCTGCAACTGCACCTTTAACTCTCTCAATTCAGCTGGCGCCATTCTATAAGGAGTAATAGAGATGGGAGTGGTACCAGGCAACAAATCGATACCAAACTCAACCTCTCTCTCAGGAGGCAACCCTGGCAACTCCTCTGGAAACACATCTGAAAAATCTGAAACTGTGGCTATATCATCAATTTGAGAACTCCTTACTCTAGTATCCACAACATGAGCAAGGTAAGCATCACATCCTTTTCTAATCATCCGTCTAGCTGATACAGCTGATACGAACAAGGATGCAAGCTGTCTCTGCTCACTGAACACCATCACACTCCTATCATCACTAGTTCTCAAAGTGACATATTTCTTCTGACAATCAACTACAGCTCCATGCCTAGACAACCAATCCATACCCAAAATCAAATCATACTCTTTAAAAGGCATTTCAATCAAGTCTCCAAGAAACTCCTCACCTTGTACCTCAACCGCACTATCCCGGTGCACCTTGCTAACAATCACACTATGCCCTAACGGATTTGTCACTAACACATCAAATCCTAGGGACTCAGCATGCAAATCAGTCACAGGCAACACAGATGCACTAATATATAAATGAGTTGAGCCTGGATCAATTAAAGCAAGAACTGAAATGCCAAATAAAGAGAAAGTACCAACAATGACTGCAGAAGCATCTGGTTGTCTTTGCATCACATAAACCCATTGAGAAGGCCCAGCCTCATCTGGCATAGTATCCCTGGATGAAGATCCTCCTCTCTGATAATAACCAGGCCTACCCCCTCTGGAGAAACCTCTGACACTAGGTCGAGAAACTGCAGAATCAACCGATCTCTGCTCCTGCATCTCTGGACACTCCCTAATAAAATGATCGGGAGAACCACATCTGAAGCACACAGCTGGTCCTCTATTCTGCCAACAAGCACCACTATGTGACCCTCCACACTGGGCACAGACAGGTAGAGTGGATCTCTGAACTGCAGGAGTAGGAACACTCGCTGCTGAAGCTGTAGGTCTCGATCGTGATCTCTGTAACTGAACTGACCTACCAGCCGGTCTCTGACTCCTACTAAACCTAGGAGTAAAACTGCCTCTACCTCTCTTCACAGATGAGGATCCTGCCTCAAACTGAGGTCTTCTAACCCGGGTCTCCTCTTCAGTAGCGGCTGCTGCTAAAATTTGTGCTCTCTCCACACCTCTAGCCGCTGCAACCAGCTGAGAGAAGTCCTGGTATCTAGAACCAGCCACATGACACATCAGTGAGGGTCTCAGTCCCTCCTCAAACCTTCTGCACCGGTCAATCTCATCAGAGATAATCCCTCCGGCATAGCGACTCAACCGGATAAATTCTAATTCATATTCTGTTACAGTCCGGTGATCTTGCTTCAAACTTAGGAATTCCATTTTCTTCAAATCTTTATACTCCCTCGGAGTATACTTCAATTCAAATTCTCTCAGAAAATCAGCATAGGACAATGTCGGTGGATCATCCATAGCATGGGGCACTGTCTTCCACCAGTCGTATGTGTCCTTCTGCAACAAAGATCTTGCATAATCAAATCTTTCTTCCGGAGTGGCTTGTAACTGAACAAATACTCTCTGAACTTTATCTAGCCACTGCTCAGCTACAGCTGGATCAATGGTACCCAAGAAATCCTCTGCTCCATATTTCCATAGTTTATCATACTGTCTCACTGGTACCATAGGCTGTGGTGGAGGTGGAGGTGGTTGCACTGGTGCCTACCTCATAAATTCAAACATATGCCTAAACCAAACTGGTGGAATCTCCTCACCAGCTGGTCTCCCTGACACAGAAACAGGGGCCTCTCCAGATCCATCCACTCTAGCTCCATCTAATCCAACCTCTGGAGCTATGCTCTCAGCACTACCCTCAACGGATTGACATGAATGAGGATCCATTATAACCTATATCTGCAAACACAGTAGAATACTCCTCATTAAAGATCAGAGACTGCCGACACTAAACATGTATTCTATTCAAAAACTCACTTTTAAAATCAAAATACTCTTTTTCTTATACTTGACCTAGGTTGAGAATCTCAAACCTAGGCTCTGATACCAAAATAATTGTAACACCCCTATATCCCGTATACGTACCAAGCATGCTTATACGATCGTATAATACGTATACTGAATATAGAACATGCCACTGTTTAAAATACATAACTCATAACTCGAATGTTTAAAGGAAATTCAAAAGACACTATGTATAAAAACATTTATAAATTCACAGCGGAAGTTATTACAAATTTTTACAAGTTTAAAATACATAAACGTCAAAAACATATACGACATAGAATAGATACATGATTGGCAGCTTGACTCTCTGATCTTTAAGCTCTAATCCAACTCTTCAAGTAAAGCTCAACTAGGTCTAGAGGAATCCTCAGTCTCAACCCTATCAACTCTACCACCTGTGCGATGAACCACAATCACGCTGAGCCAAAACTCAGTAGTACAAACCATCATGATAATATGAAATGTCAATATCAATATCATACATTCAATCAATAATAATCATATATATATATGAAGGTTACATTTCATAATTTCAATAATCATATCATCATCCATTATACTCATTCAACAAAGACACCTATGGGCCCACAAGACACTAATTTGTTATTCAAAG
This sequence comes from Garcia nutans, assembly GCA_947685225.1. NCBI lineage: Eukaryota > Viridiplantae > Streptophyta > Magnoliopsida > Malpighiales > Euphorbiaceae > Garcia > Garcia nutans. The sequence continues at coordinate 23,960,378 of CANTUV010000044.1, forward strand.
TTCAGAGTTGCTGTTTCGGTCCAATATCACAATAATCAAGCCCGTAGGCAATATACATATCTCTCTATCCATGGATAGGGTAACAAACCCAGTCTCTTGGACCATCAACTCAACAACTTGAGGAGATCCTCAACCCGGCTAGAATGTTACCTGTAACAGACCCAGTCTCTTGGACCATCAACCCGACTAAATCGAGGAGATCCTCAACCCGGCTAGACTGTTACTTCAATTTACATTTATCATTTCACATTTATAAAGTAACAGACCCAGTCTCTTGGACCATCAACTCAACAACTTGAGGAGATCCTCAACCCGGCTAGACTGTTACTACAATAGGCATGCCTGCCAAAATCAGAACTCTGAAGGTTGAATAACACACTTTACACAAAATCATTTCATTCTCATTTCATTCTCATTTTCGCAATAGGCAACCTTGCCTCAATTGTAATTTATTTCATCATCATAGCCAACAATCATGGCTTCTCATCACATAAATACAATTCATCACATTATCATATCTGTCATATCATTATAAATGTTCACATCATATTCCACATTATACACAACATAACATTATTCATAAGCATCATCAATATCATGAAATGTATGTTAAATTTCAACATCATATGGATGTATGCAATAATGTAGTTTATACTTACCTTAAATGCAACCCACACAATATTAACACCTCTCTTTCCAACAATCTTTCACTTCTTGAATTAGAGTAATTCACCTTCTTCACAACCTAATCCAAAGGAAGATGAAACCCTTATAAGAACATAAGGCTAAGAACCAACTAGGGCAAACTCTAACCATGACACGCTCACCCACACGGGCGTGTCCCTGACCGTGCCCTAACTCCACAACACAGAAGCTTTTACACGCTCAATGACACGGGCGTGTTACTGGGCGTGTAATACCTTCTGCCTCACAACAATATTGACACGTCCAACATCAAGAACGTGCTCATGGCCGTGTCAATTCCGCAAAAACACAGTGGCTATGACACGCTCAATAACACGGGCGTGTTACTGGTCGTGCCACTCAACCCAAAATACAGAGCTATCGACACGCCCAAAATCCTGGACGTGCCCTAGGGCGTGTCAGGCCAAAAACCCAGATTCCGGCCAAAACAACAACACAACCAACAAAACTCTTTCTTTCACCAAAAACCACTTCAACCAAAGTCATCTCAACATACCCAAAAACCATAACAAACTCACAAAAACACCAAAACAACTAAAGCATTTCTCAAATCTCAAATCAAAAATCATCAACACAAACCTAAAACACAACCTCAAAACAATCACTTCCAACAACTTACTCTTTCTTCCAATCCATCCCCAAAAACAAGAAATCAGTTACCCAAACACTCTTAAACCCATCTTAAACAACATAATCACATACCAATCACAACTCAACTCAAAAACTCAAAGAAATCAAAGAGTCAAGTGAAGAACTTACCAAAGATGAAGAAATCTCTTAACTTTCCACTTGAACTCTTGAAAGCTTCCTTAGATCTTGAGTTAGAGGTTCAAATCTCTTCTTTGCTCTCTTGTTTCTTGTGTTAACCGGCCAAACAAAGCAAAGGAAGGAGAAGGAGAAAGTGATCCACGGCAATGAGAAAGAAAGAAGAAGGAAGAAAGAGAAATCCAAAGTCAAACCCCTCTTTTCCTTAAAACCCTCTCAACCAAGCAATTTAAAATATTAAACTAATCTCTTTCAACCTCTTCCACACATTCAAATCCTTATTAATTAATTAATAACAAATTCAAAAACACAACAAATATCTTCTTCCACTAACTCAAAATTTTGACTTTCCATGACTTAGGTATATGTTATATATATCCTAATATACATCACATATACACTTCCTTTAAAAACCCCTTTTTCTAACAATAAAACATATACAATAAATCCAATTATAATAATAATAAAACCCAAAACATCTAGGGTATATTTTGGGATATTACAGCACTCTTCTTCGTACCATGATTAAATAAAATTTGAAGACATGGGAGGAATGCATACCATTTATTGAATTTCCATATAATAGATCAATGCATTCATCCACTGGATTTTCACCCTTTGAGCTTGTCTATGGTTTTAATCCACTTACTCCATTAGATTTGTTGCCTCTTCCTACTAATGAGCTTACTAGTTTTGATGGTAAAAAGAAAGCTGAATTGGTGAAGCAAATTCATCAAAGGGCCAAGCAACAAATGGAGAAGATTAATGAGAATAGAGCAACCAAAGTAAACAAAGGAAGGAAAAAGATGGTGTTCCAGCCTGGTGATCTGGTATGGGTTCATTTGCGAAAAGAAAGGTTTCCTACACAAAGGAAATCAAAATTGCAGCCGAGAAGTGATGGACCATTTGAAGTACTCGAAAGGATTAATGATAATGCCTACAAGATTAATCTACCAGGTGAGTATGGTGTAAGTGCAACTTTTAATGTTTCTGATCTTGCTTCTTACTATGCAGATGATGAAGATTCGAGGAAGAATTCTTTTGAAGAGGGAGAGGATGATGAGGATCTGATTGCTAGCATACAACACCAAGGACCTGTTACTCGATCAATGGTAAGAAAACTTCAAGGATTAGTTTCCAAACATCTATATGTTCTCAATACAACTGGAACGTTAAGACTAGAAGAAAATAAGAGCAAAGAAGTTGTTTGGTTGCACTTGTCCAAATTGCAATCTACCCAAGAGGCCAATTGACCCAAAGGAGTTAGAATACATATTGGCATCCATCATTATACCTTTGGGAGCTAAATACATACCATTCACGTACCATTGGATGCCCATATATTAAGAGTGGCTGAAACTCACATTGGGAGTCAAAGATGCCTTTTAAAAGCTAGTGGGAGACAAGCTATATGGCTGCCCATGCCTTTTTAAAAGCTAGTGGGAGACAAGCTATATGGCTGCCCATGCCTTTTTAAAAGCTAGTGGGAGACAAGCTATATGGCTGCCCAATTTGTTTTATGTAACCACATCATTATATTTGTATTTTTCCATCATTTCACTTGTTTTATGCTTTCTTTAAGTCTTTAAAAACAGATGTAATGGCAGACTTTGAACTTAATGAATATTCTGAGTTTTCTCTCCATTTTTGAGAGCTTTGAGAGGTTTTTAGCCTTCTTTTGAGTTCTGGTTAGAACTTGCACGAATTCCTTGCAAAAATAACCAAGTTTGCTAGGTCTTAACTTATATTCAAGGTTTTTCCTTCACAAGTTGGGGTTGGGTCTTGAATCTTTAGTTTCCAGCCATATAGCTTCAGTTTTACATCACAAGTTGGTGTTGGGTTGAAGGTGTTGGTTGGTGTTCTTATGTTTTGGAGACGATCCGTAGCTTGAGCTTTCTTAGGAATTAAATCCTAGCAAGGCAGGCTCACATCAATCCCTCTTAAAGGTGGTAAACCTTTAGGCACATCTTCTGGAAAGACATCTCCAAATTCCTGTAAAGATAAAATATTACATCTAGAACCCCACATACACATCTAGCAGAGAATCTTAGAACTCAAAAACAAATCCTCCCTACCAAACCCACAACTAACCTGTAATTGAGAACTTGGGTAATTGGGATGAAGAAATGAATTGATTTAAATGCCACAAATCAGACTTGATAAGTTAGAACCAATTCTTCATGCAACAAGAATAAGAAGAAAACCTCTCAAACTTGAAAACACATCAATTACATTCAACAATCTGAAAATTCATAGTCCCCCTCTTAAGTTCTTTTTCCCATCCTTATATAGTTGGAAATGAAGAACTAATGGCTTAAAAGTCTAGGTTTACTTGTATCTAGTCACAATAGCATTAATTGTTCATCCACATCAATAATATACTCTAAATTACTGCCTATAATTCTGACAACATTGATGGGCAGATTCTATATGCATTTTAGGCAGATTCTATATGCATTTTGGTGTTGGTTCACATGTGTCTAGTCACACTAGCATTAAACCACATCAATATTATATTCCAAATTCGTGCTAATGCCCATCACCATACTTATGGGCAGATTCTTCATGCTTGTTGGTGAGTTTCTAACTTCCTCTTCATGATCCATCATATTCACTACAAGTTGGTCTCCCTCTTCATTAATCCACCTTTGAATGAAGTGTTGGAACACATGATGGAGTTTCTTTGATTGTGATCTTATAATTGGTCCACTTGGCATAATGATATCATCAACATATTTGCTGCCATGTGTAGATTCATCAAGCTTGCCTCATCATTCCCTCCTTGCTCAAAAAGATTTGTCCTCAAATCTGAACCTACATCAAAAGGAGAAAGATCACTAACATTGAAAGTTGCAGAAACATTATACTCACCTGGTAGATCGATTTTGTAGGCATTGTCATTGATTCGCTCTAAAACTTGGAATGGGCCTTCTCCCCTTGCATCCAACTTGGATTTCCTTTGTTTAGGAAATATTTCCTTCCTCGTATGAACCCATACCCAATCACCAGGTTGGAAAATCACATGTTTCCTTCTTCTATTTGCATTATGGGCAAATGATTCATATTTCTTCTCAAGATGAGCTCGTGCCTTCTCATGTATCTTCTTAACCAACTCCGCTTTCCTTTCACCATCTAAGTTAGTTATTTCATTTAATGGCAAAGGAAACAGATCAAGTGGTGTAAGGGGATTAAAACCATAAACAATTTCAAATGGTGAATAACCTGTAGAAGAATGTATGCTTCTATTATATGCAAACTCCACTAATGGCAAACAATCTTCCTAAGTTTTCAAATTCTTGACCACAACAGCACGTAACAAAAACCCTAAAGTCCTATTTACCACTTCTGTTTGTTCATCAGTTTGTGGATGATAAGTTGTAGAGAACAACAATTTAGTACCTAACTTATTCCACAAAACACGCCAAAAATGACTTAAGAACTTCACATCTCTATCACTTACAATTGTTTTAGGAATGCCATGCAACCGAACTACTTCCCCAAAGAACAAATTAGCAATATTTGTTGCATCATCAGTTTTGTGACATGCAATGAAATGAGCCATTTTGCTGAATCTATCAACAATAACAAATATGCTATCTTTCCCTTTTCTAGTCCTAGGCAGCCCCAAAATAAAGTCCATACATATGTCAATCCAAGGTGCATTAGGAATAGGTAAAGGAGTATACAGCCCATGAGGTAAAGACTTAGATTTTGCTTGTTTAAATGCAATACACTTGGCACAAATTCTTTCAACATCCTTTCTCATGTTTGGCCAATAAAAATGTTCATGCAGAATGTCTAAAGTCTTAAATACCCCAAAATGTCCCGTGAGTCCTCCACTATGTGGCTCACGCACAAGCAATTCCCTTAATGAGCAACTAGGCATGCATAATCTTCCATCCTTAAACAAATACCCATCATGCATATAAAACTTCTGAAATGCAGAATGCTCACATGCTTTATAAACATTTACAAAGTCAACATCATTGGCATACATATCCTTAATTTGCTCAAAGCCTAATAACTTAGAACTAAGAGTTGAGATTAAGGAATACCTTCTTGAAAGTGCATCTGCTACTACATTGTCTTTGCCATGCTTATACTTTATCACATATGGAAATGGCTCAATGAACTCTATCCACTTTCCATGTCTTCGGTTCAGCTTGGTTTGCACCTTTAGATGCTTTAATGATTCATGATCTGTATGAATAACAAACTCTTTAGGCAATAAGTAATGTTACTACACTTGTAAAGCTCTTACCAAAGCATACAGCTCCTTGTCATAAGTGGAATAATTTAATTATGCACCATGAAGCTTCTCACTAAAATATGCAATTGGTTTCCCTTCTTGCATCAAAACAGCACCTATGCCCACACCCGAAGCATCACACTCTAATTCGAAGGTCTTATCAAAATCTGGTAAAGCAAGAATTGGAGCAGTAGTTAACCTTTCTTTTAACAAATTGAATGCCCTTTCATGAATTTTAGTCCAATTAAACTTTACATCTTTTTTTTACCAATTCATTTAATGGTGCATTAATGGAACTAAAATCTTTAACAAACCTTCTATAGAAACTAGCCAATCCATGAAAACTTCTTACCTCACTCACGGTTTTAGGTGCTGGCCAATCTCTTATTGCCTTTACCTTTTCATCATCAACCTCAATTCCTTGTGCATTAACCATAAAACCTAAGAATATGATTTTATCACTACAAAACATGCACTTTTTCAAGTTGGCATACAATTCTTCCTTTCTCAAAACATCAAGAACAACCGTAATATGCTCTACATGCTCATCTACTGATTTGCTATAAATGAGTATGTCATCAAAATATACAACAACAAATTTACCAAGATATGCACGTAGAACATGGTTCATTAATCTCATGAATGTACTAGGTGCATTAGATAAACCAAATGGCATAACTAACCAATCATAAAGACCATATTTTGTTTTGAATGCAGTTTTCCACTCATCTCCTTCTTTCATCCTAATTTGATGGTAACCAACTTTCAAATCAATCTTAGTAAAAATGCAAGAACCACTCAACTCATCAAGCATATCATCAAGTCTAGGAATTGGATGTCTATACTTCACTGTGATTTTATTGATTGCTCGGCAGTCCACACACATTCTGATGCAAGAAAGGATCCCTTGAAGCTAGCAAGTGGACCAATCACTAGGAGCAAGGCAAAGAGATATCAAGCTAGTATGGCTTTGCATATTCAAGAAGAGATTTCCAAAGAGCTTCAAGAATTATCATTCAAGAAGATGGAGATAGAGCTTGAAGAAGGCACACCAAAGCTGATTATGATGCTTAGTGTGAAAATGGAAGCTAAAGGCTAGCTAAAGAGGTCCAACGTGCAAGAAAGGTCCATGGGGATTCATATAAAGCCTTGGGAAGTAATTTAAGGCCTTAGTAAGATGATGGAAGTGATTGGAAGAAAAGCTTGGAGTGCAGCCAGTTTCACACGTACCTGTGAGATTTCTGAAGCCCTGTGAGAATAGCTGGATGGACCCACTGCTTAAAGATTATTAATTCTGTTTAATGGGCCACGTTTTATATCATTATGGAAGGCTTAAAAATAGGATTTTGTTTCCATACTTTATATTTTCCTTAGTTGATTAGGATTTTGTTTCCATACTTTATATTTTCCTTAGTTGATTAGGATTTTGTTTCCATACTTTATATTTTCCTTAGTTGATTAGGATTTTGTTTCCATACTTTATATTTTCCTTAGTGGATTAGGATTACTTTATATTTTCCTTATGCAATTAGGAATGTTTTTCCTTATGCAATTAGGAATGTTTTTCCTTAATGCAATTAGGAATGTTTTCCTTATGCAATTAGGAATGTTTTAGTCTTAATTTTCCATATGCAATTAGGAATTTTGTAACCCTTATTTAAGGGCACTATTAGGCCGAATTTGATATACAACATTTAATAAAAATTTTTGAATTCTTCTACAAGTTCTTCTTGTAAATTTTCGTGTGAGAGATATTAGAGTGGATTCTTTAATTCTTTCTTTGCATCAAGAATTAGGTTTACTTATCAACAAGAGTTGTGGCGTTTTCCTTCTTCTTACCAACTAAATCCTTCAATCATAGTGAGTTCGCGTCTCTTTATAGGCGTTGGGTTCCTTAGGAGGTGATTATCAAGTTTCAAGGAGTTGTCTACCATTGTTATACGTTGGGTTTGCTGCCATCGTTGCTAAGGGTCTGCGTCATTTGGTATCAGAGCCTTGCTACAAGGTAATTGATGTGAGCCTGCCTTGCTGGGATTTAATTCCTAAGGAAGCTCAAGCTACGGATCGTTTCCAAAACATAAGAACACCAACCAGCACCTTCAACCCAACACCAACTTGTGATGTAAAACTGAAGCTATATGGCTGGAAACCAAAGATTCAAGACCCAACCCCAACTTGTGAAGGAAAAACCTTGAATATAAGTTAAGACCTAGCAAACTTGGTTATTTTTGCAAGAAATTCGTGCAAGTTCTAACCAGAACTCAAAAGAAGGCTAAAAACCTCTCAAAGCTCTAAAAAATGGAGAGAAAACTCAGAATATTCATTAAGTTCAAAGTCTGCCATTACATCTGTTTTTAAAGACTTAAAGAAAGCATAAAACAAGTGAAATGATGGAAAATACAAATATAATGATGTGGTTACATAAAACAAATTGGGCAGCCATATAGCTTGTCTCCCACTAGCTTTTAAAAGGCATGGGCAGCCATATAGCTTGTCTCCCACTAGCTTTTAAAAGGCATCTTTGACTCCCAATGTGAGTTTCAGCCACTCTTTATATATGGGCATCCAATGGTACATGAATGGTATGTATTTAGCTCCCAAAGGTATAATGATGGATGCCAATATGTATTCTAACTCCTTTGGGTCAATTGGCCTCTTGGGAAGATTGCAATTTGGACACGTGCAACCAAACAGCTTCTTTGCTCTTATTTTCTTCAAGTCTTAACGTTCCAATTGTATTGAGAACATATAGATGTTTGGAAACTAATCCTTGAAGTTTTCTTGCCATTGATCGAGTAACAGGTCCTTGGTGTTGTATGCTAGCAATCAGATCCTCATCATCCTCTCCCTCTTCAAAAGAATTCGTCCTCGAATCTTCTTCATCTGCATTGTAAGGAGCAAGATCAGAAACATTAAAAGTTGCACTTACACCATACTCACCTGGTAGATTAATCTTGTAGGCATTATCATTAATCCTTTCGAGTACTTCAAATGGTCCATCACTTCTCGGCTGCAATTTTGATTTCCTTTGTGTAGGAAACCTTTCTTTTCGCAAATGAACCCATACCAGATCACCAGGCTGGAACACCATCTTTTTCCTTCCTTTGTTTACTTTGGTTGCTCTATTCTCATTAATCTTCTCCATTTGTTGCTTGGCCCTTTGATGCATTTGCTTCACCAATTCAGCTTTCTTTTTACCATCAAAACTAGTAAGCTCATTAGTAGGAAGAGGCAACAAATCTAATGGAGTAAGTGGATTAAAACCATAGACAAGCTCAAAAGGTGAAAATCCAGTGGATGAATGCATTGATCTATTATATGCAAATTCAATAAATGGTATGCATTCCTCCCATGTCTTCAAATTTTGTTTAATCATGGTACGAAGAAGAGTGTCCACAGTCCTATTAACAACTTCCGTCTGCCCATCTGTTTGCGGATGGCATGTAGTAGAGAAACAAAGCTTTGTACCTAACTTTCCCCATAGGACTTTCCAAAAATGACTCAAAAATTTTACATCTCGATCACTTACTATGGTCCTAGGAATACCATGCAATCTCACTACTTCTCTAAAGAACAAATCAGATATATGGCATGCATCATCAGTTTTATGACATGGAATGAAATGTGCCATTTTAGAAAAACTATCAACCACAACAAATAAACTATCATGACCCTTTTTTGTCCTAGGTAGCCCCAAAATAAAGTCCATAGATAAGTCTACCCAAGGTTCACTAGGTACACTTAAAGGCATATACAAACCATGTGGTCTTACTTTGGACTTTGCTTTCATACATGTCACGCATTTAGCACAAAATTTATCTACATCTTTCCTCATATGTGGCCAATAAAAATGTTCATTCAGAATTTCTAATGTTTTAGCCACCCCAAAATGTCCCATTAAACTTCCCCCATATGACTCTCTTACAAGCAATCCTCTTATAGAGCTATTTGGAACACAAAGTCGTTTCTCTCTAAATGAGAAACCATCATGCCTATAAAATTTTTCAAAGGCAGCATTTTCACAAGAGGCATATATTTGTGCAAATTCAGAGTCATGCTTATACAATTCTTTCATATGCTCAAATCCTAGAAGTCTAGCATCAAGCATAGAGATTAGGGCATACCTCCTAGATAAGGCATCAGTAACAACATTTTCTTTTCCTTGCTTATATTGAATCACATATGGAAACGCTTCAATAAATTCACTCCATTTGGCATGGCGTTTGTTCAGCTTGCTTTGTCCTTTCAAGTATTTTAGTGATTCATGATCACTATGAATAACAAACTCCTTTGGCCAAAGATAATGCTGCCACGTCTCCAACGCCCTCACTAATGCATACATCTCCTTGTCATAAGTAGAGTAATTCAAAGGAGCTCCACTTAGCTTCTCACTAAAGTATGTAATTGGTCTTCTTTCCTGCATCAAAACAGCACCTATACCCACTCCGGAAGCATCACATTCAACTTCAAAAGTCTTAGAAAAATCAGATAATGCAAGTAATGGTGCAGAACATAATTTTTCTTTTAGTAATCTAAATGCATGCTCCTGTTCCTCATTCCATTTGAACCCTACATTTTTCTTCACAATTTCATTTAATGGCGCTGCAATTGTACTAAAGTCTCTAACAAATCTCCTATAAAAACTAGCAAGACCATGAAAACTCCTAACATCAGTCACGGATTTTGGTGTAGGCCACTCTTTGATGGCTTTTACCTTATCCTCATCAACCTCAATTCCTTTCCCACTCACTACAAATCCTAAGAAAATGACTTTTTCCATGCAGAATGTACATTTCTTTAAATTTGCATACAATTTCTCTTTCCTAAGAACTTCAAGCACACATCTTAAATGCATTAAATGATCATTTAAACTTTGACTATACACTAAAATATCATCAAAATACACAACAACAAACTTTCCAAGAAAAGCACGCAATACATGATTCATTAATCTCATGAAAGTACTAGGTGCATTGCTTAGTCCAAAAGGCATGACTAACCATTCATACAAACCATATTGAGTCTTAAAAGTTGTTTTCCATTCATCTCCTAATCTCATTCTTATTTGATGATAACCACTTTTAAGATCAATTTTTGAAAATATACATGCGCCATGCAATTCATCAAGCATATCATCAAGTCTAGGAATTGGATGTCTATACTTTACAGTGATTTTATTGATAGCAAGACAATCCACACACATTCGCATTGATCCATCCTTTTTAGGTACTAGAAGTACCGGCACAGCACATGGACTCATGCTCTCCCTAACATAACCTTTCGCAAGCAGCTCATCCACCTGTTTTTGCAACTCCTTGACCTCTTGAGGATTTGTCCTATATGCTGGACGATTTGGAATTACAGCTCCAAGAATGAAATCAATTTGATGTTCTATTCCTCTAATGGGAGGCAATCCACTCGGTACCTCATTTGGAAAGACATCTTCAAATTCCTGCAACAAAGTCAAAGCAACACTAGGAATAGATGTATCAAGGTCAGTTACATTAAGAAAAACTCCCTTACATATCAGAAGGAGCATCATACTATCAGAAGAGTATGCTTGCCTCACATCTTTCACCCTAGCAACTAAACTTACTTTCTTCTCTCCACTCTCATTTTTATTATGTAATTTCTTCTTTTTCTCTTTTTCTTTTTCTCTCTCAGTTTTTATTCTTTGTTTTTCCTCTTGATCTTTGTTTTCTCTCTCCCTCTTTTCAACCTCTCTTTGCATTTTCTCTTGCATGGCAGCTTGTACTCGCTTTTGGTCTTCAAAAGCCTCCATAGGTGTTAAAGGTGCAAGAGTCACCTTTCGACCTTCAAAATCAAATGAATACCTATTCTTATACCCATCATGTGTTGCTTTTCTATCATATTGCCATGGCCTCCCAAGTAGGATATGACTAGCATGCATGGGAACTACATCACACAACACTTCATCCTTATACCTCCCAATGGTAAATGACAATAATACTTGCTTGGTCACCTTAACTTCTCCACTATCATTCAACCACTGCAATCTGTATGGATTAGGATGTTTTGTAGTAGGAAATGCAAGTTTCTCTACAAGTAGAGTGCTAGCCACATTAACACAACTCCCACCATCTATGATCATACTACAAACTTTTTCTTTGACTAAACATCTAGCATGAAAAATATTTTCTCTTTGCAGTTCATCACCTTCATCTTCCTTCACCTGTATATTTAAAGCACGCATAACAACAAGAGCATTTCCATGCACAGCATGCTCTACATCACTATCTTCATCCAAAGGTGGAATGTTAACATCTGAATCTTCATCTACAACTTCATCATCTTCAGATTCAATATCACCACTCGGCCTCACCACCATCACCCTTTTATTTGGACATTCTCTAGCATAATGCCCTTTCCCTAAACATCGGAAACATTGGATGTCTCTTGTTCTTCCATTGGAGTTCATTGGTGCCTTACCCTTATCAATCACAATGGGTTTTTCTCCAGCCTTGTTCCCCTCTTTCTTCTCCTTTGAAACAAATTTATTCTCACTAGATTCCCCTTTCTTCCAATTTGGCTTCCAAGGAACATTATTGGCAGAATTCATTCCCATTCCCGATCTGGTTGTTTTCTTCTTCTTGAGTTGTTTTTCTACCTTGATTGCCATATTTAACATGTCATCAAGCTCCACATAATGATGCAGCTCCACTATGTTGGCAATTTCATCTTTCAGCCCATGTAGAAACCGTGCCATAGTTGTTTCCCTTTCTTCTTCTATATTAGCTCGTATCATAGCCATTTCCATCTCTTGAAAATATTCTTCCACACTTTTATTGCCTTGTACCAGCCCTTGTAATCGTTGATGTAACTCCCTATAGTAGTGTTGTGGTACAAATCTATCTCTCATGACTTGTTTCAGCTCATCCCAAGTCTGCACTCCTCTCATGCCATTTCTTCTTCGTTTAGTGAGTAAGTGATCCCACCAAACTAATGCATAATCAGTAAACTCTACCACAGCAAGTGTCACCTTCTTTTGCTCACTATAGTTGTGGCAATCAAAGATGAGTTCGGTCTTTCTCTCCCATTCCAAGTATGCATCTGGATTTGCTTTGCCTTGGAATGATGGAATTTTCATTTTAATTCCATTAACATTGCTGTCTACTCTCCCTCTCCCTCTTGCATTTTCCATAGTTTCTTGCCTAATATTTCTGCCACCACCTCTACCACCCATATTACCTCTCATATATCTTGGTCTAATAACATCATCAAGTGCAACAGATTGCTGCCCATCGTCATCATCAAGATTATCTTCATCTACATCCTCCAATTCATTGAAAATTGGCAAATCATTTAGTCCAGCACGCCTACCTCTATTCTGCCCCCTATTTGTGTTTTGCTCCCTATGAAAATTATCTCTTTCATCCCTTCCTAAATTTCTTTGATTTGTAGAGCTTGCTTGCTGCAACTTCAATTTGCTTTGAGTATTTTTGCATTTGTTCTCTAATATCAACAAACAACACATTCATCCTTTGAAATTGAGATTGCAATGCCTTAAGAACATAAGAAGCTTCTGGCTCCTCTTGGGGTTGGTTGCTCTCTCGATCACTATCTCGTTTTGTTGACATACTGATTGCTGCAAAACAAATGTTAGAAATATTTCCTCACACACTCCCTCACGTGTTTCACTCTAATCTGGTAGCACTCAATTTGTGTTTCACTCAAACTTTGGCTTTTTACCCTCTAACAGTCTCACCACTCTATGCCTTTTTCCACTCACTTCAGCCCCTTCCAAGTTCTAGCAAGAACTTAATATTTCCTCAACTAAATAACTAAATTGCAAGGTTTAAAACACATTCAAGAATGGAACAAGAGTAACACAAGCTGGAAAAATAGAATATCTGATATTTGAAACCTAAGGACGAAAGACACTGAAATTTTAGACAAACATCACCAAAGGGAAGAATTTGACAAAACTAGATTTAGGACAATATATTGAGACAAAATGGAAGAAGAAAAAAAGAATTTTTAGGTCTCTTATGAAACATTTATATTCTGGACCCAAAAATGGCTAACTAGCGGTAATATATGGACAACCAAGCAAACGAACAAATTTTGACATGAAATTTAATATGTAGGCTTAGCTGAATATCTAAAACATGTTTGTAAAATTTGAAAGGATTTGGACATGTTTACATACACGTTCACTTTTGGACACAAAACTAGCTAAATTGGCTGCAATATATGGATAACGAGGCAAATGGACGAATTTTGACTTAAAATTTGATTTCCAAGCTAATTTTAGATTCTGAAACAAGCATATAAAATTTAAGAAGATTTGGTTATGTGCAAACCCAACTTCAGTTTCTAACCCAATAGCAAATTTTAGAGATTAGTTGCTGTTTTTTTTTCTTTGATTTTTTTTCTTTTTTTTTCTTTCTTTTTTTTTAAATTAATCCAGCAACAACACTAAGGAAGAAGGACTCAAAGAAACAAGAAAGCATACAGCTTGTAGAAATTAAACTAATGGCAAAAAAAAAACGACTCAAAGGAAGACTATTTTTTTTTACATAAACAAGAAGGAATGATGCTAAAAACCTGATTTGGAGAGCTTAAGCTCTGATACCAAATGATGTGAGCCTGCCTTGCTGGGATTTAATTCCTAAGGAAGCTCAAGCTATGGATCGTCTCCAAAACATAAGAACACCAACCAGCACCTTCAACCCAACACCAACTTGTGATGTAAAACTGAAGCTATATGGCTGGAAACCAAAGATTCAAGACCCAACCCCAACTTATGAAGGAAAAACCTTGAATATAAGTTAAGACCTAGCAAACTTGGTTATTTTTGCAAGGAATTCGTGCAAGTTCTAACCAGAACTCAAAAGAAGGCTAAAAGCCTCTCAAAGCTCTCAAATATGGAGAGAAAACTCAGAATATTCATTAAGTTCAAAGTCTGCCATTACATCTGTTTTTAAAGACTTAAAGAAAGCATAAAAAAAGTGAAATGATGGAAAAATAGAAATATAATGATGTGGTTACATAAAACAAATTGGGCAGCCATATAGCTTGTCTCCCACTAGCTTTTAAAAGGCATGGGCAGCCATATAGCTTGTCTCCCACTAGCTTTTAAAAGGCATCTTTGACTCCCAATGTGATTTTCAGCCACTCTTTATATATGGGCATCCAATGGTACGTGAATGGTATGTATTTAGCTCCCAAAGGTATAATGATGGATGCCAATATGTATTCTAACTCCTTTGGGTCAATTGGCCTCTTGGGAAGATTGCAATTTGGACACGTGCAACCAAACAGCTTCTTTGCTCTTATTTTCTTCAAGTCTTAATGTTCCAATTGTATTGAGAACATATAGATGTTTGGAAACTAATCCTTGAAGTTTTCTTGCCATTGATCAAGTAACAGGTCCTTGGTGTTGTATGCTAGCAATCAGATCCTCATCAGTAATTTTTATCTACTTTGTCTTTCTTGGGTTTGTTAATTTAGGTCTTTTAAATTTCTGCGATTTAGGGTTCTTAGAGAGTCTAGTCTTTAATTTTCAAAAAAGAGTCATATATCAAAATTCAAAAAGTCTAAAGATTGTTCAAAGAGTAATTCGAAACCTAGGAAAAGGAGTCTGATTGCCTTTACCTTTTCATCATCAACCTCAATTTCTTTAACAATGGAACTAAAATCTTTAACAAAACTCCTATAGAAACTAGCCAAACCATGAAAACTTCTTACCTCACTCACAGTTTTAGGTGCTGGCCAATCTCTTATTGCCTTTACCTTTTCATCATCAACCTCAATTTCTTGTGCACTGACCATAAAACATAAGAATATGATTTTATCACTACAAGCATGCACTTTTTCAAGTTGGCATACAATTTTTCCTTTCTCAAAACATCAAGAACAATCCTAATATATTCTATATGCTCATCTACTAATTTGCTATAAATGAGTATGTCATCAAAATACACAACAACAAATTTACCAAGATATGCTTGCAAAACATGGTTCATTAATTTCATAAATATACTAGGTGCATCAGATAAACCAAATGGCATAACTAACCACTCATAAAGAACATATTTTATTTTGAAAGCAGTTTTCCACTCATCTCCTTCTTTCATCCTAAATTTGATGGTAACCACTTTTCAAATCAATCTTAGTAAAAATGCAAGAACCACTCAACTCATCAAGCATATCATCAAGTCTAGGAATTGGATGTTTATACTTCACCGTGATTTTATTAATTGCTCGGCAGTCCACACACATTTTCTACGATCCATCCTTCTTTGAAACTAACAAAACCAGAACAGCACATGGACTAAGACTTTCACGCACATGTCCTTTTGATAGCGACTCCTCCACTTGCCTTTGAAGGTCCTTTGTTTCCTCCGGAATGCTTCTATAAGATGGTCGGTTAGGAACTGTTGAGCCTAGATGAAGTCAATTTGATGGTCAATCCCTGATGAGGATCTGATTGCTATATGGCTGCCCAATTTGTTTCATGTAACCACATCATTATATTTGTATTTTTCCATCATTTCACTTGTTTTATGCTTTCTTTAAGTCTTTAAAAACAGATGTAATGGTAGACTTTGAACTTAATGAATATTCTGAGTTTTCTCTCCATTTTTGAGAGCTTTGAGAGGTTTTTAGCCTTCTTTTGAGTTCTGGTTAGAACTTGCATGAATTCCTTGCAAAAATAACCAAGTTTGCTAGGTCTTAACTTATATTCAAGGTTTTTCCTTCACAAGTTGGGGTTGGGTCTTGAATCTTTGGTTTCCAGCCATATAGCTTCAGTTTTACATCACAAGTTGGTGTTGGGTTGAAGGTGCTGGTTGGTGTTCTTATGTTTTGGAGACGATCCGTAGCTTGTGCTTTCTTAGGAATTAAATCCCAGCAAGGCAGACTCACATCATTTGGTATCAGAGCTTAGGCTCTCCAAATCAGGTTTTTAGCATCATTCCTTCTTGTTTATGTAAAAAAAATATATTGTCTTCCTTTGAGTCATTTTCTGCCATTAGTTTAATTTCTACAAGCTGTATGCTTTCTTGTTTCTTTGAGTCATTCTTCCTTAATGTTGTTGCTGGATTAATTTAAAAAAAAGAAAGAAAGAACAGAAAAGAAAAGAAAAGAAAAGAAAGAAAGAAAAAAAAAGAGAAAACAGCAACTAATCTCTCAAATTTGCTAGTGGGTTAGAAACTGAAGTTGGGTTTGCACATAACCAAATCTTCTCAAATTTTATATGCTTGTTTCAGATGCTAAACTTAGCTTGGAAATCAAATTTTAAGTCAAAATTCCTCCATTTGCCTAGTTATCCATATATTGCAGCCAATTTAGCTAGTTTTGTGTCCAAAAGTGAACGTGTATGTAAACATGTCCAAATCCTTTCAAATTTTACAGGCATGTTTTAGATATTCAGCTAAGCCTACATATTAAATTTCATGTCAAAATTCGTTCGTTTGCTTGGTTATCCATATATTACCGCTAGTTAGCCATTTTTGGGTCCAGAACATAAACATTTCATAAGAGACCTAAAAATTCATTTTTCTTCTTCCATTTTGTCTCAATATATTGTCACCGATGGAGGCTTTTGAAGACCAAAAACGAATACAAGCTTCCATGGAAGAGAAAATGCAAAAAGAATCTGAAAAGAGAGTGAGAGAAAGAAAAGAGCAAGAGGAAAAACAAATAATAAAAAAAGAGAAAGAAAAAGAAAAAAATGAGAAAAAGAAAAAAATCTACTATAAAAATGAGAGTTGTGAGGAGAAAGTAAGTTTAGTTGCTAGGGGAAAAGATGTGAGGCAAGCCTATTCTTCAAATAATGTGATGCTACTCTTACTATGTAAGGGAGCTTTTCTTAATGTAAATGACCTTGATCCTCCTATTCCTAGTGTTGCATTGACTTTGTTGCAGGAATTTGAAGATGTCTTTCCCGATGAAGTATCTAGCGGACTACCACCTATCAGAGGAATAGAACATCAAATTGATTTTGTTCCTGGAGGTATAATTCAGAATCGGCCAGCATATAGAACCAATCCTCAAGAGGCCAATGAGTTACAAAAACAGGTGGAAGAATTACTTGCAAAGGGTCATGTCAGAGAGAGCATGAGTCCATGCGCTGTACCGGTACTTTTGGTACCCAAAAAGGATGGATCAATGAGAATGTGTATGGATTGTCGTGCCGTCAACAAAATCACTGTAAAGTATAGACATCCAATCCCTAGACATGATGATATGCTTGATGAATTGCATGGTGCATGTATATTTTCGAAAATTGATCTTAAAAGTGGTTATCATCAAATAAGAATGAGATTAGGAGATGAATGGAAAACAGCTTTTAAGACTCAATATGGTTTGTATGAATGGTTAGTCATGCCTTTTGGACTAAGCAATGCACCTAGTACTTTCATGAGATTAATGAATCATGTCTTGCGTGCTTTTCTTGGAAAGTTTGTTGTTGTGTATTTTGATGATATTTTAGTGTATAGTCAAAGTTTAAATGATCATTTAATGCATTTAAGATGTGTGCTTGAAGTTCTTAGGAAAGAGAAATTGTATGCAAATTTAAAGAAATGTACATTCTGCATGGAAAAAGTCATTTTCTTAGGATTTGTAGTGAGTGGGAAAGGAATTGAGGTTGATGAGGATAAGGTAAAAGCCATCAAAGAATGGCCTACACCAAAATCCGTGACTGATGTTAGGAGTTTTCATGGTCTTGCTAGTTTTTATAGGAGGTTTGTTAGAGATTTTAGCACAATTGCAGCCCCATTGAATGAAATAGTGAAGAAAAATGTAGGGTTCAGATGGAATGAGGAACAGGAGCATGCGTTTAGATTACTGAAAGAAAAATTATGTTCTGCACCATTACTTGCATTACCTGATTTTTCTAAGACTTTTGAAGTTGAATGTGATGCTTCTGGAGTGGGTATAGGTTCTGTTTTGATGCAGGAAAGAAGACCAATTGCATACTTTAGTGAGAAGCTAAGTGGAGCTCCTTTGAATTACTCTACTTATGACAAGGAGATGTATGCATTAGTGAGGGCGTTGGAGACGTGGCAGCATTATCTTTGGCCAAAGGAGTTTGTTATTCATAGTGATCATGAATCACTAAAATACTTGAAAGGACAAAGCAAGCTGAACAAACGCCATGCCAAATGGAGTGAATTTATTGAAGCGTTTCCATATGTGATTCAATATAAGCAAGGAAAAGAAAATGTTGTTGCTGATGCCTTATCTAGGAGGTATTCCCTAATCTCTATGCTTGATGCTAGACTTCTAGGATTTGAGCATATGAAAGAATTGTATAAGCATGACTCTGAATTTGCACAAATATATGCCTCTTGTGAAAATGCTGCCTTTGAAAAATTTTATAGGCATGATGGTTTCTCATTTAGAGAGAAACGACTTTGTGTTCCAAATAGCTCTATAAGAGGATTGCTTGTAAGAGAGTCACATGGGGGAGGTTTAATGGGACATTTTGGGGTGGCTAAAACATTAGAAATTCTGAATGGACATTTTTATTGGCCACATATGAGGAAAGATGTATAGAAATTTTGTGCTAAATGCGTGACATGTATGAAAGCAAAGTCCAAAGTAAGACCACATGGTTTGTATATGCCTTTAAGTGTACCTAGTGAACCTTGGGTAGACTTATCTATGGACTTTATTTTGGGGCTACCTAGGACAAAAAAGGGTCATGATAGTTTATTTGTTGTGGTTGATAGATTTTCTAAAATGGCACATTTCATTCCATGTCATAAAATAGATGATGCATGCCATATATCTGATTTGTTCTTTAGAGAAGTAGTGAGATTGCATGGTATTCCTAGGACCATAGTAAGTGATCGAGATGTAAAATTTTTGAGTCATTTTTGGAAAGTCCTATGGGGAAAGTTAGGCACAAAGCTTTGTTTCTCTACTACATGCCATCCGCAAACAGATGGACAGACGGAAGTTGTTAATAGGACTGTGGGCACTCTTCTTCGTACCATGATTAATCAAAAATTGAAGACATGGGAGGAATGCATACCATTTATTGAATTTGCATATAATAGATGTTGTGGAACAACGAGCACACCACAAGGATGAGCAAGGCCTAGGATGTGAGGATCAAGTTGAGGAGATCATCAATCCAATTATTCTGCCACAAGGTCCTATAACTAGATCGCGAGCCAAAAAGATTCAGCAAGCACTAATTTGCCATTTGCAAGATTTGGTGAATTTGGCTAACTATGGTTTGCAAGGAATTACAAGCTTGGAGACAAGACCAAAGGAAGTCAATTACAACTTGCTACAAGTTGTAATTCACGAATGAGGCTTGTAATTAATATGTATTAAGGCCCACCAGTTATGCTCATTTAAAAAGTAAGGGCCCTGTTTGTTTGGTATTAAATTAGGACTTTGATTACTTTATTATTTCTTAAAATTTGATTAGAAAGCCAAACGCTACTTAATAACCCTAATTAGGGTTTAGCTATTTATATCTCATTTAGGGTTGTAAGACATCAGTTTTGAAGTTTTGGACGAATTAATTAACCTAAAGCCGAATTGCTTTTATCTTTGTGTTCTTGCTTGAATACATGCTTCAGAAACATTCAAGTAGTTTGATCAACTTTCTTGTGGAGTGTTTCGAATCTGGGATTTAGGAACTGACTTGTTTCGAAATCTTGGATCTTTGATCAATTCAAGGTAATCTGAAATCTAACCTAATCCTTGGGGGTTGTACCGAATTCGACTAGGGGTTTTCAAGTTAATGCTGTGGGGGTTCAAAATCAAGGGGTTCTCAGGCTTATTCTTGGAGGTTCCGTATCATTTGGTATCAGAGCCAATGCTCTAGATCAGGTTTTATCCCTATCAATTCGTTTTCGTTCCTTCTTTTGTTATTTGCATTTTCGTTACTTTGATCCAATTGTTGAATTCGTTCTCTTGTTTTCCTTGTTCCTCTGAATTGTTTTCTTGGTGGGTTATTTTCGTTTTTTGTTTTCTTCACCTGTTATTTGCATTTTTGTTTTTCTTTGTGGGTTATTTTTGTTTTCCTTTTCATAAAACCTAAATTCAAAATTCAGGGAAAGTGTTCTAAATCCAAATCTTGTTCTTGTTATTCATTCTGATTTGAATTCAAAATTCACCAAAGTGTTCTAAATCCGAATCTTGTTCTTGTTAATCATTCTGATTTGAATTCGAAATTCAACAAAGTGTGCTAAATTCGAATCTTGTCTTGATTATTCATTCTGATTCAGTTTCGAAATTCAAAGAAAGTGCTTCAAATTCGATCTTGTTCTTGTTACCTGATTGGAAAAAAAGTTTCGTGTGGTGTGAACTAGGGCTGCCCTTCAAAAAAGATAGTGAGAGGGAACCAAAAAAAAAAAAGAGTATAGAATCACTTCAAGAAAAATTTTTTGTTTTCCTTGTTATTTAGGTGCTAAGGGTCGAATCTAGGTGGGTTAGAAGTTACTGAATTTTTTTTTCACGAAAATTTAGATTTTGGGATACTACACACGGGAGGCTATTTGAGTTGTTTCATAAAGTGTGATTCACCTAAGAACGTAAAAGATATCAGCTTGAGAGGTGTGAGCTGAACCGTGACTGATTTCATATATTGAGTGAAACACGAGAGACCAACCTTCATCTATTAAGTGTAAACACGTGAGGGAGTGTTGTGAAGCCTTTTATTTGTTTTGTGCTAACCTTTTATTGCAGGAAAAATGTCTGGGAAAGATGAAAGTGATAGCAGGGGTGTTCCGATTGATCCAGCTCGATTGCGGGAGGCGCAGCAAGCTGAATTTACACGTTTATACCGCACTATGGAGAACATAACAGAAACATTGGAGCGCATGGATTTGAGGTTGCAGAGTGTTGAAAGAGCCACACCGGAGCGCATTGAGAGGCAAAGAGGTGGCAGAAATCGAATGCAACAGCCTGAACATTTGAAAGATGAAAATGAGCTTGAGGAGGATAATGCAAGTCTGGTTGGAGGAGCTCTACATAGAGGTGGAGGTAGAGGAGGACGTGGTGCTAGTAGAGGTAGAGGAAGGATGAATAATAATCCTTTCTATGGTAGAAATCATGGTGATGATGAAGTCGTTGATAGGAGCTTGGGAAGCATCAAGCTGAAAATTCCTAATTTTCATGGTAAATCAGATCCAGAAGCTTATTTGCAATGGGAGAAGCAGGTTGACCTCATATTTGATTGCCATCGATGTACTGAGGAAAAGAAGGTCAAGCTTATTGTTACTCAATTTACAGATTATGCTATAGCTTGGTGGGATCAGTTAGTGACTAGTAGAAGAAGGAATTTGGAGTATCCTATTGAGACTTGGGCTACTCTTAAATCAGTCATGAGGAAGAGGTTTGTGCCTAGACATTTCCATAGGGAAATCATGCAGAGACTTCAGGTTCTCAAGCAAGGAAGTAAAAGTGTTGATGACTACTACAAAGAGATGGAGATGTTGATGACTAGAGCTAACCTAGATGAGGATGTAGAGGCTACCATGGCACATTTCTTGGCTGGTTTGAATTCGGATATTGGTGACCAGGTTGATTTGCAGCCATATGTGGAGTTAGAAGAGATGGTGCATATTGCCATCAAGGTGGAAAAACAACTCCAAGGAAGATGACCATCAAGGTATTATTCAAAACCTGTTTCTAATTCTTTTTCTCCTTGGAATAGGGAAGGAAGGTGTGATTACAAGGAAAGAAACAAGGTTGGTCAAGATAGTGGGAAAGTGAAGGCCGAATCAAGTTCTAAAGACAAAGTCCAAAGTTGAAGAGCCTAAGCTGCGAAATCGAGATATTAAGTGTTGGAAGTGCCAAGGTGTGGGACATATCAGCAAAGAATGTCCAAACAAGAGAGTTATGACCATGAGAAATGGTGAGATAGTGACTGATGAAGAGGAAGATGACAATGAGAGTGATGATGGTGAGATGCCAGCATTGGAAAGTTGTAGTGATGGGAGCATTGAAGAACCAATTAAGGGTGACTTGCTGGTTACTAGGCGTGCTCTTAATATGCAATTGAAGGAGGAAAGCCATGAAGAACAACGAGACAACTTGTTCCATACAAGGTGTCACGTTCAAGGCAAGGCTTGTAGTATGATTGTGGATGGTGGAAGCTATACCAATGTGGTAAGTACATTTTTGGTTGATCGATTGGGACTGCCTATGAAACTTCACCCACATCCTTACAAACTTCAGTGGCTGAATGATTGTGGAGAGGTTAAGGTAAATCGACAATCTATCATTTCTTTTTCCATTGGTAAGTATCATGATGAGGTGTTGTGTGATGTGGTGCCAATGCATGCTAGAGAGATTCTACTTGGACGTCCATGGCAGTATGATAGGCGAGCTAAGCATGATGGATATCTCAATTGGTATTCATTCACTAAGGATGGACGAAAGACAATTCTGACACCACTCTCTCCAAAAGAAGTGTATGAAGACCAATGTAAAATGGAAAGAATGAGACTTGAATTTGAAAAGAAAGAAAGAGAGAGTGACAAAAAAATGAGTGAAAAAAATCAGATTGCAAATGAAAAGAAAGAGAGAAAAGAAAAATCAAAACAAATTCAGTTTGAGAAAAATAGAGAAGGAGAGAAGAATGTGAGTTTGTTAGCTAGTACAAGTGAGGTTAAACATGCTTTTTACACCAAACAGCCAATGTTTGTGCTTTTGTGCAAAGAGGCTCGTTTAGATACTATTGTTTCTAACCAATCTTTGCCTAGTGTGTTTGTTGATCATTTGCAGGAATATGCAGATTTGTTTCCCGAAGAAATGCCTGATGAATTGCCGCCAATCAGAGGCATAGAGCATCAAATTGATTTCATTCCTGGAGCTTCCATTCCCAATAGGCCAGCGTATCGAACTAATCCTTTTGAGACAAAGGAGATACAAAAGCAAGTGGAGGAATTGCTAGCTAAGGGATATGTGAGGGAAAGCTTGAGTCCTTGTTCAGTTCCTGTTATTCTTGTGCCAAAGAAGGATGGGACGTGGAGGATGTGCGTGGATTGCAGAGCCATCAATAAAATCACTATAAAGTATCATCATCCTATTCCTAGACTAGATGATATGCTTGATGAATTACATGGTTCTTGTTTGTTCACAAAAATTGATTTGAAATATGGTTATTATCAAATTAGAATGAGTGTGGGTGATGAGTGGAAAACAGCATTTAAGACTAAATATGGGTTGTATGAGTGGTTGGTTATGCCGTTTGGTCTTACTAATGCACCTAGCACGATTGATGAATCATGTGTTGCGTGTGGACTTGGGTAAATTTGTTGTTGTTTACTTTGATGATATTCTTGTTTACTCTAAGTGTTTGGATGATCATGTCATGCATGTGCGTCTTGTGTTAGACATTCTTAGGCGTGAGAAGTTATATGCTAACCTTAAGAAGTGTAGTTTTTGCATGGATAAGGTTCATTTTCTTGGTTTTGTGGTGTCTAGTCAAGGTATTGAGGTTGATGAGGAAAAGGTAAAGGCTATTAGGGACTGGCCGAAACCTAAGAATGCTAGTGAGGTGAGCAGTTTTCATGGACTTGCTGGTTTTTATAGGAGATTCATTAGAAATTTCAGTACTATAGCTGCACCTTTGAATGAGTTAGTTAAGAAAAATGTCGGATTTGTTTGGGGAGATGCACAAGAACATGCATTTAATGAACTTAAGGATAAATTGTGTAATGCACCCTTGCTTGCTTTGCCTAATTTTGATAAGACTTTTGAAATTGAATGCGATGCAAGTGACATAGGAATTGGAGCTGTTTTGATACAGGATCAAAGGCCATTGATGTACTTTATTGAAAAGCTAAGTGGTGCGGCTTTGAAGTATCCGACATATGATAAGGAGTTATATGCATTGTTTCGAGCTTTGCATACATGGCAGCATTATTTGTGGTCAAAAGAGTTTGTGATACATACTGACCATGAGAGTTTAAAGCATTTGAAGGCTCAAGATAAGCTGAATCGTAGGCATGCCAAATGGGTGGATTTCATAGAAACATTCCCATATGTGATTAAATACAAGCGAGGTAAGGAGAATGTAGTGGCTGATGCGTTGTCGCGAAGGTATGCTTTACTTAATTCTCTTAGTGCTAGATTGTTGGGTTTTGAGCATATTAAGGGATTATATGTTAGTGATGTGGATTTTGGTGACATATATAATTTGTGTGGTGATGTGGCTGTTTTGAAAGACTTTCATTTGTTTGATGGTTTTTTGTTCAAGAAAAGTAGATTGTGTATTCCTAAGTGTTCCATGAGAGAGTTGTTAGTTAAGGAAGCCCATGGAGGAGGCTTGATGGGTCATTTTGGGGTAAGTAAGACCTATGATGTGTTGATAGAACATTTTTATTGGCCCGGTATGAAACATGATGTGCATAAAGTTTGTGAGCATTGCATAACATGTAGAGAAACTAAGTCTAGGTTGAAACCGCATGGTTTGTGCACGCCATTACCTGTTCCTAATGGACCTTAGACTGATTTGTCTATGGATTTTGTGCTTGGTTTGCCTAAAACTAGGAGAGGTCGTGATAGTATATTTGTTGTGGTTGATAGATTTAGTAAAATGGCTCATTTTATACCATGTCATAAAACTGATGATGCAAAATTGATTGCTGATTTGTTCTTTAAAGAGGTTTTGCGTTTGCATGGCATACCCAAAAGCATTGTTAGTGATCGAGATGTTAAGTTTTTTAGTCATTTTTGGCGTGTTTTGTGGGGAAAGTTGGGAACTAAGTTGCTGTTTTCTACTACTTGCCATCCTCAAACCGATGGTCAAACTGAGGTTGTGAATCGAACATTGATTACTTTGCTTAGGGCAGTAATAGAAAAAAATATTAGGATGTGGGAGGATTGTTTACCTTTTGTGGAGTTTGCTTACAATAGGGCTGTTCATAGCACTACTAATTGTTCTCCATTTGAAATTATTTATGGTTTTAATCCGCTTACTCCTTTGGATGTTTTGCCATTGCCATCTAATGATTTTGTGAGTGTTGATGCTAGTTCAAAGGCAGATTTCATGAGGAAGTTACATAAGCAGGTTAAGGAAAGGATTGAGAAGCAAAATGCCAAAGTAGCTTCTAGAGTGAATAAAGGAAGAAAGCCAATGTTTTTTCAGCCTGGTGATTGGGTTTGGGTACATTTTCGCAAAGAAAGGTTCCCACAGCAACACAAGTCTAAGTTAAATCCACGAGGAGATGGTCCTTTTCAAATACTTGAAAGGATTAATTATAATGCGTATAAAGTGGATTTTCCAGGTGAGTATAATATGAGTGCTTCGTTTAATGTTGCTGATTTAAGTCCTTTTGATGTAGGTGATGCTTATGATTCGAGGACGAATCCTTTTGAGGAGAGGGGAAATGTTGTGGAACAACGAGCACACCACAAGGACGAGCAAGGCCTAGGACGTGAGGATCAAGTTGAGGAGATCATCAATCCAATTATTCTGCCACAAGGTCCTATAACTAGATCGGGAGCCAAAAAGATTCAACAAGCACTAATTTGCCATTTGCAAGATTTGGTGAATTTGGCTAACTATGGTTTGCAAGGAATTACAAGCTTGGAGACAAGACCAAAGGAAGTCAATTACAACTTGCTACAAGTTGTAATTCACGAATGAGGCTTGTAATTAATATGTATTAAGGCCCACTAGTTATGCTCATTTAAAAAGTAAGGGCCCTGTTTGTTTGGTATTAAATTAGGACTTTGATTACTTTATTATTTCTTAAAATTTGATTAGAAAGCCAAATGCTACTTAATAACCCTAATTAGGGTTTAGCTATTTATATCTCATTTAGGGTTGTAAGACATCAGTTTTGAAGTTTTGGACTAATTAATTACCTAAAGCCGAATTGCTTTTATCTTTGTGTTCTTGCTTGAATACATGCTTCAGAAACGTTCAAGTAGTTTGATCAACTTTCTTGTGGAGTGTTTCGAATCTGGGATTTAGGAACTGACTTGTTTCGAAATCTTGGATCTTTGATCAATTCAAGGTAATCTGAAATCTAACCTAATCCTTGGGGGTTGTACCGAATTCGACTAGGGGTTTTCAAGTTAATGCTGTGGGGGTTCGAAATCAAGAGGTTCTCAGGCTTATTCTTGGAGGTTCCGTATCAATAGATCAATGCATTCATCCACTGGATTTTCACCCTTTGAGCTTGTCTATGGTTTTAATCCACTTACTCCATTAGATTTGTTGCCTCTTCCTACTAATGAGCTTACTAGTTTTGATGGTAAAAAGAAAGCTGAATTGGTGAAGCAAATGCATCAAAGGGCCAAGCAACAAATGGAGAAGATTAATGAGAATAGAGCAACCAAAGTAAACATAGGAAGGAAAAAGATGGTGTTCCAGCCTGGTGATCTAGTATGGGTTCATTTGCGAAAAGAAAGGTTTCCTACACAAAGGAAATCAAAATTGCAGCCGAGAAGTGATGGACCATTTGAAGTACTCGAAAGGATTAATGATAATGCCTACAAGATTAATCTACCAGGTGAGTATGGTGTAAGTGCAACTTTTAATGTTTCTGATCTTGCTCCTTACTATGCAGATGATGAAGATTCGAGGACGAATTCTTTTGAAGAGGGAGAGGATGATGAGGATCTGATTGCTAGCATACAACACCAAGGACCTGTTACTCGATCAATGGCAAGAAAACTTCAAGGATTAGTTTCCAAACATCTATATGTTCTCAATACAATTGGAACGTTAAGACTTGAAGAAAATAAGAGCAAAGAAGCTGTTTGGTTGCACGTGTCCAAATTGTAATCTACCCAAGAGGCCAATTGACCCAAAGGAGTTAGAATACATATTGGCATCCATCATTATACCTTTGGGAGCTAAATACATACCATTCACGTACCATTGGATGCCCATATATTAAGAGTGGCTAAAACTCACATTGGGAGTCAAAGATGCCTTTTAAAAGCTAGTGGGAGACAAGCTATATAGCTGCCCATGCCTTTTTAAAAGCTAGTGGGAGACAAGCTATATGGCTGCCCATGCCTTTTTAAAAGCTAGTGGGAGACAAGTTATATGGCTGCCCAATTTGTTTTATGTAACCACATCATTATATTTGTATTTTTCCATCATTTCACTTGTTTTATGCTTTCTTTAAGTCTTTAAAAACAGATGTAATGGTAGACTTTGAACTTAATGAATATTCTGAGTTTTCTCTCCATTTTTGAGAGCTTTGAGAGGTTTTTAGCCTTCTTTTGAGTTCTGGTTAGAACTTGCACGAATTCCTTGCAAAAATAACCAAGTTTGCCAGGTCTTAACTTATATTCAAGGTTTTTCCTTCACAAGTTGGGGTTGGGTCTTGAATCTTTGGTTTCCAGCCATATAGCTTCAGTTTTACATCACAAGTTGGTGTTGGGTTGAAGGTGCTGGTTGGTGTTCTTATGTTTTGGAGACGATCCGTAGCTTGATCTTTCTTAGGAATTAAATCCCAGCAAGGCAGGCTCACATCAATCCCTCTTAAAGGTGGTAAACCTTTGGGCACATCTTCTGGAAAGACATCTCCAAATTCCTGTAAAGATAAAATATTACATCTAGAACCCATGGATCAAATATTACATCTAGAACCTCACATACACATTTAGCAGAGAATCTTAGAACTCAAAAACAAATCCTCCCTACCAAACCCACAACTAACCTGTAATTGAGAACTTGGGTAATTGGGATGAAGAAATGAATTGATTTAAACGCCACAAGTCAGACTTGATAAGTTAGAACCAATTCTTCATGCAACAAGAATAAGAAGAAAACCTCTCAAACTTGAAAACACATCAATTACATTCAACAATCTGAAAATTCGTAGTCCCCCTCTTAAGTTCTTTTTCCCATCCCTATATAGTTGGAAATGAAGAACTAATGGCTTAAAAGTCTAGGTTTACTTGTATCTAGTCACAATAGCATTAATTGTTCATCCACATCAATAATATACTCTAAATTACTGCCTATAATTCTGACAACATTGATGGGCAGATTCTATGCATTTTAGGCAGATTCTATATGCATTTTGGTGTTGGTTCACATGTGTCTAGTCACACTAGCATTAAACCACATCAATATTATATTCCAAATTCGTGCTAATGCCCATCACCATACTTATGGGCAGATTCTTCATGCTTGTTGGTGAGTTTCTGACTTCCTCTTCATGATCCATCATATTCACTACAAGTTGGTCTCCCTCTTCATTAATCCACCTTTGAATGAAGTGTTGGAACACATGATGGAGTTTCTTTGATTGTGATCTTATAATTGGTCCACTTGGCATAATGATATCATCAACATATTTGCTGCCATGTGTAGATTCATCAAGATTGCTTATAGTTTCCTCATCATTCCCTCCTTGCTCAAAAAGATTTGTCCTCAAATCTGAACCTACATCAAAAGGAGAAAGATCACTAACATTGAAAGTTGCAGAAACATTATACTCACCTGGTAGATCGATTTTGTAGGCATTGTCATTGATTCGCTCTAAAACTTGGAATGGGCCTTCTCCCCTTGCATCCAACTTGGATTTCCTTTGTTTAGGAAATATTTCCTTCCTCATATGAACCCATACCCAATCACCAGGTTGGAAAATCACATGTTTCTTTCTTCTATTTGCATTATGGGCAAATGATTCATATTTCTTCTCAAGATGAGCTCGTGCCTTCTCATGTATCTTCTTAACCAACTCTGCTTTCCTTTCACCATCTAAGTTAGTTATTTCATTTAATGGCAAAGGAAACAGATCAAGTGGTGTAAGGGGATTAAAACCATAAACAATTTCAAATGGTGAATAACCTGTAGAAGAATGTATGCTTCTATTATATGCAAACTCCACTAATGGCAAACAATCTTCCTAAGTTTTCAAATTCTTGACCACAACAGCACGTAACAAAGACCCTAAAGTCCTATTTACCACTTCTGTTTGTCCATCGGTTTGTGGATGACAAGTTGTAGAGAACAACAATTTAGTACCTAACTTATTCCACAAAATACGCCAAAAATGACTTAAGAACTTCACATCTCTATCACTTACAATTGTTTTAGGAATGCCATGCAACCGAACTACTTCCCCAAAGAACAAATTAGCAATATTTGTTGCATCATCAGTTTTGTGACATGCAATGAAATGAGCCATTTTGTTGAATCTATCAACAATAACAAATATTCTATCTTTCCCTTTTCTAGTCCTAGGCAGCCCCAAAATAAAGTCCATACATATGTAAAGGAGTATATAGCCCATGAGGTAAAGACTTAGATTTTGCTTGTTTAAATGCAATACACTTGGCACAAATTCTTTCAACATCCTTTCTCATGTTTGGCCAATAAAAATGTTCATGCAGAATGTCTAAAGTCTTAAATACCCCAAAATGTCCCGTGAGTCCTCCACTATGTGGCTCACGCACAAGAAATTCCCTTAATGAGCAACTAGGCATGCATAATCTTCCATCCTTAAACAAGTACCCATCATGCATATAAAACTTCTGAAATGCAGAATGCTCACATGCTTTATAAACATTTGCAAAGTCAACATCATTGGCATACATATCCTTAATTTGCTCAAAGCCTAATAACTTAGAACTAAGAGTTGAGATTAAGGAATACCTTCTTGAAAGTGCATCTGCTACTGCATTGTCTTTGCCATGCTTATACTTTATCACATATGGAAATGGCTCAATGAACTCTATCCACTTTCCATGTCTTCGATTCAGCTTGGTTTGCACCTTTAGATGCTTTAATGATTCATGATCTGTATGAATAACAAACTCTTTAGGCAATAAGTAATGTTACCACACTTGTAAAGCTCTTACCAAAGCATACAACTCCTTGTCATAAGTGGAATAATTTAATTATGTACCATGAAGCTTCTCACTAAAATATGCAATTGGTTTCCCTTCTTGCATCAAAACAGCACCTATGCCCACACCTGAAGCATCACACTCTAATTCGAAGGTCTTATCAAAATCTGGTAAAGCAAGAATTGGAGCAGTAGTTAACCTTTCTTTTAACAAATTGAATGCCCTTTCATGAATTTTAGTCCAATTAAACTTTACATCTTTTTTTTACCAATTCATTTAATGGTGCATTAATGGAACTAAAATCTTTAACAAACCTTCTATAGAAACTAGCCAATCCATGAAAACTTCTTACCTCACTCACGGTTTTAGGTGCTGGCCAATCTCTTATTGCCTTTACCTTTTCATCATCAACCTCAATTCCTTGTGCATTAACCATAAAACCTAAGAATATGATTTTATCACTACAAAACATGCACTTTTTCAAGTTGGCATACAATTCTTCCTTTCTCAAAACATCAAGAACAACCCTAATATGCTCTACATGCTCATCTACTGATTTGCTATAAATGAGTATGTCATCAAAATATACAACAACAAATTTACCAAGATATGCACGTAGAACATGGTTCATTAATCTCATGAATGTACTAGGTGCATTAGATAAACCAAATGGCATAACTAACCAATCATAAAGACCATATTTTGTTTTGAATGCAGTTTTCCACTCATCTCCTTCTTTCATCCTAATTTGATGGTAACCACCTTTCAAATCAATCTTAGTAAAAATGCAAGAACCACTCAACTCATCAAGCATATCATCAAGTCTAGGAATTGGATGTCTATACTTCACTGTGATTTTATTGATTGCTCGGCAGTCCACACACATTCTGATGCAAGAAAGGATCCCTTGAAGCTAGCAAGTGGACCAATCACTAGGAGCAAGGCAAAGAGATATCAAGCTAGTATGGCTTTGCATATTCAAGAAGAGATTTCCAAAGAGCTTCAAGAATTATCATTCAAGAAGATGGAGATAGAGCTTGAAGAAGGCACACCAAAGCTGATTATGATGCTTAGTGTGAAAATGGAAGCTAAAGGCTAGCTAAAGAGGTCCAACGTGCAAGAAAGGTCCATGGGGATTCATATAAAGCCTTGGGAAGTAATTTAAGGCCTTAGTAAGATGATGGAAGTGATTGGAAGAAAAGCTTGGAGTGCAGCCAGTTTCACACGTACCTGTGAGATTTCTGAAGCCCTGTGAGAATAGCTGGATGGACCCACTGCTTAAAGATTATTAATTCTGTTTAATGGGCCACGTTTTATATCATTATGGAAGGCTTAAAAATAGGATTTTGTTTCCATACTTTATATTTACCTTAGTTGATTAGGATTTTGTTTCCATACTTTATATTTTCCTTTGTGGATTAGGATTACTTTATATTTTCCTTATGCAATTAGGAATGTTTTTCCTTATGCAATTAGGAATGTTTTTCCTTAATGCAATTAGGAATGGTTTCCTTATGCAATTAGGAATGTTTTCCTTATTCAATTAGGAATGTTTTAGTCTTAATTTTCCATATGCAATTAGGAATTTTGTAACCCTTATTTAAGGGCACTATTAGGCCGAATTTGATATACAACATTTAATAAAAATTTTCGAATTCTTCTACAAGTTCTTCTTGTAAATTTTTGTGTGTGAGAGATTAGAGTGGATTCTTTAATTCTTTCTTTGCATCAAGAATTAGGTTTACTTATCAACAAGAGTTGTGGCATTTTCCTTCTTCTTACCAACTAAATCCTTCAATCATAGTGAGTTCGCGTCTCTTTATAGGTGTTGGGTTCCTTAGGAGGTGATTATCAAGTTTCAAGGAGTTCTCTACCATTGTTATACGTTGGGTTTGCTGCCATCGTTGCTAAGGGTCCGCGTCATTTGGTATCAGAGCCTTGCTACAAGGTAATTTTTATCTACTTTGTCTTTCTTGGGTTTGTCAATTTAGGTCTTTTAAATTTCTGCGATTTAGGGTTCTTAGAGAGTCTAGTCTTTAATTTTCAAAAAAGAGTCATATATCAAAATTCAAAAAGTCTAAAGATTGTTTAAAGAGTAATTTGAAACCTAGGAAAAGGAGTCTGATTGAATTTCAAAACCTAAGCCTTGCATCTGAATTGGATTCGAAACCAAGATTAGGGTTCTTGAAAGAAAGCAAAAGCTAGAGTTTTTGTTCAAATTTGATTTCGATTTGATTTTGAGTGAATCTGGGGTTGCGAATTAAGTCCAGATTTCGAAAAGCTCTTGGGAGTAAATTAAGTCCCGAATCAAAGGGATAGTGAGAGGAAGCAAAAAAAAAAAACAAAATCACCTCAACAAAAATTGTTTGATATTCTTGCTATTTGGGTGCCAAGGATCATATCTAGGTGGGTGAGAAGTAATAAAATTTTTGGGCGAAAAATTTCACCTTTTGAGGGGCTTTTGGAATTCGAAAATCAGACCTTAATATTCATGTCATTTGAGTGTTATAGGTGGGAATTAGAGTCTAGAAGCTAGCATTTTGGGTAGAATTGATTAGGTCCATAAAGCAGCTTGCCAAGTGTGGGTTGTTTTTTATTCATTATATCCAAATTTGTCTTGTTTATTGTCTTCATTGTTTCTGATTTCTTTATCTAGCTTTTAATTCCATTACATTGCTAAGTATCATTTGCTTGTGTCGATACTTGGTTCTATATTGAGTAGTGCAAATTACCTTGCATTGCCTCCGGATACTTGTCTTGTTTTCTATCTAGTTCTAGGATTTAGGTTATAGTTTCTTGAACGACTTGACAATTGTTGGTTGGTGAGCTTGGTTCTGAAGTGCAATCAAGGAAGACAAGAAAAGTGAGGTAATTCTAAACACTTGAGTGAATTTCGATTATTACTAATCTTGTTTCTTTGAGTTTGTTTGTTTGTTAACATGGCTGGAAAAGGAGAAGAGACTAGCAAAGAAGGAGCTATGGCCGAAAGCTTGGCTAGGCTTAATGAGACTTTGGCAGCAATGCTTGGTCGAATGGAGATGATGGATACTAGATTGCAAGAGAATGCAGCACGGCAAGCACAACAAATTCAGCAAGTGCAACAAGGGCAGCCAGCCGCACATCCAAATCCCATAATGCGAGCTAGAAGAGTGCTTAGGAGAGAAGGGCAATGAAATCTTGAAGCCCTAAAAGCAGCCAAAAGGGTAGAAGATGAAGATGAAGGTGGAAATCAACCTACCACTGATGGTGACCTTACTTCCATCAAGATGAAGATTCCTTCCTTTGAAGGGAAGAACAATGCAGAAGAGTTCATAGAATGGGAGAGGAAAGTTGAGCAGATTTTTGAATGCCATAACTACACCAAAGAGAAGAAATCAATTTTGGCAGCCGTAGAGCTCAAAGGGCATGCTACCTTTTGGTGGGATCAATTCAAAGCTAATAGAAGAGGGAAAGGTATGAGGCCTATTCCTGAATGGTCAACCTTGAAAGAACTAATGAGGAGCCGATTTGTACCATCTCACTACATTCGGGATTTGTACAATTGACTAGCAAGACTAGTTCAAGGTGGAAGAAGTGTGGAAGAGTACCACAAAGAGATGGAGATTATCATGGCTAGGGCAAATATTGATGAAGATGAAGACAAGAAGATGTCACGATTTCTTGGGGGATTGAATTTGAACATAGCCAATGAATTGGAGATGTATGAATTCAACACAATGGAAGAGTTAGTTCAAAAGGCCATGAAGATAGAGAGAAGATTGAAGAATAAAGCTATTTCGAAAATTGGCTACTCTAAAGCTAGTGGAAAATTTTCAAACTTCAAGGGTTCAAGTTCGAGTGGAGGTTCCTACAAAGGGGATTACAAGGGTTCTTTCCAAAAGAATTCTTCCTACAATCCTAATTTCAAGAAGCTGAATGGTGGGGATGCAAAAACAGCCAAGGAAACACCTTCTAGACCTACTCCAAGTAGGGAAATTAAATGCTACAAGTGTTTGGGAAGTGGACACATTGCTTCTCAATGTCCGAATAAGAGGGTGATGATTGCAACCCATGAAGGGGAAATTGAATCAGAATCTGAACATGAAGAAGAAGAGGAGGCCGAATGTGGTGATAGGGCAAAATATGATGAAGAGGCTTGGGAGAATCAAGTCTTGAATGCTGAACATGGAGAGATGCTTGTTACTAGAAAAGCCTTGAATATTCAAGTCAAGGAAGAAGGCTTGGATCAAAGGGAGAATCTTTCCACTCTAGGTGTTTGGTGAATGGTAAGGTTTGTACACTTATCATTGATGGTGGAAGTTGTACCAATGCTGCTAGTACTACAATGGTGGATAAATTGGGGTTAACTTATTTTAAACATCCCAATCCTTACAAGTTGCAATGGTTCAATGACGCTGGGGAAGTAAAAGTGTTGAAGCGAGTCAAGGTACCATTCTCCATTGGGTGGTATAAAGATGAGGTTTTGTGTGATGTAGTGCCAATGCAAGCTGGACATTTACTATTAGGAAGACCAGGCAGCATGATAGAAGGGCACAACATGATGGCTTTTCTAATAAGTATACCTTTACTTATGAGGGAAAAAAGGTTGTTCTAGCACCATTATCACCTCAAGAGGTGTATGAAGATCAGAAGAGGATGCTAGAGAGGAAGAAGTTTCGGCCAACATGAACCAAGGGAGTTCAAATTTGGTCAATGATGTTTCTTCAACACCCAAGGGTAATTCTAAGGGTAGGGAGAGAGAAAATAATAAAGTGAGTGAGTGCAGAAAGGGAAAAGAGGCCGAGAGTCAAAAGAAAGTAAGCAAACAAATAAATAGCCCGTTGGTGAGAGAAAATAAGCAAGGAGAAAAAGCAAAACATACTTTTTATGCAAGAGCAAGAGAGATAGATGTAGGGCAGCCTGTACTCATTATTATGTATAAAGAATTGTTACTTGCTGACAATGAAGAATCTCTTGATTCTTTACCTTCTAGTTTTATGTCTTTGTTGCAGGATTTTGAGGATGTGTTTCTTGAAGACCTTCCTAGTGCTTTGCCAACATTAAGAGGGATTGAACATCAAATTGACTTCATACCCGGTTCTACAATTCCAAACCGGCCAGCATATAGGAGCAATCCTATGGAGACAAAAGAGATGCAAAGACAAGTTGAAGAGCTTTTGGAGAAAGGCTTGGTTCACGAGAGCCTTAGTCCTTGTGCCGTTCTAGTCTTATTAGTACCCAAGAAAGATGGTTCTTGGAGGATGTGTGTTGATTGTAGGGCTGTGAACAAGATTACTGTGAAGTATAGACATCCCATTCCTAGACTTGATGACATGTTGGACAAATTGCATGGGGCGAAATATTTCACAAAGATTGATCTTATGAGTGGTTATCATCAAATTCGCATGAAGCCTAGAGATGAATGGAAGACTGCCTTCAAAAGGAAATATGGTTTGTATGAATGGTTAGTTATGCCTTTTGGTTTATCTAATGCACATAGTACTTTCATGAGATTAATTAACCATGTTTTGAGAGCTTATTTAGGTAAGTTTGTGGTAGTTTACTTTGATGATATTCTGATTTATAGCAAAACTGAGGAAGAACATGTTGAACATGTTAGGAAAGTGCTTGAAATCCTTAGGGAGCAAAACCTTTATGCTAAACTTAAGAAGTGTTCTTTTTGTCTAGATAGGGTTATTTTTCTTGGTTTTGTTGTAAGTATGCAGGGAATTGAAGTTGATCAAGAGAAGGTGAAAGCTATCCAAGAGTGGCCGAATCCTTCAAGTGTGACAGAAGTGAGGAGTTTTCACGGATTGGCAAGCTTCTATAGGAGATTTGTCCCTAATTTCTCTACATTGGCAGCCCCCTTGACTAGCATAATCAAGAAAGAAAGTGGGGTTCATTTGGGGCAAGGAGCAACAAGAAGCATTTGATGCTTTGAAAGAGAAGCTTTCTACTACACCCGTTTTAGCTTTACCTAACTTTGATTCTACTTTTGAAATTGAATGTGATGCTTCTAGTGTAGGTATTGGAGCTGTTTTGATGCAAGAGAAGAAGCCCATTGCATACTTTAGTGAAAAGCTTAATGGAGCAAAGCTGAATTATTCAACTTATGACAAGGAGTTATATGCTTTGGTGAGAGCATTGGAAGTATGGGAGCATTATTTGCTGCCCAAGGAATTCGTGATCCATTCAGACCATGAATCATTGAAGCATTTGAGAGGGCAAGGCAAGTTGAATAAAAGACATGCAAAATGGGTTATGAAGATTGAGAAGTTTCCTTATGTGATCAAATACAAGCAAGGTAAAGACAATGTAGTGACAGATGCACTTTCAAGGAGGTACGCTTTACTTAATGTTTTGAGTACTAAATTGCTTGGATTTGAATGTATAAAGGACTTATATGTTGGTGATTCTGATTTTGGCAATGTTTATGATGCTTGTGAGCATGGTGCTTTTAATTCTTTCTATAGACATGATGGGTTTTTGTTTAAGGGTTCGAAATTATGCATGCCTAGATGTTCTATGAGAGATTTGCTAGTATTAGTATCACATTGTGGGGGTTTGATGGGGCATTTTGGAGTTGATAAGACTTTAGACATGCTCAATGAACACTTTTATTGGCCGAATATGAAAAGAGATGTAATTCGGATTTGTAAGGCTTGTTTGGCTTATAGGCAAGCTAAGTCTAAGTCTATGCCTCATGGTTTGTATATGCCATTACCCGTTCCTAGTTCTCCTTGGATGGACATTAGTATGGACTTTGTTTTAGGATTACCAAGGACTAAGAGGGGGAGAGATAGCATATTTGTGGTTGTTGATAGGTTTAGTAAGATGGCACACTTTATTCCATGTCATAAGAGTGATGATGCTAGTTTAGTGGCCGAACTCTTCTTTAGGGAGGTGGTTCGAATTGATGGGATACCAAAATCCATAGTTTCTGATAGAGACACCAAGTTTTTGTCTCACTTTTGGCGTGTGCTTTGGGGAAAGTTAGGTACCAAATTGTTATTTTCCACCACTTGTCATCCTCAAACGGATGTGATGTGAGCCTGCCTTGCTGGGATTTAATTCCTAAGGAAGCTCAAGCTACGGATCGTCTCCAAAACATAAGAACACCAACCAGCACCTTCAACCCAACACCAACTTGTGATGTAAAACTGAAGCTATATGGCTGGAAACCAAAGATTCAAGACCCAACCCCAACTTGTGAAGGAAAAACCTTGAATATAAGTTAAGACCTAGCAAACTTGGTTATTTTTGCAAGGAATTCGTGCAAGTTCTAACCAGAACTCAAAAGAAGGCTAAAAACCTCTTAAAGCTCTCAAAAATGGAGAGAAAACTCAGAATATTCATTAAGTTCAAAGTCTGCCATTACATCTGTTTTTAAAGACTTAAAGAAAGCATAAAACAAGTGAAATGATGGAAAAATACAAATATAATGATGTGGTTACATAAAACAAATTGGGCAGCCATATAGCTTGTCTCCCACTAGCTTTTAAAAGGCATCTTTGACTCCCAATGTGAGTTTCAGCCACTCTTAATATATGGGCATCCAATGGTACGTGAATGGTATGTGTTTAGCTCCCAAAGGTATAATGATGGATGCCAATATGTATTCTAACTCCTTTGGGTCAATTGGCCTCTTGGGAAGATTGCAATTTGGACACGTGCAACCAAACAGCTTCTTTGCTCTTATTTTCTTCAAGTCTTAACGTTCCAATTGTATTGAGAACATATAGATGTTTGGAAACTAATCCTTGAAGTTTTCTTGCCATTGATCGAGTAACAGGTCCTTGGTGTTGTATGCTAGCAATCAGATCCTCATCATCCTCTCCCTCTTCAAAAGAATTCGTCCTCGAATCTTCATCATCTGCATAGTAAGGAGCAAGATCAGAAACATTAAAAGTTGCACTTACACCATACTCACCTGGTAGATTAATCTTGTAGGCATTATCATTAATCCTTTCGAGTACTTCAAATGGTCCATCACTTCTCGGCTGCAATTTTGATTTCCTTTGTGTAGGAAACCTTTCTTTTCGCAAATGAACCCATACCAGATCACCAGGCTGGAACACCATCTTTTTCCTTCCTTTGTTTACTTTGGTTGCTCTATTCTCATTAATCTTCTCCATTTGTTGCTTGGCCCTTTGATGCATTTGCTTCACCAATTCAGCTTTCTTTTTACCATCAAAACTAGTAAGCTCATTAGTAGGAAGAGGCAACAAATCTAATGGAGTAAGTGGATTAAAACCATAGACAAGCTCAAAGGGTGAAAATCCAGTGGATGAATGCATTGATCTATTATATGCAAATTCAATAAATGGTATGCATTCCTCCCATGTCTTCAAATTTTGTTTAATCATGGTACGAAGAAGAGTGCCCACAGTCCTATTAACAACTTCCGTCTGCCCATCTGTTTGCGGATGGCATGTAGTAGAGAAACAAAGCTTTGTACCTAACTTTCCCCATAGGACTTTCCAAAAATGACTCAAAAATTTTACATCTCGATCACTTACTATGGTCCTAGGAATACCATGCAATCTCACTACTTCTCTAAAGAACAAATCAGATATATGGCATGCATCATCAGTTTTATGACATGGAATGAAATGTGCCATTTTAGAAAATCTATCAACCACAACAAATAAACTATCATGACCCTTTTTTGTCCTAGGTAGCCCCAAAATAAAGTCCATAGATAAGTCTACCCAAGGTTCACTAGGTACACTTAAAGGCATATACAAACCATGTGGTCTTATTTTGGACTTTGCTTTCATACATGTCACGCATTTAGCACAAAATTTCTCTACATCTTTCCT
Source organism: Garcia nutans (assembly GCA_947685225.1). Taxonomy (NCBI): domain Eukaryota; kingdom Viridiplantae; phylum Streptophyta; class Magnoliopsida; order Malpighiales; family Euphorbiaceae; genus Garcia; species Garcia nutans. The sequence continues at coordinate 23,999,660 of CANTUV010000044.1, forward strand.
CATATGTGGCCAATAAAAATGTTCATTCACAATTTCTAATGTTTTAGCCACCCCAAAATGTCCCATTAAACCTCCCCCATGTGACTCTCTTACAAGCAATCCTCTTATAGAGCTATTTGGAACACAAAGTTGTTTCTCTCTAAATAAGAAACCATCATGCCTATAAAATTTTTCAAAGGCAGCATTTTCACAAGAGGCATATATTTGTGCAAATTCAAAGTCATGCTTATACAATTCTTTCATATGCTCAAATCCTAGAAGTCTAGCATCAAGCATAGAGATTAGGGCATACCTCCTAGATAAGGCATCAGCAACAACATTTTCTTTTCCTTGCTCTTTTTTTATTCTTTGTTTTTCCTCTTGCTCTTTTCTTTCTCTCACTCTCTTTTCAAATTCTTTTTGCATTTTTTCTTCTATGGCAGCTTGTATTCATTTTTGGTCTTCAAAAGCCTCCATCGATGTCAAAGGTGCAAGCGTCAACTTTCGACCTTCAAAATCAAAAGAGTACCTATTTTTGAAACCATCATGTACAGCCCTTCTATCATATTGCCATGGCCTCCCAAGCAGAATATGACTAGCATGCATAGGAACAACATCACATAACACTTCATCCTTATACCTCCCAATGGAAAATGCTAGCAGCACTTGCTTAGTCACCCTAACTTCACCACAATCATTAAACCATTGCAACCTATATGGCTTAGGATGTTTTGTAGTAGGGAAATCAAGTTTTTCCACTAGTAGAGTACTAGCCACATTCACACAACTTCCACTGTCTATTATCATGCTACAAACTCTATCTTTAACTAGACACCTAGTATGAAAGATATTTTCTCTTTGTAGCTCATCACCATCATCTGCCTTTACTTGGGTATTTAAAGCGCACATAACAACTAGAACGTTGCCATGTACAGCATGCTCTACATCACTATCATCACCCATAGGTTGAATGTCATCACTTGAATCATCATTAACAGCCTCATCATCTTCAGATTCTATCTCTCCACTTGGCCTCATCACCATTGCCCTTTTATTTGGACATTGTGCAGCATAATGTCCCTTGCCTAAGCATCTAAAACATTGGATGTCTCTAGTTCTTTCGCTGGAGTTCATTGGTACCTTACCCTTATCAATCACAATGAGTTTTTCTCCAGCCTTGTTTCCCTCTTTCTTCTCCTTTGAAACAAATTTACTCTCACTAGATTCCCCTTTCTTCCAATTTGGGTTCCATGGAACATTGTTGGTAGAATTCATTCCCATACCCGATCTGGTTGTTTTCTTCTTCTTGAGTTGTTTTTCTACCTTGATTTCCATATTTAACATATCATCAAGCTCCACATAATGATGCAGCTCCACTATGTCGGCAATTTCATCTTTCAGCCCATGTAGGAACCGTGCCATAGTTGCTTCCCTTTCTTCTTCTATATTAGCTCGTATCATAGCCATTTCCATTTCTTGAAAATATTCTTCCACACTTTTATTGCCCTGCACCAGCCCTTGTAATCTTTGATGCAACTCTCTATAGTAGTGTTGTGGAACAAATCGATCTCTCATGACCTGTTTCAACTCATCCCAAGTCTGCACTCCTCTCATGCCATTTCTTCTTCGTTTAGTGAGTAATTGATCCCACCAAACTAATGCATAATCAGTAAACTCTACCACAGCAAGTGTCACCTTCTTTTGCTCACTATAGTTGTGGCAATCAAAGATGAGTTCGGTCTTTCTCTCCCATTCCAAATATGCATCTGGATTTGCTTTTGCCTTGGAATGATGGAATTTTCATTTTAATTCCATTAACGTTGCTGTCTACTCTCCCTCTCCCTCTTGCATTTTCCATAGTTTCTTGCCTAATATTTCTGCCACCACCTCTACCACCCATATTACCTCTCATATATCTTGGTCTAATAACATCATCAAGTGCAATAGATTGCTGCCCATCATCATCATCAAGATTATCTTCATCTACATCCTCCAAGTCATTGAAAACTGGCAAATCATTTAGTCCAGCGCGCCTACCTCTATTCTGCCCCCTATTTGTGTTTTGCTCCCTATGAAAATTATCTCGGTCATCCCTTCCTAAATTCCTTTGATTTGTAGAGCTTGCTTGATGCAATTCTTCAATTTGCTTTGAGTGTTTTTCCATCTGTTCTCTAATATCAACAAACAACACATTCATCCTTTGAAATTGAGATTGCAATGCCTTAAGAACATAAGAAGCTTCTGGCTCCTCTTGGGGCTGGTTGCTCTCTCGATCACTATCTCATTTTGTTGACATACTGATTGCTGCAAAACAAATGTTAGAAATATTCTCTCACACACTCCCTCACGTGTTTCACTCTAATATGGTAACACTCAATCTGTGTTTCACTTAAACTTTGGCTTTTACCCTCTAACAATCTCACCACTCTATGCCTTTTTTCACTCACTTCAGCCCCTTCCAAGTTCTAGCAAGAAATTAATATTTCCTCAACTAAATAACTAAATTGCAAGGTTTAAAACACATTCAAGAATGGAACAAGAGTAAAACAAGCTGGAAAAAAAAACAGAATATCTGATATTTGAAACCTAAGGACGAAAGACACTGAACTTTTAGACAAACATTACTAAAGGGAAGAATTTGACAAAACTGGATTTAGGACAATATATTGAGACAAAATGGAAGAAGAAAAACGAATTTTTAGGTCTCTTATGAAATGTTTATGTTCTGGACCCAAAAATGGCTAACTAGCGGTAATATATGGACAACCAAGCAAACGAACGAATTTTGACATGAAATTTAATATGTAGGCTTAGCTGAATATCTAAAACATGCCTGTAAAATTTGAAAGGATTTGGACATGTTTACATACACGTTCACTTTTGGACACAAAACTAGCTAAATTGGCTGCAATATATGGATAACTAGGCAAATGGAGGAATTTTGACTTAAAATTTGATTTTCAAGCTAAGTTTAGCATCTAAAACAAGCATGTAAAATTTGAGAAGATTTAGTTATGTGCAAACCCAACTTCAGTTTCTAACCCACTAGCAAATTTGAGAGATTAGTTGTTGTTTTCTCTTTTTTTTTTCTTTTCTTTTCTGTTCTTTCTTTCTTTTTTTTTTAAATTAATCCAGCAACAACATTAAGGAAGAAGGACTCAAAGAAACAAGAAAGCATACAGCTTGTAGAAATTAAACTAATGGCAGAAAATGACTCAAAGGAAGACAATATTTTTTTTTTGACATAAACAAGAAGGAATGATGCTAAAAACCTGATTTGGAGAGCCTAAGCTCTGATACCAAATGATGTGAGCCTGCCTTGCTGGGATTTAATTCCTAAGGAAGCTCAAGCTACGGATCGTCTCCAAAACATAAGAAAGCACCTTCAACCCAACACCAACTTGTGATGTAAAACTGAAGCTATATGGCTGGAAACCAAAGATTCAAGACCCAACCCCAACTTGTGAAGGAAAAACCTTGAATATAAGTTAAGACCTAGCAAACTTGGTTATTTTTGCAAGGAATTCGTGCAAGTTCTAACCAGAACTCAAAAGAAGGCTAAAAACCTCTTAAAGCTCTCAAAAATGGAGAGAAAACTCAGAATATTCATTAAGTTCAAAGTCTGCCATTACATCTGTTTTTAAAGACTTAAAGAAAGCATAAAACAAGTGAAATGATGGAAAAATACAAATATAATGATGTGGTTACATAAAAAGGCATGGGCAGCCATATAGCTTGTCTCCCACTAGCTTTTAAAAGGCATGGGCAGCCATATAGCTTGTCTCCCACTAGCTTTTAAAAGGCATCTTTGACTCCCAATGTGAGTTTCAGCCACTCTTAATATATGGGCATCCAATGGTGCGTGAATGGTATGTATTTAGCTCCCAAAGGTATAATGATGGATGCCAATATGTATTCTAACTCCTTTGGGTCAATTGGCCTCTTGGGTAGATTGCAATTTGGACACGTGCAACTAAACAGCTTCTTTGCTCTTATTTTCTTCAAGTCTTAACGTTCCAATTGTATTGAGAACATATAGAGGTTTGGAAACTAATCCTTGAAGTTTTCTTGCCATTGATCGAGTAACAGGTCCTTGGTGTTGTATGCTAGCAATCAGATCCTCATCACTTGTTATTTTCATTCTGTTTCTTTGTTCTTGATTCTTGAATCATTTTCTTTGTTTCTTGATCGTCTCAGTTGTTTGTTCCTCGAATTGTTTTCGTTTTCTTTCAAATTCGAAAATTCAAAAAAAAAATTATAAAACCTAAAATTCGAAATTCAAGAAAAGGTGTTTTAAATTCGAATCTTGGTCTTGTTCATCATTCTGATTTGAATTCAAAATTCAGCAAAGTGTGCTAAATTCGAATCTTGTTCTTGATTATTCATTCTGATTCAATTTCGAGTTTCAAAGACAGTACTCTATATTCGACCTTGTTCTTGTTACTTAATCGGGTAAAAGTTTTGTGTGGTGTGAACTAAGGTCGCCTCCATCAAGAGAGATAGTGAGAGGGAGCAAAAAAAAAAAAAGAGTATAAAACCACTTCAACAAATTTTTTTCATTCTCCTTGTTATTTAGGTGATAAGGGTCGAATCTAGATAGGTTAGAATCAATATAATTTTTGGTCACGAAATTTTCACCATTGAGGGGCTGTTTTGATTGAATTGCATTAGTGATTCATTCGAAATTTCAGACTTGGGATACTACGCACGGAAGACTATTTGATTTGTTTCATAAAGTGTGATTCACCTAAGAACATAAAAGAAATTAGCTTGAGAGGTGTGAGCTAAGCCGTGAGTGAATACATTATATTGAGTGGAACACGAGTGACCAACCCCATCTATTGAGTGTAAACACGTGAGGGAGTGTTGTGAGGCCTTTTATTTGTTTTGTTCTAACCTTTTATTGCAGGAAAAATGTCTGGCTGAGATGACAATGACAGGGGTGTTCAAATTGATCCAGCTCGATTGCGTGAGGCACAACAAGCTGAATTTACACGTTTATACCGTGTTATGGAGAACATAATAGAAACATTGGTGCGCATGGATTTGAGGTTGCAAAATGTTGAAAGAGCCACACCGGAGCGCAATGAGAGGCAAAGAGGTGGCAGAAATCAAATGCAACAGCCTGAACATTCGGAAGATGAAAATGAGCTTGAGGATGATAATGCAAGTCTGGTTGGAGGAGCTCTACATAGAGGTGGAGGTAGAGGAGGCCGTGGTACCGGTCGAGGCAGAGGAAGGATGAATAATAATGCTTTCTATGGTAGAAATCATGGTGATGATGAAGTTGTTGATAGGAGCTTGGGAAGCATCAAACTGAAAATTCCTAACTTTCATGGTAAATCAGATCCAAAAGCTTATTTGTAATGGGAAAAGCAGGTTGATCTCATATTTGATTGCCATCGATGTACTGAGGAAAAGAAGGTCAAGCTTATTGTTACTCAATTTACAGATTATGCTATAGCTTGGTGGGATCAGTTAGTGACTAGTAGAAGAAGGAATTTGGAGTATCCAATTGAGACTTGGGCTGATCTTAAATCGGTCATGAGGAAGAGGTTTGTGCCTAGACATTTCCATAGGGAAATTATACAAAGACTTCACGTTCTTAAACAAGGTAGTAAAAGTGTTGATGACTACTACAAAGAAATGGAAATGTTAATGACTAGAGCTAATATAGATGAAGACATGGAGACTACTATGGCACGTTTCTTGGCTTATTTGAATTCAGACATTGCTTATCAGGTTGATTTGCAGCCTTATGTGGAGTTAGAAGAGATGGTACATATTGCCATCAAGGTGGAAAAACAACTCTGAGGAAGACGACCATCAAGGTATCATTCGAAACCTGTTTCTTATTCTATTTCTCCTTGGAATAGGGAAGGAAGGCATGATTACAAGGAAAGAAACAAGGCTGGTCAAGATAGTGGGAAAGCAAAGGCCGAAACAAGTTCTAAAGACAAATCCAAAGTTGAAGAGCCTAAGCTGCGAAATCGAGATATTAAGTGTTGGAAGTGCCAAGGTGTGGGACATATCAGCAAAGAATGTTCAAACAAGAGAGTTATGACCGTAAGAAATGGTGAGATAGTGACTGGTGAAGAAGAAGGTGATGATGAGAGTGAAGATGGAGAAAAGCAAGACTTGGAATGTTGTAGTGATGGGAGCATTGAAGAACCAATAAAGGGAGACTTGCTGGTTGCTAGGCGTGCTCTTAACACGCAATTGAAGGAGGAAAACCATGAAGAACAACGAGACAACTTGTTCCATACAAGGTGTCACGTTCAAGGCAAGGCTTGTATTGTGATTGTGGATGGTGGAAGCTATACCAATGTGGTAAGTACACTCTTGGTTGATCGATTGGGGCTACATACAAAACCTCATCCCCGACCTTACAAACTTCAGTGGCTGAATGAATGTGGAGAGGTTAAGGTAAATCGACAATCTAACATTTCTTTTTCCATTGGTAAATATCATGATGAGGCGTTATGTGATGTGGTGCCAATGCATGTTGGAGAGATTTTACTTAGACGTCCATGGCAGTATGATAGGCGAGCTATGCATGATGGATACCTCAATCGGTATTCATTCACTAAGGATGGACGAAAGACAATTCTGACCCCACTCTCTTCAAAAGAAGTGTATGAAGATCAATGTAAAATGGAAAGAATGAGACTTGAATTTGAAAAGAAAGAAAGAGAGAGTGATGAAAAAATGAGTGAAAAAAATCAGATTGCAAATGAAAAGAAAGAGAGAAAAGAAAAATCAAAACAAATTCAGTTTGAGAAAAATAGAGAAGGAGAGAAGAATGTGAGTTTGTTAGCTAGTACAAGTGAGGTTAAACATGCTTTTTACACCAATCAGCCTATGTTTGTGCTTTTGTGCAAAGAGGCTGGTTTAGATACTACTGTTTTAACCAATCTTTGCCTAGTGTGTTTGTTGATCTTTTGCAGGAATATGCGGATTTGTTTCCCGAAGAAATGCCTGATGAATTGCCGCCAATCAGAGGCATAGAGCATCAAATTGATTTCATTCCGGGAGCTTCCATTCCCAATAGGCCAGCGTATCGAGCTAATCCTTTTGAGACAAAGGAGATACAAAAGCAAGAGGAATTGCTAGCTAAGGGATACGTGAGGGAAAGTTTGAGTCCTTGTTCGGTTCCTGTTATTCTTGTGCCAAAGAAGGATGGGACGTGGAGGATGTGCGTGGATTGCAGAGCCATCAATAAAATCACTGTAAAGTATCGTCATCCTATTCCTAGACTAGATGATATGCTTGATGAGTTACATGGTTCTTGTTTGTTCACGAAAATTGATTTGAAATATGGTTATTATCAAATTCGAATGAGTGTGGGTGATGAGTGGAAAACATCATTTAAGACTAAATATGGGCTGTATGAGTGGTTGGTTATGCCGTTTGGTCTTACTAATGCACCTAGCACATTCATGCGTTTGATGAATCATGTGTTGCGTGAGCACTTGGGTAAATTTGTTGTTGTTTACTTTGATGATATTCTTGTTTACTCTAAGTGTTTGGATGATCATGTCATACATGTGCATCTTGTGTTAGACATTCTTAGGCGTGAGAAGTTGTATGCTAACCTTAAGAAGTGTAGTTTTTGCATGGATAAGGTTCATTTTCTTGGTTTTGTGGTGTCTAGTCAAGGTATTGAGGTTGATGAGGAAAAGGTAAAGGCTATTAGGGACTGGCCGAAACCTAAGAATGCTAGTGAGGTGAGGAGTTTTCATGGACTTGCTGGTTTCTATAGGAGATTCATTAGAAATTTTAGTACTATAGCTTCATTTTTGAATGAGTTAATTAAGAAAAATGTCGGTTTTGTTTGGGGAGATGCATAAGAACATGCATTTAATGAACTTAAGGATAAATTGTGTAATGCTCCCTTGCTTGCTTTGCCTAATTTTGATAAGACTTTTGAGATTGAATGTGATGCAAGTGGCATAGGAATTGGAGCTGTTTTGATACAGGATCAAAGGCCGTTGATGTACTTTAGCGAAAAACTAAGTGGAGCGGCTTTGAAGTATCCGACATATGATAAGGAGTTATATGCATTGTTTCGAGCTTTGCATACATGGCAGCATTATTTGTGGTCAAAAGAGTTTGTGATACATACTGATCATGAAAGTTTAAAGCATTTGAAAGGTCAAGATAAGCTGAATCGTAGACATGCCAAATGGGTAGAATTCATAGAAACATTTCCATATGTGATTAAATACAAGCGAGGTAAAGAAAATGTAGTGGCTGATGCGTTGTCGCAAAGCTCAAAGGCAGATTTTGTGAAGAAGTTACATAAACAGGTTAAGGAAAGGACTGAAAGTCAAAATGCTAAAGTAGCTTCTCGAGTGAATAAAGGAAGGAAGAGAATGATTTTTCAGCCTGGTGATTGGGTTTGGGTTCATTTTCGCAAAGAACGGTTTCCACACCAAAGAAAGTCCAAGTTAAACCCACGAGGAGATGGTCCTTTTCAGATACTTGAAAGGATTAATGACAATGCATATAAAGTGGATTTGCCAGGTGAGTATAATGTAAGTGCTTCATTTAATGTTGCTGATTTAAGTCCTTTTGATGTAGGTGATGCTTTTGATTTGAGGACGAATCCTTTTGAGGAGAGGGGAAATATTGTGGAACAACCAGCACACCGCAAGGATGAGCAAGAGTTAGGATGTGAGGAACAAGTTGAGGAGATCATCAATCCAATTATTCTGCCACAAGGTCCTATAACTAGATCGCGAGCCAAAAAGATTCAGCAAGCACTAATTTGCCATTTGCAAGATTTGGTGAATTTGGTTAACTATGGTTTGCAAGGAATTACAAGCTTGGAGACAAGACCAAAGGAAGTCAATTACAACTTGCTACAAGTTGAAATTCATGAATGAGGCTTGTAATTAATATGTATTAAGGCCCACTAGTTATGCTTATTTAAAAAGTAAGGGCCCTGTTTGTTTTGTATTAAATTAGAACTTTGTTTACTTTATTATTTCTTAAAATTTGATTAGAAAACCAAACGCTACTTAATAACCCTAATTAGGGTTTAGCTATTTATATCTCAGTTAGGGTTGTAAGACATCAGTTTTAGTTTTTGACAAATTATTAACCTAAAAGCCGAATTTGCTTTTATCTTTGTGTTCTTGAGTAGAATGCATGCTTAGAAACATTCAAGTAGTTTGATCAACTTTTCTTGTGGAGTGTTTCGATTTTGGGGTTTAGGAACTAGTTTATTTCGAAATCTTAGGTCTGTGATCAATTCAAGGTAATCTGAAATCTAACCTAATCCTTGGAGGTTGTGCCGAATTCGACTAGGGGTTTTCAAGTTAATGCTATGGGGGTTCGACATCAAGGAGTTCTCAGGCTTATTCTTGGAGGTTCCGTATCAGGCCACTTTGAAGTGAAACTAGATCTGGAATTAGAAAATCCCTTTGCTGCTCCCTTTAGCTTCACTTGCTTCTCCACTTTCATGGCCATGTGTACCTTATCTTCAAGCTCCACATAATGATGTAATTCAACTATGTTGGCAATCTCCTTATTCAGCCCACTCAAAAATTGAGCCATAGTGACTTCTGAATCCTCCTCTATATTAGTTCTACTCATGATCATCTCCATTTCTTTATGGTAATCCTCCACTGACATGGATCCTTCAGTTAACTGCTGTAATCTTTGGTGAAGCTCCCTATAGTAGTAAGATGGTACAAATCTCTTTCTCATCACAGTTTTCATTTCAGCCCAAGTTGTGATGGTTCTTTCTCCATTTCTCCTCTTGAAAATCATTAATTGATCCCATTAAACTAGTGCATAATCTGTGAATTCAACTGCTGCAAGTTTAACTTTCTTCATTTCACTATAATTATGACAATCAAACACCAACTCAACTTTTCTTTCCCATTCAAGGTAAGCTTCAGCATTATTTATCCCTTTGAATGTTGGTATCTTCATTTTTATGGAAGATATGTTGTTGTCCCTTTGTTGAGATCTTCTTTGTGTAATTGATTCCTCACTTTCTTCATCATCTTCCCTTTCTACCTCATCATCATTCATCATGTATCCTCTCTCTCTATTCTGCCCCCTTCGATTAGTATTATTTTGTTGCCTTTGTATTATGCTGTCTACATCACCTCATGCTGTTTATGACCAAATCAAACCTTTCAAATTTCTTTTGCATTGCCTCTAACATGAAGGCTTTGTCATTCATGGTCATATCACATTTTCAACTCCAGAATTTGACATGGTATAAGAACCTACAAGAAAATGTTAGTAAAGAAAAATTTTCTCACCATACTCCCTTATGTGTTTCACTCAAGATCAGATTGTCACTCTTGTATTTCACTCAAATCTTGATCCCTTTTCTGTTTTTTTTTTATAATCTCAAATTCTTGGCCTTTTTACCTCTCAATTCTTCTTTTATCAAGTTGAATTTCAGAACTGGATCCACTTAAATCAAGTAAAATAAGTTTTATTTTAAAGACTCTACAAGGAACCTAATGAGCAAAATGAATTCAACAATTCTAGAAGAAATTCAGTTTAAATCAACAAGAACTGAAAGTTAATGCTAAAAAGGCAAGAAGTATTTGTGTTAATCAAACCAAAGTAACTATGATTGAGAATTAGCTACTTAATGCATACAAAAAACAAGAAGTATATGAAAGAATGAAAATAAGAGTACAAAGAAAAATAATTCTGGATATTGAAAAAAAATAGAATTCAAATCACCCCAATGAGCAATCTGAATATGCAACCTAAATCTATTCCCAATGTAAGCTATGCTCTAAATATTAGATTTTAAATGCTAAATCAATGCATAATGAGAAACTGATGCAATTTGATCAAATATAATAAGATAGAGAGCTGTTAATGGCATAAATAAGCAAAAACTCTTATACACTAGTGTAGAAAAATACTGAACAGAAACATGTATGAATTTTTTTTCTTTTTATATATATGTTGAGGAAGTTGAATCTGATTCTTTTTTTCTTGTTTTTTTTTCTTTTGATCTTTTCCTTCTTTTTTTTTTAAACTTTCAATAAATAAGAATAGCAAATGAAAAAATAAAAACAGAGATTTGAAAAATAAAAACAAGGTGCAACAAGAACAGAAAATAAAGAGACTTAGAAACTGAATCTGGTTCTTTTTTTTTTCTTTTGATCTTTTAGTCTGTTTTTTGCCTTTTAAACTTTTAGTAAACAAGAGTAGAAAATGATAAGATAAGAACACATAATCTAAAGAACAAGAATAAGGTGCAACAAAAATAGAAAAATGAGGTGACTTAGATGATAAACAAGAACAAGAAAGTAGCTAAGATAATTAAAACAAAAAAGATACCTAGAGATTTATCTTCAAGCCAAAGCTCTGATACCAAATGATACGAAATCCATGGATCAATTATTACATCTAGAACCCTATATAAACATATAGCATAGAATCTTAGAACTCAAAAATAAATCCTCCCTATCAAACCCACAACTAACCTATAATTGAGAACTTGGGTGATTGGGATGAAGTAAATGAATTGATTTAAAACGCCACAAGTCAGACTTCATAAGTTAGAACCAATTCTTCATGCAACAAGAATAAGAACAAAACCTCTCAAACTTGAAAATACATAAATTACAATCAACATATTCTGGAAATTCATATCCCTTTAGTCCTTTCCACCCCTCTCTATATAGTTGGAAATGAAGAATTAATGGCTTAGAAATCTAGGCTCACATGTATCTAGTCACACTAGCATTAATTATTCATCCACATCAATATTATTTTCTAACTTAGTGCCCATAATTCTGATAATATTGATGGGCAGATTTTATAGGCTTTTTGGCGTTGGTTCATATGTGTCTAGTCACACTTGCACTAAACCATATCAATATGATATTGTAAATTCGTGCTAATGCCCATCAACATATTTATGGGCAGATTCTTCATGCTTTTTGGTGAGTTTTTGACTTTTCCTTAATGATTCTTCATATTTAATACAAGTTGGTCTCCCTCTTCATTAATCCACCTTTGAATGAAGTGTTGGAATACATGCTGGAGTTTCTTTGATTGTGATCTTGTGATTGGTCCACTTGGCATAGTGATATCATCAACATATTTGCTGCCTTGTGTAGATTTATCAAGCTTGCTTATAGTTTCCTCATCAGTTTTGCTTTGTATTCTTTGACGCGGAAGCCTATGGCAATGAAGGCCTCAAACCCCAACGCACGATTGATAGAAGAAAAACCAAGAATGAAGGAAAAACCACCTTCTAAAGCACCCAAATGCTTAGCAAAGCACAAACACTTATAACGGAAGGATTTAGGAAGCTCGAATTAGAAGAACGCCACAATCGAAATTGATAAGTAAATCTAATTCTTGATGCAATCAAAAGAAAAAGAGAATCCACTCCTGTTCTATGATGGCCGAAATTTTCAATAAGAAAATTGAGAATATAACTTTCATAAAGTGTCCTTACAAGAAAAATAAGGCTCTATTTATACTAAAAGGCACACATAAATCCGAAACCCTAATTCTAATGGGAAAAGGAAAGCTACAAAGTCAAAATCCTAACCCATTAAGGAAAATATAAAGTAATCCGAAACCCTAATTCTAATGGGAAAAGGAAAGCTACAAAGTCAAAATCCTAACCCCTTAAGGAAAATATAAAGTATGGAAACAAATTAATATTCTGAAATAACTAAATAGGAAACCACACATCCTAACCCACTAAGGAAAATATAAAGTATATAAAAAAGGGTCAAACTAAAACCCTTCAAAATAAGAACAAGCCCCACACTATTTGGGCTGTCCATGGGCCTTAAATTACTTCCCAAGGCTGTATATGAACCCCCATGGACCTTTCTTGTATGTTGGACCTCTTTAGCTAGCCTTTAGCTTCCATATTCACACTAAGCATCATAATCAGCTTTGGTGTGCCTTCTTCAAGCTCTATTGTGCACTTTTCCATTGCCATTTCAGTCACTTCCTTTGAAATTTGATCTTGAATATGCAATCCCATTGCTGCTCCAAACTTCTTAGCTCTGCTCTTAGTCAATGGCCCATTTGGAAGCACCAATGGATCCTTATCTCGTGGCTGGTTCGTATCATTCTCCCCCTCTTCAAAAAGATTTTTCCTCAAATCTGCATCATCGTAAGGAGATAAATCAGACACATTAAAAGTAGTACTAACACCATACTCACCAGGCAAGTCTATCTTGTATGCATTATCATTGATCTTTGCCAACACTTGAAATGGACCATCACCACGTGCATCAAGCTTATTCTTCCTTTGATTTGGAAACCTCTCCTTTTGGAAGTGTGCCCAAACCCAATCCCCAAGAGCAAACACTATCTTCTTGCATCCTCTGTTCGCTCGATCAGCATATGATTTGTTCTTTTTCTCCATATTAACTCGAGCTTTCTCATGCATACCTTCACCAATTCTGCTTTCCTGTCTCCATCTAAACTAACAAGCTCATGTGAAGGTAAAGGAATAAGATCAAGTACAGTTAATGGGTTAAAACCATAAACAAGATCAAATGGTGAATAACCTGTAGAAGAATGAATAGAACGATTATAAGCAAACTCAATAAAAGGTAAACAATCTTCCCAAGCAGCCAAATTCTTTCCCACTATAGCTCTCAACAATGTACCAAGTGTACGATTAACTACCTCTGTTTGCCCATCTGTTTGTGGATGACAAGTAGTAGAAAACAAAAGCTTAGTTCCTAATCTACCCCATAAAACTCTCCAAAAATGGGATAAAAACTTAGCATCTCTATCAAACACAATAGTCCTAGGCACCCCATGTAGTCGAACTACTTCTCTAAAGAACAAATCAGCTACAACAATCTCATCATCAGCTTTATGACAAGGAATAAAATGTGCCATCTTACTAAACCTGTCAACAACTACAAAAATGTTATCCCTACCTTTTCTAGTTCTAGGCAATCCAAGCACAAAATCCATGCTAATATCAATCCAAGGTGAACTAGGTATAGGTAAAGGCATATATAGACCATGAGGCATAGACTTAGATTTCGCCTGTCTACAAGCAATACAAGCAGAACACAATCTCTCAACATCCTTACGCATAGACGGCTAATAAAAATGCTGAAACAAGATATCATAAGTCTTAGCTACCCCAAAATGTCCCATCAATCCCCCACAATGAGATTCTAACACAAGCAAATCACGCATGGAACATTTAGGCACACATAATTTATTTCCCTTAAACAAGTATCCATCATGCCTATAAAATGAATTAAAAGCTCCATGTTCACATGCAATATACACATTGCCAAAATCAACATCACCTACATATAAGTCCTTAACGTACTCAAAACCAAGCAATTTAGAACTCAACACAGATAGTAATGTATATCTTCTAGACAATCATCAGCCACTATATTATCCTTTCCTTGCTTGTATTTAACAAAATAAGGGAATTGTTCTATAAATTCTATCCACTTACCATGCCTCTTGTTCAACTTACCTTGTCCCTTCAAGATTTTGAGGGACTCATGATCCGTATGTATCACGAACTCCTTTGGAAGGAGGTAGTGCTGCCACACGTCCAATGCTCTCACTAAGGCATACAACTCCTTATCATAAGTGGAATAGTTCAATTGTGCACCATTGAGTTTCTCACTAAAATAGGCTATGGGCTTTTTCTCTTGCATCAATACAGCTCCAATACCTACACCAGAAGCATCACACTCAATCTCAAATGTACTCTCAAAATTAGGTAATGATAAAATAGGAGCGGATGTCAACTTCCCTTTCAGGTAGTCGAAGGCTTTTTGTTGCTCCTCTCCCCATTGGAACCCAACTTCCTTTTTGATTATGCTAGTTAACAATGTTGCAATAGTAGAAAAGTTCTTCACGAACCTCCTATAGAAACTAGCCAATCCATGAAAGCTGTTGTGGAACAACGAGCACACCACAAGGACAAGCAAGGCCTAGGACGTGAGGACCAAGTTGAGGAGATCATCAATCCAATTATTCTGCCACAAGGTCCTATAACTAGATCGCGAGCCAAAAAGATTCAGCAAGCACTAATTTGCCATTTGCAAGATTTGGTGAATTTGGCTAACTATGGTTTGCAAGGAATTACAAGCTTGGAGACAAGACCAAAGGAAGTCAATTACAACTTGCTACAAGTTGTAATTCACGAATGAGGCTTGTAATTAATATGTATTAAGGCCCACTAGTTATGCTCATTTAAAAAGTAAGGGCCCTGTTTGTTTGGTATTAAATTAGGACTTTGATTACTTTATTATTTCTTAAAATTTGATTAGAAAGCCAAACGCTACTTAATAACCCTAATTAGGGTTTAGCTATTTATATCTCATTTAGGGTTGTAAGACATGAGTTTTAGTTTTGGGACGAATTTATTAACCTAAAGCCGAATTGCTTTTATCTTTGTGTTCTTGCTTGAATACATGCTTCAGAAACATTCAAGTAGTTTGATCAACTTTCTTGTGGAGTGTTTCGAATCTGGGATTTAGGAACTGACTTGTTTCGAAATCTTGGATCTTTGATCAATTCAAGGTAATCTGAAATCTAACCTAATCCTTGGGGGTTGTACCAAATTCGACTAGGGGTTTTCAAGTTAATGCTGTGGGGGTTCAAAATCAAGGGGTTCTCAGGCTTATTCTTGGAGGTTTCGTATCATTTGGTATCAGAGCTAGCGCTCTAGATCAGATTTTGGGATACTACACACGGAAGGCTATTTGAGTTGTTTCATAAAGTGTGATTCACCTAAGAACGTAAAAGATATCAGCTTGAGAGGTGTGAGCAGAACCGTGAGTGATTTCATATATTGAGTGAAACACGAGAGACCAACCTTCATCTATTGAGTGTAAACATGTGAGGGAGTGTTGTGAGGCCTTTTATTTGTTTTGTGCTAACCTTTTATTGCAGGAAAAATGTCTGGAAGAGATGAAAGTGATAGCAGGGGTGTTCCGATTGATCCAGTTCGATTGCGTGAGGCGTAGCAAGCTGAATTTACACGTTTATACCGCACTATGGAGAACATAACAGAAACATTGGAGCGCATGGATTTGAGGTTGCAGAGTGTTGAAAGAGCCACACCAGAGCGCATTGAGAGGCAAAGAGGTGGCAGAAATCGAATGCAACAGCCTGAACATTTGGAAGATGAAAATGAGCTTGAGGAGGATAATGCAAGTCTGGTTGGAGGAGCTCTACATAGAGGTGGAGGTAGAGGAGGACGTGGTGCTGGTAGAGGTAGAGGAAGGATGAATAATGATCCTTTCTATGGTAGAAATCATGGTGATGATGAAGTCGTTGATAGGAGCTTGGGAAGCATCAAGCTGAAAATTCCTAATTTTCGTGGTAAATCAGATCCAGAAACTTATTTGCAATGGGAGAAGCAGGTTGACCTCATATTTGATTGCCATCGATGTACTGAGGAAAAGAAGGTCAAGCTTATTGTTACTCAATTTACAGATTATGCTATAGCTTGGTGGGATCAGTTAGTGACTAGTAGAAGAAGGAATTTGGAGTATCCTATTGAGACTTGGGCTGATCTTAAATCAGTCATGAGGAAGAGGTTTGTGCCTAGACATTTCCATAGGGAAATCATGCAGAGACTTCAGGTTCTCAAGCAAGGAAGTAAAAGTGTTGATGACTACTACAAAGAGATGGAGATGTTGATGACTAGAGCTAACCTAGATGAGGATGTAGAGGCTACTATGGCACGTTTCTTGGCTGGTTTGAATTCGGATATTGCTGACCAAGTTGATTTGCAGCCATATGTGGAGTTAGAAGAGATGGTGCATATTGCCATCAAGGTGGAAAAACAACTCCAAGGAAGACGACCATCAAGGTATTATTCAAAACCTGTTTCTAATTCTTTTTCTCCTTGGAATAGGGAAGGAAGGCATGATTACAAGGAAAGAAACAAGGCTGGTCAAGATAGTGGGAAAGTGAAGGCCGAATCAAGTTCTAAAGACAAGTCCAAAGTTGAAGAGCCTAAGCTGCGAAATCGAGATATTAAGTGTTGGAAGTGCCAAGGTGTGGGACATATCAGCAAAGAATGTCCAAACAAGAGAGTTATGACCATGAGAAATGGTGAGATAGTGACTGATGAAGAGGAAGACGACAATGAGAGTGATGATGGTGAGAAGCCAGCATTGGAAAGTTGTAGTGATGGGAGCATTGAAGAACCAATTAAGGGTGACTTGCTGGTTACTAGGCGTGCTCTTAATATGCAATTGAAGGAGGAAAACCATGAAGAACAACGAGACAACTTGTTCCATACAAGGTGTCACGTTCAAGGCAAGGCTTGTAGTATGACTGTGGATGGTGGAAGCTGTACCAATGTGGTAAGTACATTTTTGGTTGATCGATTGGGGCTACCTATGAAACTTCACCCACATCCTTACAAACTTTAGTGGCTGAATGATTGTGGAGAGGTTAAGGTAAATCGACAATCTATCATTTCTTTTTCCATTGGTAAGTATCATGATGAGGTGTTGTGTGATGTGGTGCCAATGCATGCTGGAGAGATTCTACTTGGACGTCCATGGCAGTATGATAGGCGAGCTAAGCATGATGGATATCTCAATCTGTATCCATTCACTAAGGATGGACGAAAGACAATTCTGACACCACTCTCTCCAAAAGAAGTGTATGAAGACCAATGTAAAATGGAAAGAATGAGACTTGAATTTGAAAAGAAAGAAAGAGAGAGTGACAAAAAAATGAGTGAAAAAAATCAGATTGCAAATGAAAAGAAAGAAAGAGAGAGTGACAAAAAAATGAGTGAAAAAAATCAGATTGCAAATGAAAAGAAAGAGAGAAAAGAAAAATCAAAACAAATTCAGTTTGAGAAAAATAGAGGAGAGAAGAATGTGAGTTTGTTAGCTAGTTCAAGTGAGGTTAAACATGCTTTATACACCAAACAGCCTATGTTTGTACTTTTGTGCAAAGAGGCTCGTTTAGATACTACTGTTTCTAACCAATCTTTGCCTAGTGTGTTTGTTGATCTTTTGCAGGAATATGCAGATTTGTTTCCCGAAGAAATGCCTGATGAATTGCCGCCAATCAGATGCATAGAGCATCAAATTGATTTCATTCCTGGGGCTTCCATTCCCAATAGGCCAGCGTATCGAGCTAATCCTTTTGAGACAAAGGAGATACAAAAGCAAGTGGAGGAATTGCTAGCTAAGGGATATGTGAGGGAAAGCTTGAATCCTTGTTCAGTTCCTGTTATTCTTGTGCCAAAGAAGGATGGGACGTGGAGGATGTGCGTGGATTGCAGAGCCATCAATAAAATCACTGTGATGCTTATGATTCGAGAACGAATCCTTTTGAGGAGAGGGGAAATGTTGTGGAACAACGAGCACACCACAAGGACAAGTAAGGCCTAGGACGTGAGGACCAAGTTGAGGAGATCATCAATCCAATTATTCTGCCACAAGGTTCTATAACTAGATCGCGAGCCAAAAAGATTTAGCAAGCACTAATTTGCCATTTGCAAGATTTGGTGAATTTGGCTAACTATGGTTTGCAAGGAATTACAAGCTTGGAGACAAGACCAAAGGAAGTCAATTACAACTTGCTACAAGTTGTAATTCATGAATGAGGCTTGTAATTAATATGTATTAAGGCCCACTAGTTATGCTCATTTAAAAAGTAAGGGCCCTGTTTGTTTGGTATTAAATTAGGACTTTGATTACTTTATTATTTCTTAAAATTTGATTAGAAAGCCAAATGCTACTTAATAACCCTAATTAGGGTTTAGCTATTTATATCTCATTTAGGGTTGTAAGACATGAGTTTTAGTTTTGGGACGAATTTATTAACCTAAAGCTGAATTGCTTTTATCTTTGTGTTCTTGCTTGAATACATGCTTCAGAAACATTCAAGTAGTTTGATCAACTTTCTTGTGGAGTGTTTCGAATCTGGGATTTAGGAACTGACTTGTTTCGAAATCTTGGATCTTTGATCAATTCAAGGTAATCTGAAATCTAACCTAATCCTTGGGGGTTGTACCGAATTTGACTAGGGGTTTTCAAGTTAATGCTGTGGGGGTTTGAAATCAAGGGGTTCTCAGGCTTATTCTTGGAGGTTTCGTATCAAAAGCTCCTCACGTCCGTCACACTCTTTGGAGTAGGCCACTCCTTTATAGCTTTCACTTTCTCTTCATCTACTTCAACGCCCTGCGCACTCACAACAAAACCAAGAAACACAAGCCTATCTATGCAAAATGTGCATTTCTTAAGCTTGGCATATAAGTTTTCATTTCTCAATACTTCCAATACTAGCCTAGCATGCTCAACATGGTCATCCAAAGTCTTACTATAAATCAGAATATCATCAAAATAGACTACAACAAATTTGTCCAAATAAGCTCTCAAAACATGGTTCATTAGTCTCATAAAAGTACTAGGTGCATTAGACAACCCAAAAGGCATTACTAACCACTCATATAGACCATATTTAGTTTTAAATGCTGTTTTCCATTCATCACCAGGTTTCATACGGATTTGATGATATCCACTCATAAGATCAATTTTAGAAAAATACTTGGCACCATGCAACTCATCCAACATGTCATCAAGTCGTGGTATAGGATGCCGATACTTCACTGTGATCTTATTTACAGCCCTACAATCAACACACATTCTCCACGTGCCATCCTTCTTTGGAACCAACAACACAGGAATAGCACACGGACTCAAACTCTCTCTAATCAGCCCTTTTTCTAGTAACTCATCTACTTTCTTTTGCATCTCTTTCTTTTCCATGGGATTACTCGGTAAGCTGGTCTATTTGGGATGGTAGAACCAGGCACGAAGTCTATTTGATGCTCAATTCCTCTTAGCGGTGGCAATCCACTAGGTAATTCATCTGGAAACACATCCTAAAAATCCTGCAACAAAGACACAAAACTAGAAGGCAAACTATCAAGCGAAACATTAGTGTCAGCAAACAAAGTTTCTTTGTATCTAATGAGCAATAATGGCTGCCCAATAGACATTGCAAAATTAACCTCTCTCGCTCTTGCATAAAAAGTTTGTTTTGCTCTCCCTTCTTTCTTATTTTCTCTCACCAATGGGCCATTTATTTGTTTTGTTTCTTTTCTGGCCTCTTTTCCCATTTTCTTTTCACTCTACACTCACCTTATCATGTTCTCTCAAACTCCCTTTAATTTTTGAATTAGTAGCCCCAACTTGCCTCTCCGCCTCAATCATCTTTCTTTGATCTTCATACACTTCTAGGGGTGATAATGGAACAAGAGTGACCTATTTTCCTTCATAGGTAAATGTGTACCTATTAGCAAACCCATCATGTTGCGCTCTCTGATATATTGCCACGGTCTGCCCAACAACATATGTCCAGCTTGCATAGGAACTACATCACAATCAACTTTATCTTTGTACCAGCCTATTGAAAATGGTACCCTCGCTCGCTTAGTTACTTTCACCTCACCACTATCATTAAACCACTGCAGCTTATAAGGATTGGGATGCTTCATACATTCTAACCCCAATTTTTTAACCATAGTAGTACTTGCAGCATTAGTACAGCTCCCACTATAGATAATAAGTGTACAAACCTTATTATTCACTAAGCATCTAGTATGAAAAATATTATCACGCTGTACTAGACTTTCCTCTTTCACCTACATATTCAATGCACGCCTAGCAACTAACAATTCACCACGCTCAACTAACAAAGTACAATCAACATGCTCATCACTACCAAAATCATCATATATAGGAGATTCAAAGTTCCCAACATCATCATTATCATTATCACTAGGTTCAGAATCAGACACAACATCACCATCAGCTGTAGCAATCATAACTCTTCTATTTGGACATTGGGATGCAATATGCCCATTCCCTAAACACTTAAAACATTTAATCTCCCTACTAGGAGTGGTAGTGTTAGGCGTACCTGTTTGCTTGTTTGGACCACTAGATGGCCCTTTTCCACTGGAGGTTGCAGCATTGCCTTTCTGGAATGAATTCTTGAACTCCCCTTTCTCTCCACCCCTATTGGCTGAATTTGCCCCACCACTATATTGGGGTCCTCTATAGGCCGAATTACTCCCAAACACATTTTGTGGTCTCCCATAGCCAAGTTTGGTGGAACTCTTGCTCTTTAACCTCCTCTCTATCTTCATAGCTTTATCAACCATCTCCTCCAGGTATTGTAATCATACATGTCCAACTCACTTGCAATATTCTGATTAAGTCCTCTAAGAAATCTAGACATCATCCGTTGCTCATCTTCCTCAATATTGGCTCTAGCCATGATAATCTCCATCTCCTTGTAGTATTCTTCTACACTCTTGCCACCTTGCACCAGTCATGCTAAGCAATTATAAAGATCCCTATAATAATGAGAAGGGATAAAACGCTGCCTCATCAGGTCTCTCAACTCCTCCCATGCGGGTACGGCTCTCAACCCCTTGCCTCTTCTAGTGGATTTTAGTTGATCCCACCAGAATGTTACATAACCCTTGAACTCCACAGCTGCAATGTGTGACTTCTTTTCTTCAGAATAATTATGGCACTCAAAAATTTGCTCTACTTTGCGCTCCCATTCAATGTATTCTTCAGCATTATTGTTCCTTCTAAATTCAGGAACCTTCATTTTGATGGAAGTCAAATCATTATCATTGATAGGTGCTTGATAAATTCCAACTTCTCCTTCTTCAAATCCATAATCAGCCACACGGCCTCTCTGATGCAAGAAAGGATCCCTTAAAGCTAGCAAGTGGACCAATCACTAGGAGCAAGGCAAAGAGATATCAAGCTAGTATGGCTTTGCATATTCAAGAAGAGATTTCCAAAGAGCTTCAAGAATTATCATTCAAGAAGATGAAGATAGAGCTTGAAGAAGGCACACCAAAGCTGATTATGATGCTTAGTGTGGAAGCTAAAGGCTAGCTAAAGAAAGGTCCAACGTGCAAGAAAGGTCCATGGGGGTTCATATAAAGCCTTGGGAAGTAATTTAAGGCCCATGGACAGCCAAAATAGTGTGGGGCATTTCTTATGTTGAAGGGATTAGTTTGGTTGTTTCCATACTTTATATTTTCTTTATTGGATTAGGATTTTGTTTCCATACTTTATATTTTCCTTAGTGGATTAGGATTTTGTTTCCATACTTTATGTTTTCCTTATGCAATTAGGAATGTTTTCCTTATGCAATTATGAATGTTTTCCTTATGCAATTAGGAATTTTGTAACCCTTATTTAAGGGCACTATTAGGCCGAATTTCAGACTACAACAATTAATAAAAATTTTTGAATTCTTCTACAAGTTCTTCTTGTGAATTTTCGTGTGAGAGAGATTAGAGTGGATTCTTTAATTCTTTCTTTGCATCAAGAATTAGGTTTACTTATCAACAAGAGTTGTGGCATTTTCCTTCTTCTTACCAACTAAATCCTTCAATCATAGTGAGTTTGCATCTCTTTATAGGCGTTGGGTTCCTTAGGAGGTGATTATCAAGTTTCAAGGAGTTCTCTGATGTGAACCAACATAGCAAGGATCCATTGGTGCTACAACAAGGGCCATTGACGAGGAATAAAGCAAGGAAATATGGCATCCCTCTTGGAATGCATATTCAATACTTTATTACAAGAGAGGTGACTGAATTAGCATGGGACAAGTGCGAGAAGGAACTAGAAGACCAACCCAAGCTAGTCATGGTGCTGGATTGTACACATGGTGCTGAAATGTGCGAATTGTCCAGCCAATACCACAACCACCCTGTGAAATGTGCTGCTTGTCCAGAAAGTCTCACAACCCCCTGTGAAATCTACTGTTTCACAACCCCCTGTACCAGTTTCAGCAAGAACGACTTTGGCATGCTTAACACATGTTTGGGGCGTGTTTTTGAGTCTTTTAAGTGGTCCCCTCCATATTTTGCTTATTAGGTTTTTATTGTAATATTTAGTTAATAGTTTTCCTTATAGGAAATATGTTGATGATATCATTATGCCAAGTGGACCAATCACAAGATCACAATCAAAGAAACTCCAGCATGTGTTCCAACACTTCATTCAAAGGTGGATTAATGAAGAGGGAGACCAACTTGTAGTGAATATGATGGATCATGAAGAGGAAGTCAGAAAATCACCAACAAGCATGAAGAATCTGCCCATAAGTATGGTGATGGGCATTAGCACGAATTTGGAATATAATATTGACATGGTTTAGTGCTAGTGTGACTAGACACATGTGAACCAACACCAAAATGCATGTGGAATCTGCCCATCAATGTTGTCATAACTATGGGCAGTAATTTAGAGTATATTATTGAGGTGGATGAACAATTAATGCTATTGTGACTAGATACATGTAAACCTAGACTTTAAGCCATTAGTTCTTCTTTTCCAACTATATAAGGATGGGAAAAAGAACTTAATAGGGTTACCACGAATTTCCAGATTATTGAATGTAATTTCTGTGTTTTCAAGTTTGAGAGGTTTTCTTCTTATTCTTGTTGCATGAAGAGTTGGTTCTAACTTATCAAGTCTGACTTGTGGCGTTTTAATCAATTCATTTCTTCATCCCAATCACCCAAGTTCTCAATTACAGGTTAGTTGTGGGTTTGGTAGGGAGGATTTGTGTTTGAGTTCTAAGATTCTATGCTAGATGTGTATGTGGGGTTCTAGATGTAATATTTGATCCATGGGTTCCGCATCATTTGGTATCAGAGCTTTGGCTTGAAGATAAATCTCTAGGTATCTTTTATGTTTTAATTATCCAAAGAAAAAAAAAAGAGAATCAGATTCAGTTTCTATATTTCTTCATTTTCTGTTCTTGTTGCACCTTGTTCTTATTCTTCAAATCTGTGAACTTTTGTTTAATTTTTCAATTTCTATCCTTGTTTACTGAAAGTTCAAAAGAAAAAAAGAGGAAAAGATCAAAAGAAAAACAAAAAAAAAGAAAAGAAAAGAGAATCAGATTCAACTTCCTCAACATAAAAGAAAAAAAAATCATACCTGTTTCTGTCCAGAATTTTTCTTCACAAGTGTTTGAGATTTTTTGCATATTTATACCATTAACAGCTTGCTACCTTATTATATTTGATCAAATTACATCAGCTCCTCATTATGCATCCATTTAGCATTTAAAATCTGATATTTAGAGCCTTTCTTGCATTGGGAATAGATTTAGGTTGCATATTCATATTACTCATTGGAGTGATTTGAATTCTGTTTTTTTTAGGATCCAGAATTGTTTTTCTTTGTATTCTTAGTTTCATTCTTTCATATACCTCTTGTTTCTTGTATGCATTAAGTAGCTAATTCTCAATCATAGTTACTTTGGTTTGATTAACACAAATACTTTTGCTTCTTGTGATAACTTTCAGTTCTTGTTGTCTAAAATTAAATTGCTTCTAGAATTGCAGAATTCATTTTGTTCATTAGGTTCCTTGTAGAGTCTTTAAAACAAAACTTGTTCTACTTGATTTAAGTGGATTCAATTCTGAAATTCAACTTGATAAAAGAAGAATTGAGAGGTAAAAGGGACCAAGGTTTGAGTGAAATATAAGAGGAGTGTCAATCTGATCTTGAGTGAAACACGTAAGGGAGTGAGGTGAGAAAATTTTCTTTACTAACATTTTCTTGTAGGTTCTTCTTACACCATGTCAAATTCTGGAAGTGAAAAACGTGATATGACCATAAATGACATAGCCTTCATGTTAGAGGCAATGCAAAGGAGATTTGAAAGGTTTGATTTGACCATAAACAACATGAGAGGTGATGTAGACAGCATAATGCAAAGGCAGCGGAATGATACTAATCGAAGGGGGCAGAATAGAGGGAGAGGAAACATGATGAATGATGATGAGATAGAGAGGGAAGATGATGAAGAAAGTGAGCAATCAATTGCTCAAAGAAGACCTCAACAAAGGGACAGTAAAATATCTTCCATAAAAATGAAGATACCATCCTTCAAGGGGAGAAATGATGCTGAAGCTTACCTTGAATGGGAAAGAAAAGTTGAGTTGGTGTTTGATTGTCACAACTATAGTGAAATGAAGAAAGTTAAAATTGCAGCAGTTGAATTCACAGATTATGCACTAATTTGGTGGGATCAATTGATGATTTCCAAGAGGAGAAATGGAGAAAGAACCATCACTACTTGGGCTGAAATGAAAACTGTGATGAGAAAGAGATTTGTACCATCTTACTACTATAGGGAGCTTCACCAAAAATTACAGCGGTTAACTCAAGGATCCATGTCAGTGGAGGATTACCATAAAGAGATGGAGATGATCATGAGTAGAACTAATATAGAGGAGGATCCAGAAATCACTATGGCTTGATTTTTGAATGGGCTGAATAGAGAGATAGCTAACATAATTGAATTACATCATTATGTGGAGCTTGAAGATATGGTACACATGGCCATGAAAGTGGAGAAGCAACTGAAACTCAAGGGAGCAGCCAAGGGATTTTCTAATTCCAGCTCTAGTTTCACCTCAAAATGGCCAAAGAAAGATGATAATCCTAAAGGGAAGGAGGCTGCCTGGAAAGGAAAGGAAAAACAAGTTCTAGATGACCCTAAAGGTAACTCTAAAACATCTAACTCTAATCAAAAGCATAGTACCATTAAATGCTTTAGGTGTTTAGGAGTAGGGCATATAGCATCTCAATGTCCAAATAAGAAAATCATGTTGATACGAGATAATGGTGAAATTGATAGTGCTAGTGAACATGAAAGTGATGATGATAATGATAGCATGCCACCATTAGAAGAAATAGAACATATTATTGAATATCCTGCCCATGGTGAATCTTTGGTTATTAGAAGAGCTTTAAACATGCAAATTAAAGATGAAGAAAGTAATCAAAGAGAGAACATTTTCCATACTCGTTGCATTGTGAATGGAAAAGTGTGCAGCATGATCATTGATGGGGGTAGTTGTGCAAATGTTGCTAGTACTGATTTTGTGGATAAATTAGGGTTAGCATGCACAAAACATCCTAGTCCTTACAAGCTGCAATGGTTGAATGATAGTGGAGAGGTGAGGGTAACAAAGCAGGTTCTGTTTTCTTTTGCAATTGGGAGATACAAGGATGAAGTTTGCTGTGATGTTGTGCCTATGCATGCTAGCCATATCCTTCTTGGTCGTCCATGGCAGTTTGATAGAAAAGCTTTGCATGATGGCTTTAAGAATCATTATTCTTTCAGCCTAAATGGTTTAAATTTCACTCTTGCTCCATTGTCACCTAAACAAGTGTATGAAGATCAAGTAAATATTTTGAGATCATTTGAAAAGAATTCTGGTGGTGAGGGTAAAACAAATAAAAATGGAGTAAAAGAGGCCAAGTGTGAGGAAAAGAATGATAAAAATGGCCCCTTGGTGAGAGAAAAAGAGAAAGGGAGAGAAAATAAAAGAGAGTGTTTCTATGCAAAAGAAAAGGAGTTAAGGAGTGCTTTTTGTGAGAAAAGAAGTCTGATTGTACTTAAGTGCAAAGAGACCTTGATTTCTACATCTAACCTTGATAACCCTTTGCCTAGTTGTGTTAGTTCTCTTTTACAGGAATTTGGAGATGTTTTTCCAGAAGATGTACCCAAAGGTTTACCACATTTAAGAGGGATTGAGCATCAAATTGACTTCATTCCGGGCTCAAAAATTCCTAACCAACCAGCTTATAGAAGTAATCCGGAGGAAACCAAGGAACTTCAAGGGCAAGTGGAGGAGTTGCTAGCAAAGGGACATGTGTGTGAAAGTATTAGTCCATGTACTATTATGGTTTTACTAGTCCTAAAGAAGGATGAATCATTTGCCCATAAAGCAAATAAAAGAAGGAAACATGTGATTTTCCAACCTGGTAATTGGGTATGGGTTCATGTGAGAAAGAAAAGATTTCCTAAACAAAGAAAATCCAAGTTGGATGCAAGGGGAGATGGTCCTTTCCAAGTATTGGAGCAAATCAATGACAATGCCTACAAGATCGACTTACCTGGTGAGTATGGTATTAGTGCTACTTTTAATGTAACTGATTTATCTCCTTTTGATGATGCAGATTTGAGGACAAATCTTTTTAAAGAAGGGGAGAATGATGTGAACCAACATAGCAAGGATCCATTGGTGCTACAACAAGGGCCATTGACGAGGAATAAAGCAAGGAAATATGGCATCCCTCTTGGAATGCATATTCAATACTTTATTACAAGAGAGGTGACTGAATTAGCATGGGACAAGTGCGAGAAGGAACTAGAAGACCAACCCAAGCTAGTCATGGTGCTGGATTGTACACATGGTGCTGAAATGTGCGAATTGTCCAGCCAATACCACAACCACCCTGTGAAATGTGCTGCTTGTCCAGAAAGTCTCACAACCCCCTGTGAAATCTACTGTTTCACAACCCCCTGTACCAGTTTCAGCAAGAACGACTTTGGCATGCTTAACACATGTTTGGGGCGTGTTTTTGAGTCTTTTAAGTGGTCCCCTCCATATTTTGCTTATTAGGTTTTTATTGTAATATTTAGTTAATAGTTTTCCTTATAGGAAATATGTTGATGATATCATTATGCCAAGTGGACCAATCACAAGATCACAATCAAAGAAACTCCAGCATGTGTTCCAGCACTTCATTCAAAGGTGGATTAATGAAGAGGGAGACCAACTTGTAGTGAATATGATGGATCATGAAGAGGAAGTCAGAAAATCACCAACAAGCATGAAGAATCTGCCCATAAGTATGGTGATGGGCATTAGCACGAATTTGGAATATAATATTGACATGGTTTAGTGCTAGTGTGACTAGACACATGTGAACCAACACCAAAATGCATGTGGAATCTGCCCATCAATGTTGTCATAACTATGGGCAGTAATTTAGAGTATATTATTGAGGTGGATGAACAATTAATGCTATTGTGACTAGATACATGTAAACCTAGACTTTAAGCCATTAGTTCTTCTTTTCCAACTATATAAGGATGGGAAAAAGAACTTAATAGGGTTACCACGAATTTCCAGATTATTGAATGTAATTTCTGTGTTTTCAAGTTTGAGAGGTTTTCTTCTTATTCTTGTTGCATGAAGAGTTGGTTCTAACTTATCAAGTCTGACTTGTGGCGTTTTAATCAATTCATTTCTTCATCCCAATCACCCAAGTTCTCAATTACAGGTTAGTTGTGGGTTTGGTAGGGAGGATTTGTGTTTGAGTTCTAAGATTCTATGCTAGATGTGTATGTGGGGTTCTAGATGTAATATTTGATCCATGGGTTCCGCATCATTCTCTACCATTGTTATACGCTGGGTTTGCTGTCATCTTTGCTAAGGGTCTGCGTCATTTGGTATCAGAGCCTTGCTACAAGGTAATTTTTATCTACTTTGTCTTTCTAGGGTTTGTTAATTTAGGTCTTTTAAATTTCTGCGTTTTAGGGTTCTTAGAGAGTCTAGTCTTTAATTTTCAAAAAGAAGTCATATATCAATTCTGATCAAGGCCGAATTGAAGGAGGGTATTCTTAGGGTAAAAATGAAACCTAGGAAAGGATTCTTGGAGAATTTCGAAACCAAGAATTAGGGTTCTTGAAAGAAAGCAAAAGCTAGAGTTTGTGTTCAAGTTTGATTTCGATTTGGTCTTGAGTGAATCTGGGGTTGCGAATTAAGTCTAGATTTTGAAAAGTTCTTGGAAGTAAATTAAGTCCCGAATCAAGGGGATAGTGAGAGGAAGCAAAAAAAAATTACAAACCACCTCAACAAAAATTGTTTGATATTCTTGTTATTTGGGTGCTAAGGATCAGATCTAGGTGGGTGAGAAGTAATAAAATTTTTGGGCAAAAAATTTCACCTTTTGAGGGGCTTTTGGAATTCAAAAATCAAACCTTAATATTCATATTATTTGAGTGTTTTAGGTGGGAATTAGAGTCTAGAAGTTAGCATTTTGGGTAGAATTGATTAGGTCCATAAAGCAGCTTGCCAAGTGTGGATTGTTTTTTATTCATTATATCCAAATTTGTCTTATTTATTGGCTTCATTGTTTCTGATTTATTTATCTAGCTTTTAATTCCATTACATTGCTAAGTATCATTTGCTTGTGTTGATACTTGGTTCTATATCGTGTAGTGCAAATTACCTTGCATTGCCTCCGGATACTTGTCTTGTTTTCTATCTAGTTCTAGGCTTTAGGTTCTAGTTTCTTGAATGACTTGACAATTGTTGGTTGGTGAGCTTGGTTCTGAAGTGCAATCAAGGAAGACAAGAAAAGTGAGGTAATTCTAAACACTTGAGTGAATTTCGATTATTACTAATCTTGTTTCTTTGAGTTTGTTTGTTTGCTAACATGGCTGGAAAAGGAGAAGAGACTAGCAAAGAAGGAGCTAAGGCCAAAAGCTTGGCTAGGCTTAATGAGACTTTGGCAGCAATGCTTGGTCGAATGGAGATGATGGATACTAGATTGCAAGAGAATGCAACACGGCAAGCACAACAAATGCAACAAGTGTAACAAATTCAGAAAGTGAAACAAGGGCAGCCAGCCGCACATCCAAATCCCATAATGCGAGCTAGAAGAGTGCTTAGGAGAGAAGGGCAAGGAAATCTTGAATCCCTAGAAGCAGCCGAAAGGGTAGAAGATGAAGATGAAGGTGGAAATCAACCTACCACTGATGGTGACCTTACTTCCATCAAGATGAAGATTCCTTCCTTTGAAGGGAAGAACAATGCAGAAGAGTTCATAGAATGGGAGAGGAAAGTTGAGCAGATTTTTGAATGCCATAACTACACCAAAGAGAAGAAATCAATTTTGGCAGCCGTAGAGCTCAAAGGGCATGCTACCTTTTGGTGGGATCAATTCAAAGCTAATAGAAGAGGGAAAGGTATGAGGCCTATTCCTGAATGGTCAACCTTGAAAGAACTAATGAGGAGCCGATTTGTACCATCTCACTACATTCAGGATTTGTACAATCGACTAGCAAGACTAGTTCAAGGTGGAAGAAGTGTGGAAGAGTACCACAAAGAGATGGAGATGATCATGGCTAGGGCAAATATTGATGAAGATGATGACAAGAAGATGTCACGATTTCTTGGGGGATTGAATTTGAACATAGCCAATGAATTGGAGATGTATGAATTCAACACAATGGAAGAGTTAGTTCAAAAGGCCATGAAGATAGAGAGAAGATTGAAGAATAAAGCTATTTCGAAAACTAGCTACTCTAAAGCTAGTGGGAAATTTTCAAACTTCAAGGGTTCAAGTTCGAGTGGAGGTTCCTACAAAGGGGATTACAAGGGTTCTTTCCAAAAGAATTCTTCCTACAATCCTAATTTCAAGAAGCCGAATGATGGGGATGCAAAAACAGCCAAGAAAACACCTTCTAGACCTACTCCAAGTAGGGAAATTAAATGCTACAAGTGTTTGGGAAGTGGACACATTGCTTCTCAATGTCCGAATAAGAGGGTGATGATTGCTACCCATGAAGGGGAAATTGAATCAGAATCTGAACATGAAGAAGAAGAGGAGGCCGAATGTGGTGATAGGGCCGAATATGATGAAGAGGCTTGGGAGAATCAAGTCTTGAATGCTGAACATGGAGAGATGCTTGTTACTAGAAGAGCCTTGAATATTCAAGTCAAGGAAGAAGGATATTCAAGTCAAAGGGAGAATCTTTTCCACTCTAGGTGTTTGGTGAATGGTAAGGTTTGTACACTTATCATTGATGGTGGAAGTTGTACCAATGCTGCTAGTACTACAATGGTGGATAAATTAGGGTTAACTTGTTTTAAACATCCCAATCCTTACAAGTTGCAATGGTTTAATAACGCTGGGGAAGAAAAAGTGTTGAAGCAAGTCAAGGTACCATTCTCCATTGGGTGGTATAAAGATGAGGTTTTGTGTGATATAGTGCCAATGCAAGCTGGACATTTGCTATTAGGAAGACCATGGCAGCATGATAGAAGGGCACCACATGATGGCTTTTCTAATAAGTATACCTTTACTTATGAAGGAAAGAAGGTTATTCTAGCACCATTATCACCTCAAGAGGTGTATGAAGATCAGAAGAGGATGCTAGAGAGGGAGAAAGAAGTTTCGGCCAACATGAACCAAGGGGGTTAAAATTCGGCCAATGATGTTTCTTCAACACCCAAGGGTAATTCTAAGGGTAGGGAGAGAGAAAATAATAAAGTGAGTGAGTGCAGAAAGGGAAAAGAGGCCGAGAGTCAAAAGAAAGTAAGCAAACAAATAAATGGCCCATTGGTGAGAGAAAATAAGCAAGGAGAAAAAGCAAAACATACTTTTTATGCAAGAGCAAGAGAGATAGATGTAGGGCAGCCTGTACTCATTATTATGTATAAAGAATTGTTACTTGTTGACAGTGAAGAATCTCTTGATTCTTTACCTTCTAGTTTTGTGTCTTTGTTGCAGGATTTTAAGGATGTGTTTCCTGAAGACCTTCCTAGTGGTTTGCCGCCATTAAGAGGGATTGAACATCAAATTGATTTCATACCCGGTTCTACAATTCCAAACCGGCCAGCATATAGGAGCAATCCTATAGAGACAAAAGAGATGCAAAGACAAGTTGAAGAGCTTTTGGAGAAAGGCTTGGTTCGCGAGAGCCTTAGTCCTTGTGCCGTTCCAGTCTTATTAGTACCCAAGAAAGATGGTTCTTGGAGGATGTGTGTTGATTGTAGGGCTGTGAACAAGATTACTGTGAAGTATAGACATCTCATTCCCAGACTTGATGACATGTTGGACGAATTGCATGGGGCGAAATATTTCACAAAGATTGATCTTATGAGTGGTTATCATCAAATTCGCATGAAGCCCAGAGATGAATGGAAGACTGCCTTCAAAACGAAATATGGTTTGTATGAATGGTTAGTTATGCCTTTTGGTTTATCTAATGCACCTAGTACTTTCATGAGATTAATGAACCATGTTTTGAGAGCTTATTTAGGTAAGTTTGTGGTAGTTTACTTTGATGATATTCTGATTTATAGCAAAACTGAGGAAGAACATGTTGAACATGTTAGGAAAGTGCTTGAAATCCTTAGGGAGCAAAACCTTTATGCTAAGCTTAAGAAGTGTTCTTTTTGTCTAGATAGGGTTGTTTTTCTTGGTTTTGTTGTAAGTATGCAGGGAATTGAAGTTGATCAAGAGAAGGTGAAAGCTATCCAAGAGTGGCTGAATCCTTCAAGTGTGACAGAAGTGAGGAGTTTTCACGGATTGGCAAGCTTCTATAGGAGATTTGTCCCTAATTTCTCTACATTGGCAGCCCCCTTGACTAGCATAATCAAGAAAGAAGTGGGATTCGTTTGGGGCAAGGACCAACAAGAAGCATTTGATGCTTTGAAAGAGAAGCTTTCTACTACACCCGTTTTAGCTTTACCTAACTTTGATTATACTTTTGAAATTGAATGTGATGCTTCTGGTGTAGGTATTGGAGCTGTTTTGATGCAAGAGAAGAAGCCCATTGCATACTTTAGTGAAAAGCTTAATGGAGCAAAGCTGAATTATTCAACTTATGACAAGGAGCTATATGCTTTGGTGAGAGCATTGGAAGTATGGGAGCGTTATTTGCTGCCCAAGGAATTCGTGATCCATTCAGACCATGAATCATTGAAGCATTTGAGAGGGCAAGGCAAGTTGAATAAAAGACATGCAAAATGGGTTATGAAGATTGAGAAGTTTCCTTATGTGATCAAATACAAGCAAGGTAAAGACAATGTAGTGGTAGATGCACTTTCAAGGAGGTACGCTTTACTTAATGTTTTGAGTACTAAATTGCTTGGATTTAAATGTATAAAGGACTTATATGTTGGTGATTATGATTTTGGCAATGTTTATGATGCTTGTGAGCATGGTGCTTTTAATTCTTTCTATAGACATGATGGGTTTTTGTTTAAGGGTTTGAAGTTATGCATGCCTAGATGTTCTATGAGAGATTTGCTAGTATTAGAATCACATTGCGTTTGATGGGGCATTTTGGAGTTGATAATTTAGACATGCTGAATGAACACTTTTATTGGCCAAATATGAAAAGGGATGTAATTCAGATTTGTAAGGCTTGTTTGGCTTGTAGGCAAGCTAAGTCTAAATCTATGCCTCATGGTTTGTATATGCCATTACCCGTTCCTAGTTCTCCTTGGATGGATATTAGTATGGACTTTGTTTTAGGATTACCAAGGACTAAGAGGGGGAGAGATAGCATATTTGTGGTTGTTGATAGGTTTAGTAAGATGGCACACTTTATCCCATGTCATAAGAGTGATGATGCTAGTTTAGTGGCCAAACTCTTCTTTAGGGAGGTGGTTCAAATTCATGGGATACCAAAATCCATAGTTTCTGATAGAGACACCAAGTTTTTGTCTCACTTTTGGCGTGTGCTTTGGGGAAAGTTATGTACCAAGTTGTTATTTTCCACCACTTGTCATCCTCAAACGGATGGACAAACAGAAGTAGTAAACAGAACTTTAGGTACCATGTTGAGAGTTTTAGTGGGTAAGAATTTGAGTTCTTGGGAAGATTGTTTGCCATTTATTGAGTTTGCTTATAATCGTGCTATTCATTCTTCTACAGGATATTCACCTTTTGAGCTTGTTTATGGTTTTAACCCACTAACAGTTTTGGATCTTGTTTCTTTACCTTCTCATGAGCTTGTTAGTTTAGATGGTGATAAGAAAGCTAAATTGGTGAAAGAGATGCATGAGAAAGCAAGGGCGAAAATTGAGAAAAGGAACAAGAGATATGCTGATTCTGCAAATAGAGGGAGACGTGAGATTAAGTTTTAAGTAGGAGATTGGGTTTGGTGCATTTTCGAAAAGAGAGGTTTCCTAACCAAAGGAAGAACAAGTTGCAAGCAGGGGGAGATGGCTCATTCCAAGTGCTAGAGAAGATTAATGATAATGCCTACAAGATCGACTTACCAGGTACGTATAATGTTAGTGCTACTTTCAATGTAAGTGATCTTTCTCCTTTTGATGATGCAGATTTGAGGACAAATCTTTTTGAAGAGGGGGAGAATGATGCAAGAAAGGATCCCTTGAAGCTAGCAAGTGGACCAATCACTAGGAGCAAGGCAGGCAGAGAGATATCAAGCTAGTATGGTTTTGCATATTCAAGAAGAGATTTCCAAAGAGCTTCAAGAATTATCATTCAAGAAGATGGAGATAGAGCTTGAAGAAGGCAAACCAAAGCTGATTATGATGCTTAGTGTGGAAGCTAAAGGCTAGCTAAAGAAAGGTCCAACGTGTAAGAAAGGTCCATGGGGTTTCATATAAAGCCTTGGGAAGTAATTTAAGGCCCATGGACAGCCCAAATAGTGTGGGGCGTTTCTTATGTTGAAGGGATTAGTTTGGTTGTTTCCATACTTTATATTTTCCTTAGTGGATTAGGATTTTGTTTCCATACTTTATATTTTCCTTAGTGGATTAGGATTTTGTTTCCATACTTAATGTTTTCCTTATGCAATTAGGAATGTTTTCCTCATGCAATTAGGAATGTTTTCCTTATGCAATTAGGAATGTTTTCCTTATGCAATTAGGAATTTTGTAACCCTTATTTAAGGGCACTATTAGGCCGAATTTCAGACTACAACGATTAATAAAAATTTTCGAATTCTTCTACAAGTTCTTCTTGTGAATTTTCATGTGAGAGAGATTAGAGTGGATTCTTTAATTCTTTCTTTGCATCAAGAATTAGGTTTAATTATCAACAAGAGTTATGGCTTTTTCCTTCTTCTTACCAACTAAATCCTTCAATCATAGTGAGTTCACGTCTCTTTATAGGCGTTGGGTTCCTTAGGAGGTGATTATCAAGTTTCAAGGAGTTCTCTACCATTGTTATACGTTGGGTTTGCTGCCATCGTTGCTAAGGGTCCGCGTCACTCTCTCATATGCACCTCTTGGTGCCCTCCTCCTAATTGGCTCTTCTCTCTCTTCAGCTCTTGCTGGTTGTAGAATTCTCTATGGTAGCCTTATTGGAGCAGGTTGTTGTGCTTGCATTAAGCGTTCCATGGACTGCTTGCATTAAGCGTTCCATATTGTCCTCATTTGCTTACTTGTACGTCTCAAGATCATCTGCAATATCTCGGATACTCATCTCTTCTTTCTCAACAGCTATGCCTTTATCTCTACTAGAATTGCTACTCATTATCTCACAAAATAAAGAACTCACCTTCGCTAATTCTTCGATTGCACTTCAGAACAAAAGCTCACAAATCAATCACCAAGCACGTTCAAGGGAACTAGAACCTAAATCCTAGAATGACACCTAGAAAGAAACTTGACAAATTTGGAGGCAACACAAGAAAATTTTGTGTCACACGATTATATCAACCAAAGTATAGAATCAAACAAATAATACTCTAGCAATGTCACGGAATCAAAACGGTAGCTCAAACAAGAAATAGAAACAAAGAGGTCAAAAATTATGATGAATCTGGTCAAAATGTATCAAAACCAACTCACCTTAGCAAGTTAGTTTATGGAACTAATAATTCTACCCAAGAAAGCTAGTATCAAGACTCCCTAAGAATTCAATTTCGAAAAGGAAACTTCCAAATCAGCAAGAAAAAAAAGTAATAAAACAGCCCCTCAATTGACCGAAATTGGTGGCTAAAATTTTGATTACTTTCAACCTGATCCAAACGATTCTAATACCTTAAATTACTAGAAAAGCAAAGAATTTTTATTGAAAGACAGATAGATAAAGATTTACCTCTAATTGGCTCTGATACTAAATGAAGCGAAACCCTATGGCAATGAAGGCCTCAAACCCCAACGCACGATTGATAGAAGAAAAACCAAGAACGAAGGAAAAACCACCTTTTAAAGCACCCAAATGCTTAGCAAAGCACGAACACTTATAACGGAAGGATTTAGGAAGCTCGAATTAGAAGAACGCCACAATCGAAATTGATAGGTAAATCTAATTCTTGATGCAATCAAAAGAAAAAGAGAACCACTCCTATTCTATGATGGCCAAAATTTTCAATAAGAAAATTGAGAATATAATTTTCATAAAGTGTCCTTACAAGAAAAATAAGGCCCTATTTATACTAAAAGGCACACATAAATCCGAAACCCTAATTCTAATGGGAAAGGAAAGCTACAAAGTCAAAATCCCAACCCATTAAGGAAAATATAAAGTAATCTAAAACCCTAATTCTAATGGGAAAAGGAAAGCTACAAAGTCAAAATCCTAACCCGTTAAGGAAAATATAAAGTATGGAAATAAATTAATATTCTGAAATAACTAAATAGGAAACCACACATCCTAACCCACTAAGGAAAATATAAAGCATAAAAAAAGGGCCAAACTAAAACCCTTCAAAATAAGAACCCGCCCCACACTATTTGGGCTGTCCATGGGCCTTAAATTACTTCCCAAGGCTGTATATGAACCCTCATGGACCTTTCTTGCACGTTGGACCTAGCCTTTAGCTTCCATATTCACACTAAGCATCATAATCAGCTTTGGTGTGCCTTCTTCAAGCTCTATTGTGCACTTTTCCATTGCCATTTCAGTCACTTCCTTTGAAATTTGATCTTGAATATGCAATCCCATTGCTGCTCCAAACTTCTTAGCTCTGCTCCTAGTCAATGGCCCATTTGGAAGCACCAATGGATCCTTACCTCGTGGCTGGTTCGTATCACTCTTAGTTTCATTCTTTTATATACCTCTTG
This sequence comes from Garcia nutans, assembly GCA_947685225.1. Lineage (NCBI taxonomy): Eukaryota > Viridiplantae > Streptophyta > Magnoliopsida > Malpighiales > Euphorbiaceae > Garcia > Garcia nutans. The sequence goes on from CANTUV010000044.1 coordinate 24,036,255, forward strand.
TTTCTTGTATGCATTAAGTAGCTAATTGTCAATCATAGTTACTTTGGTTTGATTAACACAGATACTTCTTGCTCTAGTGTTAATTTTCAGTTCTTGTTGATTTAAATTGACATTTTACATGAACATTTCTATTGGCCAAACAAGAGAAAAGATGTTGAAAGAATTTGTGCCAAGTGTATTGCATGTAAACAAGCAAAATCTAAGTCTTTACCTCATGGGCTGTATACTCTTTACCTATCCCTAATGCACCTTGGATTGACATATCTATGGACTTTGTTTTGGGGCTGCCTAGGACTAGAAAAGGAAAAGATAGAATATTTGTTATTGTTGATAGATTCAGCAAAATGTCTCATTTCATAGCATATTACAAAACTGATGATGCAATAAATATTGCTAATTTGTTCTTTGGGGAAGTAGTTTGTTTGAATGGCATTCCTAAAACAATTGTAAATGATAGAGATGTGAAGTTCTTGAGTCATTTTTGGCATGTTTTGTGGAATAAGTTAGGTATTAAATTGTTGTTCTTTATAACTTGTCATCCACAAATCGATGGACAAACAGAAGTGGTAAATAGAATTTTAGGATCTTTGTTATGTGTTGTTATGGGTAAGAATTTGAAAACTTGGGAAGATTGTTTGTCATTAGTTGAGTTTGCATATAATAAAAGCATACATTCTTCTACAAGTTATTCACCTTTTGAAATTATTTATGGTTTTAATCCGCTTACACCACTTGATCTGTTTCCTTTGCCATTAAATGAAACAACTAACTTAGATGGTAAAAGAAAAACGGAGTTGGTTAAGAAGATACATGAGAAGGCACGAGCTCATCTTGAGAAGAAATATGAATCATTTGCCCATAATGCAAATAGATGAAGGAAGCATGTGGTTTTCTAACCTGGTGATTGGGTATGGGTTCATATGAAAAAGAAATGTTTCCTAAACAAAGGAAATCTAAGTTGGATGCAAGGGGAGATGGCCCATTTCACGTTTTAGAATGAATAAATGACAATGCCTACAAAATTGATATATCAGGTGAGTATACTATTTCTGCAACTTTCAATGTTAGTGATCTTTCTCCTTTTGATGTAGGTTCGGATTTGAGGACAAATCTTTTTTATTAAGGAGGGAATGATGAGGAAACTATAAGCAAGCTTGATGAATCTACACAAGGGAGCAAATATGTTGATGATATCATTATGCCAAATGGACCAATCACAAGATCACAATCAAAGAAACTCCGGCATATGTTCCAACACTTCATTCAAAGGTGGATTAATGAAGAGGGAGACCAACTTGTACTGAATATGAAGAATCATGAAGGGGAAGTCAGAAACTCACCAAAAAGCATGAAGAATCTGCCCATAATTATGTTGATGGGCATTAGCATGAATTTACAATATAATATTGATGTGGTTTAGTGCTAGTGTAACTAGACACATGTGAACCAACACCAAAAAGCATATAGAATCTATCCATCAATATTATCAGTATTATGGGCCCTAAGTTAGAATATAATATTGATGTGAATGAATAATTAATGCAAGTGTGACTAGATACATGTGAGCCTAGATTTCTAAGCCATTAATTCTTCATTTCCAGCTATATAGAGAGGGGTGGAAAGGATTAAAGGGGCTGATATGAATTTCCAGATTATGTTGATTGTAATTTATGTGTTTTCAAGTTAGAGAGGTTTTCTTCTTATTCTTGTAATTTTGCATGAAGAATTGGTTCTAACTTATCAAGTCTGACTTGTGGCATTTTAAATCAATTCATTTACTTCATCCCAATCACCCAAGTTCTCAATTACAAGTTCGTTGTGGGTTTGGTAGGGAGGATTTATTTTTGAGTCATAAGATTCTATGCTATATGTATATGTGGGGTTCTAGATGTAATATTTGATCCATGGGTTCCGTACCATCTTTGGTGAAGCTCCCTATAGTAGTAAGATGGCATAAATCTCTTTCTCATCACAGTTTTCATTTTAGCCTAAGTAGTGATGCTTCTTTCTCCATTTCTCCTCTTGGAAATCATTAATTGATCCCACCAAACAAGTGCATAATCTGTGAATTCAACTGCTGCAAGTTTAACTTTCTTCATTTCACTATAATTATGACAATCAAAAACTAACTCGACTTTTCTTTCTCATTCAAGGTAAGCTTCAGCATCATTTCTCCCTTTGAATGATGGTATCATTATTTTTATGGAAGATATGTTGATGTCGCTTTGTTCAGTTCTTCTTTAGGCTATTGATTCCTCACTTTCTTCATCATCTTCCCTTTCTACCTCATCATCAATCATCATGTTTCCTCTCTCCCTATTATGCCCCCTTCTATTAGTATTATTTTGCTGCATTTGCATCATGATGTGATGTGAGCCTGCCTTGCTGGGATTTAATTCCTAAGGAAGCTCAAGCTACGGATCGTCTCCAAAACATAAGAACACCAACCAGCACCTTCAACCCAACACCAACTTGTGATGTAAAACTGAAACTATATGGCTGGAAACCAAAGATTCAAGACCCAACCCCAACTTGTGAAGGAAAAACCTTGAATATAAGTTAAGACCTAGCAAACTTGGTTATTTTTGCAAGGAATTCGTGCAAGTTCTAACCAGAACTCAAAAGAAGGCTAGAAACCTCTCAAAGCTCTCAAAAATGGAGAGAAAACTCAGAATATTCATTAAGTTCAAAATCTGCCATTACATCTGTTTTTAAATATTTAAAGAAAGCATAAAATAAGTGAAATGATGGAAAAATACAAATATAATAATGTGGTTACATAAAACAAATTGGGCAGCCATATAGCTTGTCTCCCACTAGCTTTTAAAAGGCATCTTTGACTCCCAATGTGAATTTCAGCCACTCTTAATATATGGACATCCAATGGAACGTGAATGGTATGTATTTAGCTCCCAAAGGTATAATGATGGATGCCAATATGTATTCTAACTCCTTTAGGTCAATTGGCCTCTTGGGTAGATTGTAATTTGGACACATGCAACCAAACAGCTTCTTTGCTCTTATTTTCTTCAAGTCTTAACGTTCCAATTGTATTGAGAACATATAGATGTTTGGAAACTAATCCTTGAAGTTTTCTTGCCATTGATCGAGTAACAGGTCCTTGGTGTTGTATGCTAGCAATCATCTCCTCATCATCCTCTCCCTCTTCAAAAGAATTCGTCCTCGAATCTTCATCATCTGCATAGTAAGGAGCAAGATCAGAAACATTAAAAGTTGTACTTACACCATACTCACCTGGTAGATTAATCTTGTAGGCATTATCATTAATCCTTTCGAGTACTTCAAATGGTCCATCACTTCTCGGCTGCAATTTTGATTTCCTTTGTGTAGGAAACCTTTCTTTTCGCAAATGAACCCATACCAGATCACCAGGCTGGAACACCATCTTTTTCCTTCCTTTGTTCACTTTGGTTGCTCTATTCTCATTAATCTTCTCCATTTGTTGCTTGGCCCTTTGATGCATTTGCTTCACCAATTCAGCTTTCTTTTTACCATCAAAACTAGTAAGCTCATTAGTAGGAAGAGGCAACAAATCTAATGGTGAAAATCCAGTGGATGAATGCATTGATCTATTATATGCAAATTCAATAAATGGTATGCATTCCTCCCATGTCTTCAAATTTTGTTTAATCATGGTACGAAGAAGAGTACCCACAGTCCTATTAACAACTTCCGTCTGCCCATCTGTTTGCGGATGGCATGTAGTAGAGAAACAAAGCTTTGTACCTAACTTTCCCTATAGGACTTTCCAAAAATGACTCAAAAATTTTACATCTCGATCACTTACTATGGTCCTAGGAATACCATGCAATCTCACTACTTCTCTAAAGAACAAATCATATATATGGCATGCATCATCAGTTTTATGACATGGAATGAAATGTGCCATTTTAGAAAATCTATCAACCACAACAAATAAACTATCATGACCCTTTTTTGTCCTAGGTAGTCCCAAAATAAAGTCCATAGATAAGTCTACCCAAGGTTCACTAGGTACACTTAAAGGCATATACAAACCATGTGGTCTTACTTTGGACTTTGCTTTCATACATGTCACGCATTTAGCACAAAATTTCTCTACATCTTTCCTTATATGTGGCCAATAAAAATGTTCATTCAGAATTTCTAATGTTTTAGCCACCCCAAAATATCCCATTAAACCTCCCCCATGTGACTCTCTTACAAGCAATCCTCTTATAGAGCTATTTGGAACACAAAGTCGTTTCTCTCTAAATAAGAAACCATCATGCCTATAAAATTTTTTAAAGGCAGCATTTTCACAAGAGGCATATATTTGTGCAAATTCAGAGTCATGCTTATACAATTCTTTCATATGCTCAAATCCTAGAAGTCTAGCATCAAGCATAGAGATTAGGGCATACCTCCTAGATAAGGCATCAGCAACAATATTTTCTTTTCCTTGCTTATATTGAATCACATATGGAAATGCTTCAATAAATTCACTCCATTTGGCATGGCGTTTGTTCAGCTTGCTTTGTCCTTTCAAGTATTTTAGTGATTCATGATCACTATGAATAACAAACTCCTTTGGCCAAAGATAATGCTGCCACGTCTCCAACGCCCTCACTAATGCATACATCTCCTTGTCATAAGTAGAGTAATTCAAAGGAGCTCCACTTAGCTTCTCACTAAAGTATGCAATTGGTCTTCTTTCCTGCATCAAAACAGCACCTATACCCACTCCGGAAGCATCACATTCAACTTCAAAAGTCTTAGAAAAATAAGGTAATGCAAGTAATGGTGCAGAACATAATTTTTCTTTTAGTAATCTAAATGCATGCTCCTGTTCCTCATTCCATTTGAACCCTACATTTTTCTTCACAATTTCATTTAATGGGGCTGCAATTGTACTAAAGTCTCTAACAAATCTCCTATAAAAACTAGCAAGACCATGAAAACTCCTAACATCAGTCACGGATTTTGGTGTAGGCCACTCTTTGATGGCTTTTACCTTATCATCATCAACCTCAATTCCTTTCCCACTCACTACAAATCCTAAGAAAATGACTTTTTCCATTCAGAATGTACATTTCTTTAAATTTGCATACAATTTCTCTTTCCTAAGAACTTCAAGCACACATCTTAAATGCATTAAATGATCATTTAAACTTTGACTATACACTAAAATATCATCAAAATACACAACAACAAACTTTCCAAGAAAAGCACGCAAGACATGATTCATTAATCTCATGAAAGTACTAGGTGCATTGCTTAGTCCAAAAGGCATGACTAACCATTCATACAAACCATATTGAGTCTTAAAAGCTGTTTTCCATTCATCTCCTAATCTCATTCTTATTTGATGATAACCACTTTTAAGATCAATCTTTGAAAATATACATGCACCATGCAATTCATCTAGCATATCATCAAGTCTAGGAATTGGATGTCTATACTTTACAGTGATTTTATTGATAGCACGACAATCCACACACATTCGTATTGATCCATCCTTTTTAGGTACTAGAAGTACCGGCACAGCACATGGACTCATGCTCTCCCTAACATGACCTTTTGCAAGCAGCTCATCCACCTGTTTTTGCAACTCCTTGACCTCTTGAGGATTTGTCCTATATGCTGGACGATTTGGAATTACAGCTCCAGGAATGAAATCAATTTGATGTTCTATTCCTCTAATGGGTGGCAATCCACTCGGTACCTCATTTGGAAAGACATCTTCAAATTCCTGCAACAAAGTCAAAGCAACACTAGGAATAGATGGATCAAGGTCAGTTACATTAAGAAAAACTCCCTTACATATCAGAAGGAGCATCATACTATCAGAAAAGTATGCTTGCCTCACATCTTTCCCCCTAGCAACTAAACTTACTTTCTTCTCTCCCCTCTCATTTTTATTATGTAATTTCTTCTTTTTCTCTTTTTCTTTTTCTCTCTCAGTTTTTATTCTTTGTTTTTCCTCTTGATCTTTCTTTTCTCTCTCCCTCTTTTCAACCTCTCTTGGCATTTTCTCTTGCATGGCAGCTTGTACTAGCTTTTGGTCTTCAAAAGCCTCCATAGGTGTTAAAGGTGCAAGAGTCACCTTTCGGCCTTCAAAATCAAATGAATACCTATTCTTAAACCCGTCATGTGTTGCTTTTCTATCATATTGCCATGGCCTCCCAAGTAGGATATGACTAGCATGCATGGGAACTACATCACACAACACTTCATCCTTATACCTCCCAATGGTAAATGACAATAATACTTGCTTGGTCACCTTAACTTCTCCACTATCATTCAACCACTGCAATCTGTATGGATTAGGATGTTTTGTAGTAGGAAATGCAAGTTTCTCTACTAGTAGAGTGCTAGCCACATTAACACAACTCCCACCATCTATGATCATACTACAAACTTTTTCTTTGACTAAACATCTAGTATGAAAAATATTTTCTCTTTGTAGTTCATCACCTTCATCTTCCTTCACCTGTATATTTAAAAGCACGCATAACAACAAGAGCATTTCCATGCACAGCATGCTCTACATCACTATCTTCATCCAAAGGTGGAATGTTAACATCTGAATCTTCATCTATAACTTCATCATCTTCAGATTCAATATCACCACTCGGCCTCACCACCATCACCCTTTTATTTGGACATTCTCTAGCATAATGCCCTTTCCCTAAACATCGGAAACATTGGATGTCTCTTGTTCTTCCATTGGAGTTCATTGGTGCCTTACCCTTATCAATCACAATGGGTTTTTCTCCAGCCTTGTTCCCCTCTTTCTTCTCCTTTGAAACAAATTTATTCTCACTAGATTCCCCTTTCTTCCAATTTGGCTTCCAAGGAACATTATTGGCAGAATTCATTCCCATTCCCGATCTGGTTGTTTTCTTCTTCTTGAGTTGTTTTTCTACCTTGATTGCCATATTTAACATGTCATCAAGCTCCACATAATGATGCAGCTCCACTATGTCGGCAATTTCATCTTTCAGCCCATGTAGAAACCGTGCCATAGTTGCTTCCCTTTCTTCTTCTATATTAGCTCGTATCATAGCCATTTCCATCTCTTGAAAATATTCTTCCACACTTTTATTGCCTTGTACCAGCCCTTGTAATCGTTGATGTAACTCCCTATAGTAGTGTTGTGGTACAAATCTATCTCTCATGACTTGTTTCAGCTCATCCCAAGTCTGCACTCCTCTCATGCCATTTCTTCTTCGTTTAGTGAGTAATTGATCCCACCAAACTAATGCATAATCAGTAAACTCTACCACAGCAAGTGTCACCTTCTTTTGCTCACTATAGTTGTGGCAATCAAAGATGAGTTCGGTCTTTCTCTCCCATTCCAAGTATGCATCTGGATTTGCTTTGCCTTGGAATGATGGAATTTTCATTTTAATTCCATTAACATTGCTGTCTACTCTCCCTCTCCCTCTTGCATTTTCCATAGTTTCTTGCCTAATATTTATGCCACCACCTCTACCACCCATATTACCTCTCATATATCTTGGTCTAATAACATCATCAAGTGCAACAGATTGCTGCCCATCGTCATCATCAAGATTATCTTCATCTACATCCTCCAATTCATTGAAAACTGGCAAATCATTTAGTCCAGCACGCCTACCTCTATTCTGCCCCCTATTTGTGTTTTGCTCCCTATGAAAATTATCTCGTTCATCCCTTCCTAAATTCCTTTGATTTGTAGAGCTTGCTTGCTACAATTCTTCAATTTGCTTTGAGTGTTTTTCCATCTGTTCTCTAATATCAACAAACAACACATTCATCCTTTGAAATTGAGATTGCAATGCCTTAAGAACATAAGAAGCTTCTGGCTCCTCTTGGGGCTGGTTGCTCTCTCGATCACTATCTCGTTTTGTTGAAATACTGATTGCTGCAAAACAAATGTTAGAAATATTCTCTCACACACTCCCTCACGTGTTTCACTCTAATCTGGTAACACTCAATCTGTGTTTCACTCAAACTATGGCTTTTACCCTCTAACAATCTCACCACTCTATGCCTTTTTTTCACTCACTTCAGCCCCTTCCAAGTTCTAGCAAGAACTTAATATTTCCTCAACTAAATAACTAAATTGCAAGGTTTAAAACACATTCAAGAATGGAACAAGAGTAGCACAAGCTGGAAAAAAAACAGAATATCTGATATTTGAAACCTAAGGACGAAAGACACTGAAATTTTAGACAAATATTACCAAAGGGAAGAATTTGACAAAACTGGATTTAGGATAATATATTGAGACAAAATGGAAGAAGAAAAAATGAATTTTTAGGTCTCTTATGAAACGTTTATATTATGGACCCCAAAATGGCTAACTAGCTGTAATATATGGACAACTAAGCAAACAAACGAATTTTGACATGAAATTTAATATGTAGGCTTAGCTGAATATCTAAAACATGCCTGTAAAATTTGAAAGGATTTGGAAATGTTTACATACACGTTCACTTTTGGACACAAAACTAGCTAAATTGGCTGCAATATATGGATAACGAGGCAAATGGACGAATTTTGACTTAAAATTTTATTTCCAAGCTAATTTTAGCATCTGAAACAAGCATATAAAATTTGAGAAGATTTGGTTATGTGCAAACCCAACTTCAGTTTCTAACCCAATAGCAAATTTTAGAGATTAGTTGCTGTTTTTTTTTTTTTGATTTTTTTTCTCTTTTTTTTTTGTTCTTTCTTTCTTTCTTTTTTAAATTAATCCAGCAACAACACTAAGGAAGAAGGACTCAAAGAAACAAGAAAGCATACAGTTTGTAGAAATTAAACTAATGGCAAAAAAATGACTCAAAGGAAGACAATATTTTTTTTTGACATAAACAAGAAGGAATGATGCTAAAAACCTGATTTGGAGAGCCTAAGCTCTGATACCAAATGATGTGAGCCTGCCTTGCTGGGATTTAATTCCTAAGGAAGCTCAAGCTACGGATCGTCTCCAAAACATAAGAACACCAACCAGCACCTTCAACCCAACACCAACTTGTGATGTAAAACTGAAACTATATGGCTGGAAACCAAAGATTCAAGACCCAACCCCAACTTGTGAAGGAAAAACCTTGAATATAAGTTAAGACCTAGCAAACTTGGTTATTTTTGCAAGGAATTCGTGCAAGTTCTAACCAGAACTCAAAAGAAGGCTAGAAACCTCTCAAAGCTCTCAAAAATGGAGAGAAAACTCAGAATATTCATTAAGTTCAAAATCTGCCATTACATCTGTTTTTAAATATTTAAAGAAAGCATAAAACAAGTGAAATGATGGAAAAATACAAATATAATAATGTGGTTACATAAAACAAATTGGGCAGCCATATAGCTTGTCTCCCACTAGCTTTTAAAAGGCATCTTTGACTCCCAATGTGAATTTCAGCCACTCTTAATATATGGACATCCAATGGAACGTGAATGGTATGTATTTAGCTCCCAAAGGTATAATGATGGATGCCAATATGTATTCTAACTCCTTTGGGTCAATTGGCCTCTTGGGTAGATTGTAATTTGGACACAGGTAACCAAACAGCTTCTTTGCTCTTATTTTCTTCAAGTCTTAACATTCCAATTGTATTGAGAACATATAGATGTTTGGAAACTAATCCTTGAAGTTTTCTTGCCATTGATCGAGTAACAGGTCCTTGGTGTTGTATGCTAGCAATCATCTCCTCATCATGATGTCTATATCGCCTCTCATGTTGTTTATGACCAAATCAAACCTTTTAAATTTCCTTTGCATTACCTCAAGCATGAAGGCTATGTCATTCATGGTCATATCATGTTTTTCAACTCCAGAATTTGACATGGTGTAAGAACGTACAAAAAAAATGTTAGTAAAGAAAAATTTCCTCACCACACTCCCTTACGTGTTTCACTTAAGATCAAATTATCACTCTTGTATTTCACTAAAAACTTGGTCCCTTTTTTTTTATAAACTCAAATTCTTAGCCTTTTTATGATGTGAGCCTACCTGGTTGGGATTTAATTCCTAAGGAAGCTCAAGCTACGGATCGTCTCCAAAACATAAGAACACCAACCAGCACCTTCAACCCAACACCAACTTGTGATGTAAAACTGAAGCTATATGGCTGGAAACCAAAGATTCAAGACCCAACCCCAACTTGTGAAGGAAAAACCTTGAATATAAGTTAAGACCTAGCAAACTTGGTTATTTTTGCAAGGAATTCGTGCAAGTTATAACCAGAACTCAAAAGAAGGCTAAAAACCTCTTAAAGCTCTCAAAAATGGAGAGAAAACTCAGAATATTCATTAAGTTCAAAGTCTGCCATTACATCTGTTTTTAAAGACTTAAAGAAAGCATAAAACAAGTGAAATGATGGAAAAATACAAATATAATGATGTGGTTACATAAAAAGGCATGGGCAGCCATATAGCTTGTCTCCCACTAGCTTTTAAAAGGCATGGGCAGCCATATAGCTTGTCTCCCACTAGCTTTTAAAAGGCATGGGCAGCCATATAGCTTGTCTCCCACAAGCTTTTAAAAGGCATCTTTGACTCCAAATGTGAGTTTCAGCCACTCTTAATATATGGGCATCTAATGGTACGTGAATGGTATGTATTTAGCTCCCAAAGGTATAATTATGGATGCCAATATGTATTCTAACTCCTTTGGGTCAATTGGCCTCTTGGGTAGATTGCAATTTGGACATGTGCAACCAAACAGCTTCTTTGCTCTTATTTTCTTCAAGTCTTAACGTTTCAATTGTATTGAGAACATATAGATGTTTGGAAACTAATCCTTGAAGTTTTCTTGCCATTGATTCGAGTAACAGGTCCTTGGTGTTGTATGCTAGCAATCAGATCCTCATCATCCTCTCCCTCTTCAAAAGAATTCGTCCTCGAATCTTCATCTTCTGCATAGTAAGGAGCAAGATCAGAAACATTAAAAGTTGCACTTACACCATACTCACCTGGTAGATTAATCTTGTAGGCATTATCATTAATCCTTTCGAGTACTTCAAATGGTCCCTCACTTCTCGGCTGCAATTTTGATTTCCTTTGTGTAGGAAACCTTTCTTTTCGCAAATGAACCCATACCAGATCACCAGGCTGGAACACCATCTTTTTCCTTCGTTTGTTTACTTTGGTTGCTCTATTCTCATTAATCTTCTCCATTTGTTGCTTGGCCCTTTGATGCATTTGCTTCACCAATTCAGCTTTCTTTTTACCATCAAAACTAGTAAGCTCATTAGTAGGAAGAGGCAACAAATCTAATGGAGTAAGTGGATTAAAACCATAGACAAGCTCAAAGGGTGAAAATCCATTGGATGAATGCATTGATATATTATATGCAAATTCAATAAATGGTATGCATTCCTCCCATGTCTTCAAATTTTGTTTAATCATGGTACGAAGAAGAGTGCCCACAGTCCTATTAACAACTTCCGTCTGCCCATCTGTTTGCGGATGGCATGTAGTAGAGAAACAAAGCTTTGTACCTAACTTTCCCCATTGGACTTTCCAAAAATGACTCAAAAATTTTACATCTCGATCACTTACTATGGTCCTAGGAATACCATGCAATCTCACTACTTCTCTAAAGAACAAATCAGATATATGGCATGCATCATCAATTTTATGACATGGAATGAAATGTGCTGCTTGTCCAGAAAGTCTCACAGGGTACCTGTGAGATCGTGTGGTGTGAGGGATTTCAACAAGAACGACTTTGGCATGCTTAACACATGTTTGGGGCGTGTTTTTGAGTCTTTTAAGTGGTCCCCTCCATATTTTGCTTATTAGGACCTTATTGTAATATTTAGTTAATAGTTTTCCTTATAGGAAAAGGATTTTGACCTTTTTACTTTCCTTTTCAGATTAGGTTTTTATTGTAATATTTAGTTAATAGTTTTCCTTATAGGAAAAGGATTTTGATCTTTTTACTTTCCTTTTCAGATTAGGTTTTTATTGTAATATTTAGTTAATAGTTTTCCTTATAGGAAAAGGATTTTGACCTTTTTACTTTCCTTTTCAGATTAGGTTTTTGCCTTTCACTATAAAAGGCTTATTATCATGCTTGTAAGGATACTTTTAGATCAATTGAATTTCAGATTGCTTCTTAAGCAAATTTCGCCTTCTTTGAGAGTGAGTGAGTGAATTGCTTCTTTCATTGATTGCATCACGAATCAGGATTACTTATCAATTTCGATTGTGGCGTTATTCTGAATTCGACCTTCCAAATCCTTCCATTATTAGTGTTCTAGCTTCGCTAAGCATAGGGTGCTATAGAGAGTGGTTTATCCTTCGTTCTTGAATTCTCTATCGAAGAGTGCGTCGGGGTTTGAGGCCTTAATTGCCATAGGGTTCCGCGTCATTTGGTATCAGAGCTCAACAACAGGTAAATCTTTATCTATCTGTCTTTCTAAGGCTTATTTTGATTTCGTCCTTGGAGTCTTAATTTTTGAAATTGCATTAGGGTTTTCAGTTTTCAATTCGTTTTAATTCTGTTCAATTTGTTTTCAATCTGTTAGGTCTTGGATTGTCCATCTAAATCGTTGTCTTGTTTGTTTCTGTGTCAATCGAGCAATTCAGTCTCTTTTTATTCATTATTTCCCTTGAATTGAATCTGTGGGTGAAATTTGTGATACAAATTAAGTCCAGATTAAAAAAAAATTCGTGTGGTGTGAATTGTGTCCCGAATCAAGGGGATAGTGATAGAAGCAAAAAAAAAAAAAGAGTACCAAAACCACTTCAACAAAAATTGTTTGATATTCTTGCTATTTGGGTGCTAAAGATCAGATCTAGGTGGGTTAGAAGTAATAGAAATTTTTGGGCTTTTGGAATTCGAAAAAAAAAATAGACCTTAATATTCATAGTATTTGAGTGTTATAGGAGGGAATTAGAGTCTAGAAGCTAGCGTTTGGGGTAGAAGATAATAGGTCCATAAATTAGCTTACCAAGTGTGAGTTGGTTTTGATACATTCTGACCAGAATGGTCTATTTTATTGACCTCTTTGTTTCTAATTTTTCCTTGAGCTAGCGTTGGAAATTCCATTACATCGCTGAGTATCACTTGTTTGTTTCGATACTTGGTTTTATAATCGTGTAGTGCAAACGTTCTTGTGCTGCCTTTGAATACTCGTCAAGTTGCTTTCTAGGTGTTTAAGAATTAGGTTTCTAGTTTCTTGAACGTGCTTGGCAGGTTGATTTGTGAACTTTGGTTCTGAAGTGCAATCAAAGAATCAGCAATAGTGAGGTAAGAGCGAAACACTTGTGAGTTAATTTGCTTACTACTAATCGTTTCTTGTGAGTTTCCGTTTTGTGATCATGACTAGTGGAAATAACAAAGATGTTCCAGAGACTTCTAGCAACTTTGAGACGTATATGCAGCAAACCAATGAGAGAATGAATGAGATGGCAAGACTGATGGCCACTCTACAAGAGGGCATGAATCTAATGATGAGGGAGAGAGTACAGCAACCAGCCCCTCAAGTGAGATTACCTCAAAGAGTTTTACCAAGAGGAGGTTGAGATAATGAAGAAGAGGTGCCTGAAAACTACCAAACTGCGAGTGACAATGACCTTACTTCAATCAAGATGAAGGTTCTCAAATTTAAAGGGAATAACAATGCTGAAGAATACATTGAGTGGGAGCGGAAGGTGGAGCAGATTTTTGAGTGTCATAACTATTTAGAAGAAAAGAAGTCCCACATTGCAGCTGTGGAATTTAGAGGATATGCTACATTCTGGTGGGATCAACTCAAATATAGTAGAAGAGGAAAGGGATTGCGACCTGTACCAGATTGGAAGACTTTGAAAGACTTAATGAGAACGAGGTTTGTACCTTTTCATTATTATAAGGACTTGTATAATAGGTTGGCAAGGCTGGTCCAAGGGGGTAAGAGTGTGGAAGAATACCACAAGGAGATGGAGATGATCATGACAAGGGCTGATATTGAAGAGGAGGAACAAAGATTGATGTCTAAATTCCTTGGGGGTCTAAATTCAAACATTGCTAGTGAGCTGGAAATGTATGATTACAATTCCATGGAAGAGTTGGTTGAAAAGGCTATGAAGATAGAAAGGCGAATAAAGAGCAAGAACCCCACCAAATACGGGAAGTTTCAGAATATGGGAGGAAGTAGTTCAACCTTTAAGGGGTTTTCAAGCAACTCGTCCTCAAAAAGTGTAGATTTCAAGAGTTCCTTTCAAAAGAACAATTTACCATCTACGAGTGAAAAAGGGACGAATCGTGGTTCAAATAGGCAGCAATCAGGTACTCCTAATACCACTCTTAGTAGGGATATCAAATGTTTCAAATGTTTGGGAAATGGGCATATAGCATCTCAATGTCCAAATAAGAGGGTTATGATTGCTACTGATGATGGGGGTTTAGTTTCTGATTCAAAACATAGTGATGTTGATGATGATGTGAATGACATGCATGATGATGAGGAGTGTGGTGAGCGGGTTGAAAATATGTTGATGGCTGAACATGGGGAGATGTTAGTTGCTAGGCATACTTTGAATATGCAGGTGAAAGAAGAGGGCCTAGAACAACGAGATAACATATTTCATACTAGATGCTTGGTTGATGGGAAGGTTTGTATGCTTATCATTGACAGCGGTAGTTGTACTAATGCCGCAAGTGAAACAGTGGTGGAGAAGCTGCAGTTGACTTGTTTAAAACATCCCAACCCATATAGACTACAATGGTTTAATGATAGTGGAGAGGTGAAGGTTACTAAACAAGTGAGAATACCATTCTCTATAGGCTGGTATAAAGATGAAGTGTTGTGTGACGTAGTTCCTGTGCAAGCTGGCCATATATTGTTGGGAAGACCATGGAAATTTGATAGGAGAGCGCAGCATGATGGATATTCAAATAGGTACACGTTTACCTATGAAGGGAAGCTGGTCACTCTTGTGCCATTATCACCGTTGGAAGTGTATGAAGATCAGCGGAAAATGCTTGAGAGAGCAAAGCAAGATTCGGCCAACATAGTAGTTGGGGCTGCTACTTCAAAAATTAAGGGTAGTGCGAGAGAACATGATAAGGTGAGTGAAAGTGAGAAGAAAATGGGAAAAGAGGCCAGAAAAGAAAGTAAACAAATTAACGGTCCATTGGTGAGAGAAAACAAGAAAGAAGGGAGGGCAAAACAAACTTTTTATGCAAGACCAAGAGAGCTTAAATTTGCAATATCTACTGGGCAACCTTTATTGTTCATTAGATATAAAGAAAGTTTGTTTACTAATGCTGATGTTCCACTTGACCATTTGCCTTCTAGTTTTGTGTCTTTATTGCAGGATTTCCAAGATGTGTTTCCAGAGGAGTTGCCTAGTGGTTTGCCACCATTACGAGGGGTTGAGCATCAAATCAATTTCATGCCTGGTTCTACCATCCCAAATAGACCAGCATATCGAAATAACCCGATGGAAACAAAGGAGATGCAAAGACAAGTGGAGGAGTTGTTGGAGAAAGGCTTGATTCGAGAGAGTTTGAGTCCGTGTGCCGTTCATGTTCTATTGGTTCCAAAGAAAGATGGTACGTGGAGGATGTGTATTGATTGTAGGGCTGTGAACAAGATCACGGTCAAGTATCGGCATCCTATACCCCGTCTTGATGACATGTTGGATGAATTACATGGTGCCAGGTATTTTACTAAAATTGACCTTATGAGTGGGTATCATCAGATTCGAATGAAACCTGGGGATGAGTGGAAAACAGCTTTTAAAACAAATTATGGTTTATATGAGTGGTTAGTAATGCCTTTTGGGTTGTCTAATGCTCCTAGTACCTTTATGAGATTGATGAACCATGTTTTGAGGGATTATTTGGGTAAATTTGTAGTTGTTTATTTTGATGATATTTTGATTTATAGCAAGACTGAGAGTGAGCATATAGAACATGTTAGGATGGTTTTAGAAACTTTGAGAAAAGCAAACTTATATGCTAAGCTTAAGAAGTGCACATTTTGCATGGATAGGCTTGTTTTTCTTGGCTTTGTTGTTAGTGCACAAGGATTGGAAGTTGATGAAGAAAAAGTGAAAGCTATAAAAGGAATGGCCTGTTCCTAAAAGCATAACTGATGTGAGGAGTTTCCATGGATTAGCGAGTTTCTATAGGAGATTCGTTAAGAATTTTTCTACCATTGCTGCACCACTTACTAGCATTGTGAAGAAGGAAGTTGGATTTCAATGGGGTGAAGAGCAACAACGATCTTTTGAAAGTTTTAAAAAAAAACTAACCACTGCGCCTGTTTTAGCCTTACCTAATTTTGATTGTACTTTTGAGATTGAATGTGATGCTTCAGGTGTAGGTATTGGGGCTGTTTTGATGCAAGAGAAGAAGCCAATAGCATATTTTAGTGAGAAGCTCAATGGTGCATAGCTGAATTATTCTACCTATGACAAGGAGCTACATGCCTTGGTGAGGGCTTTGAAGGTGTGGGAGCATTATTTGCTACCAAAGGAGTTCGTTATTCACACTGACCATGAATCGCTCAAGCACTTGAAGGGACAAGGTAAGTTGAACAAAAGACATGGTAGGTGGATTGAACAAATAGAGAAATTTCCTTATGTTATTAAGTACAAGCAAGGAAGAGATAATATTGTTGCTGATGCGTTGTCTCGAAGACATACATTATTTTCTGTTTTAAGTTCTAAATTACTTGGTTTTGAGTATATTAAGAACTTGTATATTTGTGATGTTGATTTCGGCAATGTTTATGTTGCATGTGAACAGGGAGCTTTTCATTCGTTTTATAGGCATGATGGTTATTTATTTAAGGGAAACAGATTGTGTGTGCCTAGATGTTCCATGCGTGAGTTGCTTGTTTTGGAATCTCATTGTGGTGGTTTGATGGGGCATTTTGGTGTGTCTAAGACTTATGATATTCTGTGTGAGCATTTTTATTGGCCGTCTATGCGTAAAGATGTTGAGAGGTTATGTTCTGCTTGTATTGCATGTAGACAGGCAAAATCTAAGTCTATGCCTCATGGTCTTTATATGCCATTACCTGTACCTAGTTCACCTTGGATTGATATTAGCATGGATTTTGTGCTTGGTTTGCCTAGAACTAGTGTTGTGGAACAACGAGCACACCACAAGGACGAGCAAGGCCTAGGACGTGAGGACCAAGTTGAGGAGATCATCAATCCAATTATTCTGCCACAAGGTCCTATAACTAGATCGCGAGCCAAAAAGATTCAGCAAGCACTAATTTGCCATTTGCAAGATTTGGTGAATTTGGCTAACTATGGTTTGTAAGGAATTACAAGCTTGGAGACAAGACCAAAGGAAGTCAATTACAACTTGCTACAAGTTGTAATTCACGAATGAGGCTTGTAATTAATATGTATTAAGGCCCACTAGTTATGCTCATTTAAAAAGTAAGGGCCCTGTTTGTTTGGTATTAAATTAGGACTTTGATTACTTTATTATTTCTTAAAATTTGATTAGAAAGCCAAACGCTACTTAATAACCCTAATTAGGGTTTAGCTATTTATATCTCATTTAGGGTTGTAAGACATCAGTTTTGAAGTTTTGGACGAATTTATTAACCTAAAGCCGAATTGCTTTTATCTTTGTGTTCTTGCTTGAATACATGCTTCAGAAACATTTAAGTAGTTTGATCAACTTTCTTGTGGAGTGTTTCGAATCTGGGATTTAGAAACTGACTTGTTTCGAAATCTTGGATCTTTGATCAATTCAAGGTAATCTAAAATCTAACCTAATCCTTGGGGGTTGTACCGAATTCGACTAGGGGTTTTCAAGTTAATGCTGTGAGGGTTCGAAATCAAGGGGTTCTCAGGCTTATTCTTGGAGGTTCCGTATCATTTGGTATCAGAGCCAACGCTCTAGATCAGGTTTTATCCCTATCAATTCGTTTTCGTTCCTTCTTTTGTTATTTGCATTTTTGTTTTTCTTTGTGGGTTATTTTCGTTTTCGTTTTCATAAAACCTAAATTCGAAATTCAGGGAGTGTTCTAAATCCGAATCTTGTTCTTGTTATTCATTCTGATTTGAATTCGAAATTCAGCAAAGTGTTCTAAATCAGAATCTTGTTCTTGTTAATCATTCTGATTTGAATTCGAAATTCAACAAAGTGTGCTAAATTCGAATCTTGTCTTGATTATTCAAGAAAAATTTTTCGTTTTCCTTGTTATTTAGGTGCTAAGGGTCGAATCTAGGTGGGTTAGAAGTAACTGAATTTTTTTTTCACGAAATTTCAGATTTTGGGATACTACACACGGAAGGCTATTTGAGTTGTTTCATAAAGTGTGATTCACCTAAGAATGTAAAAGATATCAGCTTGAGAGGTGTGAGCTGAACCGTGAGTGATTTCATATATTGAGTGAAACACGAGAGACCAACCTTCATCTATTGAGTGTAAACACGTGAGGGAGTGTTGTGAGGCCTTTTATTTGTTTTGTGCTAACCTTTTATTACAGGAAAAATGTCTGGGAGAGATGAAAGTGATAGCAGGAGTGTTCCGATTGATCCAGCTCGATTGCGGGAGGCGCAGCAAGCTGAATTTACACGTTTATACCGCACTATGGAGATATAACAGAAACATTGGAGCGCATGGATTTGAGGTTGCAGAGTGTTGAAAGAGCCACACTGGAGCACATTGAGAGGCAAAGAGGTGGCAGAAATTGAATGCAACAGTATGAACATTTGGAAGATGAAAATGAGCTTGAGGAGGATAATGCAAGTCTGGTTGGAGGAGCTCTACATAGAGGTGGAGGTAGAGGAGGACGTGGTGCTGGTAGAGGTAGAGGAAGGATGAATAATAATCCTTTCTATGGTAGAAATCATGGTGATGATGAAGTCGTTGATAGGAGCTTGGGAAGCATCAAGCTGAAAATTCATAATTTTCGTGGTAAATCAGATCCAGAAGCTTATTTGCAATGGGAGAAGCAGGTTGACCTCATATTTGATTGCCATCGATGTACTGAGGAAAAGAAGGTCAAGCTTATTGCTACTCAATTTACAGATTATGCTATAGCTTGGTGGGATCAGTTAGTGACTAGTAGAAGAAGGAATTTGGAGTATCCTATTGAGACTTGGGCTGATCTTAAATCAGTCATGAGGAAGAGGTTTGTGCCTAGACATTTCCATAGGGAAATCATGCAGAGACTTCAGGTTCTCAAGCAAGGAAGTAAAAGTGTTGATGACTACTACAAAGAGATGGAGATGTTGATGACTAGAGCTAACCTAGATGAGGATGTAGAGGCTACTATGGCACGTTTATTGGCTGGCTTGAATTCAGATATTGCTGACCAGGTTGATTTGCAGCCATATGTGGAGTTAGAAGAGATGGTGCATATTGCCATCAAGGTGGAAAAATAACTCCAAGGAAGACGACCATTAAGGTATTATTCAAAACCTGTTTCTAATTCTTTTTCTCCTTGGAATAGGGAAGGAAGGCGTGATTACAAGGAAAGAAACAAGGCTGGTCAAGATAGTGGGAAAAGTGAAGGCCGAATCAAGTTCTAAAGACAAGTCCAAAGTTGAAGAGCCTAAGCTGCGAAATCGAGATATTAAGTGTTGGAAGTGCCAAGGTGTGGGACATATCAGCAATGAATGTCCAAACAAGAGAGTTATGACCATGAGAAATGGTGAGATAGTGACTGATGAAGAGGAAGACGACAATGAGAGTGATGATGGTGAGATGCCAGCATTGGAAAGTTGTAGTGATGGGAGCATTGAAGAACCAATTAAGGGTGACTTGCTGGTTACTAGGCGTGCTCTTAATATGCAATTGAAGGAGGAAAACCATGAAGAACAATGAGACAACTTGTTCCATACAAGGTGTCACGTTCAAGGCAAGGCTTGTAGTATGATTGTGGATGGTGGAAGCTGTACCAATGTGATAAGTACATTTTTGGTTGATCGATTGGGGCTGCCTATGAAACTTCACCCACATCCTTACAAACTTCAGTGGCTGAATGATTGTGGAGAGGTTAAGGTAAATCGACAATCTATCATTTCTTTTTCCATTGGTAAGTATCATGATGAGGTGTTGTGTGATGTGGTGCCAATGCATGCTGGAGAGATTCTACTTGGACGTCCATGGCAGTATGATAGGCGAGCTAAGCATGATGGATATCTCAATCGGTATTCATTCACTAAGGATGGACGAAAGACAATTCTGACACCACTCTCTCCAAAAGAAGTGTATGAAGACCAATGTAAAATGGAAAGAATGAGACTTGAATTTGAAAAGAAAGAAAGAGAGAGTGACAAAAAAATGAGTGAAAAAAATCAGATTGCAAATGAAAAGAAAGAAAGAGAGAGTGACAAAAAAATGAGTGAAAAAAATCAGATTGCAAATGAAAAGAAAGAAAGAGAGAGTGACAAAAAAATGAGTGAAAAAAATCAGATTGCAAATGAAAAGAAAGAGAGAAAAGAAAAATCAAAACAAATTCAGTTTGAGAAAAATAGGGAAGGAGAGAAGAATGTGAGTTTGTTAGCTAGTACAAGTGAGGTTAAACATGCTTTTTACACCAAACAGCCTATATTTGTGCTTTTGTGCAAAGAGGCTCGTTTAGATACTACTGTTTCTAACCAATCTTTGCCTAGTGTGTTTGTTGATCTTTTGCAAGAATATGCAGATTTGTTTCCCGAAGAAATGCCTGATGAATTGCCGCCAATCAGAGGCATAGAGCATCAAATTGATTTCATTCCTGGAGCTTCCATTCCCAATAGGCCAGCGTATCTAGCTAATCCTTTTGAGACAAAGGAGATACAAAAGCAAGTGGAGGAATTGCTAGCTAAGGGATATGTGAGGGAAAGCTTGAGTCCTTGTTCAGTTCCTGTTATTCTTGTGCTAAAGAAGGATGGGACGTGGAGGAAGTGCGTGGATTGCAGAGCCATCAATAAAAATCACTGTAAAGTATCGTCATCCTATTCCTAGACTAGATGATATGCATGATGAGTTACATGGTTCTTGTTTGTTCATCAAAATTGATTTGAAATCTGGTTATTATCAAATTAGAATGAGTGTGGGTGATGAGTGGAAAACAGCATTTAAGACTAAATATGGGCTGTATGAGTGGTTGGTTATGCCGTTTGGCCTTACTAATGCACCTAGCACATTCATGTGTTTGATGAATCATGTGTTGCGTGAGCACTTGGGTAAATTTGTTGTTAACTTTGATGATATTCTTGTTTACTGTAAGTGTTTGGATGATCATGTCATGCATGTGCATCTTGTGTTAGACATTCTTAGGCGTGAGAAGTTATATGCTAACCTTAAGAAGTGTAGTTTTTGCATGGATAAGGTTCATTTTCTTGGTTTTGTGGTGTCTAGTCAAGGTATTGAGGTTGATGAGGAAAAGGTAAAGGCTATTAGGGACTGGCCGAAACCTAAGAATGCTAGTGAGGTGAGGAGTTTTCATGGACTTGCTGGTTTTTATAGGAGATTCATTAGAAATTTCAGTACTATAGCTGCACCTTTGAATGAGTTAGTTAAGAAAAATGTTGGATTTGTTTGGGGAGATGCACAAGAACATGCATTTAATGAACTTAAGGATAAATTGTGTAATGCACCCTTGCTTGCTTTGCCTAATTTTGATAAGACTTTTGAGATTGAATGTGATGCAAGTGGCATAGGAATTGGAGCTGTTTTGATATAGGATCAAAGGCGATTGATGTACTTTAGTGAAAAGCTAAGTGGAGCAGCTTTGAAGTATCCGACATATGATAAGGAGTTATATGCATTGTTTCGAGCTTTGCATACATGGCAGCATTATTTGTGGTCAAAAGAGTTTGTGATACATACTGACCATGAGAGTTTAAAACATTTGAAGGGTCAAGATAAGCTGAATAGTAGGCATGCCAAATGGGTGGAGTTCATAGAAACATTCCCATATGTGATTAAATACAAGCGAGGTAAGGAGAATGTAGTGGCTGATGCGTTGTCGCGAAGGTATGTTTTACTTAATTCTCTTAGTGCTAGATTGTTGGGTTTTGAGCATATTAAGGGATTATATGTTAGTGATGTGGATTTTGGTGACATATATAATTCGTGTGGTGATGTGGCTGTTTTGAAAGACTTTCATTTGTTTGATGGTTTTTTGTTCAAGAAAAGTAGATTGTGTATTCCTAAGTGTTCCATGAGAGAGTTGTTAGTTAAGGAAGCCCATGGAGGAGGCTTGATGGGTCATTTTGGGGTAAGTAAGACCTATGATGTGTTGATAGAACATTTTTATTGGCCTGGTATGAAACATGATGTGCATAAAGTTTGTGAGCATTGCATAACATGTAGAGAAGCTAAGTCTAGGTTGAAACCGCATGGTTTGTACACGCCATTACCTGTTCCTAATGGACCTTGGACTGATTTGTCTATGGATTTTGTGCTTGGTTTGCCTAAAACTAGGAGAGGTCGTGATAGTATATTTGTTGTAGTTGATAGATTTAGTAAAATGGCTCATTTTATACCATGTCATAAAACTGATGATGCAAAATTGATTGCTGATTTGTTCTTTAAAGAGGTTGTCCGTTTGCATGGCATACCCAAAAGCATTGTTAGTGATCGAGATGTTATGTTTTTTAGTCATTTTTGGCGTGTTTTGTGGGGAAAGTTGGGAACTAAGTTGCTGTTTTCTGAGGTTGTGAATCGAACATTGATTACTTTGCTTAGGGCAGTAATAGAAAAGAATATTAGGATGTGGGAGGATTGTTTACCATTTGTGGAGTTTGCTTACAATAGGGCTGTTCATAGCACTACTAATTGTTCTCCATTTGAAATTGTTTATGGTTTTAATCCGCTTACTCCTTTGGATGTTTTGCCATTTCCATCTAATGATTTTGTGAGTGTTGATGCTAGTTCAAAGGCAGATTTCATGAGGAAGTTACATAAGCAGGTTAAGGAAAGGATTGAGAAGCAAAATGCCAAAGTAGCTTCTAGAGTGAATAAAGGAAGAAAGCCAATGCTTTTTCAGCCTGGTGATTGGGTTTGGGTACATTTTCGCAAAGAAAGGTTCCCACAGCAACGCAAGTCTAAGTTAAATCCACGAGGAGATGGTCCTTTTCAAATACTTGAAAGGATTAATGATAATGCGTATAAAGTGGATTTGCCAGGTGAGTATAATGTGAGTGCTTCGTTTAATGTTGCTGATTTAAGTCCTTTTGATGTAGGTGATGCTTATGATTCGAGGGCGAATCCTTTTGAGGAGAGGGGAAATGTTGTGGAACAACGAGCACACCACAAGGATGAGCAAGGCCTAGGACGTGAGGACCAAGTTGAGGAGATCATAAATCCAATTATTCTGCCACAAGGTCCTATAACTAGATCGCGAGCCAAAAAGATTTAGCAAGCACTAATTTGCCATTTGCAAGATTTGGTGAATTTGGCTAACTATGGTTTGTAAGGAATTACAAGCTTGGAGACAAGACCAAAGGAAGTCAATTACAACTTGCTACAAGTTGTAATTCACGAATGAGGCTTGTAATTAATATGTATTAAGGCCCACTAGTTATGCTCATTTAAAAAGTAAGGGCCCTGTTTGTTTGGTATTAAATTAGGACTTTGATTACTTTATTATTTCTTAAAATTTGATTAGAAAGCCAAACGCTACTTAATAACCCTAATTAGGGTTTAGCTATTTATATCTCATTTAGGGTTGTAAGACATCAGTTTTGAAGTTTTGGACGAATTTATTAACCTAAAGCCGAATTGCTTTTATCTTTGTGTTCTTGCTTGAATACATGCTTCAGAAACATTCAAGTAGTTTGATCAACTTTCTTGTGGAGTGTTTCGAATCTGGGATTTAGAAACTGACTTGTTTCGAAATCTTGGATCTTTGATCAATTCAAGGTAATCTGAAATCTAACCTAATCCTTGGGGGTTGTACCGAATTCGACTAGGGGTTTTCAAGTTAATGCTGTGGGGGTTCGAAATCAAGGGGTTCTCAGGCTTATTCTTGGAGGTTCCGTATCAACTAGGAAGGGTAGAGATAGTATCTTAGTGGTTGTTGATCGATTTAGTAAGATGGCACATTTTATTCCATGTCATAAAGCTGATGATGCAAAAGTTGTGGCTGATTTGTTCTTTAAGGATGTAGTTCGTTTACATGGACTGCCTAGGACAATTGTTTCTGATAGAGATACCAAGTTTTTATACCATTTCTGGCGTGTTTTGTGGAGTAGATTAGGAACTAAGCTTTTGTTTTCTACTACTTGTCATCCACAAACAGTTGGACAAATTGAGGCCGAGAATCGTACACTTGGTATGTTGTTGAGAGCTTTAGTGGGGAAGAATTTGGCTGTTTGGGAAGATTGTTTACCTTTTATTGAATTTGCTTACAATCGTTCTATACATTCTTCTACAGGTTATTCGCCGTTTGAACTTGTTTATGGATTTAACCCACTAACTATTCTTGATCTTGTTTCTTTACCTTCTAATGAGCTTGTAAGTTTAGATGGAGAGAAGAAAGCGGAATTAGTGAAAGCTATACATGAGAAAGCACGAGCTAACATTGAGAGAAAGAACAAGACATATGCTGATGTTGCAAATAGGGGACGTAAGAAGATGGTATTTACCCTGGACAATGGGTTTGGGTGCCTTTCCGCAAGGAAAGGTTTCCAAGTCAAAGGAAGAACAAGCTGGATGTACGTGGTGATGGTCCTTTCCAAGTATTGGAGAAAATCAATGACAATGCCTACAAGATCGACTTACCTGGTGAGTATGGTGTTAGTGCTACTTTTAATGTAACTGATTTATCTCCTTTTGATGATGCAGATTTGAGGACAAATCTTTTTAAAGAAGGGGAGAATGATGTGAACCAGCATAGCAAGGATCCATTGGTGCTACAACAAGGGCCATTGACGAGGAATAAAGCAAGGAAGTATGGCATCACTCTTTGATAGAGACGTCACAAGGCTACATGCAACATTTTGTTGAAGAGGAGCTGAAGGTGCACGATATGGCTGATCAAGGATGCAAATTGGAGCATATTTGGCTCAAGTCACTAGTTGGGCTTATTTATAGTTAAATAATTAGCTGAACTTGTTATTTTAATGTGTTTTTGGGCCTGTTTTAAGCCCAATCCGCCCCAAACACTTTTAGGGCTATTTTTATTATTTTCCTTCATGGTTTAGGAATTAGAAAAGGGTATTTAAACCTAATATTGATGTAAAAACGGACAGCCATCTTAGTTTTGAAGTTTTGGACGAATTAATTAACCTAAAGCCGAATTGCTTATATCTTTGTGTTCTTGCTTAAATACATGCTTCAGAAACATTCAAGTAGTTTGATCAACTTTCTTGTGGAGTGTTTCGAATATGGGATTTAGGAACTGACTTGTTTCGAAATCTTAGATCTTTGATCAATTCAAGGTAATCTGAAATCTAACCTAATCCTTGGAGGTTGTACCGAATTCGACTAGGGGTTTTCAAGTTAATGCTGTGGGGGTTCGAAATCAAGGGGTTCTCAGGCTTATTCTTGGAGGTTCCGTATCACTCTTGGAATGCATATTCAAGACTTTATTACAAGAGAGGTGACTGAATTAGCATGGGACAAGTGCGAGAAGGAACTAGAAGACCAACCCAAGCTAGTCATGGTGTTGAATTGTACACATGGTGCTGAAATGTGCGAATTGTCCAGCCAGTTTCACAACCACCCTGTGAAATGTGCTGCTTGTCCATAAAGTCTCACAGGGTACCTGTGAGATCGTGTGGTGTGAGGGATTTCAGCAAGAAGGACTTTGGCATGCTTAACACATGTTTGGGGCGTGTTTTTGAGTCTTTTAAGTGGTCCCCTCCATATTTTGCTTATTAGGACCTTATTGTAATATTTAGTTAATAGTTTTCCTTATAGGAAAAGGATTTTGACCTTTTTACTTTCCTTTTCAGATTAGGTTTTTATTGTAATATTTAGTTAATAGTTTTCCTTATAGGAAAAGGATTTTGATCTTTTTACTTTCCTTTTCAGATTAGGTTTTTATTGTAATATTTAGTTAATAGTTTTCCTTATAGGAAAATGATTTTGACCTTTTTACTTTCCTTTTCAGATTAGGTTTTTGCCTTTCACTATAAAAGGCTTATTATCATGCTTGTAAGGATACTTTTAGATCAATTGAATTTCATATTGCTTCTTAAGCAAATTTCGCCTTCTTTGAGAGTGAGTGAGTGAATTGCTTCTTTCATTGATTGCATCACGAATCAGGATTACTTATCAATTTCGATTGTGGCGTTATTCTGAATTCGACCTTCCAAATCCTTCCATTATTAGTGTTCTAGCTTCGCTAAGCATAGGGTGCTATAGAGGGTGGTTTATCCTTCGTTCTTGAATTCTCTATCGAAGAGTGCGTCGGGGTTTGAGGCCTTAATTGCCATAGGGTTCCGCGTCAAGACGTGAGTTCTTCCCCAAATGATCAAATAATTCAAGCAATGCAACATCAATTTGAACGTATGTTCAAAATGATTGGAGATGTAAGAGATCATTTAGAAAACCATGATGATGCGATTACCACATTGCAAGGTGAGCCAAGGCATAGAAGGCAACCAGCCTTTGTTAATGATGAATATTATGGAGGAATTGACACAAATGATGATCAAGCAACCATTATTGGAGGGAATGCTCATCCTAGAAGGAAAAATAGGAGAGCAAGGTTTGACGGCATTGATCAAAATATAGGCAGCATGATGTGAGCCTGCCTTGCTGGGATTTAATTCCTAAGGAAGCTCAAGCTACAGATCGTCTCCAAAACATAAGAACACCAACCAGCACCTTCAACCCAACACCAACTTGTGATGTAAAACTGAAACTATATGGCTGGAAACCAAAGATTCAAGACCCAACCCCAACTTGTGAAGGAAAAACCTTGAATATAAGTTAAGACCTAGCAAACTTGGTTATTTTTGCAAGGAATTCGTGCAAGTTCTAACCAGAACTCAAAAGAAGGCTAAAAACCTCTCAAAGCTCTAAAAAATGGAGAGAAAACTCAGAATATTCATTAAGTTCAAAATCTGCCATTACATCTGTTTTTAAAGACTTAAAGAAAGCATAAAACAAGTGAAATGATGGAAAAATACAAATATAATAATGTGGTTACATAAAACAAATTGGGCAGCCATATAGCTTGTCTCCCACTAGCTTTTAAAAGGCATGGGCAGCCTTATAGCTTGTCTCCCACTAGCTTTTAAAAGGCATCTTTGACTCCCAATGTGAATTTCAGCCACTCTTAATATATGGACATCCAATGGAACGTGAATGGTATGTATTTAGCTCCCAAAGGTATAATGATGGATGCCAATATGTATTCTAACTCCTTTGGGTCAATTGGCCTCTTGGGTAGATTGCAATTTGGACACATGCAACCAAACAGCTTCTTTGCTCTTATTTTCTTCAAGTCTTAACGTTCCAATTGTATTGAGAACATATAGATGTTTGGAAACTAATCCTTGAAGTTTTCTTGCCATTGATCGAGTAACAGGTCCTTGGTGTTGTATGCTAGCAATCAGATCCTCATCACAGCATGAAAATGAAGATTTCTTCCTTCCAAGGAAAGAATGACCCAGTGATGAGAAAACTATAAGCAATCTTGGTGAATCTACACAATGCAGCAAATATGTTGATGATATCATTATGCCAAGTGGACCAATCACAAGATCACAACCAAAGAAACTCCAGCATGTGTTCCAAAACTTCATTCAAAGGTGGATTAATGAAGAATGAGACAAACTTGTACTGAATATGAAGGAACATGAAGAGGAAGTCAGAAACTCACCAAGAAGCATGAAGAATCTGCCCATAAATTTGGTGATGGGCATTAGCACGAATTTAAAATATAATATTGATGTGGTTTAGTGCTAGTGTGACTAGACACATGTGAACCAACACCAAAGTGCATGTAGAATTTGTCCATCAATATTGTCAGAATTATAGGCAGTAATTTAGAATATATTATTGATGTGGATGGGAAATTAATGCTAGTGTGACTAGATAAATGTAAACCTAGAATTTTAAGCCATTAGTTCTTCTTTTGCAGCTATATAGGGAGAGAAAAAAGAACTCAAAAGGGTGGACACGAATTTCCAGTTTATGCTGAATATAATTGATGTGTTTTCAAGTTTGAGAGGTTTTCTTCTTATTCTTGTTGCATGAAGAATTGGTTCTAACTTATCAAGTCTGACTTGTGGCATTTAAATCAATTCATTTCTTCAACCTAATCACTCAAGTTTTCAATTACAGGTTAGTTGTGGGTTTGGTAGGGTGGATTTATTTTTGAGTTCTATGATTCTATGCTAGATGTGTATGTGGAGTTCTAGATGTAATATTTGATCCATGGGTTCCGCATCATTTGGTATCAGAGCTTTGGCTTGAAGATAAATCTCTAGGTATCTTTTATGTTTTAATTATCTCAGTTTCTTTCTTGTTCTTATTTATCATCTAAATCTCCTCATTTTTTCTGTTCTTGTTGCACCTTGTTCTTGTTCTTTAGATTTTGTGTTCTTATCTTTCATTTTCTATTATTTTTTACTAAAAGTTCAAAGAAAAAAATGTAAAAGATAAAAAAAAAAGAACTAGATTTAGTTTCTATATCTAATAATTTTTCTGTTCTTGCTGCACCTTGTTCTTATTCTTCAAATCTGTATTTTTTTATCCTTTATTTTTCTATTCTTGTTTATTGAAAGTTCAACAAAAAAAAAGAAGGAAAAGATCTAAAGAAAAAAAAAAGAAAAAAAGGAATAAGATTCAACTTCCTCAATATATGAAAAAAAAAAGTTCGTACCTATTTTTGTCCAGTATTTTTTTACACAAGTATGTAAGAATTTTTGCTTATTTAAGCCATTAACAGCTCTCTATCTTATTATACTTAATCAAATTACATCAGTTCCTCATTTTGATTTGGTTTAGCATTTAAAATCTGAAATTTAGAGCATAGCTTACATTGGGAATAGATTTAGGTTGCATATTCAGATTACTTATTGGAGTGATTTGAATTCTATTTTTTCAATATCAAGAATTTTTTTTCTTTGTATTCTTAGTTTCATTCTTTCATATACCTTTTGTTTCTTTTATGCATTAAGTAGCTAATTCTTAATCATAGTTACTTTGGTTTGATTAACACAAATACTTTTTGCTTCTTGTGTTAACTTTCAGTTCTTGTTGTTTAAATTAAATTGCTTCTAGAATTGCTGAATTCATTTTGTTCATTAGGTTTCTTGTAGTCTTTAAAATAAAACTTGTTTTACTTGATTTAAGTGGATTCAGTTATGAAATTCAACTTGATAAAAGAAGAATTGAGAGGTAAAAAGGACCAAGTTTTGATTGAAATATAAGGAGTAACAATCTGATCTTGAGTAAAACATGTAAGGGAGTGTGGTGAGAAAATTTTCTTTACTAACATTTTCTTGTAGGTTATTCTCAAATCATGTCAAATTCTGGAAGTGAAAAACGTGATATGACCATAAATGACATAGTCTTCATGTTAGAGGCAATGCAAAGGAGATTTGAAAGGTTTCATTTGGTCATAAACAACATGAGAGGTGATGTAAACAGTATAATGCAAATGCAACGAAATAATACTAATCGAAGGGGACAGAATAGAGGAAGAGAAAAGATGATAAATGATGATGAGGTCAAAAGGGAAGATGATGAAGAAAGTGAGAGATCAATAGTGACGCGGAACCCTATGGTAATGAAGGCCTCAAATCCCAACGCACGATTGATAGAAGAAAAACCAAGAACGAAGGAAAAACCACCTTCTAAAGCACCCAATTGCTTAGCAAAGCACGAACACTTATAACGGAAGGATTTAGGAAGCTCGAATTAGAAGAACGCCACAATCGAAATTGATAAGTAAATCTAATTCTTCATGCAATCAAATGAAAAAGAGAATCCACTCCTGTTCCATGATGGCCGAAATTTTCAATAAGAAAATTGAGAATATAATTTTTCATTAAGTGTGCTTACAAGAAAAATAAGGCCCTATTTATACTAAAAGGCACACATAAATCTGAAACCCTAATTCTAATGGAAAAAGGAAAGCTACAAAGTCAAAATCCTAACCCATTAAGGAAAATATAAAGTATGGAAACAAATTAATATTATGAAATAACTAAATAGGAAACCACACATCCTAATCCAATAAGGAAAATATAAAGTATAAAAAAAATGGCGAAACTAAATCCCTTTAAAATAAGACCACGCCCCACACTATTTGGGCTATCCATGGGCCTTAAATTACTTCCTAAGACTGTATATGAACCCCCATGGACCTTTCTTGCACGTTGGATCTCTTTAGCTTCCATATTCACACTAAGCATCATAATCAGCTTTGGTGTGCCTTCTTCAAGCTCTATTGTGCACTTTTCCATTGCCATTTCAGTCACTTCCTTTGAAATTTGATCTTGAATATGCAATCCCATAGCTGCTCCAAACTTCTTAGCTCTGCTCCTAGTCAATGGCCCATTTGGAAGCACCAATGGATCCTTACCTCGTGGCTAGTTCGTATCATTCTCCCCCTCTTCAAAAAGATTTGTCCTCAAATCTGCATCATCATAAGGAGATAAATCAGACACATTAAAAGTAGTACTGACACCATACTCACCAGGCAAGTCTATCTTGTATGCATTATCATTGATCTTTGCCAACATTTGAAATGGACCATCACCACGTGCATCAAGCTTATTCTTCCTTTGATTTGGAAACCTCTCCTTTCGGAAGTGTGCCCAAACCCAATCCCCAGGAGCAAACACTATCTTCTTGCGTCCTCTATTCGCTCGATCAGCATATGATTTGTTCTTTTTCTCCATATTAACTCGAGCTTTCTCATGCATAGCCTTCACCAATTCTGCTTTCCTGTCTCCATCTAAACTAACAAGCTCATGTGAAGGTAAAGGAATAAGATCAAGTACAGTTAATGGGTTAAAACCATAAACAAGCTCAAATGGCGAATAACCTGTAGAAGAATGAATAGAACGATTATAAGCAAACTCAATAAAAGGTAAACAATCTTCCCAAGCAGCCAAATTCTTTCTCACTATAGCTCTCAACAATGTACCAAGTGTACGATTAACTACCTTTGTTTGCCCATCTGTTTGTGGACGACAAGTAGTAGAAAACAAAAGCTTAGTTCCTAATCTACCACATAAAACTCTCCAAAAATGGGACAAAAACTTAGCATCTCTATCAGACACAATAGTCCTAGGCACCCCATGTAGTCGAACTACTTCTCTAAAGAACAAATCAGCTACAACAATCGCATCATCAGCTATATGACAAGGAATAAAATGTGCCATCTTACTAAACCTGTCAACAACTACAAAAATGTTATCCCTACCTTTTCTAGTTCTAGGTAATCCAAGCACAAAATCCATGCTAATATCAATCCAAGGTGAACTAGGTACAGGTAAAGGCATATATAGACCATGAGACATAGACTTAGATTTCGCCTGTCTACAAGCAATACAAGCAGAACACAATCTCTCAACATCCTTACGCATAGATGGCCAATAAAAATGCTCAAACAAGATATCATAAGTCTTAGCTACCCCAAAATGTCCCATCAATCCCCCATAATGAGATTCTAACACAAGCAAATCACGCATGGAACATTTAGGCACACATAATTTATTTCCCTTAAACAAGTATCCATCATGCCTATAAAATGAATTAAAAGCTCCATGTTCACATGCAACATACACATTGCCAAAATCAACATCACCT
Source organism: Garcia nutans (assembly GCA_947685225.1). Lineage (NCBI taxonomy): Eukaryota > Viridiplantae > Streptophyta > Magnoliopsida > Malpighiales > Euphorbiaceae > Garcia > Garcia nutans. The sequence continues at coordinate 24,067,906 of CANTUV010000044.1, forward strand.
ACATATAAGTCCTTAACGTACTCAAAACCAAGCAATTTAGAACTCAACATAGATAGTAATGTATATCTTCTAGACAACACATCAGCCACTATATTATCCTTTCCTTGCTTGTATTTAACAATATAAGGGAATTGTTCTATAAATTCTATCCACTTACCATGCCTCTTGTTCAACTTACCTTGTCCCTTCAAGTGTTTGAGGGACTCATGATCCGTATGTATCACGAACTCCTTTGGAAGGAGGAGTGCTGCCACACGTCCAATGCTCTCACCAAGGCATACAACTCCTTATCATAAGTGGAATAGTTCAATTGTGCACCATTGAGTTTCTCACTAAAATAGGCTATGGCCTCTTGCTCTTGTATCAATATAGCTCTAATACCTACACCATAAGCATCACACTCAATCTCAAATGTACTCTTAAAATTAGGTAATGATAAAATAGGAGCGGATGTCAACTTCCCTTCCAGGCAGTCGAAGGCTTTTTGTTGCTCCTCTCCCCCATTGGAACCCAACTTCCTTTTTGATTATGCTAGTTAACAGTGCTGCAATAGTAGAAAAGTTCTTCACGAACCTCCTATAGAAACTAGCCAATCCATGAAAGCTCCTCACGTCCGTCACACTCTTTGGAGTAGGCCACTCCTTTATAGCTTTCACTTTCTCTTCATCTACTTCAACGCCCCTGCGCAGTCACAACAAAACCAAGAAACACAAGCCTATCTATGCAAAATGTGCATTTCTTAAGCTTGGCATATAAGTTTTCATTTCTCAATACTTCCAAAACTAGCCTAGCATGCTCAACATGGTCATCCAAAGTCTTACTATAAATCAGAATATCATCAAAATAGACTACAACAAATTTGCCTAAATAAGCTCTCAAAACATGGTTTATTAGTCTCATAAAAGTACTAGGTGCATTAGACAACCCAAAAGGCATTACTAACCACTCATATAGACCATATTTAGTTTTAAATGCTGTTTTCCATTCATCACCAGGTTTCATACGAATTTGATGATATCCACTCATAAGATCAATTTTAGAAAAATACCTGGTACCATGCAGCTCATCCAACATGTCATCAAGTCGTGGTATAGGATGCCGATACTTCACTGTGATCTTATTTACAGCCCTACAATCAACACATTCTCCACGTGCCATCCTTCTTTGGAACCAACAACACAGGAACAGCACACGGACTCAAACTCTCTCTAATCAGCCCTTTCTCCAGGAACTCATCTACTTGCTTTTGCATCTCTTTCGTTTCCATGGGATTACTCCGGTAAGCTGGTCTATTTGGGATGGTAGAACCAGGCACGAAGTCTATTTGATGCTCAATTCCTCTTTGCGGTGGCAATCCACTAGGTAATTCATCGGGAAACACATCCTGAAAATCCTGCAACAAAGACACAAAACTAGAAGGCAAACTATCAAGCGAAACATTAGTGTCAGCAAACAAAGTTTCTTTGTATCTAATGAGCAATAATGGCTACCCAATAGACATTGCAAAATTAACCTCTCTCGCTCTTGCATAAAAAGTTTGTTTTGCTCTCCCTTCTTTCTTATTTTCTCTCACCAATGGGCCATTTATTTGTTTTGTTTCTTTTCTAGCCTCTTTTCCCATTTTCTTTTCACTCTCACACCTTATCATGTTCTCTCAAACTCCCTTTAATTTTTGAATTGGTAGCCCCAACTTGCCTCTCTGCCTCAATCATCTTTCTTTGATCTTCATACACTTTTAGGGGTGATAATGGAACAAGAGTGACCTGTTTTCCTTCATAGGTAAATGTGTACCTATTAGAAAACACATCATGTTGCGCTCTCCGATCATATTGCCACGGTCTGCCCAACAACATATGTCCAACTTGCATAGGAACTACATCACAATCAACTTCATCTTTGTACCAGCCTATTGAAAATGGTACCCTCACTCGCTTAGTTACTTTCACCTCACCACTATCATTAAACCACCGCAACTTATAAGGATTGGGATGCTTCATACATTCTAACCCCAATTTTTCAACCATAGTAGTACTTGCAGCATTAGTACAGCTCTCACTATCAATAATAAGTGTACAAACTTTATTATTCACTAAGCATCTAGTATGAAAAATATTATTACGCTGTACTAGACTTTCCTCTTTCACCTGCATATTCAATGCACGCCTAGCAACTAACAATTCACCATGCTCAGCTAACAAAGTACAATCAACATGCTCATCACTACCAACATCATCATATATAGGAGAATCAAAGTTCCCAACTTCATCATTATCATTATCACTAGGTTCAGAATCAGACACAACATCACCATCAGCTGTAGCAATCATAACTCTTTTATTTGGACATTGGGATGCATTATGCCCATTCCCTAAACACTTAAAACATTTAATCTCCCTACTAGGAGTGGTAGTGTTAGGCGTACCTGTTTGCTTGTTTGGACCACTAGATGGCCCTTTTCCACTGGAGGTTGCAGCATTGCTTTTCTGGAATGAATTCTTGAACTCCCCTTTCTCTCCACCCCTATTGGCTGAATTTGCCCCACCACTATATTGGGGTCCTCTATAGGCCGAATTACTCCCAAACACATTTTGTGGTCTCCCATAGCCAAGTTTGGTGGACCTCTTGCCCTTTAACCTCCTCTCTATCTTCATAGCTTTATCAACCATCTCCTCCATGGTATTGTAATCATACATGTCCAGCTCACTTGCAATATTCTGATTAAGTCCTCCAAGAAATCTAGACATCATCCGTTGTTCATCTTCCTCAATATTGGCTCTAGCCATGATCATCTCCATCTCCTTATGGTACTCTTCTACACTCTTGCCACCTTGCACCAGTCGTGCTAAGCGATTATAAAGATCCCTATAATAATGAGAAGGGATAAAACGATGTCTCATCAGGTCTCTCAACTCCTCCCATGCGGGTACGGCTCTCAACCCCTTGCCTCTTCTAGTGGATTTTAGTTGATCCCACCAGAATGTTGCATAACCCTTGAACTCCACAGCTACAATGTGTGACTTCTTTTCTTCAGAATAATTATGGCACTCAAAAATTTGCTCTACTTTGCGCTCCCATTCAATGTATTCTTCAGCATTGTTATTCCCTCTAAATTCAGGAACCTTCATTTTGATGGAAGTCAAATCATTATCATTGATAGGTGCTTGATAAATTCCAGCTTCTCCTTCTTCAAATCCATAATCAGCCACACGGCCTCTCTCATATGCACCTCTTGGTGCCCTCCTCCTAATTGGCTCTTCTCTCTCTTCAGCTCTTGCTGGTTGTAGAATTCTCTGTGGTAGCCTTATTGGAGTAGGTTGTTGTGCTTGCATTATGCGTTCCATGGACTGCTGCAAGCTAGCCAACGTATTTTCTATTCTTTCCATATTGTCCTCATTTGCTTGCTTGTACATCTCAAGATCATCTGTAATATCTCGGATACTCATCTCTTCTTTCTCAACAGCTATGCCTTTATCTCTATTAGAATTGCTACTCATTATCTCACAAAACAAAGAACTCACCTTCGCTAATTCTTCGATTGCACTTCAGAACAAAGGCTCACAAATCAATCACCAAGCACGTTCAAGGGAACTAGAACCTAAATCCTAGAATGACACCTAGAAAGAAACTTGACAAATTTGGAGGCAACACAAGAAAATTTTGTTTCACACGATTATATCAACCAGAATATAGAATCAAACAAATAATACTCTAGCAATGTCACCGCATCAAAGAGGTCAAAAATTATGACGAATCTGGTCAAAATGTATCAAAACCAACTCACCTTAGCAAGTTAGTTTATGGACCTAATAATTCTACCCAAGAAAGCTAGTATCAAGACTCCCCAAGAATTCAATTTCGAAAAAGGAAACTTCCAAATCAGCAAGAAAAACGTAATAAAACAGCCCCTCAATTGACCGAAATTGGTGGCCAAAATTTTGAATACTTTCAACCTGATTCAAAACGATTCTAATAACTTAAATTACTAGAAAAGCAAAGAATTTTTGTTGAAGTGATTTTGTACTCTTTTAAAGATTTTTTTTAAGGATATGGTCACTATCCTTGGATCACCAACGAAACACAAGGCCTTTAGTCCAATTTATACCCAATTCGGAATAAGAAAAATGTATTTCGAATCAAAAGGCAAGAACACAATTTCAAAATTGAACAAAGAATTCTATAACCCTAATTCGAAAATCCAATTAGAACCTTAACGGAACAACTAAAACAACCCTAGAAAGACAGATAGATAAAGATTTACCTGTAATTGGCTCTGATACCAAATGATGCGAAACCCTATGGCAATAAAGGCCTCAAACCCCAACGCACGATTGATAGAAGAAAAACCAAGAACGAAGGAAAAACCACCTTCTAAAGTACCCAATTGCTTAGCAAAGCACGAACACTTATAACGGAAGGATTTAGGAAGCTCGAATTAGAAGAACGCCACAATCGAAATTGATAAGTAAATCTAATTCTTCATGCAATCAAAAGAAAAAGAGAATCCACTCCTGTTCTATGATGGCCGAAATTTTCAATAAGAAAATTGAGAATATAATTTTTCATTAAGTGTGCTTACAAGAAAAATAAGGTCCTATTTATACTAAAAGGCACACATAAATCCGAAACCCTAATTCTAATGGAAAAAGGAAAGCTACAAAGTCAAAATCATAACTCATTAAGGAAAATATAAAGTATGGAAACAAATTAATATTCTGAAATAACTAAATAGGAAACCACACATCCTAACCCAATAATGAAAATATAAAGTATAAAAAAATGGCCAAACTAAATCCCTTTAAAATAAGAACACGCCCCACACTATTTGGGCTGTCCATGGGCCTTAAATTACTTCCCAAGGCTGTATATGAACCCCCATGGACCTTTCTTGCACGTTGGACCTCTTTAGCTAGCCTTTAGCTTCCATATTCACACTAAGCATCATAATCAGCTTTGGTGTGCCTTCTTCAAACTCTATTGTGCACTTTTCCATTGCCATTTCAGTCACTTCCTTTGAAACTTGATCTTGAATATGCAATCCCATAGCTGCTCCAAACTTCTTAGCTCTGCTCCTAGTCAATGGCCCATTTGGAAGCACCAATGGATCCTTACCTCATGGCTGGTTCGTATCAAATAGCCCAAAGAAGACCTAAAAGAAGGGACAGTAACATATCTTCAATAAAAATGAAGACACCATCATTCAAGGGGAGAAATGATACTGAAGCTTACCTTGAATGGGAAAGAAAAGTTGAGTTGGTATTTGATTGTCATAATTATAGTGAAATAAAGAAAGTTAAAATTGCAGCAGTTGAATTCACAGATTATTCACTAATTTTGTTGGATCAATTGATGATTTCTAGGAGAAGAAATGGAGAAAGAATAATCACTAATTGGGCTGAAATGAAAACTTTGATGAGAAAGAGATTTGTACCATCTTACTACTATCGAGAGCTTCACCAAAGATTACAGCGGTTAACTCAAGGATCCATGTCAGTGGAGGATTACCATAAAGAGACAGAGGTGATCATGAATAGAACTAATATAGAGGAGGATCCAGAAATCACTATGGCTGGATTTTTTTAGTGGGCTGAATAGGGAGATTGCCAACATAATTGAATTACATGATTATGTGGAGCTTGAAGATATGGTACACATGGCCATGAAAGTGGAGAAGCAACTGAAACTCAAGGGAGCAGCAAAGGAATTTTCTAATTCCAGCCCTAGTTTCTGATGTGAACCAGCATAGCAAGGATCCATTGGTGCTACAACAAGGGCCATTGACGAGGAATAAAGCAAGGAAATATGGCATCACTCTTGGAATGCATATTCAATACTTTATTACAAGAGAGGTGACTGAATTAGCATGGGACAAGTGCGAGAAGGAACTAGAAGACCAACCCAAGCTAGTCATGGTGCTGAATTGTACACATGGTGCTGAAATGTGCGAATTGTCCAGCCAATACCACAACCACCCTGTGAAATGTGCTGCTTGTCCAGAAAGTCCCACAACCCCCTGTGAAATCTACTGTTTCACAACCCCCTATACCAGTTTCAGCAAGAACGACTTTGGCATGCTTAACACATGTTTGGGGGCGTGTTTTTGAGTCTTCTAAGTGGTCCCCTCCATATTTTACTTATTAGGTTTTTATTGTAATATTTAGTTAATAGTTTTCCTTATAGGAAATATGTTGATGATATCATTATGCCAAGTGGACCAATCACAAGATCACAATCAAAGAAACTCCAGCATGTGTTCCAGCACTTCATTCAAAGGTGGATTAATGAAGAGGGAGACCAACTTGTAGTGAATATGATGGATCATGAAGAGGAAGTCAGAAAATCACCAACAAGCATGAAGAATCTGCCCATAAGTATGGTGATGGGCATTAGCACGAATTTGGAATATAATATTGACATGGTTTAGTGCTAGTGTGACTAGACACATGTGAACCAACACCAAAATGCATGTGGAATCTGCCCATCAATGTTGTCATAATTATGGGCAGTAATTTAGAGTATATTATTGATGTGGATGAACAATTAATGCTATTGTGACTAGATACATGTAAACCTAGACTTTTAAGCCATTAGTTCTTCTTTTCCAACTATATAAGGATGGGAAAAAGAACTTAATAGGGTGACTACGAAATTGGCAGATTGTTATCATTGTAATCTAAGTGTTTTCAAGTTTGAGAGGTTTTCTTCTTATTCTTGTTGCATGAAGAATTGGTTCTAACTTATCAAGTTTGACTTGTGGCGTTTTAATCAATTCATTTCTTCATCCCAATCACCCAAGTTCTCAATTACAGGTTAGTTGTGGGTTTGGTAGGGAGGATTTGTTTTTGAGTTCTAAGATTCTATGCTAGATGTGTATGTGGGGTTCTAGATGTAATATTTGATCCATGGGTTCCGCATCATTGATGATGTGATCCCACATCGGCCGTGTAAGGAGATCCTGGCTACTATATAAGCATGGGCTAAACCTCCACTCTTGAGCTAGCTTTTGTGGTGGAGTTAGGGTCCTTGTTCGTATCAGTTGGTATCAGAGCCAACCTTGCACGCACCGGTGTGGTCCTTGTCCCTTCGTTCCTTGGCTCGGGTGCGGGTTAACGAGTGAGTTGGCACAAGCGACTCGTGTGTGGACTGCGGGTAAATGATTGAGTTGGCACGAGCACGAGGACGTGCAGTCTAAAGAAGGGGAGGATGATGTGATCCCACATCGGCCGTGTAAGGAGATCCTGGCTACTATATAAGCATGGGCTAAACCTCCACTCTTGAGCTAGCTTTTGTGGTGGAGTTAGGGTCCTTGTTCGTATCAGTTGGTGGAGATGCAGGGTAGCCAAAGAGTGGAGGTTTAGCCCATGCTTATATAGTAGCCAGGATCTCCTTACACGGCCGATGTGGGATCACATCATCCTCCCCTTCTTTAGACTGCACGTCCTCGTGCTCGTGCCAACTCAATCGTTTACCCGCAGTCCACACACGAGTCGCTTGTGCCAACTCACTCGTTAACCCGCACCCGAGCCAAGGAACGAAGGGACAAGGACCACACCGGTGCGTGCAAGGTTGGCTCTGATACCAACTGATACGAACAAAGGACCCTAACTCCACCACAAAAGCTAGCTCAAGAGTGGAGGTTTAGCCCATGCTTATATAGTAGCCAGGATCTCCTTACACGGCCGATGTGGGATCACATCAGTTTCACTTCAAAGTGGCCAAAGAAAGATGATAATCCTAAAGGGAAGGAGGTTGCCTTTAAAGGAAAAGAAAAGCAAGTTCCAGCTGACCCTAAAGGTAAATCTAAAACATCTAACTCTAATCAAAAGCATAGTATCATTAAATGCTTTAGGTGTTTAGGAGTAGGACATATAGCATCTCAATGTCCAAATAAGAAAATCATGCTGATAAGAGATAATGGTGAAATTGATAGTGCTAGTGAACATGAAAGTGATGATAATGATAATGATAGCATGCCACCATTAGAGAAAATTGAACATATCATTGAATACCCTGCCCATGGTGAATCTTTGGTTATTAGAAGAGCTTTAAACATGAAAATTAAAGGTGACGCAAGTAATCAAAGAGAGAACATTTTTCATACTCATTGCATTGTGAATGGAAAAGTGTGCAGCATGATCATTGATGGGAGTAGTTGTGCAAATATTGCTAGTACTGATTTTGTGAATAAATTAGGGTCAGCATGCACAAAACATCCTAGTCCCTACAAGCTGCAATTGTTGAATGACTGAGGAGAGGTGAAGGTAACAAAGCAGGTTATGTTTACTTTTGCAATTGGGAGATACAAAGATGAGGTTTGTTATGATGTTGTGCCTATGCATGATAGCCATATCATTCTTGGTCGCCCATAGCAGTTTGATAGGAAGGTTTTGCATGATGGCTTTAAGAATCATTATTCTTTCAGCCTAAATCGTTTAAATTTCACTTTTGCTCCATTGTCACCAAAACAATTGTATGAAGATCAAGTGAAGATTTTGAGATTATTTAAAAGGAATTTTGGTGGTGAGGGTAAAACAAATAAAAATGGAGTACAAGAGGCCAAGTGTGAGCAAAAGAATGATAAAAATGGCCCATTGGTGAGAGAAAAAGAGAAAGGGAGAGAAAATAAAAGAGAGTGTTTCTATGTAAAAGAAAAAGAGTTAAGGAGTGCTTTTTGTGAGAAAAGAAGTCTGATTGTACTTAGGTACAAACAGACCTTGATTTCTACATCTGACCTTGATAACCCTTTGCCTAGTTGTGTTCTCTTTTACAGGAATTTGGAGATTTTTTCCAAAAGATGTACCTAAAAGTTTACCACCTTTAAGAGGGATTGAGCATCAAATTGACTTCATTCTGGGCTCCACAATTCCTAATCGACCAGCTTATAGAAGCAATCTAGAGGAAACCAATGAACTTCAAAGGCAAGTGGAGGAGTTGCTAGCAAAGGGACATGTGCATGAAAGTCTTAGTCCATGTGCTGTTTCGGTGTTATTAGTCCTAGAGAATGATGGATCATGGAGAATGTGAGTGGACTGCCAAGCAATCAATAAAATCATGGTGAAGTATAGACATCTAATTCCTAGACTTGATGATATGCTTGATGAGTTGAGTGGTTCTTGCATTTTTACTAAGATTGATTTGAAAAGTGGTTACCATCAAATTAGGATGAAAGAAGGAGATGAGTGGAAAACTGCATTCAAAACAAAATATGGTCTTTATGAGTGGTTAGTTATGCCATTTGGTTTATCTAATGCACCTAGTACATTCATGATATTAATGAACCATATTTTGCGTGCATATCTTGGTAAATTTTTTGTTGTATATTTTGATGACATACTCATTTATAGCAAATTAGTAGATGAGCATGTAGAACATATTAGGGTTCTTCTTGATGTTTTAAGAAAGGAAGAATTGTATGCAACTTGAAAATGTGCATGTTTTGTAGTGATAAAATCATATTCTTAGGTTTTATGGTTAGTGCACAAGGAATTGAGAGTGAGGTAAGAAGTTTTCATGGTTTTGCTAGTTTCTATAGAAGGTTTGTTAAAGATTTTAGTTCCATTGTTGCACCATTAAATGAATTGGTAAAAAAAGATGTAAAGTTTAATTGGACCGAAATTCATGAAAAGGCATTTAATTTGTTGAAAGAAAGGTTAACTATTGCTCAAATTCTTGTTTTACCAAATTTTGATAAGACCTTTGAATTAGAGTGTGATGCTTCAGGTGTGGGCATAGGTGCTATTTTGATGCAAGAAGGGAAACCAATTGCATATTTTAGTGAGAAGCTTCATTGATACGAAACTCATGGATCAAATATTATATCTAGAACCCCACATAAACATATAGCGTAGAATCTTAGAACTCAAAAATAAATCCTCCATACCAAACCCACAACTAACCTGTATTGAGAACTTGGGTGATTGGGATGAAGTAAATGAATTGATTTAAAATGCAACAAGTCAGACTTGATAAATTAGAACCAATTCTTCATGCAACAAGAATAAGAAGAAAACCTTTCAAACTTGAAAATACATAAATTACAATCAATATATTATGGAAATTCGTATCATCCCCTTTAGTCCTTTCCACCCCTATCTATATAGCTGGAAATGAAGAATTAATGGCTTAGAAATCTAGGCTCACATGTATCTAGTCACACTAGCAATAATTATTCATCCACATCAATATTATATTCTCACTTAGTGCCCATAATTCTGATAATATTGATGGGTAGATTCTATATGCTTTTTGGTTTTGGTTCACATGTGTCTAGTCACACTAGTACTAAACCACATCAATATTATATTGTAAATTCATGTTAATGCCTATCAATATATTTATGGGCAGATTCTTCATCCTTTTTGGTGAGTTTTTGACTTCTCCTTCATGATTCTTCATATTCAGTACAAGTTGGTCTCCCTCTTCATTAATCCATCTTTGAATGAAGTGTTGGAATACATACTGGAGTTTCTTTGATTTTGATCTTGTGATTGGTCCACTTGGCATAATGATATCATCAACATATTTGCTGCCTTTTGTAGATTCATCAAGCTTGCTTATAGTTTCCTCATCATTCCCTCCTTGCTAAAAAAGATTTGTCCTTAAATTTGAACCTACATCAAAAGGAGAAAGATCACTAACATTGAAAGTTGCAGAAACATTATACTCACCTGGTAGATCAATTTTGTAGGCATTATCATTGATTCGTTCTAAAACTTGAAATGGGTCATCTCCCCTTGCATCCAACTTGGATTTCTTTTGTTTAGGAAACCTTTTCTTCCTCATATGAACCCATACCCAATCACTAGATTGGAAAACTACATGCTTCCTTCTTCTATTTGCATTATGGGAAATGATTCATATTTCTTCTCAAGATGAGCTCGTGCCTTTTCATGTATCTTCTTAACCAACTCCGCTTTCCTTTCACCATCTAAGTTAGTTATTTCATTTAATGGCAAAAGAAACAGATCAAGTGGTGTAAGCGGATTAAAGCCATAAATAATTTTAAAAGTTGAATAACCTGTAGAAGAATGTATGCTTCTATTATATGCAAACTCAACTAATGGCAAAAAATCTTCCCAAGTTTTCAAATTCTTACCCACAACAGCATGTAACAAAGATCCTAAAGTTCTATTTACCACTTCTGTTTGTCCATCGGTTTGTGGATGACAAGTTGTAGAGAACAACAATTTAGTACCTAACTTATTCCACAAAATATGCCAAAAATGACTCAAGAACTTCACATCTCTACCACTTACAATTGTTTTAGGAATGCCATGCAAATGAATAACTTCCCCAAAGAACAAATTAGTAATATTTGTTGCATCATAAGTTTTGTGACATGCAATAAAATGAGTCATTTTGCTGAATCTGTCAACAATAACAAATATGCTATCTTTCCCTTTTCTAGTCTTAGGCAGCCCCAAAACAAAGTCCATAGATATGTCAATCCAAGGTGCTTTAGGGATAGGTAAAGGAGTATACAGCCCATGAGGTAAAGACTTAGATTTTGCTTGTTTACATGCAATACACTTGGCACAAATTCTTTGATGCAGCTGGGCCAAGCCCATCTAAAGAGGTCACCCATCCTGGTACTTACCCTGCACCAGCACGCTTAACCGAAAAGAACGTTAACCATTCCTACCAAAAGCTTAAGCTGTCAGTAGAGGCGCACCCATTTTCTTTATTTGTGATATGTCCGAGGGTTTGGAGGGTTGTGGATTAGGTTCGATAAAGGTGGCACTTAAAGTCGAAAGAGACTGGTGAGCCCATGTTTGATCCAAATAAAGGAAATGGGTGCACCTCTGCTAACAGCTTAAGCTTTTGGTAGAAATGGTTAGCATTATTTCCGGTTAAGCGTGCTGGTGCAGGGTCAGTACCAGGATGGGTGACCTTCTGGGAAGTGCTTGGCCCAGCCGTGACCCTCAGCGTGCTGATGCAGGGTCAATACCAAAATGGGTGCCCTCTTGGGAAGTGCTTGGCCCGGCCGCATCATTTGGTATCAGAGCCTATTATCGAGTCTGGTCCCACTACTCCACGTTCGAGGACGAACTTCCTTAAAAGAGGGAGGGAATTATATATTTGAGGGTTTGGAGGGTTGATGTGAACCAGCATAGCAAGGATCCATTGGTGCTACAACAAGTTATAAAGTATTGAATATGCATTCCAAGAGTGATGCCATATTTCTTTGCTTTATTCCTCGTCAATGGCCCTTGTTGTAGCACCAATGGATCCTTGCTATGCTGGTTCACATCAAGGGTTGTGGATCAGGTTCGATAAAGGTGGCACATAAAGTCGAAAGAGACTAGTGAGTCCATATTTGATCCAAATAAAGGAAATGAGTGCGCCTCTGCTGACAGCTTAAGCTTTTGGTAGAAATGGTTAGCATTCTTTCCTATAAAGCGTGCTGGTGCAGGGTCAGTACCAGGATGGGTGACCTTCTGGAAAGTGCTTGGCCCAGCCGCCTCAGCATGCAGGGTCAGTACTAGAATGGGTGCCCTCCTGGGAAGTGCTTGGCCCGGCCGCATCAATTTGAATCAAACATAGACTCACCAGTCTCTTTCAACTTTATGTGCCATCTTGTCGAACTTGATCCATAACACTTGATGAGAAAACTATAAGCAATCTTGGTGAATCTACACAATGCAGTAAATATGTTGATGATATCATTATGCCAAGTGGACCAATCACAAGATCACAATCAAATAAACTCCAACATGTATTCCAACACTTCATTTAAAGGTGGATTAATGAAGAGGGAGACCAACTTATACTGAATATGAAGGAACATGAAGAGGAAGTCAGAGACTATTGTGGAACAACCAGCACACCGCAAGGATGAGCAAGAGTTAGGATGTGAAGAACAAGTTGAGGAGGTCATCAATCCAATTATTCTGCCACAAGGTCCTATAACTAGATCGCGAGCCAAAAAGATTCAGCAAGCACTAATTTGCCATTTGCAAGATTTGGTGAATTTGGCTAACTATGGTTTGCAAGGAATTACAAGCTTGGAGACAAGACCAAAGGAAGTCAATTACAACTTGCTACAAGTTGAAATTCATGAATGAGGCTTGTAATTAATATGTATTAAGGCCCACTAGTTATGCTTATTTAAAAAGTAAGGGCCTTGTTTGTTTTGTATTAAATTAGAACTTTGTTTACTTTATTATTTCTTAAAATTTGATTAGAAAACCAAATGCTACTTAATAACCCTAATTAGGGTTTAGCTATTTATATCTCATTTAGGGTTGTAAGACATCAGTTTTAGTTTTTTGACAAATTATTATCCTAAAAGCCAAATTTTCTTTTATCTTTGTGTTCTTGAGTAGAATGCATGCTTAGAAACATTCAAGTAGTTTGATCAACTTTCTTGTGGAGTGTTTCGATTCTGGGGTTTAGGAACTAGTTTGTTTCAAAATCTTAGGTCTGTGATCAATTCAAGGTGATCTGAAATCTAACCTAATCCTTGGAGGTTGTGCCGAATTCGACTAGGGGTTTTCAAGTTAATGCTGTGGGGGTTCGACATCAAGGAGTTCTCAGGCTTATTCTTGGAGGTTCCATATCAGAGACTCACCAAGAAGCATGAAGAATCTACCCATAAATATGGTGATGGGTATTAGCACGAATTTGGAATATAATATTGATGTGGTTTAGTGCTATTGTGACTAGACACATATGAACCAACACCAAAGTGCATGTAGAATCTGCCCATCAATGTTGTCAGAATTATAGACAGTAATTTAGGGTATATTATTGATATGGATAGATAATTAATGCTAATGTGACTAGATACATGTAAACCTAGAATTTTAAGCTATTAGTTCTTCTTTTGCAGCTATGTAGGGAGGGGAAAAAGAACTCAAAAGGGGTGATATAAATTTCCAGTTTATGTTGAATGTAATTGATGTATTTTCAAGTTTGAGAGGTTTTCTTCTTATTCTTGTTTCATGAAGAATTGGTTCTAACTTATCAAGTTTGACTTGTGGCATTTAAATCAATTCATTTGACATGGACCCTTAGCAACGATGGCAGCAAACCCAACGTATAACAATGGTAGAGAACTCCTTGAAACTTGATAATCACCTCCTAAGGAACCCAACGCCTATAAAGAGAGGCGAACACACTATGATTGAAGGTTTTAGTTGGTAAGAAGAAGGAAAACGCTACAACTCTTGTTGATAAGTAAACTTAATTCTTGATGCAAAGAAAGAATTAAAGAATCCACTCTAATCTCTCTCACACGAAAATTCACAAGAAGAACATGTAGAAGAATTCGAAAATTTTTATTAATTGTTGTAGTCTGAAATTCGGCCTAATAGTGCCCTTAAATAAGGGTTACAAAATTCCTAATTGCATATGGAAAACTAAAACATTCCTAATTGCATAAGGAAAATATTCCTAATTGCACAAGGAAAACATAAAGTATGGAAACAAAATCCTAATCCACTAAGGAAAATATAAAGTATGGAAACAACCAAACTAATCTCTTCAACATAAGAAACGCCCCACACTATTTGGGTTGTCCATGGGCCTTAAATTACTTCCCAAGGCTTTATATGAACCCCCATGGACCTTTCTTGCACATTGGACCTTTCTTTAGCTAGCCTTTAGCTTCCACACTAAGCATCATAATCAGCTTTGGTGTGCCTTCTTCAAGCTCTATCTCCATCTTCTTGAATGATAATTCTTGAAGCTCTTTCGAAATCTCTTCTTGAATATGCAAACCCATACTAGCTTGATATCTCTTTACCTTGCTCCTAGTGATTGGTCCACTTGCTAGCTTCAAGGGATCCTTTCTTGCATCATTCTCCCCCTCTTCAAAAAGATTTGTCCTCAAATCTGCATCATTAAAAGGAGAAAGATCACTTACATTGAAAGTAGCACTAACATTATACGTACATGGTAAGTCGATCTTGTAGGCATTGTCATTAATCTTCTCCAGCACTTGGAATGGGCCATCTCCCCTTGCTTGCAACTTGTTCTTCCTTTGGTTAGGAAACCTCTCTTTTCGAAAATGTACCAAAACCCAATCTCCTACTTGAAACTTAATCTCACGTCTCCCTCTATTTGCATAATCAGCATATCTCTTGTTCCTTTTCTCAATATTTGCCCTTGCTTTCTCATGCATCTCTTTCACCAATTTTGCTTTCTTCTCACCATCTAAACTAACAAGCTCATGAGAAGGTAAAGAAACAAGATCCAAAACTGTTAGTGGGTTAAAACCATAAACAAGCTCAAAAGGTGAATATCCTGTAGAAGAATGAATAGCACGATTATAAGCAAACTCAATAAATGGCAAACAATCTTCCCAAGAACTCAAATTCTTACCCACTAAAGCTCTCAACATGGTACCTAAAGTTCTGTTTACTACTTCTGTTTGTCCATCCTTTTGAGGATGACAAGTGGTGGAAAATAACAACTTGGTACCTAACTTTCCCCAAAGCACACGCCAAAAGTGAGACAAAAACTTGGTGTCTCTATCAGAAACTATGGATTTTGGTATCCCATGAATTCGAACCACATCCCTAAAGAAGAGTTCGGCCACTAAACTAGCATCATCACTCTTATGACATGGAATAAAGTGTGCCATCTTACAAAACCTATCAACAACCACAAATATGCTATCTCTCCCCCTCTTAGTCCTTGGTAATCCTAAAACAAAGTCCATACTAATGTCCATCCAAGGAGAACTAGGAACGGGTAATGGCATATACAAACCATGAGGCATAGATTTAGACTTAGCTTGCCTACAAGCCAAACAAGCCTTACAAATCCGAATTACATCCCTTTTCATATTTGGCCAATAAAAGTGTTCATTCAGCATGTCTAAAGTCTTATCAACTCCAAAATGCCCCATCAAACCCCCACAATGTGATTCTAATACTAGCAAATCTCTCATAGAACACCTAGGCATGCATAATTTCGAACCCTTAAACAAAAATCCATCATGTCTATAGAAAGAATTAAAAGCACCATGCACACAAGCATCATAAACATTGCCAAAATCAGAATCACCAACATATAAGTCCTTTATACATTCAAATCCAAGTAATTTAGTACTCAAAACATTAAGTAAAGCGTACCTCCTTGAAAGTGCACCTGCCACTACATTGTCTTTACCTTGCTTGTATTTGATCACATAAGGAAACTTCTCAATCTTCACAACCCATTTTGCATGTCTTTTATTCAATTTGCCTTGCCCTCTCAAATGCTTCAATGATTCATGGTCCGAATGGATCACGAATTCCTTGGGCAGCAAATAATGCTCCCATACTTCCAATGCTCTCACCAAAGCATATAGCTCGTTGTCATAAGTTGAATAATTCAGCTTTGCTCCATTAAGCTTTTCACTAAAGTATGCAATGGGCTTCTTCTCTTGCATCCAAACAGCTCCAATACCTACACCAGAAGCATCACATTCAATTTCAAAAGTAGAATCAAAGTTAGGTAAATCTAAAACTGGTGTAGTAGAAAGCTTCTCTTTCAAAGCATCAAATGCTTCTTGTTGCTCCTTGTCCCAAACGAATCCCACTTCTTTCTTGATTATGCTAGTCAAGGGGGCTGCCAATGAAATTAGGGACAAATCTCCTATAGAAGCTTGCCAATCCGTGAAAACTCCTCACTTCTGTCACACTTGAAGGATTCGACCACTCTTGGATAGCTTTCACCTTCTCTTGATCAACTTCAATTCCCTGCATACTTACAACAAAACCAAGAAAAACAACCCTATCTAGACAAAAAGAACACTTCTTAAGCTTATCATAAAGGTTTTTCTCCCTAAGGATTTCAAGCACTTTCCTAACATGTTCAACATGTTCTTCCTCAGTTTTTCTATAACTCAGAATATCATCAAAGTAAACTACCACAAACTTACCTAAATAAGCTCTCAAAACATGGTTCATTAATCTCATGAAAGTACTAGGTGCATTAGATAAACCAAAAGGCATAACTAACCATTCATACAAACCATATTTCGTTTTGAAGGCAGTCTTCCATTCATCTCCTGGCTTCATGCAAATTTGATGATAACCACTCATAAGATCAATCTTTGTGAAATATTTCGCCCCATGCAATTCGTCCAACATGTCATCAAGTCTAGGAATGGGATGTCTATACTTCACAGTAATCTTGTTCACAGCCCTACAATCAACACACATCCTCCAAGAACCATCTTTCTTGGGTACTAATAAGACTGGAATGGCACAAGGACTAAGGCTCTCGCGAACCAAGCCTTTCTCCAAAAGCTCTTCAACTTGTCTTTGCATCTCTTTTGTCTCCATAGGATTGCTCCTATATGCTGGCCGGTTTGAAATTGTAGAACCGGGTATGAAATCAATTTGATGTTCAATCCCTCTTAATGGCGGCAAACTACTATGAAGGTCTTCAAGAAACACATCCTTAAAATCCTGCAACAAAGACACAAAACTAGAAGGTAAAGAATCAAGAGATTCTTCAATGTCAGCAAGTAACAATTCTTTATACATAATAATGAGTACAGGCTACCCTACATCTATCTCTCTTGCTCTTGCATAAAAAGTATGTTTTGCTTTTTCTCCTTGCTTATTTTCTCTCACCAATGGGCCATTTATTTGTTTGCTTACTTTCTTTTGACTCTCGGCCTCTTTTTCCTTTCTGCACTCACTCACTTTATTATTTTCTCTCTCCCTACCCTTAGAATTACCCTTGGGTATTGAAGAAACATCATTGGCCGAATTTGAACTCCCTTGGTTTATGTTGGCCGAAACTTCTTTCTCCCTCTCTAGCATCCTCTTCTGATTTTCATACACCTCTTGAGGTGATAATGGTGCTAGAACAACCTTCTTTCCTTCATAAGTTAAGGTATACTTATTAGAAAAGCCATCATGTTGTGCACTTCTATCATGCTGCCATGGTCTTCCTAATAGCAAATGTCCAGCTTGCATTGACACTACATCACACAAAACCTCATCTTTATACCACCCAATGGAGAATGGTACCTTGACTTGCTTCAACACTTTTACTTCCCCAGCGTCATTGAACCATTGCAACTTGCAAGTTAACCCCAATTTTCGAAATAGCTTTATTCTTCAATCTTCTCTCTATCTTCATGGCCTTTTGAACTAACTCTTCCATTGTGTTGAATTCATACATCTCCAATTCATTGTCTATGTTCAAATTCAATCCCCCAAGAAATCGTGACTTCTTCTTGTCTTCATCTTCATCAATATTTGCCCTAGCCATGATCATCTCCATCTCTTCGTGGTACTCTTCCACACTTCTTCCACCTTGAACTAGTCTTGCTAGTCGATTGTACAAATCCCGAATGTAGTGAGATGGTACAAATCGGATCCTCATTAGTTCTTTCAAGGTTGACCATTCAGGAATAGGCCTCATACCTTTCCCTCTTCTATTGGCTTTCAATTGATCCCACCAAAAGGTAGCATACCCCTTGAACTCTATGGCTGCCAAAACTGATTTCTTCTCTTCGGTGTAGTTATGGCATTCGAAAATCTGCTCAACTTTCCTCTCCCATTCTATGAACTTTTCTGCATTATTCTTCCCTTCAAAGGAAGGAATCTTCATCTTGATGGAAGTAAGGTCACCATCAGTGGTAGGTTGATTTCCACATTCATCTTCATCTTCTACCCTTTCGGCTGCTTCTAGGGCTTCAAGATTTCCTTGCCCTTCTCTCCTAAGCACTCTTCTAGCTCGCATAATGGGATTTGGATGTGCGGCTGGCTGTCCTTGTTGCACTTGCTGAATTTGTTGTGCTTGTCGTGCTGCATTCTCTTGCAATCTAGTATCCATCATCTCCATTCGACCAAGCATTGCTGCCAAAGTCTCATTAAGCCTAGCCAAGCTTTCGGTCATAGCTCCTTCTTTGCTAGTCTCTTCTCCTTTTCCAGCCATGTTAACAAACAAACAAACTCAAAGAAACAAGATTAGTAATAATCGAAATTCACTCAAGTGTTTAGAATTACCTCACTTTTCTTGTCTTCCTTGATTGCACTTCAGAACCAAGCTCACCAACCAAGAATTGTCAAGTCGTTCAAGAAACTAGAACCTAAATCCTAGAACTAGATAGAAAACACGACAAGTATCTGGAGGCAATGCAAGGTAATTTTCACTACACGATATAAAACCAAGTATCGACACAAGCAAATGATACTTAGCAATGTAATGGAATTAAAAGCTAGATAAAGAAATCAGAAACAATGAAGACAATAAACAAGACAAATTTGGATATAATGAATAAAAAACAACCCACACTTGGCAAGCTGCTTTATGGACCTAATCATTTCTACCCAAAATGCTAGCTTTTAGACTCTAATTCCCACCTATAACACTCAAATAACATGAATATTAAGGTCCGATTTTCGAATTCCAAAAGCCCCTCAAAAGGTGAAATTTTTTGCCCAAAAATTTTATTACTTCTCACCCACCCAGATCTGATCCTTAGCACCCAAATAGCAAGAATATCAAACAATTTTTGTTGAGGTGGTTTTGTACTCATTTTTTTTTGCTTCCTCTCATTATCCCCTTGATTCGGGACTTAATTTACTCCCAAGGACTTTTCGAAATCTGGACTTAATTCGCAAATCCAGATTCACTCAAGACCAAATCGAAATCAAAATTGAACACAAACTCTAGCTTTTGCTTTCTTTCAAGAACCCTAATCTCGTTTTTGAATCCAATTCAGATGCAAGGCCTAGGTTTCGAAATTCAATCAAACTCCTTTTCCTAGGTTTCAAATTACTCTTTGAACAATCTTTAGGCTTTTCGAATTTTGATATATGACTCTTTTTTTCGAAAATTAAAGACTAGACTCTCTAAGAACCCTAAAACACAGAAACTTAAAAGACCTAAATTAACAAACACTAGAAAGACAAAGTAGATAAAAATTACCTTGTAGCAAGTCTCTGATACCAAATGACGCGGACCCTTAGCAACGATGGCAGCAAACCCAACGTATAACAATGGTAGAGAACTCCTTGAAACTTGATAATCACCTCCTAAGGAACCCAACGCCTATAAAGAGATGCGAACTCACTATGATTGAAGGATTTAGTTGGTAAGAAGAAGGAAAACATTCCTAATTGCATAAGGAAAACATAAAGTATGGAAACAAAATCCTAATCCACTAAGGAAAATATAAAGTATGGAAACAACCAAACTAATCCCTTCAACATAAGAAATACCCCACACTATTTGGGCTGTCCATGGGCCTTAAATTACTTTTCAAGGCTTTATATGAACCCCCATGGACCTTTCTTGCACGTCGGACCTTTCTTTAGCTAGCCTGTAGTTCCACACTAAGCATCATAATCAGCTTTGGTGTGCCTTCTTCAAGCTCTATCTCCATCTTCTTGAATGATAATTCTTGAAGCTCTTTGGAAATCTCTTCTTGAATATGCAAAGCCATACTAGCTTGATATCTCTTTGCCTTGCTCCTAGTGATTGGTCCACTTGCTAGCTTCAACGGATCCTTTCTTGCATTATCATTTCTTCATCCCAATCACCCAAGTTCTCAATTATAGGTTAGTTGTGAGTTTGGTAGGCAGGATTTGTTTTGAGTTAAGAATCTTTGCTAGATGTGTATGTGGGGTTCTAGATGTAATATTTGATCCACGGGTTCAGCATCATTTGGTATCAGATCTTTGGCTTGAAGATAAATCTCTAGGTATCTTTTATGTTTTAATTATCTCAATTTCTTTCTTGTTCTTATTTATCATCTAAATCTCCTCATTTTTTTCTGTTCTTGTTGCACCTTATTCTTATTCTTTAGATATTGTGTTCTTATCTTTCATTTTCTATTGTTGTTTATTAAAAGTTCAAAAAAAGGAAAAAGATCAATAAAAAAAAGAAAAGAACCAAATTCAGTTTTTAAGTCTCTTCATTTTTCTATTTTTGCTGCACCTTGTTCTTGTTATTCAAATCTGTGTTTTTTATTTATCTTTTCATTTTCTAATCTTTTTTATTGAAAGTTCAACAAAAAAATAAGAAGGAAAGGATCAAAAGAAAAAGAAACATAAAGAAAAAAAAAAGGAATCAGATTCAACTTCCTCAATATATGAAAAAAAAAATTTCATACCTGTTTCTGTCCAGTATTTTCCTACACAAGTGTATAAGAGTTTTTGCTTATTTATGCCATTAACAGCTCTCTATCTTATTATATTTAATCAAATTGCATCAGTTCCTCATTTTGCATTGATTTAGCATTTAAAATCTGAAATTTAGAGCATAGCTTACATTGGGAATAGATTTAGGTTGCATATTCAGATTACTTATTGGAGTGATTTGAATTCTATTTTTCAATATCCAGAATTGTTTTTTTCTTTGTATTCTTAGTTACCTCTTGTTTCTCATATGCATTAAGTGGCTAATTCTCAATCATAGTTACTTTAGTTTGATTAACAAAAATACTTTTTGCTTCTTGTGTTAACTTTCAGTTCTTGTTGTTTAAATTAAATTACTTCTAGAATTATTGAATTCATTTTGTTCATTAGGTTCCTTGTAGAGTCTATAAAATAAAAATTGTTTTACTTGATTTAAGTGGATTTAGTTCTGAAATTCAACTTGATAAAAGAAGAATTGAGAGGTAACAAGGACCAAGTTTTGAGTGAATTACAAGAAAAGTGACAATCTGGTCTTGAGTGAAACACGTAAGGGAGTGTGGTGAGAAAATTTTTCTTTACTAATATTTTCTTGCAGGTTCTTATACCATGTCAAATTCTAGAGGTAAAAAATGTGATATGACCATGAATGACATAGCTTTCATGTTAGAGGCAATGGAAAGGAAATTTGAAAGGTTTGATTTGGTCATAAACAACATGTGAGGTGATGTAGACAACATAATGCAAAGGCAGCAAAAAAATAATACTAATTGAAGGGGTAAAATAGAGGGAGAGGAAACATGATGAATGGTGATGAGGTAGAAAGTGAAGATGATGAAGAAAGTGAGAGATCAATAGCCCAAAAAAGACTTGAAAGAAGGGACAGCAATATATCTTCAATAAAAATGAAGGTACCATCATTCAAGGGGAAAAATGATGCTGAAGCCTACCTTGAATGGGAAAGAAAAGTTGAGTTGGTGTTTGATTGTCATAATTATAGTGAAATGAAGAAAGTTAAAATTGCAGTAGTTCAATTCACAGATTATGCACTAATTTGGTGGGATCAATTGATGATTTCGAAGAGAAGAAATGGAGAAAGAATCATCACTACTTGGGCTGAAATGAAAACTTTGATGAAAAAGAGATTTGTATCATCTTACTACTATCGAGAGCTTCATCAAAGATTGCAGCGGTTAACTCAAGGATCCATGTCAGTGGAGGATTACCATAAAGAGATGGAGATGATCATGAGTAGAACTAATATAGAGGAGGATCCAGAAATCATTATGGCTTAATTTTTGAGTGGGCTGAATAGAGAGATTGCCAACATAATTGAATTACATCATTATGTGGAGCTTAAAGATATGGTACGCATGGCCATGAAAGTGGAGAAGCAACTAAAACTCAAGGGAGTAGCAAAGGAATTTTCTAATTCCAGTCCTAGTTTCACTTTAAAGTGGCCAAAGAAAGATAATAATCCTAAAGGGAAGGAGGCTGCCTGGAAAGGAAAGGAAAAACAAGTTCCAGCCGACCCTAAAGGTAACTCTAAAACATCTAACTCTAATCAAAAGCATAGTACCATTAAATGATTTAGGTGTTTAGGAGTAGGACATATAGCATCTCAATGTCCAAATAAGAAAATCATGCTGATAAGAGATAATGATGAAATTGATAGTGCTAGTGAATATGAAAGTGATGATGATGATGATGATAACATGCAACCATTACAGAAAATTGAACATATCATTGAATACCTTGCCCATGGTGAATCTTTGGTTATTAGAAGAGCTTTAAACATGCAAATTAAAGATGAAGCAAGTAATCAAAGAGAGAACATTTTCCATACTCGTTGCATTGTGAATGAAAAAGTGCGCAGCATGATCATTGATGGGAATAATTGTGCAAATGTTGCTAGTACTGATTTTATCGATAAATTTGGGTTAGCATGCACAAAACATCCTAGTCGCTACAACCTAAAATGGTTGAATGATTATGAAGAGGTGAAGGTAACAAAGCAGGTTATGTTTTCTTTTGCAATTGGGAGATACAAAGATGAGGTTTGTTGTGATGTTGTGCCTATGCATGCTAGCCATATCCTTCTTGGTCGCCCATGGCAGTTTGATAGGAAGGATTTGCATGATGGCTTTAAGAATCATTATCCTTTTAGCCTAAATGCTTTAAATTTCACTCTCGCTCCATAGTCACCTAAAAATGTGTATGAAGATCAAGTGAAGATTTTGAGATCATTTGAAAGGAATTCTAGTGGTGAGGCTAAAACAAATAGAAATGGAGTATAAGAGGACAAGTGTGAGCAAAAGAATGATAAAAATGGCCCATTGGTGAGGGAAAAAGAGAAAGGAGGAGAAAATAAAAGAGAGTGTTTCTATGCAAAAGAAAAAGAGTTAAGGAGTGCTTTTTGTGAGAAAAGAAGTCTGATTATACTTAGGTACAAAGAGAAATTGATTTCTACATCTAACCTTGATAACCCTTTGCCTAGTTGTGTTAGTTCTCTTTTACAGGAATTTGGAGATGTTTTTCCAAAAGATGTACCTAAAGGTTTACCACCTTTAAGCGTGTTTGAGCATCAAATTGACTTCATTCCGAGGAAATTCCTAATCGACCAGCTTATAGAAGTAATCTGGAGGAAACTAAGGAACTTCAAAGGCAAGTGGAGGAGTTGTTAGCTAAGGGACATGTGCATGAAAGTCTTAGTCCTTGTGCTGTTCCTGTGTTATTAGTCCCACAGAAGGATGAATCATGGAGAATGTGTGTGGACTACAGAACAATCAATAAAATCACGGTGAAGAATAGACATCCAATTCCTAGACTTGATGATATGCTTGATGAGTTGAGTGGTTCTTGCATTTTTACTAAGATTGATTTGAAAAGTGGTTACCATCAAATTAGGATGAAAGAAGGAGATGAGTGGAAAATTGAATTCAAAACAAAATATGATCTTTATGGGTGGTTAGTTATGCTATTTGGTTTATCTAATGCACCTAGTGCATTCATAAGATTAATGAACCATGTTTTGCGTGCATATCTTGGTAAATTTGTTGTTGTATATTTTGATGACATAATCATTTATAGCAAAGTAGTAGATGAGCATGTAGAACATATTAGGGTTGTTCTTGATGTTTTGAGAAAGGAAGACTTGTATGCCAACTTGAAAATGTGCATGTTTTGTAGTGATAAAATCATATTCTTAGGTTTTATGGTTAGTGCACAAGGAATTGAGGTTGATAATGAAAAGGTAAAGGCAATAAGAAATTGGCCGGCACCTAAAACCATGAGTGAGGTAAGAAGTTTTCATGGTTTGGCTAGTTTCTATAGAAGGTTTGTTAAAGATTTTAGTTCCATTGCTGCACCATTAAATGAATTGGTAAAAAAAGATGTAAAGTTTAATTGGACTCCAATTCATGAAAAGGCATTTAATTTGTTGAAAGAAAGGTTAACTACTACTCCAATTCTTGCTTTACTAGATTTTGATAAGACCTTTAAATTTGAGTGTGATACTTCAGGTGTGGGCATAGGTGTTGTTTTGACACAAGAAGGGAAACCAATTGCATATTTTAGTGAGAAGCTTCATGGTCCACAATTAAATTATTCCACTTATGACAAGGAGCTGTATGCTTTGGTAAGAGCTTTACAAGTGTGGCAACATTACTTATTGCTTAAAGAGTTTGTTATTCATCTAAATCATGAATCATTAAAACATCTAAAGGGGCAATCAAAGCTGAACCAAAGGCATGAAAAGTGGATAGAGCTCATTGAGCCATTTCCATATGTGATAAAGTATAAGCATGGCAAAGACAATGTAGTAGCAGATGCACTTTCAAGAAGGTATTCCTTAATCTCAACTCTTAGTACTAAGTTATTAGGCTTTGAGAAAATTAAAGATATGTATGCCAATGATGCTGACTTTGCAATTATAAAGCATGTGAGCTTTCTGCATTTTAGAAGTTTTATAGGCATGATGGGCACTTGTTTAAGGATGGAAGAATATGCATGCCTAGTTGCTCACTAAGGGAATTGCTTGTGCGTGAGGCACATAGTGGACTCC
This sequence comes from Garcia nutans, assembly GCA_947685225.1. Classification (NCBI taxonomy): domain Eukaryota; kingdom Viridiplantae; phylum Streptophyta; class Magnoliopsida; order Malpighiales; family Euphorbiaceae; genus Garcia; species Garcia nutans. The sequence goes on from CANTUV010000044.1 coordinate 24,093,055, forward strand.
TCATGGGACATTTTGGGGTATTTAAGACTTTAGACATTCTGCACGAACATTTTATTGGGTAAATATCAGAAAAGATGTTGACAGAATTTGTGCCAAGTGTATTGCATGTAAACAAACAAAATCTAAGTCTTTACCTCATGGGTTGTATACTCCTTTACCTATTCTTAATGCACCTTGGATTGATATATTTATGGACTTTGTTTTGGGGCTGCCTAGGACTAGAAAAGGGAAAGCATATTTGTTATTGTTGACAAATTCAGTAAAATGACTCATTTCATTGCATGTCACAACACTGATGATGCAACAAATATTGCTAATTTATTCTTTGGGGAAGTAGTTCGTTTGCATGGCATTTCTAAGATAATTGTGAGTGATAGAGATGTGAAGTTCTCGAGTCATTTTTTGCTTGTTTTGTGGAATAAATTAGGTACTAAATTATTGTTCTCTACAACTTGTCATCCACAAATCGATGGACAAATAGAAGTGGTAAATAGGACTTTAGGATCTTTTTTACGTGCTATTGTGGGTAAGAATTTGAAAACTTAGGAAAATTGTTTGCCATTAGTTGAGTTTGCATATAATAGAACCATACATTCTTCTAGAGGTTATTCACCTTTTAAAATTATTTATGGTTTTAATCTGCTTACACCACTTGATATTTTTCCTCTGCCATTAAATGAAATAACTAACTAAGATGGTGAAAAGAAACGGAGTTGGTGATGCGGAACCCTATGGCAATGAAGGCCTCAAACCCCAACGCACGATTGATAGAAGAAAAACCAAGAACGAAGGAAAAACCACCTTCTAAAGCACCCAATTGCTTAGCAAAGCACGAACACTTATAACGGAAGGATTTAGGAAGCTCGAATTAGAAGAACGCCACAATCAAAATTGATAAGTAAATCTAATTCTTCATGCAATCAAAAGAAAAAGAGAATCCACTCCTGTTCTATGATAGCCGAAATTTTCAATAAGAAAATTGAGAATATAATTTGTCATAAAGTGTCCATACAAGAAAAAATAAGGCCCTATTTATACTAAAAGGCACACATAAATCTGAAACCCTAATTCTAATGGGAAAAGGAAAGCTACAAAGTCAAAATTCTAACCCATTAAGGAAAATATAAAGTATGGAAACAAATTAATATTCTAAAGTAACTAAATAGGAAACCACACATCCTAACCCACTAAGGAAAATATAAAGTATAAAAAATGGCCAAACTAAAACCCTTTAAAATAAGAACAAGCCCCACACTATTTGGGCTGTCCATGGGCCTTAAATTACTTCCCAAGGCTGTATATGAACCCCCATGGACCTTTCTTGCACGTTGGACCTCTTTAGCTAACCTTTAGCTTCCATATTCACACTAAGCATCATAATCAGCTTTGGTGTGCCTTCTTCAAGCTCTATTGTGCACTTTTCCATTGCCATTTCAGTCACTTCCTTTGAAATTTGATCTTGAATATGCAATCCCATAGCTACTCCAAACTTCTTAGCTCTGCTCCTAGTCAATGGCCCATTTGGAAGCGCCAATGGATCCTTACCTCATGGCTGGTTCGTATCATTCTCCCCCTCTTCAAAAAGATTTATCCTCAAATCTGCATCATCATAAGGAGATAAATCAGACACATTAAAAGTAGTAATAACACCATACTCACTAGGCAAGTCTATCTTGTATGCATTATCATTGATCTTTGCCAACACTTGAAATGGACCATCACCACGTGCATCAAGTTTATTCTTCCTTTGATTTGGAAACCTCTCCTTTCGGAAGTGTACCCAAACCCAATCTCCAGGAGCAAACACTATCTTCTTGCGTCTTCTATTCGCTCGATCAACATATGACTTGTTCTTTTTCTCCATATTAACTCGAGCTTTCTCATGCATAGCCTTCACCAATTCTGCTTTCCTGTCTCCATCTAAACTAACAAGCTCATGTGAAGGTAAAGGAATAAGATCAAGTACAGTTAATGGGTTAAAACCATAAATGATGTGAGCCTGCCTTGATTGGATTTAATTCCTAAGGAAGCTCAAGCTACGGATCGTCTCCAAAACATAAGAACACCAACCAGCACCTTCAACCCAACACCAACTTGTGATGTAAAACTGAAGCTATATGGCTGGAAACCAAAGATTCAAGACCCAACCCCAACTTGTGAAGGAAAAACCTTGAATATAAGTTAAGACCTAGCAAACTTGGTTATTTTTTAAAGGAATTCGTGCAAATTCTAACCAGAACTCAAAAGAAGGCTAAAAACCTCTCAAAGCTCTCAAAAATGGAGAGAAAACTCAGAATATTCATTAAGTTCAAAGTCTGCCATTACATCTGTTTTTAAAGACTTAAAGAAAGCATAAAACAAGCGAAATGATGGAAAAATACAAATATAATGATGTGGTTACATAAAACAAATTGGGCAGCCATATAGCTTGTCTCCCACTAGCTTTTAAAAAGGCATGGGCAGCCATATAGCTTGTCTCCCTCTAGCTTTTAAAAAGGAATGAGCAGCCATATAGCTTGTCTCCCACTAGCTTTTAAAAGGCATCTTTGACTCCCAATGTGAGTTTCAGCCACTCTTAATATATGGGCATCCAATGGTACGTGAATGGTATGTATTTAGCTCCCAAAGGTATAATGATGGATGCCAATATGTATTCTAACTCCTTTGGGTCAATTGGCCTCTTGGGTAGATTGCAATTTGGACACGTGCAACCAAACAGCTTCTTTGGTCTTATTTTCTTCAAGTCTTAACGTTCCAATTGTATTAAGAACATATAGATGTTTGGAAACTAATCCTTGAAGTTTTCTTGCCATTGATCGAGTAACAGGTCCTTGATGTTGTATGCTAGCAATCAGATCCTCATCATCCTCTCCCTCTTCAAAAGAATTTGTCCTTGAATCTTCATCATCTGCATAGTAAGGAGCAAGATCAGAAACATTAAAAGTTGCACTTACACCATACTCACCTGGTAGATTAATCTTGTAGGCATTATCATTAATCCTTTCGAGTACTTCAAATGGTCCATCACTTCTAGGCTGCAATTTTGATTTCCTTTGTGTAGGAAACCTTTCTTTTGGCAAATGAACCCATACCAGATCACCAGGCTGGAACACCATCTTTTTCCTTCCTTTGTCTACTTTGGTTGCTCTATTCTCATTAATCTTCTCCATTTGTTGCTTGGCCCTTTGATGCATTTGCTTCACCAATTCAGCTTTCTTTTTACCATCAAAACTAGTAAGCTCATTAGTAGGAAGAGGCAACAAATCTAATGGAGTAAGTGGATTAAAACCATAGACAAGCTCAAAGGGTGAAAATCCAGTGGATGAATGCATTGATCTATTATATGCAAATTCAATAAATGGTATGCATTCCTCCCATGTCTTCAAATTTTGTTTAATCATGGTACGAAGAAGAGTGCCCACAGTCCTATTAACAACTTCCGTCTGCCCATCTGTTTGCGGATGGCATGTAGTAGAGAAACAAAGCTTTGTACCTAACTTTCCCCATAGGACTTTCCAAAAATGACTCAAAAATTTTACATCTCGATCACTTACTATGGTCCTAGGAATACCATGCAATCTCACTACTTCTCTAAAGAACAAATAAGATATATGGCATGCATCATCAGTTTTATGACATGGAATGAAATGTGCCATTTTAGAAAATCTATCAACCACAACAAATAAACTATCATGACCCTTTTTTGTCCTAGGTAGCCCCAAAATAAAGTCCATAGATAAGTCTACCCAAGGTTCACTAGGTACACTTAAAGGCATATACAAACCATGTGGTCTTACTTTGGACTTTGCTTTCATACATGTCATGCATTTAGCACAAAATTTCTCTACATCTTTCCTCATATGTGGCCAATAAAAATATTCATTCAGAATTTCTAATGTTTTAGCCACCCCAAAATGTCCCATTAAACCTCCCCCATGTGACTCTCTTACAAGCAATCCTCTTATAGAGCTATTTAGAATGCAAAGTCGTTTCTCTCTAAATAAGAAACCATCATGCCTATAAAATTTTTCAAAGGCAGCATTTTCATAAGAGGCATATATTTGTGCAAATTCAGAGTCATGCTTATACAATTCTTTCATATGCTCAAATCCTAGAAGTCTAGCATCAAGCATATAGATTAGGGCATACCTCCTAGATAAGGCATCAGCAACAACATTTTCTTTTCCTTGCTTATATTAAATCACATATGGAAATGCTTCAATAAATTCACTCCATTTGGCATGGTGTTTGTTCAGCTTGCTTTGTCCTTTCAAGTATTTTAGTGATTCATGATCACTATGAATAACAAACTCCTTTGGCCAAAGATAATGCTGCCACGTCTCCAACGCCCTAACTAATGCATACATCTCCTTGTCATAAGTAGAGTAATTCAAAGGAGCTCCACTTAGCTTCTCACTAAAGTATGCAATTGGTCTTCTTTCCTGCATCAAAACAGCACCTATACCCACTCCGGAAGCATCACATTCAACTTCAAAAGTCTTAGAAAAATCAGGTAATGCAAGTACTGGTGCAGAACATAATTTTTCTTTCAGTAATCTAAATGCATGCTCCTGTTCCTCATTCCATCTGAACCCTACATTTTTCTTCACTATTTCATTCAATGGAGCTGCAATTGTGCTAAAATCTCTAACAAACCTCCTATAAAAACTAGCAAGACCATGAAAACTCCTAACATCAGTCACGGATTTTGGTGTAGGCCATTCTTTGATGGCTTTTACCTTATCCTCATCAACCTCAATTCCTTTCCCACTCACTACAAATCCTAAGAAAATGACTTTTTCCATGCAGAATGTACATTTCTTTAAATTTGCATACAATTTCTCTTTCCTAAGAACTTCAAGCACACATCTTAAATGCATTAAATGATCATTTAAACTTTGACTATACACTAAAATATCATCAAAATACACAACAACAAACTTTCCAAGAAAAGCACGCAAGACATGATTCATTAATCTCATGAAAGTACTAGGTGCATTGCTTAGTCCAAAAGGCATGACTAACCATTCATACAAACCATATTGAGTCTTAAAAGCTATTTTCCATTCATCTCCTAATCTCATTCTTATTTGATGATAACCACTTTTAAGATCAATTTTTGAAAACATACATGCACCATGCAATTCATCAAGCATATCATCAAGTCTAGGGATTGGATGTCTATACTTTACAGTGATTTTGTTGACGGCGCGACAATCCACACACATTCTCATTGATCCATCCTTTTTGGGTACCAAAAGTACCGGTACAGCGCATCGACTCATGCTCTCTCTGACATGACCCTTTGCAAGTAATTCTTCCACTTGTTTTTGTAACTCTTTGGCCTCTTGAGGATTGGTTCTATATGCTGGCCGATTCGGAATTACAGCTCCAGGAACAAAATCAATTTGATGTTCTATTCCTCTGATAGGTGGTAGTCCGCTAGATACTTCATCGGGAAAGACATCTTCAAATTCCTGCAACAAAGTCAATGCAACACTAGGAATAGGAGGATCAAGGTCAGTTACATTAAGAAAAGCTCCCTTACATAGTAAGAGTAGCATCACATTATTTGAAGAATAGGCTTGCCTCACATCTTTTCCCCTAGCAACTAAACTTACTTTCTTCTCACAACTCTCATTTTTATTGTAGATTTTTTTCTTTTTCTCATTTTCTTTCTCTTTTTTTATTCTTTGTTTTTCCTCTTGCTCTTTTCTTTCTCTCACTCTCTTTTCAGATTCTTTTTGCATTTTCTCTTCCATGGCAGCTTGTATTCGTTTTTGGTCTTCAAAAGCCTCCATCGGTGTCAAAGGTGCAAGCGTCAACTTTCGACCTTCAAAATTAAAAGAGTACCTATTTTTGAATCCATCATGTACAGCCCTTCTATCATATTGCCATGGCCTCCCAAGCAGAATATGACTAGCATGCATAGGAACAACATCACATAACACTTCATCCTTATACCTCCCAATGGAAAATGTTAGCAGCACTTGCTTAGTCACCCTAACTTCACCACAATCATTAAACCATTGCAACCTATATGGCTTAGGATGTTTTGTAGTAGGGAAATCAAGTTTTTCCACTAGTAGAGTATTAGCCACATTCACGCAACTTCCACTGTCTATTATCTATCATGCTACAAACTCTATCTTTAACTAGACACCTAGTATGAAAGATATTTTCTCTTTGTAGCTCATCACCATCATCTACCTTTACTTGGGTATTTAAAGCACGCATAACAACTAGAACGTTGCCAAGTACAACATGCTCTACATCACTATCATCACCCATAGGTTGAATGTCATCACTTGAATCATCATTAACAGCCTCATCATCTTCAGATTATATCTCTCCACTTGGCCTCATCACCATTGCCCTTTTATTTGGACATTGTGCAGCATAATGTCCCTTGCCTAAGCATCTAAAACATTGGATGTCTCTAGTTCTTCTACTGGAGTTCATTGGTGCCTTACCCTTATCAATCACAATGGGTTTTTCTCCAGCCTTGTTTCCCTCTTTCTTCTCCTTTGAAACAAATTTACTCTCACTAGATTCCCCTTTCTTCCAATTTGGCTTCCATGGAACATTGTTGGTAAAATTCATTCCCATACCCGATCTGGTTGTTTTCTTCTTCTTGAGTTGTTTTTCTACCTTGATTGCCATATTTAACATATCATCAAGCTCCACATAATGATGCAGCTCCACTATGTCGGCAATTTCATCTTTCAGCCCATGTAGGAACCGTGCCATAGTTGCTTCCCTTTCTTCTTCTATATTAGCTCGTATCATAGCCATTTCCATTTCTTGAAAATATTCTTCCACACTTTTATTGCCCTGCACCAGCCCTTGTAATCTTTGATGCAACTCTCTATAGTAGTGTTGTGGAACAAATCGATCTCTCAGGACCTGTTTCAACTCATCCCAAGTCTGCACTCCTCTCATGCCATTTCTTCTTCGTTTAGTGAGTAATTGATCCCACCAAACTAATGCATAATCAGTAAACTCTGCCACAGCAAGTGTCACCTTCTTTTGCTCACTATAGTTGTGGCAATCAAAGATGAGTTCGGTCTTTCTCTCCCATTCCAAAAATGCATCTGGATTTGCTTTGCCTTGGAATGATGGAATTTTCATTTTAATTCCATTAACGTTGCTGTCTACTCTCCCTCTCCCTCTTGCATTTTCCATAGTTTCTTGCCTAATATTTCTGCCACCACCTCTACCACCCATATTACCTCTCATATATCTTGGTCTAATAACATCATCAAGTGCAACAGATTGCTGCCCATCATCATCATCAAGATTATCTTCATCTACATCCTCCAAGTCATTGAAAATGGCAAATCATTTAGTCCAGCGCGCCTACCTCTATTTTGCCCCCTATTTGTGTTTTGCTCCCTATGAAAATTATCTCGTTCATCCCTTCCTAAATTCCTTTGATTTGTAGAGCTTGCTTGCTGCAATTCTTCAATTTGCTTTGAGTGTTTTTCCATCTGTTCTCTAATATCAACAAACAATACATTCATCCTTTGAAATTGGGATTGCAATGCCTTAAGAACATAAGAAGCTTCTGGCTCCTCTTGGGGCAAGTTGCTCTCTCGATCATTATCTCGTTTTGTTGACTTACTGATTGCTGCAAAACAAATGTTAGAAATATTCTCTCGCACACTCCCTCACGTGTTTCACTCTAATCTGGTAACACTCAATCTGTGTTTTACTCAAACTTTGGCTTTTACCCTTTAACAATCTCACCACTCTATGCCTTTTTTTCACTCACTTCAGCCCCTTCCAAGTTCTAGCAAGAACTTAATATTTCCTCAACTAAATAACTAAATTGCAAGGTTTAAAACACATTCAAGAATGGAACAAGAGTAAAACAAGCTGAAGAAAAAAAAAAGAATATCTGATATTTGAAACCTAAGGACGAAAGATATTGAAATTTTAGACAAACATTACTAAAGGGAAGAATTTGACAAAACTGAATTTAGGACAATATATTGAGACAAAATGGAAGAAGAAAAATGAATTTTTAGGTCTCTTATGAAATGTTTATGTTCTGGACCCAAAAATGGCTAACTAGCGGTAATATATGGACAACCAAGCAAACGAACAAATTTTGACATGAAATTTAATATGTAGGCTTAGCTGAATATCTAAAACATGCCTGTAAAATTTGAAAGGATTTGGACATGTTTACATACACGTTAACTTTTGGACACAAAACTAGCTAAATTGGCTGCAATATATGGATAACTAGGCAAATGGAGGAATTTTGACTAAAAATTTGATTTCCAAGCTAAGTTTAGCATCTGAAACAAGCATATAAAATTTGAGAAGATTTTGTTATGTGCAAACCCAACTTCAGTTTCTAACCCACTAGCAAATTTGAGAGATTAGTTGCTGTTTTCTCTTTTTTTTTTCTTTCTTTTCTTTTCTGTTCTTTCTTTTTTTTTTAAATTAATCCAGCAACAACATTAAGGAAGAAGGACTCAAAGAAACAAGAAAGCATACAGCTTGTAGAAATTAAACTAATGGTAGAAAATGACTCAAAGGAAGACAATATATTTTTTTTACATAAACAAGAAGGAATGATGCTAAAAACCTGATTTGGAGAGCCTAAGCTCTGATACCAAATGATGTGAGCCTGCCTTGATGGGATTTAATTCCTAAGGAAGCTCAAGCTATGGATCGTCTCCAAAACATAAGAACACCAACCAGCACCTTCAACCCAACACCAACTTGTGATGTAAAACTGAAGCTATATGGCTGGAAACCAAAGATTCAAGACCCAACCCCAACTTGTGAAGGAAAGACCTTGAATATAAGTTAAGACCTAGCAAACTTGGTTATTTTTTAAAGGAATTCTTGCAAATTCTAACCAGAACTCAAAAGAAGGCTAAAAACCTCTCAAAGCTCTCAAAAATGGAGAGAAAACTCAGAATATTCATTAAGTTCAAAGTCTGCCATTACATCTGTTTTTAAAGACTTAAAGAAAGCATAAAACAAGTGAAATGATGGAAAAATACAAATATAATGATGTGGTTACATAAAACAAATTGGGCAGCCATATAGCTTGTCTCCCACTAGCTTTTAAAAAGGCATGGACAGCCATATAGCTTGTCTCCCTCTAGCTTTTAAAAAGGAATGAGCAGCCATATAGCTTGTCTCCCACTAGCTTTTAAAAGGCATCTTTGACTCCCAATGTGAGTTTCAGCCACTCTTAATATATGGGCATCCAATGGTACGTGAATGGTATGTATTTAGCTCCCAAAGGTATAATGATGGATGCCAATATGTATTCTAACTCCTTTGGGTCAATTGGCCTCTTGGGTAGATTGCAATTTGGACACGTGCAACCAAACAGCTTCTTTGCTCTTATTTTCTTCAAGTCTTAACGTTCCAATTGTATTGAGAACATATAGATGTTTGGAAACTAATCCTTGAAGTTTTCTTGCCATTGATCGAGTAACAGGTCCTTGGTGTTGTATGCTAGCAATCAGATCCTCATCAATAAACAAGCTCAAATGGCGAATAACCTGTAGAAGAATGAATAGAATGATTATAAGCAAACTCAATAAAAGGTAAACAATCTTCCCAAGCAGCCAAATTCTTTCCCACTATAGCTCTCAACAATGTACCAAGTGCACTATTAACTACCTCTGTTTGCCCATCTGTTTGTGGATGACAAGTAGTAGAAAACAAAAGCTTAGTTCCTAATCTACCCCATAAAACTCTCCAAAAATGGGACAAAAACTTAGCATCTCTATCAGACACAATAGTCCTAGGCACCCCATGTAGTCGAACTACTTCTCTAAAGAACAAATCAGCTACAACAATCACATCATCAGCTTTATGACAAGGAATAAAATGTGCCATCTTACTAAACCTGTCAACAACTACAAAAATGCTATCCCTACCTTTTCTAGTTCTAGGCAATCCAAGCACAAAATCCATGCTAATATCAATCCAAGGTGAACTAGGTACAGGTAAAGGCATATATAGACCATGAGGCATAGACTTAGATTTCGCCTGTCTACAAGCAATACAAGCAGAACACAATCTCTCAACATCCTTATGCATAGACGGCCAATAAAAATGCTCAAACAAGATATCATAAGTCTTAGCTACCCGAAAATGTCCCATCAATCCCCCACAATGAGATTCTAACACAAGCAAATCACGCATGGAACATTTAGGCTCACATAATTTATTTCCCTTAAACAAGTATCCATCATGCCTATAAAATGAATTAAAAGCTCCATGTTCACATGCAACATACACATTGCCAAAATCAACACCACCTACATATAAGTCCTTAACGTACTCAAAACCAAGCAATTTAGAACTCAACATAGATAGTAATGTATATCTTCTAGACAATGCATCTGCCACTATATTATCCTTTCCTTGCTTGTATTTAACAACATAAGGGAATTGTTCTGTAAATTCTATCCACTTACCATGCCTCTTGTTCAACTTACCTTGTCCCTTCAAGTGTTTGAGGGACTCATGATCCGTATGTATCACGAACTCCTTTGGAAGGAGGTAGTGCTGCCACACGTCCAATGCTCTCACCAAGGCATACAACTCCTTATCATAAGTGGAATAGTTCAATTGTGCACCATTGAGTTTCTCACTAAAATAGGCTGTGGGCTTTTTCTCTTGCATCAATACAGCTCCAATACCTACACCAGACGCATCACACTCAATCTCAAATGTACTCTCAAAATTATGTAATGATAAAATAGAAGCAGATGTCAACTTCCCTTTCAGGCAGTCGAAGGCTTTTTGTTGCTCCTCTCCCCATTGGAACCCAACTTCCTTTTTGATTATGCTAGTTAACGGTGCTGCAATAGTAGAAAAGTCCTTCACGAACCTCCTATAGAAACTAGTCAATCCATGAAAGCTCCTCACGTCTGATACGGATCCTCCAAGAGTAAGCTTGAGAACTCCTTGATGTCGAACCCCCAAAACATTAACTTGAAAAACCCTAGTCGAATTCGGCACAACCTCCAAAGAATAAAGGTTAGATTTCAGATTTCTTTGAATTGATCAGAGATCTGAGATGTCGAAACAAACTAGTTCCTAAATCCCAGATTCGAAACACTCCACAAGAAAGTTGATCAAACTACTTGAATATTTCTTAAGCATGTATTCAAGCAAGAACATAAAGAGAAAAGCAAATCGGCTTTAGGTTATTAATTCGTTCCAAAAAAAAAACCTCCACCCTAATTCTTCCAAGGCATATTTGTAGCCTTTTCATAACATAAAATCCTAACCCAATAAGGACATACTTAATTAAATAAGGCCCCAGTCTTAAACTTATAGGACCACCCATTAAAAACATAACATGGTCCCACCATAACTAAATAACACATGTTTAAAATAACTAAATAATAAAACAGGGCTAAACAACTAAAACAAGCCTCATTTGTGAATTTCAACTTGTAGCAAGTTATAATTGACTTCCTTTGGTCTTGTCTCCAAGCTTGTAATTCCTTGCAAATCATAGTTAGCCAAATTCACCAAATCTTGCAAATGGCCAATTAGTGCTCGCTGGATCTTTTTGGCTCACGATCTAGTTATACGACCTTATGGTAGAATAATTGGATTGATGATCTCCTCAACTTGTTCCTAACTCTTGCTCATCCTTGCGGTGTGCTGGTTGTTCCACAACATTTTCCCTCTCCTCAAAAGGATTCGTCCTCGAATCAAAAGCATCACCTACATCAAAAGGACTTAAATCAGCAACATTAAACGAAGCACTTACATTATACTCACCTGGCAAATCCACTTTATATGCATTGTCATTAATCCTTTCAAGTATCTGAAAAGGACCATCTCCTCGTGGGTTTAACTTGGACTTTCTTTGGTGTGGAAACCGTTCTTTATGAAAATGAACCCAAACCCAATCACCAGGCTGAAAAATCATTGGCTTCCTTCCTTTATTCACTCGAGAAGCTACTTTAGCATTTTGCCTTTCAGTCCTTTCCTTAACCTATTTATGTAACTTCTTCACAAAATCTGCCTTTGAGCTAGTATCAACACTCACAAAAATCATTAGATGGCAATGGCAAAATATCCAAAGGAGTAAGCGGATTAAAACCATAAACAATTTCAAATAGAGAACAATTAGTAGTGCTATGAACAGCCTTATTATAAGGAAACTCCACAAATGGTAAACAATCCTCCCACATCCTAATATTCTTTTCTATCACTGCCCTAAGCAAAGTAATCAATGTTCGATTCACAACCTTAGTTTGACCATCGGTTTGAGGATGGCAAGTAGTAGAAAACAACTTAGTCCCCAATTTTCCCCATAAAACACGCCAGAAATGACTCAAAAACATAACATCTCTATCACTAACAATGCTTTTGGGTATGCCATGCAAACGAACAATCTCTTTAAAGAACAAATCAGCAACCAATTTAGCATCATCAGTTTTATGACATGGTATAAAATGAGCCATTTTACTAAATCTATCAACCACAACAAATATACTATCATGACCTCTCCTAGTTTTAGGTAATCCAAGCACAAAATCCATAGACAAATCAGTCCAAGGTCCATTAGGAACAGGTAATGGCGTGTACAAACCATGCAGTTTCATCCTAGACTTAGCTTCTCTACATGTTATGCAATGCTCACAAACTTTATGCACATCATGTTTCATACCAGGCCAATAAAAATGTTCTATCAACACATCATAGGTCTTACTTACCCCAAAATGACCCATCAAACCTCCTCCATGTGCTTCCTTAACTAACAACTCTCTCATGGAACACTTAGGAATACACAATCTATTTCTCTTAAACAAGAAACCATCAAACAAATGAAAGTCTTTTGAAACAGCCACATCTCCACACTAATTATATATGTCACCAAAATCCACATCACTAACATATAATTTCTTAATATTCTCAAAACCCAATAATCTAGCACTAAGAGAATTAAGTAAAACATACCTTCGCGACAACGCGTCAACCACTACATTCTCTTTACCTCGCTTGTATTTAATCACATATGGAAATGTTTTTATGAATTCCACCCATTTGGCATGTCTACGATTCAGCTTATCTTGACCTTTCAAATGCTTTAAACTTTCATGATCAGTATGTATCACAAACTCCTTTTACCACAAATAATGCTGCCATGTATGCAAAGCTCGAAACAATGCATATAACTCCTTATCATATGTCGGATACTTCAAAGCCGCTCCACTTAGTTTTTCGCTAAAGTACATCAATGGCCTTTGATCCTGTATCAAAACAGCTCCAATTCCATGCCATTTGCATCACATTCAATCTCAAAAGTCTTATCAAAATTAGGCAAAGCAAGCAAGGGTGCATTACACAATTTATCTTTAAGTTCATTAAATGCATGTTCTTGTGCATCTCTCCAAACAAAACCAACATTTTTCTTAACTAACTCATTCAAAGGTGCAGCTATAGTACTGAAATTTCTAATGAATCTCCTATAGAAACCAGCAAGTCCATGAAAACTCCTCACCTCACTAGGATTCTTAGGTTTCAGCCAGTCCCTAATAGCCTTTACCTTTTCCTCATCAACCTCAATGCCTTGACTAGACACCACAAAACCAAGAAAATGAACCTTATCCATGCAAAAACTACACTTCTTAAGGTTAGCATACAACTTCTCACTCCTAAGAATGTCTAACACAAGACGCACATGTATGACATGATCATCCAAACACTTAGAGTAAACAAGAATATCATCAAAGTAAACAACAACAAATTTCATGCAACACATGATTCATCAAACGCATGAATGTGCTAGGTGCATTAGTAAGACCAAACGGCATAACCAACCGCTCATACAGCCCATATTTAGTCTTAAATGCTGTTTTCCACTCATCACCCACACTCATTCGAATTTGATAATAACCAGATTTCAAATCAATTTTCGTGAACAAACAAGAACCATGTAACTCATCAAGCATATCATTTAGTCTAGGAATAGGATGACGATACTTTACAGTGATTTTATTGATGGCTCTGCAATCCACGCACATCCTCCACGTCCCATCCTTCTTTGGCATAAGAATAACAGGAACCGAACAAGGACTCAAACTTTCCCTCACGTATCCTTTAGCTAGCAATTCCTCCACTTGCTTTTGTATCTCCTTTGTCTCGAAAGGATTAGCTCGATACGCTGGCCTATTGGGAATGGAAGCTCCCGAAATGAAATCAATTTTATGCTCTATGCCTCTGATTGGAGGCAATTCATCAGGCATTTCTTCGGGAAACAAATCCGCATATTCCTGCAAAAGATCAACAAACACACTAGGCAAAGATTGGTTAAAAACAATAGTATCTAAACGAGCCTCTTTGCACAAAAGCACAAACATAGGCTGATTGGTGTAAAAAGCATGTTTAACCTCACTTGTACTAGCTAACAAACTCACATTCTTCTCTCCTTCTCTATTTTTCTCAAACTGAATTTGTTTTGATTTTTCTTTTCTCTCTTTCTTTTGCAATCTGATTTTTTTCACTCATTTTTTGTCACTCTTTCTTTCTTTCTTTTCAAATTCAAGTCTCATTCTTTCCATTTTACATTGATCTTCATACACTTCTTTTGAAGAGAGTGGGGTCAGAATTGTCTTTCGTCCATCCTTAGTGAATGAATACCGATTGAGGTATCCATCATGCATAGCTCGCCTATCATACTGCCATGGACGTCCAAGTAAAATCTCTCCAGCATGCATTGGCACCACATCACACAACACCTCATCATGATATTTACCAATGGAAAAAGAAATGTTAGATTATCGATGTACCTTAACCTCTCCACATTCATTCAGCCACTGAAGTTTGTAAGGTCGGGGGTGAGGTTTTGCAGGCAGCCCCAATCGATCAACCAAGAGTGTACTTACCACATTGGTACAGCTTCCACCATCCACAATCACAATACAAGCCTTGCCTTGAACGTGACACCTTGTATGGAACAAGTTGTCTCGTTGTTCTTCATGGTTTTCCTCCTTCAATTGCATGTTAAGAGCACGCCTAGCAACCAGCAAGTCTCCCTTTATTGGTTCTTCAATGCTCCCATCACTACAACATTCCAAGTCTTGCTTTTCTCCATCTTCACTCTCATCGTCACCTTCTTCTTCATCAGTCACTATCTCACCATTTCTTACGGTCATAACTCTCTTGTTTGGACATTCTTTGCTGATATGTCCCACACCTTGGCACTTCCAACACTTAATATCTCGATTTCGCAGCTTAGGCTCTTCAACTTTGGATTTGTCTTTAGAACTTGTTTCGGCCTTTGCTTTCCCACTATCTTGACCAGCCCTGTTTCTTTCCTTGTAATCACGCCTTCCTTCCCTATTCCAAGGAGAAATAGAATTAGAAACAGGTTTCGAATGATACCTTGATGGTCATCTTCCTTGGAGTTGTTTTTCCACCTTGACGGCAATATGCACCATCTCTTCTAACTCCACATAAGGCTGCAAATCAACCTGATCAGCAATGTCCGAATTCAAACCAGCCAAGAAACGTGCCATAGTAGTCTCCATGTCTTCATCTAGATTAGCTCTAGTCATTAACATTTCCATTTCTTTGTAGTAGGCATCAACACTTTTACTACCTTGTTTAAGAACCTGAAGTCTTTGTATAATTTCCCTATGGAAATGTCTAGGCACAAACCTCTTCCTCATGACCGATTTAAGATCAGCCCAAGTCTCAATTGGATACTCAAAATTCCTTCTTCTACTAGTCACTAACTGATCCCACCAAGCTATAGCATAATCTGTAAATTGAGTAACAATAAGCTTGACCTTCTTTTCCTCAGTACATCGATGGCAATCAAATATGAGATCAACCTGCTTTTCCCATTGCAAATAAGCTTCTGGATCTGATTTACCATGAAAGTTAGGAATTTTCAGCTTGATGCTTCCCAAGCTCCTATCAACGACTTCATCATCACCATTATTTCTACCATAGAAAGCATTATTATTCATCCGTCCTCTACCTCGACCAGTACCACGGCCTCCTCTACCTCCACCTCTATGTAGAGCCCCTCCAACCAGACTTGCATTATCATCCTCAAGCTCATTTTCATCTTCCAAATGTTCAGGCTGTTGTATTTGATTTCTGCCACCTCTTTACCTCTCATTGCGCTCCGGTGTGGCTCTTTCAACATTTTGCAACCTCAAATCCATGCGCTCCAATATTTCTGTTATGTTCTCCATAACACGGTATAAACGTGTAAATTCAGCTTGCTGCACCTCACGCAATCGAGCTGGATCAATTTGAACACCCCTGTCACTGTCATCTTGGCCAGACATTTTTCCTGCAATAAAAGGTTAGAACAAAACAAGTAAAAGGCCTCACAACACTCCCTCACGTGTTTACACTCAATAGATGGGGTTTGTCACTCGTGTTCCACTCAATATAATGTATTCACTCACGGCTTAGCTCACACCTCTCAAGCTAATTTCTTTTATGTTCTTAGGTGAATCACACTTTATGAAACAAATCAAATAGCCTTCCGTGTGTAGTATCCCAAGTCTAAAATTACGAATGAATCACTAATGCAATTCGAATCAAAACAGCCCCTCAATGGTGAAAATTTCGTGACCAGAAATTTTATTGATTCTAACCTATCCAGATTCGACCCTTATCACATAAATAACAAGGAGAATGAAAAAATTTTGTTGAAGTGGTTTTATACTCTTTTTTTTTTTTGCTCCCTCTCACTATCTCTCTTGATGGGGGAACCTTAGTTCACACCACACAAAACTGTTACCCAATTAGGTAACAAGAACAAGATCGAATTTAGAGCACTTTGTTTGAAACTCGAAATTGAATCAGAATGAATAATCAAGAACAAGATTCGATTTTAGCACACTTTGTTGAATTTTGAATGCAAATCAGAATGAAGAACAAGACCAAAATTCGAATTTAAAACACCTTTTCTTGAATTTCGAATTTTAGGTTTTATAATATTTTTTTTGAATTTTCGAATTTGAAAGAAAACGAAAATGATTCAAGGAACAAACAACTTAGACGATCAAGAAACAAAGAAAACGACTCAAGAATCAAGAACAAAGAAATAGAACGACAATAACAAGAAAGAAACGAAAATGCAAATAACCCACAAAGAAAACAATTCAGAGGAACAAGGAAACAAGAGAACGAATTCAACAATTCAAGATCAAAGTAACAAAAACGAAAATAACAAGAAAAGAAACGAAATAAACAAAGAATTCGAAATTGATAGGGATAAAACCTGATCTAGAGCGTTGGCTATGATACCAAATGATACGAAACCTCCAAGAATAAGCCTGAAAACTCCTTGATTTTGAACCCCCACAGCATTAACTTGAAAACCCCTAGTCGAATTCGGCACAACCTCCAAGGATTAGGTTAGATTTCAGATTACCTTAAATTGATCACAGTCCTAAGATTTCAAAACAAACTAGTTCCTAAACCCCAGAATCGAAATACTCCACAAGAAAGTTGATCAAACTACTTGAATGTTTCTAAGCATGCATTCTACTCAAGAACACAAAGATAAAAGCAAATTCGGCTTTTAGGTTAATAATTTGTCAAAACTAAAACTGATGTCTTACAACCCTAAATGAGATATAAATAGCTAAAC
Source organism: Garcia nutans (assembly GCA_947685225.1). Lineage (NCBI taxonomy): Eukaryota > Viridiplantae > Streptophyta > Magnoliopsida > Malpighiales > Euphorbiaceae > Garcia > Garcia nutans. The sequence goes on from CANTUV010000044.1 coordinate 24,110,678, forward strand.
CCTAATTAGGGTTATTAAGTAGCGTTTGGCTTTCTAATCAAATTTTAAGAAATAATAAAGTAAACAAAGTCCTAATTTAATACAAAACAAACAGGGCCCTTACTTTTTAAATAAGCATAACTAGTGGGCCTTAATACATATTAATTACAAGCCTCATTTGTGAATTTCAACTTGTAGCAAGTTGTAATTGACTTCCTTTGGTCTTGTCTCCAAGCTTGTAGTTCCTTGCAAACCATAGTTAGCCAAATTCACCAAATCTTGCAAATGGCAAATTAGTGCTTGCTGAATCTTTTTGGCTCGCGATCTAGTTATAGGACCTTGTGGCAGAATAATTGGATTGATGATCTCCTCAACTTGTTCCTCACGTCCTAACTCTTGCTCATCCTTGCGGTGTGCTGGTTGTTCCACAACACTTACTTTTTAAATAAGCATAACTAGTGGGCCTTAATACATATTAATTACAAGCCTCATTCGTGAATTTCAACTTGTAGCAAGTTGTAATTGACTTCCTTTGGTCTTGTCTCCAAGCTTGTAATTCCTTGCAAACCATAGTTAGCCAAATTCACCAAATCTTGCAAATGGAAAATTAGTGCTTGATGAATCTTTTTGGCTCGCGATCTAGTTATAGGACCTTGTGGCAGAATAATTGGATTGATGATCTCCTCAACTTGTTCCTCACGTCCTAACTCTTTCTCATCCTTGCGGTGTGCTGGTTGTTCCACAACATTTCCCCTCTCCTCAAAAGGATTCGTCCTCGAATTAAAAGTGTTGTGGAACAACGAGCACACCACAAGGACGAGCAAGGCCTAGGACGTGAGGACCAAGTTGAGGAGATCATCAATCCAATTATTCTGCCACAAGGTCCTATAACTAGATCGCGAGCCAAAAAGATTCAGCAAGCACTAATTTGCCATTTGCAAGATTTGGTGAATTTGGCTAACTATGGTTTGCAAGGAATTACAAGCTTGGAGACAAGACCAAAGGAAGTCAATTACAGCTTGCTACAAGTTGTAATTCACGAATGAGGCTTGTAATTAATATGTATTAAGGCCCATTAGTTATGCTTATTTAAAAAGTAAGGGCCCTGTTTGTTTTATATTAAATTAGGACTTTGTTTACTTTATTATTTCTTAAAATTTGATTAGGAAGCCAAACGCTGCTTAATAACCCTAATTAGGGTTTAGCTATTTATATCTCATTTAGGGTTGTAAGTTTGCGAGTTTTTGAAGTTTTGGATGAATTTATTAACCTAAAGCCGAATTGCTTTTATCTTTGTGTTCTTGCTTGAATACATGCTTCAGAAACATTCAAGTAGTTTGATCAACTTTCTTGTGGAGTGTTTCGAATCTGGGATTTAGGAACTGACTTGTTTCAAACTCTTGGATCTTTGATCAATTCAAGGTAATCTGAAATCTAACCTAATCCTTGGGGGTTGTACCGAATTCGACTAGGGGTTTTCAAGTTAATGCTATGGGGGTTCGAAATCAAGGGTTCTCAGGCTTATTCTTGGAGGTTCCGTATCATTTGGTATCAGAGCTAGCGCTCTAGATCAGGTTTTATCCCTATCAATTTCGAATTCTTTGTTTATTTCGTTTCTTCTTTTGTTATTTGCATTTTCGTTACTTTGATCCAATTGTTGAATTCGTTCTCTTGTTTTCCTTGTTCCTCTGAATTGTTTTTCTTTGTGGGTTATTTTCGTTTCATTTTCATAAAACCTAAATTCAAAATTCAGGGAAAGTGTTCTAAATCCGAATCTTGTTCTTGTTAATAATTTTGATTCAGTTTCGAAATTCAAAGAAAGTGCTTCAAATTCGATCTTGTTCTTATTACCTGATTGGAAAAAAAAAGTTTAGTGGTGTGAACTAGGGCTGCCCTTCAAAAGAGATAGTGAGAGGGAGCAAAACAAAAAAAAGATTATAGAATCACTTCAAGAAAAATTTTTTGTTTCCCTTGTTATTTAGATGCTAAGGGTCAAATCTAGGTGGGTTAGAAGTAACTGAATTTTTTTTTCTCACAAAATTTCAGATTTTGGGATACTACACACGGAAGGCTATTTGAGTTGTTTCATAAAGTGTGATTTACCTAAGAACGTAAAAGATATCAGCTTGAGAGGTGTGAGCTGAACCGTGAGTGATTTCATATATTGAGTGAAACACGAGAGACCAACCTTCATCTATTGAGTGTAAACACGTGAGGGAGTGTTGTGAGGCCTTTTGTTTGTTTTGTGCTAACCTTTTATTGCAGGAAAAATGTCTGGGAGAGATGAAAGTGATAGTAGGGGCCTTCCAAACTGCCCGATTGATCCAGCTCGATTGTGTGAGGCGCAGCAAGCTGAATTTACACGTTTATACCGCACTATGGAGAACATAACAGAAACATTGGAGCGCATGGATTTGAGGTTGCAGAGTGTTGAAAGAGCCACACCGGAGCGTATTGAGAGGCAAAGAGGTGGCAGAAATCGAATGCAACAGCCTGAACATTTGGAAGATGAAAATGAGCTTGAGGAGGATAATGCAAGTCTGGTTGGAGGAGCTCTACATAGAGGTGGAGGTAGAGGAGGATGTGGTGCTAGTAGAGGTAGAGGAAGGATGAATAATAATCCTTTCTATGGTAGAAATCATGGTGATGATGAAGTCGTTGATAGGAGCTTGGGAAGCATCAAGCTGAAAATTCCTAATTTTCATGGTAAATCAGATCCAGAAGCTTATTTGCAATGGGAGAAGCAGGTTGACCTCATATTTGATTACCATCGATTTACTGAGGAAAAGAAGGTCAAGCTTATTGTTACTCAATTTACAGATTATGCTATAGCTTGGTGGGATCAGTTAGTGACTAGTAGAAGAAGGAATTTGGAGTATCCTATTGAGACTTAGGCTGATCATGAGGAAGAGGTTTGTGCCTAGACATTTCCATAGGGAAATCATGCAGAGACTTCAGGTTCTCAAGCAAGGAAGTAAAAGTGTTGATGACTATTACAAAGAGATGGAGATGTTGATGACTAGAGCTAACCTAGATGAGGATGTAGAGGCTACTATGGCACGTTTCTTGGCTGGTTTGAATTCTGATATTGCTGACCAGGTTGATTTGCAGCCATATGTGGAGTTAGAAGAGATGGTGCATATTGCCATCAAGGTGGAAAAACAACTCCAAGGAAGACGACCATCAAGGTATTATTCAAAACCTGTTTCTAATTCTTTTTCTCCTTGGAATAGGGAAGGAAGGCGTGATTACAAGGAAAGAAACAAGGCTGGTCAAGATAGTGGGAAAGTGAAGGCCGAATCAAGTTCTAAAGACAAGTCCAAAGTTGAAGAGCCTAAGCTGCAAAATCGAGATATTAAGTGTTGGAAGTGCCAAGGTGTGGGACATATCAGCAAAGAATGTCCAAACAAGAGAGTTATGACCCTGAGAAATGGTGAGATAGTGACTGATGAAGAGGAAGACGACAATGAGAGTGATGATGGTGAGATGCCAGCATTGGAAAGTTGTAGTGATGGGAACATTGAAGAACCAATTAAGGGTGACTTGCTGGTTACTAGGCGTGCTCTTAATATGCAATTGAAGGAGGAAAACCATGAAGAACAAAGAGACAACTTGTTCCATACAAGGTGTCACGTTCAAGGCAAGGCTTGTAGTATGATTGTGGATGGTGGAAGCTGTACCAATGTGGTAAGTACATTTTTGGTTGACCGATTGGGGCTGCCTATGAAACTTCACCCACATCCTTACAAACTTCAGTGGCTGAATGAATGTGGAGAGGTTAAGGTAAATCGACAATCTAACATTTCATTTCTTTTTCCATTGGTAAGTATCATGATGAGGTGTTGTGTGATGTGGTGCCAATGCATGCTGGAGAGATTCTACTTGGACATCCATGGCAGTATGATAGGCGAGCTAAGCATGATGGATATCTCAATCGGTATTCATTCACTAAGGATGGACGAAAGACAATTATGACACCACTCTCTCCAAAAGAAGTGTATGAAGACCAATGTAAAATGGAAAGAATGAGACTTGAATTTGAAAAGAAAGAAAGAGAGAGTGACAAAAAATGAGTGAAAAAAATCAGATTGCGAATGAAAAGAAAGAGAGAAAAGAAAAGTCAAAACAAATTCAGTTTGAGAGAAATAGAGAGGGAGAGAAGAATGTGAGTTTGTTAGCTAGTACAAGTGAGGTTAAACATGCTTTTTACACCAAACAGCCTATGTTTGTGCTTTTGTGCAAAGAGGCTCTTTTAGATACTACTGTTTCTAACCAATCTTTGCCTAGTGTGTTTGTTGATCTTTTGCAGGAATATGCATATTTGTTTCCCAAAGAAATGCCTGATGAATTTCCGCCAATCAGAGGCATAGAGCATCAAATTGATTTCATTCCTGGAGCTTCCATTCCCAATAGGCCAGCGTATCGAGCTAATCCTTTTGAGACAAAGGAGATACAAAAGCAAGTGGAGGAATTGCTAGCTAAGGGATATGTGAGGGAAAGCTTGAGTCCTTGTTCAGTTCCTGTTATTCTTGTGCCAAAGAAGGATGGGACGTGGAGGATGTGCGTGGATTGCAGAGCCATCAATAAAATCACTGTAAAGTATCGTCATCCTATTCCTAGACTAGATGATATGCTTGATGAGTTACATGGTTCTTGTTTGTTCACCAAAATTGATTTGAAATCTGGTTATTATCAAATTAGAATGAGTGTGGGTGATGAGTGGAAAACAGCATTTAAGACTAAATATGGGCTGTATGAGTGGTTGGTTATGCCGTTTGGTCTTACTAATGCACCTAGCACATTCATGCGTTTGATGAATCATGTGTTGCTTGAGCACTTGGGTAAATTTGTTGTTGTTTACTTTGATGATATTCTTGTTTACTCTAAGTGTTTGGATGATCATGTCATGCATGTGCGTCTTGTGTTAGACATTCTTAGGCGTGAGAAGTTATATGCTAACCTTAAGAAGTGTAGTTTTTGCATGGATAAGGTTCATTTTCTTGGTTTTGTGGTGTCTAGTCAAGGTATTGAGGTTGATGAGGAAAAGGTAAAGGCTATTAGGGATTGGCCGAAACCTAAGAATGCTAGTGAGGTGAGGAGTTTTCATGGACTTGCTGGTTTTTATAGGAGATTCATTAGAAATTTCAGTACTATAGCTGCACCTTTGAATGAGTTAGTTAAGAAAAATGTCGGATTTGTTTGGGGAGATGCACAAGAACATGCATTTAATGAACTTAAGGATAAATTGTGTAATGCACCCTTGCTTGCTTTGCCTAATTTTGATAAGACTTTTGAGATTGAATGTGATGCAAGTGGCATAGGAATTGGAGCTGTTTTGATACAGGATCAAAGGCCATTGATGTACTTTAGTGAAAAGCTAAGTGGAGCGGCTTTGAAGTATCCGACATATGATAAGGAGTTATATGCATTGTTTCGAGCTTTGCATACATGGCAGCATTATTTGTGGTCAAAAGAGTTTGTGATACATATTGACCATGAGAGTTTAAAGCATTTGAAGGGTCAAGATAAGCTGAATCGTAGGCATGCCAAATGGGTGGAGTTCATAGAAACATTCCCATATGTGATTAAATACAAGCGAGGTAAGGAGAATGTAGTGGCTGATTCGTTGTTGCGAAGGTATGTTTTACTTAATTCTCTTAGTGCTAGATTGTTGGGTTTTGAGCATATTAAGGGATTATATGTTAGTGATGTGGATTTTGGTGACATATATAATTCGTGTGGTGATGTGGCTGTTTTGAAAGACTTTCATTTGTTTGATGGTTTTTTGTTCAAGAAAAGTAGATTGTGTATTCCTAAGTGTTCCATGAGAGAGTTGTTAGTTAAGGAAGCCTATGGAGGAGGCTTGATGGGTCATTTTGGGGTAAGTAAGACCTATGATGTGTTGATAGAACATTTTTATTGGCCTGGTATGAAACATGATGTGCATAAAGTTTGTGAGCATTGCATAACATGTAGAGAAGCTAAGTCTAGGTTGAAACCGCATGGTTTGTACACGCCATTACCTGTTCCTAATGGACCTTGGACTGATTTGTCTATGGATTTTGTGCTTGGTTTGCCTAAAACTAGGAGAGGTCGTGATAGTATATTTGTTGTGGTTGATAGATTTAGTAAAATGGCTCATTTTATACCATGTCATAAAACTGATGATGCTAAATTGATTGCTGATTTGTTCTTTAAAGAGGTTGTTCGTTTGCATGGCATACCCAAAAGCATTGTTAGTGATAGAGATATTAAGTTTTTGAGTCATTTCTGGCGTGTTTTATGGGAAAAATTGGGGACTAAGTTGTTGTTTTCTACTACTTGCCATCCTCAAACCGATGGTCAAACTGAGGTTGTGAATCGAACATTGATTACTTTGCTTAGGGCAGCAATAGAAAAGAATATTAGGATGTGGGAGGATTGTTTACCATTTGTGGAGTTTGCTTACAATAGGGCTGTTCATAGCACTACTAATTGTTCTCCATTTGAAATTGTTTATGGTTTTAATCCGCTTACTCCTTTGGATGTTTTGCCATTGCCATCTAATGATTTTGTGAGTGTTGATGCTAGTTCAAAGGCAGATTTCATGAGGAAGTTACATAAGCAGGTTAAGGAAAGGATTGAGAAGCAAAATGCCAAAGTAGCTTCTAGAGTGAATAAAGGAAGAAAGCCAATGCTTTTTCAGCCTGGTGATTGGGTTTGGGTACATTTTCGCAAAGAAAGGTTCCCACAGCAACGCAAGTCTAAGTTAAATCCACGAGAAGATGGTCCTTTTCAAATACTTGAAGGATTAATGATAATGCGTATAAAGTGGATTTGCCAGGTGAGTATAATGTGAGTGCTTCGTTTAATGTTGCTGATTTAAGTCCTTTTGATGTAGGTGATGCTTATGATTTGAGGACGAATCCTTTTGAGGAGAGGGGAAATGTTGTGGAACAACGAGCACACCACAAGGATGAGCAAGGCCTAGGACGTGAGGACCAAGTTGAGGAGATCATCAATCCAATTATTCTGCCACAAGGTCCTATAACTAGATCGCGAGCCAAAAAGATTCAGCAAGCACTAATTTGCCATTTGCAAGATTTGGTGAATTTGGCTAACTATGGTTTGCAAGGAATTACAAACTTGGAGACAAGACCAAAGGAAGTCAATTACAGCTTGCTACAAGTTGTAATTCACGAATGAGGCTTGTAATTAATATGTATTAAGGCCCATTAGTTATGCTTATTTAAAAAGTAAGGGCCCTATTTGTTTTGTATTAAATTTGGACTTTGTTTACTTTATTATTTCTTAAAATTTGATTAGGAAGCCAAACGCTGTTTAATAACCCTAATTAGGGTTTAGCTATTTATATCTCATTTAGGGTTGTAAGTTTGGGAGTTTTTGAAGTTTTGGACGAATTTATTAACCTAAAGCCGAATTGCTTTTATCTTTTGTGTTCTTGATTGAATACATGCTGCAGAAACATTCAAGTAGATCAACTTTCTTGTGGAGTGTTTCAAATATGGGATTTAGGAACTGACTTGTTTCAAACTCTTGGATCTTTGATCAATTCAAGGTAATCTGAAATCTAACCTAATCCTTGGGGGTTGTACCGAATTCGACTAGGGATTTTCAAGTTAATGCTGTGGGGGTTCGAAATCAAGGGGTTCTCAGGCTTATTCTTGGAGGTTCCGTATCAAAAAGCATCACCTACATCAAAAGGACTTAAATCAGCAACATTAAACGAAGCACTTACATTATACTCACCTGGCAAATCCACTTTATATGCATTGTCATTAATCCTTTCAAGTATCTGAAAAGGACCATCTCCTCGTGGGTTTAACTTGGACTTTCTTTGGTGTGGAAATCGTTCTTTGCGAAAATGAACCCAAACCCAATCACCAGGCTGAAAAATCATTGGCTTCCTTCCTTTATTCACTCGAGAAGCTACTTTAGCATTTTTCCTTTCAATCCTTTCTTTAACCTGTTTATGTAACTTCTTCACAAAATCTACCTTTGAGCTAGCATCAACACTCACAAAATCATTAGATGGCAATAGCTAAATATCCAAAGGAGTAAGTGGATTAAAACCATAAATAATTTCAAATGGAGAACAATTAGTAGTGCTATGAACAGCCATATTATAAGCAAACTCCACAAATGGTAAACAATCCTCCCACATCCTAATATTCTTTTCTATCATTGCCCTAAGCAAAGTTATCAATGTTTGATTCACAACCTCAGTTTGACCATCGGTTTGAGGATGACAAGTAGTAGAAAACAACAACTTAGTCCCCAATTTTCCCTATAAAACACGCCAGAAATGACTCAAAAACTTAACATCTTTATCAACAATGCTTTTGGGTGTGCCATGCAAACAAACAACCTCTTTAAAGAACAAATCAACAATCAATTTAGCATCATCAGTTTTATGACATGGTATAAAATGAGCCATTTTACTAAATCTATCAACCACAACAAATATACTATCACGACCTCTCCTAGTTTTAGGTAATCCAAGCATAAAATCCATAGACAAATCAGTCCAAGGTCCATTAGGAACAGGTAATGGCGTGTACAAACCATGCGGTTTCATCCTAGACTTAGCTTCTCTACATGTTATGCAATGCTCACAAACTTTATGCACATCATGTTTCATACCAGGCCAATAAAAATGTTCTATCAACACATCATAGGTCTTACTTACCCCAAAATGACCCATCAAACCTCCTCCATGTGCTTCCTTAACTAACAACTCTCTCATGGAACACTTAGGAATACACAATCTATTTCTCTTAAACAAGAAACCATCAAACAAATGAAAGTCTTTTGAAACAGCCACATCTCCACACGAATTATATATGTCACCAAAATTCACATCACTAACATATAATTAATTAATATGCTCAAAACCCAATAATCTAGCACTAAGAGAATTAAGTAAAACATACCTTCGCGACAACGCATCAGCCACTACATTCTCTTTACCTCGCTTGTATTTAATCACATATGGAAATGTTTTTATGAATTCCACCCATTTGGCATGCCTACGATTCAGCTTATCTTGACCTTTCAAATGCTTTAAACTTTCATGATCAGTATGTATCACAAACTCTTTTGACCACAAATAATGCTGCCGTGTATGCAAAGCTAGAAACAATGCATATAACTCCTTATCATATGTCGGATACTTCAAAGCCGCTCCACTTAGTTTTTCGCTAAAGTACATCAATGGCCTTTGATCCTGTATCAAAACAGCTCCAATTCCTATGCCACTTGCATCACATTCAATCTCAAAAAGTCTTATCAAAATTAGGCAAAGCAAGCAAAGGTGCATTACACAATTTATCCTTAAGTTCATTAAATGCATGTTCTTGTGCATCTCCCCAAACAAAACCGACATTTTTCTTAACTAACTCATTCAAAGGTGCAGCTATAGTACTGAAATTTCTAATGAATCTCCTATAGAAACCAGCAAGTACATGAAAATTCCTCACCTCACTAGCATTCTTAGGTTTCGGCCAGTCCCTAATAGCCTTTACCTTTTCCTCATCAACCTCAATACCTTGACTAGACACCACAAAACCAAGAAAATGAACCTTATCCATGCAAAAACTACACTTCTTAAGGTTAGCATACAACTTCTCATGCCTAAGAATGTCTAACACAAGACGCACATGTATGACATGATCATCCAAACACTTAGAGTAAACAAGAATATCATCAAAGTAAACAACAACAAATTTACCCAAGTGCTCACGCAACACATGTGATGTAAACCAGCATGGCAAGGATCCTTTGGTGCTACAACAAGGACCATTGACAAGGAATAAAGCAAGGAAGTATGGCGTCACTCTTGGATTGCATGTTCAAGACTTTGTTACAAGGGAGGTGACTGAATTAGCAATAAACAAGTGCAGTATGGAGCTGGAAGACCAACAAAGGCTGATTGTGATGCTAAATGTCTATATGGAAGATAAGGCTTTAAAAATGGGCTAGAGGAGCAAGAAAGGAGTAAGGAAGGCAGCCCACATGCAAGCACATGGGCCTTGGACGAAATTAGGTTTTTGGGACCACTTTTGTCACATGGGCAGCCTATTCTTTCATGCACATGGGCTGTGTTCACACCCATGCACATGGAATGTGGTTCCCTTCTTTCCTTAGTTGGTTAGGATGATATTTTCCTTATTTGACAAGGATCCTTCTTTCCTTAGTTGGTTAGGATGATATTTTCCTTATTTGACAAGGATCCTTCTTTCCTTAGTTGGTTAGGATGATATTTTCCTTATTTGACAAGGATTTTGACTTTGTAATTTTCCTTTTTTCACTAGGGTTAGGATAGTTACGAATTTTAATTTGTTTTTCTATAAATAGGGCATTATTTCTTGTAAGAGGACCTTTTTTGACAATTATATTCAGATTGCTCTTATGTAAATTTCGGCCATCTTTGAGAGAGTGAGAGATTTTGCTTCTTTCATTGATTGCATCACGAATCAGACATAACTTATCAATTTCGATTGTGGCGTTCTTCTGATCCGACCTTCCAAATCCTTCCGTCATTAGTGTTCTTGCTTCGCTAAGCATTGGGTGCTATAGAGGGTGGTTAATCCTTGTTCTTGGATTCCTATATCGAAGCGTGCGTTGGGGTTTGAGGCCTTCATTGCCATAGGGTTCCGCGTCATTTGGTATCAGAGCCAATTACAGGTAAATCTTTATCTATCTGTCTTTCTAGGGCTTGTTTTTATTTTCGTTAGAGTCTTCATTTGTTCAATTCGTTTTTTTTAGGGTTCTTTTATTTTATTCGAAATTTCTTTTTTCCCCATACCCCAATTCGTTTATGTCCCTTTTTCATCATAGTCCAAATCATTTTCACCTACTTCACCATAGTCAATTCATTTTCAATTTTTAAAGTATACGGATCTTTCCGTTTGAGCTTGCAATAATTCGTTTGCTGTTTAAGCTTCTATTTATTGATATTCGTTTAGTATTTTGGGGGGGTGATCTAGAGATAGTGATCTATCCCTAAAAAAAAAAAGAGTACAAAAGTGCTCCAACAAAAATTTTTCTGTTTCTTAGTAATTAAAGGTTCCGTGGTTGGTTTGAAGTGGGTTAGAAGCAATCAAAATTTTTAGGCCACAAAATTTCCATTTTTTTTTGGGCTGTTTTGCTCGAATTGTGGGGGCTGCCACTGCAAAGGGGAATTCGAAATTCTCTTTAGTTTAGGAAGACTTGACACTAGCTTTCTTGGGTAGAATCAATAGGTCCATAAATCAGCTTGCTAAAGGTGGGTTGGTTTTGATACATCTTGGCCTGAATTGTCATATTTTTTACCTCTTTGTTTCTAATTCTTGATTGAGCTACCCTTTTTTTTGGATTCCGTTACGTTGCTGGAGTGTTATTTGCTTGTTCCAACACTCTGGTTTATGATAATCATGTGACACAATTTTCCTTGTGTCGCCTCCAAATCGTCGAGTTTCTTTTCTCTGTGTCTAGGAATTAGGTTTCTAGCTTCCTTGAACGTGCTTGGCAGATTGATTTGTGAGCCTCGATTCTGAAGTGCAATCGAAGAATCAGCAAAGGTGAGGTAAGAGCGAAACACTTTGAGTGAATTTTGTTTATTACTAATCTTTTCTTTGTGAGTTTGTGTTTGTGATCATGAGTAGTGGGAGAAACCAGAACGTGCAAGATGGGGAGGAAAATGTCCAAGAAGGTTCTAGCAAATTTGAGACATATATGCAGCAAAGTAATGAGAGGATGAATGAGATGGCAAGAATGATGGCTACTCTACAAGAGAGCATGAATCTAATGATGAGAGAAAGAGCGCAGCAACCAGCAGCTCAAGTGAGGTTACCACAAAGGGTTCTACTAAGAATCGGTGAAGGAGATCGTAGAGCACCTAGAGGTAATGAAGAGGTTGGTGAAAATAACCCAGCAAATGACAATGACCTTACTTCCATAAAGATGAAGGTACCTTCCTTTGAAGGGAGAAACAATGCTGAAGAGTACATTGAATGGAAGAGAAAGGTGGAGCAGATTTTTGAAATGCCATAATTATTCAGAAGAGAAGAAGTCCCACATTGCAGCCGTGGAATTTAAGGGATATGCTACATTCTGGTGGGATCAGCTCAAATCTAATAGAAGAGGAAAGGGATTGAGACCCGTACCTGATTGGGAGACTTTGAAAGACTTAATGAGAACAAGGTTTGTCCCTTCTCATTACTATAGGGATTTGTATAATAGGTTGGCAAGGCTGATCCAAGGTGGTAAGAGTGTTGAAGAATACCACAAGGAGATGGAGATGACCATGGCAAGAGCTGATATTGAAGAGGATGAGCAGAGGTTGATGTCTAGATTCCTTGGGGGGTCTAAATTCAAATATAGCAAGTGAGCTAGAAATGTATGATTACAATTCCATGGGAGAGTTGGTTGAAAAGGCCATGAAGATAGAAAGGAGACTAAAGAGCAAGAATTACACCAAGTCTGGTTCTAGCAAATTTCAGAATATGGGTGGAAGTAGTTCGACCTACAGAGGGACCTCAAAACACTAGTAGCAATTCGTCCTCAAGAAGTGGAGATTTCAAGAATTCCTTCCAAAGGAACAATCCTCCACCTACAAGTGTAAAAGGGACGAATGGTGGTCCAAATAGTTAGCAATCAGGTACTTCTAATACTACTCCTAGTAGAGATATTAAACGTTTCAAATGTTTAGGGAATGGGCATATTGCTTCTGAATGTCCAAATAGGAGAGTTATGAATGCTACTGATGATGGGGGTATAATTTCTGATTCTGATCATAGTGATGTTGATAATGATGTGAATGACATGTATGATGATGATGAGTGTAGTGAGCAAGTTGAAAATGTGTTGATGGCTGAACATGGTGAAATGTTAGTTGCTAGGTGTGCTTTGAACATGCAGATGAAGGAAGAGGGCCTTGAGCAACGAGATAACATATTTTATTCTAGATGTTTAGTTGATGGTAAGGTTTGTATGCTCATCATTGACAGCGGTAGTTGTACTAATGCCGCAAGTGAGACCATGGTGGAGAAGCTGAAATTGACTTGTTTAAAACATCCCAATCCATATAGACTACAATGGTTTAATGATAGTGGAGAGGTGAAGGTTACTAAACAAGTGAGAATACCATTCTCTATAGGCTGGTATAAAGATGAAGTGTTGTGTGATGTAGTTCCTATGCAAGCAGGCCATATGTTATTGGGAAGACCTTGGCAATTTGATAGGAAAGCACAGCATGATGGGCATTCAAATAGGTACACGTTTACCTATGAGGGAAAGCTGGTTACCCTTGTTTCCATTATCACCCTTGGAGGTTTATGAAGATCATCGAAAGATGCTTGAGAAAGCAAAGCAAGATTTGGCCAAAGTAGTGGTTGGGGATGTTTCTTCCAAAAACAAGGGGAGTGCGAGAGAACATGATAAGGTGAGTGAAAGTGAGAAGAAAATGGGAAAAGAGGCCAGAAAAGAAACTAATCAAATTAATGGCCCATTGGTGAGAGAAAATAAGAAAAGAAGGGAAGACAAAACAAACTTTTTATGCAAGAGCGAGAGAATTAAATGTTGGGCAGCCTGTGTTACTCATTAGATACAAGGAAACTTTGTTTGCTAACATTGATGTTTCACTTGAACATTTGCCTTCTAGCTTTGTGTCCTTATTGCAGGATTTCCAAGATGTGTTTCCGGAGAAGTTGCCTAGTGGTTTGCCACCATTAAGAGGGATCGAACATCAAATTGACTTCATACCTGGTTCTACCATTCCAAATAGACCAGCATATCGAAGTAATCCGATGGAGACCAAGGAGATGCAGAGACAAGTGGAAGAGTTGTTGGAGAAAGGGTTGATTCGAGAGAGTTTAAGTCCGTGTGCCGTTCCTGTTTTGTTGGTTCCAAAGAAAGATGGCACGTAGAGAATGTGTGTTGATTGTAGGGCTGTAAATAAGATCACCGTGAAGTATCGGCATCCTATACCTCGTATTGATGACATGTTGGACGAATTACATGGTGCAAGGTATTTTACTAAAATTGATCTTATGAGTGGATATCATCAAATTTGTATGAAACTAGGGGATGAATGGAAAACAGCTTTTAAAACAAAATATGGGTTGTATGAGTGGTTGGTAATGCCTTTTGGGTTGTCTAATGCACCTAGTACTTTTATGAGGTTGATGAACCATGTTTTGAGGGCTTATTTGGGCAGATTTGTAGTTGTTTATTTTGATGATATTTTGATCTACAGTAAGACTGAGGAAGAGCATATAGAACATGTTAGGTTGGTTTTAGAAGCTTTGAGAAAAGAGAACTTATATGCAAAGCTTAAGAAGTGCACATTTTGCATGGATAGGCTTGTTTTTCTTGGTTTTGGTTGTTAGTGCGCAGGGATTGGAAGTTGATGAAGAGAAAGTGAAAGCTATAAGGGAATGGCCTGTTCCTAAGAGTGTGACAGAAGTGAGGAGCTTCCATGAGCTGGCGAGTTTTTATAGGAGATTCTTGAAGGATTTTTCTTCCATCGCCGCACCACTCACAAGTATTGTCAAGAAGGAAGTTGGATTTCAATGGGGTGAACAGCAACAATGATCGTTTGAAAGTTTGAAAGAAAAACTCACTACTGCGCCTGTTTTAGCTTTACCTAACTTTGATTCTATTTTTGAGATTGAATGTGATGCTTCAGGTATAGGTATTGGGGCTCTTTTGATGCAAGAAAAAGGAGCAAATAGCATATTTTAGTGAGAAGCTCAATGGTGCGCAACTGAATTATTCTACCTATGACAAGGAGTTTCATGCTTTGGTAAGGGCATTGAATGTGTGGGAGCATTATTTGCTGCCAAAGGAGTTCATTATTCACACTGACCATGAATCCCTCAAGCATTTGAAGGGCCAAGGTAAGTTGAACAAAAGACATGGTAAGTGGATTGAACAAATTGAGAAATTTCCTTATGTCGTTAAGTATAAGCAAGGTAAAGATAATGTTGTTGTTGATGCGTTGTCTAGGAGATATACCTTGCTGTTTGTTTTGAGTTCTAAATTGCTTGGTTTTGAGTATATTAAGGACTTATATATTGGTGATATTGATTTTAGCAATGTTTATGTCGCATGTGAACAAGGAGCTTTTAATTCATTTTTTAGGCAGGATGGTTATTTGTTTAAGGGAAGTAAACTATGTGTGCCTAGATGTTCCATGCGTAATTTGCTTGTTTTGGAATCTCATTGTGGTGGTTTGATGGGGCATTTTGGTGTGTCTAAGACTTATGATATTATGTTTGAGCATTTTTATTGGTCGTCTATGCGTAAAGATGTTGGGAGATTATGTTCTGCTTGTATTGCATGTAGACAGGCAAAATCTAAGTCTATGCCTCATGGTCTTTATATGCCATTACTTGTACCTAGTTCACCTTGGGTTGATATTAGTATGGATTTTGTGCTTGGTTTGCCTAGGACTAGGAAAGGTAGAGATAGCATTTTTGTGGTTGTTGATAGGTTTAGTAAGATGGCACATTTTATTCCATGTCACAAAGCTGATGATGCAAAAGTTGTGGCTGATTTTTTCTTTAGAGATGTTGTTCGTTTACATGGGGTGCCTAGGACAATTGTTTCTGATAGAGATACTAAGTTTTTGTTCCATTTTTGGCGTGTTTTATGGAGTAGATTAGGAACTAAGCTTTTGTTTTCTACTACTTGTCATCCACAAACAGATGGGCAAACTGAAGTAGTGAATCGTACACTTGGTACGTTGTTGAGAGCTTTAGTGGGGAAGAACTTGGTCACTTGGGAAGATTGTTTACCTTTCATTGAATTTGCTTATAATCGTTCAATTCATTCTTCTACAGGTTATTCGCCATTTGAGATTGTTTATGGTTTTAATCCACTAACTGTACTTGATCTTGTTCCTTTGCCTTTACATGAGCTTGCTAGTTTAGATGGTGAGAAGAAGGCTGATTTGGTAAAGTCTTTGCATGAAAAGGTTCGAGCAAATATAGAGAAAAAGAACAAGTCATATGCTGATAGGGCAAATAAGGGATGAAAGAAAATGGCATTTGCTCCTGGCGATTGGGTTTGGGTACACTTCCGAAAGGAGAGGTTTCCAAATCAAAGGAAGAGTAAGCTTGATGCATGTGGTGATGGTCCATTCCAAGTATTGGAGAAAATCAATGACAATGCATACAAGATCGACTTGCCTGGTGAGTATGGTGTTAGTGCTACTTTTAATGTGATTGATTTATCTCCTTATGATGATGCAAATTTGAGGACAAATCTTTTTAAAGAAGGGGAGAATGATGTAAACCAGCATGGCAAGGATCCTTTGGTGCTACAACAAGGACCATTGACAAGGAATAAAGCAAGGAAGTATAGAGTCACTCTTGGATTGCATGTTCAAGACTTTGTTACAAGGGAGGTGACTGAATTAGCAATAAACAAGTGCAGTATGGAGCTGGAAGACCAACAAAGGCTAATTGTGATGCTAAATGTCTATATGGAAGATAAGGCTTTAAAAATGGGCTAGAGGAGCAAGAAAGGAGTAAGGAAGGCAGCCCACATGGAAGCACATGGGCCTTGGACGAAATTAGGTTTTTGGGACCACTTTTGTCACATGGGCAGCCTATTCTTTCATGCACATGGGCTGTGTTCACACTCATGCACATGGAATGTGGTTCCCTTCTTTCCTTAGTTGGTTAGGATAATATTTTCCTTATTTGACAAGGATCCTTCTTTCCTTAGTTGGTTAGGATGATATTTTCCTTATTTGACAAGGATTTTGACTTTGTAATTTTCCTTTTTTCACTAGGGTTAGGATAGTTACGAATTTTAATTTGTTTTTCTATAAATAGGGCATTATTTTCTTGTAAGAGGACCTTTTTTGACAATTATATTCAGATTGCTCTTATGCAAATTTTGGCCATCTTTGAGAGAGTGAGAGATTTTGCTTCTTTCATTGATTGCATCATGAATCAAACTAACTTATCAATTTCGATTGTGGCGTTCTTCTGATCCGTCCTTCCAAATCCTTCCGTCATTAGTGTTCTTGCTTCGCTAAGCATTGGGTGCTATAGAGGGTGATTTATCCTTGTTCTTGGATTCCTATATCGAAGCGTGCGTTGGGGTTTGAGACCTTCATTGCCATAGGGTTCCGCATCAACATGATTCATCAAACGCATGAATGTGCTAGGCACATTAGTAAGACCAAACGGCATAACCAACCGCTCATACAGCCCATATTTAGTCTTAAATGCTGTTTTCCACTCATCACCCACACTCATTCGAATTTGATAATAACCAGATTTCAAATCAATTTTCGTGAACAAACAAGAACCATGTAACTCATCAAGAATATCATCTAGTCTAGGAATAGGATGATGATACTTTACAATGATTTTATTGATGGCTCTGCAATCCACGCACATCCTCCACGTCCCATCCTTCTTTGGCACAAGAATAACAGGAACCGAAGAAGGACTCAAACTTTCCCTTATGTATCCCTTAGCTAGCAATTCCTCCACTTGCTTTTGTATATCCTTTGTCTCGAAAGGATTATCTCGATACGCTAGCCAATTGGGAATGGAAGCTCCTAGAATGAAATCAATTTGATGCTCTATGCCTCTGATTGGCGGCAATTCATCAGGCATTTCTTCGGGAAACAAATCCGCATATTCCTGCAAAAGATCAACAAACACACTAGGCAAAGATTGGTTAAAAACAGTAGTATCTAAACCAGCCTCTGTGCACAAAAGCACAAACATAGGCTGATTGGTGTAAAAAGCATGTTTAACCTCACTTGTACTAGCTAACAAACTCACATTCTTCTCTCCTTCTCTATTTTTCTCAAACTGAATTTGTTTTGATTTTTCTTTTCTCTCTTTCTTTTCATTTGCAAATTGATTTTTTTCACTCATTTTTTCGTCACTCTCTCTTTCTTTCTTTTCAAATTCAAGTCTCATTCTTTCCATTTTACATTGATCTTCATACACTTCTTTTGAAGAGAGTGGGGTCAGAATTGTCTTTCGTCCATCCTTAGTGAATGAATACCGATTGAGGTATCCATCATGCATAGCTCGCCTATCATACTGCCATGGACGTCCAAGTAAAATCTCTCCAACATGCATTGGCACCACATCACACAACACCTCATCATGATATTTACCAATGGAAAAAGAAATGTTAGATTGTCGATTTACCTTAACCTCTCCACATTCATTCAGCCACTGAAGTTTGTAAGGTCGGGGGTGAGGTTTTGTAGGCAGCCCCAATCGATCAACCAAGAGTGTACTTACCACATTGGTACAGCTTCCACCATCCACAATCACAATACAAGCCTTGCCTTGAACGTGACACCTTGTATGGAACAAGTTATCTCGTTGTTCTTCATGGTTTTCCTCCTTCAATTGCATGTTAAGAGCACGCCTAGCAACCAGTAAGTCTCCCTTTATTGGTTCTTCAATGCTCCCATCACTACAACATTCCAAGTCTTGCTTTTCTCCATCTTCACTCTCATCATCACCTTCTTCTTCATCAGTCACTATCTCACCATTTCTTACGGTCATAACTCTCTTGTTTGGACATTCTTTGTTGATATGTCCCACACCTTGGCACTTCCAACACTTAATATCTCGATTTCACAGCTTAGGCTCTTCAACTTTGGATTTGTCTTTAGAACTTGTTTCGGCCTTTGCTTTCCCACTATCTTGACCAGCCTTGTTTCTTTCCTTATAATCACGCCTTCCTTCCCTATTCCAAGGAGAAATAGAATTAGAAACAGGTTTCGAATGATACCTTGATGATCATCTTCCCTGGAGTTGTTTTTCCACCTTGACGGCAATATGTACCATCTCTTCTAACTCCACATAAGGCTGCAAATCAACCTGATCAGCAATGTCCAAATTCAAACCAGCCAAGAAATGTGCCATAGTAGTCTCCATGTCTTCATCTATATTAGCTCTAGTCATTAACATTTCCATTTCTTTGTAGTAGTCATCAACACTTTTACTACCTTGTTTAAGAACCTGAAGTCTTTGTATAATTTCCCTATAGAAATGTCTAGGCACAAAACTCTTCCTCATGACCAATTTAAGATCATCCCAAGTCTCAATTGGATACTCCAAATTCCTTCTTCTACTAGTCACTAACTAATCCCACCAAGCTATAGCATAATCTGTAAATTGAGTAACAATAAGCTTGACCTTCTTTTCCTCAGTACATTGATGGCAATCAAATATGAGATCAACATGCTTTTCCCATTGCAAATAATCTTCTGGATCTGATTTACCTCGAAAGTTAGGAATTTTTAGCTTGATGCTTCCCAAGCTCCTATCAACAACTTCATCATCACCATGATTTCTACCATAGAAAGCATTATTATTCATCCTTCCACTACCTCGACCGTGATGAGGAACTGATTGCTAGCATACAACACCAAGGACCTGTTACTCGATCAATGGCAAGAAAACTTCAAGGATTAGTTTCCAAACATCTATATGTTCTCAATACAATTGGAACGTTAAGACTTGAAGAAAATAAGAGCAAAGAAGCTGTTTGGTTGCACGTGTCCAAATTGCAATCTACGCAAGAGGCCAATTGACCCAAAGGAGTTAGAATACATATTACATCCATCATTATACCTTTGGGAGCTAAATACATACCATTCACGTACCATTGGATGCGCATATATTAGAGTGGCTGAAACTCACATTGGGAGTCAAAGATGCCTTTTAAAAGCTAGTGGGAGACAAGCTATATGGCTGCCCATGCCTTTTAAAAGCTAGTGGGAGACAAGCTATATGGCTGCCCAATTTGTTTTATGTAACCACATCATTATATTTGTATTTTTCCATCATTTCACTTGTTTTATGCTTTCTTTATGTCTTTAAAAATAGATGTAATGGAAGACTTTGAACTTAATGAATATTCTGAGTTTTCTCTCCATTTTTGAGGGCTTTGAGAGGTTTTTAGCCTTCTTTTGTGTTCTGGTTAGAACTTGCACGAATTCCTTGCAAAAATAACCAAGTTTGCTAGGTCTTAACTTATATTCAAGGTTTTCCTTCACAAGTTGGGGTTGGGTCTTGAATCTTTGGTTTCCAGCCATATAGCTTCAGTTTTACATCACAAGTTGGTGTTGGGTTGAAGGTGCTGGTTGGTGTTCTTATGTTTTGGAGACGATCCGTAGCTTGAGCTTCCTTAGGAATTAAATACCAGCAAGGTAGGCTCACATCATTTGGTATCAGAGCTTAGGCTCTCCAAATCAGGTTTTTAGCATCATTCCTTCTTATTTATGTCAAAAAAAAATATTGTCTTCCTTTGAGTCATTTTCTGCCATTAGTTTAATTTTTACAAGCTGTATGTTTTCTGGTTTCTTTGAGTCCTTCTTCCTTAATGTTGTTGCTGGATTAATTTAAAAAAAAAAGAAAGAAAGAACAGAAAAAAAAAAGAAAAAAAAAAGAGGAAACATCAACTAATCTCTCAAATTTGCTAGTGGGTTAGAAACTGAAGTTGGGTTTGCACATAACCAAATCTTCTCAAATTTTATATGCTTGTTTCAGATGCTAAACTTAGCTTGGAAATCAAATTTTAAGTCAAAATTCCTCCATTTGCCTATTTATCCATATATTGTAGCCAATTTAGCTAGTTTTGTGTCCAAAAATGAATGTGTATGTAAACATGTCCAAATCCTTTCAAATTTTACAGGCATGTTTTAGATATTTAGCTAAGCCTACATATTAAATTTCATGTCAAAATTCGTTCGTTTGCTTGGTTGTCCATATATTACCGCTAGTTAGCCATTTTTGGGTCCAGAACATAAACATTTCATAAGAGACCTAAAAATTCATTTTTCTTCTTCCATTTTGTCTCAATATATTGTCCTAAATCCAATTTTGTCAAATTCTTCCCTTTAGTAATGTTTGTCTAAAATTTCAGTGTCTTTCGTCCTTAGGTTTCAAATATCAAATATTCTGTTTTTTTTTTCAGCTTGTTTTACTCTTGTTCCATTCTTGAATGTGTTTTAAACCTTGCAATTTAGTTATTTAGTTGAGAAAATATTAAGTTTTTGCTAGAACTTGGAAGGGGCTGAAGTGAGTGAAAAAAGGCATAGAGTGGTGAGATTGTTAGAGGGTAAAAGCCAAAGTTTGAGTGAAACACAGATTGAGTGTTACCAGATTAGAGTGAAACACATGGGGGAGTGTGTGAGAGAATAATTCTAACATTTGTTTT
Source organism: Garcia nutans (assembly GCA_947685225.1). Lineage (NCBI taxonomy): Eukaryota > Viridiplantae > Streptophyta > Magnoliopsida > Malpighiales > Euphorbiaceae > Garcia > Garcia nutans. The sequence goes on from CANTUV010000044.1 coordinate 24,131,852, forward strand.
GCAGCAATCAGTATGTCAACAAAACGAGATAGTGATCGAGAGAGCAACCAGTCCCAAGAGGAGCCAGAAGCTTCTTATGTTCTTAAGGCATTGCAATCTCAATTTCAAAGGATGAATGTGTTGTTTGTTGATATTAGAGAACAGATGGAAAAACAGTCAAAGCAAATTGAAGACAGCAAGCAAGCTCTACAAATCAAAGGAATTTAGGAAGGGATGAACGAGATAATTTTCAAAGGGAGCAAAACACAAATAGGGGGCAGAATAGAGGTAGGCGCGCTGGACTAAATGATTTGCCAGTTTTCAATGACTTGGAGGATGTAGATGAAGATAATCTTGATGATGATGATGGGCAGCAATCTGTTGCACTTGATGATGTTATTAGACTAAGATATATGAGAGGTAATGTGGGTGGTAGAGGTGGTGGCAGAAATATTAGGCAAGAAACTATGGAAAATGCAAGAGGGAGAGGGAGAGTAGACATCAACGTTAATGGAATTAAAATGAAAATTCCATCATTCCAAGGCAAAGCAAATCCAGATGCATATTTGGAATGGGAGAGAAAGACCAAACTCATCTTTGATTGCCACAACTATAGTGAGCAAAAGAAGGTGACACTTGCTGTGGTAGAGTTTACTGATTATGCATTAGTTTGGTGGGATCAATTACTCACTAAACGAAGAAGAAATGGCATGAAAGGAGTGCAGACTTGGGATGAGTTGAAACAAGTCATGAGAGATCGATTTGTTCCACAACACTACTATAGAGAGTTGCATCAAAGATTACAAGGGCTGGTGCAGGGCAATAAAAGTGTGGAAGAATATTTTCAAGAAATGGAAATGGCTATGATACGAGCTAATATAGAAGAAGAAAGGGAAGCAACTATGGCACGGTTCCTACATGGGCTGAAAGATGAAATTGCCAACATAGTGGAGCTGCATCATTATGTGGAGCTTGATGATATGTTAAATATGGCAATCGAGGTAGAAAAACAACTCAAGAAGAAGAAAACAACCAGATCGGGTATGGGAATGAATTCTACCAACAATGTTCCGTGGAAGCCAAATTGGAAGAAAGGGGAATCTAGTGAGAGTAAATTTGTTTCAAAGGAGAAGAAAGAGGGAAAAAGGATGGAGAAAAAAACCATTGTGATTGATAAGGGTAAGGCACCAATGAACTCCAGCAGAAGAACTAGAGACATCCAATGTTTTAGATGCTTAGGCAAGGGACATTATGCTGCACAATGTCCAAATAAAAGGGCAATGGTGATGAGGCCAAGTGGAGAGATAGAATCTGAAGTTGATGAAGCTGTTAATGATGATTCAAGTGATGACATTCAACCTATGGGTGATGATAGTGATGTAGAGCATGCTGTACATGGCAACGTTCTAGTTGTTATGCGTGCTTTAAATACCCAAGTAAAGGCAGATGACGGTGATGAGCTACAAAGAGAAAATATCTTTCATACTAGGTGTCTAGTTAACGATAGAGTTTGTAGCATGATAATAGACAGTGGAAGTTGCGTGAATGTGGCTAGTACTCTACTAGTGGAAAAACTTGATTTCCCTACTACAAAACATCCTAAGCCATATAGGTTGCAATGGTCTAATGATTGTGGTGAAGTTAGGGTGACTAAGCAAGTGCTGCTAACATTTTCCATTGGGAGGTATAAGGATGAAGTGTTATGTGATGTTGTTCCTATGCATGCTAGTCATATTCTGCTTGGGAGGCCATGGCAATATGATAGAAGGGCTGTACATGATGGATTCAAAAATAGGTACTCTTTTGATTTTGAAGGTCGAAAGTTGACGCTTGCACCTTTGACACCGATGGAGACTTTTGAAGACCAAAAACGAATACAAGCTGCCATGGAAGAGAAAATGCAAAAAGAATCTGAAAAGAGAGTGAGAGAAAGAAAAGAGCAAGAGGAAAAACAAAGAATAAAAAAAGAGAAAGAAAAAGAAAATGAGAAAAAGAAAATGAGAAAAAGAAAAAAAATCTACAATAAAAATGAGAGTTGTGAGAAGAAAGTAAGTTTAGTTGCTAGGGGAAAAGATGTGAGGCAAGCCTATTCTTCAAATAATGTGATGCTACTCTTACTATGTAAGGGAGCTTTTCTTAATGTTACTGACCTTGATCCTCCTATTCCTAGTGTTGCATTGACTTTGTTGTAGGAATTTGAAGATGTCTTTCCCGATGAAGTATCTAGCGAACTACCACCTATCAGAGGAATAGAACATCAAATTGATTTTGTTCCTGGAGCTGTAATTCCAAATCGGCCAGCATATAGAACCAATCCTCAAGAGGCCAAAGAGTTACAAAAACAGGTGGAAGAATTACTTACAAAGGGTCATGTCAGAGAGAGCATGAGTCCATGCGCTGTACCGGTACTTTTGGTACCCAAAAAGGATGGATCAATGCGAATGTGTGTGGATTGTCGCGCCGTCAACAAAATCACTGTAAAGTATAGACATCCAATCCCTAGACTTGATGATATGCTTGATGAATTGCATGGTTCATGATGAGGAAACTATAAGAGAGCTTGATGAATGTAATGGCAGCAAATATGTTGATGATATCATTATGCCAAGTGGACCAATCACAAGATCACAATCAAAGAAATTCCAGCATGTGTTCCAGCACTTCATACAAAGGTGGATTAATGAAGAGGGAGACCAACTTGTAGTGAATATGATGGACCATGAAGAGGAAGTCAGAAACTCACCAACAAGCATGAAGAATCTGCCCATAAGTATGGTGATGGGCATTAGCACGAATTTGGAATATAATATTGATATGGTTTAGTGTTAGTGTGACTAGACACATGTGAACCAACACCAAAATGAATGTACAATCTGCCCATCAATGTTGTCAGAATTATGGGCAGTAATTTAGAGTATATTATTGAGGTGGATGAACAATTAATGCTATTGTGACTAGATACATGTAAACCTAGACTTTAAGCCATTAGTTCTTCTTTTCCAACTATATAAGGATGGGAAAAAGAACTTAATAGGGTTGACTACGAATTTCCAGAATTGTTGAATGTAATTTCTGTGTTTTCAAGTTTGAGAGGTTTTCTTCTTATTCTTGTTGCATGAAGAATTGGTTCTAACTTATCAAGTCTCACTTGTGGCGTTTTAATCAATTCATTTCTTCATCCCAATCACCCAAGTTCTCAATTATAGGTTAGTTGTGGGTTTGGTAGGGAGGATTTGTTTTTGAGTTCTAAGATTCTATGCTAGATGTGTATGTGGAGTTCTAGATGTAATATTTGATCCATGGGTTCCGCATCATTTGGTATCAGAGCTTTGGCTTGAAGATAAATCTCTAGGTATCTTTTATGTTTTAATTATCCAAAGAAAAAAAAAACGAATCAGATTCAGTTTCTATATTTCTTCATTTTCTGTTCTTGTTGCACCTTGTCCTTATTCTTCAAATCTGTGAATTTTTTTTAATTTTTCAATTTCTATCCTTGTTTACTGAAAGTTCAAAAGAAAAAAAAAGAGGAAAAGATCAAAAGAAAAACAAAAAAAAAAAGAAAAGAGAATCAGATTCAACTTCCTCAACATAAAAGAAAAAAAAAACGTATCTGTTTCTGCCCAGAATTTTTCTTCACAAGTGTTTGAGATTTTTTGCATATTTATACCATTAACAGCTTGCTACCTTATTATATTTGATCAAATTACATCAGCTCCTCATTATGCATCCATTTAGCATTTAAAATCTGATATTTAGAGCCTTTCTTGCATTGGGAATAGATTTAGGTTGCATATTCAGATTACTCATTGGAGTGATTTGAATTCTGTTTTTTTTTTTAGGATCCAGAATTGTTTTTCTTTGTATTCTTAGTTTCATTCTTTCACATACCTCTTGTTTCTTGTATGCATTAAGTAGCTAATTCTCAATCATAGTTACTTTGGTTTGATTAACACAAATACTTTTGCTTCTTGTGTTAACTTTCAGTTCTTGTTGTCTAAAATTAAATTGCTTCTAGAATTGCAGAATTCATTTTTGTTCATTAGGTTCCTTGTAGAGTTTTTAAAACAAAACTTGTTTTACTTGATTTAAGTGGATTCAATTCTGAAATTCAACTTGATAAAAGAAGAATTGAGAGGTAAAAAGGAACAAGGTTTGAGTGAAATACAAGAGGAGTGACAATCTGATCTTGAGTGAAACACGTAAGGGAGTGAGGTGAGGAAATTTTCTTTACTAACATTTTCTTGTAGGTTCTTCTTACACCATGTCAAATTCTGGAAGTGAAAAACGTGATATGACCATAAATGACATAGCCTTCATGTTAGAGGCAATGCAAAGGAGATTTGAAAGGTTTGATTTGACCATAAACAACATGAGAGGTGATGTAGACAGCATAATGCAAAGGCAGCGAAATGATACTAATCGAAGGGGGCAGAATAGAGGGAGAGGAAACATGATGAATGATGATGAGATAGAGAGGGAAGATGATGAAGAAAGTGAGGAATCAATTGCTCAAAGAAGACCTCAACAAAGGGACAGTAACATATCTTCCATAAAAATGAAGATACCATCATTCAAGGGGAGAAATGATGCTGAAGCTTACCTTGAATGGGAAAGAAAAGTTGAGTTGGTGTTTGATTGTCATAATTATAGTGAAATGAAGAAAGTTAAGATTGCAGCAGTTGAATTCACAGATTATGCACTAATTTGGTGGGATCAATTGATGATTTCCAAGAGGAGAAATGGAGAAAGAACTATCACTACTTGGGCTGAAATGAAAACTGTGATGAGAAAGAGATTTGTACCATCTTACTACTATAGGGAGCTTCACCAAAAATTACAGCGGTTAACTCAAGGATCCATGTCAGTGGAGGATTACCATAAAGAGATGGAGATGATCATGAGTAGAACTAATATAGAGGAGGATCCAGAAATCACTATGGCTCAATTTTTGAGTGGGCTGAATAGAGAGATAGCTAACATAATTGAATTACATCATTATGTGGAGCTTGAAGATATGGTACACATGGCCATGAAAGTGGAGAAGCAACTGAAACTCAAGGGAGCAGCAAAGGGATTTTCTAATTCCAGCTCTAGTTTCACTTCAAAATGGCCAAAGAAAGATGATAATCCTAAAGGGAAGGAGGCTGCCTGGAAAGGAAAGGAAAAACAAGTTCTAGAAGACCCTAAAGGTAACTCTAAAACATCTAACTCTAATCAAAAGCATAGTACCATTAAATGCTTTAGGTGTTTAGGAGTAGGGCATATAGCATCTCAATGTCCAAATAAGAAAATCATGTTGATACGAGATAATGGTGAAATTGATAGTGCTAGTGAACATGAAAGTGATGATGATAATGATAGCATGCCACCATTAGAAGAAATTGAACATATTATTGAATATCCAGCCCATGGTGAATCTTTGGTTATTAGAAGAGCTTTAAACATGCAAATTAAAGATGAAGAAAGTAATCAAAGAGAGAACATTTTCCATACTCGTTGCATTGTGAATGGAAAAGTGTGCAGCATGATCATTGATGGGGGTAGTTGTGCAAATGTTGCTAGTACTGATTTTGTGGATAAATTAGGGTTAGCATGCACAAAACATCCTAGTCCTTACAAGCTGCAATGGTTGAATGATAGTGGAGAGGTGAGGGTAACAAAGCAGGTTCTGTTTTCTTTTGCAATTGGGAGATACAAAGATGAAGTTTGCTGTGATGTTGTGCCTATGCATGCTAGCCATATCCTTCTTGGTCGTCCATGGCAGTTTGATAGAAGAGCTTTGCATGATGGCTTTAAGAATCATTATTCTTTCAGCCTAAATGGTTTAAATTTCACTCTTGCTCCATTGTCACCTAAACAAGTGTATGAAGATCAAGTAAATATTTTGAGATCATTTGAAAAGAATTCTGGTGGTGAGGGTAAAACAAATAAAAAGGGAGTACAAGAGGCCAAGTGTGAGAAAAAGAATGATAAAAATGGCCCATTGGTGAGAGAAAAAGAGAAAGGGAGAGAAAATAAAAGAGAGTGTTTCTATGCAAAAGAAAAGGAGTTAAGGAGTGCTTTTTGTGAGAAAAGAAGTCTGATTGTACTTAGGTACAAAGAGACCTTGATTTCTACATCTAACCTTGATAACCCTTTGCCTAGTTGTGTTAGTTCTCTTTTACAGGAATTTGGAGATGTTTTTCCAGAAGATGTACCCAAAGGATTACCACCTTTAAGAGGGATTGAGCATCAAATTGACTTCATTCCGGGCTCAACAATTCCTAATCGACCAGCTTATAGAAGTAATCCGGAGGAAACCAAGGAACTTCAAAGGAAAGTGGAGGAGTTGCTAGCAAAGGGACATGTGCGTGAAAGTCTTAGCCCATGTGTTGTTCCGGTGTTATTAGTCCCAAAGAAAGATGGATCATGGAGAATGTGTGTGGACTGCCGAGCAATCAATAAAATCACGGTGAAGTATAGACATCCAATTCCTAGACTTGATGATATGCTTGATGAGTTGAGTGGTTCTTGCATTTTTACTAAGATTGATTTGAAAAGTGGTTACCATCAAATTAGGATGAAAGAAGGAGATGAGTGGAAAACTGCATTCAAAACAAAATATGGTCTTTATGAGTGGTTAGTTATGCCATTTGGTTTATCTAATGCACCTAGTACATTCATGAGATTAATGAACCATGTTCTGCGTGCATATCTTGGTAAATTTGTTGTTGTATATTTTGATGACATACTCATTTATAGCAAATCAGTAGATGAGCATGTAGAACATATTAGGGTTATTCTTGATGTTTTGAGAAAGGAAGAATTATATGCCAACTTGAAAAAGTGCATGTTTTGTAGTGATAAAATCATATTCTTAGGTTTTATGGTTAGTGCACAAGGAATTGAGGTTGATGATGAAAAGGTAAAGGCAATAAGAGATTGGCCAGCACCTAAAACCGTGAGTGAGGTAAGAAGTTTTCATGGTTTGGCTAGTTTCTATAGAAGGTTTGTTAAAGATTTTAGTTCCATTGCTGCACCATTAAATGAATTGGTAAAAAAGGATGTAAAGTTTAATTGGACTAAAATTCATGAAATGGCATTCAATTTGTTGAAAGAAAGGTTAACTACTGCTCCAATTCTTGCTTTACCAGATTTTGATAAGACCTTCGAATTAGAGTGTGATGCTTCAGGTGTGGGCATAGGTGCTGTTTTGATGCAAGAAGGGAAACCAATTGCATATTTTAGTGAGAAGCTTCATGGTGCACAATTAAATTATTCCACTTATGACAAGGAGCTGTATGCTTTGGTAAGAGCTTTACAAGTGTGGCAACATTACTTATTGCCTAAAGAGTTTGTTATTCATACAGATCATGAATCATTAAAGCATCTAAAGGGGCAAACCAAGCTGAACCGAAGGCATGGAAAGTGGATAGAGTTCATTGAGCCATTTCCATATGTGATAAAGTATAAGCGTGGCAAAGACAATGTAGTAGCAGATGCACTTTCAAGAAGGTATTCCTTAATCTCAACTCTTAGTTCTAAGTTATTAGGCTTTGAGCAAATTAAGGATATGTATGCCAATGATGTTGACTTTGCAAATGTTTATAAAGCATGTGAGCATTCTGCATTTCAGAAGTTTTATAGGCATGATGGGTACTTATTTAAGGATGGAAGATTATGCATGCCTAGTTGCTCATTAAGGGAATTGCTTGTGCGTGAGGCACATAGTGGAGGACTCATGGGAAATTTTGGGATATTTAAGACTTTAGACATTCTGCATGAACATTTCTATTGGCCAAACATGAGAAAGGATGTTGAAAGAATTTGTGCCAAGTGTATTGCATGTAAACAATCAAAATCTAAGTCTTTACCTCATGGGCTGTATACTCCTTTACCTATTCCTAATGCACCTTGGATGGACATATCTATGGACTTTGTTTTGGGGCTGCCTAGGACTAGAAAAGGAAAAGATAGCATATTTGTTGTTGTTGATAGATTCAGCAAAATGGCTCATTTCATTGCATGTCACAAAACTGATGATGCAACAAATATTGCAAATTTGTTCTTTGGGGAAGTAGTTCGGTTGCATGGCATTCCTAAAACAATTGTAAGTGATAGAGATGTGAAGTTCTTAAGTCATTTTTGGCGTGTTTTATGGAATAAGTTAGGTACTAAATTGTTGTTCTCTACAACTTGTCATCCACAAACTGATGGACAAACAGAAGTGGTAAATAGGACTTTAGGATCTTTGTTACGTGCTGTTGTGGGTAAGAATTTGAAAACTTGGGAAGATTGTTTGCCATTAGTGGAGTTTGCATATAATAGAAGCATACATTCTTCTACTGGTTATTCACCATTTGAAATTGTTTATGGTTTTAATCCACTTACACCACTTGATTTGTTTCCTTTGCCATTAAATGAAATAACTAACTTAGATGGTGAAAAGAAAGCTGAGTTGGTTAAGCAGATACATGAAAAGGCACGAGCTCATCTTGAGAAGAAATATGAATCAGTTGCCCATAATGCAAATAGAAGAAGGAAACATGTGATTTTCCAACCTGGTGATTGGGTATGGGTTCATATGAGGAAGGAAAGATTTCCTAAACAAAGGAAATCCAAGTTGGATGCAAGGGGAGATGGCCCATTCCAAGTTTTAGAACGGATCAATGACAATGCTTACAAAATTGATCTACTAGGTGAGTATAATGTTTCTGCAACTTTCAATGTTAGTGATCTTTCTCCTTTTGATGTAGGCTCAGATTTGAGGACAAATCTTTTTGAGCAAGGAGGGAATGATGAGGAAACTATAAGAGAGCTTGATGAATGTAATGGCAGCAAATATGTTGATGATATCATTATGCCAAGTGGACCAATCACAAGATCACAATCAAAGAAATTCCAGCATGTGTTCCAGCACTTCATACAAAGGTGGATTAATGAAGAGGGAGACCAACTTGTAGTGAATATGACGGACCATGAAGAGGAAGTCAGAAACTCACCAACAAGCATGAAGAATCTGCCCATAAGTATGGTGATGGGCATTAGCACGAATTTGGAATATAATATTGATATGGTTTAGTGTTAGTGTGACTAGACACATGTGAACCAACACCAAAATGAATGTACAATCTGCCCATCAATGTTGTCAGAATTATGGGCAGTAATTTAGAGTATATTATTGAGGTGGATGAACAATTAATGCTATTGTGACTAGATACATGTAAACCTAGACTTTAAGCCATTAGTTCTTCTTTTCCAACTATATAAGGATGGGAAAAAGAACTTAATAGGGTTGACTACGAATTTCCAGAATTGTTGAATGTAATTTCTGTGTTTTCAAGTTTGAGAGGTTTTCTTCTTATTCTTGTTGCATGAAGAATTGGTTCTAACTTATCAAGTCTCACTTGTGGCGTTTTAATCAATTCATTTCTTCATCCCAATCACCCAAGTTCTCAATTACAGGTTAGTTGTGGGTTTGGTAGGGAGGATTTGTTTTTGAGTTCTAAGATTCTATGCTAGATGTGTATGTGGAGTTCTAGATGTAATATTTGATCCATGGGTTCCGCAGTTCTTCTTTTCCAACTATATAAGGATGGGAAAAAGAACTTAATAGGGTTGACTACGAATTTCCAGAATTGTTGAATGTAATTTCTGTGTTTTCAAGTTTGAGAGGTTTTCTTCTTATTCTTGTTGCATGAAGAATTGGTTCTAACTTATCAAGTCTCACTTGTGGCATTTTAATCAATTCATTTCTTCATCCCAATCACCCAAGTTCTCAATTACAGGTTAGTTGTGGGTTTGGTAGGGAGGATTTGTTTTTGAGTTCTAAGATTCTATGCTAGATGTGTATGTGGAGTTCTAGATGTAATATTTGATCCATGGGTTCCGCATCAGTTCATGTATATTTTCGAAAATTGATCTTAAAAGTGGTTATCATCAAATAAGAATGAGATTAGGAGATGAATGGAAAACAGCTTTTAAGACTCAATATGGTTTGTATGAATGGTTAGTCTTGCCTTTTGGACTAAGCAATGCACCTAGTACTTTCATGAGATTAATGAATCATGTCTTACGTGCTTTTCTTGGAAAGTTTGTTGTTGTGTATTTTGATGATATTTTAGTGTATTGTCAAAGTTTAAATGATCATTTAATGCATTTAAGATGTGTGCTTGAAGTTCTTAGGAAAGAGAAATTGTATGCAAATTTAAAGAAATGTACATTCTGCATGAAAAAGTCATTTTCTTAGGATTTGTAGTGAGTGGGAAAGGAATTGAGGTTGATGAGGATAAGGTAAAAGCCATCAAAGAATGGCCTACACCAAAATCCGTGACTGATGTTAGGAGTTTTCATGGTCTTGCTAGTTTTTATAGGAGGTTTATTAGAGATTTTAGCACAATTGCAGCCCAATTGAATGAAATAGTGAAGAAAAATGTAGGGTTCAGATGGAATGAGGAACAAGAGCATGCATTTAGATTACTGAAAGAAAAATTATTTCTGCACCATTACTTGCATTACCTGATTTTTCTAAGACTTTTGAAGTTGAATGTGATGCTTCCGAAGTGGGTATAGGTGCTGTTTTGATGCAGGAAAGAAGACCAATTGCATACTTTAGTGAGAAGCTAAGTGGAGCTCCTTTGAATTACTCTACTTATGACAAGGAGATGTATGCATTAGTTAGGGCATTGGAGACATGGCAGCATTATCATTGGCCAAAGGAGTTTGTTATTCATAGTGATCATGAATCACTAAAATACTTGAAAGGACAGAGCAAGCTGAACAAACGCCATGCCAAATGGAGTGAATTTATTAAAGCGTTTCCATATGTGATTTAATATAAGCAAGGAAAAGAAAATGTTGTTGCTGATGCCTTATCTAGGAGGTATGCCCTAATCTCTATGCTTGATGCTAGACTTCTAGGATTTGAGCATATGAAAGAATTGTATAAGCATGACTCTGAATTTGCACAAATATATGCCTCTTGTGAAAATGCTGCCTTTGAAAAATTTTATAGGCATGATGGTTTCTTATTTAGAGAGAAAAGACTTTGTGTTCCAAATAGCTCTATAAGAGGATTATTTGTAAGAGAGTCACATGGGCGAGGTTTAATGGGACATTTTGGGGTGGCTAAAACATTAGAAATTCTGAATTAACATTTTTATTGTCCACATATGAGGAAATATGTAGAGAAATTTTGTTTTAATTGCGTGACATGTATGAAAGCAAAGTCCAAAGTAAGACCACATGGTTTGTATATGTCTTTAAGTGTACCTAGTGAACCTTGGGTAGACTTATCTATGGACTTTATTTTGGGGCTACCTAGGACAAAAAAGGGTCATGATAGTTTATTTGTTGTGGTTGATAGATTTTCTAAAATGGCACATTTCATTCCATGTCATAAAACTGATGATGCATGCCATATATCTTATTTGTTCTTTAGAGAAGTAGTGAGATTGCATGGTATTCCTAGGAGCATAGTAAGTGATCGAGATGTAAAATTTTTGAGTCATTTTTGGAAAGTCCTATGGGGAAAGTTAGGTACAGAGCTTTGTTTCTCTACTACATGTCATCCGCAAACAGATGGGCAGACGGAAGTTGTTAATAGGACTGTGGGCACTCTTCTTCGTACCATGATTAAACAAAATTTGAAGACATGGGAGGAATGCATACCATTTATTGAATTTGCATATAATAGATCAATGCATTCATCCACTGGATTTTCACCCTTTGAGCTTGTCTATGGTTTTAATCCACTTACTCCATTAGATTTGTTGCCTCTTCCTACTAATGAGCTTACTAGTTTTGATGGTAAAAAGAAAGCTGAATTGGTTAAGCAAATGCATCAAAGGGCCAAGCATCAAATGGAGAAGATTAATGAGAATAGAGCAACCAAAGTAAGCAAAGGAAGGAAAAAGATGGTGTTCCAGCCTGGTGATCTGGTATGGGTTCATTTGCGAAAAGAAAGGTTTCCTACACAAAGGAAATCAAAATTGCAGCCGAGAAGTGATGGACCATTTGAAGTACTCGAAAGAATTAATGATAATGCCTACAAGATTAATCTACCAGGTGAGTATGGTGTAAGTGCAACTTTTAATGTTTCTGATCTTGCTCCTTACTATGCAGATGATGAAGATTCGAGGACGAATTCTTTTGAAGAGGGAGAGGATGATGAGTATCTGATTGCTAGCATACAACACCAAGGACCTGTTACTCGATCAATGGCAAGAAAACTTCAAGGATTAGTTTCCAAATATCTATATGTTCTCAATACAATTGGAATGTTAAGACTTGAAGAAAATAAGAGCAAAGAAGCTGTTTGGTTGCACGTGTCCAAATTGCAATCTACCCAAGAGGCCAATTGACCTAATGGAGTTAGAATACATATTACATCCATCATTATACCTTTGGGAGCTAAATACATACCATTCACGTACCATTGGATGCCCATATATTAAGAGTGGCTGAAACTCACATTGGGAGTCAAAGATGCCTTTTAAAAGCTAGTGGGAGACAAGCTATATGGCTGCCCATGCCTTTTAAAAGCTAGTGGGAGACAAGCTATATGGCTGCCCATGCCTTTTAAAAGCTAGTGGGAGACAAGCTATATGGCTGCCCAATTTGTTTTATGTAACCACATCATTATATTTGTATTTTTCCATCATTTCACTTGTTTTATGCTTTCTTTAAGTCTTTAAAAACATATGTAATGGCAGACTTTGAACTTAATGAATATTCTGAGTTTTCTCTCCATTTTTGAGAGCTTTGAGAGGGTTTTAGCCTTCTTTTGAGTTCTGGTTAGAACTTGCACGAATCCCTTGCAAAAATAACCAAGTTTGCTAGGTCTTAACTTATATTCAAGGTTTTTCCTTCACAAGTTGGGGTTGGGTCTTGAATCTTTGGTTTCCAGCCATATAGCTTCAGTTTTACATCACAAGTTGGTGTTGGGTTGAAGGTGCTGGTTGGTGTTCTTATGTTTTGGAGACGATCCGTAGCTTGAGCTTCCTTAGGAATTAAATCCCAGCAAGGCAGGCTCACATCAATTAGTTAGGGCATTGGAGACGTGGCAGCATTATCTTTGGCCAAAGGAGTTTGTTATTCATAGTGATCATGAATCACTAAAATACTTGAAAGGACAAAGCAAGCTGAACAAACGCCATGCCAAATGGAGTGAATTTATTGAAGCATTTCCATATGTGATTCAATATAAGCAAGGAAAAGAAAATGTTGTTGCTGATGCCTTATCTAGGAGGTATGCCCTAATCTCTATGCTTGATGCTAGACTTCTAGGATTTGAGCATATGAAAGAATTGTATAAGTATGACTCTGAATTTGCACAAATATATGCCTCTTGTGAAAATGCTGCCATTGAAAAATTTTATAGGCATGATGGTTTCTTATTTAGAGAGAAATGGCTTTGTGTTCCAAATAGCTCTCTAAGAGGATTACTTGTAAGAGAGTCACATGGGGGTGGTTTAATGGGACATTTTGGGATGGCTAAAACATTAGAAATTCTGAATGAACATTTTTATTGGCCACATATGAGGAAAGATGTAGAGAAATTTTGTGCTAAATGCATGACATATATGAAAGCAAAGTCCAAAGTAAGACCACATGGTTTGTATATGCCTTTAAGTGTACCTAGTGAACCTTGGGTAGACTTATCTATGGACTTTATTTTGGGGCTACCTAGGACAAAAAAGGTTCATGATAGTTTATTTGTTGTGGTTGATAGATTTTCTAAAATGGCACATTTCATTCCATGTCATAAAACTGATGATGCATGCCATATATCTGATTTGTTCTTTAGAGAAGTAGTGAGATTGCATGGTATTCCTATGACCATAGTAAGTGATCGAGATGTAAAATTTTTGAGTCATTTTTGGAAAGTCCTATGGGGAAAGTTAGGTACAGAGCTTTGTTTCTCTACTACATGTCATCCGCAAACAGATGGGCAGACGGAAGTTGTTAATAGGACTGTGGGCACTCTTCTTCGTACCATGATTAAACAAAATTTGAAGACATGGGAGGAATGCATACCATTTATTGAATTTGCATATAATAGATCAATGCATTCATCCACTGGATTTTCACCCTTTGAGCTTGTCTATGGTTTTAATCCACTTACTCCATTAGATTTGTTGCCTCTTCCTACTAATGAGCTTACTAGTTTTGATGGTAAAAAGAAAGCTGAATTGGTTAAGCAAATGCATCAAAGGGCCAAGCATCAAATGGAGAAGATTAATGAGAATAGAGCAACCAAAGTAAGCAAAGGAAGGAAAAAGATGGTGTTCCAGCCTGGTGATCTGGTATGGGTTCATTTGCGAAAAGAAAGGTTTCCTACACAAAGGAAATCAAAATTGCAGCCGAGAAGTGATGGACCATTTGAAGTACTCGAAAGAATTAATGATAATGCCTACAAGATTAATCTACCAGGTGAGTATGGTGTAAGTGCAACTTTTAATGTTTCTGATCTTGCTCCTTACTATGCAGATGATGAAGATTCGAGGACGAATTCTTTTGAAGAGGGAGAGGATGATGAGTATCTGATTGCTAGCATACAACACCAAGGACCTGTTACTCGATCAATGGCAAGAAAACTTCAAGGATTAGTTTCCAAATATCTATATGTTCTCAATACAATTGGAATGTTAAGACTTGAAGAAAATAAGAGCAAAGAAGCTGTTTGGTTGCACGTGTCCAAATTGCAATCTACCCAAGAGGCCAATTGACCTAATGGAGTTAGAATACATATTACATCCATCATTATACCTTTGGGAGCTAAATACATACCATTCACGTACCATTGGATGCCCATATATTAAGAGTGGCTGAAACTCACATTGGGAGTCAAAGATGCCTTTTAAAAGCTAGTGGGAGACAAGCTATATGGCTGCCCATGCCTTTTAAAAGCTAGTGGGAGACAAGCTATATGGCTGCCCATGCCTTTTAAAAGCTAGTGGGAGACAAGCTATATGGCTGCCCAATTTGTTTTATGTAACCACATCATTATATTTGTATTTTTCCATCATTTCACTTGTTTTATGCTTTCTTTAAGTCTTTAAAAACATATGTAATGGCAGACTTTGAACTTAATGAATATTCTGAGTTTTCTCTCCATTTTTGAGAGCTTTGAGAGGGTTTTAGCCTTCTTTTGAGTTCTGGTTAGAACTTGCACGAATCCCTTGCAAAAATAACCAAGTTTGCTAGGTCTTAACTTATATTCAAGGTTTTTCCTTCACAAGTTGGGGTTGGGTCTTGAATCTTTGGTTTCCAGCCATATAGCTTCAGTTTTACATCACAAGTTGGTGTTGGGTTGAAGGTGCTGGTTGGTGTTCTTATGTTTTGGAGACGATCCGTAGCTTGAGCTTCCTTAGGAATTAAATCCCAGCAAGGCAGGCTCACATCAATTAGTTAGGGCATTGGAGACGTGGCAGCATTATCTTTGGCCAAAGGAGTTTGTTATTCATAGTGATCATGAATCACTAAAATACTTGAAAGGACAAAGCAAGCTGAACAAACGCCATGCCAAATGGAGTGAATTTATTGAAGCATTTCCATATGTGATTCAATATAAGCAAGGAAAAGAAAATGTTGTTGCTGATGCCTTATCTAGGAGGTATGCCCTAATCTCTATGCTTGATGCTAGACTTCTAGGATTTGAGCATATGAAAGAATTGTATAAGTATGACTCTGAATTTGCACAAATATATGCCTCTTGTGAAAATGCTGCCATTGAAAAATTTTATAGGCATGATGGTTTCTTATTTAGAGAGAAATGGCTTTGTGTTCCAAATAGCTCTCTAAGAGGATTACTTGTAAGAGAGTCACATGGGGGTGGTTTAATGGGACATTTTGGGATGGCTAAAACATTAGAAATTCTGAATGAACATTTTTATTGGCCACATATGAGGAAAGATGTAGAGAAATTTTGTGCTAAATGCATGACATATATGAAAGCAAAGTCCAAAGTAAGACCACATGGTTTGTATATGCCTTTAAGTGTACCTAGTGAACCTTGGGTAGACTTATCTATGGACTTTATTTTGGGGCTACCTAGGACAAAAAAGGTTCATGATAGTTTATTTGTTGTGGTTGATAGATTTTCTAAAATGGCACATTTCATTCCATGTCATAAAACTGATGATGCATGCCATATATCTGATTTGTTCTTTAGAGAAGTAGTGAGATTGCATGGTATTCCTATGACCATAGTAAGTGATCGAGATGTAAAATTTTTGAGTCATTTTTGGAAAGTCCTATGGGGAAAGTTAGGTACAGAGCTTTGTTTCTCTACTACATGTCATCCGCAAACAGATGGGCAGACGGAAGTTGTTAATAGGACTGTGGGCACTCTTCTTCGTACCATGATTAAACAAAATTTGAAGACATGGGAGGAATGCATACCATTTATTGAATTTGCATATAATAGATCAATGCATTCATCCACTGGATTTTCACCCTTTGAGCTTGTCTATGGTTTTAATCCACTTACTCCATTAGATTTGTTGCCTCTTCCTACTAATGAGCTTACTAGTTTTGATGGTAAAAAGAAAGCTGAATTGGTTAAGCAAATGCATCAAAGGGCCAAGCATCAAATGGAGAAGATTAATGAGAATAGAGCAACCAAAGTAAGCAAAGGAAGGAAAAAGATGGTGTTCCAGCCTGGTGATCTGGTATGGGTTCATTTGCGAAAAGAAAGGTTTCCTACACAAAGGAAATCAAAATTGCAGCCGAGAAGTGATGGACCATTTGAAGTACTCGAAAGAATTAATGATAATGCCTACAAGATTAATCTACCAGGTGAGTATGGTGTAAGTGCAACTTTTAATGTTTCTGATCTTGCTCCTTACTATGCAGATGATGAAGATTCGAGGACGAATTCTTTTGAAGAGGGAGAGGATGATGAGTATCTGATTGCTAGCATACAACACCAAGGACCTGTTACTCGATCAATGGCAAGAAAACTTCAAGGATTAGTTTCCAAATATCTATATGTTCTCAATACAATTGGAATGTTAAGACTTGAAGAAAATAAGAGCAAAGAAGCTGTTTGGTTGCACGTGTCCAAATTGCAATCTACCCAAGAGGCCAATTGACCTAATGGAGTTAGAATACATATTACATCCATCATTATACCTTTGGGAGCTAAATACATACCATTCATGTACCATTGGATGCCCATATATTAAGAGTGGCTGAAACTCACATTGGGAGTCAAAGATGCCTTTTAAAAGCTAGTGGGAGACAAGCTATATGGCTGCCCATGCCTTTTAAAAGCTAGTGGGAGACAAGCTATATGGCTGCCCATGCCTTTTAAAAGCTAGTGGGAGACAAGCTATATGGCTGCCCAATTTGTTTTATGTAACCACATCATTATATTTGTATTTTTCCATCATTTCACTTGTTTTATGCTTTCTTTAAGTCTTTAAAAACATATGTAATGGCAGACTTTGAACTTAATGAATATTCTGAGTTTTCTCTCCATTTTTGAGAGCTTTGAGAGGGTTTTAGCCTTCTTTTGAGTTCTGGTTAGAACTTGCACGAATCCCTTGCAAAAATAACCAAGTTTGCTAGGTCTTAACTTATATTCAAGGTTTTTCCTTCACAAGTTGGGGTTGGGTCTTGAATCTTTGGTTTCCAGCCATATAGCTTCAGTTTTACATCACAAGTTGGTGTTGGGTTGAAGGTGCTGGTTGGTGTTCTTATGTTTTGGAGACGATCCGTAGCTTGAGCTTCCTTAGGAATTAAATCCCAGCAAGGCAGGCTCACATCAATTAGTTAGGGCATTGGAGACGTGGCAGCATTATCTTTGGCCAAAGGAGTTTGTTATTCATAGTGATCATGAATCACTAAAATACTTGAAAGGACAAAGCAAGCTGAACAAACGCCATGCCAAATGGAGTGAATTTATTGAAGCATTTCCATATGTGATTCAATATAAGCAAGGAAAAGAAAATGTTGTTGCTGATGCCTTATCTAGGAGGTATGCCCTAATCTCTATGCTTGATGCTAGACTTCTAGGATTTGAGCATATGAAAGAATTGTATAAGTATGACTCTGAATTTGCACAAATATATGCCTCTTGTGAAAATGCTGCCATTGAAAAATTTTATAGGCATGATGGTTTCTTATTTAGAGAGAAATGGCTTTGTGTTCCAAATAGCTCTCTAAGAGGATTACTTGTAAGAGAGTCACATGGGGGTGGTTTAATGGGACATTTTGGGATGGCTAAAACATTAGAAATTCTGAATGAACATTTTTATTGGCCACATATGAGGAAAGATGTAGAGAAATTTTGTGCTAAATGCATGACATATATGAAAGCAAAGTCCAAAGTAAGACCACATGGTTTGTATATGCCTTTAAGTGTACCTAGTGAACCTTGGGTAGACTTATCTATGGACTTTATTTTGGGGCTACCTAGGACAAAAAAGGTTCATGATAGTTTATTTGTTGTGGTTGATAGATTTTCTAAAATGGCACATTTCATTCCATGTCATAAAACTGATGATGCATGCCATATATCTGATTTGTTCTTTAGAGAAGTAGTGAGATTGCATGGTATTCCTATGACCATAGTAAGTGATCGAGATGTAAAATTTTTGAGTCATTTTTGGAAAGTCCTATGGGGAAAGTTAGGTACAAAGCTTTGTTTCTCTACTACATGCCATCCGCAAACAGATGGGCAAACGGAAGTTGTTAATAGGACTGTGGGCACTCTTCTTCGTACCATGATTAAACAAAATTTGAAGACATGGGAGGAATGCATACCATTTATTGAATTTGCATATAATAGATCAATGCATTCATCCACTGGATTTTCACCCTTTGAGCTTGTCTATGGTTTTAATCCACTTACTCCATTAGATTTGTTGCCTCTTCCTACTAATGAGCTTACTAGTTTTGATGGTAAAAAGAAAGCTGAATTGGTGAAGCAAATGCATCAAAGGGCCAAGCAACAAATGGAGAAGATTAATGAGAATAGAGCAACCAAAGTAAACAAAGGAAGGAAAAAGATGGTGTTCCAGCCTAGTGATCTGGTATGAGTTCATTTGCGAAAAGAAAGGTTTCCTACACAAAGGAAATCAAAATTGCAGCCGAGAAGTGATGGACCATTTGAAGTACTCGAAAGGATTAATGATAATGCCTACAAGATTAATCTACCAGGTGAGTATGGTGTAAGTGCAACTTTTAATGTTTCTGATCTTGCTCCTTACTATGCAGATGATGAAGATTCGAGGACGAATTCTTTTGAAGAGGGAGAGGATGATGAGGATCTGATTGCTAGCATACAACACCAAGGACCTGTTACTCGATCAACGGCAAGAAACTTCAAGGATTAGTTTCCAAACATCTATATGTTCTCAATACAATTGGAACGTTAAGACTTGAAGAAAATAAGAGCAAAGAAGTTGTTTGGTTGCACGTGTCCAAATTGCAATCTACCCAAGATGCCAATTGACCCAAAGGAGTTAGAATACATATTGGCATCCATCATTATACCTTTGGGAGCTAAATACATACCATTCACGTACCATTGGATGCCCATATATTAAGAGTGGCTGAAACTCACATTGGGAGTCAAAGATGCCTTTTAAAAGCTAGTGGGAGACAAGCTATATGGCTGCCCATGCCTTTTAAAAGCTAGTGGGAGACAAGCTATATGGCTGCCCATGCCTTTTAAAAGCTAGTGGGAGACAAGCTATATGGATGCCCAATTTGTTTTATGTAACCACATCATTATATTTGTATTTTTCCATCATTTCACTTGTTTTATGCTTTCTTTAAGTCTTTAAAAATAGATGTAATGGGAGACTTTGAACTTAATGAATATTCTGAGTTTTCTCTCCATTTTTGAGAGCTTTGAGAAGTTTTTAGCCTTCTTTTGAGTTCTGGTTAGAACTTGCACGAATTCCTTGCAAAAATAACCAAGTTTGCTAGGTCCTAACTTATATTCAAGGTTTTTCCTTCACAAGTTGGGGGTTGGGTCTTGAATCTTTGGTTTCCAGCCATATAGCTTCAGTTTTACATCACAAGTTGGTGTTACGTTGAAGGTGCTGGTTGGTGTTCTTATGTTTTGGAGACGATCCGTAGATTGAGCTTCCTTAGGAATTAAATCCCAGCAAGGCAGGCTCACATCAGACCGGTACCACAGCCTCCTCTACCTCCACCTCTATGTACAGCTCCTCCAACCAGACTTGCATTATCATCCTCAAGCTCATTTTCATCTTCCAAATGTTTAGGCTGTTGCATTTGATTTCTGCCACCTCTTTGCCTCTCATTGCACTCCGGAATGGCTCTTTCAACATTTTGCAACCTCAAATCCATGCTCTCCAATGTTTCTGTTATGTTCTCCATAGCACGGTATAAACGTGTAAATTCAGCTTGCTGCGCCTCACGCAATCGAGCTGGATCAATTTGAACACCCCTGTCACTGTCATCTCGGCCAGACATTTTTCCTGCAATAAAAGGTTAGAACAAAACAAATAAAAGGCCTCACAACACTCCCTCACGTGTTTACACTCAATAGATGGGGTTGGTCACTCGTGTTCCACTCAATATAATGTATTCACTCACGTCTTAGCTCACACCTCTCAAGCTAATTTCTTTTATGTTCTTAGGTGAATCACACTTTATGAAATAAATCAAATAGTCTTCCGTGTGTAGTATCCCAAGTCTGAAATTTCGAATGATTCACTAATGCAATTCGAATCAAAACAGCCCCTCAATGGTGAAAATTTCGTGACCAGAAATTATATTGATTCTAACCTATCCAGATTTGACCCTTATCTCCTAAATAGCAAGGAGAATGAAAAATTTTTGTTGAAGTGGTTTGTACTCTTTTTTTTTTTTTGCTCCCTCTCACTATCTCTCTTGATGGGGGCGACCTTAGTTCACACCACACGAAACTTTTACCCAATTAAATAACAAGAACAAGATCGAATTTAGAGTACTGTCTTTGAAACTCGAAATTGAATCATAATGAATAATCAAGAACAAGATTCGAATTTAGCACACTTTGTTGAATTTTGAATTCAAATCAGAATGATGAACAAGACCAAGATTTGAATTTAAAACACCTTTTCTTGAATTTTGAATTTTAGGTTTTATAAATTTTTTTTTTGAATTTTCGAATTTGAAAGAAAACAAAAACGATTCAAGGAACATACAACTTAGACGATCAAGAAACAAAGAAAACAATTCAAGAATCAAGAACAAAGAAACAGAACGAAAATAACAAGTGAAGAAAATGAAAACGAAAATAACCCACAAAGAAAAACAAATCAAAGATTCAAGATTAAGAATCAAGAATTCATCTAACAAGAGTTAAGAAGAAAACAAATCAAACAAAGAATTCAGAATCAAGAATTCGAATAATAAGAGAACAAGAAAGAAATGAAATAAACAAAGAATTCGAAATTGATAGGGATAAAACCTGATCTAGAGAGTTGGCTCTGATACCAAATGATATGGAACCTCCAAGAATAAGCCTGAGAACTCCTTGATGTCGAACCCCCACAGCATTAACTTAAAAACCCCTAGTCGAATTCGGCACAACCTCCAAGGATTAGGTTAGATTTTAGATTACCTTGAATTGATCACAGACCTAAGATTTCGAAACAAACTAGTTCCTAAACCCCAGAATCGAAACACTCCACAAGAAAGTTGATCAAACTACTTGAATGTTTCTAAGCATGCATTCTACTCAAGAACACAAAGATAAAAGCAAATTCGGCTTTTAGGTTAATAATTTGTCAAAAAACTAAAACTGATGTCTTACAACCCTAAATGAGATATAAATAGCTAAACCCTAATTAGGGTTATTAAGTAGCATTTGGTTTTCTAATCAAATTTTAAGAAATAATAAAGTAAACAAAGTTCTAATTTAATACAAAACAAACAGGGCCCTTACTTTTTAAATAAGCATAACTAGTGGGCCTTAATACATATTAATTACAAGCCTCATTCGTGAATTTCAACTTGTAGCAAGTTGTAATTGACTTCCTTTGGTCTTGTCTCCAAGCTTGTAATTCCTTGCAAACCATAGTTAGCCAAATTCACCAAATCTTGCAAATGGCAAATTAGTGCTTGCTGAATCTTTTTGGCTCGCGATCTAGTTATAGGACCTTGTGGCAGAATAATTGGATTGATGATCTCCTCAACTTGTTCCTCACGTCCTAACTCTTGCTCATCCTTGCAGTGTGCTGGTTGTTCCAAAACATTAATATTCTGAAATAACTAAATAGTAAACCACACATCCTAACCCACTAAGGAAAATATAAAGTATAAAAAATGGCCAAACTAAAATCCTTTAAAATAAGAACACGCCCCACACTATTTGGGCTGTCCATGGGCCTTAAATTACTTCCCAAGGCTGTATATGAACCCCCATGGACCTTTCTTGGACGTTGGACCTCTTTAGTTAGCCTTTAGCTTCCATATTCACACTAAGCATCATAATCAGCTTTGGTGTGCCTTCTTCAAGCTCTATTGTGCACTTTTCCATTTCCATTTCAGTCACTTCCTTTGAAATTTGATCTTGAATATGCAATCCCATAGCTGCTCCAAACTTCTTAGCTCTGCTCCTAGTCAATGGCCCATTTGGAAGCACCAATGGATCCTTACCTCATGTCTGGTTCGTATCAGTTGGTTAAGAAGATACATGAGAAGGCACGAGCTCATCTTGAGAAGAAATATGAATCATTTGCCCATAATGCAAACAAAAGAAGGAAACATGTGGTTTTCCAACCTGGTGATCAGGTATGGGTTCATATGAGGAAGAAAAGGTTTCCTAAACAAAGGAAATCCAAGTTGGATGCAATGGGAGATGGCCCATTTCAAGTTTTGGAACGAATTAATGACAATGCCTACAAAATCAATCTACCAGGTGAGTATAATGTTTCTGCAGCTTTCAATGTTAGTGATCTTTCTCCTTTTGATGTAGGTTCAGATTTGAGGAAAAATCTTTTTGAGCAAGGAGGGAATGATGAGAAAACTATAAGCAATCTTGGTAAATCTACACAATGCAGCAAATATGTTGATGATATCATTATGCCAAGTGGACCAATCACAAGATCACAATCAAAGAAACTCCAGCATGTGTTCCAACACTTCATTCAAAGGTGGATTAATGAAGAGGGAGACCAACTTGCACTGAATATGAAGGAACATGAAGAGAAAGTCAGAAACTCACCAAGAAGCATAAAGAATCTGCCAATAAATATGGTGATGGGCATTAGCACAATTTGGAATATAATATTGATGTGGTTTAGTGCTAGTGTGACTAGACACATATGAACCAATACCAAAGTGCATGTAGAATCTGCCCATCAATGTTGTCAGAATTATGGGCAGTAATTTAGAATATATTATTGATGTGGATGGATAATTAATGCTAGTGTGACTAGATACATGTAAACCTAGAATTTTAAGCCATTAGTTCTTCTTTTGTAGCTATATAGAGAGGGGAAAAAGAACTCAAAAGTGCTGATATGAATTTCCAGTTTATGTTGAATGTAATTGATGTGTTTTCAAGTTTGAGAGGTTTTCTTCTTATTCTTGTTGCATGAATAATTGGTTCTAACTTATCAAGTCTAACTTGTGGCATTTAAATTAATTCATTTCTTCATCCCAATCACCCAAGTTCTCAAGGTAAGTTGTGGATTTGGTAGGGAGGATTTTTTTTTAGTTCTAAGATTCTATGCTATATGTGTATGTGGGGTTATGGATATAATATTTGATCCATGGGTTTCGCATCAACCCTCCAAACCCTCAGACATATCAATTTCTCCTTCTTTAAGGAGCTTCATCCTCAAATATGGAGCAGTGGGACCAGACCCGATAAATAGGCTCTGATACCAAATGATGCAGCTTGGCCAAGCCCTTCTCAGGAGGTCACCCATCCTGGTACTTACCATGCACCAGCACGCTTAACCAAAAAGAATGCTAACCATTTCTACCAAAAGATTAAGTTGTCAGCAGAGGCGTACCCATTTCCTTTATTTAGATCAAACATGGGCTCACCAGTCTCTTTCTACTTTATGTGCCACCTTGTCAAACCTGATCCACAACCCTCCAAACCCTCAGACATAACATTCGTTCAACATCTTTTCTCATGTTTGGCCAATAGAAATGTTCATGTAAAATGTCTAAAGTCTTAAATACCCCAAAATATCTGTTGTGGAACAACCAGCACACCGCAAGGATGAGCAAGAGTTAGGACGTGGGGAACAAGTTGAGGAGATCATCAATCCAATTATTTTGCCACAAGGTCCTATAACTAGATCGCGAGCCAAAAAGATTCAGCAAGCACTAATTTGCCATTTGCAAGTTTGGTGAATTTGGCTAACTATGGTTTGCAAGGAATTACAAGCTTGGAGACAAGACCAAAGGAAGTCAATCACAAATTGCTACAAGTTGTAATTCATGAATGAGGCTTGTAATTAATATGTATTAAGGCCCACTAGTTATGCTTATTTAAAAAGTAAGGGCCCTGTTTGTTTTGTATTAAATCAGAACGTTGTTTACTTTATTATTTCTTAAAATTTTGATTAGAAAGCCAAACGCTACTTAATAACCCTAATTAGGGTTTAGTTATTTATATCTCATTTAGGGTTGTAAGACACCAGTTTTGAAGTTTTATTTTTGACAAATTATTAACCTAAAAGCTGAATTTGCTTTTATCTTTGTGTTCTTGAGTAGAATGCATGCTTAGAAACATTCAAGTAGTTTGATCAACTTTCTTGTGGAGTGTTTCGATTTTGGGGTTTAGAAACTAGTTTGTTTCGAAATCTTAGGACTGTAATCAATTCAAGGTAATCTGAAATCTAACCTAATCCTTGGAGGTTGTGCCGAATTCGACTAGGGGTTTTCAAGTTAATGCTGTGGGGGTTCGAAATCAAGGGGTTCTCAGGCTTATTCTTGGAGGTTCCGTATCATTTGGTATCAGAGCCAGTGCTCTAGATCAGGTTTTATCCCTATCAATTTTGAATTCTTTGTTTATTTCGTTTCTTCTCTTGTTATTTTCGTTTTCGTTACTTCGATCTTGAATTGTTGAATTCGTTCTCTTGTTTCCTTGTTCCTCTGAATTGTTTTTCTTTGTGGGTTATTTTCGTTTTCGTTTCTTCTCTTGTTATTTTCATTCTGTTTCTTTGTTCTTGATTCTTGAGTCATTTTCTTTGTTTCTTGATCGTCTAAGTTGTTTGTTCCTTGAATCATTTTCGTTTTCTTCAAATTCGAAAATTCAAAAAAAATTATTATAAAACCTAAAAATTCGAAATTCAAGAAAAGGTGTTTTAAATTCGAATTTTGGTCTTGTTCATCATTCTGATTTGCATTCGAAATTCAACAAAGTGTGCTAAATTCAAATCTTGTTCTTGATTATTCATTCTGATTCAATTTCGAGTTTCAAACAAAGTGCTCTAAATCTGATCTTGTTCTTGTTACCTAGTTGGGTAAAAGGTTTGCGTGGTATGAACTAAGGTTCCCCCATCAAGAGAGATAGTGAGAGGGAGCAAAAAAAAAAAAGATTATAAAACCACTTCAACAAAATTTTTTTTATTCTCCTTGTTATTTAGGTGATAAGGGTCGAATCTGGATAGGTTAGAATCAATATAATTTCTGGTCATGAAATTTTCACCATTGAGTGGCTATTTTGAGGGGCTGTTTTGATTCGAAATTGCATTAGTGATTCATTCAAAATTTCAGACTTGGGATACTACACACGGAAGGCTATTTGATTTGTTTCATAAAGTGTGATTCACCTAAGAACATAAAAGAAATTAGCTTGAGAGGTGTGAGCTAAGCTGTGAGTGAATACATTATATTGAGTGGAACACGAGTGACCAACCCCATCTATTGAGTGTAAACACGTGAGGGAGTGTTGTGAGGCCTTTTATTTGTTTTGTTCTAACCTTTTATTGTAGGGAAAATGTCTGGCCAAGATGACAGTGACAGGGGTGTTCAAATTGATCCAGCTCGATTGCGTGAGGCGCAGCAAGCTGAATTTACACGTTTATACCGTGTTATGGAGAACATAACAGAAACATTGGAGCGCATGGATTTGAGGTTGCAAAATGTTGAAAGAGCCACACCGGAGCGCAATGAGAGGCAAAGAGGTGGCAGAAATCAAATACAACAGCTTGAACATTTGGAAGATGAAAATGAGCTTGAGGATGATAATGCAAGTCTGGTTGGAGGAGCTTTACATAGAGGTGGAGGTAGAGGAGGCTGTGGTACTGGTCGAGGTAGAGGAAGGATGAATAATAATGCTTTCTATGGTAGAAATAATGGTGAAAATGAAGTCGTTGATAGGAGCTTGGGAAGCATCAAGCTGAAAATTCCTAACTTTCATGGTAAATCAGATCCAGAAGCTTATTTGCAATGGGAAAAGCAGGTTGATCTCATATTTGATTGCCATCGATGTACTGAGGAAAAGAAGGTCAAGCTTATTGTTACTTAATTTACAGATTATGCTATAGCTTGGTGGGATCAGTTAGTGACTAGTAGAAGAAGGAATTTGGAGTATCCAATTGAGACTTGGGCTGATCTTAAATCGGTTATGAGGAAGAGCTTTGTGCCTAGACATTTCCATAGGGAAATTATACAAAGACTTCAGGTTCTTAAACAAGGTAGTAAAAGTGTTGATGACTACTACTACAAAGAAATGGAAATGTTAATGACTAGAGCTAATATAGATGAAGACATGGAGACTACTATGGCATGTTTCTTGGCTGGTTTGAATTCGGACATTGCTTATCAGGTTGATTTGCAGCCTTATGTGGAGTTAGAAGAGATGGTGCATATTGCCATCAAGGTGGAAAAATAACTCCAAGGAAGACGACCATCAAGGTATCATTCGAAACCTGTTTCTAATTCTATTTCTCCTTGGAATAGGGAAGGAAGGCGTGATTACAAGGAAAGAAACAGGGCTGGTCAAGATAGTGGGAAAGCAAAGGCCGAAACAAGTTCTAAAGACAAATCCAAAGTTGAAGAGCCTAAGATGCGAAATCGAGATATTAAGTGTTGGAAGTGCCAAGGTGTGGGACATATCAGCAAAGAATGTCCAAACAAGAGAGTTATGACCATGAGAAATGGTGAGATAGTGACTGATGAAGAGGAAGACGACAATGAGAGTGATGATGGTGAGATGTGATGAGGATCTGATTGCTAGCATACAACACCAAGGACCTGTTACTCGATCAATGGCAAGAAAACTTCAAGGATTAGTTTCCAAACATCTATATGTTCTCAATACAATTGGAGCATTAAGACTTGAAGAAAATAAGAGCAAAGAAGCTGTTTGGTTGCACGTGTCCAAATTGCAATCTACCCAAGAGGCCAATTGACCCAAAGGAGTTGGAATACATATTGGCATCCATCATTATACCTTTGGGAGCTAAATACATACCATTCACGTGCCATTGGATGCCCATATATTAAGAGTGGCTGAAACTCACATTGGGAGTCAAAGATGCCTTTTAAAAGCTAGTGGGAGACAAGCTATATGGCTGCCCATGCCTTTTAAAAGCTAGTGGGAGACAAGCTATATGGCTGCCCAATTTGTTTTATGTAACCACATTATTATATTTGTATTTTTCCATCATTTCACTTATTTTATGCTTTCTTTAAGTCTTTAAAAACAGATGTAATGGCAGACTTTGAACTTAATGAATATTCTGAGTTTTCTCTCCATTTTTGAGAGCTTTGAGAGGTTTTTAGCCTTCTTTTGAGTTCTGGTTAGAACTTGCACGAATTCCTTGCAAAAATAACCAAGTTTGCTAGGTCTTAACTTATATTCAAGGTTTTTCCTTCACAAGTTGGGGTTGGGTCTTGAATCTTTGGTTTCCAGCCATATAGCTTCAGTTTTACATCACAAGTTGGTGTTGGGTTGAAGGTGCTGGTTGGTGTTCTTATGTTTTGGAGACGATCCGTAGCTTGAGCTTCCTTAGGAATTAAATCCCAATAAGGTAGGCTCACATCATTTGGTATCAGAGCTTAGGCTCTCCAAATCAGGTTTTTAGCATCATTCCTTCTTGTTTATGTCAAAAAAAATATTGTCTTCATTTAAGTCATTTTCTGCCATTAGTTTAATTTCTACAAGCTGTATGCTTTCTTGTTTCTTTGAGTCCTTCTTCCTTAATGTTGTTGCTGGATTAATTTAAAAAAAAAAAAAGAAAGAAAGAACAGAAAAGAAAAAAAAAAGAAAACAGCAACTAATCTCTCAAATTTGCTAGTGGGTTAGAAACTGAAGTTGGGTTTGCACATAACCAAATCTTCTCAAATTTATATGCTTGTTTTAGATGCTAAACTTAGCTTGGAAATCAAATTTTAAGTCAAAATTCCTCCATTTGCCTAGTTATCCATATATTGCAGCCAATTTAGCTAGTTTTGTGTCCAAAAGTGAACGTGTATGTAAACATGTCCAAATCCTTTCAAATTTTACAGGCATGTTTTAGATATTCAGCTAAGCCTACATATTAAATTTCATGTCAAAATTCGTTCGTTTGCTTGGTTGTCCATATATTACCACTAGTTAGCCATTTTTGGGTCCAGAACATAAACATTTCATAAGAGACCTAAAAATTCGTTTTTCTTCTTCCATTTTGTCTCAATATATTGTCCTAAATCCAGTTTTGTCAAATTCTTCCCTTTAGTAATGTTTGTCTAAAATTTCAGTGTCTTTTGTCCTTAGGTTTCAAATATCAGATATTCTATTTTTTCCAGCTTGTATTACTCTTGTTCCCTTCTTGAATGTGTTTTAAACCTTGCAATTTAGTTATTTAGTTGAGGAAATATTAAGTTCTTGCTAGAACTTGGAAGGGGCTGAAGTGAGTGGAAAAAGGCATAGAGTGGTGAGACTGTTAGAGGGTAAAAAGCCAAAGTTTGAGTGAAACACAGATTGAGTGTTACCAGATTAGAGTGAAACACGTGAGGGAGTGTGTGAGGAAATATTTCTAACAATTGTTTTGCAGCAATCAGTATGTCAACAAAACGAGATAGTGATCGAGAGAGCAACCAACCCCAAGAGGAGCCAGAAGCTTCTCATGTTCTTAAGGCATTGCAATCTCAATTTCAAAGGATGAATGTGTTGTTTGTTGATATTAGAGAACAGATGGAAAAACACTCAAAGCAAATTGAAGAATTGCAGCAAGCAAGCTCTACAAATCAAAGGATTTTAGGAAGGGATGAACGAGATAATTTTCATAGGGAGCAAAACACAAATAGGGGGCAGAATAGAGGTAGGCATGCTGGACTAAATGATTTGCCAGTTTTCAATGAATTGGAGGATGTAGATGAAGATAATCTTGATGATGACGATGGGCAGCAATCTGTTGCACTTGATGATGTTATTAGACCAAGATATATGAGAGGTAATATGGGTGGTAGAGGTGGTGGCAGAAATATTAGGCAAGAAACTATGGAAAATGCAAGAGGGAGAGGGAGAGTAGACAGCAATGTTAATGGAATTAAAATGAAAATTCCATCATTCCAAGGCAAAGCAAATCCAGATGCATACTTGGAATGGGAGAGAAAGACTGAACTCATCTTTGATTGCCACAACTATAGTGAGCAAAAGAAGGTGACACTTGCTGTGGTAGAGTTTACTGATTATGCATTAGTTTGGTGGGATCAATTACTCACTAAACGAAGAAGAAATGGCATGAGAGGAGTGCAGACTTGGGATGAGCTGAAACAAGTCATGAGA
Source organism: Garcia nutans (assembly GCA_947685225.1). Lineage (NCBI taxonomy): Eukaryota > Viridiplantae > Streptophyta > Magnoliopsida > Malpighiales > Euphorbiaceae > Garcia > Garcia nutans. Next base: position 24,161,517 of record CANTUV010000044.1, read on the forward strand.
GATAGATTTGTACCACAACACTACTATAGGGAGTTACATCAACGATTACAAGGGCTGGTACAAGGCAATAAAAGTGTGGAAGAATATTTTCAAGAGATGGAAATGGCTATGATACGAGCTAATATAGAAGAAGAAAGGGAAGCAACTATGGCACGGTTTCTACATGGGCTGAAAGATGAAATTGCCGACATAGTGGAGCTGCATCATTATGTGGAGCTTGATGACATGTTAAATATGGCAATCAAGGTAGAAAAACAACTCAAGAAGAAGAAAACAACCAGATCGGGAATGGGAATGAATTCTGCCAATAATGTTCCTTGGAAGCAAAATTGGAAGAAAGGGGAATCTAGTGAGAATAAATTTGTTTCAAAGGAGAAGAAAGAGGGGAACAAGGCTGGAGAAAAACCCATTGTGATTGATAAGGGTAAGGCACCAATGAACTCCAATGGAAGAACAAGAGACATCCAATGTTTCCGATGTTTAGGGAAAGGGCATTATGCTAGAGAATGTCCAAATAAAAGGGTGATGGTGGTGAGGCCGAGTGGTGATATTGAATCTGAAGAAGATGACGTTGTAGATGAAGATTCAAATGTTAACATTCCACCTTTGGATGAATATAGTGATGTAGAGCATGCTGTGCATGGAAATGCTCTTGTTGTTATGCGTGCTTTAAATATACAGGTGAACGAAGATGAAGGTGATGAACTGCAAAGAGAAAATATTTTTCATACTAGATGTTTAGTCAAAGAAAAAGTTTGTAGTATGATCATAGATGGTGGGAGTTGTGTTAATGTGGCTAGCACTCTACTAGTAGAGAAACTTGCATTTCCTACTACAAAACATCCTAATCCATACAGATTGCAGTGGTTGAATGATAGTGGAGAAGTTAAGGTGACCAAGCAAGTATTATTGTCATTTACCATTGGGAGGTATAAGGATGAAGTGTTGTGTGATGTAGTTCCCATGCATGCTAGTCATATCCTACTTGGGAGGCCATGGCAATATGATAGAAAAGCAACACATGACGGGTTTAAGAATAGGTATTCATTTGATTTTGAAGGGCGAAAGGTGACTCTTGCACCTTTAACACCTATGGAGGCTTTTGAAGACCAAAAGTGAGTACAAGCTGCCATGCAAGAGAAAATTCAAAGAGAGGTTGAAAAGAGGGAGAGAGAAAAGAAAGATCAAGAGGAAAAACAAAGAATAAAAACTGAGAGAGAAAAAGAAAAAGAGAAAAAGAAGAAATTACATAATAAAAATGAGAGTGGAGAGAAGAAAGTAAGTTTAGTTGCTAGGGGAAAAGATGTGAGGCAAGCATACTCTTCTGATAGTATGATGCTCCTTTTGATATGTAAGGGAGTTTTTCTTAATGTAACTGACCTTGATCCATCTATTCCTAGTGTTGCTTTGACTTTGTTGCAGGAATTTGAAGATGTCTTTCCAAATGAGGTACCGAGTGGATTGCCACCCATTAGAGGAATAGAACATCAAATTGATTTCATTCCTGGAGCTGTAATTCCAAATCGTCTAGCATATAGGACAAATCCTCAAGAGGTCAAGGAGTTGCAAAAACAGGTGGATGAGCTGCTTGCGAAAGGTCATGTTAGGGAGAGCATGAGTCCATGTGCTGTGCCGGTACTTCTAGTACCTAAAAAGGATGGATCAATGCGAATGTGTGTGGATTGTCGTGCTATCAATAAAATCACAGTAAAGTATAGACATCCAATTCCTAGACTTGATGATATGCTTGATGAATTGCATGGTGCATGTATATTTTCAAAAATTGATCTTAAAAGTGGTTATCATCAAATAAGAATGAGATTAGGAGATGAATGGAAAACAGCTTTTAAGACTCAATATGGTTTGTATGAATGGTTAGTCATGCCTTTTGGACTAAGCAATGCACCTAGTACTTTCATGAGATTAATGAATCATGTCTTGCGTGCTTTTCTTGGAAAGTTTGTTGTTGTGTATTTTGATGATATTTTAGTGTATAGTCAAAGTTTAAATGATCATTTAATGCATTTAAGATGTGTGCTTGAAGTTCTTAGGAAAGAGAAATTGTATGCAAATTTAAAGAAATGTACATTCTGCATGGAAAAAGTCATTTTCTTAGGATTTGTAGTGAGTGGGAAAGGAATTGAGGTTGATGAGGATAAGGTAAAAGCCATCAAAGAGTGGCCTACACCAAAATCCGTGACTGATGTTAGGAGTTTTCATGGTCTTGCTAGTTTTTATAGGAGATTTGTTAGAGACTTTAGTACAATTGCAGCCCCATTAAATGAAATTGTGAAGAAAAATGTAGGGTTCAAATGGAATGAGGAACAAGAGCATGCATTTAGATTACTAAAAGAAAAATTATGTTCTGCACCATTACTTGCATTACCTGATTTTTCTAAGACTTTTGAAGTTGAGTGTGATGCTTCCGGAGTGGGTATAGGTGCTGTTTTGATGCAGGAAAGAAGACCAATTGCATACTTTAGTGAGAAGCTAAGTGGAGCTCCTTTGAATTACTCTACTTATGACAAGGAGATGTATGCATTAGTGAGGGCGTTGGAGACGTGGCAGAATTATCTTTGGCCAAAGGAGTTTGTTATTCATAGTGATCATGAATCACTAAAATACTTGAAAGGACAAAGCAAGCTGAACAAACGCCATGCCAAATGGAGTGAATTTATTGAAGCGTTTCCATATGTGATTCAATATAAGCAAGGAAAAGAAAATGTTGTTGTTGATGCCTTATCTAGGAGGTATGCCCTAATCTCTATGCTTGATGCTAGACTTCTAGGATTTGAGCATATGAAAGAATTGTATAAGCATGACTCTGAATTTGCACAAATATATGCCTCTTGTGAAAATGCTGCCTTTGAAAAATTTTATAGGCATGATGGTTTCTTATTTAGAGAGAAACGACTTTGTGTTCCAAATAGCTCTATAAGAGGATTGCTTGTAAGAGAGTCACATGGGGGAGGTTTAATGGGACATTTTGGGGTGGCTAAAACATAAATTCTGAATGAACATTTTTATTGGCCACATATGAGGAAAGATGTAGAGAAATTTTGTGCTAAATGCGTACATGTATGAAAGCAAAGTCCAAAGTAAGACCACATGGTTTGTATATGCCTTTAAGTGTACCTAGTGAACCTTGGGTAGACTTATCTATGGACTTTATTTTGGGGCTACCTAGGACAAAAAAGGGTCATGATAGTTTATTTGTTGTGGTTGATAGATTTTCTAAAATGGCACATTTCATTCCATGTCATAAAACTGATGATGCATGCCATATATCTGATTTGTTCTTTAGAGAAGTAGTGAGATTGCATGGTATTCCTAGGACCATAGTAAGTGATCGAGATGTAAAATTTTTGAGTCATTTTTGGAAAGTCCTATGGGGAAAGTTAGGTACAAAGCTTTGTTTCTCTACTACATGCCATCCGCAAACAGATGGGCAGACGGAAGTTGTTAATAGGACTGTGGACACTCTTCTTCGTACCATGATTAAACAAAATTTGAAGACATGGGAGGAATGCATACCATTTATTGAATTTGCATATAATAGATCAATGCATTCATCCACTGGATTTTCACCCTTTGAGCTTGTCTATGGTTTTAATCCACTTACTCCATTAGATTTATTGCCTCTTCCTACTAATGAGCTTACTAGTTTTGATGGTAAAAAGAAAGCTGAATTGGTGAAGCAAATGCATCAAAGGGCCAAGCAACAAATGGAGAAGATTAATGAGAATAGAGCAACCAAAGTAAACAAAGGAAGGAAAAAGATGGTGTTCCAGCCTGGTGATCTGGTATGGGTTCATTTGCGAAAAGAAAGGTTTCCTACACAAAGGAAATCAAAATTGCAGCCGAGAAGTGATGGACCATTTGAAGTACTCGAAAGGATTAATGATAATGCCTACAAGATTAATCTACCAGGTGAGTATGGTGTAAGTGCAACTTTTAATGTTTCTGATCTTGCTCCTTACTATGCAGATGATGAAGATTCGAGGATGAATTCTTTTGAAGAGGGAGAGGATGATGAGGATCTGATTGCTAGCATACAACACCAAGGACCTGTTACTCGATCAATGGCAAGAAAACTTCAAGGATTAGTTTCCAAACATCTATATGTTCTCAATACAATTGGAGCATTAAGACTTGAAGAAAATAAGAGCAAAGAAGCTGTTTGGTTGCACGTGTCCAAATTGCAATCTACCCAAGAGGCCAATTGACCCAAAGGAGTTGGAATACATATTGGCATCCATCATTATACCTTTGGGAGCTAAATACATACCATTCACGTGCCATTGGATGCCCATATATTAAGAGTGGCTGAAACTCACATTGGGAGTCAAAGATGCCTTTTAAAAGCTAGTGGGAGACAAGCTATATGGCTGCCCAATTTGTTTTATGTAACCACATTATTATATTTGTATTTTTCCATCATTTCACTTATTTTATGCTTTCTTTAAGTCTTTAAAAACAGATGTAATGGCAGACTTTGAACTTAATGAATATTCTGAGTTTTCTCTCCATTTTTGAGAGCTTTGAGAGGTTTTTAGCCTTCTTTTGAGTTCTGGTTAGAACTTGCACGAATTCCTTGCAAAAATAACCAAGTTTGCTAGGTCTTAACTTATATTCAAGGTTTTTCCTTCACAAGTTGGGGTTGGGTCTTGAATCTTTGGTTTCCAGCCATATAGCTTCAGTTTTACATCACAAGTTGGTGTTGGGTTGAAGGTGCTGGTTGGTGTTCTTATGTTTTGGAGACGATCCGTAGCTTGAGCTTCCTTAGGAATTAAATCCCAACAAGGCAGGCTCACATCAAGATGCCAGCATTGGAAAGTTGTAGTGATGGGAGCATTGAAGAACCAATTAAGGGTGACTTGCTGGTTACTAGGCGTGCTCTTAATATGCAATTGAAGGAGGAAAACCATGAAGAACAATGAGACAACTTGTTCCATACAAGGTGTCACATTCAGGGCAAGGCTTGTAGTATGATTGTGGATGGTGGAAGCTGTACCAATGTGGTAAGTACATTTTTGGTTATTCGATTGAGGCTGCCTATGAAACTTCACCCACATCCTTACAAACTTCAGTGGCTGAATGATTGTGGAGAGGTTAAGGTAAATCGACAATCTATCATTTCTTTTTCCATTGGTAAGTATCATGATGAGGTGTTGTGTGATGTGGTGCCAATGCATGCTGGAGAGATTCTTCTTGGACGTCCATGGCAGTATGATAGGCGAGCTAAGCATGATGGATATCTCAATCGGTATTCATTCACTAAGGATGGACGAAAGACAATTCTGACACCACTCTCTCCAAAAGAAGTGTATGAAGACCAATGTAAAATGGAAAGATGAGACTTGAATTTTAAAAGAAAGAAAGAGAGAGTGACAAAAAAATGAGTGAAAAAAATCAGAATGCAAATGAAAAGAAAGAGAGAAAAGAAAAATCAAAACAAATTCAGTTTGAGAAAAATAGAGAAGGAGAGAAGAATGTGAGTTTGTTAGCTAGTACAAGTGAGGTTAAACATGCTTTTTACACCAAACAGCCTATGTTTGTGCTTTTGTGCAAAGAGGCTCATTTAGATACTACTGTTTCTAACCAATCTTTGCCTAGTGTGTTTGTTGATCTTTTGCAGGAATATGCAGATTTGTTTCCCGAAGAAATGCCTGATGAATTGCCGCCAATCAGAGGCATAGAGCATCAAATTGATTTCATTCATGGAGCTTCCATTCCCAATAGGCCAGCGTATCGAGCTAATCCTTTTGAGACAAAGGAGATACAAAAGCAAGTGGAGGAATTGCTAGCTAAGGGATATGTGAGGGAAAGCTTGAGTCCTTGTTTAGTTCCTGTTATTCTTGTGCCAAAGAAGGATGGGACGTGGAGGATGTGCGTGGATTGCAGAGCCATCAATAAAATCACTGTAAAGTATCGTCATCCTATTCCTAGACTAGATGATATGCTTGATGAGTTACATGGTTCTTGTTTGTTCACCAAAATTGATTTGAAATCTGGTTATTATCAAATTAGAATGAGTGTGGGTGATGAGTGGAAAACAGCATTTAAGACTAAATATGGGCTGTATGAGTGGTTGGTTATGCCGTTTGGTCTTACTAATGCACCTAGCACATTCATGCGTTTGATGAATCATGTGTTGCGTGAGCACTTGGGTAAATTTGTTATTGTTTACTTTGATGATATTCTTGTTTACTCTAAGTGTTTGGATGATCATGTCATGCATGTGCGTCTTGTGTTAGACATTCTTAGGCGTGAGAAGTTATATGCTAACCTTAAGAAGTGTAGTTTTTGCATGGATAAGGTTCATTTTCTTGGTTTTGTGGTGTCTAGTCAAGGTATTGAGGTTGATGAGGAAAAGGTAAAGGCTATTAGGGACTGGCTGAAACCTAAGAATGCTAGTGAGGTGAGGAGTTTTCATGGACTTGCTGGTTTTTATAGGAGATTCATTAGAAATTTTAGTACTATAGCTGCACCTTTGAATGAGTTAGTTAAGAAAAATGTCGGATTTGTTTGGGGAGATGCACAAGAACATGCATTTAATGAACTTAAGGATAAATTGTGTAATGCACCCTTGCTTGCTTTGCCTAATTTTGATAAGACTTTTGATATTGAATGTGATGCAAGTGGCATAGGAATTGGAGCTATTTTGATACAGGATCAAAGGCCATTGATGTACTTTAGTGAAAAGCTAAGTGGAGCGGCTTTGAAGTATCCGACATATGATAAGGAGTTATACGCATTGTTTCGAGCTTTGCATACATGGCAGCATTATTTGTGGTCAAAAGAGTTTGTGATACATACTGACCATGAGAGTTTAAAGCATTTGAAGGGTCAAGATAAGCTGAATCGTAGGCATGCCAAATGGGTGGAGTTCTTAGAAACATTCCCATATGTGATTAAATACAAGCGAGGTAAGGAGAATGTAGTGGCTGATGCGTTGTCGCGAAGGCATGTTTTACTTAATTCTCTTAGTGCTAGATTGTTGGGTTTTGAGCATATTAAGGGATTATATGTTAGTGATGTGGATTTTGGTGACATATATAATTTGTGTGGTGATGTGGCTGTTTTGAAAGACTTTCATTTGTTTGATGGTTTTTTGTTCAAGAAAAGTAGATTGTGTATTCCTAAGTGTTCCATGAGAGAGTTTTTAGTTAAGGAAGCCCATGGAGGAGGCTTGATGGGTCATTTTGGGGTAAGTAAGACCTATGATGTGTTGATAGAACATTTTTATTGGCCTGGTATGAAACATGATGTGCATAAAGTTTGTGAGCATTGCATAACATGTAGAGAAGCTAAGTCTAGGTTGAAACCGCATGGTTTGTACACGCCATTACCTGTTCCTAATGGACCTTGGACTGATTTGTCTATGGATTTTGTGCTTGGTTTGCCTAAAACTAGGAGAGGTCGTGATAGTATATTTGTTGTGATTGATAGATTTATTAAAATGGCTCATTTTATACCATGTCATAAAACTGATGATGCAAAATTGATTGCTGATTTGTTCTTTAAAGAGGTTGTGCGTTTGCATGACATACCCAAAAGCATTGTTAGTGATCGAGATGTTAAGTTTTTGAGTCATTTTTGGCGTGTTTTGTGGGGAAAGTTGGGAACTAAGTTGCTGTTTTCTACTACTTGCCATCCTCAAACCGATGGTCAAACTGAGGTTGTGAATCGAACATTGATTACTTTGCTTAGGGCAGTAATAGAAAAGAATATTAGGATGTGGGAGGATTGTTTACCATTTGTGGAGTTTGCTTACAATAGGGCTGTTCATAGCACTACTAACTGTTCTCCATTTGAAATTGTTTATGGTTTTAATCAGCTTACTCCTTTAGATATTTTGCCATTGTCATCTAACGATTTTGTGAGTGTTGATGCTAGTTCAAAGGCAGATTTCGTGAGGAAGTTACATAAGCAGGTTAAGGAAAGGATTGAAAAGAAAAATGCCAAAGTAGCTTCTAGAGTGAATAAAGGAAGAAAGCCAATGCTTTTTCAGCCTGGTGATTGGGTTTGGGTACATTTTCGCAAAGAAAGGTTCCCACAGCAACGCAAGTCTAAGTTAAATCCACGAGGAGATGGTCCTTTTCAAATACTTGAAAGGATTAATGATAATGCGTATAAAGTGGATTTGCCAGGTGAGTATAATGTGAGTGCTTCGTTTAATGTTGCTGATTTAAGTCCTTTTGATGTAGGTGATGCTTTTGATTCGAGGACGAATCCTTTTGAGGAGAGGGGAAATATTGTGGAACAACCAGCACACCGCAAGGATGAGCAAGAGTTAGGACGTGGGGAACAAGTTGAGGAGATCATCAATCCAATTATTTTGCCACAAGGTCCTATAACTAGATCGCGAGCCAAAAAGATTCAACAAGCACTAATTTGCCATTTGCAAGATTTGGTGAATTTGGCTAACTATGGTTTGCAAGGAATTACAAGCTTGGAGACAAGACCAAAGGAAGTCAATTACAACTTGCTACAAGTTGTAATTCACGAATGAGGCTTGTAATTAATATGTATTAAGGCCCACTAGTTATGCTTATTTAAAAAGTAAGGGCCCTATTTGTTTTGTATTAAATCAGAACGTTGTTTACTTTATTATTTCTTAAAATTTGATTAGAAAGTCAAACGCTACTTAATAACCCTAATTAGGGTTTAGTTATTTATATCTCATTTAGGGTTGTAAGACACCAGTTTTGAAGTTTTAGTTTTGACAAATTATTAACCTAAAAGCCGAATTTGCTTTTATCTTTGTGTTCTTGAGTAGAATGCATGCTTAGAAACATTCAAGTAGTTTGATCAACTTTCTTGTGGAGTGTTTCGATTCTGGGGTTTAGGAACTAGTTTGTTTCGAAATCTTAGGACTGTGATCAATTCAAGGTAATCTGAAATCTAACCTAATCCTTGGAGGTTGTGCCGAATTCGACTAGGGGTTTTCAAGTTAATGCTGTGGGGGTTCGAAATCAAGGGGTTCTCAGGCTTATTCTTGGAGGTTCCGTATCAATATCCCATGAGTCCTCCACTATGTTCCTCACGCACAAGCAATTCCATTAATGAGCAACTAGGCATGCATAATCTTTCATCCTTAAACAAAATACCCATCATGCCTATAAAAATTCTAAAATGTAGAATGCTCACATGCTTTATAAACACTTGCAAAGTCAACATCATTAGCATACATACCCTTAATTTGCTCAAAGCCTAATAACTTAGAACTAAGAGTTGAGATTAAGGAATACCTTCTTGAAAGTGCATCTGCTACTACATTGTCTTTGCCATGCTTATAATTTATCACATATGAAAATGGTATAATGAACTCTATCCACTTTTCATGTCTTCGGTTTAGCTTGGTTTGTCCCTTTAGATGCTTTAATGATTCTTGATCTGTATGAATAATAAACTCTTTAGGCAATAAGTAATTTTCCCACACTTGTAAAGCTCTTACCAAAGCATATAGCTCCTTGTCATAAGTGGAATAATTTAATTGTGGACCAAGAAGCTTCTCACTAAAAAATGCAATTGGTTTCCCTTCTTGCATCAAAATAGCACTTATGCCCACACCTGAAGCATCACACTCTAATTCGAAGGTCATATCAGAATCTGGTAAAGCAAGAATTGGAGCAGTAGTTAACCTTTCTTTCAACAAATTGAATGTCTTTTCATGAATTTTAGTCCAAATAAACTTTACATCTTTTTTTACCAATTCATTTAATGGTGCAGCAATGGAACTAAAATCTTTAACAAATCTCCTATAGAAACTAGTCAAACCATGAAAACTTCTTACCTCACTCACGGTTTTAGGTGCTGACCAATCTCTTATTGCCTTTACCTTTTCATTATCAACCTCAATTCCTTGTGCACTGACCATAAAACCTAAGAATATGATTTTATCACTACAAAACATGCACTTTTCAAGTTGGCATGCAATTTTTCCTTTCTCAAAACATTAAGAACAGTTCTAATATATTCTATATGCTCATCTACTGATTTGCTATAAATGAGTATGTCATCAAAATACACAACAATAAATTTACCAAGATATGCTCGCAAAACATAGTTCATTAATCTCATAAATGTACTAGGTGCATTAGATAAACCAAATGGCAAAACTAACCACTCATAAAGAACATATTTTGTTTTGAAGGCAATTTTCCACTCATCTCCTTCTTTCATCCTAATTTGGTGGTAACCACTTTTCAAATCAATCTTAGTAAAAATGCAAGAACCACTCAACTCATCAAGCATATCATCAAGTCTAGGAATTGGATGTTTATACTTCACCTTAATTTTATTGATTTCTCGGCAGGCCACACACATTTTTTATGATCCATCCTTCTTTGGAACTAATAAAATCGGAATAGCAAATGGACTAAGACTTTCACACATATGTCCTTTTGATAGCAACTCCTCCACTTGCCTTTGAAGCTCCTTGGTTTCCTCTGGAATGCTTCAATAAGCTGGTCGGCTAGGAATTGTTGAGCATGGAATGAAGTCAATTTGATGGTCAATCCCTCTTAAAGGTGGTAAACTTTTAGGCACATCTTCTGGAAAGACATCTCCAAATTCCTGTAAAAGAGAAATAACACAACTAGGCAAAGGATTGTCAAGGTAAGATGTAGAAATCAAGGTCTCTTTGTGCCTAAGTACAATCAGACTTCTTTTCTCACAAAAAGCACTCCTTAACTCTCATTCTTTTGCATAGAAATACTCTCTTTTATTTTCTCTCCCTTTCTCTTTTTCTCTCACCAATGGGCCATTTTTATCATTCTTTTTCTCACTCTTGGCCTTTTTTATCCCATTTTTATTTGTTTTACCCTCACCACCAGAATTCCTTTCAAGTATTCTCAACATCTTCCCCTGATCTTCATATACTTGTTTAGGTGACAATGGAGCAAGAGTGAAATTTAAACCGTTTAGGCTGAAAGAATAATGATTCTTAAAGCCATCATGCAAAGCCTTTCGATCAAACTGCCATGGACGACCAAGAAGAATATGGCTAGCATGCATAGGCACAACATCACAACAAACTTCATCTTTATATCGCCCAATTGCAAAAGAGAACATAACCTGCTTTGTTACCTTCACCTCTCCACAATCATTCATCCATTACAGCTTGTAGGGACTAGGATGTTTTGTGCATGTTAACCCTAATTTATCCACAAAATCAGTACTAGCAATATTTGCACAGCTACCTCCATCAATTATCATGCTGCACACTTTTCCATTCACAATGCAATGAGTATGGAAAATGTTCTCTCCTTGATTACTTTCTTCATCTTTAATTTGCATGTTTAAGGCTCTTCTAATAACCAAAGATTCACCATATGGAGGATACTCAATGATATGTTCAATTTTCTCTAATGGTAGCATGCTACCATTATCATCATCATCACTTTCATGTTCACTAGCCCTATCAATTTCACCATTATCTCTTATCAACATGATTTTCTTATTTGGACATTGAGATGCTATATGCCCTACTCCTAAACACCTAGAGCATTTAATGGTACTATGCTTTTGATTAGAGTTAGATGTTTTAGAGTTACCTTTAGGGTCGGCTGAAACTTACTTTTTCTTTCCTTTCCAGGCAACCTCCTTCCCTTGAGGATTATCATCTTTCTTTGCCCACTTTGAAGTGAATCTAGATCTGGAATTAGAAAATCCCTTGGCTGCTCCCTTCAGTTTCAGTTGCTTCTCCACTTTGATGGCCATGTGTACCATATCTTCAAGCTTCACATAAAAATGTAATTTAACTATGTTGGCAATCTCCCTATTCAGCCCACTCAAAAATCAAGCCATAGTGATTTTTGAATCCTCCTCTATATTAGTTCTACTCATGATCATCTCCATTTCTTTATGGTAATCCTCTACTGACATGGTTCCTTGAGTTAACCTCTGTAATCTTTGGTGAAACTCCCTATAGTAGTAAGATGGTACAAATCTCTTTCTCATCACATTTTTCATTTCAGCCCAAGTATTGATGGTTCTTTCTCCATTTCTCCTCTTGGAAATCATTAATTGATCCCACCAAACTAGTGCATAATCTGTGAATTCAACTACTGTTAGTTTAACTTTCTTCATTTCACTATAATTATGACAATCATACACCAACTCAACTTTTCTTTCCCATTCAAGATAAGCTTCAGCATCATTTCTCCCTTTGAATGATGGTATCTTCATTTTTATGGAAGATATGTTGCTGTCCCTTCTATCAGGTCTTCTTTGGGCAATTGATTCCTTACTTTCTTCATCATCTTTGATAGAGACGTCACAAGGCTACATGCAACATTTTGTTGAAGAGGAGCTGAAGGTGCACGATATGGCTGATCAAGGATGCAAATTGGAGCATATTTGGCTCAAGTCACTAGTTGGGCTTATTTATAGTTAAATAATTAGTTGAACTTGTTATTTTAATGTGTTTTGGGCCTGTTTTAAGCCCAATCCGCCCCAAACACTTTTAGGGCTATTTTTATTATTTTCCTTCATGGTTTAGGAATTAGTAAAGGGTATTTAAACCTAATATTGATGTAAAAACGGAGAGCCATCTTATCATGAAGTTTTGACGATTTTATAAAAAAAAAAAAGGCAAATTAGCTTTTATCTTTGTGTTCTTACTTGAATACATGCTTCAGAAACATTCAAGTAGTTTGATCAACTTTCTTGTGGAGTGTTTCGAATCTGGGATTTAGGAACTAGACTGTTTCGAAATCTTGGATCTTTGATCAATTCAAGGTAATCTGAAATCTAACCTAATCCTTGAGGGTTGTACCGAATTCGACTAGGGGTTTTCAAGTTAATGCTGTGGGGGTTCGAAATCAAGGGGTTCTCAGGCTTATTCTTGGAGGTTCCGTATCATTCAAATGATACGGAACCTCCAAGAATAAGCCTGAGAACCCCTTGATTTCGAACCCCCACAGCATTAACTTGAAAACCCCTAGTCGAATTCGGTACAACCCTCAAGGATTAGGTTAGATTTCAGATTACCTTGAATTGATCAAAGATCCAAGATTTCGAAACAGTCTAGTTCCTAAATCCCAGATTCGAAACACTCCACAAGAAAGTTGATCAAACTACTTGAATGTTTCTGAAGCATGTATTCAAGCAAGAACACAAAGATAAAAGCTAATTCGGCTTTTTTTTTATAAAATCGTCAAAACTTCATGATAAGATGGCTCTCCATTTTTACATCAATATTAGGTTTAAATACCCTTTACTAATTCCTAAACCATGAAGGAAAATAATAAAAATAGCCCTAAAAGTGTTTGGGGCGGATTGGGCTTAAAACAGGCCCAAAACACATTAAAATAACAAGTTCATCTAATTATTTAACTATAAATAAGCCCAACTAGTGACTTGAGCCAAATATGCTCCAATTTGCATCCTTGATCAGCCATATCGTGCACCTTCAGCTCCTCTTCAACAAAATGTTGCATGTAGCCTTGTGACGTCTCTATCAAGACGTGAGATTAAGTTTCAAGTAGGAGATTGGGTTTGGGTGCATTTTCAAAAAGAGAGGTTTCCTAACCAAAGGAAGAACAAGTTGCAAGCAAGGGGAGATGGCCTATTCCAAGTGCTGGAGAAGATTAATGACAATGCCTACAAGATCGACTGATGAGGATCTGATTGCTAGCATACAACACCAAGGACCTATTACTTGATCAATGGCAAGAAAACTTCAAGGATTAGTTTCCAAACATCTATATGTTCTCAATACAATTGGAAAGTTAAGACTTGAAGAAAATAAGAGCAAAGAAGCTGTTTGGTTGCACGTGTCCAAATTGCAATCTACCCATGAGGCCAATTGACCCAAAGGAGTTAGAATACATATTGGCATCCATCATTATACCTTTGGGAGCTAAATACATACCATTCACGTACCATTGGATGCCCATATATTAAGAGTGGCTGAAACTCACATTGGGAGTCAAAGATGCCTTTTAAAAGCTAGTGGGAGACAAGCTATATGGCTGCCCATGCCTTTTAAAAGCTAGTGGGAGACAAGCTATATGGCTGCCCAATTTGTTTTATGTAACCACATTATTATATTTGTATTTTTCCATCATGTCGCTTGTTTTATGCTTTCTTTAAGTCTTTAAAAATAGATGTAATGGCAGACTTTGAACTTAATGAATATTCTGAGTTTTCTCTCCATTTTTGAGAGCTTTGAGAGGTTTTTAGCCTTCTTTTGAGTTCTGGTTAGAACTTGCACGAATTCCTTGCAAAAATAACCAAGTTTGCTAGGTCTTAACTTATATTCAAGGTTTTTCCTTCACAAGTTGGGGTTGGGTCTTGAATCTTTGGTTTCCAGCCATATAGCTTCAGTTTTACATCACAAGTTGGTGTTGGGTTGAAGGTGCTGGTTGGTTTTCTTATGTTTTGGAGACGATCCGTAGCTTGAGCTTCCTTAGGAATTAAATCCCAGCAAGGCAGGCTCACATCATTTGGTATCAGAGCTTAGGCTCTCCAAATCAGGTTTTTAGCATCATTCCTTCTTGTTTATGTCAATATATATATATATATATATATATTGTCTTCCTTTGAGTCATTTTCTGCCATTAGTTTAATTTCTACAAGTTGTATGCTTTCTTGTTTCTTTGAGTCCTTCTTCCTTAATGTTGTTTCTGGATTAATTTAAAAAAAAAAGAAAGAAAGAAAGAACAGAAAAAAAAAAAGAGAAAACAACAACTAATCTCTCAAATTTGCTAGTGAGTTAGAAACTGAAGTTGGGTTTGCACATAACCAAATCTTCTTAAATTTTATATGCTTGTTTCAGATGCTAAACTTAGCTTGGAAATCAAATTTTAAGTCAAAATTCCTCCATTTGCCTAGTTATCCATATATTGCAGCCAATTTAGCTAGTTTTGTGTCCAAAAGTGAACGTGTATGAAAACATGTCCAAATCCTTTCAAATTTTACAGGCATGTTTTAAATATTTAGCTAAGCCTACATATTAAATTTCATATCAAAATTCGTTCGTTTGCTTGGTTGTCCATATATTACCACTAGTTAGCCATTTTTGGGTCCAGAACATAAATATTTCATAAGAGACCTAAAAATTCGTTTTTCTTCTTCCATTTTGTCTCAATATATTGTCCTAAATCCAGTTTTGTCAAATTCTTCCCTTTAGTAATGTTTGTCTAAAATTTCAATGTCTTTCATCCTTAGGTTTCAAATATCAGATATTCTGTTTTTTTTTTTCCAGTTTGTTTAACTCTTGTTCCATTCTTGAATGTGTTTTAAACCTTGCAATTTAGTTATTTAGATGAGGAAATATTAAGTTCTTGCTAGAACTTGGAAGGGGCTGAAGTGAGTGAAAAAAGGCATAGAGTGGTGAGATTGTTAGAGGGTAAAAGCCAAAGTTTGAGTGAAACACAGATTGAGTGTTACCAGATTAGAGTGAAACATGTGAGGGAGTGTGTGAGAGAATATTTCTAACATTTGTTTTGCAGCAATCAGTATGTCAACAAAACGAGATAGTGATCGAGAGAGCAAACAGCCCCAAGAGGGGCCAGAAGCTTCTTATGTTCTTAAGGCATTGCAATCTCAATTTCAAAGGATGAATGTGTTGTTTGTTGATATTAGAGAACAGATGGAAAAACACTCAAAGCAAATTGAAGAATTGCAGCAAGCAAGCTCTACAAATCAAAGGAATTTAGGAAGGGATGAACGAGATAATTTTCATAGGGAGCAAAACACAAATAGGGGGCAGAATAGAGGTAGGCGCGCTGGACTAAATGATTTGCCAGTTTTCAATGACTTGGAGGATGTAAATGAAGATAATCTTGATGATGATGATGGGCAGCAATCTGTTGCACTTGATGATGTTATTAGACCAAGATATATGAGAGGGAATATGGGTGGTAGAGGTGGTGGCAGAAATATGAGGCAAGAAACTATGGAAAATGCAAGAGGGAGAGGGAGAGTAGACAGCAACGTTAATGGAATTAAAATGAAAATTCCATCATTCCAAGGCAAAGCAAATCCAGATGCATATTTGGAATGGGAGAGAAAGACCGAACTCATCTTTGATTGCCACAACTATAGTGAGCAAAAGAAGGTGACACTTGCTGTGGTAGCATTTACTGATTATGCATTAGTTTGGTGGGATCAATTACTCACTAAATGAAGAAGAAATGGCATGAGAGGAGTGCAGACTTGGGATGAGTTGAAACAGGTCATGAGAGATCGATTTGTTCCACAACACTACTATAGAGAGTTGCATCACTTTACAAGGGCTGGTGCAGGGCAATAAAAGTGTGGAAGAATATTTTCAAGAAATGGAAATGGCTATGATACGAGCTAATATAGAAGAAGAAAGGGAAGCAACTATGGCACGGTTCCTACATGGGCTGAAAGATGAAATTGCCGACATAATGGAGTTGCATCATTATGTGGAGCTTGATGATATGTTAAATATTGCAATCAAGGTAGAAAAACAACTCAAGAAGAAGAAAACAACCAGATCGGGTATGGGAATGAATTCTACCAACAATGTTCCATGGAAGCCAAATTGGAAGAAAGGGGAATCTAGTGAGAGTAAATTTGTTTCAAAGGAGAAGAAAGAGGGAAACAAGGCTGGAGAAAAACCCATTGTGATTGATAAGGGTAAGGTACCAATGAACTCCAGCGGAAGAACTAGAGACATCAAATGTTTTAGATGCTTAGGCAAGGGACATTATGCTGCACAATGTCCAAATAAAAGGGCAATGGTGATGAGGCCAAGTGGAGAGATAGAATCTGAAGATGATGAGGTTGTTAATGATGATTCAAGTGATGACATTCAACCTATGGGTGATGATAGTGATGTAGAGCATGCTGTACAAGGCAACGTTCTAGTTGTTATGCGTGCTTTAAATACCCAAGTAAAGGCAGATGATGGTGATGAGCTACAAAGAGAAAATATCTTTCATACTAGGTGTCTAGTTAAAGATAGAGTTTGTAGCATGATAATAGACAGTGGAAGTTGTGTGAATGTGGCTAGTACTCTACTAGTGGAAAAACTTGATTTCCCTAATACAAAACATCCTAAGCCATATAGGTTGCAATGGTTTAATGATTGTGGTGAAGTTAGGGTGACTAAGCAAGTGCTGCTAACATTTTCCATTGGGAGGTATAAGGATGAAGTGTTATGTGATGTTATTCCTATGCATGCTAGTCATATTCTGCTTGGGAGGCCATGGCAATATGATAGAAGGGTTGTACATGATGGATTCAAAAATAGGTACTCTTTTGATTTTGAAGGTCGAAAGTTGACGCTTGCACCTTTGACACCGATGGAGGCTTTTGAAGACCAAAAATGAATACAAGCTGCCATGGAAGAGAAAATGCAAAAAGAATCTGAAAAGAGAGTGAGAGAAAGAAAAGAGCAAGAGGAAAAACAAAGAATAAAAAAAGAGAAAGAAAAAGAAAATAGAAAAAGAAAAAGAAAAAAAATCTACAATAAAAATGAGAGTTGTGAGAAGAAAGTAAGTTTAGTTGCTAGGGGAAAAGATGTGAGGCAAGCCTATTCTTCAAATAATGTGATGCTACTCTTACTATGTAAGGGAGCTTTTCTTAATATAACTGACCTTGATCCTCCTATTCCTAGTGTTGCATTGACTTTGTTGCAGGAATTTAAAGATGTCTTTCCCGATGAAGTATCTAGCGTACTACCACCTATCAGAGGAATAGAACATCAAATTGATTTTGTTCCTGGAGCTGTAATTCCGAATTGGCCAGCATATAGAACCAATCCTCAAGAGGCCAAAGAGTTACAAAAACAGGTGGAAGAATTACTTGCAAAGGGTCATGTCAGAGAGAGCATGAGTCCATGCGCTGTACCGGTACTTTTGGTACCCAAAAAGGATGGATCAATGCGAATGTGTGTGGATTGTCGCACCATCAACAAAATCACTGTAAAGTATAGACATCCAATCCCTAGACTTGATGATATGCTTGATGAATTGCATGGTGCATGTATATTTTTGAAAATTGATCTTAAAAGTGGTTATCATCAAATAAGAATGAGATTAGGAGATGAATGGAAAATAGCTTTTAAGACTCAATATGGTTTGTATGAATGGTTAGTCATGCCTTTTGGACTAAGCAATGCACCTAGTACTTTCATGAGATTAATGAATCATGTCTTGCATGCTTTTCTTGGAAAGTTTGTTGTTGTGTATTTTGATGATATTTTAGTGTATAGTCAAAGTTTAAATGATCATTTAATGCATTTAAGATGTGTGCTTGAAGTTCTTAGGAAAGAGAAATTGTATGCAAATTTAAAGAAATGTACATTCTGCATGAAAAAAGTCATTTTCTTAGGATTTGTAGTGAGTGGGAAAGGAATTGAGGTTGATGAGGATAAGGTAAAAGCCATCAAAGAATGGCCTACACCAAAATCCGTGACTGATGTTAGGAGTTTTCATGGTCTTGCTAGTTTTTATAGGAGGTTTGTTAGAGATTTTAGCACAATTGCAGCCCCATTGAATGAAATAGTGAAGAAAAATGTAGGGTTCAGATGGAATGAGGAACAGGAGCATGCATTTAGATTACTGAAAGAAAAATTATGTTTTGCACCGTTACTTGCATTACCTGATTTTTCTAAGACTTTTGAAGTTGAATGTGATGCTTCCGGAGTGGGTATAGGTGCTGTTTTGATGCAGGAAAGAAGACCAATTGCATACTTTAGTGAGAAGCTAAGTGGAGCTCCTTTGAATTACTCTACTTATGACAAGGAGATGTATGCATTAGTTAGGGCGTTGGAGACGTGGCAGCATTATCTTTGGCCAAAGGAGTTTGTTATTCATAGTGATCATGAATCACTAAAACACTTGAAAGGACAAAGCAAGCTAAACAAACGCCATGCCAAATGGAGTGAATTTATTGAAGCATTTCCATATGTGATTCAATATAAGCAAGGAAAAGAAAATGTTGTTGCTGATGCCTTATCTAGGAGGTATGCCCTAATCTCTATGCTTGATGCTAGACTTCTAGGATTTGAGCATATGAAAGAATTGTATAAGCATGACTTAGAATTTGCACAAATATATGCCTCTTGTGAAAATGCTGCCTTTGAAAAATTTTATAAGCATGATGGTTTCTTATTTAGAGAGAAACGACTTTCTATTCCAAATAGCTCTATAAGAGGATTGCTTGTAAGAGAGTCACATGAGGGAGGTTTAATGGGACATTTTGGGGTGGCTAAAACATTAGAAATTCTGAATGAACATTTTTATTGGCCACATATGAGGAAAGATGTAGAGAAATTTTGTGCTAAATGCGTGACATGTATGAAAGCAAAGTCCAAAATAAGACCACATGGTTTGTATATGCCTTTAAGTGTACCTAGTGAACCTTGGGTAGACTTATCTATGGACTTTATTTTGGGGCTACCTAGGACAAAAAAGGGTCATGATAGTTTATTTGTTGTGGTTGATAGATTTTCTAAAATTGTAAATTTCATTCCATGTCATAAAACAGATGATGCATGCCATATATCTGATTTGTTCTTTAGAGAAGTAGTGAGATTGCATGGTATTCCTAGGACCATAGTAAGTGATCGAGATGTAAAATTTTTGAGTCATTTTTGGAAAGTCCTATGGGGAAAGTTAGGTACAAAGCTTTGTTTCTCTACTACATACCATCCGCAAACAGATGGGCAGACGGAAGTTGTTAATAAGACTGTGGGCACTCTTCTTCGTACCATGATTAAACAAAATTTGAAGACATGGGAGGAATGCATACCATTTATTGAATTTGCATATAATAGATCAATGCATTCATCCACTGGATTTTCACCCTTTGAGCTTGTCTATGGTTTTAATTCACTTACTCCATTAGATTTGTTGCCTCTTCCTACTAATGAGCTTACTAGTTTTGATGGTAAAAAGAAAGCTGAATTGGTGAAGCAAATGCATCAAAGGGCCAAGCAACAAATGGAGAAGATTAATGAGAATAGAGCAACCAAAGTAAACAAAGGAAGGAAAAAGATGGTGTTCCAGCCTGGTGATCTGGTATGGGTTCATTTGAGAAAAGAAAGGTTTCCTACACAAAGGAAATCAAAATTGCAGCCGAGAAGTGATGGACCATTTGAAGTACTCGAAAGGATTAATGATAATGCCTACAAGATTAATCTACCAGGTGAGTATGGTGTAAGTGCAACTTTTAATGTTTTTGATCTTGCTCTTTACTATGCAGATGATGAAGATTCGAGGAAGAATTCTTTTGAAGAGGGAGAGGATGATGAGGATCTGATTGCTAGCATACAACACCAAGGACCTGTTACTCGATCAATGGCAAGAAAACTTCAAGGATTAGTTTTCAAACATCTATATGTTCTCAATACAATTGGAACGTTAAGACTTGAAGAAAATAAGAGCAAAGAAGCTGTTTGGTTGCACTTGTCCAAATTGCAATCTACCCAAGAGGCCAATTGACCCAAAGGAGTTAGAATACATATTGGCATCCATCATTATACCTTTGGGAGCTAAATACATACCATTCACGTACCATTGGATGCCCATATATTAAGAGTGGCTGAAACTCACATTGGGAGTCAAAGATGCCTTTTAAAAGCTAGTGGGAGACAAGCTATATGGCTGCCCATGCCTTTTAAAAGCTAGTGGGAGACAAGCTATATGGCTGCCCAATTTGTTTTATGTAACCACATTATTATATTTGTATTTTTCCATCATGTCACTTGTTTTATGCTTTCTTTAAGTCTTTAAAAATAGATGTAATGGCAGACTTTGAACTTAATGAATATTCTGAGTTTTCTCTCCATTTTTGAGAGATTTGAGAGGTTTTTAGCCTTCTTTTGAGTTCTGGTTAGAACTTGCACGAATTCCTTGCAAAAATAACCAAGTTTGCTAGGTCTTAACTTATATTCAAGGTTTTTCCTTCACAAGTTGGGGTTGGGTCTTGAATCTTTGGTTTCCAGCCATATAGCTTCAGTTTTACATCACAAGTTGGTGTTGGGTTGAAGGTGCTGGTTGGTGTTCTTATGTTTTGGAGACGATCCGTAGCTTGAGCTTCCTTAGGAATTAAATCCCAGCAAGGCAGGCTCACATCATCGACTTACCAGGTACGTATAATGTTAGTGCTACTTTCAATGTAAGTGATCTTTCTCCTTTTGATGATGCAGATTTGAGGACAAATCTTTTTGAAGAGGGGGAGAATGATGCAAGAAAGGATCCCTTAAAGCTATCAAGTGGACCAATTACTAGCAGCAAGGCAAAGGGATATCAAGCTAGTATGGCTTTGCATATTCAAGAAGATATTTCCAAAGAGCTTCAAGAATTATCATTCAAGAAGATGGAGATAGAGCTTGAAGAAGGCACACCAAAGTTGATTATGATGCTTAGTGTGGAAGCTAAAAGCTAGCTAAAGAAAGGTCCAACGTGCAAAAAAGGTCCATGGGGGTTCATATAAAGCCTTGGGAAGTAATTTAAGGCCCATGGACAGCCCAAATAGTGTGGGGCATTTCTTATGTTGAAGGGATTAGTTTGGTTGTTTCCATACTTTATATTTTCCTTATGCAATTAGGAATGTTTTCCTTATGCAATTAGGAATGTTTTAGTTTTCCATATGCAATTAGGAATTATGTAACCCTTATTTAAGGGCACTATTAGGCCAAATTTCAGAATACAACAATTAATAAAAAATTTTGAATTCTTCTACAAGTTCTTGTGAATTTTCGTGTGAGAGAGATTAGAGTGGATTCTTTAATTCTTTCTTTGCATCAAGAATTAGGTTTACTTATCAACAAGAGTTGTGGTTTTCCTTCTTCTTACCAACTAAATCCTTCAATCATAGTGAGTTCGCATCTCTTTATAGGCGTTGGGTTCCTTAGGAGGTGTTTATCAAGTTTCAAGGAGTTCTCTACCATTGTTATACGTTGAGTTTGCTACCATCATTGCTAAGGGTTCGCGTCACAAGTAGTATTTGTGCTAATCAAACCAAAGTAACTATGATTGAGAATTAGCTACTTAATGCATATAAGAAACAAGACGTATATGAAATAATGAAACTAAGAGTACAAAGAAAAACAATTATGGATATTGAAAAAAATAGAATTCAAATCACTCCAATGAGCAATCTGAATATGCAACCTAAATCTATTCCCAATGTAAGCTATGCTCTAAATATCAGATTTTAAATGCTAAATCAATGCATAATGAGGAACTCATGCAATTTGATCAAATATAATAAGATAGAGGGCTGTTAATGGCATAAATAAGCAAAAACTCTTATACACTTGTGTAGAAAAATACTGGACAAAAATAGGTACGATTTTTTTCTTTTTATATATGTTGAGGAAGTTGAATCTGATTCTTTTTTTCTTGTTTTTTCTTCTTTTGATCTTTTCATTCTTTTTTTTAACTTTCAGTAAACAAGAATAGAAAATGAAAAGATAAAAATAGAGATTTCAAGAATAAGAACAAGGTGCAACAAGAACAGAAAATAAAGAGACTTAGAAACTAAATATGGTTCTATTTTTTTTTCTTTTGATCTTTTAGTCCTTTTTTTGTCTTTTAAAATTTTATTAAACAAGAATAGAAAATGAGAAGAAAAGAACACATAATGTAAAGAACAAGAACAAGGTGCAACAAAAATAGAAAAATGAGGTGACTTAGATGATAAACAAGAACAAGAAAGTAGCTGAGATAATTAAAATAGAAAAGATACCTAAAGATTTATCTTCAAGCCAAAGCCCTGATACCAAATGATGCGGAACCCATGGATGAAATATTACATCTAGAACCCACACATATACATATAACATATAATCTTAGAACTCAAAAATAAATCCTCCCTACCAAACCCACAACTAACCTGTAATTGAGAACTTGGGTGATTGGAATGAAGTAAATGAATTGATTTAAAATGCCACAAGTCAGACTTGATAAGTTAGAACCAAATCTTCATGCAACAAGAATAAAAAGAAAACCTCTCAAACTTGAAAACACATAAATTACAATCAACATAAACTGAAAATTTGTATATGCCCCTTTAGTCCTTTCCACCCCTCTCTATATAGCTAGAAATGAAGAATTAATAGCTTAGAAATCTAAGCTCACATGTATCTATTCACACTAGCATTAATTATTCATCCACAACAATATTATATTCTAACTTAGTTCCCATAATTCTGATAATATTGATGGGCAGATTCTAAATGCTTTTTGGTGTTGGTTCACATGTGTTTAGTCACACTAGCACTAAACCACATCAATATTATATTGTAAATTCGTGAAAATGCCCATCAACAAATTTATGGGCAGATTCTTTATGCTTTTTGGTGAGTTTCTGACTTTCCCTTCATGATTCTTCATATTCAGTAGAAGTTGTTCTCCCTCTTCATTAATTCACCTTTGAATGAAGTGTTGGAACACATGCTGGAGTTTCTTTGATTTTGATCTTGTGATTGGTCCACTTGGTATAATAATATCATCAGCATATTTGCTGCCTTGTGTAGATTCATCAAGCTTGCTTATTGACGCGGACCCTTAGCAACGATGGCAGCAAACCAAATGTATAACAATGGTAGAGAACTCCTTGAAACTTGATAATCACCTCCTAAGGAACCCAACGCCTATAAAGAGACGCGAACTCACTATGATTGAAGGATTTAGTTGGTAAGAAGAAGGAAAACGCCACAACTCTTGTTGATAAGTAAACCTAATTCTTGATGAAAAGAAAGAATTAAAGAATCCACTCTAATCTCTCTCATACGAAAATTCACAAGAAGAACTTATAGAAGAATTCGAAAATTTTTATTAATTGTTGTAGTCTGAAATTCGGCCTAATAGTGCCCTTAAATAAGGGTTACAAAATTCCTAATTACATATGGAAAACTAAAACATTCCTAATTGCATAAGGAAAACATTCCTAATTGCATAAGGAAAACATAAAGTATGGAAAATAAAATCCTAATCCACTAAGGAAAATATAAAGTATGGAAACAAAATCCTAATCCAATAAGGGAAATATAAAGTATGGAAACAAAATCATAATCCAATAAGGAAAATATAAAGTATGGAAACAACAAAACTAATCCCTTCAACATAAGAAATGCCCCACACTATTTGGGCTGTCCATGGGCCTTAAATTACTTCCCAAGGCTTTATATGAACCCCCATGGACCTTTCTTGCACGTTGGACCTTTCTTTAGCTAGCCTTTAGCTTCCACACTAAGCATCATAATCAGCTTTGGTGTGCCTTCTTCAAGCTCTATCTCCATCTTCTTGAATGATAATTCTTGAAGCTCTTTGGAAATCTCTTCTTGAATATGCAAAGCCATACTAGCTTGATATCTCTTTGCCTTGCTCCTAGTGATTGGTCCACTTGCTAGCTTCAAGGGATCCTTTCTTGCATCACTTATAGTTTCCTCATCATTCATGGAGCACAATTAAATTTTTCACTTATGACAATGAGGTGTATGCTTTGGTAAGAGCTTTACAAGTGTGGCAACATTACTTATTGCCTAAAGAGTTTGTTATTCATACAGATCATGAATCATTAAAACATCTAAAGGGGCAAACCAAACTGAACCGAAGACATGGAAAGTGGATAGAGCTCATTGAGCCATTTTCATATGTGATAAAGTATAAGCATGGCAAAGACAATGTAGTAGTAGATACACTTTCAAGAAGGTATTCCTTAATCTCAACTCTTAGTTCTAATTTATTAGTCTTTGAGCAAATTAAGGATATGTATGCCAATGATGTTGACTTTGCAAAAGTTTATAAAGCATGTGATTATTCTGCATTTCAGAAGTTTTATAGGCATGATGGGTACTTGTTTAAGGATGGAAGATTATGCATGCCTAATTGCTCATTAAGGGAATTGCTTGTGTGTAAGGCACATAGTGGAGGATTCATGGGACATTTTGGTGTATTTAAGACTTAAGGCATTCTGCATGAACATTTTTATTGGCCAAACATGAGAAAGGATGCTGACAAAATTTGTGCCAAGTATATTGCATGTAAACAAGCAAAATCTAAGTCTTTACCTTATGGGCTGTATATTCCTTTACCTATTCCTAATGCACCTTGGATTGAAATATCTATGAACTTTGTTTTAGGGCTTCCTAGGACTAGAAAAGCGAAAGATAGCATATTTGTTATTGTTGACAGATTCAGAAAAATGACTCATTTCATTGCCTGTCACAAAACTAATGATGCAACAAATATTGTTAATTTGTTCTTTGGGGAAGTAGTTCATTTGCATGGCATTCCTAAGAAAATTGTGAGTGATAGAGATGTGAAGTTCTTGAGTCATTTTTGGCGTGTTTTGTGGAATAAATTAGGTACTATGATACGAACCAGCCACGAGGTAAGGATCCATTGGTGCTTCCAAATGGGCCATTGACTAGGAGCAGAGCTAATAAGTTTGGAGCAGCTATGGGATTGCATATTCAAGATCAAATTTCAAAGGAAGTGACTGAAATGGCAATGGAAAAGTGCACAATAGAGCTTGAAGAAGGCACACCAAAGCTGATTATGATGCTTAGTGTGAATATGGAAGCTAAAGGCTAGCTAAAGAGGTCCAACGTGCAAGAAAGGTCCATGGGGGTTCATATACAGCCTTGGGAAGTAATTTAAGGCCCATGGACAGCCCAAATAGTGTGGGGCGTGTTCTTATTTTGAAGGGTTTTAGTTTGGCCCTTTTTTTTATACTTTATATTTTCCTTAGTGAGTTAGGATGTGTGGTTTCCTATTTAGTTATTTCAGAATATTAATTTGTTTCCATACTTTATATTTTCCTTAGTGGGTTAGGATTTTGACTTTGTAGCTTTCCTTTTCCCATTAAAATTAGGGATTCTGATTTTATTGGCCTTTTAGTATAAATAGGGCCTTATTTTTCTTGTAAACACACTTTATGACAAATTATACTCTCAATTTTATTATTGAAAATTTCGACCATCATAGAATAGGAGTGGATTCTCTTTTTCTTTTTGATTGCATTAAGAATTAGATTTACTTATCAATTTCGATTGTGGCGTTCTTCTAATCCGAGCTTCCTAAATCCTTCCATTATAAGTGTTCGTGCTTTGCTAAGCAATTGGGTGCTTTAGAAGATGGTTTTTCCTTCGTTCTTGGTTTTTCTTCTATCAATCATGCGTTGGGGTTTGAGGCCTTCATTGCCATAGGGTTCCGCATCATTTGGTATCAGAGCCAATTACAGGTAAATCTTTATCTATCTATCTTTCTAGGGTTGTTTTAGTTGTTCCGTTAGGGTTCTACTTGGATTTTCGAATTGGGTTATAGAATTCTTTATTCAATTTTGAAATTGTGTTCTTGCCTTTTGATTCGAAATACGTTTTTCTTATTCGGAATTGGGTATAAATTGGACAAAATGCTTTGTGTTTAGTTGGTGATCCAAGGATAGTGACCATATCCTAAAAAAAAAAAGAGTACAAAATCACATCAACAAAATTTCTTTGCTTTTCTAGTAATTTAATGTATTAGAATCGTTTTGAATCAGGTTGAAAGTAATCAAAATTTTGGCCACCAATTTCGGTCAATTGAGGGGCTGTTTTATTACATTTTTTTCTTGCTGATTTAGAAGTTTCCTTTTCGAAATTGAATTCTTGAGGAGTCTTATACTAGCTTTCTTGGGTAGAATTATTAGGTCCATAAACTAACTTGCTAAGGTGAGTTGGTTTTGATACATTTTGACCAGATTCGTCATAATTTTTGACCTCTTTGTTTCTATTTCTTATTTGAGCTACTGTTTTAATTCCGTGACATTGCTAGAGTATTATTTGTTTGATTCTATACTCTGGTTGATATAATCGTGTGACACAAAATTTTCTTTTGTTGCCTCCAAATTTGTCAAGTTTCTTTCTAGGTGTCATTCTAGGATTTAGGTTCTATTTCCATTGAATGTGCTTGGTGATTGATTTGTCAGCCTTTGTTTTGAAGTGCAATCAAAGAATTAGCGAAGGTGAGTTCTTTGTTTTGTGAGATAATGAGTAGCAATTCTAGTAGAGATAAAGGCATAGCTGTTGAGAAAGAAGAGATGAGTATCCGGGATATTGCAGATGATCTTGAGATGTACAAGCAAGCAAATGAGGACAATATGGAAAGAATAGCAAATACGTTGGCTAGCTTGCAGTAGTCCATGGAACGCTTAATACAAGCACAACAACCTGCTCCAATAAGGCTACCACAGAGAATTCTACAATCAGCAAGAGCTGAAGAGAGAGAAGAGCCAGTTAGGAGGAAGGCACCAAGGGGTGCATATGAGAGAGGCCGTGTGGCTGATTATGGATTTGAAGAAGGAGAAGCTGCAATTTATCAAGCACCTATCAATGATAATGATTTGACTTCCATCAAAATGAAGGTTCCTGAATTTAGAGGGAACAACAATGCCGAAGAATACATTGAATGGGAGTGCAAAGTAGAGCAAATTTTTTAGTGCCATAATTATTCTGAAGAAAAGAAGTCACACATTGCAGCTGTGGAGTTCAAGGGTTATGCAACATTCTGGTGGGATCAACTAAAATCCACTAGAAGAGGCAAGGGGTTGAGAGTCGTACCCGCATGGGAGGAGTTGAGAGACTTGATGAGGCAGCGTTTTATCCCTTCTCATTATTATAGGGATCTTTATAATCACTTAGCACGACTGGTGCAAGGTGGCAAGAGTGTAGAAGAATACCACAAGGAGATGGAGATGATCATGGCTAGAGCCAATATTGAGGAAAATGAACAACAGATGATGTCTAGATTTCTTGGAGGACTTAATCAGAATATTACAAGTGAGTTGGACATGTATGATTACAATACCATGGAGGAGATGGTTGATAAAGCTATGAAGATAGAGAGGAGGTTAAAGAACAAGAGTTCCACCAAACTTGGCTATGGGAGACGACAAAATGTGTTTGGGAGTAATTCGGCCTATAGAGGACCCCCAATATAGTGGTGGGGCAAATTCAGCCAATAGGGGTGGAGAGAAAGGGGAGTTCAAGAATTCATTCCAGAAAAGCAATGCTACAACCTCCAGTGGAAAAGGGCCATCTATTGTTCCAAACAAGCAAACAGGTACGCCTAACACTACCACTCCTAGTAGGGAGATTAAATGTTTTAAGTGTTTAGGGAATGGGCATATTGCATCCCAATGTCCAAATAGAAGAGTTATGATTGCTACAGCTGATGGTGATGTTGTGTCTGATTCTAAACCTAGTGATAATGATAATGATGATGTTGGGAACTTTGATTCTCCTATATATGATGATGTTGGTAGTGATGAGCATGTTGATTGTACTTTGTTAGCGGAGCGTGGTGAATTATTAGTTGCTAGGCGTACATTGAATATGCAGGTGAAAGAGGAAAGTCTAGTACAGCGTGATAATATTTTTCATACTAGATGCTTAGTGAATAATAAGGTTTGTACACTTATTATTGATAGTGGGAGCTGTACTAATGCTGCAAGAACTACTATGGTTGAAAAATTGAGGTTAGAATGTATGAAGCATCCCAATCCTTATAAGTTGCAGTGGTTTAATGATAATGGTGAGGTGAAAGTAACTAAGCGAGTGACCATTTTCAATAGGCTGGTACAATGATGAAGTTGATTGTGATGTAGTTCCTATGCAAGCTGGACATATGTTGTTGGGCAGACCGTGGCAATATGATCGGAGAGCACAACATGATGGGTTTTCTAATAGGTACACATTTACCTATGAAGGAAAACAGGTCACTCTTGTTCCATTATCACCCCTAGAAGTGTATGAAGATCAAAGAAACATGATTGAGGCAGAGAGGCAAGTTGGGGCTACCAATTCAAAAATTAAAGGGAGTTTGAGAGAATATGATATGGTGAGTGAGAGTGAAAAGCAAATGGGAAAAGAGGCCAGAAAAGAAAAAAAAATAAATGGCCCATTGGTGAGAGAAAATAAGAAAGAAGGGAGAGCAAAATAAACTTTTTATGCAAGAGCGAGAGAGGTTAATTTTGCAATGTCTATTGGGCAACCATTATTGCTCATTAGATACAAAGAAACTTTGTTTGCTGACACTAATGTTTCGCTTGATAGTTTGCCTTCTAGTTTTGTGTCTTTGTTGCAGGATTTTCAAGATGTGTTTCCAGATGAATTACCTAGTGGATTGTCACCGCTAAGAGGAATTGAGCATCAAATAGATTTCATGCCTGGTTCTACCATCCCAAATAGACCAGCTTACCGGAGTAATCCCATGGAAACAAAAGAGATGCAAAAGCAAGTAGATGAGTTACTGGAGAAAGGGCTGATTAGAGAGAGTTTGAGTCCGTGTGCTATCCTGTGTTGTTGGTTCCAAAGAAGGATGGCACGTGGAGAATGTGTGTTGATTGTAGGGCTATAAATAAGATCACAGTGAAGTATCGTCATCTTATACCAGGACTTGATGACATGTTGGATGAGCTGCATGGTGCCAGGTATTTTTTCTAAAATTGATCTTATGAGTGGACATCATCAAATTCGTATGAAACCTGGTGATGAATAAAAAATAACATTTAAAACTAAATATGGTCTATATGAGTGGTTAGTAATGCCTTTTGGGTTGTCTAATGCACCTAGTACTTTTATGAGACTAATGAACCATGTTTTGAGAGCTTATTTGGGCAAATTTGTTGTAGTCTATTTTGATGATATTTTGATTTATAGTAAGACTTTGGATGACCATGTTGAGCATGCTAGGCTAGTTTTGGAAGTATTGAGAAATGAAAACTTATATGCCAAGCTTAAGAAATTTACATTTTGCATAGATAGGCTTGTGTTTCTTGGTTTTGTTGTGAGTGTGCAGGGCGTTGAAGTAGATGAAGAGAAAGTGAAAGCTATAAAGGAGTGGCCTACTCCAAAGAGTGTGACGGACGTGAGGAGCTTTCATGGATTGGCTAGTTTCTACAGGAGGTTCATGAAAGACTTTTCTACTATTGCAGCACCGTTAACTAGCATAATCAAAAAGGAAGTTGGGTTCCAATGGGGAGAGGAGCAACAAAAAGCCTTCGACTGCCTGAAAGGGAAGTTGACATCCGCTCCTATTTTATCATTACCTAATTTTGAGAGTACATTTGAGATTGAGTGTAATGCTTCTGGTGTAGGTATTGGAGATGTATTGATGCAAGAGAAAAAGCCCATAGCCTGTTTTAGTGAGAAACTCAATGGTGCATAATTGAACTATTCCACTTATGATAAGGAGTTGTATGCCTTGGTGAGAGCATTGGACGTGTGGCAGCACTATCTCCTTCCAAAGGAGTTCGTGATACATACCGATCATGAGTACCTCAAACACTTGAAGGGACAAGATAAGCTGAACAAGAGGCATGGTAAGTGGATAAAATATATAGAACAATTCCCTTATGTTGTTAAATACAAGCAAGGAAAGGATAATATAGTGGCTGATGCATTATCTAGAAGATATACATTACTATCTGTGTTGAGTTCTAAATTGCTTGGTTTTGAGTATGTTAAAGACTTATATATTGATACGGAACCTCCAAGAATAAGCCTGAGAACCCCTTGATTTCGAACCCCCACAGCATTAACTTGAAAACCCCTAGTCGAATTTGGTACAACCCCCAAGGATTAGGTTAGATTTCAGATTACCTTGAATTGATCAAAGATCCAAGATTTTGAAACAAGTTAGTTCCTAAATCCCAGATTCGAAACACTCCACAAGAAAGTTGATCAAACTACTTGAATGTTTCTGAAGCATGTATTCAAGCAAGAACACAAAGATAAAAGCAATTCGGCTTTAGGTTAATAAATTCGTCCAAAACTAAAACTGAAGTCTTACAACCCTAAATGAGATATAAATAGCTAAACCCTAATTAGGGTTATTAAGTAGCGTTTGGCTTTCTAATCAAATTTTAAGAAATAATAAAGTAATCAAAGTCCTAATTTAATACCAAACAAACAGGGCCCTTACTTTTTAAATGAGCATAACTAATGGGCCTTAATACATATTAATTACAAGCCTCATTCGTGAATTACAACTTGCTGACTTCATTTGGTCTTGTCTCCAAGCTTATAATTCCTTGCAAACCATAGTTAGCCAAATTCACCAAATCTTGCAAATGGCAAATTAGTGCTTGCTGAATCTTTTTGGCTTGCGATCTAGTTATAGGACCTTGTGGCAGAATAATTGGATTGATGATCTCCTCAACTTGGTCCTCACGTCCTAGGCCTTGCTCGTCCTTGTGGTGTGTTCGTTGTTCCACAACATTTTCCCTCTCCTCAAAAGGATTCGTCCTCGAATCATAAGCATCACCTACATCAAAAGGACTTAAATCAGCAACATTAAATAAAGCACTCACATTATACTCACCTGGCAAATCCACTTTATACGCATTACCATTAATCCTTTCAAGTATTTGAAAAAGACCATCTCCTCGTGGATTTAACTTAGACTTGCGTTGCTGTGGGAACCTTTCTTTGCGAAAATGTACCCAAACCCAATCACCAGGCTGAAAAAGCATTGGCTTTCTTCCTTTATTCACTCTAGAAGCTACTTTGGCATTTTGCTTCTCAATCCTTTCCTTAACCTGCTTATGTAACTTCCTCATGAAATCTGCCTTTGAACTAGCATCAACACTCACAAAATCATTAGATGGCAATGGCAAAACATCCAAAGGAGTAAGCGGATTAAAACCATAAACAATTTCAAATGGAGAACAATTAGTAGTGCTATGAACAGCCCTATTGTAAGCAAACTCCACAAAAGGTAAACAATCCTCCCACATCCTAATATTCTTTTCTATTACTGCCCTAAGCAAAGTAATCAATGTTCGATTCACAACCTCAGTTTGACCATCGGTTTGAGGATGGCAAGTAGTAGAAAACAGCAACTTAGTTCCCAACTTTCCCCACAAAACACGCCAAAAATGACTCAAAAACTTAACATCTCGATCACTAACAATGCTTTTGGGTATGCCATGCAAACGCACAACCTCTTTAAAGAACAAATCAGCAATCAATTTTGCATCATTAGTTTTATGACATGGTATAAAATGAGCCATTTTACTAAATCTATCAACCACAACAAATATACTATCACGACCTCTCCTAGTTTTAGGCAAACCAAGCACAAAATTCATAGACAAATCAGTCCAAGGTCCATTAGGAACAGGTAATGGCGTGTACAAACCATGCGGTTTCAACCTAGACTTAGCTTCTCTACATGTTATGCAATGCTCACAAACTTTATGCACATCATGTTTCATACCAGGCCAATAAAAATTTTCTATCAACACATCATAGGTCTTACTTACCCCAAAATGACCCATCAAGCCTCCTCCATGGGCTTCCTTAACTAACAACTCTCTCATGGAACACTTAGGAATACACAATCTACTTTTCTTAAACAAAAAACCATCAAACAAATGAAAGTCTTTCAAAACAGCCACATCACCACACGAATTATATATGTCACCAAAATCCACATCACTAACATATAATCCCTTAATATCCTCAAAACCCAACAATCTAGCACTAAGAGAATTAAGTAAAACATACCTTCGCGACAACACATCAGCCACTACATTCTCCTTACCTCGCTTGTAATTAATCACATATGGGAATGTTTCTATGAACTCCACCCATTTGGCATGCCTACGATTCAGCTTATCTTGACCCTTCAAATGCTTTAAACTCTCATGGTCAGTATGTATCACAAACTCTTTTGACCACAAATAATGCTGCCATGTATGCAAAGCTCGAAACAATGCATATAACTCCTTATCATATGTCGGATACTTCAAAGCCGCTCCACTTAGCTTTTCACTAAAGTACATCAATGGCCTTTGATCCTGTATCAAAACAGCTCCAATTCCTATGCCACTTGCATCACTTTCAATTTCAAAAGTCTTATCAAAATTAGGCAAAGCAAGCAAGGGTGCATTACACAATTTATCCTTAAGTTCATTAAATGCATGTTCTTGTGCATCTCCCCAAACAAATCCGACATTTTTCTTAACTAACTCATTCAAAGGTGCAGCTATAGTACTGAAATTTCTAATGAATCTCCTATAAAAACCAGCAAGTCCATGAAAACTCCTCACCTCACTAGCATTCTTAGGTTTCGGCCAGTCCCTAATAGCCTTTACCTTTTCCTCATCAACCTCAATACCTTGACTAGACACCACATAACCAAGAAAATGAACCTTATCCATGCAAAAACTACACTTCTTAAGGTTAGCATATAACTTCTCACGCCTAAGAATGTCTAACACAAGACGCACATGCATGACATGATCATCCAAACACTTAGAGTAAACAAGAATATCATCAAAGTAAACAACAACAAATTTACCCAAGTGCTCACGCAACACATGATTCATCAAACGCATGAATGTGCTAGGTGCATTAGTAAGACCAAACGGCATAACCAACCACTCATACAACCCATATTTAGTCTTAAATGCCGTTTTCCACTCATCATCCACACTCATTCTAATTTGATAATAACCAAATTTCAAATCAATTTTTGTGAACAAACAAGAACCATGTAATTCATCAAGCATATCATCTAGTCTAGGAATAGGATGACGATACTTTATAGTGATTTTATTGATGGCTCTGCAATCCACGCACATCCTCCACGTCCCATCCTTCTTTGGCACAAGAATAACAGGAATTGAACAAGGACTTAAGCTTTCCCTCACATATCCCTTAGCTAGCAATTCCTCCACTTGCTTTTATATCTCCTTTGTCTCAAAAGGATTAGCTCGATACGCTGGCCTATTGGGAATGGAAGCTCCAGGAATGAAATCAATTTGATGCTCTATGCCTCTGATTGGCGGCAATTCATCAGGCATTTCTTCGGGAAACAAATATGCATATTCCTGCAAAAGATCAACAAACACACTAGGCAAAGATTGGTTAGAAACAGTAGTATCTAAACGAGCCTCTTTGCACAAAAGCACAAACATAGGCTGTTTGGTGTAAAAAGCATGTTTAACCTCACTTGTACTAGCTAACAAACTCACATTCTTCTCTCCTTCTCTATTTTTCCCAAACTGAATTTGTTTTGATTTTTCTTTTCTCTCTTTCTTTTCATTTGCAATCTGATTTTTTTCACTCATTTTTTTGTCACTCTCTCTTTCTTTCTTTTCAAATTCAAGTCTCATTCTTTCCATTTTACATTGGTCTTCATACACTTCTTTTGGAGAGAGTGGTGTCAGAATTGTCTTTCGTCCATCCTTAGTGAATGAATACCGATTGAGATATCCATCATGCTTAGCTCGCCTATCATACTGCCATGGACGTCCAAGTAGAATCTCTCCAGCATGCATTGGCACCATATCACACAACACCTCATCATGATACTTACCAATGGAAAAAGAAATGATAGATTGTCGATTTACCATAACCTCTCCACAATCATTTAGCCACTGAAGTTTGTAAGGATGTGGGTGAAGTTTCATAGGCAGCCCAATCGATCAACCAAAAATGTACTTACCACATTGGTACAGCTTCCACCATCCACAATCATACTACAAGCCTTGCCTTGAACGTGACACCTTGTATGGAACAAGTTGTCTCGTTGTTCTTCATGGTTTTCCTCCTTCAATTGCATATTAAGAGCACGCCTAGTAACCAGCAAGTCACCCTTAATTGGTTCTTCAATGCTCCCATCACTACAACTTTCCAATGCTGGCATCTCACCATCATCACTCTCATTGTCGTCTTCCTCTTCATCAGTCACTATCTCACCATTTCTCATGGTCATAACTCTCTTGTTTGGACATTCTTTGCTGATATGTCCCACACCTTGGCACTTCCAAAACTTAATATCTCGATTTCGCAGCTTAGGCTCTTCAACTTTGGACTTGTCTTTAGAACTTGATTCGGCCTTCACTTTCCCACTATCTTAACCAGCCTTATTTCTTTCCTTGTAATCACGCCTTCCTTCCCTATTCCAAGGAGAAAAGGAATTAGAAACAGGTTTTGAATAATACCTTGATGGTCGTCTTCCTTGGAGTTATTTTTCCACCTTGATGGCAATATGCACCATCTCTTCTAACTCCACATATGGCTGCAAATCAACCTGGTCAGCAATATCCGAATTCAAACCAGCCAAGAAACGTGCCATAATAGCCTCTACATCCTCATCTAGGTTAGCTCTAGTCATCAACATCTCCATCTCTTTGTAGTAGTCATCAACACTTTTACTTCCTTGCTTGAGAACCTGAAGTCTCTGCATGATTTTCCTATGAAAATTTCTAGGCACAAACCTCTTTCTCATGACTGATTTAAGATCGGCCCAAGTCTCAATAGGATACTCCAAATTCCTTCTTCTACTAGTCACTAACTGATCCCACCAAGCTATAGCATAATCTGTAAATTGAGTAACAATAAGCTTGACCTTCTTTTCCTCAGTACAGCGATGGCAATCAAATATGAGGTCAACCTGCTTCTCCCATTGCAAATAAGCTTCTGGATCTGATTTACCACGAAAATTAGGAATTTTCAGCTTGATGCTTCCCAAGCTCCTATCAACGACTTCATCATCACCATGATTTCTACCATAGAAAGGATTATTATTCATCCTTCCTCTACCTCTACCAACACCACGTCCTCCTCTACCTCCACCTCTATGTAGAGATCCTCCAACCAGACTTGCATTATCCTCCTCAAGCTCATTTTCATCTTCCAAATGTTCAGGCTGTTGCATTCGATTTCTACCACCTCTTTGCCTCTCAATGCGCTCCGGTGTGGCTCTTTCAACACTCTGCAACCTCAAATCCATGCGCTCCAATGTTTCTGTTATGTTCTCCATAGTGCGGTATAAACGTGTAAATTCAGCTTGCTGCGCCTCACGCCATCGAGCTGGATCAATCGGAATACCCCTGCTATCACTTTCATCTCTCCCAGACATTTTTCCTGCAATAAAAGGTTAGCACAAAACAAATAAAAGGCCTCACAACACTCCCTCACGTGTTTACACTCAATAGATGAAGGTTGGTCTCTCGTGTTTCACTCAATATATGAATTCACTCACGGTTCAGCTCACACCTCTCAAGCTGATATCTTTTACATTCTTAGGTGAATCACACTTTATGAAACAACTCAAATAGCCTTCCGTGTGTAGTATCCCAAAATCTGAAATTTCGTGAGAAAAAAAAAATTTAGTTACTTCTAACCCACCTAGATTCGACCCTTAGCATCTAAATAACAAGGAAAACGAAAAATTTTTCTTGAAGTGATTCTATACTCTCTTTTTTTTTTTGCTCCCTCTGATCTCTTTTGAAGGGCAGCCCTAGTTCACACCACACGAAACTTTTTTCCAATCAGGTAACAAGAACAAGATCGAATTTGAAGCACTTTCTTTGAATTTCGAAACTGAATCAGAATGAATAATCAAGACAAGATTCAAATTTAGCACACTTTGTTGAATTTCGATTTCAAATCAGAATGATTAACAAGAACAAGATTCGGATTTAGAACACTTTCCCTGAATTTTGAATTTAGGTTTTATGAAAACGAAAACGAAAATAACCCACAAAGAAAAACGAAAACGCAAATAACAGGTGAAGAAAACAAAAACGAAAATAACCCACCAAGAAAACAATTCAAAGGAACAAGGAAAACAAGAGAACGAATTCAATTGGATCAAAGTAACGAAAACGCAAATAACAAAAGAAGGAACGAAAACGAATTGATAGGGATAAAACCTGATCTAGAGCGTTGGCTCTGATACCAAATGATACGGAACCTCCAAGAATGATAAAACCTGATCTAGAGCGTTGGCTCTGATACCAAATGATACGGAACCTCCAAGAATAAGCCTGAGAACCCCTTGATTTCGAACCCCCACAGCATTAACTTGAAAACCCCTAGTCGAATTCGGTACAACCCCCAAGGATTAGGTTAGATTTCATATTACCTTGAATTGATCAAAGATCCAAGATTTCGAAACAAGTCAGTTCCTAAATCCCAAATTCGAAACACTCCACAAGAAAGTTGATCAAACTACTTGAATGTTTCTGAAGCATGTATTCAAGCAAGAACACAAAGATAAAAGCAATTCGGCTTTAGGTTAATAAATTCGTCCAAAACTAAAACTGAAGTCTTACAACCCTAAATGAGATATAAATAGCTAAACCCTAATTAGGGTTATTAAGTAGCGTTTGGTTTTCTAATCAAATTTTAAGAAATAATAAAGTAATCAAAGTCCTAATTTAATACCAAACAAACAGGGCCCTTACTTTTTAAATGAGCATAACTAGTGGGCCTTAATACATATTAATTACAAGCCTCATTCATGAATTACAACTTGTAGCAAGTTGTAATTGACTTCCTTTCGTCTTGTCTCCAAGCTTGTAATTCCTTGCAAACCATAGTTAGCCAAATTCACCAAATCTTGCAAATGGCAAATTAGTGCTAGCTGAATCTTTTTGGCTCGCGATCTAGTTATAGGACCTTGTGGCAGAATAATTGGATTGATGATCTCCTCAACTTGGTCCTCACGTCCTAGGCCTTGCTCGTCCTTGTGGTGTGCTCATTGTTCCACAACATATATAGGTGATGTTGAATTTGGCAATGTGTATGTTGCATGTGAACATGGAACTTTTAATTCATTTTATAGGCATGATGGATACTTGTTTAAGGGAAATAAATTATGTGTGCCTAAATGTTCCATGCATGATTTGCTTGTGTTAGAATCTCATTGTGGGGGATTGATGGGACATTTTGGGGTAGCTAAGACTTATGATATCTTATTTGAGCATTTTTAATGGCCGTCTATGTGTAAGGATGTTGAGAGATTGTGTTCTGCTTGTATTGCTTGTAGACAGGCGAAATCTAAGTCTATGCCTCATGGTCTATATATGCCTTTACCTGTACCTAGTTCACCTTATATTGATATTAGCATGGATTTTGTGCTTGGATTGCCTAGAACTAGAAAAGGTAGGGATAGCATTTTTGTAGTTGTTGACAGGTTTAGTAAGATGGCACATTTTATTCCTTGTCATAAAGCTGATGATGCGATTGTTGTAGTTGATTTGTTCTTTAGAGAAGTGGTTTGACTACATGGGGTGCCTAGGACTATTGTGTCTGATAGAGATGCTAAGTTTTTGTCCCATTTTTGGAGAGTTTTGTGGCGTAGATTAGGAACTAAGCTTTTTATTTTCTACTACTTGTCATCCACAAACATATGGGCAAACAGAGGTAGTTAATCGTACACTTGGTACATTGTTGAGAGCTATAGTGGGAAAGAATTTGGCTGCTTGGGAAGTTTGTTTACCTTTTATTGAGTTTGCTTATAATCGTTCTATTCATTCTTCTATAGGTTATTCGCCATTTGAGCTTGTTTATGGTTTTAACCCATTAACTGTACTTGATCTTTTTCCTTTACCTTCTGATGCGGCCAGGCCAAGCACTTCCCAGGTGGACACCCATTCTGGTACTGACCCTGCACCAGCATGGCTGGG
Organism: Garcia nutans; assembly: GCA_947685225.1. Classification (NCBI taxonomy): domain Eukaryota; kingdom Viridiplantae; phylum Streptophyta; class Magnoliopsida; order Malpighiales; family Euphorbiaceae; genus Garcia; species Garcia nutans. Next base: position 24,199,926 of record CANTUV010000044.1, read on the forward strand.
CCAAGCACTTCCCAGAAGGTCACCCCTCCTGGTACTGACCCTGCACCAATACGACTAGGCCAAGCACTTTCCAGAAGGTCACCCATCCTAGTACTGACCCTGTACCAGCACGCTTAACCGGAAATAACGCTAACCATTTCTACCAAAAGCTTAAGCTGTCAGCAGAGGCGCACCCATTTCCTTTATTTGGATCAAACATGGGCTCACCAGTCTCTTTCAACTTTATGTGCCACCTTTATCGAACCTGATCCACAACCCTCCAAACCCTCGGACATATCATTCCCTCCCTCTTTAAGGAAGTTCGTCCTCGAACTTGGAGCAGTGGGACCAGACCCGATAATAGGCTCTGATACCAAATGATGCGGAACCCATGGATCAAATATTACACCTAGAACCCCACATACACATCTAGCATAGAATCTTAGAACTCAAAAACAAATCCTCCCTACCAAACCCACAACTAACCTGTAATTGAGAACTTGGGTGATTGGGATGAAGAAATGAATTGATTTAAATGCCACAAGTTAGACTTGATAAGTTAGAACCAATTCTTCATACAACAAGAATAAGAAGAAAACCTCTCAAACTTGAAAACACTTAGATTACAATGATAACAATCTGCCAATTCATAGTAACCCTCTTAAGTTCTTTTTCGCATCCCTATATAGTTGGAAAAGAAGAACTAATGGCTTAAAAGTCTAGGTTTACATGTATCTAGTCACAATAGCATTAATTGTTCATCCACATTAATAATATACTCTAAATTACTGCCCATAATTCTGACAACATTGATGGGCAGATTCTACATGCATTTTGGTGTTGCTTCACATGTGTCTAGTCACACTAGCACTAAACCATATCAATATTATATTCCAAATTCGTGCTAATGCCCATCACCATACTTATGGGCAGATTCTTCATGCTTGTTGGTGAGTTTATGACTTCCTCTTCATGATCCATCATATTCACTACAAGCTGGTCTCCCTCTTCATTAATCCACCTTTGAATGAAGTGTTGGAACACATGCTGGAGTTTCTTTGATTGTGATCTTGTGATTGGTCCACTTGGCATAATGATATCATCAACATATTTGCTGCCATTACATTCATCAAGCTTGCTTATAGTTTCCTCATCATTCCCTCCTTGCTAAAAAAGATTTGTCCTCAAATCTGAGCCTACATCAAAAGGAGAAAGATCACTAACATTGAAAGTTGCAGAAACATTATACTCACCTGGTAGATCGATTTTGTAGGCATTGTCATTGATCCGATCTAAAACTTGGAATGGGCAATCTCCCCTTGCATCCAACTTTTAATTTCCTTTGTTTAGGAAATCTTTCCTTCCTCATATGAACCCATACCCAATCACCAGGTTGGAAAATCACATGTTTCCTTCTTCTATTTGCATTATGGGCAAATGATTCATATTTCTTCTCAAGATGAGCTCGTGCCTTCTCATGTATCTGCTTAACCAACTCCGCTTTCTTTTCACCATCTAAGTTAGTTATTTCATTTAATGGCAAATGAAACAGATCAAGTGGTGTAAGTGGATTAAAACCATAAATAATTTCAAATGGTGAATAACCAGTAGAAGAATGTATGCTTCTATTATATGCAAACTCCACTAATGGCAAACAATCTTCCCAAGTTTCAAATTCTTACCCACAATAGCACGTAACAAAGATCCTAAAGTCCTATTTACCACTTCTGTTTGTCCATCAGTTTGTGGATGACAAGTTGTAGAGAACAACAATTTATTACCTAACTTATTCCATAAAACACGCCAAAAATGACTTAAGAACTTCACATCTCTATCACTTACAATTGTTTTAGGAATGCCATGCAACCGAACTACTTCCCCAAAGAACAAATTTGCAATATTTGTTGCATCATCAGTTTTGTGACATGCAATGAAATGAGCCATTTTGCTGAATCTATCAACAATAACAAATATGCTATCTTTTCCTTTTCTAGTCCTAGGCAGCCCCAAAACAAAGTCCATAGATATGTCAATCCAAGGTGCATTAGGAATAGGTAAAGGAGTATACAGCCCATGAGGTAAAGACGTAGATTTTGCTTGTTTACATGCAATACACTTGGCACAAATTCTTTCAACATCCTTTCTCATGTTTGGCCAATAGAAATGTTCATGCAGAATGTCTAAAGTCTTAAATACCCCAAAATGTCTCATGAGTCCTCCACTATGTGCCTCACGCACAAGCAATTCCCTTAATGAGTAACTAGGCATGCATAATCTTCCATCCTTAAACAAGTACCCATCATGCCTATAAAACATCTGAAATGCGAAATGCTCACATGCTTTATAAACATTTGCAAAGTCAACATCATTGGCATATATATCCTTAATTTGCTCAAAGCCCAATAACTTAGAACTAAGAGTTGAGATTAAGGAATACCTTCTTGAAAGTGCATCTGCTACTACATTGTCTTTGCCACGCTTATACTTTATCACATATGGAAATGGCTCAATGAACTCTATCCACTTTCCATGTCTTCGGTTCAGCTTGGTTTGCCCCTTTAGTTGCTTTAATGATTCATGATCTGTATGAATAACAAATTCTTTAGGCAATAAGTAATGTTGCCACACTTCTAAAGCTCTTACCAAAGCATACAAATCCTTGTCATAAGTGGAATAATTTAATTGTGCACCATGAAGCTTCTCACTAAAATATGCAATTGGTTTCCCTTCTTGCATCAAAACAGCACCTATGCCCACACTTGAAGCATCACACTCTAATTCGAAGGTCTTATCAAAATCTGGTAAAGCAAGAATTGGAGCAGTAGTTAACCTTTCTTTCAACAAATTGAATGCCCTTTCAAGAATTTTAGTCCAATTAAACTTTACATCCTTTTTTACCAATTCATTTAATGGTGCAGCAATGGAACTAAAATCTTTAACAAACCTTCTATAGAAACTAGCCAAACCATGAAAACTTCTTACCTCACTCACGGTTTTAGGTGCTGTCCAATCTCTTGTTGCCTTTACCTTTTCATCATCAACCTCAATTCCTTGTGCACTAACCATAAAACCTAAGAATATGATTTTATCACTACAAAACATGCACTTTTTCAAGTTGGCATATAATTCTTCCTTTCTCAAAACATCAAGAATAACCCTAATATGTTTTACATGCTCATCTACTGATTTGCTATAAATGAGTATGTCATCAAAATATACAACAACAAATTTACCAAGATATGCACGCAAAACATGGTTCATTAATCTCATGAATGTACTAGGTGCATTAGATAAACCAAATGGCATAACTAACCACTCATAAAGACCATATTTTGTTTTGAATGCAGTTTTCCACTCATCTCCTTCTTTCATCCTAATTTGATGGTAACCACTTTTCAAATCAATCTTAGTAAAAATGCAAGAACCACTCAACTCATCAATCATATCATCAAGTCTAGGAATTGGATGTCTATACTTCACCGTGATTTTATTGATTGCTCGGCAGTCCACACACATTCTCCATGATCCATCTTTCTTTGGGACTAATAAAACCGGAACAGCACATGGACTAAGACTTTCACGCACATGTCCCTTTGCTAGCAACTCCTCCACTTGCCTTTGAAGTTCCTTGGTTTCCTTCTGATTACTTCTATAAGCTGGTCGATTAGGAATTGTTGAGCCAGGAATGAAGTCAATTTGATGCTCAATCCCTCTTAAAGGTTGTAAACCTTTGGGTACATCTTCTGGAAAAACATCTCCAAATTCCTGTAAAAGAGAACACACACAACTAGGCAAAGGGTTATCAAGGTCAGATGTAGAAATCAAGGTCTCTTTGTACCTAAGTACAATCAGACTTCTTTTCTCACAAAAAGCACTCCTTAACTCCTTTTCTTTTGCATAGAAACACTCTCTTTTATTTTCTCTCCCTTTCTCTTTTTCTCTCACCAATGGGCCATTTTTATCATTCTTTTTCTCACACTTGGCCTCTTGTACTCCATTTTTATTTGTTTTACCCTCACCACCAGAATTCTTTTCAAATGATCTCAAAATCTTTACTTGATCTTCATACACTTGTTTAGGTGACAATGGAGCAAGAGTGAAATTTAAACCATTTAGGCTGAAAGAATAATGATTCTTAAAGCCATCATGAAAAGCTTTTCTATCAAACTGCCATGGACGACCAAGAAGGATATGGCTAGCATGCATAGGCACAACATCACAACAAACTTCATCTTTGTATCTCCCAATTGCAAAAGAAAACAGAACCTGCTTTGTTACCCTCACCTCTCCACTATCATTCAACCATTGCAGCTTGTAAGGACTAGGATGTTTTGTGCATGCTAACCCTAATTTATCCACAAAATCAGTACTAGCAACATTTGTACAACTACCCCCATCAATGATCATGCTGCACACTTTTCCATTCACAATGCAACGAGTATGGAAAATGTTCTCTCTTTGATTACTTTCTTCATCTTTAATTTGCATGTTTAAAGCTCTTCTAATAACCAAAGATTCACCATGGGCAGGATATTCAATAATATGTTCTATTTCTTCTAATGGTGGCATGCTATCATTATCATCATCACTTTCATGTTCACTAGCACTATCAATTATCTCGTATCAACATGATTTTCTTATTTGGACATTGAGATGCTATATGCCCTACTCCTAAACACCTAAAGCATTTAATGGTACTATGCTTTTGATTAGAGTTAGGTGTTTTAGAGTTACCTTTAGGGTCATCTAGAACTTTTTTTCCTTTCCTTTCCAGGCAGCCTCCTTCCTTTTAGGATTATCATCTTTCTTTGGCCATTTTGAAGTGAAACTAGAGGTGGAATTAGAAAATCGCTTTGCTGCTCCCTTGAGTTTCAGTTGCTTCTCCACTTTCATGGCCATGTGTACCATATCTTCAAGCTCCACATAATGATGTAATTCAATTATGTTAGCTATCTCTCTATTCAGCCCACTCAAAAATTGAGCCATAGTGATTTCTGGATCCTCCTCTATATTAGTTCTACTCATGATCATCTCCATCTCTTTATGGTAATCCTCCACTGACATGGATCCTTGAGTTAACCGCTGTAATTTTTGGTGAAGCTCCCTATAGTAGTAAGATGGTACAAATCTCTTTCTCATCACAGTTTTCATTTCAGCCCAAGTAGTGATGGTTCTTTCTCCATTTCTCCTCTTGGAAATCATCAATTGATCCCACCAAATTAGTGCATAATTTGTGAATTCAACTGCTGCAATTTTAACTTTCTTCATGTCACTATAATTATGACAATCAAACACCAACTCAACTTTTCTTTCCCATTCAAGGTAAGCTTCAGCATCATTTCTCCCCTTGAATGATGGTATCTTCATTTTTATGGAAGATATGTTACTGTCCCTTTGTTGAGGTCTTCTTTGAGCAATTGATTCCTCACTTTCTTCATCATCTTCCCTCTCTATCTCATCATCATTCATCATGTTTCCTCTCCCTCTATTCTGCCTCCTTTGATTAGTATCATTCTGCTGCCTTTGCATTATGCTGTCTACATCACCTCTCATGTTGTTTATGGCCAAATCAAACCTTTCAAATCTCCTTTGCATTGCCTCTAACATGAAGGCTATGTCATTTATGATCATATCACGTTTTTCACTTCCAGAATTTGACATGGTATAAGAACCTGCAAGAAAATGTTAGTAAAGAAAAAATTTTCTCACCACACTCCCTTACGTGTTTCACTCAAGATCAGATTGTCACTCCTCTTGTATTATACTCAAAACTTGGTCCTTGTTACCTCTCAATTCTCCTTTTATCAAGTTGAATTTCAGAACTGAATCCACTTAAATCAAGTAAAACAAGTTTTGTTTTAAGGACTCTACAAGGACCCTAATGAACAAAATGACTTCAGCAATTCTAGAAGCAATTTAATTCAAACAACAAGAACTGAAAGTTAACACAAGAAGTAAAAAGTATTTGTGTTAATCAAAACAAAGTAACTATGATTGAGAATTAGCTACTTAATGCATACAAGAAACAAGAGGTATAGGAAAGAATGAAACTAAGAATACAAAGAAAAACAATTCTGGATATTGAAAAAATAGAATTCAAATCACTCAATGAGTAATCTGAATATGAAACCTAAATCTATTCCCAATGCAAGATATGCTCTAAATATAAGATTTTAAATGCTAAATGGATGCATAATGAGGAGCTGATGTAATTTGATCAAATATAATAAGGTAGTAAGCTGTTAATGGTATAAATATGCAAAAATTCTCAAAAACTTGTGTAGAAAAATATTGGACAGAAACAGGTACGAATTTTTTTTTCTTTTATGTTGAGGAAGTTGAATCTGATTCTTTTTTTTTTGTTTTGTTTTTCTTTTGATCTTTTCCTTCTTCTTTTTTTTGAACTTTCAGTAAACAAGAATAGAAATTGAAAAGTTAAACAAAAGTCCACAGATTTGAAGAACAAGAACAAGGTGCAACAAGAACAGAAAATGAAGAAACAAGAAACTAAATCTGGTTCTATTTTTTTTCATTTTTTTTCCTTTGGATAATTAAAGCATAAAAGATACCTAGAGATTTATTTGGATCAAACATGGGCTCACCAGTCTCTTTCGACTTTATGTGCCACCTTTATCGAACCTGATCCACAACCCTCCAAACCCTCGGACATATCATTCCCTCCCTCTTTAAGGAAGTTCATCCTCGAACTTGGAGCAGTGGGACCAGACCCGATAATAGGCTCTAATACCAAATGATGCGGCCAGGCCAAGCACTTCCCAGGTGGACACCCATTCTGGTACTGACCCTACACTAGCACGGCTGGGCCAAGCACTTCCCAGAAGGTCACCCCTCCTGGTACTGACCCTGCACCAATACGGCTAGGCCAAGCACTTCCCAGAAGGTCACCCATCCTGGTACTGACCCTGCACCAGCACGCTTAACCGGAAAGAACGCTAACCATTTCTACCAAAAGCTTAAGCTGTCAGAGGCGCACCCATTTCCTTTATTTGGATCAAACATGGGCTCACCAGTCTCTTTCGACTTTATGTGCCACCTTTATCGAACCTGATCCACAACCCTCCAAACCCTCGGACATATCACCTTCACATGAGCTTGTTAGTTTAGATGGAGACAGGAAAGCAGAATTGGTGAAGGCTATGCATGAGAAAGCTCAAGTTAATATAGAGATAAAGAACAAGTCCTATGCTGATCGAGCGAATAAAGACGCAAGAAGATAGTGTTTGCTCCTGGGGATTGGGTTTGGGTACACTTCCAAAAGGAGAGGTTTCCAAATCAAAGGAAGAATAAGCTTGATGCACGGGCAAAGATCAATGATAATGCATACAAGATAGACTTGCCTAGTGAGTATGGTGTTAGTACTACTTTTAATGTGTCTGATTTATCTCCTTATGATGATGCAAATTTGAGGACAAATCTTTTTGAAGAGGGGGAGAATGATACGAACCAGCCACGAGGTAAGGATCCATTGGTGCTTCCAAATGGGCCATTGACTAGGAGCAGAGCTAAGAAGTTTGGAGCAGCTATGGGATTGTATATTCAAGATCAAATTTCAAAGGAAGTGACTGAAATGGCAATGGAAAAGTGCACAATAGAGCTTGAAGAAGGCACACCAAAGCTGATTATGATGCTTAGTGTGAATATGGAAGCTAAAGGCTAGCTAAAGAGGTCCAACGTGCAAGAAAGGTCCATGGGGGTTTATATACAGCCTTGGGAAGTAATTTAAGGCCCATGGACAGCCCAAATAGTGTGGGGCGTGTTCTTATTTTGAAGGATTTTAGTTTGGCCCTTTTTTTTTATACTTTATATTTTCCTTAGTGAGTTAGGATGTGTGGTTTCCTATTTAGTTATTTCAGAATATTAATTTGTTTCCATACTTTATATTTTCCTTAGTGGGTTAGGATTTTGACTTTGTAGCTTTCCTTTTCCCATTAGAATTAGGGATTCGGATTTTATTGGCCTTTTTAGTATAAATAGGGCCTTATTTTTCTTGTAAGCACACTTTATGACAAATTATACTCTCAATTTTATTATTGAAAATTTCGGCCATCATAGAACAGGAGTGGATTCTCTTTTTCTTTTTTATTGCATCAAGAATTAGATTTACTTATCAATTTCGATTGTGGCATTCTTCTGATTCGAGCTTCCTAAATCCTTCCATTATAAGTGTTCGTGCTTTGCTAAGCAATTGGGTGCTTTAGAAGGTGGTTTTTCCTTCATCTTGGTTTTTCTTCTATCAATTGTGCGTTGGGGTTTGAGGCCTTCATTGCCATAGGGTTTCGCGTCATACTAAATTTTTGTTCTCTACAACTTATCATCCACAAACCGATGGACAAACAGAAGTGGTAAATAGGACTTTAGGATCTTTGTTAAGTGCTGTTGTGGGTAAGAATTTGAAAACTTTGGAAGATTGTTTGCCATTAGTTGAGTTTGCATATAATAGAAGCATACATTCTTCTACAGGTTATTCACCATTTGAAATTATTTATGGTTTTAATCTGCTTTGATGTGAACCAGCATAGCAAGGATCCATTGGTGCTACAACAAGGGCCATTGAAGAGGAATAAAGCAAGGAAGAATGGCATCACTCTTGGAATGCATATTCAAGACTTTATTATAAGAGAGGTGACTGAATTAGCATGGGACAAGTGCGAGAAGGAACTAGAAGACCAACCCAAGCTAGTCATGGTGCTGAATTGTACACATGGTGCTGAAATGTTCGAATTGTCCAGCCAGTTTCACAACCACCCTGTGAAATGTGTTGCTTGTCCAGAAAGTCTCACAGGGTACCTGTGAGATCGTGTGGTGTGAGGGATTTCAGCAAGAACGACTTTGGCATGCTTAACACATGTTTGGGGCGTGTTTTTGAGTCTTTTAAGTGGTCCCCTCTATATTTTGCTAATTAGGACCTTATTGAAATATTTAGTTAATAGTTTTCCTTATAGGAAAAGGATTTTGACCTTTTTACTTTCCTTTTCAGATTAGGTTTTTGCCTTTCACTATAAAAGGCTTATTATCATGCTTGTAAGTATACTTTTAGATCAATTGAATTTCAGATTGCTTCTTAAGCAAATTTCGCCTTCTTTGAGAGTGAGTGAGTGAATTGCTTCTTTCATTGATTGCATCACGAATCAGGATTACTTATCAATTTCGATTGTGGCGTTATTCTGAATTTGACCTTCCAAATCCTTCCATTATTAGTGTTCTAGCTTCGCTAAGCATAGGGTGCTATAGAGGGTGGTTTATCCTTCATTCTTGAATTCTCTATCGAAGAGTGAGTCGGGGTTTGAGGCCTTAATTGCCATAGGGTTCCGAGTCATGCTTACACCACTTGATCTGTTCCTTTTCCATTAAATGAAATAACTAACTTAGATGGTGAAAAGAAAGCGGAGTTGGTTATAAAGATACATGAGAAGGCACGAGCTCATCTTTAGAAGAAATATGACTCATTTTCCCATAATGCAAAAAGAAGAAGTGATGAGGAAACTATAAACAAGCTTGATGAATCTACACAAGGCAGCAAATATATTGATGAAATCATTATGCCAAGTGGACCAATCACAAGATCACAATTAAAGAAACTCCAGCATGCGTTCCAACACTTCATTCAAAGGTGGATTAATGAAGAGGGAGACCAACTTATACTGAATATGAAGAATCATGAAGGGGAAGTCAGAAACTCACCAAAAAGCATGAAGAATCTGCCCATAAAAATGTTAATTGGCATTAGCATGAATTTACAATATAATATTGATGTGATTTTGATGCGGAACCCATGGATCAAATATTACATCTAGAACTCCACATACACATCTAGCATAGAATCTTAGAACTCAAAAACAAATCCTCCCTACCAAACCCACAACTAACCTGTAATTGAGAACTTGGGTGATTGGGATGAAGAAATGAATTGATTAAAACGCCACAAGTGAGACTTGATAAGTTAGAACCAATTCTTCATGCAACAAGAATAAGAAGAAAACCTCTCAAACTTGAAAACACAGAAATTACATTCAACAATTCTGGAAATTCGTAGTCAACCCTATTAAGTTCTTTTTCCCATCCTTATATAGTTGGAAAAGAAGAACTAATGGCTTAAAGTCTAGGTTTACATGTATCTAGTCACAATAGCATTAATTGTTCATCCACCTCAATAATATACTCTAAATTACTGCCCATAATTATGACAACATTGATGGGCAGATTCCACATGCATTTTGGTGTTGGTTCACATGTGTCTAGTCACACTAGCACTAAACCATGTCAATATTATATTCCAAATTCGTGCTAATGCCCATCACCATACTTATGGGCAGATTCTTCATGCTTGTTGGTGATTTTCTGACTTCCTCTTCATGATCCATCATATTCACTACAAGTTGGTCTCCCTCTTCATTAATCCACCTTTGAATGAAGTGCTGGAACACATGCTGGAATTTCTTTGATTGTGATCTTGTGATTGGTCCACTTGGCATAATGATATCATCAACATATTTGCTGCCATTACATTCATCAAGCTTGCTTATAGTTTCCTCATCACTTTGATTGTGATCTTGTGATTGGTCCACTTGGAATAATGATATCATCAACAAATTGCTGCCTTGTGTAGATTCATTAAGCTTGCTTATAATTTCCTCATCATTCCCTCCTTGCTCAAAAAGATTTGTCCTCAAATCTGAACCTACATCAAAAGAAGAAAGATCACTAACATTGAAAGTTGCAGAAACATTATACTGACCTGGTAGATCGATTTTATTGTCATTGATTTGTTCTAAAACTTGGAATGGACCATCTCCCCTTGCATCCAACTTGGATTTTCTTTGTTTAGGAAATCTTTTCTTTCTCACATGAACCCATACCCAATCACCAGGTTGGAAAATCACATGTTTCCTTCTTCTATTTGGGACTAATAACACCGGAACAACACATGGGCTAAGACTTTCATGCACATGTCCCTTTGCTAGCAACTCCTCCACTTGCCTTTGAAGGTCCTTGGTTTCCTCCGGATTACTTCTATAAGCTGGTCGATTAGGAATTGTTGAGCCCGGAATGAAGTCAATTTGATGCTCAATCCCTCTTAAAGGTGGTAAACCTTTGGGTACATCTTCTGGAAAAACATCTCCAAATTCCTGTAAAAGAGAACTAACACAACTAGGCAAAGGGTTATCAAGGTTAGATGTAGAAATCAAGGTCTCTTTGTACCTAAGTACAATCAGACTTCTTTTCTCACAAAAAGCACTCCTTAACTCCTTTTCTTTTGCATAGAAACACTCTCTTTTATTTTCTCTCCCTTTCTCTTTTTCTCTCACCAATGGGCCATTTTTATCATTCTTTTTCTCACACTTGGCCTCTTGCACTCCCTTTTTATTTGTTTTACCCTCACCACCAGAATTCTTTTCAAATGATCTCAAAATATTTACTTGATCTTCATACACTTGTTTAGGTGACAATGGAGCAAGAGTGAAATTTAAACCATTTAGGCTGAAAGAATAATGATTCTTAAAGCCATCATGCAAAGCTTTTCTATCAAACTGCCATGGACGACCAAGAAGGATATGGCTAGCATGCATAGGCACAACATCACAGCAAACTTCATCCTTGTATCTCCCAATTGCAAAAGAAAACAGAACCTGCTTTGTTACCCTCACCTCTCCACTATCATTCAACCATTGCAGCTTGTAAGGACTAGGATGTTTTGTGCATGCTAACCCTAATTTATCCACAAAATCAGTACTAGCAACATTTGTACAACTACCCCCATCAATGATCATGCTGCACACTTTTCCATTCACAATGCAACGAGTATGGAAAATGTTCTCTCTTTGATTACTTTCTTCATCTTTAATTTGCATGTTTAAAGCTCTTCTAATAACCAAAGATTCACCATGGGCAGGATATTCAATAATATGTTCTATTTCTTCTAATGGTGGCATGCTATCATTATCATCATCACTTTCATGTTCACTAGCACTATCAATTTCACCATTATCTCGTATCAACATGATTTTCTTATTTGGACATTGGGATGCTATATGCCCTACTCCTAAACACCTAAAGCATTTAATGGTACTATGCTTTTGATTAGAGTTAGATGTTTTAGAGTTACCTTTAGGGTCATCTAGAACTTGTTTTTCCTTTCCTTTCCAGGCAGCCTCCTTCCCTTTAGGATTATCATCTTTCTTTGGCCATTTTGAGGTGAAACTAGAGCTGGAATTAGAAAATCCCTTGGCTGCTCCCTTGAGTTTCAGTTGCTTCTCCACTTTCATGGCCATGTGTACCATATCTTCAAGCTCCACATAATGATGTAATTCAATTATGTTAGCTATCTCTCTATTCAGCCCACTCAAAAATCGAGCCATAGTTATTTCTGGATCCTCCTCTATATTAGTTCTACTCATGATCATCTCCATCTCTTTATGGTAATCCTCCACTGACATGGATCCTTGAGTTAACCGCTGTAATTTTTGGTGAAGCTCCCTATAGTAGTAAGATGGTACAAATCTCTTTCTCATCACAGTTTTCATTTCAGCCCAAGTAGTGATAGTTCTTTCTCCATTTCTCCTCTTGGAAATCATCAATTGATCCCACCAAATTAGTGCATAATCTGTGAATTCAACTGCTGCAATCTTAACTTTCTTCATTTCACTATAATTATGACAATCAAACACCAACTCAACTTTTCTTTCCCATTCAAGGTAAGCTTCAGCATCATTTCTCCCCTTGAATGATGGTATCTTCATTTTTATGGAAGATATGTTACTGTCCCTTTGTTGAGGTCTTCTTTGAGCAATTGATTCCTCACTTTCTTCATCATCTTCCCTCTCTATCTCATCATCATTCATCATGTTTCCTCTCCCTCTATTCTGCCCCCTTCGATTAGTATCATTTCGCTGCCTTTGCATTATGCTGTCTACATCACCTCTCATGTTGTTTATGGTCAAATCAAACCTTTCAAATCTCCTTTGCATTGCCTCTAACATGAAGGCTATGTCATTTATGGTCATATCACGTTTTTCACTTCCAGAATTTGACATGGTGTAAGAAGAACCTACAAGAAAATGTTAGTAAAGAAAATTTTCTCACCTCACTCCCTTACGTGTTTCACTCAAGATCAGATTGACACTCCTCTTGTATTTCACTCAAACCTTGTTCCTTTTTACCTCTCAATTCTTCTTTTATCAAGTTGAATTTCAGAATTGAATCCACTTAAATCAAGTAAAACAAGTTTTGTTTTAAAAACTCTACAAGGAACCTAATGAACAAAATGAATTCTGCAATTCTAGAAGCAATTTAATCAAACAAGAACTGCAATTTTAGACAACAAGAACTGAAAGTTAACACAAGAAGCAAAAGTATTTGTGTTAATCAAACCAAAGTAACTATGATTGAGAATTAGCTACTTAATGCATACAAGAAACAAGAGGTATGTGAAAGAATGAAACTAAGAATACAAAGAAAAACAATTCTGGATCCTAAAAAAAAAACAGAATTCAAATCACTCCAATGAGTAATCTGAATATGCAACCTAAATCTATTCCCAATGCAAGAAAGGCTCTAAATATCAGATTTTAAATGCTAAATGGATGCATAATGAGGAGCTGATGTAATTTGATCAAATATAATAAGGTAGCAAGCTGTTAATGGTATAAATATGCAAAAAATCTCAAACACTTGTGAAGAAAAATTCTGGACAGAAACAGGTACGATTTTTTTTTCTTTTATGTTGAGGAAGTTGAATCTGATTCTCTTTTCTTTTTTTTTTGTTTTTCTTTTGATCTTTTCCTCTTTTTTTCTTTTGAACTTTCAGTAAACAAGGATAGAAATTGAAAAATTAAACAAAAGTTCACAGATTTGAAGAATAAGAACAAGGTGCAACAAGAACAGAAAATGAAGAAATATAGAAACTGAATCTGATTCGTTTTTTTTTTCTTTGGATAATTAAAGCATAAAAGATACCTAGAGATTTATCTTCAAGCCAAAGCTCTGATACCAAATGATGCGGAACCCATGGATCAAATATTACATCTAGAACTCCACATACACATCTAGCATAGAATCTTAGAACTCAAAAACAAATCCTCCCTACCAAACCCACAACTAACCTGTAATTGAGAACTTGGGTGATTGGGATGAAGAAATGAATTGATTAAAACGCCACAAGTGAGACTTGATAAGTTAGAACCAATTCTTCATGCAACAAGAATAAGAAGAAAACCTCTCAAACTTGAAAACACAGAAATTACATTCAACAATTCTGGAAATTCATAGTCAACCCTATTAAGTTCTTTTTCCCATCCTTATATAGTTGGAAAAGAAGAACTAATGGCTTAAAGTCTAGGTTTACATGTATCTAGTCACAATAGCATTAATTGTTCATCCACCTCAATAATATACTCTAAATTACTGCCCATAATTATGACAACATTGATGGGCAGATTCCACATGCATTTTGGTGTTGGTTCACATGTGTCTAGTCACACTAGCACTAAACCATGTCAATATTATATTCCAAATTCGTGCTAATGCCCATCACCATACTTATGGGCAGATTCTTCATGCTTGTTGGTGATTTTCTGACTTCCTCTTCATGATCCATCATATTCACTACAAGTTGGTCTCCCTCTTCATTAATCCACCTTTGAATGAAGTGCTGGAACACATGCTGGAATTTCTTTGATTGTGATCTTGTGATTGGTCCACTTGGCATAATGATATCATCAACATATTTGCTGCCATTACATTCATCAAGCTTGCTTATAGTTTCCTCATCACTTTGATTGTGATCTTGTGATTGGTCCACTTGGAATAATGATATCATCAACAAATTGCTGCCTTGTGTAGATTCATTAAGCTTGCTTATAATTTTCTCATCAGATTTAGTGCTAGTGTGACTAGACACATGTGAACCAACACCAAAAAGCATATACAATCCACCCATCAATATTATCAGAATTATGGGCCCTAAGTTAGAATATAATATTGATATGGATGAATAATTAATGCTAGTGTGACTAGATACATGTAAGCCTAGTTTTCTAAGCTATTAATTCTTCATTTCAAGCTATATAGAGAGGGGTGGAAAGGACTAAAGGGGCATATGCAAATTTTCAGTTTATGGCGATTGTAATTTATGTGTTTTCAAGTTTGAGAGGTTTTCTTCATATTCCTATTGCATGAAGAATTGGTTCTAACTTATCAAGTTTAATTTGTGACGTTTTAAATCAATTCATTTACTTTATCCCAATCACCCAAGTTCTCAATTGCAGGTTAGTTGTGGGTTTGGTAGAAAGGATTTATTTTTGAGTTCTAAGATTCTATGCTATTTGTATATGTGGGGTTCTAGATGTAATATTTCATCCATGGGTTCCGCATCACTTGGTATCAGAGCTTTGTGATGCAAAACCCATGGATTAAATATTACATCAGAACGCCACATACACATCTAGCATAGAATCTTGAACTCTAAAAATAAATTCTCCCTACTAAACCCACAACTAACCTGTAATTGAGAACTTGGGTGATTGGGATGAAGAAATGAATTGATTTAAACGCCACAAGTCAGACTTGATAAGTTAGAACCAATTCTTCATGCAACAAGAATAAGAAGAAAACCTCTCAAACTTGAAAACACATCAATTACATTCAGCATAAACTGAAAATTCGTATTAGCCACCTTGAGTTCTTTTTCCTCTCCCTATATAGTTGGAAAAGAAGAACTAATGGCTTAAAAGTCTAGGTTTACATGTACATATCTAGTCACAATAGCATTAATTATTCATCCACATCAACAATATATTCTAAATTACTGCCCATAATTCTGACAACATTGATGGGCAGATTCTACATGCATTTTGGTGTTGGTTCACATGTGTCTAGTCACACTAGAACTAAACCACATTAATATTATATTCCAAATTCGTACTAATGCCCATCAGCATACTTATGGGCAGATTCTTCATGCTTCTTGGTGAGTTTCTAATGAGGAAACCATAAGCAAGATTGATGAATCTACACAAGGCAGCAAATATGTTGATGATATCATTATGCCAAGTAGACCAATCACAAGATCACAATCAAAGAAACTCCAGCATTTGTTCCAACACTTCATTCAAAGGTGGATTAATGAAAAGGGAGACCAACTTGTACTGAATATGATGGATCATGAAGAGAAAGTCAAAAAAATCACCAAGAAGCATGAAGAATCTGCCCATAAGTATGGTGATGGGCATTAACACGAATTTGGAAAATAATATTGATGTGGTTTAGTGCTAGTGTGACTAGACACATGTGAACCAATACCAAAATGCATGTAGAATCTGCCCATCAATATTGTCATAATTATGGGCAGTAATTTAGGTTATATTATTGATGTGGATGAATAATTAATGCTATTATGACTAGATACATGTAAACCTAGACTTTTAAGCCATTAGTTCTTCTTTTCCAACTATATAGCGAGGGGAAAAAGAACTCAAGAGGGTGACTACGAATTTCAAGTTTATACTGAACGTAATTGATGTGTTTTCAAGTTTGAGAGGTTTTCTTCTTATTCTTGTTGCATGAAGAATTGGTTCTAACTTATCAAGTCTGACTTGTGGCGTTTAAATCAATTCATTTCTTCATCCCAATCACCCAAGTTCTCAATTACAGGTTAGTTGTGGGTTTGGTAGGGAGGATTTGTTTTTGAGTTCTAAGATTCTATGCTAGATGTGTATGTGGGGTTCTAGATGTAATATTTGATCCATGGGTTCTGCATCATTTGGTATCAGAGCTTTGGCTTGAAGATAAATCTCTAGGTATCTTTTATGTTTTAATTATCCAAAGGAAAAAAATGAAAAAAAAAAAAGAAAACCAGATTTAGTTTCTTGTTTCTTCATTTTCTGTTCTTGTTGCACCTTGTTCTTGTTCTTCAAATCTGTAGACTTTTGTTTAACTTTTCAATTTCTATTCTTGTTTACCTTAAATTTCAAAAAAAAAAAGAAGAAGGAAAAGATCAAAAGAAAAACAAAACAAAAAAAAGAATCAGATTCAACTTCCTCAACATAAAAGAAAAAAAATTCGTACCTGTTTCTGTCCAATATTTTTCTACACAAGTTTTTGAGATTTTTTGCATATTTATACCATTAACAGCTTACTACCTTATTATATTTGATCAAATTACATCAGCTCCTCATTGTGCATCCATTTAGCATTTAAAATCTGATATTTAGATCATATCTTGCATTGGGAATAGATTTAGGTTGCATATTCAGATTACTCATTGGAGTGATTTGAATTCTATTTTTCAATATCCAAAATTGTTTTTCTTTGTATTCTTAGTTTCATTCTTTCATATACCTCTTGTTTCTTGTATGCATTAAGTAGCTAATTCTCAATCATAGTTACTTTGGTTTGATTAACACAAATACTTTTTACTTCTTGTGTTAACTTTCAGTTCTTGTTGTTTAAATTAAATTGCTTCTAGAATTGCTAAAGTCATTTTGTTCATTAGGTTCCTTGTAGAGTCCTTAAAACAAAACTTGTTTTACTTGATTTAAGTGGATTCAGTTCTAAAATTCAACTTGATAAAAGGAGAATTGAGAGGTAACAAGGACCAAGTTTTGAGTGTAATACAAGAGGAGTGACAATCTGATCTTGAGTGAAACATGTAAGGGAGTGTGGTGAGAAAATTTTTTCTTTACTAACATTTTCTTGTAGGTTCTTATACCATGTTTTCTGGAGGTGAAAAAAGTGACATGACCATGAATGACATAGCCTTCATGTTAGAGGCAATGCAAAGGAAATTTGAAAGGTTTGATTTGGCCATAAACAATATGAGAGGTGATGTAGACAGCATAATACAAAGGCAACAGAATAATACTAATCGAAGGGGGCAGAATAGAGGGAGAGGAAACATGATAAATGATGATGATGATGTAGAAAGGGAAGATGATGAAGAAAGTAAGGAATCAATTGCTCAAAGAAGACCTCAACAAAGGGACAGTAACATATCTTCCATAAAAATGAAGATACCATCATTCAAGTGGAGAAATGATGCTGAAACTTACCTTGAATGGGAAAGAAAAGTTGAGTTGGTGTTTGATTGTCATAATTATAGTGAAATAAAGAAAGTTAAAATTGCAGCAGTTGAATTCACAGATTATGCACTAATTTGGTGGGATCAATTGATGATTTCCAAGAGAAGAAATGGAGAAAGAACCATTGCTACTTGGGCTGCAATGAAAACTTTGATGAGAAAGAGATTTGTACCATCTTACTACTATTGAGAGCTTCACCAAAGATTGCAGCGGTTAACTCAAGGATCCATGTCAGTGAAGGATTACCATAAAGAGATGGAGATGATCATGAGTAGAACTAATATAGAGGAGGATCCAGAAATCACTATGGCTCGAATTTTGAGTGGGCTGAATAGAGAGATTGCTAACATAATTGAATTACACCATTATGTGGAGCTTGAAGATATGGTACACATGGCCATGAAAGTGGAGAAGCAACTGAAACTCAAGGGAGCAGCAAAGCAATTTTCTAATTCTAGCTCTAGTTTCACTTCAAAATGGCCAAAGAAAGATGATAATCCTAAAGGGAAGGAGGCTGCCTGGAAAGGAAAGGAAAAACAAGTTCCAGCTGACCTTAAAGGTAACTCTAAAACATCTAACTCTAATCAAAAGCATAGTACCATTAAATGCTTTAGGTGTTTAGGAGTAGGGCATAAAGCATCTCAATGTCCAAATAAGAAAATCATGTTGATGCGAGATAATGGTGAAATTGATAGTGCTGGTGAACATGAAAGTGGTGATGATAATGATAGCATGCCATCATTAGAGGAAATTGAACATATCATTGAATATCCTGCCCATGGTGAATCTTTGGTTATTAGAAGATGACGCGGACCCTTAACAACGATGGCAGCAAACCCAACGTATAACAATGGTAGAGAACTCCTTGAAACTTGATAATCACCTCCTAAGGAACCCAACGCCTATAAAGAGACACGAACTCACTATGATTGAAGGATTTAGTTGGTAAGAAGAAGGAAAACACCACAACTCTTGTTGATAAGTAAACCTAATTCTTGATGCAAAGAAAGAATTAAAGAATCCACTGTAATCTCTCTCACACAAAAATTTCACAAGAAGAACTTGTAGAAGAATTCAAAAATTTTTATTAATTATTCTATATGAAATTAGGCCTAATAGTGCCCTTAAATAAGGGTTACAAAATTCCTAATTGCATATGGAAAATTAAGACTAAAACATTCCTCATTGCATAAGGAAAACATTCCTAATTGCATAAGGAAAACATTAATAATCCACTAAGGAAAATATAAAATATGGAAACAAAATCCTAATCCACTAAGGAAAATATAAAGTATGGAAACAACCAAACTAATCCCTTCAACATAAGAAATACCCCACACTATTTGGGCTATCCATGGGCCTTAAATTACTTCCCAAGGCTTTATATGAATCCCCATGGACCTTTCTTGCACGTTGGACCTTTCTTTAGCTAGCCTTTAGCTTCCACACTAAGCATCATAATTAGCTTTGGTGTGCCTTCTTCAAGCTCTATCTCCATCTTCTTGAATGATAATTCTTGAAGCTCTTTGGAAATCTCTTCTTGAATATGCAAAGCTATACTAGCTTGATATCTCTTTGCCTTGCTCCTAGTGATTGGTCCACTTGCTAGCTTCAAGGGATCATTTCTTGCATCATTCTCCCCCTCTTCAAAAAGATTTGTCCTCAAATCTGCATCATCAAAAGGAGAAAGATCACTTACATTGAAAGTAGCACTAACATTATACGTACCTGGTAAGCCGATCTTGTAGGCATTGTCATTAATCTTCTCCAGCACTTGGAATGGGCCATCTCCCCTTGCTTGCAACTTGTTCTTCCTTTGGTTAGGAAACCTCTCTTTTTGAAAGTGCACCCAAACCCAATCTCCTACTTGAAACTTAATCTCACGTCTCCCTCTGTTTGCAGAATCAGCATATCTCTTGTTCCTTTTCTCAATATTCGCCCTTGCTTTCTCATGCATCTCGTTCACAAATTTAGCTTTCTTCTCACCATCTAAACTAACAAGCTCATAAGAAGGTAAAGAAACAAGATCCAAAACTGTTAGTGGGTTAAAACCATAAACAAGCTCAAAAGGTGAATATCCTGTAGAAGAATAAATAACACGATTATAAGCAAACTCAATAAATGGCAAACAATCTTCCCAAGAACTCAAATTCTTACCCACTAAAGCTCTCAACATGGTACCTAAAGTTCTGTTTACTACTTCTGTTTGTCCATCCATTTGAGGATGACAAGTGGTGGAAAATAACAACTTGGTACCTAACTTTCCCCAAAGCACACGCTAAAAGTGAGACAAAAACTTGGTGTCTCTATCAGAAACTATGGATTTTGGTATCCCATGAATTCGAACCACCTCCCTAAAGAAGAGTTCGGCCACTAAACTAGCATCATCACTCTTATGACATAGGATAAAGTGTGCCATATTACTAAACCTATCAACAATCACAAATATGCTATCTCTCCCCCTCTTAGTCCTTGGTAATCCTAAATCAAAGTCCATACTAATGTCCATCCAAGGAAAACTAGGAATGGGTAATGGCATATACAAACCATGAGGCATAGACTTAGACTTAGCTTGCCTACAAGCCAAACAAGCCTTACAAATCCAAATTACATCCCTTTTCATATTCAGCCAATAAAAGTGTTCATTCAACATGTCTAAAGTCTTATCAACTCCAAAATGCCCCATCAAACCCCCACAATGTGATTCTAATACTAGCAAATCTCTCATAGAACATCTAGGCATGCATAATTTCGAACCCTTAAACAAAAACCCATCATGTCTATAGAAAGAATTAAAAGCACCATGCTCACAAGCATCATAAACATTGCCGAAATCAGAATCACCAACATATAAGTCCTTTATACATTCAAATCCAAGCAATTTAGTAATCAAAACATTAAGTAAAGTGTACCTCCTTGAAAGTGCATCTGCCACTACATTATCTTTACCTTGCTTGTATTTGATAACATAAGGAAACTTCTCAATCTTCACAACCCATTTTGCATGTCTTTTATTCAATTTGCCTTGCCCTCTCATATGCTTCAATGATTCATGTTTTGAATGGATCACGAATTCCTTGGGCAGCAAATAATGCTCCCATACTTCCAATGCTCTCACCAAAGCATATAGCTCCTTGTCATAAGTTGAATAATTCAGCTTTGCTCCATTAAGTTTTTCACTAAAGTATGCAATAGGATTCTTCTCCTGCATCAAAATAGCTCCAATACCTACACCAGAAGCATCAAATTCAATTTCAAAAGTAGAATCAAAGTTAGGTAAAGCTAAAACGGGTGTAGTAGAAAGCTTCTCTTTCAAAGCATCAAATGCTTCTTGTTGCTCCTTGCCCCAAATGAATCCCACTTCTTTCTTGATTATGCTAGTCAAGGAAGCTGCCAATGTAGAGAAATTAGGGACAAATCTCCTATAGAAGCTTGCCAATCCGTGAAAACTCCTCACTTCTATCACACTTGAAGGATTCGGCCACTCTTGGATAGCTTTCACCTTCTCTTGATCAACTTCAATTCCCTGCATACTTACAACAAAACCAAGAAAAACAACCCTATCTAGACAAAAAGAACACTTCTTAAGCTTAGCATAAAGGTTTTACTCCCTAAGGATTTCAAGCACTTTCCTAACATGTTTAACATGTTCTTCCTCAGTTTTGCTATAAATCAGAATATCATCAAAGTAAACTACCACAAACTTGCCTAAATAAGCTCTCAAAACATGGTTCATTAATCTCATGAAAGTACTAGGTGCATTAGATAAACCAAAAGGCATAACTAACCATTCATACAAACCATATTTCGTTTTGAAGGCAGTCTTCCATTCATCTCCAGGCTTCATGCGAATTTGATGATAACCACTCATAAGATCAATCTTTGTGAAATATTTCGCCCCATGCAATTCTTCCAACATGTCATCAAGTCTAGGAATGGGATGTCTATACTTCACAGTAATCTTGTTCACAGCCCTACAATCAACACACATCCTCCAAGAATCATCTTTCTTAGGTACTAATAAGATTGGAACGGCACAAGGACTAAGGCTCTCGCGAACCAAGCCTTTCTCCAAAAGCTCTTCAACTTGTCTTTGCATCTCTTTTGTCTCCATAGGATTGCTCCTATATGCTGGCTGGTTTGGAACTGTAGAACCGAGTATGAAATCAATTTGATGTTCAATCCCTCTTAATGGTGGCAAACCACTAGGAAGGTCTTCGGGAAACACATCCTTAAAATCCTGCAACAAAGACACAAAACTAGAAGGTAAAGAATCAAGAGATTCTTCACTGTCAGCAAGTAACAATTCTTTATACATAATAATGAGTACAGGCTGCCCTACATCTATCTCTCTTGCTCTTGCATAAAAAGTATATTTTGCTTTTTCTCCTTGGTTATTTTCTCTCACCAATGGGCCATTTATTTGTTTGCTTACTTTCTTTTGACTCTCGGCCTCTTTTCCCTTTCTGCACTCACTCACTTTATTATTTTCTCTCTCCCTACCCTTAGAATTATCCTTGGGTGTTGAAGAAACATCATTGGCCGAATTTGAACCCCCTTGGTTCATGTTGGCCGAAACTTCTTTCTCCCTCTCTAGCATCCTCTTTTGATCTTCATACACCTCTTGAGGTGATAATGGTGCTAGAACAACCTTCTTTCCTTCATAAGTAAAGGTATACTTATTAGAAAAGCCATCATATTGTGCCCTTCTATCATGCTGCCATGGTCTTCCTAATAGCAAATGTCCAGCTTGCATTGGCACTACATCACACAAAACCTCATCTTTATACCACCCAATGGAGAATGGTACCTTGACTTGCTTCAACACTTTTACTTCCCCAGCGTCATTGAACCATTGCAACTTGTAAAGATTGGGATGTTTAAAACAAGCTAACCCCAATTTATCCACCATTGTGGTACTAGCAGCATTGGTACAACTTCCACCATTAATGATAAGTGTATAAACCTTACCATTCACCAAATACCTAGAGTGGAAAAGATTCTCCCTTTGATCTAAGCCTTCTTCCTTGACTTGAATATTCAAGGCTCTTCTAGTAACAAGCATCTCTCCATGTTCAGCATTCAAGACTTGATTCTCCCAAGCCTCTTCATCATATTTTGCCCTATCACCACATTCAGCCTCCTCTTCTTCTTCATGTTCAGATTTTGATTCAATTTCCCCTTCATGGGTTGCAATCATCACCCTCTTATTCAGACATTGAGAAGAAATGTGTCCACTTCCCAAACACTTGTAGCATTTAATTTCCCTACTTGGAGTAGGTCTAGAAGGTGTTTCCTCGGCTGTTTTTGCATCCCCATCATTCGGCTTCTTGAAATTAGGATTGTAGGAAGAATTCTTTTGGAAAGAACCCTTGTAATCCCCTTTGTAGGAACCTCCACTCGAACTTGAACCCTTGAAGTTTGAAAATTTTCCACTAGCTTTAGAGTAGCTAGTTTTCAAAATAGCTTTATTCTTCAATCTTCTCTCTATCTTCATGGCCTTTTGAACTAACTCTTCCATTGTGTTGAATTCATACATCTCCAATTCATTGGCTATGTTCAAATTCAATCCCCCAAGAAATCGTGACATCTTCTTGTCTTCATCTTCATCAATATTTGCCCTAGCCATGATCATCTCCATCTCTTTGTGGTACTCTTCCACACTTCTTCCACCTTGAACTAGTCTTGCTAGTCGATTGTACAAATCTCGAATGTAGTGAGATGGTAAAAATCGGCTCCTCATTAGTTCTTACAAGGTTGACCATTCAGGAATAGGCCTCATACCTTTCCCTCTTCTATTAGCTTTCAATTGATCCCACCAAAAGGTAGCATACCCCTTGAACTCTAATGTAACACCCCGATACTCTATATAAGTACCATACATATACCTTGTATACGCAAAGTAGGAATATAAAGTATAAGGATGTCACTAGTTATTACAAATAAAAATCTTACTTAACTTCTAAAAGAATAGTACATTTTATTATATAAAATGATTTACAAGATCATTATCCTTTTGATAATAATACATATATATATATATAATAGTTACATTGTCTCTTCCAAAGATTTATCTATACATATGAATACATTCTTATAAAAAAAAATGCAATATATATATTAACTTATACATGCATGCACCATCTTCTAGTTGGTCTCGAGCTACACTTGCCCTTTTCAAGACATAATGGTTTAACTCCAAATCCATCACCTATTTACCTGCACGATTAATATAATAACTCTATCCATGGATAGTGTAACAGACCCAGTCTCTTGGACCATCTACTCATCATGAGGAGATCCTCAACCCGGCAAGACTGTTACCTTAATTCATATATATCATTTCACATTTTTCATAGTGTAACAGACCCAGTCTCTTGGATCTCAATTCAACTCAATTTGAAGAGATCCTCAACCCGGCAAGACTGTTACCTTTTTCATTTTATAGGCATGCCTCCAAACTCAGAACTCTGAAAGTTGAATCAACATATTAGGCACACAATTCATTTATTATTTCATTATAAATTTCATTCTCATCATCATAGCCAATCACAATGGCATCAATTAGGCAAACATACCTCAATCATCATTTACCTCATCATAGCCAATCACAATGGCATCAATTAGGCAAACATGCCTCACTTGTTTCATTTGAATCTTTATAGCCAATCACGATAGCTTCATACATCATTATATCTAAATCTCCATTTCATATCTCATTATTATTACATATATAATCATTCATCATTTAAGTATACACAATCAATTGCATTATTATATCATCATATCATACAATCACATCATCATAACTTTCATTTTTCATAGTATATACATTATTGAATGCTCTCACATTTCATATACTCTTATTGATATATTCATAGCAATTTACATTATACACTTATAGCATTTTTCATAGGTATCAATGATACAATAGATTTCTTAACACATTTATAATCAAATGGTTTAAGTTTCAAAGTCATATAAATATATGAAATCAAATAGGGTTTTGTACTTACCTCAATAGCACTTCACACAACTCTAAACTCTTCTTCTTTTCCAAGATTCCTTCACTTCCTAAATTGGTGCAATTCACTTCCTTCCAAAACCTAACCCAAAAGTTGATACAATACATGAATTCAATACCATATACCACTTATTAACTTCATCTTAGATCTTTAGATTATAAAATATCATTCAACATCATCTTCTACAGCCCACGGCCGTGGCTACCCCAGCCCCCACGGGCGTGGAATAAGAAGTGAATCTGCCTCCCTTGCATCCAACCTCCACGGCCATGGCTACACTTGACCACGGCCATGGCCATCAAGGCCACGAGCGTGGCATCAAAAATGCTACTGCCTTCACCCAAAATCACATATTTTTGACTTACTTCTCCAACAAACACAACCAACATGAATATCTATGAAAATAATTGATCAAACTCAAGTTAAACTTCACTTACCTCTTCAAAATCCTAATTCAAAACTCAACTCAAAACACTTCCAACACCAATATCAATCTACTTCTTATTTTAAAATCAATTTCAACATTTATCAACAAATCACAAACCCACTTAATCATATTATCAATAACCATAACTCAAACCAAACCCAAACTCAAAAATAACAAAAGCCAACAAGAGAAAACTTACCCAAAATCATGAAATTCTTGAAATTCCAACTTGTTTACTTGAAATCTCTCTCAACTTTGGAGCTTAGAACATCAAACCCTCACTTAGCTCTCTTGTCTTCCTTTGCTTTAGGTGAGCCGGCCACACAAGGAAAAAGAAGAAGAAATGATGAAGAAACTCTAAAGTCAACACTCATTAAATGCTCCTCCAAAAGTAATTTACTATCTTACCCTCATGCACATTTTAATTCCCTTTACAAACTCTTGCCCATTTTGGTAATTTCACACTTAACAATATAAATATCTTCTTCCCTTGACCAAGCCCTTTGACCAACTTATATGTCATATATATCACCATATACACTACATATACACTTCTCTCTACACATTGCTTTTCTTTCCAATTACACATATACATTATCTCTTAACTTCTTTTATCATTCAAATAAACCATACACAATTACCACTTATCACTTACACCTTCAATTCAATAATAACAATATTATCATAACTTCTAGGCACACTTAGGGATATTACAATTAGACATATACATATACATCACATATATATTAAATCCAAATACAACAACTCCTCCAAAACTTTTAAGGTATATCCCGGGATATTACAATTCTCTCCCCCTTAAATAATTTCGTCCTCGAAATTATCCAGTTCAAAAACACTCCATTCTTAACAATACGCCATCTTAAATCTTCATATAATATGAATAGTATTCTTATATGCTGGTTTCATCAAATCACATAATGTGTATTCTTCCTCCTAGAATCAATCATCTTTTTCAATTCCATAACTTGTCATAATATATATCTTATTACATTTTTATCCAATGTTCAAAATAACTCATTACAATCTCAAATACCTTATCTATATACAAGAATCCAATCATTTTCGTCCCATTATTACATTCAAATACTTTACCACTTCATCTCTTTATAACTATTCTCTTAACTTACTCTTAAAAAAAAATCATTGATTTATATCTTAATATTGATCATCCCGTCATTACAATTATTCTCAAAATAGACATTTTGTCAAACCTTAATCGATAATAATATTCTTATTTATCATACACTTAATTCCTCTTTATCTTACTTCTCACTTAACATAAATGTTAACACAATACTTTTGAACTTAACTTACAAGTAATCAACTTTTCCCCTTTAATCACCATTTACAATTGATATAATTCAATTCATTCATGTCCATTTATCTATCAAGATATTACATCATATACATTATCATTAAATTATATACTCCCAATGCAACTGGACATTTTAAATCTCAATATTGATTCACCATCTTAGTGAAATCTAGATCATTCGATCAATTTGTCACAATATACCACATTCAATCTGGTTTGATTCGAACCAACAATTAACTTATTTAAATTTATCATTGGATTTCACAATATATATAACTTAATTCCATTAGATCCAACTTATTTCCACCTTCTAATTCCTTTAACTCCATATTCAACTTTTTGAAACTATGATCATTAATAACAAATCACTTCCAATTATCTTTCAATATACACATAATTTATCTTCTATTATCTTAGTACAATTTCCACCAAATTCGCATGATTATCTCGTACCATATGTATTACTCATAATTCACTCATTTAAACTTTAAAACCATCCACTTATTCACTTCATACCATAAACATATTCAATATAACTTTCAATCATAAATTACACTTTCTCCCATTTATCATCTCTTCACCTTTTTATAACATTACTATAATTACAATAATTGCCTTTTTATTACATTCTTCATAACTCAAAATATTATCACAATTCTCTTTCCCACAATTCTCTTTCCTTTCTTTACTTTTCAAAATTATAACCAAATTGTTAACACAAAAGTTATAAGATACACATTTACCAATCATAACTTTCAACCATGTTACTAGAAACATAATTATCTGTTTTACCAAAATTGTGCTATAATCAAATCTTTTCAATCTAAATTCTGTGGATAACAAAGCTAACCGACCACACACATTAAACAAATCATACGGCCGTAGGAGCTTAATGGTCACATTTGTAACTTATAAATCAATACTATTCCTTAATTATTCTGTTTCCAAACTTTTCAATTACACTGCTAAGTTGGATCACAAGGATTATATATCCATTCTCCAAACCTTTACTACATCAAGACTTAGCACATTTCAACTTCACTTCAAAACAATTTGTTCTTGATTACTTGATCATTAATAGCCTAATTCATATTCAAATATATTATCTTTAACATCTTCTATGCACAACATTTGATCATATATAATTTTTACACAAGTTCGTTCATTACTCTATTTCCAATTTATCTCTTCTCGAAATTTCATACATTATACTTTCTTTTTCCATTACAATCTCGTACTATACATGTATACATAAAACATTTCCTCATACACACACTTTGAACCTATAACCATATTACTGTCCAATATTTCCCAAATAAATTCTCATTTCATCATCGTATAAGCAAATATGCTTCATTCATGTTATTTATATTATTATCATGTCTCAAATCACATCAATCAATTTATCATAAAAGTATTCATGTATATCATCAATATTCACATTACGCACAACATAACCTTATTCTTATGCATCATCGATATCATTTAATGTATATTCAATCTCAACATTATATGAATATATGCAATAATGTAATTTGTACTTACTCTTCATAGCTTCTCAAACCATATTCATTTTATGTAATTGCTCAAGTGTTATAATCATTTCATTACATTTCTCATTTCCTATGCAATTCATTACTCAATGACATTGATGCCTCAACAAACTCACCTTATGCACATCACAACATATAATACATTCATATATTAGTCTCATTTTTAAGCCTTTAGATCACAAATTACAAGTCATATCAACATTTAAGTCCCCACGGTCGTGGCCTTCAAGAGCCACGGTCGTGGCATAGAAAACTCTTCTGTGCTACCAAAATGCATAAAGACACAGTCATGTTTGTAACCCCACGGTCGTGGCCCTCACTTGCCACGGCCGTGGCATCCAATCCGGGACTGTTTTCCAAGACAACTCAAGTATTTTACATTTATTTCTTCTCATTGCACAACATCATTCTTATCCTTTTTTTACATGGCTTAAGTTATTTATCATTTCACACACATATATACATTCTAACTATAATCATACTTCATAAAATCTTAGTCATATTACTAAGGTGACACCTCTTTCACATTTATTTTTAAATACATTTAGTATACCATCTTTACATTCATTTGCTTACCCTTCAACATATATATATATCACTCACATATTTATACATATGTATATTACATCCAATCATATACACATTGAGCCCAATAACCTCTATACACTTTCCAAGTCTAGTTATTACAAATCTCAGTTTCTTGAACCAACATTGCTCAATCCAATTCTCACCATCAATCTTATTACATGACCTAGCTTTGCACCAATCTGTTAATGCAAGCATAATCATTCTCATATTATCAATCACATTACCCAATTCATAATAATTTTATATCCAATAATATTCATTCCACATAACTCATAGGTTTAATTTACATTAAACTATCGATGTTTACATAGTCTTTATCCAAACTCCATTAACATTAAAAACTCTCATCTTACTACTATATTTAAACTTCCATGAACTCATCTTGTTTTCTTAATATCAATTTAAAAAAAATCATCTTATATATACATACCACAAAACAACATCAAAGTATATCCTTTCCACAAATATTAAAGCTCATTACAAAAATCCCATTATCACATCTTACCACCATTAATATGAGCTTTAACAACACTCAAACATATCACATTTTTAACATTAAAATTACAATGTTTGCATTCTAAACAACAATGCAAACAACACCATTATATCTTCTTATTTAACCAATCTCATCTCTTTTTCTTTTAACAACTTTAACTTTACATATTCAAACCTTAAATGGTCAGACTTTGTCTATACCCATCAACTCACTCAATATATCACCATACTTTCTTCATTTAACAACATATCTATTCATATTACCCATCCAACAATGTTTCCTTTTTCTAGTAATCCAAACATAGGGTTTATTAGAAAGAGACTCAAATTGTAGAGGAAAGATTAAATACATTAATCTTGATTTTGTTTTTAACTCATTCTCAACTTTATTCTTCTAATCATTTCTTTATAATATAATCACATTTCAATAGTCAACATTTCACAACTTTCTTTCCTCAAGTAAACTTCCATTCTTTAATTTATCAATTAAACTTACATACATTTTTCCATCTCATGTAATCTAAATACATTTTAATTCATATAATACCACCTTCGAGACCAACCTAGATGTTAATGCATATGCATGTATCAAAATTTTCATTCTTTTCGTTTTCGTTTATCATCATTTTTCTTTTTAAAACTTTTCTTTTAAATTTACTTAGGCCGAGAATCTCGAACCTAAGCTCTGATACCAAAATATTTGTAACACCCCGATACTCTATATAAGTACCATACATATACCTTGTATACGCAAGGTAGGAATATAAAGTATAAGGATGTCACTAGTTATTACAAATAAAAATCTTACTTAACTTCTAAAAGAATAGTACATTTTATTATATAAAATGATTTACAAGATCATTATCCTTTTGATAATAATACATATATATATATATATAATAGTTACATTGTCTCTTCCAAAGATTTATCTATACATATGAATACATTCTTATAAAAAAAATGCAATATATATATTAACTTATACATGCATGCACCATCTTCTAGTTGGTCTCGAGCTACACTTGCCCTTTTCAAGACATAATGGTTTAACTCCAAATCCATCACCTATTTACCTGCGCGATTAATATAACCACGCTAAGCCCAAAAGCTTAGTAATACAAATAAATATTAAAATTAAAATATATACATTGCAAGATAAACATACCTCATATTTT
This sequence comes from Garcia nutans, assembly GCA_947685225.1. Taxonomy (NCBI): domain Eukaryota; kingdom Viridiplantae; phylum Streptophyta; class Magnoliopsida; order Malpighiales; family Euphorbiaceae; genus Garcia; species Garcia nutans. The sequence continues at coordinate 24,230,599 of CANTUV010000044.1, forward strand.
TAGCATCATGTTTTATCATTCTCTTAACCTGTTTTCACTTTTTCCAATGCATTCCACATAAATTTCTACCAACCTCATAAACTATATATATACGCTTATAACAATACAACAAATCATAGTTCTCCAATCATAAATCATATTTCCAATAAAGGCAATCATTATCATCAACCACAATCCATCACTAATACTCACAAATAATATACACATTACATATCAGACTACATAACATTGTTGTATTCACAATTCACCAATCATTGATCTCAATATTTATTTATTTCAACTTTTGTATATCATATTAACAACAAAGACAGACTCGGGCCCATAACACACTAATATGTTATTCAAAATTCAGAGTTGCTGCTTTGGTCCATAGTGACACCATGTGTCTAGCCCCGTAGGCAAAATATATTCAAATGACACCAAGTGTCTAGCCCCGTAGGCAAAATATATTAATAACTCTATCCATGGATAGTGTAACAGACCCAGTCTCTTGGACCATCTACTCATCATGAGGAGATCCTCAACCCGGCAAGACTGTTACCTTAATTCATATATATCATTTCACATTTTTCATAGTGTAACAGACCCAGTCTCTTGGATCTCAATTCAACTCAATTTGAAGAGATCCTCAACCCGGCAAGACTGTTACCTTTTTCATTTTATAGGCATGCCTCCAAACTCAGAACTCTGAAAGTTGAATCAACATATTAGGCACACAATTCATTTATTATTTCATTATAAATTTCATTCTCATCATCATAGCCAATCACAATGGCATCAATTAGGCAAACATACCTCAATCATCATTTACCTCATCATAGCCAATCACAATGGCATCAATTAGGCAAACATGCCTCACTTGTTTCATTTGAATCTTTATAGCCAATCACGATAGCTTCATACATCATTATATCTAAATCTCCATTTCATATCTCATTATTATTACATATATAATCATTCATCATTTAAGTATACACAATCAATTGCATTATTATATCATCATATCATACAATCATATCATCATAACTTTCATTTTTCATAGTATATACATTATTGAATGCTCTCACATTTCATATACTCTTATTGATATATTCATAGCAATTTACATTATACACTTATAGCATTTTTCATAGGTATCAATGATACAATAGATTTCTTGACACATTTATAATCAAATGGTTTAAGTTTCAAAGTCATATAAATATATGAAATCAAATAGGGTTTTGTACTTACCTCAATAGCACTTCACACAACTCTAAACTCTTCTTCTTTTCCAAGATTCCTTCACTTCCTAAATTGGTGCAATTCACTTCCTTCCAAAACTAACCCAAAAGTTGATACAATACATGAATTCAATACCATATACCACTTATTAACTTCATCTTAGATCTTTAGATTATAAAATATCATTCAACGTCATCTTCTACAGCCCACGGCCGTGGCTACCCCAGCCCCCACGGGCGTGGAATAAGAAGTGAATCTGCCTCCCTTGCATCCAACCTCCACGGCCATGGCTACACTTGACCACGGCCATGGCCATCAAGGCCACGGGCGTGGCATCAAAAATGCTACTGCCTTCACCCAAAATCACATATTTTTGACTTACTTCTCCAACAAACACAACCAACATGAATATCTATGAAAATAATTGATCAAACTCAAGTTAAACTTCACTTACCTCTTCAAAATCCTAATTCAAAACTCAACTCAAAACACTTCCAACACCAATATCAATCTACTTCTTATTTTAAAATCAATTTCAACATTTATCAACAAATCACAAACCCACTTAATCATATTATCAATAACCATAACTCAAACCAAACCCAAACTCAAAAATAACAAAAGCCAACAAGAGAAAACTTACCCAAAATCATGAAATTCTTGAAATTCCAACTTGTTTACTTGAAATCTCTCTCAACTTTGGAGCTTAGAACATCAAACCCTCACTTAGCTCTCTTGTCTTCCTTTGCTTTAGGTGAGCCGGCCACACAAGGAAAAAGAAGAAGAAATGATGAAGAAACTCTAAAGTCAACACTCATTAAATGCTCCTCCAAAAGTAATTTACTATCTTACCCTCATGCACATTTTAATTCCCTTTACAAACTCTTGCCCATTTTGGTAATTTCACACTTAACAATATAAATATCTTCTTCCCTTGACCAAGCCCTTTGACCAACTTATATGTCATATATATCACCATATACACTACATATACACTTCTCTCTACACATTGCTTTTCTTTCCAATTACACATATACATTATCTCTTAACTTCTTTTATCATTCAAATAAACCATACACAATTACCACTTATCACTTACACCTTCAATTCAATAATAACAATATTATCATAACTTCTAGGCACACTTAGGGATATTACAATTAGACATATACATATACATCACATATATATTAAATCCAAATACAACAACTCCTCCAAAACTTTTAAGGTATATCCCGGGATATTACAATTCTCTCCCCCTTAAATAATTTCGTCCTCGAAATTATCCAGTTCAATAACACTCCATTCTTAACAATACGCCATCTTAAATCTTCATATAATATGAATAGTATTCTTATATGCTGGTTTCATCAAATCACATAATGTGTATTCTTCCTCCTAGAATCAATCATCTTTTTCAATTCCATAACTTGTCATAATATATATCTTATTACATTTTTATCCAATGTTCAAAATAACTCATTACAATCTCAAATACCTTATCTATATACAAGAATCCAATCATTTTCGTCCCATTATTACATTCAAATACTTTACCACTTCATCTCTTTATAACTATTCTCTTAACTTACTCTTAAAAAAAAATCATTGATTTATATCTTAATATTGATCATCCCGTCATTACAATTATTCTCAAAATAGACATTTTGTCAAACCTTAATCGATAATAATATTCTTATTTATCATACACTTAATTCCTCTTTATCTTACTTCTCACTTAACATAAATGTTAACACAATACTTTTGAACTTAACTTACAAGTAATCAACTTTTCCCCTTTAATCACCATTTACAATTGATATAATTCAATTCATTCATGTCCATTTATCTATCAAGATATTACATCATATACATTATCATTAAATTATATACTCCCAATGCAACTGGACATTTTAAATCTCAATATTGATTCACCATCTTAGTGAAATCTAGATCATTCGATCAATTTGTCACAATATACCACATTCAATCTGGTTTGATTCGAACCAACAATTAACTTATTTAAATTTATCATTGGATTTCACAATATATATAACTTAATTCCATTAGATCCAACTTATTTCCACCTTCTAATTCCTTTAACTCCATATTCAACTTTTTGAAACTATGATCATTAATAACAAATCACTTCCAATTATCTTTCAATATACACATAATTTATCTTCTATTATCTTAGTACAATTTCCACCAAATTCGCATGATTATCTCGTACCATATGTATTACTCATAATTCACTCATTTAAACTTTAAAACCATCCACTTATTCACTTCATACCATAAACATATTCAATATAACTTTCAATCATAAATTACACTTTCTCCCATTTATCATCTCTTCACCTTTTTATAACATTACTATAATTACAATAATTGCCTTTTTATTACATTCTTCATAACTCAAAATATTATCACAATTCTCTTTCCCACAATTCTCTTTCCTTTCTTTACTTTTCAAAATTATAACCAAATTGTTAACACAAAAGTTATAAGATACACATTTACCAATCATAACTTTCAACCATGTTACTAGAAACATAATTATCTGTTTTACCAAAATTGTGCTATAATCAAATCTTTTCAATCTAAATTCTGTGGATAACAAAGCTAACCGACCACACACATTAAACAAATCATACGGCCGTAGGAGCTTAATGGTCACATTTGTAACTTATAAATCAATACTATTCCTTAATTATTCTGTTTCCAAACTTTTCAATTACACTGCTAAGTTGGATCACAAGGATTATATATCCATTCTCCAAACCTTTACTACATCAAGACTTAGCACATTTCAACTTCACTTCAAAACAATTTGTTCTTGATTACTTGATCATTAATAGCCTAATTCATATTCAAATATATTATCTTTAACATCTTCTATGCACAACATTTGATCATATATAATTTTTACACAAGTTCGTTCATTACTCTATTTCCAATTTATCTCTTCTCGAAATTTCATACATTATACTTTCTTTTTCCATTACAATCTCGTACTATACATGTATACATAAAACATTTCCTCATACACACACTTTGAACCTATAACCATATTACTGTCCAATATTTCCCAAATAAATTCTCATTTCATCATCGTATAAGCAAATATGCTTCATTCATGTTATTTATATTATTATCATGTCTCAAATCACATCAATCAATTTATCATAAAAGTATTCATGTATATCATCAATATTCACATTACGCACAACATAACCTTATTCTTATGCATCATCGATATCATTTAATGTATATTCAATCTCAACATTATATGAATATATGCAATAATGTAATTTGTACTTACTCTTCATAGCTTCTCAAACCATATTCATTTTATGTAATTGCTCAAGTGTTATAATCATTTCATTACATTTCTCATTTCCTATGCAATTCATTACTCAATGACATTGATGCCTCAACAAACTCACCTTATGCACATCACAACATATAATACATTCATATATTAGTCTCATTTTTAAGCCTTTAGATCACAAATTACAAGTCATATCAACATTTAAGTCCCCACGGTCGTGGCCTTCAAGAGCCACGGTCGTGGCATAGAAAACTCTTCTGTGCTACCAAAATGCATAAAGACACAGTCATGTTTGTAACCCCACGGTCGTGGCCCTCACTTGCCACGGCCGTGGCATCCAATCCGGGACTGTTTTCCAAGACAACTCAAGTATTTTACATTTATTTCTTCTCATTGCACAACATCATTCTTATCCTTTTTTTACATGGCTTAAGTTATTTATCATTTCACACACATATATACATTCTAACTATAATCATACTTCATAAAATCTTAGTCATATTACTAAGGTGACACCTCTTTCACATTTATTTTTAAATACATTTAGTATACCATCTTTACATTCATTTGCTTACCCTTCAACATATATATATATCACTCACATATTTATACATATGTATATTACATCCAATCATATACACATTGAGCCCAATAACCTCTATACACTTTCCAAGTCTAGTTATTACAAATCTCAGTTTCTTGAACCAACATTGCTCAATCCAATTCTCACCATCAATCTTATTACATGACCTAGCTTTGCACCAATCTGTTAATGCAAGCATAATCATTCTCATATTATCAATCACATTACCCAATTCATAATAATTTTATATCCAATAATATTCATTCCACATAACTCATAGGTTTAATTTACATTAAACTATCGATGTTTACATAGTCTTTATCCAAACTCCATTAACATTAAAAACTCTCATCTTACTACTATATTTAAACTTCCATGAACTCATCTTGTTTTCTTAATATCAATTTAAAAAAAATCATCTTATATATACATACCACAAAACAACATCAAAGTATATCCTTTCCACAAATATTAAAGCTCATTACAAAAATCCCATTATCACATCTTACCACCATTAATATGAGCTTTAACAACACTCAAACATATCACATTTTTAACATTGGTGAGAGAAAAAGAGAAAGGGAGAGAAAATAAAAGGGAGTGATTCTATGCAAAAGAAAAAGAGTTAAGGAGTGATTTTTGTGAGAAAAGAAGTCTGATTGTACTTAGGTATAAAGAGACCTTGATTTCTACATCTGACCTTGATAACCATTTGCCTAGTTGTGTTAGTTCTCTTTTACAGGAATTTGGAGATGTTTTTCCAGAAGATGTACCAAAAGGTTTACCACCTTTAAGAGGGATTGAGCATCAAATTGACTTCATTTCGGGCTCAACAATTCCTAACCGACCAGCTTATAGAAGTAATCCGGAGGAAACCAAGGAACTTCAAAGGCAAGTGGAGGAGCTGCTAGCAAAGGGACATGTGCGTGAAAGTCTTAGTCCATGTACTTTTCCGGTTTTACTAGTCCTAAAGAAGGATGAATCATTTGCCCATAAAGCAAATAAAACAAGAAAACTTGTGATTTTCCAACCTGGTGATTGGGTATGGGTTCATTTGAGAAAGAAAAGATTTCCTAAACCAAGAAAATCCAAGTTGGATGCAAGGGAAGATGGCCCATTCCAAGTTTTAGAACGAATCAATGACAATGCCTACAAAATTGATCTACCAGGTGAGTATAATGTTTCTGCAACTTTCAATGTTAGTGATCTTTCTTCTTTTGATGTAGGTCCAAATTTGAGGACAAATCTTTTTGAGCAATGAGGGAATGATGAGGAAACTATAAGCAAGATTGATGAATCTACACAAGGCAGCAAATATGTTGATGATATCATTATGTCAAGTCGACCAATCACAAGATCACAATCAAAGAAACTCTAGCATGTGTTCCAACACTTCATTCAAAGGTGGATTAATGAAAAGGGAGACCAACTTGTATTGAATATGATGGATCATGAAGAGAAAGTCAAAAAAATCACCAAGAAGCATGTAGAATTTGCCCATAAGTATGGTGATGGGCATTAGCATGAATTTGGAATATAATATTGATGTGGTTTAGTGCTAGTGTGACTAGACACATGTGAACCAATACCAAAATGCATGTAGAATCTGCCCATCAATATTGTCAGAATTATGGGCAGTAATTTAGGTTATATTATTGATGTGGATGAATAATTAATGCTATTATGACTAGATACATGTAAACCTAGACTTTTAAGCTATTAGTTCTTCTTTTCTAACTATATAGGCAGGGGAAAAAGAACTCAAGAGGGTGACTACGAATTTCCAGTTTATATTGAATGTAATTGATGTGTTTTCAAGTTTGAGAGGTTTTCTTCTTATTCTTGTTGCATGAAGAATTGGTTCTAACTTATCAAGTCTGACTTGTGGCGTTTAAATCAATTCATTTCTTCATCCCAATCACCCAAGTTCTCAATTACAGATTAGTTGTGGGTTTGGTAGGGAGGATTTGTTTTTGAGTTCTAAGATTCTATGCTAGATGTGTATGTGGGGTTCTAGATGTAATATTTGATCCATGGGTTCCGCATCAGTTTCTGACTTCCTCTTCATGATCTCTCATAGTCAGTACAAGTTGGCCTCCCTCTTTATTAATCAACCTTTGAATGAAGTGTTGGATTACATGTTGAAGTTTCTTTGATTGTGATCTTGTGCTTGGTCCACTTGGCAGAATGATATCATCAACATATTTTCTGCCTTGTGCAGATTCATCAAGCTTGCTTATAGTTTCCTTATCAAAGGGTTGTCAAGGAAAGATGTAGAAATCAAGGTATCTCTGTACCTAAGTACAGCCAGACTTCTTTTCTTAGAAAAAGCACTCCTTAACTCTTTTTCTTTTGCATATAAACACTCTCTTTTATTTTCTCTCCCTTTCTCTTTTTCTCTCACCAATGGGCCATTCTTATTATTCTTTTTCACACTTGGTCTCTTGTACTCCATTTTTATTTGTTTTACTCTAACCACAAGAATTTCTTTCAAATGATCTCAAAATCTTCACTTGATCTTCATACACTTGTTTAGGTGACAATGGAGCAAGAGTGAAATTTAAGCCATTTAGGCTAAAAGAATAATGATTCTTAAAGCCATCATGCAAAGCTTTTCTATCAAACTGCCATGGACGACCAAGAAGGATATGGCTAGCATGCATAAGCACAACATCACAACAAACTTCATCTTTGTATCTCCCAATTGCAAAAGAAAACAGAACCTGCTTTGTTACCCTCACCTCTTCGCAATCATTCAATCATTGCAGCTTATAGGGACTAGGATGTTTTGTGCATGCTAACCCTAATTTATCCACAAAATCAGTACTAGCAACATTTACACAACTACTCCCATCAATGATCATGCTGCACACTTTTCCATTCACAATGCAACGAGTATGGAAATGGTCTCTCTTTGATTATTTTCTTCATCTTTAATTTGCATGTTTAAAGCTCTTCTAATAACCAAAGATTCACCATGGGCAGGATATTCAATGATATGTTCAATTTCCTCTAATGGTGGCATGCTATCATTATCATCATCATCAATTTCATGTTCACTAGCACTATCAATTTCACCATTATCTAGTATCAACATGATTTTCTTATTTGGACATTGAGATGCTATATGCCCTACTCTTAAACACCTAAAGCATTTAAAGGTACTATGCTTTTGATTAGAGTTAGATATTTTAGAGTTTACCTTTAGGGTCAGCTGGAACTTATTTTTCCTTTTCTTTCTAGGAAGCCTCCTTCCCTTTAGGATTATCATCTTTCTTTGGCCATTTTGAAGTGAAACTAGAGGTGGAATTAGAAAATCCCTTTGCTGCTCCCTTGAGTTTCAATTGCTTCTCCACTTTCATAGCCATGTGTAAGCTCTCAAAAATGGAGAGAAAACTCAGAATATTCATTAAGTTCAAAGTCTGCCATTACATCTGTTTTTAAAGACTTAAAGAAAGCATAAAACAAGTGAAATGATGGAAAAATACAAATATAATGATGTGGTTACATAAAACAAATTGGGCAGCCATATAGCTTCTCCCACTAGCTTTTAAAAGGCATCTTTGACTCCCAATGTGAGTTTCAGCCACTCTTTATATATGGGCATCCAATGGTACGTGAATGGTATGTATTTAGCTCCCAAAGGTATAATGATGGATGCCAATATGTATTCTAACTCCTTTGGGTCAATTGGCCTCTTGGGTAGATTGCAATTTGGACACGTGCAACCAAACAGCTTCTTTGCTCTTATTTTCTTCAAGTCGTAACGTTCCAATTGTATTGAGAACATATAGATGTTTGGAAACTAATCCTTGAAGTTTTCTTGCCATTGATCGAGTAACAGGTCCTTGGTGTTGTATGCTAGCAATCAGATCCTCATCACCTAGGTTTCGAATTACTCTTTGAACAATCTTTAGACTTTTCAAATTTTGATATATAACTCTTTTTTTCGAAAATTAAAGACTAGACTCTCTAAGAACCCTAAAACGCAAAAACTTAAAAGACCTAAATTAACAAACCCAAGAAAGACAAAGTAGATAAAAATTACCTTGTAGCAAGGCTCTCATACCAAATGATGCGGACCCTTAGCAATGATGGCAGCAAACCCAACGTATAACAATGGTAGAGAACTCCTTGAAATTTGATAATCACCTCCTAAGGAACCCAACGCCTATAAAGAGACGCGAACTCACTATGATTGAAGGATTTAGTTGGTAAGAAGAAGGAAAACGCCACAACTCTCGTTGATAAGTAAACCTAATTCTTGATGCAAAGAAAGAATTACAGAATCCACTCTAATCTCTCTCACATGAAAATTCACAAGAAGAACTTGTAGAAGAATTCAAAAATCTTTTTATTAATTGTTGTATATCAAATTCGGCACTAATAGTGCCCTTAAATAAGGGTTACAAAATTCCTAATTGCATATGGAAAACTAAAACATTCCTAATGATGTGAGCCTGCCTTGCTGGGATTTAATTCCTAAGGAAGCTCAAGCTACGGATCGTCTCCAAAACATAAGAACACCAACCAGCACCTTCAACCCAACACCAACTTGTGATGTAAAACTGAAGCTATATGGCTGGAAACCAAAGATTCAAGACCCAAACCCAACTTGTGAAGGAAAAACCTTGAATATAAGTTAAGACCTAGCAAACTTGGTTATTTTTGCAAGGAATTCGTGCAAGTTCTAACCAGAACTCAAAAGAAGGCTAAAAACCTCTCAAAGCTCTCAAAAATGGAGAGAAAACTCAGAATATTCATTAAGTTCAAAGTTTGCCATTACATCTATTTTTAAAGACTTAAAGAAAGCATAAAACAAGTGAAATGATGGAAAAATACAAATATAATGATGTGGTTACATAAAACAAATTGGGCAGCCATATAGCTTGTCTCCCACTAGCTTTTAAAAGGCATGGGCAGCCATATAGCTTGTCTCCCACTAGCTTTTAAAAGGCATCTTTGACTCCCAGTGTGAGTTTCAGCCACTTTTTATATATGGGCATCCAATGGTACGTGAATGGTATGTATTTAGCTCCCAAAGGTATAATGATGGATGCCAATATGTATTCTAACTCCTTTGGGTCAATTGGCCTCTTGGGAAGATTGCAATTTGGACACGTGCAACCAAACAGCTTCTTTGCTCTTATTTTCTTCAAGTCTTAACGTTCCAATTGTATTGAGAACATATAGATGTTTGGAAACTAATCCTTGAAGTTTTCTTGCCATTGATCGAGTAACAGGTCCTTGATGTTGTATGCTAGCAATCAGATCCTCATCATCCTCTCCCTCTTCAAAAGAATTCGTCCTCAAATCTTCATCATCTGCATAGTAAGGAGCAAGATCAGAAACATTAAAAGTTGCACTTACACCATACTCACCTGGTAGATTAATCTTGTAGGCATTATCATTAATCCTTTCGAGTACTTCAAATGGTCCATCACTTCTCGGCTGCAATTTTTATTTTCTTTGTGTAGGAAACCTTTCTTTTTGCAAATGAAGCCATACCAGATCACCAGGCTAGACACACCATCTTTTTCCTTCCTTTGTTTACTTTGGTTGCTCTAATCTCATTAATCTTCTCCATTTGTTGCTTGGCCCTTTGATGCATTTGCTTCACCAATTCAGCTTTCTTTTTACCATCAAAACTAGTAAGCTCATTAGTAGGAAGAGGCAACAAATCTAATGGAGTAAGTGGATTAAAACCATAGACAAGCTCAAAGGGTGAAAATCCAGTGGATGAATGCATTAATCTATTATATGCAAATTCAATAAATGGTATGCATTCCTCCCATATCTTCAAATTTTGTTTAATCATGGTACGAAGAAGAGTGCCCACAGTCCTATTAACAACTTCCGTCTTCCCATTTGTTTACTAATGGCATGTAGTAGAGAAACAAAGCTTTGTACCTAACTTTCCCCATAGGACTTTCCAAAAATGACTCAAAAATTTTACATCTCGATCACTTACTATGGTCCTAGGAATACCATGCAATCTCACTACTTCTCTAAAGAACAAATCAGATATATGGCATGCATCATTAGTTTTATGACATGGAATGAAATGTGCCATTTTAGAAAATCTATCAACCACAACAAATAAACTATCATGACCCTTTTTTGTCCTAGGTAGCCCCAAAATAAAGTCCATAGATAAGTCTACCCAAGGTTCACTAGGTACACTTAAAGGCATATACAAACCATGTGGTCTTACTTTGGACTTTGCTTTCATACATGTCACGCATTTAGCACAAAATTTCTCTACATCTTTCCTCATATGTGGCCAATAAAAATGTTCATTCAGAATTTCTAATGTTTTAGCCACCCCAAAATGTCCCATTTGAAATCAATGGGTGGCAATCCACTCGGTACCTCATTTGAAAAGACATCTTCAAATTCCTGCAACAAAGTCAAAGAAACACTAGGAATAGATGTATCAATTTGATGTTCTATTCCTCTAATGGGTGGCAATCCACTCGGTACCTCATTTGAAAAGACATCTTCAAATTCCTGCAACAAAGTCAAAGAAACACTAGGAATAGATGTATCAAGGTCAGTTACATTAAGCAAAACTCCCTTACATATCAGAAGGAGCATCAGATCCTTGATGTTGTATGCTAGCAATCAGATCCTCATCACCTAATTGCATAATGAAAACATTCCTAATTGCATAAGGAAAACATAAAGTATGGAAACAAAATCGATCTAAGGAAAATATAAAGTATGGAAACAAAATCCTAATCCAATAAGGAAAATATAAAGTATGGAAATAACCAAACTAATCCCTTCAACATAAGAAATGCCCCACACTATTTGGGCTGTCCATGGGCCTTAAATTACTTCCCAAGGCTTTATATGAACCCCCATGGACCTTTCTTGCACGTTGAACCTTTCTTTAGCTAGCCTTTAGCTTCCACACTAAGCATTATAATCAGCTTTGGTGTGCCTTCTTCAAGCTCTATCTCCATATTCTTGAATGATAATTCTTGAAGCTCTTTGGAAATCTCTTCTTGAATATGCAAAGCCATACTAGCTTGATATCTCTTTGCCTTGTTCCTCGTGATTGGTCCACTTGCTAGCTTCAAGGGATCCTTTCTTGCATCAAGGTGAGTATAATATTTCTGCAACTTTCAATGTTAGTGATCTTTCTCCTTTTGATGTAGGTTCAGATTTGAGGATACATCTTTTGAGCAAGGAGGGAATGATGAGGAAACTATAAGCAAGCTTGATGAATCTACACAATGCAGCAAATATGTTGATGATATCATTATGTCAAGTGGACCAATCACAAGATCACAATCAAAGAAACTCCAGCATGTGTTCCAACACTTCATTCAAAGGTGGATTAATGAAGAGGGAGACCAACTTGTACTGAATATGAAGAATCAAGAAGGGGAAGTAAAAAACTCACCAAAAAGCATGAAGAATCTGCCCATAAATATGTTGATGGATTAGCATGAATTTACAATATAATATTGATATGGTTTAATGCAGTGTGACTAGACACATGTGAACCAACACCAAAAGGCATATAGAATCTGCCCATCAATATTATCAGAATTATGAGCCCTACGTTAGAATATAATATTGATGTGGATGAATAATTAATGCTAGTGTGACTAGATACATGTGAGCATAGATTTCTAAGCAATTAATTCTTCATTTCCAACTATATAGAGAGCGATGGAAAGGACTAAAGGGGCAGATACGAATTTCCAGTTTATGTTGATTGTAATTTATGTGTTTTCAGGTTTGAGAGGTTTTCTTCTTATTCTTGTTGCAAGAAGAATTGGTTCTAACTTATTAAGTCTGACTTGTGACATTTTAAATCGATTCATTTACTTCATCCCAATCACCCAAGTTCTCAATTACAGGTTAGTTGTGGGTTTGGTAAGGAGGATTTATTTTTCAATGCTAAGATTCTAAGCTATATGTAGATGTAATATTTCATCCATTGGTTCAGCATCAAGAAGGAAAACATGTGGTTTTCCAACCTGGTGATCGGGTATGGGTTCATATGAGGAAGGAAAAGTTTCCTAAATAAAGGAAATACAAGTTGGATGCAAGGGGAGATGACCCATTCCAAGTTTTAGAATGAATCAATGGCAATGCCTACAAAATCGATCTACCAGGTGAGTATAATGTTTCTGCAACTTTCAGATTTGAGGAGAAATCTTCTTGAGCAAGGAGGGAATGATGAGAAAACTATAAGCAATCTTGGTGAATCTACACAATGCAGCAAATATGTTGATGATATCATTATGCCAAGTAGACCAATCACAAGACCACAATCAAAGAAACTCCAGCATGTGTTCCAACACTTCATTCAAAGGTGGATTAATGAAGAGGGAGACCGACTTTTACTGAATATGAAGGAACATGATACAAACCAGATATGGCAGCTTTGTGCCATTGAAGAAAAGCAATCTTACATCATCCAAATAGATTTAAAAGGAGTTCAAAAGCTCTTTTATGAGGCTGAAATACACTTGGGGCGTGCTACACTTCATATGGAGCAGATTTGGTGCAATTCAAGCAATATGGGCTTTGTGGAGCTTGATACAGCTTATAGGGCAAAGCTACACAAAGGGAAGCCTAAAGTGAAGATCAAAGTATGGAAATCACGTCCAAACACATGGGCATGCTTTCTTGGGCTTGTTTAGCAAGTTTTTTGGCATGTTTAGCAAGTTTTTAAGGCTGAACATGGCTGCACATGTTGGGCTTGTTTTTCCAATACATTAGGCCTTTTTTTGGACTTAATTAAGGCATGTTTAATATGGGCCCAAGGAAGTTACGAATTTCAGCAAGTGGAAGGCATCTTTTTGTCACATGGGATGTGGTCCCCTCATTCCTTAGTTAGTTAGGATATTATTTTATTTTCCATATCTTTTAGGATTTGATATTATTTAGTCTTTCCAAATCTATTTTGGATTTGTTTTATTAGATTTGGATAGGATTTAGATTACTTATCTGATTTAGATTCAGATTTACTTTATGTTTTCCTTAGTGGATTAGGATTACTTTATATTTTCCTTAGTGGATTAGGATTACTTTATATTTTTCCTTATGCAATTAGGAATGTTTTCCATTTTCCTTATGCAATTAGGAATGTTTTCCTTATGCAATTAGGAATTTTGTAACCCTTATTTAAGGGCACTATTAGGCAGAATTTGATATACAACAATTAATAAAAATTTTTGAATTCTTCTACAAGTTATTCTTGTGAATTTTCGTGTGAGAGAGATTAGAGTGGATTCTTTAATTCTTTCTTTGCATCAAGAATTAGGTTTACTTATCAACAAGAGTTGTGGCGTTTTCCTTCTTCTTACCAACTAAATCCTTCAATCATAGTGAGTTCGAGTCTCTTTATAGGCGTTGGGTTCCTTAGGAGGTGATTATCAAGTTTCAAGGAGTTCTCTACCATTGTTATACGTTGGGTTTGCTGCCATCGTTGCTAAGGGTCCGCGTCATCGTTGTGTTTGGACGTGATTTCCATACTTTGATCTTCACTTTAGGCTTCCCTTTGTGTAGCTTTGGCCTATAAGCTGTATCAAGCTCCACAAAGCCCATATTGCTTGAATTGCACCAAATCTGCTCCATATGAAGTGTAGCACGCCCCAAGTGTATTTCAGCCTCATAAAAGAGCTTTTGAACTCCTTTTAAATCTATTTGGATGATGTAAGATTGCTTTTCTTCAATGGCACAAAGCTGCCATATCTGGTTTGTATAAGAACATGAAGAGGAAGTCAGAAACTCACCAAGAAGCATGAAGAATCTGCCCATAAATATGGTGATGGGCATTAGCACGAATTTGGAATATAATATATATGTGGTTTAGTGCTAGTGTGACTAGACACATGTGAACCAACACCAACGTGCATGTAGAATCTGCCCATCAATGTTCTCAAAATTATGGGCAGTAATTTAGAATATATTATTGATGTGGATGGATAATTAATGCTAGTGTGACTAGATACATGTAAACCTAGAATTTTAAGCCATTAGTTCTTCTTTTGCAGCTATATAAGGAGGGGGAAAAAGAACTCAAAAGGGTTGATACGAATTTCCAGTTTATGATGAATGTAATTGATGTGTTTTCAAGTTTGAGAGGTTTTCTTCTTATTCTTATTGCATGAAGAATTGGTTCTAACTTATCAAGTCTGACTTGTGGCATTTAAATCAATTCATTTCTTCATTCCAATCACCTAAGTTCTCAATTACAGGTTAGTTGTGGGTTTGGTAGGGAGGATTTGTTTTTGAGTTCTAAGATTCTATGCTAGTGTATGTGGGGTTCTAGTTGTAATATTTGATCCATGGGTTCAGCATCAATATGTGTTAATTGCCGAGCCATCAATAAAATAACGGTGAAGTATAGACATCTTATTCCTAGGCTAGACGATATGTTGCATGAATTGCATGGTTCTTGTGTTTTTTCTAAAATTTATTTAAAATTTGGATATCATCAAATTAGAATGCGTGAAGGTGATGAATGGAAAATTGCTTTCAAAACTAAACATGGTTTGTATGAATGGTTAGTAATGCCCTTTGGCTTAGCTAATGCACCAAGTACTTTTATGCAATTAATGGATCATGTTTTGTGTGCTTTCATTGGAAAGTTTGTGGTGGTTTATTTTGATGATATTCTTATGTATAACAAATCTTTAGATGAGCATGTAACACATTTAAAGGCTGTTTTTGATGTGTTAAGGCAAGAAAAGTTATATGCTAATCTTAAGAAATGCATTTTTTCCACTAATGAAATTACTTTTCTTGGATATATTGTTAATGACAAAGGAATTCATGTTGATCAAGAAAAAGTAAAAGTAATTAGAGATTGACCGAAACCTACTAGTGTGCATGATGTTAGGAGTTTTCATGGTCTTGCTATCTTTTATATGAGATTCATTAGGGATTTTTCTACAATTGTTGTACCTTTAACTGAATGCATTAAAAAGAATGTGGGGAAAAGAACAAGATGATGCTTTTAACTTACTAAAAGACAAACTCAGTTCAACACCTTTACTTGCTTTGTCTAACTTTTCTAAAACTTTTGAGGTTGAGTGTGTTGCAAGTGGGATAGGTATTGGTGGAGTCTTGATGCAAGAAGGAAGACCAATAGCATTCTTTAGTGAGAAGCTAAGTGGAGCAAGTCTAAACTGCCCAACTTATAAGGAGTTCTACGCATTGGTGAGAGTGTTTCAAAATTGGCAGCAACTTATGATATAAGGAATTCATAATCCACACTGATAATGAGTCCTTGATATATCTCAAAGGACAAGGAAAGCTCAGTCAAAGACATGCTAAATGGGTGGAGTTCATTGAATCATTTCCTTACGTCATCAAGTACAAGCAAGGTAAGGAAAATATGGTTGCCGATGCTTTATCAAGGAGGTATGCTCTAATTTCTACACTTGATGCAAAATTATTAGGTTTTGAGCTAATTAAGGATTTATATAATTCAGACCTTGATTTTCTCATATGAGGCATGTTTATGAGGCATGTGAGAAAGGATTTGTTAATGATTTTGTTAATGTTAATGTTAATGTTTACGTCATCAAGTTTTATAGGCTGGATGGTTTTCTTTTCAAAGAAAATAAGCTATGTGTGCCTTGTGAGGGAGGCACATGGTGGGGGTTTGATGGGGGCATTTTGGTGTGAGAAAAACTTTAGATGTTTTAAGTGATCATTTCTTTTAGCCACAAATGAAAAGAGATGTTGAGAGAATTTGTGAGAGATGGATTACTTGTAAACAAGCTAAATCCAAATTGATGCCTCTTGGGTTGTATACACCACTTCCCATACCTATTGAACCTTGGGTAGATATTTCCATGGACTTTGTTTTAGGATTACTTAGGTCAAGGGGAGGGAAAGATTCTGTTTTGTTGTTGTTGACAGGTTTAGCAAAATGGCACATTTCATTCCATACCATAAGACGGATGATGCAACTCATGTTGTGGGCTGTTCTTCAAAGAAATTGTGAGATTGCATGGAGTTCCAAGGAAAATTATTAGTGATAGAGATGTCAAGTTCCTTAGCCACTTTGGAAGGCACTTTGGAGCAAGTTAGGAACAAAGCTTATATTCTCAACAACGTGTCATCCACAATTGGATGGACAAATGGAGGTTGTTAATAGAACTCTTTCACAACTATTGAGGGCGATAATTCAAAGAAATATGAAGAATTGGAAAGAATGTTTGCCACATGTTGAGTTTTCCTACAATAGGAGTATTCATGCTACAACAAATTATTCACCTTTTGAGGTTGTATATGGTTTCAATCCATTAACACCTATGGATTTACTGCCATTACCCATTGAAAAAGCTAATTTGAAAGGAAAGAAAAAGGCTAAATTTGTTAAATGCTTACATAAGAGTGTGCGTGCTCAAATAGAGAAAAAAACTCAACAATATGAAAAGCAACACAACAAGAGAAGAAAGAAAGTCATATTTGAACCAGATGATTGGGTTTGGGTACACTTGAGCAAGGAAAGATTTCCAAGTCAAAGGAAGTCTAAGCTGATGCCGAGAGGAGATGGACCATTTCAAGTCCTTCAAAGAATCAATGACAATGCATACAAGCTACAATTGCCTAGCGAGTATGGCAATGTAAGTGCTACCTTTAATGTTTCTGATTTATCTTTGTTTGATGTAGATGATGAAGGAGCATATTCGAAGATGAATCCTTCTAAGGAAAGGGGAATGATGAGGACCAACGAGCTCGAGTCCATTCGGCTAATGATGAAAATGCAAAGAAAGACCCTTTAGCCTTTCATGGATGCCCAATAACAAGAGCTAGAGCCAAAAAGATAATGGAAACATTAACTTGCTTAATTGAAGACATTTGGAAGAAACAAACTCAATGTGATACAACTAACTTATTATGGGAGGAACAAAAGTCAAAGATTATAAACATGATCCAAGCATGTTCAAATATGAAGACAATAGTCTAACCCACATTGTTTGAATCAATCCAGCCCATTGAAGAATAAAGGGCCATTCAGCCTTGATTAAGTGAGCATGGATCTTGGGCTGTCATTTTATGTTATTTATTAATTTGGGTTTAATTTTTTTGCTTTGTGAAATCAACACATCAGAGTTAGGGTTTTATTCTTGTTAAAGTTTGAGTTTTTGATCAGTTGTCATTTGGGAGTTACAAATGAGTGCATTTAGTTTGGGGTGTGAGCAATTGTCATTTGGGAGTTACAAAATGAATGCTTTTAATGTATAACAGCTCTTTTTAATGAGAGTTAGTGGGGATTAAAGGGAAGAACATAAAAGAGCTATAATAACAGCCATTTAGGTTTCTTCTACCTCACTTTGGCTATAAATATCAAAGCCAAACTAATTTGTAAGAAGACCATTGATGAATGATAATCTGAATTTGCTCTTTGTGAGTGTTTCTGCTTAAGTTCTTTTATAAACTTTGAACTTATCAAACTAATTTGGTTTGTGGTGTTCTCTAACAAAAAAAAATCTTGTGTTTAATTCTTAACTTATCAGATCATATCTAGTTTGTGGCATTGTGAGTTGAATTCAAGTACTAGTTTCATTGGTAAACAATAACAATTGGAACTAGTTTTTCCCTAACTTCACTTGAGGAGGTCCTTGGGTTTGGAATCATCTTGACTGGAGGGTGTTTTCTTGCATTCCATATGTATCATAACTTAATAGTTATAGGGGTATATGGTTTCTAAGATGATGATTTCCTATCACAAATCCTCCCTTCCAAACCCATAACTAACCTATAATTGAGAACTTGGGTGATTGGGATAAAGAAAATGAATTGATTAAAGGCCACAAGTCAGACTTAATAAGTTAGAATCAATTCTTCATGCAACAAGAATAAGAAGAAAACCTCTCAAACTTGAACACACATAAATTACAATTAGCATAATCTAGAAATTCTTATCAGCCCCTTTAGTTATTTCCATCCCTCTCTATATAGTTGGAAATGAAAAATTAATGGCTTAGAAGTCTAGGCTCACATGCATCTAGTCACATTAGCATTAATTATCCATCCATGTCAATATTATATTCTAAATTACTGACCATAATTCTGATAATATTGATGGGCAGATTCTACATGCATTTTGGTGTTGGTTCACATGTGTCTAGTCACACTAGCACTAAACCACATCAATATTTTTATTGTAAATTTGTGCTAATGCCCATTAACATATTTATGGGCAGATTCTTCATTCTTTTTGGTGAGTTTCTGACTTCACCTTCATGATTTTTCATATTCAGTATAAGTTGGTCTCCCTCTTTATTAATCCACCTTTGAATGAAGTGTTGGAACACATGCTAGAGTTTCTTTGATTGTGATCTTGTGATTGGTCCACTTGGCATAATGATATTATCAACGTATTTGTTGTCTTGTGTAAATTCATCAAGCTTGCTTATAGTTTTCTCATCTACAACTCAATTATTAAATTCTTTCAATGCCCGTATTCCTAATGAAAGGATAAGAATTGGAATGAGAAAGTTCATGGCTAATGTTACTGTGTAAAAGAAATAAATGGGAAATTGAAATAGGCTCAAAATTGCTTTATTAAAGATATATGAACAAGGTTGGCCTTTAAAGCTAAAAAGGTATACCTAGATGCCTTAATCATGTTAAGGCCTAATTGAAATTTTTATGTGGTCTCAAAATGCATATCTAAGTAAGTTTTAGCAATATATCAATGAAAAATGCTCACTCAAAGAATAACAAGTTATTGTTCAACTTAAAAGGCTCAATTCCTCTTAATTTAAAGGTAATGCAATGAATAACTATTAAAATTGACAATAAATATCAATTCTATTCAATTCTCAAATTCATACTTCAAAAATTTCGAAGGTCATATATCAACAATTTATAACCATAGATCCTTTTCAAAATTCATTTATTCAAAGAGGAACATTATACTACCAAAACTTAAATGAAGATAAGTTAGCCATCCTCTAATAATTTTCCAATATGATTAGACCAACCTCGACCCAAAATAGCCCAAACCCTACCATACCTAAAGCTTCACCTGTAGCTCCCACACATATCACACTACCAATTCCCCCTCACATTGCACCTGTCCAAAATCCACCTACCCCTACTATCTCGATCATTAATTTAACTAAATGGGTTAGACTGAGTGCCAAAATTGTAGCTAACCTCCCCAAGGAGGTGAATCCTCTCAAAAATTGCTTGAGAAGATTGAAGCCTGGAAAGATAGATGAAGAGTATTAAAAGTAATGAAGCTTATATGGACCTAAAACCCCAAATCGAATTGCACTTGAATAAAGAAAATAGTGATTATGCCAAGTAAATCTCCTAAGCAAATCAACAAACACCTTTGAGCATAAATCACAAAAAGATAGCTATAAAAACTCTCTTTGTTGAAGATATTGATCTAAATACAAAGTTGATTATGAACACAAAGAAATAAGCCTCTATATATAAGCTTTACAAAAGACATAAAAACACACAATTAAATGAGATTACATTAATTTCCTTGAAACTCCCATGAGTGGTGTTTGACTGCATTGAATGATCTTCAAATTTAACCATTCCATAACTCCATATGGGAATACTTGATGTGAGCACAAGTGATGCAAATGCAGTCCATAATGGTCAAGGAAGCAAAGGAAACAATTGGGGCTGATTCCAAATATTGAAAGTTTTGGTGGACCAATTACTAGATCTCGAACTAAGAGACTCAAAGAGCAACTTCAAGTTTTCGTACAAAAACATGTTGATTATGGGCTGTCTAAATATGGAAAGTCCATATATGGAAGTTTTGAAGAGCCCAAAAATGTCAACAAAGTTGGGCTAGAAGACTTGCATTAAGCTTGAGTGCATTTGGACTTTTTTTGGGTCCTTTCTGAGATGTAGGTCATTTTGGATGAGTTTAATTTATATTTTAGTGTTTTACACCTTTTTGGTTTTAGTTATTTGGATTTAAATTGTTGGGTCTACGTTTGTTAAGTTCAGCCTAAGTTAGTGATACGGAACCTCCAAGAATAAGCCTGAGAACTCCTTGATGTCGAACCCCCATAGCATTAACTTGAAAACCCCTAGTCGAATTCGGCACAACCTCCAAGGATTAGGTTAGATTTCAGATTACCTTGAATTGATCACAGACCTAAGATTTCGAAACAAACTAGTTCCTAAACCCCAGAATCGAAACACTCCACAAGAAAGTTGATCAAACTACTTGAATGTTTCTAAGCATGCATTCTACTCAAGAACACAAAGATAAAAGCAAATTCGGCTTTTAGGTTAATAATTTTTCAAAAAAACTAAAACTGATGTCTTACAACCCTAAATGAGATATAAATAGTGATATGGAACCTCCAAGAATAAGCTTGAGAACCCCTTGATTTCGAACCCTCACAGCATTAACTTGAAAACCCCTAGTCGAATTCGGTACAACCCCCAAGGATTAGGTTAGATTTCAGATTACCTTGAATTGATCAAAGATCCAAGATTTCGAAACAAGTCAGATCCTAAATCCCAGATTCGAAACACTCCACAAGAAAGTTGATCAAACTACTTGAATGTTTCTGAAGCATGTATTCAAACAAGAACACAAAGATAAAAGCAATTCGGCTTTAGGTTAATAAATTCGTCCAAAACTTCAAAACTGGTGTCTTACAACCCTAAATGAGATATAAATAACTAAACCCTAATTAGGGTTATTAAGTAGTGTTTGGGTTTCTAATCAAATTTTAAGAAATAATAAAGTAAACAACGTTCTGATTTAATATAAAACAAACAGGGCCCTTACTTTTTAAATAAGCATAACTAGTGGGCCTTAATACATATTAATTACAAGCCTCATTCGTGAATTACAACTTGTAGCAAGTTGTAATTGACTTCCTTTGGTCTTGTCTCCAAGCTTGTAATTCCTTGCAAACCATAGTTAGCCAAATTCACCAAATCTTGCAAATGGCAAATTAGTGCTTGCTGAATCTTTTTGGCTCGCGATCTAGTTATAGGACCTTGTGGCAAAATAATTGGATTGATGATCTCCTCAACTTGTTCCCCTTGTCCTAACTCTTGCTCATCCTTGCGGTGTGCTGGTTGTTCCACAACATTTCCCCTCTCCTCAAAAGGATTCGTCCTCGAATCAAAAGCATCACCTACATCAAAAAGACTTAAATCAGCAACATTAAACGAAGCACTCACATTATACTCACCTGGCAAATCCACTTTATACGCATTATCATTAATCCTTTCAAGTATTTGAAAAGGACCATCTCCTCGTGGATTTAACTTAGACTTGCGTTGCTGTGGGAACCTTTCTTTGCGAAAATGTATCCAAACCCACTCACCAGGCTGAAAAAGCATTGGCTTTCTTCCTATATTCACTCTAGAAGCTACTTTGGCATTTTGCTTTTCAATCCTTTCCTTAACCTGCTTATGTAACTTCCTCACGAAATCTGCCTTTGCACTAGCATCAACACTCACAAAATCGTTAGATGGCAATGGCAAAATATCTATAGGAGTAAGCGGATTAAAACCATAAACAATTTCAAATTGAGAACAGTTAGTAGTGCTATGAACAGCCCTATTGTAAGCAAACTCCACAAATGGTAAACAATCCTCCCACATCCTAATATTCTTTTCTATTACTGCCCTAAGCAAAGTAATCAATGTTCGATTAACAACCTCAGTTTGACCATCGGCTTGAGGATGGGAAGTAGTAGAAAACAGCAACTTAGTTCCCAACTTTCCCCACAAAACACGCCAAAAATGACTCAAAAACTTAACATCTCGATCACTAACAATGCTTTTGGGTATGCCATGCAAACGCACAACCTCTTTAAAGAACAAATCAACAATCAATTTTGCATCATCAGTTTTATGACATGGTATAAAATGAGCCATTTTACTAAATCTATCAACCACAACAAATATACTATCACGACCTCTCCTAGTTTTAGGCAAACCAAGCACAAAATCCATAGACAAATCAGTCCAAGGTCCATTAGGAACAGGTAATGGCGTGTACAAACCATGCGGTTTCTACCTAGACTTAGCTTCTCTACATGTTATGCAATGCTCACAAACTTTATGCACATCATGTTTCATACCAGGCCAATAAAAATGTTCTATCAACACATCATAGGTCTTACTTACCCCAAAATGACCCATCAAGCCTCCTCCATGGGCTTCCTTAACTAACAACTCTCTCATGGAACACTTAGGAATACACAATCTACTTTTCTTGAACAAAAAACCATCAAACAAATGAAAGTCTTTCAAAACAGCCACATCACCACACGAATTATATATGTCACCAAAATCCACATCACTAACATATAATCCCTTAATATGCTCAAAACCCAACAATCTAGCACTAAGAGAATTAAGTAAAACATACCTTTGCGACAACGCATCAGCCACTACATTCTCCTTACCTCGCTTGTATTTAATCACATATGGGAATGTTTCTATGAACTCCACCCATTTGGCATGCCTACGATTCAGCTTATCTTGACCCTTCAAATGCTTTAAACTCTCATGGTCAGTATGTATCACAAACTCTTTTGACCACAAATAATGCTGCCATGTATGCAAAGCTCGAAACAATGCATATAACTCCTTATCATATGTCGGATACTTCAAAGCCGCTCCACTTAGCTTTTCACTAAAGTACATCAATGGCCTTTGATCCTGTATCAAAACAGCTCCAATTCCTATGCCACTTGCATCACATTCAATCTCAAAAGTCTTATCAAAATTAGGCAAAGCAAGCAAGGGTGCATTACACAATTTATCCTTAAGTTCATTAAATGCATGTTCTTGTGCATCTCCCCAAACAAATCCGACGTTTTTCTTAACTAACTCATTCAAAGGTGCAGCTATAGTACTGAAATTTCTAATGAATCTCCTATAAAAACCAGCAAGTCCATGAAAACTCCTCACCTCACTAGCATTCTTAGGTTTCGGCCAGTCCCTAATAGCCTTTACCTTTTCCTCATCAACCTCAATACCTTGACTAGACACCACAAAACCAAGAAAATGAACCTTATCCATGCAAAAACTACACTTCTTAAGGTTAGCATATAACTTCTCACGCCTAAGAATGTCTAACACAAGACGCACATGCATGACATGATCATCCAAACACTTTAAGTAAACAAGAATATCATCAAAGTAAACAACAACAAATTTACCCAAGTGCTCACGCAACACATCATTCATCAAACGCATGAATGTGCTAGGTGCATTAGTAAGACCAAACGGCATAACCAACCACTCATACAGCCCATATTTAGTCTTAAATGCTATTTTCCACTCATCACCCACACTCATTCTAATTTGATAATAACCAGATTTCAAATCAATTTTGGTGAACAAACAAGAACCATGTAACTCATCAAGCATATCATCTAGTCTAGGAATAGGATGACGATACTTTACAGTGATTTTATTGATGGCTCTGCAATCCACGCAAATCCTCCACGTCCCATCCTTCTTTGGCACAAGAATAATAGGAACTGAACAAGGACTCAAGCTTTCCCTCACATATCCCTTAGCTAGCAATTCCTCCACTTGCTTTTGTATCTCCTTTGTCTCAAAAGGATTAGCTCGATACGCTGGCCTATTGGGAATGGAAGCTCCAGGAATGAAATCAATTTGATGCTCTATGCCTCTGATTGGCGGCAATTCATCAGGCATTTCTTCGGGAAACAAATCTGCATATTCCTGCAAAAGATCAACAAACACACTAGGCCAAGATTGGTTAGAAACAGTAGTATCTAAACGAGCCTCTTTGCACAAAAGCACAAACATATGCTGTTTGGTGTAAAAAGCATGTTTAACCTCACTTGTACTAGCTAACAAACTCACATTCTTCTCTCCTTCTCTATTTTTCTCAAACTGAATTTGTTTTGATTTTTCTTTTCTCTCTTTCTTTTCATTTGCAATCTGATTTTTTTCACTCATTTTTTTGTCACTCTCTCTTTCTTTCTTTTCATTTGCAATCTGATTTTTTTTCACTCATTTTTTTGTCACTCTCTCTTTCTTTCTTTTCAAATTCAAGTCTCATTCTTTCCATTTTACATTGATCTTCATACACTTCTTTTGGAGAGAGTGGTGTCAGAATTGTCTTTCGTCCATCCTTAGTGAATGAATACCGATTGAGATATCCATCATGCTTAGCTCGCCTATCATACTGCCATGGACGTCCAAGTAGAATCTCTCCAGCATGCATTGGCACCACATCACACAACACCTCATCATGATACTTACTAATGGAAAAAGAAATGATAGATTGTCGATTTACCTTAACCTCTCCACAATCATTCAGCCACTGAAGTTTGTAAGGATGTGGGTGAAGTTTCATAGGCAGCCCCAATCGATCAACCAAAAATGTACTTACCACATTGGTACAGCTTCCACCATCCACAATCATACTACAAGCCTTGCCTTGAACGTGACACCTTGTATGGAACAAGTTGTCTCGTTGTTCTTCATGGTTTTCCTCCTTCAATTGCATATTAAGAGCATGCCTAGTAACCAGCAAGTCACCCTTAATTGGTTCTTCAATGCTCCCATCACTACAACTTTCCAATGCTGGAATCTCACCATCATTACTCTCATTGTCGTCTTCCTCTTCATCAGTCACTATCTCACCATTTCTCATGATCATAACTCTCTTGTTTGGACATTCTTTGCTTATATGCCCCACACCTTGGCACTTCCAACACTTAATATCTCGATTTCGCAGCTTAGGCTCTTCAACTTTGGACTTGTCTTTAGAACTTGATTCGGCCTTCACTTTCCCACTATCTTGACCAGCCTTGTTTCTTTCCTTGTAATCACGC
The DNA here is from genome assembly GCA_947685225.1 of Garcia nutans. Lineage (NCBI taxonomy): Eukaryota > Viridiplantae > Streptophyta > Magnoliopsida > Malpighiales > Euphorbiaceae > Garcia > Garcia nutans. The sequence goes on from CANTUV010000044.1 coordinate 24,256,550, forward strand.
CTTCCTTCCCTATTCCAAGGAGAAAAAGAATTAGAAACAGGTTTTGAATAATACCTTGATGGTCGTCTTCCTTGGAGTTGTTTTTCCACCTTGATGGCAATATGCACCATCTCTTCTAACTTCACATATGGCTGCAAATCAACCTGGTCAGCAATATCCGAATTCAAACCAGCCAAGAAATGTGCCATAGTAGCCTCTACATCCTCATCTAGGTTAGCTCTAGTCATCAACATCTCCATCTCTTTGTAGTAGTCATCAACACTTTTACTTCCTTTCTTGAGAACCTGAAGTCTCTGCATGATTTCCCTATGGAAATGTCTAGGCACAAACCTCTTCCTCATGACTGATTTAAGATCAGCCCAAGTCTCAATAGGATACTCCAAATTCCTTCTTCTACTAGTCATTAACTGATCCCACCAAGCTATAGCATAATCTGTAAATTGAGTAACAATAAGCTTGACCTTCTTTTCCTCAGTACATCGATGGCAGTCAAATATGAGGTCAACCTGCTTTTCCCATTGCAAATAAGCTTCTGGATATGATTTACCACGAAAATTAGGAATTTTCAGCTTGATGCTTCCCAAGCTCCTATCAACGACTTCATCATCACCATGATTTCTACCATAGAAAGGATTATTATTCATCCTTCCTCTACCTCTACCAGCACCACGTCCTCCTCTACCTCCACCTCTATGTAGAGCTTCTCCAACCAGACTTGCATTATCCTCCTCAAGCTCATTTTCATCTTCTAAATGTTCAGGCTGTTGCATTCGATTTCTGCCATCTCTTTGCCTCTCAATGCGCTCCGGTGTGGCTCTTTCAACACTCTGCAACCTCAAATCCATGCGCTCCAATGTTTCTATTATGTTCTCCATAGTGCGGTATAAGCGTGTAAATTCAGCTTGCTGCGCCTCACGCAATCGAGCTGGATCAATCGGAACACCCCTGCTATCACTTTCATCTCTCCTAGACATTTTTCCTGCAATAAAAGGTTAGCACAAAACAAATAAAAGGCCTCACAACACTCCCTCACTTGTTTACACTCAATAGACGAAGGTTGGTCTCTCGTGTTTCACTCAATATATGAAATCACTCACGGTTCAGCTCATAACTCTCAAGCTGATATCTTTTACGTTCTTAGGTGAATCACACTTTATGAAACAACTCAAATAGCCTTCCGTGTGTAGTATCCCAAAATCTGAAATTTCGTGAGAAAAAAAATTCAGTTACTTCTAACCCACCTAGATTCGACCCTTAGCATCTAAATAACAAGGAAAACGAAAAATTTTTCTTGAAGTGATTCTATACTTTTTTTTTTTGCTCCCTCTCACTATCTCTTTTGAAGGGCAGCCCTAGTTCACACCACGAAACTTTTTTTTCCAATCAGGTAACAAGAACAAGATAGAATTTGAAGCACTTTCTTTGAATTTCGAAACTGAATCAGAATGAATAATCAAGACAAGATTCAAATTTAGCACACTTTGTTTAATTTTGAATTCAAATCAGAATGATTAACAAGAACAAGATTCGGATTTAGAACACTTTCCCTGAATTTCGAATTTAGGTTTTATGAAAATGAAAACGAAAATAACCCACAAAGAAAAACGAAAACGCAAATAACAGGTGAAGAAAACAAAAACAAAAATAACCCACAAAGAAAACAATTCAGAGGAACAAGGAAAACAAGAGAACGAATTCAACAATTGGATCAAAGTAACGAAAATGCAAATAACAAAAGAAGGAACGAAAACGAATTGATAGGGATAAAACCTGATCTAGAGCGTAGGCTCTGATACCAAATGATACGGAACCTCCAAGAATAAGCCTGAGAACCCCTTGATTTCGAACCCCCACAGCATTAACTTGAAAACCCCTAGTCGAATTCGGTACAACCCCCAATGATTAGGTTAGATTTCAGATTACCTTGAATTGATCAAAGATCCAAGATTTCGAAACAAGTCAGATCCTAAATCCCATATTCGAAACACTCCACAAGAAAGTTGATCAAACTATTTGAATGTTTCTGAAGCATGTATTCAAGCAAGAACACAAAGATAAAAGCAATTCGGCTTTAGGTTAATAAATTCGTCCAAAAACTTCAAAACTGCCCAAACTTACAACCCTAAATGAGATATAAATAGCTAAACCCTAATTAGGGTTATTAAGCAGCGTTTGGCTTCCTAATCAAATTTTAAGAAATAATAAAGTAAACAAAGTCCTCATTTAATACAAAACAAACAAGGCCCTTACTTTTTAAATAAGCATAACTAATGGGCCTTAATACATATTAATTACAAGCCTCATTCGTGAATTACAACTTGTAGCAAGTTGTAATTGACTTCCTTTGGTCTTGTCTCCAAGCTTGTAATTCCTTGCAAACCATAGTTAGCCAAATTCACCAAATCTTGCAAATGGCAAATTAGTGCTTGCTGAATATTTTTGGCTCGCGATCTAGTTATAGGACCTTGTGGCAAAATAATTGGATTGATGATCTCCTCAACTTGCTCCCCACGTCCTAACTCTTGCTCATCCTTGCGGTGTGCTGGTTGTTCCACAACAAATAGCTAAACCCTAATTAGGGTTATTAAGTAGCATTTGGTTTTCTAATCAAATTTTAAGAAATAATAAAGTAAACAAAGTTCTAATTTAATAGAAAACAAACAGGGCCCTTACTTTTTAAATAAGCATAACTAGTGGGTCTTAATACATATTAATTACAAGCCTCATTCGTGAATTTCAACTTGTAGCAAGTTGTAATTGACTTCCTTTGGTTTTGTCTCCAAGCTTGTAATTCCTTGCAAACCATAGTTAGCCAAATTCACCAAATCTTGCAAATGGCAAATTAATGCTTGCTGAATCTTTTTGGCTCGCGATCTAGTTATAGGACCTTGTGGCAGAATAATTGGATTGATGATCTCCTCAACTTGTTCCTCACGTCCTAACTCTTGCTCATCCTTGCGGTGTGCTGGTTGTTCCACAACATTTCCCCTCTCCTCAAAAGGATTCGTCCTCGAATCAAAAGCATCACCTACATCAAAAGGACTTAAATCAGCAACTTTAAACAAAGCACTTACATTATACTCACTGGCAAATCCACTTTATATGCATTGTCATTAATCCTTTCAAGTATCTGAAAAGGACCATCTCCTCGTGGGTTTAACTTGGACTTTCTTTGGTGTGGAAACCGTTCTTTGCGAAAATGAACCCAAACCCAATCACCAGGCTGAAAAATCATTGGCTTCCTTCCTTTATTCACTCGAGAAGCTACTTTAGCATTTTGCCTTTTAGTCCTTTCCTTAACCTGTTTATGTAACTTCTTCACAAAATCTGCCTTTGAACTAGCATCAACACTCACAAATCATTAGATGGCAATGGCAAAATATCCAAAGGAGTAAGCAGATTAAAACCATAAACAATTTCAAATGGAGAACAATTAGTAGTGCTATGAACAGCCCTATTATAAGCAAACTCTACAAATGGTAAACAATCCTCCCACATCCTAATATTCTTTTCTATCACTGCCCTAAGCAAAGTAATCAATGTTCGATTCACAACCTCAGTTTGACCATCGGTTTGAGGATGGCAAGTAGTAGAAAACAACAACTTAGTCCCCAATTTTCCCCATAAAACACGCCAGAAATGATTCAAAAACTTAACATCTCTATCACTAACAATGCTTTTGGGTATGCCATGCAAACGAACAATCTCTTTAAAGAACAAATCAGCAATCAATTTAGCATCATCAGTTTTATGACATGGTATAAAATGAGCCATTTTACTAAATCTATCAACCACAACAAATATATTATCACAACCTCTCCTAGTTTTAGGTAATCCAAGCACAAAATCCATAGAAAAATCAGTCCAAGGTCCATTAGGAATAGGTAATGGCATGTACAAACCAAGCGGTTTCACCCTAGACTTAGCTTCTCTACATGTTATGCAATGCTCACAAACTTTATGCACATCATGTTTCATACCAGGCCAAAATGACCCATCAAACCTCCTCCATGTGCTTCCTTAACTAACAACTCTCTCATGGAACACTTAGGAATACACAATCTATTTCTCTTAATGATACGGAACCTCCAAGAATAAGCCTGAGAACCCCTTGATTTCGAACCCCCACAACATTAACTTGAAAACCCCTAGTCGAATTCGGTACAACCCCCAAGGATTAGGTTAGATTTCAGATTACCTTGAATTGATCAAAGATCCAAGATTTCGAAACAAGTCAGTTCCTAAATCCCAGATTCGAAACACTCTACAAGAAAGTTGATCAAACTACTTGAATGTTTCTGAAGCATGTATTCAAGCAAGAACACAAAGATAAAAGCAATTCGGCTTTAGGTTAATAAATTCGTCCAAAAACTTCAAAACTGCCCAAACTTACAACCCTAAATGAGATATAAATAGCTAAACCTAATTAGGGTTATTAAGCAGTGTTTGGCTTCCTAATCAAATTTTAAGAAATAATAAAGTAAACAAAGTCCTAATTTAATACAAAACAAACAGGGCCCTTACTTTTTAAATAAGCATAACTAATGGGCCTTAATACATATTAATTACAAGCCTCATTCGTGAATTACAACTTGTAGCAAGTTGTAATTGACTTCCTTTGGTCTTGTCTCCAAGCTTGTAATTCCTTGCAAACCATAGTTAGCCAAATTCACCAAATCTTGCAAATGGCAAATTAGGGCTTGCTGAATCTTTTTGGCTCGCGATCTAGTTATAGGACCTTGTGGCAAAATAATTTGATTGATGATCTCCTCAACTTGTTCCCCACGTCCTAACTCTTGCTCATCCTTGCGGTGTGCTGGTTGTTCCACAACATTTCCCCTCTCCTCAAAAGGATTCGTCCTTGAATCAAAAGCATCACCTACATCAAAAGGACTTAAATCAGCAACATTCAACATTAAACGAAGCACTCACATTATACTCACCTGGCAAATCCACTTTCTATGCATTATCATTAATCCTTTCAAGTATTTGAAAAGGACCATCTCCTTGTGGATTTAACTTAGACTTGAGTTGCTGTGGGAACCTTGCTTTGCTAAAATGTACCCAAACCCAATCTCCAGGCTAAAAAAGCATTGGCTTTCTTCCTTTATTCACTCTAGAAGCTACTTTGGCATTTTGCTTCTCAATCCTTTCCTTAACCTGCTTATGTAACTTCCTTATGAAATCTGCCTTTGAACTAGCATCAACACTCACAAAATCAGTAGATGGCAATGGCAAAACATCCAAAGGAGTAAGTGGATTAAAACCATAAACAATTTCAAATGGAGAACAATTAGTAGTACTATGAACAGCCCTATTGTAAGCAAACTCCACAAATGGTAAACAATCCTCCCACATCCTAATATTCTTTTCTATTACTGCCCTAAACAGAGTAATCAATGTTCGATTCACAACCTCAGTTTGACCATCGGTTTGAGGATGGCAAGTAGTAGAAAACAGCAACTTAGTTCCCAACTTTCCCCACAAAACACGCCAAAAATGACTCAAAAACTTAACATCTCGATCACTAACAATGCTTTTGGGTATGCCATGCAAACGCACAACCTCTTTAAAGAACAAATCAGCAATCAATTTTGCATCATCAGTTTTATGACATGGTATAAAATGAGCCATTTTACTAAATCTATCAACCACAACAAATATACTATCACGACCTCTCCTAGTTTTAGGCAAACCAAGCACAAAATCCATAGACAAATCAGTCCAAGGTCCATTAGGAACATGTAATGGCGTGTACAAACCATGCGGTTTCAACCTAGACTTAGCTTCTCTACATGTTATGCAATGCTCACAAACTTTATGCACATCATGTTTCATACCAGGCCAATAAAAATGTTCTATCAACACATCATAGGTCTTACTTACCCCAAAATGACCCATCAAGCCTCCTCCATGGGCTTCCTTAACTAACAACTCTCTCATGGAACACTTAGGAATACACAATCTACTTTTCTTGAACAAAAAACCATCAAACAAATGAAAGTCTTTCAAAACAGCCACATCACCACACGAATTATATATGTCACCAAAATCCACATCACTAACATATAATCCCTTAATATGCTCAAAACCCAACAATCTAGCACTAAGAGAATTAAGTAAAACATACCTTCGCGACAACGCATCAGCCACTACATTCTCCTTACCTCGCTTGTATTTAATCACATATGGTAATGTTTCTATGAACTCCACCCATTTGGCATGCCTACGATTCAGCTTATCTTGACCCTTCAAATGCTTTAAACTCTCATGGTCAGTATGTATCACAAACTCTTTTGACCACAAATAATGCTGCCATGTATCCAAAGCTCGAAACAATGCATATAACTCCTTATCATATGTCGGATACTTCAAAGCTGCTCCACTTAGCTTTTCACTAAAGTACATCAATGGCCTTTGATCCTGTATCAAAACAGCTCCAATTCCCATGCCACTTGCATCACATTCAATCTCAAAAGTCTTATCAAAATTCTACAAAGCAAGCAAGGGTGCATTACACAATTTATCCTTAAGTTCATTAAATGCATGTTCTTGTGCATCTACCCAAACAAATCCGACATTTTTCTTAACTAACTCATTCAAAGGTGCAGCTATAGTACTGAAATTTCTAATGAATCTCCTATAAAAACCAGCAAGTCCATGAAAACTCCTCACCTCACTAGCATTCTTAGGTTTCGGCCAGTCTCTAATAGCCTTTACCTTTTCCTCATCAACCTCAATACCTTGACTAGACACCACAAAACCAAGAAAATGAACCTTATCCATGCAAAAACTACACTTCTTAAGGTTAGCATATAACTTCTCACGCCTAAGAATGTCTAACACAAGACGCACATGCATGACATGATCATCCAAACACTTTGGTGAATTTCGAATTCAAATCAGAATGAATAACAAGAACAAGATTCGGATTTAGAACACTTTGGTGAATTTCAAATTCAAATCAAAATGAATAACAAGAACAAGATTCGGATTTAGAACACTTTGGTGAATTTCGAATTCAAATCAGAATGAATAACAAGAACAAGATTCGGATTTAGAACACTTTCCCTGAATTTCGAATTTAGGTTTTATGAAAATGAAAATGAAAATAACCCACAAAGAAAAACGAAAATGCAAATAACAGGTGAAGAAAACAAAAACGAAAATAACCCACAAAGAAAACAATTCAGAGGAACAAGGAAAACAAGAGAACGAATTCAACAATTGGATCAAAGTAACGAAAACGCAAATAACAAAAGAAGAAACGAAATAAACAAAGAATTCGAAATTGATAGGGATAAAAACCTTATCTAGAGCGCTAGCTCTGATACCAAATGATACAAAACCTCCAAGAATAAGCCTGAGAACCCCTTGATTTCAAACCCCCACAGCATTAACTTGAAAACTCCTAGTCGAATTCGGTACAACCCCCAAGGATTAGGTTAGATTTCAGATTACCTTGAATTGATCAAAGATCCAAGATTTCGAAACAAGTCAGTTCCTAAATCCCAGATTTGAAACATTCCACAAGAAAGTTGATCAAACTACTTGAATGTTTCTGAAGCATGTATTCAAGCAAGAACACAAAGATAAAAGCAATTCGGCTTTAGGTTAATAAATTCGTCCAAAAACTTCAAAACTGCCCAAACTTACAACCCTAAATGAGATATAAATAGCTAAACCCTAATTAGGGTTATTAAGCAGCGTTTGGCTTCCTAATTAAATTTTAAGAAATATTAAAGTAAACAAATTCCTAATTTAATACAAAACAAACAGGGCCCTTACTTTTTAAATAAGCATAACTAATGGGCCTTAATACATATTAATTACAAGCCTCATTCGTGAATTACAACTTGTAGCAAGTTGTAATTGACTTCCTTTGGTCTTGTCTCCAAGCTTGTAATTCCTTGCAAACCATAGTTAGCCAAATTCACCAAATCTTGCAAATGGCAAATTAGTGCTTGCTGAATCTTTTTGGCTCGCGATCTAGTTATAGGACCTTGTGGCAAAATAATTGGATTGATGATCTCCTCAACTTGTTCCCCACGTCCTAACTATTGCTCATCCTTGCGGTGTGCTGGTTGTTCCACAACACTTAAACAAGAAACCATCAAACAAATGAAAGTCTTTTGAAACAGCCACATCTCCACATGAATTATATATGTCACCAAAATCCACATCACTAACATATAATTACTTAATATGCTCAAAACCCAATAATCTAGCACTAAGAGAATTAAGTAAAACATACCATCGCGACAACGCATCAGCCACTACATTCTCTTTACCTCGCTTGTATTTAATCACATATGGAAATGTTTCTATGAATTCCACCCATTTGGCATGTCTACGATTCAACTTATCTTAACCTTTCAAATGCTTTAAACTTTCATGATCAGTATGTATCACAAACTCATTTGACCACAAATAATGCTGCCATGTATGCAAAGCTTGAAACAATACATATAACTCCTTATCATATGTCGGATACTTCAAAGCCGCTCCACTTCGTTTTTCGCTAAAGTACATCAACGGCCTTTGATCCTGTATCAAAACAGCTCCAATTCCTATGCCACTTGCATCACATTCAATCTTAAAAGTCTTATCAAAATTAGGCAAAGCAAGCAAGGGTGCATTACACAATTTATCCTTAAGTTCATTAAATGCATGTTCTTGTGCATCTCCCCAAACAAATCCGACGTTTTTCTTAACTAACTCATTCAAAGGTGCAGCTATAGTACTGAAATTTCTAATGAATCTCCTATAGAAACCAGCAAGTCCATGAAAACTCCTCACCTCACTAGCATTCTTAGGTTTCGGCCAGTCCCTAATAGCCTTTACCTTTTCCTCATCAACCTCAATACCTTGACTAGACACCACAAAACCAAGAAAATGAACCTTATCCATACAAAAACTACACTTCTTAAGGTTAGCATACAACTTCTCACGCCTAAGAATGTCTAACACAAGATGCACATTTATGACATGATCATCCAAACACTTAGAGTAAACAAGAATATCATCAAAGTAAACAACAACAAATTTACCCCAAGTGCTCACGCAACACATGATTCATCAAATGCATGAATGTGCTAGGTGCATTAGTAAGACCAAACGGCATAACCAACCACTCATACAACCCATATTTAGTCTTAAATGCTGTTTTCCACTCATCACCCACACTCATTCGAATTTGATAATAACTAGATTTCAAATCAATTTTCGTGAACAATCAAGAACCATGTAACTCATCAAGCATATCATCTAGTCTAGGAATAGGATGACGATACTTTACAGTGATTTTATTGATGGCTCTGCAATCCACGCACATCCTCCACGTCCCATCCTTCTTTGGCACAAGAATAACAGGAACCAAACAAGGACTCAAACTTTCCCTCACGTATCCCTTAGCTAGCAATTCCTCCACTTGCTTTTTGTATCTCCTTTGTTTCGAAAGGATTAGCTCGATACGCTGGCCTATTGGGAATGGAAGCTCCCGGAATGAAATCAATTTGATGCTCTATGCCTCTGATTGGCGGCAATTCATCAGGCATTTCTTCGGGAAACAAATCCGCATATTCCTATAGAAGATCAATTAACACACTAGGCAAAGATTGGTTAAAAACGGTAGTATCTTGATGCAAGAAAGGATCCCTTGAAGCTAGCAAGTGGACCAATCACTAGGAGCAAGGCGAAGAGATATCAAGCTAGTATGGCTTTGCATATTCAAGAAGAGATTTCCAAAGAGCTTCAAGAATTATCATTCAAGAAGATGGAGATAGAGCTTGAAGAAGGCACACCAAAGCTGATTATGATGCTTAGTGTGAAAATGGAAGCTAAAGGCTAGCTAAAGAGGTCCAACGTGCAAGAAAGGTCCATGGGGATTCATATAAAGCCTTGGGAAGTAATTTAAGGCCTTAGTAAGATGATGGAAGTGATTGGAAGAAAAGCTTGGAGTGCAGCCAGTTTCACAGCGTACCTGTGAGATTTCTGAAGCCCTGTGAGAATAGCTGGATGGACCCACTGCTTAAAGATTATTAATTCTATTTAATGGGCCACGTTTTATATCATTATGGAAGGCTTAAAAATAGGATTTTGTTTCCATACTTTATATTTTCCTTAGTGGATTAGGATTTTGTTTCCATACTTTATATTTTCCTTAGTGAATTAGGATTACTTTATATTTTCCTTATGCAATTAGGAATGTTTTTCCTTATGCAATTAGGAATGTTTTCCTTATGCAATTAGGAATGTTTTTCCTTAATGCAATTAGGAATGTTTTCCTTATGCAATTAGGAATGTTTTCCTTATTCAATTAGGAATGTTTTAGTCTTAATTTTCCATATGCAATTAGGAATTTTGTAACCCTTATTTAAGGGCACTATTAGGCCGAATTTGATATACAACATTTACTAAAAATTTTCGAATTCTTCTACAAGTTCTTCTTGTGAATTTTCGTGTGAGAGAGATTACAGTGGATTCTTTAATTCTTTCTTTGCATCAAGAATTAGGTTTACTTATCAACAAGAGTTGTGGCGTTTTCCTTCTTCTTACCAACTAAATCCTTCAATCATAGTGAGTTCGCGTCTCTTTATAGGCATTGGGTTCCTTAGGAGGTGATTATCAAGTTTCAAGGAGTTCTCTACCATTGTTATACGTTGGGTTTGCTGCCATCGTTGCTAAGGGTCCGCGTCATTTGGTATCAGAGCCTTGCTACAAGGTAATTTTTATCTACTTTGTCTTTCTAGGGTTTGTTAATTTAGGTCTTTTAAGTTTCTGCGTTTTAGGGTTCTTAGAGAGTCTAGTCTTTAATTTTTTTTTAAGAAAAAGAGTCATATATCAAAATTCAAAAAGTCTAAAGATTGTTCAAAGAGTAATTCGAAACCTAGGAAAAGGAGTCTGATTGAAATTCGAAACCTATGCCTTGCATCTGAATTGGATTCGAAACCAAGATTTGGGTTCTTGAAAGAAAGCAAAAGCTAGAGTTCTGTTCAAGTTTGATTTCGATTTGATTTTGAGTGAATCTGGGGTTGCGAATTAAGTCCAGATTTTGGAAAGTCCTTGGGAGTAAATTAAGTCCGGAATCAAGGGGATAGTGAGAGGAAGCAAAAAAAAAAGAGTATAAAACCACCTCAACAAAAAATTGTTTGATATTCTTGCTATTTGGGTGCTAAGGATCAGATCTAGGTGGGTGAGAAGCAATAAAATTTTTGGGCGAAAAATTTCACCTTTTGAGGGGCTTTTGGAATTCAAAAATCAGACCTTAATATTCATGTTATTTGAGTGTTATATGTGGGAATTAGAGTCTAGAAGCTAGCATTTTGGGTAGAATTGATTAGGTCCAAAAAGCAGCTTGCCAAGTGTGGGTTGTTTTTGATTCATTATATCCAAATCTGTCTTGTTTATTGTCTTCATTGTTTCTTATTTCTTTATCTAGCTTTTAATTCCATTACATTGCTAAGTATCATTTGCTTGTGTCGATACTTGGTTTTATATTGTGTAGTGCAAATTACCTTGCATTGCCTCCGGATACTTGTCTTGTTTTCTATCTAGTTCTAGGATTTAGGTTCTAGTTTCTTAAACGACTTGACAATTGTTGGTTGGTGAGCTTGGTTTTGAAGTGCAATCAAGGAAGACAAGAAAAGTGAGGTAATTCTAAACACTTGAGTGAATTTTGATTATTACTAATCTTGTTTCTTTGAGTATGTTTGTTTGTTAACATGGCTGAAAAAGGAGAAGAGACTAGCAAAGAAGGAGCTATGGCCGAAAGCTTGGCTAGGCTTAATGAGACTTTGGCAGCAATGCTTGGTCGAATGGAGATGATGGATACTAGATTGCAAGAGAATGCAGTACGACAAGCACAACAAATTCAGCAAGTCAACAAGGGCAGCCAGCCGCACATCCAAATCCCATAATGCGAGCTAGAAGAGTGCTTAGGAGAGAAGGGCAAGGAAATCTTGAAGCCCTAGAAGCAGCCGAAAGGGTAGAAGATGAAGATGAAGATGAAGGTGGAAATCAACCTACCACTGATGGTGACCTTACTTCCATCAAGATGAAGATTCCTTCCTTTGAAGGGAAGAACAATGCAGAAGAGTTCATAGAATGGGAGAGGAAAGTTGAGCAGATTTTCAAATGCCATAACTATGCCAAAGAGAAGAAATCAGTTTTGGCAGCCGTAGAGTTCAAAGGGTATGCTACCTTTTGGTGGGATCAATTGAAAGCTAATAGAAGAGGGAAAGGTATGAGGCCTATTCCTGAATGGTCAACCTTGAAAGAACTAATGAGGAGCCGATTTGTACCATCTCACTACATTCGGGATTTGTACAATCGACTAGCAAGACTAGTTCAAGGTGGAAGAAGTGTGGAAGAGTACCACAAAGAGATGGAGATGATCATGGCTAGGGCAAATATTGATGAAGATGAAGACAAGAAGATGTCACGATTTCTTGGGGGATTGAATTTGAACATAGCCAATGAATTGGAGATGTATGAATTCAACACAATGGAAGAGTTAGTTCAAAAGGCCATGAAGATAGAGAGAAGATTGAAGAATAAAGCTATTTCGAAAACTGGCTACTCTAAAGCTAGTGGAAAATTTTCAAACTTCAAGGGTTCAAGTTCGAGTGGAGGTTCCTAAAAGGGGATTACAAGGGTTCTTTCCAAAAGAATTCTTCCTACAATCCTAATTTCAAGAAGTCGAATGATGGGAATGCAAAAACAGCCAAGGAAACACCTTCTAGACCTACTCCAAGTAGGGAAATTAAATGCTACAAGTGTTTGGGAAGTGGACACATTGCTTCTCAATGTTCGAATAAGAGGGTGATGATTGCTACCCATGAAGGGGAAATTGAATCAGAATCTGAACATGAAGAAGAAGAGGAGGCCGAATGATAGAGACGTCACAAGGCTACATGCAACATTTTGTTGAAGAGGAGCTGAAGGTGCACAATATGGCTGATCAAGGATGCAAATTGGAGCATATTTGGATCAAGTCACTAGTTGGGCTTATTTATAGTTAAATAATTAGCTGAACTTGTTATGTTAATATGTATTAAGGCCCACTAGTTATGCTCATTTAAAAAGTAAGGGCCCTGTTTGTTTGGTTTTAAATTAGGACTTTGATTACTTTATTATTTCTTATATTTTGATTAGAAAGCCAAACGCTACTTAATAACCCTAATTAGGGTTTAGCTATTTATATCTCATTTAGGGTTGTAAGAGATCAGTTTTGAAGTTTTGGACGATTTTATAACCAAAAGCCGAATTAGCTTTTATCTTTGTGTTCTTGCTTGAATACATGCTTTAGAAACATTCAAGTAGTTTGATCAACTTTCTTGTGGAGTGTTTCGAATCTGGGATTTAGGAACTAAAATGTTTCGAAATCTTGGATCTTTGATCAATTCAAGGTAATCTGAAATCTAACCTAATCCTTGGGGGTTGTACCAAATTCGACTAGGGGTTTTCAAGTTAATGCTGTGGGGGTTCGAAATCAAGGGGTTCTCAGGCTTATTCTTGGAGGTTCCGTATCATTTGGTATCAGAGCCAACGCTCTAGATCAGGTTTTATCCCTATCAATTCGTTTTCATTCCTTCTTTTGTTATTTGCGTTTTCGTTACTTTGATCCAATTGTTGAATTCGTTCTCTTGTTTTCCTTGTTCCTCTGAATTGTTTTCTTTGTGGGTTATTTTCGTTTTCGTTTTCTTCACCTGCTATTTGCGTTTTTGTTTCCTTTGTGGGTTACTTTCGTTTTCTTTTCTTCTCTTGTTAGTTTCGTTTTGTTTCTTTGTTATTGATCCTTGAATCATTTTTGTTTTTCTTTCAAAGTCGAAAATTCAAAAAAAAAAAGAGTACGAAAGTGCTTCAAGAAATTTTTTTCTTTTTCCTTGTTATTTAGGTGATAAGGGTGGAATCTGGATAGGTTAGAAGTAACCAAAATTTTGTCACAAAATTTTGACAAATTTGAGGGGCTGTTTTGATTCAAATTTCAGATTTTGGGATAATACACACGGAGGCTATTTGAGTTGTTTCATAAAGTGTGATTCACCTAAGAACATAAAAGAAATCAGCTTGAGAGGTGTGAGCTGAACCGTGAGTGATTTCATATATTGAGTGAAACACGAGAGACCAACCTTCATCTATTGAGTGTAAACACGTGAGGGAGTGTTGTGAGGTCTTTTTATTTGTTTTGTGCTAACCTTTTATTGCAGTAAACATGTCTGGAAGAGATGCAGGTGTTCAGATTGATCCAGCTCGATTGCGTAAGGCGCAACAAGCTGAATTTACACGTTTACACCGTGCTATGGATACCATAACAGAAAGATTGGAGCGCATGGATTTGAGATTGCAGAGTGTTGAAAGAGCCACATTGGAGCGCAATGAGAGGCGAAGAGGTGGCAGAAATCAAATGCAGCAACCTGAACATTTCTATAGGAGTATCATGCAGAGACTTCAGGCTATCAAGGAAGGAAGTAAAAGTGTTGATGATTACTACAAAGAAAGGGAGAATTTGAAGGTTGAAGATAGCAATGAAGAAGAACTAATTTATGCAGAAGAGATTGTTGATGGTAGTGATTTGTTAATGTCATCCGAGGCTGTTTATGGTGATACTTCTTTTCAGGGTGATATTGAAGATCATACTTTAGAGATTATTGGTGAAGATTCATCACTAGAATCAAAAGAAGCTGCTACTTTTCAACAAGACATTCCAAAGTTGGAAACTTTTGAAGAAATATTGAAGGAAGAAATTGATATGCTTGGGTTAGAAGTACAACTAAAAGAAGAAGCAAGAAAAATAAAACTTTGTACTCCCACCATTCATGATTGCCTGTCTGTTGCAAATATGGAATTTATTTTGCCTAACAATGATTTTGATGTTTATGAAATAAAATTTCAGGTTCTTCAAATTGATGACATGCCACAAGTAATTGGAGTGAAATTACAAAGTTGCTTTTCTTTACTACTTCAGCATTTTAAAACTCGAGGACGAGTTTTCTCCAACAAAGGGGGAATGATAGAGACGTCACCAGGCTACATGCAACATTTTGTTGAAGAGGAGCTGAAGGTGCACGATATGGCTGATCAAGGATGCAAATTGGAGCATATTTGGCTCAAGTCACTAGTTGGGCTTATTTATAGTTAAATAATTAGCTGAACTTGTTATGTTAATATGTATTAAGGCCCACTAGTTATGCTCATTTAAAAAGTAAGGGCCCTGTTTGTTTGGTTTTAAATTAGGACTTTGATTACTTTATTATTTCTTATATTTTGATTAGAAAGCCAAATGCTACTTAATAACCCTAATTAGGGTTTAGCTATTTATATCTCATTTAGGGTTGTAAGAGATCAGTTTTGAAGTTTTGGACGATTTTATAACCAAAAGCCGAATTAGCTTTTATCTTTGTGTTCTTGCTTGAATACATGCTTTAGAAACATTCAAGTAGTTTGATCAACTTTCTTGTGGAGTGTTTCGAATCTGGGATTTAGGAACTAAACTGTTTCGAAATCTTGGATCTTTGATCAATTCAAGGTAATCTGAAATCTAACCTAATCCTTGGGGGTTGTACCGAATTCGACTAGGGGTTTTCAAGTTAATGCTGTGGGGGTTCGAAATCAAGGGGTTCTCAGGCTTATTCTTGGAGGTTCCGTATCACCGAATGTGGTGATAGGGCTGAATATGATGAAGAGGCTTGGGAGAATCAAGTCTTGAATGCTGAACATGGAGAGATGCTTGTTACTAGAAGAGCTTTGAATATTAAAGTCAAGGAAGAAGGCTTGGATCAAAGGGAGAATCTTTTCCACTTTAGCTGTTTGGTGAATGGTAAGGTTTGTACACTTATCATTGATGGTGGAAGTTGTACCAATGCTGCTAGTACTACAATGGTTGATAAATTGGGGTTAACTTGTTTTAAACATCCCAATCCTTACAAGTTGCAATGGTTCAATGACGCTGGGGAAGTAAAAGTGTTGAAGCAAGTCAAGGTACCATTCTCCATTGGGTGGTATAAAGATGAGGTTTTGTGTGATGTAGTGCCAATGCAAGCTAGACATTTACTATTAGGAAGACCATGGCAGCATGATAGAAGGGCACAACATGATGGCTTTTCTAATAAGTATACCTTTACTTATGAAGGAAAGAAGGTTGTTCTAGCACCATTAATCACCTCAAGAGGTGTATGAAGATCAGAAGAGGATGCTAGAGAGGGAGAAAGAAGTTTCGGCCAACATGAAGCAAGGGGGTTCAAATTCGGTCAATGATGTTTCTTCAACACCCAAGGGTAATTCTAAGGGTAGGGAGAGAGAAAATAATAAAGTGAGTGAGTGCAGAAAGGGAAAAGAGGCCGAGAGTCAAAAGAAAGTAAGCAAACAAATAAATGGCATATTGGTGAGAGAAAATAAGCAAGGAGAAAAAGCAAAACATACTTTTTATGCAAGAGCAAGAGAGATAGATGTAGGGCAGCCTGTACTCATTATTATGTATAAAGAATTGTTACTTGTTGACAGTGAAGAATCTCTTGATTCTTTACCTTCTAGTTTTGTGTCTTTATTGCAGGATTTTAAGGATGTGTTTCCTGAAGACCTTCCTAGTGGTTTGCCGCCATTAAGAGGGATTGAACATCAAAATGATTTCATACCCGATTCTACAATTCCAAACCGGCCAGCATATAGAAGCAATCCTATGGAGACAAAAGAGATGCATGAGAAAGCAAGGGCAAATATTGAGAAAAGGAATAAGAGATATGCTGATTCTGCAAATAGAGGGAGACGTGAGATGAAGTTTCAAGTAGGAGATTGGGTTTGGGTGCATTTTTAAAAGAGAGGTTTCCTAACCAAAGGAAGAACAAGTTGCAAGCAAGGGGAGATGGCCCATTCCAAGTGCTGGAGAAGATTAATGACAATGCCTACAAGATCGACTTACCAGGTACGTATAATGTTAGTGCTACTTTCAATGTAAGTGATCTTTCTCCTTTTGATGATGCAGATTTGAGGACAAATCTTTTTGAAGAGGGGGAGAATGATGCAAGAAAGGATCCCTTGAAGCTAGCAAGTGGACCAATCACTAGGAGCAAGGCAAAGAGATATCAAGCTAGTATGGCTTTGCATATTCAAGAAGAGATTTCCAAAGAGCTTCAAGAATTATCATTCAAGAAGATGGAGATAGAGCTTGAAGAAGGCACACCAAAGCTGATTATGATGCTTAGTGTGAAAATGGAAGCTAAAGGCTAGCTAAAGAGGTCCAACGTGCAAGAAAGGTCCATGGGGATTCATATAAAGCATTGGGAAGTAATTTAAGGCCTTAGTAAGATGATGGAAGTGATTGGAAGAAAAGCTTGGAGTGCAGCCAGTTTCACAGCGTACCTGTGAGATTTCTGAAGCCCTGTGAGAATAGCTGGATGGACCCACTGCTTAAAGATTATTAATTCTATTTAATGGGCCACGTTTTATATCATTATGGAAGGCTTAAAAATAGGATTTTGTTTCCATACTTTATATTTTCCTTAGTGGATTAGGATTTTGTTTCCATACTTTATATTTTCCTTAGTGGATTAGGATTACTTTATATTTTCCTTATGCAATTAGGAATGTTTTTCCTTATTCAATTAGGAATGTTTTTCCTTATGCAATTAGGAATGTTTTCCTTATGCAATTAGGAATGTTTTTCCTTAATGCAATTAGGAATGTTTTCCTTATGCAATTAGGAATGTTTTCCTTATTCAATTAGGAATGTTTTAGTCTTAATTTTCCATATGCAATTAGAAATTTTGTAACCCTTATTTAAGGGCACTATTAGGCCGAATTTGATATACAACATTTAATAAAAAATTTTGAATTCTTCTACAAGTTCTTCTTGTGAATTTTCGTGTGAGAGAGATTAGAGTGGATTCTTTAATTCTTTCTTTGCATCAAGAATTAGGTTTACTTATCAAAAAGAGTTGTGGCGTTTTCCTTCTTCTTACCAACTAAATCCTTCAATCATAGTGATTTCGCGTCTCCTTATAGGCGTTAGGTTCCTTAGGAGGTGATTATCAAGTTTTAAGGAGTTCTCTACCATTGTTATACGTTGGGTTTGCTGCCATCGTTGCTAAGGGTCCGCGTCATATCTAAACCAGCCTCTTTGCACAAAAGCACAAACATAGACTGATTGGTGTAAAAAGCATGTTTAACCTCACTTGTACTAGCTAACAAACTCACATTCTTCTCTCCTTCTCTATTTTTCTCAAACTGAATTTGTTTTGATTTTTCTTTTCTCTCTTTCTTTTCATTTGCAATCTGATTTTTTTCACTCATTTTTTAGTCACTCTCTATTTCTTTCTTTTCAAATTAAAGTCTCATTCTTTCCATTTTACATTGATCTCCATACACTTCTTTTGAAGAGAGTGGGGTCAGAATTGTCTTTCGTCCATCTTTAGTGAATGAATACCGATTGAGGTATCCATCATGCATAGCTCGCCTATCATACTACCATGGACGTCCAAGTAAAATCTCTCCAGCATGCATTGGCACCACATCACACAACACCTCATCATGATATTTACCAATGGAAAAAGAAATGTTATATTGTCGATTTACCTTAACCTCTCCACATTCATTCAGCCACTGAAGTTTGTAAGGTTGGGGGTGAGGTTTTGTAGGCAGCCCCAATCTATCAACCAAGAGTGTACTTACCACATTGGTACAGCTTCCACCATCCACAATCACAATACAAGCCTTGCCTTGAACGTGACACCTTGTATGGAACAAGTTGTCTCGTTGTTCTTCATGGTTTTCCTCCTTCAATTGCGTGTTAAGAGCACGCCTAGCAACAAGAAAATCTCCCTTTATTGGTTCTTCAATGCTCCCATCACTACAACATTCCAAGTCTTGCTTTTCTCCATCTTCACTCTCATCGTCACCTTCTTCTTCATCAGTCACTATCTCACCATTTCTTACGGTCATAACTCACTTAATACCTGAAGTCTTTGTATAATTTCCCTATGGAAATGTCTAGGCACAAACCTCTTCCTCATGATCGATTTAAGATCAGCCCAAGTCTCAATTGGATACTCCAAATTCCTTCTTCTACTAGTCACTAACTGATCCCACCAAGCTATAGCATAATCTGTAAATTGAGTAACAATAAGCTTGACCTTCTTTTCCTTAGTACATCGATGGTAATCAAATATGAGATCAACCTGCTTTTCCCATTGCAAATAAGCTTTTGGATCTGATTTACCACGAAAGTTAGGAATTTTCAGCTTGATGCTTCCCAAGCTCCTATCAACGACTTCATCATCACCATGATTTCTACCATAGAAAGCATTATTATTCATCCTTCCTCTACCTTAACCGGTACCACGGCCTCCTCTACCTCCACCTCTATGTAGAGCTCCTCCAACCAGACTTGCATTATCATCCTCAAGCTCATTTTCATCTTCCAAATGTTCAGGCTGTTGCATTTGATTTCTGCCACCTCTTTGCCTCTCATTGCTCTCCGGTGTGGCTCTTTCAACATTTTACAACCTCAAATCCATGCGCTCCAATGTTTCTGTTATGTTCTCCATAACACGGTATAAACATGTAAATTCAGCTTGCTGCGCCTCACGCAATCGAGCTGGATCAATTTGAACACCCCTGTCACTGTCATCTCGGCCAGACATTTTTCCTGCAATAAAAAGTTAGAACAAAACAAATAAAAGGCCTCACAACACTCCCTCACGTGTTTACACTCAATAGCTGGGGTTGGTCACTCGTGTTCCACTCAATATAATGTATTCACTCACGGCTTAGCTCACACCTCTCAAGCTAATTTCTTTTATGTTCTTAGGTGAATCACACTTTATGAAACAAATCAAATAGTCTTCCGTGTGTAGTATCCCAAGTCTGAAATTTCGAATGAATCACTAATGCAATTCAAATCAAAACAACCCCTCAATGGTGAAAATTTCATGACAAAAAATTATATTGATTCTAATCTATCTAGATTCGACCCTTATCACCTAAATAACCAGGAGAATGAAAAAAATTTGTTGGAGTGGTTTTTTTTTTTTTTTGCTCCCTCTCACTATCTCTCTTGATGGGAGACCTTAGTTCACATCACACAAAACTTTAACCCAATTAAGTAACAAGAACAAGGTCGAATATATAGTACTATCTTTGAAACTCGAAATTGAATCAGAATGAATAATCAAGAACAAGATTCAAATTTAGCACACTTTGTTGAATTTCAAATTCAAATTAGAATGATGAACAAGACCAAGATTTGAATTTAAAACACCTTTTCTTGAATTTCGAATTTTAGGTTTTATATTTTTTTTTTGAATTTTTGAATTTGAAAGAAAACGAAAACGATTCAAGGAACAAAGAACTTAGACGATCAAGAAACAAAGAAAACGATTCAAGAATCAAGAACAAAGAAACAGAATGAAAATAACAAGAGAAGAAACTAAAAAATATTTGATAGGGATAAAACCTGATCTAGAGCATAGATACCAAATGATACGGAACCTCCAAGAATAAGCCTGAGAACTCCTTGATGCGAACCCCCACAGCATTAACTTGAAAACCCCTAGTCGAATTTGGCACAACCTCCAAAGATTAGGCTAGATTTTAGATTACCTTGAATAGACCTAAGATTTCGAAACAAACTAGTTCTTAAACCCCAGAATCGAAACACTCCACAAGAAAGTTGATCAAACTACTTGAATGTTTCTAAGCATGCATTCTACTCAAGAACACAAAGATAAAAGCAAATTCGGCTTTTAGATTAATAATTTGTCAAAAAAAACTAAAACTGATGTCTTACAATCCTAAATGAGATATAAATAGCTAAACCCTAATTAGGGTTATTAAGTAGCATTTGGTTTTCTAATCAAATTTTAAGAAATAATAAAGTAAACAAAGTTCTAATTTAATAGAAAACAAACAGGGCCCTTACTTTTTAAATAAGCATAACTAGTGGGCCTTAATACATATTAATTACAAGCCTCATTCGTGAATTTCAACTTGTAGCAAGTTGTAATTGATTTCCTTTGGTCTTGTCTCCAAGCTTGTAATTCCTTGCAAACCATAGTTAGCCAAATTCACCAAATCTTGCAAATGGCAAATTAGTGCTTGCTGAATCTTTTTGGCTCGCGATCTAGTTATAGGACCTTGTGGCAGAATAATTGGATTGATGATCTCCTCAACTTGTTCCTCACGTCCTAACTCTTGCTCATCCTTGAGGTATGCTGGTTGTTCCACAACAGTTAGGCCCAATTGGGCTCCTTATTTACTTTGGCCCATACAAGTATTTAGGGTTTCTTCTTTTGGCTGTAAAATTCCTATAAAATGGGCTATTGGCTGGGGTTTTGGAGAGGATTTTTCATGGAGTCAGTATCAAGACTCCTTGTTTAATTCTCTATTGCAACAAAAATTGAATTTCATCAAGGTCTTTACAACTTAGTGAATTTATATTCTTGATCTTATCAACCAATTATTTGCATTTCCAATTGCATTAGTCATATGGGGGTTCAATAGGTTGGGAATTCTGCTCTTCTTCTTATTTCATATCAATTGTGTGTTGGCATTTTAGTCTCTTTATAGGCTGGGGTTCCGCATTATTTGGTATCAAAGCTTGAATTAAGGTAAATTCTTATTTATCTTAGATTATAGCTTGCTATTTTAATTGGATTAATTGTTGATTGAAGTTAATTTTCTGCCCTAATATCATTTAGAACTTTACAAGTGCATATTGCGACCTGTTTGAAGCTTTTGTGAATTAATTTAAACTTTTAGTGTTATTTTTTTGTTTCTACTATATAAAAAAAAAAGAAGAAGCTTGTGGCTAGAAGAAAGAAAAGCACAAAAAAAGGTTAATTGGGGGTTGGCAGCTAGGGCTGCAATTCTTTTGGGTAGAATCAAGGATATTTAACTTAAATTGATTTGGGAACTAGTAAAAATTAGATCTAGACTGAAATAGAAATTTGAAAATTAATTAATGAAGTGAAAGTTATTGGAGATACAATTACATGATTTAAAGACTTTAAGAAAACTTTTGGTTTCTTACCTTATTCTAATTGTTATTAATTTTTTTTTATCAAAGTTGACTTTTCTATTAGGGAAACATCAATTTCTCCAATTTTGCATTAGTTTTGTCATTTTCTGATGCAAAACCCATGGATTAAATATTACATCTAGAACCCCACATAAACATCTAGCATAGAATCTTAGAACTCAAAAAACAAATCCTCCCTATCAAACCCATAACTAACCTGCAATTGAGAACTTGGGTAATTGGGATGAAGAAATGAATTGATTTAAATGCCACAAGTCAAACTTGATAAGTTAGAACCAATTCTTCATGCAAAAAGAATAAGAAGAAAAACCTCTCAAACTTGAAAACACTTAGATTACAATGATAACAATCTGAAAATTTGTAGTCACCCACTTGAGTTCTTTTTCCCCTACAGCTTGTGGATGACAAGTTGTAGAGAAAAACAATTTAATACCTAACTTATTCCACAAAACACGCCAAAAATGACTTAAGAACTTCACATCCCTATCACTTACGATTGTTTTAGGAATGCCATGCAACTGAACTACTTCCCCAAAGATAAAATTAGTAATATTTGTTGCATCGTCAATTGCTTGTTTACATGCAATACACTTGGCACAAATTCTTTCAACATCCTTTCTCATGTTTGGCCAATAAAAATGTTCATGCAGAATGTCTAAAGTCTTAAATACCCCAAAATGTCCCATGAGTCTTCCACTATGTGCCTCACGCACAAGCAATTCCCTTAATGAGCAACTAGGCATGCATAATCTTCCATCCTTAAATAAGTACCCATCATGCCTATAAAACTTCTGAAATGCAGAATGAAATCACATGCTTTATAAACATTTGCAAAGTCAACATCATTGGCATACATATCCTTAATTTGATCAAAGCCTAATAACTTAGAACTAAGAGTTGAGATTAAGGAATACCTTCTTAAAAGTGCTTTTGCCACTACATTGTCTTTGCCACGCTTATACTTTATCACATATGGAAATGGCTCAATGAACTCTATCCACTTTCCATGTCTTCAATTCAGCTTGGTTTGCCCCTTTAGATGCTTTAATGATTCATGATCTGTATGAATAACAAACTCTTTAGGCAATAAGTAATGTTGCCACACTTGTAAAGCTCTTACCAAAGCATACAGCTCCTTATCATAAGTGGAATAATTTAATTGTGCACCATGAAGCTTCTCACTAAAATATGCAATTTGTTTTCCTTCTTGCATCAAAACAGCACCTATGCCCACACCTGAAGCATCACACTCTAATTCGAAGGTCTTATCAAAATCTGGTAAAACAAGAATTGGAGCAGTAGTTAACCTTTTTTTCAACAAATTGAATGCCTTTTCATGAATTTTAGTCCAATTAAACGTTACATCTTTTTTTACCAATTCATTTAATGGTGCAGCAATGGAACTAAAATCTTTTACAAACCTTCTATAGAAACTAGCCAAACCATAAAAACTTCTTACCTCACTCACTGTTTTAGGTGCTGGCCAATCTCTTATTGCCTTTACCTTTGCATCATCAACCTCAATTCCTTGTGAACTAACCATAAAACCTAAGAATATGATTTTATCACTACAGAACATGCACTTTTTCAAGTTGGTATACAATTCTTCCTTTCTCAAAACATCAAGAACAACCCTAATATTTTCTACATGCTCATCTACTAATTTGCTACAAATGAGTATGTCATCAAAATATACAACAACAAATTTACCAAGATATGCACGTAAAACATGATTCATTAATCTGAAGAATGTACTAGGTCCATTATATAAACCAAATGGCATAACTAACCACTCATAAAGACCATATTTTGTTTTGAATGCAGTTTTTCACTCATCTCCTTCTCTCATCCTAATTTGATGGTAACCACTTTTCAAATCAATCATAGTAAAAATGCAAGAACCACTCAACACATCAAGCATATCATCAAGTCTAGGAATTGGATGTCTATACTTCATTGTGATTTTATTGATTGCTCGGCAGTCCACACATATTCTCCATGATCCATCCTTCTTTGGGACTAATAACACTGGAACAACACATGGACTAAGGCTTTCACGCACGTCCCTTTGCTAGCAACTCCTCCACTTGCCTTTGAAGTTCCTTGGTTTCCTCCATATTACTTCTATAAGCTGGTCGATTAGGAATTGTTGAGCCCGAAATGAAGTAAATTTGATGCTCAATCCCTCTTAAAGGTGGTAAACCTTTAGGTACATCTTCTGGAAAAACATCTCCAAATTCATGTAAAAGAGAACTAACACAACTAGGCAAAGGGTTATCAAGGCCAAATGTAGAAATCAAGGTCTCTTTGTACCTAGGTACAATCAGACTTCTTTTCTCACAAAAAGCACTCCTTAACTCTGTTTCTTTTGCATAGAAACACTCTCTTTTATTTTCTCTCCCTTTCTCTTTTTCTCTCACCAATGGGCCATTTTTATCATTCTTTTTCTCACACTTGGCCTCTTGTACTCCATTTTTATTTATTTTACCCTCACCACTAGAATTCCTTTCAAATGATCTCAAAATCTTCACTTGATCTTCATACACTTGTTTAGGTGACAATGGAGCGAGAGTGAAATTTAAACCATTTAGGTTGAAAGAATAATGATTCTTAAAGCCATCATGCAAAGCTTTTCTATCAAACTGCCATGGAAGACCAAGAAGAATATGGCTAGCATGCATAGGCACAACATTACAACAAATTTCATCTTTGTATCTCCCAATTGCAAAAGAAAACAGAACCTGCTTTGCTACTCTCACCTCTCTACAATCATTCAACCATTGCAGCTTGTAGGGACTAGGATGTTTTGTGCATGCTAACTCTAATTTATCTATAAAATAAGTACTAGCAACATTTGCACAACTACCCCCCATCAATGATCATGCTGCACACTTTTCCATTCACAATGCAACGAGTATGGAAAATGTTCTCTCTTTGATTACTTTCTTCATCTTTAATTTTCATGTTTAAAGCTCTTCTAATAACCAAAGATTCACCATGGGCAGGATATTCAATGATATGTTCAATTTCCTCTAATGGTGGCATGCTATCATTATCATCATCATCACTTTCATGTTCACTAGCACTATCAATTTCACCATTATCTCATATCAACATGATTTTCTTATTTGGACATTGAGATGCTTTATTACCTACTCCTAAACACCTAAAGCATTTAATGGTACTATGCTTTTGATTAGAGTTAGATGTTTTAGAGTTACCTTTAGGGTCAGCTGGAACTTGTTTTTCCTTTCCTTTCCAGATAGCCTCCTTCCCTTTAGAATTATCATCTTTCTTTGGCCATTTTGAAGTGAAACTAGAGCTGGAATTAGAAAATCCCTTTGCTGCTCCCTTGAGTTTCAGTTGCTTCTTCACTTTCATGGCCATGTGTACCATATCTTCAAGCTCCACATAATGATGTAATTTAATTATGTTAGCAATCTCTCTATTCAGCCCACTCAAAAATTGAGCCATAGTGATTTCTGGATCCTCCTCTATATTAGTTCTACTCATGATCATCTCCATCTCTTTATGGCAATCCTCCACTGACATGGATCTTTGAGTTAACCGCTGCAGTTTTTGGTGAAGCTCCCTATAGTAGTAAGATGGTAAAAATCTCTTTCTCATCACAATTTTCATTTCAGCCCAAGTATTGATGGTTCTTTCTCCATTTCTCCTCTTGGAAATCATCAATTGATCCCACCAAATTAGTGCATAATATGTGAATTCAACTGCTGCAATTTTAACTTTCTTCATTTCACTATAATTATGACAATCAAACACCAACTCAACTTTTCTTTCCCATTCAAGGTAAGCTTCAACATCATTTCTCCCTTTGAATGATGGTATCTTCATTTTTATGGAAGATATGTTACTATCCCTTTGTTGAGGTCTTCTTTGAGTAATTGATTCCTCACTTTCTTCATCATCTTCCCTTTCTACCTCATCATCATTCATCATGTTTCCTCTCCCTCTATTTTGCCCCCTTCGATTAGTATTATTTTGCTGCCTTTGCATTATGCTGTCTACATCACCTCTCATGTTGTTTATGACCAAATCAAACCTTTCAAATTTCCTTTGCATTGCCTCTAACATGAAGGCTATGTCATTCATGGTCATATCACGTTTTTCACCTCTAGAATTTGACATGGTATAAGAACCTGCAAGAAAATGTTAGTAAAGAAAAATTTTCTCACCACACTCCCTTGCGTGTTTCACTCATAATCAGATTGTCACTCCTTTTGTATTTCACTCAAAACTAGATCCTTGTTACCTCTCAATTCTCCTTTTATCATGTTGAATTTTAGAACTACATCCACTTAAATTAAGTAAAACAAGTTTTGTTTTAAAGACTCTACAAGGAACCTAATGAACAAAATGACTTCAGCAATTCTAGAAGCAATTTAATTTAAACAAGTATTTGTGTTAATCAAAACAAAGTAACTATGATTGAGAATTAGCTACTTAATGCATACAAAAAACAAGAGGTATATGAAAGAATGAAACTAAGAATAGAAAGAAAAACAATTTTGAATATTGAAAAATAGAATTCAAATCACTCCAATGAGTAATTTCAATATGCAACCTAAATCTATTCCCATGCAAGCTATGCTCTAAATATCATATTTTAAATGCTAAATGGATGCATAATGAGGAGCTGATGTAATTTGATCAAATATAATAAGGTAGCAAGTTGTTAATGGTATAAATATGCAAAAAAAAAAAATCTTAATCACTCGTGTAGAAAAATATTGGACAGAAATAGGTACGAATTTTTTTTTTCTTTTATGTTGAGGAAGTTGAATCTGATTCTCTTTTTTTTTCTTTTTTCTTTTGATCTTTTCCTTCTTCTTTTTTTGAAATTTTAATAAACAAGGATAGAAATTGAAAAGATAAACAAAAATCCATAGATTTGAAGAATAAGAGCAAGGTGCAACAAGAACAGAAAATGAGGAGACATAGAACTGAATCTGGTTCCTTTTTTTTTTTCTTTTGTGATGAGGATCTGATTGCTAGCATACAACACCAAGGACCTGTTACTCGATCAATGGCAAGAAAACTTCAAGGATTAGTTTCCAAACATCTATATGTTCTCAATACAATTGGAACGTTAAGACTTGAAGAAAATAATAGCAAAGAAGCTGTTTGGTTGCGCGTGTCCAAATTGCAATCTTCCCAAGAGGCCAATTGATCCAAAGGAGTTAGAATACATATTGGCATCCATCATTATACCTTTGGGAGCTAAATACATACCATTCACGTACCATTGGATGCCCATATATTAAGAGTGGCTGAAACTCACATTGGGAGTCAAAGATGCCTTTTAAAAGCTAGTGGGAGACAAGCTATATGGCTGCCCATGCCTTTTAAAAGCTAGTGGGAGACAAGCTATATGGCTGCCCAATTTGTTTTATGTAACCACATCATTATATTTGTATTTTTCCATCATTTCACTTGTTTTATGCTTTCTTTAAGTCTTTAAAAATAGATGTAATGGCAGACTTTGAACTTAATGAATATTCTGAGTTTTCTCTCCATTTTTGAGAGCTTTTGAGAGGTTTTTAGCCTTCTTTTGAGTTCTGGTTAGAACTTGCACGAATTCCTTGCAAAAATAACCAAGTTTGCTAGGTCTTAACTTATATTCAAGGTTTTTCCTTCACAAGTTGGGGTTGGGTCTTGAATCTTTGGTTTCCAGCCACATAGCTTCAGTTTTACATCACAAGTTGGTGTTGGGTTGAAGGTGCTAGTTGGTGTTCTTATGTTTTGGAGACGATCCGTAGCTTGAGCTTCCTTAGGAATTAAATCCCAGCAAGGCAGGCTCACATCATTTGGTATCAGAGCTTAGGCTCTCCAAATCAGGTTTTTAGCATTATTCCTTCTTGTTTATGTAAAAAAAATATTTTCTTCCTTTGAGTCGTTTTTTTTGCCATTAGTTTAATTTCTACAAGCTGTATGCTTTCTTGTTTCTTTGAGTCCTTCTTCCTTAGTGTTGTTGCTGGATTAATTTAAAAAAAAAGAAAGAAAAAAAATCAAAGAAAAAAAAACAGCAACTAATCTCTAAAATTTGCTATTGGGTTAGAAACTGAAGTTGGGTTTGCACATAACCAAATCTTCTTAAATTTTATATGCTTGTTTCAGATGGTAAAATTAGCTTGGAAATCAAATTTTAAGTCAAAATTCGTCCATTTGCCTCGTTATCCATATATTGCAGCCAATTTAGCTAGTTTTGTGTCCAAAAGTGAACGTGTATGTAAACATGTCCAAATCCTTTCAAATTTTACAAGCATGTTTTAGATATTTAGCTAAGCCTACATATTAAATTTCATGTCAAAATTCGTTCGTTTGCTTGGTTGTCCATATATTACCGCTAGTTAGCCATTTTTGGGTCCAGAATATAAATGTTTCATAAGAGACCTAAAAATTCGTTTTTTCTTCTTCCATTTCTCAATATATTGTCCTAAATCTAGTTTTGTCAAATTCTTCCCTTTGGTGATGTTTGCCTAAAATTTCAGTGTCTTTCGTCCTTAGGTTTCAAATATCAGATATTCTGTTTTTTCCAGCTTGGGTTACTCTTGTTCCATTCTTGAATGTGTTTTAAACCTTGCAATTTAGTTATTTAGTTGAGGAAATATTAAGTTCTTGATAGAACTTGAAAGGGGCTGAAGTGAGTGGAAAAAGGCATAGAGTGGTGAGACTGTTGAGGGTAAAAAGCCAAAGTTTGAGTGAAACACAGATTGAGTGTTACCAGATTAGAGTAAAACACGTGAGGGAGTGTGTGAGGAAATATTTCTAACATTTGTTTTGCAGCAATCAGTATGTCAACAAAACGAGATAGTGATCGAGAGAGCAACCAACCCCAAGAGGAGCCATAAGCTTCTTATGTTCTTAAGGCATTGCAATCTCAATTTCAAAGGATGAATGTGTTATTTGTTGATATTAGAGAACAGATGGAAAAACACTCAAAGAAAATTGAAGAATTGCAGCAAGCAAGCTCTACAAATCAAAAGAATTTAGGAAAGGATGAAAGAGATAATTTTCATAGGGAGCAAAACACAAATAGGGGGCAGAATAGAGGTAGGCGTGCTCGACTAAATGATTTGCCAGTTTTCAATGAATTGGAGGATGTAGATGAAGATAATCTTGATGATGACGATGGGCAGCAATCTGTTGCACTTGATGATGTTATTAGACCAAGATATATGAGAGGTAATATGGGTGGTAGAGGTGGTGGAAAAAATATTAGGCAAGAAACTATGGAAAATGCAAGAGGGAGAGTAGACAGCAATGTTAATGGAATTAAAATGAAAATTCCATCATTCCAAGGCAAAGCAAATCCAGATGCATACTTGGAATGGGAGAGAAAGACCGAACTCATCTTTGATTGCCACAACTATAGTGAGCAAAAGAAGGTGACACTTGCTGTGGTAGAGTTTACTGATTATGCATTAGTTTGGTGGGATCAATTACTCACTAAACGAAGAATAAATGGCATGAGAGGAGTGCAAACTTGGGATGAGCTGAAACAAGTCATGAGAGATAGATTTGTACCACAACACTACTATAGGGAGTTACATCAACGATTACAAGGTCTGGTACAAGGCAATAAAAGTGTGGAAGAATATTTTCAAGAGATGGAAATGGCTATGATACGAGCTAATATAGAAGAAGAAAGGGAAGCAACTATGGCATGGTTTCTACATGGGCTGAAAGATGAAATTGCCGACATAGTGGAGCTGCATCATTATGTGGAGCTTGATGACATGTTAAATATGGCAATCAAGGTAGAAAAACAACTCAAGAAGAAGAAAACAACCAAATCGGGAATGAGAATGAATTCTGCCAATAATGTTCCTTGGAAGCCAAATTGGAAGAAAGGGGAATCTAGTGAGAATAAATTTGTTTCAAAGGAGAAGAAAGAGGGGAACAAGGCTGGAGAAAAACCCATTGTGATTGATAAGGGTAAGGCACCAATGAACTCCAATGGAAGAAAAAGAGACATCCAATGTTTTCGATGTTTAGGGAAAGGCCATTATGCTAGAGAATGTCCAAATAAAAGGGTGATGGTGGTGAGGCCGAGTGGTGATATTGAATCTGAAGATGATGAAGTTGTAGATGAAGATTCAGATGTTAACATTCAACCTTTGGATGAAGATAGTGATGTAGAGCATGCTGTGCATGGAAATGCTCTTGTTGTTATGCGTGCTTTAAATATACAGTTGAAGGAAGATGAAGGTGATGAACTGCAAAGAGAAAATATTTTTCATGCTAGATGTTTAGTCAAAGAAAAAGTTTGTAGTATGATCATAGATGGTGGGAGTTGTGTTAATGTGGCTAGCACTCTACTAGCAGAGAAACTTGCATTTCCTACTACAAAACATCCTAATCCATACAGATTGCAGTGGTTGAATGATAGTGGAGAAGTTAAGGTGACCAAGCAAGTATTATTGTCATTTACCATTGGGAGGTATAAGGATGAAGTGTTGTGCGATGTAGTTCCCATGCATGCTAGTCATATCCTACTTGGGAGGCCATGGCAATATGATAGAAAAGCAACACATGACGAGTTTAAGAATAGGTATTCATTTGATTTTGAAGGCCGAAAGGTGACTCTTGCACCTTTAACACCTATGGAGGCTTTTGAAGACCAAAAGCGAGTACAAGCTGCCATGCAAGAGAAAATGCAAAGAGAGGTTGAAAAGAGGGAGAGAGAAAAGAAAGATCAAGAGGAAAAACAAAGAATAAAAACTGAGAGAGAAAAAGAAAAAGAGAAAAAGAAGAAATTACATAATAAAAATGAGAGTGGAGAGAAGAAAGTAAGTTTAGTTGCTAGGGGGAAAGATGTGAGGCAAGCATACTCTTCTGATAGTATGATGCTCCTTTTGATATGTAAGGGAGTTTTTCTTAATGTAACTGACCTTGATACATCTATTCCTAGTGTTGCTTTGACTTTGTTGCAGGAATTTGAAGATGTCTTTCCAAATGAGGTACCGAGTGGATTGCCACCCATTAGAGGAATAGAACATCAAATTGATTTCATTCCTGGAGCTGTAATTCCAAATCATCCAGCATATAGGACAAATCCTCAAGAGGTCAAGGAGTTGCAAAAACAGGTGGATGAGCTGCTTGCGAAAGGTCATGTTAGGGAGAGCATGAGTCCATGTGCTGTGCCGGTACTTCTAGTACCTAAAAAGGATGGATCAATGCGAATGTGTGTGGATTGTGGTGCTATCAATAAAATCACTGTAAAGTATAGACATCCAATTCCTAGACTTGATGATATGCTTGATGAATTGCATGGCGCATGTATATTTTCAAAAATTGATCTTAAAAGTGGTTATCATCAAATAAGAATGAGATTAGGAGATGAATGGAAAACAACTTTTAAGACTCAATATGGTTTGTATGAATGGTTAGTCATGCCTTTTGGACTAAGCAATGCACCTAGTACTTTCATGAGATTAATGAATCATGTCTTACGTGCTTTTCTTGGAAAGTTTGTTGTTGTGTATTTTGATGATATTTTAGTGTATAGTCAAAGTTTAAATGATCATTTAATGCATTTAAGATGTGTGCTTGAAGTTCTTAGGAAAGAGAAATTGTATGCAAATTTAAAGAAATGTACATTCTGCATGGAAAAAGTCATTTTCTTAGGATTTGTAGTGAGTGGGAAAGGAATTGAGGTTGATGAGGATAAGGTAAAAGCCATCAAAGAGTGGCCTACACCAAAATCCGTTACTGATGTTAGGAGTTTTCATGGTCTTGCTAGTTTTTATAGGAGATTTGTTAGAGACTTTAGTACAATTGCAGCGCCATTAAATGAAATTGTGAAGAAAAATGTGGGGTTCAAATGGAATGAGGAACAGGAGCATGCATTTAGATTACTAAAAGAAAAATTATGTTCTGCATCATTACTTGCATTACCTGATTTTTCTAAGACTTTTGAAGTTGAATGTGATGCTTCCGGAGTGGGTATAGGTGCTGTTTTGATGCAGGAAAGAAGACCAATTGCATACTTTAGTGAGAAGCTAAGTGGAGCTCCTTTGAATTACTCTACTTATGATAAGGAGATGTATGCATTAGTGAGGGCGTTGGAGACGTGGCAGCATTATCTTTGGCCAAAGGAGTTTGTTATTCATAGTGATCATGAATCACTAAAATACTTGAAAGGACAAAGCAAGCTGAACAAACGCCATGCCAAATGGAGTGAATTTATTGAAGCGTTTCCATATGTGATTCAATATAAGCAAGGAAAAGAAAATGTTGTTGCTGATGCCTTATCTAAGAGGTATGCCCTAATCTCTATGCTTGATGCTAGACTTCTAGGATTTGAGCATATGAAAGAATTGTATAAGCATGACTCTGAATTTGCACAAATATATGCCTCTTGTGAAAATGCTGCCTTTGAAAAATTTTATAAGCATGATGGTTTCTTATTTAGAGAGAAACGACTTTGTGTTCCAAATAGCTCTATAAGAGGATTGCTTGTAAGAGAGTCACATGGGGGAGGTTTAATGGGACATTTTGGGGTGGCTAAAACATTAGAAATTCTGAATGAACATTTTTATTGGCCACATATGAGGAAAGATGTAGAGAAATTTTGTGCTAAATGCGTGACATGTATGAAAGCAAAGTCCAAAGTAAGACCACATGGTTTGTATATGCCTTTAAGTGTACCTAGTGAACCTTGGGTAGACTTATCTATGGACTTTATTTTGGGGCTACCTAGGACAAAAAAGGGTCATGATAGTTTATTTGTTGTGGTTGATAGATTTTCTAAAATGGCACATTTCATTCCATGTCATAAAACTGATGATGCATGCCATATATCTGATTTGTTCTTTAGAGAAGTAGTGAGATTGCATGGTATTCCTAGGACCATAGTAAGTGATCGAGATGTAAAATTTTTGAGTCATTTTTGGAAAGTCCTATGGGGAAAGTTAGGTACAAAGCTTTGTTTCTCTACTACATGCATCCGCAAACAGATGGGCAAACGAAAGTTGTTAATAGGACTGTGGGCACTCTTCTTCGTACCATGATTAAACAAAATTTGAAGACATGGGAGGAATGCATACCATTTATTGAATTTGCATATAATAGATCAATGCATTCATCCACTGGATTTTCACCTTTTGAGCTTGTCTATGGTTTTAATCCACTTACTCCATTAGATTTATTGTCTCTTCCTACTAATGAGCTTACTAGTTTTGATGGTAAAAAGAAAGCTGAATTGGTGAAGCAAATGCATCAAAGGGCCAAGCAACAAATGGAGAAGATTAATGAGAATAGAGCAACCAAAGTAAACAAAGGAAGGAAAAAGATGGTGTTCCAGCCTGGTGATCTGGTATGGGTTCATTTGCGAAAAGAAAGGTTTCCTACACAAAGGAAATCAAAATTGCAGCCGAGAAGTGATGGACCATTTGAAGTACTCGAAAGGATTAATGATAATGCCTACAAGATTAATCTACCAGGTGAGTATGGTGTAAGTGCAACTTTTAATGTTTCTGATCTTGCTCCTTACTATGCAGATGATGAAGATTCGAGGACGAATTCTTTTGAAGAGGGAGAGGATGATGAGGATCTGATTGCTAGCATACAACACCAAGGACCTGTTACTCGATCAATGGCAAGAAAACTTCAAGGATTAGTTTCCAAACATCTATATGTTCTCAATACAATTGGAACGTTAAGACTTGAAGAAAATAAGAGCAAAGAAGCTGTTTGGTTGCACGTGTCCAAATTGCAATCTTCCCAAGAGGCCAATTGACCCAAAGGAGTTAGAATACATATTGGCATCCATCATTATACCTTTGGGAGCTAAATACATACCATTCACATACCATTGGATGCCCATATATTAAGAGTGGCTGAAACTCACATTAGGAGTCAAAGATGCCTTTTAAAAGCTAGTGGGAGACAAGCTATATGGCTGCCCATGCCTTTTAAAAGCTAGTGGGAGACAAGCTATATGGCTGCCCAATTTGTTTTATGTAACCACATCATTATATTTGTATTTTTCCATCATTTCACTTGTTTTATGCTTTCTTTAAGTCTTTAAAAATAGATGTAATGGCAGACTTTGAACTTAATGAATATTCTGAGTTTTCTCTCCATTTTTGATAGGTTTTTAGCCTTCTTTTGAGTTCTGGTTAGAACTTGCACGAATTCCTTGCAAAAATAACCAAGTTTGCTAGGTCTTAACTTATATTCAAGGTTTTTCCTTCACAAGTTGGGGTTGGGTCTTGAATCTTTGGTTTCCAGCCATATAGCTTTAGTTTTACATCACAAGTTGGTGTTGGGTTGAAGGTGCTGGTTGGTGTTCTCATGTTTTGGAGACGATCCGTAGCTTGAGCTTCCTTAGAAATTAAATCCCAGCAAGGCAGGCTCACATCATTTTGGATAATTAAAACATAAAAGATACCTAGAGATTTATCTTCAAGCCAAAGCTGTGATACCAAATGATGCGGAACTCATGGATCAAATATTACATCTAGAACCCCACATACACATCTAGCATAGAATCTTAGAACTCAAAAAACAAATCCTCCCCACCAAACCCACAACTAACTTGTAATTGAGAACTTGGGTGATTGGAATGAAGAAATGAATTGATTTAAACGCCACAAGTCAGATTGATAAGTTAGAACCAATTTTTCATGCAACAAGAACAAGAAGAAAAACCTCTCAAACTTGAAAACACTTAGATTACAATGATAACAATCTAAAAATTCGTAGTCACCCCCTTGAGTTTTTTCCCCTCCCTATATAGTTGGAAAAGAAGAACTAATGGCTTAAAAGTCTAGGTTTACATGTACCTAGTCACAATAGCATCAATTATTTATCCACATCAATAATATATTCTAAATTACTGCCCATAATTTTGAAAACATTGATGGGCAGATTCTACATGCATGTTGGTGTTGGTTCACATGTGTCTAGCCACACTAGCACTAAACTACATCAATATGATATTCCAAATTTGTGCTAATGCCCATCACCATACTTATGGGTAGATTCTTCATGCTTCTTAGTGAGTTTTTGACTTCCTCTTCATGATTCCTCATATTCAGTATAAGTTGGTCTCCCTCTTCATTAATCCACCTTTGAATGAAGTGTTGGAACTCATGCTGGAGTTTCTTTAATTGTGATCTTGTGATTGTCCCACTTGGCATAATGATATCATCAACATATTTGCTACCTTATGTAGATTCATCAAGCTTGCTTATAGTTTCCTCATCATTTTCCTTCAATTCCAAGTTGCTATTTTTTATTATTGTTATTACAATTTTGTCCCTATTTCTTTTGTTTCCCTTTACACCATAATTAACAATTTGATTCTTGTTAATTTGAAAATTTTAAATTCAAGCAGCAAAGTCTTCATATCTTTCTTACTCATTTCATTTCCTTCATTTTGGTCTACTTGCTTCTAGTTTTGTGCCATCTTCTTTGTTAAGTATTTCCATTGCATTCCTAGTTTTATTTTTTTTTTAATTTGCTGTTTTGTGAATATTTTGGTTTGAGAATTAATTCTGAAGTGCAATTGAGAATAACAAGCTTGAGTGATTAAAGGCTTGAGTGCGTGAGCTTAAAAAGAGGGTAAAAGCCTACTCTTGAGTCAAATATGAGAGTTGTGAAGAATTAAATGAGTACAAAACTAAGGGAGTGAATTGTGAGGTTTCTTTTATTACTGGCCATTTTCTTACAGCTTTTATTATTTTAAAAAAATTATGGCTAGAAGAGATGGGAAAGAACAGTTGCAGAAGGAAGAAGTCAAAATGTGCCTAATTTAAAATTGATATATAAGGCCTTCATGAGTGTGTTCAAGAAGTTGTCTACTAGGATGGATGGGTTAGATGAGAGAATTAATGAAGCTAGTAGAACCCATAACCATAATAGATCAAATGACAGTCAAAGGAATAGGGAGGATGATGAGGATCTGATTGCTAGCATACAACACCAAGGACCTGTTACTCGATCAATGGCAAGAAAACTTCAAGGATTAGTTTCCAAACATCTATATGTTCTCAATACAATTGGAACGTTAAGACTTGAAGAAAATAAGAACAAAGAAGCTGTTTGGTTGCACGCGTCCAAATTGCAATCTACCCAAGAGGCCAATTGACCAAAAGGAGTTAGAATACATATTGGCATCCATCATTATACCTTTGGGAGCTAAATACATACCATTCACGTACCATTGGATGCCCATATATTAAGAGTGGCTGAAACTCACATTGGGAGTCAAAGATGCCTTTTAAAAGCTAGTGGGAGACAAGCTGATGTGAGCCTGCCTTGCTGGGATGTAATTCCTAAGGAAGCTAAAGCTACAGATCGTCTCCAAAACATAAGAACACGAACCAGCACCTTCAACCCAACACCAACTTGTGATGTAAAACTGAAGCTATATGACTGGAAACCAAAGATTCAAGACCCAAACCCAACTTGTGAAGGAAAAACCTTGAATATAAGTTAAAACCTAGCAAACTTGGTTATTTTTGCAAGGAATTCGTGCAAGTTCTAACCAGAACTCAAAAGAAGGCTAAAAACCTCTCAAAATGGAGAGAAAACTCAGAATATTCATTAAGTTCAAAGTCTGCCATTACATCTATTTTTAAAGACTTAAAGAAAGCATAAAACAAGTGAAATGATGGAAAAATACAAATATAATGATGTGGTTACATAAAACAAATTGGGCAGCCATATAGCTTGTCTCCCACTAGCTTTTAAAAGGCATGGGCAGCCATATAGCTTGTCTCCCACTAGCTTTTAAAAGGCATCTTTGACTCCCAATGTGAGTTTCAGCCACTCTTAATATATGGGCATCCAATGGTACGTGAATGGTATGTATTTAGCTCCCAAAGGTATAATGATGGATGCCAATATGTATTCTAACTCCTTTGGGTCAATTGGCCTCTTGGGTAGATTGAAATTTGGACACGTGCAACCAAACAGCTTCTTTGCTCTTATTTTCTTCAAGTCTTAACCTTCCAATTGTATTGAGAACATATAGATGTTTGGAAACTAATCCTTGAAGTTTTCTTGCCATTGATCGAGTAACAGGTTCTTGGTGTTGTATGCTAGCAATCAGATCCTCATCATCCTCTCCCTCTTCAAAAGAATTCGTCCTCGAATCTTCATCATCTGCATAGTAAGGAGCAAGATCAGAAACATTAAAAGTTGCACTTACACCATACTCACCTGG
This sequence comes from Garcia nutans, assembly GCA_947685225.1. Classification (NCBI taxonomy): domain Eukaryota; kingdom Viridiplantae; phylum Streptophyta; class Magnoliopsida; order Malpighiales; family Euphorbiaceae; genus Garcia; species Garcia nutans. The sequence goes on from CANTUV010000044.1 coordinate 24,293,782, forward strand.
TAGATTAATCTTGTAGGCATTATCATTAATCCTTTCGAGTACTTCAAATGGTCCATCACTTCTCGGCTGCAATTTTGATTTCCTTTGTGTAGGAAACCTTTCTTTTCGCAAATGAACCCATACCAGATCACCAGGCTGGAACACCATCTTTTTCCTTCCTTTGTTTACATTGGTTGCTCTATTCTCATTAATCTTCTCCATTTGTTGCTTGGCCCTTTGATGCATTTGCTTCACCAATTCAGCTTTCTTTTTACCATCAAAACTAGTAAGCTCATTAGTAGGAAGAGGCAATAAATCTAATGGAGTAAGTGGATTAAAACCATAGACAAGCTCAAAGGGTGAAAATCCAGTGGATGAATGCATTGATCTATTATATGCAAATTCAATAAATGGTATGCATTCCTCCCATGTCTTCAAATTTTGTTCAATCATGGTACGAAGAAGAGTGCCCACAGTCCTATTAACAACTTCCGTCTGCCCATCTATTTGCGGATGGCATGTAGTAGAGAAACAAAGCTTTGTACCTAACTTTCCCCATAGGACTTTCCAAAAATGACTCAAAAATTTTACATCTCGATCACTTACTATGGTCCTATGATTACCATGCAATCTCACTACTTCTCTAAAGAACAAATAAGATATATGGCATGCATCATCAGTTTTATGACATGGAATGAAATGTGCCATTTTAGAAAATCTATCAACCACAACAAATAAACTATCATGACCCTTTTTTGTCCTAGGTAGCCCCAAAATAAAGTCCATAGATAAGTCTACCCAAGGTTCACTAGGTACACTTAAAGGCATATACAAACCATGTGGCCTTACTTTGGACTTTGCTTTCATACATGTCATGCATTTAGCACAAAATTTCTCTACATCTTTCCTCATATGTGGCCAATAAAAATGTTCATTCAGAATTTCTAATGTTTTAGCCACCCCAAAATGTCCCATTAAACCTCCCCCATGTGACTCTCTTACAAGCAATCCTCTTATAGAGCTATTTGGAACACAAAGTCGTTTCTCTCTAAATAAGAAACCATCATGCTTATAAAATTTTTCAAAGGCAGCATTTTCACAAGAGGCATATATTTGTGCAAATTCAGAGTCATGCTTATACAATTCTTTCATATGCTCAAATCCTAGAAGTCTAGCATCAAGCATAGAGATTAGGGCATACCTCCTAGATAAGGCATCAGCAACAACATTTTCTTTTCCTTGCTTATATTGAATCACATATGGAAAAGCTTCAATAAATTCACTCCATTTGGCATGGCGTTTGTTCAGCTTGCTTTGTCCTTTCAAGTATTTTAGTGATTCATGATCACTATGAATAACAAACTCCTTTGGCCAAAGATATTGCTGCCACGTCTCCAACGCCCTAACTAATGCATACATCTCCTTGTCATAAGTAGAGTAATTCAAAGGAGCTCCACTTAGCTTCTCACTAAAGTATGCAATTGGTCTTCTTTCCTGCATCAAAACAGCACCTATACCCACTCCGGAAGCATCACATTCAACTTCAAAAGTCTTAGAAAAATCAGGTAATGCAAGTAATGGAACATAATTTTTCTTTCAGTAATCTAAATGCATGCTCCTGTTCCTCATTCCATCTGAACCCTACATTTTTCTTCACTATTTCATTCAATGGGGCCGCAATTGTGCTAAAATCTCTAACAAACCTCCTATAAAAACTAGCAAGACCATGAAAACTCCTAACATCAGTCATGGATTTTGGTGTAGGCCATTCTTTGATGGCTTTTACCTTATCCTCATCAACCTCAATTCCTTTCCCACTCACTACAAATCCTAAGAAAATGACTTTTTTCATGCAGAATGTACATTTCTTTAAATTTGCATACAATTTCTCTTTCCTAAGAACTTCAAGCACACATCTTAAATGCATTAAATGATCATTTAAACTTTTACTATACACTAAAATATCATCAAAATACACAACAACAAACTTTCCAAGAAAAGCACGCAAGACATGATTCATTAATCTCATGAAAGTACTAGGTGCATTGCTTAGTCCAAAAGGCATGACTAACCATTCATACAAACTATATTGAGTCTTAAAAGCTATTTTCCATTCATCTCCTAATCTCAATCTTATTTGATGATAACCACTTTTAAGATCAATTTTTGAAAACATACATGCACCATGCAATTCATCAAGCATATCATCAAGTCTAGGGATTGGATGTCTATACTTTACAGTGATTTTGTTGACGGCGCGACAATCCACACACATTCGCATTGATCCATCCTTTTTGGGTATCAAAAGTACCGGTACAACGCATGGACTCATGCTCTCTCTGACATGACCCTTTGCAAGTAATTCTTCCACCTGTTTTTGTAACTCTTTGGCCTCTTGAGGATTGGTTCTATATGCTGGCCGATTCGAAATTACAGATCCAGGAACAAAATCAATTTGATGTTATATTCCTCTGATAGGTGGTAGTCCGCTAGATACTTCATCGGGAAAGACATCTTCAAATTAATGCAACAAAGTCAATGCAACACTAGGAATAGGAGGATCAAGGTCAGTTACATTAAGAAAAGTTCCCTTACATAGAAAGAGTAGCATCACATTATTTGAAGAATAGGCTTGCCTCACATCTTTTCCCCTAGCAACTAAACTTACTTTCTTCTCACAACTCTCATTTTTATTGTAGATTTTTTTTCTTTTTCTCATTTTCTTTTTCTTTCTCTTTTTTTATTCTTTGTTTTTCCTCTTGCTCTTTTCTTTCTCTCACTCTCTTTTCAGATTCTTTTTGCATTTTCTCTTCCCTGGCAGCTTGTATTCATTTTTGGTCTTCAAAAGCCTCCATCGGTGTCAAAGGTGCAAGCGTCAACTTTCGACCTTCAAAATCAAAAGAGTACCTATTTTTGAATCCATCATGTATAGACCTTCTATCATATTGCCATGGCCTCCCAAGCAGAATGTGACTAGCATGCATAGGAACAACATCACATAACACTTCATCCTTATACTTCCCAATGGAAAATGTTAGCAGCACTTGCTTAGTCACCCTAACTTCACCACAATCATTAAACCATTGCAACCTATATGGATTAGGATGTTTTGTAGTAGGGAAATCAAGTTTTTCCACTAGTAGAGTACTAGCCACATTCACGCAACTTCCACTGTCTATTATCATGCTACAAACTCTATCTTTAACTAGACACCTAATATGAAAGATATTTTCTCTTTGTAGCTCATCACCATCATCTGCCTTTACTTGGGTATTTAAAGCACGCGTAACAACTAGAACGTTGCCATGTACAGCATGCTCTACATCACTATCATCACCCATAGGTTGAATGTCATCACTTGAATCATCATTAACAGCCTCATCATCTTCAGATTCTATCTCTCCACTTGGCCTCATCATCATTGCCCTTTTATTTGGACATTGTGCAGCATAATGTCCCTTGCCCAAGCAACGAAAACATTGGATGTCTCTAGTTCTTCCACTGGAGTTCATTGGTGCCTTACCCTTATCAATCACAATGGGTTTTTCTCCAGCCTTGTTTCCCTCTTTCTTCTCCTTTGAAACAAATTTACTCTCACTAGATTCCCCTTTCTTCCAATTTGGCTTCCATGGAACATTGTTGGTAGAATTCATTCCCATACCCGATCTGGTTGTTTTCTTCTTCTTGAGTTGTTTTTCTACCTTGATTGTCATATTTAACATATCATCAAGCTCCACATAATGATGCAGCTCCACTATGTCGGCAATTTCATCTTTCAGCCCATGTAGGAACCGTGCCATAGTTGCTTCCCTTTCTTCTTCTATATTAGCTCGTATCATAGCCATTTCCATTTCCTGAAAATATTCTTCCACTTTTATTGCCCTGCACCAGCCCTTATAATCTTTGATGCAACTCTCTATAGTAGTGTTGTGGAACAAATCGATCTCTCATGACTTGTTTCAACTCATCCCAAGTCTTCACTCCTCTCATGCCATTTCTTATTCGTTTAGTGAGTAATTGATCCCACCAAACTAATGCATAATCAGTAAACTCTACCACAGCAAGTGTCACCTTCTTTTGCTCACTATAGTTGTGGCAATCAAAGATGAGTTCAGTCTTTATCTCCCATTCCAAATATGCATCTGGATTTGCTTTTCCTTGGAATGATGGAATTTTCATTTTAATTCCATTAACATTGATGTCTACTCTCCCTCTCCCTCTTGCATTTTCCATAGTTTCTTACTTAATATTTTCGCCACCACCTCTACCACCAATATTACCTCTCATATATCTTGGTCTAATAACATCATCAAGTGCAACAGATTGTTGTCCATCATCATCATCAAGATTATCTTCATCTACATCCTCCAAGTCATTGAAAACTGGCAAATCATTTAGTCCAGCGCGCCTACCTCTATTCTACCCCCTATTTGTGTTTTTCTCCCTATGAAAATTATCTCGTTCATCCCTTCCTAAATTCCTTTGATTTGTAGAGCTTGCTTGCTGCAATTCTTCAATTTTCTTTGAGTGTTTTTCCATCTGTTCTCTAATATCAACAAACAACACATTCATCCTTTGAAATTGAGATTGCAATGCCTTAAGAACATAAGAAGCTTCTGGCGCCTCTTGGGGCTGGTTGCTCTCTCGATCACTATCTCATTTTGTTGACATACTGATTGCTGCAAAACAAATGTTAGAAATATTCTCTCACACACTCCCTCACGTGTTTCACTCTAATTTGGTAACACTCAATCTGTGTTTCACTCAAACTTTGGCTTTTACCCTCTAACAATCTCACCACTCTATGCCTTTTTTCACTCACTTCAGCCCTTTCCAAGTTCTAGCAAGAACTTAATATTTCCTCAACTAAATAACTAAATTGCAAGGTTTAAAACACATTCAAGAATGGAACAAGAGTTAAACAAGCTGGAAAAAAAAAACAGAATATCTGATATTTGAAACCTAAGGACGAAAGACACTGAAATTTTAGACAAACATTACTAAAGGGAAGAATTTGACAAAACTGGATTTAGGTAATATATTGAGACAAAATGGAAGAAGAAAAATGAATTTTTAGGTCTCTTATGAAATGTTTATGTTCTGGACCCAAAAATGGCTAACTAGCGGTAATATATGGACAACCAAGCAAATGAACGAATTTTGACATGAAATTTAATATGTAGGCTTAGCTAAATATCTAAAACATGCCTGTAAAATTTGAAAGGATTTGGACATGTTTACATACACGTTCACTTTTGGACACAAAACTTGCTAAATTGGCTGCAATATATGGATAACTAGGCAAATGGAGGAATTTTGACTTAAAATTTGATTTCCAAGCTAAGTTTAGCATCTGAAACAAGCATATAAAATTTGAGAAGATTTGGTTATGTGCAAACCCAACTTCAGTTTCTAACTCACTAGCAAATTTGAGAGATTAGTTGCTGCTTTCTCTTTTTTTTTTCTTTTCTGTTCTTTCTTTCTTTCTTTTTTTTTTTAAATTAATCCAGCAACAACATTAAGGAAGAAGGACTCAAAGAAACAAGAAAGCATACAGCTTGTAGAAATTAAACTAATGGCAGAAAATGACTCAAAGGAAGACAATATTTTTTTTTGACATAAACAAGAAGGAATGATGCTAAAAACCTGATTTGGAGAGCCTAAGCTCTGATACCAAATGATGTGAGCCTGCCTTTCTGGGATTTAATTTCTAAGGAAGCTCAAGCTATGGATCGTCTCCAAAACATAAGAACACCAACCAGCACCTTCAACCCAACACCAACTTGTGATGTAAAACTGAAGCTATATGGCTGGAAACCAAAGATTCAAGACCCAACCCCAACTTGTGAAGGAAAAACCTTGAATATAAGTTAAGACCTAGCAAACTTGGTTATTTTTGCAAAGAATTCGTGCAAGTTCTAACCAGAACTCAAAAGAAGGCTAAAAACCTCTCAAAGCTCTCAAAAATGGAGAGAAAACTCAGAATATTCATTAAGTTCAAAGTCTGCCATTACATCTATTTTTAAAGACTTAAAGAAAGAATAAAACAATTGAAATGATGGAAAAATACAAATATAATGATGGGGTTACATAAAACAAATTGGGCAGCCATATAGCTTGTCTCCCACTAGCTTTTAAAAGGCATGGGCAGCCATATAGCTTGTCTCCCACTAGCTTTTAAAAGGCATCTTTGACTCCCAATGTGAGTTTCAGCCACTCTTAATATATGGGCATCCAATGGTGATGAGGATCTGATTGCTAGCATACAACACCAAGGACCTGTTACTCGATCAATGGCAAGAAAACTTCAAGGATTAGTTTCCAAACATCTATATGTTCTCAATACAATTGGAACGTTAAGACTTGAAGAAAATAAGAGCAAAGAAGCTGTTTGGTTGCATGTGTCCAAATTGCAATCTACCCAAGAGGCCAATTGACCCAAAGGAGTTAGAATACATATTGGCATCCATCATTATACCTTTGGGAGCTAAATACATACCATTCACGTTCCATTGGATGTCCATATATTAAGAGTGGCTGAAATTCACATTGGGAGTCAAAGATGCCTTTTAAAAGCTAGTGGGAGACAAGCTATATGGCTGCCCATGCCTTTTAAAAGCTAGTGGGAGACAAGCTATATGACTGCCCAATTTGTTTTATGTAACCACATTATTATATTTGTATTTTTCCATCATTTCACTTGTTTTATGCTTTCTTTAAGTCTTTAAAAACATATGTAATGGCAGATTTTGAACTTAATGAATATTCTGAGTTTTCTCTCCATTTTTGAGAGCTTTGAGAGGTTTTTAGCCTTCTTTTGAGTTCTTGTTAGAACTTGCACGAATTCCTTGCAAAAATAACCAAGTTTGCTAGGTCTTAACTTATATTCAAGGTTTTTCCTTCACAAGTTGGGGTTGGGTCTTGAATCTTTGGTTTCCAGCCATATAGCTTCAGTTTTACATCACAAGTTGGTGTTGGGTTGAAGGTACTGGTTGGTGTTCTTATGTTTTGGAGATGATCCGTAGCTTGAGCTTCCTTAGGAATTAAATCCCAGCAAGGCAGGCTCACATCATTTGGTATCAGAGCTTAGGCTCTCCAAATCAGGTTTTTAGCATCATTCCTTCTTGTTTATGTCAAAAATATATATATTGTCTTCCTTGGAGTCATTTTTTTTGCCATTAGTTTAATTTCTACAAGCTGTATGCCTTCTTGTTTCTTTGAGTCCTTCTACCTTAATGTTGTTGCTGGATTAAATTAAAAAAAAAAGAAAGAAAGAAAGAACGAAAAAAAAAAGAAGTAAATTCGTGGCCCTTGGATTAGAAATTAAAGATTTTTAAGCAATGGGTGGATTCTCACAGGCTTCCAGTTTTTTTCACAAGGGGGTGTGAAAATTTCTGGCTTCCAGTTTTTTTTTCACAGGGGGTTGTGAAAATTTTTGCCTTCTCACAGGGGGTTGTGACAATTTCTGCCTTCCAAAAGTGAATGTGTATGTAAACATGTCCAAATCCTTTCAAATTTTACAGGCATGTTTTAGATATTCAGCTAAGCATACATATTAAATTTCATGTCAAAATTCGTTCGTTTGCTTGGTTGTCCATATATTACCGCTAGTTAGCCATTTTTGGGTCCATAATATAAACGTTTCATAAGAGACCTAAAAATTCGTTTTTCTTCTTCCATTTTGTCTCAATATATTGTCCTAAATCCAGTTTTGTCAAATTCTTCCCTTTGGTAATGTTTGTCTAAAATTTTAGTGTCTTTCGTCCTTAGGTTTCAAATATCATATATTCTGTTTTTTTTCAGCTTGTGTTACTCTTGTTCCATTCTTGAATGTGTTTTAAACCTTGCAATTTAGTTATTTAGTTGAGGAAATATTAAGTTCTTGCTAGAACTTGGAAGGGGCTGAAGTGAGTGGAAAAAGGCATAGAGTGGTGAGATTGTTAGAGGGTAAAAGCCAAAGTTTGAGTGAAATACAGATTGAGTGTTACCATATTAGAGTGAAACACGTGAGGGAGAGTGTGAGAGAATATTTCTAACATTTGTTTTGCAGCAATCAGTATGTCAACAAAACGAGATAGTGATCGAGAGAGCAACCGACCCCAAGAAGAGCCAGAAGCTTCTAATGTTCTTAAGGCATTGCAATCTCAATTTCAAAGGATGAATGTGTTGTTTGTTGATATTAGAGAACAGATGGAAAAACACTCAAAACAAATTGAAGAATTGCAGCAAGCAAGCTCTACAAATCAAAGGAATTTAGGAAGGGATGAACGAGATAATTTTCATAGGGAGCAAAACACAAATAGGGGGCAGAATAGAGGTAGGCGTGCTGGACTAAATGATTTGCCAGTTTTCAATGAATTGGAGGATGTAGATGAAGATAATCTTGATGATGATGATGGGCAGCAATCTGTTGCACTTGATGATGTTATTAGACCAAGATATATGAGAGGTAATATGGGTGGTAGAGGTGGTGGCAGAAATATTAGGCAAGAAACTGTGGAAAATGCAAGAGGGAGAGGGAGAGTAGACAGCAATGTTAATGGAATTAAAATGAAAATTCCATCATTCCAAGGCAAAGCAAATCCAGATGCATACTTGGAATGGGAGAGAAAGACTGAACTCATCTTTGATTGCCACAACTATAGTGAGCAAAAGAAGGTGACACTTGTTGTGGTAGAGTTTACTGATTATGCATTAGTTTGGTGGGATCAATTACTCACTAAACGAAGAAGAAATGGCATGAGAGGAGTGCAGACTTGGGATGAGCTGAAACAAGTCATGAGAGATAGATTTGTACCACAACACTACTATAGGGAGTTACATCAACGATTACAAGGGCTGGTACAAGGCAATAAAAGTGTGGAAGAATATTTTCAAGAGATGGAAATGGCTATGATACGAGCTAATATAGAAGAAGAAAGGGAAGCAACTATGGCACGGTTTCTACATGGGCTGAAAGATGAAATTGCCGACATAGTGGAGCTGCATCATTATGTGGAGCTTGATGACATGTTAAATATGGCAATCAAGGTAGAAAAACAACTCAAGAAGAAGAAAACAACCAGATCTGGAATGGGAATGAATTCTGCCAATAATGTTCCTTGGAAGCCAAATTGGAAGAAAGGGGAATCTAGTGAGAATAAATTTGTTTCAAAGGAGAAGAAAGAGGGGAACAAGGCTGGAGAAAAACCCATTGTGATTGATAAGGGTAAGGCCCCAATGAACTCCAATGGAAGAACAAGAGACATCCAATGTTTCCGATGTTTAGGGAAAGGGCATTATGCTAGAGAATGTCCAAATAAAAGGGTGATGGTGGTGAGGCCGAGTGGTGATATTGAATCTGAAGATGATGAAGTTGTAGATGAAGATTCAGATGTTAACATTCTACCTTTGGATGAAGATAGTGATGTAGAGCATGCTGTGCATGGAAGTGCTCTTGTTGTTATGCGTGCTTTAAATATACAGGTGAAGGAAGATGAAGGTGATGAACTGCAAAGAGAAAATATTTTTCATACTAGATGTTTAGTCAAAGAAAAAGTTTGTAGTATGATCATAGACGGTGGGAGTTGTGTTAATGTGGCTAGCACTCTACTAGTAGAGAAACTTGCATTTCCTACTACAAAACATCCTAATCCATACAGATTGCAGTGGTTGAATGATAGTGGAGAAGTTAAGGTGACCAAGCAAGTATTATTGTCATTTACCATTGGGAGGTATAAGGATGAAGTGTTGTGTGATGTAGTTCCCATGCATGCTAGTCATATCCTACTTGGGAGGCCATGGCAATATGATAGAAAACCAACACATGATGGGTTTAAGAATAAGTATTCATTTGATTTTGAAGGCCGAAAGGTGACTCTTGCACCTTTAACACCTATGGAGGCTTTTGAAGACCAAAAGAGAGTACAAGCTGCCATGCAAGAGAAAATGCAAAGAGAGGTTGAAAAGAGGGAGAGAGAAAAGAAAGATCAAGAGGAAAAACAAAGAATAAAAGCTGAGAGAGAAAAAGAAAAAGAGAAAAAGAAGAAATTACATAATAAAAATGAGAGTGGAGAGAAGAAAGTAAGTTTAGTTGCTAGGGGGAAAGATGTGAGGCAAGCATACTCTTCTGATAGTATGATGCTCCTTCTGATATGTAAGGGAGTTTTTCTTAATGTAACTGACCTTGATCCATCTATTCCTAGTGTTGCTTTGACTTTGTTGCAGGAATTTGAAGATGTCTTTCCAAATGAGGTACCGAGTGGATTGCCACCCATTAGAGGAATAGAACATCAAATTGATTTCATTCCTGGAGCAGTAATTCCAAATCGTCCAGCATATAGGACAAATCCTCAAGAGGTCAAGGAGTTGCAAAAACAGGTGGATGAGCTGCTTGCGAAAGGTCATGTTAGGGAGAGCATGAGTCCATGTGCTGTGCCAGTACTTCTAGTACCTAAAAAGGATGGATCAATGCGAATGTGTGTGGATTGTCGTGCTATCAATAAAATCACTGTAAAGTATAGACATCCAATTCCTAGACTTGATGATATGCTTGATGAATTGCATGGTGCATGTATATTTTCAAAAATTGATCTTAAAAGTGGTTATCATCAAATAAGAATGAGATTAGGAGATGAATGGAAAACAGCTTTTAAGACTCAATATGGTTTGTATGAATGGTTAGTCATGCCTTTTGGACTAAGCAATGCACCTAGTACTTTCATGAGATTAATGAATCATGTCTTGCGTGCTTTTCTTGGAAAGTTTGTTGTTGTGTATTTTGATGATATTTTAGTGTATAGTCAAAGTTTAAATGATCATTTAATGCATTTAAGATGTGTGCTTGAAGTTCTTAGAAAAGAGAAATTGTATGCAAATTTAAAGAAATGTACATTCTGTATGGAAAAAGTCATTTTCTTAGGATTTGTAGTGAGTGGGAAAGGAATTGAGGTTGATGATGATAAGGTAAAAGCCATCAAAGAGTGGCCTACACCAAAATCTGTGACTGATGTTAGGAGTTTTCATGGTCTTGCTAGTTTTTATAGGAGATTTGTTAGAGACTTTAGTACAATTGCAGCCCCATTAAATGAAATTGTGAAGAAAAATGTAGGGTTCAAATGGAATAAGGAACAGGAGCATGCATTTAGATTACTAAAAGAAAAATTATGTTCTGCACCATTACTTGCATTACCTGATTTTTCTAAGACTTTTGAAGTTGAATGTGATGCTTCCGGAGTGGGTATAGGTGCTGTTTTGATGCAGGAAAGAAGACCAATTGCATACTTTAGTGAGAAGCTAAGTGGAGCTCCTTTGAATTACTCTACTTATGACAAGGAGATGTATGCATTAGTGAGGGCGTTGGAGACGTGGCAGCATTATCTTTGGCCAAAGGAGTTTGTTATTCATAGTGATCATGAATCACTAAAATACTTGAAAGGACAAAGCAAGCTGAACAAACGCCATGCCAAATGGAGTGAATTTATTGAAGCATTTCCATATGTGATTCAATATAAGCAAGGAAAAGAAAATGTTGTTGCTGATGCCTTATCTAGGAGGTATGCCCTAATCTCTATGCTTGATGCTAGACTTCTAGGATTTGAGCATATGAAAGAATTGTATAAGCATGACTCTGAATTTGCACAAATATATGCCTCTTGTGAAAATGCTGCCTTTGAAAAATTTTATAGGCATGATGGTTTCTTATTTAGAGAGAAACGACTTTGTGTTCCAAATAGCTCTATAAGAGGATTGCTTGTAAGAGAGTCACATGGGGGAGGTTTAATGGGACATTTTGGGGTGGCTAAAACATTAGAAATTCTGCATGAACATTTTTATTGGCCACATATGAGGAAAGATGTAGAGAAATTTTGTGCTAAATGCGTGACATGTATGAAAGCAAAATCCAAAGTAAGACCACATGGTTTGTATATGCCTTTAAGTGTACCTAGTGAACCTTGGGTAGACTTATCTATGGATTTTATTTTGGGGCTACCTAGGACAAAAAAAGGTCATGATAGTTTATTTGTTGTGGTTGATCGATTTTCTAAAATGGCACATTTCATTCCATGTCATAAAACTGATGATGCATGCCATATATCTGATTTGTTCTTTAGAGAAGTAGTGAGATTGCATGGTATTCCTAGGACCATAGTAAGTGATCGAGATGTAAAATTTTTGAGTCATTTTTGGAAAGTCCTATGGGGAAAGTTAGGTACAAAGCTTTGTTTCTCTACTACATGCCATCCGCAAACAGATGGGCAGACGGAAGTTGTTAATAGGACTGTGAGCACTCTTCTTCGTACCATGATTAAACAAAATTTGAAGACATGGGAGGAATGCATACCATTTATTGAATTTGCATATAATAGATCAATGCATTCATCCACTGGATTTTCACCCTTTGAGCTTGTCTATGGTTTTAATCCACTTACTCCATTAGATTTGTTGCCTCTTCCTACTAATGAGCTTACTAGTTTTGATGGTAAAAAGAAAGCTGAATTGGTGAAGCAAATGCATCAAAGGGCCAAGCAACAAATGGAGAAGATTAATGAGAATAGAGCAACCAAAGTAAACAAAGGAAGGAAAAAGATGGTGTTCCAGCCTGGTGATCTGGTATGGGTTCATTTGCGAAAAGAAAGGTTTCCTACACAAAGGAAATCAAAATTGCAGCCGAGAAGTGATGGACCATTTGAAGTACTCGAAAGGATTAATGATAATGCCTACAAGATTAATCTACCAGGTGAGTATGGTGTAAGTGCAACTTTTAATGTTTCTGATCTTGCTCCTTACTATGCAGATGATGAAGATTCGAGGACGAATTCTTTCGAAGAGGGAGAGGATGATGAGGATCTGATTTCTAGCATACAACACCAAGGACCTGTTACTCGATCAATGGCAAGAAAACTTCAAGGATTAGTTTCCAAACATCTATATGTTCTCAATACAATTGGAACGTTAAGACTTGAAGAAAATAAGAGCAAAGAAGCTGTTTGGTTGCATGTGTCCAAATTGCAATCTACCCAAGAGGCCAATTGACCCAAAGGAGTTAGAATACATATTGGCATCCATCATTATACCTTTGGGAGCTAAATACATACCATTCACGTTCCATTGGATGTCCATATATTAAGAGTGGCTGAAATTCACATTGGGAGTCAAAGATGCCTTTTAAAAGCTAGTGGGAGACAAGCTATATGGCTGCCCATGCCTTTTAAAAGCTAGTGGGAGACAAGCTATATGGCTGCCCAATTTGTTTTATGTAACCACATTATTATATTTGTATTTTTCCATCATTTCACTTGTTTTATGCTTTCTTTAAGTCTTTAAAAACATATGTAATGGCAGATTTTGAACTTAATGAATATTCTGAGTTTTCTCTCCATTTTTGAGAGCTTTGAGAGGTTTTTAGCCTTCTTTTGAGTTCTTGTTAGAACTTGCACGAGTTCCTTGCAAAAATAACCAAGTTTGCTAGGTCTTAACTTATATTCAAGGTTTTTCCTTCACAAGTTGGGGTTGGGTCTTGAATCTTTGGTTTCCAGCCATATAGCTTCAGTTTTACATCACAAGTTGGTGTTGGGTTGAAGGTACTGGTTGGTGTTCTTATGTTTTGGAGATGATCCGTAGCTTGAGCTTCCTTAGGAATTAAATCCCAGCAAGGCAGGCTCACATCAAATGGTACGTGAATGGTATGTATTTAGCTCCCAAAGGTATAATGATGGATGCCAATATGTATTCTAACTCCTTTGGGTCAATTGGCCTCTTGGGTAGATTGCAATTTGGACACGTGCAACCAAACAGCTTCTTTGCTATAATTTTCTTCAAGTCTTAACGTTCCAATTTTATTGAGAACATATAGATCTTTGGAAACTAATCCTTGAAGTTTTCATGCCATTGATCGAGTAACAGGTCCTTGGTGTTGTATGCTAGCAATCAGATCTCATCACAAGCTATATGGCTGCCCGTGCCTTTTAAAAGCTAGTGGGAGACAAGCTATATGGCTGCCCAATTTGTTTTATGTAACCACATCATTATATTTGTATTTTTCCATCATTTCACTTGTTTTATGCTTTCTTTAAGTCTTTTAAAATAGATGTAATGGCAGAGTTTGAACTTAATGAATATTCTGAGTTTTCTCTCCATTTTTGAGAGCTTTGAGAGTTTTTTAGCCTTCTTTTGAGTTATGGTTAGAACTTGCACGAATTCCTTGCAAAAATAACCAAGTTTGCTAGGTCTTAACTTATATTCAAGGTTTTTCCTTCACAAGTTGGGGTTGGGTCTTGAATCTTTGGTTTCCAGCCATATAGCTTCAGTTTTACATCACAAGTAGGTGTTGGGTTGAAGGTGCTGGTTGGTGTTCTTATGTTTTGGAGACGATCCGTAGCTTGAGCTTCCTTAGGAATTAAATCCCTGAAAGGCAGGCTCACATCATTTGGTATCAGAGCTTAGGCTCTCCAAATCAGGTTTTTAGCATCATTCCTTCTTGTTTATGTCAAAAAAAAATATTGTCTTCCTTTGAGTCATTTTCTGCCATTAGTTTAATTTCTACAAGCTTTATGCTTTCTTGTTTCTTTGAGTCCTTCTTCCTTAATGTTGTTGCTGGATTAATTTAAAAAAAAAAAGAAATAAGGAACAGAAAAGAAAAGAAAAAAAAGAGGAAACAACAACTAATCTCTCAAAATTTGCTAGTGGGTTAGAAACTGAAGTTGGGTTGCACATAACCAAATCTTCTCAAATTTTATATGCTTGTTTCAGATGCTGAACTTAGCTTGGAAATCAAATTTTAAGTCAAAATTCCTCCATTTGCCTAGTTATCCATATATTGCAGCAAATTTAGCTAGTTTTGTGTCCAAAAGTGAACGTATATGTAAACATGTCCAAATCCTTTCAAATTTTACAGGCATGTTTTAGATATTCAGCTAAGCCTCATATTAAATTTCATGTCAAAATTCATTTGTTTGCTTGGTTGTCCATATATTACCGCTAGTTAGCCATTTTTGGGTCCAGAACATAAACATTTCATAAGAGACCTAAAAATTCGTTATTCTTCTTCCATTTTGTCTTAATATATTGTCCTAAATCCAGTTTTGTCAAATTCTTCCCTTTAGTAATGTTTGTCTAAAATTTCAGTGTCTTTCGTCCTTAGGTTTCAAATATCAGATATTCTGTTTTTTTTTTCCAGCTTGTTTTACTCTTGTTCCATTATTGAATGTGCTTTAAACCTTGCAATTTAGTTATTTAGTTGAGGAAATATTAAGTTCTTGCTAGAACTTGGAAGGGGCTGAAGTGAGTGAAAAAAGGCATAGAGTGGTGAGATTGTTAGAGGGTAAAAGCCAAAGTTTGAGTGAAACACAGATTGAGTGTTACCAGATTAGAGTGAAACACGTGAGGGAGTGTGTCAGAGAATATTTCTAACATTTGTTTTGCAGCAATCAGTATGTCAACAAAACGAGATAGTGATCGAGAGAGCAACTAGCCCCAAGAGGAGCCAGAAGCTTCTTATGTTCTTAAGGCATTACAATCTCAATTTCAAAGGATGAATGTGTTGTTTGTTGATATTAGAGAACAGATGGAAAAACACTCAAAGCAAATTGAAGAATTGCAGCAAGCAAGCTCTACAAATCAAAGGAATTTAGGAAGGGATGAACGAGATAATTTTCATAGGGAGCAAAACACAAATAGGGGGCAGAATAGAGGTAGGAGCGCTGGACTAAATGATTTGCCAGTTTTCAATGACTTGGAGGATGTAGATGAAGATAATCTTGATGATGATGATGGGCAGCAATCTGTTGAACTTGATGATGTTATTAGACCAAGATATATGAGAGGTAATATGGGTGGTAGAGGTGGTGGCAGAAATATTTGGCAAGAAACTATGGAAAATGCAAGAGGGAGAGGGAGAGTGGACAGCAACGTTAATGGAATTAAAATGAAAATTCCATCATTCCAAGGCAAAGCAAATCCAGATGCATATTTGGAATGGGAGAGAAATACCGAACTCATCTTTGATTGCCACAACTATAGTGAGCAAAAGAAGGTGACACTTGTTGTGGTAGAGTTTACTGATTATGCATTAGTTTGGTGGATCAATTACTCACTAAACGAAGAAGAAATGGCATGAGAGGAGTGCAGACTTGGGATGAGTTGAAACAGGTCATGAGAGATCGATTTGTTCCACAACACTACTATAGAGAGTTGCATCAAAGATTACAAGGGCTGGTGCAGGGCAATAAAAGTGTGGAAGAATATTTTCAAGAAATGGAAATCGCTATGATACGAGCTAATATAGAAGAAGAAAGGGAAGCAACTATGGCACGGTTCCTACATGGGCTGAAAGATGAAATTGCCGACATAGTGGAGCTGCATCATTATGTGGAGCTTGATGATATGTTAAATATGGCAATCAAGGTAGAAAAACAACTCAAGAAGAAGAAAACAACCAGATCGGGTATGGGAATGAATTCTACCAACAATGTTCCATGGAAGCCAAATTGGAAGAAAGGGGAATCTAGTGAGAGTAAATTTGTTTCAAGGGAGAAGAAAGAGGGAAACAAGGCTGGAGAAAAACCCATTTGTGATTGATAAGGGTAAGGCACCAATGAACTCCAGCGGAAAAACTAGAGACATCCAATGTTTTAGGGACATTATGCTGCACAATGTCCAAATAAAAGGGCAATGGTGATGAGGCCAAGTGGAGAGATAGAATCTGAAGATGATGAGGCTGTTAATGATGATTCAAGTGATGACATTCAACCTATGGGTGATGATAGTGATGTAGAGCATGCTGTACATGGCAACGTTCTAGTTTTTATGCGTGCTTTAAATACCCAAGTAAAGGTAGATGATGGTGATGAGCTACAAAGAGAAAATATCTTTCATACTAGGTGTCTAGTTAAAGATAGAGTTTGTAGCATGATAATAGACAGTGGAAGTTGCGTGAATGTGGCTAGTACTCTACTAGTGGAAAAACTTGATTTCCCTACTACAAAACATCCTAAGCCATATAGGTTGCAATGGTTTAATGATTATGGTGAAGTTAGGGTGACTAAGCAAGTGCTGCTAACATTTTCCATTGGGAGTCATAAGGATGAAGTGTTATGCGATGTTGTTCCTATGCATGCTAGTCATATTCTGCTTGGGAGGCCATGGCAATATGATAGAAGGGCTGTACATGATGGATTAAAAAATAGGTACTCTTTCATTTTTGAAGGTCAAAAGTTGACGCTTGCACCTTTAACACCGATGGAGGCTTTTGAAGACCAAAAATGAATACAAGCTGCCATGGAAGAGAAAATGCAAAAAGAATATGAAAAGAGAGTGATAGAAAGAAAAGAGCAAGAGGAAAAACAAAGAATAAAAAAAGAGAAAGAAAAAGAAAATGAGAAAAAGAAAAAAAATCTACAATAAAAATGAGAGTTGTGAGAAGAAATTAAGTTTAGTTGCTAGGGGAAAAGATGTGAGGCAAGCCTATTCTTCAAATAATGTGATGCTACTCTTACTATGTAAGGGAGCTTTTCTTAATGTAACTGACCTTGATCCTCCTATTCCTAGTGTTGCATTGACTTTGTTGCAGGAATTTGAAGATGTCTTTCTCGATGAAGTATTTAGCAGACTACCACCTATCAGAGGAATAGAACATCAAATTGATTTTGTTCCTGGATCTGTAATTCTGAATCGGCCAGCATATAGAACCAATCCTCAAGAGGCCAAAGAGTTACAAAAATAGGTGGAAGAATTACTTGCAAAGGGTCATGTCAGAGAGAGCATGAGTCCATGCGCTGTACCGGTACTTTTGGCGCCCAAAAAGGATGGATCAATGCGAATGTGTGTGGATTGTCGCGCCGTCAACAAAATCACTGTAAAGTATAGACATCCAATCCCTAGACTTGATGATATACTTGATGAATTGCATGGTGCATGTATATTTTCGAAAATTGATCTTAAAAGTGGTTATCATCAAATAAGAATGAGATTAGGAGATGAATGGAAAATAGCTTTTAAAACTCAATATGGTTTGTATGAATGGTTAGTCATGCCTTTTGGACTAAGCAATGCACCTAGTACTTTCATGAGATTAATGAATCCTCTTGCGTGCTTTTCTTGGAAAGTTTGTTGTTGTGTATTTTGATGATATTTTAGTGTATAGTCAAAGTTTAAATGATCATTTAATGCATTTAAGATGTGCGCTTGAAGTTCTTAGGAAAGAGAAATTGTATGCAAATTTAAAGAAATGTACATTCTGCATGAAAAAAGTCATTTTCTTAGGATTTGTAGTGAGTGGGAAAGGAATTGAGGTTGGTGAGGATAAGGTAAAAGCCATCAATGAATGGCCTACCCCAAAATCCGTGACTGATGTTAGGAGTTTTCATGGTCTTGCTAGTTTTTATAGGAGGTTTGTTAGAGATTTTAGCACAATTGCAGCCCCATTGAATGAAATAGTGAAGAAAAATGTAGGGTTCAGATGGAATGAGGAACAGGAGCATGCATTTAGATTACTGAAAGAAAAATTATGTTCTGCACCATTACTTGCATTACCTAATTTTTCTAAGACTTTTGAAGTTGAATGTGATGCTTCCGGAGTGGGTATAGGTGCTGTTTTGATGCAAGAAAGAAGACCAATTGTATACTTTAGTGAGAAGCTAAGTGGAGCTCCTTTGAATTACTCTACTTATGACAAGGAGATGTATGCATTAGTTAGGGCGTTGGAGATGTGGCAGCATTATCTTTGGCCAAAGGAGTTTGTTATTCATAGTGATCATGAATCACTAAAATACTTGAAAGGACAAAGCAAGCTGAACAAACGCCATGCCAAATGGAGTGAATTTATTGAAGCGTTTCCATATGTGATTCAATATAAGCAAGGAAAAGAAAATGTTGTTGCTGATGCCTTATCTAGGAGGTATGCCCTAATCTCTATGCTTGATGCTAGACTTCTAGGATTTGAGCATATGAAAGAATTGTATAAGCATGACTCTGAATTTGCACAAATATATGCCTCTTGTGAAAATGCTGCCTTTGAAAAATTTTATAGGCATGATGGTTTCTTATTTAGAGAGAAATGACTTTGTGTTCCAAATAGCTCTATAAGAGGATTGCTTGTAAGAGAGTCACATGGGGGAGGTTTAATGGGACATTTTGGGGTGGCTAAAACATTAGAAATTCTGAAAGAACATTTTTATTGGCTACATATGAGGAAAGATGTAGAGAAATTTTGTGCTAAATGCGTGACATGTATGAAAGCAAAGTCCAAAGTAAGACCACATGGTTTGTATATGCCTTTAAGTGTACCTAGTGAACCTTGGGTAGACTTATCTATGGACTTTATTTTGGGGCTACCTAGGACAAAAAAGGGTCATGATAGTTTATTTGTTGTGGTTGATATATTTTCTAAAATGGCACATTTCATTCCATGTCATAAAAACTGATGATGCATGCCATATATCTGATTTGTTCTTTAGAGAAGTAGTGAGATTGCATGGTTTTCCTAGGACCATAGTAAGTGATCGAGATGTAAAATTTTTGAGTCATTTTTGGAAAGTCCTATGGGGAAAGTTAGGTACAAAGCTTTGTTTCTCTACTACATGCCATCCGCAAACAGATGGGCAGACGGAAGTTGTTAATAGGACTGTGGGCACTCTTCTTCATACCATGATTAAACAAAATTTGAAGACATGGGAGGAATGCATACCATTTATTGAATTTACATATAATAGATCAATGCATTCATCCACTGGATTTTCACCCTTTGAGCTTGTCTATGGTTTTAATCCACTTACTCCATTAGATTTGTTGCCTTTTCCTACTAATGAGCTTACTAGTTTTGATGGTTAAAGAGAAAGCTGAATTGGTGAAGCAAATGCATCAAAGGGCTAAGTAACAAATGGAGAAAATTAATGAGAATAGAGCAACCAAAGTAAACAAAGGAAGGAAAAAGATGGTGTTCCAGCCTGGTGATCTGGTATGGGTTCATTTTCGAAAAGAAAGGTTTCCTACACAAAGGAAATAAAAATTGCAGCCGAGAAGTGATGGACCATTTGAAGTACTCGAAAGGATTAATGAGCCTACAAGATTAATCTACCAGGTGAGTATGGTGTAAGTGCAACTTTTAATGTTTCTGATCTTGCTCCTTACTATGCAGATGATGAAGATTCGAGGATGAATTCTTTTGAAGAGGGAGAGGATGATGAGGATCTGATTGCTAGCATACAACACCAAGGACCTGTTACTCGATCAATGGCAAGAAAACTTCAAGGATTAGTTTCCAAACATCTATATGTTCTCAATACAATTGGAACGTTAAGACTTGAAGAAAATAAGAGCAAAGAAGTTGTTTGGTTGCACGTGTCCAAATTGCAATCTACCCAAGAGGCCAATTGACCCAAAGGAGTTAGAATACATATTGGCATCCATCATTATACCTTTGGGAGCTAAATACATACCATTCACGTACCATTGGATGCCCATGAGTGGCTGAAACTCACATTGGGAGTCAAAGATGCCTTTTAAAAGCTAGTGGGAGACAAGCTATATGGCTGCCCATGCCTTTTAAAAGCTAGTGGGAGACAAGTTATATGGCTGCCCAATTTGTTTTATGTAACCACATCATTATATTTGTATTTTTCCATCATTTCACTTGTTTTATTCTTTCTTTAAGTCTTTAAAAACAGATGTAATGGCAGACTTTGAAGTTAATGAATATTCTGAGTTTTCTCTCCATTTTTGAGAGCTTTGAGAGGTTTTTAGCCTTCTTTTGAGCTCTGGTTAGACCTTGCACGAATTCCTTGCAAAAATAACCAAGTTTGCTAGGTCTTAACTTATATTCAAGGTTTTTCCTTCACAAGTTGGGGTTGGGTCTTGAATCTTTGGTTTCCAGCCATATAGCTTCAGTTTTACATCACAAGTTGGTGTTGGGTTGAAGGTGCTGGTTGGTGTTCTTATATTTTGGAGACGATCCGTAGCTTGAGCTTCCTTAGGAATTAAATCCCAGCAAGGTAGGCTCACATCAGAGGAGGAGTTAGAAAGTTTGTATAATGAGTATGATGATGAAGTGGGTAGTACGGGTAGAAGAAGGAATGAGAGAGTGTGGGACCACAGAGATGAGAGAGCTGATAGAAGGAGAGATTATAGATTCGATAGAAAGGATAGCAACATAAATGCTATTAAGATGAAGATACCATCATTTAAAGGTAGAAATGGTGTTGAGAAATATTTAGAGTAGGAGAGAAAAGTGGAGATGATTTTTGCATGCCATAACTATTATGAGGATAGGAAGGTTAGGTTAGCTATTGTAGAGTTTTCTGACTATGCACTAGTGTGGTGGGATGAGTTAGTGAAGAATAGGAGGAGAAATGGGGAGACACCAATATCCACATGCGATGAGATGAAGAAGATAATGAGAAAGAGGTTTGTGCCATCTTACTACTATAGAGAGTTGCACCAGTAGTTACATAGGCTTACACAGGGGTCTAGATTAGTAGAGGATTACCACAAGGAGATGGAGGATGTTGTGAATATGGCCATGAAAGTGGAGAGACAACAAAAACAAAGATGGGCAGCCAAGTATTACTCAAATTCCAACAACAAATGGAGATCAAAATGGAGCAAAAATGATGCTAAGAGTAAGGAGAATACATTAGGATCCAAAGAGAAAGGCCACAATGTAACTAAATTCAAGGATAAGAATAACAACTCACAAAAAGGTACTTATAATTCTTCTTCTAAACCTTCTAGACAAAGAGATATAGTTTGTTTTAAATGTCAAGGGTGGGGTCACATTGCTTCAGAGTGCCCTAATAGAAAAAAAATCTTCTTGATGGGTTGTGAAATTGTTTCTGAATCTGAACATGAAGATGATTCTGATGATAGTGAGTTGAGTATGCCACCATTATAAGATTGTTCTGATATTGAAGAGAACATTGAATATGCTAAAATGAGTGAAACTCTTATTGTTAGGCATGTTTTAAGTTCAAAATTTAAAGAGGAAAGCCTAGAACAAAGAGAAAACCTATTTCATACCAGACACTTAATAGGTGGTAAAGTTTGTAGCATGATCATAGATGGGGGTAGTTGTGCCAATGTAGCTAGTACCACTTTGGTTGAGAAGTTGGGACTAAAATGTGAGAAATACTGATACAGAACCCATGGATCAAATATTACATCTGGAACCCCACATATACATCTAGCATAGAATCTTATAACTCAAAAATAAATCCTCCCAACCAAACCCACAACTAACCTATAATTGAGAACTTGGGTAATTGGGATGAAGTAAAAGAACTGATTTAAAATGCCACAAGTCAGACTTGATAAGTTAGAACCAATTCTTCATGCAACAAGAATAAGAAGAAAACCTCTCAAACTTGAAAACACATAAATTGCAATCAACATAATCTGGAAATTCGTATCCGCCCCTTTAGTCCTTTCCACCCCTCTCTATATAGTTGAAAATGAAGAATTAATGGATTATAAATCTAGGTTCACATGTATCTAGTCACACTAGCATTAATTATTCATCCACATCAATATTATATTATAACTTAGTGCCCATAATTTTGATAATATTGATGGACAGATTCTATAGGCATTTTGGTGTTGGTTCACATGTGTCTAGTCACAATAGCACTAAACCACATCAATATTATATTGTAAATTCGTGCTAATGCCCATCAACATAATTATGGGTAGATTCTTCATATTTTTTGGTGAGTTTCTGACTTTCCCTTCATGATTCTTCATATTCAGTACAAATTGGTCTCCCTCTTCATTAATCCACCTTTGAATGAAGTGTTGGAACACATGCTGGAGTTTCTTTGATTGTGATCTTGTGATTGGCCCACTTGGCATAATGATATCATCAACATATTTGCTGCCTTGTGTAGATTCATTAAGCTTGCTTATAGTTTCCTCATCATTCCCTCCTTGCTCATTGATTTATCCTCAAATTTGGACCTACATCAAAAGGAGAAAGATCACTAACATTGAAAGTTGCAGAAATATTATACTCACCTGGTATATCAATTTTGTAGGCATTGTCATTGATTTGTTTTAAGACATGAAATGGGCCATCTCCCCTTGCATCCAACTTGGATTTCCTTTGTTTAGGAAACCTTTCCTTCCTCATATGAACCCATGCCCAATCACCAGGTTGGAAAACCACATGCTTCCTTCATCTATTTGCATTATGGGCAAATGATTCATATTTCTTCTCAAGATGAGCTTGTGCCTTCTCATGTATCTTCTTAACCAACTCCATTTTCCTTTCACCATCTAAGTTACTTATTTCATTTAATGGAAAATGAAACAGATCAAGTGGTGTAAGTGGATTAAAACCATAAATAATTTTAAAAGGTGAATAACCTATAGAAGAATGTTTGCTTCTATTATATGAAAACTCAACTAATGGCAAACAATCTTTTAAAGTTTTCAAATTCTTACCCACAACAGCACGTAACAAAGATCCTAAATTTCTATTTACCACTTTTGTTTGTCATCGGTTTGTGGATGACAAGTTGTAGAGAACAACAATTTAGTACCTAACTTATTCCATAAAACATGCCAAAAATGACTCAAGAACTTCACATCTCTATCACTTACAATTGTTTTAGGAATGCCATGCAAATGAACTACTTCTCCAAAGAACAAATTAGCAATATTTGTTGCATCATCAGTGATATTGAACCTCCAAGAATAAGCCTAAGAACCCCTTTGATTATTATGGACCCCAACAATATTAACTTGAAAACCCCAATAACAATTCAGTCTCAACCCTTAAGAAAGGCTAGAAATCAGATTGCTTAGAAAGATGATCAAAGATCTAGAATAAAGGAAATTTGCTTCTAAATTCCAGATTCGAAACACTCCACAAGAAGATGATCAGTCCACTTGAATGTTTCTTAGCAAGTATTCTACTCAAGAACACAAAGATATAAGCAAACAGCCTTTTCGTTATAATTCATCAATGATCTGAATTAAAATTCGTTTTAGGCCTTTATATAGCCTTTACAAGACCTAAAAACTCATAAACTAAACTAGACAAACTCAACATATGGGCTTTATCATAAACAAGTTTGGACAGCCCATTATCAAAGCAATAAAACTAATAGGCTTTCTAAATTAACATGTTTTAAACAGCCCATTAAGACAAAAATACAAACATATTTAATTTTACTCAATTAAAAAGACTAAGATCTAAAAACAACTTAAGTAAGCCCATTTTGAAGTTGGACTTGAATTTTAAGTAAGCCCATTTAGAAGTTGGACTTGAATTAAGTTGTAATTAAATTTTTTGATCTTGTTTCCAACCTTGGATCCCTTGTAGCCCATTACAAGCCAAATTCACCAAATCTTATAGATGATAAATTAATGTTTGCTGAATCTTCTTGGCTCGTGATCTAGTTATAGGTCCTCGAGACAGAATAATTGGATTGAAAATCTCCTCAATTTGATCCTTGCTTCTTTGGTCATTGATGCGGAACCTATAGATCAAATATTACATTTAGAACCTCACATACACATCTGGCATAGAATCTTAGAACTCAAAACAAATCCTCCCTACCAAACTAACCTGTAATTGAGAACTTGGGTGATTGGGATGAAGAAATGAATTGATTTAAACGCCACAAGTCAGACTTGATAAGTTAGAACCAATTCTTCATGCAACAAGAATAAGAAGAATACCTCTCAAACTTGAAAAAACATCAACTACATCCAGCCTAAACTGGAAATTCGTAGTCAGCCCCTTCAGTTCTTTTTCCCCTCCCTATATAGTTGGAAAAGAAGAACTAATGGCTTAAAAGTCTAGGTTTATATGTATATAGTCACAATAGCATTAATTATTCATCCACATCAATAATATATTATAAATTACTGCCCATAATTCTCACAACTTTGATGGGCAGATTCTACATGCATTTTGGTGTTGGTTCACATGTGTCTAGTCACACTAGCACTAAACCATGTCAATATGATATTCCAAATTCGTGCTAATGCCCATCACCATACTTATGGGTAGATTCTTCATGCTTCTTGGTGAGTTTCTGACTTCCTCTACATGATCTATCATATTCAGTACAAGTTGGTCTCCCTCTTTATTAATCCACCTTTGAATAAAGTGTTGGAACACATGCTGGAGCTTCTTTGATTATGATCTTGTGATTGGTCCACTTGGCATAATGATATCATTAACATATTTGCTGCCTTGTGTAGATTCATCAAGTTTGCTTATAGTTTCCTCATCATTCCCTCCTTGCTCAAAAAGATTTGTCCTCAAATCTGAATCTACTTCAAAAGGAGAAAGATCACTAACATTGAAAGTTGCAGAAACATTATACTCACCTGGTAGACCGATTTTGTAGGCATTGTCATTGATTCGTTCTAAAACTTGGAATGGGCCATCTCCCCTTGCATCTAACTTGGATTTCCTTTGTTTAGGAAATCTTTCCTTCCTCATATGAACCCATACCCAATCACCAGGTTAGAAAATCACATGTTTCCTTCTTCTATTTGCATTATGGGCAAATGATTCATATTTCTTCTCAAGATGAGCTCGTGCCTTCTCATGTATCTTCTTAACCAACTCCACTTTCTTTTCAACATCTAAGTTAGTTATTTCATTTAATGGCAAAGGAAACAGATCAAGTGGTGTAAGCGGACTAAAACCATAAACAATTTCAAATGGTGAATAACCTGTAGAAGAATGTATGCTTCTATTATATGCAAACTCCACTAATGGAAAACAATCTTCCCAAGTTTTCAAATTCTTACCCACAACAGTGCATAACAAAGATCCTACAGTCCTATTTACTACTTCTGTTTGTCCATCAGTTTGTGGATGACAAGTTGTAGAGAACAACAATTTAATACCTAACTTATTCCACAAAACACTCCAAAAATGACTTAAGAACTTCACATCCCTATCACTTACAATTGTTTTAGGAATGCCATGCAACCGAACTACTTCCCCAAAGAATAAATTAGCAATATTTATTGCATCATCAATTCTGTGACATGCAATGAAATAAGCCATCTTGATGAATCTATCAACAATAACAAATATGCTATCTTTCCCTTTTCTAGTCCTAGGCAGTCCCAAAACAAAGTCCATAGATATGTCAATCCAAGGTGCATTAGGAATAGGTAAAGGAGTATATAGCCCATGAGGTAATGACTTAGATTTTGCTTGTTTACATGCAATACACTTGGCACAAATTCTTTCAACATCCTTTCTCGTGTTTGGCCAATAGAAATGTTAATGCAAAATGTCTAAGGTCTTAAATACCCTAAAATGTCCCATGAGTCCTCCACTATGTGCCTCACGCACAAGCAATTCCCTTATTGAGCAACTAGGCATGCATAATCTTCCATCCTTAAACAAGTACCCATCATGCCTATAAAACTTCTGAAATGCAGAATGCTCACATGCTTTATAAACATTTGCAAAGTCAACATCACTGGCATACATATCCTTAATTTGCTCAAAGCCTAATAATTTAGAACTAAGAGTTGAGATTAAGGAATACCTTCTTGAAAGTGCATCTACTACTACATTGTCTTTTCCACGCTTATACTTTATCACATATGGAAATGGCTCAATGAACTCTATCCACTTTCCATGTCTTCGGTTCAGCTTAGTTTGCCCCTTTAGATGCTTTAATGATTCATGATCTGTATGAATAACAAACTCTTTAGGCAATAAGTAATGCTGCCACCCTTGTAATGCTCTTACCAAAGCATACAACTCCTTGTCATAAGTGGAATAATTTAATTGTGCACCATGAATCTTCTCACTAAAATATGCAATTGGTTTCCCTTCTTGCATCAAAACAGCACCTATGCCCACACCTAAAGCATCACACTCTAATTCGAATGTCTTATCAAAATCTCACTCACTGTTTTAAGTGCTGGCCAATCTCTTATTGCATTTACCTTTTCATCATCAACCTCAATACCCTGTGCACTAACCATAACCTAAGAATATGATTTTATCACTACAAAACATGCACTTTTTCAAGTTGGCATACAATTTTTTCTTTCTCAAAACATCAAGAACAGCCCTAATATGCTCTACATGCTCATCTACTGATTTGCTATAAATGAGTATGTCATCAAAATACACAACAACAAATTTACCAAGATATGCACGCAAAACATGGTTCATTAATCTCATGAATGTACTATGCATTAGATAAACCAAATGGCATAACTAACCACTCATAAAGACCATATTTTGTTTTGAATGCACTTTTCTACTCATCTCCTTCCTTCATCCTAATTTGATGGTAACCACTTTTTAAATCAATCTTAGTAAAAATGCAAGAACCACTCAACTCATCAAGCATATTGATGAGGAAACTATAAGTAAGCTTGATGAATCTACAAATGGCAGCAAATATGTTGATGATATCATTATGCCAAGTGGACCAATCACAAGATCACAATCAAAGAAACTCCAGCATGTGCTCCAGCACTTCATTCAAAGGTGGATTAATGAAGAGGGAGACCAACTTGTAGTGAATATGATGGATCATGAAGAGGAAGTCAGAAACTCACCAACAAGCATGAAGAATCTGCCCATAAGTATGGTGATGGGCATTAGCACGAATTTGGAATATAATATTGATATGGTTTAGTGCTAGTGCGACTAGACACATATGAACCAACACCAAAATGCATGTAGAATCTACCCATCAATGTTGTCAGAATTATGGGCAATAATTTAGAGTATATTATTGATGTGGATGAACAATTAATGCTATTGTGACTAGATACATGTAAACCTAGACTTTTAAGCCATTAGTTCTTCTTTTCCAACTATATAGGGATGGGAAAAAGAACTTAAGAGGGTGACCATGAATTTATAGATTGTTGAATGTAATTGCTGTGTTTCCAAGTTTGAGAGGTTTTCTTCTTATTCTTGTTCAATGAAGAATTGGTTCTAACTTATCAAGTCTGACTTGTGGCGTTTAAATCAATTCATTTCTTCATCCCAATCACCCAAGTTCTCAATTACAGGTTAGTTGTGGGTTTGGTAGGGAGGATTTATTTTTTAGTTCTAAGATTCCATGCTAGATGTGTATGTGGGGTTCTTGATGTGAGCCTGCCTTGCTGGGATTTAATTCCTAAGGAAGTTCAAGCTATGGATCGTCTCCAAAACATAAGAACACCAACCAGCACCTTCAACCCAACACCAACTTGTGATGTAAAACTGAAGTTATATGGCTGGAAACCAAAGATTCAAGACCCAACCCCAACTTGTGAAGGAAAAACCTTGAATATAAGTTAAGACCTAGCAAACTTGGTTATTTTTACAAGGAATTCGTGCAAGTTCTAACCAGAACTCAAAAGAAGGCTAAAAATCTCTCAAAGCTCTCAAAAATGGAGAGAAAACTCAGAATATTCATTAAGTTCAAAGTCTGCCATTACATCTGTTTTTAAAGACTTAAAGAAAGCATAAAAACAAGTGAAATGATGGAAAAAATACAAATATAATGATGTGGTTACATAAAACAAATTGTGCAGCCATATAGCTTGTCTCCCACTAGCTTTTAAAGCCATATAGCTTGTCTCCCACTAGCTTTTAAAAGGCATGGGCAGCCATATAGCTTGTCTCCCACTAGCTTTTAAAAGGCATCTTTGACTCCGAATGTGAGTTTCAGCCACTCTTAATATATGGGCATCCAATGGTACGTGAATGGTATGTATTTAGCTCCCAAAGGTATAATGATGGATGCCAATATGTATTCTAACTCCTTTGGGTCAATTGGCCTCTTGGGTAGATTGCAATTTGGACACGTGCAACCAAACAACTTCTTTGCTCTTATTTTCTTCAAGTCTTAACGTTCCAATTGTATTGAGAACATATAGATGTTTGGAAACTAATCCTTGAAGTTTTCTTGCCATTGATCGAGTAACAGGTCCTTGGTGTTGTATGCTAGCAATCAGATCCTCATCATCCTCTCCCTCTTCAAAAGAATTCGTCCTCGAATCTTCATCATCTGCATAGTAAGGAGCAAGATCAGAAACATTAAAAGTTGCACTTACACCATACTCACCTGGTAGATTAATCTTGTAGGCATTATCATTAATCCTTTCGAGTACTTCAAATGGTCCATCACTTCTCGGCTGCAATTTTGATTTCCTTTGTGTAGGAAACCTTTCTTTTTCGCAAATGGACCCATACCAGATCACCAGGCTGGAACACCATCTTTTTCCTTCCTTTGTTTACTTTGGTTGCTCTATTCTCATTAATCTTCTCCATTTGTTGCTTGGCCCTTTGATGCATTTGCTTCACCAATTCAGCTTTCTTTTTACCATCAAAACTAGTAAGCTCATTAGTAGGAAGAGGCAACAAATCTAATGGAGTAAGTGGATTAAAACCATAGACAAGCTCAAATGGTGAAAATCCAGTGGCTGAATGCATTGATCTATTATATGCAAATTCAATAAATGGTATGCATTCCTCCCATGTCTTCAAATTTTGTTTAATCATGGTACGAAGAAGAGTGCCCACAGTCCTATTAACAACTTCCGTCTGCCCATCTGTTTGCGGATGGCATGTAGTAGAGAAACAAAGCTTTGTACCTAACTTTCCCCATAGGACTTTCCAAAAATGACTCAAAAATTTTACATCTCGATCACTTACTATGGTCCTAGGAATACCATGCAATCTCACTACTTCTCTAAAGAACAAATCAGATATATGGCATGCATCATTAGTTTTATGACATGGAATGAAATGTGCCATTTTAGAAAATCTATCAACCACAACAAATAAACTATCATGACCCTTTTTTGTCCTAGGTAGCCCCAAAATAAAGTCCATAGATAAGTCTACCCAAGGTTCACTAGGTACACTTAAAGGCATATACAAACCATGTGGTCTTACTTTGGACTTTGCTTTCATACATGTCACGCATTTAGCACAAAATTTCTCTACATCTTTCCTCATATGTGGCCAATAACAATGTTCATTCAGAATTTCTAATGTTTTAGCCACCCCAAAATGTCCCATTAAACCTCCCCCCATGTGACTCTCTTACAAGCAATCCTCTTATAGAGCTATTTGGAACACAAAGTCGTTTCTCTCTAAATAAGAAACCATCATGCCTATAAATTTTTTCAAAGGCAGCATTTTCACAAGAGGCATATATTTGTGCAAATTCAGAGTCATGCTTATACAATTCTTTCATATGCTCAAATCCTAGAAGTCTAGCATCAAGCATAGAGAATAGGGCATACCTTCTAGATAAGGCATCAGCAAAACATTTTCTTTTCCTTGCTTATATTGAATCACATATGGAAACGCTTCAATAAATTCACTCCATTTGGCATGGCGTTTGTTCAGCTTGCTTTGTCCTTTCAAGTATTTTAGTGATTCATGATCACTATGAATAACAAACTCCTTTGGCCAAAGATAATGCTGCCACGTCTCCAACGCCCTAACTAATGCATACATCTTCTTGTCATAAGTAGAGTAATTCAAAGGAGCTCCACTTAGCTTCTCACTAAAGTATGCAATTGGTCTTCTTTCCTGCATCAAAACAGCACCTATACCCACTCCGGAAGCATCACATTCAACTTCAAAAGTCTTAGAAAAATTAGGTAATGCAAGTAATGGTGCAGAACATAATTTTTCTTTCAGTAATCTAAATGCATGCTCCTGTTCCTCATTCCATCTGAACCCTACATTTTTCTTCACTATTTCATTCAATGGGGCTGCAATTGTGCTAAAATCTCTAACAAACCTCCTATAAAAACTAGCAAGACCATGAAAAATCCTAACATCAGTCATGGATTTTGGTGTAGGCCATTCTTTGATGGCTTTTACCTTATCCTCATCAACCTCAATTCCTTTCCCACTCACTACAAATCCTAAGAAAATGACTTTTTTCATGCAGAATGTACATTTCTTTAAATTTGCATACAATTTCTCTTTCCTAAGAACTTCAAGCACACATCTTAAATGCATTAAATGATCATTTAAACTTTGACTATACACTAAAATATCATCAAAATACACAACAACAAACTTTCCAAGAAAAGCACGCAAGACATGATTCATTAATCTCATGAAAGTACTAGGTGCATTGCTTAGTCCAAAAGGCATGACTAACCATTCATACAAACCATATTGAGTCTTAAAAGCTGTTTTCCATTCATCTCCTAATCTCATTCTTATTTGATGATAACCACTTTTAAGATCAATTTTCGAAAATATACATGCACCATGCAATTCATCAAGCATATCATCAAGTCTAGGGATTGGATGTCTATACTTTACAGTGATTTTATTGACGGCGCAACAATCCACACACGCGCATTGATCCATCCTTTTTGGGTACCAAAAGTACCGATACAACGCATGGACTCATGCTCTCTCTGACATGACTCTTTGCAAGTAATTCTTCCACCTGTTTTTGTAACTCTTTGGCCTCTTGAGGATTGGTTCTATATGCTGGCCGATTCGGAATTACAGCTCCAGGAACAAAATCAATTTGATGTTCTATTCCTCTGATAGGTGGTAGTCCGCTAGATACTTCATCGGGAAAGACATCTTCAAATTCCTGCAACAAAGTCAATGCAACACTAGGAATAGGAGGATCAAGGTCAGTTACATTAAGAAAAGCTCCCTTACATAGTAAGAGTAGCATCACATTATTTGAAGAATAGGCTTGCCTCACATCTTTTCCCCTAGCAACTAAACTTACTTTCTTCTCACAACTCTCATTTTTATTGTAGATTTTTTCTTTTTCTCATTTTCTTTTTCTTTTTCTTTTTTTATTCTTTGTTTTTCCTCTTGCTCTTTTCTTTCTCTCACTCTCTTTTCAGATTCTTTTTGCATTTTCTCTTCCATGGCAGCTTGTATTCGTTTTTGGTCTTCAAAAGCCTCCATTGGTGTCAAAGGTGCAAGCGTCAACTTTCGACATTCAAAATCAAAAGAGTACCTATTTTTGAATCCATCATGTACAGCCCTTCTATCATATTGCCATGGCCTCCCAAGCAGAATATGACTAGCATGCATAGGAACAACATCACATAACACTTCATCCTTATACCTCCCAATGGAAAATATTAGCAGCACTTGCTTAGTCACCCTAACTTCACCACAATCATTAAACCATTGCAACCTATATGGCTTAGGATGTTTTGTAGTAGGGAAATCAAGTTTTTCCACTAGTAGAGTACTAGCCACATTCATGCAACTTCCACTGTCTATTATCATGCTACAAACTCTATCTTTAACTAGACACCTAGTATGAAAGATATTTTCTCTTTGTAGCTCATCACCATCATTTGCCTTTACTTCGGTATTTAAAGCACGCATAACAACTAGAACGTTGCCATGTACAGCATGCTCTACATCACTATCATCACCCATAGGTTGAATGTCATCACTTGAATCATCATTAACAGCCTCATCATCTTTAGATTCTATCTCTCCACTTGGCCTCATCACCATTGCCCTTTTATTTGGACATTATGCAGCATAATGTCCCTTGCCTAAGCATCTAAAACATTGGATGTCTCTAGTTCTTCCGCTGGAGTTCATTGGTGCCTTACCCTTGTCAATCACAATGGGTTTTTCTCCAGCCTTGTTTTCCTCTTTCTTCTCCTTTGAAACAAATTTACTCTCACTAGATTCCCCTTTCTTCCAATTTCCATGGAACATTGTTGGTAGAATTCATTCCCATACCCGATCTGGTTGTTTTCTTCTTCTTGAGTTGTTTTTCTACCTTGATTGCCATATTTAACATATCATCAAGCTCCACATAATGATGCAGCTCCACTATGTCGGCAATTTCATCTTTCAGCCCATGTAGGAACCGTGCCATAGTTGCTTCCCTTTCTTCTTCTATATTAGCTCGTATCATAGCCATTTCCATTTCTTGAAAATATTCTTCCACACTTTTATTGCCCTGCACCAGCCCTTGTAATCTTTGATGCAACTCTCTATAGTAGTGTTGTGGAATAAATCAATCTCTCATGACCTGTTTCAACTCATCCCAAGTCTGCACTCCTCTCATGCCATTTCTTCTTCGTTTAGTGAGTAGTTGATCCCACCAAACTAATGCATAATCAGTAAACTCTACCACAACAAGTGTCACCTTCTTTTGCTCACTATAGTTGTGGCAATCAAAGATGAGTTCGGTCTTTCTCTACCATTCCAAATATGCATCTTGATTTGCTTTGCCTTGGAATGATGGAATTTTCATTTTAATTCCATTAACGTTGCTGTCCACTCTCCCTCTGCCTCTTGCATTTTCCATAGTTTCTTGCCTAATATTTCTGCCACCACCTCTACCACCCATATTACCTCTTATATATCTTGGTCTAATAACATCATCAAGTGCAACAGATTGCTGCCCATCATCATCATCAAGATTATCTTCATCTACATCCTCCAAGTCATTGAAAACTGGCAAATCATTTAGTCCAGCGCGCCTACCTCTATTCTGCCCCCTATTTGTGTTTTGCTCCCTATGAAAATTATCTCGTTCATCCCTTCCTAAATTCCTTTGATTTGTAGAGCTTGCTTGCTGCAATTCTTTAATTTGCTTTGAGTGTTTTTCCATCTGTTCTCTAATATCAACAAACAACACATTCATCCTTTGAAATTGAGATTGCAATGCCTTAAGAACATAAGAAGCTACTGGCTCCTCTTGGGGCTGGTTGCTCTCTCGATCACTATCTCGTTTTGTTGACATACTGATTGCTGCAAAACAAATGTTAGAAATATTCTCTCACGCACTCCCTCACGTGTTTCACTCTAATCTGGTAACACTCAATCTGTGTTTCACTCAAACTTTGGCCTTTACCCTCTAACAATCTCACCACTATATGCCTTTTTTCAGTCACTTCAGCCACTTCCAAGTTCTAGCAAGAACTTAATATTTCCTCAACTAAATAACTAAATTGCAAGGTTTAAAACACATTCAAGAATGGAACAAGAGTAAAACAAGCTGGAAAAAAAAATATCTGATATTTGAAACCTAAGGACGAAAGACACTGAAATTTTAGACAAACATTACTAAAGGGAAGAATTTGACAAAACTGGATTTAGGACAATATATTGAGACAAAATGGAAGAAGAAAAACGAATTTTTAGGTCTCTTATGAAATGTTTATGTTCTGGACCCAAAAATGGCTAACTAGCTGTAATATATGGACAACCAAGCAAACGAACGAATTTTGACATGAAATTTAATATGTAGGCTTAGCTGAATATCTAAAACATGCCTGTAAATTTTGAAAGGATTTGGATATGTTTACATACACGTTCACTTTTGGACACAAAACTAGCTAAATTGGTTGTAATATATGGATAACTAGGCAAATGGAGGAATTTTGACTTAAAATTTGATTTCCAAGCTAAGTTTAGTATCTAAAAGAAGCATATAAAATTTGAGAAGATTTGGTTATGTGCAAACCCAACTTCAGTTTCTAACCCACTAGCAAATTTGAGAGATTAGTTGCTATTTTCTCTTCTTTTTTTTCCTTTTCTGTTCTTTCTTTCTTTTCTTTTTTTTAAATTAATCCAGCAACAACATTAAGGAAGAAGGACTCAAAGAAACAAGAAAGCATACAGCTTGTAGAAATTAAACTAATGGCAGAAAATGACTCAAAGGAAGACAATATTTTTTTTTGACATAAACAAGAAGGAATGATGCTAAAAACCTGATTTGGAGAGCCTAAGCTCTGATACCAAATGATGTGAGCCTGCCTTGCTGGGATTTAATTCCTAAGGAAGCTCAAGCTACGGATCGTCTCCAAAACATAAGAACACCAACCAGCACCTTCAACCCAACACCAACTTGTGATGTAAAACTGAAGCTATATGGCTGGAAACCAAAGATTCAAGACCCAACCCCAACTTGTGAAGGAAAAACCTTGAATATAAGTTAAGAACTAGCAAACTTGGTTATTTTTGCAAGGAATTCGTGTAAGTTCTAACCAGAACTCAAAAGAAGGCTAAAAACCTCTCAAAATGGAGAGAAAACTCAGAATATTCATTAAGTTCAAAGTCTGCCATTACATCTATTTTTAAAGACTTAAAGAAAGCATAAAACAAGTGAAATGATGGAAAAATACAAATATAATGATGTGGTTACATAAAACAAATTGGGCAGCCATATAGCTTGTCTCCCACTAGCTTTTAAAAGGCATGGGCAGCCATATAGCTTGTCTCCCACTAGCTTTTAAAAGGCATGGGCAGCCATATAGCTTGTCTCCCACTAGCTTTTAAAAGGCATCTTTGACTCTCAATGTGAGTTTTAGCCACTCTTAATATATGGGCATCCAATGGTACGTGAATGGTATGTATTTAGCTCCCAAAGGTATAATGATGGATGCCAATATGTATTCTAACTTCTTTGGGTCAATTAGCCTCTTAGGTAGATTGCAATTTGGACACGTGCAACCAAACAGCTTCTTTGCTCTTATTTTCTTCAAGTCTTAACGTTCCAATTGTATTGAGAACATATAGATGTTTGGAAACTAATCCTTGAAGTTTTCTTGCCATTGATCGAGTAACAGGTCCTTGGTGTTGTATGCTAGCAATCAAATCCTCATCAGTTCTAGATGTAATATTTGATCCATGGGTTCCGCATCATTTGGTATCAGAGCTTTGGCTTGAAGATAAATCTCTAGGTATCTTTTATGTTTTAATTATCCAAAGGAAAAAAAACAAAAAAAAAGAGAACCAGATTTATTTTCTTGCTTCTTCATTTTCTGTTCTTGTTGCACCTTGTTCTTGTTCTTCAAATCTGTGGACTTTTGTTTAATGTTTCAATTTCTATTCTTGTTTACCTTAAAGTTCAAAAAAAAAAAAGAAGAAGGAAAAGATTAAAAGAAAAACAAAACAAAACAAAAAAAGAATCATATTCAACTTCCTCAACATAAAAGAAAAAAAAATCGTACCTGTTTCTGTCCAATATTTTTCTACACAAGTTTTTGAGATTTTTTGCATATTTATACCATTAACAGCTTACTACCTTATTATATTTGATCAAATTACATCAGCTCCTCATTGTGCATCCATTTAGCATTTAAAATATGATATTTAGAGCATATCTTGCATTGGGAATAGATTTAGGTTGCATATTCAGATTACTCATTGGAGTGATTTGAATTCTATTTTTCAATATCCAGAATTGTTTTTCTTTGTATTCTTAGTTTCATTCTTTCATATACCTCTTGTTTCTTATATGCATTAAGTAGCTAATTCTCAATCATAGTTACTTTGGTTTGATTAACACAAATACTTTTTGCTTCTTGTGTTAACTTTCAGTTCTTGTTGTTTAAAATTAAATTGCTTCTAGAATTGCTGAATTCATTTTGTTCTTAGGTTCCTTGTAGAGTCTTTAAAACAAAACTTTTTTTACTTGATTTAAGTGGATTCAATTCTGAAATTCAACTTGATAAAAGAAGAATTGAGAGGTAAAAAGGACCAAGGTTTGAGTGAAATACAAGAGGAGTGACAATCTGATCTTGAGTGAAACACGTAGGGGAGTGAGGTGAGGAAATTTTCTTTACTAACATTTTCTTGTAGGTTCTTCTTACACCATGTCAAATTCTGGAAGTGAAAAACGTGATATGACCATAAATGACATAGCCTTCATGTTAGAGGCAATGCAAAGGAGATTTGAAAGGTTTGATTTGGCCATAAACAACATGAGAGGTGATGTAGACAGCATAATGCAAAGGCAGCGAAATGATACTAATCGAAGGGGGCAGAATAGAGGGAGAGGAAACATGATGAATTATGATGAGATAGAATGGGAAGATGATGAAGAAAGTGAGGAATCAATTGCTAAAAGAAGACCTCAATAAAGGGACAGTAACATATCTTCCATAAAAATGAAGATACCATCATTCAAGGGGAGAAATGATGCTGAAGCTTACCTTGAATGGGAAAGAAAAGTTGAGTTGGTATTTGATTGTCATAATTATAGTGAAATGAAGAAAGTTAAAATTGCAGCAGTTGAATTTACAGATTATGCACTAATTTGGTGGGATCAATTGATGATTTCCAAGAGGAGAAATGGAGAAAGAACTATCACTACTTGGGCTGAAATGAAAACTGTGATAAGAAAGAGATTTGTACCATCTTACTACTATAGGGAGCTTCACCAAAAATTACAGCGGTTAACTCAAGGATCCATGTCAGTGGAGGATTACCATAAAGAGATGGAGATGATCATGAGTAGAACTAATATAGAGGAGGATCCAAAAATCACTATGGGTCGAT
This sequence comes from Garcia nutans, assembly GCA_947685225.1. Taxonomy (NCBI): domain Eukaryota; kingdom Viridiplantae; phylum Streptophyta; class Magnoliopsida; order Malpighiales; family Euphorbiaceae; genus Garcia; species Garcia nutans. Next base: position 24,330,980 of record CANTUV010000044.1, read on the forward strand.
TTTTGAGTGGGCTGAATAGAGAGATAACTAACATAATTGAATTACATCATTATGTGGAGCTTGAAGATATGGTACACATGGCCATGAAAGTGGAGAAGCAACTGAAACTCAAGGGAGCAGTAAAGGTGATACGGAACCTCCAAGAATAAGCCTGAGAACTCCTTGATGTCGAACCCCCACAGCATTAACTTGAAAACCCCTAGTCGAATTCGGCATAACCTCCAAGGATTAGGTTAGATTTTAGATTACCTTGAATTGATCACAGGCCTAAGATTTCGAAACAAACTAGTTCCTAAACCCCAGAATCGAAACACTCCATAAGAAAGTTGATCAAACTATTTGAATGTTTCTAAGCATGCATTCTACTCAAGAACACAAAGATAAAAGCAAATTCGGCTTTTAGGTTAATAATTTGTCAAAAAACTAAAACTGATGTCTTACAACCCTAAATGAGATATAAATAGCTAAACCCTAGTTAGGGTTATTAAGTAGCATTTGGTTTTCTAATCAAATTTTAAGAAATAATAAAGTAAACAAAGTTCTAATTTAATACAAAACAAACAGGGCCCTTACTTTTTAAATAAGCATAACTAGTGGGCCTTAATACATATTAATTACAAGCCTCATTCGTGAATTTTAACTTGTAGCAAGTTGTAATTGACTTCCTTTGGTCTTGTCTCCAAGCTTGTAATTCCTTGCAAACCATAGTTAGCCAAATTCACCAAATCTTGCAAATGGCAAATTAGTGCTTGCTGAATCTTTTTGGCTCGCGATCTAGTTATAGGACCTTGTGGCAGAATAATTGGATTGATGATCTCCTCAACTTGTTCCTCACGTCCTAACTCTTGCTCACCCTTATGGTGTGCTGGTTGTTCCACAACATTTCCCCTCTCCTCAAAAGGATTCGTCCTCGAATCAAAAGCATCACCTACATCAAAAGGACTTAAAATCAGCAACATTAAATGAAGCACTTACATTATACTCACCTGGAAAATCTACTTTATATGCATTGTCATTAATCCTTTCAAGTATCTGAAAAGGACCATCTCCTCGTGGGTTTAACTTGGACTTTCTTTGGTGTGGAAACCGTTCTTTGCGAAAATGAACCCAAACCCAATCACCAGGCTGAAAAATCATTGGCTTCCTTCCTTTATTCACTCAAGAAGCTACTTTAGCATTTTGCCTTTCAGTCCTTTCCTTAACCTGTTTATGTAACTTCTTCACAAAATCTGCCTTTGAGCTAGCATCAACACTCACAAAATCATTAGATGGCAATGGCAAAATATCCAAAGGAGTAAGCGGATTAAAACCATAAACAATTTCAAATGGATAACAATTAGTAGTGCTATGAACAGCCCTATTATAAGAAAACTCCACAAATGGAAAACAATCCTCCCACATCCTAATATTCTTTTCTATCACTGCCCTAAGCAAAGTAATCAATGTTTGATTCACAACCTCAGTTTGACCATCGGTTTGAGGATGGCAAGTAGTAGAAAACAACAACTTAGTCCCCAATTTTTCCCATAAAACCTGCCAGAAATGACTCAAAAACTAACATCTCTATCACTAACAATGCTTTTGGGTATGCTATGCAAACGAACAAACTCTTTAAAGAACAAATCAGCAATCAATTTGGCATCATCAGTTTTATGACATGGTATAAAATGAGCCATTTTACTAAATCTATCAACCACAACAAATATACTATCATGACCTCTCCTAGTTTTAGGTAATCCAAGCACAAAATCCATAGACAAATCAGTCCAAGGTCCATTAGGAACAGGTAATGGCGTGTACAAACCATGCGGTTTCACCCTAGACTTAGCTTCTCTACATGTTATGCAATGCTCACAAACTTTATGCACATCATGTTTCATACCAGGCCAATAAAAATGTTCTATCAACACATCATAGGTCTTACTTACCCCAAAATGACCCATCAAACCTCCTCCATGTGCTTCCTTAACTAACAACTCTCTCATGGAACACTTAGGAATACACAATCTATTTCTCTTAAACAAGAAACCATCAAATAAATGAAAGTCTTTTGAATCAGCCACATCTCCACACGAATTATATATGTCACCAAAATCCACATCACTAACATATAATTCCTTAATATGCTCAAAACCCAATAATCTAGCACTAAGAAAATTAAGTAAAACATACCTTCGCGACAACGCATCAGCCACTACATTCTCTTTACCTCGCTTGTATTTAATCACATATGGAAATGTTTCTATAAATTCCACCCATTTGGCATGTCTATGATTCAGCTTATCTTGACCTTTCAAATGCTTTAAACTTTCATGATCAGTATGTATCACAAACTCTTTTGACCACAAATAATGCTGCCATGTATGCAAAGCTCGAAACAATGCATATAACTCCTTATCATATGTCGGATACTTCAAAGCCGCTCCACTTAGTTTTTCACTAAAGTACATCAACGGCCTTTGATCCTGTATCAAAGTAGCTCCAATTCCTATGCCACTTGCATCACATTCAATCTCAAAAGTCTTATCAAAATTAGGCAAAGCAAGCAAGGGTGCATTACACAATTTATCCTTAAGTTCATTAAATGCATGTTCTTGTGTATCTCCCCAAACAAAAATGACATTTTTCTTAACTAACTCATTCAAAGGTGCAGCTATAGTACTGAAATTTCTAATGAATCTCCTATAGAAACCAACAAGTCCATGAAAACTCCTCACCTCACTAGCATTCTTAGGTTTCGGCCAGTCCCTAATAGCCTTTACCTTTTCCTCATCAACCTTAATACCTTGACTAGACACCACAAAACCAAGAAAATGAACCTTATCCATGCAAAAACTACACTTCTTAAGGTTAGCATACAACTTCTCACGCCTAAGAATGTCTAACACAAGATGCACATGTATGACATGATCATCCAAACACTTAGAGTAAACAAGAATATCATCAAAGTAAACAACAACAAATTTACCCAAGTGCTCACGCAACACATGATTCATCAAACGCATGAATGGGCTAGGTGCATTATTAATAAGACCAAACGGCATAACCAACCACTCATACAGCCCATATTTAGTCTTAAATGATGTTTTCCACTCATCACCCACACTCATTCGAATTTGATAATAACCAGATTTCAATCAAATTTCGTGAACAAACAAGAACCATGTAACTCATCAAGCATATCATCTAGTCTAGGAATAGGATGACGATATTTACAGTGATTTTATTGATGGCTCTGCAATCCACTCACATCCTCCACGTCCCATCCTTCTTTGGCACAAGAATAATAGGAACCGAACAAGGACTCAAACTTTCCCTCACGTATCCCTTAGCTAGCAATTCCTCCACTTGCTTTTGTATCTCCTTTGTCTTGAAAGGATTAGCTCGATACGCTGGCCTATTGGGAATGGAAGCTCCCGGAATGAAATCAATTTGATGCTCTATGCCTCTGATTGGCGGCAATTCATCAGGCATTTCTTCGGGAAACAAATCCGCATATTCCTGCAAAAGATCAACAAACACACTAGGCAAAGATTGGTTAAAAACAGTAGTATCTAAACAGCCTCTTTGCACAAAAGCACAAACATAGGCTGATTGGTGTAAAAAGCATGTTTAACCTCACTTGTACTAGCTAACAAACTCACATTCTTCTCTCCTTCTCTATTTTTCTCAAACTGAATTTGTTTTGATTTTTCTTTTCTCTCTTTCTTTTCATTTGCAATCTGATTTTTTTCACTCATTTTTTCCGTCACTCTCTCTTTCTTTCTTTTCAAATTCAAGTCTCATTCTTTCCATTTTACATTGATCTTCATACACTTCTTTTGAAGAGAGTGGGGTCAGAATTGTCTTTCGTCCATCCTTAGTGAATGAATACCGATTGAGGTATCCATCATGCATAGCTTGCCTATCATACTGCCATGGACGTCCAAGTAAAATCTCTCCAGCATGCATTGGCACCACATCACACAACACCTCATCATGATATTTACCAATGGAAAAAGAAATGTTAGATTGTCGATTTACCTTAACCTCTCCACATTCATTCAGCAACTGAAGTTTGTAAGGTCGGGGGTGAGGTTTTGTAGGCAGCCCCAATCGATCAACCAAGAGTGTACTTACCACATTGGTACAGCTTCCACCATCCACAATCATAATACAAGCCTTACCTTGAACGTGACACCTTATATAGAACAAGTTGTCTCATTGTTCTTCATGGTTTTCCTCCTTCAATTGCGTGTTAAGAGCACGCCTAGCAACCAGCAAGTCTCCCTTTATTGGTTCTTCAATGCTCCCATCACTACAACATTCCAAGTCTTGCTTTTTCTCCATCTTCACTCTCATCGTCACCTTCTTCTTCATCAGTCACTATCTCACCATTCTTACGGTCATAACTCTCTTGTTTGGACATTCTTTGCTGATATGTCCCACACCTTGGCACTTCCAACACTTAATATCTCGATTTCGCAGCTTAGGCTCTTCAACTTTGGATTTGTCTTTAGAACTTGTTTCGGCCTTTGCTTTCCCACTATCTTGACCAGCCTTGTTTCTTTCCTTGTAATCACGCCTTCCTTCCCTATTCCAAGGAGAAATAGAATTAGAAACAGGTTTCGAATGATACCTTGATGGTCGTCTTCCTTGGAGTTGTTTTTCCACCTTGACGGCAATATGCACCATCTCTTCTAACTCCACATAAGGCTGCAAATCAACCTGATCAGCAATGTCCGAATTCAAACCAGCCAAGAAACGTGCCATATTAGTCTCCATGTCTTCATCTATATTAGCTCTAGTCAATAACATTTCCATTTCTTTGTAGTAGTCATCAACACTTTTACTACCTTGTTTAAGAACCTGAAGTCTTTGTATAATTTCCCTATGGAAATGTCTAGGCACAAACCTCTTCCTCATGACCGATTTAAGATCAGTCCAAGTCTCAATTGGATACTCCAAATTCCTTCTTTTACTAGTCACTAACTGATCCCACCAAGCTATAGCATAATCTGTAAATTGAGTAACAATAAGCTTGACCTTCTTTTCCTCAGTACATCGATGGCAATCAAATATGAGATCAACCTGCTTTTCCCATTGCAAATAAGCTTCTGGATCTGATTTACCACGAAAGTTAGGAATTTTCAGCTTGATGCTTCCCAAGCTCCTATCAACGACTTCATCATCACCATGATTTCTACCATAGAAAGCATTATTATTCATCCTTCCTCTACCTCGACCGGTACCATGGCCTCCTCTACCTCCACCTCTATGTAGAGCTCCTCCAACCAGACTTGCATTATCATCCTCAAGCTCATTTTCATCTTCCAAATGTTCAGGCTGTTGCATTTGATTTATGCCACCTCTTTGCCTCTCATTGCGCTCCGGTGTGGCTCTTTCAACATTTTGCAACCTCAAATCCATGCGCTCCAATGTTTATGTTATGTTCTCCATAACACGGTATAAACGTGTAAATTCTGCTTGTTGCGCCTCACACAATCGAGCTGGATCAATTTGAACACCCCTGTCACTGTCATCTCGGCCAGACATTTTTCCTGCAATAAAAGGTTAGAACAAAACAAATAAAAGGCCTCACAACACTCCCTCACGTGTTTACACTCAATAGATGGGGTTGGTCACTCGTGTTCCACTCAATATAATGTATTCACTCACGGCTTAGCTCACACCTCTCAAGCTAATTTCTTTTATGTTCTTAGGTGAATAACACTTTATGAAACAAATCAAATAGTCTTCCGTGTGTAGTATCCCAAGTCTGAAATTTCGAATGAATCACTAATGCAATTCGAATCAAAACAGCAGCTCAATGGTGAAAATTTCGTGACCAAAAATTATATTGATTCTAACCTATCTAGATTCGACCCTTATCACCTAAATAACAAGGAGAATGAAAAAATTTTGTTGAAGTGGTTTTATACTCTCTTTTTTTTGCTCCCTCTCACTATCTCTCTTGATGGGTGCGACCTTAGTTCACACCACACAAAACTTGTTGTGGAACAACCAGCACACCGCAAGGATGAGCAACAGTTAGGACGTGGGGAACAAGTTGAGGAGATCATCAATCCAATTATTTTGCCACAAGGTCCTATAACTAGATCGCGAGCCAAAAAGATTCAGCAAGCACTAATTTGCCATTTGCAAGATTTGGTGAATTTGGCTAACTATGGTTTGCAAGGAATTACAAGCTTGGAGACAAGACCAAAGGAAGTCAATTACAACTTGCTACAAGTTGTAATTCACGAATGAGGCTTGTAATTAATATGTATTAAGGCCCACTAGTTATGCTTATTTAAAAAGTAAGGGCCCTGTTTGTTTTGTATTAAATTAGAACGTTGTTTACTTTATTATTTCTTAAATTTTGATTAGAAAGCCAAACGCTACTTAATAACCCTAATTAGGGTTTAGCTATTTATATCTCATTTAGGGTTGTAAGACAATCAGTTTCAGTTTTGACAAATTATTAACCTAAAAGCCGAATTTGCTTTTATCTGTGTTCTTGAGTAGAATGCATGCTTAGAAACATTCAAGTAGTTTGATCAACTTTCTTGTGGAGTGTTTCAATTCTAGGGTTTAGAAACTAGTTTGTTTCGAAATCTTAGGACTGTGATCAATTCAAGGTAATCTGAAATCTAACCTAATCCTTGGAGGTTGTGCCGAATTCGACTAGGGCTTTTCAAGTTAATGCTGTGGGGTTCGAAATCAAGGGGTTCTCAGGCTTATTCTTAGAGGTTCCGTATCAAAACTTTTACCCAATTAAGTAACAAGAACAAGGTCGAATATAGAGTACTTGAATTGATCACAGACCTAAGATTTCGAAACAAACTACTTCCTAAACCCCAGAATCGAAACACTCCACAAGAAAGTTGATCAAACTATTTGAATGTTTCTAAGCATGCATTCTACTCAAGAACACAAAGATAAAAGCAAATTCAGCTTTTAGGTTAATAATTTGTCAAAAAACTAAAACTGATGTCATACAACCCTAAATGAGATATAAATAGCTAAACCCTAATTAGGGTTATTAAGTAGCATTTGGTTTTCTAATCAAATTTTAAGAAATAATAAAGTAAACAAAGTTCTAATTTAATACAAAACAAACAGGGCCCTTACTTTTTAAATAAGCATAACTAGTGGGCCTTAATACATATTAATTACAAGCCTCATTTGTGAATTTCAACTTGTAGCAAGTTGTAATTGACTTCCTTTGGTCTTGTCTCCAAGCTTGTAATTCCTTGCAAACCATAGTTAGCCAAATTCACCAAATCTTGCAAATGGCAAATTAGTGCTTGCTGAATCTTTTTGGCTCGCGATCTAGTTATAGGACCTTGTGGCAGAATAATTGGATTGATGATCTCCTCAACTTGTTCCTCACGTCCTAACTCTTGCTCATCCTTGCGGTGTGCTGGTTGTTCCACAACAAAAGGGATTTTCTAATTCCAGCTCTAGTTTCACTTCAAAATGGCCAAAGAAAGATGATAATCCTAAAGGGAAGGAGGCTGCCTAGAAAGGAAAGGAAAAACAAGTTCTAGCTGACCCTAAAGGTAACTCTAAAACATCTAACTCTAATCAAAAGCATAGTACCATCAAATGCTTTAGGTGTTTAGGAGTAGGGCATATAGCATCTCAATGTCCAAATAAGAAAATTGATGCGTAACCCATGGATCAAATATTATATCTAGAACCCCACATACACATCTAACATAGAATCTTAGAACTCAAAAATAAATCCTCCCTACCAAACCCACAACTAACCTGTAATTGAGAACTTGGGTGATTGGGATTGACGCGGAACCCTATGGCAATGAAGGCCTCAAACCCCAACGCACGATTGATACAAGAAAACCAAGAACGAAGGAAAAACCACCTTCTAAAGCACCCAATTGCTTAGCAAAGCACGAACACTTATAACGGAAGGATTTAGGAAGCTCGAATTAGAAGAATGCCACAATCAAAATTGATAAGTAAATCTAATTCTTGATGCAATCAAAAGAAAAAGAGAATCCACTCCTGTTCTATGATGGCCGAAATTTTCAATAAGAAAATTGAGAATTTAATTTGTCAAAAAGTGTCCTTACAAGAAAAATAAGGCCCTATTTATACTAAAAGGCCAACAAAATCCGAATCCCTAATTCTAATGGGAAATGGAAAGCTAAAAAGTCAAAATCCTAACCCACTAAGGAAAATATAAAGTATGGAAATAAATTAATATTCTGAAATAACTAAATAGGAAACCACACATCCTAGCCCACTAAGTTAAATATAAAGTATAAAAAAAAGGGCCAAACTAAAACCCTTTAAAATAAGAACACGCTCCACACTATTTGGGCTGTCCATAGGCCTTAAATTACTTCCCAAGGCTGTATATGAACCCTCATGGACCTTTCTTGCACGTTGGACCTCTTTAGCTAGCCTTTAGCTTCCATATTCACACTAAGCATCATAATCAGCTTTGGTGTGCCTTCTTCAAGCTCTATTGTGCACTTTTACATTGCCATTTCAGTCACTTCCTTTGAAATTTGATCTTGAATATGCAATCCCATAGCTGCTCCAAACTTCTTAGCTCTGCTCCTAGTCAATGGCCCATTTGGAAGCACCAATGGATCCTTACCTCGTGGCTAGTTCATATCATTCTCCCCCTCTTCAAAAAGATTTGTCCTCAAATCTGCATCATCATAAGGAGATAAATCAAACACATTAAAAGTAGTACTAACACCATACTCATATGGCAAGTCTATCTTGTATGCATTATCATTAATCTTTGTCAACACTTGAAATGGACCATCACCACTTGCATCAAGCTTATTCTTCCTTTGATTTGGAAACCTCTCCTTTCGAAAGTGTACCCAAACCCAATCCCCAGGCGTAAACACTATCTTCTTGCGTCCTCTATTCGCTCAATCAGCATATGACTTGTTCTTTTTCTCCATATTAACTCGAGCTTTCTCATGCATAGCCTTCACCAATTCTGCTTTCCTGTCTCCATCTAAACTAACAAGCTCATGTGAAGGTAAAGGAATAAGATCAAGTACAGTTAATGGGTTAAAACCATAAACAAGCTCAAATGGCGAATAACCTATAGAAGAATGAATAGAATGATTATAAGCAAACTCAATAAAAGGTAAACAATCTTCCCAAGCAGCCAAATTCTTTCCCACTATAGCTCTCAACATTGTACCAAGTGTACGATTAACTACCTCTGTTTGCCCATCTGTTTGTGGATGACAAGTAGTAGAAAACAAAAGCTTAGTTCCTAATCTACCCCATAAAACTCTCCGAAAATGGGACAAAAACTTAGCATCTCTATCAGACACAATAGTCCTAGGCACCCCATGTAGTCGAACTACTTCTCTAAAGAACAAATCAGATACAATAATCGCATCATCAGCTTTATGACAAGGAATAAAATGTGCCATCTTACTAAACCTGTCAACAACTACAAAAATTCTATCCCTACCTTTTCTAGTTCTAGGTAATCCAAGCACAAAATCAATGCTAATATCAATCCAAGGTGAACTAGGTACAGGTAAAGGCATATATAGACCATGAGGCATAGACTTAGATTTCGCCTGTCTACAAGCAATACAAGTAGAACACAATCTCTCAACATCCTTATGCATAGACGGCCAATAAAAATGCTCAAACAAGATATCATAAGTCTTAGCTACCCCAAAATGTCCCATCAATCCCCCACAATGAGATTCTAACACAAGCAAATAACGCATGGAACATTTAGGCACACATAATGTTAGACAAATGATCTTAATTTTGATCCTTGACAACTCAAATGGATGATCTATTTAACTTGTATTTGAGAAAGCTTGTTGCAGGATTAGGTTGCTTCAATTAAAGGTGAACAGAACAAGTATAGCGGTCGCACCTCAACTGAATACGACCGCTCCATGCAATTACAGAATGAAACCTTGTCACAGTAGGTTTCGCGGTCAGAAGTTCGACCATAGTCGCGACCGCTCATACATAATAGCGACCGTCCTAATATTTGCCCGACCGCTACTCAAGGAACTTAAATCATTACAATCACAGTAAGGTTCGCGGTGACAAGAACGGTGAATGATTCGACCTCGCTTACCACTTTAGCGACCGCTCATTTATAGTCGCGACCGCCCAACAATTCAAGAAGAAATTGTTCAAAGAGACAGTAGTGTTCGCGTCCTCAGGTGCGTCCAGAAGTTCGACGCGAGAATGTGAGTTCGACCGCGAAAACCTACCAAGGGCGACCGCGAAGATTCAAATTATGGCGGACATCTCTTTTGCTCTGTCAGAAAGTGACACGTGACATGACCGTTGTAATCCCACTTCAGTATTCAAAAAAGGGCGACCGCACTTTGTGATGCGCGACCGTCCCGACAAACACAGCATGGGCAAGAAACGGTCCGACAAAAACATCATGGGCAAGATTCCTGCTGTAGAGCACTAAAATTCGACCGTTGAACTTTTTCAAAAGTAGCGACCGTCCCTGGTTAAAAGGACGACCGCGTGAAGCATGAGAGCGACCATCCTTGTATGAAGGGCGACCGCTAAGTGCTTCGGACAGTTTAAGTAAAGAAGGTCTAATCTGCCAAGACTTTATTCTAAACAGCAATAACGGCTAGTAAGACCACATTGGCTATAAATACAATGTTTCCATGAGAAAACAAAAATATAACATTATTGAGAAAAGATTTTCATAGCCAAGCAACAAATTTCCTTTTGCTTAAACTTGTATTTGAATTGTTATGAATGTTAGGTGTTAGCATTGAAAACACCATTGTATAAGTTTGAGTGTAAGCTTGGGAAACACTTAGGTTGAGAGAGTGAGCCTTGTAAAACTCTTGTGTGGGTTGTAAGTGTGAGCCTAAGAAAAACACTTGTAAAGTTGGAAGTGAGCTTGTGAAAACTTCAAAGACTAGTGGAACCTTAACAAGTTGTTAAGGAAGTGGATGTAGGATTGAAGTAAATCCGAACCACTATAAATCTTGTGTGTTCTTACCTTCCTCCATTACTCAACCAACTCTCTATTCCGCATTTCTTGTTTGTTGAGTTTTTTAAATTGTCATTATTTCTTGACGAAACCAATTCACCCCCCCCCCTCTTGGTTGCCATCTTGGGACAACAATTGGTATCAGAGCCCTGAGATTTCTTAAACTTAATTGTGAAATCTGATCCACAATGGCAACTTCTTCTTCATCAAGCTCTCATGGAAATCTTAACTCTATTCTTAGACCTTACTTTGATGGAACGGATTACTCATACTGGAAACACAAAATGTATTTGTTTCTAGACAGTGAAGGGATTGAACTATGGGATTTCGTGGAAAATGAGTGGAAATCTCCTACTCATGAGGTTGACGGTATTCAAGTTCCACTTCCCAAAGCTCAATGGTCAACTAGCAATATCAGAGATCGATTCAAGAACAATAGAGCTGCTTCCATCTTGATGAACTCCATTTCAAGAGAAGAAGGTGGAAGAGTTCAACATTTAACTTGTGCACATTGTATTTGGAAAACACTTGAAAACTACCATGAAGGTACAACTCAAGTAAGATTTACCAAGAAACAAATGCATGTTCATGAGTATGAGCTATTCAAGATGAAACCAAATGAAAATGTCACCGGCATGACAAATCGTTTGCTTGCTATTGTCAATGAACTAAAAAAGTATGGCAAGGTATATGATCAAGGTGATGTAAACAGTAAAATCTTGAGAGCCCTAAGAGCTAGAAAGAACTTTGAATCCAAAGTATCATCCATAGAAGAAGCTCATGATCTCAGCACATTAAGAACCGACGAGCTAGTTGGTAAATTACTCACTTTTGAGCTGCACAGTGAAAAAGAAGAAGATCAAGGTGAGAAAGAAAAGAGAAAACCAATTGCACTCAAAGCAATCAAAGAAGCTGAGAGCTCAAGCAATGAAGGTACTGATGATGAAGATGAAATGGCAATGTTCTCAAAAAGAATCAATGAATGGAAAAGGAAGAAAAGATTACAAGCAAACAAAGGTACACCTCCAAAATTCTCCTTCAAAGAAAAAGAAAAGAAAAATGAGGTAAAATGCTATGAATGTGGAAAAACCGGTCACATCAAGTCGGATTGCTACAAATTAAAGAACAAAAGGAAATGGGATAAAGAAAAGAAAAAGTCTCTCAAAGCCACATGGGATGACTCTTCCTCAAGTGAAGAAGAAGAAGAGGAAGGAATTGCAAATCTTTGTCTCATGGCTATTGAAGATGACTCCAATGAGGTAAGTACTCAATCTTTTGATCTTGTAGCACATGATGATATAAGTGATATAAATGATAGTGATTTGATTGAGCACATGAATTCTAAAATAGAAAAATATTTCTCCAAAATGATGCTCTATAAAGAGAAAAACTCTAAGTTAGAAAAGGATTTTATATGCTTAAAGAACTCTACCTTAGAATTGAAAACCTCAAATGAACATTTGATGAATACAATAGGAGAATTAAATAAAAGCTTACATGACTTAGAAAAAGTGATTAAAGAGAATGAGGCATTGAAGCATGAACTAAAAGAACTAAAAGAATCAATTTCCAGATTTCATAAAGGAAAGGAAGCATTGAACACATTAATTAATAATCAAAGATCACCTTCCTTGAAATATGGATTAGGATTCAATGGCTCAACCAACATTGCACCTAGCAAACCAACATTTGTGAAAGCATCTACAATTGGAATTTCTAATGTTCATATCAAAGATGCTTGCACCAAGTCTAAAAGAACTTCTTATGGTTCACTAGGAAATAAAGCTAAAGATAATTATGCATTGTTGTTCACTAAACTTGTACAAAAGAAATCACATACTTGTAGTTGTATGTATAATGCAAAAAGAAAAATGCAGAAGCAAAGAATACCATGGCAATGCACATATTGCATGAAATTTGGACACAAAAATTTTTCCTGTTATATAAGAAAGGCTCATCTCAAGTTAGAAAACACTCTTTCTACTAACCATCAAGGACCCAACTATATGTGGGTACCTAAAAAAGGATGATCACAATTGGCTTGCAGGTATGCCTAAAATCTACTACCAATGAAAGCACATGGCTTGTGGATAGTGGATGCTCAAGGCATATGACTGGAAACGCAAAGCTCTTTACAAGTATTACCTATAAACATGGAGGTAACGTAACTTTTGGAAACAATGCTAAAGGTAAAATTCTTGGTGTTGGCTCCATTGGTTCTATTGGTAAGGATTTAATTGAAGATGTATGGCTTGTTGATGGTTTGAAACATAACCTGCTAAGTGTTAGTCAACTTTGTGATAAAGCATACTTTGTCAAGTTTGATTCCAAAGAATGCAAGATCACGAATTCAAATGGTATTATCATATTTAAAGGCACTAGAACAAACAACACTTATAATGTCAGCATACATTCAAATCATACATGTTTAATGTCTACTAATAATGATGCATGGTTATGGCATAGAAGACTAGGACATGCTGGTATGGATCAATTGAAATATATTTGCAATGAGAACCTAGTTGATGGCTTACCTAAGATAAAATATGATAAAGATAGGATTTGTGAACCTTGTCAACATGGTAAGCAACATAAAAGCTCATTTAAATCAAAAAGTGTTATAAGCACCTCTAGACCTTTAGAGCTCATTCATTTGGATTTATTTGGACCAAATAGAGTTACAAGCTTAGGAGGCAAATCATATGCATTTGTTCTTGTTGATGATTACTCTAGATTCACATGGGTTAATTTCTTAGCTCAAAAGAATGAAGCCTTTAATTGCTTCAAAACATTTGCAAAAAGAGTTCAAAATGAAAAAGGATATGTGATCACATCTATTAGAAGTGATCATGGCAAAGAATTTGAAAATGAAAATTTTGAAAGATTTTGCAATGAACTTGGCATTTCACATAATTTTTCTGCTCCTAGAACTCCACAGCAAAATGGTGTAGTTGAAAGGAAAAATAGAACTTTAATTGAAATGGCTAGAACAATGCTCAATGAATATGATTTACCATCTTATTTTTGGGCAGAAGCCGTTAATACAGCTTGCTACATTGCAAATCGTGTTTACAAAAGGCATTTAACTAATAAAACTTCTTATGAGCTATGGAATGGAAGAATACCCAGAATTGGATATTTTAGAGTATTTGGATGCAAATGCTTCATATTGAATACCAAGGATAATCTTGGAAAATTCTCATCCAAATCAGATGAAGGCATATTCTTAGGATATTCATCATATAGCAAAGCATATAGAGTATTTAATATGAAAACTCTAGTTATAGAAGAATCAATGCATGTTGTATTTGATGAATCATCCAAACTTGATCAAAAGAAAGGTATTACTTTCAATGACCCTGCAGGTACTCTTGAACCTCTTGAATCTATTGATGCTCCAAAGATCAATCAACTTGAAGAAGAGACTCAAGATCTACCTAAGGATTGGCAATACAAGAAAGATCATCCAAAGGAACTCATCATTGGAGAAACATCAAAGGGAGTAATTACTAGATCTAAAATTAATCATGTTGATGTTAATGTTGCTTTTGTTTCTCAAATTGAACCAAAAACTATTGAGGAAGCTTTAAATGATGAAAATTGGATAACTGCAATGCATGATGAACTTAATCAATTTGAAAGAAATAATGTTTGGCAACTTACTCCTAGACCTATAGATCATTCTATAATAGGATGCAAATGGATTTATAGGAATAAGCTTGATGAAAATGGTCACATTATTAGAAATAAAGCAAGATTGGTAGCCAAAGGTTATAATCAAGAAGAAGGTATTGACTATGATGAAACCTTTGCTCCAGTAGCCAGATTAGAAGCTATTAGAATATTACTTGCTTTTGCATGTCATATGAATTTTAAGCTTTATCAAATGGATGTTAAAAGTGCATTTCTAAATGGACTCATAAATGAAGAAGTTTATGTTGAACAACCTCCTGGTTTTGAAAACTACAAATTTCCTGATCATGTTTTCAAACTTACCAAAGCTTTATATGGATTAAAGCAAGCACCTAGAGCTTGGTATGATAAACTTAGTGCATATTTACTTGAAAATGGTTTTGCAAAAGGAAAAGTAGACACAACTCTTTTTGTTAAAAAGGATAAGCATAACATTTTGATTGTACAAATTTACGTGGATGACATAATATTTGGAGCTACTAATGAAACCTTGTGCAAAGAATTTGCTTCTTGTATGACTAGGGAATTTGAAATGAGCATGATGGGAGAACTCAAATTCTTCCTTGGACTGCAAGTCAAGCAATGTAAAGATGGGATCTTCATCAACCAATCCAAATATACAAAAGAACTCATCAAGAAATTTGGAATGGATGGCTGCAAAACTAGCAAAACTCCTATGAGCACATCCTTGAAATTAGGTAAAGATGAAAATGGTAAAGCAGTAGATGAGAAGAAATATCGAGGTATCATCGGATCACTACTTTACTTAACCGCATCTAGACCTGATATAATGTATAGTGTATGTCTTTGTGCTAGATTTCAAACTTGTCCTAAAGAATCACACTTGAATGCCACTAAGAGAATCTTGAAATATTTGAGTGGTACAATGCATTTAGGACTTTGGTATCCTAAAAACACATCATTTCATATTATAGGATTTTCAGATGCAGATTATGCTGGTAGCATCTTAGATAGGAAAAGCACTACAGGAGCATGTCACTTTCTTGGTAATTGTCTAGTTTCTTGGCATAGTAAGAAACAAGCATCGGTTGCTTTATCCACAACGGAAGCTGAGTATGTTGCAGCATGTTTTTGTTGCACACAAGTATTATGGATGAAACAACAATTGCTTGACTATGGTAAGGTTTTTAACAATATTTCCATTAAATGTGACAACACTAGTGCTATCAATTTGTCTAAAAATCCTATCCAACATTCTAGATCCAAGCATATAGATATTAGACATCATTTTTTGAGGGAAAATGTACAAAATCAGAACATAATCTTAGAATTTATAGATACACAAAATCAACTTGCTGATGTTTTTACAAAACCCTTGAATGAAGATAGACTTAACTTCATTAAACTCAATTTAGGAATGATTGATGGAATCACTTTGAATTAATTAAAACTTTTGCCTATCAATAAGGTTTCTATGTGCATGAATTTAATGTTTCTTAACACAATAGAAATATTTTCCACCTTTCCTTGAATCTTTCATTTTTAAGTATGTAGCGGTCGCTCCAGTATTCTTCAGCGGTCGCTATCCTGTCTGTCAGTTTCATTCAAACTAATGACTCTGAGCGCGGTCGAGAAAATTTGTGCGCGGCCGCACCAATTTGAATAGTTTCGACCGTTACAGTTACTTTCCTCACTCGCGAGCATACTTATCTTGACAATGGTCGCTAGACCATAAGTAGCGATCGCACTATCTTCAATCCGCGACCGCACCCTGTACACTCTGCTCGAAAATTTATAACCGTTGGCTGTGTGACAGGTCGCAACTCTTAATATCCAACAGTCAAAAACGGCTATTTTCTTAACTCCATCTATTTAAGAGTAAGTTACATCAAATTTCTTGGATATTTTGCTTCTGAAAACAATCTAAAACCCTAAAATCTTCTCAACTCATCTGCTTCTCAAATCAACCTCTGTTTTCCTGCTCTCATCTGTTTCTTCTATTCTAATGGCTCCCAAAAGAAAAACCACTTCCAAAATAAAGGGACAAGCCAAGAGAGTTCCAGGAATCACCATTAGAGAACCTGTTGTTGAACCTCCATCTCCTCCCCAGTCAAAAAGGGGTGAAAAAATTCACAAACCTCATCATCAAACCTCTGAGGAAGACATTAGGTATGCTATGCTTAAGAAAAAGAAGGTTGAAGGCACCAAATCACCTTTTGGTGGGATGCTGTCTGCCTTGAACATCAAGGACGAAATTGAAGGATTGTTGGATGTCCTTGGATGGGAAAAATTTGTCTTTCCAGAAGAGGTAGGCTACTCTAGTCTTAGCAAAGAATTTCTGATGTCTCTTCAAATAGAAAAAAGTACAAACTCTGCTCTAGGTTGGTACGGGGTAAGATTTAAGCTTTTTGATCATTATCATTCCTTAACCCTAGAAGGATTTGGCAACATTTGGAACTTCCCTTCTGAAGGTATAACCTCCTACAATGACCAAATCTTCTCAAACCCAACACTTTCTGATTTCTGGAGAGAAATTTCCATTGAAACCTCTTTTGAAAAGGAATCTAAAGCCAGACATATCAAATCTCTCACCCACTGGATGCTCCATAGGATTATCACCTATACCATTCACCAAAGAGCTGATGGGAATGAGAAAGTCACCAAAAGAGATCTTATATTTCTGTATGCTTTCACCCATAACATCAAAATGAACACCACCAAGTTCTTGATTGATACCTTTTATCATCATGCTATTACAAGAACTGGTACCTTCTTCCTATCCTCTCAAGTTACTCAAATAGCTAGGCACCTAAACCTTCTGAATAATTTGAACTTAGCTACTTTGAGGAACCCTTTCACTCTAGCCTCCAATGCTATCACAATGGATTACTTAGAACATGCTGGTTGTGTAAGGAAGATAGAAGGGTCATATGTATACTGCTATGGCAAGAAAGGAGTTATGGATAAACAAAAGAAAAGGCCAAGGTATACAATTGAGGAAGAGGGAGATTCTGTAGAAGTTGCAGTAGAACTACCTTCAAAAGCAACTTCATCAAAAGCTGCTAAAGAAACTGCTTCATCCTCCACACAACTCATCCCTTATCACCTAAATAACAAGGAAAAAGAAAAAAATTTCTTGAAGCACTTTTGTACTCTTTTTTTTTTTTTGAATTTTCGACTTTGAAAGAAAAACAAAAACGATTCAAGGATCAATAACAAAGAAACAAAACGAAACTAACAAGAGAAGAAAAGAAAACGAAAGTAACCCACAAAGGAAACAAAAACGCAAATAGCAGGTGAAGAAAACGAAAACGAAAATAATCCACAAAGAAAACAATTCAGAGGAACAAGGAAAACAAGAGAACGAATTCAACAATTGGATCAAAGTAACGAAAATGCAAATAACAAAAGAAGGAATGAAAACGAATTGATAGGGATAAAACCTGATCTAGAGCGTTGGCTCTGATACCAAATGATACGGAACCTCCAAGAATAAGCCTGAGAACCCCTTGATTTCGAACCCCCACAACATTAACTTGAAAACCCCTAGTCGAATTCGGTACAACCCCCAAGGATTAGGTTAGATTTCAGATTACCTTGAATTGATCAAAGATCCAAGATTTCGAAACAAGTCAGTTCCTAAATCCCAGATTCGAAACACTCCACAAGAAAGTTGATCAAACTACTTGAATGTTTCTGAAGCATGTATTCAAGCAAGAACACAAAGATAAAAGCAATTCGGCTTTAGGTTAATAAATTCGTCCAAAACTTCCAAACTAAGATGGCTTACAACCCTAAATGAGATATAAATAGTTAAACCCTAATTAGGGTTATTAAGTAGCGTTTGGCTTTCTAATCAAATTTTAAGAAATAATAAAGTAATCAAAGTCCTAATTTAATACCAAACAAACAGGGCCCTTACTTTTTAAATGAGCATAACTAGTGGGCCTTAATACATATTAACATAACAAGTTCAGCTAATTATTTAACTATAAATAAGCCCAACTAGTGACTTGAGCCAAATATGCTCCAATTTGCATCCTTGATCAGCCATATCGTGCACCTTCAGCTCCTCTTCAACAAAATGTTGCATGTAGCCTTGTGACGTCTCTATCATCTTTCTTTGATCTTCATACACTTCTAGGGGTGATAATGGAACAAGAGTGACCTGTTTTCCTTCATAGGTAAATGTGTACCTATTAGAAAACCCATCATGTTGCGCTCTCCGATCATATTGCCACGGTCTGCCCAACAACATATGTTCAGCTTGCATAGGAACTACATCACAATCAACTTCATCTTTGTACCAGCCTATTGAAAATGGTACCCTCACTCGCTTAGTTACTTTCACCTCACCACTATCATTAAACCACTGCAACTTATAAGGATTGGGATGCTTCATACATTCTAACCCCAATTTTTCAACCATAGTAGTACTTGCAGCATTAGTACAGCTCCTACTATCAATAATAAGTGTATAAACCTTATTATTCACTAAGCATCTAGTATGAAAAATATTATCACGCTGTACTAGACTTTCCTCTTTCACCTGCATATTCAATGCATGCCTAGCAACTAACAATTCACCACGCTCAGCTAACAAAGTACAATCAACATGCTCATCACTACTAACATCATCATATATAGGAGAATCAAAGTTTCCAACATCATCATTATCATTATCACTAGGTTCAGAATCAGACACAACATCACCATCAGCTGTAGTAATCATAACTCTTCTATTTGGACATTGGGATGCAATATGACCATTCCCTAAACACTTAAAACATTTAATATTCCTACTAGGAGTGGTAGTGTTAGGCATACCTGTTTGCTTGTTTGGACCACTAGATGGCCCTTTTCCACTGGAGGTTGCAGCATTGCTTTTCAGGAATGAATTCTTGAACTCCCCTTTCTTTCCACCCCTATTGGCTGAATTTGCCCCACCACTATATTGGGGTCCTCTATAGGTCGAATTACTCCCAAATACATTTTGTGGTCTCCCATAGCCAAGTTTGGTGGAACTCTTGCTCTTTAACCTCCTCTCTATCTTCATAGCTTTATCAACCATCTCCTCCATGGTATTGTAATCATACATGTCCAACTCACTTGCAATATTCTAATTAAGTCCTCCAAGAAATCTAGACATCATCCGTTGTTCATCTTCCTCAATATTGGCTCTAGCCATGATCATCTCCATCTCCTTGTGGTATTCTTCTACACTCTTGCCAACCTGCACCAGTCGTGCTAAGCGATTATAAAGATCCCTATAATAATGAGAAGGGATAAAACGCTACCTCATCAGGTCTCTCAACTCCTCCCATGCGGGTCGGCTCTCAACCCCTTGCCTCTTCTAGTGAATTTTAGTTGATCCCACCAGAATGTTGCATAACCCTTGAACTCCACAGCTGCAATGTGTGACTTCTTTTCTTCAGAATAATTATGGCACTCAAAAATTTGCTCTACTTTGCACTCCTATTCAATGTATTCTTCAGTATTGTTGTTCCCTCTAAATTCAGGAACCTTCATTTTGATGGAAGTCAAATCATTATCATTGATAGGTGCTTGATAAATTCCAGCTTCTCCTTCTTCAAATCCATAATCAGCCACACGGCCTCTCTCACATGCACCTCTTGGTGCCCTCCTCCTAATTGGCTCTTCTCTCTCTTCAGCTTTTGCTGGTTGTAGAATTCTCTATGGTAGCCTTATTAGAGCAGGTTGTTGTGCTTGCATTAAGCGTTCCATGGACTACTGCAAGCTAGCCAATGTATTTGCTATTCTTTCCATATTGTCCTCATTTGCTTGCTTGTACGTCTCAAGATCATCTGCAATATCCCGGATACTCATCTCTTCTTTCTCAACAGCTATGCCTTTATCTCTACTAGAATTGCTACTCATTATCTCACAAAACAAAGAACTCACCTTCGCTAATTCTTCAATTGCACTTCAGAACAAAGGCTCACAAATCAATCACCAAGCACGTTCAAGGGAACTAGAACCTAAATCCTAGAATGACACCTAGAAAGAAACTTGACAAATTTGGAGGCAACACAAGAAAATTTGTGTCACGATTATATCAACCAGAGTATAGAATCAAACAAATAATACTCTAGCAATGTCACGAAATCAAAACGGTAGCTCAAACAATAAATAGAAACAAAGAGGTCAAAAATTATGACGAATCTGGTCAAAATGTATCAAAACCAACTCACTTTAGCAAGTTAGTTTATGTATCTAATAATTCTACCCAAGAAAGCTAGTATCAAGACTCCCCAAGAATTCAATTTCGAAAAGGAGTCCAAATAAGCAAGAAAAACGTAATAAAACAGCCCCTCAATTGACCGAAATTGGTGGCCAAAATTTTGATTACTTTCAACCTGATTCAAAACGATTCTAATACCTTAAATTACTAGAAAAGCAAAGAATTTTTGTTGAAGTGATTTTGTACTCTTTTTTTTTTTAGGATTTGGACACTATCCTTGGATCACCAATGAAACACAAAGCCTTCAGTCCAATTTATACCCAATTTGGAATAAGAAAAACGTATTTCGAATCAAAAGGCAAGAACACAATTTCGAAATTGAACAAAGAATTCTATAACCCTAATTCGAAAATCCAATTAGAACCCTAACGGAACAACTAAAACAACCCTAGAAAGACAGATAGATAAGGATTTACCTATAATTGGCTTTGATGCCAAATGATGTGGAACCCTATGGCAATGAAGGCCTCAAACCCCAAAGCACGATTGATAAAAGAAAACCAAGAATGAAGGAAAAACCACCTTCTAAAGCACCCAATTGCTTAGCAAAGCACGAACACTTAAAACAGAAGGATTTAGGAAGCTCGAATTAGAAGAATGCCACAATTGAAATTGATAAGTAAATCTAATTCTTGATACAATCAGAAGAAAAAGAGAATCCACTCCTGTTCTATGATGGCCGAAATTTCAATAAAAAAATTGAGAATATAATTTTTCAAAAAGTGTCCTTACAAGAAAAATAAGGCCCTATTTATACTAAAAGGCACACATAAATTTGAAACCCTAATTCTAATGGGAAAAGGAAAGCTACAAAGTCAAAATCCTAACCCATTAAGGAAAATATAAAGTATGGAAACAAATTAATATTCTGAAATAACTAAATAGGAAACCACACATCCTAACCCACTAAGGAAAATATAAAGTATAAAAAAATGGCCAAACTAAAACCTTTAAAATAAGAACACGGCCCACACTATTTGAGCTGTCCATGGGCCTTAAATTACTTCCCAAGGCTGTATATGAACCCCCATGTACCTTTCTTGCACTTTGGACCTCTTTAGCTAGCCTTTAGCTTCCATATTCACACTAAGCATCATAATCAGCTTTGGTGTGCCTTCTTCAAGCTCTATTGTGCACTTTTCCATTGCTATTTCAGTCACTTCCTTTGAAATTTGATCTTGAATATACAATCCCATAGCTGCTCCAAACTTCTTAGCTCTGCTCCTAGTCAATGGCCCATTTGGAAGCACTAATGGATCCTTATCTCGTGGCTGGTTCGTATCAAAAACCACCTTCTAAAGCACCCAATTGCTTAGCAAAGCACGAACACTTATAACGAAAGGATTTAGGAAGCTCGAATTAGAAGAATGCCACAATCAAAATTGATAAGTAAATCTAATTCTTGATGCAATCAAAAGAAAAAGAGAATCCACTCCTATTCTATGATGGCCGAAATTTTCAATAAGAAAATTGAGAATTTAATTTGTCAAAAAGTGTCCTTACAAGAAAAATAAGGCCCTATTTATACTAAAAGGCCAACAAAATCCGAGTCCCTAATTCTAATGGGAAATGGAAAGCTACAAAGTCAAAATCCTAACCCACTAAGGAAAATATAAAGTATGGAAACAAATTGATATTCTGAAATAACTAAATAGGAAACCACACATCCTAACCCACTAAGGTAAATATAAAGTATAAAAAAAAGGGCCAAACTAAAACACTTTAAAATAAGAACACGCCCCACACTATGGAGGCTTTTGAAGACCAAAAACGAATACAAGCTGCCATGGAAGAGAAAATGCAAAAAGAATCCGAAAAAAGAGTGAGAGAAAGAAAAGAGCAAGAGGAAAAACAAAGAATAAAAAAAGAAAAAGAAAAAGAAAATGAGAAAAAGAAAAAAATCTACAATAAAAATGAGAGTTGTGAGAAGAAAGTAAGTTTAGTTGCTAGGGGAAAAGATGTGAGGCAAGCCTATTCTTCAAATAATGTGATGCTACTCTTACTATGTAAGGGAGCTTTTTTTAATGTAACTGACCTTGATCCTCCTATTCCTAGTGTTGCATTGACTTTGTTGCAGGAATTTGAAGATGTCTTTCCCGATGAAGTATCTAGCGGACTACCACCTATCAGAGGAATAGAACATCAAATTGATTTTGTTCCTGGAGCTGTAATTCCGAATCGGCCAGCATATAGAACCAATCCTCAAGACGCCAAAGAGTTACAAAAACAGGTGGAAGAATTACTTGCAAAGGGTCATGTCAGAGAGAGCATGAGTCCATGCGCTGTACCGGTACTTTTGGTACCCAAAAAGGATGGATCAATGCGAATGTGTGTGGATTGTCGCTCCATCAACAAAATCACTGTAAAGTATAGACATCCAATCCCTAGACTTGATGATATGCTTGATGAATTGCATGGTGCATGTATGTTTTCAAAAATTGATCTTAAAAGTGGTTATCATCAAATAAGAATGAGATTAGGAGATGAATGGAAAACAGCTTTTAAGACTCAATATGGTTTGTATGAATGGTTAGTCATGCCTTTTGGACTAAGCAATGCACCTAGTACTTTCATGAGATTAATGAATCATGTCTTGCGTGCTTTTCTTGGAAAGTTTGCTGTTGTGTATTTTGAAGATATTTTAGTGTATAGTCAAAGTTTAAATGATCATTTAATGCATTTAAGATGTGTGCTTGAAGTTCTTAGGAAAGAGAAATTGTATGCAAATTTAAAGAAATGTACATTCTGCATGAAAAAAGTCATTTTCTTAGGATTTGTAGTGAGTGGAAAAGGAATTGAGGTTGATGAGCATAAGGTAAAAGCCATCAAAGAATGGCCTACACCAAAATCCGTGACTGATGTTAGGAGTTTTCATGGTCTTGCTAGTTTTTATAGGAGGTTTGTTAGAGATTTTAGCACAATTGCAGCCC
The DNA here is from genome assembly GCA_947685225.1 of Garcia nutans. Lineage (NCBI taxonomy): Eukaryota > Viridiplantae > Streptophyta > Magnoliopsida > Malpighiales > Euphorbiaceae > Garcia > Garcia nutans. Next base: position 24,354,807 of record CANTUV010000044.1, read on the forward strand.
CATTGAATGAAATAGTGAAGAAAAATGTAGGGTTCAGATGGAATGAGGAACAGGAGCATGCATTTAGATTACTGAAAGAAAAATTATGTTCTGCACCATTACTTGCATTACCTGATTTTTCTAAGACTTTTGAAGTTGAATGTGATGCTTCCGGAGTGGGTATAGGTGCTGTTTTGATGCAGGAAAGAAGACCAATTGCATACTTTAATGAGAAGCTAAGTGGAGCTCCTTTGAATTACTCTACTTATGACAAGGAGATGTATGCATTAGTTAGGGCATTGGAGACGTGGCAGCATTATCTTTGGCCAAAGGAGTTTGTTATTCATAGTGATCATGAATCACTAAAATACTTGAAAGGACAAAGCAAGCTGAACAAACGCCATGCCAAATGGAGTGAATTTATTGAAGCGTTTCCATATGTGATTCAATATAAGAAAGGAAAAGAAAATGTTGTTGCTGATGTGATGAGGAAACTATAAGCAAGCTTGATGAATGTAATGGCAGCAAATATGTTGATGATATCATTATGCCAAGTGGACCAATCACAAGATCACAATCAAAGAAATTCCAGTATGTGTTCCAGCACTTCATACAAAGGTGGATTAATGAAGAGGGAGACCAACTTGTAGTGAATATGATGGACCATGAAGAGGAAGTCAGAAACTCACCAACAAGCATGAAGAATCTGCCCATAAGTATGGTGATGGGCATTAGCACGAATTTGGAATATAATATTGATATGGTTTAGTGTTAGTGTGACTAGACACATGTGAACCAACTCCAAAATGATGTACAATCTGCCCATCAATGTTGTCAGAATTATGGGCAGTAATTTAGAGTATATTATTGAGGTGGATGAACAATTAATGCTATTGTGACTAGATACATGTAAACCTAGACTTTAAGCCATTAGTTCTTCTTTTCCAACTATATAAGGATGGGAAAAAGAACTTAATAGGGTTGACTACGAATTTCCAGAATTGTTGAATGTAATTTCTGTGTTTTCAAGTTTGAGAGGTTTTCTTCTTATTCTTGTTGCATGAAGAATTGGTTCTAACTTATCAAGTCTCACTTGTGGCGTTTTAATCAATTCATTTCTTCATCCCAATCACCCAAGTTCTCAATTACAGGTTAGTTGTGGGTTTGGTAGGGAGGATTTGTTTTTGAGTTCTAAGATTCTATGCTAGATGTGTATGTGGAGTTCTAGATGTAATATTTGATCCATGGGTTCCGCATCATTTGGTATCAGAGCTTTGGCTTGAAGATAAATCTCTAGGTATCTTTTATGTTTTAATTATCCAAAAAAAAAAACGAATCAAATTCAGTTTCTATATTTCTTCATTTTCTGTTCTTGTTGCACCTTGTCCTTATTCTTCAAATCTGTGAACTTTTTTTTAATTTTTCAATTTCTATCCTTGTTTACTGAAAGTTCAAAGGAAAAAAAGAGAGGAAAAGATCAAAAGAAAAAGAAAAAAAAAAGAAAAGAGAATCAGATTCAACTTCCTCAACAGAAAAGAAAAAAAAAACGTACCTGTTTCTGCCCAGAATTTTTCTTCACAAGTGTTTGAGATTTTTTGCATATTTATACCATTAACAGCTTGCTACCTTATTATATTTGATCAAATTACATCAGCTCCTCATTATGCATCCATTTAGCATTTAAAATCTGATATTTAGAGCCTTTCTTGCATTGGGAATAGATTTAGGTTGCATATTCAGATTACTCATTGGAGTGATTTGAATTCTGTTTTTTTTTTTTGGATCCAGAATTGTTTTCTTTGTATTCTTAGTTTCATTCTTTCATATACCTCTTGTTTCTTGTATGCATTAAGTAGCTAATTCTCAATCATAGTTACTTTGGTTTGATTAACACAAATACTTTTGCTTCTTGTGATAACTTTCAGTTCTTGTTGTCTAAAATTAAATTGCTTCTAGAATTGCAGAATTCATTTTGTTCATTAGGTTCCTTGTAGAGTCTTTAAAACAAAACTTGTTCTACTTGATTTAAGTGGATTCAATTCTGAAATTCAACTTGATAAAAGAAGAATTGAGAGGTAAAAGGGACCAAGGTTTGAGTGAAATACAAGAGGAGTGTCAATCTGATCTTGAGTGAAACACGTAAGGGAGTGAGGTGAGAAAATTTTCTTTACTAACATTTTCTTGTAGGTTCTTCTTACACCATGTCAAATTCTGGAAGTGAAAAACGTGATATGACCATAAATGACATAGCCTTCATGTTAGAGGCAATGCAAAGGAGATTTGAAAGGTTTGATTTGACCATAAACAACATGAGAGGTGATGTAGACAGCATAATGCAAAGGCAGCGGAATGATACTAATCGAAGGGGGCAGAATAGAGGGAGAGGAAACATGATGAATGATGATGAGATAGAGAGGGAAGATGATGAAGAAAGTGAGGAATCAATTGCTCAAAGAAGACCTCAACAAAGGGACAGTAACATATCTTCCATAAAAATGAAGATACCATCATTCAAGGGGAGAAATGATGCTGAAGCTTACCTTGAATGGGAAAGAAAAGTTGAGTTGGTGTTTGATTGTCCTAATTATAGTGAAATGAAGAAAGTTAAGATTGCAGCAGTTGAATTCACAGATTATGCACTAATTTGGTGGGATCAATTGATGATTTCCAAGAGGAGAAATGGAGAAAGAACTATCACTACTTGGGCTGAAATGAAAACTGTGATGAGAAAGAGATTTGTACCATCTTACTACTATAGGGAGCTTCACCAAAAATTACAGCGGTTAACTCAAGGATCCATGTCAGTGGAGGATTACCATAAAGAGATGGAGATGATCATGAGTAGAACTAATATAGAGGAGGATCCAGAAATCACTATGGCTCGATTTTTGAGTGGGCTGAATAGAGAGATAGCTAACATAATTGAATTACATCATTATGTGGAGCTTGAAGATATGGTACACATGGCCATGAAAGTGGAGAAGCAACTGAAACTCAAGGGAGCAGCAAAGGGATTTTCTAATTCCAGCTCTAGTTTCACTTCAAAATGGCCAAAGAAAGATGATAATCCTAAAGGGAAGGAGGCTGCCTGGAAAGGAAAGGAAAAACAAGTTCTAGAAGACCCTAAAGGTAACTCTAAAACATCTAACTCTAATCAAAAGCATAGTACCATTAAATGCTTTAGGTGTTTAGGAGTAGGGCATATAGCATCTCAATGTCCAAATAAGAAAATCATGTTGATACGAGATAATGGTGAAATTGATAGTGCTAGTGAACATGAAAGTGATGATGATAATGATAGCATGCCACCATTAGAAGAAATTGAACATATTATTGAATATCCAGCCCATGGTGAATCTTTGGTTATTAGAAGAGCTTTAAACATGCAAATTAAAGATGAAGAAAGTAATCAAAGAGAGAACATTTTCCATACTCGTTGCATTGTGAATGGAAAAGTGTGCAGCATGATCATTGATGGGGGTAGTTGTGCAAATGTTGCTAGTACTGATTTTGTGGATAAATTAGGGTTAGCATGCACAAAACATCCTAGTCCTTACAAGCTGCAATGGTTGAATGATAGTGGAGAGGTGAGGGTAACAAAGCAGGTTCTGTTTTCTTTTGCAATTGGGAGATACAAAGATGAAGTTTGCTGTGATGTTGTGTCTATGCATGCTAGCCATATCCTTCTTGGTCGTCCATGGCAGTTTGATAGAAGAGCTTTGCATGATGGCTTTAAGAATCATTATTCTTTCAGCCTAAATGGTTTAAATTTCACTCTTGCTCCATTGTCACCTAAACAAGTGTATGAAGATCAAGTAAATATTTTGAGATCATTTGAAAAGAATTCTGGTGGTGAGGGTAAAACAAATAAAAAGGGAGTACAAGAGGCCAAGTGTGAGAAAAAGAATGATAAAAATGGCCCATTGGTGAGAGAAAAAGAGAAAGGGAGAGAAAATAAAAGAGAGTGTTTCTATGCAAAAGAAAAGGAGTTAAGGAGTGCTTTTTGTGAGAAAAGAAGTCTGATTGTACTTAGGTACAAAGAGACCTTGATTTCTACATCTAACCTTGATAACCCTTTGCCTAGTTGTGTTAGTTCTCTTTTACAGGAATTTGGAGATGTTTTTCCAGAAGATGTACCCAAAGGATTACCACCTTTAAGAGGGATTGAGCATCAAATTGACTTCATTCCGGGCTCAACAATTCCTAATCGACCAGCTTATAGAAGTAATCCGGAGGAAACCAAGGAACTTCAAAGGCAAGTGGAGGAGTTGCTAGCAAAGGGACATGTGCGTGAAAGTCTTAGCCCATGTGCTGTTCCGGTGTTATTAGTCCCAAAGAAAGATGGATCATGGAGAATGTGTGTGGACTGCCGAGCAATCAATAAAATCACGGTGAAGTATAGACATCCAATTCCTAGACTTGATGATATGCTTGATGAGTTGAGTGGTTCTTGCATTTTTACTAAGATTGATTTGAAAAGTGGTTACCATCAAATTAGGATGAAAGAAGGAGATGAGTGGAAAACTGCATTCAAAACAAAATATGGTCTTTATGAGTGGTTAGTTATGCCATTTGGTTTATCTAATGCACCTAGTACATTCATGAGATTAATGAACCATGTTCTGCGTGCATATCTTGGTAAATTTGTTGTTGTATATTTTGATGACATACTCATTTATAGCAAATCAGTAGATGAGCATGTAGAACATATTAGGGTTATTCTTGATGTTTTGAGAAAGGAAGAATTATATGCCAACTTGAAAAAGTGCATGTTTTGTAGTGATAAAATCATATTCTTAGGTTTTATGGTTAGTGCACAAGGAATTGAGGTTGATGATGAAAAGGTAAAGGCAATAAGAGATTGGCCAGCACCTAAAACCGTGAGTGAGGTAAGAAGTTTTCATGGTTTGGCTAGTTTCTATAGAAGGTTTGTTAAAAATTTTAGTTCCATTGCTGCACCATTAAATGAATTGGTAAAAAAGGATGTAAAGTTTAATTGGACTAAAATTCATGAAATGGCATTCAATTTGTTGATAGAAAGGTTAACTACTGCTTCAGGTGTGGGCATAGGTGCTGTTTTGATGCAAGAAGGGAAACCAATTGCATATTTTAGTGAGAAGCTTCATGGTGCACAATTAAATTATTCCACTTATGACAAGGAGCTGTATGCTTTGGTAAGAGCTTTACAAGTGTGGCAACATTACTTATTTCCTAAAGAGTTTGTTATTCATACAGATCATGAATCATTAAAGCATCTAAAGGGGCAAACCAAGCTGAACCGAAGGCATGGAAAGTGGATAGAGTTCATTGAGCCATTTCCATATGTGATAAAGTATAAGCATGGCAAAGACAATGTAGTAGCAGATGCACTTTCAAGAAGGTATTCCTTAATCTCAACTCTTAGTTCTAAGTTATTAGGCTTTGAGCAAATTAAGGATATGTATGCCAATGATGTTGACTTTGCAAATGTTTATAAAGCATGTGAGCATTCTGCATTTCAGAAGTTTTATAGGCATGATGGGTACTTATTTAAGGATGGAAGATTATGCATGCCTAGTTGCTCATTAAGGGAATTGCTTGTGCGTGAGGCACATAGTGGAGGACTCATGGGACATTTTGGGATATTTAAGACTTTAGACATTCTGCATGAACATTTCTATTGACCAAACATGAGAAAGGATGTTGAAAGAATTTGTGCCAAGTGTATTGCATGTAAACAAGCAAAATCTAAGTCTTTACCTCATGGGCTGTATACTCCTTTACCTATTCCTAATGCACCTTGGATGGACATATCTATGGACTTTGTTTTGGGGCTGCCTAGGACTAGAAAAGGAAAAGATAGCATATTTGTTGTTGTTGATAGATTCAGCAAAATGGCTCATTTCATTGCATGTCACAAAACTGATGATGCAACAAATATTGCAAATTTGTTCTTTGGGGAAGTAGTTCGGTTGCATGGCATTCCTAAAACAATTGTAAGTGATAGAGATGTGAAGTTCTTAAGTCATTTTTGGCGTGTTTTATGGAATAAGTTAGGTACTAAATTGTTGTTCTCTACAACTTGTCATCCACAAACTGATGGACAAACAGAAGTGGTAAATAGGACTTTAGGATCTTTGTTACGTGCTGTTGTGGGTAAGAATTTGAAAACTTGGGAAGATTGTTTGCCATTAGTGGAGTTTGCATATAATAGAAGCATACATTCTTCTACTGGTTATTCACCATTTGAAATTGTTTATGGTTTTAATCCACTTACACCACTTGATTTGTTTCCTTTGCCATTAAATGAAATAACTAACTTAGATGGTGAAAAGAAAGCTGAGTTGGTTAAGCAGATACATGAAAAGGCACGAGCTCATCTTGAGAAGAAATATGAATCAGTTGCCCATAATGCAAATAGAAGAAGGAAACATGATTTTCCAACCTGGTGATTGGGTATGGGTTCATATGAGGAAGGAAAGATTTCCTAAACAAAGGAAATCCAAGTTGGATGCAAGGGGAGATGGCCCATTCCAAGTTTTAGAACGGATCAATGACAATGCCTACAAAATTGATCTACCAGGTGAGTATAATGTTTCTGCAACTTTCAATGTTAGTGATCTTTCTCCTTTTGATGTAGGCTCAGATTTGAGGACAAATCTTTTTGAGCAAGGAGGGAATGATGAGGAAACTATAAGCAAGCTTGATGAATGTAATGGCAGCAAATATGTTGATGATATCATTATGCCAAGTGGACCAATCACAAGATCACAATCAAAGAAATTCCAGTATGTGTTCCAGCACTTCATACAAAGGTGGATTAATGAAGAGGGAGACCAACTTGTAGTGAATATGATGGACCATGAAGAGGAAGTCAGAAACTCACCAACAAGCATGAAGAATCTGCCCATAAGTATGGTGATGGGCATTAGCACGAATTTGGAATATAATATTGATATGGTTTAGTGTTAGTGTGACTAGACACATGTGAACCAACTCCAAAATGATGTACAATCTGCCCATCAATGTTGTCAGAATTATGGGCAGTAATTTAGAGTATATTATTGAGGTGGATGAACAATTAATGCTATTGTGACTAGATACATGTAAACCTAGACTTTAAGCCATTAGTTCTTCTTTTCCAACTATATAAGGATGGGAAAAAGAACTTAATAGGGTTGACTACGAATTTCCAGAATTGTTGAATGTAATTTCTGTGTTTTCAAGTTTGAGAGGTTTTCTTCTTATTCTTGTTGCATGAAGAATTGGTTCTAACTTATCAAGTCTCACTTGTGGCGTTTTAATCAATTCATTTCTTCATCCCAATCACCCAAGTTCTCAATTACAGGTTAGTTGTGGGTTTGGTAGGGAGGATTTGTTTTTGAGTTCTAAGATTCTATGCTAGATGTGTATGTGGAGTTCTAGATGTAATATTTGATCCATGGGTTCCGCATCATGATGCCTTATCTAATAGGTATGCCCTAATCTCTATGCTTGATGCTAGACTTCTAGGATTTGAGCATATGAAAGAATTGTATAAGCATGACTCTGAATTTGCACAAATATATGCCTCTTGTGAAAATGCTGCCTTTGAAAAATTTTATAGGCATGATGGTTTCTTATTTAGAGAGAAACGACTTTGTGTTCCAAATAGCTCTATAAGAGGATTGCTTGTAAGAGAGTCACATGGGGGAGGTTTAATGGGATATTTTGGGGTGGCTAAAACGTTAGAAATTCTGAATGAACATTTTTATTGGCCACATATGAGGAAAGATGTAGAGAAATTTTGTGCTAAATGCGTGACATGTATGAAAGCAAAGTCCAAAGTAAGACCACATGGTTTGTATATGCCTTTAAGTGTACCTAGTGAACCTTGGGTAGACTTATCTATGGACTTTATTTTGGGGCTACCTAGGACAAAAAAGGGTCATGATAGTTTATTTGTTGTGGTTGATAGATTTTCTAAAATGGCACATTTCATTCCATGTCATAAAACTGATGATGCATGCCATATATCTGATTTGTTCTTTAGAGAAGTAGTGAGATTGCATGGTATTCCTAGGACCATAGTAAGTGATCGAGATGTAAAATTTTTTAGTCATTTTTGGAAAGTCCTATGGGGAAAGTTAGGTACAAAGCTTTGTTTCTCTACTACATGCCATCCGCAAACAGATGGGCAGACGGAAGTTGTTAATAGGACTGTGGGCACTCTTCTTCGTACCATGATTAAACAAAATTTGAAGACATGGGAGGAATGCATACCATTTATTGAATTTGCATATAATAGATCAATGCATTCATCCATTAGATTTTCACCCTTTGAGCTTGTCTATGGTTTTAATCCACTTACTCCATTAGATTTGTTGCCTCTTCCTACTAATGAGCTTACTAGTTTTGATGGTAAAAAGAAAGCTGAATTGATGAAGCAAATGCATCAAAGGGCCAAGCAACAAATGGATAAGATTAATGAGAATAGAGCAACCAAAGTAAACAAAGGAAGGAAAAAGATGGTGTTCCAGCCTGGTGATCTGGTATGGGTTCATTTGCGAAAAGAAAGGTTTCCTACACAAAGGAAATCAAAATTGCAGCCGATAAGTGATGGACCATTTGAAGTACTCAAAAGGATTAATGATAATGCCTACAAGATTAATCTACCAGGTGAGTATGGTGTAAGTGCAACTTTTAATGTTTCTGATCTTGCTCCTTACTATGCAGATGATGAAGATTCAAGGATGAATTCTTTTGAAGAGGGAGAGGATGATGAATATCTGATTGCTAGCATACAACACCAAGGACCTGTTACTCGATCAATGGCAAGAAAACTTCAAGGATTAGTTTCCAAACATCTATATGTTCTCAATACAATTGGAACATTAAGACTTGAAGAAAATAAGAGCAAAGAAGCTGTTTGGTTGCACGTGTCCAAATTGCAATCTACCCAAGAGGCCAATTGACCCAAAGGAGTTAGAATACATATTGGCATCCATCATTATACCTTTGGGAGCTAAATACATACCATTCACGTGCCATTGGATGCCCATATATTAAGAGTGGCTGAAACTCACATTGGGAGTCAAAGATGCCTTTTAAAAGCTACTGGGAGACAAGCTATATGGCTGCCCATGCCTTTTAAAAGCTAGTGGGAGACAAGCTATATGGCTGCCCATGCCTTTTTACGTAACCACATCATTATATTTGTATTTTTCCATCATTTCACTTGTTTATGCTTTCTTTAAGTCTTTAAAAATAGATGTAATGGCAGACTTTGAACTTAATGAATATTCTGAGTTTTCTCTCCATTTTTGAGAGCTTTGAGAGGTTTTTAGCCTTCTTTTGAGTTCTGGTTAGAACTTGCAAGAATTCCTTGCAAAAATTACCAAGTTTGCTAGGTCTTAACTTATATTCAAGGTTTTTCCTTCACAAGTTGGGGTTGGGTCTTGAATCTTTGGTTTCCAGCCATATAGCTTCAGTTTTACATCACAAGTTGGTGTTGGGTTGAAGGTGCTGGTTGGTGTTCTTATGTTTTGGAGACGATCCGTAGCTTGAGCTTCCTTAGGAATTAAATCCCAGCAAGGCAGGCTCACATCATGCTCCAAACTTCTTAGCTCTGCTCCTAGTCAATGGCCCATTTGGAAGCACCAATGGATCCTTACCTCGTGGCTAGTTCGTATCAGCGATGAAGAAATAAATTGATTTAAACGCCACAAGTCAGACTTGATAAGTTAGAACCAATTCTTCATGCAACAAGAATAAGAAGAAAACCTCTCAAACTTGAAAACACATCAGTTACATTCAACCATCTGAAAATTCATAGTCACCCTCTTAAGTTCTTTTTCCCATCCCTATATAGTTGGAAAAGAAGAACTAATAGCTTAAAAGTCTAGGTTTACATGTATCTAGTCACAATAGCATTAATTTTTCGTCCACATCAATAATATACTCTAAATTACTGCCCATAATTCTGACAACATTGATGGGCAGATTCTGCATGCATTTTGGTGTTGGTTCACATGTCTCTAGTCACACTAGCACTAAACCACATAAATATTATATTCCAAATTCGTGCTAATGCCCATCACCATACTTATGGGTAGATTCTTCATGCTTGTTGGTGAGTTTTTGTCTTCCTCTTCATGACCCATCATATTCACTACAAGTTGGTCTCCCTCTTCATTATTCCACCTTTGAATGAAGTGTTGGAACACATGTTGGAGTCTCTTTGATTGTGATCTTGTGATTGGTCCACTTGGCATAATGATATCATCAACATATTTGCTGCCATATGTAGATTCATCAAGCTTGCTTATAGTTTCCTTATCATTCCCTCCTTGCTCAAAAAGATTTATCCTCAAATCTAAACCTACATCAAAAGGAGAAAGATCACTGACATTGAAAGTTGCAGAAACATTATACTCACCTGGTAGATCGATTTTGTAGGCATTGTCATTGATTCATTCTAAAACTTGGAATGGGCCATCTCCCCTTGCATCCAACTTCGATTTCCTTTGTTTAGGAAATCTTTCCTTCCTTATATGAACCCATACACAATCACCAGGTTGGAAAATAACATGTTTCCTTCTCCTATTTGCATTATGGGCAAATGATTCATATTTCTTCTCAAGATGAGCTCGTGCCTTCTCATGTATCCTCTTGACCAACTCCGCTTTCTTTTCACCATCTAAGTTAGTTATTTCATTTAATGGCAAAAGAAATAGATCAAGTGGTGTAAGCGGATTAAAACCATAAACAATCAAATGGTGAATAACCTGTAGAAGAATGTATGCTTCTATTATATGCAAACTCCACTAATGGCAAACAATCTTCCCAAGTTTTCAAATTCTTACCCACAACAGCACGTAACAAAAGATCCTAAAGTCCTATTTACCACTTCTGTTTGTCCATCAGTTTGTGGATGACAAGTTTTAGAGAACAACAATTTAGTACCTAACTTATTCCACAAAACACGCCAAAAATGACTTAAGAACTTCACATCTCTATCACTTACAATTGTTTTAGGAATGCCATGCAACCAAACTACTTCCCCAAAGAACAAATTAGCAATATTTGTTGCATCTTTAGTTTTGTGACATGCAATGAAATGAGCCATTTTGCTGAATCTATCAACAATAACAAATATGCTATCTTTCCCTCTTCTAGTCCTAGGCAGCCCCAAAATAAAGTCCATAGATATGTCAATCTAAGGTGCATTAGGAATAGGTAAAGAAGTATACAGCCCATGAGGTAAAGACTTAGATTTTGCTTGTTTACATGCAATACACTTGGCACAAATTCTTTCAACATCTTTTCTCATGTTTGGCCAATAGAAATGTTCATGTAGAATTTCTAAAGTCTTAAATACCCCAAAATGTCCCATGAGTCCTCCACTATGTGCCTCACGTACAAGCAATTCCCTTAATGAGCAACTACGCATGCATAATCTTCCATCCTTAAACAAGTACCCATCACGCCTATAGAACTTCTGAAATGCAGAATGCTCACATGCTTTATAAACATTTGCAAAGTCAACATCATTGGCATACATATTCTTAATTTGCTCAAAGCCTAATAACTTAGAATTAAGAGTTGAGATTAAGGAATACCTTCTTGAAAGTGCATCTGCTACTACATTGTCTTTGCCATGCTTATACTTTATCACATATGGAAATGGCTCAATGAACTCTATCCACTTTCCATGTCTTCGGTTCAGCTTGGTTTTCCCCTTTAGATTCTTTAATGATTCATGATCTGTATGAATAACAAACTCTTTAGGCAATAAGTAATGTTGCCACACTTGTAAAGCTCTTACCAAAGCATACAGTTCCTTGTCATAAGTGGAATAATTTAATTGTGCACCATGAAGCTTCTCACTAAAATATGCAATTGATTTCCCTTCTTGCATCAAAACAGCACCTATGCCCACACCTAAAGCATCACACTCTAATTCGAATGTCTTATCAAAATCTCACTCACTGTTTTAAGTGCTGGCCAATCTCTTATTGCATTTACCTTTTCATCATCAACCTCAATACCCTGTGCACTAACCATAACCTAAGAATATGATTTTATCACTACAAAACATGCACTTTTTCAAGTTGGCATACAATTTTTTCTTTCTCAAAACATCAAGAACAACCCTAATATGCTCTACATGCTCATCTACTGATTTGCTATAAATGAGTATGTCATCAAAATACACAACAACAAATTTACCAAGATATGCACGCAAAACATGGTTCATTAATCTCATGAATGTACTATGCATTAGATAAACCAAATGGCATAACTAACCACTCATAAAGACCATATTTTGTTTTGAATGCAGTTTTCTACTCATCTCCTTCCTTCATCCTAATTTGATGGTAACCACTTTTTAAATCAATCTTAGTAAAAATGCAAGAACCATTCAAATCATCAAGCATATTGATGAGGAAACTATAAGCAAGCTTGATGAATCTACAAATGGAAGCAAATATGTTGATGATATCATTATGCCAAGTGGACCAATCACAAGATCACAATCAAAGAAACTCCAGCATGTGTTCCAGCACTTCATTCAAAGGTGGATTAATGAAGAGGGAGACCAACTTGTAGTGAATATGATGGATCATGAAGAGGAAGTCAGAAACTCACCAACAAGCATGAAGAATCTGCCCATAAGTATGGTGATGGGCATTAGCACGAATTTGGAATATAATATTGATATGGTTTAGTGCTAGTGCGACTAGACACATGTGAACCAACACCAAAATGCATGTAGAATCTACCCATCAATGTTGTCAGAATTATGGGCAATAATTTAGAGTATATTATTGATGTGGATGAACAATTAATGCTATTGTGACTAGATACATGTAAACCTAGACTTTTAAGCCATTAGTTCTTCTTTTCCAACTATATAGGGATGGGAAAAAGAACTTAAGAGGGTGACCATGAATTTTCAGATTGTTGAATGTAATTGCTGTGTTTCCAAGTTTGAGAGGTTTTCTTCTTATTCTTGTTCAATGAAGAATTGGTTCTAACTTATCAAGTCTGACTTGTGGCATTTAAATCAATTCATTTCTTCATCCCAATCACCCAAGTTCTCAATTACAGGTTAGTTGTGGGTTTGGTAGGGAAGATTTATTTTTGAGTTCTAAGATTCCATGCTAGATGTGTATGTGGGGTTCTTAATGTGAGCCTACCTTGCTGGGATTTAATTCCTAAGGAAGTTCAAGCTATGGATCGTCTCCAAAACATAAGAACACCAACCAGCACCTTCAACCCAACACCAACTTGTGATGTAAAACTGAAGCTATATGGCTGGAAACCAAAGATTCAAGATCCAACCCCAACTTGTGAAGGAAAAACCTTGAATATAAGTTAAGACCTACCAAACTTGGTTATTTTTGCAAGGAATTCGTGCAAGTTCTAACCAGAACTCAAAAGAAGGCTAAAAACCTCTCAAAGCTCTCAAAAATGGAGAGAAAACTCAGAATATTCATTAAGTTCAAAGTCTGCCATTACATCTGTTTTTAAAGACTTAAAGAAAGCATAAAACAAGTGAAATGATGGAAAAATACAAATATAATGATGTGGTTACATAAAACAAATTGGGCAGCCATATAGCTTGTCTCCCACTAGCTTTTAAAAGGCATGGGCAGCCATATAGCTTGTCTCCCACTAGCTTTTAAAAGGCATCTTTGACTCCGAATGTGAGTTTCAGCCACTCTTAATATATGGGCATCCAATGGTACGTGAATGGTATGTATTTAGCTCCCAAAGGTATAATGATGGATGCCAATATGTATTCTAACTCCTTTGAGTCAATTGGCCTCTTGGGTAGATTGCAATTTGGACACATGCAACCAAACAGCTTCTTTGCTCTTATTTTCTTCAAGTCTTAAAGTTCCAATTGTATTGAGAACATATAGATGTTTGGAAACTAATCCTTGAAGTTTTCTTGCCATTGATCGAGTAATAGGTCCTTGGTGTTGTATGCTAGCAATCAGATCCTCATCATCCTCTCCCTCTTCAAAAGAATTCGTCCTCAAATCTTCATCATCTGCATAGTAAGGAGCAAGATCAGAAACATTAAAAGTTGCACTTACACCATACTCACCTGGTAGATTAATCTTGTAGGCATTATCATTAATCCTTTCGAGTACTTCAAATGGTCCATCACTTCTCGGCTGCAATTTTGATTTCCTTTGTGTAGGAAACCTTTCTTTTCGCAAATGGACCCATACCAGATCACCAGGCTGGAACACCATCTTTTTCCTTCCTTTGTTTACTTTGGTTGCTCTATTCTCATTAATCTTCTCCATTTGTTGCTTGGCCCTTTGATGCATTTGCTTCACCAATTCAGCTTTCTTTTTACCATCAAAACTAGTAAGCTCATTAGTAGGAAGAGGCAACAAATCTAATGGAGTAAGTGGATTAAAACCATAGACAAGCTCAAAGGGTGAAAATCCAGTGGCTGAATGCATTGATCTATTATATGCAAATTCAATAAATGGTATGCATTCCTCCCATGTCTTCAAATTTTGTTTAATCATGGTACGAAGAAGAGTGCCCACAGTCCTATTGATACAAACCAGATATGGCAGCTTTGTGCCATTGAAGAAAAGCAATCTTACATCATCCAAATAGATTTAAAAGGAGTTCAAAAGCTCTTTTATGAGGCTGAAATACACTTGGGGCGTGCTACACTTCATATGGAGCAGATTTGGTGCAATTCAAGCAATATGGGCTTTGTGGAGCTTGATACAGCTTATAGGCCAAAGCTACACAAAGGGAAGCCTAAAGTGAAGATCAAAGTATGGAAATCACGTCCAAACACATGGGCATGCTTTCTTGGGCTTGTTCAGCAAGTTTTTTGGCATGTTTAGCAAGTTTTTAAGGCTGAACATGGCTGCACATGTTGGGCTTGTTTTTCCAATACATTAGGCCTTTTTTTTGGACTTAATTAAGGCATGTTTAATATGGGCCCAAGGAAGTTACGAATTTCAGCAAGTGGAAGGCATCTTTTTGTTACATGGGATGTGGTCCCCTCATTCCTTAGTTAGTTAGGATATTATTTTATTTTCCATATCTTTTAGGATTTGATATTATTTAGTCTTTCCAAATCTATTTTGGATTTGTTTTATTAGATTTGGATAGGATTTAGATTACTTATCTGATTTAGATTCAGATTTACTTTATGTTTTCCTTAGTGGATTAGGATTACTTTATATTTTCCTTAGTGGATTAGGATTACTTTATATTTTTCCTTATGCAATTAGGAATGTTTTCCATTTTCCTTATGCAATTAGGAATGTTTTCCTTATGCAATTAGGAATGTTTTCCTTATGCAATTAGGAATTTTGTAACCCTTATTTAAGGGCACTATTAGGCAGAATTTGAGATACAACAATTAATAAAAATTTTTCGAATTCTTCTACAAGTTCTTCTTGTGAATTTTCGTGTGAGAGAGATTAGAGTGGATTCTTTAATTCTTTCTTTGCATCAAGAATTAGGTTTACTTATCAACAAGAGTTGTGGCGTTTTCCTTCTTCTTACCAACTAAATCCTTCAATCATAGTGAGTTCGCATCTCTTTATAGGCGTTGGGTTCCTTAGGAGGTGATTATCAAGTTTCAAGAGTTCTCTACCATTGTTATACGTTGGGTTTGCTGCCATCGTTGCTAAGGGTCCGCGTCATTTGGTATCAGAGCCTTGCTACAAGGTAATTTTTATCTACTTTGTCTTTCTAGGGCTTGTTTAATTGTTCCATTAGGGTTATTTTATTCAAATTCGTTTTTTTCCTTTCCTTCTCTATTCAATTTTCGTTTTTGGCATTCAAGAGTCAGTTTTAGTATTCAGAATAGTTTATTCAATTCATTTTTTCACTTTCCCATCCATTTAAGTATTCCGTTTGTTAAGTCGTTGGTGTTCTAGTAGTCAGAATTTAGTTTGTTTTGTGTCTATTGGGTCTTGTTCAATTTGGTTGTGTTTTTCCCTTCAAATTCATCTTGTGTAAGCCTTTTCTTGGGGTTGATTGTTTCTTTCCTTCAAATCGTTTTATGTGGCCATTCTTGGGCTGTTTCTTTTGTGTTTGTTTAGTGATTTTCAAATTCTACATATAAAAAAAAATGTCAACAACAATTGAGATTGAGATGGATGAAGAGGAAGCCAAAGAAAAATACCATCTACAATATCTCGATGGTAAGATTCGATTTCTTGAAGAGCTTATTGAAAGGTGGTATCAAAAGTTAGGAGGTGCACGAAGGTACACAAGGGAATATTCATATTGTGAAAAGGAGATTGCTTCATTAGAGGAAGAACTTTCAGTTTTCTATGCAAAGGAGAAAAACTTTCTTATTCATTGTAAGAGACGACAAGAAGAAAGGAAATCTAAGAGGATGAAACTAGAATATAAGAAACTGAGACAACAATTGGAAGATATGTGTAAGCATACTTCTAAACTATGTGAAGCAATAAGTGTGGTTTCAAAAATTCCTACCATTAAGGTGAAAGAGGAGAGTGCAACCATGGAGGATTCCAATGTTGAACTAAAAAAAGAGGATGAATTGGAAGAGTTGCATGAAGAGGATGTTTGTGAAGTAGAGGATGTATTGTCATTACTTGATGAAGTAAGGAGTGAAGTTACTGAGATTCCCATAATTGAATTTAAAGAAGAGTTTGTGAAAAATGGAGATCTTCTTGGAGATGTGGATGAGAATTCACCTATTTATGATGATTATGGTTGTGATGATGATGATTGCGATGAAATTGTTCAAAATATGGTTGAAGAGGTAGACAAAGAATATGGAGCTGATTTAGAAGTTCAAGAAGAGGATGGTTCAGTTCCATGTGAGCTGTCTTTAACTAACGGAGCTTTTCCTAGTTTTTTTGACAATGTGCAGGTTGATGTTCTAGAAGAAACATTCAAACTATTTTCATCAACTCAAGAGGAGGTTTTTGAAGATCAATTGGTGCCTAAAGTTTCCATTCCTGATCTGAACATGAGCAAGATTCGAGGACGAATCTTTTCAAAAGAAAGGGAGAATGATACAAACCAGATATGGCAGCTTTGCGCCATTGAAGAAAAGCAATCTTACATCATCCAAATAGATTTAAAAGGAGTTCAAAAGCTCTTTTATGAGGCTGAAATACACTTGGGGCGTGCTACACTTCATATGGAGCAGATTTGGTGCAATTCAAGCAATATGGGCTTTGTGGAGCTTGATACAGCTTATAGGCCAAAGCTACACAAAGGGAAGCCTAAAGTGAAGATCAAAGTATGGAAATCACGTCCAAACACATGGGCATGCTTTCTTGGGCTTGTTCAACAAGTTTTTTGGCATGTTTAGCAAGTTTTTAAGGCTGAACATGGCTGCACATGTTGGGCTTGTTTTTCCAATACATTAGGCCTTTTTTTTGGACTTAATTAAGGCATGTTTAATATGGGCCCAAGGAAGTTACGAATTTCAGCAAGTGGAAGGCATCTTTTTGTTACATGGGATGTGGTCCCCTCATTCCTTAGTTAGTTAGGATATTATTTTATTTTCCATATCTTTTAGGATTTGATATTATTTAGTCTTTCCAAATCTATTTTGGATTTGTTTTATTAGATTTGGATAGGATTTAGATTACTTATCTGATTTAGATTCAGATTTACTTTATGTTTTCCTTAGTGGATTAGGATTACTTTATATTTTCCTTAGTGGATTAGGATTACTTTATATTTTTTCTTATGCAATTAGGAATGTTTTCCATTTTCCTTATGCAATTAGGAATGTTGTAACCCTTATTTAAGGGCACTATTAGGCAGAATTTGAGATACAACAATTAATAAAAAATTTTCGAATTCTTCTACAAGTTCTTCTTGTGAATTTTCGTGTGAGAGAGATTAGAGTGAATTCTTTAATTCTTTCTTTGCATCAAGAATTAGGTTTACTTATCAACAAGAGTTGTGGCTTTTTCCTTCTTCTTACCAACTAAATCCTTCAATCATAGTGAGTTCGCGTCTCTTTATAGGCGTTGGGTTCCTTAGGAGGTGATTATCAAGTTTCAAGGAGTTCTCTACCATTGTTATACGTTGGGTTTGCTGCCATCGTTGCTAAGGGTCCGCGTCACCTATTAACAACTTCCGTCTGCCCATCTGTTTGCGGATGGCATGTAGTAGAGAAACAAAGCTTTGTACCTAACTTTCCCCATAGGACTTTCCAAAAATGACTCAAAAATTTTACATCTCGATCACTTACTATGGTCCTAGGAATACCATGCAATCTCACTACTTCTCTAAAGAACAAATCAGATATATGGCATGCATCATCAGTTTTATGACATGGAATGAAATGTGCCATTTTAGAAAATCTATCAACCACAACAAATAAACTATCATGACCCTTTTTTGTCCTAGGTAGCCCCAAAATAAAGTCCATAGATAAGTCTACCCAAGGTTCACTAGGTACACTTAAAGGCATATACAAACCATGTGGTCTTACTTTGGACTTTGCTTTCATACATGTCACGCATTTAGCACAAAATTTCTCTACATCTTTCCTCATATGTGGCCAATAAAAATGTTCATTCAGAATTTCTAATGTTTTAGCCACACCAAAATGTCCCATTAAACATCCCCCCATGTGACTCTCTTACAAGCAATCCTCTTATAGAGCTATTTGGAACACAAAGTCGTTTCTCTCTAAATAAGAAACCATCATGCCTATAAAATTTTTCAAAGGCAGCATTTTCACAAGAGGCATATATTTGTGCAAATTCAGAGTCATGCTTATACAATTCTTTCATATGCTCAAATCCTAGAAGTCTAGCATCAAGCATAGAGATTAGGGCATACCTCCTAGATAAGGCATCAGCAACAACATTTTCTTTTCCTTGCTTATATTGAATCACATATGGAAATGCTTCAATAAATTCACTCCATTTGGCATGGCGTTTGTTCAGCTTGCTTTGTCCTTTCAAGTATTTTAGTGATTCATGATCACTATGAATAACAAACTCCTTTGGCCAAAGATAATGCTGCCACGTCTCCAACGCCCTAACTAATGCATACATCTCCTTGTCATGAGTAGAGTAATTCAAAGGAGCTCCACTTAGCTTCTCACTAAAGTATGCAATTGGTCTTCTTTCCAGCATCAAAACAGCACCTATACCCACTCCGGAAGCATCACATTCAACTTCAAAAGTCTTAGAAAAATCAGGTAATGCAAGTAATGGTGCAGAAAATAATTTTTCTTTCAGTAATCTAAATGCATGCTCCTGTTCCTCATTCCATCTGAACCCTACATTTTTCTTCACTATTTCATTCAATGGGGCTGCAATTGTGCTAAAATCTCTAACAAACCTCCTATAAAAACTAGCAAGACCATGAAAACTCCTAACATCGGTCATGGATTTTGGTGTAGGCCATTCTTTGATGGCTTTTACCTTATCCTCATCAACCTCAATTCCTTTCCCACTCACTACAAATCCTAAGAAAATGACTTTTTTCATACAGAATGTACATTTCTTTAAATTTGCATACAATTTCTCTTTCCTAAGAACTTCAAGCACACATCTTAAATGCATTAAATGATCATTTAAACTTTGACTATACACTAAAATATCATCAAAATACACAACAACAAACTTTCCAAGAAAAGCACGCAAGACATGATTCATTAATCTCATGAAAGTACTAGGTGCATTGTTTAGTCCAAAAGGCATGACTAACCATTCATACAAACCATATTGAGTCTTAAAAGCTGTTTTCCATTCATCTCCTAATCTCATTCTTATTTGATGATAACCACTTTTAAGATCAATTTTTGAAAATATACATGCACCATGCAATTCATCAAGCATATCATCAAGTCTAGGGATTGGATGTCTATACTTTACAGTGATTTTGTTGACGGCGCGACAATCCACACACGTGCATTGATCCATCCTTTTTGGGTACCAAAAGTACCGGTACAGCGCATGGACTCATGCTCTCTCTGACATGACCCTTTGCAAGTAATTCTTCCACCTGTTTTTGTAACTCTTTGGCCTCTTGAGGATTGGTTCTATATGCTGGCCGATTCGGAATTACAGCTCCAGGAACAAAATCAATTTGATGTTCTATTCCTCTGATAGGTGGTAGTCCGCTAGATACTTCATCGGGAAAGACATCTTCAAATTCCTGCAACAAAGTCAATGCAACACTAGGAATAGGAGGATCAAGGTCAGTTACATTAAGAAAAGCTCCCTTACATAGTAAGAGTAGCATCACATTATTTGAAGAATAGGCTTGCCTCACATCTTTTCCCCTAGCAACTAAACTTACTTTCTTCTCACAACTCTCATTTTTATTGTAGATTTTTTTCTTTTTCTCATTTTCTTTTTCTTTCTCTTTTTTTATTCTTTGTTTTCCCTCTTGCTCTTTTCTTTCTCTCACTCTCTTTTCAGATATTTTTTGCATTTTATCTTCCATGGCAGCTTGTATTCGTTTTTGGTCTTCAAAAGCCTCCATCGGTGTCAAAGGTGCAAGCGTCAACTTTCGACATTCAAAATCAAAAGAGTACCTATTTTTGAATCTATCATGTACAGCCCTTCTATCATATTGCCATGGCCTCCCAAGCAGAATATGACTATCATGCATAGGAACAACATCACATAACACTTCATCCTTATACCTCCCAATGGAAAATATTAGCAGCACTTGCTTAGTCACCCTAACTTCACCACAATCATTAAACCATTGCAACCTATATGGCTTAGGATGTTTTGTAGTAGGGAAATCAAGTTTTTCCACTGGTAGAGTACTAGCCACATTCACGCAACTTCCACTGTCTATTATCATGCTACAAACTCTATCTTTAAATAGACACCTAGTATGAAAGATATTTTCTCTTTGTAGCTCATCACCATCATTTGCCTTTACTTCGGTATTTAAAGCACGCATAACAACTAGAACGTTGCCATGTACAGAATGCTCTACATCACTATCATCACCCATAGGTTGAATGTCATAACTTGAATCATCATTAACAGCCTCATCATCTTTAGATTCTATCTCTCCACTTGGCCTCATCACCATTGCCCTTTTATTTGGACATTTGTGCAGCATAATGTCCCTTGCCTAAGCATCTAAAACATTGGATGTCTCTAGTTCTTCCGCTGGAGTTCATTGGTGCCTTACCCTTATCAATCACAATGGGTTTTTCTCCAGCCTTGTTTCCCTCTTTCTTCTCCTTTGAAACAAATTTACTCTCACTAGATTCCCCTTTCTTCCAATTTGGCTTCCATGGAACATTGTTGGTAGAATTCATTCCCATACCCGATCTGGTTGTTTTCTTCTTCTTGAGTTGTTTTTCTACCTTGATTGCCATATTTAACATATCATCAAGCTCCACATAATGATGCAGCTCCACTATGTCGGCAATTTCATCTTTCAGCCCATGTAGGAACCGTGCCATAGTTCCTTCCCTTTCTTCTTCTATATTAGCTCGTATCATAGCCATTTCCATTTCTTGAAAATATTCTTCCACACTTTTATTGCCCTGCACCAGCCCTTGTAATCTTTGATGCAACTCTCTATAGTAGTGTTGTGGAACAAATCAATCTCTCATGACCTGTTTCAACTCATCCCAAGTCTGCACTCCTCTCATGCCATTTTTCTTCATTTAGTGAGTAATTGATCCCACCAAACTAATGCATAATCAGTAAACTCTACCACAACAAGTGTCACCTTCTTTTGCTCACTATAGTTGTGGAAATCAAAGATGAGTTCGGTCTTTCTCTCCCATTCCAAATATGCATCTGGATTTGCTTTGCCTTTGAATGATGGAATTTTCATTTTAATTCCATTAACGTTGCTGTCCACTCTCCCTCTGCCTCTTGCATTTTCTATAGTTTCTTGCCTAATATTTCTACCACCACCTCTACCACCCATATTACCTCTCATATATCTTGGTCTAATAACATCATCAAGTGCAACATATTGCTGCCCATCATCATCATCAAGATTATCTTCATCTACATCCTCCAAGTCATTGAAAACTGGCAAATCATTTAGTCCAGCGCACCTACCTCTATTCTGCCCCCTATTTGTGTTTTGCTCCCTATGAAAATTATCTCGTTCATCCCTTCCTAAATTCCTTTGATTTGTAGAGCTTGCTTGCTGCAATTCTTCAATTTGCTTTGAGTGTTTTTCCATCTGTTCTCTAAAGAAAACTGTGATAAGAAAGAAAGAACCATCACTACTTGGGCTGAAATGAAAATTGTGATAAGAAAGAGATTTGTACCATCTTACTACTATAGGGAGCTTCACCAAAAATTACAGCGGTTAACTCAAGGATCCATGTCAGTGGAGGATTACCATAAAGAGATGGAGATGATCATGAGTAGAACTAATATAGAGGAGGATCCAAAAATCACTATGGCTCGATTTTTGAGTGGGATGAATAGAGAGATAGCTAACATAATTGAATTACATCATTATGTGGAGCTTGAAGATATGGTACACATGGCCATGAAAGTGGAGAAGCAACTGAAACTCAAGGGAGCAGTAAAGGTGATACGGAACCTCCAAGAATAAGCCTGAGAACTCCTTGATGTCGAACCCCCACAGCATTAACTTGAAAACCCCTAGTCGAATTCGGCACAACCTCCAAGGATTAGGTTAGATTTTAGATTACCTTGAATTGATCACAGACCTAAGATTTCGAAACAAACTATTTCCTAAACCCCAGAATCGAAACACTCCACAAGAAAGTTGATCAAACTATTTGAATGTTTCTAAGCATGCATTCTACTCAAGAACACAAAGATAAAAGCAAATTCGGCTTTTAGGTTAATAATTTGTCAAAAAACTAAAACTGATGTCATACAACCCTAAATGAGATATAAATAGCTAAACCCTAATTAGGGTTATTAAGTAGCATTTGGTTTTCTAATCAAATTTTAAGAAATAATAAAGTAAACAAAGTTCTAATTTAATACAAAACAAACAGGGCCCTTACTTTTTAAATAAGCATAACTAGTGGGCCTTAATACATATTAATTAATTACAAGCCTCATTCGTGAATTTCAACTTGTAGCAAGTTGTAATTGACTTCCTTTGGTCTTGTCTCCAAGCTTGTAATTCCTTGCAAACCATAGTTAGCCAAATTCACCAAATCTTACAAATGGCAAATTAGTGCTTACTGAATCTTTTTGGCTCGCAATCTAGTTATAGGACCTTGTGGCAGAATAATTGGATTGATGATCTCCTCAACTTGTTCCTCACGTCCTAGCTCTTGCTCATCCTTATGGTGTGCTGGTTGTTCCACAACATTTCCCCTCTCCTCAAAAGGATTCGTCCTCGAATCAAAAGCATCACCTACATCAAAAGGACTTAAAATCAACAACATTAAACGAAGCACTTACATTATACTCACCTGGCAAATCCACTTTATATGCATTGTCATTAATCCTTTCAAGTATCTGAAAAGGACCATCTCCTCGTGGGTTTAACTTGGACTTTCTTTGGTGTGGAAACCGTTCTTTGCGAAAATGAACCCAAACCCAATCACCAGGCTGAAAAATCATTGGCTTCCTTCCTTTATTAACTCAAGAAGCTACTTTAGCATTTTGCCTTTCAGTCCTTTCCTTAACCTGTTTATGTAACTTCTTCACAAAATCTGCCTTTGAGCTAGCATCAACACTCACAAAATCATTAGATGGCAATGGCAAAATATCCAAAGGAGTAAGCGGATTAAAACCATAAACAATTTCAAATGGATAACAATTAGTAGTGCTATGAACAGCCCTATTATAAGAAAACTCCACAAATGGAAAACAATCCTCCCACATCCTAATATTCTTTTCTATCACTGCCCTAAGCAAAGTAATCAATGTTCGATTCACAACCTCAATTTGACCATCGGTTTGAGGATGGAAAGTAGTAGAAAACAACAACTTAGTCCCCAATTTTCCCCATAAAACACGCCAGAAATGACTTAAAAACTTAACATCTCTATCACTAACAATGCTTTTGGGTATGCCATGCAAACGAACAACCTCTTTAAAGAACAAATCAGCAATCAATTTAGCATCATCAGTTTTATGACATGGTATAAAATGAGCCATTTTACTAAATCTATCAACCACAACAAATATTCTATCACGACCTCTCCTAGTTTTAGGTAATCCAAGCATAAAATCCATAGACAAATCAGTCCAAGGTCCATTAGGAACAGGTAATGGCGTGTACAAACCATGTGGTTTCACCCTAGACTTAGCTTCTCTACATGTTATGCAATGCTCACAAACTTTATGCACATCATGTTTCATACCAGGCCAATAAAAATGTTCTATCAACACATCATAGGTCTTACTTACCCCAAAATGACCCATCAAACCTCCTCCATGTGCTTCCTTAACTAACAACTCTCTCATGGAACACTTAGGAATACACAATCTATTTCTCTTAAACAAGAAACCATCAAATAAATGAGTCTTTTGAAACAGCCACATCTCCACACGAATTATATATGTCACCAAAATCCACATCACTAACATATAATTCCTTAATATGCTCAAAACCCAATAATCTAGCACTAAGAAAATTAAGTAAAACATACCTTCACGACAACGCATCAGCCACTACATTCTCTTTACCTCGCTTGTATTTAATCACATATGGAAATGTTTCTATGAATTCCACCCATTTGGCATGTCTATGATTCAGCTTATTTTGACCTTTCAAATGCTTTAAACTTTCATGATCAGTATGTATCACAAACTCTTTTGACCACAAATAATGCTGCCATGCATGCAAAGCTCGAAACAATGCATATAACTCCTTATCATATGTCGGATACTTCAAAGCCGCTCCACTTAGTTTTTCACTAAAGTACATCAACGGCCTTTGATCCTGTATCAAAACAGCTCCAATTCCTATGCCACTTGCATCACATTCAATCTCAAAAGTCTTATCAAAATTAGGCAAAGCAAGCAAGGGTGCATTACACAATTTATCCTTAAGTTCATTAAATGCATGTTCTTGTGTATCTCCCCAAACAAAAACGACATTTTTCTTAACTAACTCATTCAAAGGTGCAGCTATAGGACTGAAATTTCTAATGAATCTCCTATAAAAACCAGCAAGTCCATGAAAATTCCTCACCTCACTAGCATTCTTAGGTTTCGGCCAGTCCCTAATAGCCTTTACCTTTTCCTCATCAACCTCAATACCTTGACTAGACACCACAAAACCAAGAAAATGAACCTTATCCATGCAAAAACTACACTTCTTAAGGTTAGCATACAACTTCTCATGCCTAAGAATGTCTAACACAAGATGCACATGTATGACATGATCATCCAAACACTTAGAGTAAACAAGAATATCATCAAAGTAAACAACAACAAATTTACCCAAGTGCTCACGCAACACATGATTCATCAAACGCATGAATGGGCTAGGTGCATTATTAATAAGACCAAACGGCATAACCAACCACTCATACAGCCCATATTTAGTCTTAAATGATGTTTTCCACTCATCACCCACACTCATTCGAATTTGATAATAACCAGATTTCAAATAAATTTTCGTGAACAAACAAGAACCATGTAACTCATCAAGCATATCATCTAGTCTAGGAATAGGATGACGATACTTTACAGTGATTTTATTGATGGCTTTGCAATCCATGCACATCCTCCACGTCCCATCCTTCTTTGGCACAAGAAAAATAGGAACCGAACAAGGACTCAAACTTTCCCTCACGTATCCCTTAGCTAGCAATTCCTCCACTTGCTTTTGTATCTCCTTTGTCTCGAAAGGATTAGTTCGATACGCTGGCCTATTGGGAATGGAAGCTCCCGGAATGAAATCAATTTGATGCTCTATGCCTCTGATTGGCGGCAATTCATCAGGCATTTCTTCGGGAAACAAATCCGCATATTCATGCAAAAGATCAACAACACACTAGGCAAAGATTGGTTAAAAACAGTAGTATCTAAACTAGCCTCTTTGCACAAAAGCACAAACATAGGCTGATTGGTGTAAAAAGCATGTTTAACCTCACTTGTACTAGCTAACAAACTCACATTCTTCTCTCCTTCTCTATTTTTCTCAAACTGAATTTGTTTTGATTTTTCTTTTCTCTCTTTCTTTTCATTTGCAATCTGATTTTTTTCACTCATTTTTTTGTCACTCTCTCTTTCTTTCTTTTCAAATTCAAGTCTCATTCTTTCCATTTTACATTGACCTTCATACACTTATTTTTGAAGAGAGTGGGGTCAGAATTGTCTTTCATCCATCCTTAGTGAATGAATACCGATTGAGGTATCCATCATGCATAGCGTGCCTATCTTACTGCCATGGACGTCCAAGTAAAATCTCTCCAGCATGCATTGGCACGACATCACACAACACCTCATCATGATATTTACCAATGGAAAAAGAAATGTTAGATTGTCGATTTACCTTAACCTCTCCACGTCCATTCAGCCACTGAAGTTTGTAAGGTCGGGGGTGAGGTTTTGTAGGCAGCCCCAATTGATCAACCAAGAGTGTACTTACCACATTGGTACAGCTTCCACCATCCACAATCACAATACAAGCCTTACCTTGAACGTGACACCTTGTATGGAACAAGTTGTCTCGTTGTTCTTCATGGTTTTCCTCCTTCAATTGCATGTTAAGAGCATGCCTAGCAACCAGCAAGTCTCCCTTTATTGGTTCTTCAATGCTGCCATCACTACAACATTCCAAGTCTTGCTTTTCTCCATCTTCACTCTCATCGTCACCTTCTTCTTCATCAGTCACTATCTCACCATTTCTTACGGTCATAACTCTCTTGTTTGGACATTCTTTGCTAATATGTCCCACACCTTGGCACTTCCAACACTTAATATCTCAATTTCACAGCTTAGGCTCTTCAACTTTGGATTTGTCTTTAGAACTTGTTTCGGCCTTTGCTTTCCCACTATCTTGACCAGCCTTGTTTCTTTCCTTGTAATCACACCTTCCTTCCCTATTCCAAGGAGAAATAGAATTAGAAATAGGTTTCGAATGATACCTTGATGGTCATCTTCCTTGGAGTTGTTTTTCCACCTTGACGGCAATATGCACCATCTCTTCTAACTCCACATAAGGCTGCAAATCAACCTGATCAGCAATGTCCGAATTCAAACCAGCCAAGAAACGTGCCATATTAGTCTCCATGTCTTCATCTATATTAGCTCTAGTCAATAACATTTCCATTTCTTTGTAGTAGTCATCAACACTTTACTACCTTGTTTAAGAACCTGAAGTCTTTGTATAATTTCCCTATGGAAATGTCTAGGCACAAACCTCTTCCTCATGACCGATTTAAGATCAGTCCAAGTCTCAATTGGATACTCCAAATTCCTTCTTCTACTAGTCACTAACTGATCCCACCAAGCTATAGCATAATCTGTAAATTGAGTAACAATAAGCTTGACCTTCTTTTCCTCAGTACATCGATGGCAATCAAATATGAGATCAACCTGCTTTTCCCATTGCAAATAAGCTTCTGGATCTGATTTACCACGAAAGTTAGGAATTTTCAGCTTGATGCTTCCCAAGCTCCTATCAACGACTTCATCATCACCATGATTTCTACCATAGAAAGCATTATTATTCATCCTTCCTCTACCTCGACCGGTACCATGGCCTCCTCTACCTCCACCTCTATGTAGAGCTCCTCCAACCAGACTTGCATTATCATCCTCAAGCTCATTTTCATCTTCCAAATGTTCAGGCTGTTGCATTTGATTTCTGCCACCTCTTTGCCTCTCATTGCCCTCCGGTGTGGCTCTTTCAACATTTTGCAACCTCAAATCCATGCGCTCCAATGTTTCTATTATGTTCTCCATAACACGGTATAAACGTGTAAATTCAGCTTGCTGCGCCTCACGCAATCGAGCTGGATCAATTTGAACACCCCTGTCACTGTCATCTCGGCCAGACATTTTTCCTGCAATAAAAGGTTAGAACAAAATAAATAAAAGGCCTCACAACACTCCCTCACGTGTTTACACTCAATAGATGGGGTTGGTCACTCGTGTTCCACTCAATATAATGTATTCACTCACGGCTTAGCTCACACCTCTCAAACTAATTTCTTTTATGTTCTTAGGTGAATCACACTTTATGAAACAAATCAAATAGTCTTCCATGTGTAGTATCCCAAGTCTGAAATTTCGAATGAATCACTAATGCAATTCGAATCAAAACAGCAGCTCAATGGTGAAAATTTCGTGACAAAAAATTATATTGATTCTAACCTATCTAGATTCGACCCTTATCACCTAAATAACAAGGAGAATGAAAAAATTTTGTTAAAGTGGTTTTATACTCTCTTTTTTTTTCTCCCTCTCACTATCTCTCTTGATGGGTGCGACCTTAGTTCACACCACACAAAACTTGTTGTGGAACAACCAGCACACCGCAAGGATGAGCAAGAGTTAGGACGTGGGGAACAAGTTTAGGAGATCATCAATCCAATTATTTTGCCACAAGGTCCTATAACTAGATCGCGAGCCAAAAAGATTCAGCAAGCACTAATTTGCCATTTGCAAGATTTGGTGAATTTGGCTAACTATGGTTTGCAAGGAATTACAAGCTTGGAGACAAGACCAAAGGAAGTCAATTACAACTTGCTACAAGTTGTAATTCACGAATGAGGCTTGTAATTAATATGTATTAAGGCCCACTAGTTATGCTTATTTAAAAAGTAAGGGCCCTGTTTGTTTTGTATTAAATTAGAACGTTGTTTACTTTATTATTTCTTAAAATTTGATTAGAAAGCCAAACGCTACTTAATAACCCTAATTAGGGTTTAGCTATTTATATCTCATTTAGGGTTGTAAGACAATCAGTTTCAGCTTTGACAAATTATTAACCTAAAAGCCGAATTTGCTTTTATCTGTGTTCTTGAGTAGAATGCATGCTTAGAAACATTCAAGTAGTTTGATCAACTTTCTTGTGGAGTGTTTTGATTCTGGGGTTTAGAAACTAGTTTGTTTCGAAATCTTAGGACTGTGATCAATTCAAGGTAATCTGAAATCTAACCTAATCCTTGGAGGTTGTGCCGAATTCGACTAGGGGTTTTCAAGTTAATGCTGTGGGGGTTCGAAATCAAGGGGTTCTCAGGCTTATTCTTGGAGGTTCCGTATCAAAACTTTTACCCAATTAAGTAACAAGAACAAGGTCGAATATAGAGTACTGTCTTTGAAACTCGAAATTGAATCAGAATGAATGATCAAGAACAAGATTCGAATTTAAAACACCTTTTCTTGAATTTCAAATTTTAGGTTTTATAATAATTTTTTTTTGAATTTTCGATCAACTTAGACGATCAAGAAACAAAGAAAACGATTCAAGAATCAAGAACAAAGAAACAGAACGAAAATAACAAGAGAAGAAACTAAAACGAATTTGATAGGGATAAAACCTGATCTAGAGCGTAGGCTCTGATACCAAATGATAGGGAACCTCTAAGAATAAGCCTGAGAACTCCTTGATGTCGAACCCCCACAGCATTAACTTGAAAATCCCTAGTCGAATTCGGCACAACCTCCAAGAATTAGGTTAGATTTCAGATTACCTTGAATTAATCACAGACCTAAGATTTCGAAATAAACTAGTTCCTAAACCCCCAGAATCGAAACACTCCACAAGAAAGTTGATCAAACTACTTGAATGTTTCTAAGCATGCATTCTACTCAAGAACACAAAGATAAAAGCAAATTCGGCTTTTAAGTTAATAATTTGTCAAAAAACTAAAACTGATGTCTTACAACCCTAAATGAGATATAAATAGCTAAACCCTAATTAGGGTTATTAAGTAGCATTTGGTTTTCTAATCAAATTTTAAGAAATAATAAAGTAAACAAAGTTCTAATTTAATACAAAACAAACAGGGCCCTTACTTTTTAAATGAGCATAACTAGTGGGCCTTAATACATATTAATTACAAGCCTCATTCGTGAATTTCAACTTGTAGCAAGTTGTAATTGACTTCCTTTGGTCTTGTCTCCAAGCTTGTAATTCCTTGCAAACCATAGTTAGCCAAATTCACCAAATCTTGCAAATGGCAAATTAGTGCTTGCTGAATCTTTTTGGCTCGCGATCTAGTTATAGGACCTTATGGCAGAATAATTGGATTGATGATCTCCTCAACTTGTTCCTCACGTCCTAACTCTTGCTCATCCTTGCGGTGTGCTGGTTGTTCCACAACAAAAGGGATTTTCTAATTCCAGCTCTAGTTTCACTTCAAAATGGCTAAAGAAAGATGATAATCCTAAAGGGAAGGAGGCTACTTGGAAAGGAAATGAAAAACAAGTTCTAGCTGACCCTAAAGGTAACTCTAAAACATCTAACTCTAATCAAAAGCATAGTACCATCAAATGCTTTAGGTGTTTAGGAGTAGGGCATATAGCATCTCAATGTCCAAATAAGAAAATTGATGCGTAACCCATGGATCAAATATTACATCTAGAACCCCACATACACATCTAGCATAGAATCTTAGAACTCAAAAATAAATCCTCCCTACCAAACCCACAACTAACCTATAATTGAGAACTTGGGTGATTGGGATTGACGCGGAACCCTATGGCAATGAAGGCCTCAAACCCCAACGCACGATTGATATAAGAAAACCAAGAACGAAGGATAAACCACCTTCTAAAGCACCCAATTGCTTAGCAAAGCACGAACAATTATAATGAAAGGATTTAGGAAGCTCGAATTAGAAGAACGCCACAATCAAAATTGATAAGTAAATCTAATTCTTGATGCAATCAAAAGAAAAAGAGAATCCACTCCTGTTCTATGATGGCCGAAATTTTCAATAAGAAAATTGAGAATTTAATTTGTCAAAAAGTGTCCTTACAAGAAAAACAAGGCCCTATTTATACTAAAAGGCCAACAAAATCTGAATACCTAATTCTAATGGGAAATAGAAAGCTACAAAGTCAAAATCCTAACCCACTAAGGAAAATATAAAGTATGGAAACAAATTAATATTCTGAAATAACTAAATAGGAAACCACACATCCTAACCCACTAAGGTAAATATAAAGTATAAAAAAAAGGGCCAAACTAAAACCCTTTAAAATAAGAACACGCTCCACACTATTTGGGCTGTCCATAGGCCTTAAATTACTTCCCAAGGTTGTATATGAACCCCCATGGACCTTTCTTGCACGTTGGACCTCTTTAGCTAGCCTTTAGCTTCCATATTCACACTAAGCATCATAATCAGCTTTGGTGTGCCTTCTTCAAGCTCTATTGTGCACTTTTACATTGCCATTTCAGTCACTTCCTTTGAAATTTGATCTTGAATATGCAATCCCATAGCTGCTCCAAACTTCTTAGCTCTGCTTCTAGTCAATGGCCCATTTGGAAGCACCAATGGATCCTTACCTCGTGGCTAGTTCGTATCATTCTCCCCCTCTTCAAAAAGATTTGTCCTCAAATCTGCATCATCATAAGGAGATAAATCAAACACATTAAAAGTAGTACTAACACCATACTCATCAGGCAAGTCTATCTTGTATGCATTATCATTGATCTTTGTCAACACTTGAAATGGACCATCACCACTTGCATCAAGCTTATTCTTCCTTTGATTTGGAAACCTCTCCTTTCGAAAGTGTACCCAAACCCAATCCCCAGGCGTAAACACTATCTTCTTGCGTCCTCTATTCGCTCGATCAGCATATGACTTGTTCTTTTTCTCCATATTAACTCAAGCTTTCTCATGCATAGCCTTCACCAATTCTGCTTTCCTGTCTCCATCTAAACTAACAAGCTCATGTGAAGGTAAAGGAATAAGATCAAGTACAGTTAATGGGTTAAAACCATAAACAAGCTCAAATGGCGAATAACCTGTAGAAGAATGAATAGAATGATTATAAGCAAACTCAATAAAAGGTAAACAATCTTCCTAAGCAGCCAAATTCTTTCCCACTATAGCTCTCAACAATGTACCAACTGTACGATTAACTACCTCTGTTTGCCCATCTGTTTGTGGATGACAAGTAGTAGAAAACAAAAGCTTAGTTCCTAATTTACCCCATAAAACTCTCCAAAAATGGGACAAAAACTTAGCATCTCTATCAGACACAATAGTCCTAGGCACATGTAGTCGAACTACTTCTCTAAAGAACAAATCAGCTACAATAATCGCATCATCAGCTTTATGACAAGGAATAAAATGTGCCATCTTACTAAACCTGTCAACAACTACAAAAATGCTATCCCTACCTTTTCTAGTTCTAGGTAATCCAAGCACAAAATCAATGCTAATATCAATCCAAGGTGAACTAGGTACAGGTAAATGCATATATAGACCATGAGGCATAGACTTAGATTTTGCCTGTCTACAAGCAATACAAGTAGAACACAATCTCTCAACATCCTTACGCATAGATGGCCAATAAAAATGCTCAAACAAGATATCATAAGTCTTAGCTACCCCAAAATGTCCCATCAATCCCCCACAATGAGATTCTAACACAAGCAAATAACGCATGGAACATTTAGGCACACATAATTTATTTCCCTTAAACAAGTATCCATCATGCCTATAAAATGAATTAAAAGCTCCATTTTCACATGCAACATACACATTGCCAAAATCAGCATCACCTACATATAAGTCCTTAACGTACTCAAAACCAAGCAATTTAGAACTCAACACAGATAGTAATGTATATCTTCTAGACAACGCATCAGCCACTATATTATCCTTTCCTTGCTTGTATTTAACAACATAAGGGAATTGTTCTATAAATTCTATCCACTTACCATGCCTCTTGTTCAACTTACCTTGTCCCTTCAAGTGTTTGAGGAACTCATGATCCGTATGTATCACGAACTCCTTTGGAAGGAGGTAGTGCTGCCACAAGTCCAATGCTCTCACCAAGGCATACAACACCTTATCATAAGTGGAATATTTCAATTGTGCACCATTGAGTTTCTCACTAAAATAGGCTATGGGCTTTTTCTCTTGCATCAATACAGCTCCAATACCTACACCAGAAGCATCACACTCAATCTCAAATGTACTCTCAAAATTAGGTAATGATAAAATAAGAGCGGATGTCAACTTCCCTTTCAGGCAGTCGAAGGCTTTTTGTTGCTCCTCTCCCCATTGGAACCCAACTTCCTTTTTGATTATGCTAGTTAACGGTGCTGCAATAGTAGAAAAATTCTTCACAAACCTCCTATAGAAACTAGCCAATCCATGAAAGCTCCTCACGTCCGTCACACTGTTTGGAGTAGGCCACTCCTTTATAGCTTTCACTTTCTCTTCATCTACTTCAACGCCCTGCGCACTCACAACAAAACCAAGAAACACAAGCCTATCTATGCAAAATGTGCATTTCTTAAGCTTGGCATATAAGTTTTCATTACTTCCAAAACTAGCCTAGCATGCTCAACATGGTCATCCAAAGTCTTACTATAAATCAGAATATCATCAAAATAGACTACAACAAATTTGCCCAAATAAGCTCTCAAAACATGGTTCATTAGTCTCATAAAAGTACTAGGTGTATTAGACAACCCAAAAGGCATTACTAACCACTCATATAGACCATATTTATTTTTAAATGCTGTTTTCCATTCATCACCAGGTTTCATACGAATTTGATGATATCCACTCATAAGATCAATTTTAGAAAAATACCTGGCACCATGCAGCTCATCCAACATGATACGGAACCTCCAAGAATAAGCCTGAGAACCCCTTGACTTCGAACCCCCACAGCATTAACTTGAAAACCCCTAGTCGAATTCGGTACAACCCCCAAGGATTAGGTTAGATTTCAGATTACCTTGAATTGATCAAAGATCCAAGATTTCAAAACAAGTCAGTTCCTAAATCCCAGATTCGAAACACTCCACAAGAAAGTTGATCAAACTACTTGAATGTTTCTGAAGCATGTATTCAAGCAAGAACACAAAGATAAAAGCAATTCGGCTTTAGATTAATAAATTCGTCCAAAACTAAAAACTGATGTCTTACAACCCTAAATGAGATATAAATAGCTAAACCCTAATTAGGGTTATTAAGTAGCGTTTGGCTTTCTAATCAAATTTTAAGAAATAATAAAGCAATCAAAGTCCTAATTTAATACCAAACAAACAGGGCCCTTACTTTTTAAATGAGCATAACTAGTGGGCCTTAATACATATTAATTACAGGCCTCATTCGTGAATTACAACTTGTAGCAAGTTGTAATTGACTTCCTTTGGTCTTGTCTCCAAGCTTGTAATTCCTTGCAAACCATAGTTAGCCAAATTCACCAAATCTTGCAAATGGCAAATTAATGCTTGCTGAATCTTTTTGGCTCGCGATCTAGTTATAGGACCTTGTGGCAGAATAATTGGATTGATGATCTCCTCAACTTGGTCCTCACGTCCTAGGCCTTGCTCGTCCTTGTGGTGTGCTCGTTGTTCCACAACACAACATGTCATCAAGTCATGGTATAGGATGCCGATACTTCACTGTGATCTTATTTATAGCCCTACAATCAACACACATTCTCCACGTGCCATCCTTCTTTGGAAGCAACAACACAGGAACAGCACACGGACTCAAACTCTCTCTAATCAGCCCTTTCTCCAGTAACTCATCTACTTGCTTTTGCATCTCTTTCGTTTCCACTGGATTACTCCGGTAAGCTGGTCTATTTGGAATGGTAGAACCAGTCACGAAGTCTATTTGATGCTCAATTTCTCTTAGCGGTGGCAATCCACTAGGTAATTCATCTAGAAACACATCCTGAAAATCCTGCAACAAAGACACAAAACTAGAAGGCAAACTATCAAGCGAAACATTAGTGTCAGTAAACAAAGTTTATTTGTATCTAATGAGCAATAATGGCTGCCCAATAGACATTGTAAAATTAACCTCTCTCGCTCTTGCATAAAAAGTTTATTTTGCTCTCCCTTCTTTCTTATTTTCTCTCACCAATGGGCCATTTATTTGTTTTGTTTCTTTTTTGGCCTCTTTTCCCATTTTCTTTTCACTCTCACTCACCTTATCATGTTCTCTCAAACTCCCTTTAATTTTTTAATTGGTAGCCCCAACTTGCCTCTCTACCTCAATCATCTTTCTTTGATCTTCATACACTTCTAGGGGTGATAATGGAACAAGAGTGACCTGTTTTCCTTCATAGGTAAATGTGTACCTATTAGAAAACCCATCATGTTGCGCTCTCCGATCATATTGCCACGGTCTGCCCAACAACATATGTCCAGCTTGCATAGGAACTACATCACAATCAACTTCATCTTTGTACCAGCCTATTGAAAATGGTACCCTCACTCGCTTAGTTACTTTCACCTCACCACTATCATTAAACCACTGCAACTTATAAGAATTGGGATGCTTCATACATTCTAACCCCAATTTTTCAACCATAGTAGTACTTGCAGCATTAGTACAGCTCCTACTATCAATAATAAGTGTACAAACCTTATTATTCACTAAGCATCTAGTATGAAAAATATTATCACGCTGTACTAAACTTTCCTCTTTCACCTGCATATTCAATGCATGCCTAGCAACTAACAATTCACCACGCTCAGCTAACAAAGTACAATCAACATGCTCATCACTACTAACATCATCATATATAGGAGAATCAAAGTTTCCAACATCATCATTATCATTATCACTAGGTTCAGAATCAGACACAACATCACCATCAGCTGTAGTAATCATAACTCTTCTATTTGGACATTGGGATGCAATATGACCATTCCCTAAACACTTAAAACATTTAATCTTCCTACTAGGAGTGGTAGTGTTAGGCATACCTGTTTGCTTGTTTGGACCACTAGATGGCCCTTTTCCACTGGAGGTTGCAGCATTGCTTTTCAAGAATGAATTCTTGAACTCCCCTTTCTCTCCAACCCTATTGGCTGAATTTGCCCCACCACTATATTGGGGTCCTCTATAGGTCGAATTACTCCCAAATACATTTTGTGGTCTCCCATAGCCAAGTTTGGTGGAACTCTTGCTCTTTAACCTCCTCTCTATCTTCAAAGCTTTATCAACCATCTCCTCCATGGTATTGTAATCATACATGTCCAACTCACTTGCAATATTCTAATTAAGTCCTCCAAGAAATCTAGACATCATTCGTTGTTCATCTTCCTCAATATTGGCTCTAGCCATGATCATCTCCATCTCCTTGTGGTATTCTTCTACATTCTTGCCACCCTGCACCAGTCGTGCTAAGCAATTATAAAGATCCCTATAATAATGAGAAGGGATAAAACGCTGCCTCATCAGGTCTCTCAACTCCTCCCATGCGGGTACGGCTCTCAACCCCTTGCCTCTTCTAGTGAATTTTAGTTGATCCCACCAGAATGTTGCATAACCCTTGAACTCCACAGCTTCAATGTGTGACTTCTTTTCTTCAGAATAATTATGGCACTCAAAAATTTGCTCTACTTTGCACTCCTATTCAATGTATTCTTCAGTATTGTTGTTCCCTCTAAATTCAGGAACCTTCATTTTGATGGAAGTCAAATCATTATCATTGATAGGTGCTTGATAAATTCCAGCTTCTCCTTCTTCAAATCCATAATCAGCCACACGGCCTCTCTCATATGCAACTCTTGGTGCCCTCCTCCTAATTGGCTCTTCTCTCTCTTCAGCTTTTGCTGGTTGTAGAATTCTCTGTGGTAGCCTTATTGGAGCAGGTTGTTGTGCTTGCATTAAGCGTTCCATGGACTACTGCAAGCTAGCCAATGTATTTGCTATTCTTTCCATATTGTCCTCATTTGCTTGCTTGTACGTCTCAAGATCATCTGCAATATCCCGGATACTCATCTCTTCTTTCTCAACAGCTATGCCTTTATCTCTACTAGAATTGCTACTCATTATCTCACAAAACAAAGAACTCACCTTCGCTAATTCTTCGATTGCACTTCAGAACTAAGGCTCACAAATCAATCACCAAGCACATTCAAGGGAACTAGAACCTAAATCCTAGAATGACACCTAGAAAGAAACTTGACAAATTTGGAGGCAACACAAGAAAATTTGTGTCACGATTATATCAACCAGAGTATAGAATCAAACAAATAATACTCTAGCAATGTCACGAAATCAAAACGGTAGCTCAAACAATAAATAGAAACAAAGAGGTCAAAAATTATGACGAATCTGGTCAAAATGTATCAAAACCAACTCACCTTAGCAAGTTAGTTTATGTATCTAATAATTCTACCCAAGAAAGCTAGTATCAAGACTCCCCAAGAATTCAATTTCGAAAAGGAAACTTCCAAATTAGCAAGAAAACGTAATAAAACAGCCCCTCAATTGACCGAAATTGGTGGCCAAAATTTTGATTACTTTCAACCTGATTCAAAATGATACTAATACCTTAAATTACTAGAAAAGCAAAGAATTTTTGTTGAAGTGATTTTGTACTCTTTTTTTTTTTTAGGATTTGGTCACTATCCTTGGATCACCAATGAAACACAAAGCCTTCAGTCCAATTTATACCCAATTCGGAATAAGAAAAACGTATTTCGAATCAAAAGGCAAGAACACAATTTCAAAATTGAACAAAGAATTCTATAACCCTAATTCGAAAATCCAATTAGAACCCTAACGAAACAACTAAAACAACCCTAGAAAGACAGATAGATAAAGATTTACCTGTAATTGGCTCTGATGCCAAATGACGTGGAACCCTATGGCAATGAAGGCCTCAAACCCCAACGCACGATTGATAGAAGAAAACCAAGAACGAAGGAAAAACCACCTTCTAAAGCACCCAATTGCTTAGCAAAGCACGAACACTTAAAACGGAAGGATTTAGGAAGCTCAAATTAGAAGAATGCCACAATTGAAACTTATAAGTAAATCTAATTCTTGATACAATCAGAAGAAAAAGAGAATCCACTCCTGTTCTATGATGGCCGAAATTTCAATAAGAAAATTGAGAATATAATTTTTCAAAAAGTGTCCTTGCAAGAAAAATAAGGCCCTATTTATACTAAAAGGCACACATAAATTCAAAACCCTAATTCTAATGGGAAAAGAAAAGCTACAAGTCAAAATCCTAACCCATTAAGGAAAATATAAAGTATGGAAACAAATTAATATTCTGAAATAACTAAATAGGAAACCACACATCCTAACCCACTAAGGAAAATATAAAGTATAAAAAAATGGCCAAACTAAAACCTTTAAAATAAGAACACGCCCCACACTATTTGAGCTGTCCATGGGCCTTAAATTACTTCCCAAGGCTGTATATGAACCCCCATGTACCTTTCTCGCACGTTGGACCTCTTTAGCTAGCCTTTAGCTTCCATATTCACACTAAGCATCATAATCAGCTTTGGTGTGCCTTCTTCAAGCTCTATTGTGCACTTTTCCATTGCTATTTCAGTCACTTCCTTTGAAATTTAATCTTGAATATACAATCCCATAGCTGCTCCAAACTTCTTAGCTCTGCTCCTAGTCAATGGCCCATTTGGAAGCACCAATGGATCCTTATCCCGTGGCTGGTTCGTATCAAAAACCACCTTCTAAAGCACCCAATTGCTTAGCAAAGCACGAACACTTATAACGGAAGGATTTAGGAAGCTCGAATTAGAAGAACGCCACAATCAAAATTTATAAGTAAATATAATTCTTGATGCAATCAAAAGAAAAAGAGAATCCACTCCTGTTCCATGATGGCCGAAATTTTCAATAAGAAAATTGAGAATTTAATTTGTCAAAAAGTGTCCTTACAAGAAAAATAAGGCCCTATTTATACTAAAAGGCCAACAAAATCCGAGTCCCTAATTCTAATCGGAAATGGAAAGCTACAAAGTCAAAATCCTAACCCACTAAGGAAAATATAAAGTATGGAAACAAATTAATATTCTGAAATAACTAAATAGGAAACCACACATCCTAACCCACTAAGGTAAATATAAAGTATAAAAAAAGGGCCAAACTAAAACCCTTTAAAATAAGAACATGCTCCACACTATTTGGGCTGTCCATAGGCCTTAAATTACTTCACAAGGCTGTATATGAACCCCCATGGACCTTTCTTGCACGTTGGACCTCTTTAGCTAGCCTTTAGCTTCCATATTCACACTAAGCATCATAATCAGCTTTGGTGTGCCTTCTTCAAGCTCTATTGTGCACTTTTACATTGCCATTTCAGTCACTTCCTTTGAAATTTGATCTTGAATATGCAATCCCATAGCTGCTCCAAACTTCTTAGCTCTGCTCCTAGTCAATGGCCCATTTGGAAGCACCAATGGATCCTTACCTCGTGGCTAGTTCGTATCAGGGATGAAGAAATGAATTGATTTAAATGCCACAAGTCAGACTTGATAAGTTAGAACCAATTCTTCATGCAACAAGAATAAGAAGAAAACCTCTCAAACTTGAAAACACATCAGTTACATTCAACCATCTGAAAATTCATAGTCACCCTCTTAAGTTCTTTTTCCCATCCCTATATAGTTGGAAAAGAAGAACTAATAGCTTAAAAGTCTAGGTTTACATGTATCTAGTCACAATAGCATTAATTTTTCATCCACATCAATAATATACTCTAAATTACTGCCCATAATTCTGACAACATTGATGGGCAGATTCTGCATGCATTTTGGTGTTGGTTCACATGTCTCTAGTCACACTAGCACTAAACCACAAAAATATTATATTCCAAATTCATGCTAATGCCCATCACCATACTTATGGGCAGATTCTTCATGCTTGCTGGTGAGTTTTTGTCTTCCTCTTCATGACCCATCATATTCACTACAAGTTGGTCTCCCTCTTCATTATTCCACCTTTGAATGAAGTGTCGGAACACATGTTGGAGTCTCTTTGATTGTGATCTTGTGATTGGTCCACTTGGCATAATGATATCATCAACATATTTGCTGCCATATGTAGATTCATCAAGCTTGCTTATAGTTTCCTTATCATTCCCTCCTTGCTCAAAAAGATTTATCCTCAAATCTAAACCTACATCAAAAGGAGAAAGATCACTAACATTGAAAGTTGCAGAAACATTATACTCACCTGGTAGATCGATTTTGTAGGCATTATCATTGATTCGTTCTAAAACTTGGAATGGGCCATCTCCCCTTGCATCCAACTTCGATTTCCTTTGTTTAGGAAATCTTTCCTTCCTCATATGAACCCATGCCTAATCACCAGGTTGGAAAATCACATGTTTCCTTCTCCTATTTGCATTATGGGCAAATGATTCATATTTCTTCTCATGTATCCTCTTGACCAACTCCGCTTTCTTTTCACCATCTAAGTTAGTTATTTCATTTAATGGTACAGGAAACAGATCAAGTGGTGTAAGCGGATTAAAACCATAAACAATCAAATGGTGAATAACCTGTAGAAGAATGTATGCTTCTATTATATGTAAACTCCACTAATGGCAAACAATCTTCCCAAGTTTTCAAATTCTTACCCACAACAGCATGTAACAAAAGATCCTAAAGTCCTATTTACCACTTCTGTTTTTCCATCAGTTTGTGGATGACAAGTTTTAGAGAACAACAATTTAGTACCTAACTTATTCCACAAAACACGCCAAAAATGACTTAAGAACTTCACATCTCTATCACTTACAATTGTTTTAGGAATGCCATGCAACCAAACTACTTCCCTAAAGAACAAATTAGCAATATTTGTTGCATCTTTAGTTTTGTGACATGCAATGAAATGAGCCATTTTGCTGAATCTATCAACAATAACAAATATGCTATCTTTCCCTCTTCTAGTCCTAGGCAGCCCCAAAATAAAGTCCATAGATATGTCAATCTAAGGTGCATTAGGAATAGGTAAAGAAGTATACAGCCCATGAGGTAAAGACTTAGATTTTGCTTGTTTACATGCAATACACTTGGCACAAATTCTTTCAACATCTTTTCTCATGTTTGGCCAATAGAAATGTTCATGCAGAATTTCTAAAGTCTTAAATACCCCAAAATGTCCCATGAGTCCTCCACTATGTGCCTCACGTACAAGCAATTCCCTTAATGAGCAACTAGGCATGCATAATCTTCCATCCTTAAACAAGTACCCATCACGCCTATAGAACTTCTGAAATGCATAATGCTCACATGCTTTATAAACATTTGCAAAGTCAACATCATTGGCATACATATTCTTAATTTGCTCAAAGCCTAATAACTTAGAATTAAGAGTTGAGATTAAGGAATACCTTCTTGAAAGTGCATCTGCTACTACATTGTCTTTGCCACGCTTATACTTTATCACATATGGAAATGGCTCAATGAACTCTATCCACTTTCCATGTCTTCTGTTCAGCTTGGTTTTCCCCTTTAGATTCTTTAATGATTCATGATCTGTATGAATAACAAACTCTTTAGGCAATAAGTAATGTTGCCACACTTGTAAAGCTCTTACCAAAGCATACAACTCCTTGTCATAAGTGGAATAATTTAATTGTGCACCATGAAGCTTCTCACTAAAATATGTAATTGGTTTCCCTTCTTGCATCAAAACAGCACCTATGCCCACACTTGAAGCATCACACTCTAATTCGAAGGTCTTATCAAAATCTGGTAAAGTAAGAATTGGAGCATAGTTAACCTTTCTTTCAACAAATTGAATGCCTTTTCATGAATTTTAGTCCAATTAAACTTTACATGTTTTTTACCAATTCATTTAATGGTGCAGCAATGGAACTAAAATCTTTAACAAACCTTCTATAGAAACTAGCCAAACCATGAAAACTTCTTACCTCACTCACGGTTTTTGGTGCTGGCCAATCTCTTATTGCCTTTACCTTTTCATCATCAACCTCAATTCCTTGTGCACTAACCATAAAACCTAAGAATATGATTTTATCACCACAAAACATGCACTTTTTCAAGTTGGCATACAATTCTTCCTTTCTCAAAAAATAAGAACAGCCCTAATATGTTCTACATGCTAATCTACTGATTTGCTATAAATGAGTATGTCATCAAAATATACAACAACAAATTTACCAAGATATGCATGCAGAACATGGTTCATTAATCTCATGAATGTACTTGGGGCATTAGATAAACCAAATGGCATAACTAACCACTCATAAAGACCATATTTTGTTTTGAATGCAGTTTTCCACTCATCTTCTTCTTTCATCCTAATTTGATGGTAACCACTTTTCAAATCAATCATAGTAAATATGCAAGAACCACTCAACTCATCAAGCATATCATCAAGTCTAGGAACTGGATGTCTATACTTCACCGTGATTTTATTGATCGCCCGACAGTCCACACACATGCTCCTTGATCCATCTTTCTTTGGGACTAATAACACCGGAACAGCACATGGACTAAGACTTTCACGCACATGTCCCTTTGCTAGCAACTCCTCTACTTGCCTTTGAAGTTCCTTGGTTTCCTCCGGATTACTTCTATAAGCTGGTCGATTAGGAATTGTTGAGCCCGGAATGAAGTCAATTTGATGCTCAATCCCTCTTAAAGGTGGTAAACCTTTAGGTACATCTTCTGGAAAAACATCTCCAAATTTCTGTAAAAGAGAACTAACACAACTAGGCAAAGGGTTATCAAGGTCAGATGCAGAAATCAAGGTCTCTTTGTACCTAAGTACAATCAGACTTCTTTTCTCACAAAAAGCACTCCTTAACTCCTTTTCTTTTGCATAGAAACACTCTCTTTTATTTTCTCTCCCTTTCTCATTTTCTCTCACCAATGGGCCATTTTTATCATTCTTTTTCTCACACTAGGCCTCTTGTACTCCATTTTTATTTGTTTTACCCTCACCACCAGAATTCTTTTCAAATGATCTCAAAATCTTTACTTGATCTTCATACACTTGTTTAGGTGACAATGGAGCAAGAGTGAAATTTAAACCATTTAGGCTGAAAGAATAATGATTCTTAAAGCCATCATGAAAAAGCTTTTCTATCAAACTGCCACGGACGACCAAGAAGGATATGGCTAGCATGCATAGGCACAACATCACAGCAAACTTCATCTTTGTATCTCCCAATTGCAAAAGAAAACAAAACCTGCTTTGTTACCCTCACCTCTCCACAATCATTCAACCATTGCAGCTTGTAAGGGCTAGGATGTTTTGTGCATGCTAACCCTAATTTATCTACAAAATCAGTACTAGCAACATTTGCACAACTACCTCCATCAATGATCATGCAGCACACTTTTCCATTCACAATGCAATGAGTATGGAAAATGTTCTCTCTTTGATTACTTTCTTCATCTTTAATTTACATGTTTAAAGCTCTTCTAATAACCAAAGATTCACCATGGGTAGGATATTCAATAATATGTTCAATTTCCACTAATGGTGGCATGCTATCATTATCATCATCACTTTCATGTTCACTAGCACTATCAATTTCACCATTATCTCGTATCAACATGATTTTCTTATATGGACATTGAGATGCCATATGCCCTACTCCTAAACACCTAAAGCATTTAATGGTACTATGCTTTTGATTAGAGTTAGATGTTTTAGAGTTACCTTTAGGGTCATCTAGAACTTGTTTTTTCTTTTCTTTTTCAGGCAGCCTCCTTCCCTTTAGGATTATCATCTTTCTTTGGCCATTTTGAAGTGAAACTAGAGCTGGAATTAGAAAATCCCTTTGCTGCTCCCTTGAGTTTTAGTTGCTTCTCCACTTTCATGGCCATGTGTACCATATCTTCAAGCTCCACATAATGATGTAATTCAATTATGTTAGCAATCTCTCTATTCAGCCCACTAATCGAGC
Source organism: Garcia nutans (assembly GCA_947685225.1). Classification (NCBI taxonomy): domain Eukaryota; kingdom Viridiplantae; phylum Streptophyta; class Magnoliopsida; order Malpighiales; family Euphorbiaceae; genus Garcia; species Garcia nutans. The sequence continues at coordinate 24,398,513 of CANTUV010000044.1, forward strand.
CATAGTGATTTCTGGATCATCCTCTATATTAGTTCTACTCATGATCATCTCCATCTCTTTATGGTAATCCTCCACTGACATGGATCCTTGAGTTAACCGCTGTAATTTTTGGTGAAGCTTCCTATAGTAGAAAGATGGTACAAATCTCTTTCTCATCACAGTTTTCATTTTAGCCTAAGTTGTGATGGTTCTTTCTCCATTTCTCCTCTTGGAAATCATCAATTGATCCCACCAAATTAGTGCATAATCTGTGAATTCAACTGCTGCAATTTTAACTTTATTCATTTCACTATAATTATGACAATCAAACACCAACTCAAATTTTCTTTCCCATTCAAGGTAAGCTTTGGCATCATTTCTTCCCTTGAATAATGGTATCTTCATTTTTATGGAAGATATGTTACTGTCTCTTTGTTGAGGTCTTCTTTGAGCAATTGATTCCTCAATTTCTTCATCATCTTCCCTTTCTATCTCATCATCATTCATCATGTTTTCTCTCCCTCTATTCTGCCCCCTTCGATTAGTATCATTCCGCTGCCTTTGCATTATGCTGTCTACATCACCTCTCATGTTGTTTATGGCCAAATCAAACCTTTCTAATCTCATTTGCATTGCCTCTAACATGAAGGCTATGTCATTTATGGTAATATCACATTTTTCACTTCCAGAATTTGACATGGTGTAAGAAGAACCTACAAGAAAATGTTAGTAAAGAAAATTTCCTCACCTCACTCCCTTACGTGTTTCACTCAAGATCAGATTGTCACTCCTCATGTATTTCACTCAAACCTTGGTCCTTTTATCTGTCAATTCTTCTTTTATCTAGTTGAATTTCAGAATTGAATCCACTTAAATCAAGTAAAACAAGTTTTGTTTTAAAGACTCTACAAGGAACCTAATGAACAAAATGAATTCAGCAATTCTAGAAGCAATTTAATTTTAAATAACAAGAACTGAAAGTTAACACAAGAAGCAAAAAGTATTTGTGTTAATCAAACCAAAGTAACTATGATTGAAAATTAGCTACTTAATGCATACATGAAACAAGAGGTATATGAAAGAATGAAACTAAGAATACAAAGAAAAACAATTCTGGATACTAAAAAAAAAAACAGAATTCAAATCACTCCAATGAGTAATATGAATATGCAACCTAAATCTATTCCCAATGCAAGATATGCTCTAAATATCAGATTTTAAATGCTAAATGGATGCATAATGAGGAGCTACTGTAATTTGATCAAATATAATAAGGTATTTAGCTGTTAATGGTATAAATATGCAAAAAGTCTCAAACACTTGTGAAGAAAAATATTGGACAGAAACAGGTACGATTTTTTTTCTTTTATGTTGAGGATGTTGAATCTGATTCTCTTTTTTTTTTTGTTTTTCTTTTGATCTTTTCCTCTTTTTTTTTGAACTTTCAGTAAACAAGGATAGAAATTGAAAAGTTAAACAAAACTCCATAGATTTGAAGAATAAGAACAAGGTGCAACAAGAACAGAAAATGAAGAAACATAGAAACTGAATCTGATTCATTTTTTTTCTTTTTTTCCTTTGGATAATTAAAACATAAAAGATACCTAGAGATTTATCTTCAAGCCAAAGCTCTGATACCAAATGATGCGGAACCCATGGATCAAATATTACATCTAGAACCCCACATACACATCTAGCATAGAATCTTAGAACTCAAAAACAAGTCCTCCCTACCAAACCCACAACTAACCTGTAATTGAGAACTTGGGTGATTGGGATGAAGAAATGAATTGATTTAAACGCCACAAGTCAGACTTGATAATAATGATGTAATTCAAGTATGTTAGCAATCTCTCTATTCAGCCCACTCAAAAATCAAGCCATTGTGATTTTTGGATCCTCCTCTATATTAGTCCTGCTCATGATCATCTCCATCTCTTTATGGTAATCCTCCACTGACATGGATCCTTGATAACATTGATGGGCAGATTCTACATGCATTTTGGTATTGGTTCACATGTGTCTAGTCACACTAGCAATAAACCACATCAATATTATATTCCAAATTCGTGCTAATGCCCATCACCATATGATACAGAACCTCCAAGAATAAGCCTGAGAACTCCTTGATGTTGAACCCCCAAAACATTAACTTGAAAACGCCCAGTCGAATTCGACACAACCTCCAAAGAATAAAGGTTAGATTTCAGATTTCTTTGAATCGATCAGAGATCCAAGATGTCGAAACAAACTAGTTCCTAAATCCCAGATTCGAAATACTCCACAAGAAAGTTGATCAAACTACTTGAATGTTTCTTAAGTATGTATTCAAGCAAGAACACAAAGATAAAAGCAAATCAGCTTTAGGTTATTAATTCGTCTCAAAAAATAATAATCCACCCTAATTCATCCAAGGCATAATTATAGCCTTTTCATAACATAAAATCCTAACCCAATAAGGAAAGACTTAATTAAATAAGACCCCAATCTTAAACATATAGGACCACCCATTAAAAACATAACATGGTCCCACCATAACTAAATAACACATGTTTAAAATAACTAAATAATAAAACAGGGCTAAACAACTAAAACAAGCCTCATTCGTGAATTTCAACTTGTAGCAAGTTATAATTGACTTCCTTTGGTCTTGTCTCCAAGCTTGTAATTCCTTACAAACCATAGTTAGCCAAATTCACCAAATCTTGCAAATGGCAAATTAGTGCTTGCTGAATCTTTTTGGCTCGCGATCTAGTTATAGGACCTTGTGGCAGAATAATTGTATTGATGATCTCGTCAACTTGTTCCTCAAGTCCTAACTCTTGCTCATCCTAGCGGTGTGCTGGTTGTTCCACAACACCATACTTATGGGCAGATTCTTCATGCTTCTTGGTGAGTTTTTGACTTTCTCTTCATGATCCATCATATTCAGTACAAGTTGGTCTCCCTTTTTACTAATCCACCTTTGAATGAAGTGTTGGAACACATGCTAGAGTTTTTTTATTGTGATCTTGTGATTAGTCCACTTGGCATAATGATATCATCAACATATTTGCTGCCTTGTGTAGATTCATCAAGCTTGCTTATAGTTTCCTCATCATTCCCTCCTTGCTCAAAAAGATTTATTCTCAAATCTGAACTTACATCAAAAGAAGAAAGATCACTAACATTGAAAGTTGCAGAAACATTATACTCACCTGGTAGATCAATTTTGTAGGCATTGTCATTGATTCATTCTAAAACTTGGAATGGGCCATCTCCCCTTGCATCCAACTTGGATTTTCTTGGTTCAGGAAATCTTTTCTTTCTCATATGAACCCATACCCAATCACCAGGTTGGAAAATCACATGTTTCCTTCTTTTATTTGCTTTATGGGCAAATGATTTATCCTTCTTTAGGACTAGTAAAATTGGAATAGCGCATGGACTAAGACTTTCACGTACATGTCCCTTTGCTAGCAGCTCCTCCACTTGCCTTTGAAGTTCTTTGGTTTCCTCCGGATTGCTTCTATAAGCTGGTCGGTTAGGAATTGTTGAGCCCGGAATGAAGTCAATTTGATGCTCAATCCCTCTTAAAGGTGGTAAACCTTTTGGTACATCTTCTGGAAAAACATCTCCAAATTCCTGTAAAAGAGAACTAACACAACTAGGCAAATGTTTATCAAGGTCAGATGTAGAAATCAAGGTCTCTTTGTACCTAAGTACAATAAGACTTCTTTTCTCACAAAAAGCACTCCTTACAATCTTAGTAAATATGCAAGAACCACTCAACTCATCAAGCATATCATCAAGTCTAGGAACTGGATGTCTATACTTCACCGTGATTTTATTGATCGCCCGGCAGTCCACACACATGCTCCTTGATCCATCTTTCTTTGGGACTAATAACACCGGAACAGCACATGGACTAAGACTTTCACGCACATGTCCCTTTGCTAGCAACTCCTCTACTTGCCTTTGAAGTTCCTTGGTTTCCTCTGGATTACTTCTATAAGCTGGTCGATTAGGAATTGCTGAGCCCGGAATGAAGTCAATTTGATGCTCAATCCCTCTTAAAGGTGGTAAACCTTTAGGTACATCTTCTGGAAAAACATCTCCAAATTTCTGTAAAAGAGAACTAACACAACTAGGCAAAGGGTTATCAAGGTCAGATGCAGAAATCAAGGTCTCTTTGTACCTAAGTACAATCAGACTTCTTTTCTCACAAAAAGCACTCCTTAACTCCTTTTCTTTTGCATAGAAACACTCTCTTTTATTTTCTCTCCCTTTCTCATTTTCTCTCACCAATGGGCCATTTTTATCATTCTTTTTCTCACACTTGGCCTCTTGTACTCCATTTTTATTTGTTTTATCCTCACCACCAGAATTCTTTTCAAATGATCTCAAAATCTTTACTTGATCTTCATACACTTGTTTAGGTGACAATGGAGCAAGAGTGAAATTTAAACCATTTAGGCTGAAAGAATAATGATTCTTAAAGCCATCATGAAAAGCTTTTCTATCAAACTGCCATGGACGACCAAGAAGGATATGGCTAGCATGCATAGGCACAACATCACAGCAAACTTCATCTTTGTATCTCCCAATTGCAAAAGAAAACAGAACCTGCTTTGTTACCCTCACCTCTCCACAATCATTCAACCATTGCAGCTTGTAAGGGCTAGGATGTTTTGTGCATGCTAACCCTAATTTATCTACAAAATAAGTACTAGCAACATTTGCACAACTACCCCCATCAATGATCATACAACACACTTTTCCATTCACAATGCAACGAGTATGGAAAATGTTCTCTCTTTGATTACTTTCTTCATCTTTAATTTACATGTTTAAAGCTCTTCTAATAACCAAAGATTCACCATGGGTAGGATATTCAATAATATGTTCAATTTCCACTAATGGTGGCATGCTATCATTATCATCATCACTTTCATGTTCACTAGCACTATCAATTTCACCATTATCTCGTATCAACATGATTTTCTTATATGGACATTGAGATGCCATATGCCCTACTCCTAAACACCTAAAGCATTTAATGGTACTATGCTTTTGATTAGAGTTAGATGTTTTAGAGTTACCTTTAGGGTCATCTAGAACTTGTTTTTTCTTTCCTTTTCAGGCAGCTTCCTTCCCTTTAGGATTATCATCTTTCTTTGGCCATTTTAAAGTGAAACTAGAGCTGGAATTAGAAAATCCCTTTGCTGCTCCCTTGAGTTTTAGTTGCTTCTCCACTTTCATGGCCATGTGTACCATATCTTCAAGCTCCACATAATGATGTAATTCAATTATGTTAGCAATCTCTCTATTCAGCCCACTCAAAAATTGAGCCATAGTGATTTCTGGATCCTCCTCTATATTAGTTCTACTCATGATCATCTCCATCTCTTTATGGTAATCCTCCACTGACATGGATCCTTGAGTTAACTGCTGTAATTTTTTGTGAAGCTCCCTATAGTAGTAAGATGGTACAAATCTCTTTCTCATCATAGTTTTCATTTTAGCCCAAGTAGTGATGGTTCTTTATCCATTTCTCCTCTTGGAAGTCATCAATTGATCCCACCAAATTAGTGCATAATCTGTGAATTCAACTACTGCAATTTTAACTTTCTTCATTTCACTATAATTATGACAATCAAACACCAACTCAACTTTTCTTTCTCATTCAAGGTAAGCTTCTGCATCATTTCTCCCCTTGAATGATGGTATCTTCATTTTTATGGAAGATATGTTACTGTCCCTTTGTTGAGGTCTCCTTTGAGCAATCGATTTCTCACTTTCTTCATCATCTTCCCTTTCTACCTCATCATCATTGATCATGTTTCCTCTCCCTCTATTCTGCCCCCTTCGATTAGTATCATTCTGTTGCCTTTGCATTATGCTGTCTACATCACCTCTCATGTTGTTTATGGCCAAATCAAACCTTTCGAATCTCCTTTGCATTGCCTCTAACATGAAGGCTATGTCATTTATGGTCATATCACGTTTTTCACTTCCAGAATTTGACATGATATAAGAAGAACCTACAAGAAAATGTTAGTAAAGAAAATTTCCTCACCTCACTCCCTTACGTGTTTCACTCAAGATTAGATTGTCACTCCTCTTGTATTTCACTCAAAACTTGGTCCTTTTTACCTTTCAATTCTTCTTTTATCAAGTTGAAATTCAGAACTGAATTCCACTTAAATCAAGTAAAAAAAAGTTTTGTTTTAAAGACTCTATAAGGAACCTAATGAACAAAAATGAATTAAGCAATTCTAGAAGTAATTTAATTTTAAATAACAAGAACTGAAAGTTAACACAAGAAGCAAAAAGTATTTGTGCTAATCAAACCAAAGTAACTATGATTGAAAATTAGCTACTTAATGCATACAAAAAACAAGAGGTATATGAAAGAATGAAACTAAGAATACAAAGAAAAATAATTCTGGATACTAAAAAAAAACAGAATTCAAATCACTCCAATGAGTAATCTGAATATGCAACCTAAATCTATTCCCAATGCAAGATATGCCCTAAATATCAGATTTTAAATGCTAAATGGATGCATAATGAGGAGCTGATGTAATTTGATCAAATATAATAAGGTAGCAAGCTGTTAATGGTATAAATATGCAAAAAATCTCAAAACCTTGTGTAGAAAAATATTGGACAGAAACAGGTACGATATTTTTTTTATCTTGAGGAAGTTGAATCTGATTTTTTTTCTTTTAATCTTTTCCTTCTTTTTCTTTTTGAACTTTCAGTAAACAGGGAAAGAAATTGAAAAGATAAACAAAAATCCACATATTTGAAGAACAAGAATAAGGTGCAACTAGAACAGAAAATGAAGAGACAGAAACTGAATCTAGTTCTTTTTTTTTCTTTTGGGTAATTAAAACATAAAAGATACCTAGAGATTTATCTTCAAGTCAAAGCTCTGATACCAATTGATGTGGAACCCATGGATAAAATATTATATCTAGAACCCCACATACACATCTAGCATAAAATCTTAGAACTCAAAAACAAATCCTCCCTACCAAACCCACAACTAACCTGTAATTGAGAACTTGGGTCATTGGGATGAAGAAATGAATTGATTTAAATGCCACAAGTCAGACTTGATAAGTTAGAACCAATTCTTCATGCAACAAGAATAAGAAGAAAAGCTCTCAAACTTGAAAACACATCAATTACACTCAACAATCTGAAAATTCGTAGTCACCTCTTGAATTCTTTTTCCCCTCCCTATATAGTTGGAAAAGAAGAACTAATGGATTAAAAGTCTAGGTTTACATGTATCTAGTCATAATAGCATTAATTATTCATCCACATCAATAATATAACCTAAATTACTGCCCATAATTCTGACAACATTGATGGGTAGATTCTACATGCATTTTGGTATTGGTTCACATGTGTCTAGTCACACTAGCACTAAACCACCTCAATATTATATTCCAAATTCGTGCTAATGCCCATCACCATACTTATGGGCAGATTCTTCATGCTTCTTGGTGAGTTTTTTACTTTCTCTTCATGATCCATCATATTCAGTACAAGTTGGTCTCCCTTTTCATTAATCCACCTTTGAATGAAGTGTTGGAACACATACTGGAGTTTTTTTTTATTGTGATCTTGTGATTGGTCCACTTGGCATAATGATATCATCAACATATTTGCTGCCTTGTGTAGATTCATCAAGCTTGCTTATAGTTTCCTCATCATTCCCTCTCCCTCTATTCTTCCCCCTTCGATTAGTATCATTCCATTGCCTTTGCATTATGCTGTCTACATCACCTATCATGTTGTTTATGGCCAAATCAAACCTTTCAAATCTCCTTTGCATTGCCTCTAACATGAAGGCTATGTCATGATTATGGTCATATCACATTTTTCACTTCTAGAATTTGACATGGTGTAAGAAGAACCTACAAGAAAATGTTAGTAAAGAAAATTTCCTCACCTCACTCCCTTACGTGTTTCACTCAAGATCAGATTGTCACTCCTCTTGTATTTCACTCAAACCTTGGTCCTTTTTACCTCTCAATTCTTCTTTTATCAAGTTGAATTTCAGAATTGAATCCACTTAAATAAAGTAAAACAAGTTTTATTTTAAAGACTCTACAAGAAACCTAATAAACAAAATGAATTCAGCAATTCTAGAAGCAATTTAATTTTAAACAACAAGAACTGAAAGTTAACCCAAGAAGCAAAAAGTTTTTGTGTTAACCAAACCATAGTAACTATGATTGAGAATTAGCTACTTAGTGCATACAAGAAACAAGAGGTATATGAAAGAATGAAACTAAGAATACAAAGAAAAACAATTTTGGATACTACAAAAAAAAAAGAAACAGAATTCAAATCACTCCAATGAGTAATCTGAATATGCAACCTAAATCTATTCCCAATGCAAGATATGCTCTAAATATCAGATTTTAAATGCTAAATGGATGCATAATGAGGAGCTGATGTAATTTGATCAAATATAATAAGGTAGCAAGCTGTTAATGGTATAAATATGCAAAAAATCTCAAACACTTGTGAAGAAAAATATTGGACGGAAACAGGAACGATTTTTTTTTTCTTTTATGTTGAGGAAGTTGAATCTAATTCTCTTTTTTAGTTTGTTTTTCTTTTGATCTTTTCCTTCTTTTTTTTTTAACTTTCAGTAAACAAGGATAGAAATTGAAAAGTTAAACAAAAGTCCACAGATTTAAAGAATAAGAACAAGGTGCAACAAGAACAGAAAATGAAGAAACATAGAAACTGAATCTGATTCGTATTTTTTTCTTTTTTTCCTTTGGATAATTAAAGCAATGAAGATACCTAGAGATTTATCTTCAAGCCAAAGCTCTGATACCAAATGATGCGGAACCCATGGATCAAATATTACATCTAGAACCCCACATACACATCTAGCATAGAATCTTAGAACTAAAAAACAAATCCTCCCTACCAAACCCACAACTAACCTGTAATTGAGAACTTGGGTGATTGGGATGAAGAAATGAATTGATTTAAATGCCACAAGTTAGACTTGATAAGTTAGAACCAATTCTTCATGCAACAAGAATAAGAAGAAAACCTCTTGACGTGGACCCTTAGCAACGATGGCAGCAAACCCAACGTATAACAATGGTAGAGAACTCCATGAAACTTGATAATCACCTCCTAAGGAACCAAACTCCTATAAAGAGACGCGAACTCACTATGATTGAAGGATTTAGTTGGTACGAAGAAGGAAAATGCCACAACTCTCGTTGATAAGTATATCTAATTCTTGATGCAAAGAAAGAATTAAAGAATCCACTCTAATCTCTCTGACACGAAAATTCACAAGAAGAACTTGTAGAAGAATTCAAAATTTTTTAATAATAATTGTCTCCCCCAATTCGGCCTAATAGTGCCCTTAAATAAGGGTTACAAAATTCCTAATTGCATATGGAAAATTAAGACTAAAACATTCTAGAAGGATCCTAGGCTAGTATTGGAAAACACTTCCAAAAACCCAACAAGAATAGGATTTGACAAAGTCAAAACAACTTAACTAATTAAAATAAAAGGATGGGGACCACAAAATAACAAAAATATCTCCTCTAACTAACTATGAAGATTCGGCCAAGGGGTGCAACAAACTCCCTTGGAATTCGGCCAACTTGCATCCATGAATGTGCATGCATGTGCATGGAAATAAGATTGACCAAGCTTTGACTCTTCCTTGGTAGTTTCGGCCTAGGCTTAAAAATAGCCTTCAAAGGCTCCTTCTTGGCTTCCATTGCATGCTTCTAGAACCATGATATATTTAGGCCTTCCTTGCAGCTCCATCTCCATCTTCTTGCCTTGCTCCTAGTGATTGGTCCACTTGCTAGCTTCAAGGGGTCCTTTCTTGCATCACCTCTCAAACTTGAAAACACGTAGATTACAATGATAACAATCTAAAAATTCGTAGTAACCCTCTTAAGTTCTTTTTCCCATCACTATATAGTTGGGAAAGAAAAACTATTGGCTTAAAAGTCTAGGTTTATATGTATATAGTCACAATAGCATTAATTGTTCATCCACATCAATAATATACTCTAATTAACTGCCCATAATTCTGACAACATTGATGGGAAGATTCTGCATGCATTTTGGTGTTAGTTCACATGTGTTTAGTCACACTAGCACTAAACCACATCAATATTATATTCCAAATTCGTGCTAATGCCCATCACCATACTTATGGGCAGATTCTTCATGCTTGTTGGTGAGTTTCTGTCTTCCTCTTCATGACCCATCATATTCACTACAAGTTGATCTCCCTTTTCATTAATCCACCTTTGAATGAAGTGTTGGAACACATGTTGGAGTCTCTTTGATTGTGATCTTGTGATTGGTCCACTTGGCATAATGATATCATCAACATATTTGCTGCCATGTGTAGATTCATCAAGCTTGCTTATAGTTTCCTCATCACATCTCCTCTTGGGTTTAACTTGGACTTCCTTTGGTGTGAAAACCTTTCTATGTGAAAATGTACCCAAACCCAATCACCAGGCTGAAAAATCATTGGCTTCCTTCCTTTATTCAATCATGAAGCTACTTTAGCATTTTGCTTTGCAATCCTTTCCTTAACCTGCTTATGTAACTTCTTCACTAAATCTACCTTTGAATTAGCATCAACAGTCACAAATATTTTAGGTGGCAATGGCAATAAATCAATAGGAGTAAGTGGATTAAAACCATAAGCAATTTCAAATGGAAAACAATTAGTAGTACTATGAACATCCCTATTATAAGCAAACTCCGCAAATGGTAAACAATCCTCCCACATCCTAATAATTTTTTTCTATAATTTCCCTAAGCAAAGTAATCAAAGTCTGATTAACTACTTCAATTTTGCCATCAATTTGAGGATGGCAAGTAGTTGAGAACAACAGCTTAGGTCCTAATTTTCCCCACAAAACACCCCAAAAATGACTCAAAAACTTAACATCTTTATCACTAACAATGCTCTTAGGTATGCCATGCAAATGTACAACCTCTTTGAAGAACAAATCAGCAATCAATTTAGCATCATTAGTTTTATGACATGATATAAAATGAGCCATTTTACTAAATCTATCAACCACAACAAAAATACTATCATGACCTTTCCTAGTTTTAGGTAATCCAAGCACGAAATCCATAGACAACTCAGTCCAAGGTTCACTAGGAACATGTAATGGTGTATATAAACCATGCGGTTTTAACCTAGACTTAGCCTCTCTACATGTTATGCAATGGTCACAAACCTTATGCACATCATGTTTCATACTAGGCCAAAAGAAATGTTCTATCAGCATATCGTAGGTTTTATGTACCCCAAAATGACCCATCAAGCCTCCTTCATGTGCTTCCTTAATCAACAATTCTCTTATAGAACACTTAGGAATACACAATCTATTTTTCTTAAATAAGAAACCATCAAACAAGTAAAAATCATTTGAAACAGCCACATTACCACAAGATACATATATATCACCAAAATCCTCATAATATGCTCAAAACCCAACAATTTATCACTAAGAGAATTAAGCAAAGTATACCTTCGTGACAATGCATCAGCAACCACATTCTCTTTACCTTGCTTGAATTTAATCACATATGGGAATGTTTCTATGAATTCTTCTCATTTGGCATGCCTACGATTTAGCTTATCTTGACCGTTCAAATGTTTTAAACTTTCATGGTCAGTATGTGTCACGAACTCTTTAGGCCACAAATAATGTGCCATGTATGCAAAGCTCGAACCAAAGCATATAACTCCTTATCATATGTTGGATACTTCAAGGCTGTTCCACTTAACTTTTCACTAAAATACATTAGTGGCCTTTGATCTTGAGTCAAAACAGCTCCAATTCCTATGCCACTAGCATCACATTCAATTTCAAAACTTTTATCAAAGTTAGGCAAAGAAAGTAAAGGTGCATCACACAATTTATCCTTAAGTTCATTAAATGCATTCTCTTGTGCATCACCCCAAAAAAATCCAACATTTTTCTTAACTAACTCATTCAAAAATGCAGTTATAGTGCTAAAATCTCTAGTAAATCTCCTATAGAAACCAGCAAGTCCATGAAAGCTCCTCACCTCACTAGCATTCTTAGGTCTCGACCAATCTTTAATAGCCCTTACCTTTTCCTCATCAACCTCTATACCTTGACTAGACACCACAAAACCAAAAAAACTTAACCTTATCCATGAAAAAACTACACTTCTTAAGGTTAGAATACAACTTTTCACGCCTAAGAATGTCTAATACAAGATGTACATGCATAACATGATCATCAAAAGCACTTAGAGTAAATAAGAATATCATCAATATAAACAATGACAAATTTACCTAAGTACTCACGCAACACATGGTTCATCAATCTCATGAATGTGCTAGGTGCATTAGTAAGACCAAATGGCATAATAAGCCACTCATACAATCCATATTTAGTCTTAAATGTTGTTTTTCACTCATCACCCACATTCATTCGAATTTGATAATAACCAGATTTCAAATCAATTTTAGTGAATAAACAAGATCCATATAACTCATCAAGCATATCATCTAATCTAGGAATAGGATGATGATACTTTACAGTAATTTTATTGATGGCTCTGCAATCCACACACATCCTCCATGTTTCATCCTTCTTTGCACAAGAATAATAGGAACCGAGCAAGGACTAAGACTTTCCCTCACATACCCCTTAGCTAGCAACTCCTCCACTTGTTTTTGTATCTCCTTTATCTCGATGGGATTAGTTCTATATGCTGGTCTATTGCGTATGGAAGCTCCAGGAATGAAGTCAATTTAGTGTTCTATGCCTCTAATTGGTGGCAAACCATTGGGCATCTCTTCTGGAAACAAATCTTCAAATTCCTACAAAAGATCAACAAACACACTAGGCAAATATGGGTTAAGATCATTGGCGGCCAAATAAGCCCCTTTGCACAAAAGTACAAATATAGGCTGATTGTTGTAAAAAGCATGTTTAACCTCACTTGTCCTAGCTATCAAACTCACATTTTTTTCTTTTTTTTCAATAGGCTGAATTTGCTTTCCTTTTTCTTTTCCCTCTTTCTTTTTATCGCACTCTGTTTATTTTCACTCTCTTTTTCTTTCTTTATAGCCTTAAGTCTCATCCTTTCCATTTTACATTGGTCTTCATACAATTCTTTTGAGGAAAGTGGTGTTAGAATGGTCTTTTGCCCATCCTTTGTGAATGAATACCTATTGAGGTACCCAGCATGCATATCTCTTCGATTATATTGCCATGGTCTGCCAAGTAGAATATCTCCAGCATGCATTGGAACCACATCGCACAACACTTCATCATGATATTTACCAATGGAAAAGGAAATGATAGATTGCCTATTTACCTTAACCTCACCACAATCATTAAGCCACAGAAATTTGTAGGGTTGTGGGTGTGGTGTAGTAGACAGCCCCAATCTATCAACCAAGAGTGTACTCACAACATTGGTGTAACTTCCACCATCTACATTCACACTACATGCCTTGCCTTCAACATGGCATCTTGTATGGAACAAATTATCTCATTACTCCCCATGGCTATCCTCCTTCAATTGCATGTTAAGAGTAAGCCTAGTAACTAGCAAATCACCTCTAATTGGCTTCTCAATGCTCCCATCACTACAATCCTCCAATTCTAGCATCTCACCATCATCACTGTCATTGTTGCCTTCTTCTTCATCAGTCACTATCTCTACATTTCTCAAGGTCATAACCCTCTTATTTGGACATTCTGATGCGGAACCCATGGATCAAATATTACATCTAGAACCCCACATACACATCTAGCATAGAATCTTAGAACTCAAAAACAAATCCTCCCTACCAAACCCATAACTAACCTGTAATTGAGAACTTGGGTGATTGGGATGAAAAAATGAATTGATTTAAACGCCACAAGTCAGACTTGATAAGTTAGAACCAATTCTTCATGCAACAAGAATAAGAAGAAAACCTCTCAAACTTGAAAACACTTAGATTACAATGATAACAATCTGAAAATTCGTAGTAACCCTCGTAAGTTCTTTTTCCCATCCCTGTATAGTTGGGAAAGAAGAACTAATGGCTTAAAAATCTATGTTTACATGTATCTAGTCACAATAGCATTAATTGTTCATCCACATTAATAATATACTCTAAATTAATGCCCATAATTCTGACAACATTGATGGGCAGATTCTACATGCATTTTGGTGTTGGTTCACATGTGTCTAGTCACACTAGCACTAAACCACATCAATATTATATTTCAAATTCATGCTAATGCCCATCACCATACTTATGGGCAGATTCTTTATGATTCTTGGTGAATTTCTGACTTCCTCTTCATGATCCATCATATTCAGTACAAGTTGGTCTCCCTCTTCATTAATCCACCTTTGAATGAAGTGTTGGAACATATACTGGAGTTTCTTTGATTGTGATCTTGTGATTGGTCCACTTTGAATAATGATATCATCAACATATTTGCTGCCATGTGACGCGGACCCTTAGCAACGATGGCAGCAAACCCAACGTATAACAATGATAGAGAACTCCTTGAAACTTGATAATCACCTCCTAAGGAACCCAATGCCTATAAAGAGACACGAACTCACTATGATTGAAGGATTTAGTTGGTAAGAAGAAGGAAAACGCCACAACTCTTGTTGATAAGTAAACCTAATTCTTGGTGCAAAGAAAGAATTAAAGAATCCACTCTAATCTCTCTCACACGAAAATTCACAAGAAGAACTTGTAGAAGAATTTGAAAATTTTTATTAAAATGTTGTATATCAAATTCGGCCTAATAGTGCCCTTAAATAAGGGTTACAAAATTCCTAATTGCATATGGAAAATTAAGACTAAAACATTCCTAATTAAATAAGGAAAACATTCCTAATTGCATAAGGAAAACATTCCTAATTGTATTAAGGAAAAAATTCCTAATTGCATAAGGAAAACATTCCTAATTGCATAAGGAAAAACATTCCTAATTGCATAAGGAAAATATAAAGTAATCCTAATCCATTAAGGAAAATATAAAGTATGGAAACAAAATCCTAATCCACTAAGGAAAATATAAAGTATGGAAACAAAATCCTATTTTTAAGCCTTCCATAATGATATAAAACGTGGCCCATTAAACAGAATTAATAATCTTTAAGCAGTGGGTCCATCCAGCTATTCTCACAGGGCTTCAAAAATCTCACAGGTACGTGTGAAACTGGCTGCACTCCAAGCTTTTCTTCCAATCACTTCCATCATCTTACTAAGGCCTTAAATTACTTCCCAAGGCTTTATATGAATCCCCATAGACCTTTCTTGCACATTGGACCTCTTTAGCTAGCCTTTAGCTTCCATTTTCACACTAAGCATCATAATCAGCTTTGGTGTGCCTTCTTCAAGCTCTATCTCCATCTTCTTGAATGATAATTCTTGAAGCTCTTTGGAAATCTCTTCTTGAATATGCAAAGCCATACTAGCTTGATATCTCTTTGCCTTGCTCCTAGTGATTGGTCCACTTGCTAGCTTCAAGGGATCCTTTCTTGCATCACCATGTGTAGATTCATCAAGCTTGCTTATAGTTTCCTCATAGTTCCCTCCTTGTTCAAAAAGATTTATTCTCAAATCTGAACCTTCTTGAAAGTACATCTGCTACTACATTATCTTCGCCACGCTTATACTTTATCACATATGAAAATGGCTCAATGAACTCTATCCACTTTCCATGTCTTCGGTTCTGCTTGGTTTGCCCCTTTAGATGCTTTAATGATTCATGATCTGTATGAATAACAAACTCTTTAGGCAATAAGTAATGTTGCCACACTTGTAAAGCTCTTACCAAAGCGTACAGCTCCTTGTCATAAGTAGAATAATTTAATTGTGCACCATGAAGCTTCTCACTAAAATATGCAATTGGTTTCCCTTCTTGCATCAAAACAGCACCTATGCCCAAACCTGAAGCATCACACTCTAATTCGAAGGTCTTATCAAAATCTGGTAAAGCAAGAATTGGAGCAGTTGTTAATCTTTCTTTCAACAAATTGAATGCCTTTTCATGAATTTTAGTCCAATTAAACTTTATATCTTTTTTTACCAATTCATTTAATGGTGCAGCAATGGAACTAAAATCTTTAACAAACCTTCTATAGAAACTAGCCAAACCATGAAAACTTCTTACCTCACTCACGGTTTTAGGTGTTGGCCAATCTCTTATTGCCTTTACCTTTTCATCATCAACCTCAATCCCATATGCACTAACCATAAAACCTAAAAATATGATTTTATCACTACAAAACATGCACTTTTTCAAGTTGGCATACAATTCTTCCTTTCTCAAAACATCAAAAACAACCCTAATATGTTCTACATGCTCATCTACTGATTTGCTATAAATGAGTATGTCATCAAAATATACAACAACAAATTTACCAAGATATGCACGCAGAACATGGTTCATTAATCTCATGAATGTACTAGGGGCATTAGGTAAACCAAATGGCATAACTAACCACTCATAAAGACCATATTTTGTTTTGAATGCAGTTTTCCACTCATCTCCTTCTTTCATCCTAATTTGATGGTAACCACTTTTCAAATCAATCTTAGTAAAAATGCAAGAACCACTTAACTCATCAAGCATATCATCAAGTCTAGGAATTGGATGTCTATACTTCACCGTGATTTTATTGATTGCTCAGCAGTCCACACACATTCTCCATGATCCATCTTTCTTTGGGACTAATAACACCAGAACAGCACATGGACTAAGACTTTCACGCACATGTCCCTTCGCTAGCAACTGCTCCACTTGCCTTTGAAGTTCCTTAGTTTCCTCTGGATTACTTCTATAAGCTGGTCGATTAGGAATTGTTGAGCCCAGAATGAAGTCAATTTGATGCTCAATCCCTCTTAAAGGTGGTAAACCTTTAGATACATCTTCTGGAGAAACATCTCCAAATTCCTGTAAAAGAGAACTAACACAACTAAGCAAATGATTATCAAGGTCAGATGTAGAAATCAAGGTCTCTTTGTACCTAAGTACAATCAGACTTCTTTTCTCAAAAAAAGCACTCCTTAACTCTTTTTCTTTTGCATAGAAACACTCTCTTTTATTTTCTCTCCCTTTCTCTTTTTCTCTCACCAATGGGCCATTTTTATCATTCTTTTTCTCACACTTGGCCTCTTGTACTCCATTTTTATTTGTTTAACCCTCACCACTAGAATTCCTTTCAAATGATCTCAAAATCTTTACTTGATCTTCATGCACTTGTTTAGGTGACAATGGAGCAAGAGTGAAATTTAAACCATTTAGGCTGAAAGAATAATGATTCTTAAAGCCATCATGAAAAGCTTTTCTATCAAACTGCCATGGACGACCAAGAAGGATATGACAAGCATGCATAGGCATAACATCACAGCAAACTTCATCTTTGTATCTCCCAATTGCAAAAGAAAACAGAACCTGCTTTGTTACCCTCACCTCTCCACAATCATTCAACCATTGCAGATTGTAAGGGCTAGGAGGTTTTGTGCATGCTAACCCTAATTTATTTAGAAAATCAGTACTAGCAACATTTGCACAACTATCCCCATCAAGACTACTTTCTTCATCTTTAATTTGCATGTTTAAAGCTCTACTAATAACCAAAGATTCACCATGGGCAGTATATTCAATAATATGTTCAATTTCCTCTAATGGTGGCATGCTATCATTATCATCATCACTTTCATGTTCACTAGCACTATCAATTTCACCATTATCTCGTATTAACATGATTTTCTTATTTGGACATTGAGATGCTATATGCCCTACTCCTAAATACCTAAAGCATTTGATGGTACTATGCTTTTGATTAGCGTTAGATGTTTTAGAGTTACCTTTAGGGTCAGCTAGAACTTGTTTTTCCTTTCCTTTCCAGGCAGCCTCCTTCCCTTTAGGATTATCATCTTTCTTTGGCCATTTTGAAGTGAAAATAGAGCTGGAATTAGAAAATCCATTTGCTGCTCCCTTGAGTTTCAGTTGCTTCTCCACTTTCATGGCCATGTGTACCATATCTTCAAGGTCCACATAATGATGTAATTCAATTATGTTAGCAATCTCTCTATTCAGCCCACTCAAAAATTGAGCCTTAGTGATTTTTGGATCCTCCTCTATATTATTAGTTCTACTTATGATCATCTCCATCTCTTTATGGTAATCCTCCACTGACATGGATCCTTGAGTTAACCGCTGTAATTTTTGGTGAAGCTCCCTATAGTAGTAAGATGGTACAAATCTCTTTCTCATCACAGTTTTCATTTCAGCCCAAGTAGTGATGGTTCTTTCTCCATTTCTCCTCTTGGAAATCATCAATTGATCCCACAAAATTAGTGCATAATCTATGAATTCAACTGCTACATTTTTAACTTTCTTCATTTCACTATAATTATGACAATCAAACACCAACTCAACTTTTCTTTCCTATTTAAGGTAAGCTTCAGCATCATTTCTCCCCTTGAATGATGGTATCTTCATTTTTATGGAAGATATGTTATTGTCCCTTTGTTGAGGTCTTCTTTGAGCAATTGATTCCTCACTTTCTTCATCATCTTCCCTCTCTACCTCATCATCATTCATCATGTTTTCTCTCCCTCTATTCTGCCCCCTTCGATTAGTATCATTCCGTAGCCTTTGCATTATGCTATCTACATCACCTCTCATGTTGTTTATGGCCAAATCAAACCTTTCAAATGTCCTTTGCATTGCCTCTAACATGAAGGCTATGTCATTTATGGTCATATCACGTTTTTCACTTCCAAAATTTGACATGGTGTAAGATGAACCTACAAGAAAATGTTAGTAAATAAAATTTCCTCACCTCACTCCCTTACGTGTTTCACTCAAGATCAGATTGTCACTCTTCATGTATTTCACTCAAAACTTGGTCTTTTTTACCTCTCAATCCTTCTTTTTATCAAGTTGAATTTCAGAACTGAATCCACTTAAATCAAGTAAAACAAGTTTT
The DNA here is from genome assembly GCA_947685225.1 of Garcia nutans. Classification (NCBI taxonomy): domain Eukaryota; kingdom Viridiplantae; phylum Streptophyta; class Magnoliopsida; order Malpighiales; family Euphorbiaceae; genus Garcia; species Garcia nutans. The sequence continues at coordinate 24,417,518 of CANTUV010000044.1, forward strand.
GTTTTAAAGACTCTACAAGGAACCTAATGAACAAAATGAATTCAGCAATTCTAGAAGCAATTTAATTTTAAACAACAAGAACTGAAAGTTAACACAAGAAGCAAAAAGTATTTCTGTTAATCAAACCAAAGTAACTATGATTGAGAATTAGCTACTTAATGCATACAAGAAACAAGAGGTATATGAAAGAATGAAACTAAGAATACAAAGAAAAATAATTCTGGATAAAAAAAAAACAGAATTCAAATCACTCTAATGAGTAATCTGAATATGCAACCTAAATCTATTCCCAATGCAAGATATGCTCTAAATATCAGATTTTAAATGCTAAATGGATGCATAATGAGGAGCTGATGTAATTTGATCAAATATAATAAGGTAGTAAGCTGTTAATGGTATAAATATGCAAAAAAAATCTCAAAAACTTGTGTAGAAAAATATTGGACAGAAACAGGTGCGATTTCTTTTTTTTTTTTATCTTGAGAGAGTTGAATCTGATTCTTTTTTTTATTTTTTTGTTTTCCTTCTTTTTTTTTAACTTTCAGTAAACAAGGATAGAAATTAAAAAGATAGATAAAAATCCACAGATTTGAAGAACAAGAACAAGGTGCAACTAGAACAGAAAATGAAGAGACAGAAATTGAATCTGGTTTTTTTTTTCTTTTTTTTTTCTTTTGGATAATTAAAACATAAAAGATACCTAGAGATTTTTCTTCAAGCCAAAGCTCTGAAAATATGCGGAACCCATGGATCAAATATTACATCTAGAACCCCACATACACATCTAGCATAGAATCTTAGAACTCAAAAACAAATCCTCCCTACCAAACCCACAACTAACCTGTAATTGAGAACTTGGGTGATTGGGATGAAGAAATGAATTGATTTAAACGCCACAAGTCAGACTTGATAAGTTAGAACCAATTCTTCATGCAACAAGAATAAGAAGAAAACCTCTCAAACTTGAAAACACTTAGATTACAATGATAACAATCTGAAAATTCGTAGTAACCCTCTTAAGTTCTTTTTCCCATCCCTATATAGTTGGGAAAGAAGAACTAATGGCTTAAAAGCTATGTTTACATGTATCTAATGATACGAAACCTCCAAGAATAAGCCTGAGAACTCCTTGATGTCGAACCCCCACAGCATTAACTTGAAAACCCCTAGTCAAATTCGGCACAACCTCCAAGGATTAGGTTAGATTTCAGATTACCTTGAATTGATCACAGACCTAAGATTTTGAAACAACTAATTCCTAAACCCCAGAATAGAAACACTCCACAAGAAAGTTGATCAAACTACTTGAATGTTTCTAAGCATGCATTCTACTCAAGAACACAAAGATAAAAGCAAATTCGGCTTTTAGGTTAATAGTTTGTCAAAAACTAAAACTGATGTCTTACAACCCTAAATGAGATATAAATAGCTAAACCCTAATTAGGGTTATTAAGTAGCATTTGGTTTTCTAATCAAATTTTAAGAAATAATAAAGTAAACAAAGTTCTAATTTAATACAAAACAAACAGGGCCCTTACTTTTTTTAAATAAGCATAACTAGTGGGCCTTAATATATATTAATTACAAGCCTCATTCGTGAATTTCAACTTGTAGCAAGTTTTAATTGACTTCCTTTGGTCTTGTCTCTAAGCTTGTAATTCCTTGCAAATCATAGTTAGTTAAATTCACCAAATCTTGTAAATGGCAAATTAGTGCTTGCTGAATCTTTTTGGCTCGCGATCTAGTTATAGGACATTGTGGCAAAATAATTGGATTGATGATCTCCTCAACTTGTTCCTCACATCCTAACTCTTGCTTATCCTTGCGGTGTGCTGGTTGTTCCACAAAATTTCCCCTCTCCTCAAAAGGATTCGTCCTTGAATCAAAAGCATCACCTACATCAAAAGGACTTAAATCAGCAACATTAAACGAAGCACTTACATTATACTCACCTGGCAAATCCACTTTATATGCATTGTCATTAATCCTTTCAAGTATCTGAAAAGGACCATCTCCTCGTGGGTTTAACTTGGACTTTCTTTGCTGTGGAAACCGTTCTTTGTGAAAATGAACCCAAACCCAATCACCAGGCTGAAAAATCATTGGCTTCCTTCCTTTATTCACTCGAGAAGCTACTTTAGCATTTTTCCTTTCAGTCCTTTCCTTAACCTATTTATGTAACTTCTTCACAAAATCTGCCTTTGAGCTAGCATCAACACTCACAAAATCATTAGATGGCAATGGCAAAATATCCAAAGGAGTAAGCAGATAACCATAAACAATTTCAAATGGAGAACAATTAGTAGTGCTATGAATAGCCCTATTATAAGCAAACTCCACAAATGGTAAACAATCCTCCCACATCCTAATATTCTTTTCTATCACTGCCCTAAGCAAAGTAATCAATGTTCGATTCACAACCTCAGTTTGACCATCGGTTTGAGGATGGGAAGTAGTAGAAAACAACAACTTAGTCCCCAATTTTCCCTATAAAACACGCCAGAAATGACTCAAAAACTTAACATATCTATCACTAACAATGCTTTTGGGTATGCCATGCAAACGAACAACCTCTTTAAAGAACAAATCAGCAATCAATTTAGCATCATTAGTTTTATGACATGGTATAAAATGAGCCTTTTTACTAAATCTATCAACCACAACAAATATACTATCACAACCTCTCCTAGTTTTAGGTAATCCAAGCACAAAATCCATAGTCAAATCAGTCCAAGGTCCATTAGGAATAGGTAATGGCGTGTACAAACCATGCGGTTTCACCCTAAACTTAGCTTCTCTACATGTTATGCAATGCTCACAAACTTTATGTACATCATGTTTCATACCAGGCCAATAAAAATGTTCTATCAACACATCATAGGTCTTACTTACCCCAAAATGACCCATCAAACCTCCTCCATGTGCTTCCTTAACTAACAACTCTCTCATGGAACACTGAGGAATACACAATCTATTTCTCTTAAACAAGAAACCATCAAACAAATGAAAGTCTTTTGAAACAGCCACATCTCCACACGAATTATATATGTCACCAAAATCCACATCACTAACATATAATTCCTTAATATGCTCAAAACCCAATAATCTAGCACTAAGAGAATTAAGTAAAACATACCTTCGCGACAACGCATTAGCCACTACATTCTCTTTACCTCGCTTGTATTTAATCACATATGGAAATGTTTCTATGAATTCCACATCTTGACCTTTCAAATGCTTTAAACTTTTCATGAATAGTATGTATCACAAACTCTTTTGACCACAAATAATGCTGCCATGTATGCAAAGCTTGAAACAATGCATATAACTCCTTATCATATGTCGGATACTTCAAAGCCGCTCCACTTAGTTTTTCGCTAAAGTACATCAACGGCCTTTGATCCTGTATCAAAATAGTTCCAATTCCTATGCCACTTGCATCACATTCAATCTCAAAAGTCTTATCAAAATTAGGTAAAGCAAGCAAGGGTGCATTACACAATTTATCCTTAAGTTCATTAAATGCATGTTCTTGTGCACTCCCCAAACAAAACCGACATTTTTCTTAACTAACTCATTCAAAGGTGCAGCTATAGTACTAAAATTTCTAATGAATCTCCTATAGAAACCAGCAAGTCCATGAAAACTCCTCACCTCACTAGCATTCTTAGGTTTCAGCCAGTCCCTAATAGCCTTTACCTTTTCCTCATCAACCTCAATACCTTGACTAGACACCACAAAACCAAGAAAATGAACCTTATCAATGCAAAAACTACACTTCTTAAGGTTGGCATTCAACTTCTCACGCCTAAGAATCTCTAACACAAGACACACATGTATGACATGATCATCCAAACACTTAGAGTAAACAAGAATATCATCAAAGTAAACAACAACAAATTTACCCAAGTGCTCACGCAACACATGATTCATCAAACGCATGAATGTGCTAGGCGCATTAGTAAGACCAAACGGCATAACCAACCACTCATACAACCCATATTTAGTCTTAAATGTTGTTTTCCACTCATCACCCACACTCATTCGAATTTGATAATAACCAGATTTCAAATCAATTTTTGTGAACAAACAAGAACCATGTAACTCATCAAGCATATCATCTAGTCTAGGAATAGGATGACGATACTTTGCAGTGATTTTATTGATGGCTCTGCAATCCACGCACATCCTCCACGTCCCATCCTTCTTTGGCATAAGAATAACAGGAACCGAACAAGGACTCAAACTTTCCCTCATGTATCCCTTAGCTAGCAATTCCTCCACTTGCTTTTGTATCTCCTTTGTCTCGAAAGGATTAGCTCGATACGCTGGCCTATTGGGAATGGAAGCTCCCGGAATGAAATCAATTTGATGCTCTATGCCTCTTATTGGCGGCAATTCATCAGGCATTTCTTCGGGAAACAAATCCGCATATTCCTGCAAAAGATCAACAAACACACTAGGCAAAGATTGGTTAAAAACAGTAGTATCTAAACGAGCCTCTTTGCACAAAAGCACAAACATAGGCTGATTGGTGTAAAAAAGCATGTTTAACCTCACTTGTACTAGCTAACAAACTCACATTCTTCTCTCCTTCTCCATTTTTCTCAAACTGAAATTGTTTTGATTTTTCTTTTCTCTCTTTCTTTTCATTTGCAATCTGATTTTTGCACTCATTTTTTTGTCACTCTCTCTTTCTTTCTTTTCAAATTCAAGTCTCATTCTTTCCATTTTACATTGATCTTCATACACTTCTTTTGAAGAGAGTGGGGTCAGAATTGTCTTTCGTCCATTCTTAGTGAATGAATACCGATTGAGGTATCCATCATGCATAGCTCGCCTATCATACTGGCATGGACGTCCAAGTAAAATCTCTCCAGCATGCATTGGCACCACATCACACAACACCTCATCATGATATTTACCAGTGAAAAAAGAAATGTTAGATTGTCGATTTACCTTAACCTCTCCACATTCATTCAGCCACTGAAGTTTGTAAGGTCAGGGGTGAGGTTTTGTAGGCAGCCCCAATCGATCAACCAAGAGTGTACTTACCACATTGGTACAGCTTCCACCATCCACAATCACAATACAAGCCTTGCCTTGAACGTGACACCTTGTATGGAACAAGTTGTCTCGTTGTTCTTTATGGTTTTCCTCCTTCAATTGCGTGTTAAGAGCACGCCTAGCAACCAGCAAGTCTCCCTTTATTGGTTCTTCAATGCTTCCATCACTACAACATTCCAAGTCTTGCTTTTCTCCATCTTCACTCTCATCGTCACCTTCTTCTTCATCAGTCACTATCTCACCATTTCTTACAGTCATAACTCTCTTGTTTGGACATGCTTTGCTGATATGTCCCACACCTTGGCACGTCCAACACTTAATATCTCGATTTCACAGCTTAGGCTCTTCAACTTTGGATTTGTCTTTAGAACTTGTTTCGGCCTTTGCTTTCCCACTATCTTGACCAGCCTTGTTTCATTCCTTGTAATCACACCTTCCTTCCCTATTTCAAGGAGAAATAGAATTAGAAACAGGTTTCGAATGATACCTTGATGGTTGTCTTCCTTGGAGTTGTTTTTTCACCTTGACGGCAATATGCACCATCTCTTCTAACTCCACATAAGGCTGCAAATCAACCTGATTAGAAATGTCCGAATTCAAACCAGCCAAGAAACGTGCCATAGTAGTCTCCATGTCTTCATCTATATTAGCTCTAGTCATTAACATTTCCATTTCTTTGTAGTAGTCATCAACACTTTTACTACCTTGTTTAAGAACCCGAAGTCTTTGTATAATTTCCCTATGGAAATGTCTAGGCACAAACCTCTTCCTCATGACCAATTTAAGATCAGCCCAAGTCTCAATTGGATACTCCAAATTCCTTCTTCTACTAGTCACTAACTGATCCCACCAAGCTATAGCATAATCTGTAAATTGAGTAACAATAAGCTTGACCTTCTTTCCTCAGTACATCGATGGTAATCAAATATGAGATCAACCTGCTTTTTCCATTGCAAATAAGCTTCTGGATCTGATTTACCACGATAGTTAGGGATTTTCAGCTTGATGCTTCCCAAGCTCCTATCAACGACTTCATCATCACCATGATTTCTACCATAGAAAGCATTATTATTCATTTTTCCTCTACCTCGACCGGTACCACGACCTCCTCTACCTCCACCTCTATGTAGAGCTCCTCCAACCAGACTTGCATTATCATCCTCAAGCTCATTTTCATCTTCCAAATGTTCAGGCTGTCGCATTTGATTTCTGCCACCTCTTTGCCTCTCATTGCGCTCTGGTGTGGCTCTTTCAACATTTTGCAACCTCAAATCCATGAGCTCCAATGTTTCTGTTATGTTCTCCATAACACGGTATAAACGTGTAAATTCAATTTGCTGTGCTTCACGCAATCGAGCTGGATCAATTTGAACACCCCTGTCACTGTTGATGCAAGAAAGGATCCCTTGAAGCTAGCAAGTGGACCAATCACTAGGAGCAAGGCAAAGAGATATCAAGCTAGTATGGCTTTGCATATTCAAGAAGAGATTTCCAAAGAGCTTTAAGAATTATCATTCAAGAAGATGGAGATAGAGCTTGAAGAAGGCACACCAAAGCTGATTATGATGCTTAGTGTGGAAGCTAAAGGCTAGCTAAAGAAAGGTCCAACATGCAAGAAAGGTCCATGGGGGTTCATATAAAGCATTGGGAAGTAATTTAAGGCCCATGGATAGCCCAAATAGTGTGGGGCGTTTCTTATGTTGAAGGGATTAGTTTGGTTGTTTCCATACTTTATATTTTCCTTATTGGATTAGGATTTTGTTTCCATACTTTATATTTTCCTTATGTAATTAGGAATGTTTTCCTTATGCAATTAGGAATGTTTTCCTTATGTAATTAAGAATGTTTTAGTTTTCCATATAAAATTAGGAATTTTGTAACCCTTATTTAAGGGCACTATTAGGCCGAATTTCAGACCACAACAATTAATAAAAATTTTGGAATTCTTCTACAAGTTCTTCTTGTGAATTTTCGTGTGAGAGAGATTAGAGTGGATTCTTTAATTCTTTCTTTGCATTAAGAATTAGTTTTACTTATCAACAAGAATTGTGGCATTTTCCTTCTTCTTACCAACTAAATCCTTCAATCATAGTGAGTTCGCGTCTCTTTATAGGCGTTGGGTTCCTTAGGAGGTGATTATCAAGTTTCAACGAGTTCTCTACCATTGTTATACGTTGGGTTTACTGCCATTGTTGCTAAGGGTCCGCGCCATTTGGTATTAGAGCCTTGCTACAAGGTAATTTTTATCTACTTTGTCTTTCTAGGGTTTGTTAATTTAGGTCTTTTAAATTTCTACTTTTTAGGGTTCTTAGAGAGTCTAGTCTATAATTTTCAAAAAAGAGTCATATATCAATTCTGATCAAGGCCGAATTGAAGGAGGGTATTCTTAGGGTGAAAACAAAACCTAGGAAAGGATTCTCGGAGAATTTCGAAACCAAGAATTAGGGTTCTTGAAAGAAAGAAAAAGCTAGAGTTTGTGTTCAAGTTTGATTTCAATTTGGTCTTGAGTGAATCTGGGGTTGCGAATTAAGTTCATATTTCGAAAAGTTCTTGGGAGTAAATTAAGTTCCGAATCAAGGAGATAGTGAGAGGAAGCAAAAAAAAAAGTGTACAAAACCACCTCAACAAAAATTGTTTGATATTCTTGCTATTTGGGTGCTAAGGATCAGATCTAGGTGGGTGAGAAGTAATAAAATTTTTGGACGAAAAATTTCACCTTTTGAGGGGCTTTTGGAATTCGAAAATCAGACCTTAATATTCATGTTATTTGAGTGTTATAGGTGGGAATTAGAGTCTAGAAGCTAGCGTTTTGGGTAGAATTGATTAGGTCCATAAAGCAGCTTGCCAAGTGTGGGTTGTTTTTGATTCATTATATCCAAATTTGTCTTGTTTATTGTCTTCATTGTTTCTGATTTCTTTATCTAGCTTTTAATTCCATTACATTGCTGAGTATCATTTGCTTGTGTTGATACTTGGTTTTATATCGTGTGGTGCAAATTACCTTGCATTGCCTCCGGATACTTGTCTTGTTTTCTATCTAGTTCTAGGATTTAGGTTCTAGTTTCTTGAACGACTTGACAATTGTTGGTAGGTGAGCTTGGTTTTGAAGTGCAATCAAGGAAGACAAGAAAAGTGAGGTAATTCTAAACACTTGAGTGAATTTCGATTATTAATAATCTTGTTTCTTTGAGTTTGTTTGTTTGTTAACATGGCTGGAAAAAGAGAAGAGACTAGCAAAGAAGGAGCTATGGCCAAAACCTTGGCTAGGCTTAATGAGACTTTGGCAGTAATGCTTGGTCGAATGGAGATGATGGATACTAGATTGCAAGAGAATACAGCACGGCAAGCACAACAAATGCAACAAGTGCAACAAGGGCAGCCAGCCGCACATCCAAATCCCATAATGCGAGCTAGAAGAGTGCTTAGGAGAGAAGGGCAAGGAAAGCTTGAAGCCCTAGAAGCAGCCGAAAGGGTAGAAGATGAAGATGAAGGTGGAAATCAACCTACCACTGATGGTGACCTTACTTCCATCAAGATGAAGATTCCTTCCTTTGAAGGGAAGAACAATGTAGAAGAGTTCATAGAATGGGAGAGGAAAGTTGAGTAGATTTTCGAATGCCATAACTACACCGAAGAGAAGAAATCAGTTTTGGCAGCCGTAGAGTTCAAAGGGTATGCTACCTTTTGGTGGGATCAATTGAAAGCTAATAGAAGAGGGAAAGGTATGAGGCCTATTCCTGAATGGTCGACCTTGAAAGAACTAATGAGAAGCCGATTTGTACCATCTCACTACATTCAGGATTTGTACAATCGACTAGCAAGACTAGTTCAAGGTGGAAGAAGTGTGGAAGAGTACCACAAAGAGATGGAGATGATCATGGCTAGGGCAAATATTGATGAAGATGAGGACAAGAAGATGTCACAATTTCTTGGGGAATTGAATTTGAACATAGCCAATGAATTAGAGATGTATGAATTCAACACAATGGAAGAGTTAGTTCAAAAGGCCATGAAGATAGAGAGAAGATTGAAGAATAAAGCTATTTCGAAAACTGGCTACTCAAAAGCTAGTGGAGATTTTTCAAACCTCAAGGGTTCAAGTTCGAGTGGAGGTTCCTACAAAGGGGATTACAAGGGTTCTTTCCAAAAGAATTCTTCCTACAATCCTAATTTCAAGAAGCCGAATGATGGGGATGCAAAAACAGCCAAGGAAACACCTTCTAGACCTATTCCAAGTAGGGAAATTAAATGCTACTAGTGTTTGGGAAGTGGACACATTGCTTCTCAATGTCCTAATAAGAGGGTGATGATTGCTACCCATGAAGGGGAAATTGAATCAGAATCTGAACATGAAGAAGAAGAGGAGGCCGAATGTGGTGATAGGGTCGAATATGATGAAGAGGCTTGGGAGAATCAAGTCTTGAATGCTGAACATGGAGAGATGCTTGTTACTAGAAGAGCCTTGAATATTCAAGTCAAGGAAGAAGGCTTGGATCAAAGGGAGAATCTTTTCCACTCTAGGTGTTTGGTGAATGGTAAGGTTTGTACACTTATCATTGATGGTGAAAGTTGTACCAACGCTGCTAGTACTATAATGGTGGATAAATTGGGGTTAGCTTGTTTTAAACATCCCAATCCTTACAAGTTGCAATGGTTCAATGATGCTGGGGAAGTAAAAGTGTTGAAGCAAGTCAAGGTACCATTCTCCATTGGGTGGTATAAAGATGAGGCTTTGTGTGATGTAGTGCCAATGCAGGCTGGACATTTGCTATTAGGAAGACCATGGCAGCATGATAGAAGGGCACAACATGATGGCTTTTCAAATAAGTATACCTTTACTTATGAAGGAAAGAAGGTTGTTCTAGCACCATTATCACCTCAAGAGGTGTATGAAGATCAGAAGAGGATGCTAGAGAGGGACAAAGAGGTTTTGGCCAACATGAACCAAGGGGGTTCAAATTCGGCCAATGATGTTTCTTCAACACCCAAGGGTAATTCTAAGGGTAGGGAGAGAGAAAATAATAAAGTGAGTGAGTGCAGAAAGGGAAAAGAGGCCGAGAGTCAAAAGAAAGTAAGCAAACAAATAAATGGCCCATTGGTGAGAGAAAATAAGCAAGGAGAAAAAGCAAAACATACTTTTTATGCAAGAGCAAGAGAGATAGATGTAGGGCAGCCTGTACTCATTATTATGTATAAAGAATTGTTACTTGCTGATAGTGAAGAATCTCTTGATTCTTTACCTTCTAGTTTTGTGTCTTTGTTGCAGGATTTTAAGGATGTGTTTCCTGAAGACCTTCCTAGTGGTTTGCCGCCATTAAGAGGGATTGAACATCAAATTGATTTCATACCCGGTTCTACAATTCCAAATCGGCCAGCATATAGGAGCAATCCTATAGAGACAAAAGAGATGCATGAGAAAGCAAGGGTGAATATTGAGAAAAGGAACAAGAGATATGCTGATTCTGCAAATAGAGGGAGACGTGAGATGAAGTTTCAAGTAGGAGTTTGGGTTTGGGTGCATTTTCGAAAAGAGAGGTTTCCTAACCAAAGGAAGAACAAGTTGCAAGCAAGGGGAGATGGCCCATTCCAAGTGCTGGAGAAGATTAATGACAATGCCTACAAGATCGACTTACCAGGTACGTATAATGTTAGTGCTACTTTCAATGTAAGTGATCTTTCTCCTTTTGATGATGCAGATTTGAGGACAAATCTTTTTGAAGAGGGGGAGAATGATGCAAGAAAGGATCCCTTGAAGCTAGCAAGTGGACCAATCACTAGGAGCAAGGCAAAGAGATATCAAGCTAGTATGGCTTTGCATATTCAAGAAGAGATTTCCAAAGAGCTTCAAGAATTATCATTCAAGAAGATGGAGATAGAGCTTGAAGAAGGCACACCAAAGCTGATTATGATGCTTAGTGTGGAAGCTAAAGGCTAGCTAAAGAAAGGTCCAACGTGCAAGAAAGGTCCATGGGGGTTCATATAAAGCCTTGGGAAGTAATTTAAGTCCATGGATAGCCCAAATAGTGTGGGGCGTCTCTTATGTTGAAGGGATTAGTTTGGTTATTTCCATACTTTATATTTTCCTTATTGGATTAGGATTTTGTTTCCATACTTTATATTTTCCTTATGCAATTAGGAATGTTTTCCTTATGCAATTAGGAATGTTTTAGTTTTCCATATGCAATTAGGAATTTTGTAACCCTTATTTAAAGGCACTATTAGGCCGAATTTCAGACCACAACAATTAATAAAAATTTTCAAATTCTTCTACAAGTTCTTCTTGTGAATTTTCGTGTGAGAGAGATTAGAGTGGATCCTTTAATTATTTCTTTACATCAAGAATTAGGTTTACTTATCAACAAGAGTTGTGGCGTTTTCCTTCTTCTTACCAACTAAATCCTTCAATCATAGTGAGTTCGGGTCTCTTTATAGGCGTTGGGTTCCTTAGGAGGTGATTATCAAGTTTTAAGGAGTTCTCTACCATTGTTATACGTTGGGTTTGCTGCCATCGTTGCTAAGGGTCCGCGTCAACTGTCATCTCAGCCAGACATTTTTCCTGCAATAAAAGGTTAGAACAAAACAAATAAAAGGCCTCACAACACTCCCTCACGTGTTTACACTCAATAGATGGGGTTGGTCACTCGTGTTCCACTCAATATAATGTATTCACTCACGGCTTAGCTCACACCTCTCAAGCTAATTTCTTTTATGTTCTTAGGTGAATCACACTTTATGAAACAAATCAAATAGTCTTTCGTGTGTAGTATCCCAAGTCTGAAATTTCAAATGAATCACTAATGCAATTCGAATCAAACACAGCCCCTCAATGGTGAAAATTTCGTGACCAAAAATTATATTGATTCTAACCTATCTAGATTCGACCCTTATCACCTAAATAACAAGGAGAATGAAAAAATTTTGTTGAAGTGGTTTTACACTCTTTTTTTTTTTTGCTCCCTCTCACTATCTCTCTTGATGGGGGCGACCTTAATTCACACCACACAAAAACTTTTACCCAATTAAGTAACAAGAACAAGGTCGAATATAGAGTACTGTCTTTGAAACTCGAAATTGAATCAGAATGAATAATCAAGAACAAGATTCGAATTTAGCACACTTTGTTGAATTTCGAATTCAAATCAGAATGATGAACAAGACCAAGATTCGAATTTAAAACACCTTTTCTTGAATTTTGAATTTTAAGTTTTATAATTTTTTTTTTAATTTTTGAAAGAAAATGAAAACGATTTAAGGAACAAACAACTTAGACGATCAAGAAACAAAGAAAACGATTCAAGAATCAAGAATAAAGAAATAGAACGAAAATAACAAGAGAAGAAACTAAAATGAATTTGATAGGGATAAAACCTGATCTAGAGTGTAGGCTCTGATACCAAATGATATGGAACCTCCAAGAATAAGCCTGAGAACTCCTTGATGTCGAACCCCCACAGCATTAACTTGAAAACCCCTAGTCGAATTCGGCACAACCTCCAAGGATTAGGTTAGATTTCAGATTACCTTGAATTGATCACAGACCTAAGATTTCGAAACAACTAGTTCCTAAACCCCAGAATCGAAACACTCCACAAGAAAGTTGATCAAACTACTTGAATGTTTCTAAGCATGCATTCTACTCAAGAACACAAAGATAAAAGCAAATTCGGCTTTTAGGTTAATAATTTGTCAAAAACTAAAACTGATGTCTTACAACCCTAAATGAGATATAAATAGCTAAACCCTAATTAGGGTTATTAAGTAGCATTTGGTTTTCTAATCAAATTTTAAGAAATAATAAAGTAAACAAAGTTCTAATTTAATACAAAACAAACAGGGCCCTTACTTTTTAAATAAGCATAACTAGTGGGCCTTAATACATATTAATTACAAGCCTCATTCGTGAATTTCAACTTGTAGCAAGTTGTAATTGACTTCCTTTGGTCTTGTCTCCAAGCTTGTAATTCCTTGCAAACCATAGTTAGCCAAATTCACCAAATCTTGCAAATGGCAAATTAGTGCTTGCTGAATCTTTTTGGCTCGCGATCTAGTTATAGGACCTTGTGGTAGAATAATTGGATTGATGATCTCCTCAACTTGTTCTTCACATCCTAACTCTTGCTCATCCTTGCGGTGTGCTGGTTGTTCCACAACATCTATTCACAATAGCATTAATTGTTCATCCACATTAATAATATACTCTAAATTAAAGCCTATAATTCTGACAACATTGATGGGCAGATTCTACATGCATTTTGGTGTTGGTTCACATGTGTCTAGTCACACTAGCACTAAACCACATCAATATTATATTTCAAATTCGTACTAATGCCCATCACCATGCTTATGGGCAGATTCTTCATGCTTCTTAGTGAGTTTCTGACTTCCTCTTCATGATCCATCATATTCAGTACAAGTTGATCTCCCTCTTCATTAATCCACCTTTGAATGAAGTGTTGGAACATATGCTGGAATTTCTTTGATTGTGATCTTGTGATTGGTCCACTTGGCATAATGATATCATCAACATATTTGCTGTCATTACATTCATCAAGCTTGCTTATAGTTTCCTCATCACATTCTTTGCTGATATGACCTACACCTTGGCACTTCTAACATTTAATAACTCTATTTCTCTGCTTAGGCTCTTCAACTTTGGATTTGTCTTTAGAAACCGATTTTGCCTTCGCCTTTCCACCATCATGAATAACCTTATTTCCACCCTTAAAATCATGCCTTCCATCCCTATTCCAAGAATACATTGGAAATAAGGTTTGGAAACATACCGTGTTGCTCCTCTTCCTTGGAGTTGTTTTTCCACCTTGATAGCAATATGCACCATCTCTTCTAACTCCACATAAGGCTACAAATCAACTAGATCTGCTATGTCCTTGTTCAAACCAGCCAAGAAACGTGCCATACTAGTCTCCATATCTTAATCTATATTAGCTCTAGTCATGATCATTTCCATCTCTTTGTAGTAGTCATCAACACTCCTACTACCTTGTTTAAGAACCTGAAGTCTTTGTACAAGTTCTCTATGAAAATTTTTAGTTACAAATCTCTTTCTCATGAAAGACTTAGGATCACTCCAAGTCTCAATTGGATACTCCAAATTCCTTCTTCTATTAGTCACCAATTGGTCCCACCAAGCTATAGCATAATCTGAAAATTCAGTAATAGCAAGCTTGGCTTTCTTTTCTTCACTAAATTGATGGCAATCAAAGATAAGCTCAACCTGCTTTTCCCATTGCAAATAAGCCTCCATATCTGATTTACCTCAAAAATTAGGAATTTTAAATTTAATGCTTCCCAAGTTCCTATCTACAAAGTCATCATCACCACGATTTCTACCATAGAATGCATTATCATACATCCTTCCTCTACCTCTACCTCTACCAGCACCGCGACCTCCTCTACCTCCTCCTCTAGGTAGAACTCCTCCAACCAGAGTTGCATTATCATCCTCAAACTCATATTCATCATCCAAATTATCAGGTTGAGGTATTTGATTTCTACCACTTCTTTGCCTCTCATTGCGCTCCGGTGTGGCTCTTTCAAAAACTTGCAACCTTGAATCCATACGCTCTAATGTTTCTGTTATGTTCTCCATAGTGCGGTATAAATATGTAAATTCAGCTTGTTGAGCCTCATGCAATCTAGCCGCATCAGCTTGTACAGCTCCACTACCTTCACCTTGGTCAGACATTGCTGTAATAAAAGATTAGAAAATAACAAAGAAAAAAATAATATAAGGACCTCACAACACTCCCTTACGTGTTTATGCTCAAAAGATGGGGTTGGTCACTCTTGTTTCGCTCAATTTATTTATTTTGCTCACGGCTTTTCTCACGCCACTGTAGCTAATTTCTTTTATGCTCTTAGGTGAATCACACTTTTAGAACAATTCAAATAGCCTAATTTATGCAGAATTTCTAAATCTGAAATTTTCAAAACAAGTTTGAAGCAAATTGGCTAAAATAAGAAATTTAATATACTAGAAGCAAAACAATATGACAACTCATTTAGAAGCAAATGACGTATGAAAAAAAAATGACACAGATTTGATTAGGACAATTTAGAAGGTAATTTTTTTGAAGAAACAGCCCCAAAAGTTATTAATTAATGATTAATAACTATAATAATCACACAATAAATGTAGGTCAAATTTAGAAGGTTATTTTTTTGAAGAAACAGCCCCAAAAGTTATTAATTAATGATTAATAACTATAATAATTACACAATAAATGTAGTCAACTATAGTTCAAATATGATAAGGAAGATCTAAAGCCACAATTCCAGATTTTTTTCTATTTTTTTTCCAGAATTATTTTTTCAGATTTGTATTTCTTTTTCTCTTCTAAACAACAAGATTTTAATCTTTTTTTTTGGATGAATTTTTTTTATAACCACAAGCACTAAATCAGATGTGTAAGCTTTTTAATTGATGAAAAGAATTCAAATTAACCCAACAAACAAAACCAGAATTTGAAGAGACAATAATAATTCGAATGATGGAAAAAACAAAGGAAACACAAGAACAATAAGAGATAAACTTAGAAGAACAAAAGAAAACAAGAATTCAGAATCAAAAACACAAATTTGTTAAGGATAAAACCTGATCTAGAGCCAAACCTCTCTGATACCAAATGATACAGAACCTCCAAGAATAAGCCTGAGAACCCCTTTGATTATTATGGACCCCCACAACATTAACTTGAAAACCCCAATAACAATTCAATCTCAACCCCTAAGAAAGGCTAGAATTCAGATTGCTTAGAAAGATGATCAAAGATCTAGAATAAAGGAAACTTATTTCTAAATTCCAGATTCGAAACACTCCACAAGAAGATGATTAGTCCACTTGAATGTTTCTTAGCATGTATTATACTCAAGAACACAAATATATAAGCAAACAGCCTTTTGGTTATAATTCATTAATGATCTGAATTGAAATTCGTTTTAGCCCTTTATATAGCCATTACAAGACCTAAAAACTCATAAACTAAATTAGACAAACTCAACTTATGGGCCATAACATAAACAAGTTTGGACAGCCCATTATCAAAGTAATAAAACTAATAGGCTTTCTAAATTAACATGTTTTAAACAGCCCATTAAGACAAAAATACAAACATATTTAATTTTACTTAATTAAAAAGTCTAAGATCTAAAAACAACTTAAGTAAGCCCATTTTGAAGTTGGACTTGAATTTTAAGTAAGTCCATTTAGAAGTTGGACTTGAATTAAGTTGTAGTTAACTTTATTTGATCTTGTTTCCAAGCCTTGGATCCCTTGTAGCCCATTACAAGCCTAATTCACCAAATCTTGTAGATGACAAATTAACACTTACTGAATCTTCTTGGCTCGTGATCTAGTTATAGGTCCTCTAGGCAGAATAATTGGATTAAAAATCTCCTCAATTTGATCCTTGCTTCTTTGGTCATGCACATCCTCTTGGTGTGTAGGCTATTCCATAACAATCAGTTTTGTGACATGCAATGAAATGAGCCATTTTGCTGAATCTGTCAACGATAACAAATATGCTATCTTTCCCTTTTCTAGTCCTAAGCAGTTTCAAAACAAAGTCCATAGATATGTCAATCTAAGGTACATTAGGGATAGGTAAAGGAGTATACAACCCATGGGGTAAAGACTTGGATTTTGCTTGTTTACATGCAATACACTTAGTACAAATTCTTTCAACATCTTTTCTCATGTTTGGCCAATAGAAATGTTCATGCAAAATGTCTAAAGTCTTAAATACCCCAAAATGTCCCATGAGTCCTCCACTATATGCCTCACACGCAAGCAATTCCCTTAATGAGCAACTAGGCATGCATAATCTTCCATCCTTAAACAAGTACCCATCATGCCTATAAAACTTTTGAAATGAAGAATGCTCATATGATTTATAAATATTTGCAAAGCCAACATCATTAGCATACATATCCTTAATTTGCTCAAAGCCTGGAAAGGAAAGGAAAAACAAGTTCCAGCTGACCCTAAAGATAACTCTAATACATCTAACTCTAATCAAAAGCATAGTACCATTAAATGCTTTAGGTGTTTAGGAGTAGGGCATATAGCATCTCAATGTCCAAAAAAGAAAATCATATTGATACAAGATAATGGTGAAATTGATAGTGCTAGTGAACATGAAAGTGATGATGATAATGATAGCATGCACCATTAGAGGAAATTGAACATATCATTGAATATCCTGCCCATGGTGAATCTTTGGTTATTAGAAGAGCTTTAAACATGCAAATTAAATAAGAAGAAAGTAATCAAAGAAGAACATTTTCCATACTCATTGCATTGTGAATGGAAAAGTGTGCAGCATGATCATTGATGGAGGTAGTTGTGCAAATGTTGCTAGTACTGATTTTGTGGATAAATTAGGGTTAGCATGCACAAAACATCCTAGTCCCTACAAGCTGCAATGGTTGAATGATTATGGAGAGGTGAGGGTAACAAAGCAGGTTCTATTTTCTTTTGCAACTGGGAGATACACAGATGAGGTTTGTTGTGATGTTGTGCCTATGCATGATAGCCATATCATTCTTGGTCGCCCATAGCAGTTTGATAGGAAGGTTTTGCATGATGGCTTTAAGAATCATTATTCTTTCAGCCTAAATGGTTTAAATTTTACTCTTGCTCCATTGTCACCTGAACAAGTATATGAAGATCAAGTAAAGATTTTGAAATCATTTGAAAGGAATTCTGGTGGTGAGGGTAAAATAAATAAAAATGGAGTACAAGAGGCCAAGTGTGAGAAAAAGAATGATAAAAATGGCCCATTGGTGAGAGAAAAAAAAGAAAGGGAGAGAAAATAAAAGAGAGCGTTTCTATGCAAAAGAAAAAGAGTTAAGGAGTGTTTTTTGTGAGAAAAGAAGTCTGATTGTACTTAGGTACAAAGAGACCTTGATTTCTACATCTGACCTTGATAACCCTTTGCCTAGTTGTGTTAGTTCTATTTTACAGGAATTTGGAGATATTTATCCAGAAGATGTACCTAAAGGTTTACCATCTTTAAGAGGGATTGAGCATCAAATTGACTTCATTCCGGGGTCAACAATTCCTAACCGACCAATTTATAGAAGTAATCTGGAGGAAACCAAGGAACTTCAAATGTAAGTGGAGGAGTTGCTAGCAAAGGGACATGTGCGTGAAAGTCTTAGTCCATGTGTTGTTCTGGTTTTACTAGTCCCAAAGAAGGATGGATCATGGAGAATGTGTGTGGATATCCTAGCAATCAATAAAATCACGGTGAAGTATAGACATCCAATTCCTAGATTTGATGATATGCTTGATGAGTTGAGTGGTTCTTGAATTTTTACTAAGATTGATTTAAAAAGTGGTTACCATCAAATTAGGATGAAGGAAGGAGATGAGTGGAAAACTGCATTCAAAACAAAATATGGTCTTTATGAGTGGTTAGTTATGCCATTTGGTTTATCTAATGCACCTAGTACATTCATGAGATTAATGAACCATGTTTTGCGTGCATATCTTGGTAAATTTGTTGTTGTGTATTTTGATGACATACTCATTTATAGCAAATCATTACATGAGCATGTATAGCATATTAGGGCTGTTCTTGATGTTTTGAGAAAGGAAAAATTGTATGCCAACGTGAAAAACTGCATGTTTTGTAGTGATAAAATCATATTCTTAGGTTTTATGGTTAGTGCAAAAGGTATTGAGGTTGATGATGAAAAGGTAAAGGCAATAAGAGATTGACCAGCACCTAAAATAGTGAGTGAGGTAAGAAGTTTTCATGGTTTGGCTAGTTTCTATAGGTTTGTTAAAGATTTTAGTTCCATTGCTGCACCATTAAATGAATTGGTAAAAAAATGTAAAGTTTAATTGGACTAAAATTCATGAAAAGGCATTCAATTTGTTGAAAGAAAGGTTAACTACTGCTCCAATTCTTGCTTTACCAGATTTTGATAAGACTTTTGAATTAGAGTGTGATGCTTTTGGTGTAGGCATAGGTTCTGTTTTGATGCAAGAAGGGAAACCAATTGCATATTTTAGTGAGAAGTGCAACATTAAATTATTCCACTTATGACAAGGAGCTGTAATGATGAGGAAACTATAAGCAAGCTTGATGAATCTACACATGGCAGAAAATATGTTTATGATATCATTATGCCAAGTGGACCAATCACAAGATCACAATCAAAGAAACTCAAGCATGTGTTCCAACACTTCATTCAAAGGTGGATTAATGAAGAGGGAGACCAACTTGTTGTGAATATGATGGATCATGAAGAGGAAGTCAGAAACTCACCAACAAGCATGAAGAATCTGCTCATAAATATGGTGATGGGCATTAGCACGAATTTGGAATATAATATTGATATGGTTTAGTGCTAGTGTGACTAGACACATGTGAACCAACACCAAAATGCATGTAGAATCTGCCCATCAATGTTGTCAGAATTATGGGCAGTAATTTAGAGTATATTATTGATGTGGATGAGCAATTAATGCTATTGTGACTAGATACATGTAAACCTAAACTTTTAAGCCATTAGTTCTTTTTTTTTTCCATCTATATAGGGATGGGAAAAAGAACTTAAGAGGGTGACCATGAATTTTCAGATTGTTGAATGTAATTGCTGTGTTTTCAAGTTTGAGAGGTTTTCTTCTTATTCTTGTTGCATGAAGAATTGGTTCTAACTTATCAAGTCTGACTTGTGGCGTTTAAATCAATTCATTTCTTCATCCCAATCACCCAAGTTCTCAATTACAGGTTAGTTGTGGGTTTGGTAGGGAGGATTTGTTTTTGAGTTCTAAGATTCTATGCTAGATGTGTATGTGGGGTTCTAGATGTAATATTTGATCCATGGGTTCCTGACGCGGAACCCTATGGCAATGAAGGCCTCAAACCCCAATGCACGATTGATAGAAGAAAACCAAGAACGAAGGAAAAACCACCTTCTAAAGCACCCAATTGCTTAGCAAAGCACAAACACTTATAACGGAAGGATTTAGGAAGCTCGAATTAGAAGAACGCCACAATCAAAATTGATAAGCAAATCTAATTCTTGATGCAATCAGAAGAAAAAGAGAATCCACTCTTATTCTATGATGGCCGAAATTTTCAATAAGAAAATTGAGAATATAATTTGTCAAAAACAAAGTGTGCTTACAAGAAAATAAGGCCCTATTTATACTAAAGGCCCAATAAAATCTGAATCCCTAATTCTAATGGGAAAAGGAAATCTACAAAGTCAAAATCCTAACCCACTAAGGAAAATAGAAAGTATGGAAACAAACTAATATTCTGAAATAACTAAATAGGGGACCACACTCCCATGTGCCAAAAGATGCCAAAATTCGGCCAAACTAAATCCCTTCAAGGGGCTGTCCATGGGCTTTAAATTACTTTCCAAGGCTGTATATGAACCCCCATGGACCTTTCTTGCACGTTGGACCTCTTTAGCTTCCATATTCACACTAAGCATCATAATCAGCTTTGGTGTGCCTTCTTCAAGCTCTATTGTGCACTTTTCCATTGCCATTTCAGTCACTTCCTTTGAAATTTGATCTTAAATATGCAATCCCATAGCTGCTCCAAACTTCTTAGCTTTGCTTCTAGTTAATGGCCCATTTGGAAGCACCAATGGATCCTTGCCTCGTGGCTGGTTTGTATCATTCTCCCCCTCTTCAAAAAGATTTTTCCTCAAATCTACATCATCATAAGGAGATAAATCAGACACATTAAAAGTAGCACTAACACCATACTCACCAGGCAAGTCTATCTTGTATGCATTATCATTGATCTTTGCCAACACTTGAAATGGACCATCACCACGTGCATCAAGCTTATTCTTCCTTTGATTTGGAAACCTCTCCTTTCGGAAGTGTACCCAAACCCAATCCCCAGGAGCAAACACTATCTTCTTGCATCCTCTATTCGCTCGATCAGCATATGACTTGTTCTTTTTCTCCATATTAACTCGAGCTTTCTCATGCATAGCCTTCACCAATTCTGCTTTCCCGTCTCCATCTAAACTAACAAGCTCATGTGAAGGTAAAGGAATAATATCAAGTACAGTTAATGGGTTAAAACCATAAACAAGCTCAAATGGGGAATAACCTGTAGAAGAATGAATAGAAAGATTATAAGCAAACTCAATAAAAGGTAAACAATCTTCCCAAGCAGCCAAATTCTTTCCCACTATAGCTCTCAACAATGTACAAAGTGTATGATTAACTACCTCTGTTTGCCCATCTGTTTGTGGATGACAAGTAGTAGAAAACAAAAGCTTAGTTCCTAATCTACCCCACAAAACTCTCCAAAAATGGGACAAAAACTTATCATCTCTATCAGACACAATAGTCCTAGGCACCCCATGTAGTCGAACCACTTCTCTAAAGAACAAATCAGCTACAACAATCACATCATCAGCTTTATGACAAGGAATAAAATGTGCCATCTTACTAAACCTGCCAACAACTACAAAAATGTTATCCCTACCTTTTCTAGTTCTAGGCAATCCAAGAACAAAATCCATGCTAATATCAATCCAAGGTGAACTAGGTACAGGTAAAGGCATATATAAACCATGAAGCATAAACTTAGATTTCACCTGTCTACAAGCAATGCAAGCAGAACACAATCTCTCAACATCCTTACGCATAGACGCCCAATAAAAATGCTCAAACAAGATATCATAAGTCTTAGCTACCCCAAAATGTCCCATCAATAACCCACAATGAGATTCTAACACAAGTAAATCACGCATGGAACATTTAGGCACACATAATTTATTTCCCTTAAATAAGTATCCATCATGCCTATAAAATGAATTAAAAGCTCCATGTTCACATGCAACATACACATTGCCAAAATCAACATCACCTACATATAAGTCCTTAACATACTCAAAACCAAGCAATTTAGAACTCAACACAGATAGTAATGTATATATTCTAGACAACGCATCAGCCACTATATTATCCTTTCCTTGCTTGTATTTAACAACATAAGGGAATTATTCTATAAATTCTATCCACTTACCATGCCTCTTGTTCAACTTACCTTGTCCCTTCAAGTGTTTGAGGGACAATAACCATAAAACCTAAGAATATGATTTTATCACTACAAAACATGCATTTTTTCAAGTTGGCATACAATTCTTCTTTTCTCAAAACATCAAGAACAACCCTAATATATTCTACATGCTCATCTACTGATTTGCTATAAATGAGTATGTCATCAAAATATACAACAACAAATTTACCAAGATATGCACGCAGAACATGGTTCATTAATCTCATGAATGTACTAGGGGCATTAGATAAAACAAATGGCATAACTAACCACTCATAAAGACCATATTTTGTTTTGAATGCAGTTTTCCACTCATCTCCTTCTTTCATCCTAATTTGATGGTAACTTCTTTTCAAATCAATCTTAGTAAAAATGCAAGAACTACTCAACTCATCAAGCATATCATTAAGTCTAGGAATTGGATGTCTATACTTCACCATGATTTTATTGATTGCTCGGCAGTCCACACACATTCTCCATGATCCATCTTTCTTTGGGACTAATAATACCGGAACAACACATGGACTAAGACTTTCACGCAAATGTCCCTTTGTTAGCAACTCCTCCACTTTCCTTTGAAGTTCCTTGGTTTCCTCTGGATTACTTTTATAAGTTGGTTGATTAGGAATTGTTGAGCTCGGAATGAAGTCAATTAATGCTCAATCCCTCTTAAAGGTGGTAAACCTTTAGGTACATCTTCTGGAAAAACATCTCCAAATTCCTATAAAAGAGAACTAACACAACTAGGCAAATGGTTATCAAGGTCAAATGTAGAAATCAAGGTCTCTTTGTATCTAAGTACAATCAGACTTCTTTTCTCACAAAAGGCACTCCTTAACTCTTTTTCTTTTGCATAGAAACACTCTCTTTTATTTTCTCTCCCTTTCTCTTTTTCTCTCACCAATGGGCCATTTTTATCATTCTTTTTCTCACACTTGGCCTCTTGTACTCCATTTTTATTTGTTTTACCCTCACCACCAGAATTCCTTTCAAATGATCTCAAAATCTTTACTTGATCTTCATACACTTGTTTAGGTGACAATGGAGCAAGATTGAAATTTAAACCATTTAGGCTGAAAGAATAATGATTCTTAAAGCCATCATGAAAAGATTTTCTATCAAACTGCCATGGACGACCAAGAAGGATATGGCTAGCATGTATAGGCACAACATCACTGCAAACTTCATCTTTGTATCTCCCAATTGCAAAAGAAAACAGAACCTGCTTTGTTACCCTCACCTCTCCACAATCATTCAACCATTGCAGCTTGTAAGGGCTAGGATGTTTTATGCATGCTAATCGTAATTTATCTACAAAATCAGTACTAGCAACATTTGCACAACTACCCCCATCAATGATCATGCTGCACACTTTTCCATTCACAATGCAACAAGTATGGAAAATGTTCTCTTTTTTATTACTTTCTTCATCTTTAATTTGCATGTTTAAAGCACTTCTAATAACCAAAGATTCATCATGGGCAGGATATTCAATAATATGTTCAATTTCCTCTAATGGTGGCATGCTATCATTATCATCATCACTTTCATGTTCACTAGCACTATCAATTTCACCATTATCTCATATCAACATGATTTTCTTATTTGGACATTGAGATGCTATATGCCCTACTCCTAAACACCTAAAACATTTAATGGTACAATGCTTTTGATTAGATTTAGATGTTTTAGAGTTACCTTTAGGGTAATCTAGAACTTGTTTTTCCTTTCCTTTCCAGGCAACCTCCTTCCCTTTAGGATTATCATCTTTCTTTGGCCATTTTGAAGTGAAACTAGTGCTGGAATTAGAAAATCCCTTTACTGCTCCCTTGAGTTTCTGTTATTTCTCCACTTTCATGGCCATGTGTACCATATCTTCAAGCTCCACATAATGATGTAATTCAATTATGTTAGCAATCTCTCTATTCAGCCCACTCAAAAATTGAGCGATAGTGATTTCTGGATCCTCCTCTATATTAGTTCTACTCATGATCATCTCCATCTCTTTATGGTAATCCTCCACTGACATGGATCCTTGAGTTAACCGCTGTAATTTTTGGTGAAGCTCCCTATAGTAGTAAGATGGTACAAATCTCTTTCTCATCATAGTTTTCATTTCAGCCCAAGTAGTGATGGTTCTTTCTCCATTTCTCCTCTTGGGAATCATCAATTGATCCCACCAAATTAGTGCATAATTTGTGAATTCAACTGCTGCAATTTTCACTTTCTTCATTTCACTATAATTATGACAATCAAACACCAACTCAACTTTTCTTTCCCATTCAAGGTAAGCTTCAACATCATTTCTCCCCTTGAATGATGGTATCTTCATTTTTATGGAAGATATGTTACTATCCCTTTGTTGAGGTCTTCTTTGAGCAATTGATTCCTCACTTTCTTCATCATCTTCCCTTTCTACCTCATCATCATTCATCATGTTTCCTCTCCCTCTATTCTGCCCCCTTCGATAATATCATTCCATTTCCTTTGCATTATGCTGTCTACATCACCTCTCATGTTGTTTATGGCCAAATCAAACCTTTCAAATTTCCTTTGCATTGCCTCTAACATAAAGGCTATGTCATTTATGGTCATATCACGTTTTTCACTTTCAAAATTTGACATGGTGTAAGAAGAACCTACAAGAAAATGTTAGTAAAGAAAATTTCCTCACCTCACTCCCTTACGTGTTTCACTCAAGATCAGATTATCACTCCTCTTGTATTTTCACTCAAACCTTGGTCCTTTTTACCTGTCAATTCTTCTTTTATCAAGTTGAATTTCAGAACTAAATCCACTTAAATCAAGTAAAACAAGTTTTGTTTTAAAGACTCTACAAGGAACCTAATGAATAAAATGAATTCAGCAATTCTAGAAGCAATTTAATTTTAAACAGCAAGAACTGAAAGTTAACACAAGAAGCAAAAAGTATTTGTGTTATTTAAACCAAATTAACTATGATTGAGAATTAGCTACTTAATGCATACAAGAAACAAGAAATATATGAAAGAATGAAACTAAGATTACAAAGAAAAACAATTCTGGATACTAAAAAAAAATAGAATTCAAATCACTCCAATGAGTAATCTGAATATGCAACCTAAATCTATTCCCAATGCAAGATATGCCCTAAATATCAGATTTTAAATGCTAAATGGATGCATAATGAGTAGCTGATATAATTTGATAAAATATAATAAGGTAGTAAGCTGTTAATAGTATAAATATGCAAAAAATCTCAAAAACTTGTGTAGAAAAATATTGGACAGAAACAGGTACGATTTTTTTTTTATCTTGAGGAAGTTGAATCTGATTTTTTTTTTTATCTTTTCCTTCTTTTTTTTTTGAACTTTTTGTAAACAAGGGTAGAAATTGAAAAGATAAACAAAATCCACATATTTGAAGAACAAGAACAAGGTGCAACTAGAACAGAAAATGAAGAGACAGAAACTGAATCTGTTTTTTTTTCTTTTGGGTAATTAAAACATAAAAGATACCTAGAGATTTATCTTCAAGCCAAAGCTCTGATACCAAATGATACGGCCAGGCCAAGCACTTCCCAGGAGAGCACCCATTCTGGTACTGACCCTACACCAACACGCTGATGCGGCTGAGCCAAGCAATTCCCAGAAGGTCACCCATCCTGGTACTCACCCTACACTAGCACGCTTAATCGGAAAGAATGCTAACCATTTCTACCAAAAGTTTAAGCTGTCAGTAGAGGCACACCCATTTCCTTTATTTGGATCAAACATGGGCTCGCCAGTCTCTTTCGATTTTATGTGCCACCTTTATCGGAACCTAATCTACAACCCTCCAAACCCTCGGACATATCATGGTTCCTATGTATGCTGGTCACATGTTGTTGGGGAGACCATGGCAATATGATCGAAAGGTCATACCTGATGGGTTTAAGAGCCGACATTCTTTAATCATGAATGGACATAAATACCAACTTGGTGTACTTGGAAAATCAGATTTTGTTTCTTGTTTCGCTATTTAAATGGCGTCTTTGTGTACTTGGAAAATCAGATTTTGAATAAGAAAAGAAGGTGTTAATCACATTTGGGTTTTATTAGTTTTCAAAAACTATTGGGTTTTGTTTATTTCAAAAAACAATCATCTATCTTTCACCCAAACCTTTCATCCTAGCCTTTGTCAACTTAATCTTCACCACCAGCTATCTTAGCCAATCACCACATCATCAGTTGGTATCAGAGCCAATATCCTTATTTTCTTTCTCTTTCATTTGTATTTTTTTTTATGTCTAATAACCAGCAAACATCTTCTGACAAGGATAAATAGGTCATGTTAGAAGATCAAGATCTAGCCTCGGCAGTTGAGGAAATAAGGTTGGAAATGGAAGTTCTTAAGACCAAGAATGAGGCCCTGGAAATGCTTATCAAAAATACTCCTCCAAATACCCGAAATCTTCATGAAGAGGAACTTACTAATGATGATTTCAATGAGGAAGACCAGCACCTTGTACTAGTAATGAGGAAACTATAAGCAAGCTTGATGAACCTACACAAGGCAGCAGATATGTTGATGATATCATTATGCCAAGTGGACCAATCACAAGATCACAATCAAAGAAAATCCAGCATGTGTTTCAACACTTCATTCAAAGGTGATTAATAAAGAGGGAGACCATCTTGTACTGAATATGAGGGATTATGAAGAGGAAGTCAGAAACTCACCAAGAACCATGAAGAATCTGCCCATAAGTATGGTGATGGGCATTAGCACGAATTTGGAATATAATATTGATGTGGTTTAGTGCTAGTGTGACTAGACAGATGTGAACCAACACCAAAATGCATGTAGAATTTGCCCATCATTGTTGTCAGAATTATGGGCAGTAATTTAGAATATATTATTGATGTGGATGAATAATTAATGTTATTGTGACAAAATACATGTAAACCTAGACTTTTAAGCTATTAGCTCTTCTTTTCCAACTATATAGCGAGGGGAAAAAGAACTCAAGGGGGTGGCTATGAATTTCCAGTTTATGCTGAATGTAATTGATGTGTTTTCAAGTTTGAGAGGTTTTCTTATTATTCTTTTTGCATGAAGAATTGGTTCTAACTTATCAAGTCTGACTTGTGGCATTTAAATCAATCATTTCTTCATTACAGGTTAGTTCCGATAGGGAGGATTTATTTTTTGAGTTCTAAGATTCTATCTAGATGTGTATGTGGGGTTCTAGATGTAATATTTGATCCATGGGTTCCGCATCATTTGGTATTAGAGCTTTGGCTTGAAGATAAATCTCTAGGTATCTTTTATCTTTTAATTATCCAAACAAAAAAAAAGAACCAGATTTAGTTTCTATGTCTCTTCATTTTCTGTTCTTGTTGCACCTTTTTCTTGTTCTTCAAATCTGTGGATATTTTTTATCTTTTCAATTTCTATCCTTATTTACTGAAATTTCAAAAAAAGAAGAAGGAAAAGATCAAAAGAAAAAAAAAGAATCAAATTCAACTTCCTCAACATAAAAAAAAAAATTCGTACCTATTTCAGTCAAATATTTTTCTACACAAGTGTTTGAGATTTTTTGCATATTTATGCCATTAACAGCTTGCTACCTTATTATATTTGATCAAATGATATCAGCTCCTCATTATGCATCCATTTAGCATTTAAAATATGATATTTAGAACATAGCTTGCATTGGGAATAGATTTAGGTTGCATATTCAGATTACTCATTGGAGTGATTTGAATTCTATTTTTCAATATCCAAAATTGTTTTTCTTTGTATTCTTAGTTTCATTCTTTAATATACCTCTTGTTTCTTGTATGCATTAAGTAGCTAATTTTCAATCATAGTTACTTTGGTTTGATTAACACAAATACTTTTTGCTTCTTGTGTTAACTTTCAGTTCTTGTTGTTTAAAATTAAATTGCTTCTAAAATTGTTGAATTCATTTTGTTCATTAGATTCCTTGTAGAGTCTTTAAAACAAAACTTGTTTTACTTGATTTAAGTGGATGCAGTTCTGAAATTCAACTTGATAAAAGAAGAATTGAGAGGTAAAAAGGACCAAGTTTTGAGTGAAATACAAGAGGAGTGAAATCTGATCTTGGGTGAAACACGTAAGTGAGTGTGGTGAGGAAATTTTCTTTACTAACATTTTCTTGTAGGTTCTTCTTACACCATGTCAAATTTTGGAGGTGAAAAATGTGATATGACCATAAATGACATAGCCTTCATGTTAGAGGCAATGCAAAGGAAATTTGAAAGGTTTGATTTGGTCATAAACAACATGAGAAGTGATGTAGACAGCATAATACAAAGGCAGCAAAATAATACTAATCGAAGGGGGTAGAATAGAGGGAGAGGAAACATGATGAATGATGATGAGGTAGAAAGGGAAGATGATGAAGAAAGTGAGGAATCAATTGCTCAAAGAAGACCTCAACAAAGGGACAGCAACATATCTTCTATAAAAATGAAGATACCATCATTCAAAGGGAGAAATGATGCTGAAGCTTACCTTGAATGGGAAAGAAAAGTTGAGTTGGTGTTTGATTGTCATAATTATAATGAAATGAAGAAAGCTAAAATTGCAGCTATTGAATTCATGGATTATGCACTAATTTGGTGGGATCAATTGATGTTTTCCAAGAGAAGAAATGGAGAAAGAACCATCACTACTTGGGCTGAAATGAAAACTGATGCAAGAAAGGATCCCTTGAAGCTAACAAGTGGACCAATCACTAGGAGCAAGGCAAAGAGATATCAAGCTAGTATGGCTTTGCATATTCAAGAAGAGATTTCCAAAGAGCTTCAAGAATTATCATTCAAGAAGATGGAGATAGAGCTTGAAGAAGGCACACCAAAGCTGATTATGATGCTTAGTGTGGAAGCTAAAGGCTAGCTAAAGAAAGGTCCAACGTGCAAGAAAGGTCCATGGGGGTTCATATAAAGCCTTGGGAAGTAATTTAAGGCCCATGGACAGCCCAAATAGTATGGGGCGTTTCTTATGTTGAAGGGGATTAGTTTGGTTGTTTCCATACTTTATATTTTCCTTATTGGATTAGGATTTTGTTTCCATACTTTATATTTTCCTTAGTGGATTAGGATTTTGTTTCCATACTTTATGTTTTCCTTATGAAATTAGGAATGTTTTCCTTATGCAATTAGGAATGTTTTCCTTATGCAATTAGGAATGTTTTACTTATGCAATTAGGAATGTTTTAGTTTTCCATATGCAATTAGGAATTTTGTAACCCTTATTTAAGGGCACTATTAGGCCGAATTTCAGACAACAACAATTAATAAAAATTTTCAAATTCTTCTACAAGTTCTTCTTGTGAAATTTCGTGTGAGAGAGATTAGAGTGGATTCTTTAATTCTTTCTTTGCATCAAGAATTAGGTTTACTTATCAACAAGAGTTGTGGCATTTTCCTTCTTCTTACCAACTAAATCCTTCAATCATAGTGAGTTAGCGTCTCTTTATAGGCGTTGGGTTCCTTAGTAGGTGATTATCAAGTTTCAAGGAGTTCTCTACCATTGTTATACGTTGGGTTTGCTGCCATCGTTGCTAAGAGTCCGCGTCATTTGGTATCAGAGCCTTGCTACAAGGTAATTTTTATCTACTTTGTCTTTCTAGGGTTTGTTAATTTAGGTCTTTTAAATTTCTGCGTTTTGGGGTTCTTAGAGAGTCTAGTCTTTAATTTTCGAAAAAGAGTCATATATCAATTCTGTTCAAGGCCGAATTGAAGGAGGGTATTCTTAGGGTGAAAACGAAACCTAGGAAAGGATTCTTGGAGAATTTCGAAACCAAGGATTAGGGTTCTTGAAAGAAAGCAAAAGCTAGAGTTTGTGTTCAAGTTTGATTTTGATTTGGTCTTGAGTGAATCTGGGGTTGCGAATTAAGTCCAGATTTCAAAAAGTCCTTGAGAGTAAATAAAGTCACGAATCAAGGGGATAGTGAGAGGAAGCAAAAAAAAAAAAAGAGTACAAAACCACCTCAACAAAAATTGTTTGATATTCTTGCTATTTGGGTGCTAAGGATCAGATCTAGGTGGGTGAGAAGTAATAAAATTTTTGGGTGAAAAATTTCACCTTTTGAGGAGCTTTTGGAATTCGAAAATCAGACCTTAATATTCATATTATTTGAGTGTTTTAGGTGGGAATTAGAATCTAGAAGCTAGCATTTTGGGTAGAATTGATTAGGTCCATAAAGCAGCTTGCCAAGTGTGGATTGTTTTTGATTCATTATATCCAAATTTGTCTTGTTTATTGGCTTCATTGTTTCTGATTTCTTTATCTAGCTTTTAATTCCATTACATTGCTAAGTATCATTTGCTTGTGTCGATACTTGGTTTTATATCGTGTAGTGCAAATTACCTTGCATTGCCTCTGGATACTTGTCTTATTTTCTATATAGTTCTAGGATTTAGGTTATAGTTTCTTGAACGACTTGACAATTGTTGGTTGGTGAGCTTGGTTCTGAAGTGCAATCAAGGAAGACAAGAAAAGTGAGGTAATTCTAAACACTTGAGTGAATTTTGATTATTACTAATCTTATTTCTTTGAGTTTGTTTGTTTGTTAACATGGCTGGAAAAGGAGAAGAGACTAGCAAAGAAGGAGCTATGGCCGAAAGCTTGGCTAGGCTTAATGAGACTTTGGCAGCAATGCTTGGTCGAATGGAGATGATGGATACTAGATTGAAAGAGAATGCAGCATGGCAAGCACAACAAATGCAACAAGTGCAACAAATTCAGCAAGTGCAACAAGGGCAGCCAGTCGCACATCCAAATCCCATAATGCGAGCTAGAAGAGTGCTTAGGAGAGAAGGGCAAGGAAATCTTGAAGCCCTAGAAGCAGCCGAAAGGGTAGATGATGAAGACAAGAAGATGTCACGATTTCTTGGGGGATTGAATTTGAACATAACCAATGAATTGGAGATGTATGAATTCAACACAATGGAAGAGTTAGTTCAAAAGGCCATGAAGATAGAGAGAAGATTAAAGAATAAAGCTATTTCAAAAACTGGCTACTCTAAAGCTAGTGGAAAATTTTCAAACTTCAAGGGTTCAAGTTTGAGTGGAGGTTCCTACAAAGGGTATTACAAGGGTTCTTTCGAAAAGAATTCTTCCTACAATCCTAATTTCAAGAAGCCGAATGATGGGGATGCAAAAACAGCTAAGGAAACACCTTCTAGACCTACTCCAAGTAGGGAAATTAAATGCTACAAGTGTTTGGGAAGTGGACACATTGCTTCTCAATGTCCGAATAAGAGGGTGATGATTGCTACCCATGAAGGGGAAATTGAATCAGAATCTGAACATGAAGAAGAAGAGGAGGCCGAATGTGGTGATAGGGCCGAATATGATGAAGAGGCTTGGGAGAATCAAGTCTTGAATGCTGAACATGGAGAGATGCTTGTTACTAGAAGAGCCTTGAATATTCAAGTCAAGGAAGAAGGCTTGGATCAAAGGGAGAATCTTTTCCACTCTAGGTGTTTGGTGAATGGTAAGGTTTGTACACTTATCATTGATGGTGGAAGTTGTACCAATGCTGCTAGTACTACAATGGTGGATAAATTGGGGTTAACTTGTTTTAAACATCCCAATCCTTACAAGTTGCAATGGTTCAATGACGCTGGGAAAGTAAAAGTGTTGAAGCAAGTCAAGGTACCATTCTCCATTGGGTGGTATAAAGATGAGGTTTTGTGTGATGTAGTGCCAATGCAAGCTGGACATTTGCTATTAGGAAGACCATGGCAGCATGATAGATGGGCACAACATGATGGCTTTTCTAATAAATATACCTTTACTTATGAAGGAAAGAAGGTTGTTCTAGCACCATTATCACCTCAAGAGGTGTATGAAGATCATAAGAGGATGCTAGAAAGGGAGAAAAAGTTTCGGCCAACATGAACCAAGGGGGTTCAAATTCGGCCAATGATGTTTCTTCAACACCCAAGGATAATTCTAAGGGTAGGGAGAGAGAAAATAATAAAGTGAGTGAGTGCAGAAAGGGAAAAGAGGCCGAGAGTCAAAAGAAAGTAAGCAAACAAATAAATGGCCCATTGGTGAGAGAGAATAAGCAAGGAGAAAAAGCAAAACATACTTTTTATGCAAGAGCAAGAGAGATAGATGTAGGGCAGCCTGTACTCATTATTATGTATAAAGAATCATTACTTGCTGACAGTGAAGAATCTCTTGATTCTTTACCTTCTAGTTTTATGGCTTTGTTGCAGGATTTTGAAGATGTGTTTCCTGAAGACCTTCCTAGTGGTTTGCCACCATTAAGAGGGATTGAACATCAAATTGACTTTATACCCGGTTCTACAATTCCAAACCGGCCAGCATATAGGAGCAATCCTATGGAGACAAAAGAGATGCAAAGACAAGTTGAAGAGCTTTTGGAGAAAGGCTTGGTTCGCGAGAGCCTTAGCCCTTGTGCCGTTCCAGTCTTATTAGTACCCAAGAAAGATGGTTCTTGGAGGATGTGTGTTGATTGTAGGGTTGTGAACAAGATTACCGTGAAGTATAGACATCCCATTCCTAGACTTGATGACATGTTGGACGAATTGCATGGGGTGAAATATTTTACAAAGATTGATCTTATGAGTGGTTATCATCAAATTCGCATGAAGCCTGGAGATGAATGGAAGACTACCTTCAAAATGGAATATGGTTTGTATGAATCGTTAGTTATGCATTTTGGTTTATCTAATGCAGCTAGTACTTTCATGAGATTAATGAACTATGTTTTGAGAGCTTATTTAGGTAAGTTTGTGGTAGTTTACTTTGATGATATTTTGATTTATAGCAAAACTTAGGAAGAACATGTTAAACATGTTAGGAAAGTGCTTGAAATCCTTAGGGAGCAAAACCTTTATGCTAAGCTTAAGAAGTGTTCTTTTTGTCTAGATAGGGTTGTTTTTCTTGGTTTTGTTGTAAGTATGCAGGGAATTGAAGTTGATCAAGAGAAGGTGAAAGCTATCCAAGAGTGGCTGAATCCTTCAAGTGTGACAGAAGTGAGGAGTTTTCACGGATTGGCAAGCTTCTATAGGAGATTTGTCCCTAATTTCTCTACATTGGCAGCCCCCTTGACTAGCATAATCAAGAAAGAAGTGGGATTCATTTGGGGCAAGGAGCAACAAGAAGCATTTGATGCTTTGAAAGAGAAGCTTTCTACTACACCCGTTTTAGCTTTACCTAACTTTGATTCTACTTTTGAAATTGAATGTGATGCTTCTGGTGTAGGTATTGGAGCTGTTTTGATGCAAGAGAAGAAGCCCATTGCATACTTTAGTGAAAAGCTTAATGGAGCAAAGCTGAATTATGGGAGCATTATTTGCTGCCCAAGGAATTCGTGATCAATTCAGACCATGAATCATTGAAGCATTTGAGAGGGCAAGGCAAGTTGAACAAAAGACATGCAAAATGGGTTATGAAGATTGAGAAGTTTCCTTATGTGATCAAATACAAGCAAGGTAAAGACAATGTAGTGGTAGATGCACTTTCAAGGAGGTACGCTTTACTTAATGTTTTGAGTACTAAATTGCTTGGATTTGAATGTATAAAGGACTTATATGTTGGTGATTCTGATTTCGGTAATGTTTATGATACTTGTGAGCATGGTGCTTTTAATTCTTTCTATATACATGATGGGTTTTTATTTAAGGGTTCGAAATTATGCATGCCTAGATGTTCTATGAGAGATTTACTAGTATTAGAATCTCATTGTGGGGGTTTGATGGGGTATTTTGGAGTTGATAAGACTTTAGACATGCTGAATGAACACTTTTATTGGCCAAATATGAAAAAGGATGTAATTCGGATTTATAAGGCTTGTTTGGCTTGTAGGCAAGCTAAGACTAAATCTATGCCTCATAGTTTGTATATGCCATTACCCGTTCCTAGTTCTCCTTGGATGGACATTAGTATGGACTTTGTTTTAGGATTACCAAGGACTAAGAGGGGGAGAGATAGCATATTTGTGGTTGTTGATAGGTTTAGTAAGATGGCACACTTTATCCCATGTCATAAGAGTGATGATGCTAGTTTAGTGGCCGAACTCTTCTTTAGGGAGGTGGTTCGAATTCATGGGATACCAAAATCCATAGTTTCTGATAGAGACACCAAGTTTTTGTCTCACTTTTGGCGTGTGCTTTGGGGAAAGTTAGGTACCAAGTTGTTATTTTCCACCACTTGTCATCCTCAAATAGATGGACAAACAGAAGTAGTAAACAGAACATTAGGTACCATGTTGAGAGCTTTAGTGGGTAAGAATTTGAGTTCTTGGGAAGATTGTTTTCCATTTATTGAGTTTGCTTATAATCGTGCTATTCATTCTTCTACATGATATTCACCTTTTGAGCTTGTTTATGGTTTTAACCCACTAACAGTTTTGGATCTTGTTTCTTTACCATCTCATGAGCTTGTTAGTTTAGATGGTGAGAAGAAAGCTAAATTGGTGAAAGAGATGCATGAGAAAGCAAGGGCGAATATTGAGAAAAGGAACAAGAGATATGCTGATTCTGCAAATAGAGGGAGACGTGAGATTAAGTTTCAAGTAGGAGATTGGGTTTGGGTGCATTTTCGAAAACAGAGGTTTCCTAACCAAAGGAAGAACAAGTTGCAAGCAAGGGGAGATGGCCCATTCCAAGTGCAGGAGAAGATTAATGACAATGCCTACAAGATCGACTTACTAGGTACGTATAATGTTAGTGCTACTTTCAATGTAAGTGATCTTTCTCCTTTTGATGATGCAGATTTGAGGACAAATCTTTTTGAAGAGGGGGAGAATGATGCAAGAAAGGATCCCTTGAAGCTAGCAAGTGGACCAATCACTAGGAGCAAGGCAAAGAGATATCAAGCTAGTATGGCTTTGCATATTCAAGAAGAGATTTCCAAAGAGCTTCAAGAATTATCATTCAAGAAGATGGAGATAGAGCTTGAAGAAGGCACACCAAAGCGGATTATGATGCTTAGTGTGGAAGCTAAAGGCTAGCTAAAGAAAGGTCCAAAGTGCAAGAAAGGTCCATGGGGGTTCATATAAAGCCTTGGGAAGTAATTCAAGGCCCATGGACAGCCCAAATAGTGTGGGGCGTTTCTTATGTTGAAGGGATTAGTTTGGTTGTTTCCATACTTTATATTTTCCTTAGTGGATTAGGATTTTGTTTGCATACTTTATATTTTCCTTAGTGGATTAGGATTTTGTTTCCATACTTTATGTTTTCCTTATGCAATTAGGAATGTTTTTGTTTTCCATATGCAATTAGGAATTTTGCAACCCTTATTTAAGGGCACTATTAGGCCGAATTTCAGACAATAACAATTAATAAAAATTTTCGAATTCTTCTACAAGTTCTTCTTGTGAATTTTCGTGTGAGAGAGATTAGAGTGAATTCTTTAATTCTTTCTTTGCATCAAGAATTAGGTTTACTTATCAACAAGAGTTGTGGCATTTCCCTTCTTCTTACCAACTAAATCCTTCAATCATAGTGAGTTCGCATCTCTTTATAGGCGTTGGGTTCCTTAGGAGGTGATTATCAAGTTTCAAGGAGTTCTCTACCATTGTTATACATTGGGTTTGCTGCCATCGTTGCTAAGGGTCCGCGTCAAAAACTTTGATGAGAAAGATATTTGTACCATCTTACTACTATCGAGAGCTTCACCAAAGATTGCAGCGGTCATGATGCGAACCCTTAGCAATGATGGCAGCAAACCCAACATATAACAATGGTAGAGAACTCCTTGAAACTTGATAATCACCTCTTAAGGAACCCAACGCCTATAAAGAGACGCGAACTCACTATGATTGAAGGATTTAGTTGGTAAGAAGAAGGAAAATGCCACAACTCTTGTTGATAAGGAAACCTAATTCTTGATGCAAAGAAAGAAATAAAAAATCCACTCTAATCTCTCTCACATGAAAATTCAAAAGAAGAACTTGTAGAAGAATTCAAAATTTTTTATTAATTGTTGTTGTCTGAAATTTGGCCTAATAGTGCCCTTAAATAAGGGTTACAAAATTCCTAATTGCATATGGAAAACTAAAACATTCCTAATTGCATAAGGAAAACATAAAGTATGGAAACAAAATCCTAATCCACTAAGGAAAATATAAAGTATGGAAACAAAATCCTAATCCACTAAAGAAAATATAAAGTATGCAAACAACCAAACTAATCCCTTCAACATAAGAAACGTCCCACACTATTTGTGCTGTCCATGGGCCTAAAATTACTTTCCAAGGCTTTATGTGAACCCCCATGGACCTTTCTTGCACGTTGAACATTTCTTTAGCTAGTCTTTAGCTTCCACACTAAGAATCATAATCAGCTTTGGTGTGCCTTCTTCAAGCTCTATCTCCATCTTCTTGAATGATAATTCTTGAAGCTCTTTGGAAATCTCTTCTTGAATATGCAAAGCCATACTAGCTTGATATCTCTTTGCCTTGCTCCTAGTGATTGGTCCACTTGCTAGCTTCAAGGGATCCTTTCTTGCATCATTCTCCCCCTCTTCAAAAAGATTTGTCCTCAAATCTGCTGCATCATCAAAAAGAGAAAGATCACTTACATTGAAAGTAGCACTAACATTATACGTACTTGGTAAGTCGATCTTGTAGGCATTGTCATTAATCTTCTCCAGCACTTGGAATGGGCCATCTCCCCTTGCTTGCAACTTGTTCTTCCTTTGGTTAGGAAACCTCTCTTTTCGAAAATGCACCCAAACCCAATCTCCTACTTGAAACTTAATCTCACGTCTCCCTCTATTTGCAGAATCAACATATCTCTTGTTCCTTTTCTCAATATTCGCCCTTGATTTCTCATGCATCTCTTTCACGAATTTAGCTTTCTTCTCACCATCTAAACTAAAACAAGATCCAAAACTGTTAGTGGGTTAAAACCATAAACAAGCTCAAAAGGTGAATATCCTATAGAAGAATGAATAGCACGATTATAAGCAAACTCAATAAATGGCAAACAATCTTCCCAAGAACTCAAATTCTTACCCACTAAAGCTCTCAACATGGTACCTAAAGTTCTGTTTACTACTTCTGTTTGTCCATCCATTTGAGGATGACAAGTGATGGAAAATAACAACATGGTACCTAACTTTCCCCAAAGCACACACCAAAAGTGAGACAAAAACTTGGTGTCTCTATCAGAAACTATGGATGTTGGTATCCCATGAATTCAAACCACCTCCCTAAAGAAGAGTTCGACCACTAAACTAGCATCATCACTCTTAGGACATGGGATAAAGTGTGCCATCTTACTAAACCTATCAACAACCACAAATATGCTATCTCTCCCCCTCTTAGTCCTTGGTAATCCTAAAACAAAGTCCATACTAATGTCCATCCAAGGAGAACTAGGAACGGGTAATGGCATATACAAACCATGAGACATAGACTTAGACTTAGCTTGCCTACAAGCCAAACAAGCCTTACAAATCTGAATTACATCCCTTTTCATATTCAGACAATAAAAGTGTTCATTCAGCATGTCTAAAGTCTTATCAACTCCAAAATGCCCCATCAAACCCCCACAATGTGATTCTAAAACTAGTAAATCTCTCATAGAACATCTGCATGCATAATTTCAAGCCCTTAAATAAAAACCCATCATGTCTATAGAAAGAATTAAAAGCACCATGCTCACAAGCATCATAAACATTGCCAAAAATCAGAATCACCAACATATAAGTCCTTTATACATTTAAATCCAAGCAATTTAGTACTCAAAACATTAAGTAAAGCGTACCTCCTTGAAAGTTCATCTGCCACTACATTGTCTTTACCTTGCTTGTATTTGATCACATAAGGAAACTTCTCAATCTTCACAACCCATTTTGCATGTCTTTTATTCAACTTGCCTTGCCCTCTCAAATGCTTCATGCGAATTTGATGATAACCACTCATAAGATCAATCTTTGTGAAATATTTCGCCCCATGCAATTCGTCCAACATGTCATCAAGTCTAGGAATGGGATGTCTATACTTCACAGTAATCTTGTTCACAGCCCTACAATCAACACACATCTTCCAAGAACCATCTTTCTTGGGTACTAATAAGACTGGAACGGCACAAGGACTAAGGCTCTCGCGAACCAAGCCTTTCTCCAAAAGCTCTTCAACTTGTCTTTGCATCTCTTTTGTCTCAATAGGATTGCTCCTATATGCTGGCCGGTTTGGAATTGTAGAATCGGGTATGAAATCAATTTGATGTTCAATCCCTCTTAATGGTGGAAAACCACTAGGAAGGTCTTAAGGAAACATATCCTTAAAATCCTGCAACAAAGACACAAAACTAGAAGGTAAAGAATCAAGAGATTCTTCACTGTCAGCAAGTAACAATTCTTTATACATAATAATGAGTACAGGCTGCCCTACATATATCTCTCTTGCTCTTGCATAAAAAGTATGTTTTGCTTTTTCTCCTTGCTTATTTTCTCTCACCAATGGGCCATTTATTTGTTTGCTTACTTTCTTTTGACTCTTGGCCTCTTTTCCCTTTTTGCACTCACTCACTTTATTATTTTCTCTCTCCCTACCCTTAGAATTACCGGGTGTTGAAGAAACATCATTGGCCGAATTTGAACCCCATTGGTTATTGTTGGCCGAAACTTCTTTCTCCCTCTCTAGCATCCTCTTCTGATCTTCATACACCTCTTGAGGTGATAATGGTGCTAGAACAACCTTCTTTCCTTCATAAGTAAAGGTATACTTATTAGAAAAGCCATCATGTTGTGCCCTTCTATCATGCTGCCATGGTCTTCCTAATAGCAAATGTCCAGCTTGCATTGGCACTACATCACACAAAACCTCATCTTTATACCACCCAATGGAGAATGGTACCTTGACTTGCTTCAACACTTTTACTTCCCCAGCGTCATTGAACCATTGCAACTTGTAAGGATTGGGATGTTTAAAATAAGTTAACCCCAATTTATCCACCATTGTAGTACTAGCAGCATTGGTACAAATTCCACCATCAATTATAAGTGTACAAACCTTACCATTCACCAAACACCTAGAGTGGAAAAGATTCTCCCTTTGATCCAAGCCTTCTTCCTTGACTTGAATATTCAAGTCTCTTCTAGTAACAAGCATCTCTCCATGTTCAGCATTCAAGACTTGATTGTCCCAAGCCTCTTCATCATATTCGACCCTATCACCACATTCGGCCTCCTCTTCTTCTTCATGTTCAGATTCTGATTCAAGTTCCCCTTCATGGGTAACAATCATCACCCTCTTATTCGGACATTGAGAAGCAATGTGTCCACTTCCCAATCACTTGTAGCATTTAATTTCCCTACTTGGAGTAGGTCTAGAAGGTGTTTCCTTGGCTGTTTTTACATCCCCATCATTCGACTTCTTGAAATTAGGATTGTAGGGAGAATTCTTTTGGAAAGAACCCTTGTAATCCCCTTTGTAGGAACCTCCACTCGAACTTGAACCCTTGAAGTTTGAAAATTTTCCACTAGCTTTAGATTAGCCAGTTTTCGAAATAGCTTTATTCTTCAATATTCTCTCTATCTTCATGGCCTTTTGAACTAACTCTTCCATTGTGTTGAATTCATACATCTCCAATTCATTGGCTATGTTCAAATTCAATCCCCCAAGAAATCGTGACATCTTCTTGTCTTCATCTTCATCAATATTTGCCCTAGCCATGATCATCTCCATCTCTTTGTGGTGCTCTTCTACGCTTCTTCCACCTTGAACTAGTCTTGCTAGTCAATTGTACAAATCCCGAATGTAGTGAGATGGTACAAATCGGCTTCTCATTAGTTCTTTCAAGGTTGACCATTCAGGAATAGGCCTCATACCTTTCCCTCTTCTATTAGCTTTCAATTGATCCCACCAAAAGGTTGCATATCCTTTGAACTCTACGGCTGCCAAAACTGATTTCTTCTCTTCAGTGTAGTTATGGCATTCGAAAATATGCTCAACTTTCCTCTCCCATTCTATGAACTCTTCTGCATTGTTCTTCCCTTCAAAGGAAGGAATCTTCATCTTGATGGAAGTAAGGTCACCATCAGAGGTAGGTTGATTTCCACCTTCATCTTCATCTTCTACCCTTTCGGCTGCTTCTAGGGCTTCAAGATTTCCTTGCCCTTCTCTCCTAAGCACTCTTCTAGCTCGCATTATGGGATTTGGATGTGCGGCTGGCTGCCCTTGTTGCAATTGCTGAATTTGTTGCACTTGTTGCATTTGTTGTGCTTGCCGTGCTGCATTCTCTTGCAATCTAGTATCCATCATCTCCATTCGACCAAGCATTGCTGCCAAAGTCTCATTAAGCCTAGCCAAGCTTTCGGCCATAGCTCCTTCTTTGCTAGTCTCTTCTCCTTTTCTAGCCATGTTAACAAACAAACAAACTCAAAGAAACAAGATTAGTAATAATCGAAATTCACTCAAGTGTTTAGAATTACCTCACTTTTCTTGTCTTCCTTGATTGCACTTCAGAACCAAGCTCACCAACCAACAATTGTCAAATTGTTCAAGAAACTAGAACCTAAATCCTAGAACTAGATAGAAAACAAGACAAGTATCTAGAGGTAATGCAAGGTAATTTGCACTACACGATATAAAACCAAGTATTGACACAAGCAAATGATACTTAGCAATGTAATGGAATTAAAAGCTAGATAAAGAAATCAGAAACAATGAAGCCAATAAACAAGACAAATTTGGATATAATGAATCAAAAACAGCCCACACTTGGCAAGCTGCTTTATGGACCTAATCAATTCTACGCTTCTAGACTCTAATTCCCACCTAAAACACTCAAATAATATGAATATTAAGGTCTGATTTTCAAATTCCAAAAGCCCCTCAAAGGTGAAATTTTTCGCCCAAAAATTTTATTACTTCTCACCCACCTAGATTTGATCCTTAGCAACCAAATAACAAGAATATCAAACAATTTTTGTTGAGGTGGTTTTGTACTCTTTTTTTTTTTTGCTTCCTCTCACTATCCCCTTAATTCGGGACTTAATTTACTCCCAAGGACTTTTCAAAATCTAGACTTAATTTGCAACCCCAGATACACTCAAAATCAAATCGAAATCAAACTTGAACAAAAACTCTAGCTTTTGCTCTGATACCAAATGACGCGGACCCTTAGCAACGATGGCAGCAAACCCAAAGTATAACAATGGTAGAGAACTCCTTGAAACTTGATAATCACCTCCTAAGGAACCCAACGCCTATAAAGAGACGTGAACTCACTATGATTGAAGGATTTAGTTGGTAAGAAGAAGGAAAATGCCACAACTCTTGTTGATAAGGAAACCTAATTCTTGATGCAAAGAAAGAATTAAAGAATCCACTCTAATCTCTCTCACACGAAAATTCACAAGAAGAACTTGTAGAAGAATTCGAAAATTTTTATTAATTGTTGTTGTCTGAAATTCGGCCTAATAGTGCCCTTAAATAAGGGTTACAAAATTCCTAATTGCATATGGAAAACTAAAACATTCCTAATTGCATAAGGAAAACATTCCTAATTGCATAAA
Source organism: Garcia nutans (assembly GCA_947685225.1). NCBI lineage: Eukaryota > Viridiplantae > Streptophyta > Magnoliopsida > Malpighiales > Euphorbiaceae > Garcia > Garcia nutans. The sequence goes on from CANTUV010000044.1 coordinate 24,459,154, forward strand.
GAAAACATTCCTAATTGCATAAGGAAAACATAAAGTATGGAAACAAAATCCTAATCCACTAAGGAAAATATAAAGTATGGAAACAAAATCCTAATCCACTAAAGAAAATATAAAGTATGGAAACAACCAAACTAATCCCTTCAACATAAGAAATGCCCCACACTATTTGGGTTGTCCATGGGCCTTAAATTACTTCCCAAGGCTTTATATGAAGCCCCATGGACCTTTCTTGCACGTTGGACCTTTGATGCAAGAAAGGATCCCTTGAAGCTAGCAAGTGGACCAATCACTAGGAGAATGGAAAAGAGATATCAAGCTAGTATTTCTTTGCATATTCAAGAAGAGATTTCCAAAGAGCTTCAAGAATTATCATTCAAGAAGTTGGAGATAGAGCTTGAAGAAGGCACACCAAAGCTAATTATGATGCTTAGTGTGGAAGCTAAAGGCTAGCTAAAGAAAGGTCCAACGTGCAAGAAAGGTCCATGGGGGTTCATATAAAGCCTTGGGAAGTAATTTAAGGCCCATGGACAGCCCAAATAGTGTGGGGCATTTCTTATTTTGAAGGGATTAGTTTGGTTGTTTCCATACTTTATATTTTCCTTAGTGGATTAGGATTTTGTTTCCATACTTTACATTTTCCTTAGTGGATTAGGATTTTTTTTCCATACTTAATGTTTTCCTTATGCAATTAGGATTGTTTTCCTTATGCAATTAGGAATGTTTTCCTTATGCAATTAGGAATGTTTTAGTCTTAATTTTCCATATGCAATTAGAAATTTTGTAACCCTTATTTAAGGTCACTATTAGGCCAATTTCATATACAACAATTAATAAAAATTTTCGAATTATTCTACAAGTTCTTCTTGTGAATTTTCGTGTGAGAGAGATTAGAGTGGATTCCTTAATTCTTTCTTTGCATCAAGAATTAGGTTTACTTATCAACAAGAGTTGTGGCATTTTCCTTCTTCTTACCAACTAAATCCTTCAATCATAGTGAGTTCACGTCTCTTTATAGGCGTTGGGTTCCTTAGGAGGTGATTATCAAGTTTCAAGGAGTTATCTACCATTGTTATACTTTGGGTTTGCTGCCATCGTTGCTAAGGGTCCGCGTCATTTGGTATCAGAGCCTTGCTACAAGGTAATTTTTATCTACTTTGTCTTTCTAGGGTTTGTTAATTTAGGTCTTTTAAATTTCTGCGTTTTGGGGTTCTTAGAGAGTCTAGTCTTTAATTTTCAAAAAAAAAAAGTCATATATCAATTCTGATCAAGGCCGAATTGAAGGAGGGCATTCTTAGGGTGAAAACGAAACCTAGGAAAGGATTCTTGGAGAATTTCAAAACCAAGAATTAGGGTTCTTGAAAGAAAGCAAAAGCTAGAGTTTGTGTTCAAGTTTGATTTCGATTTGGTCTTGAGTGAATCTGGGGTTGAAAATTAAGTCCAGATTTTGAAAAGTCATTGGAAGTAAATTAAGTTTCGAATCAAGGGGATAGTGAGAGGAAGCAAAAAAAAAAGAGTATAAAACCACCTCAACAAAAATTGTTTGATATTCTTTCTATTTGGGTGCTAAGGATCAGTTCTAGGTGGGTGAGAAGTAATAAAATTTTTGGGCGAAAAATTTCACCTTTTGAGGGGCTTTTGGAATTCGAAAATCAGACCTTAATATTCATGTTATTTGAGTGTTATAGGTGGGAATTAGAGTCTAGAAGCTAGCATTTTGGGTAGAATTGATTAGGTCCATAAAGCAGCTTGCCAAGTGTGGGTTGTTTTTGATTCATTATATCCAAATTTGTCTTGTTTATTGTCTTCATTGTTTCTGATTTCTTTATCTAGCTTTTAATTCCATTACATTGCTGAGTATCATTTGCTTGTGTTGATACTTTGTTTTATATCGTGTGGTGCAAATTACCTTGCATTGCCTCCGGATACTTGTCTTGTTTTCTATCTAGTTCTAGGATTTAGGTTCTAGTTTCTTGAACGACTTGACAATTGTTGGTTGGTGAGCTTGGTTCTGAAGTGCAATCAAGGAAGACAAGAAAAGTGAGGTAATTCTAAACACTTGAGTGAATTTCGATTATTACTAATCTTGTTTCTTTGAGTTTGTTTGTTTGTTAACATGGCTGGAAAAGGAGAAGAGACTAGTAAAGAAGGAGCTATGGCCGAAAGCTTGGCTAGGCTTAATGAGACTTTGGCAGCAATGCTTGGTCGAATGGAGATGATGGATACTAGATTGCAAGAGAATGCAGCACGGCAAGCACAACAAATGCAACAAGTGCAACAAATTCAGCAAGTGCAACAAGGGCAGCCAGCCGCACATCCAAATCCCATAATGCTAGCTAGAAGAGTGCTTAGGAGAGAAGGGCAAGGAAATCTTGAAGCCCTAGAAGCAGCCGAAAGGGTAGAAGATGAAGATGAAGGTGGAAATCAACCTACCATTGATGGTGACCTTACTTCTATCAAGATGAAGATTCCTTCCTTTGAAAGGAAGAACAATGCAGAAGAGTTCATAGAATGGGAGAGGAAAGTTGAGCAGATTTTTGAATGCCATAACTACACCGAAGAGAAGAAATCAGTTTTGGCAGCCGTAGAGTTCAAATGGTATGCTACCTTTTGGTGGGATCAATTGAAAGCTAATAGAAGAGGGAAAGGTATGAGGCCTATTCCTGAATGGTCAACCTTGAAAGAACTAATGAGAAGCCAATTTGTACCATCTCACTACATTCAGGATTTGTACAATCGACTAGCAAGACTAGTTCAAGGTGGAAGAAGTGTGGAAGAGTACCACTAAGAGATGGAGATGATCATGGCTAGGGCAAATATTGATGAAGATGAAGGCAAGAAGATGTCACGATTTCTTGGGGGATTGAATTTGAACATAGCCAATGAATTGGAGATGTATGAATTCAACACAATGGAAGAGTTAGTTCAAAAGGCCATGAAGATAGAGAGAAGATTGAAGAATAAAGCTATTTCGAAAACTGGCTACTCTAAAGCTAGTGGAAAATTTTTCAAACTTCAAGGGTTCAAGTTCGAGTGGAGGTTCCTATAAAGGGGATTACAAGGGTTCTTTCCAAAAGAATTCTTTCTACAATCCTAATTTCAAGAAGCTGAATGGTGGGGATGCAAAAACAGCCAAGGAAACACCTTCTAGACCTACTCCAAGTAGGGAAATTAAATGCTACAAGTGTTTGGGAAGTGGGCACATTACTTCTCAATGTCCGAATAAGAGGGTGATGATTGCAACCCATGAAGGGTAAATTGAATTAGAATATAAACATAAAGAAGAAGAGGAGGCCGAATGTGGTGATAGGGCAAAATATGATGAAGAGGCTTGGGAGAATCAAGTCTTGAATGCTGAACATGGAGAGATGCTTGTTACTAGAAGAGCCTTGAATATTCAAGTAAAGGAAGAAGGCTTGGATCAAAGGGAGAATCTTTTCCACTCTAGGTGTATGGTGAATGGTAAGGTTTGTACACTTATCATTGATGGTGGAAGTTGTACCAATGCTGCTAGTACTACAATGGTGGATAAATTGGGGTTAACTTGTTTTAAACATCCCAATCCTTACAAGTTGCAATGGTTCAATGACGCTGGGGAAGTAAAAGTGTTGAAGCAAGTCAAGGTACCATTCTCCATTGGGTGGTATAAAGATGAGGTTTTGTGTGATGTAGTGCCAATGCAAGCTGGACATTTGCTATTAGGAAGACCATGGTAGCATGATAGAAGGGCACAACATGATGGCTTTTCTAATAAGTATACCTTTACTTATGAGGGAAAGAAGGTTGTTCTAGCACCATTATCACCTCAAGAGGTGTATGAAGATCAGAAGAGGATGCTAGAGAGGGAGAAAGAAGTTTCGGCCAACATGAACCATGGGGGTTCAAATTCGGCCAAAGATGTTTCTTCAACACCCAAGGGTAATTCTAAGGGTAGGGAGAGAGAAAATAATAAAGTGAGTGAGTGCAGAAAGGGAAAAGAGGCTGAGAGTCAAAAGAAAGTAAGCAAATAAATAAATGGCCCATTGGTGAGAAAAAATAAGCAAGGAGAAAAAGCAAAACATACTTTTTATGCAAGAGTAAGAGAGATAGATGTAGGGCAGCCTGTACTCATTATTATGTATAAAGCATTGTTACTTGCTGACAATGAAGAATCTCTTGATTCTTTACCTTCTAGTTTTGTATCTTTGCTGCAGGATTTTGAGGATGTGTTTCCTGAAGACCTTCCTAGTGGTTTGCCACCATTAAGAGGGATTGAACATCAAATTGACTTCATACCCGGTTCTACAATTCCAAACCGGCCAGCATATAAGAGCAATCCTATGGAGACAAAAGAGATACATGAGAAAGCAAGGGCGAATATTGAGAAAAGGAATAAGAGATATGCTGATTCTGCAAATAGAGGGAGACGTGAGATGAAGTTTCAAGTAGGAGATTGGGTTTGGGTGCATTTTCGAAAAGAGAGGTTTCCTAACCAAAGGAAGAACAAGTTGCAAGCTAGAGGAGATGACCCGCCCATTCCAAGTGCTGGAGAAGATTAATGACAATGCCTACAAGATCGACTTGCCAGGTACGTATAATATTAGTGCTACTTTCAATATAAGTGATCTTTCTCCTTTTGATGATGCATATTTGAGGAAAAATCTTTTTGAAGAGGGGGAGAATGATGCAAGAAAGGATCCCTTGAAGCTAGCAAGTGGGCCAATCACTAGGAGCAAGGCAAAGAGATATCAAGCTAGTATGGCTTTGCATATTCAAGAAGAGATTTCCAAAGAGCTTCAAGAATTATCATTCAAGAAGATGGAGATAGAGCTTGAAGAAGGCACATCAAAGCTGATTATGATGCTTAGTGTGAAAATGGAAGCTAAAGGCTAGCTAAAGAGGTCCAACGTGCAAGAAAGGTCCATGGGGATTCATATAAAGCCTTGGGAAGTAATTTAAGGCCTTAGTAAGATGATGGAAGTGATTGGAAGAAAAGCTTGGAGTGCAGCCAGTTTCACACGTACCTGTGAGATTTCTGAAGCCTTGTGAGAATAGCTGGATGGACCCACTGCTTAAAGATTATTAATTCTGTTTAATGGGCCACGTTTTATATCATTATGGAAGGCTTAAAAATAGGATTTTGTTTCCATACTTTATATTTTCCTTAGTGGATTAGGATTTTGTTTCCATACTTTATATTTTCCTTAGTGGATTAGGATTACTTTATATTTTCCTTATGCAATTAGGAATGTTTTTCCTTATGCAATTAGTAATGCTTTTCCTTATGCAATTAGGAATGTTTTCCTTATGCAATTAGGAATGTTTTTCCTTAATGTAATTAGGAATGTTTTCTTTATGTAATTAGGAATGTTTTCCTTATTCAATTAGGAATGTTTTAGTCTTAATTTTCCATGTGCAATTAGGAATTTTGTAACCCTTATTTAAGGGCACTATTAGGCCGAATTTGATATACAACATTGAATAAAAATTTTTGAATTCTTCTACAAGTTCTTCTTGTGAATTTTCGTGTGAGAGAGATTAGAGTGGATTCTTTAATTCTTTCTTTGCATCAAGAATTAGGTTTACTTATCAATAAGAGTTTTGGCATTTTCCTTCTTCTTACCAACTAAATCCTTCAATCATAGTGAGTTCGCGTCTCTTTATAGGCGTTGGGTTCCTTAGGAGGTGATTATCAAGTTTCAAGGAGTTCTCTACCATTGTTATACATTGGGTTTGCTGCCATCATTGCTAAGGGTTCGCATCACCACTCAACTCATCAAGCATATCATCAAGTCTAGGAATTGGATGTCTATACTTCACCGTGATTTTATTGATTGCTCGGCAGTCTACACATATTCTCCATGATGCATCCTTCTTTGGGACTAGTAAAATCGGAACAACACATGGACTAAGACTTTCACGCACATGTCCCTTTGCTAGCAACTCCTCCACTTGCCTTTGAAGTTCCTTGGCTTCCTCCGGATTACTTCTATAAGCTGGTCGGTTAGGAATTGTTGACCCCGAAATGAAGTCAATTTGATGCTCAATCCCTCTTAAAGGTGGTAAACCTTTAGGTATATCTTCTGGAAAAACATCTCCAAATTCCTATAAAATAGAACTAACACAACTAGGCAAAGGGTTATCAAGGTCAGATGTAGAAATCAAGGTCTCTTTGTACCTAAGTACAATCAGACTTCTTTTCTCACAAAAAGCACTCCTTAGCTCTTTTTCTTTTGCATAGAAACACTCTCTTTTATTTTATCTCCCTTTCTCTTTTTCTCTCACCAATGGGCCTTTTGTATCATTCTTTTTCTCACACTTGGCCTCTTGTGCTCATTTTTATTTGTTTTACCCTCACCACCAGAATTCCTTTCAAAGGATCTCAAAATCTTTACTTGATCTTCATACACTTGTTTAGGTGACAAAAAAGCAAGAGTGAAATTTAAACCATCTAAACTGAAAGAATAATGATTCTTGAAGCCATCATGCAAAGCTTTTCTATCAAACTGCCATGGACGACCAAGAAGGATATGGTTAGCATGCATAGGCACAACATCACAGCAAACTTCATCTTTGTATCTCCCAATTGCAAAAGAAAACAGAACCTGCTTTGTTACTCTCACCTCTCCACAATCATTCAATAATTGCAGCTTGTAGGGACTAATGTTTTTGCATGCTAACCCTAATTTATCCATAAAATCATTACTAGCAACATTTGCACAACTACCCCCATCAATGATCGTTTTGCACACTTTTCCATTCATAATGAAACGAGTATGGAAAATGTTCTCTCTTTTATTGCTTTCTTCATCTTTAATTTGCATGTTTAAAGCTCTTCTGATAACCAAAGATTCACCATGGGCAGGATATTCAATGATATGTTCAATTTCCTCTAATGGCGGCATGCTATCATTTTCATCATCATCACCTTCATGTTCACTAGCACTATCAATTTCACCATTATCTCGTATCAACATGATTTTCTGACGCGGACCCTTAGCGATGATGGCAGCAAACCCAACGTATAACAATGGTAGAGAACTCCTTGAAACTTGATAATCACCTCCTAAGGAACCCAACGCCTATAAAGAGACGCGAACTTACTATGATTGAAGGATTTAGTTAGTAAGAAGAAGGAAAACGCCACAACTCTCGTTGATAAGTAAACCTAATTCTTGATGCAAAGAAAGAATTAAAGAATCCACTCTAATCTCTCTCTCACGAAAATTCACAAGAAGAACTTGTAGAAGAATTCGAAAATTTTTAATAATAATATGTCAAAAAGTCCCCCTTACAAGAAAAATAAGTCCCTATTTATACTAAAATGCACACATAAATCCGAAACCCTAATTCTAATGGGAAAAGGAAAGCTACAAAGTCAAAATCCTAACCCATTAAGGAAAATATAAAGTATGGAAACAAAATCCTAATCCACTAAGAAAAATATGAAGTATGGAAACAAAATCCTAATCCACTAAGGAAAATATAAAGTATGGAAACAAAATCCTAATCCACTAAGGAAAATATAAAGTATGGAAACAACCAAACTAAATCCCTTCAACATAAGAACACCCGCCACACTATTTGGGCTGTCCATGGGCCTTAAATTACTTCCCAAGGCTTTATATGAACCCCCATGGACCTTTCTTGCACGTTGGACTTTTCTTGCACGTTGGACCTCTTTAGCTAGCCTTTAGCTTCCACACTAAGCATCATAATCAGCTTTGGTGTGCCTTCTTCAAGCTCTATTGTGCACTTTTCCATTGCCATTTCAGTCACTTCCTTTGAAATTTGATCTTGAATATGCAATCCCATAGCTGCTCCAAACTTCTTAGCTTTGCTCCTAGTCAATGGCCCATTTGGAAGCACCAATGGATCCTTACCTCGTTGCTGGTTCGTATCATTCTCCCCCTCTTCAAAAATATTTGTCCTCAAATCTGCATCATCATAAGGAGATAAATCAGACACATTAAAAGTAGTACTAACACTATACTCACCAGGCAAGTCTATCTTGTATGCATTATCATTGATCTTTGCCAACACTTGAAATGGACCATCACCACGTGCATCAAGCTTATTCTTCCTTTGATTTGGAAACCTCTCCTTTCGAAAGTGTACCCAAACCCAATCTCCTACTTGAAACTTCATCTCACGTCTCCCTTTATTTGCAGAATCAACATATCTCTTGTTCCTTTTCTAAAAATTCGCCCTTGCTTTCTTATGCATCTCTTTCACCAATTTAGCTTTCTTCTCACCATCTAAACTAACAAGCTCATGAGAAGTTAAAGAAACAAGATCCAAAACTGTTAGTGGGTTAAAACCATAAACAAGCTCAAAAGGTGAATATCCTGTAGAAGAATGAATAGCACGATTATAAGCAAACTCAATAAATGGCAAACTATCTTCCCAAGAACTCAAATTCTTACCCACTAAAGCTCTCAACATGGTACCTAAAGCTCTATTTACTACTTCTGTTTGTCCATCCGTTTGAGGATGACAAGTGGTGGAAAATAACAACTTGGTACCTAACTTTCCCCAAAGCACACGCCAAAAGTGAGACAAAAACTTGGTGTCTCGATCAGAAACTACGGATTTTGGTATCCCGTGAATTCGAACCACCTCCCTAAAGAAGAGTTCGGCCACTAAACTAGCATCATCACTCTTATGACATGGGATAAAGTGTGCCATCTTACTAAACCTATCAACAACCACAAATATGCTATCTCTCCCCCTCTTAGTCCTTGGTAATCCTAAAACAAAGTCCATACTAATGTCCATCCAAGGAGAACTAGGAACGAGTAATGGCATATACAAACCATGAGGCATAGACTTAGACTTAGCTTGCCTACAAGCCAAACAAGCCTTACAAATCCGAATTACATCCCTTTTCATATTCGGCCAATAAAAGTGTTCATTCAGCATGTTTAAAGTCTTATCAATTCCAAAATGCCCCATCAAACCCCCACAATGTGATTCTAATACTAGAAAATCTCTCATAGAACATCTAGGCATGCATAATTTCGAACCCTTAAACAAAAACCCATCATGTCTATAGAAAGAATTAAAAGCACCATGCTCACAAGCATCATAAACATTGCCGAAATCAGAATCACCAACATATAAGTCCTTTATACATTCAAATCCAAGCTATTTAGTACTCAAAACATTAAGTAAAGCATACCTCCTTGAAAGTGCATCTGCCACTACATTGTCTTTACCTTGCTTGTATTTGATCACATAAGGAAACTTCTCAATCTTCACAACCAATTTTGCATTTCTTTTATTCAACTTGCCTTGCCCTCTCAAATGCTTCAATGATTCATGGTCTGAATGGATCACGAATTCCTTGGGCAGCAAATAATGCTCCCATACTTCCAATGCTCTCACCAAAGCATATAGCTCCTTGTCATAAGTTGAATAATTCAGCTTTGCTCCAATAAGATTTTCATTAAAGTATGCAATGGGCTTATTCTCTTGCATCAAAACAGCTCCAATACCTACACCAGAAGCATCACATTCAATTTCAAAAGTAGAATCAAAGTTAGGTAAAGCTAAAACGGGTGTAGTAGAAAGCTTCTCTTTCAAAGCATCAAATGCTTCTTGTTGCTCCTTGCCCCAAATGAATCCCACTTCTTTCTTGATTATGCTAGTCAAGGGGGCTGCCAATGTAGAGAAATTAGGGACAAATCTCCTATAGAAGCTTGCCAATCCATGAAAACTCCTCACTTCTGTCACACTTGAAGGATTCGGCCACTCTTGGATAGCTTTCACCTTCTCTTGATCAACTTCAATTCCCTGCATCCTTACAACAAAACCAAGAAAAACAACCCTATCTAGACAAAAAGAACACTTCTTAAGCTTAGCATAAAGGTTTTGCTCCCTAAGGATTTCAAGCACTTTCCTAACATGTTCAACATGTTCTTCCTCAATTTTGCTATAAATCAGAATATCATCAAAGTAAACTACCACAAACTTACCTAAATAAGCTCTCAAAACATGGTTCATTAATCTCATGAAAGTACTAGGTGCATTAGATAAACCAAAAGGCATAACTAACCATTCATACAAACCATATTTCTTTTTGAAGGCAGTCTTCCATTCATCTCCAGGCTTCATGCAAATTTGATGATAACCACTCATAAGATCAATCTTTGTGAAATATTTTGGCCCATGCAATTCATCCAACATGTCATCAAATCTAGGAATGGCACAATGACTAAGGCTCTCGCGAACCAAGCCTTTCTCCAAAAGCTCTTCAACTTGTCTTTGCATCTCTTTTGTCTCCATAGGATTGCTCCTATATGCTGGCCGGTTTGGAATTGTAGAACCGGGTATGAAGTCAATTTGATGTTCAATCCCTCTTAATGGTGGCAAACCACTAGGAAGGTCTTCAGGAAACACATCCTTAAAATCCTGCAACAAAGACACAAAACTAGAAGGTAAAAAATCAAGAGATTCTTCACTGTCAATAAGTAACCATTCTTTATACATAATAATGAGTACAGGCTGCCCTAAATCTGTCTCTCTTGCTCTTGCATAAAAAGTATGTTTTGCTTTTTCTCCTTGCTTATTTTCTCTCACCAATGGGCCATTTATTTGTTTGTTTACTTTCTTTTGACTCTCAGCCTCTTTTCCCTTTCTGCACTCACTCACTTTATTATTTTCTCTCTCCCTACCCTTAGAATTACCCTTGGGTGTTAAAGAAACATCATTGGCTGAATTTAAACCCCCTTGGTTCATGTTGGCCAAAACTTCTTTCTCCCTCTCTAGCATCCTCTTTTGATCTTCATACACCTCTTGAGGTGATAATGGTGCTAGAACAACCTTCTTTCCTTCATAAGTAGAGGTATACTTATTAGAAAAGCCATCATGTTGTGCCCTTCTATCATGCTGCCATGGTCTTCCTAATAGCAAATGTCCAGCTTGAATTGGCACTACATCACACAAAACCTCATCTTTATACCACCCAATGGAGAATGGTACCTTGACTTGCTTCAACACTTTTACTTCCCCAGTGTCATTGAACCATTGCAACTTGTAAGGATTGGGATGTTTAAAACAAGCTAACCTCAATTTATCCACCATTGTAGTACTAGCAGCATTGGTACAACTTATACCATCAATGATAAGTGTACAAACCTTACCATTCACCAAACACGTAGAGTTGAAAAGATTCTCCCTTTGATCCAAGCCTTCTTCCTTGACTTGAATATTCAAGGCTCTTCTAGTAACAAGCATCTCACCGTGTTCAGCATTCAATACTTGATTCTCCCAAGCCTCTTCATCATATTCGGCCCTATCACCACATTTGACCTCCTCTTCTTCTTCATGTTCAGATTCTGATTCAATTTCCCCTTCATGGGTAGCAAATCATCACCCTCTTATTCGGACATTGAGAAGCAATGTGTCCACTTCCCAAACACTTGTAGCATTTAATTTCCCAACTTGGAGTATGTCTAGAAGGTGTTTCCTTGGCTGTTTTTGCATCCCCATCATTCGGCTTCTTGAAATTAGGATTGTAGGAAGAATTATTTTGGAAAGAACCCTTGTAATGCCCTTTGTAGGAACCTCCACTCGAACTTGAACCCTTGAAGTTTGAAAAATTTTCCACTAGCTTTAGAGTTGCCAGTTTTCGAAATAGCTTTATTCTTCAATCTTCTCTCTATCTTCATGGCCTTTTGAACTCTTCCATTGTGTTGAATTCATACATCTCCAATTCATTGGCTATGTTCAAATTCAATCCCCCAAGAAATCATGAAATCTTCTTTTCTTCATCTTCATCAATATTTGCCCTTGCCATGATCATCTCCATCTCTTTATGGTACTCTTCCACACTTCTTCCACCTTGAACTAGTCTTGCTAGTCGATTGTACAAATCCCGAATGTAGTGAGATGGTACAAATTGGCTCCTTATTAGTTCTTTCAAGGTTGACCATTCAGGAATAGGCATCATACCTTTCCCTCTTCTATTAGCTTTCAACTGATCCCACCAAAAGGTAGCATAACCCTTGAACTCTACGGCTGCCAAAACTGATTTCTTCTCTTCGGTGTAGTTATGGCATTCGAAAATCTGCTCAACTTTCCTCTCCCATTCTATGAACTCTTCTGCATTGTTCTTCCCTTCAAAGGAAGGAATCTTCATCTTGATGGAAGTAAGGTCACCATCAGTGGTAGGTTGATTTCCACCTTCATCTTCATCTTGTACCCTTTCGGCTGCTTCTAGGGCTTCAAGATTTCCTTGCCCTTCTCTCCTAAGTACTCTTCTAGCTCGCATTATGGGATTTGGATGTGCGGCTGGCTGCCCTTGTTGCACTTGTTGCATTTGTTGTGTTTGCCGTGATGCATTCTCTTGTAATCTAGTATCCATCATCTCCATTCAACCAAGCATTGCTGCCAAAGTCTCATTAAGCCTAGCCAAGCTTTCGGCCATAGCTCCTTCTTTGCTAGTCTCTTCTCCTTTTCCAACCATGTTAACAAACAAACAAACTCAAAGAAACAAGATTAGTAATAATCAAAATTCTCTCAAGTGTTTAGAATTACCTCACTTTTCTTGTTTTCCTTGATTGCACTTCAGAACCAAGCTCACCAACCAACAATTGTCAAGTCATTCAAGAAACTAGAACCTAAATCCTAGAACTAGATAGAAAACAAGACAAGTATCCGGAGGCAATGCAAGGTAATTTGCACTACATGATATAAAACCAAGTATCGACACAAGCAAATGATACTTAGCAATGTAATGGAATTAAAAGCTAGATAAAGAAATCAGAAACAATGAAGCCAATAAACAAGACAAATTTGGATATAATGAATCAAAAACAACCCACACTTGGCAAGCTGCTTTATGGACCTAATCAATTCTACCCAAAATGCTAGCTTCTAGACTCTAATTTCCCACCTATAACACTCAAATAATATGAATATTAAGGTCTGATTTTCGAATTCCAAAAGCCCCTCAAAAGGTGAAATTTTTCACCCAAAAAATTTTATTACTTCTGACCCACCTAGATCTAATCCTTAGCACCCAAATAGCAAGAATATCAAACAATTTTTGTTGAGGTGGTTTTGTACTCTTTTTTTTTGCTTCCTCTCACTATCCCTTTGATTCGGAACTTAATTTACTCCCAAGAACTTTTCGAAATCTGGACTTAATTCGCAACCCCAGATTCACTCAAAATCAAATCGAAATCAAACTTGAACAAAAACTCTAGCTTTTGCTTTCTTTCAAGAACCCTAATCTCGGTTTCGAATCCAATTCAGATGCAAGGCCTAGAATTCGAATTTCAATCAGACTCCTTTTCCTAGGTTTTGAATTACTCTTTGAACAATCTTTAGACTTTTTGAATTTTGATATATGACTCTTTTTTTCGAAAATTAAAGACTAGATTCTCTAAGAACCCTAAAACGCAGAAACTTAAAAGACCTAAATTAACAAACCCTAGAAAGACAAAGTAGATAAAAATTACCTTGTACCAAGGCTCTGATACCAAATGACGCGGACCCTTAGCAACGATGGCAGCAAACCCAACGTATAATAATGGTAAAGAACTCCTTGAAACTTGATAATCACCTCCTAAGGAACCCAACACCTATAAAGAGATGCGAACTCACTATGATTGAAGGATTTAGTTGGTAAGAAGAAGGAAAACACCACAACTCTCATTGATAAGTAAACCTAATTCTTGATGCAAAGAAAGAATTAAAGAATCCACTCTAATCTCTCTCACACAAAAATTCACAAGAAGAACTTGTAGAAGAATTCGAAAATTTTTAATAATAATATGTCAAAAAGTCCCTCTTACAAGAAAAATAAGGCCCTATTTATACTAAAAGGCACACATAAATCCGAAACCCTAATTCTAATGGGAAAAGGAAAGCTACAAAGTCAAAATCCTAACCCATTAAGGAAAATATAAAGTATGGAAATAAAATCCTAATCCACTAAGGAAAATATAAAGTATGGAAACAAAATCCTAATCCACTAAGGAAAATATAAAGTATGGAAACAAAATCCTAATCTACTAAGGAAAATATAAAGTATGGAAACAACCAAACTAAATCCCTTCAACATAAGAACACGCCCCACACTATTTGGGCTGTCCATGGGCCTTAAATTACTTCCCAAGGCTTTATATGAACCCCCATGGACTTTTCTTGCATGTTGGACCTTTCTTGCACGTTGGACCTCTTTAGCTAGCCTTTAGCTTCCACACTAAGCATCACAATCAGCTTTGGTGTGCCTTCTTCATGCTATATTGTGCACTTTTCCATTGCCATTTCAGTCACTTCCTTTGAAATTTGATCTTGAATATGCAATCCCATAGCTGCTCCAAACTTCTTAGCTCTGCTCCTAGTCAATGGCCCATTTGGAAGCACCAATGGATCCTTAACTCATGGCTGGTTTGTATCATTTTCTTATTTGGACATTGAGATTCTATATGCCCTACTCCTAAACACCTAAAGCATTTAATGGTACTATGCTTTTGATTAGAGTTAGATGTTTTAGAGTTACCTTTAGGGTTAGCTGGAATTTATTTTTCCTTTCCTTTCCAAGCAGCCTCCTTCCCTTTAGGATTATCATTTTCTTTGGCCATTTTGAAGTGAAACTAAAGCTGGAATTAGAAAATCCCTTTGCTACTCCCTTGAGTTTCAGTTGCTTCTCCACTTTTATGGCCATGTGTACCATATCTTCATGCTCCACATAATGATGTAATTCAATTATGTTAGCAATCTCCCTATTCAAACCACTCAAAAATCGAGCCATAGTGATTTGTGGATCCTCCTCTATATTAGTTATACTCATGATCATCTCCATCTCTTTAATGGTACTATGCTTTTGATTAGAGTTAGATGTTTTAGAGTTACCTTTAGGGTCAGCTGGAATTTATTTTTCCTTTCCTTTCCAAGCAGCCTCCTTCCCTTTAGGATTATCATTTTCTTTGACCATTTTGAAGTGAAACTAGAGCTGGAATTAGAAAATCCCTTTGTTGCTCCCTTGAGTTTCAGTTGCTTCTCCACTTTTATGGCCATGTGTACCATATCTTCATGCTCCACATAATGATGTAATTCAATTATGTTAGCAATCTCCCTATTCAAACCACTCAAAAATCGAGCCATAGTGATTTGTGGATCCTCCTCTATATTAGTTATACTCATGATCATCTCCATCTCTTTATGGTAATCCTCCACTGACATGGATCCTTGAGTTAACTGCTACAATCTTTGGTGAAGCTCTCGATAGTAGTAAGATGGTACAAATCTTTCTCATCAAAGTTTTAATTTTAGCCCAAGTAGTGATGGTTCTTTCTCCATTTCTTCTCTTGGAAATAATCAATTGATCCCACCAAATTAGTGCATAATCTGTGAATTCAACTACTGCAATTTTAACTTTATTCATTTCACTATAATTATGACAATCAAACACCAACTCAATTCTTTCCCATTCAAGGTAAACTTCAGCATCATTTCTCCCCTTGAATGATGGTATCTTTATTTTTTATTGAAGATATGTTGCTGTCCCTTTGTTGAGGTCTTCTTTGGGCAATTGATTCCTCACTTTCTTCATCATCTTCCCTTTCTACCTCATCATCATTCATCATGTTTCCTCTCCCTCTATTTTGCCCCCTTCAATTAGTATTATTCTATTGCCTTTGCATTATACTGTCTACATCACCTCTCATGTTGTTTATGGCCAAATCAAACCTTTCAAATCTCCTTTGCATTGCCTCTAACATAAAGGCTATGTCATTCATGGTCATATCACGATTTTCACCTCCAAAATTTGACATGGTATAAGAGAACCTGCAAGAAAATGTTAGTAAAGAAAAATTTTCTCACCACACTCCCTTATGTGTTTCACTCAAGATCAGATTGTCACTCCTCTTGTATTTCACTCAAAACTTGGTCCTTGTTACCTCGCAATTCTTCTTTTATCAAGTTGAATTTCAGAACTGAATCCACTTAAATCAAGTAAAAATAAGTTTTGTTTTAAAGACTCTATAAGGAACCTAATGAACAAAATGAATTCAGCAATTCTAAAAGCAATTTAATTTTAAACAACAAGAACTAAAAGTTAACACAAGAAGCAAAAAGTATTGGTATAAATATGCAAAAAATCTCAAACATTTGTGTAGAAAAATATTGGATAGAAACAGGTACGAATTTTTTTTTATGTTGAGGAAGTTGAATCTGATTCTTTTTTTTTTGTTTTTATTTTGATCTTTTCCTTCTTTTTTTTGAACTTTCAGTAAAGAAGGATAGAAATTGAAAAGATAAATAAAAATCCACAGATTTGAAGAACAAGAACAAGGTGCAACAAGAACAAAAAATGAAGAGACATAGAAACTGAATCTTATTCTTTTTTTTCTTTTTTTCTTTTGGATAATTAAAACATAAAAGATACTTAGAGATTTATCTTCAAGCCAAAGCTCTGATACCAAATGATGCAGAACCCATGGATCAAATATTACATCTAGAACCCCACATACACATCTAGCATAGAATCTTAGAACTCAAAAAACAAATCCTCCCTACCAAACCCACAACTAAATAGTAATTGAGAACTTGGGTGATTGGGATGAAGAAATGAATTGATTTAAATGCCACAAGTCAGACTTGCAACAAGAATAAGAAGAAAACCTCTCAAACTTGAAAACACATCAATTACATTCAGTATAAACTGGAAATTTGTATTAACCACCTTGAGTTCTTTTTCCCCTCCCTATATAGTTGGAAAAGAAGAACTAATGGCTTAAAAGTCTAGGTTTACATGTATCTAGCCACAATAGCATTAATTATTCATTCACATCAATAATATATTCTAAATTACTGTCCATAATTCTGACAACATTGATGGGCAAATTCTACATGCATTTTGGTGTTGGTTCACAAGTGTCTAGTCACACTAGCACTAAACCACATCAATATTATATTCCAAATTCGTGCTAATACCCATCACCATACTTATGGGCAGATTCTTCATCCTTCTTGATGAGTTTCTGACTTCCTCTTCGTGATCTCTCATATTCAGTACAAGTCAGTCTCCCTCTTCATTAATCCACCTTTGAATGAAGTGTTGGAACACATGCTGGAGTTTCTTTGATTGTGATCTTGTGATTGGTCCACTTGGAATAATGATATCATCAACATATTTGCTGCCTTGTGTAGATTCATCAAGCTTGATTATAGTTTCCTCATCAAAAGATTTCCTAGCCAAAGGAAGTCAAAACTAATGCCTTGAGGGGATGGTCCATTTTGAGTCCTTCAAAAAATAAATGAAAATGCATATAAGTTGGAATTGCTAAGTGAGTATGTAATGTTAGTGCAACCTTCAATGTTTCTGATTTGCCTTTGTTTGATGTAGGTGATGAAGGATCTGATTCGAGGATGAATCCTTGCGAGGAGAGGGGGAATGATCAGGAATTACATGCTGATCAAAAATTGGCCAAGCGCCAACAGTCCAATGATGACATGAATAAACAATTCAAAGATCCACTAGCCATATATGGAGGACCAATGACAAGGTGTAGAGCTAATAAGTTGAAAGAGGAGTTTAATTTCCTTCATGGATCAGATTTGGAGAAAACAAGTTGCTTAAGTTTGTTTAAGGATGATCCATGGATGTAAGAAGAGCTTAAGTTGGTCAACATAATTCAAGCAAGACCTAATCTTGAAGGCTAATCTAGGCTTATGAGAATAAAGATTTAGGTCCATTTTTAATAATAAAAGGTCATTTGGCCATGGTCTTGAAGTCTAAAAGATAAATGGCCTAAGACAAATTAATAGGCTGTTTAAGACTATTTGTGTTTTAATTCTGTATTTTGACATTTATTAGGGTTTATTCTTATTAAGTATGAGTTACAAAGGCTGAAATATGAAGAAAAAGAGTTACAAAAGCCAAGAAAATAATGGCCCAACGTTCAAATTGAGTTGGCAAAGTAATGGGGCTATTTATTAGGTGTAATGGGTCTGTCAATTAATATGGGAGTTAAATATAAACTTAATTTTGATGCTCTCTTTGTATATGGCCTTCTTCTATATAAACAAGGCTGATTTCCTTTGTAATCATACAATTATTAAAAGATATAAAAGATATTTTGAGCACTTGTGAGTATTTTGTCTTAAGTTCTTACATGAACTTTGGAACTTATCAAGCTATTCAGTTTATGGCGTTCAAATTTCAGAATCTTTGTTTTCATCCTTAACTTATCAAACCTTCTTTGTTTGTGGCATTTTGAGGAAATCAAAGTGCTATTCTAATTACTTAATCATAATTCCATTAATAAAAGTGATTAGAATAGTTAATCTTACTTCATTCTTGAATGATCCATATTTTGATTCAACTATTGGAGGGTGTTAATTTGCATTCCATATATATCATATTTCTTTAACTATTGGGGAGTATGGCTGCTAAATTGATGATTTCCATCACAAGAATTTATGCATTGATTTTTGTGCTTAGCTCTAAGTTACTTGGATTTGAGCATTTGAAAGAATTGTATGCTAATGATGCTGATTTTGGTAATGTGTATAAAGCTTGTGAACATGTTGCATATAATAGGTTCTATAGGCATGAAGGATTTCTTTTTAGGAATAAACAATTATGCATTCCTACGTGTTCTATTAGAGAGTTGCTTATTTGTGAGTCACATAGTGGAGGGTAATGGGGCACTTTGGTGTACAAAAGACTTTAGATATGGTTGGTGAACATTTTTATTGGCCAAATATGAGAAGGGATGTTGAAAATGTTTGTGCCAGATGTATGACAGGTAAACAAGCTAAATTTAAGTCTATGCCTCATGGTTTGTATACACCCTTGCCTGTACCTACTGAACCTTGGACTGACATATCTATGGATTTTGTGTCAGGTTTGCCTAGGACTAGGAGGGGCAGAGATATCATATTTGTGGTAGTGGACATATTTAGTAAAATGGCTCATTTTATTGTTTACCATAAGACTAATGATGCAACAAATATTGCTAATCTTTTTTTTAGAGAAGTGGCCCGGCTTCATGGCATACCAAGAACCATTGTTTCTGATAGAGATGTTAAGTTCCTAAGTCACTTTTGGAGAGTATTATGGGGAAAATTAGGTACCAAACTTTTATTTTCTACTGCATGTCATCCCCAAACTGATGGAGAAACTGTAGTAAATAGAACTTTAGGAACCATGTTGCGTGCAAGTGTTGGTAAGAATTTGAGAACTTGCGTATAATCATGCTATACATTCTTCCACAGGTTTAGGTTAAGCCTCCTCTAGGCCTCTCTTACCAGTTTAGCTTCTTCCTCTATAACTATTTTATGTATACACATGGAAGGACTAATACCTTTAATATTGTTCAATCCCCTACCAAATGACTTTCTTAATTTTCTTTAACTCTCTCACAACTTTCTCTTCTTCCTTAAAACTAAGAATTGAAGAGATGATCACTGGTTGTAATGCAGAACCCATGGATCAAATATTACATTTAGAACCCCCCACATACACATCTAGCATAGAATCTTAGAACTCAAAAAACAAATCATTCCTACCAAACCACAACTAACTTGAGAACTTAGGTGATTGAGATGAAGAAATGAATTGATTTAAATGCCACAAGTCAGACTTGATATGTTAGAACCAATTCTTCATGAAACAAGAATAAGAAGAAAACCTCTCAAACTTGAAAATACATCAATTACATTCAGCATAAACTGAAAATTCATATTCCCCTTTTAAGTTCTTTTCCCCCTCCCTATATAGCTACAAAAGAAGAACTAATGGCTTAAAATTCTAAGTTTACATGTATCTAGTCACACTAGCATTAATTATCCATCCACATCAATAATATATTCTAAATTAATATCCATAATTCCGACAACATTGATGGGCAGATTCTACATTCACTTTGGTGTTGGTTCACATGTGTTTAGTCACACTAGAACTAAACCACATCAATATTATATTCCAAATTCGTGCTAATGCTCATCACCATATTTATGGGCAGATTCTTCATGCTTTTTGGTGAGTTTCTGACTTCCTCTTCATGTTCCTTCATATTCAGTACAAGTTGGTCTCCTTCTTCATTAATCCACCTTTGAATGAAGTGTTGGAACATATGCTGGAGTTTCTTTGATTGTGAGCTGGTGATTGGTCCACTTGGCATAATAATATCCTCAACATATTTGCTGCATTGTGTAGATTCACTAAGATTGCTTATAGTTTTCTCATCATTCCCTCCTTGCTAAAAAAGATTTATCCTCAAATCTGAACCTACATCAAAAGGAGAAAGATCACTAACATTGAAAGTTACAGAAACATTATACTCACCTGGTAGATCAATTTTGCAGGCATTCTCATTGATTCATTCTAAAACTTGGAATGGGTCATCTCCCCTTGCATCCAACTTGGATTTCCTTTGTATAGGAAACCTTTCCTTCCTCATATGAACCCATACCCAATCACCAGGTTTAAAAACCACATGTTTCCTTCTTCTATTTTCATTATGGGCAAATGATTCATATTTCTTCTCAAGATGAGCTCGTTCCTTCTCATGTATCTTCTTAACTAACTACGCTTTATTTTCACCATCTAAGTTAGTTATTTCATTTAATGGCAAAGGGAACAGATCAAGTAGTGTAAGCGGATTAAAACCATAAATAATTTCAAATGGTGAATAACTTGTAGAAGAATGTATGCTTCTATTATATGCAAACCAAACTAATGGCAAACAGTCTTCCTAAGTTTTCAAATTCTTACCCATAACAGCACGTAACAAAGATCCCGAAGTCCTATTTACTACTTCTGTTTGTCTATCGGTTTGCGGATGACAAGTTGTAGAGAACAAAAATTTAGTACCTAATTTATTCCCCAAAACATGCCAAAAATGACTCAAGAACTTCACATCTCTATCATTCACAATTGTCTTAGGAATACCATGCAAATGAACTACTTTCCGAAAGAATAAATTAGCAATATTTGTTGCATCATCAGTTTTGTGACATGCAATAAAATGAGCCATTTTGCTGAATCCGTTAACAATAATAAATATGTTATCTTTCCCTTTTCTAGTCCTAGGCAGCCCCAAAACAAAGTCCATAGATATGTCAATCCAAGGTGCATTAGAAATAGGTAAAGGAGTATACAGCCCATGAGGTAAAGACTTAGATTTTGCTTGTTTACATGCAATACACTTGGCACAAAATTTTGTCAACATCTTTTCTCATGTTTGGCCAATAAAAATTTTCATGCAAAATGTCTAAAGTCTTAAATACCCCAAAATGTCCCATGAGTCCTCCACTATGTGCCTCACGAACAAGCAATTCCCTTAATGAGCAACTAGGCATGCATTATCTTCCATCCTTAAACAAGTACCCATCATACCTATAAAACTTCTGAAATGCAGAATGCTCACATGCTTAATAAACATTTGCAAAGTCAACATTATTGGCATACATATCCTTAATTCGCTCAAAGCCTAATAACTTAGAACTAAGAGTTGAGATTAAGGAATACCTTCTTGAAAGTGAATATGCTACTACATTGTCTTTGCCACTCTTATACTTTATCACATATGGAAATGGACCAATGAGCTCTATCCACTTTCCATGTCTTTGGTTTAGCTTGGTTTGCCCCTTTAGATGTTTTAACGATTCATGATCTGTATGAATAACAAACTCTTTAGACAATAAGTAATGTTGCCTCACTTTTAAAGCTCTTACCAAAGCATACAGCTCCTTGTTATAAGTGGAATAATTTAATTGTGCACCATGAAGCTTCTCACTAAAATATGCAATTGGTTTCCCTTATTGCATCAAAATAGTACCTATGCCCACACTTGAAGCATCACACTCTAATTCGAATGTCTTATCAAAATCTGGTAAAGCAAGAATTGGAGCAGTGGTTATCCTTTCTTTCAACAAATTAAATGTCTTTTCATGAATTTCAGTCCAATTAAACTTTACAACTTTTTTTTACCAATTCATTTAATGGTGTAGCAATGGAACTAAAATCTTTAAAAAACCTTCTATAGAAACTAGCCAAACCATAAAAAATTCTTACCTCACTCACGGTTTTAGGTGTTGGCCAATCTCTTATTGCCTTTACCTTTTCATCATCAACCTCAATTCCTTATGCACTAACCATAAAACCTAAGAATATGATTTTATCACTACAAAACATGCTGATATGGAACCCCAAGATTATAAAGAATCCGAAACCCCAACACACAAATTCAGTATACCAAGAACCCTAGCTGTTTGTTTGTCCTACTAAACCCCTAATTGACATGCAACTAGAAATGTAGATAATTGGAAAGAATTAAAGAAAAACTAAAAATAATGCCACAAGTGTTACCTTGATAAGTTGATTCCAATTCTTGATTCAATAAGAAGAAGAGTACCCTCTCTTGATGAAATTTGGCCAAGCCAAAATAATTGAATAATATGATCACCAAAACTGATGTCTTACAACCCTAAATGAGATATAAATAGCTAAACCCTAATAGAGTTATTAAGTATCATTTGGTTGGCTAATCAAATTTTAAGAAATAATAAAGTAAACAAAGTTCTAATTTATTACAAAACAAACAGGGCCTTTACTTTTTAAATAAGCATAACTAGTGGGCCTTAATACATATTAAATAATAGGCCAATATACTTGGATTAAATTTATGGGCTGCTTCTCCTCTATATCCATAGCGTCAAAGGCCTATCCACCAAGTCTTTCTTCCATGAATCGCCTTACAAAGTCTTGGAAGGTAGATTTGAGCTTCTTGGCCTGCAACCTTGTAATTGGCCCATTTGGTAAAACGAGCTCCATGCCATGTTGGCCTCCTATGCTTGCTCCGCTAGCCTTGCTCATACTACCATCTTTGTTCGCATCAATCCCTCCCTCCTCAAAAAGATTCATCCTCGAATCTGCGTCCATATCAAAAGGAGAAAGATTAGAAACATTAAAGGTTGCAGAAACTTGATACTCACCAGGCAAGTCAATTTTATAAGCATTATCATTAATCTTTTCTAGCACTTGGAAAGCACCATCACCTCTTGGATCCAATTTTGATTTTCTCATATTAGGAAACCTTTCTTTTATTAAATGCACCCATACCTAAATCACCAGGTTCAAAAGTAACAACTTTGCTCCCCCGATTGGCTTGAAGTGCATAATGCTCATTCTTCTTCTCAATGTGTTGTCTAGCCTTCTCATGTATAGTCTTGACCAACTCAGCCTTCCTCTGTCCATCTAGGTTAGTAATCTCATGTATGTAAAGGAATTAAATCCATAGGAGTTAGAGGATTAAACCCATACACAATTTTAAAAGGTGAGAATCCAGTGGAAGAATGCAAACTACGATTATAAGCAAATTCAACTAATGGAAGACACTCTTCCCATGTTCTCAAATTCTTACCTACCACAGCACTCAATAAAGTCCCTAAAGTTCTATTCACCACTTCAGTTTGTCCATCAGTTTGTGGTTGAAAAGTGGTAGAAAATAATAACTTAGTACCCAATTTTCCCCACAAAACTCTCCAAAAGTGGCTCAAGAATTTAACATCATGATCAGATACTATTGTCCTAGGTATACCATGCAAATGCACAACATCTCTAAAGAATAAATTAGCTATATTTATTGCATCATCAGTTTTATGACAAGCTATGAAATGTGCTATTTTGTTAAATCTATCCACAACAACAAATATGTTGTCTCTACCTTTCTTTGTCCTAGGTAAACCTAACATAAAATCCATAGAAATGTCAACCCAAGGCTCATTAGGAACAAGTAGAGGTGTATACAATCCATGAGGCATAGATTTGGACTTAGCTTGCCTACATGTAATACATTTAGAACAAATTCTTTCAACATCCCTACGCATGTGTGGCCAATAAAAATGCTCAGAAAGTATATCTAAAGTCTTATGCACACCAAAATGACCCATCAATCAACCACTATATGATTCACGCACAAGTAATTCCCTTAATGAACATGTAGATACACATAATCGATTCCCACAAAATAAAAATCCATCATGCCTATAAAATCTTTGAAAAGCAGCATGTTCACAAGCAACATAGACATTACCAAAATCAGAATCTGTTGCATACATATCTTTAAGTTGCTCAAATCCTAACATCTTAGAACTAAGTGTAGTGATTAAAGCATAACTCCTTGATAATGCATCAGTAACAACATTATCTTTACCTTGCTTGTAGTGGATCACATAAGGAAATGTCTCAATGAATTCAACCCATTTTGCATGCCTCTTATTCAGCTTCCCTTGCCCTTTCAGGTGCTTAAGTGACTCATGGTCTATTTGGATCACAAATTCTTTTGGAAGCAAGTAATGTTGCCACACGTCAAGTGCTCTCACTAGGGCATATAACTCCTTGTCATAGGTAGAGTACTTTAATTGAGCTCCATTCAAATTCTCACTAAAATATGCCATGGGACATTTTTCCTGCATCAACACAATAGTTATACCAATCCCAGAAGCATCACATTCAAGTTCAAAAGTTTTATCAAAGTTTGGTAAACATAAAATAGGAGCAGAACACAACCTATCTTTTAAAGTATTAAAAGCCCTATTTTGTTCATCTCCCCACTTAAAACCAACATATTTTTTTAATTATTTCAGTCAAAGGAGCTGCAATGGATGAGAAATCTTTTACAAATCTTCTATAAAAACTAGCTAACCCATGAAAACTCCTTACCTCAGACATACTCTTAAGTGTAGGCCATTCTTGAATAGCTTGTACCTTTTCAGCATCTACCTCAACCCCTTTGGCACTCATAACAAAACCCAAGAAAATAAGTTTATCAATACAAAAGTACACTTCTTCAAATTAGCATACAACTTCTCTTTCCTTAGAACCTCTAGAACTAACCTAACATGCATGATATGCTCATCTAGAGATTTGATGTATATAAGAATATCATCAAAATACACAACAACAAATTTTCCAAGGAAATTATGCAAAACATGGTTCATTAGCCTCATAAATGTGCTAGGTGAATTAGTCAAACCAAAAGGCATAACCATCCATTCATATAAACCATATTTTGTTTTAAATGTAGTTTTCCACTCATCACCCGGTTTCATCCTAATTTGATGATACCCACTTTTCAAATCTATTTTAGTGAAAATACATGCACCATATAACTCATCTAACATGTCATCTAATCTAGGAATGGGATGGCGATACTTCACAGTGATTTTTTTGATTGCACGACAATCTACACACATCCTCCATGTTCAATCTTTCATGGGTACCAACAACATTGGTACAACACATGGGCTAAGGCTCTCTCTCACATGCCCCTTCTCCAACAATTCATCTACTTGCCTTTGAAGTTCCTTTGTCTCCTCTGGGTTACTTCTATAGACTGGCCTATTTGGAATTACTGCTCCAAGAATAAAATCAATCTGATGCTCAATACCCCTTAAGGGAGGGAGTCCCTTTGGCATCTCTTCAGGAAAGACTTCATCAAATTCCTGTAACAAAGAAACAAAACCACTAGGCAAATTTGGGTTAAGGTCAGTCATAATCAATAAACTCTCCTTAAAACTTATTGCTATAAGTGATCTTCTGCCTGTGTAAGCACTCTTAAGATCTCTCTCTTTTGCAAAGAAACTCTTATTCTTTTCACTCTTATTTTCTCTCCTCTTACTGTTCTCTCTTGCACATCTCTCTTTCTTTACCTCACTTGTGCAGTCACTCCCCATTGGGCCATATAATTGTTTCTTTTCTCTCTTGGCCTCTTGTTCCTCCATTTTTTAGTTAACTCACTACTCGAATCCCTATTTGAAGTATTCATCATCTTAATCTATTCTTGATACACTGCCTTTGGAGATAAAGATGCTAAAGTAAAAATCTTCCCCTTCGAACTAAAAGAATAACTATTCTTGTACCCATCATTTGTGACTTTCCTATCAAACTGCCAAGGCCTACCCAATAATAAATGTCCAGCTTGCATGGGTACTACATCACATAACACTTCATCAACATATTTCCCAATAGAAAATGGCACCACTACTTGTTTTGTTACCTTCACTTCACCACTATCATTTAGCCACTGTAGCCTATATGGTTTAGGGTGTTTTGCACACTTCAACTCTAACTTATCAACTAAGGTTGTACTAGCCACATTTGCACAACTGCCCCCATCTATAATCATGTTGCAAACTTTCCTCCTACCAAACAGCTAGTATGAAAGATGTTTTTCCTCTGTTCTATGCTCTCTTCCTTAACTTGAACATTAAGTGCACGCCTAACTACCAAAGAGTCACCACAAACAGCATACTCAACCTCAACATCACTACAATCCTCCAAACTAGGCATAGAATCACAGTCAGAGTCTGATTTAGATTAAATTTCTCCATTGTCCCTCATAAGCATAGTCTTTTTATTGGAACATTGTGAAGCAATATGTCCATTACCCAAACATTTAAAACACTTAATATTTCTTTACCTATTAGAAGAATTAGAAAAATCAGTGGTACCTTTAATTGTAGAAGAGACTCCTTTGCTCTTTTCAAAGCTTGCACCTTTCACCTTGGAACTTAAGTCTTTATCCTTAGACCTCTCATCTTTATTCTTCTCATCTTTCTTTGGCCACCTTGAGGTCCATGTTGGCTTATAATTGGAGGAACTCCTTGCTGCCCGCTTTTGCTTGAGTTGTCTCTCCACCTTCATGGCCATGTTCACTATCTCCTCAAGCTCTATATAGTGATGTAGCTCTACCATATTTGCAATATCTCTATTTATACCTCCCAAGAATCGAGCCATGGTAGCTTCTCTATCCTCTTTAATATTTGGTCGAATCATTGCCATCTCCATCTCTTTGTGATAATCTTCTACTGACATAGACTCTTGAGTGAGTCTCTGCAATTTTTGATGTAGCTTATGATAGTAGTAGGATGGCACAAATCTCCTCCTCATGACAGCCTTCATTTCTGCCATGTCTCAATAGGCTTCTCTCTATTTCTTATTCTTGTAAGTTTCAATTGTCCCCACCATATCAATGCATAATCTATAAACTTAACTGCTGCTAACTTCACCTTCTTTCCCTCTGAGTACTTATGACAATCAAATATAAGCTCCACCTTCCTTTCCCACTCTAGATATGTTTCAGCATCATTCCTTCCTACAAATGTTGAAATCTTCATCTTTATGGAACTGATGTCGCTATCTCTCCTTCCTGGCCTCCTATCTCCTCCTGGCCTTCTATCTCTTCTAGGCCTAACCCTTGAAGATTGGTTGTCATCTTCATCTTCATCAGGTTCATCATGGGACTCTATATCTTCTTCATCATAAGTTTGTTGCCTAGTGTCCCTCCGCTTTGTTGATGTAGCTCCTGATTGTTGGGATTGCTTAATGACCTCAACTTCATCCCTCAAATTCATAACATCTAAACTAAACTTCTCAAATTGGTTTTGCATAGCCTTCATCATGAAAACTACATCTTTCATGCTCATGTCGCCACCCTTGCCTGCCTCCTCAGACATGATGTAAAACTACAAGAAAATTTTAGAGAAGAGAGAAAAAAAATCCTCACACTCTTCCTCACGTGTTTACACTCAATAATATATCACTCCACTCGTGTTTCACTCAAATTAGGCTTTTACCCTCTTATTTGCTCACACTTTCTTTCCTTTTTCCCTCTCTTGTTCCCTTCTTGAAGTTGCACTTCAGAATTTAAAACAACTAATCAGGTTAGTCACATGTAGCAATTTATAAAAAAATTACAATGAAAAGCCTAACAAGAAACAAAAACAAAACACCCAAGTTCTAGATGCAATATAATAATCATTGTAATAAAAAAAAAGAGAAAACACATAAGAGTAACTAGAATGCAAAAGTCACCCTTATATCCATGGCAGAAATAAAAGAAATTGAAAACAAAGAAATTAAACTATGAATGCAATAAAATTGACAAAAACAGGAAGCTAAAATAAAGAATTTTTATTTTCCTCAAGTGGGAGTCGAAATAAGGCACAACATCACAGCAAACTTCATCTTTGTATCTCCCAATTGCAAAAGAAAACAGAACCTGCTTTGTTACCCTCACCTCTCCACAATTATTCAACCATTGTAGCTTGTAGGGACTATGATGCGGCCGGGCCAAGCACTTCCCAGGCGGACACCCATTCCGGTACTGACCCTGCACCAGCACGGCTGGGCCAAGCACTTCCCAGAAGGTCACCCCTCTTGGTACTGACCCTGCACCAACACGGCTCGCCCAAGCACTTCCCAGAAGGTCACCCATCCTAGTACTGACCCTTCACCAGCACGCTTAACTGGAAAGAACGCTAACCATTTCTATCAAAAGCTTAAGCTGTTAGCAAAGGTGCACCCATTTCCTTTATTTGGATCAGACATGGGCTCACCAGTCTCTTTCGACTATATGTGCCACCTTTATCGAACCTAATCCACAACCCTCCCAACCCTCGAACATATCATTCCCTCCTTCTTTAAGGAAGTTCGTCCTCGAACTTAGAGCAGTGGGACCAGACCCGATAATAGGCTTTGATACCAATTGATGCGGCCGGGCCAAGCACTTCCCAGACGGACACCCATTCTGGTACTGACCCTGCACCAGCACGGCTGGGCCAAGCACTTCCCAAAAGGTCACCCCTCCTGGTACTGACCCTGCACCAACACGGCTAGGCCAAGCACTTCCCAAAAGGTCACCCATCCTGGTACTGACCTTGCACCAGCATGCTTAACCGAAAAGAACGCTAACCATTTCTACCAAAAGCTTAAGCTGTTAGCAGAGGCGCACCCATTTCCTATATTTGGATCAAACATGGGCTCACCAGTCTCTTTCGACTATATGTGCCACCTTTATCGAACCTGATCCACAACACTCCAAACCCTCGGACATATCAGACTAGGATGTTTTGTGCATGCTAACCCTAATTTATTTATAAAATTAGTACTAGCAACATTTGCACAACTACCCCCCATCAATGATTATGTTGCACACTTTTCCATTCACAATGCAATGAGTATGGAAAATGTTCTCTCTTTGATTACTTTCTTCATCTTTAATTTGCATGTTTAAAGCTCTTCTAATAACTAAAGATTCACCATGGGCAGGATATTCAATTATATGTTCAATTTCCTCTAATGGTGGCATGTTATCATTATCATCACCACTTTCATGTTCACCAGCACTATCAATTTCACCATTATCTCGTATCAACATGATTTTCTTATTTGGACATTGAGATGCTATATGCCCTACTCCTAAACACCTAAAGCATTTAATGGTACTATGCTTTTGATTAGAGTTAGATGTTTTAGAGTTACCTTTAGGGTCAGCAGGAACTTGTTTTTCCTTTCCCTTCCAGGCAGCCTCCTTCCCTTTAGGATTATCATCTTTCTTTGGCCATTTTGAAGTGAAACTAGAGCTGGAATTAGAAAATCCCATTGCTGCTCCCTTGAGTTTCAGTTGCTTCTTCACTTTCATGGCCATGTGTACCATATCTTTAAGCTCCACATAATGATGTAATTCAATTATGTTAGCAATCTCTCTATTCAGCCCACTCAAAAATCGAGCCATAGTGATTTGTGGATCCTCCTCTATATTAGTTCTACTCATGATCATCTCCATCTCTTTATGGTAACCCTCCACTGACATGGATCCTTGAGTTAACCGTTGCAATCTTTGGTGAAGCTCCCTATAGTAGTAAGATGGTACAAATCTCTTTCTCATCACAGTTTTCATTTCAGCCCAAGTAGTGATGGTTCTTTCTCCATTTCCCCTCTTGGAAATCATCAATTGATCCCACCAAATTAGTGCATAATCTGTGAATTCAACTGCTGCAATTTTAACTTTCTTCATTTCACTATAATTATGACAATCAAACAACAAATCAACTTTTCTTTCCCATTCAAGGTAAGTTTCAGCATCATTTCTCCCCTTGAATGATGGTATCTTCATTTTTATGGAAGATATGTTACTGTCCCTTTGTTGAGGTCTTCTTTGAGCAATCGATTCCTCACTTTCTTCATCATCTTCCCTTTCTATCTCATCATCATTCATCATGTTTCCTCTCCCTCTATTCTGCCCCCTTCGATTAGTATCATTCTGCTGCCTTTGCATTATGCTGTCTACATCACCTCTCATGTTGTTTATGGCCAAATCAAACCTTTCAAATCTCCTTTGCATTGCCTCTAACATGAAGGCTATGTCATTTATGGTCATATCACGTTTTTCACTTCCAGAATTCCACATGGTGTAAGAAGAACCTACAAGAAAATGTTAGTAAAGAAAATTTCCTCACCTCACTCCCTTACGTGTTTCACTCAAGATCAGATTGTCACTCCTCTTGTATTTCACTCAAACCTTGGTCCTTTTTACCTCTCAATTCTTCTTTTATCAAGTTGAATTTCATAATTGAATCCACTTAAATCAAGTAAAACAAGTTTTGTTTTAAAGACTCTACAAGGAACCTAATGAACAAAATGAATTCAGCAATTCTAGAAGCAATTTAATTTTAAACAACAAGAATTGAAAGTTAACACAAGAAGCAAAAAGTATTTGTGTTAATCAAACCAAAGTAACTATGATTGAGAATTAGCTACTTAATGCATACAAGAAACAAGAGGTATATGAAAGAATGAAACTAAGAATACAAAGAAAAAACAATTCTAGATACTAAAAAAAAACAGAATTCAAATCACTCCAATGAGTAATCTGAATATGCAACCTAAATCTATTCCCAATGTAAGATATGCTCTAAATATCAGATTTTAAATGCTAAATGGATGCATAATGAGGAGCTGATGTAATTTGATGAAATATAATAAGGTAGCAAGCTGTTAATGGTATAAATATGCAAAAAATCTCAAACACTTGTGAAGAAAAATATTGGACAGAAACAGGTACGATTTTTTTTTCTTTTATGTTGAGGAAGTTAAATCTGATTCTCTTTTTTTTTTTTTATCTTTTCCTTCTTTTTTTTTTAACTTTCAGTAAACAAGGATAGAAATTGAAAAGTTAAACAAAAGTCCACAGATTTGAAGAATAAGAACAAGGTGCAACAAGAACAGAAAATGAAGAAACATAGAAACTGAATCTGATTTGTTTTTTTTTTCCTTTGGATAATTAAAACATAAAAGATACCTAGAGATTTATCTTCAAGCCAAAGCTCTAATACCAAATGATGCGAAACCCATGGATCAAATATTACATTTAGAACCCCACATACACATCTACCATAGAATCTTAGAACTCAAAAATAAATCCTCCCTACCAAACCCACAACTAACTTGTAATTGAGAACTTGGGTGATTGGGATGAAGAAATGAATTGATTTAAATGCCACAAGTCAGACTTGATAAGTTAGAACCAATTCTTCATGCAACAAGAATAAGAAGAAAACCTCTCAAACTTGAAAACACTTAGATTACAATGATAACAATTTGCCAATTCGTAGTCCACCTCTTAAGTTCTTTTTCCCATCCCTATACAGTTGGAAAAGAAGAACTAATGGCTTAAAAGTCTAGGTTTACATGTATCTAGTCATAATATCATTAATTATTCATCCACATCAATAATATAACCTAAATTACTGCCCATAATTCTAACAACATTGATGGGCAGATTCTACATGTATTTTGGTGTTGGTTCACATGTGTCTAGTCACACTAGCACTAAACCACATCAATATTATATTCCAAATTCGTGGTAATGCCCATCACCATACTTATGGGCAGATTCTTCATGCTTCTTGGTGAGTTTTTGACTTTCTCTTCATGATCCATCATATTCAGTACAAGTTGGTCTCCCTTTTCATTAATCCACCTTTGAATGAAGTGTTGGTACACATGCTGGAGTTTCTTTGATTTGATCTTGTGATTGGTCCACTTGGCATAATGATATCATCAACATATTTGCTGCCTTGTGTAGATTCATCAAGCTTGCTTATAGTTTCCTCATCACATAGACTCATGCTTTCACGCACATACCCCTTCTCCATAAGTTCACTCACTTGCCCTTGGATTTCCTTGGTCTCCTCAGGGTTGCATCTATCTAGTCTATTTGTTATGCTTGCACCGGGAATGAAATCAATTTGATGTTTAATTCCTCGAATTGGTGCATCTTCAGGAAAGAGATCTTCATATTCCTGCAATAAATCAACAATAACACTAGGCAAACTCTTGTCAAGCTCATTAGATATAATTAAAACATCCTTGTGCATAAGTACAAGTATAAGCTGCCTCATGGTTAGTGTTTTCCTCACATCAAGAACTTTGCCATGTTGGCTTCACGATCCTCATCCACATTAGCCCTTATCATGGCTATCTCTATTTCTTTGTGATATTCCTCCACACTCATGAAACCTTGTGTTAGGGTTTGTAAACGCTGGTGCAAGTCCCTATAATGGTGGCTAGGGATAAATTACTTTCTCATGATGCATTTCATCTCAAACCATGTCTCAACGGACCTTTAACCATTTTGACGCCTGTCTTTACACAATTGATCCTACTAAACAATAGCATAATCACAAAATTCAATAGCGGATAATTTTATCTTTTTCTCTTTAGAGTAGTTGTGGCACTCGAAGATCATCTCCTCCTTTCTTTCCCACTCCAAATAAGCGTTCAGGTCATTCTTTTCTTGGAAGGAAGGAATCTTCATTTTGATGCTGCCTATATTTTGATCAATGCCGTCAAACCTTGATCTCCTATTTTTCCTTCTAAGATAAGCGTCCCCTCCAATAATGGTTGCTTGATCATCATATGTGTCAATTCCTCTATCATATTCACCATTAGCAAAGGCTGGTTGCCTTCTATGCCTTGGCTCACCTTGCAATGTGGTAATCGCATCATCATGTTTTTCTAAATGATCTCTTACATCTCCAATCATTTTGAATATATGTTCAAATTGCTATTTTATTGCTTGAATTCTTTGATCATTTTAGGAATAACTCACATCTTTATCATTATTAGACATGTTTAAACCCTGAAAGAAGAAAATTTAAAATAACCTCACAAGATATTCCCTCAAGTGTTTCACTCGAAGATTTGATTCACACCACTGGTGTTTCACACAAAAATTTGGCTTGTCTCTATGCTGGTCTTACCATTCTTGCCTTTTACCTCTCTTACTTTCGCTTTGGGTTCATAAATGAACTAATCACTTAAACAAACCAAATTATATTATGGCAACTCAATGGATTGAAAAGGGCTGGTGAAGCGGAACCCCAAGACCCAAATTTGATTCTTAGAACTCTTTGTCAATTGATCAGATTTTCAATTACACCCAAGCAATCAAATTGTGATTTGTTCTTACACCTAAGAGCTCTTTCTTATTAGAACTCAACATACACAGAAGTTTCCCTTGAATCCCAATGAAATAAGCACTCAAAAACACAAGAAATAGGAATTAAAACTGATATACAAATGAACAATTCAATTGCAATTCAATCAACACCTTATGCATAAAAAATAAAAGAAAGTAAACTCTTTTTTTATTCATAAAATGATAATTCATAATTTTCTTGGATGCCTCAAACACAAAGCAAATAGCCCCTTTTATAGGGGTTTAGATCAGAAATAAAACACAACCTAATGCTAGATTAATCTCCTCCATAAATGCATTTGTAACTCCCATGGTGAATTGTTGTGGAACAACCAGCACACCGCAAGGATGAGCAAGAGTTAGGACGTGAGGAACAAGTTGAGGAGATCATCAATCCAATTATTCTGCCACAAGGTCCTATAACTAGATCGCGAGCCAAAAAGATTCAGCAAGCACTAATTTGCCATTTGCAAGATTTGGTGAATTTGGCTAACTATGGTTTGCAAGGAATTACAAGCTTGGAGACAAGACCAAAGGAAGTCAATTACAACTTGCTACAAGTTGAAATTCACAAATGAGGCTTGTAATTAATATGTATTAAGGCCCACTAGTTATGCTTATTTAAAAAGTAAGGGCCCTGTTTGTTTTGTATTAAATTAGAACTTTGTTTACTTTATTATTTCTTAAAATTTGATTAGAAAACCAAATGCTACTTAATAACCCTAATTAGGATTTAGCTATTTATATCTCATTTAGGGTTGTAAGACATCAGTTTTAGTTTTTGACAAATTATTAACCTAAAAGCCGAATTTGCTTTTATCTTTGTGTTCTTGAGTAGAATGCATGCTTAGAAACATTCAAGTAGTTTGATCAACTTTCTTGTGCAGTGTTTCGATTCTGGGGTTTAGGAACTAGTTTGTTTCGGAATCTTAGGTCTATGATCAATTCAAGGTAATCTGAAATCTAACCTAATCCTTGGAGGTTGTGCCGAATTCGACTAGGGGTTTTCAAGTTAATGCTGTGGGAGTTCGACATCAAGGAGTTCTCAGGCTTATTCTTGGAGGTTTCATATTATTTGGTATCAGAGCCTATGCTCTAGATTAGGAAGACCATGGCAGCATGATAGAAGGGCACAACATGATGGCTTTTCTAATAAGTATACCTTTACTTATGAAGGAAAGAAGGTTGTTCTAGCACCATTATCACCTCAAGAGGTGTATGAAGATCAGAAGAGGATGCTAGAGAGGGAGAAAGAAGTTTCGGCCAACATGAACCAAGGGGGTTCAAATTCGGCCAATGATGTTTCTTCAACACCCAAGGGAAATTCTAAGGGTAGAGAAAATAATAAAGTGAGTGAGTGCAGAAAGGGAAAAGAGGCCGAGAGTCAAAAGAAAGTAAGCAAACAAATAAATGGCCCATTGGTGAGAGAAAATAAGCAAGGAGAAAAAGCAAAACATACTTTATATGCAAGAGCAAGAGAGATAGATGTAGGGCAGCCTGTACTCATTATTATGTATAAAGAATCGTTACTTGCTGACAGTGAAGAATCTCTTGATTCTTTACCTTCTAGTTTTGTGTCTTTGTTGCATGATTTTGAGGATGTGTTTCCTAAAGACCTTCCTAGTGGTTGGCCACCATTAAGAGGGATTGAACATCAAATTGACTTCATACCCGGTTCTACAATTCCAAACCGGCCAGCATATAGGAGCAATCCTATGGAGACAAAAGAGATGCAAAGACAAGTTGAAGAGCTTTTGGAGAAAGGCTTGGTTCGCGAGAGCCTTAGTCCTTGTGCCGTTCCAGTCTTATTAGTACCCAAGAAAGATGGTTCTTGGAGGATGTGTGTTGATTGTAGGGCTGTGAACAAGATTACTGTGAAGTATAGACATCCCATTCCTAGACTTGATGACATGTTGGATGAATTACATGGGGCGAATTATTTCACAAAGATTGATCTTATGAGTGGTTATCATCAAATTCGCATGAAGCCTGGAGATGAATGGAAGACTGCCTTCAAAACAAAATATGGTTTGTATGAATGGTTAGTTATGCCTTTTGGTTTATCTAATGCACCTAGTACTTTCATGAGATTAATGAACCATGTTTTGAGAGCTTATTTAGGTAAGTTTGTGGTAGTTTACTTTGATGATATTCTAATTTATAGCAAAACTGAGGAAGAACATGTTGAACATGTTAGGAAAGTGCTTGAAATCCTTAGGGAGCAAAACCTTTATGCTAAGCTTAAGAAGTGTTCTTTTTGTCTAGATAGGGTTGTTTTTCTTGGTTTTGTTGTAAGTAAGCAGGGAATTGAAGTTGATCAAGAGAAGGTGAAAGCTATCCAAGAGTGGCCGAATCCTTCAAGTGTGACAGAAGTGAGGAGTTTTCACGGATTGGTAAGCTTCTATAGGAGATTTGTCCCTAATTTCTCTACATTGGCAGCCTCCTTGACTAGCATAATCAAGAAAGAAGTGGGATGTTTGGGGCAAGGAGCAACAAGAAGCATTTGATGCTTTGAAAGAGAAGCTTTCTACTGCACCCGTTTTAGCTTTACCTAACTTTGATTCTACTTTTGAAATTGAATGTAATGCTTCTGGTGTAGGTATTGGAGCTTTTTTGATGCAAGAGAAGAAGCCCATTGCATACTTTAGTGAAAAGCTTAATGGAGCAAAGCTAAATTATTCAACTTATGACAAGGAGCTATATGCTTTGGTGAGAGCATTGGAAGTATGGGAGCATTATTTGCTGCCCAAGGAATTAGTGATCCATTCAGACCATGAATCATTGAAGCATTTGAGAGGGCAAGGCAAGTTGAATAAAAGACATGCAAAATGGGTTAT
This sequence comes from Garcia nutans, assembly GCA_947685225.1. Lineage (NCBI taxonomy): Eukaryota > Viridiplantae > Streptophyta > Magnoliopsida > Malpighiales > Euphorbiaceae > Garcia > Garcia nutans. The sequence continues at coordinate 24,495,257 of CANTUV010000044.1, forward strand.
GAAGATTGAGAAGTTTCCTTATGTGATCAAATACAAGCAAGGTAAAGACAATGTAGTGGCAGATGCACTTTCAAGGAGGTACGCTTTACGTAATGTTTTGAGTACTAAATTGCTTGGATTTGAATGTATAAAGGACTTATATGTTGGTGATTCTGATTTCGGCAATGTTTATGATGCTTGTGAGCATGGTGCTTTTAATTCTTTCTATAGACATGATGGGTTTTTGTTTAAGGGTTCGAAATTATGCATGCCTTGATGTTCTATGAGAGATTTGCTAGTATTAGAATCACATTGTGGGGGGGTTTGATGGGGGCATTTTGGAGTTGATAAGACTTTAGACATGTTGAATGAACACTTTTATTGGCTGAATATGAAAAGGGATGTAATTCGGATTTGTAAGGCTTGTTTGGCTTGTAGGCAAGCTAAGTCTAAGTCTATGCCTCATGGTTTGTATATGCCATTACCCGTTCCTAGTTCTCCTTGGATGGACATTAGTATGGATGTTGTGGAACAACGAGCACACCACAAGGACGAGCAAGGCCTAGGACATGAGGACCAAGTTGAGGAGATCATCAATCCAATTATTCTGCCACAAGGTCCTATAACTAGATCACGAGCCAAAAAGATTCAGCAAGCACTAATTTGCCATTTGCAAGATTTGGTGAATTTGGCTAACTATGGTTTGCAAGGAATTACAAGCTTGGAGACAAGACCAAAGGAAGTCCATTACAACTTGCTACAAGTTGTAATTCACGAATGAGGCTTGTAATTAATATGTATTAAGGCCCACTAGTTATGCTCATTTAAAAAGTAAGGGCCCTGTTTGTTTGGTATTAAATTAGGACTTTGATTACTTTATTATTTCTTAAAATTTGATTAGAAAGTCAAACGCTACTTAATAACCCTAATTAGGGTTTAGCTATTTATATCTCATTTAGGGTTGTAAGACATCAGTTTTGAAGTTTTGGACGAATTTATTAACCAAAAGCCGAATTGCTTTTATCTTTGTGTTCTTGCTTGAATACATGCTTCAGAAACATTCAAGTAGTTTGATCAACTTTCTTGTGGAGTGTTTCAAATCTGGGATTTAGGAACTGACTTGTTTCGAAATCTTGGATCTTTGATCAATTCAAGGTAATCGGAAATCTAACCTAATCCTTGGGGGTTGTACCGAATTCGACTAGGGGTTTTCAAGTTAATGCTGTGGGGGTTCGAAATCAAGGGGTTCTCAGGCTTATTCTTGGAGGTTCCGTATCATTTGGTATCAGAGCTAGCGCTCTAGATCAGGTTTTATCCCTATCAATTTTGAATTCTTTGTTTATTTCGTTTCTTCTTTTGTTATTTGCTTTTTCGTTACTTTGATCCAATTGTTGAATTCGTTCTCTTTTTTTCCTTGTTCCTCTGAATTGTTTTCTTTGTGGGTTATTTTCGTTTTTGTTTTCTTCACCTGTTATTTGCGTTTTCGTTTTTCTTTGTGGGTTATTTTCGTTTTCGTTTTCATAAAACCTAAATTCGAAATTCAGGGAAAGTGTTCTAAATCCGAATCTTGTTCTTGTTATTCATTCTGATTTGAATTTGAAATTCACCAAAGTGTTCTAAATCTGAATCTTGTTCTTGTTATTCATTCTGATTTGAATTCGAAATTCACCAAAGTGTTCTAAATCCGAATCTTGTTCTTGTTATTCATTCTGATTTGAATTCAAAATTCACCAAAGTGTTCTAAATCCGAATCTTGTTCTTGTTAATCATTCTGATTAAGTTTCAAAATTCAAAGAAAGTGCTTCAAATTCGATCTTGTTCTAGTTACCTGATTGGAAAAAAAAAGTTTCGTGGTGTGAACTAGGGCTGCCCTTCAAAAGAGATAGTGAGCGGGAGCAAAAAAAAAAAAGAGTATAGAATCACTTTAAGAAAAATTTTTTGTTTCCCTTGTTATTTAGATGCTAAGGGTCGAATCTAGGTGGGTTAGAAGTAACTGAATTTTTTTTTTCTCACAAAATTTCAGATTTTGGGATACTACACACGAAAGGCTATTTGAGTTGTTTCATAAAGTGTGATTCACCTAAGAACGTAAAAGATATCAGCTTGAGAGGTGTGAGCTGAACCGTGAGTGATTTCATATATTGAGTGAAACACGAGAGACCAACCTTCATCTATTGAGTGTAAACACGTGAGGGAGTGTTGTGAGGCCTTTTATTTGTTTTGTGCTAACCTTTTATTGCAGGAAAAATGTCTGGGAGAGATGAAAGTGATAGCAGGGGTGTTCCGATTGATCCAGCTCGATTGCGTGAGGCGCAGCAAGCTGAATTTACACGTTTATACCGCACTATGGAGAACATAACAGAAACATTGGAGCTCATGGATTTGAGGTTGCAGAGTGTTGAAAGAGCCACACCGGAGCGCATTGAGAGGCAAAGAGGTGGCAGAAATCGAATGCAACAGCCTGAACATTTGGAAGATGAAAATGAGCTTGAGGAGGATAATGCAAGTCTGGTTGGAGGAGCTCTACATAGAGGTGGAGGTAGAGGAGGACGTGGTGCTGGTAGAGGTAGAGGAAGGATGAATAATAATCCTTTCTATGGTAGAAATCATGGTGACGATGAAGTCGTTGATAGGAGCTTGGGAAGCATCAAGCTGAAAATTCCTAATTTTCGTGGTAAATCGGATCCAGAAGCTTATTTGCAATGGGAGAAGCAGGTTGACCTCATATTTGATTGCCATCGATGTACTGAGTAAAAGAAGGTCAAGCTTATTGTTACTCAATTTACAGATTATGCTATAGCTTGGTGGGATCAGTTAGTGACTAGTAGAAGAAGGAATTTGGAGTATCCTATTGAGACTTGGGCTGATCTTAAATCCGTCATGAGGAAGAGGTTTGTGCCTAGACATTTCCATAGGGAAATCATGCAGAGACTTCAGGTTCTCAAGCAAGGAAGTAAAAGTGTTGATGACTACTACAAAGAGATGGAGATGTTGATGACTAGAGCTAACCTAGATGAGGATGTAGAGGCTACTATGGCACGTTTCTTGGCTGGTTTGAATTCTGATATTGCTGATCAGGTTGATTTGCAGCCATATGTGGAGTTAGAAGAGATGGTGCATATTGCCATCAAGGTGGAAAAAACAACTCCAAGGAAGACGACCATCAAGGTATTATTCAAAACCTGTTTCTAATTCTTTTTCTCCTTGGAATAGGGAAGGAAGGCGTGATTACAAGGAAAGAAACAAGGTTGGTCAAGATAGTGGGAAAGTGAAGGCCGAATCAAGTTCTAAAGACAAGTCCAAAGTTGAAGAGCCTAAGCTGCAAAATCGAGATATTAAGTGTTGGAAGTGCCAAGGTGTAGGACATATCAGCAAAGAATGTCCAAACAAGAGAGTTATGACCATGAGAAATGGTGAGATAGTGACTGATGAAGAGGAAGACGACAATGAGAGTGATGATGGTGAGATGCCAGCATTGGAAAGTTGTAGTGATGGGAGCATTGAAGAACCAATTAAGGGTGACTTGCTGGTTACTAGGCATGCTCTTAATATACAATTGAAGGAGGAAAACCATGAAGAAAAATGAGACAACTTGTTCCATACAAGGTGTCACGTTCAAGGCAAGGCTTGTAGTATGATTGTGGATGGTGGAAGCTGTACCAATGTGGTAAGTACATTTTTGGTTGATCGATTGGGGCTGCTTATGAAACTTCACCCACATCCTTACAAACTTCAGTGGCTAAATGATTGTGGAGAGGTTAAGGTAAATCGACAATCTATCATTTCTTTTTCCATTGGTAAGTATCATGATGAGGTGTTGTGTGATGTGGTGCCAATGCATGCTGGAGAGATTCTACTTGGATGTCCATGGCAGTATGATAGGCGAGCTAAGCATGATGGATATCTCAATCGGTATTCATTCACTAAGGATGGACGAAAGACAATTCTGACACCACTCTCTCCAAAAGAAGTGTATGAAGACCAATGTAAAATGGAAAGAATGAGACTTGAATTTGAAAAGAAAGAAAGAGAGAGTGACAAAAAAATGAGTGAAAAAAATCAGATTGTAAATGAAAAGAAAGAGAGAAAAGAAAAATCAAAACAAATTCAGTTTGAGAAAAATAGAGAAGGAGAGAAGAATGTGAGTTTGTTAGCTAGTACAAGTGAGGTTAAACATGCTTTTTACACCAAACAGCCTATGTTTGTGCTTTTGTGCAAAGAGGCTCGTTTAGATACTACTGTTTCTAACCAATCTTTGCCTAGTGTGTTTGTTGATCTTTTGCAGGAATATGCAGATTTGTTTCCCGAAGAAATGCCTGATGAATTGCCGCCAATCAGAGGCATAGAGCATCAAATTGATTTCATTCCTGGAGCTTCCATTCCCAATAGGCCAGCGTATCGAGCTAATCCTTTTGAGACAAAGGAGATACAAAAGCAAGTGGAGGAATTGCTAGCTAAGGGATATGTGAGGGAAAGCTTGAGTCCTTGTTCAGTTCCTGTTATTCTTGGCCAAAGAAGGATGGGACGTGGAGGATGTGCGTGGATTGCAGAGCCATCAATAAAATCACTGTAAAGAATCATCATCCTATTTTTAGACTAGATGATATGCTTGATGAATTACATGGTTCTTGTTTGTTCACAAAAAATTGATTTGAAATCTGGTTATTATCAAATTAGAATGAGTGTGGGTGATGAGTGGAAAACAGCATTTAAGACTAAATATGGGTTGTATGAGTGGTTGGTTATGCCGTTTGGTCTTACTAATGCACCTAGCACATTCATGCGTTTGATGAATCATGTGTTGCGTGAGCACTTGGGTAAATTTGTTGTTGTTTACTTTGATGATATTCTTGTTTACTCTAAGTGTTTGGATGATCATGTCATGCATGTGCATCTTGTGTTAGACATTCTTAGGCGTGAGAAGTTATATGCTAACCTTAAGAAGTGTAGATTTTGCATGGATAAGGTTCATTTTCTTGGTTTTGTGGTGTCTAGTCAAGGTATTGAGGTGATGAGGAAAAGGTAAAGGCTATTAGGGACTGGCTGAAACCTAAGAATGCTAGTGAGGTGAGGAGTTTTCATGGACTTGCTGGTTTTTATAGGAGATTCATTAGAAATTTCAGTACTATAGCTGCACCTTTGAATGAGTTAGTTAAGAAAAAATGTCGGATTTGTTTGGGGAGATGCACAAGAACATGCATTTAATGAACTTAAGGATAAATTGTGTAATGCACCCTTGCTTGCTTTGCCTAATTTTGATAAGACTTTTGAGGTTGAATGTGATGCAAGTGGCATAGGAATTGGAGCTGTTTTGATACAGGATCAAAGGCCATTGATGTACTTTAGTGAAAAGCTAAGTGGAGCGGCTTTGAAGTATCCGACATATGATAAGGAGTTATATGCATTGTTTCGAGCTTTGCATACATGGCAGCATTATTTGTGGTCAAAAGAGTTTGTGATACATACTGACCATGAGAGTTTAAAGCATTTGAAGGGTCAAGATAAGCTGAATCGTAGGCATGCCAAATGGGTGGAGTTCATAGAAACATTCCCATATGTGATTAAATACAAGCGAGGTAAGGAGAATGTAGTGGCTGATGCGTTGTCGCGAAGGTATGTTTTACTTAATTCTCTTAGTGCTAGATTGTTGGGTTTTGAGCATATTAAGGGATTATATGTTAGTGATGTGGATTCTGGTGACATATATAATTCGTGTGGTGATGTGGCTGTTTTGAAAGACTTTCATTTGTTTGATGGTTTTTTGTTCAAGAAAAGTAGATTGTGTATTCCTAAGTGTTCCATGAGAGAGTTGTTAGTTAAGGAAGCCCATGGAGGAGGCTTGATGGGTCATTTTGGGGTAAGTAAGACCTATGATGTGTTGATAGAACATTTTTATTGGCCTGGTATGAAACATGATGTGCATAAAGTTTGTGAGCATTGCATAACATGTAGAGAAGCTAAGTCTAGGTTGAAACCGCATGGTTTGTACACGCCATTACCTGTTCCTAATGGACCTTGGACTAATTTGTCTATGGATTTTGTGCTTGGTTTGCCTAAAACTAGGAGAGGTCGTGATAGTATATTTGTTGTGGTTGATAGATTTAGTAAAATGGCTCATTTTATACCATGTCATAAAACTGATGATGCAAAATTGATTGCTGATTTGTTCTTTAAAGAGGTTGTGCTTTGGCATGGCATACCCAAAAGCATTGTTAGTGATAGAGATGTTAAGTTTTTGAGTCATTTTTGGAGTGTTTTGTGGGGAAAGTTGGGAACTAAGTTGCTGTTTTCTACTACTTGCCATCCTCAAACCGATGGTCAAACTGAGGTTGTGAATCAAACATTGATTACTTTGCTTAGGGCAGTAATAGAAAAGAATATTAGGATGTGGGAGGATTGTTTACCTTTTGTGGAGTTTGCTTACAATAGGGCTGTTCATAGCACTACTAATTGTTCTCCATTTGAAATTGTTTATGGTTTTAATCCGCTTACTCCTTTGGACTTTTTGCCATTGCCATCTAATGATTTTGTGAGTGTTGATGCTAGTTCAAAGGCAGATTTCATGAGGAAGTTACATAAGCAGGTTAAGGAAAGGATTGAGAATCAAAATGCCAAAGTAGCTTCTAGAGTGAATAAAGGAAGAAAGCCAATGCTTTTTCAGCCTGGTGATTGGGTTTGGGTACATTTTTGCAAAGAAAGGTTCCCACAACAATGCAAGTCTAAGTTAAATCCACGTGGAGATGGTCCTTTTCAAATACTTGAAAGGATTAATGATAATGCGTATAAAGTGGATTTGCCAGGTGAGTATAATGTGAGTGCTTCGTTTAATGTTGCTGATTTAAGTCCTTTTGATGTAGGTGATGCTTATGATTCGAGGACGAATCCTTTTGAGGAGAGGGGAAATGTTGTGGAACAACGAGCACACCACAAGGACGAGCAAGGCCTAGGACGTGAGGACCAAGTTGAGGAGATCATCAATCCAATTATTCTGCCACAAGGTCCTATAACTAGATCGCAAGCCAAAAAGATTCAGCAAGCACTAATTTGCCATTTGCAAGATTTGGTGAATTTGGCTAACTATGGTTTGCAAGGAATTACAAGCTTGGAGACAAGACCAAAGGAAGTCCATTACAACTTGCTACAAGTTGTAATTCATGAATGAGGCTTGTAATTAATATGTATTAAGGCCCACTAGTTATGCTCATTTAAAAAGTAAGGGCCCTGTTTGTTTGGTATTAAATTAGGACTTTGATTACTTTATTATTTCTTAAAATTTGATTAGAAAGCCAAATGCTACTTAATAACCCTAATTAGGGTTTAGCTATTTATATCTCATTTAGGGTTGTAAGACATCAGTTTTGAAGTTTTGGACGAATTTATTAACCAAAAGCCGAATTGCTTTTATCTTTGTGTTCTTGCTTGAATACATGCTTCAGAAACATTCAAGTAGTTTGATCAACTTTCTTGTGGAGTGTTTCGAATCTGGGATTTAGGAACTGACTTGTTTCAAAATCTTGGATCTTTGATCAATTCAAGGTAATCTGAAATCTAACCTAATCCTTGGGGGTTGTACCGAATTCGACTAGGGGTTTTCAAGTTAATGCTGTGGGGGGTTCTAAATCAAGGGGTTCTCAGGCTTATTCTTGGAGGTTCTGTATCAATGGACTTTGTTTTAGGATTACCAAGGACTAAGAGGGGGAGAGATAGCATATTTGTGGTTGTTGATAGGTTTAGTAAGATGGCACACTTTATCCCATGTCATAAGAGTGATGATGCTAGTTTAGTGGCCGAACTCTTCTTTAGGGAGGTGGTTCGAATTCATGGGATACCAAAATCCATAGTTTTTGATAGAGACACCAAGTTTTTGTCTCACTTTTGGCGTGTGCTTTGGGGAAAGTTAGGTACCAAGTTGTTATTTTCCACCACTTGTCATCCTCAAACGGATGGACAAACAAAAGTAGTAAACAGAACTTTAGGTACCATGTTGAGAGCTTTAATGGGTAAAAATTTGAGTTCTTGGGAAGATTGTTTGCCATTTATTGAGTTTGCTTATAATCGTGCTATTCATTCTTCTACAGGATATTCACCTTTTGAGCTTGTTTATGGTTTTAACCCACTAACAGTTTTGGATCTTATTTCTTTACCTTCTCATGAACTTGTTAGTTTAAATGGTGAGAAGAAAACTAAATTGGTGAAAGAGATGCATGAGAAAGCAAGGGCGAATATTGAGAAAAGGAACAAGAGATATGCTTATTCTGCAAATAGAGGGAGACGTGAGATGATGTTTCAAATAGGAGATTGGGTTTGGGTGCATTTTCGAAAAGAGAGGTTTCCTAACCAAAGGAAGAACAAGTTGCAAGCAAGGGGAGATGGCCCATTCCAAGTGCTGGAGAAGATTAATGACAATGCCTACAAGATCGACTTACCAGGTACGTATAATGTTAGTGCTACTTTCAATGTAAGTGATCTTTCTCCTTTTGATGATGCAGATTTGAGGACAAATCTTTTTGAAGAGGGGGAGAATGATGCAAGAAAGGATCCCTTGAAGCTAGCAAGTGGACCAATCACTAGGAGCAAAGCAAAGAGATATCAAGCAAGTATGGCTTTGCATATTCAAGAAGAGATTTCCAAAGAGCTTCAAGAATTATCATTCAAGAAGATGGAGATAGAGCTTGAAGAAGGCACACCAAAGCTGATTATGATGCTTAGTGTGGAAGCTAAAGGCTAGCTAAAGAAAGGTCCAACGTGCAAGAAAGGTCCATGGGGGTTCATATAAACCTTGGGAAGTAATTTAAGGCCCATGGACAGCTCAAATAGTGTGGGTCGTTTCTTATGTTGAAGGGATTAGTTTGGTTGTTTCCATACTTTATATTTTCCTTAGTGGATTAGGATTTTGTTTCCATACTTTATATTTTTCTTAGTGGATTAGGATTTTGTTTCCATACTTAATGTTTTCCTTATGCAATTAGGAATGTTTTCCTTATGCAATTAGGAATATTTTCCTTATGCAATTAGGAATGTTTTAGTCTTAATTTTCCATATGCAATTAGGAATTTTGTAACCCTTATTTAAGGGCACTATTAGGCCAAATTTGATATACAACAATTAATAAAAAATTTCTAATTCTTCTACAATTTCTTCTTGTGAATTTTTGTGTGAGAGAGAATAGAGTGGATTCTTTAATTCTTTCTTTGCATCAAGAATTAGGTTTACTTATCAAAAAGAGTTGTGGCGTTTTCCTTCTTCTTACCAACTAAATCCTTCAATCATAGTGAGTTCGCGTCTCTTTATAGGCGTTGGGTTCCTTAGGAGATGATTATCAAGTTTCAAGGAGTTCTCTACCATTGTTATACGTTGGGTTTGCTGCCATCGTTGCTAAGGGTCCGCGTCAGCAGCATTATTTGTGGTCAAAAGAGTTTGTGATACATACTGATCATGAAAGTTTAAAGCATTTGAAAGGTCAAGATAAGCTGAATCGTAGACATGCCAAATGGGTGGAATTCATAGAAACATTTCCATATGTGATTAAATACAAGCGAGGTAAAGAGAATGTAGTGGCTGATGCGTTGTAGCGAAGGTATGTTTTACTTAATTCTCTTAGTGCTAGATTATTGGGTTTTGAGCATATTAAGGAATTATATGTTAGTGATGTGGATTTTGGTGACATGTATAATTCGTGTGGAGATGTGGCTGTTTCAAAAGACTTTCATTTGTTTGATGGTTTCTTGCTCAAGGGAAATAGATTGTGTATTCCTAAGTGTTCCATGAGAGAGTTGTTAGTTAAGGAAGCACATGGAGGAGGTTTGATGGGTCATTTTGGGGTAAGACCTATGATGTGTTGATAGAACATTTTTATTGGCCTGGTATGAAACATGATGTGCATAAAGTTTGTGAGAATTGCATAACATGTAGAGAAGCTAAGTCTAGGGTGAAACCACATGGTTTGTACACGCCATTACCTATTCCTAATGGACCTTGGACTGATTTGTCTATGGATTTTGTGTTTGGATTACCTAAAACTAGGAGAGGTCGTGATAGTATATTTGTTGTGGTTGATAGATTTAGTAAAATGGCTCATTTTATACCATGTCATAAAACTGATGATGCTAAATTGATTGCTGATTTGTTCTTTAAAGAGGTTTTTCGTTTGCATGGCATACCCAAAAGCATTGTTAGTGATAGAGATGTTAAGTTTTTGAGTCATTTCTGGCGTGTTTTATGGGGAAAATTGGGGACTAAGTTGTTGTTTTCTACTACTTGCCATCCTCAAACCGATGGTCAAACTGAGGTTGTGAATCGAACATTGATTTCTTTGCTTAGGGCAGTGATAGAAAAAAATATTAGGGTGTGGGAGGATTGTTTACCATTTGTGGAGTTTGCTTATAATAGGGCTGTTCATAGCAATACTAATTGTTCTCCATTTGAAATTGTTTATGGTTTTAATCTGCTTACTCCTTTGGATATTTTGCCATTACCATCTAATGATTTTGTGAGTGTTGATGCTAGCTCAAAGGCAGATTTTGTGAAGAAGTAACATAAACAGGTTAAGGAAAGGACTGAAAAGCAAAATGCTAAAGTAGCTTCTCGAGTGAATAAGGAAGCCAATGATTTTTCAGCATGGTGATTGGGTTTGGGTTCATTTTCGAAAAGAACGGTTTCCACACCAAAGAAAGTCCAAGTTAAACCCACGAGGAGATGGTCCTTTTCAGATACTTGAAAGGATTAATGACAATGCATATAAAGTGGGTTTGCCAGGTGAGTATAATGTAAGTGCTTCGTTTAATGTTGCTGATTTAAGTCCTTTTGATGTAGGTGATGCTTTTGATTCGAGGACGAATCCTTTTGAGGAGAGGGGAAATGTTGTGGAACAACCAGCACACTGCAAGGATGACCAAGAGTTAGGACGTGAGGAAAAAGTTGAGGAGATCATCAATCCAATTATTCTGCCACAAGGTCCTATAACTAGATCGCTAGCCAAAAAGATTCGGCAAGCACTAATTTGCCATTTGCAAGATTTGGTAAATTTGGCTAATTATGGTTTACAAGGAATTACAAGCTTGGAGACAAGACCAAAGGAAGTCAATTACAACTTGCTACAAGTTGAAATTCACGAATGAGGCTTGTAATTAATATGTATTAAGGCCCACTAGTTATGCTTATTTAAAAAGTATTATTTTTTATTAAATTAGAACTTTGTTTACTTTATTATTTCCTAAAATTTGATTAGAAAACCAAATGCTACTTAATAACCCTAATTAGGGTTTAGCTATTTATATCTCATTTAGGGTTGTAAGACATCAGTTTTAGTTTTTGACAAATTATTAACCTAAAAGCCGAATTTGCTTTTATCTTTGTGTTCTTGCTTAGAAACATTCAAGTAGTTTGATCAACTTTCTTGTGGAGTGTTTCGATTCTGGGGTTTAGGAACTAGTTTGTTTCAAAATCTTAGGTCTATGATCAATTCAAGGTAATCTAAAATCTAACCTAATCCTTGGAGGTTGTGCCAAATTCGACTAGGGTTTTTCAAGTTAATGCTGTGGGGGTTTGACATCAAGGAGTTCTCAGGCTTATTCTTGGAAGTTCCGTATCATGAATGGTCAAGCCTTCAAATTCAAAACTGAAATTCCTCTCTTTAAATGGATGTATCTTGATAGAATATGGGTAAATGGTAGTGGAACATTGTTTTAATGGCTAATTATAATGGTTGGTGGTTATGTTCAAAGGAATTTAAAAGGTCTTTGAAGAAGAGGTTAAAAAAAAAACAAATTTAAACCTTAAAAATAAGCAAAATTCGGCCAACTTGGCCCACACCTCAAAGAACCCAAAAAATGAGCCCAAATGCACTTAAGCTTGATTCAAGTCTTCTAGCCCAATTTTATTGACATATTTAGGCTCTCCATTGTTTCCATATATGGACTTTTTATGTTTAGACATCCCATATTCAAAATGTTTTTGTACATAAATTTGAAGTTGATCTTTTAGGCTTTTTGCACGTGACTTTATGATCGGGCCAACGAGACTGTCCATGTCGGGAAAAGTTTCTTTATTTGCAATCAATTTCAAATCATCTGTTTTGCTCTCTTGACCATCTTGGGTGGCATTTGTATCATTTTTCCTCCCCTCAAAAGGATTCATCCTCAAATCTTCACCTACATCAAGATCAAAGGGAGTCAAGTCAAAAACATTGAATGTAGTCAAAACACCATACTCACCTGGAAGACCAACTTTATATGCATTATCATTGATCTTTGCTATAATTTGAAATGGTCCATCCCCACGTGCATCTAGTTTGGATTTTCTTTTTGAAGGGAATTTCTCTTTGTTTAAGTGAACCCAAACCTAATCTCCATGTTCAAAAGACATCCTGCACCTTCCTTTATTAACTCGAGAAGTAATTTGCTCATTTTGCTTCTTTATTTTTTGCCTTGCTTTGTCATGAATGGCGTTCACCATTTCTGCCTTTCTTATGCCCATTTATGTTAGAAATTTCATTCAATGGAATAGGCAAAAGATCCAAAGGGGTTAGTGGATTAAAACCGTATACAATTTCAAAAGAAGAAAAACCAGTGGAAGAATGCACACTTCTATTATATGCAAATTCAACAAATGGTAAACTGTCTTACCAAGTTTTTATATTCCTTCCAATCAAAGCATGCAACAATGATCCAAGAGTTCTATTTACTACTTCGGTTTGCCCATCAGTTTAAGGGTGTGAAGTAGTGAAAAACAACAAATTTGTCCCAAGTTTGGACCATAAAACTCACTAAAAATGGCTTAAAAACTTAACATCCCTATCAGACACAATTGTCTTAGGAATGTCATGCAAACGTACAATCTCACGAAAGAACAAATTAGCTATGTATGTGGCATCGTTAGTTTTGTGACATGGTATAAAGTGTGCCATTTTAGAAAATCGATCCCTAATAACAAAAATTGAGTCTCAACCCTTTTTAGTCCTAGGCAGCCTGATGCGGCTGGGCCAAGCACTTCCCAGGTGGTCACCCATCCTGGTACTGACCCTGCACCAGCATGCTTAACCAGAAAGAATGCTAACTATTTCTACCAAAAGCTTAAGCTGTCAGCAGAGGCGCACCCAAATTAGCTATGTGTGTGGCATTGTTAGTTTTGTGACCTGGTATAAAGTGTGCCATTTTAGAAAATTGATCCACAATAACAAAAATTGAGTCTCGACACTTTTTAGTCCTAGGCAGCCTGATGCGACTAGGCCAAGCACTTCCCAAGAGGTCACCCATCCTGGTACTGACCCTGCAGCAGCATGCTTAACCAGAAAGAATGCTAACTATTTCTACCAAAAGCTTAAGTTGTCAGTAGAGGCACACCCATTTCATTTATTTAGATCAAACATGGGCTCACCAGTCTCTTTCAACTTTATGTGCCACCTTATCGAACCTGATCCACAATCCTCCAAACCATTGAACTTATCACAGCCCCAATAAAAAATCCATAGAAATATCAACCCATGGATGAGTAGGAATAGGCAATGGCATGTATAATACTGTGGTTAAGTTCTAGATTTAGCTTGCCTACAAGATATATATCGTGAACAAATTTTCTCAACATCTTTGCACATATTAGTCCAAGAGAAATGATCATGTAAAATGTTCAATGTTTTATCTATACCAAAATGCTCCATAAGTCCCCTGCTATGTGCTTCTCGAATAAGCAATTCTCTCATTGAGCTATTAGGCACACACAACTTTCCTTTTTTAAATAAAAATCCCTCATGCCTATAAAAGTCATTGAATGCCACATGTTCACAAGCATCATACGCATTTGAAAAATCACTATCATTCACATATAATTCTTTCAAAAGTTCAAATCCCAACAATTTAGAAGAAAGAGTTGAAATCAGATTATTCCTTCGTGAAAGTGCACCAGCCACAACATTTTCTTTTCCTTTCTTATATTGGATGACATAAGGAAAAGTGATGAGGACCAACAAGCTTGAGTCCATTCGGCTAATGATGAAAATGCAAAGAAAGACCCTTTAGCCATTCATGGAAGCCCAATAACAAGAGCTAGAGCAAAAAAGATGATGGAAATATTAACTTGCTTAATTGAAGACATTTGGAAGAAACAAGCTCAATGTGATGCAACTAACTTATTATGGGAGGAACAAAAGTCAAAGATTGCAAACATGATCCAAGCATATTCAAATATGAAGACAATAGTCTAACCCATATTGTCTGAATCAATCCAGCCCATTGAAGAATAAAGGGCCATTTAGCCTTGATTAAGTGAGCATAGATCTTGGGCTGTCATTTTATGTTATTTATTAATTTGGGTTTATTTTATTTGCTTTATGAAATCAACATATCAGAGTTAGGGTTTCATTCTTGTTAAAGTTTGAGTTTTGGCTAACTATGGTTTGCAAGGAATTACAAGCTTGGAGACAAGACCAAAGGAAGTCAATTACAACTTGCTACAGGTTGTAATTCACGAATGAGGCTTGTATTAAGGCCCACTAGTTATGTATTAAGGCCCACTAGTTATGCTCATTTAAAAAGTAAGGGCCCTGTTTGTTTGGTTTTAAATTAGGACTTTGATTACTTTATTATTTCTTATATTTTGATTAGAAAGCCAAACGCTACTTAATAACCCTAATTAGGGTTTAGCTATTTATATCTCATTTAGGGTTGTAAGAGATCAGTTTTGAAGTTTTGGACGATTTTATAACCAAAAGCCGAATTAGCTTTTATCTTTGTGTTCTTGCTTGAATACATGCTTTAGAAACATTCAAGTAGTTTGATCAACTTTCTTGTGGAGTGTTTCGAATCTGGGATTTAGGAACTAAACTGTTTCGAAATCTTGGATCTTTGATCAATTCAAGGTAATCTGAAATCTAACCTAATCCTTGGGGGTTGTGCCGAATTCGACTAGGGGTTTTCAAGTTAATGCTGTGGGGGTTCGAAATCAAGGGGTTCTCAGGCTTATTCTTGGAGGTTCCGTATCAATACACCTCTGGAGGTGATAATGGTGCTAGAACAACCTTCTTTCCTTCATAAGTAAAGGTATATTTATTAGAAAAGCCATCATGTTGTGCCCTTCTATCATGCTGCCATGGTCTTCCTAATAGCAAATGTCCAGCTTGCATTGGCACTACATCACAAAAAACCTCATCTTTATACCACCCAATGGAGAATGGTACCTTGACTTGCTTCAACACTTTTACTTCCCCAGCGTCATTAAACCATTGCAACTTGTAAGGATTGGGATGTTTAAAACAAGTTAACCCCAATTTATCCACCATTGTAGTACTAGCACCATTGGTACAACTTCCACCATCAATGATAAGTGTACAAACCTTACCATTCACCAAACACCTAGAGTGAAAAAGATTCTCCCTTTGATCCAAGCCTTCTTCCTTGACTTGAATATTCAAGGCTCTTATAGTAACAAGCATCTCTCCATGTTCAGCATTCAAGACTTGATTCTCCCAAGCCTCTTCATCATATTCGGCCCTATCACCACATTTGGCCTCCTATTCTTCTTCATGTTCAGATTCTGATTCAATTTCCCGTTCTTGGGTTGCAATCATCACTCTCTTATTCGGACATTGAGAAACAATGTGTCCACTTCCCAAACACTTGTAGCATTTAATTTCCCTACTTGGAGTAGGTCTAGAAGGTGTTTCCTTGGCTGTTTTTGCATCCCCATCATTCGGCTTCTTGAAATTAGGATTGTAGGAAGAATTCTTTTAGAAAGAACCCTTGTAATCCCCTTTGTAGGAACCTCCACTCGAACTTGAACCCTTGAAGTTTGAAAAATTTCCACTAGCTTTAGAGTAGCCAGTTTTCTAAATAGCTTTATTCTTCAATCTTCTCTCTATCTTCATGGCCTTTTGAACTAACTCTTCTATTGTGTTGAATTCATACATCTCTAATTCATTGGCTATGTTCAAATTCAATCCCCCAAGAAATCGTGACATCTTCTTGTCTTCATCTTCATCAATATTTGCCCTAGCCATGATCATCTCCATCTCTTTGTGGTACTCTTCCACACTTCTTCCACCTTGAACTAATCTTGCTAGTCGATTGTACAATTCCCGAATATAGTGAGATGGTACAAATTGGCTCCTCATTAGTTCTTTCAAGGTTGACCATTCAGGAATAGGCCTCATACCTTTCCCTCTTCTATTAGCTTTTGATGCAAGAAAGGATCCCTTGAAGCTAGCAAGTGGACCAATCACTAGGAGCAAGGCAAAGAGATATCAAGCTAGTATGGCTTTGCATATTCAAGAAGAGATTTCCAAAGAACTTCAAGAATTATCATTCAAGAAGATGGAGATAAAGCTTGAAGAAGGCACACCAAAGCTGATTATGATGCTTAGTGTGAAAATGGAAGCTAAAGGCTAGCTAAAGAGGTCCAACGTGCAAGAAATGTCCATGGGGATTCATATAAAGCCTTGGGAAGTAATTTAAGGCCTTAGTAAGATGATGGAAGTGATTGGAAGAAAAGCTTGGAGTGCAGCCAGTTTCACACGTACCTGTGAGATTTCTGAAGCCCTGTGAGAATAGCTGGATGGACCCACTGCTTAAAGATTATTAATTCTGTTCAATGGGCCACGTTTTATATCATTATGGAAGGCTTAAAAATAGGATTTTGTTTCCATACTTAATATTTTCCTTAGTGGATTAGGATTTTGTTTCCATACTTTATATTTTCCTTAGTGGATTAGGATTACTTTATGTTTTTCCTTATGCAATTATGAATGTTTTCCTTATGCAATTAGGAATGTTTTTCCTTATGCAATTAGGAATGTTTTTCCTTAATGCAATTAGGAATGTTTTCCTTATGCAATTAGGAATGTTTTCCTTATTCAATTAGGAATGTTTTAGTCTTAATTTTCCATATGCAATTAGGAATTTTGTAACCCTTATTTAAGGGCACTATTAGGCCAAATTTGATATACAACATTTAATAAAAATTTTCGAATTCTTCTACAAGTTCTTCTTGTGAATTTTCGTGTGAGAGAGATTAGAGTGGATTCTTTAATTCTTTCTTTGCATCAAGAATTAGGTTTACTTATCAACAAGAGTTGTGGCATTTTCCTTCTTCTTACCAACTAAATCCTTCAATCATAGTGAGTTCGCGTCTCTTTATAGGCGTTGGGTTCCTTAGGAGGTGATTATCAAGTTTCAAGGAGTTCTCTACCGTTGTTATACGTTGGGTTTGCTGCCATCGTTGCTAAGGGTCCACGTCAAGAATTAAACACAAGATTTTTTTTTTGTTAGAGAATGCCACAAACCAAATTAGTTTGATAAGTTTAAAGTTCATGAAAGAGCTTAAGCAAAACCACTCATAAAGAGCAAATTCAGATTGTCATTCATCAATGGTATTCTTACAAATTAGTTTGGCTTTGATATTTATAGCCAAAGTGAGGTAAAAGAAACCTAAATGGCTGTTATTATAGCTCTTCCACGTTCTTCCCTTTCATCCCCACTAACTCTCATTGAAAAGAGGTGTTATACATTAAAAGCATTCATTTTGTAACTCCCAAATGACAACTGATCACACCCCAAACTAAATGCACTCATTTGTAACTCCCAAATGACAACTGATCAAAAACTCAAACTTTAACAAGAATAAAATCCTAACTCTGATATGTTGATTTGACAAAGCAAATAAAGTAAACATAAATTAATAAATAACATAAAATGACAGCCTAAGATCCATGCTCACTTAATCAAGGCTGAATGGCCCTTTATTCTTCAATGGGTTGGATTGATTCAGACAATGTCAATTAGAGTATTGTCTTCATATTTAAACATGCTTGGATTATGTTTACAATCTTTGACTTTTGTTCCTCCCATAATAAGTTAGCTGCATCACGTTGAGCTTCTTTCTTCCAAATGTCTTCAATTAAGCAAGTTGATGTTTCCATCATCTTTTTGGCTCTAGCTCTTGTTATTGGGTCTCCATGAATGGCTAAAGGGTCTTTATTTGCATTTTTATCATTAGCCGAATGGACTCAAGCTTATTGGTCCTCATCATTCCCCCTTTCCTCAGAAGGATTCATCCTTGAATCTGCTCCTTCATCACCTACATCAAGCAAAGACAAATCAAAAACATTAAAGGTAGCACTTACATTGCCATACTCACTAGGCAATTGTAGCTTGTATGCATTGTCATTGATTCTTTGTAGGACTTGAAATGGTCCATCTCCTCTCGGCATCAGGTTAGACTTCCTTTGACTTGGAATTCTTTCCTTTCTCAAGTGTACCCAAACCCAATCCCCTGATTCAAATATGACTTTCTTTCTTCCCTTGTTGTGTGGCTTTTCATATTGTTGATTTTTTTCTCTATTTGAGCACGCACCCTCTCATGTAAGTATTTAACAAATTCAGCCTTCTTCTTTCCTTCCAAATTAGCTTTTTCAATGGGTAATGGCTGTAAATCCATAGGTGTTAATGGATTGAAAACATATACAACCTCAAAAGGTGAATAATTTGTTGTAGCATGATTACTCCTATTGTTGGCAAACTCAACATGTGGCAAATATTCTTCCCAATTCGTATGATTTCTTTGAATTATTGCCCTCAATAGTTGTGAAAGAGTTCTATTGACCACCTCTGTTTGTCCATCAGTTTGTGGATGACACGATGCTGAGAATAGAAGCTTTGTTTCCAACATGCTCCAAAGTGTCTTCCAAAAGTGGCTAAGGAACTTGACATCTCTATCACTAACAATTGTCCTTGGAACTCCATGCAATCTCACAATTTCTTTGAAGAACAGCCCCACAACATGAGTTGCATCCTTCGTCTTATGGCATGGAATGAAATGTGCCATTTTGCTAAACCTGTCAACAACAACAAAACATAATCTTTCCCTCCCCTTGACCTAGGTAATCCTAAAACAAAGTCCATGGAAATGTCTACCTAATGTTCAATTGGTATGGGAAGTGGTGTATACAACCCATGACGCATCAATTTGGATTTGGCTTGTTTACAAGTAATGCATCTCTCACAAATTCTCTCAACATCTCTTTTCATTTTGTGGCTAAAAGAAATGATCACTTAAAACATCTAAAGTTTTTCTCACACCAAAATGCCCCATCAAACCCCACCATGTGCCTCCCTCACAAGCAACTCTCTCAAAGAAGATTGAGGCACGCATAGCTTATTTTCTTTGAAAAGAAAACCATCCAGCCTATAAAACTTGCCAAAACCCCTTTCTCACATGCCTCATAAATATTAGCAAAATCAAGGTCTGAATTATATAAATCCTTAATTAAGTTAAAACCCATACTTGTTCTTAATTAGCAGTTTAAAAGCATCAACTTGTTCTTTTCTCCACTTATAACCCACATTCTTTTTAATGCATTCAGTTAAAGGTGCAGCAATTATAGAAAAATCTCTAATGAATCTCCTATAAAAGCTAGCAAGACCATGAAAACTCCTAACATCATGCACACTAGTAGGTTTTGGCCAATCTCTAATTGCTTTTACTTTTTCTTGATCAACATGAATTCCTTTGTCATTAACAATATATCCAAAAAAAAGTAATTTCATTAGTGGAAAAAGTGCATTTCTTAATATTAGAATATAACTTTTCTTGCCTTAACACATCAAAAACAACCTTTAAATGTGTTCCATGCTCATCTAAATACACAAGAATATCATCCAAATAAACCACCACAAACTTTCCAATGAAAGCACGCAAAACATGATTCATTAATCGCATAAAAGTACTCGGTGCATTAGTTAAGCCAAATGGCATTACTAACCATTCATACAAACCATGTTTAGTTTTGAAAGCAATTTTCCATTCATCACCTTCACGCATTCTAATTTGATAATATCCGATTTTAAATTAATTTTAGAAAAAACACAAGAACCATGCAATTCATCCAACATATCATCTAGCCTAGGAATAGGATGTCTATACTTCACCGTTACTTTGTTGATGGCTTGGCAATCAACACACATCCTCCATGAACCATCCTTTTTAGGCACCAATAATACAGAACTGGACATGGACTCATGCTTTCACGCACATACCACTTCTCCATAAGTTCACTCACTTGCCTTTGGATTTCCTCAGGGTTGCATCTATAAGCTGGCTGATTTGGTATGCTTGCACTGGGAATGAAATCAATTTGATTTTCAATTCCTCGAATTGGTGGCAAACCCTTAAGCACATTTTCAGGAAAGAGATCTTCATATTCCTGTAATAAAATCAATAATAACAATAGGCAAACTCTTGTCAAGCTTGTTAGATATAATCAAAACATCCTTTTACATAAGTATAAGTATAAGCTACCTCATGGTTAGTGTTTTCCTCACATCACTCATTTTTGCATAAACACTCATTTTTCTTTCATTCATTCCTCCCTTATTTTCTCTCCCCTTGTGTTTCCCATTGCTCTCATTCTGACCACTCATCTCACCTTTTTCTTTTTTCTCTCTTTCTTGCTCCCTCCCCAAAGTTTCAGCCAATGAAAATTCAAGTTCTTCTTATTGCTTTTTTATTCTCAATTGGTCTTCAAAAATGGCCTTTGGAGACAAAGGTCCAAGTTGGTATTTCTGTCCAATCATGATCAAAGAATATCAATTCTTAAACCCATCATGTATGACCCTTCAATCATATTGCCATAGTCTCCCCAACAACATGTGACCAGCATGCATAGGAACCACATCACACAACACCTCATCTTTATATCTACCAATAGAGAAAGAAACTAATACTTGCTTATTCACCTTCACAACACTACTATGATTCAACCATTGTAACTTGTACAGTTTTGGATGTTTAGTAGTAGGTAATTTTAGTTTTTCCACAAGCAAAGAACTAGCCACGTTTGTACAACTACTACTATCCACAATCATATTACACAACTTGTTAGCAATCAAACAATGAGTATGAAACAGATTTTCAAGTTGTTTACCATGTTCATCATGTTTACTTTGCAAACTAAGTGTGCGTTGTACAACTAACACATCTCCCTTAGCAAACTCAACATCACTAGCATCTTCTAAAGATGGCATTTCATCATCTTCCTTTCTCTCACTTTCATACTCAACAGTCCCATCCCTCATGATCATTACCCTTATATTAGGACATTCGCTTGCCATATGACCATGTCCTAGGCACTTAAAACACTTAATTCCTCTAGTTTGATTAGTTTGATTCTCACCTCTACCCTTGCTGCCTATTTCAATTTTGTTTTTATTTTCATCAATCTTAGGCTTAATAATAGGTTTATCCTCCTTTTTACTCTAATTTGGTTTCTAAGAAGAAGAAGAGGAAGTCAAATAAGGTTTAGAATCATACTTACTTGTACCCTTGCATTTCAGTTGTCTTTCAATTTTCATGGCCACATACCATGTCTTCAATCTCCATATAGTGCTGCAGCTCCACAAGATCAGCAATGTTCTTGTTCAAGCCATTCAAGAACCTTGCCATGTTGGCTTCACGATCCTCATCCACATTAGCCCTTATCATGGCTATTTCTATTTCTTTGTGATATTCCTCCACACTTATGGAACCTTGTGTTAGGTTTTGTAAACGCTAGTGCAACTCCCTATAATAGTGTCTAGGGATAAACCGCTTTCTCATGATGCGTTTCATCTCAAACCATGTCTCAATGGACCTTTCACCATTTCGACGCCTGTCTTTACATAATTGATCCCACCAAACAATAGCATAATCACAAAATTTAACAGCAGCTAATTTTACCTTTTTCTCTTCAGAGTAGTTGTGACACTCGAAGATCATCTCTCTTTCCCACTCCAAATAAGCATCTGGGTCATTCTTTCCTTGGAAGGATGAAATCTTTATTTTGATGCTGCCTATATTTCGATCAATGCCGTCAAACCTTGCTCTCCTATTTTGCCTTTTGGATGAGCATCCCCTCCAATAATGGTTACTTGATCATCATCTGTGTCAATTCCTCCATCATATTCATCATTGGCAAAGGCTGGTTGCCTTCTATGCCTTGACTCACCTTGCAATGTGGTAATCGTATCATCATATTTTTCTAAATGATCTCTTACATCTCCAATCATTTTGAAAATATGTTCAAATTGATGTTGCATTGCTTGAATTATTTGATCATTTGAGGAAGAACTCATTTCTTTATCTTTGTTAGACATGTTTATAACCTGAAAGAAGAAAATTTAAAACAGCCTCACAAAGATACTCCCTCATGTGTTTCACTCAAAGATTTATTCACACTACTCGTGTTTCACATAAAAATTTGGCTTTTCTCGATGCTGGTCTTACCACTCTTGCCTTTTACCTCTCTTGCTTTTGCTTTGGGTTCATAAATGAACTAATCACCTAAACAAACCAAATTAGATTATGGAAATTCAAAGGATTGAAAAGGGCTGGTCTAGAACAAGATTTTAGGTAAGGCCAAATTTAATGTAGTTAAACACAAGGAAACAAATCTAAGTGCTAAAATTTAGGTCCCTTAGCCTCAAACAATTATGAAACTTTAAGAACTAAAATTCCACACTTTTGCAATTTTGATTTTTTTTAATTTTTATTTCTTTCTTTTTTTTATGATATTAACAAAAGTACAGAAATTTTAAGATTAACACAAGAAAGTAATAATAAGAGAAGGAACAACAAAACTTGTTGTGTCAACACAAAGAGGTATGAACTTAAATCAAAGAATACTTAATAGTCAGAATTAAAACAAGAAGATTCATCACAAATAAAGAAAAATAAGATGAAGATGTTAAACTTGAACAAAAAAAATAAACACAAAGATAAGCAAACCTCAACTTGAGCCTTGCTCTGATACCAAATGATAGGAAATCATCATCTTAGCAACCATATACCCCAATAACTATTAAGTTATGATACTTATGGAATGAAAGAAAATACCCTCCAGTCAAGATGATTCCAAAACCCAAAGACTTCCTCAAGTGAAGTTAGAGAAAAACTAGTTCCAATTGTTATTTTTTACCAATGAAACTAGTACTTGAATTTAACCCACAACACCACAAGCTAGATATGATATGATAAGTTAAGAATTAAACACAAGTTTTTTTTTTTTGGTTAGAGAATGCCACAAACCAAATTAGTTTGATAAGTTTAAAGTTCATGAAAGAACTTAAGCAAAAACACTCACAAAGAGCACATTCAGATTATCATTCATCCAGCCTTCTTACAATTAGTTTGGCTTTGATATTTGTAGCCAAAGTGAGGTAGAAGAATCCTAAATGGCTGTTATTATAGCTCTTCCACGTTCTTCCCTTTGATCCCCACTAATTCTCATTGAAAAGAGTTGTTATACATTAAAAGCATTCATTTTGTATCTCCCAAATGACAACTGATCACACCCCAAACTAAATGCACTCATTTGTAACTCTCAAATGACAACTAATCAAAAACTCAAACTTTAACAAGAATAAAATCCTAACTCTGATATTTTGATTTCACAAAGCAAATAAAATAAACACAAATTAATAAATAACATAAAATGACAACCCAAGATCCATGCTCACTTAATCAAGGCTGAATGGCCCTTTATTCTTCAATGGGCTGGATTGATTCAGACAATGTGGGTTAGACTATTGTCTTCATATTTGAACATGCTTGGATCATGTTTACAATCTTTGACATTTGTTCCTTCCATAATAAGTTAGCTGCATCACATTGAGCTTGTTTCTTCCAAATGTATTCAATTAAGCAAGTTAATGTTTCCATCATCTTTTTGGCTCTAGCTCTTGTTATTGGGCCTCCATGAATGGCTAAAGGGTCTTTCTTTGCATTTTCATCATTAGCCGAATGGACTTGAGCTTGTTGGTCCTCATCATTTTTTTTTTGTTCAAGTTTAACATCTTCATCTTATTTTTCTTTATTTGTGCTGAATCTTCTTGTTTTAATTCTACCCTATTAAGTATTCTTTGATTTAAGTTCATATCTCTTTGTGTTGATGCAACAAGTTTTGTTGTTCCTTCTCTTATTGTTACTTTCTTGTGCTAATCTTAGATTTTTTGTACTTTTGTTAATATCATAAAAAAAAGAAAGAAAAGAAAATTAAAAAAAATAGAATTGCAAAAGTGTGGAATTCTAGTTCTTAAAGTTTCAGAATTGTTTGAGGCTAAGGGACCTAAATTTCAGCACTTAGATTTATTTTCTTGTGTTTAGCTACTTTAAATTTGGCCTTACCTAAAATCTTGTTCTAGACCAGCCCTTTTCAATCCACTGAATTGCCATAATCTAATTTGGTTTGTTTAGGTGATTAGTTCATTTATGAACCCAAAGCAAAAGCAAGAGAGGTAAAAGGCAAGAGTGATAAGACCAGCATCGAGAAAAGCTAAATTTTTATGTGAAACACGAGTGGTGTTTATCAAATCTTTGAGTGAAACACATGAAGGAGTATCTTGTGAGGTTGTTTTAAATTTTCTTCTTTCAGGTTTTAAACATGTCTAACAAAGATAAAGACGTGAGTTCTTCCTCAAATGATCAAATAATTCAAGCAATGCAATGCAACATAGATTTGAAGGTATGTTCAAAATGATTGGAGATGTAAGAGATCATTTAGAAAAACATGATGGCATACATTACAAGGTGAGCCAAGGAAAAAAAGGAAACCAACCTTTGCCAATGATGAATATGATGGAGGAATTGACACAGATGATGATCAAGCAACCATTATTGGAAGGGATGCTCATCCTAGAAGGCAAAATATGATGAGAAAACTATAAGCAATCTTGGTGAATCTACACAATGCATCAAATATGTTGATGATATCATTATGCCAAGTGGACCAATCACAAGATCACAATCAAAGAAACTCCAGCATGTGTTCCAACACTTCATTCAAAGATGGGGATTAATGAAGAGGGAGACCAACTTATTCTGAATATGAAGGAACATGAAGAGGAAGTTAGAAACTCACCAAGAAGCATGAAGAATCTGCCCATAAATATGGTGATGGACATTATTACAAATTTGAAATATAATATTGTTGTTGTTTAGTGCTAGTGTGACTAGACACATGTGAACCAACACCAAAGTGCATGTAGAATCTGCCCATCAATGTTGTCAGAATTATGGGTAGTAATTTAAAATATATTATTGATGTGGATGGATAATTAATGCCAGTGTGACTAGATACATATAAACCTAGAATTTTAAGCCATCAGTTCTTCTTTTGCAACTATATAGAGAGGGGAAAAAGAACTCAAAAGGGTGGATATGAATTTTTTTATGTTGAATGTAATTGATGTATTTTCAAGTTTGAGAAGTTTTCTTCTTATTCTTGTTGCATGAAGAATCGGTTCTAACTTATCAAGTCTCACTTGTGGCATTTAAATCAATTCATTTCTTCATCCCAATCACCCAAGTTCTCAATTACAGGTTAGTTGTGGGTTTGGTAGGGAGGATTTGTTTTTGAGTTCTAAGATTCTATGCTAGATGTGTATTGGGGTTCTAGATGTAATATTTGATCCATGGGTTCCGCATCATTTGGCATCAGAGCTTTGGCTTGAAGATAAATCTCTAGGTATCTTTTATGTTTTAATCATCTCAGTTTCATTCTTGTTCTTGTTTATCATCTAAATCTCCACGTTTTTTTTTTCTGTTCTTGTTGCACCTTGTACTTGTTCTTTAGATTTTGTGTTCTTATCTTTCATTGTCTATTGTTGCTTACTGAAAGTTCAAAGAAAAAAAAAGTAAAAGATAAAAAAAAAAAAAAGAAGAACCAGATTCAGTTTCTAAGTCTCTTCATTTTTCTGTTCTTGCTGCACCTTGTTCTTGTTCTTTAAATCTGTGTTTTTTTTTTTATCTTTTCATTTTCTATTCTTGTTTATTGAAAGTTCAACAAATAAAAAAGAAGGAAAAGATCAAAAGAAAAAAAAAGAAATCAGATTCAATGATGAGGAAACTATAAGCAAGCTTGCTGAATCTACACATGGCAGCAAATATGTTGATGATATCATTATGCTAAGTGGACCAATCACAAGATCACAATCAAAGAAACTCCAGCATGTCTTCCAACACTTCATTCAAAGGTGGATTAATGAAGAGGGAGACCAACTTATACTGAATATGATGGATCATGAAGAGGAAGTCAGCAACTCACCAAGAAGCATGAAGAATCTTCCCATAAGTATGGTGATGGGCATTAACACGAATTTGGAATATAATATTGATATGGTTTAGTGCTAGTGTGACTAGATACATGTGAACCAACACCCAAATGCATGTAGAATCTGCCCATCAATGTTGTCAGAATTATGGGCAGTAATTTAAAATATATTATTGATGTGGATGAACAATTAATGCTACTGTGACTAGATACATATAAACCTAGACTTTTAAGCCATTAGTTCTTCTTTTCCAACTATATAGGGATGGGAAAAAGAACTTAAGAGGGTGACTTCGAATTGGCAGATTGTTATCATTGTAATCTAAGTGTTTTCAAGTTTGAGAGGTTTTCTTCTTATTCTTGTTGCATGAAGAATTGGTTCTAACTTATCAAGTCTGACTTGTGGCTTTTAAATCAATTCATTTCTTCATCCCAATCACCCAAGTTCTCAATTACAGGTTAGTTGTGGGTTTGGTAGGGAGGATTTGTTTTGAGTTCTAAGATTCTATGCTAGATGTGTATGTGGGGTTCTAGATGTAATATTTGATCCATGGGTTTGCATCATTTGGTATCAGAGCTTTGGCTTGAAGATAAATCTCTAGGTATCTTTTATGTTTTAATTATCCAAAGGAAAAAAAAATGAATCAGATTTAGTTTCTATGTTTCTTCATTTTCTGTTCTTGTTGCACCTTGTTCTTATTCTTCAAATCTGAGGACTTTTGTTTAACTTTTTAATTTCTACCCTTGTTTACTGAAAGTTCAAAAAAAAAAAACAAAAAAGAAGGAAAAATTGTACCTGTTTCTGTCCAATATTTTTCTTCACAAGTGTTTGAGATTTTTTGCATATTTATACCATTAACATCTTGCTACCTTATTATATTTGATCAAATTACGTCAGCTCCTCTGTTGTGGAACAACCAGCACACTGCAAGGATGAGCAAGAGTTAGGACGTGGGGAACAAGTTGAGGAGATCATCAATCAAATTCCCAATAGTTATGCTTATTTAAAAAGTAAGAGCCCTGTTTGTTTTGTATTAAATTAGGACTTTGTTTACTTTATTATTTCTTAAAATTTGACTAGAAAGCCAAACGCTACTTAATAACCCTAATTAGGGTTTAGCTATTTATATCTCATTTAGGGTTGTAAGACATCAGTTTTTTTAGTTTTGACAAATTATTAACCTAAAAGCCGAATTTGCTTTTATCTTTGTGTTCTTGAGTAGAATGCATGCTTAGAAACATTCAAGTAGTTTGATCAACTTTCTTGTGGAGTGTTTCGATTTTGGGGTTTAGGAACTAGTTTGTTTCAAAATCTTAGGACTGTGATCAATTCAAGGTAATCTGAAATCTAACCTAATCCTTGGAGGTTGTGCCGAATTCGACTAGGGGTTTTCAAGTTAATGCTGTGGGGGTTCGAAATCAAGGGGTTCTCAGGCTTATTCTTGGAGGTTCCGTATCATTTGGTATCAGAGACAGCGCTCTAGATCAGGTTTTATCCCTATCAATTTCGAATTCTTTATTTATTTCGTTTCTTCTCTTGTTATTTTCGTTTTCGTTACTTTGATCTTGAATTGTTGAATTCGTTCTCTTGTTTCCTTGTTCCTCTGAATTGTTTTCTTTGTGGGTTATTTTCATTTTCGTATCTCTTATTATTTTCGTTCTGTTTCTTTGTTCTTGATTCTTGAGTCGTTTTCTTTGTTTCTTAATCGTCTAAGTTGTTTGTTCCTTGAATCATTTTCGTTTTCTTCAAATTCGAAAATTCAAAAAAAAAATATTATAAAACCTAAAATTTGAAATTCAAGAAAAGGTGTTTTAAATTCGAATTTTGGTCTTGTTCATCATTCTGATTTGCATTCAAAATTCAACAAAGTGTGCTAAATTCGAATCTTGTTCTTGATTATTCATTCTAATTCAATTTCGAGTTTCAAACAAAGTGCTCTAAATTCGATCTTGTTCTTCTTACCTAGTTGGGTAAAAGTTTTGTGTGGTATGAACTAAGGTTTCCCCATCAAGAGAGATAGTGAGAGGGAGCAAAAAAAAAAAAGAGTATAAAACCACTTCAACAAATTTTTTTTATTCTCCTTGTTATTTAGGTGATAAGGGTCAAATCTGAATAGGTTAGAATCAATATAATTTCTGGTCACGAAATTTTCACCATTGAGGGGCTGTTTTGATTCAAATTTGCATTAGTGATTCATTTGAAATTTCAGACTGGGGATACTACACACAGAAGGCTATTTGATTTGTTTCATAAAGTGTGATTCACCTAAGAACATAAAAGAAATTAGATTGAGAGGTGTGAGCTAAGCCATCAGTGAATACATTATATTGAGTGGAACACGAGTGACCAACCCCATCTATTGAGTGTAAACACGTGAGGGAGTGTTGTGAGGCCTTTTATTTGTTTTGTTCTAACCTTTTATTGCAGGGAAAATGTTTGGCCAAGATGACAGTGACAAGGGTGTTCAAATTGATCCAGCTCGATTGCGTGAGGCGCAGCAAGCTGAATTTACACGTTTATACTGTGTTATGGAGAACATAACAGAAACATTGGAGCGCATGGATTTGAGGTTGCAAAATATTGAAAGAGCCACACCAGAGCGCAATGAGAGGCAAAGAGGTGGCAAAAATCAAATACAACAGCCTGAACATTTAGAAGATGAAAATGAGCTTGAGGATGATAATGCAAGTCTGGTTGGAGGAGCTTTACATAGAAGTGGAGGTAGAGGAGGCCGTGGTACTGGTCGAGGTAGAGGAAGGATGAATAATAATGCTTTCTATGGTAGATATCATGGTGATGATGAAGTTGTTGATAGGAGCTTGGGAAGCATCAAGCTGAAAATTCCTAATTTTTGTGGTAAATCAGATCCAGAAGCTTATTTGCAATGGGAAAAGTAGGTTGATCTCATATTTGATTGCCATCGATGTACTGAGGAAAAGAAGGTCAAGCTTATTGTTACTCAATTTACAGATTATGCTATAGCTTGGTGGGATCAGTTAGTGACTAGTAGAAGAAGGAATTTGGAGTATCCAATTGAGACTTGGGCTGATCTTAAATCAGTCATGAGGAAGAGGTTTGTGCCTAGACATTTCCATAGGGAAATTATACAAAGACTTCAGGTTCTTAAACAAGGTAGTAAAAGTGTTGATGACTACTATAAAGAAATGGAAATGTTAATGACTAGAGCTAATATAGATGAAGACATGGAGACTACTATGGCATGTTTCTTGGCTGGTTTGAATTCGGACATTGCTGATCAGGTTGATTTGCAGCCTTATGTGGAGTTAGAAGAGATGGTGCATATTGCCGTCAAGGTGGAAAAATAACTCCAAGGAAGACGACCATCAAGGTATCATTCGAAACCTGTTTCTAATTCTTTTTCTCCTTGGAATAGGGAAGGAAGGCGTGATTACAAGGAAAGAAACAAGGCAGGTCAAGATAGTGGGAAAGCAAAGGCCGAAACAAGTTCTAAAGACAAATCCAAAGTTGAAGAGCCTAAGCTGCGAAATCGAGATATTAAGTGTTGGAAGTGCCAAGGTGTGGGACATATCAGCAAAGAATGTCCAAATAAGAGAGTTATGACCGTAAGAAATGGTGAGATAGTGACTGATGAAGAAGAAGGTGACGATGAGAGTGAAGATGGAGAAAAGCAAGACTTGGAATGTTGTAGTGATGGGAGCATTGAAGAACTAATAAAGGGAGACTTGCTGGTTGCTAGGCGTGCTCTTAACATGCAATTGAAGGAGGAAAACCATGAAGAACAACGAGACAAATTGTTCCATACAAGGTGTCACGTTCAAGGCAAGGCTTGTATTGTGATTGTGGATGGTGGAAGCTGTACCAATGTGGTAAGTACACTCTTGGTTGATAGATTGGGGCTGCCTACAAAACCTCACCCCGACCTTATAAACTTCAGTGGCTGAATGAATGTGGAGAGGTTAAGGTACATCGACAATCTAACATTTCTTTTTCCATTGGTAAATATCATGATGAGGTGTTGTGTGATGTGGTACCAATGCATGCTGGAGAGATTTTACTTGGACGTCCATGGCAGTATGATAGGCGAGCTATGCATGATGGATACCTCAATCGGTATTCATTCACTAAGGATGGACGAAAGACAATTCTGACCCCACTCTCTTCAAAAGAAGTGTATGAAGATCAATGTAAAATGGAAAGAATGAGACTTGAATTTGAAAAGAAAGAAAGAGAGAGTGACAAAAAAAAATGAGTGAAAAATATTAGATTGCAAATGAAAAGAAAGAGAGAAAAGAAAAATCAAAACAAATTCAGTTTGAGAAAAATAGAGAAGGAGAGAAGAATGTGCATTTGTTAGCTAGTACAGGTGAGGTTAAACATGCTTTTTACACCAATCAGCCTATGTTTGTGCTTTTGTGCAAAGAGGCTTGTTTAGATACTACTGTTTTTAACCAATCTTTGCCTAGTGTGTTTGTTGATCTTTTGCAGGAATATGCAGATTTTTTTCCTGAAGAAATGCCTGATGAATTGCCACCAATTAGAGGCATAGAGCATCAAATTGATTTCATTCCGGGAGCTTCCATTCCCAATAGGCCAGTGTATCGAGCTAATCCTTTTGAGACAAAGGAGATACAAAAGCAAGTGGAGGAATTGCTAGCTAAAGGATACGTGAGGGAAAGTTTGAGTCCTTGTTCGGTTCCTATTATTCTTGTGCCAAAGAAGGATGGGACGTGGAGGATGTGCGTGGATTGCAGAGCCATCAATAAAATCACTGTAAAGTATCGTCATCCTATTCCTAGACTAGATGATATGCTTGATGAGTTACATGGTTCTTGTTTGTTCACGAAAATTGATTTGAAATCTGGTTATTATCAAATTCGAATGAGTGTGGGTGATGAGTGGAAAACAGCATTTAAGACTAAATATGGGCTGTATGAGTGGTTGGTTATGCCGTTTGGTCTTACTAATGCACCTAGCACATTCATGCGTTTGATGAATCATGTTTTGCGTGAGCACTTGGGTAAATTTGTTGTTGTTTACTTTGATGATATTCTTGTTTACTCTAAGTGTTTGGATGATCATGTCATACATGTGCGTCTTGTGTTAGACATTCTTAGGCGTGAGAAGTTATATGCTAACCTTAAGAAGTGTAGTTTTTGCATGGATAAGGTTCATTTTATTGGTTGTGTGGTGTCTAGTCAAGGTATTGAGGTTGATGAGGAAAAGGTAAAGGCTATTAGGGACTGGCCGAAACCTAAGAATGCTATTGAGGTGAGGAGTTTTCATGGACTTGCTGGTTTTTATAGGAGATTCATTAGAAATTTCAGTACTATAGCTGCACCTTTGAATGAGTTAGTTAAGAAAAATGTCGGATTTGTTTAGGGAGATGCACAAGAACATGCATTTAATGAACTTAAGGATAAATTGTGTAATGCACCCTTGCTTGCTTTGCCTAATTTTGATAAGATCTTTGAGATTGAATGTGATGCAAGTGGCATAGGAATTACAGCTGTTTTGATACAGGATCAAAGGCCATTGATGTACTTTAGCGAAAAACTAAGTGGAGCGGCTTTGAAGTATCCGACATATGATAAGGAGTTATATGCATTGTTTCAAGCTTTGCATACATGGCAGCATTATTTGTGATCAAAAGAGTTTGTGATACATACTGATCGTGAAAGTTTAAAGCATTTGAAAGGTCAAGATAAGCTGAATTGTAGACATGCCAAATGGGTGGAATTTATAGAAACATTTCCATATGTGATTAAATACAAGCGAGGTAAAGAGAATGTAGTGGCTGATGCGTTGTTGCCAAGGTATGTTTTACTTAATTCTCTTACTGCTAGATTATTGGGTTTTGAGCATATTAAGGAATTATATGTTAGTGATGTGGATTTTGGTGACATATATAATTCGTGTGGAGATGTGGCTGTTTCAAAAGACTTTCATTTGTTTGATGGTTTCTTTTTTAAGAGAAATAGTGATACGGAACCTCCAAGAATAAGCCTGAGAACCCCTTGACTTCGAACCCCCACAGCATTAACTTGAAAACCCCTAGTCGAATTCGGTACAACCCCCAAGGATTAGGTTAGATTTCAGATTACCTTGAATTGATCAAAGATCCAAGATTTCGAAACAAGTCAGTTCCTAAATCCCAGATTCGAAACACTCCACAAGAAAGTTAATCAAACTACTTGAATGTTTCTGAAGCATGTATTCAAGCAAGAACACAAAGATAAAAGCAATTCGGCTTTAGATTAATAAATTCGTCCAAAACTAAAAACTGATGTCTTACAACCCTAAATGAGATATAAATAGCTAAACCCTAATTAGGGTTATTAAGTAGCGTTTGGCTTTCTAATCAAATTTTAAGAAATAATAAAGTAATCAAAGCCCTAATTTAATACCAAACAAACAAGGCCCTTACTTTTTAAATGAGCATAACTAGTGGGCCTTAATACATATTAATTACAAGCCTCATTCGTGAATTACAACTTGTAGCAAGTTGTAATTGACTTCCTTTGGTCTTGTCTCCAAGCTTGTAATTCCTTGCAAACCATAGTTAGCCAAATTCACCAAATCTTGCAAATGGCAAATTAATGCTTGCTGAATCTTTTTGGCTCGCGATCTAGTTATAGGACCTTGTGGCAGAATAATTGGATTGATGATCTCCTCAACTTGGTCCTCACGTCCTAGGCCTTGCTCGTCCTTGTGGTGTGCTCGTTGTTCCACAACATTTCCCCTCTCCTCAAAAGGATTCGTCCTCGAATCATAAGCATCACCTACATCAAAAGGACTTAAATCAGCAACATTAAACGAAGCACTCACATTATACTCACCTGGAAAATCCACTTTATACGCATTATCATTAATCCTTTCAAGTATTTGAAAAGGACCATCTCCTCGTGGATTTAACTTAGACTTGCGTTGCTGTGGGAACCTTTCTTTGCGAAAATGTACCCAAACCCAATCACCAGGCTGAAAAAGCATTGGCTTTCTTCCTTTATTCACTCTAGAAGCTACTTTAGCATTTTGCTTCTCAATCCTTTCCTTAACCTGCTTATGTAACTTCCTCATAAAATCTGCCTTTGAACTAGCATCAACACTCACAAAATCATTAGACTAGACTCTCTAAGAATCCTAAAACGCAGAAATTTAAAAGACCTAAATTAACAAACCCTAGAAAGACAAAGTAGATAAAAATTACCTTGTAGCAAGGCTCTGATACCAAATGACGTGGACCCTTAGCAACGATGGCAGCAAACACAACGTATAACAATGGTAGAGAACTTCTTGAAACTTGATAATCACCTTCTAAGGAACCCAACGCCTATAAAGAGACGCGGACTCACTATGATTGAAGGATTTAGTTGGTAAGAAGAAGGAAAATGCCACAACTCTCTTTGATAAGTAAACCTAATTCTTGTTGCAAAGAAAGAATTAAAGAATCCACTCTAATATTTCTCACATGAAAATTCACAAGAATTTGTAGAAGAATTCGAAATTTTTTAATAATGATGGTCTCCCCAATTCGGCCTAATAGTGCCCTTAAATAAGGGTTACAAAATTCCTAATTGTATATGGAAAATTAAGACTAAAATATTCTAGAAGGATCCTAGGCTTGTATGGGAAAACACTTCCAAAAACCCAACAAGAATAGGATTTGACAAAGTCAAAACAACTTAACTAATTAAAATAATAGGATGGGGACCATAAAATAACAAAAATATCCCCTCTAAATAACTATGAAGATCCGGCCAAGGGGTGCAACAAACTCCCTTGGAATTCGGCCAACTTGCATCCATGAATGTGCATGCATGTGCATGGAAATAAGATTGACCAAGCTTTGACTCTTCCTTGGTAGTTTTGGCCTAGGCTTAAAAATAGCCTTCAAAGGCTCCTTCTTGGCTTCCATTGCATGCTTCTAGAACCATGATATATTTAGGCCTTCCTTGCAGCTCCATCTCCATCTTCTTGAATGATAATTCTTGAAGCTCTTTGGAAATCTCTTCTTGAATATGCAAAGCCATGCTAGCTTGATATCTCTTTACCTTGCTCCTAGTGATTAGTCCACTTTCTAGCTTCAAGGGGTCCTTTCTTGCATCAAAAGTGCATCTGCTACTACATTGTCTTTGCCATGCTTATAGTTTATCACATATGGAAATGGCTCAATGAACTCTATCCACTTTCCATGTCTTCGATTTAGCTTGGTTTGTCCCTTTAGATGCTTTAATGATTCATGATCAGTATGAATTACAAACTCTTTAGGCAATAAGTAATATTGCCAGACTTGTAAAGCTCTTACCAAAGCATACAACTCCTTGTCATAAGTGGAATAATTTAATTGTGCACCATGAAGCTTCTCACTAAAAAATGCAATTGGTTTCCCTTCTTACATCAAAACAGTACCTATGCCCACACCTGAAGCATCACACTCTAATTTGAAGGTCTTATCAAAATCTGGTAAAGCAAGAATTGAAGCAGTAGTTAACCTTTCTTTCAACAAATTGAATGCATTTTCATGAATTTCAGTCCAAATAAACTTTACATCTTTTTTTACCAATTCATTTAATGGTGCAGTAATGGAACTAAAATCTTTAACAAACCTCCTATAGAAACTAGCCAAACCATGAAAACTTCTTACCTCACTCATGGTTTTAGATGCTGGCCAATCTCTTATTGCCTTTACCTTTTTATCATCAACCTCAATTCCTTGTGCACTAATCATAAAACCTAAGAATATGATTTTATTACTACAAACATGTACTTTTTTAAGTTGGCATAAAATTTCTCCTTTCTTAAAACATCAAGAACAGTCCTAATATGTTCTATATGCTCATCTACTAATTTGCTATAAATGAGTATGTCATCAAAATACACAACAACAAATTTACCAAGATATGCTCGCAAAACATGGTTCGTTAATCTCATAATGTACTAGGTGCATTAGATAAACCAAATGGCATAACTAATGATACGAAACCTCCAAGAATAAACCTGAGAACCCCTTT
Source organism: Garcia nutans (assembly GCA_947685225.1). Classification (NCBI taxonomy): domain Eukaryota; kingdom Viridiplantae; phylum Streptophyta; class Magnoliopsida; order Malpighiales; family Euphorbiaceae; genus Garcia; species Garcia nutans. The sequence goes on from CANTUV010000044.1 coordinate 24,530,295, forward strand.
TGATGTAGAACCCATGGATCAAATTTTATATCTAGAACTCCACATACACATCTAGCATAGAATCTTAGAACTCAAAACAAATCCTCCCTACCAAACCTACAACTAACCTGTAATTGAGAACTTGGGTGATTAGGATGAAGAAATGAATTGATTTAAATGCCACAAGTCAGACTTGATAAGTTAGAACCCATTCCTCATGCAACAAGAATAAGAAGAAAACCTCTCAAACTTGAAAACACATCATTTACATTCAACATAAACTGGAAGTTCGTAGCAACCACCTTTAGTTCTTTTTCCCCTCCCTATATAGTTGGAAAAGAAGAACTAATGGCTTAAAAGTCTAGGTTTACATTTATCTAGTCACAATAGCATTAATTATTCATCCACAACAATAATATAATCTAAATTACTGCCCATAATTATGACAACATTGATGGCAGATTCTACATGCATTTTGGTGTTGGTTCACATGTGTCTAGTCACACTAGCACTAAACCACATCAATATTATATTCCAAATTCGTGATAATGCCCATCACCATACTTATGGGTAGACTCTTCATGCTTCTTGGTGATTTTCTAACTTCCTCTTCATGATCCATCATATTCAGTACAAGTTGGTCTCCCTCTTCATTAATCCACCTTTGAATGAAGTGTTGGAACACATGCTTTAGTTTCTTTGATTGTGATCTTGTGATTGGTCCACTTGGCATAATGATATCATCAACATATTTGCTGCCTTGTGTAGATTCATCAAGCTTGCTTATAGTTTCCTCATCACCTTTGATTATTATGAACCACCATAACATTAACTTGAAAAGCCTAATAACAATTCAGTATCAACCCCTAAGAAAGGCTAGAATTCATATTGCCTAGAAAGATGATCAAAGATCTAGAATAAAGGAAACTTATTTCTAAATTTCAGATTCGAAACACTCCACAAGAAGATGATCAGTCTACTTGAATGTTTCTTAGCATGTATTCTACTCAAGAACACAAAGATATAAGCAAACGGCCTTTTGGTTATAATTCATCAATGATCTGAATTGAAATTCGTTTTAGGCCTTTATATAGCCTTTACCAGACCTAAAAACTCATAAACTAAAATAGACAAACTCAACTTATGGGCCTTAACATAAACAAGTTTGGACAGCCCATTATCAAAGCAATAAAACTAATAGGCTTTTTAAATTAACATGTTTTAAACAACCCATTAAGACAAAAATAAAAACATATTTAATTTTATTCAATTAAAAAGGCTAAGATCTAAAAACAACTTAAGTAAGCCCATTTTGAAGTTGGACTTGAATTTTAAGTAAGCCCATTTGATCTTGTTTCCAAGCCTTGGATCCCTTGTAGCCCATTATTACAAGCCAAATTCACCAAATCTTATAGATGACAAATTAACGCTTGCTGAATCTTCTTGGCTCATGATCTAGTTATAGGTCCTCTAGGCAGAATAATTGGATTGAAAATCTCCTCAATTTGATCCTTCTTTGGTCATGCTCATTCTCTTGGTGTGTAGGCTATTCCATAACATTTCCCCTCTCCTCAAAAGGATTCGTCCTCAAATCTAAAGCATCACCTACATCAAAAGACTCAAATCTGCCACATTAAATGAAGCACTTACATTGTACTCACCTGGCAAATCCACTTTATGAGAATTGTCATTAATCCTTTCAAGTATTTGAATAGGACTATCTCCTCTTGGGTTTAACTTGGACTTCCTTTGGTGTGGAAACCTTTCTTTGCAAAATGTACCCAAACCCAATCACCAGGCTAAAAAATCATTGGCTTCCTTCCTTTATTCAATCGTGAAGCTACTTTAGCATTTTGCTTTTCAATCCTTTCCTTAACCTACTTATGTAACTTCTTCACTAAATATGCCTTTGAATTAGCATCAACACTCACAAATTTGTTAGGTGGCAATGGCAATAAATCAATAAGTGATGTGAGTGGGCCAAGTACTTCCCAGGATGTCACCCATCCTGATACTGACCCTGCACCAGCAAACTTAATCGAAAAGAACACTAACCATTTCTACTAAAAGCTTAAGCTGTCAATAAAGGTGCACCCATTTCCTTTATTTGGATCAAACATGGGCTCATCAGTCTCTTTTGACTTTATGTGCTACCTTGTCAAACCTGATTCATAACTCACCATTCCCTCCCTCTTTAAGGAGGTTCATCCTTGAACCTGGAGCTGTGGGATCAGACCCAATAAATAGGCTCAGATACCAAATGATGCGGCTGGGCCAAGCACTTCCCAGGAGATCACCCATCCTGGTACCAACCCTGCATCAGCACGCTTAACCGGAAAGAACGCTAACCATTTCTATCAAAAGCTTATGCTGTCAGCAGAGGCGCACCCATTTCCTTTATTTGAATCAAACATGGGCTCATCAGTCTCTTTCGACTTTATGTGCCACCTTGTCGAACTTGATCCACAACCCTCCAAACCCTTGGACTTATCAATAGGAGTAAGTGGATTAAAACCATAAACAATTTTAAATGGAGAACAATTAGTAGTGCTATGAATAGCCCTATTATAAGCAAACTCCACAAATGGTAAACAATCCTCCCACATCCTAATATTCTTTTCTATAATTGCCCTAAGCGAAGTAATCAAAGTCCAATTAACTACTTTAGTTTGGTCATCAGTTTGAGGATGACAAGTAGTTGAGAACAACAACTTGGTTCCTAATTTTCCCTATAAAACACTCCAAAAATGACTCAAAAACTTAACATCTCTATCACTAACAATGCTCTTAGGTATGCCATGCAAACACACAACCTCTTTGAAGAACAAATCAACGATCAATTTAGCATCATCAGTTTTATGACATGGTATAAAATGAGCCATTTACTAAATCTATCAACCATAACAAAATACTATCATGACCTTTCCTAGTTTTAGGTAATCCAAGCATGAAATCCATAGACAAATCAGTCCAAGGTTCATTAGGAACAGGTAATGGTGTATATAAACCATGCCGTTTCAACCTAGACTTAGCCTCTCTACATGTTATTCAATGCTCACAAACTTTATGCACATCATGTTTCATACCAGGCCAAAAGAAATGTTCTATCAGCATATCATAGGTTTTATTTACCCCAAAATGTCCCATCAAGCCTCCTCCATGAGCTTCCTTAATCAACGATTATCTCCTAGAACACTTAGGAATACACAATCTATTTTTCTTAAACAAGAAACCATCAAACAAGTAAAAATCATTTGAAACAGCCACATTACCACAAGATACATATATATCACCAAAATCCTCATCATTAAGATATAACTCCTTAATATGCTCAAAACCCAACAATTTAGCTCTAAGAGAATTAAGTAAAGTATACCTTCGCAACAATGCATCGGCAATCACATTCTCTTTATGTTGCTTGAATATAATCACATATGGGAATGTTTCTATGAGTTCCACCCATTTGGCATGCCTACGATTCAACTTATCTTGACCCTTCAAATGTTTTAAACTTTCATGGTCAGTATGTATCACGAACTCTTTAGGACACAAATAATGTTGCCATGTATGCAAAGCTAGAACCAAAGCATATAACTCCTTATCATATGTTGGATACTTCAAGGCTGTCCCACTTAACTTTTCACTAAAATACATTAGTGGCCTTTGATCCTGCATTAAAACAGCTCCAATTCCTATGCCACTAGCATCACATTCAATTTCAAAAGTTTTATCAAAGTTAGGCAAAGCAAGCAAAGGTGCATCACACAATTTATCCTTAAGTTCATTAAATGCATGCTCTTGTGCATCACCCTAAACAAATACAACATTTTTCTTAACTAACTCATTCAAAGGTGCAACTATGGTGCTGAAATCTCTAATAAATCTCCTCTAGAAACCAGAAGTCCATGATAGCTCCTCACCTCACTAGCATTCTTAGGTCTCGGCCAATCTTTAATAGTCCTTACCTTTTCCTCATTAACCTCTATACCTTGACTAGACACCACAAAACCAAGAAACTTAACCTTATCCATGCAAAAACTACACTTCTTAAGGTTAGCATACAACTTTTCATGCCTAAGATTATCTAATACAAGATGTACATGCATAACATGATTATCCAAGCACTTAGAGTAAATAAGAATATCATCAAAATAAACAACGACAAATTTACCCAAGTACTCATGCAACAAATGGTTCATCAATCTCATGAATGTGCTAGGTGCATTAGTAAGACCAAATGGCATAACAAGCCACTCATACAATCCATATTCAGTCTTAAATGTTGTTTTGCACTCATTACCCACATTCATTCAAATTTGATAATAACCAAATTTCAAATCAATTTTAGTGAATAAACAAGATCCATATAACTCATCAAGCATATCATCTAATCTAGGAATAGGATGATGATACTTTACAGTGATTTTATTGATGGCTCTGCAATCCACACACATCCTTCATGTTCCATCCTTCTTTGGCACAATAATAACAGGAGCCGAGCAAGGACTAAGACTTTCCCTCACATACCCCTTATCTCGCAACTCCTCCACTTGTTTTTGTATCTCCTTTGTCTCAATGGGATTAGTTCTATATGCTGGTCTATTGGTTATGGAAGCTCTAGGAATGAAGTCAATTTGGTGTTCTATGCCTCTAATTGGTGGCAAACCATTGGGCATCTCTTCTGGAAACAAATCTTCAAATTCTTGCAAAAGATCAACAAACACACTAGGCAAAGATGGGTTAAGATCATTGGTGGTCAAATAATCCCCTTTGCACAAAAGTGCAAATATAGGTTGATTGTTGTAAAAAGCATGTTTAACCTCACTTGTCCTAGCTATCAAACTCACATTCTTTTCTTTTTTTTTCAGTAGATTGAATTTGCTTTCCTTTTTCTTTTCCCTCTTTCTTTTTATTTGCACTCTATTCACTCATTTTATTTTCACTCTCTTTTTCTTTCTTTACAGCCTTGAGTCTCATCCTTTCCATTTTACATTGGTCTTCATACACTTCTTTAGAATGGTCTTTCGCCCATCCTTTGTGAATGAATACCTATTTAGGTACCCATCATGCATAGCTCTTTGGTCATATTGCCATGGTCTACCAAGTAGAATATCTCCAGCATGCATTGGAACCACATTGCACATCACTTCATCATGATATTTACCAATGGAAAAGGGAATGATAGATTGTCTATTTGCCTTAACCTCACCATAATCATTAAGCCACTGAAGTTTGTAGGGTCGTGGGTGAAGTGTAGTAGATAGCCCCAATCTATCAACCAAGAGTGTACTCACAACATTGGTGCAACTTCCACCATCTACAATCACACTACATGCCTTGCCTTAAACATGGCATCTTGTATGGAACAAATTATCTCGTTGCTCCTCATGGCTATCCTGCTTCAATTGTGTGTTAAGAGCATGCCTAGTAACCAGCAAATCACCTCTAATTGTCTCCTCAATGCTCCCATCTCTACAATCCTCCAATTCTGGCATCTCACTATCATCACTGTCATTGTTGCCTTCTTCTTCATCAATCACTATCTCACCATTTCTCAAGGTCATAACCCTCTTATTTGGACATTCTTTGTTGATATGACCTACACCTTAGCACTTCCAACATTCAATATCTCTATTTCCCTACTTAGGCTCTTCGACTTTGGATTTGTCTTTAGAAACCAATTCTTCCTTCGCCTTTCCACCATCATGAACAGCCTTATTTACACCCTTAAAATCACGCCTTCAATCCCTATTCCTAGAAGAACTTGGATTAGAATAAGGTTTGGAAACATACCTTGCTGCTCCTCTTCCTTGGAGTTGTTTTTCCACCTCGATGGCAATATGCACCATCTCTTCTAACTCCACATAAGGCTACTAATCAACTCGATCTGCTATGCCCTTATTCAAACCACCCAAGAAATGTGCCATAGTAGTCTCCATATCTTCATCTATATTAGCTCTAGTCATGATCATTTCCATCTCTTTGTAGTAGTCATCAACACTCTTACTACCTTATTTAAGAACCTGAAGTCTTTGCACAATTTCTCTATGAAAATGTCTAGGCACAAATCTCTTTCTCATGATAGACTTAAGATCACGCCAAGTCTCAATTGGATACTCTAAATTCCTTCTTCTATTAGTCACCAATTAGTCCCACCAAGTTATAGAGCATAATCTGAAAATTGAGTAATAGCAAGCTTGACTTTCTTTTCTTCACTAAATTGATGGTAATCAAAGATAAGCTCAACCTACTTTTCCCATTGCAAATAAGCCTCCAGATCTGATTTACCTCAAAAATTATGAATTTTCAATTTAATGCTTCCCAAGTGCCTATCTATAAAGTCATCATCACCACGATTTCTACCATAGAATGCATTATCATACATCCTTCCTCTACCTCTACCACCACCGCGACCTCCTCTACCTCCTCCTCTAGGTAGAACTCCTCCAACCATATTTGCATTATCATCCTCAAACTCGTATTTATCATCCAAATTATCAGGTTGAGGTTTTTGATTTCTACCACCTCTTTGCCTCTCATTGTGCTTTAGTGTGGCTCTTTCAACAGCTTGCAACCTCAAATCCATACGCTCTAATGTTTCTGTTATGTTCTCTATAGTGCAGTATAAATGTGTAAATTCAACTTGTTAAGCCTCACGCAATCTAGCCGCATCAACTTGTACAGCTCCACTACCTTCACCTTGGTCAGACATTGCTACAATAAAAGATTAGAAAATAACAAAGCAAAAAATAATATAAGGACCTCTCAACACTCCTTTGCATGTTTATGCTCAAAAGATGGGGTTGGTCACTCGTGTTTCGCTTAATTTATTTATTTTGCTCATGGCTTTTCTCACACCACTCTAGCTAATTTCTTTTACGTTCTTAGGTGAATCACACTTTTAGAACAATTCAAATAGCCTGATTTGTGCAGAATTTCTAAATCTGAAATTTTCAAAACAAGTTTGAAGCAAATTGGCTAAAACAAGAAAATTAATATACTAGAAGCAAAAAAATATGATAACTCAGTAAGAAGCAAATGACGTATGAAAAGAAATGACAAAGATTTGATTAAAAAAAATAGAAGGTAATTTTTTTTTGAAGACAACCCCAAAAGTTATTAATTAATGATTAATAACTATAATAACCACACAATAAATGTAGGTCAAATTTACAAGGTTATTTTTTTGAAGAAACAGCCCCAAAAGTTATTAATTAATGATTAATAACTACAATAATCACACAATAAATGTAGTCAACTATAGTTCAAATTTGATTAGGAAGATCTAAAGCCACAATTCAAATTTTTTTTTCTGTTTTTTTCCATAAATTTTTTTTTTCAGATTTGTATTTCTTTTTCTCTTTTAAACAGCAAGATTTTAATCTTTTTTTTGGATGAATTTTTTTTATAACCACAAGCACTAAATCAGATGTGCAAGCTTTTTAATTGATGAAAAGAATTCAAATTAACCCAACAAACAAAACCAGAATTTAAAGAGACAATAATAATTCAAATGATGGAAAAACAAAGGAAACACAAGAACAATAAGAGATAAACTTAGAAGAGCAAAAGAAAACAAGAATTCAGAATCAAAAACACAAATTTGTTAAGGATAAAACCTGATCTAGAGCCAAACCAGCTCTGATACCAAATGATACGGAACCTCCAAGAATAGGCCTGAGAACCCCTTTGATTATTATGGACCCCACAATATTAACTTGAAAACCCCAATGACAATTCAGTCCCAACCCCTAAGAAAGGCTAGAATTCAGATTACTTAGAAAGATGATAAAAGATCTAGAATAAAGGAAACTTGTTTCTAAATTCCAGATTAGAAACACTCCACAAGAAGATGATCAGTCCACTTGAATATTTCTTAGCATGTATTCTACTCAAGAACACAAAGATATAAGCAAACAGCCTTTTGGTTATAATTCATCAATGATCTGAATTGAAATTTGTTTTAGGCCTTTATATAGCCTTTACAAGACCTAAAAACTCATAAACTAAAATAGACAAACTCATGGACCTTAACATAAACAAGTTTGGACAGCCCACTATCAAAGCAATAAAACTAATAGGCTTTTTAAATTAATATGTTTTAAACAGCCCATTAAGACAAAATACAAACATATTTAATTTTACTCGATTAAAAAGGCTAAGATCTAAAAACAACTTAAGTAAGCCCATTTTGAAGTTGGACTTGAATTTTAAGTAAGCCCATTTAGAATTTGGACTTGAATTAAGTTGTAATTAACTTTATTTGATCTTGTTTCCAAGCTTTGGATCCCTTGTAGCCCATTACAAGCAAAATTCACCAATTCTTATAGATGACAAATTAACGCTTGCTGAATCTTTTTGACTTGTGATCTAGTTATAGGTCCTCAAGGCAGAATAATTGGATTGAAAATCTCCTCAATTTGATCCTTGTTTCTTTGGTCATGCTCATCCTCTTGGTGTGTAGGCTGTTCCATAACAACTAACCACTCATAATGATGGAAATCATCAATTTAGTAGCCATACACCCCAATAGTTAAAGAATTATGATATATATGGAATGCAAATTAACACCCTCCAATAGTTGAATCAAAATCTAGATCATTTAAGAATGAAGTAAGATTAACTATTCTAATCACTTTTATCAATGGAATTATGATTAAGTAATTAGAATAGCACTTTGATTTTCTCAAAATGCCACAAACAAAGAAGGTTTGATAAGTTAAGAATGAAAACAAAGATTCTGGAATTTGAACGCCACAAATTGAATATCTTGATAAGTTCCAAAGTTCATGCAAGAACTTAAGATAAAACACTCACAAGTGCTCAAAATATCTTTTATATCTTTTAATAATATGTATCATTACAAAGGAAATTAGCCTTGTTTATATAGAAGGCCATATACAAAGAGAGCATTAGAATTAAGTTCATATGTAACTCCTATATTAATTGACAGCCCCATTACACCTAATAAATAGCCCCATTACTTTGCCAACTCAATGTGAACGTTGGACCATTTTTTTCTTGGCTTTGTAACTCTTTGATGTGAAACCCTATGACAATGAAGGCCTTAAACCCCAATGCACGATTGATAGAAGAAAACCAAGAACGAAGGAAAAACCACCTTCTAAAGCACTCAATTACTTAGCAAAGCACGAACACTTAAAATGGAAGGATTTAGGAAGCTCGAATTAGAAGAACGCCACAATCGAAATTGATAAGTAAATCTAATTCTTGATGCAATCAAAAGAAAAAGAGAATCCACTCCTGTTCTATGATGGCCGAAATTTTCAACAAGAAAATTGAGAATATAATTTGTCACAACAAGAAAAATAAGGCCCTATTATACTAAAAGGCACACATAAATCTGAAACCCTAATTCTAATGGGAAAAGGAAAGCTACAAAGTTAAAATCCTAACCCATTAAGGAAAATATAAAGTATGGAAACAAATTAATATTCTGAAATAACTAAATAGGAAACCACACATCCTAACCCAGTAAAGAAAATATAAAGTATAAAAAAACGGCCAAACTAAAACTCTTTAAAATAAGAACATGCCCCACACTATTTGGGCTGTCCATGGGCCTTAAATTACTTCCCAAGGCTGTATATGAACCCCCATGGACCTTTCTTGCACGTTGGACCTCTTTAGCTAGCCTTTAGCTTCCATATTCACACTAAGCATCATAATCAGCTTTGGTGTGCCTTCTTCAAGCTCTATTGTGCACTTTTCCATTGCCATTTCAGTCACTTCCTTTGAAATTTGATCTTGAATATGCAATCCCATAGCTGCTCCAAACTTCTTAGCTCTGCTCCTAGTCAATGGCCCATTTGGAAGCACCAATGGATTCTTACCTCGTGGCTGGTTCGTATCATTCTCCCCCTCTTCAAAAAGATTTGTTCTCAAATATGCATCATCATAAGGAGATAAATCAGACACATTAAAAGTAGTACTAACACCATACTCACGAGACAAGTCTATCTTGTATGCATTATCATTGACCTTTGACAACACTTGAAATGGACCATCACCACGTGCATCAAGCTTATTCTTCCTTTGATTTGGAAACCTCTCCTTTCGGAAGTGTACCCAAACCCAATCCCCAGGAGCAAACACTATCTTCTTGCATCCTCTATTCGCTCGATCAGTATATGACTTGTTCTTTTTCTCCATATTAACTCGAGCTTTCTCATGCATAGCCTTCACCAATTCTACTTTCCTGTCTCCATCTAAACTAACAAGCTCATGTGAAGGTAAAGGAATAAGATCAAGTACAGTTAATGGGTTAAAACCATAAACAAGCTCAAATGGCGAATAACCTGTAGAAGAATGAATATAACGATTATAAGCAAACTCAATAAAAGGTAAACAATATTCCCAAGCAGCCAAATTCTTTCCCACTATAGCTCTCAACAATGTTCCAAGTTTACGATTAACTACCTCTGTTTGCCCATCTGTTTGTGGATGACAAGTAGTAGAAAACAAAAGCTTATTTCCTAATCTACCCCATAAAACTCTCCAAAAATGGGACAAAAACTTAGCATCTCTATCAGACACAATAGTCCTAGGCACCCCATGTAGTCGAACTACTTCTCTAAAGAACAAATCAGCTACAACAATCGCATCATCAGCTTTATGACAAGAAATAAAAATGTGCCATCTTACTAAACTTGTCAACAACTACAAAAATGCTATCCCTACCTTTTCTAGTTCTAGGCAATCCAAGCACAAAATCCATGCTAATATCAATCCAAGGTGAACTAGGTACAGGTAAAGGCATATATAGACCATGAGGCATAGACTTAGATTTCACCTGTCTACAAGCAATACAAGCAGAACACAATCTCTCAACATCCTTACGCATAGACGGCCAATAAAAATGCTCAAACAAGATATCATAAGTCTTAGCTACCCCAAAATGTCCCATCAATCCCCCACAATGAGATTCTAACACAAGCAAATCACGCATGGAACATTTAGGCACACATAATTTATTTCCCTTAAACAAGTATCCATCATGCCTATAAAATGAATTAAAAGATCCATGTTCACATGCAACATACACATTGGCAAAATCAACATCACCTACATATAAGTCCTTAAAGTATTCAAAACCAAGCAATTTAGAACTCAACACAGATAGTAATGTATATCTTCTAGACATGCATCAGCCACTATATTATCCTTTCCTTGCTTGTATTTAACAACATAACGGAACTGTTCTATAAATTCTATCCACTTACCATGCCTCTTGTTCAACTTACCTTGTCTCTTCAAGTGTTTGAGGGACTCATGATCCGTATGTATCACGAACTCCTTTGGAAGGAGGTATTGCTGCCACACTTCCAATGCTCTCACCAAGGCATACAACTCCTTATCATAAGTGGAATAGTTCAATTGTGCACCATTGAGTTTCTCACTAAAATAGGCTATGGGCTTTTTCTCTTGCATCAATACAGCTCCAATACCTACATCAGAAGCATCACACTCAATCTCAAATGTACTCTCAAAATTAGGTAATGATAAAATAGGAGCGGATGTCAACTTCCCTTTCAGGCAGGCGAAGGCTTTTTGTTGCTTCTCTCCCCATTGGAACCCAACTTCTTTTTTGATTATGCTAGTTAATGGTGCTGCAATAGTAGAAAAGTTCTTCACGAACCTCCTATAGAAACTAGCCAATCCATGAAAGCTCCTCACGTCCGTCACACTCTTTGGAGTAGGCCACTCCTTTATAGCTTTCACTTTCTCTTCATCTACTTCAACGCCCTGTGCACTCACAACAAAATCAAGAAACACAAGCCTATCTATGCAAAATGTGCATTTCTTAAGCTTGGCATATAAGTTTTCATTTCTCAATACTTCCAAAACTAGCCTAGCATGCTCAACATGGTCATCCAAAGTCTTACTATAAATCAGAATATCATCAAAATAGACTACAACAAATTTGCCCAAATAAGTTCTCAAAACATGGTTCATTAGTCTCATAAAAGTACTAGGTGCATTAGACAACCCAAAAGGCATTACTAACCACTCATATAGACCATATTTAGTTTTAAATGCTGTTTTCCATTCATCACCAGGTTTCATATGAATTTGATGATATCCACTCATAAGATCAATTTTAGAAAAATACCTGGCACCATGCAGCTCTTCAACATGTCATCAAGTCGTGGTATAGGATGCCGATACTTCACTGTGATCTTATTTACAGCCCTACAATCAACACACATTCTCCACGTGCCATCCTTCTTTGGAACCAACAACATAGGAATAGCACATGGACTCAAACTCTCTCTAATCAGCCCTTTCTCCAGTAACTCATCTACTTGCTTTTGCATCTCTTTCATTTCCACGGGATTACTCCGGTAAGCTGGTCTATTTGGGATGGTAGAATCAAGCACGAAGTCTATTTGATGCTCAATTCCTCTTAGCGGTGGCAATCCACTAGGTAATTCATCTGGAAACACATCCTAAAAATCCAGTAAACAAAGACACAAAACTAGAAGGCAAACTATCAAGCGAAACATTAGTGTCAGCAAACAAAGTTTCTTTGTATCTAATGAGCAATAATGGCTGCCCAATAGACATTGCAAAATTAACCTCTCTCGCTCTTGCATAAAAAGTTTGTTTTGCTCTCCCTTCTTTCTTATTTTCTGACGCGGACCCTTAGCAATGATGGTAGCAAACCCAATGTATAACAATGGTAGAGAACTCCTTGAAACTTGATAATCTCCTCCTAAGGAACCCAACGCCTATAAAGAGATGCGAACTCACTATGATTGAAGGATTTAGTTGGTAAGAAGAAGGAAAATGCCACAACTCTCGTTAATAAGTAAACCTAATTCTTGATGAAAAGAAAGAATTAAAGAATCCACTCTAATCTCTCTCACATGAAAATTCACAAGAGAACTTGTAGAAGAATTCGAAAATTTTTAATAATAATGGTGTCCCCAATTTAGCCTAATAGTGCCCTTAAATAAGGGTTACAAAATTCCTAATTGCATATGGAAAATTAAGACTAAAACATTCTAGAAGGATCCTAGGCTTGTATGGGAAAACACTTCCAAAAACCCAACAAGAATAGGATTTGACAAAGTCAAAACAACTTAACTAATTAAAATAAAAGGATGGGGACCACAAAATAACAAAAATATCCCCTCTAACTAACTATGAAGATTCGGCCAAGGGGTGCAACAAACTCCCTTGGAATTCGGCCAACTTGCATCCATGAATGTGCATGCATGTGCATGGAAATAAGATTGACCAAGCTTTGACTCTTCCTTGGTAGTTTCGGCCTAGGCTTAAAAATAGCCTTCAAAGGCTCCTTCTTGGCTTCCATTGCATGCTTCTAGAACCATGATATATTTAGGCCTTCCTTACAGCTCCATCTCCATCTTCTTGAATGATAATTCTTGAAGCTCTTTGGAAATCTCTTCTTGAATATGCAAAGCCATGCTAGCTTGATATCTCTTTGCCTTGCTCCTAGTGATTGGTCCACTTGCTAGCTTCAAGGGGTCCTTTCTTGCATCATTCTCCCCCTCTTCAAAAAGATTTGTCCTCAAATCTGCATCATCAAAAGGAGAAAGATCACTTACATTGAAAGTAGTCTTAACATTATACATACCTGGTAAGTCGATCTTGTAGGCATTGTCATTAATCTTCTCCAACACTTGGAATGGGCCATCTCCTCTAGCTTGCAACTTGTTTTTCCTTTGGTTAGGAAACCTCTCTTTTCAAAAATGCACCCAAACCCAATCTCCTACTTGAAACTTCATCTCACGTCTCCCTCTATTTGCAGAATCAGCATATCTCTTATTCATTTTCTCAATATTCACCCTTGCTTTCTCATGCATCTCTTTCACCAATTTAGCTTTCTTCTCACCATCTAAACTAACAAGCTCATGAGAAGGTAAAGAAACAAGATCCAAAACTGTTAGTGGGTTAAAACCATAAACAAGCTCAAAAGGTGAATATCATGTAGAAGAATGAATAACACGATTATAAGCAAACTCAATAAATGGCAAACAATCTTAACTCAAATTCTTACCCACTAAAGCTCTCAACATGGTAACTAAAGTTTTGTTTACTACTTTTGTTTGTCCATCCGTTTGAGGATGACAAGTGATGGAAAATAACAACTTGGTACCTAACTTTCCCCAAAGCACACGCCAAAAGTGAGACAAAAACTTGGTGTCTCTATCAGAAACTATGGATTTTGGTATCCCATGAATTCGAACCACCTCCCTAAAGAAGAGTTCGGCCACTAAACTAGCATTATCACTCTTATGACATGGGATAAAGTGTGCCATCTTACTAAACCTATCAACAACCACAAATATGCTATCTCTCCCCCTCTTAATCCTTGGTAATCCTAAAACAAAGTCCATACTAATGTCCATCCAAGGAGAACTAGGAACGGGTAATGGCATATACAAACCATGAGGCATAGACTTAGACTTAGCTTGCCTACAAGCCAAACAAGCCTTACAAATTCGAATTACATCCCTTTTCATATTCGGCCAATAAAAGTGTTCATTCAGCATGTCTAAAGTCTTATCAATTCAAAAATGCCCCATCAAACCCCCACAATGTGATTCTAATACTAGCAAATCTGTCATAGAACATCTAGGCATGAATAATTTTTAACCCTTAAACAAAAACCCATCATATCTATAGAAAGAATTAAAAGCACCATGCTCACAAGCATCATAAACATTGCCAAAATCAAAATCACCAACATATAAGTCCTTTATACATTCAAATCCAAGCAATTTAGTACTCAAAACATTAAGTAAAGCGTACCTCCTTGAAAGTGCATCTGCCACTACATTGTCTTTACCTTGCTTGTATTTGATCACATAAGGAAACTTCTCAATCTTCACAACCCATTTTGCATGTCTTTTATTCAACTTGCCTTGCCCTCTCAAATGCTTCAATGATTCATGGTCTGAATGGATCACGAATTCCTTGGACAGCAAATAATGCTCCCATACTTCCAATGCTCTCACCAAAGCATATAGCTCCTTGTCATAAGTTGAATAATTCAGCTTTGCTCCATTAAGCTTTTCACTAAAGTATGCAATGGGCTTCTTCTCTTGCATCAAAACAGCTCCAATACCTACATCAGAAGCATCACATTCAATTTCAAAAGTAGAATCAAAGTTAGGTAAAGCTAAAACGGGTGTAGTAGAAAGCTTCTCTTTCAAAGCATCAAATGCTTCTTGTTGCTCCTTGCCCCAAATGAATCCCACTTCTTTCTTCATTATGCTAGTCAAGGGGGCTGCCAATGTAGATAAATTAGGGACAAATCTCCTATAGAAGCTTGCCAATCCATAAAAACTCCTCACTTCTATCACACTTGAAGGAATCGCCCACTCTTGGATAGCTTTCACCTTCTCTTGATCAACTTCAATTCCCTGCATACTTACAACAAAACCAAGAAAAACAACCCTATCTAGACAAAAAGAACACTTCTTAAGCTTAGCATAAAGGTTTTGCTCCCTAAGGATTTCAAGCACTTTCCTAACATGTTCAACATGTTCTTCCTCAGTTTTGCTATAAATTAGAATATCATCAAAGTAAACTACCACAAACTTACCTAAATAAGCTCTCAAAACATGGTTCATTAATCTCATGAAAGTACTAGGTGCATTAGATAAACCAAAAGGCATAACTAACCATTCATACAAACCATATTTCATTTTGAAGGCAGTCTTCCATTCATCTCCCGGCTTCATGCGAATTTGATGATAACCACTCATAAGATCAAACTTTGTGAAATATCTCGCCCCATGCAATTCGTCCAACATGTCATCAAGTTTAGGAATGGGATGTCTATACTTCACAGTAATCTTGTTCACAGCCCTACAATCAACACACATCCTCCAAGAACCATCTTTCTTGGGTACTAATAAGACTGGAACTGCACAAGTACTAAGGCTCTCGCGAACCAAGCCTTTCTCCAAAAGCTCTTCAACTTGTCTTTGCATCTCTTTTGTCTCCATAGGATTGCTCCTATATGCTGGCCGGTTTGGAATTGCAGAACCGGGTATGAAGTCAATTTGATGATCAATCCCTCTTAATGGCGGCAAACCACTAGGAAGGTCTTTAGGAAACACATCCTTAAAATCCTGCAACAAAGACAAAAAACCAGAAGGTAAAGAATCAAGAGATTCTTCACTGTCAGCAAGTAACGATTCTTTATACATAATAATGAGTGCAGGCTGCCCTACATCTATCTCTCTTGCTCTTGCATAAAAAGTATGTTTTGCTTTTTCTCCTTGCTTATTTTCTCTCACCAATGGGCCATTTATTTGTTTGCTTAATTTCTTTTGACTCTCAGCCTCTTTTCTCTTTCTGCACTCACTCACTTTATTATTTTCTCTCTCCCTGCCCTTAGAATTACCCTTGGGTGTTGAAGAAACATCATTGGCCGAATTTGAACCCTCTTGGTTCATGTTGGCCGAAGCTTCTTTCTCCCTCTCTAGCATCCTCTTTTGATATTCATACACCTCTTGAGGTGATAATGGTGCTAGAACAACCTTCTTTCCTTCATAAGTAAAGGTATACTTATTAGAAAAGCCATCATGTTGTGCCCTTCTATCATACTGCCATGGTCTTCCTAATAGCAAAGGTTCAGCTTGCATTGGCACTACATCACACAAAACCTCATCTTTATACCACCCAATGGAGAATGGTACCTTGACTTGCTTCAACACTTTTACTTCCCCAGCGTCATTGAACCTGATGCAAGAAAGGATCCCTTGAAGCTAGCAAGTGGACCAATCACTAGGAGCAAGGCAAAGAGATATCAAGCTAGTATGGCTTTGCATATTCAAGAAGAGATTTCCAAAGAGCTTCAAGAATTATCATTCAAGAAGATGGAGATAGAGCTTGAAGAAGGCACACCAAAGCAGATTATGATGCTTAGTGTGGAAACTAAAGGCTAGCTAAAGAAAGGTCCAACGTGCAAGAAAGGTCCATGGGGGTTCATATAAAGCTCTGGGAAGTAATTTAAGGCCCATGGACAGCCCAAATAGTGTGGGGCATTTCTTATATTGATGGGATTAGTTTGGTTGTTTCCATACTTTATATTTTCCTTAATGGATTAGGATTTTGTTTCCATACTTTATATTTTCCTTATGCAATTAGGAATGTTTTAGTTTTCCATATGCAATTAGGAATTTTGTAACCCTTATTTAAGGGCACTATTAGGCCAAATTTCAGACAACAATTAATAAAAATTTTCAAATTCTTCTACAAGTTCTTGTGAATTTTTGTGAGAGATAGATTAGAGTGGATTCTTTAATTCTTTCTTCGCATCAAGAATTAGGTTTACTTATCAACAAGAGTTGTGGCATTTTCCTTCTTCTTACCAACTAAATCCTTCAATCATAGTGAGTTCGCATCTCTTTATAGGCATTGGGTTCCTTAGGAGGTGATTATCAAGTTTCAAGGAGTTCTCTACCATTATTATACGTTGGGTTTGCTGCCATCGTTGCTAAGGGTCCGCGTCATTTGGTATCAGAGCCTTGCTACAAGGTAATTTTTATCTACTTTGTCTTTCTAGGGTTTGTTAATTTATGTCTTTTAAATTTCTGCATTTTAGTGTTCTTAGAGAGTCTAGTCTTTAATTTTCGAAAAAGAGTCATATATCAATTCTGATCAAGGCCAAATTGAAGGAGGGTATTCTTAGGGTGAAAACGAAACCTAGGAAAGGATTCTTGTAGAATTTTGAAACCAAAAATTAGGGTTCTTGAAAGAAAGCAAAAGCTAGAGTTTGCATTCAAGTTTAATTTTGATTTGGTCTTGTGTGAATTTGGGGTTGCGAATTAAGTCCAGATTTCGAAAAGTCCTTAGGAGTAAATTAAGTCCCGAATCAAGGGGATAGTGAGAGGAAGCAAAAAAAAAAAGAGTACAAAACCACCTCAACAAAAATTGTTTGATATTCTTGCTATTTGGGTGCTAAGGATCATATCTAGGTGGGTGAGAAGTAATAAAATTTTTGGGCGAAAAAATTCACCTTTTGAGGGGCTTTTGGAATTCGAAAATTAGGCCTTAATATTCATGTTATTTGAGTGTTGTATATGGGAATTAGAGTCTAGAAGCTAGCGTTTTGGGTAGAATTGATTAGGTCCATAAAGCAGCTTGCCAAGTGTGGGTTGTTTTTGATTCATTATATCCAAATTTGTCTTGTTTATTGTCTTCATTGTTTCTGATTTCTTTATCTAGCTTTTAATTCCATTACATTGCTAAGTATCATTTGCTTGTGTCGATACTTGATTTTATATCGTGTAGTGCAAATTACCTTGCATTGCCTCCGGATACTTGTCTTGTTTTCTATCTAGTTCTAGGATTTAAGTTCTAGTTTCTTGAACGACTTGACAATTGTTGGTTGGTGAGCTTGGTTCTAAAGTGCAATCAAGGAAGACAAGAAAAGGGAGGTAATTCTAAACACTTGAGTGAATTTCGATTATTACTAATCTTGTTTCTTTGAGTTTGTTTGTTTGTTAACATGGCTGGAAAAGGAGAAGAGACTAGCAAAGAAGGAGCTATGGCTGAAACCTTGGCTAGGCTTAATGAGACTTTGGCAGCAATGCTTGGTCGAATGGAGATGATGAATACTAGATTGCAAGAGAATGCAGCACGACAAGCACAACAAATTCAGCAAGTGCAACAAGGGCAGTCAGTCGCACATCCAAATCCCATAATGCGAGCTAGAAGAGTGCTTAGGAGAGTAGGGCAAGGAAATCTTGAAGCCCTAGAAGCAGCCAAAAGGGTAGAAGATGAAGATGAAGGTGGAAATCAACCTACCACTGATGGTGACCTTACTTCCATCAAGATGAAGATTCCTTCCTTTGAAGGGAAGAACAATGCAGAAGAGTTCATAGAATCGGAGAGGAAAGTTGAGAGCAGATTTTTGAACGCCATAACTACACCGAAGAGAAGAAATCAGTTTTGGCAGCCGTAGAGTTCAAAGGGTATGCTACCTTTTGGTGGGATCAATTGAAAGCTAATAGAAGAGGGAAAGGTATGAGGCCTATTCCTGAATGGTCAACCTTGAAAGAACTAATGAGAAGCTGATTTGTACCATCTCACTACATTCGGGATTTGTACAATCAACTAGCAAGACTAGTTCAAGGTGGAAGAAGTGTGGAAGAGTACCACAAAGAGATGGAGATGATCATGGCTAGGGCAAATATTGATGAAGATGAAGACAAGAAGATGTCACAATTTCTTGGGGGATTGAATTTGAACATAGCCAATGAATTGGAGATGTATGAATTCAACATGATGGAAGAGTTAGTTCAAAAGGCCATGAAGATAGAGAGAAGATTGAAGAATAAAGCTATTTTGAAAATTGGCTACTCTAAAGCTAGTGGAAATTTTTGAAACTTTAAGGGTTCAAGTTCGAGTGGAGGTTCCTACAAAGGGGATTACAAGTGTTCTTTCCAAAAGAATTCTTCCTACAATCCTAATTTCAAGAAGCCGAATGATGGGGATGCAAAAATAGCCAAGGAAACACTTTCTAGACCTACTCTAAGTAGGGAAATTAAATGCTACAAGTGTTTGGGAAGTGGACACATTGCTTCTCAATGTCCGAATAAGAGGGTGATGATTGCTACCCATGAAGGGGAAATTGAATCAGAATCTGAACATGAAGAAGAAGAGGAGGCCGAATGTGGTGATAGGGCCGAATATGATGAAGAGGCTTGGGAGAATCAAGTCTTGAATGCTGAACATGGAGAGATGCTTGTTACTAGAAGAGCCTTGAATATTCAAATCAAGGAAGAAGGCTTGGATCAAAGGGAGAATCTTTTCCACTCTAGGTGTTTGGTGAATGGTAAGGTTTGTACACTTATCATTGATGGTGGAAGTTGTACCAATGCTACTAGTACTACAATGGTGGATAAAATGGGGTTAGCTTATTTTAAACATCCCAATCCTTACAAGTTGCAATGGTTCAATGACGTTGGGGAAGTAAAAGTGTTGAAGCAAGTCAAGGTACCATTCTCCATTGGGTGGTATAAAGATGAGGTTTTGTGTGATGTAGTGCCAATGCAAGCGGGACATTTGCTATTAGGAAGACCATGGCAGCATGATAGAAGGGCACAACATGATGGCTTTTCTAATAAGTATACCTTTACTTATGAAGGAAAGAAGGTTGTTCTAGCACCATTATCACCTCAAGAGGTGTATGAAGATCAAAAGAGGATGCTAGAGAGGGAGAAAGATGTTTCGGCCAACATGAACCAAGGGGGTTCAAATTCGGTCAATGATGTTTCTTCAACACCCAAGGGTAATTCTAAGGGTAGGGAGAGAGAAATTAATAAAGTGAGTGAGTGCAGAAAGGGAAAAGAGGCCGAGAGTCAAAAGAAAGTAAGCAAACAAATAAATGGCCCATTGGTGAGAGAAAGTAAGCAAGGAGAAAAAGCAAAACATACTTTTTATGAAAGAGCAAGAGAGATAGATGTAGGGCAGCCTGTACTCATTATTATGTATAAAGAATTGTTACTTGCTGACAGTGAAGAATCTCTTGATTCTTTACCTTCTAGTTTTGTGTCTTTGTTGCAGGATTTTAAGGATGTGTTTCCTGAAGACCTTCCTAGTGGTTTGCTGCCATTAAGAGGGATTGAACATCAAATTGATTTCATACCCGGTTCTACAATTCTAAACCGGCCAGCATATAGGAGCAATCCTATAGAGACAAAAGATATGGAAAGACAAGTTGAAGAGCTTTTCGAGAAAGGCTTGGTTCGCGAGAGCCTTAGTCCTTGTGCCGTTCCAGTCTTATTATTACCCAAGAAAGATGGTTCTTGGAGGATGTGTGTTGATTGTAGGGCTGTGAACAAGATTACTGTGAAGTATAGACATCCCATTCCTAGACTTGATGACATGTTGGACGAATTGCATGGGGCGAAATATTTCACAAAGATTGATCTTATAAGTATGCAGGGAATTAAAGTTGATCAAGAGAAAGTGAAAGCTATCCAAGAGTGGCCGAATCCTTCTTGTGTGACAGAAGTGAGGAGATTTCACGGATTAGCAAGCTTCTATAGGAGATTTGTCCCTAATTTCTCTACATTGGCAGCCCCCTTGACTAGCATAATCAAGAAAGAAGTGGGGTTCGTTTGGGGCAAGGAGCAACAAGAAGCATTTGATGCTTTGAAAGAGAAGCTTTCTACTACACCCGTTTTAGCTTACCTAACTTTGATTCTACTTTTGAAATTGAATGTGATGCTTCTGGTGTAGGTATTGGAGATATTTTGATGTAAGAGAAGAAGCCCATTGCATACTTTAGTGAAAAGCTTAATGGAGCAAAGCTGAATTATTCAACTTATGACAAGGAGCTATATGCTTTGGTGAGAGCATTGGAAGTATGGGAGCATTATTTGCAGCCCAAGGAATTCGTGATCCATTCAGACCATGAATCATTGAAGCATTTGAGAGGGCAAGGCAAGTTGAATAAAAGACATGCAAAATGGGTTTTGAAGATTGAGAAGTTTCCTTATGTGATCAAATGCAAGCAAGGTAAAGACAATGTAGTGGCAAATGCACTTTCAAGGAGGTACACTTTACTTAATGTTTTGAGTACTAATTTGCTTGGATTTGAATGTATAAAGGACTTATATGTTGGTGATTCTGATTTTGGCAATGTTTATGATGCTTGTGAGCATGGTGCTTTTAATTCTTTCTATAGACATGATGGGTTTTTATTAAAGGGTTCGAAATTATGTATCCCTAGATGTTCTATGAGAGATTTGCTAGTATTAGAACCACATTGTGGGGGTTTGATGGGGCATTTTGGAGTTGATAAGACTTTAGACATACTGAATGAACACTTTTATTGGCCAAATATGAAAAGGGATGTAATTCGGATTTGTAAGGCTTGTTTGGCTTGTAGGCAAGCTAAGTCTAAATCTATGCCTCATGGTTTGTATATGCCATTACCCATTCCTAGTTCTCCTTGGATGGACATTAGTATGGACTTTGTTTTAGGATTACCAAGGACTAAGAGGGGGAGAGATAGCATATTTATGGTTGTTGATAGGTTTAGTAAGATGGCACACTTTATCCCATGTCATAAGAGTGATGATGCTAGTTTAGTGGCCGAACTCTTCTTTAGGAAGGTGGTTCGAATTCATGGGATACCAAAATCCATAGTTTCTGATAGAGACACCAAGTTTTTGTCTCACTTTTGGCGTGTGCTTTGGGGAAAGTTAGGTACCAAGTTGTTATTTTCCACCACTTGTCATCCTCAAACGGATGGACAAACAGAAGTAGTAAACAACACTTTAGGTACCATGTTGAGAGCTTTAGTGGGTAAGAATTTGAGTTCTTGGGAAGATTGTTTGCCATTTATTGAGTTTGCTTATAATCGTGCTATTCATTCTTCTACAGGATATTCACCTTTTGAGCTTGTTTATGGTTTTAACCCACTAACTGTTTTGGATCTTGTTTCTTTACCTTCTCATGAGCTTGTTAGTTTAGATGGTGAGAAGAAAGCTAAATTGGTGAAAGAGATGCATGAGAAAGCAAGGGCGAATATTGAGAAAAGGAACAAGAGATATGTTGATTCTGCAAATAGAGGGAGACGTGAGATTGAGTTTCAAGTAGGAGATTGGGTTTGGGTGCATTTTCGAAAAGAGAGGTTTCCTAACCAAAGGAAGAACAAGTTGCAAGCAAGGGGAGATGGCCCATTCCAAGTGCTGGAGAAGATTAATGACAATGCCTACAAGATCGACTTACCAAGTACGTATAATGTTAGTGCTACTTTCAATGTAAGTGATCTTTCTCCTTTTGATGATGCAGATTTGAGGAAAAATCTTTTTGAAGAGGGGGAGAATGATGTAAGAAAGGATTCCTTGAAGCTAGCAAGTGGACTAATCACTAGGAGCAAGGCAAAGAGATATCAAGCTAGTATGGCTTTGCATATTCAAGAAGAGATTTCCAAAGAGCTTCAAGAATTATCATTCAAGAAGATGGAGATAGAGCTTGAAAAGGCACACCAAAGCTAATTATGATGCTTAGTGTGGAAGCTAAAGGCTAGCTAAAGAAAGGTCCAACATGCAAGAAAGGTCCATGGGGGTTCATATAAAGCTTTGGGAAGTAATTTAAGGCCCATGGACAGCCTAAATAGTGTGGGGCATTTCTTATGTTGAAGGGATTAGTTTGGTTGTTTCCATACTTTATATTTTCCTTATTGGATTAGGATTTTATTTCCATACTTATTATTTTCCTTATGCAATTAGGAATGTTTTCCTTATGCAATTAGGAATGTTTTAGTTTTCCATATGCAATTAGGAATTTTGTAACCCTTATTTAAGCGCACTATTAGGCATAATTTCAGACCACAACAATTAATAAAAATTTTCGAATTCTTCTACATGTTCTTCTTGTGAATTTTCGTGTGAGAGAGATTAGAGTGGATTCTTTAATTCTTTCTTTGCATCAAGAATTAGGTTTACTTATCAACAAGAGTTGTGGCATTTTCCTTCTTCTTACCAACTAAATCCTTCAATCATAGTGAGTTCGCGTCTCTTTATAGGCGTTGGGTTCCTTAGGAGGTGATTATCAAGTTTCAAGGAGTTCTCTACCATTGTTATACGTTGGGTTTACTGCCATCGTTGTTATGGGTCCGCGTCAGAACCATTGCAACTTGTAAAGATTGGGATGTTTAAAATAAGCTAACCCCAATTTATCCACCATTGTAGTACTAGCAGCATTGGTACAACTTCCACCATCAATGATAAGTGTACAAACCTTACCATTCACCAAACACCTAGAGTGGAAAAGATTCTCCCTTTGATCCAAGCCTTCTTTCTTGACTTGAATATTCAAGGCTCTTCTAGTAACAAGCATCTCTCCATGTTCAACATTCAAGACTTGATTCTCCCAAGCCTCTTCATCATATTCGGCCCTATCACCACATTTGGCCTCCTCTTCTTCTTCATGTTCAGATTCTGATTCAATTTCCCCTTCATGGGTAGCAATCATCACCCTCTTATTTGGACATTGAGAAGCAATGTGTCCACTTCCCAAACACTTGTAGCATTTAATTTCCCTACTTGGAGTAGGTCTAGAAGGTGTTTCCTTGGCTGTTTTTGCATCCCCATCATTCGGCTTCTTGAAATTAGGATTGTAGGAAGAATTCTTTTGGAAAGAACCCTTGTAATCCCCTTTGTAGGAACCTCCACTCAAACTTGAACCCTTGAAGTTTGAAAATTTTCCACTAGCTTTAGAGTAGCCAGTTTTCGAAATAGCTTTATTCTTCAATCTTCTCTCTATCTTCATGGCCTTTTGAACTAACTCTTCCATTGTGTTGAATTCATACATCTCCAATTCATTGGCTATGTTCAAATTCAATCCCCCAAGAAATCGTGACATCTTCTTGTCTTCATCTTCATCAATATTTGCCCTAGCCATGATCATCTCCATCTCTTTGTGGTACTCTTCCACACTTCTTCCACCTTGAACTAGTCTTGCTAGTCGATTGTACAAATCTCGAATGTAGTGAGATGGTACAAATCTGCTTCTCATTAGTTCTTTCAAGGTTGACCATTCAAGAATATGCCTCATACCTTTCCCTCTTCTATTAGCTTTCAATTGATCCCACCAAAAGGTAGCATACCCTTTGAATTCTACAGCTGCCAAAACTGATTTCTTCTCTTTGGTTTAGTTATGGCATTCGAAAATCTACTCAACTTTCCTCTCCCATTCTATGAACTCTTTTGCATTGTTCTTCCCTTCAAAGGAAGGAATCTTCATCTTGATGGAAGTAAGGTCAACATCAGTGGTAGGTTGATTTCCACCTTCATCTTCATCTTCTACCCTTTCGGCTGCTTCTAGGGCTTCAAGCTTTCCTTGCCCTTCTCTCCTAAGCACTCTTCTAGCTCGTATTATGGGATTTGGATGTGCGGCTGGCTGCCCTTGTTGCACTTACTGAATTTGTTGCACTTGTTACATTTGTTGTGCTTGCCGTGCTGCATTCTCTTGCAATCTAGTATCCATCATCTCCATTCGACCAAGCATTACTGCCAAAGTCTCATTAAGCCTAGCCAAGCTTTCGGCCATAGCTCCTTCTTTGCTAGTCTCTTCTCCTTTTCCAGCCATGTTAACAAACAAACAAACTCAAAGAAAAAAGATTAGTAATAATCGAAATTCACTCAAGTGTTTAGAATTACCTCACTTTTCTTGTCTTCCTTGATTGCACTTCAGAACCAATCTCACCAATCAACAATTGTCAAGTCGTTCAAGAAACTAGAACCTAAATCCTAGAACTAGATAGAAAACAAGACAAGTATCCGGAGGCAATGAAAGGTAATTTGCACTACACGATATAAAACCAAGTATCGACACAAGCAAATGATACTTAGCAATGTAATGGAATTAAAAGCTAGATAAAGAAATCAGAAACAATGAAGCAAATAAACAAGACCAATTTGGATATAATGAATAAAAAACAACCCACCCTTGGCAAGCTGCTTTATGGACCTAATCAATTCTACCCAAAATGCTAGCTTCTAGACTCTAATTCCCACCTATAACACTCAAATAATATGAGTATTAAGGTCTGATTTTTGAATTCCAAAAGCCCCTCAAAAGGTGAAATTTTTCGCCCCAAAAATTTTACTACTTCTAACACACCTAGATCTGATCGTTAGCACCCAAATAGCAAGAATATCAAACAATTTTTGTTGAAGTAGTTTTGTACTGTTTTTTTTTCTTCCTATCACTATCCCCTTGATTCGGAACTTAATTTACTCACAAGAACTTTTTGAAATCTGGACTTAATTCGCAACACAGAATTCACCCACAAAACAAATCGAGGGAATACCCAACAACACAAAACAATTTTTGAATTTCAATCAGATTAACTCCCTAGGTTCCGAATCCAATTCAGATGCAAGGTCTAGGTTTCGAAATTCGATCAGACTCCTTTTCCTAGGTTTCGAATTACTCTTTGAACAATCTTTAGGCTTTTCAAATTTTGATATATGACTCTTTTTTTGAAAATTAAAGACTAGACTCTCTAAGAACCCTAAAACGCAGAAATTTAAAAGACCTAAATTAACAAACCCTAGAAAGACAAAGTAGATAAAAATTACCTTGTAGCAAGGCTCTGATACTGACGCGGACCCTTAGCAACGATGGCAGCAAACCCAACGTATAACAATGGTAGAGAACTCCTTGAAACTTGATAATCACCTCCTAAGGAACCCAACGCCTATAAAGAGATGCGAACTCACTATGATTGAAGGATTTAGTTGGTAAGAAGAAGGAAAACGCCACAACTCTTGTTGATAAGTAAACCTAATTCTTGATGCAAAGAAAGAATTAAAGAATCCACTCTAATCTCTCTCACACGAAAATTCACAAGAATAACTTGTAGAAGAATTCAAAAATTTTTATTAATTGTTGTATCTCAAATTCTGCCTAATAGTGCCCTTAAATAAGGGTCACAAAATTCCTAATTGCATAAGGAAAACATTCCTAATTGCATAAGGAAAACATTCCTAATTGCATAAGGAAAATGGAAAACATTCCTAATTGCATAAGGAAAAATATAAAGTAATCCTAATCCACTAAGGAAAATATAAAGTAATCCTAATCCACTAAGGAAAACATAAAGTAAATCTGAATCTAAATCAGATAAGTAATCTAAATCCTATCCAAATCTAATAAAACAAATCCAAAATAGATTTGGAAAGACTAAATAATATCAAATCCTAAAAGATATGGAAAATAAAATAATATCCTAACTAACTAAGGAATGAGGGGACCACATCCCATGTGACAAAAAGATGCCTTCCACTTGCTGAAATTCGTAACTTCCTTGGGCCCATATTAAACATGCCTTAATTAAGTCCAAAAAAAGGCCTAATGTATTGGAAAAACAAGCCCAACATGTGCAGCCATGTTCAACCTTAAAAACTTGCTAAACATGCCAAAAAACTTGCTAAACAAGCCCAAGAAAGCATGCCCATGTGTTTGGACGTGATTTCCATACTTTGATCTTCACTTTAGGCTTCCCTTTGTGTAGCTTTGCCCTATAAGCTGTATCAAGCTCCACAAAGCCCATATTGCTTGAATTGCACCAAATCTGCTCCATATGAAGTGTAGCACGCCCCAAGTGTATTTCAGCCTCATAAAAGAGCTTTTGAACTCCTTTTAAATCTATTTGGATGATGTAAGATTGCTTTTCTTCAATGGCACAAAGCTGCCATATATGGTTTGTATCATTCTCCCTTTCTTTTGAAAATATTCGTCCTCGAATCTTGCTCATGTTCAGATCTAGAATGGAAACTTTAGGCACCAATTGATCTTCAAACACCTCCTCTTGAGTTGATGAAAATAGTTTGAATGTTTCTTCTACAACATCAACCTGCACATTGTCAAAAAAACTAGGAAAAGCTCCGTTAGTTAAAGACAGCTCACATGGAACTGAACCATCCTCTTCTTGAACTTCTAAATCAGCTCCATATTATTTGTCTACCTCTTCAACCATATTTTGAACAATTTCATCGCAATCATCATCATCACAACCATAATCATCATAAATAGGTGAATTCTCATCCACATCTCCAAGAAGATCTCCATTTTTCACAAACTCTTCTTTAAATTCAATTATGGGAATCTCAGTAACTTCACTCCTTACTTCATCAAGTAATGGCACTACATCCTCTACTTCACAAACATCCTCTTCATGCAACTCTTCCAATTCATCCTCTTTTTTTAGTTCAACATTGGAATCCTCCATGGTTGCACTCTCCTCTTTCACCTTAATGGTAGGAATTTTTGAAACCACACTTATTGCTTCACATAGTTTAGAAGTATACTTACACATATCTTCCAATTGTTGTCTCAGTTTCTTATATTCTAGTTTCATCCTCTTAGATTTCCTTTCTTCTTGTCGTCTCTTACAATGAATAAGAAAGTTTTTCTCCTTTGCATAGAAAACTGAAAGTTCTTCCTCTAATGAAGCAATCTCCTTTTCACAATATGAATATTCCCTTGTGTACCTTCGTGCACCTCCTAACTTTTGATACCACCTTTCAATAAGCTCTTCAAGAAATCGAATCTTACCATCGAGATATTGTAGATGGTATTTTTCTTTGGCTTCCTCTTCATCCATCTCAATCTCAATTGTTGTTGACATTTTTTTTTATATGTAGAATTTGAAAATCACTAAACAAACACAAAAGAAACAGCCCAAGAATGGCCACATAAAACGATTTGAAGGAAAGAAATAATCAACCCCAAGAAAAGGCTTACACAAGATGAATTTGAAGGGAAAAACACAACCAAATTGAACAAGACCCAATAGACACAAAACAAACTAAATTCTGACTACTAGAACACCAACGACTTAACAAACAGAATACTTAAATGGATGGGAAAGTGAAAAAAATGAATTGAATAAACTATTCTGAATACTAAAACGAACTAAAACTGACTCTTGAATGCCAAAAACGAAAATTGAATAGAGAAGGAAAGGAAAAAACCAATTTGAATAAAATAACCCTAATGGAACAATTAAACAAGCCCTAGAAAGACAAAGTAGATAAAAATTACCTTGTAGCAAGGCTCTGATACCAAATGACGCGGACCCTTAGCAACGATGGCAGCAAACCCAACGTATAACAATGGTAGAGAACTCCTTGAAAATTGATAATCACCTCCTAAGGAACCCAACACCTATAAAGAGACGCGAACTCACTATGATTGAAGGATTTAGTTGGTAAGAAGAAGGAAAACGCCACAACTCTTGTTGATAAGTAAACCTAATTCTTGATGCAAAGAAAAAATTAAAGAATCCACTCTAATCTCTCTCACACGAAAATTCACAAGAAGAACTTGTAGAAGAATTCAAAAATTTTTTATTAATTGTTGTATCTCAAATTCTGCCTAATAGTGCCCTTAAATAAGGGTTACAAAATTCCTAATTGCATAAGAAAAACATTCCTAATTGCATAAGGAAAACATTCCTAATTGCATAAGGAAAATGGAAAACATTCCTAATTGCATAAGGAAAAATATAAAGTAATCCTAATCCACTAAGGAAAATATAAAGTAATCCTAATCCACTAAGGAAAACATAAAGTAAATCTGAATCTAAATCAGATAAGTAATCTAAATCCTATCCAAATCTAATAAAACAAATCCAAAATAGATTTGGAAAGACTAAATAATATCAAATCCTAAAAGATATGGAAAATAAAATAATATCCTAACTAACTAAGGAATGAGGGGACCACATCCCATGTGACAAAAAGATGCCTTCCACTTGCTGAAATTCGTAACTTCCTTGGGCCCATATTAAACATGCCTTAATTAAGTCCAAAAAAAGGCCTAATGTATTGGAAAAACAAGCCCAACATGTGCAGCCATGTTCAGCCTTAAAAACTTGCTAAACATGCCAAAAAACTTGCTGAACAAGCCCAAGAAAGCATGCCCATGTGTTTGGACATGATTTCCATACTTTGATCTTCACTTTAGGCTTCCCTTTGTGTAGCTTTGCCCTATAAGTTGTATCAAGCTCCACAAAGCCCATATTGCTTGAATTGCACCAAATCTGCTCCATATGAAGTGTAGCACGCCCCAAGTGTATTTCAGCCTCATAAAAGAGCTTTTGAACTCCTTTTAAATCTATTTGGATGATGTAAGATTGCTTTTCTTCAATGGCACAAAGCTGCCATATCTGGTTTGTATCAGATACCAAATGACGTGGACCCTTAGCAATGATGGCAGCAAACCCAACGTATAACAATGGTAGAGAACTCCTTGAAACTTGATAATCACCTCCTAAGGAACCCAACGCCTATAATGAGATGCGAACTCACTATGATTGAATGATTTAGTTGGTAAGAAGAAGGAAAACGCCACAACTCTCGTTGATAAGTAAACCAAATTCTTGATGCAAAGAAAGAATTAAAGAATCCACTCTAATCTCTCTCACACAAAAATTCACAAGAACTTGTAGAAGAATTTGAAAATTTTTAATAATAATGGTGTCCCCAATTCAGCCTAATAGTGCCCTTAAATAAGGGTTACAAAATTCCTAATTGCATATGGAAAATTAAGACTAAAACATTCTAGAAGGATCCTAGGCTTGTATGGGAAAACACTTCCAAAAACCCAACAAGAATAGGATTTGACAAAGTCAAAACAACTTAACTAATTAAAATAAAAGGGTAGGGACCACAAAATAACAAAAATATCCCCTCTAACTAATTATGAAGATTCGGCCAAGGGGTGCAACAAACTCCCTTGGAATTCGGCCAACTTGCATCCATGAATGTGCATGCATGTGCATGGAAATAAGATTAACCAAGTTTTGACTCTTCCTTGGTAGTTTCGGCCTAGGCTTAAAAATAGCCTTCAAAGGCTCCTTCTTGGCTTCCATTACATGCTTCTAGAACCATGATATATTTAGGCCTTCCTTGCAGCTCCATCTCCATCTTCTTGAATGATAATTCTTGAAGCTCTTTGAAATTCTCTTCTTGAATATGCAAAGCCATGCTAGCTTGATATCTCTTTGCCTTGTTCCTAGTGATTGGTCCACTTGCTAGCTTCAAGGGGTCCTTTCTTGCATCATTTTCTCTCACCAATGGGCCATTTATTTGTTTTGTTTCTTTTCTAGCCTCTTTTCCCATTTTCTTTTCACTCTCACTCACCTTATCATGTTCTCTCAAACTCCCTTTAATTTTTGAATTGGTAGCCCCAACTTGCCTTTCTACCTCAATCATCTTTCTTTGATCTTCATACACTTCTAGGGGTGATAATGGAACAAGAGTGACCTATTTTCCTTCATAGGTAAATGTGTACCTATTAGAAACCCATCATGTTGTGCTCTCCGATCATATTGCCACGGTCTGCCCAACAACATATGTCCAGCTTGCATAGGAACTACATCACAATCAACTTCATCTTTGTACCAGCCTATTGAAAATGGTACCCTTACTCGCTTAGTTACTTTCACCTCACCACTATCATTAAACCACTACAACTTATAAGGATTGGGATGCTTCATACATTCTAACCCCAATTTTTCAACCATAGTAGTACTTGCAGCATTAGTACAGCTCCCACTATCAATAATACGTGTACAAACCTTATTATTCACTAAGCATCTAGTATGAAAAATATTATCACGCTGTACTAGACTTTCCTCTTTCACCTGCATATTCAATGCACGCCTAGCAACTAACAATTCACCACGCTCAGCTAACAAAGTACAATCAACATGCTCATCACTACCAACATCATCATATATAGGAGAATCAAAGTTCCCAACATCATCATTAGCATTATCACTAGGTTTAGAATCAGACACAACATCACCATCAGCTGTAGCAATCATAACTCTTCTATTTGGACATTGGGATGCAATATGACCATTCCCTAAACACTTAAAACATTTAATCTCCCTACTAGGAGTGGTAGTGTTAAGCATACTTGTTTGCTTGTTTGGATCACTAGATTGCCCTTTTCCACTGGAGGTTGCAGCATTGCTTTTCTGGAATGAATTCTTGAACTCCCCTTTCTCTCCACCCCCTATTGGCTGAATTTGCCCCACCACTATATTGGGGTCCTCTATAGGCCGAATTACTCCCAAACACATTTTGTGGTCTCCCATAGCCAAGTTTGGTGGAACTCTTGCTCTTTAACCTCCTCTCTATCTCCATAGCTTTATCAACCATCTCCTCCATGGTATTGTAATCATACATGTTCAACTCACTTGCAATATTCTGATTAAGTCCTCCAAGAAATCTAGACATCATCTGTTGTTCATCTTCCTCAATATTGGCTCTAGCCATGATCATCTCCATCTCCTTGTGGTATTCTTCTACACTCTTGCCACCTTGCACCAGTCGTGCTAAGCGATTATAAAGATAGCTATAATAATGAGAAGGGATAAAACGTTGCCTCATCAGGTCTCTCAACTCCTCCCATGAGGGTACGACTCTCAACCCCTTGCCTCTTCTAGTGGATTTTAGTTGATCCCACCAGAATGTTGCATAACCCTTGAACTCCACAGTTGCAATGTGTGACTTCTTTTCTTCAGAATAATTATGGCACTCAAAAATTTGCTCTACTTTGCACTCCTATTCAATGTATTCTTCAGCATTGTTGTTCCCTCTAAATTCAGGAACCTTCATTTTGATGGAAGTCAAATCATTATCATTGATAGGTGCTTGATAAATTCCAGCTTCTCCTTCTTCAAATCCATAATCAGCCACATGGCCTCTCTCATATGCACCTCTTGGTGCCCTCCTCCTAATTGGCTCTTCTCTCTCTTCAGCTATTGCTGGTTGTAGAATTCTCTGTGGTAGCCTTATTGGAGCAGGTTGTTGTGCTTGCATTAAGCATTCCATGGACTGCTGCAAGCTAGCCAACGTATTTGCTATTCTTTCCATATTGTCCTCATTTGCTTGCTTGTACGTCTCAAGATCATTTATAATATCCCAGATACTCATCTCTTCTTTCTCAACAGCTATGCCTTTATCTCTACTAGAATTGCTACTCATTATCTCACAAAACAAAGAACTCACCTTCGCTAATTCTTCGATTGCACTTCAGAACAAAGGCTCACAAATCAATCACCAAGCACATTCAAGGGAACTAGAACCTAAATCCTAGAATGACACCTAGAAAGAAACTTGACAAAATTGGAGGCAACACAAGAAAATTTTGTGTCACACGATTATATCAACCAGAGTATAGAATCAAACAAATAATACTCTAGCAATGTCATAGAATCAAAACGGTAGCTCAAACAAGAAATAGAAACAAAGAGGTCAAAAATTATGATGAATCTAGTCAAAATGTATCAAAACCAACTCACCTTAGCAAGTTAGTTTATGGACCTAATAATTCTACCTAAGAAAGCTAGTATCAAGACTCCCCAAGAATTCAATTTCAAAAAAGGAAACTTCCAAATCAGCAAGAAAAAAGTAATAAAACAGCCCCTCAATTGACCGAAATTGGTGGCCAAAATTTTGATTACTTTCAAACTGATTCAAAATGATTCTAATACCTTAAATTACTAGAAAAGTAAAGAATTTTTGTTGAAGTGATTTTGTACTCTTTTTTTTTAGGATATGGTCACTATCCAAGGATCACCAACGAAACACAAAGCCTCCAGTCCAATTTATACCCAATTCGGAATAAGAAAAACGTATTTCAAATCAAAAGGCAAGAACACAATTTCGAAATTGAACAAAGAATTCTATAACCCTAATTCGAAAATCCAATTAGAACCCTAACAGAACAACTAAAACAACCCTAGAAAGACAGATAGATAAAGATTTACCTATAATTGGCTCTGATACCAAATGACACGGAACCCTATGGCAATGAAGGCCTCAAACCCCAACGCACGATTGATAGAAGAAAACCAAGAACGAAGGAAAAACCACCTTCTAAAGCACCCAATTGCTTAGCAAAGCACGGACACTTATAACGGAAGGATTTAGGAAGCTCGAATTAGAAGAACGCCACAATTGAAATTGATAAGTAAATCTAATTCTTGATGCAATCAAAAGAAAAAGAGAATCCACTCCTGTTCTATGATGGCCAAAATTTTCAACAAGAAAATTGAGAATATAATTTGTCATAACAAGAAAAATAAGGCCCTATTATACTAAAAGGCACACATAAATCCGAAACCCTAATTCTAATGGGAAAAGGAAAGCTACAAAGTCAAAATCCTAACCCATTAAGGAAAATATAACGTATGGAAACAAATTAATATTCTGAAATAACTAAATAGGAAACCACACATCCTAACCCAGTAAGGAAAATATAAAGTATAAAAAAAGGGCCAAACTAAAACCTTTTAAAATAAGAACACGCCCCACACTATTTGGGCTGTCCATGGGCCTTAAATTACTTCCCAAGGCTGTATATGAACTCCCATGGACCTTTCTTGCACGTTGGACCTCTTTAGCTAGCCTTTAGCTTCCATATTCACACTAAGCATCATAATCAGCTTTGGTGTGCCTTCTTCAAGCTCTATTGTGCACTTTTCCATTGCCATTTCAGTCACTTCCTTTGAAATTTGATCTTGAATATGCAATCCCATAGCTGCTCCAAACTTCTTAGCTCTGCTCCTAGTCAATGGCCCATTTGGAAGCACCAATGGATCCTTACCTCGTGGCTGGTTCGTATCACTCTTTTTCTTCATAAACCCTAATAAAAGTCAAAATGCAGAATTAAAACACAAATAGTCTTAAACAACCTATAATTTGTCTTGGGCCATTAGTCTTTTAGACTTCAAGACCATGGCCAAATGACCTTTTATTAATAAAAATGGACCTAAATCTTTACTCTCATAAGCCTGGAATAGCCTTCAAGATTAGGTCTTGCTTGAATTATGTTGACCAACTTAAGCTCTTTTTGCATCCATGGATCATCCTTCAACAAATCTTGAGCAACTTGTTTTCTCCAAATCTGATCCATGAAGGAAATTAAAGCCTCTTTCAACTTATTAGCTATAGACCTTGTCATTGGTCCTCCATATATGGCTAGTGGATCTTTGAATTGTTTGTTCATGTCATCATTGAACTATTGGTGCTTGGCCAATTTTCGATCAGCATGTAATTCCTCATCACATAAAGACCATATTTTGTTTTGAAAGCTATTTTCCCACTCATCTCCTTCTTTCATCCTAATTTAATGGTAACCACTTTTCAAATCAATCTTAGTAAAAAATGCAAGAACCACTCAACTCATCAAGCATATCATCAAATCTAGGAATTGGATGCCTATACTTCACCGTGATTTTATTGATTGCTCAGTTGTCCACACACATTCTCCATGATACATCCTTCTTTGGAACTAATAAAATCGAAACAAGACATGGACTAAGACTTTCACGCATATGTCCTTTTGATAGCAACTCCTCCACTTGCCTTTGAAGCTCCTTGGTTTCCTCTGGATTGCTTCTATAAGCTGGTTGATTAGGAATTGTTGAGCTTGGAATGAAGTCAATTTGATACTCAATCCCTCTTAAAAGTGGTAAACCTTTAGGCACATCCTCTGGAAAGACATCTCCAAATTCCTGTAAAAGAGAAATAACACAACTAAGCAAAGGATTATCAAGGTCAAATGTAGAAATCAAGGTCTCTTTGTACCTAAGTACAATCAGACTTCTTTTCTCCCAAAAAGCACTCCTTAACTCTCTTTCTTTTTCATAGAAACACTCTTTTATTTTCTCTCTTTTTTTCTTTTTCTCTCACTAATGGCCATTTTTATCATTCTTTTTCTCACTCTTGGCCTCTTTTATCCCATTTTTTAGTTTTATCCTCACCACCATAATTTCTTTCTAGTGATCTCAACATCTTAACTTGATCTTCATACACTTGTTTAGGTGGCAATGGAGCAAGAGTAAAATTTAAACCATTTAGGTTGAAAGAATAATGATTCTTAAAGCCATCACGCAAAGCCTTTCTATCAAACTGCCATGGATGACCAAGAAGAATATGGCTAGCATGCATAGGCACAACATCACAATAAACTTCATCTTTATATCGCCCAATTACAAAAGAGAACATAACCTGCTTTGTTACCTTCACCTCTCCACAATCATTCAACCATTGCAGCTTGTGGGGACTAGGATGTTTTGTGCATGTTAACCCTAATTTATCCATAAAATTAGTACTAGCAACATTTGCACAACTACCTCCATCAATGATCATGCTGCACACTTTTCCATTCACAATGCAATGAGTATGGAAAATGTTCTCTCTTTGATTACTTTCTTCATCTTTAATTTGCACGTTTAATGCTCTTTTAATAACCAAAGATTCACCATGTGCATGATACTCAATGATATGTTCAATTTCCTCTAATGGTGGCATGCTATCATTATCATCATCATCACTTTCATGTTCACTAGCACTATCAATTTTAACATTATTTCTTATCGGCATGATTTTCTTATTTGGACATTGAGATGCTATATGCCCTATTCCTAAACACCGAAAGCATTTAATGGTACTATGCTTTTAATTAGAGTTAGATGTTTTAGAATTACTTTTAGGGTCTGCTGGAACTTACTTTTCCTTTCCTTTCTAGGAAGCCTCCTTCCCTTAAGTATTATCATCTTTCTTTGGCCACTTAGAAGCGAAACTAGATATGGAATTAGAAAATCCCTTTGCTGCTCCCTTTAGTTTCAGCTGCTTCTTCACTTTCATGGCCATGTGTGCCATATCTTCAAGCTCCATATAATGATGTAATTCAACTATGTTGACAATCTCCCTATTCAGCCCACTCAAAAATTGAACCATAGTGATTTCTGAATCCTCCTATATATTATTTCTACTCATGATCATCCCCATTTCTTTATGGTAATTCTCCACTGACATGGATCCTTTAGTTAACCGCTGCAATCTTTGGTGAAGCTCCCTATAGTAGTAAGATGGTACAACCTCTTTCTCATCATAATTTTCATTTCAGCCCAAGTAGTGATGGTTCTTTCTCCATTTCTCCTCTTAAAAATCATTAATTGATCCCGCCAAACTAGTGTATAATCTGTGAATTCAACTGCTATAAGCTTAACTTTCTTCATTTCACTATAATTATGACAATCAAACACTGATGAGGACCAACAAGCTCGAGTCCATTTGGCTAATGATGAAAATGCAAAAAAAGACCCTTTAGCCATTCATGGAGGCCCAATAACAAGAGCTAGAGCCAAAAAGATGATGGAAACATTAACTTGCCTAATTGAAGACATTTGGAAGAAACAAGCTCAATGTGATGCAGTTAACTTATTATGGGAGGAACAAAAGTCAAAGATTTTAAACAATATCCAAGCATGTTCAAATATGAAGACAATAGTCTAACCCGCATTGTCTGAATCAATCTAGCCCATTAAAGAATAAAGGGCCATTCACCCTTGATTAAGTGAGGATTGATCTTAGGCTGTCATTTTATGTTATTTATTAATTTGGGTTTATTTTATTTGCTTTGTGAAATCAACATATCAGAGTTAGGATTTTATTCTTGTTAAAGTTTTAGTTTTTGATCAGTTGTCATTTGGAAGTTACAAATGAGTGCATTTAGTTTGGGGTTTGATTAGTTGTCATTTGGGAGTTACAAAATGAATGTTTTTAATGTATAACAACTCTTTTCAATGAGAGTTAGTGGGGATTAAAGGGAAGAACGTGGAAGAGCTATAATAACAGCCATTTATGTTTCTTCTGCCTACTTTGGCTATAAATATCAAAGCCAAACTAATTTGTAAGAAGACTATTGATGAATGATAATCTGAATTTGCTCTTTGTGAGTGTTTTTGCTTAAGTTCTTTCATGAACTTTAAACTTATCAAACTAATTTGGTTTGTGGCATTCTCTAACAAAAAAAAAATCATGTGTTTAATTCTTAACTTATCAAATCATATCTGGTTTATGGCGTTGTGGGTTGAATTTAAGTACTAGTTTCATTGGTAAACAATAACAATTGGAACTAGTATTTTCCTAACTTCACTTGAGGAGGTCCTTGGGTTTTGGAATCATCTTGACTGGAGGGTGTTTTTTTGCATTCCATATGTATCATAACTTAATAGTTATTGGGGTATATGGTTGCTGAGATGATGATTTCCTATCAAACGCCAACTCAACTTTTCTTTCCCATTCAAGGTAAGCTTCAGTATCATTTATCCCTTTGAATGATGGTATCTTCATTTTTATGGAAAATATGTTGCTGTCCCTTTGTTGAGGTCTTCTTTGGGCAATTGATTCCTCACTTTCTTCATCATTCATCATGTTGCCTCTCCCTCTATTCCGCCCCCTTCGATTAGTATTATTTTGCTGCCTTTGCATTATGCTGTCTATATCACCTCTCATGTTCTTTATGACCAAATCAAACATTTCAAATTTCCTTTGCATTGCCTCTAACAAGAAGGCTATGTCATTCATGGTCATATCACATTTTTCACCTCCAGAATTTGACATGGTATAAGAACCTTCAAGAAAATGTTAGTAAAGAAAAATTTTCTCACCACACTCCCTTACGTGTTTCACTCAAGATCAGATTGTCACTCTTGTATTTCACTCAAATCTTGGTCCCTGTTCTATTTTTTTTATAATCTCAAATTCTTGGCCTTTTTACCTCTCAATTCTTCCTTTATCAAGTTGAATTTCAGAACTGGATCCACTTAAATCAAGTAAAACAAGTGTTATTTTAAAGACTCTACAAGGAACCTAATGAACAAAATGAATTTAACAATTCTAGAAGCAATTAAATTTAAATAAAAAAGAACTGAAAGTTAACAAATCAAAGTAACTGTGATTGAGAATTAGCTACTTAATGCATGCAAGAAACAAGAGGTATATGAAAGAATGAAACTAAGAGTACAAAGAAAAACAATTCTGGATATTGAAAAAAAATATAGAATTCAAATCACCCTAATGAGCAATCTGAATATGCAACCTAAATCTATTCCCAATGTAAGCTGATGCGGAACCCATGGATCAAATATTACATATAGAACCCCACATACACATCTAGCATAGAATCTTAGAACTCACAAATAAATCCTCCCTACCAAACCCACAACTAACCAGTAATTGAGAACTTGGGTGATTGGGATGAAGAAATGAATTGATTTAAATGCCATAAGTCAGACTTGATGAGTTAGAACCAATTCTTCATGCAACAAGAATAAGAAGAAAACATCTCAAACTTGAAAGCATATCAATCACATTTAGCATAAACTGGAAATTCGTAGTTAGCCCTCTTGAGTTCTTTTTCCCCTCCCTATATGGTTGGAAAAGAAAAACTAATGGCTTAAAAGTCTAGGTTTACATGTATCTAGACATAATAGCATTAATTATTATCCACATCAATAATATATTCTAAATTACTGCCCATAATTCTAACAACATTATTGGGCAGATTCTACATGTATTTTGGTGTTGGTTCACATATGTCTAGTCACACTTGCACTAAACCACATCAATATTATATTCCAAATTCATGCTAATGCCCATCACCATACTTATGGGCAGATTCTTCATGCTTCTTGGTGAGTTTCTGACTTCCTCATCATGATCCCTCATATTCAGTACAAGTTGGTCTCTCTCTTGGTCTCTCTCTTCATTAATCCACCTTTGAATGAGGTGTTGGAACACATGCTGGAGTTTCTTTGATTGTGATCTTGTGATTGGTCCACTTGGCATAATGATATCATCAACAAATTTGCTGCCTTGTGTAGATTCATCAAGCTTGCTTATAGTTTCCTCATCTTTCCCTCCTTGCTCAAAAAGATTTATCCTCAAATCTGAACCTACATCAAAAGAAGAAAGATCACTAACATTGAAAGTTGCAGAAACATTATACTCACCTGGTAGATCGATTTTGTAGGCTTTGTCATTGATTCGTTCTAAAACTTGGAATGGGCCATCTCCCCTTGCATCCAATTTGGATTCCTTTGTTTAGGAAATCTTTCCTTCCTCATATGAACCCGTACTTAATCACCAGGTTGGAAAATCACATGTTTCCTTCTTCAATTTGCATTATGGGCAAATGATTCATATTTCTTCTCAAGATGAGCTCGTGCCTTCTCATGTATCTTCTTAACCAACTCCGTTTTCTTTTCACCATCTACCTCAATTCCTTGTGCACTAAACATAAACCTAAAAATATGATTTTATCACTACAAAACATGCACTTTTTCAAGTTGGCATACAATTCTTCCTTTCTCAAAACATCAAGAATAGCCCTAATATGTTCTACATGCTTATCTACTAATTTGCTGTAAATGAGTATGTCATCAAAATATACAACAACAAATTTACCAAGATATTCACGCAGAACATGGTTCATTAATCTCATGAATGTACTAGGTGCATTAGATAAACCAAATGGAATAACCACTCATAAAGACCATAGTTTGTTTTGAATGCAGTTTTCCACTCATCTCCTTCTTTCATTCTAATTTGATGGTAACCACTTTTCAAATCAATCTAAGTAAAAATGCAAAAACCACTCAACTCATCAAGCATATCATCAAGTCTAGGAATTGGATGTCTATACTTCACAGTGATTTTATTGATTGCTCGATAGTCCACACACATTCTCTATGATCCATCTTTCTTTGGGACTAATAAAACTGGAACAGCACTTGGACTAAGATTTTCACACACATGTCCCTTTGCTAGCAACTCCTCCACTTGCCTTTGAAGTTCCTTGGTTTCCTCTGGATTACTTCTATAATCTGGTCGGTTAGAAATTGTTGAGCCAGGAATGAAGTCAATTTAATGCTCAATACCTCTTAAAGGTGGTAAACCTTTAGGTACATCTTCTAGAAAAACATCTCATAAAAAGCACTCCTTAACTCTTTTTCTTTTGCATAGAAACACTCTCTTTTATTTTCTATCCATTTCTCTTTTTCTCTCGCCAATGGGCCATTTTTATCATTCTTTTTCTCACACTTGGCCTCTTGTACTCCATTTTTATTTGTTTCACCCTCACCACCAGAATTCCTTTCAAATGATCTCAAAATCTTCACTTGATCTTCATGCACTTGTTTAGGTGGCAATGGAGCAAGAGTGAAATTTAAACCATTTAGGCTGAAAGAATAATGATTCTTAAAGCCATCATGCAAAGCTTTTCTATAAACTGCCATGGACGACCAAGAAGGATATGGCTAGCATGCATAGGCACAACATCACAACAAACTTCATCTTTTTATCTCCCAATTGCAAAAGAAAACAGAACCTGCTTTGTTCCCCTCACCTCTTCACAATCATTCAACCAATGTAGCTTGTAGGGACTATGATGTTTTGTGCATGCTAACCCTAATTTATCTACAAAATCAGTACTAGTAACATTTGCACAACTACCCCCATCAATGATCATGCTGCACACTTTTCCATTCACAATGCAACGAGTATTGAAAATGTTCTCTCTTTAATCACTTTCTTCATCTTTAATTTGCATGTTTAAAGCTCTTCTAATAACCAAAGATTCACCATGGGCAGGATATTCAATGATATGTTCAATTTCCTCTAATTGTGGCATGCTATCATTATCATCATCACTTTCATGTTCACTAGCACTATCAATTTTACCATTATCTCATATCAACATGATTTTCTTATTTGGACATTGAGATGCTATATGCCCTACTCCTAAACACCTAAAGCATTTAATGGTACTATGCTTTTGATTAGAGTTAGATGTTTTAGAGTTACCTTTAGGGTCAGCTGGAACTTGTTTTTCCTTTCCATTCCAGGCAGACTCCTTCCCTTTTAAAATTATCCTCTTTCTTTGGCCATTTTGAAATGAAACTAGAGCTGGAATTAGAAAATCCCTTTGTTGTACCTTTGAGTTTCAGTTGCTTCTCCACTTTCATAGCCATGTGTACCATATCTTCAAGCTCCACATAATGATGTAATTTAATTATGTTAGCAATCTCTCTATTTATCCCACTCAAAAATCGAGCCATAGTGATTTTTGGATCCTCCTTTATATTAGTTCTACTCGTGATTATCTCCATCTCTTTATGGTAATCCTCCACTGACATGGATCCTTGAGTTAACCGCTGCAATTTTTGGTGAAGCTCCCTATAGTAGT
The DNA here is from genome assembly GCA_947685225.1 of Garcia nutans. NCBI lineage: Eukaryota > Viridiplantae > Streptophyta > Magnoliopsida > Malpighiales > Euphorbiaceae > Garcia > Garcia nutans. The sequence continues at coordinate 24,571,860 of CANTUV010000044.1, forward strand.
AAGATGGTACAAATCTTTTTCTCATCACAATTTTCATTTCAACCCAAGTAGTGATGGTTCTTTCTCCATTTCTCCTCTTGGAAATCATCAATTGATCCCACCAAATTAGTGCATAATCTGTGAATTCAACTGTTACAATTTTAACTTTCTTCATATCACTATAATTATGATACTCAAATACCAACTCAACTTTTCTTTCCCATTCAAGGTAAGCTTCAGCATCATTTCTCCCCTTGAATGATGGTATCTTCATTTTTATTGAAGATATGTTGCTGTCCCTTCTTTCAGGTCTTCTTTGGGCTATTGATTCCTCACTTTCTTTATCATCTTCCCTTTCTACCTCATCATTATTCATCATGTTTCCTCTCCCTCTATTCTTCCCCCTTCGATTAGTATCATTCTGTTGCCTTTGCATTATGCTGTCTACATCACCTCTCATGCTGTTTATGGCCAAATCAAACCTTTCAAATCTCCTTTGCATTGCCTCAAACATGAAGGTTATGTCATTTATGGTCATATCACATTTTTCACTTTCAGAATTTGACATGGTGTAAAAAGGTCCTACAAGAAAATGTTAGTAAAGAAAATTTCCTCACCTCACTCCCTTACATGTTTCACTCAAGATCAGATTGTCACTCCTCTTGCATTTCACTCAAAACTTGGTCCTTTTTACCTCTCAATTCTTCTTTTATCAAGTTGAATTTCAAAACTAAATCCACTTAAATCAAGTAAAACAAATTTTGTTTTAAAGACTCTACAAGGAACCTAATGAACAAAATGAATTCAGCAATTATAGAAGCAATTTAATTTTAAACAACAAGAACTGAAAGTTAACACAAGAAGCAAAAAGTATTTGTGTTAATCAAACCAAAGTAACTATGATTGAGAATTAGCTACTTAATGCATATAAGAAACAAGAGGTATATGAAAGAATGAAACTAAGAATATAAAGAAAAATAATTCTGGATATTAAAAAAATAGAATTCAAATCGCTCCAATGAGTAATCTGAATATGCAACCTAAATCTATTCCCAATGCAAGATATGCTCTAAATATCATATTTTAAATGCTAAATGGATGCATAATGAGGAGCTGATGTAATTTGATCAAATATAATAAGGTAGCAAGCTATTAATGGTATAAATATGCAAAATGTCTCAAACACTTTTGTAGAAAAATATTGGACAGAAACAGGTATGAATTTTTTTTTCTTTTATGTTGAGGAAGTTGAATCTGATTTTCTTTTTTTCTTTTTTGTTTTTCTTTTGATCTTTTCCTTCTTCTTTTTTTTAAACTTTCAGTAAAGAAGGATAGAAATTGAAAAGATAAACAAAAATCCACATATTTGAAGAACAACAAAAAGGTGCAACAAGAACAGAAAATGAAGAGACATAGAATCTGATTCTGGTTCCTTTTTTTTTCTTTTGGATAATTAAAACATAAAAGATACCTAGAGATTTATCTTCAAGAAAAAGCTCTAATACCAAATGATGTGGAACCCATGGATCAAATATTACATCTAGAACCTCACATACACATCTAGCATAGAATCTTAGAACTCAAAAACAAATCCTCCCTACCAAACCCACAACTAACCTGTAATTGAGAACTTGGGTGATTGGGATGAAGAAATGAATTGATTTAAAAGTCACAAGTCAGACTTGATAAGTTAGAACCAATTCTTCATGCAACAAGAATAAGAAGAAAACCTCTCAAACTTGAAAACATATCAATCACATTCAGCATAAACTGGAAATTAGTAGTCAGCCCTCTTGAGTTCTTTATACCCTCCATATATAGTTGGAAAAAAAGAACTAATGGCTTAAAAGTCTAGGTTTACATGTATCTAGTCACAATAGGATTAATTATTCATCCACAACAATAATATATTCTAAATTACTGCCATAATTCTAACAATATTGATGGGCAGATTCTACATGTATTTTGGTGTTGGTTCACATGTGTCTAGTCACACTAGCACTAAACCACATCAATATTATATTCCAAATTCGTGCTAATGCCCATCACCATACTTATGGGCAGATTCTTCATGCTTCTTAGTGAGTTTCTGACTTCCTCATCATGATCCCTCATATTCAGTACAAGTTGGTCTCCCTCTTCATTAATCCACCTTTGAATGAAGTGTTGGAACACATGCTTGAGTTTCTTTAATTGTGATCTTGTGATTGGTCCACTTGGCATAATGATCTCATCAACATATTTACTGCCTTGTGTAGATTCATTATGCTTGCTTATAGTTTTCTCATCATAAGCTATGCTCTAAATATCAGATTTTAAATGCTAAATCAATGCATAATGAGGAACTGATGCAATTTGATCAAATATAATAAGATAGAGAGCTGTTAATGGTATAAATAAGCAAAAACTCTTATACACATGTGTAGAAAAATACTGGATAGAAACATGTACGAATTTTTTTCTTTTTATATATATTGAGGAAGTTGAATCTGATTATTTTTTTCTTGTTTTTTTTATCTTTTCCTTCTTTTTTTAACTTTAAGTAAATAAGAATATAAAATGAAAAGATAAAAATAGAGATTTGAAGAATAAGAACAAGGTGCAACAAGAACAGAAAATAAAGAGACTTAGAAACTGAATCTGGTTCTTTTTTTTCTTTTGATCTTTTAGTCTTTTTTTGTCTTTTAAACTTTTAGTAAATAAGAATAGAAAATGATAAGATAAGAACACATAATCTAAAGAACAAGAACAATGTGCAACAAAAATAGAAAAATGAGGTGACTTAGATGATAAACAAAAATAAGAAAGTGGCTGAGATAATTAAAACAGAAAAGATACCTTGAGATTTATCTTCAAGCCAAAGCTCTAATACCAAATGATGCAGAATCCATGGATCAAATATTACATCTAGAACCCCACATATACATATAACATAGAATATTTAAACTCAAAAATAAATCCGCCCTACCAAACCCCCAACTAATCTATAATTGAGAACATGGGTGATTGGGATGAAGTAAATGAATTGATTTAAAATGCCACAAGTCAGACTTGATAAGTTAGAACCAATTCTTCGTTCAACAAGAATAAGAAGAAAATCTCTCAAACTTGAAAACATATAAATTACAAATCAACATAATCTGAAAAATTCGTATCATGCCCTTTAGCCCTTTCTACCCCTTTCTATATAGCTGGAAATGAAGAATTAATGGCTTAGAAATCTAGGCTCACATGTATCTAGTCACACTAGCATTAGTTATTCATCCACATCAATATTATATTCTAACTTAGGGCCCATAATTCTGACAATATTGATAGGCAGATTCTATATGCTTTTTGGTGTTGGTTCACATGTGTCTAGTCACACTAGCACTAAACCACATCAATATTATATTGTAAATTCGTGCTAATACCCATCAATATATTTATGGGAAGATTCTTCATATTTTTTTGGTGAGTTTTTGACTTCCCCTTCATGATTCTTCATATTCAGTACAAGTTGGTCTCCCTCTTCCTTAATCCACCTTTGAATGAAGTGTTGGAACACATGCTGGAGTTTCTTTGATTGTGATCTTGTGATTAGTTCACTTGGCATAATGATATCATCAACATATTTGTTGCCTCGTGTAGATTCATCAAGCTTGCTTATAGTTTCCTCATCAAGTGGTCTCTAATCCTAACCTGTCCACAAACAAAGTACTAGCTACATTCACACAACTACCCCCCCCCCCATCAATGATCAAACTACACACCTTCTCATTTACTAAACACCTAGTATGGAAAATGTTTTCTCTTTGCAACTTGATCCCCTCTTCATCTTCTTTTACTTGTGCATTAAGATCCCTCCTAGTTACCATTATTCTACCTTTCATAGGCATCTCACAATCACTACAATCCTCCAATGAAGGCATCTCATTGGAGCTTTACAAGTTTGGCAACATTACTTATTGCCTAAAGAGTTTGTTATTCATACAGATCATGAATCATTAAAGCATCTAAAAGGACAAACCAAGAACAATCGAAGACATGAAAAGTGGATGGAGTTCATTGAGCCATTTCCATATGTGATAAATTATAAGCGCAATAAAGGCAATGTGGTAGCATATGCACTTTCAAGAAGGTATTCCTTGATCTCAACTCTTAGTTTTAAGTTATTTGGCTTTGAGAAAATTAAGGATATGTATGCCAATGATGTTGACTTTGCTAATGATTATGAAGCATGTGAGCATTCTGCATTTCAGAAGTTTTATAGGCATGATGGGTATTTATTTAAGGATGGGAAATTATGCATGCCTAGTTGCTCATTAAGGGAATTTCTTGTGCCCGAGGCACATAGTGGAGGACTCATGGGAAATTTTGGGCTATTCAAGACTTTAGACATACTGCATGAATATTTCTATTGGCCAAACATGAGAAAAGATGTAAAAAGAATTTGTGCCAAGTGCATTGCATGTAGATAAGCAAAGTCTAAGCCTTTACTTCACAAACTGTATACTCCTTTACCTATTCCTAATTCACCTTGGATTGATATATATCTATGGACTTTATTTTGGAGCTGCCTAGGACTAGAAAAGAGAAAGATAGCATATTTGTTGTTGTTGATAGATTCAACAAAATAGCTCATTTCATTGCATATCACAAAACTAATGATGCAACAAATATTGCTAATATGTTCTTTGGGGAAGTAGTTCATTTGCATGATATTCCTAAGGCAATTGTGAGCTATAGATATATGAAGTTCTTGAGTTATTTTTGGCTTGTTCTGTGGAATAAATTAGGTATTAAATTGTTGTTCTCTATAATTTATCATCCACAAACCGATGGACAAACAAAAGTGGTAAAAAGGACTTTAGGATCTTTGTTTCACGCTGTTATGGGTAAGAATTTGAAATCTTAGAAAGCTTGTTTGCCATTAGTTGAGTTTGCATATAATTTCTACAGGTTATTCACCTTTTGAAATTATTTATGGATTTAATCCACTTACACCACTTGATCTATTTCCTTTGCCATTAAATGAAATATCTAGCTTACATAGTGAAAGGAAAGCGAAGCTGGTTAAGAAAAATACATGAGAAGGCACGAGCTCATCTTAAGAAGAAATATGAATCATTTGCTCATAATACAAATCGAAGAAGGAAACATGTATTTTTTTCAACCTGGTGATTGGGTATGGGTTCATATGAGGAAGGAAAGGTTTCCTAAACAAAACAAATCCAAGTTGGATGCAAGGGGAGAGTCCATTCTAAGTTTTAGAATGAATCAATGACAATGCCTATAAAATTAATCTACCGGGTGAGTATAATGTTTCTGCAACTTTCAATGTTAGTGATCTTTCTCCTTTTGATGCAGGTTCATATTTGAGGACAAATCTTTTTTTAGCAAGGAGGGAATGATAGGAAACCATAAGCAAGCTTGGTGAGTCTCGATGCAAGAAAGGACCCCTTGAAGCTAGCAAGTGGACCAATCACTAGGAGCAAGGCAAAGAGATATCAAGCTAGCATGGCTTTGCATATTCAAGAAGAGATTTCCAAAGAGCTTCAAGAATTATCATTCAAGAAGATGGAGATGGAGCTGCAAGGAAGGCCTAAATATATCATGGTTCTAGAAGCATGCAATGGAAGCCAAGAAGGAGCCTTTGAAGGCTATTTTTAAGCCTAGGCCGAAACTACCAAGGAAGAGTCAAAGCTTGGTCAATCTTATTTCCATGCACATGCATGCACATTCATGGATGCAAGTTGGCCGAATTCCAAGGGAGTTTGTTGCACCCCCTTGGCCGAATCTTCATAGTTAGTTAGAGGGGATATTTTTGTTATTTTGTGGTCCCCATCCTTTTATTTTAATTAGTTAAGTTGTTTTTGACTTTGTCAAATCCTATTCTTGTTGGGTTTTTTAAGTTGTTTTTTACTTTGTCAAATCCTATTCTTATTGGGTTTTTGGAAGTGTTTTCCCATACAAGCCTAGGATCCTTCTAGAATGTTTTAGTCTTAATTTTCCATATGCAATTAGGAATTTTGTAACCCTTCTTTAAGGGCACCATTAGGCCGAATTTCAGCTAGAACATTAATAAAAATTTTGAATTCTTCTACAAGCTCTTCTTGTGAATTTTCGTGTGAGAGAGATCAGAGTGGATTCTTTAATTCTTTCTTTGCATCAAGAATTAGGTTTACTTATCAATGAGAGTTGTGGCATTTTCCTTCTTCTTACCAACTAAATCCTTCAATCATAGTGAGTTCACGTCTCTTTATAGGCGTTGGGTTCCTTAGGAGGTGATTATCAAGTTTCAAGGAGTTCTCTACGTTGGGTTTGCTGCCATCGTTGCTAAGGGTCCGTGTCATTTGGTATCAGAGCCTTGCTACAAGGTAATTTTTATCTACTTTGTCTTTCTAGGGTTTGTTAATTTAGGTCTTTTAAGTTCCTACGTTTTAGGGTTCTTAGAGAGTCTAGTCTTTAATTTTTGAAAAAAGAGTCATATATCAAAATTCGAAAAGCCTAAAGATTGTTCAAAGAGTAATTCGAAGCCTAGGAAAAGGAGTCTGATTGAATTTTGAAACCTAGGCCTTGCATCTGAATTGGATTCGAAACCAAGATTAGGGTTCTTGAAAGAAAGCAAAAGCTAGAGTTTTTGTTCAAGTTTGATTTCGATTTGATCTTGAGTGAATCTGGGGTTGCGAATTAAGTCCAGATTTTGAAAAGTTTTTGAGAGTAAATTAAGTCCTGAATCAAGGGGATAGTGAGAGGAAGCAAACTTGTTTGATATTCTTGCTATTTGGGTGCTAACGATCAGATCTAGGTGGGTTAGAAGTAATAAAATTTTTGGGGCGAAAAATTTCACCTTTTGAGGGGTTTTTGGAATTCGAAAATCAGACCTTAATATTCATATTATTTGAGTGTTATAGGTGGGAATTAAAGTCTAGAAGCTAGCGTTTTGGGTAGAATTGATTAGCCATAAAGCAGCTTGCCAAGTGTGGGTTGTTTTTGATTCATTATATCCAAATTGGTCTTGTTTATTGGCTTCATTGTTTCTGATTTCTTTATCTAGCTTTTAATTCCATTACATTGCTAAGTATCATTTGCTTGTGTCGATACTTGGTTTTATATCATGTAGTGTAAATTACCTTGCATTGCCTCCAGATACTTGTCTTGTTTTCTATCTAGTCCTAGGATTTAGGTTCTAGTTTCTTGAACGACTTGACAATTGTTGGTTGGTGAGCTTGGTTCTGAAGTGCAATCAAGGAAGACAAGAAAAGTGAGGTAATTCTAAACACTTGAGTTAATTTTGATTATTACTAATCTTGTTTCTTTGAGTTTGTTTGTTTGTTAACATGGCTGGAAAAGGAGAAGAGACTAGCAAAGAAGGAGCTATGGCCGAAAGCTTGGCTAGGCTTAATGAGACTTTGGCAGCAATGCTTGGTGGAATGGAGATGATGGATACTAGATTGCAAGAGAATGCAGCACGGCAAGCACAACAAATGCAACAAGTGCAACAAATTCAGCAAGTGCAACAAGGGAGGCCAGCAGCACATCCAAATCTCGTAATGCGAGCTAGAAGAGTGCTTAGGAGAGAAGGGTAAGGAAATCTTGAAGCCCTAGAAGCAGCCGAAAGGGTAGAAGATGAAGATGAAGGTGGAAATCAACCTACCACTGATGGTGACCTTACGTCCATCAAGATGAAGATTCCTTCCTTTGAAGGGAAGAACAATGCAGAAGAGTTCATACAATGGGAGAGGAAAGTTGAGCAGATTTTTGAATGCCATAACTGCATTGAAGAGAAGAAATCAGTTTTGGCAGCCGTAGATTTCAAAGGATATGCTACCTTTTGGTGGGATCAATTGAAAGCTAATAGAAGAGGGAAAGGTATGAGGCCTATTCTTGAATGGTTAACCTTGAAAGAACTAATGAGAAGTCGATTTGTACCATCTCACTACATTCGGGATTTGTACAATCGACTAGCAAGACTAGTTCAAGGTCGAAGAAGTGTGGAAGAGTACCACAAAGAGATGGAGATGATCATGGCTAGGGCAAATATTGATGAAGATGAAGACAAGAAGATGTCATGATTTCTTGGGGGATTGAATTTGAACATATCCAATGAATTGGAGATGTATGAATTCAACGCAATGGAAGAGTTAGTTCAAAAGGCCATGAAGATACAGAGAAGATTGAAGAATAAAGCTATTTCGAAAACTGGCTACTCTAAATCTAGTGAAATTTTTTCAAACTTCAAGGGTTCAAGTTCGAGTGGAGGTTCCTACAAAGGGGATTGCAAGGGTTCTTTCCAAAAGAATTCTTCCTACAATCCTAATTTCAAGAAGCCGAATGATGGGGATGCAAAAACAGCCAAGGAAACACCTTCTAGACCTACTCCAAGTAGGGAAATTAAATGCTACAAGTGTTTGGGAAGTGGACACATTGCTTCTCAATGTCTGAATAAGAGGGTGATGATTGCTACCCATGAAGGGGAAATTGAATCAGAATCTGAACATGAAGAAGAAGAGGAGGCCGAATGTGGTGATAGGGCAGAATATGATGAAGAGGCTTGGGAGAATCAAGTCTTGAATGCTAAACATGGAGAGATGCTTGTTACTAAAAGAGCGTTGAATATTCTAAGTCAAGGAAGAAGGCTTGGATCAAAGGGAAAATCTTTTCCACTCTAGGCATTTGGTGAATGGTAAGGTTTGTACACTTATCATTGATGGTGGAAGTTGTACCAATGCTGCTAGTACTATAATGGTGGATAAATTGGGGTTAGCTTGCTTTAAACATCCCAATCCTTACAAGTTGCAAGGGTTCAATGACGCTGGGGAAGTAAAAGTGTTGAAGCAAGTCAAGGTACCATTCTCCATTGGGTGGTATAAAGATGAAGTTTTGTGTGATGTAGTGCCAATGCAAGCTGGACATTTGCTATTAGGAAGACCATGGCAGCATGATAGAAGGGCACAACATGATGGCTTTTCTAATAAGTATACCTTTACTTGTGAAGGAAAGAAGGTTGTTCTAGCACCATTATCACCTCAAGAGGTGTATGAAGATCAAAAGAGGATGCTAGAGAGGGAGAAAGAAGTTTCGGCCAACATGAACCAAGGGGGTTCAAATTTGGCCAATGATGTTTCTTCAACACCCAAGGATAATTCTAAGGGTAGGGAGAGAGAAAATAATAAAGTGAGTGAGTGCAGAAAGGGAAAAGAGGCCGAGAGTCAAAAGAAAGTAAGCAAACAAATAAATGGCCCATTGGTGAGAGAAAATAAGCAAGGAGAAAAAGCAAAACATACTTTTTATGCAAGAGCAAGAGAGATAGATGTAGGGCAGCCTGTACTCATTATTATGTATAAAGAATCGTTACTTGCTGACAGTGAAGAATCTCTTGATTCTTTACCTTCTGGTTTTTATCTTTGTTGCAGGATTTTAAGGATGTGTTTCCTGAAGACCTTCCTAGTGGTTTGCTGCAATTAAGAGGGATTGAACATCAAATTGACTTCATACCCGGTTCTGCAATTCCAAATCGGTCAGCATATAGGAGCAATCCTATGGAGACAAAAGTGATGCAAAGACAAGTTGAAGAGCTTTTGGAGAAAGGCTTGGTTCGTGAAAGCCTTAGTCCTTGTGCCGTTCCAGTCTTATTAGTACCCAAGAAAGATGGTTCTTGGAGGATGTGTGTTGATTGTAGGGCTGTGAACAAGATTACTATGAAGTATAGACATCCCATTCCTAGACTTGATGACATGTTGGATGAATTGCATGGGGCGAGATATTTCATAAAGATTGATCTTATGAGTGGTTATCATCAAATTCGCATGAAGCTAGGAGATGAATGGAAGACTGCCTTCAAAATGAAATATGGTTTGTATGAATGGTTAGTTATGGCTTTTGGTTTATCTAATGCACCTAGTACTTTCATGAGATTAATGAACCATGTTTTGAGAGCTTATTTTGGTAAGTTTGTGGTAGTTTACTTTGATGATATTCTGATTTATAGCAAAACTGAGGAAGAACATGTTGAACATGTTAGGAAAGTGCTTGAAATCCTTAGGGAGCAAAACCTTTATGCTAAGCTTAAGAAGTGTTCTTTTTGTCTAGATAGGGTTGTTTTTCTTGGTTTTGTTGTAAGTATGCAGGGAATTGAAGTTGATCAAGAGAAGGTGAAAGCTATCCAAGAGTGGCCGAATCCTTCAAGTGTGATAGAAGTGAGGAGTTTTCACGGATTGGCAAGCTTCTATAGGAGATTTTTCCCTAATTTCTCTACATTGGCAGCCCCCTTGACTAGCATAATCAAGAAAGAAGTGGGATTCATTTGGGGCAAGGAGCAACAAGAAGCATTTGATGCTTTGAAAGAGAAGCTTTCTAGTACACCCGTTTTAGCTTTACCTAACTTTGATTCTACTTTTGAAATTGAATGTGATGCTTCTGGTGTAGGTATTGGAGCTGTTTTGATGCAAGAGAAGAAGCCCATTGCATACTTTAGTGAAAAGCTTAATGGAGCAAAGCTGAATTATTCAACTTATGACAAGGAGCTATATGCTTTGGTGAGAGCATTGGAAGTATGGGAGCATTATTTGCTGCCCAAGGAATTCGTGATCCATTCAGACCATGAATCATTGAAGCATTTGAGAAGGCAAGGCAAGTTGAATAAAAGACATGCAAAATGGGTTGTGAAGATTGAGAAGTTTCCTTATGTGATCAAATACAAGCAAGGTAAAGACAATGTAGTGGCAGATGCACTTTCAAGGAGGTATGCTTTACTTAATGTTTTGAGTACTAAATTGCTTGGATTTGAATGTATAAAGGACTTATATGTTGGTGATTTTGATTTTGGCAATGTTTATGATGCTTGTGAGCATGGTGCTTTTAATTATTTCTATAGACATGATGGGTTTTTGTTTAAGGGTTCGAAATTATGCATGCCTAGATGTTCTATGAGAGATTTGCTAGTATTAGAATCACATTGTGGGGGTTTGATGGGGCTTTTTGGAGTTGATAAGACTTTAGACATGCTGAATGAACACTTTTATTGGCCGAATATGAAAAGGGATGTAATTCAGATTTGTAAGGCTTGTTTGGCTTGTAGGCAAGCTAAGTCTAAGTCTATGCCTCATGGTTTGTATATGCCATTACCCGTTCCTAGTTCTCCTTGGATGGACATTAGTATGGACTTTGTTTTAGGATTACCAAGGACTAAGAGGGGGAGAGATAGCATATTTGTGGTTGTTGATAGGTTTAGTAAGATGGCACACTTTATCCCATGTCATAAGAGTGATGATGCTAGTTTAGTGGCCGAACTCTTCTTTAGGGAGGTGGTTCGAATTCATGGGATACCAAAATTCATAGTTTCTGATAGAGACACCAAGTTTTTATCTCACTTTTGGCGTGTGCTTTGGGGAAAGTTAGGTACCAAGTTGTTATTTTCCACCACTTGTCATCCTCAAACGGATGGACAAACAGAAGTAGTAAACAGAACTTTAGGTACCATGTTGAGAGCTTTAGTGGGTAAGAATTTGAGTTCTTGGGAATATTGTTTTCCATTTATTGAGTTTGCTTGTAATCGTGCTATTCATTCTTCTACAGGATATTCACCTTTTAAGCTTGTTTATGGTTTTAACCCACTAACAGTTTTGGATCTTGTTTCTTTACCTTCTCATGAGCTTGTTAGTTTAGATGATGAGAAGAAAGCTAAATTGGTGAAAGAGATGCATGAGAAAGCAAGGGCGAATATTGAGAAAAGGAACAAGAGATATGCTGATTCTGCAAATAGAGGGAGACGTGAGATGAAGTTTCAAGTAGGAGATTGGGTTTGGGTGCATTTTCAAAAAGAGAGGTTTCCTAACCAAAGGAAGAACAAGTTGCAAGCTAGAGGAGATGGCCCATTCCAAGTGCTGGAGAAGATTAATGACAATGCCTACAAGATTGACTTACCGGGTACGTATAATATTAGTGCTACTTTCAATGTAAGTGATCTTTCTCCTTTTGATGATGCAGATTTGAGGACAAATCTTTTTGAAGAGGGGGAGAATGATGCAAGAAAGGACCCCTTGAAGCTAGCAAGTGGACCAATCACTAGGAGCAAGGCAAAGAGATATCAAGCTAGTATGGCTTTGCATATTCAAGAAGAGATTTCCAAAGAGCTTCAAGAATTATCATTCAAGAAGATGGAGATGGAGCTGCAAGGAAGGCCTAAATATATCATGGTTCTAGAAGCATGCAATGGAAGCCAAGAAGGAGCCTTTGAAGGCTATTTTTAAGCCTAGGCCGAAACTACCAAGGAAGAGTCAAAGCTTGGTCAATCTTATTTCCATGCACATGCATGCACATTCATGGATGCAAGTTGGCCGAATTCCAAAGGAGTTTGTTGCACCCCTTGGCCGAATCTTCATAGTTAGAGGGGATATTTTTGTTATTTTGTGGTCCCCATCCTTTTATTTTAATTAGTTAAGTTGCTTTTGACTTTGTCAAATCCTATTCTTGTTGGGTTTTTTAAGTTGTTTTTTACTTTGTCAAATCCTATTCTTGTTGGGTTTTTGGAAGTGTTTTCCCATACAAGCCTAGGATCCTTCTAGAATGTTTTAGTCTTAATTTTCCATATGCAATTAGGAATTTTGTAACCCTTATTTAAGGGCACCATTAGGCCGAATTTCAGCTAGAACATTAATAAAATTTTTGAATTCTTCTACAAGCTCTTCTTGTGAATTTTCGCGTGAGAGAGATTAGAGTGGAATCTTTAATTCTTTCTTTGCATCAAGAATTAGGTTTACTTATCAACGAGAGTTGTGGCGTTTTCCTTCTTCTTACCAACTAAATCCTTCCATCATAGTGAGTTTGCGTCTCTTTATAGGCGTTGGGTTCCTTAGGAGGTGATTATCAAGTTTCAAGGAGTTCTCTACCATTGTTATACGTTGGGTTTGCTGCCATCGTTGCTAAGGGTCTGCATCAAGTCTACACAATGCAGCAAATATGCTAATGATATCATTATGACAAGTGGACCAATCATGAGATCACAATCAAAGAAACTCCAACATGTGTTCCGACACTTCATTCAAAGGTGGATTAATGAAGAGAGAGACCAACTTGGACTAAATATGATGAATTGTAAAGAATCTGTCCAAAGGTCACCAAAATACATGAAGAATCAGCCCATCCATATTATTGGAGTTATTAGCATGAATTTAGAAAAAAATTATTGATGTGGATTAAATTATTAGAAACCTTCATTATTAATTAGTCTTGATCTCCAAAAATGACCAAATCCATTGAATGTGTATTTATAGATAATTAATTCTAGTGTGACCAGATTGTATCAATATTTCCATGTAATTAATGCTAGAGTGACTAGAAACAGTGAATATGGACTTTTAGGGTATGAATACTTCATTTCAAGCCTTAAAAAGAGACTTTTGTAATGAATTAGGGGAGATACGAATTTCAGATTATTCTCATTGTACTTTATGTGTTTCAAGAACGAGAGGTTTTCTTCTTATTCTTGTTGCATGAAGAATTGGTCTAACTTATCAAGTCTAACTTGTGGCATATTAAATCAATTCCTTTTCTTCATCCCAATCACCCAAGTTCTCAATTACATGTTAGTTGTGGGTTTGATAGGGATGAATTTTCTTTTTAGTTCTAAGATTCTATGTTGGATAATATATGGAGTTCTAGATGTAATCTTTGATCCATGGGTTCCGTATCATTAATTATATGGTTGGGAAGAAGAAAAATAAAATAATATTTTAAATTAAATGAATTATGGATGGGAAAAGAGGAGACCAAAATATCTAATATTTTAATAATTATATATGTAGCAATTATGTAGTTAAGTGACAAGCAAAATGGGTAGTTAGTTTTGATAAGAAGAAGGCCATCTTCTTCTTCTTCTTCCATGTCTAAACCATGAATGAAGAAAGAGAATGGCAGAGAGAGAGTTTTTTTTCCAAGCATATCAAATTTCACCAAAAGCTTTAAAGAATCGAGTTGGATTTTAAAGAAAAATCAAAATTCAAGTAAGTCTTCTTTCATTAAAGCTTTGTTTCTCTTTATTTTAAGAACATGTTTGGATTTCTAGAGAGAAAAAATGATGTTTAATTGTCAAAATAGATAGGAATGATGCTTAAAGGATGAGTATATAATGAATTGATAGTTGATTGTTTGAAAAGAACAAAGTTGATGGAGTTATGGTTTTGGTATGATTATGTGTAATTAGGGTTTTCTATGTGGATAAAGAAAATAGTTAGAATGAATGAAACTAATGTTATTTCAATATGTATGTAATGATTCTATGGCTAGAAGTTGATTAAAGGTAAGTTTGTATAAAGTTAGGGTAATGGATCTATTACGTGAAAATTAGGCTTTTGGGAGAGATTTTGATAATTATGGAAATATGTTGTCTTATTGGTTTTTGGTGTATAAGTAATATTTTTATGGTTAATTTTTGAAAATGAGATTGGTAGGATGAAGTTTAAATAAAGTGGTGAATGAAAAATTTACGATTTTAATGGAATCTTGATAAAAATTGATACAAGCATGGCTGGATAATCAAAGAATATTTAGGAGGATTTATAAGTATAATAACTTTTGGAAGTTCAAATCTAAATAAGGAGATATATTTATAGGTTGGAATATTTTATGGAAGCATTGGAAGTGAATGATCATAAAAGAAACATAATATGCAATTTCCATATTTGGATAAATTTGACCTTTTTTGCTTTGATTGAGATTTTGTTGACCTTAGAGTTCTAGAATGAGAAAGTAATATTCATGAAGTTTTTAGAGGGTGACTCAAGCTTTCAAGAATGGTCTTGTTTGTAAAAATTTGAGTTGGTTTGTCCTCCAGACATCTGCTCAAATTCAGAATTAGAAACTAAATTGGCATCCAGATTGGAGCAGAATTTGTATCCGAACCAGTTCACTTCAAAGAGCCATAACTTGAGTTTCCAGAGCCCAAATGGAGTGATTCAAAAGCCCAAATTCATATAAATTTTAAGAATTACAATTATTATGAAGAGCCTAAGAACGGATTCAAAATTTATCAAATCAAAAAATGGCTTCAAATATTCTGCACGAATTTTATAATTATTTTGTTTCCTTATTTTGTTGTTTTTCTTTTCTAATTAGGATTAGGGTTTGATTAGGGTTAAGTTTTGTAAGCTATAAATATCTCTTTTTTGAATTGTAAGGAGCTATATTTAATTTTGATTAATAAATTTTTGGCTTTGCCATTTTTTATCAAGAAGAGTGTTCAAATTCTTCTTGTTGCATCAAGAACTGAGTAAACTTATCAAGTGTGAACTTTATGGCATTTATTCTTTCTTACTTAAGGTTTGATGGTGAAATAATAAAACTAGGGTTTTGGATACTTTGAAATACTTTAATTTGTGATTTTTGGTTATTGAATTTCTAAGCTACTATGTAAAATTTGGATTTTTATGTTTTATGTTTTTTAATGTTTTAAATGGATTAGGGTTCATAAAAATTAGGGTTTAAGGTTTTAAAAGGATTAGGGTTCATTATTTTAGATTTAAAAGTTGAAATTTGGATTTTTATGGTTTTAGAATTTAGGTCATGGGTAGAAGAATTTTTAGGGTTTTTAGAAATCAATTTGATATTTTATGAAGTTTTATGAATTTAAATAAACGAATTGAGGTTTTTATAAGTTGAAAAGATGTTTTTTAAGGTTTTCTGAATGAAATAGAACCTACTTTAAAATTTTAAAAGAAGCAGAATTTGATTTAGGTTTTGTTGAAAAGTATGTTCAATTAGAGTTTTAAGGTTTTTTTAAGAAGGAAAAATAACAATTTTAAGCCTTTTTAGAAAAGAAAGTCACGTTTTAGTATTTTACTCTTGGAAAAATTAAATTATAGCTTTTAGATCTTTGATTTGAAAAACCCTAATTTCATAGGTTTGCTATTGTGAAAACATAAATCAAAAAGAATTTAACATACCTTCTTTTGTTGATTCTCCAAAAAATAACTTTTCTTGGATGAACTAGCTCCAAAAACAAGCCTTGGTTGCCTTTGAATTCCCCTCTTACGTGATGCTGCTGTCCAGAAAAGCTTTTAAATTGAATTTTCTCTTTTCCTTGATTTGGTTTCAAATCCTAAAGTCACTATGTAAATTTTTTCCTCCCTTGATTTGGTTTAATTGGTCCTTATTTATAGTGGTTTTTAGGTTGTTTATTCCTAATTAATTAAGGTAAGTAATAATAATAAAAAAAAGAAATTAAAACCTAATTGGATTAGAATTCTAAAAAATTGCAGCTGAAAAATTTGCATTGGCAAAAATTCTGGCGACGGGCCCGTGGGCGTGCCAACCCGCAGGAAATTCCTGCGGACGAGCCACTGTTGGCCCGACGGGCCCGTGCGACCACTTTTCGCTGCCGATTTTTTTTCGACTCTGATTTTTATTTTTATTTTTATTTTTTATTTGATTATTTTCATTTTTTTACTACTAAAAATTAGATACTAAGGTAAAAATTATTTAATTAAAATTATTTTGGACCAATTAAACAACAAAAATCATTTTGGACTAAATAAAGCATGTTGGATCGGATAGGGTCAAAAATTAAGGGTCTACACATTTATTCTTTCTTACTTATTTTTGTCCTTTGATCTAAGTTTCTATTTTCATGTCAAGTAGGGGTTTATGTAGGACAAACACTCAACTAGGGTTCTTGGTAATTTATGTAGGAGTATGCTAATTTTATGTGTGAATACACATGAAAAGAGCATAGATATATGTTTATATTATGAAATGCATAATGTGTGATTGGATGAGCCATTTTAAGATGGCTAAAAGCATTTATTGATTTGTTTGTGAAAATGTGTGGAAATATTGAGGAAAGTTGGAAAAGTGCAAAAATAATGAAAATTGACATAATTGCCAAAGTACGAGAAAATGTTGAATTATGTGTGTTATGTGTGAAACCTTATGTAATATCAATTTCCAAAGTATTTTGTTTGGTGTTATAAGGTATATCGGTTATTTGCCTTTAGGCTAAATGTTGGATGTTAATATTATTTAACTTCGGGCTAGACACTGAGTGTCAAATATTGGTCCAAAGTAA
Organism: Garcia nutans; assembly: GCA_947685225.1. Lineage (NCBI taxonomy): Eukaryota > Viridiplantae > Streptophyta > Magnoliopsida > Malpighiales > Euphorbiaceae > Garcia > Garcia nutans. The sequence goes on from CANTUV010000044.1 coordinate 24,588,883, forward strand.
TATCTCTAGAACTTGAATATTATATAGGGTCATTTGGGCCCAACGCATATTGTGATATGATGATAATGTGATACATTGTCATGTGTTGAGACATGAAATTAATATGTAAATGTGATGATTTATGAGATATGTGATGGTGATCATGGAATGACATGATCATGATACATATGAAAATTTCTGCAAAGGAATGTAAAATGTGAAATATGTTAAATGATGAAAAATGAGTTGTTAAAAAAATTGAGCAGAGCTAAGCCTTGATAATGAAAATGAGATTATGGATATATGGTATAATTAGATGAATTTAATGAGTTTAGTTGAACAAATTGAGTTGATGAATATATGTGTGTGGTTGTGGTATATTTGTATATGAATTTTACGATGATGATGTCGTGTGACTTATATATATATATATATGTTTGAAGAATTAGAGAACAGATGGTGAGTAGTTTATTGATGAATAATTATGTGTATATGAATTATAAGGTATAAGAAATGCAAAAATAATAGTGTATGTATTGATAGTATAATGATAAAATATGAGTTTAAAAGTATGCATATGTATCATTTAAATTGTCATATAGTTTTAGTATATACCACTAAGCTTTCAAGCTTAGAGTGATTATTTGAATCACACAGGTGAAAGCTTTGTTGGTCAAAGGGATTTAGATTGTGGGTGAGATTTGGAGTTTTATGGTAGCTCAAGACCAATAGTTTCAACTGCATACATATATAGTTAGAGTTTTATACATTTTGGAATATGTATATTTTATTGTAAAACTTGTGTTTATTTTCAAAGGATGTGAAATGGTAGTGCATATATATATAGATATATAATCATGATAAATATTGTTTTGAGTTATAAAAATTGAAAGTAAATTGATGAAATGGTTTTATGAAGAATAGTTGAAAACATTAATTTGGGAGTATTTAATTTTTGTGAAGGTTGTGAATTTGACTATTTTGGGAATGTTGAAATTACCGATAAAATTTTGGCGAATTTTTTCAGAGATTTTGCATTAAAATATGTAATTTTTATTTTAATTTACTAATGAATATTTTCATTTGTTTATTAAAGTGTATTATAAGATTTAAAATATTTTCTTATATACGTGGAGATTTTGAAATGGCTGATTACGGTGATATTTTTGTATTATGTACACAAATGTACATATATGAGGTGTATATATTGCTTGTATATGGAGTATAAGAGTGTTATAGGATTCATGAGAGAGATAAAATGCACTAAATCTTTTATTGAAAGAAGATTTTGGGAGAAGTGTGGAACACGGCCAAACATCTTGGCTATGTTCCCAAAGAAAAACACTTACATGATCAAGATCAGTCAAGCTTGGCCATGTTCCATGCACCTTTTTAAAACCACTTTGTGTCCTTTAAATAGTGGCACTGCCAAGGCATTATATACTTGGCTGCATCACTCATTTAAAATCCTTTAAAATTCTAATCATCTCCTTCATTTCTCTCTCATTTTCACTCTCATTCAAAACCTAAACTCTATTTTCCCTCCCCTGCCGCTCCCACACGGCCAATATAACACCCAAAACCTTAAATATTTTTCTTTTTTCAATCAATTTCTGGATTTTCTTCACCAAAACACAAAAAAAATCATTGCATCTTCAATTTTGATCAATTTTTTAGATGCCAAGGACAAAGCAAGTTTCTCACCATAAGAGGAGTGCATCATCTTCTTCTTCATCTTCTTAAGGAGATTAGCTATCCAAGCAAGGGGATTTTTTCACTCAAGGTATATGAGTGTTGATGCCTTGAATGCATTATAAATTAGAGAAAACTTTGAATTATTTGTAAAGAACTTGCATTGGGATAAATTTATCACACTTAAACCATTGCAATTCCAAGAGTTAACCCTTGAGTTCATTTCCTCCCTTAAAATAGAAAGAGATGACTAAGATTTAAACTAGGATAGGGTTCGATTTAATAAAAGAAAACATATGATCACTGTTGAGCAATTGAGTGAAATATTTGGATTTTCTCTTGAGGAACATACGACTATACCAAAAAACTTTAGGCCAAAGTATCTTGCCTTAAGATATTGGTATAGATTTATGGCCTGTAGTTTCTTTGCAATAAAGGAAAGCCCTGGTGTCATTGAACTCAATGAGTTATTCTTCTTGTAGTGTGCTTACCATGCTACAGCTGTAAGCACTAGTTTTTGGTTGGCGAAGATTCTGGATAATATGGCCCATAAGAGAAAAGGGGTGATTTGTATAGGCAGATTAGTCACTACTATATCGCTTGCCCTTGATGGAAATTTTGACCCTCAAAATTATGGGATGCAAAAGTTTTTTGGTAGTGATATGTTAGATGTAGCCACTCTAGAAAAATGTAGATGATAACTAAGAGTGGAGGGATACTTATGATGGCTTTTGGTGAGCCAAGTTCCCGAGAAGAAAGACAGAAGCAACCCTGAGTTGATAATGAATCTAACTCTAACTCATTTAGTTTGGATGAAGATTCCCCAGTCTAGGATAACTATGAGTTGATCAACAAACTATAAACACTGGAAGACAAAGTTGATAGGAATCATGCTCAGGTGCTCAATAAATTGAGTACTCATTAATAATAACTCGGCTAGGATTCTTAGCCTTCACCCCTCAACTGCATCATCTTCACAGCCTCTACCACAGTAGCTTTAACTTTTCATTGGATAGTTTTTATTATTTTCTGTTTTAGTTGTTTAATTTCTGATTTTAGTAATTAATACTTTATATTTATATGCCATTTGTTTTCTTTGTATTTTTATTTTTCTTTGTGGAATAATTAATGTAAGTTGGAATACAATTTTTCCTTTCTCAAAACATCAAGAATAGTCCTGATATGTTCTATATGCTCATTTGCTGATTTGCTATAAATGAGAATGTCATCAAAATACACAACAACAAATTTACCAAGATATGGTTCATTAATCTCATAAATGTACTAGGTGCATTAGATAAACCAAATGGCATAACTAACCACTCATAAAGACCATATTTTGTTTTGAAAGCAGTTTTCCACTCATCTCCTTCTTTTCATCCAAATTTGATGTAACCACATTTCAAATCAATATTAGTAAAAATGCAAGAACCACTCATCTCATCAAGTATATCATCAATGTCTATACTTCACCATGATTTTATTGATTGCTCGGCAGTCCACACATATTCTCCATGATCCATCCTTCTTTGGAACTAATAAAACCAAAATAACACATGGACTAAGACTTTCATGCACATGTCCTTTTGATAGCAACTCCTCCACTTGCCTTTGAAGCTCCTTGGTTTCATCCAGATTGCTTCTATAAGTTGGTCAGTTAGGAATTGGTGAGCCAGGAATGAAGTCAATTTGATGCTCAATCCCTCTTAAAGGTGGTAAACCTTTAGGCACATATTCTGGAAAGACATCTCCAAATTCCTGTAAAAGAGAAATAACACAACTAGGCAAAGGATTGTCAAGGTCAGTTGTAGAAATCAAGGTATGTTTGTACCTAAGTACAATCAAACTTATTTTCTCACAAAAAGCACTCCTTAACTCTCTTTCTTTTGCATAGAAACACTCTCTTTTATTTTCTCTCCCTTTATCTTTTTCTCTCACTAATGGGCCATTTTTATCATTCTTTTTCTCACTCTTGGCCTCTTTTATGCCATTTTTATTTGTTTTGCCCTCACCACCAGAATTCCTTTCAGGTGATCTCATCATCTTCACCTGATCTTCATACACTTGTTTAGGTGACAATGGAGTAAGAGTAAAATTTAAACCATTTAGGTTGAAAGAATAATGATTCTTAAAGTCATCATGCAAAGCCTTTCTATCAAACTGCCATGGACGACCAAGAAGAATATGGCTAGCATGCATAGACACAACATCACAACAAACTTCATCTTTATATTGCCCAATTGCGAAAGAGAACATAACCTGCTTTGTTACCTTCACCTCTCCACAATCATTCAGCCATTGCATCTTGTAGGGACTAGGATGTTTTGTGCATGTTAATCCTAATTTATCCATAAAATCAGTACTAGCAACATTTGCATAACTACGCCCATCAAAGATCATGTCGCACACTTTTTCATTCACAATGCAACGAGTATGAAAAATGTTCTCTCTTTGATTACTTTCTTCATCTTTAATTTGCATGTTTAGGGCTCTTCAAATAACCAAAGATTCACCATGTGTAGGATACTCAATGATATGTTCAATTTCCTCTAATGGTGGCATGCTATCATTATCATCATCATCACTTTCATGTTCACTAGCACTATTAATTTTACCATTATCTCTTATCAGCATGATTTTCTTAATTGGACATTGAGAAGCAATGTGCCCTACTCCTAAACACCTGATGCATTTAATGGTACTATGCTTCTGATTAGAGTTAGATGTTTTAGAGTTGCCTTTAGGGTAGGCTGAAACTTGCTTTTCCTTTCCTTTCCAGGCAGCCTCCTTCCCTTGAGGATTATTATCTTTCTTTGGCCACTTTGAAGTGAAACTAGATTTGGAATTAGAAAATCCCATTGCTGATTCCTTTAGTTTCAGTTGCTTCTCCACTTTCATTTCCATGTATACCATATCTTCAAGCTCCACATAATAATGTAATTCAACTATGTTGGCAACCTCCCTATTCAGCCCACTCAAAAATCGAGCTATAGTGATTTCTGAATCCTTCTCTATATTAGTTCTACTCATGATCATCTCCATTTCTTTATGGTAATCCTCTACTGACATGGATCCTTGAGTTAACCACTGCAATTTTTGGTGAAGCTTCCTATAGTAGTAAGATGGTACAAATCTCTTTCTCATCACAATTTTCATTTCAGCCCAAGTAGTGATGGTTCTTTCTCCATTTCTCCTCTTGGAAATCATTAATTGATCCACCAAACTAGTGCATAATCTGTGAATTCAATTGCTGCAATTTTAACTGATGCGGAACCCCAAATTCAATTCTTAGAACTCTTTGTCAATTGAATCAGATTTTCAGTTACACCCAAGCAATCAGATTGTGATTTGTTCTTACACCCAAGAGCTCTTTCTTATTAGAACTCAAGTTACATAGAAGTTTCCCTTAAACCCCAATGAAATAAGCACTCAAGATCACAAGAAATAGGAATTAAAACTGAAATACAAATGAACAATTCAATTGCAATTCAATCAACACCTTATGCTTAAAAACTCAAAGAAAAAAAACTCTCTTTTTATTCATAAAATGATAGTTCATAATTTTCTTGGATGCTCAAACACAAAGAAAACAGCCCCTTTTATAGGGGTTTACATCAAAAATAAAACACAACCTAATGCTAGATTAATTCTCCTCCATAAATGCATTTGTAACTCCCATGGTGAATGGTCAAGTCTTCAAATTCAAAAATAAAATTCCTCTCTTTAAATGGATGTATCTAGGCAGAATATGGGTAAATGGTAGCGGAACATTGTTTTAATGGCTAATTATAATGGTTGGTGGTTAAGCTCAAAGGAATTAAAAGGTCTTTGAAGAAGAGGTTCAAAAACAAACATATTTAAACCTTAAAAATAAGCAAAATTCGGCCAACTTGGCCCACATCTTAAAAGAACACAAAAAATGAGCCCAAATTCAATTAAGCTTGATTCAAGTCTTCTAGCCAAATTTTGTTGACATTTTTGGGCTCTCCATTATTTTCATATATGGAATTTTTATGTTTGGACAGCCCATATTCAAAATGTTTTTGTACATAAATTTGAAGTTGATCTTTTAGGCTTTTTGCATGCGACCTTGTGATCGGGCCAACGAGACTGTCCTTGTCGGGAAAAGTTTTCTTATTTGCAATCAACTTCAAATCATCTATTTTGCTCTCTTGACCATCTTGGGTGGCATTTGTATCATTTACCCTCCCCTCAAAAGGATTCGTCCTCAAATCTTCACCTAGATCAAGATCAATGGGAGTCAAGTCAGAAACATTGAATGTAGCCGAAACACCATACTCACCTGGAATATCAACTTTATATGCATTGTCATTGATCTTTGCTATAATTTGAAAGGGTCCATCCCCACATGCATCCAGTTTGGATTTTCTTTTCGAAGGAAATCTCTCTTGGCGCAAGTGAACCCATACCCAATCTCCAAGTTTAAAAGACATCATGCGCCTTCCTTTATTAACTCGAGAAGCAATTTCCTCATTTAGCTTCTCTATTTTCCATCTTGCTTTGTCATGAATGGGTTTCACCATTTCTGCCTTCTTATGCCCATTTATGTTAGAAATTTCACTCAATGGAATAGGCAAAAGATCCAAAGCTGTTAGTGGATTAAAACCGTATACAATTTAAAAAAGAGAAAAACTAGTGGAAGAATGCACACTTCTGTTATATGCAAATTCAACAAATGGTAAACTGTCTTCCTAAGTTTTTATATTCCTTCCAATCAAAGCACGCAACAATGATCCAAGAGTTCTATTTACTACTTCGGTTTGCCCATCAGTTTGTGGGTGTGAAGTAGTGGAAAACAACAATTTGGTCCCAAGTTTGGAGTATAAAACTCGCTAAAAATGGCTTAAAAACTTAACATCCCTATCATACATAATTGCCTTAGGAATGTCATGCAAATGTACAATCTCATGAAAGAACAAATCAGCTATGTGTGTGGCATCGTTAGTTTTGTGACATGGTATAAAGTGTGCCATTTTAGAAAATCGATCCACAATAACAAAAATTGAGTCTCCACCCTTTTTAGTCCTAGGTAGCCCCAATAAAAAATCCATAGAAATATCAACCCAAGGATGAGTAGGAATAGGCAATGGCATGTATAATCCATGTGGTGAGTTATAGATCTAGCTTGCCTACAAGATATACATCATGAACAGATTTTCTCAACATCTTTGCACATATTAGGCCAAAAGAAATGCTCATGTAAAATGTTCAATGTTTTATCTATACCAAAATGCCCCATAAGTCCCCCACTATGTGCTTCTCAAACAAGCAATTCTCTAATTGAGCTATTAGGCACACACAACTTTTCCTTTTTAAAATAAAAATCCCTCATGCCTATAAAAATCATTGAATGCCACATGTTTGAAAGCATCAGACACATTTGAAAAATCACTATCATTCACATATAATTCTTTCAAATGTTCAAATCCTAACAAGTTAGAAGAAAGAGTTGAAATCAGATTATACCTTCTTGAAAGTGCATCAGCCATTCCATTTTCTTTTCCTTTCTTATATTGGATGACATAAGGAAAAGGCTCAATGAACTCTACCCATTTGGCATGTCTCTTATTCAATTTGTCTTGGCCTTTCAAATGGTGCAATGACTCATGGTCTGTGTGTATCACAAATTCCTTTGGTAATAAATAATGCTGCCAAATCTATGAAGCTCTCACCAATGAATACATCTCCTTGTCATAAGTAGAGTAGTTAAGTTGTGCTCCATTTAGCTTTTTGCTAAAATAAGCAATGGGTCTCTTTTCCTGCAATAACACAGCACGTATATCAATCCCGGAGGCATCACATTCAATTTCAAAAGTAGAATCAAAATTAGGCAGCTTCAATAATGGTGCATTACTCAACTTATCTTTCAACAATGAAAATGCATGTTCTTGCTCTTTACCCCATACAAATCCCTTATCTTTTTTCATAATTTTAGTTAAAGGGGGCAGCAATTGTACTAAAGTCCTTGACAAGTCTCCTATAGAAACTTGCCAAGCCATGAAAGCTCCTTACTTCACTCACATTTTGAGGTTTTGGCCACTCCCTAATTGCCTTAACCTTTTCTTCATCTACTTCAATTCCTTTTGCACTCACCACATATCCCAAGAAAATGATGCGATCAATGCAAAATGTACATTTCTTCATATTAGCATACAGTTGATATTTGCTTAAACATCAAATACACATTTTAAATGCATAACGTGATCATCAACTGATTTGCTATACAAAAGAATGTCATCAAAATAGACAACCGCAAACTTTCCAATAAACTTATGCAAAACATGTTTCATAAGTCTCATGAAAGTGCTAGGTGCATTAGTTAAACCAAACGGCATAACCATCCACTCATACAATCCATGTTTTATTTTAAAAGCAGTTTTCCATTCATCGCCTGGTCTCATTCTTATTTGATGAAAACCACTTTTAAGATCAATTTTAGAGAAGATATGAGAACCATGTAATTCATCTAACATGTCATGAAGTCAAGGTATAGGGTGTCAATATTTTACCGTAATTTCATTGACGATGGACAATCAACACACATACGCCAACTTCCATCCTTTTTTGGCACCAACAAAATGGGTAATTAGTTTTGATAAGAAGAAGGCCATCTTCTTCTTCTTCTTCCATGTCTAAAACATGAATGAAGAAAGAGAATGACAGAGAGAGAGTTTTTTTTTCCAAGCATATCAAATTTCACCAAAAGCTTTAAAGAATCGAGTTGGATTTTAAAGAAAAATCAAAATTCAAGTAAGTCTTCTTTCATTAAAGCTTTGTTTCTCTTTATTTTAAGAACATGTTTGGATTGCTAGAGAGAAAAAATGATGTTTAATTTTCAAAATATATAGGAATGATGCTTAAAGGATGAGTATATAATGAATTGATAGTTGATTGTTTGAAAAGAACAAAGTTGATGGAGTTATGGTTTTGGTATGATTATGTGTAATTAGGGTTTTCTATGTGGATAAAGAAAATAGTTGGAATGAATGAAACTAATGTTATTTCAATATGTATGTAATGATTCTAAGGCTAGAAGTTGATTAAAGGTAAGTTTGTATAAAGTTAGGGTAATGGATCTATTACGTGAAAATTAGGGTTTTGGGAGAGATTTTGATAATTATGGAAATATGTTGTCTTAAGTGTTTTTGGTGTATAAGTAATATTTTTATTGTTCATTTTTGAAAATGAGATTGGTAGGATGAAGTTTAAATAAAGTGGTGAATGAAAAATTTACGGTTTTAATGGAATTTTGATAAAAATTGATACAAGCATGGCTGGATAATCAAAGAATATTTAGGAGGATTTATAAGTATAATAACTTTTGGAAGTTCAAATCTAAATAAGGAGATATATTTATAGGTTGGAATATTTTATGGAAGCATTGGAAGTGAAAGATCATAAAAGAAGCATAATATGCAATTTCCATATTTGGACAGATTTGACCTTTTTTGCTTTGATTGAGATTTTGTTGACCTTAGAGTTCTAGAATGAGAAAGTAATATTCATGATGTTTTTAGAGGGTGACTCAAGCTTTCAAGAATGGTCTTGTTTGTAAAAATTTGAGTTGGTTTGGCCTCCAGACATCTGCTCAAATTCAGAATTAGAAACTAAATTGGAATCCAGATTGGAGCAGGATTTGTATCCGAACCAGTTCATTTCAATGAGCCATAACTTGAGTTTCTAGAGCCCAAATGGAGTGATTCAAAAGCCCAAATTCATATAAATTTTCAGAATTACAATTACTATGAAGAGCCTAAGAATGGATTCGAAATTTATCAGATCGAAAAATGGCTTCAAATATTCTGCATGAATTTTATAATTATTTTGTTTCCTTATTTTGTTGTTTTTCTTTTCTAATTAGGATTAGGGTTTGATTAGGGTTAAGTTTTGTAAGCTATAAATATCTCTTTTTTGAATTGTAAGGAGCTAGATTTAATTTTGATTAATAAAATTTTGGCTTTGCCATTTTTTATCAAGAAGAGTGTTCAAATTCTTCTTGTTGCATCAACAACTGAGTAAACTTATCAAGTGTAAACTTTATGGCATTTATTCTTTCTTACTTATTTTTGTCTTTTGATCTAAGTTTCTATTTGCATGTCAAGTAGGGGTTTATGTAGGATAAACACTCAACTAGGGTTCTTTGTATACTGAAATTGTGTGTAGGGGGTTTCAGATTCATTATAATCTTGGGGTTTTGCATCAAAAATTGTTTAGATAATGATAGTTTAATGTACATTGAGTATGAAAATCAATTTAAATGATTAATGTTAATTGTTGTTGGATCTATATGTGTAGATCAAATTGGTGAAATTTAGGATCTTTACTTGGAAAGAGTTTTGGAGGGAATTTGGAAAGCAAATAAGGTTAGTACATTGAATTTTCTTTATATGCATTTGAATGGCATGTTGCATTATATGTAAAAGTGATGAGTATGCTAATTTTATGTGTGAATACACATGAAAAGAGCATAGATATATGTTTATATTATGAAATGCATAATGTGTGATTGGATGAGCCATTTTAAGATGGCTAAAAGCATTTATTGATTTGTTTGTGAAAATGTGTGGAAATATTGAGGAAAGTTGGAAAAGTGCAAAAATAATGAAAATTGGCATAATTGCCAAAGTACGAGAAAATGTTGAATTATGTGTGTTATGTGTGAAACCTTATGTAATATCAATTTCCAAAGTATTTTGTTTGGTGTTATAAGGTATATCGGTTATTTGCCTTTAGGCTAAATGTTGGATGTTAATATTATTTAACTTCGGGCTAGACACTGAGTGTCAAATATTGGTCCAAAGTAATATCTCTGGAACTTGAATATTATATAGGGTCATTTGGGCCCAACGCATATTGTGATATGATGATAATGTGATACATTGTCATGTGTTGAGACATGAAATTAATATGTAAATGTGATGATTTATGAGATATGTGATGGTGATCATGGAATGATATGATCATGATACATATGAAAATTTCTGCAAAGGAATGTAAGATGTGAAATATGTTAAATGAAGAAAAATGAGTTGTTAAAAAAATTGAGCAGAGCTAAGCCTTGATAATGAAAATGAGATTATGGATATATGGTATGATTAGATGAATTTAATGAGTTTAGTTGAACAAATTGAGTTGATGAATATATGTGTGTGGTTGTGGTATATTTGTATATGAATTTTACGATGATGATGTCGTGTGACTTATATATATATATATATGTTTGAAGAATTAGAGAACAAATGGTGAGTAGTTTATTGATGAATAATTATGTGTATATGAATTATAAGGTATAAGAAATGCAAAAATAATAGTGTATGTATTGATATTATAATGATAAAATATGAGTTTAAAAGTATGCATATGTATCATTTAAATTGTCATATAGTTTTAGTATATACCACTAAGCTTTCAAGCTTAGAGTGATTATTTGAATCACACAGGTGAAAGCTTTGTTGGTCAAAGGGATTTAGATTGTGGGTGAGATTTGGAGTTTTATGGTAGCTCAAGACCAATAGTTTCAACTGCATACATATATAGTTAGAGTTTTATGCATTTTGAATTATGTATATTTTATTGTCAAACTTGTGTTTATTTTCAAAGGATGTGAAATGGTAGTGCATATATATATACATATATATATTTAATCATGATAAATATTGTTTTGAGTTATAAAAATTGAAAGTAAATTGATGAAATGGTTTTATGAAGAATAGTTGAAAACATTAATTTGGGAGTATTTAATTTTTGTGAAGGTTGTGAATTTGACTATTTTGGGAATGTTGAAATTACCGATAAAATTTTGGCAAATTTTTTCAAAGATTTTGCATTAAAATATGTAATTTTTATTTTAATTTACTAATGAATATTTTCATTTGTTTATTAAAGTATTATAAGATTTAAAATATTTTCTTATATACGTGGAGATTTTGAAATGGCTGATTACAGTGATATTTTTGTATTATGTACACATATGTACATATATGAGGTGTATATATTGCATGTATATGGAGTATAAGAGTGTTATAGGATTCATGAGAGAGATAAAATGCACTAAATCTTTTATTGAAAGAAGATTTTGGGAGAAGTGTGGAATACGGCCAAACATCTTGGTTATGTTCCCAAAGAAAAACACTGACACGATCAAGATCAGTCAAGCTTGGCCATGTTCCATGCACCTTTTTAAAACCACTTTGTGTCCTTTGAATAGTGGCACTGCCAAGGCATTATATACTTGGCTGCATCACTCATTTAAAATCCTTTAAAATTCCAATCATCTCCTTCATTTCTCTCTCATTTTCAATCTCATTCAAAACCAAAACTCTATTTTCCCTCCCCTGCCGCTCCCACACGGCCAAGATAACACCCAAAACCTTAAATATTTTTCTTTTTTCAATCAATTTCTGGATTTTCTTCACTAAAACACAAACAAAATCATTGCATCTTCAATTTTGATCAATTTTTAAGATGCCAAGGAAAGCAAGTTTCTCACCATAAGAGGAGTGCATCATCTTCTTCTTCATCTTTTAGGCTTTTTGCATGCGACCTTGTGATCGGGCCAACGAGACTGTCCTTGTCGGGAAAAGTTTTCTTATTTGCAATCAACTTCAAATCATCTATTTTGCTCTCTTGACCATCTTGGGTGGCATTTGTATCATTTACCCTCCTCTCAAAAGGATTCATCCTCAAATCTTCACCTAGATCAAGATCAATGGGAGTCAAGTCAGAAACATTGAATGTAGCCGAAACACCATACTCACCTGGAATATCAACTTTATATGCATTGTCATTGATCTTTGCTATAGTTTGAAAGGGTCCATCCCCACATGCATCCAGTTTGGATTTTCTTTTCGAAGGAAATCTCTCTTGGCGCAAGTGAACCCATACCCAATCTCCAAGTTTAAAAGACATCATGCGCCTTCCTTTATTAACTCGAGAAGCAATTTACTCATTTAGCTTCTCTATTTTCCATCTTGCTTTGTCATGAATGGGTTTCACCATTTCCGCCTTCTTATGCCCATTTATGTTAGAAATTTCACTCAATGGAATAGGCAAAAGATCCAAAGCTGTTAGTGGATTAAAACCGTATACAATTTAAAAAAGAGAAAAACTAGTGGAAGAATGCACACTTCTGTTATATGCAAATTCAACAAATGGTAAACTGTCTTCCTAAGTTTTTATATTCCTTCCAATCAAAGCACGCAACAATGATCCAAGAGTTCTATTTACTACTTCGGTTTGCCCATCAGTTTGTGGGTGTGAAGTAGTGGAAAACAACAATTTGGTCCCAAGTTTGGAGTATAAAACTCGCTAAAAATGGCTTAAAAACTTAACATCCCTATCATACATAATTGCCTTAGGAATGTCATGCAAATGTACAATCTCATGAAAGAACAAATCAGCTATGTGTGTGGCATCGTTAGTTTTGTGACATGGTATAAAGTGTGCCATTTTAGAAAATCGATCCACAATAACAAAAATTGAGTCTCCACCCTTTTTAGTCCTAGGTAGCCCCAATAAAAAATCCATAGAAATATCAACCCAAGGATGAGTAGGAATAGGCAATGGCATGTATAATCCATGTGGTGAGTTATAGATCTAGCTTGCCTACAAGATATACATCATGAACAGATTTTCTCAACATCTTTGCACATATTAGGCCAAAAGAAATGCTCATGTAAAATGTTCAATGTTTTATCTATACCAAAATGCCCCATAAGTCCCCCACTATGTGCTTCTCAAACAAGCAATTCTCTAATTGAGCTATTAGGCACACACAACTTTTCCTTTTTAAAATAAAAATCCCTCATGCCTATAAAAATCATTGAATGCCACATGTTTGAAAGCATCAGACACATTTGAAAAATCACTATCATTCACATATAATTCTTTCAAATGTTCAAATCCTAACAAGTTAGAAGAAAGAGTTGAAATCAGATTATACCTTCTTGAAAGTGCATCAGCCATTCCATTTTCTTTTCCTTTCTTATATTGGATGACATAAGGAAAAGGCTCAATGAACTCTACCCATTTGGCATGTCTCTTATTCAATTTGTCTTGGCCTTTCAAATGGTGCAATGACTCATGGTCTGTGTGTATCACAAATTCCTTTGGTAATAAATAATGCTGCCAAATCTATAAAGCTCTCACCAATGAATACATCTCCTTGTCATAAGTAGAGTAGTTAAGTTGTGCTCCATTTAGCTTTTTGCTAAAATAAGCAATGGGTCTCTTTTCCTGCAATAACACAGCACGTATATCAATCCCGGAGGCATCACATTCAATTTCAAAAATAGAATCAAAATTAGGCAGCTTCAATAATGGTGCATTACTCAACTTATCTTTCAACAATGAAAATGCATGTTCTTGCTCTTTACCCCATACAAATCCCTTATCTTTTTTCATAATTTTAGTTAAAGGGGGCAGCAATTGTACTAAAGTCCTTGACAAGTCTCCTATAGAAACTTGCCAAGCCATGAAAGCTCCTTACTTCACTCACATTTTGAGGTTTTGGCCACTCCCTAATTGCCTTAACCTTTTCTTCATCTACTTCAATTCCTTTTGCACTCACCACATATCCCAAGAAAATGATGCGATCAATGCAAAATGTACATTTCTTCATATTAGCATACAGTTGATATTTGCTTAAACATCAAATACACATTTTAAATGCATAACGTGATCATCAACTGATTTGCTATACAAAAGAATGTCATCAAAATAGACAACCACAAACTTTCCAATAAACTTACGCAAAACATGTTTCATAAGTCTCATGAAAGTGCTAGGTGCAATAGTTAAACCAAACGGCATAACCATCCACTCATACAATCCATGTTTTATTTTAAAAGCAGTTTTCCATTCATCGCCTGGTCTCATTCTTATTTGATGAAAACCACTTTTAAGATCAATTTTAGAGAAGATACGAGAACCATGTAATTCATCTAACATGTCATGAAGTCAAGGTATAGGGTGTCAATATTTTACCGTAATTTCATTGACGATGGACAATCAACACACATACGCCAACTTCCATCCTTTTTTGGCACCAACAAAATGGGTAATTAGTTTTGATAAGAAGAAGGCCATCTTCTTCTTCTTCTTCCATGTCTAAAACATGAATGAAGAAAGAGAATGACAGAGAGAGAGTTTTTTTTTTCCAAGCATATCAAATTTCACCAAAAGCTTTAAAGAATCGAGTTGGATTTTAAAGAAAAATCAAAATTCAAGTAAGTCTTCTTTCATTAAAGCTTTGTTTCTCTTTATTTTAAGAACATGTTTGGATTGCTAGAGAGAAAAAATGATGTTTAATTGTCAAAATATATAGGAATGATGCTTAAAGGATGAGTATATAATGAATTGATAGTTGATTGTTTGAAAAGAACAAAGTTGATGGAGTTATGGTTTTGGTATGATTATGTGTAATTAGGGTTTTCTATGTGGATAAAGAAAATAGTTGGAATGAATGAAACTAATGTTATTTCAATATGTATGTAATGATTCTAAGGCTAGAAGTTGATTAAAGGTAAGTTTGTATAAAGTTAGGGTAATGGATCTATTACGTGAAAATTAGGGTTTTGGGAGAGATTTTGATAATTATGGAAATATGTTGTCTTAAGTGTTTTTGGTGTATAAGTAATATTTTTATTGTTAATTTTTGAAAATGAGATTGGTAGGATGAAGTTTAAATAAAGTGGTGAATGAAAAATTTACAGTTTTAATGGAATTTTGATAAAAATTGATACAAGCATGGCTGGATAATCAAAGAATATTTAGGAGGATTTATAAGTATAATAACTTTTGGAAGTTCAAATCTAAATAAGGAGATATATTTATAGGTTGGAATATTTTATGGAAGCATTGGAAGTGAAAGATCATAAAAGAAGCATAATATGCAATTTCCATATTTGGACAGATTTGACCTTTTTTGCTTTGATTGAGATTTTGTTGACCTTAGAGTTCTAGAATGAGAAAGTAATATTCATGATGTTTTTAGAGGGTGACTCAAGCTTTCAAGAATGGTCTTGTTTGTAAAAATTTGAGTTGGTTTGGCCTCCAGACATCTGCTCAAATTCAGAATTAGAAACTAAATTGGAATCCAGATTGGAGCAGGATTTGTATCCGAACCAGTTCATTTCAATGAGCCATAACTTGAGTTTCTAGAGCCCAAATGGAGTGATTCAAAAGCCCAAATTCATATAAATTTTCAGAATTACAATTACTATGAAGAGCCTAAGAATGGATTCGAAATTTATCAGATCGAAAAATGGCTTCAAATATTCTGCATGAATTTTATAATTATTTTGTTTCCTTATTTTGTTGTTTTTCTTTTCTAATTAGGATTAGGGTTTGATTAGGGTTAAGTTTTGTAAGCTATAAATATCTCTTTTTTGAATTGTAAGGAGCTAGATTTAATTTTGATTAATAAAATTTTGGCTTTGCCATTTTTTTATCAAGAAGAGTGTTCAAATTCTTCTTGTTGCATCAACAACTGAGTAAACTTATCAAGTGTAAACTTTATGGCATTTATTCTTTCTTACTTATTTTTGTCTTTTGATCTAAGTTTCTATTTGCATGTCAAGTAGGGGTTTATGTAGGACAAACACTCAACTAGGGTTCTTTGTATACTGAAATTGTGTGTAGGGGGTTTCAGATTCATTATAATCTTGGGGTTTTGCATCAAAAATTGTTTAGATAATGATAGTTTAATGTACATTGAGTATGAAAATCAATTTAAATGATTAATGTTAATTGTTGTTGGATCTATATGTGTAGATCAAATTGGTGAAATTTAGGATCTTTACTTGGAAAGAGTTTTGGAGGGAATTTGGAAAGCAAATAAGGTTAGTACATTGAATTTTCTTTATATGCATTTGAATGGCATGTTGCATTATATGTAAAAGTGATGAGTATGCTAATTTTATGTGTGAATACACATGAAAAGAGCATAGATATATGTTTATATTATGAAATGCATAATGTGTGATTGGATGAGCCATTTTAAGATGGCTAAAAGCATTTATTGATTTGTTTGTGAAAATGTGTGGAAATATTGAGGAAAGTTGGAAAAGTGCAAAAATAATGAAAATTGGCATAATTGCCAAAGTACGAGAAAATGTTGAATTATGTGTGTTATGTGTGAAACCTTATGTAATATCAATTTCCAAAGTATTTTGTTTGGTGTTATAAGGTATATCGGTTATTTGCCTTTAGGCTAAATGTTGGATGTTAATATTATTTAACTTCGGGCTAGACACTGAGTGTCAAATATTGGTCCAAAGTAATATCTCTGGAACTTGAATATTATATAGGGTCATTTGGGCCCAACGCATATTGTGATATGATGATAATGTGATACATTGTCATGTGTTGAGACATGAAATTAATATGTAAATGTGATGATTTATGAGATATGTGATGGTGATCATGGAATGATATGATCATGATACATATGAAAATTTCTGCAAAGGAATGTAAGATGTGAAATATGTTAAATGAAGAAAAATGAGTTAAAAAAATTGAGCAGAGCTAAGCCTTGATAATGAAAATGAGATTATGGATATATGGTATGATTAGATGAATTTAATGAGTTTAGTTGAACAAATTGAGTTGATGAATATATGTGTGTGGTTGTGGTATATTTGTATATGAATTTTACGATGATGATGTCGTGTGACTTATATATATATATATATATATGTTTGAAGAATTAGAGAACAGATGGTGAGTAGTTTATTGATGAATAATTATGTGTATATGAATTATAAGGTATAAGAAATGCAAAAATAATAGTGTATGTATTGATAGTATAATGATAAAATATGAGTTTAAAAGTATGCATATGTATCATTTAAATTGTCATATAGTTTTAGTATATACCACTAAGCTTTCAAGCTTAGAGTGATTATTTGAATCACACAGGTGAAAGCTTTGTTGGTCAAAGGGATTTAGATTGTGGGTGAGATTTGGAGTTTTATGGTAGCTCAAGACCAATAGTTTCAACTGCATACATATATAGTTAGAGTTTTATACATTTTGAATTATGTATATTTTATTGTCAAACTTGTGTTTATTTTCAAAGGATGTGAAATGGTAGTGCATATATATATACATATATATATTTAATCATGATAAATATTGTTTTGAGTTATAAAAATTGAAAGTAAATTGATGAAATGGTTTTATGAAGAATAGTTGAAAACATTAATTTGGGAGTATTTAATTTTTGTGAAGGTTGTGAATTTGACTATTTTGGGAATGTTGAAATTACCGATAAAATTTTGGCGAATTTTTTCAGAGATTTTGCATTAAAATATGTAATTTTTATTTTAATTTACTAATGAATATTTTCATTTGTTTATTAAAGTATTATAAGATTTAAAATATTTTCTTATATACGTGGAGATTTTGAAATGGCTGATTACAGTGATATTTTTGTATTATGTACACATATGTACATATATGAGGTGTATATATTGCATGTATATGGAGTATAAGAGTGTTATAGGATTCATGAGAGAGATAAAATGCACTAAATCTTTTATTGAAAGAAGATTTTGGGAGAAGTGTGGAATACGGCCAAACATCTTGGCTATGTTCCCAAAGAAAAACACTGACACGATCAAGATCAGTCAAGCTTGGCCATGTTCCATGCACCTTTTTAAAACCACTTTGTGTCCTTTGAATAGTGGCACTGCCAAGGCATTATATACTTGGCTGCATCACTCATTTAAAATCCTTTAAAATTCCAATCATCTCCTTCATTTCTCTCTCATTTTCTCTCTCATTCAAAACCTAAACTCTATTTTCCCTCCCCTGCCGCTCCCACACGGCCAAGATAACACCCAAAACCTTAAATATTTTTCTTTTTTCAATCAATTTCTGGATTTTCTTCACTAAAACACAAACAAAATCATTGCATCTTCAATTTTGATCAATTTTTAAGATGCCAAGGAAAGCAAGTTTCTCACCATAAGAGGAGTGCATCATCTTATTCTTCATCTTTTAGGCTTTTTGCATGCGACCTTGTGATCGGGCCAACGAGACTGTCCTTGTCGGAAAAAGTTTTCTTATTTGCAATCAACTTCAAATCATCTATTTTGCTCTCTTGACCATCTTGGGTGGCATTTGTATCATTTACCCTCCTCTCAAAAGGATTCATCCTCAAATCTTCACCTAGATCAAGATCAATGGGAGTCAAGTCAGAAACATTGAATGTAGCCGAAACACCATACTCACCTGGAATATCAACTTTATATGCATTGTCATTGATCTTTGCTATAGTTTGAAAGGGTCCATCCCCACATGCATCCAGTTTGGATTTTCTTTTCGAAGGAAATCTCTCTTGGCGCAAGTGAACCCATACCCAATCTCCAAGTTTAAAAGACATCATGCGCCTTCCTTTATTAACTCGAGAAGCAATTTACTCATTTAGCTTCTCTATTTTCCATCTTGCTTTGTCATGAATGGGTTTCACCATTTCCGCCTTCTTATGCCCATTTATGTTAGAAATTTCACTCAATGGAATAGGCAAAAGATCCAAAGCTGTTAGTGGATTAAAACCGTATACAATTTAAAAAAGAGAAAAACTAGTGGAAGAATGCACACTTCTGTTATATGCAAATTCAACAAATGGTAAACTGTCTTCCTAAGTTTTTATATTCCTTCCAATCAAAGCACGCAACAATGATCCAAGAGTTCTATTTACTACTTCGGTTTGCCCATCAGTTTGTGGGTGTGAAGTAGTGGAAAACAACAATTTGGTCCCAAGTTTGGAGTATAAAACTCGCTAAAAATGGCTTAAAAACTTAACATCCCTATCATACATAATTGCCTTAGGAATGTCATGCAAATGTACAATCTCATGAAAGAACAAATCAGCTATGTGTGTGGCATCGTTAGTTTTGTGACATGGTATAAAGTGTGCCATTTTAGAAAATCGATCCACAATAACAAAAATTGAGTCTCCACCCTTTTTAGTCCTAGGTAGCCCCAATAAAAAATCCATAGAAATATCAACCCAAGGATGAGTAGGAATAGGCAATGGCATGTATAATCCATGTGGTGAGTTATAGATCTAGCTTGCCTACAAGATATACATCATGAACAGATTTTCTCAACATCTTTGCACATATTAGGCCAAAAGAAATGCTCATGTAAAATGTTCAATGTTTTATCTATACCAAAATGCCCCATAAGTCCCCCACTATGTGCTTCTCAAACAAGCAATTCTCTAATTGAGCTATTAGGCACACACAACTTTTCCTTTTTAAAATAAAAATCCCTCATGCCTATAAAAATCATTGAATGCCACATGTTTGAAAGCATCAGACACATTTGAAAAATCACTATCATTCACATATAATTCTTTCAAATGTTCAAATCCTAACAAGTTAGAAGAAAGAGTTGAAATCAGATTATACCTTCTTGAAAGTGCATCAGCCATTCCATTTTCTTTTCCTTTCTTATATTGGATGACATAAGGAAAAGGCTCAATGAACTCTACCCATTTGGCATGTCTCTTATTCAATTTGTCTTGGCCTTTCAAATGGTGCAATGACTCATGGTCTGTGTGTATCACAAATTCCTTTGGTAATAAATAATGCTGCCAAATCTATAAAGCTCTCACCAATGAATACATCTCCTTGTCATAAGTAGAGTAGTTAAGTTGTGCTCCATTTAGCTTTTTGCTAAAATAAGCAATGGGTCTCTTTTCCTGCAATAACACAGCACGTATATCAATCCCGGAGGCATCACATTCAATTTCAAAAGTAGAATCAAAATTAGGCAGCTTCAATAATGGTGCATTACTCAACTTATCTTTCAACAATGAAAATGCATGTTCTTGCTCTTTACCCCATACAAATCCCTTATCTTTTTTCATAATTTTAGTTAAAGGGGGCAGCAATTGTACTAAAGTCCTTGACAAGTCTCCTATAGAAACTTGCCAAGCCATGAAAGCTCCTTACTTCACTCACATTTTGAGGTTTTGGCCACTCCCTAATTGCCTTAACCTTTTCTTCATCTACTTCAATTCCTTTTGCACTCACCACATATCCCAAGAAAATGATGCGATCAATGCAAAATGTACATTTCTTCATATTAGCATACAGTTGATATTTGCTTAAACATCAAATACACATTTTAAATGCATAACGTGATCATCAACTGATTTGCTATACAAAAGAATGTCATCAAAATAGACAACCGCAAACTTTCCAATAAACTTACGCAAAACATGTTTCATAAGTCTCATGAAAGTGCTAGGTGCATTAGTTAAACCAAACGGCATAACCATCCACTCATACAATCCATGTTTTATTTTAAAAGCAGTTTTCCATTCATCGCCTGGTCTCATTCTTATTTGATGAAAACCACTTTTAAGATCAATTTTAGAGAAGATACGAGAACCATGTAATTCATCTAACATGTCATGAAGTCAAGGTATAGGGTGTCAATATTTTACCGTAATTTCATTGACGATGGACAATCAACACACATACGCCAACTTCCATCCTTTTTTGGCACCAACAAAATGGGTAATTAGTTTTGATAAGAAGAAGGCCATCTTCTTCTTCTTCTTCCATGTCTAAAACATGAATGAAGAAAGAGAATGACAGAGAGAGAGTTTTTTTTTTCCAAGCATATCAAATTTCACCAAAAGCTTTAAAGAATCGAGTTGGATTTTAAAGAAAAATCAAAATTCAAGTAAGTCTTCTTTCATTAAAGCTTTGTTTCTCTTTATTTTAAGAACATGTTTGGATTGCTAGAGAGAAAAAATGATGTTTAATTGTCAAAATATATAGGAATGATGCTTAAAGGATGAGTATATAATGAATTGATAGTTGATTGTTTGAAAAGAACAAAGTTGATGGAGTTATGGTTTTGGTATGATTATGTGTAATTAGGGTTTTCTATGTGGATAAAGAAAATAGTTGGAATGAATGAAACTAATGTTATTTCAATATGTATGTAATGATTCTAAGGCTAGAAGTTGATTAAAGGTAAGTTTGTATAAAGTTAGGGTAATGGATCTATTACGTGAAAATTAGGGTTTTGGGAGAGATTTTGATAATTATGGAAATATGTTGTCTTAAGTGTTTTTGGTGTATAAGTAATATTTTTATTGTTAATTTTTGAAAATGAGATTGGTAGGATGAAGTTTAAATAAAGTGGTGAATGAAAAATTTACGGTTTTAATGGAATTTTGATAAAAATTGATACAAGCCTGGCTGGATAATCAAAGAATATTTAGGAGGATTTATAAGTATAATAACTTTTGGAAGTTCAAATCTAAATAAGGAGATATATTTATAGGTTGGAATATTTTATGGAAGCATTGGAAGTGAAAGATCATAAAAGAAGCATAATATGCAATTTCCATATTTGGACAGATTTGACCTTTTTTGCTTTGATTGAGATTTTGTTGACCTTAGAGTTCTAGAATGAGAAAGTAATATTCATGATGTTTTTAGAGGGTGACTCAAGCTTTCAAGAATGGTCTTGTTTGTAAAAATTTGAGTTGGTTTGGCCTCCAAACATCTGCTCAAATTCAGAATTAGAAACTAAATTGGAATCCAGATTGGAGCAGGATTTGTATCCGAACCAGTTCATTTCAATGAGCCATAACTTGAGTTTCTAGAGCCCAAATGGAGTGATTCAAAAGCCCAAATTCATATAAATTTTCAGAATTACAATTACTATGAAGAGCCTAAGAATGGATTCGAAATTTATCAGATCGAAAAATGGCTTCAAATATTCTGCATGAATTTTATAATTATTTTGTTTCCTTATTTTGTTGTTTTTCTTTTCTAATTAGGATTAGGGTTTGATTAGGGTTAAGTTTTGTAAGCTATAAATATCTCTTTTTTGAATTGTAAGGAGCTAGATTTAATTTTGATTAATAAAATTTTGGCTTTGCCATTTTTTTATCAAGAAGAGTGTTCAAATTCTTCTTGTTGCATCAACAACTGAGTAAACTTATCAAGTGTAAACTTTATGGCATTTATTCTTTCTTACTTATTTTTGTCTTTTGATCTAAGTTTCTATTTGCATGTCAAGTAGGGGTTTATGTAGGACAAACACTCAACTAGGGTTCTTTGTATACTGAAATTGTGTGTAGGGGGTTTCAGATTCATTATAATCTTGGGGTTTTGCATCAAAAATTGTTTAGATAATGATAGTTTAATGTACATTGAGTATGAAAATCAATTTAAATGATTAATGTTAATTGTTGTTGGATCTATATGTGTAGATCAAATTGGTGAAATTTAGGATCTTTACTTGGAAAGAGTTTTGGAGGGAATTTGGAAAGCAAATAAGGTTAGTACATTGAATTTTCTTTATATGCATTTGAATGGCATGTTGCATTATATGTAAAAGTGATGAGTATGCTAATTTTATGTGTGAATACACATGAAAAGAGCATAGATATATGTTTATATTATGAAATGCATAATGTGTGATTGGATGAGCCATTTTAAGATGGCTAAAAGCATTTATTGATTTGTTTGTGAAAATGTGTGGAAATATTGAGGAAAGTTGGAAAAGTGCAAAAATAATGAAAATTGGCATAATTGCCAAAGTACGAGAAAATGTTGAATTATGTGTGTTATGTGTGAAACCTTATGTAATATCAATTTCCAAAGTATTTTGTTTGGTGTTATAAGGTATATCGGTTATTTGCCTTTAGGCTAAATGTTGGATGTTAATATTATTTAACTTCGGGCTAGACACTGAGTGTCAAATATTGGTCCAAAGTAATATCTCTGGAACTTGAATATTATATAGGGTCATTTGGGCCCAACGCATATTGTGATATGATGATAATGTGATACATTGTCATGTGTTGAGACATGAAATTAATATGTAAATGTGATGATTTATGAGATATGTGATGGTGATCATGGAATGATATGATCATGATACATATGAAAATTTCTGCAAAGGAATGTAAGATGTGAAATATGTTAAATGAAGAAAAATGAGTTAAAAAAATTGAGCAGAGCTAAGCCTTGATAATGAAAATGAGATTATGGATATATGGTATGATTAGATGAATTTAATGAGTTTAGTTGAACAAATTGAGTTGATGAATATATGTGTGTGGTTGTGGTATATTTGTATATGAATTTTACGATGATGATGTCGTGTGACTTATATATATATATATATATGTTTGAAGAATTAGAGAACAGATGGTGAGTAGTTTATTGATGAATAATTATGTGTATATGAATTATAAGGTATAAGAAATGCAAAAATAATAGTGTATGTATTGATAGTATAATGATAAAATATGAGTTTAAAAGTATGCATATGTATCATTTAAATTGTCATATAGTTTTAGTATATACCACTAAGCTTTCAAGCTTAGAGTGATTATTTGAATCACACAGGTGAAAGCTTTGTTGGTCAAAGGGATTTAGATTGTGGGTGAGATTTGGAGTTTTATGGTAGCTCAAGACCAATAGTTTCAACTGCATACACATATAGTTAGAGTTTTATACATTTTGAATTATGTATATTTTATTGTCAAACTTGTGTTTATTTTCAAAGGATGTGAAATGGTAGTGCATATATATATACATATATATATTTAATCATGATAAATATTGTTTTGAGTTATAAAAATTGAAAGTAAATTGATGAAATGGTTTTATGAAGAATAGTTGAAAACATTAATTTGGGAGTATTTAATTTTTGTGAAGGTTGTGAATTTGACTATTTTGGGAATGTTGAAATTACCGATAAAATTTTGGCGAATTTTTTCAGAGATTTTGCATTAAAATATGTAATTTTATTTTAATTTACTAATGAATATTTTCATTTGTTTATTAAAGTATTATAAGATTTAAAATATTTTCTTATATACGTGGAGATTTTGAAATGGCTGATTACAGTGATATTTTTGTATTATGTACACATATGTACATATATGAGGTGTATATATTGCATGTATATGGAGTATAAGAGTGTTATAGGATTCATGAGAGAGATAAAATGCACTAAATCTTTTATTGAAAGAAGATTTTGGGAGAAGTGTGGAATACGGCCAAACATCTTGGCTATGTTCCCAAAGAAAAACACTGACACGATCAAGATCAGTCAAGCTTGGCCATGTTCCATGCACCTTTTTAAAACCACTTTGTGTCCTTTGAATAGTGGCACTGCCAAGGCATTATATACTTGGCTGCATCACTCATTTAAAATCCTTTAAAATTCCAATCATCTCCTTCATTTCTCTCTCATTTTCAATCTCATTCAAAACCAAAACTCTATTTTCCCTCCCCTGCCGCTCCCACACGGCCAAGATAACACCCAAAACCTTAAATATTTTTCTTTTTTCAATCAATTTCTGGATTTTCTTCACTAAAACACAAACAAAATCATTGCATCTTCAATTTTGATCAATTTTTAAGATGCCAAGGAAAGCAAGTTTCTCACCATAAGAGGAATGCATCATCTTATTCTTCATCTTTTAGGCTTTTTGCATGCGACCTTGTGATCGGGCCAACGAGACTGTCCTTGTCGGAAAAAGTTTTCTTATTTGCAATCAACTTCAAATCATCTATTTTGCTCTCTTGACCATCTTGGGTGGCATTTGTATCATTTACCCTCCTCTCAAAAGGATTCATCCTCAAATCTTCACCTAGATCAAGATCAATGGGAGTCAAGTCAGAAACATTGAATGTAGCCGAAACACCATACTCACCTGGAATATCAACTTTATATGCATTGTCATTGATCTTTGCTATAGTTTGAAAGGGTCCATCCCCACATGCATCCAGTTTGGATTTTCTTTTCGAAGGAAATCTCTCTTGGCGCAAGTGAACCCATACCCAATCTCCAAGTTTAAAAGACATCATGCGCCTTCCTTTATTAACTCGAGAAGCAATTTACTCATTTTTGAATTGCATACATATATAGTTAGAGTTTTATGCATTTTGGAATATGTATATTTTATTGTAAAACTTGTGTTTATTTTCAAAGGATGTGAAATGGTAGTGCATATATATATATATATATATATTTAATCATGATAAATATTGTTTTGAGTTATAAAAATTGAAAGTAAATTGATGAAATGGTTTTATCAATAATAGTTGAAAAATGGCTTCAAATATTCTGCACGAATTTTATAATTATTTTGTTTCCTTATTTTGTTGTTTTTCTTTTCTAATTAGGATTAGGGTTTTGTTAGACAAATGACCTTAATTTTGATCCTTGACAACTCAAATGGATGATCTATTTAACTTGTGTTTGAGAAATCTTGTTGCAGGATTAGGTTACTTCAAATAAGGTGAACAGAACACTTATAGCGGTCGCACCTCACCTGAATACGACCGCTCCATGTAATTAAAAGAAGAAATCTTATCACAGTAGGTTTCGCGGTCAGAAGTTCGACCTATGTCGCGACCGCTCCTACAGAATAGCGACCGTCCGAATATTTGCACGACCGCTACTCAAGGAACTTAAATCATTACAATCACAGTAAGGTTCGCGGTGACAAGAACGGTGAATGACTCGACCTCGCTTATCACTTTAGCGACCGCCCCATTCAGAATCGCGACCGCTCTACCATTCAAGAAGAAATTGTTTGAAGAGACAGTAGGTTTCGCGTCCTCAGGAGCGTCCAGAAGTTCGACGCGAGTTTCTCAATTCGACCGCGATAATCTACATAGGGCGACCGCGACATTCAAATTATGGCGGACATTCAATTTTGCCCTGTCAGAGAATGACACGTAATATGACCGTTATAAACCCACTTGATTATTCAAAAAGGGCGACCGCACCATTGCTAGGCGCGACCGTCCCGACAAACACAGCTGGGCAAGAAGCCGGTCCGACAAACACAGCATGGGCAAGATTCCAGCTGCAGAGCACTAAAATTCGACCGTTGAAGTCTTTTCAAAAGTAGCGACCGTCCCCTGTTAAAGGACGACCGCGAGAAGCATGAGCGCGACCATCCTTGCATGAAGGGCGACCGCGAAGTGCTTCGGGCAGTTTAAGTAAAGAAGGTCTAATCTACCAATACATTATTCTTAATGTCTATAACGGCTAGTAAGACCACAATGGCTATAAATACAATGTCTCTCTGAGAAAACAAAAAAGAGGAATAAGCAAGAAATCAGATTGTAATAGCCAAGCAACAAATTTTCATTTACTTAAACTTACAATTAAATTGTAATGTATGTTAGGTGTTAGCATTGAAAACACCATTGTATAAGTTTGAGTGTAAGCTTGGGAAACACTTGGGTTGAGAGAGTAAGCCTTGTAAAACTCTTGTTAGGTTGAGAGAGTAAGCCTTGTAAAACTCTTGTTAGGTTGTGAGAGTAAGCCTTGTAAAACTCTTGTTTGGGTTGTGAGTGTGAGCCTAAGAAAAACACTTGTGAAGTTAGGTGTGAACTTGTGAAAACACCAAAGTTGGAAGTAAGCTTGTAAAAACTTCAAAGATTAGTGGAACCTTAACAAGTTGTTAAGGAAGTGGATGTAGGATTGAAGTAAATCCGAACCACTATAAATCTTGTGTGTTCTTTCTTTCTTCCATTACTCAACCAACTCTCTATTCCGCATTTCTTGATTGTTGAGTTTTTTAAATTGTCATTAATTCTTGAGAAAACCAATTCACCCCCCCTCTTGGTTGCCATCTTGGGACAACAATTGGTATCAGAGCCCTTAGATTTCTTAAACTTAATTGTGAAATCTGATCCACTATGGCAACTTCTTCTTCATCAAGCTCTCATGGAAATCTTAATTCTATTCTTAGACCCTACTTTGATGGAACTGATTATTCATACTGGAAACACAAAATGTATTTGTTTCTAGATAGTGAAGGGATTGAACTATGGGATTTCGTGGAAAATGAATGGAAATCTCCTACCCACGAAGTTGACGGTATTCAAGTTCCACTTCCCAAAGCTCAATGGTCAACTAGCAATGTCAGAGATCGATTCAAGAACAATAGAGCTGCTTCCATCTTGATGAATTCCATTTCAAGGGAAGAAGGCGGAAGAGTTCAACATTTAACTTGTGCACATTGCATTTGGAAAACACTTGAAAACTACCATGAAGGTACGACTCAAGTGAGATTTACCAAAAAACAAATGCATGTTCATGAATATGAGCTATTCAAGATGAAACCAAATGAAAATGTCACCGACATGACCAATCGCTTACTTGCAATTGTCAATGAACTAAAGAAGTATGGCAAGGTATATGATCAAGGTGATGTAAACAGCAAAATCTTGAGAGCCCTAAGAGCTAGAAAGAACTTTGAATCCAAAGTATCATCCATAGAAGAAGCTCATGATCTCAGCACATTAAGAACCGATGAGCTAGTTGGAAAATTACTCACATTTGAGCTACACAGTGAGAAAGAAGAAGATCAAGGTGAGAAAGAAAAGAGAAAACCAATTGCACTCAAAGCAATCAAAGAAGCTGAGAGCTCAAGCAATGAAGGTACTGATGATGAAGATGAAATGGCAATGTTCTCTAAAAGAATCAATGAATGGAAAAGGAAGAAAAGATTACAAGCAAACAAAGGTACACCTCCTAAATTCTCCTTCAAAGATAAAGAAAAGAAAAATGAGGTAAAATGCTATGAATGTGGAAAAACCGGTCACATCAAGTCGGATTGCTACAAATTAAAGAACAAAAGGAAATGGGATAAAGAAAAGAAAAAGTCTCTCAAAGCCACATGGGATGACTCTTCCTCAAGTGAAGAAGAAGAAGAGGAAGGAATTGCAAATCTTTGTCTCATGGCTATTGAAGATGACTCCAATGAGGTAAGTACTCAATCCTTTGATCTTGTAGCACATGATGATATAAGTGATATAGATGATAGTGATTTGATTGAGCACATGAATTCTAAAATAGAAAAATATTTCTCCAAAATGATGCTCTATAAAGAGAAAAACTCTAAGTTAGAAAAGGATTTTATATGCTTAAAGAACTCTACCTTAGAATTGAAAACCTCAAATGAACATTTGATGAATACAATAGGAGAATTAAATAAAAGCTCACATGACTTAGAAAAAGTGATTAAAGAGAATGAGGCATTGAAGCATGAACTAAAAGAACTAAAAGAATCAATTTCCAGATTTCATAAAGGAAAGGAAGCATTGAACACATTAATTAATAATCAAAGGTCACCTTCCTTGAAATATGGATTAGGATTCAATGGCTCAACCAACATTGCACCTAGCAAACCAACATTTGTGAAAGCATCTACAACTAAAATTTCTGATGTTCATATCAAAAATGCTTGCACCAAGTCTAAAAGAACTTCTTATGGTTCACTAGGAGATAAAGCCAAAAATAACTATGCATTGTTGTTCACTAAACTTGCACAAAAGAAATCACATACTTGTAGTTGTATGTACAATGCAAAAAGAAAAATGCAGAAGCATAGAACACCATGGCAATGCACATATTGCATGAAATTTGGTCACAAAAACTTCTATTGTTATATAAGAAAAGCTCATCTCAATTTAGAAGGCACTCTTTCTACTAACCATCAAGGACCCAACTTCATGTGGGTACCTAAAAGAAGATGATCACAATTGTCTTGCAGGTATGCCTAAAATCTACTATCAATGAAAGCACATGGCTTGTGGATAGTGGATGCTCAAGGCATATGACTGGAAATGCAAAGCTCATTTAAAACAAAGAGTGTTATAAGCACCTCTAGACCTTTAGAGCTCATTCATTTAGATTTGTTTGGACCAAATAGAGTTACAAGCTTAGGAGGCAAATCATATGCATTTGTTCTTGTTGATGACTACTCTAGATTCACATGGGTTAATTTCTTAGCTCAAAAGAATGAAGCCTTTAATTTCTTCAAAACGTTTGCAAAAAGAGTTCAAAATGAAAAAGGATATGTGATCACATCTATTAGAAGTGATCATGGCAAAGAATTTGAAAATGAAAATTTTGAAGACTTTTGCAATGAACTTGGCATTTCACATAATTTTTCTGCTCCTAGAACTCCACAGCAAAATGATGTAGTTGAAAGGAAAAATAGAACTTTAATCGAAATGGCTAGGACAATGCTCAATGAATATGATTTACCATCTTATTTTTGGGCGGAAGCCGTTAATACAGCTTGTTACATTGCAAATCGTGTTTATAAAAGGCATTAAACTAATAAAACTTCTTATGAGCTATGGAATGGAAGAATACCCAGAATTGGATATTTTAGAGTATTTGGATGCAAATGCTTCATATTGAATACCAAGGATAATCTTGGAAAATTCTCATCCAAATCAGATGAAGGCATATTCTTAGGATATTCATCATTTAGCAAAGCATATAGGGTATTTAACATGAAAACTCTAGTTATAGAAGAATCAATGCATGTTGTATTTGATGAGTCATCTAAACTTGATCAAAAGAAAGGTATTACTTTCAATGACCCTGCAGGTACTCTTGAACCTCTTGAATCTATTGATGCTCCAAAGATCAATCAACTTGAAGAAAAGACTCAAGATCTACCTAAGGATTGGCAATACAAGAAAGATCATCCAAAGGAACTCATCATTGGAGAAACATCAAAGGGAGTAACTACTAGATCTAAAATTAATCATGTTGATGTTAATTTTGCTTTTGTTTCTCAAATTGAACCAAAAACTGTTGAGGAAGCTTTAAATGATGAAAATTGGATAACTGCAATGCAAGATGAACTTAATCAATTTGAAAGAAATAATGTTTGGCAACTTACTCCTAGACCTATAGATCATTCTATAATAGGATGCAAATGGATTTATAGGAATAAGCTTGATGAAAATGGTCACATCATTAGAAATAAAGCAAGATTGGTAGCCAAAGGTTATAATCAAGAAGAAGGTATTGACTATGATGAAACCTTTACCCCAGTAGCCAGATTAGAAGCTATTAGAATATTACTTGCCTTTGCATGTCATATGAATTTTAAGCTTTATCAAATGGATGTTAAAAGTGCATTTCTAAACGGACTCATAAATGAAGAAGTTTATGTTGAACAACCTCCTGGTTTTGAAAACTACAAATTTCCTGATCATGTTTTCAAACTTACCAAAGCTTTATATGGATTAAAGCAAGCACCTAGAGCTTGGTATGATAAACTTAGTGCATATTTACTTGAAAATGGTTTTGCAAAAGGAAAAGTAGACACAACTCTTTTTGTTAAAAAGGATAAGCATAACATCTTGATTGTACAAATTTATGTGGATGACATAATATTTGGAGCTACTAATGAAACCTTGTGCAAAGAATTTGCTTCTTGTATGACTAGGGAATTTGAAATGAGCATGATGGGTGAACTCAAGTTTTTCCTTGGACTGCAAGTCAAGCAATGTAAAGATGGGATCTTCATCAACCAATCCAAATATACAAAAGAACTCATCAAGAAATTTGGAATGGATGGCTGCAAAACTAGCAAAACTCCCATGAGCACATCATTGAAATTAGGTAAAGATGAAAATGGTAAAGCAGTAGATGAGAAGAAATATCGAGGTATCATCGGATCACTACTTTACTTAACTGCTTCTAGGCCTGATATAATGTTTAGTGTATGTCTTTGTGCTAGATTTCAAACTAGTCCTAAAGAATCACACTTGAATGCCACTAAGAGAATCTTGAAATATTTGAGTGGTACAATACATTTAGGACTTTGGTATCCTAAAAACACATCATTTCATATTATAGGATTTTCAGATGCAGATTACGCTGGTAGTATATTAGATAGGAAAAGCACAACAGGAGCATGTCACTTTCTTGGTAATTGTCTAGTTTCTTGGCATAGTAAGAAACAAGCATCGGTTGCTTTATCCACAACGGAAGCTGAGTATGTTGCAACTTGTTTTTGTTGCACACAAGTATTATGGATGAAACAACAATTGCTTGACTATGGTAAGGTTTTTAACAATATTTCCATTAAATGTGACAACACTAGTGCTATCAATTTGTCTAAAAATCCTATACAACATTCTAGATCCAAGCATATAGATATTAGACATCATTTTTTAAGGAAAAATGTGCAAAATCAGAACATAATTCTAGAATTTATTGAAACACAAAATCAACTTGCGGATGTCTTTACAAAACCCTTGAATGAAGATAGACTTAATTTTATTAAACTTAATTTAGGAATGATTGATGGAAACACTCTGAATTAATTGCCTATCAATAAGGTTTCTATGTGCATGAATTTAATGCTTCTTAACACAATAGAAATATTCTCCATCTTTCCTTGAATCTTTCATTTTTAAGTATGTCGCGGTCGCTCCAGTATTCTTTAGCGGTCGCTATCCTGTCTGTCAGTTTCATTCAAACTAATGACTCTATGCGCGGTCGAGAAAATTTGTGCGCGGCCGCACCAATTTGAATAGTTTCGACCGTTACAGTTACATTCCTCACTCGCGAGCATACTTATCTTGACAATGGTCGCTAGATCATAAGTCGCGATCGCACCTTGTTAAATCTGTGACCGCACCCTGTACACTCTGCTCGAAAATTTATAACCATTGGTTGTGTGACAGGTCGCAACTCTTAACTTTCAACAGTAAAAAACGGCTATTTTCTTAAATCCATCTATTTAAGAGTGTTTTGCATCAGTTTATCTGATATTTTGCCTATTAAAGCACACAAACCTTCCTCTGAAACCCTAAAAACCTCTCAATATCATCTGTTTCTCAATCACTCTCTGTTTTCCTACTCTCTTCTGTTCTAATGGCCCCCAAAAGAAAAACCACTTCCAAAATAAAAGGTCAAGCCAAGAGAGTTCCAGGAGTCACCATTAGAGAACCCATTGTTGATCCTCCATCTCCTCCTCAATCTAAAAGAGGTGAGAAAATTCACAAACCTCACCATCAAACCACTGAAGAAGATGTTAGGTATGCCATGCTAAAGAGAAAGAAGGTTGAAGGCACCAAATCTCCTTTTGGTGGGATGCTTTCTGCCTTGAACATCAAGGACGAAATTGAGAGATTGCTGGATGTCCTTGGATGGAGAAAATTTGTCTTTCCAGAAGAGGTAGGCTACTCTAGTCTGAGTAAGGAGTTTTTAATGTCTCTTCAAATAGAGAAGAGTGCAAATTCTGCACTAGGGTGGTATGGGGTCAGATTTAAGCTCTTTGATCAATACCAAGCCCTATCTCTAGAAGATTTTGGCAGCATTTGGGACTTCCCCTCTGAAGGTATAACCTCCTACAATGACCAAATCTTCTCAAACCCAACACTTTCTGATTTCTGGAGAGAAATTTCCATTGAAACCTCTTTTGAAAAGGAATCTAAAGCCAGACATATCAAATCTCTCACCCACTGGATGCTCCATAGGATTATCACCTATACCATTCACCAAAGAGCAGATGGGAATGAGAAAGTAACCAAGAGAGACCTTATATTTCTGTATGCTTTCACCCACAACATCAAAATAAACACCACCAAGTTCTTGATTGATACTCTTTATCATCATGCTGTAACAAGAACTGGTACCTTCTTCCTATCCTCTCAAGTTACTCAAATAGCTAGGCACCTAAACCTTCTGAATGATTTGAACTTAGCTACTTTGAGGAACCCTTTCACTCTAGCCTCCAATGCTATCACAATGGATTACTTAGAGCATGCTGGTTGTGTAAGGAAGATAGAAGGGTCATATGTATACTGCTATGGCAAGAAAGGAGTTATGGATAAACAAAAGAAAAGGCCAAGGTATACAATTGAGGAAGAGGGAGATTCTGTAGAAGTTGCAGTAGAATTACATCCAAAAGCAACTTCATCAAAAGCTGCTAAAGAAACTGCTTCATCCTCCACACAACTCATTCTCCAAGCTATCAAGACTCTCTCAAGGAAACTCACTAAGTTCAAGAAAAGTGTTTCCAAGAGATTCCAGCACTTAAACAAGAGGATAGACCTTATATCCCACATGCATCATGATCTTTATGATATGCAAGGCAAATTGGACTTGCCTCAATGCAATCTTGAAGATTGGGATATAAGTGATCACACCCAAAGCGTTGCTGAAGAAGAAGAGTCCATTAGCACTAGCTCTGCCTCTGTTGCACCTCAAGATAAGGGGAAAGCTCCTTTAGTTGAAGAAGAGTTAGAGTTAGATGATGACTCAGAATAGCTTAGCTTTAGTCTGTTTTTGCTTGCATTTTCATATGTTTGCTAATTTGCTTTCTGTTTTGTATTTTCCTCCACTTCAATCTATATATTTCCATGTTTATATTTCCATTTGTATTTTGCTTAACATTTATTTCATTTTGCCTATGCCAATGGGGGAGAGAAAATTATAAATGGAATGTCAATAAAATTATGGGGGAGAAATAGGGAGAAATAAGAAAATTATGGGGGAGAAATAAGAACAAGAACAACAATCTGTTTGAACATTTGCAAATTAGGGAAAAATGTTTATGGGGGAGTTAATTTCTTGTTGAAATTTATTGAACATTTGCAAATAAGAAAAAATGTTTGCATCAAACAATAACATGTGCACCAAGATAATCTAATAATCACAATGCTCTTAACCATGATTGTTGCATATGTTAAGAGGGAGCATTTTAGACTTATTATTTTTCTTATCATTCCATTTGAAATTGTCAAAGTCAAAATGGGGGAGATTGTTAGACAAATGACCTTAATTTTGATCCTTGACAACTCAAATGGATGATCTATTTAACTTGTGTTTGAGAAATCTTGTTGCAGGATTAGGTTACTTCAAATAAGGTGAACAGAACACTTATAGCGGTCGCACCTCACCTGAATACGACCGCTCCATGTAATTAAAAGAAGAAATCTTATCACAGTAGGTTTCGCGGTCAGAAGTTTGACCTATGTCGCGACCGCTCCTACAGAATAGCGACCGTCCGAATATTTGCACGACCGCTACTCAAGGAACTTAAATCATTACAATCACAGTAAGGTTCGCGGTGACAAGAACGGTGAATGACTCGACCTCGCTTATCACTTTAGCGACCGCCCCATTCAGAATCACGACCGCTCTACCATTCAAGAAGAAATTGTTTGAAGAGACAGTAGGTTTCGCGTCCTCAGGAGCGTCCAGAAGTTCGACGCGAGTTTCTCAATTCGACCGCGATAATCTACATAGGGCGACCGCGACATTCAAATTATGGCGGACATTCAATTTTGCCCTGTCAGAGAATGACACGTAATATGACCGTTATAAACCCACTTGATTATTCAAAAAGGGCGACCACACCATTGCTAGGCGCGACCGTCCCGACAAACACAGCTGGGCAAGAAGCCGGTCCGACAAACACAGCATGGGCAAGATTCCAGCTGCAGAGCACTAAAATTCGACCGTTGAAGTCTTTTCAAAAGTAGCGACCGTCCCCTGTTAAAGGACGACCGCGAGAAGCATGAGCGCGACCATCCTTGCATGAAGGGCGACCGCGAAGTGCTTCGGGCAGTTTAAGTAAAGAAGGTCTAATCTACCAATACATTATTCTTAATGTCTATAACGGCTAGTAAGACCACAATGGCTATAAATACAATGTCTCTCTGAGAAAACAAAAAAGAGGAATAAGCAAGAAATCAGATTGTAATAGCCAAGCAACAAATTTTCATTTACTTAAACTTACAATTAAATTGTAATGTATGTTAGGTGTTAGCATTGAAAACACCATTGTATAAGTTTGAGTGTAAGCTTGGGAAACACTTGGGTTGAGAGAGTAAGCCTTGTAAAACTCTTGTTAGGTTGAGAGAGTAAGCCTTGTAAAACTCTTGTTAGGTTGTGAGAGTAAGCCTTGTAAAACTCTTGTTTGGGTTGTGAGTGTGAGCCTAAGACAAACACTTGTGAAGTTAGGTGTGAACTTGTGAAAACACCAAAGTTGGAAGTAAGCTTGTAAAAACTTCAAAGATTAGTGGAACCTTAACAAGTTGTTAAGGAAGTGGATGTAGGATTGAAGTAAATCCGAACCACTATAAATCTTGTGTGTTCTTTCTTTCTTCCATTACTCAACCAACTCTCTATTCCGCATTTCTTGATTGTTGAGTTTTTTAAATTGTCATTAATTCTTAAGAAAACCAATTCACCCCCCCTCTTGGTTGCCATCTTGGGACAACAGGTTTGATTAGGATTAAGTTTTGTAAGCTGTAAATATCTCTTTTTTGAATTGTAAGGAGCTAGAGTTAATTTTGATTAATAAAATTTTGGCTTTGCCATTTTTTATCAAGAAGAGTGTTCAAATTCTTCTTGTTGCATCAAGAACTGAGTAAACTTATCAAGTGTGAACTTTATGGCATTTATTCTTTCTTACTTATTTTTGTCCTTTGATCTAAGTTTCTATTTGCATGTCAAGTAGGGGTTTACGCAGGACAAACACTCAACTAGGGTTCTTGGTATACTGAAATTGTGTGTAGGGGGTTTCAGATTCATTATAATCTTGGGGTTTTGCATCAAAAATTGTTTAGATAATGATAGTTTAATGTACATTGAGTATGAAAATCAATTTAAATGATTAATGTTAATTGTTGTTGGATCTATATGTGTAGATCAAATTGGTGAAATTTAGGATCTTTACTTGGAAAGAGTTTTAGAGGGAATTTGGAAAGCAAATAAGGTTAGTACATTGATGTTCAATCCCTCTTAAAGGTGGCAAACCTCATGGTAGATCATCAGGGAAAACATCGCTATATTCCTGTAAAACACCAACCACAACACTATGCAAAGCAGGGTTAAGATCATTAGAAGAAAAGTAGGCCTCTTTATACATAAGTTCAATCATTGGCTTATTTGTAACCAAAGCTCTCTTAACATCTCTCATTTTTGCATAGAAGCTTACTTTTCTCTCCTCTTTTCTCTCTTGGGCTGATTCACTCAGACTAATTTTCTCTCTTAAATTTTCATTTTTACTCTCTAATTTTTCTCACTCTCCTTTTTCACACTCTTTTCTTTTTCTCTCCTTTTTCTTTCAGCCTCTCTTTGTATGAATTCTTCATTTGCTTTGTCAAGTTGCATTTGATCTTCAAAAATCTATTTAGGGGTTAAAGGAGCTAGAGTGAATCTTCTAACTTCTTTCTCCAAAGAGTACCTATTAGAATATCCATCATGAGTGACTCTCCTATCCCATTGCCATGGTCTACCTAATAACAAATGACTAGCTTGCATAGGCACCACATCAAATGTCACCTCAACATGATTTTTCTAATTGTAAATCGTACCCTCATTTTTTTTGGACTCTCACTTCCTCACTATTATTAAGCCATTACAATTTGTATGGCTTAGGATGCTTAGTGGTCTTTAATCCTAACCTATCCACAAATAAAGTACTAGCCACCTTCACACAACTACCCCCCATCAATAATCAAACTACACACCTTCTCATTTACTAAACACCTAGTATGGAAAATGTTTTCTCTTTGCTACTTGATCCCCTCTTCATCTTCTTTTACTTATGCATTAAGAGCCCTCCTAGTTTCCATTTTTCTACCTTCCATAAGTATCACATAATCACTACAATCCTCCAATGAAGGCATCTCATCCTCAACATCACTCTCATAATGTATTTCAACCTCACCCTCTCACATAATCATTACCCTTTTATTTGAATAATATGATGCTATGTATCCATACCCCAAACACTTAAAACAATTAATATCCCGATTCCTAGAAGTTTGGGCATAAGTGTTACCTTTATTTTTGGGGTCAAATGTCTCCTTAGGCTTCATGTTCTCATCTTTCTTATGTTGGGCAGCCTTATTATCATTCTTCCAATTTGACCTCCATGTGGTATTTTGATTCGAATGATGCAGAACCCATCTATCAAATATTACATCTAGAACACCACATACACATCTAGCATATAATCTTAGAACTCAAAAACAAATCCTCCCTACCAAACCCACAACTAACCTGTAATTGAGAACTTGGGTGATTGGGATGAAGAAATGAATTGATTTAAACGCCACAAGTCAGACTTGATAAGTTAGAACCAATTCTTCATGCAACAAGAATAAGAAGAAAACCTCTCAAACTTGAAAACACATCAGTTACATTCAACAATCTGAAAATTCATAGTCATGCTCTTAAGTTCTTTTTCCCATCCCTATATAGTTGGAAAATAAGAACTAATGGCTTAAAAGTCTAGGTTTACATGTATCTAGTCACAATAGCATTAATTGTTCATCCACATCAATAATATACTCCAAATTACTGCCTATAATTCTGACAACATTGATGGGCAGATTCTGCATGCATTTTGGTGTTGCTTCACATGTGTCTAGTCACACTAGCACTAAACCACATCAATATTATAATCCAAATTCGTGCTAACGCCCATCACCATACTTATGGGCAAATTCTTCATGCTTGTTGGTGAGTTTCTGTCTTCCTCTTCATGACCCATCATATTCACTACAAGTTGGTCTCCCTCTTCATTAATCCACCTTTGAATGAAGTGTTGGAACACATGTTGGAGTCTCTTTGATTGTGATCTTGTGATTGGTCCACTTGGCATAATGATATCATCAACGTATTTGCTGCTATATGCAGATTCATCAAGCTTGCTTATAGTTTCCTCATCATTCCCTCATTGCTCAAAAAGATTTGTCCTCAAATCTAAACCTACATCAAAAGGAGAAAGATCACTAACATTGAAAGTTGCAGAAACATTATACTCACCTAGTAGATCAATTTTGTAGGCATTGTCATTGATTCATTCTAAAACTTGGAATGGGGCCATCTCCCCTTGCATCCAACTTGGATTTCCTTTGTTTAGGAAATCTTTCCTTCCTCATATGAACCCATACCCAATCACCAGGTTGGAAAATCACATGTTTCCTTCTTTTATTTGCATTATGGGCAAATGATTCATATTTCTTCTCAGGATGAGCTCGTGCCTTCTCATGTATCCTCTTAACCAACTCTGCTTTCTTTTCACCTTCTAAGTTAGTTATTTCATTTAATGGAAAAGGAAATAGATCAAGTGGTGTAAGCGGATTAAAACCATAAACAATTTCAAATGGTGAATAACCTGTAGAAGAATGTATGCTTCTATTATATGCAAACTCCACTAATGGCAAACAATCTTCCCAAGTTTTCAAATTCTTACCCACAACAGCAAGTAACAAAGATCCTAAAGTCCTATTTACCACTTCTGTTTGTCCATCAGTTTGTGGATGACAAGTTGTAGAAAACAACAATTTAGTACCTAACTTATTCCACAAAACAAGCCAAAAATGACTTAAGAACTTCACATCTCTATCACTTACAATTGTTTTAGGAATGCCATGCAACTGAACTACTTCCCCAAAGAACAAATTAGCAATATTTATTGCATCATCAGTTTTGTGACATGCAATGAAATGAGCCATTTTGTTGAATCTATCAACAATAACAAATATGCTATCTTTCCCTCTTCTAGTCCTAGGCAGACCCAAAACAAAGTCCATAGATATGTCAATCCAAGGTGCATTAGGAATAGGTAAAGGAGTATACAGCCCATGAGGTAAAGACTTAGATTTTGCTTGTTTACATGCAATACACTTGGCACAAATTCTTTCAACATCTTTTCTCATGTTTGGCCAATAGAAATGTTCATGCAGAATTTTAAAGTCTTAAATACTCCAAAATGTCCCATGAGTCCTGCACTATGTGCCTCACGCACAAGCAATTCCCTTAATGAGCAACTAGGCATGCATAATCTTCCATCCTTAAACAAGTACCCATCATGTCTATAAAACTTCTGAAATGCAGAATGCTCACATGCTTTATAAACATTTGCAAAGTCAACATCATTGGCATACATATCCTTAATTTACTCAAAGCCTAATAACTTAAAACTAAGAGTTGAGATTAAGGAATACCTTCTTGAAAGTGCATCTGCTACTACATTGTCTTTGCCACGCTTATACTTTATCACATATGGAAATGGCTCAATGAACTCTATCCACTTGCCATGTCTTCGGTTGCGCTTGGTTTGCCCCTTTAGATGCTTTAATGATTCATGATCTGTATGAATAACAAACTCTTTAGGCAATAAGTAATGTTACCATTGCCACACTTGTAAAGCTCTTACCAAATCATACAGCTCCTTGTCATAAGTGGAATAATTTAATTGTGCACCATGAAGCTTCTCACTAAAATATGCAATTGGTTTCCCTTCTTGCATTAAAACAGCACCTATGCCCACACCTGAAGCATCATACTCTAATTCGAAGGTCTTATCAAAATCTGGTAAAGCAAGAATTGGAGCAGTAGTTAACCTTTCTTTCAACAAATTGAATGCCTTTTCATGAATTTTAGTCCAATTAAACTTTATATCTTTTTTTACCAATTCATTTAATGGTGCAGCAATGGAACTAAAATCTTTAACAAACCTTCTATAGAAACTAGCCAAACCATGAAAACTTCTTATCTCACTCATGGTTTTAGGTGCTGCCCAATCTCTTATTGCCTTTACCTTTTCATCATCAACCTCAATTCCTTGTGCGCTAGCCATAAAACCTAAGAATATGATTTTATCACTACAAAACATGCACTTTTTCAAGTTGGCATACAATTCTTCCTTTCTCAAAACATCAAGAACAACCCTAATATGTTCTACATGATCATCTACTGATTTGCTATAAATGAGTATGTCATCAAAATATACAACAAAAAATTTACCAAGATATGCATGCAGAACATGGTTCATTAATCTCATGAATGTACTAGGGGCATTACATAAACCAAATGGCATAACTAACCACTCATAAAGACCATATTTTGTTTTGAATGCAGTTTTCCACTCATCTCCTTCTTTCATCCTAATTTGATGGTAACCACTTTTCAAATCAATCTTAGTAAAAATGCAAGAACCACTCAACTCATTAAGCATATCATCAAGTCTAGGAATTGGATGTCTATAAATCACCGTGATTTTATTGATTGCTCGGCAGTCCACACACATTCTCCATGATCCATCTTTCTTTGGGACTAATAACACTGGAATTGTAATATCCCAAAATGTGCCCTAGAAGTTTTAGTATAATTGTTGTTTTATTTGAATTAAAATGTATATGTTATTGGAAAGAGAAAATAATTAAAAGAGGAGTGTATATGTTGTATATATGGACATATATATAACATATAAACAAGTCAAATGGATGGTCAAAGGAAGAGGATATTTATTTTGGTTATGTATGAAATTACTAAAAAGGGCAAGTAAGTGAAAGGGAGTTTAATTGTATAGAAGAGGGTATTTAGGTAATTTTCTTTTTAAATTGCTTGGTGGAGGTTTAAAGAAAGGGGAAATTTGACTTTGTCTCTTCATTTTGTTATTTTTTTTCCTTTTCTCTTTGTGTTGGCCGGACCTCAAGGAAAAAAGAGAGCAAGTGAGGGTTTTTGAATTTTAAGAGCTAATTGAAAGAGGAAAACAAGTTAGAAATTCAAGAAGTTCATCATTTTTGGTAAGTTTTCTCTTGATTTCTCTTGTTCTATTTGGAATTTTGTTTGAGGTTGATGGAGTGTTGTTGATGGTTGGAGTGTGTTTGTGTATGGTGTGTGTAAAAGTGTTGAAATGGAATTAAAGATAAGAAGTTAGGTTGGTGTTGGTGATGGAAGAGTAAGAGTTGTGTTTAGTGAAATTTTTTTCTGTTTTACAATTAGTAAAGGCTGTGACTTGTATGATTTTTATTTAAATATAGAAAAATGTTCTTGAAGTGAATTTTTGATATGTTGTGCCTCTATGAGTCTAGAATGACTGAAAAATATGTTGATTCGATTTTAGAATGGTTATGATTTTGGAAAGATTATTTTTACTAAACCTGTTCCAGCAGGTACCTTAACTGAGACAGCTATATTTCGGGATTTTTAATAAAATGTAGAAAAATCATATTCAATTGAATTTTGGATATGTTGTTTCTTAGTGAGTCTAGTATTTGAGAAAAATAATTTGGAACCACGTTGATTGAATTTAATTTATGGAATTCACAAAGTTCAGAACTGCTGCCAGGATGCAGGGCAATTGGGGCAGTCTGGTTGGGTGAACTATTTGACCACGATTTTGTGTTCAGTTTCATCTGAAATTTTAAAGGAATGATTTTAAGATGTAATATTTAGTTCTGTAAAAATTTTAGAATTTTTAGTCAAGTAGATTATTTTATACAAATTTTCAAAATAAGGATAGAGTAGAGTCTAAAACCAGAATGTACTATTCATATGGTCATTTTGCTAATACTCCTTTTGGATTAGGTTGTGAAGAGGTTGAATTGCCCTAGCCTAAGTGTTGAGGATTCTTGGAAGAGTAAGTGTATAGATTGGTGTGAGTTGGTTTTAAGGTAAGTACAAATTACATTATTTCATAAATTCATTGAGATTTAACATACATTTGATTGTAAATGTGTTAAGAAATCTAATGCATTGTTAATGCATATTAATAATGTATGTTTGGTATGATGTGAATGTTGTGATGAGTATGTAAAATATGTGTTAATGCCATTGATTATATCCATTTGAATGATGAAATGAAATAGGGAATATGAAATGTAAAAGATGTGATGATGAAATGAAATGTGAAAGATATGATATTATGAAGAATTGCCCTATTGTGATTTGAGATCATATGAGATATGAGGCATGGTTGCCTAATTAATTATGAGAAATGAAATGAAAAGAAATTGATAATGAGATAAATGAATTTATTGTGTGCCTAATATGTTTATTCAATTTTCAGAGTTCTGGTTTTGGCGGCATGCCTATAAATAACTGGATAGGTGAAATGACCGGGTCGTAAACCTCAAAAATAAATTATTCAAAACTAGATTGGGTGAAATGACTGGGTCGTAAACTCAAATCTAGTTGAATATCCATGGATAAATGTATTGATGATTATGATTATAGACCAAAACAGTAACTCTGAACTTTGAATAGCATATTAGATTATTTTTGGGCCCATGCTTGTGTTTGTTTAAATGTGACTATTGAATGGTCAAACAAATGAATAATGAGATGACTACTATACATACATTATTGAAACCGGTAAGATTTGAAATATAATATTCTCTTGAATTGATCTTGAATCTTGATTGTGTGACATTAGCATGGCATTAAAGCATCATAGCACTGTAATTTGTACCACTAAGCCGTTGGCTTAGCGCGAATGTGATTCTTCGCGCAGGTGACAGGGAAGAACCAGAGAGTTCCTCTAGGCCGAGTCGAGTATAGATTTTGAGGTGTTGATAGTGGGCTTAAAGATCAAAGACTGACTGCCAAAGAAATGTATAAATTTTATGGGTTGTAAAACTTGAGTTTGGATATATATGAATTTGTAAATATTGTTATTTTCCGCTGCATAGTGAACAAATATTTTATCTACTGTATTTCATAATAAACCTTTACTTTATGTTGTACTAGAAGTGTAAATCCTTTTTGCAGGTTGTAGTTGAGGTTATAAGGGAGATTTATTTGGAGTGTACTGAGAATGATTTTGTTTGCATTGGTTTGTGTTAAATGTTTTAAAAATCAGAAAAAAAAACCAGTTTTGTCGACACTTGGGACTCAATTTTTAGGCAAAACTATGGCAAAATTTCTGTAAAAATCGGAACTAAAAAAAAATTGACTGAGTAAAATTGGTAGCAACATTAGGATAGTGTGGCACATCTACTCGGCTTACATATGTAGGTCGGGAAGGGGTGTTACAATTTTTGGTATCAGATCCTAGGTTTGAGATTCTCAACCTAGGTCATTTGTAAGAAAAAGAATATTTTGATTTTTAAAGTGGGTTTTTGAGTAAAATACATGTTTTGGTATGGCAGTCTTTGATCTTTAATGAGGAATATTCTGCTGTGTTTGCAGATATAGGTAGAGATGGCATCTCATTCACGACAGTCTGTTGAGGGTAGTGCGGAAAGTGTAGCTCCTGAAGAGAGTAGAGAGGGAGCTAGGATTGAGAGGGTTAGTGAGGCACCTGTTTCTGTGCCAGAGAGATCAGCTACTGAGGAGGCTCCACCGGGTTGGTTAAGGCATATGGTAGAACTGTTGAGGGGAGCTCCAGTGCAGCCACCACCACCACCACCACAGCCTCAGATGCCGGTAAGACATTATGACAAGTTAAGAAAATATGGGGCTGAAGATTTCTTGGGCACTACCGATCCTGCAGTGGCTGAACAGTGGTTAGATAAAGTGCAGAGAATATTCATCCAGTTGCAAGCTACTTCAGATGAAAAATTTGACTATGCCAGATCCCTCCTGCAGAAAGATGCCTATGATTGGTGGAAGACAGTTCCTCATGCTATGGATGATTCACCTACATTGTCCTACAGTGATTTTCTACGGGAGTTTGAGCTGAAATATACTCCGAGGGAGTATAAAGATGTTAAGAAGATGGAATTTCTGAATTTGAAGCAGGACAGCCGGACTGTGACAGAGTATGAGATTGAGTATATCCGGTTGAGTCACTATGCTGGAGGTATTATTTCAGATGAGATAGACCGGTGCAGAAGATTTGAGGAGGGATTGAGGCCCTCTATTATGTGTCTTGTGGCTGGTTCTAGATACCAGGATTTTTCCCAGCTTGTTGCAGCAGCTAGGAGTGTGGAGAGAGCCCAGGGTATTGCAGCAGCTGCTACTGAGGAAGAGACCAGGGTAAGGAGACCCCAGTTTGAGGCAGGGTCTTCATCTATGAAGAGGGGTCAAGGAGGTTTTGTTCCGAGAACCAGTAGAACCCAGAGACAGTCGGGCAGATCAGTTCAGTATCAGAGGCAGAGGCCGAGACCGACAGTTTCTGTAGCTAGTGCCCCGACTCCAGTGATTCAAAGGTCTACTCCACCTGTATGTGAGCATTGTGGTAATATCCATGGGGGTGTTTGTTGGAAGATTGGTGGATCAGCTGGGTGTTTTAGATGTGGATCACCAGCTCATTTTGTTAGAGATTGTCCTGAGATGCAGGAGTATAGGCAGGCTGATACTGCAGCTTCTCGACCTAGTGTCAGCAGAGGTGGTCGAGGGGGCAGAGGTTTCAGTAGAGGTGGTAGACCTGGGTTTAGTCAGAGAGGAGGATCTTCATCCAGGGGCAGCAGGCCAGATGAGGCCGGATCTTCTCAGAGAGTATATGTGATGCAGAGGCAGCCAGATGCTTCAGCAATTATAGCTGGTACATTCTCTTTATTTGGCATTTCAGTTTTTGCTTTGATTGATCCAGGATCTACTCATTCATACATAAGTGCATCTATCTTGCCTGTGTCTGAATTGCATTCAGAGTCCTTAGGATTTGATGTCTT
This sequence comes from Garcia nutans, assembly GCA_947685225.1. Lineage (NCBI taxonomy): Eukaryota > Viridiplantae > Streptophyta > Magnoliopsida > Malpighiales > Euphorbiaceae > Garcia > Garcia nutans. Next base: position 24,633,771 of record CANTUV010000044.1, read on the forward strand.
AGTGACCAATCCTTTAGGACATAGTGTTGTGGTGAGTAGGGTGCATCGTGAGAGTGCTGTTGTGGTTCAAGGTGAGGAGTTTCTTGGTGATTTAATTGAAATGCCTTTTAAAGAATATGATTTGATCTTAGGCATGGATTGGTTGTCTAAGCATGGAGTCGTGGTGGATTGTCAAAAGAAATGTGTTACTTTGAGAACTGGTGATGGTAGAAGTATATTGGTATCTAGTGAGCAGAGACAACTTGCATCCTTGTTGGTTTCAGCTGTTTCAGCCAGAAAGTTGATTAGAAAAGGGTGTGATGCTTATTTTGCTCATGTTTTGGATACCAGAGTAATGGGTTCTCAACTTGATAGTATACCCACAGTTGCTGAGTTTTCAGATGTATTTCCAGAGGAGTTGCCAGGGTTACCCCCTGAGAGAGAGGTTGAGTTTGGTATCGATTTGTTGCCTGGTACTACTCCCATCTCTATCACTCCTTATCGAATAGCACCTGCTGAATTGAGAGAGTTGAAGGTACAGTTGCAGGAGTTGTTGGATAAAGGGTTTATTCGCCCTAGTGTTTCTCCGTGGGGAGCTCCTGTGTTGTTTGTAAAGAAAAAGGATGGTACTTTGAGGTTGTGCATCAATTATAGGCAATTGAACAAAGTAACTATCAAGAATAAGTATCCTTTGCCTCGAATTGATGATCTCTTTGATCAGTTGAAGGGAGCAGCGGTGTTTTCCAAAATTGATTTGAGATCAGGGTACCATCAATTGAGGGTTAGAGCTGAAGATGTTTCTAAGACAGCTTTCCGCACAAGATATGGGCATTATGAGTTTTTGGTAATGCCTTTTGGATTGACGAATGCACCTGCAGCTTTCATGGATTTGATGAATAGGGTGTTTCGGCCCTATCTAGATCAGTTTGTGGTGGTTTTCATCGATGATATTTTGGTGTATTCACGTAATGAGGAAGAACATGACAAGCATCTGCGAATTGTGTTACAGATCTTCAGAGAGAAACAGTTGTATGCTAAGCTGTCAAAGTGTTAGTTTTGGCTTGACCAAGTAACTTTTCTCGGTCATATAGTTTCAGCAGATGGTATAAGAGTTGATCCGAGTAAAGTTGAGGCCATTTTGAATTGGAGTCCACCAAAGTCAGTGACTGAAGTTAGAAGTTTTCTGGGTTTGGCAGGCTATTATCGAAGGTTTGTGAAAGGTTTTTCTTTGATAGCTACTCCACTCACTAGATTGCTTCGAAAGGGAGTTAGATTTGTGTGGACAGATCAGTGTCAAGCTAGTTTTGATCAGTTGAAAGAAATGTTGACTCAAGCACCTGTTCTTACTTTACCCATGGAAGATAAACCATATGTGATTTACAGTGATGCTTCACATAATGGTTTAGGATGTGTCTTGATGCAAGAGGGTAAAGTTGTAGCTTATGCTTCTCGGCAGTTGAAGCCGCATGAGCTTAATTATCCGACACATGATCTGGAATTGGCAGCTATAGTATTTGCTTTGAAGATTTGGCGACACTACTTGTATGGGGAGAAATGTTTTATCTATACGGATCATAAAAGTTTGAAATATTTGGGTGTCCAGAGAGAGTTGAATCTTCGGCAAAGGCGATGGTTAGAGCTGATCAAAGACTATGACTGTTTGATTGATTATCATCCTGGTAAGGCAAATGTAGTTGCTGACGCCTTGAGTCGGAAATCTCTGGCAGGTTTGGCTGTTTATTCGCTCTCGTTGCTTGTTGAGTTGAGAGCATTACATGCTAGTTTTGAAGCATGTGATGATGGTGCATTGTTGGCTCAGTTTCAATTGAGATCAGTATTGTTGGATCAGATTAAGGAGGCTCAATTGACATATGAGAAAATTCAGAAGATTGTTTCAGATTGCCAAAATGGGGAGAGCCGAGATTTCTTTGTGAGAAGTGATGGTAGCCTTTGGTTTAAGGATAGATTGTGTGTTCCTGATAATGATAGTTTGAAAAAGTTATTTTGGAGGAAGCACACCAATCGGTTTTTGCTATGCATCTGGAAAGTACAAAGATGTACCATGAATTGAGACAGCATTATTGGTGGTCTGGTATGAAGAGAGACATAGCAGAATTTGTGTCCAAATGTCTCACTTGTCAGAGGGTGAAAGCTGAACATCAAGTTCCAACAGGGTTGCTTCAACCTTTAATGGTGCCTGAATGGAAATGGGAGAGAATCACAATGGATTTTGTGTCTGGTTTGCCTATGACACAGAGGAAGCATGATGCCATTTGGGTGATTGTTGATAGGTTGACAAAGACTGCTCATTTTCTTCCGGTTCGGATGGACTTTTCACTTGAGAAGTTAGCTGAATTGTACATCAATGAGATAGTAAAGTTGCATGGAGTCCCAATTTCTTTAGTGTCTGATCGAGATCCTAGATTTACTTCAAGATTTTGGAAGAGTTTACATGGTGCTTTGGGTTCTCGATTGCATTTTAGCACTGCTTTTCATCCGTAGACAGATGGGCAGTCAGAGAGAGTGATACAAATTATTGAGGATATGTTGAGAAGCTGTGTCATTGATTTCTCTGGAAATTGGGACAGATTTTTGCCACTTGTAGAATTTGCTTACAACAACAGTCATCAATCTAGTATTGGAATGGCACCATTTGAGGCATTGTATGGAAGAAAATGTAGAGCGCCTCTATGTTGGAATGAAATTGGGGAAGGCAAATTGGTTGGTCCTGATCTGATTAAAGAGACTGAAGAAAAAGTGAAGATGATTCGGGATAGGTTGAAAGCAGCTTCAGACAGACAGAAGTCTTATTCAGATTTCAAGAGGAGAGACATAGAGTTTGATGTTGGAGATAAAGTATTTTTGAAAGTGTCTCTGTAACACCCCTTCCCGACCTACATATGTAAGCTGAGTAGAGGTGCCACACTAACCTAATGTTGCTACCAATTTTACTTAGTCAAATTTTAGTTCCGATTTTTACAAAATTTTTGCCATAGTTTCGCCTAAAAATTGAGTCCCAAGTGTCGACAAAACCGGTTTTTTTCTTATTTTTAAAAACATTTTACACAAACCAATGCAAACAAAATCATTCTCAGTACACTCCCAATAAATCCCCCTTGTAACCTCAACTACAACCTGCAAAAAGGATTTACACTTCTAGTACAACATAAAATAAAGGTTTTGTGACAACCCCCATATTTAAATATTACACAGCGGAAGTTATAAAATATTTACAAATTCATATACATCAAAACCCAAGTTTTACAACACATAAAATTTATACATGATTGGCAAGTCTGCTCTGATCTTTAAGCTCCCAAAATGGATTCTTCAAGGTCTACTCTCACTAGGTCTTGATGAACTCTCGGGTTCAACTCTATCCACTCTATTACCTGCGCGATTAAACACTATCGCGCTAAGCCAACGGCTTAGTAAGATAAAACATGCTAATAGTATGCTTTAATGCAATACAATGCCACATATGCTATTGATAAGATCAACATTATAAATATAAAGTTAACACATAATTATGCATTTCACAAATCATAGTCATATGAGCATACCACATTCAACATTACTCAACAACCAACATCTTATTTCATTAACTCATAACATTATTTAGGACATTCATATAACCTTGACACCTATGGGCCCAACAAGTATTTAATACGATATTCAGAGTTCAGAGTTACTGCTTTGGTTCATAGTCACAATAATCACGCCCGTAGGCAAGTGTAACAGACCCAGTCTCTTGGATCATCAACTCAACACATATGAGGAGATCCTCAACCCGGCAAGACTGTTACAAATCATATATCTCATAGTGTAACAGACCCAGTCTCTTGGACCATCAACTCAACACCTATGAGGAGGTCCTCAACCCGGCAAGACTGTTACCTTTCATCATTTCTTAGGCATGCCACCCAAATCCAGAACTCTGAAACTGAATAACATATTAAACAAACAATTCATTTCCATTCTCAATTCTCATCACATTTAGGCAAACATGCCTTCTTTCTTTCAATTACATCATCTTAGCCAATAACAATGGCTTCACATTTTATTTCACAATATAACATCTCATTATTCAAGTATATATATATATCTCATCCATGATCACATTATATCTCACATAGCATCATTCATAAATATCAACATTTCATTCCACATTACTCATGAAACACATTACCATTCACAATGCACAACATAACATTGTTCAATCTCAACAATGCAATTAGGGCAAAGAACAATTGATTATAACATTCATTGATTCAAGTGTGTTTAAAGTGTTTAGGGTTAGGTTTAAGGACCAACCTACCTTTGGAAAACCAAAGCAATGCAAGAAGAACAAAGAATTAAAACCCTAACCATAAATAGTACATTCTGGTTTTAAACTCCATTTTATCCTTATTTTGAAAAATTGTATAAAATAATCTACTTGACTAAAAATTCTAAAATTTTTACAGAATTTAGTTTTGTATCTTAAAATCATCCCTTTAAAATTTTAGATCAAACTGAACACAAAATCTTGGTCAAATAGTTCACCTAACCAGACTGCCCCAATTGCCCTGCATCCTGGCAGCAGTTCTGAACTTTGTGAATTCCATAAATCAAATTCAATCAACGTGGTTCCAAATTATTTTTCTCAAATACTAGACTCACTAAGCAACAACATATCCAAAATTTGATTGGATATGATTTTTCTACATTTTATTAAAAATCACGAAATATAGCTGTCCCAGTTAAGGTACCTGCTGGAACAGGTCTAATGAAAATAATCTTTCTAAACTCATAACCATTCCAAAATCGAATCAACATATTTTTCAGTCATTCTAGACTCATAGAGGCACAACATATCAAAAATTCACTTCAAGAACATTTTTCTCAAATTAATTAAAAATCATACAAGTCACAGCCTTTACTAATCCTAAAACAGAAACAATTTCACTAAACACCAATCTTACTCTTCCATCACCAACACCAACCCAACTTCTCATCTATCAAGAAAAATCAATACTTACAATCATACCATAAGCAACTTAATCATACCACTTCAAAAGAATTGAAGAAATTAGAGAAAAGATCTTACCTTAGTTAAAAACTTCTTAAAGCAACACTTGAACACTTAATCTTTCTTCAATTTAAGCTTGAAATCATCAAAACCATCACTTGTCTCTTTCTTTCTCTTTGGCTATGGAGGGCCGGCCATCAACAACAAGAAGAAGAAGAAATGGTGAAGAAAACACAAGTCAAACCTTCTTTAAATATCCACCATGTGATTTTATCCAAGCAATTACCAAAGTGCCCTTATTCACATAATTATCTTTTTGTCTTATATGTGCCCAATTAAGTAATTTACCAATCTCAAATAAATATCTTCTCTTGCCTTGACCAAGCCTTTTGACCACTTTATATGTCATATATATTAACATATACACAACATATAAATTTGTCTCTAAACCCTATTTCTTCCCAAAATACATATACATATACTTTCTCTTCTCAATTTCTTTTCTCTTACAATTTAACACATATATTCAATCCAATATATAACAATAACAACAACAACAATATGCAAAACTTCTAGGGCATAAATGAGGATATTACAGTCTCCTTGGAAAAAGATATTGAGATTTGGTCGAAAAGGGAAGCTGAGTCCTCGATTCATTGGACCGTATGAGATATTAGAAAGAGTTGGACCAGTTGCTTATTGTCTTGCTTTGCCGCCTGAGTTGGATAGAATCCATAATGTCTTCCATGTTTCTATGTTGCGAAGGTATAGATCTGACCCATCTCATGTTTTACCAGTTGAATCTATTGAGGTCAGTCCAGATCTAACTTTTGAAGAAGAACCAATTGCTGTTTTGGCACATGAAGTGAAAGAGTTGAGAAATAAGAAAGTGCCATTGGTGAAAGTTCTATGGAAGAGTCATGGGAGAGAAGAGGCAACTTGGGAAAGCGAGCAAACAATGCGAGATCAATATCCTCAACTGTTTCAGAGATAATAACAGGTAATTTCGAGGACGAAATTTCTTTTTAGAGGGGGAGAATTGTAATATCCCAAAATGTGCCCTAGAAGTTTTAGTATAATTGTTGTTTTATTTGAATTAAAATGTATATGTTATTGGAAAGAGAAAATAATTAAAAGAGGAGTGTATATGTTGTATATATGGTCATATATATAACATATACACAAGTCAAATGGATGGTCAAAGGAAGAGGATATTTATTTTTGTTATGTATGAAATTACTAAAAAGGGCAAGTAAGTGAAAGGGAGTTTAATTGTATAGAAGAGGGTATTTAGGTAATTTTCTTTTTAAATTGCTTGGTGGAGGTTTAAAGAAAGGGGAAATTTGACTTTGTCTCTTCATTTTGTTATTTTTTTTCCTTTTCTCTTTGTGTTGGCCGGACCTCAAGGAAAAAAGAGAGCAAGTGAGGGTTTTTGAATTTTAAGAGCTAATTGAAAGAAGAAAACAAGTTAGAAATTCAAGAAGTTCATCATTTTTTGTAAGTTTTCTCTTGATTTCTCTTGTTCTATTTGGAATTTTGTTTGAGGTTGATGGAGTGTTGTTGATGGTTGGAGTGTGTTTGTGTATGGTGTGTGTAAAAGTGTTGAAATGGAATTAAAGATAAGAAGTTAGGTTGGTGTTGGTGATGGAAGAGTAAGAGTTGTGTTTAGTGAAATTTTTTTCTGTTTTACAATTAGTAAAGGCTGTCACTTGTATGATTTTTAATTAAATATAGAAAAATGTTCTTGAAGTGAATTTTTGTTATGTTGTGCCTTTATGAGTCTAGAATGACTGAAAAATATGTTGATTCGATTTTAGAATGGTTATGATTTTGGAAAGATTATTTTTACTAAACCTGTTCCAGCAGGTACCTTAACTGAGACAGCTATATTTCGGGATTTTTAATAAAATGTAGAAAAATCATATTCAATTGAATTTTGCATATGTTGTTTCTTAGTGAGTCTAGTATTTGAGAAAAATAATTTGGAACCACGTTGATTGAATTTATTTTATGGAATTCACAAAGTTCAGAACTGCTGCCAGGATGCAGGGCAATTGGGGCAGTCTGGTTGGGTGAACTATTTGACCACGATTTTGTGTTCAGTTTCATCTGAAATTTTAAAGGAATGATTTTAAGATGTAAAATTTAGTTCTATAAAAATTTTAGAATTTTTAGTCAAGTAGATTATTTTATACAAGTTTTCAAAATAAGGATAGAGTAGAGTCTAAAACCAGAATGTACTATTCATATGGTCATTTTGCTAATACTCCTTTTGGACTAGGTTGTGAAGAGGTTGAATTGCCCTAGCCTAAGTGTTGAGGATTCTTGGAAGAGTAAGTGTATAGATTGGTGTGAGTTGGTTTTAAGGTAAGTACAAATTACATTATTTCATAAATTCATTGAGATTTAACATACATTTGATTGTAAATGTGTTAAGAAATCTAATGCATTGTTAATGCATATTAATAATGTATGTTTGGTATGATGTGAATGTTGTGATGAGTATGTAAAATATGTGTTAATGCCATTGATTATATCCATTTGAATGATGAAATGAAATAGGGAATATGAAATGTAAAAGATGTGATGATGAAATGAAATGTGAAAGATATGATATTATGAAGAATTGCCCTATTGTGATTTGAGATCATATGAGATATGAGGCATGGTTGCCTAATTAATTATGAGAAATGAAATGAAAAGAAATTGATAATGAGATAAATGAATTTATTGTGTGCCTAATATGTTTATTCAATTTTCAGAGTTCTGGTTTTGGCGGCATGCCTATAAATAACTGGATAGGTGAAATGACCGGGTCGTAAACCTCAAAAACAAATTATTCAAAACTAGATTGGGTGAAATGACTGGGTCGTAAACTCAAATCTAGTTGAATATCCATGGATAAATGTATTGATGATTATGATTATAGACCAAAACAGTAACTCTGAACTTTGAATAGCATATTAGATTATTTTTGGGCCCATGCTTGTGTTTGTTTAAATGTGACTATTGAATGGTCAAACAAATGAATAATGAGATGACTACTATACATACATTATTGAAACCGGTAAGATTTGAAATATAATATTCTCTTGAATTGATCTTGAATCTTGATTGTGTGACATTAGCATGGCATTAAAGCATCATAGCACTGTAATTTGTACCACTAAGCCGTTGGCTTAGCGCGAATGTGATTCTTCGCGCAGGTGACAGGGAAGAACCAGAGAGTTCCTCTAGGCCGAGTCGAGTATAGATTTTGAGGTGTTGATAGTAGGCTTAAAGATCAAAGACTGACTGCCAAAGAAATGTATAAATTTTATGGGTTGTAAAACTTGAGTTTGGATATATATGAATTTGTAAATATTGTTATTTTTCGCTGCATAGTGAACAAATATTTTATCTACTGTATTTCATAATAAACCTTTACTTTATGTTGTACTAGAAGTGTAAATCCTTTTTGCAGGTTGTAGTTGAGGTTATAAGGGAGATTTATTGGGAGTGTACTGAGAATGATTTTGTTTGCATTGGTTTGTGTAAAATGTTTTAAAAATCAGAGAAAAACCAGTTTTGTCAACACTTGGGACTCAATTTTTAGGCAAAACTATGGCAAAATTTCTGTAAAAATCGGAACTAAAAAAAAATTGACTGAGTAAAATTGGTAGCAACATTAGGATAGTGTGGCACATCTACTCGGCTTACATATGTAGGTCGAGAAGGGGTGTTACAGGAATAGCACATGGACTAAGACTTTCATGCACATGTCCCTTTGCTAGCAACTCCTCCACTTGCCTTTGAAGTTCCTTGGTTTCCTCCAGATTGCTTCTATAAGCTGGTCGATTAGGAATTGTTGAGCGCTGAATAAAGTCAATTTGATGCTCAATCCCTCTTAAAGATGGTAAACCTTTAGGTGCATCTTCTGGAAAAACATCTCCAAATTCCTATAAAAGAGAACTAACACAACTAGGCAAAGGGTTATCAAGGTCAGATGTAGAAATCAAGGTCTCTTTGTACCTAAGTACAATCAGACTTCTTTTCTCACAAAAAGCACTCCTTAACTCCTTTTATTTTGCATAGAAACACTCTCTTTTATTTTCTCTCCCTTTTTCTTTTTCTCTCACAAATGGGCCATTTTTATCATTCTTTTTCTCACACTTGGCCTCTTGTACTCCATTTTTATTTGTTTTACCCTCACCACTAGAATTCTTTTCAAATGATCTCAAAATCTTTACTTGATATTCATACACTTGTTCAGGTGACAATGGAGCAAGAGTGAAATTTAAACCATTTAAGCTGAAAGAATAATGATTCTTAAAGCCATCATGAAAAACTTTTCTATCAAACTGCCATGGACGACCAAGAAGGATATGGCTAGCATGCATAGGCACAACATCACAGCAAACTTCATCTTTGTATCTCCCAATTGCAAAAGAAAATAGAACCTGCTTTGTTACCCTCACCTCTCCACAATCATTCAACCATTGCAGCTTGTAAGGGCTAGGATGTTTTGTGCATGCTAACCCTAATTTATCTACAAAATCAGTACTAGCAACATTTGCACAACTACCCCCATTAATGATCATGCTGCACACTTTTCCATTCGCAATGCAACGAGTATGGAAAATGTTCTCTCTTTGATTACTTTCTTCATCTTTAATTTGCATGTTTAAATCTCTTCTAATAACCAAAGATTCACCATGGGCAGGATATTCAATAATATGTTCAATTTCCTCTAATGGTGGCATGCTATCATTATCATCATCACTTTCATGTTCACTAGCACTATCAATTTCACCATCATCTCGTATCAACATGATTTTCTTATTTGGACATTGAGATGTTATATGCCCTGCTCCTAAACACCTAAAGCATTTAATGGTACTATGCTTTTGATTAGAGTTAGATATTTTAGAGTTACCTTTAGGGTTATCTAGAACTTATTTTTCCTTTCCTTTCCAGGCAGCCTCATTCCCTTTAGGATTATCATCTTTCTTTGGCCATTTTGAAGTGAAACTAGAGCTGGAATTAGAAAATCCCTTTGCTGCTCCCTTAAGTTTCAATTGCTTCTCCACTTTCATGGCCATGTGTACCATATCTTCAAGCTCCACATAATGATGTAATTCAATTACTTTAGCAATCTCTCTATTCAGCCCACTCAAAAATCTAGCCATAGTGATTTCTGAATCCTCCTCTATATTAGTTCTACTCATGATCATCTCCATCTCTTTATGGTAATCCTCCACTGACATGGATCCTTGAGTTAACCGCTGTAATTTTTGGTGAAGCACCCTATAGTAGTAAGATGGTATAAATCTCTTTCTCATCACAGCTTTCATTTCAGCCCAAGTAGTGATGGTTCTTTCTCCATTTCTCCTCCTGGAAATCATCAATTGATCCTACCAAATTAGTGCATAATCTGTGAATTCAACTGCTGCAATTTTAACTTTCTTCATTTCACTATAATTATGACATTCAAACACCAACTCAACTTTTCTTTCCCATTCAAGGTAAGCTTCAGCATCATTTCTCCCCTTGAATGATGGTATCTTCATTTTTATGGAAGATATGTTACTGTCCCTTTGTTGAGGTCTTCTTTGAGCAATTGATTCCTCACTTTCTTCATCATCTTCCCTTTCTATCTCATAATCATTCATCATGTTTCCTCTCCCTCTATTCTGCCCCCTTTGATTAGTATCATTCCGTTGCCTTTGCATTATGCTGTCTACATCACCTCTCATGTTGTTTATGGCCAAATCAAACCTTTCAAATCTCCTTTGCATTGCCTCTAACATGAAGGCTATGTCATTTATGGTTATATCACATTTTTCACTTCCAGAATTTGACATGGTGTAAGAAGAACCTACAAGAAAATGTTAGTTAAGAAAATTTCCTCACCTCACTCCCTTACGTGTTTCACTCAAGATCAGATTGTCACTCCTCTTGTATTTCACTCAAACCTTGGTCTTTTTTACCTCTCAATTCTTTTTTTATCAAGTTGAATTTCAGAATTGAATCCACTTAAATAAAGTAAAACAAGTTTTGTTTTAAAGACTCTACAAGGAACCTAATGAACAAATGAATTCAACAATTCTAGAAGCAATTTAATTTTAAACAACAAGAACTGAAAGTTAACAAAAGAAGCAAAAAGCATTTGTGTTAATCAAACCAAAGTAACTATGATTGAGAATTAGCTACTTAATGCATAAAAGAAACAAGAGGTATATGAAAGAATGAAACTAAGAATACAAAGAAAAACAATTCTGGATACTAAAAAAAAATAGAATTCAAATCACTCCAATGAGTAATCTGAATATGCAACCTAAATCTATTCCCAATGCAAGATATGCTCTAAATATCATATTTTAAATGCTAAATGGATGCATAATGAGGAGCTGATGTAATTTGATCAAATATAATAAGGTAGCAAGCTGTTAATGGTATAAATATGAAAAAAATCTCAAATACTTGTGAAGAAAAATATTGGACAGAAACAGGTATGATTTTTTTCTTTTATGTTGAGGAGGTTGAATCTGATTCTCTTTTTTTTTCTTTTGATCTTTTCCTTCTTTTTTTTTAAACTTTCAGTAAACAAGGATAGAAATTGAAAAGTTAAAAAAAGTCCACAGATTTGAAGAATAAGAACACGGTGCAACAAGAACAGAAAATGAAGAAACATAGAAACTGAATCTGATTCATTTTTTTTTTCTTTTTTTCCTTTTGATAATTAAAACATAAAAGATACCTAGAGATTTATCTTCAAGCCAAAGCTCTGATACCAAATGATGCGGAACCCATGGATCAAATATTACATCTAGAACCCCACATACACATCTAGCATAGAATCTTAGAACTCAAAAACAAATCCTCCCTACCAAACCCACAACTAACCTATAATTGAGTGATTGGGATGAAGAAATGAATTGATTTAAACGTCACAAGTCAGACTTGATAAGTTAGAACCAATTATTCATGCAACAAGAATAAGAAGGAAACCTCTCAAACTTAAAAACACATCAGTTACATTCAACAATCTGAAAATTCATAGTCACGCTCTTAAGTTCTTTTTCCCATCCCTATATAGTTGGAAAAGAAGAACTAATGGCTTAAAAGTCTAAGTTTACATGTATCTAGTCACAATAGCATTAATTATTCATCCACATCAATAATATACTCTAAATTACTGCCTATAATTCTGACAACATTGATGGGCAGATTCTGCATGCATTTTGGTGTTGTTTCACATGTGTCTAGTCACACTAGCACTAAACCATATCAATGTTATATTCCAAATTCGTGCTAATGCCCATCACCATACTTATGGGCAGATTCTTCATGCTTGTTTGTGAGTTTGTCTTCTTCTTCGTGACCCATCATATTCATTACAAGTTGGTCTCCCTCTTCATTAATCCACCTTTGAATGAAGTGTTGGAACACATGTTGGAGTCTCTTTGATTGTGATCTTTTGATTGGTCTACTTGGCATAATGATATCATCAACATATTTGCTGCCATGTGTAGATTCATCAAGCTTGCTTATAGTTTCCTCATCAGAATATGTGTTGGCTTGCCTCACATTACCTTTGCGCTTCAATTGTTTCTCCACTTTAATTTCCATATGCTCCATGTCTTCAATCTCCACATAGTGTTGTAGCTCCACTATGTTAGCTATGTCTTTATTTAGGCCATTGAAGAACCTTGCCATGGTAGCTTCCCTATATTCAAGAACCTTGCCATGGTGGCTTCACGATCTTGATCCACATTAGCCCTTATCATGGCTATCTCCATTTCTTTTTGATATTCCTCCACACTCATTGAACCTTGTTTTAGGGTTTGTAAATGTTGGTGCAAGTCCCTCTAATAGTGGCTAGGGATAAATTGCTTTCTCATGATGCGTTTCATCTCAAACCATGTCTCAATGGACCTTTCACCATTTTGATGTCTGTCTTTACACAATTGATCCCACCAAACAATAACATAATAACAAAATTCAATAGCGGCTAATTTTACCTTTTTCTCTTCAGAGTAGTTGTGACACTCGAAGATCATCTCCACCTTTCTTTCCCACTCCAAATAAGTATCCCAGTCATTCTTTCCTTGGAAGGAAGGAATCTTCATTTTGATACTCCCTATATTTTGATCAATGCCTTCAAACCTTGCTCTCCTATTTTGCCTTCTAGGATGAGCATCCCCTCTAATAATGGTTGCTTGATCATAATTTGTGTCAATTCCTTCATCATATTCATCATTGGAAAAGGCTGGTTGCCTTCTATGCCTTGGCTCAGCTTGTAATGTGGTAATTGCATCATAATGTTTTTCTAAATGATCTCTTACATCTCTAATCATTTTGAACATACGTTTAAATTGCTGTTGCATTGCTTGAATTATTTGATCATTTGAGGAAGAACTCACATCTTTATCTTTGTTAGACATGTTTAAAACCTGAAAGAAGAAAATTTAAAATAGCCTCACAAGATACTCCCTCACGTTTTTCACTCAAAGATTTGATTCACACCACTCGTGTTTCACATAAAATTTTGACTTTTCTAGATGCTGGTCTTACCACTTTTGCCTTTTACCTCTCTTGCTTTTGCTTTGGGTTCATAAATGAACTAATCACCTAAACAAACCAAATTAGATTATGGCAATTAAATGGATTGGAAAGGGCTAGTCTAGATCAAGGCCAAATTTAAAAAAGCTAAACACAAGGAAACAAACCTAAGTGCTGAAATTTAGGTCCCTTAGTCTCAAACAATTCTGAAACTTTAAGAACTAGAATTCCACACTTTTGCAATTTTGATTCTTTTTTTTAATTTTCATTTCTTTCTTTTTTTATAATATTAACAAAAGTGCAGAAATTTTAAGATTAACACAAGAAAGTAACAATAAGAGAAGGGACAACAAAACTTGTTGTGTCAACACAAAGAGGTATGAACTTAAATCAAAGAATACTTAATAGGACAGAATTAAAACAATAAGATTCAGCACAAACAAAGAAAAATAAGATGAAGATGATAAACTTGTGCATAAAAAATAAACACAAAGATAAGCAAAGCTCAACTTGAACCTAGCTCTGATACCAAATGATAGGAAATCATCATCTTAGCAACCATATACCCCAATAACTAATAAGTTATGATACATATGGAATGTACGAAAACACTCTCCAGTAAAGATGATTTCAAAACCCAAGGACCTCCTCAAGTGAAATTAGGGAAAAACTAGTTCCAATTATTATTGTTTACTAATGAAACTAGTACTTGAATTCAACCCACAAATTAGATATGATATGATAAGTTAAGAGTTAAACACAAGATTTTTTTTTTGTTAGAGAAGCTACAAACCAAATTAGTTTGATAAGATCAAAGTTCATGAAAGAACTTGATAAGTCCGAGGGTTTAGAGGGTTGTGGATCAGGTTTGACAAGGTGGCACATAAAGTCGAAAGAGATTGGTGAGCCCATGTTTGATCCAAATAAAGTAAATGGATGTGCCTCTGCTAACAGCTTAAGCTTTTGATAGAAATGGTTAGCATTCTTTCCGGTTAAGCATGCTAGTGCAGGGTCAGTACCATGACGGGTGACCTCCTTGGGAAGTGCTTGGCCTAGCCGCATCATTTGGTATTAGAGCCTATTTATCAGGTCTAGTCCCACTGCTCCAGGTTCGAGGAAGAACCTCCTTAAAGAGGGAGGGAATGATAAGTTCGAGGGTTTGGAGGGTTGTGGATCAGGTTAGACATGGTGGCACATAAAGTCGAAAGAGACTGGTGAGCCCATGTTTGATCCAAATAAAGAAAATGGGTGCGCCTCTGCTGACAGCTTAAACTTTTGGTAGAAATGATTATCGTTCTTTCCGGTTAAGCATGCTGGTGCACGATCAATACCAGGATGGGTGATGATGTGGAACCCCAAGATTATAAAGAATTCAAAATTCCAACACACAAATTCAGTATACCAAGAACCCTAGCTGGTTATTTGTCCTATTAAACCCCTAATTGACATGCAACTAGAAATGCAGATAATTGGATAGAATTAAAGAAAAAAACTAGAAAGAATGCCACAAGTATTACCTTGATAAGTTGATTCCAATTCTTGATGCAACAAGAAGAAGAGAACCCTCTCTTGATGAAATTCGGCCAAGCCAAAATAATTGAATAATATGATCACTAAAACTGATGTCTTACAACCTTAAATGAGATATAAATAGCTAAACCCTAATTAGGGTTATTAAGTAGCGTTTGGTTGGCTAATCAAAATTTAAGAAATAATAAAGTAAACAAAGTTCTAATTCAATACAAAACAAACAGGGCCCTTATTTTTTAAATAAGTATAACTAGTGGGCTTTAATACATATTAAATAATAGTCCCATATACTTGGATTAAATTTATAGGCTACTTCTCCTCTATATCCATAGCGTCAAAGGCCTGTCCACCAAGTCTTTCTTCCATGAATCTCCTTATAAAGCCTTGGAAGGTAGATTTGAGCTTCTTTTCCTGCAACCTTATAATTGGCCCGTTTGATAAAACAAGCTCCATGCCATGTTGGCCTCCTAGCCTTGCTCATACTGCCATTTTTGTTCGCATCAGGTGACCTCTTGGGAAGTGCTTGGCCCAGCCGCATCATTCCCCCTCTCCTCACAAGGATTCATCCTCGAATATGATCCTTCATCACCTACATCAAACAAAGACAAATCAGAAACATTGAAGGTTGCACTAACATTACCATACTCACTTGGCAGTTCTAGCTTATATGCATTGTCATTTATTCTTTGAAGGACTCGAAATGGACCATCCCCTCTAGGCATTAGTTTTGACATTCTTTGGCTAGGAAATCTTTCCTTCCTTAAGTGTAGCCAAACCAAATCTCCAGGTTCGACTACTACTTTCTTTCGGGCTTTGTTGTGTTGCTTCTCATATTGTAAAGTCTTCTTTTTAATTTGTGTGCGCACCTTTTCATGTAAAGTTTAACAAAGTCAGCTTTTTATTTACCATCCAAATTTGTTTTCTCTAATGGTAAAGGTGGAAAATCCATTGGAGTTAATGGATTGAACCCATACACAACTTCAAATGGTGAATGGTTTGTTGTAGCATGCACACTGCGATTATAAGCAAACTCCACATGTGGCAAACATTCCTCCCAATTCTTCATATTATTTTGTATTATGGCCCTCAAAAGAGTTGATAAGATCCTATTTACCACTTTTGTTTGTCCATTTGTTTGTGGATGACAAGTGGTTGAATACAACAGCCTTGTACCCAACTTGCTCCAAAGTGTTTTCCAAAAGTGGCTAAGGAACTTCACATCTCTATCACTCACAATTGTTCTTGGGATGCCATGTAATCTCACAATTTCTTTGAAGAACAACCCTGCAACATGTGTTGCATCATTAGTTTTGTTGCAAGGAATGAAATGTGCCATCTTGCTAAACCTGTCCACAACAACAAAAATAAAATCTCTCCCCCATTTAGACCTAGGTAAAGCCAAGATAAAGTCCATTGATATATCAACCCAAGGTTCATTAGGTATAGGAAGAGGGTTATACAGCCCATGAGGCATTACTCTAGATTTAGCTTGTTTGTTGTAATGCATTTCTCACATATCTTCTCAACATCTCTTTTCATTTGTGGCCAAAAGAAATGCTCACTTAACACAGCTAGAGTCTTTTTAATTCCAAAATGTCCTATTAACCCACCACTATGTGCCTCCCTCACAAGTAATTCTCTTATTGAACATTGAGGAACACATAGCTTGTTTTCTTTAAAAACAAAACCATCATGCCCATAGAATTTATCAAACCCACCTTTCTCACATGCCCCACAAACACTAGCAAAATCAAGATCAGAATTATACAAATTTTTAATGTACTCAAAACCTAATAATTTTGCATAAAGTTTAGAGATTAGAGCACACCTTCTAGAAAGAGCATCAGCAACCACATTTTCCTTACCTTAATTGTAATTGATGATGTAAGGAAAGGATTCAATGAATTCCACCCATTTTTCATGTCTTTTACAAAACTTCCTTTGTCCTTTAAAATACTTCAAGGTGACGTGGACCCTTAGCAACGATGGCAGCAAACCCAACGTATAACAATGGTAGAGAACTCCTTGAAACTTGATAATCACCTCCTAAGGAACCCGACGCCTATAAAGAGACGCGAACTCACTATGATTGAAGGATTTAGTTGGTAAGAAGAAGGAAAATGCCACAACTCTTATTGATAAGTAAACCTAATTCTTGATGCAAAGAAAGAATTAAAGAATCCACTCTAATCTCTCTCACACGAAAATTCACAAGAAGAGCTTGTAGAAGAATTCAAAAATTTTATTAATGTTCTAGCTGAAATTCGGCCTAATGGTGCCCTTAAATAAGGGTTACAAAATTCCTAATTGCATATGGAAAATTAAGAATAAAACATTCCTAATTGCATAAGGAAAACATTCCTAATTGCATAAGGAAAACATTAAGTATGGAAACAAAATCCTAATCCACAAAGGAAAATATAAAGTATGGAAACAACCAAACTAATCCCTTCAACATAAGAAACGCCCCACACTATTTGGGTTGTCCATGAGCCTTAAATTACTTCCCAAGGCTTTATATGAACCCCCATGGACCTTTCTTGCACGTTGGACCTTTCTTTATCTAGCCTTTAGCTTCCACACTAAGCATCATAATCAGCTTTGGTGTGCCTTCTTCAAGCTCTATCTCCATCTTCTTGAATGATAATTCTTGAAGCTTTTTGGAAATCACTTCTTGAATATGCAAAGCCATACTAGCTTGATATCTCTTTGCCTTGCTCCTAGTGATTGGTCCACCTGCTAGCTTCAAGGGATCCTTTCTTGCATCATTCTCCCCCTATTCAAAAAGATTTGTCCTCAAATCTGCATCATCAAAAGGAGAAAGATCACTTACGTTGAAAGTAGTACTAACATTATACGTACTTGGTAAGTCAATCTTGTAGGCATTGTCATTAATCTTCTCCAGCACTTGGAATGGGCCATCTCCCATTGCTTGCAACTTGTTCTTCCTTTGGTTAGGAAACCTCTCTTTTCAAAAATGCACCCAAACCCAATCTCCTACTTGAAACTTCATCTCACGTCTCCCTCTATTTGCAGAATCAGCATATCTCTTGTTCCTTTTCTCAATATTCGCCCTTGCTTTCTCATGCATCTCTTTCACTAATTTAGCTTTCTTCTCACCATCTAAACTAACAAGCTCATGAGAAGGTAAAGAAACAAGATCCAAAACTGTTAGTGGGTTAAAACCATAAACAAGCTTAAAAGGTGAATATCCTGTAGAAGAATGAATAGCACGATTATAAGCAAACTCAATAAATGGCAAACAATCTTCCCAAGAACTCAAATTTTTACCCACTAAAGCTCTTAACATGGTACCTAAAGTTCTGTTTACTACTTCTGTTTGTCCATCCGTTTGAGGATGACAAGTGGTGGAAAATAACAACTTGGTACCTAACTTTCCCCAAAGCACACGCCAAAAGTGAGACAAAAACTTGGTGTCTCTATCAAAAACTATGGATTTTAGTATCCCATGAATTCGAACCACCTCCCTAAAGAAGAGTTTGGCCACTAAACTAGCATCATCACTCTTATGACATGGGATAAAGTGTGCATCTTACTAAACCTATCAACAACCACAAATATGCTATCTCTCCCCCTCTTAGTCCTTGGTAATCCTAAAACAAAGTCCATACTAATGTCCATCCAAGGAGAACTAGGAACGGGTAATGGCATATACAAACCATGAGGCATAGACTTAGAGTTAGCTTGCCTACAAGCCAAACAAGCCTAACAAATCCGAATTACATCCCTTTTCATATTCAGCCAATAAAAGTGTTCATTCAGCATGTCTAAAGTCTTATCAACTCCAAAATGCCCCATCAAACCCCCACAATGTGATTCTAATACTAGCAAATCTCTCATAGAACATCTAGGCATGCATAATTTCGAACCCTTAAATAAAAACCCATCATGTCTATAGAAAGAATTAAAAGCACCATACTCACAAGCATCATAAACATTGCCAAAATCAGAATCACCAACATATAAGTCCTTTATACATTCAAATCCAAGCAATTTAGTACTCAAAACATTAAGTAAAGTGTACCTCCTTGAAATTGCATCTGCCACTACATTGTCTTTACCTTGCTTGTACTTGATCACATAAGGAAACTTCTCAATCTTCACAACCCTTTTTGCATGTCTTTTATTCAACTTGCCTTGCCCTCTCAAATGCTTCAATGATTCATGGTCTGAATGGATCACGAATTACTTGGGCAGCAAATAATGCTCCCATACTTCCAATGCTCTCACCAAAGCATATAGCTCCTTGTCATAAGTTGAATAATTCAGCTTTGCTCCATTAAGCTTTTCACTAAAGTATGCAATGGGCTTCTTCTCTTGCATCAAAACAGCTCCAATACCTACACCAGAAGCATCACATTCAATTTCAAAAGAAGAATCAAAGTTAGGTAAAACTAAAACGGGTGTAGTAGAAAGCTTCTCTTTCAAAGCATCAAATGCTTCTTGTTGCTCCTTGCCCCAAACGAATCCCACTTCTTTCTTGATTATGCTAGTCAAGGAGGCTGCCAATGTAGAGAAATTAGGGACAAATCTCCTATAGAAGCTTGCCAATCCGTGAAAACTCCTCACTTCTGTCACACTTGAAGGATTCGGCCACTCTTGGATAGCTTTCACCTTCTCTTGATCAACTTCAATTCCCTGCATACTTACAACAAAACCAAGAAAAACAACCCTATCTAGACAAAAAGAACACTTCTTAAGCTTAGCATAAATGTTTTGCTCTGATGCAAGAAAGGATCCCTTGAAGCTAGCAAGTGGACCAATCACTAGGAGCAAGGCAAAGAGATATCAAGCTAGTTTGGCTTTGCATATTGAAGAAGAGATTTCCAAAGAGCTTCAAGAATTATCATTCAAGAAGATAGAGATAGAGCTTGAAGAAGGCACACCAAAGTTGATTATGATGCTTAGTATGGAAGCTAAAGGCTAGCTAAAGAGGTCCAACGTGCAAGAAAGGTCCATGGGAGTTCATATAAAGCCTTGGGAAGTAATTTAAGGCCCATGGATAGCCCAAATAGTGTGGGGCATTTCTTATGATTAGTTTGGTTGTTTCCATACTTTATATTTTCCTTAGTGGATTAGGATTTTGTTTCCATACTTTATATTTTCCTTAGTGGATTAGGATTTTGTTTTCATACTTAATGTTTTCCTTATGCAATTAGGAATGTTTTCCTTATGCAATTAGGAATGTTTTAGTCTTAATTTTTGATATGCAATTAGGAATTTTGTAACCCTTATTTAAGGGCACTATTAGGCCAAATTTGATATACAACATTTAATAAAAATTTTTGAATTCTTCTACAAGTTCTTCTTGTGAATTTTCGTGTGAGAGAGATTAGAGCGGATTCTTTAATTCTTTCTTTGCATCAAGAATTAGGTTTACTTATCAACAAGAGTTGTGGCATTTTCCTTCTTCTTACCAACTAAATCCTTCAATCATAGTGAGTTCACGTCTCTTTATAGGCGTTGGGTTCCTTAGGAGGTGATTATCAAGTTTCAAGGAGTTCTCTACCATTGTTATACGTTGGGTTTGCTGCCATCATTGCTAAGGGTCTGCGTCATTTGGTATCAGAGTCTTGCTACAAGGTAATTTTTATCTACTTTATCTTTCTAGGGTTTGTTAATTTAAGTCTTTTAAATTTCTGCGTTTTAGGGTTCTTAGAGAGTCTAGTCTTTAATTTTCGAAAAAGAGTCATATATCAATTCTGATCAAGGCCGAATTGAAGGAGGGTATTCTTAGGTTGAAAATGAAACCTAGGAAAGGATTCTTGGAGAATTTCAAAACCAAGAATTAGGGTTCTTGAAAGAAAGGAAAAGCTAGAGTTTGTGTTCAAGTTTGATTTCGATTTGGTCTTGAGTGAATCTGGGGTTGCGAATTAAGTCCAGATTTCGAAAAGTCCTGGGGAGTAAATTAAGTCTTGAATTAAGGGGATAGTGAGAGGAAGCAAAAAAAAAAAGAGTACAAAACCACCTCAACAAAAATTGTTTGATATTCTTGCTATTTGGGTGCTAAGGATCAGATCTAGGTGGGTGAGAAGTAATAAAATTTTTTGGGCAAAACATTTCACCTTTTGAGGGGCTTTTGGAATTCGAAAATCAGACCTTAATATTCATATTATTTGAGTGTTTTAGGTGGGAATTAGAGTCTAGAAGCTAGCATTTTGGGTAGAATTGATTAGGTCCATAAAGCAGCTTGCTAAGTGTGGGTTGTTTTTGATTCATTATATCCAAATTTGTCTTGTTTATTGGCTTCATTGTTTCTGATTTCTTTATCTAGCTTTTAATTCCATTAAATTGCTAAGTATCATTTGCTTGTGTCGATACTTGGTTCTATATCGTGTAGTGTAAATTACCTTGCATTGCCTCCGGATACTTGTCTTGTTTTCTATCTAGTTCTAGGATTTAGGTTCTAGTTTCTTGAACGACTTGACAATTGTTGGTTGGTGTGCTTGGTTCTGAAGTGCAATCAAGGAAGACAAGAAACGTGAGGTAATTCTAAACACTTGAGTGAATTTCGGTTATTACTAATCTTGTTTCTTTGAGTTTGTTTGTTTGTTAACATGGCTGGAAAAGGAGAAGAGACTAGCAAAGAAGGAGCTATGGCCGAAAGCTTGGCTAGGCTTAATGAGACTTTGGCAACAATGCTTGGTCGAATGGAGATGATGGATACTAGATTATAAGAGAATGCAGCACGACAAGCACAACAAATTCAGCAAGTGCAACAAGGGCAGCCAGCCGCACATCCAAATCCCATAATGCGAGCTAGAAGAGTGCTTAGGAGAGAAGGGCAAGGAAATCTTGAAGCCCTAGAAGCAACCAAAAGGGTAGAAGATGAAGATGAAGGTGGAAATCAACCTACCACTGATGGTGACCTTACTTCCATCAAGATGAAGATTCCTTCCTTTGAAGGGAAGAACAATGCAGAAGAGTTCATAGAATGGGAGAGGAAAGTTGAGCAGATGTTCGAATGCCATAACTACACCGAAGAGAAGAAATCAGTTTTGGCAGCCGTAGAGTTCAAGGGGTATGCTACCTTTTGGTGGGATCAATTGAAAGCTAATAGAAGAGGGAAAGGTATGAGGCCTATTCCTAAATGGTCAACCTTGAAAGAACTAATGAGGAGCCTATTTGTACCATCTCACTACATTCGGGATTTGTACAATCGACTAGCAAGACTAGTTCAAGGTGGAAGAAGTGTGGAAGAGTACCACAAAGAGATGGAGATGATCATGGCTAGGGCAAATATTGATGAAGATGAAGACAAGAAGATGTCACGATTTCTTGGGGGATTGAATTTGAACATAGCCAATGAATTGGAGATGTATGAATTCAACACAATGGAAGAGTTAGTTCAAAAGGCCATGAAGATAGAGAGAAGATTGAAGAATAAAGCTATTTTGAAAACTGGCTACTCTAAAGCTAGTGGAAATTTTTCAAACTTCAAGGGTTCAAGTTTGAGTGGAGGTTCCTACAAAGGGGATTACAAGGGTTCTTTCCAAAAGAATTCTTCCTACAATCCTAATTTCAAGAAGCCGAATGGTGGGGATGCAAAAACAGCCAATGAAACACCTTCTAGACCTACTCCAAGTAGGGAAATTAAATGCTACAAGTGTTTGAGAAGTGGACACATTGCTTCTCAATGTCCGAATAAGAGGGTGATGATTGCTACCCATGAAGGGGAAATTGAATCAGAATCTGAACAAGAAGAAGAAGAGGAGGCCGAATGTGGTGATAGGGCCGAATATGATGAAGAGGCTTGGGAGAATCAAGTCTTGAATGCTGAACATGGAGAGATGCTTGTTACTAGAAGAGCCTTGAATATTCAAGTCAAGGAAGAAGGCTTGGATCAAAGGGAGAATCTTTTCCACTCTAGGTGTTGGTGAATGGTAAGGTTTGTACACTTATCATTGATGGTGGAAGTTGTACCAATGCTACTAGTACTACAATGGTGGATAAATTGGGGTTAGCTTGTTTTAAACATCCCAATCCTTACAAGTTTCAAAGGTTCAATGACGCTGGGGAAGTAAAAGTGTTGAAGCAAGTCAAGGTACCATTCTCCATTGGGTGGTATAAAGATGAGGTTTTGTGTGATGTAGTGCCAATGCAAGCTGGACATTTGCTATTAGGAAGACCATGGCAGCATGATAGAAGGGCACAACATGATGGCTTTTCTAATGAGTATACCTTTACTTATGAAGGAAAGAAGGTTGTTTTAGCACCATTATCACCTCAATAGGTGTATGAAGATCAAAATAGGATGCTAGAGAGGGAGAAAGAAGTTTCAGCCAACATGAACCAAGGGGGTTCAAATTCGGCCAATGATGTTTCTTCAACACCCAAGGGTAATCTAAGGGTAGGGAGAGAGAAAATAATAAAGTGAGTGAGTGCAGAAAGGGAAAAGAGGCCGAGAGTCAAAAGAAAGTAAGCAAACAAATAAATGGCCCATTGGTGAGAGAAAATAAGCAAGGAGAAAAAGCACAACATACTTTTTATGCAAGAGTAAGAGAGATAGATGTAGGGCAGCCTGTACTCATTATTATGTATAAAGAATTGTTACTTGTTGACAGTGAAGAATCTCTTGATTCTTTACCTTCTAGTTTTGTGTCTTTGTTGCAGGATTTTAAGGATGTGTGTCCTGAAGACCTTCCTAGTGGTTTGCCGCCATTAAGAGGGATTGAACATCAAATTGATTTCATACCCGGTTCTACAATTCCAAACCGGCCAGCATATAGGAGCAATCCTATGGAGACAAAAGAGATGCAAAGACAAGTTGAATAGCTTTTGGAGAAAGGCTTGGTTCGCGAGAGCCTTAGTCCTTGTGCCGTTCTAGTCTTATTAGTACCCAAGAAAGATGGTTCTTGGAGGATGTGTGTTGATTGTAGGGCTGTGAACAAGATTACTGTGAAGTATAGACATCCCATTCCTAGACTTGATGACATGTTGGACGAATTGCATGGGGCGAAATATTTCACAAAGATTGATCTTATGAGTGGTTATCATCAAATTCGCATGAAGCCTGGAGATGAATGGAAGACTGCCTTCAAAACGAAATATGGTTTGTATGAATGGTTAGTTATGCCTTTTGGTTTATCTAATGCACCTAGTACTTTCATGAGATTAATGAACTATGTTTTGAGAGCTTATTTAGGTAAGTTTGTGGTAGTTTACTTTGATGATATTCTGATTTATAGCAAAACTGAGGAAGAACATGTTAAACATGTTAGGAAAGTGCTTGAAATCCTTAGTGAGCAAAACTTTTATGCTAAGCTTAAGAAGTGTTCTTTTTGTCTAGATAGGGTTGTTTTTCTTGGTTTTGTTGTAAGTTTGCAGGGAATTGAAGTTGATCAAGAGAAGGTGAAAGCTATCCAAGAGTGGCCGAATCCTTCAAGTGTGACAGAAGTGAGGAGTTTTCACGGATTGGCAAGCTTCTATAGGAGATTTGTCCCTAATTTCTCGACATTGGCAGCCCCCTTGACTAGCATAATCAAGAAAGAAGTGGGATTCATTTGGGGCAAGGAGCAACAAGAAGCATTTGATGCTTTGAAAGAGAAGCTTTCTACTACACCCGTTTTAGCTTTACCTAACTTTGATTCTACTTTTGAAGTTGAATGTGATGCTTCTGGTGTAGGTATTGGAGCTGTTTTGATGCAAGAGAAGAAGCTCATTGCATACTTTAGTGAAAAGCTTAATGGAGCAAAGCTGAATTATTCAACTTATGACAAGGAGCTATATGCTTTGGTGAGAGCATTGGAACTATGGGAGCATGATTTGCTGCCCAAGGAATTCGTGATCCATTCAGACCATGAATAATTGAAGCATTTGAGAGGGCAAGGCAAGTTGAATAAAAGACATGCAAAATGGGTTATGAAGATTGAGAAGTTTCCTTATGTAATCAAATACAAGCAAGGTAAAGACAATGTAGTGGCAGATGCACTTTCAAGGAGGTACGCTTTACTTAATGTTTTGAGTACTAAATTTCTTGGATTTGAATGTATAAAGGACGTATATGTTGGTGATTATGATTTCGGCAATGTTTATGATGCTTGTGAGCATGGTGCTTTTAATTCTTTCTATAGACATGATGGGTTTTTGTTTAAGGGTTCGAAATTATGCATGCCTAGATGTTCTATGAGAGATTTGCTAGTATTAGAATCACATTGTGGGGGGTTTGATGGGACATTTTGGATTTGATAAGACTTTAGACATGCTGAATGAACACTTTTATTGGCCAAATATGAAAAGGGATGTAATTTGGATTTGTAAGGCTTGTTTGGCTTGTAGGCAAGCTAAGTCTAAATCTATGCCTCATGGTTTGTATATGCCATTACCCGTTCCTAGTTCTCCTTGGATGGACATTAGTATGGACTTTGTTTTAGGATTGCCAAGGACTAAAAGGGGGAGAGATAGCATATTTATGGTTGTTGATAGGTTTTGTAAGATGGCACACTTTATCCCATGTCATAAGAGTGATGATGCTAGTTTAGTGGCCGAACTCTTCTTTAGGGAGGTGGTTCGAATTCATGGGATACCAAAATCCATAGTTTCTGATAGAGACACCAAGTTTTTGTCTCACTTTTGGCGTGTGCTTTGGGGAAAGTTAGGTACCAAGTTGTTATTTTCCACCACTTGTTATCCTCAAACGGATGGACAAATAGAAGTAGTAAACAGAACTTTAGGTAACATGTTGAGAGCTTTAGTGGGTAAGAATTTGAGTTCTTGGGAAGATTGTTTGTCATTTATTGAGTTTGCTTATGATCGTGCTATTCATTCTTCTATAGGATATTCACTTTTTGAGCTTGTTTATGGTTTTAACCCACTAACAGTTTTGGATCTTATTTCTTTACCTTCTCATGAGCTTGTTAGTTTAGATGGTGAGAAGAAAGCTAAATTGGTGAAAGAGATGCATGAGAAAGCAAGGGCGAATATTGAGAAAAGGAATAAGAGATATGCTGATTTTGCAAATAGAGGGAGACGTGAGATGAAGTTTCAAGTAGGAGATTGGGTTTGGGTGCATTTCCGAAAAGAGAGGTTTCCTAACCAAAGGAAGAACAAGTTGCAAGCTAGAGGAGATGGCCCATTCCAAGTGCTGGAGAAGATTAATGACAATGCCTACAAGATCGACTTGCCAGGTACGTATAATATTAGTGCTACTTTCAATGTAAGTGATCTTTCTCCTTTTGATGATGCAGATTTGAGGACAAATCTTTTTGAAGAGGGGGAGAATGATGCAAGAAAGGATCCCTTGAAGCTAGCAAGTGGACCAATCACTAGGAGCAAGGTAAAGAGATATCAAGCTAGTATGGCTTTGCATATTCAAGAAGAGATTTCCAAAGAGCTTCAAGAATTATCATTCAAGAAGATAGAGATAGAGCTTGAAGAAGGCACACCAAAGCTTATTATGATGCTTAGTATGGAAGCTAAAGGCTAGCTAAAGAGGTCCAACATGCAAGAAAGGTCCATGGGAGTTCATATAAAGCCTTGGGAAGTAATTTAAGGCCCATGGACAGCCCAAATAGTGTGGGGCGTTTCTTATGATTAGTTTGGTTGTTTCCATACTTTATATTTTCCTTAGTGGATTAGGATTTTGTTTCCATACCTTATATTTTCCTTAGTGGATTAGGATTTTGTTTCCATACTTAACGTTTTCCTTATGCAATTAGGAATGTTTTCCTTATGCAATTAGGAATGTTTTAGTCTTAATTTTCGATATGCAATTATGAATTTTGTAACCCTTATTTAAGGGCACTATTAGGCCGAATTTGATATACAACATTTAATAAAAATTTTCGAATTCTTCTATAAGTTCTTCTTGTGAATTTTCGTGTGAGAGAGATTAGAGTGGATTCTTTAATTCTTTCTTTGCATCAAGAATTAGGTTTACTTATCAACAAGAGTTGTGGCATTTTCCTTCTTCTTACCAACTAAATCCTTCAATCATAGTGAGTTCGCGTCTCTTTATAGGCGTTGGGTTCCTTAGGAGGTGATTATCAAGTTTCAAGGAGTTCTCTAACATTTTTATACGTTGGGTTTGCTGCCATCGTTGCTAAGGGTCCGCGTCATTTGGTATCAGAGAATGCTACAAGGTAATTTTTATCTACTTTGTCTTTCTAGGGTTTGTTAATTTAGGTCTTTTAAATTTCTGTGTTTTAGGGTTCTTAGAGAGTCTAGTCTTTAATTTTCGAAAAAGAGTCATATATCAATTCTGATCAAGACCAAATCGAAATCAAACTTGAACACAAACTCTAGCTTTTGCTTTCTTTCAAGAACCCTAATTCTTGGTTTTGAAATTCTCCAAGAATCCTTTCCTAGGTTTCGTCTGGACTTAATTTGCAATCAAGACCAAATCGAATCGAAATCAAACTTGAACACAAACTCTAGCTTTTGCTTTCTTTCAAGAACCCTAATTCTTGGTTTTGAAATTCTCCAAGAATCCTTTCCTAGGTTTCGTTTTCACCCTAAGAATACCCTCCTTCAATTCGGCCTTGATCAGAATTGATATATGACTCTTTTTCGAAAATTAAAGACTAGACTCTCTAAGAACCCTAAAACACAGAAATTTAAAAGACCTAAATTAACAAACCCTAGAAAGACAAAGTAGATAAAAATTACCTTGTAGCATTCTCTGATACCAAATGACGCGGACCCTTAGCAATGATGGCAGCAAACCCAACGTATAACAATGGTAGAGAACTCCTTGAAACTTGATAATCACCTCCTAAGGAACCCAACGCCTATAAAGAGACGTGAACTCACTATGATTAAAGGATTTAGTTAGTAAGAAGAAGGAAAACACCACAACTCTTGTTGATAAGTAAACCTAATTCTTAATGCAAAGAAAGAATTAAAGAATCCACTCTAATCTCTCTCACACGAAAATTCACAAGAAGAACTTGTAGAAGAATTCGAAAATTTTTATTATTTATTATATGTGAAATTCGGCCTAATAGTGCCCTTAAATAAGGGTTACAAAATTCCTAATTGCATATGGAAAATTAAGACTAAAACATTCCTAATTGCATAAGGAAAACATTAAGTATGGAAACAAAATCCTAATCCACAAAGGAAAATATAAAGTATGGAAACAACCAAACTAATCCCTTCAACATAAGAAACGCCCCACACTATTTGGGCTGTCCATGGGCCTTAAATTACTTCCCAAGGCTTTATATGAACCCCCATGGACCTTTCTTGCACGTTGGACCTTTCTTTAACTAGCCTTTAGCTTCCACACTAAGCATCATAATCAGCTTTGGTGTGCCTTCTTCAAGCTCTATCTCCATCTTCTTGAATGATAATTCTTGAAGCTCTTTGGAAATCTCTTCTTGAATATGCAAAGCCATACTAGCTTGATATCTCTTTGCCTTGCTCCTAGTGATTGGTCCACTTGCTAGCTTCAAGGGATCCTTTCTTGCATCACAAGGACTCATGATCAGTGTGGATTATGAATTTCTTATTGTGAAGATAATGCTCCCATGTCTTCAAAACTCACACCAAAGCATAGAACTCTTTGTCATATGTAGGGTAGTTTAAACTTGCTCCACTTAATTTCTCACGAAAGAATGCAATTGGCTTACCTTCTTGCATTAAGACTCCACCAATACCTATGCCAATAGCATCACACTCAATTTTAAAAGTTTCAAAAAATTAGGCAAAACAAGTAAAGGTGATGAACAAAGTTTATCTTTAAGCAAGTTAAAAACTTCACCTTGTTCTTTACCCACTTAAAAGGTTCGACAAGGTGGCACATAAAGTCGAAAGAGACTGGCGAGCCCATGTTTGATCCAAATAAAGAAAATGGGTGCGCCTCTGCTAACAGTTTAAGATTTTGGTAGAAATGGTTAGCATTCTTTCTGGTTTAGCGTGCTGGTGCAAGGTCAGTATCAGGATGGGTGACCTCCTAGGAAGTGCTTGGCCCAGCCGCATTAGAACTTAAGCAAAAACACTCACAAAGAGCAAATTCAGATAATCATTCATCAATGGTCTTCTTACAAATTAGTTTGGCTTTGATATTTATAGCCAAAGTGAGGTAGAAGAAATCTAATTGGATGTTATTATAGCTCTTCCACGTTCTTCCCTTTACTCCCCACTAACTCTCATTGAAAAGAGCTGTTATACATTAAAAGAATTCATTTTATAACTCCCAAATGACAACTAATCACACCCCCAAACTAAATGCACTCATTTATAACTCCCAAATGACAACTGATCAAAAACTCAAACTTTAACAAGAATAAAACCCTAACTCTAATATGTTGATTTCATAAAGCAAATAAACTAAACCCAAATTGATAATTAAAATAAAATGACAGCCCAAGATCCATGCACATTTAATCAAAGCTGAATGGCCTTTTATTCTTCAGTGGACTGGATTGATTCAAACAATGCGGGCTGGACTATTGTCTTCATATTTGAAGATGTTTGAAACATGTTGACAATGTTAAGGTCTTCTTGCATAAATAGATCCTTGATAGAATCTAAATGAGCTTGGTCCTCCCAAATGTCTTCAAGTAAGCAAGTTAATGCTTCTTTCATCCTTTTAGCTTTAGCTCTTGTCATTGGTTCTCTATGAATAGTTAAAGGATCATTCTTGATGTTACTTCCAACCTTAGCTGAATCATTCCCTAGTTGATCCTCATCATTATTAGTTCTTAAAATTTGATTAGCCAACCAAATGCTACTTAATAACCATAATTAGGGTTTAGATATTTATATCTCATTTAGGGTTGTAAGACAAAAGTTTTTGGTGATCATATTATTCAATTATTTTGCCTTGGCCGAATTTCATTAAGAAGAAGAGGGTTCTGTTCTTTTTGTTGCATCAAGAATTGGAATCAACTTATTAAGGTAACACTTGTGGCGTTCTTTCTAGTTCTTCTTTAATTCTGTCTAATTATCTACATTTCTAGTTGCATGTCAATTAGAGGTTTAGTAGGACAAACAACCAGCTAGGGTTCTTGGTATACTGAATTTGTGTGTTGGGGTTTTGGATTCTTTATAATCTTGGAGTTCCACATCATTCAATTTCAAAAGTAGAGCCAAAATTAGGCAGCTTCAATAATTGTGCATTACTCAACTTATCTTTCAACAATGAAAATGCATGTTCTTGCTCTTTACACCATACAAATCCCTTATCCTTTTTCATAATTTCAGTTAATGGGGCAGCAATTGTACTAAAGTCCTTGACAAATCTCCTATAGAAACTTGCCAAGCCATGAAAGCTCCTTTACTCACATTTTGAGGTTTTGGCCACTCTCTAATTGCCTTAACCTTTTTGTCTACTTCAATTCTTTTTGCACTCACCACATATCCCAAGAAAATGATGTGATAAATGCAAAATGTACATTTCCTCATATTAGCATACAATTGATATTTGCTTAATGCAATACACATTTTAAATGCATAACGTGATCATCAACAGATTTGCTATACAAAAGAATGTCATTAAAATAGCCAACCACAAACTTTCCAATAAACTTACACAAAACATAGTTCATAAGTCTCATGAAAGTGCTAGGTGCATTAGTTAAACCAAATGGCATAACCATCCACTCATAAAATTCATGTTTTATTTTGAAAGCAGTTTTCCATTCATTGCCTAGTTTCATTCTTATTTGTTGATAACCACTTTTAAGATCAATTTTAGAGAAGATATAAGAACCATGTAATTCATCTAACATATCATCAAGTTGAGGTATAGGGTGTCGATATTTTACCGTAATTTTATTGACAGCTCAACAATCAACTTCCATCCTTTTTTGGCACCAACAAGATGGGTACCGCACATGGGCTTAAGCTTTCTCTTATGTGTCCTTTCTCTAAAAGCTCTTCCACTTGCCTTTGAAGCTCCTTGGTCTCTTTCGGATTGCTTCTATATGCCGGCCTATTAGGTATGGCAGCCTCGGGAATAAAATCAATTTGATGTTCAATCCCTCTTAAAGATGGCAAACCTTGTTGTAGATCATCAGGGAAAATATCACTATATTCCTATAAATCATCAACCACAACACTAGGCAAAGCAGGGTTAAGATCGTTAGAAGAAAAATAGGCCTCTTTATACATAAGTACAATCATTGGGTTATTTGTAACCAAAGCTCTCTTAACATCCCTCATTTTTGCATAGAAGCTCTCTTTTCTCCCCTCTTTTCTTATACGAACAAAGATGACAGTATTAGCGAGGCTAGAGGAGCAAGCATAGGAGGCCAACATGGCATGGAGCTTACTAAGAGGGCCAATTATAAGATTGCAGGCCAAGAAGCTCAAATCTACCTTTCAAGGCTTTGTAAGGTGATTCATGGAAGAAAGGTTTGGTGGACAGGCCTTTGACGCTAAGGATATAGAGGAGAAGCAACCTATAAATTTAATCCAAATATATGGGCCCATTATTTAATATGTATTAAGGCCCACTAGTTATGCTTATTTAAAAAGTAAGGGACCTGTTTGTTTTGTGTTAAATTAGAACTCTGTTTACTTTATTAGTTCTTAAAATTTGATTAGCCAACCAAATGCTACTTAATAACGCTAATTAGGGTTTAACTATTATATCTCATTTAGGATTGTAAGACAAAAAGTTTTGGGTGATCATATTATTCAATTATTTTGGCTTGGCCAAATTTCATCAAGAGAGGGTTCTCTTCTTCTTGTTGCATCAAGAATTGGAATCAACTTATCAAGGTAACATTTGCGGCGTTCTTTCCAGTTCTTTAATTCTATCCAATTATCTATGTTTTTAGTTGCATGTCAATTAGGTGTTTAGTAGGACAAACAACTAGATAGGGTTCTTAGTATACTAAATTTGTGTGTCGGAGTTTCAGATTCTTTATAATCTTGGGGTTCTACATCATTTTCTCTCTTGGGATGATTCACTTAGACTAATTTTCTCTCTTAAATTTTCATTTTTACTCTCTAATTGTTTCTCACTCTCCTTTTTCACAGTCTTTTCCTTTTCTCTCCTTTTTCTTTTAGCCTCTCTTTGTATGAATTCTTCATTTGCGCTGTCAAGTTGCATTTGATCTTCAAAAATTTGTTTAGGGGTTAAAGGAGCTAGAGTGAATCTTCTACCTTCTTTCTCCAAAGAGTACCTATTAGAATACCCATCATGAGTCACTCTCCTATCCCATTGACATGGTCTACCTAATAACAAATGACTAGCTTGCATAGGCACCACATCAAATATCACCTCATCATGATATTTTCCAATTGTAAATGGTACCCTCACTTGTTTTTGGATTCTCACTTCCCCACTAATCCTAACCTGTCCACAAACAAAGTACTAGCCACATTCACACAACTACCTCCATCAATAATCAAACTACACCCTTCTCATTTACTAAACACCTAGTATGGAAAATATTTTCTCTTTGCAACTTGATCCCCTCTTCATCTTCTTTTACTTGTTCATTAAGAGCCCTCCTAGTTACCATTATTCTACCATCCATAGGCATCTCACAATCACTACAATCCTCCAATGAAGGCATCTCATCCTCAACATCACTCTCATAATCTGTTTTAACCTCACCCTCTTGCATAATCATTACCCTTTTATTTGAACATTGTGATGCTATGTGTCCGTACCCCCAAACACTTAAAAACACTTAATATCCCGATTCTTAGAAGTTTGGACAGAAGTGTTACCTTTATTTTTGGGGTCAAATGTCTCCTTAGGCTTCATTTTCTTATCTTTCTTATGTTGGACAGCCTTATTATCATTCTTCCAATTTGACCTCCATGTGGTATTTTGATTCGAATATGTGTTGGCTTGTCTCACATTACCTCTGCACTTCAATTGTTTCTCCACTTTAATTTTCATATGCACCATGTCTTCAATCTCCACATAGTGTTGTAACTCCACTATGTTGGCTATGTCTTTATTTAGGCCATTCAAGAACCTTGCCATGGTAGCTTCCCTATCTTCTTCAACATTTGCTCTTATCAATGCTATTTCCATTTCCTTGTATAAGTCCTCCACATTCTTTGTCCCTTGTACAAGGCCTTGCAATTTTTTATGCAAGTCCCTATAGCAGTGGCTAGGAATAAAGCATCGTCTCATCACAGCCTTCATCTCCTCCCATGTTTGGATAGGTCTTTCTCTATTTCTCCTTCTATTTGTAAGGAGTTGATCCCACCATACAATTGCATAGTCACTAAACTCCACAACTGCAAGCTTCACCTTTTTCTCTTCCGAGAACTGGTGGCACTCGAAAATAAGCTCCACCTTTCTCCATATATGCATCAGGATCATTCCTTCCTTGAAAAGGAGGGACCTTCATTTTTATGCTCCCTATGTTCTTGTCAACATCATTTCTACCCCTCCTTATGCCCTCAAAGTTTTGGCCTTCATTTATCATGGTAGCTTGATCATCAAAGTCTTCTTCTTCTTTATAAGTTGGAGGTGTTGGTTGCCTTCTTGGTCTAGGAGCATTTTGAATAGTCCCTCCACGAATAACATTGATCTCTCCTTGTTGCCTTTCAAGCTTTTCATTCATGTTTTTAACACTAGTTGCATCCTCTCAAATTATTGTTGCATGGCTTTGAGAAGCAAGGTTGTGTCTTGTTTATTGCCTCCACTTGATGATTCCATTTGAGAACAAAATAAAGAAAACACAAGAACTCTCCCTTGTGTGTTTGCTTTTGTGGTAATAACACTCCACTTGTGTTTCACTCACAATTGGCTTTTATCCCCTTATAAGCTCACTCACTCTTGCCTTTTTTCACGCAATCAATCTTTATGATTTTGTACACAAGGGTTCAAATCACAATTAAACGACTCAATGTAAACAATTTTAATGAGAATTAACAAAGTAATCCTAATTGAGCAAGAAGAGGTGAAAACAAAATTAGAGGCAAATAACACAACCAATCAAATGAAAGGAACACACTTGAATTAAAATTAAGTGTATAATATTTTTTTGTATGATATTTAGGCAACAATGATTCAATATTGTTACCTATTGAGGATATAAGAGTCAAATTGACAAAATTAACAAATGACAACTAAAGATGCAAACAATATGAAGAATTGGAAATTTAATGAATGAAACTTGTAATTCCCTAGTGGAAACACAAATTATCACACCAAACACTCAAATAATGTGAAATAAATGGTTTTTGCAAGAAACCAAACTCAATTGACATGAGTTGATTCCAAACAGCTCCAAATTCTTACAATAACACTAATTGAAAAGAACTAGTTCAGAAATGATTTTCCCTTATATGTTCGTATATTTCAACCAAAAATAACTAAACTTGAAGATGATAATCACATTGGAACAGCAAAAGGGATCTTAATTAACACAAAATAAGCAAAAAAAAATAAAATAAAATGATGTAATTTGCAATTTTTTTTAATAGATTTTTTTTTGGTTATTATATGAATTCAAATGTGATTATATAACTTAGGAAAGATTTCCCCCAAATTAGATAACCCAAAACAAAGAAATAGACAATTTTGGGTAAAAGAGCTAATTAGAATGAATTTGAAGTTTTGGATTCAAATTGGTATTCAATAGCCCAAAAGCACCAAGAACAACAAATAAAAACAATAGATAAAGGATAGATAATTACTTGGTAAACCGGCTCTGATACCAAATGATGCGGAACTCCAAGACTCGAATTCGATTCTTAGAACTCTTTGTCAATCGAATCAGATTTTCAACACCCAAGCAATCAGATTGTGATTTGTTCTTACACCCAAGAGCTCTTTCTTATTAGAACTCAAGTTACACAGAAGTTTCCCTTGAACCCCAATGAAATAAGCACTCAAGAACACAAGAAATAGGAATTAAAACTGAAATACAAATGAACAATTCAATTGCAATTCAATCAACACCTTATGCATAAAAACTCAAAGAAAAAAAACTCTCTTTTCATTCATAAAATGATAATTCATAATTTTCCTGGATGCCTCAAATACAAAGCAAACAGCCCCTTTTATGGGGTTTACATCAGAAATAAAACACAACCTAATGCTAGATTAATTCTTCTCCATAAATGCATTTGTAACTCCCATGGTGAATGGTCAAGTCTTAAAATTCAAAACTGAAACTCCTCTCTTTAAATGGATGTATCTAGGCAGAATATAGGTAAATGGTACATTGTTTTAATGGCTGGTGGTTATGCTCAAAGGAATTTAAAAGGTCATTGAAGAAGAGGTTCAAAAACAAACAGATTTAAACCTTAAAAATAAGCAAAATTCGGCCAACTTGGCCCACATCTCAAAAGAACCCAAAAAATGAGCCCAAATGCACTTAAGCTTGATTCAAGTCTTCTAACCCAATTTTTTTTTTACATATTTGGGCTCTCCATTGTTTTCATATATGGACTTTTTATGTTTGGACAGCCCATATTCAAAATGTTTTGTACAAAAATTTGAAGTTGATCTTTTAGGCTTTTTGCACGGGGCCTTATGATCAGGCCAACGAGACTATCCATGTCGGGAAAAGGTTCCTTATTTGCAATCAACTTTAAATCATTTGTTTTGCTCTCTTGACCATCTTGGGTGGCATTTGTATCATTTTTATCAATGGATCTTAGGCTGTCATTTTATGTTATTTATTAATTTGGGCTTATTTTATTTGCTTTGTGAAATCAACATATCAGAGTTAGATTTTTATTCTTGTTAAGTGTGAGTTTTAATGTGTTTTAATGAGTGTATTTAGTTTGGGGTGTGATTAATTGTCATTTAGGAGTTACAAATGAGTGCATTTAATGTATAATATCTCTTTTCAATGAAAGTTAGTGGGGATTAAAGGGGAGAACGTGGAGATCTATAATAACAGCCATTTAGGTTTCTTCTACCATGCTTTGGCTATAAATATCAAAGCCAAAATCATTTGTAAAAGACCATTGATGAATGATAATCTGAATTTGCTCTTTGTGAGTGTTTTTGCTTAAGTTCTTTCGTGAACTTTGAATTTATCAAACTAATTTGGTTTGTGGCATTCTCTAACAAAAAAAAAATATTGTGTTTAACTCTTAACTTATCAGATCATATCTGGTTTGTGGCGTTGCAGGTTTATTTCAAGTACTAGTTTCATTGGTAAACAATAACAATTGGAACTAGTTTTTTCCCTAACTTCACTTGAGGAGGTCCTTCGGTTTTGGAATCAACTTGACTGGAGGGTGTTTTTTTGCATTCCATATGTGTCATAACTTATTAGTTATTGGGGTATGTAGTTGCTAAGATGATGATTTCCTATCAGCTAGAGTTGTTCATTCTCTTGCCTTTCCTCTAGCTCCACTAAGTTGATGAAGAACTCTAAAAACTCATCCAAAGATAGTTTTGCTAAGAACCTTATTTTGCTTTCCAAAATTGCCTCCCTGTGTCTCTTTATGTGTCTATGATGGCCCTCTTTTCTCTCTAAACACCACCCCATGCATATTGTAGCCTAAAGTCTTTTTGTATAGTCCTATGTCCCTTAAGAGAAAATCCAAATATTTCACTCAAGTGCTCAATAGTGATCATATGTTGTCTTCCATTCAATTTGAACTCTAGCCCAGTACAAACTCAAGGGTAAACTCTTGGAACTGCAGTGGTTAAAGTGAAATAAATTTCTCCTAATGCATGTTCTTTACATACAAGTCAAAGTTTTCTCTAATTTGTAAAGCATTCAAGACATCATCACTCACATACCTTGAGGGGAAAAATCTCCTTGCTTAGATGGCCAATCTCCTTGAAGAAGATGAAGAAGAAGATGATGGGTTCCTCCTCCTATGGTGAGACACTTGCTATGTCCTTATCATCTTGAGAGTTGATGGAAATTGAAGATGGATATTTTTTTGTGTTTTGGTGAAGAAAATCTAGAAATTTGGTTTAAAAAAAAGAAATATTTGAGGTTTTGGGTGTTATCTTGGCCTTGTGGAGAGGCAATGAGGAGACGAAAAATGGAGTTTAGGGTTTGAATGAGAGGATCAGGATTTTAAAGGATTTTAAATGGGTGACATGGGCAAGCTATGTAATGCCTTGGCCATGTCAATGTTTAAAGGACACAACTGGTTCTAAAAAGGTGCATGGGAGATGGCCAAGCTTATCAAATCTTGGTCGTGTTAGTGTTTTTCTTTAGGGACATGGCCAAGACTTTTGGCTGTGTTCTATACTAAGAGAATTTGTAAATTTGATGAATCTGCATAGACACGACCAAGACATCAGCCTGTGTCCATTTCTATCCAAAAACTAGGTTTTTATGAAGTCTCTTGACACAACTAAGATGTTAACCTATATCTATTTCTTTGTTTGAACCACATTTGTTTGAAGGATTGACAAGGCAAGATGTTTGGTTGCGTAGGCTTATGCCCAAATTTAAACTTTTGACAATTTGGTCATGTCTCTTGTGACATGGCTGTGTCTTTATTTGTATCTATTACTGCCAAAAAGCCTTCCTCTTATTTTTCCTTTTCCTGAAACTCAACCAAAATAGAGTAACCCATCATAACATCCATTCCAGATAAATTTATTCAAACTCTTAACAAACTAGAATGGAAAATTTAGAAATTCAAAATTAATTAAATATAAATAAAACAAAGAAATGCAAACTAATGGGTTGCCTCCCATCAAATACTTCTTTAATGTCATAATAGCTGGACTTTGTTGTCTCATATATAAGCAAATATCATACTTTCAATTGCTCTGACAATCTTCAGCTCTTCTAGATAGGGTTTTACCCTTTGGCCATTTACCTTAAAAGACTTCAATTTCCCAAGGAACAATCTAATTTTTGAATTAAACAAGAGGACCTTCATTTTGAGCTCAAAGGTTCTTCTCAGAATCATTTTGTCATGTATTGCCTTAGTTTTCTCCTTGTAAATCATTGAGCTCTCATAAGCTTTATTTCTATGCTGATTTAGATCATGAGGGATGGGGTTGTTGAGTCTAAAAGTGAGAGAGAGGAAGATAACAAAATGCCATCTTTAGAAGATGCTAGTGATGTTAAGTTTACTAAGGGAGATGTGTTAGTTTTACAATGAACACTTAGTTTGCAAAGTAAACCTGATGGACATGGTGAACAACATGAAAATATATTTCATACTCATTGTTTGATTGCTAACAAGTTGTGTATTATGATTATCGATAGTGGTAGTTGTACAAATGTGGTGATGAGAAAACTATAAGTAATCTTGGTGAATCTATACAATGCAGCAAATATGTTGATGATATCATTATGCCAAGTGGACCAATCACAAGATCGCAATCAAAGAAACTCCAGCATGTGTTCCAACACTTCATTCAAAGGTGGATTAATGAAGAGGGAGACCAACTTGTACTGAACATGAAGGAACATGAAGAGGAAGTCAGAAACTCACCAAGAATCATGAAGAATCTGCCCATAAATATGGTGATGGGCATTAGCACGAATTTGGAATATAATATTGATGTGGTTTAGTGCTAGTGTGACTAGACACATGTGAACCAACACCAAAGTGCATGTCGAATCTGCCCATCAATGTTGTCAGAATTATGGGTAGTAATTTAGAATATATTATTGATGCGGATGGATAATTAATGTTAGTGTGACTAGATACATATAAAGCTAGAATTTTAAGCCATTACTTCCTCTTTTGCAGCTATATAGGGATGGGAAAAAGAACTCAAAAGGGGGATACGAATTTCCAGATTATGTTGATTGTAATTTATGTGTTTTCAATTTTGAGAGGTTTTCTTCTTATTCTTGTTGCATGAAGAATTGGTTCTAACTTATCAAGTATGACTTGTAGCATTTTAAATCAATTCATTTACTTCATCCCAATCACCCAAGTTCTCAATTACAGGTTAGTTGTGGGTTTAGTAGGGAAGATTTATTTTTGAGTTCTAAGATTCTATGCTATATGTATATATGGGGTTCTAGATGTAATATTTGATCCATGGGTTCCACATCATTTGGTATCAGAGCTTTGGCTTGAAGATAAATCTCTAGGTATCTTTTATGTTTTAATTATCTCAGTTCTTTCTTGTTCTTGTTTATAGTCTAAATCTCCTTATTTTTTTCTGTTCTTGTTGCACCTTGTTCTTGTCCTTTAGATATTGTGTTCTTATCTTTCATTTTCTATTGTTGTTTACTGGAAGTTCAAAGAAAAAAGAACGTAAAAGATCAAAAAAGAAAGAAAAGAACCAAATTCAGTTTCTAAGTCTCTTCATTTTTCTGTTCTTGCTGCACCTTGTTCTTGTTCTTCAAATCTGTGTTTTTTTTATCTTTTCATTTTCTATTCTTGTTTATTGAAAGTTCAACAAAAAAAGAAGGAAAATATCAAAAGAAAAAAAAAGGAATCATATTCAACTTCCTTAATATATGAAAAAAAAAATCGTACCCGTTTCTGTCCAGTATTTTTCTACACAAATTTGTAAGAGTTTTTTGCTTATTTATGCCATTAACAACTCTCTATCTTGATTTAGCATTTAAAATTTGAAATTTAGAGCATAGCTTACATTGGGAATAGATTTAGATTGCATATTCAGATTACTTATTGGAGTGATTTGAATTCTATTTTTCAATATCCAGAATTATTTTTTTTTCTTTGTATT
Organism: Garcia nutans; assembly: GCA_947685225.1. Classification (NCBI taxonomy): domain Eukaryota; kingdom Viridiplantae; phylum Streptophyta; class Magnoliopsida; order Malpighiales; family Euphorbiaceae; genus Garcia; species Garcia nutans. The sequence goes on from CANTUV010000044.1 coordinate 24,673,364, forward strand.
CTTAGTTTCATTCTTTCATATATCTCTTGTTTCTTGTATCATTAAGTAGCTAATTCTCAATCATAGTTACTTTGGTTTGATTAACACAAATACTTTTTGCTTCTTGTGTTAACTTGCAGTTCTTGTTGTTTAAATTAAATTGCTTCTAGAATTACTGAATTCATTTTGTTCATTAGGTTCCTTGTAGAGTCTTTAAAACAAAACTTAATTTACTTGATTTAAGCGAATTCAGTTCTAAAATTCAACTTGATAAAAGAAGAATTGAGAGGTAAAAAGGACCAATTTTTGAGTGAAATACAAGAGGAGTAACAATCTAATCTTGATTGAAACATGTAAGGGAGTGTGGATAGGAAATTTTCTTTACTAAGATTTTCTTGTAGGTTCTTCTGACACAATGTCAAATTCTGGAAGTGAAAAACATGATATGATCATAAATGATATAGCCTTCATGTTAGAGGCAATGCAAAGGAGATTTAAAAGGTTTGATTTGATCATAAACAACATGAGAGGTGATGTAGACAGCATAATGCAAAGGCAACAAAATGATACTAATCGAAGGGGGCAGAATAGAGGGAGAGGAAACATGATGAATGATGATGAGGTAGAAAATGAAGATGATGAAGAAAGTGAGGGATCAATAGCCTAAAGAAGACCTGAAAGAAGGGACAACAACATATCTTCAATAAAAATGAAGATACCATTATTCAAGGGGAGAAATGATGCTGAAGCTTACCTAGAATGGGAAAGAAAAGTTGAGTTGGTATTTGATTGTCATAATTATAGTGAAATGAAGAAAGTTAAAATTATAGCAGTTGAATTCACAGATTATGCACTAATTTGGTGCGATCAATTGATGATTTCCAAAAGAAGAAATGGAGAAAGAACCATCACTACTTGGGCTAAAATGAAAAATTTGATGAGAAAGAGATTTGTACTATCTTACTACTAATGAGAGCTTCACTAAAGACTGCAGCGGTTAACTCAAGGATCCATGATAAGTCCAAGGGTTTGGAGAGTTGTGGATAAGGTTCAACAAAGTGGCACATAAAGTTGAAAGAGACTGATGAGCCCATGTTTGATCCAAATAAAGGAAATGAGTGCGCCTCTGCTGATAGCTTAAGCTTTTGGTAGAAATGGTTAGCATTCTTTTCGGTTAAGCGTACAGGTGCAGGGTCAGTACCAGGATGGGTGACCTCCTGGGAAGTTCTTGGCCCAGTCGCATCATTTGGTATCAAAGCCTATTTATCGGGTCTGATCCCACTGCTCTTGGTTCGAGGACGAACCTCTTTAAAGAGGGAGGGAATGATAAGTCTGAGGGTTTTGAGGGTTGTGGATCAAGTTCGACAAGGTGGCACATAAATTTAAAAGAGACTGATGAGCCCATGTTTGATCCAAATAAAGGAAATGGGTGCACCTCTGCTGACAGCTTAAGGTTTTGGTAGAAATGGTTAGCGTTCTTTTCGGTTAAGCGTATTGGTGCAGGGTCAGTACTAGGATGGGTGACCTCCTGAGAAGTGCTTGGCCCAGTCGCATCAATCCATGTCAGTGGTGGATTACCATAAAGAGATGGAGAAGATCATAAGTAGAATTAATATAGAGGAGGATCTAGAAATCACTATGGCTCAATTTTTGAGTGGGCTGAATAGGGAGATTGCCAACATAATTGAATTACATCATTATGTGGAGCTTGAAGATATGGTACACATGGCCATGAAATTGGAGAAGCAACTGAAACTCCAAAGCGCAGCAAAGGGATTTTCTAATTCCAGCCCTAGTTTCACTTCAAAGTGGCCAAAGAAAGATGATAATTCTAAAGGGAAGGAGGCTGCCTGGAAAGGAAAGGAAAAGTAAGTTATAGCCGACCCTAAAAGTAACTCTAAAACATCTAACTCTAATCAAAAGCATAGTACCATTAAATGCTTTAGGAGTTTAGGAGTAGGACATATAGCATATGTCCAAATAAGAAAATCATGCTGATAAGCGATAATGGTGAAATTGATAGTGCTAGTGAGCATGAAAGTGATGATGATGATAATGATAGCATGCCACCATTAGAGGAAATTGAACATATCATTGAATAACCTGACCATGATGAATCTTTGGTTATTAGAAGAGCTTTAAACATGCAAATTAAAGATGAAGCAAGTAATCAAAGAGAGAACATTTTCCATACTCGTTGCATTGTGAATGGAAAAGTGTGTAGCATGATCATTGATGGAGGTAGTTGTGCAAATGTTGCTAGTACTGATTTTGTGGATAAATTAGGGTTAGCATGCACAAAACATCCTAGTCCCTACAAGCTTAATGGTTTAATGATTGTGGAGAGGTGAAGTTAACAAAGCAGGTTCTGTTTTCTTTTGCAATTGGGAGATACAAAGATGAGGTTTGTTGTGATGTTGTGCCTATGCACGCTAGCCATATCCTTCTTGGTCGTCCATGGCAGTTTGATAGGAAGGCTTTGCATGATGGCTTTAAAAATCATTATTTTTTCAGCCTAAATGGTTTAAATTTCACTCTTGCTCCATTGTCACCTATATAAATGTATTAAGATCAAGTGAAGATTTTGAGATCATTTGAAAGGAATTCCGGTGGTGAGGGTAAAACAAATAAAAATGGAGTACAAGAGGCCAAGTGTGAGCAAAAGAATGATTAAAATGGCCCATTGGTGAGAGAAAAAGAGAAAGGGAGAGAAAATAAAAGAGAGTGTTTCTATGCAAAAGAAAAAGAGTTAAGGAGTGCTTTTTGTGGGAAAAGAAGTCTGATTGTACTTAGGTACAAAGAGACCTTGATTTCTACATCTGACCTTGATAACCCTTTGCCTAGTTGTGTTAGTTCTCTTTTATAGGAATTTGGAAATGTTTTTCCAAAAGATGTACCTAGAGGTTTACCACCTTTAAGAAGGATTGAGCATCAAATTGACTTCATTCTAGGCTCAACAATTCCTAATTGACCAGCTTATAGAAGTAATCCAAACGAAACCAAGGAACTTCAAAGGCAAATGGAGGAGTTTCTAGCAGAGGGACATGTGCATGAAAGTCTTAGTCCATGTGCTGTTTTGGTGTTATTAGTCCCAAAGAAGGATAGATCATGGAGAATGTGTGTGGACTGCCAAGTAATCAATAAAATCACGGTGAAGCATAGGCATCCAATTCCTAGACTTGATGATATGCTTGATGAGTTGAGTGGTTCTTGCATTTTTACTAAGATTGATTTGAAAAGTGGTTACCATCAAATTAGGATGAAAGAAGGAGATGAGTGAAAAACTGCACTCAAAATAAAATATGGTCTTTATGAGTGGTTAGTTATACCATTTGGTTTATCTAATGCACCTAGTACATTCATGAAATTAATAAACCATGTTTTGCGTCATATCTTGGTAAATTTATTATTGTATATTTTGATGACATACTCATTTATAGCAAATCAGTAGATGAGCATGTAGAACATATTAGGGTTGTTCTTGATGTTTTGAGAAAGAAAGAATTGTATGCCAACTTGAAAAAGTGCATGTTTTGTAGTGATAAAATCATATTCTTAGGTTTTATGGTTAGTGCACAAGGAATTGAGGTTAATGATGAAAAGGTAAAGGCAATAAGAGATTGGCCATCACCTAAAACCATGAGTGAGGTAAGAAGTTTTCATGGTTTGGCTAGTTTCTATAGAAGGTTTGATAAAGATTTTAGTTCCATTGCTGCACCATTAAATGAATTGGTAAAAAAAATGTAAAGTTTAATTGAACTGAAATTCATGAAAAAGCATTTAATTTGTTGAAAGAAAGGTTAACTACTACTCCAATTCTTGCTTTACCAGATTTTGATAAGACCTTCGAATTAGAGTGTGATTCTTCATATGTGGGCATAGGTGCTGTTTTGATGCAAGAAGGGAAACCAATTGCATATTTTAGTGAGAAGCTTCATGGTACATAATTAAATTATTCCACTTATGACAAGGAGCTGTATGCTTTGGTAAGAGCTTTACAAGTGTGGCAACATTACTTTTTGCCTAAAGAGTTTGTTATTCATACAAACCATAAATCATTATAACATCTAAAGGTGCAAACCAAGCTGAACTGAAGACATGGAAAATGGATAGAGTTCATTGAGCCATTTCCATATTTGATAAAGTATAAGCATGGCAAAGACAATGTAGTAGCAGATGCACTTTCAAGAAGGTATTCCTTAATCTCAACTCTTAGTTCTAATGATACGGAACCTCCAAGAATAAGACTGAGAACCCCTTTGATTATTATGGACCCCCACAACATTAACTTGAAAATCCCAAGAATAATTCAGTCTCAACCCCTAAGAAAGGCTAGAATTCAGATTTCTTAGAAAGATAATCAAAGATCTAGAATAAAGGAAACTTGTTTTTAAATTCCAAATTCGAAACACTCCACAATAAGATGATCAGTCCACTTGAATGTTTCTTAGCATGTATTCTACTCAAGAACACAAAGATAAAAGCAAACAGCCTATTGGTTATAATCATCAATAATCTGAATTGAAATTCGTTTTAGGCCTTTATATAGCCTTTACAAGACCTAAAAACTCATAAACTAAAGTAGAAAAACTCAACTTATGGGCCTTAACATAAACAAGTTTGGAAAGCCCATTATCAAAGCAATAAAAACTAATAGGCTTTTTAAATTAACATGTTTTAAACAGCCCATTAAGACAAAAATACAAACATATTTAATTTTACTCATTTAAAAAGGCTAAGATCTAAAAACAACTTAAGTAAGCCCATTTTGAAGTTGAACTTGAATTTTAAGTAAGCCCATTTTGAAGTTGGACTTGAATTAAGTTGTAATTAACTTTATTTGATCTTGTTTCCAAGCCTTGGATCCCTTGTAGCCCATTACAAGCCAAATTCACCAAATATTATAGATGACAAATTAATGCTTGCTGAATCTTCTTGGCTCGTGATCTAGTTATAGGTCCTCGAGGCAGAATAATTGGATTGAAAATCTCCTCAATTTGATCCTTGCTTCTTTGGTCATGCTCATCCTCTTGGTGTGTAGGCTATTCCATAAGATTTCTCCTCTCCTCAAAAGGATTCGTCCTCGAATCTAAAGCATCACCTACATCAAAAGGACTCAAATCAACCACATTAAATGAAGCACTTACATTGTACTCACATGGAAAATCCACTTTATAAGCATAGCCATTAATCCTTTCAAGTATTTGAAAAGGACCATCTCCTCTTGTGTATAACTTGGACTTCCTTTGGTGTGGAAACCTTTCTTTGCAAAAATGTACCCAAACCCAATCACTAGGCTGAAAAATCATTAGCTTCCTTCCTTTATTCAATCGTGAAGCTACTTTAGCATTATGCTTTTCAATCCTTTCCTTAACCTACTTATGTAACTTCTTCACTAAATCTGCCTTTGAATTAGCATCAACACTTATAAATTTGTTAGGTGGCAATGGTAATAAATTAATAGGAGTAAGTGGATTAAAACCATAAAATGGAGAACAATTAGTAGTGCTATGAACAACCCTATTATAAGTGAACTCCACAAATGGTAAACAATCCTCCCACATCCTAATATTCTTTTCCATAATTGCCCTAAGCAAAGTAATCAAAGTCCGATTAACTACTCACTTTGGCCATCAGTTTGAGGATGGCAAGTAGTTGAGAACAACAGCTTAGTTCCTAATTTTTCCCACAAAACACACCAAAAATGACTTAAAAACTTAACATCTCTATCACTAACAATGCTCTTAGGTATGCCATGCAAACGCACAACCTCTTTGAAGAACAAATCAGCAATCAATTTAGTATTATCAGTTTTATGACATGGTATAAAATGAGCCATTTTACTAAATCTATCAACCACAACAAAAATACTATCATGACATTTCCTAGTTTTAGGTAATCCAAGCACGAAATCCATAGACAAATCAGTCCAAGGTTCACTAGGAATAGGTAATGGTGTATATAAACCATGCAGTTTCAACCTAGACTTAGCCTCTCTACATGTTATGCAATGCTCACAAACCTTATGCAATCATGTTTCATACCAGGCCAAAAGAAATGTTCTATCAGCATATCATAGGTTTTATTTACCCCAAAATGACCCCATCAAGCCTCCTCCATGTGCTTCCTTAATCAACAATTCTCTCATAAAAAACTTAGGAATACACAATATATTTTTCTTAAACAACAAACCATCAAACAAGTAAAAATCATTTGAAACAGCCACATTACCACAAGATACATATATATCACCAAAATCCTCATCATTAAGATATAACTCCTTAATATGCTCAAAACCCAACAATTTAGCACTAAGAGAATTAAGCAAATTATCGTGATAATGCATCAGCAACCACATTCTCTTTACCTTACTTGAATTTAATCACATATGGGAACATTTCTATGAATTCCACCCATTTGGCACGCCTATGATTCAGCTTATCTTGACCCTTCAAATGTTTTAAACTTTCATGGTTAGTATGTATCATGAACTCTTTAGGCCACAAATAATGTTGCCACGTATGCAAAGTTCGAACCAAAGCATATAACTCCTTACCATATGTTGGATACTTCAAGGCTGCCCCATTTAACTTTTCAATAAAATACATTAGTGGCCTTTGATCCTGCGTCAAAATAGTTCCAATTCCTATGCCACTAGCATCACATTCAATTTCAAAAGTTTTATCAAAGTTAGGCAAAGCAAGCAAAGGTGAATCACACAATTTATCCTTAAGTTCATTAAATGCATGCTCTTGTGCATCACCCCAAACAAATCCAACATTTTTCTTAACTAACACATTTAAAGGTGCAGCTATACTGCTGAAATCTCTAATAAATCTCCTATAGAAACCAGCAAGTCCATGAAAGCTCCTCACCTCACTAGCATTCTTAGGTCTCAGCCAATCTTTAATAGCCCTTACCTTTTCCTCATCAACCTCTACACCTTGACTAGACACCACAAAACCAAGAAACTTAACCTTATCCATGCAAAAACTACACTTCTTAAGGTTAGCATACAACTTTTCACACCTAAGAATGTCTAATACAAGAAGTACATGCATAACATGATCATCCAAGCACTTGGAGTAAATAAGAATATCATCAAAATAAAAGACAAATTTACCCAAGTACTCACACAACACATGGTTCATCAATCTCATGAATGTGCTAGGTGCATTAGTAAGACCAAATGGCATAACAAGTCATTTAGACAATCCATATTTAGTCTTAAATGTTGTTTTCCACTCATCACCCATATTCATTCGAGTTTGATAATAACCAAATTTCAAATCAATTTTAGTGAATAAACAAGATCCATTTAACTCATCAAGCATATCACCTAATATAGGAATAGGATGATGATACTTTACAATGATTTTATTGATGGCTCTGCAATCCACACACATCCTCCATGTTCCATCCTTCTTTGGCACAAGAATAACAGGAACCAAGAAAGGACTAAGACTTTCCCTCACATACCCCTTATCTAGCAACTCCTCCACTTGTTTTTGTATCTCCTTTGTCTCGATGGGATTAGTTCTATATGTTGGTCTATTGGGTATGGAAGCTCCAAGAATGAAGTCAATTTGGTGTTCTATGCCTCTAATTGGTAGCAAACCATTGGGCATCTCTTCTGGAAACAAATCTTCAAATTCCTGCAAAAGATCAACAAACACACTAGGCAAAGATGGGTTAAGATCATTGGTGGCCAAATAAGCCCCTTTGCATAAAAATACAAATATAGGCTGATTGTTGTAAAAAGCATGTTTAACCTCACTTGTCCTAGCTATCAAACTCACATTCTTTTCTTTTTTTTTCAATAGATTGAATTTGCTTTCCTTTTTCTTTTCCCTCTTTTTTTTTATTTGCACTTTGTTTATTTTCACTCATTTTATTTTCACTCTCTTTTTCTTTCTTTACAGCCTTAAGCCTCATCCTTTCCATTTTACATTGGTCTTCATACACTTCTTTTGAGGAAAGTGCTGTTAGAATGGTCTTTCACCCATCCTTTGTGAATGAATACCTATTGAGGTACCATCATGCATAGCTCTTTAGTCATATTGCCATGGTCTACCAAGTAGAATATCTTCAGCATGCATTGGAACCACATCGCACAACACTTAATCATGATATTTACCAATGGAAAAGGAAATGATAGATTGCCTATTTACCTTAATCTCACCACAATTATTAAGCCACTGAAGTTTGTAGGGTCATGGGCATGGTGTAGTAGACAGCCCTAATCTATCAACCAAGAGTGTACTCACAACATTGGTGCAACTTCCACCATCTACAACCACACTACATGCCTTGCCTTGAACATGGCATCTTGTATGGAACAAATTATCTTGTTGCTCCTCATGGCTATCCTCCTTCAATTGTGTGTTAAGAGCATGCCTAGTAACCAACAAATCACCTCTACCAGCACCGCGACCTCCTCTACCTCCTTGATACGGAACCCATGGATCAAATATTACATCTAGAACCCCACATATACATCCAGCATAGAACCTTAGAACTCAAAAACAAATTCTCCCTACCAAACCCACAACTAACCTGTAATTGAGAACTTGGGTGATTGGGATGAAGAAATGAATTGATTTAAATGCCACAAGTCAGATTTGATAAGTTAGAATCAATTCTTCATGCAACAAGAATAAGAAGAAAACCTCTCAAACTTGAAAACACATCAATTACATTCAGCATAAATTGGAAATTCGTAGTAACCCTCTTGAGTTCTTTTTCCCCTCCCTATATAGTTGGAAAAGAAGAACTAATGGCTTAAAAGTCTAGGTTTACATGTATCTAGTCACAATAGCATTAATTATTCATCCACGTCAATAATATATTCTAAATTACGGCCCATAATTCTGACAACATTGATGGGTAGATTCTATATGCATTTTGGTGTTGGTTCAAATGTGTCTAGTCACACTAGCACTAAACCACATCAATATTATATTCCAAATTCGTGCTAATGCCCATCACCATACTTATGGGCAGATTCTTCATGCTTCTTGGTAAGTTTCTGACTTCTTCTTGATGATCCATCATATTCAGTACAAGTTGGTCTCCCTCATCATTAATCCACCTTTGAATGAAGTGTTGGAACACATGCTGGAGTTTCTTTGATTATGATCTTGTGATTGGTCCACTTGGCATAATCATATCATCAACATATCTGCTGCCTTGTATAGATTCATCAAGCTTGCTTATAGTTTCCTCATCATTCCCTCCTTGCTCAAAAAGATTTATCCTTAAATTTGAACCTTCTTGAAAGTGCATCTGCTACTACATTGTCTTTGCCATGCTTATACTTTATCACATATGGAAATGGCTCAATGAACTCTATCCACTTTCCATGTCTTTGGTTCAGCTTGGTTTGCCCCTTTAGATGCTTTAATGATTCATGATCTGTATGAATAACAAACTCTTTAGGCAATAAGTAATGTTGCCACACTTGTAAAGCTCTTACCAAAGCATACAACTCCTTGTCATAAGTGGAATAATTTAATTGTGCACCATGAAGCTTCTCACTAAAATATGCAATTGGTTTTCCTTCTTGCATTAAAACAACACCTATACCCACACCTGAAGCATCGCACTCTAATTTGAATGTCTTATCAAAATCTGGTAAAGCAAGAATTGGAGCAGTAGTTAACCTTTCTTTCAGCAAATTGAATGCCTTTTCATGAATTTTAGTCCAATTAAACTTTACATCTTTTTTTACCAATTCATTTCATGGTGCAACTATGGAACTAAAATCTTTAACAAACCTTCTATAGAAACTAGCCAAACTATGAACTCATAACTTCTTACCTCACTCACTGTTTTAGGTGCTGGTCAATCTCTTATTTCCCTTACCTTTTCATCATCAACCTCAAAACCTTGTGCACTAACCATAAAACCTAAGAATATGATTTTATCACTACAAAATATACACTTTTTCATGTTGGTATACAAATTTTCTTTTCTTAAAACATTAAGAGCAGTCCTAATATGCTGCTCTACATGCTCATCTACTGATTTGCAATAAATGAGTATTTCATCAAAATACACAACAACAAATTTACCAAGATATGCACGCAAAACATGGTTCATTAATCTTATGAATGTACTAGGTGCATTACATAAACCAAATGGCATAACTAACCACTCATAAAGACTATATTTTGTTTTGAATGCAGTTTTCCACTCATCTCCTTCCTTCATCCTAATTTGATGATAACCACTTTTCAAATCAATCTTAGTAAAAATGCAAGAACCTCACAACTCATCAAGCATATCATCAAGTCTAGGAATTGGATGTCTATACTTCACTGTGATTTTATTGATTGCTCGGCAATCCACATACATTCGCCATGATCCATTCTTCTTTGGGACTAGTAAAACCGGAACAGCACATGGACTAAGACTTTCATGCACATGCCCCTTTCCTAGCAACTCCTCCACTTGCTTTTGAAGTTCCCTAGTTTCCTCTGGATTACTTCTATAAGTTGGTCGGTTAGGAATTGTTGAGCTCAGAATAAAGTCAATTTGATGCTCAATCCCTCTTAAAGGTGGTAAACCTTTAGGTACATCTTCTGAAAAAACATCTCCAAATTCTTGTAAAAGAGAACTAACACAACTAGGCAAAGGGTTATCAAGGTCAGATGTAGAAATCAAAGTATCTTTGTACCTAAGTACAACCAGACTTCTTTTCTCACAAAAAGCACTCCTTAACTCTTTTCTTTTGCATAGAAACATTCTCTTTTATTTTCTCTCCCTTTCTCTTTTTCTCTCACCAATGGACCATTTTTATCATTCTTTTTCTCACACTTGGCCTCTTGTACTCCATTTTTATTTTTTTTACCCTCACCCCCAGAATTCCTTTCAAATGATCTCAAAATCTTCATTTGATCTTCATACACTTGTTTAGGTGACAACGGAGCAAGAGTGAAATTTAAACCATTTAAGCTGAAAGAATAATGATTCTTAAAGCCATCATGCAAAGCTTTTCTATCAAACTGCCATGGACGACCAAGAAGGATATGGCTAGCATGCATAGGCACAACATCACAGCAAACTTCATCTTTGTATCTCCAATTGCAAAAGAAAACAGAACCTGCTTTGTTACCCTCACCTCTCCATAATCATTCAACCATTTTAGCTTGTAGGGACTAGGATGTTTTGTGTATGCTAATCCTAATTTATCCACAAAATCAGTACTAGCAACATTTGCACAACTATCCCCATCAATGATCATGCTGCACCCTTTTCCATTTACAATGCAATGAGTATGGAAAATGTTCTGTCTTTGATTACTTTCTTCATCTTTAATTTGCATGTTTAAGGCTCTTCTAATAACCATAGATTCACCATGAGAAGGGTATTCAATGATATGTTCAATTTCTTCTAATGGTGGCATGTTATCATTATCATCATCATCACTTTCATGTTCACCAGCACTATCAATTTTACCATTATCTCTTATCATCATAATTTTCTTATTTGGACATTGAGATGCTATATGTCCTACTCCTAAACACCTAAAGCATTTAATGGTACTATACTTTTGATTAGAGTTAGATGTTTTAGAGTTACCTTTAGGGTTGGGTGGAACTTGCTTTTTCTTTCCTTTCCAGGCAGCCTCCTTCCCTTTAGGATTATCATCTTTCTTTGGCCACTTTGAAGTGAAACTAGGGCTGAAATTAGAAAACCCCTTTGCTACTCCCTTGAGTTTCAGTTGCTTCTCCACTTTCATGGCCATGTGTACCATATCTTCAAGCTCCACATAATGATGTAATTCAATTATGTTGGCAATCTCTCTATTCAGCCCACTAAAAAATCGAGCCATAGTGATTTATGAATCCTCCTCTCTTTATGGTAATCCTCTACTGACATGGATCCTTGAGTTAACTGCTGCAATCTTTGGTGAAGCTCTCGATAGTAGTAAGATGGTACCAATCTCTTTCTCATCAAAGTTTTCATTTCAGCTTAAGTAGTAATGGTTCTTTCTCCATTTCTTCTCTTGGAAATCATCAATTGATCCCACCAAATTAGTGCATAATCTGTGAATTCAACTACTGCAATTTTAACTTTCTTCATTTCACTATAATTATGACAATCAAACACCAACTCAACTTTTCTTTCCCATTCAAGGTAATCTTCAGCATCATTTCTCCCTTTGAATGATGGTATCTTCCTTTTTATGGAAGATATGTTGCTGTCCCTTTGTTGAGGTCTTCTTTGGGCAATTAATTCCTCACTTTCTTCATCATCTTCCCTTTCTACCTCATCTTCATTCATCATGTTTCCTCTCCCTCTATTCTGCCCCCTTCGATTAGTATTATTTTGTTGCCTTTGCATTATGCTGTCTACATCACCTCTCATGTTGTTTATGACCAAATCAAACCTTTCAAATTTCCTTTGCATTGCCTCTAACATGAAGGCTATGTCATTCATGGTCATATCATGTTTTTCACCTCTAGAATTTGACATGGTATAAGAACCTGCAAGAAAATTTTAGTAAAGAAAAATTTTCTCACCACACTCCCTTACATGTTTCACTTAAGATCAGATTGTCACTCCTCTTGTATTTTACTCAAAACTTGGTCCTTGTTACCTCTCAATTCTCCTTTTATCAAGTTGAATTTCAGAACTAAATCCACTTAAATCAAGTAAAACAAGTTTTGTTTTAAAGACTCTACAAGGAACCTAATGAAAAAATGACTTCAGCAATTCTAGAAGCAATTTAATTTAAACAACAAGAACTGAAAGTTAACACACGAAGCAAAAAGTATTTGTGTTAATCAAACCAAAGTAACTATGATTGAGAATTAGCTACTTAATGAATACAAGAAACAAGAGGTATATGAAAGAATGAAACTAAGAATACAAAGAAAAATAATTATGGATATTGAAAAATAGAATTCAAATCACTCCAATGAGTAATCTGAATATGCAACCTAAATCTATTCCCAATGTAAGCTATGCTCTAATATCAGATTTTAAATGCTAATGGATACAAAATGAGGAGCTGATGTAATTTGATCAAATATAATAAGTTACCAAGCTGTTAATGGTATAAATATGCAAAAAATCTCAAACACTTGTGTAGAAAAATATTGGACAGAAACAGGTATGATTTTTTTTCTTTTATGTTGAGGAAGTTGAATCTGATTCTCTTTTTTTTCTTTGTTTTTCTTTTAATCTTTTCCTTATTTTTTTCTTTTGTTGAACTTTCAGTAAACAAGGATAGAAATTGAAAAGATAAATAAAAATCCAGAGATTTGAAGAACAAGAACAAGGTGCAACAAGAACAGAAAATGAAGAGACATAGAAATTGAATCTGGTTCTTTTTTTTTTCTTTTGGATAATTAAAACATAAAAGATACTTAGAGATTTATCTTCAAGCCAAAGCTCTGATACCAAATGATGCGGAACCCATGGATCAAATATTACATCTAGAACCCCACATATACATCTAGCATAGAATCTGAGAACTCAAAAACAAATCCTCCCTACCAAACCCACAACTAACCTATAATTGAGAACTTGGGTGATTGGGATGAAGAAATGAATTGATTTAAACACCACAAGTCAGACTTGATAAGTTAGAATCAATTCTTCATGCAAAAAGAATAAGAAGAAAATCTCTCAAACTTGAAAACACATCAATTACATTCATCATAAACTGAAAATTCATAGTAACCCTCTTGAGTTCTTTTTTCCCTCTCTATATAGTTGGAAAAGAAGAACTAATGGCTTAAAAGTCTAGGTTTACATGTATCTAGTCACAATAGCATTAATTATTCATCCACATCAATAATATATTCTAAATTACTGCCCATAATTCTGACAACATTGATGGGCAGATTCTACATGCATTTTGGTGTTGGTTCACATGTGTCTAGTCACACTAGCACTAAACCACATCAATATTATATTCCAAATTCATGCTATGCCCATCACCATACTTATGGGCAGATTCTTCATGCTTCTTGGTGAGTTTCTGACTTCCTCTTGATGATTCATCATATTCAGTATAAGTTGGTCTCCCTCTTCATTAATCCACATTGAATGAAGTGTTGGAACACATGCTGGAGTTTCTTTGATTATGATCTTGTGATTGGTCCACTTAGCATAATGATATCATCAACATATTTGCTGCCTTGTATAGATTCATCAAGCTTGCTTATAGTTTCCTCATCACTCCTCCTCTAGGTAGAACTCCTCCAACCATAGTTGCATTATCATCTTCAAACTCGTATTTATCATCCAAATTATTAGGTTGAGGTGTTTGATTTCTACCACCTCTTTGCCTCTCATTACGCTCTAGTGTGGCTCTTTCAATAGCTTGCAATCTCAAATCCATACGCTCTAGTGTTTCTCTTATGTTCTCCATAATGAGGTATAAATGTGTAAATTCAGCTTGTTGAGTTTCACGCAATCTAGCCGCATTAACTTGTATAGCTCCACTACCTTCACCTTTGTCAGACATTGCTGCAATAAAAAGATTAGAAAATAACAAAGAAAAAAATAATATAAGGACCTCACAACACTCCCTTACGTGTTTACGCTCAAAAGATGGGGTTGGTCACTCGTGTTTCGCTCAATTTATTTATTTTGCTCACGGATTTTCTCACACCACTCTAGCTAATTTCTTTTACGTTCTTAGGTGAATCACACTTTTAGAACAATTTAAATAGCCTGATTTGTGCAAAATTTCTAAATCTAAAATTTTCAAAACAAGTTTGAAGCAAATTGGCAAAAACAAGAAATTTAATATACTAGAAGCAAAAAAAAATATGCCAACTTATTAAGAAGCAAATGACGTATGAAAAAAATGACACAAATTTTATTAGGACAATTTAGAAGGTAATTTTTTTTTAAGAAATAGCCCCAAAGTTATTAATTAATGATTAATAACTATAATAATCACACAATAAACGTAGGTCAAATTTAGAAGGCTATTTTTTGAAGAAACAGCACCAAAAGTTATTAATTAATGATTAATAACTATAATAATCATACAATAAATGTAGTCAACTATAGTTCAAATCTGATTAGGCAGATCTAAAGCCACAATTCCAGATTTTTTTTCTGTTTTTTTTTCCATAATTTTTTTTTCACATTTGTATTTCTTTTTCTCTTCTAAACAGCAAGATTTTAATCTTTTTTTTTGTTTTTCTGGATGAATTTTTTTATAAATCAGATGTGCAAGCTTTTTAATTGATGAAAAGAATTAAAATTAACCCAACAAACAAAACTAGAATTTGAAGAGACAATAATAATTCAAATGATGGAAAACAAAGGAAACACAAGAACAATAAGAGATAAACTTAGAAGAACAAAAGAAAACAAGAATTCAGAATAAAAAAAACACAAATTTGTTAAGGATAAAACCTGATCTAGAGCCAAACCATCTCTGATACCAAATGATATGGAACCTCCAAGAATAAGCCTGAGAACCCCTTTGATTATTATGGACCCCCACAACATTAACTTGAAAACCCCAATAATAATTTAGTCTCAACCCCTAAGAAAGGCTAGAATTCAGATTGCTTAGAAAGATGATCAAAGATCTAGAATAAAGGAAACTTGTTTCTAAATTCCATATTCGAAACACTCCACAAGAAGATGATCAGTCCACTTGAATGTTTCTTAGCATGTATTCTACTCAAGAACACAAAGATAAAAGCAAATAGCCTTTTGGTTAAAATTCATCAATAATCTGAATTGAAATTCGTTTTAGGCCTTTATATACCCTTTACAAGACCTAACAACTCATAAACTAAAATAGACAAACTTAACTTATGGGCCTTAACATAAACAAGTTTGGACAGCCCATTACCAAAGCAATAAAAACTAATAGGCTTTTTAAATTAACATGTTTTAAACAGACCATTAAGACAAAAAAAATATAAACATATTTAGTTTTACTCAATTAAAAAGGCTAAGATTGAAGTTAGACATTGAATTTTAAGCAAGCCAATTTTGAAGTTGGACTTGAATTAAGTTGTAATTAACTTTATTTGATCTTGTTTCCGAGCCTTGGATCCCTAGTAGCCCATTACAAGCCAAAATCACCAAATCTTGTAGATGACAAATTAATGCTTGCTGAATCTTCTTTGCTCGTGATCTAGTTATAGGTCCTCAAGGCAGAATAATTGGATTGAAAATCTCCTCAATTTGATCCTTGCTTCTTCGGTCATCCTCATCCTCTTGGTGTGTAGGCTGTTCCATAACATCTAAGTTATTAGGCTTTGAACAAATTAAGGATATGTATGCCAATGATGTTGACTTTGCAAATGTTTATAAAGCATGTGAGCATTCTACATTTTAGAAGTTTTATAGGCATGATGGGTACTTGTTTTAAGGATGGAAGATTATGCATGCCTAGTTGCTCATTAAGGAAATTGCTTGTGCGTGAGGTACATAGTGGAGGACTCATGGGACATTTTGGGATATTTAAGACTTTAGACATTCTGCATGAATATTTTTATTAGGCAAACATCAGAAAAGATGTTGACAGAATTTGTGCCAAATGTATTGCTTGTAAACAAGCAAAATCTAAGTCTTTACCTCATGGGCTGATGAGGAAACTATAAGTAAGCTTGATGAATCTACACAAGGTAGCAAATATGTTGATGATATCATTATGCCAAGTGGACTAATCACAAGATCACATTCAAAGAAACTCTAGCATGTGGTCTAACACTTCATTCAAAGGTGAGTTAATGAAGAGGGAGACAAACTTATACTGAATATAAAGAATCATGAAGGGCAAGTTAGAAACTCACTAAAAAGTATGAAGAATCTACCCGTAAATATGTTGATGGCCATTAGCACGAATTTACAATATAATATTGATGTGGTTTAGTGCTAGTGTAACTAGACGCATGTAAACTAATACCAAAAAGCATATAGAATATGCCCATCAATATTATCAGAATTATGGGCCCTAAGTTAGAATATAATATTGATGTGGATAAATAATTAATGCTAGTGTGACTAGATACATGTGAGCCTAGATTTCTAAGCAATTAATTCTTCATTTCAAGCTATATAGAGTGGGGTGGAAAGGAATAAAGGGTGGATACGAATTTCTAGAATATGTTGATTGTAATTTATGTGTTTTTAATTTGAGAGGTTTTCTTCTTATTCTTGTTGCATGAAGAATTGGTTCTAACTTATCAATTCTGACTTTTGGCATTTTAAATCAATTCATTTACTTCATCCCAATCACCCAAGTTCTCAATTACAAGTTAGTTATGGGTTTGGTAGGGAGGATTTATTTTTGAGTTCTAAGATTCTATGCTAGATGTATATGTGGGGTTCTAGATGTAATATTTGATCCATGGATTCCACATCATTTGGTATAAGAGCTTTGGCTTGAAGATAAATCTCTAGGTATCTTTTCTATTTTAATTATCTCAATTACTTTCTTGTTCTTGTTTATAATCTAAGTCACCTCATTTTTCTATTTTTGTTGCACCTTATTCTTGTTCTTTAGATTATGTGTTCTTATCTTATCATTTTCAATTCTTGTTTACTAAAAGTTTAAAAGACAAAGAAAAAAGGACTAAAAGATCAAAAAAAAAAAAAAGAACCAGATTCAGTTTCTAAGTCTCTTTATTTTTTATTCTTGTTGCACCTTACTCTTATTCTTCAAATCTCTGTATTTATCTTTTCATTTGCTATTCTTGTTTACTGAAAGTTAAAAAAAAAGAAGGAAAAGATTAAATGAAATAAAAACAAGAAAAAAAGAATCGGATACAACTTCCTCAACATATATATATAAAAAATCCGTACCTGTTTCTGTCCAGTATTTTTCTACACAAGTGTATGAGAGTTTTTACTTATTTATGCCACTAACAGCTCTCTATCTTATTATATTTGATCAAATTGCTTCAGTTCCTCATTATGCATTGATTCAGCATTTAAAATATGATATTTAGAGCATAGCTTACATTGGGAATAGATTTAGATTGCATATTCAGATTGCTTATTGGGGTGATTTGAATTCTATTTTTTTTCAATATCCATAATTATTTTTCTTTGTACCCTTAGTTTCATTCTTTCATATACCTCTTGTTTCTTGTATGCATTAAGTAGCTAACTCTCAATCATAGTTACTTTTTCTTGATTAACACAATGATGCAAGAAAGGATCCCTTGAAGCTAGCAAGTGGACCAATCACTAGGAGCAAGGTAAAGAGATATCAAGCTAGTATGGCTTTGCATATTCAAGAAGAGATTTCCAAAGAGCTTCAAGAATTATCATTCAAGAAGATGGAGATAGAGCTTCAAGAAGGCACACCAAAGCTGATTATGATGCTTAGTGTGGAAGCTAAAGGCTAGCTAAAGAAAGGTCCAACGTGCAAGAAAGGTCCATGGGGGTTCATATAAAGCCTTGGGAAGTTATTTAAGGCCCATGGACAGCCCAAATAGTGTGGGGCATTTCTTATGTTGAAGGGATTAGTTTGGTTGTTTCCATACTTTATATTTTTCTTATTGGATTAGGATTTTGTTTCCATACTTTATATTTTCCTTAGTGGATTAGGATTTTGTTTCCATACTTTATATTTTCCTTAGTGGATTAGGATTTTGTTTCCTTATGCAATTATGAATGTTTTCCTTATGCAATTAGGAATGTTTTCCTTATACAATTAGTAATGTTTTCCTTATGCAGTTAGGAATGTTTTAGTTTTCCATATGCAATTAGGAATTTTGTAACCCTTATTTAAGGGCACTATTAGGCCGAATTTCAGACTACAACAATTAATAAAAAAAATTTTGAATTCTTCTGCAAGTTCTTCTTGTGAATTTTCATGTGAGAGAGATTAGAGTGGATTCTTTAATTCTTTCTTTGCATCAAGAATTAGGTTTACTTATCAACAAGAGTTGTGGCGTTTTTCTTCTTCTTACCAAATAAATCCTTCAATCATAGTGAGTTGGCATCTCTTTATAGGCGTTGGGTTCCTTAGGAGGTGATTATCAAGTTTCAAGGAGTTCTTTACCATTGTTATACGTTGGGTTTGCTGCCATCGTTGCTAAGGGTCCACGTCATTTGGTATCAGAGCTTTGCTACAAGGTAATTTTAATCTACTTTGTCTTTCTAGGGGTTGTTAATTTAGGTCTTTCAAATTTCTGCGTTTTAGGGTTCTTAGAGAGTCTAGTCTTTAATTTTCAAAAAAAAAAAGAGATATATCAATTCTGATCAAGGTCGAATTGAAGGAGGGTATTCTTAGGGTGAAAATGAAACTTAGGAAAGGATTCTAGGAGAATTTCGAAACCAAGAATTAGGGTTCTTGAAAGAAAGCAAAAGCTAGAGTTTGTGTTCAAGTTTGATTTTGATTTGGTCTTGAGTGAATCTGGGGTTGCGAATTAAGTCCAGATTTCGAAAAGTCCTTGGAAGTAAATTAAGTCCCGAATCAAGGGGATAGTGAGAGGAAGCAAAAAAAAAAGAGAGTACAAAACCACCACAACAAAAATTGTTTGATATTCTTGCTATTTGGGTGCTAAGGATCAGATCTAGGTGGGTAAGAAGTAATAAAATTTTTGGGCAAAAAATTTAACCTTTTAAGGGGCTTTTGGAATTCGAAAATCAGACCTTAATATTCATGTTATTTGAGTGTTATAGGTGGGAATTAGAGTCTAGAAGCTAGCGTTTTGGGTAGAATTGATTAGGTCCATAAAGCAGCTTGCCAAGTGTGGGTTGTTTTTGATTCATTATATCCAAATTTGTCTTGTTTATTGGCTTCATTGTTTCTGATTTCTTTATCTAGCTTTTAATTCCATTACATTGCTAAGTATCATTTGCTTGTGTCGATACTTGGTTTTATATCGTGCAGTGCAAATTACCTTGCATTGCCTCCAGATACTTGTCTTGTTTTCTATCTAGTTCTAGGATTTAGGTTCTAGTTTCTTGAACGACTTGACAATTGTTGGTTGGTGAGCTTGGTTCTGAAGTGCAATCAAGGAAGACAAGAAAAGTGAGGTAATTCTAAACACTTGAGTGAATTTTGATTATTACTAATCTTGTTTCTTTGAGTTTGTTTATTTGTTAACATGGCTGGAAAAGGAGAAGAGACTAGCAAAGAAGGAGCTATGGCCGAAAGCTTGGCTAGGCTTAATGAAACTTTGGCAGCAATGCTTGGTCGAATGGAGATGATGGATACTAGATTGCAAGAGAATGCAGTACGACAAGCACAACAAATTCAGTAAGTGCAACAAGGGCAACCAGCCGCACATCCAAATCCCATAATGCGAGCTAGAAGAGTGCTTAGGAGAGAAGGGTAAGGAAATCTTGAAGCCCTAGAAGCAACCGAAAGGGTAGAAGATGAAGATGAAAGTGGAAATCAACCTACCACTGATGGTGACCTTACTTCCATCAAGATGAAGATTCCTTCCTTTGAAGGGAAGAACAATGCAGAAGAGTTCATAGAATGGGAGAGGAAAGTTGAGCAGATTTTTGAATGCCATAACTACACCGAAGAGAAGAAATCAGTTTTGGCAGCCGTAGAGTTCAAGGGGTATGCTACCTTTTGGTGGGATCAATTGAAAGCTAATAGAAGAGGGAAAGGTATGAGGCCTATTCCTGAATGGTCAACCTTGAAAGAACTAATGAGTAGCCAATTTGTACCATCTCACTACATTGGGGATTTGTACAATCGACTAGCAAGACTAGTTCAAGGTGGAAGAAGTGTGGAAGAGTACCACAAAGAGATGGAGATGATCATGGCTAGGGCAAATATTGATGAAGATGAAGACAAGAAGATGTCATGATTTCTTGGGGGATTGAATTTGAACATAGCCAATGAATTGGAGATGTATGAATTCAACACAATGGAAGAGTTAGTTCAAAAGGCCATGAAGATAGAGAGAAGATTGAAGAATAAAGCTATTTCGAAAACTGGCTACTCTAAAGCTAGTGGAAATTTTTCAAACTTCAAGGGTTCAAGTTTGAGTGGAGGTTCCTACAAAGGGGATTACAAGGGTTCTTTCCAAAAAATTCTTCCTGCAATCCTAATTTCAAGAAGCTGAATGATGGGGATGCAAAAACAGCCAAGGAAACACCTTCTAGACCTACTCCAAGTAGGGAAATTAAATGCTACAAGTGTTTGGGAAGTGGACACATTGCCTCTCAATGTCCGAATAAGAGGGTGATGATTGTTACCCATGAAGGGGAAATTGAATCAGAATCTGAACATGAAGAAGAAGAGGAGGCCGAATGTGGTGATAGGGTCGAATATGATGAAGAGGCTTGGGAGAATCAAGTCTTGAATGCTGAACATGGAGAGATGCTTGTTACTAGAAGAGCCATGAATATTCAAATCAAGGAAGAAGGCTTGGATCAAAGGGAGAATCTTTTCCACTCTAGGTGTTTGGTGAATGGTAAGGTTTGTACACTTATCATTGATGGTGGAAGTTGTACCAATGCTGCTAGTACTACAATGGTGGATAAATTGGGGTTAACTTTTTTTAAACATCCCAATCCTTACAATTTGCAATGGTTCAATGACGCTGGGGAAGTAAAAGTGTTGAAACAAGTCAAGGTACCATTCTTCATTGGGTGGTATAAAGATGAGGTTTTATGTGATGTAGTGCCAATGCAAGCTGGACATTTGCTATTAGGAAGACCATGGCAGCATGATAGAAGGGCACAACATGATGGCTTTTCTAATAAGTATACCTTTACTTATGAAGGAAAGAAGGTTGTTCTAGCACCATTATCACCTCAAGAGGTGTATGAAGATTAGAAGAGGATGCTAGAGAGGGAGAAAGAAGTTTCGGCCAACATGAACCAAGGGGGTTCAAATTCGGCCAATGATGTTTCTTCAACACCCAAGGGTATTTCTAAGGGTAGGGAGAGAGAAAATAATAAAGTGAGTGAGTCCAGAAAGGGAAAAGAGGCCGAGAGTCAAAAGAAAGTATGCAAATAAATAAATGGCCCATTGGTGAGAGAAAATAAGCAAGGAGAAAAAGCAAAACATACTTTTTATGCAAGAGTAAGAGAGATAGATGTAGGGCAGTCTGTACTCATTATTATGTATAAAGAATTGTTACTTATTGACAGTAAAGAATCTCTTGATTCTTTACCTTCTAGTTTTGTGTCTTTGTTGCAGGATTTTAAGGATGTGTTTCCTGAAGACCTTCCTAGTGGTTTGTCGCCATTAAGAGGGATTGAACATCAAATTGATTTCATACCCAGTTCTACAATTCCAAACCGGCCAGCATATAGGAGCAATCTTATGGAGACAAAAGAGATGCAAAGACAAGTTAAAGAGCTTTTGGAGAAAGGCTTGGTTCGCGAGAGCCTTAGTCCTTGTGCCATTCCAGTCTTATTAGTACCCACAAAAGATGGTTCTTGGAGGTTGTGTGTTGATTGTAGGGCTGTGAACAAGATTACTGTGAAGTATAGACATTCCATTCCTAGACTTGATGACATGTTGGACGAATTGCATGGGGCGAAATATTTCACAAAGATTGATCTTATGAGTGGTTATCATCAAATTCGCATGAAGCCTGGAGATGAATGGAAGACTGCCTTCAAAACGAAATATGGTTTGTATGAATGGTTAGTTATGCCTTTTGGTTTATCTAATGCACCTAGTACTTTCATGAGATTAATGAACCATGTTTTGAGAGCTTATTTAGGTAAGTTTGTGGTAGTTTAATTTGATGATATTTTGATTTATAGCAAAACTGAGGAAGAACATGTTGAACATGTTAGGAAAGTGCTTGAAATCCTTAGGGAGCAAAACCTTTATGCTAAGCTTAAGAAGTGTTCTTTTTGTCTAGATAGGGTTGTTTTTCTTGGTTTTGTTATAAGTATGCAGGGAATTGAAGTTGATCAAGAGAAGGTGAAAGCTATCCAAGAGTGGCCGAATCCTTCAAGTGTGACAGAAGTGAGGAGTTTTCACGGATTGGCAAGCTTCTATAGGAGATTTGTCCGTAATTTCTCTACATTGGTAGTCACCTTGACTAGCATAATCAAGAAAGAAGTGGGATTCATTTAGGGCAAGGAGCAATAAGAAGCATTTGATGCTTTGAAAGAGAAGCTTTCTACTACACCCGTTTTAGCTTTACCTAACTTTGATTCTACTTTTGAATTTGAATGTGATGCTTCTGGTGTAGGTATTGGAGCTGTTTTGATGTAGGAGAAGAAGCCATTGCATACTTTAGTGAAAAGCTTAATGGATCAAAGCTGAATTATTCAACTTATGACAAAGAGCTATATGCTTTGGTGAGAGCATTGGAAGTATGGGAGCATTATTTGCTGCCCAAGGAATTCATGATCCATTCGGACCATGAATCATTGAAGCATTTGAGAGGGCAAGGCAAGTTGAATAAAAGACATGCAAAATGGGTTGTGAAGATTGAGAAGTTTCCTTATGTGATCAAATACAAGCAAGGTAAAGACAATGTAGTGGCAGATGCTGATGTAAACCAGCATGGCAAGGATCCTTTGGTGCTACAACAAGGACCATTGACAAGGAATAAAGCAAGGAAGTATGGCATCACTCTTGGATTGCATGTTCAAGACTTTGTTACAAGGGAGGTGACTGAATTAGTAATAAACAAGTGCAGTATGGAGCTGGAAGACCAACAAAGGCTGATTGTGATGCTGAATGTCTATATGGAAGATAAGGCTTTAAAAATGGGCTAGAGGAGCAAGAAAGGAGTAAGGAAGCCAGGCCACATGCAAGCACATGGGCCTTGGACGAAATTAGGTTTTTGGGACCACTTTTGTCACATGGGCAGCCTATTCTTTCATGCATATGGGCTGTGTTCACACCCATGCACATGGGATGTGGTTCCCTTCTTTCCTTAGTTGGTTAGGATGATATTTTCCTTATTTGACAAGGATTTTGACTTTGTAATTTTCCTTTTTCCACTAGGGTTAGGATAGTTACGAATTTTAATTTGTTTTTCTATAAATAGGGCCTTATTTTCTTGTAAGAGGACCCTTTTGACAATTTATATTCAGATTGCTCTTTATGCAAATTTTGGCCATCTTTGAGAGAGTGAGAGATTTTGCTTCTTTCATTGATTGCATCACGAATCAGACTAACTTATCAATTTCGATTGTGGCGTTCTTCTGATCCGTCCTTCCAAATCCTTCCGTCATTAGTGTTCTTGCTTCGCTAAGCATTGGGTGCTATAGAGGGTGGTTTATCCTTGTTCTTGGGTTCCTATATCGAAGCATACGTTGGGGTTTGAGGCCTTCATTGCCATAGGGTTTCACGTCATTTGGTATCAGAGCCAATTACAGGCAAATCTTTATCTATTTGTCTTTCTAGGGCTTGTTTTTATTTCCGTTAGAGTCTTCATTTGTTCAATTCATTTTTTAGGGTTCTTTTATTTTATTCGAAATTTCTTCTTTCCCCATACCCCAATTCGTTTGTGTCCCCTTTTCATCATAGTCCAAATCGTTTTCACCTACTTCACCATAGTCAATTCTTTTTCAATTTTTAAAGTATACGGATCTTTCCGTTTAAGCTTGCAATAATTCGTTTGCTGTTTAAGCTTCTATTTATTGATATTCATTTAGTATTTGGGGGGGGGGGGGTGATATAGAGATAGTGATCTATCCGTAAAATAAAAAAAAAGAGTACAAAAGTGCTCCAACAAAAATTTTTTTGTTTCTTAGTAATTAAAGGTTCCGTGGTTGGTTTGAAGTGGGTTAGAAGCAATCAAAATTTTTAGGCCACAAAATTTCCATTTTTTTTTTGGGCTGTTTTGTTCGAATTGTGGGGGCTGCCATTGCAAAGGGGAATTCGAAATTCTCTTTAGTTTAGGAAGACTTGACACTAGCTTTCTTGGGTAGAATCAATAGGTCCATAAATCAGCTTGCTAAAGGTGGGTTGGTTTTGATACATCTTGGCCAGAATTGTCATATTTTTACCTCTTTGTTTCTAATTCTTGATTGAGCTACCATTTTTTTTTTTGGATTCTGTTACGTTGCTGGAGTGTTATTTGCTTGTTCCAACACTCTGGTTTATGATAATCGTGTGACACAAATTTCCTTGTGTCGCCTCCAAATCGTCGAGTTTCTTTTCTAGGTGTCTAGGAATTAGGTTTCTAGCTTCCTTGAACGTGCTTGGCAGATTGATTTGTGAGCCTCGATTCTGAAGTGCAATCGAAGAATCAGCAAAGGTGAGGTAAGAGCGAAACACTTTGAGTGAATTTTGTTTATTACTAATCTTTTCTTTGTGAGTTTGTATTTGTGATCATGAGTAGTGGGAGAAACCAGAATGTGCAAGATGGGGAGGAAAATGTCCAAGAAGGTTCTAGCAATTTTGAGACATATATGCAGCAAAGTAATGAGAGGATGAATGAGATGGCAAGAATGATGGCTACTCTACAAGAGAGCATGAATCTAGTGATGAGAGAAAGAGCGCAGCAACCAGCAGCTCAAGTGAGGTTACCACAAAGGGTTCTACTAAGAATCGGTGAAGGAGATCGTAGAGCACCTAGAGGTAATGAAGAGGTTGGTGAAAATAACCCAGCAAATGACAATGACCTTACTTCCATAAAGATGAAGGTACCTTCCTTTGAAGGGAGAAACAATGCTGAAGAGTACATTGAATGGGAGAGAAAGGTGGAGCAGATTTTTGAATGCCATAATTATTCAGAAGAGAAGAAGTCCCACATTGCAGCCGTGGAATTTAAGGGATATGCTACATTCTGGTGGGATCAACTCAAATCTAATAGAAGAGGAAAGGGATTGAGACCCGTACCTGATTGGGAGACTTTGAAAGACTTAATGAGAATAAGGTTTGTCCCTTCTCATTACTATAGGGATTTGTATAATAGGTTGGCAAGGCTGATCCAAGGTGGTAAGAGTGTTGAAGAATACCACAAGGAGATGGAGATGATCATGGCCAGAGCTAATATTGAAGAGGATGAGCAGAGGTTGATGTCTAGATTCCTTGGGGGTCTAAATTCAAACATAGCAAGTGAGCTGGAAATGTATGATTACAATTCCATGGGAGAGTTGGTTGAAAAGGCCATGAAGATAGAAAGGAGACTAAAGAGCAAGAATTACACCAAGTTTGGTTCTAGCAAATTTCAGAATATGGGCGGAAGTAGTTCGACCTACAGAGGACCTCAAAACACTAGTAGCAATTTGTCCTCAAGAAGTGGAGATTTCAAGAATTCCTTCCAAAGGAACAATCCTCCACCTACATGTGGAAAAGGGACGAATGGTGGTCCAAATAGGCAGCAATCAGGTACTTCTAATACTACTCCTAGTATAGATATTAAATGTTTCAAATGTTTAGGGAATGGGCATATTGCTTCTGAATGTCCAAATAGGAGAGTTATGATTGCTACTGATGATGGGGGTATAATTTCTGATTTTGATCATAGTGATGTTGATAATGATGTGAATGACATGTATGATGATGATGATGAGTGTAGTGAGCAAGTTGAAAATGTGTTGATGGCTGAACATGGTGAAATGTTAGTTGCTAGGCGTGCTTTGAATATGCAGGTGAAGGAAGAGGGCCTTGAGCAACGAGATAACATATTTTATTCTAGATGTTTAGTTGATGGTAAGGTTTGTATGCTCATCATTAACAGCGGTAGTTGTACTAATGCCGCAAGTGAGACCATGGTGGAGAAGCTGAAATTGACTTGTTTAAAATATCCCAATCCATATAGACTACAATGGTTTAATGATAGTGGAGAGGTGAAGGTTACTAAACAAGTGAGAATACCATTCTCTATAGGCTGGTATAAAGATGAAGTGTTGTGTGATGTAGTTCCTATGCAAGCAGGCCATATGTTATTGGGAAGACCTTGGCAATTTGATAGGAAAGCACAGCATGATGGGCATTCAAATAGGTACACGTTTACCTGTGAGGGAAAGTTGGTTACTCTTGTTCCATTATCACCCTTGGAGGTTTATGAAGATCATCAAAAGATGCTTGAGAAAGCAAAGCAAGATTCGGCCAAAGTAGTGGTTGGGGCTGTTTCTTCCAAAAACAAGGGGAGTGCGAGAGAACATGATAAGGTGAGTGAAAGTGAGAAGAAAATGGGAAAAGAGGCTAGAAAAGAAACTAATCAAATTAATGGCCAATTGGTGAGAGAAAACAAGAAAGAAGGGAAGGCAAAACAAACTTTTTATGCAAGAGCAAGAGAATTAAATGTTGGGCAGCCTGTGTTACTCATTAGATACAAGGAAACTTTGTTTGCTAACATTGATGTTTCACTTGAACATTTGCCTTCTATCTTTGTGTCTTTATTGCAGGATTTCCAAGATGTGTTTCCGGAGGAGTTGCCTAGTGGTTTTGTAATATCCCAATGTATGCCCTAGAAGTTTTAATACAATTGTTGTTTGATTTGAATTTAATGTACATATGTTTTTGCAAAGGAAAGTTATGTGAAGAAAGGAAATGTATATGTTGTATATATGTTAATATAAATAACATATACATAAGTCAAATGGAGAGTCAATGGAAGAAGATATTTTTATGTGTGATATGTGAAATTACTTTAATGGGCATATAAGTGACAAAGGTTAATTAAATGGATGAGGGCATTTAGGTAATTGCTTTGTTAGATTTTGCTTGGTGGAGATTTAAAGAAGAGAAGTTTGACTTGTGTTGATTTTTCTTTTCTTCTCACTTGTGTGCCGGCTATCCAAGAGAAGAGAGAGCAAGAGAGGTGTTCTTGATGCTAGAATCAAATTGAAGAAGGAATCAAAGAATTTGGTTAGAGATTTGTGAAATTTCTTCATTTAAGGTAAGTACTCTCTTGTTTTCCTTTGTTCTTTTTGAAGTGGTGTTTGAAGTGAGTTTTGATTTGTTAGTGATATGGTTAGTTGTGCTTGTGGTGTGTTTTTAAGTGTTGAAAGTGATTGTAAGTAAAGAAGTTATATTATTGTTGAAATTGGAAGTGTTGGTTTTGGTTTGAAGATGGTAAGTTAAGAGTGATGTTGGTTTTTAGGGTTTTGAAGTGGTAAGTGATTAAATGTATTGTTAATGTGCAAATTGTGATGAATATGTAAAATATGTGTTTAGAACATTGATTACATTCATTTAAATTAAGTTATATTGTGTATAATGTAATTGAGTGCAACCAAAGGAGACTTGGACATGTTTAGGGTTTCAATTCATGAGTAACACGGCCAAAAGCAAGGAGAGACACGGCCAATTCATGAGTGACACGGCCAAAAGCAAGGAGAGACACGGCCAATTCATGAGAGACACGGCCAAGCCAAGGAAAATTGGGCCGTGTTGGATTGATTTTGGAGAGACACGGCCGTGTCCCATGCCCGTGTTTGTTACTGCCAAATTTGTGTTGAAAGACACTGCCACAAGCTTGGCCGTGTCCCTCAAATGTGTTAGTTAATGTTTCTATTCTTTGTTCTTCTTGCAATGTTTTGATTCTCCAAAGGTATTTTTGGTACCTAAACCTAAACATAAACACTTAAAACACACTTAAAACAATAATGATCCAAACAAATGTATGTGGAAGATTCTAAATCCATGAATAAAGTAAATTGTTATGTATATATTAATGATGAAATAGGAAATGTGGAATATATGATGATCATTGAAAAAGTATGTGCAATGCCATTGATTATGTATACTTGAGTGATGAATTGTTCAATGTGATTTGATATATAATGGGATGTAAAACCAATGTGTTTGGTGATAATGATGCAAATGTGATGTAAAGCCATTGTGATTGGCTATGATGATTCAATTGAAAGACATAAGGCATGTTTGCTTAATTGATGATGAGAATTGAGAATGATATAATGAATGAATTGTGTGTCTAATGTGTTATTCATTTTCAGAGTTTTGTTGTTGGTGGCATGCCTAATGGTAATAATCTCTTGAAGTTAGGTTGGATTTGATCCTTGAAGCCTAATTGAGATGTTACAACCCTTGAAGCTAGGTTGGGTTGGTTCTTGAAGCCAAGTTGGGTTGATACTTAGCATGCTCTGTTCCCCTTGAAGCTTGGTTGAACCTAATCCTTGAAGCCTAGTTGGGTTTATGATAATGATAAATGTGATAATAAAACCAAAGCACTAACTCTGAAAATTGAATGGCATATTAGAGTGTTTTGGGCCCATGCTTGTCTTTGTATATAATGTGATTCTTGAATGGTACAAACTATGAAACTATGAAGATGTAATATGAATATTGTTATGACATTAAATGTAGTATGATGTGGTAATGTGATGTGCTTCTATGTGTGTGGTTTATGAAATATATAGGTGTGATGTTAGCTTTTCACTTATGATGTTCACTTTATGATTTAGATGTGTGACATTACATTGCCTTAAAGTATTATGTTGGTATATTTTGTACTACTAAGCCGATGGCTTAGCGCGATAGTGTTTGATCACGCAGGTGACAGAGTTGAACCTGAGAGCTCCTCGAGACCCAGTGAGACTAGACATTGAGGATTTCCTTTTTGGGACTTAAAGATCAGAGAAGAGCTGCCAATCATGTATATATTCTATGTTTTGTAAACTTTGATTTATATCATATTTGTAATAACTTCCGCTGCGAATTAATAAATGTTTTTATATATATATGGTGTCTTTTGGATTTCTTTTAAATGTTTGAGATTGGTTTCACTTATTTATAAAAATAATTGTTGTGTCTTTTTAAACTGTGGCATTTTCTATATTTAGTATACGTATTTTACGATCGTTTAAGCATGCTTGGTATGTATACGGGATATAGGGGTGTTACAGGTTTGCCACCATTAAGAGGGATTGAACATCAAATTGACTTCATACCTGGTTCTACCATTCCAAATAGACCAGCATATCGAAGTAATCCGATGGAGACCAAGGAGATGCAGAAACAAGTGGAAGAGTTATTGGAGAAAGGGTTGATTCGAGAGAGTTTAAGTCCATGTGCCGTTCCTATTTTGTTGGTTCCAAAGAAAGATGGCATGTGGAGAATGTGTGTTGATTGTAGGGCTATAAATAAGATCACCGTGAAGTATCGGCATCCTATACCGCGTCTTGATGACATGTTGGACGAATTACATGGTGCAAGGTATTTTACTAAAATTGATCTTATGAGTGGATATCATCAAATTCGTATGAAACATGGGGATGAATGGAAAACAACTTTTAAAACAAAATATGGGTTGTATGAGTGGTTGGTAATGCCTTTTGGGTTGTCTAATGCACCTAGTACTTTTATGAGGTTGATCAACCATGTTTTGAGGGCTTATTTGGGCAGATTTGTAGTTGTTTATTTTGATGATATTTTGATCTATAGTAAGACTGAGGAAGAGCATATAGAACATGTTAGGTTGGTTTTAGAAGCTTTGAGAAAAGAGAACTTATATGCAAAGCTTAAGAAGTGCACATTTTGCATGGATAGGCTTGGTTTTGTTGTTAGTGCGCAGGGATTGGAAGTTGATGAAGAGAAAGTGAAAGCTATAAGGGAATGGCCTGTTCCTAAGAGTGTGACGGAAGTGAGGAGCTTCCATGGGCTGGCTAGTTTTTATAGGAGATTCATGAAGGATTTTTCTACCATCGCCGCACCACTCACAAGTATTGTCAAGAAGGAAGTTGGATTTCAATGGGGTGAACAGCAACAATGATCGTTTGAAAGTTTGAAAGAAAAACTCACTACTGCGCCTGTTTTAGCTTTACCTAACTTTGATTCTATTTTTGAGATTGAATGTGATGCTTCAGGTATAGGTATTGGGGCTGTTTTGATGCAAGAAAAGAAGCCAATAGCATATTTTAGTGAGAAGCACAATGGTGCGCAACTGAATTATTCTACCTATGACAAGGAGTTGCATGCTTTGGTAAGGGCATTGAATGTGTGGGAGCATTATTTGCTGCCAAAGGAGTTCATTATTCACACTGACCATGAATCCCTCAAGCATTTGAAGGGCCAAGGTAAGTTGAACAAAAGACATGGTAAGTGGATTGAACAAATTGAGAAATTTCCTTATGTCATTAAGTATAAGCAAGGTAAAGATAATGTTGTTGCTGATGCGTTGTCTAGGAGATATACATTGCTGTCTGTTTTGAGTTCTAAATTGCTTGGTTTTGAGTATATTAAGGACTTATATATTGGTGATATTGATTTTGGCAATGTTTATGTCGCATGTGAACAAGGAGCTTTTAATTCATTTTATAGGCAGGATGGTTATTTGTTTAAGGGAAGTAAACTATGTGTGCCTAGATGTTCCATGCGTAATTTGCTTATTTTGGAATCTCATTGTGGTGGTTTGATGGGGCATTTTGGTGTGTCTAAGACTTATGATATTCTGTTTGAGCATTTTTATTGGCCGTCTATGCGTAAAGATGTTGGGAGATTATGTTCTGCTTGTATTGCATGTAGACAGGCGAAATCTAAGTCTATGCCTCATGGTCTTTATATGCCATTACCTGTACCTAGTTCACCTTGGGTTGATATTAGTATGGATTTTGTGCTTGGTTTGCCTAGGACTAGGAAAGGTAGAGATAGCATTTTTGTGGTTGTTGATAGGTTTAGTAAGATGGCACATTTTATTCCATGTCACAAAGCTGATGATGCAAAAGTTGTGGCTGATTTGTTCTTTAGAGATGTTGTTCGTTTACATGGGGTGCCTAGGACAATTGTTTCTGATAGAGATACTAAGTTTTTGTCCCATTTTTGGCGTGTTTTATGGAGTAGATTAGGAACTAAGCTTTTGTTTTCTACTACTTGTCATCCACAAACAGATGGGAAAACTGAAGTAGTGAATCGTACACTTGGTATGTTGTTGAGAGCTTTAGTGGGGAAGAACTTGGTCACTTGGGAAGATTGTTTACCTTTCATTGAATTTGCTTATAATCGTTTAATTCATTCTTCTACAGGTTATTCGCCATTTGAGATTGTTTATGGTTTTAATCCACTAACTGTACTTGATCTTGTTCCTTTGCCTTTACATGAGCTTGCTAGTTTAGATGGTGAGAAGAAGGCTGATTTGGTAAAATCTTTGCATGAAAAGGTTCGAGCAAATATAGAGAAAAAGAACAAGTCATATGCTGATAGGGCAAATAAGGGATGAAAGAAAATGGCATTTGCTCCTGGCGATTGGGTTTGGGTACACTTCCGAAAGGAGAGGTTTCCAAATCAAAGGAAAAGTAAGCTTGATGCACGTGGTGATGGTCCATTCCAAGTATTGGAGAAAATCAATGACAATGTATACAAGATCGACTTGCCTGGTGAGTATGGTGTTAGTGCTACTTTTAATGTGACTGATTTATCTCCTTATGATGATGCAGATTTGAGGATAAATCTTTTTAAAGAAGGGGAGAATGATGTAAACCAGCATGGCAAGGATCCTTTGGTGCTACAACAAGGACCATTGACAAGGAATAAAGCAAGGAAGTATGGCGTCACTCTTGGATTGCATGTTCAAGACTTTGTTACAAGGGAGGTGACTGAATTAGTAATAAACAAGTGCAGTATGGAGCTGGAAGACCAACAAAGGCTGATTGTGATGCTGAATGTCTATATGGAAGATAAGGCTTTAAAAATGGGCTAGAGGAGCAAGAAAGGAGCAAGGAAGGCATGCCACATGCAAGCACATGGGCCTTGGACGAAATTAGGTTTTTGGGACCACTTTTGTCACATGGGCGGCCTATTCTTTCATGCACATGGGCTGTGTTCACACCCATGCACATGGGATGTGGTTCCCTTCTTTCCTTAGTTGGTTAGGATGATATTTGTTTTTCTATAAATAGGGCCTTATTTTCTTGTAAGAGGACCCTTTTGACAAATTATATTCAGATTGCTCTTTATACAAATTTCGGCCATCTTTGAGAGAGTGAGAGATTTTGCTTCTTTCATTGATTGCATCACGAATCAGACTAACTTATCAATTTCGATTGTGGCGTTCTTCTGATTCGTCCTTCCAAATACTTCCATCATTAGTGTTCTTGCTTCGCTAAGCATTGGGTGCTATAGAGGGTGGTTTATCCTTGTTCTTGGGTTCCTATATCGAAGCGTGCATTGGGGTTTGAGGCCTTCATTGCCATAGGGTTCCGCGTCAGATGCACTTTCAAGGAGGTACGCTTTACTTAATGTTTTGAGTACTAAATTGCTTGGATTTGAATGTATAAAGGACTTATATGTTGGTGATTCTGATTTCGGCAATGTTTATGATGCTTGTAAGCATGGTGCTTTTAATTCTTTCTATAGACATGATGGGTTTTTATTTAAGGGTTCGAAATTATGCATGCCTAGATGTTCTATGAGAGATTTGCTGGTATTAGAATCACATTGTGGGGGTTTGATGGGGGATTTTGGAGTTGATAAGAATTTAGACATGCTGAATGAACACTTTTATTGGCCAAATATGAAAAGGGATGTAATTCGGATTTGTAAGGCTTATTTGGCTTGTAGGCAAGCTAAGTCTAAATCTATGCCTTATGGTTTGTATATGCCATTACCCGTTCCTAGTTCTCCTTGGATGGACATTAGTATGGACTTTGTTTTAGGATTACCAAGGGCTAAGAGGGGGAGAGATAGCATATTTGTGGTTGTTGATAGGTTTAGTAAGATGGCACACTTTATCCCATGTCATAAGAGTGATGATGCTAGTTTAGTGGCCGAACTCTTCTTTAGGGATGTGGTTCGAATTCATGGGATACCAAAATCCATAGTTTCTGATAGAGACACCAAGTTTTTGTCTCACTTTTGGCGTGTGCTTTGGGGAAAGTTAGGTACCAAGTTGTTATTTTCCACCACTTGTCATCCTCAAACGGATGGACAAACAGAAATAGTAAACAGAACTTTAGGTACCATGTTGAGAGCTGTAGTGGGTAAGAATTTGATTTCTTGGGAAGATTGTTTGCCATTTATTGAGTTTGCTTATAATCGTGCTATTCATTCTTCTACAGGATATTCACCTTTTAAGCTTGTTTATGGTTTTAACCCACTAACAATTTTGGATCTTGTTTCTTTACCTTCTCATGAGCTTGTTAGTTTAGATGGTGAGAAGAAAGCTAAATTGGTGAAAGAGATGCATGAGAAAGCAAGGGCGAATATTGAGAAAAGGAACAAGAGATGTGCTGATTCTGCAAATAGAGGGAGACGTGAGAATAAGTTTCAAGTAGGAGATTGGGTTTGGGTGCATTTTTGAAAAGAGAGGTTTCCAAACCAAAGGAAGAACAAGTTGCAAGCAATGGGAGATGGTCCATTCCAAGTGCTGGAGAAGATTAATGACAATGCCTACAAAATCAACTTACCAGGTACGTATAATGTTAGTGCTACTTTCAATATAAGTGATCTTTCTCCTTTTGATGATGCAGATTTAAGGACAAATCTTGTTGAAGAGGGGGAGAATGATGCAAGAAAGGATCCCTTGAAGCTAGCAAGTGGACCAATCACTAGGAGCAAGGCAAAGAGATATCAAGCTTGTATGGCTTTGCATATTCAAGAAGAGATTTCCAAAGAGCTTCAAGAATTATCATTCAAGAAGATAGAGATAGAGCTTCAAGAAGGCACAGCAAAGCTGATTATGATGCTTAGTGTGGAAGCTAAAGGCTAGCTAAAGAAAGGTCCAACATGCAAGAAAGGTCCATGGGGGTTCATATAAAGCCTTGGGAAGTAATTTAAGGCCCATGGACAGCCCAAATAGTATGGGGCATTTCTTATGTTGAAGGGATTAGTTTGGTTGTTTCCATACTTTATATTTTCCTTATTGGATTAGGATTTTGTTTCCATACTTTATATTTTCCTTAGTGGATTAGGATTTTGTTTCCATACTTTATATTTTCCTTAGTGGATTAGGATTTTGTTTCCATACTTTATGTTTTCCTTATGCAATTAGGAATGTTTTAGTTTTCCATATGCAATTAGGAATTTTGTAACCCTTATTTAAGGGCACTATTAGGCCGAATTTCAGACTACAACAATTAATAAAAAAAATTTTGAATTCTTCTACAAGTTCTTCTTGTGAATTTTCGTGTGAGAGAGATTAAAGTGGATTCTTTAATTCTTTATTTGCATCAAGAATTAGGTTTACTTATTAACAAGAGTTGTGGCATTTTCCTTCTTCTTACCAACTAAATCCTTCAATCATAGTGAGTTCGCGTCTCTTTATAGGCGTTGGGTTCCTTAGGAGGTGATTATCAAGTTTCAAGGAGTTCTCTACCATTGTTATATGTTGGGATTGCTGCCATCGTTGCTAAGGGTCCGCGTCACACAAATACTCCTTGCCTCTAGTGTTACCTTTCAGTTCTTGTTGATTTAAATTGAATTGCTTATAGAATTGTTGAATTCATTTTGTTCATTAGGTTCCTTGTAGAGTCTTTAAAATAACACTTGTTTTACTAGATTTAAGTGGATCTAGCTTTGAAATTCAATTTGATAAAAAGAAGAATTGAGAGGTAAAAAGGCCAAGAATTTGAGATTATAAAAAAAATAGAAAAGGGATCAAGATTTAAGTGAAATACAAGAATGACAATCTGATCTTGAGTGAAACACGTAAGGGAGTGTGGTGAGAAAATTTTCTTTACTAACATTTTCTTACAGGTTCTTATACCATGTCAAATTCTAGAGGTAAAAAAACGTGATATGACTATGAATAACATAACCTTCATGTTAGAGGCAATGTAAAGGAAATTTGAAAGGTTTGATTTGGTCATAAACAACATGAGAGGTGATAAAGACATCATAATACAAAGGCAACAAAATAATACTTGATGTGGAACCCTAAGATTATAAAGAATCCGAAACCCCAACACACAAATTCAGTATACCAAGAACCCTATCTGTTTGTTTGTCCTACTAAACCCCTAATTGACATGCAACTAAAAACGTAGTGATACGAACCAGCCACGAGGTAAGGATCCATTGGTGCTTCCAAATGGGCCATTGACTAGGAGCAGAGCTAAGAAGTTTGGAACAGGTATGGGATTGCATATTTAAGATCAAATTTCAAAGGAAGTGACTGAAATGGCAATGGAAAAGTGCACAATAGAGCTTGAAGAAGGCACACCAAAGCTGATTATGATGCATAGTGTGGAAGCTAAAGGCTAGCTAAAGAGGTCCAACGAGCAAGAAAGGTCCAACGTGCAAGAAAGGTCCATGGGGGTTCATATAAAGCCTTGGGAAGTAATTTAAGGCCCATGGACAGCCCAAATAGTGTGGGGCATTTCTTATGTTGAAGGGATTAGTTTGGTTGTTTCCATACTTTATATTTTCCTTATTGGATTAGGATTTTGTTTCCATACTTTATATTTTTCTTAGTGGATTAGGATTTTGTTTCCATACTTTATATTTTCCTTAGTGGATTAGGATTTTGTTTCCATACTTTATGTTTTCCTTATGCAATTAGGAATGTTTTAGTTTTCCATATGCAATTATAAATTTTGTAACCCTTCTTTAAGGGCACTATTAGGCCAAATTTCAAACAATAACAATTAATAAAAATTTTCGAATTCTTCTACAAGTTCTTCTTGTGAATTTTTGTGTGAGAGAGATTAGAGTGGATTCTTTAATTCTTTCTTTGCATCAAGAATTAGGTTTCCTTATCAACAAGAGTTGTAGCGTATTCCTTCTTCTTACCAACTAAATCCTTCAATCATAGTGAGTT
This sequence comes from Garcia nutans, assembly GCA_947685225.1. Classification (NCBI taxonomy): domain Eukaryota; kingdom Viridiplantae; phylum Streptophyta; class Magnoliopsida; order Malpighiales; family Euphorbiaceae; genus Garcia; species Garcia nutans. The sequence goes on from CANTUV010000044.1 coordinate 24,709,894, forward strand.
CGCGTCTCTTTAAAGGAGTTGGGTTCCTTAGGAGGTGATTATCAAGTTTTAAGGAGTTCTCTACCATTGGTATATGTTGGGTTTGCTGCCATCATTGCTAAGGGTCCGCGTCACGTAGATAATTGGACAGAGTTAAAGAAAAACTAGAAAGAACGCCACAAGTGTTACCTTGATAAGTTGTTTCCAATTCTTGATGCAACAAGAAGAAGAGTGCCCTCTTTTAATGAAATTCGGCCAAGCCAAAATAATTGAATAATATGATCACCAAAACTGACATCTTACAACCCTAAATGAGATATAAATAGCTAAACCCTAATTAGGGTTATTAAGTAGCATTTGGTTGGCTAATCAAATTTTAAGAAATATTAAAGTAAATAAAGTTCTAATTTAATACAAAACAAACAGGGCCCTTACTTTTTAAATAAGCATAACTAGTAGGCCTTAATACATATTAAATAATAGGCCCATATACTTGGATTAAACTTATGAGCTGCTTCTCCTCTATATTCATAGCGTCAAAGGCCTATCCACCAAGTCTTTTTTCCATGAATCGCCTTACAATGCCTTAGAAGGTAGATTTAAGCTTCTTGGCCTACGTACAAGAAAGGTCCAACGCGCAAGAAAGGTCCATGGGGGTTCATATAAAGCCTTGGGAAGTAATTTAAGGCCCATGGACAGCCCAAATAGTGTGGGACATTTCTTATGTTGAAGGGATTAGTTTGGTTGTTTCCATACTTTATATTTTCCTTATTGGATTAGGATTTTGTTTCCATACTTTATATTTTCCTTAGTGGATTAGGATTTTGTTTCCATACTTTATGTTTTCCTTATGCAATAAGGAATGTTTTCCTTATGTAATTAGGAATGTTTTCCTTATGCAATTAGGAATGTTTTAGTTTTCCACATGCAATTAGGAATTTTGTAACCCTTATTTAAGGCCACTATTAGGCCGAATTTCAAACAACAACAATTAATAAAAATTTTCGAATTCTTCTACAAGTTCTTCTTGTGAATTTTCGTGTTAGAGAGATTAGAGTGGATTCTTTAATTCTTTCTTTGCATCAAGAATTAGGTTTCCTTATCAACAAGAGTTGTAGCATTTTCCTTCTTCTTACCGACTAAATCCTTCAATCATAGTGAGTTCGCGTCTCTTTATAGGCGTTGGGTTCCTTAGGAGGTGATTATCAAATTTTAAGGAGTTCTCTACCATTGTTATACGTTGGGTTTGCTGCCATCATTGCTAAGGGTCCGCGTCACGTAGATAATTGGACAGAGTTAAAGAAAAACTAGAAAGAACGCCACAAGTGTTACCTTGATTGATTCCAATTCTTGATGCAACAAGAAGAAGAGTGCCCTCTCTTAATGAAATTCGGCCAAGCCAAAATAATTGAATAATATGATCACCAAAACTGGCATCTTACAACCCTAAATGAGATATAAATAGCTAAACCCTAATTAGGGTTATTAAGTAGCGTTTGGTTGGCTAATCAAATTTTAAGAAATAATAAAGTAAATAAAGTTCTAATTTAATACAAAACAAACAGGGCCCTTACTTTTTAAATAAGCATAACTAGTAGGCCTTAATACATATTAAATAATAGGCCCATATACTTGGATTAAACTTATGGGCTGCTTCTCCTCTATATCCATAGCGTCAAAGGCCTATCCACCAAGTCTTTCTTCCATGAATCGCCTTACAATGCCTTAGAAGGTAGATTTGAGCTTCTTGGCCACCGTACAAGAAAGCTCCAACGTGCAAGAAAGGTCCATGGTGGTTCATATAAAGCCTTGGGAAGTAATTTAAGGCCCATGGACAGCCCAAATAGTGTGGGGCATTTCATATGTTGAAGGGATTAGTTTGGTTGTTTCCATACTTTATATTTTCCTTATTGGATTAGGATTTTGTTTCCATACTTTATATTTTCCTTAGTGGATTAGGATTTTGTTTCCATACTTTATGTTTTCCTTATGCAATTAGGAATGTTTTCCTTATGTAATTAGGAATGCTTTCCTTATGCAATTAGGAATGTTTTCCTTATGTAATTAGGAATGTTTTCCTTATGCAATTAAGAATGTTTTAGTTTTCCACATGCAATTAGGAATTTTGTAACCCTTATTTAAGGCCACTATTAGGCCAAATTTCAAACAACAACAATTAATAAAAATTTTTGAATTCTTCTACAAGTTCTTCTTGTGAATTTTCGTGTTAGAGAGATTAGAGTGGATTCTTTAATTCTTTCTTTGCATCAAGAATTAGGTTTCCTTATCAACAAGAGTTGTAGCATTTTCCTTCTTCTTACCGACTAAATCCTTCAATCATAGTGAGTTCGCGTCTCTTTATAGGCGTTGGGTTCCTTAGGAGGTGATTATCAAGTTTTAAGGAGTTCTCTACCATTGTTATACGTTGGGTTTGCTGCCATCATTGCTAAGGGTCCGCGTCACGTAGATAATTGGACAGAGTTAAAGAAAAACTAGAAAGAACGCCATAAGTGTTACCTTGATAAGTTGATTCCAATTCTTGATGCAACAAGAAGAAGAGTGCCCTCTCTTAATGAAATTCGGCCAAGCCAAAATAATTGAATAATATGATCACCAAAACTGGCATCTTACAACCCTAAATGAGATATAAATAGCTAAACCCTAATTAGGGTTATTAAGTAGCGTTTGGTTGGCTAATCAAATTTTAAGAAATAATAAAGTAAATAAAGTTCTAATTTAATACAAAACAAACATGGCCCTTACTTTTTAAATAAGCATAACTAGTAGGCCTTAATACATATTAAATAATAGGCCCATATACTTGGATTAAACTTATGGGCTGCTTCTCCTCTATATCCATAGCGTCAAAGGCCTATCCACCAAGTCTTTCTTCCATGAATCGCCTTACAATGCCTTAGAAGGTAGATTTGAGCTTCTTGGCCAACGTACAAGAAAGGTCCAACGTGCAAGAAAGGTCCATGGGGGTTCATATAAAGCCTTGGGAAGTAATTTAAGGCCCATGGACAGCCCAAATAGTGTGGGGCATTTCTTATGTTGAAGGGATTAGTTTGGTTGTTTCCATACTTTATATTTTCCTTATTGGATTAGGATTTTGTTTCCATACTTTATATTTTCCTTAGTGGATTAGGATTTTGTTTCCATACTTTATGTTTTCCTTATGCAATTAGGAATGTTTTCCTTATGTAATTAGGAATGCTTTCCTTATGCAATTAGGAATGTTTTCCTTATGTAATTAGGAATGCTTTCCTTATGCAATTAGGAATGTTTTAGTTTTCCACATGCAATTAGGAATTTTGTAACCCTTATTTAAGGGCACTATTAGGCTGAATTTCAAACAACAACAATTAATAAAAATTTTCGAATTCTTCTACAAGTTCTTCTTGTGAATTTTCGTGTGAGAGAGATTAGAGTGGATTCTTTAATTCTTTCTTTGCATCAAGAATTAGGTTTCCTTATCAACAAGAGTTGTAGCATTTTCCTTCTTCTTACCAACTAAATCCTTCAATCATAGTGAGTTCGCGTCTCTTTATAGGCGTTGGGTTCCTTAGGAGGTGATTATCAAGTTTTAAGGAGTTCTCTACCATTGTTATACGTTGGGTTTGCTGCCATCGTTGCTAAGGGTCCGCGTCACGTAGATAATTGGACAGAGTTAAAGAAAAACTAGAAAGAACGCCACAAGTGTTACCTTGATAAGTTGATTCCAATTCTTGATACAACAAGAAGAAGAGTGCCCTCTCTTAATGAAATTCGGCCAAGCCAAAATAATTGAATAATATGATCACCAAAACTGACATCTTACAACCCTAAATGAGATATAAATAGCTAAACCCTAATTAGGGTTATTAAGTAGTGTTTGGTTGGCTAATCAAATTTTAAGAAATAATAAAGTAAATAAAGTTCTAATTTAATACAAAACAAACAGGGCCCTTACTTTTTAAATAAGCATAACTAGTAGGCCTTAATACATATTAAATAATAGGCCCATATACTTGGATTAAACTTATGGGTTGCTTCTCCTCTATATCCATAGCGTCAAAGGCCTATCCACCAAGTCTTTCTTCCATGAATCGCCTTACAATGCCTTAGAAGGTAGATTTGAGATTCTTGGCCAACGTACAAGAAAGGTCCAACATGCAAGAAAGGTCCATGGGGGTTCATATAAAGCCTTGGGAAGTAATTTAAGGCCCATGGACAACCCAAATATTGTAGGGCATTTCTTATGTTGAAGGGATTAGTTTGGTTGTTTCCATACTTTATATTTTCCTTATTGGATAAGGATTTTGTTTCCATACTTTATATTTTCCTTAGTGGATTAGGATTTTGTTTCCATATTTTATATTTTCATTAGTAGATTACGATTTTGTTTCCATACTTTATGTTTTCCTTATGCAATTAGGAATGTTTTCCTTATGCAATTAGGAATGTTTTCCTTATGCAATTAGGAATGTTTTAGTTTTCCACATGAAATTAGGAATTTTGTAACCCTTATTTAGGGGCACTATTAGGCAGAATTTCAAACAACAACAATTAATAAAAAATTTTGAATTCTTCTACAAGTTTTCTTGTGAATTTTCGTGTGAGAGAGATTAGAGTGAATTCTTTAATTCTTTCTTTGCATCAAGAATTAGGTTTACTTATCAACAAGAGTTGTGGCATTTTCCTTCTTCTTACCAACTAAATCCTTCAATCATAGTGAGTTCGCGTCTCTTTATAGGCGTTGGATTCCTTATGAGGTGATTATCAAGTTTCAAGGAGTTCTCTACCATTGTTATATGTTGGGTTTGCTGCCATCGTTGCTAATGGTCCACATCAAGTAGATAATTGGACAGAGTTAAAGGAAAACTAGAAAGAACGCCACAAGTGTTACCTTGATAAGTTGATTCCAATTCTTGATGCAACAAGAAGAAGAGTGCCCTCCCTTAATGAAATTCGGCCAAGCCAAAATAATTGAATAATATGATCACCAAAACTGACATCTTACAACCCTAAATGAGATATAAATAGCTAAACCCTAATTAGGGTTATTAAGTAGCGTTTGGTTGGCTAATCAAATTTTAAGAAATAATAAAGTAAATAAAGTTCTAATTTAATACAAAACAAACAGGGCCCTTACTTTTTAAATAAGCATAACTAGTAGGCCTTAATACATATTAAATAATAGGCCCATATACTTGGATTAAACTTATGGGCTGCTTCTCCTCTATATCCATAGCGTCAAAGGCCTATCCACCAAGTCTTTCTTCCATGAATCGCCTTACAATGCCTTAGAAGGTAAATTTGAGATTCTTGGCCAACGTACAAGAAAGGTCCAACGTGCAAGAAAGGTCCATGGGGGTTCATATAAAGCCTTGGGAAGTAATTTAAGGCCCATGGACAACCCAAATAGTGTGGGGCGTTTTTTATGTTGAAGGGATTAGTTTGGTTGTTTCCATACTTTATATTTTCCTTATTGGATTAGGATTTTGTTTCCATACTTTATATTTTCCTTAGTGGATTAGGATTTTGTTTCCATTCTTTATATTTTCCTTAGTGGATTAGGATTTTGTTTCCATACTTTATGTTTTCCTTATGCAATTAGGAATGTTTTCCTTATGCAATTAGGAATGTTTTAGTTTTCCACATGAAATTAGGAATTTTGTAACCCTTATTTAAGGGCACTATTAGGCCGAATTTCAAACAACAACAATTAATAAAAGTTTTTGAATTCTTCTACAAGTTCTTCTTGTGAATTTTCGTGTGAGAGAGATTAGAGTGGATTCTTTAATTCTTTCTTTGCATCAAGAATTAGGTTTACTTATCAACAAGAGTTGTGGTGTTTTCCTTCTTCTTACCAACTAAATCCTTCAATCATAGTGAGTTCGCGTCTCTTTATAGGTGTTGGATTCCTTATGAGGTGATTATCAAGTTTCAAGGAGTTCTCTACCATTGTTATACATTGGGTTTGCTGCCATCGTTGCTAATGGTCCGCGTCAAGTAGATAATTGGACAGAGTTAAAGAAAAACTAGAAAGAACGCCACAACTGTTACCTTGATAAGTTGATTCCAATTCTTGATGCAACAAGAAGAAGAGTGCCCTCCCTTAATGAAATTCGGCCAAGCCAAAATAATTGAATAATATGATCACCAAAACTGACATCTTACAACCCTAAATGAGATATAAATAGCTAAACCCTAATTAGGGTTATTAAGTAGCGTTTGGTTGGCTAATCAAATTTTAAGAAATAATAAAGTAAATAAAGTTCTAATTTAATACAAAACAAACAGGGCCCTTACTTTTTAAATAAGTATAACTAGTAGGCCTTAATACATATTAAATAATAGGCCCATATACTTGGATTAAACTTATGGGCTGCTTCTCCTCTATATCCATAGCGTCAAAGGCCTATCCACCAAGTCTTTCTTCCATGAATCGCCTTACAATGCCTTAGAAGGTAGATTTGAGCTTCTTGGCCTGTAACCTTGTAATTGGTCCATTTGGTAAAACGAGCTCCATGCCATGTTGGTCTCCTATGCTTGCTCTGTTAGCCTTGCTCATACTACCATCTTTGTTCGCATCAATCCCTCCCTCCTCAAAAAGATTCGTCCTTGAATCTGCGTCCATATCAAAAGGGGAAAGATTAGAAACTTTAAAGGTTTTAGAAACTTGATACTCACCAGGCAAGTCAATTTTATAAGCATTATCATTAATCTTTTCTAGGACTTGGAAAGGACCATCGTCTCTTGGATCCAAATTTGATTTTCTCATATTGGGAAACCTTTACTTCCTTAAATGCACTCATACCCAATCACCAGGTTTAAAAGTAACAACTTTGTGCCCCCGATTGGCTTGACATGCATAATGCTAATTCTTCTTCTCAATGTGTTGTCTAGCCTTCTCATGTATAGTCTTGACCAACTCAGCCTTCCTCTATCCATCTAGGTTAGTAATATCTTGTAATGGCAAAGGAATTAAATCCATAGGAGTAGGATTAAACCCATACACAATTTCAAAAGGTGAGAATCCAGTGGAAGAATGCAAACTACGATTATAAGCAAATTCAACTAATGGAATACACTCTTCCCATGTTCTCAAATTCTTACCTACCACAGCATGCAATAAAGTCCCTAAAGTTCTATTCACCACTTCAGTTTGTCCATCAGTTTGTGGATGACAAGTGGTAAAAAATAATAACTTAGTACCTAATTTTCCCAACAAAACTCTCCTAAAGTGGATCGAGAATTTAACATCATGATCAGAGACTATTGTCCTAGGTATACCATGCAAACGCACAACATCTCTAAAGAATAAATTAGCTATATTTGTTGTATCATCAGTTTTATGACAAGTTATAAAATGTGTCATTTTGCTAAATCTATCCACAACAACAAATATGCTCTCTACCTTTCTTTGTCCTAGGTAAACCTAACACAAAATCCATAGAAATGTCAACCCAAGGCTCATTAAGAATAGGTAGGGGTGTATACAATCTATGAGGCATAGATTTGGACTTAGCTTGCCTATGTGCAATACATTTAGAATAAATTCTTTCAACATTCCTACACATGTGTGGCCAATAAAAATGCTCAGAAAGTATATCCAAAGTCTTATGCACACCAAAATGACCCATCAATCCACCACTATGTGATTCACGCACAAGTAATTCTCTTAATGAGCATACAGGTACACATAATCGATTCCCACGAAATAAAAATCCATCATGCCTATAAAATCTTTGAAAAGCAGCATGTTCACAAGCAACATAGACATTACCAAAATCAGAATCTGTTGCATACATATCTTTAAGTTGCTCAAATCCTAACATCTTAGAACTAAGTGTAGTGATTAAAGCATACCTCCTTGATAATACATCAGCAACAACATTATCTTTACCTTGCTTGTGGTGGATCACATAAGGAAATGTCTCAATGAATTCAACCCATTTTGCATGCCTCTTATTCAGCTTCCCTTGCCTTTTCAGGTGCTTAAATGACTCATGGTCTGTATGGATCACAAATTCTTTTGGAAGCAAGTAATGTTGCCATATGTCTAGTGCTCTCACTAGGGCATATAACTCCTTGTCATAGGTAGAGTACTTTAATTGAGCTCCATTCAACTTCTCACTAAAATATGTTATGGGACATTTTTCATGCATCAACACAGCACCTATACCAATCCTAGAAGCATCACATTCAAGTTCAAAAGTTTTATCAAAGTTTGGTAAATATAAAATAGGAGCAGAACACAACCTATCTTTTAAAGAATTAAAAGCCCTATTTTGTTCATCTCCCCACTTATAACCAACATCTTTTTTAATTATTTCAGTCAAAGGAGCTGCAATGGATGAGCAATCTTTCACAAATCTTCTATAAAACTAGCTAACCCATGAAAACTCCTTACCTCAGACATACTCTTAGGCGTAGGCCATTCTTGAATAGCTTTTACCTTTTCAGCATCTACCTCAACCCCTTTAGCACTCACAACAAAACCCAAGAAAATAAGTTTATCAATACAAAAAGTACACTTCTTCAAATTAGCATACAACTTCTCTTTCCTTAGAGCCTCTAGAACTAACCTAACATGCATGATATGCTCATCTAGAGACTTATTGTATATAACAATGTCATCAAAATACACAACAACAAATTTTCTAAGGAAATTAAACAAAACATAGTTCATTAGCCTCATAAATGTGCTAGGCGCATTAGTCAAACCAAAAAGCATAACCATCCATTCATATAAACCATATTTTATTTTAAATGCAGTTTTCCACTCATCACCCTGTTTCATCCTAATTTGATGATATCCACTTTTCAAATCTATTTTAGTGAAAATACATGCACCATATAACTCATCTAACATGTCATCTAATCTAGGAATGGGATGGCAATACTTTACAGTGATTTTGTTGACTGCACGACAATCCACACACATCCTCCATGTTTCATCTTTCTTAGGTACCGACAACACTGGTACAGCACATGGGCTAAGGCTTTCTCTCACATGCCCCTTCTCCAATAATTTATCTACTTGCCTTTGAAGTTTCTTTGTCTCCTCTGGGTTACTTCTATAGGCTGGCCTATTTGGAATTACTGCTCCAGGAATAAAATCAATCTGATGCTCTGTACCCCTCAAGGGAGGGAGTCCCTTTATCATCTCTTCAGGAAAGACTTCATCAAATTCCTGTAATAAAGAAATAAAACCACTAGGCAAATTTGGGTTAAGGTCAGTCATAATCAATAAAATCTCCTTAAACCTTATTGCTATAAGTGATCTTCTACCTATGTAAGCACTCTTAAGATCTCTCTCTTTTGCAAAGAAACTCTTCTTCTTTTCACACTTATTTTCTCTCCTCTTATTGTTCCCTCCTGCAGATCTCTCTTTCTTTACCTCACTTGTGCAGTCACTCCCCATAGGGCCACATAATTGTTTCTTTTCTCTCCTGGCCTCTTGTTCCTCCATTTTTTTAGTTAACTAACTACCTGAATCCCTATTTGAAGCATTCATCATCTTAATCTGTTCTTGATACACTTTCTTTGGAGATAAAGGTGATAAAGTGAAAATCTTCCCCTTCAAACTAAAAGAATACCTATTTTTGTACCCATCATGTGTGACTTTTCTATCAAACTGCCAAGGCCTACCCAATAATAAATGTCCAGTTTGCATGAGTACTACATCACATAACACTTCATCAACATATTTTCCAATAGAAAATGGCACCACAACTTTTTTTGCTACCTTCACTTCACCACTATCATTTAGCCACTGTAGCCTATATAGTTTAGGGTGTTTTGCACACTTCAACCCTAACTTATCAACTAAGGTTGTACTAGCCACATTTGTAAAACTACCTCCATCTATAATCATGCTGCAAACTTTCCCTCCTACCAAACACCTAGTGTGAAAGATTTTTCCCTCTGTTCTATGCTCTCTTCCTTAACCTGAACATTAAGTGCACGCCTAACTACCAAAGATTCACCACAAATAGCATACTCAACCTCAACATCACTACAATCCTCCAAACTAGGCATAGAATCACAGTCAGATTTAGATTCAGATTCAATTTCTCCATTGTCCCTCATAAGAATAGTCTTTTTATTGGGACATTGTGAAGCAATATGTCCTTAACCAAACATTTAAAACACTTAATATTTCTTTGCCTATTAGAAGAATTAGAAAAATCAGTGGTACCTTTATTTGTAGAAGAGACTCCTTTTCTCTTTTCAAGCTTGCACCTTTCACCTTGGAACTTAAGTCTTTATCCTTAGACCTCATATCTTTATTCTTCTCATCTTTCTTTGGCCACCTTAAGGTCCATGTTGGGTTGTAATTGGAGGAACTCCTTACTGCCCTCTTTTGCTTGAGTTGTCTCTTCACCTTCATGGCCATGTTCACCATCTCCTCAAGCTCTATATAGTGATGTAGCTCTACCATATTGCAATATCTCTATTTAGACCTCCCAAGAATTGAGCCATTGTAGCTTCTCTATCCTCTTCAATATTTTCTCAAATCATTGCCATCTCTATCTCCTTGTGATAATCTTCTACTGACATAGACACTTGAGTGAGTCTCTGCAATTTTTGATGTAGCTCAAGATAATAGTAGGATGGTACAAATCTCCTCCTCATGACAGCCTTCATTTCTGCCCACGTCTCAATAGGCTTCTCTCCATTTCTTATTCTTGTAAGTTTTAGTTGTCCCCACCATATCGATGCATATTCTGTAAACTCAACTGCTGCTAACTTCACATTCTTTCCCTCTGAGTAGTTATGACAATCAAATATAAGCTCCACCTTCCTTTCCCACTCTAGGTATGTTTCAGCATCATTCCTTTCTACAAATGTTCGAATCTTCATCTTTATGGAATTGATGTTGCTATCTCTCCTTCCTGGCCTCCTATCTCCTCCTGGCCTTCTATCTCTTCTAGGCCTAACCCTTAAAGATTGGTTGATACGAACTAGCCACGAGGTAAGGATCCATTGGTGCTTCCAAATGGGCCATTGACTAGGAGCCGAGCTAAGAAGTTTGGAGCAGCTATGGGATTGCATATTCAAGATCAAATTTCAAAGGAAGTGACTGAAATGGCAATGGAAAAGTGCACAATAGAGCTTGAAGAAGGCACACCAAAGCTGATTATGATGCTTAGTGTGGAAGCTAAAGGCTAGCTAAAGAGGTCCAACATGCAAGAAAGGTCCATGGGGGTTCATATAAAGCCTTGGGAAGTAATTTAAGGCCCATGGACAGCCCAAATAGTGTGGGGCGTGTTCTTATGTTGAAGGGATTTAGTTTGGTTGTTTCCAAACTTTATATTTTCCTTAGTGGATTAGGATTTTATTTCCATACTTTATATTTTCCTTAGTGGATTAGGATTTTGTTTCCATACTTTATATTTTCCTTAGTGGATTAGGATTTTGTTTCCATACTTTATATTTTCCTTAATGGGTTAGGATTTTGACTTTGTAGCTTTCCTTTTCCCATTAGAATTAGGGTTTCGGATTTTTGTGTGCCTTTTAGTATAAATAGGGCCTTATTTTTCTTGTAAGGGGACTTTTTTTTGACATATTATTATTAAAAATTTTCGAATTCTTCTACAAGTTCTTCTTGTGAATTTTCGTGTGAGAGAGATTAGAGTGGATTCTTTAATTCTTTCTTTGCATCAAGAATTAGGTTTACTTATCAATGAAAGTTGTGGTGTTTTCCTTCTTCTTACCAGCTAAATCCTTCAATCATAGTGAGTTCGCGTCTCTTTATAGGCGTTGGGTTCCTTAGGAGGTGATTATCAAGTTTCAAGGAGTTCTCTACCATTGTTATACGTTGGGTTTGCTGCCATCGTTGCTAAGGGTCTGCGTCATTTGGTATCAGAGCCTTGCTACAAGGTAATTTTTATCTACTTTGTCTTTCTAGGGTTTGTTAATTTAGGTCTTTTAAGTTTCTGTGTTTTAGGGCTCTTAGAGAGTCTAGTCTTTAATTTTCGAAAAAAAGAGTCATATTTCAAATTTCGAAAAGTCTAAAGATTGTTCAAAGAGTAATTCAAAACCTAGGAAAAGGAGTCTGATTGAAATTCAAAACCTAGGCCTTGCATCTGAATTGGATTCGAAACCAAGATTAGGGTTCTTGAAAGAAAGCAAAAGCTAGAGTTTTTGTTCAAGTTTGATTTCGATTTGATTTTGAGTGAATCTGGGGTTGCGAATTAAGTCCAGATTTCAAAAAGTTCTTGGGAGTAAATTAAGTCCCGAATCAAGGGGATAGTGAGAGGAAGCAAAAAAAAAAGAGTACAAAACCACCTCAAGAAAAATTGTTTGATATTCTTGCTATTTGGGTGCTAAGGATCAGATCTAGGTGGGTCAGAAGTAATAAAAATTTTTTGGGCGAAAAATTTCACCTTTTGAGGGGCTTTTGGAATTCGAAAATCAGACCTTAATATTCATATTATTTGAGTGTTATAGGTGGGAATTAGAGTCTAGAAGCTAGCATTTTGGGTAGAATTGATTAGGTCCATAAAGCAGCTTGCCAAGTGTGGGTTGTTTTTGATTCATTATATCCAAATTTGTCTTGTTTATTGGCTTCATTGTTTCTGATTTCTTTATCTAGCTTTTAATTCCATTACATTGCTAAGTATCATTTGCTTGTGCCAATACTTGGTTTTATATCGTGTAGTGCAAATTACCTTGCATTGCCTCCGGATACTTGTCTTGTTTTCTATCTAGTTATAGGATTTAGGTTCTAGTTTCTTGAACGACTTGACAATTGTTGGTTGGTAAGCTTGGTTCTGAAGTGCAATCAAGGAAGATAAGAAAAGTGAGGTAATTCTAAACACTTGAGTGAATTTCGATTATTACTAATCTTGTTTCTTTGAGTTTGTTTGTAACACCCCCATACCCTATATAAATACTATACATATACCGGGTATACATACAGTACGTATATAAAGTATAAGAATGTCACTTTTTGTTACAATTTAAAAACCTTTAACTGAGTTCAAACAATATTACATTAATTTAAAGAACATTTACAAAATCATTATACTTTTAATGATCTTACACATATATATAATAATCTTATCTTTACCAAAACTTCATTTATACATATGAATACATTCTTGTCAGAAATACAACATAATTAAATTATACATGTATGCATCACCTTCTAGTTGGTCTCGACATACTCTTACTCTTCTCGTGGCATAACGATTGGCTTTAGATCTACCACCTACTCACCTGCGCGATTACACAACCGCGCTAAGCCCGAGAGCTTAGTAGTACAAATAAATAATATAAACATATTCACATGCTAACTTCACGTATCCTTATTTTCTTATCATGTTTTCCCATTTCAATTACACTTTTCAAACATTTCTACTAATCTCATAATTATATACAGATACACATATCATTAATACAAACTACAATTCCATGACTTATAAGAACATTCATAACTAATACTTACAATATCCACATCCATACACATTTTACATGTCATACTATATTTTCAGAATCTCATCTTTCAACTTAGCTTCTCAAGCCATATTTCTTTTCAATAGTTTACTTATGTATTGTAATCATATCATACTTTATAACATTACAAGTCCTTACTTTATTCAAGTAATTCATTATTCATTCATTTCACATTTCATAAATTACATTGAAAATAAGGAAAAGCATGGGCCCAAAAGAAACTAATATGTTATTCAAAGTTCAGAGTTACTGCTTTGGTCCATATAATAATCATCAAGCCTGTACGCAACATATATATATATCCCTATCCATGGATAGTGTAACAGACCCAGTCTCTTGGACCTCAACCCGGTTAGAACCGAGGAAATCCTCAACCCGGCTAGACTGTTACTGTTTTTGAGGCTTACGACCCAGTCTTTTCACCCCAAAAACATCACATTTCACATTTATCATTTCACATTTTTCAACTAGAATCGGCTTACGACCCGGTCTTTTCACCTATCTAGTGATTCATTGGCATGCCGCCAAACTCAGAACTCTGAAAGTTGAATAACACATTAGGCACACAATCTTTTCATTTATTTATATCTTCGTACATTTCTTTCTCAATTCATTTCTCATTTCATTCTCATAGTCAAGTAGGCAATCATGCCTTCATTATCTCATTTGCATTATCATAGCCAACAACCATGGCCTCATATCTCATAATATCTCAAATCACATTTCATATTTCACCATTGATATATACATAGCAATTTACATTATTCATAGATTTAGAATCTTCAAAATACATTCCACATATTTCACATTGTGCACAATATAGCACTATTCATATGCATTATCAATGTAATAGGTTACTTAACACATTTATAACCAAATGTGTTAAGGTCCAAAGACATAAAAATATATGCAATCAAATAGGGTTTGTACTTACCTCATGAGCAATCACACCACACCAAACTCACCTTCCAATAATCCTCAACACTTGGATTAGGGCAAAACAACTTCTTCATAACCTAATTCACAAAGAATAACACACACTTACTCAAAGATACACATGAATTCAATACAATTATTCCTTTAATAATCTCATACTATACCCTTAGATCACAAATTACAAACCAACTTCTCTCTCTAAGACCCCACGACCGTGGCCTACCAACCCCTATGGGCGTGGCATAGCAAACAATTCTGCCCAATCTTTCTAAAATCCCCACGGTCGTGGCCTTCCAACCCCTACGGCCGTGGCATAGAAAATGAATCTGTCTCCCTTGCTCAACACCCCCACGACCATGGCTTCCAATGGCCACGGTCGTGGCAACCTAGGGCCACGGGCGTGGCATCCACAATGCCTCTGTTTCCAGACCAAACTCATGTATTCTATGTTTTCAACTTCATTAAACACAAACATACATCAATCATATCTCAATTACTCAATTTTCCAACTCATTTATATTAAACCCTTATTAAACTATTTCAATAAATCATCATCATCCTCACAAATAACCATATTATCATCATCTAAATACCAATTTAACATATCTATAAACTTTAATCTTTCATTATCATCATTTTCACACACTCTAACCATATCAACTATAAACTCAATCAATAGAAATCAATATAAAGAAATGAATACTTACTTGAATATTTTACCAAATCTTCAATCTCCACCTTCAACTCTCTTAAAGTCCTTAAGAATTTGATGTATATGTAGATAAAATCACCTCTCTTTCTCTCTCTCTCTCTCTCTCTCTCTCTCTCTCTCTCTCTCTCTCTCTCTCTCTCGTACAAGAAGAAGAAGAATAATGAGAAGAAGGAAGAAAGAAAGAAAATCTTCTTTCTTTATTCATACTTATCATATATATATAATAATAATATAATTAAATATTTTCTAAAATATTCTCCACCACCACTTTCATCCTTTGACTTTTCTTTTCTTCTTTTTCTTTTATTATTATTATTATTATTATTATTATTATTATTATTATTATTATTATTATTATATAAACTTACTTTTCCTACACCACTTTATACATTATATATATGTGATCTATATGTTGGTATATGTATATCTCTTTTATATTACATTTATATTTTCCATATTTTCCAAATACCATATGTATACATATTATCCTCCATATACATCTATCTCTTATAATATTTCCTTTATTATTAATGTATCTTCCTTTCTCTTTCCATTAAACATATACTTTAAATCCAAATACAACAATAACTCCAAAACTTTTAAGGTATACTTTGGGATATTACAATTCTCTCCCCCTTAAATAATTTCTTCCTCGAAATTATCTAGTATAATAGTAATCCATTCTTAACACAATACCATCTTAACTTCCATATGAAGTTAATTATATTCTTAAGTTATTATGTCATCAAATCATATAACTTTTACTCTCCCCCTTAGAGTCAATCATCTTCTCTAAATTTCATAGCTCATCATTATATATATTTATATATCTTATTACTTTCTCAACAAAGCAATCAAGATAATTCCTCACATTCCCAATGAATTTACCTTAATACAAAAATCAGATCATCTTATAATATACTTATAGTTCGTCTAATCATTATCTTCAAGATATTTTATTACTTCATCTCTTCATAATTACTTTCTTAACTTTAACTTTAAAAATCATTGATTTATATCTTATTATTGTTTATCCCGTCATTACACTCACTTTCAGAATAGACTTTGATCAAACCTTAATTGATAACAAGATCCTTATTTTTCACACACTTGATTCCTTCTTTAGCATGCTTTTCACTTAACATGCATATTAATACAATGCCTTTCAACTTATTTTATAGATAATCAATCTTTTCCCTTTTATCATTATTTACAACTGATATAACTCCATTCATTCATGTCCATTCACATTTTAAAATTTTACATCATATACATTATCATGTAAATTTTTTATACTCTTAGTACAACTATACATATTAAATTTCAGTAATGATTCACAACCTTAGCCAAATCCAGATCAATTGATCTATCTGTCACAATATACCCACGTTTCAATCTTGTTCAATTCAAACCAACGATTAATTTATTTAAACTTATCATGAAATTTCACAATATACATATATATATATATAACCTAATTCCATTAGAGCAAACTTATATTCAATTCCTGATCTCATCAGATCCATATTCAATCAAATTATCATGATAACAAATCACTTCAAATTATCTTTCATTATACACAGTTTATTTTCTATTATCTTAGTATAATTTCCACCAATTCTCATGATAATCTCATACCATTTTTACTATCTATAGTGCATTCACTTAAACCTTAAGCCCATCCACTTATTCACTTTATACCATAAACATATTTAGTATAACTTTCAGTCACATTTTGTAATTTCTCCCTTTTAATATCTCCTCACATTTCATACCATTACTATATTTACAATAATTACCTTTATATCACATTATCCATAACTCAAAACATTTTCATAATTCTCTTTTCTCTCCTTACTTTCATAATTATAACCAAATTTCTAACATAAAATGATAAGGTACAACTTTACCCATCATAACTCTTAACTATACTTCTAAAACATAGTTATCAATCTCACCAAATCTGTATTACAGTCATATTATCTCAGTCCCAAATCTGTGGATAACAAAACTAACCGGTCAGATATACTAAACAAAACATATGGCCTTAAGAGATTTATAATCAAGTCTGTGACTTATAAATCAATACTGTCCTTCTATTATTCTGCTTCGAACTTTTCCAATTACAATGCTAATTTGTATCGCAAGAGTTACATATTCATTTCTAAACTTTGGCTACACCAAAATTTAACACATTGCAACTCCATTTCAACCCAATTTGTACTCAATTATATGATCATTATTAGCTTAATTCATGTTTTAACATTTCTTACATATACATATTCAATCATATGCAAATCTAACACAATTTCCATTTGCTACTCCATTTCTAATCTATCTTTTTAGAATTTGCATATATTATACTTCCCTTCTTCCTTTCACTTTCTTATTATACTCATGTACATAGAACATTTCCACATGTAAATACCTTGGAACTCAAAATATTATATGATCATCAAGTTCAGTGATCACTATAACAATTTCCACTGTCCAGTATTACTCAAGTCCATTCCACTCTCAATTCCATCATATAATTCACCTATCTTTACACAGTTCAAGACTTAATCTCTCTTAGGTCCACTAATACATGCAATATCATTCTTAATATCATTAAACCAGTAGTTATACCACATACACATTCATAGAGCACATTTATAATGTGATTTACTTTCCACATTTCTTATATACTTCATTTACAGTCATATTGAAAAACTCATTTCACATATCCTATACATGTATACACATAATTATATATGTATATTTAATTTTTCTTTTACATACAATCCATACAAATTTAACATTTATTACTTTTCTTTGAATAGTATCATTCTCATTCTTTTGACATGACTTAAATTATTTATCAACTCAACATATATATATTTACTCTAATCATAATGATATTTCACAGAAATCTTAGTCACATTTCCAATGTGACATTTCTTTCCCCCCTTTTTTTTTACAAATATTTAATATACCTCCATATCCATTTTTACCCTTTTAAATCAAATGACTTAAAGTAACTCATTTTCACTCTCTCAATCACTTTCTTTTTACTTCAAAACAAATTCTCATACTATCAATCACATTACTCAATTCATAATACTTTCATGTGCAATATTATTCATTTCACATAGCTCATGTATTGAATATACATTAAACTATCAATATCTAAATAATCTTTATCAAATTCCATTAAAACTTTAACTTTTCAACTTACTACTTCACCTAAACTTCAATTTACTAATCTCATTCTTTTTTCTTAAAATCAACTTTAAAAACATCTCATATATATACATACCAGAAAGCAACATCAAAACATATAATTTTCACAATTATTAAAGCTCATTTCAAAAATTCAAATATCACATCTTACCACCATTAACATGAGCTTTAACAACACTCAAGCATATCACATTTCTAACATTGAAATTACAATGTTTGCATTAAAATATCAATGCAAACAACACCATTATATTTCCTTACATTAACCAGCATCATCTCTTTCTCTTTAAAAAAAAACCTTAATTTTACATACCCAAACTTTAAATTGTCACACTTTGTCTATACCAATTAACTTACTCAATATTCCACCATACTCTCTTCATATTGATAACATATCTATCCACATTAACAATCCAACAATATATCCTCTCTTTAATAATCCAAACATAAGGTTTATTAGAAAGAGATCCAAACTGTAGAGGAAAGAGTACATACTTTAATCTTGATTTTATTTTTAACTCATTTCCAACTTTATTCTCCTATTCATTTCTTTATACTTCAAACACATTTAACAATTTACTTTACTTTACTTGAATAAATTCTCATTCTTTAATTTATCAATTAAACTTATATAAGTTTTTTTTTTTAATCATTTCTTTCTCTAATTTTCCTTTCATGTAGAACTTCATCCACATAATATCAGCCATCTCCTCTAATTCAAACACAGTACAATTCACATAAGGCCACATCCAAGACCAACCTAGGTGTTAATGCATATGCATGTATTACAAATTTCATTTCAAAACTTTTCCTTTTTAATTCTATTTAGACTTTTCAAAACCTTTTTCTTTTTAATTCCACTTAGGCCGAGAATCTCGAACCTAAGCTCTGATACCAAAATAATTGTAACACCCCCATACCCTATATAAATACTATACATATACCGGGTATACATACAGTACGTATATAAAGTATAAGAATGTCACTTTTTGTTACAATTTAAAAACCTTTAACTGAGTTCAAACAATATTACATTAATTTAAAGAACATTTACAAAATCAATATACTTTTAATGATCTTACATATATATATATAATAATCTTATCTTTACCAAAACTTCATTTATACATATGAATACATTCTTGTCAGAAATACAGCATAATTAAATTATACATGTATGCATCACCTTCTAGTTGGTCTCGACATACTCTTACTCTTCTCGTGGCATAACGATTGGCTTCAAATCTACCACCTACTCACCTGTGCGATTACACAACTGCGCTAAGCCCGAGAGCTTAGTAGTACAAATAAATAATATAAACATATTCACATGCTAACTTCATGTATCCTTATTTTCTTATCATGTTTTCCCATTTCAATTACACTTTTCATACATTTCTACTAATCTCATAATTATATACAGATACACATATCATTAATACAAACTACAATTCCATGACTTATAAGAACATTCATTACTAATACTTACAATATCCACATCCATACACATTTTACATGTCATACTATATTTCAGAATCTCATCTTTCAACTTAGCTTCTCAATCCATATTTCTTTTCAATAGTTTACTTATGTATTGTAATCATATCATACTTTATAAGATTACATGTCCTTATTTTATTCAAGTAATTCATTATTCATTCATTTCACATTTCATAAATTACATTGAAAACAAAGACAAGCATGGGCCCAAAAGAAACTAATATGTTATTCAAAGTTCAGAGTTACTGCTTTGGTCCATATCATAATCATCAAGCCCGTAGGCAACATATATATATCCCTATCCATGGATAGTGTAACAGACCCAGTCTCTTAGACCTCAACCTGGTTAGAACCGAGGAAATCCTCAACCCGGCTAGACTGTTACTGTTTTTGAGGCTTACGACCCAGTCTTTTCACCCCAAAAACATCACATTTCACATTTATCATTTCACATTTTTCAACTAGAATCGGCTTACGACCCGGTCTTTTCACCTATCTAGTGATTCATTGGCATGCCGCCAAACTCAGAACTCTGAAAGTTGAATAACACATTAGGCACACAATCTTTTCATTTATTTATATCTTCGTACATTTCTTTCTCAATTCATTTCTCATTTCATTCTCATAGTCAAGTAGGCAATCATGCCTTCATTATCTCATTTGCATTATCATAGCCAACAACCATGGCCTCATATCTCATAATATCTCAAATCACATTTCATATTTCATCATTGATATATACATAGCAATTTACATTATTCATAGATTTAGAATCTTCAACATACATTCCACATATTTCACATTGTGCACAACATAGCATTATTCATATGCATTATCAATGTAATAGGTTACTTAACACATTTATAACCAAATGTGTTAAGGTCCAAAGACATAAAAATATATGCAATCAAATAGGGTTTGTACTTACCTCATGAGCAATCACACCACACCAAACTCACCTTCCAATAATCCTCAACACTTGGATTAGGGCAAAACAACTTCTTCACAACCTAATTCACAAATAATAACACACACTTACTCAAAGATACACATGAATTCAATACAATTATTCCTTTAATAATCTCATACTATACCCTTAAATCACAAATTACAAACCAACTTCTCTCTCTAGGACCCCCACGACCGTGGCCTACCAACCCCTATGGGCGTGGCATAGCAAACAATTCTGCCCAATCTTTCTCGTGGCCTTCCAACCCCCACGGTCGTGGCATAGCAAATGAATCTGTCTCTCTTGCTCAACACCCCCACGACCATGGCTTCCAATGGCCACGGTTGTGGCAACCTAGGGCCACGGGCGTGGCATCCACAATGCCTCTATTTCCGGACCAAACTCATGTATTCTATGTTTTCAACTTCATTAAACACAAACATACATCAATCATATCTCATTTACTCAATTTTCCAAATCATTTATATTAAACCCTTATTAAACTATTTCAATAAATCATCATCATCCTCACAAATAACCATATTATCATCATCTAAATACCAATTTAACATATCTATAAACTTTAATCTTTCATTATCATCATTTTCACACACCCTAACCATATCAACTATAAACTCAATCAATAGAAATCAATATAAAGAAATGAATACTTACTTGAATATTTTACCAAATCTTCAATCTCCACCTTCAACTCTTTTAAAGTCCTTAAGAATTTGATGTATATGTAGATAAAATCACCTCTCTCTCTCTCTCTCTCTCGTACAAGAAGAAGAAGAATAATGAGAAGAAGGAAGAAAGAAAGAAAATCTTCTTTCTTTATTCATACTTATCATATATATATATATAATAATAATAATATAATTAAATATTTTCTAAAATATTCTCCACCACCACTTTCATCCTTTGACTTTTCTTTTCTTCTTTTTCTTTTATTATTATTATTATTATTATTATTATTATTATTATTATTATTATATAAACTTACTTTTCCTACACCACTTTATACATTATATATATGTGATCTATATGTTGGTATATGTATATCTCTTTTATATTACATTTATATTTTCCATATTTTCCAAATACCATATGTATACATATTATCCTCCATATACATCTATCTCTTATAATATTTCCTTTATTATTAATTTATCTTCCTTTCTCTTTCCATTAAACATATACTTTAAATCCAAATACAACAATAACTCCAAAACTTTTAAGGTATAC
The DNA here is from genome assembly GCA_947685225.1 of Garcia nutans. Classification (NCBI taxonomy): domain Eukaryota; kingdom Viridiplantae; phylum Streptophyta; class Magnoliopsida; order Malpighiales; family Euphorbiaceae; genus Garcia; species Garcia nutans. Next base: position 24,731,892 of record CANTUV010000044.1, read on the forward strand.
TTTGGGATATTACATTGTTTGTTTGTTAACATGGCTGGAAAAGGAGAAGAGACTAGCAAAGAAGGAGCTATAGCCGAAAGCTTGGCTAGGCTTAATGAGACTTTGGCAGCAATGCTTGGTCGAATGGAGATGATGGATACTAGATTGCAAGAGAATGCAGCACGGCAAGCACAACAAATGCAACAAGTGCAACAAATTCAGCAAGTGCAACAAGGGCAGCCAGCCGCACATCCAAATCCCATAATGCGAGCTAGAAGAGTGCTTAGGAGAGAAGGGCAAGGAAATCTTGAAGCCCTAGAAGCAGCCAAAAGGGTAGAAGATGAAAATAAAGGTGGAAATCAACCTACCACTGATGGTGACCTTACTTCCATCAAGATGAAGATTCCTTCCTTTGAAGGGAAGAACAGTGCAGAAGAGTTCATAGAATGGGAGAGGAAAGTTGAGTAGATTTTTGAATGCCATAACTACACCGAAGAGAAGAAATCAGTTTTGGCAGCCGTAGAGTTCAAAGGGTATGCTACCTTTTGGTGGGATCAATTGAAAGCTAATAAAAGAGGGAAAGGTATGAGGCCTATTCCTGAATGGTCAACCTTGAAAGAACTAATGAGAAGCCGATTTGTACCATCTCACTACATTCGGGATTTGTGCAATCGACTAGCAAGACTAGTTCAAGGTGGAAGAAGTGTGGAAGAGTACCACAAAGAGATGGAGATTATCATGGCTAGGGCAAATATTGATGAAGATGAAGACAAGAAGATGTCATGATTTCTTGGGGGATTGAATTTGAACATAGCCAATGAATTGGAGATGTATGAATTCAACACAATGGAGGAGTTAGTTCAAAAGGCCATGAAGATAGAGAGAAGATTGAAGAATAAAGCTATTTCGAAAACTGGCTACTCTAAAGCTAGTGGAAATTTTTCAAACTTCAAGGGTTCAAGTTCGAGTGGAGGTTCCTACAAAGGGGATTACAAGGGTTCTTTCCAAAATAATTCTTCCTACAATCCTAATTTCAAGAAGCCGAATGATGGGGATGCAAAAATAGCCAAGGAAACACCTTTTAGACCTACTCCAAGTAGGGAAATTAAATGCTACAAGTGTTTGGGAAGTGGACACATTGCTTCTCAATGTCCGAATAAGAGGGTGATGATTGCTACCCATGAAGGGGAAATTGAATCAGAATCTGAACATGAAGAAGAAGAGGAGGCCGAATGTGGTGATAGGGCAAAATATGATGAAGAGGCTTGGGAGAATCAAGTCTTGAATGCTGAACATGGAGAGATGCTTGTTACTAGAAGAGCCTTGAATATTCAAGTCAAGGAAGAAGGCTTGGATCAAAGGGAGAATCTTTTCCACTCTAGGTGTTTGGTGAATGGTAAGGTTTGTACACTTATCATTGATGGTGGAAGTTGTACCAATGCTGCTAGTACTACAATGGTGGATAAATTGGGGTTAGCTTGTTTTAAACATCCCAATCCTTACAAGTTGCAATGGTTCAATGAAGCTGGGGAAGTAAAAGTGTTGAAGCAAGTCAAGGTACCATTCTCCATTGGGTGGTATAAAGATGAGGTTTTGTGTGATGTAGTGCAAATGTAAGCTGGACATTTGCTATTAGGAAGACCATGGCAGCATGATAGAAGGGCACAACATAATGGTTTTTCTAATAAGTATACCTTTACTTATGAAGGAAAGAAGGTTGTTCTAGCACCATTATCACCTCAAGAGGTGTATGAAGATTAAAAGAGGATGCTAGAGAGGGAGAAAGAAGTTTCAGCCAACATGAACCAAGGGGGTTCAAATTCGGCCAATGATGTTTCTTTAACACCCAAGGTAATTCTAAGGGTACAAAACCAAGAAAAACAACCCTATCTAGACAAAAAGAACACTTCTTAAGCTTAGCATAAAGGTTTTGCTCCCTAAGGATTTCAAGCACTTTCCTAACATGTTCAACATGTTCTTCCTCAGTTTTGCTATAAATCAGAATATCATCAAAGTAAACTACCACAAACTTACCTAAATAAGCTCTCAAAACATGGTTCATTAATCTCATGAAAGTACTAGGTGCATTAGATAAACCAAAAGGCATAACTAACCATTCATACAAACCATATTTCATTTTGAAGGCAGTCTTACATTCATCTCCAGGCTTCATGCGAATTTGATGATAACCACTCATAAGATCAATCTTTGTGAAATATTTCGCCCCATGCAATTCGTCCAACATGTCATCAAGTCTAGGAATGGGATGTCTATATTTCACAGTAATCTTGTTCACAGCCCTACAATCAACACACATCCTCCAAGAACCATCTTTCTTGGGTACTAATAAGACTGGAACGGCACAAGGACTAAGGCTCTCGCGAACCAAGCCTTTCTCCAAAAGCTCTTCAACTTGTCTTTGCATCTCTTTTGTCTCCATAGGATTGCTCCTATATGCTGGCCGGTTTGGAATTGTAGAACCGGGTATAAAGTTAATTTGATGTTCAATCCCTCTTAATGGCGGCAAACCACTAGGAAGGTCTTCAGGAAACACATCCTTAAAATCATGCAACAAAGACACAAAACTAGAAGGTAAAGAATCAAGAGATTCTTCACTGTCAGCAAGTAATGATTCTTTATACATAATAATGAGTACAAGCTGCCCTATATCTATCTCTCTTTCTCTTGCATAAAAAGTATGTTTTTCTTTTTCTCCTTGCTTATTTTTTCTCATCAATGGGCCATTTATTTGCTTGCTTACTTTCTTTTGACTCTCGGCCTCTTTTCCCTTTCTGCACTCACTCACTTTATTATTTTCTCTCTCCCTACCCTTAGAATTACCTTGGGTGTTAAAGAAACATCATTGGCCAAATTTGAACCCCCTTGGTTCATGTTGGCCAAAACTTCTTTCTCCCTCTCTAGCATCCTCTTCTGATCTTCATACACCTCTTGAGGTGATAATGGTGCTAGAACAACCTTCTTTCCCTCATAAGTAAAGGTATACTTATTAGAAAAGCCATCATGTTGTGCCCTTCTATCATGCTGCCATGGTCTTCCTAATAGCAAATGTCCAGCTTGCATTGGCACTACATCACACAAAACCTCATCTTTATACCACCCAATGGAGAATGGTACCTTGACTTGCTTCAACACTTTTACTTCCCCAGCTTCATTGAACCATTGCAACTTGTAAGGATTGGGATGTTTAAAACAAGCTAACCCCAATTTATCCACCATTGTAGTACTAGCAGCATTGGTACAACTTCCACCATCAATGATAAGTGTACAAACCTTACCATTCACCAAACACCTAGAGTGGAAAAGATTCTCCCTTTGATCCAAGCCTTCTTCCTTGACTTGAATATTCAAGGCTCTTCTAGTAACAAGCATCTCTCCATGTTCAGCATTCAAGACTTGATTCTCCCAAGCCTCTTCATCATATTTTGCCCTATCACCACATTCGGCCTCCTCTTCTTCTTCATGTTCAGATTCTGACTCAATTTCCCCTTCATGGGTAGCAATCATCACCCTCTTATTCGGACATTGAGAAGCAATGTGTCCACTTCCCAAACACTTGTAGCATTTAATTTCCCTACTTGGAGTAGGTCTAGAAGGTGTTTCCTTGGCTATTTTTGCATCCCCACCATTCGGCTTCTTGAAATTAGGATTGTAGGAAGAATTATTTTGGAAAGAACCCTTGTAATCCCCTTTGTAGGAACCTCCACTCGAACTTGAACCCTTGAAGTTTGAAAAATTTCCACTAGCTTTAGAGTAGCCAGTTTTTGAAATAGCTTTATTCTTCAATCTTCTCTCTATCTTCATGGCCTTTTGAACTAACTCTTCCATTGTGTTGAATTCATACATCTCCAATTCATTGGCTATGTTCAAATTCAATCCCCCAAGAAATCATGACATCTTCTTGTCTTCATCTTCATCAATATTTGCCCTAGCCGTGATCATCTCCATCTCTTTGTGGTACTCTTCCACACTTCTTCCACCTTGAACTAGTCTTGCTAGTCGATTGTACAAATCCCGAATGTAGTGAGATGGTACAAATCGGCTCCTCATTAGTTCTTTCAAGGTTGACTATTCAGGAATAGGCCTCGTACCTTTCCCTCTTCTATTAGCTTTCAATTGATCCCACCAAAAGGTAGCATACCCTTTGAACTCTACGGCTGCCAAAACTGATTTCTTCTCTTTGGTGTAGTTATGGCATTCAAAAATCTACTCAACTTTCCTCTCCCATTCTATGAACTCTTCTGCATTGTTCTTCCCTTCAAAGGAAGGAATCTTCATCTTGATGGAAGTAAGGTCACCATCAGTGGTAGGTTGATTTCCACCTTCATCTTCATCTTCTACCCTTTCGACTGCTTCTAGAGCTTCAAGATTTCCTTGCCCTTCTCTCCTAAGCACTCTTCTAGCTCGCATTATGGGATTTGGATGTGCGGCTGGCTGCCCTTGTTGCACTTGCTGAATTTATTGTGCTTGCCGTGCTGCATTCTCTTGCAATCTAGTATCCATCATCTCCATTCGACCAAGCATTGCTGCCAAAGTCTCATTAAGCCTAGCCAAGCTTTCGGCCATAGCTCCTTCTTTGCTAGTCTCTTCTCCTTTTCCAGCCATGTTAACAAACAAACAAACTCAAAGAAATAAGATTAGTAATAATCAAAATTCACTCAAGTGTTTAGAATTACCTCACTTTTCTTGTCTTCCTTGATTGCACTTCAGAACCAAGCTCACCAACCAATAATTGTCAAGTCGTTCAAGAAACTAGAACCTAAATCCTAGAACTAGATAGAAAACAAGACAAGTATCCGGAGGCAATGCAAGGTAATTTGCACTACTCGATATAGAACCAAGTATCGACACAAGCAAATGATACTTAGCAATGTAAAGAAATTAAAAGCTAGATAAAGAAATCAGAAACAACGAAGACAATAAACAAGACAAATTTGGATATAATGAATCAAAAACAACCCACACTTGGCAAGCTGCTTTATGGACCTAATCAATTCTACCCAAAACGCTAGCTTCTAGACTCTAATTCCTACCTATAACACTCAAATAACATGAATATTAAGGTCTGATTTTCGAATTCCAAAAGCCCCTCAAAAGGTGAAATTTTTCGCCCAAAAATTTTATTACTTCTCACCCACCTAGATCTGATCCTTAGCACCCAAATAGCAAGAATATCAAACAATTTTTGTTGAGGTGATTTTGTTTTTTTTTTTTTTGCTTCCTCTCACTATCCCCTTGATTCGGGACTTAATTTACTCCCAAGAGCTTTTCGAAATCTGGACTTAATTCGCAACCCCAGATTCACTCAAAATCAAATCAAAATCAAATTTGAACAAAAACTCTAGCTTTTGCTTTCTTTCAAGAACTCTAATCTTGGTTTCGAATCCAATTTAGATGCAAGGCTTAGGTTTCGAAATTCAATCAGACTCCTTTTCCTAGGTTTCGATTACTCTTTGAACAATCTTTAGACTTTTTCAATTTTGATATATGACTCTTTTTCGAAAATTAAAGACTAGACTCTCTAAGAACCCTAAATCGCAGAAATTTAAAAGACCTAAATTAACAAACCCAAGAAAGACAAAGTAGATAAAAATTACCTTGTAGCAAGGCTCTGATACCAAATGACGCGGACCCTTAGCAACGATGGCAGCAAACCCAACTTATAACAATGGTAGAGAACTCCTTGAAACTTGATAATCACCTCCTAAGGAACCCAACGCCTATAAAGAGATGCGAACTCACTATGATTGAAGGATTTAGTTGGTAAGAAGAAGGAAAACGCCACAACTCTTGTTGATAAGTAAACCTAATTCTTGATGCAAAGAAAGAATTAAAGAATCCACTCTAATCTCTCTCACACGAAAATTCACAAGAAGAACTTGTAGAAGAATTCGAAAATTTTTATTAAATGTTGTATATCAAATTCGGCCTAATAGTGCCCTTAAATAAGGGTTACAAAATTCCTAATTGCATATGGAAAATTAAGACTAAAACATTCCTAATTGAATAAGGAAAACATTCCTAATTGCATAAGGAAAACATTCCTAATTGCATTAAGGAAAAACATTCCTAATTGCATAAGGAAAACATTCCTAATTGCATAAGGAAAAACATTCCTAATTGCATAAGGAAAATATAAAGTAATCCTAATCCATTAAGGAAAATATGAAGTATGGGAACAAAATCCTAATCAACTAAGAAAAATATAAAGTATGGAAACAAAATCCTATTTTTAAGCCTTCCATAATGATATAAAACGTGGCCCATTAAACAGAATTAATAATCTTTAAGCAATAGGTCCATCCAGCTATTCTCACAGGGCTTCAGAAATCTCACAGGTACGTGTGAAACTGGCTGCACTCCAAGCTTTTCTTCCAATCACTTCCATCATCTTACTAAGGCCTTAAATTACTTCCCAAGGCTTTATATGAATCCCCATGGACCTTTCTTGCACGTTGGACCTCTTTAGCTAGCCTTTAGCTTCCATTTTCACACTAAGCATCATAATCAGCTTTGGTGTGCCTTCTTCAAGCTCTATCTCCATCTTCTTGAATGATAATTCTTGAAGCTCTTTGGAAATCTCTTCTTGAATATGCAAAACCATACTAGCTTGATATCTCTTTGCCTTGCTCCTAGTGATTGGTCCACTTGCTAGCTTCAAGGGATCCTTTCTTGCATCATTCTTACCAACTAAATCCTTCAATCATAGTGAGTTCGCGTCTCTTTATAGGCGTTGGGTTCCTTAGGAGGTGATTATCAATTTTTAAGGAGTTCTCTACCATTGTTATACGTTGGGTTTACTGCCATCGTTGCTAAGGGTCCGCGTCATTGGTTGTCATCTTCATCTTCATCAGGTTCATCATGGGACTCTATATCTTCTTCATCATAAGTTTGTTGCCTAGTGTCCCTCCGCTTTGTTGATGTAGCTCCTGATTGTTGGGATTGATTAATAACCTCAACTTCATCCCTCAAATTCATAACATCTAAACTAAACTTCTCAAATTGGTTTTGCATAGCCTTCATCACGAAAACTACATCTTTCATGCTCATGTCGCCACTCTTGCCTCCCTCCTCTGACATGATGTAAAACTACAATAAAATTTTAGAGATGAGAGAGAAAAAAATCCTCACACTCTCTCTCACACGTGTTTACACTCAATAATATATCACTCCACTCGTGTTTCACTCAAATTAGGCCTTTACCCTCTTATTTGCTCACACTCTCTTGCCTTTTTTTCTCTCTCCTGTTCCCTTCTTGAAGTTTCACTTTAGAATTTAAAACAACTAATCAGGTTAGTCACAAGTAGTAATCTATAAAAAATTACAATGAAAAGCCTAATAAGAAACAAAAAAAACACCCAAGCTCTAGATGCAATTTAATAATCGTTGTAATAAAAAAAAAAGAGAAAACACACAGATAAAGAATTGTATGTTTGTGAATGCAAGTCCTAAGAGTAACCAGAATGCAAAAGTCACCCTTATATGGGTGGCAGAAACAAAAGAAATTGAAAACAAGAAAATTAAACTATGAATGTAATAAAATTGACAAAGCAGGAAGCTAAATTAAAGACTTTTGATTTTTCCCAAGTGAGAGCTGAAATAAACCCTAGACCTAGTGATTTAACTAACTTACACTAATTAGGAAGGTAAGATATGGTGTAGATATAAAAGGAAATTAATTGAAACAAGAAAACCCTAAATAGTTTTGGAAACAGAATCAATAATCCCAAAAATTGAGTAAGAATTTTCAGATGGCCCGTTCGCCCTAAAATTGAATGATTTGGGGGTCGTGACAGGCCGTTACAAGTAAACCCTTTAACAAATGTAGGGCTCGAAAATCAGTTTCTAAATTTGTATTGTGCGTCCCGTAACTCTTCCGTAGTGAAAAGTTATGGCCTTTCAAAGTTGACCATTCCACCACCAAAATTGACATTATATTTTTCAACCCTAATTTCAACCTAGAAAGGTCTCCTTCAACCCTAGCTTTGTTCTAGCCGCCGCCAAGCTATTTTATTTTCTTTATTTTTTTCATTTTTTTTGTTTTTTTTTTCATTTTTTTGTTTTCTTCTTTCCTCTTTTTTTTTTAAGCTAACGAACTAATAGGACAAAATAAATTTGTATATCACAGAAAGCATAAGAACATAGATAGAGCTAAAGTTCTGATACCAGAATCAACTTAATTCTGTCCAATTATCTACGTTTCTAGTTGTATGTCAATTAGGGATTTAGTAGGACAAACAACCAGCTAAGGTTCTTGGTATACTGAATTTGTGTGTTGGGGTTCCGGATTCTTTATAATTGCATCAAAAATATACAACCACAAATTTACCAAGATATGCACGCAAAACATGGTTCATTAATCTCATTAATCTACTAGGTGCATTAGATAAACCAAATGGCATAACTAACCACTCATAAAGATCATATTTTGTTTTGAATGCAGTTTTCCACTCATCTCCTTCTTTCATCCTAATTTGATGGTAACCACTTTTCAAATCAATCTTCGTAAAAATGCAAGAACCACTCAACTCATCACGCATATCATCGAGTCTAGGAATTGGATGTCTATACTTCACCATGATTTTATTGATTTCTCCGAAGTCTACACACATTCTCTATGATCCATCCGTATCAAACTATGATTGAGAATTAGCTACTTAATGCATATAAGAAACAAGAGGTATATGAAAGAATGAAACTAAGAATACAAAGAAAAAAAACAATTCTGGATATTGAAAAATAGAATTCAAATCACTCCAATAAGTAATATGAATATACAACCTAAATCTATTCCCAATGTAAGCTATGCTCTAAATTTTAGATTTTAAATGCTAAATCAATGCAAAATGAGGAACTGATGCAATTTGATTAAATATAATAAGAAAGAGAGCTGTTAATGGCATAAATAAGCAATAACTCTTACACACTTGTGTAAAAAAATACTGGACAGAAACAAGTATAAATTTTTTTTCATATATTGAGGAAGTTGAATCTGATTCCTTTTTTTTTCTTTTGATCTTTTCCTTCTTTTTTTTGTTGAACTTTCAATAAATAAGAATAGACAATGAAAAGATAAAAAAAACACAAATTTGAAGGACAAGAACAAGGTGCAGCAAGAACAGAAAAATGAAAAGACATAGAAACTGAATCTGGTTCTTTTCTTTTCTTTTTTTTTTATCTTTTATGTTTTTTCTTTGAACTTTCAGTAAACAACAATAGAAAATGAAAGATAAGAACATAAAATCTAAAGAAAAAGAACAAGGTGCAATAAGAACAGAAAAAAAAATGAGGAGATTTATATGATAAACAAGAACAAGAAAGAAACTGAGATAATTAAAACATAAAAGATACATAGAGCCATCATCTTCACAAATGATGTTAAACCCATGGATCAAATATTACATCTAGAACCCCACATACACATCTAGCATAGAATCTTAGAACTCAAAAAACAAATAAATGCCACAAGTCAGACTTGATAAGTTAGAACCAATTCTTCATGCAACAAGAATAAGAAGAAAACATCTCAAACTTGAAAACACATCAATTACATTCAGCATAAACTGGAAATTCGTATGCCCTCTTTTGAGTTCTTTTTCCCCTCCCTATATAGCTGCAAAAAAAGAACTAATGGCTTAAAATTCTAGGTTTACATGTATCTAGTCACACTAGCATTAATTATCCAACCACATCAATAATATATTCTAAATTACTGCCCATAATTTTGACAACATTGATGTGCAGATTTTACATGCACTTTGGTGTTGGTTCACATGTGTCTAGTCATACTAGCACTAAACCACATCAATATTTTATTCCAAATTCGTGCTAATGCCCATCACCATATTTATGGGCAGATTCTTCATGCTTCTTGGTGAGTTTCTGACTTCCTCTTCATGTTCCTTCATATTCAGTACAAGTTGGTCTCCCTCTTCATTAATCCACCTTCGAATGAAGTGTTGGAGCATATGCTGGAGTTTCTTTGACTGTGATCTTGTGATTGGTCCACTTGGCATAATGATATCATCAACATATTTGCTGCATTGTGTAGATTCACCAAGATTGCATATAGTTTTCTCATAAAAAATGTTCTCTCTTTGATTACTTGCTTAATCTTTAATTTGCATGTTTAAAGCTCTTCTAATAACCAAAGATTCACCATGGGCAGGATATTCAATGATATGTTCAATTTCCTCTAATGGTGGCTTGTTATAATTATCATCATCATCACTTTCATGTTCACTAGCACTATCAATTTCACCATTATCTCTTATCAGCATGAATTTCTTATTTAGACATTGAGATGCTATATGTCATACTCCTAAACACCTAAAGCATTTAATGGTACTATGCTTTTGTTTAGAGTTAGATGTTTTGCAGTTACCTTTAGGGTCGGCTGGAACTTTCTTTTCCTTTCCTTTCCAGACAACCTCCTTCCCTTTAGGATTATCATCTTTCCTTGGCCACTTTGAAGTGAAACTAATGCAGAACCCCAAGAATATAAAGAATCCGAAACCCTAACACACAAATTCAGTATACCAAGAACCTTAGCTTGTTGTTTGTCCTACTAAACCCCTAATTGACATGCAACTAGAAACGTTGATAATTGGGTAAAATTAAAGAAAAAAACTAGAAAGAATGCCACAAGTGTTACCTTGATAAGTTGAATCCAATTCTTGATGCAACAAGAAGAAGAGAACCCTCTCTTGATGAAATTCAGCCAAGCCAATACAATTGAATAATATGATCATCCAAACTGATGTCTTACAACCCTAAATGAGATATAAATAGCTAAAACCTAATTAGGGTTATTAAGTAGCGTTTGGTTGGCTAATCAAATTTTAAGAAATAATAAAGTAAATAAAGCTCTAATTTAATACAAAACAAACAGGGCCCTTACTTTTTAAATAAACATAACTAGTGGGGCTTAATACATATTAAATAATAGGCCCATATACTTGGATTAAATTTATGGGCTGCTTCTCCTTTATATTCGTATCGTCAAAGGCCTGCCCACCAAGTCTTTGTTCCATGAATTACCTTAAAAAGCCTTGGAAGGTAGATTTGAGCTTCTTGGCCTACAACCTTGTAATTTGCCCATTTGGTAAAATGAGCTCCATGCCATGTTGGCCTCCTATGCTTGCTCCACTAGCCTTGCTCATACTGCCATCTTTGTTCGCATTAGAAACTAGGGCTGGAAATAGAAAATCTCTTTGCTGCTCCCTTGAGTTTCAGTTGCTTCTCCACTTTTATGGTCATATGTACCATATCTTCAAGCTCCACATAATGATGTAATTCAATTATGTTAGCAATCTCCCTATTCAACCCACTCAAAAATTGAGCCACAGTGATTTTTGGATCCTCCTATATTAGTTCTACTCATAATCATCTCCATCTCTTTATGGTAATCCTCCACTGACATGGATTCTTAAGTTAACCGCTGTAATCTTTGGTTAAGCTCTTGATAGTAGTAAGATGGTACAAATCTCTTTCTCATCAAAGTTTTCATTTCAGCCCAAGTAGTGATGGTTCTTTCTCCATTTCTTATCTTGGAAATCATCAATTGATCCCATCAAATTAGTGCATAATCTGTGAATTCAACAGCTGCAATTTTAACTTTCTTCATTTCACTATAATTATGATAATCAAACACCAACTCAACTTTTCTTTCCCATTCAAGGTAAGCTTCAGCATCATTTCTCCCCTTAAATGACGGTATCTTCATTTTTATTGAAGTATGTTGTTGTCCCTTCTTTCAGGTCTTCTTTGGGCTATTGATCCCTCACTTTCTTCATTATCTTCCCTTTCTACCTTATCATCATTCATTATGTTTCCTCTCCCTCTATTTTGCCCCTTTCGATTAGTATCATTTCGTTGCCTTTGCATTATGTTGTCTACATCACCTCTCATGTTGTTTATGACCAAATCAAACCTTTCAAATCTCCTTTGCATTGCCTCTAACATGAAGGCTATGTCATTTATGGTTATATTATATTTTTCACTTCCAAAATTTGGCATGGTGTCAGAAGAACCTATAAGAAAATGTTAGTAAAGAAAATTTCCTCACCACACTCCCTTACTTGTTTCACTCAATATCAGATTGTTACTCCTCTTGTATTTCACTCAAAACTTGGTCCTTTTTACCTCTCAATTCTTCTTTTATCAAGTTGAATTTCAGAACTGAATCCACTTAAATCAAGCAAAACAAGTTTTATTTTAAAGACTCTATAAGGAACCTAATGAGCAAAATGAATTCAGCAATTCTAGAAGCAATTTAATTAAACAACAAGAACTGAAAGTTAACACAAGAAGCAAAAAGTATTTGTGTTAATCAAACCAAAGTAACTATGATCAAGAATTAGCTACTTAATGCATACAAGAAACAAGAGGTATATGAAAGAATGAAACTAAGAATACAAAGAAAAAAACAATTTTGAATATTGAAAAATAGAATTCAAATCACTCCAATAAGTAATCTGAATATGCAACCTAAATATATTCCCAATGTAATCTATGCTCTAAATTTTAGAATTTAAATGTAAATCAATGCAAAATGAGGAACTGATGCAATTTGATTAAATGTAATAAGATAGAGAGCTATTAATGGCATAAATAAGCAAAAACTCTTACAAACTTGTGTAGAAAAATACTGGACAGAAACAGGTATGAAATTTTTTTTTCATATATTGAGGAAGTTGAATCTGATTCCTTTTTTTTTCTTTTGATCTTTTCCTTCTTCTTTTTTTGTTGAATTTTCAATAAACAAGAATAGAAAATGAAAAGATAAAAAAAAAACACAGATTTGAAGAATAAGAATAAGGTGCAGCAAGAATAGAAAAATGAAGAGACTTAGAAACTGAATTTGGTTCTTTTCTTTTTTTATCTTTTATGTTCTTTTTTCTTTGAACTTTTAGTAAACAACAATAGAAAATGAAAGATAAGAGCACAAAATCTAAAGAACAAGAACAAGGTGCAATAAGAATAGAAAAAAAATGAGGAGATTTAGATGATAAACAAGAACAAGAAAGAAATTAAGATAATTAAAACATAAAAGATATATAGAGATTTATCTTCAAGCCAAAGCTCTGACACCAAATGATGCGGAACCCATGGATCAAATATTATATCTAGAACCCCACATACACATCTAGCATAGAATCTTAGAACTCAAAAAACAAATACTCCCTACCAAACCCACATCTAACCTGTAATTGAGAACTTGGGTGATTGGGATGAAGAAATAAATTGATTTAAATGCCACAAGTCAGACTTGATAAGTTGAACCAATTCTTCATGCAACAAGAATAAGAAGAAAACCTCTCAAACTTGAAAACACATCAATTACATTCAACATAAACTGGAAATTCATATCCCCTTTTGAGTTCTTTTTCCCCTCCCTATATAGCTGCAAAAGAAGAACTAATGGCTTAAATTTCTAGGTTTACATGTATCTAGTCACACTAGCATTAATTATCCATCCACATCAATAATATATTATAAATTACTACCCATAATTTTGACAATATTGATGCATAGATTCTACATGCACTTTGGTGTTGGTTCACATGTTTATAATCACGCTAGCACTAAACCACATCAATATTATATTTCAAATTCATGCTAATGCCCATCACCATATTTATGGGCAGATTCTTCATGCTTCTTGGTGAGTTTCTGACTTCCTCTTCATGTTCCTTCATATTCAGTACAAGTTCGTCTCTCTCTTCATTAATCCACCTTTGAATGAAGTGTTGGAACACATGCTAGATTTTCTTTTATTGTGATCTTGTGATTGGTCCACTTGGAATAATGATATTATCAACATATTTGTTGCATTGTATAGATTCACCAAGATTGCTTATATTTTTCTCATCATAAAGACTCTACAAGGAACCTAATGAACAAAATGAATTCAATAATTCTAGAAGCAATTCAATTTAAATCAACAAGAACTGAAAGTTAACACTAGAGACAAGGAGTATTTATGTTAATCAAACCAAAGTAACTATAATTGAGAATTAGCTACTTAATGCATACAAGAAACAAGAGGTATATGAAAGAATGAAACTAAGAGTACAAAGAAAAATAATTCTAGATATTGAAAAAAATAGAATTCAAATCACCCCAATGAGCAATCTGAATATGCAACCTAAATCTATTTCCAATGTAAGCTATGCTCTAAATATTAGATTTTAAATGCTAAATCAATGCGTAATGAGGAACTGATGTAATTTGATAAAATATAATAAGATAGAGAGCTATTAATGGCATAAATAAGCAAAAACTCTTCTTTGTGTAGAAAAATACTTGACAGAAACATGTACAAATTTTTTTTATTTTTTATATATGTTGAGGAAGTTGAATTTGATTCTTTTTTTCTTGTTTTTTTATTCTTTTGATCTTTGCCTTCTTTTTTTTTTTTAACTTTCAGTAAACAATAATAGCAAATGAAAAGATAAAAATAGAGATTTGAAGAATAAGAACAAGGTGCAACAAGAATAGAAAATAAAGAGACTTAGAAACTGAATCTGGTTCTTTTTTTTCTTTTAATCTTTTAGTCTTTTTTTTTTGTCTTTTAAACTTTAAGTAAACAAGAATAGAAAGTGATAAGATAAGAACACATAATCTAAAGAACAATGTGCAACAAAAATAGAAAAATGAGGTGACTTAGATGATAAACAAGAACTAGAAAGTAGCTGAGATAATTAAAATAGAAAAGATACCTAGAGATTTATCTTCAAGCTAAAGCTCTAATACCAAATGATGTGGAACCCATGGATCAAATATTACATCTAGAACCCCACATATACATATAGGTTGTTTTGAATAAATTGAGTGTATGAATGATTATAATTGAAGAATTTTACTTGTGTTGGATTAGGAGTGTTTAGGCCAAAGTCACTAAAATGAAGAGTTTAGGTTTATTGGAAATAAAGCATGGAGAGTGATTTTGGGTTGGTTTTGGAGCTAAAAAAGGTTAGTACATACTTTGAGCACATTTATTTAAAATGCTCACTTTTGACGTAATTTGCATTGGCTGTAACACCCTTATATCCTATATACGTATAATACATACACCGAGTGTATGTAAAATACGCATATAAAGTATAAGAATGCCACAACCCGATTTAATAAAAATTTTCATCTTTCTAATTTAAAATTTCAAATACATTAAAATGTATATTTAGATAGTAATGTATATTTAGATAGTAAATAAAATATTCTTTATTAATTATAGGTTCCAAAATAAGCATTTTATATAAAAAATGATCTAAAAAAAATTCACTAGAATTTTTTCTGTAAATTGGACATCTCAAAATTTAATAAAATTTAACCTATATAAAAATACACTCCCAATAAAAATAAATCAATATTTCACCAATACTTCTCAATCTCCTCCCAATTTCTCAAAACATTCATATATGTACATAAATATATAAACATCAAACACATATATATACATTCCCACATTGTAAAATTTATCCAAAAAAGTCTTTATAATTGCAATATATACCCCAAAACATAAACATAATGTACATAATAACATAAAGTACTATAACATAAAATATATAGATAATGGCAACCAACATTGATCTGGAAGTAGCAAAATCAACTCAATCAATCTCTAGTCTAGACCTGACCAGGTCTAGAAGAACTCTCCGGATCACTCCTATCATCTGCGCGATGAATTGTAATCGCGCTAAGCTAAAAGCCTAGCGGTACAAACTTTGATAATAACAAAACTTTAATATAATGCCAATGCATAATATTTTTGCATGTTATGTCACAATGTGGCACTCAATACCACTTTAAAACATAATCTTTCATCTTTTATAATTCATATAAAAACATATACAAGCATGGGCCCAAACAATCTAATATATTATTCAAATCCCAAAGTTACCGTTTTGGTCCATATTGACACCCAATGTCAAGCCCAAAGGCAAGTGATGCCCAACGTCTAGCCCCGAAGGTAAATCATATATCAGTGATGCCTAGCGTCTAGCCCCGAAGGCAAATCATATATCATTGATGCCTAGTGTCTAGCCGTAAAGACAAATAATAAGAATAACCTCATAGATATCTAGCCAAACACAAAATTCTAAAAATTGAATAACATGCTAGGTACATAAATATACATGTTTTCCATAATCAACTTTTCTTATCACATTGTATTAATTTCTCATTTTTCTTGTCACATTGTCTCATTTTCTCATTTTTCTCATTCACATCAATGTCAACTCATTTTAATTCATCATATCTTATCCTTTCATCACAATTTATGTCATTTCACATTAAAATCACATTACCCAAATATTTTTGGGTCATTCTCACATAATGTATATAAATCACATTTTATTTATTTTAGCCATTAATAATGGATTTTCATAATGCACATAATGCATACATAATAATTCACATGTTAAAACATAATTTTCATGAATGTTCATGTTGCCAAGTAGCTTAACACATTTTTCATCCAAAATGTATTATGCCAAATTTAATGCAAATATATCTAATTTATCAAAAGTTTATACCTACCTCAATTAGCACTTAAATACAAGATAAAAGCCACCCTCAACCCTCACTTCCAACTTTCCCTTCAATACATATGTTGTTCAATTCACTTCTTCTTAATGCCTATTCAAAATGTGAATAAATGTCATCATTTAGAATCACATTTTAAGGCATTACACTCATAAAACCCTAATTAAATCTCACTCTAATCAATATCCCTAAATTATGCCTAACCTTACTTTAACATTGAAAAATTATTTTAATCCATTTAAATTGGTGTTTTAAGTTTATTTACATCATTGAAGACATATTATAACATGCTTTAAGCAATCACATTGAATAAACACATACTCTTCACCAAAATCCTAAAATGCCATAACCTTCATCATATCTAATTCTTCATTCCATCCCATTCCAATTGTTAATCCAAGCTTATTTTCATCACTTATATCATTAAATAACATGATTTAAACATTAAAAATAAACCAACATCTATACTTTGAAAATTCCCTTCCAAAACCCTAAATTCAACACTACCTCATCCAATCTCTAATCAAACTTGGTTAGATTTGTCATTTGACTTTAAAATCCTTGTTTATGCATCAAAACAACACATTTGGAATTCATTTGCATAATTAAAACACATGATTTCAAAAGTCCAAATTTTACATAACCCTAAATTCACTTCTTCCTCCAATCCCCACTCAAACTTAATCATTTCTTCAATCTAACTTAAGAATCATTAATAACTAATCAAAATAACTTCATACATACCCATTCAAGCAATTAAATCATGCTACATCAAAACCCAAAACTCAACATACTCAAAACTTTATGGAAATCTATAGAATAAGATGGAAAACTTACTATTTGTGGAGAAAATCACCAAAATCCCACTTGAATCTCGAAAATCCTTACAATATTTGATGCTTGGAAGAAGAAGAAATCTTAATCCTTTGGCTATGGGAGTTCGGCCTCCTTAATAAGAAGAAGAGGATGTTTTAAACTTTTAATTTTCTCTTTTTTTCACTAAAAAATATGACCATATATATTATTTTATTATATTTTAATTATTTATTTATTTATTAAAAAACCATAATTTACCTCTTTCATCCAAAAATAATTTATTTTTAAATTATTTAATTAATTCTAATTTTATAAAGTATAATTACCATTTGACTTTTGATTTTCTTTTTAAAATATTGACTTTTGTATATGTTGTGTATATTCTATATATATATTTCACATATTTACTTTACTTTTTCACTTAAAATCCTTTAATTTTGTATTTAAATTATTAATCTAATTTAATTAATCTAATTTTAATTTAATTTATTTTAATTTATTTAATTTAATTTTTAAAAATTACGGATGTTACATTGGCATCCTTTAAACTATGTTACTTTTCTTTTGAAGAAATTAATTATAAATTTGATGTATTGTGTCAAAATGGGGTTGGATTATGGTTTTGAACTTGAAATCAATTGGTTATGATAATTGAAAATGTTTGTTTTAAATAAGGCCCATTATTGTTGTGAGAAATGGTATACTTTGTGTGTATGATTATGGCATAAGATGATTATATGGAAAATATGGGAAAATGATAAATGAGATGAGACTGAGAAAAATGTGATGTAATGTGTGATGTTTGATTGCCCTATACAAATACTTTTTTCCAGAATTCTAAAACTAACTAGATGGAACCTAGAAAGTGGTTTTGTCTTGAAAAAGTTTAATTTAATTTATTAGCTTTGAAGATAATCTCCAAAGTTAGGGTAAAATGATGAATTAAGATTTTTTATTTTGAAAATCAAAGGATGATCTTCAAAATTAGGGCAAAATGATGTATTAGGGTTTTGATTTTAAAAATCAAAGAATGATTTTCAAAATTATGACAAATGATGAATTAAAGACTTAATATTGAATTTAAATTGAGCTTTGATAATTCTCACCTTCCATTTGGATGGCTTGCTTGATAGAGGCTTGAGCATGTGCCTGAACCTTGGTTTCACCTTGGTTTGGACATTATTTTGCTGGGGAAGCAAAATAAAATTACACTTCTTCTTTAATAGAGGCTTGAGCTTATGGCTGAACCTTAGTTCCACCTTGGATTGGATTTTACTTTGCTAAAGAAGCAAAATAAAGTTGATTTGAGGCTAGAATTTTTCTAAGTAAGCAATTTAATTTGATTTAGCCTGAGGAAGGTGTTAGCCAAATAATTAGCCATTGAACTCTATTTTGATCATTAATAATTCAAGTTAATAAATACTACTGATTTCAACAAGTTTTCATTTATAGGTAAGCTATTTTAGCACTTGTATGATCGCACAATAAGACTGAGTGACCACACACTAGCAAAAGCAGAGGAACCATTCGAAGCACGAAAGAGGTCACGATCTCTGGCACTGTGATAGGCTGTTCGCTATGGCTTGTGTATCTAGCCCATTCCTTCGCACAACCGTACCAATGAATGGAGAAAAATTATAAATCTCACAGAAGCAATAGCGACCATAGTGCGCGGTGCAACATTGGCTTCCCAAACCATTGTGTGTCCCCTCAATATTTTAAGCGACCATAAGTCACATAATATATGATGGTGGGATTGTTTGGTGAACAATCCAAATTACGTGATTGCACAAAAGCAAGGAATTTAAATTTTAGCACGAAACATAATGGATCAATAATAAATGGACACGTGGGGGAAGAATTATAATTCAAACGGTAAGTTACACATTGTACAACTGCAAGACATGACATGCTGGCAAGTTATGGAGACCAATGGTCTTGTCAGACATAGTGAGTTCACCGTTGGAGATCACTATTGGAGAAAATTTAAATTGTGTGACTACTATCATTGTAGAGCGCTCGCACAATAAGTATGGCGACTGCACAAAGTGTATGGCAATTGGTAGACTTGGCTAAGTAATAACTTAAGTGAGAGACAAGAATCAAACATGTTGAAAACCATTTCAAACTCTAGTTGAAGACTTGAAGGCTATAAATGCCACAAGAAAACTCATTTTTTTACTGTGATTGTGATTGTAATAGCAAAAAAATAACAACTTTCATTTATTTGTATCAAAATTTCTATTTGTATTTTATAACATCCATAAAATTGCTAAAAAAAATAAAATAAAGTTTAAATTAAATAAAATTAATAAGTTGGAGGGTTGAATGAAGTGTTGGAAGTGAGAAATAGGTAATGCATATGTGAAATATAAAGAAAATATAAATTACATATAAAGTCAAAAACAAGTTAGAAAAAGACAATATTTAAAAAGTAAAGAAAGGGTAAAATGGTAATTTATTAAAAAAAGAAAATTCAAAAATAAATTTATTTTTGGATAGATGATGGAAATTAAAGAATTAAAAATGATTAAATAATTAATAAATAAAATAGTATTAATATATATAAGGATAAAAATGAAGAAAAGAAAAAGGTTAAAAAAATTAAAACACTTTCGTCTTCTTCCTTATCCCTTTTAGGCCATGACTTACATGGATGGGATAGGTGGGGTTTGATTCTTTCAACCCCAAATTTTTGGAAGATTTTCAAAGATCGAAGTGAGATTTAATGGTTTCTTCATTCAAAAGTTAGCTTTCTTACCTTAGTTGGAAGTTTTATGGCTATATATGGATATGCATGAATTGAGTTTTTGAATGAGCATGCTATATATTTTTATAAGTATGTAAAGATTTTATTATTGAATATTGGATTTGATTAAGTTTAGTTAGAGTTTGGAAGAGGAAGAATGAGAGTTAGGGTTTTGGTAAAAAGTGATTATGCATTAGTTTTATGATTTGAATTATGCTTGTGCTTTTTAGTAATGTTAATGATATAAATGAGCTCAAATTACCATTTGAAATTAGTTAGAATGTTAAATCAAAAACAAAGAAGCTTAGGGAAAAATTTTGAAATTTTGATGGAAGAGTGATACAATATATTTTAATGCTTGGAATGTGTAAAAATATGATGTTTATAATATATTTAAGCTTTAAAATCAATTTGGAAATGATTAGAATGAAGTTTCAAAGTTAGAGTGTGTTAAGGCACATTTTAGTGTTTTTGAAGGAACATACTTAAATTTATGTTTTATGCTTTAAATACCTAAAAATTTGATATTAGTCGATTATTTGTATTCACATTTTCAATAAGTGTTGAGTAGGTTATAATTTCATTAACCTACTAGTGAAGGGCATTAGAAGATTTTGGAAGTAAAGTGGAATTTTAACTCCTTTTGTAGCTTAATTGAGGTTAGTACATACTTTGGATTATAATATGGTTAATTGCATTAATTTTTATCATAACACGTTATATATGTTGAATGTGTTATGTTACTTGGTATCTATGAATGTGTGTGCGTGTAGCTTTGTTGGAAGCAACAATACTTGATTTGTGTTAATTATAGCATGATAAGTCATTTTAGAATGACTAAATGAAATGGGTTGAATGAATATTTAGGAGTGTATTTTAAATGCAGGTTAAGTGTGTTGAAATTTGGAAATATTCGAAAAACAGACAAACTCTGACGATTTGTTTTTCAAAGATTTTCCTTTAAAATATGTGTTTTTATATTTAAATTACTGAGGAATATATTTATTTATTTATTAAATAATATGTATAAAGTGTTCTAAATAATTATTTTGGAATGATGGAAGTTTTTTTAAAAAAATATACTTGACGTTCTTATATTCTATATATATATTTTATACATACAGGTTGTGTGTATTATATGTAATGAGGTATAAGGGTGTTACATATTCTTTAATGTTGGATACAAGCATTAAATACTATTGTAAGTTTGAATGTTAGCTTTAAAATACTTAGGCTTTAGAGTAAGCCTGGGAAAACTCGTTAGGTTATGGGGAAGTTACTCAAACCTTATAAAAATTTGGTGTGAGCTTGTGAAAACACCAAGTTAGGATTGAGCTTGTAAAAATCCAAGGTTAGTGAAAATCTCAATTTGAAGTTGGGGAGTGACCGTAGGATTGATTTGATCTAAAGCACTAAAATCTCTGGTGTGTTTTCTTCTCTACTCTACTCATCTCTCCACTCTTTTCTTCATCTTGTTTTTAATTTATATTTTGCTATCACTTATTCAAATCAATCAATTCACCCCCCTCTTGGTTGTCATCTTGGGATAACAACTGGTATCAAAGCCTCAAAACTTCATGAAGCTTAATTGTGAAATTTGATCCACAATGGCAGCCACACTAACAAACACTTCTACATCAACTTATTCTTACACCACAATTTCTCATTCTTATGGAAATTTAAACTCTTATCTTATACTTTTTTTATGGAACCAATTACTCATATTGGAAACACAAAAATTTATTTGTTTCTTGATAGTGAGGGAATTGAGCTTTGGAAATGTGTGCTAAATGAGTGAAAATCTCCTACTCATGAGGTTTGTGGTGTTCAAGTGCCTCTTCCTAGAGCACAATGGACTGATGCTCAAGAAATGGCTCTTTACAATAATAATAGGGCAACCTTCATCTTGATGAACTACATGTCAAGAGAAGAAGGTGGAAAAGTTCAACATCTTACTTGTGCATATAGCATTTGAAAAACACTTGGGAATTATCAAAAGGGTACCACCCAAGTGAGGTTCACCGACACCCAAATGCTTATACATGAGTATGAACTCTTTAAGATGAAGCCCAATGAAAATGTCACCAAAATAATAAATTGCTTACTTGTTATTTTCAATGACTTAAAGAAATATGGAAAGTTGTATGATCAAGGTGATGTCAATAGAAAATATTGAGAGCACTTAGAGCTAAAAAGAACTTTGAGTCAAAAGTATCTTTAATTAAAGAAGCTCATGACCTTCGTACACTAAGGGTCGATGAGCTAGTGGGAAAACTTCTTACCTTTGAATTGCACACTGAAAAGGAAGATGACAAAAGTGAGAAGGACAAGAGAAAAACAATAGCACTCAAAGTTATCAAAGAAATTGATTGCTCAAGTGAAGAAGATAGTGATGATGATGATGAAGAAATGGCAATGCTATCTAATAGAGTTAGTGATTAGAAGAGAAAGAGAAGAATGCAAGCTAAAAAAAACTTCTCCAAATTTTCTTTCAAAGATAAAGAAAAGAAAAATGAAGTAAAATGCTATGAATGTGAAAAACTAGGTCACATCAAAATGGATTGTCCTAAATTGAACGGCAAGAAGAAATGGGACAATGAAAATAAGAAATTTCTTAAAGCTACGTGGGATGATGATACCTCAAGTGAAGAGAAGAAAGAAGAGGATCAAGGAATTGCAAATCTTTGTCTCATGGCTATGGGAGATGATGATGATGATGATGATGATTCCAATGAGTATGTCTAAAATCTACTATCAATGAAAGTATTTAGCTTGTGGATAGTGGATGCTCAAGGCATGTGATAGATAATATAAAATTTTTCATAACTCTTACTTACAAGCAAGGAGGAGCCCAAAATATAGCCCTTCTTGCAGCTGCTAAGACTGCAGAAGAATATAGAGCCTTGATGGAACATATGGTTGAATAAGAATATTGTTGATCTTGTGGAGTTGCAACACTATGTGAAAATTGAAGACATGGTGAATGTGGCCATGAAAATTGAAAGACAGCTGAAACGCAAGGGTACAAGTAAGTACGATTCTAAATCTTATTTGACTTCCTCTTCTTCTTCTTGGAAACCAAATTGGAGTAAAAAGGAGGATAAACCTATTGTTAAGCCTAAGATTGATGAAACTAAAAACAAAACCGAAATAGGCAGCAAGGGTAGAGGTGAGATCAAACTAATCAAACTAGAGGAATTAAGTATTTTAAGTGCCTAGGACATGGTCATATGGCATGTGAATGTCTCAATAAAAGGGTAATGATCATGAGGGATGGGACTGTTGAGTCTGAAAGTGAGAGAGAGGAAGATGATGAAATGCCATCTTTAGAAGATGCTAGTGATGTTGAGTTTGCTAAGGGAGATGTGTTAGTTGTACAACGCACACTTAGTTTTATGAAGTAAACTTGATGAACATGGCGAACAACGTGAAAATTTGTTTCATACTCATTGTTTGATTGTTAACAAGTTGTGTAATATGATTGTGGTAGTGGTAGTTGTACAAACATAGCTAGTACTTTGCTTGTGGAAAACATAAAATTACCTACTACTAAACATCCAAAACTATACAAGTTACATGGTTGAATGATAGTGGTGTTGTGAAGGTGAATAAGCAAGTATTGGTTTCTTTCACCATTGGTAAATATAAAGATGAGGTCTTGTGTGATGTGGTTCCTATGTATGCTGGTCACATGTTGTTAGGGAGACCATGCAATATGATCGAAGGATCATACATGATGGGTTTAAGAGCCGATATTCTTTGATCATGAATGGACAAAAATACCAACTTGGACCTTTGTCTCCAAAGACCATTTTTGAAGACCAAATGAGAATAAAAGAGCAACATGAAGAACTTGAATTTTCATTGGCTGAAACTTTGGGGAGGGAGTAAGAAAGAGAGAAAAAAGAAAAAGGAGAGATGAGTTGTAAGAATGAGAGCAATGGGAAACTGTTATGGAACAGCCTACACACCAAGAGGATGAGTATGACCAAAGAAGCAAGGATCAAATTGAGGAGATTTTCAATCCAATTATTCTGTCTCGAGGACCTATAACTAGATCACGAGCCAAGAAGATTCAGCAAGCATTAATTTTTCATCTACAAGATTTGGTGAATTTGGCTTGTAATGGGCTACAAGGGATCCAAGGCTTGGAAACGAGATCAAATAAAGTTAATTACAACTTAATTCAAGTCCAACTTCAAAATGGGCTTACTTAAAATTCAAGTCCAACTTCAAAATGGGTTTACTTAAGTTGCTTTTAGATCTTAGCCTTTTTAATTGAGTAAAATTAAATATGTTTGTATTTTTGTCTTAATGGGCTGTTTGAAACATGTTAATTTAAAAAGCCTTATTAGTTTTATTGCTTTGATAATGGGCTGTCCAAACTTGTTTATGTTAAGGCCCATAAGTTGAGTTTGTCTATTTTAGTTTATGAGTTTTTAGGTCTTGTAAAGGCTATATAAACCTTTAAATAAAGCTTTAAAATGGATTAGGTATCTTATTCCGAATAAAAAAGATTTATTAGGAAGATTATATAAAGCTAATATTTTCAGTAAATTTGATATGAAATCAGGATTTTGGCAAATCCATATTAACCCTAAAGATAGGTATAAGACTACATTCACTGTTCCATTCGGATAGTATGAATGGAATGTTATGCCTTTTGGTTTAAAAAATGCCCCTCTGAGTTTCAAAGAGTAATGAATGATATTTTTAATTTATATACTAAATTTTGTATAGTATACTTTGATGATGTACTAATATATTCTACTACTATAGATGAACATTTTAAACATTTAAAGACATTTTTTATGGTAATCAAACATAATGGATTAGTATGACCATGGATCTAAAATTTATGACTTTAAGCTAAAAAGGTGAAAATTGAAGAGCAAAACAGCTGTAGAAAGTTATATTCCAACAATTGACAACTTGCCTCCTCCAAGAACCTTCCAAGCACTCTATATAAACACATTTCCTCCTATAGTTTGAAGCATTAAAGTTTATAGGCAAGAGAAATTGAAGTTAGATACAAGAGAAATAGAAGTGAGATTAAATATTTGTTATTTAGCTTGTATCAAGTAAATTCTAGTATTTTTTTTTAGAGAAGAATGAAATTAGGATTCCAAGAATATAATCAAGGATCCAAGTGAAGTTCTTCTTCAATATAAAGAATTATAGTTTGGTCTTTCTTGTTTTTATATTTTCAATTAATATTTGTTATGTTTTTATTTCAAATATGAGGAACTAAACTCTATTTAGAGTTGGTTCCTTATATTGAGTTTATTATGAAATAAAATATATTTATTTATTTAATTAAGTTTATCCTTGATTATTTTGTTATCGTTGATCTTAATATTTTGATTATTTGGCCAATAATTAATTGAATTGAGATGTTGTATGATGGAGCGATAGTGGAAGCATAACATTAGTCCATGGAGATAACAATCTTAAGCAAGTTTTTCACCTAGAGATAAGGTTAAACTCTTAAGAGTTTGACTCAAGATTCTCGCAAAACTTAATGAATTAGTTTAATTACTTATGATCATGAGAGTAGGTGTAAGGATTTAATTGATATTAGTTTTAGTACTTGAGAGAGACTAAAGCTTGATAAAGGAGAAGCCAACCATTAATCAAAAAGGAAACTGAACTAAATCAATACTTGAGAAAATCCATAGTAAATCAATAAAGGTGACTTAACCCTAAGTCTTATATTATTAGATTTAATTTCAAAAGAAACTCATTTTATATAAGTTTAGTTTAATCATAAATCAAATTTTATTATCCAAATAATAATCAGTTTAATTTTTTGGTACTTAGAATAACCCTTCTCATGGGAATAATACTCTACTTATCACTTTATTACTTGATATGACCTGTGCACTTACAGATAGCTATGACAGGTCATAACAAGTTTTTGGTGCCGTTACTAGAGAGGCGATCATTCTAATATTAATAATATTAAACTGTTATTACTTTGAATTTTTATTTTTTTAGTATTTCTTTACTTTTATTAAATAATTTTTTTGTGTCTGTAGAAGTCCAAATACAAAACTTAAGGCATATAATCCAAAAATTGAATGGTTTTGTAGGAAGAAGAACGAGGAGAGGAAAGAAAATAAAAAGTGGAAGGAACTTCAGCGAAAATTCATAAGATCGATAATCCTATTGATTCGTCTGACGAAGAACCAAATATGGCATATCCTTAAAACATGACTCTTAAGTAATACGATATGCCCTCTGCTCAACCAAGGTCCAGTATAGCCAAACCACTAATGTAAGCTAGCAATTTTGATTTGAAACCAACACTTATCAATGTAATTCAACAATCTATTTTCCATGGCCTATCGCATAAAGATGCTTATGCTCACATCTCTAACTTCTTAGAGATATGTGATACTTTTAAAATCAATGGAGTATCTGATGATGCAATCCATTTGCAACCTTTCCCGGTTTCTTTAAAGGATCAAACAAATGATTGGCTCACTTCTAAACTGCTAGGCACATTCACCACTTGGGATCAATTAGCCGTAACATTTTTTACAAAATATTTTTCACCAGCATAAACGGCTAAATTGAGAAATGATATCACAAGTTTTGTTCAAGAAGATAGAGAAAGTTTGTATGAAGCTTGGGAATGTTTTAAAAATTTACAAAGGAAGTGTTTGTACCATAGAGTACCTAAATGACTTTTGATCCAAACTTTTTATAATGGCCTTCATCTAAATATCAAAGGAGTGGTGGAATTATGAACATACCCCTTTTAAAGTAAATGACTTAATTAATGAAATGGCAACAAACAAATACCATTGGACTTCAGAATGAGGTATTCATAAAAGAGTTGCAGGTTTATATGAAATTGATAATTTTTCTTTACTTGAAGCTAAGGTAGATACAATCGCCAAGAAATTGGACCATATCAACTTATCATCATCATCTCCAGCATGTGAAGGATGTGGAGGAAGTAATTATACTACAGATTGTAGAATTATGAAGCAATTTTTATTTTTAGGTAATCAAAATAGGGGTCCAAATTTTCTAGAAAACACATACAATCTATGTTGTGCTCAATTTAATACTACTACAAAGTCACACTCACAAGTATACGAGGTTATTGTAATAACGGCGATCGTCCCAAGGTCGTCTAACAAGGAATGAATTATCTTGCAATAATTTGATTAAAACAAAATATTAAAGTTTGAGTGTATGTTGTTGAAAAGGTGAAAAGTAATTAAAATTTAAAAGTAAACGAGTGATGGGTATGCAAGATTAATTCAATTCTTGGAATGATATCAAGGGTTGTAGATCAATTTAATCAAAGCTTAATTCTCAAATTATCCATTAATATAACCTTGAACTTAATTTGTTTCTTATGATTAATTAGCAATTCCCAATTCATTAGTTCCCACATTCATGAATTAACAACCAATTATTTTGAATTTATAAATTAATAGAATCCTAGAACTTATATTTCTAATTTATTCTTAGGGCAGTTGATTGTATAGTTTTGATATCAAATTTCACCTCTTGGTCCATCATTCATTGTTAAAAGATCAATAGGTGGCTAATCTATCAACCTAACATTCAATCTAATCCAATCAACTAATATCGAGGTATATTGATGGAATTATCAAATCAAGTCATTCAATCAAATATACTATAACCCTAGGCATGGGTAATTTAGCTCATCATCATTTCAAAATAAATATTCATCTCAATATAAATCAAATTAAAATTATTGATTGAAATATTAATGTTCATAACAAAACAACAACAATCTAGAAATAAATTAAATGAGAGAATATGAAAAACCCCTTGAAGACACTAAGAGTTGAACTTCTTGTTCTTCCTCCTAGCTTCAACTTAAACGTGATGAGAAAAACTCCTAAGCCCTCTTCAAACCTTCAATCAAATGTCAATCCTTGAAAGATAAAATGGAAACTTACTCAACCCTCCAACTCTTCAATTAAGGCCCTCTTCAAACCCTAACCTTCTCAAGGGCTTGCTATCCCAATTTTATCCCAAAAATATTTTTAAGACTTTTCTATGGAAGAAATTCAAGATGAATGAAAGATGAAGATGAAGGTGATAAAAATGGTCTTCTCCCAAAAAACAATCACCAATAATTGAGAATAAGGTGAAAAAAATGAAAATGGAATGGAGAATGACCCTTGAACGGCCTCTAACGTGTGTGTATATCCTCCTCCAATTATTTTCAATTTTTAAGACACAAAGAATGTATTGCCAACTCAATCACTCTCCTTTGTTCCCCTACTTTTTCATTTTTTAAATCTTCATACCATTAATTAGGTCACCTTTTGCTTCTTTTATTATTATTTTTTAAAATAACACTTGTTGTCTCCCATTTGTCCTGCCCATAATTCAAAAGTTTACACAGGACATGGCCAAGCCATTAGTGACTTGGCCGTGTCACTCAAATTTTCATCGGACACGGCCAAGCCATTAGGCCGTGTCCATTCTTGCTTCTCAATGCCTTCTTCTTTTTTCAGGTGTGACACTGCCAAGTCTCTGACTGTGTCATATGACATGGCTAGTGGCTTGGCCGTGTCTTGTGCTTGTATTCTCTTATGTCTTTCTACTTCTATCCCTCTTCTTATTATCTTCAGATGGGACACGACCAAGTCTCTATCCATGTCACATGGCTTGGCCGTGTCTCTTGCTTGTGTCAGCCTCTGCTCAAACTTCTTGAGGGACACAACTAAGTTGACTTGTCCTGGCTGTGTCATGTGAGTGTGTCATACTTTTTGCCTTGGATGAGGGGATACTATAGACCCTTAATTTTTTACCAGGTTCGGTCTGATATTTTAAAATAGTCCAAAATAATTTTTGTGGTATTTATTTTATTTATTATTTTACTTATTTTTAATAAAAATAAACAATATCAAAAAATAAATAAAAAAAATCAGCGACGGTAGAATCATCGACGAAATTCACTAGCAACGAAATGGCCACGGGCCAATTTACTGCAGGCAAAATCTACGGTGAAATTGCGCCCTGCGTGCAATTTTGCCTGCGCCCAGCCCGCAGCTCGCCCGTACACAGTTTTCGCCGAAACCTTATTTTACTTGGTTTTTTATTTTATTTCCAAAGCAGTTTTTAATTTCCTTAGCATACTAAATTTTTTATTTTAGTTGCCCATAAATACCATATTAAAATACACAGAAAGGGGATTTTTTTTGGAATTTATGGATTGGAATTTTGGACTGAAGAATTATTTAGACTCTTCTTAGCAATTTACTCATAACCTTGACTTGTGAAGGAGCAAGAGGCAACAAACAAAACAAACAATCCATAAAAGGTAGCACACACTGTTTTTGTTATTGTTCAGCCAGAATTAAAATTATGGTGGAACCAACAATCGAGGTTTGAGTTTCTATTAACTTTTTTTTAGTAGCCTCATCATTCAGTTTGATCAATTATTTAAACATACAATAGATGATTTTTTAAGCACATTGATCAATTGTTCTATTTACCATCTATTCTGTATTTAAAACCCTAAAATTATTTTTTAAAATCCTAATATCTTAATACCTGTTAAACTTATTTTTGAAGCCTAAAACCCTAATTGCACTTTTCTAAAAGCCACAAAATAATAATTTGTTTTCTCAAAATCATAATCAATTCTATTTTTCTAAAATTCACAGTAGCCTATCTTTTCCAAACACCTAACTCTTAATCCTATTTTCATGATCTTCAATTTTATTTACTTAAACCTAAACCTTAACATTATTTTCCAAAACCCTAAAACCGAAACATCCATTCTCTATATTCAAACCCTAGTTTATTTCAAACCTAATCTTTAACATCCAGTAGCCATGTTATTTCTTTTATATTAAATATTTCTTAGTTGACTAATTCAGTAATTAAAAAACGCTAATTGTTAAACATAAAACCCATGAAACCCTAATTTTTATTCAAGAGATCCTAATTGATGCATAAATCCTAAATTTATATACTTACTGCTTTATTTAAGTTGGATGAATTTTTATTATATATTTTGATTGATGTTTCATATCCTTGATGAATATTTTACTTATGATGAATGGTTGGTTACTTTTATTGATTTGCTTTGGTTTCAAAACAATGTAAGAGGTAAGTTTTCATATTTTGGGTACCTCATATTGTGAGCATCATTTAATTTATAAAGTTTTTGGATCAATGTAAAGGACACGTTTCCACCTTTCGGTGGGTGCCCTATTTAGTTTTAGATATTAGATGATGTAAGGACATGTTTTCATCATCGGATGGTTGTCCATTTATTTGTTTTGTTTGGATATTGTTGTGATTTTAATAAAGTATTTATTTATTCTTATGATCGCATGTAGTATGGATAATATCATTATATTCAAGAATTTTATAATATTAAGACCTAAAAAGGAGGCAGTTTCTAATGAAACGGGTATTGTGGGAGTGCTGAGCCATTTCTCACATTCACCCACACATACCCAACTTTTCGAACCTAATAGGGGGGTTGAGAATTCCTTAGGAATCAAGTCGTCCACCCATTTCTTTTTCCCAGCCCGTCCGGGTAGCAACTCCATTTTCTCTTGGTTTAGGCTCGTGTTCTCTAAGGCCCTGAGCCCAACAGTGCCGAAGTCGTAAGAACCATTCCACCGGGAATGGGGGCAAAAATCCCCGCTCACAGTGGCGACTCCACTGGGGATAAGAGAAGTTGATTCCATTGGTCTTTATATTATTCTATTCTTTCTTATCATGATATTATCGATTGCATCATTTAGATTCCATCATGTGCCTGTGTTAGGAAGTCCGTATTACCCGTGTTGTGTTATATAAGGGATACCATACTTTCACTCAAGGTATGGAGATTGAGCATGACATAACCACTCATAGCCTTGTACCTTTTGGTATATACTTACTATGGAAACCTAAGCCTTTCAACTGAAAGACTAAAGCTTATTTAATTGGCCTAGTTACTTTCCTTAGGTTTTACCCCAAATGCTTGTTGTTTGACTATGGTTAATTTATCTTGGTTTAAATCATAGCTTATTTGGTTTGTTCCTTTTCTAATATGACCTAAGTACATTGTAAGCTCAAAAATAATTCTTTTCCTCTAAGATCCAAAAATCTTAGATGATCATGTTATACATGTACGTCTTGTATTAGACATTCTTAGGCGTGAAAAGTTGTATTCTAACCTTAAGAAGTGTAGTTTTTGTATGGATAAGGTTAAGTTTCTTGGTTTTATGGTGTTTAGTCAAGGTATAGAGGTTGATGAGGAAAAGGTAAGGGCTATTAAAGATTGGCCGAGACTTAAGAATTCTAGTGAGGTGAGGAGCTTTCATGGACTTGCTGGTTTCTATAGGAGATTTATTAGAGATTTCAACACTATAGCTGCACCTTTGAATGAGTTAGTTAAGAAAAATGTTGGATTTGTTTGGGGTGATGCACAAGAGCATGCATTTAATGAACTCAAGGATAAATTGTGTGATGCACCTTTGCTTGATTTGCCTAACTTTGATAAAACTTTTGAAATTGAATGTGATACTAGTGGCATAGAAATTGGAGTTGTTTCGATGTAGGATCAAAGGCCACTAAAGTATTTTAGTCAAAAGTTAAGTGGGGCGACCTTGAAGTATCCAACATATGATAAGTAGTTATATGCTTTGGTTTGAGCTTTGCATACATGGCAACATTATTTGTGGCCTAAAGAGTTTGTGATACATACTGACCATGAAAGTTTAAAACATTTGAAGGGTCAAGATAAGCTGAATCGTAGGCATGCCAAATGGGTGGAATTCATAGAAATGTTCCCATATGTGATTAAATTCAAGCAAGGTAAAAAGAATGTGGTTGCTGATGCATTGTCATGAAGGTATGCTTTGCTTAATTCTCTTAGTGCTAAATTGTTGGGTTTTGAGCATATTAAGGAGTTATATCTTAATGATGATGATTTTGGTGATATATATGTATCTTGTGGTAATGTGGCTGTTTCAAATGATTTTTACTTGTTTGATGGTTTCTTGTTTAAGAAAAATAGATTGTGTATTCCTAAGTGATCTATGAGAGAATTGTTGACTAAGGAAGCACATGAAGGAGGCTTGATGGGTCATTTTGGGGTAAATAAAAATTATGATATGCTGATAGAGCATTTCTTTTGGCCTGGTATGAAACATGATGTGCATAAGGGTTGTGAGCATTGCATAACATGTAGAGAGGCTAAGTCTAGGTTGAAATCGATCGATTTAATGTTTTTATTAATTGAAAAAATATATTTTGATTTTGCGTTCAAACAAGTTAGTTTTAATGAATCTGATGCAAAACAATATTTTTATTAATAAATAAGTTTGTTACAGTAAATATGAAAAGAAAAGATTCGATGTATCTTTGAAAATGAAATTAATTTTAGGTTAGTTTTGTAGTTAACCCAATAATTTATTTATAATAGGTTAACATCACATGTTTATAAGTGATCTCTAACGCAAATCTCATTATCAATGATTATGGCATGCCAGGAATGACGGGGAATGAGCTATTGAAAAAGAATTAAGGTATTTTAACATAACTATGCGTACATGTGTCTTAAACTTTACATTTAAAAAAGAAAATGCAGGCTTCTTGATCTTTTTTCTTCCATTTTTTGCCAATAGGAATCACGTAACTGGAAAGATATATCAGTTATAGTAATGTCATCAGAGATTAGAGAATATTCCTGCACGAATTCAATAGTCATTACGAGCACTGAATTATCCATTTTGTCTCCTCTTATTCTTGTTTTGTCGATTAATATTTAAGAACTTGTCCGCCCCAACAGATGCTTGAAGGAAGTGGCAAAAGATTTCTTGCTGAAGCCTCTTCAGTTGTCAGATGTTTCAAAATTGAGATGCTATATAAAACCATTCACCAATCCATGCCAATATGCATAGGAAAACGAATGTTACCTGAAGTAAAACATAATGCGAAGGAATAATATCAATTGAAAAAAAAATAATATATATATATATATATATTTCAAAAAGAAATTTAGAAAATGAGGGAATGATCTCTTGACTGTAATTAACAATATATGCACTAATATAATCAATAAGAAATGCATTATAATACCAGCCTTCATTAGTTCTCCCTTTCACAAGTATGTGCTATCTATTTTTGCATGATTTTATGGTTTGATTGCCTTACTGATATTTGCAGTTATGGAACTATGTAATGCTTCCCTAGACTACAGGTCATGTTCTAAAGCTTTTTTTTTTTTTCAAATTTTGATAAATGTCGAACTCCTTCCATGAATACATATGAAAGAGAATGAACCCTTCCCGCTATAACATTTTTTTCTCCGTCCCAAAATTTTTTCTACCTAATAATAATCATGGTGAAGGTATACCTTCTTCACAGAAAGCTGCCCTGATACCTCATTTGGTACCTTCTGGACACTAAGAAGTTGAATAACGAAGCTTTCTAGCATCATCAGCTGGGGAGATGAATTGAGGCAATTACTAAACCTTTTACCTCCATTCTTTCTTTCTCCAGGTTCCTCGTTTGCTATTTCTGTATTAAGAAGAGAAAAGCGTATTTAGTTCCAGAAAGAAGAAAAATAAAGAAAAGGTCAGCTGATCAATTTTAGAAGACATATTGGCAATTCAAGATACCTTTCTTCCTATTTGACAAAGAAGAGGAACTTCATCGCCATGGTGATCTCTGACAAAAATGAACAACCTCTTTAATATAGTCTTTAGCAGGATGCACAAGAAAAAGAGTACTGGTTCATTAAACGTACACTTTTCCATCCACACTGCTTTCAGATTCGTCAGAGATATTCACAAATGATGATGTCTCTAATGTTCTATCATTCAGCTCCTTCCACTCAGGACTGTACTCCTCAGAATCCAAATCTTCCACTACCTTCAGGTTCTTCTTTCCAACAGAAATTTCTTTTTGAGGTTTGACGTTGTCACAGATGGCATGCTCAGATTCTGATTTAGTTTCCTCATCTTTGCTAATACTTCCCTGTCCTGATAAATCCGAAATCAATTTCTCTTCATGAGAAACATCATCTTGCGATGAATGAAGAGGCCTGCTTTCCAATTCAAAATCTGGAGAATCTGGAGAAAAATCTGGCTTGGTGGCCCAAAACTCAATCTTTGGAAATGGAGAATCATGAGAATGTTTACTAGATGGTTGAGAGAAGAAATTTTTAGAGAGGCAACTGCCAGAAGGTGAAGATTTAAAAGCACTACTATGTTTGGACCTGCGAATAGAGAATTTGGCATCAGTGTGTGCTTCAGAGACAGGGAACATATCAAAAATATCTTCAACAAGAGGCATGGGGCCTGAGGAAGGATGTTCTATTTCCAAGGTTCCACATAGAGAACTGAAACCCAATTTTATATCTGCTGACCTATATCCATCTTCAAACAACTGACTTCCTTGTGGTCCTATTTTCTCTTGGGAAAGATAATTTAGGCTATGGATTGATTTGGATTCAGATAAAGTTGGTATCTCTGTACTTTTCCCCATCAGGCACACACTGCTTCTTTTCTGGAAATCATCTTTATTTTTGAAATGCTTTTCTTTGGCTAGAATATTTTTAGCTCCATGCTTAATTTCAGGATCGCCAAAATCGCCTTGATGTCTTCTGCCATCTCTTGCTCTGGAGTTGGACACTGAATTATTGCTAATTACACCCCTCACTGATGCGGGAAATAATTCAGAGCATGCCAACTTTGGTTTATGAATTTGCCAAATGAAATAAGGAAAAAATAAAAAGTGTATATATGTGTAACCTGCTATGGATGAGCATGACTCTTCACTGGCAAGAGTTTACAGACAGAAATACACCGTCAGTTCAAGTAGCAAAAAAAACTGCCAGAGTGCAGGGCAATGCACAAGGGAGCTCCCTGATAAGTTTTACCTCAATAAACTCATGCTTTCTATTGCATCTTCCTTAGCGAACCAAGACCAATCAAGATGCCCGGTTACATCTCCAAAATCAAAATTTGAGCCCATCAAAGGATGCCTGCCACTATATGAGATCAAAATATTAATTGGATATCCTTGAAGATAGCAATAAATTTTTTTAAAAGGAAAATCAACCAACCTTGCCTCTTTGGATATTGTAAAATCATTACCATTTATTGATGTTTGGTGCTTTGGAGCAGGCAAATCTGAATCTTAAAGAACAGAGAGCAGTCAAAGATAAAACTAAAATAGTTAGTCTCGTATAAAACTAAAATAGTTAGTCTCACATCATACTCAAAGAATCCGAACAAACAAATTTTCTTCAGAAAAGATGAATCAGAATGCAAATGAAGTATAGCTGAATAATTTCAGCAAGATGATCTCTGAAAAATATTAAAAGCATTACAAAGAAAGGGTGACACGAATTTGGTACATCATTTATAAGTATATTCAGAGAAATGGTAAAATGAATTTGGTACATCATTTAGAAGTAGATTTCAAAAATAAAATAAAAATAAAGAATACAAGCTACAGCATGAATGCCTTTTCTCCACATGCATGCATCAGACGCTCAAAGTCACAGAATTAAGGCTAAGACTATCTACAAGAGAGATGTGGCATGATCAGCAAGAAAATTAGAAGGGAAATTTTGTAGGTTCCTTTCACGATAGCAAATATAAACCATAGCACAAATGCCTCACAACTGGGAAATTAGAAAATTAATAATAAAAAAAGGTCTGTTTGATTGATGTTCCAACTTCAATAATATTAGGGTGATAGCGATCATTATCTAAACTTCAACAGAAAGAGAGAACACCTAAAAAACTGAACCTTTCTGTTGCTCTTGCCGCACCCCTGCATGAGATAATAGAAATCAAGAAGCTTATCATTGGATGTTAAAAAAGGGGAAGAAAAAAAAAGGGTCATAGAGCACCTTTTCTTCGCCAGATGATGACTTCCAAAAGCATAATTAGGCGTATCATTGCCTCCATATTTCAAAAAATCAGCAGGAACATCATCAGGATGACATAACCAGCTTTTCCAGGACATATCACATTGGTTTTCATCAGGGAAATGGGTATCTAATAAACAAGACCTAGCTGGATAAAAAAAATTAAATGATGATAAATTTTCTTCTATAACACAGACGTAACAAATTATCAAGCTCAGAGACAGCCTATAAAGCTCTATTGGAGATGTAAATGCAAGGAAAGCCACCCAGGAAAGCTACCTATCTTGTCAACATCTGTTTCATCAGATGTCAACAAAAGGGTTTCCCAACATACATTTCATCAGATGGAATGTACACGGTCCACCCCTTGCACTGTTATCATGTTGCTTTTTTGGTTTGAACATGTGACCTACAAGCCATAACGGAGCAGCCTTATTATTGCATCAAGGCTCATCCTCATCAGCAAAACTAAATGTTCAATTATGCAGAAAATGAGAAGCATACTACATTTTGCTACCAGCCAGACATTTTGTTGAATGATGGTAGAAAAAGAAAAGGTTCATGCATTCATGGATTGGAAATTAAACAAAGATCATATGTTTGAAGGCAGTCTCATGTGTTACAAGTGATTGTATTTTGACATGCAAACCTAACTGAAATGCTAAGATATGTAGTGCTAGGCCATATCCATTCAACTACAAATTTACTTGCGATCCATATGCATTGATGCAATATTGGTATTAAGATAGAATAATCAAATGCAGATCCATATCAATGTCATTTAACCAACAGATACTAATTTCAGTATGATTCTTGAACTTGATCATAAAAAATTATTGCATAATATGAACCAAGCATAAAAATAATAATTCGTAGAGAGAGAAAGAGAGAGCAACTTTAAAAATATGGATATTGATAAATTACCATCCCACAAGCCTTCAGTATCATTCCCAGTGCTACAGAATAATTTCCCATCACTGCATGAGCTTCTGACTTTACTGCCCTGGCCATCAAGTTGCATGTGATCTCTGACAGTATGTAAATTCTTCTCCATCATGCTATATGATTCCTTGATTACTGTTGAAAATTCTGAGTAAAAGCCACTTGGGGGCGTTTCAATGTCTTGCATTACAGTATCCTGCATGCGGCACATAACACCAGCCAAGGATAAATCGTATCAGAGAAACAGAAACAACTTGTAATTTTCATGTTGTATCAGAGTTGAGCAGAAGACCAGTCAGCTTCATTGTACCAGGTTCTTTAACCAAACATTCATACTCTGAAGAAAAATGCCCCACAAGAACAGTACGATAAGTAAAATGCTCTTAGTCCAACACGATTATCAGTTCATACTATTCACACTTAAGCAAATGCTTAAAAGCTATCAAACAATCAACTGCATTGCTGCAAAGAAAAGATGAGAGGCTATTGAGAACTTCATTGGTATAAAGAGAAATGATGAAGGATCTTCCATACATAGGCACCACAAGAAAACAAGTTGTTACACCATCAAAAAAAAAGAAAGAAAGTTAAACTAGATCTATGAGCAATTTAATATTCATTTAGAAGTGGATTCATTGTGTCTTACTACTTGAAGTTCAAGGTCATCTAGCACATGATAAAGATTCCTTGATGAGTTTAGCCTTGCAGCCTTTGATGGTGAGAAGCAACCATAGGAAACATATCTATAACCACACAAAAGTTACAGCATTGCTCAGACAGGATTCAATCTTCTCTTTATTTTTCCTTTTCTAGTCCATTTAATTTTTTTTAATATAATCATCAAGATATATCATTGATATCAGTGCAACAATGGCTATGTAACAAAAAAAAAATGTCAGATCTAGCTGAAATGAACTAACAACCACATCAAAGAAAAAAATCTATTTCCTAAATGTTTTTAAAACATGAAGCAGTGAAATGACAAACATGAGTAGTGGCTCTGAAGCATAAGCAAGAGCAGACAAAGAATATACTGAGGATGGGAAATTATGAAAAAAGCATTTACACCCAAAACACATGTGCCAATGATATTTGTATCACTAATAGAAACGATAACCTGAAATGTTGATGGGATTCTGAATAGCATGCTTGCTTCCTAGTTAGAAAACTAACGTGAAAAATTGTAAAATTTGACCAATTAAGTCTAATCAGGAATCTTAACCTACAATTTAATTTATGGGAACTTAGGCATGAGCTTTTTTTGTGACAATGTCAATAAATTGCACTTGAACAATTATTTCTAATTTCCATTTTCTTACGTGGTTCCTGGTTTTATAGTTGGCACAATAAGAAGTTGTATTAATTGTCAATTGAGGAAATCTCCACTGGTTTCTGTGAAGAATAGCACTGAGCAGAGAAAATGAGATTCTAGAAACATTGGTAGGTCAAATGAAGGAGTATGAAGCTGGAATTTATCTTGATGCCATTTCAATCCCAAATAAAATTAGTTGCTGTTAGAAAATAGAAATTAATTTGAGAAAGAAAGAAAACTAACAAACAGAAACAAGTCTAAATGCATTATGTTACCTGTCAGTTTGCAGGGGTGAGTGCAGCGGTGTTTTTGTTCCCACTTTACCCAAACCTGAAGTATAAATGCAGACATCAAACTTGATACAACAACAATGACAATAATATGGAAGAATTACATCACAGAAATTGTCCAAGCAGTCAATGAAGGCACTATTGAATTTAAATATGCATTATTGACTCCTATTCCAACACCTAAAGATGTAAACAAATAAAGGTAGATCTTTTACAATGGCATTTTGGAAAGTAATCTTTGAACTTTCATTTCCTTGGTAGATATAAAACTAAAATAAGAGCATCCAATCAAAGAAAGCAAAAAATTCCACCCAACATAGGAAGGACCAGACAATAGGACATTCAACAGGTGAAAAAGTTAAAGTGCTGCAAAACAGTATAGCCACCTGTCAAATACAGAGATGCGTGAAGAATTTGAATAGACAACATTTGTAATGTACAACACTGGATGAGACGTTGTGTAAAGTTATGCATAATTATAACCAGATATAGTTGCCTGCTAAAACCAAATATTGTTCATAAAAAATGAGGTATTAAACCTTAACTGAAATTCTGACACTCCAAACCATACCATCAACTGAAAACGCAACATGAGCTTCATAAGTTGGACTTGTTAACAAATTTTCATTTGATTCATCATCACCAAGCAAATCAAAAAGGGATAATTCTGAAAAAGAAATAAGAGGAAAGGGAAAAGTCAAAGAAATTCCAAGTGAGAGAATGATTGGCATGGAAAAATCCTAATTAGAGATGCACAAAAAGTAAAATATTTGTCTAATGAATATTTCCTATTTACGCTGTTGAGTTGCTGTCTTCCGTATATCTGGTTTGAGATCATTTCCATTGGGAGTATTGCTCTGATCATCTTGAGAAACAAACTGAAGCCTGGACTCAGAAACATGAATTCATCACTAGGAGAAGACAAGCTCTTACGCAAAATATAGTAACAATTCATTTAAAGGTTCTGCAAAAACCAAACAGATAATGCTAATATTATGTCCATTCTGAACTGCAAAATGGACTTAGAGCAAAATTATTATATAAATAAACTATGTCAATTTTTAAAGTTAAAATATAGTTTTGTTAAGTGCAACAGAGTAGAAGGGTGCTCCATAACATGACCGAATACACACACACACTTTCACTCACTTCTTTGGGGATAGAGTCGCCACTTCGCAGCCTGACCAAAAACCTGATTTCAGAATGATACTATACATATTAAGTACATAAAGTTGATAAAAATGAGACAAACTCAATCAGATTCAAAAACTAGGCCTAAACTCAAAGATTACTGCATAAAATTTATGGAACATACTTGCTTTCTTAATTTCAAGAGAATCTGCAGGAGTGACTGTGTTGGTTTGAGTTATTGTTGGATCTGCAGTGATGCAATACTCGACAGTAGAACCGACTTTTGGATCTTCCCCTTCTTGGACGGTTGAATAAGCAGGAAATGAAAGGTTAAAGTAAGTACATAAAATTTTAAATTGGGAAGACATGCATCAAGCAATCAATCAAAGGCAAAATAAACGGATTTTTCATGAAATTAATAAGATTTTGCATTGTGGAGAAGTCTCATAAACAGGACAATCAATTGACAAGATCTTGAAAGTTTCAGGTCATTACCATTGGGACAATTAGGTCTGCACTGTTGGGAACTCGTTGAAAAGTTGAGTAAATTGAGAATATCGAGTGACCGATGCTCTTTGTGATTTTGCTCCCATTTATTTCCTCCCCCTTCAGAGCTCTCCAACCCAGCTGTCTGCTGGTTCTGTTGTCGTCTCCTTTGTTCAAAATATTGTTTTTGCCTTTGAAATTGAATGATCAATTAAAACAATAAAAACAAACTTAAACTCACAACATAACATAGAACAGTTGATTAATCCAAATTTCCCTCATCACAACAAATGAAAATAAAACATTGTATCAATAAATCAAAATAAGTACCTCTTCTGTATGGACTTCCTTGACTTCAAATTTTCCAAAGGCATCAATTCATGCACGCATTCAGAACACAAATTCGAAAATTTTATACAAAATTGCAATTGAAAAATAAAAAACTTATAATTAAGTGAATGAATCAAAATCACTACTTACAGTAGTCACTTTCCTCCTCGAACCTCCCATCCATTGCAACATTTTGGTAGCCGATCTTGACAAAGCAAAAACAGTAAATCAAATCCAAAACCAAACCTAGCTATATCATCAAATGAAAACAAAGCTTAACGAAAAAGTTTTAATTAATCAGAATTAATAAATCAATTATGATCTGACCTTAGTTAGACACCTAAGCTAGAATCAAGAATTGTTTAATTTTCAGTTTTAATTCCGATTTCAGCGGAAGGCCAGAAA
The DNA here is from genome assembly GCA_947685225.1 of Garcia nutans. Lineage (NCBI taxonomy): Eukaryota > Viridiplantae > Streptophyta > Magnoliopsida > Malpighiales > Euphorbiaceae > Garcia > Garcia nutans. The sequence continues at coordinate 24,772,784 of CANTUV010000044.1, forward strand.
GCTGAACGAGCGACTTCAATACCACGAGTAGGATGCTATTACAGTCTCAATGCCCTGCTAAATTTTCCTTTTATAGTTTGTCGTGGTACTGCTGATTCACGACACGTGCATTGCAAAAACGAAGATATTTAAACGCACAAATGAAAAGAGTCCTTGTCGATTGTAAATAAATTTATAAATATGTAGAATTAAGATTTTTTCTTTTATCAAAACAGAATTAAGATTTGTTAATAAAATACTTTGTATTGAAATTTGTAATAAATTTTATAAAAACATGTTTTATTGATAAAATACTTTTATATTGGAATTTGTAATAAATTTTATAAAAAAAATGTTTATTCCAATATGCATTATAAAATTATAAAGATAAAAAGGATTTGCATGGAGAGAGATATTATATTATATACTAAAACTGTCATAAGGAACTAATTTTCAAAAAATCATATTTTTTTTTTAATTTCACCCATATTTGTTTGTTTGTTTTTTCCTTTCTTCTTCTCAGGCTTTTCCTTTTCTTTATTACCATTTTACACATGATTATCATTAGGAATGTGCAAAAATATTGAACTCGACCGACTCATTGTGTAAGAGTTGAGTTCGATCGGTTAGTGAGGTAAGAATTGGTGAAATTGGTTTTGGATGTTATTAATTTGTCGAGTTCGGGTGATCGGTTAATTTGAGGTCTATTTGTACGATTCAACCTAAATCGACCGACCACCAACATAACTGGTATATATTTTTATATATACAAAATGGTGTTTTTTTTCTAAAGGAAAAAACAACACTGGTTAAAGGCCATATGTAAACATATTTAGGGTTATACATAATACAACTCCCTCATTTCTCAATCCTAGCAGCTGCCTACCTTTCTTTTCTCTCTCGTTTCTCTCTTGATTCTTCTTCACCTTTCTCTAGAATCTAGAGATCAGAGGTAAAAGATCATTCAGCCACTCTCAACCCTACAACCGCTCACCTCTAATCTCTCTCTGACTCTCTCAATTCTTCTTCTCTGGAATACAGAGATCAGAGTCATACTGTCAGCACTTCATACTCTTCTCTCAAAGGGGAGATTGAACGTGCTTAAGGCTCTCTGACTAGGAGGTAAAGTTTAAACCGATAGTATTTAGTTTTTTGAGTGATTTAAATGGTTTTTTTTTAATGACTTGATTTTATTGGGTTTTGTTGATTTCATTGTATGTTGCATACTATCTCTCTCATGGCTTGTGTTTTTTGGTTTTTAAATTGAAAAAAAAAATAATTTCTTTTAAACTGATTCGAAAATATCATACTTGGGTTTTATATTTTGTATTATTTAATTAATTTCTTCATTTTCCTTTTAGATTTGCAGATTTTTGGTGTGTTTAGGGTTAAAAAAATTGATAGATCCTTAGATTGTGGTGGATTTTGTGTCTCTCTCATGGCTTGTGTTTTTTTGGATTTTAAGCCTAAAAAATAATTTCTATATTGATTCAAAAAATATTATATTTAGGTTTTATGTTTTGTATTATTTAATTAATTTCTTCGTTTTGCTTTCAAGTCTACAGATTTTTTGGTGTGTTCAGGGTTAAAAATAGATAGATCTTTAAATTGTGGTAGATTTTCGATTTGTGAACGTGTTGATCTTTACACTAGATATATTATGCCTTCCGTAATATTTTTTGCATGTTGCGTACTTGTTTTTGAGTGTATTGATTTAATTTCTTTGATTTGTTTTGTGGTATTTTATTGATTAATTGCTTTTTGGCTTTTTGACTTTCTATAAATCTAAAATCTTTTATTTGTATTTTAACTGTGTAACTTTTTAAGTAAATAATTTAAAGAACTAATTGTATATGATTTATAAATATAATAAATTATTCTTATAAGAAATTTTTTTTTGAGAATCGGTGTACCATGTTCATGTATTATGTATATTATTTATGTATCCTATATCATTACAAATTATAAAAATAAAATTATTTATATTTTTTATTATTATAAATTATAATTTTATTGTGTATTTTTATAAATAAATAATTATAATAATATATTATTAAAATTATATTATAAATCGTATTATTTGTGTGTATACTATATAATTAGTTAAGTGTTGATGTTATGCATGTAATTAATAAATACTTATAATTTATATTATATTTATGTATTTAATTAAAGAATTATAAATTATTATTTTCTAAATAATTAATTAAGTTTAATTTAATAAATAATTATAATTTATATTGTAATTATTTTTAATTGAAGAATTATAAATTAGTTTCTAAATAATTAATTAAGTTTAATTTTTAAAATTATTAATAAATAATTATAATTTATATTATGTATTATAGTATTTGTATAATTATAATTTTATTATTTTGTATATTATTGATAAATAGTTATAAATAAATATTATGTATTTGTATTTAATTAAATTATTTTAATATACATTGGTGTGTTGGCGTGAGCAATTTGAGGAGAAAGAAATCTATTGTCAAACTTTGACAGATTGTGTATATAATTTGTTTCCTTAATTGTAAATAATTGTCTTTGATTTAGGCTATAAATTAGGATCTTAATTGTACAAAATCAATATAAATATTTGTAATTGCTGGAAAGTAAAGATACGAAACAAAAGTATTCTCCAATTATCTTTTCTACATGGTATCAGAGCAATACCTTAGGTAGAAATTGAATCCTTCTCTACAATCATGACTAAAGAAAATCCTCTTGCTGTCATCCCTCATGAATCCCAAATCATTGTTCAGGACAATGCCCCTCTTCCCTCTGGAATCATCTTAGATGATACGAATTATCCGTTATGGTCGCAACTTATGGAGATGCATATTGGAGCTCAAAATAAATTCAGATTTCTTACCGGTGCAACACTGAAACCAGCTGCAAATGACAAGCAATTGGAAACATGGCTTATTGATAATAACCGGGTTAAGAGTTGTCTCATTGATTCTATGAGTCCGCTCTTGATGCAACGATTCATCCGTCTTCAAACAGCCAAAGAAATATGGGAAGTTGTTGCAAAGACATTTTATGATGGCTCGGATGAAACACAACTTTTTGATCTAAATCGAAAATTGTTTACCACTCATCAAAATGGTAGACCCTTATCTTTATATTACAATGAACTGATTTGCATATTTCAGGAAATTGATGCTCGCATTCAAACACTAGAAGATAATGCTGCTGTAATATTAACACTACATAAATATATGAGTCGACTTTGAGTTCATATCTTCTTGGCCGGGCTTGACCTAGAATTCAATCAAGCTCGAAGTGAAATATTGAGGAAAGATCCACCTCTTGTTCTTGAGTCATGTTACGCATATGTTCGCAAAGATCAAAACCAGAGACAAACTATGAAGGAATCGAAAGTTCAGCAGGATGGAATGGTTCATTTGACAGCCCGCACATGCCCTACAAATTCCCAACAAGCTAAAGGAAAAAAATTGGCTCCAAGGGAAATAACTATGTTTGCACTCACTGTGGTGAAGAAGGACATTCAAAACAACATTGTTGTGAGATTATTGGGTATCCAGAATGGTGAAATTTTACAAAGAAAATTGGGCAGGCTGCTGTCACAACCATAACAGAGTAATTGCATCTACCTTAAATTTAGTTACAACACACGCTGCAAAGGCTGATAATCCAGGTATGTACAATACTTATCTTGTTAGGAATAATACATGGATAATTGATACAGGTGCTACTGACCATATGAAAAATGATTCTACCCTTCTTTCACTTATTCATCCTTCACCTCAACCTCATGTACTCACTGCTAATGGAGGAGTTGCACCAATTATTGGCGAAGGATCAACACACGTGTCGTATTCCATTAATCTTGATACTGTGCTTGTAGTTCCTTCTCTTTCTTCCAACCTTTTATCTGTTAGTAAAATCACAGAAACTTTTAATTGTACTGCAACTTTTTGGCCTAATAAATGTATTTTTTAGGACATTATAACACAATGGACTCTTGGATGTGGTATTAGGTGTGGAAACTTGTACTATCTTAATATGGGCACTTCAAAAAATCAAAGAATTGGTCAAGCAAATAACACTGAGGAGAGGCAAGGAAATGACGATATGGCTTGGTTATGGCATCGTCGCCTTGGTCATCTGTCATTTAATTATCTTCAAAAATTAAAACCAAGTTTGTTTTTACATACAACTGCTAAGTTTGATTGTGACATTTGTGAAATGGCCAAGAGTCATAGAATTTCATATCTACCTAGTTATAATAAGAGTACTTCACCTTTTATGATTATCCACTCTAATGTTTGGGGACCTACTCAAATCCCTACATTATCTGGTGCTCGATTTGTGACATTTATTAATGAGTGTACTCGTATGATTTGGATCTCTCTCCTAGGAAACAAGGGAGAGATGTTCTATTTTTCAAAATCTGTATCAAATGGTAAATTCACAGTATCAATGCCAAATTAAAGTTCTTCAATCTGATAATGGTGGGGAGTATATAAATTTTGAATTGAAGATTTTTTTTGTCAAAAAATGGTACTTGACACCAAACTTCATGTATCGGTACACCGCAACAAAATGGTTTAGCAGAAAGAAAGAATCACCAAATACTAGAGGTTGTCTGAGCTTCTTTATTTGGCATGAAAGTGCCTCGAGAATACTGGGGCGAAGCTGTTTGCTCTGCTGCATATCTTATTAATCAGATGCCATCACGAGTCATTGAGTTTAAAACACCACATCAAAAACTCCATGAATTAGTTTCTGCTCCAATTGGTCCGAACCTTGAACCTCGTTTCTTTGGTTGTACTGATATGTACACCGGGTTGCAGGCAAACTTGATCCACGAGCTGTCCGTTGCATGTTTATTGGGTACACAAACTTCAAAAAGGGATATTGGTGTTATGATCCTATAGAAAACAAAATGTATGTAACCCACGATGTTACATTCCATGAAAATACTCCTTATTTCGGTGGTCATGAGTGCTCTCTTCAGGGGGAGACAACATTTAATTTGGGTGAAGACAACACTCATGAATACTTTTAGGAATAAGAAACGGCTGATAGACAACTTTCAGATCCTATTGTTACACATCCTGATCCAATTGTTACACATCCTAAGAATAATGATGGCACCCAAGAAAATCAAGATAGTACAATTTCCCAAGTCACACCAACAGCCATAGAAATTTCGAGTGTTTGTGTCTCCTCAGGTAACATCACTACCTTCATCTCCTTTAATTCCTGATCCAACTCCTCTAGCTAAACCAAGATATCCGATTAGGAAGAATAGAGGAATTTCAAAAATTTAATATGATCCTGATGATAAGACTAAATACCCCATTAACAATTATACCTCCTCTCATCGTTTGTCAAAGTCACATGCACTTGTTGTAAATCAATTATCCCCTATATCTATTCCAAGTAATGTGTAGGAAGCATTGATGGATTCAAAATGGAAGAAAGCTATGAATGATGAAATGGAGGCCTTACAAAAGAATCATACATGGGAACTTGTATCGCTGCCCACAAAGAAGAAAACAGTAGGGTGCAGATGGATTTTCACAGTTAAGCTCAATTAAAATGGAATCATAGATCGTTACAAGGCAAGGCTTGTTGCTAAAGGGTATACACAAAAGTACGAAATTGATTATGGAGATATATTTGCTCCTGTAGCAAAAATAAATACCATGCGAGTTCTTATTTCCATAGCAGCAAATCAAGATTGGCCGTTGCGACAGTTTGACATTAAAAATGCATTTCTTAATGGAACTTTGGAAGAAGAAGTATACATGGATCCTCCTTCGGGCATAAACTGTGGTGGAAAGGTATACAAACTAAAAAGGGCCTTATATGGATTAAAGCAATCCCCCGGAGCATGGTTTGGAAGGCTATCAAATTTCATGAAGAAGATTGGATATAAACAAAGTGATGCTGATCATACTCTATTTGTCAAACAAGAGTTTTTAAGAAGGTGACTGCTCTTATTGTGTATGTTGACGATATGGTTGTTACTGGAAATGACTCAAATGAAATAGTTGTCCTCCAAGAAAGCCTCACGACTGAATTTGAACTTAAAGATTTTGGCACTTGAAATATTTCTTAGGCATTGAAGTTGCAACATCAAGTAATGGAATCTGTTTATGCCAGCGAAAATATATGCTAGATTTGCTAGCAGAAACTGGGATGCTTAACTGTAAGCCCGTTGAAACTCCTATAGAGGTGAATCACAAGTTAGCCATTCAACAAAACCAGATTCCACCCAATAAGGAGAGGTATCAAAGATTAGTTGGGAGGCTAATATACCTATCGCATACTCGTCCTGACATTGCATATGCGGTTAGTATTGTAAGCCAATTCATGCATGCACCAAGTGAAGAACATATGGAGGCTATTTATCGAATCTTGCGATACTTAAAGTCTTGCCCAGGAAAAGGATTATTTTTGCTAAATAGGGAGATCAAGAGGTCAAGGGATATACAAATGCAGATTGGGCTGGAAGTCTGACCGATCAAAAATCCACATTAGGATATTTTACTTTTGTCGAAGGTAACTTGGTTACATGGCGAAGTAAAGAAGCAAAAGGTGGTAGCAAGATCAAGTGCAGAAGCAGAATTTCGCAGAATGGCACAAGGTATCCGTGAATTACTATGGATAAAGCGTATTTTACATGATCTGGGTATACATCTGTTAAAACCTATGAAGTTATTATGAGATAATAAGGTAGCCATAGCAATTGCAAATAATCCTGTTCAACATGGCAAAACCAAACACGTGGAAGTTGATCGACACTTCATCAAAGACCATCTTGACAAAAATACAATTAGTCTTCCATTTGTCACGTCAAAAGATCAACTAGCAAATGTCATAACAAAGGTTGTGTCCGTAAAAGATTTTCAAAGCTCACTTAACAAGTTGGGAATGATGGACATATATTCACCAACTTGAGGGGGAATGTTGGCGTGAGCAATTTGAGGAGAAAGAAATCTGCTGTTAAACTTTGACAGATTGTGCATATAATATTTTTCCTTAAATGTAAATAATTGTCTTTGATTTAGGCTGTAAATTAGGATCTTAATTATACAAAATCAATATAAATATTTGTAATTGTTTGAAAGTAAAGATATGAAACAAAATTATTCTCCAATTATCTTTTCTACATGGTGCATTACTAAATAATTTTATATTATATTATTTGTATGAATAAATTTAAATAATTTAATTATATATAATTAATAAATATTTATATTTATACTATCTTCAATTATTTGTAGTTATATTCAAATATTTTTTAAATTATATGCTGAGTGTTCAATTTTTTTTTCTATTTCATGTCTTAGTATGTTGTTGATTGTTCAAATTTTTTTCTATTTCATGTCTTGGTATGTTGTTGTTTGGCCTTACCTAACTTATGTGGAGTAAAAAAGTGAAGTGAAGAGATGTGGAGCCGGCTCAAAGGTATTATTTCCGATCTTTATATTTATTTTAGTTGACTGTTTATATTGTATTGTGGATTAAAATTTAGAAATGTTAATTGTGTGATTGCTTTTTAAAAATATTTTTAAACTCTTAACAATTTGTTTAAGTTTTTTTTAAAACGAATGTTTAGGATTAGTAAAATATTTTTTGTCTGTTATTATGTTACTATTTTGGTATGTAATGCTAATATATATGCACATGAATATAATTGTATTGCGTGGTTATTTATTTTCAAAATATATATTGATATTAATTTGTTATGGTTGTTTAATATTACTTTGCAAACTGTTGAGTTAAATGTTAAGTCAGGGTAGTTTAAAAATATGACTTGAGTATATGATAATGGATATATATATATCATAGATTTATAAATCAAGTCTATAAATAAACATCCAATTAATTAAAATTTATCTTAGGTTCTAGTAAGTAATAATTTATTACTATACCAATAAACACAATTAATTTATTACATTCAAAAGTAAACATCCAAGTAATTAAAGTTTATCTTAGGTTCTAATAAGTAATAATTTATTACTACACCAATAAACACAATTAAGTTATCACATTCAAAAATAAAAAATTCAAGGATAAATTAATGAGATGAAACAAAAATTATAAATTTTCAACATCCTATTAATTAAAGTTTATGATTAATTGCTTGCATACAATTTAAACTTATTAATTTCCACTTTGCCATTAACTAGTTAATTATAATAAATATTACCTTAACTCCAATTGCTTGAATGCAATTAAATCTTAAAAAATTTCCAAATCCAATCTTAGAAAATAAAAGATTAATTAAGTGTGGACATTAATTAATCTTTGAATTCTTCTGTTTAAGGAAAAGGTAGATACTCAAGAAGATCGACCATCTATTCAACAACAAACACAACCACCACCACCTGAACAAGAAAATGAATAGCATGCAACAAAACCACATGTTGAAGCCAAAAAAAAAAGGAAGCAATCTGCTTCTAGTCTAAGGAAAACATCCATAGCATGGGACCATTTTACCATATTGCCCAAGGAGGAGGTTGACGAACCAACAGCAACCTGCAAATATTGTGGCAAGAGGTATTTGTGTGATTCAAAGCAACACGAGACTTCAAACATGATTCACCATTTGAAAATCTATTTGAAGTATCCTTATGCACTTAAAAATGATCCTAAGTAGTAGATTCTTAAATTTAGTCCAAAATCATATGGTTGTGTTCATTTATGCACTGGTCCTCAAGCATTTTCTGTTGAGGAATGTAGAAAAGCTATGGCAGTATTTATTAGAGTTGATGAACAACCCTTTAGGGTGGTTGAGGGTTTCTATTTTAAACATATGATGTCTGTAATGGTTCCACAATTTAAAATACCATCTAGGTATACAATGGCAAGGGACTACTTTCTATTATTTTTAGATGAAAAAGTTAGGCTAAAGGCACTATTAAAGAGAGATTGTTAGAGAGTGTGGCTAACAACTGACTACTGGACTAGTGTCCAAATTTTAAATTACATGACACTCACTGCCCACTTCATAGATAAGGAATGGAAGCTCCACAAAAAAGATTTTAAATTTCTGCAAAATTTCAAATCACATGGGGTAAATAATTGGGAGGCATATTAAGTTATGTTTAAATGAGTGGTGATTGAAAAAGATTTTTTCCATAACTATTGATAATGCAAGCTCCAATGATGGAGGTATTGCTTATTTTGATTTAAAAAACCAAAATATCCAGTGGTTTGGTAATTGATGGGGAGCTCTTACATGTTAGGTGTTTTGCACACATCCTCAATTTGATTATTAGTGAGGGTTTGGAAGACCTGCATTCCTCTATTTCTGTCATGAGACATGATGTTAGATATGATAGAGCATCCCCTTGTCGATTGACAAATTTTAGATTCCAACACCCAAAGATGCTTCAAGCACTTGAAGAATGTGAGAAAATTGAAACAGGTACTGTGTAAATTAAATTAAATTTATTTTCTTTTTTTTGTAGACATGTTCAGCTTTATATACTAATTGATTGTATTTATTTTGAAATTACAAAAATGATAAGAGGTTCTTCTAGGGAGGCTGCGAAGGAGGCTATTAAGAATTTAGTGGAAGTTGATACTATGGATATAGAAAAAAGATTAGTAAGCAATTTATGACTGCAGGTTCTTCTTCTTCATCTTCTTCTTCCTACATAATCTTCTTTTTCTTCTTCTTCCTCCTCCTGTAAATTCTTCTTCTTCTTCTTCTTCATCATCTTTTTCATCTTTTTTATTATATTTAAAATTTCTTCTAAAAATTTTTAATTTTTGGCGGATTTTATGTATATATTCTTTTTGCTCTTTAAGGTGCAGTACTGAAGTTACTTTTATTTAAGGAAGGTAAGATCAAGTTTTTCATTGCTAAATTTTTATTTATTTTGCTATTTTTTTGAGCATTTTGCTTATTTTTCTATCATTATTTTTTATTGAAAATGCTGTTGATATAAATCATTTTTTATATTTGTTTTGATGGAAAATAGCAAAATGCACACAAAATTTTGTGTAAGTTAAAATTTTAAGTCTACCTTTTTAATATTTTGAGTTATTTAAGTTTTGAGTTGATTGGTGCCATTGTGATTGTTAGACTTAGATTATTATTTATTTTTTTTAACTTTTTATTTGATTCATTGTTTTTTTATTATTGAACTTGGATTGCTGGATATTTATTGTTGGATATTTATTTTTGTTGGACAAATATACTTAGATTGTCATTCAATATATGTATAAATTATGTTTAGTTAATTTGAATTCTATAAAGAAATGATAGAATATCATTGATTTAATTATGATATGATTAAATGAAGATTTTAACATTTTAATTTTGAGAAGAATATGCATATATATTTTTCGCACTGTTGAAGACTACTAGATGTAGTGATGAGATTCAGAATTGTTTATGGAATGTAAGATTAAAATTTTCATTGTTAAAATTTTTTGATGTATTTTGCCTTTTATAAAGTAGCTGATATTTTTTTCCTTCATTTGTTTTTGCTTAATTGTACGTTTAACAAATTAATTTTTTGCTTTATTGCTGCAAAATCAATTTTTTGCTTTTTTGCTGCAGAAGCATACAAAATTTTGATGTAAGCTGAATTCTTAATTCTTTAGCTTTTTTTTTATTAAATTGAGATTTAATTAATATTTGATTTTATTTTTTGCTTGTTTGTTTGATCAAAATTCTTATGTTTAAGTTGTATAAAAAGTGCAATAAATAGTGAATTTTTTTGAAGGATTGCTAATTTGCAGTACTTAGTCATTGCAGTACTTAGTCATTGAAAAAGTGACTTGTGTATTGTTTTTTTTTTTTTGTTATTATGTGTGTTTTCATAGCTTGATCTTTCTTTTGTTCACTTATGTTGTGTGTTGATTTGATTTGTGGCATTATGCATTAAATTTGAATATGTCTTTGATGTTTTTTTTGCAGCCCCAACCTGCATATGAATTAATTTGGCTTGTACAGTAGAAGTGGGGGAAGTACATGACGTCACTTTTTGGTGAGTTGATTTTCTATAATTTTTCTCTTGTTTATTTTGTTGAATTCATTATGCCCTAAATTATTAAATTATGGTGAAATATTATTTGCAGATATTCTATTGAGTGATACTATGATTGCTTCTTATAGCTTTATTATTTTAGACAATGTTGCTGTGGTATTAACTAACAACTAACGCTACTTGATTATTTTTGTCTATTTAGATCATGGTTGGTTGGTGCTATTTCTTACTTTTAGATTTTAGTGTTTAACAAATTTAATTTTGTATATTAGTATGTAATCATGTATTATAAATTGTATTATGAACTGTATGGATTCAGTATGGATATTTTTTGTGTAGATGACAACATGCTTAATATTGACTGTAAATTTTAATGAATTAGTAATAGTAATTTTATTTTGCACAGGTTATTTACTAATTTTTGACCTATTATTTTTTTAAAAAAGCATACTATTGGACATATTGGATTTTTAATGGTTAAGGCATTTGAAACAACTACTAATTTAAAAGTTGGTTTAATAAAACGATTGATTTGTCGCTGAATAATGAAGCCCAAATGAGAAGCATAATAGACCGGCCCAATCCAAGCCCACCCATTTAGACCCAACCAAACCTGTAGTAGTTCGCCTCTAATTGGTCGACGACGGGTGCATATTTTCACTCCATTTTTGGGTTCGATAGGTTTGGTTTTTTACTAAAATCCGACTGAATCCAACCCGTGCCCACCTCTAATTATTATTTTCTCTTCCCATAGCATTATTACACCTTTTTATCATTATTTCCTTTCCTCATTATCATTTTACACATTATTATTATTATTATTATTATTATTATTATTATTATTATTATTATTATTAAATTTCAAATAAAATTTTATTTTTTAAAAGTAAATAAAAATTTATTTAAACTTTAAATATATTATTTAATTTTTCAGCTCTTATCATTTAATTAATATTATTATAACTAGAAAAGCATAAAATTTAAACAAAATAGGAAAAAAGTTAATTTATGAATTTATATTTTAGACATTTTCTTATAATATTAACTATTCAATTCATGAGAAAAATCTAATAAACAATTCACATTTTAATCAACTTATTGTAAAACTATAAATTTTTTATTTTTATTTTTATAATTTAAATGTAGTATAGTTGTTGAATTTTATATATTATATATAATTTATTAATGCTAGATATGTTGTGATAAAATATATTTCTAACATTATGATAAAATATATAAAAATATAAAATAACTTATTTGTTTGATAATAATGAATAACTTATTCTTAAAAATATTATTTTATAATTTGTATTTTCACTAAATTAATTAAGTGATATCTCTTTTTTAAAATAATTAAATTGTAAGATATCTTCCTCGTTTTTTAATTTTTTTTATTTATCAAAATACAATGTTTGAAAGTTATTAGTTAATTAACAATTTTTTTTCCTTTTAACTCATGAGTCATTATATTGTTCCCTTAATTGATTTTTTTTCCTTTCAACTCATGAATTATTATTATTATTATTCTTCTTCTTCTTCTTCTTCTTCTTCTTCTTCTTCTTGTTATTATTATTGTTATTGGTAAAATGCTCAACAAGTTAAGTGACTTCTTAAATTTTTATTTTTCATATTTATTTTAATTTTTAATGAAATTTACAAGTCAATTTTTAGAATAATAAATTTTTAAATTTTAAATTTTTCTTATTTTATTTTAATTTTTAAATTGATAATATAAATTTAATTATCTAAAAATAATTTAAAATGAACATGTCATTAATTATATTTGAATTTAGGGTTTTATGTTACTTGATTTTATTTTTTTATATTTTTATCCAATTTTTAAGTGAAAGATTAAAAATAAAAAGTAGATAATGCATCTGAATGTCAACAAATAAAGTTTTTTATCATACTTAAAGACATTCTTGTTGTACCCTTTGAATGAACTTGTGAGTATAGATGGAAAAAGAAGGCTTGTTTGGTTAGAAATATACATGGGAAAGCAAGGTCGCACATTAAAAAGAGGAATCAACATTATGCATATCAAACCAATAAAGGGAGGAAGCTGTGACTTGTGAACCATCAAATTGGGTGTGGGTGCATATGAGGAAGAAAAGGTTTCCTAACCACAGAAAATCTAAGTTTGATCTAAGAGGCAATGGACTATTCCAGGTTTTAGATAAGATAAATGACAATACCTACAAGATAGACCTTCCCAGTGAGTATAATATATCTGATACTTTTAATGTTTCTTACCTATCTCCTGTTAATTTGGATTCAAATTTGAGGACAAATCTTTTCAAAGATGGAGAGAATGACACATGGATGGCTACAAAGCCCATGGATGGAAGCATTGGAACACAAAGCTTAAAGATTTCTAGTAGACCAATCACAAGAGAAAGAGCCAAGAAGATAAAGGAAGCTTTGCAAGCCTATGTTTAGAGCTTCATTGATTCACATTTGGACTCTTATGGTTGAAGCAAAGACTAGGAGAAGCTTATCAACTTACTAGAAGCATCGGAGCTAAAAACATAGAGATACAGGATGTTTAGCGGTCGCCCAACTCCTTGTGCGTTCGTTACATTTGTTTAGTGGGCTGTTGTGTGGTCGCACCACTGGCCACGAACTATACTGCCTATTTATTTGTACTTCAAAAATTATTCTATTTTACATGTTTAATTTGTGGTCTAGAGGTTTATTACAGTCTTTGGACTCTAGAAGCTAATATATTGAGGGCTATTACATCTTTGAAAAGATTTATCCTCAAATTTGAATCCAAATTAACAGGAGATAGGTAAGACACATGGATGGCTACAAAGCCCATGGATGGAAGCATTGGAACACAAAGCTTAAAGATTTCTAGTAGACCAATCACAAGAGAAAGAGCCAAGAAGATAAAGGAAGCTTTGCAAGCCTATGTTTAGAGCTTCATTGATTCACATTTGGACTCTTATGGTTGAAGCAAAGACTAGGAGAAGCTTATCAACTTACTAGAAGCATCGGAGCTAAAAACATAGAGATACAGGATGTTTAGCGGTCGCCCAACTCCTTGTGCGTTCGTTACATTTGTTTAGTGGGCTGTTGTGTGGTCGCACCACTGGCCACGAACTATACTGCCTATTTATTTGTACTTCAAAAATTATTCTATTTTACATGTTTAATTTGTGGTCTAGAGGTTTATTACAGTCTTTGGACTCTAGAAGCTAATATATTGAGGGCTATTACCTATGTCTTAGGCCCATTGGTTGTTTGTTTTAGTTTATTAGTTTAAGGTTAGAGTTAAATTACCAAATAACCTAACCTAGGGTTTTAATGTTTATAAATCATATTTAAACTCTTGTTTTCCTTTTAAAAGAGGTTGGCCATTTTGATAATAGAATTTTTAGAATTATGGAGAGATCATTATCTCTTGTTTCTTAGTTTTTGGTTGGATCAAGATTTCTACTTACAAGGTTAATTGCTTTGAAGTAGGCTAATTCTAAGATTCTCTTCCATAGGTTGGATTTGGGTCGCAGACTTGGCAAGGATTGGATTTCATCTTCTAAGGGATTGATATCATGTGCAAAGGCTAGTAAGTCTCCGGTTTAGTATACCAGTGGCTCTCATCATAAGTTAGATTTTGAGCGACTTAAGGATATGTATGCAACATATTCTAATTTTGGTAATGTGTATGTTGCTTGTGAGCATACTGTATTTCAAAAATTTTATAGACATGATGGATTTTTATTTTGTGGAAATTGATTATGTATACCTGCATATTAATTAAGAGAATTGCTTGTGCGTGAGTCACATAGTGGAGGTTTAATTGATCATTTTAGTGTGCATATGACTTTAGACATACTTTCTGAGCATTTTTATTGGCCACATACGCATAGGGATGTTGAGAGAATTTGTTCTAAATGCATTGCATGTAGGCAAGCTAAGTCCACATCTATGCCTCGTGGATTGTACTCACCTCTACCTTTTCCTAACGAGCCTTGGGTTGAGATTTTTATGGATTTTGTGATAGGTTTACCTAAGACAAAGAAAGGTAGATATAACATAGTTTTTTTTGTGGAGAGATTTAGCAAAATGGCACACTTCATAACTTGTCATAAAACTGATGATGCAATAAATATAACTGATTTATTCTTTAGAGATGTTATGCACTTGCATGGTATACCTAAGACAAAGTCTCTGATCGTGATGTTAAATTCTTGAGCCACTTCTGAAGAGTTTTTGTGGGGAAAATTGGTTACTAAGTTATTATTTTCTACTACTTGCCATCCACAAACTGATGGACAATCCGAAATGGTGAATAGAATTATGGGGACTTTATTGCATGCTGTGGTAGCTAAAAATTTAAGAACATGGGAAGATTATCTACCATTATTTGAATTTGCTTATAATCATAGTTTGCATTCTTCCACTAGATTCTCAACTTTTAAAATTATGTATGGGCTTAATCCTCTTACTCCTATGGATTTAGTGCCTTTGCCATTACATGAGATTACTAACCTAGATAGACAAAGAAAGCCCAATTGGTCAAGAATAAAAATTTACTAACAATATCATATGTATTCCTAGAACATATGGTTAAAATTTCATAAATTTTTATTGAGGTTTGATATCTGAAAAAAAAATGGATAACCGAGTGCTGCCAGAGAAATTATTAAAGAGACAAATTATGTGGGTTTGGAAGACTTAATATTTAAATATAGTAAATTAGCTTGGAAAAATCTAAAAGTTTAAATATAAGTCCATATATGTGTCAAGTGTACATGGTTAAAATTTTTCAAGCTTTTATAAAGAATTGGTGAGCAAATTGAAAAGTGAGATTGGCATGAAACTGAGGAAGTCATCCAGTTTTATGTAAGTGAGCAATAAATTAATTTCATGAGACAAATGAATGAGAAAAATTATGAAAATTTATATACATATGGGTAGAAGTATGAAGAAGAAATATGCAGTTTTTAATAATTTAGAATAAAGAATTCATAATTAAAAATCAAAGAGAGAAATGGTATATAACAGCGAATTGTTTATTATAAAAAAATGATGTATGATTTAGGGTTTGAGTATGTAAAATTAGTGTATCTAAATGGATGATGTTAATAAATGTAACGAAATGAATTAATGTTGTTTAAATGTAAATGTTATGATCTTAAGATTGGGAATATGACATGGATGAGATTTGGTGAGGTTCATGTTGTTGGTTGCATTATGTGAAATTTGAATTTTTGAAATGGGTTTACATAATTATGAAAGTAATGTATTTTGATGTTATATTATTATATATAGATAATGTTTATAAAGTTAGATGTTGAAAATGAGATTAATAGAATGAAGTTTAAGTAGTAAGTTAGAAATTTAGAGTTATAAGGAAATTTTGTTGAGGATTGCTTAGATATTGATGGATTAATATTTAATGAGAATGTGAATAATTTTGAATGAGTAATATTGTCTATGAAAGTATCATGTAATGTATAATATGGTTGATAGTATAGAAATTGGACATAAAATAAAGAGAAATGATCAAAAAAGTGAAAATGAGTTTCATTAGGTAATTTGATTGGTTGTGATGAAAATGAATATGAAGAGTATGGTAAATGTATGGAAAATATGATAGAGAAGTCACATTGGAAATGTGACTAATATTAATGTAATGTG
Organism: Garcia nutans; assembly: GCA_947685225.1. Taxonomy (NCBI): domain Eukaryota; kingdom Viridiplantae; phylum Streptophyta; class Magnoliopsida; order Malpighiales; family Euphorbiaceae; genus Garcia; species Garcia nutans. The sequence continues at coordinate 24,789,397 of CANTUV010000044.1, forward strand.
TGAAAAACATTTTTTTAATAAGGATAATTTATTTAATATATAAGATGGGAAAAATTGGGAAATGACCTAAATAATGTTATAAGAATGAGAAATGATAATATTCTATGAAATGTGATAAATGTTAAATTTATATAGATTGGGTGTAAATGAGGAATTGATTATAATTGTGTGATTGTGTGTATACATGTGTATGATATGTGTGGTGAGTTGTCCAATATGGATACTAGTGTGATATGTAAGAAAATGTGGAAAGTAAGTTACATCATGAATGTGACTTTATGGATGTGTATGTGGATGATTTAAAAATATGAGAAATGTTTAAAATGTGAAATAATATGAATTTGTGAGGTGAAGGTGATCATGATAAGGTTGATCATCCAAAAATTGTGATAATGTGATGTAATGTGAAAGTGAAAAAAAAATTGTTAGATAAATTGATGAATGTGATGTAAATTAATGTGGTGTAAGTTTGTGACCCTATATAATTACTTATTTGATTTAAGAAGAAGAAATTGGTAAAAAAAAATTGTTAGATAAATTGAGATATAATTGGTAAATGGATTTTAAAATTGGAAAGGGAGTGTTTGTTGAATAATTGTATAAAATTGTTAAACGAATATATATATATATATATATATATGAGTTGTTGATGGTAATGTTGATGGATCATGTGTTTAGGCTAATAAAAACAAGTGGATAAGGGTAACTTGTTTTAAAACAGAGTTGATATGCATTACTCTTCATATAGTAAGAGTTTAAAGAGCAAATATATTATTTTGAAATGCCACGGGTGTGTGACCACTGAGACATGGGCAAAGTATTGAGATAAGAACTGTTTGAGAAAGAACTGTAGTGAAGACAGCGTTTATTTGTAGCCCATAGGCATGAGCTTAAGATGATACAACTGTGAAATTGATGCAAGAAAGGATCCCTTGAAGCTAGCAAGTGGACCAATCACTAGGAGCAAGGCAAAGAGATATCAAGCTAGTATGGCTTTGTATATTCAAGAAGAGATTTCCAAAGAGCTTCAAGAATTATCATTCAAGAAGATGGAGATAGAGCTTGAAGAATGCACACCAAAGCTGATTATGATGCTTAGTGTGAAAAATGGAAGCTAAAGGCTAGCTAAAGAGGTCCAACGTGCAAGAAAGGTCCATGGGGATTCATATAAAGCCTTGGGAAGTAATTTAAGGCCTTAGTAAGATGGTGGAAGTGATTGGAAGAAAAGCTTGGAGTGCAGCCAGTTTCACACGTACCTATGAGATTTCTGAATCCCTGTGAGAATAGCTGGATGGACCCACTGCTTAAAGATTATTAATTCTGTTTAATGGGCCACGTTTTATATCATTATGGAAGGCTTAAAAATAGGATTTTGTTTCCATACTTTATATTTTCCTTAGTTGATTAGGATTTTGTTTCCATACTTTATATTTTCCTTAGTGGATTAGGATTACTTTATATTTTCCTTATGCAATTAGGAATGTTTTTCCTTATGCAATTAGGAAAGTTTTTCCTTATGCAATTAGGAATGTTTTTCCTTAATGCAATTAGGAATGTTTTCCTTATGCAATTAGGAATGTTTTCCTTATTCAATTAGGAATGTTTTAGTCTTAATTTTCCATATGCAATTAGGAATTTTGTAACCCTTATTTAAGGGCACTATTAGGCCGAATTTGATATACAACATTTAATAAAAAATTTCGAATACTTCTACAAGTTCTTCTTGTGAAATTTCATGTGAGAGAGATTAGAGTGGATTCTTTAATTCTTTCTTTGTATCAAGAATTAGGTTTACTTATCAACAAGAGTTGTGGCGTTTTCCTTCTTCTTACCAACTAAATCCTTCAATCATAGTGAGTTCGCGTCTCTTTATAACCGTTGGGTTCCTTAGGAGGTGATTATCAAGTTTCAAGGAGTTCTCTACCATTGTTATACGTTGGGTTTGCTGCCATCGTTGCTAAGGGTCCGCGTCAGAAATACATTTAGTGAGATTGATAGTTTTACTTCATGAGATACAAGCAAGATTTGTGGTTAGTATAGTTGGACTTATAACCTTATGTTAGAAATTTATTTATGACCATAGAAAATATGGAAATAGAAGAGAATTGTGAAAATATGATAAGCTATAAATGATGTATAAGGAAAATGATGTTGTAAATATGGTTATTATAAGAAATGTGAGAAAATAATAAATGAGAGGAATTACGAAATGTGAGTAAGAGTTATATTGAATATGTTTGAAAATGGTATAAAATGAATAAATTGATGAAAATGATATTTAAAGTGAATGAGACTAGGGGAAATGAATATTATTTGTAATGATGAATTCGAAGAGAATTAAGATTTGAGAATAAGTTTGACCTAATAGAGTTAGGTCATAAATTGAAACAGGATGATAAATGTAAAATAGGCTAAAGGTTGGTCAGAATAGAATAAGAGTGTGATTGTCATATTGTGATAGTTAGATCAATTGATCTAGAATGTAATACGTTTACAAGTAATTATTGAAATTCAATGTATGTAGTTGTATTAAGAGTATGAAAGATATATGATAATGTGTATAAAGCAGTGTTCTGATATGTATATGCATATGAAAGGAGCTAAGTTATGTTAGTTGTAAATAATCATAAGAGAAAAATATTAATTATAGTATAATTGGAATGAATATATATATGTTGGGTTGATGAATAATCTGTGGGAATGAATCTTAATAATGAAATAAGATTTTATTGTTGTATAATGGTGATATTAAATTAATATGCGGTAATTGTATAAAGAGTAAGACCAAAGTGGAGATGTGTAAAACTATTATGTTAAGACTTATTAATTGGAATTGAGAGTTGTTATCATTTGTGGTTTTTACAAAAAACTATTCATAAATATAAGCAAGGTGGTAATTAAACAGAGGTACAATCCTTGAAATGACTATGATGATGGAGTAGTCAGTGTTAAAATATAAGTTATTAACATTTGAATTTAAGGTTATCAGAGTATATTTTTAAGATAATGAAGTGATCAAATATCTTGAGTGTAATAGATGTGTGGTGCATATATACTAAAGAGATTAATTAAGTTTGTCTGATAACAATTCGGTTAAAGTTATGATAATCTATTATGATTGTTAGATTAAATAGAAAGTATAATGATGAGTTATAAAATTGTAAAAAGGTAATTGAGAATGATTCTAAGGGGGAGAGTAGTAATTATGTAATTTGATTAAATAGTGATTTGATGAGATGATTAATTTCATAAGAGATTTTAATATTATATTTTGATTTGGATGGTTTATTACAGTACTGGATAATTTCGATGACGAAATTTTTTTTAAGGGGAGAGAATTATAACATCCATAATTTTTAAAAATTAAATAAAATAAATTAAAATTAAACTGAATAAATTAAATAAATAATTTAAATAAAAATTGGAAGGATTTTAAGTGAGAAAATAAAATGTATATGTAAAATATACATGAAATATACATAAAATATATAAAGTTCAACAAAAGTCAACTCTTTTAAAAAAAGTCAAAGGTCAAATGATATTTTTTGTAATTATACTTTAGAAATTAAAATTTATAAAAATTTTTAAAAAATTTTTTTTTATGAAAGAAATAATTTAAGGTTTTTATTAAATAAATAAATAAATTGATGACGGATCTATGCTATCGCAATGTTACAGCAAGTGCACAAGTCGCTCAAGTAATAAAACAGCGAGTAAGATATCATTCCATTGGGGACAAGGTCAAATATTAGTGCAAATTTTAACTGTTATTTAGCAAATCAATAGTTTGTGTGATAATTAAAATAAAAGACAAATTACTCAATAAACTAAAGTGAAGAAAAATTGAATATTGTGCAATAAAAGTTGGTAATGAAAATACTATCCAGATATTGAATCCCCCTAGCCATAAGAAGTATTTATGAATATCAATTCAATTAAATCAAATAGTAGAGCTGAATTGACATTCTCCTAAATTAGATTAAAACCTCTCTCAAGTGAATTAATCCCTAATCACTAAGTAGAATGCTAGGAATTTCTTCTCAAGCATAATTAAATAGATCTTACAATAAGATCAAGGAACTTTAAACCAAAGGGTCTTGTAAGTCTATCTCTACCACTCCAATCAACCCTCAATCCTAATGAGCATTTTGTTCATATCAAGCTTTCTCAAGTCAATAATATGAAAATTGCAACCAATCAATAAGCATAATATTATCAATTGGAAATAAGAAATTAAGAATTAAAAGAATAAAATAACTCAATCAAATGATTTAATTTAATAAGAACTATTCAATCCATACAATAAAGCTAGGGTTCATCAACATCTAGATAGATAAAATATTTAGCTCATGTTCATAACCAGAAAACCAAAATAGAGGAAATAAGTAAAAGAATTCAACAATCCATAATGAACGATTTGTGTTTCTTTACTTCAATCCTCAGATCTTGGATTAAATCTCTGACGCGGACCCTTAGCAACGATGGCGGCAAACCCAATGTATAACAATGGTAGAGAACTCCTTGAAACTTGATAATCACCTCCTAAGGAACCCAACGCCTATAAAGAGATGCGAACTCACTATGATTGAAGGATTTAGTTGGTAAGAAGAAGGAAAATGCCACAACTCTCGTTGATAAGTAAACCTAATTCTTGATGCAAAGAAAGAATTAAAGAATCCACTCTAATCTCTCTCACACGAAAATTCACAAGAAGAACTTGTCGAAGAATTTGAAAATTTTTAATAATAATGGTGTCCCCAATTCGGCCTAATAGTGCCCTTAAATAAGGGTTACAAAATTCCTAATTGAATATGGAAAATTAAGACTAAAACATTCTAGAAGGATCCTAGGCTTGTATGGGAAACACTTCCAAAAACCCAACAAGAATAGGATTTGACAAAGTCAAAACAACTTAACTAATTAAAATAAAAGGATGGGGACCACAAAATAACAAAAATATCCCCTCTAACTAACTATGAAGATTCGGCCAAGGGGTGCAACAAACTCCCTTAGAATTCGGCCAACTTGCATCCATGAATGTGCATGCATGTGCATGGAAATAAGATTGACCAAGCTTTGACTCTTCCTTGGTAGTTTCGGCCTAGGCTTAAAAATAGCCTTCAAAGGCTCCTTCTTGGCTTCCATTGCATGCTTCTAGAACCATGATATATTTAGGCCTTCCTTGCAGCTCCATCTCCATCTTCTTGAATGATAATTCTTGAAGCTCTTTGGAAATCTCTTCTTGAATATGCAAAGCCATGCTAGCTTGATATCTCTTTGCCTTGCTCCTAGTGATTGGTCCACTTGCTAGCTTCAAGGGGTCCTTTCTTGCATCAATCTCTCTGGAATTGGGTCTTCACCTTCTCTCTTGGCTGCCAAAAACTCTCTTTTTCTTAGGATTTCGGCTCTGAAAAATAAACTCTATCCCTAATTCTCTCTTTAGCTCAGATTTTATAGCCCAAATATTTTTGCCTGACATGCCCATGGACACGCCTGTGTCTGTGGACATGTCAACGGTGCTATTTCAAACTTTAATGACATGGGTAGTGACACGCCCATGTCCTTGGGCGTGTTGTTGCTACTGCAATGTTGAGTTAGGGACACGATCATGGACACACCCATTTCATTGGGCATGTCACAGCTTCTGTAAGTCAGGAGTAATGGCACGTTCAGTGACACGCCCATGTCTCTGGGCGTGTCAAAGCTTCTGTAAAGTAGTTGAATGACACGGCCACAGACTCACCCATGTCACTGGGCGTGTCACCTGAAGAATCTGGCCAAAATAGCTTCTTCTCTTGTCTTTCATCCGTGATTCCGGCCTAAGTAACCTTAAGGTCCCAACCTGTCAAAAGTTCCTGTAATCAACCATAATAAACACTTGAACAAATAAATTAAACTCAATTTGACAATAAATATATTAAGAAATAGGGACAAAAATATCATCAATTATACACTTATCAAATTCCCCCATACTTGAGCTTTTGCTTGTCCTCAAGCAAGCTAAATCACTATAATAGGTAGAAATGATAGACCCCTCTATATCCAAAGAAAACAAAAGTTTTTACAATACTTGAATTAGAAAACCCAACATTCTCAACCAAAAACTAAATCTCAAACATGGTAGATGAATTAAGAAGTTTCAAAATAAAAATCTAACAGATCTAAAATTTAAAAGTTCAAAGTTAAAAGATTGAGCATAAATTTCCAAGAACTCAAATGTCATGAAAGAAGTAAGGAAGTGAGTTTTCTCTTAAGTTCTTTCACCCCTTCGTAAAATGCATTGCGTGAAACATTAATTTTTTTTTTCAAAAGGAGCCCAACTTGTTTGAACTGATACTAACTTTTTGACGTGAAAGTAAACATTTGTGATGCCGACCCCCGGTTACTCAGTTAGAATCATCATTCAAATGGCTACTAGCACTATTCATGATTCCAGCTCATTTGTTTTAATTCAAGAGTTAAAATTAGCGGAACAGGGATAAATTTTCAAAGCTCCTAAAAAATTGGTTTAATTTATTTATTATTTATTTATTTTTTTATAGCAAAGTGGTCAAGAACTTAAGATAATAAAGATGTCATACTAAGTTCGATACAAGTATCTAAAGAATTGGGCTATGCTAAAAAATATAACTAAGGTTTTAAACTTTAGATGTGCAACTCTCATCAATCAACTACCTAATTCAAACTATCACATTTAGTGTTTAGCGATCAATTAAGAAAATCGAGTCAACCTCAATAAGAGATTGTCGGTCGTTAAATCAATCATTATTTTAATGAAAAGAGGAACCATTTCACTTCATATTATAATAGTAATCTAGTTTACTTGAATCCAAAAATTAAATTAAAGAAACTAATTGAGACAAATGCAACCAATGGCAAAAAATGAAAATAAAAGCTCAATTTATAAAATATGCCCCTTCCTCACACTTAAGACACACATTGTCCCCAATGTGCATAAAATAATAAAAAGAACAAAAGAGAGAAAACTGACCTGACATGTCCTAAATCGACATATATGAATAGGGTTCCAAAAGTGTTGCGATGTTGAAGGAGCTACAGGATAAAAAAAATTGACATAGAGAATGGTGAAGGTTTAAATACATATATAAAATAAGAATAATTAAAAAATAAAAACATGAAAAAAATTAAAAATGATACGTACAGGAATTCATAAGAAAATAAAAATGAAAATAAAATAAAAGAATAGTTACTAGTACTGGTATTATCACCGCTGGCACTAGCATCATCGCTATCGTCATCGTGAGAGAAGTCAACATGGGGCACTGAAGGCTGGTACAGTGGTGGCGGTGGCTGTGAAGGGCTAAATCCCTGATGCCTCCAGAACTCAAGCATAAATTGCTTGAGCCATTGACTCCTCAGCATCTCATGATCTAGTTGAGCTTAGAAGGATGAGTAGTGCTGCTCTATGGAACGCTGGATCTGATCCTGCTGAGTCAATAACTTATTCTGGCTCATTTCGATGTTTCTGATCTTTCCTTCTATCCTGCATATCTGGCGCTCAAACTCTGTTGGTGTCCAGTCATCATCCCACTCAATATCCACAGAATGACATCAGTCTCTGAAAGTAGGGGCTGGAGTAAAAGACGGGCCAGCTGAGGAAGAATGTCTGGCAATGGTGGATGGGCCGGGAACGTCTGTCGATGGAGGTATGTCAGAAGTGGGAGTAGGAGGAACTGGCTCAAAATCTGTGGATGGAATTGGCTAAAAAATCCTTGGGTGGTGCCTGCAGTTCCTCCACCTTCTCCCGGTTCAACCGTTTCAAAGTATCCATGCCCAACAGTTTAGGGAGCCCATCCAAAGTCATTAGGAGGCATCCTTCCAACACCCCCAAGCCGCAAGCAAGTCTCGTAACATACATGCCACCGTGCAAGTTACTCGGTGCCCCTTTCTTGGACTACTCATAGAAAAAATATGTGATAGCATGAGCTACATTGCACCGGATCATATGGACTATGCAGTTCAAGAAGAATAACTCCTTCAGGCTAACAACTCCCGTACTGCTAAGCTGAGACATAATGGTGTGAACCAATAGATTATGCACTACTCAACAAGGGAAGGCCTCAAAATTTAATGCCTTGGATACCTTTGATTGATACTTGGCGGCATTCGGTGCAAACGTGCTCCAAACCCTTGTTAAGATACTCTACGGTCTATACATCCTTCACAGTAAATAAACCCAAATGTATGCCAAGTTCATTGATGCTCATATGAAATTACTGATCGCCCAACAAAAATTTCATCGTCGGCTTAATGATGGAGATCTTATTTTTATCAAATTGAAAAGTGCAGAAGAACTCCAGGGTTAACTCTCTGTTCCCGGCTGGTTGATCAATTCTTGAACCTCAGTCATTATGTTGGCTCTCTCCATGGCACCCCAATCCAAAACCCTAGGTGGCAACCAGTCCTTGTTCCTTAACAGTTCAAACCATCTTCGCTCCTCCGCAGTTGAGAATCAAAGGCATTTGTGGACGGCCATGAATTTTGAGATGGGATTGGTAGCAGGTCGCCCTGAGCTACCTTCACCTCTAGCCCATTTAGTTGGTAGTTTAGATGGAATTTTTTGCGAGGACCCATGATCTGCAAAACAAACAAGAATAGCCTCAAAACAAAGTACACCAAACAATCCAAAAAGAGCGACATAATATACCAACCCAACAAAACTAACAATAGTAAGGCATTATCAAATAATAACAGCAATGGCACTACACCAATGAGAGAATAATGAATCAATTCTCAACAAAGGCAACCCTTTATTCATGCAATAATCAATTACCAAGCATCACCCTAATTCAATATTGCCATAGCCCAATGGAATAGATCATAGGATGTCGACTCATTATGCATAAACAATAAAAAATAGTGTGTCAAGATACGCAACTTGATTCTAACCATAGAGTCAAAAACATAATGAGAAAATCACAAAGCATCCACAAAACTCAAATAAAACTAGAAAGCCCATAGTAAAAAATTCAAAATCCCTTGAAACTAGCTATGATAAATAAACAAATCCACAATAAAGTAGAATAGGGTCTCTAGAATCCAACTCAACAAAAACAAAGCAAACAATCAACATATCTCAATGACTCTCCAAGCAACTCACAAGAATCTCCAAACAAATCACAAGAAATCGTAAACAACAAAATAACGTTTTAAAAGTTAAGAGTGTGTATCTTAATAGTGTGAAAAAATGCAATAAAAGCGAGGGAAAGTGGATGAAATCCTCTCCAAAACACGAAATAGGAGTCAAAATCACGTCTAGGATGAATGGGTATATGTTTCGAGTGTGAGAGTGTGAAAAAATTGAGAGAAAATTGAAAAAGAGGGGAAGAGGAGAGAGGAAATTATGTTCGATTCAAAATCAGCACGACTTAAAAACTCATGGACATGCCCATTGACACAGCCGTGTTTGTGGGCGTGTCATAACTACTATTTATGAACAAAACAACACACTCACTAACATGGCCGTGTCAGTGGGCATGTTGTAGCTACTATGACTCATTTAAATCAACACGGCCAGTGACACGGGTATATCACTGGGTGTGTTGTAGCTACTGTGAATCTCAAATTTAACCAAAATGACACAACCAATGACGTGGGCGTATCAGTGGGCATGTTGTAGCTACTATGGTGCCATCTAAATGACACTTCCAGTGACACGGGCGTGTCACTGGTCGTGTTCTAGCTACCGTCTCTTAAAATTAATGACATGCCCACTCACACGGACATGTCCCCAAATAGGCTCAAGTTACCCCTCAAAAGAAAATTTCCTCTACAAATTCAAATGAATTCAAGGCAAACGCACCACCAACCAATGATAGAAGAATAAAAAAAACAACAAAACAAACTAAAAACTTGAAAATTAAAGAAATAAATATCAAAACAAATAAAATAGTGGGTTGCCTACCACACAACACTTCTTTAACGTCGTATTAGTTGGACATTTGAGATTGGTTTGTCTTTAATCTTAGAGGTATAAAACCTCTTACAACTCACTCAAGTCCCCCCTAAATACAGTTTAAGCCTTTGCTCATTAACCTTAAAAGTCCTTTCTTTGGGTGAGTAATTTTAATTGTCCCATAGTGAAAAACCTCTTTGACTGTAAATAGACCAGACCATCTTGATTTTAACTTACCTAGAAAAAGTCAAAGCCTGGAATTGTACAATAATTCCTGATCGCCAGCTTGAAACTCTTTTCGTTCCTTAATTTGAGCATCATACCATCTCTTAATCTGCTCCTTATACATCCTTGCATTGTCATAAGCTCGTAATCTCCATTCATCCAGCTCATTGATCTGCAATTTCCTCCTTTCACCTGCAATAGCTATATCAAGGTTAATATGCTTTATAACCCAATAAGCATTATGTTCAATCTCCACAGGTAAGTGACATGCTTTCCATATACTAGCCTATATGGCATAGTACCTAATGAAGTTTTGAATGTAGTCCTAAAGGCCCATAGAGCATTGTCTAATTTCTCAGACCAATCCTTTTGGGATTGCTCTACAGTTTTTTCAAGGAACCTTTTTATTTCTCTATTTGTGTTCTCAACTTGGCCATTAGTCTGGGGATGGTAAGGAGTAGAGAACCTATGTGTAACACCTAGCCTTTTGAAAACTTTCTCTAGCGGAGTGTTACAAAAGTGAGTACCCCTATCACTTATGATCATTTTTGGTGTACCAAATCTTGAAAACAACTTTTTCAAAAACCTCATCACTACCATGACATCATTTGTTGCTAAAGCTTGGGATTCAGGCCATTTGGATTCATAGTCTATAGCTACAAGAATATTTGGTACCAAAAGAACTAGGAAATGGTCCCATAAAATCAATCCTCCATACATCAAAGACTTGACACACTAGAATTCCATTTTGGGGCATCTCATCACGAGAGGAGATGTTTCCAGTTCTCTGACAATGATCACAACATTTCACAAAATCATAACTATCCCTAAATAGTGTGGGAAATAAAATCCTAATTCTAGCACTTTTTGAGCAGTCCTATTGGCTCCCATATGACCACTAGCTGGTCCAGCATGACAATGATGAAGAATATTCAATGTTTCAGGCCATGCCATGCAACACGAGATCATGTGGTCCTTACATAACCTAAACAAGAAAGGATCCTCCTAGAAGTAATATTTCAAGTCAGAAAAGAATTTCTTCTTCTCTTGATACGTCATATCTTTAGGGAGTTCCCTAGCAGCCAAGTAATTAGCAAAATCTGCAAACCAAGGTACATCAAAAGTTGAAACACTTACCATGGCGTAAAGCTGCTCATCAGGGAAATAATCATCAATGTTTCCTTCTTTGAACTTCTCCAATGTTGGGTTCTCTAAGCGCGAAAGGTGATCTGCTGCCAAATTTTTAGCTCCCTTTTTATCTTGAATCTTCAAATCAAATTCCTGCACTAACAAAACCCAATGAATTAGTCTAGGCTTTGCATCTATTTTGGCAAATAAATACCTCAAAGCCGAGTGATCTGTATACACAATCACTTCGGACAATATTAGATATGATTTAAACTTGTCAAAAGCAAAATCCACAGCTAGAAGTTCTTTCTCTGTAGTTGTGTAATTGGGCTGGGCTGCGTTTAGTGTCTTGCTTGCATAATAAATGGACTGAAAATACTTCTCTTTGTGTTGACCCAAAACTGCCCCCACTGCAATATCACTTGCATCACACATTAGTTCGAATGGTAAATTCCAATCAGGAGCTACCATGATTGGAGCATGGGTCAATTTCTCCTTAAGAGTTGTGAAAGCTCTTAAACATTCTTTGTCAAACACAAAATCAACATCCTTCTCAAGGAGTATAGTTAGAGGATGAGCTATCTTAGAAAAGTTGTGTATAAACCTCTGATAGAAGCATGCATGTCCCAAAAAGCTTCTGATAGCCTTGACTAATATGGGGGGTGGCAGTTTTCCAGTGGTTTCCACCTTAGCCCAGTCCACCTCAATACCCTTGCTTGAAATCTTATGTCCCAATATGATTCCTTCTTGAACCATGAAATGACATTTTTTCCAATTAAGCACCAGGTTTGTTTCCTCACATCTTATCAAGACCCTCTCAAGGTTTTCCAAACAACTTCGAATGAGCTGCCATAAAATGAGAAATCATCCATGAACACCTCCATAACATCCTCAATGAGCTCATCAAAGATTGCCACCATGCACCGTTGAAAAGTTACAGGTGCGTTGCATAATCCAAATGGCATCCTTCGATATGTGAATGTCCCATATGGGCAGGTGAATGTAGTTTTCTCTTAGTCTTCTAGGACAATAGGAATTTGGAAGTAGCCTAAAAGGCCATCCAAAAAGTAGTAATACTCATGCCCAGACAATCTCTCCAACATCTGATCAATGAAGAGCAAAGGAAAATGGTCCTTCCTAGTTGCATCATTCAACTTCCGGTAGTCAATGCAAACCCTCCAACTTGTAACTGTTCATGTTGGAATTAGCTCATTATTCTCATTAGGAACCACCATTGTCCCTCCTTTCTTTAGTACTACTTGAACCAGACTCACCCAAGAGCTATCTGAAATTGATATATAATTCAAGCATCAAGTAGCTTGATCACTTTAGCTTTAACTATTTCTTTCATCTTACCATTTAGTCTCCATTGTGGTTACACCACCGGCCTGAACTCATCCTCCATCAGTATTTTGTGAGTGCAATAGGATGGACTAATACCCTTGATGTCTACTATCTTCCAAGCTACAACCTACTTATGTTTTTGTAATAGCTCAATGAGTTTTACCTTCTACTATAGGCGGGAACTTAAAATAATTGGTAATTTATTCTTCTCTCCCAGAAATCCATACTCAAGATGATCCGGAAGGATCTTGAGTTCTAAATTAGGTGGATCAATCACAGATGGTAGCGGCTTCTGTTCTTTTGGCATTTCAATAGTTTCATATGCCCGACTCTCAAATGACTTGCTTGCTTCAAGATAAGCAAGCTGCTCCAGTGCTTCCTGATCCTCAACATTATCCTGCAATAAATGCAACTCAAGGGGATCCTTGGAAACAATATTAGTAAAACAATTTAATGTTTCATGCTCAATGATATCATTACATGAATCCACCTCATTGAGTGTAAGTGGGTGCTTCATAACATAATATATATTAAAAACAACTTTCTCGTTTCCCACTTTTAAGGTCAATGTGTCATCATGGACATCGATAAGGGCACGGGCTGCATTCAAAAATGGCCTACCAAGGATAAGCAAAACATCTGCATCCTCATCTACATCAATGACAATAAAATCCTTGGGGAAAATGAAATCCCCGACTTTTACCAGCACATCCTCTATAATGCCACGAGGGTGAATTACTGACTTATCAGCAAGTTGAATGGTCATGAGTGTTGGTTAAGGTTCTCTGACACCTAACTCTTTAAACATCTTGTAGGGCATAACACTTATGCTAGCCCCCAAGTTAGCCAAAGCACTTTGAACTTCAAGATTGCCTATCAAACATGGAATAGTAAAACTACCAGGATCTTTTAATTTCTTAGGCGATCTCTTCTACAAAATTACTGAACTCTTTTTCGATAATTGCACCAAAGATACTTCCTCAATTTTCCTTTTGTTAGAAAGGATATCTTTAAAAAATTTAGCATATTTGGGCATCTGTTATAAAGCTTCAGCAAATGGAATATTAATGTGTAAGTTGTTTAAAGAATTCAAGGAACTTACCAAACTGAGAATCCATCTTGTCCTTGTTTAACCTTGTTGAATATGGCACTTGAGGTCAATATTCCTTCACTACTAGACTGGGTTCTTGAGGTTGATTTTCTTTTTCATTTCCCACTGCAGCTTTCCCTCCCAAAGCGACAGTAGAGTTATCTTCTTCTGCTTTTTATGTCTCAACCTCTTTTGCTTGTGACTCCACTTCTTTTTCAACTACACCACCCTTAATTTCCTTTCCACTCATTAGAGTAATTGCCTTTAGCTGCTCCTTCAAGTTTGCCTCAGTATTGCTAGGTAAACTCCCTTGTGGTCGTTAATTGAGTAACTTAGCAATTTCCCCCACCTGATTTTTCAAATTGTGAGTGGAGGGTTGCTGATTTCTAAGGGTAGTTTCTGTTGATTGAAATCTAGTTTCGAAGCTACTATAAACTTCTCCATCATTTCCTCCAAATTGCTCTTTCTTGGAGGGGCAACTTGTTGATGTTGAGGCTACTGAAATCCAGGAGGAGGCCTTGGATTATTCTGATTAGTTCAGGAGAAATTGGGATGATTTCTCCATCTTGGATTATATGTGTTGTTGTAGGGATTGTTCTGCTGTTGCCTAGGTATGTTTCTAATATAATCCACCTATTCTTGTCTAGCAAACATATTACCACTTTGGCAATCTTAACTTTGATGTTCACCTCCACACCATTCATAAGACATTACTTGCATTGATTTCCCCGAAGATGAATCTAAAGAATCAATCTTTTTATTCATTACTTCCAACTATGTTGTCAAAGTAACCACGAGATCCAATTGATGTGAACCAGTAACCCTTAATTTTCCTTGTTCCCTTGGAGTTTGCCACTGAAAATTGGTAAGGGCCATATCTTCAATCAGATCCCTTGCTTGTTCAGGTGTTTTATTATTTATGGTACCCCCGCCAGCTGCATTGATGGACTGCTTACTTGCATAATTCAATCCATTGTAGAAAGTTTGAATCTATATCCACAACGGAAGCCCATGGTGAGGACACCTTCTCAATAAATCTTTGAATCTTTCCCAAGTATCATAAAGAGTTTCACCATCTAGCTGGAGAAAAGATGAAATATCATTCCTCAACTTGGCAGTCTTGGACGGTGAAAAATATTTCTCTAACAATTTTTCTATCAATTGACTCCATGTGGTGAAAGTGTTTGGGGGGAAAGATTGCAGTTATTTCTTCAGTCGATCTCTAAGCGTGAATGGGAATAACCTCAGTCTAATTGCATCTTTGGAGACATTCTGTATCTTAAACGTGTCACATATTTTCAGAAAAAGTCTCAATATGTGCATTAGGATCTTCATTTGGGAACCCATCAAACTGACAAGTCTGCTGCACCATTTGAATTACATTTATCTTTATCTTGAATTTATTTGCAGCAACTACCAGTCTCTATATGCTTGAATCAGCCCCATTAAGAGTAGGCCTAGCAAATTCCTGCATTGTCCTTGGCTCATTTCTTGCCATCATTTTCAGTTCTTCTTCTGACCTGAGATCTTCAAACTTTGGTTTAGTTTCTGCCAGAACTGCTTCCTCTTCTTCCTTTCGCTTTCTCCTCAATGTTCTCTCTAGCTCTTGATCTAATTCAAGTAGTTAGGAAAAGCTAGCTCAGGTTATAAATGGGAAGAAGTACCTAGAATGACAATCAACAAGTAAGAACTAATGTTAAAAAAAATAAAATAAAAACTAAATCAACAGTCTTGATTATATTACTAATATTGAAAACCATTATCCTCAGCAGCGGCGCCAAAATTTTGATGACGGATCTATGCTATTGCAATGTTACCGCAAGTGCATGGGTCGCTCAAGTAACAAAACAGTGAGTAAGAATCGTTCCACTGGGGACAAAGTCAAATATTAGTGTAAATTTTAACTGTTATTTAGCGAATCAATAGTTTGTGTGATGATTAAAATAAAAGGAAAATTACTCAATAAATAAAGTGAAGAAAAATTGAATATTGTGCAACAAAAGTTGGTTATGAAAATACTATCCAGATATTGAATCCCCCTAGCCATAAGAAGTATTTATGAATATCAATTCAATTAAATCAAATAATAGAGCTGAATTTGCATTCCCCTAAATTAGATTAAAATCTCTCTCAAGTGAATTAATCTCTAATCACTAAGTAGAATGCTAGGAATCTCTTCTCAAGTATAATTAAATAGATCTTGCAATAAGAGCAAGAACTTTAAACTAAAGGGTCTTGTAAGTCTATCTCTAGCACTCCAATCGACCCTCAATCCTAATGAGCATTCTATTCATATCAAGCTTTCTCAAGTCAATAATATGAAATTGCAACCAATCAATAAGCATGCTATTATCAATTGGAAATAAGAAATTAAGAATCAAAAGGATAAAAAACTCAATCAAATGATTTAATTTAATAAGAACTATTCAATCCATATAATAAAGCTAGGGTTCATCAATATCTATATAGATAAAATTTTTAGCTCATGTTCATAACTAGAAAACCAAAATAGAGGAAATAAGTAAAAGAATTCAAACAATCCATAATGAACGATTTGTGTTTCTTCACTTCAATTCTCGGATCTTAGATTAAATCTCTCAGGAATTGGGTCTTCACCTTCACTCTTGGCTGCCAAAAGCTCTCTTTTTCTTGGGAGGTCGGCTCTGAAAAATAAACTCTATCCCTAATTTGCTCTTTAGCTCAAATTTTATAGCCCAGATATTTTTGCCTAATACGCCCATAGACATGCCCATGTCTGTGGGGGTGTCAATGGTACTATTTTGAACTTTAATGACATGGGCAGTGATACGCCCATGTCCTTGGGCATGTTGTTGAGTTAAGGACATGGTCAGGGACAAGCCCGGGTCATTGGTTTAAACATGTTAAAATACATTTTAATAATATAAATAAACTTAAAACACCAATTTGAATGATTTAATATGGTTTTCCAAAGTTAAAGAAAGGTTGGGCCTAAATTTGGGATTTGATTAAAGTGATATTTAATTAAGGTTTGATGCTTGTAATACCTTAAAATGTGATATTAAATGATTGTGTTTGATCACATTGTGTATAGGCATTAAGGAGAGGTGATTTGTCCAACCCTAGTGTTGAAGGGAAACTTGAAAGACAAGGTTAGAGGTTCATTTTGAGCTTATTTTTGAGTGCTTTTTAAGTTAAGTACAAACTTTTGATGAATGGGATATGTTTGCATTAATTTTGGCTTAACACATCTTGGATGAAAAATGTGTTAATTTATTCGGTACATTAAACATTCTTGAATATTGTGCTATGATATATAATTTGTTATGTATGCATTAAATGCATTGTGAAAAGCCATTGTTGATGGCTAAATTGCTTAAAATGTGATTTATATAAATTATATGAAAATAACCCAAATATTTGGGTGATGTGTTTGTGATGAGAAATGTGTATATATTGTGATGAAATGATGAAATATGATAACTTAAAGTGAATTGACATGGATATGAATGAGAAAATGAGGCAATGTGCCTAACTGATAATGATAAAATGAGGCAATGTACCTAATTGATAATGAGAAAATGAGGCAATGTGACTAATTGATAATGAGAAAAGAGACAATGTGCCTAGCTGATTATGGGAAAATGAGAAAGAAAATTGATGATGGAAAATATAAAATAATTGTTAGCCTAGTATGTTATTCAATTTTCAGAGTTCTGTGTTTGGTGGCATGCTTATGAGGTTATCCTCACTATTTACCTTCGGTCACTGTGACATGATTCACCTTCGAGGCTAGCTTTTGAGTACTACTTTGATTTTCCTTCGGGGCTAGACATTTGGTGTCAATTTGGACCAAAATAGTAACTCTGGAATTTGAATGGCATATTAGATCCTTTGGGCCCATGCTTGTGTTTATTCTTATGTGAATTGTAAAATGATTAAAGGATATGTTTTAAGGTGAAATTAAGTATTATATTGTGAAACATCATGCAAAAGCATTTTACATTAGCATTGTTTTACAGTTTTATTGTTATCAAAGTTTGTACCGCTAGGCTTTTAGCTTAGCGTGATTGTAATTCATTGCGCAGGTGATAAGTGCTGCTCTTGATTAATTACTACTACAAAGCAACACTCGTAAGTATATGAGGTTATTATAGCAAAGGTGATCACCCCAAGGTCTTCTCACAAGGAAGGAATTATTTTGCAATAGTTTGATTTAAGCACAATAATTAAAAAAAGATAAGTGTGTAGAGTTTGCAATATTGTTAAAATCGTCGTAAAAGTAAAATTGCAAGAAAACAATTATCGGTGTGCTTAGAATTGATTTAATTCTTGAAATGGTACCTAGGGTTGTAGATCAATTTAATCAAAGCTTGATTCTCAAATTATCCGTTAATATAACCTTGTAATTTAATTTGCTCCTAGAGTTTAATTAGTCAATTACTAATTAATTAGTTTTCACATTCATGAATTAACAACAACCAATTATTTTGAATTTGCAAATTAAAAGAACCCTAGAACTTATATTTCTAATTCATTCTTAGGGTAGTTAATTGTATAGTTTCAATATCAAATTTCACCTCCCGATCCATCATTCAATATCTATAGATCAATAGGAGGCCAATCTATCAACCTAACATTTAATCCAATATAACCAACCAACAACGAGGTATATTAATGAAATTATCAAATCAAGCCATTCAATCAAATCTACTGCATCCCTAGGCAAGGGTAATTTAGCTCATCATCATTTCAAAATAAACACTCATCTCAATAGAAATCAATTCAAAACTATCCATTGAAATATTAATGTTCAAAACTAAACAACAATCTAGAAATGATTTAAATGAGAGAATATGAAAAACCCTTTAAAGATGCCAAGAGTTAAAGTTTTTGTTCTTCCTCCTAGCTTCAACTTGAATGTGATGAGAAAAACTCCTAGCTTCAATGGCTCTTACTCTTGAAAGATGGAATGTAAACTCTCTTAAGCCTCCAAATCTTTAATCAAACTTTCTTCAGACACTAACCTTCTCAAGAGCTTGTTCAGCTAATTTTTATCATAAAAATATTATCTTGTTAATGGAAGAAATTTAAGATGGAAAGAAAATTGAGAATGAATGGTGATGATAATTGGCCTTTCAAAACCAAGAACCTCCAAAACTAAGAACAAGAAAAAGATGATGGATGATGGAGTGTAGAGAATGTCCAATGTCCCCCTCCAACATGTATATCTATCCCTTTTCCCTCCAATTCTTTTCAATTCTTAAGACACAAAGATTGTTTGCCAACTCACCACACTCATCTTTGTACCCTCCTTTTTATTTTTTAATATTTCTTCCATAAAACCATCCATCATTTACTCATTTGAAATATTTCTTTTCAAAAAAGAAAATTTTTTTATCCCCCTTTTATCCCTCAATTTGTGCAAAATAATTAAAAGAAACCATATGAGACACAACCAAGTCATGAGTGACTTGGCCGCGTCACTCATTCTCCTTTGGACATGGCCAAGTCATGAGGCCGTGTCCATGGTTGCTCAACTTGAAAGGAGTGACACGGTTAGCGGCTTGGCCGTGTCACTTGCATGTGTCCACTTCTTCCACTTTCTTTTTCTTTTTCTTTGTTCTTTTCTTCTAGTGAGACACGACTAAGGCCTTGGCCGTGTTATGTGACATGGCCACTGGCTTGACCGTGTCTCTTACTTGTGTCTGCCTCTTCCCAATTTTCCTGAAGGACACAACCAAGCCAAGTTACCTCAGCCCCGTGTTCTGCTTGTTCCTTGCCTTTGATGAGTGACACGGCCAAGCTAAGTGGTTTCTTTGCCGTGTCTCTTGCTTTTCCACAAACTTTAATCCATCACTCCATTATTTTGCACTTCAACCTAAATCAAACACTTCAAGAAATCTTTAAACACAAATCAAAAGAAAAATTAACAAAAAAATAATAAGATTGCCTTAAAAATATATGCATAATTTATCAAAACAACTATGGTGATCCAGTTGAATAGAAGAGTGTTTCTAGATCGAGACGAGTCTAGATTTGAGGCTACTTGTTGAATAGATTTTGGGTGCATCATGATCAGAGGCATTTGCCAACATATATATATATATATATATCATATTATAGTACATTTTGATATTATGTGTATTATGTTATATTTTTGAAGTATATATTGTAAATTGTAAAGAATATTTTGGATAAATTATATAATAAGGGTTTTATATGTGTTTTAATATATATATATATAAATATATGTATATGTATAAAATATTTTGAGAAAATAAAGAGAGATTGAGAAGTATTTGGAGAAATGTGTGATTTGTTTTATTGAGAGCGTTTCTTTTTCAGGTTGTGAACTATTAAATTTTTGGGATGCTTTGTTTACAGACAAAACTCTAGCAAATTTTCTAGAGATTTTCATACAAAATACTATTTTAGAACCTATAATTAATAAACAATAATTTATTTACTATTTAAATATATATTCTAAAGTATTTGAGATTTTAATGTGGTAAAGAGAAAATTTTTATGAAACTGGGTTGTGACATTTTTAACTGTATATGCGTATTTTACATATACTAGGTATATATATTATATGTTTATAGGGTATAAGGGTGTTAAATGACCAATTGTTGATCAGCATCTAATTCCTCATCACTCCCCCTTTCCTCTCAAGGATTCATCCTCAAATTTGTTCCTTCATTACCTTCATCAAACAAAGACAAACAGAAACATTAAAGGTTGCACTAACATTACCATATTCACTTGGAAATCCCAACTTATATAAATTGTCATTTATTCTTTGAAGGACTTAAAATGGACCATCCCCTCATGCATTAACTTAGACTTCCTTTGGTTTGGAAATTATTCCTTCCTCAAGTGTACCCAAACCCAATCACCTAGTTCAAATACAACTTTCTTTTGTACCTTGCTGTGTTGCTTTTCATATTTTTGAGTTTTTTTCTCTATTTGAGCATGCACCCTTTCATGTAAGCTTTTAACAAATTTAACCTTTTGTTTGCCTTCCAAATTAGATTTTTCAATGGGTAGTGGCCGTAAATCCATAGGAATTAATGGATTGAACCCATATACAGCCTCAAAAGGTGAACAAATTGTTGAAACTTGAATACTCCTATTGTAGGAAAACTCAACATGTGGCATGTATTCTTCCCAATTCTTTAGATTTCTTTGAATTATTGCCCTCAATAGTTGTGAAAAGAGTCCTATTAACCACCTCCATTTGTCTATCTATTTATGGATGACAAGTTATTAAGAATAAAAGCTTTGTACCCAACTAGCTCCATAGTGTTTTCCAAAATTGGCTAAGGAACTTCACATCCCTATCACTCACAGTTGTTCTTGGGATGCCATGTAATCTTACAATTTCTTTGAAGAATAACCCTACAATATGTGTTGCATCATCAGTTTTATTGCATAGAATAAAATTGGCCATCATACTAAACCTGTCCACAACAATAAAAATAGAATCTCTGCCCCTTTTAGACCTAGGTAAACCTAAGACAAAGTCCATTGATATATAAACCTAAGGTTCATTTGGTATAGGAAGAGGGTTATACAGCCCATGAGGCATCACTCTAGATTTTGCTTATTTGTATGTAATTCATTTGTCACATATCCTCTCAACATCTCTTTTCATTTGTGGCCAAAAGAAATGCTCACTTAACACAACTAGAGTCTTTTTAATTCCAAAATGTCCTATTAACCCACCACTATGTGACTCTTTCATAAGTAATTCTCTCATTGAACATTGAGGAACACACAACTTGTTTTCTTTGAAAAGAAAGCCATTATGCCTATATAATTTATCAAACCATCCTTTCTCACATGCCCCATAAACATCAGAAAAATCAAGGTCAAAATTATACAAATCTTTAATGTATTCAAAACCAAATAATTTTGCATCATGTTTAGAGATTAGAGCATACCTTCTAGAAAGAGTATCAGCAACAACATTTTCCTTACCTTGTTTGTACTTGATGATGTAAAGAAAGGATTCAATAAATTACACTCATTTTACAAGTCTTTTACTCAACTTCCCTTGTCCTTTGAGATATTTCAAGGACTCATCATCAGGATTATGAATTCCTTGTCATAAAGATAATGCTCCCATGTCTTCATAACTCACACCAAATCATAGAACTTCTTGTCATATGTAGGGTAGTTTAGACTTGCACCACTCAATTTCTCACTAAAGAACGCAATTGGCTTACCTTCTTGCATTAAGACTCTACCAACACCTATGTCACATGCATCACACTCAATCTTAAAAGTTTTAGAAAAATTAGGCAAAACAAGTAAAGGTGCTAAACTAAGTTTATCTTTAAGCAAGTTAAAAGCCTCATCTTGTTCTTTACCCCACTTAAATCCCACATTTTTCTTAATGCATTCAACCGAAGGTGCAACAATTATAGAGAATCTTTAATGAATCTCCTATAAAGGCTAGCAAGACCATGAGAACTTCTTACATCACTGACACGAGTGGGTTTTGGCCATTACCTAATTAGTTTCAATTTTTTTTTATCAACATGTATCCCTTTATCATTAACAACATAACCAAGAAAAGTAATTTCATTAATGCAAAAGATGCATTTCTTTAGATTAGCATATAATGTTTCCTTTCTCAGTAACATATTTCAAATATAGTACATGCTCATCTAAAGTCTTTCTATAAATCAAAATATCATCAAAATAAACGACCATAAACTTTCTAATAAATATCGCAAAACATGGTTCATTAATCTTATGAAAGTGATTGGTGCATTAGTTAAACCAAAAGACATTACTAACCACTCATAAAATCCATGCTTAGTTTTGAAAGTTGTTTTCCATTCAACACCTTCACACATTCTTATTTAATGATATCTAGATTTTAAATTAATTTTTGAAAACACACAAGAACCGTGCAATTCATCCAACATATCATCCAGCCTAGGAATATGATGTCTATACTTCACCATGATTTTGTTGATGGCTCAACAATTAACATACATTCTCTAGGTTTCATCCATTTTAGGCACCAATAATATAGGAATGGCACATGGACTCATGCTTTCACGCACATACCCTTTTGCCATAAGCTCACTTACTTCCTTTTGGATTTCCTTTATTTCATCTGAATTGCATTTATATGTAGGTCTATTTTGAATGCTTGAACCTAGAAAGAAGTCAATTTGATGTTCAATAAATCTATAGCAATCCATTTGGTACTTCTTCTGAAAATAAATCATCATTTTTCTGTAAAAGATCAACAACAACACTAGGAAAATCTTGGTTACTTCGTTATAAACATCCAAAGCACCCTTGCATATAAGTACAAATATTTGATACCTCATTGCCAAAGCTTCCTTCACATCACTCATTTTAGCATAAACACTCATTTTTCTTTCACTTAATTCTTCATTATTTTTCTCACCTTGTGTTTCTCATTTTTATCTCTTAATTCACTCCACTCACTTATCTCACTATTCTCTTTTCTCTATTGGGTTTCCCTTCCCAAATTCATCCCTAATGAACAATCAAGTTCTTCATAATGTTGTTTTATGCGCATTAGGTCTTCAAAAATTATTTTTGGAGATAATGGCCAACTTGATACTTCTTGCCATCCATACTCAAAGAATAACGATTTTTGAACCCATTATGCATCACTTTGTGATCATATTGCATGGTCTGCCTAATAACAAGTGTCCAGCATACATGGGTATCACATCACACAAAATCTCATCGTTATATCTACTAATTGAAAATGAAATCAAAACTTGCTTATTTACCTTCACCATACCACTATCATTCAACCACTAAACCTTGTACGGTTTTGGGTGTTTAATAGTGGGTAGCTTCTACTTCTCTACTAGCAAAGTGCTTGCTACATTGGTGCAACTTCCACTATCCACAATCAAGTTACACAATTCGTTAGCAATAAAATTGTAATATCCTCATTTATGCCCTAGAAGTTTTGCATATTGTTGTTGTTGTTATTGTTATATATTGGATTGAATATATGTGTTAAATTGTAAGAGAAAAGAAATTGAGAAGAGAAAGTATATGTATATGTATTTTGGGAAGAAATAGGGTTTAGAGATAAATTTATATGTTGTGTATATGTTAATATATATGACATATAAAGTGGTCAAAAGGCTTGGTCAATGCAAGAGAAGATATTTATTTGAGATTGGTAAATTACTTAATTGGGCACATATAAGACAAAAAGATAATTATGTGAATAAGGGTGCTTTGGTAATTGCTTGGATAAAATCACATGGTGGATATTTAAAGAAGGTTTGACTTGTGTTTTCTTTATCATTTCTTCTTCTTCTTCTTGTTGATGGCCGGCCCTCCATAGCCAAAGAGAAAGAAAGAGACAAGTGATGGTTTTGATGATTTCAAGCTTAAATTGAAGAAAGATTAAGTGTTCAAGTGTTGATTTAAGAAGTTTTTAACTAAGGTAAGATCTTTTCTCTAATTTCTTCAATTCTTTTGAAGTGGTATGATTAAGTTGCTTATGGTATGATTGTAAGTATTGATTTTGCTTGATAGATGAGAAGTTGGGTTGGTGTTGGTGATGGAAGAGTAAGATTGGTGTTTAGTGAAATTGTTTCTGTTTTAGGATTAGTAAAGGCTGTGACTTGTATGATTTTTAATTAATTTTAGAAAAATTTTCTTGAAGTGAATTTTTGATATGTTGTGCCTCTATGAGTCTAGAATGACTGAAAAATATTTTGATTCGATTTTGGAATGGTTATGAGTTTAGAAAGATTATTTTTATTAGACCTGTTCCAGCAGGTACCTTAACTGAGACAGCTCTATTTCGGAATTTTTAATAAAATGTAGAAAAATCATATTCAATTGAATTTTGGATATGTTGTTTCTTAGTGAGTCTAGTATTTGAGAAAAATAATTTGGAACCACGTTGATTGAATTTGATTTATGGAATTCACAAAGTTCAGAACTGCTGCCAGGATGCAGGGCAATTGGGGCAGTCTGGTTAGGTGAACTATTTGACCAAGATTTTGCGTTCAGTTTGATCTGAAATTTTACAGGGATGATTTTAAGATACAAAACTAAATTCTGTAAAAATTTTAGAATTGTTAGTCAAGTAGATTATTTTATACAATTTTTCAAAATAAGGATAAAATGGAGTTTAAAACCAGAATGTACTATTTATGGTTAGGGTTTTAATTCTTTGTTCTTCTTGCATTGCTTTGGTTCTCCAAAGGTAGGTTGGTCCTTAAACCTAACCCTAAACACTTTAAACACACTTGAATCAATGAATGTTATAATCAATTGTTCTTTGCCCTAATTGCATTGTTGAGATTGAACAATGTTATGTTGTGCATTGTGAATGGTAATGTGTTTCATGAGTAATGTGGAATGAAATGTTGATATTTATGAATGATGCTATGTGAGATATAATGTGATCATGGATGAGATATATATATATATATATATACTTGAATAATGAGATGTTATATTGTGAAATGAAATGTGAAGCCATTGTTATTGGCTAAGATGATGTAATTGAAAGAAAGAAGGCATGTTTGCCTAAATGTGATGAGAATTGAGAATGGAAATGAATTGTTTGTTTAATATGTTATTCAGTTTCAGAGTTCTGGATTTGGGTGGCATGCCTAAGAAATGATGAAAGGTAACAGTCTTGCCGGGTTGAGGACCTCCTCATAGGTGTTGAGTTGATGGTCCAAGAGACTGGGTCTGTTACACTATGAGATATATGATTTGTAACAGTCTTGCCGGGTTGAGGATCTCCTCATATGTGTTGAGTTGATGATCCAAGAGACTGGGTCTGTTACACTATCCATGGATAGAGATACATGTATATACATTGCCTACGGGCGTGATTATTGTGACTATGAACCCAAGGCAGTAACTCTGAACTCTGAATATCGTATTAAATACTTGTTGGGCCCATAGGTGTCAAGGTTATATGAATGTCCTAAATAATGTTATGAGTTTAATGAAATGAGATGTTGGTTATGGAGTATGATTGATTAATGTTGAATGTGAAAAGATGTTGAAATGTGGTATGCTCATATGACTATGATTTGTGAAATGCATAATTGTGTGGTTAACTTTATATTTATGATGTTGATCTTATCAATAACATATGTGGCATTGCATTTCATTAAAGCATACCGTTAGCATGTTTTATCTTACTAAGCCGTTGGCTTAGCGCGATAGTGTTTAATCGCGCAGGTAGTAGAGTGGATAGAGTTGAACCCGAGAGTTCATCAAGACCTAGTGAGAGTAGACCTTGAAGAATCCATTTTGGGAGCTTAAAGATCATAGCAGACTTGCCAATCATGTATAAATTTTATGTGTTGTAAAATTCGAGTTTTGATGTATATGAATTTGTAAATATGTAAATATTTTATAACTTCCGCTGTGTAATATTTAAATATGGGGGTTGTCACAAAACCTTTATTTTATGTTGTACTAGAAGTGTAAATCCTTTTTGCAGGTTGTAGTTGAGGTTACAAGGGGGATTTATTGGGAGTGTACTGAGAATGATTTTGTTTGCATTGGTTTGTGTAAAATGTTTTTAAAAATAAGAAAAAAACCGGTTTTGTCGACACTTGGGACTCAATTTTTAGGCGAAACTATGGCAAAAATTTTGTAAAAATCGGAACTAAAATTTGACTAAGTAAAATTGGTAGCAACATTAGGTTAGTGTGGCGCCTCTACTCAGCTTACATATGTAGGTCGGGAAGGGGTGTTACAATTGTTAGCAGAAATGGTACTGGATGGTTCTCGCTGGCTCTCTTAAGTGGGAGGTCAGGGGTTCGATCCAGGGAGGCGACTCCTTAGGGAGCCAAATAAACAAATTCCTGCTGGGTGGGCCGCGAGGGCTGTCCAGTACTGTAGCGATCGCTTGCCTCCTGCGGACTCCGTGCCCAGGTGGTGAAAAGGCCGGGTCGTAAGCCACTAGTGGGCCGGGCAGCCGACCTGGTCGGGGAGGGTCGTTACAAAAATAATGAGTATGAAACAAATTATCACATTGCTCCCCATGTTCATCTTATTTATTTTGCAAATTAAGTGTGTGTTGTACCCTTATATCCTCATATATACAATACATACACCTTGTATATATAAAATATGTATATAGAA
The DNA here is from genome assembly GCA_947685225.1 of Garcia nutans. Lineage (NCBI taxonomy): Eukaryota > Viridiplantae > Streptophyta > Magnoliopsida > Malpighiales > Euphorbiaceae > Garcia > Garcia nutans. The sequence goes on from CANTUV010000044.1 coordinate 24,816,219, forward strand.
TATTAGAGTGTCAAAGGTCCGACCATTTTAAAATTTTCACTAGTATAAGAAAGTTTTTTAATTCTTTAAATATATTTCAATAGTTAAATTAACATATACACTAGTAATAAAATTTCCAATATACAAATTTTAAAGAAAATTCTCTAGAAAAATTTTGCTAGAGTTTAATATGATTTTCAATCATTTCCAAAACCAACATAGACAACCAGCGTGAAAATTTGTACTTCCAAAAATCCATAATTGTTCATGCACCATCAAATCTTCAATTATCTCAAGCAATTCACTCAAAACTTATTATTCTATAAATGTACATACTCAATAAACATGATTATTATTTACAAACATTTCAAAACATACTTATACAAACTTTACATAAAGCATACAATACATACATGTTGTGCACTATTTAATACTACTACCAAGTGGCACTCGCAAGTATATGAGGCTATTGTAGCAATGATGATAACCCCAAGGTCATCTCACAAGGAAGGTTTTGTTTTACAATAGTTTGATTGAAATAAAATATTAAAATTTGAGTGTGATGTGTTGTAATGGTGAAAAGCAATTAAAATTTAAAAGTAAAACAAGTTATGGTTGTGCAAGATTAATTCAAATTCTTGGAATGGTACTAAGGGTTTGTAGACCAATTTAATTAAAGCTTAATTCTCAAATTGTCCATTAATATACCCTTACAATTTAATTTGTCTCTTTTGATTAATTAGTAATTATCAATTCATTAGTTCTCACATTCATGAATTAACAACAACCAATTGATTTAAATTTGCAAATTAATAGAACTGACTTGGACCCTTAGCAACGATGGCAGCAAACCCAACGTATAACAATGGTAGAGAACTCCTTGAAACTTGATAATCACCTCCTAAGGAACCCAACACCTATAAAGAGACGCGAACTCATTATGATTGAAGGATTTAGTTGTTGAGAAGAAGGAAAACGCCACAACTCTCGTTGATAAGTAAACCTAATTCTTGATGCAAAGAAAGAATTAAAGAATCTACTCTAATCTCTCACACACGAAAATTCACAAGAAGAACTTGTAGAAGAATTCAATTTTTTTTAATAATAATGGTGTCCCCAATTCGGCCTAATAGTGCCCTTAAATAAGGGTTACAAAATTCCTAATTGCATATGGAAAATTAAGACTAAAACATTCTAGAAGGATCCTAGGCTTGTATGGGAAAACACTTCCAAAAACCCAACAAGAATAGGATTTGACAAAGTCAAAACAACTTAACTAATTAAAATAAAAGGATGGGGACCACAAAATAACAAAAATATCCCCTCTAACTGACTATGAAGATTCGGCCAAGGGGTGCAACAAACTCCCTTGGAATTCAGCCAACATGCATCCATGAATGTGCATGCATGTGCATGGAAATAAGATTGACCAAGCTTTGACTCTTCCTTGGTAGTTTCGGCCTAGGCTTAAAAATAGCCTTCAAAGGCTCCTTCTTGGCTTCCATTGCATGCTTCTAGAACCATGATATATTTAGGCCTTCCTTACAGCTCCATCTCCATCTTCTTAAATGATAATTCTTAAAGCTCTTTGGAAATCTCTTCTTGAATATGCAAAGCCATGCTAGCTTGATATCTCTTTGCCTTGCTCCTAGTGATCGGTCCACTTGCTAGCTTCAAGGGGTCCTTTCTTGCATCAAGAACCCTAGAACTTATATTTCTAATTTATTCTTAGGGTAGTTGATTGCATAGTTCAAATATCAAATTTCATCTCTCGGTCCATCATTCAATATTAAGAGATCAATAGGTAGAAAATCTATCAACCTAACATTCAATCCAATACAATCAACTAATAACAAGGTATATTAATGGAAATATCAAATCAAGTCATTCAATCAAATCTACTACAAACCCTAAGAATGGGTAATTTAGCTCGTCATCATTTCAAAACAAACATTCATCTCAATATCAATCAAATCAAAATTATCCATTGTAATATTAATGTTCATAACAAAACAACAATAATCTAGAAATAGATTAAATGAGAATATGAAAAACCCCTTGAAGATGCCAAGAGTTGAACTTCTTGTTCCTCCTCCTAGCTTCTCCTTAAATGTGATGAAGAACTCCAAAGCTCTCTTCAAACCTTCAATCAATTATTATACCCTTGAAAGATGAAGTGAAAACTCTCTCAAGCCTTCAATCCTTTAATAAAAACTTTCTTCAACCCTGACCGTCTAGAGTTTGTTCACCCACACATCATCCTAAAGAACTAAGTTAAAGTCTTGTTTATAAAAAATAATGAAGATTAAATGGAAGACGAAGATGAAGGTGACAATATTGGTGTCTTTCCAAAACCAAGACTAAGAATAAGATGAATGTAATGGAGAATGGTCTTTGAATGGGTTCCACTCATGTTTTTATCTCCCTCCATTCCCAATTATTTTAATATTGGTGCCTAAAAAAATATTTCTTTTTCGCACCTCACTCCCATTTGTCCTCCTCCTTTTTTCATTTTTAAATCTTCATCCCATAAATTAGGTCACCTTTTGCTTCTTTTATTATTTCTTTTTAAAAGAAAATTCTTGTTGTTTCCCACCTTTGACCGTGCTAATGATTTAAGGGATCATATAAGACATTTCAAAGTCATGAGTGACTTGGCCGTGTCACTCAACTTTCCATTGGACATGGCCAAGCCATGAGGTAGTGTCTCTTCCTGCCTTCAATGCTTTCTTTTCTTGGGAAGTGGCACAACTAGTGACTTGACCGTGTCACTTGCATGTGTTCACTTCTGGCTCTCCTCTTTGCTTCTCTCTTTGTTATTCTTCAGGTGGGACAAGGCCAGTGACATGGCCATGTCATATGAATGTGTTTGCATCTACTTAAGATTTTTAGGAACACGGCCAAGTTGATTTGTCCTGGCCATGTCATGTGAGTGTGTCATATTTCTTGCCTTTGATGAGGGACACGACTAAGCCAGTATGTGTCTTGGCTGTGTCCAATGTCTTTCAACCAAATTTGGATGCAACAAGTGAATTTAAGCTCTATTTTTGCACTTCATCCTAAATCAAACACTTCAAGCAATCTTTAAACACAAATTAAACTAAAATCCAATAAAATTACCCTAAAAAATACATACATAAAGGATAAAAACAATTACCCTACACTAAATCCTTTACTTATCCCCAAGCAAAGTTAAAATCAAAATAAAAATAAATAAGAAAAATTTAGTCAAGTTCAAGAGTTATAAGGATATATCAAGACACCCTTTTTCTAAAATCCACAATCATTATCAAATCAAACAAAATCAATACTCATGCAATTTAATGGCTTTCCATTCATAACCAATGTCGTCACTCCCTTACCAACTCTTTTAAGTGTTTAATAAGGTGGTGTTTACACTGTTAATATTTAATGAAAGATTATCACCATAGGCTTGCTTATCAATTAAATTTCCACCACTAAATTTCAATTAATCATCAATCATAAGGTCTTTCATTTGGTTGTAATGGGGCAAAGGCAAAGGCATGACATTTGAGAATGTGAGTTTACTCACTTAGTTCAAGAGCACTTCAAGAATGAAGTAAGCAATGTAATATAACTAAACAATCCCAAAACACCTTCAACTCACTTAGCACTTGACAGTAAAGTACTTTTTAAGGGACTCAACTTATTTTATTTACAAAGATCATTCCCAAACCTATTCCAACCTGTGAGAGAGGATTTTCATCCCCACTCTCATGTGGAATGGTTCTTGTGACTTTGGCACTGTTAGGATCAGGACTTTAGAGAACATGGGCCTAAACCCGAAGAAAATGGAGTCGCCACTCGAATGAGTCGGGAAAAAGATAGGAGTGGATGACTCAATTCCTAAGGAATCCTTAACCCCCTAATGGGTTCGGAAAGTTAGGCACGTATGTGGAAGGTAAGAATGATCCATCATCCCCACAATGCCTGATTCATTGGAACCGGCCTGCATTTTAAATCTATATATTATTAAATTCTTAAAGATTACGATATCATCCATACTATATGCGATGATTGAAAGAAATAAACATTTATCACTTTATTATAATAAAATAAATAAAATAAGCACCCATCTAAGGATGAAAACATGCCTTTATAATGTCCATGTCCATGAAAATAAACACAATAGGACACCCACAAAAAGGTGAAAATGTGTCCCTTACAATAGTCCCAAAAATCTTAAAATAAATTACATTACATAAACTAATTGACAAGGCACCCGCACTAGATGAAAACATGCCTTTTACAATTCCCTTTAAATAAAAAAAAAGTGTAAACTCATAAGTACATAAATAATCATCATACAAAGAGTAATAAGATTTGGACTTAATTAAAAAGGAAACAAGATAAATAACAAAGAATACAATGTACAAATAAATAATGACCCACTGACGAGGGGCCACGTATGGTGGTCTCGCTAGCCAGTAACTGGGCGGGGGTTAAAGGGGCAGAGCCCCTTGCGGGGATCGGGGACATAGCCCCTGAAAGATAGATGGTTTAAATGATATGATTTTGTTGGAGAATTAGAGTTTCTATCTAATTAGAGTTTTATATTTATACAAATTTGGGTTTCTCCTAAATTAGTGTTTCAAGGTTTGAAAATTAGTTTTAGGGTTTTTGGATTGAAAATTGGTTTTAGAGTTACTGGATATTAGAAAATAGATTAGGGTTTTTGAAATTAAGAAAACAGCTTTGGATTTTGGAAATTAAGAAAATAGTTTAGGGATTTAGAAAATTAAGAAAATAATTTAAGGTTTAGAAAATTAAGAATTGGAGTTTCTATGAATTGGGGCTTGGCTACTGGGACTTAGGATTTATGACTTTTAAGAATTAGTTTTATAGATTAGGGTTTTAAGGTTTTATAAAATAATATTAGAATTTAAACCAAAGCTAAGGTTCTGGCTAATCAAATTTGGATTTTGGTTACTGGAACTTCGGTTTTTTAATGATTCTAAGCTACTGTAAAATGATGTATTAATTTGGAGTTTGTTGTTAAGGTTCATATGAAGTTATAACTTAAATAGATTAGCTACTGGATCAAATAACCATCAATATTCAATATTTAAAAGAAAACTATAATGACTAGATGTTTAAGCAAATAGAAATTTAAAACATAACCTGTGTTTGTTGGTTCCAGCCAATGTAATATGTTGAACCAAACTCCCATCTTTGAAAGCTTGGATCAATGAAGGCATTGGCTGGTGCCTTTTAGTTGTTGCTTGATAAAATTGTTGGTTGCTCTTAGTTGTAGCTGATTGATTCTGGATCAATGAATGTTGGCTCCTCTCTATGCTCTTAAATCCTATATTTATATAAAATATGTTAGGTTAAATCTTTGAAGACTCCCAAAGCTAATCAGATTATAATTAAAATTGGAAGCTGATTTAAATTGAATCTAGACGCAGTCAAACCCAAAGCTCAAAAATAACGTTGAAACTCAAGACCTATTTGTGAGCTGGATGCCAATTTGGGCCTGCAGCGAATTGGGCATGCCAATTTGACGAGGCCAGGGCCATGGACAAGGCCTGCGGCAAATTGGGGCTTCCAATTCATTAGGGGGACCTGGCTATGGTGAATTAGGGCCTCCTATTTATCGCGGCAAGGCCATGGCCAAAGCCTGTGGCAAATTGGGGCCTCTAATTCACCATAGGAAAGGCATGTGGCAAATAGGGGCTTCAATTCAATTTGCCATAGCAGGCCCCTGCAATGAATTGGGCTCACAAATTCACTACAACTAGGCCCCCTAGCGAATTGACACCCCAATTCACCGGGCCTACGACGGGGCAAATTTGGTATTACAAAAAACTATATTAGGCTCAGATCGACTCTTCTCAAATTTATATCAGACCTATTTCAGCATTTAAAATTCAACCATCTTGTTTTAGGTCTTTTTTAAATTGAACCTACCTAAATCAAAGCTATAAACTAGGTTTAAGCTTTTAAAATTGGACTGAATTTAGTTTGACCTTTTTAATTATGATTGACTAGCTTAAGGCCAAAATTAATGGTCTACAATTTGCTCCCTGCTTGAACGATCTTGAATTTATTTAGAGAGTGAAAAGCAATATAAATTTTGAATTAATTTTAGTGAAAGTGGGTCCTAGACCCAAGGTGGCTTGGGTTCTAGAACCAATTTGAGTTTTAAATTCGAAAAAGATCTGGACTCGAGGTAGTTTGGGTTCTGGACACGAGGTGGTTTGGGTGCTGGATCCGATTTGAGTTTTAAACTCGAAAAAGATTTAGGTTCTGGACCTGAGGTAATTTCGATTTTGGACCTATTTGAGTTATAAACTCAAAAAAGATTTGGGTTCTGGACCCAAGGTAGTTTGGGTTCTGGGCTCAATTTCAGTTCTCGACTAAAAAAAGATTTGGATTGTGTACCTGAGGTGGTTTGGGTTCTAAACCCGGTTTGAGTTTTGAACTCGAAAAAGATTTGGCTTCTGGACCTGAGGTAGTTTCAGTTTTGGACCTAGTTTGAGTTCTGGACTAAAAAAAAGATTTGGATTCTGGACCTGAGGTGGTTTGAGTTCTAGACTCGGTTTGAGTTATGGACTTAAAAAAGATTTGGGTTTTAGACCTGAGGTGGTTTAGGTTCTAGACCTGGTTTGAGTTATAGACTTTAAAAAAGATTTGGGTTCTTGACTTGAGGTGGCTTGGATTATGGTTTGAGTTCTTGACTCAAACAAAGATTTAGATTCTAGACCCGAGATGGTTTGGGTTCTAGAATCGATTTGAGTTTGATTTGGGTACTTGGGCCTAAGACTAGATTGGTTGGGTTCTTGGACCCAAGACTAAATTTGATTTGACTACTTGAACCCATGATCTTAGCTTGGGTACTTGGACTCGAGACTAGATTTGATTTGGATTCTAGACCTGAGATTGAATTTGATTTGGGTACTTGGACCTAAGACTGGATTATTTTGGGTACTTAGACATGAGACTGGATTTGATTTGGGTTCTACACCCAAGATTGAATTTGTTTTGTGTACTTGGACCAAAGACTATATTGGTTTGATACTTGGACCCAAGACTGGATTTGATTTGGGTTTTGGACTTGAGATTGAATTTGATTTGGGTACTTAGACCCAAGATTAGATTAGTTTGGGTTCTGGACTCGAGATTGAATTTGATTTGTGTACTTGGACCCAAGATTGGATTGGTTTGGGTAGTTAGGCCCGAGACTGGATTTGATTTGGGTACTCGACCTGAGATTGAATTTGATTTGGGTAATTGGACCTAAGAACATATTGGTTTGGATCCATGAACCAGAGACTGGATTTGATTTTGGTTCTAGACCTAAGATTGAATTTGATTTGAGTACTTGGACCCAAATAGGATTGGTTTAGGTACTATGACTTGAGACTGGATTTGATTTAGGTTCTGGACCTAAGATTAAATTTTATTTGGGTACTTGGACCCAAGACTGGATTATTTTGGGTACTTGGATCCATGAATGGATTTGATTTGGGTTCTGGACTCAAGATTGAATTTTATTTGTGTACTTGGACCCAAGACTATATTGGTTTGGGTACTTGGACTTGAGACCGGATTTGATTTGTGTTTTGGACCCGAGATTGGTTTCAACTAACCTACTATCAGTTGAGATTTCTAGCTTTCTTCTAGCCATCTATTTCAACCCTTCTAGCTGACTGACCTTCTATCAGCTAAAGGTTTTGGCTTTCTTCAAGCCACTTGTTTCAAATGGATTGACATCAGCTCTTCTATCTGGACTAACCTTCTGTCATCTGGAAATTTTAGCTTTCTTCAACTTCATGTCTTCTTCCTTCACAATGAATCTTCAAATATCAGGTCTTCATCCTTCATAATGGATCTTCATCCTCTGGACCTTCAAAATGGATCTTCATCCTTAGACATTTATCCTATATTGGCTTCAGCTCTTCTAGCTAGACTAATATCTTGTCTTTTGCATCTTCATTCTTTTAAAGTTCTTACTTTCTTCTTTTGTTCTTTATTTTGCAAAAAAATTCAACTATTTTTTAGCTAGTTCTCATATACTCTCTTAGTTTTCCCCCTGCATGACAAAATATTGAAAGTAAGCTTGAAAAAGTTTTATACATGCATAAAATCAAGAATTAAAAAGAGGAAGTTTTGCCCCCTGTGTAGGCTCAAACCACCGATTTTGTTCCAAGCTCCTATTGATGTTTGTGTTTTGTCTAATTCCTTACACGAGCATGCATCTCATCTTTCTATATAGTGAATGAATCTTGCTCAAGCGATGGGCCTTCCATGCCCCCCTGATTCTATATTTACTTCAGATTGTTTACTTCATAGGGTGTCTGCTGTTCACTTTGACAGAGGAATAGATAATAAAAGTGTAATGTGGCATGCTTATGTATGCATATATGCATGAATAATAATTATAGTGGTTCTATTGACTCACAGACTGAGGTGATCATCTGAAGTGCTTCTATGGATTCCTTCTAGATACTCATTCAGGTCTTTCATTGGAATGGCAGAAGACTTCACATTTATGGCTTTTATCTTAAATATGTTGAAAACATGAGTGGTAGGGACCCAAGTAACATAATTGGAGAAACAAGAAACATCCATTTCAACACATTTGATTGGTGACTGCTTCATGACCTTGCAAGTGATCCTTTCATTAGCCCACTTTTGCCCAATATGTCCTTTGAGGTTTGACAGTTCAACACACTTCCCTTAACTTGAAGGTTTATGCAATAAAAAATAGTTTATTTTTTTTTTAAAAAAAATCCAATGTTGACTTTATGAAATCAATGTCAATTTATCTCAGAACTCGATTTTCCTAAATCAACATATTTACAACATCATAGCCCTAGTTACCGTACTAAACTAGAAAATCATTTCCATTTAAGCAAGAACTGTTACACTTCAGATAGACACATACACATTATTTGGCTAAAGGTCTCACCGAGTTTAAATATTGTCGACCTTATATGTATGCTTATTCAAACAATCTCCACTAATAGACTCTACCTACTGTAGACCCTTAATTTTTTACCAAGTCCAGTCCGATATTTTTAAATAGTTCAAAATAATTTTTATAGTATATTAATTAAATAATATTTATTTTAATAATATTTATTACTTAAAATATTTATTTTTAATAAAAAAATAAAAAAGATAAAAAATATATAAATAAATAAAAATCAGCGACGAATTGGCTTGGGCCAATTCATTGCAGGAAATACCTGTGACGAATTGGTTGTGGGCCAATTTTGCCGCAGACAAATTTGTGACAGAAACATGAGCGGTCCCAGCTCCCAGTCCACAGCGACCCGCAGGAAAGTTTTTGCCAGTGCGGTTTCGCACTCCAGTAGCCCGGCCCGTGCGTAATTTTTTTGAAACCCTATTTTACTTGGTTTTTAATTTTATTTCCTAAACAGTTTTTATTTCCTTAACCAATTAGTATTAGGTTTTTATTTTTTCTTATAAATGCCACATTAAAACAAACAGAAAAAAAGACTTTTGATCTTTTAAAAGGGGCGGACTTTTGGAAGGAGCTGGACTTTTTTGGAGACCAGATTCAGAACCTTGGACTTGAAGGAGGAAGAGGCAGTCAGCAAGCAACAAATAATCCATCTTAAGGCAGCCCACACTATTTTTGTTATTGTTCAACCAGAATTCAAATTGTGGTGGAACCAACAACAGAGGTTTGAGTTTCTATTGACTTATTTATGTTTACAGTAGCTTCATCATTTAAATTGATCAATTTTTTAAACATACAATAGATGATGTTATTGTTATTTGATCAATTATTCTACTTACCATCTAAACTCCATTTAAAACCCTAAAAAGTGTTTTTCCAAAACCCTAATTCCTTAATACCGGTAAAACTAATTTCTGAAATCTAAAACCCTAATTACACTTTTTTAAAACCACAAAACAATAATCTATTTTCTTGAAACCCTAACCAAATCTATTTTTCTGAAGATTCACAATAGCCTATTCTTTCCAAATACCTAACTTAAAATACTATTTTCATGATCTTCAATCTTATTTACTTAAACCTTAAACCTTAATATTATTTTATATACAACTTTTGAAATCCTAAATCCAAAACATCCATTCTTTAGATTCAAACCCTAACTTATTTCAAACCTAATCTCTAATTCAAACATCCAGTAGCCTTATTTTTTCAAGTATAAAAAGGTTTAACCCTAATTGATTCTTCTTTCCAAAATCACATAGTAACATTATTCTTTTAAAAATAACATAAGTTCCTTAAAATCTCAAAGCCCTATTTTCTAAATCTTAAACCCTAAAATCTTAATTTTTAACACCAAAACCTACAACCCTAAAAGCCAATTTTCCAAAATAACATAGCTACCCCCTTGACCCCCGCTTGCTAACCGGCTAGCGGGACTGCAGTATGGGCTTGGGTTAATATTTATTTGTGTATTATAAGCCTTTGTGTTTAACTCCCTTTATTTAAAAACCCTAATTTGGTTATTAAAATTCTAAAACCCTAAATTTATACATTTATTACTTTATTTAATTTTAAATTTGATTATGTAGTTTATTATATGTTTTGATGATTGATTTATTTAATTTCAATATTTGATTTGCTTATCATGGATGGATGATTTCATTATTATTTTTATTTTGGTATTAAAAATTGGAAGAGGTATGTTTCCATAATTGGGTACCTCATTATTTAATCTTTATGTAATTTAGATTATTTTCATATTTTGGAATTAATGTAAAGGACACGTTTCCACCTTTCGGTGGGTATCCTATTTAGTTTTAGATATGGATGATGTAAGGACATGTTTCCATCCTTGGATGGTGTCCATTTATTTATTTTGTTTGGACATTGTTGTGATTTTAATAAAAATTTATTTATTTTTATGATCGAATGCAGTATGGATAATCTCGTTATATTTAAGAATTTTATAATATTAAGACCTGAAAAGGAGGCCGATTCCAATGAACAAGGTGTTGTGTGGGTGCTGGGCCATTTCTCACCTTCCCCACACGTACCTAACTTTCCAAACCCATTAGGAGGTTGGGGATTCATTAGAAATCGAGTCATCCACCCCTTTCTTTTTTCCAGCCCGTCCTGGTGGTGACTCTTGTTAGACAAATGATCTTAATTTTGATCCTTGACAAATCAAATGGATGATCTATTTAACTTGTGTTTAAGAAATCTTGTTGCAGGATTAGGTTGCTTCTAATAAAGGTGAACAGAACACTTATAGTGGTCGTACCTCACCTGTATACGACCACTTCATGCAATTACAAGAAGAAACCTTATCACAGTAGGTTTCGCGGTCAGAAGTTCGACCTCAGTCGCGACCGCTCATGAGGAATAGCGACCGTCCCAATATGTGAATGACCGCTACTCAAGGAATTTAAATCATTACAATCACAGTAAGGTTCGCGGTGACAAGAACGGTGAATAACTCGACCTCGCTTACCAGATTAGCGACCGCCCACTCAGAGTTGCGACCGCCCTACTAATTCAAGAAGAAATTCCTTAAAGAGACAGTAGTGTTCGCGTCCTCAGGTGCGTCCAGAAGTTCGACGCGAGAATCTGAGTTCGACCGCGAGATGCTACATAGGGCGACCGCAAGATTCAAATTATGGCGGACATCTCTTTTGCTCTGTCAGAGAATGACACGTGACATGACCGTTGTAATCCCAGTTCAATATTCAAAAAAGGGCGACCGCACCTTTGCTTGGCGCGACCGTCCCGACAAACATAGCATGGGCAAGAACCGGTCCGACAAACACAGCATGGGCAAGATTCCAGCTGCAGAGCACTAAAATTCGACCGTTGAAGCTTTTTCAAAAGTAGCGATCGTCCCTTGTTCAAAGGACGACCGCATGAAGCATGAGCGCGACCACCCTGGTATGAAGGGCGACCGCGAAGAGCTTCGGACAGTTTAAGTAAAGAAGGTCTAAGCTGCCAAGACTTTATTCTCAACATCAATAATGGCTAGTAAGACCACATTGGCTATAAATACAATGTTTTTATGAGAAAACAAAAAAAGAGACAACATTGAGAAAAGATTTTCATAGCCAAGCAACAAATTTTCTTTTACTTAAACTTGCATTTGAATTGTAATGAATGTTAGGTGTTAGCATTGAAAACACCATTGTATAAGTTTGAGTGTGAGCTTGGGAAACACTTGGGTTGTGAGAGTAAGCCTAGTAAAACTCTTGTTTGGGTTGTAAGTGTGAGCCTAAGAAAAACACTTGTGAAGTTAGGTGTGAAATTGTGAAAACTCCAAAGTTGGAAGTGAGCTTGTAAAAACTTCAAAGATTAGTGGAACCTTAACAAGTTGTTAAGGAAGTGGATGTAGGATTGAAGTAAATCCGAACCACTATAAATCTTGTGTGTTCTTTCTTTCTTCCATCACTCATCCAACTCTCTATTCCGCATTTCTTGTTTGTTGAGTTTTTTAAATTGTCATTACTTCTTGAGGAAACCAATTCACCCCCCCCCCTCTTGGTTGCCATCTTGGGACAACAATTGGTATCAGAGCCCTGAGATTTCTTAAACTTAATTGTGAAATCTGATCCACAATGGCAACTTCTTCTTCATCAAGCTCTCATGGAAATCTTAACTCTATTCTTAGACCCTACTTTGATGGAACGGATTACTCATACTGGAAACACAAAATGTATTTATTTCTAGACAGTGAAGGGATTGAACTATGGGATTTCGTAGAAAATGAGTGGAAATCTCCCACTCATGAAGTTGACGGTATTCAAGTTCCACTTCCCAAAGCTCAATGGTCAACTAGCAATATCAGAGATCGATTCAAGAACAATAGAGCTGCTTCCATCTTGATGAACTCCATTTCAAGAGAAGAAGGTGGAAGAGTTCAACATTTAACTTGTGCACATTGCATTTGGAAAACACTTGAAAACTACCATGAAGGTACAACTCAAGTAAGATTTACCAAGAAACAAATGCATGTTCATGAGTATGAGCTATTCAAGATGAAACCAAATGAAAATGTCACCGACATGACCAATCGCTTACTTGCAATTGTCAATGAACTAAAAAAGTATGGCAAGGTATATGATCAAGGTGATGTAAACAGTAAAATCTTGAGAGCTCTAAGAGCTAGAAAGAACTTTGAATCCAAAGTATCATCCATAGAAGAAGCTCATGATCTCAGCACATTAAGAACCGACGAGCTAGTTGGTAAATTACTCACTTTTGAGCTGCACAGTGAAAAAGAAGAAGATCAAGGTGAGAAAGAAAAAAGAAAACCAATTGCACTCAAAGCAATCAAAGAAGCTGAGAGCTCAAGCAATGAAGGTACTGATGATGAAGATGAAATGGCAATGTTCTCAAAAAGAATCAATGAATGGAAAAGGAAGAAAAGATTACAAGCAAACAAAGGTACACCTCCAAAATTCTCCTTCAAAGATAAAGAAAAGAAAAATGAGGTAAAGTGCTATGAATGTGGAAAAACTGGTCACATCAAATCGGATTGCTACAAATTAAAGAACAAAAGGAAATGGGATAAAGAAAAGAAAAAGTCTCTCAAAGCCACATGGGATGACTCTTCCTCAAGTGAAGAAGAAGAAGAAGAAGGAATTGCAAATCTTTGTCTCATGGCTATTGAAGATGACTCCAATGAGGTAAGTACTCAATCCTTAGATCCAGTAGCACATGATGATATAAATGATATAGATGATAGTGACTTGATTGAGCACATGAATTTTAAAATAGAAAAATATTTCTCTAAAATGATGCTCTATAAAGAGAAAAACTCTAAGTTAGAAAAGGATTTTATATGCTTAAAAAACTCTACCTTAGAATTGAAAACCTCAAATGAACACTTAATGAATACAATAGGAGAGTTGAATAAAAGCTCACATGACTTAGAAAAAGTGATTAAGGAGAATGAGACATTGAAGCATGAACTAAAAGAACTAAAAGAATCAATCTCCAAATTTCATAAAGGAAAGGAAGCATTGAACACATTAATTAATAATCAAAGATCACCTTCCTTGAAATATGGATTAGGATTCAATGGCTCAACCAACATTGCACCTAGCAAACCAACATTTGTGAAAGCATCTACAATTGAAATTTCTGATGTTCATATCAAAGATGCTTGCACCAAGTCTAAAAGAACTTCTTACGGTTCACTAGGAGAAAAAGCCAAAAATAATTATGCATTATTGTTCACTAAACTTGCACAAAAGAAATCACATACTTGTAGTTGTATGTATAATGCAAAAAGAAAAATGCAGAAGCATAGGATACCATGGCAATGCACATATTGCATGAAATTTGGTCACAAAAATTTCTATTATTATATAAGAAAAGCTCATCTCAATTTAGAAGGCACTTTTTCTACTAACCATCAAGGACCCAACTATATGTGGGTACCTAAAAGAAGATGATCACAATTGTCTTGCAGGTATGCCTAAAAACTACTATCAATGAAAGCACATGGCTTGTGGATAGTGGATGCTCAAGGCATATGACTGGAAATGCAAAGCTCTTTACAAGTATTACCTATAAATATGGAGGTAATGTAACTTTTGGAAACAATGCTAAAGGTAAAATTCTTGGTGTTGGCTCCATTGGTTCTATTGGTAAGGATTTAATTGAAGATGTATGGCTTGTTGATGGTTTGAAACATAACTTGCTAAGTGTTAGTCAACTTTGTGATAAAGCATACTTTGTCAAGTTTGATTCCAAGGAATGCAAGATCACGAATTCAAATGATGTTATCATATTTAAGGGCACTAGAACAAACAACACTTATAATGTCAGCATACATTCAAATCATACATGTTTAATGTCCACTAATAATGATGCATGGTTATGGCATAGAAGACTAGGACATGCTGGTATGGATCAATTAAAATATATTTGTAATGAGAACTTAGTTGATGGCTTACCTAAGATAAAATATGATAAAGATAGGATTTGTGAACCTTGTCAACATGGTAAGAAACATAAAAGCTCATTTAAAACAAAGAACGTTATAAGCACCTCTAGACCTTTAGAGCTCATTCATTTAGATTTGTTTGGACCAAATAGAGTTACAAGCTTAGGAGGCAAATCATATGCATTTGTTCTTGTTGATGACTACTCTAGATTCACATGGGTTAATTTCTTAGCTCAAAAGAATGAAGCCTTTAATTACTTCAAAACTTTTGCAAAAAGAGTTCAAAATGAAAAAGGATATGTAATTACATCTATTAGAAGTGATCATGGCAAAGAATTTGAAAATGAAAACTTTGAAGACTTTTGCAATGAACTTGGCATTTCACATAATTTTTCTGCTCCTAGAACTCCACAGCAAAATGGTGTAGTTGAAAGGAAAAATAGAACTTTAATTGAAATGGCTAGAACAATGCTCAATGAATATGATTTACCATCTTATTTTTGGGCGGAAGCCGTTAATACAACTTGTTACATTGCAAATCGTGTTTATAAAAGGCATTTGACTAATAAAACTTCTTATGAGCTATGGAATGGAAGAATACCCAGAATTGGATATTTTAGAGTATTTGGATGCAAATGCTTCATATTGAATACCAAGGATAATCTTGGAAAATTCTCATCCAAATCAGATGAAGGCATATTCTTAGGATATTCATCATATAGCAAAGCATATAGAGTATTTAACATGAAAACTCTAGTTATAGAAGAATCTATGCATGTTGTATTTGATGAATCATCTAAACTTGATCAAAAGAAAGGTATTACTTTCAATGACCCTGCAGGTACTCTTGAACCTCTTGAATCTATTGATGCTCCAAAGATCAATCAACTTGAAGAAAAGACTCAAGATCTACCTAAGGATTGGCAATACAAGAAAGATCATCCAAAGGAACTCATCATTGGAGAAACATCAAAGGGAGTAACTACTAGATCTAAAATTAATCATGTTGATGTTAATTTTGCTTTTGTTTCTCAAATTGAACCAAAAACTATTGAGGAAGCTTTAAATGATGAAAATTGGATAACTGCAATGCAAGATGAACTTAATCAATTTGAAAGAAATAATGTTTGGCAACTTACTCCTAGACCTATAGATCATTCTATAATAGGATGCAAATGGGTTTATAGGAATAAGCTTGATGAAAATGGTCACATCATTAGAAATAAAGCAAGATTAGTAGCCAAAGGTTATAATCAAGAAGAAGGTATTGACTATGATGAAACCTTTGCCCCCGTAGCCAGATTAGAAGCTATTAGAATATTACTTGCTTTTGCATGTCATATGAACTTTAAACTTTATCAAATGGATGTCAAAAGTGCATTTCTAAACGGACTTATAAATGAAGAAGTTTATGTAGAACAACCTCCTGGTTTTGAAAACTACAAATTTCCTGATCATGTTTTCAAACTTACCAAAGCTTTATATGGATTAAAACAAGCACCTAGAGCTTGGTATGATAAACTTAGTGCATATTTGCTTGAAAATGGTTTTTCAAAAGGAAAAGTAGACACAACTCTTTTTGTTAAAAAGGATAAGCACAACATTTTGATTGTACAAATTTATGTGGATGACATAATATTTGGAGCTACTAATGAAGTCTTGTGCAAAGAATTTGCTTCTTGTATGACTAGGGAATTTGAAATGAGCATGATGGGTGAACTCAAGTTTTTCCTTGGACTGCAAGTCAAGCAATGTAAAGATGGGATCTTCATTAACCAATCCAAATATACAAAAGAACTCATCAAGAAATTTGGAATGGATGGCTGCAAAACTCCTATGAGCACATCATTGAAATTAGGTAAAGATGATAATGGTAAAGCAGTAGATGAGAAGAAATATCGAGGTATCATCGGATCACTACTTTACTTAACTGCTTCTAGGCCTGATATAATGTATAGTGTATGTCTTTGTGCTAGATTTCAAACTAGTCCTAAAGAATCACACTTGAATGCCACTAAAAGAATCTTGAAATATTTGAGTGGTACAATGCATTTAGGACTTTGGTATCCTAAAAACACATCATTTCATATTATAGGATTTTCAGATGCAGATTATGCTGGTAGTATATTAGATAGGAAGAGCACAACAGGAGCATGTCACTTTCTTGGTAATTGTCTAGTTTCTTGGCATAGTAAGAAACAAGCATCGGTTGCTTTATCCACAACGGAAGCAGAATATGTTGCAGCATGTTTTTGTTGCGCACAAGTATTATGGATGAAACAACAATTGCTTGACTATGGTAAAATGTTTAACAATATCTCCATTAAATGTGATAACACTAGTGCTATCAATTTGTCTAAGAATCCTATCCAACATTCTAGATCCAAGCATATAGATATTAGACATCATTTCTTGAGGGAAAATGTACAAAATCAGAACATAATCCTAGAATTTATAGATACAGAAAATCAACTTGCTGATGTCTTTACAAAACCCTTGAATGAAGATAGACTCAACTTCATCAAACTCAATTTAGGAATGATTGATGGAATCACTTTGAGTTAATTAAAACTTTTGCCTTACAATAAAGTTTCTATGTGCATGAAATTAATTTTTCTTAACACACTTGGAATATCTTCCATCTTTCCTTGAATCTTTCATTTTTTAGTCTGTCGCGGTCACTCCAGTGTCCTTTCGCGATCGCTATCTCGTCTGCCAATTTCATTCAATAAAAATCTCTGTGCACGGTCGAGAAAATTTGTGCGCGGCCGCACCAATTTGAATAGTTTCAACCGTTACAGTTGCTTTCTTCACTCACGAGCGTACTGATCATAATAATGGTCGCTGGACCCAATGTCGCGATCGCACCTTGTTAAATCTGTGACCGCACCCTGTACACTCTGCTCGAAAATTTATAACCGTTGGCTGTGTGACAGGTCGCAACTCTTAACTTCCAACAGTCATAAACGACTATTTTCTTTACTTCATCTATTTAAGAGTGTTTTGCATCAGTTTATCTGATATTTTGCCTATTAAAGCACACAAACCTCCCTCTGAAACCCTAAAAACCTCTCAATATCATCTGTTTCTCAATCACTCTCTGTTTTCCTACTCTCTTCTGTTCTTTCTATTCTGATGGCCCCCAAAAGAAAAACCACTTCCAAAATAAAAGGTCAAGCCAAGAGAGTTCCAGGAATCACCATTAGAGAACCCATTGTTGATCCTCCATCTCCTCCACAGTCTAAAAGAGGTGAGAAAATTCACAAACCTCACCACCAAACTTCTGAGGAAGATATTAGGTATGCTATGTTGAAGAAAAAGAAGGTTGAAGGCACCAAATCACCTTTTGGTGGGATGCTGTCTGCCTTGAACATCAAGGATGAAATTGAAGGATTGTTGGATGTCCTTGGATGGAGAAAATTTGTCTTCCCTGAAGAGGTAGGTTATTCTAGTCTGAGTAAGGAGTTTCTAATGTCTCTCCAAATAGAGAAGAGTGCAAACTCTGCACTAGGGTGGTATGGGGTTAGGTTCAAACTCTTTGATCAGTATCAATTCTTAACCCTAGAAGATTTTGGCAGCTTTTGGAACTTCCCTTCTGAAGGTATAGCCTCCTACAATGACCAAATCTTCTCTAACCAAACTCTTTCTGATTTCTGGTGAGAAATTTCCATTGAAACTTCTTTTGAAAAGGAATCTAAAGCTAGGCACATCAAATCTCTCACCCACTGGATGCTCCATAGGATTATCACCTATACCATTCATCAAAGAGCAGATGGGAATGAGAAAGTAACCAAAAGAGACCTTATCTTTCTCTATGCTTTCACCCACAACATCAAAATAAACACCACCAAGTTCTTGATTGATACCTTTTATCATCATGCTGTTACAAGAACTGGTACCTTCTTCCTATCCTCTCAAGTTACTCAAATAGCTAGGCACCTAAACCTTCTGAATGACTTGAACTTAGCTACTTTGAGAAACCCTTTCACTCTAGCCTCCAATGCTATCACAATCGATTACTTAGAGCATGCTGGATGTGTAAGGAAGATTGAAGGATCATATGTATACTACTTTGGCAAAAAAGGAGTTGTGGACAAACAAAAGAAAAGGCCAAGGTATACAATTGAGGGAGAGGGAGATTCTGTGGAAGTTGTTGTGGAATTACCTCCAAAAGCAACTTCATCAAAAGCTGCTCAAGAAACTACTTCATCCTCCACACAACTCATCCTCCAAGCTATCAAAACACTCTCAAAGAAACTCTCTAAGTTCAAGAAAAGTGTCTCCAATAGATTCCAACACTTGAACAAGAGAATTGACCTTATATCTCATATGCACCATGATCTATATGATATGCAAGGCAAATTGGACTTGCCTCAATGCAACCTTGAAGATTGGGATATAAGTGATCACACCCAAAGCATTGCTGAAGAAGGAGAGTCCATTAGCACTAGCTCTGCCTCTATTGCTCCTCAAGATAAAGGAAAAGCTCCTTTAGTTGAAGAAGAGTTAGATGTAGATGATGACTCTGATTAGCTTAAAACTTTTTGTGTCTCTATTGTTTGCATTTTCATATGCTTGTTTTAATCTCTCTTTGTACTTTCCTCCACTTTAATAAATATAATGCTTAAATACCCTTTAATTGTTTTGTTAATTGTTTTGCTTAACATTTGTTTCATTTTGCCTATGAAAATGGGGGAGAAAAGAAAATACCAAAATGGAATGAGGGGGAGAACAAGAATAAGAACAATAATGGGGAGAACCAAGTATACATGTTGAAATTTGTTGAACATGTTGAAATTTGTTGAACATTTGCACCAAGATAATCTAATAATCACAATGCTCTTAACCATGATTGTTGCATATGTTAAGGGGGAGCATTTTAGACTTATTATTTTTCTCATCATTCCATTTGAATTGTCAAAGTCAAAATGGGGGAGATTGTTAGACAAATGATCTTAATTTTGATCCTTGACAAATCAAATGGATGATCTATTTAACTTGTGTTTAAGAAATCTTGTTGCAGGATTAGGTTGCTTCTAATAAAGGTGAACAGAACACTTATAGCGGTCGCACCTCACCTGTATACGACCGCTCCATGCAATTACAAGAAGAAACCTTATCACAGTAGGTTTCGCGGTCAGAAGTTCGACCTCAGTCGCGACCGCTCATGAGGAATAGCGACCGTCCCAATATGTGAATGACCGCTACTCAAGGAATTTAAATCATTACAATCACAGTAAGGTTCGCGGTGACAAGAATGGTGAATAACTCGACCTCGCTTACCAGATTAGCGACCGCCCACTCAGAGTCGCGACTGCCCTACTAATTCAAGAAGAAATTGCTTAAAGAGACAGTAGTGTTCGCGTCCTCAGGTGCGTCCAGAAGTTCGATGCGAGAATCTGAGTTCGACCGCGAGATGCTACATAGGACGACCGCGAGATTCAAATTATGGCGGACATCTCTTTTGCTCCGTCAGAGAATGACACATGACATGACCGTTGTAATCCCACTTCAATATTCAAAAAAGGGCGACCGCACCTTTGCTTGGCGCGACCGTCCCGACAAACATAGCATGGGCAAGAACCGGTCCGACAAACACAGCATGGGCAAGATTCCAGCTGCAGAGCACTAAAATTCGACCGTTGAAGCTTTTTCAAAAGTAGCGATCGTCCCTTGTTCAAAGGACGACCGCATGAAGCATGAGCGCGACCACCCTGGTATGAAGGGCGACCGCGAAGAGCTTCGGACAGTTTAAGTAAAGAAGGTCTAAGCTGCCAAGACTTTATTCTCAACATCAATAATGGCTAGTAAGACCACATTGGCTATAAATACAATGTTTTTATGAGAAAATAAAAAAAGAGACAACATTGAGAAAAGATTTTCATAGCCAAGTAACAAATTTTCTTTTACTTAAACTTGCATTTGAATTGTAATGAATGTTAGGTGTTAGCATTGAAAACAGCATTGTATAAGTTTGAGTGTGAGCTTGGGAAACACTTGGGTTGTGAGAGTAAGCCTAGTAAAACTCTTGTTTGGGTTGTAAGTGTGAGCCTAAGAAAAACAGTTGTGAAGTTAGGTGTGAAATTGTGAAAACACCAAAGTTGGAAGTGAGCTTATAAAAACTTCAAAGATTAGTGGAACCTTAACAAGTTGTTAAGGAAGTGGATGTAGGATTGAAGTAAATCTGAACCACTATAAATCTTGTGTGTTCTTTCTTTCTTCCATCACTCAACCAACTCTCTATTCCGCATTTCTTGTTTGTTGAGTTTTTTAAATTGTCATTACTTCTTGAGGAAACCAATTCACCCCCCCCTCTTGGTTGCCATCTTGGGACAACAACTCTATTTTTTTCGGGCTTAGCCCGTGTTCTTTAAGGCCTTGAGCTTAAACAGTGCTGAAGTCGCAAGAACCATTCCACAAGGAGTGAGGGCGAAAATCCCCGCTCACACTTACCAAGAGAGATCAATATGTCGTTAATAGGATTGAAATGGGGTCTATAAGGGATGATAGGACTATATTTTGCACATAATTTAATGATTATTCTAGTTATATTTTTTTATTGTCATCAATTGAATTTGATTAATCTTTATTGTGAAAGCTAGAATATTCATCATTTCAAGTATAGAGTTGCAAGTATGAAGAAAAAGCTTATTTTGGCTAAAAATCATGGAAAAATGGAAAGGAGGTCAAATCAAGCTCAAAAATGGAAAATAATGAATTGACATGGACTTATAAATCATGATACATGATTTTGAACTTGAAAATGGAATTAAAAATCAAGAGGTCCAGAGTCGTTTTGAATCCCAGGGCCATAGCTGTCAAAAAGCCATGGCCATGGGATTTGATTTGAAGCTGTCCAAGTTTTTCAATGATAGAAATTGCAAGGGCAGAAGCGTTTTGAAAGCCACGTTCATGGGGATCAAAAGCCATGACCATGGCATGGATTTTGGCTCTATTTTGAAGAGATTTTGCATATTTCAGAAGCATATTGAAAGCCACGATCGTGGCACTCAAAACCCACGACTGTGGGATTGATTTCTCTATTGCATGAGCCAAGAAAGAGAAGAAAAATCAACTTGGCAGTTTCAACTTCAATGCCACGACCATGGCCCACCTAACCGACCATTTAACAGTTCTAAAGTGCTCAAACCGACCAAACCAACTCAAGCCATGACCGTGGCATTCAAAAGCCATGACCGTGGGGCAGAAAATCATGACTTTGAGTAAACAATTGGGTAGGTGGTGAACCAAACAAGATGTGGCCTAACCTTTTCAGTTTTTTCCCACTAAAGAAGCTTTCAAACACTCTATCTAACACACTTCCTCTAAGGTATGAAGGGGATGTAATAGATTAGATTATATTCATACAAAAAATTTAGTTTAGAAGTGTGAAATTCTGCTTCAAGGAGGAGTTCAAGATCCAAGTCAAGATCTTCTTCAAAGAAATAGAGTTTGATATTTCTTGTTCCTTTTAATTATGTTTTCATTGACCATTTTGAATATTTGTAATGTTTTTATTTCAATAATGAAGAACTAATTCTTTTTAGGGTTGGTCCCTTTAATTGAATTTATCATGGAGTTATAAATGTCTATTTGGTTAATTTAGTTATCCTTTGATTATTTTATTGTCTTTAATCTTAATGCTTTGATTATTTAGCCAATGATTAATTGATTTGAGATGTTATGTGATGGAGCGAGAGTGGAAGAATGACATTAGTCCAAGGAGATAATAATCTTAAGTCAGTTTCTCACTTAGAGATAAGGTTAAACCCTTAAGAGGTTGATTCAAGATTCTCATAAAAAGTAATGAATTAATTTAATTACTTATGATCACGACAGTAGACGTAAGGATTAAAGTGGATATTAGTTCTAGTACTTGAGAGAGACTTGAGCTTAATTTAGGAGAATCTAACCATTAATTGAAAGGAAGGCTGAATTAAATCGATACCTTAGAAAATCCATGATAAATCAATAAAGGTGACTAAACCCTAAGTCTTAAATTGTTAGAAATTTATTCTTGATTCATTGTCATTTTAGATAGCTCAATCATAAAATTAAATTTGATCATCCAAATATTAATCAGTTTAATGGTTTGGTACTTAGAATTAACCTCCTTGTGGGAACGATACTTTACTCATCATATATTACTTGTTAATGATCTATACACTTGTAGATAGCTAGGCTAAGTCTGCGACAAGGGACATGGGTTAAATGAAGGCCATTTTCATATTTGAGCTGATGCAACCCTATGAATAAACCTTTACACTATAAACTTTCTACTGGAATCGTACACTATTGGAAGTATTCTTAAACTCCGGGCATCACTTTTTATCTTTTGACTTCATGAAAATGCAAAGCTTCAATGTCCTTCCATCTTCTTGACATAAATCTAGATCAAATAAGAACTATCTTGATCTTTAGGCCACCCTTTTCTTACTTTTTCTTTCCATCCTTTTCCCTTTTAGAATATCAAGTCTAAGACTTTCAATATTGTGGACTTATAGCTGCGTTGGATAAAATAAAAGATGGTCTTTCCCTTGTTTCTCTTATTTTATTTGAATCTTAGGCTGGGCTGGACCAATTCAAGTTTGTTGTCCCAAGATGGCAACTAAGGGGGGGGGGGGTGAATTGGTTGTCTGAAGAAATTATGGCAAATTAAAAAACTCAACAAACAAGTATTGCGGAAGAGAAAAATGGTTGAGTAGTGAGTAGAAGAAAGAACATACAAGATTTATAGTGGTTCGGATTTTCTCCAATCCTACATCCACTTCCTTAACAACTTGTTAAGGTTCCACTAACTTTGAAGTTTTACAAGCTCACTTCCAACTTTAGTGTTTTCACAAGTTCACACCTAACTTGACAAGTGTTTTACTAGGGCTAACACTCAAACCTTTACAAGAGTTTTACTAGGCTTACTCTCATAACCTTTACAAGAGTTTTTCTAGGCTTACTCTCACAAATTTTACAAGAGTTTTTCTAGGCTTACTCTCACAACCTTTACAAGAGTTTTTCCCAGGCTCACTCTCACAACCTAAGTGTTTCCAAGCTCACACTCAAACTTTTTACAATAGTGCTTTTAATGCTAACACCTAACATTCATTACAATTCAAATGTAAATTGAAGTAAAGGAAATATGTTGCTTGGCTATCAAATTTTTTGAATCTTCTTTTTCTTTATAGAATAATAATGTATTTACAGCCAATGTGGTCTAACTAGCCGTTATTGATAGTGAGAAATAAGTCTTGGCAGTTTAGACCTTGTGTTAATAGACTGTTCGAAGCAGTTAGCGGTTGTACTTGATACTAGGACGGTCGCCTCAATGTCTTACGCGGTCGCCCTTGAATAAGGGACGGTCGCTGCATTCAAATTTACTTCAACGGTTGAATTTAAGTGCTCTACTATTGGAATCTTGCCCATGCTGTGGTTGTTGAGACGGTCGCGCATAGATTGGGTGTGGTCGCCCTTTTTAAATGCTGAAGTGGGTTTATAACGGTCATCACACGTGGCATTCTTTAATTGGGCAAAATAAAATTTTGCCTAAATATAAATTTCGCGGTCACTCTAGGTGCTAGTTCGTGGTCGAATTGAGAGACTCGCATCAAAATTTTGGGCACACCTGAGGACGCGAATACTACTGTCAGTTTGAGTAGTTTTCTCTTGAATCAGCAGAGCGGTCGCGGAGTCTGAAGGGCGGTCACGATATCAATAAGCGAGACTGTATTCTTCACCGTTCTTGTCACCGTGAACCTTACTGGAATGTGGATGATTTGGGTTTCTCCTTGTGCGGTCATCTTTTTCTGTTGGATGGTCGCTCATGTTGATGTATGATCGCGACTAAGGTCGAGTTTCTGACGCGAATCCTACTGTGATATGCTTCCATCCTTCAATTCAAAGGGGCGGTCGTCTCCTTGGTTTGTGCTACCGCTAAATGTGCCCTGTTCAACTTATTTGAAACAACCTAATCCTGCAACAAGGTTCTTTAAACACATGTTAAATAAGTCATTGAATTTGAGTTGTCAAGGATCAAAATTGAGATCATTTGGCTAATAATCTCCCCCATTTTGACTTTGAAAATCAAATGGAATGATGATATAAATTGAAAGAAATGTAAATTAAGTTGGCTTCTCATGTGTTGAGTGTTAATGGATTTCTACAAAGCTCTCCCTAAACATAAGCATGAATCATGTTTATGGTGGAGCCTATAACTTGGCACATTTTTAAAATGACTTTCCCATTTTAAATCTTTTCCCTTTGGTTATATCTTTTCCACAGTACATATTCTCTCCCCCTTTGTAATAGGAAAAATGCATAATAGAAGAAAAATATGGTAATATGAAATATGATGAGCATAAGGTGTAAAACATGGTGTTATTAGAAAGAGAGTAGTACAAAGATAACAAAAAAACAAAAGAGAAACAAAATCAAAATAGAAACCAAATCAGAAGAAAAAATTAAACTAATTAGAATCTTCATCCTCATCTAGCTCTTCTTGTCACGACCCAATTTGTACATATGTACAGTATATCCATGTACAGTACGTCCATGTACAGTAAGAGGAACCCTCCCGAGAAGCTACTCAAAAGCGCGAAGTGAAGGGAAGTTCTGTAAAATTGAAAGGACCTATTTGAAAAGATTGTAAAGTTTTGGGGAGGTGACCGTAATTACCAAAAGTTGTTCCGGAGGTCCTTAATAGTGCACATAACAGACTCCAGAAATGGGAAGTAGAGAAAAATCGGACAGTAATGGTGCGACACGGTTTTTCCCGAAAAAGCACGGTTTGGAAGATATAGGGGATTTTGACCAGGGGCATCATGGTCATTTTTGAAAGTGTCTCGAAAGTAATAAAGGATCTCAAAAATGAAAAGTAGAGGAAAAACTGAGTCAAAAAGTGTACCACAATATTTGGCGAAAGTGCGCGGTTTAAAAGTTATGAACGAGTAACCGCCGGAGGGTATTTTGGTCTTTTCACACCTTAGACCATAAAGTTACAGCACAATGAGGTTGAGGGGCCAAAATATAATTAAGATGAAGTCCAAGGGATTGGGTTGTAAATAAATTAAAGAAGGAGACATTTGGACCAATGAGAATTGGCCATTTTCTCACATATGTGTACCAATGGGAAATCAACATCTACACCATGACCTATCAACCTCTCTTGGCTGCCATTTGGAGGAGAGAACACCACAAAAATAAAGCCAAGAACTCTCTTTGTTCTTGCTTGGCCAAAAATAGGAGGAAGGGAAAAGAGAGAGAGATTGTTTTTTTTTCAAGTAGCTAAATTTGGAGAATTGAGAGAGATTGCAAACTTGGGTGGAGAATAAGATTTTGAGGTAAGGAAATTCATCTATGGTTCTATTTCTTTCATTGGTTATAGTATTTGTAAGATAAAAATGAAACAATAAATATGATGATTATAGAAAATTTAAGAAGTTGAAGAAAAGTGAAAGAGGTGATTTGCACATATAAGATTAAGGATGAAAAGGATGACTAGTAGTTTAGTTAGCAAAAGAAGGCATGAAGCACTTAAATTTTATTATGTTCTTGAAATGGATTTTATGAAAATTATAGGAAATCAAGAAGTGAGAGAGAAGGAAGCAAAGAAGGCATAAAAGAACTAGAAACAAGTGAAAAGAATTAAGGTTTGGTACTTAAATCATTGCCTTTTCAGTTAATTCACATATTTTGCATTATGGGACTTTTGAAATGGTTTTGAAATAATGTTATTATGTGTGGTAAATATGTGGGAAAGTGCTCTTGAACCATTTGTAATCAATTGATTGTGAAAAGAATGAAAACAAAACAAACTAGCTAAACTTTGCTCAATTATCCATAAACTTTGATGAACTTTTAATCATTCCTTTGGTTTGATTTTTGAAAGAGGGACCCTTAGTCCTTCAATGGTATCACAAAAGGAGTCTAAAAATCAATTTTGCAAGAAAAAAATGAATTTCCCTCAACTTTTGAAAATTGGGCCGAATGGTCCCTTTTGGGCACCATTCTGCAGCTTTCATTTTGGGCAGTCCGTTGAAGGGGCAAACGAAAGAATTTTTCGACGAAATTTTACATGCATTTAGTTAACTTATGAAAGTGTTTTCCTGCAAAAATTCAGCCAAAAATAAGTTTGTTTACTTGGTCAAAACCGTTGCCAAAGTTGACTGATTTTCAGCAGTAAAAACAGATTTTACCATTTAGTTGTCGCGCGCCATTGCGTTGCCGATTTTACGTTTCGTGCTACTATTCATTTGGTCATTTTTCTAAATGTGTTAAAACTTGAATATTATGATATGGATTGATGTTAAATCATATAAAATGACATGAAGGAGAATTGGAAATGATCAGAAAGGCATCATGACAAGCTATTCCGACATTACATACCTTATGGAAAAATCATGATCTATTGAATATCATGACCAAAGTAATTTAATAAATTATTTATGCTCTACTTGGTATATCAGAACCCTTGAGATAAGGGTATGATGCATCATACTATTACTGCAGTACTGCTTATGACATGATATGATATTCCGGCTGAAGGCCGATGATTGCAATGACATGATCAATGATGCAATGATAATGGCCATTAGCACATGTGCAAGAATTATGATGAATGATAATGAAATATGATCATGACAAGATATGTTTATCATGACCCTTCCTTATCCGCTGACGTTCTGTTAAACCAGTAGAGCAACCAAAATGATAAAAGCAAGAAAAATGATTTAAATTCAAATTATTCAGTCAAGCCTTTTTACCATCTGTGTTTTGTATTGATTCCTTTCAAGTATTTAAAGTATATAAATGTATGATCAAATCATTCTTTCATTTTATTATTTTATTGCAATGATTTAAGTACCCACTAAGCAATTGCTTAGCGAGTTTAGTTTCCCTCTAAACTCGTAGGTTAAATGAGGAGACGAGATTGCAGCATGTCCTGCACAGCTGGCCTTGACTACTACTTTGGGTAGGAGTTGGATATGATTGATTGTAGTAATATGGCATGTACATAAGCTTGTATGATCTAGCAAATAAATGTATTATACTGTAAAGCTAGAACACGTACACTGCTAGTAATCTAATAAATCTTATTTGGGTTTAGCACTTATGTATGCAAGTATAGAAGTGTGAATTCTTCTTGCAGGAATGTAGTTGAGGTTATAAGGGTGGATTATTGGGAGTGTGCTTGAATTGAATTGTGAAACAAAATATTTTTTCAAAAATAAGAAAAATCAGTTTTGGCGACACTTGGGACCTCCATTTTTAGGGGAGGTTATGGCAAAATTTTTTTAAACACCTGCACTTAAAATTGGCTAAGTAAACTATTAAGACACAACCACCATGAGATAACAGTCCATCTTGGTCTATAAACGTAGGCTAAGATGGGGTGTTACATTTAGTGGTATCAGAGCACCGATTTAGCCGGTCCTGAAAAATTCAATATAGGAGGATACACATTTTATGTTGGGAGTGGCCATTACCAATGTAAAATTGGATATCCTATAGCAGAATAAAAATGAGAGCATATATCATTTAGGTACAAAATGTCGGTATAGTAGAAAGAATATTATAAATACATAAGTATATAAGGTACATGTGATAAAGGAAAATCTAATAGTGCTTACGTACATGCCATATAGGAAAGCTAATGTGTTGAGTCAAGCCAGCTGCTAATTCTTATCATGATATATGTATACGGTATAAGGTTGCAAGAGGCAGAATCACAAAGAATTATAGATCAAGAAAAGGAATCACACGCTTTTCGTACCCATAAATGTAGAAATGGGTCTCGGACTTATGCCACGACCCGCAACGATGGCTGTGGAAGGCCCCGAAGTTTATTTAAGATAGATGATAGTACCATTGCAATAAACGGCAAGAATGGTACCTGTTGCTACCAAAAGAGAAAGGAAGTCCCCAATCGAGAAGTTAAGGAAATATGGGGCTAAAGAATTTAAGGCTAGTAGAGAAGAAGGATTTGAAGAAGTTGAGTACTGTTTGGACAGTACCAATAGGGCATTGGAACAACTGAGATGCACGCCAGATAAAATATTTAATTATGCCATGTCCCTTTGTGTAGAAGAAACATACACTTGGTAAAACATACTTAAACGCAAGGAGAATTGAGTTTATATATCTACAGCAAGGAAGAATGACAGTATCTGAGAATGATAGAGAGTTCACCCGCCTCAGTAAGTATGCAAAGAAAATGATAGAAACAAAGCAAGAAAGACATCAAAGATTTTGGAAGGATTAAATAATGAAATTAAAGTACAATTAGTAGTCATGGACGTGTTTGAATTTTCAAAATTAGTTGTGAAAGTTTTAGGTATAGAGATGGTATACATAGATTAGAGAAGTAGACACCAACGTATGCAACAAAAGAGAGTTCAAACTTAAAGCTTGGGAAGATTTTGACAAGTTGAGAAGAAGTTTAGAAGTGAAGATAGTTTTGCACAGAAAAGCCAGGGATCCGGCCGAGGTTCAAGGTGCCAGACATCCGTAGCCAGTATTCCAGGGTCCTTATAAGGGGGTTCCGGGAGAAGGTTAGATAGGCGTATATGAATGTAAAAATGAAAATGTATATAAGAAAATGAAATTTGAAGAATGGAATAAAAAGAGGAACAGAATAAGAGGATAAAAGAAAAGTACGTAAAATGTTAAGACCAGACGGTAAGAGATAAAACAGATAAATCTTAGATAACAAAGATGAGTGAACAGAAATAAGTATATGAGAAATTCTCATGTCCGACCATTAGAGAATATGTACAGTAACCCCATGTACAATATTCACACAAGCAGATGAAGTAAGCAAACTAAGAAGGTACTGCTGACCCGATACCGTCGTATTGAAATTTAGCAGGAAACCGGAGTTAAACGTGCTCGACCAATGATGATGGGTGACCATCCCGTGAAGTCTTAATAAGGTAGGTGACGGACCATATCAGTAGAAACTAGTCGAAACCTAATCAAAACACTGTATTGTGATTCCTCCTGAAAATGCCCCAATGAAATCATCAAAATTAAGAAATTATAAGAAGAAGATATATGAGATTATGAATTCAGGAAATGATGGAAAAAAAAAGGGAGAGAGAAGAGAAAGAGAGAAATTAAGAACCAAAGAGGTAGAAAGTGCAGAATTAAAATTAGATCAAAAAGGAAAGAATGAAAGTAATAACAACCCAAGGACTAGGTAAAGGAAAAAGGAAAAAGTAAAAATTCAAAAATTACTGGAGGATTGGAAAGAAATATAGATTTAAAGGATATATTACTCCTCTATGCAAACACTGTGGATGAAGACATAAGAGTGAATGCTGGTATTTAACAGATGGATGCTGGGAATGCGGGGCACCAGATCGTGTTAGGGTAAACTACCAGAAAGACAAGTGAATGCATCCGCACCGACAGAAAAATCACGGCCTGCTTTTGGCAAAGGCCGAAGCAGGGGAAAGGAAAGTGATTCAAATTTTCAAAGAGCACAATCAGAGACCGGTGACTAGCTCAATTCAAGTATACCAGCTAGAGCCTACACAATGAAAACTTAGAAGAATTACCTGTAGGATATGTTAAGTTTGAAACATTAGTTATAAATCCGATAAGAGACGAGGTAGTTACACACAAGTGATTAAAGAATGTTCTATAGAGTTACATGAAAATGCATTTCCAGAAAATTTAATAGAGTTACCATTCTGAGAATTTGACGTAATGTTGGTATTGGATTGGCTAACAAGGCATAAAACAGTGGTTGATTATATGAAGAAAGAGAGTAACACTTCATACTCCTCACAAGGAGGAAGTGACGGTAGTAGGAAAGAGAGCCAATTACCTAAACAACGTAACAGCAGCAGTTATAACAAGGCGTTCCATATAAACGGATGTGAGGCACACTTGGTAAGCACTATGGAAGCAAAGAAGAATGTGATAAAGATTCAAGAGGTATCAACAATGCGTGATTTTCTCGATGTTTCTTTAGACAAGCTACCCGGATTATCACCTAAGAGAAAGTAGGATTCACTATAAATGTATATCCGGGAATTGCACCGGTGTCGGTTGCCTCATACCGAATGGTACCAGCGGAACCCAAAGAAATGAAAATGCAATTATAGGAGCTACTCGACAAGGGTCTTATATGGCCAAGTATTTCTTCATGGGGCACGCCAGTACTCTTTGTCAAGAAGAAAGATAAATCCTTAAGGTCATATGTGAACTATAGTAGTTGAATGAGCTTACGATTAAGGATAGATATCCATTACCATCCATCGACGATGTATTCAACCAACTTAAGGGAACCGAGGTTTTGTAAAAAAAAAAAATAGATCACCAACTGGGATATCAGCAGCTGCGAATCAAAGGAAAAGACATTCTAAAGACTACATCTAGAACTCGATACGGACGTTATCAGTTCCTTGTAATGCCCTTTGAGCTCACAAATGTGTCAGTAGTATTCATGGATTTAATGAATCATATCTTTCATCCATACTTTGACCAATTTGTAAATGGTGTTCATAGATGACACCTTCATTTATTTAAGGAACAAAGAAGAATACGATCGATACTTTTGCATAGTATTGCAAATGTTGCGAGAGAAGCAGTTGTACGTCAAACATGACAAATGCAAGTTTTGATTGGAAAAAGTGACATTATTAGAACACACCATATTAGCATAAGGCATTAAAGTAGGTCTTAAGAAAACGAAAGCCATTTTGGAATGGAAAACACCAAAGATAGTAATAGAATCTTCTTAGGACTGGCTAGGTACTATTAATGTTTTATAAAAGGGTTTTCCATTATTATCATCCCAATGACAAGGTTGTTTCAAAGGAATGCCAAACTCCAATGGACTGATAAATGTTAGAGGAACTTTAAGAAACTAAAGGAAAAGTTAACGAATGCTTCAATACCCATACGGCCCGTGTCAAACAAAGAATTTGTGATATATAGTGATGCTTCACACATCGGTTAAGGTTATATGCTTATGCAAAAAGGATAAAATAGTCGCATAAGTCTTTTGAAGATTTAAACCATACGAAAAATAATAATAATAATAATAATAATAATAATAATAATAATAATAATAATAATAATAACCTGGCACACTATTTGGAATTAACAGTTATCGTATTGGCTTTCAAGATTTGGAGATATGATGTATATGGAGAAAAGTATTATATTTATACAGACACAAAAGTTTAAAATATCCGTCAACCCAAGAGGATCTCAATTTATGGTAAGGAAAGTAAACCCAAGTTTTAGAATTAACAGCTAAGTTATAAATTATCATCTAGGAAAAGCTAACATGGTGGCCGACGCACTTGGTGGAAAATCGATACCAGCCTTAGGCGCTATAAAGATCAGTTTAAGACCAATGAAAGAGGAAGTACTAGTAGTAGAAATGCAAGCATAAACTATGTTTCTTTTCAAGAAATTCATTAAGTGCAAAAGAAAAACGAACAAATACAAAAATGGATCAAGCAAGTGCAAGGAGGAAAGGATATAAAATTCTAAATTTCTAAGAACAGTAGTTTGTATTATGACAATAGAGTAATGATACTAACAATGGGAGACATAAGAAAGAAAATTTTTTTCAAAAAGCATATAGTAGTCTCTACGCAATGCATGCAGGAGTTACAAATGTATCAATATCTAAAGAAGTTTTAATGGTAGCCTGGAATGAAGAGAGATGTTGTTGATTTTATGACCAAATGTTTAATATGTCAAGAAGCAAAAGTGAAATATCAAATACTATCGGGATTGTTACAACTAATTCCCACTTTGGTATGGAAATGGGAACATATCACTATGGATTTCGTCATAGAACTACCAATGACACGAGACAAGCATGACGTTGTTCGGATAATCGTTGACTGCCTAACTAAGTTAGCTCATTTTCTACTTTTACAAATGGATTATTCAATAGATAAGTTGGTGGAAATGTACACCAAGGAAACTGTACGGTTACACAGGATTCCAACGTCTATCATTTTAGGCAGAGGTCCACATTCACCATGAATTTATGGAAGAAGTCGCAAACAGCTTCTGAAACACAAACAAATTATAGCACTGCCTTTCACCCGTAAACAGATGGACTATTTGAAAGAGTAATCCAAATTTTGGGAGGACATATTAAGAGTATGTGTTATAGAATTTAAGGGTGGCTGGATTAGGTATTTGAGTTTAATTGAATACGCATATAACAACGACTATTAATTCAGCATACGGTGATGCCCTATAAAGAATTATACGAAAGAAAACATGGAACACCAGAGTGTTGGACGAAATTAAGTAAAGACAAGATAAAATCATATGCGAACTCGAAACGAAGGGACATAGAACTCTCAAGATTTTTCTTAAGACTTTCCCATGAAAGAAGGTATTAAGATTTAAGTAGAAAAGTAAGTTAAGCTTTAGGCTTATTGGACTATACGAGATCATCGAACGCATAGATCAATAGCCTATCGGTTAACGCTATTACCAGAACTGAACAAAATACATAATGTTTTTCACATTTCAATGATAAGGCAATATCGTTTGAACTTCACACACGATATAAAGACATAAAACATCAGAGTCCAATCTGACCTAAATTATGAAGAAGAACCAATAGAAATTTTAGCATGAAAAGTCAAAGGATTAAGAAATAAGAGATTTCCTCCAGTTAAAGTGCAGCGAAGGAACCATAGAATGGAAGAGATATTTTGGGAAAGAGAAGAAATAATGAGGATGGAAGCCTAAATTTTACACCCGATCGGCTTCGGGACGAAGCCTAAATTTTAGAGGGGAAGAAATGTCACGACCCAATTTGTACATATGTACAGTATATCCATGTACAGTACGTCCATGTACAGTAAGAGGAACCCTCCCGAGAAGCTACTCAAAAGCGCGAAGTGAAGGGAAGTTCTGTAAAATTGAAAGGACCTATTTGAAAAGATTGTAAAGTTTTGGGGAGGTGACCGTAATTACCAAAAGTTGTTCCGGAGGTCCTTAATAGTGCACATAACAGACTCCAGAAATGGGAAGTAGAGAAAAATCGGACAGTAACGGTGCGACACGGTTTTTCCCGAAAAAGCACGGTTTGGAAGATATAGGGGATTTTGACCAGGGGCATCATGGTCATTTTTGAAAGTGTCTCGAAAGTAATAAAGGATCTCAAAAATGAAAAGTAGAGGAAAAACTGAGTCAAAAAGTGTACCACAACATTCGGCGAAAGTGCGCGGTTTAAAAGTTATGAACGAGTAACCGCCGGAGGGTATTTTGGTCTTTTCACACCTTAGACCATAAAGTTACAGCACAATGAGGTTGAGGGGCCAAAATATAATTAAGATGAAGTCCAAGGGATTGGGTTGTAAATAAATTAAAGAAGGAGACATTTGGACCAATGAGAATTGGCCATTTTCTCACATATGTGTACCAATGGGAAATCAACATCTACACCATGACCTATCAACCTCTCTTGGCTGCCATTTGGAGGAGAGAACACCACAAAAATAAAGCCAAGAACTCTCTTTGTTCTTGCTTGGCCAAAAATAGGAGGAAGGGAAAAGAGAGAGAGATTGTTTTTTTTTCAAGTAGCTAAATTTGGAGAATTGAGAGAGATTGCAAACTTGGGTGGAGAATAAGATTTTGAGGTAAGGAAATTCATCTATGGTTCTATTTCTTTCATTGGTTATAGTATTTGTAAGATAAAAATGAAACAATAAATATGATGATTATAGAAAATTTAAGAAGTTGAAGAAAAGTGAAAGAGGTGATTTGCACATATAAGATTAAGGATGAAAAGGATGACTAGTAGTTTAGTTAGCAAAAGAAGGCATGAAGCACTTAAATTTTATTATGTTCTTGAAATGGATTTTATGAAAATTATAGGAAATCAAGAAGTGAGAGAGAAGGAAGCAAAGAAGGCATAAAAGAACTAGAAACAAGTGAAAAGAATTAAGGTTTGGTACTTAAATCATTGCCTTTTCAGTTAATTCACATATTTTGCATTATGGGACTTTTGAAATGGTTTTGAAATAATGTTATTATGTGTGGTAAATATGTGGGAAAGTGCTCTTGAACCATTTGTAATCAATTGATTGTGAAAAGAATGAAAACAAAACAAACTAGCTAAACTTTGCTCAATTATCCATAAACTTTGATGAACTTTTAATCATTCCTTTGGTTTGATTTTTGAAAGAGGGACCCTTAGTCCTTCAATGGTATCACAAAAGGAGTCTAAAAATCAATTTTGCAAGAAAAAAATGAATTTCCCTCAACTTTTGAAAATTGGGCCGAATGGTCCCTTTTGGGCACCATTCTGCAGCTTTCATTTTGGGCAGTCCGTTGAAGGGGCAAACGAAAGAATTTTTCGACGAAATTTTACATGCATTTAGTTAACTTATGAAAGTGTTTTCCTGCAAAAATTCAGCCAAAAATAAGTTTGTTTACTTGGTCAAAACCGTTGCCAAAGTTGACTGATTTTCAGCAGTAAAAACAGATTTTACCATTTAGTTGTCGCGCGCCATTGCGTTGCCGATTTTACGCGCCGTGCTACTATTCATTTGGTCATTTTTCTAAATGTGTTAAAACTTGAATATTATGATATGGATTGATGTTAAATCATATAAAATGACATGAAGGAGAATTGGAAATGATCAGAAAGGCATCATGACAAGCTATTCCGACAATACATACCTTATGGAAAAATCATGATCTATTGAATATCATGACCAAAGTAATTTAATAAATTATTTATGCTCTACTTGGTATATCAGAACCCTTGAGATAAGGGTATGATGCATCATACTATTACTGCAGTACTGCTTATGACATGATATGATATTCCGGCTGAAGGCCGATGATTGCAATGACATGATCAATGATGCAATGATAATGGCCATTAGCACATGTGCAAGAATTATGATGAATGATAATGAAATATGATCATGACAAGATATGTTTATCATGACCCTTCCTTATCCGCTGACGTTCTGTTAAACCAGTAGAGCAACCAAAATGATAAAAGCAAGAAAAATGATTTAAATTCAAATTATTCAGTCAAGCCTTTTTACCATCTGTGTTTTGTATTGATTCCTTTCAAGTATTTAAAGTATATAAATGTATGATCAAATCATTCTTTCATTTTATTATTTTATTGCAATGATTTAAGTACCCACTAAGCAATTGCTTAGCGAGTTTAGTTTCCCTCTAAACTCGTAGGTTAAACGAGGAGACGAGATTGCAGCATGTCCTGCACAGCTGGCCTTGACTACTACTTTGGGTAGGAGTTGGATATGATTGATTGTAGTAATATGGCATGTACATAAGCTTGTATGATCTAGCAAATAAATGTATTATACTGTAAAGCTAGAACACGTACACTGCTAGTAATCTAATAAATCTTATTTGGGTTTAGCACTTATGTATGCAAGTATAGAAGTGTGAATTCTTCTTGCAGGAATGTAGTTGAGGTTATAAGGGTGGATTATTGGGAGTGTGCTTGAATTGAATTGTGAAACAAAATATTTTTCAAAAATAAGAAAAATCAGTTTTGGCGACACTTGGGACCTCCATTTTTAGGGGAGGTTATGGCAAATTTTTTTTAAACATCTGCACTTAAAATTGGCTAAGTAAACTATTAAGACACAACCACCATGAGATAACAGTCCATCTTGGTCTATAAACGTAGGCTAAGATGGGGTGTTACACTTCTTCTTCGATAGGAGCTTTTCCCTTATCAAGAGGGACATTGCCGGTAAAGCTAGTGCTGATGGATTCTTCTTCTTCAGGGAGACTTTCTGTATGATCTCTTATATCCCAATCCTCAAGATTGCATTGAGGCAAATTCAGCTTGCTTTGCATGTCATAAAGATCATGATGGATGTGAGATATAAGGTGAATTCTTTTGTTCAAGTGATGGAATCTCTTGGAGACACTTTTCTTGAACCGAGAGAGTTTCCTGGAGACTGATTTGATAGCTTTTAAAATGAGTTTTGTAGGAGAGCAGGTTTGGGTAGGTTTATATGAGGAAGCTTTGGGAGGTAGTTCAATAGCAACTTCCAAGGAGTCTCCTTCTTCCTCAATGGTGTACCTTGGTCTTTTCTTGTGTCTGTCAACAACTCCTCGTTTGCCAAAGTAGTACACATATGTACCCTCAATCTTCCTTACATAGCCAACATGTTCTAGTTAGTTGTTGTGGAACAACCAGCACACCGTAAGGATGAGTAAGAGTTAGGATGTGAGGAACAAGTTGAGGAGATCATCAATCCAATTATTCTGCCACAAGGTCCTATAACTAGATCGCGAGCCAAAAAGATTCAGCAAGCACTAATTTGCCATTTGCAAGATTTGGTGAATTTTGCTAACTATGGCTTGCAAGGAATTACAAGCTTGGAGACAAGACCAAAGGAAGTCAATTACAACTTGGTACAAGTTGAAATTCACAAATGAGGCTTGTAATTAATATGTATTAAGGCCCACTAGTTATGCTTATTTAAAAAGTAAGGGCCCTGATTGTTTTGTATTAAATTAGAACTTTGTTTACTTTATTATTTCTTAAAATTTGATTAGAAAACCAAATGCTACTTAATAACCCTAATTAGGGTTTAGCTATTTATATCTCATTTAGGGTTGTAAGACATCAGTTTTAGTTTTTGACAAATTATTAACCTAAAAGCCGAATTTGCTTTTATCTTTGTGTTCTTGAGTAGAATGCATGCTTAGAAACATTCAAGTAGTTTGATCAACTTTCTTGTGGAGTGTTTCGATTTTGGGGTTTAGGAACTAGTTTGTTTTGAAATCTTAGGTCTATGATCAATTCAAGGTAATCTGAAATCTAACCTAATCCTTGGAGGTCGTGCTTAATTCGACTAGGGGTTTTCAAGTTAATGTTGTGGGGGTTCGACATCAAAGAGTTCTTAGGCTTATTCTTGGAGGTTCCATATCATTTGGTATCAGAGCCTACGCTCTAGATCAGGTTTTATCCCTATCAAATTCATTTTAGTTTCTTATCTTGTTATTTTCATTCTATTTCTTTGTTCTTGATTCATGAATCATTTTCTTTGTTTCTTAATTGTATAAGTTGTTTGTTCCTTGAATCGTTTTCATTTTCTTTCAAATTCGAAAATTGAAAAAAAAAATTATAAAACCTAAAATTTGAAATTCAAGAAAAGGTGTTTTAATTTCAAATCTTGGTCTTGTTCATCATTCTGATTTGAATTCGAAATTCAACAAAGTGTGCTAAATTTGAATCTTGTTCTTGATTATTCATTCTGATTCAATTTTGAGTTTCAAAGACAGTACTCTATATTCAACCTTGTTCTTGTTACTTAATCGGGTAAAAGTTTTGTGTGGTGTGAACTAAGGTCGCCCCCATCAAGAGAGATAGTGAGAGGGAGCAAAAAAAAAGAGTATAAAACCACTTCAACAAAATTTTTTCATTCTCCTTGTTATTTAGGTGATAAGGGTCAAATCTAGATAGGTTAGAATCAATATAATTTTTGGTCACGAAATTTTCACCATTGAGGGGCTGTTTTGATTCGAATTGCATTAGTGGTTCATTCGAAATTTCAGATTTGGGATACTACACACGGAAGACTATTTGATTTGTTTCATAAAGTGTGATTCACCTAAGAACATAAAAGAAATTAGCTTGAGAGGTGTGAGCTAAGCCGTGAGTGAATACATTATATTGAGTGGAACACGAGTGACCAACCCCATCTATTGAGTGTAAACACGTGAGGGGGTGTTGTGAGGCCTTTTATTTGTTTTGTTGTTCAAATTGAACCAGCTAGATTGCGTGAGGCACAGCAAGCTGAATTTACACGTTTATACCGTGTTATGGAGAACATAACAGAAACATTGGAGCGCATGGATTTGAGGTTGCAAAATGTTGAAAGAGCCACACCGGAGGGCAATGAGAGGCAGAGAGGTGGCAGAAATCAAATGCAACAGCCTGAACATTTGGAAGATGAAAATGAGCTTGAGGATGATAATGCAAGTCTGGTTGGAGGAGCTCTACATAGAGGTGGAGGTAGAGGAGGCCGTGGTACCGGTCGAGGTAGAGGAAGGATGAATAATAATGCTTTCTATGATAGAAATCATGGTGATGATGAAGTCGTTGATAGGAGCTTGGGAAGCATCAAGCTGAAAATTCCTAACTTTCATGGTAAATCAGATCCAGAAGCTTATTTGCAATGGGAAAAGCAGGTTGATCTCATATTTGATTGCCATCGATGTACTGAGCAAAAGAAGGTCAAGCTTATTGTTACTCAATTTACAAATTATGCTATAGCTTGGTGGGATCAGTTAGTGACTAGTAGAAGAAGGAATTTGGAGTATCCAATTGAGACTTGGGCTGATCTTAAATCGGTCATGAGGAAGAGGTTTGTGCCTAGAAATTTCCATAGGGAAATTATACAAAGACTTCAGGTTCTTAAACAAGGTAGTAAAAGTGTTGATGACTACTACAAAGAAATGGAAATGTTAATGACTAGAGCTAATATAGATGAAGACATGGAGACTACTATGGCACGTTTCTTGGTTGGTTTGAATTCGGACATTGCTGATCAGGTTGATTTGCAGCCTTATGTGGAGTTAGAAGAGATGGTGCATATTGCCGTCAAGGTGGAAAAACAACTCCAAGGAAGACGACCATCAAGGTATCATTTGAAACCTATTTCTAATTCCATTTCTCCTTGGAATAGGGAAGGAAGGCGTGATTACAAGGAAAGAAACAAGGCTGGTCAAGATAATGGGAAAGCAAAGGCCGAAACAAGTTCTAAAGACAAATCCAAAGTTGAAGAGCCTAAGCTGCAAAATCAAGATATTAAGTGTTGGAAGTGCCAAGGTGTGGGACATATCAGCAAAGAATGTCCAAACAAGAGAGTTATGATCGTAAGAAATGGTGAGATAGTGACTGATGAAGAAGAAGGTGACGATGAGAGTGAAGATGGAGAAAAGCAAGACTTAGAATGTTGTAGTGATGGGAGCATTGAAGAACCAATAAAGGGAGACTTGTTGGTTGCTAGGCGTGCTCTTAACACGCAATTGAAGGAGGAAAACCATGAAGAACAACGAGACAACTTGTTCCATACAAGGTGTCACGTTCAAGGCAAGGCTTGTATTGTGATTGTGGATGGTGGAATCTGTACCAATGTGGTAAGTACACTCTTAGTTGATCGATTGGGGCTGCCTACAAAACCTCACCCCCGACCTTACAAACTTCAGTGGCTGAATGAATGTGGAGAGGTTAAGGTAAATCGAAATCTAACATTACTTTTTCCATTGGTAAATATCATGATGAGGTGTTGTGTGATGTGGTGCCAATGCATGCTGGATAGATTTTACTTGGACGTCCATGGCAGTATGATAGGCGAGCTATGCATGATGGATACCTCAATCTGTATTCATTCACTAAGGATGGATGAAAGACAATTCTGACCCCACTTTCTTCAAAAGAAGTGTATGAAGATCAATGTAAAATGGAAATAATGAGTCTTGAATTTGAAAAAGAAAGAAAGAGAGAGTGACAAAAAAATGAGTGAAAAAAATCAGATTGCAAATGAAAAGAAAGAGAGAAAAGAAAATTCAAAACAAATTCAGTTTGAGAAAAATAGAGAAGGAGTGAAGAATGTGAGTTTGTTAGCTAGTACAAGTGAGGTTAAACATGCTTTTTACACCAATCAGCCTATGTTTGTGCTTTTGTGCAAAGAGGCTGGTTTAGATACTACTGTTTTTAACCAATCTTTGCTAGTGTGTTTGTTGATCTTTTGCAGGAATATGCGGATTTGTTTCCCAAAGAAATGCCTGATGAATTGCCGCCAATCAGAGGCATAGAGCATCAAATTGATTTCATTCCGGGAGCTTCCATTCCCAATAGGCCAGCGTATCGAGCTAATCCTTTCGAGACAAAGGAGATACAAAAGCAAGTGGAGGAATTGCTAGCTAAGGGATACGTCAGGGAAAGTTTGAGTCCTTGTTCGGTTCCTGTTATTCTTGTGCCAAAGAAGGATGGGACGTGGAGGATGTGCGTGGATTGCAGAGCCATCAATAAAATCACTGTAAAGTATCAACATCCTATTCCTAGACTAGATGATATGCTTGATGAGTTACATGGTTCTTGTTTGTTCACGAAAATTGATTTGAAATCTGGTTATTATCAAATTCGAATGAGTGTGGGTGATGAGTGGAAAACAACATTTAAGACTAAATATGG
This sequence comes from Garcia nutans, assembly GCA_947685225.1. Classification (NCBI taxonomy): domain Eukaryota; kingdom Viridiplantae; phylum Streptophyta; class Magnoliopsida; order Malpighiales; family Euphorbiaceae; genus Garcia; species Garcia nutans. The sequence continues at coordinate 24,857,274 of CANTUV010000044.1, forward strand.
GTTGTATGAGTGGTTGGTTATGCCGTTTGGTCTTACTAATGCACCTAGCACATTCATGCATTTGATGAATCATGTGTTACGTGAGCACTTGGGTAAATTTGTTGTTGTTTACTTTGATGATATTCTTGTTTACTCTAAGTGTTTAGATGATCATGTCATACATGTGCGTCTTGTGTTAGACATTCTTAGGCATGAGAAGTTGTATGCTAACCTTAAGAAGTGTAGTTTTTGCATGGATAAGGTTCATTTTCTTGGTTTTGTGGTGTCTAGTCAAGGTATTGAGGTTGATGAGGAAAAGGTAAAGGCTATTAGGGACTGGCCAAAACCTAAGAATGCTAGTGAGGTGAGGAGTTTTCATGGACTTGCTGGTTTCTATAGGAGATTCATTAGAAATTTCAGTACTATAGCTGCACCTTTAAATGAGTTAGTTAAGAAAAATGTCGGTTTTGTTTGGGGAGATGCACAAGAACATGCATTTAATGAACTTAAGGATAAATTATGTAATGCACCCTTGCTTGCTTTGCCTAATTTTGATAAGACTTTTGAGATTGAATGTGATGCAAGTGGCATAGGAATTGGAGCTGTTTTGATACAGGATCAAAGGCCGTTGATGTACTTTAGCGAAAAACTAAGTGGAGCGGCTTTGAAGTATGCGACATATGATAAGGAGTTATATGCATTGTTTCGAGCTTTGCATACATGGCAGCATTATTTGTGGTCAAAAGAGTTTGTGATACATACTGATCATGAAAGTTTAAAGCATTTGAAAGGTCAAGATAAGTTGAATCATAGACATGCCAAATGGGTAGAATTCATAGAAACATTTCCATATGTGATTAAATACAAGCGAGGTAAAGAGAATGTAGTGGCTGATGCGTTGTCGCGAAGGTATGTTTTACTTAATTCTCTTAGTGCTAGATTATTGGGTTTTGAGCATATTAAGGAATTATATGTTAGTGATGTGGATTTTGGTGACATATATAATTCGTGCGGAGATGTGGCTGTTTCAAAAGACTTTCATTTGTTTGATGGTTTCTTGTTTAAGAGAAATAGATTGTGTATTCATAAGTGTTCCATGAGAGAGTTGTTAGTTAAGGAAGCACATGGAGGAGGTTTGATGGGTCATTTTGGGGTAAGTAAGACCTATGATGTGTTGATAGAACATTTTTATTGGCCTGGTATGAAACATGATGTGCATAAAGTTTGTGAGCATTGCATAACATGTAGAGAAGCTAAGTCTAGGGTGAAACCGCATGGTTTGTACACGCCATTACCTGTTCCTAATGGACCTTGGACTGATTTGTCTATGGATTTTGTGCTTGGATTACCTAAAACTAGGAGAGGTCGTGATAGTATATTTGTTGTGGTTGATAGATTTAGTAAAATGGCTCATTTTATACCATGTCATAAAACTGATGATGCTAAATTGATTGCTGATTTGTTCTTTAAAGAGGTTGTTCATTTGCATGGCATACCCAAAAGCATTGTTAGTGATAGAGATGTTAAGTTTTTGAGTCATTTCTGGCGTGTTTTATGGGGAAAATTGGGGGACTAAGTTGTTTTCTACTACATGCCATCCTCAAACCAATGGTCAAACTGAGGTTGTGAATCAAACATTGATTACTTTGCTTAGGGCAATGATAGAAAAGAATATTAGGATGTGGGAGGATTGTTTACCATTTATGGAGTTTGCTTATAATAGGGTTGTTCATAGCACTACTAATTGTTCTCAATTTGAAATTGTTTATGGTTTTAATCCGCTTACTCCTTTGGATATTTTTCCATTGCCATCTAATGATTTGTGAGTGTTGATGCTCAAAGGCAGATTTTGTGAAAAAGTTACATAAATAGGTTAAGGAAAGGACTGAAAGGGAAAATGCTAAAGTAGCTTTTCGAGTGAATAAAGGAAGGAAGCCAATGATTTTTCAGCCTGGTGATTGGGTTTGGGTTCATTTTCACAAAGAACGGTTTCCACACCAAAGAAAGTCCAGGTTAAACCCATGAGGAGATGGTCCTTTTCAGATACTTGAAAGGATTAATGACAATGCATATAAAGTGGATTTGCCAGGTGAGTATAATGTAAGTGCTTCAATTAATGTTGCTTATTTAAGTCCTTTTGATGTAGGTGATGCTTTTGATTCGAGGACGAATCCTTTTGAGGAGAGGAGAAATGTTGTGGAACAACCAGCACACCGCAAGGATGAGCCAGAGTTAGGACGTGAGGAAAAAGTTGAGGAGATCATTAATCCAATTATTCTGACACAAGGTCCTATAACTAGATCGTGAGTCAAAAAGATTCAGCAAGCACTAATTTGCCATTTGCAAGATTTGGTGAATTTGGCTAACTATGGTTTGCAAGGAATTACAAGCATGGAGACAAGACCAAAGGAAGTCAATTACAACTTGCTACAAGTAGAAATTCATGAATGAGGCTTGTAATTAATATGTATTAAGGCCCACTAGTTATGCTTATTTAAAAAGTAAGGGCCCTGTTTGTTTTGTATTAAATTAGAACTTTGTTTACTTTATTATTTCTTAAAATTTGATTAGAAAACCAAATGCTACTTAATAACCCTAATTAGGGTTTAGCTATTTATATCTCATTTAGGGTTGTAAGACATCAGTTTTAGTTTTTGACAAATTATTAACCTAAAAGCCAAATTTGCTTTTATCTTTGTGTTCTTGAGTAGAATGCATGCTTAGAAACATTCAAGTAGTTTGATCAACTTTCTTGTGGAGTGTTTCGATTCTGGGGTTTAGGAACTAGTTTGTTTTGAAATCTTAGGTCTGTGATCAATTCAAGGTAATCTGAAATCTAACCTAATCCTTGGAGGTTGTGCCGAATTCGACTAGGGGTTTTCAAGTTAATGCTGTGGGGGTTCGACATCAAGGAGTTCTCAGGCATATTCTTGGAGGTTCCATATCATTAGTCAATTGTGATGGCACTAGAGGCAAGATTGAAAGGGTTTCTCAAGGTAGCTAAGTTAATATCATTTAGCAAGTTTAGGTGCCTAGCTATTTGAGTTATTTGGGAGGATAAGAAGAAAGTTCGAGTTCTTGTGACAGCATGGTGATACAATGTGTCAATCAAGAATTTTGTTGTGTTCATTTGGATATTGTGGGTGAAAGCATATAAGAATATGAGATCTCTTTTTGTTACCTTTTCATTCCCATCAGCCCTTTGGTGTATGGTGTAGGTTATGATCCTGTGAAGCATCCAGTGGGTGAGGGATTTGATGTGTCTAGCTTTTGACTCTTTTTCAAATGAGGTCTCTATAAAAATTTATTGCCAAAAGCTAGAGAGTGTTTGATTGGAGAAGGCTAAATCGTTGTAGGAAGTTATTCCATCAATAGGAAAGTCTCAAATTTTTCTAAAGTCCTCTAATGTTAAGGCTAGGTATTGGTCAAATAACTTAAATCTAACCCCCATACCACTCTAGTACAAAATTTGCACTCTTTTCAATCTGAAAGGACATGAGAAATTCCTTACTTAAACTAGAGTAGCCTACCTCTTCCAAAAAAATGAATTTCCTCTAGCCAAGAACATCAAGTAGACTCTCAATCTCTTCTTTAATGTTGAGGGTAGAGAGCATCCCACCAAATGGAGTTTTAGTTACTTCAAATTTCTTCCTTTTCTGCATGGCATATCTCACATCTTCCTCAGGGGTTTGGTGGTGAGGTTTATGAATTTTCTCACCTCTTCTAGACTATGGAGGAGATGGAGGAGCATCTATAGGTTCACTTATGGTGATTCCTAAAGGTTTCTTTCCTTTCCCTTTCCCTCTGGAAGTAATTTTCTTTTTGGGGGCCATTAGAGTTGAAGGAGCAGAAGAAAACTAAAAAACAGAGAGTGTTTGAGAAGGAGATGATTCTTGAGAGGATTTGGAGATTTGGAGGCAAGTTTGTATGTTATAATAGGTCAAAGATCCATGTAACTAATGTATGATGGTCTTAAATAGAAGAAACTAAGAAAGTAGCCATTTATGACTGTTGAAGGTTGGAAAATCATGACCGGTCATACAACCAACGGTTACAAAATTTCGAGCAGAGTGTATAGAGTGCGGTCACCTATTTGTATAGGTGCAATTGCTAAAGACACTATAGTGACCATTAGAGTAAGTTGTGCACTCACGAGTGCAGAGAATGTCTGCAACGGTCGAAACTGCTCAAATTTTTGCGACCATGCACAGGGTTTCCCGACCGCTCGCAGAGGTGTCAATTCAGATGAATTTGTCTGGCAAGATGGCGACCGCTAGAGGCATTGGAACGAATGCAAGTAGCTCAAAAATGAAAGATGCAGAGAAAAATGGTGGATTTTTACAGTTTTAAGCAAAGTGATCAAAATTTTTACTTGACATGTTTAAGAGATTTTTATTGATAGGCAATCTTTTATCCATTTATGGAAGTTCCATCAATCATACCTAAATTAAGTTTAATGAAGTTAAGCCTATCTTCATTCAAAGGTTTTGTAAAGATATCAGCAAGTTGATTATGTGTATCTATGAATTCTAAGACAATATTCTAGTTGTGTACATTATCTCTCAAAAAATGATGTCTAATGTCTATATGTTTAGATCTAGAGTGTTGGATATGATTTTTAGATAAGTTGATAGCACTCGTGTTATCACATTTAATGGAGATGTTATTAAATACTTTGCCATAGTCAAGCAATTGTTGTTTCATCCATTATACTTGCGTGCAACAAAAACATGCTGCAACATATTCGGCTTCCGCCGTAGACAAGGCTACCGATGCTTGTTTCTTACTATGCCAAGAAACTAGACAATTGCCAAGAAAGTGACATGCTCCTGTTGTGCTTTTTCTATCCAAGATGCTACCAGCATAATCCACATCCGAAAAACCTAAGATATGAAATGATGTGTTTCCAGGATACCAAAGACCTAAATGCAATGCATCGTTTAAATATTTCAAAATTCTCTTAGTAGCATTCAAATGTGATTCTTTAAGACAAGTTTGAAATCTAGCACAAAGACATAAACTATACATTATATCAGATCTAGAAGTGGTTAAGTAAAGTAGTGATCTGATAATACCTCGATATTTCTTTTAATTTACTGCTTTACCATTTTCATCTTTACCCAATTTCAAGGATGTGCTCATAGGAGTCTTGCTAGTCTTGCAGCCATCCATTCCAAATTTCTTAATGAGTTCCTTTGTATATTTGGATTGGTTAATGAAGATTCCATCTTAGCATTGCTTGATTTGCAGTCCAACGAAGAACTTGAGTTCACCCATCATGCTCATTTCAAATTCCCTAGTCATACAACAAGTAAATTCTTTGCACAAGGTTTCATTAGTAGCTCCAAATATTATGTCATCCACATAAATTTGTACAATTAAAATGTTATGTTTGTCCTTTTTAACAAAAAGAGTTGTGTCCACTTTTCCTTTTGAAAAATCATTTTCAAGTAAATATGCACTAAGTCTATTATACCATGCTCTTGGTGCTTGTTTCAATCCATATAAAGCTTTGGTGAGTTTGAAAACATGATTTGGAAAATTGTAGTTTTCAAAACTAGGAGGTTGTTCTACATAAACTTCTTCGTTTATAAATCAATTTAGAAATGCACTTTTAACATCCATTTGAAAGAGTTTAAAGTTCATGTGACATGCAAAAGCAAGTAATATTCTAATAGCTTCTAATCTAGCTACAGGGGCAAATGTTTCATCATAGTCAATGCCCTCTTCTTGATTATAGCCTTTGACCACCAATCTTGCTTTATTCCTAACGATGTGACTATTTTCATCAAGCTTATTTCTATAGACCCATTTGCATCCTATGATTGAATGATCTTTAGGTCTAGGAGTAAGTTCCCATACATTATTTCTTTCAAATTTATTAAGTTCATCTTGCATTGCAATCATCCAACTTTCATCGTTTAAGGCCTCCTCAATGGTGTTTGGCTCAATTTGAGAAAACAAAAGCAAAATTAACATCTATATGATTAATTTTAGATCTAGTAGTTACTCCCTTAGATGTTTCACCAATGATGAGTTCCTTAGGATGATCTTTCTTGTATTGCAAATCCTTAGGCAAATCTTGAGTCTTCTCTTTCAGTTCATACTGATTGATCCTTGGAGCATCAATAGTTTCTTGAGGATCAAGAGTACCTGCAAGGTCATTGGAAGTACTACCTTTCCTTTGATCAAGTTTAAATGATTCGTCAAATACAACATACATTGATTCTTCAACAACTAGAGTTTTTATGTTAAATACTCTATATGCTTTGCTAGATAAAGAGTATCCTAGGAAAATACCTTCATCCGATTTGGATGAAAATTTTCCAAGATTTTCTTTGGTGTTCAATATAAAGCATTTGCATCCAAATACTCTAAAATATGCAATTCTAGGAATTCTTCCATTCCATAGCTCATAAGAAGTTTTATTAATTAAAGGCCTTTTGTAAACATGATTTGTAATGTAACAAGTTGTATTAACGGCTTCCGCCCAAAAATAAGATGGTAATTCATATTCATTGAGCATTGTTCTAGCCATTTCAACCAAGGTTCTATTTTTCCTTTCAACCACACCATTTTGTTGTGGAGTTCTAGGAGCAGAAAAATTATGTGAAATGCCAAGTTCATTATAAAAATTTTCAAAATTTTCATTCTCAAATTCTTTGCCATGATCACTTCTAATAGATGTGATCACATATCCTTTTTCATTTTGAACTCTTTTTGCAAACATTTTGAAGTAATTAAAAGCTTCATTCTTTTGAGCTAAGAAATTAACCCATGTGAATCTAGAGTAATCATCAACATGAACAAATGCATATAACTTACCTCCTAAGCTTGTAACTCTATTTGGTCCAAACAAATCCAAATGAATGAGCTCTAAAGGTCTAGAGGTACTTATAACATTCTTTAATTTAAATGAGCTCTTATGTTGCTTACCAAGTTGACAAGGTTCACAAATTCTATCTCTGTCATATTTTATCTTAGGGAGACCATCAACTAGGTTTTCATTACAAATACATTTTAATTGATCCATACTAGCATGTCCTAGTCTTCTATGCCATAACCATGCATCATTATTAGTAGAAATTAAACATTTAAATGCATGATTGGATTGTATGTCAAATTTATAAGTGTTGTTTGTCCTAGTTCCCTTAAATATAATAACACCATTTGAATTTTTTATTTTGCATCCTTTGGAATCAAAATTTACAATGTATGTTCTATCACATAATTGACTAACACTTAGCAAATTATGTTTCAAACCATCAATAAGCCATAAATCTTCTATCAAGTCTTTACCAATTATTCCAATGGAGCCAACACTAATAATTTTACCTTTAGCATCATTTCCAAAAGTTACATTACCTCCATGTTTGTAAGTAATATTTGTAAAGAGCTTTGCATTCCCAGTCATATGCCTTGAGCACCCACTATCCCCAAGCCATGTGCTCTCATTGATAGTAGATTTTAGGCATACCTACAAGGCAATAGTAGTTATCTTTACTTAGGTACCCAAATGAAGTTGGGTCCTTGATGGTTAGCAACAGAGGGGTCTTCTAACTTGAGATGAGCCTTTCTAATATGACAAAAAATGCTTTTATGTCCAAATTTCATGCAATATGTACATTGCCACAATATTTTATATTTTTGCATTTTTCTATTCATATTCCATGTATTATGCATACAACTACAAATATGTGATTGCTTTTGTGCAAGTTTAGTGTATATAAATGCATGATTACTTTTTGAAAGCTTAGCTCTATGTCCTAGTGAGCCATGAAATGTTTTTTTTTGGAACTTTTAGACTTGGTGTGAGCATCTTTGTTCTTTACAATATCAACATTCGAGATTCTAGTTGTAGAGGCTTTTACAAATGTTGGTGTGCTTGGTGCCATGTTGGTTGAGCTATTGAATCCTAATCCATATTTTAAGGAGGGTGATCTTCGGTTGCCAATTAATGTGTCTAAGGCTTCCTTCTCTTTATGAAATCTTGAAATGGATTCTTTTAGTTCTTTTAGTTCATGCTTTAGAATTTCATTCTTTTTAATAACTTTTTCTAAATCATGTGAGTTTTTATTTAACTCTTTTATTGAATTCATCAAGTGTTCATTTGAGGTTTTCAATTCTAGGGTAGAGTTCTTTAAGCATATAAAGTCCTTTTCTAACTTAGAACTTTTTTCCAAATAGAGCATCATCTTAAAAAAATATTTTTTCCATTTTAAAGTTCATGTGCTCAATCAAATCACTATCATCTAGGTCATCGGTATCATCATGTGCTATTAGATCCAAGGATTGAGTATTTACCTCATTGGAGTCATCTTCGATGGATGATACTTTTGATTCAAAATTCTTTCTAGCTCTTAGGGCTCTCAAAATTTTGCTGTTTACATCACCTTGATCATATATCTTGCCATACTTCTTTAGCTGATTGACAATAGCAAGCAAGTGATTTGTCATGTCGATGACTTTTTCATTTGGTTTCATCTTGAAAAACTCATACTCATGAACATGCATTTGTTTCTTGGTGAATCTCACTTGAGTCGCACCTTCATGATAGTTTTCAAGTGTCTTCCAAATGCAGTGTGCACAAGTTAAGTGTTGAACTCTTCCACCTTCTTCTCTTGAGATGGAGTTCATCAAGATGGAAGTAGCTCTATTGTTCTTGAATCAATCTTTAACATTGACAGTTGACCATTGTGCTTTGGGAAGAGGAACTTGAATACCATCAACTTCATAAGTAGGAGGTTTCCACTCACTTTCCACAAAATTCCATAGCTCAATCCCTTCACTATCTAGAAACAAATACATTTTGTGTTTCCAATAGGAATAATCTGTTCCATCAAAATAGGGTCAAAGGATAGTGTTAAGATTTCCATGAGAGATTGAGTTTGATGAAGAAGAAGTTGCCATAGTGGATCAAATTTCACAAGTTTAAGAAATTTCTAGCTCTGATACCAATTGTTATCCCAAGATGGAAACCAAGAGGGGGGGGAGCAAAATAATTGTAACACCCTCATACCCTATATAAATACTATACATATACCGGGTATACATACAGTACGTATATAAAGTATAAGAATGCCACTTTTTGTTACAATTTAAAAACCTTTAACTGAGTTCAAACAATATTATTCATTTCACATAGCTCATGTATTGAATATACATTAAACCATCAATATCTAAATAATCTTTATCAAAACTTCATTTATTCATATGAATACATTCTTGTCAGAAATACAACATAATTAAATTATACATGTATGCATCACCAATGTAATAGGTTACTTAACACATTTATAACCAAATGTGTTAAGGTCCAAAGACATAAAAAATATGCAATCAAATAGGGTTTGTACTTACCTCATGAGCAATCACACCACACCAAACTCACCTTCCAATAATCCTCAACACTTGGATTAGGTTGGTGAATTGGTTGTTTGAAGAAATTATGGCAAATTAAAAAACTCAACAAACAATAATTGCGGAAGAGAAAAATGGTTGAGTAGTGAGTAGAAGAAAGAACACACAAGATTTATAGTGGTTCAAATTTTCTCCAATCCTACATCCACTTCCTTAACAACTTGTTAAGGTTCCACTAACTTTGAAGTTTTACAAGCTCACTTCCAACTTTGGTGTTTTCACAAGTTCACACCTAACTTGACAAGTGTTTTACTAGGGCTAACACTCAAACCTTTACAAGAGTTTTACTAGGCTTACTCTCACAACCTTTACAAGAGTTTTTCTAGGCTTGCTCTCACAACCTTTACAAGAGTTTTTCCCAGGCTCATTTTCACAACCTAAGTTTTTCCAAGCTCACACTCAAACTTTTACAATGGTGTTTTTAATGCTAACACCTAACATTCATTACAATTCAAAAGTAAATTGAAGTAAAGGAAATATGTTGCTTGGCTGTCAAATTTTTTGAATCTTCTTTTTCTTTACAAAATAATAATGTATTTATAGCCAATGTGGTCTAACTAGCCATGATTGATAGTGAGAAATAAGTCCTGGTAGTTTAGACCTTGTGTTAATAGACTGTTCAAAGCAGTTAGCAGTCGTCCTTGATACTAGGATGGTCCCGTCAATGTCTTATGCGGTCGCCCTTGAATAAGGGACGGTCGCTGCATTCAAATTTGCTTCAACAGTCGAATTTAAGTGCTCTTCTGCTGGAATCTTGCCCATGCTGTGGTTGTCAGGATGGTTGTGCATAGGTTGGGTGCGGTCGCCCTTTTTGAATGCTGAAGTGGGTTTATAATGGTCATCACACGTGGCATTCTTTAACTGAGCAAAATAAAATTCCGCCTAAATATAAATTTTACATTCGCTCTAGGTGCCAGTTCGCGGTCAAATTGAGAGACTCGTGTCAAACTTCTGGACGCACCTGAGGATGTGAATACTACTATCAGTTTGAGTAGTTTTCTCTTGAATCAGCAGAGCGGTCACGAAGTCTCAAGGGCGGTCGCGATATCAGTAAGCAAGACTGTATTCTTCACCGTTCTTGTCACCGCGAACCTTACTAGAATGTGGATGATTTGGGTTTCTCCTTATGCGGTCGTCCTTTTCTGTTGGACGGTGGCTCATGTTGATGTACAGTCATGACTAAGGTCAAGTTTCTGACTGCGAACCCTACTGTGATATAGTTCCATCCTTCAATTCAAAGGGGCGGTCGTCTCCTTGGTTTGTGCGACTGCTAAATGTGCCATGTTCAACTTATTTGAAACAACCTAATCCGGCATCAAGGTTCTTTAAACACATGTTAAATAAGTCAATCAATTTGAGTTGTCAAGGATCAAAATTGAGATCATTTGGCTAACAAAGTCAATCTATTCTCGTAAACTAAGTGGAAGTCTTTTGATGTTTTAGGTAAGAAAAACTTCGTTGGCTTTCTGAATCGACCCTTTGGGTTAACCGCTCCTTTTTTTTTGTTTTCTTTTCTTTTCTTTCATTTTATTCTTTTTCTACTTTTATTTATTTTTCTTTATTTTCTTTCTTTTTTGTTTTATTTTTTAGTTTTAAAAAAGTAGTCTTATTTGCTCCATTCTATGCTTCTGACAATGGATGAGTGAATTAGAGTGAGTCTGCTTCGGTGAGGATGGACCCTTCGATGCCTTGATAGATATGAGATATTAAGTCCAATTCATGTAAACTTCAACTACCTTTGTGGTCATGACTATACATCCTTTTCTTTGATTAGTGATCATCAGACTTGTCATAAGTGTCACAATAGCTCAAGGTAGGTTGTTGGAGTTTACAAGACAATTAAAGCAAGCTAAAAATTTCATGAAGGCTCAAAGGGAGAAAGTAAGGATTGATGTTAATATGGGTGGATACTAGTTGTTGGCTTACCAAACAATGCCTAGATCATTTCTCCCTTAAATAAGCAAAGTTTTAATTTTGTCTTAAAAGTTTGTCAAAGCATATTCTAAGATTGACTAGGACCTAGACACTTATAATTATGCAGGAGCCCTCTCTAAGTAAGCATACACAGCTCAATGCTATAGAACAACTCCCTCACCTAGCAAAGACATTCGGATCATGATGCATAGATATACTAATTTATGAATATCAAGCTAGATTCATCATCTGTTGAGCACCAAATGAACAAAAACCAACAAAAATTTAATGAAAATAATTTATTCAAATAATCTTAATTTAAAAAACATAATTATTCCAGAAAACACTGAAAAATGAAACAGGATCAAACAAGGTAAGGGATGTTTGATTGATTTGAAGTCGAAGATGCTTCAGTTATTTAGGCATATCAGGGGACAAGGATTTTTCCATCATCAATGATCATTGCTTCATCATCCACAGTTGGTCCAAGCTTGCTTAGTAGCACCTCCTCTTTAGTAGCTTCTCCATCCATATCATGACAAGATGACAAGACAAAATTCTCCTCCAATCCTCCCTCTATCATAAAGGTTATAGCTGGTGGCACCCTTTCAAATTTAGGCAAAGAATTAATTTTGGCGCTCGGCTTATCAGGCTTAGGCAGCTTTCCACTGTCGATCAAATCTTGGATCTCATGTCTCAATCAAACACATTTATCTGTTTCATGCCCTTGCACTTGATGGAATCGACAGAAAGCCTTAGCATCAAAATTTGGTGGCAGAGTCTTATGTAGAGGTCGAGGTGCCAATGGTTGTAGCAAATCCATCTTTATTAGATTTTCTAACATCTTTGATAAAGGTTTTCCCAAGTCTGAAAATTTATGCTTCTTTGTTGGTTTAGTTGTTGGATTTATCTCAATACCTCCTCTTTCCCTTTGACTTTGCCCACTGGGTGGTTGCCACCCTTAATTTTTCCCTCATTTCTCATTTGTTCTTTATCAATGGACCTGTTCCTTGTTAAAATTGCCTTTCCCTTCGTCTTTATGACAATGGGAGATGCCTCGTTAGCGTTGTTGATGATCCCTAGAATTTCAATCAAATCAACTGGGTCTTCATAATCTTAGAAAATTAATCCCGTAGCTCGGTCATCGTGGCTTCAAAAACTTCATTGACTATATCCCTAAGCTGGTTTGCATCCATCTTCAAAATAAAGCACATGAATCAGAATTACCCATGTAGGTTGAGTTGTCTTAGTCTCTTGAACTATGTTACTCCAGGTCTGTGAGCCAGAAAGGATCAATGCCATATAATGAAATGCATAAATGCACAAATAATAGATAAACAAAGATAATTAGGACATTCCTTCTAACCTTATATCTTCCACACACGAAAGGTGAGTCACTTTTTCTAGGTATATGGTCAACAAAATATCAACTTAGAATATCTTATTTTTGAACAATTCACTTGGACGATTTAACCAATAGTTGTATTTTCAAAATTTGAAGTCAGTCCATGATAACTCCCATTAATTAAGCTTTAATCCATTGGATCAAATAAAAATAGCTTTTATGCTATATTGGGAATAAAACCAAATTAAAAGGTTTATCATAAATAGATTTCCCATTTTGTAAAAACAACTAATGGTTCATGCTTCAAACAAGCCAATGATTAACAAGTCTTAGTGGAAACTAGGCCCACAATCTATTTTAAATATTCCACAATTGACCTAAATAGTTGTAAGCCCATTTAATAAAAAAAATGGTTTTGTTTCAAAGCCTATTGTAAAGGATGGGCTTTGATTTTGGGTCATAGGGTAAACAATATTTTTGTTTCAAAGCACATTGAGAAAATAATTGTTCAAAAATATATTTTGGGCTTTGAGCTTGGGCCATGATGTAAACATAATTTTTGACTCATTTTGCAAAAAGGTTTTATGTCCAAAGACTATTTTGAAAAATTTTGATAATAGTTTTGGTCTTTTGAGATTAAAAATTATTTTGGGCTTACAAAATAGGTCGCATTAGGAATGGAACAAACCAAATAAGCCATGGTTCAAATTAGGACATATTAATCATAGTCAAACAACAAGCATTAAGGTAAAAACCTAAGGAAAGTAACTATGCCAACTAATGGGCTTTATTCTTTGGGTTAAAAAGCTTAGGTTCCCACAACAAGTATATGCCAAAAGGTACAAGGCTATGAGTTGTTATGCCATGCTCGATCTTCATACATTGAGTAAAAGTATGGTATCCCTTACATAACACAACACATGTAACATGGGCATCCTAATCCACACACACAATGTAATCTAAAATGATGCAATGGATATAGACCAACAGAATAAACTTTTCTTATCCTCAGTGGAGTCGTCACTGTGAGCGGGGATTTTTGCCCCCTAATTCCATTTGGAATGGTTCTTGTGGCTTCGACTGTTAAGCTCAAGGCCTTAGAGAATACAGGCCTAAACCCAGTGAAAATGGAGTTGCCACCCGAACGGGTCGGGAAAAAAAAGGGGTGGATGACTCGATTTCTAAGGAATCCCTAACCACCTAATGGGTTTGGAAAGTTAGGTAAGTATGTGGAAGGTGAGAATGACTCAGCACCCCCACAAAGCCCAGTTCATTGGAACCAACCTGCATTTCAAATCTATATATTATTAAATTCTTAAAGATTACGATATCATCCATACTATATGCGACGATTGAAAGAAATAAATATCCATGACTTTATTATAATAAAACAAACAAAATAGGCACCCATCTAAGGATGGAAACATGCCTTTACAATGCCCATGTCCATGAAAATAAAAATAATAGGACACCCACCAAAAGGTGAAAACGTGTTCCTTACAATAGTCCCAAAAACCTTAAATAAATTAAATTACATAAACTAAATAAACAAGACGGCCATACTAGATGGAAACAAGGCGCCCATACTAGATGGAAACATGCCTTTTATAATTCTTTTTTAAATCCAAACAAAATAAGTGTAAACTCATAAACACATAAATAATCATCATATAAAGAGTAATGAAATTTGGACTTAATTAAAAAGGAAATAAGATAAATAACAAAGAATAGAATCCATAATTAATATTGACCCCATTGATGAGAGATCACGTATGGCAGTCCTGCTAGCCGGTTAGCGGACAAGGGTCAAGGGGGCAGCACCTTTGAAAGGTAGATGATTTACATGATATAATTTCATTGAAGAATTAGAGTTTCTACCTTACTAGAGTTTATATTTATACAAGGGTTTCTCTTAAATTAGGGTTTCAAGGTTTGAAAACTGATTTTAGGGTTTTAGGATTGAAAACTGGTTTTAGAGTTAATGGATATTAGAAAACATATTAGGCTTTTGGAAATTAAGAAAACACTTTTGGATTTTGTAAATTAAGAAAATAGTTTAGGGTTTTAGAAAATTAAGAAAACAATTTAGGTTTAGAAAATTAAGAACTAGAGTTTCCACAAATTGGAGTTTGGCTACTGGACTTAGGATTTATGACTTTTAAGAATTGCTTTTACAGATTAGGGTTTTAAGGTTTATAAAACAATATTACAGTTTGAACAAAAGCTAAGGTTCTGGCTAATCAAATTTGGATTCTGGTTATTGGAACTCCGGGTTTTTGATGATTCTAAGCTACTGTAAAATAATGTATTAATTTGGTGATTGTTGTTAAGGTTCATACAAAGTTGTAACTCAAATAGATTAACTACTGGATCAAATAACCATTAATATTCAATATTTAAAAGAAAACTATAATTGCTGGATGTTTAAGCAAATAGAAATTAGAAAACAAAACATGCATTTGTTGGTTCCACCCAATATGATATGTTGAACCAAACTCCAGTCTTTGAAAGCTTAGATTAATGAAGGTATTGCCTGGTGCCTATTAGTTGTTGCTTGATAAAATTGTTGGTTGTTCTTAGTTGTAGACGATTAATTCTTGATCAATGAATGTTGCCTCCTCTGTGTGCTCTTAAATCCTGTATTTATATAAAATACATTAGGTTAAATCTTTGAAGACTCCCAAAGCTAATCAAATTATAATTAAAATTGGAAGCTAATTTAAATTGAATCTGGACACAATCAAACCCAAAGTTTAGAAATAATGTTGAAAATCAAGACCCATTTGTGAGCTGGTTGCCAATTCACTACAGCCAAGGCCATGGTCGAGGCCTACGGCAAATAGGCCTTCCAATTCACTAGGGGGCCTGGCCGTGGCAAATTACGACAAATTGGGGTAAATTCGCCATGGCTAAAGCCTACGGCGAATTGGGTGCACCAATTCACCGCAGCCAGGTCTTCTAGCGAATTGGAGCTCTAATTCGTCGGGCCTACGGCAGGGGCGAATTCAATATTACAAAAAATTATATTGGGCTCGGATAGACTCATCTTAGATTAGTATTTGACCTATTTTAGCATTTAAAATTGAACCAGCTTATTTTAGGTCTTTATAAAATTTGTTCAACCTAAATCAAATCTATAAACTAGGTTTAAGATTTTAAAATCGGACTAAATTTAGCTTCACCTTTTTAATTGGGATTGACTAGCTTAGGGCCAAAATTAAGGGTCTACACAACCCTACCCAAAAGAACAACCATTTATATTAACATATATATTATTTTAATTAATGTATTTATTTATCAATTTTTTTGAATAAAAATAGGATTTAAATTGGTTCCTATTTTAGATTTAATTTAGCAGTAATATGAAGAGAAAGAAAATCTAATAAAAGATCACAATAATTGCAACCTGCTTATTTACAATTTCAACCCACTAAATTTAACCCCACTCTTTATTACTTAAGCTTCTTAAAATGCTCTTGACCTAATGAAAGGGTAATAGTTAAAACAAAATAATTCAAGGCTAATGATGTTGCCAAAAAGAAAGAAAAGGAAAAATAAAATATGCTTAAAATTGGCGAACTAAGGTCAAATACAAGGTTGGTCTTTTAAGCTAAACTGGGTACATCTAATTGCCTTAATCATATTGATGCCCAATGGAAATTTTTATGTAGTCTCAAAATGCATGTCAAAGCAAGTTCTAGCAATTCATCAATCAAGTATGTTCACAAACAAAAAGAATAATAAGTTGGCATCAACTTAAAAGGCTCAATTTCTCACAAGATTAAAAGGCAATGCAAGGAATATCCATCTAAATCAACAATAAGCATCAATTTTATCCAATTCTTAATTTCATACTTTAGAAATTAAAAGGTCATCTATCAATAATCTTATAACAATTGAACTTTTCAACATTCTAAACAATATAAAACAAGGCACTTCAATTTAACAAAATAACTAAATTAAAAACAAAAACTTTGCACCCCACACTTTAAGATTGACATTGTCCTCAATGGAAATAAGTATAATTTAAAAGAAGAAGAATTAAGCTACGACCTATTTTCCATCGTTTCCTTGTATGACACAAAGTGCTACCTTATCCTTTTCATTCACATAACATTAATTGTTTCAAGAACAAAATAGCAATAAACATAAGATAACAAAAACTTAAGGTTTTAATAACTAAAAAAAATAAATAAAAATAACTAAAACATCCAACAGTTAAAAATAAGTAAATAA
The DNA here is from genome assembly GCA_947685225.1 of Garcia nutans. Taxonomy (NCBI): domain Eukaryota; kingdom Viridiplantae; phylum Streptophyta; class Magnoliopsida; order Malpighiales; family Euphorbiaceae; genus Garcia; species Garcia nutans. The sequence goes on from CANTUV010000044.1 coordinate 24,874,168, forward strand.
ACTATGTTCTCAATAAGTTGAAGCTGGTAGAATCTATGGTGATGAAGGATGTGATTATGATGATGCCGAACGATGAAGGCTAAGAATCTTGGCCAAGTGGCTATTAATGAGCTCCAATTGGTTTAGGACTTCAGCATGATTGCAATCCACTTTGCTTTTCAGTGCTTTTATCCTACTAATGACCTCATAATTTTCAGGAACTAGGGCATCTTAATCTAAGTTGATTGAATCCGAGTCAGACTCCTCATCAACTCATTACCTCTTTTATTGGTCCCCCTATGCACTTTGCTCCTCAGAAGCCATCATATAAGGCCCTCCCCTCTTTGTAATCATGCACATTTCCTCAAGAGTGGCAAGGCCAAGTGAGTCACTATCCGAAATTCTTATCATGTTGCAATTATTCATGTCAAAGCCATCATCATGTGCCATGGCCAGGGTGGTCACCAATCCACCAATACAAATTTCCTCCTTTTTCTTGTTAGCCACATTGTAAAAAATAATGGCTAACCAATAACTGATGCTCATAGGTATAACATTATTAACACAATCCAAGAAAAATAACTTTCTAAGCTCAATGACTCCCAAACTTTCCTTCCTAGCAAAGAATCCATAAGGCATAAAATGGTGTAAATATTGCAAAGCAGAATTTATCAATTTTGTTACTTTAGCCAATATGACTACATACATTTCGCCCGATTCTAATGCTCCCCACACAAATTTTTGCTTAAAATCCTTTGGCACAAGTTTTCCCCCCTCTTGATTAAGACCAAATATATCATTTAAATGTGCAATATCAATCACATATGGTATCCCAAGCAATTTGAATCCTAACTAGTGCAAATCTTACATTCATCTCTTTCAACTTTAATAGAGGCTAGAAATTCAATTGTCAGCTCTTGAAATTGTAACGGTTTGAGGGAAACAAATCTTTCCCATCCTACATTTTGTGCATGCCTAGTAAAATTCTCCCTAATTTGTAGAGCATTTAGAGACTCTTAACTTACATACCATGTAGGGAAGAATCCTCTTGCTAGGAGGGCCATTCTTCTTGAAAAAGATGATGAAGATGATGATACTTGCTTCCTTCTATGGTGAGACACCATTTTGGTTCTTGGCATTTTGAATCTCGGTGAAAATTGAAGATTGAAGTGATTTAATTAAGTTTTTATGAAGGAGGATTTTGACAAGAAAATTGAAGATTTTGGGTGAGTATGGTTTGGAATGGGAGAAGGAGGGAGAGAGTGAGAGAGAGAGAGAGAGAATGGAGGTTAGGGTTTTAAGTGAAGAAGAAGAACTAGAAAAATTGGGCTTTAAATGAGTTAAATAGGATGTGACACGGCCAAGTTGGAATTGACTTAGCCGTGTCAAGTGATTTGGGGTTAGACACGGCCAGTGGCTTAGCCGTGTCACTTGGCAGTGTCTGCCACTACCAATTTAGCACCATTTTTTAATCATGTTTTAGCCATGTCTCCTAAGTCTAATTAATGCAATCTTTTCTTCATTCCTAGCCTTGAAACTCAATCAAAACAAAATATCGATCACAACACCCATTCCATTCTTTTTATTATAAACCAAAAATAAAAATTTCAATTTCAATGTATGAAAATTTAATTATGAAAAGATATACAAACTGATGGGTTCTTTCCCATTCAGTGCTTCTTTAACGTCATGTAACCGAACATTGTTGCATCACTCATCAATAAATACCATACTTTCTAGGGTTTTTACATCTTTGAGCTCTTCAAAATAGGGCTTCACCCTTTACCCATTCACCTTAAATGTCTCGTTGGTTTTCAAATTTAATAATTCAACAGCTCCATAGGGAAATGTTTGAACTACTTGAAATGGTCCACTCCAGCAGGACTTTAATTTTTTGAAAAATAATCGTATCCTTGAATTGAACAAGAGGACTTTCATTCCTAATTCAAAGTTTCTTATAAGGATTATTTTGTCATGCATAGCTTTTGTTTTCTTCATGTAGATCCTTGCACTTTCATAAGCCTCATTCCTAAGCTCATCAAGCTCGAAAATTTGCAACATTCTTTACTCTTTTGCTCCATCCAAGTCCATATTTGTGGCCTTGATTACCCAATAAGCCTTGTGCTCTAATCCACCGGTAGGTGGAAAGCTTTGCCAAAGACCAATCTATATGGACTCATTCCTAATAGTATTTTGAAAGTCGTCCAATAAGCCTACAGTGCTTCCGGGAGATAGATCGACCAATCCTTTCTTGTTGTCTCACTATTTTCTCCAAGATCTCCTTAATTTGCTTGTTGGATATATCGGCTTGCCCAATTGTTTAGGGGTGATATGGGGTTCCCACCTTATGTCAGATGTCCTGTAACACCCCTATACCCCGTATACGTACTAAGCATGCTTAAACGATCGTAATATACGTATACTGAATATAGGAAATGTCACAGTTTAAAAATACACAACATATATCTTTGTAAATAAGTGAAACCAATCTCAAACATTTTAAAAGAAATCCAAAAGACACCATATATATATAGATAAAACGTTTATTAATTCACAGCGGAAGTTATTACAAATATGTTACAAAACATAGAATATATACATGATTGGCAGCTCTTCTCTGATCTTTAAGTCCAAAAGTAAATTCTTCAATGTCTACTCTCACTTGGTCTCGAGGAACTCTCGGGTTCAACTTTGTCACCTGCGCGATCAACAATATCGTGCTAAGCCAATGGCTTAGTAAAACAAAGTTTGCTAACATTATGCTTCAATGCAATGCAATGTCATCCATATTAATATCACAACATCATAGATGGAAATATAATACCACATCTTTGCATCTCACCATTCATACTCATATAGCATATCACATTTCAAAATCCATCCATGGATCACATTATTCAATCATTTTACCATCAATGACTCACATTTAAAACAAAGACAAGCATGGGCCCAAAACACACTAATATGCCATTCAATTTTCAGAGTTAATGCTTTGGTTTTGTTATCACATTTATCATTATCATAATCCCAACTAGGCTTCAAGGATTTAGGTTCAACCAAGCTTCAAGGGGAGCAAAGCATGCTAAGCATCAACCCAACTTGGCTTCAAGAACCAATCCAACCTAGCTTCAAGGGTTGTAACATCTCAATTAGGCTTCAAGGACTTAGCCAACCTAACTTCAAGAGATTGTTACTTATATTAGGCATGCCACCAACAACAAACTCTGAAAATGGAATAACACATTAGCCACACAATTCATTTATCAATTTCATTCTCAATTGAATCATCATAGCCAATCACAATGGCTTCATATCACATTGAGTTTCATAGCCAATCACAATGGCTTCATATTACATTGAGTTTCATAGCCAATCACAATGGCTTCATATTACATTGAGTTTCATAGCCAATCACAATGGCTTCATATCACATTTGAATTAACATAGCCAATCACAATGGCTTCATATCATATCATGTCTCAAATCATATTATAATATTTCATTATTCAATTATACACATAGCATCATTGATATGACATTACCAAGAACAATATCCATATAACACATTACCATTCACAAGATTCACAATGCATACAACATAGCATTGTTTATGTAGTATCATATGCATCATCATTATCATCAAATGTGTATTCAATCTCAACATCATATAAATATATGCAACAATGCAAGGTTTGTACTTACTTCAATAACAATTTACACAATTCTAAACACTTTCCAAATTAGGGCAAATCCCCTTCCTTCAAAACCTAATCCCAAAAATGATACAACACATAAGTTCCCATACAATTTATCACTCAATAACCTCTTACTAAACCCTTAAATCACAAATTACACTTCAACATCACTCACAAAGGCCCACGGTCGTGGCCACCTCAACCCCCACGGGCATGGCTTAAGGAATGGTTCTGCCACCCTTTCTCCCATCCTCCATGGCCATGGTTCTAATTGGCCACGGCCATGGCCAACCAAGGCCACGGGCGTGGCATCCACAAGGCTACTGCCCTCGGCCAAATTCTCAATTCTAAGTTTACAATTTCAACAAACCTCAACCACATGCAAATCTATGAAAATAATCAAGCAAACTCAAGTTAAACATCAATAATCACTTCAAAACCCTAAAACAAACTCAATCCAACACTTCCAATATCAACAACAATTTAACTTCTTAACTTAACATCACTTTCAACACTTAAAAACAAACCACAAATAAATCTAAACCACCATCCATATTAACTCATCAATCCCAAACACAATTTCAAAAGAACAAAGGAAAAGCAAGGAAAAGAACTTACCAAAGTTGATGAATTTCACAAATCTTCAACTTAATCCTTTGATTCTTCCTTCAAATTTGAGTTTAGAAATCACAACACCTCACTTGCTCTCTTTCCCTTTGGATAGCCGGCCACACACAAATGAGAAGAAAAGAAAATAAAGCCAAGTCAAACTTCTCTTCCTCTTTAAATCTCCACCATGCAATTCTAACAAAGCAATTACCTAAATACCCTCATCCATTTAACTTAACCACTTTTAACTTATATGACCATTTAAATAATTTCACATATCACAAAATAAAATATCTTCTTTCATTGACCATTCATTTGACTTATGTATATGTTATATATATTACCATATACCCAACATATACACTTTCTCTCTACACATTACTTCCCTTTTTAAACAATACATAAACATTCTCTTTTCAATTTCTTTTCTTATCAACATAACATATACACATAATTCAATCAACAACAATTATATCCAAACTTCTAGGGCACACATTGGGATATTACATGTCCATCTTGGTCAATAACTTTTCAAACCATTTATTACAAAAATGGCTTCCTCCATCACTCACAATTGCCTTGGGAGTTCCAAACCTGCTTAAAATATTTTCCTTCAAGAATTTTAAAACAACATAAGCATCATTAGTCCTAGTGGGGATAGCCTCAACCCACTTGGACACAAATCCACTGCAAGAAAGATATATTCAAAGCCAAATGACTTGGAAAACGGCCCCATTAAGTCTATTCTTCACACATCAAAATTTTCTACAACAACAAAAATGTTGAGAGGCATTTCATTTCTTTTGCTAATGTTCCCTACTCTTTGACATTTATCACATCTTATTCAAAAATTATAAACATCCTTGAAAAGAGTAGGCCAATACAAACCACTTTGGTGGTCTTCTTTCCTCCAAAATGCCTTCCACAATAGATGTTGTGGCAAAATTACAACACTTGTAATTGCCCATCTTCTGGCACACATCTTCTGATAATTTCATTCCTGCAAATTCTAAACAAATATGGCTCATCCCAAAAATAGTACTTATATGAATGCAGGAACCTCTTCTTTGCCTGAAAATTCAAATATTTCCTCACAACACCACAAGAAAGATAATTACCAATACCTGTATACCATGGTGCTTGAGTTAAAGCAAACAAGTGTTCATTCGAAAAATTTTAAAAGCATTTTCACAAGCAATTTCTGCATCATTATCATGAGAATTCCATCTAGAAAGATGGTCAGCTACTACATTCTCACTTTCTTTCCTATCTTTGATTTCAACATCAAATTCTTGCAACATCAAAACCTATCTGATGAGCCTAGGTTTAGCTCGATTTAGTAAATAGGTATTTCAAGGCCGTATGGTCCAAAAATACTATGACTTTAGAACCTATCAAATAAGATATAAATTTATCCAGTGTAAATATCACAACTAACATTTCCCTTTCAGTGGTTATGTAATTTACTTATGCATCATTTAAAGACAAAATTGCATAATAAATTACACACATCAATTTATTCACTCTTTGGCCCAAAACGCTCTGATAGTATAATTTGATGCATCACACATGATTTCAAATGGCAAATCCCAATTTTGGGCAATAATGAGATCAATTTTGTACTTGTTTTTAGTATGATTTGTATGTGTTTTTAGTTAATGTTTCATTTGATTTTTGTTTAAAGTTTGTTTTAAGTGTTTGTTTTAGGTTAAAGTGCAAAAACTCCCTTGGATGATCAAAACAGTGAAGAAAGAGCATGAATCAAGCAAGACGTGGCCAAGCCAAATCAAGCTTGGGCGTGTCCCCTCAAGAAAATCAAGGCTGAGAGCGACACACCCAAGAGACATGGCCAAGCCATTGGCCGTGTCTCACTCAAGGAACAAAACCAAGAAAGAAAAGAAAAGAAACATAATGTGACACACTCACATGACACGGCCAAGACACTAGCCTTGTCACATGACACGGCCACAAGCTTGGCCGTGTCACTCCTTGAGAAAAAGAAAACAAAGAAAGAAAGAAGAGTCAGTGATGGACATGGCCAACTAGCTTGGCCGTGTCCCAAAGAGAAATGAGAGACACGGCTAAGCCACTCATGGCTTGGCCGTGTCACCTATAAAAACCTTGAATTCTTTTGCACGGATTGAGGAACAAGTGGGGGACAAATACTTTGCTTTTGCCAAAAGAAATATTAAAGAAAAGAAAAGCTTGCCTAATTGATGGAAAGAATTATTAAACAAAGAGAATATGGGAGACAAGGGAGAGTGGTGTGAGTTGGAAGGTATGGGTTTGAGCTTTGAATGATTTAAAAAGAGAAGAAGAGGAAAGAAAGAAAATAGACTTGGAGAGGAGGAGGCTTGGGCATACACGGTTTGGGCAAGGAGGGAGTGACACTGTCCTTGACTCTTTATCTTCATCCTCCATTTCTATCCTCTCCATCATCTCCATCTCCCATTGGCAAGCTTCAACAATTGAAGAGGGCTTGAGCTCTTCATCATACACCTAAGTGGAGCTAGGAGGAAGACTAGTAATCCTACTCTTGGCATCTTCACAAAGGGGTTTTTCTATTGTCTCTTTTAATTTATTTTAATGATATTGTTGTTGTTGTATTAAGAGAATTGAACATGAACTAACTCATTCTCTATCTAGATATTGATGAACCCTAGCTTATTTGTATGGATTGAATAATTTTATTTGATGGAGTTGTTTTATTTTTATGATGCTTAATGATTTATTTCCAATTGATGATAGCATGCTTATTGATTAGTTGCAATTTTCATATTATTGGCTTGAGAAAGCTTGATATGAATTGAATACTCATAAGGATTGATTGGAGTACTAGAGATAGACTTACAAGATCATTTGGTTTATAGTTCCTTGTTTTTAATGCAAGATCTATTTAATTGTGTTTGAGAAAAGATTCCAGCATTCTACTTAGTGATTAGGGGTTAATTCATTCGAGAGAGGTTTTAGTCTAATTTAGAGGAATGTCAATTCAACTCTATTATGTGATTTAACTAAATTAATGTTCATAAATATAATTGTGGCTAGAGGGATTCAATATTTGGATAGTATTTTTATCATTAAACCTTTTTACACAACAATCAATTCTCTTTACTTGCATTCATTAAGTTAGTTGTCTTTAATTATAAAACATCACAAAAACTATTAATTTGCTAAACAACAGTTAAGATGTGCACTAGTACTTGACCTTGTCCTAAGTGGAATGATAACTCACTCACTACTTTATTACTTGGGCGACCCGTGCACTTGCGGTATTGCAATAGCATTAGGTACTCATGCATCAGGCAATAATTATAGGGGCATAAGTTAATTTTTATTTCAAAATTTCAAATGCTTCTAAGAAGTTATCATAAAAAATAAAAGGGACATCTTTTCCATGTAAATTGCACAAAGGATATGAGATTTTGGAAAAATCTTTTATGAACCTCCTATAGAATCCAGCGTGTCCCAAAACACTTCTAATCTCTCTAACAGATATGGGTTGTGGTAGATTCATAATTAAATCAACCTTAGCTTTGTCCACTTAAATTCCCTTATGGGAAACAACATGTTCCAATACAATGCCATGATCAATCATAAAGTGACTCTTTTCCCAACTCAAGTTAAGATTGCATTCAATACATAGTTCAAGTATAACAATCAACTTATACAAACAATCATCAAAAGAATTACCAAAAATAGAGAAGTCATCCATAAATACCTCGATGTACTTATCCAACATATCAAAAAAATGAAAAGCATACATCTTTGAAATGTTCCTGGTGCATTAAAAGTCCAAATGGCATCCTCCGAAAGGCAAATGTCTCAAAGGGATAAGTGAAAGTTGTCTTAGGTTGATCTTCCGGTGCTATAGTGACTTGGTAGTAACCTCAAAGACCATCATAAAATAGTAAAAAGCATGTCTAGATAATCTATCAAGCATTTGATCAATAAATGGTAAAGGAAAGTGATCTTTCCTGATGCGTTATTTAATTTCCTATAATTTATGCACATTCGCCACCCTGTTTGAGTTCGTGTAGGTACCAACTCTCTCTTCTCATTCTGGACCACAGTTAAACCTACTTCCTTTGGCACAACATGTACAGGACTGAAGCACTTACTATCGACAATTGGGTAAATTTTCCCTTCATCAAGCAATATAAGAACCTCTTTTTTGACTACTTCACTCATCTTAGGGTCAAGCCTCCTTTGAGCCTCTCTCACTATTTTAGCTCCCTCTTCTAAAACTATCTTATGTATACACATAGAGGGACTAATAGCCTTGATATCACTCAACCCCTAACCAATAGCTCTCTTGAATTTTTTCAACATCTCACAAGTTTATCTTCTTCATCACTACTGAGAGTAGCAGAGATTACCACTGGTTGTGAGTTGATCTCCCTAAGAAAAACATACTTCAAATGCCTTAGGAGTTCTTTAAGTTCAACCACATTTTGGTGAATCTCCTCTTTCTCAATTTCAAGTTCCTCCTCAATACTATCATTGTCCAACATTGACTTGCATTTCTTAATCTCCTCATTAGAAATCTCAACTTCTTCGCCCAAAGTTAGGGCCCTCTCTAGATTTTCTTCACCACTTTCCTGCAAGAAAACTTCTTCAATGACAAGATTAGTAAAATCAACTCACAAGTTTATCTTCTTCATCACTACTGAGAGTAGCAGAGATTACCACTGGTTGTGAGTTGATCTCCCCAAGAAAAACATACTTCAAATGTCTTAGGAGTTCTTTAAGTTCAACCACGTTTTGGTGAATCTCCTCTTTCTCAATTTCAAGTTCCTCCTCAATACTGTCATTGTCCAACATTGACTTGCATTTCTTAATCTCCTCATTAGAAATCTCAACTTCTTCGCCCAAAGTTAGGGCCCTCTCTAGATTTTCTTCACCACTTTCCTGCAAGAAAACTTCTTCAATGACAAGATTAGTAAAATCAATAAAAGAATAGTCTTCATACATAATAGTAGTAGGAATAGGGGAAGTATTAAAAATTAAAAATTCTAAAGTTTGTCCCAAAACAATCATGGTTAATTTTTCATTTTTAACATCAATCAATGTGTTAGTTGTAGCCATGAAAGGCCTCCCTAACAAAATTATTTGTTCTGAATCCCTAGGGATATCTTTCCCCATATCCAAGATAATAAAATTAACAGGAATAATCAAACTACGTACTTGGACTAGAAATCCTTTATGATTATCTTAGGGTATCTAATAGTTCAATCTGCAAGTTGCAACACCATTTTAGTTGGTTTAAGTTCTCCTAGCTCTAATTTCAAATAAATGGAATATGGCATCAAGTTTATGCTAGCTCCTAGATCACACATGCCAATGGTTTTCTTCCCATTCCCTATAGAGATATTAACTATAAAACTTTCAGGATCCTTTAGATTAGGAGGTAACTTGCGTTGCAGAGCAACACTTCTTACTTTTGAAACTATCACCTTTCCATTCAACTCATACCTTTTATTTTTAATGTTTAATTCCTTGAAGAACTTGGCATAAGCTGGCATATTTTTAATCACCTTAAGTATGGGAAAATTAATACTTGCCTTTGAGAGCATTTTATAAATTTCAGAAAATTATTTATCCTGCTTCTCATTTTTTAACCTACTTGGGAAAGGGATTGGAGGTCTGTAAGGATTTGGAGATTTGTGCAACTTTGGTGCAACGGATGCCTCCTCACTATCCTGCTTTGGCTCACTTGGTTGAGCTTTATCATCTTATATTTCCTCACCATTTTCTTAAATTGTACCTACATCTGAAGAATCACCAATTTTATTATCATTTACCTTACCACTTCTCAAAACCTTGATTGCTTTAGCTTACTTCAGTTGGCTTGAAAATTTTGCTTTTTAATAAGCTTGAAGTTGACTAGCCAACCACTTGAGTTTCCACCTTCTTAAGTGATGCTTCCAAAGAGTCAAATCGCTTATTGTTCACTGCTTGATTTTGAGTTCTAATTTGAATGAAAGCATTCAAATTATCTTAAAGTGAAGGTTTCTTAACTTGCTCTTGATTTGAAGTTTTCCTTTGGAAGTTGGGTTCTCTTTGATAAGGTTAGAAGGAATGTTGAGGTGGAGCTTGTTGTTGGTTCTTCAATAAAAATTTTGGGTGATTTTTCCAACCGGGGTTATAAGAATTTGAATATGGGTCATTCTTACCCCTTTGTTGGAAACCTTCAAAAGCATAAACTTGCTCTTGCCCGTCTTGGAATGGATCAAAGCTTGAAGGGCACACATGTGCATTATGGCCTACAATACCACATGATGCGTATGATTCTTGGCTTGGCACCAGCAAGTTTCCTCTAGCATTTAGCAATTTCACTTATCTTCTCAACTCCGCAATATGTCTTGCCATTTTTGAGTTTATATTCAACTCATATTCTCCTTTTCTCCTTTCTCAAATACTCTTTTACTGCGAATTTGCTCCCAACATTTGAAACAATGCAACCATTTCTGTAGTTATTCTCTCTGTAACATCTTTAATTTTTAAAAATTAAATTAATTAAATATATAATTTAAATGGAAAATAGAAGGATTTTAAATGAAAAAGTAAAGTGTATATGTGAAATATATATATAATATACATAATATATACAGAAGTCAACATTATTAAATAAAAAGTCAAATGGCAAATTGCAAAATGGTAATTATACTTTGTAAAATTAAAATTATTTAAATAAATTAAAAATAAATTATTTTTGGTTGGAAGAGAAAATTTATGATTTTTTAAATAAATAATTAATTAATTAAAAATATAATAAAATAAAATACATAAGGTCATTTTTGAAAGTGGAAAGAGAGAGAAATTCAAAGTTTTCTTCTTCTTCTTCTTCGAACCTCCATAGCCATCCAAGGGAGCTTTTTTCTTCTTCCAAGCTTCATCAATTGAAGGAATTAACAAGATTTAATTGGGATTTTGGTGATTTCCTATTGAAATAGTAAGTTTTTCATCTTTTTCTTTGGAATTTCATGAAGATTTAAATATGTGGATTTTGGGATATTGTCTTAGCATGATTTAATGCCTTGAATGGGTATGTGTGAAGTTATTTTGATTAGTTATTAATGATTTTTAAGTTGGATTGAAGAAATGATTAAGTTTGAATGGGGTTTGGAGAAAGAACATGATTTAGGATTATAGAAAATTTGGATTTGTGAAATCATGTGTTTTAATTATGTAAATTGATTCCAAATATTTTGTTTTGTTGCATAAAGATGGATTTTAAAGTCAAATTTTAACACTGTTATACCCTATATACATATAATACATACACCCAACATATACAAAATGCGCGTATAAAATATAAGAATGTCACAATCTGATTTAGTAAAAATTTTCACATTTTAAATTTAAATTCTCAAATACTTTAAAATGTATATTTAAATAATAAATAAAATATTTATTATTAACTATAGGTTCTGAAATAGTATTTTATCTGAAAAAATCGCTAAAAAAAATTCTCTAGAGTTTTATCTATAATTTGGATATCCCAAAGTTTCAACAAAATACAACCTGCATAAAAACACTCCCAATAAATAATAATTTACCATTTCACTATTACTTCTCAATCATCTCCCATTTTCCTCAAAATATTTATACTTATACATACATACATATATATATATATATCAAAGCACATGTTCACAACCCAAATTATACAATTTGTTCAAAGAGTCTTTATATTTTACAATATACACTTTAAAAACATAAAACATAATATACATATAATCAAAGTGTACTATAACATAAAATATATGCATGATGGCAACCGGCTTGATCTTGTAGTAGCAAAAATTAGCTCAAGTCTAGACCCAACCAGGCCTAGCAAAACTCTCTGGATCTATCGGATTAACCCCATCACCTGCGCGATGAATTATAATCGTGCTAAGCTAAAAGTCTAGCAGTACAAACATTGATAATAATAAAACTGTAAAATAATGCCAATGTGTAATCCATTTACATGTTTAACAATGTAGTACTCAATTTCATTTTAAAACATAATCTTTAATAATTTTACAATACACATAAACACAAACACAGGCATGGGCCCAAATGATATAATATGTCATTCAAAACTCAAAGTTACTATTTTAGTCTATAATGACACCAAGTGTCAAGCCCTGAAGGTAAATCAAAGTAATACTCAAAAGCTAGCCCCGAAGGCAAATTATATCACAGTGATGCCAAGTGTCTAGCCCTGAAGGCAAATCAAAGTATTGCTCAAAAGCTAGCCCCAAAGGAAAATAATAAAATAACCTCATAGGCATGCCGCCAAACACAGAACTCTAGAAATTGAATAACATACTAGGCACATAAATAATTCATATTTTCATATTCAACTTTTTCTTATTTTTTTCATAATCAACTAGGCTCATTGCCTCATTTGTCATTATCAATTAGGTACATTGCCTCATTTCTTATTATCAATTAGGTATATTGCCTCATTTTCACATTTGTCATCATATTGTATCATTTGCATTCCATTTTTTCCATTCATATCTATGTCATTTTATTTTAATTCATCATTGCATCACAATGTATCACATTTCACATCAAAATCACATTACCCAAATATTTTGGGTCATTTTCACATAATTCACATATTTCGCATTTTATGCAATTTAGCCATTACCAATGGCTTTTAACAATGCATATAATGCATACACAACAAGTCACATATCATAGCACATTGTTCATGAATGTTCAATGTATCAAGTAGCTTAACACATTTTTCATCCAAAATGTGTTAAGCCCAAATGTAATGCAACTATACCACATTCATCAAGAGTTTGTACATACCTTAGAAAGCACTCAAAAGCAAGCTCAAAAACTCCCACAAACCTTTACTTCCAAGTTGCCCTTCAACACTAAGGTTGGGCAAATCACCTCTCCTTAATGCCTATACCAAATGCAATCAAATACAATAATTTAATATCACATTGCAAGGCATTACAAACTTCAAACCTTAATTAAACATCACTCTAATCAAAATTTCAAAATATAATTGTTCCTTACTTTAACTTAACAAATCCTTGTCAACCCATTCAAATTGGTGTTCTAAGTTTATTTATATCATTACAAACATATTTTAACATGTTTAAACCAATTACATTAATTAAACACATGCCTTAGCACAAAACCCTAAAATGTAGCACAAAACCCTAAAATGACATAACCTTCCCCATTGAAAGTTCTCCATTCCAACACATTCCAACGATCAATCCAAGATTATTTCCATCACTTATATCATTAAACAACATGCTTTAAACATTAAAATCAAACAATTTACCATACTTTGAAAATTTCCTTTCCAAAACCCTAAATTCAACACTACCTTATTCAAACTCTCACCAAAATTAATCAACTCCATCATTTGACTTTAAAATTTTTTTTTATGCATTAAAACAACACATTTGGAACCAATCTACGCAATTAAAACACAAGAATTCAAAAGTTCATATGTTCCATAACCCTAAATTCTCTCTCTTCAGGCAACTCAACTCAAACTTAATCATTTTCTCAATCCAACTTAAAAATCATTAATAACTCATCAAAATAACTTCATGCATACCCAAACAAGCAATTAAGTCATGCTACAACAAAAAATCAAACTTCACATATTCTCAATTTCTCATAAAAGGTTAGAAGATTTGGTAAGAAAGCTTACCAATTAGAGAAAAATACCCAAAACTTCACTTGAATTCTTGAAATCTCTCAAATTTTTAATGCTTGGAAGAAGAAGAAATTTTTGCTCCCCTGGCTATGGATGTCACGCATAAAGAAGAAGAAGAAGAAAAAGAAGAAAAAGAAGAAGAAGAAGAAGAGCTTTTGTTCTTAAATTTGACTTTTTTCCTTTCTTTTCATTTAATAGCCATACATACATATATATATTATATTACTTTAATTAATTATTTAATTATTTAAAAATTGTAACTTCTTTCTTCCATTCAATATTAATTTCTTTTTTATTTAATTTATTAACTTTATTATTATTATTTTATTAATTATTAAATTAATTAATATTTAATAAATATATAACTTCTCATCATTTTCCACTAGGCAAAATTATTTTAATTTTGATTTATTTTAAAACTTCAATTTTCTATCTTCCACTCAAAAATATTTTATTTTAATTAATTATTTATTTATTTTAAAAATCATAATTTACCTCTTTCATTTATAAATAATATATTTTTAAATTATTTAAATAATTTTAATTTTCAAAGTATATTTATAAAAATGTCACTTGACTTTGACTTTTCTTTTAAACATGTTGACTTTTAGTTGACTTTTATATGATATGTATATTTCATATATACATTTCACTTTTTCATTTAAAATCCTTTCACTTTCCATTTTAATCATATATTTAGTTTATTTAATTTAATTTTTTAAAAAAATTATGGGTGTTACAATTCTCTCCTCCTTAAATAATTTCGTCCTTGAATTTATTCAGTACGGTAATAAATCATCCAAATAAAAATAAAATCTTAAAATCTCATATGAAATTAATTATCTCATCAAATCATTATTTCATCAAATTACATAATTTCTCCTCTCCCCCTTTGAATCATTCTCAATTACTTTTTCACAAATTCATAACTCATCATTATACTTTTTATTTAATCAAACAATCACAATAGATCATCATATCATCAATCGAATTGTCATTAGATAAAATTAGTTCATCTTTTTAATATATACATCTGTTACACTCAAGATCATCAGTATACAATAACAAAATCTTATTTCCTTGCTAAGATTCATTCTCACAAGTTATTTATAACATCTAAAATTTTTGGAAATTGAATAAAATAAATTAAAATTTAATTGGATAAATTAAATAAATGATTTTAATGGAAAATGAAAAGATAAGTGAAAAATTAGAATGTATATGTGAAATATATATGAAACATACATAAAGTATATAAAAAGTCAACAAATGTCAACTCTTTTAAAAGAAAAGTCAAAGGTCAAGTGGTATTTTTGTAAACACTTTAAAAATTAAAATTATTTAAATAAATTAGAAATAAATTGTTTTTGTATGAAAGATGCAATTTATGGTTTTATTAATAATTATTTATTTAATTAATTAAAATAATAATAAAATAGTTAATGGAAGATGATGGAGAAATTTAAATATTTATTAAATATTAAAATAAAATATTTTTTATGGAAGATGATAATTAGCATTTTAAAAGTAATTAAATAATTAATTAAAAATATAATAAAATATTATGTATATATATGGCTAAAATGAAAGTGGAAGGAAAGAGAAATATTTAAGCCATCTTCATCTTCTTTTTCTTCATGTTTGGACGTTCCACCATAGCAAAAGAACTCAAAAATTTTCTTCTTCAAAGCTTCAAGAATTAATGGAATTTAAAGGTTTCAAGTAGAATTTTAGTGATTTCTACCATAAATACTAAGTTCTCTACCTCTTTCTTTGGAAATTCATGATTATTTGAATATGTTGATTTTGAATTTTTGGAGTAGGAAGTTTTAATAGCCTAATTGGGTATGAATGAAGTTGTTTTGAGTAGTTAATAATGAGTTTAAGGTTGTATTGAAGAAATGGTTGAATTTAAGTTGAGTTTGGTGAAGAGAGAGAATTTAGGGTTATGTAACTTTTGGATTTGTGAAATCATGGGTTTTAATTGTGCAATTCAGTTCTAAATATGTTGTTTTGATGCATGAACAAGGATTTTAAAGTCAAATATTGGATTTGGTTAAGTTTCAATAGAGTTTGGAAATGGAAGTGTTGATTTAGTGTTTTGGAAGAGGGTTTTCAAAGTATGGTAAATTGTTAGATTTTAATAGTTAGAGCATGTTATTTAATGCTATAAGTGATGAATATAAGTTTGGATTGATAATTGGATTGATTTGGAATGGAAAACCTTCAATGGTGAAAGTTATGTCATTTTTAGGGTTTAGGAATGGAAAACCTTCATGTGTTTAACTAATGTAATTGGGTAAAACATATTAAAATATGTTTATAATGATATAGATAAACTTAGAATACCAAATTGAATGGCTTAATATGGTTTTCCAAAGATAAAGTAAGGTTGGGCTTTATTTTAGGCTTTTGATTTAAGTGATGTTTAATTATGGTTTAAGTTTGAAAATGCCTTTAAGTATGATACTAAATGATTATTTATGATCACATTTGGTATAGACATTGAGGAGAATTGATTTGCCCAATCCAAGTGTTAAAGGACAATTTGGAAGAGAAGGTTGGTGTTAGTTTTGTGGCTTGCTTTTGGTTGCTTTTAGAGGTAAGTACAAACTTTGGATAAATTGGATATGTTTGCATGACATTTAGGCTTAACACATTTTGGCTAGAAAATATGTTACGTTACTTGATGCATTGATTATGCATGAACTTTGTGCTATGACATGTGTAATGTCATAAATGTATTAAATGCATTGTGAAAAGCCATTGTTAATAGCTAAATTGTGTAAAATATGAAATATGTGTATTATTTAAAAATGGCCCAAAGTGTTTGGATAATGCCATTTGTTATGTATCCATTAAGGGATATATTAAAAAGCCATTGGTAATGGCTAGATTGCATAAAATGTGAATTATGTGCAAATACCCAAAATAATTGGGTAATGTGTTATAAATGTAAAATGTGATACATTATGATTATATGTTGATAAATGATGATATGAAATGAGAAAAATGAGAAAAGAGTCAACGTGTCATGTTGATAATAAGAAAATGAGGCAATGTGCCTAGCTTGTTTATGGAAAAATGAGAAAGAAATTGATGATGGAAAATATGAAATAATTATATGCCTAGTATGTTCTTTAATTTTCAGAGTTCTGTGATTGGTGGCATGCCTATGAGGTTATCCTCATTATTTGCCTTCGGGGCTAGCTTTTGAGCAACTATTTATTTGTCTTTGGGCTAGACGTTGGACATTACTTGCCTTTGGGCTAGATGCTTGGCATCACTATGATTTGCCTTTGGGCTAGAAGCTGGGCATCACTTGCCTTCAGGCTAGACATTGGGTGTGAATATGGACCAATCCAATAACTCTAGAATTTGAATAGCATATTAGATCCTTTAGGCCCATGCTTGTGTTTGTTCTTATGCGAATTGTAAAATGATTGAGAAATATGTTTAAAATGAATTAATATGTCACGTGAATGAATTGGTATGCCACATAGTGACATGATATACACAGGCATTGTGCATTGGCATTGCATTTGAGCTTTATTGTTATCATCGTTTGTACCGCTAAGCTTTTAACTTAGCACAATTGTAAATTTATCGTGCAAATGACAGGGGCGATCCGGTAGAGCCAGAGAGTTCTACCAGACTAGGTCGGGTTTAGATTGAGGTTGCTTGTTGCGTTGATTTTTTCACGTCAAGATCAGAGCCATTTTACCATCATGCATATATATATTATATAATAGTACAATTTGTTATGATATATTTTATGATTATATTTTTGGAGAATAAATGGTAATCATAGAGAATGTTTCGGGATAAACTGTGTAATGTGAGATTTTAAATGTGTTTTAATATGAGTATGTTTATTTATAAATGTTTTGAGAAGATATGTAGAAATTGTGAAGTATTAGTGAAATGGTGATGTGATATTATTAGGAGTTGTTTTATGCAGGTTGTGATTTTGTTGGAATTTGGGAATGTCCAAATTACAGACAAAACTATTACAAATTTTTTTCAGAGATTTTTTTGCAAAATATTATTTTAATAACTGTAATAAATAAAGAATATTTTATTACTATATATATATATTAAGGTATTAGAGAATTTAAACTGTAAAGTGAAAAATTTTATTAAACCGGATTGTGATATTTTTATATTGTATATGCGTATTTTACATATACTGGGTGTATGTATTATACGCATATAAGGCATAAGGGTGTTACATTTATTTTGGTATTAGAGCCTAGGTTTAAGGTTCTCTATCTAGGTGGGTTGTTAGGGAGAGAAAACGGAGATTTTAAATTATGATATATGCATTGGCATTGTCATTTTATCTAATCTCTGATGTGTCAATGTATGTTCGATGTAGCGGATATGAGTTGAGATAACATTTGGGTTACATAGATCAGAGTGGCGCAGTGAAAGCGTCATTCTAGAGATTATATATTGATAATTTTTAGAACTTTTAATTTGAAATTAAGATTCTAGTTGATTCAATTAATAAATAAGTGAAATTAAGGAAAATAATCTAAGAAATAATTTAAGATATGAAATAAAACATTTGAGAGATGAGTATGATAGTCACAGGAAATTCAATATGTGTACTGTAAAGAGATATTATTCAAATTTTTTGACAAATCTAAGAATGTGGGATGAGTTTAAAATTTAATGCAAAGTTTCTCTATATGTTAGAATTCAATATATAAATTTCACAATTTTTAAAGATGGATCCCTAATTAAGAAAAATAGAAGAACACATATTGTTGGAGCAGTTCCAACAACTCGAAATATGTAGAAATTGAGAAACATATTTAAAAACTATGACAAATCGACCCAGAAAAATATGAAACTTTACATACCATATCATATGTATTCCTAGAAAATATGGCTAAAATTTCATGAATTTTATTAAGGTTTGATACCTAGAAAAAAAATGGATAACCAAGTGCTGTCAGAGAAATTAATAAAGAGACAGATTTTGTGGGTTTGGAATACTTAAATTCTAAATATTGTAAATCAACTTGGAAAATATAAAAGTTTAAATATAATTTCATATGTGTGTCAAGTGCATATGGTTAAAAGCTCAAATTCTTTTATAAAGAATTGTTAAGTAAAAAAAAATTGAAGGTGAGTTGACATGAAGCGAGAAAGTTAAGCGGATTTGTGTAAGTAAGTAATAAATTAATTTTAGGTGATAAATGAATGGAGAAAATTATATATATATATATGTATATGGATGGTTAAAGGTATGAAGAAGGAATATGAAATTTTTAATAATTTAGAACAAAGAATTCTTAATTAGAAATTAAAGAGAGAAATGGTATATGATTGCAAAATTATTTATTATGGAAATATATTGAGAATATATTAATATGAAGTATAGTATTGGTTAAATCAAGAGTAAATATGACTAAGTAAGGATTTAAATGTTGTTCCTTATATTGAGTAATTAAAATATAAATCTACATAAATGGATTACTAAGTTAAAGTGAGTTGAGGTTATGTCCACAATCCATTTTTGAATGCATGATTAATATGTGTTCATTGAGGTGTTTTGAGGAAAAGAATATTATGAGATAGAGTAATAAATATGTTTTTGGAATATCTAAGGTGGATATAAAAATTTAATAATGGATATAAGATGATTGTATAATAAATGACTCTTTAATTTATTCCATGAAGGGTAGTTGATTGAGTAATCAAAATATGATTTAGTTGATTTAAGTGAATAGAATAAATTGAAATATAAAGAGTAAATCGTGGGAATAGTTGTAATTGATATTAAATGATTATCAAAAATAGCAATGAGATCAATTCATCAGAGGAGTTGAAAGTATGATTTATATAAAGAGAATTTGACATTTCTATGTAAAAGAAAAAAAAAACGCAACGGGAATTAAAAATTTTGGAAGTTAGTGATCGAAATGATTTGAAATATATGGATGTAATATTATATCGAAAAACTGAATTTGTGATTTGAATTTTGAGTTAAAGTGTACATGGGATATAAATAAATGGAGAATTTATATTTATTAATGATCTTTATAAACGATGTTATGCAAATAATTAAGTGTATTTGTAAGAGAGGAGAATAAATGATTATATGGTTAGTACATACTTTTATAACATTTAATTTAATTGGTAATGTATGCTATTATGCATGTGGGCATTCTTTAATGAATAAAGATATTCTTAAAATTAACATGCATAAATGAGTATGTGGTTAAAATTGACATGAGAAATAATATTTTTTTGTGTGGAAGGGAACAAGTATGGAAAATATAAAATATCATTAAAAGTATGAACTATGTTAAAAATGACCTGAAAAGATGATAATGAAAATATGAAATTGGGATGGAATATAAAATGCAACATAATATGTATGTGTTTGTGAAAAATGATAAAATGTGGGGATGAGTCACATTGTAAATGTGACATATGATTATGTTAAGTGAGTATGTGAATTATGGAATATGATAATTGTATGGAAATTTGAAAAAATTCATAAATGAGATAAAATATGAAAGTAATCATGAGTGAGTTGATCACTTGATAAATTTGAAAAATTATGGAAAGGAAGTGAAATATAGATATGAATGTAGGAATTGAGAAAAGTGTTTAAAAATATAAATATATATATGATATGAATAATGAAGGAATGATAATAGTAAAGTAATAACGTGTATAAAATGTGTAATTTTGAGATGTCATGGGCATGTGACCACCGAGTCATGGATGTAACAATGAGATAAAAACTGTTTAAGAAAACTTGTAGTGCAAGCAATGTTTATTTGTAACCCACGGGTGTGGGCTTGAGATGACACGATTGTGAAATGTATTTGATGAAATTGATAGTTTTGCTTTATGGGACACAAGCAAGATTTGGCGTTGGTGTAGTTGGAACTCATAATCTTATTTTTTAGAAATTTATATATGACTATAAATAGTGTATAAGTAGAAGAGAATTGTAAAAATATGATGAGCAACAAATGATGTGTAAGAAAATGATTATGTAGGCATGGCAACTATAAGTAATGTGAAGAGATAATAAATGAGCGGAATTATGAAAAGTGATTAAGAGTTATCTTGAACGTGTTTAAAAATGATATAATATGAATAAGTTGATAAAAATGACCTTTGAAGTGAATGAGACTAGGGGAAGTGATTAAGGTAAGAGCTGGTCATGAGAATTATGTGGGAACTGTATGGAAAAAAAAGTAAAAGTAAAGTATATTGACTATATACAATATTGTTCGTAAATATTGTTCGTAAAGATGAATCCAAGAAGAATTAATATTTAAGAATATGTTTGACCTAATTAAGTTAGGTTATGAATTGAAACAAATTAATAAATTTAAAGTAAGCTGGAATTTGACTAAATGGAATAAGACTGTGATAGTCATATTGGGATAGATAGATCAATTGATCTAGAATATGAAAATTACATGTAATTATTGAGATTCAAAATATATATAATTGTATTAAGAATATGAGAGATATGTTATATTGTATATGATGTAATGTTCTGATATGTGTATATGGCTAGGAAAGGAGTTAAGATATATTAGTTATAAATGATTATAAGAAAAATATATTAACTATATTGTGATGGAAATGTATGTATATTTTGGGTTGATGAATAACATGTGAGAATGAATCTTAATAAGGAACTAAGATTTTTTTTGTTATATATTGATATAGTATAGAGAGTAAGATCAAGGTAAGGATGTGTAGAAAATTATTAAGTTAAGACTTGTTATTTGGAAATTGTTATTATTTGTGTTTTTTACAGATAATTTATTATGATTGGTTGATTAAATAGAAGGTATAATGATAAATTATGAAAATTATGAAAAGATTTTTGAGAATGACTCCAAAGGGGAGATGAGAAATTATGTGATTTGATGAAATAGTTATTTGATGAGACAATTAATTTCATATGAGATTTTAAGATTTTATTTTGAGTTGGATTGTTTATTACAGTACTGGATAATTTCGAGAACGAAATTATTTAAGGGGGAGATAATTGTAACATCCAAATTTTTTAAAAATTAAATAAAATAAATTAAAATTTAATTGGATAAATTAAATAAATAATTTTAATGAAAAATAAAAGGATTTTAAGTAAAAATTTAGAATGTATATGTGAAATATATATATGAAATATACATAAAGTATATAAAAGTCAACAAATGTCACCTCTTTTAAAAGAAAAGTCAAAGGTTAAGTGGCATTTTTGTAAATACACTTTGAAAATTAAAATTATTTAAATAATTTAAAAATAAATTATTTTTTATGGAAGATGTAATTTATAGTTTTATTAAATAAATAAATAAATAATTAAAATAATAATAAAATAGTTAGTGAAAGATGATGGAGAAATTTAAATATTTATTAAATATTAAAATAAAATATTTTTTAGTGGAAGATGATAATTAGCATTTTACAAATAATTAAAAATAATTAATTAAATATATAATAACATATTATATATATATATATGGCTAAAATGAAAGTAGAAGGAAAGAGAAATATTTGTCATCTTCATCTTCTTCTTCTTCATGTTTGGACGTTCCACCATAACTAAAGAACTCAAAAATTTTCTTCTTTAAAGCTTCAAGAATTAAAGAAATTTAAAGGTTTCAAGTGGAATTTTAGTGATTTCTACTATAAATACTAAGTTTTCTACCTCTTTCTTTGGAAATCCATAATTATTTGAATATGTTGATTTTGGATTTTTGGAGTAGCATGTTTTAATGGCCTAATTGGGTATGAATGAAGTTGTTTTGAGTAGTTAATAATGAGTTTAAGGTTTGATTGAAGAAATGGTTGAATTTAAGTTGAGTTTGGTGAAGAGAGAGAAGTTAGGGTTATGTAACTTTTGGATTTGTGAAATCATGGGTTTTAATTGTGCAATTTGGTTTTAAATGTGTTATTTTGATGCATGAACAAGGATTTTAAAGTCAAATATTGGATTTGGCTAAGTTTTAATAGAGTTTTGAAAATGGAAGTGTTGATTTAGGGCTTTGGAAAAAGAATTTTCAAAGTATGGTAAATTGTTTGATTTTAATGTTTAGAGCATGTTATTTAATGATATAAGTGATGAATATAAGTTTAGATTGATAATTGGATTGAGTTGGAATGGAAAACCTTCAATGGTGAAGGTTATGCCATTTTTAGGTTTTAGTACTAAAGTATGTGTTTAACTAATATAATTGGCTTAAACATATTAAAATATATTTATAATAATATAGATAAACTTAGAACACCAAATTGAATTGCTTAATATAGTTTTCTAAAGTTAAATTAAGGTTGGGCTTTATTTTAGGGTTTTGATTTAAGTGATGTTTAATTATGGTTTAAGTTTCTAAATGCCTTTAAGTATGATACTAAATGATTATTTATGATCATATTTGGTATAGGCATTGAGGAGAATTTATTTGCCCAATCCAAGTATTGAATGGAAAGTTAGAAGAGAAGATTGGTGTTAGTTTTGTGGCTTGCTTTTGGTTGCTTTTAGAGGTAAGTACAAACTTTGGATAAATTGGGTATGTTTACATGGCATTTGGGTTTAACACATTTTGGTTGGAAAATGTGTTAAGTTACTTGATGCATTGATTATACATGAACATTGTGCTATGACATGTATAATGTCATAAATGTATTCTAAAAAATATTTTTAATGGCTAAATTGTCTAAAATGTGAAATATGTGTATTATTTGAAAATGACCCAAAGTGTTTGGGTTATGCCATTTGCTATGTACGGATTAAGGAAATTATTAAAAAGCTATTGGTAATGGCTAGATTGCATAAAATATGAATTATGTGCAAATATCCAAAATAATTGGGTAATGTGTTGTAAATATAAAATGTGATACATTATGATTATATGTTAATATATGATGATATGAAATGAGAAAAATGAGAAAAGAGGCAACGTGCCAAGTTGATAATGAGAAAATGAGGCAATGTGCCTAGCTTGTTTATGGAAAAATAAGAAAGAAATTGATGATGAAAAATATGAAATAATTATGTGCCTAATATGTTCTTTAATTTTTAGAGTTTTGTGTTTAGAGGCATGCCTATGAGGTTATCCTCATTATTTGCCTTTGGGACTAGTTTTTGAGCAACTATTTAATTTGCCTTCGGGCTAGACGTTGGATAACACTTGTATTTGGGCTAGATGCTGGGCATCACTATGATTTGCCTTGAGGCTAAATTGAGGTTGCTTGTTGAGTTCATTTTAAAATGTTTGAGAAATATGTTTAAAATGAATTAATATGTCACGTGAATCAATTGGTATGTCACATAGTGACATGATATACACAGGCATTGTGCATTGGCATTGCATTTCCGCTTTATTATTATCAAAGTTTGTACCCATAAGCTTTTAGCTTAGCGTAATTTTGAATTTATCGCACAGATGATAGGGGCAATCCAGTATAGCCGGAGAGTTCTACTAGACCAGGTCGGGTCTAGATTGAGATTGCTTGTTGAGTTGATTTTGCCATGTCAAAATCAAAGCCATTTTTCCATCATGCATATATATATATATATTATATCATAGTACAATTTGTTATGATATATTTTATGATTATGTTTTTGGAGAATAATTTTAAATTATAGAGAATATTTTAGGATAAACTGTGTAATGTAAGATTTTAAATGTGTTTTAATATGAGTATATTTATTTATATATGTTTTGAGAAAATATGGAGAAATTGTGAAGTATTGGTGAAATGGTGATGTGATATTACTGGGAGTTGTTTTATACAGGTTGTGATTTTGTTGGAATTTGGGAATGTCCAAATTACAGATAAAACTCTGACGAATTGTTTTTAGAGATTTTTAAGTAAAATGTTATTTTGATAACTATAATAAATAAATAATATTTTATTACTAAATATATATATATATTAAGGTATTTGAAAATTTAAATTGTAAAGTGAAAAATTTTATTAAACCAGATTGTAATATTTTTATACTGTATATGTATATTTTATATATACTGGGTGTATGTATTATACGTATATAGGGTATAAAATTATTATATTATTCATCAACCCAATATATATATATATATATATTCCAATCATAATATATTTAACATGTTTTTCTTATAATCATTTATAACTAATATATCTTAACTCCTTTCATAACCATATACATTTTAGAACATTACATCATATACATTATCACATATCTCTCATATTTTAATACAATTATATACATTTTGAATCTCAATAATTACTTGTAAACTTAACATATTCCAGATTAATTGATCTAACTATCATCATATGACCATCGGAGCCTTATTCTATTTTAATCAACCTTTAGCTTATTTTAAATTCATCATTCTGCTTCAATTCAAAACATAGCTCTATTAGGTCAAATTTATTCTTAAATTTTAATTCTTTTGGACCTATCATTACAAATAATATTCATTTCCCCTAGTTCACTCACTTTAAACGTTATTTTTGTCAACTTATTCATATTATACCATTTTCAAACACATTCAATATAACCCTTACTCACATTTCATAATTCCTCTCAGTATCATTTTCTCACATTTCATATAGTTACCATATTTACATAATCACTTTCCTTGCACACCATTTATAGTTCATCATATTTTCATAATTTCTTCTTTTTCCATACTGTCTACAGTCATAAATAAATTTCTAACATAAGGTTATGAGTTTAACTATACCAACCACAAATCTTGCTTGTATCTCATGAAGCAAAACTATTAATCTCTCCAAACGTATTTCACAGTCGTGTCATCTTAAGCCCACGCCCGTGGGTTACAAATAAACATTGTCTACACTATAACTTTTTCTCAAACAGTTCTTATCTCGCCGCTACGTCCATGACTCGATGGTCACACACCCATGACACCTCAAAATCACACATTTTCTCTCTAAACTTTTACTATATGAAAAGTTAATGCATATCAACTCTGTTTTACAACAGTTTACCCTAATTCATTTGTTCTTTATTAGTGTAGACCCTTAATTTTTGACCCAGTCCGGTCCAATATATTTAAAATAGTCCAAAATAATTTGTGTTGTCCAATATATTTTAATTAGTCCAAAATAATTTTTGTTATCTTAATTAAATAATTTTTGCTTTAGTATCTAATTTTTATTAATAAAAATAAAAATAAACAAATAAAAATCAAAAAATAAAAAATAAAAAATCGGCGATGATTTTTTCGTCGCCGAAAACCAGCGTGCAGGCCAGTCCTCGCCCCTGCCGCAGGCAACTGCGGCAATTTTTTTCACCAGCGCAATTTTTCCGCAGCAGTTTTTTTTTCGCCAGCAAAATTTTTTCGATGTAAATTTTTCCGAAACCTAATGCAATTAAGTTTCAGTTTCCTTTTCTTATCAATATTAGTTTCCGTGAATAACTAGGAATGAACCATAAAATTCTTCTATAAATAAGACCAAAAACAACACAAAAAGGAAAGAAAGAAATCGGATGAGAAATTGGTCAAAAATTGGATCCGAAACTAAGTAGGAAAGGCAGTGAAGCAACCTAATTTCATTTTTGAGAGAAAAGCAATTCAAGCAATTCAAAGGCAGCAAAGCTTGTCTTTGTTTTTGTTCATCCAAGAAGCAAT
Organism: Garcia nutans; assembly: GCA_947685225.1. Lineage (NCBI taxonomy): Eukaryota > Viridiplantae > Streptophyta > Magnoliopsida > Malpighiales > Euphorbiaceae > Garcia > Garcia nutans. Next base: position 24,900,771 of record CANTUV010000044.1, read on the forward strand.
TTTTGGTGTAACCTGCGAACCAAGGTTTGAGTTCTTAATTTCTTTTTGTTTTTTTCACAGTAGCTTAATCATCTGTTTTTTTCTTTTAATTCAAAAACCCTAGAACCTCAATTCACTTTTTCTAAAGTTTAAAAACCTTAATTCATTGCTTTGTTTTCCAAAAAGTTTAAAGTTGTTAATTTTGTTTCTTCAAAACCCCAAAACCCTAATTTGCTTTCTAAATTTTCAAAACCCTAAATTGAGTTCTGTTTCTTTCCAAAAGCCCTAAAAACTTCTTTTTTGCTTCAATAAACTTTAAATCATTTTCATAAAACTTCATAAAGATATCAATTGTTTTTTTCAAATTCTAAAAATTAATTCATTCCCCAAAACCCTAAATCAAAAATCCTAAAACCCTAATCAAACTCCAAAAACCAAAACAGTGAACCCTAACCCCCTTAAAACCTTAAACCCTAATTTTTTCTAAACCCTAATCCTTTAAAACTTTAAAAACCATATAAACACAAATGTTATAATTTTACATAGTAAGCTTAAAACATAATTCAATGAGTAACTGTAAGTCATAAGTATAAGTATTTTAAAGTGTTCAAACCCTAATTTCATGATTTTACCACTCTAACACTAATTTGGTTAATCAAAGAATTTTATCAACCTTTTAAAATATAAAATCTTAATCTATTTTAATTCCTTTAAAAACTCACAGTAGCTTCCAAAACCTTAAATACAAGGAATCTTAAATAGAAACAGTAGCCTTAAATTGAATCTTTATTTGCTTTATTCAATTTTATATTTGATTATGCTTTGATTTATTTTATATGCTTTAATTTATTTAAGTTCAATGCTTGGTTTATTCAATTTATCATGGATGGATGTTTACTTTCTATTAATGTTTAATACCTTTGATGAATGATTTATTTATAATGAATGGTTATTTACTTTTATCAATTTATTTAGATTTCCAAATGTTGTAAGAGGTATGTTTCCACTTGGTGGGTACCTCATTAGTTAAATATCATGTAATTTAAATTGCTTTTCTATTTTAGAACCAATGTAAAGGACATGTTTCTACCTTTCAGTGGGTGTCCTATTTAGGCATGGGATGTAAGGACATGTTTCCATCCTTGGATGGGTGTCCATTTATTTGTTTTGCTTGGACATTGCTTTGATTTTAAATATATCGATGCTTTATTTTAATTATCGTGTGTAATATGGATAATATTGTTATACTTAAGAATTCTATAATATTAAGACCTGTAAAGGAGGCCGGTTCTAATGAACCGAGCATTGTGGGGTTCTGGGCCATTTCTCACTTTTCCCACACGTACCCAACTTTTAGAACCCATTAGGGGGTTGGGGATTCCTTAGGAATCGAGTCATCCACCCCTTTCTTTTTCCTGGCCCGTTCGGTGGCGACTCCATTTTCTTCGGACTTAGGTCCGTATTCTCTAAGGCCCCGAGCCTAAACAGTGCTGAAGTCGCAAGAACCATTCCACCGGGAGTGGGGGCAAAACTCTCAGCTCACAATTAGCCTAAGCACATGATTCAACAACATTCTCGTCAATAACTCATATATATATATCTATATCCATTCACATACCAATTCTATAATATTATTCAATAAAACTCTATTTTCAATCTTAGTATCCATTTACTAATAATTATGCCAAAATAAATAAATTCCAAGTTTAAACTTTCATAAACAAACCAGCAAACTTATATCAATATATTTACATTAAGTTTCATTCAATAACACTTATCTTTAATTAGATTTTGCACTCCCCTGTTTAGTAAACATTGATTATTCTATCATAATTTCTATTTACTTATTCTAGTATTTTTTTTCTTCTTTGCAAAATCATGAATATACATAGTTTTACAATATAAATTAACAATCAATGCCATACTTGACTCTACTATAATTAAACACTAATCTTTACTTTCTGCGTAATTAACTATCAAATTACTATCACCATTCATCAATATTACTAGCCGCATAATCTTTTACTCTTCCCCTTATAAATATTCTTAATCATTTTTATAATGTCCAACATAAAGATTAATAATAAATATTAACTCTTCACTTACCTATATCTAATGTACATATAGTTCCTACTTCTCCCAACATACAATTAATTTCCAAATTCATACTTCCAATCATTAATCAATTACAAGTTATTATCTATCATTAAGTATTTAAATAGCATTAAACTAACCATTTATATGGTACGAATTAATTCAAAATTTCATTCAAAAACCCAGTTGTGTCAAATTAATATCGCACTGATGTATTTCAAATTATTTATGTCATTAGCTTTCAAATTCTTTGATAATCTAATATCAATTACAAATACTCCCATAATTTACTCCATATATTTTAATCTATTTCATCCACCTTAAATCAATTGGATCATGTCTTAATTAGTCAATCAACTACCATTCATGAAATAAATTAAAGAGTCATTTATTATATAATATCGTATATCCATTATTAAATATTTTCATTCACCTTAAATATTCCAAAAAAAATGTTTATTATCCTTTTTCATAATATTCATCTCCACATAGCGTATCAATGAACACATCTCAATCATGCAACCGAATATGAATTGTACATATAACCTCAATTCACTTTAACTTAATAATCCATTTATATAAATTATATTTTAATTGCTCAATATAAGGAACAAAATTTAAATTCTTACTTAGTGATAGTAAATCTTGACTTAATAAATACTATGCATCATATTAATAAATCCTCAATACATTTTCATAATAAACAATTCATTGTCATATATCCTTTCTCTCTTTATATTTAATTATGAACTCTTTGTTCTAATTTACTAAAAACTCCATATTCCATCTTCACACCTCTACCCATCCATATATATATATTTTCATAATTTTCTTCAACCATTTATCACCTGAAATTAATTTATTACTCACTTACGCAAATTCACTTAACTTTCTCACTTTCATGTCAAGCTCATTTTAAATTTTAATTCCTTACCAATTCTATATAAAAGATTATAAACTTTTAACCATGTGAATTTGATACACATATGAACTTATATTTAAAATTTTATATTTTTTCAAGCTGATTTACTATATTTAAAAATTAAGTATTCCAAATCCACAGAATCTGTCTCTTTAATAATTTCTCTGGCAGTACCTAGTTATCCATTTTTTCAGGTATCAAACCTTAATAAATATTCATGAAATTTTAACCATATGTTCTAAGAATATGTATTATATTATTTATAAAGTTGCATAATTTTTTGGGTTGGTTTGTCATGGGTTTTAAATATATTTATCAATTTCTACAGATTCTAAGTTGCTGGAAGTACTCCAACATTCTGTGTTCTTTTATTTTTCTTAATCAGTAATTCATCTGTAAAAATTATAAAATTTTATATATTGAATTCTAAAATATAGAAAAACTTTTCATTAAATTTTCAAGCTCATCCAATATTCCTAGATTTGTCCAAAAATTCAAATAATATCACTTTGCAGTACACATATAGAATTTTCTGTAACTATCATGCTTATCTTTCAAACTTTTTATTTCATATCTTAAATTATTTCCTAGATTATTTTCCTTAATTTCACTTATTCATCATTTGAATTGGCTATGAATCTTAATTTCAAATAAAATTTCCAAAAAATATTAATCTATAATCTCCAGAATGACGCTTTCACTGCGCTACTCTGATCTATGCAACCCAGACGCCATCTCAATTTATATCCGTTACATCGAACGGATATTACCACATTAGAGATAGGATAAAATGTCAATGCCAATGTATGTATCACAATTTAAAATCATATTTAAAATCCCAATTTTCTCTATATAACAACCCACCTAGGTTAAGAACCTCAAATCTAGGCTCCGATATAAAATTAAATTTAACACCCTTATATCCTATATACGTATAATATATACACCAGTATATGTAAAATACTCATATAAAATATAAGAATGTCACAACCCGATTTAGTAAAAATGTTCACATTTCAAATTTAAATTCTCAAATACTTTATAATGCATATTTAAATAATAAATAAAATATTTATTATTAACTATATGTTCCAAAATAGTATTTTATCTGAGAATCTTTAAAAAAATTCGCTAGAGTTTTGTCTGTAATTTGAATATCTCAAAGTTTCAACAAATACAACCTGCATAAAAATACTCCCAATAAATAATAATTTACCATTTCACCAATACTTCTCAATCATCTCCCATTTCCCTCAAAACATTTATACTTATACATATATATATATATATATATATATATTTATATCAAAGCACATGCTCACAAACCTCATTATCCAATTTATCTAATGAGTCTTTATATTCTACAATATAAACTTTAAAAACATAAACATAATATACATAATATCAAAGTGTACTATAACATAAAATATACACATGATGACAACTAGCTTGATCTTGTAGTAGCAAAAATTATCTCAAGTCTAGACCCAGCCAGATCTAGTAGAACTCTCCGAGTCTACTGGATCACCCCCATCACTTGCGCGATAAATTATACTCGAGCTAAGCTAAAAGCCTAGCGGTATAAACTTTGATAATAATAAAATTGTAAAATAATGCCAATGCAAAATGCATTTACATGTTGTTTCACAATGTAGTACTCAATTTCATTTTAAAACATAATCTTTAATTATTTTACAATACACATAAGCACAAACACAAGCGTGGGCCTAAATGGTCTAATATGTCATTCAAATCTCAGAGTTACTATTTTGATCCATAATGGCACCAAGTGTCTAGCCTCGAAGGCAAATCAAAGTAATGCTCAAAAGCTAGCCCCGAAGGCAAATCATATCACAATGACGCCAAGCATCTAGCCCTGAAGTCAAATCAATGTATTGCTCAAAAGCTAGCTCCGAAGGCAAATAATGAGGATAACCTCATAGGCATGCTGCCAAATACAAAACTCTAAAATTTGAATAACATACTATGCACACAAATAATTCATATTTTCCATATTCAACTTTTTCTCATTTTTTCCATAATCAACTAGGCTCATTGCCTCATTTCTTATTATCAATTAGTCACATTGTCTCATTTCTCATTATCAATTAGACACATTACCTCATTTTCACATTTTTCATTACATTGCATCATTTTCATTCAATTTTGTTTTTCATTCATATCAATTTCATTTCATTTTAATTCATCATTGCATCTCAATGTTTCACATTTCATATCAAAATCACATTACCCAAATATTTTGGGGCATTTTCACATAATTCACACATTTTTCATTTTATGCAATTTAGCCATTAGCAGTGGCTTTTTAACATGCATATAATGCATATACAACAAGTCACATATCATAGCACATTATTTATGAATGTTCAATTTATCAAGTAGCTCAACACATTTTTCACCCAAAATGTGTTAAGCCCAAATTTAATGCAATTATGACTCATTTATCAAGAATTTGTTCATACCTTAGAAAGCACTTAAAAGCAAGCACAAAAACTCCCACAAACCTTCACTTCCAAGTTGTCCTTCAATACTAAGGTTGGGCAAATCACCTCTCGTTAATGCCTATACCAGATAAGATTAAATACAATCATTTAATATCACATTTTAAGGCATTACAAGAATCAAATCTTAATTAAACATTACTCTAATCAAAATCCCAAAATATAGCCTTTCCTTACTTTATATTGTCCCAAGATGGAAAACAAGAGGGGGGTTGAATTGGTTTCTTGAGGAATGATGGCAAATAGAAAAAAAGAATTTAAAAACTCAACAGCAAGAAATGTAGAAGAAATAAATGGTTGAGTAGTGAGTAGAAGAAAGAACACACAAGATTTATAGTGGTTCAGATTTTCTCCAATCCTACATCCACTTTCTTAACAACTTGTTAAGGTTCCGATAACTTTGAGTTTTCTTCTTACAAGCTTAACTCTAACTTTACAATTAGTTTGAGATCATATACCTTACAACCCTTGCAAGAGTTTTTCCTAGGCTTACTCTCACAACCTAAGTGTTTCCAAGCTCACACTCAAACTTTTACAATGGTGTTTTCAATGCTTACATCCAACACTCATTAAAATTTAAATGTTAATTGTAGTAATAAAAGAAAATATGTTGCTTGGCTATTAAATTCAGAATCATCCTATTTTTAACAGAATAATGTGAGAATATATAGCCAATGTGGTCTAACTAGCCGTTATAGATAGTGAGAAATAAGTCTTGGTAGTTTAGACCTTGTGTTAATAGACTGTTTGAAGCAGTTAGCGATCGTCCTTTATACTAGGACGGTCGCGCCAATGTCTTCAGCGGTCGCCCTTATATAAGGGATGGTCGCTGCATTCAAAATTGCTTCAACAATCGAATTTAAGTGCTCTGCTGCTGGAATCTTGCCCATGCTGTGGTTGTCGGGACGATAGCTCATAAGCTAGGTGCGGTCGCCCTTTTTTAATATTGAAGTAGGTTTATAACGGTTATTACACGTGGCATTCTTTAACTGGGCAAAATTTTCCAAAATATGAATGTCGCAATCGCCCTAGGTGCCAATTAGCGGTAGAATTAAGAGACTCTCTTCGAACTTCTGGGTGCACCTGAGCACGTGAACACTACTGTTAGTTTGAGTAATTTTCTCTTGAGTCAGTAGAGCGGTCGCAGATTTGCAAGGACGGTCACTATATCCACCGTGCTTGTCACCATGAACCTTGCTGGAATTTGGATGATTTGGGTTACTCATGTTGCGGTCATCCTTGTTAGTTGGACGGTCGCTCATGTTGATGGGCGGTCTCTACTGTGGTCGAGTTTATGACCACGAACCATACTGTGATATGGTTTCATCCTTCAATTCAATGGGGTGGTCGTCTCCACAGTTGTGCGACCACTAAATGTGCCCTGTGTTGACTTTTTTGAAATAATCTAATCCTGCAACAAGGTTCTTAAAACACATGTTAAATAAGTCATTCAATTTGAGTTGTCAAGGATCAAAATTGAGATCATTTGGCTAACAGTCTCCCCCATTTTGACTTTGACAATCAAATGGAATGATGATATAAAGTGAAAGAAATGTAAGTTCAAGGAAAGAAATTTAAACTTCTCATGTATTGAGGGTTAATACATTTATGGAGGAATTCTATAAAGCTCCCCCTAAACATATGCATGCATCATGTTTATTTTGGAGTGTATACCTTATAACTTGGCACATACACAGACAAATTTATATAATAACCCACATACACTTTACACACATGTATATTTCTCCCATATGAATATTTCTCCCCCTTTGTCATAGGCAAAATGCATAATGTAAGAGAGATGACAAAGATAATAGGCAGATTATGAACATAATGTATAAAAACCATAAAGTTATTAGAAATAGGGCAGTACAAAGGATGTCAAAGACAATAATAGTAAGAGAGAAAAGAAAAAAGAGAAACAACAAAATAGAAATAGAAACATTAAAAGTAAACTAATCTGAATCTTCATCCTCATCTAGCTCTTCTTCTTCTATAGGAGCTTTTCCCTTATCAAGAGGGACATTGCTGGTAGAGCTAGTGCTGATGGATTCTTCTTCTTCAGGGGGGCTCTCTGTATGATTACTTATATCCCAATCCTCAAGATTACATTGAGGTAAATTCATTTTGCCTTGCATATGATACGAACCAGCCACGAGGTAAGGATCCATTGGTGCTTCCAAATGAGCCATTTACTAGGAGCAGAGCTAAGAAGTTTGGAGCAGCTATGGGATTGCATATTCAAGATCAAATTTCAAAGGAAGTGACTGAAATGGCAATGGAAAAGTGCACAATAGAGCTTGAAGAAGGCACGCCAAAGATGATTATGATGCTTAGTGTGGAATCTAAAGGTTAGCTAAAGAGAAAATAATAAAGCGAGTGAGTGTAGAAAGGGAAAAGAGGCCGAGAGTCAAAAGAAAGTAAGCAAACAAATAAATGGCCCATTGGTGAGAGAAAATAAGCAAGGAGAAAAAGCAAAACATACTTTTTATGCAAGAGCAAGAGAGATAGATGTAGGGCAGTCTGTACTCATTATTATGTATAAAGAATCGTTACTTGCTGACAGTGAAGAATCTCTTGATTCTTTACCTTCTAGTTTTGTGTCTTTGTTGCAGGATTTTAAGGATGTGTTTCCTGAAGACCTTCCTAGTTGTTTGCCGCAATTAAGAGGGATTGAACATCAAATTGACTTCATACCCGGTTCTACAATTCCAAACCGGCCAGCATATAGGAGCAATCCTATGGAGACAAAAGAGATGAAAAGACAAGTTGAAGAGCTTTTGGAGAAAGGCTTGGTTCGCGAGAGCCTTAGTCCTTGTGCCGTTCCAGTCTTATTAGTACCCAAGAAAGATGGTTCTTGGAGGATGTGTGTTGATTATAAGGCTGTGAACAAGATTACTGTGAAATATAGACATCCCATTCCTAGACTTGATGACATGTTGGACGAATTGCATGGGGCGAAATATTTCACAAAGATTGATCTTATGAGTGGTTATCATCAAATTCGCATGAAGCCTGGAGATGAATGGAAGACTACCTTCAAAACGAAATATGGTTTGTATGAATGGTTAGTTATGCCTTTTGGTTTATCTAATGCACCTAGTACTTTCATGAGATTAATGAACCATGTTTTGAGAGCTTATTTAGGTAAGTTTGTGGTAGTTTACTTTGATGATATTCTGATTTATAGCAAAACTGAGGAAGAACATGTTGAACATGTTAGGAAAGTGCTTGAAATCCTTAGGGAGCAAAACCTTTATGCTAAGCTTAAGAAGTGTTCTTTTTGTCTAGATAGGATTGTTTTTCTTGGTTTTGTTGTAAGTATGCAGGGAATTGAAGTTGATCAAGAGAAGGTGAAAGCTATCCAAGAGTGGTTGAATGCTTCAAGTGTGACAGAAGTGAGGAGTTTTCACGGATTGGCAAGCTTCTATAGGAGATTTGTCCCTAATTTCTCTACATTGGCAGCCCTCTTGACTCGCATAATCAAGAAAGAAGTGGGATTCATTTGGGGCAAGGAGCAACAAGAAGCATTTGATGCTTTGAAAGAGAAGCTTTCTACTACACCCGTTTTAGCTTTACCTAACTTTGATTCTACTTTTGAAATTGAATGTGATGCTTCTGGTGTAGGTATTGGAGCTGTTTTCATGCAAGAGAAGAAGCCCATTGCATACTTTAGTGAAAAGCTTAATGGAGCAAAGCTGAATTATTCAACTTATGACAAGGAGCTATATGCTTTGGTGAGAGCATTGAAAGTATGGGAGCATTATTTGCTGCCCAAGGAATTCGTGATCCATTCAGACCATGAATCATTAAAGCATTTGAGAGGGCAAGGCAAATTGAATAAAAGACATGCAAAATGGGTTGTGAAGATTGAGAAATGTGATCAAATACAAGCAAGGTAAAGACAATGTAGTGGCAGATGCACTTTCAAGGAGGTACGCTTTACTTAATGTTTTGAGTACTAAATTGCTTGGATTTGAATGTATAAAGGACTTATATTTTGGTGAATCTGATTTCGACAATGTTTATGATGCTTGTGAGCATGGTGCTTTTAATTCTTTCTATAGACATGATGGGTTTTTGTTTAAGGGTTTGAAATTATGCATGCCTAGATGTTCTATGAGAGATTTGCTAGTATTAGAATCACATTGTGGGGGTTTGATGGGGCATTTTGGAGTTGATAAGACTTTAGATATGCTAAATGAACATTTTATTGGCCAAATATGAAAAGGGATGTAATTCAGATTTGTAAGGCGTGTTTGGCTTGTAGGCAAGCTAAGTCTAAGTCTATGCCTCATGGTTTGTATATGCCATTACCCGTTCCTAGTTCTCCTTGGATGGACATCAGTATGGACTTTGTTTTAGGATTACCAAGGACTAAGAGGGGGAGAGATAGCATATTTGTGGTTGTTGATAGGTTTAGTAAGATGGCACACTTTATCCCATGTCATAAGAGTGATGATGCTAGTTTAGTGGCCGAACTCTTCTTTAGGGAGGTGGTTCGAATTCATGGGATACCAAAATCCATAGTTTCTGATAGAGACACCAAGTTTTTGTCTCACTTTCGGCGTGTGCTTTGGGGAAAGTTAGGTACCAAGTTGTTATTTTTCACCACTTGTCATCCTCAAACGGATGGACAAACAGAAGTAGTAAACAGAACTTTAGGTACCATGTTGAGAGCTTTAGTGGGTAAGAATTTGAGTTCTTGGGAAGATTGTTTGCCATTTATTGAGTTTGCTTATAATCGTGCTATTCATTCTTCTACCGGATATTCACCTTTTGAGCTTGTTTATGGTTTTAACCCACTAACAGTTTTGGATCTTGTTTCTTTACCTTCTCATGAGCTTGTTAGTTTAGATGGTGAGAAGAAAGCTAAATTGGTGAAAGAGATGCATGAGAAAGCAAGGGCGAATATTGAGAAAAGGAACAAGAGATATGCTGATTCTGCAAATAGAGGGAGACGTGAGATGAAGTTTCCAGTAGGAGATTGGGTTTGCTTCCAAAAGGAGAGGTTTCCAAATCAAAGGAAGAATAAGCTTGATGCATGTGGTGATGGTCCATTTCAAGTGTTGGCAAAGATCAATGATAATGCATACAAGATAGACTTGCCTGGTGAGTATAGTGTTAGTACTACTTTTAATGTGTCTGATTTATCTCCTTATGATGATGCAGATTTGAGGACAAATCTTTTTGAAGAGGGGGAGAATGATATGAACCAGCCACAAGGAAAGGATCCATTGGTGCTTCCAAATGGGCCATTGACTAGGAGCAGAGCTAAGAAGTTTGGAGCAGCTACAGGATTGCATATTCAAGATCAAATTTCAAAGGAAGTGACTGAAATGGCAATAGAAAAGTGCACAATAGAGCTTGAAGAAGGCACGCCAAAGCTGATTATGATGCTTAGTGTGGAAGCTAAAGGCTAGCTAAAGAGGTCCAACGTGCAAGAAAGGTCCAACGTGCAAGAAAGTTCCATGGGGGTTCATATAAAGCCTTGGGAAGTAATTTAAGGCCCATGGACAGCCCAAATAGTGTGGAGCGTGTTCTTATGTTGAAGGGATTTAGTTTGGTTGTTTCCATACTTTATATTTTCCTTAGTGGATTAGGATTCTGTTTCCATACTTTATATTTTCCTTCGTGGATTAGGATTTTGTTTCCATACTTTATATTTTCCTTAATGGGTTAGGATTTTGACTTTGTAGCTTTCCTTTTCCCATTAGAATTAGGGTTTTGAATTTATGTGTGCCTTTTAGTATAAATAGGGCCTTATTTTTCTTGTAAGGGGACTTTTTGACATATTATGATTAAAAATTTTCGAATTCTTCTACAAGTTCTTCTTGTGAATTTTCGTGTGAGAGAGATTAGAGTGGATTCTTTAATTCTTTCTTTGCATCAAGAATTAGGTTTACTTATCAACGAAAGTTGTGGTATTTTCCTTCTTCTTACCAACTAAATCCTTCAATCATAGTGAGTTCACGTCTCTTTATAGGCGTTGTGTTCCTTAGGAGGTGATTATCAAGTTTCAAGGAGTTCTCTACCATTGTTATACGTTGGGTTTGCTACCATCGTTGCTAAGGGTCCGCGTCAGCATGTCATATAGATCATGATGCATGTGAGATATTAGGTCAATCTTTTTGTTTAGGTGGTGGAATCTCTTAGATACACTTTTCTTGAAGTGAGAGAGTTTCCTTGAAAGAGATTTGATGGCTCTCAAAATGAGTTTTGTAGGAGAGCTAGTTTGGGTAGGTTTAAATGAGGAAGCCTTAGGAGGTAATTCAACAACAACTTCCAAAGAGTCTCCTTCTTCCTTAATCTTGGTCTTTTATTGTGCCTATCAACAACTCCTTTTTTGCCAAAGTAATACACATATGTGCCTTCAATCTTCCTAACACAGCCAGCATATTCTAGATAGTCTATTGTGATGGCACTTGAGTCAAGATTGAAAGGATTTCTCAAGGTAGCTAAGTTAAGATCATTGAGTAAGTTCAGGTGCCTAGCTATTTGAGTTATTTGGGAAAATAAGAAGAAGGTTCCAGTTCTTGTGACAACATGGTGATACAATGTGTCAATCAAGACTTTTGTTGTGTTTATTTGGATGTTATGGGTGAAAGCATATAAGAAGATTAGGTCTCTTTTTGTTACCTTTTCATTCCCATCACCCCTTTGGTGAATAGTATAGGTTATAATTATATGAAGCATCCAGTGGGTGAGGGACTTAATATGTCTAGCTTTTGACTCTTTCTCAAAGGATGTCTCCACAGAAATTTCTTGCCAAAAGGTAGAGAGGGTTTGGTTGGAGAAGGTTAAATCATTATAGGCGATGACTCCACCAACAGGAAAGTCCCAGATTTCTCCAAAGTCTTCTAAGGTTAAGGCTTGGTATTGGTCAAAAAGCTTAAATCTAACCCCATACCACCTTAGTGCAGAATTTGCACTCTTTTCAATCTGAAGGGACATAAGAAATTCCCTACTAAGACTAGAGTAACCTATATCATCAGGGAAAACAAATTTCCTCCAGCCAAGAACATCAAGTAGTCTCTCAATCTCTTCCTTAATGTTGAGGGCAGAGAGCATGCCACCAAATGGAGATTTGGTTCCTTCAAATTTCTTTCTTTTCAGCATAGCATATCTCACATCTTCCTCAGGAGTTTGGTGGTGAGGTTTATGAATTTTCTCACCTCTTCTAGATTGTGGAGGAGCATCTCGAGGTTCACTTATGGTGATTCCTAAAGGTTTCTTTCCTTTCCCTTTCCCTTTGGAAGTACTTCTCTTTTTGGGGGCCATGAGAACAGAAAAAGTGGAAGAAACTTGAAAAACAGAGAGTGTTTGAGAAGGAGATAATCTTGAGAGGATTTGGAGATATGGAGGGAAGTTTGTATGTTTTAAGTGATAAAAGACATATGTAACTGATATATGATGGTCTTAAATAGAAGAAATTAAGAGATTAGCTGTTTATGACTGTTGAAGGTTGGAAAATTGTGACTTGTCATACTGCTAACAGTTACAAAATTTTGAGCAGAGTTTACAGAGTGCAATCATCTATCTGTATAGGCGCGATCGCTAAAAGCACTATAGCGATCATTAGAATAAATTTAGCTCTCGCGAGTGGAGAGAATGTCTGTAATGGTTGAAACTATTCAAATTATTGCGACCGCTCATCAATGTTTCCCGACCGCTCGCTGAAGGGATAATTCAGATGAGTCTAATTGGCAAGATTGCGATCGCAATAATCATTGGAATGACCACGAGTATCTCAAAAAATGAAAGGGGCAAAAGTGATGGATTGTTATAGTTTTTAACAAAGTGATCAAAGTTGATGCCTAGAGATGTTTAAGAAATTTTTGTTAATCGGCAATATTTTATTCATTCATGGATGTTCCATCAATCATACCAAAATTATGCTTAATGAAGTTAAGCCTATCTTTATTCAAAGGTTTTGTAAATATATCAGCAAGTTGATTATGTGTATCTATAAACTCTAAAATAATATTTTGGTTTTGTACATTATCTCTCAAAAAATGATGTCTAATGTCTATATGTTTAGACCTAGAGTGTTGGATAGGATTTTTGGACAAGTTGATAGCACTAGTGTTATCACATTTAATGGGAATATTATTAAACACTTTACCATAGTCAAGCAATTGTTGCTTCATCCATAGCACTTGTGTGCAACAGAAACATGCCACAATATATTCTGCTTCTGCCGTAGACAAGGCTATCGATACTTATTTCTTACTATGCCAAGAAACTAGACAATTGCCAAGAAAGTGACATGCTTCTATTGTGCTTTTTCTATCCAAGATACTGCCGGCATAGTCTGCATTCGAAAAACCTAAAATATGAAATGATGTGCTTCTAGGATACCAAAGACCTAAATGCAATGTACCATTTAAGTATTTCAAAATTCTCTTAGTAGCATACAAGTGTGATTCTTTAGGGCAAGTTTGAAATCTAGAACAAAGACATACACTATACATTATATCAGGTCTAGAAGCGGTTAAGTAAAGTAGTAATCCGATAATACCTCGATATTTATTTTCATCTACTGCTTTACCATTTTCATCTTTTCCCAATTTCAAGGATGTGCTCATAGGAGTCTTGCTAGTCTTGCAGCCATCCATTCCAAATTTCTTGATGAGTTCCTTTGTATATTTGGATTGGTTGATGAAGATTCCATCTTTGCATTGCTTGATTTGCAATCCAAGGAAGAACTTGAGTTCAACCATCATGCTCATTTCAAATTCCCTAGTCATACAACAAGCAAATTCTTTGCACAAGGTTTCATTAGTTGCTCCAAATATTATGTCATCCATATAAATTTGCACAATTAAAATGTTATGTTTGTCCTTTTTAACAAAGAGAGTTGTGTCCACTTTTCCTTTTGAAAAATCATTTTCAAGTAAATATGCACTAAGTCAATCCATATAAAGCTTTGGTGAATTTGAAAACATGATTTGGAAAATTGTAGTTTTCAAAACCCGGAGATTGTTCAACATAAACTTCTTCTTTTATAAATCCATTTAGAAATGCACTTTTAACATCCATTTGAAAGAGTTTAAAATTCATGTGACATGCAAAAGCAAGTAATATTCTAATAGCTTATAATCTAGCTATAGGGGCAAATGTTTCATCATAATCAATGCCTTCTTCTTGATTATAGCCTTTGGCTACCAATCTTGCTTTATTTCTAGTGATGTAACCATTTTCCTCAAGTTTATTTCTATAGACCCATTTGCATCCTATGATTGAGTGATCATTAGGTCGAAGAGTGAGTTCCCATACATTATTTCTTTCAAATTGATTAAGTTCATCTTGCATTGCAATCATCCAACTCTCATCATTTAGAGCCTCCTCAATGGTCTTTAGCTCAATTTGAGAAAACAAAAGCAAAATTAACATCTATATGATTAATTTTAGATCTAGTAATTACTCCCTTAGATGTTTCGCCAATGATGAGTTCCTTAGGATGATCTTTCTTGTATTGCCAATCCTTAGGTAGAGCTTGAATCTTTTCTTTAAGTTCATTATGATTGATCCTTGGAGCATCAACAGTTTCTTGTGGTTCAAGAGTACCTGCAAGGTCATCAAAAGTACTACCTTTCCTTTAATCAAGTTTAGATGATTCAACATAAACAACATGCATTGATTCTTCAACTACTAGAATTTTTTTTTATTAAATACTCTATATGCTTTGCTATATAATGAGTATCCTAGGAATATGCCTTCATCCGATTTGGATGAAAATTTTCCAAGATTTTCCTTGGTGTTCAATATAAAGCATTTGCATCCAAATACTCTAAAATTTGAAATTTTGGGAATTCTTCCATTCCATAACTCACAAGAAGTTTTATTAATTAAAGGCCTTTTGTAAACACGATTTACAATGTAACAAGCGGTATTAATGGCTTCCGCCCTAAAATAAGATGGTAATTCATATTCGTTGAGCATTGTTCTAGCCATTTCAACCAAGGTTCTATTTTTCCTTTCAATCACACCATTTTTGTTGTGGAGTTCTAGGAGCTGAAAAATTATGTGAAATGCCAAATTCATTACAAAAGTTTTCAAAATTTTCATTCTCAAATTCTTTGCCATGATCACTTCTAATAGATGTGATCACATATCCTTTTTCATTTTGAACTCTTTTTGCAAACGTTTTGAAGTGATTAAAAGCTTCATTCTTTTGAGCTAAGAAATTAACCCATGTGAATCTAGAGTAATCATCAACAAGAACAAATGCATATGACTTGCCACCTAGGCTTGTAACTCTATTTTGGTCCAAACAAATCAAAATGAATGAGCTCTAAAGGTCTAGAGGTACTTGCAACATTTTTTGATTTAAATGAGCTCTTATGTTGCTTACCAAGTTGACAAGGTTCACAAGTTCTATTTTTGTCATACTTTATTTTTGGGAGACCATCAACTAGGTTTTCATTACAAATGCATTTTAATTGATCCATACTCGCATGTCCTAGTCTTCTATGCCATAAACAAGTATAATTATTAGTAGAGATTAAACATTTAAATGCATTATTGGAATGTATGTCAATTTTATATGTGTTGCTTATTCTAGTTCCTTTAAATACAATAACACCATTTAAATTAGTGATCTTGCATCCTTTAGAATCAAAATTTACAATGTATTTTCTATCACATAATTGACTAACACTTAGCAAATTATGTTTCAAACCATCAACTAGCCATACATCTTCAATTAAATCTTTACTAAGTATTCCAATGGAGCCAACACCAATAATTTTACCTTTAGCATTATTTCCAAAAGTTACATTACCTCCAAGTTTGGATGTGGTACTTGTAAAAAGCTTTGCATTCCCAGTCATATGCCTTGAGCACCCACTATCCACAAGCCCTGTGCTTTCATTGATAGTAGATTTTAGACATACCTACAAGGCAATAGTAGTTATCTTTTCTTAGGTACCCAAATAAAGTTGGGTCCTTGATGGTTAGCAACAAAGGCATCTTCTAACTTGAGATGAGCCTTTCTAATATGACAAAAAATGCTTTTATGTCCAAATTTCATACAATATGTACATTGCCACAATGTTTTATATTTTTGCACTTTCCTATTCATATTCCATGTGTTATGCATACAACTACAAGTATGTGATTGCTTTTGTGCATATTTAGTGTATATAAATGCATGATTACTTTTTGAGAAATTAGCTCTATTTCCTAGTGAGCCATGAGTAGTTTTTTTTTGGAATTCTTAGGCTTGGTGTGAGAAGCTTTGTTCTTTACAACATCAACATTAGATATTCTAGTTGTAGAGGCTTTTACAAACGTTGGTGTGCTAAGTGTAGTGTTGGTTGAGCCATTGAATCCTAATCCATATTTTAAGGAAGGTGATCTTTGGTTACCAATCAATGTGTCTAAGGCTTCTTTTCCTTTATGAAATCTTGAAATTGATCCTCTTAGTTCTTTTAGTTCATGCTTCAGAATTTCATTCTCTTTAATAACATTTTCTAAGTCATGTGAGTTTTTATTTAACTCATTTATTGATTTCATCAAGTGTTCATTTGAGGTTTTCAATTCTAGGGTTGAGTTCTTTAAGCATATAAAATCCTTTTCTAACTTAGAACTCTTTTCCTTATAGAGCATCATCTTAGAGAAATATTTTTCTATTTTAAAGTTTGTGTGCTCAATCAAATCACTATCTTCTAGGTCATCAATATCATCATGTGCTATTAGATTCAAGGATTGAGTACTTACCTCATTGGAGTCATCTACAAAAGCCATGAGACATAGGTTTGCAATTCCTTCTTCTTCTTCTTCTTGCTCTTTGCTTGAAGAAAAGTCATCCCATGTGGCTTTGAGAGACTTTTTCTTTTCTTTCTCCCATTTCCTTTTGTTCTTTACTTTGAAGCAATTCGATTTGATGTGACCAGATTTACCACATTCATAGCACTTTACCTCATTTTTCTTTTCTTTATCTTTGAAGGAGGATTTAGGAAGTGTATCTTTGTTAGCTTGTAATATTCTCTTTCTTTTCCATTCGCTTATTCTTTTTGAGAACATTGCCATTTCATCTTCATCATCAGTACCTTCGTTGCTTGAGATCTCAACTTCTTTGATTGCTTTGAGAGCAATTGGTTTTCTCTTTTCTTTCTCACCTGGATCTTCTTCTTTTTCTCTGTTAGCTCAAATGTGAGTAGTTTTCCCTCAAGCTCGTCGGTTCTCAATGTGCTAAGATCATGAGCTTCTTCAATGGATGATACTTTTGATTCAAAGTTCTTTCTAGCTCTTAGGGCTCTCAAGATTTTACTATTTACATCACCTTGATCATACATCTTGCCATACTTCTTTAGCTCATTGACAATAGCAAGCAAGATTTTTGTCATGTTGGTGACGTTTTCATTTGGTTTCATCTTGAATAGCTTATACTCATGAACATACATTTGTTTCTTAGTGAATCTCGCTTGAGTTGTACCTTCATGATAGTTTTCAAGTGTCTTCCAAATGCAATGTGCACAAGTTAAGTGTTGAAATCTTCCACCTTCTTCTCTTGAAATGGAATTCATCAAGATGGAAGTGGCTCTATTGTTCTTGAATCGATCTTTAACATTGACAATTGACCATTATGCTTTGGGAAGAGGAACTTGAATACCATCAACTTCATGAGTAGGAGGTTTCCACTCACTTTCCACAAAATCCAATAGCTCAATCCCTTCACTATCTAAAAACAAATACATTTTATGTTTCCAATAGGAATAATCCATTCCATCAAAATAGGGTCTAAGGATAGTGTTAAGATTTCCATTAGAGGTTGAGTTTGATGAAGAAGAAGTTGCCATAGTGGATCAAATTTCACAATTAAGTTTAAGAAATTTCTAGCTTTAATACCAATTATTGTCCAAAGATGGCAACCAAGAGGGGGGTGAATTGGTTTCTTGAGGAATGATGGCAAATAGAAACAAAGAATTCAAAAACTCAACAGCAAGAAATGTAGAAGAAATAAATGGTTGAGTAGTGAGTAGAAGAAAGAACACACAAGATTTAAAGTGGTTCAGATTTTCTCCAATCCTACATCCACTTCCTTAACAACTTGCTAAGGTTCCACTAACTTTGAGTTTTCTTCTTACAAGCTTAACTCTAACTTTACAATTGGTTTGAGATCATATACCTCATAACCCTTACAAGAGTTTTTTACCAGGCTCACTCTCACAACCTAAGTGTTTCCAAGCTCACACTCAAACTTTTACAATGGTGTTTTCAATACTTACACCCAACACTCATTACAATTCAAATGTTAATTATAGTAATAAAAGAAAATATGTTTCTTGGCTATTAAATTCAGAATCATCCTATGTTTAACAAAATAATGTGAGAATATATAGCCAATGTGGTCTAAGTAGCCATTATAGATAGTGAGTAATAAGTCTTGGTAGTTTAGACCTTGTGTTAATAGACTGTTTGAAGCAGTTAGCGATCGTCCTTAATACTAAGATGGTCGTACCAATGTCTTCAGCAGTTGCCCTTATATAAGGGATGGTCGCTGCATTCAAAATTGTTTCAACTTTCAAATTTAAGTGCTCTGCTATTGGAATCTTGCTCGTGTTGTGGTTGTCGGGACGGTCACTCATAAGCTAGGTGTGATCACCCTTTTTGAATATTGAAGTGGGTTTATAACGGTTATTACACGTGGCATTCTTTAACTGGGCAAAATAAACTTTTGCCTAAATATGATTGTCGCGGTCGCCCTGGGTGCCAATTAGCGGTTGAATTGAGAGACTCGCGTTGAACTTCTGGGCTCACATGAGGACTCGAACACTACTGTCAGTTTGAGTAATTTTCTCTTGAGTCAGCAGAGCGGTCGCAGATGTGCAAGGACGGGCGCTACATCAGTAGGCGAGATCGTATCATCCACCGTGCTTGTCACTGTGAACCTTACAGGAATTTGGATGATTTGGGTTACTCATGTTGCGGTCATCCTTGTTAGTTGGACGGTCGCTCATGTTGATGGGCGGTCGCTACTGTGGTCGAGTTTATGACCTCGAACCCTACTGTGATATGGTTTCATCCTTCAATTCAATGGGGGACCGTCTCCACGGTTGTGCGACCGCTAAATGTGCCCTGTGTTGACTTATTTAAAATAATCTAATCCTGCAACAAGGTTCTTAAAACACATGTTAAATAAGTCATTCAATTTGAGTTGTCAAGGATCAAAATTGAGATCATTTGGCTAACACTTTAAGTTAGCAAATCCATGTTAACCCATTCAAACTGGTGTTCTAATTTTATTTATATCATTACAAACATATTTTAACATGTTTAAACCAATTATATTAATTAAACACATGCCTTAGCACAAAATCCTAAAATGGCATAATCTTCCCCCATTGAAGGTTCTCCATTCCAACAGATTCAAATTATTAATCCAAGCTTATTTCCATCCCTTATATCATTATAAAACATGCTATAAACATTAAAATCAAATAATTCACTGTACTTTGAAAATTCCCTTTCCAAAACCCTATATTCAATACTACCTTATTCAAACTCTCACCAAACTTATCCAACTCCATCATTTGACTTTAAAATCCTTGTTTATGCATTAAAACAACTCATTTGGAACCAATTTTCACAATTAAAACACAAGAATTCAAAAGTCCGTATGTTTCATAACCCTAAATTCTCTCTCTTCAAGCAACTCAACTCAAACTCAATAATTTCTTCAATCCAACTTAAAAATCATTAATAACTCATCAAAATAACTTCATGCATACCCAAACAAGAAATTAAGTCATGCTATAATAAAAATCCAAAATTCACATATTCTCAATTTCTCATAAAGATTAGAAATTTGGTAAGAAAGCTTACCAGTTAGAGAAAAATACCCAAAACTTCACTTGAATCCTTGAAATCTCTACAATTTTTGATGCTTGGAAGAAGAAGAAATCTTTGCTCCCTTGGCTATGAAGGTCACGCACAAAGAAGAAGAAGAAGAAGAAGAAGAAAGAAGAAGAGCTTTTGTTCTTAAATTTGACTTTTTTCCTTTCTTTTCATTTAATAGCCATATATATATTATTATATTACTTTAATTAATTAAGTAATTATTTAAAAATTCTAATTTATTTCTTCAATTCAATATTAATTTCTTTTTGATTTAATTTATTAACTTTATTATTATTATTTTATTAATTATTTTATTAATTAATATTTAATAAATATCTAACTTCTCATCATTTTTTACTACCCAACACTATTTTAATTTTGATTTATTTTACAACTTCAATTTTCTATCTTCTACTCAAAAATATTTTATTTTAATTATTTATTTATTTATTTTAAAAATCATAATTTACCTCTTCCATTTCATAAATAATTTGTTTTTAAATTATTTAGATAATTTTAATTTTCAAGGTATATTTATAAAAATGCTACTTGACTTTGACATTTTTTTTTAAAAATGTTGACTTTTAGTTGACTTTTTATATGATTTGTATATTTCATGTATATTTCACATATACATTCTACTTTTTCATTTAAAATTTGTCCACTTTCTATTTAAATTATTTAATTTAATTTATTTTTTTTAATTTTTTTTAAAAATTACGGGTGTTAGACAAATGATGGATTTAACCAAGTTTGGTTAGAGTTTGTTCATTCCAATTTAATTTGTTTGATTTTAATATTTAAATCATGTTATTTAATGATATAAATGATGGAAATAAGCTTGGATTAATAATTGGAATGAGTTGGAATGAAGAACCTTAATTGATGAAGGTTATGGTATTTTAAGATTTTACTGAAGAGCATGTGTTTATGTAATGTGATTGATTAAAATATGTTATAATATGATTGTAATGATATAAATAAACTTAAAACACAAATTTAAATGGATTAACATGGTTTTCCAATGTTAAAGCAAGGTTAGGCTAGATTTTGATAAATTTGTAGGACTGATATTTAATTAGTATTTAATATTAGAAATGCCTTAAAATGTGATATTAAATGATTGTATTTGATCACATTGTGTATAGGCATTAAGAGGAAGTGAATTGCCCAGCCCTAGTATTGAAGGCCAAGTTGGAAGTGAAGGTTAGTGGGAGATTTTTAGTTTGGATTTGAGTGCTATTTGAGGTATGTACAAGCTTTTGATAAATGGGATATGTTTGCATTACATTTGGCCTAACACATTTTGGATGGAAAATGTATTAAGCTACTTGGTAGCATGAACATTCATGAACATTGTGTTATAACATGTGAATTGTTATGTTTGCATTATATGCATTATGAGAAGCCATTATTAATGGCTAAAATGAATGAAATGTGAATTATGTGCATTATGTGAAAATAACCCAAAATTTTTTGGATAATGTGATTTTTATGTAAAATGACATACATTGTCATGAAAGAATGAGATATGATGAGTTGACATTGATATGAATGAAAAAAAAATGAGAAAATGAGACAATGTAATGAGAAAAATAAGAAAATGAGACAATGTGATGAGAAATGTGGAAATGAGACAATGTGATAAGAAAAGTTAATTATAGGAAACATATAATATGAGGTTATCCTCATTATTTGTCTTCGGGGCTAGACTCTTGGCATTACTGATATATGATTTGCCTTTAAGCTAGATGCTGAGCATCACTATGATTTGCCTTTAGGACTACACACTTGGTATCATTATGGACCAAAATAGTAACTCTGGGATTTGAATAATATATTAGTTTGTTTGGGCCCACTGTTTAATCTGAATTATTAAATGACTAAAAATAATGTTTTAAAGTAGTATTGAATGCCACATTATTACATAACATGCAAAAGCATTATGCATTGGCATTATATTAAAGTTTTATTGTTATCAAAGTTTGTACCGTTAGGCTTTTAGCTTAGCACGATTGTAATTAACCGCGCAGGTGACAGGGTTGATCCGATTGATCTAGAGAGTTCTTCTAGACCTGGTAGGGTCTAGCTTTGAGGTTGCTTGAGTTGATTTTGCTACATCAAGATCAAAGCCATTTACCATCATATATATATATATATTATGTTATAGTGCATTTTGATATTATGTATAATATGTTTATGTTTTAAAATATATATTTTAAATTATAAAGAATATTTTCGAGAAATGGTGTAATGTGGGATTTTATATGTGCATCTTGATATATATATATATATGTATATGTTTAAATATTTTGAGAAAATATGGAGAAATTGAGAAGTATTGGGAAAATGGTGATTTGTTTTTATTGGGAGTTTGGTTTTTATGCAGGTTGTGTAATTGTTGAATCTCTGATATGTAAAAATAATAAACAAAACTCTGGCAAGTTTTTCCTAGAGATTTTTATGTAAAATACTTATTTTGGAGTCAATAGTTAATAATAAATATTTTATTTATTATTTAAATATACATTTTAAGATGTTTGGAAGTTTAAATAAAAAATGTAAAAATCTTTATTAAACCAGGTTGTGGCATTCTTATGCTTTATATGTATATTTTACATATACTGGGTATATGGATTATACATATATGGAGTATAAGGGTGTTACACTCTCACCCATTGCACCCCCTGCTGCATTACCTATTGTATTTTGACATTATCCAGTTAGCCCATCATAAAAGAATTGATTGAGCAATTATTGTGGATAGTTATTGTGAGGGCATTGAAATAATAAAGATTTGAAGTGATCCCACACCTCATGGTTCTCCGTCAAATTGCATGAATGTTGCAATACTCCCCCTAAGCTCCTTAGTTTTCTGATGAGAATAGAATTTTCCCATGAATTTTTTTATACACTTCGGTCCATGTGTTTTAGGAATTTTTCGGTAAAGTCATCAACCATGCCTTTGCCCTATCCTTCAAACTGTATGGGAAACATCTCATTTTAAGTTCATCATATGTCAATCCTTCCAAAGGGAATGTATACAATGTTGTGTAAAAATTAAGAATGAAGTTGGGAAGATCTTCACTCTGCAATCCGTGGAAAGAGGGCAACATACTATAATGAGTATTTTTTTAGTTCATAATTTCTTATTGTGTTGTTCAAATGTATACATGATGTTGTTACTCCAATAATTGGTAGGCCAAACTCCTTCATGGGCAGTTTCTCTACTTCACCCATTTCTACCTTCGTGTTCTCCTCAAATTGCTCTTCGGTTTCTTCTCCTTCTTGTCCCAAAGGATCCACTCCCTTAGTTTTAGGAAGTTTATGAATACCGTCTATATATGGAACAAGTTTGTTTCCTTAGGACCTTCATGCTTGCATAAATCACATAGGCAATTCAAAAAGAAACAATAAAATAATTAAATAATTAAAATAAAAGAATCAATCTATTACTAAATTCAGCCTTCCCTGGCAATGGCGCCAAAAGCTTGTTGTGCTCTATTTAATACTATTACCAAGTGGCAGGCACAAGTATACAAGGCTATTGTATCAATGGTGATCACCCCAATGTCGTTTCATAAGGAAGGTTTTGTTTTGTAATAGTTTGATTGAAATAAAATATTAAAATTTGAGTGTGATATGTTGTAATAGTAAAAAGCAATTAAAATTTAAAAGTAAAAAAGTTATGGTTGTGCAAAATTAATTTAAATTCTTAGAATGGTACCAAGGGTTTGTAGATAAATTTAATCAAAGCTTAATTCTCAAATTGTCCATTAATATACCCTTACAATTGAATTTGTTTCTTTTGATTAATTAGCAATTATCAATTCATTAGTTCCCACATTCATGAATTAACAACAACCAATTGATTTGAATTTGCAAATTAATAGAACCCTAAAACTTATATTCTAATTCATTCTTAGGGTAGTTGATTGCATAGTTCAAATATAAAATTTCGCCTCTTGGTCCATCATTCAATATTAAGATATCAATATGTGACCAATCTATCAACCTAACATTCAATGCAAAACAATCAATTAATAATAATATCAAATCCAGTCATTCAATCAAATCTACTACAAACCCTAGGAATGGGTAATTTAGCTCATCATCATTTCAAAACAAACATTCATCTCAATATCAATCAAATCAAAATTATTCATTGTAATATTAATGTTCATAACAAAGCAACAACAATCCATAAATGAATTAAACGAGAGAATATGAAAAACCCCTTAAAGATGCCAAGAGTTGAACTTCTTGTTCCTCCTCCTAGCTTCTACTTGAATGTGATGAAGAACTCCCAAGCCCTTTTCAAACCTTCAATCAATTGTTCTACCTTTGAAAGATGAAGTAGAAAGTCTCTAAAGCTTCTAATCCTTCAATCAAAGCTTTCTTCAACCCTAACCCTCTAGAGCTTGTTCACCCACTCACCATCCCAAAGAACCATGTTAAAGTCTTATTTATGGAAAATAATGAAGATTGAATGGAATATGAAGATGAAGGTGATGAGATTGGTGACTTTCCAAAATCAAGACTAAGAACAAGATGAATGTAGTGGAGAATGATCTCTGAATGGGTTCCCCTCACATTTTTGTCTCCCTCCATTCCTAATTATTTTAATCTTGATGCTTAAAAAATTTTGCTTTTCCACACCTCACTCCCATTTGTCCCCCTCCTTTTTTTCATTTTTAAATCTTCATCCCATAAATTATGTCACTTTTCACTTATTTTGTTATTTCTTTTTAAAAGAAAATTCTTGTTATCTCCCACCTTTGACCTTGCTAATGATTTAAGGGATCACATAAGATATGGCCAAGTCATGAGTGACTTGGCCGTGTCACTCAACTTTCCATTGGACATGGCCAAGTCATGAGGTCATGTCTCTTGCTAACTTCAATGCTTTCTTTTCATGGGGAGTGACATATCCAGTGATTTGGCCATGTCACTTGCATGTGTTTACTTCTGCCTCTCATCTTTGCTTCTCTATTTATTGTTCTTCATTTTCCCATGTTCACATATCATTAATTTATCATCCTTCTTCTTCATCCTCATCTCATAACTCATAATTACATTTCATTTCATATCATCATTTTACATTCATATTATTTATTCTTGAGTCACATTCACAATGTAACTCATTTTATAAATTTTATTCATTATATTATATTTTCCCATAATTATGTAGAATTTTCATGTTTCCATTATTTTATAGAATCCATCATTTTATTACTATCAACACATTAGCTCAAAATAATGTCACCTTAAAGAATATTGTTTATTCTTTAAAGTGAGCCAAACATATTCTTTTCTCACCATTTTATCCATATTTTATTTTATACTACATAACATTGATATACCTTTTGTATATCTTATGCCAACATCAATTTATATTGAACAATTGCTCAATGTGACACACATCACACAACTATGCAACATTGCATGAGTTATGTGAATGTCCATATTTCAAAGTAACCATATATGTATTATGACAAATCACATTTTATGAAAACACAAGATATTAAAATATGGAGTAACCTCTAATTTACCAAATTCCATGCTAACTTGTCCTTCCAACACCAACTTTCACTATTGTCCTTCACCATTTTAATTTCACAGCTTCACCTCACTTGGTCCTAAATCAAATTATGATTAAAATAAATCATTAATAACACATTCCAAGCCTTATCTTTATTAAAAATCTACACTCCTCCATTTTTATCAATATGGCCTATACACACATAACCCAACAACAATTAACATTACTCATTTAAATTCACTCACATGCTTAATGTACATTAAACTATCATTATTTAAACAATTCTCATTAAAATTCCATTAAAAATCTAAAGTCACTACTTACTACTTTGCTTAAACTTCGTTTAACCTAACTCATTTCCAACATTTAACCATACAATCTTTACTTAAACATCAAAATAACATCATTATAAGTTATTTTAGCAATTATCAAATTCTCTTTCAATAACTCAATTTTCACATATTCACTCCCAAACCCTAATTCTTCTAATTAGGCATGTTTTGGTTCTTTCAATCCTAAATAAAATATAAGTTAAAATATTATCATTAATAACATATTTCTACTCATTTTAACTAATGAAATATCATCTTCTTCAATTATACTCAACTTTCACCAATTGCCCTTTTATTTTTATTCCACTTCACCTTACTCAACTCTTAAACAAGTTACGAGTTTAAATATGACATTATAACCCCATTTTAACATAACTTAATCAATTAAATTCAAATTACATGCATTTTAATAAAACTCCCATCAAAGCCCTAAGCACCCTTACTACCTATTTCAAGCTTCTATGAAACATAATCATTTCTACTATCTAACCATATAATCATTGCTTCTATCCTCATACAACTTCAAAATAACCCATTTAGTCAATTAACAATTCCTCCATCAACAATTGAATTTTTATATATTGAAATATTTAAAGATAACTTCTTTAAAATTCAATAACACTTACTTACATCTTTAAAATTCTCAAAACTATCTTTGAATTCTTGAAATCTTTAGGAAATTTGGTGTATTAAAAGCTGAAAACCTCTCTTTTGTCCATCTATGGAATTTCGGCCACCTCTTGGAAAGAAGAAGAAAATGTGTTTTCTTTTTCAGTATTTCTTTCCTCTAACTATAAATGTATATATATAATTAATTAAATATCTCTTTTTACTTTTAATCTTCCTCGAATTAGCTCATTTCCTTCTTTGACTTTTCTTTTCCTTTCTTTATTATTATTATTATTATCATCATCATCATCTTTCCCAACACAATTTTATACTTTGCATATATGTGATATATATATATTATGTATATGTATATCTTATATATATTTTATATATATATTATGTGCATATATATCCTTTATACCTTAAGCATATGTATATTTAAAATATATTTTTTACTTATATGCATATGTAATGTATATATTATATATACATCAAGTATACCTTATATGTATATTATATATATATACTAAAAATATAATATATATCCAACTTATAATAAATATATGATATGTATATAATATATATACACTAGGTATATATTAGGTATATACAACACATATACATTCCCAATACTTTAATTAATGCCCAAATACATATTTAATCTATCCAAAAATATGGATATTACAATTCTCTCCTCAAATATTTTTTAAATTACTTACTGGAGTAATCAAACACCACTATAATTAAATACCAATCTTCACCTTCTGCATAATTAACTACGAAATCATTGCCCCAACTTATCATCATTACTAACTACATAATATTTTAATCTTCCCTTATAGATACTCTTAATCATTTTTACAAATATGATTATAAAGATCAATAATAAATATAAATTCCTTCCTTACTTACATCCAACGTACATATAATTTCTAATTCTCCAAAAACACAATTAAATTTTAAATCCATACTTCTCTTTCTTAATCAATTATAAGTTAATACCTATCATCAATTATATAAGTAGCATTAACTGAATATTTATATTGTACATATCAATTTAAAATTCCAACTAAAAGCTTAGCCATGTCAATATAGAAATACATCCATATATATCAAATCATTTATTTCATTAACTTTTAAATTATTTTATTATTTTCTTTGCTTTCTTATCTTACTCTTCCAACTATCTAAAATCATTAATGATTCCTTAATGTGCCATACTTTTTATATTGTTTCTTAAATTATATTATTTTCTCACAAACAATGTAAAATCCTCTGATCACGTATAGTTATCTTTTATTCATTCTTTAAATATGCACCCTTCTTTTTTAAATCAATATACATATATTAAACTCTCTTAATGTAAATCTTATTTTCAAACTCATCTAATAAATTTGTCTCATTTCTATTCTTAATTAACTTGTATCAGTTACGAGTACTCCCAAAATTTACTCATTATATCTTAATTAATTCCATCCACTTAATCAAATGGATAATAATTAGCATACCAAAAAAAAATCAATCTAATTCCGCTCTAAACTTCCATAAGTTAATCAATCAAATGCCATTCATAGAATAAATTAGAATCCATTTATTATCTAATCATTATATATTCATTATTAAATTTTTACATCCACCTTAAATATTCAAAAACATATTTATTACTTTTCTCATGACATCCACTTCCATATAACACATTAATAAACACATCTCATACATACAACCAAACATAGATTGCATATATAACCTTAATTCATATTAAGTTAGTAAACCATTTATGTAAATTCACACTTTTATTGTCTATATTCATTTATAACTTAGAAAATACTCAATATAGATATTTTATAATATCCCAAATTATACCCTAGAAGTTTGGTATAATAATTGTTGTAATTGATTTAAGTGTATATGTGTATTTGGAAAGACAAAAGGAAGTGAAGAGAAAGTTTATATGTTGTATATATGGAAATATATACAACATGTACAAGTCAAGTTAGTGGAGGTCAAAGATGATTAGTTAATGATTTTAATTAATTAAGTTAATTAATTGAAATGGAAAATTAAGTGAGTGGAATGAGATATTTGGATTATTTTAATATATATACTTGGAGGAGAGGATTTTGAGGAAAAAGTGGTTGAGATTTGACTTTGTTTCTTCTTTCTTTCTTCCTTCACGTGGATCACTTGCTTTTCATTTTCTTTTCTTTCCTTTTCTTTCATTTGGCCGGCTATCAAAGGAACAAGAGAGCAAGGGAGAGATTTGAACATTCAAACTCAAGATTGAAGGAAGATTCAAGTAATCAAGTTGGAAATTAAGAGTTTCTTCATCTTTGGTAAGTTACCTCTTGATTCCTTGATTTTGTTTTAAGATGTGTTTGAGTTTGTTGGTTGATTGTTGATGGTGTGTGAATATGTTGGTTAAGATGTGTTTAAAAGTATTTGGTTCAAGTGACTTTTGGATTTTGGGGTTGGATTGAAGGAAAGAGTAAGTTGTTGGAAGTGAAAATATTGTGGTTGTGTTTTGGGTTTGTGGTGATGATCTTGATTTGTGTTTGATGTATGTTTTGAGTTGTTTTGGTATTTTGCTAGTTTGTTATGGTTCTTGGGTATGTTGAGTTAAGTTTGTTTGAAGTGGATTTTTGTGAAAAGAAGTGATTTGTTGGATTAGGTGTTGTTGTGGCCGGAATCTGGATTTTTGGCTTGACACGCCCATGAGCACGACCAGGTTTCTAGGCGTGTCGATGATTCTGTGTTCTTGGTTGGGTGACACGCTCAGTGACAGACACGAGCAGTGACACGCCCATGTCACTGAGCGTGTCATAGCTTCTGTGTAGTAGTAGTATTTACACGTCCAGTGACATGCCCATGTCACTGAGCGTGTCATAGCTACTGTGTTGTTGGTAGATTTACATGGCCAGTAACACGCTCATGTTACTGAGCGAGTCATAGCTACTGTGTTGGTGAGAAATTGACACGGCCATGAACACGCCCATGTTGTTGGACGTGTCAATGTTTCTGTGAGACAGAATATACTACACGTTCAGTGACATGCCCGTGGTTCTGAGCGTGTCAAAGCTTATGTGTTGTGAGTTTAGGGCACGGTCAGGGACACGCCCGTGTTGGTGAGCGTGTCATGTGTAGGGTTTGCCCTAGTTGGTTCTTAGTCTTATTATCTCATGTGTGTCTCTAAGTGAGTATGTATTATCACCTTTGGTTTAGGTATTGAAGAGGTTGAATTGTCCTAACCTAGGTGGTGAAGAATTCTTGAAAGAGAAAGGTTGTAGATTTGTGTGAGTTGTTCCTAAGGTAAGTACAAACTACATTGTTGCATACATTCACATGATTTGATACTTAACATATTTGATTATACATATGCTAAGCATTTGATTACAGGGTTAAAACATTTGATGAAATATGAAAGGTATGTTAATGCAATTGATATTGTATATTATCTTGATGTGATATGAAGCCATGGTTGTTGGCTACAATGATGATAATGAAATGATTGAGGCATGGTTGCCTATTTTGATTATGAGATATGAAGCCATGGTTGTTGGCTATAATGATGAGAATGAGGTGAGAAAGAAATGTATAAAGATATAAATGAAAAGATTATGTGTCTAATGTGTTATTCAACCTTCAGAGTTCTGGGTTTGGCGGCATGCCTATAAAATACTGGATAGGTGAAAAGACCGGGTCGTAAGCCGATTCCAGTTGAATAATGTGAAATGTGAATTAAAGTAACAGTCTAGCCGGGTTGAGGATCTCCTCGGATTTATCCGGGTTGATGGTCCAAGAGACTGGGTCTGTTATAAGTAATAGTCTAGCCGGGTTGAGGATCTCCTCGAGTTTAGCCGAGTTGATGGTCCAAGAGACTGGGTCTGTTACGCTATCCATGGATAGAGATATATGTGTTTCGCCTACGGGATTGAGTATTATGATTATAGACCAAAGCAGTAACTCTGAACTTTGAATAACATATTAGTGTCGTTTGGGCCCATACTTGTCTTTGTGTCAATGAAAATCATGAGTAATGAACTAATTGAATAAAATGATGAAATGTAATCTTATGATTAATATAAAGATGTCAATTGTGAATATTGTCTTAATTGATGAAATGTGTAAGATTGGCATTGCATAGAAGTATATTGTTATTGCTTGTACCACTAATCCGTTGGCTTAGCGCGATTGTGATTCATCGCGCAGGTGACAGGGAAGAACCAGAGAGTTTCTCTAGGCCGAGTAGAGTCTAGAGTTTGAGGTTTTGCTAGAGGAGCCTAAAGATCAAAGACATATTGCCAACCATGTATATATCTTATATTATGTAAAACTTGGATTTTGATGTATAAGTATTTGTAAATACTAGTTATATTTTCCGTTGCGTTTTAAATAAACACTTTATTTGTTGTGTCTTTAATTTCTTTTAAATGATTTAAATTCGTTAATGTTTTAAAAAGGGATGAGTTGTTTGTTGAGTAAACAGTGGCATATCTATATTTAGTATACGTATATTACGATCGTACTAGCATGCTGTGTACGTATACGGGGTATAGGGGTGTTACAATTATTTTGGTATCAGAGCCTAGGTTTGAGATTCTCAACCTAGGTCAACTGTAAGAAAAAGGAAGTTTTGAGTTTTAAAATATGGTTTTTATATAAGATACAAGTTTTGGTATGGCAGTCTTTGATCTTTAATGAGGAATATTCTGCTGTGTTTGCAGAGATAGGTAGAGATGGCATCTCATTCACTACAGTCTGTAGAGGGTAGTGCTGAGAGTGTAGCTCCTGAAGAGGGTAGAGATGGAGCTAGAGTTGATAGAGTTAGTGAGGCCCCTACTCCTGTGTCAGGGAGATCCGATGTTGACGAGGTGCCTCCGGGTTGGTTTAGGCACATGGTAGATTTGTTGAGAGGAGCTCTAGTGCAGCCACCACCACCACAGCCTCAAGTGCCGGTGAGACATTATGACAAATTGAGAAAGTATGGAGCTGAAGATTTCTTAGGCACTACCGATCCTGCGGTGGCTGAGCAGTGGTTGGATAAAGTGCAAAGAATATTCATTCAGTTGCATGCTACTTCGGATGAGAAGTTTGATTATGCAAGATCCCTCATGCAGAAAGATGCCTATGACTGGTGGAAGACGGTTCCTCATGCAATGGATGATCCACCTACATTATCATATGGGGATTTTCTGAGGGAGTTCGAACAGAAATATACTCCGACGGAGTATAAAGATCTTAAGAAGATGGAATTCCTGAACTTGAGGCAAGACAACCGGACGGTAACAGAATATGAGATTGAGTACATCCGGTTGAGTCATTATGCTGGGGGAATTATCTCTGATGAAATAGACCGGTGCAGAAGATTTGAGGATGGTTTGAGACCCTCTATTATGTGCATTGTGGCTGGATCTTGGTATCAGGATTTCTCTCAGCTAGTTGCAGCAGCTAGGAGTGTTGAGAGAGCACAAGGTATTGCAGCAGCTGCTACTGAGGAGGAGACTAGGGTAAGGAGACCCCAGTTTGAGGCAGGGTCTTCATCTGTGAAGAGAGGTAGAGGAAGTTTTGTTCCAAGAATCAGTCGAAGTCAGAGACAGTTGGGTAGGTCAGTGCAATATCAGAGGCAGAGATCGAGACCTACAGCTTCTGTAACCAGTGCTCCGACTCCAGTGATTCAGAGGTCTACTCTACCTGCATGTGAACAGTGTGGTAGAAATCATGTGGGTGTTTGCAGGATGATGGATAGATCGGCTGTGTGTTTCAGGTGTGGATCGCCTGACCATTTTATTAGGGAGTGTCCTGAGATGCAGGAGCATAGACAGGCTGAGTCTGCAGCTTCTCGACCTAGTGTTAGCAGGGGTGGTCGAGGGGGCAGAGGTTTCAGTAGAGGTGGTCAGCCTGGGTTTAGTCAAAGAGGAGGATCAACATCCGGAGGCAGTAGGCCAGCTGAGGCCTGACCTTCTCAGAGAGTTTATGTGATGCAGAGGCAGCCGGATGCTTCAGCAGCTATAGCAGGTACATTCTCTTTATTTGGCATTTCAGTACTTGCTTTGATTGATACGGGATCTACTCATTCATACATTAGTGCATCCATATTGCCTGTGTCTGAATTGCATTCAGAGTCCTTAGGATTTGATGTCTTGGTGACAAATCCTTTAGGACATAGTGTGGTTGTTAGCAAGGTCCATCATGATAGTGTAGTGGTTGTGCAAGGAGAGGAGTTTCTTGGGGATTTAATTGAATTGCCTTTTAAGGAGTATGATTTAATCTTAGGCATGGATTGGTTGTCTAAGCATGGAGCTGTGGTAGATTTTCAAAAGAAGTGTGTTACTTTGAGAACTGGTGATAGTAGATTTGTGATGGTGTCTAGTGAGCAAAGACAACTTGCATCCTTGTTTGTTTCAGCTGTATCAGCTAGAAAGTTGATTAGAAAAGGGTGTGATGCTTATCTTGCTCATGTTGTGGATACCCGAGTAATGGGTTCCCAACTTGATAGTATACCCACGGTTGCAGATTTTCCAGACGTGTTTCCTAAGGAGTTCCCAGGGTTACCCCCTGAGAGAGAGGTTGAGTTTGGTATCGATTTGTTGCCTGGTACCACTCCCATCTTTATTACTCCTTATCGAATGGCACCTGTTGAGTTGAGAGAATTGAAAGTGCAATTACAGGAGTTGTTGGATAAAGGGTTTATTCGCCCTAGTGTTTCTCCATGGGGAGCTCCTGTTTTGTTTGTGAAGAAGAAGGATGGTACTATGAGGTTATGTATCGATTATAGGCAATTGAACAAGATGACTACTAAGAATAAGTATCCTTTGCCTAGAATTGATGATCGCTTTGATCAATTAAAAGGAGCAGCAGTGTTTTCTAAAATTGATTTGAGATCAGGGTACCATCAATTGAGGGTTAGAGCTGAAGATGTTCCTAAGTCAGCTTTCCGCACAAGGTATGGACATTATGAGTTCCTAGTGATGCCTTTTGGGTTGATGAATGTTCCTGCAACTTTTATGGATTTGATGAATAGGGTGTTTAGACCCTATCTAGATCAGTTTGTAGTGGTCTTCATTGACGATATTTTGGTGTATTCGCGTAATGAAGAGGAGCATGACAAGCATTTGCGAATTGTATTTCAGATTTTGAGAGAAAAGCAATTGTATGCCAAGCTGTCGAAGTGTGAGTTTTGGCTCGACCAAGTGACTTTTCTCGGTCATATAGTTTCAGCAGATGGTATTAGAGTCGATCCAAGTAAAGTTGAAGCTATTTTGAATTGGAGTCCACCAAAGTCAGTGACTGAAGTTAGAAGTTTTCTAGGTTTGACAAGATATTACCGAAGGTTTGTGAAAGGTTTTTCTTTAATAGCTACTCCACTCACCATATTGCTTCGGAAGGGAGTTAGATTTGTGTGGACAGATCAATGTCAAGCTAGCTTTGAGCAGTTGAAAGAAATGTTGACTCAAGCGCCTGTTCTTACTTTACCAGTGTAAGATAAACCATATGTGATTTACAGTGATGCTTCACATAATGGTTTAGGATGTGTTTTGATGCAAGAGGGTAAAGTTGTAGCTTATGCTTCTCGGCAGTTGAAGCCGCATGAGCTTAATTATCCGACGCATGATTTAGAGTTGGCAGCCATAGTGTTTGCTTTGAAGATTTGGCGACACTACTTGTATGGGGAGAAATGTTTTATCTACACTGATCATAAGAGTTTGAAATATTTGGGGGTTCAGAAAGAGCTTAATCTTCGGCAAAGATGATGGTTAGAGCTGATTAAAGACTATGACTGTTTGATTGATTATCATCCTGGTAAGGCGAATGTTGTTGCGGATGCCTTGAGTCGGAAGTCTTTGGCAAGTTTAACTGTGTTTTTGCTCTCGTTGCTTGTTGAGTTGAGAGCATTGCATGCTAGTTTTGAACCATGCGATGATGGTGCACTGTTGGCTCAATTGCAGTTGAGACCGGTATTATTGGATCAGATTAGAGAGGCTCAATTGGCTGATGAGAAAATTCAGAAAATTGTTTCAGATTGCCAACATGGAGAAAATAGAGATTTCCATGTGAGAAATGATGGTAGCCTTTGGTTTCAAGATAGGTTGTGTATTCCTGATGATACTAGTTTGAGAAAGATTATTTTAGAAGAAGCACATCAATCAGTTTTTACTATACATCTGGGAAGTACTAAGATGTATCATGATTTGAAGCAGCATTATTGGTGGTCAGGTATGAAGAGGGACATAACGGAATTTGTATCCAAGTGTCTCACTTGTCAGAGGGTGAAAGCTGAGCATCAAGTTCCAACAGGGTTGCTTCAACCTTTAACAGTGCCTGAATGGAAATGGGAGAGAGTAACAATGGATTTTGTATTTGGTTTGCCATTGACTCAAAAAAAGTATGATGCTATCTGGGTGATTGTTGATCGGTTGACAAAGACAGCTCATTTTCTTCCAGTTAGAATGGACTATTCTCTTGAGAGACTGGCCGAGCTGTATATCAATGAAATAGTGAAATTGCATGGAGTCCTGATTTCTTTAGTGTTAGATCGAGATCCCCGGTTTACTTCGAGGTTTTGGAAGAGTTTACATGGTGCTTTGGGTTCTCGATTACACTTTAGTACTGCTTTTCATCCACAGACAGATGGGCAGTCAGAGAGAGTGATACAGATTATAGAAGATATGTTGAGAAGCTGTGTCATTGATTTCTCTGGAAGTTGGGACAAATTTTTGCCACTGGTGGAATTTGCTTATAGCAACAGTCATCAATCCAGTATTGGTATGGCACCATTTGAAGCATTGTATGGTAGACGAAGTAGGACGCCACTGTGTTGGAATGAACTTGGAGAAGGCAAGTTAGTGGGTCTTGATTTGGTTAAAGAGACAGAAGAGAAAGTGAAGATAATTCGGGATCGATTGAAAGCAGCTTCAGATCGATAGAAATCTTATTCAGATTTGAAGAGGAGAGACATAGAGTTTAATATTGGAGATAAAGTATTTTTAAAAGTGTCTCCTTGGAAAAAGATTTTAAGATTTGGTCATAAAGGAAAACTGAGTCCTCGTTTTATTGGACCTTACGAGGTATTGGAAAGAGTTGGACCAGTTGCGTATCGAATTGCTTTGCCGCCTGAGTTGGATAGAATTCACAATGTCTTCCATGTTTCTATGCTAAGGAGGTACAGATCAGACCCATCTCATGTTTTACCAGTTGAATCTATTGAGGTAAGTTCAGATTTGACATTTGAAGAAGAACCAGTTGCTACTTTGGCATATGAAATGAAAGAGTTGACACATAAGAAAGTGCCAATTGTGAAGATTCTTTAGAAGAATCATGGTAGAGAAGAGTCAACTTGGGAGAATGAGCAAGCGATGCAAGATCAATATCCTCAGTTGTTTCAAACTTGATATCAAGTAATTTCGAGGATGAAATTTCTTTTTAGAGGGGGAGAATTATAATATCCCAAAGTATACCCTAGAAGTTTGGTATAATAATTGTTGTAATTGATTTAAGTGTATATGTGTATTTGGAAAGACAAAAGGAAGTGAAGAGAAAGTTTATATGTTGTATATATGGAAATATATACAACATGTACAAGTCAAGTTAGTGGAGGTCAAAGATGATTAGTTAATGATTTTAATTAATTAAGTTAATTAATTGAAATGGGAAATTAAGTGAGTGGAATGAGATATTTGGATTATTTTAATATATATACTTGGAGGAGAGGATTTTGAGGAAAAAGTGGTTGAGATTTGACTTTGTTTCTTCTTTCTTTCTTCCTTCATGTGGATCACTTGCTTTTCATTTTCTTTTCTTTCCTTTTCTTTCATTTGGCCGGCTATCAAAGGAACAAGAGAGCAAGGGAGAGATTTGAACATTCAAACTCAAGATTGAAGGAAGATTCAAGTAATCAAGTTGGAAATTAAGAGTTTCTTCATCTTTGGTAAGTTACCTCTTGATTCCTTGATTTTGTTTTAAGATGTGTTTGAGTTTGTTGGTTGATTGTTGATGGTGTGTGAATATGTTGGTTAAGATGTGTTTAAAAGTATTTGGTTCAAGTGATTTTTGGATTTTGGGGTTGGATTGAAGGAAAGAGTAAGTTGTTGGAAGTGAAAATATTGTGGTTGTGTTTTGGGTTTGTGGTGATGATCTTGATTTGTGTTTCATGTATGTTTTGAGTTGTTTTAGTATTTTTGTTAGTTTGTTATGGTTCTTGGGTATGTTGAGCTAAGTTTGTTTGAAGTGGATTTTGGTGAAAAGAAGTGATTTGTTGGATTAGGTGTTGTTGTGGCCGGAATCTGGATTTTTGGCCTGACACGCCCATGAGCACGACCAGGTTTCTAGGCGTGTCGATGATTCTGTGTTCTTGGTTAGGTGACACGAGCAGTGACACACCCATGTCACTGAGCGTGTCACAACTTCTGTGTAGTAGTAGTATTTACACGTCCAGTGACACGCCCATGTCACTGAGCGTGTCATAGCTACTGTATTGTTGGTAGATTTACACGGCCAGTAACACGCTCGTGTTGCTGAGCGTGTCATAGCTACTGTGTTGGTGAGGAATTGACATGGCCATGAACACGCCCATGTTGTTGGACGTGTCAATGTTTCTGTGAGACAGAATATACTACACGTTCAGTGACACGCCCGTGGTTCTGAGCGTGTCAAAGCTTCTGTGTTGTGAGTTTAGGGCACGGTCAGGGACACGCCCGTGTTGGTGAGCGTGTCATGTGTAGGGTTTGCCCTAGTTGGTTCTTAGTCTTATTATCTCATGTGTGTCTCTAAGTGAGTATGTATTATCACCTTTGGTTTAGGTATTGAAGAGGTTGAATTGTCCTAACCTAGGTGGTGAAGAATTCTTGAAAGAGAAAGGTTGTAGATTGGTGTGAGTTGTTCCTAAGGTAAGTACAAACTACATTGTTGCATACATTCACATGATTTGATACTTAACATATTTGATTATACATATGCTAAGCATTTGATTACAGAGTTAAAACATTTGATGAAATATGAAAGGTATGTTAATGCAATTGATATTGTATATTATCTTGATTTGATATGAAGCCATGGTTGTTGGCTACAATGATGATAATGAAATGATTGAGGCATGGTTGCCTATTTTGATTATGAGATATGAAGCCATGGTTGTTGGCTATAATGATGAGAATGAGGTGAGAAAGAAATGTATAAAGATATAAATGAAAAGATTATGTGTCTAATGTGTTATTCAACCTTCAGAGTTCTGGGTTTGGCGGCATGCCTATAAAATACTGGATAGGTGAAAAGACCGGGTCGTAAGCCAATTCCAGTTGAATAATGTGAAATGTGAATTAAAGTAACAGTCTAGCCGGGTTGAGGATCTCCTCGGATTTATCCGGGTTGATGGTCCAAGAGACTGGGTCTGTTACAAGTAACAGTCTAGCCAGGTTGAGGATCTCCTTGAGTTTAGCCGAGTAGATGGTCCAAGAGACTGGGTCTGTTACGCTATCCATGGATAGAGATATATGTGTTTCACCTACGGGCTTGAGTATTATGATTATAGACCAAAGTAGTAACTCTGAACTTTGAATAACATATTAGTATGGTTTGGGCCCATACTTGTCTTTGTGTCAATGAAAATCATGAGTAATGAACTAATTGAATAAAATGATGAAATGTAATCTTATGATTAATATAAAGATGTCAATTGTGAATATTGTCTTAATTGATGAAATGTGTAACATTGGCATTGCATAGAAGTATATTGTTATTGCAATTTGTACCACTAAGCCGTTGGCTTAGCGCGATTGTGATTCATCGCGCAGGTGACAGGGAAGAACCGGAGAGTTCCTCTAGGCCGAGTAGAGTCTAGAGTTTGAGGTTTTGCTAGAGGAGCCTAAAGATCAAAGACATATTGCCAACCATGTATATATCTTATTTTATGTAAAACTTGGATTTTGATGTATAAGTATTTGTAAATACTAGTTATATTTTCCGCTGCATTTTAAATAAACACTTTATTTGTTGTGTCTTTAATTTCTTTTAAATGATTTCAATTCGTTAATGTTTTAAAATGGGATGAGTCATTTGTTGAGTAAACAGTGGCATATCTATATTCAGTATACGTATATTACGATCGTACTAGCATGCTGTGTACGTATACGGGGTATAGGGGTGTTACAATTATTTTGGTATCAGAGCCTAGGTTTGAGATTCTCAACCTAGGTCAACTGTAAGAAAAAGGAAGTTTTGAGTTTTAAAATATGGTTTTTATATAAGATACAAGTTTTGGTATGGCAGTCTTTGATCTTTAATGAGGAATATTCTGCTGTGTTTGCAATTCTTGCAAATTCTCGTAGCTGGCTCGCTTGTAGCCAGCATCAATTTTTGCCAGCGTAATTTTTTCCAGTGCAATTTTTTCTGAAACCTAATTCTATTTTGTTTCTATTTCTTTTCCTAAATGGTTTTATTTCCTTAGACAATTAGAAGTAGGTTTTTTATTTTACCTATAAATACCACATTAAAACATAGAAAAAGTGAGAAAATTCTGGAGCTGAAATTTTTAACCAGACTTGGGACTCTTAAATTCTTTCGGCCAAAAGAAAACCTTGAAGAAGCAAGACGTAGTGAGGAAGCAACACCAATCCATCAAAGGTAGCCTACACTGTCTTTATTATTGTTCAACCAGAATTCAAAGATTGTGGTAGAACCAACAACGGAGGTTTGAATCTTAATTTCTCTTCTTATATTCACAGTAACTTCATTATATAATTTGATAAATTGTTCAAGTATGCATATTTTTGTTACTTGATCAATGGTTATGCTTATTATCCAAACTTTATTTAAAAACCCAAGGAAAAGTTTTTCCAAAACCCTAATGCCTTAATGCCCGTAACACATATTTTTGAAATCACAAACCTTAATTACTCTTTTCTAAAAACTATAATAATCTGTTTTCTTAAAAAGCCTAATCAAATCAATTTTTTAAAATCTTCATAGTAGCCTCCTCTTTCAAAATTGAATATGATAGTGATAGTTTTCTTAGAAACCCTAATTCTAATTTAAATTAAACCCTAACTTATTTAGTTAAAACCTTAATCAATTATTATTTATTATCATCACAGTAGCCTATTCCATTAAATTACTATAGTATTAGATTATTCAAATAATGCTTTAAATGTCCAGTAGTCAAATTACATATAAGTATTTATCAAAAATACATGTTAAAATAGTCTTAGAGTTTTATAATAATCATGTTTTGACAAAAACCCTAAATCCTTTTTCCCGAACCCTAATTCTTTAAAACACTAATTCTAAATGCCAAAACCTTAATTCTTCAAAACTAAAATTTAGAAATCATAAAAACAACATCTAGTACCCCCCAGTAGCCTAAACCATAACTAAAACCAAAAACTCTAAAAATTTAAATCCCACAACCCTAATTTCTTAAATCCTAAATCTTAAACCTTAACTTTGTTTATTTAATGGATTGAATTCTAATTTTATTTATTTATTTGATTATGTGATTTGTTATATGTTATTGATAAATGGTTTATTTTTATTTTCTGAATGGTTTTCTTTTATTTATAATTAGATAATCGAATATTCTTTTATTTGCCTTAGTTCTAAAATTGTAAGAGGTATGTTTCCACTTTGTGGGTACCTCATTAGTTAAATATTATGTAATTTAAATTATTTTAAAGTTTTTGGACCAATGTAAAGGATACGTTTCCAACTTTTGGTGGGTGTCCCATTTAGTTTTAGACATGAGCGATGTAAGGACATATTTCCATCCTTGGATGGGTGTCCATTTAATTATTTTGTTTGGACATTGCTTTGATTTTAATATAATGATGCTTTATTTTAATTGTTGCATGTAATATGGATAATATTGTTATACTTAACAATTTTATAATATCAAGACCTGCAAAGGAGGTCATTCCAATGAACCGGGTGTTGTGGGGGTGCTGGGTCATTTCTCACCTTCCCCACACGTACCCAACTTTTCAAACCCATTAGGGGGTTGGAGATTCCTTAGAAATCGAGTCATCCACCCCTTTTTTTTTCCAGTCCGTACGGGTGGCGACTCCATTTTCTTCAGGCTTAAACCCGTGTTCTCTAAGGCCCCGAGCCTAAAAAGTGCTGAAGTCGTAAGAATTATTCCACTAGGAGTGGGGGCGAAAATCTCCACTCATAGTGGCGACTTCATTAGGGATAAGAGAAGTTGATTTTGTTGGTCTTTATGTTATTCTATTCTTTTTTATCATGATATATCCATTGCATCATATTAGATTTGCATCGTGTCCATGAGTAGGATGCCCGTGTTACCTGTGTTGTGTTATGTAAGGGATATCATATTTTCACTCAAGATATGGAGATCGAGCATGACATAACCACTCATAGCCTTGTACCTTTTGGTATATACTTGCTATGGGAACCTAAGCCTTCTAACCCAAAGACTAAAGCTCATGTAGTTGGCTTAGTTACTTTCCTTAGGTTTTACTCCAAATGCTTGTTGTTTGACTATGGCTAATTTGTCTTGGCTTAAATCATGGCTTATTTGGTTTGTTCTTTTTCTAATATGACCTAATTACATTGTGAGCTCAAATAAATTTTTCTTTAATGTCCAAAAGACCAAAGCTATTTTCAAAACTTTTCAAGATGGTCTTTGGACATAAAACTTTTCTAAAAACAAATAAAAAATTCTTTTGCTCATGACCCAAATACTAAGCCCAAAATCCATTTTTTCTAAAATCTTTTTATTTTCATCCAACCTTTAAAAGAGCTTACAAATATTTAGGTCAATTATGAAATACCAAAAATCAATTGTGAGCCTAGTTTATACTAAGAGTTATTAATCATGGGCTTGTCTTTTGCATGAATCATTAGTTACTTTTTCAAGTGAGAAATCTATTTATAATAAACCTCTTAATT
The DNA here is from genome assembly GCA_947685225.1 of Garcia nutans. Classification (NCBI taxonomy): domain Eukaryota; kingdom Viridiplantae; phylum Streptophyta; class Magnoliopsida; order Malpighiales; family Euphorbiaceae; genus Garcia; species Garcia nutans. Next base: position 24,942,510 of record CANTUV010000044.1, read on the forward strand.
TAGTTTTAATCCAATATAGCATAAAAGCTACTTTAGTTGGTTGAATGGATTAAAGCCTAATTAATGGGAATTATCATGAACTGATTTTCATTTTTGAAAATATAACTATTGGTTGAAATGTCTGAGGGAAATATTTGAAAACAAGATACCCCATGTTGATACTTTGTTAACCATATACCTAGGAAAAGAGACTCACCACCCGTGTGTGGAAGTTATAAGGTTGGAAGGGATGTTCTACTTATCTTTGTCTAATGTTTGTGAATACATGCATGAATGCATACATTTGCATCTCATATCATTAATCCTTTCTGGCTCATAGCCCTAGATTACGATAGTTCGAAAGCTTATGATAATCCGACCTACGCCGGAGATGAAGAATCTAGCAACGACTCAATCACTTGCTCACCAAAAGCAATGGAGCCCTAACAAATTCAAAGAATGGTGGATGATGCCCTCAATGCCAAGATGGAAGAAATAAAAGAGGCCCTGGCTGAGACCATGAAGAACCCACTGGCTGTAATTTTAGGAAACAATGCTGAAGCATCTGCTAGCACCAAGAATCCAAAGGACAAGGGGAAGGCTAAAGTTGGTGAAGTGGTTTTTGATGATGATAAGGTAATCATTGATAATGATGATGATTGGGCTCAATACTTCCAAGATCCTCATGACAAGAAGAAAGAGTCGAAGATTATTGAAAGACCAGCTATGGAGAAAACTAAAATTCTGATGTTGAAAAGATGATTGCAGATTTGGAAAAGAAATTTGAGAAGAAGCTAAAAACTGAAGAAATGTCCAAAGTTGACAAATTATTTGAGCTAGACGATGAAGTTCCATACAAGTTTAAGATGCCATCCTTTGCAAAGTTTGATGGAATCAGAAATCCTCACCTCTATGTGAAGCAATATATCACTGCTATGCAATCGGCCTGAGCTACCAAGGCTCAAACTCTAAGGTAATTTATGCTCTCATTGGACCCTGTTATCCAAAATTGGTTCAATACCTTAGATGATGGAACACAAAAGAGTTGGGATCTGTTATACAAGGCCTTCATCCAACAATATGGATACAATGTCAAGATGGAAGTTACCTTAATGGAAGTTGAGTCCATTAGACAAAGGCCAAATGAGAATTTTGTGGACTATATGAAAAGATGGAGGAATAAGGCTACTTTGCTCAAAAGAAGGCCTGATGAATCCAATCAAATTAGAATGATTGTGAGAGGAGTGTTACCTAGCCTTCGTGAAAGGATGTTTCATACACTCATTTGGGATTTCAAAGACCTTTTACAAGTTGGTCTACAAATTGAAGAGTGGGAAAGATAGAAGAACCGCTTTTCAATAAGAAGGAATGAGAAAGGAAACTACCAGTCTAGTAACTAAAGCATGCAAAAGGCAGTTGGTGTTAATGCTACTGGCCAAGGAGGAAGAAGGCAGTTTTCAGAATTAGGAAAGCCATTGTCTTGGGTCCTCAATAAGCTACAAAAGAAGGGATTGTTACAACCCTTAAATCCCCATCCTTTGCCTAACCCTCTCCCACCTAATTTTGACACTAAAGTATTTTGTCAATTTCATCAAATGCAAGGGCACGACACGGATAGATGTGTGAGGTTGAGGCATGAGATCCAGAATTTGATTGATAGTGGGAAGCTGCCTGAGCCCAATAAGCCAAACACCAAAGACAATCCATTACCGAGGTTCAATAGGGTATCACCACCGGCGATCTTCATGATTGGAGGAGGTTTGCATGAAAGTTTTATCATGTCTTCTTTCCAAGATTTGGATAAAGAAGCAACCAAAAAAGAAGTGGTATTTAGCAAAGTTGAACAAACTATGGTGGGTAAAGAAGTAGCAATATGTGTTGTGAATAAGTTTTGGGATTCAAGCGATAGTGATGACAATTTTGTACTTAAAAAAGAGGAATGGACCTGGTCCAAGCCTGAAGAAGATGAAGTAATGAACACAAGATCTGGTAAGCCTTATACAAAGCCACCACCTAAGAAGGTAGAGGCTAATAAAGGAAAGGAAGTCAAAGTGGGAAACAAAGAAGAGGAAGATGATACTGTGCTTAAGCAGTTGAAGAGAACCCAAGCAAGTGTTAGCATTTGGGACTTATTGGCCACTTCTAAGAAGCATCGTGAAACTATGGCCAAGGCCTTGGCTAGCGTGCCAATTTCCACCTCTATAACATTGGAGGAACTGATTAACTTCATAAAAGTTGAAGGAGTAATGAAGTGTGAAGACATTCAAAAGAAGAGCGAAGTTGACATGGGAATGGTATCTTTCTCAGATGCGAATTTACCGGAAAAGGGGAAAGATCTCATCCGTCCTCTCTTTATCAAAGTGGAAATCAAAGGAAAAAGGACTCCATGTGTAATGGTTGATGATGGGTCCGCCATAAATGTTTGTCCACTTAAAATATTGCCAAAGCTAGCTATGTCAACGAGGGATCTAAGACCAACTAAGGTAACCATTTGGGCTTATGACAATACCAAGAGGAACTTTCAAAGCTGCTGTGAAGGTTGGTCCAATTAAAACTATTGTTGAATTTTTTTTTTTGGACATACCTATTACCTTTGCTCTACTTTTGGGATGACCATGGTTTCATCCTCTTGGTGGAGTTCCTTCCACCCTCCATCAAAAGATCAAGTTCCCTAACGGAGATGAGACGGTGGTCATCGAGGCCGAGGATAATGAGGTTGTTAATACTCTAATGGTGGAGAGGTCTCTCAATGGTTTCCAAGTAGCTATAATTTCTGATGATGAAGTAGTGGACTCTAAGGTCTTGAACATAATGAAGAACATGAGCTACCTTCCCGGAGCTGGTCTTGGAAAGGGAAAGGCCGGTGTAACAAAGCTTTCAGATTTTAAGACTCAAACTTCCAAGAAAGGGTTGGGGTATGAAGAGGCCAATAAATAAGTCCAGCCAAAGAAGAATGAGAAGATGAGCTTCCCGCCACTAAAAAAATCTTTGTCAAAGCTCTAGACATGGGACCACTCCAAGGAAAGCCCGAGCCAATCATGTTCGTGGAAAAGTTGATCCCGGGTTTTAAAATTTTTGCTGATTTTGCCGAGCTAGTGGAAAAAGTGAAGAAAGAGCTCACCATGCTAGCAGACAAGGAGCCCAATCTAGAAGGGAAGAAGGAAGCTGTCCTGAAAGCTGAGAAGACTCCAGAGGAGATTGCTGCCCTAGTTGAAGAAAAGTTTGAAGATGTTCTACTTTATGATTTTGAGAACAATGATTTTGATTTTGATTTTAATTTGACTGCTTTGTATGAGGATGATGATGTTTTCTTTTTCAAAATGAATGCAATAAAGTCTGATTTTGCTTACTTGTGCGATGTTTCTCCTGATAGTTGAATACATTCAAATAGTGGTTACATGAGCATCTTTAGTATTAACTCTGTTGATACATAATCATTAAATTTGAGAACAACTGAAAATCCTAAAAACATTAGTATAACATCCGACCTTACTCCTGATGAGATAGAGATTTGAAAAAATATTTAAAAAATATGAAGAAGTATTTGCTTGGTCTTATGAGGATATGCCTAGAATAGATTGAGACATAGCCGAACATCTTATTCCTACTTACACCCACATGAAACCTGTCAAACAAAAGCTTAGGCGATTAAGACTTGAATGGGCTGAATTGGTTAAAGAAGAGGTCACTAAACAAATACAAGTAAAGTTCCTTGAAGCGATAGATTATCCAGACTGGCTAGCCAACATAGTACCCGTGCTAAAGAAAGATGGAAGAATTAGGGTCTATGTAGACTATAGAGACTTAAACAAGGCTTCTCCTAAGGATGATTTTCCTTTACCTCATATAGATGTCCTCAGTGATAGTGCAGCCTCTAGCGTGCTACACTCATTTATAGATGAATTTTTTGGATACAACTAAGTGTTAATGGCCCAAAAGGATAAAGCCAAAACTGCCTTCATTACTACCTGGGGTATATTCTGTTATAAGGTGATGCCATCCGGATTAAAGAATGCTAGAGCAACCTACCAAAGGATGGCCACCACATTATTTCATGACATGATGCACAAAAAAAATAAAGTATATGTTGATGATATGATGGTGAAATCAGATAAAAAGGAACAACACTTCCAAAACTTAGAATTATTCTTCTATAGAGCATTGAAGTATAAGCTAAGATTAAACCTGAAGAAGTATGTGTTCGGGGTTACCTTTGGCAAATTGTTGGGACATGTGATTGGTCTAAATGGCATTGAGATTGACTGATGCAAGAAAGGATCCCTTGAAGCTAGCAAGTGGACCAATCACTAGGAGCAAGGCAAAGAGATATCAAGCTAGTATGGCTTTGCATATTCAATAAGAGATTTTCAAAGAGCTTCAAGAATTATCATTCAAGAAGATGGAGATAGAGCTTGAAGAAGGCACACCAAAGCTAATTATGATGCTTAGTGTGGAAGCTAAAGGCTAGCTAAAGAAAGGTCCAACATGCAAGAAAGGTCCATGGGGGTTCATATAAAGCCTTGGGAAGTAATTTAAGGCCCATGGACAGCCCAAATAGTGTGGGGCGTTTCTTATGTTGAAGGGATTAGTTCGGTTGTTTCCATACTTTATATTTTCCTTATTGGATTAAGATTTTGTTTCCTTAGTGGATTAGGATTTTGTTTCCATACTTTATGTTTTCCTTATGCAATTAGGAATGTTTTCCTTATGCAATTAGGAATGTTTTCCTTATGCGATTAGGAATGTTTTAGTTTTCCATGTGCAATTAGGAATTTTGTAACCCTTATTTAAGGGAACTCTTAGGCAGAATTTCAGACAACAACAATTAATAAAAATTTTTGAATTCTTCTACAAGTTCTTCTTGTGAATTTTTGTGTGAGAGAGATTAGAGTGGATTCTTTAATTCTTTCTTTGCATCAAGAATTAGGTTTACTTATCAACAAGAGTTGTGCCATTTTCCTTCTTCTTACCAACTAAATCCTTCAATCATAGTGAGTTTGCGTCTCTTTATAGGCGTTGGGTTCCTTAGGAGGTGATTATCAAGTTTCAAGGAGTTCTCTACCATTGTTATACGTTGGGTTTGCTGCCATCATTGCTAAGGGTCCGCGTCATTTGGTATCAGAGCCTTACTACAAGGTAATTTTTATCTACTTTGTCTTTCTAGGGTTTGTTAATTTAGGTCTTTTAAATTTCTATGTTTTAGGGTTCTTAGAGAGTCTAGTCTTTAATTTTTGAAAAAAAGTCATATATCAATTCTGATCAAGGCTGAATTGAAGGAGGGTATTCTTAGGGTGAAAATGAAACCTAGGAAAGGATTCTTGGAGAATTTTGAAACCAAGAATTAGGGTTCTTGAAAGAAAGCAAAAGCTAGAGTTTGTGTTCAAGTTTGATTTCGATTTGGTCTTGAGTGAATCTGGGGTTGCGAATTAAGTCCAGATTTTGAAAAGTCCTTGGGAGTAAATTAAGTCCCGAATCAAGGGGATAGTTAGAGGAAGCAAAAAAAAAAGAGTACAAAACCACCTCAAAAAAAATTGTTTGATATTCTTGCTATTTGGGTGCTAAGGATCAGATCTAGGTGGGTCAGAAGTAATAAAATTTTTGGGCGAAAAATTTCACCTTTTGAGGGGCTTTTGGAATTCGAAAATCAGACCTTAATATTCATATTATTTAAGTGTTTTAGGTGGGAATTAGAATCTAAAAGCTAGCATTTTGGGTAGAATTGATTAGGTCCATAAAGCAGCTTGCCAAGTGTGGGTTGTTTTTTATTCATTAAATCCAAATTTGTCTTGTTTATTGGCTTCATTATTTCTGATTTCTTTATCTAGCTTTTAATTCCATTACATTGTTAAGTATCATTTGCTTGTGTCGATACTTGGTTCTATATCGTGTAGTACAAATTACCTTGCATTGCCTCTGGATACTTGTCTTATTTTCTATCTAGTTCTAGGATTTAGGTTCTAGTTTCTTGAACGACTTGACAATTGTTGGTTGGTGAGCTTGGTTCTGAAGTGCAATCAAGGAAGACAAGAAAAGTGAGGTAATTCTAAACACTTGAGTGAATTTCGATTATTACTAATCTTGTTTCTTTGAGTTTGTTTGTTTATTAACATGGCTAGAAAAGGAGAAGAGACTAGCAAAGAAGGAGCTATGGCCGAAAGCTTGGCTAGGCTTAATGAGACTTTGGCAGCAATGCTTGGTCGAATGGAGATGATGGATACTAGATTGCAAGAGAATGCAGCACGACAAGCACAACAAATTCAGCAAGTGCAATAAGGGCAGCCAACCGCACATCCAAATCCCATAATGCGAGCTTACCACTGATGGTGACCTTACTTCCATCAAGATGAAGATTCCTTCCTTTGAAGGGAAGAACAATACAGAAGAGTTCATAGAATGGGAGAGGAAAGTTGAGCAGATTTTTGAATGCCATAACTACACCGAAGAGAAGAAATCAGTTTTGGCAGCCGTAGAGTTCAAAGGGTATTCTACCTTTTGGTGGGATCAATTGAAAGCTAATAGAAGAGGGAAAGGTATGAGTCCTATTCCTGAATGGTCAACCTTGAAAGAACTAATGAGGAGCCGATTTGTACCATCTCACTACATTCGGGATTTGTACAATCGACTAGCAAGACTAGTTCAAGGTGGAAGAAGTGTGGAAGAGTACCACAAAGAGATGGAGATGATCATGGCTAAGGCAAATATTGATGAAGATGAGGACAAGAAGATGTCACGATTTCTTGGGGGATTGAATTTGAACATAGCCAATGAATTAGAGATGTATGAATTCAACACAATGGAAGAGTTAATTCAAAAGGCCATGAAGATAGAGAGAAGATTGAAGAATAAAGCTATTTCGAAAACTGGCTACTCTAAAGCTAGTGGAAAATTTTCAAACTTCAAGGGTTCAAGTTTGAGTGGAGGTTCCTACAAAGGGGATTACAAGGGTTCTTTCTAAAAGAATTCTTCCTACAATCCTAATTTCAAGAAGCCGAAAAAACAGCCAAGGAAACACCTTCTTGACCTAATCCAAGTAGGGAAATTAAATACTATAAGTGTTTGGGAAGTGGACACATTGCTTCTCAATGTCCGAATGAGAGGGTGATGATTGCTACCCATGAAGGGGAAATTGAATCAGAATCTGAACATGAAGAAGAAGAGGAGGCCGAATGTGGTGACAGGGCAAAATACGATGAAGAGGATTGGGAGAATCAAGTCTTGAATGCTAAACATGGAGAGATGCTTGTTACTAGAAGAGCCTTGAATATTCAAGTCAAGGAAGAAGGCTTGGATCAAAGGGAGAATCTTTTCCACTCTAGGTGTTTGGTGAATGGTAAGGTTTATACACTTATCATTGAAGGTGGAAGTTGTACCGATGCTGCTAGTACTACAATGGTGGATAAATTGGGGTTAACTTGTTTTAAACATCCCAATTCTTAAAAGTTGCAATGGTTCAATGACGCTGGGGAATTAAAAGTGTTGAAGCAAGTCAAGGTACCATTCTCCATTGGGTGGTATAAAGATGAGGTTTTGTGTGATGTAGTGCCAATGCAAGCTGGACATTTGCTATTAGGAAGACCATGGCAGCATGATAGAAGGGCACAACATGATGGCTTTTCTAATAAGTATACCTTTACTTATGAAGGAAAGAAGGTTGTTCTAGCACCATTATCACCTCAAGAGGTGTGTGAAGATCAAAAAAGGATACTAGAGAGGAAGAAAGAAGTTTCGGGCAACAAGAACCAAGGGGGTTCAAATTCAGCCAATGATATTTCTTCAACATCCAAGGGTAATTCTAAGGGTAGGGAAAGAGAAAATAATAAAGTGAGTGAGTGCAGAAAGGGAAAAGAGGCCAAGAGTCAAAAGAAAGTAAGCAAACAAATAAATGGCCCATTGGTGAGAGAAAATAAGCAAGGAGAAAAAGCAAAACATACTTTTTATGCAAGAGCAAGAGAGATAGATGTAGGGCAACCTGTACTCATTATTATGTATAAAGAATCATTACTTGCTGACAGTGAAGAATCTCTTGATTCTTTACCTTCTAGTTTTGTGTCTTTGTTGCAGGATTTTAAGGATGTGTTTCCTGAAGACCTAACTAGTGGTTTGCTGCCATTAAGAGGGATTGAACATCAAATTGACTTCATACCCGGTTCTATAATTCCAAACCGGCCAGCATATAGGAGCAATCCTATGGAGACAAAAGAGATGCAAAGACAAGTTGAAGAGCTTTTGGAGAAAGGCTTGGTTTGCGAGAGCCTCAGTCCTTGTGCCGTTCCAGTCTTGTTAGTACCCAAGAAAGATGGTTCTTGGAGGATGTGTGTTGATTGTAGGGCTGTGAACAAGATTACTGTGAAGTATAGACATCCCATTCCTAGCCTTAATGACATGTTGGACGAATTGCATGGGGCGAAATATTTCACAAAGATTGATCTTATGAGTGGTTATCATCAAATTCGCATGAATCCGGGAGATGAATGGAAGACTGCCTTCAAAATGAAATATGGTTTGTATGAATGGCTAGTTATGCCTTTTGGTTTATCTAATGCACCTAGTACTTTCATGAGATTAATGAACCATGTTTTGAGAGCTTATTTAGGTAAGTTTGTGGTAGTTTACTTTGATGATATTCTGATTTATAGCAAAATTGAGGAAGAACATGTTGAACATGTTAGGAAAGTGCTTGAAATCCTTAGGGAGCAAAACCTTTATGCTATGCTTAAGAAGTGTTCTTTTTATCTAGATAGGGTTGTTTTTCTTGGTTTTGTTGTATGTATGCAGGGAATTGAAGTTGATCAAGAGAAGGTGAAAGCTATCCAAGAGTGGCCGAATCCTTCAAGTGTGACAAAAGTAAGGAGTTTTCACGGATTGGCAAGCTTCTATAGGAGATTTGTCCCTAATTTCTCTACATTGGTAGCCCCCTTGACTAGCATAATTAAGAAAGAAGTGGGATTTGTTTGGGGCAAGGAGCAACAAGAAGCATTTGATGCTTTGAAAGAGAAGCTTTCTACTACACCCGTTTTAGCTTTACCTAACTTTGATTCTACTTTTGAAATTGAATGTGATGCTTCTGGTGTAGGTATTGGAGCTATTTTGATGCAAGAGAAGAAGCCCATTGCATACTTTAGTGAAAAGCTTAATGGAGCAAAGCTGAATTATTCAACTTATGACAAGGATCTATATGCTTTGGTGAGAGCATTGGAAGTATGGGAGCATTATTTACTGCCCAAGGAATTCGTGATCCATTCGACCATGAATCAATGAAGCATTTGAGAGGGCAAGGCAAGTTGAATAAAAGACATGCAAAATGGGTTGTGAAGATTGAGAAGTTTCCTTATGTGATCAAATACAAGCAAGGTAAAGACAATGTAGTTGCAGATGCACTTTCAAGGAGGTACGCTTTACTTAATGTTTTGAGTACTAAATTGCTTGGATTTAAATGTATAAAGGACTTATATGTTGGTTATTCTAATTTTGGCAATGTTTATGATGCTTGTGAGCATGGTGCTTTTAATTCTTTCTATAGACATGATGGGTTTTTATTTAAGGGTTCAAAATTATGCATGCCTAGATGTTCTATGAGAGATTTGCTAGTATTAGAATCACATTGTGGGGGTTTGATGGGGCATTTTGGAGTTGATAAGACTTTAGACATGTTGAATGAACACCTTTATTGGCTGAATATGAAAAGGGATGTAATTCAGATTTGTAAGGCTTGTTTGGCTTGTAGGCAAGCTAAGTCTAAGTCTATGCCTCATGGTTTGTATATGCCATTACCCATTCCTAGTTCTCCTTGGATGGACATTAGTATGGACTTTGTTTTAGGATTACCAAGGACTAAGAGGGGGGGAGGTAGCATATTTGTGGTTGTTGATAGGTTTAGTAAGAAGGCACACTTTATCCCATGTCATAAGAGTGATGATGCTGGTTTAGTGGCCGAACTCTTCTTTAGGGAGGTGGTTCGAATTAATGGGATACCAAAATCCATAGTTTCTGATAGAGACACCAAGTTTTTGTCTCACTTTTGGCGTGTGCTTTGGGGAAAGTTAGGTACCAAGTTGTTATTTTCCACCACTTGTCATCCTCAAACGGATGGACAAACAGAAATAGTAAACAGAACTTTAGGTACCATGTTGAGAGCTTTAGTGGGTAACAATTTGAGTTCTTGGGAAGATTGTTTGCCATTTATTGAGTTTGCTTATAATTGTGCTATTCATTCTTCTACAGGATATTCACCTTTTGAGCTTGTTTATGGTTTTAACCCACTAACAGTTTTGGATCTTGTTTCTTTACCTTCTCATGAGCTTGTTAGTTTAGATGGTGAGAAGAAAGCTAAATTGGTGAAAGAGATGCATGAGAAAGCAAGGACGAATATTGAGAAAAGGAACAAGAGATATGCTGATTCTGCAAATAGAGGGAGACGTGAGATGAAGTTTCAAGTAGGAGATTGGGTTTGGGTGCATTTTCGAAAAGAGAGGTTTCCTAACCAAAGGAAGAACAAGTTGCAAGCAAGGGGAGATGGCCCATTCCACGTGCTGGAGAAGATTAATGACAATGCCTACAAGATCGACTTACCAGGTACGTATAATGTTAATGCTACTTTCAATGTAAGTGATCTTTCTCCTTTTGATGATGCAGATTTGAGGACAAATCTTTTTGAAGAGGGGGAGAATGATGCAAGAAAGGATCCTTTGAAGCTAGCAAGTGGACCAATCTCTAGGAGCAAGGCAAAGAGATATCAAGCTAGTATGGCTTTGCATATTCAAGAAGAGATTTCTAAAGAGCTTCAAGAATTATCATTCGAGAAGATGGAGATAGAGCTTGAAGAAGGCACAGCAAAGCTAATTATGATGCTTAGTGTGGAAGCTAAAGGCTAGCTAAAGAAAGGTCCAACATGCAAGAAAGGTCCATGGGGGTTCATATAAAGCCTTGGGAAGTAATTTAAGGCCCATGGACAGCCCAAATAGTGTGGGGCGTTTCTTATGTTGAAGGGATTAGTTTGGTTGTTTCCATACTTTATATTTTCCTTATTGGATTAGGATTTTGTTTCCATACTTTATATTTTCCTTAGTGGATTAGGATTTTGTTTCCTTAGTGGATTAGGATTTTGTTTCCATACTTTATGTTTTCCTTATGCAATTAGGAATGTTTTCCTTATGCAATCAGGAATGTTTTCCTTATGCAATTGGGAATGTTTTCCTTATGCAATTAGGAATGTTTTAGTTTTCCATATGCAATTAGGAATTTTGTAACCCTTATTTAAGGGCACTATTAGGCCGAATTTCAGACAACAACAATTAATAAAAATTTTCAATTTCTTCTACAAGTTCTTCTTGTGAATTTTCGTGTGAGAGAGATTAGAGTGGATTCTTTAATTCTTTCTTTTCATCAAGAATTAGGTTTACTTATCAACAAGAGTTGTGGCATTTTCCTTCTTCTTACCAACTAAATCCTTCAATCATAGTGAGTTCGCGTCTCTTTATAGGCGTTGGGTTCCTTAGGAGGTGATTATCAAGTTTCAAGGAGTTTTCTACCATTGTTATACGTTGGGTTTGCTGCCATCATTGCTAAGGGTCCGCGTCATTGACCCTGACAAAGTTAAAGCAATCAGGGATATGCCAGCCACCAAGATAGAAAGAGAAGTTTGGGGATTCATTGGTAAATGACAGTACATTAGCAGGTTTATAGCAAAGCTCACCACAATCTGTGAGCCTATCTTCGAATTGCTTAAAAAGAATTAGCCGGTCCTGTGGAATGAAGAGTGTCAAAAGGCCTTTGAGCGAATAAAATAGTATTTGCTGAATCCACCTATTTTGAAACCGCCTAAACTTGGTAAACCCCTGTTACTATACTTAGCAGTAGAAGAAGAGTCAATAGGAGCTATGCTAGCCCAAGCAGATGAGTCAGGGATTGAGCACACAGTTTACTATTTGAGTAGAAAGCTCCTACCTTATGAAATTAAGTATAGTATCATTGAAAAGACCTGTATAGATGTGGTTTGGGAAGTATGGGCGATGGTTGAATATATTGGAAGAATTTGAGATTGAGTATGTAACCAGGAAAACAATCAAAGGTAGAGCAGTGGCAGAATTCCTGGCCCAACAACCACTGCCGGATAGCGAAGAGGTAGTATTGGAATTTCTAGATGAACATTTAGAGGCCATTAAAGTAAAAGGATGGAAAATATATTTTGACGGACCAGTGAATAGGAAAGGAGTAGGTTTGAAAATCATACTAGAATTCGCCCGAAGGTGAACTTATCCCTTTAGCCAAAAAGTTAAAATTTAGGGCAACCAATAATATGGTGGAGTATGAAGCATGTATCTTTGGTTTAGAAGCCCTGATGATTATGAAGGTGGATAAGGTGGAAGTTTTTGGTGATTCATTGCTAGTAGTATCCTAAGTAAATAGGGAGTGGGAGTTGAAAGAAGATAAATTAAAATCGAAGAACTTTAAGGAGTGCAGGTTTATACACCTACCAAGAGAAGAAAACCAAATGGCTAATGCCCTAGCCACATTGGCTTCGGTATGGGAAAATCCTGTCATCTTATTCCTAAGCCTCTGATTTTGACCAGTTCATCAACTCCTTGCTATGAATATGAGACAATCATGGAAACTGATACAGACCATGATGCATGGTATGATACTATAAGATGGTTTTTGGAGGAAAGGGAATACCTGTTGGGGGAAACAAAGAAAGAAAGAAGAGCCATAAAGCAGTGGTCCTTGAAATAAATCACCTTCCATGGAGAGTTATATCGAAGATGGCCTGATGGGGTGCACTTGAGATGCTTGAGGAAGCCTGAAGTGGAGCATATTATGTCAGAAATACACCCGGGAAGTTACGGTCCACACATGAATGGTTTAGCCCTAGTTAAAAAGATAATTTGGCAAGGTTACTTCTGGTTGACCATGGAGAGAGATTGTATTGAGTTTGTAAAGAAGTGCCAACAATGTCAGATGTATGGTAATTTGAATCACATGCCTCTTGAAGAATTGAATTCTATGTCTTCACCCTGGCCCTTTGCCACTTAGGGGATCGACATTGTAGGAGAGATACATTCGACAGCCTCAAACGGTCACTGTTTTATTGTAGTAGTGGTAGATTATTTTTCAAAATGGGTCGAAGCTGAATCCTTCAACAAATTGGGGGCAAGTCAAATGGCTAGATTTATTGAAAAGAACCTCATCTGCAGGTATGGGGTCCCGCACAGTGTGATATCAGACAATGGGGTATAGTTTCAAGGAGCAGTTAAGGACTTATTCTCGAAGTACCAAATCTATCATCACCGATCCTCTCCTTATAGACCAAATGCTAATGGTGCAGTAGAAGCAACAAATAAGACAATTAAGCAAATTCTGTCCAAAATGACCAAGACATGCAGGGATTGGTCAGAGACGCTTCCTTTTGCTTTGTGGGGATATAGAATAAGTGTGCGAACATCAACTGGAATGACACCGTTCTCTTTGGTTTATGGGATGGAAGCAATGTTGCCAATTGAAATTGAGATCAAGTCGTTAAGAGCGGTCTTAGAAGTTGAACTGCCTGAGATGGAGTGGGTAGTGAGTAGATACATATAGTAAGCTTTACTAGAGGAGAGAAGGTTAAAAGCATTGTATCAACTGTATCAAAGGAGGATAGCTCGGGCCTACAATAGAAGGGTTAAAATCAAAAACTCACAATCAGTGATTTAGTGTTGAAATAATGTAAGCCTAATTTATCTGATCCAAGAGGGAAATTTAGGCCTAGCTGGGAAGGGCTATATGTTGTGAAACAAGTCATGAATAAGGGTGCAATGAAGTTATTAGACATGGACGGGAATGATTTTAGTGAGCCAGTGAACATTGATAGGTTGAAGAGATTTTATGTATAAAAAAGAGAAAAAGAAAAAGAGCTCGCTAGGTTGAAAACCCAAAAAGGGCGGCCTAGATAAAAGTTAAAGCAGTCCGGTAGTTTCAAAAACCTGAAAGGGCTGGCTAGGCAACAATTAGGGCTAAACGAGAGAAAATCACCAATTAGAAAATCCGAAAGGGCTAGTTGGTAACATGAGTGATCTTGTGTATGCTGGCTTTATGTTTAGTTGTTTCCCAATTTAATAAAACATAATTAATATTAAAATTGTTCTATGATCACTGTTGTAAGTATTTGACCAGATATGGATGAAATAAATAAACACAATAGCAAAAGGTGATGACAAATTATAAAAGGAAAAGAAACATCTCTTATTATTACTTTTATTATTTTTTCATCCTAACAAAACTCTTTCTAAAGAAATTGACAAATGTCAAATCTATGGCAGATGATAAGTGTAACGTGCAGGCCAGCTTTGCTTCAGCCGATCCAAGTAGGCTTCAGTTAGACAAGGCATGTCCAAATCAGGATTAAAATCAAAACCTTGTGGCTCAGCTCCATATTGACGGTCAAGCTGGCGAGGATCATAGCAAGTACCTCGATGAAGAGCAGTAAGAGGAACATACATCAAGTATGTCCAAATGGTGATACGAGAAATCTTCCATCAAGGTACTAAACAACGGATGTTGACTTTAGCACGAGAACGGATCCAGTCAACCCAGTCGGCATATGAAGAAGCAGGGTGGAGTAGTTTCCTAGTAGAGTGATGTCGCGGCAGATATCTAGCAAAATCCATAGATGGAGTATCGAGTAAGCAGAGACGCTCTTGAAGCCAAATCTGTAAGTACAAGAAAATAATTAAAAAAATAAAAAAAAGAAGGTCTGCTAAGTTGAAAACCTACAAGGGCAGCTTAGGCAAAAATTAGGACAACTCGCTAGTTTTGAAAACCCACAAGGGCAGACTAGGCAAAAATTAGAGCAATAAAAAAAGAAGAAAAAAAAAGGAAACCTAAATTAAAAACCCAAGAGGGCAGTTTAGGTAATTACCTGAAGTAGTAATGGACCTCTTTGACAATCTTGATTTAAGTTGGTCTAATCCAACTAAAGTCTCGGTTAAGATCACGAGTATCGACGACAAGCCTCCTCCATTTAGTCCATGATATCCAATACTCATGGATCAATACTGCCATCAGAAGAAACAAGCAAAAATTGGCCAAGTAAGCATAGACTAAGCATACGTCCCCATGCCTTAGTAGGAGCCAAGCAAGAAAGGCAAAAGTCAATTAAGGGACCAAGCAGAATTTTCTCACCTCTCATCAACTGTTGAACTTCAGACTTTGAAAGTTCAAAATAACATTTGCATCTTTTGTTGAGTCTTGGAAATCAATATAGGTAATGCCATTAGTTGATTGCTTGGATATCCAAGGATGGCCTCAAATTCGTCAATCATGGGACATATCTAAAAGCCATTAATCTCAAATGTCCTAGAATTCACATTTTAAAAAGAAGCCATGGCATGTAAAAAAGAATGGTCCAATTTAATATTTTGAAAACACTTCAAAGTATCAATTTTAGACCAAGATATTTGTTTCCAATGAATTGCATTCATATTTTTTAAATACATCTTTTATTTTCTTGAAATTGAAGTCGGTCATTGTTGATAATTGAAAGAAAATTAGAATTGATTAAAAGGAATTTTGATGCTCAAGTGGAAAATTTCCTGGCTTCTGTATGAGATCATGGCGTGAAAAGAGATTTATATGGGATGATTGGCTATTCCAAAATTGACAAGGAGTATCTTGAGACCGAGATGCTCAGGGATAGGAAATTGGCGACAAAAAGGTTTTGAGTTGCCATGTTGTCTTTGGTTTTGTAAATTGGTGCTACTGTGGAAATTTCGAATGTGAAAAGGAAAGACCAATAATTGTAACGTAAAAAAAAAAGTCAAAAGTTACTGTAAAAGTGCAAATTATATATCATCATTATTATTTTATAATATTTTTTTAATTAATACAATACTAATAGATCACTGAGAAGGAGGAGGTAGATCATGATCAAACAAAGCCTTGAAAAAGTCATCGCCTATTAAAGGAGGAGGCATATCACCTATCCCGAGTTTGCCGAAAGCAGAAGCACCTGAATCTCTATTACCTTGAAATTCATATCTATAACGGTCCTCATCCAAAGTAGATGAAAGGATCTCATGGTCATCAGCTTGGGGCCCTCTAGATGACAAAGCACCAAAATCTCTCATCCCCTGAAATCAGAAGTCTCGAAAATCTTGCTCTAACTGGTGATACAATTTTTCAAAATGGGCAACCTGTTGACGAATAGCAACTAACTCTTCTTGAAGTTTCTTGCTTTGTTCTTCAAGCATCCACTGTGAGCCAGAAAGAAAAAGGTAAAAGAATACATAATCATGCATACATGTAGCATAAATTATCATGGAACAGGAAAACCTACCAAGTAATTCATATCAATGCCCTGTGGATGAGATGACATCTCCGGTTGATTAGAATGAGCAAACGGAGGAGTGGTAAAGGAAGGTCTAGCCTCATGAACAAATGAGTCAGCAGCCTGCAATAATCATTAAAAGAGTCAAAACAAGTTAAGAAAGAAGTAATTGTAATGGAAAAATGGTAAAAGTTTACCTAAGAGGTGCTAGCCCCGAGATGCAGGATGGACTCTCCTCCTTCTTTGTGATTCTCCTCTTCATCGCTATCCTCATTTTTCTTGGAAATCTCCCAGATGCCAATAGGAGATACATCAAAGTTTAAGAGTCCTACTCGAATAAACTGGATATATGATGCACCTAGTGGATAGAGAAAGGTTTCAACATCATAACCATGCCGAGCTAACAACCATGCATTCTCCGGCAATGATGTGATATTTAAAGTACACTTCGGGCAACTCATTGGGATCCTCCGCTACTCGGGACCAAGGAACCACTCATACACTCTCTCCTAGAGAAACCAACCACTAGACATAGGGTCGGCAATGACTCGATGGGTATGCTGAAAAGGTAATGCGGCATTCATGGAAGAAGTCCAGTTCATCTGCTCTTCTGTGTTCCACCAAGCCAAATTGACCTACAAAATGACATAAGGTAAGTGAATTTTTATATAAATTTTAAAGTATACTAATACTATCTTACCTGGCCCCATGTTAAGCAACTCAAAAGATAGCTTTGGGTGTGCACATGGTGAGAGCTGAGAACTGCTATACGATTCGATAATAAAAAATTTAATCTCGGATACCCAACTCTCTCTCGAGAAATGCCAGGAACCTTCATAAGATTATGCTCATATGCCCATACCTACAACAATAATGAAAATCAAATTCATGTAAGAATAAGAATGGAATTGGCATTGGTAGAAGAAGAGTACCTCGACAACCACCATGAAGCCAATAAAAGACTTCTTATTTCTGTAAACCTTATCTAGTCCATGATAGAGACAGGCAAGGCTAGCTTTACCCCAGGCATAAAGCGGTACCATACTCATATCAATAAGGGCCTTCAACACCTACAAATGGATTGCAGATTCGATGCTGCATAAAATGGTCATCTCGAGCAAATACAGTAAAAATCCTCTAGCATATTGTTTGACTGTTTCCCTACAAACCCGCCCTTCATATTTCATCCAATAACTCCGAATCGGCTCAATTTTTATCTTGAAAGGCCCTTTTAATGATGGTTCTATACTGATTAACTGTTGGACTTCTTCGAATGTCAGAAAATCACTGGTAAGAGGAACCGGAAAACCATAGTAATGGATATCAGTTATGGTTATATAATCAACTGGGCCAATGGTCATCTCTCCTATAGGTAGGTGAAACTATGGGTTGTGTCCATCCACCACTCTGACAATCCTTGAACTACACTCCTGTCTATTGGACACTCCTCGGATGGTAATTGCAAGATAAAGCTTTCAAAACTGCAATCTCGGATAATCTATTTTACCCAAAAAGATGCTATATCATACCATTGTCGGGCTTTATAGACACACCCTCTGCCCCGGATAACGCAATGATCGCGCTAACACAGAGCTAGGTAAGTTAACACAAGGTAAGTATATCATCATATCAATACCACTGATTTATAGACTAAATTTATTCGTTATGTTCTATTTTAATCTATCTATATATTTGTCTATCAAATTCTTAAATATAGTCATCTAATTAATTATTTTTCCTAAATCTTAAAAAAAACAAAATAAAAACAAAAAGTATATACATATTTGTGCTGTTAAAATAATAAATATTAAATTACATTGTTACCTTAGTTTTTTTAGTTGAACTATGATGAAGCTACATCTCAGCTAGCAGACTTATCGTTCCATTTTCATATCGTCGAATAAATTCCAATAACTCAGCATTAGATTGAGTTCCTGATCTCGAAGCATGTATTTTTTCCTCAACTTTATGCTAAACTCTCTGATTTCACTATAAAAATATTTGTGAGCGTGGATGAAAAGAAGAGATGAGC
Organism: Garcia nutans; assembly: GCA_947685225.1. Classification (NCBI taxonomy): domain Eukaryota; kingdom Viridiplantae; phylum Streptophyta; class Magnoliopsida; order Malpighiales; family Euphorbiaceae; genus Garcia; species Garcia nutans. Next base: position 24,960,821 of record CANTUV010000044.1, read on the forward strand.
CGAGGTTTATATAGAAAAATTGCAAAGAAAAAAGAGAAAAGAAAAAAGAAAAAACAATATTCTCGTGAAGAAAAAAAGAAAAAAAAAGAAAAAAGTAAATATTACTATTGATGAATAGTAAATGAATAGTTAGTAAATAGTACATAAATAGTGACTACACAGTGAATAAATAGTAAACTCAATTATTCAGATATTTGCGTGTATATAAATATTTTTGCACTTTTAAAATATTTTTACATGCAAGGGGCAATAAGATATAGGCATGGTAAAAAATAGCTAAATTTTTTACAAATTTCTTTAGTATCCTACTTACTACAATTATTTTTTGTAGATAATCAAATTATTTTTTAAGTCCAGAACTTACCTTGGGTCTAGAACTCAAATCATAAATTCACCTTGGGTATAGAACCCGAATCTTAAATTCAACTCAGATCTAGAACCCAAATTATTCTTAAGTGCAGAACTTACCTCGGGTCTAGAACCCAAACTCTAAACTCACCTTGGGTCCAGAACCCAAATTATTTTTAAGTTTAGAACTTACCTCGGGTCCAGTACTCAAATTAGGTCTAGAACCCAAATTAATTCTAGAACTTACCTCGGGTCCAGAACCCAAATTAAGTCTAGAACTTATCTTGGGTACAGAACCCAAATTATTTTTTAAGTCCAAAACTTACCTCGGGTGCAGAGCCTAAATTATTTTTTAAGTCCAGAACTTACCTCGAGTCTAGAACCTAAATTATGTCCAGAACTTACCTTGGGTCCAGAATCCAAATTATTTTTTTAAGTCCAAAACTTACCGCGGGTCCAGAACTTACCACAGGTCCAGAACTCAAATTAAGTCCAGAACATACTTTAGGTCCATAACCTAAATTATTTTTAAGTCCAGAACTTACCCCGAGTCTAGAACCCAAATCCTAAGTTTATCTTGGGTCCAGAACCCAAATTATTTTTTATTCCAGAGTTCAAACCGACCTTGGGTGTGGAGTCCAATATGGCTCTAAATTAAGTCAAAAATCACATTGCTTTTCTCTCTCTTTTATTGTAGTCTCAGATTGCTCAAGCAGGGGGCAAACTATAGACCCTTAATTTTTAACTCAGTCCAGTCCAATATTTTTTAAAATAGTCTAAAATAATTTTTGTAGTATTTTAATTAAATAATATTTATTTTAATATTCATTACTTACAATATTTATTTTTAATAATAAAAATAAAAAAGGTAACAGTAAAAAAAGATAATAAATAAATAAATAAAAATCGGCGATGGAAGAATTGGCAATGAAAAATTTTTGTTGCCGAAGATGAATTGGCTTGGGCAAATTCGCCGTAGGAAATTCCTGCGGTGAATTGGCTGGCCTGCGCCCGCAGCTCGCATGCAATTCTCGCAAATTCTCATAGCTGGCCCGCTCATAGCCCGCAGCAATTTTCACTAGAGCAAATTTTGCCAGCGCAGTTTTTTTCGAAAACCATATCTATTTTGTTTTTATTTCTTTTCCTAAATGGTTTTATTTCCTTAGAAAATTAGAAGTAGGTTTTTTTATTTTTCCTATAAATACCACATTAAAACATAGGAAAAAGTGAGGAAATTCTGGAGCTAAAATTTTTAACCGGACTTGGGACTCTTAAATTCTTTCGGCCAAAAGAAAACCTTGAAGAAGCAAGAGGTAGTGAGGATGCAACACTAATCCATTAAAGGCAGCCTACATTGTCTTTATTATTGTTCAACCAGAATTCAAAAATTGTGGTGGAACCAACAACAGAGGTTTGAATCTTTATTTCTTTGCTTATATTCACAGTAACTTCATTATACAATTTGATAAATTGTTCAAGCATGCATATTTTTGTTACTTGATCAATGGTTATGCTTATTATCCAAACTTTATTTAAAAACCCTAGGAAAAGTTTTTCCAAAATCCTATGCCTTAATGTCCGTAACACATATTTTTGAAATCACAAACCCTAATTACACTTTTCTAAAAACTATAATAATCTGTTTTCTTAAAAATCCTAATCAAATCAATTTTCCAAAATCTTCACAGTAGCCTCCTCTTTCAAAATTGAATATGATAGTGATAGTTTTCATAGAAATCCTAATTCTAATTTAAATTAAACCCTAACTTATTTAGTTAAAATCTTAATCAATTATTATTTATTTTCATCACAGTAGCCTATTCTATTAAATCACTATAGTATTAGATTATTCAAATAATATTTTAAACATCTAGTAGTTATATTACATATAAGTATTTATCAAAAATCCATATTAAAATAGTCTTAGAGTTTTATAATAATTATGTTTTGACAAAAACCCTAAATCCTTTTTCCCGAACCCTAATTCTTTAAAATACTAATTCTAAATGCCAAAAACTTAATTCTTCAAAACTAAAATTTAGAAATCATAAAACAACATCTAGTACCCCCCCAGTAGCCTAAAGTCATAACTAAAACCAAAAATTCTAAAAATTTAAATCCCATAACCCTAATTTCTTAAATCCTAAATCTTAAACCTTAACTTTGTTTATTTAATGAATTGAATTCTAATTTTATTTATTTATTTGATTATGTGATTTGTTATATGTTAATGATGAATGGCTTATTTTATTTTATAAATGGTTTAATTTTATTTATAATTAGATAATCGAATATTCTTTTATTTGCCTTAGTTCTAAAATTGTAAGAGGTATGTTTTCACTTTGTGGGTACCTCATTAGTTAAATATTATGTAATTTAAATTATTTTAAAGTTTTTAGACCAATGTAAAGGACACATTTCCACCTTTCAGTGGGTGTCCCGTTTAGTTTTAGACATGGGCGATGTAAGGACATATTTCCATCCTCGAATGGGTGTCCATTTATTTATTTTATTTGGACATTGCTTTGATTTTAATATAATGATGTTTTATTTTAATTGTTGCATGTAATATGAATAATATTGTTTTACTTGAATTTTATAATATTAAAACCTGCAAAGGAGGCCGGTTCCAATGAACCGGCCGTTGTGGGGGTGTTGGGCTATTTCTCACATTCCCTACACATACCCAACTTTCCGAACCCATTAGGGGGTTGGGGATTCCTTAGGAATCGAGTTATCCACCCCTTTCTTTTTCCTAGCCCGTCCTGGTGGCGACTCCATTTTCTTCGAGCTTAGGCCCGTGTTCTCTAAGGCCCCGAGCCTAAACAGTGCCCAAGTCTGATGCAAGAAAGGATCCCTTGAAGCTAGCAAGTGGACCAATCACTAGGAGCAAGGCAAAGAGATATCAAGCTAGTATGGCTTTGCATATTCAAGAAGAGATTTCCAAAGAGCTTCAAGAATTATCATTCAAGAAGATGGAGATAGAGCTTGAAGAAGGCACACCAAAGCTAATTATGATGCTTAGTGTGGAAGCTAAAGGCTAGCTAATGAAAGGTCCAACGTGCAAGAAAGGTCCATGGGGGTTCATATAAAGCCTTGGGAAGTAATTTAAGGCCCATGAACAGCCCAAATAGTGTGGGACGTTTCTTATGTTGAAGGGATTAGTTTGGTTGTTTCCATACTTTATATTTTCCTTAGTGGATTAGGATTTTGTTTCCATACTTTATATTTTCCTTAGTGGATTAGGATTTTGTTTCCATACTTAATGTTTTCCTTATGCAATTAGGAATGTTTTCCTTATGCAATTAGGAATGTTTTAGTTTTCCATATGCAATTAGGAATTTTGTAACCCTTATTTAAGGGCACTATTAGGCCGAATTTCAGAGAACAACAATTAATAAAAATTTTCAAATTCTTCTACAAGTTCTTCTTGTGAATTTTCGTGTGAGAGAGATTAGAGTGGATTCTTTAATTCTTTCTTTGCATCAAGAATTATGTTTACTTATCAACAAGAGTTGTGGTGTTTTCCTTCTTCTTACCAACTAAATCCTTCAATCATAGTGAGTTTGCGTCTCTTTATAGGCATTGGATTCCTTAGGAGGTGATTATCAAGTTTCAAGGAGTTCTCTACCATTGTTATACTTTGGGTTTGCTGCCATCGTTTCTAATGGTCCGCGTCATTTGGTATCAGAGCCTTGCTACAAGGTAATTTTTATATACTTTGTCTTTCTAGGGTTTGTTAATTTAGGTCTTTTAAATTTCTGTGTTTTAGGGTTCTTAGAGAGTCTAGTCTTTAATTTTTGAAAAAAAGTCATATATCAATTCTGATCAAGGCCGAATTGAAGGAGGGTATTCTTAGGGTGAAAACAAAACCTAGGAAAGGATTCTTGGAGAATTTCGAAACCAAGAATTAGGGTTCTTGAAAGAAAGCAAAAGCTAGAGTTTGTGTTCAAGTTTGATTTTGATTTGGTCTTGAGTAAACTGGCTTCATTGTTTCTGATTTCTTTATCTAGCTTTTAATTCCATTACATTGCTAAGTATCATTTGCTTGTGTCGATACTTGGTTTTATATCGTGTAGTGCAAATTACCTTGCATTGCCTCCGGATACTTGACTTGTTTTCTATTTAGTTCTAGGATTTAGGTTCTAGTTTATTGAACGACTTGGCAATTGTTGGTTGGTGAGCTTGGTTCTGAAGTGCAATCAAGGAAGACAAGAAAAGTGAGGTAATTCTAAACACTTGAGTGAATTTCGATTATTACTAATCTTGTTTCTTTGAGTTTGTTTGTTTGTTAACATGGCTGGAAAAGGAGAAAAGACTAGCAAAGAAGGAGCTATGGTCGAAAGCTTAACTAGGCTTAATGAGACTTTGGCAGCAATGCTTGGTCGAATGGAGATGATGGATACTAGATTGCAAGAGAATGCAGCAAGGCAAGCACAACAAATGCAACAAGTGCAATAAATTCCACAAGTGCAACAAGGGCAGCCAGCTACACATCTAAATGCCATAATGCGAGCTAGAAGAGTGCTTAGGAGAGAAGGTCAAGGAAATCTTGAAGCCCTAGAAGCAGCCGAAAGGGTAGAAGATGAAGATGAAGGTGGAAATCAACCTACCACTGAAGGTGACCTTACTTCCATCAAGATGAAGATTCCTTCCTTTGAAGGGAAGAACAATGCAGAAGAGTTCATAGAATAGGAGAGGAAAGTTGAGTAGATTTTTGAATGCCATAACTACACCGAAGAGAAGAAATTAGTTTTGGCAGCCGTAGAGTTCAAAGGGTATGCTACCTTTTCGTGGGATCAATTGAAAGCTAATAGAAGAGGGAAAGGTATGAGGCCTATTCCTGAATGGTCAACCTTGAAAGAACTAATGAGAAGTCGATTTGTACCATCTCACTACATTCGGGATTTATACAATCGACTAGCAAGACTAGTTCAAGGTGGAAGAAGTGTGGAAGAGTACCACAAAGAGATGGAGATGATCATGGCTAGGGCAAATATTGATGAAGATGAAGACAAGAAGTTGTCACGATTTCTTGGGGGATTGAATTTGAACATAGCCAATGAATTGGAGATGTATGAATTCAACAGAATGGAAGAGTTAGTTCAAAAGGCTATGAAGATAGAGAGAAGATTGAAGAATAAAGCTATTTCAAAAACTGGCTACTCTAAAGCTAGTGGAAAATTTTCAAACTTCAAGGGTTCAAGTTTGAGTGGAGGTTCCTACAAAGGGGATTACAAGGGTTCTTTCCAAAAGAATTCTTCCTACAATCCTAATTTCAAGAAGCCGAATGATGGGGATGCAAAAACAGCCAAGGAAACACCTTCTAGACCTACTCTAAGTAGGGAAATTAAATGCTACAAGTGTTTGGGAAGTGGACACATTGCTTCTCATTGTCCGAATAAAAGGGTGATGATTGCTACCCATGAAGGGGAAATTGAATCAGAATCTGAACATGAAGAAGAGGAGGCCGAATGTGGTGATAGGGCCGAATATGATGAAAAGGCTTGGGAGAATCAAGTCTTGAATGCTGAACATGGAGAGATGCTTGTTACTAGAAGAGCCTTGAATATTCAAGCCAAGGAAGAAGGGATCAAAGTAAGAACCTTTTCCACTCTAGGTGTTTGGTGAATGGTAAGGTTTGTACACTTATCATTGATGGTGGAAGTTATACCAATGATGCTAGTACTACAATGGTGGATAAATTGGGGTTAACTTGTTTTAAACATCCCAATCCTTACAAGTTGCAATGGTTCAATGACGCTGGGGAAGTAAAAGTGTTGAAGCAAGTCAAGGTACCATTCTCCATTGGGTGGTATAAAGATGAGGTTTTATGTGATGTAGTGCCAATGCAAGCTGGACATTCGCTATTAGGAAGACCATGGCAGCATGATAGAAGGGCACAACATGATGGCTTTTCTAATAAGTATACCTTTACTTATGAAGGAAAGAAAGTGGTTCTAGCACCATTATCACCTCAAGAGGTGTATGAAGATCAGAAGAGGATGCTAGAGAGGGAGAAAGAAGTTTCGGCCAACATGAACCAAGGAGGTTCAAATTCGGCCAATGATGTTTCTTCAACACCCAAGGGTAATTCTAAGGGTAGGGAGAGAGAAAATAATAAAGTGAGTGAGTGCAGAAAGGGAAAAGAGGCCGAGTGTCAAATAAAAGTAAGCAAACAAATAAATGGCCCATTGGTGAGAGAAAATAAGCAAGGAGAAAAAGCAAAGCATACTTTTTATGCAAGAGCAAGAGAGATAGATGTAGGGTAGCCTATACTCATTATTATGTATAAAGAATTGTTACTTGCTGACAGTGAAGAATCTCTTGATTCTTTACCTTCTAGTTTTGTGTCTTTGTTGCAGGATTTTAAGGATGTGTTTCCTGAAGACCTTCCTAGTGGTTTGCCGCCATTAAGAGGGATTGAACATCAAATTGATTTCATACCCGGTTCTACAATTCCAAACCAGCCAGCATATAGGAGCAATCCTATAGAGACAAAAGAGATGCAAAGACAAGTTGGAGAGCTTTTAGAGAAAGGCTTGGTTCACGAGAGCCTTAGTCCTTGTGCCGTTCCAGCCTTATTAGTACCCAAGAAAGATGGTTCTTGGAGGATGTGTGTTGATTGTAGGGCTGTGAACAATATTACTGTGAAGTATAGACATCCCATTCCTAGACTTGATGACATGTTGGACGAATTGCATGGGGCAAAATATTTCACAAAGATTGATCTTATGAGTGGTTATCATCAAATTCGCATGAAGCCTGGAGATGAATGGAAGACTGCCTTCAAAACAAAATATGGTTTGTATGAATGGTTAGTTATGCCTTTTGGTTTATCTAATGCACCTAGTACTTTCATGAGATTAATGAACCATGTTTTGAGAGCTTATTTAGGTAAGTATGTGGTAGTTTACTTTGATGATATTCTGATTTATAGCAAAACTGAGGAAGAACATATTGAACATGTTAAGAAAGTGCTTGAAATCCTTAGGGAGCAAAACCTTTATGCTAAGCTTAAGAAGTGTTCTTTTTGTCTAGATAGGGTTGTTTTTCTTGGTTTTGTTGTAAGTATGCAGGGAATTGAATTTGATCAAGAGAAGGTGAAAGCTATCCAAGAGTGGCCGAATCCTTCAAATGTGACAGAAGTAAGGAGTTTTCACGGATTGGCAAGCTTCTATAGGAGATTTATCCCTAATTTCTCTACATTGGCAGCCCCCTTAACTAGCATAATCAAGAAAGAAGTGGGATTCTTTTGGGGCAAGGAGCAACAAGAAGCATTTGAAGCTTTGAAAGAGAAGCTTTCTACTACACCCGTTTTAGCTTTACCTAACTTTGATTCTACTTTCGAAATTGAATGTGATGCTTCTGGTGTAGGTATTGGAGCTATTTTAATGCAAGAGAAGAAGCCCATTGCATACTTTAGTGAAAAGATTAATGGAGCAAAGCTGAATTATTCAACTTATGACAAGGAGCTATATGCTTTGGTGAGAGCATTGGAAGTATGGGAGCATTATTTGCTGCCCAAGGAATTTGTGATCCATTCAGACCATGAATCATTGAAGCATTTGAGAGGGCAAGGCAAGTTGAATAAAAGACATGCAAAATGGGTTATGAAGATTGAGAAGTGACGCGGAACCCTATGGCAATGAAGGCCTCAAACCCCAACACACACTTCGATATAGGAATCCAAGAACAAGGATAAACCACCCTCTATGGCACCCAATGCTTAGCGAAGCAAGAACACTAATGACGGAAGGATTTGGAAGGACGGATCAGAAGAACGCCAAAATCGAAATTGATAAGTTAGTCTGATTCGTGATGCAATCAATGAAAGAAGCAAAATCTCTCACTCTCTCAAAGATGGCCGAAATTTGCATAAAAAGCAATCTGAATATAATTTTTGTCAAAAGTTCCTCTTATAAGAAAATAAGGCCCTATTTATAGAAAAACAAATTAAAATTCATAACTATCCTAACCCTAGTGAAAAAAGGAAAATTACAAAGAAGGATCCTTGTTAAATAAGGAAAATATCATCCTAACCAACTAAGGAAAGAAGGATCCTTGTCAAATAAGGAAAATATCATCCTAACCAACTAAGGAAAGAAGGATCCTTGTCAAATAAGGAAAATATCATCCTAACCAACTAAGGAAAGAAGGGAACCACATCCCATGTGCATGGGTGTGAACACAGCCCATGTGCATGAAAGAATAGGTTGCCCATGTGACAAAAGTGGTCCCAAAAAACCTAATTTCGTCCAAGGCCCATGTGCTTGCATGTGGGCTGCCTTCCTTACTCCTTTCTTGCTCCTTTAGCCCATTTTTAAAGCCTTATCTTCCATATAAACATTCAGCATCACAATCAGCCTTTATTGGTCTTCCAGCTCCATACTGCACTTGTTTATTGCTAATTCAGTCACCTCCCTTGTAACAAAGTCTTGAACATGCAATCCAAGAGTGATGCCATACTTCCTTCCTTTATTCCTTGTCAATGGTCCTTGTTGTAGCACCAAAGGATCCTTGCCATGCTGGTTTACATCATTCTCCCCTTCTTTAAAAAGATTTGTCCTCAAATCTGCATCATCATAAGGAGATAAATCAGTCACATTAAAAGTAGCACTAACACCATACTCACCAGGCAAGTCGATCTTGTATGCATTGTCATTGATTTTCTCCAATACTTGGAATGGACCATCACCTCGTGCATCAAGCTTACTCTTCCTTTGATTTGGAAACCTCTCCTTTCGGAAGTGTACCCAAACCCAATCGCCAGGAGCAAATGCCATTTTCTTTCGTCCCTTATTTGCCCTATCTGCATATGACTCGTTCTTTTTCTCTATATTTGCTTGAACCTTTTCATGCAAAGACTTTACCAAATTAGCCTTCTTCTCACCATCCAAACTAGCAAGCTCATGTAAAGGCAAAGGAACAAGATCAAGTACAGTTAGTGGATTAAAACCATAAACAATCTCAAATGGCGAATAACCTGTAGAAGAATGAATTGAACGATTATAAGCAAATTCAATGAAAGGTAAACAATCTTCCCAAGTGACCAAATTCTTCCCCACTAAAGCTCTCAACAACGTACCAAGTGTACTATTCACTACTTCAGTTTGCCCATCTGTTTGTGGATGACAAGTAGTAGAAAACAAAAGCTTAGTTCCTAATCTACTCCATAACACACGCCAAAAATGGGACAAAAACTTAGTATCTCTATCAGAAACAATTGTCCGAGGCACCCCATGTAAACGAACAACATCTCTAAAGAACAAATCAGCCACAACTTTGGCATCATCAGCTTTGTGACATGGAATAAAATGTGCCATCTTACTAAACCTATCAACAACCACAAAAATGCTATCTCTACCTTTCCTAGTCCTAGGCAAACCAAGCACAAAATCCATACTAATATCAACCCAAGGTGAACTAGGTACAGGTAATGGCATATAAAGACCATGAGGCATAGACTTAGATTTCGCCTGTCTACATGCAATACAAGCAGAACATAATCTCCCAACATCTTTACGCATAGACGGCCAATAAAAATGCTCAAACAGAATATCATAAGTCTTAGACACAACAAAATGCCCCATCAAACCACCACAATGAGATTCCAAAACAAGCAAATTACGCATGGAACATCTAGGCACACATAGTTTACTTCCCTTAAACAAATAACCATCCTGCCTAAAAAATGAATTAAAAGCTCCTTGTTCACATGCGACATAAACATTGCCAAAATCAATATCACCAATATATAAGTCCTTAATATACTCAAAACCAAGCAATTTAGAACTCAAAATAGACAGCAATGTATATCTCCTAAACAACGCATCAGCAACAACATTATCCTTACCTTGCTTATACTTAATGAGATAAGGAAATTTCTCAATTTGTTCAATCCACTTACCATGTCTTTTGTTCAATTTACCTTGGCCCTTCAAATGCTTGAGGGATTCATGGTCAGTGTGAATAATGAACTCCTTTGGCAGCAAATAATGCTCCCATACATTCAATGCCCTTATCAAAGCATGCAACTCCTTGTCATAGGTAGAATAATTCAGTTGCGCACCATTGAGCTTCTCACTAAAATATGCTATTGGCTTCTTTTCTTGCATCAAAATAGCCCCAATACCTATACTTGAAGCATCACATTCAATCTCAAAAATAGAATCAAAGTTAGGTAAAACTAAAACAGGCGCAGTAGTGAGTTTTTCTTTCAAACTTTCAAACGATCGTTGTTGCTGTTCACCCCATTGAAATCCAACTTCCTTCTTGACAATACTTGTGAGTGGTGCGGCGATGGTAGAAAAATCCTTCACGAATCTCCTATAAAAACTCGCCAGCCCATGGAAGCTCCTCACTTCTGTCACACTCTTAGGAACAGGCCATTCCCTTATAGCTTTCACTTTCTCTTCATCAACTTCCAATCCCTGCGCACTAACAACAAAACCAAGAAAAACAAGCCTATCCATGTAAAATGTGCACTTCTTAAGCTTTGCATATAAGTTCTCTTTTCTCAAAGCTTCTAAAACCAACCTAACATGTTCTATATGCTCTTCCTCAGTCTTACTATAGATCAAAATATCATCAAAATAAACAACTACAAATCTGCCCAAATAAGCCCTCAAAACATGGTTCATCAACCTCATAAAAGTACTAGGTGCATTAGACAACCCAAAAGGCATTAACAACCACTCATACAACCCATATTTTGTTTTAAAAGCTGTTTTCCATTCATCCCCAGGTTTCATACGAATTTGATGATATCCACTCAAAAGATCAATTTTAGTAAAATACCTTGCACCATGTAATTCGTCCAACATGTCATCAAGACGTGGTATAGGATGCCGATACTTCACTGTGATCTTATTTACAGCCCTACAATCAACACACATTCTCCACATGCCATCTTTCTTTGGAACCAACAAAACAGGAACGGCACATGGACTTAAACACTCTCGAATCAACCCTTTCTCCAACAACTCTTCCACTTGTCTCTGCATCTCCTTGGTCTCCATCGGATTATTTCGATATGCTGGTCTATTTGGAATGGTAGAACCAGGTATGAAGTCAATTTGATGTTCGATTCCTCTTAATGGTGGCAAACCACTAGGCAACTCCTCCGGAAACACATCTTGGAAATCCTGTAATAAAGACACAAAACTAGAAGGCAAATGTTCAAGTGAAACATCAATGTTAGCAAACAAAGTTTCCTTGTATCTAATGAGTAACACAGGCTACCCAACATTTAATTCTCTCGCTCTTACATAAAAAATTTATTTTGCCTTCCCTTCTTTCTTGTTTTCTCTCACCAATGGGCCATTAATTTGATTAGTTTCTTTTCTGGCCTCTTTTCCCATTTTCTTCTCACTTTCACTCACCTTATCATGTTCTCTCGCACTCCCCTTATTTTTGGAAGAAACAGCCCCAAACACTACTTTGGCCGAATCTTGCTTTGCTTTCTCAAGCATCTTTCGATGATCTTCATAAACCTCCAATGGTGATAATGGAACAAGAGTAACCAGCTTTCCCTCATAGGTAAATGTATACCTATTTGAATGCCCATCATGCTGTGCTTTCCTATCAAATTGCCAAGGTTTTCCCAATAACATATGGCCTGCTTGCATACGAACTACATCACACAACACTTCATCTTTATACCAGCCTATAGAGAATGGTATTCTCACTTGTTTAGTAACCTTCACCTCTCCACTATCATTAAACCATTGTAGTCTATATGGATTGGGATGTTTTAAACAAGTCAATTTCAGCTTCTCCACCATGGTCCAACTTGCGGCATTAGTACAACTACCGCTGTCAATGATGAGCATACAAACCTTACCATCAACTAAACATCTAGAATAAAATATGTTATCTCGCTGCTCAAGACCCTCTCCCTTCACCTGCATATTCAAAGCACGCCTAGCAACTAACATTTCACCATGTTCAGCCATCAACACATTTTCAACTTGCTCACTACACTCATCATCATCATCATACATGTCATTCACATCATTATCAACATCACTATGATCAGAATCAGAAATTATACCCCCATCATTAGTAGCAATCATAACTCTCCTATTTGGACATTCAGAAGCAATATGTCCATTCCCTAAACATTTGAAACATTTAATATCTCTACTAGGAGAAGTATTAGAAATACCTGATTGCTGCCTATTTGGATCACCATTCGTCCCTTTTCCACTTGTAGGTGGAGGATTGTTCCTTTGGAAGGAATTCTTGAAATCTCCACTTCTTGAGGACGAATTGCTACTAGTGTTTTGAGGTCCTCTGTAGGTCAAACTACTTCCACCCATATTCTGAAATTTACTAGAACCAGACTTGGTGTAATTCTTGCTCTTTAGTCTTCTTTTTATCTTCATGGCCTTTTCAACTAATTCTCCCATGGAATTGTAATCATACATTTCCAGCTCATTTGCTATGTTTGAATTTAGACCCCCAAGGAATCTAGACATCAACCTCTGCTCATCCTCTTCAATATCAGCTCTTGCCATGATCATCTCCATCTCCTTGTGGTATTCTTCAACACTCTTAGCACCTTGGATCAGCCTTGCCAACCTATTATACAAATCCCTATAGTAATGAGAAGGGACAAACCTTGTTCTCATTAAGTCTTTCAAAGTCTCCCAATCAGGTATGGGTCTCAATCCCTTTCCTCTCCTATTAGATTTGAGTTGATCCCACCAGAATGTAGCATATCCCTTAAATTCCACGGCTACAATGTGGGACTTCTTCTCTTCTGAATAATTATGGCATTCAAAAATCTGCTCCACCTTTCTCTCCCATTCAATGTACTCTTCAGCATTGTTTCTCCCTTCAAAGGAAGGTACCTTCATCTTTATGGAAGTAAGGTCATTGTCATTTGCTGGGTTATTTTCACCAACCTCTTCATTACCTCTAGGTGCTCTATGATCTCCTTCACCGATTCTTAGTAGAACCCTTTGTGGTAACCTCACTTGAGCTGCTGGTTGCTGCTCTCTTTCTCTCATCATTAGATTCATGTTCTCTTGTAGAGTAGCCATCATTCTTGCCATCTCATTCATCCTTTCATTACTTTGCTGCATATATGTCTCAAAATTGCTAGAACCTTCTTGGACATTTTCCTCCCCATCTTGCAAGTTCTGGTTTCTCCCACTACTCATGATCACAAACACAAACTCACAAAGAAAAGATTAGTAATAAACAAAATTCACTCAAAGTGTTTCGCTCTTACCTCACCTTTGCTGATTCTTCGATTGCACTTCAAAATCGAGGCTCACAAATCAATCTGCCAAGCACGTTCAAGGAAGCTAGAAACCTAATTCCTAGACACCTAGAAAAGAAACTCGACGATTTGGAGGCGACACAAGGAAATTTGTGTCACACTATTATCATAAACCAGAGTGTTGGAATAAGCAAATAACAATCCAGCAACGTAACGGAATCCAAAAAAGGGTAGCTCAATCAAGAATTAGAAACAAAGAGGTAAAAATATGACAATTCTGGCCAAGATGTATCAAAACCAACCCACCTTTAGCAAGCTTATTTATGGACCTATTGATTCTACCCAAGAAAGCTAGTGTCAAGTGTTCCTAAACTAAAGAGAATTTTGAATTCCCCTTTGCAATGCAGCCCCCACAATTCGAACAAAAAAACAGCCCCAAAAAAAATGGAAATTTTGTGGCCTAAAAATTTTGATTGCTTCTAACCCACTTCAAACCAACCACGGAACCTTTAATTACTAAGAAACAGAAAAATTTTTGTTGGAGTACTTTTGTACTCTTTTTTTTTAGGGATAGATCACTATCTCTAGATCACCCCCCCAAAATACTAAACGAAAATCAAGAAATAGAAGCTTAAACAGCTCACGAATTATTGCAAACTCAAACGGAAAGATCCGTATACTTTAAAAATTGAAAATGAATTGACTATGGTGAAGTAGGTGAAAAATGATTTAGACTATGATGAAAAGGGGACACAAACGAATTGGGGTATGGGGAAAGAAGAAATTTCGAATAAAATAAAAGAACCCTAAAAAAAATGAATTGAACAAATGAAGACTCTAACGGAAATAAAAACAAGCCCTAGAAAGACAGATAGATAAAGATTTACCTGTAATTGGCTCTGATACCAAATGACGCGGAACACTATGGCAATGAAGGCCTCAAACCCCAATGCACGCTTCGATATAGGAATCCAAGAACAAGGATAAACCACCCTCTATAGCACCCAATGCTTAGCGAAGCAAGAACACTAATGACGGAAGGATTTGGAAGGACGGATCAGAAGAACGCCACAATCGAAATTGATAAGTTAGTCTGATTCGTGATGCAATCAATGAAAGAAGCAAAATCTCTCAATCTCTCAAAGATGGCCGAAATTTGCATAAAAAGCAATCTGAATATAATTTTTGTCAAAAGTTCCTCTTACAAGAAAATAAGGCCCTATTTATAGAAAAACAAATTAAAATTCGTAACTATCCTAACCCTAGTGAAAAAAGGAAAATTACAAAGAAGGATCCTTGTCAAATAAGGAAAATATCATCCTAACCAACTAAGGAAAGAAGGATCCTTGTCAAATAAGGAAAATATCATCCTAACCAACTAAGGAAAGAAGGATCCTTGTCAAATAAGGAAAATATCATCCTAACCAACTAAGGAAAGAAGGGAACCACATCCCATGTGCATGGGTGTGAACACAGCCCATGTGCATGAAAGAATAGGCTGCCCATGTGACAAAAGTGGTCCCAAAAAACCTAATTTCGTCCAAGGCCCATGTGCTTGCATGTGGGCTGCCTTCCTTACTCCTTTCTTGCTCCTCTAGCCCATTTTTAAAGCCTTATCTTCCATATAAACATTCAGCATCACAATCAGCCTTTGTTGGTCTTCCAGCTCCATACTGCACTTGTTTATTGCTAATTCAGTCACCTCCCTTGTAACAAAGTCTTGAACATGCAATCCAAGAGTGACGCCATACTTCCTTGCTTTATTCCTTGTCAATGGTCCTTGTTGTAGCACCAAAGGATCCTTGCCATGCTGGTTTACATCAAGAAGTTTCCTTATGTGATCAAATACAAGCAAGGTAAAGACAATGTAGTGGCAGATGCACTTTCAAGGAGGTACGCTTTACTTAAAGTTTTGAGTACTAAATTGCTTGGATTTGAATGTATAAAGGACTTATATGTTGGTGATTCTGATTTCGGCAATGTTTATGATGCTTGTGAGCATGGTGCTTTTAATTCTTTCTATAGACATGATGGGTTTTTGTTTAAGGGTTCGAAATTATGCATGCCTAGATGTTCTATGAGAGATTTGCTAGTATTAGAATCACATTGTGGGAGTTTGATGGGGCATTTTGGAGTTTATAAGACTTTAGACATGCTGAATGAACACTTTTATTGGCCAAATATGAAAAGGGATGTAATTCGGATTTGTAAGGCTTGTTTGGCTTGTAGGCAAGCTAAGTCTAAATCTATGCCTCATGGTTTGTATATGCCATTACCCGTTCCTAGTTCTCCATGGATGGACATTAGTATGGACTTTTTTTTAATATTACCAAGGACTAAGAGGGGGAGAGATAGCATATTTGTGGTTGTTGATAGGTTTAGTAAGATGGCACACTTTATCCCATGTCATAAGAGTGATGATGCTAGTTTAGTGGCCGAACTCTTCTTTAGGGAGGTGGTTCGAATTCATGGGATACCAAAATCCATAGTTTCTGATAGAGACACCAAGTTTTTGTCTCACTTTTGGCGTGTGCTTTGGGGAAAGTTAGGTACCAAGTTGTTATTTTCCACCACTTGTCATCCTCAAAAGGATGGACAAACAGAAGTAGTAAACAAAACTTTAGGTACCATGTTAAGAGCTTTAGTGGGTAAAAATTTGAGTTCTTGGGAAGATTGTTTGCCATTTATTGAGTTTGCTTATAATCATGCTATTCATTCTTCTACAGAATATTCACCTTTTGAGCTTGTTTATGGTTTTAACCCACTAACAGTTTTGGATCTTGTTTCTTTACCTTCTCATGAGCTTGTTAGTTTAGATGGTGAGAAGAAAGCTAAATTAGTGAAAGAGATACATGTGAAAGTAAGGGCGAATATTGAGAAAAGGAACAAGAGATATGCTGATTCTGCAAATAGAGGGAGATGTGAGATGAAGTTTCAAGTAGGAGATTGGGTTTGGGTGCATTTTCGAAAAGAGAGGTTTCCTAACCAAAGGAAGAAGAAGTTGCAAGCAAGGGGAGATGGCCCATTCCAAGTGCTGGAGAAGATTAATGATAATGCCTACAAGATCGACTTACCAGGTATGTATAATGTTAGTGCTACTTTCAATGTAAGTGATCTTTCTCCTTTTGATGATGCAGATTTGAGGAAAAATCTTTTTGAAGAGGGGGAGAATGATGCAAGAAAGGATCCCTTGAAGCTAGCAAGTGGACCAATCACTAGGAGCAAGGCAAAGAGATATCAAGCTAGTATGGCTTTGCATATTCAGGAAGAGATTTCCAAAGAGCTTCAAGAATTATCATTCAAGAAGATGGAGATAGAGCATGAAGAAGGCACACCAAAGCTGATTTGATGCTTAGTGTGGAAGCTAAAGGCTAGCTAAAGAAAGGTCCAACGTGCAAGAAAGGTCCATGGGGGTTCATATAAAGCCTTGGGAAGTAATTTAAGGCCCATGGATAGCCCAAATAGTGTAGGGCGTTTCTTATGTTGAAGGGATTAGTTTGGTTGTTTCCATACTTTATATTTTCCTTAGTGGATTAGGATTTTGTTTCCATACTTTATGTTTTCCTTATGCAATTAGGAATGTTTTAGTTTTTCATATGCAATTAGGAATTTTGTAACCCTTATTTAAGGGCACTATTAGGCCGAATTTTAGAGAACAACAATTAATAAAAATTTTCAAATTCTTCTACAAGTTCTTCTTGTGAATTTTCATGTGAGAGAGATTAGAGTGGATTCTTTAATTCTTTCTTTGCATCAAGAATTAGGTTTACTTATCAACAAGAATTGTGGCGCTTTTCCTCTTCTTACCAACTAAATCCTTCAATCATAGTGAGTTCGCGTCTCTTTATAGGCGTTGGGTTCCTTAGGTGGTGATTATCAAGTTTCAAGAAGTTCTCTACCATTGTTATACGTTGGGTTTACTGCCATCATTTCTAAGGGTCCGAGTCAAAGTCACAAGAATCATTCCACCGGGAGTGGGGGCAAAAATCCCCGCTCACATCTAGTACACAATATTAATTTCATGACCCAATTATGCTTAGATCATCTCAGTCTCTAGACCTTGCTCTGCTCAAGTCTATTAACATATATATTTTTAGTCACATATCATAAATCATCTTACAATCAAATCATCAAATTCCATTATCCACAACACAACACATGTATACACATAAACATATCACACACACATACACGCATTGGGCCCAAATAATCTCATATAGTATTCCGATTCTAGAGATATTGTTATGGTCTATTGCGACACCGGGGATCTAAGTGTCGCATCCCTCCCTTATTCACACCTATGTGTCTAGTCCCAAAGGCAAGCAATAGTGACACCGATCATTTAGCCCGAAGACAAATAATAGTGATGCCTAGCATCTAGCTCGAAGGTAAATAATATGAATAGCACTAAAAATAACTCTTTCTAGCAAGATACTATATAAGGCAACCACACATCATTTCATATTATTATTAATTTTTATAATTCCAATATGTTGCAACACATTTCATCATCTTTTTAGCCACATTTACAATGCGACTAGTAAATCACATTTCTTATGCATTTATTATTTTCTCACATCTCTTGTGATCATGCCAAACTATAATCATTAGCACACATATCCTTAATCATCACATTACATATTCATCTGTCATTTCTATTTTCATATTTCTCATATCATTTTCCCATGTTCACATATCATTCATTTATCAACCTTCTTCATCATTATCATGTCATAACACATATACATTTCATTTCATATCATCATTTTATATTCATATTACTTATTCTTGAGTCGCATTCACAATGAAACTCACTTCATAAATTTTATTCATTATATTATATTTTCCCATAATTATGTAGAATTTTCATGTTTCCATTATTTTATAGAATTCATCATTTTATTACTATCGACACATTAGCCCAAAATAATGTCACTTTAAAGAATATTGCTTATTCTTTACAGTGAGCCAAACATATTATTTTCTCAGCATTTTATCCATATTATACTTTATACTACGTAACATTGATATACCTCTTGTATATCATATTCCAACATCAATTTACATTGAACAATTGCTCAGTGTGACACACCTCACACAACTATGCACCATTGCATAAGTTATGTAAATGTCCATATTTCAAAGTAACAATATATGTATTATGCCAAATCACATTTTATGAAAATACAAGATATTAAAATATGTACTAACCTCTAATTTACCAAATTTCAATCTAATTTCTCCTTCCAACACCAGTCCTTCACCGCTTTAATTTCACAACTTCACCTCACTTGGTCCTAAATCAAATTATGATTAAAATAAATCATTAATTACACATTCCAAGCCTTATCTTTAATAAAAATCTACACTCCTCCATTTTTATCAATATGGCCTATACACACATAACCCAACAACAATTAACATTACTCG
The DNA here is from genome assembly GCA_947685225.1 of Garcia nutans. Lineage (NCBI taxonomy): Eukaryota > Viridiplantae > Streptophyta > Magnoliopsida > Malpighiales > Euphorbiaceae > Garcia > Garcia nutans. The sequence goes on from CANTUV010000044.1 coordinate 24,979,830, forward strand.
TTTAAATTCACTCACAGGCATAATGTACATTAAACTATCATTATCTAAACAATTCTCATTAAAATTCCATTAATAATCTAAATTCACCACTTTTGTAACATCCGTAATCTTGGAGAAATTAGATAAGTATTTAGAGGTATAGGAGTTGTATATACCTAATGTATTCCTATTGTATACATAGTATATCCATATCATATATATAATTTGTGTTGGTTACTTGTATGTATATTATATACTTGATATATATATATATAGTGCACTTGATGTGTACATAGGGTACACATGATATATATAAAAATATAGGTAAATGTATATAGTAAATATACATTATATGTACATAATATATATTACATGAATATGTATACAAAAGTATATGTAGCATATAAGTAGCATATATATTGCATATATATACATAAAATATAAATTACATTTAAGTGAAGTATAAGTTTGCGATGGAAAAGTTGATAATAATAATAATAATAACAATAAAGAAAAGAAAAAAAGTCAAAAAAGGAAGATATATGATTGGTGAAAATTAGTTAATTAAAGTGTAATTATATATAAATGATAAGGGTGAGAATTATAAAGAAGAAAGATACTATTTCTTCTTCTTCTTCTTCTTCTTCTTCTTCTTCTTCTTCTTCTTCTTATTCTTCTTCTTCTTCTTCTTCTTCTTCTCCAACGTGAGCTTTGAGAAAGGATGAGAAGAGTGTGGCTTTCTTATACACCAAATTTCATAAGAGATTCAAGAGGATTTAAGATGGATTTTGAAGATTTACTAAGAATTGAAGTAAGTATTTTCTATTTCAAGCTTATTTTCTTTAGTTTAAAGATTATGCAAGATTTGGGTAGAGAGATAAAGTGTGTTAAATTGCTAAAATAGATTGAAATGAAGTCAAAGTGATGATCATATGATGAATTAGTGGTTGATTGTTTGAAAAGAACAAAGAATGATGAAATTATAGTTTTGTAATGGTTATGTGTAATTATGATTTTCTATATGTATGAAGATAATTGTTGAAATGAATGAATTTAATGTTATTTTTATATATTTGTAAAGATTCTATGGTTAGAATTTAATTATGGGCAAGTTTGGATAAAGTTTGAATCTAAGGTTTGGTTATGTAAAAAAAGGATTTTGATGTAGATGATGTTAATTGTTGTAATAAGATAAATTAATGTTATTTTAATGTAAATAATATGATTTTAAGGTTGGAAATATGATATAGATAAGTTTTGGTGAAGTTATTGTTGATGGTTATAATATGTAAAATTTGGATTTTTGAAAGAGATTTCCATAATTATAAAAGTGAATTGTTTTAATGTTAATTTGATATGAAAGTAATATTTTTATAGTTAAATATTGGAAATAAGTTAGTTTGGATGAAGTTTGAGTGAAGTAGTGAATGGTGAAATCTAAAGGGTTAATGGGATTTTTGATGAAAATTTAATAAATAAGGGTAATTTGATATGCAATAAACATGAAAGTGACTTTAAATAAGAAATGTTACTTATTATTGAATTATGTATATGTAGGGTAAATTGATAAAGAGGTAGAATTTAGAATTTGGCTTGAGAAGGAGAAAAGAGGTTAGTACATAATTTATTCACATTTAATTTAATTATTTATACATGGTTTTATACATCTTGGCATTCTTTAAAGAATGAAGAAATTCTTTAAAGTGACTTCATGTATAATTGAGTATATGGATGAAATTGATGTGAGAAATGATATTGTTATGTGCATTATGGAAATATTATTGAAAAAGATAAGATATGATTAAAAACAAATATGAAAAAATGCTAAAGTTATATAGATTGTGTGTAAATAATTAATTGAGTATAATTGTGTGAATGAAACGGTATTTGAACATGTTTTGTGTGAATACATTAGTGTATGTAATGTGTTTATATGCACTTGACGGACATATTGCATTATATGTGAAAGTGATGAATATGCTACTTTGATATGTGAATACGCATGAAAAGAGCATAGATATATGTTTTAGATTATGAATTGCATTGTGATGGAGTGAGCCATTTTAAGATGACTAAAAGTAATTATTGGTATGTTTGTGAAGATTGTGTTATTATGCCAAATGTAGGCACAATTCGGCCATATTGAGAATATGGCAAGTAAATTGATAAAATTGATGAAAATGTGTGAAAATAATGAGAAAAGATGGAAAAATGTAAAAAGAATGAAAATTGGCATAATTTCCAAAGAATGAAAAAAATGTGAAATCATTTGTGTTATGTGTGAAACCTTATGTAATATCAATTTTCAGAGTATTGTGTTTGGTGTTATACAATACACCGGTTAATGGCCTTTGGGCTCGACATTAGTCGTCATTATTATTACCTTCAGGCCAGATGTTGGGCATCATTTTTATTTGCCTTCGGGCCAGACGCTGGGCGTCAATATATTTGCCTTTAGGCCAGACACTGGTGTCAAATATTGATCCAAAGCAATATCTCTAAAACTTAAATATTATATATGGTCATTTACGCCCAATGCATATTGTGGTATGATGATAAAATATGAGTTGAAAAATATGCATGTGTGTTATTTAAAATGTCGTATGATATTAGTATGTAACACTAAGCTTTCAGGTTTAGCGTGATTATAATTCATTGCGTATGTGACAAAGTTGATCTAGAGAGTTCTTCTTGACCTAGTCAGGTCTAGACTTTGGTTGATTGATTTTGAAGTGGAATTAGCTGCCACAACATTAGAGGCACCTGCATATATGTATATATTCTATTTTGTGAAAGTTAACATAACTATGTACATTATGTTTATATATTTGGAAATGTTGTAAAATATAAAGATTTTGGAGTTAAATGAAGTGTGATGGGATTATTTATATTTTGATATATATATATATATGTATCTATTTGAATATTTTGAGAAATGTTGGAGTATGATGAGAAGTAATGGTGAATTGTTTGATTGATTATTATTGGGAGTGTATTTCTTTGTCAGGTTAAGTTAATTGATTTTTGGGAACGTTCAAATTACAGATAAAATTTTGGCAAATTTTTCCAAGAGATTTTCATATAAAATATATATTTTTGATACCTAAAATTATTGAAGAATATTTCATTTATTATTTAAAATACATTTTAAGCCTTTAAATATTTATTCTGGAAATTATGGAAAATTTTATAAAGACTAGAGTTGTAACAGTCTCATACTATATATGCATATTTTACATATATCGAGCAAATATATTATGTGTATATAGAGTATAAGGATGCTACAACTTATTACTGTGCTTAAATTTCATTCTACCTAACTCATTTTCAATATTTAACCATACAATCTTTACTTAAACATCAAAATAACATCATTATAAATTATTTTAGCAATTATCAAATTCTCTTTCAATAACTCAATTTTCACATATTCACTCCCAAAACCCTAATTCTTCTAATTAGACATCTTTTGGTTCTTTCAATCCTAAATCAAATATAAGTTAAAATATTATCATTAATAACATAATTCTACTTATTTTAACTAATCAAATATCATTTTCTTTAATTCTACTCAACTTTCACCAATTGCCCTTCAATTCTTTAAATATTCCACTACACCTTACTCAACTTCTAACCAAGTTATGAGTTTAAATATGGCATTATAACCCCAACCCCATTTTAACAGAACTTAATCAATTAAATTCAAATTAAATGTTTTTATAAAACTCCCATCAAAACCCTAAGCACCCTTACTACCTATTTCATGCTTCTGCCAAACCTAATCATTTCTACTATCTAACCATAGAATCATTACTTCTCCACTCATACAACTTCAAAATAACCCATTTAATCAGTTATCAATTCCTCCATCATCAATTGAATTTTTACATGTTCAAATATTTAAAGATAAATTCTTTAAAATTCAAGAACACTTACTTACCTCTTGCAAGATTCTCAAAACTATCTTTGAATTCTTGAAATCTTTAAGAAATTTGGTGTATTAAAAGATGAAAACCTCTCTTTTGTCCATCTACAGAATTTTGGCCACCTCTTTGAAAGAAGAATAAGAAGTGTTTTCTTTTTTAGTCTTTCTTTCATCTTACCCCAAATATATATATAATTAATTAAATATCTCTTTACCTTTAATCTTCCACCAATTAGCTCATTTCCTTCTTTGACTTTTCTTTTCCTTTCATCATCATCATCATCATCATTTTTCCCAACACAATTTTATACTTTGCATAAATGAGATATATATATATATATTATGTATATTTATATGTTATACATATATTTCATATATATTATGTGTATATATATCCTTTATACTTTAAGCATATGTTGTGTGTATTTAATATATATTTTTACTTATATGCATATGTAATGTATATATTATATATACATAAAGTATACCTTATATGTATATCATATATATTAAATATATAATATATATCCAACATATAATAAATATATGATATGTATATAATATGTATATAATATATATACACTAAGTATACATTAGGTATATACAACATATACACATTTTCAATACTTTAATTAACATCCAAATACATATTTAATCTATCCAAAAATATGAATATTACACTTAACAATGGGTTTATCATCATTTTGACTCCAATTTGTCCTCTAAGAAGAGGAAGAAATAAAAAAAGGTTTAGAATCATACATTGTGCCTTTTCCTTTGAGTTGTGTTTCAATTTTCATAGCCATATTCAATATGTCTTCCATCTCCACATAATGTTACAACTCTAATAGATCAATAGTTTGCTTGTTTAGTCCACTAAAAATTCATAGCCTCACGATCCTTCTTCATATTAGCCCTTATCATGGCCATTTCCAACTCTTTATAGTACTCCTCTACACTCATAGAGCCTTGTGTGAAAGTTTACACTCTTTGATGTAATTCTCTATAGTAATAACTTGGGACAAATCTCTTTCTCATGATTTTCTTCATCTCCCTCCATGTCTTTATGGGTTTTTCACCATTTCTATGTCTCTTTCCTTGCAAATTTGATCCCACCAAATAATAGCATAATCACAAATTTCAACAATAGCAAGTTTTACCTTTTTCCTTCAAAATAATTATGACATTCTAAGATTAGCTCCACTTTTTGCTCCCATTCCAAATAAATATATGGATTATTCCTTCCTTGAAATGGAGAAATTTTCATCTTAATGTTGCCAATGTTGTGATCTACATCATCAACACATCTCCTCCTAGCTTGCCTCCTAGGTTTGATGTTTTGACCAACCAAAGTGATTTGATCATCATCCATATCCTCACTTTCATAATCTTCTTGATCAAGGGCTGGTTGTCTTCATTGAATTTGTTCACCTTGCAAACATTTGAGAATATTATCATACCTTTCAAGTCGATCATTGACTTCTCCCATCATGTTAAACATCCTCTCAAATTGTTGTTGCATAACTTTTATTATTGGATCATTTGAAGAAGAATTCGCTTCTTTTTCTTTGTTAGACATCTTTAAAACATGTAAAACAAAGTAGAACAATCTCAACAATACTCCCTCATGTGTTTCACTTGATGACTTGATTTACTCTACTCGTGTTTGACACTATTATTTTGCTTTTCTCGATGCTTATCTCACCAATTATGCCTTTTGAACTAGTTTTGCATAACAGGATCTAGTGAAAGTATGAAGTACCATAGAGTTTGAGTCTTAGTAGCTCGGGCAGACTACATGGCAATGATGTATTGCTTCACATGGAGATGAGGATTTCCTATGCATTGTACTTAGCAAAAGAAGGCATCTTGAACTTGTAAGGGACCTCCTCATCTTGCTCAAATAGCTCGTCTACCTCAGACATTTTTTATATTTTTAGCTTCTTTTCAAACTTCTTTTCCAAGTTGGCAATCATCTTCTCCATATCAGAAGTCTCAGTTTTCTCAATGTTTGACTTCTCTACAACCTTTGGCTCTTTCTTCCTATCTTGAGGCTCTTAAAAGTACTGAGCTCAGTCATCATCATCATCAACTATTACCCTGTCATCATCAAAGGATGCCTCACCAACCTTAGCCTTTCCCTTATCTTTCTGCTTCTTGGTAATAGTAGATGCTTTAGTAGTATTCCCAAATATTTCAGCCAGTTGGATTCTCATGGTCTCAGCCAGGATCCCCTTTAGCTCTTCCATCTTGACATTGAGTGCATCATCTATTATTTTCTAAATTTTCTCGGGATTCATTGCTCTTGGTGAAAAGGTGAATGAGTTGTTGCTGGATTCTACATTGCTAGCATAGGTCAGATTGTCATAGGCTCTTGAACTATTGTAATCCAGGGTTGTGAGCCAGAAATGATCAATGATATGAGATGCAAATGCATATATGCATGTATGCATGGATGCACATGTAACAAACAAATCAATTCAACATAGTAAGAATGAAACTTCCAACCTTATAACTTCCACACAAGAATGGCATGTATCTTTTCCTATGTATATAGCCAACTAAACATGTGGTATCTTGGTTTTGAAAGAATTCGCTCAAATGGTTTAACCGACAGTTGTATTTTCAAACATAGAAGTCAATCCATTATAATTCCTATTAATCAAGTTTTAATCCATTGGGTCAACTAAAAATAGCTTTTATGCTATATTGGGATTAAAACCAAATTAAATGGTTTATCATAAATGGATATCCCATTCTGGAAAAACAACTAGTGATTCATGCCACAAATAAGCCCATGATTAATAAATCTTGGTGTAAACTAGGCCCACAATTGATTTTAAATATTCCATAATTGACCTATATAGTTGAAAGCTCATTTGAAAAGGTTTGCTTAAAATAGTTTTATTTCAAAGCCCATTATAAAAGTTTTGTCTCAAAAAATATATTTTGGACTTTGAACTTGGGCCATGAGGTGAAAAAAATGTTTGACCCATCTTGAAAAAAAAATTTATGTCCAAAGACCATCTTTGAAGAAGATTTGAAAATGATTTTGGTCTTTTATGCTTTTGAAACTTATTCTGGGCTTACAATATAATTAGGTCATATTAGAAAAGAACAAACAAATAGGCCATGATTTAAACTAAGATATATTAAACATAGTCAAAGAGCAAGCATTTGGGTTTAAACCTAAGGAAAGTAACTAGGCCAACTATATGGGCTTAAGTCTTTGGGTTGAAAAGTTTAGGCTCCCATAGCAAGTATATATCAAAAGGTACAAGGCTATGAGTGGTTATGTCATGCTCGATCTCCATACCTTAAGTGAAAGTATGGTATTCCTTACATAACACAACAAGGGTTACACAGGCATCCTAACTCACACACACAATACAATCTAATATGATTCAATGGACAATATCATATTAAGAAAGAATAAAATAATATAAAGACCAACAGAATCAACTTCTCTTATCCTCAGTAGAGTCGCTACTGTGAGTAGGGATTTTTGGCCTCACTCCTTATGGAATGGTTCTTGTGACTTTGGTACTGTTAGGCTCAGGGCCTTAGAAAACACGAGCCTAAACCCGGAGAAAATGGAGTTGCTACTCGGATGGACAGGGAAAAGAAAGGGGTGGATGACTCGATTCCTAAGGAATCCCTAGTCCCCTAATGGGTTCGGAAAGTTAAGTGTTTGTGAGAAGGTGAGAATGACCCAGCACCCTCATAAAGCTCTGTTTATTGGAACCGGCCTCCTTTTCAGGTCTAAACATTATAAAATTCTTAATCATTACAATATAATCCATACTATATGCGATAATTAAAATAAAAGCATCATTGTATTAGTAAGTAAAATAATGTCCAAACAGAACAAATAAATGGACACCCATCCGAGGATGGAAACATGTCCTTACATCATCCAATGTCTAAAACTAAATAAGACACCAACCAAAAGGTGGAAACGTGTCCTTTACATTAATCCCAAAATTTGAAATAATTTAAATTACATAAGGTTTAACGAATGAGGTACACACAAAGTGGAAACATACCTCTTACATTATTAATACCAAAATAAATCAATAACAATAATAATAATAATAATAATAAAACATTCATCCATTCATCATAAATTAAATAAATCAACCATCAAAAATTAAATAAATCATTCATCAAGACATATAATAAATCACATAATCATATCTGAAACTAAATAAAGCAATAAATATATAAATTTAGGATTTTACATCTTAAATTAGGGTTTTAGAGCTTTAATAACTAAATTATGATTTTTTTAAGATAAAGATTATGATTTTAGGGTTTAGGAAAACAAGATTAGGGTTTATAGGGTTTAGGAAAATAAGTTAGGGTTTTTAGGGTTTTGGAGCTTTAATAACTAAATTACAATTTTTTTTAAGATGAAGATTGTGATTTTAAGGTTTAGGAAAACAATATTAGGATTTTGAGGGTTTAGAAAAACAAGATTAGGGTTTTTAGGGTTTTGGAAAACAAGTAGGGTTTTTTAGGGTTTTAGAAAACAAGATTAGGGTTTTGGGGTTTTGGAAAATAAGATTAGGGTTTTTAGGATATGGAAAAAAAAGATTAGGTCAAGAATAGGGTTTTTGAGATTAAAAACATGTTTTGGAGCTTTAATACGTTAAAAACTGATTTTAGGGTTTGGTATTTAAAAATTGTTTTAGGGTTTAATATTGGAGACTGATTATTGAATTATTTAGGATTTTGAAAACTCATTTTAGCTACTGTGATGGTTGAAAACTGGTTTGAACAAGTTGTTTTGAAAATTAAATAAATAACTTAATGTAGTTTAATGGACAGTAAGCATAGCAATTGATTAACCTCTATATGAATCATGTTTTAATTGTATGGATTGAGGGATCATGGTTACTGGATGTTTACATCAATGAAACAATGAAGCAAAATAATCAAACAAAAACCAAAATAAAACAATGAAATAGAATGATTGAATTACTATAAACTTAAAATGAATTAGATAAAAGATTGCAAACCTCAGTCATCGGTTCCACCAATATTCCATGTTGATCAAGTTTGTAGAATCTTGGTTGAAACAGGTTAAATACAGACATGTTCTGGCTTTTGGTTTGGTGGTTTAAAGCTTATGCTCTCTGCTTGCTTAAATTTTCTTGGCTTTGGTTGTTTGTTTCTCTACTTAATGGTTGTTGTTTGTTACTGTGTTAATTGTTTGATAATTGCTAACCCCTTGATCATTCTTTTTAATCTATATTTATAAGGAATGATTAGGTTAAACTTCATAAACTCATCTTCATTTACTGATTAAACACTGTTTCCTAAGACATATCAAATTAAAAACATCTTAATCTGACATGAACCAGGCCCATATCGAACTAAAATAATCTGAATTCGAGGCTAAACTAACCATATCAAACAAAAAACTCCCTTGATAGACATGGGCTAGTGCCCATATAGACCTGGGCATGCCCCAGTTCGATATGGGCATGTCCATATCAAACTGGGAATATCCCAGTTTGATATGGACATGTCCATATCAAACTAGGCAGGCCCCAGTTTGATATGGATACATCCATATCAAACTGGGGAGTCCCATTTGGACATGGATATCCTACATCGAGCTGGATAGGCCCAATTCGATATGTACAGCCCATTATCAAACTAAAGCAACTTTTAGACTATTTTTAGGTTTAAAAACTCTGTTTCGGACTAAACTGGATTCATTTGGGCCTCAGAAATATTGGACCATTCAAGATAAAAGCTTAAAATAGGTTTAAGTCGTTAAGAATGGACCAATAAGTACTTAGGCCATCTTTAATCAAGATTGAACTAGGTTATGGCCAAAATCAAAGGTCTACACTCCCTTATAATTTTGACATTGCCAAATCTTCTTCAATCAAAACATAACTTGTAGAAGAAAACAGTCCCAATATTATTCACATTCAATCTCAACTCCAATTTCAATAACTCTCCAACAATCATCCATAATATATTTTAAACATATGTACTTTTTACTAATATATTTTCATATTAGACATATTCTATGATTATCGTAATATATTATAAAGTAATACTTCAAATCAAATTTATAAAATATAATTCATACAATAAATTATATAAAATCTCTAACTACCCATAATTATACAACTGCCATTTAAAATTTAAACTTTACTATGTGAACCAAATAAAAATATATTATACATAGATCTTCATATAATACCTTCTATGATACAGTTGATTTGAAGTTCTAAAATCTCACTCTTCTGGGCCTAATCTTCCCGTTTGATCTGTGCATCAGAATTAAATCTAATATGCTAAGCAATTGCTTAGTGGTGTTTCCACATTCATAACTTACTAAGAATTATAATATAAAAGAATAACTATAAAAAATTCTATACAAAGTAAAATATTGTCATTTCTTTAAATTATCAAATAAGAATTATCACTTTAAAATACCTACAAGACATGTGAATAAAATTTAAAAAATGTAGTTAATTTATCATAGAATAAATAAATTCAATGTTCATTAAATTAATAATAATTATTCACTTTGAAAAATTTACTTATTACGGTAAGTTTCATTATTGTGCTGTGAGCGGGGATTACATATAGTAAATTAATAATAATTATTCACTTAGAACTGACCTCCTTTTTATGTCTAAATATTATAAAATTCTTAAATATTATTCTATTATCCATATTACATACGAACATTAAAATAAAGAATTATTACATTAAAATAAAAATAAGTCCAAATAAAATAATAAATAGGCACCCATCCATGGATGAAACTATGTCTTTACAATGTCCAAAGTCCAAAAGAAAGTAAAATAAACAAACTAAGACATCCACTATAGGTGGAAACATATCCTTTACAATAGTCCCAAAATCTTTAAATGATAAATTAAGTTACATAATAAAAATGAGGCACCCACGAAGTAGAAACATGCCTTTTACAATCTTAAAATCCAAATGAACAATTAATCAAGTAAATTAAACCATTCAAACATAACAATTAAAAAAATAAAACATCCATTATAAACTAAATAAAATAAATCATCAATGGTAAAGCAAGTAATCAAACAAATAACCAATCATTGCATAAACAATTGTAAATTAGGGCTAAACTAATGAAGTTAAAGTTAATTATAAAAATTAAAATTTATAAATAGATCTTAATATCAACCCATTAATGAAATATAGGGTGTAATGACGAGGGTCGTGCTTAGGCAGTCCCACTAGCCGATTAGCGGGCAGGGTCAGGGGGCAGCACCCCCGAAAGATAAATCTTTTATAAGATATGGTTTTGTGGGGGAATTCCAGTTTCTATGTAAGCTATGGTTTTATATTTATAGGAATTAGGGTTTTATCTTTTTGAAAACTAGGGTTTTATCTTTTGAAAATAATGTTTAGGGTTTCGGATGATCAAACTATGGTTTAGGGAATTAGGTTTCTTGATATTAAGGGTTTTAGAATTTAAGGTTTAAGAACAAATTAGATCTTAGACTACTGTGAAGTTGAAATAAACGAATATGAAGTGAGCTATGGGATTAAACAAATATATTAAGCTTCGGTTTTATGGAACATGTTATTAGGGTTTTAATAATTTTGAGTTACTAAGAAATAATATATTAATTTTATGATTGTGATTAAAGTTTATACAAAACTATAACCCAAAATAAATAGCTACTGAATCAAACAATTATTAATACTCAATATTTAAAAGAAAAGTACGGTTACTGAATATTTAAACAAATAGAAATTGGAAAACAAAACCTGTGTTGAAGGCTCCACAAAATTGATTATTGATTCCATGCTACTGCCTGAACCAATGGTTGTTTCTGGCTGATCAAAGATCAAAGGTAGTTGTTACTGCCTTTGTTGATGGTTAATTGTTGATGAATGTTGGTCCCCTTTCCTTGCATGTTGATTGATTATTCTTATTGATCGTTGCTGCCATTTTAATCCTTCTTGGCCTTTTGATTATTCTTGCTACCTCCTGTTGGCATTAAAAACTTTAGTGTTTATAGGCAAATCATCATAAAAAAAACAAAATCTATGTAATCCATGTTTAAGAAGAATTCTAGCCTAATTAGGAAATCAGCCGGCCAAAACTTAAAATAAGTTAGTAATTTGGTGTGCTAGATCGACATGACCTAAGGCCATATTGATTTGGGCAACCAGATCGACATGAGCCATGCTCATTTTGACCTAGGCCCTCTAGGTCGACATGAGCAATGGCTCAAGTCACCTAGGCTACCTTGACTCAAAATAATCCTGTTCATTATTAATTTCTGGACCGGGAAGTTGGTCAAAAAAGCTTAGTTTAGGGTCTCATAATTGAATTTATGCCTTTTAAAATTGTACCAACTTATTTAAAAGTTGTAAACTAGGTTAAAATATTTTAAAGTTTGATCGAATTTATTTTGGCATTCTTTAAATTAGGATCGTACCAACTTCGGGCCAAAATTAAGGGTTCGCAATTTGCCTCATGCTTGATCGATCTTGAATTTATTCAGAGAGTGAAACGCAACATGATTGTTGAATTAATTTTGGAGGAAATGAATTGGGCTCTAGGCCTGATGTTGGATTTGGGCTCCAGATAGGAGATGATTTGGGTTCTGGACTCAAAAAAAATTTAGGTTTTGGACCCGAGCTGGCTTAGGTTCTGGACCAAGTTTGAGTTTTGGACTCGAAAAAGATTTGGGTTCTAGACCTGAGTGGGTTAGGATTCTAGACCTAGATTGAGTTCTCAACTAGAAAAAGATTTTTGTTTTGGAGCAGAGTTAGTTTGGGTTATGGACCCAGATTGAGTTCTGGACTTAAAAAAGATGTTGATTCTGGACCCGAGTTGGTTTAGGGTGCTTGATCAAAATTTGGATTAGGGTTCTTGACACGAAATAGGATTATGGATCTCAACCTAAGATTGGATTAAGGTGCTCAACCCAAAATTGGGTTAGGGTACTCGACCTGAAACTACATTAGGGTTCTCAACCCAAGACTAGATTAGGTTTCTCAACCCAAGATTGGATTAGGGTGCTCAACCTAAAACTAGGTTAGCGTACTCGACCCTAGACTAGATTAGGGTTTTAAACCCGAATGAGATTAAGTTGCTCGATCCGAGACTGGATTAGGGTTCTTGACCCAAGACTAGATTAGGGCCCTCAACCAAAGACTGGATTAGGGTACTCGACCAAAAACTGGATTAGGGTTCTTAACCCAAAACTAGATTAGGGTGCTCGACCGAAAACTGGATTAGGTTTCTTGACCTAAAATTGGATTAGGGTTCTCGACCCGAAACTGGATTTTAGGTACTCAACCTAAGATTGGATTTGGGTTCTCGAACAGATGCTAGATTTTAGGTACGTGACCCAAGATTGGATTTGGGTTCTCTACCTGAGACTGGCTTTTCCAAAGATTCAAGGAAAACTAGATAGCTCTTCAAGCTTGATTGATCTTCTGAGGATTTTTGCTTTCTTCTTTTGTTCTTCCTTGTGTAAAAATTTTAGCTATTTTTTAGCAAACCCTCATGCAAAAAATTCAGCTTTTTTATCTAGCCCTCATATCCTCTCTTTGCCCCCCCTGCATGGCAAAATATTGAAAGTGAGTCTGAAAATATTTTGTACATGCTTAAAATCAAAAATTGGAAAGAGAAAGTTTTACCCCCTATGTAGGCTCAAACCAATGATCTTGTTCCCATGCAGGCTCTGATTAATGTTCACATTTTGTTTGGCTCCTTGCACATGCATGCATCTTCATTCATGCATGATGACTCAATTCATGTTTGCCTCATAAAGTATCTGTTGTTCATTTTGGTAGAGAATAGACAATGTAGTGTGATATGTTCATGAATGCATGATATGCAAAAATAATACTTACAGTGGTTTTATTAACTCACAGACTGAGGTGATCAGCCGATGTGCCTCTATGGATTCCTTCCAGATGCTTGTTTTGGTCTTGCATTTAAGTGGTAGAAGACTTTACTTTTACGGCTTTCAAGATATTGAAAACATGAGTGGTTTTGGCCCAAGCAGCATAGAGATACATATATTTCAAACTATGATTCAGTATATCAATTGGTAGCTTCTTCATAACCTTGCAAATGATTATTTATTTTGCCTCATGTGTCCTTTAAGATTCAATGGTGCAACATACTTCTCTTAACTTGAAGGTTTATATAACAAGAAAATAATTTAAAAAAAAACAAATGTTGAATTTGACAAATCAGTGTCAATTTACCTTAGGACTCGACTTTTCCAAATCAATATATCTACAACATGATAACCCTAGTTACCATACTAAACTCGAGAATCATTTCCATTTGAGAAAGAACTATTGCACTTCAAATAGGCATATACACATTGGCCAAAGGTCTCATTGAGTTTAAATATTGTCTATCTCATATGCCCACTATTAGCCAAATGATCTCAATTTTGATCCTTGACAACTCAAATTGAATGACTTATTTAACATGTGTTTTAAGAACCTTGTTGCAGGATTAGATTGTTTCAAACAAGTCAACACAGGGCACATTTAGTGGTCACACAACCATGGAGACGACCGCCCCATTGAATTAAAGGATGAAACCATATCACAGTAGGGTTCGAAGTCATAAACTTGACCAAAGTATCGACCGCATATCAACATGAGCGACCGTCCAACAAACAAGGACGACCGCAACATGAGTAACCCAAATCATCAAAATTCCAGTAAGGTTTGCGGTGATAAGCACGGTGAAGAATACGGTCTCGCCTATTGATTTAGCGATTGTCCTTGCAAATCTGCGACTGCTCTACTGACTCAAGAGAAAATTACTCAAACTGACAGTAGTGTTCGTGTCCTCAGGTGCTCCCAGAAGTTCGATGCAAGTCTCTCAATTCGACCATTAATTTGTACCTAGGGGGACCACGAAATTCATATTTAGGCAGAAGTTTATTTTGCCCAGTTAAAGAATGCCACATGTAATAACCGTTATAAACCCACTTCAATATTCAAAAAGGGCGACCGCACATAGGTTATGCATGACAGTCCCGACAACCACAACATGGGCAAGATTCCAGCAGCAAAGCACTTAAATTCAACCGTTGAAGCAATTTTGAATGCAGCGACCATCCCTTATATAAGGGCGACCGCGTAAGACATTGGCGCGACCATCCTAGTATCAAGGATGACCGCTAACGGCTTCAAACAGTCTATTAACACAGGTCTAAACTACCAAGACTTGTTTCTCACTATCTATAATGGCTAGTTAGACCACATTGGCTATAAATACATTATTATTCTATTAAGAAAATATAGAGATTGTGAATTTAATAGCCAAGCAACATATTTTCTTTTCTTCAACAATTAACATTTGAATTGCAATGAGTGTTGGGTGTAAGCATTAAAAACACCATTGTAAAAGTTTGAGTGTGAGCTTGAAAACACTTAGGTTGTGTGTAACACCCCCACATCCAATGCACACACACTACAACTACAACCATGTAGCATAAGTGCACCAAACATAGGGATGCTACGGTTTTCTTCAACATTCAAAACATTTAAATAGATACAATACTATTATCATTATATAATATAGAAAAGTAGATCATTTACTTTTAAAATAAAACACATTAGATATATATATACATACATATAGTTATTTCACAGCGGAAGTCATAAAATATTTACATATTTGAAAACACTTAATTCCATATTTACAAATATACAAATATGTACATTTAATCAATACTTTACAAAATATAAAAAGAGTTATACATGATTGGCAAATCTCCTTTGATCTTTAAGTCTCCAAAATCAACTCTTCAATGTCTACCCTCACTCGGTCTCGAAGAGCTCTCGGGTTCGATTCTAACAGTTCTATCACCTGCGCGATTAAACACTATCGCGCTAAGCCAAGGGCTTAGTAAGATAATCATGCTAATGATATGACTTCGTGCAATGCAATGTCATTTCTCAAACCATAATATATATGTAACATCATATATGCAAAATTTACAATATACTTTCACATTACATATCACATTTTATTATCTTTTCATATACCTCATTAGTATTCATTTAATCATCAATACAAAGCAAAACAAACATCATTCATGACTCACATTTACCATAGACAAGCATGGGCCCAAGACACACTAATATGCCATTCAATTTTCAGAGTTAATGTTTTGGTTCTATCATCACATTTATCAATATCAATATCATAGACCCAACTAGGCTTCAAGGATTAAGTTCAACCAAGCTTCAAGGGGAGCAAAGCATGCTAAGCTTCTACCCAACTTGGCTTCAAGAACTAACCCAACCTAGCTTCAAGGGTGGTAACATCTCAATTAGGCTTCAAGGATTCAATCCAACCTAACTTCAAGAGATTGTTACTATCATTAGGCATGCCACCAATAACATACTCTGAAAATGGAATAACACATTAGCCACACAATTCATTTACATATCAATTATCATTTCCATTCTCAATTCTCATCAACATTTAGGCAAACATGCCTTCATTCTCTTAATATTAACATCATAGCCAATAACAATGGCCTCACATTTCATTTCACAATATAACACTTCATTATTCAAGTGTATACTTATCTCATCCATGATCACATTATATCTCATATAGCATCATTCATCATAGCCAAACACAATGGCATTGTCTCATATCATATCTTATTTGAATTATCATTTCATCTTTGATACAACATTTCAAGGTACATTACTCATAAAATACAATACCTTTCACAATGCATAACATAACCTTGTTTAAATCTCAACAATGCAATTAGGGCAAAGAACAACTTATATGATTCATAGCTTTAGGATCTTCCATATGCATTTGATTAGTTCATTCATTGATTCAAGTGTGTTTAAAGTGTTTAGGGTTAGGTTTAAGAACCAACCCACCTTTGAAGAACCAAAACAATGCAAAAAGAACAAAGAAACAAAACCCTAACCAACTCATTTGATGGACACGGGCAGCACACATGAGGGACACGGCCAAGCTTGTGGCCGTGTCTCTCAATTCAACTTTGGCAGTAACAAACACGGCTTAGGGACACGGCCGTGTCTCTTCAACCAAAACTCACAGTAGCTCACACGGCTTGGGAACACGGCTGTGTCACCCAAAAATTAATCCAACACGTCCAAAATCATATGACTTGGCCGTGTCTCACATGGCCTTTGGCCGTGTCTCCCAAAACCAAAACCCTAATTGTAACCAACTCTCTTCCAAATGCATTAAAACTCAATATACATCATACCACATGCTTCAAATGAACATCATCAATGTTCTAAATACATAATCATTACAATAATCACTTTAAAACACCTTAATACCACAATTAAACAAACACCATCTCAAAACCCTAACTCAAACTCTACTCTTGATTTTCCACTATCAATCTTCACTTATTTTTCCATAATCACAACCAAACCAACACAACCTCCAATTTTTAACTTACAATCAACTCTAACACTTATAAACACACATCAACACACTAAATCATCATCTCAACAATTCTCAATACACCTTAACCACAATTTCCAAATTAATAAAAGAAAACAAGAAATTACTTACCTAAAGTGAAGAAATTCCACAAATCTTCAACTTGATTCTTCAATTCTCCCTTCAATCTTGATCTTACTATCAAGAACACTTCTCCTTCCCTTTTGCTAATGGAGAGCCGGCCACTACCATCAAGAGGAAGAGAAAATGATCAAGACTCACAAAGTCAATCTTCCTTTTAATCTCCACCACAAAATTTCCAAAAGTAAATTACCTCAAGGCCCTTAACCATATAACTAACCTTTTGTCTTATATGAGCCCATATATGAACTTTCACACTCAACAAGAAAATATCTTCTTCCACTAACCAACACTTTGACTCTCCCTTTGACCATTTTATATGTTATATATATCACAATATACACAACATATAAACTTGTCTCTAAACCCTAAATTCTTTCCCAAAACACTTATACTTTTCTTTCTCAATTTAAACCAACAATCCAATAACAACAACAACAACAACATGCAAAACTTCTAGGGCATAAATGAGGATATTACAATTCTCCCCCTCTAAAAAGAAATTTCGTCCTCGAAATTACCTGAAATCAATTCTGAAACAATTGAGGATATTGCTCTCGCATAGTCTGCTCACTTTCCCATGTTGCTTCTTCTTTTGCATGATTCTTCCAAAGAATCTTCACCAATGGTACTCTCTTGTTCCTCAATTCTTTCACTTCCCGTGCCAAGATAGCAACTGGTTCCTCTTCAAATGACAAGTCTGGGCTCACTTCAATAGATTCAAATGGCAACACATGAGATGGATCTGACCTGTACCTCCTCAACATAGATACATGGAACACATTATGAATACGATCCAACTCAGGTGGCAAAGCAAGCCGATAAGCCACTGGCCCAATTCTTTCTAACACTTCATACGGTCCGATGAAACGAGGACTCAATTTTCCTTTTCGACCAAACCTCAAAATCTTCTTCCAAGGAGATACCTTCAAAAATACCTTATCCCCAACATCAAACTGAATATCTCTCCTCTTCAGATCTGCATAAGACTTCTGTCGGTCTGAAGCTGCTTTCAATCTGCCTCGAATCAACTTTACTTTCTCTTCAGTTTCTTGAATCAAATCAGGCCCAATCAATTTGCTATCACCAAGTTCACTCCAACAAAGAGGTGTCCTACACCGTCTGCCATACAATGCCTCGAATGGGGCCATTTCGATGCTGGACTGGTGACTGTTATTATAAGCAAACTCCACAAGAGGTAAGAATCTATCCCAACTTCCAGTGAAATCAATGACACAGCTTCTCAACATATCCTCAATGATCTGTATCACCCTCTCAGACTGTCCATCCGTCTGTGGATGAAAAGCAGTACTGAAATGCAGTCGAGAACCCAAAGCTCTGTGCAAACTCTTCCAAAATCTTGAAGTAAACCTGGGATCTCGATCAGACACTAAAGAAGTTGGAACACCATGCAATCTCACAATCTCATGGATGTATAGCTCAGCCAACCTCTCCAAAGAGTAATCCATCCAAACCGGAAGGAAATGAGCTGTCTTAGTTAATCTATCCACAATCACCCATATGGCATCATGTCTCCTTTGTGTCAAAGGCAACCCAGACACAAAGTCCATTGTCACTCTTTCCCACTTCCACTCTGGCACTGACAACGGTTGAAGTAACCCAGTGGGAACTTGATGCTCTGCTTTAACCTTCTGACAAGTGAGACATTTTGATACAAACCCAGCAATGTCTCTCTTCAACCCAATCCACCAATAATGCTGTCTCAAATCATGATACATCTTCGTATTACCCGGATGCATAGCAAATAAAGACTGATGAGCTTCCTTTAAAATGATCCTCTTCAAGTCAGCATTATCGGGTACACACAATCTATTCTTAAACCATAGGCTCCCATCATCCTTCACAACAAAATCTCTAGTCTTTCCACTCTCACAATCTAAAACAATCTTCTGAATCTTCTTATCAGCTAACTGAGCCTCTTTGATCTGATCCAACAAAACAGGCTTCAATTGTAACTGTGCCAATAATGCACCATCATCACAAGGTACAAAACTGGCACGCAATGCTCTCAACTCAACAAGCAACGAGAGCGAGTAAACTGTTAAACCAGCTAAAGACTTCCGACTTAAGGCATCAGCAACCACATTTGCTTTACCTGGATGATAATCTATCAAACAGTCGTAGTCTTTAATCAATTCTAACCATCTCCTCTGCCGAAGGTTGAGCTCTTTCTGAACACCCAAATACTTCAAACTCTTGTGATCAGTGTAAATGAAACATTTCTCCCCAAACAGATAATGGCGCCAAATCTTTAATGCAAAAACAATGGCAGCCAACTCCAAATCATGGGTAGGATAGTTAAGCTCATGCGGTTTCAACTGTCGAGATGCATAAGCTATAACTTTCCCTTCCTGCATCAATACACACCCCAACCCTCTATGTGAAGCATCACTGTAGATCACATAGGGTTGGCCTTCTACAGGTAAAGTGAGAACAGGCGCTTGAGTCAACAAATCTCTCAACTGTTCAAAACTAGCCTGACACTGATCTGTCCACAAAAACCTCACTCCCTTACGAAGCAATCTGGTGAGTGGAGTAGCTATCAAAGAAAATCCTTTCACAAACCGCCGGTAATAGCCTGCCAAACCCAGAAAACTTCTAACCTCTGTCACAGACTTGGGTGGACTCCAATTCAAAATGGCTTCAACTTTACTCGGATCAACTCTAATGCCTTCTGCTGAAACAATATGTCCGAGAAAAGCTACCTGATCCAACCAGAACTCACACTTCGACAATTTGGCAAATAGTTGCTTCTCTCTCAAAATCTGCAACACAATCCGCAGATGCAAATCATGTTCCTCTTCATTCCTCGAATACACCAGAATATCATCGATGAAGACCACTACAAACTGATCCAAATAGGGCCTAAACACCCTATTCATCAAATCCATAAAAGCTGCAGGTGCATTCGTCAGACCAAAAGGCATAACTAAAAATTCATAATGCCCATACCTGGTCCGAAATGCAGTCTTCGGAACATCTTCAGCTCTGACTCTCAGCTGATGGTACCCCGATCTCAGATCAATCTTAGAGAATACTGACGCTCCCTTCAACTGATCAAAGAGATCATCGATTCTAGGCAAAGGATACTTATTTTTAATGGTCACCTTGTTCAATTGCCTATAGTCGATGCACAACCTCATAGTACCATCCTTCTTCTTTACAAAGAGCACAGGAGCTCCCCAAGGAGAAACACTGGGGCGAATGAATCCTTTATCCAACAGCTCCTGTAATTGCACTTTCAACTCCCTCAATTCTGCTGGTGCCATTCTGTAAGGAGTAATCGAGATAGGAGTGGTACCAGGCAACAATTCAATACCAAACTCCACCTCTCTCTCAGGCGGCAATCCTGGCAACTCCTCAGGAAAAACATCAGGAAACTCTGCAACTGTGGCAATGCTATCAATAGGAGAACCCTTCACTCTAGTATCTACCACATGAGCAAGATAGGCTTCACACCCCTTCCTAATCAACCTCCGGGCTGCAACAGCTGAAACAAATAAGGAGGCTAACTGTTCCTGCTCATTAGATACTATCACCTCTCTCCCATCACCGGTTCTCAAAGAAACAATTTTCTTTTTACAATCCACCACAGCTCCATGTCGAGATAGCCAATCCATGCCTAAAATCACATCATATTCCTTAAATGGCATCTCAATCAAATCTCCAAGGAACTCCTCACCCTGCACCCTCACTGCACTATCCCGATGCACTTTACTCACAATCACACTATGCCCTAACGGATTTGTCACCAAAACATCAAATCCTAGGGACTCAGCATGCACATCAAACACAGGCAATACAGATGCACTAATATAAGAATGGGTGGAGCCCGGATCAATCAAAGCAAGTACTGCAGTATCAAATAAAGAAAAAGTACCAGCTATGACCGCCGATGCATCCGGCTGTCTCTGCATAACATACATCCTCTGGGAAGAACCAACCTCCTCCGGTCTAGTCTCCCTGGATGCAGCACCACCTCTAGAACTGAACCCTGCTCTACCACCTCGGCTGGCACCTCTGCCTCCCCTCACACTGGCTCGAGAAGCGGCAGAATCAACTGACATCTGCCTCTGCCTCTCAGGGCAATCTCTCACAAAGTGATCCGGTGACCCACACCTGAAACATACTCCAGCAACACCAGCTTTCCAACATGGACCACCATGGGGCCTCCCACAATGGATGCAAATAGGTAAGGTGGATCTCTGAACCATAGGGGTTGGAGCACTTGCCACTGAAGCTGCAGGTCTGAATCTTTGTCTCTGGAACTGCACTGATCTACCTGCTGGTCTCTGGCTCCTAATACTCCGAGGAACAAAGCTTCCTCTACCCCTCTTCACTGAAGAAGACCCTGCCTCAAACTGGGGCCTTCTCACCCTAACCTCATCCTCTGAAGCAGTTGCAATCACTTGAGCTCGCTCTACACTTCGAGCTGCTTCCACTAACTGGGAGAAATCATGATATCGAGATCCAGCCACTAAACACATGATCGAGGGCCTCAATCCCTCCTGAAATCGCCGGCATCTATCAATCTCATCAGCAATGATGCCCCCAGCATACTGACTCAGTCGAATAAACTCAACTTCATACTCAGTAACAGTCTTGTTATCTTGCTTCAAGCTCAAGAATTCCATCTTCTTCATATCCTTATACTCCCTTGGAGTATACTTCAACTCAAATTCTCTCAAGAAATCAGTGTAAGACAGTGTTGGAGGATCATCCATAGAATGGGGCACCGTCTTCCACCAATCGTAGGCATCCTTCTGAAGCAAAGATCTTGCATAGTCAAACTTTTCCTCAGGGGTGGCTTGTAACTGAATAAAGATCCTCTGAACTTTGTCAAGCCACTGTTCTGCCACAGCTGGATCAGTGGTACCAATAAAATCCTCAGCTCCATACTTCCTTAACTTGTCATAGTGCCTCACTGGCACCAAAGACTGAGGGGGTGGTGGCTGTGGTTGCACAGGTGCTTGTCTCATAGCTTCCATCATATTCCTAAACCAGGCTGGCGGAACCTCATCACCTACTGGTCTACCCGACCCAGAAACAGGTGCCTCACCAGCACTATCAACCCTAGCTCCATCCTCAGGAGCAACACTCTCCTCACTACCCTCAACCGATTGTCTCAAATGAGGATCCATCAACACCTACACTGCAAACACAAAAAAGGACACACCTTATTAAAGATCAAAGATTGCCAATCCCAAACATGTATTTTCTTTCAAAAACTCACTTTTTAATTCAAAATATTCTTTTTATAACATATTACCTAGGTTGAGAATCTCAAACCTAGGCTCTGATACCAAAACAATTGTAACACCCCCACATCCAATGCACACACACTACAACTACAACCATGTAGCATAAGTGCACCAAACATAGGGATGCTACGGTTTTCTTCAACATTCAAAACATTTAAATAGATACAATACTATTATCATTATATAATATAGAAAAGTAGATCATTTACTTTTAAAATAAAACACATTAGATATATATATACATACATATAGTTATTTCACAGCGGAAGTCATAAAATATTTACATATTTGAAAACACTTAATTCCATATTTACAAATATACAAATATGTACATTTAATCAATACTTTACAAAATATAAAAAGAGTTATACATGATTGGCAAATCTCCTTTGATCTTTAAGTCTCCAAAATCAACTCTTCAATGTCTACCCTCACTCGGTCTCGAAGAGCTCTCGGGTTCGATTCTAACAGTTCTATCACCTGCGCGATTAAACACTATCGCGCTAAGCCAAGGGCTTAGTAAGATAATCATGCTAATGATATGACTTCGTGCAATGCAATGTCATTTCTCAAACCATAATATATATGTAACATCATATATGCAAAATTTACAATATACTTTCACATTACATATCACATTTTATTATCTTTTCATATACCTCATTAGTATTCATTTAATCATCAATACAAAGCAAAACAAACATCATTCATGACTCACATTTACCATAGACAAGCATGGGCCCAAGACACACTAATATGCCATTCAATTTTCAGAGTTAATGTTTTGGTTCTATCATCACATTTATCAATATCAATATCATAGACCCAGCTAGGCTTCAAGGATTAAGTTCAACCAAGCTTCAAGGGGAGCAAAGCATGCTAAGCTTCTACCCAACTTGGCTTCAAGAACTAACCCAACCTAGCTTCAAGGGTGGTAACATCTCAATTAGGCTTCAAGGATTCAATCCAACCTAACTTCAAGAGATTGTTACTATCATTAGGCATGCCACCAATAACATACTCTGAAAATGGAATAACACATTAGCCACACAATTCATTTACATATCAATTATCATTTCCATTCTCAATTCTCATCAACATTTAGGCAAACATGCCTTCATTCTCTTAATATTAACATCATAGCCAATAACAATGGCCTCACATTTCATTTCACAATATAACACTTCATTATTCAAGTGTATACTTATCTCATCCATGATCACATTATATCTCATATAGCATCATTCATCATAGCCAAACACAATGGCATTGTCTCATATCATATCTTATTTGAATTATCATTTCATCTTTGATACAACATTTCAAGGTACATTACTCATAAAATACAATACCTTTCACAATGCATAACATATCCTTGTTTAAATCTCAACAATGCAATTAGGGCAAAGAACAACTTATATGATTCATAGCTTTAGGATCTTGCATATGCATTTGATTAGTTCATTCATTGATTCAAGTGTGTTTAAAGTGTTTAGGGTTAGGTTTAAGAACCAACCCACCTTTGAAGAACCAAAACAATGCAAAAAGAACAAAGAAACAAAACCCTAACCAACTCATTTGATGGACACGGGCAGCACACATGAGGGACACGGCCAAGCTTGTGGCCGTGTCTCTCAATTCAACTTTGGCAGTAACAAACACGGCTTAGGGACACGGCCGTGTCTCTTCAACCAAAACTCACAGTAGCTCACACGGCTTGGGAACACGGCTGTGTCACCCAAAAATTAATCCAACACGTCCAAAATCATATGACTTGGCCGTGTCTCACATGGCCTTTGGCCGTGTCTCCCAAAACCAAAACCCTAATTGTAACCAACTCTCTTCCAAATGCATTAAAACTCAATATACATCATACCACATGCTTCAAATGAACATCATCAATGTTCTAAATACATAATCATTACAATAATCACTTTAAAACACCTTAATACCACAATTAAACAAACACCATCTCAAAACCCTAACTCAAACTCTACTCTTGATTTTCCACTATCAATCTTCACTTATTTTTCCATAATCACAACCAAACCAACACAACCTCCAATTTTTAACTTACAATCAACTCTAACACTTATAAACACACATCAACACACTAAATCATCATCTCAACAATTCTCAATACACCTTAACCACAATTTCCAAATTAATAAAAGAAAACAAGAAATTACTTACCTAAAGTGAAGAAATTCCACAAATCTTCAACTTGATTCTTCAATTCTCCCTTCAATCTTGATCTTACTATCAAGAACACTTCTCCTTCCCTTTTGCTAATGGAGAGCCGGCCACTACCATCAAGAGGAAGAGAAAATGATCAAGACTCACAAAGTCAATCTTCCTTTTAATCTCCACCACAAAATTTCCAAAAGTAAATTACCTCAAGGCCCTTAACCATATAACTAACCTTTTGTCTTATATGAGCCCATATATGAACTTTCACACTCAACAAGAAAATATCTTCTTCCACTAACCAACACTTTGACTCTCCCTTTGACCATTTTATATGTTATATATATCACAATATACACAACATATAAACTTGTCTCTAAACCCTAAATTCTTTCCCAAAACACTTATACTTTTCTTTCTCAATTTAAACCAACAATCCAATAACAACAACAACAACAACAACATGCAAAACTTCTAGGGCATAAATGAGGATATTACATTGTGAGAGTGAGCCAGGGAAAAAATCTTGTAAAGATTTTGAGAGTGAGCATGAAAAGAAAAACTCTTGTAAGGGTTGTGAGGTATATGATCTCAAGCCAATTGTAAAGTTAGAGTTAAGCTTGTAAGAAGAAAACTCAAAGTTAGTGGAACCTTAACAAGTTGTTAAGGAAGTGGATGTAGGATTGGAAAAAATCCGAACCACTATAAATCTTGTGTGTTCTTTCTTCTACTCACTACTCAACTATTTATTACTTCTACATTTCTTGCTGTTGAGTTTTTGAATTCTTTGTTTGTAGAATTTTTCTATTTGCCATCATTCCTCAAGAAAACCAATTCACCCCCCCCCCTCTTGGTTGCCATCTTGGGACAACAATTGTTATTAGAGCTAGAAATTTCTTAAACTTAATTGTGAAATTTGATCCACTATGGCAACTTCTTCTTCATCAAACTCAACCTCTCAAAGAAATCTTAACACTATCCTTAGACCCTATTTTGATGAAACGGATTATTCCTATTGGAAACACAAAATGTATTTGTTTCTAGATAGTGAAGGGATTGAGCTATGGGATTTTGTGGAAAGTGAGTGGAAACCTCCTACTCATGAAGTTGATGGTATTCAAGTTCCTCTTCCTAAAGCACAATGGTCAATTGTCAATGTTAAAGATTGATTCAAGAATAATAGAGCCGCTTCCATCATGATGAATTCCATTTCAAGAGAAAAAGGTGGAAGAGTTCAACACTTAACTTGTGCACATTGCATTTGGAAGACACTTGAAAACTATCATGAAGGTACGACTCAAGTGAGATTCACCAAGAAACAAATGCATGTTCATGAGTATGAGCTATTCAAGATGAAACCAAATGAAAATGTCACCGACATGACGAATCGTTTGCTTGCCATCGTCAAGTGAAGAGTCATCCCATGTGGCTTTGAGAGACTTTTTCTTTTCTTTGCCCCATTTCCTTTTGTTCTTTACTTTAAAGCAATTTGATTTGATGTGACCAACACTACACTTAGCACACCAATATTTGTAAAAGCCTCTACAACTAGAATCTCTAATGTTGATGTTGTAAAGAACAAATCTGCTCACACCAAGTCTAAGAATTCCAAAAAAAACTACTCATGGCTCACTAGGAAATAGAGCTAAGTTCTCAAAAAGTAATCATGCATTTATATACACTAAACATGAACAAAAGTAATCACATACTTGTAGTTGTATGCATAACACATGGAATATGAATAGGAAAGTGCAAAATATAAAACATTGTGGCAATGCACATATTGTATGAAATTTGGACATAAAAGCATTTTTTTGTCATATTAGAAAGGCTCATCTCAAGTTAGAAGACGCCTCTATTGCTAACCATCAAGGACCCAACTTCATTTGGGTACCTAAGAAAAGATAACTACTATTGCCTTGTAGGTATGCCTAAAATCTACTATCAACGAAAGCACATGGCTTGTGGATAGTGGGTGCTCAAGGCATATGACCAAGAATGCAAAGCTTTTTACAAATATCACATACAAACTTGGAGGTAATGTAACTTTTGGAAATAATGCTAAAGGTAAAATTATTGTTGTTGGCTCCATTGAAATACTTGGTAAAGACTTAATTGAAGATGTATGGCTTGTTGATGGCTTGAAACATAACTTGCTAAGTGTTAATCAATTATGTGATAGAAAATACATTATGAATTTTGATTCTAAAGGATGCAAGATCACTAATTCAAATGGTGTTATTGTATTTAAAGGAACTAGAATAAGCAACACGTATAAAATTGACATACATTCCAATAATGCATTTAAATGTTTAATCTCTACTAATAATGATGCTTGGTTATGGAATAGAAGACTAGGACATGCAAGTATGGATCAATTAAAATGCATTTGTAATGAAAACGTAGTTAATGGTCTCCCTAAAATAAAATATGACAAAGATAGAACTTGTGAACCTTGTCAACTTGGTAAGCAACATCAGAGCTCATTTAAATCAAAGAATGTTGTAAGTACCTCTAGACCTTTAGAGCTCATTCATTTGGATTTGTTTGGACCAAATAGAGTTACAAGCCTAAGTGGCAAGTCATATGCATTTGTTCTTGTTAATGATTACTCTAGATTCACATGGGTTAATTTCTTAACTCAAAAGAATGAAGCTTTTAATCACTTCAAAATGTTTACAAAAAGAGTTCAAAATAAAAAAGGATATGTGATCACATCTATTAGAAGTGATCATGGCAAAGAATTTGAGAATGAAAATTTTGAAAACTTTTGTAATGAATTTGGCATTTCACATAATTTTTCAACTCCTAGAACTCCACAACAAAATGGTGTGGTTGAAAGGAAAAATAGAACCTTGGTTGAAATGGCTAGAACAATGCTTAATGAATATGAATTACCATCTTATTTTTGGGCGAAAGCCGTTAATACCGCTTGTTACATTGCAAATCGAGTTTACAAAAGGCCTTTAATTAATAAAACTTCTTATGAGCTATGGAATGGAAGAATTCCTAGAATTTCATATTTTAGAGTATTTGGATGCAAATGCTTTATATTGAACACTAAGGAAAATCTTGAAAATTTTTCATCCAAATCGGATGAAGGTATATTCCTAGGATACTCATTATGTAGCAAAGCATATAGAGTATTTAATAAGAAAACTCTAGTAGTTGAAGAATCAATGCATGTTGTTTTTGATGAAGCATCTAAGCTTGATCAAAGAAAAGGTAGTACTTTTGATGACCTTGCAGGTATTCTTGAACCACAAGAAACTATTGATGCTCCAAGGATAAATCATAATGAACTTAAAGAAAAGACTCAAGCTCTACCTAAGGATTGGCAATACAAGAAAGATCATCCTAAGGAACTCATCATTGGTAAAACATCTAAGGGAGTAATTACTAGATCTAAAATTAATCATATAGATGTTAATTTTGCTTTTGTTTCTCAAATTGAGCCAAAGACCACTGAGGAGGCTCTAAGTGATGAGAGTTGAATGATTGCAATGCAAGATGAACTTAATCAATTTGAAAGAAATTATGTATGGGAACTCACTCCTAGACTCAAGGATCATTCAATCATAGGATGCAAGTGGGTCTATAGAAATAAGCTTGATGAAAATGGTCACATCACTAGGAATAAAGCAAGATTGGTAGCCAAAGGATATAATCAAGAAGGCATTGATTATGATGAAACATTTTCCCCTATAGCTAGATTAGAAGCTATTAGAATATTACTTGCTTTTGCATGTCATATGAATTTTAAACTCTTTCAAATGGATGTTAAAAGTGCATTTCTAAATAGATTTATAAACGAAGAAGTTTATGTTGAATAACCTCCTGGTTTGAAAATTACAATTTTCCAAATCATGTTTTCAAACTCTCCAAAGCTTTATATGGACTGAAATAAGCACCAAGGGCATGGTATGATAGACTTAGTGCATATTTACTTGAAAATGGTTTTTCAAAAGGAAAAGTGGACACAACTCTCTTTGTTAAAAAGGACAAACATAACATTATAATTGTATAAATTTATGTGGATGACATAATATTTGGAGCTACTAATGAAACCTTATGCAAAGAATTAGCTTGTTGTATGACTAGGGAATTTGAAATGAGTATGATGGGTGAACTCAAGTTCTTCCTTGGACTACAAATCAAGCAATGCAAAGATGGAATCTTCATCAACCAATCCAAATATACAAACTCATCAAGAAATTTGGAATGGATGGCTGCAAGACTAGCAAAACTCCTATAAGCACATCCTTGAAATTGGGTAAAGATGAAAATGGTAAAGCAGTAGTTGAAAAGAAATATCGAGGTATTATCGGATCACTGCTTTACTTAACCGCTTCTAGACTTGATATAATGTATAGTGTATGTCTTTGTGTTAGATTTCAAACTTATCCTAAAGAATCACACTTGAATGCTACTAAGAGAATTTTAAAATACTTAAATGGTACATTGCATTTAGGTTTTTGGTATCATAGAAACACATCATTTCATATTTTAGGTTTTTTGGACGCGGATTATGCCGGTAGTATCTTGGATAGAAAAAGCACAATAGGAGCATGTCACTTCCTTGGCAATTGTCTAGTTTCTTGGCATAGTAAGAAACAAGTATTGGTAGCCTTGTCTACGGCAGAAGCAGAATATATTGCGGCATGTTTCTGTTGCACACAAGTGATATGGATGAAGCAACAATTGCTTGACTATGGTAAAATCTTTAATAATATTTCCATTAAATGTGATAACACTAGTGCTATCAACTTGTCCAAAAATCCTATCCAACACTCTAGGTCTAAACATATAGACATTAGACATTATTTTTTGAGAGATAATGTACAAAACCAAAATATTGTTTTAGAGTTTATAGATACACATAATCAACTTGCTGATATCTTTACAAAACCTTTGAATGAAGATAGGCTTAACTTCATTAAGCATAATTTAGGTATGATTGATGGAACTTCCATGAATGAATAAAATATTGCCTATTAACAAAAATTTCTTAAACATCTCTAGGCACCAACTTTGATCACTTTGTTAAAAACTATAACAATCCATTACTTTTGCTCCTTTCATTTTTTTTTAGAAAATCGCTGTCGTTCCAATGATTATTGCAGTCGCAATCTTGCTAGTCAAACTCATCTAAATTATCCCTTCAAAGAGCGGTCGGGAAACATTGATGAGCGGTCGCAATAATTTGAATAGTTTCGACCGTTACAGACATTCTCTCCTCTCGCGAGTGCTCAATTTATTCTGATGGTCGCTATAGTGTTCTTCGCGATCGCACCTATACAGATAGGCAACCGCACTCTGTACACTCTGTTCAAAATTTTGTAACCATTGGTAGTATGACAGGTCTCGATTTTCCAACCTTCAACAGTCATAAATGGCTACTTTCTTAATTTCTTCTATTTAAGACCATCATAAATCAGTTACATAGGACTTTTATCACTCATAACATACAAACTTCCCTCCATATCTCCAAATCCTCTCAAGATCATCTCCTTCTCAAACACTCTCTATTTTTAAGTTTCTTCCACTTTTTCTATTTTCATGGCCCCCAAAAAGAGAAGCACTTCCAAAGGGAAAGGGAAAGGAAATAAACCTTTAGGAATCACTATCAGTGAACCTTAAGATGCTCCTCCATCTCCTCCACAATCTAAAAGAGGTGAGAAAATTCATAAACCTCACCACCAAACCCTTGAGGAAGACGTGAAATATTCTATGCTAAAAAGAAAGAAATTTGAAGGAACCATATCTCCATATGGTGGCATGCTCTCTGTCCTCAACATTAAGGAAGAGATTGAGAGTCTACTTGATGTTCTTGGCTGGAGGAAATTTGTTTTCCCTGATGAGGTAGTTTACTCTAGTCTTAGTAGGGAATTTCTTATATCCCTTCAGATTGAAAAGAGTGCAAATTCTACACTAGGGTGGTATGGGGTTAGATTTAAGCTTTTTGACCAATACCTAGCCTTAACCTTAGAAGACTTTAGAAAAGTCTGGGACTTTTCTATTGGTGGAGTCACCTCCTATAATGATTTAGCCTTCTCCAACCAAACCCTATCTACCTTTTGGCAAGAAATTTCTATGGAGACATCCTT
This sequence comes from Garcia nutans, assembly GCA_947685225.1. Lineage (NCBI taxonomy): Eukaryota > Viridiplantae > Streptophyta > Magnoliopsida > Malpighiales > Euphorbiaceae > Garcia > Garcia nutans. Next base: position 25,010,901 of record CANTUV010000044.1, read on the forward strand.
TGAGAAAGAGTCAAAAGCTAGACATATCAAGTCCCTCACCCACTGGATGCTTCATAGAATTATAACCTATACTATTCACCAAAGGGGTGATGGGAATGAAAAGGTAACAAAAAGGGATCTCATCTTCAATCTTGATTAATACATTATATCACCATGCTGTCACAAGAACTGGAACCTTCTTCTTATCTTCCCAAATCACTCAAATAGCTAGGCACATGAACTTACTCAATGATCTTAACTTAGCTACCTTGAGAAATCTTTTCAATCTTGCTTCAAGTGCCATCACAATAGACTACCTAGAACATGCTGGCTGTGTTAGGAAGATTGAAGGCACATATGTGTACTACTTTAGCAAAAAGGAGTTGTTGACAGGCACAAGAAAAGACCAAGGTACACCATTAAGGAAGAAGGAGACTCTTTGGAAGTTGCTATTAAACTACCTCCCAAAGCTTCATCATCTAAACCTACCAAAACTAGCTCTCCTACAAAACTCATTTTGAGAGCCATCAAATCTCTTTCAAGGAAACTCTCTCATTTTAAGAAATGTGTCTCTAAGAGATTCCATCACCTGAATAAAAGGATTGACCTTATATCTCACATGCATCATGATCTCTATGACATGCAAGGCAAAATGAATTTGCCTCAATTCAATCTTGAGGATTGGGATATAAGTGATCAAATAGAGAGTCCCCCTGAAGAAGAAGAATCCATCAGCAATAACTCTACCAGCAATGTCCCTCTTGATAAGGGAAAAGCTCCAATAGAAGAAGAAGAGCTAGATGAGGATGATGATTCTGATTAGTTTTCTTTTAATGTTTGTGTTTGTGTTTTGTTGTTTTTCTTGTTTTTCTCTCTTACTATTATCTTTGTACTGCCCAATTTCTAATAACATTATGGTTTTTATACATTATGTTCATAATCTTACTATTGTCTTTGATATCTCTCTTACATTATGCATTTTGCCTATGACAAAGGGGGAGAAATATACATACTTATGGGAGAAATGAAATTCCAAATGGGAGAAATATACACGTGTGTAAAATGTATGTGTGTTATTATACTAATGTGTATGTGTATGTGCAAAGTTATAAGCTATACACCTCAAAATAAACATGATACATGCATATGTTTAGGGGGAGCTTTATAGAATTCCTCCATAAATGTTTCAACCCTCAATACATAAGAAGTTTAAATTTCCTTCCTTGAATTTACATTTCTTTCAATTTATATCATCATTCTATTTGATTGTCAAATTCAAAATGGGGAAGATTGTTAGCCAAATGATCTCAATTTTGATCCTTGACAACTCAAATTGAATGATTTATTTAACATGTGTTTTAAGAACCTTGTTGCAGGATTAGATTGTTTTAAACAAGTCAACACATGGCACATTTAGTGGTCGCACAACCATGGAGATGGTCGCCCCATTGAATTGAAGGATGAAACCATATCACAGTAGGATTCGCGGTCATAAACTCGACCAAAGTAGCGACCGCATATCAACATGAGCGACCGTCAAACAAACAAGGATGACCGCAATATGAGTAACCTAAATCATCCAAATTCCAGTAAGGTTAGTGGTGACGAGCATGGTGAAGAATAGGATCTCACTTATTGATTTAACGACCGTCCTTGCAAATCCACGATCGCTCTACTGACTCAAGAGAAAATTACTCAAACTGACAGTAGTGTTCGCGTCCTCAGATGCACCCAGAAGTTCGATGCTAGTCTCTCAATTCTACCGCTAATTTACACCTAGGGCGACTGCGAAATTCATATTTAGGCAGAAGTTTATTTTTCCCAGTTAAAGAATGCCACGTGTAATAACCATTATAAACCCACTTCAATATTCAAAAAGGCCGACCGCACATAGCTTATGAACGACTATCCCAACAACCACAGCATGGGCAAGATTCCAGCAGCAAAACACTTAAATTCGACTGTTGAAACAATTTTGAATGCAGCGACCATCCCTTATATAAGGGCGGCTACGTAAGACATTGGAGCGACCATCCTAGTATCCAGGACGACCGCTAACGGCTTCAAATAGTCTATTAACCAAGTCTAAACTACCAAGACTTGTTTCTCACTATCTATAACGGCTAGTTAGACCATATTGGCTATAAATACATTATTATTTTGTTAAGAAAATATAGAGATTCTGAATTTAATAGCCAAGCAACATATTTTCTTTTCTTCCAACAATTAACATTTGAATTGTAATGAGTGTTGGGTGTAAGCATTAAAAACACCATTGTAAAAGTTTGAGTGTGAGCTTGGAAATACTTAGGTTGTGAGATTGAGCCTGGGAAAAACTGTTGTAAAGGTTGTGAGAGTGAGCCTGAAAAGAAAAACTCTTCTAAGGGTTGTGAGGTATATGATCTCAAGCCAATTGTGAAGTTAGAGTTAAGCTTGTAAGAAGAAAACTCAAAGTTAGTGGAACCTTAACAAGTTATTAAGGAAGTGGATGTAGGATTGGAGAAAATCCGAACCATTATAAATCTTGTGTGTTCTTTCTTCTACTCACTACTCAACTATTTATTGCTTCTACATTTCTTGCTATTGAGTTTTTGAATTCTTTATTTGTCGAATTTTTCTATTTGCCATCATTCCTCAAGAAAACCAATTCACCCCCCCTCTTGGTTGCCATATTGGGACAACACCCACTTATTCAAACAATCTCCACTAATAGACTCTACCTACCAAGGGAGATCAATAGGTCTTTAATATGTTTGAAATGGGGTCTATATGGGACATGAGTTAAGCGAATGCCATTTATAAATTGGAGCCGATGTAACACTATAGACAAACCCTCATACACTATAAACTTCTTCTTTGAACCTTAGACAGTTGGGAGCTTGAAAAGATAGAGCTTTGAACATTCTTCCATTGACATTAATCTGGATATTGATTCAGAAAGTCTTTGCCTTTGCAAAAAGTTTAAGGCCCTCATTCCTTTCCCTTTTCTTCTTTTTTTTTTCTTCTTTCTTCTTTTTTTAGCATTTTAGCATTTTATCCTTTTTCTTTGTAGGATTGTCAAGTATAGTAGGACTTTCAAGATTACTAACTATGAGGTGTGATGGGTCTCATGAACTAGATGGTCTTTCTTTGATTTTGGTTAAATCTTTGGTTGGATTGGACCAATTCAAGTCAATCTGTCCTCACAAACTAAGTGAGAGTCTTCTGCTTGCTTTAGGTAAGAAGAACTTGGTTGGCTTTCTAAATCACTCTTTTGGGGTTTTATTTTCTTTTTTTCTCTTTTATTTTCTACTTTTTTTCCTAAGTCCAAGAGAGTTGTCTTATTTGCACCATTTTATGCTTCTAACTATGGATGAGTGGATTGGAGTGGGTCTAATTAAAGTGAGCCTATTTCAGTGAGGATGGACCCTTTGGTGCCTTGACAGATCTGATATATTAAGTCCAATTTAGGTAAACTTTAACAAACTTTATGATCTTAACTATACCCTCTTCCTTGATCTTCTTTAGTCTTTGGTACCTTAGTGATCATCAAAGTTTCCATAAGTACAACAACTCAGGGTAGGTTATTGGGGTTTACAAGCTAATAAAAGCAAGCTAAAATATCATGAAGGCTTAAGGGGATAAACTAGGGATTGATATTAATAAGGTGGATACTAGTTGTTGGCTAACCAAACAATGCCTAGATCATTTCTCCCTTAAATAAGTAGAGTTCAATTTCACATTGAAAGTTTGTCAAAGCATGTTTTAAGATTGACTAGGACCTAGACAAAGGTAATTATGTAGGTGCCCTCTTTATGTAAGCATACACAACTCAATGTTATAAAACAATTCCCTCGCCTAGTAAAGTCATTCGGATCATGATTCATAGATACACTAATTTATTAATATCAAGGTAGATTCATCATTAGTTGAACACCAAAATAAATAAAAACCAACATAAACAAAAAATTGATAAAAGTAATTTATTCAAATAATTTTAATTAAAAACATAATTGTACCAAGAATATTAAAGAAAGCATAAATGAAATAAGTAGCACTCAAGCCTAAGGAAGTTTGTTGAATTATAATCAATGGTGCTTTATCTACTTGGACATGTTAAGGGTAAAGGTCATCACATCCTCATCCATAATTCCTCCATCTAAACCTTGAAAGGATGATAAGACAGAACTTTCCATCAATCCTCCTTCTATCATGAAGGTTGGTGGTGGTGGCACTCTTCCAAACTTAGGCAATGGATTGGTTTTAGTGTTGGGTTTATCAAGCTCAGGCAGCTTGCCACTGTTGATCAAATATTGGATCTCGTATCTTAATTGAGCACATTTATCTGTATAATGCCCTTGCATTTGATGGAATTGACAGAAGGCCTTAGTATCAAAGTTTGGTAGCAGAGGATCGTGTAGCGATCGAAGAGCCAATGGATGCAATAGTAATTTCATTCGTAACTTGTTGAAAACCCAAGACAGAGGTTTCTCCAACTCTAAAAATTATCTTATATTTGCTTGGCCAGTAGTTACATTAGCATCCATTTCTTTTTTGTGCACTCTCATTGCCAAATTAGTAGTTTTCTTTTTCATTTTTTCTTATAGAAAAGTTGTTCTTCTCCCGTTCCCATTCTTCTATTTGCAAGCCAGCTTGGAAAATATTTTTGAAATGTCTGATAAGGGTGTGAGACAATCTCTCATATAGGTCGGGTAGCACCCCCTCTTACAACCATTCTAATCTGATCTGACTCGTCAGGTCTTTTCTTGAGCAAAGCGGCCTTGTTCCTCCATCTCTTCACATAGTTAATAAAGTTTTCATTTGACCTTTGCCTAATTGACTCAATTTCCATCAAAGTGACTTCCAACTCAGTATTGTACCCATATTGCTGGATAAAGGCTTTATACAACAAATTTCAACTCTTTTGCGTACTATCCTCTAAGGTGTTGAACCAATTTTGCACAACATGATCCAATGAAAGCATGAAGTACCTTAGAGTTTGAGCCTTGGTAACTTGAGCAGACTGCATGGCTATGATATACTACTTCATATGAAGATGAGGGTTGCTAGTTCCATCATACTTAGCAAATGATGGCATCTTGAATTTGTAGGGAACTTCCTCATCTTATTCAAATAGCTTATCCACCTCCGACATCTCTTCGGTTTTTAGCTTCTTTTCAAACTTCTTCTCCAGATCAGCAATCATTTTCTCCATATCAGAATCAATCTTTTCAATAGTTGATTTCTCCACTACCTGCAACTCCTTCTTCTTGTCTTGAGGGTCTTGGAAATGTTGAGCCCAGTCATCATCATCATCGACAACCACCTTGTCATCATTAAAGTCTACTTCACCAACCTTTGCCTTTCCCTTATCTTTTGGCTTCTTGGTACTAGCAGATGCTTCAGCAGTGTTTCCCAATAATGTGGCCAATCGACTTTTCATGGTCTCAGCTAGGATCTCCTTCAATTCTTCCATCTTGGCGTTAACTGCATTGTTTATCATCTTTTGAATCTGCTCTGGTTCCATTTCTTTTGGCAAGAAGCTAACTGAGTCGTCACTGGATTCTACGTCACCGGCGTAGGTCAGATTATCATAGGCTCTTGAACTGCTATAAACTAGGGCTCCATTTATGAACCAAAAAGGATTAATGATATGAGATGCAATGCATGTATACTTGTATGCATGGATGCACAAATAACAAACAAACAACAGGAGTAAAGACATCCCTTCTAACCTTATATCACCCACACACGAATAGCGACTTCTTTTCCTAGGTTTAAGGTAAATAAAATATCAATATGGGATATCTTATTTTCAAAAGAATTCACTCAAATGTTTAACCAATAGTTTTTTTTTAATTTAGAACTAAGTCCATGATAATTCCCACTAATTAAGCCTTAATCCATTGGTCCAACAAAAAGATAGCTTTTATGCTATATTGGATTAAAACTAAATTAAAGGGTTTATCATAAATAGATTTCTCATCTTGGAAAAATAACTAGTGATTCATACTTCAAACATGTCCATGATTAATAAGTCTTAGTTTAAACTAGGCCCATAATTGATTTTAAATATTCCATAATTGACCTAGATAGTTGCAAGCCCATTTTTAAAAAATGGTTTAAAAAAATGGTTTTATTTCAAAGCTCATTGTAAAAAGGTTTATTTCAAAATGAATCTTTAGGCTTTATGCTTAGGCCATGAGATGAAAAATATTTTTATTTCAAATCCCATTGTGAAAAGATATGTTTGAAAATTGATTTTGGGCTTTGAATTTGGGCCGTGAGCTAAAAGGAATTTTTGATCCATCTTAGAAAAAGGTTTTATGTCCAAAGACCATCTTGAAAAATTTTAAAATTAATTTTGGTCTTTTGGGCATAAAGATTATTTTTTTGCCTTACAACATAATTAGGTCACATTAGGAATGGAACAAACCGAATAATCCATGGTTCAAATCAAGATATATCAATCACAGTCAAAGAGCAAGCATTTGGGTTAAAACCTAAGGAAAGTAACTATGCCAACTACATGGGCTTTTTAGTCTTTGGTTTGAAAAGCTTAGGTTTTCATACCATGTATATACCAAATGGTATGAGACTATGAGTGGTTATGCCATGCTCAATATCCATACCTTGAGTGAATGTATAGTATCCCTTACATAACACAATATGGGTAACACAAGGGTCCTAACTCACACACACAATGCAATCTAAAATGATGTAATGGGCAATATCATAATAAGAAGGAATAAAATGATATAAAGACCAACGGAATCAACTTATCTTATCCCTAGTGGAGTCACCACTGTGAGCAGGGCCTTAGAGAGCATGGGCCTAAACCCAAAGAAAATGGAGTCGCCACCCGGACAGGCTGGGAAAAAGAAAAGGGTACGCATAGGGAAGTGAGAAGTGGCCCAGCACCCCTATAATATCCGGTTCATTGGAATCGGCCTTCTTTTCAAGTCTAGATATTATAAAATTCTTAAATATTATGATATTATTCATATTACATGAGAACATAAAAATAAAGAATTACTACATTAAAATAAAAATAAGTCCAAACAAAATAATAAATAGGCACCCATCTATGGATGGAAACATGCCTTTACAATGTCCAAAGTCCAAATGAAAGTAAAATGAACAAAGTAGGACACCCACCATAGATGAAAACATATCCTTTACAATAGTCCCAAAATTTTTAAATGATAAATTAAATTACATTATGAAAACCGAGGCACCCACAATGTAGAAACATACCTTTCACACTCTTAAAATCCAAATGACAAATTAATCAAGTAAATTAAACCATTCAAACATAACAATTAAAAAAAATAAAACATCCATTATAAACTAAATAAAATAAATCATCCATGGTAAAGAAAGTAATCAAACAAATAACCAATCATTTCATAAACAATTGTAAATTAGGGCTAAACTAATGAAGTTAAAGTTAATTATAAAAATTTAAATTTATAAATAGATCTTAATATCAACCCATTAATAAAATATAAGGTGTGACGACGAGGGTCACGCTTAAGAAAGTTTATAGGATATGGTTTTGTGGGGGAATTTAGGTTTCTATGTAAGCTAGGGTTTTATATTTATAGAAATTAGGATTTTATGGTTTTGAAAACTAGGATTTTATCTTTTGAAAATAATGTTTAGAGTTTTGGATCATCAAACTAGGGTTTAGGGAATTACGTTTCTTGATATTAAGGGTTATAGAATTTAAGGTTTAAAAACAAATTAGATCATAGACTACTGTGAAGTTGAAATAAACAAATATGAAGTGGGCTATAGGATTAAACAAATATACGAAGCTTTGAATTTATGGAACACGTTATTCGAGTTTTAATAATTCTGAGTTACTATGAAGTAATATATTAATTTGGTATTTTGATTAAAGTTTATACAAAATTATAACACAAACTAAATAGCTACTAAATCAAACAATTATTAATATTCAATATTTAAAAGAAAAGTATGGTTACTGGATATTTAAACAAATAGAAATTGGAAAACAAAACTTGCATTGAAGGCTCCACCAAATTGATTGTTGATTACAAGCTATTGCCTGCACCAATGGTTGTTTCTGGCCGAGTAAAGATCATAGGCAGTGGTTACTGCCTTTGTTGATGGTTGATTGTTGATGAATGTTGCTCCCCTTTCCTTGCCTACTAATTGATTATTCTTTTTTATTGTTGTTGCCCTTTTAATCCTTCTTGCCTTTTTTTATTATTCTTGTTGCCTCCTGTTGGCATTAAAAACCTTAGTATTTATAGGCAAATCATCCTAAAAACCCTAAACTAAATCTGTGTAATCTGTGTTTAAGAAGAATTCTAGCCTAATTAGGAAATCAGCCAGCCAAAACTTAAAATTAGTTAGTACCCTATTGATCTGATGTGCAGGATCGACATGACCTAAGGCCATGTTGATCTGGGCCCTTCAAGTCTACATGAGCAATGGCTCAAGTCGCTTGGGACTCCCCAACTCAAAATAATCTTGTTTATTTTTAATTCTAGACCAGATAGTTTTAATTTGAATCCAAAAAGATTAGCTTAGGGTTTCATAATTAAATTTATGATATGAACCAGCCACGAGGTAAGGATCCATTGGTGCTTCCAAATGGGCCATTGACTAGGAGCAGAGTTAAGAAGTTTGGAGCAGCTATGGGATTGCATATTCAAGATCAAATTTCAAAGGAAGTGACTGAAATGGCAATGGAAAAGTGCACAATAGAGCTTTAAGAAGGCACACCAAAGCTGATTATGATGCTTAGTGTGAATATGGAAGCTAAAGGCTAGCTAAAGAGGTCCAACGTGCAAGAAAGGTCCATAGGGGTTCATATACAGCCTTGGGAAGTAATTTAAGGCCCATGGACAGCGCAAATAGTGTGGGGCGTGTTCTTATTTTGAAGGGTTTTAGTTTGGCCGTTTTTTATACTTTATATTTTCCTTAGTGAGTTAGGATGTGTGGTTTCCTATTTAGTTATTTCAGAAAATTAATTTGTTTCCATACTTTATATTTTCCTTAGTGGGTTAGAATTTTGACTTTGTAGCTTTCCTTTTCCCATTATAATTAGGGATTCCGATTTTATTGGCCTTTTAGTATAAATAGGGCCTTATTTTTCTTGTAAGCACACTTTATGACAAATTATATTCTCAATTTTCTTATTGAAAATTTCGGCCATCATAGCACAAGAGTGGATTCTCTTTTTCTTTTGATTGCATCAAGAATTAGATTTACTTATCAATTTCGATTGTGGCGTTCTTCTAATTCGAGCTTCCTAAATCCTTCCGTTATAAGTGTTCGTGCTTTGCTAAGCAATTGGGTGCTTTAGAAGGTGGGTTTTCCTTCGTTCTTGGTTTTTCTTCTATCAATCGTGCATTGGGGTTTGAGGCCTTCATTGCCATAGGGTTCTGCGTCATTTGGTATTAGAGCCAATTACAAGTAAATCTTTATCTATCTGTCTTTCTAGGGTTGTTTTAGTTGTTCCGTTAGGGTTCTAATTGGATTTTCGAATTGGGTTATAGAATTCTTTGTTCAATTTCAAAATTGTGTTCTTGCCTTTTGATTTGAAATACATTTTTCTTATTTCGAATTGGGTATAAATTGGATGGAAGGCTTTGTGTTTAGTTGGTGATCCAAGGATAGTGACCAGATCCTAAAAAAAAAAGTGTACAAAATCACTTCAACAAAATTTCTTTGCTTTTCTAGTAATTTAAGGTATTAGAATCGTTTTGAATCAGTTTGAAAGCAATCAAAATTTTGGCCACCAATTTCGGTCAATTGAGGGGCTATTTTATTACATTTTTTTCTTGTTGATTTGGAAGTTTCCTTTTCGAAATTGAATTCTTGAGGAGTCTTGATACTAGCTTTCTTGGGTAGAATTATTAGGTCCATAAACTAACTTGCTAAGGTGAGTTGGTTTTGATACATTTTGACCAGATTCGTCATAATTTTTTACCTCTTTGTTTCTATTTCTTGTTTGAGCTACTGTTTTGATTCCGTGACATTGCTAGAGTATTATTTGTTTGATTCTATACTCTGCTTGATATAATAATGTGACACAAAATTTTCTTGTGTTGCCTCCAAATTTGTCAAGTTTCTTTCTAGGTGTCATTCTAGGATTTAGGTTCTAGTTCCCTTGAACGTGCTTGGTGATTGATTTTTGAGCCTTTGTTCTGAAGTGCAATCAAAGAATTAGCGAAGGTGAGTTCTTTGTTTTGTCAGATAATGAGTAGCAATTCTAGTAGAGATAAATGCATAGCTGTTGAGAAAGAAGAGATGAGTATCCAGGATATTCTAGATGATCTTGAGACGTACAAGCAAGCAAATGAGGACAATATGGAAAGAATAACAAATACGTTGGCTAGCTTACAGCAGTCCATGGAATGCTTAAAGCAAAGGCAACAACTTGCTTCAATAAGGCTACCACAGAGAATTCTACAACCAGCAAGAGCTGAAGAGAGAGAAGAGCCAGTTAGGAGGAGGACACCAAGAGGTGCATATGAGAGAGGCCGTGTGGCTCATTATGGATTTAAAGAAGGAGAAGCTGTAATTTATCAAGCACCTATCAATGATAATGATTTGACTTCCATCAAAATGAAGGTTCCTGAATTTAGAGGGAACAACAATGTTGAAGAATACATTGAATGGGAGCGCAAAGTAGAGCAAAATTTTGAGTGCCATAATTATTCTGAAGAAAAGAAGTCACACATTACAGCTGTGGACTTCAAGGGTTATGCAACATTCTGGTGGGATCAACTAAAATCCACTAGAAGAGGAAAGGGGTTGTGAGCCGTACCCGCATGGAAGGAGTTGAGAGACCTGATGAGGTAGTTTTTTATCCCTTCTCATTATTATAGGGATCTTTATAATCGCTTAGCACGACTGGTGCAAGGTGGCAAGAGTGTAGAAGAATACCACAAGGAGATGGAGATGATCATGGCTAGAGCCAATATTGGGGAAGATGAACAATGGATGATGTCTAGATTTCTTGGAGGACTTAATCAAAATATTGCAAGTGAGTTGGACATGTATGATTACAATACCATGGAGGAGATGGTTGATAAAGCTATTAAGATAGAGAGGAGGTTAAAGAGCAAGAGTTCCACCAACTTGGCTATGGGAGAACACAAAATGTGTTTGGGAGTAATTCGGCCTATAAAGGACCCCAATATAGTGGTGGGGCAAATTCAGCCAATAGGGGTGGAGAGAAAGGGGAGTTCAAGAATTCATTCCAGAAAAGCAATGTTGCAACCTCCAGTGGAAAAGGGCCATCTAGTAGTCCAAACAAGCAAACAGGTACGCCTAACACTACCACTCCTAGTAGGGAGATTAAATGTTTTAAGTGTTTAGGGAATGGGCATATTGCATCCCAATGTCCAAATAGAAGAGTTATGATTGCTACAGCTGATGGTGATGTTGTGTCTGATTTTGAACCTAGTGATAATGATAAAGATGATGTTGGGAACTTTGATTCTCCTATATATGATGATGTTGGTAGTGATGAGCATGTTGATTGTACTTTGTTAGCGGAGCATGGTGAATTGTTAGTTGCTAGGCGTGCATTGAATATGCAGGTGAAAGAGGAAAGTCTAGTACAACGTGATAATATTTTTCATACTAGATGCTTAGTGAATAATAAGGTTTGTACACTTATTATTGATAGTGGGAGTTGTACTAATGCTGCACGTGCTACTATGGTTGAAAAATTGGGATTAGAATGTATGAAGCATCCCAATCCTTATAAGTTGCAGTGGTTTAATGATAGTGGTGAGGTGAAAGTAACTAAGCGAGTGAGGGTACCATTTTCAATAGGCTGGTACAAAGATGAAGTTGATTGTGATGTAGTTCCAATGCAAGCTAGACATATGTTGTTGGGCAAACCGTGGCAATATGATCAGAGAGCGCAACATGATGGGTTTTCTAATAGGTACACATTTACCTATGAAGGAAAACAAGTCACTCTTGTTCCATTATCACCCCTAGAAGTGTATGAAGATCAAAGAAATATGATTGAGGCAGAGAGGCAAGTTGGGGCTACCAATTCAAAAATTAAAGGGAGTTTAAGAGAACATGATAAGGTGAGTGAGAGTGAAAAGCAAATGAGAAAAGAGGCCAGAAAAGAAACAAAACAAATAAATGGCCCATTGGTGAGAGAAAATAAGAAAGAAGGGAGAGCAAAACAAAATTTTTATGCAATAGCGAGAGAGGTTAATTTTGCAATGTCTATTGGGCAGCCATTATTGCTCATTAGATACAAAGAAACTTTGTTTACTGACACTAATGTTTCGCTTGATAGTTTGCCTTCTAGTTTTGTGTCTTTGTTGCAGGATTTTCAGGATGTGTTTCCAGATGAATTACCTAGTGGATTACCACCGCTAAGAGGAATTGAGCATCAAATAGACTTCATGCCTAGCTCTACCATCCCAAATAGACCAGCTTACCGGAGTAATCCCATGGAAACAAAAGAGATGCAAAAGCAAGTAGATGAGTTACTGGAGAAAGGGCTGATTAGAGAGAGTTTGAGTCCGTGTGCTGTTCCTGTGTTGTTGGTTCCAAAGAAGGATGGCACGTGGAGAATGTGTGTTGATTGTAGGCCTGTAAATAAGATCACAGTGAAGTATCAACATCCTATACCATGACTTGATGACATGTTGGATGAGCTGCATGGTGCCAGGTATTTTTCTAAAATTGATCTTATGAGTGGATATCATCAAATTCGTATGAAACCTGGTGATGAATGGAAAATAGCATTTAAAACTAAATATGGTCTATATGAGTGGTTAGTAATGCCTTTTGGGTTGTCTAATGCACCTAGTACTTTTATGAGACTAATGAACCATGTTTTGAGAGCTTATTTGGGCAAATTTGTTGTAGTCTATTTTGATGATATTCTGATTTATAGTAAGACTTTGGATGACCATGTTGAGCATGCTAGGCTAGTTTTTGAAGTATTGAGAAATGAAAACTTATATGCCAAGCTTAAGAAATGCACATTTTGCATAGATAGGCTTGTGTTTCTTGGTTTTGTTGTGAGTGCGCAGGGCATTGAAGTAGATGAAGAGAAAGTGAAAGCTATAATGGAGTGGCCTACTCCAAAGAGTGTGATGGACGTGAGGTGCTTTCATGGATCGGTTAGTTTCTATAGGAGGTTTGTGAAGGACTTTTTTACTATTGCAGCACCGTTAACTAGCATAATCAAAAAGGAAGTTGGGTTCCAATGGGGAGAGGAGCAACAAAAAGCCTTCGACTGTCTGAAAGGGAAGTTGACATCTGCTCCTATTTTATCATTACCTAATTTTGAGAGTACATTTGAGATTGAGTGTGATGCTTCTGGTGTAGGTATTGGAGCTGTATTGATGTAAGAGAAAAAGCCCATAGCCTATTTTAGTGAGAAACTCAATGGTGCACAATTGAACTATTCCACTTATGATAAGGAGTTGTATGCCTTGGTGAGAGCATTGGACATGTGGCAGCACTATCTCCTTCCAAAGGAGTTTGTGATACATACCGATCATGAGTCCCTCAAACACTTGAAGGGACAAGGTAAGCTGAACAAGAGGCATGGTAAGTGGATAGAATTTATATAACAATTCCTTTATGTTGTTAAATACAAGCAAGGAAAGGATAATATAGTGGCTGATGCGTTGTCTAGAAGATATACATTACTATCTGTGTTGAGATCTAAATTGCTTGGTTTTGAGTACATTAAGGACTTATATGTAGGTGATGTTGAATTTGGCAATGTGTATGTTGCATGTGAACATGGAGCTTTTAATTCATTTTATAGGCATGATGGATACTTGTTTAAGGGAAATAAATTATGTATGCCTAAATGTTCTATGCGTGATTTGCTTGTGTTAGAATCTCATTGTGGGGGATTGATGGGACATTTTGGGGTAGCTAAGACTTATGATATCTTATTTGAGCATTTTATTGGCCATCTATGCGTAAGGATGTTGAGAGATTGTGTTATGCTTGTATTGCTTGTAGACATGCAAAATCTAAGTCTATGCCTCATGGTCTATATATGCCTTTACCTGTACCTAGTTCACCTTGGATTGATATTAGCATGGATTTTGTGCTTGGATTGCCTAGAACTAGAAATGGTAGGGATAGCATTTTTGTAGTTGTTGATAGGTTTAGTAAGATGGCACATTTTACTCCTTGTCATAAAGCTGATGATGCGATTGTTGTAGTTGATTTATTCTTTAGAGAAGTGGTTCGACTACATGGAGTGCCTATGACTATTGTGTTTGATAGAGATGCTAAGTTTTTGTCCCATTTTTGGAGAGTTTTGTGGGGTAGATTAGGAACAAAGCTTTTGTTTTCTACTGCTTGTCATCCACAAACAGATGGGCAAACAGAGGTAGTTAATCGTACACTTGGTACATTGTTGAGAGCTATAGTGGGAAAGAATTTGGCTGCTTGGGAAGATTGTTTACCTTTTATTGAGTTTGCTTATAATCATTCTATTCATTCTTCTACAGGTTATTCGCCATTTGAGCTTGTTTATGTTTTTAACCCATTAACTGTACTTGATCTTATTCCTTTACCTTCACATGAGCTTGTTAGTTTAGATGGAGACAGGAAAGCAGAATTGGTGAAGGCCATGCATGAGAAAGCTCGAGTTAATATGGAGAAAAAGAACAAGTCCTATGTTGATCGAGCAAATAGAGGACGCAAGAAGATAGTGTTTGCTCCTAGGGATTGGGTTTGGGTACACTTCCAAAAGGAGAGGCTTCCAAATCAAAGGAAGAATAAGCTTGATGCACGTGGTGATGGTCCATTTCAAGTGTTGGCAAAGATCAATGATAATGCATACAAGATAGACTTTCCTGGTGAGTATGGTGTTAGTACTACTTTTAATGTGTCTGATTTATCTCCTTATGATGATGCAGATTTGAGGACAAATCTTTTTGAAGAGGGGGAGAATGATACGAACCAGCCACGAGGTAAGGATCCATTGGTGCTTCCAAATGGGCCATTGACTAGGAGCAGAGCTAAGAAGTTTGGAGCAGCTATGGGATTGCATATTCAAGATCAAATTTCAATGGAAGTGACTGAAATGGCAATGGAAAAGTGCACAATAGAGCTTGAAGAAGGCAAGCTGGTTATGATGCTTAGTGTGAATATGGAAGCTAAAGGCTAGCTAAAGAGGTCCAACGTGCAAGAAAGGTCCATGGGGGTTCATATACAGCCTTGGGAAGTAATTTAAGGCCCATGGACAACGCAAATAATGTAGGGTGTGTTCTTATTTTGAAGGGTTTTAGTTTGGCCGTTTTTTTATACTTTATATTTTCCTTAGTGAGTTAGGATGTGTAGTTTCCTATTTAGTTATTTCAGAATATTAATTTGTTTCCATACTTTATATTTTCCTTAGTGGGTTAGGATTTTGACTTTGCAGCTTTCCTTTTCCCATTAGAATTAGGGATTCAGATTTTATTAGCCTTTTAGTATAAATAGGGCCTTATTTTTCTTGTAAGCACACTTTATGACAAATTATATTCTCAATTTTCTTATTGAAAATTTCGGTCATCATAGAACAAGAGTGGATTCTCTTTTTCTTTTGATTGCATCAAGAATTAGATTTACTTATCAATTTCGATTGTGGCGTTCTTCTAATTCGAGCTTCCTAAATCCTTCCGTTATAAGTGTTCGTGCTTTGCTAAGCAATTGGGTGCTTTAGAAGGTGGTTTTTTCTTCGTTCTTGGTTTTTCTTTTATCAATCGTGCATTGGGGTTTGAGGCCTTCATTGCCATAGGGTTCCGCATCAATTTATGCCTTTTAAAATCGGACAGGCTTATTTAAAATTTGTAAACTAGGTTTAAATCTTTTAAAGTTGGATCGAATTTATTTTGGCATTCTTTAATCAGGATCGTACCAACTTAGGGTCAAAATTAAGGGTCCACATGTGCCCTCACATACTAAATTTTAAATCCTAGACTTGAATAACAAGTATAATGACTACAATTTAAATACCTGATAAAATATTAGTCAGTACGGCCAGCGGCCTAGTAACGGCACAAATGCCTAATATCAGTAATGACATGTATAGTGCCTAGTAAAATATCAGTCAATACAGTCAGTGGCCTAGTAACAAGATGAATGCATAGTATCAATCACATTGTATTTAAATAATTTTCACTAAGCAAACTATAAACAATCGCTTTAATTTCAAAATGTTACATTTGTTTTCTCAAAACCCTAACCTCACAAAATCTTGAATTGAAAACTTTGAAATCGCAAGAATTTCTTTAAACTTAGTTTTTGTTTAAAAAGTACATAAATATACTCATTCTTAATCAATTTTGAATTCAAAATCAATTTCTTTAAGAATTAGTTTCATACTAATCTCAAAACCATAAACTCAACATAACTCTAAATTTAACGCTTTATAAATTCAAAAATTATTTTGAGTTTAGTTTTTGTTCAAAAACCACATAAATACACTTTTTTATAAATCAAATATGAATTCACAATCATTTTTTTCATAATTAGTTCCATTCTTATTTCTAAACCCTAAATTGACCATAACCTTAATTTAACACTTTCATGATTCAAAAACTTTTCTAGCCATAATTTTAGATTAATGACTTCATAAATACTCTTGTTTCCATCCATTTACAAATTTATAATTAATTATTTCATTAACTAGTTTAGAAATCAATTCTAAACCTTAAACTTGTAAATTTAATCTTTAATGAATCAAAAGTTGTTTCAAACATGATCTTAAGCCAAAAACTATACATATACACTTAGAATTATTCAAAAATGGATTCTAATCAATTGTCACTTCATATAATTCCATATTCTAACTTTCTCTCTCTACAAATTCAATTAACAAAATTCATCTCAAAATTTTTTATTAAAGCAGTAAAATCAACACATATAATTCATGAAAATCAAAAGAAAACAAAATACTGGCAACTTATGAATAAACAAGCTCAAACCTCCTTTCAAAGTAGCTTTTTCTCTCTCTTCCTTAATTTTTCTTGAATATTTGGTGATGATTTTAGTGTTTCTAAACCAATCTAATGAATTCTACTAAAAAAAATTTGAGTTACATGTGAATTTTCCTTAATTTTTTACTAAGGTATGATGGAAAAATGATGAAGAAATGAAATTTGGATATGGTTGAAGGACAAAGTTGGTTTAGGGATGAAACAAAGAAGAAGAAGAAGTTCTATTATATATATTTATATAATATTAGAGTTTTGATCATATAAGGTGTACTTACCATAACTTTGGTGTACCACTTTCTTTTTTTTCTAAATTTGACTTTTAATTTTGTAAAATTATAAAAATAATTTCTTTAGTTAACTTAAAGCTTCATTATTCATATTTCACATCCCAATTCCAATAAAAATCCAATTATATGGTCAAAAGGGCTTTTCTGTAAAGTTTTACTGTCTAAAGAAACTTTTTCAGAAATATCGATTAAGTCAATACTTGGATTTAACTTTAAAGTTTTTAAAGCTTAACTAACCCTATTTTTCCTTCTATTTTAAATATATGGATCACTCTCACCACTATACACAATCTAATGTCTATATGTTTCAGACAATCACTTCTTGAATATTTCAGACATTACAACTTTCTCTCTCTTAAGAAAATTTCATCCTCAAAATTTACTTATTTAAGACTAGCTTAACATTGATGTTTTTACTTGAGTTTGGTTTATTTTCTAAGTAGTTTAATCAAAGGAAATGATATTTTAGAGAATCCCTACATAAATCTTTTGCAGTAACCAGGATCTAATAAAGTATAAACTTCAAGACCTAGTAAAGAGAAGTTACCAACAACTACATCTAGGCATCCTGATCTTCTACTGCTTTTCATGGCATATATCTTAGTTAGAGCACTACCCCATGTCTAGGGCCTATTAACAATCTCAAATCCCCTTTGCTAACTAACACTAGGTTGATTACCTTTGCTCGATCTATGGCCTAGATGTGATTACTGTGTGGATTTCTGTTGTTTGGAAGAATCAAATTTCCTCATTAGTAGACAATCCTTGACTCTATGGTCCATGGAACCACATCTATTACAAGCTCTAGTTAGATACGAACAAACTTCATTACCATGCCTCTTGCCACAGTGTTGAAAATGTGTAGAAACTACTCATGAAGATGAGGCTATAGGAACACTAGATCTAATCTCATGAGATTTCTGCTAACTAGCTCTACTGGTATAACCCCCTCTACTAGATCCTTCCATCTGTGTCTGTGTTTAATCACTTCTTTGCCTTTTTAGTCCACCCTTTTGTTATTCACTGGGTGATCTTTCCTCTGTTGTTTTTATCTCTTATGCACTTGTTTCATATCATTTTCTATGGCCACTGCTGCATTAACAAGATTAAAAGACTTTTTAATCCTAACAAGAGTAGGATTTGACTATTCAAACCCTGCTCAAATAGCTTGCATTTTTCTTCCTCATATATAACTAGCTCTGTAAAATATTTATTAAGATGAATAAATTGCCTCTCACATTCTGACAGTTAATTATCTCTGCTTCAAATACAAAAACTCTTTATGTTTTTCCTCTATATAAATTTCTCTGATATATTTCTTTTAAACTCTTCCTATAAATATGCCCAATTGAATTTGTTAGCTGGAGTAGTTTTCTTTTTAATATCTACCAGTCATAAGCCTGTTCTTGCAACAAGGAAATTATACACTCCATTCATTCCTCATTAGTATAATGAAGTAAGTCAAAAACTCTCACAATCCTCTCCAGCCAATACTCTGCTATAAAAGAGTCATATGTATCCTGAGCTTTAAAGTCTTCTGCTCCTAACTTCCTAATTCTCTCCAATGGAGTCCTCTGAGCTACTGGCGACTATGGATGAGGTAGGGGAACTGCACCTATAATCTGCATAAGGATCACCCCCCCCCCCCCATATTTCTCATAAACTAGGAATCCAATGGGACCTGTCCTGGGGAGGGTTCTATTGGCTGCTGGTTTCCCACATTTGCCTGATTATGTGAGATGTAGCTTCTTCCTCCATAGGTTGAGGAGATCCAGAAGTCATTTTATGCCTATAATCATTCAAAGATCAACTGCATCAGAATCTCATTCGCTTATATAGTTTATATAGCAATGACAGTTGTATTTCATTTTTTTCATAACCTACGTGCTAGAATTACCTAAATCGGGCTTTGATACCACCAAATGTAACACCCCTTGATAATCATATGAAGAACTACTAAGAGATGTCATGTTGTTTAAAGATTCTTTCATAAAGTTTTAAATGAATAATAAAGCTAGAGTCAATAAAAATTTTGGCAAAGTCTCCCCTATAATTTTGACATCGCCAAATCTTCTCTAATCAAAACACAACTTGTAGAAGAAAACACGCCCAATATTTTTCACATTCAATCTCAACTCTAATTTCAATAACTCTCCAACAATCATCCATAATCTATTTCAAACATCTATATTTTTAATAATATATTTTCATATTAGACATATTCTATGTTTATCATAATATATTATAAAGTCATACTTCAGTCGAATTTATAAAATATAACTCATACAACAAATTATATAAAATCTCTAGCTACCCATAATTATATAGCTATCATTTAATATTTAAAATGTACTATATGAAAAGAACAAAATATATTATACATAGATCTTCATATAGCACCTTCTCTCATCTAGTTGATTTGAAGTTCTAAAATTGCACTCTTTTGGACCTAATTTGTTCATTTGATATGCGCATCAGAAATAAATCTAATATGCTAAACAATTGCTTAATGGTGTTTACACATTCATAATTTACCAAGAATTATAATATAAAAGAATAACTATCAAAAATTTATATAAAGTAAAATATGATCATTTCTTTAAATTATCAAATAAGAATTATCACTTTAAAATACCTACAAGATAGGTGAATAAAATTTAAAAAATATATAGTTAATTTATTGTAGCATAAATAAATTCAATGTTCATTAAAATTAATAATAATTATTCATTTTGAAAAATTTACTTATTATGGTAAGTTTTATTTATTGTGCCCTCACAAGCTGAATTTTAAACTTTGACTCGAATAATGAGTACAATAACGACAATTTAAATGCCTGATAAAATACTAGTCAGTACGGCCAGCAGCCTAGTAACAGACAAATGCCTAAAATCAGTAACGATATATATAGTGCCTAGTAAAATATCAGTCAGTACGGCAGTGGCGTAGTAACGGCAGGAATACCTAGTATCAATAACGACACATATAGTGTCTGGTAACAATATAGATGTTTACCCTTTGGCTAGCCATTCAATTTGATTATATATTTAATATTAGTATGGTTTGCCAACTAAATTATTTCTCATTTTATGCTAATTTTTTTTTACTATTATAATCTCACTTTATTGAAAACAATAACAATTCTTTAAAAAGGATACACTTTTTTTCTTTAGTGTACATTTGTCTTCATGTTAATTATTCATATAAAGAAATATTTCTTAAATTGAATTCAATCATATTGTATTTAAATCATTTTCACCAAGCAAACTATAAACAATCACTTTAATTTCAAAATCTTACATTATGTTTCTCAAAACCCTAACCTTGCATAATCTTCAATTTAAAATTTGAAATTACAAGCATTTCTTTAAACTTAGTTTTTATTTAAAAACTACATAAATATACTTATTCTTAATCAATTTTGATTTCAAAATCAATTTCTTCAAGAAATAGAATAATACTAATCTCAAAACCTTAAATTGAACATAACCCTAAATTTAACACTTTGTAAACTCAAAAATTATTTTAAGCTTAATTTTCGTTCAAAAACCACATAAATAAACTTTTCTAAATCAAATATGAATTCACAATCATTTGTTTCGTAACTAGTTCCATTCTTACTTCTAAAACCTAAATTGACCATAACCTTAAGTTAACACATTCATGATTCAAACAATTTTCTAGCCATAATTTTAGATTAACAACTTCATAAATATACTTATTTCCATCCATTTATAAATTTATAATCAATTATTTCATTAACTAGTTCAAAAATTAATTATAAACACTAAACTTGCCATAACCCTATTGAATCTATAATATCCCAATTTTTGATGTACTTTAGAATAGTAAATATGGAAAGTAAATAGTTGTGATGGATAGAGAAAATATAAGATGAATATGTATAATAGATGTAATATATATGTATATGTTTTATATACTTGAAATATATTTAAAATAAACATGACATATATAAGACATATACATATACGCAACATATACATGAGGTATACATTGGTTGTAGGGAAAGTTAATTTAATTAATTAATTAATAATAATAATAATAATGATAAGAAGAAGTAAAAGTTAAGGGATGGAAGAAAATGATTGGTGGAAGAATTAGGTAGAAAATTAATTATATTATTTTAATTATAAAAGAAATGAGGATGAAATTTAAAGAAGAGTCTTCTTTCTTCTTCTTCATCTTCTTCTTCCTCAACGTGAGAGAGAGAGAGAGAGAGAGAGTGGGAAGAGTAAACTTTTCATGTTACATATCAAATTTTATAAGAGATTCAAGAGAGATTCAAGAAGATAATGAAGATTTAGCAAAGAAACAAGTAAGTGCCTTCTTCTTGAGCTTATTTTATGGAATATATATATGATATAGTTAATGAGAGAAAGTGATTATTAATTGAATAAAATGATAAGTATGGTATTGGGAATTGAGTGAATTGATATATGGATGATTGTATGAATGAATTATATGATTATTAATGTTATAATTGTGTGTTTAGCCTGAGTGGGATCAAGAGGAGAAGAGTAAGCTTGAAAGTGGAAAAGATTTGTACATATAATCTCTTTGGTTTGTACATATGATTTTGAGTTTATACATATTTGATCAAATATGATTTGGAGTTGCTTATGTGATATGTGAGTATTGTATTGATGAAAAAGTATGAAAAAGTGTGATTTTGGGATGCCATGGTCGTGGCTATGCAGGGCTACGATCGTGGGATTGGAGGAGGGGCTATTTCGTGCGAAAATGATGGAAAGGTAGAAGAAAAATGGATACCACGGGCGTGGCCTTTGGATTTTAAGACTGTGGGGGTCCTAAATAGTATTTTACAGCTTCATTTCACATCCCACGGGCATGGCTATTGGATGCCATGACTGTGGGAATGTTTTTTTTTATTTTTGTTGCCATATTTTGCACCATCCAGGTGTAGTAAATGGCTTGCAAAGCTATGTCTTTATATATATTGAATTTAAAATGTATATGTGGACATGAAGTGCAAAATTATGATAAAATATATTGATTGTGCTAAATGTTATATGTTGATGAGTCATATGGTGAGTGTGGCTCATCCTTGCATGATGAAAATATGAAATGGGAAATGTGGTCAGATGTCAAGTGTGAATTATAAATGAATAATGAATATGATAAAGATGAGATGAATATGATATTATTGTTAGTTTGGAAACTTCATATAATCTTAGTTAATAAGAAACTCTAAAGCTTGGAGTATTGAATTAAAAGTGTTATGAGTTGAGAAGGAAAGAAAGGATTTGAGTTGTATAATATAAACAAATTGATGTTATTAAATATCTTGGTATAAAACATGCTATGATGATATTGAAATAATTTATATATGAGTTGGACTATAGTATTAGCAATTTAATGTGAAATATGTGTATGAAGTGTTGTGCAATGTGAGTGAGCTATAGAATTATGGCAAGTGATAATGTTATATAAAGATTGAAAATCCATGATATGTGTATTGATAATTATTTTGTGTTTTGTGAGAGGCACGGTCTTGGCTTTAGAGAAGACATGCTATTATTGTGATAATCATGTATTGTAAATGTGGATGTGATAGTTGTTAAAGATATGAGAAGTGCAAGTTGTACACTAAAATGTGGACGTAAGCCACATTAGCATTATATATGTTGATGGTTGATGAAAATTATGATATGTGTAATATCCCAAACTATACCCTAAAATTTTTGGAATGATTATTGTTGAAATTGGATTAAATGATATAAGGTATAAATGTTTAAGTGAGAAGATAAAAGATGACAAGAGAAGTGTGTATATGTTGTATATATAGACATATATACAATATATACAAGTCAATTAATGAATTGGTCAAAAGAAATATTTAATTTTAATTAAATTAATTGAAATGGAAATTTAAATAAGTGGAAGATGATATTAATGAATATTATATTATTATAATTGCTTGGTTGAGATTTAACGAGAAGATTGTGTGGTTTAAGAGTTGTGAGTAGTTGACTTTGCTCTTCTTTCTTCATCTTCTTCTTCTTCTTCTTTCTTTGTTGGCTAACTATCACCATAGCAAGAGAGGAAAGAGAGATTTTTCTCATCCAAACTCAAGATTGAAGGGTGTTTCAAGTGATCAAGTTGGAATTCTAAGGGTTTTCATCACTTTTGGTAAGTTTTCCACTTGATTCTTTGGTTTTCTTTTGAGTTTGTGAATTGAGGTTGTTAATTGGTTTTTGATGATATGTGTATGGTTATTTTGATGTTTTTGAGATTATGTTGTCTATTTGGCTTTGATTTTGGGGTTGGTTTGAAGGAAAGGTTAAGTTTGGTGTTGGAAAGCAAGTGTTGTGTTTTGGGTATGTGTTGAGTTGTGATGATGATTGTGATTTGTGTTTTGATGTATGTTTCAATAGTTTTGGTGTTGTTACAAGTTTATTATAGTTTATTGATGTGTTTGGTTAAGTTTGTTTGGAGTGGAAGATGGTGAAAGAAAGAGGTTTGTTGGATGTGGTGTTGTTATTGCCGGAATCAAGATTTTTGGCCTGACACGCCCATGAGCACAGCTAAGTCTTTAGGCATGTCAATGGTTCTATTTTCTGGATGGGTGACATGACCAGTAACACGCCCATGTCACTGAGCATATCACAGCTTTTGTGTTGGAGTAGTATTGACACGACCAATGACACGCCCATGTCACTGAGCGTGTCATAGCTACTATGATGTTGGTGGATTGATACGGCCAGTGACACACCCATGTCACTGAGCATGTCATAGCTACTGTGTTGAGGGAGGATTGACACGGCCAGTGACATGCCCATGTCACTGAGTGTGTCAAAGCTTCTATGTTGCGAGTTTAGGGCACGGTCAGGGACACGCCCGTGTTGTTGAGCGTGTCATGTGTAGAGTTTGCCCTAGTTGGTTCTTAGCCTTATTATCCCATGTGTATTTCTAAATGAGTGTATATCATCCCTTTTGGATTAGGTTTTGAAGAGATTGGGTTGCCCTAGTCCAAGTGTTGAAGGATTCTTGGAAGAGGAGTTTGGTGTTGTGTGAATTGCTCTTGAAGTAAGTACAAACCCTACATTATTGCATACATTTACATGACATTGGGACTTAACACATTTGGTTGTAAATGTGTTAAGTAATCTATTACATTATTGATACATTTGATTGATGCTATGATTTGCATAATATGAAAGATATGATGATCATTCAAATGTATGTTCAATGCAATTGGTTATATATACTCTAATGATGAGATGTGAAGCCATTGTTGTTGGCTATAATGATGCAAATGAAATAATTGGGGCAGGGTTTCCTAGATGATTATGAAGAAATGAGAATTGAATTGATAATGAAATAATGAAAGAATTGTGTGCCTAATGTGTTATTCACTTTTCAGAGTTTTGTTGTTGGTGGCATGCCTAATAGTAACAATCCCTTGAAGCTAGGTTGGGCTTGATCCTTAAAGCCAAGTTGGGTTGAATTTTAGCATGCTTAACTCCCCTTGAAGCTTGGTTGGGTCTAGTCGTTGAAGCCTAGTTGGGATGTTACAAACCCTTGAAGCTGGGTTGGGTTTGGTCCTTGAAGCCAAGTTGGGTTGATGCTTAGCATGCTTCGCTCCCCTTGAAGCTTGGTTGGGCCTAATCCTTGAAGCCTAGTTGGGATGATAAATGTGATAATTGAACCAAAATATTAACTCTGAAAGTTGAATGGCATATTAGTTTCTTTTGGGCTATGCTTGTCTTTGTTTAAATGTGAATCATGAATGGTGAAACAAATGAATAATAAGATTTAATGTAAGGTTTTGAAATATGATATTCTTATGTATTGTTTATAATATTTGAATGTATGACATTGGCATTACATTAAAGCATATTATTATTGTGGTTTGTACCACTAAGCCGTTGGCTTAAATCGATTGTGGTTCATCGTGCAGGTGACAGGGTAGAACCGGAGAGTTCAGCTAGACCGAGTTGAGTCTAGGCTTTTGAAGTGTTGATTGTAGACTTAAAGATCAGAGATGAACTGCCAAACATGTATAAACTTTATATTTTGTAAATATCAATTTTGATGTATATGTATGTAATACCGCTACATTTTTTGCTGCATAATAAATAAATGTTTTATCTAGTATGTTTTACAATACAACTTGAATGTTTTCAGTTTTCTCATATTAGTGCTAAAAAGAAAGATTGGTTTGTTTAATATGAACCGTGACACTCCTATATCTAGTATACGTATATTACATATGTGATTGTATGTAGTGTGCGTATATGAGGTATAGGAGTGTTACAATATGAGTTGAGATGTGAAAATATGTTTGAAAAATAAATGTGTATTATGTGTACCTTATGCATTATCTAGTTGCCAGAAGATTGTGTTTGGTAGTTTGCATGCCATATATGATGGGGTGAGACACTGGGTGTCACAGATATTGCTACGCCCCTGAGTTAGACACATTGGTGTCACTACTGTTGATATATGTTGTGGATGAGACACTAGGTGTCACAAATATTGCTATGTCCACTAGCGACTATTGAAATACACTATGGATGAGATACTGGGTGTCACATATATTGCTACGTCCATTAGCGAGACACATTTGGTGTCATTGTGATGAGATAGGCCAAACCAATGGTTTTGGAACTAGTTTATTGTATAAGAATAATTGGGCCCAGTGTATGTGTTTGCGGTAGACGAGAATGATATTATGAATTGTGGATGATATATAAATATTTATATATTTAAATATAAATATAAAGCTAATAATAATAAAGAAAAATACAAAGAATATGATGATAAATGATGTTAGTGTTGTGAGTGTGATTTTCTATAATGTATGTATATATTGTTTTTATGTATCACTAAGCTTTCAAGCTTAGCTCGGTTGTATGAATAGTGCAAGTGAGTAGATTGTTGATCTGAGAGTCAAACGGTTATGCCACAAGAAGAGTATGAGTGCTTCGAGACCAACTAGAAGGTGGTGATTACATGTACACTTTTGTTACATTGTATTTTGATCATATGTATATGTATACAAGTGAATTTTGGATAGATAATGTATAATTGATATATGTAATCAAATGAAAAGTTTAATGATTTTGGAAATGTTACTTTTAAAAGAATGAGATTTGATAATTTAAAATGTTCTTTCATTCAATATATAATTGATGTGGAATTAAGTTAAGGGTTTAAACAACACTGTAATGTGACATCTTTATATTTATATGTGTATTATATGTATACAGAGTATATGTATGGTACATATATAGGGTATATGGGTGTTACAATTATTTTAGTATCAGGGGTTAGGTTTGAGATTCTTAGCCTAACTAAGTTTTGAAAAAGAAATGGAAATTTTAGAAAAAAAAAAAGTAACGCGAGTTGTGATACATGCATATGCATTGACACCTTGGTTGGTCTCGGATATGGCATTATGTCATTTATGATGCGATGTACTTGAATGATATGAGTTAGATGACAGTGCGAAAAATGAGCTTCCATATGAGAGTAAAGCTAGAGAAAGAAATGATGTGGGAAAAGTTGTATAAGTTTAATTGATGAATTAAAGAAGTGAAGCTTTACTTAGGTAAAATTAATTTTGAAATTTTTTATTATTGAAATGTGTTTGTAAAATAAGTAATAAGAGAATGAAATTTAGAATAATGCTAGAATTGAGTTATAAGATTATAAAAGAAATGAAATATTTATTATTGAGTAAATTATATATGGCATGACATTGATTTAAATGAATTATGTTTGTTATAGTGTATTGTGATAAAAATGTGCATATGTAAGAGATTGTAAGGAAAAGAGAAGGATAATGAAAAGAGCGTGCAAGTGGAAAAGTTAGTTTGACTAGATAGGAATGGAATTTGATTTAATAAATTTTTATGCAAGCGCATGGAGTGTTATTTGGTAAAATTATTATGAGAAAAGAATGAATGAGAATTTTTATAAGAGATTTATTGAAGATGGAGTAATAAATAGAGAAGTAAGATTTTAATATGGTGTATATATATACATGATCTAGGGAATGCTTAGTATGTTAATTATTTAATTTGAGGTGAAATGTGTTGTTGGAATGAAATGATTTTTTGGATATAAAAATTAAAGATTTGAAATATTGAAAATATTTATTCAATTATAAAGAGTGCATGAGTAGTTATATGATTTATTAAAGAGTAAGTTTGAGTTAAGTGAAGCAATGAGGACAATTGACGTGGAACTAATTGAATACTTGTTAAGTATGTAAATTTATCAATTATGTTGAAAGATTGAAGGAAAATCATAATGGTTGAATTTATTCGGTATGGCTATAGAGGACATGTAATTGTGTTGTAAAGTGGTGAGATAATATATTCAAAGTAAAAGAGATTTATTATACACATATGTGTTAATTGAATTAACACGGCCATGTGACTTATTTAGTATATTAGCAGATTAGTTTGGTTATCCATAGGCATGGGCATAGGCCTGAGATAACATGGCCGTGGGATAGTTTTGGTGAGATTGATAGTTTTATTTCATGAGATACATGCAAGATTTATGAGTTGTATTGTTAGAATTCATAATCTTCTATAGAAATTTATTTATAACTATAAAAAGTGTGAAAGAGAAAAGAATTGTGAAAATATGATGAGTTATAGAATGTGAAATGTGACTAAGAGTTATGTTGAATGTGAAATGCTAATGTGGTGTGATCACAGACAATGGTGGTCACTGGAAAAGTATAAAGCAATGAGCATGAGATAATAAAATGTAAAATGATGTTATATATATGTAGCCTATACAATTACTTATCTAGTTGTGTTGAGATTGATTTGATATGCATGATAGACCTGAGCAGGGCTAGGTCTTGACCTGAGCAGTGTTAGGTCATGTGATTGAGATCAGTGATGGTTCCGAGCAGAGCTAGACCATGATATTGTATTAACTGGACATGATAATTGTATAAAAGTGTTGGACTCAATAGTGTATTTGTATATGTGTGTATATGTATATATGAATATGTAATGTGATGATTAATGAGATATTTAATTGTGATCATAGTTTGAAATGATCACATGAGTTCTAAGAAATGTGATTTACTAGTCACATTGTGATTATGGCTCAAAATATGATGAATTGAATGTGATATGATTAAAGATATATGATTCAAAATTCATATGTTGATGATCTAAGCAGAATTTGGTCATTAAATTGATATTATGTGTAATAGAAAAGAAAGAAATAATAGAAAAGAAATGTTAAAATTTGAAATGATTTATATTGATTGTATACAGCCATTAGCTCCAATAAGTCAAGATGAGAATTACTGGTGATGGATCTAAAGAAAATCAATATTTGAAAATAAGTTTGACCTAATAAAGTTAGGTCATGAATCGAGATAGAATGATGAGTTTAAACAAGCCAAAAGTTTACTAGAAGAAAATAAGGTTGTGATACTGATATTGTGGTAATTAGATCAATTGATCTGGAATATGGTAAGGTTGCAAGTAATTACTGAGATTCCATATGTATAGTTCTATTAAGAATATGGGATATATGTGATAGCATGTATGATGCAATGTCCTAATATGTATATGGACATTAAGTGAGTTAAGATATATCAGTTTAAATAATGAGAGAATTGCTTAAGATAATGGTGGTTAATTTGAGAAAGATGTCAATTATGTGTGATTGAAATGTATATATATGTTAGTTTGATGAATAAATTATGGGAATGCATCTTAATAATGGAAATAAGATTTTTGTTACTATATACTAATTATATTAAATTAATATATGGTAATTGTATAAAGAATAAAATCATGGTGAAAATGCATACATCATGGATTTACAAAATAGAGATTGAGAATTGTTATCATTTATGGATTTACAAATAGTTATTTGTAAATATAAGAAAGAGATAGTTGAACAGAGATACACTCCTAAAAATGACTGTGGTGACTGAATAGTCAGTGTTAAGGTATAAATTAATAACCTTTAAATTTAAGGTTATGAGAGTATATTTACAAAATGATGAAGAGATAAAATATCTTGAGTATAATAGATGTATGAGACATATATACTAACGAGATGAATTGATTTTGTCTAATGACAATTTGATTGATGATATAATGATTTATCATGATTGTTTTGATTAGAATGGAAAAGTATAGTGAAAAGTTATGATTAATTGGGAGAAGATGATTGACCCTAAGGGGGAGAGTAGAGGTTGTGTGATTTATTGAAATAATAATTTGATGATATGATTAATTTCATATGAAATTTAAGATGTTATTTTGTTATGGATGGATTATTATCGTACTGGATAATTTTGAGGATGAAATTATTTAAGGGGGAGAGAATTGTAATATCCCGATTTTTTATGTACTTTGGAATCGTAAATATGGGAGAGTAAATAGTTGTGATGGATAGAGAAAATATAAGATGAATATGTATGATAGATGTAATATATATGTATATGTTTTATATACTTGAAATATATTTGAAATAAACATGACATATATAAGACATATATATACCCAACATATACACCATATATACACGGGGTATACATTGGTTGTAGTGAAAGTTAATTTTAATTAATTAATAATAATAATAATGACAAGAAGAAGCAAAAGTTAAGAGATGGAAGAAAATGATTCATGGAAGATTTTGATAGAAAATTAATTATATTATTTTAATTATAAAAGAGATGAGGATGAAATTTAAAGAAGAGTCTTCTTTCTTCTTCTTCATCTTCTTCTTCTTCAATGTGAGATAGAGAGAGAGAGTGGGAAGAGTGAACTTTTCATGTCACATATCAAATTTTACAAGTGATTCAAGAGAGATTAAAGAAGATAATGAAGATTTAGCAAAGAAACAAGTAAGTGCCTTCTTCTTGAACTTGTTTTATGAATGATATATATATGATATAGTTAGTGAGAGAAAGTGGTGATTAATTGAATAAAATGATAAGTATGATATTTTGGAGTATATATATATATATTGAATTGATGTATAGATGATGAAAATATGATTATTTGTGAGAGATGATGATGGATAGTGAAATTGGAGAAAAGATGATAAGGAAAAGAGTAAGGGTTTTGTATAAATGAGTTGAGAATTGAGTGAATTGATATATGGATGATTATATGAATGAATTATATGATGATTAATGTTATAAATGTGTGTTTAGACTAAGTGGTATCAAGAGGAGAAGAGTAAGCTTGAAAGTGGAAAAGATTTGTACATATAATCTCTTTGGTTTGTACATATGATTTTGTGTTTGTATATATGATCTTGAGTTTATACATATTTGATCAAATATGATTTAGAGTTGCTTATGTAATATGTGAGTATTGTATTGATGAAAAAGTATGAAAAAGTGTGATTTCGGGATGCCATGGGCCGTGGCTATGCAGGGCCACGATCATGGGATTGGAGGAGGGGCTATTTTATGTGAAAATGATGAAGAAGCAGAAGAAAAATGGATGCCACGGGCATGGCCTTTGGATGCCAAGATTGTGGGGGTCCTAAATGCTATGATGATATTGAAATAATTTATATATGAGTTGTACTATAGTATTAGCAATTTAATGTGAAATATGTGTATGAAGTGTTGTGCAATGTGAGTGAGCTATAGAATTATGGCAAATGATAATGTTATATAGAGATTGAAAAGTCATGAAATGTGTATTTATAATTGTTTTGTGTTTTGTGCGTGGAACGGTCTTGGCTTTAGAGAAGACATGCTATTGTTGTGATAATCATGTAATGTAAATGTGGATGTGATAGTTGTTAAAGATATGAGAAGTGCAAGTTGTGCACTAAAATGTGGATGTAAGCCACATTGACATTAATGATTAATGTTATAATTGTGGGTTTAGGCTAAGTGGGATTAAGAGGTGAAGAGTAAGCTTGGAAGTGGCAAAGGTTTGTACAAATAATCTCTTTGGTTTGTGCATATGATTTTGAGTTTGTATATATGATCTTGAGTTTGTACATATTTGATCTAATATGATTTGGAGTTGCTTATGTGATATGTGAGTATTTTATTGATGAAAAAGTGTGCAAAAGTGTGATTTTGGGATGCCATGGCCGTGGCTATGCAGGGCCACGGTCGTGGGATTGGAGGAGGGGTTGTTTCATATGAAAATGACGAAGAGGAAAAAGCAAAATGGATGCCACGTTCATGGCCTTTGCATTCCATGACCGTGGGGGTCCTAAATAGTATTTTATAGCTTCATTTCACATCCCACAAGCATGGCCATTGGATGCCACGACTGTGGGAACGTTTTGTTGATGTTTGTTGACATATTTTGCACTGTACAAGTGTAGTAAATGGCTTGCAAAGCTATGTCTTTATATATATTAGATTGAAAATGTATATGTGAATATGAAATGAAGAATTATGATAAAATATGTTGATTATGCTAAATGTTGTATGTTGATGAGTCATATGGTGAGTGTGGCTCATGCTTGCATGATAAAAATATGAAATGGGAAATGTGGTTGGGTTCCAAGTGTGAATTATAAATGAATAATGAATATGAGAAAGATGAGATGAATAAGATATTATTGTTAGTTCGGAAAATTCATATAATCGTAGTTAATGAGAAACTTCAAAGCATGGAATATTAAATTAAGTGTTCTGAGTTGAGAAGGAAAGAAAGGATTTGAGTTGTATAATTGAGATATACAGATTGATGTTATTAATATATTGGTATAAAACATGCCATGATGATATTGAAATAATTTATATATGAGTTGTACTATAGTATTAGCAATTTAATGTGAAATTTGTGTATGAAGTGTTGTGTAATGTGAGTGAGCTACAGAATTATGGCAAGTGATAATGTTGTATAAAGACTGAAAAGCCATGAAATGTGTATTGATAATTGTTTTTGTGTTTTGTGTGATTGTTGTGATAATCATGTAATATAAATATGGATGTGATATTTGCTAAAGATATGAGAAGTGCAAGTTGTGCACTAAAATGTGGATGTAAGCCACATTGGCATTATATATGATGATGGTTGATGAAAATTATGATATGAGTTGAGATGTGAAAATATGTTGAAAAATAAATTTGTATTGTGTGTACCTTATGCAATATCTAGTTGCCAGAAGATTGTGTTTGGTAGTTGGCATGCCATATATGATGGGGTGAGACATTGGGTGTCGTAGATATTGCTATGCCCCTGAGTTAGATACAATGGTGTCACTACTATTTATATACACTGTTTATGAGACACTAGATGTTGCAGATATTATTACGTCCACTAGCGACTATTGAAATACATTATGGATGAGATATTGGGTGTCATAGATATTGCTACGTCCATTAGCGAGACAAATTTGGTGTCATTGTGATGAGATAGGCCAAACCAATGGTTCTGAAACTAGTTCATTGTACAAGGATAATTGGGCCTAGTGCGTGTGTTTGTGATGATATTATGAATTGTGGATGATATGTAATCCACAATATGATGATAAATGATGTTAGTGTTGTAAGTTTGATTTTATGTAATGTATGTATAAGTTGTTTCTATGTACCACTAAGCTTTCGAGCTTAGTGCAGTTGTGTGAATCGCACAGATGAGTAGATTGTTGATTTGAGAGTCAGACAGTTGTGCCACGAAGAGAGTATGAGCACTTCGAGACCAACTAGAAGGCGGTGCTTGCATGTATAATCTTGTTACGCTGTATTTTGATCATATGTGTATGTATACAAGTAAATTTTGGAAAGACAATGTATAATTGTATATATGTAATCGAATGAAAAGTTCAATGATTTTGGAAATGTTACTTTTAAAAGAATGAGATTTCTTAATTTAAAATGTTCTTTAATTAAATATATAATTGATGTGAAATTAAGATAAGGGTTTAAACAACACTGTAACATGATATCCTTATATTTTATATGCATATTCTATGTATACAGAGTATATGTCTGGTACGTATATAGGGTATATGGGTGTTACAAAATCTTTAATGAATCAAAACTTGTTTCAAACATTATCTTATGCTAAAAACTATACACATACACTTCAAATTATTCAAAAATGGATTATAATCAATTTCCTCTTCATATTGTTCAATATTCCAACTTTCTCTTTACAAATTCAATTAACAAAATTAATCACAAAAATTTAATTAAAGAAGTAAAATAAGCTCACATAATGCATGAAAATTAAAAGAAAATAAATCAGTGGCAATGGTGCGCGTCGAGCTGCTATAGCAATACCGCAAGTGCACGGGTCGCCCAAGTAATAAAGTAGTGAGTGAAGTATCGTTCCACTGAGGACAAGGCCAAGCACTAGTGCAAATCTTAACTGTTGTTTAGCTAATTAACATTTTTGTGATGTTATATAATTAAAGACAATTAACTTAAATAAATGAAAGCAAAGATAAATTGTGTTGTGTAAAAAGTTTTGATGATAATGATACTATCCAGATATTAAATCCCCCTAGCCTCAATTACATTGCATGATAGAGTTGAATTGGCATTCCTCTAACTTAGACTAAAACCTCTCTCGAGTGAATTAATCCCTCATCACTAAGTAGAGTGTCAGAATCTCTTCTCAAAACACACTTAAATGGATCATGCATTAAGAGCAAGGAAATATAAAACAAAGGATCTTGTAGGTCTATCTCTAGCACCCCAATCAATCCTCAACCCTTACGAGTAATCAATTCATATCAAGCTTTCGCAAGTCAATAATATGAAAATGGCAACCAATCAATAAGCATGCTATCATCAATTGGTAATAATCATTAAGCATCATAAGAATAAAACAACTCAATCAATCAAAATCATTCAATCATACAAATAAGCTAGGGTTCTTCAATATCTAGATAGAGAATGATTTAGTTCATGTTCAATACACTTAATACAATCAACAACAACAATAAAATTAAAATGAATTAAAAGGAGAAAATAGAAAAACCCCTTTCAATGTGGCTTCTTCAATCTTCAGGAGCTGCCAATGGAAGATGCAGATGTTGGAGAGGATGGAAATGGAGGATGAAGATGAAGAGTCAAGGAAAGTGTCACTCCCTCCTTGCCCAAAACGTGTATGCACAACCTCCTCCTCTCAAACCTCTCTTCTCTGCCTCTATTCTTTGTTTCCTGCACAAACCTCTAGCCCTCTGCTGAAGTTCTTTCCTTCTTCCTCTTCTTCTCTTTTTATTTCCCTCCAAAGCTCAATCCTATGCCTTCCAACTCACACCAGCTCACACCACTCTCCCTTGT
Source organism: Garcia nutans (assembly GCA_947685225.1). NCBI lineage: Eukaryota > Viridiplantae > Streptophyta > Magnoliopsida > Malpighiales > Euphorbiaceae > Garcia > Garcia nutans. The sequence continues at coordinate 25,045,370 of CANTUV010000044.1, forward strand.
TCCCTATATTCTATTTGTTTTGTATTTCTTTTAGCAAAAGTAATTGGTTGTCCCCCACTTGTTCCTCAAACTCGGGCAAAAGAATCATCTTTTTATAGGGTGACACGGCCAAGCCAAGAGTGGCTTGGCCGTGTCTCATGTTTTGCTTTGGGACACGGCCAAGCTTGCTGGCCGTGTCACCTTCTGCCTCTTTCTTTCCTTCTTTTCCTCTAGGTGACACAGCCAAGCTCCTTGCTGTGTCATGTGGGTGTGTCCCTTTCTGTTTCTTCATTTTGCCAACTCTTTTCTTTGCTTCCAATGTGTGACACGGCCAAGCTTGTGGTCGTGTCATGTGACACGGCCACTGGCTTGGTCGTGTCACCTGGGTGTGTCAGCTACTACTTCTCTTTTCTTTCTTTTCTTGCTTGGTTCTTTGGCTAGGGATGGGACACGGCCAAGCTTGTGGCCGTGTCATGTGACACGGCCACTAGCTTGGGCTTGTCACTTGCCTGTGTCAGGTACTGCCATTCAATTTCTTGAGGGACACGGCCAAGCTTGATTTGGCTTGGCCATGTCTTGCTTGATTCATGCTCTTTCTTGCTTGTTTTGATCATCCAAGGGAATTTTTCCACTTTAACCTAAAACAAACACTTAAAACAAACATTAAACAAAAATCAAATGAAACATTAACTAAAAACACATTAAAATCATACTAAAAACTAGTATAAAATCACTCTCATCAAATACCCCACACTTAAATCCTTGCTTGTCCCCAAGCAAGGCTAAAATCAAAACAAACTAAACACAAAAAATTTTTCAAGTTCAAGAGTTATAAAAATGCATCAAGACTTCCCTATCCTTAAATCCACAATCAATATTAAATCAAACAAAATCGATACCAATGCAATTAAGTGGCTTTTCATGCATAACCTACATTGTCACTCTCTCACCAACTCTTAGAAAGTGTTTGATCAAGGTGGTGTTTACACTCATAACAATCAATGAAAGATTATTGTCATAGGCTTGCTTATCTATCAAATCTCCACTACTTAATTACAATCAAGCATCAATCAAAAGGTCTTTTATTGGGTTGTAATGGGGCTAAGGTAGAGGCATGGCATTTAGGAAATGTGAGCTTAATCATTAAGTTCAAGAGCACTTCAAGAATGAAGTAACGGATCATATGTATCACCCAACGGTTCCAAAACACCTTCCTCTTATCTACCCCTTGACATTTACAGAACTTTTCAAGGGAACTCAGTTATTACATCTTGTAACATATTCCAACCCTTTTAACAATTATTCTTATTTTTCTTCTTTTTATTTGATTTTGAATTTTTTTTTTTATGATTTGCAATCTTAAACCTACTAAATTTAACCCCACACTTAATTCAACACAACACTTCATCATAAACGCTCTTAAAATGCTCTTGACCTAATGAAAGGGTAAGAGTTAAAACAACAAGGTTCAAGGCTGGAAGTGTTGCAAAAAATAAAGAAAAGGAAAAACGAAATAGGCTCAAAATTGGCTAACTAATGTTAAAACTAGGCTTGGTCTTTTTAAGCCAAAGTGGTTTCACCTAATTGCCTTAATCATCTTGATGCCTAATTGAAATTTTTTATATAGTCTTAAAATGAATGTCAAAGCAAGTTCTAGCAAGTCATCAATCAAAGATGTTCACACACAACAAGAATAATCAGTTGATGGCTCAATTCCTCACTAGGTTGATGGTAATGCAAAGAAAAACCAACAAAATTGACAATAAGCACCAATTCTACTCAATTCTCAAATTCATGCTTCAAAAATTCAAAGGTCATCAATCAACAATATTTATAACAATTGAACTTTCCAAAATTCATTTATTCAAAGAAAACATGAAAAACATTAACTAAACTAACACAAAAATAAATTAAAATTAAAAACACAAAATACAATATTAAAAACACAAAACACAATATGCACCCCACACTTAAAATTTCGCATTTTCCTCAATGTGAGCATGCATAAACTAAAAGAGAGTTTAGATGAAACCTGATTTCCATCTCTCCCATATGCGATATGTAGGGCTCCTTCCACCCATAATACAATTGGAGTTCATGATTGAGAGGATGGATAGCATGCAACTTCAAAATGTGCCCAATGCATTGCAAAGCTTAGGTAGCATCCTTGGATGAGCAATTGGCCAATGAGAATATGTGAAAGCTGTCATGGGGTGATCCTCCAATGCTATAGGGACTTGGTAAGAATGTTTTTCAGTATGCAACATAGTTGTATTCATTTTTTGTTCTTTCTCGCTCCCGAAAGTGGGAGTTGTGATCATTGGTTGCATATTGTTCTCCCCAACTAAAACAAATTCCAAAATTTTTGGGGTCTTTTGAAGTTCAACCAAGTTTGGTTGAATCTCTTTCTCATCCTTTTTAGCACTTGGAAATTCCCTCTCAACTATCTCATCATTTAAAATTAATTTGCTCTCCTCGATTTCTAGATTGGAAATATTAGACTCTACTTCTAAGGACGTGGCTACCTTAAGCTTATCTACACTATCTTCGCTATGGGGCATGTCATAGAGTTCTGGAATATGCATACCTTATTTCTCTTCCTCCAGCATACATGGGAATGAAATTGGTGGCATAAAAGGATTTGGAGGTTTATGCAATTCTGTCCAAGTTGTTGTTTCCAACTTCTCCTCTTCCTTTGTTTAATTCAACTCCTCTATATCGGGTTGGATCTCCTCGCCGTTTTCTTCTTGATTGGTCCCTACATCAAAGAAATCACAAAAATTGTTATATATTACCTGTTCATTCCTCAAATTTGTGATTGCCTCAAATTGTTCCAATTGGCTAGGAGACTCCTCCTTTTGGTGTGCTTGGGGTTGATGTGCCATCTACTCAACCAGAGCATCCAATATCCTCTGTGTTTCTTGCAAAGATTTAGACCTCAACTTATTTTCCACTATGTATTGCTTGCATTGAAATTTCTCGGTATCTTGAATGAAGGCATTCACTCTCTCCTCCAAAGTGAGTTTCTTAGGTTGATCTACATTTTGTGGGCTATTTTGAATGAATGCATTCAATCTTTCCTCCAAAGTGGGTTCCTTAAAGTGATCTTGATTCAGCGTGTGTTTTATAATATAAGCATTTAACTTATCCTCCAATGTGGGTTCCTTAAGGTGGTCTTGGTCTGAAAATTGTTCCTGAAAGTAAGAACTTCTTTGGCAAGGCTGAAAAAATTGTTGAGGTGGAATGTACTGCTAGTTTTCCCAATAAAAATTTGGGTGGCTTTCCCAGCCCCCCCATCTGCTGGTAGTTTGTATTGCTAGAAATTTTGGTAGTCATATTCTTCCTCGTGCCATTCTTGGTATCGTTCGAAACCAAATGAACATGTATTGGCACTATGTCCTGCATTGCCACATGATGCACATACCATGTTAGAATTATAGTCCATATCATAAACTCCCCCGTGCCTTGAAAACTGCATCTTTACAAAAGGCACTCAGCAATTTAAACAAAAACAAACAAACAAACAAATTCAAACATAGCAAACAAACAAATGTACAGAAAACAAACAAATAATTCAAAGAAAAACACACAAAAAATTCAAAGAAAACAACAAACACTCTTGATAAAAAAAATAAAACTAAATCAACAGTCTTAATTATATTACTAGTATTGAAACCATTGTCCCCGGCAGCGGCACCAAAAACTTGGTGTGCGTCGAGCTGCGCTATAGCAATACCGCAAGTGCACGGGTCGCCCAAATAATAAAGTAGTGAGTGAATATCGTTCCATTGAGGACAAGGCCAAGCACTAGTCAAATCTTAACTGTTGTTTAGCTAATTAATATTTTTGTGATGTTTTATAATTAAAGACAATTAACTTAAATAAATGAAAGCAAAGATAAATTGTGTGTTGTATAAAAAGGTTTGATGAAAATGATACTATCCAGATATTGAATCTCCCTAGCCTCAATTACATTACATGATAGAGTTGAATTGGCATTCCTCTAACTTAGACTAAAACCTCTCTCGAGTGAATTAATCCCTCATCACTAAGTAGAGTGCCGGAATCTCTTCTCAAAACATAGTTAAATAGATCATGCATTAAGAGCAAGGAACTATAAACCAAAGGATCTTGTAGGTCTATCTCTAGCACCCCAATCAATCCTCAACCCTTATGAGTAATCAATTCATATCAAGCATTCTCAAGTCAATAATATGAAAATGGCAACCAATCAATAAGCATGCTATCATCAATTGGTAATAATCATTAAGCATCATAAGAATAAAACAACTCAATCAATCAAAATCATTCAATCATACAAATAAGCTAGGGTTCTTCAATATCTAGATAGAGAATGATTTAGTTCATGTTCAATACACTTAATACAATCAACAACAACAATAACATTAAAATGAATTAAAAGGAGAAAATAGAAAAACCCCTTTCAATGTAGCTTCTTGAATCTTCAGGAGCTGCCAATGGAAGATGCAGATGTTGGAGAGGATGGAAATGGAGGATGAAGATGAAGAGTTAAGGAAAGTGTCACTCCCTCCTTACCTAAAACGTGTATGCACAGTCTCCTCCTCTCAAACCTCTCTTCTCTGCCTCTGTTCTCTATTTCCTGCACAAACCTCTAGCCCTCTGCCGAAGCTTTTTCCTTTTTCCTCTTCTTCTCTTTTTATTTCCTTCCAAAGCTCAAGCCTATGCCTTCCAACTCACACCAGCTTACACCACTCTCCCTTGTTCCCCATATTCTATTTGTTTTGTATTTCTTTTAGCAAAAGTAATTGGTTGTCCCCCACTTGTTCCTCAAACTCGGGCAAAAGAATCATCTTTTTATAGGGTGACACGGCCAAGCCAAGAGTGGCTTGGCCGTGTCTCATGTTTTGCTTTGGGACATGGCCAAGCTTGCTGGCCGTGTCACCTTCTGCCTCTTTCTTTCCTTCTTTTCCTCTAGGTGACACGGCCAAGCTCCTGGCCATGTCATGTGACACGACCAGTGGCTTGGTCGTGTCATGTGGGTGTGTCCCTTTCTGTTTCTTCATTTTGCCAACTCTTCTCTTTGCTTCCAATGTGCGACACGGCCAAGCTTGTGTCCGTGTCATGTGACACGGCCACTGGCTTGGGCGTGTCACCTGGGTGTGTCAGCTACTGCTTCTCTTTTCTTTTCTTTCTTGCTTGGTTCTTTGGCTAGAATGGGACACGGCCAAGCTTGTGGCTGTGTCATGTGACACGGCCACTGGCTTGGGCGTGTCACTTGCCTGTGTCAGGTACTACCATTCAATTTTCTTGAGGGACACGGCCAAGCTTGATTTGGCTTGGCCATGTCTTGCCTGATTCATACTCTTTCTTGCTTGTTTTGATCATCCAAGGGAATTTTTCCGCTTTAACCTAAAACAAACACTTAAAACAAACTTTAAACAAAAATCAAATGAAACATTAACTAAAAACACATTAAAATCATACTAAAAACTAGTATAAAATCACTCTCATCAGGCAACTTATGAATAAACAAGCATAAATATCCATTCAAAGTAGCTTTTTCTCTCTCTTCATAGATTTTTCTTGAATATTTGTGACAATTTTAGTGTTTTTAAACTACTCTAATGAATTATACTAAAAAATTTGAGTTATATGTAAATTTTCCTTAATTTTTCACTTAGGTTTGATGGAAGAAGGAAGAAGAAATGAAATTTGGCAATTGTGGAAGGACAAAGTCAGTTTGGGGATGAAAGAAAGAAGAAGAAGAAGAGAAGTTCATATATATATATATTTGTATAATAGTAGGGTTTGATCATATAAGGTGTGCTCGCCAAAACTTTTGTGCACCCACTTCTTATTTTTTTTTCTAAATATGACTTTTAATTCTATAAAATCATAAAAATTATTATTTTTTAGTTAATTTAAAGCTCCATTATAAATATTTCACATCCTAATTCCAATAAAAATCCAATTATAAGGTCAAAAGGGCTTTTCTGAAAAGTTTTACTGTTTAAAGAAATTTTTTCAGAAATACTGATTAGGTCCATACATGGATCTAAGTTTAAACTTTTTAAAGCTTAACTAACCTATTTTTCCTTCAGTTTCAAATTTATATCACTCTCACCACTATACACAATCTAATGTCTATATATTTCAAACAATCATTGCTTGAAAATTTTGGACATTATAACTGTAACACCTCTATACCCTGTATACGTACCAAGCATGCTTAAACGATCGTAATATATGTATACTAAATATAGAAAATGCCACGGTTTAAAAAGACACAACAAATATCTTTGTGAATAAGTGAAACCAATCTCAAACAAATAAAAGAAATCCAAAAGACACTATATATAAAATGTTTAATAATTCACAGCGGAAGTTATTACAAATATGTTATAAATCAAAGTTTACAAAACATAGAATATATACATGATTGGCAGCTCTTCTCTGATCTTTAAGTCCCAAAAGAAAATCCTCAATGTCTAGTCTCACTTGGTCTCGAGGAGCCTTCAGGTTCAACTCTGTCACCTGCGCGATCAAACACTATCGCGCTAAGCCAAGGGCTTAGTAGTACAAAGTATGCTAGCATTATGCTTTAGTGCAATGTAATGTCACACATTTTATTAATAAATCAACATCATAGATGGAAGGCTAACAACATGCCTATATATTTCATAAAGTACACATTCATAAATCACATTAAACAAAGACAAGCATGGGCCCAAAACACACTAATATACCATTCAATTTTCAGAGTAGATGTTTTGGTTCAATCATCACATTTATCATTATCATAAACCCAACTAGGCTTCAAGGATTAGGTTCAACCAAGCTTCAAGGGGAAACAAAGCATGCTAAGTCTCAACCCAACTTGGCTTCAAGAACCAACCCAACCTAGCTTCAAGGGTTGTAACATCTCAATTAGGCTTCAAGGACTAGATCCAACCAAGCTTCAAGGGGAGTAAAACATGTTAAACTTCTACCCAACTTGGCTTCAAGGATCAAGCCCAACCTAACTTCAAGAGAGTGTTACTATCATTAGGCATGCCACCAATAACAAACTCTGAAAATTGAATAACACATTAGTCACACAATTCATTTATTATTTCATTCTCAATTCTAATCATCAATTAGGCAAACATGCCTTATTTCTTTCAATTGAATCATCATAGCCAATCACAATGGCTTCACATCACATTTGAGTTATCATAGCCAATCACAATGGCCTCATTGATATAACATTTCAAAGTACATTATTCATATAACACATTACCATTCACAAGATTCACAATGCATAAAACATAACATTGTTCATATTGTATCATATGCATCATCATTATAATACTTAACACTTTAGATTATTCATTGATTTATAATCTTCCACATACATTTGTATGGATCATTCTTTGTTTTAAAAGTGTTTAAAGTGTTTACTTTTAGGGTTAGGTACAAAAAGATCTTTGAAGAATCAAAGCAATATAAGAAAAGCAAGGAACAATCACAGTAGCCAACACCCTCAAGGGACACGGCCAAGCTTGTGGCCGTGTCTCTCAACAAAAATCAGGCAGTGACAAACATGGGCAAGGGACACGGCCAAGACAGTGGCCGTGTATCTCCAAAAATCATGCAACAAGGCCAAATGTCCTTAGACTTGGCCGTGTCTCCCAAAAATTCTTTGGTTTGGCCGTGTCTCTCCAAAAATCATCCAACACGGCCAAATGTCCTTAGACTTGGCCGTGTCTCCCAAAAATTCTTTCAATATCAACATCCAATTAACATACCATCTTCAAACAAAAACCAACAGCTATTTAACTTTGTAACCTACAATCAATTTCAACACTTATAAACACATCTCAAACACACCAAATCATAAGAACAACAAATCATAACTCACCTCAAACACAACTTCAAAGATAACAAAGAAAAACAAGAAAGTACTTACCTAAAATTGAGGCAATTTCACAAATCTCCAACTTAATCCTTTGATTCTTCCTTCAATTTGATTTTAGAAATCAAATCACCTCCCTTGCTCTCCTTTCCCTTTGGTAGCCGGCCAAACAATGCAAAGAAGAGAAAATGAAGACAAGTCAAACTTCTCTTCTTCTTTAAATCTCCACCAAGCAATTCTAACAACACAATTACTTAAATGCCCTCATCCATTTAACTTAACTCTTTTAACTTATATACCCATTTAAGTAATTTCACATATCACAAATAAATATCTTCTTCCCTTGACTCCTCATTTTGACCAACATATATGTTATATATATTACCATATACCCAACATATACACTTTCTCTCTACACATTACTTTCCTTATTAAACCATACATAAACATTCTCTTTCACTTTCTTTCTTATCAACATAACATATACACATAATTCAAACAAACAACAATTATATCCAAACTTCTAGGGCACACATTGGGATATTACAATTCTCCCCCTCTAAAAAGAAATTTCGCCCTCGAAAGTACCTGATATCAAGTCTGAAATAGTTGAGGATATTGATCTCTCATTGTTTGCTCACTCTCCCAAGTTGCCTCATCCTTTGCATGATTCTTCCATAGAACCTTCACTAAAGGCACTTTCTTATTTCTCAATTCTTTCACTTCATGTGCCAAAATAGCAACTGTTCTTCTTCAAATGTCAAATCCGGACTTACTTCAATCGATTCAATTGGCAACACATGAGATGGATCTGACCTGTACCTCCTCAACATAGAAACATGGAATACATTATGGATCCTATCCAACTCAGGTGGCAAAGCAAGCCGATAAGCAACTGGCCCAACTCTTTCCAAAATTTCATACGGTCCAATGAACCGAGGATTTAATTTCCCTTTCCGACCAAACCTCAAGATCTTCTTCCAAGGAGACACTTTCAAAAATACCTTATCTCCCACATTATACTCAATGTCTCTCCTCTTCAAATCTGAATAAGATTTCTGTCGATCTGAAGCTGTTTTCAACCTATCTCAAATCATTTTCACTTTCTCTTCAGTTTCTTTAACCAAATCAGGACCAATTATCTTACCTTCTCCAAGCTCATTCCAATATAGAGGTGTCCTACACCGTCTACCATACAATGCCTCAAATGGGGCCATACCGATGCTGGATTGATGACTGTTATTATAAGCAAATTCCACAAGTGGTAAGAATCTATCCCAACCTCCAGAGAAATCAATGACACAGCTTCTCAACATATCCTCGATAATCTGTATCACTCTCTCTGACTGCCCATCTGTCTGCGGATGGAAAGCAGTACTGAAGTGTAATCGAGAACCCAAAGCACCATGTAAACTCTTCCAAAACCTTGAAGTAAACCGGGGATCTCGATCAGACACTATAGAAATTGGGATACCATGTAACTTCACAATCTCATGGATATACAGCTCAGCTAACCTCTCCAAAGAGTAATCCATCCAAACCGGAAGAAAATGAGCTGTCTTAGTCAACCTGTCAACAATTACCCAAATAGCATCATGCTTCCTTTGTGTCAATGGTAAACCAGACACAAAATCCATGGTCACTCTATCCCATTTCTATTCAGGCACTGACAAAGGTTGAAGCAACCCGGTTGGAACTTGATGCTCAGTTTTTACCCTCTGACATGTGAGACATTTGGACACAAACTCCGCTATCTCTCTCTTCATACCGGACCACCCGTAATAGTGCTTCAAATCATGATACATCTTTGTATTGCCCGGATGCATAGCAAACACTGACTGATGTGCTTCTTCTAAAATGATCTTTCTCAAATTAGCATCATCAGGTACACACAATCTGTTTTTAAACCAAAGACTCCCATCACTTTTCACAATAAAATCTTGACTCTTTCCATTTTGGCAATCTGAAATAATCTTTTGAATCTTCTCATCAGCCAATTGAGCCTCTTTAATCTGATCCAACAAAACTGGTTTCAATTGCAACTGTGCCAACAATGCACCATCATCACAAGATACAAATCTAACATGCAACGCTCTCAACTCAACAAGAACCGAGAGCGAATAAAAAGTCAAACCTGCTAAAGACTTCCGACTCAAGGTATCAGCAACAACATTTGCCTTACCAGGATGATAATCAATCAAGCAGTCATAGTCTTTAATCAACTCTAACCATCTCCTCTGTCGAAGATTGAGCTCTCTTGGAACACCCAAATATTTTAAACTTTTATGATCAGTATAGATAAAACACTTCTCCCCATACAAATAGTGTCGCCAAATCTTCAATGCAAACACAATAGCTGCTAACTCTAAATCATGGGTCGGATAATTGAGCTCATGCGGTTTCAATTGATGAGAAGCATAAGCTATCACTTTATCTTCTTGCATCAGAACACAACCCAAACCACTATGTGAAGCATCACTGTAAATCACATATGGTTTGCCTTCCACAGGTAAAGTAAGAACAGGCGCTTGAGTCAACATTTCTCTCAACTGTTCAAAGCTAGCCTGACACTGATCTGTGCACAAAAATCTAATTCCCTTTCGAAGTAATCTGGTAAGTGGAGTAGCTATCAAAGAAAATCCTTTCACAAACCGTCGGTAATAGCCTACCAAACCCAGAAAACTTCTAACTTCAGTCACAGACTTTGGTGGACTCCAATTCAAAATAGCTTCAACTTTACTCGGATCAACTCTAATACCCTCTGCTGAAACTATATGACCAAGAAAAGTTACTTGATCCAACCAAAATTCACACTTCGACAGTTTAGCAAACAATTGCTTCTCTCTCAAAATTTGCAACACAATCCGCAGATGCTTGTCATGTTCCTCCTCATTACGCGAATACACCAAAATTTCATCAATAAAGACCACTACAAACTGATCCAGATAGGGCCTAAACACCCTATTCATCAAATCCATAAAAGCTGCAGGTGCATTCGTCAAACCAAAAGGCATAACTAGAAACTCATAATGCCCATACCTGGTCCGAAAGGCCGTCTTAGGAACATCTTCAGCTCTGACCCTCAACTGATGGTACCCTGATCTCAAATCAATTTTAGAAAACACTGCTGCACCCTTCAATTGATCAAAGAGATCATCAATTCTAGGCAACGGATATTTATTTTTAATAGTCACCTTATTCAATTGCCTATAATCGATACACAATCTCATAGTACCATCCTTCTTTTTCACAAACAAGACAGGAGCACCCCACGGTGAAACACTAGGGCGAACAAACCCTTTATCCAGCAACTCCTGCAACTGCACCATCAGTTCTCTCAATTCAAGTTGAGAACCCTTTACTCTAGTATCCACAACATAAGTAACGTAAGCATCACACCCTTTTCTAATCAATCTTCTAGCTGCAACAGCTGAAACAAACAAGGATGCTAGCTGTCCCTGCTCACTAGATACTAACACCTCTCTACCATCACCAGTTCTCAAAGTAACAATTTTCTTTTTACAATCTACCATGGTTCCATGTCTAGATAACCAATCCATGCCTAAGATCACATCATATTCCTTAAAAGGCATCTCAATCAAATCTCCAAGGAACTCCTCACCTTGAACCACCACTGCACTATCTCGGTGCACTTTGCTAACAATCACACTATGCCCTAAAGGATTTGTCACCAATACATCAAATCCTAAGGATTCAGCATGCACATCAGACACAGGCAAAACAGATGCACCAATATATGAATGTGTGGATCCGGGTTCAATCAAAGCAAGTACTGAAGTATCAAATAAAAAGAAAGTACCAGCAATGACTGCAGAAGCATCTGGTTGTCTCTGCATCACATAAATCCTCTGAGAAGATCCAGCCTCCTCTGGTCTACTATCCCTGGATGTAGAACCTCCTCTAGAACTGAACCCAGATCTGCCTCCTCTGCTGAAACCTCTGCCTCCTCGACCTCCCCTCACACTAAGTCGGGAAGCTGCAGTATCCACTGACATCTGCTCCTGTCTCTCAGGACAATCTCTCACAAAATGATTGGGAGATCCACATCTGAAACATACCCCTGCTACACCAATCTTCCAACAAGTACCACCATGTGGTCTACCACAATGAATGCATATGGGTAAGGTGGATCTCTGAGTCACTGGGGTCGGAGCACTCGCCACTGAAACTGTAGGTCTAGATCTCTGCCTTTGAAACTGTACTGACCTACCCACTGGCCTCTGACTCCTACTAACCCAAGGAATAAAACTTCCTTTACCTCTCTTTGCAGATGAAGACCCTGCCTCAAACTGGGGTCTTCTAACCCTGATCTCTTCCTCTGAAGCAGCTGCAATAACCTGAGCTCTCTCCACACTCCGAGCTGCTGCCACAAGCTGGGAAAAATCATGATATCTAGATCCAGCCTCAAGACACAAGATAGAGGGCCTCAATCCCTCCTCAAATCTCCTGCATCTATCTATCTCATCAGATATAATACCCCCAGCATACTGGCTCAACCGGATAAACTCTAACTCATATTCCGTCACGGTCCGGTGATCTTGCTTCAAGCTTAGAAACTCCATTTTCTTCACATCTTTATACTCCCTCGGAGTATACTTCAATTCAAACTCTCTTAGAAAATCAGCATAGGACAAGGTAGGTGGATCATCCATAGCATGAGGCACTGTCTTCCACCAATTATATGCATCCTTTTGCAACAATGATCTTGCATAATCAAATTTCTCTTCTAGAGTGGCTTGTAACTGAACAAATATTCTCTGTACTTTATCTAGCCACTGCTCAGCTACAGCTGGATCAATAGTACCCAAGAAATCTTCTGCTCCGTACTTCCTTAATTTATCATACTGTCTCACTGATACCAAAGGCTGTGGGGGTGGCGGTGGTTGCACTGGTGCTTGCCTCATAATCTCTACCACATGCCTAAGCCAAACAGGTGGAACATCCTCACTAGCTGGTCCCCCCGACACAGAAGCAGGTGCCTCTCCAGCACTATCCACTCTAGCTCCATCATCAGGAGCAACACTCTCCGCACTACCCTCAACTGACTGACGCAAATGAGGATCCATCACAACCTATATATGCAAACACAGCAGAATACTTCTCATTAAAGATCAGAGACTGCCAATACCAACATGTATGTTATTCAAAAATCCACTTTTAAAATCAAAACACTCTTTTTCTTACACTTGACCTAGGTTGAGAATCTCAAACCTAGGCTCTGATACCAAAACAATTGTAACACCTCTATACCCTGTATACGTACCAAGCATGCTTAAACGATCGTAATATACGTATACTGAATATAGAAAATGTCACGGTTTGAAAAGACACAACAAATATCTTTGTGAATAAGTGAAACCAATCTCAAACAAATAAAAGAAATCCAAAAGACACTATATATAAAATGTTTAATAATTCACAGCGGAAGTTATTACAAATATGTTATAAATCAAAGTTTACAAAACATAGAATATATACATGATTGGCAGCTCTTCTATGATCTTTAAGTCCCAAAAGAAAATCCTCAATGTGTAACACCCCCATATCCAATGCACACACACACCACAACCACAACAATGTAGCATATGTGCACCAAACATAGGAATGCTACATTTCTCTTAACATTTAAAACACTTTAAAACTTGATACAATACCCTTATCATCATACATTATAGAAAAATAGATCATTTACTTATAAAACAAAACATATTAGTTATGTATATATATATATATTTAAATATTACACAGCGGAAGTTATAAAATAATTACATATTTACACATTAAACATTTCTTTACAAAATATAAAGAAGTATACATGATTGGCAAGTCTGCTTTGATCTTTAAGCTCCCAAAAATGGATTCCTCAAGGTCTACTCTCACTTGGTCTTGAAGAACTACCGGGTTCAACTCTATCAACTCTATTACCTGCGCGATTAAACACTATCGCGCTAAGCCAACGGCTTAGTAAGATAAAACATGCTATTGATATGCTTTAATACAATACAATGTCAATTCTCAATTTATATTATACATGTAACCATTTAAATGCAAAGCTAACATCATACCTTTACATTTCATAATTCAACATATAAATATATGCATATCACATTTCAACATCTTTTCTCATACTTCGTTAACTAATCATTAAACAATCCATAAACAACACTAAACAAAGACAAGCATGGGCCCAAGACACACTAATATGCAATTCAATTTTCAGAGTTAATGCTTTGGTTTGTTATCACATTTATCAATATCATATACCCAACTAGGCTTCAAGGGTTAAGTTCAACCAAGCTTCAAGGGGAGCAAAGCATGCTAAGCTTCTACCCAACTTGGCTTCAAGAACTAATCCAACCTAGCTTCAAGGGTGGTAACATCTCAATTAGGCTTCAAGGATTCAATCCAACCTAACCTCAAGAGATTGTTACACTTATTAGGCATGCCACCAACAACAAACTCTGAAAATGGAATAACACATTAGCCACACAATTCATTTAGATTTCATTCTCAATTCTCATTATCATTTAGGCAAACATGCCTCATTTATCTCCATTGAATCACATTAGCCAATAACAATGGCTTCACATTTCATTTCACAATATAACACTTCATTATTCAAGTGTATATTTATCTCATCCATGATCACATTATATCTCATATAGCATCATTCATCATAGCCAAACACAATGGCATTGTCTCATATCATGTCTTATTTGAATTATCATTTCATCTTTGATACAACATTTCCATATATATATTACTCATGAAACACATTACCATTCAAAGTGCATAACATAACATTGCTAAATCTCAACAATGCAATTAGGGCAAAACACAATTGATATGATTCATAGCTTTATGATCTTCCACATTCATTTGATTAGATCATTCTTGTGTTTGAAACATGTTTATAATGTTCATATTTAAGTTTAGAAACAATGGAACCTTTGAAGAATCAAAACAATGTAAAAAGAAACAAAGTATAAAGCAATATGTAATTCATTTGTAGGACACGCCCAACCCATTTGATGGACACGCCCAGCCACTTGATGGAACACGCCCGTGTCACTAACAACAAAAGAGACAGTAGCCAATTCAAACAATTGACACGCCCAACTCAATTGATGAACACGCCCGTGTCTCTTCTATGCCTATGGCCGTGTCACCCATAACCAAAACCAATTCTCTTCTAATTGCACTCAAACACAATATTCATCATATAACATACTTCAAATGAATATAATCAATGTTTTAAACACATATTCATCACAAGAATTATTTCACAACACATTAATATAACAATTAAACACATCTCAACTCAAAACCCTAAAATCAACATCCTTCTCCATCCTTCCAAATCAACATCTCCACCATTTCCAACAACAACCACCAATTAAACTAAGAACTTAAAATCAATTTAACACTTGAAAACACAACACAACACATCTCAAATCCACCAAATCACAAAATCACCAAACCCTTATTCACTTTCAACACAACTTCCAAATAAGTGAAGAAAACAAGAGAATACTTACTTTAGAAGAAGAAATTCCACCAATCCTTTGTCAAAACCTTGGATTGCTTCTTCAATTTGCTTCTTGCCTCAAGAACACTTTTCATTCCCTTTTGTTAATGGAGAGCCGGCCACTTCATGAAGAAAGAAGAAAATGATGAAGACACAAAGTCAATTTTTGCTTTTAATCTCCACCAAGTATTCTTATCCAAGCAAATACCAAAATGCCCTCAATCATATAACTAACTTTTGTCTCATATGAGCCCTCATATGTAATTACACACTTAACACAAAAATATCTCCCTTCCTTTGACTCTTCCTTTGACCCAATTATATGTTATATATATCATCATATACACAACATATACCATTCTCTCTAAACCCTAAATCTTTCCCAATACACATATACACAAGCATTCTCCTCCCAATTTCTTTTCTTATCCCATCATATACATTCAATCCAATATATAACAATAACAACAACAATAACAACAACAACAATATGCAAAACTTCTAGGGCATAAATGAGGATATTACAATTCTCCCCCTCTAAAAAGAAATTTCGTCCTCGAAATTACCTGATATCAAAGCTGAAACAACTGCGGATACTGCTCTAGCATAGATTGTTCACTTTCCCAAGTTGCTTCTTCTTTCCGATGATTCTTCCATAGAACTTTCACCAATGGTACACTCTTGTTCCTCAACTCTTTCACTTCTCGTGCCAAGATAGCAACTGGTTCCTCTTCAAAAGTCAAGTCTGGGCTCACTTCAATAGATTCAAATGGCAACACATGAGATAGATCCGACCTATATCTCCTCAACATAGAAACATGAAACACATTATGAATACGATCCAACTCAGGTGGTAAAGCAAGTCGATACGCCACTGGCCCAACTCTTTCTAATACTTCATACGGTCCAATGAAACGAGGACTCAATTTCCCTTTCCGACCGAATCTCAAAATATTCTTCCAAGGAGATACTTTCAAAAATACCTTATCTCCAACATCAAACTCTATGTCTCTTCTTTTCAGATCTGCATAAGACTTCTGTCGGTCTGAAGCTGCTTTTAACCTGCCTCGAATCATCTTTACTTTTTCTTCAGTTTCTTGAATCAAATCAGGACCAACCAACTTATTATCTCTAAGCTCATTCCAACAAAGAGGTGTCCTGCACCGTCTACCATACAATGCTTCAAATGGTGCCATACCAATGCTGGATTGGTGACTGTTGTTATAAGCAAACTCCACAAGCGGTAGAAATCTATCCCAACTTCCAGAGAAATCGATGACACAGCTTCTCAACATATCTTCAACAATCTGTATCACCCTCTCTGACTGTCCATCCGTCTGTGGATGAAAAGCAGTACTGAAGTGCAGTCGAGAACCCAAAGCACTATGCAAACTCTTCCAAAACTTTGAAGTAAACCTGGGATCTCTATCAGACACTAAAGAAGTTGGAACACCATGCAATTTCACAATCTCATGGATATACAGTTCAGCCAACCTCTCCAAAGAGTAATCCATCCGCACTGGAAGGAAATGAGCTGTCTTAGTCAATCTATCCACAATCACCCATATGGCATCATGCTTCTTTTGTGTCAATGGCAAACCAGACACAAAATCCATCGTCACTCTATCCCACTTCCATTCTGGCACTGACAACGGTTGCAACAACCCGGTTGGAACTTGGTGCTCTGCTTTAACCTTCTGACAAGTGAGACATTTCGATACAAACTCAGCAATGTCTCTTTTCAACCCAATCCACCAATAATGCTGTCTCAAATCATGATACATCTTCGTATTACCCGGATGCATAGCAAACATCGACTGATGAGCTTCTTCCAAAATGACCCTTTTCAAAACAGCATCATCGGGTACACACAATCTGCTCTTGAACCAGAGACTCCCATCACTTTTCACAACAAAATCTCTAGATTTTCCATTTTTGCAATCTGAAATAATCTTTTGAATCTTCATATCCGTCATCTGAGTCTCTTTAATCTGATCTAGCAAAACTGGCTTCAATTGCAACTGTGCCAACAATGCACCATCATCACAAGGTACAAAACTGACATGCAATGCTCTCAACTCAACAAGCAACGAGAGCGAATACACAGTTAAACCAGCTACAGACTTCCGACTCAAGGCATCAGCAACAACATTTGCTTTACCTGGATGATAATCAATCAAGCAGTCGTAGTCTTTAATCAATTCTAACCATCTCCTCTGACGAAGATTGAGCTCTTTCTGGACACCCAAATACTTCAAACTCTTGTGATCAGTGTAGATGAAACATTTCTCTCCAAACAGATAGTGGCGCCAAATCTTCAATGCAAACACAATGGCAGCCAATTCCAAATCATGGGTTGGATAGTTAAGCTCATGCGGTTTCAACTGTCGAGATGCATAAGCTATAACTTTCCCTTCCTGCATCAATACACACCCTAAACCTCTATGTGAAGCATCACTGTAGATCACATATGGTTTGCCTTCAACAGGTAAAGTAAGAACAGGCGCTTGAGTTAACATATCTCTCAACTGCTCAAAGCTCGCCTGACACTGATCCGTCCACAAAAACCTCACTCCCTTACGAAGCAATCTGGTGAGTGGAGTAGCTATCAAAGAAAATCCTTTCACAAACCGCCGGTAATAGCCTGCCAAACCCAGAAAACTTCTAACCTCTGTCACCGACTTGGGTGGACTCCAATTTAGAATAGCTTCAACTTTGCTCGGATCAACTCTGATGCCTTCTGCAGAAACAATATGTCCGAGAAAAGCTACTTGATCCAACCAGAACTCACACTTCGACAATTTAGCAAACAACTGCTTCTCTCTCAAAATCTGCAACACAATCCGCAGATGCATATCATGTTCCTCTTCATTCCGCGAATACACCAGAATATCATCGATGAAGACCACTACAAACTGATCCAGATAGGGCCTAAACACCCTATTCATCAAATCCATAAAAGCTACAGGTGCATTCGTAAGACCAAAAGGCATAACTAAAAACTCATAATGCCCATACCTGGTCCGAAAAGCTGTCTTGGAAACATCTTCAGCTTTGATTCTCAGCTGATGATACCCAGATCTCAAATCAATTTTAGAAAATACAGCTGCACCCTTCAATTGATCAAAGAGATCATCGATTCTAGGCAAAGGATATTTATTTTTAATAGTCACCTTATTCAATTGCCTATAATCGATACACAACCTCATGGTACCATCTTTCTTCTTCACAAATAGCACAGGAGCTCCCCAAGGAGAAACACTGGGGCGAATAAATCCTTTGTCCAATAACTCCTGTAATTGTACTTTCAACTCCCTTAATTCTGCTGGTGCCATTCTGTAAGGAGTAATCGAGATAGGAGTGGTACCAGGCAACAATTCAATACCAAACTCCACCTCTCTCTCAGGAGGCAACCCTGGCAACTCCTCTGGAAAAACATCCGGGAACTCAGCAACTGTGGCAATGCTATCAATGGGAGAACCCTTCACTCTAGTATCCACCACATGAGCAAGATAGGCTTCACACCCCTTTCTAATCAATCTTCTAGCTGCAACAGCTGAAACAAATAAGGAGGCTAGCTGTTCCTGCTCATTAGATACTAACACTTCTCTACCATCAACAGTTCTCAAAGAAACAATTTTTTTTTTTACAATCCACCACAGCTCCATGTCGAGATAGCCAATCCATACCTAAGATCACATCATATTCCTTAAATGGCATCTCAATCAAGTCTCCAAGGAACTCCTCACCTTGCACCCTCACTGCACTATCTCGGTGCACCTTACTCACAACCACACTATGCCCTAACGGATTTGTCACTAACACATCAAATCCTAGGGACTCAGCATGCACATCAAATACAGGCAAAATAGACGCACTAATATAAGAATGGGTGGAACCCGGATCAATCAAAGCAAGTACTGGAGTATCAAATAAAGAAAAAGTACCAGCTATGACTGCCGATGCATCAGGCTGCCTCTGCATCACATAAATCCTCTGAGAAGATCCCACCTCCTCTGGTCTATTTTCTCTGGATGCGGAACCTCCTCTGGAACTGAACCCAACTCTGCCTCCTCTGCCAAAGCCCCTGCTTCCTCGACCTCCCCTCACACTGGGCCGAGAAGCTGCAGTATCAACTGACACCTGCTCTTGCCTCTAAGGGCAATCTCTCACAAAGTGATCAGGTGACCCACACCTGAAACAAACTCCTGCTACCCCTGCCTTCCAACAAGGACCACCATGCGGCCTCCCACAATGAATGCAGATGGGAAGAGTAGATCTCTGAACCATAGGGGTTGGAGCACTCGCCACCGAAGCTGCAGGTCTAAATCTCTGTCTCTGTGACTGCACTGACCTACCCACTGGTCTCTGGCTCCTACTACTCCGAGGAACAAAACTTCCTCTACCCCTCTTCGCAGAAGAAGACCCTGCCTCGAACTGGGGCCTCCTAACTCTAGTCTCTTCCTCTGAAGCAGCTGCAATAACCTGAGCTCTCTCTACACTGCGAGCTGCTGCCACAAGCTGAGAAAAATCAGTATATCTCGAACCAGCCACATGACACATAAGAGAAGGCCGCAATCCCTCCTCAAATCTCCTGCATCTATCAATCTCATCAACTATAATTCCCCCAGCATACTCACTCAACCGGATAAATTCAACCTCATACTCCGTCACGGTCCGGTGATCCTGCCTCAAATCTAAAAATTCTCTTTTCTTCCCATCTTTATACTCCCTTGGAGTATACTTCAATTCAAATTCTCTCAAAAAGTCAGCATATGACAAAGTTGGTGGATCATCCATAGAATGGGGCACTGTCTTCCACCAACTATATGCATCCTTTTGTAGCAAAGATCTTGCATAGTCAAACTTTTCCTCAGGGGTGGCTTGCAACTGAACAAATACCCTCTGAACTCTATCAAGCCACTGTTCTGCTACAGCCGGATCAACTGTACCAAAGAAATCCTCTGCTCCATATTTCCTTAGCTTATCATAGTGCCTCACTGATACTGAAGGCTGAGGGGGTGGTGGCACTGGTTGCACAGGTGCTGGTCTCATAACTTCCATCATATTCCTGAACCAAGCTGGCGGAACATCCTCACCAACTGGTCTACCCGACACCGAAGCAGGTGCCTCCTCAACACTATCAATCCTAGCTCCCTCCTCAGGAGCAACACTCTCCGCACTTCCCTCAATTGACTGCCGTGAGTGGGGATCCATTACTACCTATATCTGCAAACACAGCAGATGATGTCTTATTAAAGATCAAAGACTGCCAATCATAAACATTTATGTTATTCAGAAATTCACTTTTTTTTTTAAGTAAAAATATTATTTCCCTTACATTTTACCTAGGTTGAGAATCTCAAACCCTGGCTCTGATACCAAAACAATTGTAACACCCCCATATCCAATGCACACACACACCACAACCACAACAATGTAGCATATGTGCACCAAACATAGGAATGCTACATTTCTCTTAACATTTAAAACACTTTAAAACTTGATACAATACCCTTATCATCATACATTATAGAAAAATAGATCATTTACTTATAAAACAAAACATATTAGTTATGTATATATATATATATTTAAATATTACACAGCGGAAGTTATAAAATAATTACATATTTACTCATTAAACATTTCTTTACAAAATATAAAGAAGTATACATGATTGGCAAGTCTGCTTTGATCTTTAAGCTCCCAAAAATGGATTCCTCAAGGTCTACTCTCACTTGGTCTTGAAGAACTACCGGGTTCAACTCTATCAACTCTATTACCTGCGCGATTAAACACTATCGCGCTAAGCCAACGGCTTAGTAAGATAAAACATGCTATTGATATGCTTTAATACAATACAATGTCAATTCTCAATTTATATTATACATGTAACCATTTAAATGCAAAGCTAACATCATACCTTTACATTTCATAATTCAACATATAAATATATGCATATCACATTTCAACATCTTTTCTCATACTTCATTAACTAATCATTAAACAATCCATAAACAACACTAAACAAAGACAAGCATGGGCCCAAGACACACTAATATGCAATTCAATTTTCAGAGTTAATGCTTTGGTTTGTTATCACATTTATCAATATCATATACCCAACTAGGCTTCAAGGGTTAAGTTCAACCAAGCTTCAAGGGGAGCAAAGCATGCTAAGCTTCTACCCAACTTGGCTTCAAGAACTAATCCAACCTAGCTTCAAGGGTGGTAACATCTCAATTAGGCTTCAAGGATTCAATCCAACCTAACCTCAAGAGATTGTTACACTTATTAGGCATGCCACCAACAACAAACTCTGAAAATGGAATAACACATTAGCCACACAATTCATTTAGATTTCATTCTCAATTCTCATTATCATTTAGGCAAACATGCCTCATTTATCTCCATTGAATCACATTAGCCAATAACAATGGCTTCACATTTCATTTCACAATATAACACTTCATTATTCAAGTGTATATTTATCTCATCCATGATCACATTATATCTCATATAGCATCATTCATCATAGCCAAACACAATGGCATTGTCTCATATCATGTCTTATTTGAATTATCATTTCATCTTTGATACAACATTTCCATATATATATTACTCATGAAACACATTACCATTCAAAGTGCATAACATAACATTGCTAAATCTCAACAATGCAATTAGGGCAAAACACAATTGATATGATTCATAGCTTTATGATCTTCCACATTCATTTGATTAGATCATTCTTGTGTTTGAAACATGTTTATAATGTTCATATTTAAGTTTAGAAACAATGGAACCTTTGAAGAATCAAAACAATGTAAAAAGAAACAAAGTATAAAGCAATATGTAATTCATTTGTAGGACACGCCCAACCCATTTGATGGACACGCCCAGCCACTTGATGGAACACGCCCGTGTCACTAACAACAAAAGAGACAGTAGCCAATTCAAACAATTGACACGCCCAACTCAATTGATGAACACGCCCGTGTCTCTTCTATGCCTATGGCCGTGTCACCCATAACCAAAACCAATTCTCTTCTAATTGCACTCAAACACAATATTCATCATATAACATACTTCAAATGAATATAATCAATGTTTTAAACACATATTCATCACAAGAATTATTTCACAACACATTAATATAACAATTAAACACATCTCAACTCAAAACCCTAAAATCAACATCCTTCTCCATCCTTCCAAATCAACATCTCCACCATTTCCAACAACAACCACCAATTAAACTAAGAACTTAAAATCAATTTAACACTTGAAAACACAACACAACACATCTCAAATCCACCAAATCACAAAATCACCAAACCCTTATTCACTTTCAACACAACTTCCAAATAAGTGAAGAAAACAAGAGAATACTTACTTTAGAAGAAGAAATTCCACCAATCCTTTGTCAAAACCTTGGATTGCTTCTTCAATTTGCTTCTTGCCTCAAGAACACTTTTCATTCCCTTTTGTTAATGGAGAGCCGGCCACTTCATGAAGAAAGAAGAAAATGATGAAGACACAAAGTCAATTTTTGCTTTTAATCTCCACCAAGTATTCTTATCCAAGCAAATACCAAAATGCCCTCAATCATATAACTAACTTTTGTCTCATATGAGCCCTCATATGTAATTACACACTTAACACAAAAATATCTCCCTTCCTTTGACTCTTCCTTTGACCCAATTATATGTTATATATATCATCATATACACAACATATACCATTCTCTCTAAACCCTAAATCTTTCCCAATACACATATACACAAGCATTCTCCTCCCAATTTCTTTTCTTATCCCATCATATACATTCAATCCAATATATAACAATAACAACAACAATAACAACAACAACAATATGCAAAACTTCTAGGGCATAAATGAGGATATTACAATTCTCCCCCTCTAAAAAGAAATTTCGTCCTCGAAATTACCTGATATCAAAGCTGAAACAACTGCGGATACTGCTCTAGCATAGATTGTTCACTTTCCCAAGTTGCTTCTTCTTTCCGATGATTCTTCCATAGAACTTTCACCAATGGTACACTCTTGTTCCTCAACTCTTTCACTTCTCGTGCCAAGATAGCAACTGGTTCCTCTTCAAAAGTCAAGTCTGGGCTCACTTCAATAGATTCAAATGGCAACACATGAGATAGATCCGACCTATATCTCCTCAACATAGAAACATGAAACACATTATGAATACGATCCAACTCAGGTGGTAAAGCAAGTCGATACGCCACTGGCCCAACTCTTTCTAATACTTCATACGGTCCAATGAAACGAGGACTCAATTTCCCTTTCCGACCGAATCTCAAAATATTCTTCCAAGGAGATACTTTCAAAAATACCTTATCTCCAACATCAAACTCTATGTCTCTTCTTTTCAGATCTGCATAAGACTTCTGTCGGTCTGAAGCTGCTTTTAACCTGCCTCGAATCATCTTTACTTTTTCTTCAGTTTCTTGAATCAAATCAGGACCAACCAACTTATTATCTCTAAGCTCATTCCAACAAAGAGGTGTCCTGCACCGTCTACCATACAATGCTTCAAATGGTGCCATACCAATGCTGGATTGGTGACTGTTGTTATAAGCAAACTCCACAAGCGGTAGAAATCTATCCCAACTTCCAGAGAAATCGATGACACAGCTTCTCAACATATCTTCAACAATCTGTATCACCCTCTCTGACTGTCCATCCGTCTGTGGATGAAAAGCAGTACTGAAGTGCAGTCGAGAACCCAAAGCACTATGCAAACTCTTCCAAAACTTTGAAGTAAACCTGGGATCTCTATCAGACACTAAAGAAGTTGGAACACCATGCAATTTCACAATCTCATGGATATACAGTTCAGCCAACCTCTCCAAAGAGTAATCCATCCGCACTGGAAGGAAATGAGCTGTCTTAGTCAATCTATCCACAATCACCCATATGGCATCATGCTTCTTTTGTGTCAATGGCAAACCAGACACAAAATCCATCGTCACTCTATCCCACTTCCATTCTGGCACTGACAACGGTTGCAACAACCCGGTTGGAACTTGGTGCTCTGCTTTAACCTTCTGACAAGTGAGACATTTCGATACAAACTCAGCAATGTCTCTTTTCAACCCAATCCACCAATAATGCTGTCTCAAATCATGATACATCTTCGTATTACCCGGATGCATAGCAAACATCGACTGATGAGCTTCTTCCAAAATGACCCTTTTCAAAACAGCATCATCGGGTACACACAATCTGCTCTTGAACCAGAGACTCCCATCACTTTTCACAACAAAATCTCTAGATTTTCCATTTTTGCAATCTGAAATAATCTTTTGAATCTTCATATCCGTCATCTGAGTCTCTTTAATCTGATCTAGCAAAACTGGCTTCAATTGCAACTGTGCCAACAATGCACCATCATCACAAGGTACAAAACTGACATGCAATGCTCTCAACTCAACAAGCAACGAGAGCGAATACACAGTTAAACCAGCTACAGACTTCCGACTCAAGGCATCAGCAACAACATTTGCTTTACCTGGATGATAATCAATCAAGCAGTCGTAGTCTTTAATCAATTCTAACCATCTCCTCTGACGAAGATTGAGCTCTTTCTGGACACCCAAATACTTCAAACTCTTGTGATCAGTGTAGATGAAACATTTCTCTCCAAACAGATAGTGGCGCCAAATCTTCAATGCAAACACAATGGCAGCCAATTCCAAATCATGGGTTGGATAGTTAAGCTCATGCGGTTTCAACTGTCGAGATGCATAAGCTATAACTTTCCCTTCCTGCATCAATACACACCCTAAACCTCTATGTGAAGCATCACTGTAGA
This sequence comes from Garcia nutans, assembly GCA_947685225.1. NCBI lineage: Eukaryota > Viridiplantae > Streptophyta > Magnoliopsida > Malpighiales > Euphorbiaceae > Garcia > Garcia nutans. The sequence goes on from CANTUV010000044.1 coordinate 25,070,627, forward strand.
TCACATATGGTTTGCCTTCAACAGGTAAAGTAAGAACAGGCGCTTGAGTTAACATATCTCTCAACTGCTCAAAGCTCGCCTGACACTGATCCGTCCACAAAAACCTCACTCCCTTACGAAGCAATCTGGTGAGTGGAGTAGCTATCAAAGAAAATCCTTTCACAAACCGCCGGTAATAGCCTGCCAAACCCAGAAAACTTCTAACCTCTGTCACCGACTTGGGTGGACTCCAATTTAGAATAGCTTCAACTTTGCTCGGATCAACTCTGATGCCTTCTGCAGAAACAATATGTCCGAGAAAAGCTACTTGATCCAACCAGAACTCACACTTCGACAATTTAGCAAACAACTGCTTCTCTCTCAAAATCTGCAACACAATCCGCAGATGCATATCATGTTCCTCTTCATTCCGCGAATACACCAGAATATCATCGATGAAGACCACTACAAACTGATCCAGATAGGGCCTAAACACCCTATTCATCAAATCCATAAAAGCTACAGGTGCATTCGTAAGACCAAAAGGCATAACTAAAAACTCATAATGAATAGGGATATTTAAGTAAGTTTCTTCTTGATTCTCTTGTTTCTTTGAGTTGTGTGGATATTTGATTGGGTTTGGTGATTGATGATTGTTGGTAAGTTATGTGTGTGTGTGTTGAATTGGTAATTTTGATGGTGATAATATGATTAATTGATATGGATGATGATGAATTGTTGAGTAAGGGTTTAGTTTAATGAATTTGGGGATTTGATTAATTAATACATGGATGATGTTTATAATGATGATTGGTGTGTGTTTTAAGTGTTGTTGGTGTTTTTGTAAGTTTGTTATGGTTTTGGGTGTGTTTGGTGAAGATTGTTTGGAGTGGATGATGGCTAAAAGAAGTGTTTTGTTAGATGTTGTTTTGTGTTGATCGAAATCTAGGTTTTTTAGCCTGACAGGCCCATGGACACGGCCAGATTGTTAGGCGTGTCGTTGGTTTTGTTTTTGGGGTTTGTAAAACGAGCAGTGACACACCCATGTCACTGAGCGTGTCGCAAGTTCTGTGTGACAGTAGAATTGACACGACCAGTAACACGCCCGTGTTATTGAGCGTGTCATAGCTACTGTGAGTTTGGAGAATTGACACGGCCATGAACACGTTCATGTTGTGGGATGTGTCAATATGTTTGAGATACATAAGGTATTACACGCCCAGTGACACGCCCGTGGTTATGAGCGTGTCAATGTTTCTGTGTTGGGGAGTTAGGGCACGATCAGGAACACGCCCGTGTGGGTGAGCGTGTCATGTGTTGAGTTTGCCCTAGTTGATTCTTATTTATATTATCTCATGTGTATGATCACTTTTGGATTAGGTTTTTAAGAGATTGAATGGCCCTAATCCAAATATTGAAGAATCTAAGGAAGAGAAGTCTAAGTGGGTGTGAGTTTCTTTGAAGGTAAGTACAAAACCTTATTTGCTTATATATATTTATATGACTTGGAACATTAGTACATTTGATGATAAATGTATTAAGTAATCTATTATATAATTGATAAATATGTATATAAATAATGTATATGTTATGAAATACAAAAGATATGAGGGTATAATCAAATATGTGAAATGCGAAAGCATCCAATGTATATATGTGTTATGAAAGGTGAAAGGTGTGAGGATAGGATAATGCAATTAATTGTGTATACTTGAATGATGAATGGTTATGTATATGTATATATGTATATATATATATAAGATGAAGTATGAAATGTATGTGATATGGAATATGAATGATATGATTTGCATGATGCAAATGATATGATGAATGATTATATATGTGTTAATGGTGAAATATGAAATGTGGATTGAGAAATGATGATGAATGAAGCCATTGTGATTGGCTATAAAGATTTGAAAGAATGATGATGAATGAAGCCATTGTGATTGGCTATAAAGATTTGAAAGAAACAATTGAGGCATGTTTGCCTAAATGATGCCATTGTGATTGGCTATGATGATGTAAATGATGATTGAGGCATGTTTGCCTAAATGATGATAAGAATGAGAATGAAATTGATAATGAAATAAAGAATGAATTGTGTGTCTAATATGTTATTCATTTTTAGAGTTTTGTTGTTGGTGGCATGCCTATTAGTAACAATCTCTTGAAGTTAGGTTGGATTTGATCCTTGAAGCCAAGTTGGGTTGAAGTTTAACATGTTTTACTCCCCTTGAAGCTTGGTTGGGTCTAGTCCTTGAAGCCTAATTGAGATGTTACAACCCTTAAAGCTAGGTTGGGTTTTGTTCTTGAAGCCAAGTTGGGTTGATACTTAGCATGCTTTGTTCCCCTTGAAGCTTGGTTGAACATAATCCTTGAAGCCTAGTTGGGATAATGATAATGATAAATGTGATAAATAAACCAAAACATTAACTCTGAAAGTTGAATGGCATATTAGTGTCTTTGGGCCCATGCTTGTGTTTGTTTAAATATGATTTATGAATGGTGAATTATGGATAATGAATTAAATGAATGAGATGTGATATTATGAAGTATGACATGATAAGTAAATGTAATGTTGTGATATGATTATATAACATAAATGAATTATTGAAAGGAGATGTGGTTTGTGAAGTTATATGAAATATGCAATTATAAAGTATAAAATGATATATATGATATGTATGAAATGAAATTGGTAAGTATCATTATATGAAGGTTCTATCAATTTATTGAACTATGTTTGATGGTTATGTTATATATATGTATATGTAAATCATATATGAGATTAATAGGAATATATGAAGAATGCATATATAAAAGAGGAAAACAGAGTAAGAAAATGATAAAATGTGAGGCTAAACATATGAGGTATGTATCCTTTGTATTGCATATTTTAATGTTTACTTGTTCTACTAAGCTTTCGAGCTTAGCGCGGTTATGTTAATCGCGCAGGTAAATGGGTGATGGAGCTGGAGTTAAGTCAGTATGTCACGAAGAGAGCAAGTATAGTTCGAGACCAACTAGATGGTGGTGCATGCATGTAACAATTAATTATATTGTATTTTCATAAGAATGTATTCATATGTATAAATGAACCTATTGAAGAGACAATGTAATTTATATATATATGTATTATTATCAAAAGGATATTGATTTTGAAAGTACTTTTATATATTTCAATATAATGATATGATTTTGGAATGAAAGTAAAGATTTTAAATTTGTGATAACTAGTGACATCCTTATACTTTATATACCTACTGTATGTATACGAGGTATATGTATAGTACTTATATAGAGTATTGGGGTGTTACAATTATTTTGGTATCAGAGCTTAGGTTCGAGATTCTCGACCTAAGTAAAATTAAAAAGAGAAAATTTTGAAAAGCTTAAAGAGAAATAAAAAGAAAAGTTTAAAAAAGAAATGATGATAAATGAAGAATGAAAAGAATGAAATTTTTGATACATGCATATGCATTAACACCTAGGTTGGTCTCAAATGTGGTATTATGTGAATTGAAGTGTATTTGAATTGTATGAGATTGATAATAATGTGTGAATGAAGTTTTACATGAATGGAAATTAAAGAAAGAATAATGTGGGAAAATGTATATGAGTTTAATTGTTAAATTCAAGAATGGGAATTTATTCAAGTAAAATTTTTGATTATTGATGTGCTTGAGATGTAAAAGAAATGATTAAAAGAATAAAGTTGAGAATGAGTTAATAATTAAATCAAGATTAAAGTATGTAATATTTCCTCTACAACTTTAATATCTTTCTAATAAATCTTATGTTTGGATTTCTAGAAAGAGGAAATAATGTTGGATGGGTGATATGAATAGATATGTTGCTAAATGAAGAGAATATGGTGGTATATTGAATGAGTTGATGGGTATAGACAAAGTTTGATCATTTAAGGTTGAAATATGTAAAGTTAAAGTTTTTTTTTTAAAAAGGAAAAGAGATGATGTTGGTTAAATAAGAAGATATAATGGTGTTGTTTGCATTGTTGTTTTAAATGCAAACATTGTGGTTTTAATGTTAGAAATGTGATATGCTTGAGTGTTGTTAAAGCTCATGTTAATGGTGGTAAGATGTAACATTTGAATTTGTTTGAATGAGCTTTATTAATTGTGAAAGAATATACCTTGAGGTTGTTTTGTAATGTGTATATATATATAAGATGTTTTTCTTAAGTTGATACAAAGAAAATAAGATGAGTAAATGGAAGTTTGAATAAAATAGTAAGTTGAGAGTTTATAATGTTAATGGAACTTGGATAAAGGTTATTTAAACATCGATAGTTTAATGTAAGTTAAATCTATGAACTATGAGGAATGAGTATTATAGAATATGAGAATGATTACGCTTGCATTGACAAACTTGTACAAAGTTAGGTCATGTGATAAGATTGATAGTGAGAAGTGGATGAATCAATGTTGGTTCAAGAAATTGAGATTTGTGATAACAAGACTTGGAAAGTGTATAGAGGTTATTGGACTCAATGTGTATATGATTGGATGTAATGTACATACGTATAAATATATGAGTACTATATATATGTTGAAAGGTAAATAAATATGAGAGAGATATCATCTTAGTAATGTGATTAAGATTTTGTGAAGTATTATCATGGTTAGAATATATATATATATATGTGTGTGTTGAGTTAAAAAAAATAATTTACGTTATGTCAAATAGGAATAAGAATGAGGTTGTTTAATGAGAAATAATAAATGTTAAATTGTGTTGAAAATATGTAAAAGAGGAATTAAATAAAATTGTATGATTATATGTATACATGTATAGAAAGTGTGGAAGGAGCTTTTTGATATGAATGTAATTGTAAAATGTAAGAAATGTGGAAAGTAAATCACATTATGAATGTGATCTATGGATGTGTTATACAATTGCATGTTTGATGATATAGGAAATGACATTGTGTGTAGTAGTGGACCTAAGAGAGATTAGGCCTTAATTGACGCAAAGATTATGGGATGAAATGAAAAACGAGAATAAACTTGAGAATTGTTGGATAGTGAAATTGTTATGGAAATGAGGATTGATTTGGGATATAGTGGATAGTAATATTGTTATGGAAATAATTAAATTGAGTTATCATAAATGTTATGGACTCAAGGTAATTGTGTGAGAAAAGGTTATATGTATATGTGTATTATAAGAGATTGTAAGGGAAAAAGAAAGTATAAGGTATGATGTTTTTGGAAAAAGATAATATTGTTGTATATAAGATAAGCTAATGATGATTAAATAATTAAGAGTAAATTGTTTTGAGATAGAGTTGAAATGTGTTAACTTTTAATATGGAAAAAGTTTGGAGAATGAATATGTGATAATTGTGATACAATCACAGTATTGATGTATAAGTTTCAGATGTAACCATTAATCTCCTTTGGCCATATGAATTGTATATTGAGTTGGCCGGATAGTTTGGTTATCCATAGAATTGGAACTAAGAAAATGTGGTTATTATACAGCTTTGATAAGATTGATAATTATGTTCTAGAATCGTGGCTAAAGGTTATGATGGGTGAATTGTATTTTTTATAATTTTTGTGTTAACAATTTAGTTAAAATTTTGGAAAAGAAAAGAAAGGAAAGAGAATTGGGGAAATACTTTAAGTTATAAATAATATGAGAAAAAGGTAATTATTGTAAGTGTAGTAATGGTATGAAAGGTGAGGAGATAATAATGGAAGAAATTGCAGAAGGTGATTGAAAGCTATATTGAATATGTTTATGGTATAAAGAAAATAAGTGGATGGGTTTAAAAATTTAAGTGAGTAAACTATGAGTAATAAGTATGGTATGAGATAATTATGAAATTTTGATGGGAATTGTTTTGAGATAATGAAAGGTAAATTATGTGTATATTGAAATATAAGTTGAAGTGGATTGTTATTCATGATAAATTTAAATAAGTTAATTATTGATTTGAATCAAACAAGATTGAGATGTTAGTATATTGTGGAGAATAGATCAATTGATCTAGATTTTTGCTATAATTGTGAATTATTATTGAGATTTAATATGTATAGTTGTACTAAAGGTATAAGAAATAGATAATGATGTATACAATGTAATATTCGGATCGATGAACGGACATGAATCAATTGAATTATATTAATTATAATGATGAAAAAAAGGGAAAAAGTTGATTTCCTATAAGGTAAGTTCAAAAGTTTTATGTTAGTATTGATGTTAAGTGAGAAAATACTAAAGAAGGAATGAAGTGTATGAGAAATAAGAATATTATTATCAATGAAGGTTTGATAAATGTTTGTTTTAAGGATGATTGTAATGATGGGATAATCAATATTAAGATATAAGTCAATGATCTTTAAGGTTAAAGTTAAGAGAATAGTTATAAAGAGATGAAGTGATTAAATATTTTGAATGTAATAATGGAATGTAACATAAATATATTGTAAGATGATGGAATTTTTGTATATAGATAAGGTATTTGAGAAAATAATGAGTTATTTTGAATATTGGATAAAAATGTAATAAGATATAAAGGTTTATATCATGACAAGTTATGGAATTGAATAATATAATTGACTCTAAGGGGGAGAGTGCAAACTATGTGATTTGATGAAATCAGAATATAAGAATACAATTAATGTCATATGAAGATTTAAAATGGTGTATTGTTAAGAATGGAGTGTTATTATACTGAGTAATTTCGAGGACGAAATTATTTAAGGGGGAGAGAATTGTAATATCCCAAACTGTGCCTTAGAAGTTGTGATATTATTGTTATAAGGGGATTGAATGTATATATGTTAAGTTGATAAGACAAGAAAATTTAAGAGAGAATGTTTATGTGTTGTTTGAAAAGAAAGCAAAGTGTGGAGAGAATGTATATTTAGTGTATATGGCAATATATATAACATATATGTTGGTCAAATGGAAAGTCAAGAAAAGAAGATATTTATTTTGTGGATTGTGAAATTACTAAAAAGGGTATTTGATTATAAAGAAAGGAAGTTTTGGTGAAGGATATTTTAGTAATTATTATTATTATTATTATTATATATATATATATTGGGGATAAGAACAAAGAAAAGAAGATTCTTTCTTCTTCTTCTTCTTCTTCTTCTTCTTCTTCTTCGTGTACGAGACAGAGAGAGAGAGAGAGAGAGAGAGAGAGGTTCTTCTTCTTGGACGAGAAAGAGAGAGAGAGAGATGATTTATACACCAAATTCTTAAGGATTTTTAGAGGATTGAAGATGGAGATGAGGATTTGACAAGATATTTAAGTAAGTTTCTTCTTGATTCTCTTGTTTCTTTGAGTTGTGTGGATATTTGATTGGGTTTGGTGATTGATGATTGTTGGTAAGTTATGTGTGTGTGTGTTGAATTGGTAATTTTGATGGTGATAATATGATTAATTGATATGGATGATGATGAATTGTTGAGTAAGGGTTTAGTTTAATGAATTTGGGGATTTGATTAATTAATACATGGATGATGTTTATAATGATGATTGGTGTGTGTTTTAAGTGTTGTTGGTGTTTTTGTAAGTTTGTTATGGTTTTGGGTGTGTTTGGTGAAGATTGTTTGGAGTGGATGATGGCTAAAAGAAGTGTTTTGTTAGATGTTGTTTTGTGTTGATCGAAATCTAGGTTTTTTAGCCTGACAGGCCCATGGACACGGCCAGATTGTTAGGCGTGTCGTTGGTTTTGTTTTTGGGGTTTGTAAAACGAGCAGTGACACACCCATGTCACTGAGCGTGTCGCAAGTTCTGTGTGACAGTAGAATTGACACGACCAGTAACACGCCCGTGTTATTGAGCGTGTCATAGCTACTGTGAGTTTGGAGAATTGACACGGCCATGAACACGTTCATGTTGTGGGACGTGTCAATATGTTTGAGATACATAAGGTATTACACGCCCAGTGACACGCCCGTGGTTATGAGCGTGTCAATGTTTCTGTGTTGGGGAGTTAGGGCACGATCAGGAACACGCCCGTGTGGGTGAGCGTGTCATGTGTTGAGTTTGCCCTAGTTGATTCTTATTTATATTATCTCATGTGTATGATCACTTTTGGATTAGGTTTTTAAGAGATTGAATGGCCCTAATCCAAATATTGAAGAATCTAAGGAAGAGAAGTCTAAGTGGGTGTGAGTTTCTTTGAAGGTAAGTACAAAACCTTATTTGCTTATATATATTTATATGACTTGGAACATTAGTACATTTGATGATAAATGTATTAAGTAATCTATTATATAATTGATAAATATGTATATAAATAATGTATATGTTATGAAATACAAAAGATATGAGGGTATAATCAAATATGTGAAATGCGAAAGCATCCAATGTATATATGTGTTATGAAAGGTGAAAGGTGTGAGGATAGGATAATGCAATTAATTGTGTATACTTGAATGATGAATGGTTATGTATATGTATATATGTATATATATATATAAGATGAAGTATGAAATGTATGTGATATGGAATATGAATGATATGATTTGCATGATGCAAATGATATGATGAATGATTATATATGTGTTAATGGTGAAATATGAAATGTGGATTGAGAAATGATGATGAATGAAGCCATTGTGATTGGCTATAAAGATTTGAAAGAATGATGATGAATGAAGCCATTGTGATTGGCTATAAAGATTTGAAAGAAACAATTGAGGCATGTTTGCCTAAATGATGCCATTGTGATTGGCTATGATGATGTAAATGATGATTGAGGCATGTTTGCCTAAATGATGATAAGAATGAGAATGAAATTGATAATGAAATAAAGAATGAATTGTGTGTCTAATATGTTATTCATTTTTAGAGTTTTGTTGTTGGTGGCATGCCTATTAGTAACAATCTCTTGAAGTTAGGTTGGATTTGATCCTTGAAGCCAAGTTGGGTTGAAGTTTAACATGTTTTACTCCCCTTGAAGCTTGGTTGGGTCTAGTCCTTGAAGCCTAATTGAGATGTTACAACCCTTAAAGCTAGGTTGGGTTTTGTTCTTGAAGCCAAGTTGGGTTGATACTTAGCATGCTTTGTTCCCCTTGAAGCTTGGTTGAACATAATCCTTGAAGCCTAGTTGGGATAATGATAATGATAAATGTGATAAATAAACCAAAACATTAACTCTGAAAGTTGAATGGCATATTAGTGTCTTTGGGCCCATGCTTGTGTTTGTTTAAATATGATTTATGAATGGTGAATTATGGATAATGAATTAAATGAATGAGATGTGATATTATGAAGTATGACATGATAAGTAAATGTAATGTTGTGATATGATTATATAACATAAATGAATTATTGAAAGGAGATGTGGTTTGTGAAGTTATATGAAATATGCAATTATAAAGTATAAAATGATATATATGATATGTATGAAATGAAATTGGTAAGTATCATTATATGAAGGTTCTATCAATTTATTGAACTATGTTTGATGGTTATGTTATATATATGTATATGTAAATCATATATGAGATTAATAGGAATATATGAAGAATGCATATATAAAAGAGGAAAACAGAGTAAGAAAATGATAAAACGTGAGGCTAAACATATGAGGTATGTATCCTTTGTATTGCATATTTTAATGTTTACTTGTTCTACTAAGCTTTCGAGCTTAGCGCGGTTATGTTAATCGCGCAGGTAAATGGGTGATGGAGCTGGAGTTAAGTCAGTATGTCACGAAGAGAGCAAGTATAGTTCGAGACCAACTAGATGGTGGTGCATGCATGTAACAATTAATTATATTGTATTTTCATAAGAATGTATTCATATGTATAAATGAACCTATTGAAGAGACAATGTAATTTATATATATATGTATTATTATCAAAAGGATATTGATTTTGAAAGTACTTTTATATATTTCAATATAATGATATGATTTTGGAATGAAAGTAATGATTTTAAATTTGTGATAACTAGTGACATCCTTATACTTTATATACCTACTGTATGTATACGAGGTATATGTATAGTACTTATATAGAGTATTGGGGTGTTACAATTCTATTCAATTTTTAGAGTTTTGTTGTTGGTGGCATGCCTAAAAGTAGCAATCCCTTGAAGCTAGGTTGGGCTTGGTCCTTGAAGCCTAGTTGAGTGATGTTGTGCTCCCCTTGAAGCTAGGTTGGGCCTAGTCCTTGAAGCCTAGTTGGGATGTTACATATGAGGTAATTCTCATTGTGATTATGATTCGCCTTCGGGCTAGATAAATGTGATTATTGGACCAAAGCAGTAACTCTGGAATTTGAATGGCATATTAGATTCTTTTGGGCCCATGCTTGTCTTTGCTTTAATGTGAATTATGAATGATGGAACAATTGAATAATATAATGAAATTTAATGTTATGAAATATGTTATCCTTGTGTATTGTTGCTAGTTCTTGAAAGTTTGACATTGGCACTACATTTGAACTATATTTTTATTAAGGTTTGTATCACTAAGCTTTTGGCTTAGCGCGATTATGATTTATCGCGCAGGTGACAGTGTAGATCCGATTGAGCAGGAGAGTTCAGCTAGACCGAGTCTAGTCTAGGCTTTAGATTGTGAGAGCAATGTTGATTTGGACATCAAGATCAAGCATGTATAAATTTTATAATTTTGTAAATATTGATTTTAATGTAAACATATGTACATTCCGCTCCTTATTAAAAAAATGTTTTGGATAATCTTTTTGGTAATGAAATCAAATATGTTTTAACAATTAATATATCACCTATTATTTTTATGATGTCAATTGTATGTTTTAAGATTATACAAATTTTATAGGTGATGATTTGATGTTAAAGTTTAAAGATTGGTTTGTTTAAAATGGATTGTGACACTCTTGTATTCGGTATACGTATATTACATATGTGGGTGTATGTGGTGTGCGTATATGGGGTACAAGGGTATTACAAGTAAAATCCTTATTGGCACATATTTACTACAAAACCCCACTTCCCTTATATGAGCTCATTTCAAAAAACTAATCAATATTTTATCATATACTCATCATTCCTATCCATTTTAGCAATTAACACTACTTCCTTTCTCTAACTATAGCGAACATATTCATAAAACTAAAGAATTAAAGCTTTAAAGAGAGAAAACTTGCTTGTTTTCTTAATTTTTCTTCGAAATCCCCTTAATTCTCTTTAATTTCTTGTAAAATTGGATAGTTCCAAAGCAAGATCTCTCTCTCTCCCTATACGTCCATGGCTATGGAGAAGGAAGAAGAAGACATTGATTTTTGATTCTTTCTTATTTCCTATCCATAAATTGTAATACCCCAATGTGTGCCCTGGAAGTTTGGATATAATTGTTGTTTGTTTGAAGAATGTGTATATGTTATGTTGATAAGGAAAGAAATTGGAAGAGAATGTTTATGTGTTGTTTGGAAGGAAAGCATTGTGTAGAGAGAAATTGTATATGTTGGGTATATGGTAAAATATATAATATATATGTTAGTTAAAGTGCATAGTCAAGGAAAGAAGATATTTTAAATGGTTAAGTGTAAAATTACCAAAGTGGGCAAGAGATGATAATAAGGACAAAGAGAAAAAGAAAGTCAAAGATTGGAAAAAAGATGTGTGGTGAAGATTTGTTTATGTATTTATTTATTTATTTATTTATTTATTATTATTATTATTATTATTATTATTAATTATGCAAAGGATAAGAACGAAGGAAAGAGGAAAGTCTTTCTTTCTTTCATTCTTCTCCTTCGTCTTCTTCTTTTCTGTTTGGACGAGAGAGAGAGAGAGAGAGAGAGAAGCTAGAGAGAGAGAGAGAGAGAGGTGATTTTTGTTTCTATTTGCATCAAAGACTAAAGGATATCAAGAGATTGCTAGTGGATATTGAAGATTTGGATAAGAATCCAAGTAAGTACCTCTTTCTTTGAATTGATTTCTATGGATTGAATTGGGTTTTGATGTGATTAAGGTGTGATGTTAAGTTGAGAAGTTATATTGTTGTTGATTTTGGGAAGTGTTGGAGTTGAGATTGTTTTAGGATTTTGAAGTGTTACATGATGTTTTGCTTGAGTTTGCTTTATTATTTCCATAGATCTTCATATGGTTGATGTTTGTTGGAATTTTTGACTTTGGATTGAGATTTTGGCCGAAGGCAGAAGACTTCTGGATGCCACGCCCGTGGCCTTGGTTGGCCATGGCCGTGGCCATTGGTAATTGTTGATGCCACGGCCGTGGGAGGATGGAACATTTTGGGCAGAAGTGGATTGTATCCCACGCCCGTGGGGATTGAGTTGGCCACGGCCGTGGGCTACTATGTGTGATGTTGAATGATATTTTATGATTTAAAGGTCTAGTAAGAAGTTATTAATTAATTAAATGATACTAGAATTGATGGATTGTATTATTTGTGGATTAGGGTTTGATATAAAGTGAATTTCCCTAATTTGGGAAGTGAAGAATCTTGGAAAAGGAAAGTGTTGATAGTGTGTGGAGTGTTATTGAGGTAAGTACAAACTTACCTAGATGCATTCTTTTATGTGATTTTAAGATTTAAAATAATGTTAAGTAAATTATTATATGGTTAAGCTAATGTGACTTGTATAGTGGGAAAGAGAAGAGGATCATTCAACAAGGTATGAGCTATGCAATTTATTATGATAAACACTTTTATGAAGAATTACTTTAATGTACTTTGTAATGTTATAGCAATGATGTTATATGTATAATGTGAATGATATGATTGAATAATGAAGTATTCATTTGGTTGATGTAATTGATGTTGAGTATTATAATGATGATGCATATGATACTATATGAACAATACTATGTTCATGTATTGTGAATCTTGTGAATTGTATTGTGCTATATGAATAAGGTATTTTGTAATGCTATAGCAATGATGCTATATGTATAATGTAAATGAGGTGATGAGGTAATTGATTATGGATACATGAATAATGAAATATGAAGCCATTGTGATTGGCTATGATGATATCAATGAAATAGTTGAGGCATGATTGCCTAATGAATTGTGAATTGTGAAATAAGAAATGAATTGAGAAAAGAAGTTTATACTGAAATGATTGTATACCTAATATGTTGATTCAACTTTCAGAGTTCTGTATTTGGCGGCATGCCTATGAATCACTGGATAGGCGAAATGGGAGGCCCGTAAGCCGAATCCAGTTGAAAAATGTGATTCTTGGAATGATGGTGAAATGGGAGGCCCGTAAACCACTTCCAAATGAAATATGAAATGTGAAGTTTGTGAGGTGAAATGGGAGGCCCGTAAACCTCATAAACAAGTAACAGTCTAGCCGGGTTGAGGATCTCCTCGATTAGTCGGGTTGATGGTCCAAGAGACTGGGTCTGTTACGCTATCCATGGATAGAGATATGATATATGTTGCCTACGGGCTTGATTATTGTGATTATGGACCAAAACAGTAACTCTGAACTTTGAATGACATATTAGTGTCTTTTGGGCCCGAGTCTGTCTTTGTTGTTAATGTGATGTATATACATGTTGAAATAAATGAGTAATGAGATCTATGTTGCCTTTGTTGAAAATGTGAGTATTGGTGATAGATTGTGGTTGTTAATAATGATAGTCTTTGTGGAAAATGTGGTTCATGAATGGTAAATTGTGAATAAAGTGATGTTATGAAACATTACACATAAGGTGTGTATTGATATATTGACTATGAGTATTACTAGTGGTTTATGGTTGATTATAAAGACTTGTATATATATATGTAATATGTGAATGTAGTTGATATTAATGAAAAGTGCAATTAGAAATGAAAAACATGATAAGAAGTTATTAATATGTGAAATTTCTATAAGGTATGTTTATATGTTATATTTGTACTACTAAGCTCTTGGCTTAGCGCGGATATGTATTCGTGCAGGTGTCTATGTGGAGGATATGAAGTCTTTAGTTATGCCACAAGAAGGATATAAGTTGTCAAGACCAACTAGAGGGTGATGCATACATGTAAAATCATTATTTATGATGTATTTCTAACAAGAGTATATGTATATGTACAAATGAAGTTTTGATGAAGATAAGAATATGTATATACATAAGATCATTAAGAATATAATGATTTGTAAATGTTCTTTAAAATTAATGTATTGTGATTTAAATTATGTTAAAGGTTTTTAAAATATGACAGAAAGTGACATCCTTTTACTGTATATACTTACTGTATGTATACCAGGTGTATGTATAGTACTTATATGGAGTATTAGGGTGTTACAATTATTTTGGTATCAGAGCTTAGGTTCGATATTCTCGGCCTAAGTGAAAGTAAAAAGAGTTTTGAAAAGTTTAAAAAGAAGTAAAAAGAAAGAGTTTTGAAATGTAATTGGTAAGACATGCATATGCATTCACATCTAGGTTGGTCTCCAACGTGGCATTATGTGATTTGTGATGAATTTGAATTACATGAGATAGATGATGGTGTGTAAATGAGGTTTTATATGAAAGCAAATTTTGAAATGTTGATAATTGAAAAATGGTAGTAATATAAATACATGACATGAAATTTATAAGTAAAAAGTTTGATTATTGATATGTGTTTGACATATAGAGAAATGAACGAAAGAATAAAAATTGAAAATGAATTGGGAAACAAAATTAATATAAGAGTGTGCACTCTTTTCTCTATATTTTGAATCTCTTTGTAATAGAGGTTATGTTTGGTTTGCTAGATAGAGGAAGTCATGTTGGTTTGTAAATATTGAAAGATATGTTATTGAAATGAGAAAAGTATGGTTGGATATTGAATGAGTTGAGTAGTATTAACAAAGTGTAATTAATGTAAGTTTGGGATATATATAGATATAAAATTAAAGTTTTGTAATAAGGAAAGAGAGATGATATTGATTAAGTAAGTATATAAGTTGATATTATTATTTTAATAAGAATATGGTAAAATCAATGTTAGAAATGTGAGATACTTAGATATTGTAAAAGCTCATGGAAATGGTGGTAATTTGTGATATTTGAGATTTTTGAAATGAGCTTGATAATTATGAAAATTATATGCTTGATATTGCTTAGTGATATATATATGAGATGTTGTTAAAGTGATATTAAGAAAATATGAGTTTGACAAATTGAAGTTTAAGTGAAGTAGTAAGTTGAAAAGTTAAAGTTTTAGTGGAATTTGATAAAGATTTTTGGGATATTGATGGTTTAATGTATATTCAAGATATGAGTTAGGTGAAATGATTATTATTGTACATGAAAGTATTATGAATTGAGTAATATGATTGGTAGTATGAGAATTTGTTTTGAAGTAAAAAGGGAAATGGATAAGTGAATGAAAATGAGTTATTTAAAGTCATTATATTGTAAAGGGTAAAAATGGATATGGAAGTATATTAAACGCTTTTATAGATGAAAATGAAAGAGATGTCACATTAGGAATGTGGCTAAGATGGATGTGAAGTGTTATTATAGTCAGAATATATGTATACTTTTGTTATGTGAATAAATGCTTTACATCACGTAGGAAGAATGAAAATGATAATGTTTAAAGGAGAGTAATGAATATTAAATTTGTAGGATGATATGTCAACGAGAAATTTAATAAGATTGCATAATTAAGTGTATACGTATATAGAAAAAGTAAGATGAGTTCTTCGATAGGAATGTAATGGTATTATGTGAAGAATGTGAAAAAGTAAGAAACATTGTGAATGTATATGGAATGTGTTTACTATCCTATGTAATTGCATTTTAAATGGTATGGGAAAATAATAATACATGTGGTAGTATATTTAAGGAAGTGATAAACATTGAATTTGTATTGTATGTATGAGCAAATAATTAAGTGTATATATGTAAATGATGTGTGACATGAATTTTGTGAATCACAAAATAAAGGTAACTTATGAATATGTATGAGGTATAATTATAGAATTAGTAATGTGGGAATGATGTTGTATGTATTGGAGGACCTAAGAGAAAGTAGGCCTTGAACTGTGTAAAGCGAAATGGATTATATGAGGAAAGTGAGTATAGCATAGATTTGAGTAATATTGGATGAAGGAAATTGTTATGGTGAGCATTAAACGTGACGATCATATGATATTTAAAGTCTCAAAATATTCACATATAAAAAGTTCTATGTAATTATATTACAAGAGATTGTAAATGGATTAGAAATGAAGTGACGAATAGAAATTGTATAAGAACTGTAAATGATTGAATATGTATATAATATTATTGTTGAAACGTGATTTAAGTTAATAAAGATCATATAATCGAATGCAAATTTGGTTGAAACAGAGTTGGAATGTGTTAATTTTTGATATAGCAAGAATGTAAAGGAGGAATATGTAATCTTTGAGATACACCGTAGCTTTGCATTTGTAAGGATTGAAAATAAAATTATATAAGAATAGAATTGATTTGTAAGTTCCGAGCTTGAATATTAATCTCTTATGGCCATGTGTTTTGTTCAGTATATTTGATCGATTAACTTATTATCCATGAATTTGGGTCTTGGATAATATGATTGTAATACAGGTTTGGTGAGATTGGAATTTTGTTTGGATAGTATAGTTAAAAGTTGAGATGAATAAGGTTGTGCCTTAGCATTTTATGTTAAGAATTTGGTTATATTTATGAAGGTAAAGAGAGAAAGGAAATTATGGAAGTGTTTTGAGTTAGGATAATATAACAATGATATGAAATGTAAGAAGATAATAAAAAAAGGGAGAAATTGTAAAATGTGATTGAGAGTTATACTAAATATATTTATGATGTGTAATGAATAAATTGGAGGTTAAAGTGAATAGACCATGTGTATATTGAAAGATAATTTGAAGCGATTTGTTATTATAATAATTGGATTGAATATGGATTGGAAGTGATCAAGAATTGAATGTAAATTTGCTCTAATGAAATTAGGTTATATACATATACATATATGTATATGGTGAAATTTTATGATAAGTTAAATAAATTAATTGTTGGTTGGAATTGGACCGTATTGGAATGTGGGTATATTGTGACAGGTAGATCAATGGATCTAAAATTGGTTAAGATTATGAATCATTATTGAATTTAATGTGTATAGTAGTAGTACCAAGAGTGTAATTATTTACATGGTAATGTATATGATGTAAAATTTTAAAGTGTAATTGGATGAATGAATGAAGTTATAGTAATTGTAAATCTTGATATGAAGAGAAAGATTGGTTACTTATAAAATAAGTTGAAAAATAATGTATTAATATGTAAGTTAAGTGAAAAGCATGCTAAAGAAGTAACTCCATTTATGAAAAATAAGGATTTTGTTATCCATTAAGGTTTGATAAATGTCTATTTAGACAGTGATTGTAATGACGGGATAAATAATGCTAAGATACAAACCAAAAATCGTTATGGCTAAAGTTAGGAAAGTAATTACAAAGAGGTGAAGGAGCAAAATATATTGAATATAGAAATTTGATTAAATATAAGTGTACTATAAAATGATTTGATTCTGGTATTAAGATATTAGTAGGAAGTGTGATGAGTGCTTTTGAATGTATGATCAAGGAAGTAATGAGATATATAAATATATAGAATGATGAGTTAAAGGATTTAAAGAAGTTAATTAACTTTAAGGGGAGAGTGGAAGTTATATGGTTTGATGACATAATAACTTAAGCATATACTTGACTTCGTATGGAAGTTAAGATAGTACTTTATTAAGAATTAATTGTTACAGTACTGATAATTTCGAGGACGAAATTATTTAAGGGGGAGAGAATTGTAATACCCCAATGTGTGCCCTGGAAGTTTGGATATAATTGTTGTTTGTTTGAAGAATGTGTATATGTTATGTTGATAAGGAAAGAAATTGGAAGAGAATGTTTATGTGTTGTTTGGAAGGAAAGCATTGTGTAGAGAGAAATTGTATATGTTGGGTATATGGTAAAATATATAATATATATGTTAGTTAAAGTGCATAGTCAAGGAAAGAAGATATTTTAAATGGTTAAGTGTAAAATTACCAAAGTGGGCAAGAGATGATAATAAGGACAAAGAGAAAAAGAAAGTCAAAGATTGGAAAAAAGATGTGTGGTGGAGATTTGTTTATGTATTTATTTATTTATTTATTTATTTATTATTATTATTATTATTATTATTAATTATGCAAAGGATAAGAACGAAGGAAAGAGGAAAGTCTTTCTTTCTTTCATTCTTCTCCTTCGTCTTCTTCTTTTCTGTTTGGACGAGAGAGAGAGAGAGAGAGAGAGAGAGAGAGAGAAGCTAGAGAGAGAGAGAGAGAGAGAGAGAGGTGATTTTTGTTTCTATTTGCATCAAAGACTAAAGGATATCAAGAGATTGCTAGTGGATATTGAAGATTTGGATAAGAATCCAAGTAAGTACCTCTTTCTTTGAATTGATTTCTATGGATTGAATTGGGTTTTGATGTGATTAAGGTGTGATGTTAAGTTGAGAAGTTATATTGTTGTTGATTTTGGGAAGTGTTGGAGTTGAGATTGTTTTAGGATTTTGAAGTGTTACATGATGTTTTGCTTGAGTTTGCTTTATTATTTCCATAGATCTTCATATGGTTGATGTTTGTTGGAATTTTTGACTTTGGATTGAGATTTTGGCCGAAGGCAGAAGACTTCTGGATGCCACGCCCGTGGCCTTGGTTGGCCATGGCCGTGGCCATTGGTAATTGTTGATGCCACGGCCGTGGGAGGATGGAACATTTTGGGCAGAAGTGGATTGTATCCCACGCCCGTGGGGATTGAGTTGGCCACGGCCGTGGGCTACTATGTGTGATGTTGAATGATATTTTATGATTTAAAGGTCTAGTAAGAAGTTATTAATTAATTAAATGATACTAGAATTGATGGATTGTATTATTTGTGGATTAGGGTTTGATATAAAGTGAATTGCCCTAATTTGGAAAGTGAAGAATCTTGGAAAAGGAAAGTGTTGATAGTGTGTGGAGTGTTATTGAGGTAAGTACAAACTTACCTAGATGCATTCTTTTATGTGATTTTAAGATTTAAAATAATGTTAAGTAAATTATTATATGGTTAAGCTAATGTGACTTGTATAGTGGGAAAGAGAAGAGGATCATTCAACAAGGTATGAGCTATGCAATTTATTATGATAAACACTTTTATGAAGAATTACTTTAATGTACTTTGTAATGTTATAGCAATGATGTTATATGTATAATGTGAATGATATGATTGAATAATGAAGTATTCATTTGGTTGATGTAATTGATGTTGAGTATTATAATGATGATGCATATGATACTATATGAACAATACTATGTTCATGTATTGTGAATCTTGTGAATTGTATTATGCTATATGAATAAGGTATTTTGTAATGCTATAGCAATGATGCTATATGTATAATGTAAATGAGGTGATGAGGTAATTGATTATGGATACATGAATAATGAAATATGAAGCCATTGTGATTGGCTATGATGATATCAATGAAATAGTTGAGGCATGATTGCCTAATGAATTGTGAATTGTGAAATAAGAAATGAATTGAGAAAAGAAGTTTATACTGAAATGATTGTATACCTAATATGTTGATTCAACTTTCAGAGTTCTGTATTTGGCGGCATGCCTATGAATCACTGGATAGGCGAAATGGGAGGCCCGTAAGCCGAATCCAGTTGAAAAATGTGATTCTTGGAATGATGGTGAAATGGGAGGCCCGTAAACCACTTCCAAATGAAATATGAAATGTGAAGTTTGTGAGGTGAAATGGGAGGCCCGTAAACCTCATAAACAAGTAACAGTCTAGCCGGGTTGAGGATCTCCTCGATTAGTCGGGTTGATGGTCCAAGAGACTGGGTCTGTTACGCTATCCATGGATAGAGATATGATATATGTTGCCTACGGGCTTGATTATTGTGATTATGGACCAAAACAGTAACTCTGAACTTTGAATGACATATTAGTGTCTTTTGGGCCCGAGTCTGTCTTTGTTGTTAATGTGATGTATATACATGTTGAAATAAATGAGTAATGAGATCTATGTTGCCTTTGTTGAAAATGTGAGTATTGGTGATAGATTGTGGTTGTTAATAATGATAGTCTTTGTGGAAAATGTGGTTCATGAATGGTAAATTATGAATAAAGTGATGTTATGAAACATTACACATAAGGTGTGTATTGATATATTGACTATGAGTATTACTAGTGGTTTATGGTTGATTATAAAGACTTGTATATATATATGTAATATGTGAATGTAGTTGATATTAATGAAAAGTGCAATTAGAAATGAAAAACATGATAAGAAGTTATTAATATGTGAAATTTCTATAAGGTATGTTTATATGTTATATTTGTACTACTAAGCTCTTGGCTTAGCGCGGATATGTATTCGTGCAGGTGTCTATGTGGAGGATATGAAGTCTTTAGTTATGCCACAAGAAGGATATAAGTTGTCAAGACCAACTAGAGGGCGATGCATACATGTAAAATCATTATTTATGATGTATTTCTAACAAGAGTATATGTATATGTACAAATGAAGTTTTGATAAAGATAAGAATATGTATATACATAAGATCATTAAGAATATAATGATTTGTAAATGTTCTTTAAAATTAATGTATTGTGATTTAAATTATGTTAAAGGTTTTTAAAATATGACAGAAAGTGACATCCTTTTACTGTATATACTTACTGTATGTATACCAGGTGTATGTATAGTACTTATATGGAGTATTAGGGTGTTACATAAATATAATTATATTAATTGTTCATTTGAATAATTAATTAATTAATTTTACTTTAATTCTCCACCACAAATCTCCTTCTTCCTTTGACATTTTTTTTCTTTTTCTTTCTTCTTTTTTTATAATTATAATTATCTCTTTTTCATCCATAATTATACACTACCTACTTATACTTCCTTTATATGTTACATATATTTAATGTATATGTATATATCTTATATATGTTACTTATATTTTGCATATATCATTATGTATATATTTATATAATGTGTATATATTATGTATGAATAATATATATTTAATATATATATTTATCCATATACTTATATATATACCATTTGTACCCTATGTACACATCAAATATACCATATATATATATATATATTATCACATATAATATATATATAACCAACATAAATAATATATAATATATATAATATGCATGTACTATGTATATGTAATATATATTTAATGAATATAAATACCCATATACACAATTAATGTGTATCCTATATACACATCAACTATAACTTATATGTGTATTAAATATAATAAGTATGTAATATATAAATCCAACATACACTATTAATATACACTATGTATATATTATGCATACACAAGGTATACATTGAGTATATACAACATTTATACCCCAAATAGTTTTTTAATTTCTTCAAAATTACGGATATTATATTTTTAATAGATTTTTGGTCTACTTTTAAAATGAAATTCTATATTTCAACTCAATGATAATTTAAACTTATTTAGAAATACAAGTTGTGATCAAAATACCTCAATATTAAAATTTTTGTTTTTAATGCTTAAAAATAGAATTATTTTTAAAAAAAATTATAATTTAATTAATAAATAGCATGAATTTCAAATTTCAACCTTTTGATTAGTACACATAAATTTCAATATAAAAAATTATTTAATTTCAAATCTTTTATTTATTAAATTTATATTAAGAATACTTTGATTTAATAATAAAAATAAAATTGTAAAAAATTACATATTTAATTCTTTATTTTCTTCTTATGCTGAGTATTATTTTTGCCAATTGTATATGTAACACCTCTATATCCCGTATATGCACACTACATACTACTACACCTGTAATATACGTATACAAGATACAGGAGTGACACGATTTACTAAATAAACAAATCTTTTCTTTTAGCAATAATATATAAACCCAATTTTATCTTCTTCTACAATAATATAAGAAAACTTAAAATACTTCATATTATATTATAAACTATACTAGATAAAACATTTATTCATTATACAGCGGAAAATGTAGTGGTATTTACATATATAAATACATCAAAATCCATGTTTACAAAACATAAAGTTTATACATGTTTGACAGTTCGTCTTTGATCTTTAAGCCCACAATCAACACTTCAGAGTCTAGACTCAACTCGGTCTAGCTGAACTCTCTGGTTCTACCCTGTCACCTGCGCGATGAACCACAATCACGCTAAGCCATAGGCTTAGTGGTACAAACCACAATAACAATATGCTTTAATGCAATGTCAATGTCATACTTACAAGCAATAGAGATCATATTAAAAAATGCTATATCTCATAACATACATTTCATTATCTTATTCAATTGTTTTACCATTTATGATTCACATTAAAACAAAGACAAGCATGGGCCCAAAAAGGATCTAATATGTTATTCAAAGTTCAGAGTTACTGCTTTGGTCCATAATCACAATCATCAAGACCGTAGGCGATACATATATATATACCTATCCATGGATAGTGTAACAGACTCAGTCTCTTGAACCTCAACCCGGCTAGACCCTAGGGCCCCAGTATCTTGGTCCTCAACCCGGCTAGACTGTTACTGTTTTTGAGGCTTACGACCCAGTTTTTTCACCCCAAAAACATCATATTTCACATTTATCAGCTGGACTCGGCTTACTACCTGGTCTTTTCACCTGTCCAGTAATTTATAGGCATGCCGCCAAACCCAGAACTCTGAAAATTGAATAACATACTAGGCACACAATTATTTCATTTATCTCTTTATCAATCTCTTTCTCAATTCATTTCTCATTTCATTTCTCCTAATTAAACTAGGCAATCATGCCCCAATTATTTCATTTGCATTATCATAGCCAACAACAATGGCTTCACATCTCATCATTAAAGTATACACAACCAATTGCATTGAACATACATTTTGAATGATCATCATATCTTTCACATTATGCAAATCATAACATTAATCCAATATTTTAACAATGAAATATATTACTTAACACATTTACAACCAATTGTGTTAAGTCTCAAAATAATGTAAAGGTATGCAACCATGTAAGTTTGTACTTACCTCAAGAGCAACTCACACCAATCTATACACTTCCTCTACCAATAATACTTCACTACTTGGATTAGGGCAACTCAACCTCTTCACAACCTAATCCAAAAGGAATAATACACACTTACTTATAGATACACATGAATTTCAATACAATTATTCATCTATTAGACTCATACTAGACCCGTAGATCACAAATTACAAGCCAAAACCACTATATAGGTCCCCACGGGCGTGGCCCCACAACCCCATGACCGTGGGATAGCAAACGAGTCTGTCCACTTTACTTTAAAACCCCCCATGGTCGTGGACTTCAAGGGCCATGGGCGTGGCATTGGAACTTGCTTTGTTATCTCAAAATTTTTGAAGACACAGTCACACTTTCAATCCCACGGTCGTGTCCCTCACTTGCCACGACCGTGGCATTCATTTTGCCTCTGCTTCGGATCAAACTCATGTATTCTATGCGTTTAACTTCATTACACACAAACATATAGAAAATCTAAGATAATAATTGATCAAACTCAATATTTACATCAATCACCAATTCACAACCATAACATAAACATAACTCTTACTCTTCCAACACCAAACCTAACTCCTTCTCTTCAATTCAATCCCAAAATCACAATCAATTAAACCCAACACTCTCAAACACACCACAAACAAACATACTCATACTATCAATAATCAACCATCAAACTCAAATACAACTTAAAAGAAAACAAGAAAATCAAGTGGAAAACTTACCAAAGTTGATGAAACTTCTTAAATTTCCAACTTGATCACTTGAAACATCCTTCAATCTTGATTTTGGAAAATCAAAAACTCTCTTTCTCTCTTGCTTTGGAAGGTGCCTGCCATGAAGGAAAAGAAAAGAAGAAGAAGAAAGAATAATAGCAAAGTCAAACACTTACTAACCACTTAAACCTCCTTTTAAAATCCACCAAGCATTTTAATATTAAAATACTCTAAAATATCCTCTTCCACTCATTAATCCAATTTCCTATTAATTAATTTAAAATAATTAATTTATCTTCCTTTGACTTGTATTTGTTGTATATGTCACTATATATACAACATATACACTCTTCCCTTGCCTCTTTTCTCTTTCCATTTAAACATATACATTTATAACATTTAATTCAAATATAACAATAAGTATTCCAAAAATTTTAGGGTATACTTTGGGATATTACAATTCTCCCCCTCTAAAAAGAAATTTCATCCTCAAAATTACCTGATATCTAGTCTGAAACATCTGGGGATACTGATCTCGCATCGCTTGCTCACTCTCCCAAGTTGCCTCTTCCTTTGCATGATTCTTCCAAAGAACTTTTACAAGTGGCACTTTCTTATTTCTCAGCTCTTTCACGTCATGTGCCAAAATAGCAATTGGTTCTTCTTCAAAAGTTAAATCCGGATTCACTTCAATAGATTCAACGGACAGAACATGAGATGGATCTGATCTGTACCTCCGCAGCATAGAAACATGGAAGAAATTGTGAATTCTATCCAACTCAGGCGGCAAAGCAATTCGATAAGCAACTAGTCCAACTCTTTCTAATACTTCATAATGTCCAATAAAACGAGGACTTAACTTCTCTTTTCTACCAAATCTCAAAATCTTTTTCCAAGGAGATACTTTCAGAAATACTTTATCTCCAACATCAAACTCTATGTCTCTCATCTTCAAATCTGAATAAGATTTCTGCCGATCTGAAGCTGCTTTCAACCGATCCCGAATTATTTTCACTTTCTCTTCTGTTTCTTTAATCAAATCAGGACCCACCAATTTGCCTTCTCCAACTTCATTCCAACATAGAGGCGTTCTACATCTTCTACCATACAATGCCTCATATGGTGCCATTTTAATACTAGATTGATGACTGTTGTTATAAGCAAATTCCATTAATGGCGAAAATCTGTTCCGACTTCCAGAGAATTAAATGACACAGCTTCTCAACATGTCTTCTAA
This sequence comes from Garcia nutans, assembly GCA_947685225.1. NCBI lineage: Eukaryota > Viridiplantae > Streptophyta > Magnoliopsida > Malpighiales > Euphorbiaceae > Garcia > Garcia nutans. Next base: position 25,095,639 of record CANTUV010000044.1, read on the forward strand.
AATTTGTATCACTCTCTTTGACTGCCCATCTATCTGCGGATGAAAAGCAGTGCTAAAGTGCAATCGAGAACCCAAAGCACCATGTAAACTTTTCCAAAACCTTGAAGTAAACTGATGATCTCGATCAGACACCAAAGAAATTGGGACTCCATGTAACTTCACTATCTCATTGATATACAGCTCAGCCAACTTCTCAAGAGAATAGTCCATTCTAACTGGAATAAAATGAGCTGTCTTTGTCAATCGATCAACAATCACCCATATAGCATCATGCTTCTTCTGAGTCAAAGGCAAACCAGACACAAAATCCATTGTCACACGTTCCCATTTCCATTCAAGCACTGATAAAGGTTGAAGCAACCCTGTTGGAACTTGATGCTCAGCTTTCACCCTCTGACAAGTGAGACATTTAGACTCAAATTCCGCCATATCTCTCTTCATACCTAACCACCAGTAATGTTGCTTCAAATCCTAATACATCTTTGTACTCCAGGGTGCATAGCAAAAATCGGCTGGTGTGCTTCCTCTAAAATATTCTTTCTCAATCTTGCGTCATTAGGAACACACAATCTATCCTTAAACCAAAGGCTACCATTATCTCTCACATGGAATCCTCGGCTCTCCCCATTTTGGCAATCTGAAACAATCTTCTGAATTTTTTCATCAGCCAATTGAGCCTTTTTAATCTGATCCAACAACACTGGTCTCAAATGCAACTGAGCTAACAATGCACCATCATCACATGATTTAAAACTAGCATGCAACGCTCTCAACTCAATAAGCAACGAGAGCAAATAATCAATCAAACTTGCCAAAGACTTCCGACTCAAGGCATCAGCAACAACATTCGCCTTACCAGGATGATAATCAATCAAACAGTCGTAGTCTTTGATCAATTCTAGCCACCGTCTCTGCCGAAGATTAAGCTCTCTCTGAACCCCCAAATATTTCAAACTCTTATGATCCGTGTAAATGAAACACTTCTCCATATACAAGTAATGTCGCCAAATCTTCAAAGCAAAAACTATGGCTGCTAACTCCAAATCATGCGTCGGATAATTAAGCTCATGCGGCTTCAACTGCCGAGAAGCATAAGCTATAACTTTACCCTCTTGCATCAAAACACAACCTAAACCATTATGTGAAGCATCACTGTAAATCACATATGGTTTATCTTCCACAGGCAAGGTAAGAACATGAGCTCGAGTCAACATCTCCTTCAACTGCTCAAAACTTTCTTGACACTGATCTGACCACACAAATCTAACTCCCTTTCGAAGTAATCTGGTGAGTGGAGTAGCTATCAAAGAAAAACCTTTCACAAAGCGTCGGTAATAGCCTGCCAAACCCAGAAAACTTCTAACTTCAGTTACAGACTTTGGTGGACTCCAATCCAAAATGGCCTCAACTTTACTTGGATCAACTCTTATACCATCTGCTAAAACTATATGACCCAGAAAAGTCACTTGATCAAGCCAAAACTCACACTTCGATAGCTTAGCATACAATTGCTTCTCTCTCAAGGTCTGCAACACAATCCGTAGATGCTTGTCATGATCCTCTTCATTACATGAATACACCAAAATATCATCAATGAAGACCACCACAAACTGATCTAGGTAGGGCCTAAACACCCTATTCATCAAATCCATGAAAGCTGCAGGTGCATTCGTTAACCCAAAAGGCATCACCAAAAACTCATAATGCCCATACCTTGTGCGAAAAGCTGTCTTATGAACATCTTCAACTCTAACTCTCAACTAATGGTACCCTGATCTCAAATCAATCTTGAAAAATAATGTTGCTCCCTTCAACTGGTCGAAGAGATCATCAATCCGAGGTAAAGGATACTTATTCTTGATAGTCACCTTATTCAATTGCCTATAATCGATGCACAACCTCAAAGTACCATCCTTCTTCTTCACAAACAAAACAAGAGCTCCCCACGGAGAAACACTAGGGTGAACAAACCCTTTATCCAACAACTCCTGCAACTGCACCTTTAACTCTCTCAACTCAGCAGGTGCCATTTGATAAGGAGTAATAGAGATGGGAGTGGTACCATGTTAGGAAATCATAGAGATCACTGCAAACAAAAACACGCAGCGGAAAAATATTTGATCTCTGATTTCCCACCAGGATCCATGCTGTTCGTTTAATTCGACAAAAGTTTTCAAAGAACTAACCTGTTGATGATTCGAAATCACAGTTTGGAAGAGATGCCTCGATCGCGAAACACCCTCTATCGCGTATCCACACGAATGCTACCGTTTGGAGTGCTAGCTCTCTGCAACGGCGAAGGCTGGAAAAACGTTTTCTCTAAAAACGTATTAGGGTTACCCTTTTCGTTCCTCTTTGTTTTATTGTTACCTCTGAGAAGACTTAACGTCTGGAGTGAATATAATCACTCCAGAATCCAATTCAAAATTGGATACGGAAAGTCAAATTCAGAATCCAAGTCTAATTAGGATTCTGAATACATTATCTAATAATATATATAATTGGATAAGGTAAGTCAAATTCAGAATCCAAATCTAATTAGGATTCTGAATATATTATCTAATAATATATATATATATAAACGAAAATAATAATAATAATAAATATTAATATCTAATATTAATATTATTAATATTATATCCAGCCCAAAACGCATTCTTGTGTGTGACCCGATAGGCCCATATTAATTGGCAGTCAATTTAATCTCTATTAAATCAACAAGTCATAATTGGCCTCTAGCAAGGCGTTACAACTACCCAATTAATATAAGGAATGTCCAATTTGCCTAATAATAGTATATGCATTAATCCCTTTGTCACACGATATCTAGCTTGAACATAAGTCATGGTCAACGTCATACTTATATTGTCCAAACTTATGATTACTCGATCTCCAAGTAGACTGATAAAAACAAATGAAATTGATCACACTATCAATTCATTTGAGCACGGCCATGGATTTCACAGTCTCACTTATCGAGGGGCCCAAAAGATATCTCTCTCAAAGAGAGGGACAAATTCTATCTTGATTGTTCATTATCCTCTACATAATTTCTATCATATATGAACATAACCTTTATTACTATCCAGTTACGGATAATGTTTGATCATGTCAAAATATAATAGTCCTTATATTGGAAACTATGACAATCTCAAGTCAAAGAATTAATACATAACTATCATGAGATTTACTTATGACACTAACCCATGTAGTAATCTCATGATGGGTCTATCCAATACATTGTTCTCTAACAAGTATCTATGAAATTGATTTGTATCACTATACACATAACCATCTAATGATTATCAAATCAATGTTCATACTGGTTAAGAATTTTTTTTTTATCTCTATAACAATAATAAACCAGGGACAAATATCAAAATTGTGTAACATGCAAACAAACAATAATGATAATAAAACCTCATTTATTAATAATGAATGTATAACATAAAGATCCAAATAAATGGCCTAGGGCACATACACTAACAATCTCCCACTTGCACTAGGCCTACAAATTTCTAAGACCCATAGATCTAGTGTGCTGATCATGCTTGACCCGTGAGAGAGGCTTTGTTAATGGATCTGCTATGTTATCATTTGTGTCAACTTTGCATATCTTGATATCTCCTCTATCGATAATGTCTCGAATGAGGTGAAAACGCCTGAGTATATGCTTAGACCTTTGATGAGATCTAGGCTCTTTTGCCTGTGCTATGGCACCATTGTTGTCACAATAAATGTCCACAGGATTTGCAATGCTAGGCACCACTCCTAGCTCAGTGATGAATTTCTTCAACCAGACTGCTTCCTTAGCTGCATCTGATGCTGCTATATACTCAGCCTCTGTTGTAGAATCAGCCACAGTGCTTTGTTTTGAGCTCTTCCAACTAACAGCTCCACCATTCAATGTGAATGTAAAACCTGACTGCGATCTAAAATCATCTATGTCAGTTTGGAAACTAGCATCTGTGTAACCATTTACAACTAGCTCATCTTCCAAACCTCCATAAACCAAGAATACATCTTTAGTCCTTCGAAGGTACTTAAGAATATTCTTGACAGCTGTCCAGTGACCTTCACCAGGATCAGCTTGAAATCTACTAGTTGCGCTTAATGGATATGAGACATCTGGTCTAGTACATAGCATGGCATACATAATAGATCCTATAGCAGAAGCATAAGGAATCTTATTCATTCGATCTCGCTCATCAGATGTCATAGGACATTGACTCTTGCTGAGATGAATGCCATGAGACATAGGCAAGAATCCCTTTTTGGAATCTTGCATGTTGAACCTCTTCAACACTTTATCTATGTATGTACTTTGACTCAGGCCAATTATCCTTCTAGATCTATCTCTATAGATCTTTATACCAAGGATATAGGCAGCCTCACCTAAGTCTTTCATTGAGAAAGAATTCCCTAACCAAGTCTTAACCTTTTGCAAGGTAGGGATATCATTCCCAATGAGTAATATGTCATCCACATATAAGACTAAAAACACTACTGCACTCCCACTAACCATCTTGTAGACACAAGGTTCATCTTCATTCTTGATGAAACCAAAGTTCTTAACTGTTTCATCAAAACGAAGATTCCAGCTTTGAGATGCTTGCTTCAATCCATAAATGGATTTTTGAAGCTTGCAAACCTTTGTAGAATTATCAGGATTTACAAAACCCTCAGGTTGTGTCATATACACATCCTCAAGCAAGTTTCCATTAAGGAAAGCGGTTTTGACATCCATTTGCCATATCTCATAATCATAGTATGCTGCAATGGCAATGAGAATTCTAACAGACTTAAGCATAGCAACTGGTGAAAAGGTTTCATCATAGTCTATACCATGAGTTTGCTTGAAACCTTTTGCAACAAGCCTTGCTTTATAGGTCTGCACATTCCCATCCATGTCAGTTTTCTTCTTGAAAACCCATTTGCAACCAATAGTCTTAATACCCTCTGGAGGATCAATTAAAGACCAAACTTGGTTGTCAAACATAGATTGCATCTCAGATTTCATGGCTCCAAGCCATTTGTCTGAATCTGGACCTGACACAGCTTCTTGATAGGTAGTAGGCTCATCTTGATCTATGAGCATTACTTCACTATCATCAGTCACAAGAAATCCATATCTCTCTGGATGACGACGTGTCCTATCAGACCTGCGAGGGATTTGTGTTACATCTTCAGACTCCACAACTATTTGTGGTTCTGAAATAGGCTCTATAGACGGCTCAATGATTTCTTGTGGTACTTGAGTTTCCTCAAGTTCTACTATACTCCCACTAGTTCTCTTAGAAAGAAATTCCCTTTCCAAAAAGATCCCATTTCGAGCAACAAACACTTTGTTCTCTGAAGGAGTATAGAAATAGTATCCTTTAGTTTCCTTAGGATACCCCACAAAATTACATTTGATAGACTTTGGAGCTAACTTATCTGAAACTGGTCTTTTCACATAAGCTTCACAACCCCAAATCTTAAGAAAAGACAAACTAGGTGTCTTACCTGTCCATATCTCATATGGTGTCTTTTCAACCGCCTTAGATGGTACACGGTTCAGAATGAATGCAGCTGTCTCTAAGGCATAACCCCAAAAAGATAAAGGAAGATCCGCTTGACTCATCATTGATCGAACCATATCTAATAGAGTTCGATTTCTCCTTTCAGAAACTCCATTCCACTGTGGAGTTCCTGGAGGAGTCAGTTGTGAAACAATTCCACAATCCCTTAGATGATCATCAAACTCTTGGCTCAAATATTCACCACCTCGATCTGATCGAAGTAGTTTAATTGTTTTACCAAGTTGATTTTGTACTTCATTTTGAAAAGTTCTAAACATTTCAAAAGACTCATGCTTATGTTTCATTAGGTAGACATAGCCATACCTACTGAAATCATCAGTAAAAGTAATGAAGTATCGAAATCCTCCTCTGGCACTAATGCTAAAAGGACCACATACATCTGTATGTATCAAGCCCAATAAATCATTAGCCCTTTCACTATGACCAGTAAAAGGATCCTTTGTCATCTTACCAAGCAAACAAGACTCACATGTTTCAAATGATTCAAAATCAAATGAATCTAATAATCCATCTTGATGGAGCTTAGAAATGCGTTTCTCATTTATATGGCTAAGGCGACAATGCCATAAATAAGTAGGGTTTAACTCATTTGGCTTAGTTCTCTTAGAAGTTATGTTATAGATATAATTACCATTAGAATCATCAAGATTAAGGATATAAAGGCCATTATAAGAATTTGCAATACCATAAAGCAGATCATTTTTATCAAAAATAGAACATTTCTTATTCTTAATCAAAAATGAATAACCTTCATCATCCAAAACAGATATTGAAATAAGATTCCTACTCATAGTAGGAACATAAAAGCAATTGTTCAAAATTAACAAAAACCCATTGGGCATAACAAGCTCATAAGTTCCTACAGCTATAGCAGCAACTCTTGCTTTATTGCCAACACGTAGGTCCACTTCGCCCTTCTTCAGCATCCTACTCCTTTTGAGTCCCTGCATATTTGTACAAATATGAGATCCACATCCGGTATCTAATACCCAGGAAGAAGGAATAGATAAATTAATTTCTATAACATAAATACCTGAAGATGTAGTCGCACTACCCTTCAACTTCTTTAACTCATCCAAATAGAGTTGACAATTTCTCTTCCAATGCCCAGGCTTGTTGCAATGGAAACAAGTCCCTTCCTTAGGAACTTTAGCCTTAGGTACAGGTTTTGGTTTAGCTTGTCCCTTGGACCCTTTAGCACATTTTGCCTTACCCTTGCCTTTAGTATCTTTGGCTTTCTTTTTCATTTGTTTAATATTGACATTCAATATTTGGGTAGGCTTTTTGATATTCCCCTCAGCAGTTTTGAGCATACCATGTAGCTCAGGAATGGATTTCTCCATGTCATTCATGTTATAGTTCATGACAAACTGTGAGAAACTGCTAGGCAATGAATGTAGGATCAAATCCGTGGAGAGTTCTAAACTCAGGGGATATCCAAGTCTAGCAAGGTGATCTAGATAGCCTTTCATCTTCAAAACATGAGCACTAACAGATTCACCTTCAGACATTTTGCAGTCAAATAATGCAACAGCGGTGTTAAACCTATCTTGCCTAGCCTGTTGTTGGAAAGCTTGTTTGAGATGCACACTCATCTCATAAGCCTCTAAGTGTTCCAGATCCTTCTGAAGTCCTGGACACATAGTAGCCAACATAAGACATCCTATGTCATTGGAATCATCCACATGCTTCTTATGCTTACTCTTAGCAGCATTAGAAGCATCGGCAGGAGGTGGGTCAGGGATAGCTTCATCAAGCACGTAGGACTTTTTCTCTTGTTTGAGAACAATTCTCAGGTTCCTAAACCAGTCAACAAAATTAGTCCCACATTCTTTCAGTTTTTCCTTCTCAAGGATAGATCGCAGTGATAAGGTGGAATTGTTATTAGCAGCCATCTGTTGATAAATATGCAAAGTCAAATTTTAATTAATAATGAGGTTAAAATTATTTAAACTCCTACTAAAAAATATAACCCTCTAAAGAAATATTTTAGTAGGCTAAGATCCGTATTTCACTTAATTCTAAACTCAGCTTTGGCGTGACGCTTAAAATCAAGTTATTTAGATAGGTAACATCTTTACCAATTACATCTCATGTAACTCTTAGTAATTATGGAATATTGACATCATATGTCATAGCATGTTGAATTCCATCTAATGCCTTAGGCCCAAAACCATTTTGATAGCCTAATTAAGTCTAACCAATTTTAAAACATATGAGTAGCACTATTACTCATCCTACTTAGCTAGGAATGTTTAAAGCATATTGCTTTGGCAATACCTACTTTAATACAATCTTAGTTTTGATAGGTGTTCAAAACATGGATGGCATTTAGACTTAAATTATTAATGAGGGTTCAACTAAATTATTATCATGTCTTGCATTACATATCATTATATTTTAGCATCCTATATGCATATATATAATTTATCACATAAGCATCATATACCAAATGACAAAATATGTAAACGTGACATAGCATGGCCAAACTAAATATGATCTTCAAGAGACCAAATGAAGATCATAAAGGCAACCCTAGGTGAAAAACCTATCTATTACAACACTTGCAATATTACATATCTTCAAAACTTGAGCTTGTGCTTCCATCACCATGGAACCATCTTCTCCTTGGTATGAATCTCCATCACAAACATTGTAGCTTGAATCTTCATATATTACAATAAAAGAAAATCTAACTACTAGTAAAATAAATTACAACAAAATAAACGACACGCAGGCCGTATTTACCCAAAATAAAGATATGAATAAACCAATCACATAGGTCATAAGGCCATGCTATGCACCATGCCAAGACATCAAACAAACATAACATATTCATCACCAACATGTTAAATAGAAACAAATATATTGACATTCTTAATGTCGCGGTAACGAACTATAGGGCGCGAACATACGGCGGTCCCGCTAGCCGGTTAGCTGGCGGGGCTCCCGCTGGCCGGTCAGCGGGCGGGGTTCCGAAGGGGCAGCGCCCCTGGGCGGGGTCGAGGGGCAGCGCCCCTCGAAGCCAAACAGAAACGTTAATCTCATTAACATTTTTCTTTGGCGAAACCCTAAAACAGAACCGTTAATCTCATTAACCTTCTTACTGTTTTATTTCGAATATGTACAACCCATTACAGAATCATTACCAAATGTTTATATCACATATAAACTTAATCGTTTTCATCATATGAAAATCATTTTAATCAACCAATCATATATATGTGATCATCTCATGAAAACGAAATTAAAAACACCAATCCTTTCTCATCATATGAAAAACGAATTAGGGTTTTACAGAAACGAAACCAAAAACCAATCCTTTCTCATCATATGAAAAACGAATTAGAGTTTTATAGTTAACATGCCATACGTAAACAATATATATCACCATAATCATATCAACATGGCATTTTCGACTTAAACGAAAACAACAAGTGGCTCTGATACCACTGTTAGGAAATCATAGAGATCACTGCAAACAAAAACACGCAGCGGAAAAATATTTGATCTCTGATTTCCCACCAGGATCCATGCTGTTCGTTTAATTCGACAAAAGTGTTCAAAGAACTAACCTGTTGATGATTCGAAATCACAGTTTGGAAGAGATGCCTCGATCGCGAAACACCCTCTATCGCGTATCCACACGAATGCTACCGTTTGGAGTGCTAGCTCTCTGCAACGGCGAAGGCTGGAAAAACGTTTTCTCTAAAAACGTATTAGGGTTACCTTTTTCGTTCCTCTTTGTTTTTATTGTTACCTCTGAGAAGACTTAACGTCTGGAGTGAATATAATCACTCCAGAATCCAATTCAAAATTGGACACGGAAAGTCAAATTCAGAATCCAAGTCTAATTAGGATTCTGAATACATTATCTAATAATATATATAATTGGATAAGGTAAGTCAAAATTCAGAATCCAAATCTAATTAGGATTCTGAATATATTATCTAATAATATATATATATAAAAAACGAAAATAATAATAATAATAAATATTAATATCTAATATTAATATTATTAATATTATATCCAGCCCAAAACGCATTCTTGTGTGTGACCCGATAGGCCCATATTAATTGGCAGTCAATTTAATCTCTATTAAATCAACAAGTCATAATTGGCCTCTAGCAAGGCGTTACAACTACCCAATTAATATAAGGAATGTCCAATTTGCCTAATAATAGTATATGCATTAAACCCTTTGTCACACGATATCTAGCTTGAACATAAGTCATGGTCAACGTCATACTTATATTGTCCAAACTTATGATTACTCGATCTCCAAGTAGACTGATAAAAACAAATGAAATTGATCACACTATCAATTCATTTGAGCACGGCCATGCATTTCACAGTCTCACTTATCGAGGGGCCCAAAAGATATTGGTATCAGAGCAAAACAAGAGCTCCCCACGGAGAAACACTAGGGTGAACAAACCCTTTATCCAACAACTCCTGCAACTGCACCTTTAACTCTCTCAACTCAGCAGGTGCCATTTGATAAGGAGTAATAGAGATGGGAGTGGTACCAGGCAACAAATCAATACCAAACTCAACCTCTCTCTCAGGGGGTAACCCTGGCAACTCCTCCGGAAAAACATCTGGAAATTCCGCAACTATGGTTATACTATCAAGTTGAGAACCCACTACTCTGGTATCCACAACATGAGCAAGATAAGCATCACACCCTTTTCTAATCAACTTACTAGCTGCAACAGCTGAAACAAACAAGGATGCAAGTTGTCTTTGCTCACTAGATACTATCACACTTCTACCATAACTAGTTCTCAAGGTAACACACTTCTTTTGACAGTCTACCACAGCTCCATGCTTAGACAACCAATCCATGCCTAAAATCAAATCATACTCCTTAAAAGGCATTTCAATCAAATCACCACGAAACTCCTCACCTTGCACCACAACTGCACTATCACGATGCACCTTGCTAACAACCACACTATGCCCTAAAGGATTTGTCACCAACACATCAAATCCTAAGGACTCTGAATGCAATTCAGACACAAGCAAGATAGATGCACTTATGTATGAATGAGTATATCCTGGATCAATCAAAGCAAGAACTAAAATGCCAAATAAAGAAAATATACCCGCAATGATAGCTGAAGCATCCGGCTGCCTCTACATCACATACACTCGCTGAGAAGGCCCAGCCTCATCTGGCCTACTGCCTCCGGATGTAGAGCCTCCTCTCTGACTGATCCCTGGTCGACCACCTCTACTAACACCTCTGCCACTTCAACCTCCTCTCACACTAGGTCGAGAAACTGCAGAATCTGCCTGTCTATGCTCCTGCATCTCAGGACAATCTCTAATGAAATGGTCAGGCGATCCACATCTGAAACACATAGCTGATATCCACCAATCTTCCAACAAACACCCCCCATGTATCCTACCACAATGGACACAAGTAGGTGGAGTAGACCTCTGAACCACTGGAGTTGGAGCACTAGCTACAGAAATTGTAGGTCTCGGTCTCTACCTCTGATACTGAACTGACCTACCCGAATGCCTCTAGCTCCTACTGACTCTCGGAATAAAACTTCCTCGGCCTCTCTTTATAGATGAAGACCCTGCCTCAAACTGGAATCTCCTAACTCTGGTCTCCTCTTCAGTAGCAGCTGGAATAGCTTGTGCTCTCTCAACACTCCTGGCTGCTGCAACAAGCTGGGAAAGATCCTGATACCGGGAACCAGCAACAATACACATAATAGAGGGCCTCAATCCTTCCTCAAATCTCCTACACCGGTCAATCTCATCAGAAATAATCCCACCGGCATAATGACTCTACCGGATGAACTCTACCTCATACTATGTCATAGTCCGGTTATCTTGTCTCAGATTCAGAAATTCCATCTTTTTGACATCCTTATACTCCCTCGGAGTATATTTTTGCTCAAACTCCCGCAAAAAATCACTATAAAACAAAGTCGGTGGATCATCCATGGCATGTGGAACTGTCTTCCACCAATCATAAGCATCTTTCTGCAAAAGGGATCTAGCATAATTAAATTTCTCTTCAGGAGTGGCTTGCAACTGGATGAATACCCTCTGAACTCTATCCAACCACTGCTCAGCTACTGCAGGATCTGTAGTATCAAAGAAATCTTCAGCCCCAAATTTTCTCAATTTATCATAATGCCTCACCGGTACATGTGGTTGTAGTGGAGGTGGCTGCACTGGAGCTTGCCTCAACAATTCTACCACATGCCATAACCAAACTGGCGGAACCTCATCAGTAGCTGATCTCTCTGGCACAGGAGCAGGTGCCTCACTAACTCTCTTAACCCTAGCCTCATCTCTACCCTCTTCAGGAGCTACAATCTCAGTACTACCTTCTATGGACTGACGTGACTGAGACGCCATCTCTACCTATATCTGCAAACACAGCAGAAAATACCTCATCAAAGATCAGAGACTGCCAATACCAAAACATGCATCTTATTTAAAAATAATATTTTAAAACTCAAAATTTTCTTTTTCTTACAATTTACCTAGGTTGAGAATCTTAAACCTAGGCTCTGATACCAAAACATTTGTAACACCCCTATATCCCGTATACGCACATTACATACTACTACACCTGTAATATACGTATACCAGATATAGGAGTGTCACGATTTACTAAATAAACAAATCTTTTCTTTTAGCAATAATATATAAACCCAATTTTATCTTCTTCTGCAATAATATAAGAAAACTTAAAATACTTCATATTATATTATAAACTATACTGGATAAAACATTTATTCATTATGCAGCGGAAAATGTAGTGGTATTTACATATATAAATACATCAAAATCCATGTTTACAAAACATAAAGTTTATACATGTTTGGCAGTTCGTCTCTGATCTTTAAGCCCATAATAAAAACTTCAGAGTCTAGACTCGACTCGGTCTAGTTGAACTTTCTGGTTCTACCCTGTCATCTGCGCGATGAACCACAATCGCGCTAAGCCATAGGCTTAGTGGTACAAACCACAATAACAATATGCTTTAATGCAATGTCAATGTCATACTTACAAGCAATAGAGATCATATTCAAAAATGCTATATCTCATAACATACATTTCATTATCTTATTCAATTATTTTACCATTTAAGATTCACATTAAAATAAAGACAAGCATGGGCCCAAAAAGGATCTAATATGTTATTCAAAGTTCAGAGTTACTGCTTTGGTCCATAATCACAATCATCAAGCCCGTAGGCGATACATATATATATACCTATCCATGGATAGTGTAACAAACTCAGTCTCTTGGACCTCAACCCGGCTAGACCCTAGGGTCCCAGTATCTTGGTCCTCAACCCGGCTAGACTGTTACTGTTTTTGAGGCTTACGATCCAGTCTTTTCACCCCAAAAACATCATATTTCACATTTATCAGCTGGACTCGGCTTACAGCCCGGTCTTTTCACCTGTCCAGCAATTCATAGGCATGCCGCCAAACCCAGAACTCTGAAAATTGAATAACATACTAGGCACACAATTATTTCATTTATCTCTTTATCAATCTCTTTCTCAATTCATTTCTCATAATTAAACTAGGCCATCATGCCCCAATTATTTCATTTGCATTATCATAGCCAACAACAATGGCTTCACATCTCATCATTAAAGTATACACAACCAATTGCATTGAACATACATTTTGAATGATCATCATATCTTTCACATTATGCAAATCATAACATTAATCCAATATTTTAACAATGAAATATATTACTTAACACATTTACAACCAATTGTGTTAAGTCTCAAAATCATGTAAATGTATGCAACCATGTAAGTTTGTACTTACCTCAAGAGCAACTCACACCAATCTATACACTTCCTCTTCCAAGAATACTTCACTACTTGGATTAGGGCAACTCAACCTCTTCACAACCTAATCCAAAAGGAATAATACACACTTACTTATAGATACACATGAATTTCAATACAATTATTCATCTATTAGACTCATACTAGACCCGTAGATCACAAATTACAAGCCAAAACCACTATATAGGTCCCCACAGGCGTGACCCCACAACCCCACGACCGTAGGATAGCAAACGAGTCTGTCCACTTTGCTTTAAAACCCCCCACGGTCGTGGCCTTCAAGAGCCACGGGCGTGGCATTGGAACTTGCTTTGTTATCTCAAAATTTTTGAAGACACAGTCACACTTTCAATCCCACGGTCGTGTCCCTCACTTGCCACAACCGTGGCACACACTTGCCACGACCGTGGCATTCATTTTGCCTCTGCTTCGGATCAAACTCATGTATTCTATGCTTTTAACTTCATTACACACAAACATATAGAAAATCTAAGATAATAATTGATCAAACTCAATATTTACATCAATCACCAATACACAACCATAATATAAACATAACTCTTACTCTTCCAACACCAAACCTAACTCCTTCTCTTCAATTCAATCCCAAAATCACAATCAATTAAACCCAACACTCTCAAATACACCACAAACAAACATACTCATACTATCAATAATCAACCCTCAAACTCAAATACAACTTAAAAGAAATCAAGAAAATCAAGTGGAAAACTTACCAAAGTTGATGAAACTTCTTAAATTTCCAACTTGATCACTTGAAACATCCTTCAATCTTGATTTTGGAAAATCAAAACTCTCTTTCTCTCTTGCTTTGGAGGGTGCCGGCCATGAAGGAAAAGAAAAGAAGAAGAAGAAAGAATAATAGCAAAGTCAAACACTTACTAACTACTTAAGCCTCCTTTTAAAATCCACCAAGCATTTTAATATTAAAATACTCTAAAATATCCTCTTCCACTCATTAATCCAATTTCTTATTAATTAATTTAAAATAATTAATTTATCTTCCTTTGACTTCCATTCCTTTGACTTGTATATGTTGTATATATCACTATATATACAACATATACACTCTTCCCTTACCTCTTTTCTCTTTCCATTTAAACATATACATTTATAACATTTAATTCAAATATAACAATAAGTATTCCAAAAATTTTAGGGTATACTTTGAGATATTACAGTATATACACTATACTATATATATATAATATATTAAAGGTGAAACACAATTTAATTTTAACTAAAACACTTTAGTTTTACTTTTTTAAAATAAGTTATTTTTTTACTTTTGTATTTTGTGTTTAATGTTTTATTCATGAATTTTGAATATATATTTTTAAATATATTACTGTTATATTTTGCATATTTTTAACCATACAAATATTTTACATTTTATTATATATTTTATAATAGACATTTTTTATTTTTTATATCTATTATATATATTACTATTTAATATGTATTATTACTTAATTTTCTTATTATTCATTTAATAATAATATTCATGCAACAAAGTGCATGATATGATACAACTTGTATATGCTAATTGGTTCGTGTCATGCCGGTATGGTCTAAGTCCATCGCCTTTGGTTCTTTTTCTTAAAGTGCTCTATTGATCTAAAAAGTTAATCATATCGTACCAAGTCGTGCCAAAACATTAAATTTAATGGCCCAATATGGCCCATTAGACCTTATATAGTCATGTTATATCGTGTTAAATCTTATCGTATCATGTCAATATATAGTTAGTCTAATCATTTTTAATGAATTTTACTATTAAATTTTAGGCTTGGCCCGCATAAAGTCATATGAAAATTTCACTTTATAAATTAATATTTTAATTTAACTATATAACATCAATTCAAATAATATTTTGAAGAATTTTTACTGTTTAAATTGTTTAAAAAAATTTTATATTTAAAAATTAAGATAAATTTAATTTTAAAAATAAAAAATGCAATTTTTTTAAAATATCATAATCTATAAAATTTTAAAAACTATTAATTTAATGATGGCTCTTTTATATTTTAAATTGAATATGATATTATTAATTTGATGAAAAATAATACACCCCAAATCTATTACTTTATAATTAATTTATTAGTTATTTATTATTATTATAAAAAATTATATGTGCAATTTCATTCAAATAGGTATAAAATGTACAATATATTTGTTTGACCTCGAAGGCCAACCGGGCTGGGCCACTTACCATGTAGTGTTGGGCCTAGTTAGGACACTTGAGTGTGCCAAGCAAGATGGGCTATGCTAACAATTTGGTCATGACTACCACATCTCGAATCAAGATGGATTGGGCAGCTCATATGCTATCCAGCCTAGTTTCCTTGTATAGAGAGAGAATAACTTTATGCAAAAAATGTCTTACAAGAGTACTCAATATTTCAATTTCTTATATTTTATATGCCTAATACATGATTAGCTCATGTATTTTTCTATTTTTATTACATTAACATATGTCTGTATTTATGTATTTGTCACTTTATTCATTGTACATACTTATTTTGTACTAACAAATACTTATATATATGAATATTGGTAATTTTGCACTACTTATCTATTTCACACTCAATAGACATCCAAATGAAGATAATATTGTTACATTAAATATCTATTTGGTACAAATATACAATATAAGGAGTAAAGTGATCAATATATATTTTTATAACTGTCTATTGGTACAAAATAAAAAAGTACATAGGACAAAATGATAAATATATAAATATAAGGAGCAAGATATCAAAATGGATAAGTACATAGAGTTGAAAATATATTGTGCCTATTTTCAGCTCTCAATGTTTTGCCTTCAATGAGAGTATACTTATTTATAAAATATGTTAGATGGAAGATTAGTCTACTTTTTATAACATATTAGCAAAATTTATTTGGGTTGTCTTTGAATTATTTAAAAAAAATTAAGTTGTAAAAGGAAAATTTGCCATTAAGTTTCTTTTTGAACTACAAAAAAGAAAATTCATTACTATAAATCTAAAATTATTTCGTTAATGGCTAGAATCTCCACCTAATTTAGCTAAATTATTCCCAATTACTTTTATTTTTGGAAGTTGTTTTTTTTATTGAAAGTTGATTTCCTTTATTAAAGTTGGTTTTCTTAATTTGCTATTATTTAGGGATATTTATTGGACAAGACTCCATTTTTTTAATCAAGTAATTAAAAATCCTTCATAAATAAGATTTATATTCTTCTTCTTCAAATCAATACATGTATATACTCAAGATGTAGTTACTTGAATGTGTGTGGCAATTTTTATAATTTTGCTTTAGGCTCACAGCGTAGTTTATAATTATGTGAGATTGTGAGACTTTTGGATATAATTAGATTAAAGGTTTGAGTAATTCTGATGTCAACAACACTATGAGAGGATTTAATGGTGTAGAGAGTTTGAAGATTAGGAGTGGTCTGATAATGAGGTATAGGGCAAAGAATATAAAAAAAAAAGCCTCGTAAGCATATGTACAAAGTTTGTTTGGTTTGAAAATGGGGCCTTATAGACCAATTGTAGATAAAGTTGAGATGGTTAACCTGTTAAGAGTGTTTGGGCCTAGTTTGGAGACTTGAATCCCATTTGGCCTAGTTTATCTACTCAAGCCCAATTAATTATTTTAATCTTGTTTTAGAGAATTATTTAGCTTTCTTAGTTTGTTTTAGGCTTTGATGGTCAAAGGTTTGTTAAACATTAGGCCTTTCTCTATGCTAGATTAAGCCCAACCTTAATTATATTTTTAAGATAAATGTCACACCACATTTTTCAAGTGGATGATCCTATAGTTTGGGTCTATATAATCCACCAGAACCAAGTCGAACCCAATCTCATAATAGAATAAACAGTAAAATTTCACTAACTTTTTTTTTTCTTATGCAATCATTTTTTTCTATTATTGCTGCACACATTTTTCTTCACAATACATATAACTAGAATATTTTCTAGTCTTCTTCTGCCACTCTTGGATATCACTGTACTACTGTCACCATAGTTGCCTTTCCTGTGAAATAATATTCAAAAAATAGGGTGAGGGGTGAGTTGAGAGCTCAATGAGTATTCTGGCTTTTTTACAGTGAGTTTTAATTTCTACTAATAGTTCTTATTAGCTTAAGTAGCTTATTAAGGCTTAAGTAGCTTTTTATACTTTAGAGATAACATTGCGAACACACAATCATAATGTACAATGCATTTAAAAATTTCATAAATATTTCAACAACAAAATATTTATTAATTCTAACATTGGTCGCCTTACATATTTTAGCTTATTTCTTTGCATATATATATTTTTTCCCAGAGTTTTCTATACTATTTGTTTTATTGCTACTAGTATCCTCATTTATTAACAGTTTCATTTCATATTTACCTCTCTTAAGTAAACTTAAAGTTTAAAAATTATTTCCAAATTTATCATTTCTTAGAAATCTTTGATTTAGAAAATCTGGATGCATTAATTCAGAAATAACATAGGTAATTTAGGAATAGAAATCCACATTGTAAAAGATTAAATATTGGTTAAATAAATACTTAACAAATTAGAACAGAATAGAGATAATAATACTCTCGTCTGCTCATATTTAAAAATTCAGTTTCAGAAAAAGGGATCATATGATAGCTCAGAATAGAATAGCCCAAAGATTGTGAATAAAACATAACATCTATAAGTTGTAAATTATGGCAGTAACTTCTCGTTTTTGCTTAAATCAAAACTCAGTATACATTATCTAATGGTTTAATCCTAACTATAGTTAGGCTCTATCAATATGAATATAAAAAAATTAGGCTAATTAAGTTAGTCTCAGAAGGCTCATATGAAATGTTTATTTCAATAAAATAGGGTTTCCTCAAAAAATAGAGAAATGAATAAATGTGATTGTTTACTTTTAATATTTCCTTATTCTTCAAAATAAAATTCTCTAAATATTTCATAAATTATTTCTTTTATTTTTACTTGACTTGTTTACTTAAATCTTGATTTATTTTCATATTATTTTAATTGAAGATAATAACTCATTTATCTTGCCGAATTCATTTTCCTGAAATTTCTAATCTTTAAGTATACATTGTTATGTCTATATTAATCTTACTATATTTTAGAATAAAAAAAAACATTTATAATTTACTTGCTCTAATTTCTTTCTCAGTTTATTAATTAGCTTACCTATCAATAACTATTATTTTAATATTACTTAAAATATTCAGTAAATCTTAAATAATCTATTTAAACTAAAGTTCATTTTCTTATTCCATGAATCCCTTCTAGGTATCTACTTTTGAAATAATCAGATATTATTTCCCTTTCTTTTAATTCTTAACATAGTTTAATTTCACTACCATTTATTTCTTTACTATTTACTTGGTCAAACATTTTATCTTAACACTTCCTTGCCATTAGCTAATCATCCTTATTGATTAATTACAATTACAGTATTGCTTGGTCTTTTATAATAACCTTGATTATCATCATACTACTTAGCAACTATGTTAATCTCGTTTATTCAACATCTACCTTTACAGAAATGCATCTTACTTTTATCCCAATGTATTATTTTATTTATCTAAGTTCACAAGTAATTTAAATATCCTTTTACTTTAGCATATCACTCTAACTTGTGTAGATCATTATTTTCTAAATATTCCATTAAGGAATATGAATCCAAACTATCACATGTATATTTTTAATTTCCACTCTTAATCCATCTATTTTCATCAAATTCCATGATCCGTAACTAACAATTCTGGCAACTTAGCTAACTCCTTAAATCCGAACACATAGTTTACTTGGTGAACTTAATAAATTCTTATGCAATTAAACTCATTTCAAACTTTAATTTGAAACTTCAAATAGAAAAACATACATTTGTGTACATTCCGAAATTATACATATAAATATAGCTTAATGTTATATCTCCAAATCTTTTGTTATTTAAATGTCAATTTAGATTTTCTTTTATAATAACTCTGTTTATGAATTTATGTACATTTGTATGTCGAAAGTTAAATATAAAAGAATTACCAAATTATTTCAAGAACTCACATTTATTTAGTTAAAATTAATAAAAACTTACAATTTTAAATATTTATATTTGTATATAATTTAGAAAATAATCAAAGTTAATTTGTTTTAGTTCATTTATTATGTTTTTAAATTAGGTTTTTTCAATCGACAAATTTTGGTTCCTCAACTATTTTTCCTGGCCGTGCCTATTTTAATTTTAGTTATATTACTAAGCCTTCATAAAAAATTATATACTTTTAGCCATATATCTTTGACATATATATGAACTTGTGTTTAAAATTTCATATTTTTCTGGGTTTTTTTTTACTATGTTTTAAATTTAAGTTTTCATACCCTTCAAATTCTGTCCAGAAAATATTTTCCTGATAACCAGATTTCTTCTATGTTTCTTAGTAAATCAATTTCAAAAATCATGAGATTTTACATGCAACCTATAAACATACAGAAGCACTTCTAGTTAAAGTTTCATGGTTATTGAGTCTCTCTAACGTAGTTTAAAAATTCAAACAATTTACAGCATCTAATTACTTATGTACTTCATAATCCATTTTAAACTTTTAATTGCTTAATTCAACTCATTCATCTTAACAATCTAAATTATCAATTTTTAATTCTTGTGTTATTATATTTCAAGCATAATCAACAAATTTTTAAAGGATCTTAATTTATAGTTTGGAACACTCACCTCTTGTAGACTTTTCTTCTAGTAAATTTTTGCCTTTCTTATGTCTTCTAGATCCAGGCCAAATCTCTCTCTTTCTCGTGATGTCAAGAAGGTGATAGGGTTTATAACACGTTTTTCATGTTTTCATGGAAGCCTTTCCTAATATTAGCAAAAATCGATAATATCTTTTTTGTTTACTAATCATAAGAAGTTTTGGAATTAGTTAATGTTTGACTATCCAAGAAAATGACATGTAGCTTTTTAAGTGGTCATTCTTCTTGCGTAATATATTTTACTTAACCCATCTATTTGAACTAAACTTATTTATTGCATTTTAAATTCCCATCTTGCATGCTCGATGACACATTTGCTTATTTTTGTTCATGCAACGTGATATTTGTCCCTAGCTTTTATAGCTAACTAGCCTCTTCGTATATTTTAATCTATTCCAGTACATTTGGCCCTACAAACCAGTTATATGTCTCAAACAAGTAAATTCTTTATAATCAATTCTTAGCTACTTATCTTGCTAAGTTCATTAATGTATTGTACATTTAATTAATCATTCAATTGATATGTCTTTGTTCTTCCTTTATAATTTAATTGATTTTTTTTTATTTTTTGACACAAATATTATGCTACTTCTATTTAATTTAATTCAAGAATACTATACTAATTTTATTTAATCGGAATACTTTTTATACTCCCTTGCTAATAAATTCCCAGCGGGCCACCTGTTATTACTCTTACGGGAAGGCAAAGGTTCGATCCTCAAAAACGTATTTCCGAGGGTCGAGCTTTTAAAAAAAAAGAAAAAAAATAGATAGAATGAAGAGAAGAACTATTAAAATAAAAAAGAAGAAAGAGATAGCCGAGTACTTCAAATACTTGTGGTTATTCACTTGTCTTGGCCATACATCATATCTTGGTATTATTCTATTCTCATTTTGATTTGCATAGTTTTGTGGGTGCTTTGATCCTTTACAATTAATATTGACAAGAGATTAAAGAGGTAGAAGACTTAATGTGAGCTTATCTAGAGAAAAACCAAAAAAGAGTAAGTGTGAAATATGAGTGAACGAGATTGACATCTTCATTGAGTGAAACACATAATGGAGTGAAGTGAGAAACTATTTCCAATTTTACTAACCTTTGTTTAGCAGGTCAATTATAAAAGATGAGTGGAGAAACAAGAAACAATTGAGGAGGGGAGATAGATAAATTACAAGCCATATTCGATATGTTGCAAGCAATGGATAATAGATATGGGGAGATGGCAGATAGGTTGGAAAGGATTGAGGTTTTAGTGACTAAGGAATAAAGGATTCAAATGAGGAAACAAAATAAATAGTGTGGGTATAAATAAAATTAGAAAAGGTTAATTAGAATACTAATGTAAATTACATAATATAAATAAGTAGAATTTTGAGTATTTGAGAGGGAGTTGCCAATAATTTTAACAATTAAAATAAGCTTAATTAATCATAGTGAGTGTCCTTGTTTGAATTGCCAAGCGTGCTTCACTAACTTAATTGAGAAGACAAAAGAGATGGTCTACTTTCCCCTTCTCACTGAATTCATCTTCTATTCTACTCCTCCTCTCTTTCATTTTCTTTTCTTATATTTCATTTAGTTTCAGCAAGAATTTTTGAACCAAAGTGCAAGAATACTAGAGTTATTTTAAGAATGTGATGGAAGAGAGTCAAAAAAGGAGATTGAAAGAAATAGAAGTTATTAAGAACTTATATTAATCAAGCGAAGAAGAGGAACGTACAAAGGAAAGAGGTAGTAACTTGTCATATATACAAAGATATTAATTAGATATAGAATTCAAGTATAAGCTAGAACATATGGATGATGGATGAACCAGGTATAGGGTAGATAAATAATTGAGAACTAAGAATTCAACACTAGATTGATATGATTAGAGGGTAAACTAAAGTGTTGTAATGATATAATACAAACCTAAGATTGATGGATTAGTTAAAAGATATAAATAACTAACCAAAGATCATAAGTATTAAGGTTTTACTGATGTAAGATTAATCCATATGACTTGATTGAAAACTTATGGAGTAAGCATACTTTAATTTGCGAGGTGAATATAATAGTGGTATGATGGCAGCCTATAAGCTTAAATTGAGATATGAAGGAATTAGAAGGAAACTAAAGAATTAATTTTGTCATACCCCACCCCCGGTTTGGGTTGAGGGAGGTGAGGTATGATAGTCCTAAGTTTCAGATTAGCTTAAATCCATCATATATCACAAAGAACCATATTCAAAACTATTTCAGATAATTAAACATTATCTTAAAACGTTTATATTTATTATTACAATTTTACTTGAATATATATTACAACCATTGGTATATATTACAAAGCATAATATATTTTACAAACTCCTCTTATCATAGCATTATTAGCTTCTAACACTAACTAAAGAGTGAGTAGCTGGGAGGTAGAAATCCAAAAACTCCAAACTACAGAGCACTAATCTAAAAAAATTGATAATGAGAAGTGAGTCGTTAACTTAGTGAATCATAACCTAACATGTTACTAGGTGGGATAACCAATAAAATAACTTAAGTAGAGACAGTCAAAATACGTGAGGTAAAGAGTGATTGACAAGTATCAACTAATATGAGAGATAATATTAATAACAGAAAATAAATATTAAAACAGATACATAATCACTGCAAGATTTTGACAATTTAAAAACGAAATTGAAAAACAGAAAGTAATCAGTTTCTATATAGAAACCGTTCTGAAATAGAAACTTGGAAAATTTTTATAGAACATTTTAAAAAACAAAATTGCAACGAATTTGAAACGGATATTTTAAACGGATAATTTCAGTTTCTAGACCGTTTCTATATATTGCGGGAAGTATTGGCGGCCACTCTAACAATGAATCACAAGCAGATCAGAAACGGAAAGTTGAAAACGAATTCTTATCCATTTCAGATAGATGGAGGGAAATCTATGCGCTAAAAATTTTTGCTCCTTGTAAACGAAATACTTAATCTGTTTTTATATAGTAATTGCAATATACACTGATATTATTACCATTTGTAAATCCATTTTTGAATCTATTTCTAACTTATAAAAGTAATCAGATTTAGCTTCCCTTTTTTAATTTCCTTCTCGCCTCTCTCATTTCCCTCTTGACTCTCTCATTTCTCACATCAGTTTCACTGACCACACAATTTCTCTCTATTTTTCACTCAATCTCTGTCAGTCTCTCTCTTTTTCTCACGGAACTATCACTGGCCATTGCAATCTCTATCGATCTTTCTCTTTCTCGTTTCATTCTCATCAAAAAATTATTCTTTGTGATTTCTTTGTTCGTTTTGCTCGATTTCAGAAAGCAAAACAGGCATTTAATCATTCCTCTTTATGTATTATTTTCTTTGTTTGTGTTTTGAGCGATTTACGGTGTTAATCGATTTAGGGTTGCATTGTTTGAGTTTGCCCATCAATATCTGTTTTTGGCCTATTGATGTGTGCATTTACTGCATTTGCCTAAATATTATTTGCTTGTGCTTGATTTTAATTGTATTTGTGCATTTGGGGACATTAAAAATATAACTGATTGATGGGTGTTGTGGTTTATGGTGAGATTATGTTGGGTATTTGATATGTATGTATAATATCTTGTATACATCACTCTCAACTTTTAAAGGTTGGAAACAGTTGTAGCAAAATCACATTCTAATTAAATTGCCAAAACAATAATAAAATATTACTTATGAATTAAATAAAGTTACTTTTTTTAAAATTAATGATCTAGGTAGGTAATTTTAATGTTTTTTCTCTCAGGTTTTATTAGAGGTACAAGATCTAGGTAGTGAATTAGGCATGTTATTGTTTTAAGTTTAGGTGTTTTCTATTTGGGAGAATGGAAATATAAACCATTGTTCTGTAGGCAGAGAGAAGAGAGAAAGAGAGAGGAAGTGAGAAACAGTAGAGGCATTATAAAATACAGAATTCATTATAGAGCTAGGTAGGGAACATATATTACATTTGTATTTCAAATAAAGGTTGTTCCATGACTTTTCTCTATGCTTATGTAAAATAAAAACTGAAATAAATGTTTCTAGATAAGCTAAGCTGTGAGACTAGATATTAACATATGGAGAGAAGAGAGAAAAAGAAAGGGAGAGAGGAAGTGAAGAAACAAGATAGTCTTAATAAAATACAGAATTCATTAGTAACAAAAAACTATGTTTCATTGGGTTAGATAGAAAATGTATGTAACAAAAACTATGGTTTTTCACTTGGTGAATTGTAATTGATGGTAAATGTATGTTCAAGCTACTTCATTTGATAGGCCCAATAGATTTACAGTCTCTGTATGTGAATATATTTATTTGATTTTGTTTGATTGTGTTTAATTAATTTATTTTATTAAAATGTTTGATTATTTTAAATTATAATTAATTTCTTTTAATATCAGGAATTGAAATTTTAACTTAGATTTTTTTTATTATTCAAATTAGATATATAGCTAACATACATTAAATGTATTAATTAAAAAATATTCTAAATTTCGGATTTATAATAATCATTGAAATGAAAAAAAGAATTCCATTTAACATTTAAGAGATAGATATTATATTGTTAACAAATCGACTGGCCCTAAGATGGAATCCTTTCCCAATTGTATGAATTATTTTTGTATTATTTGATAATTTCTTTTTAAATGATTAATTCATATGTCTACATAATTAACTTATATAACCTAAATTCATCAGCATTTCATTAGTTATTTTTTAAAAATTATTATTGATTCAATTTTGATTTGTGACAGAGGCACATTATTTAATATATTGTGTTCTGTGGTTGCATATAGCTTAGTTGGAAATGTCCAATACAATGTGTAGGAATAAAAGCTTAATCATGTCTTAATCCGTTTAGCTACTAATATTGAAATTCTTGAACTAAAAAGTTTAAATATTTGATAATTAATTGTACTTTGTTTACAAATAACAAGAGTAATATGATTTTAATTCTATGGTTGCGAGATGAGAATTGACACTAGAGTGTTGGTATATATTGACTAGATTTTTTTTATGCGTTTAGATAATATAATAATTTCAATATATTAAAATGGAAAGAACTAATTTAGATGAACCTTGAAAGTAAACTTTACAAGCATAAAAAAAATTTCAGCAAGGGATAATCCTTTCCAAACCAATGCTCCATTTTGTTATTGTGTAGTCCCAAAACTGTTATTACAAATTTGTTGACGTCTTCAGAGTTTAATATTTGTTTTTTTTAGTAATAAACCGATTATAGTATACTCGGTGGATAAGGATTTTTTGTTATGTTGTGGGTTTTGGTTATGAAACAAAGGAGTCCTGTATAGGAATAAGAGTAAATATTTGAACTTGTTTTATTTGCTGTTGTGGGTTTTGGTTGATAGAGCATAGCAAAGGTGAGAATGTGAGGCTATTTGTAACTAATAGTGAGATTTATAACCCAATAAAGAAGACTGAAAAATAGTATAGGAAATATAGCTCGTGCTAAGAATAAACTTTATTCCCATTTCGTTAGCGCCCCGACTCTTGAGTGGAATAGATGTTGTCCCAAGATGGCAACCAAGAGGGGGGGGGGGGTGAATTGGTTTCGTCAAGAAATAATGACAATTTAAAAAAAAACTCAACAAACAAGAAATGCGGAATAGAGAGTTGGTTGAGTAATGGAGGAAGGTAAGAACACACAAGATTTATAGTGGTTCGGATTTACTTCAATCCTACATCCACTTCCTTAACAACTTGTTAAGGTTCCACTAGTCTTTGAAGTTTTCACAAGCTCACTTCCAACTTTACAAGTGTTTTTCTTAGGCTCACACTTACAACCCACACAAGAGTTTTACAAGGCTCACTCTCTCAACCTAAGTGTTTCCCAAGCTTACACTCAAACTTATACAATGGTGTTTTCAATGCTAACACCTAACATTCATAACAATTCAAATACAAGTTTAAGCAAAAGGAAATTTGTTGCTTGGCTATGAAAATCTTTTCTCAATAATGTTATTCTCTTCGTTTTCTCATGGAAACATTGTATTTATAGCCAATGTGGTCTTACTAGCCGTTATTGCTGTTTAGAATAAAGTCTTGGCAGATTAGACCTTCTTTACTTAAACTGTCCGAAGCACTTAGCGGTCGCCCTTCATACAAGGATGGTCGCTCTCATGCTTCACGCGGTCGTCCTTTTAACCAGGGACGGTCGCTACTTTTGAAAAAGTTCAACGGTCGAATTTTAGTGCTCTACAGCAGGAATCTTGCCCATGATGTTTTTGTCGGACCGTTTCTTGCCCATGCTGTGTTTGTCGGGACGGTCGCGCATCACAAAGTGCGGTCGCCCTTTTTTGAATACTGAAGTGGGATTACAACGGTCATGTCACGTGTCACTTTCTGACAGAGCAAAAGAGATGTCCGCCATAATTTGAATCTTCGCGGTCGCCCTTGGTAGGTTTTCGCGGTCGAACTCACATTCTCGCGTCGAACTTCTGGACGCACCTGAGGACGCGAACACTACTGTCTCTTTGAGCAATTTCTTCTTGAATTGTTGGGCGGTCGCGACTATAAATGAGCGGTCGCTAAAGTGGTAAGCGAGGTCGAATCATTCACCGTTCTTGTCACCGCGAACCTTACTGTGATTGTAATGATTTAAGTTCCTTGAGTAGCGGTCGGGCAAATATTAGGACGGTCGCTATTATGTATGAGCGGTCGCGACTATGGTCGAACTTCTGACCGCGAAACCTACTGTGACAAGGAGCGGTCGTATTCAGTTGAGGTGCGACCGCTATACTTGTTCTGTTCACCTTTAATTGAAGCAACCTAATCCTGCAACAAGCTTTCTCAAATACAAGTTAAATAGATCATCCATTTGAGTTGTCAAGGATCAAAATTAAGATCATTTGTCTAACAATCTCCCCCATTTTGACTTTGACAATTCAAATGGAATGATGAGAAAAATAATAAGAGCATTGTGATTAATAGTTTATCTTGGTGCAAAGGTTATTGTTTGATGCAAACATTTCTCCCCCATAAACATTTCTCCCCTATTGCAAATATTCAATATTATTGTTCTTATTCTTGTTTTCCCATTTTTGTATACTGTTACTTGGTTCATTCCACTTGGTTCATTCCATTTTGGTATTGTTCTCCCCCATTGGCATAGGCAAAATGAAACAAATGTTAAGCAAAACAAGCATATAAAAGTGCAAACAATGAAAGGGAATATAAACATTATATATATGAAAGTGGAGGAAAGTACAAGACATGAAACATAAGCAGTAAACATATGAAAGTGCAAACAAAAACAAACTAGAGCTAAGCTATTCTGAGTCATCATCTAACTCTAACTCTTCTTCAACTAAAGGAGCTTTCCCCTTATCTTGAGGTGCAACAGAGGCAGAGCTAGTGCTAATGGACTCTTCTTCTTCAGCAACGCTTTGGGTGTGATCACTTATATCCCAATCTTCAAGATTGCATTGAGGCAAGTCCAATTTGCCTTGCATGTCATAAAGATCATGGTGCATGTGGGATATAAGGTCAATTCTCTTGTTCAAGTGCTGAAATCTCTTAGATACACTTTTCTTGAACTTGGAGAATTTCCTTGAGAGAGTCTTGATAGCATGGAGGATGAGTTGTGTGGAGGATGAAGCAGTTTCTTTAGCAGCTTTTGATGAAGTTGCTTTTGAAGGTAGTTCTACTGCAACTTCTACAGAATCTCCCTCTTCCTCAATTGTATACCTTGGCCTTTTCTTTTGTTTATCCATAACTCCTTTCTTGCCATAGCAGTATACATATGACCCTTCTATCTTCCTTACACAACCAGCATGTTCTAAGTAATCCATTGTGATAGCATTGGAGGCTAGAGTGAAAGGGTTCCTCAAAGTAGCTAAGTTCAAATTATTCAGAAGGTTTAGGTGCCTAGCTATTTGAGTAACTTGAGAGGATAGGAAGAAGGTACCAGTTCTTGTAATAGCATGATGATAAAAGGTATCAATCAAGAACTTGGTGGTGTTCATTTTGATGTTATGGGTGAAAGCATACAGAAATATAAGATCTCTTTTGGTGACTTTCTCATTCCCATCAGCTCTTTGGTGAATGGTATAGGTGATAATCCTATGGAGCATCCAGTGGGTGAGAGATTTGATATGTCTGGCTTTAGATTCCTTTTCAAAAGAGGTTTCAATGGAAATTTCTCTCCAGAAATCAGAAAGTGTTGGGTTTGAGAAGATTTGGTCATTGTAGGAGGTTATACCTTCAGAAGGGAAGTTCCAAATGTTGCCAAATCCTTCTAGGGTTAAGGAATGATAATGATCAAAAAGCTTAAATCTTACCCCGTACCAACCTAGAGCAGAGTTTGCATTTTTTTCTATTTGAAGAGACATCAGAAATTCTTTGCTAAGACTTGAGTAGCCTACCTCTTCTGGAAAGACAAATTTTTCCCATCCAAGGACATCCAACAATCCTTCAATTTCGTCCTTGATGTTCAAGGCAGACAGCATCCCACCAAAAGGTGATTTGGTGCCTTCAACCTTCTTTTTCTTAAGCATAGCATACCTAATGTCTTCCTCAGAGGTTTGATGATGAGGTTTGTGAATTTTTTCACCCCTTTTAGACTGGGGAGGAGATGGAGGTTCAATAACAGGTTCTCTAATGGTGATTCCTGGAACTCTCTTGGCTTGTCCCTTTATTTTGGAAGTGGTTTTTCTTTTGGGAGCCATTAGAATAGAAGAAACAGATGAGAGCAGGAAAACAGAGGTTGATTTGAGAAGCAGATGAGTTGAGAAGATTTTAGGGTTTTAGATTGTTTTCAGAAGCAAAATATCCAAGAAATTTGATGTAACTTACTCTTAAATAGATGGAGTTAAGAAAATAGCCGTTTTTGACTGTTGGATATTAAGAGTTGCGACCTGTCACACAGCCAACGGTTATAAATTTTCGAGCAGAGTGTACAGGGTGCGGTCGCGGATTGAAGATAGTGCGATCGCTACTTATGGTCTAGCGACCATTGTCAAGATAAGTATGCTCGCGAGTGAGGAAAGTAACTGTAACGGTCGAAACTATTCAAATTGGTGCGGCCGCGCACAAATTTTCTCGACCGCGCTCAGAGTCATTAGTTTGAATGAAACTGACAGACAGGATAGCGACCGCTGAAGAATACTGGAGCGACCGCTACATACTTAAAAATGAAAGATTCAAGGAAAGGTGGAAAATATTTCTATTGTGTTAAGAAACATTAAATTCATGCACATAGAAACCTTATTGATAGGCAAAAGTTTTAATTAATTCAAAGTGATTCCATCAATCATTCCTAAATTGAGTTTTATGAAGTTAAGTCTATCTTCATTCAAGGGTTTTGTAAAAACATCAGCAAGTTGATTTTGTGTATCTATAAATTCTAAGATTATGTTCTGATTTTGTACATTTTCCCTCAAAAAATGATGTCTAATATCTATATGCTTGGATCTAGAATGTTGGATAGGATTTTTAGACAAATTGATAGCACTAGTGTTGTCACATTTAATGGAAATATTGTTAAAAACCTTACCATAGTCAAGCAATTGTTGTTTCATCCATAATACTTGTGTGCAACAAAAACATGCTGCAACATACTCAGCTTCCGTTGTGGATAAAGCAACCGATGCTTGTTTCTTACTATGCCAAGAAACTAGACAATTACCAAGAAAGTGACATGCTCCTGTAGTGCTTTTCCTATCTAAGATGCTACCAGCATAATCTGCATCTGAAAATCCTATAATATGAAATGATGTGTTTTTAGGATACCAAAGTCCTAAATGCATTGTACCACTCAAATATTTCAAGATTCTCTTAGTGGCATTCAAGTGTGATTCTTTAGGACAAGTTTGAAATCTAGCACAAAGACATACACTATACATTATATCAGGTCTAGATGCGGTTAAGTAAAGTAGTGATCCGATGATACCTCGATATTTCTTCTCATCTACTGCTTTACCATTTTCATCTTTACCTAATTTCAAGGATGTGCTCATAGGAGTTTTGCTAGTTTTGCAGCCATCCATTCCAAATTTCTTGATGAGTTCTTTTGTATATTTGGATTGGTTGATGAAGATCCCATCTTTACATTGCTTGACTTGCAGTCCAAGGAAGAATTTGAGTTCTCCCATCATGCTCATTTCAAATTCCCTAGTCATACAAGAAGCAAATTCTTTGCACAAGGTTTCATTAGTAGCTCCAAATATTATGTCATCCACGTAAATTTGTACAATCAAAATGTTATGCTTATCCTTTTTAACAAAAAGAGTTGTGTCTACTTTTCCTTTTGCAAAACCATTTTCAAGTAAATATGCACTAAGTTTATCATACCAAGCTCTAGGTGCTTGCTTTAATCCATATAAAGCTTTGGTAAGTTTGAAAACATGATCAGGAAATTTGTAGTTTTCAAAACCAGGAGGTTGTTCAACATAAACTTCTTCATTTATGAGTCCATTTAGAAATGCACTTTTAACATCCATTTGATAAAGCTTAAAATTCATATGACATGCAAAAGCAAGTAATATTCTAATAGCTTCTAATCTGGCTACTGGAGCAAAGGTTTCATCATAGTCAATACCTTCTTCTTGATTATAACCTTTGGCTACCAATCTTGCTTTATTTCTAATAATGTGACCATTTTCATCAAGCTTATTCCTATAAATCCATTTGCATCCTATTATAGAATGATCTATAGGTCTAGGAGTAAGTTGCCAAACATTATTTCTTTCAAATTGATTAAGTTCATCATGCATTGCAGTTATCCAATTTTCATCATTTAAAGCTTCCTCAATAGTTTTTGGTTCAATTTGAGAAACAAAAGCAACATTAACATCAACATGATTAATTTTAGATCTAGTAATTACTCCCTTTGATGTTTCTCCAATGATGAGTTCCTTTGGATGATCTTTCTTGTATTGCCAATCCTTAGGTAGATCTTGAGTCTCTTCTTCAAGTTGATTGATCTTTGGAGCATCAATAGATTCAAGAGGTTCAAGAGTACCTGCAGGGTCATTGAAAGTAATACCTTTCTTTTGATCAAGTTTGGATGATTCATCAAATACAACATGCATTGATTCTTCTATAACTAGAGTTTTCATATTAAATACTCTATATGCTTTGCTATATGATGAATATCCTAAGAATATGCCTTCATCTGATTTGGATGAGAATTTTCCAAGATTATCCTTGGTATTCAATATGAAGCATTTGCATCCAAATACTCTAAAATATCCAATTCTGGGTATTCTTCCATTCCATAGCTCATAAGAAGTTTTATTAGTTAAATGCCTTTTATAAACACGGTTTGCAATGTAGCAAGCTGTATTAACGGCTTCTGCCCAAAAATAAGATGGTAAATCATATTCATTGAGCATTGTTCTAGCCATTTCAATTAAAGTTCTATTTTTCCTTTCAACTACACCATTTTGCTGTGGAGTTCTAGGAGCAGAAAAATTATGTGAAATGCCAAGTTCATTGCAAAATCTTTCAAAATTTTCATTTTCAAATTCTTTGCCATGATCACTTCTAATAGATGTGATCACATATCCTTTTTCATTTTGAACTCTTTTTGCAAATGTTTTGAAGCAATTAAAGGCTTCATTCTTTTGAGCTAAGAAATTAACCCATGTGAATCTAGAGTAATCATCAACAAGAACAAATGCATATGATTTGCCTCCTAAGCTTGTAACTCTATTTGGTCCAAATAAATCCAAATGAATGAGCTCTAAAGGTCTAGAGGTGCTTATAACACTTTTTGATTTAAATGAGCTTTTATGTTGCTTACCATGTTGACAAGGTTCACAAATCCTATCTTTATCATATTTTATCTTAGGTAAGCCATCAACTAGGTTCTCATTGCAAATATATTTCAATTGATCCATACCAGCATGTCCTAGTCTTCTATGCCATAACCATGCATCATTATTAGTAGACATTAAACATGTATGATTTGAATGTATGCTGACATTATAAGTGTTGTTTGTTCTAGTGCCTTTAAATATGATAATACCATTTGAATTCGTGATCTTGCATTCTTTGGAATCAAACTTGACAAAGTATGCTTTATCACAAAGTTGACTAACACTTAGCAGGTTATGTTTCAAACCATCAACAAGCCATACATCTTCAATTAAATCCTTACCAATAGAACCAATGGAGCCAACACCAAGAATTTTACCTTTAGCATTGTTTCCAAAAGTTACGTTACCTCCATGTTTATAGGTAATACTTGTAAAGAGCTTTGCGTTTCCAGTCATATGCCTTGAGCATCCACTATCCACAAGCCATGTGCTTTCATTGGTAGTAGATTTTAGGCATACCTGCAAGCCAATTGTGATCATCCTTTTTTAGGTACCCACATATAGTTGGGTCCTTGATGGTTAGTAGAAAGAGTGTTTTCTAACTTGAGATGAGCCTTTCTTATATAACAGGAAAAATTTTTGTGTCCAAATTTCATGCAATATGTGCATTGCCATGGTATTCTTTGCTTCTGCATTTTTCTTTTTGCATTATACATACAACTACAAGTATGTGATTTCTTTTGTACAAGTTTAGTGAACAACAATGCATAATTATCTTTAGCTTTATTTCCTAGTGAACCATAAGAAGTTCTTTTAGACTTGGTGCAAGCATCTTTGATATGAACATTAGAAATTCCAATTGTAGATGCTTTCACAAATGTTGGTTTGCTAGGTGCAATGTTGGTTGAGCCATTGAATCCTAATCCATATTTCAAGGAAGGTGATCTTTGATTATTAATTAATGTGTTCAATGCTTCCTTTCCTTTATGAAATCTGGAAATTGATTCTTTTAGTTCTTTTAGTTCATGCTTCAATGCCTCATTCTCTTTAATCACTTTTTCTAAGTCATGTGTGCTTTTATTTAATTCTCCTATTGTATTCATCAAATGTTCATTTGAGGTTTTCAATTCTAAGGTAGAGTTCTTTAAGCATATAAAATCCTTTTCTAACTTAGAGTTTTTCTCTTTATAGAGCATCATTTTGGAGAAATATTTTTCTATTTTAGAATTCATGTGCTCAATCAAGTCACTATCATCTATATCATTTATATCATCATGTGCTACAAGATCAAAGGATTGAGTACTTACCTCATTGGAGTCATCTTCAATAGCCATGAGACAAAGATTTGCAATTCCTTCCTCTTCTTCTTCTTCACTTGAGGAAGAGTCATCCCATGTGGCTTTGAGAGACTTTTTCTTTTCTTTATCCCATTTCCTTTTGTTCTTTAATTTGTAGCAATCCGACTTGATGTGACCGGTTTTTCCACATTCATAGCATTTTACCTCATTTTTCTTTTCTTTTTCTTTGAAGGAGAATTTTGGAGGTGTACCTTTGTTTGCTTGTAATCTTTTCTTCCTTTTCCATTCATTGATTCTTTTTGAGAACATTGCCATTTCATCTTCATCATCAGTACCTTCATTGCTTGAGCTCTCAGCTTCTTTGATTGCTTTGAGTGCAATTGGTTTTCTCTTTTCTTTCTCACCTTGATCTTCTTCTTTTTCACTGTGCAGCTCAAAAGTGAGTAATTTACCAACTAGCTCGTCGGTTCTTAATGTGCTGAGATCATGAGCTTCTTCTATGGATGATACTTTGGATTCAAAGTTCTTTCTAGCTCTTAGGGCTCTCAAGATTTTACTGTTTACATCACCTTGATCATATACCTTGCCATACTTCTTTAGTTCATTGACAATAGCAAGCAAGCGATTTGTCATGTCGGTGACGTTTTCATTTGGTTTCATCTTGAATAGCTCATACTCATGAACATGCATTTGTTTTTTGGTGAATCTTACTTGAGTCGTACCTTCATGGTAGTTTTCAAGTGTTTTCCAAATGCAATGTGCACAAGTTAAATGTTGAACTCTTCCACCTTCTTCTCTTGAAATGGAGTTCATCAAGATGGAAGCAGCTCTATTGTTCTTGAATCGATCTCTGATATTGCTAGTTGACCATTGAGCTTTGGGAAGTGGAACTTGAATACCGTCAACCTCATGAGTAGGAGATTTCCACTCATTTTCCACGAAATCCCATAGTTCAATCCCTTCACTGTCTAGAAACAAATACATTTTGTGTTTCCAGTATGAGTAATCCGTTCCATCAAAGTAAGGTCTAAGAATAGAGTTAAGATTTCCATGAGAGCTTGATGAAGAAGAAGTTGCCATTGTGGATCAGATTTCACAATTAAGTTTAAGAAATCTCAGGGCTCTGATACCAATTGTTGTCCCAAGATGGCAACCAAGAGGGGGGGGGGTGAATTGGTTTCGTCAAGAAATAATGACAATTTAAAAAAAAAAACTCAACAAACAAGAAATGCGGAATAGAGAGTTGGTTGAGTAATGGAGGAAGGTAAGAACACACAAGATTTATAGTGGTTCGGATTTACTTCAATCCTACATCCACTTCCTTAACAACTTGTTAAGGTTCCACTAGTCTTTGAAGTTTTCACAAGCTCACTTCCAACTTTACAAGTGTTTTTCTTAGGCTCACACTTACAACCCACACAAGAGTTTTACAAGGCTCACTCTCTCAACCTAAGTGTTTCCCAAGCTTACACTCAAACTTATACAATGGTGTTTTCAATGCTAACACCTAACATTCATAACAATTCAAATACAAGTTTAAGCAAAAGGAAATTTGTTGCTTGGCTATGAAAATCTTTTCTCAATAATGTTATTCTCTTCGTTTTCTCATGGAAACATTGTATTTATAGCCAATGTGGTCTTACTAGCCGTTATTGCTGTTTAGAATAAAGTCTTGGCAGATTAGACCTTCTTTACTTAAACTGTCCGAAGCACTTAGCGGTCGCCCTTCATACAAGGATGGTCGCTCTCATGCTTCACGCGGTCGTCCTTTTAACCAGGGACGGTCGCTACTTTTGAAAAAGTTCAACGGTCGAATTTTAGTGCTCTACAGCAGGAATCTTGCCCATGATGTTTTTGTCGGACCGTTTCTTGCCCATGCTGTGTTTGTCGGGACGGTCGCGCATCACAAAGTGCGGTCGCCCTTTTTTGAATACTGAAGTGGGATTACAACGGTCATGTCACGTGTCACTTTCTGACAGAGCAAAAGAGATGTCCGCCATAATTTGAATCTTCGCGGTCGCCCTTGGTAGGTTTTCGCGGTCGAACTCACATTCTCGCGTCGAACTTCTGGACGCACCTGAGGACGCGAACACTACTGTCTCTTTGAGCAATTTCTTCTTGAATTGTTGGGCGGTCGCGACTATAAATGAGCGGTCGCTAAAGTGGTAAGCGAGGTCGAATCATTCACCGTTCTTGTCACCGCGAACCTTACTGTGATTGTAATGATTTAAGTTCCTTGAGTAGCGGTCGGGCAAATATTAGGACGGTCGCTATTATGTATGAGCGGTCGCGACTATGGTCGAACTTCTGACCGCGAAACCTACTGTGACAAGGAGCGGTCGTATTCAGTTGAGGTGCGACCGCTATACTTGTTCTGTTCACCTTTAATTGAAGCAACCTAATCCTGCAACAAGCTTTCTCAAATACAAGTTAAATAGATCATCCATTTGAGTTGTCAAGGATCAAAATTAAGATCATTTGTCTAACAATAGAGATTAAGAGACTTTGAGGAATTTTCATTTGTCTTTTAAGACTATTGGGTTAAAAAGAATTTTTTCCATATATATATATTGAATCTTAATTGCTTACTTGTGTTGTCTAAAGTCTTGATTTTTGCGAAAGTATTTGTGTACTGATCACTGAGATGATATCATCAAGAAAGTCTAATTATTACTTCATGTTTTTGGTTGTTGAATCTCATCAAGAAAGTTTAATTTTTGGTTCTTCATTTATACTTTTTCAAATCTTTTGTTTTCTATCCTATACGTTATGTTTTAAACAGAGAATTAGGCTAATGGAATTCATAACTCAGCAGCTATTGATCCTCTATTGGTCTTCAATGAGAGTTTATGCCTCCATATATACATCACTCTTGTTGGGATATCTATCCCTCACATGCCTTCTTATCAATTAACATAAGTTATCTAAACTTCATCAGTTAGTTTGTAACTTATCAGTTTGCTAGTTTATTGTAACCATTCTTATCACTTATGTATTACTATAAATGCTCTCTTGTAAATCATATATAGGTTAATAAGAATTACTTTCTTCCAAACTTATATCATTCTCCACATGGTATCAGAGCTTTAAAAAAAATTCACTATGGCCATCGTTTCCACAAGATATTAAAAAAAATTCACCATGGCCAAACTTATTTCATTCTTCACATGGTATCAGAGCTTCCAAACTTCTTCTTCTCCTCCTCTCTTTTCCACCTCGTCTCACACCTTTTTAGTAAAACTTACCTCTAAAAATTATCTAGCATGGAAAGCTCAATTCATCCCTCTGCTAGACTATCAAAATTTGCATGGTTTTATTGATGGCACATTAACTGCTCCCTCTAAAACAAGAACATCTTCTATAGATCCAAACACACAAGAATCCAATCCTGAGTATGATCAATGGTTCAAGAAGGACCAGATGCTCCATTCTTAGCTCCTTTCTTCTCTCACTGAAGAGATATTTCCATATGTCATCGAACTCCAGTCATCATATGAAGTCTGAAAAGCATTGGCAAATGCATTCGGGTCTGCTTCCCAAAACAAACAGTTGCAGCTACACATTGAATTATAAGAATTAAAAAGAAAAGATCTTACTATTTATCAATACTTACAGAAGGTGAAATCTCTTACTGATGAGCTTAGTGCCGCTGGAAGACCACTCTCCACAGCAGAATTCAGTGCGATAATCTATTGTAACATTGGGTCTGAATATCACAGTATAATAACTACTCTCAACCTTCATTCAGAACCAATTTCTTTCACAGAGCTTCATGGTCAATTGAGTGCTCATGAAATTCTCCTCAAAAACATTCATGAACTAACTACCAACATTGCCTTAAAAATAGTTCACCTCTCCAAACCAATCAATCCTTCTCTTCCTCAAATCCTCATCGCACACCAAATAATTCAACCTCTCGCAACAATAACACGCAATTCAGACCATGAGGCCCTATCAAATATGTGGTCTTCGCAATCATTCAGCAACCACATGTCACAGATCTACCTCCATCCTTCCCACAAAATTCTTCTTCTTTCAACTCTTGCCCACTTCCACCTGTTTGCCCATAACCAGCTGCAAATTATTCTCAAATGTGCCAAACTATTACCCGATTTCCCGACTCTGTTGCAAATTATCATGTGACACCTGATCTTAATGTCTTACATGCTATGAACTAAAACAGTGGAACCGATAAGCTTCATGTTGCTAATGGACATAAACTGCCTATTACCCACATAGGTACTTCATCAATTAATTCTCATAACAAATCTTTTTGCTTGAATAAATTTTTGTGTGTTCCTAATGCTGTTAAAAACCTTCTCTCTATTCACAAATTCACCACTGATAATCATTGTTTTTTTTTTGAATTTTGGCCAACCCATTTTCTTGTTAAGAACCAAAGCACCCACTAGATTCTTCTACAGGGTCCAAGTGAGTCGGGCATCTACTCCTTGCACTAGGCACCAAAAATGGCTCATTCTACAATTGTTCCCTCTCTTATGATTGACATCAGTTGCTTGGTCATCCTAATACCAAAAAATTGAAGTCTCTTGTCCAAAGTAGTCATTTGTCCAGTTCAACGTCTAGTCTTAGTCCATGTTCCAGTTGTTTACTAGGAAAGATGTCTTGTTTGTCATTAGCTTCTGTTGAGCATTCTAGCAAAGTTCCTTTTGAAATAATTCATTCAGATGTATGGGGTCCTGCCCCTATTCAGTCAAGTTTAGGTTATAGGTTTTTTGTTATCTTCATTGATGATTTTTCATGTTTTACTTAGATTTATTTCTTGAAGAATAAAAGTGATCTTTATTCTATTTTTCTTCAATTTGAATAAATGATTCTTCATCAATTTAATGCTCATATTCATTCCTTTCACTCTAACTGGGGAGGTGAATTTCAAAAATTAAATTCATACTTCAAAAAAATTAGTATCATTCATTGAATTGCATGTCCTTATACTCATACACAAAATGGCATTGTTGAATGAAAAATTTGGCATCTTGTTGACACTTGTCTTATGCTACTTGCTCATGCAAACATGACACTCAAGTTCTGGAATTATTGTTTAGAGACTTGTGCTATGCTATTAACGTGTTACCTTCACATGTCATTCAAAATAAATCACCATATCAACTTCTCTTTAATAAATCACTCAACTATTTAACTTTCAAGCCTTTTGGTTGTTCGATCTTTCCTTTGTTAAGACCATATAATAAAAATAAATTTCAATTTCGCACAACTTCATGTGTCTTAGTCCATCTCATAATGCTTATAGGTGTCTTGACAAGTCTACTGGTCGTATATATTTAGCTCGTCATGCCAAGTTTTTAGACACTCATTTTTTTCTTTTCATGTTATTGATGCCCATCACTGCCCACCTTCTTCCAACATGTAACATCTCTAATTTTTTAAAATTAAATAAAATAAATTAAAAATTAAATTGGATAAATTAAATAAATTATTTAAATGGGAAATGGAAGGTTTAGAAGTGAGAATATGAGATATATATGTGAAATATACATGAAATATACATAAAATATATAAAAGTCAACTAAAAGTCAAGTGACAATATGGTAAATATACTTTGAAAATTAAAATTATTTAAATAGTTTAAAAATAAATTATATATGAATGGAAGATGTAATTTATGATTTTTTTATTAAATAAATAATCAAATAATTAATTAAAAATATAATTAAATATAATATATATAATACATATAAGGTATATTTGATGTGTATATGAGATACACATTATATATGCATATGAGTATTTAACTACATTAAATATACATTATAAATATATAGTATATACATTATATATATGTATATAATGATATATGAGAAAAATAAGTAATATATATATATATGATATATACATATACTTAAAGTATATATAACATATAAATTGGATATAAATATTTATATATATAGATATTTATGGATGGGGAAGATGAAAAATAAATAAATAAATAATAAAAAGTCAAAGATAGAATGCTTGGTGGAGAATTAAAACAAACAAATTAATTAATTAATTAATTAATTAATTAATTAATTATATATGGATAGTAAAAGTGAAAAAATACATAAAATGAACTTCTTCTTCTTTCCTTTCTAGCCATGGCCGAGAGTTCTATTTAGAAAGAGTGAGAGAGTGAATTATTCCTATATACTCCAAATTAATTAGGAAATCAAAGGTTTCAAAGGAATTTTAAAAAAAAAATTAAGATTCAAGCAAGTACATATTCTCTAAAGCTTGGTTTTCTTTATTTTTAAGATTATGTTTGGATTGCTAGTGAGAGAAAATGATGTTTTAATTGCTTAATTAGATATGAATAAAGTTATTTTGAGTAGTTAATAATTATTTTTAAGTTGGATTCAAGAAATGGTTAAGTTTGAGTTGGTGAAGAGAGAAAATTTAGGGTTATGAAACTTTTGAATTTTTTAATTCATGTGATTTAACTATGCAATTTGGTTCTAAATGTGTTATTTTGATTCATAAACAAAGATTTTAAAGCCAAATGATAGATTTGGTTAAGTTTGGATAGAGATTGGATGAGGTAGTGTTGATTTAGGGTTTTGAAAAAGTGAATTTTCACAGAATGATTAATTATTTGATTTTAATGCTTAAATCATATTCTTTAATGATATAAGTAATAGAAATAAGATTGAAATGATAACTGGATTGAGTTACAATGGAGAACCTTTAATGGTGAAGGTTACGCCATTTTAGGATTTTGAACAAAATGTCACGGGACTTGTATATGACTAGCCAAAATGGGAGATTGGCTAGGAATTCTCCATAATGTTGTATGTAAATATTCTCTAGAATATTCTATAGTGTTCCATAGAGTTCTAAAATTATATATGTGTATATTTCTCTAGAATACGGTAGATAATTTCATAGGAAGATGCCATAGAATATTCAAAGGAATATGATAGGAATTGTATAGAACTTTAATATAGGTCGTTGGATCAAATTGATCACCACCGTTCATTGAGGAGGTGAAGTAGTATAAATAGGGGTAGGATTCATTTGTTGTAACCATCCAAGAAATCCAAGTTCTTTGAGTAATAAGAGCTTTCAAGCATTCTCCCAATTCTCTTTTCTTCTCTTGTAATTGAGTTGCTTTCTTTATTACTTAGCTTCTGCATTTAACTTGTCTAAGTTAGGCAAGCATTTCGATGAAAGGCTGACTAGCATTCTTTCAAGTGTTGGGAAAAGTTTGCTAGTGTCGCACGGGTTTGAGCTTGTGAGAAAGAAATCTGGTGACAGTTGGTATTAGAGCCAGGTTGAGAAAACTTCAACATGAGAGAATGGTAGAAGCTATCAATCCTTCTATTGCTACTAGCACCACCCAAGGAGGGAAGAACTGCAAGGATAAGTCGAGGGACATCATCACTACCATGGAGGAAAGGTTGGCAAAGTTTAATGCCACCATATTCGAGATAAGGGACAAAGTCGAGGATATGAACCAACGCATTGAGGGCAAGAGTCGATTGGGATGGACGAGCTCCATGAGGAGATTCAAGGTGTCTTAAACACGGCCTTGGATATAGTATCCAAGAAGATGCAATCCTTGGAGGCCACTGTTGCTACAAAGGATGATGAGGTGAATGCTTGCAAGGTAAGGATTACCAACCTTGAAGAAGTTATGGAGAAACTCCAAACTCAACTTAGTGTGTGTATGACTACCGTAGCCAATGAAGGTGGAGCTACGCATGTCACTCCTACCCACAAGGTGGATATTCCTCGCCCATAAGCCTATAGTGGGGCAAGGAATGCAAGGAAAATCAACAACTTCCTTTGGAGCATTGAGAACTACTTTGATGCGGTAGGAATCTTCGATGATGCTCAACGGGTGAAGAGTATCACTCTCTACTTAAGGGACATCGCCATGGTGTGGTGGCGAAGGAGGTGTGATGATGTGAAGAAGGTCTTTGCACCATCGATACTTAGGAAGACTTCAAAGGGGAACTCAAGAAGTAGTTCTACTTCGAAGATGCACAAAATGAAGCAAGGGCTAAGCTTCGTAGCCTTCAACACAAAGAAGGCCACATAAGGGAGTATGTGAAGGAATTCTCTGAGTTGCTGCTGGAGATTCTGAATATGGGGCGAGAAGATGCTTTATTTTGCTTTATGGATGGCCTAACTAGATGGGCCAAGCTTGAACTCCAAAGGAGAGGAGTCCAAGATCTAGCTACTGCAATGGCTGCTGCCGAGTCCTTGATCGAATTTAAGAGGAAGGATTTGAAGAAAGAACAAGGTAAAAAGTCCACCTACAATGGAAAAGGTGGGGGAGATAAGGATAAATCTCCCAAGAAGGGCCAAGCATCCAGGGACAAAGACAAGGGAAAGAAGGATGACAAGGATGATGCTTCTAAGTCCAAGATCGCTTACTTCTTATGCATTGGGCCTCATCGGGCTTTTGAGTGCCCTAAGCATGGGAAGATTGCTACCTTATTCATGGAGGAGGAGAAGCAAGAAGAATGAAGACTTGCTTTAATGCACCTATACTTAGTGCAATCCAAGCCAAAGTGGAAGAATAACCACGAGGCTGAATGTATGTGGAGACTGAGATTGAGGGCAAGACCATCCAAGCCTTGGTGGATACTGGTGCCGACACAATCTATATGGCCAAGGAGCCAGTAGACAAGATTGACTTATCTTACACCAAGGAGAAGGGCTTGGTCAAAGGGGTTAATGCTAAGAGTCTCCCAATTGATGGTGTAGCACGAGACACCAATATCAAAATCGGCCAATAGAGAGGTAAGGTCGATATCACTATCATTCCCATTGATGATAATAAGTTCTATTTGGGTATAGACTTTTTGGAAATGGTGAAGGCTTTCTTGGTTCCCTATGATGACACCATGTGCAT
This sequence comes from Garcia nutans, assembly GCA_947685225.1. Classification (NCBI taxonomy): domain Eukaryota; kingdom Viridiplantae; phylum Streptophyta; class Magnoliopsida; order Malpighiales; family Euphorbiaceae; genus Garcia; species Garcia nutans. The sequence goes on from CANTUV010000044.1 coordinate 25,137,807, forward strand.
CATGGAGAAGGGACAATCATATGTTGTTCCTGTCAAGAGGGAGATTAGTAAGGAGAGAATGGTATCCGCAATCCAACTCTCCAAGGGGGTGAAGAGGAAGGAGCCAACTTATCTTGCCACCCTCAAGGTAGACGAAGGCCCCATGGATGGAGGGGTAAATGCACTAAAGGCAGTTCAAGACATGCTTGAAGAGTTTAAGGACGTCATGCCTGCCGAACTACCAAAGAAACTTCCTCCAAGAAGAGAGGTGGATCATGCCATTGAGTTGGAGGTTGGAGCAAAGCCACCCACTTTTGCTCCTTATCGTATGGCACCACCCGAGTTAGAAGAGCTAAGGAGGTAATTGAAGGAATTACTTGATGTCGATTACATCCGTCCTCCAAAGCTCCTTATGGTGTGCCAGTTTTATTCCAAAAGAAGCATGATGGGTTACTTTGGCTTTACATTGACTACCGAGCACTCAACAAGATCACCATCAAGAAAAAGTATCCCATGCCACTCATTACAGATTTATTTGATCAACTTGGCTATGTAAGGTACTTCACCAAGTTGGATTTGTGATCGGGGTACTATCAAGTTCATATAGCAGAAGGAGATGAGCCAAAGACGGCATGTGTCACACGGTATAGGTCATACGAATTCCTTGTGATGCCCTTTGGCCTCACCAATGCACCGGCCACATTTTGCACACTCATGAACAAGGTACTTTCTCCTTTCCTTGATCGGTTTGTAGTTGTGTACCTTGATGATATTATGATGTATAGCAAAATATTGGAGGAGCATGTAGAACATTTGAGGCAAGTGTTCCGCACTTCGAAAGAAAATGAGCTCTATGTGAAGAAAGAGAAATGTTCCTTTGCCCAAGAAGAAGTTACATTCTTGGGTCATGTCATTGGTAGAGGCAAGCTAAGGATGGACAAGTCTAAGCTGCAAGCCATCCAAGATTGGAAGCCGCCAACCAAAGTTATCGAGTTAAGATCATTCCTTGGCTTAGTGAATTACTATAGAATATTTATCAAGGGATATTCTTCTATAGCCACTCCATTGATAGATTTACTAAAGAAAGCTCAAAGTTGGAAGTGGACTTCGTGATGTCAACATTCCTTTGATGAGTTGAAGAAGGAAATTATGAAGGAGCCGGTTTTAATGCTCCGCAACTATCTCCAGCCATTCGAGGTACACACCGATGCTTCTGATTTCGCAATAGGTGGTGTGTTGATGCAAGATAGACATCCTATTGTCTTTGAGAGTAGGAAGCTCAATGATATCGAGAGGCTGTACACGGTGCAAGAAAAGGAGATGATCGCGATAGTGCATTGTTTGTGCACATGGAGACACTATTTACATGAGAGCAAGTTTGTGGTCAATACAAATAATGTTGCCACTAGCTTCCAAACACAAAAGAAGCTTTCTCCAAAGCAAGCTAAATGGCAAGACTTCCTAGCGGAGTTTGACTACACATTGGAGTACAAGCCCGATAAAGCCAACTTAGTTGCGGATGCTTTGAGTTGAAAAGGAGAGCTTGCCGATATTAGCAGTCCGTAAAGCACTTTGAAGACACAAATCAAGGAGGGGCTAAAGCATGATTCCATGGCCTAAACCACCATTGCTCTTTTCACAGAGGGGAAGATAAGAAATTTTTGGGTAGAAGATGGCTTGATATACACCAAAGGAAGAAGACTCTATGTTCCATCACATGGCAACTTAAGAAGGGAGGCCGTGAAAGAGTGCCATTATAACAAATGGGCTAGTCATCCGGGGATACATCAGACTCTTGCATTGGTGGAAGATGCTCATTATTGGTCTCATTTGAAGGATGATGTTGAGGCATATGTGAAGACTTGTCTTGTGTGCCAACAAGACAAGGTGGAGCAACAATTACCCGTAAGTCTACTTGAGCCACTTCCCATCCCCGAAAGGCCTTGGGAAAGTGTTTCCATGGATTTCATTGTGGGGTTACCCACTTCTGAAGGATGCAATTGGGTGTTAGTAGTAGTGGATCGGTTCTCCAAATATGCTACTTTCATCCCAACACCGAAGGAGTGCACCACCGAACAAGCTGCACACTTATTCTTAAAGCTTGTTGTGAAATATTGGGGCATACCCAAGACTATTATGACCGATAGAGATACTCGCTTCACAGGGAGATTTTGGACTGAGTTGTTCAAGCTATTAGGTATTGACCTCAAGTTCTCAACTAGTTTTCACCCTCAAGCAGATGGGCAAACGGAGAGGGTGAACACCTTATCAGAGTTATACTTGAGCACTATGTGAGTGCCAACCAACGAGATTGGGCTAAGTTGCTTGATGTTGCCCAATTCTCCCATAATATTTAAAGGAGTGAATCCACATGTTTACTCCGTTCGAGATAGTCATGGGCCAACAACCCTTGACTCCAAACTTCATTGCCATAGGCTATACTGGTGTTAGTCCTTCAACCTATAAATTTGCCAAAGATTGGAATGACAATACCGATGCCGCTAGAACCTACTTGGTGAAAGCATCCAAGAGGGTAAAGAAATGGGCCGACAAGAAGAGACAACTAAGAGAGTTCCAAGTAGGAGACCTTGTGCTTTTCAAAATGCATAATCATGCATGACGGGGCTACATCGTGGACTCATTAGGAGGTATGAGGGACCATTCCCCATCATCAAGAAAGTGGGGAAGCAAGCCTACAAGGTGGAGTTGCCTCCCAAAATCAAGTTTCATCTTGTATTCCATGTGAGCTTGTTGAAGCCATACAAGGAAGATGTGGAAGATCCAAGGCGTGGAATATCGCAAAGGGCGCCAATGGGTGTGCGCATCCAACATGACAAGGAAGTGGAAGAAATTTTGGCCAATAGGGTGAAACGCCATTCCAATCAACCGCTCACACTTGAACTCCTTATCAAGTGGAAGGGATTGCCCAGAAGTGAATCCAGTTGGGAACCCATCCAACATTTGTGGCAATTCAAGGATCAAATTCGAGCTTATGAAGACTTGAAGGTGATGAGGACGTCGCTAGATTAGTTGGGGGAGAATGTCACAAGACTTGCATGTGACTAGCAAAATGAGAAGTTTGGTTAGAAATTCTCCATAATATTGTATGTAAATATTCTCTAGAATGTTCTATAGTATTCCATAGAGTTCTAGAGTTGTGTATGTGTAGATTTCTCTAGAATATGGTAGATAATATCTTAGGAAGATGCCATAAAATATTCAAAGGAATATGTTAGGAATTGTGTAAAACTTTAATATAGGCCGTTGAATCAAATTGATCACCACCGTCCATTGAGGAGGTGGAGTAGTATAAATAGGGGTAAGATTCATTTGTTGTAGCCATCCAAGAAATTCAAGTTCTTTGAGTAATAAGAGCTTTCAAGCATTCTCCCAATTCTCTCTTCTTCTCTTGTGATTGAGTTGCTTCCTTTATTACTTAGCTTCCTCATTTAACTTGTCTAAGTTAGGCAAGCATTTTGAGAGAAGGCGGACTAGCATTCTTTCAAGTATTGGGCAAAGTTTGATAGTGTCGCACAGGTTTAAGCTTGTGAGAAAGAAATCTCATGACAAAAAGCATGTGTTTATTTAACATAATTGGTTTAAACATGTTAAAATATATTTATAATGATATAAATAAACTTAAGACACTAATTTAAATTGTTTAATATGATTTTTCTAAGTTAAAGAAAGGTTAGGCCTAATTTTGGGGTTTTGATTAAAGTGGTGTTTAATTAAGGTTTGGTGCTTGAAATGCCTTAGAATGTGATATGAAATGATTATATTTGATCACATTTGGTATAGACATTAAGGAGTGGTGATTTGCCCAACCCTAGTGCTGAAGGGCAACTTGGAAGTGAAGGTTGAAAGTTGATTTTGAGCTTGCTTTTGAGTGCTCTTTAAGGTAATTACAAACTTTGGATAAATTGGATATGTTTGCATTACATTGGGCTTAACATATTTTGATTGAAAAATATATTAAACTATTGATATATAAAATATTCACAAACAATGTGCTATGACATGTGTAATGATATGTATGCATTATATGCATTGTAAAAAGTCATTGTTAGTGGTTAAATTGAATAGAATATGAAATATATGCATTATGTGAAAATGACCCAAAGTGTTTGGATAATGTGATTTACTATGTATATAATAAATGCATTGTGAAAAGCCATTGTTAATGGCTAAATTGCATAAAATGTGAATATGTGAATTATATGAAAATAACCCAAAATATTTGGATAATGTGTTTTAATGTAAAATGTGATACATTTTGATGATATGTTAAGATATGATGAAATGAAATGAATTGACATTTATATGAATGAGATAAATGAGAAAATGAGGCAATGTGCCTAATTAATAATGTGAAAAGAGGCAATGTGCCTAGTTGATTATGAGAAAATGAGAAAGAAATTGATAATGAAAAATATGAAATAATTGTATGCTTAGTATGTTATTCAATTTTTAGAATTCTATGTTTGGCGGCATGCCTATGAGGTTATCCTCATTATTTGCCTTTAGGGCTAGCTTTTGAGCAATACTTTGATTTGCCTTCAATGTTAGACGTTTGGTATCACGGTGATATGATTTGCCTTCGAGGCTAGCTTTTGATCATTACTATGATTTGCCTTCGGGCCTAGGCACTTGATGTCAATTTAGACCAAAATATTAACACTAGAATTTAAATGACATACTAGATTATTTGGGCCCATGTTTGTGTTTGTGCTTATGTGAACGGTAAAATGACTGAAGAATATGTTTTAAAATAAAATTATATAACACATTGCGACATGATATGTAAAAATATTTTGTATTGGTATTATTTTACAGTTTTATTATTATCAAAGTTTGTATCAATTGTAATTAATCGCACAGGTGATAGGGGCGTTCCAGTAGGCCCGGAGAGTTTTACTAGATCTAGTCGGGTCTAGACTTATGTTTATTGAGCTTGAAGTGCTTTTGGGTACATCAAGATTAGAGCCATTTGCCAGCATGTACGTATTTGATATTATAGTGCATTTTGATATTATGTATATTATGTTATGTTTTGAAGTATATATTGTAAATTATAAAGAATATTTTGAATAATTTGTTTAAAATGGAATTTTATGTGTTGTTGATATATATATATATCCATGTATAAATATTTTGAGAAACAAAATGGAGAAATTGATAAGTATTGGTGAAATGGTGATTTTATTTTATTGAGAGTATTTGTTTTATGCAGGTTGAGTTTATTAAATTTTGAAATTGTCCAAATTACAGATAAAATTTTGGCAAATTTTTTTCAGAGATTTTTATGTAAAATGCTTATTTTGAAATCTATAATCTATAAAGAATATTTTATTTATTATTTAAATATACATTTCAAAGTATTTGGGATTTTAATTTGGTAAAGTGAATTTTTTTTATGAAACCGGATAGTGATATTTTTATACCGTATATAGAATATAAAAATGTTATATTTATTTTAGTATCAGAGCCTGGTTTAAGGTTCTTGACCTAGGCGGATTTTTATAGAAGGAAAAAGGGGGTTTCAAATATGGTTTTAAATGGTGATACATGTATTGACACTGACATTTTATCTTATCTCTAATGTGGCAATGTTCATTCGATGTAACGGATATGGATTGAGATGACGTTTGGGTTGTATAGATCAGAGTGGCGCAGTGGAAGCTTCATTTTGGAGATTATGTATTAAGAATTTTTAAAATTTTTATTTGAAATTATGATTTATAACTGATTCAATTGATGAATAAGTGAAATTAAGAAAAAAATAATTTAGGAAATTATTTAAGATATGAAATAAAAAGTTTGAGAGAAAGAGAATGATAATTATAGAAAATTCTATGTGTGTGCTGTAAAGTAATATTGTTCGAATTTTCAGACAAATCTAGAAATGTTGGATGAGTTTAAAAATTTTATGAAAAGTTTTTCTATATGTTAGAATCCAATGTATAAAATTTCATAGTTTTTAAAGATGGATCACTAATTAAGAAAAATAGAAGAACATAGATTGTTGGAGCAGTTCTAGCAACTCATAATCTGTAGAAATTGAGATATATATTTAGAAACTATAGAAAACCAACCCAGAAAAATCTAAAAATTTAAACAAAATATCATACATATTCTTAGAACATATGGTTAAAATTTTATAAATTTTTATTAATGTTTGTTACTTAAAAAAAATGGATAACCAGGTATTGCTAGAGAAATTATTAAAGAGACAGATTCTATAGGTTTGGAAGACTTAATTTTTAAATTTAGTAAATCAGCTTGAAAAAAAATCTAAAATTTTAATATAAGTTCATATATGTTTCAAGAGCACATGGTTAAAATGTTACAAGCTTTTATAAAGAATTGGTAAGGAATATAAAAATTGAAAGTGACATTGATATGAAACTGAGGAAGTCATGCAGCTTTGTATAAGTGAGTAATAAATTAATTTCATGAGATAAATGAATGAGAAAAATTATAAAAATTTATATACAGACGGGTAGAAGTATGAATAAGGAATATGAAATTTTTAATAATTTAGAATATTGAGTTCATAATTTAAAAAAAATCAAATAGAGAAATGGTATGTGATAGTGAATTGTTATGAAAAAAATGATGTATGATTTAGGGTTTGAGCATGTAAAATTACAATATCTAAATAGATGATGTTAATTAGTGTAATGAAATGAATTAGCGTTGTCTAAAAGTAAATGTTATAATCTTAAGATTGGGAATGTGACATGAATGAGATTTGATGAGGTTTATGTTGTTGGTTGCATTATTTGAAATTTAAATTTTGAAAAGGGTTTCTATAATTGTGAAACTAATGTGTTTTAATGTTATATTAATATATAGATAATGATTATAAAGTTAGTTGTTGAAAATGAGATTAATAGAATTAAGTTTGTAACACCCATTCCCGACTTATGAATAATCCAAGGAGGAATGCTACATCGGGATACGAGCTCTGGTTATGTCAGCTTACTTAATGTTCCTTATAAAAATTTTCCAAAAATTTTGACGGAGTCTCCCTTAAAATTCTAGGTCCCAAGTGTCGACAAAACTGATTTTTCTTATTTTTGAAAAATATTTTGTTTCACAAATCAACTCAAGCACACTCCCAATAATCCACCCTTATAACCTCAACTATAATCCTGCAAGAAGAATTCACACTTCTATATTCACAACCCAACTCAATTTAAAATCATACAGTTATTATACATTACTAGATTTATATGCTACATCAAGTTATCTCTTTGTATTGTTCAAATAAGTACATGCCAGTTTCTAATACCAAAATACAAAATGAAGAGCACCACCTAAGTTTGTTGATGACCGACAGATCACAGGACTCCTCTGCTCGCTACTGGCTCCTTGCTAATAGTCTACGAGTTTAGAAGAAACTAAACTCGCTAAGCATTGCTTAGTGGGTACTTTAACTAATTACGAAAAATAAATAATAAAAGCATAATGCACTTTTAAAAGCAATGAGTCGTATTGAAAAATAATATCACAGTAAAAACAATCCATACATGTCATATATTCAATTATTATCATTTTATCAGTTCGCTCCACAAAGTGATTTGGTAGACTAACGTATGGTAAGGAACTAACTGAAACAACTGTATATATATTCTGTGGCTGTGGCCCTAAAAAATTGCAGACCAAGCCCTGTGGAATCTGTGGCTGAAGCCCTATATAACTCGGGCGATTGCCCTATATAACTCGGACCGAAGTCCTATATAGCTCGGGTCGTCACCCTATATAACTCGGACCGAAGTCCTATATTAAAGCAGCACTGCATATAGTATGATATATCATACCCTTACCCTACTCAGTACTATCTCAGATACCCAGTGGAGCCAAAATTTTCATGCCATTTCTTAATCGAATATGCATTATACAATTATCGACTTATGTTTCTTATATTATTTCAACGTGAAATATCATATTTTTGTCATTTTAATAACATATTATGCTCATTTATATGCATAAGGAATCAATTGGATTACTTTTGAAAAATGACCAAATGAATATTAGCAAAATGACCATATGAATAGTAAATTCTGGTTTTGGACTCAACTTGATCCTTATTTTGAAAAATTGTATAAAATAATATACTTGACTAAAAACTCTAAAATTTTTATAGAATTTAGTTTTACATCTTAAAATCATTCATTTAAAATTTTAGATCAAACTGGACACAAAATCTTGGTCAAGTAGTTCACCCAACCAGACTGCTCCAGTTGCCCTGCATCCTGGCAGCAGTTCTGAATTTTGTGAATTCCGTAAATTAAATTCAATCAATGTGGTTCCAAATTATTTTTCTCAAATACTAGACTCACTAAAAAACAACATATCCAAAATTCAATTGAATATTATTTTTCTACATTTTATTAAAAATCTGGAAACATGGCTGTCTCAGTCAAGGTACCTCCTAGAGCAGGTCTAACAGAAATAATTTTTCTATAATCATAACAATTCGAATTCAACTCAAAATATTTTTGAGTCATTTTAGACGCATTGAGGCACAACATATCAAAAATTAACTTCAAGAACATTTTTCTATATTTAATTAAAAATTATACAAGTCACAGCATTTCACTAATTCTAAAACAGAAAATTTTCAAGAAAATGAACAAACAATTAGTTAAAGTACCAAACCTTGCTATTTCTTAGTCCTTTATCTATATCACTTCCTTTCCTTCCTTGTCTCCTTGATTTCCTATGAAATTTAACATCACATATACAAAGGTAAGAACCCTAGGTATAGATATAGTCTTATCTTATGATTTTTCTAATGGTTGCTAGCTTATTTTCACCATTAAACACCATTATTTCTTTCATCAAATCCTTCAAATAATTATTTCTTGAATTTTCTCAAAATATAGCTACATGAACCCTAATTTCAATCTCTTAAATTAACCATTAATCCATGAAACTAAAACTAGAGATAGGTTTCTCTTACCTTATAATCTTGTTTGTCACCAAAATCTTCAACCAAAAGCCTTAAACATTAGAAAAATCACCTCCTTCTTCCTTCTCTTATGGTTTGGACGAGTTCACCATGTAAGAGAGGGCTTTTATTTTCTTTCCTTAGCTTATTTTGATCCAAATGGCAGCCATAAGTGGTGAAAATATGTTGGTATAGATGTTGGCTTCCAATTGGTACACCTTATAGCAAAAATGACCACTTTTAATTGGTCCACTTGCCTTCTTCTTTTATCTATTTATTTGGCAAATCATTAGGCTTCCTTTTATTCATATTTTGACCCCCTCAACTTTCTTGTGCTGTAATTTTATAGTCTAGGGTGTAAAAAATACCAAAATACCCTCCAACGATTAATCGATTGTAACTTTTAAACCGTGCATTTTCGGGAAAAATTAAAACCCACGGTTATGACCCGATTAATCCCGAGAACACGTTTATGGCATCCGTTAGGGTCACTATTAAAAACCGACACAACTTTTCAAAAAATTACTCTTAGGTCCCCGGCCTTTCGAAAAATTATCTTTAGATCCCGTCAACTTCACGGGCCTCCTTTGCACACTGATTTTGTTTTTGACTATCTCGAGCCTCTATTTGACCACTTATTTATGTCCTTCTTGCCTAATACTCGACTACCTAAACTTTGGGATGTGACAAAGTTTAAGTAAAGTAGTAAGTTGAAAATTTAGAGTTGTAAGGGAATTTTGATGAAGATTGTTTAGATATTTATGGTTTAATGTTTAATGAGCATGTGAGTAATTTTGAATGAGTAATATTGATTATGAAAGTATCATAAAATACGTAATGTATTTGATAGTATAGAAATTAGATATGAAATAAAGAGGAATGATTAAGAAAGTGAAAATGAGTTTCATTAGGTAATTTGATCAGTAGTGATAAAAATGAATATGAAGTGTATGGTAAATGTATGAAAAATGTGTGAGAGAAGTCATTTTGGAAATGTGACTAAGATTTATGTAAAGTGTGATAAAAAAAATGAGGATAATTTATTTAATATATAAGATGAAAAAATTGAGAAATAACCTAAATAATGTTATAAGAATAAGAAATGATAATATTTTTTGAAATGTGATAAATGTTAAATTTATATAGATGGTGTGTAAATGAGGAATGGAGTATAAGTGTGTAATTGTGTGTATACATGTATATGATATATGTGGTGAGTTGTCCAATATGGATACTATTATGATATGTAAGAAAATGTGGAAAGTAAGTCACATTATGAATGTGACTTATGGATATATATATATGTGAATGATTTAAAAATAAGGAAAATATTTAAAATGTGAAATAATATGAATATATGGGGTGAAGATGATCATGATAAGGTTGATCACCTGAAAATTGAGACAATGTGATGTAATGTGAAAGTGATCAAATATTGAGTTGATCACTTAAAGATGTAAAAAAAAAAAGTGTTACTGAAATATTATTGTATATTTGTAACCCTATATAATTATTTATTTGATTTAAGAAGGAGAAATTGGTAAAAAAATTTGTTGGATAAATTGAAATATAATTTGTAATTATTAGTAAATGGATTTTAAAATTGGATAAGGGTAAATTGTTTTAAATAGAATTGATATGCGTTAACTCTTCATGTAGTAGGAGTTTAAAGAGTAAATATGTGATTTTGAAATGTCACGAATGTGTGACCACTGAGATATAGGCGTAGTATCGAGATAAGAGCTATTTGAGAAAAAATTATAGTGAAGGTAGTGTGTATTTGTAACCCACAGGCGTGGGCTTAAGATGATACAACTGTAAAATATATTTAGTTAAATTAATAGTTTTGTTTCATGAGATACAAGCAAGATTTGTGGTTGATATAGTTGGACTCATAACCTTATGTAAAAATTTATTTATGACCATAGATAGTATGGAAATATAAGAGAATTGTAAAAATATGATGAACTATAAATGATGTGTAAAGAAAGTGATTTTGTAAATATGGTAACTATAAGAAATGTGAGAAAATGATAAATGTGAGGAATTATGAAATGTGAGTAAGAGTTATATTGAATGTGTTTGAAAATGGTATAAAATGAATAAGTTGATTAAAATGATGTTTAAAGTGAATGAGACTAGGGGAAATGAATATTATCTATAATGATAAATTCGAAGAGAATTAAGATTTGAGAATAAGTTTGGCCGAATAGAATTATGTCATGAATTGAAATAGATTGATGAATTTAAAATAAGTTAAAGGTTGGTCAGAATATAATAAGGTTGTGATGGTCATATTATGATAGTTAGATCAATTAATCTGAAATGTAATAAGTTTACAAGTAATTATTAAAATTTAATGTATATAGTTGTATTAAGAGTATAAAGATATATGATAATGTGCACAATGCAGTGTTCTAATATATATATGCATATGAAAGGAACTAAGTTATATTAGTTGCAAATAATTATAAGAGAAAAATGTTAGTTATAGTATAATTGGAATGAATATATATATAGGTTAGGTTGATAAATAATATGTGGGAAGGAATCTTAATAAAGAAATAAGATTTTGTCATTGTATAATGATAATATTAAATTAATATGCAGTGCATATATACTAAAAAGGTGAATTAATTTTGTCTAATGATAATTCGATTAAAGATATGATAATCTATTGTGATTGTTTGATTAAATAAAATGTATAATGATGAGTTATGAAATTGTGAAAAGGTAATTAAGAATGATCATAAGGGGGAGAGTATAAATTATGTAATTTTATGAAATAATAATTTGATGAGATGATTAATATCATAAGGAATTTTAAGATTATATTTTAATTTGGATGATTTATTATGGTATTGGATATTTTCAAGAAGTATTTTTCTTAAGGGAGAGAGAATTGTAACATCCCTAATTTTTTTAAATTAAATAAAATAAATTAAAATTTTAATTGGATAAATTAAATAAATTATTTAAATGAGAAATGGAAGGTTTAGAAGTGAGAATATGGAATGTATATGTGAAATATACATAAAAAATACATAAAATATGTAAAAGTCAACTAAAAGTCAAGTGGCGATATGGTAAATATACTTTAAAAAATTAAAATAATTAAAATAATTTAAAAATAAATTATATATGAATGGAAAATGTAATTTATGAGTTTTTTTAATAATTAATTAATTAATTAATTAAAAATATAATTAAATATAATATATATAATACATATAAGGTATATTTTATGTGTATATGAGATACACATTGTATGTGCATATGAGTATTTAAATACATTAAATATATATTATACATACATAATATATATATTATTTATATATGTACATAATGATATATGTGAAATATAAGTAATATATATATATGGCATATACATATACTTAAAGCATATATAACATATAAATTGGATATAAATATTTATATATATATATATATAGATAATTATGGATGGGGAAGATGAAAAATAAATAAATAAAAAAAAGTCAAAGATGGAATGCTTGGTGGAGAATTAAAATTAATTAATTAATTTAATATAGATGGATAGGAAAAGTGGAATACACAAAATAGGCTTCTTCTTATTCCCTTTCTAGCCATGACTGAGAGTTCCATTTAGAAAGAATGAGAGAATGAATTATTCTTATATACTCCAAATTAATTACAAAATCAAAGGTTTCAAAGGAATTTTAAAAAAAAATAAAGATTCAAGTAAGTACATATTCTCTAAAGCTTGGTTTTCTTTCTTTTTAAGATTATGTTTGGATTGTTGGTGAGAGAAAATAATATTTAATTGCTTAATTGGGTATGAATGAAGTTATTTTGAGTAGCTAATAATGATTTTTAAGCTGGATTGAAGAAATGGTTAAGTTTGAGTGAAGTTTGGTGAAGAGAGAGAATTTAGGATTATGGAACTTTTAGATTTTTGAATTCATGTGATTTAATTGTACAATTTGATTTTAAATGTGTTATTTTAATGCATAAATAAGAATTTTAAAGTCAAACAATGAATTTGGTTAAGTTTGTATAGAGATTGGATGAGGTGATGTTGATTTAGGGTTTTAAAAAAGTGAATTTTCAAAGAATGATTAATTATTTAATTTTGTTGTCCCAAGATGGCAACCAAGAGGGGGGGGGGTGAATTGGTTTCCTCAAGAAGTAATGACAATTTAAAAAACTCAACAAACAAGAAGTGCGGAATATGAAGATTGTTGAGTGATGAAGGAAGAAAGAACACACAAGATTTATAGTGGTTCGGATTTACTTCAATCCTACATCCACTTCCTTAACAACTTGTTAAGGTTCCACTAGACTTTGAAGTTTTTACAAGCTCACTTCCAACTTTGGTGTTTTTACAAGTTCACACCTAACTTTACAAGTGTTTTTCTAAGGCTCACACTTATAACCCAAACAAGAGTTTTACAAGGCTTACTCTCACAACCCAAGTGTTTCCCAAGCTTACACTCAAACTTATACAATGGTGTTTTCAAATGCTAACACCTAACATACATTACAATTTAATTGTAAGTTTAAGTAAATGAAAATTTGTTGCTTGGCTATTACAATCTGATTTCTTGCTTGTTCCTCTTTCCGTTTTCTCAGAGAGACATTGTATTTATAGCCAATGTGGTCTTACTAGCCGTTATAGACATTAAGAATAATGTATTGGTAGATTAGACCTTCTTTACTTAAACTGCCCGAAGCACTTCGCGGTCGCCCTTCATGCAAGGATGGTCGCGCTCATGCTTCTCGCGGTCGTCCTTTAACATGGGACGGTCGCTACTTTTGAAAAGACTTCAACGATCGAATTTTAGTGCTCTGCAGCTGGAATCTTGCCCATGCTGTGTTTGTCGGACCGGTTTCTTGCCCAGCTGTGTTTGTCGGGACGGTCGCGCCTAGCAATGGTGCGGTCGCCCTTTTTGAATAATCAAGTGGGTTTATAACGGTCATATTACGTGTCATTCTCTGACAGGGCAAAATTGAATGTCCGCCATAATTTGAATGTCGCGGTCGCCCTATGTAGATTATCGCGGTCGAATTGAGAAACTCGCGTCGAACTTCTGGACGCTCCTGAGGACGCGAAACCTACTGTCTCTTCAAACAATTTCTTCTTGAATGGTAGAGCGGTCGCGATTCTGAATGGGGCGGTCGCTAAAGTGATAAGCGAGGTCGAGTCATTCACCGTTCTTGTCACCGCGAACCTTACTGTGATTGTAATGATTTAAGTTCCTTGAGTAGCGGTCGTGCAAATATTCGGACGGTCGCTATTCTGTAGGAGCGGTCGCGACATAGGTCGAACTTCTGACCGCGAAACCTACTGTGATAAGGTTTCTTCTTTTAATTACATGGAGCGGTCGTATTCAGGTGAGGTGCGACCGCTATAAGTGTTCTGTTCACCTTATTTGAAGTAACCTAATCCTGCAACAAGATTTCTCAAACACAAGTTAAATAGATCATCCATTTGAGTTGTCAAGGATCAAAATTAAGGTCATTTGTCTAACAATCTCCCCCATTTTGACTTTGACAATTCAAATGGAATGATAAGAAAAATAATGAGTCTAAAAATGCTCCCCCTTAACATATGCAACAATCATGGTTAAGAGCATTTGTGATTTAGTAGTTTATCTTGGTGCAAACATTTTTCTCCCATAAACATTTTTTCTTATTTGCAAATGTTCAATAAATTTCAACAAGAAATTAACTCCCCCATAAACATTTTTCCCAATTTGCAAATGTTCAAACAGATTGTTCTTATTTCTCCCCCATAATTTTATTGACATTCCATTTATACCACATTTCTCTCCCCCATTGGCATAGGCAAAATGAAATAAATGTTAAGCAAAAATATTAACAAAGCAAATGAAAGGAAATATAAACATTATATAGATTGAAGTGGAGGAAAATACAAAACAGAAAGCAAATGTAGCAAACATATGAAAATGCAAGCAAAAACAGACTAAAGCTAAGCTATTCTGAGTCATCATCTAACTCTAACTCTTCTTCAACTAAAGGAGCTTTCCCCTTATCTTGAGGTGCAACAGAGGCAGAGCTAGTGCTAATGGACTCTTCTTCTTCAGCAACGCTTTGGGTGTGATCACTTATATCCCAATCTTCAAGATTGCATTGAGGCAAGTCCAATTTGCCTTGCATGTCATAAAGATCATGATGCATGTGGGATATAAGGTCTATCCTCTTGTTTAAGTGCTGGAATCTCTTGGAAACACTTTTCTTGAACTTAGTGAGTTTCCTTGAGAGAGTCTTGATAGCTTGGAGGATGAGTTGTGTGGAGGATGAAGCAGTTTCTTTAGCAGCTTTTGATGAAGTTGCTTTTGGAGGTAATTCTACTGCAACTTCTACAGAATCTCCCTCTTCCTCAATTGTATACCTTGGCCTTTTCTTTTGTTTATCCATAACTCCTTTCTTGCCATAGCAGTATACATATGACCCTTCTATCTTCCTTACACAACCAGCATGCTCTAAGTAATCCATTGTGATAGCATTGGAGGCTAGAGTGAAAGGGTTCCTCAAAGTAGCTAAGTTCAAATCATTCAGAAGGTTTAGGTGCCTAGCTATTTGAGTAACTTGAGAGGATAGGAAGAAGGTACCAGTTCTTGTAATAGCATGATGATAAAAGGTATCAATCAAGAACTTGGTGGTGTTCATTTTGATGTTATGGGTGAAAGCATACAGAAATATAAGATCTCTTTTGGTGACTTTCTCATTCCCATCAGCTCTTTGGTGAATGGTATAGGTGATAATCCTATGGAGCATCCAGTGGGTGAGAGATTTGATATGTCTGGCTTTAGATTCCTTTTCAAAAGAGGTTTCAATGGAAATTTCTCTCCAGAAATCAGAAAGTGTTGGGTTTGAGAAGATTTGGTCATTGTAGGAGGTTATACCTTTAGAGGGGAAGTCCCAAATGCTGCCAAAATCTTCTAGAGATAGGGCTTGGTATTGATCAAAGAGCTTAAATCTAACTCCATACCACCCTAGTGCAGAATTTGCACTCTTCTCTATTTGAAGAGACATTAAAAACTCCTTACTCAGACTAGAGTAGCCTACCTCTTCTGGAAAGACAAATTTTCTCCATCCAAGGACATCCAGCAATCTCTCAATTTCGTCCTTGATGTTCAAGGCAGAAAGCATCCCACCAAAAGGAGATTTGGTGCCTTCAACCTTCTTTCTCTTTAGCATGGCATACCTAACATCTTCTTCAGTGGTTTGATGGTGAGGTTTGTGAATTTTCTCACCTCTTTTAGATTGAGGAGGAGATGGGGGAACAACTTCGGGTTCTCTAATGGTGATTCCTGGAACTCTCTTGGCTTGTCCCTTTATTTTGGAAGTGGCTTTTCTTTTGGGAGCCATTAGAATAGAAGAAACAGATGAGAGCAGGAAAACAGAGGTTGATTTGAGAAGTAGATGAGTTGAGAAGATTTTAGGGTTTTAGATTGTTTTCAGAAGCAAAATATCCAAGAAATTTGATGTAACTTACTCTTAAATAGATGGAGTTAAGAAAATAGCCGTTTTTGACTGTTGAATATTAAGAGTTGCGACTTGTCACACAGCCAACGGTTATAAATTTTCGAGCAGAGTGTACAGGGTGCGGTCGCGGATTGAAGATAGTGCGATCGCTACTTATGGTCTAGCGACCATTGTCAAGATAAGTATGCTCGCGAGTGAGGAAAGTAACTGTAATGGTCGAAACTATTCAAATTGGTGCGGCCGCGCACAAATTTTCTCGACCGCGCACAGAGTCATTAGTTTGAATGAAACTGACAGACAGGATAGCGACCGCTAAAGAATACTGGAGCGACCGCTACATACTTAAAAATGAAAGATTCAAGGAAAGATGGAGAATATTTCTATTGTGTTAAGAACCATTAAATTCATGCACATAGAAACCTTATTGATAGGCAATTAATTCAGAGTGTTTCCATCAATCATTCCTAAATTAAGTTTAATAAAATTAAATCTATCTTCATTCAAGGGTTTTGTAAAGACATCCGCAAGTTGATTTTGTGTTTCAATAAATTCTAGAATTATGTTCTGATTTTGCACATTTTCCCTTAAAAAATGATGTCTAATATCTATATGCTTGGATCTAGAATGTTGTATAGGATTTTTAGACAAATTGATAGCACTAGTGTTGTCACATTTAATGGAAATATTGTTAAAAACCTTACCATAGTCAAGCAATTGTTGTTTCATCCATAATACTTGTGTGCAACAAAAACAAGCTGCAACATACTCAGCTTCTGTTGTGGATAAAGCAACCGATGCTTGTTTTTTACTATGCCAAGAAACTAGACAATTACCAAGAAAGTGACATGCTCCTGTAGTGCTTTTCCTATCTAATATACTACCAGCATAATCTGCATCTGAAAATCCTATAATATGAAATGATGTGTTCTTTGGATACCAAAGTCCTAAATGTATTGTACCACTCAAATATTTCAAGATTCTCTTTGTGGCATTCAAGTGTGATTCTTTAGGACAAGTTTGAAATCTAGCACAAAGACATACACTGTACATTATATCAGGCCTAGATGCGGTTAAGTAAAGTAGTGATCCGATGATACCTCGATATTTCTTCTCATCTACTGCTTTACCATTATCATCTTTACCTAATTTCAATGATGTGCTCATAGGAGTTTTGCTAGTTTTGCAGCCATCCATTCCAAATTTCTTGATGAGTTCTTTTGTATATTTGGATTGGTTGATGAAGATCCCATCTTTACATTGCTTGACTTGCAGTCCAAGGAAAAACTTGAGTTCACCCATCATGCTCATTTCAAATTCCCTAGTCATACAAGAAGCAAATTCTTTGCACAAGGTTTCATTAGTAGCTCCAAATATTATGTCATCCACATAAATTTGTACAATCAAGATTTATGCTTATCCTTTTTAACAAAAAGAGTTGTGTCTACTTTTCCTTTTGCAAAACCATTTTCAAGTAAATATGCACTAAGTTTGTCATACCAAGCTCTAGGTGCTTGCTTTAATCCATATAAAGCTTTGGTAAGTTTGAAAACATGATCAGGAAATTTGTAGTTTTCAAAACCAGGAGGTTGTTCAACATAAACTTCTTCATTTATGAGTCCGTTTAGAAATGCACTTTTAACATCCATTTGATAAAGCTTAAAATTCATATGACATGCAAAGGCAAGTAATATTCTAATAGCTTCTAATCTAGCTACGGGGGCAAAGGTTTCATCATAGTCAATACCTTCTTCTTGATTATAACCTTTGGCTACCAATCTTGCTTTATTTCTAATGATGTGACCATTTTCATCAAGCTTATTCCTATAAACCCATTTGCATCCTATTATAGAATGATCTATAGGTCTAGGAGTAAGTTGCCAAACATTATTTCTTTCAAATTGATTAAGTTCATCTTGCATTGCAGTTATCCAATTTTCATCATTTAAAGCTTCCTCAATAGTTTTTGGTTCAATTTGAGAAACAAAAGCAACATTAACATCAATATGATTAATTCTAGATCTAGTAGTTACTCCCTTTGATGTTTCTCCAATGATGAGTTCCTTTGGATGATCTTTCTTGTATTGCCAATCCTTAGGTAGATCTTGAGCCTTTTCTTCAAGTTGATTGATCTTTGGAGCATCAATAGATTCAAGAGGTTCAAGAGTGCCTGCAGGGTCATTGAAAGTAATACCTTTCTTTTGATCAAGTTTAGATAATTCATCAAATACAACATGCATTGATTCTTCTATAACTAGAGTTTTCATATTAAATACTCTATATGCTTTGCTATATGATGAATATCCTAAGAATATGCCTTCATCTGATTTGGATGAGAATTTTCCAAGATTATCCTTGGTATTCAATATGAAGCATTTGCATCCAAATACTCTAAAATATCCAATTCTGGGTATTCTTCCATTCCATAGCTCATAAGAAGTTTTATTAGTTAAATGCCTTTTATAAACACGATTTGCAATGTAACAAGCTGTATTAACGGCTTCCGCCCAAAAATAAGATGGTAAATCATATTCATTGAGCATTGTCCTAGCCATTTCGATTAAAGTTCTATTTTTCCTTTCAACTACACCATTTTGCTGTGGAGTTCTAGGAGCAGAAAAATTGTGTGAAATGCCAAGTTCATTGCAAAAGTTTTCAAAGTTTTCATTTTCAAATTCTTTGCCATGATCACTTCTAATAGATGTGATCACATATCCTTTTTCATTTTGAACTCTTTTTGCAAAGGTTTTGAAGTAATTAAAGGCTTCATTCTTTTGAGCTAAGAAATTAACCCATGTGAATCTAGAGTAGTCATCAATAAGAACAAATGCATATGATTTGCCTCCTAAGCTTGTAACTCTATTTGGTCCAAACAAGTCTAAATGAATGAGCTCTAAAGGTCTAGAGGTGCTTATAACACACTTTGATTTAAATGAGCTTTTATGTTGCTTACCATGTTGACAAGGTTCACAAATTTTGTCTTTATCATATTTTATCTTAGGTAAGCCATCAACTAAATTCTCATTACAAATATATTTCAATTGATCCATACCAGCATGTCCTAGTCTTCTATGCCATAACCATGCATCATTATTAGTGGACATTAAACATGTATGATTAGAATGTATGCTTACATTGTAAGTGTTGTTTGTTCTAGTACCCTTAAATATGATAACATCATTTGAATTTGTGATTTTGCATTCCTTGGAATCAAACTTAACGAAGTATGCTTTATCACAAAGTTGACTAACACTTAGCAAGTTATGTTTCAAACCATCAACAAGCCATACATCTTCAATTAAATCCTTACCAATAGAACCAATGGAGCCAACACCAAGAATTTTACCTTTAGCATTGTTTCCAAAAGTTACGTTACCTCCATGTTTATAGGTAATACTTGTAAAGAGCTTTGCATTTCCAGTCATATGCCTTGAGCATCCACTATCCACAAGCCATGTGCTTTCATTGGTAGTAGATTTTAGGCATACCTGCAAGCCAATTGTGATCATCCTTTTTTAGGTACCCACATATAGTTGGGTCCTTGATGGTTAGTAGAAAGAGTGTCTTCTAACTTGAGATGAGCCTTTCTTATATAACAGGAAAAATTTGTGTCCAAATTTCATGCAATATGTGCATTGCCATGGTATTCTATGCTTCTGCATTTTTCTTTTTGCATTATACATACAACTACAAGTATGTGATTTCTTTTGTACAAGTTTAGTGAACAATAATGCATAATTATCTTTAGCTTTATTTCCTAGTGAACCATAAGAAGTTCTTTTAGACTTGGTGCAAGCATCTTTGATATGAACATTAGAAATTCCAATTGCAGATGCTTTCACAAATGTTGGTTTGCTAGGTGCAATGTTGGTTGAGCCATTGAATCCTAATCCATATTTCAAGGAAGGTGATCTTTGATTATTAATTAATGTGTTCAATGCTTCCTTTCCTTTATGAAATCTGGAAATTGATTCTTTTAGTTCTTTTAGTTCATGCTTCAATGCCTCATTCTCTTTAATCACCTTTTCTAAGTCATGTGAGCTTTTATTTAATTCTCCTATTGTATTCATCAAATGTTCATTTGAGGTTTTCAATTCTAAGGTAGAGTTCTTTAAGCATATAAAATCCTTTTCTAACTTAGAGTTTTTCTCTTTATAGAGCATCATTTTGGAGAAATATTTTTCTATTTTAGAATTCATGTGCTCAATCAAATCACTATCATCTATATCACTTATATCATCATGTGCTACAAGATCAAAGGATTGAGTACTTACCTCATTGGAGTCATCTTCAATAGCCATGAGACAAAGATTTGCAATTCCTTCCTCTTCTTCTTCTTCACTTGAGGAAGAGTCATCCCATGTGGCTTTGAGAGACTTTTTCTTTTCTTTATCCCATTTCCTTTTGTTCTTTAATTTGTAGCAATCCGACTTGATGTGACCGGTTTTTCCACATTCATAGCATTTTACCTCATTTTTCTTTTCTTTATCTTTGAAGGAGAATTTAGGAGGTGTACCTTTGTTTGCTTGTAATCTTTTCTTCCTTTTCCATTCATTGATTCTTTTAGAGAACATTGCCATTTCATCTTCATCATCAGTACCTTCATTGCTTGAGCTCTCAGCTTCTTTGATTGCTTTGAGTGCAATTGGTTTTCTCTTTTCTTTCTCACCTTGATCTTCTTCTTTCTCACTGTGTAGCTCAAATGTGAGTAATTTTCCAACTAGCTCGTCGGTTCTTAATGTGCTGAGATCATGAGCTTCTTCTATGGATGATACTTTGGATTCAAAGTTCTTTCTAGCTCTTAGGGCTCTCAAGATTTTGCTGTTTACATCACCTTGATCATATACCTTGCCATACTTCTTTAGTTCATTGACAATTGCAAGTAAGCGATTGGTCATGTCGGTGACATTTTCATTTGGTTTCATCTTGAATAGCTCATATTCATGAACATGCATTTGTTTTTTGGTAAATCTCACTTGAGTCGTACCTTCATGGTAGTTTTCAAGTGTTTTCCAAATGCAATGTGCATAAGTTAAATGTTGAACTCTTCCGCCTTCTTCCCTTGAAATGGAATTCATCAAGATGGAAGCAGCTCTATTGTTCTTGAATCGATCTCTGACATTGCTAGTTGACCATTGAGCTTTGGGAAGTGGAACTTGAATACCGTCAACTTCGTGGGTAGGAGATTTCCATTCATTTTCCACGAAATCCCATAGTTCAATCCCTTCACTATCTAGAAACAAATACATTTTGTGTTTCCAGTATGAATAATCAGTTCCATCAAAGTAGGGTCTAAGAATAGAATTAAGATTTCCATGAGAGCTTGATGAAGAAGAAGTTGCCATAGTGGATCAGATTTCACAATTAAGTTTAAGAAATCTAAGGGCTCTGATACCAATTGTTGTCCCAAGATGGCAACCAAGAGGGGGGGGGTGAATTGGTTTCCTCAAGAAGTAATGACAATTTAAAAAACTCAACAAACAAGAAGTGCGGAATATGAAGATTGTTGAGTGATGAAGGAAGAAAGAACACACAAGATTTATAGTGGTTCGGATTTACTTCAATCCTACATCCACTTCCTTAACAACTTGTTAAGGTTCCACTAGACTTTGAAGTTTTTACAAGCTCACTTCCAACTTTGGTGTTTTTACAAGTTCACACCTAACTTTACAAGTGTTTTTCTAAGGCTCACACTTATAACCCAAACAAGAGTTTTACAAGGCTTACTCTCACAACCCAAGTGTTTCCCAAGCTTACACTCAAACTTATACAATGGTGTTTTCAAATGCTAACACCTAACATACATTACAATTTAATTGTAAGTTTAAGTAAATGAAAATTTGTTGCTTGGCTATTACAATCTGATTTCTTGCTTGTTCCTCTTTCTGTTTTCTCAGAGAGACATTGTATTTATAGCCAATGTGGTCTTACTAGCCGTTATAGACATTAAGAATAATGTATTGGTAGATTAGACCTTCTTTACTTAAACTGCCCGAAGCACTTCGCGGTCGCCCTTCATGCAAGGATGGTCGCGCTCATGCTTCTCGCGGTCGTCCTTTAACATGGGACGGTCGCTACTTTTGAAAAGACTTCAACGGTCGAATTTTAGTGCTCTGCAGCTGGAATCTTGCCCATGCTGTGTTTGTCGGACCGGTTTCTTGCCCAGCTGTGTTTGTCGGGACGGTCGCGCCTAGCAATGGTGCGGTCGCCCTTTTTGAATAATCAAGTGGGTTTATAACGGTCATATTACGTGTCATTCTCTGACAGGGCAAAATTGAATGTCCGCCATAATTTGAATGTCGCGGTCGCCCTATGTAGATTATCGCGGTCGAATTGAGAAACTCGCGTCAAACTTCTGGACGCTCCTGAGGACGCGAAACCTACTGTCTCTTCAAACAATTTCTTCTTGAATGGTAGAGCGGTCGCGATTCTGAATGGGGCGGTCGCTAAAGTGATAAGCGAGGTCGAGTCATTCACCGTTCTTGTCACCGCGAACCTTACTATGATTGTAATGATTTAAGTTCCTTGAGTAGCGGTCGTGCAAATATTCGGACGGTCGCTATTCTGTAGGAGCGGTCGCGACATAGGTCGAACTTCTGACCGCGAAACCTACTGTGATAAGGTTTCTTCTTTTAATTACATGGAGCGGTCGTATTCAGGTGAGGTGCGACCGCTATAAGTGTTCTGTTCACCTTATTTGAAGTAACCTAATCCTGCAACAAGATTTCTCAAACACAAGTTAAATAGATCATCCATTTGAGTTGTCAAGGATCAAAATTAAGGTCATTTGTCTAACAAATTTTAATGCTTAAATCATGTTCTTTAATGATATAAGTGATGGAAATAAGATTGAAATTATAATTGAATTGAGTTGGAATGGAGAACCTTTAATTGCGAAGGTTATGTCATTTTAGGATTTTAAACAAAAACATGTATTTATTTAATGTAATTGGTTTAAACATGTTAAAATATGTTTATAATGATACAAATAAACTTAAAACATCAATTTGAATGGTTTAATATGGTTTTTCTAAGTTAAAGAAATGTTAGGCCTAATTTTGAGATTTTGATTACAGTGGTGTTTAATTAAGGTTTGGTGCTTAAAATGCCTTAGAATGTGATATTAAATTATTATATTTGATCTCATTTGGTATAGACATTAAGGAGTGGTGATTTGTCTAACCCTAGTGCTGAAGGGCAACTTGAAAGTAAAGCTTGGAGGTTGATTTTAAGCTTGCTTTTGAGTGCTCTTTAAAGTAATTACAAACTTTGGATAAATTGGATATGTTTGCATTACATTGGGCTTAACACATTTTGATTGAAAAATGCATTAAGCTACTTGATATATGGAATATTCACAAACAATGTGCTATGACATATATAATGATATGTATGTATTATATGCATTGTGAAAAACCATTGTTAATGGCTAAATTGAATAGAATGTGAAATATGTGCATTATGCAAAAATTACCCAAAGTGCTTGGGTAATGTGATTTGTTATGTATGCATTAAAGGCATTGTGAAAAGTCATTGTTAATGGCTAAATTGCATAAAATATGAAAATGTGAATTATATAAAAATAATCCAAAATATTTAGGTAATGTGTTTTAATGTAAAATATAATACATTGTGATGATATGTTAAAATATGATGAAATGAAATGAATTAACATTTATATGAATGAGTTAAATGAGAAAATGAGGTAATGTGCCTAATTGATAATGAGAAAAGAGGCAATGTGCCTAGTTGATTATGAGAAAATGAGAAAAAATTAATAATGAAAAATATGAAATAATTGTGTGCCTAGTATGTTATTCAATTTCTAAAGTTCTGTGTTTTGCAGCATGCCAATAAGGTTATCCTCATTATTTTCCATCGGGGCTACATTTTGAGCAATACTTTGATTTGCCTTTGAGGCTAGATGCTTGGCGTCACTGTGATATAATTTGCCTTCGGGGCTAGCTTTTGAGCATTACTATGATTTTTCTTCAGGGCTAGACACTTGGTGTCAATTTGGACCAAAATAGTAACTCTGGAATTTGAATGGCATACTAGATCCTTTGGGCCCATGCTTATCTTTGTGCTTATGTGAATGGTAAAATAATTGAAGAATATGTTTTAAAATGAAATTATACGACACATTGCGATGTGATATGTAAAAGCATTTTGTATTGGTATTATTTTACAGTTTTATTATTAGCAAAGTTTATATCATTAAGCTTTTAGCTTAGCGCGATTGTAATTCATCGCGCAGGTGACAGGGACAATCCGGTAGAGCCGGAGAGTTCTACTAGATCTTGTCAGGTCTAGGCTTATATTTATTGAGCTTGAAGTATTTTTGGATACATCAAAATCAGAGTCATTTGCCAACATATACATATTTGATATTTTAGTATATTTTGATATTATGTATATAATGTTATATTTTTGAAGTATATATTGTAAATTGTAAAGAGTATTTTGGATAATTTTTTTAAAATGGGATTTTATAATTGTTATTGATATATATATCTTTGTATAAATATTTTGAGAAAAAATGGAGAAATTGAGAAGTATTTGTGAAATGATGATTTGATTGTATTAGAAGTGTTTGTTTTATGCAGGTTGAGTTTATTGGATTTTTGGATTATCCAAATTACAGACAAAATTCTGGCAAATTTTTTTCAGAGATTTTTATGTAAAATGTTTCTTATGGAACCTATAATCTATAAAGAATATTTTATTTTTTATTTAAATATACATTTTAAAGTATTTGAGATTTTAATTTGGTAAAGTGAATTTTTTTTTATGAAATTAGGTTGTGATATTTTTATACTGTATACGCATATTTTACATATACTGGATGTATGTATTATACATATATAGGGTATAAGGGTGTTACACAACATGTCTTGGCTACATGTTATGACAAATGACCGTACACACTTGGACTCTCACGCAACTTCACCTTACCAACATTTAAATTCTTCTATATTTCCCACTCAACTGATTCTATCCACTCCTATTTCAGATTCATCACCTAATTCAAATAGTATTCCCTTATCCCCACCGAATTAACCTACTCATCCAACCTTATTCACATCTACTCAAACACCTTTGCCATTATCACCAGCTATCACATTAATTAATCCTACTTCACCGTTATCCACATATGCTACTACTCTCTTATCATTATCCACTGATCCTCCTTCCTTACCAACAAACTTATCGTTATCTACATCATCAGCCCCTGGCGGTCTCTCTCTTATCGTTGATTTAACTCAATATCCATCCTCCTCTCCTTCCTCTCACCATAACTCTATTGTTCGAACCCATCATATGCTACTTAGGCCAACCACCTTAAATAAAAGACAAGCTAATGCTACTCTCCACTTCCCTAATTACCTTGAAACTAAACCCAATACACTTAATCAAGCAAGATCACATTCTCAATGGTGTGAAGTAATGCAGGTAGAGCTTGATGTTCTTCTTCAAAATGGCACATGGTCTCTTGTTCTTTGTCCTTTGGACAAAAATGTGATTGGAAACAAATGGATCTTTCGAATCAAACGGAAAGCAAATGGTGGCATTGATCATTATAAGGCGCGATTAGTTGCCAAAGGCTATGCCCAACAATCTGGTGTTGACTATATGGAAACTTTCTCACCTGTTGTCAAGTTCACTACCGTAAGAACAATTCTTTCTATTGAAATAGTACATGGTTGGCCTATTCATCAATTGGATATCTCAAATGCATTTCTTCATGGTTATCTTGACATTGCAATTTTTATGGATCAGCCGCAAGGGTTCAAACATCTAGAATTTCTTGATCGTGTCTGTCAACTTCACAAGTCCCTCTATGGACTTAAACAGGCACACGTGCTTGGTTCATAGATTGTCTGAATTTCTTGTTGGGCTTGGTTTTATTGCCTCTAGTGCACATACTTCATTGTTTATCCTCAAGCAAGGTAATCTCAGATTGTATGTATTAATTTATGTTAACGAAATTATTGTTACTTCCTCTTATTCATCAAAGTTACAATGGTTTCTTCAAGCACTTAAGCAAGACTTCCCAGTTCGAGACGTGGGTTCTCTTAATTACTTTATTGGTATTGATGTTAAACCACATCTGATGGTCTTATTTTGCCTCAATTGAAGTATATTAAAGAGTTGCTTGCTGAAACAAAAATGCAAAATTCTAAGGCTTGCCTAACGCTAATGTCTACCAGTATCAGTATAGGCAAAAAAACAACCCATCGTTGCTCACTCATCCACTGAAAGTGAATACAAGTCTGTTGCAAATGCTATAGCTGAGCTTCTTTGGGTATGATCACTTTTATCTGAACTTGGTTTTTCATCAGATGTTCCTTCAACTCTTTGGTGTGACAACATAGGTGCAATCTACTTAACATCTAATCATTTTTTTCATGCTCAAACTAAGCATGTTGAACTTGATTACAACTTTGTTAGGGAGTAAGTCAGATTGGGATTCATTAAAGTTCAATTTATCTCAAGTGAGGATCAGCTAGTGAATGTCCTAACAAAGCCTCTTTCCACTCAATTATTTCAGCACTTCAGAGACACACTTCGACTCCATACTTTTCCATCCTCAGCTTGAGGGGGAGTGTTGGGATATCTATCTCTCACTTGCCTTCTTATCACTTAACATAAGTTATCTAAACTTTATCAGTTAGTTTGTAACTTATCAATTTGCTAGTTTGTTGTAACCATTATTATCACTTATGTATTACTATAAATACTCACTTGTAAATCAGATATAGGTTAATAAGAATTACTTTCTTCCAAACTTATATCATTCTCCACAACTCTACCATGTTAGCTCATCATGAACCTCCAAATCTTAATTCATGCCTCATCTTCTTCATCCTCATTTTCTTACAAATGCTTTAAAATTACATAGTTGTATATATATGATTATTTCCATTTAATGTTAAGCTTATGAGTAGTTTTTTTTTTGTTTGAAACATTATAGATTTTAGCTATGCTGGATTGCAAATGCAATAACAAGAATATCCACATTTTAATCTTTTGGTTCCTAAAAGTTACAGACTTGTCCCCCTCTTCTTGGTAGTCCTGGAAAGCAATTATTTTTTGTCCAAGGAAGCAACTAAATTATCATATATCAATTTGTTTCACAAAACATCTTTTACTTTATTATTATTATTTATTCTTTGGTGTTGGAAATTTCATTTTATGTATTGTGCATTTTGGAATTTGGTTTTTAAGTATCAAGACTCAAATCAATATTAAGCATACAATGTTAATAAAAATGTCAGGGAGTGATTGATTTTATGTATAAAAAAATCATAACTCCAAGAGTAACTAAGAATATTCTATATATCATTATCCAATATTCTATATATTATTATCAAGAATATTTTATATAATATTATCCAATTTATGCATTGCATTTATTATTTGTTAAGAGCCTAATGGTATCATGAGCCCTATATGTTAATATCATTTTTTTTTTGCAGAGGACTCCATTTTTGGGCTTAAATCTTGTGGCTTTGGTTGTTATTGTAAAAGAAGTCTGATTAGGAGATGCTTGCTCTTCACCACCAACTCATAGTGCTCCCTCATTTGTCCCATAAACAGGTGTCTTCATTGACTAATGCTATATCTCACTCATTTATTTTAATTTATTTTTAACTTTTTTGATCTAGTTGTTATTGATGAAAGTTTGTATTCGTTTTATGCTTTTGGAGTGGTTGTGTGTGATATAATCATATGATGTTCAATTCTTTGTTGGTTGCTATTGTAGACAAAGATTTGATTTCGTGCTTTCATTATCTCATTGAATATTCCCTTATTGTTGTTTTAGTTTCTTTATGTTGGAATATTAGTGCACTCAATGCAATGTATACTCATATATATAAATGTAAAGTGATATATAAATTCATTTCGACTAGGTTTTGGTTGTTACATTTGCTATTGTTGCTGGGGATGTGCTAAGCTTCTGTTAACTTACTCTTAATCTCTCTTTTTATCTTATGTTACCCCAGTTATTAAAATTGTAGGTTAGGTTATTCATACTTTTGTAGAGTTTGCATCATCTGTCATTATTCTCTGAATGCATAATTGAATATGTGAGAAATTAGAAGGTAACCTCTCTATATTTAAACCCTTTTATTAAGTATCCCTTACATAGAACAACTTAAAACATCAAAGCCACATAAGTACGAAAGTAGTAAAATAGTTCTCAGAATTGAAACACGAGTTTTGGCCATCATTTTACCAAAGGTTCCTTGAATTTTATTCAATACTTCATCAAATTGACACGTTAAAATTTAATTCTAATTTGATATTCATGGTCTGCTAAGTTTAAGTTACACATGCATATAAATTCCATAAATTAGCATTCAAGTTCATAAAAATTGATTTTGGGTATACGTTAAGTACACACAATGTATATCTTACCTTCTTAGATCATTTTCTTCTTAACCTTGTACTGTATTTTCATTTGCTTTACCTTATCATGTTTTAAGTTTTTTATTTATCTTGTTAACATCTTATTAAACTTATACATTTGGGGTTCTTAGTGTTTTAGCCAAGTTAATTTATTTCATAAGTGCAAGCTCATTATTTAGTTTCAATCACTATTTTCTTTGGTAACCCATTAAAACTACTATATAAAATTCATTTCAGAACGATATTCTTTTTTTTTTCACTTAAAAGTTATCATGTTCTAGTTTTATTCCATTTTTCCTTTCCAAACAATCCTTTAAATAGATAAACATATGTAAGGTTCTTGAATTTTAAGTTTGGAACACTCACCTTTTGGTTGGCTAACTTTAGTATCTTCTTCTTCTTCTTCCTTTGTTTTCTGCTGCCCCCCTTTATCTTCTCTAAACCGAGCTTGTTCCTCTTTCAGAATCCCCCTCTCTCTCTTGGTTTGTGTGTGCTTTAGTTCTTTGGTTTTATTTGCATGAAGATGGTTTTCTTTATATCGATTCAAAGCTAAGTTTTATTATTATTTTAGGCTTTTAATTATAGCAAATTTGAATTTTTCCAACTTCTTTTCTGCCCAAAATATGACAAGAAATCAGATCTTCATTTTCTATAATATCTTGCATGCAATGGAGATGACAACCAACACTTGGCCACCACTTACTATCCATTTGCCACATCTTAAGTCTCAATTTTGCTAGCCTCTTAGAGTAATGATGATGGCTTCCATTTGTGTTTAGTTACATGAACTGGGAAGTTTATAACTAGTTCTAATTCAACCTCTTTTCTCATTCCTCTAATCGAGTCATACGTATATATACTAACCATTTTTCCACGTGTCACTTCTTTTACTAATATATTTCTTCTTCCATTATGGGCTTTGACTACATTTTAAGCCCCTATGACTCACATATAAATATATATATTACTATATTGAAATTGTAAAAAAATATATGTATATAGTTCCTTATTTAATTTTGTAAACTGTCATCATTTCTCTTATTAATGAAATTCCATTTTTCTTCCGCAAGTGCATAATAAACATATCTTGAAATGTATATGTATGGATTATTAATTTTCCTAATAATTCTTTTATTCTAATACACATTTAACTATTTCTTACTTGCCCCTTTTTAATTTATCCTATTTTACTAAGGGTATTACGGATTGAGAAAAAGAAATAGGAACAAGTTAAAGGTGAACCTTATTACACAAGACAAATGTAGACTAATACAAATGGTATAATTGAACATGAAGAAAGATTTTATAGATGAGAAACTGTATGTTGTTTTGATGATATTGGTGCATGTGAATGTTATGCCTTGGTTGAACTGTTAGTTTTATTAATTTGTTATTTTTTATTATAGCTAGTTTGACTAATTAAAATGATAGTGGATCGTGATATTTGCATATTTTATCGGGCCATATACTATTAGCTTAGTCTGTTTATTAACATTACGAACAGAACCATTTGTTTTGAAATGGTTGATCATTGTTGTTATGTTTGAACTTTATTTCTATTTAAATTTTATAATTTTGTCTTATAAATATATATGTGTGTGTGTTTGTGTTGATTGGTAGATTTATATTCAAAAGATTGTTGCTTGATTCTATTAGGAATACTTTTATTATACTTTAAATTTTTGGATATTGAGTCTTTTTGGTTTTAGACAACCAGGCTAGGAAGCTTGGACGAGATCCACATCCTTACGAACTCTTTGAGAGGACACATAAGAAGAAACTTCTAATTTTGTGGATGCCAAAGCTTAGAGATTCATGTAAGTTATATTACTTTTGTTGGCTATTACTTTGAATATAGTAATTTATAATTAAAAGATATATTAAGTGCTTTTGTTGGCTATGTTTATTAGGAGTGATACACATAGTTAAATAAGCAGCAGTCTTAGCTGCAAGAAGGGTCCAATTATGCTGATATTAACGAGGCACAAATTTTTTTGGATGCTATTAGTAGAGAGAAGAAACATAGAGTCTACAGTATGGGCTTGTTAGGACTTGGGCCTAACTATCTGCAAGTGCACAAGTCATATCAAGTAATACAGTGATAAGTAGAGTATTGTTCCCACGAGGAAGGTTGTTTTAAGTACTAAAGAATTAAACTGTTTATTATTTGGATAACAAGAATTGGTTTAAGATTAAATTAAACTTTAAACAAAAGTAAATTGTTAAAATTGAATCTAATAATATGAAACTTAGGGTTAAGTCACCTTATGAGCTTATTATGGATTTTCTAAGTTATTGATTTTAATTCAGTTTCTCTTTTTATTAATGGTTGAATTCTCCTTAATTAAGCTTAAGTCTCTCTCAAGTACTGAAGCTAATATAATTTTAACCCTTATGTCTACTCTCGTGATCACAATTAAGTAAATCAATTCATTAAGTTTTGTGAGAATCTTGAATCAACCTCTTAAATGTTTAACATTATCACTAAGTGAAAAACTTCTTTAAGATTATTATCTCAATGGACAAATATTGTGCATCTACTCTTGCTCCATCGCACAACATCTCAATTCAATTAATTATTGGCTATATAATCAAAGCATTAAGATCAAAGATAACAAAATAATCAAAGATAAACTCAATTAAATTAATTAGGCAATAAGTATTCCATAATAAACTCAATAAAAGGGATCATTTTAAAAAGAGTTCAGTTCTTCATATTTAAAGTAAAAACACAATATTTATTAATTGAAAACATAAAAACAAGAAAGAGCAAACTCTAGTTCTTGATTTGGAGAAGAACTCCTTTAGGACTTCTTGAATCACTTCCTTGAAATCCTAATTCACTCTTCTCTCAAAAGAAAGACTAGAACTTAATCTAATACAAGTATAACAACAAAGAATTAACCTTACTACACCACACTTGTATTCAAAGCTCTCTTGTTTATAAATCACACACTAACTTTTATCTAAAGCTAAAACAAAGACTCATCTATCATAACATCACCTACTTGAATCTTTGGAGGAATGGTGTTTATATAGAGTGCTTGGAGGCTTCTTGATGGTGGCAACCTGTCAATTGCAAGTTGTAGCTGTTTAGATCTTCACAATTTAATTTTTTCGACTTAAAGTTATCATTTTCTGCCCACGGTCATGGCATATGGATGCAACGATCGTGGCCTGGGTTTATTTGGACTGTTCCGAACCATTTTCCAGCTATAAATGGCGGCTTTGTGGGCCACGATCATGGTCTTTTGATTGCCACGATCGTGGCATGTGAATTGAGGCTGCAAACTCTGACTTTTCTTCCTGTTCTTGGCTCAGGAAGTAAGGAAATGGATCCCACGATTGTGGCTTTTGAATGCCATGGTTGTGGCTTTTGATTTGCTTATGAAATATGCAAAATCCCTTCAAAACAGAGCCAAAATCAGTGTCATGGTCGTGGCTTTTGAGCCCCACGGTCATGGCCTTCAAAATGCTTATGCTCTTGCAATTTCTGCCATTGAAAACTTTGGACAGCTTCAAATCAAATCCCATGGCCATGGCTTTTTGACAGCCATGGCCCTAGGATTCAAAACGAATTTGGACCTCTTGAATTTTCATCTTTAATTTCATTTTCAAGTTCATAATCAAGTATGATGATTTATAAGATCATGTAAATTCATTTTCTTCCATTTTTGAGCTTGTTTTGACCTCCTTTTATTTTTCTCCAATTTTCCATAATTTTTAGCCAAAATAAGTTATTTCTTCATACTTGTAACTCCATACTTGAAATAATGAATATTCTAACTTTCACAATAAAAATTGATCAAATTCAATTATTAAAAATAAAAATATAACTAGAATAATCATAAAATTATTTGCAAAATATGGTCTTATCAACTCGCCAAAGCTTAGATCGTTGCTTGTCCTCAAGCAACAAGAACAATCTCATTCACAATAAGCCTCATTTTATGTTAAGCAATCTTTGGATTTTGATAAAAAAAATTTAAACAAATAAAACTTTAAAACTCAATTCTAAATTAAGTTCTATAACTGTACTTACTTCATTTTCCCCTTATATATTCAAGACGTTTTAGCCAATTGTAACCAATTATTGCACTTCAAATAGGCGTATACTCTCTTCATTTATTAAATATTTTTATAGAGTTCAAAGAAACTCGCCGATCTCATATACATATTTAATCAAACTTTCTCCACTAATAGACCTTACTAACTCAAGAAAAATCAAAAGGTCTTTTTAAGCTTGTAATGGGGTCTAAAAGGGTTAAGACTAAAGTGACATTTAATAACTAGGTCTTTCATCTTTTGAATATCTTCCAATTATAAGTTACATTTGGTTTGCTCCTTTTCTTAACTTAATTTTTCCTCCCTTGTTTTAACATACTTTACTTATGGAGATATACATATTTCTTTATTTTTCTGATTCTTTTATTTTTCCCCCAAACTTGAACTTTAATTAGGAGGTCTATTTATAGGAGCTATAATATTCTCTAAATGAAATTGAGCATAAATACATTTACAGTAAGAAAATATGTCAAAAGATAATCAACCTGAAAAGGGTAGTTATTAGGGCTACATTTATGAAAAGAACTGAAAGCTTAAAAATATTCAATTTTGGCTCAAAAGGGACAACTAGAGGCAATGTTTAAATATGGTGGACATAAGAATTTGGCTAGACAAACAATGCCTAAATCATCTTTTTCTCTACTTAGTAAGGTTCAATTTCACCTCAAAAGTTCTTTTAAATATGTTCTTGGCTTAGGTATAACATAATAAAAAATAAATGACAAAAGAGTAGGAGCCCTCTCTAAGTAAACATACATAAATGATTACTTTCAACTAAAGTCAAGAATGCATTCAAGTCAAAATCCTTGAAGTACAACTCTTCACAATTTTTTTGCATTTAAAATTTTAAGAGATAAATTTAATTCAATTAGCATCGATGAATCACAAATAAGTATTAGCCTATCATGAATTCAATTATTCAAGTGCAAGATTTCAATCAAAATTTTTTTTAAAAAAATTTTACCATGCTTGAAAAACAATTTGCAATAGGTACCCTATATCCCAATATTTATTTTTAGTAGGGACCCTATATCCCAATATTTATGAAAGAGTAAATGAATTGAAAAAGGAATCGAATACTTTACAAAATTTCTTAAGCTAAACTCTCCCCCAAGATTGCCACTGTCCTTAGTGGTTTAGACATTGGGTGGAGAAGGGGGTGTGCATGTACATTCTTGAAGAAGAATCCATCCAAAAGCTCATTTCCATCCAAGTTCATCCTAAAACAAAACACAAAAACACAAAATCAAAATACAAAATAAAACTAAAAACAAAATAAAAAGTTTAAGTAAAACATTGGGTTGCCTCCTAATAAGCACTAATTTATTGTCTTTAGCTTGACTATAACTTCTAATCCTCAATGTGGAAGATCACAAATCATTTCCTCACGTAAGATGTTATTTACTATGTGATCTTTCCCAAACTCTTAATATCCTTCAAGTGATGGTTGCAGAGATGCCTCAAAAGTAATAGGAGAATTATCTACTTCCTTGTTATCAGCTTCACTAGTAGGGCCTTGAATTGTAAAAGAAGGGTATTTTAATGTTGTCATGATGAATTCTAAGTATTCATCTCCTACTGTCAAAGTAAGATTGCCACCTTCCACATTAATTATAACTCTTGTAGTTGCTAAGAAAGGTCTCCCCAAAATTAGTGGAATGTCTACATCTTCATCTACATCCAAGATCACAAAATCAGTAGGAATATAGAACTTGTCCACTTTAACTCGAATGTTCTCAATAATTCCCATCAAATATTTTACTGAGCGATCTACAAGTTGTAATGATATCTTTATGGGCTTCATTTGTATGAATCTTAATTTCCTAAAAATTGAAAAAGGCATTAGACTAATTGTGAACCTCGGTTTTCCACCCGAAAAGGATTCGGAGGAACGTTCACTTGTTGTTAGGAGTCGCCACTCAATTTTTTCTGTTCAAAGGGAAAAACTAAGAAAACCCTTGTTTGACTCCAATTAATGCATCCAATGTAAAGGTTTCTAATCTGCGAACCCAAGGAGGATTCGGGGACTATGTCATGTATTTGATTAACTTGCCAAAAGGAAACAAAACTAAAAGGGACAAAGAAGAGAAGACAGACAGATTGTTAATAAATTGTGGACTTGCTATTTGGGGTGAATCCCAAACATGCCTACATACTCTCGTTTTTATGAGAGATCAAAGTCCATGTAGTTCGGAATACCCTATTTAAAGGCAATTATGCATTATGCATGCGTGTGTGTATGCTTCATGCATTGTCGGGCTTTTTGCCAAAATTGTGAGATTTTAAGCACTTAGTGCTAATTTTGCTGAAATTTGGGTACTTCGTACCAAAAGAATGCAATTTAGGCTCCGTGCCAAAAAGATCAATTGATTCATGGCTTAATGCCAAAAGGTTGATTGATTAGTTAATTAGGCCTTAAACCTAAAAGGATTAGGTCTTCAACCAAAAAAGAAATTTAGAAGAAGATGCAATATTTATAACCTGCTTGGATCGACAAAAGGTAAATTATGATATTACCTGATTTAGGATTTTCCCACTTCATAGTTCCAGATCTCGTTTTCTCGGACCTCAGATTCG
The DNA here is from genome assembly GCA_947685225.1 of Garcia nutans. Lineage (NCBI taxonomy): Eukaryota > Viridiplantae > Streptophyta > Magnoliopsida > Malpighiales > Euphorbiaceae > Garcia > Garcia nutans. The sequence continues at coordinate 25,173,289 of CANTUV010000044.1, forward strand.
ATTTTGATTAATTCCTACAGCACACGGTTAGGTTTATGCAAATAAAAGTCCAATGAAAGTTCTTAAGCGTGTGTGAATAGAGAGTTCGTCAGCATGAGGCCCGGAATTCCAACAGCCAACCCCTATTCTGAAAAATCTGAGGCATTTTATAGACAAAAATCGGACTGGACGGCGGTCAGACCGCAGTTGTCCGCCGAAAAATGGGAAAAAGTCAACGCCGGCGGTCGGACCGCCGCGGTTGGCGGTCGAACCGCCGGCTCCAGCGGTCGGACCGCCGCAGTTGGCGGTCAAACTGCCGATCCGTTGGCGGTCGGACGTCAGGTTCTGGCGGTCGGACCGCCGGTCCCGGCGGTTCATCCCCAAAACGGCACCTTTTCGTTCAAACTGATTTTTCGGGAGCTGCGAACTTCCAAAAATTATTCTGAGACCATATCTGTGATCCTTGCGTCGCTCCGGACATTTCAAGTACCATGAAGACATACTTTCGGTGAACTTTGTCGTGATCGTCTGGTCTGGCCTGGTCTTTTGCAGTCTGAGAAAATCGGCTTTCCGAGCCTCAAAATTCGAGTATTCACAATTGCCCCCCACTGGGGTCCATAAAAATGATTTATGGGGCCCAGTGGTCGTCTGAAGAGCGAATTTTGAGCGAGGGGTAAAAGACCCGCCTTTCGGCATTTCTGGGTTGCTTGCAACACTTCTGATTTTTCTCTGATTGTATTCTGACTTCTCTATACCTGCACTTTTGTTTAGCACAAACAGTACATATGTATGCATGATGTCCCCTTTTATTTTCATAAAGGTATTTATTTGCTTCTTTACAACCATTGCATGCACAACTGGACCAAGAGTCTTCCAAAAGGTTGAAAGGATCAATATGGGAAGATATGGATTGAAAGCTGTTGCCACCCTTAGAGGTGTAGCTGTAGATTGAGATTTCTTGCATGCTTGTATCAAATTTTGGGATCACCCAGCTCACGTCTTCAGATCTGGTGCCCGGATGGACGAGATGTGTCCTTTTTTTGAGGAATTCTGCTCAATTATCGGAAGTGACCCAAATGCCCCTCTTGTAAGGCATGAGGTTCGAGTTGGCTATGTGGGGTCTTTTCAGAGGCTTTTCAACTTTACAAAGCCTCAAGCTCAAGCTATGATTGCGGATGGGAATAAGGCGATGTTGCTTCCTTTGATTGATGCATTACTGACTGCTAATTTTGAAGATGAGATTCAACTGAAGCATAGGATGCGAGCTTTTATTTTCTGCCTGTTAGCTGGGCTTCTTTTCAACCGTGACCCTGGCTTTGGAGATTTAAAGCTTTGCCCCATGATTAGGCAGATGGGGATTGATCAGAGGGTTCCTCTTCCTGTTGACTGTTGCTGCCCCTATTATGCCCGGAGTTACTCAAGCTGCTCTTCAAACTTTGGTTAGGAACCATCAGATGATCAGACCTTTTGCAGAGCCTTCTCTTGTCCAGCCTACTCCAGAGTATAGAACTTGGTTTATAGCCGAAGTTTGGCCAATTGAAAAGCCAAGGAGGCTTGCATTGCTGCAGGAGTTGGAGGGAGAGGATGTGGTTCCTCTTAACGAGGGGAAGATAGATGTTGCAGAGAGCTCCGGAGCTAAGGAAGATACCGAAGACTTTGCTCCACGAAGGAGACGTAGGATTTAGATCCTAAGGTTGACTCTTTTTTTTTTTTTGGTTCATTTGACATTTTTAGACTTATGGCTTGGCTCTTTTGATTGGTTAGATATTTCATGGAATGAATGACTCTTTTTGGAATGAATGACTATTTTCGGAATGACTCTTTTATTTGCTTTCCCAGCATTATCTACTTTATTTATTTGCTCTAATTTTTGCCTAAGCTGTCCTTTCGGATTTTCAACTTAGCGAGCTCTTACCCATTCTTGCCTAAGCCGCCCTTTGCGGATTTTCAACTTAGCGGGATTATTTATTTATTTATTTTATTATTATTATTATTATTATTTTTATAATATTAGCAAAAGAAAAATGAATGGATGATTTTTATTAATATTTAGACCGTGCTCAAGGAGAGCTGCCTACATATCTCGAATTAGTTTGCGAGAATCAGGTCTACTGTAGTTCTTTACAATGCATGATTATACATAATATTTCTTTAGCTGATCCAGATTGCATGGGTTTGTGAACTCCAGACCATCCAAATCAGACAAGATGACGGCTCTGCCGGAAAGTATTTTCTTCAAAATGTAGGGTCCCGCCCAAAGAGGACAAAACTTCCCACGAGGATCTGTAACAGGTGTTCTGATCTCTTTCAGGACCAAACAACCCTCTTCCAACTTTCGATCTTTGACCTTTTTGTTGAAATGTCTGGCCATTAGTCTCTGATACCCTTGAATATGATGTAGAGCTTGAAGTCTTTTTTCATCCAAACCCAACAACTGATGATGATAATTGCTGATCCATTCAGCTTCATTTATCTGGCTTTCTTGAATTATCCTTGCCGATTGAACTTCCAGTTCAATGGGGAGTACTGCTTCCATTCTGTACACCAGGGAATACGGGGTTGCCCCAGTAGTGGTTCTAATCGATGTTCTATATCCCCACAAAGCCAGCGGTAACTTCTCATGCCAACGCCTATGTTCCTTGATCATTTTTTTGTATGATCACCTTTATAGACTTGTTTGCTGCTTCTACAGCTCCATTTGTTTGAGGTCTATAAGGAGAGGACTTATGATGCTGGACATTCTTATCCTTCAAGAGCTTAGCAAATTCTGCTTGGAAATGAGTTCCATTATCAGTGATAATCTCAAATGGCATTCCGTACCGACAAAGGATGATGGTTCGGATAAACTGTGCTGCCTTTTTGGCGTTTAATTCTGCATAGGAAGCTGCTTCAACCCACTTTGTGAAGTAATCCACTGCTACCAAGATAAACTGATGTCCATTTGAGGCTTTTGGATGTATTTTGCCAATTATATCTATTCTCCAAGTAGAGAAGGGCCATGGAGAAGTAATCGGATTCAGGGCAACGGGAGGTTGCTTCTGCATCTTAGCAAATATCTGACACTGATGGCATTCTTGCACAAATGCCACACAGTCTGCATTCATGGTGGACCAATAATATCCTAGATTGGCAATTTTTTGAGCCAAGGCGATCCCATACATGTGTGGCCCTGATTCGCCACCATGTACCATTCCCATTATCTGCTTAGCCTCTGCTTCATTCACACACCTTAGGTGCATTCCATTCCAACTCCTCTTGTAGAGGATATCCCCATTAAGAATGTAACCTGTGGCTAGCTACCTTATGGCCTCTGATCAACCTTTGATGATCCCTCTGGATAACTTCCATCCTTGAGATAACTCTTGATATCCCAGAACCATGGTTTTCCATCGGCCAAATGCATTACGTGGGCAGGTTGCTTCTGAAGCTGAACTTTCAATGGACGAATGGCTTTTCCCTCCTTGATATTGATCATGGAAGCTAAAGTAGCCAGGGCATCAGCGAACTGATTCTTTGCTCTTGGGAGATATTCGAAGGACAGATCATCGAATTGTTGTGCCAAATGATCAAGGCGTTGTAGGTAAGGAACCAAACGCTCTTCTCTTATCTTCCATTTCTTTAAAGCTTGTGATACTATTAAAATAGAATCACCGTAGACCTTTAGGTTCTTAATCCCTAACTCCAGAGCGGTTTCAAGCCCATTGATGCAAGCTTCATATTCTACTTCATTGTTTGTGCAGCTAAAGTCAAGTTTAACTGAAAATGGAATGTATTCTCCACAAGGAGTTTTGAACACAATCCCAATTCCATTTCCATGATAATTGGATGCCCCATCAAAATACATCTCCCAAATACTCCTTTCCACATTCAAGAGGTCTTCGTCAGGGAAACCCATTTCTCGCATCTCGTCTTTTACGGGCAATTCTGCTAATTGGTCAGCTATTGCGCCACCTTTCACAGCTCTCCTTTGAATGAATTTTAAGTCAAAGGCTGCCAATGTTGACACCCACTTTGCCATTTTGCTGTCCAAAACAGGCCTCTCCATAAGGAATTTCAAGGGACTCTGTTCTACGATGACACAAGTAGTGTAAGAAGACAAGTAGTGTTGTAACTTCGTGCAAGCCCAATACAATGCTAAACACAACTTCTCAATCTTGTTATACTTTAACTCATAGTCCAGCATCCTTTTGCTGAGGTAGTAAATTGCATTTTCCACCTTTGTACTTTTGGCTTCTTGAGCTAGCATTGCACCCATGGCTTCATCTGTTACAGATAAATACAAGAGCAGAGGCTTTCCCATTCTGGGAGGTTGTAGAATTGGCGGACTTAACAAGTATTCTTTGATCTTGTCGAAGGCCTTTTGGCAGTCTTCATTCCATTCTTGTGAAGCACCTTTCCTTAGTAGCTTAAAGATTGGACCACAAGTCTCTGCCAATTGCGATATGAATCGACTGATATACTGTAATCTACCTAGCAAACCTCGAATCTCTTTTTCTGTTCTTGGCGGAGGCATTTTCAGAATAGCCTTTGACTTTGCTGGATCAACTTCTATTCCTCTCCTGCTGACCAAATACCCCAAAAATAAGCATGATGTTGCTCCAAATAGGCACTTTGCAGGATTAAGATTCAAATTGTACTTGCGAAGTCTAAGGAAGAACTTCTCAAGTGCTTCAACGTGTTCTTCTGGAGACTTTGACTTAACAATCATATCATCAACATACACTTCTACTTCTTTGTGAATCATGTCATGAAAGACTGTTGTCGCCATCCTTTGGTAGGTAGCCCCTGCATTTATCAACCCAAAAGGCATAACCCTGTAGCAGAAAGTGCCCCATTCTGTAATGAAAGTTGTCTTCTCTTTGTATGGTGGGTGCACTAGGATCTGATTGTACCCAACCGCGAGGTCAGTCATGGAAACCATCATATGCCCAGCCATCCTGTCTATCAGCAAATCGATGTGTGGTAGTGGAAAATCGTCCTTGGGACAGGCCTTATTCAAATCTCTATAGTCAACACACATCCTGACCTTTCCATCTTTCTTCGAGACTGGCACGATGTTTGCTAACCAGGAAGGGTAGGCAATTGGTTCTATGAACTTATTGTCCAGTTGCTTGGCAACCTCCTCTTTAATTTTCAAAGACCATTCAGGCTTCATTCTTCTCAATTTCTGCTTAACCGGCTTCGCATCTGGGTATAGTGGAATCTTATGAACTGCTATGGCTGGGTCTATTCCCGTGACATCACTTGCCCTCCACATGAAGCAGTCGACATATCTTCTGATGCACCCTACAACCTGTTCCTTATTCACACAATCATATGCAATGTATGTATGTTCATTTTCTTTGCCAATTATTATCTTTTCATTTATTTCTTTTATTTCATCTATTTCATTTTTGCTAAATAATACTTGGAAAGCAAAAGACACAGGGTAACCAAGAACTTGAACAGTTTCATTAATAATGGCGGAGTCATCCTCCAGAGTTACATTACATTTGACATCAGGGTTTTCTATTCCTGAAGCTAAGAAAGACTCAGAACTAGACTCTGACTCAGTGTTTGACTCAGAATTTGATTCAGTATAAGACTCAGGTTCAGGGTATGATACAGGACTAGGTTTGACTATAGCTGCTTGTCCCTCTTCAGCATACCAGTTCATCAGTGGCCCCTCGGTGGTCTTGATCAGCTTCATGAGGTCCCTTTTGTCTTCGACATTGGTTATCATAGCAACTTCATCAAAGAGACTAGGCTGCATGAAATCCTCCACTTGTGAGTCAGTAATAGGTTCTGGTTCTTCTTCCTTTATGGTCAAAACATCATCGAACATCTCAAAACCCGGTTGCTTCTTTCCAGTCATAGGAGAATAGAATGGCTCATGGAAACCACAGTAAGGAACTGTTTTCCCAGGTTTGCAGAAGTGACCATTCAGAGTTTTAAAGTAAGGGCGCATTTTGAGGCTTCTTGCCCCCCAATTCTTCTTTTTCTTCTTTCCATGCTCAAACTCTTCTATCTCCTTATCTGTGGGTTTGTACCCGAGGCCAAAAGTTTCCTTATTCTCAGGTTCTTCACATGGCCGAACTACGGGTGTTTTCCTCCCAGACTTTATCATTTCCATTTCGGGCAGCAGACCTACCCTTAGCATCATTCCCACCAAGCAATTGATTTGGACCTCTCCAAAATCATATAAGATAAATGGCCCTTTGGGTTTTTCTCCTTCAATGCATTGGACTGTATCATAATGGAAACCAATCAAGGTCATGGCGGTTTCGCCAGGAACAACCTCAAAGAGAGACTGATCCATGGTTCTCTTGTGATTTCACAGGTGTCACCTTTGATAGTGATGATTTTTCCTCCAAAAGGGAACTTAAGTTTTTGATGTAATGAAGAAGGGACGGCATTATTCTGATGAATCCACGGCCTTCCAAGGAGGAGATTAAAGCTCGCGGGTACATCGATGACTTGGAAGGGCACTCTCATTTTCACCGGCCCAATAGCAATTTCCAGAGTGGCAACACCCAAAATTTCTCTTCGAGTGTTATCATATGCTCTAACAATCTTATCAGAAGGTGTAAGATCTGTAGTCCCCAACCCCAGACAGCTTGCTACCTTCAAGGGACATACATTTAAGGCTGACCCATTATCAATGAGAACCATGGGCACAGTCTTTCCTCCAGTTTGTATGGTGATGTATAGAGCATCATTGTGTTTACTGCCATCTTCTGGTAGGTCTGTATTAGAAAATCGGATACTCAATGCCTTGGTTGATTGAGTCAAAGTGGCCACCAATGCTTCTGGGCTTGTGTCCACTGATGTATCAAGTTGACTTAAAGCTTCGCTGAGAGCCTGCCGGTGTGGGAATGAGGAAGCAAGGAGCTCCCAAATTGACACCTTAGCTTGAGTTTGTTTAAGCTGAGTGAGGACAGGGTCTTCTTTTGGCTCTGGTGTTTTCTTATGGGGGTGATTCGAGGTTGTAGGGGCTTTTCCCAAGTCGAGTGGCTGATATTGCCTTCCGCTTCTTGTCAAAGCATCGACCTCTTCAGCAAGGTCATTCAAATCCAACACACACACTTCATTCATTTCTAAAAGAAGTTTGAAAGGATCAAACAGCTCTTCTTCCACAGTGATGGCGTGGATGGAATGATTAGGCAAAGGGTTAGTATTAATGTTCTGTTGACTCCTGAGAGGAATGATGTCACCCCTATCCACCAAATCTTGGATGCGGTTTTTCAGAGTCCAGCAAGCATCTGTTCTATGCCCTTTTCCTTGGTGGTATTCACAATACTCATTGGCCTTATAACTGGAGGGTAATGAGTTTGGAGGTGGCCTTGGGTCCAAAGGCTTTAAATACCTCCCTTCCACGGCCTTTTTAAACACTAGATGAAGGGGCACCCCAAGGTCGGTATATTGCCTTCTTGGCTAATTTCTCTGCCCAAGATTGCCCACACGTAAAGGATTCGCAGGGGCAATATTGGCCACTTCATTGACCTTGCTTGAGGAAGTAGCTTGGCCTTGTTTCCTATACTTCGAAGTAGCTCCCTCATCTACTATTTTACCCAATTGTATCAAGTCTTCTACCTTAGTTGCAATCGCAATGAGCGATTTGAAAGTAGGTAGGTATTGGGTTTGCAGTTGAGCTTGATATGTAGGCCTTAAATTTCTGATTATAATATCAATCCGCTCCTGTTCTGAAGGGCGATTGATCATTTGGGCGGCTTTTGCCTTCCACCTCGTAAGGAATGAGGAGAAGGGTTCATTGTTGTTTTGCTTGGTGGTCTCAAGTTCTCTTCTAGTGACATCCACCTCAATATTGTAGTGATATTGAGTGTTAAATGCATTGCAGATGTCTTCCCAGGTCTTAATCTTGGCACGGTCCAGGCTTACAAACCATTTTAGGGCAGCCCCAGTCAAGGATTGTTGAAAGAGTTGAGCAAAGAGCTCATCATTTAAACCCCAAGGGCTCAAGGCCCCCACATACATCTTCAAATGGGTTTTAGGGCAAGTGGTCCCATCAAATCTGTCCATCCCAGGCATCTTGAATTTTGGAGGCAATCTAGCTTGGGGAAACAAGGATAAGGAATCCATGTCTACCACCTCTTTATGAGTTTTCATGGCAGTGATTGACCTTTCAAGCAATTCAAGTTTCTTTTTCAATTCATCAGTTTCATTCTTAGAGGGTGGATCCTCCAAATTGATGACAGGGGTATTGTTCTGAGCAGTCATGGGGGTACTAGTTTGCCCCACAATGGGTTCCTTTCCTAAATTTCCAGGAGTAGAGGCTATCTTTGGTGCCCCTCCCAATTCAGCCAGGATGGCTACCCTTTGGGCAGTCAAGGCTTCATCAATTCTTTCTTGCATCCTAGCTTCAATCTCCTTAACTTGTCCATCTAGCAAAGCCTTAATCTGTTCAATAGTAGCCATTTCAGTAATTGTAGTAGTTGGTGAAGTTGAGGTAGTAGGACTTGTGGGTGATTGCACAGTTGGAGTTGGTGTAGCTTGTGTAGGTGAAGGCACACGGATAATGGGTACCTGCAAAGGTTAAGGGTAAAGGATTAGGGTAGTGTGTAGGGTAGGAAGACTCTTGGTCCACTTGTATACATCAAAAGTTTTCCCCAAAAGATTTTCCCCCAAAATAATGTTGTCATGTTGCATGAATGCACCTCATCACATCATAATTCATTTTAATGGAATGTGGCACTATCATTGGGTACATACAACCTAAGGGAAAGTTCTATTGTTCATGAAAATAGAGAATTGGCTTATAATAGGGACCCTTGAGTCTTGAGTAAGATATACCTAACCACATGTGAAACAAGGAGTTTCGAGTGGGTCCAACAGTACGATTACTCATGGGCCACTCCAAAAGGATTGGAATGGTTTGCGACAACAGGGAGGACGCTTTGGCTGTCCGCCGGCATAATCAAGGAGACCTGCCGGTCAGCGCTACTTGCTATCTAGACTCAGCATTTTGAACAGAAAGAGAAGAAATTCATTTGAAAACAAAAATTTTTTTTTATGCAATGGAGGAAAAGGATTCCCCCATATAATGCAAGAGAAAAAGATTCTCTGAATGACAAAAATAAATGCACAATTAATCAAACAAGGGTCCATCAAAGGAAAAAGATTCCTTTTGTCAATTTTATTCCCATATCCTTAAAGAAAGGATATATATTACTAAGGTACCCTGCAAAACAAATAAAAGTACCCTAAAGAAGGGTAAGTTAGTCAAATGAACAATAATAGTCTACTAGGATCCCATAAATTATTTTTATTATTATTTTTTTATTATTATATTTTTTTATGGTCCACAGAAAGATTTTTTTAGTCAATTTTCAATTCTAGTGTCCTTAAAGAAAAGACAACCATTGCTAAGGTATCCTGCAAGATAAATAAAAATACCCTAAAGAAGGGCAAGTTAATCAAATAAACAATAGTAGTCTATTAGTATCCCATGAATCATTTTCATGGTCCCTAGTGTCAAATTAATCAAAATAGCAATAGTAGTCCACTAGAATCTCATAAATCATTTTTATGTGTCCCCAGTGGAGTCGCCAAACTGTGAACCTCGGCTTTCCACCCGAAAAGGATTCGGAGGAACGTTCACTTGTTGTTAGGAGTCGCCACTCAGTTTTTTCTGTTCAAAGGGAAAAACTAAGAAAACCCTTGTTTGACTCCAATTAATGCATCCAATGTAAAGGTTTCTAATCTACGAACCCAAGGAGGATTCGGGGACTATGTCATGTATTTGATTAACTTGCCAAAAGGAAACAAAACTAAAAGGGACAAAGAAGAGAAGACAGACAGATTGTTAGTAAATTGTGGACTTGCTATTTGGGGTGAATCCCAAACATGCCTACATACTCTCATTTTTATGAGAGATCAAAGTCCATGTAGTTCGGAAGAGCCTATTTAAAGGCAATTATGCATTATGCATGCGTGTGTGTATGCTTCGTGCATTGTCGGGCTTTTTGCCAAAATTGTGAGATTTTAAGCACTTAGTGCTAATTTTGCTGAAATTTGGGTACTTCGTACCAAAAGAATGCAATTTAGGCTCCGTGCCAAAAAGATCAATTGATTTATGGCTTAATGCCAAAAGGTTAATTGATTAGTTAATTAGGCCTTAAACCTAAAAGGATTAGGTCTTCGACCAAAAAAGAAATTTAGAAGAAGATGCAATATTTATAACCTGCTTGGATCGACAAAAGGTAAATTATGATATTACCTGATTTAGGATTTTCCCACTTCGTAGTTCCAGATCTTGTTTTCTCGGACCTCGGATTCGATTTTGATTAATTCCTACAGCACACGGTTAGGTAAAAGTCCAATGAAAGTTCTTAAGAGTGTGTGAATAGAGAGTTCGTCAGCATGAGGCCCGGAATTCCAACAGCCAACCCCTATTCTGAAAAATCTGAGGCATTTTATAGACAAAAATCGGACTGGACGGCGGTCGGACCGCCGTTGTCCGCCGAAAAATGGGAAAAAGTCAACGCCGGCGGTCGGACCGCCGCGGTTGGCGGTCGGACCGCCTGTCCAGCGGTCGAACCGCCGCGATTGGCGGTCGGACCGCCGATCCGTTGGCGGTCGGACCGCTGGTCCGTTGGTGGTCGGACCGCCGGTTCTAACACTAGGTCGAGAAGCTGCAGAATCTACTGACATTTGCTCCTGCCTCTCAGGACAATCTCTAACAAAGTGATCAGGCGACCCACATCTGAAACATACCCCTGTCACACCAATCCTCCAACAAGTACCACCATGTGGCCTACCACAATGAATACATATGGGTAGAGTGGATCTCTGAGTCAATGGGGTCGGAGCACTCGCCACTGAAACTGTAGGTCTCGATATCTGCCTCTGAAACTGCACTGACCTTCCAGCTGGCCTCTGACTCCTACTAACCCGAGGAATAAAACTTCCTTTACCTCTCTTTGCAGATGAAGACCCTGCCTCAAACTGGGGCCTTCTAACCCTGATCTCTTCCTCTGAAGCAGCTGCAATAACCTGAGCTCTTTCCACACTCCGAGCTGCTGCCACAAGCTGGGAAAAATCATGATATCTAGATCCAGCCACAAGACACAAGATAGAGGGCCTCAATCCCTCCTCAAATCTCCTGCATCTATCTATCTCATCAGATATAATACCCCCAGCATACTGGCTCAACCGGATAAACTCTAACTCATATTCCGTCACAGTCCGGTGATCTTGCTTCAAGCTTAGAAACTCCATTTTCTTCACATCCTTATACTCCCTCGGAGTATACTTCAATTCAAACTCTCTTAGAAAATCAGCATAGGACAAGGTAGGTGGATCATTCATAGCATGAGGCACTGTCTTCCACCAGTTATATGCATCCTTCTACAACAAGGATCTTGCATAATCAAAATTTTCTTCTGGAGTGGCTTGTAACTGAACAAATATTCTCTGTACTTTATCTAGCCACTGCTCAGCTACAGATGGATCAATAGTACCCAAAAAATCTTCTGCTCCATACTTCCTTAATTTATCATACTGTCTCACTGATACCGAAGGCTGTGGGGGTGGTGGTGGTGGTTGCACTGGTACTGGCCTCAAAGCCTCAACCACATGCCTAAGCCAGACTGGTGGAACCTCCTCACCAGCTGGTCTCCCTGACACAGAAGCAGGTACATCTCCAGCACTATTCATTCCAGCTCCCTCTCTAACCTCATCAGGAGCTACGCTCTCCGCACTACCCTCTACTGACTGTCGCAAGTGAGAATCCATCACAACCTATGTCTGCAAACACAGCATAATACATCTTATTAAAGATCAGAGACTGCCAATCCCAAACATGTATATTATTCAAAAACCAATTTTTTTAAGTCAAAATATTCTTTTTCTTACACTTCACCTAGGTTGAGAATCTCAAACTTAGGCTCTGATACCAAAACAATTGTAACACCCCTATACCCCGTATACGTACCAAGCATGCTTAGATGATCGTAATATACGTATACTGAATATAGGAAATGTCACAGTTTAAAAATACACAACATATATCTTTGTAAATAAGTGAAACCAATCTCAAACATTTTAAAAGAAATCCAAAAGACACCATATATAGATATATATAAAATGTTTATTAATTCACAGCGGAAGTTATTACAAATATGTTACAAACCAAAGTTTACAAAACATAGAATATATACATGATTGGCAGCTCTTCTCTGATCTTTAAGTCCAAAAGTAAATTCTTCAATGTCTACTCTCACTTGGTCTCGAGGAACTCTCGGGTTCAACTCTGTCACCTGCGCGATCAACACTATCGCGCTAAGCCAACAGCTTAGTAATACAAATTATGCTAGCATTATGCTTTAATGCAATGCAATGTCACCCATTTTAGTAATAAAAATAACATCACAAGTGGAAAACTAATATTACACCTTCATAGTTCACAAATCATACACATATATACATATCCCATTGCAAAGTCCTTCCATAGATCTCATTATACAATCATTTTATCATTAATGAATCACATTTAAACAAAGACAAGCATTGGGCCCAACATACACTAATATGCCATTCAATTTTCAGAGTTAATGCTTTGGTTTTATTATCACTTTTATCATTATCATAAACCCAACTAGGCTTCAAGGATTAGGTTCAACCAAGCTTCAAGGGGAACAAAGCATGCTAAGTATCAACCCAACTTGGCTTCAAGAACCAACCCAACCTAGCTTCAAGGGTGGTAACATCTCAATTAGGCTTCAAGGACCAAGTCCAACCTAACTTCAAGAGATTGTTACTAATAATAGGCATGCCACCAACAACAAACTCTGAAAATGGAATAACACATTAGCCACACAACTCATTTATTATTTCATTATTCATTTCATTCTCAATTCTCATCATCATAGCCAAACACAATGGCTTCATGTATCTTTTGAATCATCATAGCCAATCACAATGGCCTCATGTCTCTTTTGAATCATTATAGCCAAACACAATGGCCTCATATCTTATCATGTCTCAATTTACATTATCACACTTCATTATTCAAGTATGCATAACCAAATACATTAAACATCATCACATAGGCATACATGCCTCACTTATCTCAATTCACATTATGCAAAACATAACATTATAGCAACTCATCTTTCAAATACATAATCATTTACATCATATCCTTCACATTATACTTATGGCATCATTGACATAAATATAACAAAGTACATTGTTCATAAGCATCATCAATATCATCAAATGTATATTCAATCTCAACATCATATGAATGTATGTTCCACATTGTACACAACATAACATTATTCATATGCATTAACAATGCAATAATGCAAGATTTGTACTTACCTCAATAACAATTCACACAACTCTAAACACTTTCCTTTTCCAAGATTCTTCACTTCCCAAATTAGGGCAAATCACCTTCTTTCAAAACCTAATCCAAAAATGATACAATTTCATGAATTCCAATACAATTTATCACTTAATAACCTCTTACTAAACCCTTAAATCACAAATTACACTTCAACATCACTCACAAAGGCCCACGGTCATGGCCAACCCAACCCCCATGGGCATGGGTTAAATTATGGTTTTGCCTCCCATGCTCCACACCTCCACGGCCATGGCTACAATTGACTCCACATGGCCACGGCCATGGCAATCAAGGCCACGGGCGTGGCATCCACAAGGCTATTGCCTTCGGCCAAAATCACATTTCTAAGCTTACAACTCCAACCAACATCAACCACATGCAAATCTATGAAAATAATTAAGCAAACTCAAGTTAAACATCCTTCATCACTTCAAAACCCTAAAACAATCTCAACTCCAACACTTCCAATATCAACAACAATTTAACTTCTTAACTTAACATCAAATTCAACACTTAAAAACATACCACAAACAAATCTAATCAACCATCCATATCAACTCATCAACCCCAAACACAACTTCAAAAGAACAAAGGAAAATCAAGAGAAAGAACTTACCAAAGTTGATGAATTTCACAAATCTCCAACTTAATCCTTTGATTCTTCCTTCAATTTTGGATTTGGAACTAACAAAAATCACTCTTGTTCATTTGCTAAGGAGGGCCGGCCAACTAAAGGAAAAGAGAAGAAATTAGACATGTGAAAGAGACAAAGTCAATCTTCTCTTCTCTTTAAATCTCCACCATGCATTCCAAAAAGGAAAATTACTTAAATGCCCTCATCCATTTAACTTAACTTCTTTTAACTTATATGGCCACTTAAGTAATTTCACATATCACAAATAAATATCCTCTTCCATTGACCATCTCTTTTGACTTATGTATATGTTATATATATAACCATATACCCAACATATACACTTTCTCTCTACACATTACTTTCCTTTTTAAACAATACATAAACATTCTCTTTTCAATTTCTTTTCTTATCAACATAACATATACACATAATTCAAACAAACAAAAATAATATTCAAATCTTCTAAGGCACACATTGGGATATTACATTCATTTTCTTTCATTATAGGTTGAGAAGAATGGATTTGTAGAATTGGGGGCTCTAGTGAAAAATCTTCAGGCTGTATGTTATTTAGGAAAATGGCAATACAATGTTCTCTTGGATTGATTTCTAGTTGGCTAGGAAGAGCTCCTTGTGGTCGAGTATTAAGAGAACTTGCTATTTGACCAACTTGAATTTCAAGGTTTCTATTTTGGATTGCAAGTTTGTCCATTCATGATTCAAGCCTATCATATTGTTTTTCCATCTTATCAAATCTTTCTGATGTTGCTCCAATAAATTTCTCCAGGGCAGACTCATATGATGCTTTTTCAGAAGGAGGGAGAACTTGGTTTTGATTTCTCATGTATGGAGGTTGATAAGCTGCTTTTTAGTTGTTTTGGTTTCCCCATGGCAAGTTTGGATGATTCTTTTATGTTGGATTGTATGTGTTTTCTGGAAAATTTGGTCCCCTATTTCGATTCCCTAATTATTGAACTTGCTCCATAATTTTACAATCTGTTGTATCATGGTTTCCTCCACATCCTTCGCATGTTGAAGATGATGATGACAAATTGACATGCTCCAACTTCTTAGCAATTGTATCCACTTTAGCTGCAAGCAAAGAAAAATTATCAATTTCTTGTAAACCTGCAACTCTTTTATGCATACCTTGTTCTGAAGTCCAATGATAATTATTTTCTCCCATTTCTTCAACCAAATCATTAGCTTCTGAAGGAGTTTTATTCATTATTACACCTCTCACTACTGCATCAATTGTTCCTTTGATATTCAGATGAAGACTGTTATAAAAGGTTTGAATCAAAATCTATTCTAGTACTCCATGGTGCGAAACTTTCTTTGTATATTTTTAAAATGCTCCCAAGCTTCATACAAACTTTCTCCATCTAATTGAATAAATCTTGTGATATTATTTCTCAATTTAGCCATTTTTGCTGGTGGTAAATATTTGGTAAGAAAAGCTGCAGCTAATTGATCCCATATTGTGAACATGCCTGGTAGTTTTGAAGTGAGCCAATCCTTTGCTTGATCTTTCAAAGAAACTAGAAAAAGTCATAAATGAATAGCATCATCAGATACACCATTAATTTTAAAAGTGTAACAAATTTTTAAGAAATTAGATATATGAGCGTAGACATCTTCATGTGCTAAGCCATGAAAAACTGATTGTTGAATCAAAGTAATAAGTGCTGGCTTTAAATCAAGAGTATTTTCTTGAATAGGGGGTTTAGTTAAGTTGGATCTTGGTTGAGCAGAGGGCATAGCATATTGCTTAAGAGTCATATTTTGTGGATCTTCCATGGTTGATTCTTCATCAAATGAATCGGTTGAATTTTTAATTTTAAGAATTGCTATTGAAGTTCCTTCTACTGTTTGTTCTTCTTTCCTCTCTTTCTTCTTTTTCCTGAAAAGTCATTCAATTTTTGGATTATATGGCTCAAGTTTTGTATTAGGATTTCTTCGCATATAAACCAAAAATTTTTAATTAAAAGTAAAATAAAACAGAAAATAAAAATCCAAAGCAATAACAGTTTAATATTATTAATATTAAAATGGTCACCTCCCCGACAATAAAAACTTGTTAAGACTCGAGCCTAGCTATCTGCAAGTGCACAAGTCGTATCAAGTAACACAGTGATAAGTAAAGTGTCGTTCCCATGAGGAATGTTGTTTTAAGTACTAAATACTTAAACTATTTATTATTTGGATAACAAGAGTTGGTTTAAGATTAAATTAAACTTTAAAGAAAAGTAAATTGCTGAAATTGAATCTAATAATATGAAACTTAGGGTTAAGTCACCTTTATGAGTTTATTATGAATATTCTAAGTTATAGATTTTTAATTAAGTTTTTCTTTTTATTAATGGTTGAATTCTCCTTAGGTAAGCTTAAGTCTCTCTCAAGTACTAAAGCTAATATCAATTTAACCCTTATGTCTACTCTCGTGAACACAATCAATTAAATTAATTCATTAAGTTTTGAGAGAATCTTGAATCAACCCCTTAAATATTTAACCTTATCTCTAAGTGAAAAACTTCTTTAAGATTATTATCTTCATGGACAAAAATTGTGCTTGCACTCTCACTTCATTGCATATTGTCTCAATTTAATTAATTATTTGCCAGATAATTAAAGCATTAAGATCAAAGATAACAAAATAATCAAAGATAAACTCAATTAAACCAAATAGGCAATAAGTATTTCATAATAAATTCAATAATTGAAACCAACCCTAAAAAGAGTTTAGTTCCTCATATTTAACGTAAAAACACAATATTTATTAATTGAAAATACAAAAACAAGAAAAAGTAAGCTTTAGTTCTTGATTTGGTGTAGAACTCCTTTAGGACTTCTTGAATCTCTTCCTTGAAACCCTAATTCACTCTTCTCTCAAAAGAAAGACTAGAACTTAATCTAATACAAGTTTAAAAATAAAGAATTAACCTTACTACACCACACTTGTATTCAAAGCTCTCTTGTTTATAAGTCACACACTAACTTTTATCTAAAACTAAATCAAAGACTCATCTATCATAACATCACCTACTTGAATCTTTGGAGGAATATTGTTTATATAGAGTGCTTGAAGGCTTCTTGATGGTGGCAAGCTGTCAAATGCAAGCTGTAGCTGTTTAGATCTTCAAAATTCATTTTTTTTCAGCTTAAAGTCTTCATTTTTTGCCCCACAATCGTGGGATATGGATGCCACAATCGTGGCCTAGGTTTATTTGGACTGTTTTGAGCTATTTTTCTACTATAAATGGCACCTTTATGGGCCACAGTCATGGCCTTTTGATTGCCATGGTCGTGGCATGTGAATTGAGGCTGCAAACTCTGACTTTTTTTCCTGTTCTTAGCTCAGGCAGTAAGGAAATGGATCCTATGGTCATGGCTTTTTAATGCGACGGTCATGGCTTTTGATTTGCTTCTGAAATATGCAAAATTCTTTCAAAATAGAGCCAAAATTAATGCCACAGTCGTGGCTTTTGAGCCCCACAATCTTGGCTTTTGAGCCCCATGGTCGTGGCCTTCAAAATACTTATACTTTTGTAATTTCTGTCATTGAAAAATTTGGACAGCTTCAAATCAAATCTCATGGCCATGGCTTTTTGGCAGTCATGGCTCTGGGATTCAAAATGAATCTGGACCTCTTGAATTTTCATCTTTAATTCAATTTTCATGTTCATAATCATGTATCATGATTTATAAGACCATGTAAATTCATTTTCTTCCATTTTTTAGCTTGTTTTGACCTCCTTTTATTTTTCTCCAATTTTCTATGATTTTTAGCCAAAATAAGATATTTCTTCATACTTGCAACTCCATAATTGAAATAATGAATATTCTAGATTTCACAATAAAAATTGATCAAATTCAATTGATAACAATAAAAATATAACTAGAATAATCATAAAATTATATGCAAAATATGGTCTTATTAGGGCTCTGCCACAACTAGTTACTATCACCATTATTCGTCATTGTCTGCCATTTCTTCACAGCTAGTAGACATAACAGTTCAGGAGGAACTGTAAACTCTTCGACAGTCATTGGCAGCTTTACAAGAGAGGGAAGAGTGTCGTGAGCATGAGTATTGCAAGATAATAACCCGTATGGAGGTGCTAATGAGAAACTTCTACCCTTCATCACACTCTCATCCTCCTTCTGATGATCTGTCTTCGGATCAAGATCCTCTAGATGATAGGTATACAGATTTATAGCTCTTTTTGAATATTATTATTATATACAAGCATTTTACAAATAAAATTTTTTGGTTTCAAATCCGTAATTTTTATGGTTTAGAAATGGAATATGCTAAATTCTTGTAGTGATTGTGACATTCAGAAGAGAGACAGTCATAGACTGAAATTATAGCAGTAACTTCTCCTTTTACTCATACAGAAATACCAATATACATTGTTCAGTGGTTTAGCCCTACCAGAGTTAGGTTATGTCACAACAATAGAGGCCAATAAATAGTTATCAATAATCTCATAAGAGAAAAGTAGAGGAATTCAATGGAAAATAGATTAATTCATAATAAAAGCTTATTAACAAGTTCAATAACAATCCGAATATCAATAAATTATTTTGTCTCAACAAGAGTAAAAATATTAAAACAATAGCTCAACAATAATAAATAATCACAAGCAATATTAGAGATCGATATGATAGTCCAACAAAGAATAGTATAAATGGTCAACAGTGATGGGCTTATCAATAAGTACAATATCGGAAGAAATATAAATAATAATAAATCAGATGTAACGGTTTCTCAATAAACAGAATTGCAAATTAAGGTAACAATAACTAAGGTATCAATGAAAATAACAAATAGTGTTGTTCAACAAAATAGGTCAGATATCACATTAGGTTATCACTCACCTATTGCCTCTTGTGGTTCCTTTTCTTTAGTGCCATATGGTTCTCCTATTACTCTTTATCCTACATCATATGTAGTAATTATTATTATTATTATTATTAGCACCCATATTTAGGGTTCTTTATGTTTCTTTAATTTCCTTTTACTTTCCATGTGTGCATGAAGTGGTTACAAGGTTTATTTTACTTAAGCGCATTTGTATTTTATTATACTTTAATTTTAATTAATAATTTCCTACATGGAACGTAGTCTTTTCTTTATATTTGAATCATTATAAATAAATTTATATTTATATTTATATTTTAGATGTATATGTATAGTTTCCATATAATACACACTAAATATTAGCCCGCGCGATGCGTGGATATAATTTATTTATTCTTTGTATTTTGAACCAATTAAGAGACCATGGTTCTACAATTACATAAACCAACATTCATATATCCATTGATTAAAAAAGAAGTAAAAATCAAGAATCAATAACCATATATTATTGGTTGAAAAAGAAGCAAAAAAATCAAGAGATTTCAGATGTAAAATACGCTAATTAGTGCAAACAATAAAATAAATAGGAGATGGACGTTATTGATAATAACTAAAAGCTAGCAGAATAATAAACTAAAATCTAGCAAGAATTAGAATTATCATTGAGAGAAAAGCTCAAACCACCACCAAACATGTGTTATCCTAACCACATATGTCAATGCAACAACAGATTAGCTACATTTCTATTATGATCTATTTATGCACTTCAAGAACTAAAAGTTGATATAAAAAATAAAATAATGAATGTTTTTTGAAAACTATAAAAAATAGTTCATAAAGAATAATATAAAAAATATAAGAAATTAATTGAATATTTTATATACTTAAAGAATAATATAACAATATATAAGAAATTAAAGAATATTTGATACAGTTGGCTACCTAACATATGGAATTGTAAATAAAACTGCTGGCTTTGAAGGTCTAACAAAAGGAACATCACATATAAAATAACACTTTCTTTCTAGATGCAGTATCTCCCTTGCTTCATATTTCTCATGTTTGAATCCCCTATTGCTCTAATCTCTTTCTTGGTACATGGGTTAAGCACGTCAAGAAAATTCTCTCCTTTTTCAAGTTACATCCACAACAATTCAACCACTAACAAATAATTTAATTATATCTATCAGAAATAACTATTTTAATGCATAGAACAATACTAAAAGCAAGAGAAAATAAAAGGTTTTAGCTTTCTAAGATAAAATTAAACAAAATCTACAACTTATTAACTCAACTCAACTCAACTCAACAAAACCTTAATTCCAAGTCAATTGGGGTTGGCTATATGGATTCTTCTTTTTCACTCAATATGATTTAAGGTTATCTCTTCTGATAGATGTAACATCATAAGATCATTTTGGACCACCTTTGACTAAGTCAGTTTAGGCCTATCTCTGCCTCTCTTAGCTATATCTACTCTAACTTATTTAGTTTTTCTAAACAGCGCATCGCTAGGTCTTTGTTTCACATGGCCAAACCATCTCAATCTATGCTCTCTTATCCTATCCTCAATAGGTGCTACCCCACTTTTTCTTTAATGCACTCATTGTGGATTCTATCCATCTTAGTATGAACACACATCCATCTTATCATTCTCATTTTTGCAACATGCATTTTACTCATGTGTTGTCCTTTTACTGTCCAACACTCACTATCATACATCATCGCAGGCCGTATTGCAGTGAGATAAAACTTTCCTTTTAATTTAATTGGTATCTTTTGATCACATAGAACTCCTATAGCACTCATCCACTTCATCCAACCAGTTTTAATCCTATGATTTACATCTTCATCACAACCCCCATCTTCTTGAAGAATAGAGCCAAGGTATTTAAAATAAGTACTATGAGGTACTGCTATTCCGTCTAAAATAATTTTGCATCTTTCTCTATTCTCTTTATAAAATAGACAATGCATATACTCAGTCTTAGTCCTACTTAGCTTAAAATCCTTAGATTCCAAAGTGCTTCTCCATAACTCTAACTTTTGACTTACCCCAGCTTGAGTCTCATCTATTAATACAATATCATCTGCAAACATCATACACCAAGGGATGTCATCTTGTATATATCTTGTTAGCTCATCCATGACCAAGGCGAAAAGATAAGGGGCTTAAAGTTGAACCTTGGTGTAATCCAATAGAAACTAGAAAATTCTTAGTATTCCCTCCCACAGTGTGGACACTAGTGATGACTCCCTCATACATATCCTTCAGGACTTGGATATATTGTATAGATATTCTCCTACGCTCTAGGACCCGGCATACAACTTCTCTAGGGCCTCTATCATATGCCTTTTCCAAGTCAATAAAAATCATAAGTAAGTCCTTCATCTCTCTATACTTTTCCATCAAATCTCTTATAAGAAAAATAGCTTCCATAGTTGATTGACTTGGCATAAAGCCAAACTGATTTGAGGAGATACAAGTATCTAACCATAAACGGTGTTCCATAACTCTCTCCCACAATTTCATAGTGTGGCTCATAAGCTTTATACCTCTATAATTTGAGCAATTCTGATTATCTCCTTCATTAAAATTAGGTATCAAATTACTTTGTCTCCATTCATTAGGCATTTTCTTTGTACTTAAGATCTTATTGAACAAAGATGTCAACCATGCAACTCCTGTATCTCCCAAACATTTCCAAACCTCAATAGGTATCCCATCTGGTCCACAAGCTTTGCTAACTTTCATCCTCTTCAAAGCTTCTTTAACTTCCAAAAACCTAATCCGTCTAGTGTATTTCACATTTTTCTCTAGCCTAACGTCTAAACCCTCAATGTTATCACTATGGTTACCATTAAGAAGTTCCTCAAACTAGCTTCTCCATCATTCCTTAATATCCTTTTCTTGAACCAGAACCTTATTCTCTTTATCTTTAATGCACTTAACTTGGTTTAAATCACGGCATTTCTTTTCCCTTATCTTAGCCAATTTATAGATAGCTTTTTCCCCTTCCTTTGTTCCAAGTTTCTATAGCTTTTTCCCCTTCCTTTGTTCCAAGTTTCTCATATAAACTCTCTAAAGATTATGCTCTTGCTTGACTAACTGCCTTTTTAGCATCTTTTTTCACTTGTTTGTACTGCTCAAATGCATTTCCATTCCCTTTTGCTTCTTACCACTTTTTGCACTTCCTCATTCCACCATCAAGACTCCTTCGAGGGATGTCCACACCCTTTAGATTCTCCAAGAATCTTTCTAGCTACTCCTTTAATTGTTGTAGACATGCCTATCCACATATCATTTAATGACATACTCACATCTTCCTCCCACCCTCCAGCTTTGACTAATTCAAACTTGAACAATAATTGTTTTTCACCTTTTAAAGTCTACCACCTAATCTTAGGAATATTGTTCCTCCTTGGCCTACTAGTCAACCTTTTAAACTTGATATCCAAAACCACTAACTTATGGTGAGTGGTCAAAGCCTCAATTGGAATAACCTTACAATCCTTGCATCGAGTTCGATTAGCTTTTCATGTGAGTATAAAGTCAATCTGACTTCTATTTTGTCCACTTTTAAAGGTCACTAGATGTGATTCCCTTTTTATAACATATGTGTTTGCCAGAATCAAACTATAGGCTAAAGCAAAATCAAGGATACTCTTACCTTCTTCATTTCTAATTCCAAAATTATACCCTCTATGTACCTCCTCAAAACCTGCTCTGTCTTTTTCTACATGTCCATTTAAGTCTCCTCCTATAAAAATATTTTCATCATTTGGAATTTCTCGCATAAGTTCATCCATATCATCCCAAAAATTTTGCTTGTTCTTCCCATCCAATCCAACTTGAGGGGCATATGCACTAACTATGTTGATGGTCTCATTCTGGAGCACAAATTTAATTGAAATAATCCTATCCAATACTCTTTTCACTACTACAATCATCTCCTTTAGGTTCGGATCCAAAATTATACCTACTCCATTTTTACTTGTATCCGTACCTGTATACACACATTATTGTAATACTTCGATTTTTGATGTACTTTGGAATAGTAGTTATGAGAGAGTATGTTGCTGAAATAGGTAAAGAAACTATAATAAGAGATAGATGTGTATGAAGGATGTTATATATATATATATATATTGTATTTGAAATATATGGGAAATATAAATACAATATATAAGACATATACATATATCAACATATACACAATATATACATGATGTATAAATTGGTGTAGGGAAAGTAAATTTTAAATAATTAATTAATAATAATGATGATGATAATAATGATAATAATGACGAGAAAAAGAAGAAATAAAAGTCAAAAGAAGCACAAATATTTGTGGTGGAAAATTTTAGGTGGAAATAATTATATTATTATATATATATAAGATATGGATGAATTGAAAAGAGAGCTTTCTCTCTTTCTTTCTTTCTTCTTCTTCTTCTCGCTCTTAGAATGTGGGACTAGAGAGAGAGAGAGAGAGAGAAGAGTTTGATTTTGTTCATATACACATCAAATTCATAAGAGTCCTAAGAGAATTGAAGGTGGATATTGAAGATTTGGCAAAGAATTCAAGTCCTCTTTTCCTTGAGTTGATTTTTATAGATTTTGAGTTTTTATGTGATATGGTTAGTGAGAGACAGTGATGATTAATTGAATATTATGATGATAATGAAATATTGAAGTATATATATGTTGAATTGGTACTTAGATGATGAAAATATGATTATTTGTGAGGATGATGATGAGTAGTTGAAATTGAGGAATAAGGGTGATAAGAAAAAGAGTAAGGGTTTAGTATAAATGAGTTGGGAATTGAGTAAATTGATACATGGATGATTGTATAAATAAATTATGTAATGATTATTATTATGATATGTTGGAGTTATATAAGTGTTGAATTGCTGGGTGAATTATGAATATAAATTAAGATGATGATTAAGGGTGTTGTAGTATTGATTTTGGAATGATTGTATTCATATGGTTGAGAGTTCAAAATGCAAAACTTTTGCCTGACACGGCCAGTGACATGGCCATGTCGTTGGTTGTGTCAACAGTGTTGAGTTTAACGATTGATGACATGACCATTAACACGGCTATGTCTCTAGGCGTGTCGTTGCTACTGTGAGATAAGATAATTGGCACGTCCATGAACACGCCCGTATATTGGGCGTGTTAATGTTTCTATATGGCCGAATGCATGACACAGGCAGTGACATGCCCATGTCATTGGACGTGTCAATGCTTATATATGAATGAGTTAATGACACGGTCATCAACACGCCCGTGTTGTTGGGCGTGTTACTTGAGAATAACTCCTTTTGTTGTTTTTCATTTGTAATTCCTATTTAAATGATTTGAATGTTAAGAATGCCTTAGAATGTGATACTAAATGGTTGTTTATGATCACATTTGGTATAGGCATTGAGAGAGAGTAGTTTTGCCTAACCTTAGTATTGAAGGGCAACTTGGAAGAGAAGGTTAGAGGAAGTTTTAAAGCTTATTTTGGAGTGTTTTATAAGGTAAGTACAATTTTGGAATAATTGCTTATATTTGCATGACATTTGGACTTAACACATTTGATTGGAAAATGTGTTAAGTTACTTAGTACATTGTTGGTGCATGAGTAATATGCTATGATTTGTATGATGTTACAAATGCATTATATGTAATGTGAACTTGTGCAAAATATAATAATGACTCAAAATGTATAGATAATGTAATTTGTTATGTGTACATTGAAGATGGTATGTAAAGACATTGGTGATGACTATATTGATATAAATGAGATAATTGAGGCATTGTGCCTAGCCTGATCTTGAGATAATAAGAAAGATATTGATAATGGAATTATAAAAGAATTGTGTGCCTAGTATGTTATTCAATTTTCAGAGTTCTGTGTTTGGCGGTATGCCTATGATTTGCCTATGGGCTAGACGCTGGGCGTCACTATGAAAAATATTTTTGAGGTGAAATGACCGGGTCGTAAGCCTCAAAAATAAATCCTTGAAGCTAGGTTGGGTGAAATGATCGGGTCATAAACTCAGACCTAGTTGAATTATTACATCGATGTATTGCCTACGGGGCTAGACACATGGTGTCATTATAGACCAAAGCAGTAATGCTAGAATTTGAATAGCATATTACATCCTTTTTGGGCCCATGCATGTGTTTGCTTCTATGTGAATTATGAATTGTGGAATAATTGAGCAATATAATAAGATATAATGTTATGAGATATATGATGGTGATCATGGAATGATATGATCACAATACATAAGCAAATTACTGAAAAGGAATATGGCTTAAGAAAATATGCTAAATGATGATAAATGAATTGTTGAAAGACTTGAGCAGAGCTAAGTCTTGATATTGAAAATGACATTATGAAAATATAATGTGATGTGTAATATGTATATGGATGTGGAAAATTTGTGTATTGTTTCATGAAACTTCTGATAAGCCATCAAATTGTGGCTTGTGTTAATGATATATATAAATTATGAAATTAGTGAAAAGATAAGAAAAGAGCATTGAAAATGAAAAACATGATAAGAATATGATGATAAATGATGTTAGTATATGAGCATGATTTTTTGTAATGTATGCATATAATATTTATTTGTACTACTAAGCTTTCGAGCTTAGTGCGGTTGTGTAAATCATGCAGGTGAATAGATGGTTGATCCGGGAGTCAAACGGTTGTGCCACAAGAAGAGTAAGAGTATTTCGAGACCAACTAGAAGGTGGTGCATACATATACAATTTTATTATGCTGTATTTTAATAAAAATGTATATATACATAAGTGAATTTTTAGAAAGACAATGTAATTTATATATATATAATATCATCAAAAGTATAATGATTTTGTAAATGTTCTTTAAATAAAATGTATTATTGTTTGGAACTAAGGTAAAGGTTTTAAACAGTAATGAAAATTGACATCATTATATTTTATATATGTATTGTATGTATACAAGGTATATGTATAGTATTTATATAGAGTATATGGGTGTTACATTTATTTTGATATCAGGGCTTAGGTTTGAGATTCTCAGCTTAAGAAGATTTAAAAAAAAAAGAAAGAGATGGAAATTTCTAAATAAAAAAAAATTAAACTTGTGATAATGCATATGCATTAACATCTAGGTTGGTCTCAGATGTGGCATTATGTGATTTGTGATGTGATATATTTGAATTACATGAGTTGGATGATAGTGTGTGAATGAGGCTTTACATGAAAGTAAATCTAGAGAAAGAAATGATATGGAAAAATTTGTACAAGTTTAATTGATAAATTAAAGAATTGGAGTTTAATTAAGTAAAATTAGTTTTGAAATTATCGATTATTGAAATGTGTTTGTGAAATAGGTTATAAGAGAATGAA
The DNA here is from genome assembly GCA_947685225.1 of Garcia nutans. Lineage (NCBI taxonomy): Eukaryota > Viridiplantae > Streptophyta > Magnoliopsida > Malpighiales > Euphorbiaceae > Garcia > Garcia nutans. The sequence continues at coordinate 25,199,525 of CANTUV010000044.1, forward strand.
TATGAGAATAATGTTGGAAATCAGTTAAAAAAATCATCAAGATTTAAGTAAGTACCTCTTCTCTAAAGCTTGGTTCTCTTTCTAATAAAGTCTATGTTTAGATTGCTAGAGAGAGAAAATATTGTTTGATTGTCAAAATGGGTAGATATGATATTAAAATGAAGTGAGTATGGGGGAATAATGGGTTGGTTGGTTGATATGGACAAGGTGTAAAAATTTAGGGTTATGTAAAGTTAATGTTTTTAAAAATATATAATGTTAGTCAATGTGAGGAGATATATTTGTGTTGTTTAATGCAAATATTGTGACTTTAATGTTAGAAATCTGATATGCCTGGGTGTTGTTAAAGCTCATGTTAAGGGTGGTAATATGTGAAATTTGAATTTTTGAAACGGGTTTTTATAATTGTGAAAATGATGAGTTTTGAAGTTATATAATTATATAAATAATGTTTTTAAATTTAAAAAAATGAGATTAGTAGATTGAAGTTTAAGTAAAGTAGTAAGTTGAGAGTTTGGAGTTTTAATGGAATTTTAATGAGGATTACTAAGATACTGATAGTTTAATGTATATTAAGCATATGAGCTATTTTGAATGAATAATATTGCTTATGAAAGTATTATATAATGTGTAATGTGGTTGATAATATAAAAATTTATTATGAAATAAAGGAAAATGATTAAACAAGTGAAAATGAGTTACTTTAGGTAATTGGACTGGAAATGATAAAAATGGATATGAAGGGTATGATTAATGCATAAAAAAATGTAAGAGAGATGTCACATTGGAAATGTGACTAAGATTTATGTGAAGTGTTAAATATATATATATATATATAATAACAAGGAAATTAGTTAAGAGAAGGACGATTAAAAAAAGATGTTAATTATGTTGTGGTTAGAGTGTATATATATGTTGAGTTGAGGAATAGCCTAAGTCATATCAAAAGAATGAGAAATGATATGTTCTCTAAAATGTGATAAATGTTAAATTTGTATAGATTGTATGTAAAAGAGGAATTGAGTATAATTTTATGATTATGTGTATACATGTATATGATAGTTGAGATGAGTTTTTCAATATGAACGCAATTGTGATATATAAGAAAATGTGGAAAGTAAGTCACATTATGAATGTGACTTACGAATGTGTATGTGGATGATAAAAAAAAATATTATTGTGTGTTTGTTAACTTATTCAAGTACTTGTCCAGTGATATTGAGAATGATATTGCCTGTATTAGTTGACCTAAGAGAGATTAGGTGTGACTTGCACAAGAGCTAGGTCATGTGATGAAATTGAGATTGAGAATGGACCCAAACAGTGCTGGATGGTGAAATTATTGTTATAATAATTGAACTTGATGATTGTATAATGCTTTGGGCCCAAAGTATATGCGTATAGAAATGTTATATGTATATGTGTATAATAAGAGATTGTAAGGAAAAAAGGAAGTATAATGATTGAAAAGTTTGGTAAAAGATAGATTAGAAATGGAGTAATAAATGGAAATTATGCAAATTTTGCATATGATTGAATGTATATATGTAAGAGATGTTAATGATAATATTATTGAAACATGAGTTAGGCTAATGTTGATCAAGTGATTAAGAGTAAATTGCTTTGAAACAGAGTTGAAATGTATTAACTCTTTGTGTAGCAAAAGTTTAGAGAATGAATATGTGATTTTTGCGATACGAACTTAGCATTGTGATTGGAAATGTTTGAAGAAGAATGATAGAGGGGCAATATTGATTTATAAGCCACATGTGTGGCTATTAATGTGCCATGGCCGTATGATTTGTTTAGTATATTGGCCAATTAGTTTTGTTATCCACGGGCATGGGCCTGAGATGACATGACCGTAGGATAGTTTTGGTAAGATTGATAGTTATGTTTCAAGAAACATGGTCAAGATTTATTGTTTGTATAGTTGTATCTTATAATTTTATGTTAGAAATTTGTTTATAATTATAGAAAATATGGAAAGAGAAGAGAATTGTGAAAATGTAATGAGTTATGGATAATGTGATAGGAAAGTGATTATGTAAATATAGTAATGGTATGAAAATGTGAGGAGATGATAAATGGGAGAAAATACAAAATGTGACTGAGAGTTATATTAAATAGGTTCAAAAATGGGATAATGTGAATAAGTTGATGGAAATGATGTTTAAGTCAATGAGCTATGGGTAATGAATATGATATGACATAATCATGAGAATTATGTGGAAATTGTATTGAGATAATAGAAAAACAAAATATATGAATATTGAAAAATAATTTGAAGTGATTTGTTATAAGTAATCATTAATTTCAGACAGTTGAAGTGATGGATCCGAAGAGACCAGAATTTGAATATAAGTTTGACCTAATAGAGTTAGGTCATATATTGAAATATAATGATAAGTTTAAATAAGTTAATTGTTGGCTTGAATCGAATAAGATTGCGACATTGGTATATTGTGACAGTTAGATTAATTGATTTAGATTTTGCTAAGATTGTGAATCATTATTGAGATTTAATATGTATAGTTGTATTAAGAGTGTAAGAGATATGTGATAATGTATATGATGTAATATTCTGATATTTGTATGGACATGAAATGAGTTAGGGTATATCAGTTGTAAATGATTATAAAAGGAAAAAAGTTGATTATCAGTAAAGTAAGTTTAAATGTATTGTATTAATGTTAATGCTAAGTGAAGAACATGTTAAAAACAAAAAAGAGAAAAGTGTATCAGAAATAAGAAAATTATTATCAATTAAGGTTTGACAAGTGTCTATTTGTAAATAAAAGAAAGAGATAGAAAAACAATGATACAATTTTAAAAATAACTGTAGTGACTGAATAGTCAGTGTTAAGATATAATTCAATAACCTTTAAATTTAAGGTTAAGAAAGTATATCTATAAAATGATGAAGTGATAAAATATCTTGATCATAATAGATGGGTGAGGCATGTATACTAATGAGATGAACTAATTCTTGTCTAATGATAATTTGATTAGTAATGTAATGAGTTATCATGTTTTCTTTGTTTAGAAAAAAAAAATATATATATATAGTGATGAGTTATGGAATTGGGAGAAGATGATTGACCCTAAGGGGGAGAGTAGAGGTTATGTGATTTGATGAAATAATAATTCGATGGTATGATTAACTTCATATGAAAATTTAAGATGGTATTTTGTTAAGGATGGATTATTACCGTACTGGATAATTTCGAGGACGAAATTATTTCAGGGAGAGAGAATTTTAATATCCTGATTTTTGATGTACTTTGGAATAGTAGTTATGAGGGAGTATGATGGTAAAATAGGTAAAGAAAATATAATAAGAGATAGATGTGTATGAAGGATTTTATATACATATATATATTGTATTTGAAATATATGAAAAATATAAATACAATATATAAGACATATACATATATCAACATATACACAATATATACATGATGTATACATTGGTGTAGGAAAAGTAAATTTTAAATAATTAATTAATAATAATGATGATGATAATAACGATAATAATGACAAGAGAAAAAGAAGAAATGAAAGTCAAAAGAAGGACATTTGTGGTGGAAAATTTTTAAGTGGAAATAATTATATATATATATATATAAGATATGGATGAATTGAAAAGAGAGCTTTCTCTCTTTCTTTCTTTCTTCTTCTTCTTCCTTTTGGAACGTGGGACTAGAGAGAGAGAGAGAGAGAGAGAAGAGTTCGATTTTGTTCATATACACATCAAATTCATAAGAGTCCTAAGAGAATTGAAGGTGGATATTGAAAATTTGGCAAAAAATTCAAGTAAGTCCTCTTTTCCTTGAGTTGATTTTTATAGATTTTGAGTTTATATGTGATATGGTTAGTGAGAGAAAGTGATGATTAATTGAATATTATGATGATAATGAAATATTAAAGTGTATATATATATATATATATATGTTTAATTGGTGCTTAGATGATGAAAATATGATTATTTGTGAGGATGATGATGAGTAGTTGAAATTGAGGAATAAGGGTGATAAGAAAAAGAGTAAGGGTTTAGCATAAATGAGTTGGGAATTGAGTAAATTGATACATGGATGATTGTATAAATGAATTATATAATGATTATTATTATGATATGTTGGAGTTATATGAGTATTGAATTGATGGGTGAATTATGAATATAAATTAAGATGAAGATTAAGGGTGTTTTAGTATTGATTTTGGAATGATTGTGTTCATATGATTGAGAGTTCGAAATGCAAAACTTTTACCTGACACGGCCAGTGACACAGTCATGTCGTTGGGCGTGTCAACGGTGCTGAGTTTATTGATTGATGACACGACTATTAACTCGGCCATGTCTCTGGGCGTGTCATGGCTACTGTGAGATAAGATATTTGACACGTCCATGAACATGCCAGTGTTATTGGGCATGTCAATATTTTTGTAAGGCCGAATGAATGACACGAGAAATGACATGCCTATGTCATTAGACGTGTCAATGCTTTTATATGAATGAGTTAATGACACGGTCATCAACACACCCGTGTTATTGGGAGTGTCACTTGAGAATAACTCTTTTTATTGTTTTTCATTTGTAATTCCTATTTAAATGATTTGATTGTTAAGAATGCCTTAGAATGTGATACTAAGTTGTTTATGATCACATTTGGTATAGACATTGAGAGAGAGTAGTTTTGCCTAACCTTAATATTGAAGGGCAACTTGAAAAAGAAGGTTAGAGGAAGTTTTAAAGCTTATTTTGGAATGTTTTATAAGGTAAGTACAATTTTAGAATAATTGCTTATATTTGCATGGAATTTGGACTTAACACATTTGATTGGAAAATGTGTTAAGTTACTTACTACATTGTTGGTGCATGTGTAATATGCTATGATTTGTATATGTTACAAATGCATTATATGTAATGTGAACTTGTGCAAAATATGATAATGACTCAAAATGTATGGATAATGTAATTTGTTTTGTGTACATTAAAGATGGTATGTAAAGACATTGGTGATTACTATATTGATATAAATGAGATAATTGAGGTATTGTGCCTAGCTTGATCTTGAGATAATGAGAAATATATTGATAATGGAATTATAAAAGAATTGTATGCCTAGCATATTATTCTTCTTTCAGAGTTCTGTGTTTGGCGGCATGCCTATGATTTGCTTACAGGCTAGGTGCTAGGCGTCACTGTGAAAAATATTTTTGAGGTGAAATGACCGGGTCGTAAGCCTCAAAAATAAATCCTTAAAGCTATGCTGGGTGAAATGACCGGGTCGTAAACTCAGACATATTTGAATTATTACATCGATGTATTGCCTATGGGGCTAGACATATGACGTCATTACAGACCAAAGCAGTAACTCTGAAATTTGAGTAGCATATTATATCCTTTTTGGGCCCATGCATGTGTTTGCTTCTATGTGAATTATGAATTGTGGAATGATTGAACAATATAATAAGATATATTGTTATGAGATATATGATGGTGATCATGGAATGATATGATCAAAATACATAAGCAAATTACTGAAAATGAATATGGTTTAAGAAAATATGCTAAATGATTAGAAATGAATTGTTGAAAGACTTGAGCAGAGTTAAGTCTTGATATTGAAAATGAGATTATGAAAATATAATGTGATGTGTAATATATGTATGGATGTGAAAATTTTGTGTATTATTTCATGAAACTTCTGATAAGCCAAAGAATTGTGGCTTGTGTTAATGATATATATAAATTATGAAATTAGTGAAAAGATAAGAAAAGTGCATTAAAAATAAAAAATATGATAAGAATATGATGATAAATGATGTTAGCATATGAGTATGATTTTTTGTAATGTATGTTTATAATATTTATTTGTACTACTAAGCTTTCGAGCTTAGCGCGGCTGTGTAAATCACGCAGGTGAATAGATGGTTGATCTGGGAGTCAAACAGTTATGCCACGAGAAGAGTAAGAGCATTTCGAAACCAACTAGAAAGTGGTGCATACATGTATAATTTTATTATGCTGTATTTTGATAAAAATATATTTCTACATAAGTAAATTTTGAAAAAGACAATGTAATTTATATATATGTAATATCATCAAAAGTATAATGATTTTATAAATGTTCTTTAAATAAAATGTATTATTGTTTGTAACTAAAGTAAAGGTTTTAAACAGTAATTAAAAGTGATATCCTTATATTTTATATACATATTGTATATATACAAGGTATATGTATAGTACTTATATAGAGTATATAGGTGTTATACTTTATACCCAGTATTCTCAACTTCTTTCCTTTTTTCTCTAACACATTTAGTCTCTTGAATACATGCAATACTAATTCTCCTTCTCTCCATAGTATCAAAAAGTTTTCTCAGTTTATTTGTAAGAGATCCAATATTCCAAGTTTCTATTCTGATTTTACTCCCTAATTATTCTTTCTTATGCTTATTCCTATAGAATTTTTTATCATTATCTGAATCTATATCTCTCGTATTAATCGTATTACTCGTATTTTGGACTAACTTCTTTACCCACACCCTTCCATGATGTGACTACCCTTATTTATTATGCACCACATCCGGGCGTCGATATGGAGTGTCGCATTCGGAGAATGCCCTACACCCTTACTTATTTTTCACTATAACCGGACTCCGATGTAGTGTGTCGCAAGTAGGGAACGCCCCAACGATATTATTATTAGAATCCATATCATGAGATGTGACAAAAATTTTACGCTAGCTATTACCTGCCGCAACCCTCTTTCTTTACTTGGGCTTGGGATCGGCTATATACAAGGAACTCATATATAGGCAGAGTTAAAATCTGTAACTTATTACAACTACTAAAATTTAGGAAAATGCATAAAAATTGATTTTTAGATATTTAAATAACTCTATTAGTTATTCAATGGGCGAAATTTAATTAAAAGAAAATCCATTTATTTCTTTAGATGTTAAAGCATCATAAACAATTTGGTTATAAGAGAACTACAAAAATCATAAACTCAATGAATAGTGGTTACTACACTTAACGATAAGTTGCTTCCTTCTCTCTCATTGTAATCATATACACAACTAAGCAATTGCAAATTGCAAATTCTATCCTCAAACAAATAAGAACAAAGCAATAGTTCACCCTGAAAATAAGAACAAACCAAAAAAATTTGAAAAGCAAGCAATTTGATGATCCACTACCACCTGAATATCCAACAAAGAGCGTAGTCCTGCATGTAAAGCTTAGGCACCATCAACTATCACATAATAGAAAGGTGTAGAGAAATGAACGCCATGTAAGCATTGGTTAAATAATAACTATCATTACACTAACTTACCAGTCTAGATGAAGAAATTTTTATAGCCTTTGAATCAACACGTCTCTTTTGTTGGTAATCAAACATCGAAATCGAAGTGTTCTTTCCTTTTATCAAATCTTATTTTAAAAATAAAAGCTCAAATAAGTAACCATGAGAACAATAATACATACACCTTAAAGAGGCATATATTGTTATTAGTCATTATATGCAACATTTACATTTAGTTACCTAGCTAATGGATTTTATCATAATCAAGCCTATAACGCACTTAAAATTCAGTCCATATATGTTTAATTTTTTCAGAGAACTACAATGACAGTCAACTTAAGAACTGCAGAAATATTTCATGTAGTATTCCATTAGCATGCAACATGATTTGAGCATAGGAAATGAAAAGCGAATACAAACCTCAAGATTTTGGACATATGAATCAAAATCAATAGAAATAAATTCATTCTATCATCATCACAAACCGGATTATTCTCTGATCCGATCCAATTTCAAGTTTAAAATTCTGAGTTTGGTTGGTATTCTCCTTCTGTTTCTTCTCCCAAATATCAGAGTGGTTTATCAGCAAAAATTTGAAATAGGTAAAAGCTAAAACTATCAATTAAGGCTAATAAAAAAGCCAAACGCAATAAGAAAAAATGCAAAAATCTTGTATTGCATTTTCATAGCTACCAAACAGAACCCACAAGATAATAAAATTTTCCCATTTCTATTAACAGAATTTAACAAATTAAGAACTAGGAATGAAAATTTGAAGTTCCTACCACCAATTTCAACATTAGTTTCAAAAGTTCCCCACCATAATCACCCATCAGTCTTAGCATTAATGAAATCACAGATAGAAGAGAGAGAATTAGAAATAGAAATAAACCCTTAAACAAAGTAATCCAAACCTGGTTTCAGTTGATGGCGGCGGTGAATATCCAAATCCAGACCATTGGCTTCTTGGGGGAGCAAAGCTATAGAGAGGAAAACATATTCTTTGAGCAAAGTCAGAGAGAGAGAGAGAGAGAGAGAGAGAGAGGAATGGACATTATTTCTTCACGGGAGAGCAAAAGACAGAGGGAGAAATTGAGATTGAGAAAAAGAAAAAAGAAAAATAAATAAATAATAAAATAATCAGAAAAATTGGGAAAACTCTCATTTTGAAAATACGTTGATGTGGGAATAGGAGAAAGATTCCAAAATCCTCATCTTTTATCATCCATAGTCATAAAACCATGTAATTAAATTACTTGCACTTTATATATCCATTAATTTCATACATGAATTTGTAAACTCCCTTCTTTAATGTACACATATTTATATATAATAATTTATATTCCTTTTTTAACTTGGTAAAGTGTATTATTTGGCGTTTGTATTTTATTGATTTTTTTTCTATTGAGTCCTTATATTTTAATTGTGACATATTAAGTCCATATACATTATTGTTTTATACTAAATTGGCTCTTTTTTAATAGATTTTTTTTGACATTATTATACTAGAGGATGTAATAGAAAAATTAATATAGTATAAGGGCCAACATGATACTTATATATATATATATATGTGTGTGAAAAATTAAGATAACACAAAAAAATTAGTTTTAAGGTCTAATGAATAAATTAAATAATAAATAATTTACTACATAAAAAATTATATTCTAAACAAAAATAAAATTAAAATAATAAATGATTAAATAACTAGCAATTATCATAATAATATTTTAGAATTAATTAATAAATAATAAATTAAAAATAAAAATAAGTAATAGAAAATAACAAAAGAATGAAGTTAGTAATAATAAAAAAGAATTGCTGTGATTTTCATGCTTAAATCCAACTCTAAAACACAATAACAAATGTATTTAATGATTACCTTTATAAATTAAATTCTTAATTTATTTTTTTAAATTAAAACAAATTTAAAATAAAAAATAAATATCTTTAATAATTCCCTTTTTCCGAGCGAAACACAACACCACTTTTATTATGTGTTAACAATAATTTCTCTTCTCTTCTTTAGCTACCTAAAATTTTACTAGGTGTAACACCCTTATACTTTATATACACCTAGTATATGTAAAATGCTTATATAGAATATAAAAATATCACAGTATGGTCTTTATAAAAACTTTTATAAATCTATGTTAATCATTTTTAAAACACTTAAAATGTATTTTAATAAATAAATAAAAATAACCATTAATGATTTGAATAGTAAAAAAATATATTAAATAGAAAATTTCTGAAAAACATTCGCCAGAGTTTTGTCTATATTTTGGATAATCTCAAATTTCAAATAACACAACCTGTAATCAAAATAAACTCCCAATTATTTATTCAATATACTCATTCCTCCCTCCAAAATAGTCCAACAGTTCAATCTGCCAATATTTTACAAAAACATATCCATATATATATAAATATAAGTCTCATTTTTATTTCAATATTACACAAAAGGAAAAACATATATTTTACACCGCATACATGATTATATATATAATATACATACTCAAAAGCAATTTTTTTAAAAGGTTCAAAGTATATACATGTTACGCAAGTGGCACTGGTCCGCGGTAGCTCAAGGATCTTCACACACAAATACTTAGACCTGTGGTGGTCTAGCTGTAGACCCTTAATTTTTGACCCCAATTTGATATTGTCATAATTAAAGGATGCCAAAATAAATTTGATCCAACTTTAAATATTTAAACCTAGTTTATAATTTTTAAAGGAGTTGGTTCGGATTAAAGAGGCATAAATTCAATTGTAAAACCCTAAAATCAAGTGGAATTGGCCCAAATTAAAACTTTTCGGTCCATAAGTTAAAAAAGGCTAGAATAATTTGAGTAAGGCCAGTCGGGGAGACATGAGGCAACCCAGATCGACATGAGATTTGACTCATGTTGACCTGGGCAAGCTAGGTCGACATGAGCATGCTTCATGTCGACCCTCGAAAACCTAATTCAATATAGCATAAAAGCTACTTTAGTTGGATAAATGGATTAAAACCTAATTAATGGGAATTATTATAAACTGATTTCCATTTTTAAAAATATAACTATTGGTTGAAACGTCTGAGGGAATTATTCGAAAAACAAGATACCCCATGTTGGTATTTTGTTAACCATATTACCTAGGAAAAGAGACTCGTCATTCGTGTGTGGATGTTATAAGGTTGGAAGGAACATCCTAATTATCCTTGTTTGTTGATTATTTGTGCATACATGCATACATACATTTGCATCTCATATCAGTAATCCCTTCTGACTCATAGCCCTAAAGTACGACAATTCAAGAGCATATAACAATACCACCTACAACATTGATTTTGATTCAAGTACTTCATTGGAAGGATGGATGCAAACCAGCTAAGGGACATAGTCGATGAAGTTGTCAAAGCTAGTGTAGACCCTTAATTTTTGATCCAGTCCGGTCCAATATATTTTAATAAGTCCAAAATAATTTTTACGCTGTCCAATATATTTTAATTAGTCCAAAATAATTTTTGTTATCTTAATTAAATAATATTTGCTTTAATATTTAATTTTTATTAATAAAAAATAAAAAAAATAAAAATCGGCGACAAAAAAAATTTGCCCGCCGAAGAGTTGAGGCGAAATGGCCCGTAGGCCAATTTTCGCCCGCAGCCCGCAGCCACCTGGGACAGCCTTTTTAGCCAGCTTAATTTTTCAGCAGCAGTTTTTTTTCGCTAGCGAAATTTTTCCGATGCAAATTTTTCCGAAACCAAATACAATTAGGTTTTGATTTCCTTTTTTTAATCAATGTTAGATTCCGTGAATAACTAAACTTAACCATAAAAATCTTCTATAAATAAGGTGATACGAACCAGCCACGAGGTAAGGATCCACTGGTACTTCCAAATGGGCCATTGACTAGGAGCAGAGCTAAGAAGTTTGGAGCAGCTATGGGATTGCATATTCAAGATCAAATTTCAAAGGAAGTGACTGAAATGGCAATGGAAAAGTGCACAATAGAGCTTGAAGAAGGCACACCAAAGCTGATTATGATGCTTAGTGTGAATATGGAAGCTAAAGGCTAGCTAAAGAGGTCCAACGTGAAAGAAAGGTCCATGGGGGTTCATATACAGCCTTGGGAAGTAATTTAAGGCCCATGGACAGCCTAAATAGTGTGGGGCGTGTTCTTATTTTAAAGGGTTTTAGTTTGGCCCTTTTTTTTATACTTTATATTTTCCTTAGTGGGTTAGGATGTGTGGTTTCCTATTTAGTTATTTTAGAATATTAATTTGTTTCCATACTTTATATTTTCCTTAATGGGTTAGGATTTTGACTTTGTAGCTTTCCTTTTCCCATTAGAATTAGGGTTTCGGATTTATATGTGCCTTTTAGTATAAATAGGGCCTTATTTTTCTTGTAAGGACACTTTTTGACAAATTATATTATCAATTTTCTTATTGAAAATTTCGGCCATCATATAATAGGAGTGTATTCTCTTTTTCGTTTGATTACATCAAGAATTAGATTTACTTATCAATTTTGATTGTGGCGTTCTTCTAATTCGAGCTTCCTAAATCCTTCCGTTATAAGTGTTCGTGCTTTGCTAAGCAATTGGGTGCTTTAGAAGGTGGTTTTTCCTTCGTTCTTGGTTTTCTTCTATCAATCGTGCATTGGGGTTTGAGGCCTTCATTACCATAGGGTTCCGCGTCATTTGGTATCAGAGCCAATTACAGGTAAATCTTTATCTATCTGTCTTTCTAGGGTTATTTTAGTTGTTCCGTTAGGGTTCTAATTGGATTTTTGAATTAGGGTTATAGAATTCTTTGTTCAATTTCGAAATTGTGTTCATGCCTTTTGATTCGAAATACGTTTTCTTATTCCGAATTGGGTATAAATTGGACTTGAGGCTTTGTGTTTTGTTGGTGATCCAAGGATAGTGACCATATCCTAAAAAAAATCACTTCAACAAAAATTCTTTGCTTTTCTAGTAATTTAAGGTATTAGAATCATTTTGAATCAGGTTGAAAGTAATCAAAATTTTGGACACCAATTTCGGTCAATTGAGGGGCTATTTTATTATGTTTTTCTTGCTGAATTGGAAGTTTCCTTTTTCAAAATTGAATTCTTGGGGAGTCTTGATACTAGCTTTCTTGGGTAGAATTATTAGGTCCATAAACTAACTTGCTAAGGTGAGTTGATTTTGATACATTTTGACCAGATTCGTCATAATTTTTGACCTCTTTGTTTCTATTTCTTGTTTGAGCTACCGTTTTGATTCCATGACATTGCTAGAGTATTATTTGTTTGATTCTATACTCTGGTTGATATAATCGTGTGACACAAAATTTTCTTGTGTTGCCTCCAAATTTTTCAAGTTTCTTTCTAGGTGTCATTCTAGGATTTAGGTTCTAGTTCCCTTGAACATGCTTGGTGATTGATTTGTGAGCCTTTGTTCTGAAGTGCAATCGAAGAATAGCGAAGGTGAGTTCTTTGTTTTGTGAGATAATGAGTAGCAATTCTAGTAGAGATAAAGGCATAGCTGTTGAGAAAGAAGAGATGAGTATCCGGGATATTGCAGATGGTCTTGAGATGTACAGGCAAGCAAATGAGGACAATATGGAAAGAATAGCAAATACGTTGGCTAGCTTGCGGCAGTCCATGGAACGCTTAATGCAAGCACAACAACCTGCTCCAATAAGGCTACCACAAAGAATTCTACAACCAGCAAGAGCTGAAGAGAGAGAAGAGCCAGTTAGGAGGAGGGCACCAAGAGGTGCATATGAGAGAGGCCGTGTGGCTGGTTATGGATTTGAAGAAGGAGAAGCTGGAATTTATCAAGTACCTATCAATGATAATGATTTGACTTCCATCAAAATGAAGGTTCCTGAATTTAGAGGGAACAACAATGCTGAAGAATACATTGAATGGGAGCGCAAAGTAGAGCAAATTTTTTAGTGCCATAATTATTCTGAAGAAAAGAAGTCACACATTGCAGCTGTGGAGTTCAAGGGTTATGCAACATTCTGGTGGGATCAACTAAAATCCACTAGAAGAGGCAAGGGGTTGAGAGTCGTACCCGCATGGGAGGAGTTGAGAGACCTGATGAGGCAGCATTTTATCCCTTCTCATTATTATAGGGATCTTTATAATTGCTTAGCACGACTGGTGCAAGGTGGCAAGAGTGTAGAAGAATACTACAAGGAGATGGAGATGATCATGGCTAGAGCCAATATTGAGGAAGATGAACAACGGATGATGTCTAGATTTCTTGGGGGACTTAATCAGAATATTGCAAGTGAATTGGACATGTATGATTACAATACCATGGAGGAGATGGTTGATAAAGCTATGAAGATAGAGAGGAGGTTAAAGAGCAAGGGTTCCACCAAACTTGGCTATGGGAGGCCACAAAATGTGTTTGGGAGCAATTCGGCCTATAGAGGACCCCAATATAGTGGTGGGGCAAATTCATCCAATAGGGGGTGGAGAGAAAGGGGAGTTCAAGAATTCATTTCAGAAAAGCAATACTGCAACCTCCAGTGGAAAAGGGCCATCTAGTGGTCCAAACAAGCAAACAGGTACGCCTAACACTACCACTCCTAGTAGGGAGATTAAATGTTTTAAGTGTTTAAGGAATGGGCATATTGCATCCCAATGTCCAAATAAAAGAGTTATGATTGCTACAACTAATGGTGATGTTGTGTCTAATTCTGAACCTAGTGATAATGATAATGATGATGTTGGGAACTTTGATTCTCCTATATATGATGATGTTGGTAGTGATGAGCATGTTGATTGTACTTTGTTAGCTGAGCGTGGTGAATTGTTAGTTGCTAGGCGTGCATTGAATATGCAGGTGAAAGAGGAAAGTCTAGTACAGCGTGATAATATTTTTCATACTAGATACTTAGTGAATAATAAGGTTTGTACACTTATTATTGATAGTGGGAGCTATACTAACGCTGCAAGTACTACTATGGTTGAAAAATTGGGGTTAGAATGTATGAAGCATCCCAATCCTTATAAGTTGCAGTGGTTTAATGATAGTGGTGAGGTGAAAGTAACTAAGCGAGTGAGGGTACCATTTTCAATAGGCTGGTACAAAGATGAAGTTGATTGTGATGTAGTTCCTATGCAAGCTGGACATATGTTGTTGGGTAGACCGTGGTAATATGATCAGAGAGCACAACATGATGGGTTTTCTAATAGGTACACATTTACCTATGAAGGAAAACAGGTCACTCTTGTTCCATTATCACCCTTAGAAGTGTATGAAGATCAAAGAAAGATGATTGAGGCAGAGAGGCAAGTTGGGGCTACCAATTAAAAAATTAAAGGGAGTTTGAGAGAACATGATAAGGTGAGTGAGAGTGAAAAGAAAATGGGAAAAGAGGCCAGAAAAGAAACAAAACAAATAAATGGCCCATTGGTGAGAGAAAATAAGAAAGAAGGGAGAGCAAAATAAACTTTTTATGCAAAAGCAAGAGAGGTTAATTTTGCAATGTCTATTGGGCAGCCATTATTGTTCATTAGATACAAAGAAACTTTGTTTGCTGACACTAATGTTTCGCTTGATAGTTTGCCTTCTAGTTTTGTGTCTTTGTTGCAGGATTTTCAGGATGTGTTTCCAGATGAATTACCTAGTGGATTGCCACCGCTAAGAGGAATTGAGCATCAAATAGACTTCGTGCCTGGTTCTACAATCCCAAATAAACCAGCTTACCAGAGTAATCCTGTGGAAATGAAAGAGATGCAAAAGCAAGTAGATGAGTTACTGGAGAAAGGGCTGATTAGAGAGAGTTTGAGTCCGTGTGCTGTTCCTGTGTTGTTGGTTCCAAAGAAGGATGGCTTGTGGAGAATGTTTGTTGATTGTAGGGATGTAAATAAGATCACAGTGAAGTATCGATATCCTATACCACGACTTGATGACATGTTGGATGAGCTGCATGGTGCCAGGTATTTTTCTAAAATTGATCTTATGAGTGGATATCATCAAATTCGTATGAAACCTAGTGATGAATGGAAAATAGCATTTAAAACTAAATATGGTCTATATGAGTGGTTAGTAATGCCTTTTGGGTTGTCTAATGCACCTAGTACTTTTATGAGACTAATGAACCATGTTTTGAGAGCTTATTTGGGCAAATTTGTTGTAGTCTATTTTGATGATATTCTGATTTATAGTAAGACTTTGGATGACCATGTTGAGCATGCTAGGCTAGTTTTGGAAGTATTGAGAAATGAAAACTTATATGCCAAGCTTAACAAATGCACATTTTGCATAGATAGGCTTGTGTTTCTTGGTTTTGTTGTGAGTGCGCAGGGCGTTGAAGTAGATGAAGAGAAAGTGAAAGCTATAAAGGAGTGGCCTACTCCAAAGAGTGTGATGGACGTGAGGAGCTTTCATGGATTGGCTAGTTTCTATAGGAGGTTTGTGAAGAACTTTTCTACTATTGCAGCACCGTTAACTAGCATAATCAAAAAGGAAGTTGGGTTCCAATGGGGAGAGGAGCAACAAAAAGCCTTCGACTGCCTGAAAGGGAAGCTGACATCCGCTCCTATTTTATCATTACCTAATTTTGAGAGTACATTTGAGATTGAGTGTGATGCTTCTGGTGTAGGTATTGGAGCTGTATTGATGCAAGAGAAAAAGCCCATAGCCTATTTTAGTGAGAAACTCAATGGTGCACAATTGAACTATTCCACTTATGATAAGGAGTTGTATGCCTTGGTGAGAGCATTGGACGTGTGGCAGCACTACCTCCTTCCAAAGGAGTTCGTGATATATAAGGATCATAAGTCCCTCAAACACTTGAAGGGACAAGGTAAGTTGAACAAGAGGCATGGTAAGTGGATAGAATTTATAGAATAATTCCCTTATGTTGTTAAATACAAGCAAGGAAAGGATAATATAGTGGCTGATGCATTGTCTAGAAGATATACATTACTATCTGTGTTGAGTTCTAAATTGCTTGGTTTTGAGTACGTTAAGGACTTATATGTAGGTGATGTTGATTTTGGCAATGTGTATGTTGCATGTGAACATGGAGCTTTTAATTCATTTTATAGGCATAATGGATACTTGTTTAAGGGAAATAAATTATGTGTGCCTAAATGTTCCATGCGTGATTTGCTTGTGTTAGAATCTCATTGTGCGGGATTGATGGGACATTTTGGGTAGCTAAGACTTATGATATCTTGTTTGAGCATTTTTATTGGCCGTCTATGTGTAAGGATGTTGAGAGATTGTGTTCTGCTTGTATTGCTTGTAGACAGGCAAAATCTAAGTCTATGCCTCATGGTCTATATATGCCTTTACCTGTACCTAGTTCACCTTGGATTGATATTAGCATGGATTTTGTGCTTGGATTGCCTAGAACTAGAAAAGGTAGGGATAGCATTTTTGTAGTTGTTGACAGGTTTAGTAAGATGACACATTTTATTCCATGTCATAAAGCTGATGATGCGATTGTTGTAGCTGATTTGTTCTTTAGAGAAGTAGTTCGACTACATGGGGTGCCTAGGACTATTGTGTCTGATAGAGATGCTAAGTTTTTGTCCCATTTTTGGAGAGTTTTATGGGGTAGATTAGGAACTAAGCTTTTGTTCTACTACTTGTCATCCACAAACAGATGGGCAAACAGAGGTAGTTAATCATACACTTGGTACATTGTTGAGAGCTATAGTGGGAAAGAATTTGGCTGCTTGGGAAGATTGTTTACCTTTTATTGAGTTTGCTTATAATCGTTCTATTCATTCTTCTACAGGTTATTCGCCATTTGAGCTTGTTTATGGTTTTAACCCATTAACTGTACTTGATCTTATTCCTTTACCTTCACATGAGCTTGTTAGTTTAGATGGAGACAGGAAAGCAGAATTGGTGAAGGCTATGCATGAGAAAGCTCGAGTTAATATGGAGAAAAAGAACAAGTCATATGCTGATCGAGTGAATAGAGGACGCAAGAAGATAGTGTTTGCTCCTGGGGATTGGGTTTGGGTACACTTCTGAAAGGAGAGGTTTCCAAATCAAAGGAAGAATAAGCTTGATGCACATGGTGATGGTCCATTTCAAGTGTTGGCAAAGATCAATGATAATGCATACAAGATAGACTTGTCTGGTGAGTATGGTGTTAGTACTACTTTTAATGTGTCTGATTTATCTCCTTATGATGATGTAGATTTGAGGACAAATCTTTTTGAAGAGGGGGAGAATGATACGAACCAGCCACGAGGTAAGGATCCATTGGTGCTTCCAAATGGGCCATTGACTAGGAGCAGAGCTAAGAAGTTTGGAGCAGCTATGGGATTGCATATTCAAGATCAAATTTCAAAGGAAGTGACTAAAATGGCAATGGAAAAGTGCACAATAGAGCTTGAAGAAGGCACACCAAAGCTAATTATGATGCTTAGTGTGAATATGGAAGCTAAAGGCTAACTAAAGAGGTCCAACGTGAAAGAAAGGTCCATGGGGGTTCATATAAAGCCTTGGGAAGTAATTTAAGGCCCATGGATAGCCCAAATAGTGTGGGGCGTGTTCTTATTTTAAAGGGTTTTAGTTTGGCCCTTTTTTTTATACTTTATATTTTCCTTAGTGGGTTAGGATGTGTGGTTTCCTATTTAGTTATTTTAGAATATTAATTTGTTTCCATACTTTATATTTTCCTTAATGGGTTAGGATTTTGACTTTGTAGCTTTCCTTTTCCCATTAGAATTAGGGTTTCGGATTTATGTGTGCCTTTTAGTATAAATAGGGCCTTATTTTTCTTGTAAGGACACTTTATGACAAATTATATTATCAATTTTCTTATTGAAAATTTCGGCCATCATAGAACAGGAGTGGATTCTCTTTTTCTTTTGATTGCATCAAGAATTAGATTCACTTATAAATTTCGATTGTGGCGTTCTTCTAATTCAAGCTTCCTAAATCCTTCCGTTATAAGTGTTCGTGCTTTGCTAAGCAATTGGGTGCTTTAGAAGGTGATTTTTCCTTCGTTCTTGGTTTTTCTTCTATCAATCGTGCGTTGGGGTTTGAGGCCTTCATTGCCATAGGGTTCCGTGTCATAAGGAGTAAAACAACACAGGAAGAGAGGTGAAATTGGAGACTGAAATTGAGGAGGAAAACTTTGAAAGATTTGAAGAATTTCTTCTGGCAGTGAAATCAATCAGACTTATTGAGAAAAGCAAACAAGCAATTTAATTCATCAAAGGTTGCATAGCTTGTCTTTGTTTTTATTCATCCAAGAAGAAATTTTTGGTAGAACCAACAAACGGAGGTATGAATGTCTAATTTCTTCACAGTAGCTTAAATAATTCAATTGTCTCTTTTGATTCAAAAAACCCTAGAACTTTAATTTACCTTTTACAAAGCTTAAAAACATTAATTCGTTTATTTGTTTTCCAAAAATCTTAAAATTGTTATTTTTTGTTTCTTCAAAATTTACCAAAACCCTAATTTGAATATGTTTCTTTTCAAAGCCCTACTTTCCACAAACCCTAAAAAATATCTTTTTTTGTTTCTATAAACCTAAATCATTTTGTTTATTTTCATAAAACTTCATAAAATTATCAAATGATTTTCAAATTCTAAAATCTAATGCATTCTCCAAAACCCTAATTCTAAAATTCTGAAACCCTAATTCAACTCCAAAACCCAAAACAGTAAACCCTAACTCCCTTAAATCCTTAAACCTTAATTTTTCTAAACCCTAATCCTTTAAACCTTAAAACCTTATAAACATAAATATTAAAATTCAAACACAGTAAGCCTAAAAACCATAATTCAGTAGCTAATAATCTTAAATCCAATATTTTAAAGTGTTCAAACCCTAATTTCATAATTTCACTTCTCAAACACTAATTTGGTTAATTAAAGAATCTTATCAATCCCTTAAATCATAAAACCTTAATCCATTTTAATTCTCTTAAAGTTTACAGTAGCTAAAAATTACAAACCCTAAATAATACTAAAATTCCAAAACCCTAAAGTATTAATTAAAGGATTTTAAATAGAAACAGCAGCTCTTATTTGAATCTTTATTTGCTTTATTTAATTTTATATTTGATTATGTAGTCTATTATATGCTTTAATTTATTTTCAATGCTTTGTTGATTTATTTAAGTTCAATGCTTGATTTATTTAGTTTATCATGGATGGATGTTTATTTTATATTTTGATTGATATCTTTGATGAATGATTTACTTATGATGAATGGTTATTTACTTTTTGATTTATTTAGATTCCAAATGTTGTAAGAGGTATGTTTCCACTTGGTGGGTACCTCATTAGTTAAATATCATGTAATTTAAATTACTTTTCTATTTTAGAACCAATGTAAAGGACATGTTTCTACCTTTCGGTGGGTGTCCTATTTAGGCATGGATTACGTAAGGGCATGTTTCTATCTTCGGATGGGTGTTCATTTATTTGTTTTGCTTGGACATTGTTTTGATTTTCAATATATCGATGCTTTATTTTAATTATTGTGTGTAATATGGATAATGTTGTTATACTTAAGAATTTTATAATATTAACACCTGTAAAGGAGGTCGGTTCCAATGAACCGGGCGTTGTGGGGGTGCTGGGCTATTTCTCACCTTCCCCACACGTACCCAACTTTCCGAACCCATTAGGGAGTTGGAGATTCCTTAGGAATCGAGTCATCCACCCCTTTCTTTTTCCCAGCCCGTCCGGGTGGCGACTCCATTTTCTTTGGACTTAGGTCCATGTTCTCTAAGGCCCCGAGCCTAAACAGTGCCGAAGTTGCAAGAATCATTCCACCGGGAGTGAGGGTGAAAATCTCCACTCGCAGCTAGGATGGCTGAGCTACGAGATCAATTGGTTGAAATTATGAGGGCCTAGTTGATTCAAATTCTAGAGATCATCAACAATGCTAATGAGGCATCTCCCATTAACATAAGAAAGAAGGAAAAGGCAACATTAACAAGGAACATGTCTACTGATAGAGATCGAATGAAAAATGAGAGATCAATCCCTATTCTACAAGACCAACCAAACCATGTGCTACCTAAGTGGAGCAATAAGGGCAACTATCACCCTAGTGGCTAAAGTCAAAGGGAAAAAGGAGGTGTTGAGAAAAATGCAACAACTGAGCCAATAAAGAAGCGTAAATTTTCAGATTTTAGGGAGCTTTTGTTAAAGATGTTAAAAAATCTAATGAAAATGGATTTGCTACAACCATTGGCGCCTCGGCCTCTACATAAGCCTCTACCACCAAATTTTGATGCCAAGGTTTTCTGCCAATTTCATCAAATGCAAGGGCATGAGATAGATAAATGTGTTCGATTAAGGCATGAAATCCAAGATTTGATTGGCAGTGGAAAGCTGCCTGAACCTGATAAGCCCAACACTAAGAATGATCCTCTACCTAAACTTGGAAGGGCACCACCTCTTACAACCTTCATAAAGAGTGTTATCTTGTCATCCTGTGATGATATGGATAGAGAAACTTTTAAAGATAATGTGCTACTAAGCAAGCTTGGGCTAACTGTGGATGATGAAGCAATGACTCTTGATGATGGAAAAAATTCTTGCCCTTGATATGTCTAAATAAATGAAGTATCTTCAACTCCAACTCAATGAACTTTCCTTAGCTTGAATGTTGCTTTTTAATTTTGCTTTCTTTAATATTTAATTGAAACAATCTTGTTTTTCAAATTTAAAGTTGTTTGAATAAATTACTTTCATTAAATTTTTTGTTGGTCTTTGCTCATTTTGGTGCTCAGCCAATGAGAAATCTAGATTGATATTTATAAATTAATGTATCTAGGCATCATGACTTGAATGACTTTACTAGGTGAGGGAATTGCTCTATAGCATTGAGTTGTGTATGCTTACTTAGAGAAGACTCCTACATAATTACCTTTGTCTAGGTCCTAGTCAGTCTTAGAACATGCTTTAACAAACTTTCGAGGCGAAATTGAACTCTGCTTATTTTAAGGGAGAGATGATCTATGCATTGTTTGGTTAGCCAATAACTAGTATCACCTTATTAAATATCAATCCCTAGTTGTCCTTTTGATCCTTCATGAAATTTTAGCTTTCTTTTCATTGGCTTACAAACCCCAACAACCTACCCTGAGCTGTTGTGATACTTTTGACAAGTCTTATGATTACTAAGATGAAGAAGCAAGAAGATCAAAAATGGAATGCATAGTCAAGACCATGAGGATAGTTGATGTTATCAAGACCATGAGGATAGTTGAAGTTCTCATAATATCTCCAATCTATCAAGATAACATTAGAGTAACAAATGATTTATCCCTGTTAAAGAAGATTTATGTCACTCCACTCATCCATTATTAGAAATACAAATTGGTACAAATAAGATAACTCTTTTAAGAGCTAAAACCAAAAGAAAAAAAAAGAAGAAAAAAAAATAAAACCTAAAAAGGCGGTTCAGAAAGACAACTGAGTTTTCTTTTACCTAAAGCAGCAAAAGGCTTTTATTTGGTTTATAAGGACAGTTTGACTTAAATTGGTCCAACCCAACCAAAGATTCAATCAAAGTCAGAGAAAAGGGAAAGATCATCCAGTTATTAAAAGTTTTGTACTTGACAATCCTACAAGGAAGAAGGACAAAATGATAAAATGCTTAAAGAAAGGGAAGAGTAAGAAAAATAAAAAGAAAGAAAAGGGAGAAGAAGTGAAGGGAATGAGTTTGGGTATCAAACCTTTTGCAAGGGCAAAGACTGTCCTAATCAAGATCCAGATTAATGCCAAGAAGATAGAAGGAATTTGGAAAGATTGCTCCCAGCTGCCTAAAGTTCAAATAAGAAATTTGTAGTGTAAAAGTTTGTCTATTGTGTCAAATCGGCTCCAACTTACAAATGGCCTTCATTTAACCCATGTCCCTTATAGACCCCATTTCAAGCCTATCAAAGGCATGTTGATCTCTCTTGGTAGGTAGAGTCTATTAGTGGAGATAGTTTGAATAAGCATGCATATGAGATAAACAATATTTAAACTCAATGAGACCTTTGGCCAAGTAATGTGTATGTGCCTATCTAAAGTGCAACAATTCTTACTTAAATAGAAATGATTTCCGAGTTTAGTACGATAACTAGGGTTTTCATGTTATAGATATGTTAATTTGGAAAAAATCAAGTCCTGAGGTACATTGACATTAATTTGGCAAAGCTAACATTTGATTTCAAAATCAAAATTCAAAATTGAAAATTCAAAAAAAATTACAAAGCCTCCAAGTTAAGGGGAGTATGTTGAACTATCGAACCTCGAAGGACACATTGGGCAAAGAAAATGTTTATTGGCAAGGTCATGAAGAAGCTACGAACTGACATGCTGAAACATAGTTTGAAATGGATGTATCCCTGGCTCTGCAGCTTGGGGTATCCACCACTCATATTTTCAACATCTTGAAGATAAAAGCCATAAATGTGAAGCATCCTGTCATTTCGAAGTAAGAATTGAACAAGCATCTAGAAGGAGTCAATGAGAATACTTTAGCTGATTACCTCGGTCTATGAGTCAATGGAACCATTGTAAGTATTATTCATGCATATCATGCATACATGAGCTTATCAAATCGCACTTTCTTGTCTTGTATTGTCTACTCTTTGTCAAAGTGAACAGCAAACACCCTGTGAAGTGAAGAATCAAAAGAAGATATTGAATCAAGGTGGCATGGAAAGCCTATTGCTTGAGGAAGCTCCAGTCATTTTGCAAAAGAAGAAATACATGTTTATGAAAGGAACAAGACAAAATACAAACGTCAATCAAAGCTTGCATGGAAAAAATATTGGGTTTGAGCCTACACAGGAGGCAAGGTTTCTCTTTTTCTATTTTTTTTAGTTTATATACTAAACATTTTCAAACTCACTTGCAAATATTTCACCAATCAGGGGGCAAGGAGAAGATATGAGGGCCAACTAAAAATAGCTGAATTTTTGCAAAATAAAGAAAAAAAGAATGGAACAACCAGTTAAGCCAGAATCCTCAACTGATAAGAGGTTAGTCAAATCAAATTCAGTCTCGAGTCCAAGTACCCAATCTCGAGTCCAAGTACCCAAATCAAACCCAATCTCGAGTCTAAGTACTCAAATCAAATTCAATCTCGGATCCAAGTACCCAAATCAAATTCAATCTCGGGTCCAGGTACCCAATCTCAGGTCCAAGTACCCAAATCAAATTCAATCTCGGGTCCAAGTACCCAAATCAAATTTAATCTCAGGTCCAAGAACCAAATCTTGGGTCCAAGTACGCAAATCAAATTCAATCTCGGGTCCAAGTACCCAATCTCAAGTCCAAGTACCCAAATCAAATTCAATCTCGGGTCCAAGTACTCAAATCAAATTCAATCTCGGGTCCAAGTACCCAGTCTCGATTACAAGTACCCAAATCAAATTCAATCTTGGGTCCAAGTACCGAATCTCGGGTCCAAGTACCCAAATTTAATCCAATCTCAGGTCTAAGTACCCAAATCAAATTCAGTCTCAGGTCCAAGTACCGAAATCAAATCCAAGTACCCATCCTCATCCAAAATCAGTCAAAAATCATATTGCTTTTAACTCTCTTTTGCCATAGTCTCAGGTCGTTCAAGCAGGAGACAAACTGTAGACCATTAATTTTTGACCCCAATTTGATACGGTCCTAATTAAAGTATGCCAAAATAAATTTGATCCGACTTTAAATATTTAAACCTAGTTTATAATTTTTAAAGGAGTTGGTTCATATTAAAGTGGTATAAATTCAATTGTAAAACCCTAAATTCAAGTGGAATTGGCACAAATTAAAACTTTTCAGTCCATAAGTTAAAAAAGGCCAGAATAATTTGAGTGAGGCCTGCCAGGGAGACATGAGGCAGCCCAGATCGACATGAGGTTGGACTCATGTCGACCTAGGCAAGCTAGGTCGACATGAGCATGCTTCATGTCGACCTTGGCAGGCTAGGTCGACATGAGCATGCTTCATGTGACCTTGGCAGCCCAAGGTCGACATGAGCATGCCTCATGTCAACCTGGGCAGCCCAAGGTCGACATGAGGTTGGTCTCATGTTGACCTAGGGAAACCAGGTCGACATGAGGTTGGATAAGTTTCCTAATTCAACTAGAATTCATTTTAGGGCCTGATTTATATTAGGTTAAGGATTCTAAGTGAGGTTCGGCTATAAATATTAACATTTCAGAATTCAAAAAAAGGAGAAAACATTAACAAGGGAGAATTAACAGGAACATTAACAAGGGTAGCAATAAACATTAAGACAGAAGAGACGACAACAAAGAGAGAAGAACAGCAGCAGCCTTTTGGAGAGCGAAGGAAACCACAAACAGAAAAATCAAAACAACCAAAGAAGAAGGCAGAGTCCATACTGACTTCACACTATTCATCCAAAAATCAATTTTTGGTGGAACCAATGACGGAGGTTTGATCTTTAATCATAAATTATTCATGCTCGCAGTAGCTTCGTTTCTTCGATTAATAAGAGTATGCATGCAGTAACATGATCCTTGAACGTGCAGTAACTAGATCTTTAAACATGCAATAAATTTTTCTTGGTTTCAATAACTTTAATCGTTTACTTTATTTAACACATTGATCAGTTGATATTCATAACCCCACATGCATATTTCATAAAAAACATAAAACTATCCAGTATCCATCGATGATTTAAATTAATTGTTAGAATCTATTTTGTTTACTTTACATCAAGAACCGTAAATTATTTTATTGAAACTCAAAACCTTATACTATTTTTATCCAAAAGCTTAAACCATTTCATTATTAAACTCCAAAATATTGATAATTTTTCCAAAACCATAATTTATCTTTCCAAACCAAAAATTATATTTTTATGGCAGTAAGTTAAACCCAAAAACCCTAATTTTAAAACCCTAATTCCAAACTCTGAATTCCATACCCCTAGTTTCAAAAACCCTAATTCAAAACCCTAATTACAAAATCCTAATTTTAAAACCCTAAGTTCCAAAACCCTAAGTTCCAAAAAACCCTAAATTCTTTAAAATCCTAAACTTATATATTTATTACTTTATTTAATTTTAGATTTGATTATGTAGTTTATTATATGTTTTGATAGTTGATTTATTTAATTTCAATGTTTGATTTATTTAATTTATCATAGATGGATATTTTCTTTATTATTATGATTATTATTTGTTTATTTTAGTATTAAAATTGTAAGAAGTATGTTTCCACTTTGTGGGTACCTCATTGGTTAAGTATTATGTAATTTAAATTGCTTTTATATTTTGGACCAATGTAAAGGACATGTTTTCACCTTTTGGTGGGTGCCCTATTTAGTTTAGACATGAACGATGTAAGGACATATTTCCATCCTCGGATGGGTGTCCATTTATTTGCTTTGTTTGGACATTGCTTTGATTTTAATATAATGATGCTTTATTTTTATTGTTGCATGTAATATGGATAATATTGTTATATTTAAGAATTTTATAATATTAAGACCTGCAAAGGAGGTCGGTTTCAATGAACCGGGCGTTGTGGGAGTGCTGGGTCATTTCTCACCTTCCCCACACGTACCCAACTTTTCGAACCCGTTAGGGGGCTGGGAATTACTTAGGAATCGAGTCATCCACCCCTTTCTTTTTTCCGGCCCGTTCGGGTGGCGAATCCATTTTCTCCGAGCTTAGGTCCGTGTTCTCTAAGGCCCCAAGCCTAAACAGTGCCAAAGTTGCAAGAACCATTCCACCGGGAGTGAGGGCAAAAATTCCCGCTCAAACTAGCATATCACATCCGTGATTTTAAAAATATAAAAGTTGTATATATCCAATATATATCTAGTGTATATATAACATATACATATGGTATATTAATTGTATATGTTGGATAAATACATTACATACTTAATATATTTAATACACATATAAGGTGCATTTGATGTATATATAAGATACACATTATTTGTGCATATGTGTAATATTTCAAATTTTTGAAAAGTTTTAATTTTTTGAAATTTAATAAAATAAATTATAATTTAAATGGATAACTTAAATTAATAGTTTTAAATGAAAAATAAAGGGATTTTAAGAGAAAAGTGGAATATATATGTGAAATATATGTAAAATATATACAACATATAAAAGTCAACACTTTTTAAAAGAAAAGTCAAAGTGAAAGGGTATTTTAGTAATTAAATCTTAGAAATTTAAAATTAATAAAATAATTCAAAAATAAATTATTTTTGAATGGAAGAGGGATTTCGGACTTTTAATTTATTAAATAATTAATTGAAAAATTAATTATTAAATTATTTTAATAAAGATGGAAAGAAAGAGAAAATTAAAAGTTGTTTTCATCTTCCTCTTCTTCTCACAAGGGCCGGCCACCATGGATGCAAGACCAAGGAATTTAATTCTTCCATACTCAATTTATTGAAGGATTTAACAAGTTTAAAGTGAATTTTTGGTGATTTCCACCAAAATTAGTAAGTTTTCAACTTCTTTATTTGGATTTCATGAAAGTATGATTATATGTGTGTTTTGGGTTTTTGAAGTTCTAAGATTTAATTGTCTATTTGGGTATGGATGAAGTTATTTTAAGTGATTAACAATGATTTTAAGGTTGGATTAAAGAAATGATTGAGTTTGGGTAAGATTGGTAAAGAGAGAGAATTTAGGGTTATGGAACATTTGAGTTTTTAAAATCATGAGTTTTAATTGTGAAAATTGGTTCCAAATGTGTTGTTTTGATGTATAAACAAGGATTTTAAAATCAAATTATGGATTTAGTTAAGTTTGGACAGAATTTGAAGATGGTAGTATTGATTTAGGGTTTTGGAAAGTGAATTTTCATAGAATGATTAATTGTTTGATTTTAATGCTTAAATCATGTTATTTAATGATATATGTGGTGGAAATAAGATTGAAATGATAATTGGATTGAGTTGGAATGTAGATCCTTCAATGGTGAAGGTTATGCCATTTTAGGGTTTTGAACATAAGCATGTGGTTAATTAATGTAATTGGTTTAAACATGTTAAAATATATTTCTAATGATATTAATAAATTTAAAATAATAAGTTAATGGATTAAGATGGATTTGCTAAGTTAAAGTAAGGAAAAAGTTAATTTTTAAAATTTTGTAGGAGTGTTGTTAAATTAAGATTTGATGTTGAGAATGCCTTTGAATGTGATATTAAATGATTATTTATGATCACATTTGATATAGGCATTGAGAGAAAGTAGTTTGTCTGATCCAAGTGTTGAAGGACAACAACTTGAAAGAGAAGGTTGGTGAGAGTTTTAAGATTATTTTGGTTGCTATTTGAGGTAAGTACAAACTTTGAATATATA
Source organism: Garcia nutans (assembly GCA_947685225.1). Lineage (NCBI taxonomy): Eukaryota > Viridiplantae > Streptophyta > Magnoliopsida > Malpighiales > Euphorbiaceae > Garcia > Garcia nutans. Next base: position 25,227,132 of record CANTUV010000044.1, read on the forward strand.
TTGGTTATGTTTGCATGACATTTGGGCTTAACACATTTTGGTTGAAAAATGTGCTAAGCTACTTGATACATTACACATGTATGTATAATGTGCTATGACAATTGTAATGTCATATATGTGTTAAATGCATTGTGAAAAGCCATTGCTAATGGCTAAATTGTGTAAAATGTGAATAATATGTGTATTATGTGGAAATACCCAAAGTAATTGGGTAATGTGTTGTGAATGCAAAAATGAGATATGTGGTATAATGAAATGAATTGATATTGATAAAATGAGAAAAGTGAGAAAAATGAGAAAAATGAGAAAGATATGAAAAATGAGAAAAGTGAGAAAAAAATGTGAAAATAAGGCAATGTGCCTAGATTGAATTTGAAAAAATGAGAAAGAAATTAATAATAAGAAATATGAATAAATTATGTGTCTAGTATGTTATTCAATTTTCAGAGTTCTGTGTTTGGCGGCATGCCTATGATTTCCTACGGGTTAGACGCTGGGCGTCATTGTGAAAATATTTTTGAGGTGAAAAGACCGGGTCGTAAGCTGATGCCTAGTTGGAATATTTTATTGATATATTACCTACGAGGCTAGACACATGGTGTCATTATAGACCAAAACAATAACTATGAAATTTGAATAGCATATTAGTTGTCTTTGGGCCCATGTTTTTGTTTGTTTATATGTGAATTGTGGATTGTGAAATAATTGAAGAGTATGAGAAAATGAAATGATGTGATGTTCATAAGCATTTTGCATTGGCATTACTTTACATTTTTATTATTATCAATGTTTGTACCACTAGGCTTCGACTTAGCGCGATTGTAATTCGTCGCGCAGGTGACATGGACGTTTGTAGTATTGCCGAAGAGTTCTACTAGACCTGGTCGGGTCTAGGTTTGTAGTATTTGAGCCTGAAGAGTTTTCCAGTACATCAAGATCAGAGCCAGTTACTAGCATGTAGATATTTCATATTACAGTATATTTTAATATTATATATGTTATGATACGTTTTTGGAAGTATATAGTGTAAATTGTAAAGAATGTTTTGAATAATTTAGTTAGGATGAGATCTTATATGTGTTGTTAATATATATATCTATATATAACTATTTTGAGAAATATGGAGCAATTGAGAATTATTAGTGAAGTGGTGAATTGATTTTATTGAGAGTGTTTGTTTATGCAGGTTGTGTTTTCCTGAATTTTGAGAACGTCCAAATTACTGACAAAACTCTAGCAAAATTTTCCCAGAGATTTTCATATAAAATGTTTATTTTGGGTTCCTATAACGAGCAAAGAATATTTATATACTATTTAATTTTATATATTTAGTATTTGAAATTCTAAATTTAAACTATAAAAAAAAATTTATTAAACCAGTCGGTGACATTTTTGTATCGTATATGCGTATTTTGCATATGCTAGAAATATGTATTGTATGTATATAGGATATAAGGGTGTTACATTTATTTTGGTATCAGAGTCTAGGTTTGAGGTTCTCGACTTAGGTGAGTTGTTGGAGAGAGAAAATTGGAATATAAAAAAATAATTTTCAATTGTGATGTATGTATTGGCACTGGCAGTTTATCTTATCCCTGATGTGGCAGTGTCTATTTGATATAATGGATATAAGTTGAGATGGCATCTGGGTTATATAGATCAGAGTGAAACGTCATTCTGGAGCATATGGATTAAAATTTTTTGGAACTTTTATTTGAAATTAAAATTCATAGCTGATTCAATTGATGAATAAGTAAAATTAAGAAAAATAATTTATGAAATGATTTAAGATATGAAATAAAAAGTTTGAGAAATGGGCATGATAGTTACAAAAAATTTTATAGGTGTGCCGTAAAATAATATTGTCAAATTTTTGAATAAATATATGAATGTTGGATGAGTTTGAAAATTTAATGAAAAGTTTTTCTATATGTTAGAATCTAATGTATAAAATTTCATAGTTTTTAAAGATGAATTACTAATTAAGAAAGGAAGAAGAACACACATTGTTGGAGGAGTTCCAGAAACTTAGAATCTGTAGAAATTGAGAAACATATTTAAAAAATATGGCAAACCAACCTAGAAAAGTATGAAAATTTACTCCCAATATCATATGTATTCCTATAAGATATGGTTAAAATTTCATGAATTTTTATTAAGGTATGATACCTGAAAAAAATGGACAACCGAGTGCTACCGGAGAAATTATTAAAGAGATAGATTCTCTGATTTTGAAAGATTTAATTTTTAAATATATTAAATCAACTTGGAAAAATCTAAAACTTTAAATGTAAGTCCATATATGTGTCAAGTGCACATGGATAAAAGTTTACAAGCTTTTATAAAGAATTGGTTAGGAATATAAAAATTAAAAGTGAGAGTGACATGAAACTAAGAAAGTCATACAATTTTGTATACATGAGTAATAAATTAATTTCATGAGACAAATGAATAAGAACAATTATGAAAATTTATTTGCATACGAGTAGAAGTATGAAGAAAGAATATGGAGTTTTAATAATTTAGAACAAAGAGTTCATAAAAAAAATAGTATACGATAGTGAATTGGTTAAAAAAAATGATACATGATTTAGGGTTTGAGTATGTAAAAGTAGGATATCTAATTGATGATGTTAATTAGTCTAAGGAAATGAATTAGTGTTGTTGAAAAGTAAATGTTATGATCTTAAGATTGAGAATGTGATATTGATGAGATTTGGTGAGGTTCATGTTGTTGGTTGCATTATTTGAAATTTGAATTTTTGAAATGGGTTTCCATAATTTTGAAAGTGATGTATTTTGATGTTATATTAATATAAAAATAATGTTTATAAAGTTAGCTCTTGAAAGTGAGATTAATTAAATGAAGTTTAAGTAAAGTAGTAAGTTGAAAATTTAGAGTTGTAAGGAAATTTCGATGAAGATTGTTTGGATATTGATATTTTAATGCTTAATAAGTATGGGAGTAATTCTGAATGAGTAATATTATTTATGAAAGTACTAACTAAGGTGTAATGTGGTTGATAATATAGAAATTTGTTATGAAATAAAGGAAAATGATTAAGCAAGTGAAAATGAGTTACTTTAGTTAATTGAATTGGAAATGATGAAAATGGATATGAAAGGTATGATAAATGCATAAAAAACAAAAGTGAGAGAGATGTCACATTGGAAATGTGACTAAGATTTATGTGAAGTGTTAAAAAAATAATAATAAGAAACTTATTTAAAAGATGGGCGATTAAATGAGAAAGATAATTATGTTATGGTCAGAGTGTATATATATGTTGAATTGATGAATAACCTAAGTAATATCAAAAGAATGAGAAATGATAATGTTCTCTGAAAGGTGATAAATGTTAACTTTGTATAGATTGTATGTTAAAGAGGAATTGCGCATAATTATATAATAAGTGTGATGAGATTTTTCAATATGAACACAATTGTGATATATAAGAAAATATGGAAAGTAAGTCACATTGTGAATATGACTTACGAAGGTGTATGCAGATGATTAAAAAAAAATGTTATCGAGTATTTGTTACCTTATACAATTACTTGTCTAGTGATATTGAGAATGATATTGCTAGTATTAATATACCTAAGAGAGATTAGGTCTTGATTGCATAGAGTTCAGTCATGTGATGAAATTGAGATTGAGAATAGACTCAAGCAGTGCTGGACGGTGAAATTGTTATTGTAACGACTGAACTTGATGATTGTATAGTGTTGGGCCCAAAGTATATGCATATAAATAAGAGATTGTAAGAAAAAGGAAAGTATAATGAAGAAAGTATGGAAGTGAAAAAAAAATGAATGAAAATTTTTATAAGAGATAGAATAGAAATAGAGTAATAAATGAAAATTGTGTAAAATTAGCATATGAACGAATGTGTATATATAAGAGATGTTAATGATAATATTGTTGAAACTTGAGTTAGGATAATGATGATCAAGTGATTAAGAGTAAATTATTTTGAAACAGAAGTGATCAAAAGTAAATTGCTTTGAAACAGAGCTGAAATGTGTTAACTCTTTGTGTAGCAAAAGATTAAAAAAATGAAAATGTGATTTTTTTTGTGATACGAACTTAACGTTGTGATTGGAAATGATGGAAGAATAATGATAGAGGGGTAGTATTTATTTATAAGCCACAGGCATGACCATTATTATGCCATGGTCGTATGATTTGTTTCGTATAATGACCAATTAATTTTGTTATCCACGGGCATGGGCCTGAGATGACATGACCATTGGATAGATTTTGTGAGATTGATAGTTATGCTTCAAGAAACATGGTCAAGACTTATGGTTTGCCTAGTTGTATCTTATAATTTTATGTTAGAAATTTGTTTATATTATAAAAAGTGTGGAACAAAAGAGAATTGTAAAAATATGATGAGCTTTAAATGATGTGTAAGAAAAGTGATTTTTGTAAATATGGTAACTATAATAAATGTGAGAAATGATAAATGAAAGGAATTATGAAATATGAGTAAGAGTTATTTTGAATGTGTTTGAAAGTGGTATAAAATGTATAAGTTGATGAAAATGATGTTTAAAGTGAATAAGACTTGGAGAAATGAATATTATCTGTAATAATGAATTCCAAGGGAATTAAGATTTGAGAATAAATTTGACCTAATAGAATTAGGTCATGAATTGAAAACAGATTCATGAATTTAAAATAGACTAAAGGTTGGTCAGAATGGAATAAGGCTGTGATGGTCATATTGTGATAGTTAGATCAATTGATCTGAAATGTAATAAGTTTACAAGTATTTATTCAAATTCAATGTATGTAGTTGTATTAAGAATATGCAAACTATATGATAATTTGCATATTACAGTATTCTATTATGTATATGCATATGAAAGGAGCTAAGTTATGTTAGTTATAGTATAATTGGAATGAATCTTAATAAGGAAATAAGATTTTATTGTTGTATAAAGGTGATATTAAATTAATATGTGGTAATTCTATAAAGAGTGGGATCAAAGTGAAGATGTGTAAAATTATTGTGTTAAAATAAAAGGTTTTAACATTTGAATTTAAGGTGATAAGAGTTTATTTTAAGATAATGAAGTGATCAAATACCTTGAGTGCAATAGGTGTGTGGTGTATATATATTAAAGAGATGAACTAATTTTATCTAATGGCAATTCTATTGATGAAATAATAATCCATTGTGATTGTTTGAGTAAATAGACAATATAATGATGAGTTATGGAATAGTAAAAGGTAATTGAGAATGAACCTAAGGAGGAGAATAGAAATTATGTAATTTGATGAAATAATAATTTTGATTAGATTTTAAGATTATGTTTTATTTGGATGATTTTTTACCATACTGGATAATTTCGAGGACGAAATTATTTAAGGGAGAGAAAATTGTCACATCTGTGATTTTGGAAATATAAAAGCTGTATATACCTAATATATATCTAGTGTATATATAACATATATATTGTTTTATTAGTTTTTGTTATAGTTTTGTGTCTTGTTTGTTATGTTAATTATTGTTTTATTTAGGTATTTTGTTAGTTTTAATCGGTTTGTTTTGTGTTTTCTTTAATTGTGGTAGTTTTAGTGTTTATGTCGTTTTTGATCTAGTTTTTAGTATGTGTTTATGTTTTGATTGTTAATGTTTATTTATTGCTTGTTTAAGTTTTGTTTGCAAGTTTTGTGTTAGGTTAAACAGGCAAGGAAACAAATTGAAGGAGAAAGGGGCAGTGGCTGACACAGGCAGAGGACACGGCCAAGTCACCTGGCCGTGTCCCATACCAAGTTAAAAAGAAGAACAAGTCCCAGTAGCAGACACATGCAAGGGACACGGCCAAGTCTTGTGGCCGTGTCCCTCCAAAGAAGCCCAACACGGCCAAGTCACCTTGACTTGGTCGTGTCTCACCAATTCCAAAGGGCAAAGAGAAGCAAATTCCACAGAGGCAGACACAGGCAAGGGACACGGCCAAGTCACCTGGCCGTGTCCCTCCAACAAGGTGCAACATGGCCAAGTCAAGCTCCACTTGGCCGTGTCACTCAACAAAGAAGAAAAGAAGATTAAAAGCATTCAGTGGTGGACACATGCAAGGGACACGGCCAAGTCTTGTGGTCGTGTCCCTCCAAAAGTCACTCACACGGCCAAGTCACATCTGACTTGGCCGTGTCCCTCATGAACCAAACGCTCACCGATTTTTAAAGCGGACGTTTCGTATAAAAGAAAAGAGGGAAGCTAGGTTAAAGGGTTGTTGTGATTTTGAGAGCAAAGTGGGAGCCGTCAGAGAGAGTTTGAGGGTTTTATCATTTTTTTCATGGATTTCAACTACACTTTGGATTAAAACTAGCTAGATTAGATTGTTCATTCCATTGTTATATCCTTCTTGCAAGATTTGAACAAGAGATTCTTCAGAAGCTTCAAGGAGTTGTAACTTGGTTTTGTTCTTGAACTTATTCTCTTTATTTTTATTGAATGGATATTATCATGTCTATTTCGATTTCTTTGAACATTAATAAGATGAATATGTTTGATTGCATTATGAACTAATTTGATCTAGTCTAGGGTTTGTATGGATCTGCTATGATTGTATGAATTGGTTATTCTCTTAGCTAATAATTTCTTTAGCCTTGATTGAATGAAATATTGTTACATATAATTTATTGGCCACAAATTGTGTGTTTTAGGTATTAGATGATGGATTGAGAGATGAAGTCTAATGCTGGAACAATTCAATTAAGGACTTAGGTGAATTAGAGATATAACCTATTAAAAAGATTGTGTCAATTATAACAAGATTAGTTGTAAGAGGTTTGAATGCGAGAGCTTATTTCCTTGACTCAATTAATTAAGTTATTTGAGATTTAATTCTTGAAATTAAATTAGTTAAGTGGAATAACCGTTCATGCAAATAAGTAGTAGAGAAGTGCAAACCCTAGACCCTTTTATCAAGTGAATCAAAACCCAGCTCAATTTACTTTTATTGTTTTAAACTTTAATCAATCTTCTTCATTATTTAGCAATTTATAAATCTCTTTATTACCTGTTAAACATAATCTGATAAGCAATTAACCACTTCAGCTTCCTTAAGAGAACGACCTTGGGGCGATCACCTTTACTACAGCTACCTCGTATACTTGCGAGTGACGCTTGTAGTAGAACTTAATTCGAGCGCAACAAGTTTTTTGCGCAGCTGCCGGGGAGGCTAATTGGCTTAATTGTTTATTTAAAAAAATAAATAAAAAAATTAAAAATTATTTTAGATTATTTTTCATTTTTTCATTTTATTTTATTTGTCTTTTTCTAGAAATTTTTGTTTTTGCAAGGCAGGAGATCACTCGAAGGAGAGCTACATCCATTCATTCCAGAAATTCAAAGAGTGAAAAGGAGCAGGGAAGAGTTTGAGCTCTACACCGAATTTGATACTTCAGAGGAAGACATTTCGGATTTTGAGTCAGAATATGCACAATCAGTTAAATGGCTGAAGAAAGACAAAGAACCATGAGAGATTTTGCTAGACCTGTCATTGGGACTTCCACTTCTTGCATAAGACTAACAGATGCAGCAAGGAACTATGAGTTGAAGAACATTCATTACAACATGCTGCCATCGTTCTATGGAGTTCCAAATGAAGATCCTTTGAACTTTATTAGGGATTTCTACTCCACCCTCAACACTTTTCCTTTGGGAGGACTAACAGAAGATCAGTTGAGGATGAGATGTTTCCCTTATACTTTGAAGGATAGGGCAAAGAGCTGGCTCATGATGTTGCCTGAAAATTCACTGACAACTTGGGAGCAAGTTTATAACAAGTTCATGGGCAAGTTCTATTCGCACCAAAAGACAGCTGAGTTGAGAGGGAAGATTGCTACATTCTCTCAATTTGAAGGAGAGCCATTTCATGAGGCTTGGGACAGATTTAAGATGCTATTGATCCAGTGTCCACATCATCACTACCCACTTCAACTCCTTAATCAGTTTTTCTATGATGGTCTAACCCAGCAATTTCAGAACACTGTTGACAATGCAGCTGGGGGAGCCATGGGAGAAAAGACAGCTGATGAGACTTATGAGATCTTTGAGATGTTGGGAGCTAATTCTCAACAAAAGAGTGTAAGGGGAAGAAGCAAAGGGGTGAATAAACTGGAAGCCAATACTGAAATGGTTAGTCAAATAGCTGAGTTGACAAGGCAGGTTCAGATGCTAAACATGAAGAACAACATTTCTTCATCCACTCAAGAGGTGTGTGGAATCTGTGGGACATTTGGGCATGGAGCAAATATATGCCCCTCTGCATATGAATCTTTTGGGAATGAAGCTGAGCAAGTTAATGCTATGGGGGGATTTCAACCAAGAGCCAGGAATGATCCTTACTCCAACACTTACAATCCTGGTTGGAGGAGTCACCCCAATTTTTCCTGGACAACAAATAATGCTCAACAGCCATTCCATTTGCTCCAGAGACAGAACCAACAACAGGTCCAATCCTCAAATCAAGGTTAGCCTAAGAGAGAGAGTTTGGAGGAAAGTTTACGGGCTTTTATCAAAGTCAGTGCTCAAAACCAAGAGATGAACAACAAGAGACTGGATTCCTTGGAAGCATCTTTTAAGAAGGTGGAGACCCAAGTGGGGCAACTTGCTCAACAGATGCAGATTCAACAAAAGGGGAAGTTCCCAAGTCAACCTGAGCAGGCACAAGCAGTGACTATTCTTAGGAGTGGCAAGGTAATTAATAACAATGTTGAAAATAATTCTGTGAATGCAGGTGAGCAAGAAAATAAAAAGGAAGGAGAACTAGAGAACAAAGGTGCTGAAGAAAGATCAATGGAGAAGTCCCCTACAGCAGATTTGCACAAGGCAAGCAATCCATACCGGCCACCTATACCATTCCCCAGCAGGTTGAAGGATGATAAAAAAGATAAGCAATTTTCAGATATCTTCAACATGCTGTCTAAGGTAAGTATTAACTTACCCTTACTTGAAGCAATTAAGAACATGCCCGCTTATGCTAAATTCTTCAAAGAACTGAATACCAAGAAAAAGAGGTATGAGCCGAATGAAAAGGTGATAGTTTCTAAGGTAGCTAGTGCTGTTTTGCAACATAAACTACCTCCTAAGCTAAAGGATCCTGGAAGCTTTATTATTCAAATTACTATGGGGAATGGAAAAGGTACTAATGGCATGTGTGATTTGGGAGCTAGTGTGAATTTAATGCCTTACTCTGTGTACCTTGACTTAGAATTAGGGGAACTTAAGCCAACAAAAATGGTGTTGCAATTAGCTGGTAGATCTCTTAGATTCCCAAAAGGGGTTATAGAAGATGTGTTAGTTAAAGTTGGTGGTTTGATAGTACCTGTGGATTTCATTGTTCTTGACATGGAAGTAAGTAATTCTTCACCATCTGCACACACCATTCTGCTGGGTAGGCCTTTTATGGCGACTACCAATACTTTGATAGATGTTAAGAATGGAAAATTATCAATGACTGTTTTGGGACAAATTGTGGAATTTTCTATTTTTAACACTTCTCCTATTCCTACAACTGCTTTGTATGAGGATTGTTCTTTCATTGATTGTGTTGATGCAGTTGTTTCAGATGTTTTCTTGCAGACAGGTTCCTCTGATAAATTGGAGCTGGCATTGACTTTAGAGAGTGATGTGGATATTTTTGATGCAGAAATAGCCAGTTGCCTTGAGACTTTAGAGGGTGCTGAAATAGAGGAGCTTAAGGAGAATCCAATTTTTGAACCTTCCCCCATTGAAAAAGAAGAGAAGAACCCCTCACTAGAGTTAGAGCTGAAAGAGTTACCTAAGAACCTGAAATATGTGTTTTTAGGAGATCACAACACTTTACCTGTGATAATATCTAGTGAACTTAGTGAAGGGGAGGAGATGAGGTTAGTGAGTGAGCTTAAAAGATTGAAGAGAGCAATAGGATGGGGATTGAGTGACATCAAGGGGATTAGCCCTTCCATGTGCATGCATAGAATCACTTTAGAAGAGGGAGCTAAACCTGTGAGGGAGACTCAAAGGTGCCTTAACCCAAATATGAGTGAAGTGGTTAAGAAAGAAGTGCTCAAATTGCTAGATGAAGGAGTAATTTATCCAATTGCTAATAGTGAGTGGGTGAGCCCAGTACATGTAGTTCCTAAGAAATCTGGAATCACTGTGGTGAAAAATGAGAATAATGAATTGGTTCCTACTAGGACTACTACTGGGTGGAGAATGTGCATCGATTATAGGAAGTTGAACAATGCTACAAAGAAAGATCATTTCCCTCTTCCTTTTATTGATCAGATGTTAGATAAACTTTCTGGACACTCACATTATTGTTTTCTGGATGGCCTTTCAAGTTACTATCAGGTGCCAATAGCTCCAGAGGATCAGTCCAAGACAACCTTTACTTGCCCTTTTGGGACTTATGCATTTCGACGTATGCCCTTTGGCTTGTGCAATGCACCTACAACTTTTCAGAGATGCATGATGTCTATTTTCTCAGATATGATCGATGATTTTATTGAGGTATTTATGGATGATTTTTCTTTTTTTGGTAATTCTTTTGATAATTGCCTCAATAAACTTGTTCATGTGCTTGAGAGATGCATTGAATGTAACCTCACTTTAAGTTGGGAAAAGAGTCATTTTATGGTTACTCAGGGCATTGTCTTAGGTCATGTGGTGTCAAGTAAAGGGATTGAGGTGGACAAGGCTAAAATTGAACTGATTGCTAAGTTACCCCCACCTACCTCAGTTAAGGGAATAAGAAGTTTTCTAGGGCATGCAGGATTTTATAGGAGGTTTATTAAGGATTTTTCCAAAATAAGCCAACCATTGTGCCATTTATTGGGGAAAGATGTTCCATTTGAATTTACAGCACAATGCATGCAAGCTTTTAATTCCCTTAAGGAAAAATTGACTAGTGCACCTGTGATTGTAGCTCCTGTCTGGTCTTTACCTTTTGAAATCATGTGTGATGCCTCTAATCATGCAGTAGGAGCTGTTCTTGGGCAAAGGGTTGATAAATACTTGAGAGTAATATATTATGCCAGTTTAACCCTGAATAGTGCACAAATGAACTACACCAAAACTGAGAAGGAAATGTTAGCTGTTGTTTTTGCTTTAGACAAATTTAGAGCATATTTAATTGGGTAAAAAATTATTGTACATTCTAATCATGCAGCTCTTAAATATCTGTTAACAAAACAGCATGCTAAACCGCGCTTAATTAGATGGGTGTTGTTATTGCAAGAGTTTGATTTCCAAATTAAGGATACTAAGGGTAGTGAGAATGTTGTTGCTGATCATTTATCCAGATTACCCTTCTTTAGTGAAAACCTTGCATCTGATAACATTCATAAAAATTTAGAGGTATTTCCTGATGAGCATTTGTTTGTGGTAATTAATGCACCTTGGTTTGCAGATATTGATAACTATCTTGCCTGTGGTATTTTGCGATCTAACATGTCCTTTCAGGAACAGAAAAGGTTTCTCCACTTGGGTAAGTTTTATTTTTTGGATGAACCTTATCTATTCCGGATATCAAAGATGAGATAGTTCGCAGGTGTGTATCTGAGGAAGAACAACTGAGTGTTCTTCAATTTTGTCATGACCTTCACTGTGGGGGTCATTTTGGAGGAAGAAAGACTGCAGAAAAGGTGCTACAAAGTGGTTATTACTGGCCTACTTTATTTAAAGATGCTCAAGACTATTGTAAGCACTATGATCGTTGCCAAAGAGTAGGTAACATTGGGAGGAGGAATGAAATGCCCCTTCAGTCATATATTGTTGTTGAACTGTTTGATGTGTGGGGAATAGACTTCATGGGTACTTTCACCAAGTCCTTTGGTTATGAATACATTTTAGTTGCTGTTGATTATGTTTCCAAATGGGTGGAGGCAATCCCCACCCGTACTAATGATGCTAATGTGGTTGTTAAATTTGTGAAGGAAAACATTCTTAGCAGGTTTGGCACACCAAGGGTGATAGTCAGTGATGGGGGGAGCCATTTTTGCAACAGGCTTTTTGAGAAGTTAATGCACAAATCTGGTGTGAAGCACAAGGTGGCAACCCCATACCATCCACAGACTTCTGGATAAGTGGAAACATCAAACAAGCAGCTAAAAGGAATTATGGAGAAGACAGTCAACACATCCAGGAAGGATTGGGCAAGCAGATTGCATGATGCACTATGGGCATATCGGATTGCTTTCAAAACTCCTCTAGGTATGAGTCCATATCGATTGGTGTTTGGAAAAGCTTGTCACTTACCAGTGGAGTTGGAGCACAGAGCATATTGGGCAATCAAGACTCTGAATTTGGACTTGGACAAATCGAAGAGAGAAAGATTTATGCAAATTTTAGAGTTAGATGAGCTGAGGAATGAGGCTTATGAGAGCTCGAGAATTTACAAGGATCGCACTAAAGCACTTCATGATAGAATTATAGTGCGAAAGACATTGAGTCCAGGTATGAAGGTTTTACTTTTTAACTCACGACTCCGTCTTTTTCCAGGTAAACTCAAGTCTCGATGGAGTGGGCCTTTCGATATAACTCGGGTGTATCCTTCTGGTGCTATTGAATTACTCAACTCTCCAACAAGTGAGACTTTTAAGGTGAATGGACAGAGAGTTAAGCCATACAATGAAGGATTTCAAGATGTGAGGATCATTGATAGCACTTTGATCCGTGATCCCTAAGCTTTGCATGATGTCCAGCTTCATGACATTAAAGAAGCGCTAAATGGGAGGCAACCCATCGGTTTGCATTTATTTTTTGTAGTTGTAATTTTAAATTTAGCGAGTATTGATTTATGTTCGGTTTCAATAAATGGACTGTGCTTTGATTGGTTTTTCTTTACTTTGTGTTTCAGGGTGTTTAAAGAAGAAGGTTTGCAAAATCGTTAAAAAAAATGTGTTAAAAGTGAATAAAAAGGTAGTAGGTGACACGACCAAAGGACTTGGCCGTGTCCCTTGGCCGTGTCACACACTGGATATGGCCAAGTTTCCTCAAAAATTTTGTTTCGATTTTGCATTTTGTACAGATTAGGACACACCCAGGGGACACGGCCGTGTCAGTGGCCGTGTCCCTCCAAAACCATTAGACACGGCCGTGTCCCCTTGACTTGGCCGTGTCCCTCCACTTTCACACACCAACACGGCCAAGTCAACACACACACGGCCGTGTCACTCCAATTTTACACTTTTAAAAACCCGATCTAGCCCAGTTTCTTTTCATAAATCCCTAATTTCCTATTCTTCGTCTCTTTCATTCTCTCGCTCTCTGTAACACCAAAACCACAGCTTTTGATTTCAAAACTCCACCTCTTCCATTAAAACTTCAAATTACTTCAACAAAACCTGAGATAATCACTTAAAACTTCCTCTTTACTCGTATTATTTTGATTTAATTCAGTTTTGAGTGTTAATTTTTCAGATCTCAAGATGCCAAGAACTAAAACTGTCTCACACCACAAGAAGAAGAAATCTACTACCGAAAGAGCTTCTTCCTCTTCCTCAACTTTATCTTTTAAGAGGGCAACTCTTTTGGCTCGGGGTTTTTTTCGACAAGGTATGTGAATGACGAATCTCTAGATGCTTTGCAAATTAGAACTGCTTTTTATAGATATGTGCAATATCTTGGCTGGGAGACTCTAGTATCATTGAGACCTTTGCAGTTTGAGGAACTTACTCTAGAATTTTTGGCATCTCTTAAGGTGGAAAGAGATGATAAGAAAATCTGCAGGAGACTGATGTTTAAATTAATGGGTAAATCATTTGTGCTTACTATTGATAAGTTGAATGATATCTATGGTTTTCATCAGCATGGGGAAAGGTCGGTACCCAAAGACTTTAGACAACAATTTGCTTGGGGAGCCTTAGGCTCGGGTACTTATGTGGCCAAATCGGCCAAAGCATCTAAATTACGGAACCCTACTTTGAGGTATTTACACAGGTTTATGTCATGTGGGTTCTTTGCTCGGAAGGAGAGCCCGGGTGTGGTTGAGTTGAGTGAGCTGTTTTTCTTGGATTGTGTTTTGAATGAAATGACTATTAGTGCCGGCTATTGGTTAGCCGATATTTTTGATACTGTAGCTAATAAGAGGAGGGGGGCAATTTGTGTTGGAGGATTGATCACTACATTAGCAGTAGCCCTTGTTGAGGATTTTGACCCGAGTACTACTCGGATGACTCGAATTTTGGGTAATGATTCCTTGGATTTAGCTACCCTTGAGAAGATGCACATGGTGGTGCATAGGAGAGGGACTTTTGTGATGCCTTCAGCTGAGCCTGAAGCACCGGGGGACAGGCAGAAGAGAACCCAGGTTGAAGAGGAGTCAGACTCGGATTCTTTAGGTCTAGATGAGGATGCTTCGGTCTCGGAACATCAAGAGGTACTTCTGAGGATTGAGGCCCTGGAGGGCAAAGTGGATCGACTGGATAGCAAGGTGGACCGTAACCATGCTGAGATCTTACATCAGATGGAACAGATTAACAGTAACCTTGCAACGATCTTGAGTCTCCATCCCTCAGCTGTATCATCTTCCCGCCCATATTTTCCATAGATTTTCAGTCCTTGCTTTATTTTATTTAGTGTACTTTTGTTTTATTTTTCGTTTTTGTTTTTCATGTTAAAACTTTTGTGTTTGGATATTTTATTGTACTTTTGTTATAAAACTTTTGTGTTTGTGATGGAAAGCTAGGGTTTTTGCCTCACCAGGTACATGGAAGACAGGTTGTCCTCTAACTCTTTTTATTTATTATTTTTATTTTCCATTGAGGACAATGTCAATTTTAAGTGTGGGGTACTCTTTAAGCTTTTCTTTAATTCGTGTTTTGTTTGTCGCTGTGTGTTGTATTGTGTTATGCATGGCATAATTGTTGAAAATTTATCGATCTTTTCTTTGATTCTAGCTTTGTAGTTGAGACTTTAGTATCAGCATAGATATTAGCAGTTGAATTCATTCAGGATCGATTTTCACATTCTGCAATTCATGACATATAAATCTTTATGAACCCACCTGTTGAGTTTTGAGCCTCATGTTTGATATTATTTTCAGTTGATTTTCTTTTCTTAAGTGTGCACCTTCATGATTTTTGCATCTCTAGAGTTTGCTTTTGCATACTAATTGAACACACATTATGATTTAATTTCAAGTTTTAAAATGATGAAGGCAAATTAGGTTAGCCCCTTTAGCTTAAAAAGACTTCCCTTAATATTGATTTCCTTAGTGAGCCAAGTTGAGCCATTGACCGTTTCTTGTTTGATCAACACAATTCTCAACTTAACATGTTCTTATTATCATCATACCTATGCATTAAGGAATGGATTTTTATGATTTGACAATAGGGTAGTTTATTTCAAGTGTGGGGTAAGTGAAAAAAAAATGGAATTGCTAATTGGGGGTTGAAATGCATACTTTGCACATTGTTTTGATTAAGAGTCATTATTCTTTCCTCTACATTTTAAGCTAGATGTTCCATGCAAGTTTATACTTTGTATATATTAAAAAAAAGAAGAAAAAAAAAGAAAAAAAAGGGGAGATATATATATATATATATATACAAAGTTCATATATTTTCTAGCCTTAGAGGAATTTTGACTCATGTACTTTTCTTTTAGTGTGCAAGTATGTAAGATTATTAAGGGTTGGTGAGTATGCTATTTGAAGGAGTTATGAATTTCTTAGCAAGAATAGTATTTAATTTAGATACTCCATTTCTTGATGCTCCAGCTTAAATGTCTTTTCTCACACCTGCACCTTAGCCCCATTACATCCAAATAAAAGACCTTCGGATTATTTCTTGAGAAAATCAGTGAGGGAGATTGGATAATTAAGCAAGTTTATGGCAGTATGCACTCATGAGTGGTATGAGTGAATTAACCTTTGAAATCGAGTGAAACACTTAGAAGAGATATGAGATTTGTATGTTTGAATTAATGAATGAGTTAAGAAAATCTTGATTGAAGGAAATTGCAATTATTTATGTCTGAGTCTTAAAGTATTTCATCTCATATGTTGGAATTATAGTTAAGGTTGTTTGAATTTTTAATTTATGCCATGTGAATTTGCTTGAGGACAAGCAAAGTTTTAAGTGTGGGGTAGTTGTTTTATTAGTTTTTGTTATAGTTTTGTGTCTCGTTTGTTATGTTAATTATTGTTTTATTTAGGTATTTTGTTAGTTTTAATCGGTTTATTTTGTGTTTTCTTTAATTGTGGTAGTTTTAGTGTTTATGTCATTTTTGATCTAGTTTTTAGTATGTGTTTATGTTTTGATTGTTAATGTTTATTTATTGCTTGTTTAAGTTTTGTTTGCAAGTTTTGTGTTAGGTTAAACAGGCAAGGAAACAAATTGAAGGAGAAAAGGGCAGTGGCTGACACAGGCAGAGGACACGGCCAAGTCACCTGGCCGTGTCCCATACCAAGTTAAAAAGAAGAACAAGTCCTAATAGCAGACACATGCAAGGGACACGGCTAAGTCTTGTGGCCATGTCCCTCCAAAGAAGCCCAACACGGCCAAGTCACCTTGACTTGGCCGTGTCTCACCAATTCCAAAGGGAAAAGAGAAGCAAATTCCACAGAGGCAGACACAAGCAAGGGACACGGCCAAGTCACCTGGCCGTGTCCCTCCAACAAGGTACAACACGGCCAAGTCAAGCTCCACTTGGCCGTGTCACTCAACAAAGAAGAAAAGAAGATCAAAAGCATTCAGTGGTGGACACATGCAAGGGACACGGCCAAGTCTTGTGGCCGTGTCCCTCCAAAAGTCACTCACACGGCCAAGTCACATCTGACTTGGCCGTGTCCCTCATGAACCAAACGCGCACCGATTTTTAAAGCGGATGTTTCGTATAAAAGAAAAGAGGGAAGCTAGGTTAAAGGGTTGTTGTGATTTTGAGAGCAAAGTGGGAGCCGTCAGAGAGAGTTTGAGGGTTTTATCATTTGTTTTCTTGGATTTCAACTACACTTTGGATTAAAACTAGCTAGATTAGATTGTTCATTCCATTGTTATATCCTTCTTGCAAGATTTGAACAAGAGATTCTTCAGAAGCTTCAAGGAGTTGTAACTTGGTTTTGTTCTTGAACTTATTCTCTTTATTTTTATTGAATGGATATTATCATGTCTATTTCGATTTCTTTGAACATTAATAAGATGAATATGTTTGATTGCATTATGAACTAATTTGATCTAGTCTAGGGTTTGTATGGATCTGCTATGATTGTATGAATTGGTTATTCTCTTAGCTAATTATTTCTTTAGCCTTGATTGAATGAAATATTGTTACATATAATTGATTGGCCACCAATTGTATGTTTTAGGTATTAGATGATGGATTGAGAGATGAAGTCTAATGCTGGAACAATTCAATTAAGGACTTAGGTGAATTAGAGATATAACCTATTAAAAAGATTGTGTCAATTATAACAAGATTAGTTGTCAGAGGTTTGAATGCGAGAGCTTATTTCCTTGACTCAATTAATTAAGTTATTTGAGATTTAATTCTTGAAATTAAATTAGTTAAGTGGAATAACCGTTCATGCAAATAAGTAGTAGAGAAGTGCAAACCCTAGACCCTTTTATCAAGTGAATCAAAACTCAGCTCAATTTACTTTTATTGTTTTAAACTTTAATCAATCTTCTTCATTATTTAGCAATTTATAAATCTCTTTATTACCTGTTAAACATAATCTGATAAGCAATTAACCACTTTAGCTTCCTTGAGAGAACGACCTTGGGGCGATCACCTTTACTACAGCTACCTCGTATATTTGCGAGTGACGCTTGTAGTAGAACTTAATTCGAGCGCAACATATATATGGTATATTAATTGTATATGCTGGATTAATACATTACATACTTAATATATTTAATACACATATAAGGTACATTTGAAGTGTATATAAGATACACATTATTTGTGCAAATGTGTAATATCCCAAATTTTTGAAAAGTTTTAATTTTTGGAAATTTAATAAAATAAATTATAATTTAAATGGATAAATTAAATTAATGATTTTAAATTAAAAATGAAGGGATTTTAAGGGAAAAAGTGGAATATATACGTGATATATGTAAAATATATACAACATATAAAAGTAAACACTTTTTAAAAGAAAAGTCAAAGTAAAAAGATATTTTGGTAATTAAATTTTAAAAATTTAAAATTAATAAAATAATTCAAAAATAAATTATTTTTAAATGGAAGAGGGATTTTAAACTTTTAATTTATTAAATAAATAAATAAATAAATAATTATTAAATTATTTATATATATATATATGGTTATAAATAAAGATGAAAAGAAAAAGAAAAATAAAAGTTGTCTTCATCTTCGTCTTCTTCTCACAAGGACCGGCCACCATGGATGCAAGACCAAGGAATTTGATTCTTTCATACTCAATTTATTGAAAGATTTAACAAGTTTAAAGTGAATTTTTGGTGATTTCTACCAAAATTAGTAAGTTTTCAACTTCTTTTATTTGGATTTCATGAAAGTATGAAATATGTGTCTTTTGGATTTTTGAAGTTCTAAGATTTAATTGTCTATTTGGGTATGGATGAAGTTATTTTAAGCGATTAACAATGATTTTAAGGTTGGATTAAAGAAATGGTTGAGTTTGGGTAAGATTGGTGAAGAGAGAGAATTTAGGGTTATGGAACATTTGAGTTTTTGAAATCATGAGTTTTAATTTTGCAAATTGGTTCCAAATGTGTTGTTTTGATGCATAAACAAAGATTTTAAAATCAAATGATGGATTTAGTTAAGTTTGGATAGAGTTTGAAGATGGTAGTATTGATTTAGGGTTTTGGAAAAGAGAATTTTCATAGAATGATTAATTGTTTGATTTTAATGCTTAAATCATGTTATTTAATGATATAAGTGGTGGAAATAAGATTGAAATGATAATTGGATTGAGTTGGAATGAAGATCCTTCAATTGTGAAGGTTATGCCATTTTAGGGTTTCGAACATAAGCATATGGTTAATTAATGTAATTGGTTTAAACATGTTAAAATATGTTTTTCATGATATTAATAAACTTAAAACAATAATTTAATGAGTTAATATGGATTTGCTAAGTTAAAGTAAGGAAAGACTTAATTTTTGAAATTTTGTAGGAGTGTTTTTAAATTAAGGTTTGATGTTGAGAATGCCTTAGAATGTGATATTAAATGATTATTTATGATCACATTTGATATAAGCATTCAGAGAAAGTAGTTTGGCCGATCCAAGCGTTGAAGGACAATTTGAAAGAGAAGGTTGGTGAGAGTTTTAAGATTATTTTGGTTGCTATTTGAGGTAAGTACAAACTTTGAATATATATTGGTTATGTTTGCATGACATTTGGGCTTAATATATTTTGGTTGAAAAACGTGTTAAGCTACTTGATACATTAGTTATGTATGTATAATGTGCTATGACAATTGTAAGGTCATATATGTGTTAAATGCATTGTGAAAAGCCATTGATGATGGCTAAATTGTGTAAAATATGAATAATATGTGTATTATGTGAAAATACACAAAGTAATTAGGTAATATGTTGAGAATGCAAAAATGAGATATGTGGTATAATGAAATGAATTGATATTGATAAAAATGAGAAAAATGAGAAAAATGAGAAAGATGTGAAAAATGAGAAAAGTGAGAAAAAAAAGAAGTGAAAATAAGGCAATGTGCCTAGATTGAATATGTGAAAATGAGAAAGAGATTAATAATGAGAAATATGAATAAATTGTGTGTCTAGTTTGCTATTTAATTTTCAGAGTTCTGTGTTTAGCGGCATGCCTATGATTGCCTACAAGCTAGATGCTGGGTGTCATTGTAAAAATATTTTTGAGGTAAAAAGACCGGGTCGTAAGCCTCAAAAATAAATATTTAAAGCTAGGATGAGTGAAAAGACTTGGTCGTAAGCTCATGCCTAGTTTGAATATTCCATTGATATATTGCCTACGGGGCTAGACATATAGTGTCATTATAGACCAAAACAGTAACTCTGGAATTTGAATAGCATATTAGTTGTCTTTGGGGCCATGTTTGTGTTTGTTTATATGTGAATTGTGGATTGTGAAATAATTGAAGAGTATGAGAAAATGGAATGATGTGATGTTCATAAGCATTTTACATTGGCATTACTTTACATTTTTATAATTATCAAAGTTTGAGCCACTAGGCTTCGGCTTAGCGCGATTGTAATTCGTCGCACAGGTGACATGGACATTTTGGTAGAGCCGGAGAGTTTTACTAGACCTGGTCGGGTCTAGGTTTTTAGTATTTGAGCTTGAAGAGTTTTTCGATACATTAAGATTAGAGCCAGTTACCAGCATGTAGATATTTGATATTACAGTATATTTTGATATTATATATGTTATGATATATTTTTGGAAGTATATAATGTAAATTGTAAAGAATGTTCTGAATAATTTAGTTAGGATGGGATCTTATATGCGTTGTTAATATATATCCCTATATATAAGTATTTTTGATAAAATATGGAGAAATTGAGAAGTATTGGTGAAGTGGTGAATTGATTTTATTGGGAGTGTTTGTTTTATGCAGGTTGTGTTTTGCTAAATTTTGAGAACGTCCAAATTACAGACAAAACTCTGATGAAATTTTTTCCAAAGATTTTCATATAAAATGTTTATTTTGGGTTCCTATGACGAGCAAAGAATATTTATATAATATTTAATTTTATATATTTAGTATTTGAAATTCTAAATTTGAAATGTGAAAAAAAAATTATTAAATCTGTCGGTGACATTTTTGTACCGTATATTCATATTTTATATATACTAGAAATATATATTGTACGTATATAGGGTATAAGGGTGTTACATAGCAGCACTTTTTGAAACTCCCAGATCTACTCTATCACCTGCGCGATAAAATTTAATCGCGCTAAGTATATTGCCTAGTGGTACATATTTTAATAAACTTAAAAAAATGATGTCATATATGTATAGTACCATGTTTACATCATGTTATAAATGTCAAACATTGTTTATACATATTAAACAATACACTAAACATGGGCCCAAACACTTTATACAATTATTAAGTCCCAAGCTCATTGTCTTGTCTATTATTAGTGTCTCACTCTGGCATAGGCATATCTTTGTGACACTCAGTGTCTCATCCATTTTGGTTTATGATATATCAATATCCAAGCGTAATCTTCTAGCAACTAGATAGTGTATAAGGTACACACATTACACATTCCTTTCAATGTGCTTTTATATCTCGACTTACATCATAGTTTCCACAAAATCATTATCATAAATAATGCAAATGTGGTTTACTTGCTCATGTTGGTGCATAAATTGCACTTTACATATTTTGTACAAATAATTCATTTAGCCATTCTCAAATGGCTGATCATGCCACAACGAACACAAATCAAACATTGTTACTTTAAATAATGCTATACACACATGTTCATAAAAATCATCAAGTGATATCACACATTTAATATATGTAATATGTTATGACAAAATTCAATACAATCACACGCATTGCAAATAAAGTATGTACTATCATTTTTAAAGTAATAAATGGAGTTAAAACTCTATTTCACTTTCAATATACCCAAAAGTTCTTCACTACTAGGTTGATGAAAATCCTATATACTCAACACCTGTATCCAATGTGAATGAACATAATCAATTAAATCACATTTTTCTAGGTGTTTAACGGTTAAAACAAAAATTAAAGCATAATTCTATATTTTTCTAAGTTTTTGCCATAATGAACTTTAACCTTAGAAAATTATTCCATCACATTCCAAATTGAGTTTTTAGCTTAAATATATCTAATACATTTTATTTTAATATATTTTAAGTATTAAAACACAATATATCATATTTTCTCCAGAATTCTAAAATTTTACCCTAAGCCACTTTGATTTTGGTTTTTCATTCTAACTAATTCCAAATGGTAATTTAAGTTCATTTTTATTATTAACATCACTAAATAACACAATTCAAATCATAAAATCAAATAAACATAAATTATTTATATTTACTATTCTCAAAACCCTAACTCACTCTCTTCCTCTTCCAAACTACCATCAAACCTAAACAAATCAACGAAACAACCTTAAACTCTTTACCTCCTCATCAAGACAACACCTTCCATACCCAATTTAACAATTATTAAAATTCTAAATTTTTACATAATCACAATTTAAAGAAATTTAAAATTTTCTTAAAGAAAACTTACCAATTTGTTAAAAAATCACTAAAACTTCTTTTGATTTTTGAAAATCCACTCAAAAATTGGTGTTTGGAAGAAAAGAAAAACTTCCCCTTGCTTCCATGGAGTTTTGGCCAACAATAAGAAGAGAGGAAGAAGATGGATTTATATTTTTTATGATTTACTATTCATATTTTACTATTCACATTTCACTATTCACGTTTCACTATTTATATATTGACTTTTATATGTTATTTATATTCTACATATATTTAACATATATAATTATTTTTTTCACTTCTAAATCTTTATTTCTCCCTCAAATTATTCATTTTAGTTTTATTTTATTTTATTTTATTTTGTGGATGTTACACTAGGTCTTGGTCCAACAATGTATGACAACATCATTCATAGTCAAACAAGTCTGTCCTTAGTTGCTGCACCCCATATATGTGCATAATCATTTCAATTGAAACACAACATGCTCATTAAGACATATACACGCATATACATATTTTTTGTTATTTTCTTTTACTTATTTTTTTAATTAATTTATTATTTATCAATTAATTCTAAAATATTATTATGGTAATTGATAGTTAATTAATTATTAATTATTTATTTTTATATAAAATATAATTTTTATTCAGTAAATTATTTATTATTTAATTTATTTATTAGACATTAAAATTAATTTTTCTCCCGTTATCTTAATTTTTCATATATATAAAAAAAACAAAAAGTATCATTTTGGCATAATATATTATTTTTTCCATTAAGCCCTCTAGTATAACGGCGTCAAAAAAATCTATTACAAAAGGGTCAACTTAGCGTAAAACAATAATGTGCAAGGGCTTAATAGGTCGCAATTAAAATATAAGGACTTAATAGAAAAAAATTCTAAAGTACAATGGCCAAATAATATAATTTGCCTTTTAACTTTGATTACTATTTTAATATTATATGGTATATGTTCATATATCATTTGGTAAATGCACATATATACATTTATGATCATACTTATTATTATTATTATTATTATTATTATTATTATTATTATTATTATTATTATTATTATACATATATTTGGTCATATGTATATATATACATATGTATAAAAGTTATCAATAACATAGATAAACATATATATTTATGTATATATATATATTTATATGCATATATATATACTTATATATATGAAAATTAGCTCTAAGTAATATATAGCATATATGGATAAGTATATATTTATATATACGTAAAGTATATGTATGCATACGTATAGTATATGTACATGCATGTATATATATATATATATATTGGTTAATTCAAGTTAGATGTTAGCAACAAATAGCATAAAAATATATTATTAATATATATAGTTTGAAATTAAATGTTAGCAAATAATATAAACATATATTATACATATATATAAGTTAGTGGTCAGCATATGTTAGATACATACATATACATATATATAAGTTAGCAGCATAATAAATATATTAGATACTAATTTAATTGTTAGTAATAAAATTAAAAACTAAACCGTATATATATACATATTAACACCATGTTTAATATTTACTATTATTTATATTAATATACCATATATTTATAGTTAAAATTAATTTATGGTTAATATTCAAATAATAGTAAGCTTATATACACAAACATTGTAATATACATATATTATCCTTCACATAATCATGTAATTATCAATTTAACAATAGATAGTTTAAGCCAATCATTTATAACTTACCACTTCTTTGGCTTTTCTTTCTTATATTCTTTAAATTTTATTTGTTGCTTTATTTGGTGGAAACGTTTTAATTGGATTTAATTTTATTGGTTGCTTTATTTGGTTGGAAACGTTTTAATTGGTCATGGCTTAAGCTAATTGGGCTTTTAGCTTGCAAAAATGAATGCACGCTTTCGATTGAAGAAGGAAGAATTGAGTTTTATTCTTAAGCCTTTTATAGCGAGATTCTCCATCATTTGCCTATGCATGTGTCATCAAAATCCCATGCAAGCCGACACCTCATCTCATGCAAGCCAACACTTATTTAAATCCAAGCCATTCATTAAATCAATGGCTCATATTTCTTGGAATGATTATTTTGAAAGATGCTTTAATAATTATGTTTGGCATAGTTGGCACATCATACATTCATATACAAAATTAGGCCGTAACCCTATACATGGGCTTAGAGTTTTAATTTGTTCGGACCAAATTTAAATCCATTTCACAAATACACATCATTTTAATTAATCAATTAGGTAGTTTAGTCAATTAATTGCATTTACAATTGAGACTTCCTTTATGCCAAATTATTCATGTATTTTTATATATTTTATTTTTCATTTAACCTTGACTAAAAATGTTTATACTTTCATATTTTTTTTGCTTAAATTTTCATTTTTGGGCTTTGTGTTATTTTAGGCTTTTAAACTTTGTTTTGGGTCTTTTAACTAGTATTTGGGTTTGATTTCTTTTTCATTCATTTAACTTATAGTTTTGGGCTTTGTTTCCTATTATTTTTCTTTTGGGCTTAACTTTTAAATGGGCTTTTCCATTCTTAATTTAATTTATTTGTTATTTTTTTATTTCCATAACTTTTTTTATATCCTTCCCTCCTTATCGAAAATTCATCCTCAAATTTATTAAAATAATTATTACTTATTACAGAGTAAAATTACATTGACAGAACAAACTTGGGTACAGACGCTGCATTTCTACTTTAGTCTCCGAAGTATATTTCTCGCTGGTTTGGCTACGCCACAATATTTTAACCATAGAAATATTCTTATTTCATAACTATATAACTTGACGATCAACTATTTCTATAGGAGTTTCTTTATAAGATAGATCATATTGTAATTCTGTGACAGACTCATATAACATATGAGTTAGATCTGACATATATTTTCGTAACATGGAAATATGAAATACATGTGAATGTGCTCTAGATTAAGTGGTAAAACTAGCTGGTAAGAAACTCTACCGACTCTTTTTAGAATCTAAAAATGACTTTGTGTATTGAGTGATAATTTTCTTTGCTTCCTAAACCTTGACCCCCTACAGAAAATTGAACATCTTTCCATTTAGGGTCAGCATAACTCTATTTTCTATTGATGGTTGTCTTTAATTATTCTTATATCAGTGGTACCTTCTCTATGTTGTATTGGACTAATTTTGGTCCTTCAACATTTATTCCGTATATGGCTTTATGTGATGCCATTTGTATGGTAAAATGATAACTATTACTACAGGCAAACTCTATTAGTGGAAGGTGTCGGTCCTAACTTCCTCCAAAATCAAGAATGCACATCCTTAACTGTCACACCCCAATTTTAGGGGTGCAACAGTCCTAGGGTCCAGGACGATTTAGGGTCACCGGGTACCTCTTAAAACCTAGTACTATTATATTATATACTATTTATCTTTAATAAATGAACCATGTCCCTTTTTTTCCTATTACAATTTTTTACATATACATATATATTAGTCATAATACTCATTGTTATCCCCATATCATCAACATATTTAAACGCTTAAATATTATAAACAACATGTATAAGTATAAATATATAATTTCCATAATAATTTTCAACTATCCATAGATCTCCAACATTTTTTTTACTTTTAAAAGTTATTTTACATTCTTATTAACTTCCATGCTACCATGTTACAATCTCTATCTATATTATTCATACTCAATGCATAAACTATACACATTTATCATATTTATACTATGGAGCTCTATTGAGTACAACATTATATTAACAATACATGCCTATGAATATTCAGGTTCTTGGAAAAAAAATGAAGAAGCTTTCGTGATCTATGTGGCACCTGCACTAACTATTGATATGGAGTGAACTTTCATCTTAATTAGAAATAGAGCATATAAAAATACATATGGGGTCTATACAAGGTTGAGGTTCACAGTTAAACAATTAATAGTTCAAGAATAGTTCAACAATAATGAATCAGTATCAATGAAATACAATTTCAATTAGGGTTATGTATACAAGGATAAGATCATTCCTAATGATAAAAGATATAACAATACAGTATAGTAATATTTTTTACTCAGTATAGGGCAATAACTTCTCCTTTTCAATACATTATTTATCTATGTGTACATAACCCACTTCTATCAATAAGAGGCTTAAGGCTAGGTATTGGTTTGGTAGAACAATTACATTAATGGGCCAATTGGCCCTTTTCAACCAATTGGCTATGTCAACAATTCTAATTCAAGAATAATACAATGAAACAATTCCAATGGATAGAATAAGGCAAAACTATTGGCAGGTATCAACAACAATCAATATGGAAAGAAAGTAACAATAATAAATAGTTAAGGTAACCACATTCATATGCATATATTATAATTCTCACCTCCTTTTGCTCCACCTTTAGTAATCCTTTATTAGAGTGTCAACATCTCGTGTAGCCTAAAATTTCATTTAGACACAAGATTCAATTTATTGTTCTTAGTATTACTATTACTATTACTATTATTATTATCATCATCATCATCATCATCATCATCATCATCATCATCATCATCATCATCATCATCATCATCATCTAAGTTTTCTCTTCATTATAACCATGAAAATCCATTTGTGAACTGGTGTTTATATTAGAAATGTATTAAATCTCCTAATTCAAAAATTAATTTCCGTAATCTATTTAATTAAAAGGATTAGTTGTTGTTGTTGTATTTAATTCAAAAGTCAAAGGTTCCTAAAATAAATTGTTGTAAGGAAATAGAATTGTTAATTATTCATCTATATATATTGTATTGCTACAAATTTAAAATAAGTTACTAGTTCCATTTAGTTTATGGATTTTACAGTTTCTTTGAGCAATCTATTCACAACCAAGACTCAAGCCCATATAGCTTAGCCCAAAATTTTATTAGCAAGCAAAAAATCAATAAATTCATAGTTGTACAATTTACATCTATATCATATAATTTGTTTCACTTAATTCATCTTCTTTTTAATTGAGATAAGTATAAATGGTTATAAATAAATTTTTTTTACCCTAGTTCTTAGGAATTTTTTTTCCTCAATTTCTTCTTTGGGCCGAAGTAGTTCTCTATTTCATTGTCCTCTCTTTCCCTTCTTATTTGTTGTATTTGTCCTGATGTTTTAGTATATAAATATAGTACAAAATGGAAGAAGGAAATTTAAATTGGCCAAAGTGTTTCAGTGCCAATAAGGAGAAGCCATTTAAAAGAAGGTGGTGTCCTCTTGCATGTATAAGTTGGTTTTAGTAGTTACTAGTGGGCATTTGAGGTGTCAAATTACTAAACTTCATACTTGTCAATCTATTATATTTTGAGTTGATTTTTTGTTCAGCCCATTACTTCTCTTGTGTGTAAATATTATCTCCAAAATGATCAAATTGTTTAAAAGTTGGACCTCTTGTATCTTTGCCCACCGAAATCACATTGATGTATATATATACATATATTTTAAATTGCCTAAAATGGATCCTTTTGGGCCTTTTCTTTTATTTCAATTAGTAAATGCGTAGAGTAGTATTTTTGAGTCTTCTCTTGCATGGCCCACTTAGGCATGTTTAATTATATTCATGCTTTTTATATTTTAGTTTGTTAAATTTACTAATATAATTATTTTATGTTACTAATATGATTATTTTATGTTGTTTAAATAATTAGTTTACTCTACATTTTGGACTAGCTAATAATTTTTTCACTAATTTAGTCAAAGTATTTAGTTCTAGGTTTTATTTACTCAAACGCTACCATCCCAATAGCTTCTAAATTGCAGAGTGTTATATTAGCATATCTTCTAAAGTTTGGATAGTGTATTTCGATTGTCCATCGGTCTGTGGATGAAAAGTGGTGCTAAAATCTAGTTGGGTGCCTAGCGCTTCCTAAAGCTTCTGTCAAAACTTAGAGGTAAATTATGAACCTCTATCAGAAATAATATAGATTGGCATTCCATGCAGACTAACTATCTTATCAAGATAAAATTAGGCATACTAAGAGGCAGTATAAGTTATCTTAATTAGCAGAAAATATGCTGACTTGTTAAGTAGATGTATTACCCAGAGTGAGTCATACCCATCAACTGTATAATGCATTAATGTTTTAAGCAATAATTTTCTGTATTAAGTATATATATATATAAGTGTGGATTGAACCGATCATGATGTTAAGTGTGATTAGTAATAAGGTTGATTAAGTCCTAATAAGTGAAAAATTAAATTTAGGTATGGATTTAATTAGTATTTCTGAAAAAAAATTTAAAGCATAAAAAAATGCCCTTATGACCCCAAAATGAAATTATGATATAATTGGAGTGTGAAATATGGATAATAAGGCTTTAAAATAGCTAAAGAAATTAGTTTTACAATTTTATAGAATTAAAAATTGGATTAAGGGATAATTAAAGAAAGTAGATATACTGAAACAATGGTCTGAGCAAGTACATGGGATAATTTCTAGTGTTTTCTTTTCTCCTCTTTCATGGCTTGGCCAAAATTTCCCCATCCCCTATCTTCATCTTCTTCTTTCTTTATTTCCATTCTTTTACTTGAAAATCATGGTCTCTTGAAAGAAAAACATGATTTTAATAGAAATTAGCTACTTTATGCTTAATTGATCAAGGATATCATCATCAAATCTAGATATTGAATGGAAGAGTGATGGAAGAGTCAATTTATTGAGGTTAGTGCTTGTATAACAAATAATTTGCTATTATTTGAGTTTTAATTGAGTTTTAATTGTTTATGTAAATATTTGATTAGATTAAATGAAATTATTGTTAAAGGAATTGTATACTGAATGAATTTATGAGGAATATTGACATAAGACTTTGCTTTTATGAATTAATAGTGTATAAAGTATGTATTTATTGGTTATTAGTTGAAATAATGTTTAAAACAATCATTGAATCATTTATGTGCTAATTTAGGGTTATGGAACAAAATTAGGGTTTTGAGAAAGTTTAGGGTTTGGAGAATTTTAGGTTATGAAATTTCCTACTTTGGAAGTATGATGAATTTTGTGGTATTTAGAAGTGTACTCATTAGGTATTTTGTTTAAAATAATGTTTAAAGGAATCTTTGAGGTTATGATATATTGAATTGTTGGATTATGGAAAGTTTAATAGATAGGGAAATAAAAATCCTATTCTTTATGAACATGGATAAAATCAGCTTGGAGCTATTGAATTGTTATTTTATTTATAGAGAAAAAAATTGTTTATTTGAAGTGTAAGTGATGAGTTTGGTTTAAAGAAATTATATGTAAAGTCAATTGTGGTAGAAGTTGCTAAATTATATTGTTATTGTATGTCATGAGCTGATGAAGTAGAAGAAAATGATAGAGTAAGTGAATGGGAATTGAAATGGGAAAATTAATGTTTAAAGGAAAAGATTAGCATTAGGTTTAATTGAAGTTAATGTAACTGTATTAGAATATATTTAATTGATTTGCTTATGGAGTTTATGTTTAAAAATAATTGTATTCTTGAAGAGTCGGATACTATTTATTTAACTTATTTGAGTGTAACTGGTAATGTGTTATTGACTAAACTAAGGGAAGGTATATATATATATATATATATATATATATATTGGTTGAAAGGTTGTTTTATAAAGCAATTGATGGAAGATTAACTCATTGGGTGGAGAAATCTAGATAAAAGCAAAAAACTTGAAGAGATACTTGATAAATGTTTTTGAACATTTAAAGCGGATATATGTAAATTAAGAGAATGAATAAATATTACTTGTACATGATTAGTTAAATTATTATGGTATACTTATTAAAATAAGTAAACATGATACTTAAGGGAGGACAAGTGATAAAATGATTGGTCATCAATGGTTTGACATAGTAGTAAGAGAATGAGTGAAAAGCAAGCAAAATTATTATTGAATAAGAAAGGAACATTACTAGAAAATTTAAGATAATTTATAAATTGTACATGGAAGTGTTTGGTAGATTAAATAATATAGGTTGTTATTAGTTAGAAAGGAAGAAGTGGGTGAATGCAAGAAAAACCTATTGATAATCAAGTTTAAAATTAACTATATTGTTATTGGAATTATAAAGAAAGATGCTTTAAGATTGACCTTATCATATGAAGGGATTTAATAAGAAAATAATATAGTTTAAGTGGAAATGATATAAAATATGGATAGGTATAAATATGAGATGTACATATTGCATATGTAAGATATATATTTGTGAAATTAAATAAATAACCAATATCATTTATATACTTAAAAGGTATTAATTAAGAGAAATAAAGTTCATATAACACCATTATACCATACAAATATATAATATATACACCCCAGTATATGTAAATACATATGTAGAATACAAGAATGTCACCATCCTTATCATTGGAAAATACTTCAGAATTTAAAAAATAGTTTATCCTTTGTAAGATGAAGTTATTAAGTAAATATATATATTAATAATTAAATGTTGAAAATACAAATTTAAAAGAAAATCTCTAAAAAAAAAATTGCCAGAGTTTTGTTTGTAAATTGAACTTTTTCCAAAAATAACCAAAAACACAACTGGCAAGAAAATGCACTCCCAATATGTATATATTTCTCCAATACTCCAATATTTTTCCAAAAACATCCATCAACTCATAATCTCATATATATATATATATATAAAGTATTTCAAGTATTTACCATACTTAAAAATAATCTGTTTAAACCAAAGTTTAATATCATAGTAGCAAAAATAAAATTTAAAACCTCAAATAGTCATGTAACCTATTTTCAATAGCAAAGCCCTAAAGCAGTTTTAAACCGCAAAACCCTAAAATAATTTTTCAAAATTAAAACCCTAAGACAGTTTTTAATACTAAACCTGAAATCAGTTTTTAAATCTTAAAGTTCCAAAATCAGTTTTTAATCCTAAGACCCTAAAATAGTTTTCAATCTCAAAACCCTAAAAACTAGTTTTTAAAACTTTAAAAACCCTAATTTCATTTTTCTAAAAACCATAAACCATGAATTTGTAAAAACCCTAATCTATATTAATGAAACCCTAGTTTTTACAATTTTTATTTAATATAATGTAGGTTTGATTATTAATACGTGCTATGGATGTTTTATTGGATGTTTTAATTTTAATGCTTGAATGATTTAATTAATTGTTTATTTAGATTTTAAGATTGTAAAAGGCATGTTTCCACTTCGTGAGTGCCTCAATTTTTATTATGTAATTTAATTTATTGTTTAAAGATTTTGGATTAATGTAGAATGATACGTTTTCAACTTTTGGTGGGTATCCTATTTATTTAGGTTCAGAAATTGGATTTGGTTGTAAGGGTATGTTTCCACCTTGGGTGGGTGGGTGCCCATTTATTATTTTGTTTTGAACATTATTTTTATTTTAATATAATGATATTATATTTTTTTATTCGCATGTAGTATAGATAATATCATAATAGTTAAGAATTTTATAACATTTAGACCTGAAAAAGAGGCCGGTTCCAATGAACACTATGGGGGTGCTGGGTCATTCTCACCTTCCCCACAAATACCCAACTTTTCAAACCCATTAGGTAGTTGGAGATTCCTTAGAAATTGAGTCATCCACCTCTTTCTTTTTTTTGGCCCATCTAGGTGGTGGCTCCATTTTCTCTAGGTTTAGGACTATGTTCTCCAAGGCCCTGAGCCTATTTTTGGATCATTTATGTGTTTGTGTTTAGTGTGATTTTATTGGCTTTTGATTGATTTTTCTTTTAATTTGTATTTAAAGCTTGTTTAAAGTATTTGATCCAGATTGAAAAACAAAATGATGGAGCTTTGATTCAATTTGATGGATTATTAAGGTGAAAAGCATGAGACACGGCAAAGACACTTCATGGCCTGGCCGTGTCTCTCATCCATGGAAAGAGGCAGGAAAATTTGGCAGAGCTTCACACAAGCAAGAGACACGGCCAAGCCCTTGGCCGTGTCTCACCAAGAGAACAATATAAAGAATAAGGGGATAACACACTCAAGAGACATGGCCAAGCCATTGGCCGTGTCATATGACACGGCCAAGGCCTTTGTCGTGTCCCACCAAAAAAGCAAAGCAAAGACAAAGTGAAACAAAGGCAGAAGTGGACACACCCAAGAGACACGGCCAAGCCACTGGTCGTGTCACATGACACGGCCAAGCCCTTGGCCGTGCCTCACCAATTGACTAAGGCAAAGAAGAAGAAAAGCTAGAAATGCAGTGGAGAACACAATCAAGAGACACAACCAAGCCATTGACCGTGTCACATGACACGACCAAGGCCTTGGCCTTGTCCCACTTGGAAAAGAAGGAAGATTTGGGTAGCCATGGACATGACAACATGGTTTGGCCGTGTCCATAAGGAAATTGAGTGACACAGCCAAGTCACTCATGACTTGGCCGTGCCTTGTGAGAATTCTTTCAATTATTTTACATGAAATGAGGAACAAAGTGGGAGACAACAAGTGCATATTTTAAAAAGAAATATTAAAAGAAGAAAAAGGGTTCCTAAATCATGGGATGAAGACTTAAATAATGAGAAAGTGGGAGACAAAGCGGAGTGTGTGAATTGGCAAGGCATGGGTTGTGTCTTGAGAAATTAAAAAGAATGGAAGAGGACATATAG
This sequence comes from Garcia nutans, assembly GCA_947685225.1. Lineage (NCBI taxonomy): Eukaryota > Viridiplantae > Streptophyta > Magnoliopsida > Malpighiales > Euphorbiaceae > Garcia > Garcia nutans. The sequence goes on from CANTUV010000044.1 coordinate 25,259,967, forward strand.
ATACACACATTTGGGAGAAGAGAAAGGGAGTTCTCTCTTGGTTCATCATCTTGTTCTTGGTCTTGAGAGAGACCAAGAACATCACCTTCATCTTCATCTTCCATTTCTTCCATAAACAAGATCTTTTATATTTTTGGGATAAAATTGGGTGAGCAAGCTCTTATAAAAGTTAGGGTTTAAAGAAAGCTTGATTGAGGAGTTGGGGGCTTGAGAGAGTGACCATTCCATCTTTCAAGAGGAGATCCATTAATTGAAGAAGGCTTGTTAGTTCTTCATCATATTCAAGGTGGAGCTACGAGGAAGACTAGAAATTCAACTCTTAGCATCTTCAAAGGGGTTTTTATATTCTCTCTTTTAATTCATTTCTGGATTGTTATTATTTGTTAAGAACATTAATATTTCAATGTACAATTATGATTTAATTTATATTGAGATGAATATTTGTTTTAAATTGATAATGTTGAGCTAAATTACTCATGCCTATAGTAGATTTGATTGAATGACTTGATTTGATATTTTCATTAATATACCTTGTTGTTGGTTGATTGCATTGGATTGAATGTTAGATTGATAGATTATCTACTTATTGATCTCTAGATATTAAATGAAGGACCGAGAGGTGAAATTTGATACTGGAACTATGCAATTAACTACCCTAAGAATGAATTAGAAATATAAGTTCTAGGATTTTATTAATTTGTAATTTCAAAATAATTGGTTATTGTTAATTCATGAATGTGAAAACTAATGAATTGGTAATTACTAATTAAACTCAAGAAACAAATTAAAATTCAAGGTCATGTTAATGGATAATTTAAGAGTTAAGTTTTGATTAAATTGATCTACAACCCTAGGCACCATTCCTAGAATTGTATTAATCTTGCACAACCATTACCACATTACTTTTAGATTTAAATTGTTCTTTCACCATTCCAACACATCACACTCTATTTCTTTTAAATTTCTTGCTAATCAAACTATTACAAAGCAATTCCTTCCTTGTGAGATGACATTGGAGCGATCACCATTGTTGCAACTACCTTGTATACTTGCGAGTGTCGCTTGTAGTAGTAATTAATCGAGTGCAACAAGTTTTTGACACCATTGCCGGATAAGGCAATTGTTGTTAGTAGTTTGATTTTTTATTTATTTAAATTGTTTAATTGTTTTAATTGTTTCATTTTTTAATTACTACGTGTTTATTGTAAAGATGCAGTTTTTAAGGCTCGGGGGAGTTTATGATGAGGATGATAATTCTGAAATGGTATGGCAATTAGCAGAATTAACAAGTTAACTTAAGATGCTAAATGCAAGAGGAAGAGCACCTATTTGGCATTACGGGACATAGTGCAAACATGTGTTCATCTGGTTTTGAACAATACCAAGAGAGGCAAGAGGAAGAATATGCCTTTGAAGGTTTCTAGCCAAGGGGTAAAAATGACCCATATTTTGATCCTTATAATTCAAGTTGGAGAATTTACCCAACTTTTTCTTAGGAAAACCAACAACAAATTCCACCTCAATAATTTTTTCAACCTTACCAAAGAAGTTCTTACTTTCAAGAACAATGCTCAAATCAAGATCACCTTAAGAAACCCACATTGGAAGATAGTTTGAATACCTTTATTCAAATTAGCACACCAAATCAAGATCAACTTAAGGAACCCACATTGGAAGATAATTTTAATGCCTTCATTCAAATTAGCGCATATCAAGATCAATTCAAGAAACCCATAGTGGAAGATAATTTGAATTCTTTCCTTCAAATTAGCATACAAAATCAGAAAGGGAGCAATAAGAGGTTTGATTCTTTGGAGGTATCATTGAAGAAGGTGGAAACTCAAGTTGGGTAACTGACAAATCAACTCTAAGCACACCAAAAAGTGGAATCTCCTAGCCAAATAGAGCAAGCCAATGCAATCACAACTTTGAGGAGTGAAAAGGTAATACATAACAAAGTTTGTGATTCCTTTGATGTAGGTACTAATCAAGAAGAAAATGGCGAGGAGATACAACCCAACATAGAGGAGCCAAGTCAATCAAAGGAGGAGGAGAATTTGGAAGCATCAACTTCAACAAAATTGCATGAACCTCCAAATCCTTGTATGCCACCAATTCCATTCCCAAGTAGATTAAAGGATGAGAAGCAAGATATGCAACTTTCTAAACTCTACGACATGCCTTCCAAGGAAGTTAGTGAAGATAGTGAAGATGAGCTTAAGATGGCCATGAACTTGGAAGTAGAGCCTAAAATTTTCAATTCAGAAATTGAGGAGAGCAAATTAATCTTAAATGATGAGGATGCAGAGAGGAGACTTCAGATTGCAAAAGTGGATGAGAAAGAGATTTAACTAAACTTGGTTGAACCTATAAAAACCCCAAAACTTTTGATATATGTTTTGGTTGGGGAGAACAATATGCAACCAATGATCATCTCTTCCACTCTCGGTGATGAGGAGGAGCAAAAAATGGTAATAATAATGTTGCAGACTGAAAAAGGTTTTTACCAAGTTCCTATAGCATTGGAGGATAACCCTAAGGCAACCTTCACACGTTCCCTTTGGACATGTGCTCTTCAAAGGATGCTACTTAGGCTTTGCAATACACTTGGTACCTTTCGAAGTTGCATGCTATTCATCTTCTCACACATAGGCAACAATTGTATTAAGGATGGAAGAAGCACTTCATATCACATATGGGAACAATGGAAATTAGGTTTCATCTGAACTCTCTCTTTTAATTTATGCATGCTCACATTAGGGACAATGTGAATCTTTAAGTGTAGGGTGCAGTTTGTGCTTTTACTTTTTAATTTATATTTGTTTAAGTTTAGTTAATATTTTTCTTTGAATAAATGAATTTTGAAAAGTTCAATTGTTATAAGATTGTTGATAGATGATCTTCAACTTTTTGAAGCATGAATTTGAGAATTGTTTAGAATTGGTACTTATTATCAATTTTGATAGTTATTCTTTGCATTACCTTTAAACTAGTGAGGAATTGAGCCATCAATTTATTATTCTTTATTATGTGTAAACATCTTTGATTGATGAATTTCTAGAACTTGTTTTGACATATATTTTGAGACTACATAAAAATTTCAATTAGGCGTCAATATGATTATGGTAATTAGGTGAACCCATTTTGGCGTAAAAAGACCAACCTTATGTCCAAACTTAGTTAGCCAGTTTTGAGCTTATTTTATTTTTTCTTTTCTTTCTTTTTCACAACACCATTAGCTTGAACCTTGTTGTTTTAACTATTACCCTTGCATTAGGTCAAGAGCATTTTAAGAGCATTTATGGTTGAGTGTTGTGTTAAATAAAGTGTGGGGTTAAATTTAGTGGGCTCAAAATTACAAATTATTATCTTCTTTAGTTGCAAACCCTAAAAAAATAAAAATAAATAAATAAATAGAAGAAATTATTCTTTTTCGCAGGGTTGGAATAAGTTTAGGAATAATCATTGCAAGATTTAATAAGTGAGTTCCCTTGAAAAGCTCTTTAATGTCAAGTGGTAGGTGAGTGGAAGGTGTTTTGGGATTGTTGGGTTATACATATGATCAGTTACTTCATTCTTGAAGTGCTCTTGAACTTAATGAATAACCTCACATTTCCTAAATGTCATGCCTTTACCTTAGTCCCATTACAACCAAAAGAAAGACCTTAGGATTGATGATTGATTGTAATTAAGTGGTGGAGATTTGATTGATAAGCAAGCCTATAGAGATAATCTTTCATTGAATGTTGAGAGCTTAAACACTACTTGATTAAACACTTAAGATTGCTTGAGAACTGATTATTCTTGATTTGATAATGATTATGAATTTAAGAAAATGAGAGTCTTGATACATCCTTATAACTCTTGAATTTGACTAAATTTATCTTGTTTTGTTTTTAACTTTGCTTGGGGACAAGCAAAGAATTAAGTGTGGGATAGTTGTTTGGAACATCTATATGTTTGTGTTTAGCGTGATTTTATTGGCTTTTGATTGATTTTTCTTTTAATTTGTGTTTAAAGCTTGTTTAAAGTATTTGATCCAGGTTGAAGAACAAAATGATGGACCTTTAATTCAATTTGATGGATTATTAAGGTGAAAAGCATGAGACACGGCCAAGACACTTCATGGCTTGGCCGTGTCCCTCATCCAAGGAAAGAGGCAGGAAAATTTGACAGAGCTTGACACAAGCAAGAGACACGGCCAAGCCACTGCCCGTGTCACATGACACGGCCAAGCCCTTGGTCGTGTCTCACAAAGAGAACAACATAAAGAATAAGGGGATAACACACTCAAGAGACATGGCCAAGCCATTGGTCGTGTCACATGACACCATTGTGTGCTAATTGTATGCTAAGCTGTCTAAGTGTGAGTTTTGGCTTGATCAAGTGACTTTTCTCGGTCATGTAGTTTCAGCGGATGGTATAAGAGTTGATCCGAGTAAAGTTGAAGCTATTTTAAATTGGAGTCCACTAAAGACTGTGACTGAAGTTAGAAGTTTTCTGGGTTTGGCAGGCTATTATCGACGGTTTGTGAAGGGTTTTTCTTTGATAGCCACTCCACTCACCAGATTACTTCGAAAGGGAGTTAGATTTGTGTGGACAGATCAGTGTCAAGCTAGTTTTGAGCAGTTAAAAGAGATGTTGACTCAAGTTCCTGTTCTTATTTTGCCTGTGGAAGATAAACCATATGTGATTTACAGTGATGCTTCACATAACGGTTTAGGTTGTGTTTTGATGCAAGAGGGTAGAGTCATAGCTTATGCTTCTCGGTAGTTGAAGCCGCATGAGCTTAATTATTCGACGCATGATTTGGAGTTAGCGGCTATAGTTTTTGCATTGAAGATTTGGCGACATTATCTTTAGGGGGAGAAGTGTTTCATCTATACAGATCACAAGAGTTTGAAATATTTGGGGGTTCAAAGAGAGATGAATCTTCGGCAAAGACGGTGGTTAGAGTTGATTAAAGACTATGACTGTTTGATTGATTATCATCCTGGTAAGGCAAATGTTGTAGCAAATGCCTTCAGTCGAAAGTCTTTGGCATGTTTGACTGCTTATTCGCTCTCGTTGCTTGTTGAGTTGAGAGCGTTGCATACTAGTTTTAAGCCTTGTAATGATGGTGCTTTGTTAGCTCAGTTGCAATTGAGACCGGTGTTGTTGGATCAGATTAAAGAGGCTTAGTTGGTTGATGAGAAAATTCAAAAAGTTATGTTGGATTGCCAAAAGGGGGAGAACTGAGATTTTCTTGTGAGAGATGATGGCAGCCTTTGATTCAAAGATAGATTGTGTGTTCCTGATGATGCAAGATTGAGAAAGATAATTTTGGAGGAAGAACATCAGTCGGTTTTTGCTATACACCCTGGGAATACTAAGATGTATCATGATTTGAAGCAACATTATTGGTGGTCAAGTATGAAGAGGGACATAGTGGAGTTTGTATCTAAATGTCTCACTTGTCAGAGAGTGAAAGCCGAACACCAAGTTCCAACAGGGTTGCTCCAACCTTTATCAGTGCCTGAGTGGAAATGGGAACGTGTAACAATGGATTTTGTGACTAGTTTGCCATTAACACAGAAGAAGCATGATGTCATCTGGGTGATTGTTGATTGGTTGACAAAGATAGCTCATTTTCTTCCAGTTCGGATGGACTATACCAGTGAGATAGTGAAGTTGCATGGAGTCCCAATTTCTTTAGGGTCTGATTGAGATCCCCGGTTCACTTCAAGGTTTTAGAAGAGTTTGCATGGTGCTTTGAGTTCTCGATTGCACTTTAGCACTGCTTTTCATTCGCAGACAGATGGGCAGTCAGAGAGAGTGATACAGATTTTAGAGGATATGTTGAGAAGCTGTGTCATTGAATTTTTTGAAAGTTGGGACAGATTCTTGCCATTGATGGAATTTGCTTACAACAACAGTCATCAATCCAGTATTAAAATGGCACCATTTGAGGCATTATATGGTAAAAGATGTGGGACGCCTCTATGTTGGAATGAAGTTGGAGAAGGCAAGTTGGTTGGTCCCAATTTGATTAAGGAAATGGAAGAGAAAGTGAAGATAATTTAGGATCGGTTGAAAGCAGCTTTAGACCGACAGAAATCTTATTCAGATTTAAAGAGGAGAGACATAGAGTTAAATGTTGGAGATAAAGTTTTTCTGAAAGTGTCTCCTTCGAAGAGAATTTTGAGATTTGGCTGCAAAGGAAAGCTGAGTCCTCATTTTATTAGACCTTATGAGGTATTGGAGAGAGTTGGACCAGTTGCTTATCGACTTGCTTTGCTGCCTGAATTGGATAGAATCCATAGTGTCTTCCATGTCTCTATGCTACGGAGGTACAGGTCAGACCCATCTCATATTTTGTTAGTTGAATCTATTGAGGTGAGTCCAGATTTGTCTTATGAAGAAGAACCAGTTGCTATTTTGGCACATGAAGTGAAAGAGTTGAGAATTAAGAAAGTGCCACTTGTGAAGGTTCTTTGGAAGAATCATGTAAAGGAAGAGGCACTTGGGAGAGTGAGCAAGTGATGTGAGACCAGTATCCCCAGCTATTTCAAATTTAAGATCAGGTAATTTCGAGGATGAAATTTATTTATAGAGGGGGAGAATTGTAATATCTCATACTATACCCTAAAATTTTTGGAATGATTATTGTTGAAATTGGATTAGATGATATAAAGTATATTTATGTTTAAGTAGTAAGAGAAGTGTGTATATGTTGTATATATAGAGATATATACAACATATACAAGTCAACTAATGAGTTGGTCAAAAGAGATATTTAATTATATTTGGATAAATTGAAATTAAATTATTAAGTGGATGATGATATTTATGATTATTTTATTATTAAAATTGCTTGGTGGATATTAAAAGGGAGGTTGTGTGGCTAAGAGAGGTTGAAAGTTTGACTTTGCTCTTGCAATCAAATTTTTCTTCTTCCTCTTTCTTGTGCTTGGCCGGCCATCACAATAGCTAGAAGGAAAGGGAGTTTTTTTGTTCTTTAACTCAAGATTGAAGGGTGTTTCAAGTGATCAAGTTGGAAATTTAAGGGTTTTCATCACTTTTGGTAAGTTTCCAACTTGTTTCCTTGGTTTTCTTTTGAGTTTGTGTTTTGAGCTTGGTGTATGATTGTTGGTGATATGTGTATGTTTGATTGTGGTGTTTTTGAGAGGGTTTGGTCTTATTGACTTTGATTTTGGGGTTGGTTTGGAGGAAATGTTAAGTTTGTTAAAGGAAAGCAAGAGTTGTGGATTGTGTATGGGTTGAGTTATGATTGTGATGGTGATTTGTGTTTGATGCATGAAATTGAGTTTTTTGATGTTATGCAAGTCTAGTATGGTTTATTGATGGTTTTAGTAAGATTGTTTGGAGTGGAAAAGGGTAAAGTATGTTGTTTGTTGGATGTGGTGTTGTTGGTGACGGAATCAAGATTTTTGGCTTGACACGCCCATGAGCACGGCCAAGTTTTTGGGCTTGTCAATGGTTCTATTTTCTGGATGGGTGACACGACCAGTGACATGCCCATGTCACTGAGCATGTCACAGCTTCTGTGTTGGAGTAGTATTGACATGTCCATGTCACTGAGCGTGTCATAGCTACTGTGATATTGGTGGATTGGCATGTCCAGTGACACGCCCATGTCACTGAACGTGTCATAGCCACTGCGTTGAGGGAGAATTGACACGGCCAGTGACATGCCCATGTCACTGAGCGTGTCAAAGCTTCTGTGTTGTGGGTTTAGGGCACGGTCAGGGACATGCCCGTGTTATTGAGCGTGTCATGTGTAGAGTTTGCCATAGTTGGTTCTTATGCTTATTAACTTATGTGTATCTCTAAGTGAGTGTGTATAATCACTTTTGGATTAGGTTTTGAAGAGATTGAGTTGCCCTAATCTAAGTGTTGAAGGATTCTTAGAAGTGGTTAGATTGGTGTGAGTTGCTCTTGAGGTAAGTACAAACCTTACATGGTTGCATACATTTATATAACTTTGAAACTTAACACATTTGGTTGTAAATGTGTTAAGTAATCTATTACATTGTTGATAAAATTGACTGATGCTATGATTTGCATAATGTGAAAGATAAAATGATCATTCAAAATGTATGTATAATGCAATTGGTTGTGTATACCCTAATGATGAGATGTGAAGCCATTGTTGTTGGCTATAATGATGCAAATGAAATAATCGGGGCATGATTGCCTAGATGATTATGAGAAAATGAGAATGGAATTGATAATGAAATAATAAAAGAATTGTGTGCCTAATGTGTTATTCAATTTTTAGAGTTTTGTTGTTGGTGGCATGCCTAAAAGTAACAATCCCTTGAAGCTGGGTTGGGCTTGGTCCTTGAAGCCAAGTTGGGTTGAAGTTTAGCATGCTTAACTCCCCTTGAAGCTTAGTTGGGCCTAGTCCTTAAAGCCTAGTTGAGATATTACATATGAGATGTTTCTTATTGTGATAATGAATCGCCTAATAAATGTCATTATTGAACCAAAACATTAACTTTGGAAGTTGAATGGCATATTAGTTTCTTTTGGGCCCATGCTTGTCTTTGTTTAAATATGAATCATGAATGATGAAACAAATGAATAATATAATTTAATAAGGTTTTAAAATATGATATTCTTGTGGATTGTTTATAATATTTGAAAGTATGACATTTGCATTACATTAAAGCATATTGTTATCATGGTTTGTACCACTAAGCCGTTGGCTTAGCGCTATTGTGGTTCATCGCGCAGGTGGCAGGGCAGATCCGGTTGAACTAAAGAGTTCAGCTAGACCGAGCCGAGTCTAGGCTTGTGAAGTCTTGATTTTTGGACTTCAAGATCAAAGATGAACTGCCAAACATGTATAAACTTTATATTTTGTACATATTGATATGTATGTATATATATGTATATACCGCTACATTTTTTGCTGCATAATAAATAAATTTTTTACCTATTATGTTTTATAAAACAATTTAAATGTTTTAAGTCTTTCTTATATTGTTAAATTGAAAGATTGGTTTGCTTTAAAATAGACAGTGATATTCCTATATCTGGTATACGTATATTACATATGTGGGTGTATGTGATGTACGTATATTGGGTATAGGGGTGTTACACATTTCTTCCATAAACAAGATCGTTGACATTTTTGGGATAAAATTGGGTGAGCAAAGAAAGCTTGATTGAGGAGTTGGGGGCTTGAGAGAGTGAACATTCCATCTTTCAATAGGAGAGCCATTGATTGAAGAAGGCTTGTTAGTTCTTCATCATATTCAAGGTGGAGCAAGGACCAAGACTAGAAGTTCAACTCTTAGAATCTTCAAAGGGGTTTTATATTCTCTCTTTTAATTAATTTCTAGATTGTTATTGTTTGTTAAGAACATTAATATTTCAATGTACAATTGTGATTTGATTTATATTGAGATGAATATTTATTTTAAATTGATGATGTTGAGCTAAATTACTCATGCCTAGGGTTTGTAGTAGATTTAATTGAATGACTTGATTTGATATTTCCACTAATATACCTTGCTGTTGGTTGATTGCATTGGATTAAATGTTAGGTTGATAGATTTGCTACCTATTGATATCTAGATATTGAATAAAGGACCGAGAGGTGAAATTTGATATTGGAACTATGCAATTAACTACCCTAAGAATAAATTAGAAATATAAGTTCTAGGGTTTTATTAATTTACAATTTCAAAACAATTGGTTATTGTTAATTCATGAATGTAAAAACTAATGAATTGATAATTACTAATTAAACTTAAGGAACAAATTAAAATACAAGGCCATGTTAATGGATAATTTAAGAGTTAAGATTTGATTAAATTGATCTACAACCCTAGGCACCATTCCTAGAATTGTATTAATATTGCACAACCATTACACACATTACTTTTAGATTTAAATTATTCTTTCACCATTCCAACACATCACACTCTATTTCTTTTAAATTTCTTGCTAATCAAACTATTACAAAGCAATTCCTTCCTTGTGAGATGACCTTGGGGCGATCACTATTGTTGCAACTACCTCATATACTTATAAGTGTCACTTGTAGTAGTAATTAATCAAGCGCAATAGCCTAATAGTGCCGAAGTTGCAAGAATCATTCCACATGGGAGTGGGGGCGAAAATCCCCACTCACAATCACATTTACATATTAATTTCACGTCTCAACACATCACATTATACATATCACATGCTACCACATATCTCATCAACATACCATAAAACATTCATTTATCCATTGTTTATACACATGACAATCTATCACATTGCATCTTTCTCAATCACACATTATCAACATGTTACAACATGCATATATTCTTTATCTCATCATTTTCATTCTTATCATATTTTCATATCTTTACCAATTTACAAATATTTTCAAATTCTATATACTATTTGTATATTTTTCACATATTTCACATTTCATATATTTCTTATTCACATTTTTTCTCATGTTAGCTATTTTCCACATATTCCTTTGCATTATCTATCACATTACTCATTTTCTTATATTTAAACATATTTTATCATTTTTCATATTCCTTAATTATTTTTCCAAGTTTCCTATTCATATAAAATATGTTACTTAACCACATTCACGATATAGCCAATTTTCTCATTTTATTCCATTCTTAACATTTTCATATTTATTTCCCCATTTCCATATTGTATTTAGTATAATATACAATTTTCACATCTTATGTACATCATAATTGTATTAGCCATAATACAATGGCATAGTATTTCATATTCCATGTTTTTAACTCACTTTTAAATGGTACAATACCATACATCATATCAAAATAAATATCAATGTGGCATAAAACATTCATAAAATCACAATGTGTTATGCCAACTTAAATGCAATCCAAGCATAATTCATTAAAGTATATACTAACCTTGGAAATGCTAACTCCAAGCCTATTTCACTCTTTCAACATCAACTTCACCAATGCCATTCTTTACTTTGATTTTACCATTTCACCTTCTTTAATCCTAAACCACATTATAAGTAAAATGTTCCATTAACAACACATTCCTTGTCATTTTAATCAACAAAACATCAATTATATTCATTATACCCAAAATTGCTCCAAAACCCTAATTTTCCTCACTTACTACCTTATTTAAACTTCAACATTTCATATTCTTTTCCATCATTTTACCATAGAATCATCATTTATATATCAATATAACATCATTACAAAACATTTTAGCAATTATTGAAAACTCTTATAAAATCTCAAATTTCACATAATATGTCTATAACCCTAATTTCAACCCAACTTACCCATATTAAATTTTCGACCATAAAATCACCATACATATATTAAAAGAACACTAAATTTATCCATTACCATAATTATAATTATCCATATTAGAAACCGTAATTACACATATTCATTACCAAACCCTACTCCCATCATTTATGCTCATTTCAAACAATCAACCACTAAGTTATCATTTACTCATTATTTTAACATCATTTCTATCTATTTTAACAATTTAGAATCACTTTATCTCTCTACCCAAATCTTACATAACCTTCAAACTAAAGAAAACAAGCATAAAATAGAAAATACTTACTTGAATCCTTTGTAAATCTTCAAAATCACCTTAATTTCTTTGAATTCTTTAAGAAATTAGGTATAACAAATAATGGAGCTCTTCACTTCCCTTGGCTATGGTGGCCAAATGTGATGGAGAAGAAGAAGATGAGGACCCATTTTTTTTTGTTTCTTTCTTCTTCACTTATTAACCATATATAATAATATAATTAATTATTTAATTATTTTACTTTTAATAACAACCACTTATTTTTCTCTCTTCTTTTGACTTTCTTTTTCTTTATTTATTTATTTAACAACTTTTCATCCATAATTATACATATATAATAATTAAATAAATAATTTCCACCAATCAACTTTCTTCCTTCTTTGACTTTCTTTTATTATTATTATTATTATTATTATTATTACTACTACTACTACTACTATCCACTTTTCCAATACCAAATTATATCTTACATATATGTGATGTATATTATATATATATGTATATGTCTTATATATGTTACTTATATTTTACATATACCATTATATACGTATTAAGTAATGTATATACTATGTATATGCAATGTACATTTAATGAATATAACTACCCATATGCACAATTAACGCGTATCCTATATACATATTAAATATACCTTATATATGCATTAAATATACCAAGTATGTAATATATATATCCAACATATACAATTAATATACAATATATATATTATGTATATACTAGGCATACATTATGTATATATTACTTTTGTACTTCCAAATACTTATTTAATTTCTCCAAAATCACGAATATGATAAAAGTAGATTAGGGTTTTAGGTTTGATGGATTTAGGTTTAGGAATTGGTTTTACAAATTAGGGATTAAGGTTTGAATTCTAGATATTAGGGTTTAGGGAGCTACGATTTCTTGAACTATGGTTTTTGGAGATTGATGAACTGGTGCTAGGGTTTGGTATTTTACAAAATTAGGGGTTAAGAAATTATACCATTGATTTAAACCTTGAGCTACCGGATGAGAAAATATGGATTGAGTTTTTATTTTATAAAATATGAAATTGAAGTCTTAGCAATTAAGCTACTGGATTAAAGTGACAATCAAAACAAGCAATCAAAATGTTTAAAAGAAAAGAAAAAAAATAGTTATTGTATGTTTTAAACAAGTTAAGTTTAGAAAATAAAACTTATTTTGAAGGCTCCACCAAATTGAATAGGCTGATTTAAGCTACTGCCTACACCAATTGACGCAGACCCTTAGCAACGATGGTAGCAAACCCAACGTATAACAATGGTAGAGAACTCCTTGAAACTTGATAATCACCTCCTAAGGAACCCAACACCTATAAAGAGACGCGAACTCACTATGATTGAAGGATTTAGTTGGTAAGAAGAAGGAAAATGCCACAACTCTTGTTGATAAGTAAACCTAATTCTTGATGCAAAGAAAGAATTAAAGAATCCAATCTAATCTCTCTCACACAAAAATTCACAAGAAGAACTTGTAGAAGAATTCGAAAATTTTTATTAATTGTTGTTGTGTGAAATTCGGCCTAATAGTGCCCTTAAATAAGGGTTACAAAATTCCTAATTGCATATGAAAAATTAAGACTAAAACATTCCTAATTGCATAAGGAAAACATTCCTAATTGCATATGGAAAACATTCCTAATTGCATAAGGAAAACATTAAGTATGGAAATAAAATCCTAATCCACTAAGGAAAATATAAAGTATGGAAACAACCAAACTAATCCCTTCAACATAAGAAACGCCCCACACTATTTGGGCTGTCCATGGGCCTTAAATTACTTCCCAAGGCTTTATATGAACCCCCATGGACCTTTCTTGCACGTTGGACCTTTCTTTAGCTAGCCTTTAGCTTCCACACTAAGCATCATAATCAGCTTTGGTGTGCCTTCTTCAAGCTCTATCTCCATCTTCTTGAATGATAATTCTTGAAGCTCTTTGGAAATCTCTTCTTGAATATGCAAAGCCATACTAGCTTGATATCTCTTTGCCTTGCTCATAGTGATTGGTCCACTTGCTAGCTTCAAGGGATCCTTTCTTGCATCATTCTCCCCCTCTTCAAAAAGATTTGTCCTCAAATCTGAATCATCAAAAGGAGAAAGATCACTTACATTGAAAGTAGCACTAACATTATACGTACCTGGTAAGTCGATCTTGTAGGCATTGTCATTAATCTTCTCTAGCACTTGGAATGGGCCAGCTCCCCTTGCTTGCAACTTGTTCTTCCTTTGGTTAGGAAACCTCTCTTTTCGAAAATGCACCCAAACCCAATCTCCTACTTGAAACTTCATCTCACGTCTCCCTCTATTTGCAGAATCAGCATATCTCTTGTTCCTTTTCTCAATATTCGCCCTTGCTTTCTCATGCATCTCTTTCACTAATTTAGCTTTCTTCTCACCATCTAAACTAACAAGCTCATGAGAAGGTAAAGAAAACTGTTAGTGGGTTAAAACCATAAACAAGCTCAAAAGGTGAATATCCTATAGAAGAATGAAGAGCACGATTATAAGCAAACTCAATAAATGGCAAATAATCTTCCCAAGAACTCAAATTTTTACCCACTAAAGCTCTTAACATGGTACCTAAAGTTCTGTTTACTACTTCTGTTTGTCCATCCATTTGAGGATGACAAGTGGTGGAAAATAACAACTTGGTACCTAACTTTCCCCAAAGCACACGCCAAAAGTGAGACAAAAACATGGTGTCTCTATCAGAAACTATGGATTTTGGTATCCCATGAATTCGAACCACCTCCCTAAAGAAGTGTTCGGCCACTAAACTAGCATCTTCACTCTTATGACATGGGATAAAGTGTGCCATCTTACTAAACCTATCAACAACCACAAATATGCTATCTCTCCCCCTCTTAGTCCTTGGTAATCCTAAAACAAAGTCCATACTAATGTCCATCCAAGGAGAACTAGGAACGGGTAATGGCATATACAAACCATGAGGCATAGATTTAGACTTAAATTGTCTACAAGCCAAACAAGCCTTACAAATCCGAATTACATCCCTTTTCATATTTGGCCAATAAAAGTGTTCATTCAGCATGTCTAAAGTCTTATCAACTCCAAAATGCCCCATCAAACCCCCACAATGTGATTCTAATACTAGTAAATCTCTCATAGAACATCTAGGCATGCATAATTTCGAACCCTTAAATAAAAACCCATCATGTCTATAGAAAGAATTAAAAGCACCATGCTCACAAGCATCATAAACATTGCCAAAATCAGAATCACCAACATATAAGTCCTTTATACATTCAAATCCAAGCAATTTAGTACTCAAAACATTAAGTAAAGTGTACCTCCTTGAAAGTGCATCTGCCACTACATTGTCTTTACCTTGCTTGTATTTGATCACATAAGGAAACTTCTCAATCTTCACAACCCATTTTGCATGTCTTTTATTCAACTTGCCTTGCCCTCTCAAATGCTTCAATGATTCATGGTCTGAATGGATCATGAATTCCTTGGGCAGCAAATAATGCTCCCATACTTCCAATGCTCTCACCAAAGCATATAGCTCCTTGTCATAAGTTTAATAATTCAGCTTTGCTTCATTAAGCTTTTCACTAAAGTATGCAATGGGCTTCTTCTCTTGCATCAAAACAGCTCCAATACCTACACCAGAAGCATCACATTCAATTTCAAAAGTAGAATCAAAGTTAGATAAAGCTAAAATGGGTGTAGTAGAAAGCTTCTCTTTCAAAGCATCAAATGCTTCTTGTTGCTCCTTGCCCCAAACGAACCCCACTTCTTTCTTGATTATGCTAGTCAAGGGGGCTGCCAATGTAGAGAAATTAGGGACAAATCTCCTATAGAAGCTTGCTAATCTGTGAAAACTCCTCACTTCTGTCACACTTGAAGGATTCGGCCACTCTTGGATAGCTTTCACCTTCTCTTGATCAACTTCAATTCCCTGCATACTTACAATAAAACCAAGAAAAACAACCCTATTTAGACAAAAAGAACACTTCTTAAGCTTAGCATAAAGGTTTTGCTCCCTAAGGATTTCAAGCACTTTCCTAACATGTTCAACATGTTCTTCCTCAGTTTTGCTATAAATCAGAATATCATCAAAGTAAACTACCACAAACTTACCTAAATAAGCTCTCAAAACATGGTTCATTAATATCATGAAAGTACTAGGTGCATTAGATAAACCAAAAGGCATAACTAACCATTCATACAAACCATATTTCGTTTTGAAGGCAGTCTTCCATTCATCTCCCGACTTCATGCGAATTTGATGATAACCACTCATAAGATCAATCTTTGTGAAATATTTCGCCCCCTGCAATTCGTCCAACATGCCATCAAGTCTAGGAATGGGATGTCTATACTTCACAGTAATCTTGTTCACAACCCTACAATCAACACACATCCTCCAAGAACCATCTTTCTTGGGTACTAATAAGACTGGAACGGCACAAGGACTAATGCTCTCGCGAACCAAGCCTTTCTCTAAAAGCTCTTCAACTTGTCTTTGCATCTCTTTTGTCTCTATAGGATTGCTCCTATATGCTGGCTAGTTTGGAATTGTAGAACCGGGTATGAAATCAATTTGATGTTCAATCGCTCTTAATGGCGGCAAACGACTAGGAAGGTCTTCAGGAAACACATCCTTAAAATCCTGCAACAAAGACACAAAACTAGAAGGTAAAGAATCAAGAGATTCTTCACTGTCAGCAAGTAACAATTCTTTATACATAATAATGAGTACAGGCTGCCCTACATCTATCTCTCTTGCTCTTACATAAAAAGTAAGTTTTGCTTTTTCTCCTTGCTTATTTTCTCTCACCCAATGGGCCATTTATTTGTTTGCTTACTTTCTTTTGACTCTCGGCCTCTTTTCCCTTTCTGCACTCACTCACTTTATTATTTTCTCTCTCCCTACCCTTAGAATTACCCTTGGGTGTTGAAGAAACATCATTGGCCAAATTTGAACCCCCTTGGTTCATGTTGGCCGAAACTTCTTTCTCCCTCTCTAGCATCCTCTTATGATCTTCATACACCTCATGAGGTGATAATGGTGCTAGAACAACCTTCTTTCCTTCATAAGTAAAGGTATACTTATTAGAAAAGCCATCATGTTGTGCCCTTCTATCATGCTACCATGGTCTTCCTAATAGCAAATGCCCAGCTTGCATTGGCACTACATCACACAAAACCTCATCTTTATACCACCCAATGGAGAATGGTACCTTGACTTGCTTCAATACTTTTACTTCCCCAGCGTCATTGAACCATTGCAACTTGTAAGGGTTGGGATGTTTAAAACAAGTTAACCCCAATTTATCCACCATTGTAGTACTAGCAACATTGGTACAACTTCCACCATCAATGATAAGTGTACAAACCTTACCATTCACCAAACACCTAGAGTGGAAAAGATTCTCCCTTTGATCCAAGCCTTCTTCCTTGACTTGAATATTCAAGGATCTTCTAGTAACAAGCATCTCTCCATGTTCAGCATTCAAGACTTGATTCTCCCAAGCCTCTTCATCATATTCGGCCCTATCACCACATTCAGCCTCCTCTTCTTCTTCATGTTCAGATTCTGATTCAATTTCCCCTTCATGGGTAGCAATCATCACCCTCTTATTTGGACATTGAGAAGCAATGTGTCCACTTCCCAAACACTTGTAGCATTTAATTTCCCTACTTGGAGTAGGTCTAGAAGGTGTTTCCTTGGCTGTTTTTGCATCCCCATCATTCGGCTTCTTGAAATTAGGATTGTAGGAAGAATTCTTTTGGAAAGAACCCTTGTAATCCCCTTTGTAGGAACCTCCACTCGAACTTGAACCCTTAAAGTTTGAAAAATTTCCACTAGCTTTAGAGTAGCCAGTTTTCAAAATAGCTTTATTCTTCAATCTTCTCTCTATCTTCATGGCCTTTTGAACTAACTCTTCCATTGTGTTGAATTCATACATCTCCAATTCATTAGCTATGTTCAAATTCAATCCCCCAAGAAATCGTGACATCTTTTTGTCCTCATCTTCATCAATATTTGCCCTAGCCATGATCATCTCAATCTCTTTGTGGTACTCTTCCACACTTCTTCCACCTTGAACTAGTCTTGCTAGTCAAGGTTGACCATTCAGGAATAGGCCTCATACCTTTCCCTCTTCTATTAGCTTTCAATTGATCCCACCAAAAGGTAGCATACCCCTTGAACTCTACGGCTGCCAAAACTGATTTCTTCTCTTCGGTGTAGTTATGGCATTCGAAAATCTGCTCAACTTTCCTCTCCCATTCTATGAACTCTTCTGCATTGTTCTTCCCTTCAAAGGAAGGAATCTTCATCTTGATGGAAGTAAGGTCACCATCAGTGGTAGGTTGATTTCCACTTTCATCTTCATCTTCTACCCTTTCGGCTGCTTCTAGGGCTTCAAGATTTCCTTGCCCTTCTCTCCTAAGCACTCTTCTAGCTCGCATTATGGGATTTGGATGTGCGGCTGGCTGCCCTTGTTGCACTTGCTGAATTTGTTGTGCTTGTCATGTTGCATTCTCTTGCAATCTAGTATCCATCATCTCCATTCGACCAAGCATTGCTGCCAAAGTCTCATTAAGACTAGCCAAGCTTTCGGCCATAGCTCCTTCTTTGCTAGTCTCTTCTCCTTTTCTAGCCTTGTTAACAAACAAACAAACTCAAAGAAACAAGATTAGTAATAATCAAAATTCACTTAAGTGTTTAGAATTACCTCACTTTTCTTGTCTTCCTTGATTTACACTTTAGAACCAAGCTCACCAACCAACAATTGTCAAGTCGTTCAAGAAACTAGAACCTAAATCCTAGAACTAGATAGAAAACAAGACAAGTATCCGGAGGCAATGCAAGGTAATTTGCACTACACGATATAGAACCAAGTATCGACACAAGCAAATGATACTTAGTAATGTAATGGAATTAAAAGCTAGATAAAGAAATTAGAAATAATGAAGCCAATAAACAAGACAAATTTGGATATAATGAATCAAAAACAACCCACACTTGGCAAGCTGCTTTATGGACCTAATCAATTCTACCCAAAATGCTAGCTTCTAGACTCTAATTCCCACTTATAACACTCAAATAACATGAATATTAAGGTCTGATTTTCGAATTCCAAAAGCCCCTCAAAAGGTGAAAATTTTCGCCCAAAAATTTTATTACTTCTCACCCACCTAGATCTGATCCTTAGCACCCAAATAGCAAGAATATCAAACAATTTTTGTTGAGGTGATTTTTTTTTACTTCCTCTCACTATCCCCTTAATTCGGGACTTAATTTACTCCCAAGGACTTTTCAAAATCTGGACTTAATTCGCAACCCCAGATTCACTCAAGACCAAATCGAAATCAAACTTGAACATAAACTCTAGCTTTTTCTTCTTTCAAGAACCCTAATTCTTAGTTTCGAAATTCTCCAAGAATCCTTTCCTAGGTTTCGTTTTCACCCTAAGAATACCCTCCTTCAATTCGGCCTTGATCAGAATTGATACATGACTTTTTTTCAAAAATTAAATACTAGACTCTCTAAGAACCCTAAAACGCAGAAATTTAAAAGACCTAAATTAACAAACCCTAGAAAGACAAAGTAGATAAAAATTACCTTGTAGCAAGGCTCTGATACCAAATGACGCGGACCCTTAGCAACGATGGCAGCAAACCCAACGTATAACAATGGTAGATAACTCCTTGAAACTTGATAATCACCTCCTAAGGAACCCAACGCCTATAAAGAGACGCGAACTCACTATCATTGAAGGATTTAGTTAGTAAGAAGAAGGAAAACGTCACAACTCTTGTTGATAAGTAAACCTAATTCTTGATGCAAAGAAAGAATTAAAGAATCCACTCTAATCTTTCACACATGAAAATTCACAAGAAGAACTTGTAGAAGAATTCAAAAATTTTTATTAATTGTTGTTGTGTGAAATTCGGCCTAATAGTGCCCTTAAATAAGGGTTACAAAATTCCTAATTGCATATGGAAAATTAAGACTAAAACATTCCTAATTGCATAAGGAAAACATTCCTAATTGCATAAGGAAAACATTAAGTATGGAAACAAAATCCTAATCCATTAAGGAAAATATAAAGTATGGAAACAACCAAACTAATCCCTTCAACATAAGAAACGCCACACTATTTGGGCTGTCCATGGGCCTTAAATTACTTCCCAAGGCTTTATATGAACCTCCATGGACCTTTCTTGCACGTTGGTCCTTTCTTTAGCTAGCCTTTAGCTTCCACACTGAGCATCATAATCAGCTTTGGTGTGCCTTCTTTAAGCTCTATCTCCATCTTCTTGAATGATAATTCTTGAAGCTCTTTAGAAATCTCTTCTTGAATATGCAAAGCCATACTAGCTTGATATCTCTTTGCCTTGCTCCTAGTGATTGGTCCACTTGCTAGCTTCAAGGGATCCTTTCTTGCATCACCAATCCAAGGTTTTCTAGCCTAGCAAAGTAAAGACAATGGTTACTGTAACATTCGTATTTTATAAAAATTAAATTAAATAAATTAAGTAAATATTCTAAATGGAAAATTAAAGGATTAAAAGTGAAAAAGTAAAGAGTATATGTGAAATATATATTAAGTATACATAACATATATAAAAGCCAACTCTTGAATAGAAAAGTCAAAAGTCAAGTGGCAAAATAGTAATTATACTTTGTAAAATTAAAATTAATTAAATAATTTTAAAAAAAATTAATTATGGATGGAAGAGGTAATTTTTTAATTTTTAAATAAATAAAAAAATTAATTAATTAAAAATATATAAAATAATATATATATGGTCATATTTTTAGTGAAAGGAAAGAGAAATTAAAAAGTTGATCTTCATCTTCTTCTTCTTCTTCAAGTGGAGGCCGAACCTCCATAGGCTAAGGAATCAAGCTTTTTTCTTCTTCCATGCTTCCATAATTTAAGAGATTTTAAGGATTTAAGTGGAATTTTGGAGATTTTTCCCATAAATAGTAAGTTTTTCATCTTATTCTTTGGAATTCCATGAAATTGTGAATATGTGGATTTTGGGATTCTGTCTTAGCATGATTTAATTAGTTGAATGAATTTGTATGAAGCTATTTTGATTAGTTATTAATGGTTCTTAAATTGGATTGGAGGAAAGATGAAGTTTGAGTTGAGTTTGGTTGTAAGAGTTGATTTAGGGTTATGGAAAATTTGGACTTTTGAAATCATATGTTTTAATTGTGAAAATGGATTCTATATGTATTGTTTTGATGCATAAACAAGGATTTTAAAGTCAAATGATGAATTTAGCCAAGTTTGGTTAGAGATTGGATAAGGTAGTGTTGAATTCAGGATTTTTGGAAGGAAATTTTCAAAGTATTGATATTTGTTTGATTTTAATGTTTAAATAATGTTATTTAATGATGTAAGTGATTAAAATAAGATTGGGTTAACAATTAGAATGAGTCGGAATGCAGAGCCTTAATTGATGAAGGTTATGGCATTTTAGTTTATATAAAAAGCATGTGTTTATTTAATGTGATTGGTTAAAAAAAATGTTATAATGTGTTTTTAATGATGTAAATAAACTTAAAACACCAATTTACATGGATTAACATGGATTATCAATGTTAAAGTAAGGTTAGAAATTTTTTTTGAATTTTATATGATTGATGTTTAATTAAGATTTAATGTTTTAAATGCCTTGAAATGTGATTCTAAATGATGATATTTATTTATATTTTGAATAGGCATTAAGAGGAAGTGAATTGCTAAACCATAGTGTTAAAGGGCAATTTGGAAGTGAAGGTTGGGGAGTGATTTTGAGCTTGTATTTGAGTGCTAATTGAGGTAAGTATAAAATCTTGATGATTTAGATGTATTGGTATTAAATTTGGCCTAACACATTTTGGATAGAAAATGTGTTAAGCTACTTGCAAAATGAACATTCAGGAATATTGTGTTATAACATGTGAATTGTTATGTATGTATTATATGCATTATGAAAAGCCATTATTAATGGCTAAAATTAATAAAATGTGATTTATGTGTATTATATGACAATGACCCAAAAATATTTGGATAATGTGACATTAATGTGAAATGACATACTTTGTGATGAAAGGATAAGATATGATGAATTAAAATGAGTTGACGTTGATATGAATGAGAAAATGAGAAAATGAGGCAATGTTTGATTTGCCTTCGGGGCTAGATGCTAGGCGTCACTGATATATGATTTGCCTTCGGGGCTAGACACTGGGTGTAAATATAGACCAAAATAATAACTCTGAGATTTGAATAATATATTAATTTGTTTAGGCCAATACTTGTGTATGTGTTTATGTGAATTATAAAAAATTGAATGATTATGTTTTAAAAGTTGAATTGTATGCCACATTGTGAAATAACATGCAAAAGTATTATGTATTATCATTGTTTTAAAGTTTTATCATTATCGAAGTTTGTACCGCTAGGCTTTTAGATTAGCATGATTGTAATTTATCACACAGGAAGCATGGTTGATTCGGCAGATCCGGAGAGTTCTTCTAGACCAGGTTAGGTCTAGACTTGAGGTTGATTGAGTGAATTTTTGCTACTTCAAGATCAAGACAGTTGCCATCATGTTTATATTTTACATTATAGTGCATTATGTTATTATGTATATTATAGTTATGTTTTTGAGTACATGGTAAATTATAAAGATATTTTGGATAAATTGGATAATGTGAGGTTGTGCATATGTATTTTGATATATATATATATATGTATAAGTATAAATATTTTGAGGAACTTGGAGAAATTGAGTATTGGTGAAATGTGTGATTTATTGTTTATTGGGAGTGTGTATTTATGCAAGTTAGTAATTGTTGAATTTTTGGAACGTCCTATTTCCAGAACAAAACTTTAGCAAATTTTTTCCAAAGATTTTTATATAAAATGCTTATTTTAGGAATCTATAATTAATAAAAAAATATTTTATTTACTATTTAAGTATACATTTTAAGGTGTTTGGGATTTTTAATTGGGAATATATGAATTTTTATTAAATCGGGTTGTGACACTATTATACTACATATGCATATTTTACATATACTAGGTGTATGTATTATATGTATATAGGGTATAAGGGTGTTACATTTATTTTAGTATCAGAGCCTCGGTTTGAGGTTCTCGACCTAGGTGAATTTTTAGAGAAAGAAAATATAAATTTTAAATATGATTTTAAATTGTGATACATGCATTGGCAGTGATGTTTTATCTATTCTCTGATGTGGCAATGTCTGTTCAATGTAACGGATATAAGTTGAGATACTGTCCCAGACCCATAGATAAGAGTAATGCAGTAGAAGCATCATTTTAGAGATTTTAAATTAAGGACCTTTGGAGCTTTCACTTAAAAAAATTTATTAAAATTAAATTAAGATTTATGATTGATTCAATTGATGAATAAGTGAAATTAAGGAAAATAATCAATGAAATTATTTAAGATATGAAATAAAAAGTTTGAGAAATGAGTATAATAGTTACAAAAAATTTTTTATGGGTGTTGTAAAGTGATATTGTTCGAATTTTAGGGCAAATCTAAAAATATTGGATGAGCTTAAAAATTTAATGGAAAGTTTTTATATATGTTAGAATCTAATGTATAGAAGTTCATAATTTTTAAAGATGAATTACTAATTAAAAAAAATAGAAGAACACATTGTTGGAGTAGTTCCACCAACTCAGAATCTATAGAAATTGAGAAACATATTTAAAAACTATGGAAAAACAACCCAAAAAAATCCAAAAATTTTACATATAATATTATATGAATTCCTAGAACATATGGTTAAAATTTTATGAATATTTATTAAGATTTGCTACCTGAAAAAAATAGATAACCTGGTGCTGCCAGAGGAATTATTAAAGAGACAGATTTTGTGGGTTTGAAAAACTTAATTTTTAAATATATAAAATCAGCTTGGAAAAATCTAAAATTTTAAATATAAGTCCATATATGTGTTGAGTGTACATGGTTAAAAATTTAAAATCTTTTATAAAGAATTGGTGAGGAATGGAAAATTGAAAAGTGAGACTGATATGAAACTAAGGAAGTCATGTAGATTTATATAAGTGAGTAATAAATTAATAAATTAATCTCATGCGACAAATGAATGAAGAAAATTATAAAAATTTATATATGGATGGTAGAGGTATGAAGAAGGAATATAAAGTTTTTAATAATTTAGAACAAAGAGTTCATAACTAAATTAAAGAAAGAAATGGTATATGATAGTGAATTATTTATCATAGAAGTATTTTGAGGATTTATTAATATGATGCATAGTATTGATTAATTCAAGATTGACTATGACTAAGAATTAAAATGTTGTTATTTATATTTAAAAATTAAGATATAAATCTATATAAATGGATTACTAAGTTAAAGCGAGTTGAGGTTATGTATACAATCCATATTCAGTTGTATGATTGAGATGTGTTCATTGATGCGTTATGCGGAGATGAATATTATGAGAAAGGGTAATAAACGTGTTTTGAAATATTTAAGGTGGATGTAAAGATTTAATAATGGATATAAAATGATTGTATAATAAATGACTTTTTTAATTTATTTCATCAATAGTAGTTGACTGACTAATCAAGACATGATCTAATTGATTTAAGTGGATGGAGTAAATTAAAACATAAGGAGTAGATTGTGGGAGTAGTTGTAATTGATATTAGATGTTTATCAAAGATAACAATGAGATTAATTCATTGGAGGAGTTTGAAAGTGTGATTTATATAAAGAGAATTTGATATTTAAAAAAATGCATAACTGAAATTAAAGAATTTGGAAATTAATGATAGAAATGATCTGAAATGTATGGATGCATTGTTATATTGAATAGTTGAGTTTATGGTTAGAATTCTAAGTTAAAATGTACATTGGATATAAATAAGTGGAGAATTTATATTTATTAATGATCTTTATGATAGATATTATAAAAGTGATTAAGAGTATTTGGAGTAAAAGATTATATGGTTAGTAATGATGATAAATGGTAACAATAATTTTATGGTTAATTATGCAGAAAATGAAGATTAGTATTTAATAATAGTGGAGGCAAATATGGTACTGATTGTTAATCAGTATTGTTAAAGTATGTATATTCATGAGTTTCAAAGAAAAAGAGAGATACTAGAGCAAGTAAATAGAATTATGATTTAATAATCAATGTTTAATAAAAAGGTTAGTGTATAATCAAATTAAAGATAAGTGCTATTGAATGAAACTTAATGTAAGTATATTGATATAAGCTTGTTGGTTTGTTTATGAAAGTTTAAACTTGGAATTTGTTTTAATTGTTAGAGGGTTAGACATTACTTATTTGATTTAAGTAGGAGAAACTAGTAAAAAAAACTTGTTGGATAAATTTAGGTATAATTAATAATTATTGATAAATGAAATCTAAGATTGGAAATAGAGTTTCATTGAGTAGTGGTACAAAATTGGTATGGGAATGGATATGTGTATATATATGAGTTGTTGATGATAATGTTATTGGATCATGTGTTTAGGCTAATAAAGAACAAGTGGATAAGAGTAAATTATTTTAAAACAGAGTTGATATGCATTAACTCTTCATGTAGTAAGAGTTTAGACAATAAATATGAGATTTTGAGATGTCACGGGCGTGTGACCACTGAGATATAGGCATAGCATCAAGATAGGAACTATTTGAGGAAAAGTTGTAGTGAAAGCAGTGTTTATTTGTAACCCATGGGCATGGGCTTCAAATGATACAACTGTGGAATACATTCTGTGAGATTGATAGTTTTATTTCATGAGATATAAGCAAAATTTGTGGTTAATATAGTTGGAACTAATAACCTGATGTTATAAATTTATTTATGACTATAAACAGAGTGGAAACAGAAGAAATTGTAAAAATATGATGAGCTATAAATGTGTGTAAGGAAAGTGATTATGTAAATATGATAACTATATGAAATGTAAGAAGATGATAAATGAGAGGAATTATGAAATGTGATTAAGAGTTACATTAAATGTGTCTGAAAATGGTATAATATGAATAAGTTGATGAAATGATGTTTAAAGTGAATAAGACTAGGGAAAATGAATAAGTTAGGAGATGAACATAAGAATTAATTTGGAAAGATGTATATTTGACTGTATACAAGCATTAGCTTCAATAAGTTGAAATGAGTATTATTTGTGATGTTGGATCCAAAGAGAATTAGGATTTGAAAATAAGTTTGACCTGATAGATTTAGGTCATAAATTGAAACAGAATGATGATTTTAAGCAGGATAAAGGTTGACCAGAATAGAATAAGGCTGTGATATTCATATTGTGATAGTTAGATCAATTAATCGGGAATGTGGTAAGTTTAC
Organism: Garcia nutans; assembly: GCA_947685225.1. Classification (NCBI taxonomy): domain Eukaryota; kingdom Viridiplantae; phylum Streptophyta; class Magnoliopsida; order Malpighiales; family Euphorbiaceae; genus Garcia; species Garcia nutans. The sequence goes on from CANTUV010000044.1 coordinate 25,285,940, forward strand.
AAATAATTATTGAGATTCAAAATACATAGTTGTATTAAAAGTATGAAAGATATGTGATAATGTATATGTTGGGTTGATGAATAACCTATGGGAATGAATCTTAATAAGAAAATAAGATTTCGTTGTTGTATACTGGTGATATTGAATCAATATGTGGTAATGATATAAAGAATGAGATCAAAGTGAAAATGTGTAAAATTATTGTGTTAAGACTTGTTAATTGGGAATTATTATCATTTGTAGTTTTTACAAATAACTATTTGTAAATACAAGCAAGGGATAATTAAATAGAGATACAATTCTGAAAATGACTGTGATGACTAAATAGTTAGTATTAAGGTATAAGTCATTAACCTTTAAATTTAAGGTTATGAGAGTATATTTTCGTTAAGATAATGAAGTGATAAAATATCTTTAGTGTAATAGATATGTGATGCATATATACTAAAGAGATGAACTAATTTTGTCTAAGGACAATTCAATTGATGATATAATAATTTATTGTGATTGTTTGATTAAATAGAAAGTATAATGATGAGTTATGAAATTGTGAAAAGGTAATTGAGAATGATCCTAAGTGGAGAGTAAAAATTATGTAACTTGATGAAATGATGATTTGATAAGATGATTAATTTCATAAGAGATTTAAGATTATATTTTAATTTGGATAGTTTATTACCGTACTGGATAATTTTGAGTACGAAATTATTTAAGGAGGAGAGAATTGTAACATCCATAATTTATAAAAATTAAATTAAATTAAGTAAATAATTTAAATGAAAAATTGAAGGAATAGAAGTGAAAAATTAAAGAGTATATGTGAAATATATATTAAATATACATAACATATATAAAAGTCAACTCTTGAATACAATAGTCAAAAGTCAAGTGGCAAAATAATAATTATACTTTGTAAAGTTAAAATTTATTAAATAATTTAAAAATAAATTAATTATGGATGGAAGAGGTAATTTGTGATTTTTTTAAATAATTAATTAATTAATTAAAAATATAATAAAATAATATATATATATAGTCATATTTGTAGTGGAAGGAAAGAGAAATTAAAAAGTTGATCTTCATGTTCTTTGTCTTCAATTGGAGGTCGAATGTAGACCCTTAATTTTTGACCCAATCCGGTCCGTCGGGCCAGCAGCACCTCACCGGCAGGCCTGCGGGCGAAATAATTTCCCGCAAGAAATTCCTGTGGGCGACTGCGGGAGAGTTATTTCGCCCGCAGGAATTTCCTGCGGGCGAAATAACTTCCCGCGGGCGAGTTATTTCGCCCGTAGGAATTGAAATAACTTTCCCGCAGGAATTTCCTGCGGGCTGGGGCCCCCACACACCCAGCCACGGGCCCGGCCGCAGTTTTTTCCAGCGTATAAATTTTTGACGCAAAATTTTTGAAACCTAATCCAATTAGGTTTTAATTTTTTTTTATTAATATTAATTGCCGTGTGGAATTAGGAAGAAATAACCTAAAAACCACTATAAATAAGGATCAATTAAAAAAAATTAGGGAGGAAAAAAAAAGAGGCAGTGAGCTTGATCTTTTGAAACCAAATTAGTAAAGGAAAAGGGAAACTCAATTCAATCGATCTTTAAAGCAGCAGTAGCATGGATTAAGCAATTCAAAGGCAACCAAGGCTTGTTTTTAGAGCTAGTTCATCCAAGAAGAATTATTTTTGGAAGAATCAACAAAAGAAGGTATGTTAAATTCTTTTTGATTTATGTTTTACAGTAGCCAAATTATGCAATTAGGGTTTTTTATCATTTCCTTTAAGTAGTTTATCATTTTTCACCATAATCATCAACTTACTAATACTTTCCCAACATGAACATAATATCAAATCTTCCTAAACATAGCCTAATACCTAATTCTAATGAAAGAATAAGACTTAGGATGGTATCTTACCTTATTTCCTATTGAATTTCACTTGAAAAATGGCTTAGACTTGAAAATTTTCTCCTTGAAAATGGAAGAGAGGGGGGAGCACGACCTAAGGAAGAAGAAAAGTGGCAATGGTGGTGTTTTTTGATCCTTTACTTGTATTTGGAAGACCAAAATTAGTTGTTTATAATTTAATTTCCATTTAATTAATTTGTTTATTTTCAATGGCCATGATTTGTCCAACCCATTTGGACTTAATCGCTAGGATTTGGCCACTTGAAAGTGGCTTTTTGTTCTTTTAAATTTTGCCCCCAAAGTTATATTTAATTACAAAATCGTCCCTCCGGTGAAAATGTCCAAAATGCCCTTGTCGAAAAATAGCCCGTAACTTACAAACCGTGCGTTTTCAAAAAAAAATCGTGCGCCACCATTACGACCCGATTAATCCCGAGAACACATTTATGGCATCCGTTAGGGTCACTATTAAGAACCGACACAACTTTTCAAAAAATTATTCTTAGGTCCTCGGCCTTTCGAAAAATTACCTTTAAGTCCCGCCGACTTCATGGGCCTCCTTTGCACACCGATTTTGTTTTTGACTATCTCGAGCCTCTATTTGACCACTTATTTATGTCATTCTTGCCTAATACTCGGCTACCTAAACTTTGGAATGTGACAGTTCTACCTCCCTTAATTTAAGTTTCGCCCTGAAACTTACTTATTCATGCATGATTCTTACGTGTAATTACACATCATCAATATAACTAATAATCTTCACATATACACACATATGTACTCAAGACACTGATTTTAAACTTACGTACCTTAATTTCCTTCTTCTGCTTTATTCTCTTCTACCCTCATGTAATATATCCTGGCTGGCGCTCTCGATTCAGGGCGATCTACTGTCTCCGATCTTGTTCCTATTTGATTACTACCTTTTTCTTTGCCTCTTCCTCTTTCTCGACCTTTACCGCTACTACTTGCTACTTGTGTTCTTTCAGGAACTTTTTAAATCTCTGCCACATTTCTAGGACAATCCTTCTTAAGGTGATCAGTGGCACCACAAAGTATACAAGCTCCAGTAACTAACCAACATTCTCCCTTATGCTTTCGTCTACAATGCTCACACGAGGGGTATGGTGTATATTCAGTCCTTCCAGAACCTTTACTTGATCCTCTGCTTATTCCTTTCATGCTGGCTACAGAGGTAGCTTGAAAATTAGGTCCTTTAGATGGTCTTAAATTCTGCTTTACACTCATAAAGGATCCTTCACCCTTAGTTCTCTTGCTAGCAGACTGATGATTACCTGGGGCACTCTGTGCTTGCTCTCTTTTCTGTTGAATTCTCTGTTGACGATTCCTCAGATTTACTGTAACACCCCCATACTCTATATAAGTACTATACATATACCTTGTATACATGCAGTACGTATATAAAGTATAAGAATGTCACTTTTCATTTCAGATTAAAAACCTTTCCTTTAGTTCCAAACAGTAATACCTTTTACAAACTCATTATACTTTTAATGATATTACATATATATAATGATCTTGTCTTTACCAAAATTCATTTATACATATGAATACATTTTTATCAAAATACAACATAATTAAATTGTACATGTATGCACCACCTTCTAGTTGGTCTCGAAATACTCTTACCCTTCTTGTGGCAAAACGACTTGACTTCAGATCAACGACCTAATTACCTGCTCGATTTACACAACCGCGCTAAGCTCGAAAGCTTAGTAGTACAAATAAATATTATAAACATACATTACAGAAAATCATACTCGTATATTAAATTCATGTATCATTATTTTCTTATCATGTTTTCCCCATTTCAATTACACTTTTTATATGTTTCTACTAATCTCATAATTATATACATATATACATATATCATTAACATAAACCACAATTCCATAACTTACTAGAACATTCATAAAATAATACCCACAATGTCGACATCCATATACATATTACATGTCATATTATACTTTCAGAATCTCATCTTTCAACATAGCTTCTCAGGCCATATTTCTTTTCAATAATTTACTTATGTATTATAATCATAACATACTTCATAACATTACATTTCACTACTTTATTCAATTGTTCCACCATTCATAAATCACATTGAAACAAAGACAAGCATGGGCCCAAAAGACACTAATATGCCATTCAACTTTCAGAGTTAATGTTTTGGTTCAATTATCACATTTATCATTATCATTATCCCAACTAGGCTTCAAGGATTAGGTTCAACCAAGCTTCAAGTGGAACAAAGCATGCTAAGTATCAACCCAACTTGGCTTCAAGGATCAAGCCCAACCTAGCTTCAAGAGATTGTTACCATTAGGCATGCCACCAACAACAAAACTCTGAAAATGGAATATTATATTAGACACACAATCCATTCATTATTTCATTATCAATTTCATTCTCATTTTCTTATCATCATTTAGGCATCCATGCCTCAATCATCTCATTTGCATCATTATAGCCAACAACAATAGCTTCACATCTCATCAATAGAGTATACATAACCAATTGCATTGGATATATATTTTGAATTCATCATCATCTAGGCAAACATGCCCCATTTATTTCATTTGAATTATTATAGCCAACCACAATGGCATCACATCTCATCATTTCTCAATTCACATTAAAGCAATTCATCATTAAAGTATTTATCATAACCAATTGCATTGCACATACCTTTTGAATGATCATCATATCTTTCACATTATACAAATCATAACATTAATCAAATAGTAATAACAATATAGTAGATTACTTAACACATTTATAACCAAATGTGTTAAGTCTAAAAATCATATAAAAGAATGCATCCATGTAAGTTTGTACTTACCTCAAGAGCAACTCAAATCAATCTATACACTTCCTCTTCCAAGAATTCTTCACACCTACGTTAAGGTAACTCAACCTCTTCACAACCTAATCCAAAAGGAAGAATACACACTTACTTACAAATACACATAAATTCCAATACACTAATTCACCTATTAGTCTCATACTAGACCCATAGATCACAAATTACAAACCAAAACCATTATCTAAGTCCCCACAGTCGTGGCCTCACAACCCCACGGCTGTGGGTTAGCAACCGAATCTGCCCACTTTTCTCTAAACCCCCACGGTCGTGTCCCTCACTTGCCACGACCGTGGCACTCATTTTCCACGACCGTGGCATCCATTTTGCCTCTGTTTCTGACCAAACTCATGTATTCTGTGTTTTTAACTTCAATAAACACAAACATATAGAAAATCCAAGATAATAATTGATCAAACTCATAACATACATCAATTACCAATTAATCTAACACTTATATAACTTCAACATATCATAATAATAATCATTATATACATCATCCATATATCAATTATTCAATTTCTCAACTCATTTATATTAAACCCTTACTAAACAATTTCTACAATCCATCATCATCCTCACAAATAACCATATTATCATCATCCAAATACCAATTCAACATATCTATATACTTCAATCTTTCATTATCATCATCTTCACACACTAATCATATCAAATATAAACACAATCAATAGAGATCAACATAAAGAAATGAACACTTGAATTCTTTGCCAAATCTTCAATATCCACCTTCAATTCTCTTAAAGCCCTTAAGAATTTGATGTGCATGAAAATAAAATCACATCTCTCTCTCTCTCTCTCTCTCTCTCTCTCTCTTTCCACGTTCAAGAACAAGAAGAAGAAGAAGAAGAAAGAAAGAAAAATCTTCTTTCTTTATTCAAGCTTATCTTATATATATATATAATAATAATAAAATATCACAAAAATCCTCCACCACAATTTATCCTTCCCTTTGACTTTCTTTTCTTCTTTTTCTCTTATTATTATTATTATTATTATTATTATTATTATTATTATTATTATTATTATTATTAATTATTTACACTTACTTTTCCTACACCAATATATACATCATGTATATGTGATGTATATGTTGATATATGTATATCTCTTATATATTGCTTTTTTATATTTCCCATATTTTTCAAATACCATATATACATATCATCCTTCATATACATGTATCTCTTATAATATTTCCTTTTAATTAACTTATCTTCTTTTGACTTCCATTCCTTTGACTTGTATATGTTATATATATATATATATCTGTATATACAACATATACACTCTCTCTTTACTTCTTTTCTCTTTCTATAAAACATATACATTAAATCCAAATACAACAAAATTTTCAAAACTTTTAGGGTATACTTTGGGATATTACATTTACTTGCACCTTTTCAACATCCAATGCTTTAGCCACCAACTTTGAAAACTCTGTATTATTCAATGCCACTAGCTGTATCTTAATTTCATCATTAAGTCCTTCTAAAAATTTCTCGCATCGCTCAGCTTCAGTTTCTATTCACTTCTTTCCATACTTACTAAGGCGCGTAAACTCCTTCTCATATTCTGATATCGTCATTCTGCCTTGTTTCAAATGAATGAACTCATTGTGCCTTTCAGTCAAATATGCATCAGTGATATACCTCTTTTTAAACTCAGTCTTGAAGAATTCTCAAGTTCGCTGTTCTGGTGGAACCCGCCGCTGCGTGGTATCCCACCATATGTACGCCTCCTCTGTCAGGAGCGAGGTAGCACAAACCACTCTTTCATCCGGAGTGCATTGGAGCTGGTCAAGAACTCTAATGATACTATCTAACCAATATTCTGCTTCCTCAGATCCCTCTTCACGACCAGCCTTAAATTCCTTTGCACCATACTTTCTTAACTTCTCAATCGGGGGTTTCCTATCTCCCTCAGCAGCAGGGCCCCTTCCAGCCATTTGCTTAAAAGCTGTTGCAATCTGCCTAAGATAAGTCTCCAGACCGGGTATTTCAGCTGCTGCTGACCCTGGTCTATGAGCTTCCCCGGCATCTGCAGACCCAGATGCTTGAGATTCTACATTTCGTTCCATAGCTTGCCACGAATCTAGAGACATCCTACATTGACATAAATAGCTATCTGCTTAATTCATGAACATATAACTCGATTATCAATTCCTATCTGGCTATCAATTCCTATCTGGCATGTACATCTACCTATTCATCATATAACTTTCTCCTTACTTTATCTTACATGGCACACATAGTTACTTACTTACTACCTATCTCCCAGAATCGACTAAACCAATGCTCTGATACCACAAATTGTAACACCCCTTCTCGACTTATGAATAAGCTGAGGAGGAATGCTACATCGGGATATGAGCTCTGGTTATGTCAGCTTACTTAATGTTCCTTATAAAAATTTTCCAAAAATTTTGACGGAGTCTCCCTTAAAATTCTAGGTCACAAGTGTCGAAAAAACTGATTTTTCTTATTTTTGAAAAACATTTTGTTTCACAATTCAACTCAAGCACACTCCCAATAATCCACCCTTATAACCTCAACTACAATCCTGCAAGAAGAATTCACACTTCTATATTCACAACCCAACTCAATTTAAAACCATACAGTTATTATACATTACTAGATTTATATGCTACATCAAGTTATCTCTTTGTATTGTTCAAATAAGTACATGCCAGTTTCTAATACCAAAATACAAAATGAAGAGCAGCACCAAACGTTGTTGATGACCGACAGATCGCAGGACTTCTCTGCTCGCTACTGGCTCCTTGCTAATAACCTACGAGTTTAGAAGAAACTAAACTCGCTAAGCATTGCTTAGTCGGTACTTTAACTAATTAAGAAAAATAAATAATAAAAGCATAATGCACTTTTAAAAGCAATGAGTCGTATTGAAAAATAATATCACAGTAAAAACAATCCATACATGTCATATATTCAGTTATTATCATTTTATCAGTTCGCTCCACAAGGTAATTTGGTAGACTAACGTATGGTAAGGAACTAACTGAAACAACTGTATATATATTCTGGGGCTGTGGCCCTAAAAAATTGAGGACCAAGCCCTGTGAAATCTGTGGCCGAAGCCCTCGGACCGGAGTCCTATATAACTCGGGCGATTGCCCTATATAACTCGGACCGAAGTCCTATATAGCTCGGGTCATTCCAAATTCAACTCAACATATTTTTCAGTCATTCTAGACGTATTGAGGCACAACATATCAAAAATTCACTTCAAGAATATTTTTCTATATTTAATTAAAAATCATACAAGTCACAACATTTCACTAATTCTAAAACAGAAAAATTTCAAGAAAATGAACAAACAATTAGTTAAAGTACCAAACCTTGCTTTTCCTTGCTCTTCTTGTCTATTTCACTTCCTTTCCTCTCTAATCTCCTTGATTTCCTATGAATTTAACATGTCACATATGTAAGAACAAACCCTAGATATGAATATTTTGCTACCTTATGATTTTCTAACAATCCTTTACTTATTCTTACTAATAATCACCATTTTCATCATTTCCTTTAAGTAGTTTATCATTTTTCACCATAATCATCAACTTACTAATACTTTCCCAACATGAACATAATATCAAATCTTCCTAAACATAGCCTAATACCTAATTCTAATGAAAGAATAAGACTTAGGATGGTATCTTACCTTATTTCCTATTGAATTTCACTTGAAAAATGGCTTAGACTTGAAAATTTTCTCCTTGAAAATGGAAGGGAGGGGGGAGCACGACCTAAGGAAGAAGAAAAGTGGCGATGGTGGTGTTTTTTGATCCTTTACTTGTGTTTGGAAAACCAAAATTATTTGTTTATAATTTAATTTCCATTTAATTAATTTGTTTATTTTCAATGGCCATGATTTGTCCAACCCATTTGGACTTAATGGCTAGGATTTGGCCACTTGAAAGTGGCTTTTTGTTCTTTTAAATTTTTTCCCCAAAGTTATATTTAATTATAAAATCACCCCTCCGGTGAAAATGTCCAAAATGCCCTTGTTGGAAAATCGCCCAAAATCGCCCGTAACTTACAAACCGTGCATTTTTGGAAAAAATCGTGCGCCACCATTACGACCCGATTAATCCCAAGAACACATTTATGGCATCCGTTAGGGTCACTATTAAGAACCGACACAACTTTTCAGAAAATTACTCTTAGGTCCTCGGCCTTTTGAAAAATTACCTTTAGGTCCCGTCGACTTCACGGGCCTCCTTTGCACACCGATTTTATTTTTGACTATCTCGAGCCTCTATTTGACCACTTATTTATGTCCTTCTTGCCTAATACTCGACTACCTAAACTTTGGGATGTGAGAGTAAGGGCCTTCAACACTGATAAATGGATGGCAGATTCGATGCTACATAAAATAGTCGACCTAAAAAATATAGTAAAAATCCTCAAGCATATTGTTTGGTTGTTTCCCTACGAACCCGTCTTTCATAGTTCATCCAATAACTCTGAATCGGCTCAATTTTTATCTTAAAGGGATCTTTTAATGAAAGTTCGATACCAATTAACTGTTAGACTTCTTCATATGTCAGAACATCATTGGTAAGAGGGACTGGAAGGCCATAGTAGCGGATACAAGTTATGGTTATATAATCGACTGGGCCAATGGTCATCTCTCCTACAGGTAGATGAAAAGCATGGGTCATGTCCATCCATCGCTCCAACAATGCTTGAACTACACTCCTATCTATCGGATACTCCTCAGATGGTAATTGCAAGATAAAGCTTTCAAAACTGTAATCTCAGACAATCCGTTTTACTTGAGAGGGTGCTACATCATACCATTGTTGGGCTTTATAGACACACCCTCCACCCCAGATAACACAATGATCGCGCTAACACTGTAACACCCTTATACCCTATATACATATAATACATATTTTCAGCATATGTAAAATACGCATATACAGTACAAAAATATCACAGACTGGTTTAATAAAAAAATTTCACGTTTCCAATTAAAATTTTCAAATTATAAATATATAAAAATTAAATAGAATATAAATATTCTTTACTTGTTATAAGAACCCAAAATAAATAATATATATAAAAATCTCTGAAAAAAATTCACCAGAGTTTTGTCTGTATTTTGGACATCCCAAAATTTATCAAAACACAACCTGCAAAAAGAAAACACTCCCAAATAATTTCCAATCACCATCTCAACCATACTTCTCAATTTCACCAAGTTTCTCAAACATTTATATATATATATAATTTAAAACACAGTTACTCTCCCATTTCAAATTCATTGACCCAAACATTCTTTATAATATGCAATATGTAAAATTCAAAACATAACATATTATGCATAATACTCAAAATGTACAATAACATAAAAATATATACATGTTGCTGGTAGTGTTTATGATCTTGACAGCAACTCAACAAGCTTAACTATAAGTCTAGACCCGACCTGGTCTAGAGGAACTCTCTGGCTCAGTTGGGTCTACCCTGTCACCTGTGCGATGGAAATAATCTCTCTAAGCCGAAGCCTAGCGGTACAAACTTTGATAATCATAATATAACTCAAAGCAATACCAATGCACAATGCATTTAGATGTCACATCATTCCACTTTCTTATATTTTTTTAAATATTTTATAATTCACATTAAAACAAAGACAAGCATGGGCCCAAAAAGAATCTAATATGCAATTCAAATTTCAGAGTTACTACTTTGGTCCATAATGACACCATGTGCCATGCCCCGTAGGCAATATATCCACGGATAATGTAACAGCCCCAGTCTCTTGGACCTCAACTCAGCTAGACCCTTAAGCCCCAGTATCTTAGTCCTCAATCTGACTAGACTGCCACAGTTTTTGAGTCTTACGACCCAGTCTTTTCACCCCAAAAACATCATATAAAATTGAATAATATACTAGGCACACAATTTATTCATATTTCTCATTATTAATCTCATTCTCATTTTCACATATTCAATCTAGGCACATTGCCTTATTTCACATTTTTTTTCTCACTTTTCTCATTTTTCACATCTTTCTCATTTTTCTCACTTTTCTCACTTTTCTCATTTTTATCAATATCAATTCTTTTCATTATTACACATATCTCATTTTTGTATTCACAACACATTACCCAATTACTTTGGGTATTTTCACATAATATGCATATTTCATATGTTACACAAATTAGCCATTATCAATGGCTTTTCACAATGCATTTAATACATATATGAAATTACAAATGTCATAGCATATTATTCATACACAATCAATGAACCATGTAACTTAACATATTTTTAAACCAAAATGTGTTAAGTCCAAATGTTATGCAAATATAGACATTATATTCAAAGTTTGTACATACCTCCACTAGCAACCCAAAGCAAGCTAAAAACAACCTTCAATCTAATCTTTCCAACTTGCCCTTCACCACTTGGATGATGCAAATTAACCTCCCTCAATGCCTAAACCAAATGTGATAGCAAATAATCATTTAGTATCACATTTAATGGTATTTCCAACATTAAACCATAATTACACATCACTCCTACAAATTTCCAAAAATTTAGCCTTTCCTTACTTCAAAATTAGAATTCCATTCTACTACAATTAAATTAGTGTTTTAAGTTTATTTATATTATTAAAAACATATTTTAATACATTTAAATCATTTACATTATAAAAATACACTCTTATACACAAAATCTCAAAAATGGCATAACCTTCCTCCATTGAAGGTTTTCCATTCCAACACTGTCCATTACTCATTCAAGCTTATATTCATCACTTTTAACACTAAACAACAAGCTTAAACAAATAAAATCACACAATTCAACCACTTTGGAAAATCACTTTTCCAAAACCCTAAATCTCCACTTCCATTCTCAAACTCCAACCCAACACCACCAAATCCAATATTTGACTTTAAAATACTTGTTTATGAATCAAAACAACTCATTTAGAACCAATTTGCACAATTAAAGTTCATGTTTTCAAAACCCCAAAAATTCATAACCCTAAATTCTCTCTCTTCACCATTCTTTAACCAAACTCCATTATCTCTTCAATCTAACCTTAGAATCATTGTTAACTACCCAAAATAACATCATACACACCAATTCCAGCAATTATAACATACTGCATCAAAATCTTAAAACTCACATAATTCAAATTTCCAAGAAATTCAAAGAAAAGAGATGGAAACTTACTAATTTTGGTGGAGATCACCAAAAATCCACTTGCAACCTGTTAAATCCTTCAAGTTATGGAGTATGGAAGAAGTAAAATCCTTGGTCTATCTCCCATGGAATTTTGGCCAAAGGAAAGAGAAGAAGAAGAAGAAGAAGAAGAAGAAGAAGAAGAAGACTTTAATATTTCTTTTCCTTTCATCTTTTTTTTAAACCACATATATATATATTAAAATAATTTAATATTTAATTATTTAATTATTTTTTTAATAAATTAAAATTCATAATTTCCCTCTTCCATACAAAAATAATTTATTTTTGAATTATTTTATTAATTTTGAATTTATAAAATTTAATTACCAAAATACCCTTTTTCTTTTAAAAAGTGCTGACTTTTATATATGTTATGTATATTTTGCATATATATCACATATATATTTCACTTTTTCATTTAAAATCCCTTTATTTTTCATTTAAAACCATTAATTTAATTTATCCTTTTAAATTATAATTTATTTTATCAAATTTTCTAAAAATTAGAAATTTTCAAAAATTTTATGATGTTACAAACACGGAGTCAGGTAAGTTAACACGAAGTAAGTATATCATCATACCAATACTACTAATTCATAGACTACATTTATTCATTATATCCAATTTTAGTTTATCTATTTACTTGTTTATTAAATAGTCCACTAACTAATTTATTTTGTCTAATCTTTATTAAATAAAGAAAAAATATAATAAAGAAAAAAAAATAAAAAATAATATTAAAAATAATATTAAAAAAACCAATAATAAAAATAATAAATATTTGTGTTGTTACCTTTGTCTTTTGATTTCAACTGCGATGAAGATGCATCCCAGCTAGTAAACTTACAGTTTCATTTTCATGCCGTCGAATATATTCTAATAACTCAGCATTGGATCGAGGTCCTGATCTCAAAGCATGCATTTTCTCCTAAACTCTCTCTCTGCTTAATTATGAGAATATGTAAATGTGGATGAGCATTGAAGAGATAAGTTGTTTATATAGGAAAATTGCAAAGGAAAAGAAAAAGGAAATGAAGATAAAACTTTCATTACTTTGAATGAAAAATAAAAAGAGAAAGGAAATGGTGTGAGAATGCAAAGATAAAAGAGAGTTTATATAGGAAAATTGCAAAGGAAAGAGACAAAATAAAAAGTAAAAAACAGTATTATCGTGAAAAGAGAAAAAAAAAAGTAAATATCACTACTGATAAATAGTAAATGAATAGTTAGTAGATAGTGTACAAATCGTGACTACACAGTGAATAAATAGTAAATTCAATTATTCGAATATTTGCGTGTCTAAAAATATTTTGGCATTTTAATATTTTTACATGCAGGGGGCAATAAGATATATGCATGTTAAAAATAGATGAATTTTTTGTAAAATTTCTTTATTATACTACTCACTACAATCATTTTTCGCAGATAACCAAATCATTCCTAAAATTTCAAAAATTATCTCGGGTCTAGAATCCAAATTATCTTGTAAGGCCAGAACTTACTCCGGGTCCAAAACCCAAATTATTTTTTAAGTCCAGAACATTTCTCGGTTCTAGAATCAAAATTATCTTGTAAGTCCAGAACTTATCTCGGCTCCAGAACCCAAATTATTTCTTAAGTCCAGAACTTATCTCGGGTCCAGAATCCAAATTATTCTTTTAAGTCCAAAACTTATCTCGGGTCCAGATCCCAAATTATTTCTTAAGTCCAGAACTTATCTTGGGTCCAGAACCCAAATTATTTTTAAAGTCCAGAACTTATCCCTGGTCTAGAAAAAAAATTATTTTTAAGTCCAAAACTTACTCCGGGTCCAGAACCCAAATTATCTTTTAAGTTCAGAACTTATCTTAGGTCCAGAATCCAAATTATTTTTTTTAAGTTCATAACTTATCTCGAGTCCAGAACCCAAATCACTTTTATGCCTAGAACTTATCTCGGGTCCAAAACCCAAATCACTTTTAAGTCTAGAACTTATCTCCGGTCCAGAATCCAAATTACTTTTTAAGTCCAGAACTTATCTCTGGTCCAGAACCAAAATTACTTTTTAAGTTTAGAACTTATCTCGGGTCCAGGACCCAAATTATTTTTAAGTCCCGAACTTATCCCAGGTTTAGAACCTAAATTATTTTCTAGTATAGAACTCAAACTAACCTTGATTACGGAGTCCAGTATGGCTCTAAATCCAGTCAAAAATTACATTGCTTTTCGCTCTCTTTTGTTGTAGTCTCAGATCGCTCATGTAGGGGGAAAACTATAGAACCTTAATTTCTGACCCAATCTAGTTCGATATTTTTAAACAATCAAGAATAATTTTTGTGGTATTTTTCATAATATTTATTACTTATAGTATTTTTTTAATTAAAATAAAAAATAATAAAAAAAGAGAAGAGAGAAAAGATAAAAATGATTGAAAATAGAAATCAGCGATGAAATTTTTCATCATTGGCGATGAATTGGCTTGGGTCAATTCACCGCAGGAAAAACCTGTGATAAATTGGCCACAAGCCAATTCATCGCAGGTTTTTCCTACGACGAACTGGCCTGTGGCCCTCGCCCAGCCCGCCCCAACCGACGAGCCCCGCAGCAATTTTTTTCGAAACCCTATTTTACTTGGTTTTGGTTTTTAATTTATTTCCTAAATAGTTTTTATTTCCTTAACCAATTAGTAGTAGATTTTATTTTTCTTATAAATACCACATCAAAACACACATAAAAGGGACTTTTGGCAATTATTCAGACTTTTGAGCTTGAGACTTGAGACTTTGATCTTTTAAGGAGATCAGACTTTTTTAGAACTTTGGACTTGAAAAAGCAAGAGGCAGTAAGCAAGAAGGAATCCATCAAAGGCAGCATACTTTGTCTTTGGTTATTTTTCAACCAGAATTCAAGTTGTGGTAGAACCAACAATGAAGGTTTGAGTTTCTATTTACTTATTTTTGTTTATAGTAGCTTCATCATTTAATTGATCAATTGTTTAAACATATAATAGATGATGTTTTTGTTATTTGATCATTTATTCTATCTACCATCCAAACCCTATTCAAAACCCTAAAAACTATTTTTCAAAACCCTAATATCTTAATACCCGTAAAATATATTTTTAAAATCTAAAACCCTAATTACACTTTTCCAAAATCCCAAAACAATAATCTATTTTTTTAAAACCCTAACCAAACCTAGTTTTCTGAAATCATAGAAGCATATTCTTTCCAAATACCTAAATTTAAAATCCAATTTTCATGATCTTCAATTTTATTTATTTAAAACTTAAATTTTACTATTATTTTCACACAACTTATGAAACCCTAAATCCAAAACATCCATTCCTTAGATTCAAACCCTAATTTATTTCAAACCTTAAATCTTAAAAAATCCAGTAGCTATATTGCTTCTTTTATATTAAATATTTCTCAAATTGTTTAATCCAATAAACTAAATTGCAAGACCCTAATTGTTAAACATGAAACTAAAGAAACCTAAATTGATGCATGAACCCTAAATTTATATACTTAGTATTTTATTTCAATTAGATGAATGTTTATTATATATTTTGATTGAATTTTGATGTCTTTGATGAATGATTTATTTGTAACAAATGGTTGACTATTTTTATTGATTTGTTTTTATTTCAAAACATTGTAAGAGGTATGTTTCCATATTTTGGGTACCTCATATCGTGAGAATCATGTAATTTATTTTATTTTAAAGTTTTTTAGACCAATGTAAAAGACATATTTCCACCTTTCAGTGGGTGTTCCATTTAGTTTTGGATATGGACGATGTAAGGACATGTTTCCATCCTTTGATGGGTGTCCATTTATTTATTTTCTATCGACATTGTTGTAATTTAAATAAAGTATTTATTTATTCTTATGATCACATGTAGAATGGATAATATCATTATATTTAAGAATTTTATAATATTAAGACCTGCAAAGGAGGCCGGTTCTAATAAACTGGGAGTTGTGGGGGAACTGGGCCATTTCTCACCTTCCCCACATGTACCCAACTTTCCGAACCCATTAGGGGGTTGGGGATTCCTTAGAAATTGAGTCATCCACCCCTTTTGGCTACTCCATTTTTTTTGGGCTTAGGCCCGTGTTCTCTAAGGCCCTAAGCCCAAATAGTGCCGAAGTTGCAAGAACCATTCCACTGGGAGTGGGGGCGAAAATCCCCGCACACACATGTGCTTGTGTGTTGTGTCTGAAAGCATAAATTGCAGAGTATGAATTATTGGTAGGAAATAAGAGACATGAATAATTAAAAAGTGACAAGAGCCATGTCCCTTTCTTTGTCTTGGAATCATGTGATTATGTTTTTAACTTTTGACCTTTTTTTTAAAAACAAAGTTAAACTTATCCGTCAGAACTCATATGTCTATAAATAAGATGTAGCATGCACTCATTTCATCAACACTTTAAAAATTTTCCAAATCTCAAAAACTCGAGCTGCTCATTTTTGTTTTTAAAATTTTTTAATTTTTTCAAAGAAAAGGGAAATGGCAGTAAACCAACATGCATCTAGGACTGGACCATGCATGGATCCTAAATTGTGGGCTTACCTTAGAGATAACGGGTTAGATCGAATGCCGATTTAGCTGGGATGCATCTACATTGAAGTTCGCAAGAAAAAATACGGGTATTTTTTATTGTTTTCTAATAAATATATTTTTTATTTTATTTATTTTTGCTACTAATTTATTATTTGTAGTAGAAAAATAAGCGAGTTAATTCTAAAATAATGAGATTATGCATGAAGAAGTTAATTTTGAACATTTGGGAAAAGAAAAATGCATAAAATAATTATTACATGAAAAATTAAAAATAGAAAATTATTTATGAAAAATGCATAAAGGCTATAATGGATAACTTAATATGCAAAAAGATTTTATATAAAAATAAATGAAGCAAGAAAAAATTAGCCATGATATAAAAAAGTAATAAAAATAAAAAGAGAGAAAATGTTGTAAGACAATAAAATTATTGAGGTGCTGAATTTTTTTTTGAAACTTACCTGGCTGGACTTGCTTTTATCGTGGCAGTTTGAGAGCTGTGTAATTCATGGTGGCAAAAACATCCATAAAGCCCGCCAGTGGTAAGAGCGAGTAATGCCTATAGTCTGTAGGATGATCACTGAATGTGGCTTTGAAGAATTTGTTCTGCAATTACCAAACAAGGGATATCAAATTAATAGAAGCATAATTCAAGCACTTGCTAAATGGTGGATGGACACCACCCACACCTTTCATTTGCCTGTTGGGGAGATGACCATCAGCCCAATGGATTTTACTGCAATAACAGGCTTGAAATGTGATGGGATCCCCGTCCCTTTGTCTAACAATATACTGACTGAGGATGAATTCATAAATTAATTTGTTTGCATCCCAGATATAAGGGAGTGTGCCAAATAAAGTATAAATACATCTGAGAGTATTGGATGAGGCATACTTGACCTGTAATATCCCAAAATTATTTTTAAAAAATCCTAATTTTTGGAAATTTAATAAAATAAATTATAATTCAATTGGATAAATTAAATAAATGATTTTAAATGAAAAAATGAAGGGTTTTTTAATGAAAAATTAAAATGCATATGTGATACATATACAAAATATATACAACAAGTAAAAGTCAACAAAAAAGTCAATGCTTTTTAGAAGAAAAGTCAAAAGTCAAAGTAAACAGGGTATTTTGGTACTTAAATCTTAGAAATTCAAAATTATTAAATTAATGATTTTTGGACTTCTAATTTATTAAATAATTAAATAATTAATTATTAAATAAAATAAAATATGTATGCTTGAAATTAAAAGATGAAAGGAAAGAGAAAATCAAAAGTTTTTTTCATCTTCTTCTTCTTCCTCATAGGCCAAAATCTCCAAGGATGCCAAGAGAGGAATTTTTTTTTCTCTTCCATACTCAATTAATTGAAGGATTTCAAGTGTTTAAAGTAGATTTTTGGTGATTTTCCACTAACTTTGGTAAGTTTCCAAGTCCTTTCTTTGAATTCCATGGAAATTTTGAATATGTGAGTTTTGGGTTCTTGATGTAGTGTGATTTAATTATTGGAATTGGTGTGTATGATGCTATTTTAAGAGATTAAAAATGATTTTAAGGTTGGACTGAAGAATTGGTTAAGTTTGATTAAATATTGGTGAAGAGAGAGAATTTAGGAATATGTAATTTTTGGGGTTTTGAAATCATATTTTTTAATTGTGCAAATTGATTCCAAATGAGTTATTTTGGTGCATAAACAAGTATTTTAAAGTCAAATATTAGATTTGGTTGAGGTTGATTGGAGTTTGATAATGGACATGTGATTTAGGGTTTTGGAAAAGTGATTTTTCCAAAGTTGTAGAATTGTTTGATTTTATTAGATTAAGTGTGTTGTTTAGTGTTAAAAGTGATGAATATAAGCTTGAAGTGATAAATGGATTGAGTTGGAATGGAAAACCTTCATTGGGGGAAGGTTATGCCATTTTAGGATTTTGGTCCTAAGTGAGTGTTTTTGTAATGTAATTGATTTAAATGTGTTAAAATATGTTTCTAATAATATATATAAACTTAAAATTCCAAATTGTACGGCCTAGTATGGTATTCCAAAGTTAAATTGAGATTAGCCTTAACTTTGGGATTTTTGCTTGGATGATGCTTAATTATGGATTAATATTGGAAATGCCTTAGAATGTGATACTAAATGTTTATTTATGATCACATTTGGTTTGGGCATTGAGGAGAGTTGATTTGCCCCATCCAAGTGTTGAAGGGCAAGTGGATAGGGAAGGATTGGAGGGTGTTTGAGCTTGTTCTTATTTGCTCTTAGAGGTATGTACAAACTTTGGATGAATTGGCTATATTTGCATTATATTGGGCTTAAGACATTTTGGATTGAAAAATGTGTTAAGCTACTTGATTCATGGAACATGTATGAATAATGTGCTATGACGTGTGTAATGTCATATATGTTTTAAATGCATTGTGAAAAGCCATTGATAATGGCTAAATTGTGTAAAATGTGAAATATGTGTATTATATAAAAATGACCCAAAGTGTTTGGCAATGCTATTTATGATGTATGCATTTAGGGCATTGTTAAAAGCCATTGGTAATGGCTAATGTGCATAAAATATGAATCATATATGGATTATGTGAAATTGCCTAAAATATTTGGGTGATGACTTTTAAGGTAAAATGTGATGCAATGTGATGATATGATGAAATGTTATGAGTTGATATTGATATAAATGAGAAAAGTAAGATAATGAAAATAAGGCAATGTGCATAGCTTAATTATGAGAAAATGACAAAGAGGTTGATAATGAGAAATGTGAATTAATTGTGCCTAAAAGATAATTGAAAATAAGGCAATGTGCATAGCTTAATTATGAGAAAATGACAAAGAGGTTGATAATGAGAAATGTGAATTAATTGTGTGCCTAGTATGTTATTCAATTTTTAGAGTTTTGTGTTTGGTGGCATGCCTATGAGGTTATCCTCATTATTTGCCTTTGGGCTAGATGTTCCGCATCACTATGATTTGCCTTCGAGCTAGACATTGGTCGTTACTTGCCTTCGAGTTAGATGTTGGGCATCACTATGATTTGCCTTCGGGCTAGATACTGGGCATCACTTGCCTTTGGGCTGGGTGTCAATATACCAAAATAGTAACTCTTGAAATTTGAATAGCATATTAAATCCTTTAGGCTCATGCTTGTGTTTTTTATTCTGGGAATTGTGAAGTGTGAAACAATTGAGAAATATGTTTAAATGAAATTATATGATATCTATATGCATTGTGCATTGGCATTGCATTTAAGCTTTATTGTTATCAAAGTTTATACCGCTAGGCTTTTGACTTAGCGTGATTAAAATTCATTGCGCAAGTGACAGGGTAGATCCAATAGAGCAAGAGAGGTCGTGTAGACCGGGTCGGGTCTGGCTTTGAGCTTCCTTGAGTTCTTCAAGATCAGTGCTAACTTTCAGCATGTATATGTTTTTATTACATTTTGGATATCTCGTATAATATATTATATTTCCAGTGTATATATTTTATAAATTAAAAAGAATATTTTGTATAAAAGTTTATAATGTGGGTTTTGTATATGTTTGATATGTAGATATATGGAAATGTATAAATGTTTTAAGAAAAGGTGGAGATAGTGAGGATGGATGAAATGTATTTTTGGGTTATTTGGGAGTGTTTTTATTTAGGTTGTTTTGTTTTGTTTAATTTGGAAATGTCCAAATTATAGATAAAATTTTAATAAATTTTTTCCATATATTTTTAAGAAAAATGCTTATTTTAGTACCTATGATTTATAATAATATTTTATTTGTTATTAAATATACATTTTAAAGTATTTAAGATTTTAAATTTCAAAAAGTGAAATATTTTTATTAAACCGGTCTGTGATTTTTTTGGTACCATATATGTGTATTTTATATATACTGGATATATGTATTGTACGTATATATAGTATAAAGGTGTTACACGGCCGGTGCTTGGTAGACGGGCGAAAAGATACACCCGCAGATTTTTGCTTTACTTGTTAGCTACGACAATCTTATGCATCACTGAGTCTGCAATTCACCTATTGATTTTGCATGCTCTAGTAGATTTTAATCTAGTCCCTTTTTATGC
Organism: Garcia nutans; assembly: GCA_947685225.1. Lineage (NCBI taxonomy): Eukaryota > Viridiplantae > Streptophyta > Magnoliopsida > Malpighiales > Euphorbiaceae > Garcia > Garcia nutans. The sequence continues at coordinate 25,306,620 of CANTUV010000044.1, forward strand.
TTGGGGAGAGGCTAGCCTTACTTGTCTCTATCACTGTTTCGATAAAATTAGCAGGAACAAGATATCATTTATAGGCTTCATGGTCTTTGCAGAGGTATAAGTTCTTCATTTATAGGCTGTATTAACCCCTTTTCGACTACGACTGAAGGCCTGTGAACATAATCTTGTGAAAGCACCTGGTATTTCTGGGGAATGGGTAGGATACCCGAGACTGAGCTTTTGGTTATCGGGTTGCAGAGAAGTGCCCAGCGGTCATCATGTGCATTCTCGGCATTACTAGTTGGGTCGACTGACCTTGGATCAGGTAATGGCAAAATTATTTGTACTATTGAATTAAATAAGAGAAAAATAACTTATCGATATTATTAGTTTCGAAAATCTGATAGGGCGAGCTAGGCAACAATTAGGGCTAAATAAGAGAAAGTTGTCAATTAGAAAAACCTGAAAGGGCTAGTTGGCGTCATGAGTAATATTGTGTATGTTGGCTTTATGTTTTGGTTGTTCCTCAATTTAATAAAACATAGTTCATGTTAAAATTGCTCTATGTGCACTATTTTGAATGATCTGACCATAGGGTAAAATAAATATCACAATAGCAAAAGGTGATGATAAATTATAAAAGGAAAGTAAATAACTTTTATTATCATTATTGTTCATCCTAATATTATTTTTTCTAGAAAATTGACAAGTGTAAATCTATGGTAGACCATAAGTGTAGCGTGCAAGCTAGTTTTGCTTCAGCCGATCGAAGTATGCTTTAGTTAGATGGGGCATGTCCAAATCAAGAGCAAACTCAGAACCTCGAGGCTCAACTCCATACTGGCAGTCAAGACGATAGGGATCATAACATGTACCCCGACGGAGAGCAGCAAGAGGAACATGCATCAGATACATCTGAATTGTGATATGGGTAATCTTCCACCAAGGTACCAACCAATGGATGTTAACCATAGCTCACGAATGGATCTAGTCAATCCAACCAGTATAAGAAGAAGCAGGGCGAAGTAGTTTTTTGGCATAATGGAGTCAGGGCAAATATTTGGTGAAATACACAGATGGGGTGTCAAGCAAGTAGAAGCAATAAAAAAAAGCCCATTATGTTGAAAACCTGCAAGGGCGGCCTAAGTAAAAATTAAGGCAGTTCACTAGTTCCGAAAACCTGTAAGGGCAGTCTAAGCAAAAGTTAGAACCAATAATTAAAAAAAATTTCTAGGTTGAAAACCCGCAAGGGCGGCCTAGGCAAAAGTTAGGATAGCTCTCAGGTTTTGAAAACCTGCAAGGTAGACTAGGTAAAAATTAGAGCAATAAAAAAATAAAAATAAAAGCTTAAATTGAAAACCCAAAAGGGAAGTTTAGGTAATTACCTAAAGCAACAAGTGACTCCCAATCAATCTTCTTGAAAAACCTGTCTTGAAATGATCCAATCCAACTAGGGTTTCAGCTAAGATCACAGGTAGTGGCGAGAATCCTCCCTCCATTTTATCCACGATGTCCAATGCTCACAGATCAATGTTGCCATCAGCAAAAATAAGAAAGAATTGACTAATAAAACATAAAATGAACATGTGCTCCAAGCTTTTATGGGAGCCATATGAGAAGTGCAAAAGTCAATCAAGGGACCGAGCAGGATTTTATCACCTCTAGTCAATTGCAAAACTTTGGATTTAGAAAGTTGAAACAACATATGCATCTTTTGTTGAGTTTTGGAAGTCAATAGGGGTAATGCCATTGGTTGATTATTTGGGTATCCAAGAATAGCTTCAAATTCTTTAATCATAGGACATATTTCAAAATTATTTATCTTCAAAGTCCTAGCTTTTATATCCCAAAAGGAAGCCATGGAATGTAAAAATGGTTGGTCCAACTTCATATTTTGAAGGCACTTTAAGACATTGAGTTGAGACCATGATACTTGTTCCTAATGTGTAGCCTTAATGTTTTTAAATAAATTCTTTATCTTTTTCAAATTGGCCTCAGTCATCGTGGGAGTGTGACAATTGCAATTAATTTTTATGAAGGAGAATTGATGATGGAATAAGCTAAGTTAAAGATTTGAGGTTGTGTGGATTTAAATTACCTTAGATTTATTGGATCGTTACTGCTTTGGTTGTAGAAGAAAGAAAGATGGTTTATTGATATATATAAGCACTAGCTGAAATCCAAGTTGTTTAAGGTGAGGAAGATCCATGTCGAATTATGTTAAAAGTTTTAATTCGTGACGAAGTAAATTTGAGGTGCACTGAATTCGTTGTGAAGTAGGAAGTTGCTAAACCTAATCTGTATGGGTATTAGCTTTATTAATTAGTCCATGTCAAATTAATTTAAAATGAATTAAACATGGTATGCTTCTGTATATATGTATATATGTAAAAAGAAATGAAAAAGTCAAAGTTAAAAAAATTCCAGATAAAAAAAAGAGTTTGAAAAAGTCAAAATATCATATTTTAATATGTATATTAACTTTATTACAGTCCACTATTTAATACAAGTTGTTCAATTTATTACAAGCTTTTATTTATGTACAATGAGTTTCATACAAAGTTTTAATATAAACTAACCACTGTGTTGGTAGTGGTGGTCTGTAATTGAATAAATCTCTGAGAAATTCATCACCTATTGGAGGCAGCGACACATCATCTATCCAGTTTCCTCCTAAGAAAGGAGTATTCTGATTGTCCTGAAAATCAATCCTATTAAATTCAGTGCTTGAAATAGGAGGTGGCACATCATGGTCATTGGTCTAGGGCCTACTTGATGAAGACGCACCAGAATCCCTATAGCCCTAGAATCTGAAGTCCCGAAAGTTCCATTCAAGGCAAGCAGCGCGCCAATGGGTGGTAGCCAATTCTTCTTGCAACTGCCTGTTCTATTCTTCGAGCATCCACCGTTGAGCTAGAAAAAAAAGTTAGGTTCATACGTTCATACATTTTCATGCACACATTGAGCATATATATAAATATAAGACAAGGATTGCAAACCAGATAGCTCATGTCAAAGCCCTGACTCCCGAAAGATGACTCAGCATAATGAAATGGTTAAGATGGAGTTGTACTAGTCGGACCAGCTTCATTATGGCCAGCACCATTGAGTGTTCAACCGCCTACAAATATTCATAAGAGTTAGCCAGATGTGATCCCATAATTAAATAGAAAGCATGTCTGATCAACCTTGGAGGAGATAATCATAGTATCATCCTGAGCAGTAGAATCCCCTATACTATCATCCTCCTCATCCTCCTCTACTACTTCTTCATCCTTATTACCTCCAACATCTTCATCCCCCTCATCTTCACCTTCATTGTCATCACCTTCTTCATCCATGTCTTCATCAACCTCCTCTTCTCCTTCTCCCTCTCCATCCCCTTGTTCCTTTGAATTTTCAACACCATCAGGGGAGACTTAAAAATGCAAAAGCTGATCCCGTACAAACTCATTGTATGATAAGTCAGGTCGAAGCATAAATAAATCAATATTGAGTCTGTTCTAGGCATGACTCCAAGAGTTCTCAAGCTTAGATTTGCAAGTCAGTATAGATGTTGGAACATTTGCTGGCACTTGCCTCTGATTAGGGCCAAGGAACCAATTTTGTACCCTTTCACCTAAAAACCAACTGCTAGAAACCGACCCAACAATGATTCGATGGGAGTTCTGCAGGAGTAATGCATTGTTCATGTCGATGGTCCAATTCACCACTCGTTCTCCACCAAATGATGTTCACCTGCAACACAACAATATCAGTAAGTTATTGTTCTCTTATTTAATTCAATAGTACTAATAATTTTATTGTTACCTGATCCCAGGTTAGTCAGCCTAACTGGTAATGCTGAGAATACACAGGATGACCGCCGGGCATTTCACTGTTATCCGACAACCAAAAGCTTAGTCTCAGGTATCCTACCCATTCCCTAGAAATACCAGGTGCTCTCACAAGTTTATGTTCATAGGCCTACACCGTCATGGTCGAAAAGGGGGTTAGTTTCGATCATAAACCATTTCCATTAATAAAAAGGAAGAACTTATACCTCGACAATGACCATGAAGCCTATAAGTTATATCTTCTTCCTTCTAATTTTATTAAAACCATGATAGAGATAGGCAAGGCCGTTCTCTCCCCAAGCATAAAAAAGGGACTAGATCAAAATATGCCAGAGCATGCAAAATTGACAGGTGAATTGCTGACTCAGTACTGCATAAGATTGTTGTAGCTAACAAGTATAGTAAAAATCCATTGGTGTATCTTTTTGCCCGTCTACCAAGCACTGGCTGGGTCTACCTCATCCAATACTCTCAGATGTATTCATACTTTATTATACATGCTCCTTTATATTTAAGATGTGGAACAATTAATTTGCAAATTTCATCCTTAGTCAGTATATTGTTGGTCAATCAGACGAGGATCTTGTCACATTTCAAGCTTGTTATTACAGTAAATTCTACTGGGCTGGTTGTCATCTCTCCAACAGGTAAATGAAAGGTGTCCATTCCCCTTTCAGCAAGCACTTGAATTATGCTTCTATCAATTTGGTATCCACCGTTTGGCAATTGTAGCACAAACTCTTCAAAGCCACATTAATTGATCATCCTCCAGACTGCAGGCAGTACTCGCTCATACCACTGGTGGGCTTTATGGACATTTCCACCACCATGAATTACACAGCTGTCAAACTGCCATAATAAAGGTAAGCCCAGCCAGGTAAGCATATTAACCATACTAATTATTTAAAAAATGATTCAGCACCTCAATAATTCAATTGTCTCACTACATTTGCTCTCTTTTTATTTTTAGTATTTTTTATATCATGGCTAATTTTTTTTTCTTCATTTATTTTTATATAAAATCTTTTTGTATTTTAATTTATCCATTACAACCTTTTATGCATTTTTCCTAAATAATTTTCTATTTTTAATTTTTCATGTAATAATTATTTTATGCATTTTTCTTTCCCCAAATGTTCAAAATTAACTTCTTCATGCATAAGCTCATTATTTTTAGAATTAAATAGCTTATTTTTCTACTATAAATAATAAATTAGTAGTAAAAATACATAAAATAAAAAATATATTTTATAGAAAAAAATAAAAAAATACATGTGTTTTTTCTTGTGAACTCCGATGTAGATGCATCCCAACTAAAATCGGCATTCGGTCTAGCCAGCTATCTCTGAGGTAAGCCTATAATTCAGGATTCATGCGTGGTCTAGTCCTAGAAACATGTTGGTTTACTGCCGTTACCCTTTTCTTTAAAAAAATTGAAAATTATGAAAACAAAAATGAGTATCTCGAGTTTTTGAGATTTGGCAAATTTTAAAAGTGTGGATGAAATGAGTGCATGCTACATCTTATTTATAAACAAATGAGTTCTGACAGATAAGTTTAACTTTAAAAAAAATGGTCAAAAGTTAAAAACATAATCATGTGATTCCAAGTAAAAGAAAGGGACATGTCGCTTGTCTCTTTTTAATTATTCATGTCTCTTATTTCCTGTCAATAATTCATACTCTGCAATTTCTACTTTCAGACACAAGAAGCGAGCATACAATAATAGATATTTTCTGTGGGCCTATATTTTTTTGTGTCTAAATAGTATTTTTTTTATATTCATAAAATATTTTTTCCATGCAGGGGGCAAGAGTATATAGATATACGATATAGTAAAAAATAGTTAAATTTTTTGCAATAGTTAAATTTTTTGTAAAATACTTTACTCAATACAATTAATTTTTGCAAGAACTCAATCCGGGTCCAAAACCCAAACTAATCTGGGTCCAGAATCCAAACCAACTTAGGTACAAAACCTAAATTATTTTTGAGTCCATAACTCAATCCGGGTCTAGAATCCAAACCAATCCTCCTTAAAAAACCAAATCAACTCGGGTCCAAAACCCAAATTATTTTTGAGTCCAGAACTCAATCCGACTTCGAAACCCAAATCATTTTTTAGTCCAAAAATCAATCCAGGTCCAAAACCCAAACAAATCCTGATCCAGAAACCAAACCAGCTCGGGTCCAAAACCTAAATCATTTTTTAGTGCAGAACTCAATCCAAGTCCAAAACCAAAACCAATTTAGGTCTAGAACCAAAACTAGCTCGGGTCCAGAACCAAAATTATTTTCAAGTTTAGAACTCAATCTGAGTTAAGAACCCAAACCAATCTAGGTCTAGAACCCAAACCAATTCAGTCTCAGGTCCATAACCTAAGTCAATCAATCACTGGGTCTTGAACTCATCCGTGTCCAAAATCATCTCAAACTTATGTTGCTTTTTACTATTTGAATAAATTCAAGATCGTTCAAGCAAGGGGCAAACTATAGACCCTTGATTTTGACCCTAAGCTAGTTTGGTCCTAACTAAAGATGGCATAAGTACTTACCGGTCCATTTTTAATGGCTTAAAATTATTTTAAGCTTTTAATTTGACTGGTCAAATTTTTATAAGGCCTAAAATAAGCTAGTTAAACCTTTAAAACTATAAATAGATCTAATTTGAAGGTTTGGATGGATTTAATTCAATATGGGCCTAGTATTACACTTATGAGTGTTCCCATGTCGAATTGCGATGCCCCAATTCGACATGGGACACCCTACATCGAATTGGGATGTCCCTAATTTGATATGGGGTGCCCCCATGTCAAATTGGGTTAACAATTCGATATGGGGCTTTCCCATGTCAAATTGGGGCACCAAATTTGACATGGGGAAGTCCCAAATCAAATTGGGGCTTCCCCAATTTGACATGGACCCATATGGTCAATTTTGGCCTCAAATTCATATTGTTTAGTTTGACATGGTCACAATTTATCACGAATTAAAATTACTTTAATTCAATATGCCTTAGGAAAATCGTGATTAAGTAGGAAACTAATACTGGTTTAACAGACTTTTTCTAATTATTTTCTTATAAATACAAGTTTTAAAGATAAGTAGCAAAGGGAGCAATGAAAAGTCGCAAGAAATAATTAATTAGAAACCCTAGCAACTAAGTGAGTAGAGGCATAACATCAAACCATCAAAACAAGAAGGCAGTAAACGACTATCTTAATTTTGTTCAACCGAGATTTAACCATTGGTGCAATATAGAGCTTGGATCAACACAAAATATTGGTGGAACTAACAATGGAGGTTTGTAATCCCTTATTTAATCTTTTTTAAATTCACAGTACTTCATCCGTTATTAATTCATTAAATTGTTTTATTTAATTCTTATATTTTTGTATAATGTCTAGTAACTTTGTTTGAGAGTCCAGCAATTAGTTTATATCTAGCAAACCACCTATCACAGTAACAGTAATAATTGGTCACATGAAATATTAATTTGAATTAAATACTCAATGGCTCAAAGTTTATAAATATAATCACAGTAGCTTGATTTTCCAAATATAATCACAGTAACTTGGCTTTCCACCGAGTATAATCATACAGTACATCTCACATAATCATACAGTAGCCTTGTCCTCAAAACCCTAAAACTAGTTTTCAAATAACCAAAACCCTAGTCCAGTAGCCCATTTTTTAAAACCTTAAAAACCTAAAACAAGTTTTTAATACCAAAACCCTAAAACAGTTTTTAATCCTAAAAACCTAGAAAATAGTTTTCAATACTAAAACCCTATAAACCATTTTCAAATCTTTAAAACCTTAACCCTAATCCATATCAATAAAACCCAGTTTATACACTTATCATTTAATATAATGTAAGATTGATTATTAATGCTTGCTATGGATGATTTATTTTGATTTGTTTTGTGATGGATATTTTATTTTAATTATTTTGCTTGGATGATTTAAAGTTATTTGATTATTTGTTTATTTAGATTTTAAAGATTATAAAAGGCATGTTTTCACTTCGTGGGTGCCTCAATTTTATTATGTAATTCAATTTATCATTCAAAGTTTGGATTAATGTAAAGGACACGTTTACACCCCTTGGTGGGTGTCCTATTTATTTTAAATGTTAGACACGGTTGTAAGGGCACATTTTCATCTTTTTTGGGTGTCCATTTATTTTGTTTTATTTTGAACATTATTTTGATTTTAATGTAATGATGTTTTATTTTATTATTCACATGTAATATGGATAATATCATAATAAGTAGGAATTTTAAAATATTTAGACATGAAAAGGAGGTCAGTTCCAATGAACTGGGCCTAGGTCATTCTCACCTTCTCACGTGTACCCAACTTTCTGAACCCATTAGGGGGTTGGGGATTCCTTAGGAATCAAGTCATCCACCACTTTCTTTTTTTCGGCTTGTCCAGGTGGCGATTTTCACCCCCACTCCTGGTAGAATGGTTCTTAAGACTTTAGCATTATTAGACTCTAGGCCTTAGAGAACATGAGCCTAAAGCCAGATAATAGGAGTCGCCACTCGGATGGGCTATGATGATAGAAAGGGGTGGATGAATTAATTCCTAAGGAATCCCCAACCCCTACTAGTTTTCAAAAGTTGGGTACCCATGGAGAATGTGAGAATAACCTAGCATCCCTATAGTGCGTGGTTCATTGGAACTAGCCTCCTTTTTAGGTCTAAATATTATTGAATTCTTAATCATATTATAACATTATCCATATTACAAGCAATTATTAAAATAAAATTAACACCATATTAAATTAAAAAAATCAAACAAAATGGGCACCCATCCAAAGATGAAAACATGCCTTTATAATATCCCAATGTCCATACAAATAAGTAAAATGGGACACCCATTGATAGATGTAAATACATCCTTTATAATAATCCAAAAGTCCTTAAAATGAAAATAAATAATTAAAAGAAATAAGGTACCCACAACATGGAAACATACCTTTTACAATTCCCTTTAAAAAATACATGTAATGTAACATCCGGAATTTTTAAAAATTAAATTAAATAAATTAATATTAAATTGGAAAATTTAAATAAATGATTTAAATGGGGAATGGAAGAATTTTAAGTGAAAAAATGGAATGTATATGTGAGATATATGCAAAATATACATAATATATGAAAGTCAACAAATAAGTCAACTCTTTTAAAAGAAAAGTCAAAGTCAAGTGGCATTTTGGTAATTATACTTTGAAAATTAAAAACTATTTAAATAATTGTAAAATACAATTATTTTTGATGGAAGAAGTAATTTTGGGATCTTTTATTAAATAAATAGATAATTAAATAATTAATTAAAAATATAATTAAATATAGTATATATAATACATATAAGGTGTGTTTGATGTGTATATGAGATACACATTATATGTGCATATGGGTATATACATTAAATATATATAATGTATATATTGCATGAATATGTACATAAAAGTATATGTAATATATAAGTAACATATATTAGACATATACATATACATAAAGTATACACTACATATATATGCAGTATAATTTGGTGCTGGTAAAGTTGGTGTTAATAATAATTTAATATTAATATTAATAATAAAAGAAAAGTAAGAAAGTTAAAGGAAGGAAAAAATGCTTGGTGTACATTTAAAGTAAAATATTTTATTAATTAATTAATATATGTATAATTATGGATAGGAAATGAGGTAAGAAAGAAAATTAGACTTCTCCTTCCTTTTCTTTAGCCATGGCTGAACCATAAAGAGGGAGAAAGGGAGAAAGAGCTTCTTTTTATACACACCAAATCCACCAAAATTCTAAAAGATTTCAAGTGAATTTTTGAAGAAAAGTAAGAAATCAAGTCTGTTTCCTTCCTCTAAAGCTTAAATTTCTTGGTTGTATGATTATGTTTTGATTGCTAGTGAGAGAAAATGATGTTTAATTGCTTAGTAAGGTATGAATGAAGTTGTTTGGGTAGTTAATAATGATTTTAAGGTTGGATAGAAGAAATGGTTGAATTTAAATTGAGTTTGGTGAAGAGAGAGAATTTAGGATTTTGGAACTTTAGAGTTTGTGAAATCATAGGTCTTAATTGTGAAAATTTGTTCTAAATTTTTTGTTTTGATGCATAAACAATGATTTTAAAGTCAAATGATGGGTTTGGCTAAATTTGATTAGACTTTGGAAATGGAAGTGTTGAATTTAGGGTTCTGGAAAGTGAATTTTTAAAGATTGGTTAATTATTTGATTTTAATGCCTAAATCATGTACTTTAATGATGTAAGTGATGAAAAATAATATTGGAATGATAATTGGATTGAATTGGTTTTGAACATAAGAATGTGTTTAATTAAACATGTTAAAATATGTTTGTAATGATATAAATAAACTCAAAACATAAATTTAATGGGTTAAATATGGATTTGCTAAGTTAAAGTAAGGAAACACTTAATTTTGGAAATTTTATAGGAGTATTGTTTAATTAAGGCCTGATGTTAAGAATGCCTTGGAATGTGATACTAAATAATTGTATTTGATCACATTGTGTTTAGGCATAAAGGAGAATTGGTTTGCCCAACCCTAGTATTGAAGGGCAACTTGGAAGAGAAGGTTGGTGAGAGTTTTGAGCTTTCATTTGAAAGCTTTTAGGGCTACGTACAAACTTTGGATGAATTAGACATGTTTGCATTACATTGGGCTAAGCACCTTTTGAAATGAGAAATGTGTTAAGCTACTTGATGTTTTTATTATTTATAAATAATGTGCTATGACCTGTGTAATGTCATATATGCATTAAATGCATTGTGAAAAGCCATTGTTAATGGCTAAATTGTGTAAAATGTGAAATATGTATTTTATGTGAAAATGTCCCAAAGTGTTTGGGTAATGTCATTTATTGTGTATGTGTTAGTGTATGTGCCCTAGGCCATTTATTTGGATCTTTATGTTATACATTCATTATTAATAAATGAGGTTTTATTATCATTATTGTTTGTTTGCATGTTACACAATTTTGATATTTGTCCCTGGTTTATTATTGTTATAGAGATAAAAAAAATTCTTAACCAGTATGAACATTGATTTGATAATCATCAGATGGTTATGTGTATAGTGATACAAATCAATTTCATAGATACTTGTTAGAGAACAATGTATTGGATAGACCTATCATTAGATTACTACATGGGTTAGTGTCATAAGTAAATCTCATGATAGTTATGTATTAATTCTTTGACTTGAGATTGTAATAGTTTCCAATATAAGGACTATTATATTTTGACATGATCAAACATTATCCGTAACTGGATAGTAATAAAGGTTATGATCATATATGATAGAAATTATGTAGAGGATAATGAACAATCAAGATAGAATTTGTCCCTCTCTTTGAGAGAGATATCTTTTGGGCCCCTCGATAAGTGAGACTGTGAAATGCATGGCCGTGCTCAAATGAATTGATAGTGTGATCAATTTCATTTGTTTTTATCAGTCTACTTGGAGATCGAGTAATCATAAGTTTGGACAATATAAGTATGACGTTGACCATGACTTGTGTTCAAGCTAGATATCGTGTGACAAAGGGATTAATGCATGTACTATTATTAGGCAAATTGGACATTCCTTATATTAATTGGGTAGTTATAACGCCTTGCTAGAGGCCAATTATGACTTGTTGGTTTAATAGAGATTAAATTGACTGCCAATTAATATGGGCCTATCGGGTCACACACAAGAATGCGCTTTGGGCTGGATATAATATTAATAATATTAATATTAGATATTAATATTTATTATTATTATTATTTTCGTTTATATATATATTATTAGATAATATATTTAGAATCCTAATTAGATTTGGATTCTGAATTTGACTTACCTTATCCAATTTCGAATTGGATTCTGGAGTGATTATATTCTCTCTAGAAGTTAAGTCTTCTTATAGGTAACATTAGAAAATTAAAAGAGAACGAAAAAAGAAATTGTTGCGCTTAAATCAACACTATCACAAAGCGGCACTCGCAAGTATACGAGGCTATTGTAGTGACGGTGATCGCCCCAAGGTCATTTCCCAAGGAAGGACTTGCAAGTAATAGTTCCATTAGCATGGAATAATAAATTCGATTTTGTGATTGAATTGGTGGACCGTAATTATCCTTAGAAATTAAAACGAGTGATTTTATGCAAGAGAATTTCAATTATGGAAATGATGCCTAGGGTTGTAGGTCTATTTAATCAAATGTTCAATTATCCGATTATCCATTAATATAATCTTGAATCTTAATTTGTTTCTTAAGATTAATTATCTAATTATCAATTCACTAGTACTCACATTTATGAATTAACAACAACCAATTATTTAACATTATCAAATTAATAAACCCTAGAACTTATATTTCTAATTTATTCTTAGGGTAGTCAATTGCATAGTTCCGATATTAAACTTCTCCTCTCGGTTCTTGATTCAATATTAAGTAATTAATAGGTGGCCATTCTACCAACATATAACAAGGTATATCAATGGAATCATCAAATCAAATCATTTAATCAAATATACTACAACCCCAAGCATGAGTAAATTAGCTCATCATATGTTTTAAGCAAATACTCAATTCAATATAAACCAAATAAAATTATACATTGCAATATTAATGTTCTTAATACACAACAACAAATAAGAAATGGAATAAAAGAAAGAGTTAGAAAAACCCCTTTTTGAAGATGCTAAAAATCGGACTCTCGTCTCTTTCGTGGCTCCTTCTCGGTGCATGATGATGAACTTCCAGCTCTCTTGAACAATTGGTTCTCTTCTTGAAGGAGTAGATGATAGCTTTCTCAAATTCTCAACTCTCCAGTCAAGCCTCTTAAAACCCTAATTCTTAAGAACTAATAACTCATTTCAAAACCAACAATTGTTTTTGCTCTTGGTGTGTGTAAAGAAATGATGAATGAAGATGGTGAATGGTCTTGCTCTCTCAAGCAAGAACCAAGGAGGAAGATGATGATCAAGTGTAGAGAATGTCCACTAAATTTATTCAAAATTCCCTTTTCTAATCCCCATGCTCTCCCACTTTGAATTGTTTAAGACATCCATCATGCCTTGTCTCCCATTTACTAATTTCTTTATACCTTTCTTCCATAAAATCCTCCCACTTTTCACTCTTTTTTTATTCTTTTTGTCACCCACTAAACACACAAGCTCATTTCTCGTGCAAGCCAGCTAAGGACCCAGGGTGACACGGCCAAGCCATATGGAGCTTGGCCGTGTCTAGTGACTTTCTTTCTTGGGGACACGGCCAAGCTTCTGGCCGTGTCCCATTCTTTATGCTTAGTCATTGAGAGACATGACCAAGGACACGACCGTGTCATGTGACACGGCCAGTGTCCTGGCCGTGTCCAGTGATGGTATCTGTCTCTGTGTATTTCTTTTCCTTCTTTGCTTTCTTTGCTCTTTTGTTCCTTTGGAGAGACACGGCCAGTGGCTTGGCTGTGTTCGCTACTGGACTTGTTTCCTTGAGGGACACGGCCAAGCCATGTTAGTCCTGGCCGTGTCTCCTAATTTTCCTTGTTTCTGCTTCTTTTGATGAAGGACATGGCCAAGCCATGACAAGCTTGGCCGTGTCACTTGATTTTCTCCACAAATTCCACCAATTTTGATCAAATGGCTCCATCGAATGTACTCCAACCTAAATCAACAACTTCAAACAAACTTGAGTGCAATTTAACATGAAAATTAACTTAAAATCAACATAAACCTCATAGAAAATATATACAAAATTTATCTAAACAATTACCCCACACTTAATCCTTTGCTTGTTCCCAAGCAAAGTTAAAATCAAAACAAATAAAACACGATAAATATTGTCAAGTTCAAGAGTTATAAGGATGCATTAAGACTCCCATCTTATTAAATCCGCAATCATAATCGAATCAAGAATAATCGGTACCCAAGTAACTTAATGGTCAATCAATGCATACCAAAATTGTCACTCCCTCACAAAACCTCTCAAGTGTTTAATTGGGTAGTGTTTAAGCTCTCAACATTCAATGAAAGATTAGGACTATAGGCTTGCTTATCAATCAAATCTCCACCACCTAATCATAATCAAGCATCAATCATAAGGTCTTTTATTTGGTTGTAACAGGGCTAAGGAAAAGGTATGACATTTGGGAGAGTGAGTTAGTTCATTTAGGTCAAGAGTACTTCAAGAGTGAAGTAAGCAATATAGCATGATCAACAATCCCATAATTCATCTCAATCACTTAGCACTAAGCATTTATGTGCTTTTAAGGGACTCCATTTGTTTAATTTGCAAAGATAATTTCCAAACTCATTACAACCCTTCCGACAAGAACAACAGCTATTATTTTAATTTTCATTATTCATTCATTTTTTTATAGGGTATCCAACTAATTTAAAGCCCATTGAATTCAACCCCACACTTTATTCTGCACAACACTCCATTAATGCTCTTAAAGTGCTCTTGATCTAATGAACGGGTATAGTTAAAATATAATGGCTCAAGCCGATGGTGTTGTGAAAAAGAAAGAAGGAAAAAATGAAATGAGCTCAAAGTTGGCGAACTAAGGTCGGATGTAAGGTTGGTCTTTTTAAGCCAAAATGGTTTGCCCTAAATTGCCTTAATCATGTTGATGCTTAATTGAAATTTTTATGTAGTCTCAAAATGCATGTCAAAGCAAGTTCTAGTAATTCATCAATCAAAGATGTTCACACATAAAAAGAATGATAAGTTGATGGCTCAATTCCTCACTATTTTAATGGCAATGCTAAGAATATCCATCAAAATTGACAATAAGTACTAACTCTAATCAATCCTCAAATTCATGCTTCAAAAATTTAAAAGTCATCTATCAACATTCTTATAACAATTGAACTTATTAATATCCATCAAAATCAATTATAAAACAAAACAAGAAACTTAACAAAACAAGAACACTTACGAAAATAACAAAACAAAAAAACTTACGAAAATAGACAATTTATATTCATGAACAAAAGGCTTAGCACACACCCCACACTTTAAGTTTTACATTGTCCTCAATGGAAACAACGATATTTAAAGTAAAAAGTTAAGGTACAACCTGTTTTTCCATCGATCCTTTGTGACGCAAGTGCTAGCTTTTCATCCACAAACAACCATTGTTCAAGAGCAAAATACAATATATAAAATAAACACAATATAAAGAGTTAACATTAAAAACCAAAACAACAAAAATATGAAATAACTACAAATAAGAAAATAACAAGTGATGTCAAAAGGTTGGAGCTGGTAGGATCTACGGTGGTGGAGGATAGGACGATGATGCAGCTGATGGGTGGAGGCTCAGAATTTTAGCGAGGTTGCTATTGATTAGGTCCATTTGTTCCATGACTGCAGTATGATTACGGTCAATTTGTTCCATGGCTGCAGCATGGTTTCGGTCAACCCTGCTTTCCAATTCTTCAATCCTATGAAGGATCTCCTGATTGTTCGGGATTGGAGAATCTTCATCTAAATCTAGAGAATCCGAGTCGGAATCCTCCTCGACTCGTGCTCTCTTTTGACGGCCCTCCGGTACCTCAGTCTCAGCTGAACCCATAACATAAGCTCCTCCTTTTCTTGAAACCATGTGCATCTTCTCGAGGGTGGCAAGATCTAATGAATCACTCCCCGAGATCTTGGTCATTTGGCAATGGCTCGGGTCAAAATTATCAAGGAGTGCCATTGCTAAAATTGTAACTAATCCTCCGATACAAATGGCACCCCGCTTTTTATGTGCCACACTGTCAAACACATCGGCTAACCAATAGCCGGTACAAACGGGTACGTCATTGCTAGCACAGTCTAAAAAGTATAGTTCGCTTAGTTCTATAACCCCTGTGCTCTCTTTTCTTGCAAAGAATCCACATGACATAAACCGGTGTAAGTACCTTAGGGTGAGATTTTTCAATTTCGTAGCTTTGGCCGATTTGGCCACATAGGTACCCGAGCCCAAAGCTCCCCATGCGAACTGTTGTCTAAAATTCTTAGGCACACATTGTTCCCCTTGTTGGTGAAAACCAAATATATCACTCAATTGCTCAATTTTAAGGACAAATGGTCTCCCAAGCAGTTTAAAGTGTAACCTAATGCAAATTCTTTGGTCATTTCTTTCAACCTTAAGTGTGGTTAAAAATTCCAATGTAAGCTCCTCAAATTGCAAAGGTTTAAGGGAAACAAATCTATCCCACCCAAGATTATGAACAAATCCATAAAAATTATTTCGAATATGAAGAGCATCGAGGGATTCTTTGTTAACATACCTCGTCAGAAAGAAACCCCGAGCGAGAAGAGTTGCTCTCCTTGGTGCTGACGATGATGAAGATGGAGCTGAAGGTGGAAGTCGCGTCCTTTTATGGTGAGACACTGTTTTTGTTCTTGGCATTTTGATGATTTGGTGAAAATGAAGTTTTCCAAGTTTTAATTGCTTTTTAATGAGAAAATAAGGGAAGTGGATGAGTTTAAATCAGTTTGGGTGAAGAAAAATGAAAGATTTCAAATGATTTTGAAGCTTGAAGATGGAGGCTATGGAGTTTTGAGAGAGAGAGAGCGAGAGAGATCGAGAGAGAGAGAAGGAGAGAGAGAGATTTAGGGATTTAAAATGAAAAAACTGGGCAAAAGTCGTGTTTTTAAAACTGAAATTTTAGGTGACACGGCCAAGCTTCGTGAAGCTTGGCCTTGTCTGATGGTTTTTGAGGGACACGGCCAGAGACATGGCCATGTCCCTTGAACGTGTCTCTTACTGGATAAAAGAAAATTGCAAAACAATTTGGGTGACACGGGGAGAGGCTTGGCCGTGTCTGAGAGACACGGCCAGGACCTCTGGCCATGTCTGCCTCTGTGTCCTTTGGTGCTACTTGACACGGGCAAGGACACGGCCAGGTCCTCTGGCCGTGTCTGCCTCTGCCAAATTGGTTTGAAATTTTTTTTTAAAATTTAATTGGTTTATTTGTGTCACCAAATCACAAAAATTCAATCTTCTTCTTGATTTAACCCTGAAACACATTCAAGAAAAATAAAAATCGATCAAAGTACCTATTCTATTTTATTTAACTCAACATGAAATTAAAATTGCAAAATATAGAATTATAACAGTGAAAAGAAATGCAAACCGATGGGTTGCCTCCCATTTAGCGCTTCTTTAATGTCGTATAGCTGGACATTGTTGCATCATTCATCAATGAACACCATGGTTTCCACCATTTTTGCAACTTCGATTTCTTCCAAGTAGGGCTTCACCCTTTGTCCATTGACCTTGAACGTCTCGTTGGTTTTTAGATTAAGCAACTCAACAACCCCATAGCGGAATGTTTGAGTAACTTGAAAGGGTCCACTCCAACGCGACTTCAATTTTCCGGGAAACAACCGCATTCTTGAATTGAAGAGGAGGACTTTCATTCCCGGTTCAAAAGTCCTTTGAAGAATCATCCTGTCATGAATAGCTTTGGTCTTTTCCTTGAAGATCCTTGAACTCTCATAGGCTTCATTCCGAAGCTCATCAAGCTCGGAAATTTGAAGCATTCTTTGCTCCCTTGCTTCACCTAAGTCCATATTCGTGGTCTTTATTGCCCAATAAGCCTTGTGCTCCAATTCCACTGGGAGGTGGCATGCCTTGCCAAAGACCAACCTATAAGGACTCATTCCCAATGGGGTTTTATAAGCAGTCCTATAGGCCCACAATGCTTCCGAGAGTCAGATTGACCAGTCCTTCCGAGTTGTGCTCACTGTCTTTTCTAAAATCCCCTTGATCTGCTTGTTCGAAATCTCAGCTTGCCCGGATGTTTGGGGATGATATGGAGTTGCCACTTTGTGTCTGATGCCCATCTTGGTCATCAACTTTTCAAACCATTTGTTGCAAAAATGGCTTCCTCCATCACTCACTATCGCCTTGGGGGTTCCAAACCTGCTCAAAATATTCTCCTTCACAAATTTTAACACAATGTTAGCATCATTGGTCCTAGTGGGGATTGCCTCAACCCACTTGGACACATAATCTACTGCTAGAAGAATATATTCAAAACCAAAGGATTTGGGAAATGGCCCCATGAAATCAATTCCCCACACATCAAAAATATCAACCACAATAAAAATATTAAGGGGCATTTCATTCCGTTTGCTAATGTTTCCTACTCTTTGGCATTCATCACATCTTATACAAAAATGATAAGCATCTTTAAAAAGAGTAGGCCAATACAAACCGCTTTGAAGAATTTTCTCGGCTATCTTCTTTCCTCCAAAATGTCCCCCGCAATACAAATTGTGGCAATATTGTAGCACTTGTTTTTGTTCCTCTTCCGGCACACATCTTCTTATCACTTCATCCCTGAAAATTCTAAACAAGTAAGGCTCATCCCAAAAATAATACTTACATGTATGCAGGAATCTCTTCTTTGCTTGGAAGCTCAAATCCTTTCTCACTAGACCACAAGAAAGATAATTAGCAATATCATCATACCATGGTGCTTGAGTAAAGGAAAATAAGTGTTCATCCGGGAATTTCTCAAAAGCATTTTCACAAGCAATTTCAGCATTATTTTCACAAGAGTTAAGTCTAGAAAGATGGTCGGCCACTACATTTTCGCTTCCCTTCCTATCTTTGATTTCTACATCGAATTCTTGTAACATCAACACCCACCTAATGAGCCTAGGTTTAGCTTGTGGTTTGGTCAATAGGTATTTCAAGGCTATATGATCAGAGAATACTATGACCTTAGAACCTATCAAGTAAGATCTAAATTTGTCTAGTGCAAATACCACAACTAACATTTCTCTCTCAGTGGTCGTGTAATTTACTTGTGCATCATTTAAAGATAAACTTGCATAATAAATTACACATATCAACTTATTCACTCTTTGGCCCAAAACAGCTCCAATGGCAAAATTCGATGCATCGCACATAATTTCAAATGGCAAATCCCAATTTGGGGCAACAATTATAGGGGCAGAAGTTAGTTTTTCTTTCAAAATTTTAAAAGCCTCTAAGCACTTTTCATCAAAAACAAATGGGACATCTTTTCCTAACAAATGACACAAAGGACGTGAAATTTTGGAAAAATCTTTTATGAACCTCCTATAAAATCCTTCATGTCCCAAAAAACTTCTAATTCCCTTAACTGATGTGGGTGGAGGTAGGTTCACAATTAATTCAACTTTAGCTTTGTCTACCTCAATCCCTTCATGGGAAATAACATGCCCTAAAACAATTCCATGATCAACCATAAAGTGACTCTTTTCCCAACTCAATGTAAGATTACATTCAATACACCTTTTAAGTACTAGAGTCAACTTTTCCAAACAATCATCAAAGGAATTACCAAAGACAGAGAAGTCATCCATGAATACCTCAATGCACTTGTCTAACATATCAGAAAATATGGAAAGCATACACCTTTGAAATGTTCCCGGTACATTGCAAAGTCCGAATGGCATCCTTCGAAATGCAAACGTCCCAAAGGGACAAGTAAATGTAGTCTTTGGTTGATCTTCTGGTGCTATCGGGACTTGGTAGTAACCTGAAAGACCATTAAGAAAACAGTAAAAAGAATGTCCAGATAATCTATCAAGCATTTGATCAATAAATGGCAAAGGAAAGTGATCTTTCTTGGTGACATTATTTAATTTCCTATAATCTATGAACATTCGCCACCCAGTTTGTGTTCGTGTTGGTACCAACTCTCCTTTATCATTCTGGACCACTGTCAACCCTGTTTTCTTAGGCACAACATGAACAGGACTAACCCATTCACTATCAGCAATAGGTTAAATTACCCCTTCATCTAGTAACTTAAGGACCTCCTTCTTAACAACCTCGCTCATGTTAGGGTTTAGTCTCCTTTGAGACTCTCTTACCGGTTTAGCCCCTTCCTTTAAGATAATCTTATGCATGCACATAGACGGACTAATACCCTTAATTTCACTCAACCCCCAACCTATAGCCTTCTTGAATTTTTTCAACATTGTTACAAGCTTATTTTCTTCCTCTCTGGTAAGGGTAGCAGAAATTATCACTGACTGAGAGTTATTTTCCCCAAGAAAAGTATATTTTAAATGTTTGGAGAGTTCTTTAAGCTCAACCCCTTGTAGTTGAACTTGCTCTTCTTCAACTTCAATTTCTTCCTCAACACTCTCATCGTCCAAGACGGAATTGTCTTCTTTATCCTCCTCATTGGAAATCTCTGCTTCTTCTTGCAATTTTAGAGCCTTTTCTAGCTTGTGTTCACCATTTTCCTGCAAGAAAACTTCTTGGACAACACTATCAGTAAGATCAATGAAAGAGCAATCTTCATATAAAGCACTAGTGGGAATGGGGGAAGTGTTAAAAATTAAAAATTCTACAGTTTGTCCCAAAATGGTCATGGTTAATTTTCCATTTTTTAACATCAATTAAAGTGTTAGTTGTGGCCATAAAAGCCTCCCTAACAAAATTGCATGCTCGGCATCCCATGGGATTTCTCCCCCCGTGTCTAAGACAATGAAATCGACGGGTACAATCAAACCTCCTACCTTCACTAGAACATCTTCTATGATTCCCTTAGGGTATCTAAGAGTTCTATCTGCTAATTGTAAAACCATTTTGGTTGGTTTGAGTTCCCCTAGCTCTAGATTCAGATAAATTGAGTATGGCATCAAATTAATACTAGCTCCAAGATCACACATGCCAATGGTCTCTTTCCCATTCCCCATAGAGATTTTAACAATAAAGCTCCCAGGATCTTTTAGTTTAGGAGGTAACTTATGTTGTAAAACAGCACTTGTTACTTCCGAAACTATCACCTTCTCATCCAACTCATACCTTATCTTCTTAGTGTTAAGCTCTTTTAAGAATTTGGCATAAGATGGCATATTCTTTACCACCTCTAGTAAGGGTAGGTTGATACTTACCTTCGAAAGCATGTTATAAATTTCAAAAAATTGCTTATCATGCTTTTCATTTTTTAACCTGCTGGGAAATGGAATTGGTGGTCTGTACGGATTTGGAGATTTGTGCAATTTTGGTGCAACGGA
Source organism: Garcia nutans (assembly GCA_947685225.1). Classification (NCBI taxonomy): domain Eukaryota; kingdom Viridiplantae; phylum Streptophyta; class Magnoliopsida; order Malpighiales; family Euphorbiaceae; genus Garcia; species Garcia nutans. The sequence goes on from CANTUV010000044.1 coordinate 25,327,490, forward strand.
TGCCTCCTCTTTGACCTCCTTAAGCTCATTTGGTTCAGCTTCTTCTTCTTGCATTTCCTTGCCATTGCCCTGCGTTGTACCTGCATCAAAGGAATTATCAATGTTATTATCACCGATTTTATTATCAAGTACCTTACCACTTCTCAAAACGGTGATTGCTTTGGCTTGCTCTGGTTGGCTTGGAAATTTCCCTTTTTGATTGGCTTGAAGTTGATTAGCCAATTGGCCCACTTGAGTTTCAACCTTCTTAAGCGATGCTTCTAAAGAGTCAAACTGCTTATTGTTCAATTCTTGATTTTGAGTGCTTACTTGAATGAAAGCATTCAAGTTGTCTTCAAATGAAGGTTTCTTGACTTGCTCTTGATTTGAGGGTTGCCCTTGAAATTGGGGACCTCTTTGATATGGTTGGAAAGGTTGTTGAGGTGGAGCATGTTGTTGATTTTTCCATGAAAAATTGGGGTGATTCCTCCAACCGGGGTTATAAGAATTTGAATATGGATCATTCCTACCCCTTTGTTGGAACCCTTCAAAAGCAAAAGCTTGCTCTTGCTCTTCTTGAAATGAATCAAAATTTGAGGGGCACACATTTGCTTGATGGCCTACAAGACCGCATGATGCGCATGACTCTTGACTTGGTCCCGACAAGTTCCCTTTTGCATTCAACATTTTCACTTGCCTTGTCAGTTCTGCAATTTGCCTAGCCATTTCTGAGTTTGCACTTATCTCATGTGCTCCTCTTCTTCTTTCTCCAATGCTCTTTTGTTGGGAATTTCCCCCCAACATTTCGAATAATGCAACTGTTTCTGCAGCTGTTCTTTCACCCATTGCACCCCCTGCTGCATTATCCACTGTATTTTGAGATTGTTGAGTTAGCCCATCATAGAAGAATTGATTGAGCAACTGTTGTGGATAATAGTGGTGAGGGCACTGAAATAATAATGATTTGAAGCGATCCCACGCCTCGTGAAATGGTTCTCCGTCAAACTGGGTGAAAGTTGCAATACTCCCCCTAAGCTCCTTGGTCTTTTGATGAGAATAGAACTTTCCCATAAATTTGTTGTAGACTTCAGTCCATGTGGTTAAAGAATTCTCCGGTAGGGTCATTAACCACGCTTTTGCCCTGTCCTTTAAACTGTATGGGAAACATCTCAGCTTCAGTTCATCTTTCGTTAATGTTTGCAAAGGGAACGTATGCAATGTTGAATAAAAATCTCGAATGAAGTTGAGAGGATCTTCATTCGGCAGTCCGTGGAAGGATGGCAGCATACTATAGTGAGTATTTCTGAGTTTGTAGTTTCTTGCTGCGTTGCTCAACCGGATACAAGATGTGGTCACTCTGATGAACGGTCAAGCAAACTCCTTCATGGGTGGCTCTTGTGCATCACCCATCTCTGTTTCTGTGTTCTCCTCAAATTGCTCTTCGGTATTTTCTCTTTCTTGCTCAAAAGGATTTGGTCTCTCGGATCTTGGAAGTCTATGGATGTTGTCTATAAATGGAACAAGTTCGTTTCCTTGAGACCGTCGTCCGTGCATAAAGTACCTAAGCAATTCAAAAAGACCACTTTAAACAATTTAACAAATAAATTAAAACAATCAAACTATCACAAAAATTGCCTTCCCCGGAAGCGGCGCCAAAAACTTGTTGCTCTTAAATCAACACTATCACAAAGCGGCACTCACAAGTATACGAGGCTATTGTAGTGACGGTGATCGCCCCAAGGTCGTTTCCCAAGGAAGGACTTGCAAGTAATAGTTCGATTAGCATGGAATAATAAATTTGATTTTGTGATTGAATTGGTGGACCGTAATTATCCTTAGAAATTAAAACGAGTGATTTTATGCAAGAGAATTTCAATTATGGAAATGATGCCTAAGGTTGTAGGTCTATTTAATCAAATGTTCAATTATCCGATTATCCATTAATATAATCTTGAATCTTAATTTGTTTCTTTAGATTAATTAGCCAATTATCAATTCACTAGTTCTCACATTTATGAATTAACAACAACCAATTATTTAACATTATCAAATTAATAAACCCTAGAACTTATATTTCTAATTCATTCTTAGGGTAGTCAATTGCATAGTTCCGATATTAAACTTCTCCTCTCGGTTTGTCATTCAATATTAAGTAATCAATAGGTGGCCATTCTATCAATTTACCTTTAATTCAATACAATCAACATATAACAAGGTACATCAATGGAATCATCAAATCAAATCATTTAATCAAATATACTACAACCCCAAGCATGAGTAAATTAGCTCATCATATGTTTTAAGCAAATACTCAATTCAATATAAACCAAATAAAATTATACATTGCAATATTAATGTTCTTAATACACAACAACAAATAAGAAATGGAATAAAAGAAAGAGTTAGAAAAACCCCTTTTTGAAGATGCTAAAAATCGGACTCTCGTCTCTTTCGTGGCTCCTTCTCGGTGCATGATGATGAACTTCCAGCTCTCTTGAACAATTGGTTCTCTTCTTGAAGGAGTAGATGATAGCTTTCTCAAATTCTCAACTCTCCAATCAAGCCTCTTAAAACCCTAATTCTTAAGAACTAATAACTCACTTCAAAACCAACAATTGTTTTTGCTCTTGGTGTGTGTAAAGAAATGATGAATGAAGATGGTGAATGGTCTTGCTCTCTCAAGCAAGAACCAAGGAGGAAGATGATGATCAAGTGTAGAGAATGTCCACTAAATTTATTCAAAATTCCCTTTTCTAATCCCCATGCTCTCCCACTTTGAATTGTTTAAGACATCCATCATGCCTTGTCTCCCATTTACTAATTTCTTTATACCTTTCTTCCATAAAATCCTCCCACTTTTCACTCTTTTTTTATTCTTTTTGTCACCCACTAAACACACCAGCTCATTTCTCGTGCAAGCCAGCTAAGGACCCAGGGTGACACGGCCAAGCCATATGGAGCTTGGCCGTGTCTAGTGACTTTCTTTCTTGTATGCTTAGTCCTTGAGAGAAACGGCCAAGGACACGGCCGTGTCATGTGACACGGCTAGTGTCCTAGCCGTGTCCAGTGATGGTGTTTGTCTCTGTGTATTTCTTTTCCTGCTTTGCTTTCTTTGTTCTTTTGTTCCTTTGGAGAGACACGGCTAGTGGCTTGGCCGTGTCTCATGGCCGTGTTCACTACTGGACTTGTTTCCTTGAGGGACACGGCCAAGCCATGTTAGTCCTGGTCGTGTCTCCTAATTTTCGTTGTTTCTGCTTCTTTTGATGAAGGACACGGCCAAGCCATGACAAGCTTGGCCGTGTCACTTGATTTTCTCCACAAATTCCACCAATTTTGATCAAATGGCTCCATCGAATGTACTCCAACCTAAATCAACAACTTCAAACAAACTTGAGTGCAATTTAACATGAAAATTAACTTAAAATCAACATAAACCTCATAGAAAATATATACAAAATTTATCTAAATAGAAACCCTAATACGTTTTAGAGAAAACGTTTTTCAGCCTTCGCTGTTGCAGAGAGCTAGCACTCCAGACGGTAGCATTCGTGTGGATACGCGATAGAGGGTGTTTTGCGATCGAGGCATCTATTCCAAACTGTGATTTCGAATCATCAACAGGTTAGTTTTTTGTACACTTTCATAGAATTAAACGAACAACATGGATCCTGGTGGGAAATCAGAGATCAAAATTTTTTTCCGCTGCGTGTTTTGTTTGCAGTGATCTCCTTGATTTCCTAACAGTGGTATCAGAGCCACTTGTTGTTTTCGTTTAAGTCGAAAATGCCATGTTGATATGATTACATGAGATATATTGATTTCGTATGGCATGTTAATTATAAAACCTTAATTCATTTTTCATATGATGAGAAAGGATTGTTTTTGGTTTCGTTTCTGTAAAACCCTAATTTGGTTTTCATATGATGAGAAAGGATTGGTGTTTTTAATATCGTTTTCATGAGATGATCACGTATATATAATTGGTTTTCATATGATGAGAAAGGATTGTTTTTGGTTTCGTTTCTCTTAAACCCTAATTCGTTTTACATATGATGAGAAAGGATTGGTGTTTTTAATTTCGTTTTCATGAGATGATCACGTATATATGATTGGTTGATTAAAACGATTTTCATATGATGAAAACAATTAAGTTTATATGTGATATAAACATTTGGTAATGATTCTATAATGGGTTGTACATATTCGAAATAAAACAGTAAGAAGGTTAATGAGATTAACGATTCTGTTTTAGGGTTTCGCCAAAGAAAAATGTTAATGAGATTAACGTTTCTGTTTGGCTTCGAGCAGCGCTGCCCCTTCAGAACCCCGCCAGCTGACCGGCCAGCGGGAGCCCCGCCCGCGGGAGCCCCTAGCGGGACCGCCGTATGTTCGCGCCCTATAGTTCGTTACCGCGACATTAAGAATGTCAATATATTTGTTTCTATTTAACATATTGGTGATGAATATGTTATGTTTGTTTGATGTCTTGGCATGGTGCATAGCATGGCCTTATGACCTATGTGATTGGTTTATTCATATCTTAATTTTGAGTAAATACGGCCTGCGTGTCGTTTATTTTCTTGTAATTTATTTTACTAGTAGTTAGATTTTCTTTTATTGTAATAAATGAAGATTCAAGCTACAATGTTTGTGATGGAGATTCATACCAAGGAGAAGATGGTTCCATGGTGATGGAAGCACAAGCTCAAGTTTTGAAGATATGTAATATTGCAAGTGTTGTAATAGATAGGTTTTTCACCTAGGGTTGCCTTTATGATCTTCATTTGGTCTCTTGAATATCATATTTAGTTTGGCCATGCTATGTCACGTTTACATATTTTGTCATTTGGTATATGATGCTTATGTGATAAATTATATATATGCATATAGGATGCTAAAATATAATGATATGTAATGCAAGACATGATGATAATTTAGTTGAACCCTCATTAATAATTTAATTCTAAATGCCATCCACGTTTTGAACACCTATCAAAACTAAGATTATATTAAAGTAGGTATTGCCAAAGCAATATGTTTTAAACATTCCTAGCTAAGTAGGATGAGTAATAGTGTTACTCATATGTTTTAAAATTGGTTAGACTTAATTAGGCTATCAAAATGGTTTTGGGCCTAAGGCATTAGATGGAATTCAACATGCTATGACATATGATGTCAATATTCCATAATTACTAAGAGTTACATGAGATGTAATTGGTAAAGATGTTACCTACATAAATAACTTGATTTTAAGCGTCACGCCAAAGCTGAGTTTAGAATTAAGTGAAATACGGATCTTAGCCTACTAAAATTTTTCTTTAGAGGGTTATATTTTTAGTAGGAGTTTAAATAATTTTAACCTCATTATTAATTAAAATTTGACTTTGCATATTTATCAACAGATGGCTGCTAATAACAATTCCACCTTATCACTGCGATCTATCCTTGAGAAGGAAAAACTGAAAGAATGTGGGACTAATTTTGTTGACTGGTTTAGGAACCTGAGAATTGTTCTCAAATAAGAGAAAAAGTCCTACGTGCTTGATGAAGCTATCCCTGACCCACCTCCTACTGATGCTTCTAATGCTGCTAAGAGTAAGCATAAGAAGCATGTGGATGATTCAAATGACATAGGATGTCTTATGTTGGCTACTATGTGTCCAGGACTTCAGAAGGATCTAGAACACTTAGAGGCTTATGAGATGAGTGTGCATCTCAAACAAGCTTTCCAACAACAGGCTAGGCAAGATAGGTTTAACACCACTGTTGCATTATTTGACTGCAAAATGTCTGAAGGTGAATCTGTTAGTGCTCATGTTTTAAAGATGAAAGGCTATCTAGATCACATTGCTAGACTTGGATATCCCCTGAGTTTAGAACTCTCCACGGATTTGATCCTACATTCATTGCCTAGCAGTTTCTCAGAGTTTGTCATGAACTATAACATGAATGACATGGAGAAATCCATTCCTGAGCTACATGGTATGCTCAAAACTGCTGAGGGGAATATCAAAAAGCCTACCCAAATATTGAATGTCAATATTAAACAAATGAAAAAGAAAGCCAAATATCCTAAAGGCAAGGGTAAGGCAAAAGGTGCTAAAGGGTCCAAGGGACAAGTTAAACCAAAACCTGAACCTAAGCCTAAAGTTCCTAAGGAAGGGACTTGTTTCCATTGCAACAAGCTTGGGCATTGGAAGAGAAATTGTCAACTCTATTTGGATGAGTTAAAGAAGTTGAAGGGTAGTGCGACTACATCTTCAGGTATTTATGTTATAGAAATTAATTTATCTATTCCTTCTTCCTGGGTATTAGATACCGGATGTGGATCTCATATTTGTACAAATATGCAGGGACTCAAAAGGAGTAGGATGCTGAAGAAGGGCGAAGTGGACCTACGTGTTGGCAATAGAGCAAGAGTTGCTGCTATAGCTGTAGGAACTTATGAACTTGTTATGCCCAATGGGTTTTTGGTAATTTTGAACAATTGCTTTTATGTTCCTACTATGAGTAGGAATCTTATTTTAGTATCTGTTTTGGATGATGAAGGTTATTCATTTTTTATTAAGAATAAGAAATGTTCTATTTTTGATAAAAATGATTTGCTTTATGGTATTGCAAATTCTTATAATGGCCTTTATATCCTTAATCTTGATGATTCTAATGGTAATGATATCTATAACATAACTTCTAAGAGAACTAAGCCAAATGAGTTAAACCCTACTTATTTATGGCATTGTCGCCTTAGCCATATCAATGAGAAACGCATTTCTAAGCTCCATCAAGATGGATTATTAGATTCATTTGATTTTGAATCATTTGAAACATGTGAGTCTTGTTTGCTTGGTAAGACGACAAAGGATCCTTTTATTGGGCATAGTGAAAGGGCTAATGATTTATTGGGCTTGATACATACAGATGTATGTGGTCCTTTTAGCATTAGTGCCAGAGGAGGATTTCGATACTTCATTACTTTTACTGATGATTTCAGTAGGTATGGCTATGTCTACCTAATGAAACATAAGCATGAGTCTTTTGAAATGTTTAGAACTTTTCAAAATGAAGTACAAAATCAACTTGGTAAAATAATTAAACAACTTCGATCAGATCGAGGTGGTGAATATTTGAGCCAAGAGTTTGATGATCATCTAAGGGATTGTGGAATTGTTTCACAACTAACTCCTCCAGGAACTCCACAGTGGAATGGAGTTTCTGAAAGGAGAAATCGAACTCTATTAGATATGGTTCGATCAATGATGAGTCAAGCGGATCTTCCTTTATCTTTTTGGGGTCATGCCTTGGAGACAGCTGCATTCATTCTGAACCGTGTACCATCTAAGGCGGTTGAAAAGACACCATATGAGATATGGACAGGTAAGACACCTAGTTTGTCTTTTCTTAAGATTTGGGGTTGTGAAGCTTATGTGAAAAGACCAGTTTCAGATAAGTTAGCTCCAAAATCTATCAATTGTAATTTTGTGGGGTATCCTAAGGAAACTAAAGGATACTATTTCTATACTACTTCAGAGAACAAAATGTTTGTTGCTCGAAATGAGATCTTTTTGGAAAAGGAATTTCTTTCTAAGAGAACTAGTGGGAGTATAGTAGAACTTGAGGAAACTCAAGTACCACAAGAAATCATTGAGCCGTTTATAGAGCCTATTTCAGAACCACAAATAGTTGTGGAGTCTGAAGATGTAACACAAATCCCTCGCAGGTCTGATAGGACACGTCGTCAGCCAGAGAGATATGGATTTCTTATGACTGATGATAGTAAAGTAATGCTCATAGATTAAGATGAGCCTACTACCTATCAAGAAGCTGTGTCAGGTCCAAATTCAGACAAATGGCTTGGAGCCATGAATTCTGAGATGCAATCTATGTTTGACAACCAAGTTTGGTCTTTAATTGATCCTCCAGAGGGTATTAAGACTATTGGTTGCAAATGGGTTTTCAAGAAGAAAACTGACATGGATGGGAATGTGCAGACCTATAAAGCAAGGCTTGTTGCAAAAGGTTTCAAGCAAACTCATGGTATAGACTATGATGAAACCTTTTCACCAGTTGCTATGCTTAAGTCTGTTAGAATTCTCATTGCCATTGCAACATACTATGATTATGAGATATGGCAAATGGATGTCAAAACTGCTTTCCTTAATGGAAACTTGCTTGAGGATGTGTATATGACACAACCTGAGGGTTTTGTAAATCCTGAGAATTCTACAAAGGTTTGCAAGCTTCAAAGATCCATTTATGGATTGAAGCAAGCATCTTAAAGCTGGAATCTTTGTTTTGATGAAACAGTTAGGAACTTTGGTTTCATCAAGAATGAAGATGAACCTTGTGTTTACAAGATGGTTAGTGGGAGTGCAGTAGTGTTTTTAGTCTTATATGTGGATGACATATTACTCATTGGGAATGATATCCCTACCTTGCAAAAGGTTAAGACTTGGTTAGGGAATTCTTTCTCAATGAAAGACTTAGGTGAGGCTGCCTATATCCTTGGTATAAAGATCTATAGAGATAGATCTAGAAGGATAATTGGCCTGAGTCAAAGTACATACATAGATAAAGTGTTGAAGAGGTTCAACACGCAAGATTCCAAAAAGGGATTCTTGCCTATGTCTCATGGCATTCATCTCAGCAAGAGTCAATGTCCTATGACATCTGATGAGCGAGATCGAATGAATAAGATTCCTTATGCTTCTGCTATAGGATCTCTTATGTATGCCATGTTATGTACTAGACCAGATGTCTCATATCCATTAAGTGCAACTAGTAGATTTCAAGCTGATCCTGGTGAAGGTCACTGGACAGCTGTCAAGAATATTCTTAAGTACCTTCGAAGGACTAAAGATGTATTCTTGGTTTATGGAGGTTTGGAAGATGTGCTAGTTGTAAATGGTTACACAGATGCTAGTTTCCAAACTGACATAGATGATTTTAGATCGCAGTCAGGTTTTGTATTCACATTGAATGGTTGAGCTGTTAGTTGGAAGAGTTCAAAACAAAGCACTGTGGCTGATTCTACAACAGAGGCTGAGTATATAGCAGCATCAGATGCAGCTAAGGAAGCAGTCTGGTTGAAGAAATTCATCACTGAGCTAGGAGTGGTGCCTAGCATTGCAAATCCTGTGGACATTTATTGTGACAACAACGGTGCCATAGCACAGGCAAAAGAGCCTAGATCTCATCAAAGGTCTAAGCATATACTCAGGCATTTTCACCTCATTCAAGACATTATCGATAGAGGAGATATTAAGATATGCAAAGTTGACACAAATGATAACATAGCAGATCCATTAACAAAGCCTCTCTCACGGGTCAAGCATGATCAGCACACTAGATCTATGGGTCTTAGAAATTTGTAGGCCTAGTGCAAGTGGGAGATTGTTAGTGTATGTGCCCTAGGCCATTTATTTGGATCTTTATGTTATACATTCATTATTAATAAATGAGGTTTTATTGTCATTATTGTTTGTTTGCATGTTACACAATTTTGATATTTGTCCCTGGTTTATTATTGTTATAGAGATAAAAAAAAAATTCTTAACCAGTATGAACATTGATTTGATAATCATCAGATGGTTATGTGTATGGTGATACAAATCAATTTCATAGATACTTGTTAGAGAACAATGTATTGGATAGACCCATCATGAGATTACTACATGGGTTAGTGTCATAAGTAAATCTCATGATATTTATGTATTAATTCTTTGACTTGAGATTGTCATAGTTTCCAATATAAGGACTATTATATTTTGACATGATCAAACATTATCCGTAACTGGATAGTAATAAAGGTTATGATCATATATGATAGAAATTATGTAGAGGATAATGAACAATTAAGATAGAATTTGTCCCTCTCTTTGAGAGAGATATCTTTTGGGCCCCTCGATAAGTGAGACTGTGAAATGCATGGCCGTGCTCAAATGAATTGATAGTGTGATCAATTTCATTTGTTTTTATTAGTCTACTTGGAGATCGAGTAATCATAAGTTTGGACAATATAAGTATGACGTTGACCATGACTTATGTTCAAACTAGATATCGTGTGACAAAGGGATTAATGCATGTACTATTATTAGGCAAATTGGACATTCCTTATATTAATTGGGTAGTTGTAACGCCTTGCTAGAGGCCAATTATGACTTGTTGGTTTAATAGAGATTAAATTGACTGCCAATTAATATGGGCCTATCGGGTCACACACAAGAATGCGCTTTGGGCTGGATATAATATTAATAATATTAATATTAGATATTAATATTTATTATTATTATTATTTTTATTTATATATATATATATTATTAGATAATATATTCAGAATCCTAATTAGATTTGGATTCTGAATTTGACTTACCTTATCCAATTTCGAATTGGATTCTGGAGTGATTATATTCTCTCTAGAAGTTAAGTCTTCTTATAGGTAACATTAGAAAATTAAAAGAGAACAAAAAAAGAAACCCTAATACGTTTTAGAGAAAACGTATTTCAGCCTTCGCCGTTGTAGAGAGCTAGCACTCCAGGCGGTAGCATTCGTGTGGATACGCAATAGAGGGTGTTTTGCGATCGAGGCATCTATTCCAAACTATGATTTCAAATCATCAACAGGTTAGTTTTTTGTACACTTTCATCGAATTAAACGAACAACATGGATCCTGGTGGGAAATCAGAGATCAAAAATTTTTTTCCGCTGCGTGTTTTGTTTGCAGTGATCTCCTTGATTTCCTTACAGTATGCATTAAAGGCATTGTTAAGAAGCCATTGTTAATGGCTAAAGTGCATAAAATGAGTTTCATATGTGAATTATGTGAAAATACCCAAAAAAAAATTGAGTACTATGTTGTAAATGTAAAATGTGATACATTAGGATTATATGTCGATATATGATGATATGAAGTGAGATGACATTGAAATAAATGAGAAAATAAGGCAATGTGCAAAATTGATAAGAAGAAAAGAGGCAATGTGCCTAATGAATTATGAGAAAATGAGAAAATATTAATAATGAGGAATATGAAATAATTGTGTGTCTAGTATGTTATTCAATTTTTAGAGTTTTGTGTTTGGTGGCATACCTATGAGGTTATCCTCATTATTTGCCTTCGGGGCTAGCTTTTGAGCAATTATTTGATTTGCCTTTGGGCTAGATGTTGGACTTAAGGCTAGATGCTAGGCATCACTATAAATTGCCTTCGGGCTAGACGTTGGGCGTCACTTGCCTTCGGGCTAGACATTGGGTGTCAATATAGGCCAAAACAGTAACTTTGGAATTTGAATGGCATATTAGATCCTTTGGGCCCATGCTTGTGTTTTTTTAAATGTGAATTGTAAAATGATGTAAAAATATGTTTAAAGGTGAGCTTGGATGCCACATTGTGACATAGCATAAAAGCATTTTGCATTGGCATTACTTTACAGTTTTATTATTATCAAAGTTTGTACCACTAAGCTATTAGCTTAGCGCGATTGTAATTTATCGCGCAGGTGACAGGGGCGATCCGGTAGAGCCGAAGAGTTTTACCTTGTGTTTACTGAGCTTAAAGTATTTTGTGTACATCAAGATCAGAGCCATATGCCAGCATGTACATATTTGATATTATAATACATTTTGATATTGTGTATATTATGTTTATGTTTTTGAAGAATATATATCTTGTAAATTATAAAGACTCTTTGGACAAATTGTATAATAAGGGTTTTATATGTGTTTTGATACATATATGTAAATGTATAAAGTGTTTTGATAAAATATAAAGAAATTGAGAAGTATTTGGGACAATGTGTGATTTTTTTTATTGGGAGTGTTTCTTTTACAGGTTGTGAACTGTTAAAATTTTTTTTGATGTCCAAATTACAAATAAAACTCTGGAAAATTTTTTCTAGAGATTTTTATGCAATTTACTTATTTTGGAACCTATAATTTATAAATAATATTTTATTTATTATTTATACATTGTAAAGTATTTGAGATTTTTGATATGAAATGTGAAAATTTTTATTAAACTGGATCGTGATATTTTTGTACCGTATACGCATATTTTACATATACTGGGTGTATGTATTATCCGTATATAGGGTATAAGGGTGTTACATATAAATACAAGAAAAATAATAAAGCAAGAAAAAATAATAGAAATATATATGAAAATAATCTTAATATTAATTTGCTAAGGTGGTCCCATTAGCCGGTTAGTGGGCCAAAGTCAAAGAGGCGGCGTCCCTGAAAGGTAAACAATTTATAGGATTGGGTTTTATTATGGAATTAGGGTTTGGTTATGGAATTAAGTTTTAGAATACAAATTAGGGTTTTAATCCTAAACTAGGGTTTAATATGCAAAGCTAGGGTTTAAATCCTAGGACTAAGGTTTAACATGCAATTAGGGTTTTAACAGTTAACTAATGTCTTAGATCAAATACACTAAAACACAACCGACTAAATGAATTTAATTTATGAATATCAAACCTTTGTTCATTGGATTCACCAAAGTCTTTTGAATGTTGAAACAAGCCTCTTAATTGCACAACCATTTCTGCCTTGTACAACCTTTGTAGGTTTGAATAAACCAAAGTTTTGTTTGAACAATGAGTTCAAGGTTTTTGTGTGTTTAATTTGGTCTCTCTTTGTCTTTGATTTTGTTGCTAGATGACACCTATTTTTCAGTTCTTTTCTCTTCTTCTAATTGCTAAAGCTGATTGCTCTCAGTGTCTCCTAAAGGTGGCTGCTTAATTCCTAATTGGGGATGCTTCAATTGCTCCTTGTGACCTCCTCCTTTGTATGTTATTAAGTTGGCTATTTATAAGCAATATTAGGGCATTGATTTAAAGAATCCTAATTAACTAAGGCAAGCACTTAACCGTCAGAGTCCAAATAGAATTGAAGTTGCTTGGCCATAATGCCATTCAACAAGAGCAAAGGCTCATATCAAATTGGTGCCTAATTTGATATGAGTATAGGCTCTTGCAGAATCGGAACACCAATTCAACATGAAACTTTGGCTGACTTAATTATTTTGGGTTTTGGGTTTAATTAGAATCGATTCGACCATTTTAATTGGATTTGACTTTGATTTTGGCATTTAAAATTAAATTGGATTTAATTCGGGCCTTTAAGAATTGGACTAGCCATGGTTTGGGGTTTTAAATTAGAACTAAACTCATTTATGGCCAAATTTATGGGTTTACAGTTTTGCCCCTTTCTTGAATGAACTTAAATTTATTTAGAGAGTGAAAAGCATTCTACCTTGATAGATCTTGGATGCTTTGATAGGTTGGATTTTGGACTCGCAACATTCTGGTTTGAATTTTGGACTCATGAATTAGTTTGGATTCTGGACCCATAAAGTGGTTTGAATTCTGGACTCATAAATTAGTTTGGGTACTGACTCACAAATTGGTTTGGGTTTTGGACCCGTGAAGAGGTTTGAGTTCTTGACCCATAAATTGGTTTAGATTTTGGACTAATGAATTGGTTTGGGTTCTGGACCTGTGAATTATTTTAGGTTCTGGGCTTATGAATTCGTTTAAGTTCTGGACACATAAAATCTAAGCTAGCTAAGCTGATTTAGATGCTTCAAAAAATTCATAACACTATGCCGTCAGGATACCTCAACAAATTAAATATAGGCTGGAGTTTTGGATACTCCCACAAATAGTGCACTATCAGGATGCTTCAATAAATCCAATATAGGCTAGAGATTACTCCTTCAGGATACTTTAATAAATCTAATGTAGACTGGAGATTGTGCTATCAAGATACTTCAACAAATCTAATATAGGCTGAAGATTATGCCATCAGGATACTTCAACAAATAAAATATAGGCTGAATATTATGCTTTAGGATACTTTAATAAATCCAGTATAGGCCGGAGATTGTACCGTTAGGATACTTCAACAAATCCATAGGCTGGTGATTGTGCCATCAGGATACTTCAACAAATCCAATATAGGATGGAGATTGTGTCGTCAAGATAATTCAACAAATCCAATATTAGCCGGAGATTGCACCATTAAGATACTTTAACAAATCCAATATAGGCTGGAGATTATGCTGATTCAACAAATCTAAATAGGCTGGAGATTGCATCGTTAGGATACTTCAACAAATCCAATATAGGTTAGGTAGTGGATGCTTCAACAAATCTGCTTGAAAATGTCTAGCTTTACAAAAATATATCTTTAATTTGATTCTCTATTCGTGGGGATGGACCTTTGTCCTACTTGACTTCTAGCAGGACTGATATTCTATTGTTGGACCTTTGTCCTGTAAAAAATTCAGCTATTTTTAGCCCTCCTATATCCTCTCTTTGTTTCAGGTTTAACTAGAACCGATTTGGCCTTTTTAATTGGATTTGACTTTGATTTAAATTTGAATTGAATTTAACTTGGGCCTTTAAGTATTGCCCCGACTATGGTTTGTGCCTCTAAATTAGAACTAAGCTCATTTATGGGTCTACAGTTTTACCTCCTGCTTGAAAGATGCTGAATTTATTCAGAAAGTGAACAACAATCTATCGTGATAGATCTTAGATGCTTTGATAGGTTGGATTTTGGACACGCAACATCCTGGTTTGAGTTTTGGACTCATGAATTGGTTTGGATTCTGGACCCGTGAAATGGTTTGAGTTATGGACTCATAAATTGGTTTAGGTTCTAGACCCATGAATTAATTTGGGTTCTGGACCCATGAAGTGTTTTTTGAGTTCTGGAATTATAAATTGGTTTGGGTTCTAGACATATAAATTGGTTCGGGTTCTAGACCCATGAATTGATTTGGGTTCTGGACCCGTGAATTGATTTGGGTTTTGGACTCGTGAATTGGTTTGGGTTCTGGACCCATAAAATCTGAGCTAGTTGAGCTACTTTAGATGCTTCATCAAATCCATAAAACTGTGTTGTTAGGATACTTCAACAAATCCAATATAGGCTGGAGGTTTGGATACTTCCATAAAAAATGAACCGTCAAAATACTTCAACAAATCCAATATAGGCTGGAGATTACGCAATCAAGATTCTTTAACAAATCTAATATATGTTGAAAATTGCGCCATTAGGATACTTCAACATATCCAATATAGGCTAGAGATTTTGCCATCAGGATACTTCAACAAATCCAATATAGGCTAGAGATTGCACCATCAGGATACTTTAAAAAATCAAATATAGGCTAGAGATTGTGCTATCAGGATACTTCAACAAATCCAATATAGGCCGGAGATTGCACCATCAGGATAGTTTAACAAATCTAATATAGGATGGAGATTGTACCATTAGGATACTTGAGCAAATCCAATATAGGATGGAGATTGTGCAGTCAAGATACTTTAACAAATCCAATTGCAATCATGATACTTCAACAAATCCAATATATGTTGGGTATTGTGCCGTCAGGATACTTCAATAAATTCAATATATGTTGGGTAGTAGATGAATCAACAAATTCATTTGAAAATGTTTGCCTTTACAAAAATGGATCTTCATTTTGATTCTCTATTCTTGGGGATGGACCTTTGTCCCACCTTAACTTTAGCTCTTCTAGCCGGACTGATATTCTATTCTTGAACCTTTGTCCTATATTGACTTCAGCTCTTCTACCTGGACTGATCCTCTGTTCTTGGACCCTTGTCCTGATATTTTCTCTTTTGTATCATCATTCGTTTGGGAGTTCTTACTTTCTTATTATTCCATTCTTTCATTTCTTCACTTTGCAAAATAAAAAATTTAGTTATTTTTTATCCCTCCTTTATCCTCTATTTGCCTCTTGTGTGGTAAGATATTAAGGTCTGAAAATGTTTTGTATATGCATAAACTCAAAAATTGAAAAGGATAAGTTTTTCTCCCTATATAGGCTCAAACCAATGATTTTGTTCTCATGCAGGTTCTGATTGATGGTTGTGTTTTGTTCCACTCGTGGATACCTTATTTGTTTAATTAATTTATTTTTTATAATTTAATTTATTTAAAGATTTTGGGATAAGTGTAAGGGACATGTTTCTACCAATTGGTGGGTATCCTATTTTTATTTACTTGTACTTTGGACATTAGACATTATAAGGGCATGTTTCCATCCTCAGATGGGTGCCCCTCTTATTTGATTTGTTTTAATAATATAATGAATGTTTATTTTTAATTGTATGTACTATGAATAATATTATAATGCTTAAGAATTTAATAATATTTGTATCTGAAAAGGAGGTCGGTTCCAATAAACTGGACGTTATGGGGTGTTGGGTCATTCTCACCTTCCGCATATGTACCCAACTTTTTGAACCCATTAGGGGGTTGGGGATTCCCTAGAAATTGAGTCATCCATCCCTTTCTTTTTTCCTGGCCCATCTTGGTGGCGACTCTATTCTCTTTAGATTTAGGCTTATGTTCTCTACGACCATGAGCCTAACAGTGCCGAAGTCGCAAGAACTATTCCATATGGTAGTTGGGGAAAAAATCCCCACTCACAGTGTTGACTCCACTGAGTATAAGAGAAGTTGATTCCATTGGTCTTTGTACTATTTTATTCTTTCATATTATTATATTATCCATTGCATCATTTAGATTACATTATGTGCGTGAGTTAGAACCCATGTAACTAGTGTTGTGGTATGTAAGAGATACCACACTTCACTTAGGGTATGGAGGTCGAGCATGGCATAAGCACTGATAGCCTTGTGCCTTTTGGTATTGTGAGAGGGAATTTTTGCCAACACTCCCGGTGGAATGGTTCTTGCGACTTCGGCACTGTTTAGGCTCGGGCCTTAGAGAACACGAACCAAAGTCTGGAGAAAATGGAGTCGCCACCCAGATGGGCCGGGAAAAAAGAAAGGGGTGGATGACTCGATTCCTAAGGAATCCCCAACCCCCTAATGGGTTCGGAAAGTTGGGTACATGTGGAGAAGGTGAGAAATGGCCCAGCACCCCCATAATGCCCGGTTCATTAGAACCGGCCTCCTTTACAGGTCTTAATATTATAAAATTTTTAAGTATAATAATATTATCCATATTACACACAATAATTGAAATAATGCATCGATATATTAAAAATCAAAACAATGTCCAAACAAAGCAAATAAATGGACTCCCATCCAAGGATGGAAACATGTCCTTACATCCCATGCCTAAATAGGACATCCACCAAAAGGTAGAAACATGTCCTTACATCCCATGCCTAAATAGGACATCCACCAAAAGGTAGAAACATGTCCTTTACATTGGTTCTAAAATAGAAAAGCGATTTAAATTACATGATATTTAACTAATGAGGTACCCACTAAGTGGAAACATACCTCTTACAACATTTGGAAGTCTAAATAAATCGATAAAAGTAAATAACCATTCATCGTAAATAAATCATTCATCAAAGGTATTAAATATCAATAGAAAGTAAACATCCATCCATGATAAATTAAATTAACCAAGCATTGAACTTAAAGAAATTAAAGCATATAAAATAAATCAAAGCATAATCAAATATAGAATTGAATAAGGCAAACAAAAATCTAAATTATGGCTACTGTTTCCATTTTGGGTTCTTTATTTCATGTGTTTAGGATTTTGGAATTTGTGGAATTAGGCTACTGTGAGTTTTTAAAGGAATTAAAATAGATTAAGATTTTATGTTTTAAAAGGTTGATAAAGTTCTTTGATTAACCAAATTAGTGTTTGGATGATGAAATCATGAAACTAGGGTTTGAACACTTTAAAATACATAGATTTATAGTTTATGGTTACTCATTGAATTTTGTTTTAAGCTTACTGTGTAAAATTAAACATTTGCATTTATATGATTTTTAAGGTTTTAAAGGATTAGGGTTTAGAAAAAATTAGGGTTTAAGGTTTTAAAGGGATTAGGGTTCACTGTTTTAGTTTGGAAGTTGCATTAGGGTTTAGTGTTTTAGAATTAGGGTTTCGATGAATGCTTAGGTTTTCAGAATTTGGAGAAAGCAATTGATAATTTTTTAAAAGTAAACAAATGATTTAAGGTTTATATAAATAGAAAAGATTTTTTAAAACTTAGGGTTTGTTGAAAGAAACAGAATCAAATTTTGGTTTTGAAGAAAAATATGTTCAATTACGGTTTTAAGATTTTAAAGAAGTAAAAATAATAATTTTAAGCCTTTTTGGAGAACAAAGCAACGAATTAAGGTTTTTAACTTTAGAAAAGGGGAATTTAGGTTCTGGGATTTTTGAATTAAAAGAAACAACTAGATGAATTAAGCTACTGTGAAAAAAAAAGAATTTAAGAATTCAAACCTTCTTTTGTAGGTTACACCAAAATTGCTTCTTGGATGAACCAAATCAAAGACAAGCTTTGCTGCCTTTGAATTGCCTGAATTGTTTTTCTGCTCTCTCAAAAAATTGGATTGATTTACTGCCTTTCCTACTCAGTTTCGGATCAATTTTGTTCCAATCCAATTTCCTTCCTTCTTTCTGATTCCCTTTTTTGTTTTGTAATTGATCTTATTTATAGAAGTTTTCCTGGTTTATTCCTAGTTGCTCACGGCATACATTATTCATTAAGAAAAGGAAACTGAAACCTAATTGCATTACGTTTCAGAAAATTTGAGTCGAAAAAATTTTGCTGGCAAAAAAAAATTGCTGTTGAAAAATTGCGCTGGCAACTGCAGCAGGGAGCGAGGACCGGCTTGTGGGCCATTTCCTGCGGGCGAAATGGCCTACGGCCATGCCCGCGCTGGTTTTCGGTGACAATTTTTTCGTAGCCGATTTTTTCGTCGCCGATTTTTATTTTTACTTTTTGATTTTTATTTGTTTATTTTGATTTTTATTTTTTATTAATAAAAATTAGATACTAAAGAAAAAATTATTTAATTAAGATAACAAAAATTATTTCGGACCAATTAAAATATATTAGAAAACACAAAAATTATTTTGGGCTAAATAAAATATATTGGATCGGACTGGGTCAAAAATTAAGGGTCTACAATTTGCCTCCTGCTTGAATGATCTGAAACTTTAGTGAAACAGAGTGAAAAGCAATAAGACTTAATTTTTGAGATGGTGGAGGTTTTGGGTTCTGGACCCGATTCGAGTACTCAAGGATAATTCTAAGTTCTGCACCTAAGAAAATTTTAGGTTCTGGACCCGATCTAAGTTCTAGGACTTAAAAATAAATTTTAGGTTTTGGACCTAAGGGTAATTTGGGTTCTAGACCCGAGCTAAGTTCTGGAGTTAGAAGAAATTCTAGGCTCTGGACCTAAGAAAAATTTGGGTTCTGGACCCGAGCTAAGTTCTTGACTTAGAGATAAATTCTAGGTTCTGGACCTAAGTAAAATTTGGGTTCTGGACCCGAGCTAAGTTCTGGACTTAGAAAATTCTAGGTTCTGGACCTAAGAAAAATTTGAGTTCTGGACCCGAGCTAAGTTCTGAACTTAGAAATAAATTCTAGGTTCTCGACCTAAGAAAAATTTGGGTTATGGACCCGAGCTAATAATTTTTTATTACAAAAAGTTTGACTAATTTTTATGCATATGTCTTCTTATTGCCCCATGTGTGTAAAAATATTTATATACACGCAATTATTTAAATGATTAAAGTGAATAATTGATTTTACTGTTTATTTACTGTGTAGTCACTGTTCATGAACTATTTACTATTTATAAATAGTAAATTTACTATTTGTAAATAGTAGCAAATAGTATTTACTATTAGAGATATTACTTTTACTATTCATCAATAGTAATACTATTTATAAATAGTAAAATTTACTATTTATCAATAGTAAAGTTTACTATTTATAAATAGTAAAATTCACTATTTATAAACAGTTTTGAATTTTTTTTTTTGCTTTCCATTTCTCCATAAAAAGGAACGGATTCTTCATTTCATTTCACAGCAAAACTTTCACATTATAATTCTCTCAAATTTCTTTCAATTTTAGCACATATTTTTTAAAAACAATGCATGCTTCGAGGTCAGAGACTCATTCTAATGCCGAGTTATTGGAGTTTATTCGGCATCATGAAGACGGAAATTTAGATATATTGGCCGGAATGCCGCTCCATCACAGTTCCAATCAAAAGAGCGAGGTAATTATTTTTTTCCTTTTTTATTTCTCTTGATTTTTTCATTGTTTTTTAATTGTTATATATATTTTTTGTTATTTTTGATTATTTTTTATTTTTGATTTATATTTTTATATTATGCTCTTTTATTATTATTGCATTTGCCTTTTATTATTATTTTGTATGTTTATTTTGTATTATTATTTTGTAGAAAAATAAATTAAATTAAGCGGATAGAATAATGTGTACTTACCTGGTATTAACTTACCTGAGTCTGTGTTTGCATGATCGTTGTGTTGTTCGGGCTGGAGGGTGTATTTACAAAGCCCGACAATGGTACGATGTAGTGCCTTCTCGGGTAAGGCGGATTATTCGAGATTGCAGCTTTGAACAGTTCATCTTACAATTGCCATCCGAGGAATATCAGATAGACCGGAGTGTAGTTCAGGCGCTTGCAGAGCAATGGTTGGACACAACCCACACTTTTCACTTGCCCATTGGAGAGATGACAATTGGTCTAGTCGATTTTACTGCCATAACCGACCTTCGATATGATGGTGTTTCGGTTCCCCTGACCAACGATATTTTAACATTTGAAGAAATTCAGGGATTAATTGGTATGGAACCATCATATAAAGGGCCTTTTAAGATAAAAATTGAGTTGGATGAACTATGAAGGACGGGTTGGCAGAGACACAGCCGAACAGTATGCTCGAGGATTTTTGTTATATCTACTTGTGTCGACCATCTTAGGCAGCACTGAATCCTCCATTCACTTGTCAGTGTTGAGTGCCCTTTCTTATCTCAGAATGGTACCATCTTCTAGCTGGGGTGAAGCTGGTCTCGCGTGTCTTTACCATGGTCTTGATAAGTTTTGCCAAAACAAGAAGTCTTTTGTCGGCTTGATGGCGGTTGTCAAGGTATTCTTTCTTCCACCAATGTTATTTCTAATCTTTTCTTGAATGAATGTGATCTTTATTGTTATTGTAGGTATGGGCATATGAACACAACCTCGTGAGGGTACCCGGTATTTTTCGAGAGAGAATCGGGTATCCGAGATTAAATTACTGGTTGTCCGATCGTGTGGATGTTCCCGGCTCTCATCATGTGCATACTCATCGCTTTGTGTCGAGCCGCATATCCTGGGACCAGGTAAAATAACATTAGTATGCTTTAAATTTTATGTGAAAGTTTGCTTACCTTATGTTATTTTGCAGGTGAATTTGGCCTGATGGAGCCCAGAAGAGAGAGCAAACTGGTCTCCTTTGATGAGGGCTGCACTGTCTTTCCAACATTCTCACCGAGTTATTGCTGGCCCAGTGTCCAGTGGCTGGTTTCTCAGAGAGAGAGTTTATGAATGGTTTCTCAGTCCAGAGCAGCGGAGGGTTCCGACACAAATCCCAAAATATACTTTAAATATTATGTCAATGCCGGAGGATGCATGGTGGTCGGCCCGATATGGTTATGGTGTCGAGTCATTTCTCCATCTACCGGGTCCATTTTATGCCCATTTTACTCAAAGAAGACTCTTGAACTTTGATGTATCTCCTGTTGGTGTGCAGGAGATTTTCGACGAAAATGAGGGTAGAGATGAAGAAGAACATCATAGAGTTGCAGGAGAGTCTGTTCCACATCTCGGGGCCAGTAATTCTCAGGTAAAACTTTTACCACTTTTCCCTTGCAACTGCTTTTTTCTTTCCTTGATTCTTTAATGATTGTTATAGGCTGTTGGCTCATTTGATCATGCGGCTGGACCTTCTTTTACTGCCCCTTCTTTTGCTCGTTCTAGCCCGCCAGATATGCCATCTCATCCTTAGGGTATTGATATGAACTACCTGGTATGTTTCTTATTTCATGGTAATTTATGCTATATGTATGCATGATTATGTATGCTTTTACCTTTTCCTTCTTGGCTCACAACAAATGCTCGAAGAACAAAATAGGAAACTTCAAGAAGAGTTGGCTGCAAGTCGTCAGCAGGCTTCTCATTTTGAAAGTTTATATAATCAATCTGAACAACATTTTCGAGACTTCTGATTTTAGGGGATGAGGGATCCCGGCTCTTCTTCATCAAGAGGCCCCCAGACTGACGACCATGAGATCCTTTCATCTGCTTCTAATGAGGACCATGACGGATCGGAACCTCAAGGTAATAGGAATTTTGGTGTTCCCGCTTCAGGTGATCCCAGGATGAGTAATTTGCCGGGTTTTGGTGCTCCCGCTTCGGGCGAACTTGGGACGAGTGATTTGCCCCCTCCTCCAATAGGCGACGATTTTTTCAAGGCTCTATTTGATGACCTACCACCACCCTCTTAGTGATATGTAAATATTGTAGCAATTGTAAAATATTGTACAATTATAAAAAAATACAATTTCCATCTTTACTGTAACTCTTTTTTTTCTTTACTGCATCACAATTATTATATATATTATTTTTTTTATATATCACAGTACTTCATAATTCATATCCACATCATTTGCTAAACCAAATCCAACGTGGTAAAGGAAATTTGTTCCTAAAAATTCAAAGAAGATAAAAATTCTATTTAAGAATATGGATGCCATTCATTGGAAGCAAATTTCATGGTCAAAACTTGATGTTTTAAAGTGTTTTCAAAATGTTAAATTGGACCACTCCTTCTTACATGCCATGGCTTCCTTTTGGAATACAGAATCTAGGGTATTTAAAATTAATGAATTTGAAATATGTCCCTTGATTGAAGAATTTGAGGCCATTCTTGGATATCCAAATAATCAACAAATGGCATTACCCACACTGATTTCTAGGACTCAACAGAAGACTCAACAGAAGTTCTTCGATTGATGAGAGGTGAAAAAATTCTACTTGCTCCTTTGATTGACTTTTGTCTCTCTCATTTGGCCCCTACTAAGGCATGGGGATGCATGCTCTATCTTTGCTTGCTCGGCCAATTCTTTCTTGTTTCTTCTGACTGCGATATTGATCCTCGAGTATTGGATATTATGGACCAGATGGAAGGAGGCTTATCGATGGTACCTGTGATCTTAGCCGAGACCTTAGTTGGATTAGGCCGACTTAAATCAGGAATGTCAAAGAGACTGAATGGGAGTCCATTGCTACTTCAGGTAATTACCTAAACTACCCTTTCGGGTTTTCAATTTAGGTTTTCTTTTTCTTCCGTTCTTTATTGCTCTAACTTTTGCCTAGTCCACCCATGTGGGTTTTCGGAACTAGCGAGCTGTCCTAATTTTTGCCTAAGTTGCCCTTGCGGATTTTCAATTTAGCAGACCCCTTTTTTTGTTATATATATATATTTTAATTAATTTTAATTAATTTTTTTCTTCACAGATTTGGCTTCAGGAGCGTCTTTGTTTGCTTGATACTCCATCCTTGGATTTTGCCAGATACCTTCCACGTCATCATTCAGCTAGAAACTACTCCATCCTACTTCTTCATATGCTGACTGGGTTGACTGGATCCACTCACGCTCTGAAGTCAATATCCGTTGGTTGGTACCTTGGTGGAAAATTTCTCGTATCACCATGCAGACATACTTGATGTATGTTCCCCTTGCTGCTCTTCGTCAAGGTACATGCTATGATCCTCGCCGACTTGGCCATCAGTATGGAGCTGAGCCTCATGATTCTGACTTTGCTCCTGACTTGGACATGCCTTGCTTGACTGAAGCCTACTTGGATATGCTAAGGCAAAGCTGGCCTGCACATTACACTTATCGACCGCCATAGATTTTACATTTATCAATTCAGAAAGTGTATTGTTAGGATGAAAAATAATTAAAGTAATAAAAGATGCTTCTTTTCCATTTATAATTTGTCATCACTTTTTGCTATTGTGTTGATTTATTTCATCCATATCTGGTCAGATACTTATAACAGTGCACATAGAAAAATTTTAACATTAATTCTGTTTTATTAAATTGGGGAACAACCAAACATAAAGCCAGCATACACAAGATCACTCCTGTTGCCAACTAGCCCTTTCAGGTTTTCTAATTGACGATTTTCTCTCATTTAGCCCTAATTGTTGCCTAGCCAGCCCTTTCGAGTTTTCGGGACTAGCGGACTACTCTAACTTTTGCCTAGGCCGCCCTTTTTGGGTTTTCAACCTAGCGAGCTCTTTCTTTTTTATTTTTCATACATAAAACTTCTTCAACCTGTCAATGTTGTAATATCCCCACATATGCCCTAGAAGTTTTGAATGTTGTTGTTGTTGTTGTTGTTGTTGTTGGTTAATGGGTTAGAATGTATGTGTTAATTGGCAAGAGAAAAGAAATTGGAAAGTGAATGCTTGTGTATATGTGTTTTGGGGAAATTTAGGGTTTAGAGACAAATGTATATGTTGTGTATATGATGATATATATAACATATAAATTGGTCAAATGAAGAGTCAAAGTGATGGTTAAGTGGAAGAAGATATTTTTGGTTGAGTGTGAAATTACATGAATGGGCATATAAGAGACAAAGGTTTAGTTAAATGGTTAAAGGGTGTTTTGGTAATTTTCTTTTGGAAAACTTGTGGTGGAGATTAAAAAAGGAAAGTTTGACTTTGCTTCTTCATCTTTTCCTCTTCTCTTCATGTGTGGCCGGCTTCTTCATAGAAAAAAAGAAACAAAGAGACAAGAGAGGTGTTCTTGATTCTTGAAGCAAATTGAAGGAAAAATCAAAGGTTTTGGTTGAAGATTTGTGGAATTTCATCAAATTAGGTAAGTACTCTCTTGTTTTCCCTTGTTAATTTTTGAAGGGGTGTTTGAGATAAGTTGTGATTGGTTAATATCATGATTTAGAATGTTTGAGATGTGTTTATAAGTAGTGAAAGTGATTGTGAATAAATAAGGGTTAAATTGGTGGTGGTTTTGTTTGAAAATGGCAAATTAAGTGGAAGTTGTTTTTGAAAGAAGAAGATTGATGTTGGTTTTAGGATTTGATGTGGTAAGTGATTGAATATATAATTGATATAGTGTTAATATGAATATTGTGATGAATAAGTATTAATAATATTGATTATGTCCATTTTGATGAGATTATGTTGTGTATAATGTGTTTGAATGCAATTGAAAGAGTTTTGGCTATTTTAGGGTTTATGCATTAGAGATACGTAATTTGGAGCGGTCGCTATTATTCATGTGCGGTCGCTATTATTCATGTGCGGTCGCGACTTAGGTCGGGCTTTTGGCCGCGAAACCTACTGTAATAAGGTTTCATTGTGTAATGGTATGGGGCGGTCGTACTCAGGTGAGGCGCGACCGCTAGAAAGGTTCTGTTCACCTTATTGGAAGCAATCTAATTCTACAACAAGATTCTCAAATACATGTTAAATAGATATCATTTGTCTAACATCATTGTTGAATAATGAAATGTGAGATGATATGGAATTGATAATACATATGATACTATATGAACCGAGCTATGTATTATGCATTGTGAATCTTGTGAATGGCAATTTGTTATATGAATAATGTACTTTGTAATGTTACATCAATGATGCTATATGTAAAATGTGAAGAAGAGGATGAAGTAATTGATTATAGATAGCTTGGTGGGAGTAACTTTGAAGAGTGAAAGAGATGAGGATCATCCAAAAAGGTATGTACAATACAATTTATAATTATGTGAATAATATGATTGAAGCATGTCTAAATGATATGATTGAATAATGACATGTTTGCCTAGTTAATGTAATTAATGTGGTATATATAAATGATGGAATATGACATGTAAAGGATATGATGAGGTAAATGATTATGTATGTAAAATATGAATTGCTATAATGTGGATTGAAATGTGATATGATGCCATTGTGATTGGCTATGATGATTTAAATGTGATATGATGCCATTGTGATTGGCTATGATGATTTAAATGTGATATGATGCCATTGTGATTGGCTATGATGATTTAAATGTGATATGATGCCATTGTGATTGGCTATGATGATTTAAAGGTGATATGATGCTATTGTGATTGGCTATGATGATTCAACTGAAAGAAACAAGGCATATTTGCCTAGATGATGATGAGAAGTGATAATGGAATTGATAAATGATTTGTGTGTCTAATATGTTATTCATTTTCAGAGTTTTGTTGTTGGTGGCATGCCTAATAATAGTAACAATCTCTTGAAGTTAGGTTGGATATGATCCTTGAAGCCTAATTGAGATGTTACAACCCTTGAAGCTAGGTTGGATTGGTTCTTGAAGCCAAGTTGGGTTGAAGTTTAACATGTTTTACTCCCCTTGAAGCTTGGTTGAATCTAAATCCTTGAAGCCTAGTTGGGTCAATGATAATGATAATGTGATAATTAAACCAAAGCATTAACTCTGAAAGTTGAATGGCATGTTAGTGTTTGTTGGGCCCGAGTCTGTCTTTGTTGTCCATGTGATATACAAATGTTGAATTAAATGAATAATGAGATTTATGATTGACTTTGTTGACAATGTGACTTATGATTGGTGAATTGTGAATTGAACAATGTTATGAAGTATGATATTTAATGTGTATGTATTGATATGTTGATTATGAAGTATGTTATGGAATGTGTGTTTATGAAATATGATTTAGTTGAGATATATGAAAGTTATAATCTAAAAGAAAAGATATGATAGAAGCTAAGGTTACATGGAATTGATATATCATTATATGTTAGTATTTTTATAATGTATGTGTATATTTTATATTTGTACTACTAAGCTCTCAGGCTTAGCGCGGTTATATGATCGCGCAGGTGACCAGGTGGAAGATATGAAGTCTTTCGTTATGCCACGAGAAGAGTAAGAGTTTATCGAGACCAACTAGAGGGTGATGCATACATGTATAATTTAATTATGATGTATTCTATCAAAAATGTATTCATTTGTATAAATGATGTTTTGAGAAAGATAAGATTATGGTATATTTATAAGATCATTAAAAGTATATCAAATTTGTAAATGTTCTTTAAATTAATGTATTGTGGTTTGAAATATGTTAAAGGTTTTTAAATTGTAACGAAAAACGACATCCTTATACTTTATATACTTACTGTACGTATACCAGGTATATGTATAGTACTTATATGGAGTATCGGGGTGTTACAATTATTTTGGTATCAGAGCTTAGGTTTCGAGATTCTCGGCCTAAGTGAAATTAAAAAGAAAAAGTTTTGAAACGCTTAAAATGAATTAAAAAGAAGAGTTTTGAAATGCAATTGGTAATACATGCATATGCATTGACACCTAGGTTGGTCTCGGATGTGGCATTATAGGAATTGTAGAAAATTTGTGTTATATGAGATGTTTAATATAATTAATGATATATGTGTATACCATTTTGATGTGATGAGAAACCATGATTGTTGGCAATGATGTTGGAAATGAATTATAATTGAGGCATAGTGCCTAATTGATTATGAGAAACTAATTGTGAAATGTAATGTGATATATGTATATTGATGATGCATATGAAAATGTCATGTTGTGTGCAACATGGAGTGTAATGTTGATGTTTATGAGCAATATTATGTGGGACATAATATGAATTCAAACATAAAGTGAATATGAGTTGAAATTCAAATTTAGATAAGAGTATGTATTCTTTCCTCTATACCTGAAATCTCTTTATTATAAAGTTTATGTTGGGTTTGCGAGATAGAGGAAATATTGTTGAAGTGTTAATATTGAAAGATATGTTACTAAAATGAGGAAAGAATGGTGGGATATTGAATGAGTTGGTTATTATAGACAAAGTGTGACTTTTTAAAGTTGGGATATACATATATAAAGTTAAGGTTTTGTTTAAAGGAAAAGAGATGATATTGGTTAAGTAAGAATAAGTTGATATTGTTATTTTAATGTAAACATTGTGAATGCAATGTTAGAAATGTAAGATGCTTGAATATTGTGAAAGCTCCTGGTTATGATGGTAATATATAATATTTGAGATTTCTGAAATGAGCTTAATTATTGGAGAAATTATATGTTTTGACTTTGCTTTGTGATATATATACATAAGATGTTTCTAAGGTGATATTAAGAAAAGATGAATTTGGTAAATTGAAGTTTAAGCAAAGTAGTAAATTGGAAAGTTAAAGTTCTAGTGGAATTTGATAAAGATTATTTGGATATTGATAGTTAAATGTATATTCAATACATGAGTTAGGTGAAATGACTAATATTGCATATGGAAGTATTATGAATTGAGTAATGCGATTGATAGTATGAGAATTTGTTTTGAAGCAAAAAGGAAAGTGAATAAGCAAATGAAAATGAACTATTTTAAATCATTTTATTGCAAAGGGTGAAAATAGATATGGAAGCATATTAAATGTATTAAAGATGAAAGTGAAAGAGATGTCACATTGGGAATGTGACTAAGATGGATATGAAGTGCTATTATAGTCAGAACATATATATATGTGTGTTATATGAATAAATACTTTATATCATATTGGAAGAATGAAAATGATAGTGTTTAAAAGAAAGTGATAAATATTAAATTTGTATTGAATGTGTGAATCATATTATGAAGGTGACCTATGAATATATATGTGGTATAATTATGGAATAAGTGATATGGAAATGATTTTGTATATATTAGTAGACCTAAGCGAGATTAGATCTTGAATTGTATAAAGCTAAATGGATTATGTGATGGAAGTGAGCCTGGAATGGACTTGAATAATAGTGAATAGTGGAAATTGTCATCGTGAGCATTGAACTTGATGATTATGTGATATTTAGAGTTTCAAAGTATTCATTTATGAAAAGTTCTATGTAAATATATTATAAGAGATTGTAAATGGACTAGAAATGAAGTGACAAATAGAAATTGTATGGGAACTGAATATGATTGAATATGTATATAGTAATATTGTTGAAACCTGAATTAAGTTGATAAGGAATATGTTATTCTTGAGAAACACCTTAGTTTTGTATTGGTAAAGACTAAGAATAAAATTAT
The DNA here is from genome assembly GCA_947685225.1 of Garcia nutans. NCBI lineage: Eukaryota > Viridiplantae > Streptophyta > Magnoliopsida > Malpighiales > Euphorbiaceae > Garcia > Garcia nutans. The sequence continues at coordinate 25,356,428 of CANTUV010000044.1, forward strand.
ATAAGAACAGTATTGATTTGAAAGTTTCAAGCTTGAATATTAATCTCTTGAAGCTATGTGTTTTGTTCAGTATATTTGATCTGTTAATTCGTTATCCATGGATTTGGGTCTTGGATAAAATGATTGTAATACAAGTTTGGTGAGATTGAAAATTTTGTTGGAAAAGTATAGTTAAAAGTTATGATGGATAAAGTTGTACCTTCTCATTTTATGTTAAGAATTTGGTTATAATTATGAAGGTAATAAGAGAAAAAGGAAATTATGGTAGTGTGTTAAGTTATGGGTAATATGACTGAAGTTATACTGAATATGTATATGGTATGTACTGAATAAATGGGTGGACTTGAGATATAAGTGAAAGAACTATTGGTAGTGAGTATGGTATAAAATTATTATGAGAATTGATGAGAATTATATTAAGTTAATTTGAAATGATTGGTTATCGTGATAGTTTGATTGAATATGGAGCGAAAGAGATCAGGAATTGTATATAAGTTTGCCCTAATGGAATTAGGTTATATATATATACATATATAAATATTGTGAACTTTCATGATGAATTTGGATAAATTAATGGATGATTAGAATTGAACAAGATTGGAATGTGAGTATATTGTGATAGATAGATCAATTGATCTGGTTTCGGTTAAGATTATGAATTGTTATTGAGATTTAATGTGTATAATTGTATCAAAAGTGTAATTATTTACATGATAATGTATATGATGTAAATTTTAAAGTGTGAGTGGACATGAATAGATGGAGTTATAGTAGTTATAAATCATGAAAAAGGGGAAAGATTAGTTATTTATGAATAAGTTGAAAAGTAATGTATTAATATGCAATTTAAATGAAAAGCATGCTAAGGAAATAACTCCATTTGTGAAAAATAAGGATTTTGTTATCCATTGAGGTTTGATAAATGATCTAATTCTTGTGTAAAAACTTTGATAAGAGATGTAATGAGTTCTTTTGAATGTTTGCACAAGAAAGTAATAAGATATCTAATTATATAGAATGATGAGTTATGAAATTTAAAGAAGGTGGTTAATTTTAAAGGGAAGAGTTGAAGTTATATGACTTGATGACACTATGACTTGAGCATATAATTAACTTCATATGAAAGTTGAGATGGTATTTTGTTAAGTATGAATCGTTACGGTACTGATAATTTCGAGGACGAAATCATTTAAGGGGGAGAGAATTGTAATATCCCCACATATGCCCTAGAAGTTTTGAATGTTGTTGTTGTTGTTGTTGTTGTTGTTGGTTAATGGGTTAGAATGTATGTGTTAATTGGCAAGAGAAAAGAAATTGGAAAGTGAATGCTTGTGTATATGTGTTTTGGGGAAATTTAGGGTTTAGAGACAAATGTATATGTTGTGTATATGATGATATATATAACATATAAATTGGTCAAATGAAGAGTCAAAGTGATGGTTAAGTGGAAGAAGATATTTTTGGTTGAGTGTGAAATTACATGAATGGGCATATAAGAGACAAAGGTTTAGTTAAATGGTTAAAGGGTGTTTTGGTAATTTTCTTTTGGAAAACTTGTGGTGGAGATTAAAAAAGGAAAGTTTGACTTTGCTTCTTCATCTTTTCCTCTTCTCTTCATGTGTGGCCGGCTTCTTCATAGAAAAAAAGAAACAAAGAGACAAGAGAGGTGTTCTTGATTCTTGAAGCAAATTGAAGGAAAAATCAAAGGTTTTGGTTGAAGATTTGTGGAATTTCATCAAATTAGGTAAGTACTCTCTTGTTTTCCCTTGTTAATTTTTGAAGGGGTGTTTGAGATAAGTTGTGATTGGTTAATATCATGATTTAGAATGTTTGAGATGTGTTTATAAGTAGTGAAAGTGATTGTGAATAAATAAGGGTTAAATTGGTGGTGGTTTTGTTTGAAAATGGCAAATTAAGTGGAAGTTGTTTTTGAAAGAAGAAGATTGATGTTGGTTTTAGGATTTGATGTGGTAAGTGATTGAATATATAATTGATATAGTGTTAATATGAATATTGTGATGAATAAGTATTAATAATATTGATTATGTCCATTTTGATGAGATTATGTTGTGTATAATGTGTTTGAATGCAATTGAAAGAGTTTTGGCTATTTTAGGGTTTATGCATTAGAGATACGTAATTTGGAGCGGTCGCTATTATTCATGTGCGGTCGCTATTATTCATGTGCGGTCGCGACTTAGGTCGGGCTTTTGGCCGCGAAACCTACTGTAATAAGGTTTCATTGTGTAATGGTATGGGGCGGTCGTACTCAGGTGAGGCGCGACCGCTAGAAAGGTTCTGTTCACCTTATTGGAAGCAATCTAATTCTACAACAAGATTCTCAAATACATGTTAAATAGATATCATTTGTCTAACATCATTGTTGAATAATGAAATGTGAGATGATATGGAATTGATAATACATATGATACTATATGAACCGAGCTATGTATTATGCATTGTGAATCTTGTGAATGGCAATTTGTTATATGAATAATGTACTTTGTAATGTTACATCAATGATGCTATATGTAAAATGTGAAGAAGAGGATGAAGTAATTGATTATAGATAGCTTGGTGGGAGTAACTTTGAAGAGTGAAAGAGATGAGGATCATCCAAAAAGGTATGTACAATACAATTTATAATTATGTGAATAATATGATTGAAGCATGTCTAAATGATATGATTGAATAATGACATGTTTGCCTAGTTAATGTAATTAATGTGGTATATATAAATGATGGAATATGACATGTAAAGGATATGATGAGGTAAATGATTATGTATGTAAAATATGAATTGCTATAATGTGGATTGAAATGTGATATGATGCCATTGTGATTGGCTATGATGATTTAAATGTGATATGATGCCATTGTGATTGGCTATGATGATTTAAATGTGATATGATGCCATTGTGATTGGCTATGATGATTTAAATGTGATATGATGCCATTGTGATTGGCTATGATGATTTAAATGTGATATGATGCCATTGTGATTGGCTATGATGATTTAAATGTGATATGATGCCATTGTGATTGGCTATGATGATTTAAATGTGATATGATGCCATTGTGATTGGCTATGATGATTTAAATGTGATATGATGCCATTGTGATTGGCTATGATGATTTAAAGGTGATATGATGCTATTGTGATTGGCTATGATGATTCAACTGAAAGAAACAAGGCATATTTGCCTAGATGATGATGAGAAGTGATAATGGAATTGATAAATGATTTGTGTGTCTAATATGTTATTCATTTTCAGAGTTTTGTTGTTGGTGGCATGCCTAATAATAGTAACAATCTCTTGAAGTTAGGTTGGATATGATCCTTGAAGCCTAATTGAGATGTTACAACCCTTGAAGCTAGGTTGGATTGGTTCTTGAAGCCAAGTTGGGTTGAAGTTTAACATGTTTTACTCCCCTTGAAGCTTGGTTGAATCTAAATCCTTGAAGCCTAGTTGGGTCAATGATAATGATAATGTGATAATTAAACCAAAGCATTAACTCTGAAAGTTGAATGGCATGTTAGTGTTTGTTGGGCCCGAGTCTGTCTTTGTTGTCCATGTGATATACAAATGTTGAATTAAATGAATAATGAGATTTATGATTGACTTTGTTGACAATGTGACTTATGATTGGTGAATTGTGAATTGAACAATGTTATGAAGTATGATATTTAATGTGTATGTATTGATATGTTGATTATGAAGTATGTTATGGAATGTGTGTTTATGAAATATGATTTAGTTGAGATATATGAAAGTTATAATCTAAAAGAAAAGATATGATAGAAGCTAAGGTTACATGGAATTGATATATCATTATATGTTAGTATTTTTATAATGTATGTGTATATTTTATATTTGTACTACTAAGCTCTCAGGCTTAGCGCGGTTATATGATCGCGCAGGTGACCAGGTGGAAGATATGAAGTCTTTCGTTATGCCACGAGAAGAGTAAGAGTTTATCGAGACCAACTAGAGGGTGATGCATACATGTATAATTTAATTATGATGTATTCTATCAAAAATGTATTCATTTGTATAAATGATGTTTTGAGAAAGATAAGATTATGGTATATTTATAAGATCATTAAAAGTATATCAAATTTGTAAATGTTCTTTAAATTAATGTATTGTGGTTTGAAATATGTTAAAGGTTTTTAAATTGTAACGAAAAACGACATCCTTATACTTTATATACTTACTGTACGTATACCAGGTATATGTATAGTACTTATATGGAGTATCGGGGTGTTACAAATGTTTACTGGCTCACTAAACTCGTTCCCATCCATGTCGGATAGCTTCATCGCACCTTTGTTCATGGCTTGTTTCACGACATATTTCCCTTCCCAGCTAGGCCTGAACTTTCCTCTTGGATCAGATACATTAGGCCTACATTGCTTCAACACCAAATCCCCAACTCTGAATTTTTTGACCTTAACCCTTCTATTGTAGGCCCGAGCTATCTTCTTTTGATACAGTTGGTGATGATACAATGCTTTTAACCTTCTCTCTTCTAGTAAAGCTAACTGTGTGTATCTGCTCGTTACCCATTCTATTTCAAGCAGTTCGGCTTCCAAGACTACTCTTAACGACTTGATCTCAATTTTGATTGGCAATACTGCTTCCATCCCATAAACCAAAGAGAATGGTGTCATTCCAGTAGGTGTTCGCACACTTGTCCTATATCCCCATAAAGCAAAGGGAAGCATCCCTGAGCAATCCCTGTAAGTCTTGGTCATTTTGGACAGAATTTGCTTAATTGTCTTATTTGTTGCTTCTACTGCACCATTAGCCTTTGGTCTATAAGAAGAGGATCTATGATGATGGATGCAATACTTTGAGAATAAATCCTTAACTGCTCCTTGAAACTAAACCCCATTGTCTGATATCACACTGTGTGGGACCCCGAATATGCAAATGAGGTTCTTTTCAATAAACCTAGCCATTTGGCTTGCACCCAGTTTGTTGAAGGATTCGGCTTCGACCCATTTTGAAAAATAATCTACTGCTACCACAATGAAACGGTGTCCTTTTGAAGCTGTCGGATGTATCTCTCCTATAATGTCGATACCCCAGGTGGCAAATGGCCAGGGTGAAGACATTGAATGCAGTTCTTCAGGAGGCATGTGATTCAAGTTACCATACATCTGACATTGTTGGCACTTCTTTACAAACTCAATTCAATCTTTTTCCATGGTCAACCAGTAGTAACCTTGTCGAATAATCTTCTTAACTAGGGCCAAACCACTCATGTGTGGACCGTAATTTCCCGCATGTATTTCTGACATGATACGCTCCACTTCAGGTTTTCTTAAACATCTTAAATGCACCCCATCAGCCCATCTTCGATATAACACCCCATGGAATGTGATGTATTGCAAAGACCACCGCCTTATGGCTCTTCTCTCTTTCTTTGTTACCCCCGATGGGTATTCTCTTTCCTCCAAAAATCGCCTTATAGTATCATACCACGCATCATGGTCTGTATCAATTTCTGTGATAGTCTCATATTCATAACAAGGAGTTGATGAACTAGTCAAGATCAGAGGCTTAAGGAATAAGCTGACAGGGTTTTCCCATACCGAAGCCAATGTGGCTAGGGCATCAGCCATCTGATTTTCTTCTCTTGATAGGTGTATAAACCTACACTCCTTAAAGTTCTTCTTCATCATGGTCAAGTAATGGTGGTATGGTTTTAATTTTTCTTCTTTCAACTCCCATTCTCCATTTACTTGGGATACTACTAGCAATGAATCGCCATAAACTTCCACCTTATCCACCTTCATAATCATTAGGGTTTCCAAACCGAAAATACAAGCTTCGTACTCCATCATATTATTGGTTGCCCTAAATTTCAATTTTTTGGCTAAAGGGATGAGTTCCCCTTCGGGCGATTCTAGTACAACTCCCAAGCCTGCTCCTTTCCTGTTTACTGCTCCATCAAAATACATTTTCCACCCTTATACTTCAATTGCTTCTAAATGTTCATCCGGAAATTCCAAGATTACCTCTTCACTTTCTGGTAATAGTTGTTGGACCAGGAATTCTACCACCTCTCTACCTTTGATTGTTTTCTTGGTTACATACTCAATCTCAAATTCTTCTAATATTATCAACCATCGACCATATTTCCCAATTAAAGAGGGTGTCTCCCTTTAGTACTTCATTGGATCTAACCTGGAAATTGCTTGCACACTATACGATTGAAAGTAATGCCGCAACTTCTTAGAATACCAAACCACGGCTATACATGTCTTTTCAATGATACTATACTTAATTTCATAAGGTAGGAGCTTTCTACTCAAATAGTAAACGGCATGCTCAATCCCTGACTCATTTGCTTGGGATAGTATGGCTCCTATTGACTCTTCTTCTCATGCTAAGTATAGTAATAGAGGTTTGCCGGGTTTAGGTGGTTTTAAAACAGGTGGATTCAACAAATACTCTTTTATTCACTCAAAGGCCTTTTGACACTCTTCATTCCATATGACCGGCTGATTCTTTTTAAGCAATTTGAAGATAGGTTCACAAATTGTTGTGAGTTTTGCTATGAATATGCAAATATATTGTAATTTACCAATAAATCCTCGAACTTCTCTCTCCATCTTAGGGGCTGGCATATCCCTGATTACTTTAACTTTGTCAGGATCAATTTCAATGCCATTCGGACCAAACACATGTCCCAATAATTTTCCTGAGGTAACACCGAACACACACTTCTTCGGGTTTAGTCTTAGCTTATATTTCAAATCTCTATCGAAGAATAATTCTAAGTTTTGGAAGTGTTGTTCCCTTGTATCCGATTTGACCATTATATCATCAACATATACTTCAACTTCTTTGTGCATCATGTCATGAAATAGTGTGGTGGCCATCCTTTGGTAGGTTGCTTCAGCATTCTTTAAGCCAAATGGCATTGCCCTATAACAAAACTGACTAGGACCTCGACAAAGGCAATTATGCAGGAGCCCTCTCTAAGTAAGCATACACAACTCAATGCTATAGAGCAATTCCCTCACCTAGTAAAGTCATTCGAGTCATGATGCAAAAATATATTAATTCATGAATTATCAAGCTAGATTCCTCATCGGTTGAACACCAAAATGAACAAAGACCAACAAAATTTTTGATAAAAGTAATTTATTCAAAAAAATTTAAATTTGAAAAACACGATAGTTCCAATTAAAGAAAGTAAAATTGAAAAGCAACATTCAAGCTAAGGAAAGTTCATTGAGTTAGGCTTCTTTTCCTTTCACATCTTCAATATCCCCATCTTGAAAAAAGGACAAAACAAAATCTTCTTCCAATTCTTTTCCGCCTAAAAAGGTTGCTGGTGGTGGCACTCTTCCAAATTTAGGCAAAGGGTTGTTCTTGGTATTGGGCTTATCTGGCTCGGGTAGCTTGCCACTATCAATTAGGCCTTGGATCTCATGCCTTAGACGAGCACATTTATCTATTTCATGTCCTTGCATTTGATGAAATTGACAAAAGGCCTCGGCATTGAAGTTTGGTGGCAATGGATTATGAAAGGTCGAGGAGCTAACGGTTGTAACAACCCTTTCTTTTGCAGCTTGCTAAAAACCCAAGATAGAGGCTTCCCTAGATCTGAAAATTGTCTTTTATTTCCTTGACCGGTTACATTAATATCAACTTCTTTTTGCGTGCTTTGATTACTAGGTTGGTAATTCCCTTTCTCATTCCTTCTTATTGAAAAGCGATTCTTCTCTCTTTCCCACTCTTCAATTTGCAGACCAGCTTGGAGAATATCTTTGAAATCCTTATAAGGGTGTGATACATCTTTTCACGGAGATTAGGCAACACCCCTCTCACAATCATCCTTATTTGTTCGGATTCACCAGGCCTCTTCTTGAGTAAAGCGGCCTTGTTTCTCCATCTCTTGACATAATCTACAAAATTCTCATTCGTCCTTTGCCTAATGGACTCCACTTTCATCAAGGTAACTTCCAACTCAACGTTATATCCATATTATTGGATGAAGGCTTTGTAAAGTAGATCCCAACTCTTTTGTGTTCCATCATCTAAGGTATTGAACCAAATTTGGACAACAAGGTCTAATGAGAGCATAGAGTACCTTAGGGTTTGAGCCTTAGTAGCTCGGGCAGATTGCATGGCAGTGATATACTGCTTCATAAGGAGATGAGGATTTCGGTGCCATTGTACTTAGAAAAGGAAGGCATATTGAATTTATAAGGGACCTCTTCATCTTGTTCAAATAGTTTGTCAATCTCAGACATCTTTTTGGGTTTTAGCTTTTTCTCAAACTTCTTTTCTAAATCAGCAATCATCTTTTCAACATCGGATGTCTCGATCTTTTCAATAGTTGCTTTCTCAGCAACCTTCGGTTCTTTCTTCTTCTCTTGAACATCTTGGTAGTATTGAGTCCAATCATCATGATCATCAATGATCACCTTTTCATCATCAAAAACCACTTCACTAACTTTAGTCTTCCCTTTGTCATTTGGCTTCTTAGTGCTAGCAGATGCCTCGACATGGTTCTCTAAGATTGCAGTCAACTGGTTCTTCATGGTTTCAGCTAGGGCCTCTTTGATTTCTTCCATCTTGGCATTGAGGGCCTCATCCACTATTCTTTGAATTTGTTCGGGCTCCATTGTTTTAGGTGAGCAAGTGATTGAGTCGTTGCTAGATACTTCATCTCCAGCGTAGGTCTGATTGTTGTAAGCTTTAGAACTATAATCTAGGGCTGTGAGCTAGAGAGGATTAATGATATGAGATGCAAATGTATGCATGTATGCACAAACAAATCAACAAATAAGGATAAATAGGACATTCCTTCCAACCTTATAATATCCACACATGAATGGCGAGTCCCTTTTCCTAGGTATATGGTTAACAAAACACCAACATGGGAGTATCTTGCTTTCGAATAATTCCCTCGGACGTTTCAACCAATAGTTATATTTTCGAAAATGGAAATCAATCCATGATAATTCCTATTAATTAGGTTTTAATCCATTCAACCAACTATAGTAGCTTTTATGCTATATTGGATTAAAATGAAATTAAGAGGCTTATTATAGATAGATTTCTCACTTGAAAAAGGTAACTAATGATAGATGCCAAAATCAAGCCCATGGTTAATTTATTCTTAGTGTAAACTAGGCCCACAATTGATTTTTGGTATTTCTTAATTGACCAAAATATTTTTACAATCTCATTGTAAAAAATGGTTGGGTGAAAATAGTTTTGTTTCTTAGCCCATTGTAAAATATTTTAGAAAAATGGATTTTGGGCTTAGTATTTGGGCCATGGGCCAAAGAATTTTTTATTTGCTTTTAGAAAAGTCTTATGTCCAAAGACCAACTTGAAAAAATTTTGAAAACAGATTTTGTCTTTTGGACTTTAAAGAAAAATTTCTTTTGAGCTTACAATATACTTAGGTCATATTAGAAAAAGAACAAACCAAATAAGCCACGATTTAAGCCAAAATAAATTAACCATAGTCAAACAGCATGCATTTAAGGTAAAACCTAAGGAAAGTAACTAGGCCAATTACATGAGCTTTAGTCTTTGGTTTAAAAGGCTTAGGTTCTCATAGCAAGTATATACCAAATGGTACGAGGCTATGAGTGGTTATGCCATGCTCGATCTCCATACCTTGAGTGAAAGTATGGTATCCCTTACATAACATAACACGGATAACACGGGCGTCCTAACTCACGCACACGATGTAATCTAATATGATGCAATGGATAATATCATTATAAGAAAGAATAATATAAAGACCAATGGAATCAACTTCTCTTATCCCCAGTGGAGTCGCCACTGTGAGCGGGGATTTTCGCCCCCACTCCCGGTGAAATAGTTCTTGTGACTTCGACACTGTTTAGGCTCAGGGCCTTAGAGAACATGGACCTAAGTCCGGAGAAAATAGAGTCGTCACCCGGACAGGCCGGGAAAAAGAAAGGGGTGGATGACTCGATTCCTAAGGAATCTCTAACCCCCTAATGGGTTTGGAAAGTTGGGTACGTGTGGGGAAGGTGAGAAATGGCCCAACACCCCCACAACGCCCAGTTCATTGGAACCGGCCTCCTTTACAGGTCTTAATATTATAAAATTCTTAAATATAACAACATTATCCATATTATACACAATAATTAAAAGAAAGCATCATTATATTAAAATCAAAGCAATGTCCAAACAAAGCAAAAAAATGGACGCCCATTCGAAGATGGAAACATGCTCTTACATCACATGCCTAAATAGGACACCCACCAAAAGGTAGAAACATGCCCTTTACATAGATTCTAAAATAGAAAATCAAATTAAATTACATGATGTTTAAATGAGGTACCCACCAAGTGGAAACATACCTCTTACAACATTTGGAAATCTAAATAAATTGATAAAAGTAAATAACAGTTCATAATAAATAAATCATTCATCAAAGGTATCAAATATCAATAAAAAGTAAACATCCATCCAGGATAAATAAAATAAACCAAGCATTGAATTTAAATAAATTAAAGCATAAGAAATAAAACAAAGCATGATCAAATATGGAATTGAATAAGGTAAATAAAAATCCAAATTATAGCTAGTATTTCCATTTAGGGTTCTTTATCTCATGTGTTAAGGTTTTAGAATTCATAAAATTAGGCTACTGTGACTTTTTTATGGAATTAAAATAGATTGAGGTTTTATGTTTTAAAAGGTTGGTAAGACTCTTTGATTAACTAAATTAATATTTGAATGGTGAAATCATGAACTAGGGTTTTAGACACTTTAAAATACTTTTGATTTGTGGTTTTAAATGGTGATTTCAAGCTACTGTGTAAAATTAAAGTATTTATGTTTTATGTTTTTTTAATTTTTTAAAGGATTAAGGTTTAGAAAAAGTTAGGGTTTAAGGTTTTAAAGGAGTTAGAGTTTAATATTTTAGGTTTAGAATTTGAATTAAGGTTTTAGGATTTAAAATTAGGGTCTCGGGTGATGAATTTGAATTAGGGTTTAGAAAGACAATTTGATAATTTCATGAGGTTTTATGAATTTAAACAAACGGATTAAAGTTTTTATAAATAGAAAAGATGTTTTTTATGGCTTTTTGGAAGAAATAGAATCAAATTTTGGTTTTATTGAAAAATATGTTTAATTAGGGTTTTAAGATTTTAAAGAAGAAAAAATAACAATTTTAAGCCTTTTGGAAAATAAACCAACGAAATAAGGTTTTTGACTTTAGAAAAACTAAATCAAAGTTCTAAGATTTTAAATTTTGAAAAACACAAATTCCTAGTTTTAGCTACTGTGAAAAAAAAACAAAGAATTTAATACATATCTCCTTTTGATGATTCCTCCAAAAATTGTTTTTCTTGGATGAATTAAAACAAAGACAATTGTTGCTTTTTGAATTCCTTCAATCGTGTCCCTGCTATTTCAGAATAAATATCAAATTCAATTGCCCCTTTTCCTTCATGGGTTTGGTTCCACTTTTCAAGCTACTGTCCAATTTTTTGTCCCCCCCTAATTTGATTGCATTTGGTCCTTATTTATAGAGGTTTCATATGGTTTATTCCTAATTAATCATGGAAAATAATATTGATAAGAAAAGGAAACCAAAACCTAATTAAATTAGGTTTTGAAAAATTTGCGTCGGAAAAATTGCGCTGCCGAAAAAAATTGCCGCAGGAAAAAATGCACTGGTGAAATGGCCCACAATAATTAAAAGAAAGCATCGTTATATTAAAATCAAAGCAATTTCCAAACAAAGCAAATAAATGGACACCCATCCGAAGATGGAAACATGTCCTTACATCATCCATGTCTAAACTAATAGGACACTCACCAAAAGGTAGAAACATGTCCTTTACATTGGTCTAAAATATAAAAGCAATTTAAGTTACATGATATTTAACTAATGAGGTACCCACAAAGTGGAAACATACCTCTTACAATTTTAATACTAAAACAAATAAATAATAACAATAAAGAAAACATCCTGTAGACCCTTAATTTTTGACCTAGTCCGGTCCAATATATTTTAATAATTTTTATATTGTCCAATATATTTTAATTAGTCCAAAATAATTTTTGTTATCTTAATTAAATAATTTTTTCTTTAGTATCTAATTTTTATTAATAAAAAATAAAAATAAACAAATAACAATCAAAGAATAAAAATAAAAATAAAAAATGGCGACGAAAAAATCATCGCCGAAAACCAGCGCGGGACGACTGGCCGTGGGCCATTTTGCCCGCAGGAGTTTCCTGCCGGCGAAATGGCCATAGCCATTTTGCCTACAGAATTTTCCTGCGGGCGAAAAGGCCCACAGGCCCATTCTTGCCCACTACCGCAACCAGCTGATGTAGCTTTTTCTCCAGCGTATTTTTTCCGCAGCAGTTTTTTTCGCCAGCTCAATTTTTCCGCAGCAGTTTCTTTTTGCCAGCGAAATTTTTTCGATGCAAATTTTTCGAAATATAATACAATTAGGTTTCAGTTTCCTTTTCTTAATGAATATTATGTTCCATGAATAACTAGGAACCATAAAATTCTTCTATAAATAAGGACAATAACAACACAAAAACCATGAAGAAATTGGGACAAAAATCTGAAGAAAAATTGAAACCGAAACTGAGGAGGAAAAGCTTTGAATCAATCTAATTTTTTGAAAGAGAAAACAAATAATTCAAGCAATTCAAAGGTAGCAAAGCTTGTCTTTGTTTTTGTTCATCAAAGAAGGAATTTTTGGTGGAACCAACAAACGAAGGTATGCATCAATTGTCTAAATTCTATTCTTCACAGTAGCTTAAAACATACCACTGTTTCTTTTAATTCAAAAACCCTAGAACCTCAATTCACTTTTTCTAAAGTTTAAAAACCTTAATTCGTTGCTTTGTTTTCCAAAAAGCTTCAAGTTATTATTTTTGTTTCTTCAAAATCTCAAAACCCTAATTTGCTTTCCAAAATTTTAAAATCCTAAATTGAGTTATGTTTCTTTCCAAAAGCCCTAAAAACATATTTTTTTGCTTCTATAAACTTTAAATCGTTTTGTTTATTTTCATAAAACTTCATAAAATTATCAATTATTTTTCCAAATTCTAAAAATTAATTCATTCTCCGAAACCCTAATTCAAAAATCCTAAAACCCTAATTCAACTCCCAAACCTAAAACAGTGAACCCTAACCCCCTTAAAATCTAAACCCTAATCCTTTAAAACTCTAAAAAACCATATAAACATAAATGTTATAATTTTACACAGTAAGCTTAAAAACATAATTCAGTAACTAATAGTCATAATCTAAATGTTTTGAAGAGCCCAAACTCTAATTTCATGATTTTACATTACAAACCCTAATTTGGTTAATCAAAGAATTTTACCAACTTCTTGAATCATAAAACTTTAATTCATTTTAATTCCCTTAAAAATCACAGTGGCTTCCAAAACTCTAAACACATGGAATAAAGAATCTTAAATAGAAATAGTAGCCCTAATTTGAATCTTTACTTGCTTTATTCAATTTTATATTTGATTATGCTTTGGTTTATTTTATATGCTTTAATTCATTTAAGTTCAATGCTTGGTTTATTTAATTTATCATGGATGGATGTTTACTTTCTATTGATGTTTACTACCTTTGATGAATGATTTATTTATGATGAATGGTTATTTACTTTTATTAATTTATTTAGATTTCCAAATATTGTAAGAGGTATGTTTCCATTTGGTGGGTACCTCATTAGTTAAATATCATGTAATTTAAATTGCTTTTCTATTTTAGAACCAATATAAAGGATATGTTTCTACCTTTCGGTGGGTGTCCTATTTAGGCATGGATGTAAGGACATGTTTCTATCTTCGGATGGGTGTCCATTTGTTTGTTTTGCTTAGACATTGTTTTGATTTTCAATATATCGATGCTTTATTTTAATTATTGTGTGTAATATGGATAATGTTGTTATATTTAAGAATTTTATAATATTAAGACCTGTAAAGGAGGTCGGTTCCAATGAATCGGGCGTTGTGGGGGTGCTAGGCCATTTCTCACCTTCCCCGCACGTACCCAACTTTTCAAACCCATTAGAGGGTTTGAGATTCCTTAGGAATCGAGTCATCCACCCCTTTCTTTTTTCCCTGCCTGTCCGAGTGGTGAATCCATTTTCTCTGGACTTAGGTCTGTGTTCTCTAAGGTCCCGAGCCTAAATAGTGCCGAAGTTGCAAGAACCATTCCACCGGGAGTGGGAGCAAAACTTCCCGCTCATAGTGGCGAGTCCACTGGGGATAAGAGAAGTTGATTCCGTTGGTCTTTATATTATTCTATTCTTTCATATAATGATATTATCCATTGCATGATATTAGATTGCATCGTGTGTGTGAGTTAGGATGCCCGTGTTACCCATGTTATGTTATGTAAGGGATACCATACTTTCACTCAAGGTATGGAGATCGAGCATGTCATAACTACTCATAGCCTCATACCTTTTGGTATATACTTGCTATGTGAACCTAAGCCTTTTAACCCAAAGACTAAAGCTCATGTAATTGACCTAGTTACTTTCCTTAGGTTTTACCCCAAATGCATGTTGTTTGACTATGGTTAATTTATCTTAGCTTAAATCATGGCTTATTTGGTTTGTTCTTTTTCTAATATGACCTAAATATATTGTAAGCTCAAAATAAATTTTTCTTTAAAGTTCGAAAGACCAAAGCTATTTTCAAAACTTTTCAAGATGGTCTTTGGACATAAGACTTTTCTAAAGACAAATCAAGAATTCTTTTGCTCATGACCCAAACACTAAGCCCAAAATCCATTTTTCTAAAATTTTTTACAATGGGCTTAGAAACAAAACTATTTTCACCCAACCTTTTCTTACAAAGAGCTTGCAAAAATATTTAGGTCAATTATGAAATACCAAAAATCAATTGTGGGCCTAGTTTATACTAAGAATAAATTAACCATGGGCTTGTTTTTGGCATGAATCATTAGTTACCTTTTTCAAGTGAGAAATCTATCTATAATAAACCTCTTAATTTAGTTTTAATCCAATATAGCATAAAAGCTACTTTAGTTGGTTGAATGGATTAAAACCTAATTAATGGGAATTATCATGGATTGATTTCCATTTTCGAAAATATAACTATTGGTTCAAACGTTCGAGGGAATTATTCGAAAGCAACGTACCCCATGTTGGTAATTTGTTAACCATATAACTAGGAAAAGAGACTCGCCATTCGTGTGTGGATGATATAAGGTTGGAAGGAACGTCCTAATTATCTTTGTTTGTTTGTGCATACATGCATACATGCATACATTTGCATCTCATATCATTGATCCTCTCTGGCTCACAGCCCTGGATTACAAGAGTTCAAAAGCTTACTACAATCTGACCTACACCAGAGATGAAGTATCTAGCAATGACTCAATCACTTGCTCACCAAAAACAATGGATCCCGAACAAATTTAAAAAATGGTGGATGATCCCCTCAACGCCAAGATGGAAGAAATAAAAGAGGCCCTAGCTGAGACCATGAAGAACCAGTTGACTGTAATCTTAGAAAATCATGCCGAGGCATCTGCTAGCACTAAGAAGACAAGAGACAAGGGGAAGACCAAAGTTGGTGAAGTAGTTTTTGATGATGAAAAGGTGATCATTGATGAAGATGATGATTGGGCTCAATACTACCAAGATGCTCAAGAGAGGAAAAAAGAACTGAAGGTTGTTGAGAAGGCAACTATTGAAAAGATCGAGACATCTGATGTTGAGAAGATGATTGCTGATTTAGAAAAGAAATTTGAGAAGAAATTGAAAACCTAAGAAATGTCCGAAGTCGACAAACTGTTTGAGCTAGACGAAGAAGTTCCATACAAATTCAAGATGCCATCTTTCACAAAGTTTGATGGAACCGGAAATCCTCACCTTCATGTGAAGCAATATATCACTGCCATGCAGTCTGCTCGAGCTACTAAAGCTCAAATCCTAAGGTACTTTATGCTCTCATTGGACCCTGTTGTCCAAAATTGGTTCAATACCTTAGATGATGGAACACAAAATAGTTGGGATCTGCTTTACAAAGCCTTCATCCAACAATATGGATATACGAGATGGAAGTTACCTTGATAGAAGTGGATCCATTGGGCAAAGGTCAAATGAGAATTTTGTAGATTATGTGAAGAGATGGAGAAATAAGGCAGCTTTGCTCAAGAAGAGGCTCGATGAATCAAATCAAATAAGGATGATTGTGAGAGGAGTGTTGTCTAGTCTTCGTGAGAGGATGTCTCATACACTCATCCGTGATTTCAAGGACCTTCTCCAAGCTGGTTTGCAAATTGAAGAATGGGAAAGAGAGAAGAACCATTTTTCAATAAGAAGGAAAGAGAAAGGGAACTATCAATCTGGTAGCCAAAGCATGCAAAAGGCAGTCGGTGTCAATGCTACTAATCAAGGAACAAGAAGACAATTTTTGGAATTGGGGAAACTGATGTCTTGGCTTCTCAATAAGCTTCAAAGAAAGGGATTGCTACAATCCTTAAATCCTCGCTCTTTGCCTAACCCTCTCCCACCTAATTTCTACACTAAAGCCTTTTGTCAATTTCACCAAATGCAAGGGCATGACATGGATAGATGTGTGAGGTTGAGACATGAGATTCAAAATCTAATTGATAATGGGAAGCTACCCGAGCCCAACAAGCCAAACACCAAAGATAACCCATTACCTAAGTTCAATAGAGTACCACCGCCAGCAACCTTCATGATTGCAGGAGGTTTGCATGAGGATTTTGTCATGTCTTCTTTTCAAGATGTAGGGAAAGAAGCAACCAAAGAAGAAGAGATATTTGATGGAATTAAACAAGTTATGGTGGGTAAAGAGGTAACGATTTATGTTGCCAATGGGTTTTGGGATTCAAGTGATAGTGATGATGATCTTGTATCTAAGAAGGAGGAGTGGACCTAGCCCAAGCCCGAAGAAGATGAAGTAATGAACACTAGATTCGGTAAGCCCTATGCAAGGCCACCGCCTAAGGAGGTAAAAACTAATAAGAGTAAGGAATTTAGGAAATAAAGAAGAATAAGATGATGTTGTGCTCAAGCAATTGAAAAGAACCCAAGCAAGTGTTAGCATTTGGGACTTATTAGTTACTTCTAAAAAGCACCGAGAAACAATGGCCAAAGCCTTAGCTAGCATGCCAATTTCTACCTCCATAACACCGGAGGAGTTGATCAACTTCATAAAGATAGGAGAAGTAATGAAATGTGAAGATGTTCAAGAAAAGAGTGAAGTTAATATGGGAGCAGTTTCTTTTTCGGATGCGGATTTACCAAAGGAGGGGAGAGATCACATCTGCCCTCTCTTTATCAAAATAGAAGTCAAGGGGAAGAGGACTTCATGTGTAATGGTCAATAATGGGTCTTCCATAAATGTCTGCCCACTTAAGATATTGCCAAAGCTAGCCATGTCAACAAAGGATCTAAACTCGACGAAAGTAACAATTCGGGCTTATGACAACACTAAGAGACATGCCGAAGGGACTTTCAAAGCTGCCGCCAAGGTTGGTACAATCTATTATTGAGTTTGTTGTTTTAGACATACCGGTTACCTTCGCCTTACTCTTGGGGCGACCATGGTTTCATCCTCTTGATGGAGTTCCTTCCACCCTTCATCAAAAGATCAAGTTCCCCAATAGAGATGGGACAGTGGTCATTGAAGCTGAAGACAATGAGATTGCTAACGCTCTAATGATTGAGAGGCCTCTCAATGGTTTCCAAGTAGCTACATGAGTTTCCCACTACTTGAAGAGATCTTTGTCAAAGCTCCAAATATGGGACCACTCCAAGGAAAGCCCGAGCCAATTATGTTCATAGGTAAGATGATCCTAGGTTTTGAAATTTTTGCAGAAGTGGTCGAGCTAGTGGACCAAGTGAAGAAAGAGCTCACCCTGTCAGCCAACAAAGAATCCAATCCAAAAGAGAAGAATGAAGCTGTCCTGAAAGCCGAGAAGACTCTGGAGGAGATTGCTACCTTGGTCGAAGAAAAGTTTGAAGACATCCAGCTTTATGATTTTGAGAACAATGATTTTGATTTTAATTTGTCTGCTTTGTATGAGGATGATGATGTTTTCTTTTCCAAAATGAATGCAATAAAGTCTGATTTTGTAACACCCCATCTTAGCCTACGTTTATAGACCAAGATGGACTGTTAACTCATGGTGGTTGTGTCTTCATATTTTCCTTAGCCAATTTTAAGTGCTGATTTAAAAAAAAAATTTGCCATAACCTCCCCTAAAAATGGAGGTCCCAAGTGTCGCCAAAACTGATTTTTCTTATTATTGAAAGACATTTTGTTTCACAATTCAACTCAAGCACACTCCCAATAATCCACCCTTATAACCTCAACTACAATCCACCCTATTGGTACTGTCCAAACAGTACTCAACTTCTTCAAGTCCTTCTTCTCTACTAGCCTTAAATTCTTTAGCCCCATATTTCCTTAACTTCTCGATTGGGGACTTCCTTTCTCTTTTGGCAGCAACAGGTACCATTCTTGCCGTTTATTGCAATGGTACTATCATCTATCTTAAATAAACTTCGGGGCCTTCCACAGCCACCATTGCGGATCGTGGCATAAGTCCGAGACCCATTTCTACATTTATGGGTACGAAAGCGTGTGATTCCTTCTCTTGATCTATAACTCTTTGTGATTCTGCCTCTTGCAACCTTATACCGTATACATATATCGTGATAAGAATTAGCAGCTGGCTTGACTCAACACATTAACTTTCCTATATGGCATGTACATAAGCACTATTAGATTTTCCTTTATCACATATACCTTATATACTTATGTATTTATAATATTCTTTCTACTATACTGACATTTCATACCTAAATGATATATGCCCTCATTTCTTATATGCTATAGGATATCCCATTTTACATTGGTAATGGCCACTCCCAACATAAAATGTGTATCCTCCTATGTTGAAATTTCGAGGACCGGCTAAACCGGTGCTCTGATACCACTAAATGTAACACCCCATCTTAGCCTACGTTTATAGACCAAGATGGACTGTTAACTCATGGTGGTTGTGTCTTCATATTTTCCTTAGCCAACTTTAAGTACTGATTTTAAAAATTTTTTTTGCCATAACCTCCCCTAAAAATGGAGGTCCCAAGTGTCGCCAAAACTGATTTTTCTTATTTTTGAAAGACATTTTGTTTCACAATTCAACTCAAGCACACTCCCAATAATCCACCCTTATAACCTCAACTACAATCCTGCAAGAAGAATTCACACTTCTATACTTGCATACATAAGTGCTAAAACCAAATAAGATTTATTAAATTACTAGCAGTGTACGTGTTCTAGCTTTTCAGTATAATACATTTATTTGCTAGATCATACAAGCTTATGTACATGCCATATTGCTACAATCAATCATATCCAAACTCCTACCCAAAGTAGTAGTCAAGGCCAGCTGCGCAGGATATGCTGCAATCTCGTCTCCTCGTTTAACCTACGAGTTTAGATGGAAACTAAACTCGCTAAGCAATTGCTTAGTGGGTACTTAAATCATTGCAATAAATAATTAAAATGAAAGAATGATTTGAACATACATTTATATACTTTAAATAATTGAAAGGAATAAATACAAAACACAGAAGGTAAAAAGGCTTGACTGAATAATTTGAATTTAAATCATTTTTCTTGCTTTTATCATTTTGGTTGCTCTACTGGTTTAACAGAACATCAGCGGATAAGGAAGGGTCATGATAAACATATCTCGTCATGATCATATTTCATTATCTTTCATCATAATTCTTGCACATGTGCCAATGGCCATTATCATTGCATCATTGATCATGTCATTGCAATCATCGGCCTTCAGCCGGAATATCATATCATGTCATAAGCAGTACTGCAGTAATAGTATGATGCATCATACCCTTATCTCAAGGGTTCTGATATACCAAGTAGAGCATAAATAATTTATTAAATTACTTTGGTCATGATATTCAATAGATTATGATTTTTCCATAAGGTATGTATTATCGGAATAGCTTGTCATGATGCCTTTCTGATCATTTCCAATTCTCCTTCATGTCATTTTATATGATTTAACATCAATCCATATCATAATATTCAAGTTTTAACACATTTAGAAAAATGACCAAATGAATAGTAGCGCGGTGCGTAAAAGCGGCAACGCAATGGCGCGCGACAACTAAATAGTAAAATCTGTTTTTACTGTTGAAAATCAGTCAACTTTGGCAATAGTTTTGACCAAGTAAACAACCTTATTTTGGGATGAAGTTTTGCAGGAAAACACTTTCATAAGTTAACTAAATGCATGTAAAATTTTGTCGAAAAATTCTTTCTTTTGCCCCTTCAACGGACTGCCCAAAATGAAAGCTGCAGAATGGTGCCCAAAAGGGAACTTCAGTTTTTTCTTGCAAAATTGATTTTTAGACTCCTTTTGTGATACCATTGAAAGACTAACGGTCCCTCTTTCAAAAATCAACCCAAAGGGGTGATTAAAAGTTCATCAAAGTTTATGAATATTTGAGCAAAGTTTAGCTAGTTTGTTTTGTTTTCATTCTTTTCACAATCAATTGATTACAAATGGTTCAAGAGTACTTTCCCACATATTTACCACACATAATAACATCATTTCAAAACTATTTCAAAAGTCCCATAATGCAAAATATGTGAATTAATTGAAAAGGGCAATGATTTAAGTACCAAACCTTGTTTATTTGCTTTATCCCTTGCTTGTCCTATTCTTTCTTCCCTTCTTCTTCTTTATCCCTTTGATTTCCTATAATTTTCATAACTTCCATAATAAGAACATTATAAAACCATATGTTCAAGCCTTGGTTCTTGCTATCTAAGGCTACTAATCACCATTAATTCATCAATTTTACATGTATGAATCATTTAATCTAATTTTTCTTCACTTTCTTAACTTTCCCATAATCTTCCCAACTTTTCTTTCATTGATAACTTGAAAACTATCAATCAAATGAATAAACTAAAGCTAGAATTGAAATCCTTACCTTAGAATTGGTAACTTTCTTCTAAACTTTCACCTAGAAACTTGGAAATTCCTTGAATGTTTTTGTTGGAGGCCACAGCCTTTGCTTGGAGAAGGAGAAGGTGTTTTGGCTTTTGTATTCTAGAGATTTCAAGAGCATGGATCTTATATGTACACGTTTGTACATATAAATTTATTTCTTTTTTTTTCTTTTTCTTTTAATGGATGGGATTTTGCCAAAACAAAAGACTAAATGAATAAGATTGCAACATGTGTCCTTCTTTGCCTTTTTAGCATGTGGATGGGATTTTGCCAAAACAAAAGGTTAAATGGATAAGATTGCAACATGTGTCCTTCCTTGGAAAATTACCAAAATGGTCCTTAAATTATCATACATGTCCCACTTGATGCTTGGGTGAAAGTGAAAAGACCAAAATACCCTTCAATTGAAGGTTTTGCCTTTTCTTCCTAACCGGGTGGTTTTACGACGCGTAAAACATACCGTTCTCCTCCTTTCAACCTCTAATTTCCATTTCCGACATTCATTCTTGATTTTGAACTAATTTATAAAAATTACGCTCATGCCCTTGACTTTTGTAAAAATTCCCTTTAGGTCCTTACGTGATTCGGGCCTCCACTTAGGTTCGTTCTTCAACATCGATCACTGCAGAGTCCTTCCGTTTACTTCGGATACCTTTACGTGTCTTATTTTCCAGTGTATAATTTATTATCACAAGAATGACGAAAATACCCTTGGTCGAGAATCCACTGTATCTCTCAAACTGTGCGTTTTCGGGAAAAACCGTTACACGTCGTTGCGACCCAATTTTTCTCTACTCTCCATTTTTGGAGTCTGTTATGTGCACTATTAAGAACATCCAGTACAACTTTTGAAAATTACAGTTACCTCCCCAAAACTTTTTAAAATTACAGTCACCTCCACAAAACTTTACAATCTTTTCAGTTAGGTCCTTTTTGTCCTATAGAGCTTCCTTTCACTTCGTGTTCTTTGGTGGTTACTCGGGATGGCTCCTCTTACTGTACACGAATGTACTATACATGGATGTACTGTACATATGTACAAATTGGGTCGTGACATTTCTTCCCCTCTAAAATTTAGGCTTCGTCCCGAAGCTGATTGGATATAAAATTTAGGCTTCCATCCTCATTATTCCTTCCTTTTCCCAAATTATCTCTTCCATTCTATGGTTCCTTCACCGCACTTTAACTGGAGGAATTCTCTTATTTCTTAATCCTTTGACTTTTCGTGCTAAAATTTCTATTGGTTCTTCTTCATAATTGAGGTCAGATTGGACTCTGATGTTTTGTCTTTATATCGTGTGTGAAGTTCAAATGATATTGCCTTATCATTGAAACGTGAAAAACATTATATATTTTGTTCAGCTCTGGTAATAGAGTTAACCGATAGGCTATTGATCTATGCGTTCGATGATCTCGTATAGTCCAATAAGCCTAAGGCTTAACTTACTTTTCTGCTTAAATCTTAATACCTTCTTTCATGGGAAAATCTTAAGAAAAACCTTGTCTTCCACTTAGAGTTCTATGTCCCTTCGTTTCGATTCCGCATATGATTTTGCTCCTACCTACCCACTGTGACTTTCGGTTTGTCTCAAATGATGTTTATCTTTTCCTGAGTTTCCTTCACAACATCGGGTCCATGAATCTTGTCTTTACTTAATTCCGTCCACCATTCTGGTGTTCCATGTATTCTTTCGTATAATTCTTTATAGGGCTTCACCGTATGCTGAATTAATAGTTGTTGTTATATGCATATTCAATTAAACTCAAATACCTATTCTAGCCACCCTTAAATTCTATAACACATACTCTTAATATGTCCTCCCAAAATTTGGATTACTCTTTCAAATCGTCCATCTGTTTACGGGTGAAAGGCAGTGCTATAATTTGTTTGGGTTTCAGAAGCTGTTTGCGATTTCTTCCATAAATTCATGGTGAACTGTGGACCTCTGCCGAAAATGATAGATGTTGGAATCCTGTGTAATCGTACAATTTCCTTGGCGTACATTTCCACCAACTTATCTATTGAATAATCCATTTGTAAAGGTAGAAAATGAGCTAACTTAGTTAGGTAGTCAACGATTATCCGAACAACGTCATGCCGGTCTCGTGTCATTGGTAGTTCTATGACGAAATCCATAGTGATATGTTCCCATTTCCATACTAGAGTGGGAATTAGTTGTAACAGTCCTGATAGTATTTGATATTTCGCTTTTGCTTGTTGACATATTAAACATTTGGTCATAAAATCAACAATATCTCTCTTCATTCCAGGCTACCATTAAACTTCTTTAAATATTGATACATTTGTAACTCCTGGATGCATTGCGTAGAGACTACTATATGCTTTTCGAAAAATTTTTCTTTCTTATGTCTCCCATTGTTAGTATCATTACTCTATTGTCATAATACAAACTACTGTTCTTATAAATTTAGAATTTTATATCCTTTCCTTCTTGCACTTGCTTGATCCCTTTTTGTATTTGTTCATTTTCCCCTTTTGTACTTGATGAATTTCTTGAAAAGAAACAAGGTTTATGCTTGCATTTCTACTACTAGTACTTCCTCTTCCATTGGTCTTAAACTGATCTTTATAGCCCCTAAGGCTGGTATCGATTTTCCACCAAGTGCGTCGGCCACCACATTAGCTTTTCCTAGATGATAATTTATAACTTAGCTGTTGTTTCCAAAACTTGGGTTTACTTTCCTTACCATAAATTGAGATCCTCTTGGGTTGGCTGATATTTTAAACTTTTGCGTCTGTATAAATATAACACTTTTCTCCATATAAATCATATCTCCAAATCTTGAAAGCCAATACGATAACTGTTAATTCCAAACAGTGTGCCAACTATTTTATCCTTTTAAATAAGCATATAACCTTAACCGATGTGTGAAGCATCACTATATATCACAAATTCTTTGCTGGACACGGGCCGTATGGGTATTGAAGCATTCGTTAACTTTTCCTTTAGTTTCTCAAAGTTCCTCTAACATTTATCAGTCCATTGGAGTTTGGCATTCCTTTGAAACAACCTTGTCATTGGGATGATAATAATGGAAAACCCTTTTATAAAACATTAATAGTACCCAGTCAGTCCTAAGAAGATTCTTACTTCTATTACTGTCTTTAGTGTTTTCCATTCCAAAATGGCTTTTGTTTTATTAAGACCTACTTTAATGCCTTATGCTAATATGGTGTGTTCTAAGAATGTCACTTTTTCCAATCAAAACTCGCATTTGTCATATTTGACGTACAACTGCTTCTCTCGCAACATTTGCAATACTATGCAAAAGTATTGATTGTATTCTTCTTTGTTCCTTAAATAAACGAAGCTGTCATCTATGAACACCATTTATAAATTGGTCAAAGTATGGATGAAAGATATGATTCATTAAATCCATGAACACTACTAACACATGTGTGGGCTCAAAAGGCATTACAAGGAACTTATAACATCCGTATCGAGTTCTAGATGTAGTCTTTGGAATGTCTTTTCCTTTGATCCGTAGCTACTGATATCCCAGTCGGTGATCTATATATTTTTTTAAAAGACATTGGTTCCTTTAAGTTGGTCGAATACATCATCGATGGATGGTAATGGATATTTATCCTTAATCGTAAGCTCATTCAACTACTTATAGTTCACATATGACCTTAAGGATTTATCTTTCTTCTTGACGAAGAGTACTGGCGTGCCCCATGAAGAAATACTTGGCCATATAAGACCCTTGTCGAGTAGCTCCTATAATTGCATTTTCATTTCTTTGGGTTCCGCTGGTACCATTCGGTATGAGGCAACTGACACCGGTGCAATTCCCGGATATACATTTATAGTGAATCCTACTTTTCTCTTAGGTGATAATCTGGGTAGCTCGTCTAAAGAAACATCGAGAAAATCACGCATTGTTGATACCTCTTGAATCTTTATCACATTCTTGTTTGCTTCCATAGTGCTTACCAAGTGTGCCTCACATCCGTTTGTATGGAACGCCTTGTTGTAACTGCTGCTGTTACGTTGTTTAGGTAATCGACTCTCTTTCCTACTACCGTCACTTCCTCCTTGTGAGGAGTATGAAGTGTTACTCTCTTTCTTCATATAATCAACCACTGTTTTATGCCTTGTTAGCCAATCCAATACCAACATTACGTCAAATTCTCAGAATGGTAACTCTATTAAATTTTCTGGAAATGCATTTTCATGTAACTCTATAGAACATTCTTTAATCACTTGTGTGTAACTACCTCGTCTCTTATCGGATTTATAACTAATGTTTCAAACTTAACATGTCCTACTGGTAATTCTTCTAAATTTTCATTGCGTAGGCTCTGGCTAGTGTACTTGAATTGAGCTAGTCAACAGTCTCTGATTGTGCTCTTTGAAAATTCGAATCACTTTCCTTTCGCCTGCTTCGGCCTCGGCCAAAAGCGGGCCATGATTTTTCTGTCGATGCGGGTGCATTCACTTGTCTTTCTGGCAGTTTACCCTAACACGATCTGGTGCCCCGCATTCCCAGCATCCATCTGTTAAATACTAGCATTCACTCTTATATCTTCATCCACAGTGTTTGCATAGAGGAGTAATATATCCTTCAAATCTATATTTCTTTCCAATCCTCTAGTAATTTTTGTATTGTTACTTTTTCCTTTTTCCTTTACCTAGTCCTTGGGTTGTTATTACTTTCATTCTTTCCTTTTTGATCTAATTTTAATTTTGCACTTTCTACCTCTTTAGTTCTCAATTTCTCTCTTTCTCTTCTTTCTTTCTTTTTTTTTTCCATCATTGACTGAATTCATAAATCTCATATATCTTCTTCTTATAATTTCTTAATTTTGATGATTACATTGGGGCATTTTCAGGAGAAATCACAATACAGTGTTTTGATTAGATTTCGTCTAGTTTCTACTCATATAGTACGTCACCTACCTTATTAAGACTTCACGGGATGGTCACCCATCATCATTGGTTGAGCACGTTTAACTCTGATTTCTTGCTAAATTTCAACATGACCTTCTTAGTGCGCTTACTTCATCTGCTTATGTGAATATTGTACATGGGGTTACTGTACATATTCTATAGTGGCCGGACATGAGAATTTCTCATATACTTATTTCTGTTCACTCATCTTTGTTATCTAAGTTCTATCTATTTTATCTCTTACCGTTTGGTCTTAACATTTTACGTACTTTTCTTTTTTCCTCTTATTTTGTTCCTCTTTTTATTCCATTCTTCAAATTTCATTTTCTTATATACATTTTCATTTTTACATTCATATACGACTATCTAACCTTCTACTGGAACCCCTTATAAGGACCCCGGTATACTAGCTACGGATATCTGGCACCTTGAACCTTGGCCGGATCCTTGGCTTTGCAATCACCAGCTTTACTGTGTAAAACTATCTTCACTTCTAAACTTCTTCCCAACTTGTCGAAATCTTCCTAAGCTTTAAGTTTGTACTCTCTTTTGTTGCATGCGTTGGTGTCTACTTCTCTAATCCATGTATACCCTCTCAATACCTAAAACTTTCACAACTAATCTTGAAAATTCAAACACATCCATGACTATTAATTGTACTTTAATTCCATTATTTAATCCTTCCAAAACCTTTAACGTCTTTCTTGCTTTGTTTCTATCATTTTCTTTGCATACTTACTGAGGCGAGTGAACTCTCTATCATACTCAGATACTGTCATTCTTCCTTGCTGTAGATATATAAACTCATTTCTCCTTGCGTTTAAGTATGTTTTACCAAGTGTATGTTTCTTCTACCCAAAGAGACATGGCATGAATATATCTTTTATCTGGCGTGCATCTCAGTTGTTCCAATGCCCTATTGGTACTGTCCAAATAGTACTCAACTTCTTCAAGTCCTTCTTCTCTACTAGCCTTAAATTCTTTAGCCCAATATTTCCTTAACTTCTCGATTGAGGACTTCCTTTCTCTTTTGGTAGCAACAGGTACCATTCTTGCCGTTTATTGCAATGGTACTATCATCTATCTTAAATAAACTTCGGGGCCTTCCACAGCCACCATTGCGGGTCGTGGCATAAGTCCGAGACCCATTTCTACATTTATGGGTACGAAAGCATGTGATTCCTTCTCTTGATCTATAACTCTTTGTGATTCTGCCTCTTGCAACCTTATACCATATACATATATCGTGATAAGAATTAACAGCTGGCTTGACTCAACACATTAACTTTCCTATATGGCATGTACATAAGCACTATTAGATTTTCCTTTATCACATATACCTTATATACTTATGTATTTATAATATTCTTTCTACTATACTGACATTTCATACCTAAATGATATATGCCCTCATTTCTTATCTGCTATAGGATATCCCATTTTACATTGGTAATGGCCACTCCCAACATAAAATGTGTATCCTCCTATGTTGAAATTTCGAGGACCGGCTAAACCGGTGCTCTGATACCACTAAATGTAACACCCCATCTTAGCCTACGTTTATAGACCAAGATGGACTGTTAACTCATGGTGGTTGTGTCTTCATATTTTCCTTAGCCAATTTTAAGTGCTGATTTTAAAAATTTTTTTTGCCATAACCTCCCTTAAAAATGGAGGTCCCAAGTGTCGCCAAAACTGATTTTTCTTATTTTTGAAAGACATTTTGTTTCACAATTCAACTCAAGCACACTCCCAATAATCCACCCTTATAACCTCAACTACAATCCTGCAAGAAGAATTCACACTTCTATACTTGCATACATAAGTGCTAAACCCAAATAAGATTTATTAAATTACTAGCAGTGTATGTGTTCTAGCTTTTCAGTATAATACATTTATTTGCTAGATCATACAAGCTTATGTACATGCCATATTGCTACAATCAATCATATCCAAACTCCTACCCAAAGTAGTAGTCAAGGCCAGCTGCGCAGGATATGCTGCAATCTCGTCTCCTCGTTTAACCTACGAGTTTAGATGGAAACTAAACTCGCTAAGCAATTGCTTAGTGGGTACTTAAATCATTGCAATAAATAATTAAAATGAAAGAATGATTTGAACATACATTTATATACTTTAAATAATTAAAAGGAATAAATACAAAACACAGAAGGTAAAAAGGCTTGACTGAATAATTTGAATTTAAATCATTTTTCTTGCTTTTATCATTTTGGTTGCTCTACTGGTTTAACAGAACATCAGCGGATAAGGAAGGGTCATGATAAACATATCTCGTCATGATCATATTTCATTATCTTTCATCATAATTCTTGCACATGTGCCAATGGCCATTATCATTGCATCATTGATCATGTCATTGCAATCATCGGCCTTCAGCCGGAATATCATATCATGTCATAAGCAGTACTGCAGTAATAGTATGATGCATCATACCCTTATCTCAAGGGTTCTGATATACCAAGTAGAGCATAAATAATTTATTAAATTACTTTGGTCATGATATTCAATAGATTATGATTTTTCCATAAGGTATGTATTATCGGAATAGCTTGTCATGATGCCTTTCTGATCATTTCCAATTCTCCTTCATGTCATTTTATATGATTTAACATCAATCCATATCATAATATTCAAGTTTTAACACATTTAGAAAAATGACCAAATGAATAGTAGCGCGGTGCGTAAAAGCGGCAACGCAATGGCGCGCGACAACTAAATAGTAAAATCTGTTTTTACTGCTGAAAATCAGTCAACTTTGGTAACAGTTTTGACCAAGTAAACAACCTTATTTTGGGATGAAGTTTTGCAGGAAAACACTTTCATAAGTTAACTAAATGCATGTAAAATTTCGTCGAAAAATTCTTTCTTTTGCCCCTTCAACGGACTGCCCAAAATGAAAGCTGCAGAATGGTGCCCAAAAGGGAACTTCAGTTTTTTCTTGCAAAATTGATTTTTAGACTCCTTTTGTGATACCATTGAAAGACTAAGGGTCCCTCTTTCAAAAATCAACCCAAAGGGGTGATTAAAAGTTCATCAAAGTTTATGAATATTTGAGCAAAGTTTAGCTAGTTTGTTTTGTTTTCATTCTTTTCACAATCAATTGATTACAAATGGTTCAAGAGTACTTTCCCACATATTTACCACACATAATAACATCATTTCAAAACTATTTCAAAAGTCCCATAATGCAAAATATGTGAATTAATTGAAAAGGGCAATGATTTAAGTACCAAACCTTGTTTATTTGCTTTATCCCTTGCTTGTCCTATTCTTTCTTCCCTTCTTCTTCTTTATCCCTTTGATTTCCTATAATTTTCATAACTTCCATAATAAGAACATTATAAAACCATATGTTCAAGCCTTGGTTCTTGCTATCTAAGGCTACTAATCACCATTAATTCATCAATTTTACATGTATGAATCATTTAATCTAATTTTTCTTCACTTTCTTAACTTTCCCATAATCTTCCCAACTTTTCTTTCATTGATAACTTGAAAACTATCAATCAAATGAATAAACTAAAGCTAGAATTGAAATCCTTACCTTAGAATTGGTAACTTTCTTCTAAACTTTCACCTAGAAACTTGGAAATTCCTTGAATGTTTTTGTTGGAGGCCACGGCCTTTGCTTGGAGAAGGAGAAGGTGTTTTGGCTTTTGTATTCTAGAGATTTCAAGAGCATGGATCTTATATGTACACGTTTGTACATATAAATTTATTTCTTTTTTTTTCTTTTTCTTTTAATGGATGGGATTTTGCCAAAACAAAAGACTAATTGAATAAGATTGCAACATGTGTCCTTCTTTGCCTTTTTAGCATGTGGATGGGATTTTGCCAAAACAAAAGGTTAAATGGATAAGATTGCAACATGTGTCCTTCCTTGGAAAATTACCAAAATGGTCCTTAAATTATCATACATGTCCCACTTGATGCTTGGGTGAAAGTGAAAAGACCAAAATACCCTTCAATTGAAGGTTTTGCCTTTTCTTCCTAACCGGGTGGTTTTACGACGCGTAAAACATACCGTTCTCCTCCTTTCAACCTCTAATTTCCATTTCCGACATTCGTTCTTGATTTTGAACTAATTTATAAAAATTACGCTCATGCCCTTGACTTTTGTAAAAATTCCCTTTAGGTCCTTACGTGATTCGGGCCTCCACTTAGGTTCGTTCTTCAACATCGATCACTGCGGAGTCCTTCCGTTTACTTCGGATACCTTTACGTGTCTTATTTTCCAGTGTATAATTTATTATCACAAGAATGACGAAAATACCCTTGGTCGAGAATCCACTGTATCTCTCAAACTGTGCGTTTTCGGGAAAAACCGTTACACGTCGTTGCGACCCAATTTTTCTCTACTCTCCATTTTTGGAGTCTGTTATGTGCACTATTAAGAACATCCAGTACAACTTTTGAAAATTACATTACCTCCCCAAAACTTTTTAAAATTACAGTCACCTCCACAAAACTTTACAATCTTTTCAGTTAGGTCCTTTTTGTCTTATAGAGCTTCCTTTCACTTCGTGTTCTTTGGTGGTTACTCGGGATGGCTCCTCTTACTGTACGTGGATGTACTATACATGGATGTACTGTACATATGTACAAATTGGGTCGTGACAGATTTTGCTTACTTGTGTGATGTTTCTCCGGATGGTTGCATACATTCAAATAGCAGTTACATGAGCATCTTTAATATTAATTCTGTTAACACACAAACATTAAATTTGGGAACAATCAAAAATCCTAAAAACATTAGTATAGCATTCGACCTTACTCATGATGAGAGAGAGATATTTGAAAAAATATTCAAAAAATATGAAGAAGTGTTTGCTTGGTCTTACGAGGATATGCCTGGAATAGATCGAGACATAGCCGATCATCATATTCCAACTCACGCTCACATGAAACCTATCAAACAAAAACTTAGGTGATTAAGACCTGAGTTGGCTGAATTGGTTAAAGAAGAGGTCACTAAGCAAATACAAGTGAAGTTCCTTGAAGTGATAGAATATCCAGATTGGCTAGCCAGTATAGTGCCCATGCAAAAGAAAGATGGAAGAATAAGGGTCTGTGTGGACTATCGAGATTTGAACAAGGCTTCCCCTAAAGATGATTTTCCTTTACCTCATATAGATGTCCTCATTGATAGTGCAGCCTCTAGCGTGCTACACTTGTTTGTAGATGAATTTTTCGGATACAATCAAGTGTTAATGGCCCAACAGGATAAAGCCAAAACTGCTTTCATTACTACATGGGGTATATTTTGTTATAGAGTGATGCCGTTCGGCTTAAAGAATGCTGGAGCAACCTATCAAAGGATGGCCACCACTTTATTTCATGACATGATGCACAAAGAAGTTGAGGTATATGTTGATGATATGATGGTTAAATCGGACACAAGGGAACAACACTTCCAAAACTTAGAATTATTCTTCGATAGAGCTTTGAAATATAAGCTAAGATTGAACCCTAAAAAGTGTGTGTTCGGTGTTACCTCAGGTAAATTATTGGGACATGTAATTAGTCCGAATGGCATTGAGATTGATCCTGACAAAGTTAAAGCAATCAGGGATATGCCAGCCCCTAAGATGGAGAGAGAATTTCGGGGATTCATTGGTAAATTACAATACATTAGCAGATTCATAGCAAAATCACAACAATTTGTGAGCCTATCTTCAAATTGCTTAGAAAGAATCAGCCCGTCCTATGGAATGAAGAGTGTCAAAAGGCCTTTGAGCAAATAAAAGAGTATTTATTGAATCCACCTATTTTAAAGCCACCTACACCCGGCAAACCTCTATTACTATACTTAGCAATAGAAGAAGAGTCAATAGGAGCTATGCTAGCCCAAGCAGATGAGTTAGGGATTGAGTATGCAGTTTACTATTTGAGTAGAAAGCTCCTACCTTATGAAATTAAGTATAGTATCATTGAAAAGACTTGCATAGCCATGGTTTGGTCTTCTAAGAAGTTGCGGCATTACTTTCAATCGTATAGTGTGCAAGCAATTTCTAGGTTGGATCCAATGAAATACTTAAGGGAGACACCCCCCTTGATTGGGAAATATGGTTGATAATATTAGAAGAATTCGAGATTGAGTATGTAACCAGGAAAATGATCAAAGGTAGAGCGGTGGCAAAATTCCTGGCCCAGCAACCATTACCAGATTTTAAAGAAGTAATCTTGGAATTTCCGGATGAACATTTAGAAGCAATTGAAGTACAAGGGTGGAAAATGTATTTTGATGGAGCAGTAAATAGGAAAGGAGCAGGTTTGGGAGTTATACTAGAATCACCCGAAGTGGAACTTATCCCTTTAGCCAAAAAGTTGAAATTTAGGGCAACCAATAATATGGTGGAGTACGAAGCTTGTATTTTCGGTTTGGAAACCCTAATGATTATGAAGGTGGATAAGGTGGAAGTTTATGGCGATTCATTACTAGTAGTATCCCAAGTAAATGGAGAGTGGGAGTTGAAAGAAGAAAAATTAAAACCATACCACCATTACCTGACCATGATGAATAAGAACTTTAAGGAGTGCAGGTTTATACACCTATCGAGAGAAGAAAATCAGATGACTGATGCCCTAGCCACATTAGCTTCGGTATGGGAAAACCCTATCAGCTTATTCCTTAAGCCTCTGATCTTGACCAGTTCATCAACTCCTTGCTATGAATATGAGACAATCATGGAAATTGATATAGACCATGATACGTGGTATGATACTATAAGGCAATTTTTGGAAGAAAGGGAATACCCGCC
The DNA here is from genome assembly GCA_947685225.1 of Garcia nutans. Taxonomy (NCBI): domain Eukaryota; kingdom Viridiplantae; phylum Streptophyta; class Magnoliopsida; order Malpighiales; family Euphorbiaceae; genus Garcia; species Garcia nutans. Next base: position 25,389,195 of record CANTUV010000044.1, read on the forward strand.
GGGGGCAATAAAGAAAGAAAGAAGAGCCATAAGGCGGTGGTCTTTGCAATACATCATATTCCATGGAGAGTTATATCAAAGATGGCCTGATGGGGGTGCATTTAAGATGTTTAAGAAATCCTAAAGTGGAGTGTATCATGTCAGAAATACATGCAGGAAGTTGCAGACCTCATATGAGTGGTTTGGCCCTAGTTAAGAAGATTATTCGGCAAGGTTACTACTAGTTGACCATGGAGAGAGATTGTATTGAGTTTGTAAAAAAGTGCCAACAATGTCAGATGTATGGTATCTTGAATCACATGCCTCCTGAAGAATTGAATTCTATGTCTTCACCCTGGCCATTCGCCACCTGGGGTATTGACATTATAGGAGAGAAACATCCGACAGCTTCAAACGGTCACCGTTTCATTATGGTAACAATAGATTATTTTTCAAAATGGGTCAAAGCTGAGTCCTTCAACAAACTGCAAGCCAAATGGCTAGATTTATTGAAAAGAACCTCATCTGCAGATTCGGGATCCTGCATAGTGTGATATTAGACAATGGGATACAGTTTCAAGGAGCAGTTAAGGATTTATTCTCAAAGTACCGAATCAATCATCATAGGTCCTCTCCTTATAGACCAAAGGCTAATGGTGTAGTAGAAGCAACAAACAAGATAATTAAGCAAATTCTATCCAAGATGACCAAGACTTACAGGGATTGGTCAGAGATGCTTCCCTTTGCTTTATGGGGATATAGGACAAGTGTGTGAATGCCTACTGGAATGACACAGTTCTCTTTGGTTTACGGGATGGAAGCAGTGTTGCCAATTGAAATAGAAATCAAGTCATTGAGAGTAGTCTTGGAAGCTGAACTGCCTGAAACAGAATGGGTAGCAAGCAGATACACACAATTAGCTTTACTAGAAGAGAGAAGGTTAAAAGCGCTGTATCATCACCAACTGTATCAAAAAAATGTAGCTCAGGCCTACAACAAAAGGGTTAAAATCAAAAATTTAGAGTTGGGGATTTGGTGTTGAAGCAATATAAGCCTAATGTATCTGGTATAAGAGGGAAGTTCAGGCCTAGCTGGGAAGGGCCATATGTAGTGAAACAAGTCAGGAACAAAGGTGCGGTGAAGCTATTAGACATGGATGGGAACGAGTTTAGTGAGCCTGTGAACATTGATAGGTTGAAGAGGTTTTATGTATGATAAAAAAAAAAAAGGGGAAAGAGAGCTCGCTAGGTTGAAAACCCAAAAGGGATGCCTAGGCAAAAGTTAGAGCAGTTCGCTAGTCCCGAAAATCTTAAAGGGCGGGCTAGGCAACAATTAGGGCTAAATGAGAGAAAATCGTCAATTAGAAAATCCGTAAGGGCTAGTTGGCAGCAGGAGTAATCTTGTGTATGCTGGCTTTATGTTTGGTTGTTCCCCAATTTAATAAAATAGAATTAATGTTGAAATTGTTCTATGTGCACTACTATAAGTATTTGACCAGATATGGATGAAATAAATAAACACAATAGCAAAAGGTGATGACAAATTATAAATGGAAAAGAAGCAACTTTTATTACTTTAATTATTTTTCATCCTAACAATACACTTTCTGAATTGAAAAATGTAAAATCTATGGTAGTCGATAAATGTAACGTGCAGGCCAGCTTTGTCTCAGCTGATCCAAGTAGGCTACAATCAAGCGAGGCATGTCCAAATCGGGAGTAAAGTCAAAATTGCGAGGCTCAGCTCCGTACTAATGGCCAAGTCGGCGAGGATCATAGCATGTACCTTGACGAAGAGCAGCAAGGGGAACATACATCAAGTATGTCCACATGGGGATACGAGAAATCTTCCACCAAGGTACCAACCAACGGATATTGACTTCAGATATTGAGTGTATCCAATCAACCCAGTCAGCATATGAAGAAGCAAGATGGAGTAGCTTCCTAGCAAAATGATGACATGGCAGATATCTGGCAAAATCCATGGATGGAGTATCAAGCAAACAAAGATGCTCCTGAAGCCAAATCTGCGAAGAAAGAATTAAATTAAATTAAAAAAAAGAGTCCGCTAAGTTAAAAACCTGCAAGGGCAGCTTAGGCAAAAATTAGGACAGCTCGCTAGTTCCAAAAACCCACATGGGTGGACTAGGCAAAAATTAGAGCAATAAAAATATATAACAAAAAAGCAAAAGGTCCGCTAAGTTGAAAACCCGCGAGGGCAGCTTAGGCAAAAATTAGGACAGCTCGCTAGTTCCGAAAACCCATATGGGTGGACTAGGCAAAAATTAGAGCAATAAATAAAAAAAATAAAACTTAAATTGAAAGCCCAAAAGGATAGTTTAGGTAATTACTTAAAGCAGCAATGGACTTCCTGTAAGTCTCTTTGACAATCCTGATTTAAATCGGTCTAATCCAACTAAGGTCTCGGCTAAGATCACAGGTAGAGGTGACAAGCCTCCTTCCATTTGGTCCATAATATCCAATACTCGCGGATCAATATCACCGTCGAAAGAAATAAGCAAGAATTGGCCGAGTAAGCAAAGACAAAGCATGCGTCCCCATGCCTTAGTAGGAGCCAAATGAGAGAGACAAAATCAATCAAAGGAGCAAGTAGAATTTTAAAATAACATCTGCATCTTCTGTTGAGTTTTGGAAATCAATGTGGGTAATGCCATTTATTAATTATTTGAATATCCAAGGATGGCCTCAAATTCTTCAATCAAGGGACATATTTGAAAGCTATTAATTTTAAATACCCTAGAATCCGTATTCTAAAAGGAAACCACGGCATGTAAGAAGGAGTGATCCAATTTAACATTTTGAAAACATTTTAAAACATCAAGTTTTGACCACAAAATTTGCTTCCAATGAATGGCATCCATATTCTTAAATAGAATTTTTATCTTCTTTAAATGATGCTCGGTCATGGTTGATGAATGAAGAAAAATTAAATTTCTTAAAGGGAGTTCTTTGAGTGGGAATGGAAAGAATTTTCGATCCTGTATGAAATATGGCATGAAAGGTGATTTATATAAAGGAAATAACCTTTTCCAAAAGTGATGAAGAAAAGGTGATTGGAAAGAATAAGACCATATGACATAAGAAAAGGAATTAGCAATGAAATCCTTTACCACGTTGAATTGGTTTTAGCAAATGGTGCGGCTGTGGAAAAAGAAATTGTGATTCACTGTTTATGATGTGATAAAAAAAAGTGGCGCAGTGAAAAAAAAAAGAGTTACAGTAAAGATGGAAATTGTATTTTTTCATTATTATACAATATTTTATAATTGCTGCAATATTTACATATCACTAAGAGGGTGGTGGTAGGTCATCAAATAAAGCCTTGAAAAAGTCATCGCCTGCTGGAGGAGGGGACAAATCACTCGTCCCGAGTTCGTCCGAAGCAGGAGCACCAAAATCCCTATTACCTTGAAGTTTCGATCCGTCATGGTCCTCATCAGAAGCAGACGAAAGGATCCAATGGTCATCAGTCTGGAGGCCTCTTGATGAAGAATTGTCGGGATCCCTCATCCCCTGAAATCAAAAGTCTCGAAAATGTTGTTCGGATTGATGATATAAATCTTCAAAATGAGAAGCCTGCTGATGACTTGCAGCCAACTCTTCTTGAAGTTTCCTATTTTGTTCTTCGAGCATCCGCTGTGAGCGCAAAAAAAAGGTAAGAGCATACATAATCATGCATGCATATAGCATAAATTACTATGAAATAAGGAATTTATCAGGTAGTTCATATCAATGCCCTGCGGATGAGATGGCATATCTGGCGGGCCAGAATAAGCAAATGAAGGGGCAGTAAAAGAAGGTCCAGCCTCATGATCAAGTGAGCCAACAGCCTGCAACAATCATTAAAGAATCAAAGAAAGAAAAAAGCAATTGCAAGAGAAAAGTGGTAAAAGTTTTACCTGAGAAGTACTAGTCCCGAGATGTGTAACAAACTATCCTGCGTCTCCGTGATGTTCCTCTTCATCTCTACCCTCATTTTCTTCAGGAATCTCCTGCACACCAACAGGAGATACATCAAAGTTCAAGAGTCTTCTTTGAATAAAATGGCCATAAAATGGACCCGGTAGATGAAGAAATGACTCAACACCATAACCATACCGAGCTGGCCACCATGCATCCTCTGGCATCGACATAATATTTAAAGTATATTTCTGGATATGCATCGGGACCATCCGCTGCTCTGGACCTAGAAACCATTCATAAACTCTCTCCCCGAGAAACCAGCCACTAGACACTGGGCCAGTGATGACTCGGCGAGAATGTTGGAAAGATAGCGCAGCCCTCATCAAAGGAGACCAGTTTGTCCGCTCTTCTGGGTTCCACCAGGCCAAATTCACCTGCAAAATAACATAAGGTAAGTAAACTTTTACATAAAATTTAAAGCATACTAATATTATTTTACCTGGTCCCAGGTTAAACGGCTCAACACAAAGCGGTGAGTATGCACGTGGTGAGAGCCAAAAATGTCCACACGATCTGACAACTAGAAATTTAATCTCGGATACCCGATTCTTTCTTGGGAAATACCGGGTACCCTTATGAGGTTGTGTTCATATGCCCATACCTACAACAATAATAGTAAAGATCAAATTCATACAAGAAAAGAGTGGAAATAACATTGGTGAAGGAAAAGAATACCTCGACAACCACCATCAAGCCAACAAAAGACTTTTTGTTTCGGCAAAGTTTATTAAGACCATGGTAAAGACACGCGAGGCCAGCTTCACCCCAGCCAGAAGATGGTACCATTCTGAAATAAGAAAGGGCACTCAACACTGACAAGTGGATAGAGGATTCAGTGCTGCCTAAGATGATTCAGTGCTGCCTAAGATGGTTGCCTAAGATGGCCATGTCTCTGCCAACCCATCCTTCGTAGTTAATCCAATAACTACGAATTGGCTTGATTTTTATCTTAAAAGGCCCTTTATATGATGGTTCCATACTAATTAATTCCTGAATTTCTTCAAATGTTAAAATATCGTTGGTTAGAGGAACCGGAACACCATCATATCGAAGGCCGGTTATAGCAGTAAAATTGACCGGACCAATTGTCATCTCTCCAATGGGCAAGTAAAAAGTGTGGTTGCGTCCAACCATCGCTCTGCAAGTGCCTGGACTACGCTCCGGTCTATCTGATATTCCTCGGACGGTAATTGTAAGATAAACTGCTCAAAGTTGCAATCTCGGATAATCTGCCTTACTCAAGAAGGCACTACATCGTATCATTGTTGGACTTTGTAAATACACCCTCCAGCCCAAAACAATGCAACGATCATGCTAACACGAAGCCAGGTAAGTTAATGCAAGATAAGTACATACTATCCTAGATTAATTTATTTTTCCTTAAAATTATTATAATATAAAAATGTAAATAAAAATTAGGCAAATACAATAATAATAAAGGCAAACACAATATTTTAAAAAATCAAACCAAAAATAAAAAATAATCAAAAATAAAAAATAATAAAAAAAATACAGAAAGACGAAAAATCAAGAGAAAAGAAAAATAATTACCGCGCTCTTTTCGTTGGAACTTCAGTGAAGCAGCATCCCGGCTAGTATATCTATATTTCCATCTTCATAATGCCGAATAAACTCCAATAACTCGGCATTAGAATGAGTCCCTGACCTTGAAGCATGCATTTTTTTTAAAAAAACTATGTGCAAAATTTGAAAGAATTTAAGAAAATTATAGAAATTGAGATTTAGCTGTGAAATGAAATGAAGGATTCATGGGTTTTTATAGAGAAACAGCAAGGAAAAAATAAAAATTTAAAAGTAAGTTTTACTGTTCATGAATAGTAAATTTTACTATTCATAAATAGTAAATTACTATTTATAAATAGTAAATTACTATTTTCAATAGTAAATGTTATTTGTTACTATTTTTGAATAGTAAATTTACTATTTATAAATAGTAAGTAATGCATGAACAGTGATTACACAGTAAAATAAATAGTAAATTCAATTATTCAATTTAATCCTTTAACTACTTGCATGTATATAAATATTTTTACACGCAGAGGGTAAAAAAGAAGATATATGCATAAAAATTAGCCAAACTTTTTGAAATAAAAAATTATTATTATTAGCTCGGGTTCAGAACCCAAATTTTCCTTAGGTCCAGAACCTAGAATCTCTCCTAAGTCCAAAAGGTAGCTCGAGTCCAGAACCCAAATTATCCTTAGGTCCAGAACCTAAAATCTTTTTTAAGTCCAGAACTTAGTTCGGGTCCAGAACCCAAATTATCCTTAGGTACATAACCTAGAATCTTTTTTTAAGTCCAGAACTTAGCTCGGGTCCAGAACCCTAATTATCCTTAGGTCCAGAACCTAGAATCTTTTCAAAGTTCAGAACTTAGCTCGAGTCCAGAACCCAAATTTTTCTTAGGTCCAGAACCTAGAATTTTTTCCTAAGTCCAGAACTTAGCGTAAGTCCAAAACCCAAATTTTCCTTAGGTCCAGAACCTAGAATCTCTTCTTAGTCCAGAACTTATCTCAGGTCCAGAACCCAAATTATCCTTAGGTCCAGAACCTAGAATTATCATTGAGTCCAGAACTCGAATCGGGTCTAGAACCCCAAAAACTCAACCATCTCAAAAATTAAGTCTTATTGCTTTTCACTCTCTTTCACTAAAGTCTCATATCAATCAAGTAGGGGGCAAACTGTAGACCCTTAATTTTTAACCCAGTCCAGTCCAATATATTTTAATAATTTTTGTGTTGTCCAATATATTTTAATTAGTCCAAAATATTTTTTGTTATCTTAATTAAATAATTTTTGCTTTAGTATCTAATTTTTATTAATAAAAAATAAAAATAAATAAATAAAAATCAAAAAATAAAAATAAATAGAAATAGGCGACGAAAAAATCGGCGACAAAAAAATTTTGGCCAAAAACCAGCGCAGGACGACTGGCCGTGGGCCATTTTGCTCTCAGGAATTTCCTGCGGGCGAAATGACCCGCAGGCCCATTCTCTCCCGCTGCCGCAGCCACCTGCGGCAGCTTTTTTTCCAGCGCATTTTTTTCTCCAGCAGTTTTTTTCTCCAGTGTAATTTTTTCGCAGCAGTTTTTTTCGCCAGCGAAATTTTTCCCATGCAAATTTTTCGAAACCTAATACAATTAGGTTTCAGTTTCCTTTTCTTAATGAATATTATGTTCCGTGAATAACTAGGAATGAACAATAAAATTCTTCTATAAATAAGGACAATAACAACACAAAAAGCAAGAAGAAATTGGGACAAAAATCTGAAGAAAAATTGAAACCGAAACGTAGGAGGAAAAGCTTTGAATCAATCTGATTTTTTGAAAGAGCAAACAAACAATTCAAGCAATTCAAAGGCAGCAAAGCTTGTCTTTGTTTTTGTTCACCCAAGAAGGAATTTTTGGTGGAACCAACAAACGAAGGTATGCATCGATTGTCTAAATTCTATTCTTCACAGTAACTTAAATCATCCCTTTGTTTCTTTTAATTCAAAAACCCTAGAACCTCAATTCACTTTTTCTAAAGTTTAAAAACCTTAATTCGTTGCCTTGTTTTCCAAAAAGCTTCAAGTTATTGTTTTTGTTTCTTCAAAATCTCAAAACCCTAATTTGCTTTCCAAATTTTCAAAATCCTAAATTGAGTTCTGTTTCTTTCCAAAAGCCCTAAACATATCTTTTTTGCTTCTATAAACTTTAAATTGTTTTGTTTATTTTCATAAAACTTCATAAAATTATCAATTGTTTTTTCAAATTCTAAAAATTAATTCATTCTCCGAAACCCTAATTCAAAAATCCTAAAAACCGAATTCAAATCCCAAACCTAAAACAATGAACCCTAACCCCCTTAAAATCTAAACCCTAAAGTTTTCTAAACCCTAATCCTTTAAAACTTTAAAAAACCATATAAGCATAAATTTTATAATTTTACACAGTAAGCTTAAAAACATAATTCAGTAACTAATAGTCATAATCTAAATGTTTTGAAGAGCCCAAACTCTAATTTCATGATTTTACATTACAAACCCTAATTTGGTTAATCAAAGAATTTTACCAACTTCTTGAATCATAAAACTTTAATTCATTTTAATTCCCTTAAAAATCACAGTAGCTTCTAAAACTCTAAACACATGGATTAAAGAATCTTAAATAGAAATAGTAGCCCTAATTTGAATCTTTACTTGCTTTATTCAATTTTATATTTGATTATACTTTGATTTATTTTATATGCTTTAATTCATTTATGTTCAATGCTTAGTTTATTTAATTTATCATGGATGGATGTTTAATTTCTATTGATGTATAATACCTTTGATGAATGATTTATTTATGATGAATGGTTATTTACTTTTATCAATTTATTTAGATTTCCAAATGTTGTAAGAGGTATGTTTCCATTTGGTGGGTACCTCATTAGTTAAATATCATGTAATTGAAATTGCTTTTCTATTTTAGAACCAATGTAAAGGACATGTTTCTACCTTTCGGCGGGTGTCCTATTTAGGCATGGATGTAAGGACATGTTTCCATCTTTGGATGGGTGTCCATTATTTGTTTTGCTTAGACATTGTTTTGATTTTCAATATATCGATGCTTTATTTTAATTACTGTGTGTAATATGGATAATGTTGTTATATTTAATAATTTTATAATATTAAGACTTGTAAAGGAGGCCGGTTCCAATGAACCGGGCATTGTAGGGGTGCTGGGCTATTTCTCACCTTTCGCACACGTACCTAACTTTTCGAACCCATTAGGGGATTGGGGATTCCTTAGGAATTGAGTCATCCACCCCTTTCTTTTTTCCCAGCCCGTCCGGGTGGCGACTCCATTTTCTCTGGACTTAGGTCTGTGTTCTCTAAGGCCCCTAGCCTAAACAGTGCCGAAGTCGCAAGAACCATTCCACCGGGAGTGGAGGAAAAAATCCCCGCTCACACATCCATCCATGATAAATTAAATAAATCAAGCATTGCAATTAAAGCATATAATAAACTACATAATCAAGTCTAAAATTAAATAAAGCAAACAAAAATACAAATGAGGGTTTACTATTTCTATTTAAAGTTCTTTAATTAAAATTTAGGGTTTTGGGATTTTAGTATTATTATTATTATTATTATTATTATTATTATTATTATTATTTGTTTAACCTACTGTAAAGGTTTTGTAAAATTGGAATGGATTAGACTTTTATGAATTTAAGAAAGTAGTAAGGTTTTTTGGTTAATCAAATTAGGGTTTAGGGGTAATATTATGAAATTAGGGTTTACTGTTTTGGTTTTTTGAAAAAGTTAGGGGTTTTGGTACTTTAGAAATCATATTTGGTTTTAGGATTTAAGAAAGCAGTTTATAGCTTTATAAAATACTTATGATTTTTAGAAAATATAAAGAGAACTACGGTTTGGAGATTTAAGAAAACATTTGGAGATTTTAGACAGAAAGTTATCGTGTAGATGAAAATAGTTGGTAAAAATAATTTAGGGTTTTAAAGCTTTTGGAAGCAGAAGAAATAATTTCAGGTCTTTAAGGTTTAGAAGAAATGTTTTAGGGTTTTTAAGGTTTTGGAAACAGAAGAAACAATTTAGGGTTTTAAGGTTTAGAAGAAACATTTTAGGGTTTTTAAGGTTTTGGAAACAAAAGAAACAATTTAGGGTTTTAAGGTTTAGAAGAAACATTTTAGGGTTTTTAAGGTTTTTATCAATTTGTATGATGAAACAATTAATTCAATATGAATGATGAAGCTACTGTAAAGAAATAAATAAAGAAAATAGAGATTCAAACCTCCGTTTGTTGGTTCCACCAAAAAATTACTTTCTGGATGAACAAAGATAAAGGCAAGGTTGCTGCCTTTGGTGAATTGTTAATTGCTTGCTTGTTGGTAATGTCTCTTGCTAGGGTTTTCTGTCTTTTCTTTACTTCGATCCAATCCAAGTTCAAAAGTCCAATTTTCAATCACACCAATTTTTTCGATCCTTAATTCTGAGTTTTAAATTGTTTTTTATAGGAAAAATTATAAGCCAACTTCTAATTGTTTAAGGAAACTAAAATTAATTAGGAAAAGAAACCAAAACCAAATAGAATTTGTTTTCGGAAAAAACTGCGTTGGAAAATTTTGCTGGCAAAAACTGCGAGCGTTGGCCAAGAATTGCGAGAGCTGGCGAAGAAATTTGTGAAATTGGCTGGGTGGCAAGCCAAATTTCCTGCAGTGAATTGGCCCAAGGCCATTTTACCCGTAGAAATTTCCTGCGGGAGAATTGGCCTTGGCCAATTCCACTTTTTGTGACGAATTTTTCATTGCCAATTTTTCCTTCGTCGATTTTATTTATTTATTTATTATTTTGTTTATTTATTATTTATTATTATTAAAAATTATAAATAATAAATACTAAAATAAATATTATTTAATTAAAATACCACAAAAATTATTTTGGACTATATAAAAAAATAACGGACCTGACTGGGTCAAAAATTAAGGGTCTACACTTCCTTAGCTTTTTGTTGATTGGATCCTCTAGTCTAAATGTTTGGCTTGTTGTTTATGGATTTTGGTTGGAAAATGAGCTATGAATTATCAGTTTTCGATCCTAAAAATTGGTGCAACAGCGTGTTATAGGCAAAGGCTGTTGTTTAAAAATTCAAACCATCGAACCCAACAATAAAAAATTATCGAGTTCGACAATAAAAATTCTTTGCTTATTCATTGAATTTGTTTTTTTGGTGTCCTCGATAATTTTTGGAAATTATCAAATTTGATATGATAATTATTGAGTTAGACAATTCCTTTAAATTGTGCAAGGGTGCAAAATTCAAGTGTTTATAATTAGCCCATGCTTGAGCAATGCGATTCTTTTAGACTTGCATATTCAAAAAGTAAAAAGGCTTCCTATTTTGCTTCTGAGATTCATCTTTCAATCTTTTTTTATTGGATAAGACTTAAAATAAACTTTCAACTTACCTTTTTTTTTGTTTTGGACATCCTATCCTTAGATGGTGGTGTCTTTCCAAGCATGAAATATGATTTAAAGAGGTGAGATGAGAGTTGATGTAACACATTTATACCCTATATACGTACAATACATATATTCGATATATATAAAATATGTATAGAAAATACAAAAATATTAATATCTTTATCATTTGAAAGATTTCCCACAATTATAAGAAAATATTTTAATCCTTAAAATGTACTTTAATAAATATATAATTGCAAACATAAGTAATTTAAATATCAAAAAGACTGATTTTAATGAAAAATCTCTTTAAAATAATTTGCCAGAGTTTTATCTATATTTTCATAAATCCCAAACAACAAATAACCTAACCTGCAAATAAAATTATTACACTCCCTACATTTATAAATACCATCTCCAATAATTTCTCTAACTTCTTGAGAGTTAATAAATATTCATTTTGTCATTAAAAATATTGAAACATTCTCAAACATAGCCAATATACCTTACAAATTTACATTTTACTCGTAAGCACTCATATATATACATAATGTTTTCCCAAAACATGTTGAATATACAACACCCAAATTACACAATACTCAAATAATACATGAATGCGACATCGTCCAAGTTGGTCTCGTGGCACACTTTATCTCTAATCCAATCATTCTAGTCTACACTTCTAATACCTATAGGATATAAACCACCGTGCTAAGCACATAGCTTAGTGATACATATATTTTAATAACAAAAAATATTTAAATCATGATACTTAGTTCGCAATGAAAGATCATTACTTAAATATTATATTCTTTATCTTACAACAGTCACCAACACATCACCAATACATTGTTGGTTTCAATTATACTTTAATGGCATATAACATATTATGCCATCTCATAACACTCCATATATTTACTCGGCTATAAATGTGACCCTCAACAATACTCGTGGTTTAAGAAACCATAGAAGCATAACACAACCACAACAACTCACACATATTCACACACACATCCACACGTTGGGCCTAACTAGTTCTTGCATAATTCTTAAATTTTAGAAATAATAATTCAATCCATGTCAACATTGGGTAAGTATCATATAAATTACCCGAAGGGTACCCTTATGAACACCAAGGCTAGTGTCATATAATCACCCATAGGCCGCCTCTATTGAAACCGAGGACAAATGTCATATAAATCACCCGTAGGCCGCCCTCTATCGACACTGGAGACAAGTATCACATAACACACCCTGAAGACCGTCTCCTATCCACACCAGAGACAGAGTGTTTATCATCACTCAAAGGTTGTCTCCTAAGCATTAATATTCTCAACACCAATATCTCTCGCCGGAAGGCATTAATAAACAATATGACATACCGTTGGCAAGCCAACTCGACTATGCCAACACTAGTCTTTCATAAACATTCCACAATACACATTAAACACATTACCATTTCACATTCACATCACAAAATCGTGAGTCACATCCATAATGTGACCCATTTTCACACATTTTATCACATATCTCAAACATAACCATTTTCACTTAATTACAAATATGTATGTATATAAAGCATTCCATAAGCACAAACACATACACATTGTCACACATCTATTACATATTCTCATCCCGTTATCACATTTTAACACATTTCAAAATTTTCACACTGCATATACATATATATGTCAAACATCACATTACATATGGCATATCCATATCACAATTAATTTTTACAAAATATTGCACAAAACATTACTATTTTATCCATATTCATCACATTACCATAGTCATGCTATCATTCTTATTCTTATCATCTTATTTATGTCTTTTCCATAATTTCACATTTTTCCACGTTCTTTATTCAATTTTCATATTTTTCCATAATTCTAATACATTTTCTATACTTTTCACAATTTGCTCCAAACATATAAATTTCTCATATTTTACAATCATATTTGAGGAAAATACATCATTTTCACAGTTTCTAATAGATTGAACAATTCATTAACATTTACCATTACACATTAGTTTTTAATTTCAATACAAGGCACAAATCACCATTTTAATAGAACTATACTGAATATCACTTTAAAGAATATTATTATTCTTTAAAGTATACCAAAATGAGATACACCAATTATGAATTTTCAATATAAATGTAACCAATATATGTACTAACCTCCTTTTGCTCCAAAATCTCTTTCCAAGCTTTACTTCCAGCAAATCCTACACTTCACCACTTGCACCAACTTGGCCTAAACACATACAAATCATACAATAAGCATAATTATTCAAATAATATTACTTCCATGCTTAATTTATATCAAACTATCATTATTTATGTAATTTCTACCAAAGTCTCAACAAAATTCTACTTTCACCCTTTTCTACTTAATTTAAACTTCCTCCAACCCAACTCATATCCAATATTTAACCATAAAATCACTAATTATATATCAAAACAACATCAAAGCACTCCAATTTAATAATTATAAACATTTCCTTCACAAACCCTAATTTCACATACACTTGCCATAAACCCTAACTCCATCAAAGCTTAGCCATATTCAATTTCAACAATAAAATCACCATATATATATATTAAAATAATATTAAATCACTTCATTACAACAATTAAATCCACCCATTCCAAAACCCCAATTTGAAACCCTAAATTTACCAACATGTCTATTTCAATCAATCCACCATCAATTAATCACATAATCATCATATATCCACCATATTAACTCTCATTATATCAATTTAACAATTTTAAATCAACTTTCTCTCACTAAATCATCAAACATAATCTTAAAATGGAAGAAAACAAAGCTTAAATAGCTGAAAACTTACTTGATATCTTGATTTTTCTTCAAAATCTCCTTAAAACCTTTGAAATCTCAATGAAATTTTATGTTTTGGATGAGAAAAAATCTCTTATTTTCTCTCTCTAATTTCATTCCCATGGTTAGAAGAAGAAGATGATGAAGCCTTTTCATTTTTTTCTTTCATTTTTTATGATATCAATTTTATACTTGTTCTTAGTATGATTTTGATGTATTTTTAGTTAATGTTTCATTTGATTTTTGTTTAAAGTATCTTTTAAGTGTTTGTTTTAGGTTAAAGTGCAAAAACTCCCTTGGATGATCAAAACAATGAAGGAAGAGCACGAATCAAGCAAGACATGGCCAAGCCAAAGCAAGCGTGGCCGTGTCACTCAAAAGAAGTGCAAGACAGTAGCTGACACGACCAAGAAACATGGCCAAGCCACTGGCCGTGTCTCACATAAAGAGCAAAACCAAGAAACCAAAGAAACGAAGGCAGAAGCTGACACCGTCACATGACATGGCCAAGCCACTAATGTGACATGGCCAGGAGCTTGGCCGTGTCACCCTTGGAAACAAAGAAAAAAATTGACAAAGCTAGAAGCAGAAGGTGACACACCCACATGACACGGCCAAGCCACTGGCCGTGTCACATGACAAGGCCAGGAGCTTGGCTGTGTCACCTAGAAGAAAAGAAGGAAAGAAATGACAGAAGGAGACATGACCAGCAAGCTTGGCCGTGTCCCAAGCAAAGTAAGAGACACGGCCAGCAAGCTTGGCTGTGTCACCTAGGGCAACCTTGAATATTTAAATTCTTTTATAGACAAGTGGGGAACAAAGACTAGCTTTTGCCAAAAGTAATATTAAACAAAAGAAAAGCTTGACTAATTTGCGGAAAAGAAAGATAAAACAAAGGGAATGTGAGAGACAAGGAAGAGTGGTGTGAGTTGGAAGGTATGGGTTGTGAGCTGGAAGGTATGGGTTGTGAGCTTTGAAGGGAGTTAAAAGGAGAAGAAAATAAAGAAGAGAGGGAGACGCTTGCTGGAGCAAAGAGGAGAGTCTTGAGCTCAGTTTGAAGAAGGAGATACATCCTATACAAGACCTAAAACAAAGAATCAAGGATTGAAGTGAAGAAATACAAATTATTTACCATGGATTGTTTGGTTTCTTTTACTCATTTCTCTTGTTCTGTTTTTCTGGTTTTGAACATGAACTAATTCATTCTCAATCTAGATATTCATGAACCCTAGCTTATTTGTATGGATTGAATAATCTTATTTAATTAAATCATTTGATTGAGTTGTTTTATTCTTTTGATGCTTAATGATTTATTTCCAATTGATAATAGCATGCTTATTGATTGGTTGCAATTTTCATATTATTGACTTGAGAAAGCTTGATATGAATTGAATACTGATAGACTTACAAGATCCTTTAGTTTATAGTTCCTTGTTCTTAATGCAAGATCTATTTAATTGTGTTTGAGAAAAGATTCTGGCACTCTACTTAGTGATTAGGTATTAATTCACTCGAGAGAGGTTTTAGTCTAAGTTAGAGGAATGCCAATTCAATTCTATTATGTGATTTAATTAAATTGATTTTCATAAATATAATTGTGGCTAAGGGTGTTTAGATCATTTTTGTACTAGTTTTTAGTGTGATTTTTATTTGTTCTTAGTTAATGTTTTGATTGATTTTGATTTTAAGTTTGTTTGAAGTGTTTGTTTTAGGTTTAAGTGCAAAAATTCCCTTGCAAGATCAAAACAGTGCAGGAAAAGCATGAATCAAGCAAGACATGGCCAAGCCAAATCAAGCTTGGCCGTGTTTATTTAGATCATTTTTGTACTTATTTTTAGCATGATTTTATGTGTGTTTTAGTTAATGTTTTGATTAATTTTTGTTTTAAGTGTGTTTAAAGTGTTTATTTTAGGTTTAGGTGCAAAAAGACCCTTGGAGGATCAAAACAGTGCAAGAAATCATGAACCAAGCAAGACATAGCCAAGCCAAATCAAGCTTGGCCGTGTCCCTCAAAGATTGAAGAGGGAAGAGAGAGAGACACCCAGAGACATGGCCAAACCTCTGGCCGTGTCTCACTCAAAGAGTAAATCAAAGAACAAGCCAAAGAAGAGAAGGAAAAGAAGGAAAATGAGCAATAGTAGGTGACACACCCAAGGGACACGGCCAAGCCACTGGCCGTGTCCCTCCAAGCATGTCAAACACGGCCAATCTCACTTAAGCTTGGCCGTGTCACTCACCATTCCAAAGAAAGAAAGAAAGAAAGAAAGAAGCCACAGTGAGGGACACGGCCAACTGTCTTGGCCATATCCCATGGAAATCAAGAGACACGGCCAAGCCAACCTTGGCTTGGCCGTGTCACCTCATGGAAAGGAAGAAAAGAAGAAGAGACATGGCCAAGCCACTCTTGGCTTGGCCATGTCACACCAAAAAACGTATAAATTCTTTTGCACGACAGAAAAAAGAAAAGAGACGGCTAGGGTTTGAGAAAAGAAAAGAGAAGGAGGGAGCAAAACACCATTTGGGTTGAGGAGAGAGTGACACTCTCCTTGTCCCTTCATCTTCATCTTCTCCATCTTCCATTGACAAGATCTTTGAGGTTCTTTGGGATAAATTAGGTTACAAGCTCTTGAAGGTTGAAGAAGCTTCAGTGAAAGGTTTGGTGACTTGAGAAAGCTCCATTTCATCTACCAAAGGCAAGATCCATTCCAAGGTTTGGAGACTTGAGAAAGCTCCATTCCATATTGCAAAAAGGGGAATCAACCATTGAAGAGGGCTTGAGTTCTTCATCAAACATCAAAGTGGAGCTAGGAGGAAGACTAGCAATCCTACTCTTGGCATCTTCACAAGGGGTTTTTCTATTCTCTCTTTTAATTCATTTCAATATTATTTTTGTTGTATTAAGAGAATTGATATTGCAATGAAGAATTTGTATTTGATTTATATTGAGTTGAATTAATGTTTTAAATTGATGATGTTGAATTAAATACCCATAATTAGGGTTTGTAGTATATTTGATTGAATGCTTTGATTGGATATTTCCATTGATGTACCTTGTTGTTAGTTGATTGCATTGGATTGTATGCTAGGTTGATAGATTAGCTACCTATTGATCTCTAGATATTGAACGAAGGACCTAGAGGTGAAATTCGATATCGAAATTATGCAATCGACTACCCTATGAATGAATTAGAAATATAAGTTCTAGGGTTTATTATTTTGCAAATATAATAGAATTGGTCATTGTTAATTCATGAATGTGAGAACTAGTGGATTGGTAATTGACTAATTAACCTTAAGGAACAAATTAATTACAAGGTTATGTTAATGGATAATTGAGAATTGAGCTTTGATTAAATGGACCTATAACCCTAGGCATATTCCCAAGAATCGATTTGATCTTGTACAACCTTCATACATCAACCCTACACTCCTTAATCTTAGGTTTAAATTGTTCTTTTACAATTCCAAATAACAAACTCTTGCTTTTAATTTAATTACTTTAATCAAGCTATTACGAACCACACCTTCTTGGGGAAACGACCTTGGGGCGATCACCTTTGCTACAACTACCTCGTATACTTGCGAGTGACGCTTTGTAGTAGTACTTAATCCGAACACAACAAGTTTTTGGCGCCGCTGCCGGAGACGGTTGTCGTAGTAGTAATAGTTTGATTTTTCTTTTCATTGTTTGTTTATTTTCTGTGAATTGTTTGTTTGTTTTATTTTTCTTTCAATTTAATTATTTGTTTGTTTTATTTAAGTTGCTAAGTGCCTTGTGTAAATATGAAATTTTCAAGGTACGCAGGGGTTTATGATGATAACCCTGATTCTGACATGCCATGGCAATTAGCAGAATTAACGAACCAACTTAAGATGCTAAATGTAAGAGGACAAACACCTATGCCTACTCGTGAAGTATGTTCAGCATGTGGCATTGCAGGACATAGCGCAAACATGTGTTCATTTGGTTATGGACAATATCAAGAGAGGTAAGAGGAAGAATATGCCTATGACAGTTTCCAGCAAATGGGTGGAAATGACACATACCCCAGACCTTATAATTCAAGATGGGGAAGCCACCCAAATTTTTCTTGGGAAAACCAGCAGCATATTCCACCTCCAAATTTTTTTCAACCTTACTAAAGAAGTTCTTTCTCTCAAGAACAATATTCAAAATCAAGAGTACCTTAAGCGACCCACATTAGAAGATAGTTTGAATGCCTTCATTCAAATTAGCACGCAAAATCAAAGTAAACTTAAGGAACCCACTTTGGAAGATAGTTTGAATGCCTTCATTCAAATTAGCTCACAAAACCATGATAAATTCGAGAAATCCACAGTGGAAGATGATTTGAATGCTTACCTTCAAATTAGCATAGAAATTCAGGAGGGAAGCAATGAGAGGTTTGATTCTTTGGAGGAATCATTGAAGAGGGTGGAAATGCAACTTGGGCAATTGGCATATCAACTCCAAGCACACCAAGAGGAGGAATTTCCTAGCCAATTGGAGCAAATAGAGGTAATCACAAATTTTAAGAATAAACAGGTGATATATAACAATTTTTGTGATTCCTTTGATGCAGGAACTAACAATGAAGAAGATGGCGAGGAAATGCAATCAAACATAGAGGAGTTAATTCAATCAAAGAAGGAGGAGAATTTGGAAGCATCGACTTCGATAAAATTGCATGAACCTCCAAATCCTTGTATGCCACCAATCCCATTCCCAAGTAAGCTCAATGCAGAGAAACAAGATATGCAACTTTCTAAACTCCATGACATGCCCTATAGTGAAGATAGTGTAGATAAGCTTGAGGTGGCCATGACCATAGAAGTAGAGCCTAATTCTTCCAAATTATAAATTGATGAGAGCAATTTACTAGAGAATAATGAGATTGTTGAGGGAGAACTTCAAATTGCTAAAGAGAATGTAAAACACATTCAACCAAACTTGGTTGAACTTAAAAAGATCCTAGAAATTTTGAAAGATGTTTTGGTTGGGGAATACATTATGCAACAAATTATCATCTCTCCCACTCTTGGTGGTGAGAATGAGCAAAAACCATATAAAACCATGTTGCAAAATGAAAAAGGTTCTTACTACGTCCCTATAGCATTAAAAAATCAAGCTAAGACAACCCTCACATATTCTTTTTGGACAATTGCTCCCCTAAGAATGCTACCTAGGCTTTTCAATACATTGGGCACTTTTCAAAGTTGCATGGTGTTCATCCTCTCATTCATGGGCTCCAATTGCATTATGGGTGGAAGGAGCCCCAAACATCGTATATGGGAACGATGGAAATCAGGTATCATCTAAACCCCCTCTGTAATATGCTTGCTCACATTGAGGACAATGTGAATCTTTAAGTGTGGGGTGCAATTGGTGTTTTGTGTTTTACTTTTAATTGCATTTTGTGTTTTTGTGTTTTTACTTTTAACTTGTTTTTGTTTAAGTTTAGTTAATGTTTTTAATGTTTTTCTTTGAATAAATGAATTTTAGAAAGTTCAATTGTTATAAAAATTGTTGATAGATGACCTTTGAATTTTTGAAACATGAATTTGAGAATTGAGTAGAATTGGTGTGTATTGTCAATTTTGTTGGTTTTTCTTTGCATTGCCATTAACCTAGTGAGGAATTGAGCCATCAACTTATTATTCTTTTTGTGGGTAAACATCTTTGATTGATGATTTGCTAGAACTTGCTTTGAAATGCTTTTTAAGACTACATAAAGAATTTCAATTTGGCATCAAGATGATTAAGGCAATTAGGTGAACCCACTTTGGCTTAAAAAGACCAAACCTATATTCAACCTTAGTTAGCCAATTTTGAGCTTATTTTATTTTCCCTTTTCTTTCTTTTTCACAACACCATTAGCTTGAACCTTGTTGTTTAACTCTTATCCTTTTATTAGGTCAAGAGCATTTTAAGAGCGTTTGTGACTGAGTGTTGTGTTGAATTAAGTGTGGGGTTAAATTTAGTAGGTTTAAGATTGCAAAGCAAAATAATAAAAATAAAGTAAAAAAAGAAAAAGAAAAAGAAAAAGAAATATATATATATATAAAATAATTGTTGTTCTTGTTGATAGGGTTGGAATTTGGTTGGAATGTATCATTGCAAAATGTAATAAGTGAGTTCCCTTGAAAAGCTCCTTAATGTCAATGGGAATATGAGAGGAAGGTGTTTTGGGATTGTTAGTTATACATATGATCGGTTACTTCATTCTTGAAGTGCTCTTGAACTTAATGATTAAGCTTACATTTTCTAAATGTCATGCCTTTACCTTAGCCCCATTACAACCAAAATAAAGACCTTTTGATTGATGCTTGATTGTTATTTTGTGGTGGAGATTTGATTGATAAGCAAGCCTATGACAATAATCTTTCATTGATTATTAGGAGTGTAAACACCACCATGATCAAACACTTGTAAGAGTTGGTGAGGGAGTGACAACATTGGTTATGCATGGAAGCCACGTAATTGCATTGGTGTCAATTTTGTTTGATTCGATATTGATTGCGGATTTAAGGATAGGGAAGTCTTTATGCATCTTTATAACTCTTGAACTTAACAAAATTCATCTGGTTAGTGTGTTTTGATTTTAGCCTTGCTTGAGGACAAGCAAGGAGTTAAGTGTGGGGTAGTTGTTTAGATCATTTTTGTACTTATTTTTAGTATGATTTTATATGTGTTTTAGTTAATGTTTTGATTAATTTTTGTTTCAAGTGTGTTTAAAGTGTTTATTTTAGGTTTAGGTGCAAAAAGACCCTTGGAGGATCAAAACAGTGCAAGAAAGCATGAACCAAGCAAGACATGGCCAAGCCAAATCAGGCTTGGCCGTGTCCCTCAAAGATTGAAGAGGGCAAAGAGAGACACACCTAGAGACACGGCCAAGCCTCTGTCCGTATCTCACTCAAAGAGCAAATCAAAGAACAAGCCAAAGAAGAGAAGGAAAAGAAGGAAAATGAGCAACAGTAGGTGACACACCCAAGGGACACGGCCAAGCCACTGGCCTGTCCCTCCAAGCATGTCAAACATGGCCAAGCTCACTTAAGCTTGGCCATGTCACTCACCATTCCAAAGAAAGAAAGAAAGAAGAAGCCACAGTGAGGGACACAGCCAACTATCTTGGCCGTGTCCCATGGAAATCAGGAGACATGCCCAAGCCAACCTTGGCTTGGCCGTGTCACCTCATGGAAAGGAAGAAAAGAAGAAGAGACATGGCCAAGCCACTCTTGGCTTGGCCGTGTCACACCAAAAAATGAATAAATTCTTTCGCACGACAGAAAAAAGAAAAGAGACGGCTAGGGTTTGAGAAAAGAAAAGAGAAGGAGGGAGCAAAACACCATGTGGGATGAGGAGAGAGTGATACTCTCCTTGTCTCTTCATCTTCATCTTCTCCATCTTCCATTGACAAGATCTTTGAGGTTCTTTGGGATAAATTGGGTTACAAGCTCTTGAAGGTTGAAGAAGCTTCAGTGAAAGGTTTGGTTACTTGAGAAAGCTCCATTCCATCTACCAAAGGCAAGATCCATTCCAAGGCTTGGAGACTTGAAAAAGCTCCATTCCATATTGCAAAAAGGGGAATCAACCATTGAAGAGGGCTTGAGTTCTTCATCAAACATCAAAGTGGAGCTAGGAGGAAGACTAGCAATCCTACTCTTGGCATCTTCACAAGGGGTTTTTCTATTCTCTCTTTTAATTCATTTCAATATTGTTTTTGTTGTATTAAGAGAATTGATATAGCAATGAACAACTTGTATTTGATTTATATTGAGTTTAATGAATGTTTTAAATTGATGATGTTGAATTAAATACCCATACCTAGGGTTTGTAGTATATTTGATTGAATGCTTTGATTGGATATTTCCATTGATGTACCTTGTTGTTGGTTGATTGCATTGGATTGTATGGTAGGTTGATAGATTAGCTACCTATTGATCTCTAGATATTGAATGAAGGACCGAGAGGTGAAATTCAATATCGGAATTATGCAATCGACTACCCTATGAATGAATTAGAAATATAAGTTCTAGGGTTTATTAATTTGCAAATATAATAGAATTGGTCATTGTTAATTCATGAATGTGAGAACTAATGGATGGGTAATTGACTAATTAACCTTAAGGAACAAATAATTACAAGGTTATGTTAATGGATAATTGAGAATTGAGCTTTGATTAAATGGACCTATAACCCTAGGCATATTCCCAAGAATCGATTTGATCTTGTACAACCTTCATACATCAACCCTACACTCCTTAATCTTAGGTTTAAATTGTTCTTTTACAATTCCAAATAACAAACTCTTGCTTTTAATTTAATTACTTTAATCAAGCTATTACGAACCACACCTTCTTGGGGAAACGACCTTGGGGCGATCACCTTTGCTACAACTACCTCGTATACTTGCTAGTGACGCTTTGTAGTAGTACTTAATCCGAGCGCAACAGTGTTCCCTCAAGAAATTCAAGGCAGAGCTTGACACGGCCAAGAGACACGGCCAAGCCACTGGCCGTGTCTCACCTAAGGAGAAAAACCAAAGAAATTAAGGAAAAGAAAGCAGAAGCTGACACTGGCAGGTGACAAGGCCAAGCCACTGGCCGTGTCACATGACACGGCCACAAGCTTGGCCGTGTCCCATCCTAAGCCAAAGAACAAGGAATCAGCAAAATGAAGAAACAGAAGGTGCGTGTCACGTGACACAGCCAAGCCACTGGCCGTGTCACATGACACGGTGACAAGCTTGGCCGGTCACCCTTTGAGACCAAAGAAAGAAAGAAAGAAGCAGTGATGGACATGACCAGCAAGCTTGGCCGCGTCCCAAAGAAAAATGAGAGACATGACCAAGCCAAAGCAAGCTAGGCCATGTCACCCTTAATATATTTTTGAATTCTTTGCATGAAGTCGGGGAGAGAAGGCTAGGGTTTTGAGAAAAAAAAAAGAGAAAAAGAAAAGAAAGAAAAGAGGGGAAACACGTATTGGGGAGAAGGAGAGTGACACTCTCCTTGTCCCTTCATCTTCATCCTCCATTTTTATCCTCTCCATCTTCTCCATCTTCCATTGACAAGATCTTTGAGATTCTTTGGGATAAATTAGGTTAAAAGAAGCTCTTGAAGGTTGAAGAAACTTCATTGAAAGGTTTGGTGACTTGAGAAGCTCCATTCCATCTTCCAAAGGCATAATCAATTGAAGGCTTGGTGACTTGAGAAAGCTCCATTCCATAATGCTTGAGTTCTTCATCATACATCAATATGGAGCTAGGAGGCAGACTAGTAATCCTACTCTTGGCATCTTCAAAGGGGTTTTTCCATTCTCTCTTTTATTTCATTTCAATATTGTTTTTGTTGTATTAAGAGAATTGATATTGCAATGAACAATTTGTATTTGATTTATATTGAGCTGAATGAATGTTTTAAATTGATGATGTTGAGCTAAATACCCATGCCTGGGGTTTGTAGTATATTTGATTGAATGCTTTGATTTGATATTTCCATTGATGTACCTTGTTGTTGGTTGATTGCCTTGGATTGTATGCTAGGTTGATAGATTAGCTACCTATTGATCTCTAGATATTGAATGAAGGACCGAGAGGTGAAATTTGATATCGGAATTAAGCAATCGACTACCCTATGAATGAATTAGAAATATAAGTTCTAGGGTTTTATTAATTTGCGAATGTAAAATAATTGGTTATTGCTATTTCATGAATGTGAGAACTAATGAATTGGTAATTTACTAATTAACCTTAAGGAACAAATTAATTTACAAGGTTATGTTAATAGATAATTGAGAATTAAGCTTTGATTGAATGGACCTATAACCCTAGGCATCTTCCCAAGAATCGATTTGATCTTGTACAACCTTCACACACCAGCCCTATGCACATTAATCTTAGGTTTAAATTAATCTTGCACCATTCCAAACAATAAACTTTGTTATTTTTAAATTAGTTGTCAATCAAGCTATTACGAACTACACCTTCCCTGTGAGATGACCTTGGGGTGATCACTCTTGCTACAGCTACCTCGTATACTTGCGAGTGACACTTGTAGTAGTACTTAATTTGAGCGCAATAATTTTTTGGCGCCGCAGCCGGGGAAGGCTGTTTAAGTAGTGATAGTTTGATTTTTTTTATTTAATTGTTTGTTTGTTTTCTTTGAATTGTTTGTTTGTTTTGTTTGATTTTCTTTCAATTTAATTATTTGTTTATTTTCTTTAAGTTGTTAAGTGCCCTTTGTAAAGATGTAGTTTTCAAGGCATGGGGGAGTTTATGATAGGAACGATGAGTCTGAAATGGCATGGCAATTAGCAGAATTGATGAATCAACTTAAGGTGCTAAATGCAAGAAGAAGAGCACCTATGCCACGCCAAGAGATATGTGCAGCATGTGGCATTGCAGGACATAGCGCAAACATGTGTCATTTGGTTATGAACAATAGTAAGAGAGGTAAGAGGAAGACTATGCCTATGAAAGTGTCCAGCCAAGGGGTAGAAATGACCCATATTCCACTCCTTATAATCCAAATTGGAGAAACTACCCAGATTTTGCTTGGGAAAAACAGCAGCAAATTCCACCTCAACAATTTTTTCAACCTTACCAAAGAAGTTCTTACTCTCAAGGACAATTTTCAAACCAAGATCACCATAAGAAACCCACTTTGGAACATAGTTTGAATGCCTTCATTCAAACTAGAGTAAAAATCAAGAACAACTTCAGGAACCCACTTTGGAAGATAGTTTGAATGCCTTCATTCAAATTAGCGCACAGAACTATGAGAAATTCGTGAAATCCACAATGGAAGATGATTTGAATGCTTACCTTCAAACTAGCACACAAAATCAGGAAAGGAGCAATGAGAGGTTAGATTCTTTGGAGGAATCATTGAAGAGGGTGGAAATTCAAGTTGGGCAACTGGCACATCAACTCCAAGCACACCAAAAGGAGGAATTTCCTAGCCAATTTGAGCAAGTAGAGGTAATCACAAATTTGAGGAGTGAACAGGTGATATATAACAAATTTTGTGATTCTTTGGATGCAGGCACTAATCAAGAAGATAATGGCGAGGAGATACAACCCAACATAGAGGAGCCAAGCCAATCAATGGAGAAGGAGAATTTGGAGGCATCAACCTCACCAAAGTTGCATGAATCTTCCAATCCTGATAGGCCACCAAATCTATTTCCATGTAGCTTGAAGGATGAGGATCAAGGTAAGCAACTTTCTGACATCTATAATATGCACTTCCAAGGAGAAAGTGAAAATAAGATTGGGATGACTATGACCTTAGAAGAAGAGCATGTATTGTCCAATTTAGAAAATGAGGAGAGTAAGCTAATTTTAGATGCTGAGGTTGTTGAGAGGGGACTTGACATTGTTAAAGTGGATGAAGAAATGATTCAACCAAACTTGGTTAAACTTAAAGAGTCCCCAAAAATCATATCTTCTACTCTTGGTGGTGGAGAAGAGCATACAGCAGATAGAACCATGTTGCACAATGAAAAAGGGTTTTACAAAGTTCCTATTGCACTGGAGGATTACCCTAAGATGACCTTCACATGTTTTCAAATAACGCTACTTAGGCTTAGCAATACATCGGGTATCCTTCGGAGTTGTATGCTATCCATCCCTACAGACATGAGCAACAATTGCATTATGGGTGGAAGGAGCATTGTACATCGCATATGGGAACGATAGAAATCAGGTTTCATCTAAACCCTATCTTTTAGTGATGCATGCTCACATTGAGGACAATGTGAATCTTTAAGTGTGGGGTGCATTTTGTGCTTTGTGTTTTTTACTTTTAAGTTATTTTTGTTTAAGTTTATTTAATGTTTTTAATGTTTTTCTTTAAATAAATTAATTTTGGAAAGTTCAATTGTTATAAATTGTTGATTGATGACCTTTGAATTTTTGAAGCATGAATTTGAGAATTGATTAGAATTGGTGCTTATTGTCAATTTTGTTGGCTTTTCCTTGCATTGCCTTCAACCTAGTGAGAAATTGAGCCATCAATCTATTAATCTTTTTGTGTGTGAACATCTTTGATTGATGAATTGCTAGAACTTGCTTTGACATGCATTTTGAGACTACATAAAAATTTCAATTAGGCATCAAGATGATTAAGGCAATTAGGTGAACCCATTTTGGCTTAAAAAGACCAACCCTATTTTTAACCTGAGTTAGCCAATTTTGAGCCTATTTCATTTTCCCTCTTCTTTTTTTTTTCGCAACACTACTAACTTTGAATCATGCTATTTTGTCTCTTACATTGTCATTAGGTCAAGAGTATTTTAAGAGCATTTATGACAGAGTGTTGTGTCGAATTAAGTGTGGGGTTAAATTTAGTAGGTTTAAGGTTTCAAACTATTATATTCTTATAAAAAAAATAAAAAAAAGTAAAAAAAAAACAATAATAATAATAATAATTGTTGTTTTTATTGGAAGGGTTGGAATAAGTTGGGAATAATCTTTGCAAGATGTAATAAATGGGTTCCCTTGAAAATCTCTTTAATGTCAAGGGGTAGGTGAGACGAAGGTGTTTGGGGATTGTTAGTTATACATATGATCGGTTACTTCATCCATGAAGTGCTCTTGAACTTAATGATTAAGCTCACATTTCCTAAATATCATGCCTTTACCTTAGCCCCATTACAACCCAATAAAAGACCTTTTGATTGATGCTTGATTGTAATTTTGTAGTGGAGATTTGATTGATAAGCAAGCCTACGGTAATAATCTTTCATTGATTGTTATGATCAAACACTAGTAAGAGTTGGTGAGGGAGTGACAACATAGGTTATGCATGGAAAATCACTTAATTGCATGGGTATCAATTTTGTTTGATTCGATATTAATTGCAGACTTAGGGTAAGGAAGTCTTGATGCATTCTTATAACTCTTGAACTTAACAAAATTTATCTTGTTTAGTGTTTTGATCTTAGCCTTGCTTGGGGAAAGCAAGGAATTAAGTGTGGGGTAGTTGTTTAGATCATTTTTGTACTAGTTTTTAGTGTGATTTTTATGTGTTCTTAGTTAATGTTTTGATTGATTTTTGTTTTAAGTTTGTTTAAAGTGTTTGTTTTAGGTTTAAGTGCAAAAATTCCCTTGGAAGATCAAAACAGTGTAGGAAAAGCATGAATCAAGCAAGACATGGCCAAGCCAAATCAAGCTTGGCCGTGTTCCCTCAAGAAATTCAAGGCAGAGCTTGACATGGCCAGGTGACACGGCCAAGCCACTGGCCGTGTCTCACCTAAGGAGCAAAACCAAAGAAATCAAGAAAAAGAAGGCAGAAGCTGACACTGGCAGGTGACACGGCCAAGCCACTGGCCGTGTCACATGACATGGCCACAAGCTTGGCCATGTCCCATCCTAAGCCAAACAACAAGGAATGAGCAAAATGAAGAAATAGAAGGTGACACACCCACATGACACGGCCAAGCCATTGGCAGTGTCACATGACACGGTCACAAGCTTGGCCGTGTCACCCCTTAAGACCAAAGAAAGAAAGAAAGAAGCAGTGATGGACACAACCAGCAAGCAAGCTTGGCAGCATCCCAAAGAAAAATGAGAGACACGGCCAAGCCAAAGCAAGCTTGGCCGTGTCACCCTTAATATATATTTAAATTCTTTGCACGAAGTCAGGGAGAGAAGGCTAGGGTTTTGCAGAAAAGAAAGAGAAACAGAAAAGAAAGAAAAGAGGGGAAACACGATTTGGGGAGAAGGAGAGTGACACTCTCCTTGTCCCTTCATCTTCATCCTCCATTTTTATCCTCTCCATCTTCTCCATCTTCCATTGACAAGATCTTTGAGATTCTTTGGGATAAATTGGGTTAAAACAAGCTCTTAAAGGTTGAAGAAACTTCATTGAAAGGTTTGGTGACTTGAGAAAGCTCCATTCCATCTTCCAAAGGCATAATCAATTGAAGGCTTGGTGACTTAAGAAAGCTCCATTCCATAATGCAAAGGGAAATCAACCATTGAAGAGGGCTTGAGTTCTTCATCATACATCAAAGTGGAGCTAGGAGGAAGACTAGTAATCCTACTTTTGGCATCTTCAAAGGGGTTTTTCCATTCTCTCTTTTAATTCATTTCAATATTTTTTTGTTGTATTAAGAGAATTGATATTGCAATGAACAATTTGTATTTGATTTATATTGAGCTGAATGAATGTTTTAAATTGATGATGTTGAGCTAAATACCCATGCCTAGGGTTTGTAGTATATTTGATTGAATGCTTTGATTTGATAATTCCATTGATGTACCTTGTTGTTGGTTGATTGCATTGGATTGTATGCTAGGTTGATAGATTAGCTACCTATTAATCTCTAGATATTGAATGAAGGACCGAGAGGTGAAATTTGATATCTAAATTATGCAATCGACTACCCTATGAATGAATTAGAAATATAAGTTCTAGGGTTTTATTAATTTGCGAATGTAAAATAATTGGTTATTGCTATTTCATGAATGTGAGAACTAATGAATTGGTAATTTACTAATTAACCTTAAGGAACAAATTAATTTACAAGGTTATGTTAATGAATAATTAAGAATTGAGCTTTGATTGAATGGACCTATAACCCTAGGCACCTTCCCAAGAATTGATTTGATCTTGTACAACCTTCACACACCAACCCTACTACAGACCCTTAATTTTTTACCCGGTCCGGTCCAATATATTTTAATTAGTCCAAAATAATTTTTGTGTTGTCCAATACATTTTAATTAGTCCAAATAAAATTTTGTTTAGTGTCTATTTTTTATTAACAAAAAATGAAAATAATAAAAGAAAAAAATAATAAAAAAAAAGTCGGACTGCGAGAAAGGGCCTGGGGCCATTTCGCCCGCAGGAAAATCCTGCGAGCAAAATGGCCTACGCCCGCCCACAGGCCAGTTCGCGCGCCCGCAGCTGCCGCAGCTGGCTGTGGCAACTTTTTTTCCAGCTCAATTTTTCCTGCGTCAGATTTTTTTGCCAGCGTAATTTTTCACAGCAGTTTTTTTTCGCCAGAGAAAATTTTCCACGACAAATTTTTCGAAACCTAATACAATTAGGTTTCGGTTTGCTTTTCTTATTCTATAATGTATGCCATGAGCAACTAGGAGAAAACCACAAAAAACTTCTATAAATATGTATAATTACAACACAAAAAAGGGGGGAGGAAAAATTGGATAGGATTTTGAATTGGAAACCGAAATTAAAAAGGAAAACTTGGAAATTTGAAAAATGCCTTATGGCAGTGAATTGAAGTGGACTTTTTGGAGAGAAGCAGTGAAGGGAATTCAAGAATTCAAAGGCAACAAAGCTTGTCTTTGTTTTTATCCATCCAAGAAGAATTATTTTTGGAGAAACCAGCAAAAGGAGGTATGATTAATTGTTATATTTTTTCATAGTAGCTAAAATTATGAAATTGTGTTTGTCAAAATCAAAAAACCCTAGAACATTAATTTAGTTTTTCTAAAGTTAAAAACCTTATTTCGTTGCTTTATTTTCCAAAAAGACATAAAATTGTTATTTTTTACTTCTTCAAAACTCCAAAACCCTAATTTACTTTTCAAATTATTAAAACCCTTAAATTATGTTTTGTTACTTTCCAAAAGCCTTAAAAACTACTTTTTTGCTTTTATAAACTTTAAATAGTTTGTTTATTTTCATAAGACTTCATAAAAGCATCAAATTGATTTTCAAACCCTAAAAGCTTCATGCATCCACCGAAACCTTAATTTTAAAACACTAAACCCTAACTCAACTCCAAACCTAAAATAGTAAAACCCTAGCCCTTTAAAGCCTTAAACCCTAATCCTTTAGAACTTTAAAAATCATATAAATACAAATTTTACAACTTTACACAGTAGCTTAAAAACACAATGCAATAACCGAAAATCATAAATCAAAGTGTTTTAAAGAGTCCAAATTCTAGTTTCATGATTTTACATCATAAACCCTAATTTGGTTAATCAAAGAACTTTACCAACCTTTTAAAACATAAAACTTCAATCTATTCTAATTCCTTTAAAAAGTCACAGTAGCCTAATTCTATGAATCCCAAAGCCCTAAACACATGAAATAAGGTTCCTAAATGGAAACAGGAGCTATAATTTAGACTTTTTTGTCTTATTCAATTCCATATTTGATTATGCTTTGATTTATTTTATAGGCTTTAATTTATTTAAGTTCAACACTTGGTTTATTTAATTTATCATGGATGGATGTTTACTTTTTATTGATGTTTAGTACCTTTGATGAATGATTTATTTATTTTGAATAATTATTTACCTTTATCAATTTATTTAGATTGCCAAATGTTGTAAGAGGTATGTGTCCACTTGGTGGGTACCTCATTAGTTAAACATCATGTAATTTAAATTGCTTTTCTATTTTAGAACCAATGTAAAGGACATGTTTCTACCTTTCGGTGGGTGTCCTATTTTGGCATGTGATGTAAGGACATGTTTCCATCTTCGGATGGGTGTCCATTTATTTGTTTTGCTTGGACCTTGCTTTGATCTTAATATAATGATGCTTTCTTTTTATTGTGTGTAATATGGATAATGTTGTTATATTTAAGAATCTTATAATATTAAGACCTGTAAAGGAGGCCGGTTCCAATGAATCGGGCGTTGTGGGGGTGCTGGACCATTTCTCACCTTCCTCACACGTACCTAACTTTCTGAACCCATTAAGGGGTTTGGGATTCCTTAGGAATTGAGTCATCCACCCCTTTCTTTTTTCCCGGCCCGTCCGGGTGGCGACTCCATTTTCTCCGGACTTAGGTCCGTGTTCTCTAAGGCCCTGAGCCTAAACTGTGCCGAAGTCACAAGAACCATTCAACCGGGAGTGGGGGCGAAAATCCCCGCTCACAGTGGCGACTCCACTAGGGATAAGAGAAGTTGATTCCGTTGGTCTTTATATTATTCTATTCTTTCTTATAATCATATTATCCATTGCATCATAATATATTGCATCGTATGCGTGAGTTAGGATGCCCGTGTTGTGTTATGTAAGGTATGGAGATCGAGCATGGCATAACCACTCATAGCCTCGTATCATTTGGTATATACTTGCTATGGGAACCTAAGCCTTTTAACCCAAAGACTAAAGCTCATGTAATTGGCCTAGTTACTTTCCTTAGGTTGTGCCCTAAATGTATGTTGTTTAACTATGGTTGATTTATCTTGGCTTAAATCATGGCTTATTTGATTTGTTCTTTTTCTAATATGACCTAAGAACATTGTAAGCTCAAAATAAATTTTTCTTTAGAAAATCCAAAAGACCAAAGTTATTTTCCAAAATTTTTCAAGATGGTCTTTGGACATAAAACTTTTCTAAAAACATATCTTTGGCTCATGGCCCAAATACTAAGCCTAAAATCCATTCTTCTAAAATCTTTTACAATGGGCTCAAAGAGCTTGCAAAATATTTAGGTTAATTATGAAATACCAAAAATCAATTGTAGGCCTAGTTTTTACTAAGAATAAATTAACCATGGGCTTGTTTTTGGCATGAATCATTAGTTACCTTTTTCAAGTGAGAAATCTATCGATAATAAACCTCTTAATTTAGTTTTAATCCAATATAGCATAAAAGCTACTATAGTTGGTTGAATGGATTAAAACCTAATTAATAGGAATTATTATAAACTAATTTCCATTTTCGAAAACATAACTATTGGTTGAAACGTCCTTGGGAATTATTCGAAAACAAGATACCCCATGTTGGTATTTTGTTAACCATATACCTAGGAAAAGTGACTCGACATTCGTATGTGGATGTTATAAGGTTGGAAGGAACGTCCTAATTATCTTTCTTCGTTGATTGTTTGTGCATCCATGCATACATTTGTATCTCATATCATTGATCCTCTCTGGCTCACAGCACTAGATTGCGACAGTTCAAAAGCTTACAATAATCCAGCCAACGCCGGACACGAGGTATCTAGCAACGACTCAATCACTTGCTCATCAAAAGCAATGGATCCCGAACAAATTCAAAGGATGGTGAATGAGGCCCTCAATGCCAAAATGGAAGAAATAAAAGAGGCCCTAGCTGAGACCATGAAGAACCAACTAGCTGCAAACTTAGAAAATCATGCCGAAACATCTGCTAACACTAAGAAGCCAAAGGACAATGGGAAGGCTAAAATTGGCGAAGTGGTTTTTGATGATGAAAAGGTGATAATAGATGATGATGATTGGGCCCAATACTACCAAGATGCTCAAGAGAAGAAAAAGGAACCGAAGATTGTTGAAAGAGCAACTATTGAAAAGACCGAGACATCTGATGTTGAGAAGATGATTGCAGATTTAGAAAAGAAATTTGAGAAGAAACTAAAAATTGAAGAAATGTCCGAAGTCGACAAACTATTTGAGCTAGATGAAGAAGTTCCGTACAAGTTCAAGATGCCATCTTTTGCAAAGTTTGATGGAACCTAAAATCCCCACCTCTATGTGAAGCAGTATATCACTGCTATGCTGTCTGTTAGAGCTACTAAGGCTCAAACTCTAAGGTACTTTATGCTCTCATTAGACCCTGTTGTCCAAAATTGGTTCAATACCTTAGATGATGGAACACAGAAGAGTTGGGATCTGCTTTACAAAGCCTTCATCCAACAATATGGGTATAATGTCGAGATGGAGGTTACCTTAATGGAAGTTGAGTCCATTAGGCAAAGGCCAAATGAGAATTTTGTGGGCTATGTGAAGAGATGGAGAAACAAGGCCGCTTTGCTTAAGAAAAGACCCGATGAATCTGATCAAATAAGGATGATTATGAGAGGTGTCCTACCCAATCTCCGTGAAAGGATGTCTCACACCCTTATAAGGGATTTCAAAGATCTTCTCCAAGCTGGTCTACAAATTAAAGAATGGGAAAGGGATAAAAATCACTTTTCAATAAGAAGGAATGAGAAAGGTAATTACCAGTCTAGAAATCAAAGCACGCAAAAAGAAGTTGATGTCAATACAACTGGTCAAGCAAATAGAAGGCAGTTTTCAGATCTGGGGAAGCCTTTGTCTTGGGTTTTTAGCAAGCTGCAGAAGAAAGGGTTGTTGCAACCGTTAGCTCCTCGACCACTACATAAGCCATTGCTGTAACACCCCTTCCTAGCCTACAAGTGTAAGCCGAGTAGAGGCGCCACACTAACCTAGTGTTGCTACCAATTTTACTTAGTCAAATTTTAGTTCCGATTTTTACAGAAATTTGGCCAGAGGTTTGCCTAGAAATTGGGTCCCAAGTGTAGACAAAACTGGTTTTTCTGATTTTTGAAAACATTTTTACACAAACCAATGCGAACACAATTAGTCTCAATACACTCCCAATGAATCCCCCTTATAACGTCAACTACCTCAACTACAAACCTGCAAAAAGAATTCACACTTCTAGTACAAAATAAATTAGAGGTTTATTATTATTACATACTACTAATGTACAGTATAACATAGTAATTCTCAATCTTATATATACATATACATGCCACAACTAGTTAACTCATAATGGAAACTAAGAGATCTACCCTGAGATGCTGTGGGTCGGGTCATCGCTTCCCAAGAGTTAGCTACTGCTTTGAACCTACGAGTAAAGGAAAACTTAACTCGCTGAGCAATGTCGCTCAGTGGGTACTTTACCAATGGAAATAAAAGTAAAACATGAAATCATTTGAAATAAAGGAAATAATTAAATCAAAAATCAACCAACATTAAACTAATGGAAGTTATTGTACATTCAGTGTAAATATGCTTTCAACAAATGTAAAAAAAAATAATTCAAACTCATTTTGCATTATGTAGTTTTAAAAAAAAACAGGACTTTGGCTCTACTGGTATATAGGGAACCATAGCGATAAGGCAGTGGCCCTCACCACTGTAACATAGGTGGCCATCACCACCATTATCATATCACAGGAATGGCCCTCACCATCCTGGTTATATCCAATGGCCCTCACCACTGGCTTCAGTGGCCCTCACGACTGAATAAAATATCATATCAGTATCAAATCAATCACAATAATGAGCAGTACTGCATGCGTTAGTATAGTGCACCATACCCTTATCTACCATGCCCAACTACCCAGCAGAGCATAAAGGTTAAAATGATTCAATTTAAGTCTCAAACTTCATTTTAGAATGACTCGAGAAATCATTTTAATTCCCGTCGCGCTTTGCCATTTACGCTGGGCACCACATTCTTTAGTCAAAACATTACTTTTTTTTCACATATTTAACATCCACAATAAACATATCAAACATTTCAAAGAATTCGTCAAAAGGTCACAAATTGACCAAATAAATAGTGTCGCGGCGCGTAAAATCGGCAACGTAAAAGGCAAGCGCCAAATGAATAGTAAAATCTGGGTTTTCGTCAAAATTTCAGTCCACTTCAGTCTTACATTCGACCAAGTAAACGAATTTGTTTTTGTCTGAAATTTTGAAGGAAATTTATTTCATATGTTGACTAATTACACGTAAAATTTTGTTGAAAAATTCATTCATTTTCTACCTCAAACAACTGCCCCAAAAAGGGTCCAGAAAGCTGCCATTTTAGGGACCATTTCGGCCCAAACTAACACATTGTGCAAAAGTA
Organism: Garcia nutans; assembly: GCA_947685225.1. Taxonomy (NCBI): domain Eukaryota; kingdom Viridiplantae; phylum Streptophyta; class Magnoliopsida; order Malpighiales; family Euphorbiaceae; genus Garcia; species Garcia nutans. The sequence goes on from CANTUV010000044.1 coordinate 25,423,555, forward strand.
CTTAATTTTTTTTTCTAAACCCATTTCAAGACTTCTTTAATAATGTAATAAAAGTTTAGACACTTCCCTTGAAAATACTTGCATGTTTAAATCAATTTGAATTAAATGGGGTTCATAAATCATTTTACTAAAATCATTGTAAACATTAGATTTTATTTGAATTCAACCAACTAAAACACCATATAGATTCAATAACACACCTAAAACATTTAATATAAGTGAAAATAATTCCATTGTGCAACAATTCAAAATGGCATAAACATGATTTTCACAAAAATAAATAATTCTCATTGGTAAAATACCAAACCTTGTTCTTTTAATTCCCCTTTGCCTTTCCTTCTTCTCCTTCCTTAATCTTTGTTTCTCATTCAAGAAATTCAAAAAAACAACCTTAAATATAAACCTTAGAAATTTAGAACAATAAGCTACCCTCCAAATTCATATGAATTTCTACCTAAATTAACCATCTCTCATCATTAATCAACATATTTTTCCATTAAATTCATTTTCTAACCATCCTACAAACTTTCCCCAAATTCAACCTTTATGAACCCTAATTTAGATCTCTTAAAATAGCCAATAATTCATGAAATTAAAGCTACAAATAAAACCCCTTACCTTAAAGTCTTATTCTCCACCAAAGTTTGCAACCAAAAATAGCTAACTTGAAAAACCACTCTCTTTTCCCTTCCTCTCCTATTCGGCCAAAGCAAGAACAAAGGAGAGCTCTTGAATTTTATTTTTTTGCTATTCTCTCATCCCAATGGCGGCTAAGAGAGGTTAAGATGTGTTGGTGTATGTGTTGGTTTCCCATTGGTACACTTAAGTGGGAAAATGGCTAATTTTTATTGGTCCAATTGTCTCTTTCTTTTATTTATTTAAAACCCAAGCCATTGGGCTTTCTTTTAATTATATTTTGGCCCCTCAACCTCCTTGTGCTGCAATTTTATGGTCTAGGGTGTGAAAAGACCAAAATACCCTCCGGCGATTACTCGTTTGTAACTTTTAAACCGCGCACTTCCACCGAATGCTGTGGTACACTTTTTTACACAGTTTTTCCTCTACATTTAATTTTTGAGATCCATTATTACTTTCGAGACACTTTTAAAAATGACCATAATGCCCCTGGTAAAAAATTCCCTACATCTTCCAAACCGTGAGTTTTCGGGAGAAACCGTGTCGCGCCGTTGCTACCTGATTTTTCTCTACTTTCCATTTCTAGAGTCTGTTATATGCACTATTAAGGACCTCCGAAACAACTTTTGGTAATTACAGCCACCTCCCCAAAACTTTACATGTCTTTCAGTTAAGCCCCGTTGGTCCTGCGACCTTCTCTAGGAACTGCCATCAGAGATGCCCTCTCCAGATCCTTTCTCTTGCTGTGCACATGACTGCTAGACATAAATACAGTGGGCGGATGTGACAGTTCCTCCCTTGTTAATTTAGGCTTCGTCCCGAAGCCCATCTGGTGGAAATAAATATGGGTACTGCTTCCTTATAGTTTCTTCGCGTTCCCATGTAGCTTCTTCTACTTTGTGATTCCTCCAAAGCACTTTGACCAATGGAATCTTCTTATTCTGCAACTCTTTGATTTCCCGTGCTAAGATTTCTACCGGCTCTTCCTCATACGTCAGGTCGGGCTGAATCTCGATGTCTTGGGCTTGTATAACGTGGGTTGGATCTGAACGATACCTCCTTAGCATTGAAATGAGGAAAACATCATGTATTTTACTTAATTCGGGTGGTAATGCCAACTGGTAAGCTACCGGACCTACCCGTTTGATGATCTCATATGGTCCGATGAATTTAGGGCTTAGCTTGCCTTTCTGTTTAAATGGTAACACCTTCTTCCAAGGAGAGACTTTGAGGAATACTCTGTCGCCGACCTCGAATTGTATGTCTTTCCTTTTTAGATCTACATATGATTTTTGTCTGTCCGCCGCTGCTTTTAATCAGTCTCGAATGATCTCTACCTTTTCCTCAGTTTCCTTAACTATGTTTGGCCCCAACATCTTTTCCTCGCTCAATTCTGTCCAGCAAACTAGAGTTTTGCATTTCCGACCATACAGTGCTTCGTAAGGAGCCATTTGTATGCTAGATTGATAGCTGTTGTTGTACGCGAATTCCATTAAGCTCAGGTGTTTGTCCCAGCTGCCTTTAAATTCTAAAACACATGCCCTCAGCATATCTTTCAAAACTTGAATCACTCTTTCCGACTGTCCGTCTGTCTGGGAATGGAATGATGTACTGTGGTACGTTCGAGTCCCAAGGGCTGTTTGGAACTTCTGCCAAAAATTTGACGTAAAGTGTGGATCTCGATCTGATATGATTGAAGTTGGAACTCCGTGGAGACGTACGATCTCTTTGATGTACAAGTCTGCCAACTTGTCTAGCGAGTAATCCACACATACTGGTAAGAAATGAGCGGACTTAGTAAGCCGATCCACTATTACCCAGATCGCGTCATGTTTGTCCTTAGTCATAGGCAATCCTGTGACAAAATCCATAGTAATACGGTCCCATTTCCAAGTTGGAATCGTGATAGGTTGTAGTAGTCCTGAGGGTAGTTGATGTTCCACTTTCACTTGCTGACACATCAGACACTTTGTCACATGATCCACGACGTCTCTTTTCATTCCTGGCCACCAGTAATACTCCTTCAAGTCCCGGTACATTTTCATTGCTTCCGGATGCATTGTGTAAGGACTGTTATGAGCTTCTTGCAAAATCTGTTTCTTCAGTTCCTTGGACTTAGGTACCACCATTCTCTTCTTGTAGTATAGGATACCATCTGGACGAATTTGATAATCTCCTGATGAATTTTCCTATGCCTGTTGACTCCACTTCTTCACTTGTTCATCTTCCTTCTGAGCCTCACATATTTGTTGATGTAAGGTAGGTCGCACGTGCATTTCTGCAATGATAGCTCCATCTTTTGTGGGCTCTAATTCTACCCTCATAGCACATAGCACTTGCATTGACTTCCTACTAAGTGCATCTGCTATGACATCTGCTACGATCCTAAGGTGACGATCATGGTCCTCTCGATTCTTTGAATACACCAATATGTCATCAATGAATACAACCACGAACTGATCCAAATACGGGTGGAAGATTCTGTTCATCAGATCCATGAATATTGCAGGTGCGTTCGTTAATCCGAAAGGCATAACAATGAATTCATAATGTCCATAGCGAGTTCTGAATGTGGTTTTTGGTATGTCTTCATCTTTGATCCCCAATTGATGATAACCCTATCGTAGATCAATTTTCGAAAAGACTCCAGCACCTTTGAGTTGATAAAACAAATTGTCTATGCGAGGTAGCGGATACTTGTTCTTGATGGTTAGCTTATTGAGTTGACGGTAATCCACACACAACCTTAGGGATTCGTCTTTCTTTTTCACGAACAATACTGGCGCTCCCCATGGTGACACGCTTGGCCTAATGAACCCCTTGTCTAAAAGTCCATGTAGCTGTACCTTTAGTTCTTTTAGCTCCGCTGGCGCCATTCGGTAAGGTGCGAAGGATACTAGTGCAGCTCCCGGGTACACGTCTATGGTGAATTTCACCTCTCGTTTAGGTGGTAATCCGGGTAAATCGTCAGGAAATACGTCGGGGAAATTGCAAACAGTAGGTATATCTTGTATCTTTGGTGCCTCTTCTTTTGCTTCTAACGCGCATAACAGGTATGCCTTACTGCCTTTTTGCACTAACCTCTTAGCCATCATAGCGGAAATGATGTTAGTTAGATAGTCCTTCCACTTTCCCACTAAGGTCACTTCGTCACCGTCTGACGTATACAGAGAAATTGTCTTCTGTTTACAGTCAACCAGTACATCGTGTTTGGCCAACCAATCCATCCCAAGGATAGCGTCGAATTCTTGAAATGGTAGTTCAAATGAGTCTCCCCAAAAGATACGTCCGTGTATCTCCATGGGGCAATCTTTCAATACCTTTCTCGTAATCACCTCACTCCCTAATGGGCTAGTAACTAATATTCCCTCTTCCTCTAATTCTACCTTTAGGTTCCCAAGTTTTTCATTTTTCGTGAATATATATGAGTGTGAAGAACCCGGATCTATTAAAACGTAAAGTGGAACTCCAAACATAGACAACTGACCTGTAATCACGTCTAGCACTTCTTCATCTTCTCGCCCCCTCATGGCATACATTCTAGCAGGAGCCCTCGCTTCTGCTCGATCCACCATCTCAGACTGCACACGTGATGGATTTTCGCCCCTACCTCTGCCTCGGCCTCTCCCTGCTGCCACTTGCGATCCCTCAGTCTCCCTAGGTAGATTCTGCATTCGCTGGGGACACTCTTGCATAAGGTGGTCTAAATATCCTCATATGTAGCATGCAAATGTCCTACCCCAACATTCTCCCGTGTGGCGGCGTCCGCATTGATCACAGCGTAGATTAGTATTTTTTGCCTTCATTACCTCTCGGACCGGTAGAAAAGTTACCTCCACTTCGGTTGAATCCACTTCCTTGCCCTCTTCCCGATCGTCCGGTACTAGCGACTGAGGTGGCTTGACTTAGGCCACTATGATTCGATCCCTGACTGTAACCCCGGCGTTGATCGCCTCCCATGGAACCACTGCCTTGGAATCATTTCCTTGATGATTGGTAGTTTCCAGAATAGTTTTGGGTACCTCTCGTCTGTTTCATCTTCTGTCTTCTATTCTGCTCATCAGACTAAAACTGCTCCACTTCAATAGCTCGGGTGACTAACACAGAAAATTCCTTAATATGAGCAGCAATCAGCTGCACCTTAATTCCATTGTTTACATCGATCTTCCTCGTCTTCTATCACTTTCTTAGCATACCTGCTTAATCTGGTGAACTCCCTTTCGTACTCTGTCACTATCATTCGCCCCTGCTTCAAGTGTAGAAACTCTTTCCTCCTGGCGTCGAGATATGTTTCAGAAATAAACGTTCTCTTAAATTCTCTCACAAAGAAGTCCCATGTCCTATGCTCTGATGGAACTCGTTGTTGAACTGTGTCCCACCAGACATACGCTTCTTCCACTAACAAGGAAGTAGCGCACATAACTCGCTCCTTTGGAGTACACTGTAACTGATCTAAGGATCGTACTGTTCCTTCCAGCCAATACTCGGCTATAGAAGAATCATCGTCCCTTCGGGCCCTAAACTCCTTCGCCCTATACTTTCTTATCTTTTCAATCGGGGGTTTCCTTTCCCCTTCTACAGCAGGTACTGGTATGGGTGCTGGCACTGGTGGTGGTGCTGGGGCGGCGCCGGCTATTTGCCATAATATGGCAGCCATTTGTTACAACACTTTTTTGGGAATAGGAGCATCAATTGGTGGTTGCTCAGATGCTGATGTCTCTGATACATGCGTTTCTACAGTTCGGGAGGCCTGAGACTCGACCTCCTCCTCTATATCAAGCTGCGCTGCTTGCGACATCTAAAGAACAGAGCAAAATGTTACAATCCCATCATCAGTAACGACCCAGACCAACAGCATTATATTACCCTAGGTGGCATATATATAAAGATAAAACTCTTAAATAACACATATACAACACAACTTTTATTTATTTTCAAGCAAAAGTATTTACATTACTAGGAAGCCCTTATGTACATTCCAAAATTTAGGACTCCTTACTACTATATCATCATGTCATACTACCATACAATATTTACATGATACCCCGATGTCACATATGTACATAACCAAAAGAACCTCCAAAAAGCAACACATCTCGAAGCTCAGTGAGTAGGTGCCCTAGGTGAGGTAGCACTGTCAGACAAATACTCTTCTATCTCAGGATCAAACTCTGGCTCATGCGATGCTTCACCAGGTAAGTGCTGGCCTAGCTCCTGGACCCTCTCCTGCAAAGCACGGATCTCTCTATGTGCTACCACGAGTCTCCTACAGGCACTATCAAACTCCACTCTATGACTAAGCCTGTCCTCCTTTAACATCTGCACGTCTCTTATCAAAGAGGTAATCATCTCATGTTTTAATCTCAGGTCTTCACGATCCTGTATACTTCGATCTGCCAGAATTTCTATGGTATCATCTTGCTCCTGCCCTATTTGCTTTAGCCTCTCTACTTCCATCCTCAGATCCCTCATCTCATCATTTCGATCACCCATAATTACTCCTGTTATAATTATAATAACATAACTAACAATACTACACACATGTATAGTTACATAATTAGAACCCCTAACCTAACCCTATATGTCATACATTTAAGGTTTAGTTCAACTAACTACCCAGAACCGGCTAAACCGGAGCTCTGATACCAAAAATTGTGACACCCCTTCTCGGCCTACATGTGTAAGCTGAGTAGAGGCGCCACACTAACCTAGTGTTGCTAACAATTTTACTTAGTCAAATTTTAGTTTCGATTTTTACAGAAATTTGGCCAGAGGTTCGCCTAGAAATTAGGTCCCAAGTGTCGACAAAACTGGTTTTTCTGATTTTTGAAAACATTTTTACACAAACCAACGCAAACACAGTCGGTCTCAATACACTCCCAAAGAATCCCCCTTATAACTTCAACAACCTCAACCACAAACCTGCAAGAAGAATTCACACTTCTATTACAAAATAAAGTAGAGGTTTATTATTATTACATACTACTAACGTACAGTATAACATAGTAATTCTCAATCTTATATATTCATATACATGCCACAACAAGTTAACTCATAATGGAAACTAAGAGATCTACCCTAAGATGCTGTGGGTCGGGTCGTCGCTTCCCAAGAGTTAGCTACTGCTCCGAACCTACGAGTCAAGGAAAACTTAACTCGCTGAGCAATGTCGCTCAGTGGGTACTTTACCAATGGAAATAAAAGTAAAACATGAAATCATTTGAAATAAAGGAAATAATTAAATCAAAAATCAACCAACATTAAACTAATGGAAGTTATTGTACATTCAGTGTAAATATGCTTTCAACAAATGTAAAAAAAAACATAATTCAAACTCATTTTGCATTACGTAGTTTTTTTAAAAAAATAGGACTTTGGCTCTACTGGTATATAGGGAACCATAGCGATAAGGCAGTGGCCCTCACCACTGTAACATAGGTGGCCCTCACCACCATTATCATATCAAAGGAATGGCTCTCACCATCCTGGTTATAACCAATGGCCCTCACCACTAGCTTCAGTGGCCCTCACCACTGAATAAAATATCATATCAGTATCAAATCAATCACAATAATGAGCAGTACTGCATGCATTAGTATAGTGCACCATACCCTTATCTACCACCCCCAACTACCCAGCAGAGCATAAAGGTTAAAATGATTCAATTTAAGTCTCAAACTTCATTTTAGAATGACTCGAGAAATCATTTTAATGCCCGTCGCGCTTTGCCATTTACGCTGCGCACCACATTCTTTAGTCAAACTATTACTTTTTTTTCACATATTTAACATCCACAATAAACATATCAAACATTTCAAAGCATTCATCAAAAGGTCACAAATTGACCAAATGAATAGTGTCGCGGCGCGTAAAATCGGCAACGCAAAAGGCAAGCGCCAAATGAATAGTAAAATCTGGGTTTTCGTCAAAATTTCAGTCCACTTCATTCTTACATTCGACCAAGTAAACGAATTTGTTTTTGTCTGAAATTTTGCAAGAAACGTATTTCATATGTTGACTAATTACACGTAAAATTTCGTTGAAAAATTCATTCATTTTAATACCTCAAACAACTGCCCCAAAAAAGGGTCCAGAAAGCTGCCATTTTAGGGACCATTTCGGCCCAAACTAACACATTGTGCAAAAGTACTTTTTTTTTCTAAACCCATTTCAAGACTTCTTTAATAATGTAATAAAGGTTTAGACACTTCCCTTGAAAATACTTGCATGTTTAAATCAATTTGAACTAAATGGGGTTCATAAATCATTTTACTAAAATCATTGTAAACATTAGATTTTATTTGAATTCAACCAACTGAAACACCATATAGATTCAATAACACATTTCAAACATTTAATATAAGTGAAAATAATTCCATTGTGCAACAATTCAAAAATGGCATAAACATGATTTTCACAAAAATAAATAATTCTCATTGGTAAAATACCAAACCTTTTTCTTTTAATTCCCCTTTGCCTTTCCTTCTTCTCCTTCCTTAATCTTTGTTTCTCCTTCAAGAAATTCAAGAACACAACCTTAAACATAAACCTTAGAAATTTAGAACAATAAGCTACCCTCCAAATTCATATGAATTTCTACCTAAATTAACCATCTCTCATCATTAATCAACATATTTTTCCATTAAATTCATTTTCTAGCCATCCTACATACTTTCCCCAAATTCAACCTTTATGAACCCTAATTTAGATATCTTAAAATATCCAACAATTTATGAAATTAAAGCTACAAATAAAACCCCTTACCTTAAAGTCTTATTCTCCACCAAAGTTTGCAACCAAAAATAGCTAACTTGAAAAATCACTCTCTCTTTTCCCTTCCTCTCCTATTCGGCCAAAGCAAGAACAAAGGAGAGCTCTTGAATTTTATTTTTTTGCTGTTCTCTCATCCCAATGGCGGCTAAGAGAGGTTAAGATGTGTTGGTGTAAGTGTTGGTTTCCCATTGGTACACTTAAGTGGGAAATGGCTAATTTTCATTGGTCCAATTGTCTCTTTCTTTTATTTATTTAAAACCCAAGCCATTGGGCTTTCTTTTAATTATATTTTGGCCCCTCAACCTCCTTGTGCTGTAATTTTATGGTCTATGGTGTGAAAAGACTAAAATACCCTCCGGCAATTATTCGTTTGTAACTTTTAAACCGCGCACTTCCGCCGAATGCTGTGGTACACTTTTTTACTCAGTTTTTCCTCTACGTTTCATTTTGAGATCCATTATTACTTTCGATACACTTTTGAAAATGACCATAATGCCTCTGGTCAAAAATCCCCTATATCTTCCAAACAGTGCATTTTCGGGAAAAACCGTGTCGCGCCGTTGCTACCCGATTTTTCTCTACTTTTCATTTATGGAGTCTGTTATATGCACTATTAAGGACCTCCGGAACAACCTTTTGTAATTACAGCCACCTCCCCAAAACTTTGCATGTCTTTCAGTTAAGCCCCATTGGTCCTGCGACCTTATCTAGGAACGACCATCAGAGATGCCCTCTCCAAATCCTTTCTCTTGCTGTGCACATGACTGCTAGACATAAATACAGTGGGTGGATGTGACAATTGCCACCAAATTTCAATGCCGAAGCCTTCTGTCAATTTCATCAAATGCAAGGGCATGAAACAGATAAATGTGCTCGTCTAAGGCATGAGATCCAAGACCTAATCGATAGTGGCAAACTACCCGAGCCGGATAAGCCCAATACCAAGAACAACCCTTTGCCTAAATTTGGAAAAGTGCCACCACCAACAACCTTCATGGTGGGAAAAGGATTGAAAGAAGATTTTGTTTTATCCTCTTTTCAAGATGGGAATGTTGAAGATGTGAAAGGGAAAGAAGCTTAAACTCAATGAACTTTCCTTAGCTTGAATGTTGATTTTCAATTTTGCTTTCTTTAATATTTAATTGGAACAATATTATTTTTCAAATTTAAATTTGTTTGAATAAATTACTTTTATCAAATATTCTGTTGGTCTTTGTTCATTTTAGTGCTCAACCAATGAGGAATCTAGCTTGATGTGTGTATGCATCATGACTCGAATGACTTTACTAGGCGAGGGCATTGCTCTATAGCATTGAGTTGTGTATGCTTACTTAGAGAGGGCTCCTACATAATTACCTTTGTCTAGGTCCTAGTCAGTCTTAGAACATGCTTTGACAAACTTTTGAGGTGAAATTGCAACTCTGCTTATATAAGGGAGAGATGATCTAGGCATTGTTTGGTTAGCCAACAACCAGTATCTACCCAATTAGATATCAATCCCTAGTTGTCCCTTTGAGCCTTCATAAAATTTTAGCTTTCTTTTCATTGGCATATAACCTCAACAACCTGCCCTGAGCTGTTATGATACTTTTGGCAAGTCTTATGATCACTAAGATGAAGAGGCAAGAACATCAAAGAAAACAATGATTAGTCCAGATCATGAGGATAGATGAAGTTCTCAAGACCATGAAGCTAGTTGAAGTTCTCAAAACCATAAGGGTGGTTGAAGTTATCAATACCATAAGGGTAGTTGAAGTTATCAATACAATAAGGGTAGTTGAAGTTTTCCTAATATCTCCAATATATCGACATCAACATCAGAGTAACAAATGATTTATCCCTATTAAAGAAGATTTATGTTATTCCACTTATCCATTATTGGAAGACCAAGTTAGTACAAACAAGACAACTCTTTTAGAGCTAGAACTGCAAAAAAAAAAAAAGAGAAGAAAAGAAAACAAAAAGACAAAAGAAAAGAAAAGGAAAAGGAAAAAAGAGAAGAAAAAGAAAAGAAAACCCAAAATGGTTCAAAAAGCCAACTGAGTTCTCTTTTACCTAAGACAACAAAAGGCTTCCATTTGGTTTATAAGGTCGGATTGACTTGAATTAGTCCAACCCAACTAAAGATTCGATCAAAACCAAAGAAAAAGGAGAAAGACCATTCAGTTCTTGAAAGTTCTGTACTTGATAGTCCTACAAGAAAGAAGGACAAAATGATAAAAGAAAGGGAAGAGTAAGGAAAGAGAAAGAAAAGAGAAGAGTAAGAAAAATAAGAGGAAAGAGAAGGGAGAAGAAGAAAAGAAGCGAATTTGGGTCTTAAAATTTTTACAAGGGCAAAGACTGTCCTAATCAAGATCCAGATTAATGCCAAGAAGATAGAAGGAATTTGGAATATAGAAAGATCACTCCTAACTGCCTAAAGTTCAAACAAGAAATTTGTAGTGTGAGGATTTGTCCATTGTGTCACATAAGCTCCAATCTCAAAATGGCCTTCGTTTAACCCATGTCCCTTATAAACCCCATTTCAAGCCTATCAAAGACCTGTTGATCTCTCTTGGTAGGTAGAGTCTATTAGTGGAGATAGTTTGGATAAGCATGCATATGAGATAGACAATATTTAAACTCAAATGAGACCTTTGGCCAAGTAATGTGTATGTGCCTATCTGAAGTGCAACAATTCTTGCTTAAATGATTCCCGAGTTTAGTACGGCAACTAGGGTTGTCATGTTATAGATATGTTAATTTGGAAAATCAAGTCCTGAGGTACATTGACATTAATTTGGCAAAGCCAACATTTGATCTCAAAATCAAAATAAAAAATAAAAAAAATTATTTTGTCATACAAAGCCTTCAAGTTAAGGGAAGTATGTTGAACTATCGAACTCCAAAGGACACATTGGGCAAAGGAAATGATTATTGGCAAGGTTATGAAGAAGCTATCAACCGACATGCTGAAATATAGTTTGAAATGGATGCATCCCTGACTCTGCTGCTTAGGGTCTCCACCACTCATATTCTCAACATCTTGAAGATAAAAGCCACAAATGCAAAGCTTTCAATCATTCCAATGCAAGACTTGAATGAGTGTCGAAAAGGAGTTGATGAGAATACTTCTACTGATCACCGCGGTCTGTGAGTTATGGAACCATTGTAAATATTATTCATGCATACATAAGCATATCACATCGCACTTTCTTGTCTTGTATTGTCTATTCTTCATCAAAGAGAACGACAAACACTCTGTGAAGTAATGAATCAAAAGAAGATGTCAAATCAGGGGGGCATAGAAAGCCCATTGCTTGAGAAAGCTCCAGTAATCTTGCAAAGAGAAGAAGTACATGCTTGTGTGAAGAACTAGACAACAACAACATCAATCAGAGTCCGCATAGAAAAATCATGGGTTTGAGCCTACACAGGGGGCAAAGTTTCTCCTTTTCAATTTTTTGAGTCTATATATAAAATGTTTTTCAAACTCACTCACAAATATTTTGCCACACAGGGGGCAAAGAGAAGATATGAGGTCCAATTAAAAATAGCTAAATTTTTGCAAAAAGGAAGAACAAAAGAATGGAACATTAAAACTTTCAAAAGGATGAAGACGCAAATGACAAAAGATCAGTCTAGCTAGAAGAGTTGAAGCCAATATAAGACCTAATCTCTAACGGATGAAGACCCAGGATCCGCTTTCAAGGGTGAAGATCCGATCTCAAAGGATGAAGATCCATTCTGAGGGTGAAGAACCGCCATGCATAGAATAGCCGGAGCAATCAGACTTCTCAACTAAAAGGTTAGTCAAATTCATTCTCGGGTCTAAGTACCCAATCTCGGGTCTAAGTACCCAAATCAAATTCAAATCTTGGGTCTAAGTACCCAATCTCAGGTCCAAGTACCCAAATCCAATTTAGGATCGAGTATCCAAATCCAGTTAGGATCGAGTATCCCAATCAAGTTTAGGATCGAGTATCCGAACCCAATTTAGGATCGAGTATCCCAATCCAAATCCAGTTAGGATCGAGTATCACAATCCAGTTTAGGATCGAGTATCCAAAGCCAATTTAGGATCGAGTATCCAAATCCAGTTAGGATCAAGTATCCGAATCCAGTTTAGGATCAAGTATCCCAATCCAAATCGAGTTAGGATCGAGTATCCCAATCCAATTTAGGATCGAGTATCCAAAGCCAATTTAGGATAGAGTATCCAAATCCAGTTAGGATCGAGTATCCGAATTCAGTTTAGGATCGAGTATCCCAATCCAAATCCAGTTAGGATCGAGTATCCCAATCCAGTTTAGGATCGAGTATCCAAAGCCAATTTAGGATCGAGTATCCCAATCCAATTTAGGATCGAGTATCCAAATCCAGTTAGGATCAAGTATCCAAATCAAGTTTAGGATCGAGTATCCCAATCCAATTTAGGATCGAGTATCCCAATCCAGTTTAGGATCGAGTATCCATAGCCAATTTAGGATCGAGTATCCAAATCCAGTTAGGATCGAGTATCCGAATCCAGTTTAGGATCGAGTATCCCAATCCAAATCCAGATAGGATCGAGTATCCCAATCCAGTTTAGGATCGAGTATCCAAAGCCAATTTAGGATCGAGTATCCCAATCCAATTTAGGATCGAGTATCCAAATTCAGTTAGGATCGAGCATCCAAATCAAGTTTAGGATCGAGTATCCGAACCCAATTTAGGATCGAGTATCCAAATCCAGTTAGGATCGAGTATCCAAAATCAAATTAGGATTGAGTATCCCAATCCAGTTTAGGATCAAGTATCCAAATCCAGTTAGGATCGAGTATTCAAATCCAGTTTAGGATCGAGTATCCAAATCTAGTTAGAATCGAGTATCCAAGTCTAATTTAGGATTGAGTGTCCAAATCTCTCGGGTCCAGAACCCAAAACCTCAACCTACTAAAAAATTAAGTCTTATTGCTTTTCACTCTCTTTTATAAAGTCTCAAATCGTTCAAGCAAGGGGCAAACTGTAGACCCTTAATTTTTGACCCGGTCTGGTCCAATATATTTTAATTAGTCCAAAATAATTTTTGTGTTGTTCAATACATTTTAATTAGTCCAAATAATATTTGGTTTAGTGTCTAATTTTTATTAACAAAAAATAAAAAATAATAAATGAAAAAAAAAAAGTCGGGCTGCGAGAAATAGCCCAAGCCATTTTGCCGCAAAAAAATCCTGCTGGCACAATGGCCTTCGCCCGCCCGCAGGCCAGCTTGCGCTTCCACAGCTGCTTGCGGTAGCTTTTTTGCCAGCATAATTTTTCCTGTGGTAGATTTTTTTGGCAGCGTAATTTTTCCGCATCAGTTTTTTTTTTTTGCCAGCGAAATTTTTCCTACTCAAATTTTTCGAAACCTAATACAATTAGGTTTCGGTTTCCTTTTCTTATTCTATAATGTATGCTGTAAGCAACTAGGAGAAAACCACAAAAAACTTCTATAAATAAGTATAATTACAACGCAAAAAAAGGGGGAGGAAAAATTAGATCGGATTTTAAATTGGAAACAAAAATTAAAAAGGAAAACTTTGAAATTTGAAAAACACCTTCTGGCAGTGAATTGAAGGGGACTTTTTGGTGAGAAGCAGTGAAGGGAATTCAAGAATTCAAAGGCAACAAAGCTTGCCTTTGTTTTTATCCATCCTAGAAGAAATATTTTTCGAGAAACCAACAAAAGGAGGTATGTATTAATTGTTATATTTTTTCACAGTAGCTAAAATTATGAAATTGTGTTTGTCAAAATAAAAAAAAACCTAGAACTTTAATTTAGTTTTCTAAAGTTAAAAACCTTATTTCATTGCTTTATTTTTCAAAAAGACATAAAATTGTTATTTTACTTCTTCAAAACTCAAAAACCCTAATTTACTTTTCAAATTATCAAAACCCTTAAATTATGTTCTGTTACTTTCCAAAAGCCTTAAAAACTACTTTTTTGCTTTTATAAACTTTAAATCGTTTGTTTATTTTCATAAAACTTCATAAAAGAATCAAATTGATTTTCAAACCCTAAAAGCTTCATACATCCACCGAAACCCTAATTTTAAAACACTAAATCCTAACTCAACGCCAAACCTAAAATAGTAAAACCCTAGCCCTTTAAAGCCTTAAACCCTAAATTTTTTATAAACCCTAATCCTTTAGAACTTTAAAAATCAGACAAATAGAAATTTTACAACTTTACACAGTAGCTTAAAAACACGATGTAATAACCGAAAATCATAAATCAAAGTGTTTTAAAGAGTCCAAATTCTAGTTTCATGATTTTACATCATAAACCCTAATTTGGTTAATCAAAGAACTTTACCAACCTTTTAAAACATAAAACTTCAATCTATTCTAATTCCTTAAAAAAGTCACAGTAGCCTAATTCTATGAATCCCAAAGCCCTAAACACATGAAATAAGGATCCTAAATGGAAACAATAGCTATAATTTAGACTTTTTGTCTTATTCAATTCCATATTTGATTATGCTTTGATTTATTTTATAGGCTTTAATTTATTTAAGTTCAACACTTGGTTTATTTAATTTATCATGGATGAATGTTTACTTTTTATTGATGTTTAATACCTTTGATGAATGATTTATTTATTTTGAATAATTATTTACCTTTTTCAATTTATTTAGATTGCCAAATGTTGTAAGAGGTATGTTTCCACTTGGTGGATACCTCATTAGTTAAACATCATGTAATTTAAATTGCTTTTCTATTTTAGAACCAATGTAAAGGACATGTTTCTACCTTTTGGTGGGTGTCCTATTTAGGCATGTGATGTAAGGATATGTTTCCATCTTCGGATGGGTGTCCATTTATTTGTTTTGCTTGGACCTTGCTTTGATTTTAATATAATGATGCTTTCTTTTTATTGTGTGTAATATGGATAATATTGTTATATTTAAGAATTTTATAATATTAAGACCTGTAAAGGAGGCCGGTTCCAATGAACCGGGCATTGTGGGGGTGCTGGGCTATTTCTCACCTTCCCCACACGTACCCAACTTTCCGAACCTATTAAGGGGTTGGGGATTCCTTAGGAATCAAGTCATCCACCCCTTTCTTTTTTCCTGGCCTGTCCGGGTGGCGACTTCATTTTCTCTGGAGTTAGGTCTATGTTCTCTAAGGCCCTGAGCCTAAACAGTGCCGAAGTCGCAAAAACCATTCCACCGGGAGTAGGGGCGAAAATCCCCGCTCACACCTACGCACATTAATCTTAGGTTTAAATTAATCTTACACCATTCCAAACAACAAACTCTGTTATTTTTAAATTAGTTGTCAATCAAGCTATTACGAACTACACCTTCCTTGTGAGACGACCTTGGGGCGATCACTCTTGCTACAGCTACCTCGTATACTTGCAAGTGACGCTTGTAATAGTACTTAATTTGAGCGCAACAAGGGGGATTCAATATCTAGATAGTATCATTATCATCAATCCTTTTTGCACAACATTTAATTTCCCTTTACTTTTAGTTATTAAATTAATTGTCTTCAATTATAAAACTTTACACAACTATTGATTTGCTAAACAACAGTTAAGATTTGCACTAGTACTTGACCTTGTCCTCAGTGGAACGATAACTCACTCACTACTTTATTATTTGGGCGACCCGTGCACTTGCAGCATTGCTATAGCATTAGGCTCGCACGCACCATTTTTCATCCATATATGTTAAGTATTTAATTATTCATTTAAATATTTAAATATTTAAATATTTTTAATCTTTTTTTCCATTCACATATTTATTCTCTTCTTTGACTTTTCATTTATTTATTTATTTATTTATTATTCCATCTTCCATCCATAAATATGTATATGTATATGTCTTTTATATGTCATATATATGTATATATCATGTATACCTTAGATATATGTTTTGCATATTTTTACTTACATGTATATGTAATGTGTATTTTATATGTACATCATGTATATATTATGGGTATATCATATATATATATATTATGAATTCAACATATGTAATAAGTATATGTGATGTATATATATTAAGTATACATTAGGTATATATAATACATACACATTTCCCTATTTTTTAAATAACCTCCAAATATTTATTTAACTTATCCAAAACTGCGGATATTACAATTGACTGATTTAGTAGAGATTGATGAGGTCATAGAAGTTAACTAATCGAGGTGGTGTCTTGCTAAGCAAATGTCTTTCCAAGCTAATTGATTAATTGGTTTGAGATGGTGTCTTTCTAAGCAGGTGTCTTTCCAAGTTGATTGAAGTTGATTTAAAGTGGTTTCTTTTCAAGCTGGCATCTTTCCAAGCTAGGGTCTTTCCAAGCTGATTGATTCTTTTGACGTGGTGTCTTTCCAAGCTATTTTTTTGAGATGGTGTCTTCCTAGGCTATTTGATGTTGATTTGAAGTGGCGTGTTTCCAAGCAATTGTCTTTCTAAGCTAATTGATTAATTGTTTTAATGTGGTGTCTTTCCAAATTTGTTTTTTCAAGATGGTTTTTTTTTCCAAGCTATTAGAAAAGTGGCATCTTTCCAAAAAGATTGATTGATTTTTTTCTATTGGTGTTTTTCAAAGTAGGCATCTTTTGAAGCTAATTGATTTGATCATCTAAGATGGTGTCTTTCTAAGCCAATTGATTGAGGTAGTTGTTTGTTTGATTTTTTTTTTTGAGTTTGGATCTTGGTGCTTGATTAACTTTTCAAAAAATTCAGGTATTTTTTAAACCTCCTTTGTATTCTCATCTGATGTATACTTCTTTGCCCCCTGCATATAAAGATATTAAAAGTCTAGTCATGCTTCTTTAGCAAATCCTAGCCCTAGAATTAATGTCTAGTCATGCTCTTAAGCCACCACCAATCAAGCCATCAAGAAGGAAGGTAAGAAAACCTTGATTTCCTCTCATTTAATTTTAATTAATTTCAATTATGACTTGTTGCCCTAATTTTGAGAATCGTCCTTTAGTTTTCAAAATTAAAATTAAATTAATCCTCTTTACCTTAATTTTTAAGGATTATCATTTGGTCCTTAAAATTAATTTAATAACTAAACTAATAAAAACATTTTCAAAATTAGGGTTTCATCTAGTTGACACTAAAATCATTTTCAAAAGTAGGGTTTCATTTAGTTGAGCCTAAAACCATTTTCAAAATTATCATCTTGTTGAGCCTAAAACTATTTTCAAGATTAGGGTTTCATCTAATTAAGCCTAAAACCATATTCAAAATTAGGGATTTATCTAGTTGACCCTAAAACTATTTTCAAATTTTAGGTTTCATCTAGTTAAGCTTAAAACCATTTTCAAAATTAGGGGTTTCATCCAGTTAAGCCTAAAACCATATTCAAATTTAGGGATTCATTTGGTTAGGCATAAAATTATTTTAAAAATTTAGGTTTTATCCAGTTGAGCCTAAAACCATTTTCAAAATTAGGGATTCATCTAGTTGAACCCAAAATTAGTTATAGCTTTAAAGATTTATCCAGTTAAACTTAAAACTTTACCTAGTTCCCAAAATATATTTTAATTAGGATTTTCATCAATTTGAAGACTAAAATCAATTTCAAACTTAAGGTTTATCCAGTTGAACCAAAAAGCAATTTTACTTTTAAAGATTCATCAAGTTGAATCTAAAATTAACTTAAACTTAGACTCATCAAGTTGAACCTAATTTTCACATATAGACTTAGGGTTTTATCAAGTTGAATTCTAAAGTCCACCTTAGACTTAGCTCACCTAGCTTAGGTTAAAATGCCCATTTTGAGTTTAAAACCAGCTTTCTTATTATGGTTAGAACTGCATGGGCTTTGATTCCCATACAAATAGATATGCATGCCTACTGAGGTTGAGAATTGTTAAAAAGGTTAAAAATTAATTTAAAGGGGTTTTTATATCCAAAATTGGCATTTAATGCCACATCTAGCAATTTAGGGTTGTTTTGGTACATTTCCAAACAAACTCCAATGGTTATATTTTCTTAGAATTTTGGAGGATATCCCAATTAGACTGCTAATGTCTCATCATGAAAAGCAGAAAAATGGGATGTAACCAGGTTATCAAAGATCTAGGCGGGATACATCCTAAAAGGTAATGGTCAAAAGAATTTGAACTTAACTCTCGAATTAAGTAAAGGTATGGATAGGATAAACTATTTTAGCTTAAGAGCAATTCTAATGAAAAGCATGATCAAAATGGACTATGGTCCAAATATAAATTTTAAAAATTTAGACTCAAAGATTTTGAAAATATTTTTTATGAACATCTCAATTTGTGGCTGGATGATGAAAATTGATATAAATATAAAATTAGAATATGTAAAATCGTATTTTTCACATACAATTTTGATTCTATTTTTAATCATACAAATCACCAATATAAGTCAATAGCAAACAAACATCAAACATTCATGAATCCAATTCAACTATGATCATATATATCACCAAAAAAATCATCACATTGCTTATAAAATACATATAAAAATGTATATGTCAAGCAAATGCAATATTTTCAAACTAGGATTCTTGCATCAAGCATCCCATGATTTTGTTTGATGAAATTCAATCTTTCCTCATTTAAAGGTTTTTCAAAAAATATCTATAAGTTGGTTTTGAGTATTAATGAACTCTACAATAATAGTTTTGAACATTGTCTCTTATGAAATAATGCCTAATGTCAATGTGCTTGGACCTAGATTGTTGGATGGAATTTTTGGATAGATTAATGGCACTAATATTATTACATTTGATGGGAATGTGATCAAGCATTTTTCCATAATCTAGTAATTATTGATTTATCTAATGGACTTGAGTGCAACAAAAGCAAGCCACTACATATTTGGCTTCCGTGGTAGATAGAGCAACCAAAAGTTGTTTCTAACTAAACCAAGAAACTAGAAAATCATTAAGGAAATGGAAAGCCTCGGTTGTACTCTTCCTATCTAGTAGACTATCGTCAAAATTAGCATCCAAAAATGCTAAAATGTTAAATAATGTGTTCCTAGGATACCAAAGTCTTAAGTGTAATTTTTAACTTAAATATTTCAAAATTATTTTAGTGTCATTCAAATGTGACCTTACAACATAGCACATAAACATATACTATACATTATATTAGGCCTAAAGGCATAAGATAAAGGACGTATTCGATAATAACTCTATATTTCTTCTCATCTACTTTCTTACCACTTTCATCCTTATCCAACTTCAAAGATGTGCTCATTGGTGTTTTGCTAGACTTTAATCATCCTTGCGAAACTTCTTGAGAAGCTCTTTAGTGTATTTGGATTAGTTGATGAAGATGTCATCCTTGCTTTACTTGATTTGTAGGCCAAGGAAAGGCTTGAGATCCCCTATCATGCTCATTTCAAATTCTCTAGTTATTGAAGAAGTTAAATCTTGGCAGAAAGCCTCTATCGACCCTTAATTTTGGCCTTGAATGAAATCTGTTAAAATTAAAAGATCTGAATCAAATCTAATTCCAATTAAAAGGCCCAAATCAATCTAATCCCAATAAAAAGTCCAACCTGAGTCCAGTCCTATTTAAAAAGGACAAATCACTGAATCAGCCTTAGAATTCATGGCCAACTGGCCATTTCTCAAGGCCAATTTTCCATGAGCCTTTAATCATGGCTACTTACCCATGGCTCATGGCCACAGTACTTAAACACCCTAATTTTACTTGAATTCAGACTAATTAGGATAGACATGGGATTTTCTAATAGAATTAGGATTGTTTAGCAAAAATAAAAGCTGAATTATTGCCTCAGTTTTGGCTATAAAAGTAATCAACAACCAACAATTAAGGGGCAGCCACAATTAGCAACTACTCATAGGCAACAAAGATTAAAGAAAAAGGACAAAGAGGCAAAGAATGATTGTAGAATTCAACAATTGTCTTTGGTAATTAAAAAAATAGCTTTAGAAATTAAATAAAGAAATAGAAAGCAATCCTAAAACATACAGAGAGCAAGAGAGGCAGAAAGCAAGCTAAAAAACCCTTGAGCAATATTGCTCAACCAGAGTCCTGTTAACCTAAACCATTGCATAATTTTTCAAGGCAGAATCCTAATATCAATTATCATAAAAGGATTGTGCTAATACAATCACAAGGTTTGGTTTGATATCATTATTTGGTGGAGCCAACAATGCAGGTATGGTTTTCTATACTCTTACTTATTTAATTTAATAAATTGAGATATGGTTTTCTATACTCTTATTTAATTTAATAAATTAACATTTTTGCTTTTCCTATAACTTTGTAAATTCGCTTCACTTTGCCTTAACTTTTCTTTATTAAATGCAGGCATGGGACTATCATATGCGTTGTTCCTTATATTTTGGTTACATGTTAATATTAAGATATGTTTGTGAATTACAATTTTTGTGATTAATATTAATTTTCTTTTAATTAAGCCCTAATTTTATAATTTTTTGTATGATGACTATTTATATGTTTATGGATTGACATTTTTATTATTTTAATTTTAAAGATGTAAAAGGCATGTTTTCATTTATGATTTTCTTATTTATTTAATTTATTTAGTTTGTGTAATTTAATTTAATTAAGAACTTTGTGACAATTGTAAAGGACATGTTTTCACCTTTTGGTGGATGTCATACTTTTTTCATTTTTATGGATCTTGGACATTTGTAATGGCATATTTTCATCTTTTATTGGTGCCCATTTTTTTTTATTTGTTTGATTTATAACATGATAGTGGGAGAGGATTTTCGCCTCCACTCCTGGTGGAATAGTTCTTGCGACTTTGACACTGTTAAGCTCTGAGCCTTAGCGAACACGAGCCTAAAC
Source organism: Garcia nutans (assembly GCA_947685225.1). Classification (NCBI taxonomy): domain Eukaryota; kingdom Viridiplantae; phylum Streptophyta; class Magnoliopsida; order Malpighiales; family Euphorbiaceae; genus Garcia; species Garcia nutans. The sequence continues at coordinate 25,444,762 of CANTUV010000044.1, forward strand.
CCAAAGAATAGGAGTCGCCACCCGGACGGGCTGCAAAAATAGAATTGGGTTGTTGGCTTGATTCCTAAGGAATTCCTAACCCCTAATTGGGTTCAAAAAGTTGGGTATACATAAGGACGATGAGAAATTGCCCAGTACCCCCATACGTCCGGTTCATTGAAACCACCCTCCTTTTCAGGTCTAAATATTATTCAATTCTTAAATATCATGACATTATCCCCATTACATGCAATTAAAGGAAAACATTCATCGTATTTATTAAAATAAATCAAACAAAATGGGTACCCAACTAACGATGGAAACATGTCCTTACAATGTCCGAATGTCTATACAATTGATAAATAATATAGGACACCAACCAAAAAGTGGAAACATATCCCTTACAATAATCCCAAAGTCCTTAAACTAATTAAATTACACCAATTAAATAAATTAAACAAATAAGGAAGCCACATAGTGTATAAACATGTATTTTACAATCTCCTTAACAATACATATAAATCAAAGGAAAAGAACAAAGAAAGTAGAAATAACATATATGAAAATAATTAAATAATTAAAAAAACAACAAACATATCTAATATTAATTTACTAATGAATTGTAGGGCGCTACTTACACGATGATCCCACTAGCTAGTTAGTGGGTGAGGGTCAAGGGGACAATGCCCCTTCGGGGATTGGGGGCAGAATCCCAAAAGGTAAACGATTTACAACATAGGTTTTGTTGTGGAATTAGGATTTTGCTAATGAAACTAAGGTTAAACATGCAAAATTAGGGTTTTATAATATGATTAGGTTTTTAAGATGTGAATCAGGGTTTAGGAAACAAAATTAGGGTTCTAATTTGTAAATTAGGGCTTTGGGACCAAATTAAAATCAAACATACAATATTAAGATTTTAGATTTACAAAATTAATGGTAAAGAAAGTAATTGTTATTTTTGCCTATTTTAATCTCAAAACTTATGCTTACCGTGAACAATTTGCAACATGGACTATCAATTGAACAAAGTAATGGATTAATTTATAACAGTAAAAAATTGAATTGAATTACATTAGTTAAAGGAAGTCAAACCAGCGTTGTTGGCTCCACTAATTCTATACGTTGAACTAAGCTTGATGCTACTGCCTGGATCAAGTGTAATTTTTATGGGTGCTTCAATGATCTGAGGATCACTGGGAACTTTATGCTACTGTCTCTTTGTTTTGCTTTGCTCTCTAAATGTTTTGGTTTTGTTAATTGTGGCCATCTGATGGCTAAACCTAGTTGCTAGTTGTTTTAATTACTCTGTGGCTTTTCTTTTAATTATTCTCATTACTTACTACCTGTTTTATTTCTTGTATTTATAGGAAGTAATTAGGGTTATGCTTAGCTCATTAATCCTAATCTTATTAAGAAACCTTTTTCTTTTAAAACTTAAACCTAATCATGGATGCCTAATTATGCTTGCAAATAGCCCAAATTTAAGATCCATGGTGAATTGGCCAAAGTTAATTTGCCATGGGCCCTCTTCATAGCGAATTGGCCTTGAGGGAGCCTCTTGTCCAATTCACCATGGGGCTTGGCCAATTTGTCATGATTTTATACATTGATCTTAGACTAGCTTGGTTTGAAATTTTAAGATCTGTCCAAACCTGATTTGGGCTTCTAAAATTTCATTGGACTAGGTTTTGACTTTTGAAACTGGATCAAACTAGGTTTAAGCTTTTAAAATTGAACCACACTTATTTAAGGCCAAAATTAAGGGTCTACAGTTTTGCCCTCTGCTTGAACAATCTTGAATTTATTTTAGAGAGTAAAAAGCAATCTACCTGATAAACCTTGGATGCGTTGAGTTCTTGACTCATAAATTGGTTTAGGTTATGGACCCGAGACTAGATTTAGGTTTTAGACTTGAAACTAGATTTAGGGTATGGACTCGAGACTAGATTTGGATTCTGAACACGTGATTGGATTTGGGTTCTCCGGTTCTAAACCCAAATCCAGTCTCGGTTCCTAAAGAAAAAGGACAAAAGAAAAAAAAGAGAAAAGAGAAAGAAAAGGAAAGAACAATAGGGTTTCAAACTTTTTTTTCCAAAACCAAAGATCATCCTTATCAAATCCAAATTTCTACAAAGAAGATTGTCTTTCCGTAAAGTAAGATGCCTAGAAGATTTAAGTGATACCCAAAGTTTAAGAATACATCCAACTATCTACAGTTCTAACAGAAAAATTATAGCATGAAGGTTTATTCATAGTGTTACATCAGCTCTGTTGTCCCAAGATGGCAACAAAGAGGGGGGATGAATTGGTTGTTTGAGAATTGATGGCAAATTCAAAAATTAACAAACAACAAATGAAGAAAATGTTGAAGAAGATTAAGTGAAGAATAGAACAATGAACACAATAGATTTATAGTGGTTTGGATTTACCTTAATCTTATATCCACTACCTTAACAACTTGTTAAGGTTCCACTAGCCTTGAGTTTTTACAAGCTAAACTCTAACTTGGTGTTTTCTCTAGCTCACACCAAACTATACAATGGTTTGAGTATAATCCTCACAACCCTTACAAGAGTTTTTCCAGGCTCACTCTTACAACCTAAGTGTTTCCAAGCTCACACTCAAACTTAAGATAGTGTTTAATGCTCGCACTCAACACTCAATCAATACAATTGGTAATTTTGATGCAAAGTAAGTAAAGATATCAAGGTAGGCTACTACAAATTCAATCACTTCTAAAAATTAAGTTAACTTACGGTATTTATAGCCTGCAGGCCTTGAAATAGCAGTTTGAGGTGTGGTCCAACATGTTTGATTCTTATCTTCCACTAATTTCTTAGACAGAGCAATTTTATGGTCAGACTTCTTATGGTTCATTCAGAATTCAATGATACAGGTCAGTAAATTTGGTAGTCAGGTCAAAATATTTGAAATTCTCCTTATTGCTCTTCCAATGGTTAGTCCACATGGCTTCCACTAATTGAGTGGAGGTGCAACAGCTTCTAACTTAGGTAATATTTAAATATCCTGGTCGAACTTGCCTCTAGTCCAGTCGAAACATTTATGGTCCGTTCATATTTTGGGCACCCTTCTAGTCAGGAACTGCACTGGAAGATTTTGAGAAAATCTACCTTCATAGTTTGGTCAGAAAATCATGAGGTCTGGTCACACTTCTTATGGTACTTTAAGAAAATTGGAGTACTTCTGATCGTGAAACCTTCTATGTGTTTGCCTAATTTTCATTCAATGGTCCAGTCAAAATTACAAATGTTCTAGTCAGACTTTATTTGGTACGGTGAGATTTTGGGAGTACTCTCCACCATGAAACCATCTATGTAAATTTTCTCAATTGGTCATTGATTGTCCGGTCGGGCTTCTTCATGGTCCGATTGAACTTTTCATGGTTTCTTCAAAAAAATAACTTCCTACAAAATATAACTTAAAACAAGTGTTAGTTTAATTCAATTTGATTTTCTAAGATCAAAAATAGAGTAACTGAACTAACAAGCACTAATCTAAAAATGACCTTCATTTAATCCATATCCGTTATAGAGCCCATTTCAAGTCTTTTGTAGACCTGTTGATCTCTCTTGGTAGGTAGAGTCTATTAGTGGAGATTGTTTGAATAAGCATGCATATGAGATAGATAATTTTTAAACTCAATGAGACCTTTGGCCAATTAATGTGTATGTGCCTATTTGAAGTGCAATAGTTCTTGCTCAAATAGAAATTATTCTCGTGTTTAGTATGGTAACTAAGATTGTCATGTTATAGATAAAGATCATATCAGTCTAGCTAGAAGAGCTGAAGTCAAGGAAAGACTAATGTCCATACTCAAGAATAAAGAATCAAGATAAAGATTCCTTTCTATAAAGGCAAATATTTTTTATGACGGATCTATGCTATCGCAGTGTTACCGCAAGTGCATGGGTCGCTCAAGTTATAAAACAGTGAGTAAGATATCATTCCACTGGGGACAAGGTCAAATATTAGTGCAAATTTTAACTGTTATTTAGTGAATCAATAGTTTGTGTGATGATTAAAATAAAAGAAAAATTACTCAATAAACTAATGTGAAGAAAAATTGAATATTGTGCAACAAAAGTTGGTGATGAAAATACTATTCAGTTATTGAATCCCCCTAGCCATAAGAAGTATTTATGAATATCAATTCAATTAAATCAAATAATAGAGCTGAATTGGCATTCCCCTAAATTAGATTAAAACCTCTCTCAAGTGAATTAATCCCTAATCACTAAGTAGAATGCTAGGAATCTCTTCTCAAGCATAATTAAATAGATCCTGCAATAAGAACAAGGAACTTTAAACCAAAGGGTCTGATAAGTCTATCTCTAGCACTCCAATCAACCCTCAATCCTAATGAGCATTCTGTTCATATCAAACTTTCTCAAGTCAATAATATGAAAATTACAACCAATCAATAAGCATGCTATTATCAATTGGAAATAATGAATTAAAAATCAAAAGGATAAAACAACTCAATCAAATGATTTAATTTAATAAGAACTATTCAATCCATACAATAAAGCTAGGGTTCATCAATATCTAGATAGATAAAATGTTTAGCTCATGTTCATAACCAAAAAATCAAAACAGAGGAAATAAGTAAAAGAATTCAAATAATCCATAATGAATATTTTGTGTTTCTTCACTTCAATCCTCAGATCTAGGATTAAATCTCGCAGGAATTGGGTCTTCACCTTCACTCTTGGCTGCCAAAAACTCTCTTTTTCTTGGGAGGTCAGCTCTGAAAAATAAACTCTATCCCTAATTCTCTCTTTAGCTCAGATTTTATAGCCCAAATATTTTTGCCTGGCACTCCCATGGACACGCCTGTGTCTGTGGGCATGTCAACGGTGCTATTTCAAACTTTAATAACATGGGCAATGACAAGCCCATGTCCTTGGGCGTGTTGTTGCTACTGCAATGTTGAGTTAAGGACACGATCATGGACACGTCCATGTCATTGGGCATGTCACAGCTTCTGTAAGTCAGGATTAATGGCACATTCAGTGACACACCCATGTCTCTGGGCGTGTTGAAGCTTTTGTAAAGTAGTTGAATGACACAACTATGGACACGCCCATGTCACTGGGCATGTCACTTGAAGAATCTACCCAAAATAGCTTCTTCCCTTGTCATTCATCCATGATAAGCTTTAATCCTGACTATGGACACGCCCATGTCACTGGGCGTCCTAACTCACGCACACGATGCAATCTAAGATGATGCAATGAATAATATCATTATAAGAAAGAATAGAATAATATAAAGACCAACGAAATCAACTTATCTTATCTCCAGTGGAGTCACCACTGTGAGCGGAGATTTTTGCCTCCACTCCCGGTGGAATGGTTCTTGCAACTTTGGTACTATTTAGGCTCGGGGCCTCAGAGAACACGGACCTAAGTCCGGAGAAAATGGAGTTGCCACCCGGATCAGCCAGGAAAAAGAAAGGGGTGGATGACTCGATTCCTAAGGAATCCCCAACCCCCTAATGGGTCCGAAAAGTTGGGTACGTGTGGGGAAGGTGAGAAATGGCCCAGCACCCCCACAACGCCCGGTTCATTGGAACCGGCCTCCTTTACAAGTCTTAATATTATAAAATTCTTAAATATAACAACATTATCCATATTACACACAATAATTAAAAGAAAGCATCAATATATTAAAATCAAAGCAAGGTCCAAATAAAGCAAATAAATGGACACCCATCCAAGGATGGAAACATGTCCTTACATCACATGCCTAAATAGGACACCCACCGATAGGTAGAAACATGGCCTTTACATTGGTTCTAAAATAGAAAAGCAAAATAAATTACATGATATTTAACTAATGAGGTACCCACCAAGTGGAAACATACCTCATACAACTTTTGGAAATCTAAATTAATTGATAAAAGTAAATAATCATTCATCATAAATAAATCATTCATCAAAGGTATTAAATATCAATAGAAAGTAAACATCCATCCATGATAAATAAAATAAACCAAGTATTAAACTTACATAAATTAAAGCATATAAAATAAATCAAAACATAATCAAATATGGAATTGAATAAAGCAAATAAAAATCCAATTATAGCTACTATGACTTTTTATGGAATTAAAATAGATTAGGGTTTTATGTTTTAAAAGGTTAGTGAGACTCTTTGATTAACTAAATTAATATTTGAATGGTAAAATCATGAAACTAGGGTTTTAGACACTTTAAAATACTTTTGATTCATGGTTTTAAATGGTGATTTCAAGCTACAGTGTAAATTTAAAGTATTTGTGTTTTTATGGTTTTTAATGTTTTAAAGGAGTAGGGCTTAGAAAAAATTAGGGTTTAAAGTTTTAAAGGAATTAAAGCTTATTATTTTAAGTTTGGAAATTGAATTAGGGTTTTAGGAGCTTTGAATTGGACTTTCGGGAGATGAATTGGCTTTTGGAGTTTGGAAATCAATTTGATAATTTTATGAAGTTTTATGAATTTAAACAAATGGATTAAAGTTTTGATAAGTAGAAAATATGTTTTTTAAAGCCTTTTGAAAGAAACAGAACCTAATTTAAAGTTTTGAAAGAAATAGAATCAAATATTGTTTTTGTTGAAAATATGTTTAATTAAGGTTTTAAGATTTTGAAGAGGTAAAAATAACAATTTTAAGTCTTTTTGGAAAAGAAAGTAACGTATTAGTAATTTTAAATTTGGAAAACTAAATTAAAGTTCTAAGATTTTAACTTTTGAAAAACACAAAATCCTAGTTTTAGCTACCGTGAAAAAAAAAAGAAATTAGAATCTCATACCTCCTTTTGTTGATTCTCCAAAAATAATTCTTCTTGGATGAACAAGAACAAAGACAATTGCTGCCTTTGAATTGCTTAAATTGTGTCCCTGCTATTCCAGAAAAAAAGATATTGAATTGCTCCTTTTCCTTCCCTGATTTGGCTTAAAATTTTCAAGCTTTTGTTGCTTATTCGGCCTCTCCAATTTAATTGCCTTTGGTCCTTATTTATAGTGGTTTGATGTGATTTTTTTTATAATTAGTCAAGGCAAGTAATATTAATTAAAAAAAGAAACCGAAACCTAATTGAATTAGGTTTCAAAAAATTTGTGTCGGAAAAATTGCGCTGTCAAAAAAAAATTGCCGCAGGAAAAAATGCGCTAGCGAAAAAATTCTGCCGCAGGAAATTATGGTAGGGGCAGGCTGCGGGCCACCATTTTGCCCGCAGGATTTTCCTGCAGGAAAATCCTACAAGCGAAATAGAAAAGCAAAAATCTGCGGGCAAAATAGCTTAGGCCATTTCGCCCGCAGGAATTGCCCACGGGCCCGCGCGACTCTGATTTTTATTTTTATTTTTATTTTTTGACTTTTATTTATTTATTTATTTATTATTATTAATAAAAATTAGATACTAAAGAAAAAAATTATTTAACAAAAATTATTTTGGACCATTTAGACAACAAAAATTATTTTGGACTAAATAAAACATATTAAACCGGATTGGGTAAAAAATTAAGGGTCTACAGAACCTAAAACCCAATGTTTTAAAATTATAAACCATAATGTCTTAAGATTCCAAAACCCTAATTTCATGATGTTACCCCTAAACCCTAATTTGATTAACCAAAAACCTTACTACTTTCTTAAATTTATAAAACCCTAATCCATTTCATTTTTCCAAAAATCTTCGCAGTATCCTAAATAATAAATATAATAATTTTAAAATCCCAAAACCCTAAATGTTAATTAAAGAACCCTAAATTGAGACACAAACCTAAATTTGTATCTTTATTTGCTTTATTTAATTTTAGATTTGATTATGTAGTTTATTATATGTTTTGATGGTTAATTTATTTAATTTCAATGCTTAATTTATTTAATTTATCATGGATGGATATTTTCTTTATTATTATGATTATTATTTGTTTATTTTGGTATTAAAATTGTAGGAGGTATATTTCCATTATTGGGTGCCTCATTAATTAATTTTCATGTAATTTAAATTGCTTTTATATTTTGGACCAATGTAAAGGACATGTTTTCACCTTCTGGTGGGTGTCCTATTTAGTTTTAGACATGAACAATGTAAGGACATGTTTCCATCCTCGAATGGGTGTCCATTTATTTATTTTGTTTGATTTTAATATAATGATGCTTTATTTTAATTGTTGCATGTAGTATGAATAATATTGTCATATTTAAGAATTTTATAATATTAAGACCTGCAAAGGAGGCCTGTTCCAATGATCCGGATGTTGTGGGGGTGCTGGGCCATTTCTCACCTTCCCCACACATACCCAACTTTTCAAACCCATTAGGGGGTTGGGGATTCCTTAGGAATCGAGTCATCGATCCCTTTCTTTTTTCCTAGCCCATCTAGGTGGCAGCTCCATTTTCTTCGGGCTTAAGCCCATGTTCTCTGAGGCCTCGAGCCTAAACAGTGCTTAAGTCACAAGAACCATTCCACCAGGAGTGGGGACGAAAATCCCCGCTCACAGTGGTGACTCCACTGGGGGATAAGAGAAGTTGATTTTGTTGGTCTTTATATTATTCTATTCTTTCTTATCATGATATTATCCATTGCATCATTAGATTGCATCGTGTGCGTGAGTTAGGACGCCCGTGTTACCCGTGTTCTGTTATGTAAGGGATATCATACTTTAACTCAAGGTATGGAGATCGAGCATGGCATAACCACTCATAGTCTTGTACCATTTGGTATATACTTGCTATAGGAACCTAAGCCTTTTAACCTAAAGACTAAAGCTCATGTAATTGGCCTAGTTACTTTCCTTAGGTTTTACCCCAAATGCATATTGTTTGACTATGGTTAATTTATCTTAGCTTAAATCATGGCTTATTTGGTTTATTTTTTTTTCTAATATGACCTAATTACATTGTGAGCTCAAATGAAATTTTTCTTTAAAATCCAAAAAACCAAAGCTATTTTCAAAACTTTTCAAGATGGTCTTTAGATATAAAACTTTTTATAAAAACAAATAAAAAAAATTCTTATCTCAAGACTCAAATACAAAGCCCAAAATCCATTTTTTCTGAAATCTTTTTACAATGGGCTTAGAAACAAAGTTATTTTCATTCAACCTTTAAAATAGCTCACAAATATTTAGGTCAATTATGAAATACCAAAAATCAATTGTGAGCCTAGTTTATGCTAAGAGTAATTAATCATGGGCTTATTTTTGGCATGAATCATTAGTTACTTTTTCAAGTGAGAAATCTATTTATAATAAACCTCTTAATTTATTTTTAATCCAATATAGCATAAAAGCTACTTTAGTTGGTTGAATGGATTAAAACCTAATTAATGGGAATTATCATCAACTGATTTCCATTTTTGAAAATATAACCATTGGTTGAAACGTCCGAGGAAATTATTCAAAAAATAAGATACCCCGTGTTGGTATTTTGTTAACCATATTACCTAGGAAAAGAGACTCGCCATTCGTGTGTGGATGTTATAAGGTTGGAAGGGACGTTCTACTTATCTTTGTTGATTGTTTGTGCATACATGCATACATTTGCATCTCATATCATTGATCCCTTCTGGCTCACAGCCCTAGATTACGACAGCTCAAAAGCTTACGATAATCCGACCTACGTAGGAGATGAAGAATCTAGTAGCAACTCAATCACTTACCACCAAAAGCAATGGAGCCTGAACAAATTCAAAGAATGGTGGATGACGCCCTCAATGCCAAGATGGAAGAAATAAAAGAGGCCCTGGCTGAGACCATGAAGAATCAATTGGCTGTAATTTTAGAAAATAATGCTGAAGCATCTGCTAGCACTAAGAAGCCAAAGGACAAAGGGAAGGCTAAAGTTGGTAAAGTGGTTTTTGATGATGATAAGGTGATCATTGATGATGATGATGATTGGGCTCAATACTTCCAAGATCCTCAAGACAAAAAGAAAGAATCGAAGATTGTTGAAAGATCAGCTATGGAGAAAACTGAAACTTCTGATGTTGAAAAGATGATTGCAGATTTGGAAAAAAAATTTGAGAAGAAGCTGAAAACCGAAGAAATGTCTGAAGTTGACAAATTATTTGAGCTAGACGATGAAGTTCCATACAAGTTCAAGATGCCATCCTTTGCAAAGTTTGATGGAACCGAAAATCCTCACCTCCATGTGAAGCAGTATATCACTGCTATGGAGTCTACCCGAGCTACTAAGGCTCAAACTCTAAGGTACTTCATGCTCTCATTGGACCCTGTTATCCAAAATTGGTTCAATACCTTAGATGATGGAACACAAAAAGAATTGGGATCTGCTATACAAGGCCTTCATCCAAGAATATGGATACAATGGCAAGATGGAAGTTACCTTAATAGAAGTTAAGTCCATTAGACAAAGGCCAAATGATAATTTTGTGGACTATGTGAAAAGATGGAGGAATAAGGCTGCTTTACTCAAGAAGAGGCCCGATGAATCTGATTAAATAAGGATGATTGTGAGAGGGGTGTTGCCTAGTCTTCATGAAAGGATGTCTCATACACTCATCCGTGATTTCAAAGATCTTCTCTAAGTTAGTTTGCAAATCAAAGAATGGGAAAAGGAGAAGAATCACTTTTCAATAAGAAGGAATGAGAAAGGGAATTACCAGTCTAAAAATCAAAGCACACGAAAAAATTTGATGTTAATACAACTGGTCAAGCAAATAGAAGGCAGTTTTCAAATCTAGGAAAGCCTTTGTCTTGGGTCTTCAACAAGCTACAAAAGAAGGAATTATTACAACCATTGGCCCCCCGACCTTTGCCAAATCCTTTACCCCCAAAATTTGATACTAAAGCCTTTTGTGAGTTTCATCAGACAAAAGGACATGAGACAGACAAATGCTTATGACTAAAACATGAGATCCAAAATTTAATTGACAGTGGTAAGCTGCCTGAGCCTGATAAGCCCAGCACAAAAGATAATCCTTTGCCAAGGTTCAATAGAGTGCCACCACCAGCAACCTTCATGGTAGGAAAAGGATTGGAAGAAGATTTTGTCTTATCCTCTTTTCAAGATGGGAATGTTGAAGATATGAAAGGAGAAGGAGCTTAACTCAATAAACTTTCCTTAGCTTGAATATTGCTTTATTTTGCTTGGAATAATTATGTTTTTCAAATTATGTTTGTTTGAATAAATTACTTTCATCAAAAATTTTATTGGTCTTTCTTCATTTTGGTGCTCAACCAATGAGGAATCTAGCTTGATATTTATAAATTAATGTATCTAGGCATCATTACTTGAATGACTTTACTAGGTGAGGAAATTGCTCTATAGCATTGAGTTGTGTATGCTTACTTAGAGAGGGTTCCTGCATAATTACCTTTGTCTAGGTCCTAGTCAGTCTTAGAACATGTTTTGACAAACTTTTGAGGCAAAATTAAACTCTACATATTTTAAGAGAGAAATGATCTAGGCATTGTTTGGTTAGTCAACAACTAGTATCCACCCAATTAAGTAGCAATCTCTAGTTGTCCCTTTGAGCCTTCATAAAATTTTAGCTTTCTTTTTATTTGCTTACAAACCCCAACAACCTACCCTAAGCTGTTGTTATACTTTTGACAAGTCTTATGATCACTAAGATGAAGAGGCAAGAAGATCAAAGAAAGAAATGAATAGTCAAGATCATAAGGATAGTTGATGTTCTCAAGACCATAAGGGTAGTTGAAGTTCACCTAATATCTCCAATCTATCAAGATAACATCAGAGTAACAAATGATTTAACCCTGTTAAAGAAGATTTATGTCATGCCACTCATCCATTATTAGAAAACCAAGTTGGTACAAACAAGACAACTCTTTTAGAGCTAGAACCAAAAAAAAAAGAAAAAGAAAAGAAAAAAGAAAAAAGAAAAGAAAAAGGACAAAAGAAAAAAAAGAAGAAAAAAGAAAATGAAAAAAAAAGAAAAAGAAAAAAAAAGAAAAAAAAAAGAAAAGAAAGGTAAAACCTAAAAAGGCGGTTGAAAAAGCCAATTGAGTTCTCTTTTACCTAAACAGCAAAAGGCTTCCATTTAGTTTATAAGGATAGTTTGACTTGAATTGGTCCAACCCAACCAAAGATTCGATCAAAACCAAAGAAAAAGGAGAAATGTCACCCAGTTTTTGAAAGTTCTGTACTTGACAGTCCTACAAGGAAGAAGGACAAAATGATAAAATATTCAAAGAAAGGGAAGAGTAAGAAAAATCAACAGAAAGAAAAGGGAGAAGAAGAAAAGAAATGAATTTGGGTACCAAACTTTTTGCAAAGGCAAAGACTATCCCAATCAAGATTCAGGTTAGCGCCAAAAAGAAAGAAGAATGTTCAAAGCTCTTTCTTTTCATGTTTCCAATTGCCTATGCTCCAACAAAAGTCATGGTGTGAGGGTTTGTCCATTGTGTCACATCAGCTCCAACTTACAAATGGCCTTCATTTAACCCATGTCCCTTATAGACCCCATTTCAAGCCTATAAAAGACCTATTGATCCTCTTGGTAGGTAGAATCTATTAGTAGAGATAGTTTGAATAAGCATGCATATGAGATAGACAATATTTAAATTCAATGAGACCTTTGGTCAAGTAATGTGTATGTGCCTATTAGAAGTGCAACAATTTCTTGCCTAAATAGAAATGATTCCCAAGTTTAGTACGGTAACTAGGGTTGTCATGTTATAGATATGTTAATTTGAAAATTGAGTCTTAAGGTAAATTGACATTGATTTGGAGAAGCCAACATTCGATTTCAAAAAAAAATTATTATTACAAAGCCTTCAAGTTAAGGGGAATATGTTGAACCATTAAACCTCAAAGGACACATTGGGCAAAGTAAATGATTATTGGCAAGGTTATGAAGAAGCTACTAACTAACATTCCAAAACATAGTTTGGAATGGATGTATCTCTGCTGCTTGGGGCCTCCATTATTCATGTTTTCAATATCTCAAAGATAAAAGCCATAAAAGTGAAACCTTCTGCCATTCCAGTGCAAGACTTGAACGGGCATCTGGAAGAAATCTATAAGAACATTTTAGCTGATAACCTCAGTCTCTCAGTTGATGGAACCATTATAAGTATTATTCATGCATATCATACATACATGAGCATATCACATCGCACTTTCTTATCTTGTATTGTCTATTCTTTGTCAAAGTGAAGAGCAAACACCCTATGAAGTAAAGAATCAAAAGAAGATATTGAATCAAGAGGGCATGGAAAGCCTATTTCTTGAGGAAGCTCCAGTCATTTTGCAAAAGAAGAAATACATGCTTGTCTAAAGAAATAGGCAATCTACAAACATCAACCAAAGCCCACATAAAAAATTTTGGGTTTTACCCTACACAGGGGCAAAGTTTCTCCCTTCTAAATTTTTGAGTTTATGCATGTACAAAATATGAGATAGACCTTATAGACCCCATTTGGGTTTATGCATGTCCCTTATAGACCCCATTTCAAGCCTATCAAAGACCTGTTGATCTCTCTTGGTAGGTAGAGTCTATTAGTAGAGATAGTTTGAATAAGCATGCATATGAGATAGACAATATTTAAACTCAATAAGACCTTTGGCCAAGTAATTTGTATGTGCCTATCAGAAGTGCAACAATTTCTTGCCTAAATAGAAATGATTCCCAAGTTTAGTACGGTAACTAGGGTTGTCATGTTATAGATATGTTAATTTGAAAATTGAGTCCTAAGGTAAATTGACATTGATTTGGAGAAGCCAACATTCGATTTCAAAAAAAAAATTATTATTACAAAGCCTTCAAGTTAAGGGGAGTATGTTGAACCATTAAACCTCAAAGGACACATTGGGCAAAGTAAATGATTATTGGCAAGGTTATGAAGAAGCTACCAACTGACATGCCAAAACATAGTTTGGAATGGATGTATCTCTGCTGCTTGGGGCCTCCATTATTCATGTTTTCAATATCTCGAAGATAAAAGCCATAAAAGTGAAGCCTTCTTCCATTCCAGTGCAAGACTTGAACGGGCATCTAGAAGAAATCTATGAGAACATTTCAGTTGATAACCTCAGTCTCTCAGTCGATGGAACCATTGTAAGTATTATTCATGCATATTATACATACATGAGCATATCACATCGCACTTTCTTGTCTTGTATTGTCTATTATTTGTCAAAGTGAACAGCAAACACCCTATGAAGTAAAGAATCAAAAGAAGATATTGAATCAAGGGGACATGGAAAGCCTATTGCTTGAGGAAGCTCCAGTCATTTTGCAAAAGAAGAAATACATGCTTGTCCAAAGAACTAGACAATCTACAAACATCAACCAAAGTCCGCATAAAAAATTATGGGTTTTAGCCTACAATGGGGGCAAAGTTTCTCCCTTCTAAATTTTTGAGTTTATGCATGTACAAAATATTTTAAGACTCACTTTCAATATTTTACCATGCAGGGGGCAAGGAGAAGATATGAAGGCTAGCTAAAAAAGGCTTAATTTTTTTGCAAAAGTGCAAAGGAAGAACAAAAAAGAATGGAAAAAGGAAAAAATTAGAATTCTTAAAAGAATGAAGATGCAAAAGATAAAAGATCAGTCCAGCTAAAAGAACTGAAGCCAGAGTAAAGACCTAATCTCCAATGGATAAAGATCCATGTTTCAAGGGTAAAGACCCGATTTCCAATGGATAAGATCCATTTTTCAAGGGTAAAGACCCGATCTCCAATGGATAAAGATCCATATTCAAGGGTAAAGACCCGATATCTAATGGATAAAGATCCATGTTTCAAGAGTAAAGACCCGATTTCCAATGGATGAAGATCTATATTTTAAGGATAAAGACCCAATCTCCAATGGATAAAGATCCATGTTTCAAGGGTAAAGACCCAATCTCCAATGGATAAAGATCCATGTTTCAAGGGCAAATACCCAATCTCCAATGGATAAAGATCCATGTTTCAAGGGTAAAGACCCGATCTCCAATGGATAAAGATCCATATTTCAAGGGTAAAGACCCGATTTCCAATGGGTAAAGATCCATTTTTCAACGGTAAAGACCCGATCTCCAATGGATAAAGATCCATATTTCAAGGGTAAAGACCCGATATCTAATCTAGTTTTGGTGGATAAAGACCCACAATCCGTTAAAGAATGGAACAACCAGTTAAGCCAAAATTCTCATATGATAAAAGGTCAATCAAACTCACCTCGGGTCCAGAACCCAAGTCTTCTTCGAGTCCAGAACCCAAGTCTTTTTCGAGTCCAGAACTCGAACCGGGTCTAGAACCCAAACCATCTCAGGTCCAAAACCCAAGTCTTTTTCGAGTTCAGAAACCATCTCGAGTCCAGAACCCAAGTCTTTTTCGAGTCCAGAAATCGAATCGAGTCTAGAATCCAAACCATCTCAGGTTCAGAACCAAGTATTTTTCGAGTCCAAAATCCAAACCATCTTGGGTCCAGAACCCAAGTATTTTCTGAGTCTAAAACTCGAACCGGGTCTATAACCCAAACCATCTCGGGTCCAGAACCCAAGTCTTTTCCAAGTTTAGAACTCGAATCGGGTCCAAAACCCAAAACCTAAACAGTCTCAGGAAAATTAAGTCTATTTTGTCAAAATTAAGTCTTGTTGCTTTTCACTCTCTTCTACTAAGTCTCAGATTGTTCAAGCAGGGGGCAAACTGTAGACCCTTAATTTTTGGCCCAGTTAAATCTGATAGCCTAAAATAATTTTTGTGGAATTTTAATTATTTTAATAATATTTTAGTTACTTATAATATTTAATAGTTATTTTTAATAAAAATAAAAAATATGAAAAAATATAAAAAATCAAAAGGATCGGCGAGCAACGCGCGGCAGCCCATTTTGCCGCAGAAATTGTCTACTGCGAATTGGGCAGTGCCCAATTCACCACAGCTGGGCTTGCCCGGTTCTGTGACGAACTGGCTTGCCCAGCTAGCCCATAGCGCCCATAGCTCGCAGTAATTTTTGCCAACGTAGCCCGGGCCCAACAGCCCGTGCGCTGCCAATTTTTTTATCAAACCTTATTTTACTTGGTTTTGTAGTTTTTCCTAAATAGATAGTATTTCCTTAATAAAATAGGATTAACATTTTATTTTTCCTATAAATACCAAATTAAAACATGAGAAAAGGAGGACAAAAAAAAAGAGAAAACCCTAGATGGGAAAAAAAGAGAAAACCCTAGAGAAGAAAAAGAAAAAGAAAAAGCAAAGCAGAGGGGTCGGCAATTAGATTTAGAGGAGTAAAAACAGCAAGGCAGAAAACAGCAAAAATAAATTATCAACAATCGAGGAATAAACAACCAACATTCATCAACGAACAAAGGCAGTGATCACTATCTTTGATCTTTGCTCGGCCAGAAATAAATATTGATGCAAGCAGTAGCTTGGAGCCAATAAATAATTCGGTGGACCCTTCAACGCAGGTTTTGTGTCTTAATCTTGAATTTGCTTAAACATTCTATTGTTATATCATTTTTGCTCTTACTGGTTTTCATTTTTTTATTTTTGTTATCACTTTGATTCAATAGTCTAAATTGATAAACCCTAATTATATATTTTGTTCATTATTGTTTCATCCAATAGCTCAAAAATCCAGAGAATTCCAAATCCTAATCCATCTTATAAATCCAAAAGCTCCGAACTATTTTCTTAATCATCTAAACCCTAACTTATTTTTCCAAAACTTCCAAATGTCTTCTTAATTCTCCAAACTCTAATCTTCTTTACAGTTTCTAAAAACTTTAATCTTAATTATTTCTATAAAACTCTAAACTATTTTCTTAAATCCTAAGATTGAATATATTTTCCAAAATATCAAAAACCCTAAACAATCTTATTAATTCTCAAAACCCTAACCCCAGTGTCTTAATTCCTTAATTTTTCTAAACCTTAATTTTCTTAAAACCCAATCCAGTAAACCCGAGTTTTCCTAAACCCTAATTCTTAAAACATCAAAACTTTCTGACAAGTTCATCAACACCCTAAAGCCCTAATCTAGTGAACCTAAAACCCAATCTAGTAAATCTAAAATCCTAATTCTTAACTCAGTAACCATAATCCAGTGAACCTAAAACCCATTCCTTTAAAATTATAAACCCTAATGTCTTAAGATTCAAAACCCCAATTTCATGATGTTACCCCTAAACCCTAATTTGATTAACCAAAAATCTTACTACTTTCTTAAATTTATAAAACCTTAATCCATTCCATTTTGCTAAAAATCCTCACAGTATCCTAAATAATAAGTTTAATAATTTTAAAATCCCAAAACCCTAAATATTAATTAAAGAACCCTAAATTGAGACATAAACCTAAATTTATGTCTTTATTTGCTTTATTTAATTTTAGATTTGATTATGTAGTTTATTATATGTTTTGATGGTTGATTTATTTAATTTCAATGCTTGATTTATTTAATTTATCATGGATTGATTTTTTTTATTATTATGATTATTATTTGTTTGTTTTGGTATTAAAATTTTAAGAGATATGTTTCCATTATTGGGTACCTCATTAATTAATTTTCATGTAATTTAAATTGCTTTTATATTTTGAACCAATGTAAAGGACATGTTTCCACCTTTTGGTGGGTGTCCTATTTAGTTTTAGACATGGATGTTGTAAGGACATGTTTCCATCCTCGGATGGGTGTCCATTTATTTGTTTTGTTTGGAAATTTCTTTGATTTTAATATAATGATGCTTTATTTTAATTATTGCATGTAGTATGGATAATATTGTCATATTTAAGAATTTTATAATATTAAGACCTGCAAAGGAGTCAATAACTTATGATCAAGATGATGAAGTTCTCGGAAGTTGACAAATTATTTGAGCTAGACGATGAAGTTCCATACAAGTTCAAGATGCCATCATTTGCAAAGTTTGATGGAACCAAAAACCCTCATCTTCATCTGAAGCAGTATATCACAGCTATGTAGTCTGCCCGAGCTACTAAGACTCAAACTCTAAGGTACTTCATGCTCTCATTGGACCCTATTATCCAAAATTGGTTCAATACCTTAGATGATGGCACACAAAAGAGTTGGGATCTGCTATATAAGGCCTTCATCCAATAATATGGATATAATGTCAAGATGAAAGTTATCTTAATGGAAGTTGAGTCCATTAAACAAAGGCTAAATGAGAATTTTGTGGACTATGTGAAAAGATAGAGGAATAAGGCTGCTTTGCTCAAGAGAAGGCTTGATGAATCCGATCAAATTAGAATGATTGTGAGAGGAGTGTTGCCTAGCCTTCACGAAAGAATGTCTCATACACTCATTCAGGATTTTAAAGACCTTTTGCAAGCTGGTCTATAAATTGAAGAGTGAAAAAGAGAGAAAAACTGCTTTTCAACAAGAAGGAAGAAGAAAGGAAACTACCAGTCTGGTAACTAAGGCATGCAAAAGGCAATTGATGTTAATGCTACTGACTAAGGAGGAAGAAGGAAGTTTTCAAAATTGGGGAAGCCACTGTCTTGGGTCCTCAATAAGCTACAAAAGAAGGGATTCTTACAACTTTTAAATCCTCATCCTTTGCCTAACCCTCTCCTACCTAATTTTGACACTAAAGCATTTTATCAATTTTATCAAATGCAAGGGCACGGCATGGATAGATGTGTGAGGTTGAGGCATGAGATCTAAAATTTGATTGATAGGGGGAAGCTGCCCTAGCCCAACAAGCCAAACACCAAAGATAATCCATTGCCAAGGTTCAATAGAGTACTACCACACGACCTTCATTATTGGAGGAGGTTTGCATGAAAGTTTTGTCATGTCTTCTTTCCAAGATGTTGATGAAGAAGCAACCAAAAAAGAATTGGTATTTAGCAAAGTTGAACAAACTATGGTGGGTAAAGAAGTAGCAATCTGTGTTGTGAATGAGTTTTGGCGTTCAAGTGATAGTGATGACGATCTTGTACCCAAGAAGGAGGAATGGACCTGGTTCGAGCCCGAAAAAGATGAAGTAATGAACACAAGATCCGGTAAGCCTTATGCAAGGCCACAACCTAAGGAGGTAGAAGTAAATAAAGGAAAGGAAGTCGAAGTAGGGAACAAAGAAGAGGAAGATGATAATGTGCTTAAGCAATTGAAGAGAACCCAAGCAAGTGTTAGCATTTGGGACTTATTGGCTACTTCTAAAAAGCACCGTGAAACTATGGCCAAGGCCTTGGCTAGCATGCCAATTTCCACCTCCGTAACACCGGAGGAACTGATTAACTTCATAAAAGTTGAAGGAGTAATGAAGTGTGAAGAAGTTCAAAAGAAGATCGAAGTTAATATGGGATTGGTATCTTTCTCAGATGCAGATTTACCGAAAGAAGGGAGAGATCACATTAGCCCTCTCTTTATTAAAGTGGAAATCGAAGGAAAAAGAACTCCATGTGTAATGGTTGATGATGGGTCCGCCATAAATGTTTATCCACTTAAAATATTGCCACAACTAGCTATGTCAACGAGGGATCTAAGCCCAACCGAGGTAACCATTCGGGCTTATGACAACACCAAGAGGCATGCCAAAGGAACTTTCAAAGCTGTTGTAAAGGTTGGTCTAATTGAATCTATTATTGAATTTGTTGTTTTGTATATACCTGTTACCTTTGCTCTACTTTTGGGAAGACCATGGTTTTATCCTCTCGGTGGAGTTCCTTCCACCCTTCATCAAAAGATCAATTTCTCACGGTTGTCATTGAGGAAGAGAATAATGAGGTTGTTAATGCTCTAATGATTGAGAGGCCTTTCAATAGTTTCCAAGTAGCTGCAATTTCTGATGATGAAGTAGTGGACTCTAAGGTCTTGAACATGATCAAGAACATGAGCTACCTTCCCGGAGCTGGTCTTGGAAAGGAAAAGGCCGGTGTGACAAAGCTTCTAGATTTTAAGACTTAAACTTCTAAGAAAGGGTTGGGGTATGAAGAAGCTAGAAGAGATGTTCCTTCAAAGAAGAATGAGAAGATGAGCTTCCCACCACTTGAAAAAGTATTTGTCAAAGCTCCTAACATGGGACCACTCCAAGGAAAGCCCAAGCCAATCATGTTCATGGAAAAGTTGATCACGGATTTTGAAATTTTTGCTGATGTTGCCGAGCTAGTGGAACAAGTAAAGAAAGAGCTCACCATGCCAGCCAACAAGGAACCCTATCCAGAAAGGAAGAAAGAAGGTATCCTGAAAGATGAGAAAACTCCAGAGGAGATGCTGCCCTGGTTGAAGAGAAATTTGAAGATGTTATACTTTATGATTTCAAGAACAATGATTTTGATTTTGATTTTAATTTGTCTACTTTGTAAGAGGATGATGATGTTTTGTTTTCCAAAATGAATGCAATAAAGTCTGATTTTGCTTACTTGTGTGATGTTTCTCCTGATGGTTGCATACATTCTAATAGTGGCTACATGAGCATCTTTAATATTAACTCTGTTGATACACAATCATTAAATTTGGGAAAAACCAAAAATCCTAAAAACATTAGCATAGCATCCGACCTTACTCCTGATGAGAGAGAGAGATTTGAAAAAGCATTTACAAAATATGAAGAAGTAATTTCTTGGTCTATTGAGGATATGCCTGGAATAGATCGAGACATAGCCGAACACCTGATTCCTACTTACACCCACATGAAACCTATTAAACAAAAGCTTAGGTGATTAAGACCTGAATGGGTTGAATTGGTTAAAGAAGAGGTCACTAAACAAATACAAGTAAAGTTCCTTTAACTGATAGATTATCCAGATTGACTAGCCAACATAGTACCCATGCCAAAGAAAGATGGAAGAATTAGGGTCTATGTGGACTATAGAGATTTAAAAAAGGCTTCCCCTAAAGATGATTTTCCGTTACCCCATATAGATGTTCTCACTGATAGTGCAGCCTCTAGCGTGCTACACTCGTTTGTAGAAAGATTTTTCGAATACAACCAAGTGTTAATGGCCTAAGAGGATAAAGCCAAAACTGTTTTCATTACTACATGGGGTATATTTTGTTATAAGGTGATGTCGTTTGGATTATAGAATGATGGAGAAACCTACCAAAGGATGGCCACCACATTATTTCATGACATGATGCATAAAGAAGTTGAAGTATATGTTGATGATATGATGGAAAAATTATATACAAGGTAACAACACTTTCAAAACTTAGAATTATTCTTTGATAGAGCATTAAAGTATAAGCTAAGATTAAATCGAAGAAGTGTGTGTTCGGGGTGACCTCAGGCAAATTGTTGGCACATGTGGTTGGTCCAAATGGCATTGAGATTGACCCTGACAAAGTTAAAGCAATCAGGGATATGCCAGCCCCCAAGACAGAGAGAGAAGTTTGGGGATTCAATGGTAGATTACAATACATTAGCAAGTTTGTAGCAAAACTCACCACAATCTGTGAACCTATCTTCAAATTGCTTAAAAAGAATCAGTCAATCCTGTGGAATGAAGAGTGTCAAAAGGCCTTTGAGCAAATAAAGGAGTATTTACTGAATCCACCTATTTTGAAACCACCTAAACCCGGTAACCCTTGTTACTATACTTAGCAGTAGAAGAAGAGTCAATAGGAGCTATGCTAGCACAAGCAGATGATTCAGGGATTGAGCACACAGCTTTCTATTTGAGTAGAAAGCTCCTACCTTATGAAATTAAGTATAGTATCGTTGAAAAGACCTGCATAGTTGTGGTTTGGTCTTCTAAGAAGTTGCGGCATTACTTTCAATCTTATAGTGTGCAAGCAATTTCCAGGTTGGATCCAATGAAGTACTTAAGGGAGACACCCTCTTTGATTAGGAAGTATGGACGATGGTTGATAATATTAGAAGAATTTGAGATTGAGTATGTAACCAAAAAAACAATCAAAGGTAGAACAGTTGTAGAATTCCTAGCCCAACAACCATTATGCAAAGCGAAGAGGTAGTCTTGGAATTTTCAGATGAACATTTAGAGGCCATTGAAGTACAACGATGGAAAATGTATTTTGACGGGGTAGTGAATAGGAAAGGAGTAGGTTTGGGAGTAATACTAGAATTGCCTGAAGGGAAACTTATCCCTTTAGCCAAGAAGTTGAAATTCAGGGCAACCAATAATATGGTTTAATATTAAGTATGTATCTTTGATTTGGAAACCCTAAAGATTATAAAGGTGGATAAGGTGAAAGACTTTGGCGATTCATTGCTAGTAGTATTCCAAGTAAATGAAGAGTGGGAGTTGAAAGAAGAGAAATTAAAACCATACCACCATTACTTGACCATGATGAAGAAGAACTTTAAGGAGTGCAGGTTTATACACCTACCAAGAGAAGAAAACCAGATGGCTAATGCCCTAGCCACATTGGATTTGGTTTGGGAAAATCCTGTCAACTGATTTCTCAAGCTCTGATTTTGACCAGTTCATCAACTCCTTGCTATGAATATGAGACAATCAAGGAAACTGATACAAATCATGATGCGTGGTATGATACTATAAGACAATTTTTGGAGGAAAGGGAATACCTGTTAGGGGCAACAAAGAAAGAAAGAAGAGCCATAAGGCAGTGTTCCTTACAATATATCACCTTCCATGGAGAGTTATATTGAAGATGATCTGATGGGGTGCACTTGAGATGTTTAGGGAAGCCTGAATAGGAGCATATAATGTCAGAAATACACACAGGAAGTTGCGATTCACTCATGAGTGGTTTAGCCCTAGTTAAAAGGATAATTCAACAAGGTTACTACTGATTGACCATGGAGAGAGAATGTACTGAGTTCGTAAAGAAATGCCAGCAATGTCAAATGTGTGGTAATTTGAATCACATGCCTCCTAAAGAATTACATTCTATGTCTTCACCCTGGCTCTTTGCCACTTGGGGGATTGACATTATAGGAGAGATACATCCGACAGCCTCAAATGATCACCATTTTATTGTAGTAGTGGTAGATTATTTTTGAAAATGGGTCAAAGTCGAATCTTTCAACAAACTGGGGGCAAGTCAAATGGCTAGATTTATTGAAAAGAATCTCATCTGCGGATATGGGGTCCCACACAGTATGGTATCAGACAATGGGGTACATTTTCAAGGTGTAGTTGAGGACTTATTCTTAAAGTACCAAATCCATCATCACCAATCCTCTCCTTATAGACCAAAGGCCAATGTTGCAGTAGAAGCAACCAATAAGACAATTAAGCAGATCCTGTCCAAGATGACCAAAACATACATGGATTGGTGATGCAGAACAAGCGTGCGAACACTGACTGGAATGACACTGTTCTCTTTGGTTTACAGGATGAAAACAGTTTTTCCAATTGAATTTGAGATCAAATCATTGAGAGTAAAGCATTGTATCATCATCAACTGTATCAAAGGAAGATAACTCAGGCCTATAATAGAAGGGTTAAAATCAGAAAGCTCAAAGTTAGTGATTTAGTGTTGAAACAATGTAAGCCTAACGTATCATATCCAAGAGGGAAATTTTAGGCCTAGCTGGGAAGGGCCATATGTTGTGAAATAAGTCATGAACAAGGGCACAATGAAGTTATCAAACATGGACGAGAATGAGTTTAGCGAGCTAGTGAACATTGACAGGTTGAAGAGGTTTTATGTGTAAAAAAAAAGAAGAGAGCTCGATAGCTTGAAAACCCAAAAGGGCAGCCTAGGAAAAAGTTAGAGTAGTCCGCTAGTTCCCAAAACCTAAAAGGGCGGGCTAGGCAATAATTAGGGCTAAGCGAGAGAAAATCGTCAATTAGAAAACTCGAAAGGGCTAGTTGGCAACAGGAGTGATCTTGTATATGCTGGCTTTATGTTTCGTTGTTCCCAAATTTAATAAAGTAAAATTAATATTAAAATTATTCTATGTGCACTATTTTATGTATTTGACTATATATGGATAAAATAAATAAACACAATAGCAAAAGGTGATGACAAATTATAAAGGAAAAGAAACATCTCTTATTATTACTTTTATTACTTTCATCCTAACAATACTCTTTCTAAAGAAATTGACAAATGTAAAATCTATGGTAGACAATAAGTGTAGCGTGCAGGCCAGCTTTGCTTCAGTCGATCCAAGTAGGTTTTTATCAGACAAGCATGTCCAAATCAGGAGAAAAATTAGAATCTCAAGACTCAGCTCCATACTAACGATCAAGCCAGCGAGAATCATAACAAGTATCTCGACGAAGAGCAGCAAAAGGAACATACATCAAGTACGTCCGAATGGTGATATGAGAAATCTTCTACCAAGGTACTAACAAATGGATGTTGACTTCAGCACGAGAATGGATCCAGTCAACCCAGTCGACATATGAAGAAGCAGGGTGGACTAGTTTCCTGGCAGAGAGATGTCGCGGCAGATATCTGGAAAAATCCATAGTTGGAGTATTGAGCAAGCAAAGATGCTCCTGAAGCCAAATCTGTAAGCACAAGAAAAGAATTAAAAAAAGAAATAAAAAAGAAAATAAGAAAAAAAGGGGTCCACTAAGTTGAAAATCCACAAGGGCGGCTTAGGCAAAAAGTAGGATAGCTAGCTAGCTCTGAAAACCCACAAGGGCGGACTAGGCAAAAATTAAAGGAAAATAAAGAAACCTAAATTGAAAACCTGAAAGGGCAGTTTAGGTAATTCTCCTGGTCATTCTCCTTTACAATCTTGATTTAAGTTGGTATAGTCCAACTAAAGTCTCAGCTAAGATCATGGGTATCGGTGATAAGCCTCCTTCCATTTGGTCCATGATATCCAATACTTATGGATCAATATCAACATCAGAAGAAACAAGAAAAAATTTGCCAAGCAAGCATAGATTAAGCATATGTCCCCATGCCTTAGTAGGAGCCAAGTGAGAAAGGCAAAAGTCAATTAAGGGACCAAGCAGAATCTTCTCACCTCTCATCAACTGTAGAACTTCGGGCTTTGAAAGTTGAAATAACATTTGCATCTTTGTTGAGTCTTAGAAATCAATATAGGTAATGCCATTGGTTGATTTCTTGGATACCCAAGGATGGCCTCAAATTCTTTAATCATGGGACATATCTCAAAGCCATTAATCTCAAATGGCCTAGAATTCATATTCCAAAAAGAAGCCATGGCATGCAAAAAAGAATGATCCAATTTAATATTTTGAAAACACTTCAAAGTATCAATTTTTGACCATGATATTTGTTTCCAATGAATGGCATTCATTGTAACACCCCTATACCTTGTATACGTACACAGCATGCTAATACGATCGTAATATACGTATACTGAATATAGAAATGCCACGATATACTTAACAAATGACTCATCCCTTTTCAAAAACATGAACAAATTTAAATCATTTAAAAGAAATTATAAAAGACAAAAGATAAAATGTTTATTTAAAAGCAGCAAAAAATATAACAAATATTTACAAATACTTATACATTAAAACTCAAGTTTTACAAAACATAAAGTATATACATGTTTGGCAGTATTTCTTTGATCTTTAAGCTTCAATATCAACACCTCAAATCTAGACTCTACTCGGCCTAGAGGAACTCTCCGGTTCTTCCCTATCACCTGCGCGATAAACCACAATCGCGCTAAGCCAACTGCTTAGTGGTACAAACTACAATGATATCATGCTATAATGAAATGCCAATGTCATACTTTCCAACATACAAGTGATTCTCAAGAATCTCATATTTCATGACATTACCTTTCATTGTATCAAACAATTGTGTCATCAATCATAGGAAATATTAAACTCAAAATAAGCATAGATCTCATTATTTATTTATTTCATCATTTATAAATCACATTGAAAACAAAGACAAGCAAAAGCCCAAAAAGAAACTAATATGTTATTCAAAGTTCAGAGTTACTACTTTGGTCCATATCATAATCATCAAGCCCGTAGGCAATATGTATGTATATCTCTATCCATGGATAGTGTAACAGACCCAGTCTCTTGGACCTCAACCCGGTTAGAACCGAGGAAATCTTTAACCCTACTAGACTATTACTGTTTTTGAGGCTTACGACCCAGTCTTTTCACCCCAAAAACATCACATTTCACATTTATCATTTCCCATTTTTCAACTGGATTCGGCTTACGACCCAGTCTTTTCACCTATCCAGTGATTCATTGGCATGCCGCCAAACTCAGAACTCTGAAAGTTGAATAACACATTAGGCACACAATATTTTCATTTATTTATATCTTTGTACATTTCTTTCTCAATTCATTTCATTCTCATAAGCAAATAGGCAATCATGCCTCCATTATCTCATTTGCATTATCATAGCCAACAATCATGGCTTCTTTTCACATCAAGATAGTATACATATATATCATCAATTGCATTGAACATCACATAGGCAAACATGCCTCAATCATATCATTTATATCATTATAACCCATCACATTGGTTTCACAACTCAATATGTCTCAATTCATCATTTAAGTACTCACAATCAATTACATTGAACATCCAATAAGAATGATCATCATTGATATATATATACATAGCAATTTACCTTATTCGTAGATTTATAATCTTCAACATACATTCCATATAATCCACATTGTACACAACATAGCATTATTCATATGCATCATCAATGTTCACATTATATCCATCATAACATTATTAATAAACATCAACAATACGTTAGATTTCTTAACACATTTACAATCAAATGTATGTTAAGTCTCAACATCATATGAATGTATGCAATAATGTAGTTTGTACTTACCTTAAGCACCACTTATACAAATCTATACACTTCTCTCTCTAAGAATTCTTCACTTCTTAATTTAGGGCAAATCACCTTCTTCCAAAACCTAGTCCAAAAATGATACAATACATGAATTCCAATACAATTTATCACTTATTAACCTCATCTTAGACCTTTAGATCACAAATTACCAATCAACCCCACATACTAGAGCCCACGGCCGTGGCCAACCCAACCCCCACGGGCGTGGGTTAGAGAATGGTTCTGCCTCCCTTGCTCCAAACCTCCACGGCCATGGCTACAAATGGCCACGGCCATGGCAAACAAGGGCCACGGGCGTGGCATCCAAAATGCCTCTGTTTCTGACCAAATTCACATATTCTATGCTTACAACTCCAACAAACACCAACAACATGAAAATCTATGAAAATAATTAACCAAACTCAACATCTACCACAATCATCAACTCAAAACCCTAATTCAAACTCAACTCAACACTTCCAAAACCAACACCAATTTAACTTCTTATTTTTAATTCAATCCCAACACATACAAACACACCACAATCAAATAAAATCACACTATCAAAAATCCCCAAATCAACTCAAACCCAACTTCAATAAAAACAAGAAAAGTCAAGAGAGAACTTACCAAAGTTGATGAAGCTTCAAAATTTTCCAACTCAATCACTTGATTCTTCCTTCAATTAGCTCTTAGAATTCAAAAACCCTCTTTTGCTCTCTTGCTTCCTTGATGTCCGGCCAACACAAAGAGAAAGGAAAAGAAAATGAAAAAGTGTAAGAGACAAAGTCAAATTTCTCATCTCTTTAAACCTCCACCAAGTATTCCAAATAAGACAATTACTTAAATACCCTCTTCTATCTATTTAACTCCCTTTCCCTTACTTTCCTTTTTAGTAATTTCACACATAACAAATTAAATATCTTCTTTAATTGACCTTCCATTTTGACTTGTATATATGTTGTATATATTTCCATATACACAACATATACACTTTCTTTTAAATTTCTTTTCTCTTTCAAATTTAACATATACATTCAATACAATTACAAGAATAATATCAAAACTTCTAGGGCATACTTTGGGATATTACATTCATACTTTTAAATAGACATTTTATTTTCTTTAAATTGAGTTCGATCATTTTTATTAATTGAAGGGAATTTGGAATTGTTAAAAGGAATTTTGATGCTGAAATTAAAAATTCGTGGAAAATTTCCTAGCTTCTATATGAGGTCATGGCATGGAAAAAGATTTATATATGATGATTGGCTATTCCACAATTTACAAGGAATAGCTTGAGACCGAGATGCGCAAGGATAGGAAGTTGGCAACGAATCAGTTTTGAGTTGCCACGTTGCCTTTTTTTTTTGTAAATAAATGCTACTGTGAAAATTTTGAATGTGAAGAGGAAAGACCAATAATTGTAGCGTAGAAATAATAATGATAAAAATAAATAAATAAATAAAAGTCAAAAGTTACAGTAAAAGTGCAAATTATATATCATCATTATTATTTTTATTATACAATATTTCCTCAATTAATACAATAATGATAGATCACTGAGAAGGAGGTGGTGGATCATGATTAAACAAAGCCCTAAAAAAGTCATCGCCTGTTGGAGGAGGAGGCATATCACCTATCCCGAGTCCACCTGAAGTAGGGGCACCTGAATCTCTATGACCTTGGATTCAGATCTGTAACGGTCCTCATCCAAAGTAGATGAAAGGATCTCATGGTCATCAGCTTGGGGTTCTCTAGATGATGAAACACCAGGATCTCTCACCCATTAAATCGAAAGTCTCGAAAATCTTGCTCTGACTGGTGATATAATTTTTTAAAATGGGCAACATATTAACGACTAGCAGCTACCTCTTCTTGAAGTTTCTTATTTTATTCCATAAGCATCCGCTGTGAGTCAGAAGAAAACATGCCAAGTAATTCATATCAATACCCTGTGGATGAGGCGGGATCTCCGGTTAATTAGAATGAGCAAATGGAGGAGCGATAAAGGAAGGTCTAGCCTCATGACCAAATGAGCCACCAGCCTACAACAATCATTAAATATCAAAAAAAAAAAGTTAAGAAAGAAGCAATTGCAATGGAAAAATGGTAAAAGTTTATCGAAGAGGTGCTAGCCCCGAGATGCGGAATGGACCCTCCTCCCTCTCCGTGATACTCTTCTTCATCGCTATCCTTCTTTTCCTCGGGATGCCAATAGGAGATACTTAAATCTCCAGGATGCAAACAGGAGATGCATCAAAGTTCAAGAGTCCTACTCGAATAAACTGGGTATATGATGCACCCGATGGATAGAGAAAGGTTTCAACATCATAACCATGCCGAGCTAACCACCACTCATTCTCTAGCATTGATGCGATATTTAAAGTATACTCTGGGCAATTCATCTGGATCCTCTGCCGCTCGGGACCAAGGAACCACTTATACACTCTCTTCCCTAGAAACCAGCCACTAGACACAGGGCCGACAATCACTCGGCGGGCATGTTGAAAAGGCAATGTGGCATTCATGGAAGAAGTCCAGTTCATCCCCTCTTCTATGTTCCACCAAGCCAAATTGACTTACAAAATGACATAAGGTAAGTGAACTTTTATATAAATTTTAAAGTACACTAATACTATTTTACCTGGCCCCATGTTAAGCAACTCAAGAGATAGCGCTGGGTGTGCACATGGTGAGAACCTGGAATTGCTACATAGTCTGACAACAAAAATTCAATCTCGGATACCCAACTCTCTCTTAGGAAATGCCAGGAATCCTTACAAGATTATGCTCATATGCCCATACCTACAACAACAATGAAAATCAAATTCATGCAAGAATAAGAATGGAATTGACATTGCTGGAAGAATAGTACCTCGACAACCACCATGAAACCAACGAAAGACTTCTTATTTCTGCAACTCTTGTCTAGTCCATGATAGAGACAGGCAAGGCCAACTTCACCCCATCCATAAAGCGGTACCATACTCAAGTCAATAAGGGCCCTCAACACCGACAGATGGATGGCAGATTCGGTGCTGCATAAAATAGTCGACCTAAGTAGATACAGTAAAAATTCTCTAGCATAATGTTTGGTTGTTTCCCTACTAACCCATCCTTTATATTTCATCCAATAATTTTGAATCGGCTTAATTTTTATCTTGAAAGGCCCTTTTAATGATGGTTCTATACCGGTTAACTATTGGACTTCTTTAAATGTTAGAATATCATTGGTAAGAGGGACCGAAAGGCCATAATACCGGATACAAGTTATGGATGTATAATCAACTGGGCCAATGGTCATCTCTCCTATAGGTAGGTGAAAAGTATGGGTCATGTCCATCCACCGCTCTAACAATGCTTGAATTATACTCCTGTCTATCGGACACTCCTCAGATGGTAATTGCAAGATAAAGCTTTCAAAACCGCAATCTTGAAAAATCCATTTTACCTGAGAGGGTGCTACATCATACCATTGTCGGGCTTTCTAGACACATCCTCCACCTCGGATAACACAACGATCGCGCTAACACGAAGCCAAGTAAGTTAACACAAGGTAAGTATATCATCATACCAATACCACTGATTTATAAACTAATTTTATTCGTTATGTTCTATTTTAATCTATGTAATATCCTAATGTATGCCCTAGAAGTTGATTATGTTGTTGGTTTAACATTGGATTGAATGTATATATTATGTGATAAGAAAAGAAATTGGTAAAAGAATGTTTATGTATATGTGTTTTGGGAAAGAAAAGAGGGTGTAGAGAGAAGTGTATATATTGTTTATAT
Organism: Garcia nutans; assembly: GCA_947685225.1. Taxonomy (NCBI): domain Eukaryota; kingdom Viridiplantae; phylum Streptophyta; class Magnoliopsida; order Malpighiales; family Euphorbiaceae; genus Garcia; species Garcia nutans. The sequence goes on from CANTUV010000044.1 coordinate 25,475,192, forward strand.
GCTTGTATAATTAACATATACATAAGTCAAAGGGAGAGACAATGGAAGAGAGATATTTATTTTGTGAGGGTAAAATTACTTAAATGGGCTTATAAGAGACAAGAGTTAAGTTAAATGGTTAAGGGTGTTTTGGTAATTACTTGAATTGAAACTCTTGGTGGAGATTTAAAGAAGAAAAGAGGTTTGACTTTCTTCATTTTTCTCTTCTTCCATTGTTGTGGCCGGCTCCTCCATAGACAAAGGAAGGCAAGAGACAAAGTGAAGATCTTAAGGAGTTAAGCTCAAATTGAAGAAAGATTGAAGTGATCAAGTGTTGATTCAAGAAGTTTTTAACTAAGGTAAGATCTTCCCTTTGATTTCTTTTATTCTTTTGAAGTAGTATTTGAAATTCATTAGGGTTTGTTGAATTGATGATGGGATGTGGTTGTGTTGTGTATTCAAGTGTTAAATTTGGTCTTAAGTTAAGAATTTAAATAGGTGTTGTTGTTGGAAGCGAAGGATGTTGATTTTGGAAGATGGAGAAGGATGTTGGTTTAGGATTTTGAAGTGGTTGTGTTTAAATGTGATGTTAATGTGTTATTAAAGTGATTATTGTGATGATTGTGTAAGATATGTGTTTATGTTATTGAGTGTACCCATTTGAATGAATTTGTGTTGTGCATGATATGTTAAAATGCATTTAGAAGATGGTTGGACACATTTAGGGTTTGGTTTTCAAATGACACGGCCAAAAGCAAGGAGAGACACGGCCAAGCCAAGAAAACTTGGGCGTGTTGGAAGGATTTTTGGGAGACACGGCTGTGTCTATTGCCTGTGTTCACTACTGGATGTTGGTGTTGGGAGACACGGCCACAAGCTTGTCCGTGTCCCTTGCCCATGTTGCTTACTGTCAAATTGAGGTTGAGTGACACGGCCACAAGCTTGGCCGTGTCCCTCAAGTGTGCTGCCCGTGTCCCTCAAATGTGTTAGATAAGGTTTTGATCCTTTGTTCTTTTTGCATTGTTTTGGTTCTTCAAAGGTAATTGGGTACCTAAACTTAAACCTAGACACACTTAAATCAATGAATGACATAAACAAATGAATGTGTAAGGTCCTAAAGCTATGAACAATGGTATGTTATATGTATTGTGAATCTTGTAAATGATAATGTGTGATATGGATAATGTACTTTGAAATGCTATATGCATATTATGAATTGAGATGTGAAATGTGATGCAAAGCCATTGTGATTGGCTATGATGATGATGCAATTGAAAGAAATAAGGCATGTTTGCCTAAATGTTGATGAGAATTGAGAATGGAAATGATAACTAAATAATAAATGAATTGTGTGGCTAATGTGTTATTCTATTTTCAGAGTTTGATGTTGGTGGCATGCCTAATATGAGTAACAATCTCTTGAAGTTAGGTTGGATTGAATCCTTGAAGCCTAATTGAGATGTTACAACCCTTGAAGCTAGGTTGGGTTGGTTCTTGAAGCCAAGTTGGGTTGAAGCTCAGCATGCTTTGCTCCCCTTGAAGCTTGGTTGAACTTAATCCTTGAAGCCTAGTTGGGTATATGATATTGATAAATGTGATAACAAAACCAAAGCATTAACTCTGAAAATTGAATGGCATATTAGTGTGTCTTGGGCCCAATGCTTGTCTATGTTTAGTGTTGTTCATGAATGGTTTAATGAGTAACTAATGAGGTATATGAAAAGATGTTGAAATGTAATATGTCTACTTATGTTGAATTATGAAATGTAATGGTATGTTGTTTGCTTTGCATATATAATGTTACATGTATAATATGGATTGAGAATTGACATTGCATTGCACTAAAGCATAACATTTGCATGAATTGTCTTACTAAGCCCTTGGCTTAGCGCGATAGTGTTTAATCGCGCAGGTGATAGAGTTGATAGAGTTGAACCCGAGAGCTCTTCGAGACCGAGTGAGAGTAGACGTTGAAGAGTTGATTTTGGGACTTAAAGATCAGAGAAAGCTGCCAATCATGTATAACTCTTTTATATTTTGTAAAGTTTTGTTTATAATGTAAATATATGTATAATTGTAAATATGTATTCAAATGTTTTCATATAGGTAAATATTTTCTAGATTCCGCTGTGTATTAACTAAATGTATTTATATATATCTATTTTGTTTAATATTACAAATTGATGACTTATTTTCTGTAATGTATATTGAGAAAGATGATGGTATTATATAAAATGTTTTTGAATGTTAAGAAAATCCGTAGCATCCCTATGTTCAGTGCACGTATACTACATTGTGGTGTTTGTAGTATGTGTGTATTGGGTGTGGGGGTGTTACAATCTATCTATCTATTTGTCTATTAAATTCTTAAATATAGTCCTCTAATTAACTTATTTTTCCTAAATCTTTAAAAAAACCACAAAAACACACAATATATATATAATATAATAATAAATCCAAATTTGTGTTGTTAAAATACTAAATTGCATTGTTACCTTAGTTTTTTGACTTGAACTATGATGAAGCTGCATCCTAGCTAGTAGACCTACAGTTCCATTTTCATGCCGTCAGATAAATTCTAATAACTCAGCATTGGATCGAGTCCAAAACATACCTTGGGTCCAGAACTCAAATCCTAAATTCACCCCGAGTCTAGAACCCAAATCCTAAATTCACCTCGGGTCCAGAACCCAAATTATTTTTAAGTCCAGAACTCACATCAAGTCCATAACCCAAATTATTTTTAAGTCCAAAAATTATCTTGGGTCCAGAACCCAAATCCTAAATTCACCTTGGGTTCAGAACCCAAATTATTTTTAAGTCCAGAACTTACCTTGGGTCCAGAACCCTAATCCTAAATTTATCTTGGGTCCAGAATCCAAATCCTAAATTCACCTCAGGTCCAGAACCCAAATCCTAAATTCACCTCGGGTCCATAACCCAAATTATTTTATAAGTTCATAACTTACCTCGGGTCCAGAATTCATATTATTTTTAAGTCCAGAGCTCACCTCAGGTCTAGAACCCAAATTATTTTTAAGTCCAGAACTTACCTCGGGTCCACAACCCAAATCTTAAAATAAATTTGGGTTCAGAACCCAAATTATTTTTGAGTCCAGAGCTCAAACCAATTTTGAGTACAGAGTCCAGTATGGCTCTAATTCAAGTCAAAAATCACATTGCTTTTAGCTCTCTTTTGTTTTAGTCTTAGATCGCTCAAGCAGCGGGCAAACTATAGACCCTTAATTTTTAACCCAGTCCAGTCCAAAATAATTTTTGTGGAATTTTAATTAAATAATATTTATTTTAATATTCATTACTTATAATATTTATTTTTAATCAAAAATAAAAAAGGTAACAGTAAAAAAAGAAAAAAAAATAAAAAAAAATTGGCGATGGAAGAATCGGCGACGAAAATTTTTTCGCCTAAGACGAATTGGCTTGGGCCAATTCGCAGCAGATTTTTCTGCGACAAAATGGCCATAGGCCAATTCGCCGCAGGATTTTGCAGTGGTGAACTGGCTGGCCCGCGCCCAGTGTATGCAGCAATTTTTTTGCCAACTCACTTTTGCACGCCCGGCCCGCATGCGGTTTTGCCAAAACCCTATTCTACTTGGTTTTTAATTTTATTTCCTAAAAGGTTTTTATTTTTTTAGCCAATTAGGATTAGGTTTATGATTTTTTCTTATAAATACCACATTAAAGACACAGAATGAAGGATCTGAATTTTTATCAAACTTTGGACTCTTGGATTTTTTCGGCCATTCTCAAGCTTGAAGGAGCAAGAGGCAGTGAGAAGCAACAACAATCCATCAAAGGCAGCCTACACTGTCTTTATTATAGTTCAACCAAAATTCAAATATTGTGGTGGAAACAACAACGAAGGTTTGAATCTCTATTTCTTTGTTTATGTTTATAGTAGCTTCATCAAATTGGATTAATTGTTTCATCATACAATTTGATCAATTATTCTACTAACCATCATACTTTATTTGAAACTTTAAAAATATTTCTTCAAGACCCTAATGCCTTAATACCCATAACACATATTTTTAAAATCTACAAGCCTAAATTACATTCTTCTAGAAATCACAATAATTTGTTTTCTTAAAACCCTAACCAAATCTATTTTTCTAAAATTACAGTAGCTTATTTTTTTTTCAAATACCTAATCTAAAAACCAAATTTCATGATTTTCAATCCTATTTATTTAAACCCTAAATTTTAATAATATTTTCATACAACTTTCGAAACCCTAAATCCAAAACATCCATTCTTTATATTCAAACCCTAATTTATTTCAAATCTAATCTTTAAATTCAAACATCCAGTAGCCATGTTATTTCTTTAAAATATTTCTCAACTAATCAAACTAGTATATACAAAATCCTAATTGTTAAATATAAAACCCAAGAAACCCTAATTGATACATGAACCCTAAAGTTATATACTTATTGTTTAAATTAAATTGGATGAATGTTTACTATATGTTGTGATGAATGATTTATTTATGATGAATGGATGTTTACTTTTATTGATTTGTTTTGATTTCAAAACATTGTAAGAGGTATGTTTCCATATGTTGGGTACCTCATGTATTAAACATCATGTAATTTAAATTGCTTTTAAATTTTGACAAATGTAAAGGACATGTTTCCACCTTTTGGTGGATGTCCTATTTAGTTTTAGACAATGACGATGTAAGGACATGTTTCCATCCTCGGATGGGTGTCCATTTATTTATTTTGTTTGGACATTGCTTTGATTTTAATATAATGATGCTTTATTTTAATTGTTGCATGTAGTATGGATAATATTGTTATATTTAAGAATTTTATAATATTAAGACCTGCAAAGGAGGCCGGTTCGAATGAACCGAGCATTGAGGGGGTGCCGGGCCATTTCTCACCTTCCCCACACGTACCCAACTTTCCGAACCCATTAGGGGGTTGGGGATTCCTTAAGAATCAAGTCATTCACCCCTTTCTTTTTCCCGGCCTGTCCGAGTGGTGACTTCATTTTTTCTAGGCTTAGGCTCGTGATCTCTGAGGCCCCGAGCTTAAATAGTGCCGAAGTTGCAAGAACCATTTCATCGAGAGTGGGGGCAAAAATCCCCGCTCACAACATGTTGTAGCTACTGCGGTGCCATATAAATGACATGTCCATTGACACAGGCATGTCACTGGTCATGTTCTAGCTACTGTCTCTTAAAATTAATGGCACGCCCACTCACACGAGCGTGTCCCCAAATAAGCTCAAGTTTCTTCTCAAAAGAAAATTTCCTCTACAAATTCAAATGAATTCAAGGCAAACACACCACCAACCAATGAAAGAAGAATAAAAATAAATAAAAAACAACAAAACAAACTAAAAAATTGAAAAATAAAGAAACAAGTAAAATAGTGGGTTGCCTCCCACACAACACTTCTTTAAGGTCATATTAGTTGGACATTTGGGATTGGTTTGTCTTTAATCTTGGAGTTATAAAACCTCCTTCAACTCACTCAAGTCCCCCCCTAAATACAGTTTAAGCCTTTGCCCATTAACCTTAAAAGTCCCTTTCTTTGGGTGAGTAATTTCAATTGTCCCATAAGGAAAAACCTCTTTGACTGTAAATGGACCAGACCATCTTGATTTTAACTTACCTAGAAAAGGTCGAAGCCTAGAATTGTACAATAATACCTGATCGTCAACTTGAAACTCTTTTTGTTCCTTAATTACAAGCATCATGCCATCTCTATGTAATCTCCATTCATCCAGCTCATTGAAATGCAATTTCCTCCTGTCACCTGCACTAGCTAGATCAAGGTTTATCTGTTTTATAGCCCAATAAGCATTATGTTCAATCTCCACAGGTAAGTGACAAGACTTTTCATATACTAGCCAAAATGATGAAGTACCCAATGGAGTTTTGAATGCAGTCCTAAAGGCCCATAGAGCATTGTCTAATTTCTTAGACCAATCCTTTCGGGATCACTCAACAGTTTTTTCAAGAATCCTTTTTATTTCTCTATTCGTGTTCTCAACTTGGCCACTAGTTTGGGGATGGTAAGGAGTAGAGAACCTATATGTAACACCTAGCCTTTTGAAAACTTTCTGAAACTGAGTGTTACAAAAGTGAGTACCCCCATCACTTATGATCGCTTTCGGTGTACCAAATCTTGAAAACAACTTTTTCAAAAACATCATCACTACCCTGGCATCATTTGTTGCTAAAACTTGGGCTTCAGGCCATTTGGAAACATATTCTATAGGTACAAGAATTTATTTGTTAACAAAAGAACTAGGAAATGGTCCCATAAGATTGATCCCCCATACAACAAAGTCTTCACACAATAGAATTCCATTTTGGGGCATCTCATCATGAGAGGAGATGTTTCCAGTTCTCTGACAATGATCACAACATTTCAAAAAATCATAGCTATCCCTAAATAGTATGGGCCAATAAAATCTTGATTCTAGCACTTTTTAAGCAGTCCTATTGGCTCCCATATGCCACGCAACGCCAGATCATGTGGTCCTTACATAACCTAAATAAGAAAGGATCCTCCCAGAAGTAATATTTCAAGTCAGAAAAGAATTTCTTCTTCTCTTGATATGTCATATCTTTAGGGAGTTCCCTAGCAGCCAAGTAATTAACAAAATATACAAACCAAGGTATATCAAAAGTTGAAACACTTACCATGGCATAAAGTTGTTCATCAAAAAAATAATCATCAATGTTTCCTTCTTCAAACTTCTCCAACGTTGGGTTCTCTAAGCAAGAAAGGTGATCTGCTGCCAGATTTTCAGCTCCTTTTTTGTCTTAAATCTTCAAATAAAACTCCTGCAATAACAAAACCCAACAAATTAGCCTAGGCTTTGCATCTATTTTGGCAAATAAATACCTCAAAGCCGGGTGATCCGTATACACAATCACTTTGGACAAGATTAGATATGATCTAAACTTGTCAAAAGTAAAAACCACAGCTAGAAGTTCTTTCTCTGTAGTTGTGTAATTGGCTTGGGCTACATTCAGCATCTTGCTTGCAAAATAAATGGGCTAAAAATACTTCTCTTTGTGTTGACCCAAAACTGCCCCCACTGCAATATCACTTGCATCACACATTAGTTCGAATGGTAAATTCCAATCAGGAGCTGCCATGATTAGGGCATGGGTCAATTTCTCCTTAAGAGTTGTGAAAGCTCTTAAACATTCTTTGTCAAACACAAAATCAATATCCTTCTCAAGGAGTCTTGTTAGAGGATGAGCTATCATAGAAAAGTCACGTAAAAACCTCCGATAGAAGCCTGTATGTCCTAAAAAGCTTCTGATAGCCTTGACTGATGTGGGGGTGGCAATTTTTCAATGGTTTCCACCTTAGCCTAGTCCACCTCAATACCCTTGCTTGAAACCTTATGTCCAACATCATTCCTTCTTGAACCATGAAATGATGTTTTTCCCAATTAAGTACCAAGTTTGTTTTCTCACATCTTATCAAGACACTTCGAACGAGCTGCCATAAATCAAGAAATCATCCATAAACACTTCCATAATATCCTCAATGAGCTCATCAAAGATTGCCACTATGCACCATTGAAAAGTTACCGGTGCGTTGCATAATCCAAATGGCATCCTTTGATATGCGAATGTCCTGTATGGGTAGGAGAATGTAGTTTTCTCGTGGTCTTCCGGGGAAATAGGAATTTGGAAGTAGCCTGAAAGGCTATCCAAAAAGCAGAAATAATCATGATTGAATAATCTCTCCAACATCTAATCACTGAAGGGCAAAGAAAAATGGTCCTTTCTAGTTGCATCATTCAACTTCTGGTAGTCAATTCAAACCCTCCAACCTGTAATTGTTCTTGTTGGAATTAGCTCATTATTCTCATTAGGAACCACCGTTGTCCCTCCTTTCTTTGGTACTACTTGTACCGAACTCACCCAAGAGCTATCCGAAATTGGATATATAATTCCAGCATAAAGTAGCTTAATCACTTCAACTTTAACTACTTCTTTCATCTTAGGGTTTAGTCTCCATTGTGGTTGCACCACTGGCTTGAACTCATCCTCCATCAGTATTTTGTGAGTGCAATAGGACAGACTAATACCTTTGATGTCTGCTATCTTCCAAGCTATAACCTGCTTATGTTTTTGTAATAGCTCAACGAGTTTTTCCTTATGCTCAGAAGATAGGTGGGAACTTAAAATAATTGGCAATTTATTCTCCTCTCCCAGAAATCCATACTCAAGATGATCCAGAAGGATCTTGAGTTCTAAATTAGGTGGATCAATCATAGATGGTCACAGCTTCTGTTCTTTTGGCATTTCAATGGTTTCATATGGCTGACTCTGAAATGACTTGCTTGCTTCAAGATAAGCAAGTTGCTCCAGTGCTTCCTGATCCTCAACATTATCCTACAATAAACACAACTCAAGTGGATCCTTGGAAACAATGTTAGTAACACAATTTAATGTTTGATGCTCAATGATATCATTGCATGAATCTGCCTCATTGAGTGTAAGTGGGTGCTTCATAGCATAATGTATATTAAAAACAACTTTCTCATTTTTCACTCTTAATGTCAATGTGTCATCATGGACAAGCGAAACATCTGCATCCTCATCTACATCAATGACAATAAAATCATTGGGAAAAATGAAATCCCCGACTTTTACTAACACATCCTCTATACTGCCACGAGGGTGAATTACTGACTTATCAGCAAGTTGAAAGGTCATGAGTGTTGGTTTAGGTTCACCGACACCTAACTCTTTAAATATCATGTAGGGCATAACACTTATGGTAGCCCCCAAGTCAGCCAATGCACTTTGAACTTCAAGATTACTTATCAAACATGGAATAGTAAAACTACTAGGATCTTTTAATTTCTTAGGTAATCTCTTCTGCAAAATTGCTGAACTCTTTTTTGACAATTGCACCAAAGATACTTCCTCAAGTTTCCTTTTGTTAGAAAGGATATCTTTCAAAATTTTAGCATATTTGGGCATTTGTGATAAAGCTTCAGCAAATGGAATATTAATGTGCAGTTGTTTAAAGAGTTCAAGGAACTTACCAAACTGAGCATCCATCTTGTCCTTGTTTAACCTTCCTGGATATGGCACTCGAGGTCGGTATTCCTTCACTACTGGACTGGGTTCTTAAGGTTGATTTTCTTTTTCATTTCCCACTGCAGCCTTCCCTCCCAAAGCGATAGTAGAGTTATCTTCTTCTGCTTTCTGTGTCTCAACCTCTTTTGCTTGTGACTCGGCTTCTTTTTCAACTACATCACCCTTAATTTCCTTTTCACTCCTTAGAGTAATTGCCTTTAGCTGATCCTTCGGGTTTGCCTCAATATTGCTAGGTAAACTCCCTTGTAGTCATTCACTGAGTAACTTGGCAATTTGCCCCACCTAATTTTCCAAATTGTGAATGGAGGCTTGCTGATTTCTAAGGGTAGTCTCTGTTGATTGAAATTTTGTTTTCGAAGCTGCTATAAACTTCGCCATCATTTCATCCAAATTGTTCTTTCTTGGAGGGGTAGCTTATTGATTTTGAGGCTACTGAAATCCAGGAGGAGTCCTTGGATTATTCTAATTATTCCAGGAGAAATTGGGATGATTTCTCCACCCTGGATTATAGGTGTGGGGTTGTTTTGCTGTTGCCTAGGCATGTTTCCAACATAATCCACCTGCTCTTGTCTAGCAAACATATTGCCACATTGGCAATCTTGACTTTGATGTCCACCCCCACACCATTCACAAGACATCACTTGCATTGATTTCCCTAAAGATGAAGCTAAAGAATCAATCTTTTTATTCATTGCTTCCAACTGTGCTGTCAAAGCAACTACGAGATCCAATTGATGTGAACCAGTAACCATTAATTTTCCTTGTTCCCTTGGAGTTTTCCACTAATAATTGGTATGATCCATATCTTCAATCAAATCCCTTTCTTGTTCATGTGTTTTATTATTTATGGTATCTCTGCCAGCTGCATTGATGGATTGCTTACTTGCATAATTCAATCCATTGTAGAAAGTTTGAATCTGTAGCCATAGCGGAAGCCCATGGTGAGGACACCTTCTCAATAAATCTTTGAATCATTTCCAACATCATAAAGAGTTTCACCATCTAGCTAGAGAATAGATGGAATATCATTCCTCAACTTGGCAGTCTTGGACGGTGAAAAATATTTCTCTAAGAATTTTTCTGCCAATTGACCCCATGTGGTGAAAGTGTTTGGGGGGAAAGATTTCAGCCATTTCTTCGGTTGATCTCTAAGAGTGAATGGGAACAACCTCAGGCTAATTGCATCTTCGGAGATATTCTATATCTTGAATGTGTTACATATTTCCAGAAAAGTCTTAATATGTGCATTAGGATCTTCATCTGGGAACCCATCAAACTGATGATGCACCATTTGAATTACATTTGTCATTATCTCAAATTTATTTGCAGCAACTACCGGTTTCTGTATGCTTGAATCAGCACCATTAAGAGTAGGCTTAGCAATTCCTGCATTGTCCTTGGCTCATTTCCTGCCATCATTTCCAGTTCTTCTTCAGAGCTAAGATCTTCAAAGTTTGGTTCCATTTCTGCCAGAACTGCTTCCTCTTCTTCATTTCGCTTTCTCCTTAACGTTCTCTCTAGCTCTTGATATAATTCAAGTAGATGGGAAGAGCTAGCTCGGGTAATAAATGGGAAGAAGTAGCTAGAATGACAATCAACAAGCAAGAACTAATGTTAAAACAAATAAAATAAAAACTAAATCAACAGTCTTGATTATATTACTAACATTGAAAACTGTTGTCCCCAGCGACGATGCCAAAAACTTGACAACAGATCTATTCTATCTCAGTGTTACCGCAAATGTACGGGTCGCTCAAGTAATAAAACAGTGAGTAAGATATCGTTCCACTGGGGATAAGGTCAAATATTAGTGCAAATTTTAACTGTTATTTAGTGAATCAATAGTTTGTGTGATGATTAAAATAAAAGACAAATTACTCAATAAACTAAAGTGAAGAAAAATTGAATATTGAGCAACAAAAGTTGGTGATGAAAATACTATCCAAATATTGAATCCCCCTAGCCATAAGAAGTATTTATGAATATCAATTCAATTAAATCAAATAATAGAGCTGAATTGGCATTCCCCTAAATTTAAAACCTCTCTTAAGTGAATTAATCCCTAATCACTAAGTAGAATGCTAGGAATCTCTTCTCAAGCATAATTAAATAGATCTTGCAATAAGAACAATAAACGTTAAACCAAATGGTCTTGTAAGTCTATCTCTAGCACTCCAATCAACCCTCAATCCTAATGAGCATTCTGTTCATATCAAGCTTTCTCAAGTCAATAATATGAAAATTGCAACCAATCAATAAGCATGCTATTATCAATTGAAAATAAGAAATTAAGAATCAAAAGGATAAAATAACTCAATCAAATGATTTAATTTAATAAGAACTATTCAATTCATACAATAAAGCTAGGGTTCATCAATATCTAGATAGATAAAATGTTTAGCTCATGTTCATAACCAGAAAACCAAAACAGAGGAAATAAGTAAAAGAATTCAAACAATCCATAATGAATGTTTTGTGTTTTTTTACTTCAATCCTCAAATCTTGGATTAAATCTCGCAGGAATTGGGTCTTCACCTCACTCTTGGCTGCCAAAAACTCTTTTTTTCTCGGGAGGTCTGCTCTAAAAAATAAACTTTATCCATAATTTGCTCTTTAGCTCAGATTTTATAGCCCAGATATTTTTTCCTGATATGCCCATGGACGCGCCCGTGTCTGTAGGCGTGTCAACGGTGCTGTCTTAAACTTTAATGACATGGGCAGTGACACGCCCATGTCCTTGAGTGTGTTGTTGCTACTGCAATGTTGAGTTAGGGGCATGGTCATAGACACGCCCATGTCATTAGGCGTTTCACAGCTTCTGTAAGTCAGGAGTAATGGCACGTTCAGTAACACACCCATGTCTCTAGGCATGTGTAGACCCTTAATTTTTGACCCAGTCCGGTCTAATATATTTTATTTAGTCCAAAATAATTTTTGTGTTATCTTAATTAAATAATTTTTGTTTTAGTATTTATTTTTTATAATAATAATAATAATAAATAAATAAATAAAAATAAAAATCGACGACGAAAAAATCGGCAATGAAATTTTTCATCGCTGAAAGTCATTGGACGAAATGGCCTTGGGCCATTTCGCCCGCAGGAAAATCCTAGTGGAAAAATGGCCTGGTAGCCAGCCAGCCAATTCTTGCTTGCAAAATTGAAATTTCCTCTCAGTCAGCCGTCGTAAATTTTGCCAGTTAAATTTTTCCAAGGCAATTTTTTTCGAAACCAAATTCTATTTGGTTTCGGTTTCCTTTTCCTAATTAATGATAATTTCCTTAAACAATTAGAATTAAGCTTCCAAAATTTCCTATAAATAGTACTAAAAAGACACAGAAAGGAAGAGGAATTTTTGGAACGATCGGACTAGACTTAAAAAAAAGTATTAACAAGAGAACTTTGGATGAGGGACTGGAATTTGAGACTTCAGATTGGAGAGGAGCATCAAGCAAGCAATCAACAATTTATCAAAGGTAGCTACACTGCCTTTGTCTCCATTCATCCAGAAGTTAATTTTGGTGGAACCAACTACGCAGGTTTGATCCTTAATCATAAACTATTCATAGCTTTGTTTCTTTAATTCATTATAATATACGTACAAAACATTGATATTTGAATATGTAATAACTTGATCTTTGTTTCCAAAAATCTTAAGTGATTTCTTTTGTTTCCAAATACCTTAAAAACCCTAATTCGTTTCTTTTATTTTCAAAAAAACCTTAAATGATTTCTTCTGTTTCCAAATACCTTAAAAACCATAATTTTGTTTCTTCTAAAACTTAAGAACCCTAATTATGTTTCTTCTAAAACTTAAGAACCCTAATTTATTTCTTCTGAACCTTAAAACCCTAGATTTTTCCTTCTATTTCCAAAAACCCTAAAAAATACTTTTCTATTTCTAAAAACCTTAAATCATTTTGTTTATTTCCAAAAGCTTTTAAAAAAACCCTAAACTGGATTTCTTCTAATTCTTTTTCCAAATTTTCAAATGTTTTGTTAAATATCCAAACTCAAAAACTACTTTACAGTTTCTAAAATCACAATTACTTTATAAAACTCTACACTATTTTCTTCAAATCCAAAACCAAATTAGTAAACCCCAAACAAGTTAATATAAACCCTAAGTTTTCCTAAACCCTAATTCTCTCAAAACTAAAATCGTAAACCCTAGTTTTCCTAAACCCTAATCCTTAAAACCTTAAAACCTTATAAACCTCAACAATGAAACCCAATACAGTAAATCCAAAATGATAATCCAGTAACCAAGAATTATAAACCTAAATGTTTCAATATTCTAAAACCCTAATTTCATAATGTTACCCATAAACCCTAATTTGATTCATGAAACCCTAATCCATTTCAATTTTCCAAAACCTTTACAGTAGGCTAAACAAATATCAAATGTAATACTAAAATCTTAAAAACCCAAAATATTAATTAAAGAATTTTAAAATCGAAACAGTAACCCTAATTTGTATCTTTACTTTATTTTTTTAGATTTGATTATGTAGTCTATTATATGCTTTGGTGATTGATATATTTTCAATGCTTAATTTATTTAATTTATCATGGATGAATGTTTATTATATATTTTGATTGATGATGAATGATTTATTTATGATGAATGGTTATTTGCTTTTATCGATTTATTTTGATTTCCAAAAGTGTAAGAGGTATGTTTCCACTTTGTGGGTACCTCATTAGTTAAATATCATGTAATTTAAATTGCTTTTATATTTTGGACCAATGTAAAGGACATGTTTCTACATTTTGGTAGGTGTCCTATTTAGTTTAGACATGAACAATGTAAGGGCATGTTTCCATCTTCGGATGGGTGTCCATTTATTTGCTTTGCTTGGACATTGCATTGATTTTAATATAACGATGCTTTATTTCAATTGTTGCATGTAATATTGTTATATTTAAGAATTTTATAATATTAAGACCTACAAAGGAGGCCGTTCCAATGAACCGGGCGTTGTGGGGGTGCTAGGCCATTTCTCACCTTCCCCACACGTACCCAACTTTTCGAACCCATTAGGGGGTTGGAGATTCCTTAGGAATCAAGTCATCACCCCTTTCTTTTTCCCGGCCTATCCGGGTGGCGACTCCATTTTTCTCTAGGCTTAGGTGCGTGTTCTCTAAGGCCCCAAGCCTCAACAGTGCCGGAGTAGCAAGAACCATTCCACCAGGAGTGGGGGCGAAAATCCCATCTCACAACATGTCAAAACTTCTGTAAAGTAGTTGAATGACACGGCCATGGACACGCCCATGTCATTGGGCGGGTCACTTGAAGAATCTGGCCAAAATAGCTTCTTCCCTTGTCTTTCATCCGTGATTTCAGCCTAACTAACCTTAAGGTCCCAACATGTCAAAAGTTCCTACAATCAACCCTAATAAACACTTGAACAAATAAATTAAACTCAATTTGACAATAAATATATTAAGAAATAGGGACAAAAATATCAATTATACACTTATCAATTTTCAAGTGAATTTGTCGAAGTATCCTAATAGCACAATCTCCAACCTATATTGGATTTGTTGAAGTATCCTAACGACACAATCTCTAACCTATATTGGATTAGTTGAAGTATCTTGACAGCACAGTTTTCCTTGATATGTTGAAGTATCCAGGTTTGTTTCTAGTGAGATATTAGAGTTGCTCATTATCCTACCAAGATATTAAAGTCACTTGGTGATTTTATCGAGGTATTAAATTAGTTCGATAGACCCATTGGAATATTAGAGTTGCCCAATAACCCATTGAGATATTAGAGTTGCTCAATAGTTTTGCTGCTTGATCATTTCATTGGGATATTAGAGTCGCTTAATGAACTTATTAGAGTTGCCTAATAGTCTATTGGAATATTAGAGTCGATCAACAGATCCATAACACAAATCCAGTCTCGGGTCGAGAACCTAAATTCAGTCTCGGGTCCAAAACCCAAATCTAGACTGGGGTCGAGAACCCAAATCCAGTATCAGGTCAAGAACCCATTCCCAATCTCAGGTCAAGAACTGAAATCCAATCTTAGGTCCTGAACCCAAATCCAATCTCAGATCATGAACCTAAATCCAATCTTGGGTTCTAAACACAAATCCAGTCTCGAGTAGAGAATCCAAATCCAATCTCTAGTCCTAAACCCAAATCTGTTCTCTGGTTGAGAACCCAGATCCAATCTGGGGTCCTAAACCCAAATTTACTCTGAGGTAGAGAACCCAAATCCAATCTCGGGTCCTAAACTCAAATCCAATCTCGGGTCCTAAACTCAAATCCAATCTCGGGTCCTGAACCCAAATCAGATCTTGAGTATTGAACCCAAATCCAGTCTCAAGTTGAGAACCCAATTTCAATCTCGGATCCTAATCCCAAATTCAGTCTCAAGTCAAGAATCCAAATCCAATCTCTAGCCTTGAACCCAAATTCAATCTTGTCGATAATCCAAATCCAATCTTAGGTCCTAAAACTAAATTAAGTCTGGATTCCAGTCTCGAGTCGAAAACCCAAATCCAATATCGGGTCCTAAACCCAAATCCAGTCTCAGGTCGAGAACCCAAATCTAGTCTCGGATCAATAATCCAAATCCAATATCAGGTTGAAAACCCAAATCCAATCTTAAGTCCGAAACCCAAATCCAGTCTCAAGTCCTAAACCCAAATCCCATCTCGAGTCCTAAACCCAAATCTAGTCTCGAGTCTAGAACCCAAACCAGGTCAAGTTCATCAAAACTAAAATATTAGAGTTGTTTAATGGTTTTCATTAAGATATTAAAGTTTCCTAATAGCCCAATGAGATATTAGAATCATTCAACGGTCGGATGTCGATACTCAATGGTTCCTCACCATAGGGTATCCATCCTCTAGATTTTTGTTGGTTTGTCTCTTTGTTTTGTTTTGTAGATACTTGGTGCAAAATTTAGAAGCTGTATCAATGCATTTCACTCTCTTCGACTGAAGTCTCAGATTGTTCAAGGAGGGGGAAAAACTGCAGACCCTGAATTTTAGGCCAGGATGAATTCAGTTTTAATTAAAAGGGATAAACTAAATATGGTTTCAATTTAAAGACTACAATCAAACTCAAATGCCCTAATTTGAGTTAAATCAAATTAAAAGGACCTAATCAACTCATGACTGACCCAAAAAGCCAAAATGGTGGGCCAAAATTAAGGTCATGTTGAATTGGCACTAGCCAATTTGACATGAGGCAATCCACATGTTGAATTGGTGCTAAATTCAACATGAGGCCTAATTTTGCTTGTACCAATTCAACATGAGGCCATCTCATGTTTAATTAGTACCAATTTGACAAGAGGTAAGGCTTCATGTCGAATTAGGCTACCAATTCGACTTGAATCCTTACTCATGTCAAATTAGGTGAGGTCGGTCGGCCCTAGTTTAAAGAATTTTAATCCTGATTAAAATCAAATAGTGTGAACCGTTGCCCTAGATTTTCCTATAAATACAAAGCCACAAGCAATTAAGAGGGGGGAACCACTTTTAGAAAATAAAAGCAAGAAAAAGCAATCGAGAGTAAAAAAACCAAAAAAACACAATCAATACAATGCAAACAAAACATCAAATCGACATCAATCATCAAATAATCACAGGATTATTTTGGCAGTAGCCAAGACTCCAAATTGATCCTATCTTTCCAATAAATTAAACAGCGAGCATGGTTCAATAAATTTATTTAGTGGAGCCAACCATCCAAGTATATCTTTATTAACTCATTATAATTAAATTCCATTGATCACCTTTATTATTCTATTTACTGTACTTTTAATTGTAAGTTTGATTTTAGAATTCCACAATAAAATCCTAATCTTGCATATTGGATCTTAGATTTAGGATTAAAATCTAGTTTTACATATTAAATATTAATCCTATTATAAAACCCTAATTTTATAATTAAAACCCTAATTCCACAAGAAAACCTATTTTGTAAATTGTTTACCTTTTGAAGGCACTGCCCCCTTTACCCCCGCCAGCTAACCGGCTAGTGGGACCGTCATGTTCGTCGTGCCCTATATTTCATTAAGGGGTTAATATTAAGATACATTTATGAATTGTGATTTCTATTAATTAACTATATGTTTAGATCACTTATTTTACTTTGAATGATGGCACTATTTAGTATTTATTTACTGGTTGTATTTTTAAGAGACTTGTAAAGGGTATATTTTCACTTTATGGGTATCTTATTTAATTTGTTTCCTTTCATTTAATGTATATTTGAGGATTGATGTAAGGGATATGTTTCCACTCTTTTGTGGGTGTCCAGTCTTATTTTATTTGTATTATTAGACATTTTGACAATATAAGGGCATGTTGCCATCTAGTTTGTGTGCCCATTTTTGTTAGTTTGTTTGTACTTACTTTGATCTTAATAAATTTGAGTATTTATTTATTTTTATTGCATGTAATATGCATGATGTCATAATAATTAAGAATTCAATAATATTTAGGACAGAAAAGGAGGTCGGTTCCAATGAACCGAGCACTATAAGGGTGTTGGGTCATTCTCACTTTCCCCATGCGTACCCAACTTTCCAAATCTAGTAGGAGTTAGAAATTTCATAGGAATTAAGTAATCCACTCTTTTCTATTTTCCTGGCCTTTCCGGGTTGTGATTCTAATTCTCCAGGTTTAGGCCCATATTTTCTAAGGCCCTAAGCCTAACAATGCTGAAGTAGTAAGAACCATTCCACCGGGAGTGGAGACAAAATCTCCACTCATAGGTTCTAGAACCGTGATTGGATTTGGGTTTTGGACCTCAGACTAGATTTAGGTTCTGGACCTATGATTTAGTTTTGGGTTCTAGACCTATGATTGGATTTAGGTTCTGGACCGGAGATAAGATTTGGGTTCTGGTCCAGTGATTGGATTTGGGTTTTAGACCCAAGATTGGATTTGGGTTATGGACTCGTGTTTGGATTTTGGTTCTAGACCCATTATTTAATTTGGGTTTTGGACCTGATACTTGGTTTGGGTTCTGGACCCGAGATATTTTGGATCCTTCAAAGAGACAAGAGAAACCTAATCAACTTCAATTCTTCTAACTTGATTGATCTTCTATCTTTTCAGAATTATGGCTTTCTTCTAGCCACATGTTTCATTCTTTAATGGATTCTGCTGACCTTTTGTCATCTAAGAGTTGTAGCTTTCTTCTAGCCATTTGTTCCATTCTTTAATGGATTATGCTAACCTTCTGTCATCTAAGAGTTTTGGCTTTTTTCTAGCCGATTGTTTTATTCTTCAATGGATTCTGGTGACCTTCTATCATCTGAGTGTTTTGGCTTTCTTCTAGCCGATTATTCTATTCTTTAATGGATTTTGATGACATTCTGTCATCAGAGAGTTTTGACTTTCTTCTAGCTAATTGCTCCATTCTTCAGAGGATTCTGTTGAGCTTATATCATCTAAGAGTTCTGCCTTTCTTCTAGCCATCAACTTTAACTCTTTTGCCTAAACAATTAGGTCTTCAACTTCAAAATGGATCTTCATCCTTGAACATCAAGTCTTCACCCTATAAAATGGATCTTCATCCTCAAATGTCGGGTCTTCTCCCTTCGAAATGAATCTTCATCCTCAAATGTCGAGTCTTCACTCTTTAAAATGGATCTTTATCCTTGGACATTGGGTCTTCACCCTTCAAAATGGATCTTCATCCTCAAATCTTAGGTCTTCACCATAAAATGGATCTGTAGACCCTTAATTTTTGACCCAATCCGGTCCAATATGTTTTATTTAGTCTAAAATGATTTTTGTTGTCTAATTGGTCCAAAATAATTTTTATTAAATAATTTTTGCTTTAGTATCTAATTTTTATTAATAAAAAACAGAAATAAACAAATAAAAGTCAAAAAATAAAAATAAAAATAAAAGTCGGAGTCAGAAAAATTGGCAACGAAAAAATCATCGCGCGGGCCCGTGAGGCATTTCGCCAGCAGGAAATTCCTGCGGATGAAATCACTGTGCTATTTCGCACGCTGAAAATTTCTGCGTGCGAAATAGCACGCAGAAATTTTCTGCCTGCGAAATAGCTTACGGGCCCACTCCGCGCGCGCTGCCGCAGCCAGCTACAACATATTTTTTCGCCAGCGTAGTTTTTCCGCATCAGTTTTTTTCGGCAGCGCAAATTTTCCGACGCAAACTTTTCGAAACCTAATCCAATTAGGTTTTGGTTTCTTTTTTTTTATTAATATTACTTACCTCAGCCAATTAGGAATAAACAACCTCAAACCACTATAAATAAGGACTAAAGATAATTAAAAAAGGGGAGGAAAAATCCAAGAGTAGTTTGGAAAATTTGAAACCAAATCAAGGAAGGAAAAGAAGAAATTCAATTCAACTTTTTTCTAGAACAGCAGTAGCATGATTTAGAGGATTCAAAGGCAAAAAAAGCTTGTCTTTGGAGCTAGTTCATCCAAGAAGAATTGTTTTTGGAGAAATCATCAAAAGAAGGCATGTGTTAATTAATTTTCTTTAATTGTTTTCTTTACACATTAGCAAATTTATGAAATCAAAATTAAAAACCTTTGAACTTTAATTTAGTTTTTCTAAAGCCAAAAAACCCTATTTCATTAGTTTATCTTCCAAAAGGCTTAAAATTGTTATTTTTCTTCTTAAAAACCTTAGAACTCTAATTGAACATATTTTTCAACAAAACTAAGATGTAAATTCTGCTTCTTTTAAAATTTTAAAGTAGGTTCTATTTCATTCAAATAGCCTTAAAAAACATCATTTCTACTTATAAAAACTTTAATTTATTTGTTTAAATTCATAAAGCTTCATGAAATTATCAAATTAATTTCTAAAACCCTAAAAATTATTCACCACCCGTGACCCTACTTCCAAAATATCAAATCCAAATTCAACTTCCAAAATTCAAAATAATGAACACTAACCCTTTTAAAACCATAAACCCTAATTTTTATGAACCCTAATCCTTTTAAAACATTAAAAACATAAAAACATAAAAATCTAAATTTTACACAGTAGCTTAGGAACCCAATAACCAAAAATCACAAATTAAAGTATTTTAAAGTGTTTAAAACCCTAGTTTCATGATATCATCATTCAAACCTTAATTTTGTTAATCAAAGAGTCTTACCAACCCTTTAAAACATAAAACCCTAATTTATTTTAATTCCATAAAAAGTCACAGTAGCCATAATTGGACTTTTATTTGCTTTATTCAATTCCATACTTGATTATGCTTTGATTTATTTCTTATGCTTTAATTTATTTAATTTCAATACTTGATTTATTTAATTTTTCATGGATGGATGTTTATTTTCTATTTTGATTAATAGCTTTGATGAATGATTTATTTATGATGAATGATTATTTACTTTTATCAATTAATTTAGATTTCCAAAAGTTGTAAGAGGTATGTTTCCACTTGGTGGGTACCTCATTAGTTAAACATCATGTAATTTAATTTGCTTTTCTATTTTAGAACCTATGTAAAGGGCATGTTTCTACCTTTTGGTGGGTGTCCTATTTAGGCATATGATGTAAGGACATGTTTCCATCCTTGGATGGGTGTCCATTTATTTGCTTTGTTTGGACATTGCTTTGATTTTAATATAATGATTCTTTCTTTTAATTATTGTGTGTAATATGGATAATATTGTTGTATTTAAGAATTTTATAATATTAAGACCTGTAAAGAAGGCCGATTTCAGTAAACCGAGCGTTGTAGGGGTGCTGGGCCATTTCTCACCTTCCCCACACGTACCTAACTTTCCGAACCCATTAGGGGGTTGGGGATTCCTTAGGAATCGAGTCATCCACCCCTTTCTTTTTCCTGGCCCGTCTGGGTGGTGACTCCATTTTTCCATGGACTTAGGTCCATGTTCTCTAAGGCCCCGAGCCTAAACAGTGCCGAAGTCGCAAGAACCATTCCACCTGGAGTAGGGGCGAAAATCCCGGCTCACAGTGGTGAGTCCACTGGGGATAAGAGAAGTTGATTCTGTTGGTCTTTATATTATTCTATTCTTTCTTATAATGATATTATCCATTGCGTCATCTTAGATTGCATCGTGTGCGTGAGTTAGGACACCCGTGTTACCCATGTTATGTTATGTAAATGATACCATACTTTCACTCAAGGTATGGAGATCGAGCATGGCATAACCACTCATAGCCTCGTACCATTTGGTATATACTTGCTATGGGAACCTAAGCCTTTTAACCCAAAGACTAAAGCTCATGTAATTGGCCTAGTTACTTTCCTTAGGTTTTACCCCATATGCATGTTGTTTGACTATGGTTGATTTATCTTGGCTTAAATCATGGCTTATTTGGTTTGTTCTTTTTCTAATATGACCTAAGTATATTGTAAGCTCAAAATAAATTTTTCTTTAAAATCCAAAAGACCAAAACTATTTTAAAAATTTTTAAGATGGTCTTTGGACATAATACTTTTCTAAAAAATAAATAAATTCTTTGGCCCACGGCCCAAATACTAAGCCCAAAATCCATTTTTCTAAAATCTTTTACAATGGGCTTAGAAACAAAATTATTTTCACCCAACCATTTTTTACAAAGGGCTTGCAAAAATATTTAGATCAATTATGAAATACCAAAAATCAATTGTGGGCCTAGTTTACACTAAGAATAAATTAACCATGGGCTTGTTTTTGGCATGAACCATTAGTTACTCTTTTCAAGTGAGAAATCCATTTATAATAAACCTCTTAATTTCGTTTTAATCCAAAAAGCTACTTTAGTTGGTTGAATGGATTAAAACCTAACTAATAAGAATTATCATGGATTGATTCCCATTTTCGAAAATATAACTATTGGTTGAAACGTCCGAGGGAATTATTCGAAAGCAAGATACCCCATGTTGGTATTTTGTTAACCATATACCTAGGAAAAGAGACTCGCTATTCGTGTGTTGATGTTATAAGTTTGGAAGGAACGTCCTATTTATCCTTATTTGTTGATTATTTGTGCATACATGCATACATGCATACATTTGCATCTCATATCATTGATCCTCTCTGGCTCACAGCCCTGGATTATGAAAGTTCAAAAGCTTACGACAATGCGACTTACACCGGAGATGAAGTGTCTAGCCACAACTCAATCACTTGCTCACCAAAAACAATGGAACCCAAACAAATCCAAAGAATGGTGGATGAGGCCCTCAATGCCAAAATGGAAGAAATAAAAGAGGCCATGGCTGAGACCATAAAGAATCAACTAGCTGCAATTTTAGGAAACAATGCCGAAGCATCTGCTAGCACCAAGAAAGTCAAGGGGAAGGCTAAAATTGATGAAGTAGCTTTTAATGATGAAAAGGTGATCATTGATGATGATGATTGGGCTCAATATTACCAAGAGGTTCAAGAAAAGAAGAAAGAATCAAAGGCTATTGAGAAGGCAACTATTGAAAAGACCGAGACATCCGATGTTGAAAAGATGATTGCTAATATAGAAAAGAAATTTGAGAAGAAATTGAAAATCGAAGAGATGTCTGAGATCGACAAACTATTTGAACAAGATGAAGAGGTCCCTTATAAATTCAAGATGCCTTCCTCTGCTGAGTACAATGGCACCGAAAATCCTCATCTCCATGTGAAGTAGTATATCACTGCCATGCAGTCTGCTCGAGCTACTAAGGCTCAAACCCTAAGGTACTTCATGCTCTCATTGGACCCTGTTGTCCAAAATTGGTTCAATACCTTAGATGATGGAACACAAAAGAGTTGGGATCTAATTTACAAAGCCTTCATCCAACAATACAGATATAATGTTGAGTTAGAAGTTACTTTAATGGAAGTGGAGTCCATTAGACAAAAGGCCAAATGAGAATTTTGTGGACTATGTGAAGCGATGGAGAAACAAGGCCGCTTTACTCAAGAAGAGGCCCGATGAATCCGATCAAATAAGGATGATTGTGAGAGGGGTGTTACCTAATCTTCATGAGAGGATGTCTCATACACTCATTCGTGATTTCAAAGATCTTCTCCAAGCTGGTCTACAAACTAAAGAGTGGGAAAGGGAGAAGAATCGCTTTTCAATAAGAAGGAATGAGAAAGGGAACAACCAGCCTAACAATCAAAGCACACAAAAAGAAGTTGATGTTAATGTAACCGGTCAAGCAAATAGAAGGCAGCTTTCAGATCTAGGGAAGCCTTTGTCTTGGGTCTTCGATAAGCTACAAAAGAAAGGGTTGTTACAACCATTGGCTCCTCGACCTTTACCTAGTCCATTACCCCCAAAATTTGATACTAAGGCTTTTTGTCAATTTCATCAGACTCAAGGACATGAGGCTGATAGGTGTACATGATTAAGGCATGAGATCCAAGGTTTGATTGATAGTGGCAAGCTACCCGAGCCGGATAAGCCCAATACCAAGGACAACCCTTTGCCTAAATTTGGAAGAGTGCCACCACCAGCAACCTTTATGGTGGGAAAAGGATTGGAAGAAGATTTTGTTTTATCCTCTTTTCAAGATGGGAATTTTGAAGATGTGAAAGGAAAAGAAGCCTAACTCAATGAACTTTCCTTAGCTTGAATGTTGTTTTGCAATCTTACTTTATTTAATATTTTGGAACTATTGTGTTTTTCAAATTTAAAGTTGTTTGAATAAATTACTTTCATCAAAATTTTTGTTGGTCTTTGTTCATTTTGGTGCTTGATCAATGAGGAATCTAGCTTGATAATTCATGAATTAATATATTTATGCATCATGACTTGAATGACTTTACTAGGTGGGGAATGGCTCTATAGCATTGAGTTGTGTATGCTTACTTAGAGAGGGCTCCCGCATAATTACCTTTGTCTAGGTCCTAGTCAGTCTTAGAACATGCTTTGACAAATTTTTGAGGCGAAATTGAACTCTGCTTATTTAAGAGAGAAATGATCTAGGCATTTTTTGGTTAGCCAACAACTAGTATCCACCCAATTAAATATCAATCCCTAGTTGTCCCTTTGAGCCTTCATAAAATTTTAGCTTTCTTTTTATTGGCTTACAAACCCCAATAACCTACCCTGAGCTGTTGTGATACTTTTGACAAGTCTTATGATTACTAAGATGAATAGGGAAGAAGATCAAAGAAAGCAATGATTAGTCAAGATCATGAGGATAGTTGAAGTTTCAAGACCATGAAGATAGTTGAAGTTCTCAAGACCATGAAGATAGTTGAAGTTCTCAAGATCATAAGGATCGTTGATGTTCTCAAAACCATAAGGGTAGTTGAAGTTTTCCTAAAATCTCTAATATATCAACATCAACATCAGAGTAACAAATGATTTATCCCTATTAAAGAAGATTTATGTTACTCCACTTATCCATTATTGGAAGCCCAAGTTAGTACAAACCAAGACAACTCTTTTTAGAGCTAAAAAAACAAAAAAAAAGAGAAAAAAGAAGAAAACAAAAGAAAAATAAAAGAAAAACAAAAGAAAAAAAAAGAAAAGGAAGAAAGATAAAATCTAAAAAGGTGGTTCAAAAAGCCAACTGAGTTCTCTTTTACCTAAGACAACAAAAGGCTTCCATTTTATGGATTGACTTGAATTGGTCCCAACACAACCAAAGATTCAATCAAAATCAAAGAAAAAGGAGGAAGACCATCTAGTTCTTGAAAGTTTTGTACTTGATAGTCCTACAAGAAAGAAGGACAAAATGATAAAAGAAAGGAAAGAGAAAGAAAAGGGAAGAGTAAGAAAAATAAAGAGGAAGAAAGGGAAAAGGAGAAAAGAAACAAATTTGGGTCTTAAACTTTTTGCAAGGGCAAAAACTGTCCTAATCAAGATCTAGATTAATGCCAAGAAGATAGAAGGAATTTGGAGTCTAGAAAGATTGCTCCCAACTGTCTAAAGTTCCAACAAGAAATTTGTAGTGTGAGGGTTTGTCCATTGTGTCACACCAGCTCCAATCTCAAAATGGCCTCCACTTTAACCCATGTCCCTTATAGACCCCGTTTCAAGCCTATCAAAGACCTGTTGATCTCTCTTGGTAGGTAGAGTCTATTAGTGGAGATAGTTTGGATAAGTATGCATATGAGATAGATAATATTTAAACTCAAATGAGACCTTTGGCCAAGCAATGTGTATGTGCCTATCTGAAGTACAACAGTTCTTGCTTAAATAGAAATGATTCCCGAGTTTAGTACGATAACTAGGGTTGTCATGTTGTAGATATATTAATTTGGAAAAATCAAGTCCTGAGGTACATTGACATCGATTTGGCAAAACCAACATTTGATTCCAAAATCAAAATTCAAAAAAAAACAAAAAAAAGAAAGAATTAAGTAAAAAAAAAAAGTCCGCTGAGTTGAAAACCCAAAAGGGCAGCTTAGGCAAAAATTAGGACAGCTCGCTAGTTCCGAAAACTCGCATGGGCGGACTAGGAAAAAGTTAGAGCAATAAAAAAAAGCCTAAATTGAAAACCCGAAAGGGCAGTTTAGGTAATTACCTGAAGCAGCAACGAACTCCCAGTCAGTCTCTTTGACAATCCTGTTTAAATCGGTCTAATCCAACTAAGGTCTCGGCTAAAATCACAGGTACTTGCGACAAGCGTCCTTCCATTTGGTCCATAATATCCAATACTCATGGGTCAATATCGCCGTCAGATGAAACAAGCAAGAATTGGCCGAGCAAGCAAAGACAAAGCATGCGTCCCCATGCCTTAGTATGAGCCAAATAAGAGAAACAAAAGTCAATCAAAGGAGCAAGTAGAATTTTTTCACCTCTCATCAATTGAAGAACTTCGGGTTTGGGAATTTGAAATAACATCTGCATTTTCTGTTGAGTTTTGGAAATCAATGTGGGTAATGCCATTTGTTGATTATTGGGATGTCCAAGGATGGCCTCAAATTCTTCAATCAAGGGACACATTTCAAAGCCATTAAATCTAAATACCCTAGAATCCGTATCCCACAGGGAAGCCACGACATGTAAGAAGGAGTGGTCCAATTTGACATTTTGAAAGCATTTTAAAACATCAAGCTTTGACCATGAAATTTGCTTCCAGTGGTTGGCATCCATATTCTTAAATAGAATTTTTATTTTCTTTAAATGGTGCTCGGTCATGGTTGATGAATAAAGGGGAACCAAAATTGGTAAAGGGAGTCTTCACGTTGAAAGAGAGAGATTTTTGGTTTATGAATTGAAATATAGCATGCAAGGTGATTTATATAGAAGAAAATAAACCTTTTCCAAAAGTGAAATGGAAAAGATGATGGGAAAGGATAAGACCATATGGCATAAGGAAAGGAAGTGGCAATGGATTTCCTTTACCATATTGGATTTGGTTTAACAAAAGAAGTGGATATTAATTATGATGTACTATATATATAATATATAATAATAAAAAATAAATAATTTTGGCAGTAAAAAAAAGAGTTACAGTAAAGAGGAAAATTGTATATTTTTCATTATTGTATAATATTTTACAAATGCTACAATATTTACATATTAATAAGAGGGTGGTGGTAGGTCACCAAATAAAGACTTGAAAAAAAATCATCGCCTGTTGGAGGAGGGGGCAAATGACTCGTCCCGGGATCATCCGAAGCAGAAGCACTAAAATCCCTATTACCTTGGAGTTCTGATTTATCATGGTCCTCATCAAAAGCAAAAGAAAGGATCTCATGGTAATCAGTCTGGGAGCCTCTCAATGAAGTAGCACCGGGATCCCTCATTCCTTGAAATCAGAGGTCACGAAAATTTTGTTCGGATTGGTGATATAAACTTTCAAAATGAGAAGCCTGCTGATGACTTGTAGCCAACTCTTCTTGAAGTTTCTTATTTTGTTTTTCAAGCATCCATTCTGAGCCAAGAAGGAAAAGGTAAGAGCATACATAATCATGCATACATATAGCATAAACTATTGTGAAATAAGGAACGTACCAGCTAGTTCACATTGATACCCTGCAGATGAGATGGCGTATCCGGTAGGCTAGAATGAGCAAACAAAGGGGCAGTGAAAGAAGGTCCAGCCTCGTGATCAAACGAGCCAACAACCTGCAACAATCATTAAAGAATCAAAGGAAGGAAAAGCAGTGGCAAGGGAAAAGTGGTTAAAGTGCAAAAAACTCCCTTGGAAGATCAAAACAAGGAAAGAAGAGCATGAATCAAGCAAGACATGGTCAAGCCAAATTGAGCTTAGCTGTGTCACCTCAAAAGAAATTTTGGCAGAATATGACATGGGCAGGCGACACGGCCAAGCCACTGACCATGTCTTACCTAAAGGACAAAGTCAAGAAGAATCAAGCAAAGAAAGAAAAGAAACAATAGGTGACACTGGCAGGCGACACGGCCAAGCCACTGGCCGTGTCACATGACACGGCCACAAGCATGGCCGTGTCCCATCCTAAGCCAAGAATAAAGAAGAACTAAAGAAAAAACACAGAAGCTGACACACCCAGGGGACATGGCCAAGCCACTGGCCGTGTCACTCCCATTTTCAAGGGTGAAGACCCGATCTCAAAGGATGAAGATCCATTTTCAAGAGTGAAGACCCGATCTCAAAGGATGAAGATCCATTTTCAAGGGTGAAGACCTAATCTCAAAGGATGAAGATCCATTTTCAAGGGTGAAGACCCGATCTCAAAGGATGAAGATCCATTTTCAAGGGTGAAGACCCAATCTCAAAGGATGAAGATCCATTTTTAAGGATGAAGACCCGATCTCAAAGGATGAAGATCCATTTTTAAGGATGAAGACCCAATCTCAAAGGGTGAAGATCCATTTTGACGGTGAAGAATCACAATACATAAAACAGCCGGAGCAGTCAAACTTCTCAAATGAGAAAAGGTTAGTCAAACTCAATCTTGGGTCCAAGCACCCATTCTCGGGTCCAAGTACCCATTCTCAGGTCTAAGTACCCAAATCAAATTAATCTCAGGTCCAAGTACCCAATACAGGGTCCAAGTAACCAAATTAAAGCAATCTCGGGTCCAAGTACCCAAATCAAATCAATATCGGGTCCAAGTACCCAATACCGGGTCCAAAATCTAAATTTTCCTTAGGTCAAGAACCTAGAATTATCCTTGAGTCCATAACTCAAGCCGGGTCCAAAACCCAAATTTTCCTTAGGTCCAGAACCTAGAATCTCCCTTGAGTCCAGAACTCGAACCGGGTCCAGAACCCAAATTTTCCTTAGGTCCAGAACCTAGAATTATCCGTGAGTCCAGAACTCGAACTGGGTCTAGAACCCAAATTTTCCTTAGGTCGAGAACCTAGAATTATCCTTGAGTCCAGAACTCGAACAGGGTCCAGAACCCAAATTTTCCTTAGGTCCAGAACCTAGAATTATCCTTTAGTCCAGAACTCGAACCAGGTCCAGAACCCAAAACCTCAACTGTTTCATCAAAAATTAAGTCTTATTGCTTTTCACTCTCTTTCACTAAGGTTTCAGATCATTCAAGCAGGGGGCAAACTGTAGACCCTTAATTTTTGACCCAATCCGGTCCAATATGTTTTATTTAGTCTAAAATGATTTTTATTATCTAATTGGTCCAAAATAATTTTTATTAAATAATTTTTGCTTTAGTATCTAATTTTTATTAATAAAAAATAGAAATAAATAAATAAAAGTCAAAAAATAAAAATAAAAATAAAAATCGGAGTCAAAAAAATCGGCGATGAAAAAATCATCGCGGGGGCCCGTTGGCACGGGCCCGTAGGCATTTTGCCCGCAGAAAATTCCTGCGGGCGAAATCACTATGCTATTTCGCACGTTGAAATTTTCTGCCTGCGAAATAGCCGAGCTATTTTGCTGGGCTATTTCGCACGCAGAAATTTTCTGCCTGCGAAATAGCTTACGGGCCCGCTCCGCGCGCGCTGCCGCAACCAGCTGCAGCACATTTTTTCCGCAGCAGTTTTTTTCGGCAGCGCAAATTTTACGACGCAAATTTTTCAAAACATAATCCAATTAGGTTTTGGTTTCTTTTTTTTATTAATATTACTTACCTCAGCTAATTAGGAATAAACAACCTCAAACCACTATAAATAAGGACCAAAGACAATTAAAAAAGGGGAGGAAAAATCCAAGAGTAGTTTGGAAAATTTGAAACCAAATCAAGGAAGGAAAAGAAGAAATTCAATTCAACTTTTTTCCGGAATAGCAGTAGCATGATTTAGAGGATTCAAAGGCAAAAAAAGCTTGTCTTTGGAGCTAGTTCATCCAAGAAGAATTGTTTTTGGAGAAATCATCAAAAGAAGGTATGTGTTAATTAATTTTCTTTAATTGTTTTCTTTACACATTAGCAAATTTATGAAATCAAAATTAAAAACCTTTGAACTTTAATTTAGTTTTTCTAAAGCCAAAAAACCCTATTTCATTAGTTTATCTTCAAAAAGGCTTAAAATTGTTATTTTTCTTCTTAAAAACCTTAGAACTCTAATTGAACATATTTTTCAAAATTATTCACCACCCGTGACCCTACTTCCACAATATCAAATCCAAATTCAACTTCCAAAATTCAAAATAATGAACACTAACCCTTTTAAAACCATAAACCCTAATTTTTATGAACCCTAATCCTTTTAAAACATTAAAAACATAAAAACATAAAAATCTAAATTTTACACAGTAGCTTAGGAACCCAATAACCAAAAATCACAAATTAAAGTATTTTAAAGTGTTTAAAACCCTAGTTTCATGATATCATCATTCAAACCTTAATTTTGTTAATCAAAGAGTCTTACCAACCCTTTAAAACATAAAACCCTAATTTATTTTAATTCCATAAAAAGTCACAGTAGCCATAATTGGACTTTTATTTGCTTTATTCAATTCCATACTTGATTATGCTTTGATTTATTTCTTATGCTTTAATTTATTTAATTTTAATACTTGATTTATTTAATTTATCATGGATGGATGTTTATTTTCTATTTTGATTAATAGCTTTGATGAATGATTTATTTATGATGAATGATTATTTACTTTTATCAATTAATTTAGATTTCCAAAAGTTGTAAGAGGTATGTTTCCACTTGGTGGGTACCTCATTAGTTAAACATCATGTAATTTAATTTTCTTTTCTATTTTAGAACCTATGTAAAGGGCATGTTTCTACCGTTTGGTGGGTGTCCTATTTAGGCATATGATGTAAGGACATGTTTCCATCCTTGGATGGGTGTCCATTTATTTGCTTTGTTTGGACATTGCTTTGATTTTAATATAATGATGCTTTCTTTTAATTATTGTGTGTAATATGGATAATATTGTTATATTTAAGAATTTTATAATATTAAGACCTGTAAAGGAGGTCGGTTCCAATAAACTGGGCGTTGTGGGGGTGCTGGGCCATTTCTCACCTTCCCCACACGTACCCAACTTTCCGAACCCAATAGGGGGTTGGGATTCCTTAGGAATCGAGTCATCTACCCCTTTCTTTTTCCCAGCCCGTCCGGGTGGCGACTCCATTTTTCTCTGGACTTAGGTCCGTGTTCTCTAAGGCCCCGAGCCTAAATAGTGCCGAAGTCGCAAGAACCATTCTACTGGGAGTGGGGGTGAAAATCCCCGCTCACAGGATCTTTATCCTTAAACATCAGGTCTTCACCCTTTAAATTGGATCTTCATCCTCAAACATTGAGTCTTCACCCTTCAACTTCAAAATGGATCTTCATCCTCAAATGTCGGGACTTCACCGTTCAAAATGGATCTTCATCCTATGAGCGGGGATTTTTGCCTCCACTCCTGGTGGAATGGTTCTTGCGACTTTAGCACTGTTTAGGCTCGGGGCCTTAGAGAATATGGGCCTAAGCCCGAAGAAAATGGAGTCTCCACCCAGTCAGGCCTGGAAAAAGAAAGGGGTGGATGACTCAATTCCTAAGGAATCCCCAAACCATTAATGGGTTCAGAAAGTTAGGTACGTGTGAGGAAGGTGAGAAATGGCCCAGCGCCCCCATAACGCCCGGTTCATTGAAACCGGCCTCCTTTGCAAGTCTTAATATTATAAATTCTTAAATATAACAATATTATCCATACTACATGCAACAATTAAAATAAAGCATCATTATATTATAATCAAAGCAATGTCCAAACAAAGCAAATAAATGGACACCCATCTGAGGATGGAAACATATCCTTACATCGTCCATGTCTAAAACTAAATAGGACATCCACCAAAAGGTGGAAACATGTACTTTACATTAATCCCAAAATATAAAAACAATTTAAATTGCATGAAAATTAATTAATGAGGTATCCAATAATGGAAACATACCTCTTACAATGTTTTGAAACCAAAGCAAATCAATAAAAGTAAACAACCATTCATCATAATTAAATCATTCATATAATTTAAACAAAATAGTAAGTATATAACTTTAGGGTTTAAGTAAATAAGATTGAAGCTTATGAAAATAAAATAAAATCTTTAGATATTTGAAAGGAACAAGCTACTGTGATGATTTGGAAAATAGAATTAATTAAGATTTATGGTTTGAGTAAATTAGGGTTTAGGTTTGTATTTTGAATAAAGCTACTATATTTTGAATAATCATAATAAAGGAAGTTAAACATAAAGACTTGTAATACACAAATAAATATTGACCCCCTCGATGAGCCCATACGGCGGTCCCGCTAGCCGGATAGTGGGCAGGGGTCAAGGGGGCAGCGCCCCTTATGGGGTCGAGGGCCTTGCCCCGGAAGATTGTAAAAATTGGCTTTTAGGGTTATAGGTTTTGGTGTTGAAAATTAAAATTTTAGGGTTTGAGATTTAGAAAATAGGGTTTCAAAATTGGAAGAAATAAGCTACTGTAAATGTTAGAAAAATAGATTTGGTTAGGGTTTGAAGAAAACAAATTATTGTTTTGTGGTTTTAGAAAAGTGTAATTAGGGTTTTAAATTTCAAAAGTTATTTTTACAGGTATTAAGATTTTAAAAAAATACTTTTAGGGTTTTAAATAAAGTTTAGAGGGCAAACAGAATAATTGATCAAATAACAAAAACATGTATGTTTAAACAATTGATCAAATTGTATGATGAAGCTACTATAAACATAAAAAAAATAGAGATTCAAACCTCCGTTGTCGGTTCCACCACAATCTTGAATCCTGGTTAAACAATAACAAAGACAGTGTGGGCTGCCTTTGATGGGTTGTATATTGTTTTCTACCTCTTGATTCTTCAAGCTTGAGATTATGAATAGACTGCCAAAATTAATTCCGAGCTCCAAAGGTCCAGATCCTCTTTTTTTAAGATCAAAAGTTTTTTTTTTATGTTTTAATGTGGTATTTATAGGAAAAAATCAAAACCTAATACTAATTGGCTAAGGAAATAAAACCTTTTAGGAAATAAAATTAAAAACCAAGTAGAATAGGGTTTTGGCAAAATCATGTGCAGGTCGGGCGTGCGAAAGTGCGCTGGCAAAAAAAATTATTGCGGGTGTTGCTGGCTCGGGCGCGGGCTACATGTCAGTTCGCTGCAGGATTTTCCGACGGCAAATTGGCTTGTGGCCATTTAACCATAGGAAAAACCTGTGGCGAATTGGCTTGTGGCCAATTCATCGCAGGTTTTTCTTGTGGAGAATTGGCCCAAGCCAATTCGTCGCCAGCGA
This sequence comes from Garcia nutans, assembly GCA_947685225.1. Lineage (NCBI taxonomy): Eukaryota > Viridiplantae > Streptophyta > Magnoliopsida > Malpighiales > Euphorbiaceae > Garcia > Garcia nutans. The sequence goes on from CANTUV010000044.1 coordinate 25,507,822, forward strand.
CGAAAAATTTTCATCGTCAATTCTTTATTTTTTTATTTTTTTATCTTTTTATTATTAATTTTTATTTTATTAAAAATAAATATTATAAGTAATAAATATTATTAAAATAAGTATTATTTAATTAAAATACCATAAAATTTATTTTGGATTGTTTAAAAATATCGGACTGGACGGGGTCAAAAATTAAGGGTCTACACATCCTCAAAAATTAGGTCTTCGCCCCTCAAAATGGATTTCATCCTTAGACATTGGGTCTTCACCCTTCAAAATGTTCTTCATCCTCAAATGTCAAATCTTCACCCTAAAATGGATCTTCATCCTCAAATGTTGGGTCTTCATCCTTTAAAATGGAGCTTTATCCTTGGACAATGGGTCTCCATCCTTCCAGTCTTCTCTTCGAATATATATTTTTCCTGCTTTATTATAAAATATTCAGCTCTTTTTGGATATTTATCTTCCTATCTTTCGCAATGGGATTGGATCATTTTTCAAGTAATGGGCCTTTCATGCCCTCTGACATTGTGGCATGCTTGTCATTGTTTGCTTCATAGAGTATTAACTATTCACTTTGACAGAGGAATAGGGAAAAAAGTGCAATGTGAAATGCTCATGTATGCATGGTATGCATGATATGTATGGATACTTATAATGGTGGTATTAACTCACATACCAAGGTGATGGACCAAAGCATTCCCATTGGTACCTTTTAGGTCTATGTATAGTCCTTGTATTTGATCATCAGGAGACATCACATACACTACTTTATTTTCAAAATATAAAAAACAAAAGTAGTGGAGACCCAAGCAGGATAGTCAGAAATATAGGTGACACCCATTTCAAAACATGATTCAGCGTTTTGGTTGCTATCTTCTTTAGCATTATACCCATACTGCTGGATGAAGGCTTTATAAAGTAAATCCCAATTCTTTTGAGTATTTTCCTTCAAGATATTGAACCAGTTTTGCATAATAGGATCTAATGAGAGCATAAAATACCTTAGAGTTTGAGCTTTAGTAGCTCTGGTATACTGCATGGAAGTGATGTACTACTTAATATGCAAGTGAGGATTTTTTGTACCATTATACTTAGTGAAAGAAGGCATTGTGAACTTGTAAGGAATGTCTTCATCTTGCTTAAATAGCTCGTCTACCTCTGACCCCTCCTCAGCCTTTAGCTTCCTTTCAAAATCCTTTTCTAAATCAGCTATCATCTTTTCAAAGCCAGGTGACTCAGCCTTCTCCATGGCCTTCTTCTTTTCTAGCTTTTCTTATTGGTCTTGGAAGTATGCATCTCGGTCATCATCATCATCAACTACTACCTTTTTCTCATCAAAGGCCACCTCAGCTACCTTACCCTTTCCATTATCCTTTTGCTTCTTATTAGTAGTAGATGCTTCAGCATTGTTGTCCTCCGATAGTGACAACAGTTGACTTCTCACAGTATTAGCCAAGACCCCCTTCAATTCTTCCATCTTGGAGTTGAGGACATCATTCACCATCTTTTGAACTTGCTCAGGTTCTATTACTTTTGGTGTGAAATTGACTGAATTCTTACTGGATTCTGGACCGTAGTTTGGGTTATTGTAAGCTCTTGAACTACTATACTCTAGGTCTGTGAGCCAAAAAGCATCTATGTTATGTAATGCAATGCATGTACGCATGTGTAACAAACAAACAAAGAGAGTAAGGACATTCCTCCTAATCTTATATCACCCACAAATGAATGACAAGTCTTTTTTCCAAGGTATATGGCCAACAAAACATCAACAAGGGATATTTTGATTTCAAAAGATCCACTCAAATAGTGTATACCAATAGTTGTATTTTTCAAATAGAGAAATCAATCCACAGTAACTCCCACTAATTAAGCCTTAATCCATTTGATCAACTGAAATAACTTTTATGCTATATTGTGGACTAAAACTAAATTAAAGGATTTATAATAAATAGATATTTTTATTTGGAAAATAGGCAATTAATGATACATGCCATAAACAAGCCCATGATTAATAAGTCTTGGTATAAATTAGGCCTACAATTGATTTTAATATTCCATAATTGACCTGACTAGTTGTAAGCCCATTCAAGAAAAGGTTTTAGTTTCAAAAAATAACAAAAACTTAGTTTGTGCCATGAAGAAAGAAAATAGTTTTAAACCCATCTTTGAAAATATTTTCAAGCCCATTGTAAAAAAGTTTATTTCAAAAAAAAAACTAATTTTGTGCTTTTATGTTTAGGCCATGAGGTAGAAAATAATTTTCGACCCATCTTGAAAAGGTTTTATGTCCAAAAGACCATCTTGAAAAAGAGTTTTGAAAATAATTTGGTCTTTCGTGTTTTAATTTTAGGTATAGAAAGGGTAAAATTATTTTGGGCTTTAAAATTACTTTGGGAAAGAGCTTAATTAGATCATATTAGGAAAGAACAAACCAAATAGGTTATAACTCAAACCAAGATATGTTAATCATAGTCAAACAATAAGCATTTAGGGAAAACCTAAGGAAAGTTACTAGGCCAACTACATAGGCTTTAGTCTTTGGGTTGAAAAGCTTAGGTTCCCATAGTAAGTATATACCTAAAGGTATGAGGCTATGAGTGGTTATGCTATGATCAATCTCCATAACTTGACTAAAATTATGGTATCTCTTACACAACATAATAGGGGTTGCACAGGGCATCGTACCTCATGCACACAATGCAATCTAAGTGATGCAATGGATAATATCAAAATAAGAAAGAATAGAATAACATAAAACCAATGGAATCAACTTCTCTTATCCTTAGTGGAGTCGCCACTATGAGTGGGGATTTTCATCCCCACTCCTGGTGGAATGGTTCTTGTAACTTTTGCACTGTTAGGCTCTTAGCCTTAAAGAACACTAGCCTAAACCTAGAGAATAGGAGTCGCCACCGGGACAGGCTGGGGAAATATAAAGGGGTGGATGATTTGATTCCAAAGGAATCTCTAACCCCTACTTGGGTTTAGAAAGTTGGGTACGCATGGAAAATATGAGAAATGGCCCAGCATCCCCATAACACCTTATTCATTGGAACCGGCCTCCTTTTCAGGTTTAAATATTATTAAATTCTTAAATATCATGACATTATCCCCATTACATGTAGTTAAAGAAAAATAAACAAGCACATCTTAATATTAATATTCTAATAAATTATAGGACATGATACACACGACGGTCCCACTAGCCTGTTAGCGGGCATTGGTCAAGGGAACAGTGCCCCTTGGGGGGATCGAGGGCAGAGCCCCCAAAAGGTAAACAATTTACAAAATATGTTTTGTTGTGGAATTAGGGTTTTGCTAATGAAACTAAGGTTAAACGTGCAAAATTGGGGTTTGATAATATAATTAGGCTTTTGGAAACAAAATTAGGGTTCTAATATGTAAATTAGGGTTTTGGGACAAAATTAAAATCAAACATACAATATTAGGGTTTTAGATTTACAAAAATAAAGGTAAAATAAGTAATTTATATTCTTGTCTATTTTAATCCCAAAACTTGTGCTTACTGTGAATAATTTTCAACATGGTTTATCAATTGAATGAAGCAATTGATTAATTAATAATAGTAAACAATTGAATTGAATTGCATTGGTTAAAAGAAGTTGAACTTGCATTGTTGGCTCAACCAATTCTACGTTGAGCCAAACTTGATGTTGTTGCCTAGATCAAGTTGAATTTTGGTGGGTGCTTCAATGATCCTAGGATCAATGGGCACTTTATGCTATTATCTCTTTATTATGTTTTTCTCTCTGACTATTCTGGTTTTGTTAATTTTGACTGACTGATGGCTAAACCTAGTTGCTAGTTGTTTTAATTGCCCTATGGGTTTTCTTTAGTTTATTCTCGCTGTTTACTGCCTCTTTTATTTCTTGTATTTATAGACAGTGATTAGGGGTATGTTTAGCTCTTCAGTCCTAATCCTATTAAGAAACCTTTTGCTTTTAAAACTTAAGCCTAATCTTGATTGCCCAATTATACTTGCAAACAACCCGAATTTAAGACCCAGAATTGGCCATAGCCAATTCGCCATGGGCCCTTCAAGGCCAATTCATCATGGATGGCATCCATGGTGAATTAGCTAAGGCCAATTCGCTATGGACTAGCCCCATGGTGAATTAGCTAGGGCAATTCGTCATGATTTTATACTTTGGGCTCAAACCGGCTTGGTTTAGGATTTTAAAATTGGCCCAGACCTGATTTGGGCTTTTAAAATTGGATCATACTAGGTTTAAACTTTTAAATCTAGATCATACTAGGTTTAAGCTTTTAAAATTAGACTACACTTATTTATGGCCAAAATTAAGGGTCTATAATGATATTGTTTTTTCAATAATGCTTGTAATATGAATAATATCATAATAATTTAATAATTTTTAGACTTGAAAAGGAGGCTGATTCCAATGAATCAGACATTATGGGGGTGTTGGGTGACTTCTCATGTTCTCCATACATATCCAACTTTTTGAATCCATTAGGAATTAGGGATTCCTTAGAAATAAAGTCTTCTACCCCTTTCCATCTTCCTGGCCCATTCAGATAGTGACTCCTATTCTCTTAGTTTAGGCCTATGTTCCCTAAGGCCTATAGCCTAACAGTACTAAAGTCGCAAGAACCTTTTCACCGGGAGTGGGGGCAAAAATCCTCGCTCACAACCTCATTAGTAGAACTGAATATAATGTCAATGATATAAATTTGCATGATTAAGATGCCATGCTTATTTTTCTTAACAAAAAGAGTTGTTTCCATTTTGCTTATGAAAAACTATGTTCTAAAATATAAAAACTAAGCCTATCATACCAAGCTATTTGTGCTTGTTTCAAACCATACAAGGACTTAGTAAGTTAAAAAAAATATGAATTGAAAATCTGTAGTCTTCAAAACCTGAGGTCATTCCACATAGACTTCCTCATTCATAAAACCATTTAGAATGGCACTTTTAACATCCATTTGAAATAATTTCAAATTCATATGATGTGTAAATCCTAAGAGAATTCTAATAGCTTTTAATATAGATACATGAGCAAAAGCCTCAACATAGTTAATGCCTTCCTCTTAGTTATATCCTTTAGCAACCAATCATGCCTTATTCCTAGTGATAAGTCCACTCTCATTTAAATTTTTTCCTAAAATCCCATCTGCATCTAATAATTCATTATTCTTGTGTAATATCCCAAATTTTTTAAATTTCTAATTTTTAGAAATTTAATAAAATAAATTATAAGTTAATTGGAAAAATTAAATAAATGATTTTAAATGAAAAATTAAAAGATTTTAAGTGAAAAAAAATGTATATGTGATATATATGTAAATATATATAACATATACAAATCAATTTTTAAAAGTCAAAGTTTATTTTAATAATTAAAAAGTAAATTATATTGTTAGTGGAAGATGATATTTGATGTTATAATTAAATAATAATAAATATACTTAGCTAAAATTAAAAGTGGAAAATATATGGTTAAGAGTGAAGTGGTTGGATACTTGTGGATCATCTTCTTCTTCTTTCTCCATTGAAGGTCATTTTCTCCATTAAAGGAAAGGGAGGATTTGCTTCTTGCATACTAATCAAGGTGAAGGATTTTTAAGGTTTCAGAGGAAGATTTGGTGATTTCTTCTTGAGTTGGTAAGTTTCTAACTTGTTTCTTGGATTTTCTTAAATTTGTGAAGTTTGACTTGTTATGGTTGTATGTTTTAATGGTCGAAATTGGTATCTATGAAGTTTTTTTGAGTAGTTAACTATGACTTTAAGGTTGGATTGAAGAAACGATTAAGTTTGTGTTGAGTTTGGTGTAGAGAGAGAGTTAGGGTCATGTAACTTTTGAGTTGTGAATCCATGGTTTTGAATTGTGTAATTTGATTTTAATTGAGTTGCTTTGATGCATAAACAAATATTTAAAAGTGAAATGATGGATTTTATTGTGTTGGATAGAGTTTGAGAATGGAAGTGATGATTTATAGGCTTAAAAAGAAAAAGAAAGATTGTTCAAAGTATGGAAAAGAATGATGCATTAGTAGTGACACATGCAGTCACATGCCCATGTCACTGAGCATTTCAAAGCTACTGTGATGCAATATGTTTGGCACAGGCAATGACACGCCTATATCCCTAAGTGTGCAGTCAAAGCTTTTATATAGTGGGCATAGGGCACAGTTATTGACACGCCCATGTCATTGAGCGTGTCATTTGTAGATTTTGCTTAAGATAGATCTTTTCTTTGTTTTTCCTTTCTGGTTCTTATCTTTGTGTTGAGAGATCATGTATTTGTATTAAAAAAGTGATACTAAGTGATTATTGATAATCACATTTGGTTTAGGCTTTGAGGAGATTGGAGTTTCCCAATCCAAGTGTTGAATGATATCTTGGAAGAGAAGGTTGAAAGTGGTATTTGAGCTTGTTTTGTTGCTTTTAGAGGTAAGTACAAAATTTGAATAAATTGGTTGTGTTTGCATTACATTTGGAATTAACGCATTTTGGTTGGAAAAATGTGTTAAGCTCCTTGATGCATTGAATATGCATGAGCATTGTGCTATGTTATATTATTTGTTAAGAATGCATTATATGTAATGTGAAAAGCCATTGATAATCGCTAAATTGAGTAAAAAGGTGAATATGTGCAATATATGAAAATGACCTAGAGTGTTTGGGTATTATGTTTAGACATTGTGAAAAGCCATGGGTGATGGCTAGATTACATAAAGTGTGATACAATGAAATGATATGACATTGAAATAGATGAGAAAAGAGGCAGCGTGCCTAATGAATTATGAGAAAATGAGAAAGAGATTGATAATGGAAAATGAATTAATTGTGTGCCTAGTATGTTATTAAATTTTTGGAGTTTTGTGTTTGGCGGCATGCCTATGAGGTTATCCTCATTATTTGCCTTCAGGCTAGATGTTGGGCATCACTATGATTTGCCTTTCGTCTAGACGTTTGACGTTACTTGCCTTTAGGCTAGATGCTAGGCATCACTATGATTTCCATTTAGGCTAGACATTGGGCGTCACTTGCCTTTGGGCAAGACACTGGGTGTCAAAATGGACCAAAATAGTAACTCTACGATTTGAATAGCATATTAGATCCTTTGGGCCCATGCTTGTATTTGTACTTATGTGAATTGTAAAATGATTGAAAAATATATTGAAAATGAATTGGTATGTCACATGGTGACATGATATACATAAGCATTGTGAATTGGCATTGCATTTGAGCTTTATTATTATCAAAGTTTGTACCGCTAAGCCTTTGGCTTAGCGCGATTGTAACTCATCGCACAGGTGACAAGGGAGATCTAGTAGAGTTGGAGAGTTCGTCTAGACTAAGTTGATTCTAGATTTGAGATCTTGATTGTAGAGCTAATTGTTGGACGTGAAGATCAGAGACACATTACCAGCATGTACATATGTTATATTATCATAAATTTTGACATTATATATGTTACATTATGTTTTCATTTATATATATCTATATATTATAAACTATATAAAATGTTTTGGATAAGAATTTTGTAATGGGGGTTTTGTATGTGTTTTTGATAAGTAATATTTTATTTGTTATTTAAGTATATCCTTTATATTATTTAAGATTTTATATATTCAAAAAGTGAGGGTTTTTATAGAAAATGGGTTTTGATATTTTTGTACCGTATATGTGTATAATACATATATTGGGTGTATGTATTGTATGTATATAGGGTATAAGGGTGTTACATTTATTTTGGTATCAGAGCCTATGTTTCAGGTTCTCAACCTAGGTGGGTGGTTAGAGAGAAAAATGGAGATTCTAAAAATGGTTTTCAATTATGATACATGCAATGGCACTGGCAGATTTTGATCTTTAATGTGACAATTTATGCTATGTTTGCAGATATAGGTAGTTATGGTATCTCAGACACATCAGTTTGCAGAGGGTAATGCAAAGAGTGTGGCTCCTGATGAGAGTAGAGATGGAGCTAGAGCTGAGATAGCTAGTGAGGCATTTGCTTCTATGCCTGTGAGACCAACAGCTGATGAGATTCCACCGAGCTAGGTATGGCATATGGTAGAGCTATTGAGGCTGGCTCCGATTCTGCAGTTGCCGTAGCCACCACATCCACAGCCACAGTTGTAGTTACCGACGAGGAAGTATGATAAGTTGAGAAAGTTTGGAGCTGAAGATTTTGTTGGTACTACAGACTCTGCTGTAGCATAGCAGTGGCTAGACAGGGTCCAGAGAGTATTTACCCAGCTGCAGGCTACTCTAGAGGAGAATTTTGATTATGCCAGATCTCTTCTGTAGAGAGATGCCTATGAGTGGTGGAAGACGGTTCCACATACTACAGCTGATCCACTAGTCTTGACATATGATGATTTTCTGCGAGAATTCGAGAAGAAGTATACTCTTGGGGAGTATAAGGATGTAAAGAAGATGGAGTTCCTGAGTTTGAGGCAGGATACTAGGACAGTGACAGAGTATGAGATAGAGTTTACCCGACTAGTCAATATACTGGTGGGAACATTTTTTATGAGATTCACTGGTGCTGGAGGTTTGAGGAGGGGTTGAGACCCTCTATTATGTGTATCGTGGCAGGCTCTTGGTATCAGGACTTTTCGTAGTTGGTTGCGACTGCCAGAGTGTTGAGAAAACATAAGATCTTGCAGCAACTGCTAGGGTTGAGGAGACTAGAGCTAGGAGACCCCAGAGTGAGGCAGGATCTTCATCAGTGAAGAGAGGTCGAAGGAGATATTTTTAGATGTTTAGTCAGAGCCAGGGGCAGTCTGACAGGTCAGTGCAGTAGAGACAGAGGCAGAGACCTATTGTTTCATTGGCTAGTGCTCCGACCCTAGTGGCTCAAAGGCCTGCTCCACCTACCTGTGTTCTTTGTGGTATAGTACACGGAGGTGTCTGCTGGATGAGAGGTGCATCAGTAGTGTGTTTTAGATGTGGGTCACCAGATTATTTTATCAGAGAATGTCCAGAGTCACCTAAGGATAGATAGACAGATACTGCAGCTTCTTAACCCAGTGTTAGAGGGGGTTGTGGTGGCAAAAGTTTTGTTAGGAGTGATCAATCTAGGACTGGTCAAAGAGGCGATTCTACAATCGGAGGTAGTTCAAATGAGGCAGGGCCATCACAGTGGGTCCGTGATGCAGAGGTAGTCGGATGCTTCAGTTGTTATTACTAGTACTTTTTCTTTCTTTGGTGCTTCAGTTCTTACATTGATAGACCTTGGGTCGACTCATTCATACATCAGTGCATGTAACACCCCTATACCCCTTATGCGTACACAGCATGCTAATACGATCGTAATATATGTATATTGAATATAGAAATGCCACGGTTTATAAAACATATAAATCATCACTTTTAAAAATATAAAAGACAAAAGATAAAACGTTTATTCATAACGCAACGGAAAATATAACAAATATATTTACAAATACATATACATCAAAATTCAAATTTTTCAAAACATAAAATATATACATGTTTAGCAGTATCGCTTTGATCTTTAAGCTCCACTATCAACACCTCAAGATCTAGACTCTACTCGGCCTAGAGGAACTCTCTGGTTCTTCCCTGTCACCTGCGCGATAAATCATAATCGCGCTAAGCCAACGGCTTAGTGGTACAAACTACAATAATATTATGTTTTGATGCAATGCCAATGTCACACAATCAATTCCATACACCATTCAAAAGAATGTTATACTTCAACATCTTACTTTGCTTAATGTCATATCAAACATTCATTCTCAATAAGATACTTATGCATTATAATCAATCTCATTATTCATTGGTTTCACCATTCAAGAATCACATTGAAAACAAAGACAAGCATGGGCCCAAAGACACTAATATGCCATTCAACTTTCAGAGTTAATGTTTTGGTTTAATTATCACATTTATCATCATTGTTATCCCAACTAGGCTTCAAGGATTTAGGTTCAACCAAGCTTCAAGGGGAACAAAGCATGCTAAGTATCAACCCAACTTGGCTTCAAGAACCAAACCCAACCTAGCTTCAAGGGTTGTAACATCTCAATTAGGCTTCAAGGACTAGACCCAACCAAGCTTCAAGGGGAGTAAAACATGTTAAACTTCAACCCAACTTAGCTTCAAGGATCAAGCCCAACCTAACTTCAAGAGATTGTTACTATAGGCATGCCACCAACAACAAACTCTGAAAATGGAATAACACATTAGCCACACAATTCATTTATTATTTCATTATCAATTTAATTCTCAATTCTCATCATCATCTAGGCAAACATGCCCCACTTATTTCAATTGAATCCTCATAGCCAATCACAATTGCTTCACATCACATTTGAATCATTATCATTTTATCCAACAACCATAGCTCTACATCTCATCAAGAGAGTATATATATATCATCAATTGCATTAAACATTATCATTTAGGCAACCATGCCTCAATCATCTCATTGGCATCATTAATTTAATTCATCATTTAGATGTATATAGTCAATGGCATTAACGCACATTTTAGATGTTCATCAAGCATTCATATTATACCAAACATAACATTTTTTTTAACAAGCATCAATAATGTATTAGATTTCTTAACACATTTACAATCAAATATATGTTAAATCTTAACATCATATGAATGTATGCAATAATGTAGTTTGTACTTACCTTAAGCACCACTTACACAAACCTATACACTTCCTCTTCCAACTCTTCTTCACCACTTGAATTAGGGCAAATTATCTTCTTCAAGACCTAATCCACAAATGATAAAATACATCAATTCCAATACAAATATTCACTTAATAACCTCTTACTAGACCTTAAATCACAAATTACAACTCAACACCACTAACTAGGGCCCACGGCCGTGGTCACCCCAACCCCCACGGGCATGGGTTAGAAAACAATTCTGCCCCAAATTGTTCAACACCCCCACGGCCATGGCATCTAAGGGCCACGGGCGTGGCATCCAAGATGCTACTGCCTCCAACCAAAATCATGTGTTCTAAACTTCTAACTTCATAAAATACAAACAACTTGAAGATCAACAAAAATAATTAATCAAACTCAACATCTACAACAATCACCAACTCAAAACAATACCAATACCAATACCAGCTCAACTCAAACACTTCCAATACCAATACCAGCTTAACTTCTTATCTTAAAATCAATTTCAACACTTATAAACACACCACAACAACCCTAATCATACTATCAACAACAATTCATCCACCTCAAACACAACTTCAAAAAGAACAAAGGAAATCAAGAGAGAACTTACCAAAGTTGATGAAACTTCACAAATTTCAAACTTAATCACTTGAATCTTCCTTCAATTTTGAGTTTGGAACAAGCAAAACTCACTCTTGCTCTCTTTCTTTGGATGATCGGCCAATAAAGGAAAAGAAAAGAAGAAAAAGAAAAATGAAGATGAAGCAAAGTCAAACTTCCCTTCTCTTTAAACCTCCACCAAGCAATCTAAAAAGAAAATTACTTAAATACCCTCTTCTATTTATTTTAACTCCCTTTCGCTTACTTTCCTTTTTAGTAATTTCATAAATAACAAAATAAATATCTTCTTCCTTTGACCATCACATTTGACTTATATATGTTGTATATATTTCCATATACACAACATATACACTCATTTTTAAATTTCTTTTCTCTTCCACATTTAACATATACATTCAATCCAATTTACAACAATAATATCAAAACTTCTAGGGCATACTTTGGGATATTACAATTCTCCCACTCTAAAAAGAAAGTTTATCCTCGAAATTACTTGATATCAAGTCTGAAACAGTTGAGGATATTGATCTCGCATTGCTTGCTCACTCTCCCAAGTTGCCTCTTCTCTACTATGATTCTTCCAAAGAACCTTCACCAGTGGCACTTTCTTATGTCTCAACACTTTCACTTCATGTGCCAAAATAGCAACTGGTTCTTCTTCAAATGTCAGATCCGAACTCACCTCAATAGATTCAACTGGCAAGACATGAGATGGATCTGATCTGTACCTCCGCAACATAGAAACATGGAATACATTATGGATTCTATCCAACTCAGGTGGCAAGGCAAGTCGATAAGCAACTGGCCCAACTCTTTCTAAAACTTCATATGGTCCAATGAAACGAGGACTCAGCTTCCCTCTTCGACCAAATCTCAATATTTTTTTACAAGGAGACACTTTCCAAAAGACTTTATCTCCAACATCAAACTCTATGTCTCTCCTCTTCAAATCTAAGTAAGACTTTTGCCGATCGGAAGCTGCTTTCAATCGATCTCGAATTATCTTCACTTTCTCTTCAGTTTCTTTAACCAAATCAGGACCAATTAACTTACCCTCTCCAATTTCATTCCAGCATAAAAGGCGTTCTACATCTTCTACCATATAATGCCTCAAATGGTGCCATACCAATAATGAATTGATGACTGTTGTTGTAAGCAAATTCCACAAGTGGCAAAAATCTGTCCCAACTTCCAGAAAAATCAATGACACAGCTTCTCAACATATCCTCAATAATCTGTATCACTCTCTCTGACTGCCCATCGGTCTGTGGATGAAAAGCAGTACTAAAGTGCAATCGAGAACCCAAAGCCCTATGTAAACTCTTCCAAAACCTCGAAGTAAACCGGGGATCTCGATCAGACACTAAAGAAATTGGGACTCCATGCAACTTTACTATTTCACATATATACAGCTCAGCCAATCTTTCAAGAGAATAATCCATTCTAACTGGAAGAAAATGAGCTGTCTTCGTCAACCGATCAACAATCACCCAAATAGCATCATGTCTTCTCTGAGTCAAAACACATTTTCACATCACTATAAATCACATATGGTTTATCTTCCACGGGTAAAGTAAGAACAGGTGCTTGAGTCAACATTTCTTTCAACTGCTCAAAGCTAGCTTGACACTGATCCGTGCACACAAATCTAACTCCCTTCCGAAGCAATCTGGTGAGTGGAGTGGCTATCAAAGAGAAGCCTTTCACAAACCGTCGGTAATAGCCTGCCAAACCCAGAAAACTTCTAACTTCAGTTACAGACTTTGGTGGACTCCAATTCAAAATAGCTTCAACTTTACTTGGATCAACTCTTATACCATCTGCTGAAACTATATAACCCAGAAAAGTAACTTGGTCAAGCCAAAATTCACACTTCGATAGCTTAGCATACAACTGCTTCTCTCTCAAGATCTGTAATACAATCCGTAAATGCTTGTCATGCTCCTCCTTATTGCGTGAATACACCAAAATATCATCAATGAAAACCACCACAAACTGATCTAGATAGGGCCTAAACACCCTATTCATCAAATCCATGAAAGCTGCAGGTGCATTTGTCAACCCAAAAGGCATCACCAAGAATTCATAATGCCCATATCTTGTGCGGAAGGCTGTCTTAGGAACATCTTCAGCTCTAACCCTCAACTGATGGTACCCTGATCTCAAATCAATTTTGGAAAACACTGCTGCTCCCTTCAATTGATCAAAGAGATCATCAATTCTAGGCAAAGGATACTTATTCTTGATAGTTACTTTGTTCAATTGCCTATAATCAATGCATAACCTCAAAGTACCATCCTTCTTCTTCACAAACAACACAGGAGCTCCCCACGGTGAAACACTAGGGCGAATAAACCCTTTATCCAACAACTCATGTAACTACACTTTCAACTCTCTCAACTCAGCAGGTGCCATTCGATAAGGAGTAATAGAGATGGGAGTGGTACCAGGCAACAAATCAATACCAAACTTGACCTCTCTCTCAGGGGGTAACCTTGGCAACTCCTCAGGAAACACATCCGAAAAATCTGCAACTGTGGTTATATTATTAAGTTGAGAACCCACTACTCTAGTATCCACCACATGAGTAAGATAAGCATCACACCCTTTTCTAATCAAATTCCTAGCTGTAACAACTGATACAAACAAGGATGCAAGTTGTCTCTGCTCACTAGATACCATTACACTCCTACCATCACTGGTTCTCAAAGTAACACATTTCTTTTGGCAATCTACCATAGCTCCATGCTTAGACAACCAATCCATGCCTAAGATTAAATCATACTCCATAAAAGGCATTTTAATTAAATCACCACAAAACTCTTCACCTTGCACTACCACTGCACTGTCACGATGCACCTTACTCACCACAACACTATGTCCTAAAGGATTTGTCACCAAGACATCAAATCCTAAGGACTCTGAATGCAATTCAAACACAGGCAACATGGATGCACTTATCTATGAATGAGTAGATCCTGGATCAATCAAAGCAAGAACTGGAATATCAAATAAAGAAAATATACTGGCTATAACTGCTGCATCATCTGGTTGCCTCTGCATCACATATACTCTCTGAGAAGATCTAGCCTCATCTGGCCTACTGCCTCTGGATGAAGATCCTCCTCTCTGGCTAAATCCGGGTCTACCACCTCCACTGAAACCTCTGCCCCCTCGACCACCTCTGCTGACACTGGGTCGATAAACTGCAGTATCAGTCTGTCTATCATCCTGCATCTCAGAGCAATCTTTAATAAAATGATATGGTGACCCACATCTAAAGCATACTCCGGGTACACCAGTCTTCCAGCAAACACCCCCATGGGGCCTGCCACAATGAACACATACAGGTGGAGTAGACCTTTGCATCACGAGAGTCGGGGCACTCGCTACAGAGACTGTCAGTCTCGGCCTCTGCCTCTGATTCTGCACTGATCTGCCTGACTGCCTATTGATCCTCGGAACAAAACTTCCTCTACCCCTCTTCACAGATGAAGACCCTGCCTCAAACTGGGGTCTCCTCCTCAGAAGTAGCTGCTGCAATGCTCTGTGCTCTCTCAACACTTCTAGCTGCTGCAACAATCTGAGGGAAATTCTGGTATCGAGAACCAGCCACAATGCACATGATAGAGGGCCTCAATCCCTCCTCAAATCTTCTGCACCGATCTATTTCATCAGAGATAATTCCCCCGGCATAACGACTCAACCAGATATACTCAATCTCATATTCTGTCACCGTCCGGTTGTCTTGCCTCAAATTCCAGAATTCCATCTTCTTGATATCTTTATACTCCCTCGAAGTATACTTCTGCTCGAACTCCCTCAGAAAATCACTATAAGATAGTGTAGGTGGATCATTCATGGCATGAGGAACCGTCTTCCACTAGTCATAGGCATCTTTCTGTAGGAGGGATCTGGCATAGTCAAATTTCTCATATGAAGTAGCTTGCAACTGGATGAATATCCTCTGCACTTTATCCAACCACCGCTCAGCCACTGCAGGATCAGTAGTGCCCAAGAAATCCTCAGCCCCATATTTCCTCAACTTATCATAATGTCTTACTGGCACCTGAGGCTGTGGTGGTGGTGGCTGCACTGGAGCTGGCCTCAATAGTTCTATCACATGCCTTAACCAACCCGGCGGAGCCTCCTCTGTAGCTGATCTCTCTGGCATAGAAACAGGTGCCTCACTAACTCTATCAACTCTAGCTCCATCTCTACTGGAGCTATACTCTCAGCACTTCCTTCTACAGTCTGACGTGAATGGAACTCCATTACTACCTATATCTGCAAACACAGCAGAATATTCCTCATTAAAGATCAAAGACTGCCATACCAAAACATGTATTTTACTCAAAAACCAACTTTTAAAATTAAAATATTCTTTTTCTTACAAGTCACCTAGGTTGAGAATCTCAAACCTAGGCTCTGATACCAAAACAATTGTAACACCCCTATACCCCGTATACGTACACAGCATGCTAATACGATCGTAATATACGTATACTGAATATAGAAATGCCACGGTTTATAAAACATATAAATTATCCCTTTAAAAATATAAAAGACAAAAGATAAAATGTTTATTCATAACGCAACGGAAAATATAACAAATATATTTACAAATGCATATACATCAAAATTCAAATTTTTCAAAACATAAAATATATACATGTTTGGCAGTATCGCTTTGATCTTTAAGCTCCACTATCAACACCTCAAGATCTAGACTCTACTCGGCCTAGGGGAACTCTCTGGTTCTTCCCTGTCACCTGCGCGATAAATCATAATCGCGCTAAGCCAACGGCTTAGTGGTACAAACTACAATAATATTATGTTTTGATGCAATGCCAATGTCACACAATCAATTCCATACACCATTCAAAAGAATGTTATACTTCAACATCTTACTTTGCTTAATGTCATATCAAACATTCATTCTCAATAAGATACTTATGCATTATAATCAATCTCATTATTCATTGGTTTCACCATTCAAGAATCACATTGAAAACAAAGACAAGCATGGGCCCAAAGACACTAATATGCCATTCAACTTTCAGAGTTAATGTTTTGGTTTAATTATCACATTTATCATCATTGTTATCCCAACTAGGCTTCAAGGATTTAGGTTCAACCAAGCTTCAAGGGGAACAAAGCATGCTAAGTACCAACCCAACTTGGCTTCAAGAACCAAACCCAACCTCGCTTCAAGGGTTGTAACATCTCAATTAGGCTTCAAGGACTAGACCCAACGAAGCTTCAAGGGGAGTAAAACATGTTAAACTTCAACCCAACTTGGCTTCAAGGATCAAGCCCAACCTAACTTCAAGAGATTGTTACTATAGGCATGCCACCAACAACAAACTCTGAAAATGGAATAACACATTAGCCACACAATTCATTTATTATTTCATTATCAATTTAATTCTCAATTCTCACCATCATCTAGGCAAACATGCCCCACTTATTTCAATTGAATCCTCATAGCCAATCACAATGGCTTCACATCACATTTGAATCATTATCATTTTAGCCAACAACCATAGCTCTACATCTCATCAAGAGAGTATATATATATATATCATCAATTGCATTAAACATTATCATTTAGGCAACCATGCCTCAATCATCTCATTGGCATCATTAATTTAATTCATCATTTAGGTGTACATAGTCAATGGCATGAACCCACATTTTAGATGTTCATCAAGCATTCATAATATACCAAACATAACATTTTTTTTTAACAAGCATCAATAATGTATTAGATTTCTTAACACATTTACAATCTTATGTATGTTAAGTCTTAACATCATATGAATGTATTCAATAATGTAGTTTGTACTTACCTTAAGCACCACTTACACAAACCTATACACTTCCTCTTCCAACTCTTCTTCACCACTTGAATTAGGGCAAATTATCTTCTTCAAGACCTAATCCACAAATGATAAAATACATCAATTCCAATACAAATATTCACTTAATAACCTCTTACTAGACCCTTAAATCACAAATTACAACTCAACACCACTAACTAGGCCCCATGGCCGTGGTCACCCCAACCCCCACGGGCGTGGGTTAGAAAACAATTCTGCCCCAAATTGTTCAACACCCCCACGGCCATGGCATCTAAGGGCCACGGGCGTGGCATCCAAGATGCTACTGCCTCTAACCAAAATCATGTGTTCTAAACTTCTAACTTCATAAAACACAAACAGCTTGAAGATCAACAAAAATAATTAATCAAACACAACATCTACAACAATCACCAACTCAAAACCCTAATACAAACTCAACTCAAACACTTCCAATACCAATACCAACTTAACTTCTTATCTTAAAATCAATTTCAACACTTATAAACACACCAGAACAACCCTAATCATACTATCAACAATAATTCATCCACCTCAAACACAACTTCAAAAAGAACAAAGGAAATCAAGAGAGAACTTACCAAAGTTGATGAAACTTCACAAATTTCCAACTTAATCACTTGAATCTTCCTTCAATTTTGAGTTTGGAACAAGCAAAACTCACTCTTGCTCTCTTGCTTTGGATGGCCGGCCAACAAAGGAAAAGAAAAGAAGAAAAAGAAAAATGAAGATGAAGCAAAGTCAAACTTCCCTTCTCTTTAAACCTCCACCAAGCAATCTAAAAAGAAAATTACTTAAATACCCTCTTCTATTTATTTTAACTTCCTTTCACTTACTTTCCTTTTTAGTAATTTCATAAATAACAAAATAAATATCTTCTTCCTTTGACCATCACATTTGACTTATATATATGTTGTATATATTTCCATATACACAACATATACACTCACTTTTAAATTTCTTTTCTCTTCCACATTTAACATATACATTCAATCCAATTACAACAATAATATCAAAACTTCTAGGGCATACTTTGGGATATTACAGTGTATGCATCTTGCATGTGAGTGATTTGCATTCCGAGTCCCTAGGATTTGATGTTTTGGTGACGACAAATCCTTTAGGGCACATTGTTGTGGTTAGCAGGGTGCACTGAGATAGTCCAGTTGTGGTTTAGGATGAGGAGTTTCTTGGTGACCTAATTGAGATGCCTTTTAGGGAGTATGATCTGATTCTAGGCATGGATTGATTATCTAAGCATGGGGTTGTGGTAGACTATCAACGAAAATGTGTTACCCTAAGAACACGTGTTGGTAGAGATATGAAGGTATCTAGTGAGTAGAGACATCTTTCATCCATGTTTGTTTTAGCTGTTTCAACTAGGAGGATGATTTGGAAGGGGTGTGAGGCTTACCTTGCTCATGTTGTAGATACTAGAGTAGTCTGGTCTCAGCTTGACAGTGTACCCACAGTTATCGAGTTTCCAGATATTTTTCCTAATGAGTTGCCAAGGGTACCTCCTGAGAGAGGTTGAGTTTAGTATAGATTTATTACTTGGTACCACTCCCATCTCTATTA
The DNA here is from genome assembly GCA_947685225.1 of Garcia nutans. Taxonomy (NCBI): domain Eukaryota; kingdom Viridiplantae; phylum Streptophyta; class Magnoliopsida; order Malpighiales; family Euphorbiaceae; genus Garcia; species Garcia nutans. Next base: position 25,526,574 of record CANTUV010000044.1, read on the forward strand.
CTCCTTACCAGATGGCACCTGCTGAGTTGAGAGAGTTGAAGGTGCAGTTGCAGGAGTTGCTGGATAAACAGTTCATCCACCCTAGTGTGTACCCATGGGGAGCACCTATTTTGTTTGTGAAGAAAAAGGATGGCACCTTGAGATTGTGTATTGATTACAGACAATTGAATAAGGTGACCATTAAGAACAAGTATCCATTGCCTCAGTTAGATGATCTCTTTGATCAGTTAAAGAGAGCAACAATATTCTCTAAGATTGATCTGAGATGAGGGTACCATTAGTTGAGAGTCAGAGATGTGGATGTACCTAAGATAGCTTTTCATATGAGATATGGGCATTATGAGTTTCTAGTGATGCCCTTTGGACTGACGAATGCACCAGCAGCCTTTATAGATTTGATGAACAGGGTGTTTAGACCATACTTAGATTAGTTTGTGGTGGCCTTTATTGATGATATTCTGGTGTATTCGCGTAATGAGAGGATCATGACAGGCATTTATGGATTGTATTACAAACTCTGAGAGAGAAGCATTTATATACCAAGTTGTCTAAGTGTGAGTTCTGGCTTGATCAAGTGACTTTTCTCGGTCATGTGGTTTCAGCAGAGGGTATTGGAGTTGATCCGAGTAATGTTGAGGCTATCTTGAATTGGAGTCCTCCAAAGACTATGACAGAGTTTAGAAGTTTTTTGGGATTGGCATGCGATAATTGATGGTTTGTGAAGAGTTTTTCTATGATAGCTACACCACTCATCAGATTACATTGGAAGGAAGTTAGATTTGTGTGGACAGATCGGCGTCAAGCGAGTTTTGAGCAGTTGAGATGTTGACTCAGGCTCCTGTCCTTACCCTACCTGTGGAAGGTAAACTTTATGTGATTTATAGTGATGCTTTATTTAGTGGTTTCGGTTGTGTTCTGATGTACAAAGGTAGAGTCATTGCTTATGCCTCTCGACAGCTGAAGCCTCATCAACTGAATTACCCAACTCATGATCTAGAGTTACCAGCTATAGTTTTTGCATTAAAGATTTGGCGACATTACTTATATGGGGGGAAGTGTTTCATTTATATGGATCATAAGAGTTTGAAGTACCTGGATGTACAGAGAGAGTTGAATCTTCGACAAAGATGGTGGTTATAATTTATTAAAGACTATGACTATTTGATTGATTATCATCTTGGCAAGGCAAATGTTGTTGCTGATGCCTTGAGTCGGAAGTCTTTGGCAAGTTTAACTGCTTATTCCCTCCCATTGCTTGTTGAGTTGAGAGTGTTGCATGTCAGATTTGAGTCTTGTGATGATGGTGCTTTGATGGTTCAATTGCAATTGAGGCCAAGTTTGTTGGATCAGGTTAGGAAGGCCCAGTTGGCAGATGAGAAAATTTAGAAGATTGTGTTGGATTGCCAAAAGGGGGAGAATCAAGACTTTTATGTGAGAGATGATGGAATTCTTTAGCACAGAGATAGGTTATGTATTCTTGATGATGCAGGATTGAAGAGAATGATTTTAGAGGAAGCACATCAGTCGCTCTATGCTATGAACCCTGGTAGTACCAAGATGTATTAGGACTTGAAGCAGCATTATTGGTGGTTTGTATCCAGATGTCTCACTTGCCAAAGAGTGATATAGTTTCTTAAGCATATGTTGAGAAGTTGTATCATTGATTTTATAGGGAGCTAGACAAATTCTTACCACTGATTGAGTTTGTATATAACAACAGTCATCAATCCAGTATTGGAATGGCACCATATGAGGCATTGTACAGCAGGAGGTGCAAGTCACCTCTGTGTTGGGATGAAGTTAGAGAAGGTAGATTAGTCGGTCCTAATAAAACAAAAGAGAAAATGAAGGGGATTTGGTGTCATCTTAAAGCTGCTTCAGACAGACAGAAATCCTATATAGATTTGAAGAGAAGAGACATAGAGTTCAGTGTGGGAGATAAAGTATTCTTGAAGGTGTCTCCTTGGAAAAAGATTTTGAGATTCGGGCACAAAGGGAAGTTGAGTGCTAGGACCATATGAGCTTCTTGAGAGAGTTGGTCCAGTGGCTTACAGACTGGCTTTACCGCCTGAGTTGGATCTGATTCATAATGTCTTCCATGTGTCTATGCTTCGGAGGTGCAGATCAGACCCATCTCACATCTTGTCAATGGAGTCTGTTGAGGTGAGTCCGAATCTGGCTTATGAGAAAGAAACAGTGGTGATTTTGTCACGAGAAGTGAAAGAGTTGAGGAATAAGAAGGTGCCACTTGTGAAAGTCCTTTGGAGGAATCATGCCACTGAGGAGGCGACATGGGAGAGTGAGTAGACAATGCAAAGTCAGTATCCCCAGTTATTTCATACTTGATAGCAGGTAATTTCGATGACGAAATTTGTTTTAGGGGGGAGAATTGTAATATCCCAAATTTTTAAAATTCCTAATTTTTAAAAATTTAATAAATAAATTATGATTTAATTAGATAAATTAAATAAATGATTTTAAATGAAAAATGAAAAGATTTTATTTAAAAAAATAAAATAAAATGTATATGTGATATACATGTAAATATTCATAACATATACAATCAATTTTTAAAAGTCAAAGTTTATTTTACTAATTAAAAAGTAAATGATATTGTTAGTAGAAGATGATATTTGATGTTATAATTAAATAATAATGTATATACTTGTCTAAAATTGAAAGTGGGAAATATATGGTTAAGAGTGAAGTGGTTGGATAGAGATGACTTATGGATCATCTTCTTCTTCTTTCTCCATTGAAGGCCAGTTTTCTCCATTAAAGGAAAGGGAGGATTTTCTTCTTCCATACTACTCAAGGCGAAGGATTTTCAGGGTTTCAAAGGAAGATTTGGCGATTTCTTCTTGAGTTGGTAAATTTCTAACTTGTTTCTTGGATTTTCTTAAAGATGTGAAGTTTGACTTGTTATGGTTGTATGTTTTAATGGTTGGAATTGGTATGTATGAAGTTGTTTTGAGTAGTTAACCATGATTTTAAGGTTGGATTTAAGAAATAGTTAAGTTTGAATTGGGTTTGGTGTAGAGAGAGAGAGTTAGGGTCATGTAACTTTTTAGTTGTGAATCCATGGTTTTAAATTATGTAATTTGATTTTAATTTGAGTTGCTTTGATGGATAAACAAATATTTAAAAGTGAAATGATGGATTTGATTGTGTTGGATAGAGTTTGAGAATGGAAGTGGTGATTTAGAGGCTTAAAAGGAAAAAAGAAAGATTGTTCAAAGTATGGAAAAGAATGATAACTTTGGATATGTGACTATTTTATGTTGATATCAAGATTTTGGCCTGGCACACCCAGTGACATGGCCATGTCATTAGGTGTGTCGACAATTCTATTTTTAGTTTTAGTGACACGTGTAGTGACACACCCATGTCACAGAGCATGTCAAAGTTTTTGAAATGTATTAGTAGTGACATGTGCAGTGACACGCCCATGTCACTGAGTGTGTCAAAGCTACTGCGATGCAATATATTTGGCATGGTGTGAGCAGGGATTTTAGCCCTCACTCCCGGTGGAATGGTTCTTGTGACTTCGGCACTGTTTAGGCTCGGGGCCTTAGAGAACACGGACCTAAGTCATAAGAAAATAAAGTTGCCACCCGGACGGGCCGGGAAAAAGAAAGGGGTGGATAACTCGATTCCTAAGGAATCCCCAACCCCCTAATGGGTTCGAAAAGTTGGACACGTGTGAGGAAGGTGAGAAATGGCCCAGCACCCCCACAACGCCCGGTTCATTGGAACCGGCCTCCTTTACAGGTCTTAATATTATAAAATTTTTAAATATAATAATATTATCCATATTCCATACAACAATTGAAATAAAGCATCATTATATTAAAATCAAAGCAATGTCCAAGCAAAGCAAATAAATGGACACCCATCCGAGGATGGAAACATGTCCTTACATCATCCATGTCTAAACTAATAGGACACCCACCAAAAGGTAGAAACATGTCCTTTACATTGGTGTAAAATATAAAAGCAATTTAAATTACATGATATTTAACTAATGAGGTACCCACAAAGTGGAAACATACCTCTTACACTTTTAATACTAAAACAAGCAAATAATAACAATAAAGAAAACATCCATCCATGATAAATTAAATAAATCAAGCATTGAACTTAAATAAATCAACCATCAAAGCACATAATAGACTACATAATAAAATCTAAAAATAAAGCAAGTAAAGATACAAATTGAGGTTTACTATTTCTATTTAAAGTTCTTTAATTAATATTTTAGGGTTTTCGAATCTTAAGATATTATTATTGTTATTTGTTTAGGCTACTATAGGTTTTAAAAGATTTTAAAGGGATTAGGGTTTTATAAATTTAAGAAATTAGTAAGGTTCTTTGATTGATCAAATTAGGGTTTAAGGGGTAAAATTATGAAATTTGGGTTTTATGGCTTGAAACCTTGATTTTGTTTTGCCGTGATCAAAGGTAAGTATGGTTTTAGTATTGACTATAATAACTACTTAATTATTTTTGGATGGAACAAATATAGAAATTCTTTAAGGGAGTTATATGAAAGATTAAAATATCCCAGTGAATAAAATTATAAAAAGCTACTCTGAAGATTTGAAAACAGAATTTGAATTTATGGTTTGAATAAATTAGGGTTTAGGTTTGTATTTTGAATAAAGCTACTGTATTTTGAATAATCATAATAAAGGAAGTTAAACATAAAGATTTATAATACATAAATAAATATTGACCAGAACCCACAAGGCGGTCCCACTAGCCGGTTAGCAGGCAAGGGTCAAGGGGGCAGCGCCCCTTGAAGGGTCGGGGCTCGGACCCCGAAGATTTTGAAAACTGGATTTTAAGATTGTAGGTTTTGGTGTTGAAAATTAAGATTTTAGGGTTTAAGATTTAGAAAATAGGGTTTTGAAATTGGAAGAAACTAGTGTTATTTTTAAAAGAATAATGCTTACTGTGTGATTTTGGAATGAAGGATTAATTAGGGTTAAAGCTTTTGATGCTTAAAAAATAAGGCTACTAACTTTTTGGAATGGAGATTAGGGTTTTGGGAATTAATAAAATGATTTAGGGTTTTTGGAGTTTTTGGAAACAGAAGGATGATTTAAGGTTTTTGGAAACAAAAGAAACGAATTAGGGTTTTTAAGGTATTTGAAAAAAAATGTTTTAGGGTTTTAAGGTTTAGAAGAAATAGAAGAAAAAATTTGTTAATTTTCAGTGATTGAAGCTACTGTAAAAAAAGAAAATAGAGATTCAAACCTCCGTTCATTAGTTCCACCAAAAGTTGCTTTCTGAATGAACAAAGACAAAGGCAAGATTGCTGCTTTTGATCTTGATTGCTTGCTTGCTTATTCCTCTCAAATCTGAATTTCCACTATCCGATCCAAGTCCCAAGTTTTTCTCCTTAATGTTTTTTCCATCCACCCTTTTTTTTAGTCCTTTAAAGTGTTATTTATAGGAAAATTTAAATGATTAATCCTAATTGTTTAAGAAAACTAAAATTCATTAGGAAAAGAAACCAAAACCAAATAGAATTTAATTTCAGAAAAAAATGCGTTGGAAAATTTTGCTGACAAAAAAACTGTTGCGGGCCGCAAGGAAATTTCAGAGAAACTACGTGAAAAATTGCGAGCTGGGCGCGGCCAGTCAATTTCGCCGTAGGAATTTTCTATGAAAAAATGGCTTCAGCCATTTCTCCCGCAGGAACCTGCCTGCTAAATTGGCCTTGGCTAATTATTTTCGGCGATGAATTTTTTCGTCGCCGATTTTTATTTTTATTTTTATTCACTTCACCATTTTTAATTTTAAAAATTATAAATAATAAATACTAAAATAATTATTAAACTACCACAAAAATTATTTTGGACTATAAAAAATAACGGACCGAACTGGGTCAAAAATTAAGGGTCTACACATGGGCAGTGACACGCCCATGTCCCTGAGTGTGTCAAAGCTTCTGTGTAGTGGGCATAGGGTACAATCATTGACACGCCCATGTCATTGAGCGTGTCATTTGTAGATTTTGCCCAAGATAGATCTTTTCCTTGTTTTTCCTTTGTCGTTCTTATCATTGTGTTGAGAGATCATCTATTTGTATTAAAAAGTGATACTAAGTGATTATTTATAATCACAATTGGTTTAGGCTTTCAGGAGATTGGAGTTGCCCAATCCAAGTGTTGAAGGATATCTTGGAATAGAAGGTTGAAGGTGGTATTTGAGCTTGTTTTATTGCTTTTAGAGGTAAGTACAAACTTTGAATAAATTGGTTGTGTTTGCATTACATTTAGACTTAACACATTTTGGTTGGAAAAATGTTTTAAGCTCCTTGATGCATTGAATATGCATGAGTATTGTGTTATGTTATATGATTTGTTAAGAATGCATTATATGTAATGTGAAAAGCCATTGACAATGGCTAAATTGAGTAAAAAGGTGAATATGTGCAATATATGAAAATGACTCAGAGTGTTTAGGTATTGTGTTTTTATATGAATGTATTAAAGACATTGTGAAAAGCCATAGGTGATGGCTAGATTGCATAAAGTGTGATACAATGAAATGATATGACATTGAATTAAATGAGAAAAGAGGCAACATGCCTAATGAATTATGAGAAAATGAGAAAGAGATTGATAATGAAAAATGAATTGATTGCATGCCTAGTATGTTATTCAATTTTCAGAGTTCTATGTTTAGGGGCATGCCTATGAGGTTATCCTCATTATTTGCCTTCGGGCTAGATGTTGGGCATCACTATGAGTTGCCTTCGGGCTAGACGTTGGACGTCACTTACCTTCGGGCTAGATGTTGGGCATTACTATGATTTGCCTTTAGGCTAGACGCTACGTCACTTGCCTTCGGGCTTGACACTAGGTGTCAATATAGACCAAAATAATAGCTCTGGGATTTGAATAGTATATTAGATCCTTTAGGCTGATGCTTGTGTTTATACTTATGTGAATTCTAAAATGATTGAAAAATATATTGAAAATGAATTGGTATCTCACATGGTGACATGATATACATAAGCATTGCGCATTGGCATTGCATTTGAGCTTTATTTTTATCAAAGTTTGTACTACTAAGCTTTTGGCTTAGCACAATTGTAACTCATCGCGCAGGTGACAGGGGAGATCCGATAAAGCCAGAGAGTTCGTCTAGACCAAGTCAGGTGTAGATTTGAGATCTTGAGTGTAGAGCTGATTGTTGGATATCAAGATCAGAGATGCACTGCCAGCATGTACATATGTTATTTTATCATACATTTTGACATTATGTATGTTATATTATGTTTGATGTATATGTATCTTTATATTGTAAACTATAAAGAATGTTTTGGATAAGAATTTTTCATTTCTATGTATTTTTTATAAGTAATATGTTATTTGTTATTTAAGTATATACTTTAAATTATTTAAGATTTTGCATATTCAAAAAGTAAGAGTTTTTATAAAAAAAATGGGTTATGACATCTTTATATCATATATGCATATAATACATATATTGGCTGTATGTATTGTACGTATATAAGGTATAAGGGTGTTACACCTTGGGTCCAGGAACTAGCTCCTACACTTTATTATGTCAAATTGGTTGAGTTCATTTTGTATAGTAATCACCCAACTCTATTATCTCTAGGATATGGCATGGAAGTAGTCCTTCTAATATATCTGGAGGTGCAATTAGCCAAAATGCTCTGCGAGGGGAAAATAAATGAAGTTGAGTGGCTTAGGACCTACCATGATCAGATGAATACTATCAACGAAAAGAGGATGAATGCCCTAGCAAGGGTATCAGCAGAAGATAGTCAGACATTATGACAAGAGAGTCAAAGATCAAGGGTTACAAGAGGGGCAACTAGTGCTAAAGGAGATTAGGGCCCCAATACAAGATCTTAAAGGGAAATGCAGACCAAATTGGGCATGACCATTACTACTCAAGAAGATTTTATTAGGGGGAGATATAATAATGTCATATTTAGACGGTGTTGAGTTTTCTAATCCATGTAACATGAATCAAATTAAGAGAAATTTTCTTTGATTGCACTAACATCATTTTAGCAAAAGTGCATGGACCTAATTTAAAAAAAAAAAAAAGAGGTCAGCGAGTTAAAAATCGAAAGAGGCCGCTAGAGCAAAAGTTAGAGTTTAAAATAAAGATATATGTAGGAAGCCCTCTTTAGGTTCAGTCCAAATTATCATACAACATACATTCATCCCATGCAACATAAAATAAATAAAACTTTTTATTCCATAATACTCATAAAAGGTTTTCATCATAACATGAATCTCTTTCATGTCCAAAATAAAAATAAGATAAATCCTATTAGCCAAGCTAAGTATCTTCATAAACAGCATACCATAAATGAGCCCCATAAATCTAGGCATTCTCATCACAAGTCCCTACCTCCAGCTCATTAATCAAAATTAGTCATTGTACCTTCTTTCTAGGCCAAACCATGGTGATAAACCAACCTCTGTACCGATCAACTATGTCTATCAACCTAGATGGTTGAACAACATGAAACCCTCAAGTCCAGCCATTCAGGATGGCCTAGTAGAAGCAAGAGTGATAACCGTACAAGTATGAGTTGTATCATTAGGTGGAACACCCTGAGAATGACCCATCAGTCTAAGAATTAGAGTATCCTGGTAAAATGTTGACATTGATAACCCAAGCAAGCAGACAAACATATAGTCAAAACTCATGGTCATAAAGGAACAAATCAAATACCAAGGGCAATACCACAAAACCTCATTTGGGTCAAGCTTCAACAACTAAGAAGTCTATGCTCTCTTTGAATCATGATGGATAAGGATATGTCTACTTCTATAATCAAAGGGAGAATAAGGAAGTCTAGCTGGCATAGCGACAATGTAAAGATGATCCCTCAGCTAAACCTACTAAGTGAAGAAGCAAGTTGAAAAAAAAAAACATTACCTGAAGGAGAACAGGAGTCATAGTCCAATCTCTCTGAGCTCTATAAACCATGTCCAGACTAATAATGGTCTCAAATAATAAGAGTAGAGCATGAATCCTCCATCTGTTGAATCAGTTGAACTAAGTCAATCAGACCCCAACCTGGCTACTCTCTAAATAGAAATACACTAGTTAGGAAAAATGTGAACGCCCATGGTCGTAGTCTATGTCTTACCCTATCCTCGGTTGATGAGATCAATTTTGTACTTGTTTTTAGTATGATTTGTATGTGTTTTTAGTTAATGTTTCATTTGATTTTTGTTTAAAGTTTGTTTTAAGTGTTTGTTTTATGTTAAAGTGAAAAAACTCCCTTGGATGATAAAAAAAGTGAAGAAAGAGCATGAATCAAGCAAGACATGGCCAAGCCAAATCAAGCTTGGGCGTGTCCCCTCAAGAAAATCAAGGCAGAGAGTGACACACCCAAAAGACACGGCCAAGCTAGTGGCCCTGTCTCACCCAAGGAACAAAACCAAGAAAGAGAGGAAAATCTGGCAGTAGCTGACACTGGCAGGTGACACGGCCAACCCACTGGCTGTGTCACATGACACGACAACGAGCTTGGCCGTGTCCCATCCTAAGCCAAAGAACAAGTAATGAAGCAAAATGAAGAAGCAGTAGGTGACACACCTACATGACATGCCCACAAGCTTGGCCGTGTCACTCCTTGAAGAATAAAGAAAAGAAAGAAAGAAAGAGAGGCAGTGATGGACACAGCCGACTAGCTTGGCCGTGTCCCAAAGAGAAATGAGAGACACAGCCAAGACACTCATGGCTTGGTCGTGCCACCTATGGAAACCTTGAATTCTTTTGCACGGATTGAGGAACAAGTAGGGGACAAACAACTTGATTTTGCCAAAAGAAATATTAAAGAAAAGAAAAGCTTGCCTAATTGATGGAAAGAAAGATTAAACAAGGAGAATGTGGGAGATAAGGGAGAGTGGTGTGAGTTGGAAGGTATGGGTTTGAGCTTTGAATGAAATAAAAAGATAAGGAAATGGAAGAAAGGGAGACGTTTTGGGTGAGGGAGAGAGTGACACTCTCCTTAGCTCTTCATCTTCATCCTCCATTTCTATCCTCTCCATCTTCTCCATCTTCCATTGGCAAGCTCTTGAAGGTTGAAGAAGCTTCATTGAAAGGTTTGGTGACTTGAGAAAGCTCCATTCCATCTTCCAAAGGCATAATCGATTGAAGGGTTGGTGACTTGAGAAAGCTCCATCCCAAGGTTTTGTGACTTGAGAAAGATCAATTCCATATTGCAAAGGGGAATCAACAATCGAAGAGGGCTTGATTTCTTCATCATACACCCAAGTGGAGCTAGGAGGAAGACTAGTAATCCTACTCTTGGCATCTTCACAAGGGGTTTTTCTATTTTCTCTTTTAATTCATTTCAATATTGTTGTTGTTGTATTAGGAGTATTGAACATGAACTAACTCATTCTCTATCTAGATATTGATGAACCCTAGTTTATTTGTATGGATTGAATAATTTTATTTGATGGAGTTGTTTTATTCTTATGATGCTTAATGATTTATTTCCAATTGATAATAGCATGCTTATTGATTGGTTGCAATTTTCATATTATTGACTTGAGAAAGATTGATATGAATTGAATACTCATAAAGGTTGAGGTTTTATTGGAGTACTAGAGATAGACTGACAAGATACTTTGGTCTATGATTCCTTGTTCTTAATGCAAGATCTACTTAATTATGATTGAGAAGAGATTCCAACATTCTACTTAGTGATTAGCGATTAATTCACTCGAGAGAGGTTTTAGTCTAAATTAGAGGAATGCCAATTCAACTCTATTATGTGATTTAATTTAATTGATTTTCATAAATATAATTGTGGCTAGGGGGATTCAATATCTAGATAGTATTATTACCATCAATCCTTTTTGCACAACACTCAATTTATCTTTACTTTCATTTATTTAAGTTAATTATCTTTAATTATTAACATCACAAAAAACTATTGATTTGCTTAACAACAGTTAAGATTTGCACTAGTACTTGACCTTGTCTTTAGTGGAACGATAACTCACTCACTACTTTATTACTTGGGCGACCCGTGCACTTGCGGTGTTGCTATAGCATTAGGCACGCACGCACCAAGTTTTTGGCTTCATTGTCGGGGACAAAAGTTTCAATATTAGTAATATAATCAAGATTGTTGATTTAGTTTTATTTTCATTTGAATCAAGACTGTTTGTTTGTTTTCTTTGAATTGTTTGTTTGTTTTCTTTGAATTTATTTGTTTGTTGTGTTTGAAATTGTTTTTAATTTAATTGTTTGTTTGTTTTCTTTAAGTTGCTAAGTGCCTTTTGTAAAGATGCAGTTTTCAAGGCACAGGGGAGTTTATGATAGGGACGATAATTCTGACATGGCATTGCAATTAGTAGAATTAACGAATCAACCTATGATGCTAAATGCTAGAGGAAGAGTAACTATGCCACGCCAAGAGATATGTGCAGTATGTGGCAATTTAGGACATAGTGCCAATAGATGTTCATTTGGTTTCAAACGATACCAAGAACGGCAAGAGGAAGAATATGACTACCAAAGTTTCCAGCAAATGGGTAGAAATGACCCATATTCCAATCCTTATAATCCAAGCTGGGAAAGCCACCCAAATTTTTCTTCATTCACAATAGCGAGCAACATCAAGCTCAATGCAACTGGCACATCAACTCCAAGCACACCAAAAAGAGGAATTTCCTAGCCAATTGGAGCAAGTCAAAGTAATCACAAATTTGAGGAGTGAGCAGGTAATATATAAAAATTTTTGTGATTTCTTTGATGCAGGTACTAATCAAGAAGAAAGTGGTGAGGAGATACAATCCAACATAGAGGAGTTAAGTCAATCAAAGGAGGAGGAGAATTTGGAAGCATCAACTTCGATAAAATTGAATGAACCTCCAAACCCTTTTATGCCACCAATTTCATTCCCATGTAGGCTGAAGGAAGGGAACCAAGGTATGCATATTCCTGAACTCTATGATATGTCCTATAGCGAAGATAGTATAGATAAGCTTGAGGTGGCCATTACCTTAGAAGCAGAGCCGAATATTTCCAATTTAGAAATTGAGGAGAGCAAATTAATATTAAATGATGAGGTTGTTGAGAGGGAACTTCAAATTGCTAAAGAGGGTGAGAAAGTGTAATATCCCAAAGTATACCCTAAAAGTTTTGGAATATTTATTATTGTATTTGGATTAATTGTATATGTTTGTTTGGGAAGGGAAGAGTGTATATGTTGTATATATGGTGATATATACAGCATATACAAGTCAAATTAAAGGAAGTCAAAAGAAGATAAATAATTGTTTTTAAATTAATTAAATAAATTAAAAGTAAATTAAAATAAGTGGAAGAGAGAAAATTGATTATTTTATTATTAAAATACTTGGTGGAGGTTTCAAAGAGAAGAGTGTTTGACTTGGCATCTTCATTTTCTTCTTCTTTTCTTTCCTTTTCCTTGTTGGCCGGCTCACAATAGGTAATAGAGAGAAAGAGAGGTTTTGATTTCCAAGCTCAAAATTGAAGGAAGTTTCAAGTGATTAAGTTGGAAATTTAAGAAGTTTCATCAACTTTGGTAAGTTTCCTCTTGATTTCCTTGTTTTATTTTGAGTTATGCTTGAGTTTGATTGTTGATATTTGAAGTATGATTATGTTTGATTGTGGTGTGTTTGAAAGTGTTGAAATTGAATTAAAGATAAGAAGTTAGGTTGGTGTTGGTGTTGGAAGTGTATGAGTTGTGTTTGTGTTAGGGTTGTGAATTGGTGATTGTTGTAGATGTTGAGTTTGAATAATTAGTCTTGTAGATCTTCATGATATTGGTGTTTAATGAAGTCAGAAGCATAAAATACATGAGTTTGGTCCAAAACAGAAGCATTTTGGATGCCACGCTCGTGGCCTTTGGCTGCCACGACTGTGGCCATTGGAAGCCATGGCCGTGGGGGTTTTGAGCAAGGGAGGCAGATTCATTTGCTAACCCACGCCCGTGGGGGTTGGGAGGCCATGACCGTGGGGTCCTAGAGAGAGATGTTGCCTTGTAATTTATGATCTATGGGTCTAGTATGATACTAATAGGTGAATAATTGTAATGGAATTCATGTGAATTTGTAATTAAGTGTGTATTATTCCTTTTGGATTAGGTTGTGAAGAGGTTGAATTGCCCTAACCTAAGTGTTGAGAATTCTTGGAAGAGGAAGTGTATAGATTGGTGTAAGTTGTTCTTGAGGTAAGTACAAACTTACATGGTTGCATTCATTTACATGATTTTGAGACTTAACACATTTGGTTATAAATGTGTTAAGTAATTTACTATATTGTTAATACAAATTGATTAATGTTATGATTTGTGTAATGTGAAAGATATGATGATCATTCAAAAGGTATGTGCAATGAAATTGATTATGATGAATTACTTTAATGTGAATTGAAATATGATGAGATGTGATGCCATTGTGATTGGCTATAATGATTCAAATGAAATAAATGGGGCATGTTTGCCTAGATGATGATGAATTCAAAATATATGTCCAATGTAATTGGTTATGTATACTCTATTGATGAGATGTGAAGCCATTGTTGTTGGCTATAATGATGCAAATGAGATGATTGAGGCATGGATGCCTAAATGATGATGAGAAAATGAGAATGAAATTGATAATGAAATAATGAATAAATTGCATGTCTAATATGTTATTCCATTTTCAGAGTTTTGTTGTTGGTGGCATGCCTAATAGTAACAATCTCTTAAAGCTAGGTTGGGCTTGATCCTTGAAACCAAATTGGGTTGAAGTTGAGCAGGCTTTTCTCCCCTTGAAGTTTGGTTGGGTCTAGTCCTTGAAGCCTAGTTGAGATGTTACAACCCTTGAAGCTAGGTTGGGTTTGGTTCTTGAAGCCAAGTTGGGTTGATACTTAGCATGCTTTATTGCCCTTGAAGCTTGGTTGAGCCTAATCCTTGAAGCCTAGTTGGGATAATGATAATGATAAATGTGATAATTGAACCAAAACATTAACTCTGAAAGTTGAATGGCATATTAGTGTCTTTTGGGCCCATGCTTGTCTTTGTTTAAATGTGATTCATGAATGGTGAAACAAATGAATAATGAGATTCAATGTAAGACTTTTAAATGTGATATTCTTATGTATTGTTTATAATGTTTGAACATATGACATGTATTGTTTATAATGTTTGAATATATGATATTGGCATTGCATTGAAACATATTATCATTGGAGTTTGTACCACTAAATCGTTGGCTTAGCGCGATTGTGGTTCATCGCGCAGGTGACATGGTTGAGCCAGAGAGTTCATCTAGACGGAGTCAAGTCTAGATTTTGAAGTGTTGATTGTGAGCTTAAAGATCAAAGACTGACTGCCAAACATGTACAAATTTTATATTTTATAAAATTTGATTTTTATGTTTATGTATTTGTAAATACCTCTACATTTTCCGCTGCGTATTGAATGAACATTTTACTTACTGTGTTTTATGATATAACTTAAATGTTTTAAGCTTTCTCATGTTATTGTATAAAGGAATGATTGGTTTGGTTAGTAAACAGTAGCATTCCTATATTCGGTATACATATATTACAGGTGTAGTAGTATGTAGTGTGCGTATACGGGATATAGGGGTGTTAAAATTGTTTTGGTATCAGAGCCTAGGTTTAAGATTCTCAACCTAGGTAAATTGTAAGGAAAAAGAAAATTTTTATTTTAAAATGTAATTTTTAAATAAGATACATGCTTTGGTATTGGCAGTCTCTGATCTTTGATGAGGTATATTCTGCTTTGTTTACAGATATAGGTAGTGATGGCGTCTCAGTCACGTCAGTCTATAGAAGGTAGTGCTGAGAGCGTAGCTCCTGAAGAGAGTAGAGATAGAGCTAGAGTTGAGAGAGCTAGTGAGGCCCCTGCTCCTATGCCAGGGAGATCAGCTTCTGATGAGGTACCGCCGGGTTGGTTACGACATGTGGTAGAATTGTTGAGGCGAGCTCCACTGCAGCTGCCACCGCCACCACAGCCGCAAGTACTGGTGAGGCATTATGATAAATTGAGAAAATATGGGGCTGAGGATTTCTTGGGCACTACAGATCCTACAGTAGCTGAGCAGTGGTTGGATAGAGTGTAGAGGGTATTTATCCAGTTGCAAGCTACTCCTGAAGAGAAATTTGATTATGCTAGATCCCTTCTTCAGAAAGATGCTTATGATTGGTGGAAGACGGTTCCTCATGCTATGGATGATCCACCTACGTTGTCTTATGGTGATTTTCTGAGGGAGTTTTAGCAGATATATACTTTGAGAGAGTATAAGGATGTCAAGAAGATGGAATTTCTGAATTTGAGACAAGATAACCGGACTGTGACAGAGTATAAGGTAGAGTTCATCCGGTTGAGTCACTATGCCAGTGGGATTATTTCTGATGAGATTGACCGGTGTAGGAGATTTGAGGAGGGGTTGAGGCCCTCTATTATGTGTATTGTTGCTGGATCTCGATATCAGGATTTTTCCCAATTGGTTGCAGCGGCTAGAAGTGTTGAAAGAGCACAATCTATTGCAACAGCTGCTACTGAGAAGGAGACCAGAGTTAGGAGGTCCCAGTTTGAGGCAGGGTCTTCATCTATTAAGAGAGGCCGAGGAAGTTTTGTTCCAAGAATTAGTAGGAGCCAGAGGCAGTCAAGTAGGTCAGTTCAGTATCAGAGGCAGAGATCGAGACCTACAGTTTCTGTAGCTAGTGCTCCAACTCCAGTGGTTCAGAGATCTATTCCACCTGTATGTGTTCATTGTGGTAGGACCCATGGGGGTACTTGTTGGAAGACGGGTGGATCAGGAGTATGCTTTAGATGTGGGTCACCAGCTCATTTTATTAAAGATTGCCCTGAGTTGCAGGATGATAGACAGACTGATACTGCAGCTTCTCGACCTAATTCTAGCAGAGGTGGTCGAGGGGGCAGAGGTTTCAGTAGAGGTGGTCGACCCGGGATCAGTCAGAGAGGAGGCTCTACATCTGGAGGCAGTAGGTCAGATGAGGCTGGGTCTTCTCAGAGAGTGTATGTGATGCAGAGACAGCCGGATGCTTCAGCAGTCATTGCGGGTACATTTTCTTTATTTGATATTTCAGTTCTTGCTTTGATTGATCCAGGATATACTCATTCATACATAAGTACATCTATCTTGCCTGTGTCTGAATTGCATTCAGAGTCCTTAGGATTTGATGTATTGGTGACAAATCCTTTAGGACATAGTGTTGTGCTGAGTAAGGTGCATCGTGATAGTGCAGTGGTAGTACAAGGTGAGAAATTTTTGGGTGATTTGATTGAAATGCCTTTTAAGGAGTATGATTTGATCTTAGGCATGGATTGGTTGTCTAAGCATGGAGCTGTGGTAGACTGTCAAAAGAAATGTGTTACTCTGAGAACCAGTGATGGTAGAAATGTGATAGTGTCTAGTGAGCAGAAACAACTTGCATCCTTGTTTGTGTCAACTTTTGCGGCTAGAAATTTAATTAGAAAAGGGTGTGATGCTTATCTTGCTCATGTTGTGGATACCAGAGTAGTGGGTTATCAACTTGATAGTATACCCACAGTTGCGAAATTTTCAGATGTGTTTCCTAAGGAGTTGCCAGGGTTACCCCCTGAGAGAGAGGTTGAGTTTGGTATCGATTTGTTGCCTGGTACCACTCCCATCTCTATTACTCCTTATCGAATGGCACCTGCTGAGTTGAGAGAGTTAAAGATGCAGTTGCAGGAGTTATTGGATAAAGGGTTTGTTCGCCCTAGTGTTTCTCCGTGGGGAGCTCCTGTTTTGTTTGTAAAGAAGAAGGATGGTACTTTGAGACATCGATTATAGGCAATTGAACAAAGTGACTATCAAGAATAAGTATCCTTTGCCTCGGATTGATGATCTCTTCGATTAGTTGAAGGGAGCAGCAGTGTTTTCCAAGATTGATTTAAGATCAGGGTACCATCAGTTGAGGGTTAGAGCTGAAGATGTTCCTAAGACCGCTTTCACCACAAGATATGGGCATTATGAATTTTTAGTGATGCCTTTTGGATTGACGAATGCACCTGCAGCTTTTATGAATTTGATGAATAGGGTGTTTAGGCCCTACCTAGATCAGTTTGTGGTGGTTTTTATTGATGATATTTTAGTGTATTTAAGTAATAAAGAAGAGCATGACAAACATCTGCGGATTGTGTTGCAGACCTTGAGAGAGAAACAATTGTATGCTAAGCTGTCGAAGTGTGAGTTTTGGCTTGATCAAGTAACTTTTCTGGGTCATATAGTTTCAGCAGATGGTATAAGAGTTGATCCGAGTAAAGTTGAGGATATTTTGAATTGGAGTCCACCAAAGTCTGTGACTAAAGTTAGAAGTTTTCTGGGTTTGGTAGGCAATTATCGAAGCTTTGTGAAAGGTTTTTCTTTGATAGCTACTCCACTCACCAGATTACTTAGAAAGGGAGTTAGATTTGTGTGGACAGATCAGTGTCAAGCTAGCTTTGAGCAGTTGAAAGAAATGTTGACTCAAGCTCCTGTGCTTGCTTTGCCTGTAGAAGATAAACCATATGTGATTTACAGTGATGTTTCACATAATGGTTTAGGTTGTGTTTTGATGCAAGAGGGTAAAGTTATAGCTTATGCTTCTCGGCAGTTGAAGCCACATGAGCTTAATTACCCAACGCATGATTTGGAGTTAGCAGCCATAGTGTTTGCTTTGAAGATTTGGCGACACTACCTGTATGGAGAGAAATGTTTTATTTATACAGATCATAAGAGTTTGAAATATTTGGGGGTTCAAAGAGAGCTTAATCTTCGGCAAAGACGATGGTCAGAGTTAATCAAAGACTACGATTTTTTGATTGATTATCATCCTGGTAAGGCAAATGTTGTTGCTGATGCCTTGAGTCGGAAGTCTTTGGCAGGTTTGGTTGTTTATTCGATCTCGTTGCTTGTTGAGTTAAGAGCGTTGCATGCTAGTTTCAAATTATGTGATGATGGAGCCTTGTTGGCTCAATTGCAGTTGAGACCGATGTTGTTGGATCAGATTAAAGAGGCTCAATTAGCTGATGAGAAAATTCAAAAGATTGTTTCAGATTGCCTAAATGAGGAGAGCCAAGAATTCCATGTGAGAAGTGATGGTAGCTCTCGGTTCAAGGAGAGATTGTGTGTTCCTAATGATGTTAGTTTGAGAAAGATTATTTTGGAAGAAGCACATCAATCGGTTTTTGCTATGCACCCTGGGAGTACTAAAATGTATCAGGATTTGAAGCAACATTACTGGTGGTTAGGTATGAAGAAAGACATAGCAGAATTTGTGTCCAAGTGTCTCACTTGTCAGAGGGTGAAAGCTGAGCATCAAGTTCCAACAGGGTTGCTTCAACCTTTAGCAGTACCTGAATAGAAATGGAAACGTGTGACAATGGATTTTGTGTCTGGTTTGCCATTGACTCATAAGAAGCATGATGCTATCTGGGTGATTGTTGATCGGTTGACAAAGATAGCTCATTTTCTTCCAGTTAGAATGGACTATTCTCTTGAGAAGTTGGCTGAGTTGTATATCAGTGAGATAGTGAAGTTGCATGGAGTCCCAATTTCTTTAGTATCTGATCGAGATCCCCAGTTTACTTCAAGGTTTTAGAGAAGTTTACATGGTGCTTTGGGTTCTCAATTATACTTTAGCATTGCTTTTCATCCACAGTCAGATGGGCAGTCAGAGAGAGTGACAGATTATAGAGGATATGTTGAGAAGCTGTGTCATTGATTTTTCGGGAAGTTGGTACAGATTTTTGCCACTTGTGGAATTTGCTTACAACAGCAGTCATCAATTTAGTATTAAAATGGCACCATATGAGGCATTGTATGGTAGAAAATGTAGGACGCCTCTATGTTGGAATGAAGTTGGAGAAGGAAAATTGGTTGGTCCTGATTTGATTCAAGAAACAGAAGAGAAAGTGAAAATAATTCGGGATCGATTAAAAGCAGCTTCAGATCAGCATAAATCTTATTCAGATTTGAAGAGGAGAGACATAAAATTTATTGTTGGAGATAAAGTATTTTTGAAAGTATCTCCTTGGAAAAAGATTATGAGATTTGGTCGCAAAGGAAAGCTAAGTCCTCATTTTATTGGACCTTATGAAGTATTGGAGAGAGTTGGACCAGTTGCTTATCGACTTGGTTTGCCGCCTGAATTGGATAGAATCCACAATGTTTTCCATGTTTCTATGCTGAGGAGGTACAGATCAGACCCATCTCATGTTTTGTCAGTAGAATCTATTGAGGTGAGTCCAGATCTGACTTTTGAAGAAGAACCAGTTGCTATTTTGGCACATGAAGTGAAAGAGTTGAGAAATAAGAAAGTGCCACTTGTGAAAGTTCTTTGGAAGAATCATGCAAAGGAAGAAGCAACTTGGGAGAATGAGCAAGCGATGCGAGATCAATATCCTCAGCTGTTTTAGACTTAATATCAGGTAATTTCGAGGACGAAATTTCTTTTTAGAGGGGGAGAATTGTAATATCCCAAAGTATACCCTAAAAGTTTTGGAATATTTATTGTTGTATTTGGATTAATTGTATATGTTTGTTTGGGAAGGGAAGAGTGTGTATGTTGTATATATGGTGATATATACAACATATACAAGTCAAATTAAAGGAAGTCAAAAGAAGATAATTAATTGTTTTTAAATTAATTAAATAAATTAAAAGGAAATTAAAATAAGTGGAAGAGAGAAAATTGATTATTTTTTTATTAAAATACTTGGTAGAGGTTTTAAAGAGAAGAGTGTTTGACTTGACATCTTCATTTTCTTCTTCTTTTCTTTCCTTTTCCTTGTTGGCCGGCTCACAATAGGCAATAGAGAGAAAGAGAGGTTTTGATTTCCAAGCTCAAAATTGAAGGAAGTTTCAAGTGATTAAGTTGGAAATTTAAGAAGTTTCATCAACTTTGGTAAGTTTCCTCTTGATTTCCTTGTTTTATTTTGAGTTGTGTTTGAGTTTGATTGTTGATATTTGATGTATGATTATGTTTGATTGTGGTGTGTTTGAAAGTGTTGAAATTGAATTAAACATAAGAAGTTAGGTTGGTGTTGGTGTTGGTGTTGGAAGTGTATAAGTTGTGTTTGTGTTAGGGTTGTGAATTGGTGATTGTTGTAGATGTTGAGTTTGAATAATTAGTCTTGTAGATCTTCATGATATTGGTGTTTAATGAAATTAGAAGCATAAAATACATGAGTTTGGTCAGAAACAGAAGCATTTTGGATGCCACGCCCGTGGCCTTTGGCTGCCACGACCGTGGCCATTGGAAGCCATGGCCGTGGGGGTTTTGAGCAAGGGAGGCAGATTCATTTGCTAACCCATGCCCATGGGGGTTGGGAGGCCACGACCGTGGGGTCCTAGAGAGAGATGTTGCCTTGTAATTTATGATCTATGGGTCTAGTATGATACTAATAGGTGAATAATTGTAATGGAATTCATGTGAATTTGTAATTAAGTGTGTATTTTTCCTTTTGGATTAGGTTGTGAAGAGGTTGAATTGCCCTAACCTAAGTGTTGAGGATTCTTGGAAGAGGAAGTGTATAGATTGGTATAAGTTGTTCTTGAGGTAAGTACAAACTTACATGGTTGCATTCATTTACATGATTTTGAGACTTAACACATTTGGTTATAAATGTGTTAAGTAATTTACTATATTGTTAATACAAATTGATTAATGTTATGATTTGTGTAATGTGAAAGATATGATTATCATTCAAAAGGTATGTGCAATGCAATTGATTATGATGAATTACACTAATGTGAATTGAAATATGATGAGATGTGATGCCATTGTGATTGGCTATAATGATTCAAAGGAAATAAATGGGGCATGTTTGCCTAGATGATGATGAATTCAAAATATATGTCTAATGTAATTGGTTATGTATACTCTATTGATGAGATGTGAAGCCATTGTTGTTGGCTATAATGATGCAAATGAGATGATTGAGGCATGGATGCCTAAATGATGATGAGAAAATGAGAATGAAATTGATAATGAAATAATGAATGAATTGTGTGTCTAATATGTAATTCCATTTTCAGAGTTTTGTTGTTGGTGGCATGCCTAATAGTAACAATCTCTTGAAGCTAGGTTGGGCTTGATCCTTGAAGCTAAATTGGGTTGAAGTTGAGCATGCTTTACTCCCCTTGAAGTTTGGTTGGGTCTAGTCTTTGAAGCCTAGTTGAGATGTTACAACCCTTAAAGCTAGGTTGGGTTTGGTTCTTGAAGCCAAGTTGGGTTGATACTTAGCATGCTTTGTTCCCCTTGAAGCTTGGTTGAGCCTAATCCTTGAAGCCTAGTTGGGATAATGATAATGATAAATGTGATAATTGAACTAAAATATTAACTCCGAAAGTTGAATGGCATATTGGTGTCTTTTGGGCCCATGCTTGTCTTTGTTTAAATGTGATTCATGATGGTGAAACAAATGAATAATGAGATTCAATGTAAGACTTTGAAACGTGATATTCTTATGTATTGTTTATAATGTTTGAACATATGACATGTATTATTTATAATGTTTGAACATATGATATTGGCATTGCATTGAAACATATTATCTTTGGGGTTTGTACCACTAAGCCGTTGGCTTAGCGCGATTGTGGTTCATCGCGCAGGTGACATGATTGAGCCAGAGAGTTCATCTACCCGAGTCGAGTCTAGATTTTGAAGTGTTGATTGTAAGCTTAAAGATCAAAGACTGACTGCCAAACATGTATAAATTTTATATTTTATAAATTTTGATTTTTATGTTTATGTATTTGTAAATACCTCTATATTTTCCGCTGCGTATTGAATGAATATGTTACTTACTATGTTTTATGATATAACTTAAATGTTTTAAGTTTGCTCATGTTATTGTATAAAGGAATGATTGGTTTGGTTAGTAAACTGTAGCATTCCTATATTCGGTATACATATATTACAGGTGTGGTATTATGTAATGTGCGTATACGGGATATAGGGGTGTTAAAGAAAGAGATTCAACCATACCTAGTTGAACTTAAAAAGAGCCCAAAAACTTTAGAATTTGTTTTAGTTGGGGGGAACAATATGCAACCAATAATCACCCCTCACACTTTCGGGAGCGAGAAAGAGTAAAAAATGAATATAACCATGTTGCATACTGAAAAATGTTTTTTCCAAGTTCCTATAGCATTGGAGGATCACCCCAAGTTAGCGTTCACGTGTTCTCATTAGCCAATTGCTCATCCAAGGATGCTACCTAGGCTTTGCCATACATCGAGTACATTTCAAAGTTGCATGTTGTTCATCTTCTCACTCATGGGCTATAATTCCATTATGGGTGGAAGGAGCCCTACATATCGCATATGGGAAAGATGGAAATCAGGTTTCGTCTAAACTCTCTCTTAGTTTATGCATGCTCACATTGAGGACAATGTGAATATTTAAGTGTGTGGTGCATTTTGTGTTTTTACTTTTGAATTATTTTTGTTTAAGTTTAGTTAATGTTTTTTTTTAATGTTTTTCTTTGAATAAATAAATTTTGGAAAGTTCAATTGTTATAAACATTGTTGATAGATGACTTTTGAATTTTTTTAAGCATGAACTTGAGAATTGAGTAGAATTGGTGCTTATTGTCAATTTTGTTGGTTTTTCCTTGCATTACCTTTAACCTAGTGAGAAATTGAGCCATCAACTTATTATTCTTTTTGTGTGCGAACATCTTTGATTAATGAATTGCTAGAACTTGCTTTGATATGCATTTTAAGACCATATAAAAATTTCAATTATGCATCAAGATGATTAAGGCAATTAGGTGAACCCACTTTGGCTTAAAAAGACCAACCCTACATTCAACCTTAGTTAGCCAATTTTGAACCTATCTCATTTTTCCTTTTATTTTTTTTTTTCGCAACACTACCAACTTTGAATCATGCTATTTTGTCTCTTACCCTTTCATTAGGTCAAGAGCATTTTAAGAGTTTTTACGACCGAGTGTTGTGTCGAATTAAGTGTGGGGTTAAATTTAGTAGGTTTAAGATTGCAAACTATTATATTCTTATGAAAAATAAATCATTGTTAAAAAAACAAAGAATAATAAAAAAATAATTGTTGTTCTTGTTGAAAGGGTTGGAATATGTTTGGAATAATCATTGCAAGATGTAATAAGTGAGTTTCCTTGAAAAGCTCTTAAATATCAAGGGGTAGGTGATAGGAAGGTGTTTTGGGATCGTTGGGTTATATATATATGATCGGTTACTTCATTCTTGAAGTGCTCTTGAACTTAATGATTAAGCTCACATTTCCTAAATGCCATGCCTTTACCTTAGCCCCATTAGAACCCAAAGAAAGACCTTTTGATTGATGCTTGATTGTAATTAAGTGGTGGAGATTTGATAGATAAGCAAGCCTATGGCGATAATCTTTCATTGATTGTTATGAGTGTAAACACCACCATGATCAAACACTTTTAAGAGTTGGTGAGGGAGTGACAACATAGGTTATGCATGGAAAGCCACTTAATTGCATTGGTATCGATTTTGTTCGATTTGATATTGATTGAGGATTTGGTGATAGGGAAGTCTTGATGCATTTTTATAACTCGTGAACTTGACAAAATTTTCTTGTTTAGCTTGTTTTGATTTTAGCCTTGCTTGGGTACAACCAAGGAATTAAGTGTGGGGTATTTGATGAGATTAATTTTGTACTTGTTTTTAGTATGATTTGTATGTGTTTTTAGTTAATGTTTCATTTGATTTTTGTTTAAATTTTGTTTTAAGTGTTTGTTATAGGTTAAAGTGCAAAAACTCCCTTGGATGATCAAAACAGTGAAGAAAGAGCATGAATCAAGCAAGACATGGCCAAGCCAAATCAAGCTTGGGTGTGTCCCCTCAAGAAAATCAAGGTAGAGAGTGACACACCCAAAAGACACGGCCAAGCCAGTGGCCATGTCTCACCCAAGGAACAAAACCAAGAAAGAGAGGAAAATCTGGCAGTAGCTGACACTGGCAGGTGATACGGCCAGAAGCTTGATCATGTCCCATCCTAAGCCAAAGAACAAGTAATGAAGCAAAATGAAGAAGCAGTAGGTGACACACCCACATGATATGGCCAAGCAATTGGCCGTGTCGCCGTGTCACTCCTTGAAGAATAAAGAAAAGAAAGAAAGAAATAGAGGCAGTGATGGACACGGCCAACTAGCTTGGCCGTGTCCCAAAGAGAAATGAGAGACACGGCCAAGCCACTCATGGCTTGGCCGTATCACCTATGGAAACTTGAATTCTTTTTCACGGATTGAGGAACAAGTGAGGGACAAACAACTTGCTTTTGCCAAAAGAAAGATTAAAGAAAAAAAAAGCTTGCCTAATTGATGGAAAGAAAGATTAAACAAAGAGAATGTGGGAGACAAGGGAGAGTGGTGTGAGTTGGAAGATATGGGTTTGAGCTTTAAATCAAATAAAAAGAGAAGGAAATGGAAGAAAGGGAGACATTTTGGCGAGGGAGAGAGTGACACTCTCCTTAGCTCTTCATCTTCATCCTCCATTTCTATCCTCTCCATCTTCTCCATCTTCTATTGGCAAGCTCTTGAAGGTTGAAGAAGCTTCATTGAAAGGTTTGGTGACTTGAGAAAGCTCCATTCCATCTTCCAAAGGCATAATCGATTGAAGGGTTGGTGACTTGAGAAAGCTCCATCCCAAGGTTTTGTGACTTGAGAAAGCTCCATTCCATTTTCTTATGATGCTTAATGATTTATTTCCAATTGATAATAGCATGCTTATTAATTGGTTGCAATTTTCATATTATTGACTTGAGAAAGCTTGATATGAATTGAATACTCATAAGGGTTGAGGATTGATAGGAGTGCTAGAGATAGACTTACAAGATCCTTTGGTCTATGATTCCTTGTTCTTAATGCAAGATCTACTTAATTATGTTTGAGAAGAGATTCCAACATTCTACTTAATAATTAGGGATTAATTCACTCGAGAGACGTTTTAGTCTAAATTAGAGGAATGCCAATTCAACTCTATTATGTGATTTAATTGAATTAATTTTCATAAATATAATTATGGCTAGGGGGATTCAATATCTGGATAGTATTATTACCATCAATCCTTTTTGCACAACACTCAATTTATCTTTACTTTCATTTATTTAAGTTAATTGTCTTTAATTATAAAACATCACAAAAAACTATTGATTTGCTAAACAACAATTAAGATTTGCACTAGTACTTGACCTTGTCTCTAGTGGAACGATAACTCACTCACTATTATTACTTGGGCGACCCGTGCACTTGCGGTATTGCTATAGCATTAGGCATGCACGCACCATCAGTATTCTCCCAAAACTCAGTAATAAGTGCGCTTATGTTCCATAAGGGTAGCCTCGACCTCACTCAAACTAAACAACCTATGAAAAGCATGAAAGTAGCCAGTATGGACCTCAAGAATCACCAACTCAGCTTCAATGCTACATCTCAATACTATATTGAATTCCTTAAAAGTAGGACACATCTCCTCCATCATAGCCCTAAATTTGAACACATGATCCCAGAATTTCAGACAAGCTTGAATAAAGTCCCTATCTAGTTTTACCCATTTCAAAATAATGGCTAGCGACATATCGTACCTGCCTAAGTGTATTTTGTCCACTTTATCCATGAAAGGGGTCCATTTGTGTAAAGAATAACTAAAAATGGCTCCATAGTAGCACAGTCAATTATCAGGGAATTAAAAATCCTCGAAAAAGTGCAAAAAATGTTCTAAAAAGCTAAAGTGAGGTAAAAAATATAAAGTAGGCACACCATACGGACGGGTTTGAGCAGCCAATCTATACGCCGCATTGATGGACACACAGATGTTCCTAAGAAAAAATAATAATAATGGGGAGGAAGAATGTTTAAATCAAAAGGAGTCATTAGTTAACATTAACCAATAAAAACCCACAAATATATAAATAAGCATAAATTAAAAATTAAATCATCTAAGTACAGTCATCCAACAGTACATGCATCATAACAAATCATTAACATAAAAGATCCTACATAAATGGGAAGAACAAGCAGGAAATCTATCTTCTGACATGACAACACCTCGTCCCATGCTTAAAGGAAAGTTGGCCTAGTGTAGTCAATAGGTAGGCCTTATAATAGCAAGCCATCTTGAAGGTATGTTTAGTCCATTCACAAGGCCACTTCAAAGTATACACCATAAGCTATAAGAGAATCAAAGAAATCATAATCAACTGGATATAACTATAAGGAAAAGCTTATCTATTTGCAATTCTCTCGTAATGAAGCAAAAGGAACTTTAGGCACAAGGACCCTCTCCTGACCCACACTCTCACTTGTAGCATAAGTGATTGTAATATCTGAAAGTATGCCCTAGAAGTTTGGTATAATAATTGTTGTAATTGAATTAAGTATATGTGTTTAATTAGAAAGATAAAGGAAATGTAGAGAGAGTGTATATGTTGTATATATAGTGATATATACAACATATACAAGTCAAATGTAAAGTCAAAAGATGATTAAATAATGATTTGAAATTAATTAAGTTAATTAAGTGGAATTAGAGTGAGTGGAAGTGGATGGAGATATTTAGAGTATTTTAATATTAAATGCTTAGAGGAGAGGCTTTTGAGGAGATAGTGGGTGAGAAGTTGACTTTGTTACTTTGCTTTCTTCTTTCTTTCTTTCTTCTTCGTGGATCACTTTCCTTTTCTTTTCTTTTCTTTGTTTTGGCCGATCCTCCATAGCAAGAGAGCTAGAGAGAGAGTTTTGATCTTCCATACTCAAGATTGAAGGAAGCTTTCAAGTAATCAAGTTGGAAATCTAAGAGTTTCTTCATCCTTGGTAAGTTTTCCACTTGGTTCTTTGATTTCTTTGAGTTTGTGAGTTGAGATTGTGGTTGATATGTGTTTGTTTGATTGTGGTGTGTTAAAGAGTGTTTGGTTCAATTTGATTTTGGATTTTGGGGTTGGATTGAAGGAAAGAGTAAGTTTGTTGGAAGTGAAAGTAGTGTGGTTGTGTTTTGGGGTTTGTGGTGATGATTATGATTTGTGTTTGATGTATGTGTTGAGTTGATTTGGTATTTTTGCAAGTTTGTTATGGTTTTTGGGTAAGTTTAATTAAGGTTGTTTGAAGTGGAAAATGGTGGAAGGAAGTGAATTGTTGGATGTAGTGTTGTTGTGGCCAAATTAGCATTTTTGGCCTGACACGCCCATGAACACGGCCAGGTTTTTAGGCATGTCAATGGTTCTGTGTTCTTGGATGGGTGACACGAGCAGTGACACGCCCATGTCACTGAGCGTGTCACAGGTTCTGTGTTGTAGTAGTATTGACACGTCCAGCGACACGCCCATGTCACTGAGCGTGTCATAGCTACTGTGTTGGTGAGGGTTTGACACGGCCATGAACACGCCCATGTTGTTGGACGTGTCAATGTGTCTGTGAGACATAATGTATTACACGTTCAGTGACACGCCCGTGGTTCTGAGCGTGTCAAAGCTTCTGTGTTGTAAGTTTAGGGCACGGTCGGGGACACGCCCGTGTTGTTGAGCGTGTCATGTGTAGAGTTTGCCCTAGTTGGTTTTAGTCTTATTATCTCATGTGTATGATTACCTTTGGTTTAGGTTGTGAAGAAGTTGTGTTGCCCTAACCTAAGTGTTGAGGATTCTTGAAGGAGGAAGTGTATAGGTTGGTGTGAGTTGGTTTTGAGGTAAGTACAAACTACATTGTTGCATACACTCACATGATTTGATATTTAACATATTTGATTATACATATGTTAAGCAATTGATTACAGGGTTAAAACATTTGATGATGTGATGAAATATGAAAGGTATGTTAATGCAATTGGTTGTGTATAATTGAATGATGAATTGATCTACTGTGATGTGAGATATAATGAGATATATGAGCCATGGTTGTTCTCTATGATGATGATGTTTAATGTAATTGATTATGTATATTATCTTGATGAGATATGAAGCCATGGTTGTTGGCTATAATGATGCGAATGAGAAATAAATTGAGACAGAAATGTATAAAGATATAAATGAAAAGATTTTGTGTCTAATGTGTTATTCAACCTTCAGAGTTCTGGGTTTGGCGGCATGCCTATAAAGTACTGGATAGGTGAAAAGACCGAGTCGTAAGCCGATTCCAATTGAATAATGTGAAATATGATGTTTTTGGGGTGAAAAGACCGGGTCGTAAGCCTAAAAAATGGTAACAGTCTAGCAGGGTTGAGGATCTTCTCGAGTTTAGCCAGGTTGAGGTCCAAGAGACTGGGTCTGTTACCCTATCCATGGATAGAGATATATATGTGTATCGCCTACGGGCTTGATGATTATGATTATGGACTAAAGCAGTAACTCTGAACTTTGAATAACATATTAGTGTCTTATGGGCCCATACTTGTCTTTGTGTCAATGTAAATTATAAGTGATGAAATAACTGAATAAAATGATGAAATGTAGTCTTATGAGTAATATAAAGATATCATTTGTGAATATTGTCTTAATTGCTGAAATGTGTGAGATTGGCATTGCATTTTAATGCATTATTACTATGGTTTGTACCACTAAGCCGTTGGCTTAGCGCGATTGTTGTTCATCGCGCAGGTGACAGAGAAGAACCAGAGAGTGGAGCTTAAAGATCAAAGACATACTGCCAACCATGTATATATCTTATGTTTTGTAAAACTTAAGTCTTGAAGTATATGTATTTGTAAACATTTGTTATATTTTCCACTGCATTTTTAATAAACACTTTATCTTTTGTGTTTTATAATTTCTTTTAAAATGTTTTAAATTTGTTCATATTATTGTAAAGAAGTGAGTCGTTTGGTTAGTAAACCGCGGCATTCCTATATTCAGTATACGTATATTACGATCGTATTAGCATGTTGTGTACGTATACGGGGTATAGTGGTGTTACTATTGTTTTGGTATCAGAGCCTAGGTTTGAGATTCTCAACCTAGGTCAATTATAAGAAAAATAAAATTTTGAGTTTTAAAATGTTGTTTTAAATAAGATATATGTTTTGGTATGGCAGTCTTTGATCTTTAATGAGGTATAATCTGCTATGTTTGCAGATATAGGTAGAGATGGCATCTCATTCATGACAGTCTGTAGAGGGTAGTGCAGAGAGTGTAGCTCCTGAAGAGAATAGAGATGGAGCTAGAGTTGAGAGAGTTAGTGAGGCACCTGTTTCTATGCCAGAGAGATCAGATGCAGAGGAGATTCCGCCGGGTTTGTTAAGGCATATGATAGACCTATTGAGACCAGCTTCAGTACAGCCACCACCACCACAGCCTCAAGTGCCAGTAAGACATTATGATAAGTTTAGAAAATATGGGGCTGAAGATTTCTTGGGCACTACTGATCCTGCAGTGGCTGAGCAGTGGTTGGATAAAGTGCAGATGATATTTATCCAGTTGCAAGCTACTCTAGATGAGAAATTTGACTATGCCAAATCCCTCCTTCAGAAAGATGCCTATGACTGGTGGAAGATGGTTCCTCATGCCATGGATGATCCACCTACATTATCTTATGGTGATTTTCTGAGGGAGTTCGAGCTGAAATATACTTCGAGGGAGTATAAAGATATTAAGAAGATGGAATTCTTGAATTTAAGGCAAGACGACCGGACGGTGACAGAATATAAGATTGAGTACATCCGGTTGAGTCGCTATGCCGGTGGGATTATCTCTGATGAGATTGACCGATGCCGGAGATTTGAGGAGGGGTTGAGGCCCTCTATTATGTGCATTGTTGCTGGTTCTCGGTACCAGGATTTCTCTCAGCTAGCTGCAGCAGCTAGGAGTGTTGAGAGAGAACAAGGTATTGCAGCAGCTGCTACCGAGGAGGAGACCAGAGTGAGGAGATCCCAGTTTGAGGCAGGATCTTCATCTATGAAGAGAGGCCGAGGAAGTTTTGTGCCGAGGATCAGTAGGAGTCAGAAACAGCCGGGTAGGTCAATGCAGTATCAGAGACAGAGATCGAGACCTACAGCTTCTATAGCTAGTGCTCCGACTCTAGTGGTTCAGAGGTCTACTCCACCTACTTGTGAGCTTTGTGGTAGAAACCATGTGGGTATCTGCTGGAAGATTGAAAGATCAGCTGTGTGTTTCAGGTGTGGATCGCCTGACCATTTTGTTAGGGAGTGTCCTGAGATGCAGGAGCATAGACAGGCTGAGTCTGCAGCTTCTCGACCTAGTGTTAGCAGAGGTAGTCGAGGGGGCAGAGGTTTCAGTAGAGGTGGTAGACCTGGGTTTAGTCAGAGAGGAGGTTCTACATCCGGAGGTAGTAGGACAGATGAGGCTGGGTGTTCTCATAGAGTATATGTGATGCAGAGAAAGCCGGATGCTTCAGCAGTTATAGCGGGTACATTTTCTTTATTTGGCATTTCAGTTCTTGCTTTGATTGATCCAGGATCTACTCATTCATACATAAGTGCATTCATTTTGCCTGTGTCTGAAATGCATTCAGAGTCCTTAGGATTTGATGTCTTGGTGACAAATCCTTTAGGACATAGTGTTGTGGTGAGTAAAGTTCATCGTGATAGTGCAGTGGTAGTGCAAGGTGAGGAGTTTCTTGGTGATTTAATTGAAATGCCTTTTAAGGAATATGATTTGATCTTAGGCATGGATTGGTTGTCTAAGCATGGAGTTGTGGTAGATTGTCAAAAGAAGTGTGTTACCTTGAGAACCAATAGTGGTAGAAGTGTAATGGTGTCTAGTAAGCAAAGACAACTTGCATCCTTGTTTGTATCAGCTTTTGTAGCTAGAAGGTTGATTAGAAAAGGGTGTGATGCTTAACTTGCTCATGTTGTAGATACTAGAGTAGTGGGTTTTCAACTTGATAGTATACCCACAGTTGCAGATTTTCCAGATGTGTTTCCTAAGGAGTTGCCAGGGTTACCCCCTGAGAGAGAGGTTGAGTTTGGTATCGAATTGTTGCCTGGTACCACTCCCATCTCTATTACTCCTTATCGAATGGCACCTGCTGAGTTGAGAGAGTTGAAGGTGCAGTTGCAGGAGTTGTTGGATAAAGGGTTTATTCGCCCTAGTGTTTCTCCATGGGGAGCTCCTGTTTTGTTTGTGAAGAAGAAGGATGGTACTTTGAGGTTATGAATTGATTATAGGCAATTGAACAAAGTGACTATTAAGAATAAATATCCTTTGCCTAGGATTGATGATCTCTTTGATCAATTGAAGGGAGCAGCAATGTTTTCCAAGATTGATTTGAGATCAGGGTACCATCAGTTGAGGGTTAGAGCTGAAGATGTTCCTAAGACAGCTTTTTGCACAAGGTATGGGCATTATGAGTTCTTATTGATGCCTTTTGGGTTGACGAATGCACCTGCAGCTTTCATGGATTTGATGAATAGGGTATTTAGGCCCTATCTGGATCAGTTTGTGGTAGTTTTCATTGACGATATTTTGGTGTATTCGCCTAATGAAGAGGAGCATGACAAGCATCTGCGGATTGTATTGCAGATCTTGAGAGAAAAGCAATTGTATGCCAAGCTGTCGAAGTGTGAGTTTTGGCTTGACCAAGTGACTTTTCTCGGTCATATAGTTTCAGCAGATGGCATAAGATTTGATCCGAGTAAAGTTGAAGCTATCTTAAATTGGAGTCCACCAAAGTCTGTAACTGAAGTTAGAAGTTTTCTGGTTTGGCAGGATATTACCGAAGGTTTGTGAAAGGTTTTTCTTTAATAGCTACTCCACTCACTATATTGCTTTGGAAGGGAGTTAGATTTGTGTGGACAGATCAGTGTCAAGCTAGCTTTGAGCAGTTGAAAGAAATGTTGACTCAAGCGCCTGTTCTTACTTTACCAGTGGAAGATAAACCATATGTGATTTACAGTGATGCTTCACATAATGGTTTAGGATGTGTTTTGATGAAAGAGGGTAAAGTTGTAGCTTATGCTTCTCGGCAGTTGAAGCGGCATGAGCTTAATTATCTGATGCTTGATTTGGAGTTGGCAGTTATAGTGTTTGCTTTGAAGATTTGGCGACACTACTTATATGGAGAGAAATTTTTTATCTATACGGATCACAAAAGTTTGAAATATTTGGGTGTTCAGAAGGAGCTGAATCTTCGGCAAAGGCGATGGTTAGAACTGATCAAAGACTATGACTGTTTGATTGATTATCATCCTGGTAAGGCGAATGTTGTTGCGGATGCCTTAAGTCGGAAGTCTCTGGCAGGTTTGGCTGTTTATTCGCTCTCGTTGCTTGTTGAGTTGAGAGCGTTGCATGCTAGTTTTGAAGTATGTGATGATGGTGCATTGTTGGCTCAATTACAGTTGAGACCAGTATTGTTGGATCAGATTAAGGAGGCTCAATTGGTTGATGAGAAAATTCAGAAAATTGTGTCAAATTGCCAAAATGGAGGGAGACGAGATTTCCATGTGAAAAGTGATGGTAGCCTTTGGTTCAAGAATAGATTATGTGTTCCTGATGATGCAAGTTTGAGAAGAACTATTTTAGAGGAAGCACATCAATCAGTTTTTGCTATGCACCCTAGGAGTACTAAAATGTATCAGGATTTGAAGCAGCATTATTGGTGGTCAGGTATGAAGAGAGACATAACAGAATTTGTATCCAAGTGTCTCACTTGTCAGAGGGTGAAAGCTAAGCATCAAGTTCCAACAGGGTTGCTTCAACCTTTAAAAGTGCCTGAATGGAAATGGGAGAAAGTGACAATGGATTTTGTATCTGGTTTGCCATTGACTCAGAAGAAGCATGATGCTATCTGGGTGATTGTTGATCGATTGACAAAGACAACTCATTTTCTTCCAATTAGAATGGACTATTCTCTTGAGAGACTGGCTGAGTTGTATATTAATGAGATAGTGAAGTTGCATGGAGTCCCGATTTCTTTAGTGTCTGATCGAGATCCCCGGTTCACTTCAAGGTTTTGGTTTGCATGGTGCATTTGGTTCTCGAGTACACTTTAGCACTGCTTTCATCCACAGACAGATGGGCAGTCAGAGAGAGTGATACAGATTATTGAATATATGTTGAGAAGCTGTGTCATAGATTTCTCTGGAAGTTGGGACAGATTTTTGCCACTTGTGGAATTTGCTTACAACAACAGTCACCAATCAAGTATTGGAATGGCACCATTTGAGGCATTGTATGGTAGAAGATGTAGAACGCCTTTATGTTGGAATGAACTTGGAGAAGACAAACTAATTGGTCCTGATTTGGTTAAAGAGACTGAAGAGAAAGTGAAGATAATTCGGGATCGGTTAAAAGTAGCTTTAGATCGACAGAAATCTTATTCAGATTTGAAGAGGAGAGACATAGAGTTTAATATTGGAGATAAAGTATTTTTGAAAGTGTCTCCTTGGAAAAAGATTTTAAGATTTGGTCGTAAAGGAAAACTGAGTCCTCGTTTTATTGGACCTTACGAGGTATTGGAAAGAGTTGGACCAGTTGCGTATCGACTTGCTTTAACGCTTGAATTGGATAGAATTCACAATGTCTTCCATGTTTCTATGCTGAGGAGGTACAGATCAGACCCATCTCATGTTTTACCAGTTGAATCTATTGAGGTGAGTTCAGATCTGACATTTGAAGAAGAACCAGTTGCTATTTTGGCATATGGAATGAAAGAGTTGAGACATAAGAAAGTGCCAATTGTGAAGATTCTTTGGAAGAATCATGGTAGAGAAGAGTCAACTTGGGAGAATGAGCAAGCGATGCAAGATCAATATCCTCAGTTGTTTCAACTTGATATCAGGTAATTTCGAGGACGAAATTTCTTTTTAGAGGGGGAGAATTGTATTATCCCAAAGTATGCCCTAGAAGTTTGGTATAATAATTGTTGTAATTGAATTAAGTGTATATGTGTTTAATTGGAAAGATAAAGGAAATGTAGAGAGAGTGTATATGTTGCATATATAGTGATATATACAACATATACAAGTCAAATGTAAAGTCAAAAGATGATTAAATAATGATTTGAAATTAATTAAGTTAATTAAGTGGAATTACAGTGAGTGAAAGTGGATGGAGATATTTAGAATATTTTAAAATTAAATACTTGGAGGAGAGGGTTTTGAGGAGATAGTGGGTGAGAAGTTGACTTTGTTACTTTGCTTTCTTCTTTCTTTCTTTCTTCTTCTTGGGTCACTTTCCTTTTCTTTTCTTTTCTTTTCTTTGTTTTGGCCGATCCTCCATAGCAAGAGAGCATGAGAGAGGGGTTTGATCATCCATACTCAAGATTGAAGGAAGCTTTCAAGTAATCAAGTTGGAAATCTAAGAGTTTCTTCATCCTTGGTAAGTTTTCCACTTGATTCTTTGATTTCTTTGAGTTTGTGAGTTGAGATTGTGGTTGATATGTGTTTGTTTGATTGTGGTGTGTTAAAGAGTGTTTGGTTCAATTTGATTTTGGATTTTGGGGTTGGATTGAAGGAAAGAGTAAGTTTGTTGGAAGTGAAAGTAGTGTGGTTGTGTTTTGGGGTTTGTGGTGATGATTATGATTTGTGTTTGATGTATGTGTTGAGTTGATTTGGTATTTTTGCAAGTTTGTTATGGTTTTTGGGTAAGTTTAATTAAGGTTGTTTGAAGTGGAAAATGGTGGAAGGAAGTGAATTGTTGGATGTAGTGTTGTTGTGGCCGGAATCTACATTTTCAGCCAGACACGCCCATGAACACGGCCAGGTTTTTAGGCGTGTCAATGGTTTTGTGTTCTTGGATGGGTGACACGAGCAGTGACACGCCCATGTCACTGAGCGTGTCACAGCTTCTGTGTAGTAGTAGTATTGACACGCCCATGTCACTGAGCGTGTCATAGCTACTGTGTTGGTGAGGGTTTGACACGGCCATGAACACGCCCATGTTGTTGGACGTGTCAATGTGTCTGTGAGACAGAATGTATTACACGTTCAGTGACACGCCCATGGTTCTGAGAGTGTCAAAGCTTCTATGTTGTAAGATTAGGGCACGGTCGGGGACACGCCCGTGTTGTTGAGCGTGTCATGTGTAGAGTTTTCCCTAGTTGGTTTTTAGTCTTATTATCTCATGTGTATGATTACCTTTGGTTTAGGTTGTGAAGAAGTTATATTTCCCTAACCTAAGTGTTGAGGATTCTTGAAGGAGGAAGTGTATTGTAATATCCTCATATATGGCCTAAAAGTTTTGATTAAGTTGTTGATGTTGTTGTTATTGTTGTTGTAGTGATATATTGGATTGAATATATGTGTTAAATTGCAAGAGAAAAGATATTGGAAAGTGAATGCTTGTGTATATGTGTTTTGGGGAAAAGAATTAGGGTTTAGAGAGAATGGTATATGTTGTGTATATGATGATATATATAACATATAAATTGGTCAAATATAGAGTCAATATAAGAGGATATTTTATGTGGAATGTGCAATTACATATAAGGGCTTATATGAGACAAAAAGTTAGTTATATGATTGAGGGCATTTTGGTAATTGCTTGGATAAGATCACTTGGTGGAGATTAAAAGCAAAATTTGACTTTGTGTCTTCATCATTTCCTTCTTTCTTTCAAGAAGTGGCCGGCTCTCCAAAAACCAAAAGGAAAGTAAGAGGTGAAGAGAGGATCTTGATGTGTTGAGCTCAAATTGAAGGAAGATTAAGTGATCAAGTGTTGATTCAAGAAGTTTTTAACTAAGGTAAGATTTTTCCTTTGATTTCTTTTATTCTTTTGAAGTAGTATTTGAAATTCATTAGGGTTTGTTGAATTGATGATGGGATGTAGTTGTGTTGTGTATTCGAGTGTAAATTTGGTTTTAAGTTAAGAATTTAAATAGGTGTGGTGTTGGAAGTGAAGGATGTTGATTTTAGAAGATGGAGAAGGATGTTGGTTTTAGGGTTTTGAAGTGGTTGTGTTTAATTGTGATGTTAATGTGTTATTAAAGTGATTATTGTGATGATTGTGTAAGATATGTGTTTATGTTGTTGAGTATACCCATTTGAATGAATTTGTGTTGTGCATGATGTGTTTAAAATGCATTTAGAAGATTGTTGGACACATTTAGGACTTGGTTTTCAAATGACACGGCCAAAAGCAAGGAGAGACACGGCCAAGTCAAGAAAACTTGGGCGTGTTGGAAGGATTTTTGGGAGACACGGCCGTGTCTATTGCCTGTGTTCACTACTGGATGTTGGTGTTGGGAGACACGGCCACAAGCTTGGCCGTGTCCCTTGCCCGTGTTGCCTACTGTCAAATTGAGGTTGAGTGACACGGCCACAAGCTTGGCCGTGTCCCTCAAGTGGGCTGCCCGTGTCCCTCAAATGTGTTGGTTTGGTTTTTTTATTCTTTGTTCTAATTGCATTGTAATGATTCTTCAAAGGTATTTTGGTACCTAAACCTAAACATAAACACTTTAAACATACTTCAAACAAAGAATGCCCTAATCAAATGGATGTGGAAGATCTTAAAAATATGAATGATGTAGATTGTTCTTTGCCCTAATTGTATTGTTGAGATTGAACAATGGTATGTTATATGTAATGTGAATCTTGTAAATGATAATTTGTGTTATGGATAATGTATGTTGAGATGCTATATGCAAAATATGAATTGAGATGTGAAATGTGATGTAAAGCCATTGTGATTGGCTATGATGATATAATTGAATGATGTATGGCATGTTTGCCTAATTGATGAGGAAGATTGAGAAAGAGTTTGATAAAGAGAATAATGAAATAAGTGTATGCTTAATATGATATTCAGTTTCAGAGTTCTGGTTTTTGGAGGCATGCCTATTTAATGAAAGGTAACAGTCTTGCCGGGTTGAGGATCTCTTCAAATTGAGTTGAATTGAGGTCCAAGAGACTGGGTCTGTTACACTATGATAATTGATATTATGAGATATTTGATTTGTAACAGTCTTGCCGGGTTGAGGATATCCTCGAGTTAGATGAGTTGATGATCCAAGAGACCGGGTCTGTTACGCTATCCATGGATAGAAATATATATGTATATGTTGCCTACGGGCTTGATAATGGTGTTATGAACCAAAGCAGTAACTCTGAATTCTGAATATCGTATTAAGTACTTGATGGGCCCATAGGTGTCTAGGTTTTATGTATATCATAAATGATGTTCTAATGTAATGAAATGTTAATATTACTTAAATGATGAAACGGACTATTCACGAAATATTGTCTGTTGAATATGATCTTTATTGATTGAGTGTGTATCATTGATGTTGATTTGTTAATACATATATGAAACATTGCATTGCACTAAAGCATAACATTAGCATGAATTGTCTTACTAAGCCCTTGGCTTAGCGCGATAGTGTTTAATCGCGCAGGTAATAGAGTTGAACCCGAGAGTTCTTCGAGACCCAGTGAGAGTAGACATTGAAGAGTGGATATTGGGATTTAAAGATCAGAGGAGATTTGCCAATCATGTACTACTTCTTTATATTTTGAAAAGTTTTTGTTTATAATGTAAATATATGTATAATTGTAAATATGTATTCAAATGTTTTCATATATGTACCTATTTTATATCTTCCGCTGTGTAATATTTAAATGTATGTATATATATCTAATATGTTTTGTTTATAAGTAAATGATTTACTTTTCTATAATATATAACGATAAGGGTATTGTATCAAGTTTAAAATGTTTTGAATGTTAAGAAAATCCATAGCATTCCTATGTTCAGTGCATGTATACTACATTGGGGTGTTTGTAGTGTGTGTGTATTGGATGTGGGGGTGTTACAATTGTTTTGGTATCAGAGCCTAGGTTTGAGATTCTCAACCTAGGTAAAATGTGATAAAAAGAATATTTTTACTTAAAAAGTGGTTTTGAATAACATATATGTTTGGGATTGGCAATCTCTGATCTTTAATAAGAAGTATTCTACTGTGTTTGCAGACATAGGTTGTGATGGATCCTCATTTGCGTCAGTCAGTTGAGGGTAGTGAGGAGAGTGTAGCTCCGGAGGATAGAGCTAGAGTTGATAGTGCTGAGGAGGCACCTGTTTCGGTGTCAGGGAGACCAGTTGGTGAGGAGGTTCTACCAGTTTGGCTTAGGCATGTGGTAGAGGCTTTGAGGCAAACACCAGTGCAACCACCACCCCCTCAGCCTGTGGTACCAGTGAGGCACTATGATAAACTAAGGAAATATGGAGCAGAGGATTTCTTTGGTACGGGGTATCCAGCTGTAGCGGAACAGTGGCTTGACAGAGTACAGAGAGTATTTGTTCAGTTGCAAGCCACCCCAGAGGAAAAATTTGATTATGCAAGATCTTTGCTACAGAAGGATGCATACAACTGGTGGAGGACAGTGCCCCATTCTATGGATGATCCACCAACCTTGTCATATGCGGATTTTCTGAGAGAATTTGAATTGAAGTATACTCCTAGAGAGTACAAAGACATGAAGAAGATGGAGTTCTTGAGCTTGAAGCAAGACAGCAAGACTGTAATTGAATATGAAGTTGAGTTTATTAGATTGAGCCATTATGCTGGGGGCATTATTATTGATGAGATAGATAGATGCAGGAGATTTGAGGAGGGATTGAGGCCCTCTATCATGTGTCTGGTGGCTGGATCTAGATATCATGATTTTTCCCAGCTTGTGGCAGCAGCTCGAAGTGTGGAGCGAGCTCAGAGTATTGCAGCTGCTTCAGAGGAAGAGGTTAGGGTGAGAAGACCTCAGTTTGAGGCAGGGTCTTCTTCTGTTAAGAGAGGTAAAGGAAGCTTTGTTCCTAGAGTCAGTAGGAGTCAAAGGTCAGCTGGTAGGTCAGTGCAGTTTCAGAGACAGAGATTTAGACCTACAGCTTCAGTGGCGAGTGCTCCGACCCCAGTGACTCAGAGATCCGCTCTACCTGTGTGTGCTCAGTGTGGTGGATCACATAGGGGTGCTTGTTGGAGGTATAGTGGGTCAGCTGTATGCTTCAGGTGTGGATCGCCTGATCATTTTATTAGAGATTGTCCAGAGACGCGGGAATAGAGGTCAGTTGATTCCACAGCTTCTCGACCTAATGTGAGGGGAGGTCGAGGAGGCAGAGGTGTCAACAGAGGAGGCAGATCTGGGTTCAGTTCTAGAGGAGGTTCTACATCCAGGGAGAGTAGACTAGAGGAGGTTGGATCTTCCCAGAGAGTGTATGTTATGCAGAGGCAGCCAGATGCTTCGGCAGTCATAGCTGGTACTTTTTCTTTATTTGATACTTCAGTACTTGCCTTGATTGATCCGGGTTCCACACATTCATATATTAGTGCATCTGTTTTGCCTGTGTCTGATATGCATGCTGAGTCCCTAGGATTTGATGTGTTGGTGACAAATCCGTTAGGGCATAGTGTGATTGTTAGCAAGGTGCACCGAGATAGTGTAGTAGTGGTGCAGGGTGAGGAGTTCCTTGGAGATTTGATTGAGATGCCATTTAAGGAATATGATGTGATTCTAGGCATGGATTGGCTAGCTAGACATGGAGCTGTGGTAGACTGTAAAAGGAAAATTATTTCTTTGAGAACTGCTGATGGTAGAGAGGTGATAGTATCTAATGAGCAGGAACAGTTAGCCTCCTTATTTGTTTCAGCTGTTGCAGCTAGGAGATTGATTAGAAAAGGGTGTGATGCTTATCTTGCTCATGTGGTAGATACTAGAGTGAAGGGTTCTCCCATTGATAGTATTGCCACAGTTCCAGAGTTCCCAGATGTGTTTCCAGAGGAGTTGCCAGGGTTACCTCCTGAGAGAGAGGTGGAGTTCGGTATTGAATTGTTGCCTGGTACCACTCCTATCTCTATTACTCCTTATAGAATGGCACCAGCAGAATTGAGGGAGTTGAAAGTGCAATTGCAGGAGTTGTTGGACAAAGGATTTATTCGCCCCAGTGTTTCTCCTTGGGGAGCTCCTGTGCTATTTGTGAAGAAGAAAGATGGTACTATGAGATTGTGTATCGATTATAGGCAATTGAACAAGGTGACTATTAAAAATAAATATCCTTTGCCTAGAATCGATGATCTCTTTAATCAATTGAAGGGTGCAGCTGTGTTTTCTAAAATTGACCTGAGATCTGGGTACCATCAGTTGAGGGTCAAAGCAGAAGATGTTCCTAAAACAGCTTTTTGGACCAGGTATGGGCATTATGAATTTCTAGTTATGCCTTTTGATCTGACGAATGCACCTGCAGCTTTTATGGACTTGATGAATAGGGTGTTTAGGCCCTATTTGGATCAGTTTGTGGTAGTGTTTATTGATGATATTTTGGTGTATTCGCGGAATAAGAGGAACATGACAAGCATCTGCGGATTGTGTTGCAGATTTTGAGAGAGAAGCAGTTGTTTGCTAAGCTGTCGAAGTGTGAGTTTTGGTTGGACCAAGTAGCTTTTCTCGGTCATATAGTTTCAGCAGAGGGTATTAGAGTTGATCCGAGTAAAGTTGAAGCTATTCTGAATTGGAGTCCACCCAAGTCTGTGACTGAAGTTAGAAGTTTTCTGGGTTTGGCAGGATATTACTGACGGTTTGTGAAAGGGTTTTCTTTGATAGCTACTCCACTTACCAGATTACTTCGAAAGGGAGTGAGATTTGTGTGGACAGATTAGTGTCAGGCTAGTTTTGAGCAGTTGAGAGAAATGTTGACTCAAGCGCCTGTTCTTACTTTACCTGTGGAAGGCAAACCATATGTGATTTACAGTGATGCTTCACATAGTGGTTTGGGGTGTGTGCTGATGCAGGAAGGTAAAGTTGTAGCTTATGCATCTAGACAGTTGAAACCGCATGAGCTTAATTATCCGACCCATGATCTAGAATTGGCAGCCATTGTGTTTGCATTGAAGATTTGGCGACACTATCTGTTTGGGGAGAAATGTTTCATCTACACTGATCACAAAAGCTTGAAATATTTGGGTGTCCAAAAAGAGCTCAATCTTCGACAGAGGAGATGGTTGGAATTGATTAAAGACTACGACTGCTTGATTGATTATCATCCAGGTAAAGCAAATGTTGTTGCTGATGCCTTGAGTCGGAAGTCTTTGGCAGGTTTGACTGTTTATTC
This sequence comes from Garcia nutans, assembly GCA_947685225.1. Lineage (NCBI taxonomy): Eukaryota > Viridiplantae > Streptophyta > Magnoliopsida > Malpighiales > Euphorbiaceae > Garcia > Garcia nutans. Next base: position 25,567,584 of record CANTUV010000044.1, read on the forward strand.
GCTCTCGTTGCTTGTTGAGTTGAGAGCATTGCGTGCCAATTTTGTATCTTGTGATGATGGTACATTGTTGGCATAGTTGCATTTAAAACCAGTTTTGTTGGATCAGATTAAAGAGGCTCAGTTGGCGGATGAGAAAATTCGAAAGATTATTTCAGATTGCAAGAATGGAAAGACTAGAGATTTTGTTGTGAAAGGTGATGGGAGTCTCTGGTTTAAAAACAGATTATGTGTACCCGATGATGCTAATTTGAAAAGGATCATTTTAGAAGAAGCACATCAGTCAGTGTTTGCTATGCATCCGGGCAATACAAAGATGTATCATGATTTGAGACAACATTACTGGTGGATTGGGTTGAAGAGAGATATTGCTGAGTTTGTATCGAAATGTCTCACTTGTCATACGGTAAAAGTAGAGCATCAAGTTCCAACCGGGTTACTTCAGCCGTTGTCAGTGCCTGAATGGAAGTGGGAAAGAGTGACAATGGATTTTGTGTCTAGTTTGCCATTGACACAAAGGAAACATGATGCCATATGGGTGATTGTGGATAGATTGACTAAGACAGCTCATTTTCTTCTGGTTTGGATGGATTACTCTTTGGAGAGATTAGCTGAGCTGTATATCCATGAGATTGTAAAGTTGCTTGGTGTTCCAATTTCTTTAGTGTCTGATTGAGATCCTCGGTTTACTTCAAGGTTTTGGAAGAGTTTGCATAGTGCTTTGGGTTCCTGACTGCACTTCAGCACTGCTTTTCATCCACAGACGGATGGACAGTCAGAGAGGGTGATACAGATTATTGAGGACATGTTGAGAAGCTGTGTCATTGATTTCTCTGGAAGTTGGGACAGATTTCTACCGCTTGTGGAGTTTGCTTATAATAGCAGTCATCAATCTAGCATTGGTATGGCACCGTTTGAAGCATTGTATGGCAGACGGTGTAGGACACCTCTTTGCTGGAGTGAACTTGGGGAAGGTAAGTTAATTGGGCCCGATTTGATTAAAGAAACTGAAGAGAAAGTGAAGTTGATTCGAGGCAGGTTGAAAGCAGCTTCAGACCGACAGAAGTCTTATGCAGATCTTAAGAGGAGAGACATAGAGTTTGATGTTGGAAATAAGGTATTTTTGAAAGTATCTCCTTGGAAAAAGATTTTGAGGTTCGGTCGAAAAGGAAAATTGAGTCCTCGATTCATTGGACCGTATGAAGTTTTAGAGAGAGTTGGGCCAGTTGCTTATCGGCTTGCTCTGCCACCTGAGTTGGATCGTATCCATAATGTATTCCATGTTTCTATGTTGAGGAGATACAGATCGGATCCATCTCATGTGTTGCCGATTGAATCTATTGAGGTGAATCAAGATTTGACATTTGAAGAGGAACCAGTTGCTATCTTGGCACGTGATGTGAAAGAGTTGAGAAACAAGAGAGTGCCATTAGTGAAGATTTTGTGGAAGAATCATGGAAAGGAAGAGGCAACTTGGGAAAGTGAGCAAACGATGCGAGAGCAATATCCTCTGTTGTTTCAGAGTTAATTTCAGGTAATTTCGAGGGCGAAATTTTCTTTTTAGAGGGGGAGAATTGTAATATCCTCATATATGGCCTAAAAGTTTTGATTAAGTTGTTGATGTTGTTGTTATTGTTGTTGTAGTGATATATTGGATTGAATATATGTCACATCCGCCTACTGCATTTATGCAGTGTAGACACGTGCATAGCGAGAGTAGGGAAAAGGAGAAGATAATTCTTGATAACAGCCCTAGATAAGGTTGTATGACAAAAGGGACATAATTGTAATTTTTAATAAAGTTGGGGACGTAGATGTAATTTCAAAGAAAGTTGCACCGGATGTTCTTAATAGTGCATATAATAGATTTCAAAAATGGAATGTAGAGAAAAACCGGATCGCAACGACGTGTAACGGTTTTTCCAGGAAATGTCCCGTTAAAGAAAAATGAAGAAATGTTGACTAAGGGCATTTTGGTCATTATCAATTAAAGTTATACATGAATTTAGGGTAGGAAATAAAGACGTGAGTACGTAGAGAATGGCGAGAGGTTAAATATGAAACGATCGTCAGTGGAAACGAAGCCGGAGAAACCCGAGCAAAAATAGGACCTAAAGGGAATTTTGTAAAAAGTTGAGGGCTTATCGGTAATTTTTCAAAATGACTTGGAAACCTAAAATAGACCTTATAAATAGAAAGTAGAGGTCGAGAGGATCAAAACCATATATAGTTTGACTCATGGAGCTATACGGTTTAAAAGATATGATCGATTAATCGCCGGAACGTAATGTGGCTCGGTTTCGTGTCGGGACCGGATGAGTAACCCGGGACAACTTTATGAGATCCAATGGGAAGAGAGACAAGTGGAAAGAAGTAAAGGAAAAAGGAAGTTATAAAAATCAAAGGTTGGCCAATCAAAAGAAAACATTTAGCATGTGTAATAAATGTGTAATAAATGAAGAAAGAGAAAAAGTGAACAAGTGGTCAAGGTGATCATCACTTCCTTTGTATATAAATATAGGTGATATGAAGAGCAAATTCTCTCTTTATCCACTCACCAAATTCGGCCAACAAAAGAAAATACCAAGGGACTTCCAAGTTTTTCCAAACTTTGATTTTTAAGGTAAGTTCTAAGGTTTTTAAGTGTGTAGACTTTAATTTTAGTATTAGTTTTAGGTAGTTATATATATATTGGAAGATTGGGAATTAGAGTCTTATATGGAATTGAAAAAAATAATAATAATAATAAGATTAATTGATTAAATGGAAGAACCAAGGTATAGAAAGATTAATAAGGTTGGATTAGGGGTTTCGGTTGGAAAAGAAATAGAGGATAATTTATTATTTTGAAATTCTAAGGTTTATGTTGTATCTTGAATTGATTGAAGGAGAAATAAAGAATTAAAGAAGGAGAAGAAAGAAAAGCCAAGAGGAATTAAAGAAATAAGGTTTGGTACTTTACTTTTGAATAATAAATTTTGGTTTGATGCTTTACAAACTTTGGTTTATGAAAGTTTTGTTGTTGATGCTTAAATATATTGATTTGAGTTAAACATGTAAAAGTTGTCAAAGGGAAGTGTTTGAATCTTCACTTTACCATTAAAGAAGCCTTAATATTGATTTGCAAAAGAAAAATAAACTATCCTATGCATTTCATGTGTTTGGGCCGAAATGGTCCCAAAAAGACAGCTTTCTGGACCTTTTTGTGGAAATTGTTTGAGGCAGCAAACGAAGGAATTTTTCAACGAAATTTTACATGAAATTAGTCAACATATGAAATAAGTTTTCTGTAAAATTTCAGCCAAAAATAAGATCATTTACTTGGTCAAATGCATGATTGAAGTGGACTGAAATTTTGACGAAAATCCAGATTTTACTATTCATTTGGTCATGCCATTTTGCGTTGCCGATTTTTCTCGCCGCAACACTATTCATTTGGTCAATTTGGGATATTTTGAGGAATTCTTTGAAATGTGTAATATGTTTATTGTGGATATTAAATATGCGAAAAAGGGGAATGGTTTGACTGAAGAATGTGTTGCGCGGCATAAATGGCAAAGTGTGATGGGAATTTAAAATGATTTCGCGAGTCATTCTAAAATGAGGTTTGAGACTTAAATTGAATCATTTTAACCTTTTTGCTCTACTGGATAGTGGGAGTGGTAGATAAGGGTATGGTGCACTATACTAACGCATGCAGTACTGCTCATTATTGTGATATGATATGTTATTCAGTGGTGAGGCCACTGAAGCCAATGGGGAGGCCCATTGGTTATAACCAGGATGGTGAGGGCCATTCCTGTGATCTGATATCGGTGGTGAGGGCCACCTATGTTACAGTGGTGAGGGCCACTGCCTTATCACTATGGTTCCCTATATACCAGTAGAGCCTGGATCAAAGACATATTATTTTTCGTTGAACTATATAATGCAAATGAATTTGAATTATGATTTTACATTATTGAAAACATATCATACTGAATGTATCACGATTTCTATTGGTATAATGTTGGTTGATTGTTGATTTTATTATTTTCTTTTTACTTCGAATACTTTCATGTACTACTTTTATTTTTATTGGTAAAGTACCCACTGAGCGACAACGCTCAGCGAGTTAAGTTTTCCTTGACTCGTAGGTTCGGAGCAGTAGATAAATCTTGGGGAAGCAACGACCAGACCACAGCAAATCTCAGGGGTAGATCTTTTAGTTCCATTATGAGTCGATAGTTGTGGCATGTATATGAATAAATATAAAAGAGAGTTTCTATGTTATAATTGTATGTTAGTAGTATGTAATAATCATAAATCTTTATTTTATGTTATATTAGAAGTGTGAACTCTTCGTGCAGGTTTGTAGTTGAGGGTATAAGGTGGATTCATTGGGAGTGCATTAAATTTGATGGTATTCTTATTCACAATGGTATGTGTAAAATGTTTTCAAAAATCAAAAAAACAAGTTTTGACGACACTTGGGATCCAAATTTCTAGGCGGAACTATGGCAAAATTTCTGTAAAAATCAGAACTAAAATTTGACTAAGTAAATTGGTAGCAACAATTAGGATAGTGTGGCACCTCTACTCAGCTTACACATGTAGGTTGGGAAGGGGTGTTACAATTAGTGGTATCAGAGCTAAGGTTTAGTGTTTTGTTAGTTTTTGTCATAGATTTGTGTCTTGTTTATTATAATAATTATTGTTTTATTTAGGTATTTTATTAGTTTAAATCGGTTTATTTAGTGTTTTTGTTAATTTTGTAGTTTTAGTTTATTTCAGTGTTTATGTCGTTTTTGATCTAGTTTTTAGTATGGTGTTTATGTTTTGTTGGTTATTGTTTATTTACTTTTTGTTTAAAGTTTGTTTGAGTTTTGTTTTAGGTTAAAAAAGCCAAGAACCAAGACTGAAGAAAAGATATCATCACAGTAGGCGACACTGGCAAGCGACATGGCCATGTCAGGCGACACTGGCAAGCGACATGGCCATGTCAGGCGACACTGGCAAGCGACATGGCCATGTCACTTGGCCATGTCTCTCCAAATATGCTCAAACACGGCCAAGTCATCACAGTAGGTGACACTGGCAAGCGACATGGCCATGTCAGGCGACACTGGCAAGCGACATGGCCATGTCACTTGGCCATGTCTCTCAAAAATGAAGCAACACGGCCAAGTCACCTCTGACTTGGCCGTGTCTCACCAATTCCAAAGGCGAAGAAGATTTAACACTCACAGTAGAGGACACTGGCAAGAGACACGGCCATGTCACCTGGCCGTGTCCCTCCATCAAGCTCCAACACGGCCATGTCCCTCATGACATGGCCGTGTCACTTAAGCAAAGAAGAAAAAGAAAGAAAGAAGCAGTAGCGGACACTGGCAAGGGACACGGCCATGTCACCTGGCCGTGTCCCTCCAAAAGGCTCTCACACGGCCATGTCCCTCATGACATGGCCGTGTCTCTCATAAAACAAGCACGCACTGAATTTTAAAGCCGACGTTTCGTATAAAAGGAAAAGAAAGTGAGGGTTTCAGGGGGTTGGACGATTTAGAATAGATTTTGGAGCCGTCAGAGATTAGAGCTAGGGTTTTAACTTTGTTTTCTTTGATTTTAATTTCATTTTGGATTAAACTAGATTAGATTAGATTGTTCTAGCCATTATTTCATCCTTCTTGCAAGATTTGAACAAGAGATTCTTCAGAAGCTTCAAGGAGTTGTAACTTGGTTTTGTTCTCGAACTTATTCTCTTTATTTTCATTGAATGGATATTATCATGTCTATTTTGATTTCTTTGAACATTAATAAGATGAATATGTTTGATTGCATTATGAACTAATTTGATCTAGTCTAGGGTTTGTATGGATCTGCTATGATTGTATGGATTGGTTATTACTCTTAACTTAATAATTTCTTTAGCCTTGATTGAATGGAACATTGTTAATATATAATTGATTGATCACCAATTATGTGTTTAAAGGTATTAGATGATGGATCGAGAGATGAAGTTTAATACTTGAACAATTCAATTAGGGACTTAGGTGAATTAGAGATATAACCTATTAAAAAGATTATTTCACTTATAACAAGATTAGTTGAAAGAGGTTTGAATGCGAGAGCTTATTTCCTTGACTCGATTAGTTGAGTTGTTTGAGATTTAATCTTTGAAATTGAATTAGTTAAGAGGAATAACCATTCATACATATGAGTAGTAGAGAAGTGCAAACCCTAGACCCTTTTATCAAGTGAATCAGTACATCAGTTCTTGTTTACTTTTATTGTTTTAAACTTTAATCAATCTTCTTCATTATTTAGCAATTTATAAATCTCTTTATTACTTGTTAAACATAATCTGATAAGCAATTAACCACTTTAGCTTCCTTGAGAGAACGACCTTGGGGCGATCACCTTTGCTACAGCTACCTCGTATACTTGCGAGTGACGCTTTGTGGTAGAGTTAATTTGAGCGTAACAAGTTTTTGGCGCCGTTGCCGGGGAGGCTAATTGGCGAAATTGTTTATTAAAAAAAAGAATAAAAATAAAAAAAAATATAAATATATTTTAGATTATTTTTTTTATTGTTTTTATTTTATTTTATTTTGTCTTTTTCTTTTAATTATTTCTTTTTCTAGACAATTTTGTTTATGCAAGGCAGGAGATCACTCGAAGGAGAGCTACATCCATTCATTCCAGAAATTCAGAGAGTAAAAAGTAGCAGAGAGGAGTTTGAGCTCTACACCGGATTTGATACTTCGGAGGAAGACACTTCAGATTTTGAGTCAGAATCTACACCATCAGTTAAAATGGCTGAAGAAAGACAAAGAACCATGAGAGATTTTGCTAGACCTGTCATTGGGACTTCCACTTCTTGCATAAGACTGACAGATGCAGCAAGAAACTATGAATTGAAGAACATCCATTACAATATGCTGCCATCATTCTATGGAGTTCCAAATGAAGATCCTTTGAATTTTATTCGGGATTTCTACTCCACCCTCAACACTTTTCCTTTGGGAGGACTTTCAGAAGATCAGTTGAGGATGCGATGTTTCCCTTATACTTTGAAGGACAGGGCAAAGAGCTGGCTCATGATGTTGCCTGAGAATTCACTGACAACTTGGGAGCAAGTTTATAATAAATTCATGGGCAAGTTCTATTCACATCAGAAGACAGCTGAGTTGAGAGGGAAGATTGCTACATTCTCTCAAATTGAAGGAGAGCCATTTCATGAGGCTTGGGACAGGTTCAAGATGCTATTGATCCAGTGTCCACACCATCATTACCCACTTCAACTTCTGAACCAGTTTTTCTATGATGGTCTCACCCAGCAATTTCAGAACACTGTTGATAATGCAGCTGGGGGAGCCATGGGAGAAAAGACAACAGCTGAAACTTATGATATCTTTGAGATGTTGGGAGCTAATTCTCAACAGAAGAGTGTCAGGGGAAGAAGTAAAGGGGTGAATCAACTAGAAGCCAATAGTGAGATGGTCAGTCAGATAGCTGAGTTGACAAAGCAAGTGCAGATGCTGAATATGAAGAACAATATTTCTTCATATACTCAAGAAGCATGTGGAATCTGTGGAACTCTGGGGCATGGAGCAAATATTTGCCCCTCTGCATATGAGTCTTTGGGTAATGCTGAGCAAGTCAATGTTATGGGAGGATTCCAACTTAGGGCCAGAAATGATCATTACTCCAGCACTTACAACCCAGGTTGGAGGAATCACCCAAATTTTTCTTGGGCAAAGAATAATTCTCAGCAGCTTTTCCATTTGCTTCAAGGGCAGAATCAAGAGTTGGGCCAATCCTCAAATCAAGGGAAGTCTAGGATAGAAAGCTTGGAGGAAAGTTTACAAGCTTTTATCCAAGTCAGTGCAAAAAATCAAGAGGTGACCAACAAGAGACTGGATTCACTAGAAGCATTTTTTAAGAAGGTGGAGACACAAGTTGGACAACTTGCACAACAGATGAAGATTCAACAAAAGGGGAAATTCCCAAGTCAAACTGAGCAGGCACAATCAGTGACTGTTCTTAGAAGTGGTAAGGAAATTTATAACAATGTTGAAAATGATTCTGTGAATGTAGGTAACAAAGAGAACAAGGAGGAAGGAGAACCAAAGAACAAAGGTGCTGGAGAAAGATCAGTGGAGAAGTCCCCAACAGCAGATCTACATAAGGCAAGCAATCCATACCGGCCACCTGTACCATTTCCCAGCAGGTTGAAGGATGATAAATCAGATAAGCAATTTTCTAACATCTTCAACATGCTGTCTAAGGTAAGTATTAACTTACCCTTACTTGAGACAATAAAGAACATGCCGGATTATACCAAGTTCTTCAAGGACCTAATCACCAAGAAAAAGAGGTATGAGATGAATGAAAAGGTGATAGTTTCCGAAGTAGCTAGTGCTGTTTTGCAGCATAAACTACCTCCCAAACTAAAGGATCCTGGTAGCTTTACAATTCAAATTTCTGTGGGGAATGGGAAAAGAACTGAAGGCATGTGTGATCTAGGTGCTAGTGTGAATTTAATGCCTTATTCTGTGTTTAAAGAATTAGAACTAGGGGAGCTTAAACCGTCAAAAATGGTGTTGCAATTAGCTGATAGGTCTTTTAGATTCCCAAAAGGGGTTATAGAAGATGTGTTAGTTAAAGTTGGTGGTTTGATAGTACCTGTGGATTTCATTGTTCTTGACATGGAAGTAGGTAATTCTTCACCATCTGCACACACCATTCTGCTGGGTAGGCCTTTTATGGCAACTACCAACACTTTGATAGATGTTAAGAATGGAAAATTATCAATGACTGTTTTGGGACAAACTGTGGAATTTTCTATTTTTAACATTTCTCCTACTCCTACAACTGCTTTATTTGAGGAATGTTCTTTAATTAATTGTGTTGAAGCAGTTGTTTCAGATGCTTTGTTGCGGACAGATTCCATAGCTAAATTGGAGCAGACACTGATTTTAGAAGAGGGGGCTAAATCAGTGAAGGAAACCCAAAGATGCCTTGACTCAAAGGCATATGAGAGCTCAAAGAATTATAAGGATCACATTAAAATGGTTCATGACAGATTTATTGGGCAACAGACATTGAGTCCAGGTATGAAAGTTTTACTTTTTAATTATCGACTCTGTCTATTTCCAGGTAAATTCAATTCAAGATGGAGTGGTCCTTTTGAGGTAACTAAGGTATGTCCTTCTGGAGCTATTGAATTGCTAAACTCTAGAACCAAAAAGATTTTTAAAGCAAATAGACATAGAGTTAAGCCATTTAAAGAAGGATTTCAGGAAGTGAGGGTCATTGACAGCACTTTGATCCATGATTCCTAGTCTTGCATGATGTCCAGCTTTATGACATTAAAGAAGCGCTAAATGGGAGGCAACCCATTAGTTTGAATTTCTTTTTCATAGTTATAATTTTATATTGTGCAATTTTGATTTTATGTTTAGTTTAAATAAATAGAAACCTTAAAGCTCTCTTGCATTTTGTTTTTGCACATCTGTGTTTGAAAGATAGAGTTTTGCCTCACCAGGGGACGATGGAAGACAGGTTGTCCTTAATTCTTTCTCTTTATTATTCTTGTTTTCCATTGAGGACAATGTAAATTCTAAAGTGTGGGGTAATCTTTGGCTTTTATTTAATTTTTGTTTTGTTTGTCTTGTTTTGTTTATTGTGTTTGTTGTGCATGGCATAATTGTTGAAATCTTATTGATCTTTTCTGTGATTTTAGCATTATAGTTGAGACTTTAGTATCAGCATAGAGATTAGCATTTGAATTCATTCAGGATCAATTTTCACATTCTGCGGTTCATGACATATAAATCTTTGAGAACCCACCTTTGTGAGTTTTGAGCCTTATAGATTAAATGATTGATTTTCCTTTCTTAAGTGTGCACCTTCATGATTTTGCATCTCTAGAGTTTGCTTTTGCATACTAATTGAACTCACATTATGATTTAATCTCAAGTTTTAAAATGATGAAGGCAAATTAGGCTAGCCCTTTAGCTTAAAAAGACTTCCCTTAATATTGAATTCCTTAGTGAGCCAAGTTGAGCCTTTGACCTTTTTATTGTTTTATCAACACAATTCACAGCTCAATTTTCTCTTATTATCATCATACCTGCATTAAGGAATGGAGTTTTATGATATGACAATAGGATGGTTTATTTCAAAGTGTGGGGTAAGCAAGTAAAAAAAAAATGGAATTGCTAATTGGGGGTTGGACGATTTAGAATAGATTTTGGAGCCGTCAGAGATTAGAGCTAGGGTTTTAACTTTGTTTTCTTTGATTTTAATTTCATTTTGGATTAAACTAGATTAGATTAGATTGTTCTAGCCATTATTTCATCCTTCTTGCAAGATTTGAACAAGAGATTCTTCAGAAGCTTCAAGGAGTTGTAACTTGGTTTTGTTCTCGAACTTATTCTCTTTATTTTCATTGAATGGATATTATCATGTCTATTTTGATTTCTTTGAACATTAATAAGATGAATATGTTTGATTGCATTATGAACTAATTTGATCTAGTCTAGGGTTTGTATGGATCTGCTATGATTGTATGGATTGGTTATTACTCTTAACTTAATAATTTCTTTAGCCTTGATTGAATGGAACATTGTTAATATATAATTGATTGATCACCAATTATGTGTTTAAAGGTATTAGATGATGGATCGAGAGATGAAGTTTAATACTTGAACAATTCAATTAGGGACTTAGGTGAATTAGAGATATAACCTATTAAAAAGATTATTTCACTTATAACAAGATTAGTTGAAAGAGGTTTGAATGCGAGAGCTTATTTCCTTGACTCGATTAGTTGAGTTGTTTGAGATTTAATCTTTGAAATTGAATTAGTTAAGAGGAATAACCATTCATACATATGAGTAGTAGAGAAGTGCAAACCCTAGACCCTTTTATCAAGTGAATCAGTACATCAGTTCTTGTTTACTTTTATTGTTTTAAACTTTAATCAATCTTCTTCATTATTTAGCAATTTATAAATCTCTTTATTACTTGTTAAACATAATCTGATAAGCAATTAACCACTTTAGCTTCCTTGAGAGAACGACCTTGGGGCGATCACCTTTGCTACAGCTACCTCGTATACTTGCGAGTGACGCTTTGTGGTAGAGTTAATTTGAGCGTAACATTTAGCCGCTTCTGGGTAATCCAACATAGGAGGATGTACGTTTTATGTCGGGAGTGGTCATTACCGACGTAAAATGAGATATCCTGTAGTAAATAAGAGATTGCACGATTTCATGGAGTCCTAAATTTTGCAATGTATATAAGGGCTTCTTAATATTGTAAAACTTTGTGTTTGAAAATAAATAAAAGTTGTGTTGTATATGTGTTATTTAAGAATTTTTATTTATATACATGCCACTTAGGATAAGATAATGCTGTTGGTCTGGGTCGTTACTAATGATGGGATGGTATATGTTTACTCTTTAGATGTCGCAATCAGCGCAGTGTGAAATAGGGGAGGAGGCCGAATCTCAGGCCTCCCGAATTGTAGAAATGCATGTATCAGAGACATCAGCATCTGAGCAACCACCCGCTAATGCTCCTATTCCCAATGATATGTTGCATCAAATGGCTGCCGTATTTCAGCAGATAGCCAGCGTTGCCCCAGCACCACCCCCAGCGCCAGCACCCGTACCAGTACCTGCTGTAGGAGGGGAAAGGAAACCCCCAATAGAAAAGATAAGAAAGTATGGTGCGAAGGAGTTTAAGGCTCGAAGGGACGATGATTCTTCAACAGCCGAGTATTGGCTGGAAGGAACAATACGAGCCTTAGATCAGTTACAGTGTACGCCAGAAGAGCGAGTGATATGTGCTACTTCCTTATTAGTGGAAGAAGCATATATATGGTGGGACACAGTTCACCAACGAGTTTCACCGGAACAGAGAACATGGGATTTCTTTGTGAATGAGTTCAAGAGGAAGTTTATATCGGAGGCATACCTAGATGCCAAGAAAAAGGAGTTTCTACACTTAAAGCAAGGTCGACTTACCGTTGCTGAGTACGAGAGGGAATTTACTAGGCTGAGTAGGTATGCCAAGAAGACAATTGAAGACGAACATGATAGATGTAAGCAGTTCCAGGATGGATTGAATAATGAAATTAGGATGCAGCTAATTGCTGCTAATATCAAAGAATTTTCCGAGTTGGTCAATAGGGCTCTAGAAGTAGAGCAATGCCAGTCTGATGAACAGAATAGACAACAGAAGATGAAACAGAAGAGAGGTACCCAGAACTATTCGGGAAACTACCAATCATCAAGGAAACGATTCCGCGGCAGTGGTTCCACGGGAGGCGGTCAACGTCGAGGTTACAGTCAGGGATCAATTCGCGGTGGCTTAAGTCAAACTACCTCAGTTGCTAGTACGGGACGATCCGGAAGAGGACAAGGAAGAGGATTCAGCCGAAGCGGAGGTAACTTCTTTATCGGTCCGAGAGGTAATGAAGGCGAAAATAATAATCCACGCTGTGATCAATGCGGACGCCGTCACACGGGAGAATGTTGGGGTCGGACATTTGCATGTTATATATGTGGATCTTTAGACCACCTTATGCGAGAGTGTCCCCAGCGAATACAGAATCTACCTAGGGATACTGAGAGATCGCAAACGGCAGCAGGTCGAGGCCGAGGCAGAGGAAGGAGCGAAAATCCGTCGCGTGTGCAATCTGAAATAGTGAATCGACCAGAAGCAAGGGCTCCTGCTAGAATGTATGCTATGAGGGGGCGAGAAGACGAAGAAGCGCTAGACGTGATTGCAGGTCAGTTGTCTATGTTTGGGGTTCCGCTTTACGTTTTAATAGATCCAGGTTCTTCACACTCATATATATGCACGAAAAATGAAAAATTTGAGGACCTAAAGGTAGAACTAGAGAAAGAGGGAATATTAGTTACTAACCCATTAGGAAATGAGGTGATTACTAGGAAGGTAGTGAAAGATTGCCCCGTAGAGATACACGGACATATCTTTTGGGGAGATTTATTTGAACTACCATTTCAAGAATTCGATGCTATCCTTGGGATGGATTGGTTAGCCAAACACGATGCATTGGTTGACTGTAAACGGAAGAGAGTTACCTTGCATACTGCAGACGGTGACGAAGTGACCCTAGTAGGAAAAAGGAAGGATTATCTAACTAACATCATTTCTGCCATGACGGCTAAGAGGTTAGTGCAAAAAGGTTGCGAGGCATACCTGGTATGTGCATTAGTAGCGAAAGAAGAGGCACCAAAGTTACAAGATATACCTACTGTATGCGATTTTCTTGACGTATTTCCTGACGAGTTACCCGGATTACCACCTAAACGAGAGGTGGAATTCACCATAGACGTGTACCCGGGAGCTGCACCAGTATCTATCGCACCTTATCGAATGGCGCCAGTGGAGCTAAAAGAATTAAAGGTACAGCTACAAGAACTTTTAGACAAGGGGTTCATAAGGCCAAGTGTGTCACCATGGGGAGCACCAGTATTGTTCGTGAAAAAGAAAGACGGATCCTTAAGGTTGTGTGTAGATTACCGTCAACTTAATAAGCTGACCATCAAAAACAAGTATCCGTTACCTCGCATAGATGATCTGTTTGATCAACTCAAAGGTGCTGGAGTCTTTTCAAAAATTGATCTACGATCGGGTTATCATCAATTGAGAATTAAAGATGAAGACATATCAAAAACCGCATTCAGAACTCGCTATGGACATTATGAATTCATTGTTATGCCTTTCGGATTAACGAACGCACCTGCAGTATTCATGGATCTGATGAATAGAATCTTCCACCCGTATTTGGATCAGTTCGTGGTGGTATTTATTGACGACATATTGGTGTATTCAAAGAATCGAGAGGATCATGATCGTCACCTTAGAATTGTTTTGCAAACCCTGCGTGAGAAGCAGTTATACGCTAAGTTCAGCAAATGCGAATTTTGGTTGGAAGAAGTAGCTTTCTTGGGACATATTGTATCGGCAGAAGGAATAAGGGTCGATCCCAAGAAAATAGAAGCAGTATTGGAATGGAAGTCACCTAAGACAGTAACGGAAGTCCGTAGTTTCTTGGGATTAGCAGGATATTATCGGAGATTCGTTAAAAGGTTTTCCATGATCGCCGTACCTATGACCAAGCTACTTCAGAAGAATGCCAAATTCCAGTGGATCGACGCTTGTCAAAGGAGCTTTGAAAAGCTGAAACAAAAACTTACTGAAGCACCTATTCTTACACAACCAGAATCAGGAAAAGATTTTGTGATTTATAGCGATGCATCCCATATCGGGTTAGGTTGTGTATTGATGCAGGCAGGCAAAGTCATTGCGTATGTCTCTCGACAGCTCAAGCCACATGAAAAGAATTATCCTACGCATGACTTAGAGCTAGCAGCGATTGTTTTGGCTTTCAAGACGTGGAGGCATTACTTATACGGGGAAAAATGTTACATCTTTACGGATCATCAAAGCCTGAAATATTTGCCCACGCAGAAAGATTTAAACCTGCGACAGCGAAAATGGATGCAATGGTTAGCCAACTACGACTATACGATTAATTATCACCCGGGCAAAGCGAATGTCGTAGCAGATGCACTTAGTAGGAAGTCAATGCAAGCGCTAAGTGCTATGAGGGTAACGTTAAAACCTACAGAAGATGGAGCTATCTTTGCAGAAATGCACGTGCGACCTAATTTACATCAACAAATACGTGAGGCTCAGAAGGAAGATGAACAAGTGAAGAAGTGGAGTCAACAGGCGCAGGAGAACTGTTCAGGAGACTATCAAATTCGTCCTGATGGTATTCTCTACTACAAGAAGAGAATGGTGGTACCTAAGTCCAAGGAGCTGAAGAAACAGATTTTGCAAGAAGCTCATAACAGTTCTTATACAATGCATCCAGGAGTAACGAAAATGTATCGGGACTTGAAGGAGTATTATTGGTGGCCAGGAATGAAAAGGGATATCGTTGATCATGTAACGAAGTGTCTAACCTGTCAGCAAGTGAAGGCGGAACATCAACTACCCTCAGGGCTACTACAACCTATTACGATTCCAACCTGGAAATGGGATCATATTACTATGGATTTTGTCACAGGATTGCCTATGACAAGGGACAAACATGACGCGATTTGGGTAATCGTAGACCGGCTTACTAAGTCCGCTCATTTCATACCAGTACGTGTGGATTACTCGCTAGACAAGTTGGCAGATTTGTATATCAAAGAGATTATACGTCTCCACGGAGTTCCAACTTCGATCATATCCGATCGAGACCCACGTTTTACGTCAAATTTTTGGCAGAAGTTACAAACAGCCCTTGGAACTCGAACTTACCACAGCACAGCATTTCATCCCCAGACAGACGGACAGTCGGAAAGAGTGATTCAAATTTTAGAAGATATGCTGAGGGCGTGCGTTTTAGAATTTAAAGGTAGTTGGGACAAACACCTAAGCTTAATGGAATTCGCGTACAACAACAGTTATCAATCCAGCATACAAATGGCACCTTACGAAGCCCTGTATGGTCGAAAATGCAGAACTCCAGTTTGCTGGACAGAATTGAGTGAGGAAAAGATGTTGGGGCCAGACATAGTTAAGGAAACTGAAGAGAGGGTAGAAATCATTCGAGACCGATTAAAAGCAGCAGCGGACCGGCAAAAATCATACGCGGATCTAAAAAGGAAAGACATACAGTTTGAGGTAGGTGACAGAGTGTTCCTCAAAGTCTCTCCTTGGAAGAAAGTGTTACGATTTAAACAAAAAGGCAAGCTAAGCCCTAGATTCATCGGACCATATGAAATTATTAAACGGGTAGGTCCGGTAGCTTACCAGTTGGCGTTACCACCTGAATTAAATAAAATACATGATGTATTCCATGTTTCGATGCTAAGGAGGTATCGTTCAGATCCAACCCACGTCATACAAGTTCAAGATATTGAGATTCAGCCTGAAATGACATATGAGGAAGAGCCGGTAGAGATCCTAGCACGTGAAATCAAAGAGTTGCGAAATAAGAAGATTTCATTGGTCAAAGTGCTTTGGAGGAATCACAAAGTAGAAGAAGCTACATGGGAACGCGAAGAAACTATGAATAAGCAATACCCATATTTGTTTTCACTTGATGAGCTTCGGGACGAAGCTTAAATTAACGAGGAAGGAATTGTCACATCCGCCTACTGCATTTATGCAGTGTAGACACGTGCATAGCGAGAGTAGGGAAAAGGAGAAGATAATTCTTGATAACAGCCCTAGATAAGGTTGTATGACAAAAGGGACATAATTGTAATTTTTAATAAAGTTGGGGACGTAGATGTAATTTCAAAGAAAGTTGCACCGGATGTTCTTAATAGTGCATATAATAGATTTCAAAAATGGAATGTAGAGAAAAACTGGATCGCAACGACGTGTAACGGTTTTTCCAGGAAATGTCCCGTTAAAGAAAAATGAAGAAATGTTGACTAAGGGCATTTTGGTCATTATCAATTAAAGTTATACATGAATTTAGGGTAGGAAATAAAGACGTGAGTACGTAGAGAATGGCGAGAGGTTAAATATGAAACGATCGTCAGTGGAAACGAAGCCGGAGAAACCCGAGCAAAAATAGGACCTAAAGGGAATTTTGTAAAAAGTTGAGGGCTTATCGGTAATTTCTCAAAATGACTTGGAAACCTAAAATAGACCTTATAAATAGAAAGTAGAGGTCGAGAGGATCAAAACCATATATAGTTTGACTCGTGGAGCTATACGGTTTAAAAGATATGATCGATTAATCGCCGGAACGTAATGTGGCTCGGTTTCGTGTCGGGACCGGATGTGTAACCCGGGACAACTTTATGAGATCCAATGGGAAGAGAGACAAGTGGAAAGAAGTAAAGGAAAAAGGAAGTTATAAAAATCAAAGGTTGGCCAATCAAAAGAAAACATTTAGCATGTGTAATAAATGTGTAATAAATGAAGAAAGAGAAAAAGTGAACAAGTGGTCAAGGTGATCATCACTTCCTTTGTATATAAATATAGGTGATATGAAGAGCAAATTCTCTCTTTATCCACTCACCAAATTCGGCCAACAAAAGAAAATACCAAGGGACTTCCAAGTTTTTCCAAACTTTGATTTTTAAGGTAAGTTCTAAGGTTTTTAAGTGTGTAGACTTTAATTTTAGTATTAGTTTTAGGTAGTTATATATATATTGGAAGATTGGGAATTAGAGTCTTATATGGAATTGAAAAAAAAATAATAATAATAAGATTAATTGATTAAATGGAAGAACCAAGGTATAGAAAGATTAATAAGGTTGGATTAGGGGTTTCGGTTGGAAAAGAAATAGAGGATAATTTATTATTTTGAAATTCTAAGGTTTATGTTGTATCTTGAATTGATTGAAGGAGAAATAAAGAATTAAAGAAGGAGAAGAAAGAAAAGCCAAGAGGAATTAAAGAAATAAGGTTTGGTACTTTACTTTTGAATAATAAATTTTGGTTTGATGCTTTACAAACTTTGGTTTATGAAAGTTTTGTTGTTGATGCTTAAATATATTGATTTGAGTTAAACATATAAAAGTTGTCAAAGGGAAGTGTTTGAATCTTCACTTTACCATTAAAGAAGCCTTAATATTGATTTGCAAAAGAAAAATAAACTATCCTATGCATTTCATGTGTTTGGGCCGAAATGGTCCCAAAAAGACAGCTTTCTGGACCTTTTTGTGGAAATTGTTTGAGGCAGCAAACGAAGGAACTTTTCAACGAAATTTTACATGCAATTAGTCAACATATGAAATAAGTTTTCTGTAAAATTTCAGCCAAAAATAAGATCATTTACTTGGTCAAATGCATGATTTAAGTGGACTGAAATTTTGACGAAAATCCAGATTTTACTATTCATTTGGTCATGCCATTTTGCGTTGCCGATTTTTCTCGCCGCAACACTATTCATTTGGTCAATTTGGGATATTTTGAGGAATGCTTTGAAATGTTTAATATGTTTATTGTAGATATTAAATATGCGAAAAAGGGGAATGGTTTGACTGAAGAATGTGTTGCGCGGCATAAATGGCAAAGTGTGATGGGAATTTAAAATGATTTCGCGAGTCATTTTAAAATGAGGTTTGAGACTTAAATTGAATCATTTTAACCTTTTTGCTCTACTGGATAGTGGGAATGGTAGATAAGGGTATGGTGCACTATACTAACGCATGCAGTACTGCTCATTATTGTGATATGATATGTTATTCAGTGGTGAGGCCACTGAAGCCAATGGGGAGGCCCATTGGTTATAACCAGGATGGTGAGGGCCATTCCTGTGATCTTATATCGGTGGTGAGGGCCACCTATGTTACAGTGGTGAGGGCCACTGCCTTATCACTATGGTTCCCTATATACCAGTAGAGCCTGGATCAAAGACATATTATTTTTCGTTGAACTATATAATGCAAATGAATTTGAATTATGATTTTACATTATTGAAAACATATCATACTGAATGTATCACGATTTCTATTGGTATAATGTTGGTTGATTGTTGATTTTATTATTTCCTTTTTACTTCGAATACTTTCATGTACTACTTTTATTTTTATTGGTAAAGTACCCACTGAGCGACAACGCTCAGCGAGTTAAGTTTTCCTTGACTCGTAGGTTCGGAGCAGTAGATAAATCTTGGGGAAGCAACGACCAGACCACAGCAAATCTCAGGGGTAGATCTTTTAGTTCCATTATGAGTCGATAGTTGTGGCATGTATATGAATAAATATAAAAGAGATTTTCTATGTTATAATTGTATGTTAGTAGTATGTAATAATCATAAATCTTTATTTTATGTTATATTAGAAGTGTGAACTCTTCGTGCAGGTTTGTAGTTGAGGGTATAAGGTGGATTCATTGGGAGTGCATTAAATTTGATGGTATTCTTATTCACAATGGTATGTGTAAAATGTTTTCAAAAATCAGAAAAACAAGTTTTGACGACACTTGGGATCCAAATTTCTAGGCGGAACTATGGCAAAATTTCTGTAAAAATCAGAACTAAAATTTGACTAAGTAAATTGGTAGCAACAATTAGGATAGTGTGGCACCTCTACTCAGCTTACACATGTAGGTTGGGAAGGGGTGTTACAATATATGTGTTAAATTGCAAGAGAAAAGATATTGGAAAGTGAATGCTTGTGTATATGTGTTTTGGGGAAAAGAATTAGGGTTTAGAGAGAATGGTATATGTTGTGTATATGATGATATATATATAACATATAAATTGGTCAAATATAGAGTCAATATAAGAGGATATTTTATGTGGAATGTGCAATTACATATAAGGGCTTATATGAGACAAAAAGTTAGTTATATGATTGAGGGCATTTTGGTAATTGCTTGGATAAGATCACTTGGTGGAGATTAAAAGCAAAATTTGACTTTGTGTCTTCATCATTTCCTTCTTTCTTTCAAGAAGTGGCCGGCTCTCCAAAAACCAAAAGGAAAGTAAGAGGTGAAGAGAGGATCTTGATGTGTTGAGCTCAAATTGAAGGAAGATTAAGTGATCAAGTGTTGATTCAAGAAGTTTTTAACTAAGGTAAGATTTTTCCTTTGATTTCTTTTATTCTTTTGAAGTAGTATTTGAAATTCATTAGGGTTTGTTGAATTGATGATGGGATGTAGTTGTGTTGTGTATTCGAGTGTAAATTTGGTTTTAAGTTAAGAATTTAAATAGGTGTGGTGTTGGAAGTGAAGGATGTTGATTTTGGAAGATGGAGAAGGATGTTGGTTTTAGGGTTTTGAAGTGGTTGTGTTTAATTGTGATGTTAATTTGTTATTAAAGTGATTATTGTGATGATTGTGTAAGATATGTGTTTATGTTGTTGAGTATACCCATTTGAATGAATTTGTGTTGTGCATGATGTGTTTAAAATGCATTTAGAAGATTGTTGGACACATTTAGGACTTGGTTTTCAAATGACACGGCCAAAAGCAAGGAGAGACACGGCCAAGTCAAGAAAACTTGGGCGTGTTGGAAGGATTTTTGGGAGACACGGCCGTGTCTATTGCCTGTGTTCACTACTGGATGTTGGTGTTGGGAGACACGGCCACAAGCTTGGCCGTGTCCCTTGCCCGTGTTGCCTACTGTCAAATTGAGGTTGAGTGACACGGCCACAAGCTTGGCCGTGTCCCTCAAGTGGGCTGCCCGTGTCCCTCAAATGTGTTGGTTAGGTTTTTTTATTCTTTGTTCTAATTGCATTGTAATGATTCTTCAAAGGTATTTTGGTACCTAAACCTAAACATAAACACTTTAAACATACTTCAAACAAAGAATGCCCTAATCAAATGGATGTGGAAGATCTTAAAAATATGAATGATGTAGATTGTTCTTTGCCCTAATTGTATTGTTGAGATTGAACAATGGTATGTTATATGTAATGTGAATCTTGTAAATGATAATGTGTGTTATGGATAATGTATGTTGAGATGCTATATGCAAAATATGAATTGAGATGTGAAATGTGATGTAAAGCCATTGTGATTGGCTATGATGATATAATTGAATGATGTATGGCATGTTTGCCTAATTGATGAGGAAGATTGAGAAAGAGTTTGATAAAGAGAATAATGAAATAAGTGTATGCTTAATATGATATTCAGTTTCAGAGTTCTGGTTTTTGGAGGCATGCCTATTTAATGAAAGGTAACAGTCTTGCCGGGTTGAGGATCTCTTCAAATTGAGTTGAATTGAGGTCCAAGAGACTGGGTCTGTTACACTATGATAATTGATATTATGAGATATTTGGTTTGTAACAGTCTTGCCGGGTTGAGGATATCCTCGAGTTAGATGAGTTGATGATCCAAGAGACCGGGTCTGTTACGCTATCCATGGATAGAAATATATATGTATATGTTGCCTACGGGCTTGATAATGGTGTTATGAACCAAAGCAGTAACTCTGAATTCTGAATATCGTATTAAGTACTTGATGGGCCCATAGGTGTCTAGGTTTTATGTATATCATAAATGATGTTCTAATGTAATGAAATGTTAATATTACTTAAATGATGAAACGGACTATTCACGGAATATTGTCTGTTGAATATGATCTTTATTGATTGAGTGTGTATCATTGATGTTGATTTGTTAATACATATATGAAACATTGCATTGCACTAAAGCATAACATTAGCATGAATTGTCTTACTAAGCCCTTGGCTTAGCGCGATAGTGTTTAATCGCGCAGGTAATAGAGTTGAACCCGAGAGTTCTTCGAGACCCAGTGAGAGTAGACATTGAAGAGTGGATATTGGGACTTAAAGATCAGAGGAGATTTGCCAATCATGTACTACTTCTTTATATTTTGAAAAGTTTTTGTTTATAATGTAAATATATGTATAATTGTAAATATGTATTTAAATGTTTTCATATATGTACCTATTTTATATCTTCCGCTGTGTAATATTTAAATGTATGTATATATATCTAATATGTTTTGTTTATAAGTAAATGATTTACTTTTCTATAATATATAACGATAAGGGTATTGTATCAAGTTTAAAATGTTTTGAATGTTAAGAAAATCCGTAGCATTCCTATGTTCAGTGCACGTATACTACATTGGGGTGTTTGTAGTGTGTGTGTATTGGATGTGGGGGTGTTACATGTATAGGTTGGTGTGAGTTGGTTTTGAGGTAAATACAAACTACATTGTTGCATACACTCACATGATTTGATATTTAACATATTTGATTATACATATGTTAAGCAATTGATTACAGGGTTAAAACATTTGATGATATGATGAAATATGAAAGGTATGTTAATGCAATTGGTTGTGTATAATTGAATGATGAATTGATCTACTGTGATTTGAGATATAATGAGATATATGAGCCATAGTTGTTGGCTATGATGATGATGTTTAATGTAATTGATTATGTATATTATCTTGATGAGATATGAAGCCATGGTTGTTGGCTATAATGATGCGAATGAGAAATAAATTGAGACAGAAATGTATAAAGATATAAATGAAAAGATTTTGTGTCTAATGTGTCATTCAACCTTCAGAGTTCTGGGTTTGGCGGCATGCCTATAAAGTACTGCATAGGTGAAAAGACCGGGTCGTAAGCCGATTCCAATTGAATAATGTGAAATATGATGTTTTTGGGGTGAAAAGACCGGGTCGTAAGCCTCAAAAACGGTAACAGTCTAGCCAGGTTGAGGATCTCCTCGAGTTTAGCCGGGTTGAGGTCCAAGAGACTGGGTCTGTTAACCTATCCATGGATAGAGATATATATGTGTATCGCCTACGGGCTTGATGATTATGATTATGGACCAAAGCAGTAACTCTGAACTTTGAATAACATATTAGTGTCTTATGGGCCCATACTTGTCTTTGTGTCAATGTAAAGTATAAGTGATGAAATAACTGAATAAAATGATGAAATATAGTCTTGTGAGTAATATAAAGATATCATTTGTGAATATTGTCTTAATTGTTGAAATGTGTGACATTGGCATTGCATTTTAATGCATTATTACTATGGTTTGTACCACTAAGCCGTTGGCTTAGCGCGATTGTGGTTCATCGCACAGGTGACAGAGAAGAACCAGAGAGTTCCTCTAGGCCGAGTAGAGTCTAGATTTTAAGGTGTTGATAGTGTAGCTTAAAGATCAAAGACATACTGCCAACCATGTATATATCTTATGTTTTGTAAAACTTAAGTCTTGAAGTATATGTATTTGTAAACATTTGTTATATTTTCCGCTGCGTTTTTAATAAACACTTTATCTTTTGTGTTTTATAATTTCTTTTAAAATGTTTTAAATTTGTTCATATTATTGTAAAGAAGTGAGTCATTTGGTTAGTAAACCGCGGCATTCCTATATTCAGTATACGTATATTACGATCGTATTAGCATGCTGTGTATGTATACGGGGTATAGGGGTGTTACAGTGATAGTCTTGCTCAACCAGTAATATGCAAGAACACCCTTCCATGTGGTATAGAATGGATCTGACAGAGGCAAATCAAAAATCAGCTTGAGAGTTAAGAGCCTCTTAGCATAAGTGTAATTTTTGCAAACTTCATATCACTATTCATCTAGACTTCAGTTCTTCCATGGCGGGTAGAACCTCATCTAGCCCCAACGACACTAGTCTAAGGATGGGAAGCCTTGGATGAAGGATAAGTGTGTTTAGGATAGGCTGCTTGAATTGCCAATAATAAAAGGCATTAATGAAGTTTTGCAAAAATCTTCATAGTTCATCCTAATAAGCAAAAATTTGGTAGTAAAAAGGCTGCTATAAAGGTGAGGGTGTGCTGATGTAGTCCTCTCTAGTCTCATATCAGCAGACAATGCACAAAAATAATTTTATTCATAGATTCTTGGCTTTAGAAATGCTCGCCTAGATAATACTGTTGAGTCTTCAGTGATTGAAAAATTACCCAGCAACTGGGGTAAAAGGCAGCTTGGTTTAAATTGAAGATATTAGAAGGAATAAACCTCTTATTAAAAGGGCACCACCTTACCTATAGAGGAAAAATGTTATCAAAGAAGCCAAGTAAGATATATACCTTAAATGTGCCGCACTTACATTATTCACCGGTAAGTTATTAAAAATGGCCCTCAAATTTCAAAAATTAGAGTTACATATCTGGGACCGATTGCTTAGAGATCAGCAGTGGGCCACTGTGAAGATGTCTAATTAGGGACTCCTTAGGGCAAGTGCTAAATTAGGAAAGTACTCATAAGCCCACATTTGCAACAAATGGCAAGTTGACAAAGGTCAAAATACATATTTCAATAAAATAAATAAACATGGTAAAGGTACATACCTCCCAGGAGATATGAGTTTCCCCAATAAAATGGATTTGCTCCCGAGATAGCCACTTGGTGACTAAATTAACCCCACATTAGTTGAAGGAATTAAGTTGGGATAAGTTCCTCAAGCTCATCAAGATGGTAAGGTTAATAGTATCATACTAAGTATGCTAAAAAGTACTCCCCTGTAAAAATAAAATCACACTACCAACTTGTAGACATTAGTCTCTGAGGTCATTGTGTCTTCTCACTAAAGAGTTAATGTGCCCTCTCAACCAAGTCCAAATAACTATAGCCTCACCGGTATCATGAATAGGTAAAATGTCATTTAGCAGGTCCATGATCGGCTCTTCAGGCAAGATCCTCCAATTTGGAAACAGTTTTGGAGGTGCATCCCAAATGGGATACTAGACAACAGGTATAGATCTTCAGTGTCATGGTCAATTTACCATATGAAAAATGAAAAGAGTTGGCAGTGTCCCACTATCTCTTGACCAAGGCCTGTAGTAGGTTGTGATTAGCTAGCCTTATCCAATCAAGAGACAAAAAGGTCTATAAAACCAATAGGAAGCAGCAATTCCTTCATGTCATTGGTAAGGTTCAGATTCCCTAGGTTGGAGTGATCACCCTGCAATTTTAGCTGAGTATATTATTATAAAAGCATAAAATAATAATCATAATAATAATATTATTTCATTCTTGCTTAACTCAAAGGCAATGAGAAAGGTATTTCATTTTTGTTTTTATTGTAAGAAAGAAAAGAAAAAATAAGACATACCTACATGCAGCCAGTCTGAGATGCATGAGTATAGGGAACAACCAACAGTTCTCCAATAGTCGGTACTTTGGCATCTTTAGGTGAGGAAGTGAAAGATTAAGACATTTTAGAAGTATGGCTAGAAATAAGAAAATTGATAAAGGAGAGGAAGGAGGAGCAAGGCACCAAATGCTCATCCTTACCTCTATTTATAGGATTTTGCCTCAAAAGGAGATCCAGTGGGCACAACACCAAACATGCTTGGATGCATGCCAAAAATTAGAGAATATCATTTCGATTAGATCCATCCATTCTATTTTTCCCTAGTTCATGTCATTGCATCAATTTTAAATATCCAATTGATACAATGGGGATAGCTGTGAACCCCTAATTTTGTATCTGATTTAGAAATTAGAAAAATTAAAATCAGAAAGTCATTAAAAAATGTGCTTATATTTTGCATTAAAAATAATTTTGAACTACGCCATGCCGCTGCAGTGGGTGCAGAAGGTTTTGTCACGTATGGTAGTATACACCACGTTCGAACTGGCCACGGCAGATGCTACTCGAATGGTCTATCCAGCTTCTAAAAATAGTGGCATTCCCATCTTGTTTAGGGATCCAAATTTTGTACATCGAAACTATGCCAAATTGCGTTTAGACTAAAATTTAATTAAGATATTAAGTTTTCTTTTTTAGTTTGAATTAATTTCAATCAATTTTCCAAGCAATTGGAGTTATGAAATGGCAAAGCGCTCCAACATTTTGTCAAGAAGAAGCGACTTCCTTAGGTATCATTCTTTCCCACATCTTTTTTCCATTCAGTAACCAATTAACTAAAATTAGTTAATTTAAAGCCCTTTGTAATAAAAGGCATGAAGTACTTATAGCATTAATTCTCATTCAAACGAAATAAATAGGCACACTTAAAATATCACTCCAAGTGGCATGCTCTCACCTAAATAATCTCAACCGGTATTTTCGTTCCATTTTTATTTTTTCTTCTATTATTCTTCTACTATTGCCTTCTTTTTATTGGGTTTTAGACAACTATTATAAATCTGATGAGTTTTGTAATAGTTATTATTATTATTATTATTATCATTTATTAGCTTCTTTAATTAATTAATTGGGATTTGTGCTCGACCTATGACCCATAAAGGCTAGAGACAAAAGCTCCCCTGAAAATCATTATATTGATGGAGTTGTATTCTTTATTTCTCTTGTGTTATATTATGTAGATGTTATGGCATTATGTTCATGCATAATTGTTATTATGTCATTTATAATCAATTATGGCATTAATCATGAAAATCATATTTTCATCATCAAGAAGGTTAAAATCAGTCAAAGAGAGATAAAAAAATATATATCATTTTATTAAAATTAGTTTGAAAACTTAGCTTGGGACCCATCGTGATTAGTTTTGGACTAGTGTCCATTTTGGGTAAAAATTAATACAATTTAATGGAGTCAACTAAATGGGTTTTTCCTTAAATTTTTCCAAATAAAATAATTTAAGGTGACGATTCTCTAATTTGCGCTTTTCAAAGTAAAAATCACTATCCCTTTTTAAAATAAAAGGAGAGTTTCTTTCAAAAATAATGAAAAAAATCTTTTCAAAATAAAAATAGTCTCTAAACCCATGTTTATCGAATCGACTAGAGACCATATGTGGTGTTGTCATGTGAGACTAAGTCCAAATGAACATTTCATCTCCCAATTTATGGGCAGACAATTTATGGGCAGACCTGATCAATACTTGAGCAAGGCCTTTTGCTTTGGTTATCCCCCAAAATATCTAAGGAAGATTGCAAGGTCGATACTACTTGTTATCCTAAGGTTAATCCTAAATTTACTAAGGCTTTGAATGAAAAAGTGATGTATGAAAAAGTTTAAATTTAATGAAAGGCCAAGCTAAGTTTACTCTAAATAGGTTAATCCCATTAGCCCACTTAAAATGATTTTTCTTTTGAAAAATATTTTTTCTCTCAGTGGAGTCGCCAACTATGAGGCCCCGCCCTAGTAACAGTATTGCCTGCCAAAGGATGAGAGATGAAATGCCAAATTTGGGCTAAGTCCTTCATGAAAGTGCCAATGTCACTCTGCCATCGTAGGTTCTGCTCAATTCAAGTAAAATAGGTTGAGTCACTAATTAAATTTAGTTTTAAAGATAATGGGACAATTTAAGAAAAACACATAAATTTGACTCCAATTATATCCCATGGATAAAATCACTAGTCTCAAACCAAATGATAGATTCGAGGGCTAAGTTTTAGCTTATTTAAGTAAAAAATAGTTTGGCCTTTAATTAAATAAGGACTTACAAATTTATTTCATGATACGACAATTACAAGTATGACACGGCATTTGCATATGACATAACAAGTAAAATACATCCATATATCACCCATTCATAGCAAATAATAAAAGTAAAGTGCAAAAAATTAAATTAAATTTTGCAATTCAAAACTTAAAGTAGGGGATCCCAACTCTAACCGTATAGATTCTAGGTTGAGCACACTTTCCCCAAAAGAAAGCAAGTAAAGTAAAGTTCATAAATGAAATAAATGTAAAGCAAGTTTTTAAAGAAAAGTGGACTTGATACTTAGATTGAAATTCCAAGCAAACTTACATATCTCGTTTGAATGAGAATCAAATTCCATGCAGTTTTAACCATTCTGCAATGGTTGGTTTTGACTTTAAATTGTGATTTTCTTAGTTTAACCTTTCCTAGCATTAGTCTTAGTGCAATTTAGGTTTTAACTCTTTAAAACCTTAGTCTAAGGTCTAATTGTAACACCCCCATACTCTATATAAGTACTATACATATATTTTGTATACATATAATACGTATATAAAGTATAAGAATGTCACTTTTCATTTCAGATTAAAAACCTTTCCTTTAGTTCCAAACAGTAATACCTTTTATTTAAAGAACATTTACAAACTCATTATACTTTTAATGATATTACATATATATAATGATCTTGTCTTTACCAAAATTCATTTATACATTTGAATACATTTTTATCAAAATACAACATAATTAAATTGTACATGTATGCACCACCTTCTAGTTGGTCTCGAAATACTCTTACCCTTCTTGTGGCATAACAACTTGACTTCAGATCAACCACCTACTTGCCTGCGCGATTTACACAACCGCGCTAAGCTCGAAAGCTTAGTAGTACAAATAAATATTATAAACATACATTACAGAAAATCATACTCATATATTAAATTCATGTATCATTATTTTCTTATCATGTTTTCCCCATTTCAATTACACTTTTTATATGTTTCTACTAATCTCATAATTATATACATATATACATATATCATTAACATAAACCACAATTCCATAACTTATTAGAACATTCATAAAATAATACCCACAATGTCCACATCCATATACATATTACATGTCATATTATACTTTCAGAATCTCATCTTTCAACATAGCTTCTCAGGCCATATTTCTTTTCAATAATTTACTTATGTATTGTAATCATAACATACTTCATAACATTACATTTCACTACTTTATTCAATTGTTTCACCATTCATAAATCACATTGAAACAAAGACAAGCATGGGCCCAAAAGACACTAATATGCCATTCAACTTTCAGAGTTAATGTTTTGGTTCAATTATCACATTTATCATTATCATTATCCCAACTAGGCTTCAAGGATTAGGTTCAACCAAGCTTCAAGGGGAACAAAGCATGCTAAGTATCAACCCAACTTGGCTTCAAGAACCAAACCCAACCTAGCTTCAAGGGTTGTAACATCTCAACTAGGCTTCAAGGACTAGACCCAACCAAGCTTCAAGGGGAGTTAAGCATGCTAAACTTCAACCCAACTTGGCTTCAAGGATCAAGCCCAACCTAGCTTCAAGAGATTGTTACCATTAGGCATGCCACCAACAACAAAACTCTGAAAATGGAATAACATATTAGACACACAATCCATTCATTATTTCATTATCAATTTCATTCTCATTTTCTTATCATCATTTAGGCATCCATGCCTCAATCATCTCATTTGCATCATTATAGCCAACAACAATGGCTTCACATCTCATCAATAGAGTATACATAACCAATTGCATTAGATATATATTTTGAATTCATCATCATCTAGGCAAACATGCCCCATTTATTTCATTTGAATTATTATAGCCAACCACAATGGCATCACATCTCATCATTTCTCAATTCACATTAAAGCAATTCATCATTAAAGTATTTATCATAACCAATTGCATTGCACATACCTTTTGAATGATCATCATATCTTTCACATTATACAAATCATAACATTATTCAAATAGTAATAACAATATAGTAGATTACTTAACACATTTATAACCAAATGTGTTAAGTCTGAAAATCATGTAAAAGAATGCATCCATGTAAGTTTGTACTTACCTCAATAGCAACTCACATCAATCTATACACTTCCTCTTCCAAGAATTCTTCACACCTAGGTTAAGGTAACTCAACCTCTTCACAACCTAATCCAAAAGGAAGAATACACACTTACTTACAAATACACATAAATTCCAATACACTAATTCACTATTAGTCTCATACTAGACCCATAGATCAAAAATTACAAACCAAAACCATTATCTAAGTCCCCACGGTCGTGGCCTCACAACCCCACGGCCGTGGGTAGCAACCGAATCTGCCCACTTTTCTCTAAACCCCCACGGTCGTGTCCCTCACTTGCCACGACCATGGTACTCATTTGCCATGACCGTGGCATCCATTTTGCCTCTGTTTCGGACCAAACTCATGTATTTTGTGTTTTTAACTTCAATAAACACAAACATATAGAAAATCCAAGATAATAATTGATCAAACTCATAACATACATCAATTACCAATTAATCTAACACTTATATAACTTCAACATATCATAATAATAATCATTATATACATCATCCATATATCAATTATTCAATTTCTCAACTCTTTTATATTAAACCCTTACTAAACAATTTCTATAATCCATCATCATCCTCACAAATAACCATATTATCATCATCCAAATACCAATTCAACATACCTATATACTTCAATCTTTCATTATCATCATCTTCACACACTAATCATATCAAATATAAACACAATCAATAGAGATCAACACAAAGAAATGAACACTTACTTGAATTCTTTGCCAAATCTTCAATATCCACCTTTAATTCTCTTAAAGTCCTTAAGAATTTGATGTGTATGAAAATAAAATCACATCTCTCTCTCTCTCTCTCTCTCTCTCTCTCTCTCTCTCTCTCTCCACGTTCAAGAACAAGAAGAAGAAGAAGAAAGAAAGAAAAATCTTCTTTCTTTATTCAAGCTTATCTTATATATATATATATATATATATATATATATATTTATATATATATATATATATAATAAAATATCACAAAAATCCTCCACCACAATTTATCCTTCCCTTTGACTTTCTTTTCTTCTTTTTCTCTTATCATCATCATTATTATTATTATTATTATTATTATTATTATTATTATTATTATTATTATTATTATTATATACACTTACTTTTCCTACACCAATATATACATCATGTATATGTGATGTATATGTTGATATATGTATATCTCTTATATATTTCTTTTATATTTTCCATATTTTTCAAATACCATATATACATATCATCCTTCATATACATGTATCTCTTATAATATTTCCTTTTAATTAACTTATCTTCTTTTGACTTCCATTCCTTTGACTTGTATATGTTATATATATATATATATATATATATAGAATATATACACTCTCTCTTTACTTCTTTTCTCTTTCTATAAAACATATACATTAAATCCAAATACAACAAAATTTCCGAAACTTTTAGGGTATACTTTGGGATATTACACTAATTTTAGATTCTTTAGCCTAAAATAAATATGTTTAAGTCTAAGCTAAATCTTTCTTAAGTTGAGCTCAAGGAAAATGATCGATTTTTAGTGGAATACGTGGTTTCAGATTTGGAAAAATGATTGATTTTAGGTGAACCAGGGTTCAAAAAGGATTTCGAGGTGAACTAAGGGTTCAAAATTGGTAACTTGAGGTTCAAAAATTATTTTAAGGTAAAGTCGGTGTTCAAAAATGGTTTTAAGGTGAACTCTGGGTTCAAAAATAATTTTAAGGCAAACTTGAGGGTTCAAATTTAATTTTAAGGTGAGCTCGGAGTTCAAAATTGATTTTATTTAAGGTTAAGGAAACCTAATTTGAAAATTATGCTTGAATGTGATTTAACTCGAACTTTTGAATCCAATTTAGTCCTTTAAATTCTTAGGTTCAACCCATTAAGTCCAATTATTTAGGCCTAATTCAAAAGCCTAAATGATGGTCCTAAACAATTCATTCCATTAGAAATAAATATCAAATGAAACAGAGTTCAAAATTTAGAATTTATACCTTTCTTAGTGCCCTTGCTGGTGGTGACCTTAGGATATGTCTGAATCAAAGTTTGACGATTCTTAAGGTCAAAGGTAGCTGAGGAAGCAATTGACTTGAGATAGTTTAGGAAAAACAAATCCCTAAGTTGACCAAGCATCCAAATTGGCTAAAGAAACAAATTTTAAGCAATTCGTACTAAAGAAGGTTGAATATTTTTCCTTTAGAAAAAGAAAAGAGGGAGAGAGAGAGTAATACAACTAGCAGTTGATTTTGCTTGGTTGAATGGTGTGTGTAAAAATGAAGTGGGAAGGATCCATTTATAGAGTTTTGGAGGGTTAAAATTGAATTAGGGTGTCGCAACATGAAAATCAAGACTCATGGCAGAAAATCTGCCTATCGCAATAGACTTTGGGCTACTTGCAGTAGCACCTGCTGCCACAAGTCTGTACATGGTAGATAGGTTGGGCCTGTTTTCAGCAAATTTCATGCAGTAAATTTCCAAAGGCCTATTCATTATCATCCGACATCCAATTCGAGTAATTCAAGTAGCGTTGGAACTATAACATATTGAATCTGAATATTATGGTGAAAAATTAGAGGTTACATCACTTTGTTCTTAAAAAAAGTAGCGATGAATAATCTTATTACTTGTTATATTTCCACCGCATCTTAGTTAGTAGATATATTCACTATGCCATTACCAAAAGGTAGATTTGTTAGTTTTCGGAGCAAGTTGGGCGTGTAGCCATGACAGCCCTAGCATCAGGAGGTATGATAAGAGATAAAATTTCATTTATTCAGTTGATTGAAATTCAACTTTGAAAAATCGATCCCTATAATCACGTAAAATCATATTTTAAAACAATAACTGTACAAAACAGTTGTACCATAGAGCCACAACTGTAATAAAATATTGAAAGTTTGAATTATAGATGTTGTAATTTATAGTCGTTAACTCATCTCTATATATGTATGTCATTATCCATTGTAGTATAAGATAATAAAAAGAACCAAATCCTTCTTTACTTTGTACCTGCAAATGCACCTGCAATCTTGTAGATGTTACTCACACACACACTTCGTTAGAGGAAATAATTCAAGGATTTTAATTTATTATAATATTATAATATTTTCTTTCTTTTAGAAAAAAAATATTGTAAAATTTGGTAACTTCTATGTTTTTTTATTAATTAATTTTAAATAAAATAAATTATATTTCAAATTGGATATAATAGGAATATTAATAAATGAGTTAATGTTATTTAAGATTTCATATAAATTCAGAACGATTGTGGATAGGTGTTCAATATGCCCCTTCAACCAATTTCCACTCTCCTAGTTAACATAAGGAGTGAAAAATGAAATGGATATTAGAAAACTTAACTTTTTTGTGAAATAAACAATCTAATAAAATAAGCATATGCAATAATGTCATATTATATAAGTTATAAATGACGAAGCAAATGGATACTCTCAATCTGAAAGCTAGTTAATTTCACTATATACAAGCGTTTGACTTAATATCTCGAGCACTCATTCTTTGTATGTTAATATTTATATTCTATACATAGAGTTAAGACCCTATATTCCTCTTCTCAATAGTCATCGCAGTAAAAAAAATTAATTACTTGACAATAGACATTTCTTTTTTTTTTTTTATCATAGTCACCAAACTAACAAGTCATGTAATATTCAACTCAACTTTGTGACCAACAAAATAAATTTAACAATAGAGAGGATCATGGCATGTACAACTTGTTGCCACATTTGCACCTCCATGCTTCTGGGTAATACTCGGCCGTTACTGGGATTCCTGGTGGCACTGGCACGTGCACCGGCTTGCATGGGGTACACCTGCCACACTTGGATGTGCACCGCGGCGGTGATGATCCAGGCCCACTCAGAATTCTCCTCACCGTGATCGGTGAAGCCCCCATGTTCTCGCTATTTGTTCTTTCCTCAATGTCCTACAAAATTAACCACATATCATCCAATAATTAGTACTATACTTTCTTTAAGAAGAAAAGAAAAACAATATTAGCTATAGACAACTATAATGTACATTATAAAAACCATGCTTATAATCACCAAGCACAAATATCAATTTGAAATGGACTATTTTTTAACTTAAGCAATGGTTTCGAATTTAAATTCTGAATATACAGCTGTGTTAAAATTTGATAGAAATAATTTTACGCCTTTGTAATTTCATCATACTTAATTTTGAAAGAATGATTTATACTAAAAAAAATATTAATATACATCAACATATACCGAGAATGATATGCATATGATTAGATATTATAAATTTTATTTCGAATTGATTACAATTAAAAAAATTAACTCACTATGTAATCTGATTTGTCCGAAATTAGAGATGGGTCAGCTGATCCATTTGCCATTTCTGTATAAAATAGTAGTTCACGGGAAGAGAATAGATATATTAAGGGCGAATAGAGTACCAATTATATGGTTGCGGTTAAGCAGCTGAGAACTGGTGGCGCAAGTTACCAAGATTCATAGGATATAAAAGGACAAAAGAGAGGGAAGAATTATTAAGTGGCTAAAATGCGGACGGTAGCATATTGCGCATAATTATCTGAATCTTAAAAGAGGACCACTACCGGACCGTGCTGCATAATCATGGTTGGTGGTTCGATGGATCGGACGGCTCAGAATTGAGCGGCAATACTCTGCAGCTGTCTTTTGGCACATTTTAGCCGTATAAATTGTCTCTTTGGTGATCAGAAATTCGAAGTAATCTTGTACTGTAAACCCATTATGATGAATCACTTGAAACTTTGACTTCAATTGTATATAGCTATGGTGTAAATAGTAACATGAGATGATGACACTACGAGTATTATTTAAAAATTAAACAGTTGGATATTCATTTATTTATTAAAATAATATATATAAAGAATTAACATGATAATAAATGATCTGAGTGGTATTAAAATTGCCTTTAAAATTACAAGATCAATTTTAAATTATATTGAAACTTAACTAATAAAATAGCTTTTTCAAAAAAAAAAAACTAATAAAATAGTTAATGTGCAAATTAATGTAAATAACAAGCATTAATATTAGTTTTTTTTATGAGTATAATAATAGAATGCATACCCTGTGAAAATTGAATATGAAAATAAAAACAAAAAATAGAAAGTAGAAAAGGGTAGTAATGGCAGTGACAATGGTAGTAGAAGATTGTGGGCTCACCTGAAAATGCAACTCAGCCTTACTAGAGAATGGACACTTGATCCCTGCATTTGAGGGGGAAAAATCCATTAATTAAGACGGGATTATTTATTAAAAAAAATTTTAAAAAAAGTGTTAAAATTGATATATAGTGCCTAATATGACCTAAAAGATCAAGTAAAAAAAGGGTTATAAGGAAGAGAAATAATTAGAATTAGTGAGCTAATTAATTAATTAATAATTACCTAGACATGTAGCTGTAGAAGAAGTGATGATACTGAAGAGTGAACAAAATGAGAAGAAGAAGAAGAAGAATAAGAAACAGTGAAATGGAAGGGCTTGTTTGGTTTTGATGGTGCTAAGTACTGAAGCTTTTCTCTTCCAGTAGTACTCCATCAACATAGAGAAAAACAAACTCTCTCTCTCTCTCTTCTATGTGTAGGGATCCTTTAAAATGGATGAAAAATATAAGAAACTCTAATAAATAACCACACGTTTCCTGCAAAGATCAGTGAAATCCAAACAAACACCACCTAACATATCTGAGTAATAGGAACACTACAGCTTGGAAACCTTAATCTTAATTTCCAAGAGAGATCTGTTTGTAAAAAAGATGATGAGCAGGTGAGGTGAGTGGGTGGAGATCCATTAGGGAAAAAGTGGGTATTGGTACGGCTGAGCAGATAGAGGATGTGTTTGTTAATGCAGGGAAAGTGTTTCGTTTCTTTCCTTTGATATGAGAAAAGAAAAAAAAAGGAAAAGAAAAGAAAAGAAAAAGATGGTGAATCTATAGTATATGGTCAGTTCCTAAGCTTTACCATGTTTGGGTCATGGATTCTCTTGCAGGCTTTTCTTCACTGTCTGTCTTTCAACGATTCCCAGACCCAGAAAAAATCATTATAATTAATGTTGTAATTGAACGGACCCGAGCCAAACTTTAAAAAGTTCAAGCTCGGCTAGTTATAAAATAGTCGAGTTCGAATTCAAACTCGAATTAAGCCCGAGCTGAGTCCGAACTTGTATCGAACCAGCTCATATATCATGTATCTCGAGCTTGATTTAAATAAGTTTAACGAACTCAAAGAATTTATTTCAATTTTTATTTTTTATTCATCTTTTCTATATTTTTATACAATATATATTAAAATTAATATTTTTTATGAAAGATAAACAATATGATTATATATTAACGAAAATAAAATATTTTATTACTATAATATTATATTTGACTATAAATTACTAATCTATTTTATATTATATATTATTTAATTTATTTATCATATATATCATATATTAATAAATTATATAAATTAAATTAATTAAAAAATTAATATATTCACATATATAGTTTAATATATATTAATTAAATAATATATATATTTAATTAAATACACTAAACAAGTTAGCTTCCGAGCTTAGCTCACGAGCTTTTTAAATAAGTCAGCTCACGAGCTAACAGGCCAAATATTTCTTAGTTTGAGCTTGACTCATTTAACAAATAAGTAGTTCGAACTCGAGCCTGAACGAGTTTGTACCGAGCCAAGATCCAAGTCGAGCTCGAGTAGCTTAGCTCATTTACAGCCCTAATTATAATATTAATATTTATTTTTTATTTATTAAATATTTTTTTTATTTATTTTAGACAATTATATAATCCCCACCCCCAGTCTTGCCTCTGTTAGCTTCCTGCCACACCTCTCTCTCTCTCTATTATTATTATTATTATTATTATTATTATTATTATTATTATTATTATTATTTTGAGAAACAAAAAAAAAGAAAGAAAAATTTAATTGACCTAATGACCCTCTCACCTCACCCTTGTACTATTCCTTGCTTTTTTTCTTCATTTTCTTTTCTTTGTTTTCTTGCCTAATGTTTTTATACCTTTTTGTTCTTTTTAGTTGTTTTATTAAGTGACCAAACTAGAAATTATACTAAGGGTAAAAAAAAATTTCAAAGTAAAAAAAAATTATCGATAAATTAAAAATAAAATTAAATATTTAATAATATAGTAAATCTTAATTTTTTTTATTTTACATTATTTATTAAATTTTAAAAATTTATTAAACTTTTTATATGTCTTTTATTTAATTTTTGGATATATTAATTTATTTAGAGAATTTTATTAAATTAAATTTTATAAGAGAATATTAGTTTTTCTCACTTCATGATCAAATTATAGAACTTTAACATTAACATAAATATATAATCACAAAACTCTAAACACCTACTAATTAAAAATAAAAAAAAAGAAATATAGTGTAAAAATGCCAATAATTTATATATATAATTATATATATTTATAATTTACATAAATTATATATGTTATATAACTATAAATTATATTTATTTATATAATTATAATAATATAAATTATATATATAAATTATAATTATGTTAATTATATATATTATAATTATATAATATAATTATAACTATAAGTATAATTTATTATACATAATTTATATAATTTATATATTTATACATATATTTATATGTATGTATATGGGCATATGAGATGGGAGGGGATCTATTACATCCCAGAACCTCCCTCCGCCCCTGATTTTATTCATTCTAGCAGGCTATTATTTTTTTGTTTTCTAAGCATAGGAGAGCAAAAATTTGATTTTGGATCTATCGTGCATATAACTTTACTTAAAATATGAAGGTACAAACAATACATGGATCTATGTATTTATTCATTTATTACTTTTATATTTATCTATTTTATATCAATAGACATTTATATAAACGCATATTAATTACTTTACCTTTTATATTTATCTATTTTATATTAAATACACACTTTTATATACATATAGTACTATTTTTATTTAGGCTGAATAAGAAATAAATAAGTATAAAAAATAAAGTGACCAATATATTTATATATAAATATCTATCTACATGAAATATATAGAAAAAGGCAAATTGATGAGATCAATTTTATACTTATTTTTAGTATAATTTTTATGTGTTTTTAGTTAATGTTTCATTTAATTTTTGTTTAAAGTTTGTTTTAAGTGTTTATTTTAGGTTAAAGTGCAAAAACTCCCTTGGATGATCAAAACAATGAAGAAAGAGCATGAATCAAGCAAGACATAGCCAAGTCAAAGCAAGCTTGGTCGTGCCCCTCAAAGAAACTTCAAGGCAGTAGCTGACACGGCCAGGAGACACGGCCAAGCCACTGGCCGTGTCTCACCTAAGGAGCGAAAATCAAAGAGACCAAGAAAGAAAGGAAAAGAAGGTAAAAGCTGACACTGGCAG
The DNA here is from genome assembly GCA_947685225.1 of Garcia nutans. Lineage (NCBI taxonomy): Eukaryota > Viridiplantae > Streptophyta > Magnoliopsida > Malpighiales > Euphorbiaceae > Garcia > Garcia nutans. The sequence continues at coordinate 25,605,037 of CANTUV010000044.1, forward strand.
GTAACACGGCCAAGCCACTAGCCGTGTCACATGACATGGCCACAAGCTTGGTCGTGTCCCATCCTAAGCCAAAGAACAAGGAATGAGCAAAATGAAGAAACAGAAGGTGACACACCAATATGACACGGCCAAGCCACTGGTCGTGTCACATGACACGGCCACAAGCTTGGCCTTGTCACTCCTTGAGAACAAAGAAAAGAAAAGAAAAGAAAGAAAATAGGCAGTAAGTGACACAGCCAGCAAACTTGGTCGTGTTCCAAAGAAATTGAGAGACACGGCCACAAGCTTGGCTGTGTCACTCTTGGTGTTTTGAATTCTTTTGCACGAGTTGGGAGACAAGTGGGGAACAAACACTTTGCTTTTGCCAAAAGAAATATTAAAGAAAAGAAAAAGCTTGCCTAATTGATGGAAAGAATTATTAAACAAAGAGAATAGTGGGAGACAAAGGAGAGTGGTGTGAGTTGGAAGGTATGGGTTTGAGCTTTGAATGATTTAAAAAGAGAAGAAGAGGAAAGAAAGAAGGGACTTGGAGATGAGGAGGCCTGGGCATACACATTTTGGGCAAGGAGAGAGTGACACTCTCCTTGACTCTTCATCTTCATCCTCCATTTCTATCCTCTCCACCATCTCCATCTTCCATTGGCAAGCTCTTGAAGGTTGAAGAAGCTTCATTGAAAGGGTTGGTGACTTGAGAAAGCTCCGTTCCATTTTGCAAAGGGGAATCAACCATTGAAGAGGGCTTGAGCTCTTCATCATACACCCAAGTGGAGCTAGGAGGAAGACTAGTAATCCTACTCTTAGCATCTTCACAAGGGGTTTTTCTATTGTCTCTTTCAATTTATTTTAATGTTGTTGTTATTGTTGTTGTTATTGTTGTATTAAGAGAATTGAACATGAAATAACTCATTCTCTATCTAGATATTGATGAACCCTAGCTTATTTGTATGCATTGAATAATTTTATTTGATGGAGTTGTTTTTTTCTTATGATGCTTAATGATTTATTTCCAATTGATAATAGCATGCTTATTGATTGGTTGCAATTTTTATATTATTGACTTGAGAAAGCTTGATATGAATTGAATACTCATGAGGGTTGAGGATTGATTGGAGTGCTAGAGATTGACTTACAAGATCTTTTGGTTTATATTTCCTTATTCTTAATGCAAGATCTATTTAATTGTGTTTGAGAAGAGATTCCGGCACTCTACTTAGTGATTAGGGATTAATTCACTCAAGAGAGGTTTTAGTCTAAGTTAGAGGAATGCCAATTCAACTATATTATGTGATTTAATTAAATTGATTTTCATAAATATAATTGTGGCTAGGGGGATTCAATATCTGGATAGCATCATTATCATCAATTCTTTTTGGACAACATTTAATTTCCCTTTACTTTCAGTTATTAAGTTAATTATCTTTAATTACAAAACTTCACACAACTATTGATTTGCTAAACAACAGTTAAGATTTGCACTAGTACTTGACCTTGTCCTCAGTGGAATGATAACTTACTCACTACTTTATTACTTGGGCGACCCGCACACTTGCGGTATTGCTATAGCATTAGGCTCGCACGCACCAAGTTTTTGGCGGCGCTGTCGGGGACAATGGTTTCAATATTAGTAATATAATCAAGACTGTTAATTTAGTTTTATTTTCATTTGAATCAAGACTGTTTATTTATTTTCTTTGAATTGTTTGTTTGTTGTGATTGAATTTGCTTTTAATTTAATTATTTGTTTGTTTTCCTTTAAATTATTAAGTGTACTTTTTGTTGTAAAGATGCAGTTTTCGCAATGCGGGGGAGTTTATGATAGGGACTATAATTCTGACATAGTATGTGGTAATGCAGGACATAGTGCCAATACATGTTCATTTGGTTTCGAACGATACCAAGAATGGCAAGAGGAAGAATATGACCACCAAAGTTTCCAGCAAGTAGGTAGTAATGACCCATATTCCAATTCCTATAATCCAAGCTGGGAAAGTCACCCAAATTTTTCTTGGAAAAATCAGCAGTGCATTCCACCTCAACAATTTTTTTAGCTTTACCAAGGAAGTTCTTACTTTCAAGAACAATTTTCAAACCAAGAACACCTTAAGGAACCCACTTTGGAGGAAAGATTGAATGCCTTCATTCAAAATAGCCCACAAAATGTAGATCAACCTAAGAAACTCACTTTGGAGGAGAGATTGAATGTCTTCATTCAAAATACCGAGAAACATCAAGCTCAATGCAAGCAATACATAGTGGAAGATAATAAAAAGGTTTGAGTCTTTGGAAGAATCAGTGAAGAGGGTGGAAACTCAGGTTGGGCAGCTGGCACATCAACTCCAAGCACACCAAAAGGAGGAGTCTCCTATCCAATTGGAGCAAATCCAGGTAATCACAAATTTGAGGAGTGAACAGGCAATATATAACAATTTTTGTGATTCCTTTGATGCAGGTACTAATCAAGAAGAAAATGGCGAGGAGATCTAATCCAACATAGAGGAGCTGAGTCAAACAAAGGAGGAGGAGAATTTGGAAGCATCAACTTGGATAAAATTGCATGAATCTCTAAATCCTTTTAGGCCACCAATTTCATTCCTATGTAGGCTGGAGGAAGAGAAACAAGATATGCATATTCCTGAACTCTATGACATGCCCTATAGTGAAGATAGTGTAGATAAGCTTGAAGTAGCTATGACCTTAGAAGTAGAGCCTAATATTTCCAACTTAGAAATTGAGGAGAGCAAATTAATATTAAATGATGAGGTTGTTGAGATGAAACTTCAAATTGCTAAAGAGGATGAGAATGAGATTCAACTAAACTTGGTTGAACTTCAAAAGACCCCAAAAATTTTGAAATATGTTTTGGTTGGGGAGAACAATATGCGACCAATAATCATCCCTCCCACTTTCAAGAGCGAGAAAGAACAAAAAATGAATATAACCATGTTGCATACAGAAGAATATTTTTACCAAGTTCCTATAGCATTGGAAGATCACCCCAAGACAGCCTTCATGAGTTTTCATTGGCCATTTGCTCATCAAAGGATACTACCTAGGCTTTGTAATACATTGGGCACATTTCGAAGTTGCATACTGTCCGTCCTCTCAATCCTGGGTTACAATTGCATTATGGGAGGAAGGAGCCCTACATATCGCATATGGGAAAGATGGAAATCAGGTTTCATCTAAACTCTCTTTTAGTTTGTGCATGCTCACATTGAGGACAATGTGAATCTTTAAGTGTGGGGTGCATTTTGTGTTTTGTGTTTCTACTTTTAATTTGTTTTTGTGTTAGTTTAGTTAATATTTTTCACGTTTTCTTTGAATAAATGAATTTTAAAAAGTTCAATTGTTATAAATTGTTGATTGATGACCTTTGAATTTTTGAAGCATGAATTTGAGAATTGAGTAGAATTGGTGCTTATTGTCAATTTTGTTGGTTTTTCCTTGCATTACCATTAACCTAGTGAGAAATTGAGCCATCAACTTATTATTCTTTTTGTGGAAAAATATCTTTGATTGATGAATTGCTAGAACTTGCTTTGACATGTATTTTAAGACTACATAAAAATTTCAATTAGGCATCAAGATGATTAAGGCAATTAGGTGAACTCACTTTGGCTTAAAAAGACCAACCCTATATTTAACCTTAGTTAGCCAACTTTGAGCCTATTCCGTTTATCATTTTCTTTCTTTTTCGCAACACTACTAACTTTGAATCATGCTATTTTGTCTCTTACCCTTTCATTAGGTCAAGAGCATTTTAAGAGCATTTACGACCGAGTGTTGTGTCGAATTAAGTGTGGGGTTAAATTTAGTAGGTTTAAGATTGCAAAGCAAAATAAAAAATATATATAAAAAAAGAAATATTTATAAAAAAGAAATATTTATAAAAAATAATAATAATAAGAATAAATGTTGTTCTTGTTGAAAGGGTTGGAATATGTTTGGAATAATCATTGCAAGATGTAATAAGTGAGTTCCCTTGAAAAGCTTTTTAATGTCAAGGGATAGGTGATAGGAAATTGTTTTGGGATCGTTGGGTTATATATATATGATCGGTTACTTCATTCTTGAAATGCTGTTGAACTTAATGATTAAGCTTACATTTCCTAAATGCCACACCTTTACCTTAGCCCCATTACAACCCAAAGAAAGACCTTTTGATTGATGCTTGATTGTAATTAGGTAGTGGAGATTTGAAAGATAAGCAAGCTTATGACGATAATCTTTCATTGATTGTTATGAGTGTAAATACCACCATGATCAAACACTTTTAAGAGTTGGTGAGGGAGTGACAACATAGGTTATGCATGGAAAGCCACTTAATTGCATTGGTATCGATTTTGTTCGATTTGATATTGATTGCAGATTTAGGGATAGGGAAGTCTTGATGCATTTTTTTAACTCTTGAACTTAACAAATTTTTCGTGTTTAGTTTGTTTTGATTTTAGCCTTGCTTGGGGACAAGCAAGGAATTAAGTGTGGTGTATTTGATAAGATCAATTTTATACTTATTTTTAGTATGTTTTTTATGTGTTTTTAGTTAATGTTTCTTTTAATTTTTGTTTAAAGTTTGTTTTAAGTGTTTATTTTAGGTTAAAATGCAAAAACTCCCTTGGATGATCAAAACAATGAAGAAAAAGCATGAATCAAGCAAGACATGGCCAAGTCAAAGCAAGCTTGGTCGTGTCCCTCAAAGAAACTTCAAGGCAGTAACTGACATGGCCAGGAGATTGGCCGTGTCTCACCTAATGAGCAAAAATCAAAGAGACCAAGAAGGAAAGGAAAAGAATGCAGAAGCTGACACTGGCAGGTGACACGACCAAGCCACTGGCCTGTCACATGACACGGCCACAAGCTTGGTCATGTCCCATTCTAAGCCAAAGAACAAGGAATGAGCAAAATGAAGAAACAGAAGGTGATACACCAACATGACACGGCCACAAGCTTGGCCGTGTCACTTCTTGAGAACAAAGAAAAGAAAAGAAAGAAAATGGGCAGTAAGTGACACGGCCAGCAAGCTTGGCCGTGTCCTAAAGAAATTGAGAGACATGGCCACAAGCTTGGCCTTATCACTCTTGGTGTTTTGAATTCTTTTGCACGAGTTGGGAGACAAGTGGGAAACAAAGACTTTGCTTTTGCCAAAAGAAATATTTAAAAAAAAAAAAAGAAAAGCTTGCCTAATTGATGGAAAGAATTATTAAACAAAGAGAATAGTTGGAAACAAGGGAGAGTGGTGTGAGTTGGAAGGTATGGGTTTGAGCTTTGAATGATTTAAAAAGAGAAGAAGAGGAAAGAAAGAAGGGACTTGGAGAGGAGGAGGCTTGGGCATACACGTTTTGGGCAAGGAGAGAGTGACACTCTCCTTGACTCTTCATCTTCATCCTCCATTTCTATCCTCTCCACCATCTCCATCTTCCATTGGCAAGCTCTTGAAGGTTGAAGAAGCTTCATTGAAAGGGTTGGTGACTTGAGAAAGCTCCATTCCATTTTGCAAAGGAGAATCAACCATTGAAGAGGGCTTGAGCTCTTCATCATACACCCAAGTGGAGCTAGGAGGAAGACTAGTCATCCTACTCTTGGCATCTTCACAGGGGGTTTTTCTATTGTCTCTTTCATTTTATTTTAATGTTGTTGTTGTATTAAGAGAATTGAACATGAACTAACTCATTCTCTATCTAGATATTGATGAACTCTAGCTTATTTGTATGGATTAAATAATTTTATTTGATGGAGTTATTTTATTCTTAAGATAATTAATGATTTATTTCTAATTGATAATAGCATGCTTATTGATTCATTGCAATTTTTATATTATTGACTTGAGAAAGCTTGATATGAATTGAATACTCATGAGGGTTGAGGATTGATTGAAGTGCTAGAGATAGATTTATAAGATCCTTTGGTTTATAGTTCCTTGTTCTTAATGCAAGATCTATTTAATTGTATTTGAGAAGAGATTCTGGCACTCTACTTAGTGATTAGGGATTAATTCACTCGAGAGAGATTTTAGTCTAAGTTAGAGGAATGTCAATTCAACTCTATTATGTGATTTAATTAAATTGATTTTCATAAATATAATTGTGGCTAGGGGTATTCAATATCTGGATAGTATCATTATTATTAATCTTTTTTACGCAACATTTAATTTCCCTTTACTTTCAGTTATTTAGTTAATTGTCTTCAATTACAAAATTTCACACAACTATTGAATTGCTAAACAACAGTTAAGATTTGCACTAGTACTTGACCTTGTCCTCAGTGGAATGATAACTCACTCACTACTTTATTACTTGAGCGACCCGTGCACTTGTGTTATTACTATAGCATTAGGCTCGCACGCACCACAAATGCATAAAAATAAAAGATAAAGTAATCAAAATAAATAAATATAAAGAGTTGCAATGTATTAGAACAAATATGAATTACAATATGACTATTTGAGATTCTCTATTAACATTTTAATTTTCAATTAAATTCTCCATCTCTTCCTCAATACTCCCCCTTAATTACCTGATTATATATAGGCAAAGAAAAATGTTTGATAGCTAGTCTCAATGTAATATACTCTGAATAATTCTTGCCAATATAAATAATTTTTTTAACTGCTAGATAAAAAAAAATTATATGAGTGTCATATTGATTATACAATTTTTTTTCACCTACTGACTTTGATATATGATATAATTAGAATGTGCATTTAGCATAAGCAAATAATTTTTTATGTTTATGCTGGAAAATAAAATTAAAAAGAGAAACAATATTAAAAATTTCAAATTCTTGATTAATATGACATGTTCATAAATTAATATGCGAGAACTCTCCACTGATATAAAAAGTCGAATTACACTAAACGTCAATTCTCTTACAAGAACTGGCAAAAAAAAATTTTTTAAAAAAAAGCTCTTACAAGAATGATATGTGGATATTTTTTACTTTAAACATAAATATATTTATTCTAATTTTAATAGACAATTTTTAGAAATAAATACTTTAATTAATTTTTTTGAGCCACTAATAGGTTACTTCTTTTTTTTTTTTCTTAAATTTCATATCAATGGTATAACTTTTATTTTCTTTGTTTGATTACACAATATTACATCAGTAACTAACTTTTTTATATATAAATAATACGTGATAGGTTAGTTACTGTTAAGATAGAAATATATTTGCAAAATCTCCATTCATTAATTTTTAATAAATTAAGCTTCTTATACAGAATAAATTCTCTAATTTGATTAGAAAGTAGCTTTTAGTATTACTCTTCCAACCCTATATTAAATATCAATTTTTATTAAAGATAGAATACTGGACAAGAAACTACTGATGCGTCAAGAGTGAATATTAAGATTAATACAATGTTTTTTATTTTATCAATGTTTTGTTTTATTTTTTTTAAATCTTCATATTTTGTGTAAAATAAAATAAACTGAATATATTAACTTTCTTTTATTATGAGCATTTAGCAATAATATTAATTATAATAATATATGACAAATATAAAAAGATGTATATATGATTAGTATATTATTAATATAAATATACAGTTTCTACATATTATTAAGATAAATATGAAAAAATATGTTGAATATATTATTAGTCCTCATACTTGGTTTGAGCCCCATCTATATTGGGTGAGTTTCTTTGTCGAGATGTAAAACATGTAATGTTTATACAGTAAGATTTACTATTATCTGAAAAAAAAAATAAATGTCAAATCATATATAGAATCAATAATGATTTGAATGAGTTATTAATTTCCACATAATATGATTACTGTATTTTAATTAGTTATGTAGTTGTGAGCGGAAATTTTTACCCCCACTCTCGATGGAATGGTTTTTGCGACTTCGATACTGTTTAGGCTCGGGGCCTTAGAGTACACGAACCTAAGTTCGAAAAAAATGGAGTCGCCACCTGGACGGACTGAAAAAAAAAGGGTGGATGACTCGATTCCTAAGGAATCTCAACCCCTTAATGAGTTTGGAAAGTTGGGTACGTGTGGGGAAGGTGAGAAATGGCTCAACACCCCCACAACGCCCGGTTCATTGAAACCGGCCTCCTTTATAGGTTTTAATATTATAAAATTCTTAAATATAACAATATTATCCATATTACACACAATAATTGAAATAAAGCATCATTATATTAAAATCAAAGCAATGTCCAAATAAAGCAAATAAATGGATACACATCCGAAGATGGAAACATGCCCTTACATCATCCATGTCTAAACTAAATAGGACACTCACCAAAAGGTAGAAACATATTCTTTACATTGGTCTAAAATATAAAAGCAATTTAGATTACATGATATTTAACTAATGAGGTACCCACAAAGTGGAAACATACTTCTTACAACATTTGAAAATAAAAAATAAATCGATAAAAGTAAATAACCATTCATAATAAATAAATCATTATCAAAGATATTAAACATCAATCAAAATATATGATAAGCATTCATCCATGATAAATTAAATAAATCAAGCATTGAAATTAAATAAATCAAAGAATATAATAAACTACATAATCAAATCTAAAATCAAATAAAGCAATAAATATATAATTTAGGGTTCGCATCTTAAAATAAGATTTTAGAATTTTAGTTACTAAATTAGGGCTTTGGAAAAAGAAAAGTTAAATACACGGACTCATAATACACAAATGAATATTGACCCCTTCGACAAGCCCATACGGCGGTCCCACTAGCCGGTTAGCGGGCAGGGGTCAAGGGGGCAAAGCCCCAGAAAATTTTATAAACTAGCTTCTAGGATTGTAGGTTTTAGTATTGAAAATTAAGATTTTAGGGTTTAGAATTTAGAAAATAGGGTTTTGAAATTTTGAGTAACTAATATTATTTTTCAGATGAATAATGCTACAGGACGTTTTAAAGATTTAGGGTTTTGGATGTTTTATGAAAATAATGCTACTGTGATTTAAAAAAAGAATAGGTTTGGTAACATATTATTATTTTGATTTTTAGGGCTTAAGGAATTTGGCAAAACGATTTAAGATTTTTGGAAACAAAAGAAACGAATTAGGGTTTTTAATGTTTTGAAGAAATAATTTAGGGTTAGTAATTTTAGGGTTTTTAAAAATAGAAGAGACTATTTAAAGTTCTAAGGTTTAGAAGAAGTAAATTAGGGCTCCAAAAGAAACAATTTAATGATTGAAGCTACTGCAAAAAAAAGATATTAGATATTCAAACTTTCGTTTGTTGGTTATTGCTTCTTGGATGAACAAGGACAAAGGCAAGGTTGCTGCCTTTGATAGCTTAATTGCTTACTTGCTTATTCTCTTCTAAAAAGTCCGATCAATTCGTAAAGTTTCAGTTCAAAATCCAAGTCCCAGTCCAAAGTCTGATTCCTCCTCCTCCTCCTTTCTGTGTCTTTTTAGTATTATTTATAGGAAATTTTGGAAGCTTCATTCCAATTGTTTAAGGAAACTATATTTAATTAGGAAAAGAAAACCGAAACCAAATAGAATTTTGTTTCGGAAAAAATTGCGTTGAAAAATTTCTCTGACGAAACTTGCGACGGGCTGCGAGGAATTTTACTAAAAATTGCGAGCGAGCGCATGCTGGTGGGCTGTAGGCCATTTCGTCCAACACTTTCAGCGATGAATTTTTTTGTCGCCAATTTTTATTTTTATTTATTTATTATTATTATTTTTTATTACTATAATTATAAAAAAATACTAAAACAAATATTATTTAATTAAGATAACACAAAATTTATTTTGGACTAAATAAAATATGTTGGACTGGACTGGGTCAAAAATTAAGGGTCTACAGTTTGCCCCCTGCTTGAATGATCTGAGACTTTAGTAAAAGTGAGTGAAAAGCAATAAGATTTAATTTTGATGAGATGGTTACTTAAATTTATTTTGGGTACTTGGACCCGAGACTGAACTTGATTTGGGTACTTGGACCCGAGACTAGATTGAATTTGGATACTTGGATCCGAAATTGGGTAATTGGACCCGAGATTGATTTGATTTGGGTACTTAGACCCAAGATTGGGTGCTTGGACCCGAGACTAAATTGAATTTGTATACTTGGACCCGAGATTGAATTTGGTTTGGGTACTTAGACCCGAGATTGAATTGAATTTTGGTACTTGGACCCGAGATTAATTTGATTTGGGTACTTAGACCTGATATTGGGTACTTGGCCTGAGACTGATTTGATTTGGGTACTTGGACCCATGAATGGGTACTTGGACCCTAGATTGAACTGAATTTGCATGCTTGGACCCGAGACTGAATTTGATTTGGATACTTGGACCCGAGATTGAATTTGATTTGGATACTTGGACCCGAGAATGAGTACTTGGACCTGAGATTGAATTTGATTTGGGTTTGGGCACTTGGATCCGAGATTGATTTGATTTGGGTATTTGGACCCATGATTGGGTACTTGGACCCGAGACTGAATTTGACTGATCTTTTATCAGTTGAGAAGTTTGACTGCTCCTGCTGTTCTATGCATTATGGTTCTTCACCCTCAAAATGGATCTTCATCCTTTGAGATCGGGTCTTTACAATTGAAAATGGATCTTCATCATTTGAGATTGGGTCTTCACTCCTGAAAACGAATCTTCATCCTTTGAGATCGAGTCTTCATGCTTGAAAACGAATCTTAATCCTTTGAGATCGGGTCTTCACCCTTGAAAACGGATCTTCATCCTTTGAGATCGGGTCTTCACCCTTGAAAACGGATCTTCATCCTTTGAGATCGGGTCTTCACCCTTAAAAATAGATCTTCATCCTTTGAGATCGGGTCTTCACCCTTGAAAACGAATTTTCATCCTTTGAGATCGGGTCTTCACCTTTGAAAATATATCTTCATCCTTGAAAATCGGGTCTTTACCTTTGAAACATGGATCTTTATCCACTGGAGGTTGGGTCCTTACCCTTGAAACATGGATCTTTATCCATTGAAGATCGGGTATTTACCCTTGAAACATGTATCTTTATCCACTGGAGATCAGGTTTTTACCCTGGTTTCAGCTCTTTTAGCTGGACTGATCTTTTATCTTTTACATCTTCATTCTTTCGAGAATTCTAATTTTCTTTTTTTTTGTTTTTTTTCATTCTTTTTTCATTCTTCCTTTGCACTTTTACAAAAATTCAGCCATTTTTAGCTAGCCTTCATATCCTCTCCCCTGCGTGGTAAAATATTAGAAGTGAGTCAAAATGTTTTGTTCACGCATAAACTTAAAAATTGAAAAGGAGAAACTTTGCCCCCTGTATAGCTAAAAACCATGATTTTTCTATGCAGGCTCTGATTGATGTTCTTGTTGTCTAGTTCTTCGCAAAAGCACACATTTCTTCTCTTTGCAAAATTACTAGAACTTTCTCAAGCAATGGGCTTTCCATGCCCCCCTGATTTGATATCTTCTTTTGATTGTTTACTTCACAGGGTGTTTGCTATTCACTTTAATAAAGAATAGATAATACAAGACAAGAAAGTGTGATGTGATATGCTCATGTATGCATGATATGCATGAATGATGCTTACAGTCGTTCCATCGACTCACAGACTGAGTGATCAGCAGAAGTGTTATCATTGATTTCTTTCAGATGCTTGTTTAGGTCTTGCATTGGAGTGACACAATGCTTCACATTTATGACTTTTATCTTCGAGATGTTGAAAATATGAGTGGTGGAGACCCCAAGTTGCAGAGTGAGGGATACATCCATTTTAAACTATGTTTCAGCATGTCAGTTGGTAGCTTCTTCATAACCTTGCCAATAATTATTTACTTTGCCCAATGTGTCCTTTGAGGTTCGATAGTTCAACAAACTCCCCTTAACTTGAAGGCTTCATATGACAAAAATATTTTTTTTTGAAATCAAATGTTGGCTTTGCCAAATCAATGTCAATGTACCTCAGGACTTGATTTTTCCAAATTAACATATCTATAACATGACAACCTTAGCTACCGTACTAAACTCGGGAATCATTTCTATTTAAGCAAGAATTGTTGCACTTCAGATAGGCACATACACATTACTTGGCCGAAGGTCTCTTTTGAGTTTAAATATTGTCTATCTCATATGCATGCTTATTCAAACTATCTCCACTAATAGACTCTACCTACCAAGAGAGATCAATAGGTCTTTGATAGGCTTGAAGTGGGATCTATAAGGGACATGGGTTAAATGAAGGCCATTTGTAAGTTGGAGCCAATGTGACACAATGGACAAACCTTCACACTACCAATTTCTTGTTTGAACTTTAGGCAGCTGGGAGCAATCTTGCTAGACTCCAAATTTCTTCTATCTTCTTGGCATTAATCCGGATCTTGATTAGGACAGTCTTTGCCCTTGCAAAAAGTTTGGTACCCAAATTCGTTTTTTTTTTCTTCTTCTCCATTTTCTTTCTTTTTATTTTTCTTACTCTTCCATTTTTTGAGCATTTTATCATTTTGTTCTTCTTCTTTGTAGGACTGTCAAGTACAGAACTTTTAAGAACTGAATGGTCTTTCTCAATTTTTTCTCCAATTTTGATTGAATATTTAGTTGGGTTGGACCAATTCAAGTCAAAATATCATTATAACCCAAATGGAAGCCTTTTGCTGCTTTAGGTAAAAGAGAACTCAATTGGCTTTTTCTACCGCCTTTTTAGGTTTTATTTCTCTTCTTTATTTCTCTTTTTTTTTCCTTTTTTCCTTTTCTTTTTTCTTTTCTTCTTTTTTTTTCTTTTTCTTATTATTTTTCGTTCTTCTTCTTCTTTTCCTTTTTTTTTTCTTTTTTTCTATTCTAGCTCAAACAGAGTTGTCTTGTTTGTACCAACTTGGGCTTTCCAATAATGAATGAGTGGAGTAACATAAATCTTCTTTAACAGGGATAAATCATTTATTACTCTGATATTGTCTTGATATATTAGAGATATTAAGTGAACTTCAACTACCCTTATGGTCTTGAAAACATCAATTACTCTTATGGTCTTGAGAACTTCAACTATCTTTATGGTCTTGAGAACTTCAACTATCCTCATGATCTTGACTAATCATTGCTTTTTTTTTTTATCTTTTTGCCTCTTCATCTTATTGATCATAAGACTTATCAAAAGTATTACAACAGCTCAGGATAGGTTATTGGGGTTTGTAAGCCAATGAAAAGAAAGCTAAAATTTTAGGGCTCTAAGGTTTTTAGAATCAAAAGAAACAATTTAATGATTGAAGCTACTGTAAAAAAAGATATTAGATATTCAAACCTTCGTTTGTTGGTTATTGCTTCCTGGATGAACAAGGACAAAGGTAAGGTTGCTGCCTTTGATAGCTTGATTGCTTGCTTGCTTATTCTCTTCTAAAAAGTCTAATCAATTTGTAAAGTTCCAGTTCAAAATCCAAGTCCCAGTCCAAAGTCCGATTCCTCCTCCTCCTCCTTTCTGTGTCTTTTTAGTGTTATTTATAGGAAATTTTGGAAGCTTCATTCTAATTGTTTAAGGAAACTATATTTAATTAGGAAAAGAAAACTGAAACCAAATAGAATTTTATTTCGAAAAAAATTGCATTAGAAAAATTTCGTTAGCAAAACTTGCGACGGACTGCGAGGAATTTTACGAAAAATTGCGAGCGGGCGCGCGCTGGCGGGCTACAAGCCATTTCGCCCGCAGGAAACTCCTACAGGCGAAATGGCTCAAGGCTATTTCGTCCAACACTTCCGGGTATGAATTTTTTCGTCGCTGATTTTTATTTTTATCTTATTTATTTTTTATTACTATAATTATAAAAAAATACTAAAATAAATATTATTTAATTATGATAACATAAAAATTATTTTGGACTAAATAAAATATATTGAACTAGATTAGGTAAAAAATTAAGGATATACAGTAGTAATATAATTTTTCAATTTAGTTTTTCTCAATTTTTGTAGATATATGTGGGGAAGAACTTGGATTTTTCTTTTTCTCGAGCTTTTGGTTCAATAAAAAATAAATAATTTTTTTACAATTATTAAAAAAAAAAAAGTTAAGGATCTTTTAAAAGTATATGTGAGGGGTTCGTAACGAAATTATTATTTTGACAATTGATGACTGGCGGATGGGTTATCAGTTGCCAGCCAAGATTAGCGTTTTCATTTGAAATGAAGGTTGACCCCAAAGTGTGATGGCTTTAGCAACAGGGTGTTAATAAAAATAAAATAACTATAATATTTTTCTTGATAAGTGGGATATAATTTAGTAAAAAATATTTTTTTTCGGGCAATTAACTCAGAGGATTAATTTTTCTCTCTTATTTTATAATATTTAAATAAATTATAATATTTTTATCAATAAATAATTGTAATATTTTTAATTTATTTTTTTATTTTTTAAAAAATAAAGTACTATATATATTTAATAAATTTATAATTACAAGAATAATTAAAAAGTTTAATAAATTTTTAGTTTTTAGTCCTCCAAGAAAAGAAAAATTATGCATAGAAAAAGAAAAAAAAGGCAATTTGGTTATATATATATATATATATATATATATTTAAGGTTTACTTCATAGAAAGTATTAAGTTATATATTTTCTAATATGATAACAAATTTATTTAATAGGTATAATTTTTGTAAAAAATATAATTTAATATAATTTTTATTTTTACTTGGAAAATAAAAATTTATTTACTTTTTAAATTTACATTTTGATTTTTATAGTTTTTTTTTTGTAATTTTTAACGAGAAAAATAATTTATGAAAAAAAAAATTTAATTATAATCATACGAATTTTTATTTTTGAGAAAAATTATTGATTGTGCTCATTGAAATATTTTGTATTATCTGCTTTACTAAAATATCGTAATACATAATTTATTTTTATCTTTTGTAAATTGAATAAATTATATAAAAAATTAATTACGGCCAAGGAGTCATATACATACCATATCAAAATTTAACAATTTTGAGATTATAACATTATTTTTAAAATATATTGAGGAGTATTCATATTTTCAATTATTTTATTTGCTTGATTAACTTTTTTTTTATAATAAAAAAATATTTGCTTTGGAAAAAAAGAAGTGAAGCAGATATTTAAAAACTAAAATAAATTTTAATTTATAATATAAAAAATAAAAAATTTATTCTGATATTTTATATATTATAATTATATATTTATAGAATAATTTTGTAGTATCATATTTTCCAAAAAAAAAACAGTATTCTTATGAATTAAGAGTATTAATAATAAAAAAAGGTGGAAATTGAGTTTTTTTTTCTATCAAAACTGTTCAGTAAATTTAATAATGATATATCAAGTACAATTATTAAAAGGAAAATGGGAATGCAAAAATAATATTATGTATAAGAGATCAAATATTTAATTTTAAAAATATACCAAGTGCTTATCTTCTACTGTTTTACAGCAAGAAATTTAAATTTTAATCATATATTATTTTCCTCAATTAGAGTATTTTCAATTATTACATACGTACATGCAAATATATATATATATATATATATATATATATACATCCGTTTCAAGTTTGATTTTTTCCAGTAAAAAATAAATACCAATAATAGGGTTTCTATGAAAATAATTATAGGGCTTTCACTTTCCAGTTTGTATGATAGGTTCGGTCAGATAAATGAAAAATGGTTGAATTATTGTTGTCTCCAAAAAACCCAATGAAGACCTTATCAATATAAATTAAATTATATAATATAAATATTATTATATAAACTAAGTCTGGTTTGGAATATATTGGTACTTGAATTCAAATGTTTAGAGCATCCAATCTATAAATTATACAACATAAATATTATATAAATTAAATTAAATTGCCAGAGTCTGCAGATGAGTACAAAAGGGCTTTTGGCTGGCAGTCGCTTTACTAAATTTTAATTAGTACGAATAACTATGAAAAAAAAGTACAATATCTCTTACTATATATGTTAAACAAAAAATTCACTTTTTTTTACAGTAGATATGTAAATTTTTTTAATTAAAATTTGAATAAGATGAATATTCAAATAGATTAATTTAAAAATTAACTTTACTATTTGAGTTTCATTTCGATAAATGAATTTTATAAAATTTATTCTAATACTCGTATATACTAATGTTTTATATAGATAAATAAATAACAAAATAATTTAGATTTCTTTTATTAATTTCGTTAAATTAATTATAATGACATATTATATAAATGTATATATTTATATACATATATATAATATATGTATATATGTGTGTATGTATGTGCATATATATGTATATATGTATATATGTATGTATGTGTGCGCTAAGGAAAATAAAAGAAATACAGAGTGCCATGCCATATATTTATAATATAAAAAAATATTATTTATTGACAGTTATTAAAAGAAAAAAAAAGTAATTTATTTTTGTGATATTATTTATAAAAATTAGAAATTATTTATTGACAACTATTTTAGGTCGTAAAAACGGCATTTTACGATTGCAAAGAAAGACCGCATATAAAAATTTAATGGGTCCGACTTTTTCTTGGACTTCACATATAACGGGAGTGTTAGTGCATCGGATTATCCCTTTAATATATTTTTGTAGGTTTATACAAATTAAAAATATAAAAAGTAAAGAATTTAGAAAAACAATAAACGATTGATTATTATTTATTTTCATTTAATTCATCAATTAAGTTTCATGTCCTTTAAAATTCTTATAATCTAGCATATTATTATATATATGAAAAAGTTAAGAAAAACAAATGCAAACTGTATTCATATATATAATATAAAAAAAATAAAATATACTATTACAGTATGCCATTTTGGGGAACAGTTTTTGGAGATTTGAACATTCGAAGAAGATTTCTTTTGGGTGTTCTCATTATGGGTTAAATAAATTTTATTTGTAAATACTTCAAAATTATTGATTTACGAAATTAGGTTTTTCTTGATTTTTACGGTGGTAAAGCTTGTAGCTTCGTGTGGCTATTGTTGTAATAATTTACTACTTTAATCTTTTTTTTTTTGTGAAATTTATTATAATGCAAGTTTCTATTTTGATTTTTTTTATAATGAATTGGTTTTATGTGTTACACTAAAACTCTATTGTAAGTGCATTATGTCACTAATAAGTAATATAGTGTGTGAGTAGAGTATAAAGGTTAATTCATACCAAACAATTAAATTATATATTATTTAAAAAACAAGTTTGATTTTAGAATTTAAGTGAACTTAATTAATTAAACTAAAATTAATTTAAATTTAACTCTTATAAGTAAAAGCTTAGGGTTAGACTTCTTAAATTGATTATCTATGCTTGTCATAAAGTTGTAATCCAATTTTTATTTATTCTTTGAATATTGATTGAATCTTTTTAAATTAATTTTTAGTCTATCTCAAGATTTAAAACTAATATTGATATTGTTGACCTAGATTTAGGTCAATCTTGTTTTTGATCTTGGCAAACAAATTGAAGTGATCTAATGGCTTCAATGAGTGTTTATATGGCAGGAAAGCAACTTAGAATGAGCTGAAATGCAAAGAAATTTGAAGATTTCCTAAGTGCTGAAAATCTGTCTTTGAAGGGATGCGCGACCGCCCCAAGGCCTTGCGCGACCATCCAAGAACGCGCGACCGCCCCAAGGGGTTGCGCGACCATCCAAACTGTCTTGGTTTGACAGTAAGGTTCGCGGTGACAAGAACGGTAAATGACTCGACGCAAGACAATGCGCGACCGCCCAATGTGGCTTCGCGACCGCTACATTTATATAGCCGTTGGTGGGCTTCAACGGCTAGTTAAAGAATTAATAAGAAGATGCCATGTGTCAAGTAGCCGTTAGAGATTTGAATTGCGCGACCGCACCAAACTGCTGGGATGCCCGCACAAACAGATGCGCGACCGCCCCAAGGGGGTGCGCGACCATCCCAGGATGCGCGACCATCCAAAGGTGGTGCGCGACCATCCCAACAGTCTGACACAAAAATCCAAGAAGATTTTGTAGCTGTTGGAGTTTCACTTTTCTACCCACTTCACCAACGGGCAGAACTGGTTTGAGGCCTATAAATACCACCTCAAACAAGTCTTATAGCAAGAGAATAAATATTAATATTGTCCAAACTCTTGCAATTTATTTACTTAAGCATTCATCTATTTATCTCTTCATGTAAGGTTGAGTGTTAGCCATTAAAACACCAATTGTAAGGTTGTGAGAGTGAGCCTAAGAAAAACTCTTGTAAAGGTTGTGAGAGTGAGCCTAGTAAAACTCTTGTAAGTGGTTTGAGTGTTAGCCTTAGTAAAACACTTGTCAAGTTAGGTGTGAGCTTGTAAAAACACCAAAGTTGGAAGTGAGCTTGTAAAACTTCAAGTATAGTGGAATACCCAATTAAGGTTGGGGAGTGGATGTAGGATTGTTGAATCCGAACCACTATAAATCTCTTGTGTTGATTTTTCTACTCTCTACTCAATCTTCTACATCTTCTACATTTCTTATTTGTTGAAGTTTTTCAATTTGCTATCATTTCTTGAAGAAACCAATTCACCCCCCCCCTCTTGGTTGCCATCTTGGGACAACAATTGGTATCAGAGCTTTGAAATTTCTTAAACTTAATTGTGAAATTTGATCCTCAAAGGCAACCACACCCACTAATACCTCTACATCAATTTTTTCTTCCAACTCCATGGCTCATTATTATGGAAACTCAAACTCCCTTGTTATACCTCACTTTGATTATTCATATTGGAAACACAAGATGTTTTTGCTCCTAGATAGTGAAGGAATAGAGCTTTGGGATTATGTTGAAAATGAGTGGAAGATTCCTACAAGAGTGGTTGATGGTGTAGAAAAAGAGATTCCACGAAAAGAGTGGAACGAAGAACAAAGAAGAAGCAATGGGAGAGATAAAAAGGCTTCTTTCATTCTCCTAAGCTCATTGCCAAAGGAAGAATGTGGAAGAATTCTTGGATGCTCAAGTGCCTATAGTATTTGGAAGACCTTGGAGAATTATCATGAAGGTACTAATCAAGTAAAATTCATGAAGGCCCAAATGCTTATTCAAGAGTATGAACTCTTCAAAATGAAGTCCTTTGAAGATGTCACGGAGATGACCAATCGACTTCTTGCCATTGTCAATGATTTGAGAAAATTTGGCAAAGTATACTCTTTGGAAGACATAAATTGCAAAATCCTTAGAATTCTTACAAAGAAGGAATTTGAAGCAAGAGTATCATCCATTGAGGAAGCACATGATTTGAGCAAGCTTCCAACGGATGTCCTCATTGGCAAATTACTCACACATGAGATGGCAATGGAAATGCAAGAAGAGCAAGAAGAAGAAGAAGAGCAAGCAATTGAAAATCTATGTCTCATGGCTATGGGAGATGATGAACACTCCAATGAGGTAGGTACCCAATCTTTAAACATGAATTTAAATTACAACAATATTGATGATGCTTTAGATGATAGTGATATAATTGAACATATGAACTTTAGAGTAGAAAAATATTTTTCTAAGATAAAATTTCATAAGGACAAATGCTCTAAACTAGAAGAGGATTTTGTATGTTTAAAAAATTCTACTTTAGAATTAAAAACCTCAAATGAACAAATATCTAAAAGCAAACATAGCTTAGAAAAGGTTATCAAGGAAAATCCCTTAATTGACAAGGGTAAATGGCATGAAGATGGAGGAGAATGAGTACTCCATCAAACCAAGTCCAACAATGCTAATAGTAAGGCAATTGGCATTAAAAAAATTGGTAACAATTCTTGCCTTACAACATTTGAAATTTTATACTTTTAATTTTTACTTTACATGTTATGTTTGACATTAAGGTTGAAAAATGATTTTATGGTTGACTAAATTATTTTTGTTACATTTTAAATTTGTTCATAATTAAGTTAATCACTTTCTTGAATTGTATTTAATTTTCTTTTTATATTCCTCTTGATTTGACTCCAACAAGAGAGGAGAAAACTTGAATATTTTGATAAAAATGGATCTCAATTGTTTCTAAGTTTTTCACTTCTTGAGGGGGAGATCATCAATTGAGGGGGAGTATAATCCAATCAATTGGTATCCTTAACATATTTTTCATTGATTTTGATATTTTCATTGATTGGTACTTTTATTTTTTCTAAGTATATGACTTAGATTTGTGAATTTTGTTTATGGTGATTGCCATTGGCTTTGAATTCTATTATAAAGTCACACAAACAATGATTTTGATCTTGTCTTGGCCATTGGCTTGATTACTCTTCATCTCTCCCCTCCTCTTTTTGAATTTTGGCAAAGGGGGAGAGAATTTGATGAATTTGAACATTATCTTTTGAATTTTCTTATGTTTTTCCATAATGGGAAGTATTGCCTATTTTTGTTGATTATTTTTATTTCAAATTCAATTTGATTGCCAAAATCAAAAAAGGGGGAGATTGTTGACCTAGATTTAGGTCAATCTTGTTTTTGATCTTGGCAAACAAATTGAAGTGATCTAATGGCTTCAATGAGTGTTTATATGGCAGGAAAGCAACTTAGAATGAGCTGAAATGCAAAGAAATTTGAAGATTTCCTAAGTGCTGAAAATCTGTCTTTGAAGGGATGCGCGACCGCCCCAAGGCCTTGCGCGACCATCCAAGAACGCGCGACCGCCCCAAGGGGTTGCGCGACCATCCAAACTGTCTTGGTTTGACAGTAAGGTTCGCGGTGACAAGAACGGTGAATGACTCGACGCAAGACAATGCGCGACCGCCCAATGTGGCTTCGCGACCGCTACATTTATATAGCCGTTGGTGGGCTTCAACGGCTAGTTAAAGAATTAATAAGAAGATGCCATGTGTCAAGTAGCCGTTAGAGATTTGAATTGCGCGACCGCACCAAACTGCTGGGATGCCCGCACAAACAGATGCGCGACCGCCCCAAGGGGGTGCGCGACCATCCCAGGATGCGCGACCATCCAAAGGTGGTGCGCGACCATCCCAACAGTCTGACACAAAAATCCAAGAAGATTTTGTAGCTGTTGGAGTTTCACTTTTCTACCCACTTCACCAACGGGCAGAACTGGTTTGAGGCCTATAAATACCACCTCAAACAAGTCTTATAGCAAGAGAATAAATATTAATATTGTCCAAACTCTTGCAATTTATTTACTTAAGCATTCATCTATTTATCTCTTCATGTAAGGTTGAGTGTTAGCCATTAAAACACCAATTGTAAGGTTGTGAGAGTGAGCCTAAGAAAAACTCTTGTAAAGGTTGTGAGAGTGAGCCTAGTAAAACTCTTGTAAGTGGTTTGAGTGTTAGCCTTAGTAAAACACTTGTCAAGTTAGGTGTGAGCTTGTAAAAACACCAAAGTTGGAAGTGAGCTTGTAAAACTTCAAGTATAGTGGAATACCCAATTAAGGTTGGGGAGTGGATGTAGGATTGTTGAATCCGAACCACTATAAATCTCTTGTGTTGATTTTTCTACTCTCTACTCAATCTTCTACATCTTCTACATTTCTTATTTGTTGAAGTTTTTCAATTTGCTATCATTTCTTGAAGAAACCAATTCACCCCCCCTCTTGGTTGCCATCTTGGGACAACAGATATTATAATTCTTATATCTACTCTCATGATCACAAGAATTAATTTAACTCTTTAGAGTATGTGAAGATTTTTAATCAGGGATCCTAAGTGTTTTTCTCATCTCTAAGCAAAAACTACTTAAAATTGTTATCTCCTTGAATAAATATTTAGTTTTCACTCTCATTCTATCGCATAATATCTCAAATCAAACAATTATTAGTTTTAGTCATAAAGATAACAAAAAAAAAAATCAAAGACAAATATTATTTAATCAAATAACCATGATATTCACAGTAGAATAATCAATAGAATTAACTAACCCTAATTAGGGTTTTAGTTAGACATAATTGAAAGACAAACAATGAAAGAAGTAAAAGACATGTTTGAAGATATTAAAACTAAATGAAAATAATTAAAACACAAATAAAACTTTTGGATTGAATAGAACTCTTGGTTGTAGCTTGAATTTCTCCAAAGCTAAGCTTTCTTCTCCTTCTATCCAAAGAAAACCTTGAAAGCCTTCACTACAACAATTAATGTCTCGAGTTAAGGTAAAAGTAGTAGCTAAAACTATAAAAAAATATATAGCTAAAATAATTAGCCATAATAATAAACAATGTTACTAGAAATGACATAGCTAAAAGTTAGCCACATAATTTACAACTTTTATGGCTGAGAATTAATTTATTTTGCTACAAAATTAATTTTCGTATGGCTAAATATTATAATATTTTGTCATAAAAGAGAGAAACATGTAGCAAATAATTGAATAAATTAGTCACACTATTAATACTTCTAGTTATATATATGTTTTGGTTACATTTTAATATAGTTGTAATTAAATAAATCTATGTGTTTGTCACACATACAATATTGTGGAAAATATTTTACATCTTAGCTACAAATTTAATAAACCCATTACTAAAAAATGGATTTTCATGTCATAAAGGTAAAATTATGGTTAACATTTTATTTTTAACTACAAATTTAATAAATGGTAACTAAATTGCATAATTAATTGTTATGAAAATGAAAATGTGTAAAAAATATAAATAAATATTGGCAAAATATAAAAAATATTTACTTAACAATTAATTTAGAAATCGAAATAAATTAGACTAATTTTGGATGAGGGATGAGAAAATAACTAGCTCAACGATTAGCACATAGCTCTCTTAAATTGTTAATTATATAGACAACTACTCTTGTGGAATATTATTATTCTAAACGATGTGGGAATTTGAGAATCATGTTGCATTGTCTATAGGAAAGCAAAGCACGGTAGGTTAGTTTTAATATTTAATAGATAAGCTTGAAATAATAGAAACACTTGTGTAGAACTAAGGATGATTGAGAATAAGGGAGAGGCTTGCTTATATAGGGACTTGGAGGCTTTTAAATTGATTAGGAATAAATCAAGGGCACATTTGAGGACTTCAAATTTGTTTAGGAATATATTTTAGGGCAAATCTGGTAGAAAATTAGAATTGCAGCCGCCATAAAGATTGCACGAGCATGCATAATAAATCACACGCCTGTGAATAATTATAGCCAATCGAGGCTAAATCTGCTTAGGAACCTTTTTATCCTCTCTTCTTCTCTCTTGGACAGTGTCATTCTGGTTTCTATAGGCATGGGGTATTGTTTGCATGCCCTTGGAAACACTTTATCTTTTGTGTTCAGTTATCTTGCTCCTTTTTGTTTTATATCTCCGCTTCCTTCATTGTTTCACCAATTCTTGGTCCATTTGCATCTAAAACTCATATTTTCTAAAGTCAAGCTTCAAATTTTAGTTATTCTAACTTTCACAAATTAAACACATCAAATTTAATTAAAAATAATAGAAATTTAGCTAGAATAATTACTAATTTGTATATAAAATATGGTTTTATCACTATGTAATGAACGAATTCTCTTTAATGAACCTTATGGAAATGAATCAATTTTTAGTTTAGTATAATTAACGGTTATTTTTCTTTTGAAATTGATTGTTAATGTGTGTTGTTATTACTTATTTTATAACACCCTTATATCCTATATATGTACAATACATGCATTCAGTATATATAAAATATGCATATATGGTACAAAAATATCACAGAACGGTTTAATAAAAATTTTCACTAATTAAATTTAAAATCTTAAATAATTTAAAATGTATATTTAAATATCAAATAAAAATTATTATAAATCATAGGCTCTAAAATAAGCATTTTTCATAAAAATTTCTGAAAAAAATTTGTCAAAGTTTTATCTGTAATTTGAACATTCCCAAATTTAACAAAGTCACAACCTGTACACAAAAGCACTCCTAAAAAATCAATTCATACATTTCTCCAATACTCCTCATTTTCTCCAAATTTCACAACATATTTATATATATACATACATACATGTTTCAAAACACATATCAACCCACACTATAAGTTTTTTTTAACACAATCTTTATAATTTACAATATATACATCAAAACATGATATAGTATACATAATATCAAAATGTACGATAATATAAAATGTATACATGCCGCTGGCAGTGTTTTTTTTATCTTGATATCAACTCCACAAATAAAATCTCACGTTTAGACCCAACTTAGTCTAGAAGAACTCTCTGGCTCAAGCAAATCTACCCTATCACTTGCGTGATGAATTTTAATCTCACTAAGCCAAAAGCCTAGCGGTACAAACTTAATAATAATAAAGCTCAAATGCAATGCCAATGCATAATGCATATGGATATCATATCTCATATCATTTTATTAAAATATATTTTTCAATTGTTTCACAATTCACATAAAAGCAAACATAAGCATGGGCCCAAAGGATCTAATATGCTATTCAAATTTCAGAGTTACTGTTTTGGTTCATATTGACACCAATGTCTAGCTTGAAGGCAAGTGACGCCCAACGTCTAGCCCAGAGGTAAATCATAGTGATGCTCAGCATCTAGCCTGAAGGCAAGTGACGTCCAACATTTAGCCCGAAGGCAAATCAATAATTACTGAAAAGCTAGTCTCGAAGGCAAATAATGAGGATAACCTTATAGGCATGCCGCAAAATGCAAAACTCTTAAAATTGAATAACATACTAGGCACACAATTAATTCACATTTCTCATTATCAATCTCTTTCTCATTCTCTCATAATCAAGCTAGGCACATGGCCTCATTTTTCATTATCTATTAGGCACATTGCCTTAATTTCTCATATTTTTCTCACTTTTCTCATTTTTCTCATTTATAGCAATATAAATTTATCACATGTCATCATATCATCACATTACATTACATTTTACCTTAAAACTCATCACCCAAATATTTTGGGTAATTTCACATAATCCACATATGATTCACATTTTATGCACTTTAGCTATTGCCAATGGCCTTTTTAACAATGCCCTTAATGCATACACAACAAATGGTATTATCCAAATACTTTGGGTTATTTTCATATAATACACATATTTCACATTTTACACCATTTAGCCATTAACAATGGCTTTTCACAATGCATTTAACACATATATGACATTACACATGTCATAACACATTATTCATACATGTTCCATGTATCAAGTAACTTAACATATTTTTCAATCCAAAATGTGTTAAGCCCAATATAATGCAAATATGAACAATTCATCCAAAGTTTGTACATACCTCAAATGACAACCAAAAGCAAACTTAACACCACCTCCAACCTTCTCTTCCAACTTGCCCTTTAATACTTGGATGGGGTAAAACAACTCTCCTCAATGCCTATACCAAATGTGATAATAAATAATCATTTAGTACCAGATTTTAAGGTATTTTCAATCTTAAATCATAATTAAACATCACTCAAACACAAATTCCAAAGTTAAGGCTAACCTCACTTTAACTTTGGAATACCATACTAAGCCATTCAATTTCATGTTTTAAGTTTATTTATATTATTAAAACATATTTTAACATGCTTAAAATAATTACATTATAAAAATATACACTTATAATCAAAACCTTAAAATGGCATAACCTTCGCCCATTGAAGGTTTTACATTCCAACTCAACCCATTGATCATTTCAAGATTATATTCATCACTTTTATCACTAAAGAACATGCTTTAACTAGTAAAATAAAACAATTCAACAACTTTGGAAAGTCACTTTTCCAAAACCCTAAATCAACACTTCCATTCTCAACCTCCAATCAAACTCAACCAAATCCAATATTTGACTTTAAAATACTTATTTATGCATCAAAATAACTCATTTAGAATTAAATTGCACAATTAAATCATAAGATTCTACAAACCCAAAAGTTACATAATCCTAAATTCTCTCTCTTCACCAAACTTTACCCAAACTCAACCATTTCTTCAATCAACCCTTAAAATCATTGTTAAATACTCAAAATATCTTCACACACACCAATTCCAACAATTAAATCATACTACATCAAAAAATCAATTCACGCATATCCAAACTTTCATGAAAATTCAAGGAAATAAGTTGAAAACTTACCAAATATGGAGGAAATCTCCAAAAATTCAACTTGAACCCTTGAAATCATTCAATTACTCGAGCTTGGAAGAAGAAAATCCTTGCCTTCCTGCAATGGAGAAATTCGGCCTTCAAAGGGAAAGAAGTAGAAGATGAAGAAGATTCGGCCTGCAAAGGGAAATTCGGCCTGCAATGGAGAAAGTCATTCTTTCTCTTTCTTTCCACTCACTTATATATCCATATATCTATATATATTATTTTAATAATTTTAATTAATTAATTAATTAATTAATTAATAAAAATTTAAAATTCATATCTTCCATTCAAAAATAAATTTTTTTTGTATTATTTTTAAAATTTTTAATTTCTAAAGTCTATTTACTAAAATGCCCTTTGACTTTGACTTTTTATTTAAAAAGTATTGGCTTTTTTGTTGACTTTATATATTATGTATATTTTGCATATATATCACATATACATTTCAATTTTTCATTTAAAATCCCTTCATTTTTCATTCAAAATTATTTATTTAATTTATTCAATTAAACTTTAATTTATTTTATTTAAATTTCCAAAAATTAGGAATTTTTAAAAATTTAGGATATTACAATTCTCTCCCCCTAAAAATAAATTTTGTCCTCAAAATTATCTGCTGTCAACTCTGAAACAACTGGGGATACTGGCTTCACATCGTCTATTCACTTTGCCATGTCGCCTCCTGAGTGGCATTGTAACACCCCGATACTCCATATAAGTACTATACATATACCTAGTATACATACAGTAAGTATATAAAGTATAAGGATGTCACTTTTCGTTACAATTTAAAAACCTTTAACAGAGTTCAAACCACAATACATTAATTTAAAGAACATTTACAAAATCATTATACTTTTAATGATTTTACATATATATAATAATCTTATCTTTATCAAAACTTCATTTATACATATAAATACACTCTTGTCAGAAATACATCATAATTAAAAATTATACATGTATGCATCACCCTCTAGTTGGTCTCGACAAACTCTTACTCTTCTCGTGGCATAACGAAAGACTTCATATCTTCCACCTAGTCACCTGTGCGATTACACAACCGCGCTAAGCCCGAAAGCTTAGTTGTACAAAGATAACATATAAACATACATTATAGAAATTCTAACATATAATGATATATCAATTCCATGTACCATTAGTTTCTTATCATGTCTTTCCTTTCGAATTGCACCTTTCATATATTTCGACTAATTTCATATATTATATACACATATACATATCATTATCACCAACCACAATCCACCATTAATACTCACAATCAATATATCAATACACACATTACACATCATACTTCATAACATTATTTTATTCACAATTCACCAATCATGATTCACATTTCCAACAAAGTCAACCATAGATCTCATTACTCATCTACTTCAACATTTGTATATCACATTGACAACAAAGACAGACTTGGGCCCAAAAGACACTAATATGTCATTCGACTTTCAGAGTTAATGCTTTGGTTTATTTATCACATTATCATTATCATTATCCCAACTAGACTTCAAGGATTTAGGTTCAACCAAGCTTCAAGGGGAACAAAGCATGCTAAGTGTCAACCCAACTTGGCTTTAAGAACCAACCCAACCTAGCTTCAAGGGTTGTAACATCTCAATTAGGCTTCAAGGATTTCATCCAACCTAACTTCAAGAGATTGTTACTAATATTAGGCATGCCACCAACAACAAACTCTGAAAATGGAATAACACATTAGCCACACAATTCATTTATTATTTCATTATCATTTCCATTCTCAATTCTCATCATCATCTAGGCAAATAGGCCTTATTTCTTTCAATTGAATCATCATAGCCAATCACAATAGCTTCACATCACATTTGAGTTATCATAGCCAATCACAATGGCTTCACATCACATTTGAGTTATCATAGCCAATTACAATGGCTTCACATCACATTATATCTCAAATCACATTTCATATTTCATCATTGATATATATACAACATCAATTACATTAATTAAATGAATATATCATTATTCAATCATAGCATCTAGGCATGCTTTAATCATATCATTCACATCATTATAACTCAGAACATTAGTTTCACATCTCTTTATGTCTCAATTCACATTATACACTTCATCATTCAACCATACATAATCAATTTCATTGCACATGTATCTTAAATTCATCATCATATAAACCACATGTCCATTTATTTCATTTCAATCATTATTATCAACCATGATAACATCACATTTCATCATTTCTCAAGACACATTAACACCATTCATTATCAAAACATTTATCATAACAAATTGCATTGCACATACCTTTTTGGATGATCATTATAGCTTTCCCACTATACAAATAATAACATTAGTCACATTGTATTAACAATATAGTAATTTACTTAACACATTTATACTAAAAGTGTTAAGTCTCAAAATCATATAAAAGAATACATCCATGTAAGTTTGTACTTACCTCAAGAACTACTCCCATCAATCTAAACACTTCCCTTTTTCCAAGAATTCTTCACTTCCCAAATTAGGGCAACTCACCTTCTTTCAAAACCTAATCCAAAATGATACAATACATGAATTCCAATACAATTTATCACTTAATAACCTCATCTAAGACCTTTATAACACACATTACAAACCAACACCTCATGCTAGAGCCCACGGCCGTGGCTACCTCAACCCCCACGGGCGTGGGTTAAAGAATGGTTCTGCCACCCATGCTCCCATCCTCCACGGCCATGGCTTCAAATGGCTACAAATGGCCACGGCCATGGCAACCAAGGCCACGGGCGTGGCATCCATTAAGCTACTGCCTTCGGCCAAATTCTCATTTCCAAGGCTTACAACTCCAACAAACACAAACAACATGAAGATCTATGAAAATAATTAAGCAAACTCAAGTTAAACATCATTTATCACTTCAAAACCTTAAAACAAACTCAACTTCAACACTTCCAATATCAATACCAATTTAACTTCTTAACTTACAATCAATTTCAACACTTATAAACACATCTCAAACACACCTAATCATAATAACAACAAATCATAACTCACCTCAAACACAACTTCAAAAATAATAAAGGAAAACAAGAGAGTACTTACCACAATTGAAGAAATTTCACAAATCTCCAACTTAATCCTTTGATTCTTCCTTCAAGTTGATTTTAGAAATAAACAAATCTCACTCTTGCTCCTTTGCTATGGAGGGCCGACCAACATAAGAGAAAGAGAAGAAAATGAAGACAAGTCAAACTTCTCTTCTTCTTTAAATCTCCACCAAGCAATTCTAACAAAGCAATTACCTAAATGCCCTTTCTTGCCCTCATCCATCTAGCTTAACTCTTGTCACTTATATGCCCATTTAAGTAATTTCACATATCACAAATAAATATCCTCTTCCATTGACCATCCATTTTGACTTATGTATATGTTATTTATACTACCATATATACAACATATACACTTCTTTTTTTAAAATTCTTTTCTCTTTCAAATTAACATATACATTCAATCCAATTAAAACAACAATAATATTCAAAACTTCTAGGGCATACATTGGAATATTACAATTCTCTCCCCCTTAAATAATTTCGTCCTCGAAATTATCAGTACCATAACAATCCATTCTTAACAAAATACTATCTTAATTTCCATATGAAGTTAATTATATGCTTAAGTTATTATGTCATCAAATCATATAACTTCAATTCTCCCCTTTAGAATCAACCATCTTCTCTAAATTCCATATCTCATCATTCTATATGTTTATATATCTTATTACTTCCTTGATCAAACATTCAAAAGAACTCATTACAGTTCCTATTAATATTTTTATACAAGAATAAGATCATTTTGTAGTACACTTATACTTCATCCAATCTTTATATTTAATATATTTTGTTCCTTCATCTCTTTATAATTACTCTCTTAACTTTAACCTTAGAAACCATTGGTTTATATCTGAGCATTAATTATCCCGTCATTACAATCACTGTCTAAATAGACATTTATCAACCCTCAATGGATAACAAGATCTTAATTTTCACAAAGTGAGTTACTTCTTTTAGCATGCTTTTCACTTAACTTACATATTAATACATTACCTTTCAACTTATTTTATAAATAACCAATCTTTTCCCTTTTTATGATAATTTATAACTACTACAACTCCATTCATTCATGTGCAATCACACTTTAAAATTATACATCATATACATTATCATGTAAATAATTATACTCTTAGTACAACTATACATATTAAATCTCAATAATGATTCATAATCTTAGCCAAATCCAGATCAATTGATCTATCTGTCACAATATACCCACGTTCCAATTTTGTTCAATTCCAACCAACGATTAATTTATTTAACCTATCATGAAATTTCACAATATTCATTTATGTATATATATATAACCTAATTCCATTAGGGCAAACTTATATACAATTCCTGATCTCTTCCGATCCATATTTAGTCAAATTATCATGATAACAATTCACTTCAAATTATCTTAGTATAATTCCCACCAATTCTCATAATAATTTTATACCATATTTACTATCTATAATTCATTCACTTAAACCTCAAGTTCATTCATTTATTCATTACATACCATAAACATATTCAGTATAACTTTTAGTCACATTTTATATTTTCTCCCCTTTTAATATCTCCTCACATTTCATATCATTATTATATTTATTTTTAATTACCTTTTTGCCATATTATCCATAACTCACAACATTTCCATAATTTCTTTTTTTCTCTTTACCTTCATAATTATAACCAAATTTCTTAATATAAAATGATAAGATACAACTTTATCCATCATAACTTTTAACTATGCTTCTCAACAAAATTTTCAATCTCACCAAATCTGTATTACAATCATTTTATCTAAGATCCAAATCTATGGATAACAAATTAACCGATCAAATATATTGAACAAAACACATGGCTATAAGAGATTAATATTCAAGCCTGGGACTTCAAATCAATACTGTTCTTTTTATAATTTTATTCTCAATCTTTACAAATACAAGGCTAAGGTGTATCTCAAGAATTACATATTCCTTCTTTACATTTTTGCTATATCAGAAGTTAACACATTCCAACTCCGTTTCAAACCAATTTGCACTCGATTATATTATCTTTATCAACTTAATTCATGTTTCAACAATATTATTATATACATATTCAATCATATACAGTTCCTATACAATTTCTATTCGCCACTACATTTCTAATCCATTTACAATTTCTTATAATATATAATTACATAGAACTTTCCATATGTGAATACTTTGGGACTCTAAATATCATATGATCATCACGTTCAGTGCTCACCATAACAATTTCCACTGTCCAATATTACTCAAGTCCATTCCATTCCCACTTCCATCATATAATCCATTTAGCTTTACACAATTCAAGACCTAATTTCTCTTAGGTCCACTAATACATACAACATCATTTTCATAACACTAATTCTATAATTATACCACATACATATACATAGGTCACCTTCATAATGTAATTCACATTTTTTTTTACATACCATAATTTTATTCATATTGAAAAACTCAGTTCACATATCATATACATGCATACACTTAAATATATGCTCTTATTTTATTTTCCTTTTTCATACATTCAATACACATTTAATGTTTATCACTTTCTTTTAAACACTATCATTCTCATTCTTCCAATATGATGTAAAGTATTTATTCACACAACAAATATATATATATTCTGACTATAATAACACTTCACATCCATCTTGGTCACATTCCCAATGTGACATCTTTTTCACTTTCGTCTTTAAAAGCATTTAATATACTTCCATATCCATTTTTACCCTTTGCAGTAAAATGACTTAAAATAGCTCATTTTCAGTTGCTTATCCACTTCCCTTTTTACTTCAAAACAAATTCTCATACTATCAATCACATTATTCAATTCATAATACTTTGATGTGCAATATTAGTCATTTCACCTAGCTCATGTATTGAATATACATTAAACCATCAATATCCCAATAATCTTTATCAAATTCCACTAAAACTTTAACTTTTCAACTTACTACTTCGCTTAAACTTCAATTTACCATACTCATCTTTTCTTAATATCGCTTTAAAAACATATTGTATATATATATCACAAAGCAATATCCAAACATATAATTTTCACAATTATCAAGCTCATTTCAAAAATCTCAAATATCACATATTACCACCATTACCATGAGCTTTCACAATATCCAAGCATCTCACATTTCTAGCATTGAATTCACAATGTTTGCATTAAAATAACAATACCAATTTATATTCTTACTTAACCAATATCATCTTTTTTTTTCTTTAAACAAAACCTTAACTTTATATATATACCCCAAACTTTAAATAGTCACACTTTGTCTATACTAATCAACTCATTCAATATTCCACCCTACTCTCCTCATTTTAGTAACACATCTTTCAATATTAACAATCCAACAATATTTCCTCTGTCTAGCAACCCCAACATAAACTTTATTATAAAGAGGTTCAAAGTATAGAGGAAAAAGTACATACTTTAATCTTGATTTTTATTTCAACTCATTTTCAACTTTATTCTCCTTTTCAATTCTTTATACTTCAACACATTTAACAATTCACTTTACTTGCATAAATTTCCATTTTTTTTATTAAACTTATATAAATCCATATCATTTCTTTCTCTAGCTTTACTTTCATGTAAAACCTCATTCACACACTAGCATCCATCTCATATAACACAGATATTCTACCATTCATATAATGCCACATCCGAGACCAACCTAGGTGTCAATGCATATGCATGTATCACAAATTTCATTTCAATTTTTTTTTCCTTTTTACTTCTATTTAAACTTTTCAAAACTTTTCTTTTTAATTCTACTTAGGCCGAGAATCTCGAACCTAAGCTCTGATACCAAAATAATTGTAACACCCCGATACTCCATATAAGTACTATACATATACATAGTATACATACAATAAGTATATAAAGTATAAGGATGTCACTTTTCGTTACAATTTAAAAACCTTTAACAGAGTTCAAACCACAATACATTAATTTAAAGAACATTTACAAAATCATTATACTTTTAATGATTTTACATATATATAATAATCTTATCTTTATCAAAACTTCATTTATACATATAAATACACTCTTGTCAGAAATACATCATAATTAAAAATTATACATGTATGCATCACCCTCTAGTTGGTCTCGACAAACTCTTACTCTTCTCGTGGCATAACGAAAGACTTCATATCTTCCACCTAGTCACCTGCGCGATTACACAACCGCGCTAAGCCCGAAAGCTTAGTCGTACAAAGATAACATATAAACATACATTATAGAAATTCTAACATATAATGATATATCAATTCCATGTACCATTAGTTTCTTATCATGTTTTTCCTTTCGAATTGCACCTTTCATATATTTCGACTAATTTCATATATTATATACACATATACATATCATTATCACCAACCACAATCCACCATTAATACTCACAATCAATATATCAATACACACATTACACATCATACTTCATAACATTATTTTATTCACAATTCACCAATCATGATTCACATTTCCAACAAAGTCAACCATAGATCTCATTACTCATCTAATTCAACATTTGTATATCACATTGACAACAAAGACAGACTCGGGCCCAAAAGACACAAATATGCCATTCGACTTTCAGAGTTAATGCTTTGGTTTATTTATCACATTGTCATTATCATTATCCCAACTAGGCTTCAAGGATTTAGGTTCAACCAAGCTTCAAGGGGAACAAAGCATGCTAAGTATCAACCCAACTTGGCTTTAAGAACCAACCCAACCTAGCTTCAAGGGTTGTAACATCTCAATTAGGCTTTAAGGATTTCATCCAACCTAACTTCAAGAGATTGTTACTAATATTAGGCATGCCACCAACAACAAACTCTGAAAATGGAATAACACATTAGCCACACAATTCATTTATTATTTCATTATCATTTCCATTCTCAATTCTCATCATCATTTAGGCAAATAGGCCTTATTTCTTTCAATTGAATCATCATAGCCAATCACAATGGCTTCACATCACATTTGAGTTATCATATCCAATCACAATGGCTTCACATCACATTTGAGTTATCATAGCCAATTACAATGGCTTCACATCACATTATATCTCAAATCACATTTCATATTTCATCATTGATATATATACAACATCAATTACATTAACTAAACGAATATATCATTATTCAATCATAGCATCTAGGCATGCTTTAATCATATCATTCACATCATTATAACTCAGAACATTAGTTTCACATCTCTTTATGTCTCAATTCACATTATACACTTCATCATTCAACCATACATAATCAATTTCATTGCACATGTATCTTAAATTCATCATCATATAAACCACATGTCCATTTATTTCATTTCAATCATTATTATCAACCATGATAACATCACATTTTCTCATTTCTCAAGACACATTAACACCATTCATTATCAAAACATTTATCATAACAAATTGCATTGCACATACCTTTTTGGATGATCATTATAGCTTTCCCACTATACAAATAATAACATTAGTCACATTGTATTAACAATATAGTAATTTACTTAACACATTTATACTAAATGTGTTAAGTCTCAAAATCATATAAAAGAATACATCCATGTAAGTTTGTACTTACCTCAAGAACTACTCCCATCAATCTAAACACTTCCCTTTTTCCAAGAATTCTTCACTTCCCAAATTAGGGCAACTCACCTTCTTTCAAAACCTAATCCAAAATGATACAATACATGAATTCCAATACAATTTATCACTTAATAACCTCATCTAAGACCTTTATAACACACATTACAAACCAACACCTCATGCTAGAGCCCACGGCCGTGGCTACCTCAACCCCCACGGGCGTGGGTTAAAGAATGGTTCTGCCACCCATGCTCCCATCCTCCACGGCCATGGCTTCAAATGGCTACAAATGGCCACGGCCATGGCAACCAAGGCCACGGGCGTGGCATCCATTAAGCTACTGCCTTCGGCCAAATTCTCATTTCCAAGGCTTACAACTCCAACAAACACAAACAACATGAAGATCTATGAAAATAATTAAGCAAACTCAAGTTAAACATCATTTATCACTTCAAAACCTTAAAACAAACTCAACTTCAACACTTCCAATATCAATACCAATTTAACTTCTTAACTTACAATCAATTTCAACACTTATAAACACATCTCAAACACACCTAATCATAATAACAACAAATCATAACTCACCTTAAACACAACTTCAAAAATAACAAAGGAAAACAAGAGAGTACTTACCACAATTGAAGAAATTTCACAAATCTCCAACTTAATCCTTTGATTCTTCCTTCAAGTTGATTTTAGAAATAAACAAATCTCACTCTTGCTCCTTTGCTATGGAGGGCCGGCCAACATAAGAGAAAGAGAAGAAAATGAAGACAAGTCAAACTTCTCTTCTTCTTTAAATCTCCACCAAGCAATTCTAACAAAGCAATTACCTAAATGCCCTTTCTTGCCCTCATCCATCTAGCTTAACTCTTGTCACTTATATGCCCATTTAAGTAATTTCACATATCACAAATAAATATCCTCTTCCATTGACCATCCATTTTGACTTATGTATATGTTATTTATACTACCATATATACAACATATACACTTCTTTTTTAAAAATTCTTTTCGCTTTCAAATTAACATATACATTCAATCCAATTAAAACAACAATAATATTCAAAACTTCTAGGGCATACATTGGGATATTACAGGCATGATTCCTCCAAAGGACTTTCACAAGTGGCACCTTCTTATTCCTCAAGGAATTTCAC
The DNA here is from genome assembly GCA_947685225.1 of Garcia nutans. Classification (NCBI taxonomy): domain Eukaryota; kingdom Viridiplantae; phylum Streptophyta; class Magnoliopsida; order Malpighiales; family Euphorbiaceae; genus Garcia; species Garcia nutans. Next base: position 25,640,982 of record CANTUV010000044.1, read on the forward strand.
TTCTCTTGCCAAGATCACTATTGGTTCTTCATCATAAGTTAGATCCAGACTCACCTCAATGGACTCCACTGACAAGATATGAGATGTGTCTGACCTGTAGCTCTGAAGCATAGAGACATGGAAGACATTATGAATTTGATCTAACTCAAGTGGCAAAGCCAGTCTATAAGCCATTGGATCAACTCTGTTCCGCACCTCATATGGTCCTATGAAATGAGGACTAAACTTCCCTTTGCGGCCAAATCTCAAAATCTTTTTCCATAGAGACACCTTCAAGAACACTTTATCTCCCACACTAAACTCTATATCTCTTCTCTTCAAATATGCATAGGATTTCTGTCAGTTTGAAGCTGCTTTCTGATAAGTGCACAATTGATGATATTTTGCCCCTATTTCTTAATATGATTATTATCCAATTGAGTTTAATTTGTTTGTTCAAGTGTTTTTTAGGGTTAATTTTAGGAATTCTCTGTCATTTCGGAGGAATTACGGATGAAAGTAGAAGAAAAGAACAAAATTCATCAATGGACATGCCCAAGGACATGGGATGGACATGCCCTTGATGCTGCATACAGAAGCATTGACACACCCAGTGACATGGGCGTGTCACCAAGCGTGCCTTTTGCAATGTTTCACAGTAGCTGTGACACGCCCAGTGGCATGGGCGTGTCAATGGACGCGCCTTATATTCAAAATCTCAGTGGCAATGACACGCCCAGTGACATGGGCGTGTCAATGGGCGTGTCAGGCAAAATTATCTGCACTATAAAAGCTGCGCTAAAGCACGAATTAGGGACCCAAATTTCATTTTTTATAACCTAGAGCCAACTTCTAAAGCAAAGAGGAGAGTTTTGGAGCTGAGATTGAGGGTGAAGACATATTCTAAACAAGATCTAAACTAAGATTCAAGGATTCAAGAGAAGATATATGAATTATTCGCAATGGATTGTTTGGATTCTTTTTCCTATTTCTCTTGTTCTAGTTTTCTGATTTTGAACATGAACTAATTTATTCTCTATCTAGATATTGATGAACCCTAGCTTTATTGTATGGATTGAATAATTTTATTAAATTGAATCATTTGATTTAGTTGTTTTATTCTTATGATGCTTAATGATTTATTTCCAATTAATAATAGCATGCTTATTGATTGGTTGCAATTTTTATATTATTGACTTGAGAAAGCTTGATATGAATTGAATATTCATAGGAATTGAGGATTGATTGGGGTACTAGAGATAGACTTACAAGATCCTTTGGTTTATAATTCCTTATTCTTAATGCAAGATCTATTTAATTATGTTTGAGAAGAGATTCCGGCATTTTACTTAGTGATTAGGGATTAATTCGCTTGAGAAAGGATTTAGTCTAATTTAGAGGAATACCAATTCAACTCTATCATTTGGTTTAATTGAATTGATTTTCATAAATATAATTGTGGCTAGGAGGATTCAATATCTGGATAGTATCATCACCTTAAATCAATCTATTCAACTCTCAATTTCTCTCTATTTTCAATTATTAAGTTAATCACCTTTAATTACAAAATTTCACAAAACTATTGAGTCGCTAAACAACAGTTAAAATTTGCACTAGTACTTAGCCTTGTCCTCAGTGGAATGATAACTCACTCACTACTTTATTACTTGAGTTACCCGTGCACTTGCTATAACACCCCTATACCCCGTATACACACACTACATACACCTGTAATATACGTATACCGAATACAGTTGTGCTACAGTTTATAATAAGCAAACCGATCTTTCAATTTAACAACATTATAAGAAAACTTAAAACATTCAAATCATATTATAAAGTACAATAGATAAAACATTTATTTGATACGCAGTGGAAAATATAGCGGTATGTACAAATACATATACATCAAAATCCATGTTTTACAAAACATAAAAGTTATACATTTTTGGCAATTTGTCTTTGATCTTTAAGCCCTCTATCAATGCTTCGGAATCTAGACTCAACTCGGTCTAGTGGAACTCTCTGGTTCTACCCTGTCACCTGCGCGATGAACCACAATCGCGCTAAGCCAACGGCTTAGTGGTACAAACCATGATAACAATATGCTTTAATGCAATGTTAATGTCATACATTCAAGCAATAGAGATCATATTCAAAAATGCTATATTTCATAACAATACATTTTATTATCTTATTCAATTGTTTTACCATTTATGATTCACATTGAAACAAAGACAAGCATGGGCCCAAAAGACACTAATATGTTATTCAAAGTTCAGAGTTACTGCTTTGGTCCATAATCACAATCATCAAGCCCGTAGGCGATACATATATATATATATCTATCCATGGATAGTGTAACAGACCCAGTCTCTTGGACCTAAACCCGGCTAGACTATTACTGTTTTTGAGGCTTACGACCCAGTCTTTTCACCCCAAAAACAACATATTTCACATTTTTCAGCTGGACTCGGCTTACGATATGGTCTTTTCACCTATCCAGCGATTCATAGGCATGCCGCCAAACTCAGAACTCTGAAAATTGAATAACATATTAAGCACACATTTATTTCATTTATCTCTTTATCATTTTCTTTCTCAATTCATTTCTCATTTCATATTCCATAATCAAATAGGCAACCATGCCCCAATTATTTCATTTGCACTATCATAGCCAACAACAATGGCTTCACATCTCATCATATTTCAATTCACATTAAAGCAATTCATCATTAAAGTATAGATAACCAAATGCATTGAACATACATTTTAAATGATCATCATATCTTCCACATTATACAATCATAACATTAATCTAATATATTAACAATGTAATAAATTACTTAACACATTTACAACCAAATGTGTTAAGTCTCAAAATCATGTAAATGTATGCAACTATGTAAGTTTGTACTTACCTCAAGAACAACTCACACCAATCTATACACTTCCTTTTTCAAGAATTCTCAACACTTAGGTTAGGGCAACTCAACCTCTTCACAACCTAATGCAAAAAGAATAATACACACTTATTTAACAATACACATGAATTCCAATATAATTATTCACCTATTAGTCTCATACTAGACCCATAGATCACAAATTATAAGCCAACACAACTATCTAGGACCCACGGTCGTGGCCTCACAATCCCACGGTTGTGGCCTCACAAACCCCCACGGTCGTGGGTTAGCAAACGAATCTGTCCAATTTGCTTAACACCCCCACGGTTGTGGCATCCAAGGGCCACGGGCATGGTTTCCAAAATGCTTCTGTTTCGGACCACACTCATGTATTCTATGCTTTCAACTCCATTAAACGCAAACACAATGAAAATCTAAGATAAAGAATTAATCAAACTCAATATTTATATCAATCACCAAGTCACAACTCTTACTCTTTCAACACCAACCTAATTCCTTTTCTTCAATTCAATTCCAAAACCACAATCAATTAAACCCAACACACTCAAACACACAACAACCAAACATACTCATGCTCTTAATAATCCAACACCAAACTCAAACACAACTTAAAATAAAACAAGAGAATCAGGAGGAAACTTACCAAAGTTAATGAAATTTCTTAGATTTCCAACTTAATCACTTGAAATCTCCTTCAATCACAAGCTTAGAAAACTCAAAAACTCTCCTCCTCTCTTGCTTAGGTGATGCCCGGCCAACAAGGAAAAGAAAAGAAAAAGAAGAAGAAAATGAAGAAACAAAGAGGCAAAGTCAAACACTCTTCTCCACTTAAACCTCCACCAAGCAAATTAAATAATATAATAATCAAATATATCCTCTTCCACTCACTTATTTTCCTTTTTATTAATTTAATTAATTTGATAAATAAATAAATCTTCTTTTGACCATTTAATAATTTGACTTGTATATGTTGTATATATCTATATATATACAACATATACACTCTTCTCTTCTTATCTTTTATCTCTTCTCACTTAACATATACACTTAATCAAATACAACAATAATTCCAAAACTTTTAGGGTATACTTTGGGATATTACAATTCTCCCCCTCTAAAAAGAAATTTCGTCCTCGAAATTACCTGATATCAAGTCTGAAACAACTGAGGATACTGTTCTCGCATCGCTTGCTCATTCTCCCAAGTTGCTTCTTCCTTCGCATGATTCTTCCAAAGAACTTTCACTAGTGGCTCTTTCTTATTTCTCAACTCTTTCACTTCATGTGCTAAAATAGCAACTGGTTCTTCTTCGAAAGTCAGATCTGGACTCACCTCAATAAATTCAACGGACAGAACATGAGATGGGTATGATCTGTACCTCCGCAGCATAGAAACATGGAAGACATTGTGAATTCTATCCAACTCAGGCGGCAAAGTAAGTCGATAAGCAACTGGTCCAACTCTTTCCAATACTTCATAAGGTCCAATAAAACAAGGACTTAGCTTCCCTTTTCTGCCAAATCTCAAAATCTTTTTCCAAGGAGACACTTTCAAAAATACTTTATCTCTAACATCAAACTCTATATCTCTCCTCTTCAAATCTGAATAAGATTTCTGTCGATCTGAAGCTGCTTTCAACCGATCCCGAATTATTTTCACTTTCTCATTTGTCTCATTAATCAAATCGGGACCAACCAATTTGCCTTCTCCAACTTCATTCCAACATAGAGGCATCCTGCATCTTCTACCATACAATGCCTCATAAGGCGCCATTCTAATACTAGATTGATGACTGTTGTTGTAAGTAAATTTCATCAATGGCAAGAGTTTGTCCCAACTTCTAGAGAAATCAATGATACAGCTTCTCAACATGTCCTCTAAAATTTGTATCACTCTCTCTGACTGCCCATCTGTCTGCGGATGAAAAGCAGTGCTAAAGTGCAATCGAGAACCCAAAGCAGCATGCAAACTCTTCCAAAACCTTGAAGTAAACCGAGGATCTCGATCAGACACTAAAGAAATTGGAACTCCATGCAACTTCACTATCTCACTGACATACAACTCAGCCAACTTCTCAAGAGAATAGTCCATCCGAACTGGAAGGAAATGAGCTGCCTTCGTCAACCGATCAACAATCACCCAAATTGCATCATGCTTCTTCTCAGTCAATGGCAAACCAGTCACAAAATCCATTGTTACACACTCCCACTTCCATTCAGGCACTGATAAAGGTTGAAGCAACCCAGTTGGAACTTGATGCTCAGCTTTCACCCTCTGACAAGTGAGACATTTAGATACAAACTCCGCTATGTCTCTTTTCATACCTGACCACCAATAATGTTGCTTCAAATCCTGATACATCTTGGTACTCCCAGGGTGCATAACAAAAACCGACTGATGTGCTTCCTCTAAAATAATCTTTCTCAATCTAGCATCATTAGGAACACACAGTCTATCTTTGCACCAAAGGCTACCATCGCTTCTCACATGGAAATCTCGGCTCTCCCCATTTTGGCAATTTGACACAACTTTCTGAATTTTCTCATCTGCCAATTGAGCCTCTTTAATCTGGTCCAACAACACCGGTCTCAATTGCAACTGAGCCAACAATGCACCATCATTACATGATTTAAAACTAGCATGCAACGCTCTCTACTCAACAAGCAACGAGAGCAAATAAGCAGTCAAACCTGCCAAAGACTTCCAACTCAAGGCATCAGCAACAACATTCGCCTTACCAGGATGATAATCAATCAAACAGTCGTAGTCTTTGATCAATTCCAACCACCGTCTCTGCCGAAGATTCAGCTCTCTCTGAACACCCAAGTATTTCAAACTCTTATGATCCGTATAGATAAAACACTTCTCCCCATACAAATAGTGTCGCCAAATCTTCAAAGCAAAAACTATAGCTGCTAACTCCAAATCACGCATCGGGTAATTCAACTCATGCGGCTTCAACTGCCGAGAAGCATAAGCTATGACTCTACCCTCTTACATCAAGACACATCCTAAACCATTATATGAAGCATCACTGTAAATCACATATGGTTTATCTTCCACAGGCAAAGTAAGAACAGGAGCTTGAGTCAACATCTCCTTCAACTGCTCAAAGCTTGCTTGACACTGATCTGTCCACACAAATCTAACTCCTTTCCAAAGTAATCTGGTGAGTGGAGTAGCTATCAAAGAAAAACCCTTCACAAATCATCTATAATAGCCTGCCAAACCCAGAAAACTTCTAACTTCAGTCACTGACTTCGGTGGACTCCAATTCAAAATGGCCTCAACTTTACTCGGATCAACTCTTATACCATCTGCTGACACTATATGACCCAGAAAAGTCACTTGATCAAGCCAAAACTCACACTTCGACAGCTTAGCATACAATTGCTTCTCTCTCAAAGTCTGCAATACAATCCGCAAATGCTTGTCATGATCCTCTTCATTACGCGAATATACCAAAATATCATCAATGAAAACCACCACAAACTGATCTAGATAGGGCCTAAACACCCTATTCATCAAATCCATGAAAGCTGCAGGTGCATTCGTTAACCCAAAAGGCATCACTAAAAACTCATAATGCCCATATCTTGTGCGGAAAGCTGTCTTAGGAACATCTTCCTCTCTGATTCTCAACTGATGGTACCCTGATCTCAAATCAATCTTGGAGAAAACTGCTGCTCCCTTCAACTGATTAAAGAGATCATCTATTCTAGGCAAAGGATACTTATTCTTGATGGTCACTTTATTCAACTGCCTATAATCAATGCACAATCTCAAAGTACCATCCTTCTTCTTCACAAACAAAACAGGAGCTCCCCACGGAGAAACACTAAGGTGAACAAACCCTTTATCTAATAACTCCTGTAACTGCACCTTCAACTCTCTCAACTCAGCAGGTGCCATTCGATAGGGAGTAATAGAGATGAGAGTGGTACCAGGCAATAAATCGATACCAAACTCAACCTCTCTCTCAGGGGGTAACCCTGGCAACTCCTCAGGAAACACATCTGGGAATTCAGCAACTGTGGGTATACTGTCAAGTTGAGAACCCACTATTCTGGTATCTACAACATGAGCAAGATAAGCATCACACCCTTTCTGAATCATCCTCCTAGCTGCAACAGCTGAAACAAACATGGATGCAAGTTGTCTCTGCTCACTAGATACCATCACATCTCTACCATCACCGGTTCTCAGGGTAACACACTTCTTCTGACAATCTACTACAGCTCCATGCTTAAACAACCAATCCATGCCTAAAAGTAAATCATACTCCTTAAAAGGCATTTCAATCAAATCCCCCAAAAACTCTTCACCTTGCACCACAACTGAACTATCTCGGTGCACCTTGCTAACAACCACACTATGCCCTAAAGGATTTTTCACCAAGACATCAAATCCTAGGGACTCTGAATGCAATTTAGTCATAGGCAAAATAGATGCACTAATGTATGAATGTGTAGATCCTGGATCAATCAAAGCAAGAATTGAAATGCCAAATAAATAAAATGTACCCGCAATAACTGCTGAAGCATCCGGCTGCCTCTGCATCACATACACTCGCTGAGAAGGCCCAACCTCATCTGGCCTACTACCTCTAGATGTAGAGCCCCCTCTTTAACTGAACCCAAGTCTACCACCTCTACTAAAACCTCTGCTACTACGACCTCCTCTCACACTAGGTCGAGAAACTGCAGAATCTGCCTGCCTATGCTCCTGCATCTCAGGACAATCTCTAATGAAATGGTTAGACGATCCACATCTAAAACACACAGCTGATCCACCAATCTTCCAAGAAACACCCCCATGAATCCTATCACAATGAACACATGTAGGTGGAGCAGACCTCTAAACCACTGGAGTCGGAGCACTAGCTACAGAAACTGTAGGTCTCAATCTCTGCCTCTGATGTGGTACTGACCTAACAGGCTGCCTCTGGCCCCTACTGAACCTCTAAAAATGATCTCCTCGACCTCTCTTTACAGATGAAGACCTTGCCTCAAATTGGGGTCTCCTAACTCGGGTCTCCTCTTCAGTAGCAGCTGCTGCAATAGCCTGTGCTCTGTCAACACTTCTGGCTGCTGCAACAAGCTGGGAAAGATCCTGATACTGGGAACCAGCAACAATACACATAATAGAGGGCCTCAACCCCTCCTCAAATCTCCTGCACCGATCTATCTCATCTGAAATAATCCCACTGGCATAATGACTCAACCGGATGAACTCTATCTCATACTATGTCACCGTCCGGTTATCCTGCCTCAAATTTAGAAACTCCATCTTCTTAGCATCCTTATACTCCCTCGGAGTATACTTCTGTTCAAACTCCCATAGAAAATCACCATAAGACAAAGTCGGTGGATCATCCATGGCATGGGGAATCGTCTTCCACCAATCATAAGCATCTCTCTGCAGAAGAGATCTAGCATAATCAAACTTCTCTTCAGGAGTGGCTTGCAACTGGATAAATATCCTCTGAACTCTATCCAACTACTGTTCAGCTACAGCAGGATCTGTAGTACCAAAGAAATCTTCAGCCCCATACTTCCTCAATTTATCATAATGTCTCACCGGCACGCTGTGGTGGCGGTGGCGGCTGCACTGGAGCTTGCCTCAACAATTCTATCACATGTCTTAACCAAACTGGCGGAACCTCATCAGCAGCTGATCTCTCTGGCACAAGGGTAGGTGCTTCTCCAGTTCTATCAACCCTAGCTCCATCTCTACCCTCTTCAGGAGCTACACTCTCTGCACTACCTTCTAAAGACTGACGTGACTGAGACGCCATCACTACCTATATCTGCAAACACAACAGAATATACCTCATCAAAGATCAAAGACTGCCAATCCCAAAACATGTATCTTATTTAAAAACCAACTTTAAAAATCAAAATATTCTTTTTCTTACAATTGACCTAGGTTGAGAATCTCAAACCTAGGCTCTGATACCAAAACAGTTGTAACACCCCTATACCCTGTATACGCACACTACATACACCTGTAATATATGTATACCGAATACAGTTGTGCTACAGTTTATAATAAGCAAACCGATCTTTCAATTTAACAACATTATAAGAAAACTTAAAACATTCAAATCATATTATAAAGTACAATAGATAAAACATTTATTTGATACGCAGCGGAAAATATAGCGGTATTTACAAATACATATACATCAAAATCCATGTTTTACAAAACATAAAAGTTATACATGTTTGGCAGTTTGTCTTTGATCTTTAAGCCCTCTATCAACGATTTAGAATCTAGACTCAACTCGGTCTAGCGGAGCTCTCTGGTTCTACCTTGTCACCTGCGCGATGAACCACAATCGCGCTAAGCCAACGGCTTAGTGGTACAAACCATGATAACAATATGCTTTAATGCAATGTTAATGTCATACATTCAAGCAATAGAGATCATATTCAAAAATGCTATATTTCATAACAATACATTTTATTATCTTATTCAATTGTTTTACCATTTATGATTCACATTGAAACAAAGACAAGCATGGTCCCAAAAGACACTAATATGTTATTCAAAGTTCAGAGTTATTGTTTTGGTCCATAATCACAATCATCAAGCCCGTAGGCGATACATATATATATATATATATATATCTATCCATGGATAGTGTAACAGACCTAGTCTCTTAGGCCTAAACCCGGCTAGACTGTTATTGTTTTTGAGGCTTATGACCCAGTCTTTTCACCCCAAAAACATCATATTTCACATTTTTCAGCTGGACTCAGCTTACGACCCGGTCTTTTCACTTATCCAGTGATTCATAGGCATGCCGCCAAACTCAAAACTCTGAAAATTAAATAACATATTAAGCACACATTTATTTCATTTATCTTTTTATCATTCTCTTTCTCAATTCATTTCTCATTTTATATTCCATAATCAAATAGGCAACCATGCCCCAATTATTTCATTTGCACTATCATAGCCAACAACAATGGCTTCACATCTTATCATATTTCAATTCACATTAAAGCAATTCATCTTTAAAGTATACATAACTAAATGCATTGAACATACATTTTAAATGATCATCATATCTTCCACATTATACAATCGTAACATTAATCTAATATATTAACAATGTAATAAATTACTTAACACATTTACAACCAAATGTGTTAAGTCTCAAAATCATGTAAATGTATGCAACTATGTAAGTTTGTACTTACCTTAAGAACAACTCACACTAATCTATACACTTCCTCTTCCAAGAATTCTCAACACTTAGGTTAGGGAAACTCAACCTCTTCACAACCTAATGCAAAAAGAATAATACACACTTATTTAACAATACACATGAATTTCAATACAATTATTCACTTATTAGGCTCATACTAGACCCATAGATCACAAATTATAAGCCAACACAACTTTCTAGGACCCATGGTCATGGCCTCACACCCCCACGGTCGTGGCCTCACAACCCCACGGTCGTGGCCTCACAAACCCCCACAGTCGTGGGTTAGCAAACGAATCTGTCCAATTTGCTTAACACCCCCACGGTCGTGGCATCCAAGGGCCACGGGCGTGGCATCCAAAATGCTTCTGTTTCGGACCACACTCATGTATTCTATGCTTTCAACTCCATTAAACATAAACACAATGAAAATCTAAGATAAAGAATTAATCAAACTCAATATTTACATCAATCACCAAGTCACAACTCTTACTCTTTCAACACCAACCTAATTCCTTTTCTTCAATTCAATTCCAAAACCACAATCAATTAAACCCAACACACTCAAACACACAACAACCAAACATACTCATGCTCTTAATAATCCAACACCAAACTCAAACACAACTTAAAATAAAACAAGAGAATCAAGAGGAAACTTACCAAAGTTAATGAAATTTCTTAGATTTCCAACTTAATCACTTGAAATCTCCTTCAATCACAAGCTTAGAAAACTCAAAAACTCTCCTCCTCTCTTGCTTAGGTGATGCCCGGCCAACAAGGAAAGAAAAGAAAAAGAAGAAGAAAATGAAGAAACAAAGAGGCAAAGTCAAACACTCTTCTCCACTTAAACCTCCACCAAACAAATTAAATAATATAATAATCAAATATATCCTCTTCACTCACTTATTTTCCTTTTTATTAATTTAATTAATTTGATAAATAAATAAATCTTCTTTTGACCATTTAATAATTTGACTTGTATATGTTGTATATATCTATATATATACGAACTCTTCCACAAGATGTACTATTAGCTTACCAACATTTTAAAGCCCACTTAAATCCTACACCATTTGAGAGGAATTTTCCTCCTCTACTTTTTTTTTGCTTAAATTTCAATATACCTTGGGTATATCAATGGTATTTTGACTACTCATTTCAGTCAGGTACCAGTATCCCTGTTATATTAAGAAAATCTAAAGTCAAGTGGTGGCATGCCTTTCACAATTCTACCACTATTGAAACTGTTTAACTATGTAAACAGTTCACTTTTTCCTGGTATCAGAGCCATCTTCTTTTAGGGGTGGTAGTAGATAGATATAGAACTGTTTACATAGTTAAATTTTTGACTTTTAGATTTAGAAGTGGACTTAGTGTTGTCTAGGTATTGGATATGCAGTAAGACCCGTGTTAGCCGACGGACAGGCATTTAGGGCAGTAAGTCAGTGGTCGCTACCAAAACCAACATTAATAAACTTTAAAAATCTATTTTTCAAAAATTTAAAAATGGAACCATTTCTATGTAAATCTTCTAGTACAACTAAATCAGATAGTTCTGAGTCATCAGAAGTTAAAAGGATAGTTAACAAAAATGAAGTAATTTTAGAAGATTTTAATAAAGCAATTGATAATTGGGTAATACCAAAGATAGATAAAGAACAGATTTATAAAATACCAAAATTAAACATATTTAAAAATGATTATATAATTAAAGCTGAAGAAAGAGATGTACAGTTAAGTAAACCATTTGAAAAAATAACTTTACTTTCTGCAGAGTCAATAAAGCATCATAAAAGTAAAAAATACAAGTATATACATATAGGACTCGTACAAATAGGTATAAAACATTTAACTAGAGAAGGATTAAATACTAATATTCTGGCTGTGGTCAGAGATGCTAGGTTTGTAAATTTTAATGACTCACTATTAGGAACTATAGAAACCAGTCTGAGTAGTGGTCCAATTTCATTTGATTGCTTCCCAGATATAACAATTTCATTAAATGATCCAAATATATTAAAAAGTCTAGTATTAGAAATAAAAACACATAATTATAAAATGCTTGAAGGATCTATTCCTGTAGCATTAATGTATAAAATAAATTATAAAGCTATGGTATCAGCTTTTGCTACAAAATACATAATGCAACCTAAATTAGGAGAAACTAAATTTTTACAGACAGATTTAAGTAAAGCTAATACAGTAATTCCTAAGACTATTCAGTGGAAAGATATTAGTCTCCCTGATGAATGGATTTTAGAGGATGCTGTTCCTCTTCCTGAACCAAAGACTATAGTTAAACCCAATATAGAACTCCGTAAAATTGAACAGTATGAAGACGGTAAAGTTAAATTAAAATTTAGTAGACATAGTGTAAGCAGTAGGTATTTAGACTCTTCCTCCTCTGTATCAACAGTAGATATAGGTAGAGCCTCACAGTTACCTTCTGTAATATATGCTTCATATAAAGAAAATCAACCTAAACCTGTATTGCAAACAGTAGTAAAGCCTAGGTATTCTACATCAGATATACCTGAATCTAGTAATAAACTAAAAGGTGTAGACTATAGTACAACAGTACCACATTTATATTATAATCCAACAGGAACTATGAACCCTTTGGAACCAAATCCTAATTATAATCAACCTCAAAATATAGAACACTCACCTTCTCCACCTATGTCACCTACAGCCTCCTTTATGACGGGAAATGTAGAAAGCATGGATAGAGAATTAAATGTAATTAATAAAGAATTTATTTTTGATTATAATAAATTAAATAAAGAATTAACAGCAATTAAAAATAAAGATAAACTAGAAAATGTAATAAAAAAGGTAAAAGATTTTGAATCAGTTAAAGAAGAATATATTGACTTTATAAAACATTATGAAGTTAATATGAAATTCTTTGATTGGTTTAAAAGAATTTATAGAGGAAAACTTAAAACAGAGAAATTAATAAATCCAGTAACCATTAGAAATAAAAATACAGAATGGAAAGTAAAAGATAAAATTATACAGAGTGAACATCCACCTAAAGCATCAAGTGTATTTTTACATGGAGATAAAGAAATAAATATAGCACCATTTAAAATAGTATCTGAAGATGATCCTAATAGGAAAATATTAGAACAAAATAATTATAGTAATGCACATCTAATAAGTATAGGGCAACAATTAAACAGAATAGAAGACACTATTAAAGAAAGTAAAATAGTAAAAATTGAAAAAGATATAAAAGATAAAAAACTTAAATCTCATGTTTTTAAACCTTTTGAAGTTTCTAAAACAGGACAAAAAGAAGTAAAATCTAAAGATTCAGATTTTGTTAAAGCAATTAAAGAACAGTTAAGTAAAATTGACTCTTCTTCTGGGTCAAAACAGATAGTACAAGAAACACCTCAATCTAAAGCTTCTAAAACTATAAGTATAGTCACCCAAGAACAGGAATCAGAATCAGTTGAGGATTCTCAGCCTGAATATGAAGATATTGAAACATTTAGTAAAGCACTAGAGCCACAAATAAATCGTATAACATATAGTCAGTCTATAGTACCTAGAATGTCTGCCCCAGACTTAGGTATAACAGATAGACCAAATATCCTATCACAATATAAATATAATGCCTCTTCTCTCTATGAATGGAACATTGATAGTCTATCAGAATACAATATTCTGAGTCTTCTTCAACAGATGACAATGGCTGCCAATGCCTATAGAACCCAAACAGGAACTTCAGATAGAACTATAGCTGAACTTCTTATAGCTGGCTTTACAGGACAACTTAAAGGTTGGTGGGATAATCATCTCACCGATGAACAACATTTAGAAATTCTAAATGCTATAAAAACTTATGAGGATGGAATACCTATATTAGATGAGCTTGGTGATACTATTCAAGATGCAGTGGCAACACTAATCTTGACTATATCACTCCATTTTATAGGTGATCCTACTCATTTAAAGGATAAAATGGCAGAATTACTAAGTAATCTTAGATGCAAGAAACTTAGTGATTTTCAATTTTATAAAACAACTTTCCTAACTAGGATAATGCTTAGAGAAGATTCTAACCAGGCTTTCTGGAAAGAAAAATTCTTAGCAGGATTACCTTTCTTCGTAGGAGAAAAGGTTAGGAACCATATAAAACAGGAATTTGGAAACCCTATTCCTTATGACCTATTGACCTATGGACAACTATTTAGTATAATTCAAAAAGAAGGATTAAAGCTTTGTCAAGACATAAAACTTCAAAAATCATTAAAATATGAAATGAGAAAGACTAAACAAGAATTAGGTTCTTTCTGTAAACAATTTGATTATAGTATAACACAGAAACATAAAGATTGTAATGGACAGTGTTCTACTACAAGAAAATATAAAAAACCTTATAAAAAATATCATAAAAAGAGTTATAAGAAAAAACTTGATAAAGATGATTATTATAAGAAACAGAAACCCTATAAGCCTTACAAATATAGAAAACCTAGTAGAAAATCGTATAAACAAAAAGATAAAAAATTCACATCATATAAAGATTTAACATGTTATAAATGTGGAAGGAAAGGCCACACATCAAGATTTTGTAAATTTGATAAAAAAAATTACAAGAATTAAATTTAGAAGAATCTGTATTAAACAAAATTTATGAATTATACTTAGATTATTCAGATTCTGAAGAATATTCAGATTCTGAGGAAATAAATCAGATTGATGATATAGGATCGGAATCAAGTTCTGAATATAGTAGTAAATCATTAAATGTTTTAACTAAAGAACAAGAGTCTATATTAGAAGCAATAAAATTTATAAGTGATCCTAAAATCCAAGAAAAAATGTTAAATAAGATATTAGAAAATGATAAACCTAAAAATTCAATGTTACCTAGTACTACTAAACAAACTTATGATTTAACAACAATATTAAATAAGAATAAAACAGTAAAAAACAAACCAACTATAAATGATTTACAAAAAGAAATTAAAGAAATAAAATTAGAATTAAAAGAATTAAAAAATAGACAAGAACAAGATTCACAGATAATAAAATCTTTAATGAACTCAACTTCTTCTTCTGATGAAGAAGCTAAAGAAGATATTGAACAAGTAAATGGTAAAGAAACTGATAATGAAATCAGTTTAATTAATAAAGATAAAATTCCTGATAATTTAATTTTTATGTTGCATGAAATAACATCTAGGAAATATTTAATAAAAATAAAATTAAAATTCTCAGATAATTATAATATAGAAACTATAGCATTATTTGATACAGGAGCTGATTTAAACTGCATAAAACCTAGTTTAGTACCAAAGAGATTTTGGCATAAAACTAATGAAAGTTTATCTGCAGCAAATAAATCTAAATTAAATATACTTGGTAAAGCAGAAGCCTCAATAATAGATAAAAATTTAGAAATAAAGAATATATTTATTTTAACTAATATTCATCATATGGTAATCTTAGGAACACCATTTATGAATTTGATAACACCTTATTCAGTAAATGATGATAGTATAAGTTTTAAAGTTAGAAATCAAAAGATAATTTTCCCATTTTTAGAAAAACTTAAAAAGAGGAATTTGAATCTTTTAAAGGCACATTCAATAAATGAATTACAAATAAATGCACTTATAAAAGCAAAGTCTGAACAACTTTGTAATTTAAAAAATAATTATCATTTACAAAAAATAAATGAACAACTAAATAATAAATTTACACAAGAAAAAATTAATAAAATAAAGATACAAATAGAAAAAGATTTATGTGCTGATATTCCAAATGCATTTTGGAATAGAAAGCAACATATGGTCGATTTACCATATGAAATAGGCTTTGATGAAAAGTCTATTACAACTAAAGGTAGGCCCATTCAGATGGCGCCTGATTTAATTGAGTTTTGTAAAAAAGAAATAAATGATTTAGAAAATAAAGGATTAATAACTAAATCTAGAAGCCCTTGGTCTTGTGCTGCATTTTATGTTAACAAGGCCTCTGAAATAGAAAGAGGAGCATCTAGATTAGTAATAAATTATAAACCTTTAAATAAAGCTTTAAAATGGATTAGGTACCCTATTCCAAATAAAAAAGATTTATTAGGAAGATTATATAAAGCAAATATTTTTAGCAAATTTGATATGAAATCTGATTTTTGGCAAATTCAGATTAACCCTAAAGATAGGTATAAAACTGCATTCACTGTTCCATTTGGACAGTATGAATAGAATGTTATGCCTTTTGGTTTAAAGAATGCACCCTCTGAGTTTCAGAGAGTGATGAATGATATTTTTAACCCTTACACTAAATTTTGCATTGTTTATATTTATGATGTTTTAATATACTCAACAACTTTAGAAGAACATTTTAAACATTTAAAAACATTTTTTATGGTAATAAAACATAATGATTTAGTATTAAGTAAAACGAAGATGTCTCTGTTTCAAACTAAGACTAGGTTCTTAGGACATTAGATAGAACAGGGAATCATAGAACCTATAGAAAGAAACTTAGCCTTTGGGGATAAGTTTCCTGATCAGATTATTAATAAAGCTCAGTTACAAAGATTTTTAGGTTGTTTGAATTATGTTATAGAATTCTTTCCCAACCTAAATAGAACTATTAAAGAAAAACCCAGTTCCATGGACTGAGGTCCATTCTGGCATAGTTAGCCAAGTTAAAGACCTAGTTAGAACTATTCCTTGCCTATATATAGCTGATCCCTTAGCCTCCAAAATAGTAGAGACTGATGCATCAGATATAGGCTTTGGTGGGATTTTAAAACAGGTTAAAGAGGGTAGAGAAGCCATAGTCTAATTCTATTCAGGACATTGGAGCCCAACCCAATTATACTATTCAACTATAAAGAAAGAGATTTTGAGTATTGTTTTATGTATTTCAAAATTTCAATCTGATTTATTAAATCAAAAATTTCTATTGAGAATTGATTGTAAAAGTGCAAAAGATGTTTTGCAAAAAGATGTTAAAAACCTTGCCTCAAAATAGATTTTTGCTAGATGGCAAGCTATTTTGAGTATATTTGATTTTGATATAGAATTTATTAAAGGAGAAAATAATAGTTTACCTGATTTCCTTACTCGTGAATTCCTTCTCAGGAATCATGGGGAGAAAAAAGAAAACAGCCAATAAAGAGAAGGAAACCCTAAAAGATGACTCTCCTGAAGCCCTATCTGATCATTCAGATAGTATTGCAAACCCTAAAACTATAAAGTCTTGGGCTGATGCTGTCCAAGAAGAAGATAAAGTAAAAATAGAGCATTGGGTATCTCAGCTGGCCCAATCACCAGAAGTGATTAAAGCTCTCTTAAAGATGGGACATGAACCTCTTCCAGGGGTTCCAGGTAAAGATTCCTTAATCCCTTATTTAAAAAACCAAATCGAGATAGGAGAATCTTCTTCTCAAAAAACCCTATCTCAGAGTATTTCTAAAATTGAGTTGGATATTTCAAAACCTTCAACTCAAATTGTTTCAGCAAATTTTCCTTTAAAGCAAAAATCATTTTGGTATAATAAAAATTTTTGGTTTACAGAATTGATTCCTAATTTTGGGACTGTTCAACAGAACCCATGGTCTATAATTGAGTCTGTATATCCTAAAGGATGGTTTTTCAAACCAAAAGAATCTTCAAAACCCCAAGAATACTATCTTCATATTCTTGTGGATTCAGGCTCCTTATTTCTAAAGCACAATTACCTTCAGCAAGATAAGGCTATCATAGCCTATTCTTCTTTTAAAATAAAGAAAATTCTCCATCCTTCTGAATGGGGAAGACCTTTGCACATTCCTGTGCAATTTAAAACTCTTCCTTCTTTATCATGTTGTTCCTCATATAACTATTGGGACTATATAGAAGCCTGGACTAAAGCCTTGTTTTTCCAAAACCCTGGTAAAACCCATTCCTGGCTAATCTATTGTGAGACTAATTTAAAGATTAATAACCTCCCATCCTGGTTCGTTGACTGGTGGCATTATTGTGGAAATGATGAAAGAACTCTTCCATAAGATGTACTATTAGCTTACCAGCATTTTAAAGCCCACTTAAATCCTACACCATTTGAGAGGAAGTTTCCTCCTCTACTTCTTTTTTGCTTAAATTTCAATATACCTTGGGTATATCAATGGTATTTTGACTACTCATTTCAGTCAGGTACTAGTATCCCTGTTATATTGAGAAAATCTAAAGTCAAGTGGTGGTCTGCCTTTCGCAATTCTACCACTATTGAAACTGTTAAAGAATGGCTTCTTAAGAGAAACCATGGTGGTCTTGATCCAAGGCTACAAGCCTCTTTTGGAGCTCAAAGAGCCCAGAATATTGCCCTTCTTGCAGCTGCCAAGACTACAGAAGAATATAAAGCCTTAATGGAACAGATGGTTGGGTCTCTTCCCTCAACATTTGAGCCCGTTAAGCCCAGTAGAACCTGCTCTGCTGGATCTTCAAATAAAGCCCAAACTAAAGTCTCTAAAGCTTCATCCAGAAGAAGAAAATCTCCTTCCTCTTCTTCGGATTCCTCTTCATCATCCATGACGTCATCTTCCACTAAGACATCTGACTCGGATTACTGTCCCAGTAACGAGGATGATTGCTATGGTATATTGTCTCCCATCAGAGTAAAAAGTAAAGAAAAAATAAAAAAGAATAAAGAAAAAGAAAAAGAGAGAAAAGAAAAGAAAAAAGATAAAGAAAAAAGAAAAGAAAAAGAAAAAAGAAAAAGTAAAGAAAAAGAAAAGAAAAATAAAGAAAAGAAAAAAGAAAAAGAAAAGAAAAGTAAAAAGAAAATTGAGTCAGAATCTGACTCAGATTCGTCTGATTAAAGGCAGGAGAAACCTAATTTCTCCACTCAGAATTTTAAAGTCAATAAAGACTGTGCCCACTGACAAGATACTGTTCATCTACAATATTCACCAGAGGGATTCCAACAGTAAAGTCAGAAGAACTGTTCATCCACAGTTTCCAACAGTAAAGCCAACAGTACCCCAGATAAGGTACTATTCATCCACAGTTCCAGACGCGTGAAGTTACAGTAAAAGCAAATAGTAATGACAGATTACTATTCATATACAGTGCCAAAGCATGTGAGAAGAACAGTGGAATTTTAAAGCCTCTGTCTATATAATGAAGCTCATTCTGAAGGTAAAGGGGATCCGAAACACTTCTCTCTCAACACAAAAGACATACAAGAACCTCTTAGCCTAGTTTTAGCTTCTCCCCTCCTTTCTTCTTTCATTTACTATTCTTCCACCTCTGTACTCCACACCTATTGATCTCCTTGTATAAGGTAGTCTTAGTTTATAACTTATAATTTATATTTTGTATTCTTATTTTATTCTGTATTATATTTTGTTTTCATTTATTTAAATAAATTTAAATTTTTATATCTCATTTCTCTCATCCATCTATAAGTATGCTCTACTTTGATTCTTGCAAGCAAAAAACGAGCAAGTTGAGCTTGATTTGGAATTAAATCATCAGAAATTATATTTGCACTACTTACAGACTGAAAAGGACCTCTATATTCTATCCTTTTCTGTCTTTCTTCTCTCTATACTCTACGCTGTATACTTATACGGGATCCGTATATTTATACCAGAAATAGTATAACTAGGTATAGTAAAAAATATAGACATAAGAGTGTGTATTGACTAAAATATTCTAGACTTAAGGTACAAAATTATTATTTATATATTTATATGTTTTTAATATATGCTTTTAAATTATTTCTGTAATTTATTATATTCTTTTACATTTCGTTTTTGTATATTAATCATTAATGCATATTTAAGAAACTTCTAACACTTGAGGCGGAAACGTTCTGTGATACTGAATGGAAGTTGTTTCTTAAATCATCATTTGAATTTATTTTAATATATTCTTTTACATTCTATTTCTTATTTATTATTTTTAATTAATCTGTTTATATTTATGTTAATTATTTATTGTTTTTATTAAAGCCTTTTAATATTAGTTCATCCCCTGTAAACGGTCCTTTCACTTTTTCCTGTAAACTTAGTGTTGTCCAGGTATTGGATATGTCGTAAGACCCGTGTCAGCCGATGGATAGACATTTAGGGCAGTAAGTCAGTGGTCGCTACCAAAACCAACATTAATAAACTTTAAAATCTATTTTTCAAAAATTTAAAAATGGAACCATTTCTATGTAAATCTGCTAGTACAACTAAATCAGATAGTTCTGAGTCATCAGAAGTTAAGAGGATAGTTAACAGAAATGAAGTAATTTTAGAAGATTTCTCAACTTGCTCGTTTTTTGCTTGTAAGAATCAAAGCAGAGCATACTTATAGATGGATGAGAGAAATGAGATACCAAAATTTAAATTTATTTAAATAAATGTAAACAAAATATAATACAGAATAAAATAAGAATACAAAATATAAATTATAAGTTATAAACTAAGAATACCTTATACAAGGAGATCAATAGGTGTGGAGTACAGAGGTGGAAGAATAGTAAATGAAAGAAGAAAGTGTAACACCCCAATACTCCATATAAATACTATACATATACCTAGTATACATACAGTAAGTATATAAAGTATAAGGATGCCACTTTTCTTTTTACCTTTCAATACCTGTAACAAAATTCAAACCATAATAGGTCAATTTAAAGAACACTTACAAATTATTGTCTTTATCAAAACTTCATTTATACATATAATATAACATACTTAAAGTGGATACATGTATGCATTACCCTCTAGTTGGTCTCTACAAAATCTTACTCTTCTCGTGGCATACCAAAAGACTTCATATCTTCCACCAAGCTACCTGCGCGATAATACATCCGCGCTAAGCTCGAAAGCTTAGTAGTAGAATTATAAAATACAAACATATATCATGGAAACACTAACATATAAAGATATCTCAATTCCATATACTTTTAGTTCTTATTAAGTTTATCCCTATTCATTTGCACCTTTCATATCTTTCAACTAATCTCATATCTTATACACATATAAACATAACATTTCTACCAAGTCCAACCCATCACTAATATTCACAATCAACATCTCAATACACGCATTATACATCATACTAATCATAAGTCACATTTCCAATTAAGACAATCATTGTCATCAACCACAATTCATCAATTGAATTCACAATCAATGCTAATACACACATTATACATCATACCAATCATAACATTTCTTTATTCACAATTCAACATTAATGATTCATCACTAGTGCTCATAATCAATATTTCAACGCACATATTACATATCATCAATCACATGTCCAATGAAGTATACCAAAGATTTCATTATCCATTTCTTTCAACATTTGTATATCACATTGACAACAAAGACAGACTCGGGCCCAACAGACACCACTATGTTATTCAGAGTTCAGAGTTACTGCTTTGGTCTATAATCATAATCATCAAGCCCGTAGGCATCATATATCAATATTTATATCCATGGATAGTGTAACAGACCCAGTCTCTTGGACCATCAACTCATCATGAGGAGATCCTCAACCCGGCAAGACTGTTACCAATCATATATTTCATATTCACAATTCTCATAGTGTAACAGACCCAGTCTCTTGGACCTCAATTCAACTCAATTTGAAGAGATCCTCAACCCGGCAAGACTGTTACCTTTTTCATTTTATAGGCATGCCTCCAAACCCAGAACTCTGAAGACTGAATAACACATTAAACACATATTTCACTTATTGTTTCATTATCAATTTCAATCTCAATGTTCATTATCATCTAGGCAAACATGCCTTATTTCTTTCAATTAGATCATCATAGCCAATCACAATGGCTTCATCTCACATTTGAATCATCATGGCCAATTACAATGGCTTCACAACATATCATATCTCAATCCATATGATACATATAACATCATTGCTATAACATTACAAAGTACCTTATTCATATAGCACAATACAATTCACAAGATTCATAATACACAAAACATAGTATTGTTCATATAGTATCATGTGCATCATCATTATAATACTCAACATCAATTACATTAACCAAATGAACATATCATTATTCAATCACATGATTCACATTATACATATAGCATCATTGCTATAACATTACAAAGTACATTAAAGTAATTCTTCATAAAAGTGTTTATCATAATAAATTTGCATAGCTCATACCTTGTTGAATGATCCTCTTCTCTTTCACACTATACAAGTCACATTAGATTAACAATGTAATAATTTACCTAATATCATTCAATTATACTCAATCAATTGTATTCTCATACATTAATATTCATCAAATCATTCACATCTTTCATTTTCCCATAACACAATTATATATATACATATCATTAATGATATAAACAAATCAAAATACATTAGTGATATGCATTAACAATGCAATCATGCAACATTGGTACTTACCTTAATAACATTTCACACCACTCTAAACTCTTCTCCACTCAATAGTTCTTCACTTCACAAATTAGGGCAATTCAACCTCTTCACAACCTAATCCAAAAGGAATATTAGCAAAATGACCATATGAATAGTACATTCTGGTTTTAGACTCCATTTTATCCTTATTTTGAAAAATTGTATAAAATAATCTACTTGACTAAAAATTCTAAAATTTTTACAGAATTTAGTTTTGTATCTTAAAATCATTCCTTTAAAATTTCAGATCAAACTTAACACAAAATCCTGGTCAAATAGTTCACCTAACCAGACTGCCCCAATTGCCCTGCATCCTGGCAGCAGTTCTGAACTTTGTGAATTCCATAAATCAAATTCAATCAACGTGGTTCCAAATTATTTTTCTCAAATACTAGACTCACTAAGCAACAACATATCCAAAATTCAATTGGATATGATTTTTCTACATTTTATTAAAAATCCCGAAATATAGCTGTCTCAGTTAAGGTACCTGCTGGAACAGGTCTAATAAAAATAATCTTTCTAAACTCATAACCATTCCAAAATCGAATCAACATATTTTTCAGTCATTCTAGACTCATAGAGGCACAACATATCAAAAATTCACTTCAAGAAAATTTTTCTATAATTAATTAAAAATCATACAAGTCACAGCCTTTACTAATTGTAAAACAGAAAAATATTCACTAAACACAACTCTTACTCTTCCATCACCAACACCAATTTAACTTCTTATTTTAAAATCAATTTCAACTCTAATCAACAAATCATCAACACACTTAATCATACTATCAATAACCCTAACTCAACTCACACACATCTTCAAAAATAACAAAGGCAAACAAGAGAAAACTTACTAAAATCATGAAATTCTTGAAATTCCAACTTGTATACTTGAGATCTTCCTTCACTTTTGAGCTTAAAATTCCAAAATCATCACTTGCTCTCTTGCTTTCCTTTGTCTTTGAGTGAGCCGGCCATCAACAAGAAGAAGAAGAAGAAATGATGAAGAAAACACAAAGTCAATAGGCATTAAATACCCTTCCAAAAGAAAATTACTAAACTACCTTCAACCATATAACTAAACCTTTGTCTTTTACAAGCCCATGTTGGTAATTTCACAATCACAAATAAAATATCCTCTTCCCTTGACCAAGCCCTTTGACCAACTTATATTATATATATATGACCATATACACAACATATACACTTCACTCTACACAATGCTTTTCTTCAAACAACATAATTACCACTTATCAATCACACACTCAATTCAATAATAACAACATTATCATAACTTCTAAGCACACTTAGGGATATTACAGAAAGGAAGGGAGAAGCTAAAACTAGGCTAAGAGGTTCTTGTATGTCTTCTGTGTTGAGAGAGAAGTGTTTCGGATCCCCTTTACCTTCAGAATGAGCTTCATTATATAGACAGAGGCTTTAAAATTCCACTGTTCTTCTCAAATGCTTTGGCAATGTATATGAATAGTAACCTGTCATTACTATTTGCTTTTACTGTACCTTCACGCGTCTGGAACTGTGGATGAATAGTACCTTGTCTTGGGTACTGTTGGCTTTACTGTTGGGGACTGTGGATGAACAATTCTTCTGACTTTACTGTTGGAATCCTTCTGGTGAATACTGTAGATGAACAATAACTTGTCAGTGGGCACCGTCTTTATTGACTTTAAAATTCTGAGTGGAGAAATTAGATTTCTCCTGCCTTTAATCAGACGAATCTGAGTCAGATTCTGACTCAATTTTCTTTTTACTTTTCTTTTCTTTTTCTTTTTTCTTTTTCTTTATTTTTCTTTTTTCTTTTTCTTTTTCTTTTTCTTTATTTTTTATTTTTTCTTTTTCTTTTCTTTTTTCTTTATCTTTTTTCTTTTCTTTTCTCTCTTTTTCTTTTTCTTTATTCTTTTTTATTTTTTCTTTACTTTTTACTTTGATGGGAGACAATATACCATAGCAATCATCCTCATTACTGGGACAGTAATCCGAGTCAGATGTCTCAGTGGAAGATGACGTCATGGATGATGAAGAGGAATCCAAAGAAGAGGAAGGAGATTTTCTTCTTCTGGATGAAGCTTTAGAGACTTTAGTTTGGGCTTTATTTCAAGATCCAGCATAGCAGGTTCTACTGGGCTTAACGGGCTCAGATGTTGAGGGAAGAGACCCAACCATCTGTTCCATTAAGGCTTTATATTCTTCTGCAGTCTTGGCAGCTACAAGAAGGGCAATATTCTGGGCTCTTTGAGCTCCAAAAGAGGCTTGTAGCCTTGGATCAAGACCACCATGGTTTCTCTTAAGGAGTCATTCTTTAATAGTTTCAATAGTGGTAGAATTGTGAAAGGCAGACCACCACTTGACTTTAGATTTTCTCAATTAACAGGGATACTGGTACCTGACTGAAATGAGTAGTCAAAATACCATTGATATACCCAAGGTTTATTGAAATTTAAGCAAAAAAGAAGTAGAGGAGGAAAATTCCTCTCAAATGGTGTAGGATTTAAGTGGGCTTTAAAATGCTGGTAAGCTAATAGTACATCTTGTGGAAGAGTTCTTTCATCATTTCCACAATAATGCCACCAGTCAACGAACCAGGATGGGAGGTTATTAATCTTTAAATTAGTCTCACAATAGATTAGCCAGGAATGGGTTTTACCAGGGTTTTGGAAAAACAAGGCTTTAGTCCAGGCTTCTATATAGTCCCAATAGTTATATGAGGAACAACATGATAAAGAAGGAAGGGTTTTAAATTGCACAGGAATGTGCAAAGGTCTTCCCCATTCAGAAGGATGGAGAATTTTCTTTATTTTAAAAGAAGAATAGGCTATGATAGCCTTATCTTGCTGAAGGTAATTGTGCTTTAGAAATAAGGAGCCTGAATCCACAAGAATATGAAGATAGTATTCTTGGGGTTTTGAAGATTCTTTTGGTTTGAAAAATCATCCTTTAGGATATAAAGACTCAATTATAGACCATGGGTTCTGTTGAACAGTCCCAAAATCAGGAATCAATTATGTAAACCAAAAATTTTTATTATACCAAAATGATTTTTGCTTTAAAGGAAAATTTGCTGAAACAATTTGAGTTGAAGGTTTTGAAATATCTAACTCAATTTTAGAAATACTCTGAGATAGGGTTTTTTGAGAAGAAGATTCTCCTATCTCGATTTGGTTTTTTAAATAAGGGATTAAGGAATCTTTACCTGGAACCCCTGGAGGAGGTTCATGTCTGATCTTTAAGAGAGCTTTAATCACTTCTGGTGATTGGGCCAGCTGAGATACCCAATGCTCTATTTTTGCTTTATCTTCTTCTTGGACAGCATCAGCCCAAGACTTTATAGGTTTAGGGTTTGCAATACTATCTGAATGATCAGATAAGGCTTTAGGAGAATCATCTTTTAGGGTTTCCTTCTCTTTATTGGCTGTTTTCTTTTTTCTCCCCATGATTCCTGAGAAGGAATTCACGAGTAAGGAAATCAGGTAAACTATTATTTTCTCCTTTAATAAATTCTATATCAAAATCAAATATACTAAAAATAGCTTGCCATCTAGCAAAAATCTGTTTTGAGGCAAGGTTTTTAACATCTTTTTGCAAAACATCTTTAGCACTTTTACAATCAATTCTCAATAGAAATTTTTGATTTAATAAATCAGATTGAAATTTTGAAATACATAAAACAATACTCAAAATCTCTTTCTTTATAGTTGAATAGTTTAATTGGGTTGGGCTCCAATGTCCTGAATAGAATTGGACTATGGCTTCTCTACCCTCTTTAACCTGTTTTAAAATCCCACCAAAGCCTATATCTGATGCATCAGTCTCTACTATTTTGGAGGCTAAGGGATCAGCTATATATAGGCAAGGAATAGTTCTAACTAGGTCTTTAACTTGTCTAACTATGCCAGAATGGACCTCAGTCCATGGAACTGGGTTTTTCTTTAATCTATCATGCAGAGGTTTAATAGTTCTATTTAGGTTGGGAAAGAATTCTATAACATAATTCAAACAACCTAAAAATCTTTGTAACTGAGCTTTATTAATAATCTGATCAGGAAACTTATCCCCAAAGGCTAAGTTTCTTTCTATAGGTTCTATGATTCCCTGTTCTATATAATGTCCTAAGAACCTAGTCTTAGTTTGAAACAGAGACATCTTCGTTTTACTTAATACTAAACCATTATGTTTTATTACCATAAAAAATGTTTTTAAATGTTTAAAATGTTCTTCTATAGTTGTTGAGTATATTAAAACATCATAAATATAAACAATGCAAAATTTAGTGTAAGGGTTAAAAATATCATTCATCACTCTTTGAAACTCAGAGGGTGCATTTTTTAAACCAAAAGGCATAACATTCCATTCATACTGTCCAAATGGAACAGTGAATGCAGTTTTATACCTATCTTTAGGGTTAATCTGAATTTGCCAAAAACCAGATTTCATATCAAATTTACTAAAAATATTTGCTTTATATAATCTTCCTAATAAATCTTTTTTATTTGGAATAGGGTACCTAATCCATTTTAAAGCTTTATTTAAAGGTTTATAATTTATTACTAATCTAGGTGCTCCTCTTTCTATTTCAGAGGCCTTGTTAACATAAAATGCAGCACAAGACCAAGGGCTTCTAGATTTAGTTATTAATCCTTTATTTTCTAAATCATTTATTTCTTTTTTACAAAACTCAATTAAATCAGGCGCCATCTGAATGGGCCTACCTTTAGTTGTAATAGACTTTTCATCAAAGCCTATTTCATATGGTAAATCGACCATATGTTGCTTTCTATTCCAAAATGCATTTGGAATATCAGCACATAAATCTTTTTCTATTTGTATCTTTATTTTATTAATTTTTTCTTGTGTAAATTTATTATTTAGTTGTTCATTTATTTTTTGTAAATGATAATTATTTTTTAAATTACAAAGTTGTTCAGACTTTGCTTTTATAAGTTCATTTATTTGTAATTCATTTATTGAATGTGCCTTTAAAAGATTCAAATTCCTCTTTTTAGGTTTTTTTAAAAATGGGAAAATTATCTTTTGATTTCTAACTTTAAAACTTATACTATCATCATTTACTGAATAAGGTGTTATCAAATTCATAAATGGTGTTCCTAAGATTACCATATGATGAATATTAGTTAAAATAAATATATTCTTTATTTCTAAATTTTTATCTATTATTGAGGCTTCTGCTTTACCAAGTATATTTAATTTAGATTTATTTGCTGCAGATAAACTTTCATTAGTTTTATGCCAAAATATCTTTGGTACTAAACTAGGTTTTATGCAGTTTAAATCAGCTCCTGTATCAAATAATGCTATAGTTTCTATATTATAATTATCTGAGAATTTTAATTTTATTTTTATTAAATATTTCCTAGATGTTATTTCATGCAACATAAAAATTAAATTATCAGGAATTTTATCTTTATTAATTAAACTGATTTCATTATCAGTTTCTTTACCATTTACTTGTTCAATATCTTCTTCAGCTTCTTCATCAGAAGAAGAAGTTGAGTTCATTAAAGATTTTATTATCTGTGAATCTTGTTCTTGTCTATTTTTTAATTCTTTTAATTCTAATTTTATTTCTTTAATTTCTTTTTGTAAATCATTTATAGTTGGTTTGTTTTTTACTGTTTTATTCTTATTTAATATTGTTGTTAAATCATAAGTTTGTTTAGTAGTACTAGGTAACATTGAATTTTTAGGTTTATCATTTTCTAATATCTTATTTAACATTTTTTCTTGGATTTTAGGATCACTTATAAATTTTATTGCTTCTAATATAGACTCTTGTTCTTTAGTTAAAACATTTAATGATTTACTACTATATTCAGAACTTGATTCCGATCCTATATCATCAATCTGATTTATTTTCTCAGAATCTGAATATTCTTCATAATCTGAATAATCTAAGTATAATTCATAAATTTTGTTTAATACAGATTCTTCTAAATTTAATTCTTGTAATTTTTTATCAAATTTACAAAATCTTGATGTGTGGCCTTTCCTTCCACATTTATAACATGTTAAATCTTTATATGATGTGAATTTTTTATCTTTTTGTTTATACGGTTTTCTACTAGGTTTTCTATATTTGTAAGGCTTATAAGGTTTCTGTTTCTTATAATAATCATCTTTATCAAGTTTTTTCTTATAACTCTTTTTATGATATTTTTTATAAGGTTTTTTTATATTTTCTTGTAGTAGAACACTGTCCATTACAATCTTTATGTTTCTGTGTTATACTATAATCAAATTGTTTACAGAAAGAACCTAATTCTTGTTTAGTCTTTCTCATTTCATATTTTAATGATTTTTGAAGTTTTATGTCTTGACAAAGCTTTAATCCTTCTTTTTGAACTATACTAAATAGTTGTCCATAGGTCAATAGGTCATAATGAATAGGGTTTCCAAATTCCTGTTTTATATGGTTCCTAACCTTATCTCCTAAGAAGAAAGGTAATCCTGCTAAGAATTTTTCTTTCCAGAAAGCCTGGTTAGAATCTTCTCTAAGCATTATCCTAGTTAGGAAAGTTGTTTTATAAAATTGAAAATCACTAAGTTTCTTGCATCTAAGATTACTTAGTAATTCTGCATTTTTATCCTTTAAATGAGTAGGATCACCTATAAAATGGAGTGATATAGTCAAGATTAGTGTTGCCACTGCATCTTGAATAGTATCACCAAGCTCATCTAATATAGGTATTCCATCCTCATAAGTTTTTATAGCATTTAGAATTTCTAAATGTTGTTCATCGGTGAGATGATTATCCCACCAACCTTTAAGTTGTCCTGTAAAGCCAGCTATAAGAAGTTCAGCTATAGTTCTATCTGAAGTTCCTGTTTGGGTTCTATAGGCATTGGCAGCCATTGTCATCTGTTGAAGAAGACTCAGAATATTGTATTCTGATAGACTATCAATGTTCCATTCATAGAGAGAAGAGGCATTATATTTATATTGTGATAGGATATTTGGTCTATCTGTTATACCTAAGTCTGGGGCAAACATTCTAGGTACTATAGACTGACTATATGTTATACGATTTATTTGTGGCTCTAGGGCTTTACTAAAGGTTTCAATATCTTCAGATTCAGGCTGAGAATCCTCAACTGATTCTGATTCCTGTTCTTGGGTGACTATACTTATAGTTTTAGAAGCTTTAGATTGAGGTGTTTCTTGTACTACCTGTTTTGACCCAGAAGAAGAGTCAATTTTACTTAACGGTCCTTTCACTTTTTGCTGGTATCAGAGCCATCTTCTTTTAGGGGTGGTAGTAGATAGATATAGAACTGTTTACATAGTTAAATTTTTGACTTTTAGATCTAGAAGTGGACTTAGTGTTGTCCAGGTATTGGATATGCAGTAAGACCCGTGTCAGCCGATGGATAGGCATTTAGGGCAGTAAGTCAGTGGTCGCTACCAAAACCAACATTAATAAACTTTAAAAATCTATTTTTCAAAAATTTAAAAATGGAACCATTTCTATGTAAATCTGCTAGTACAACTAAATCAGATAGTTCTGAGTCATCAGAAGTTAAAAGGATAGTTAACAGAAATGAAGTAATTTTAGAAGATTTTAATAAAGCAATTGATAATTGGGTAATACCAAAGATAGATAAAGAACAGATTTATAAAATACCAAAATTAAACATATTTAAAAATGATTATATAATTAAAGCTGAAGAAAGAGATGTACAGTTAAGTAAACCATTTGAAAAAATAACTTTACTTTCTGCAGAGTCAATAAAGCATCATAAAAGTAAAAAATACAAGTATATACATATAGGACTCGTACAAATAGGTATAAAACCTTTAACTAGAGAAGGATTAAATACTAGTATTCTGGCTGTGGTCAGAGATGCTAGGTTTGTAAATTTTAATGACTCACTATTAGGAACTATAAAAACCAGTCTGAGTAGTGGTCCAATTTCATTTGATTGCTTCCTAGATATAACAATTTCATTAAATGATCCAAATATATTAAAAAGTGTAGTATTAGAAATAAAAACACATAATTATAAAATGCTTGAAGGATCTATTCCTGTAGCATTAATGTATAAAATAAATTATAAAGCTATGGTATCTGCTTTTGCTACAAAATACATAATGCAACCTAAATTAGGAGAAACTAAATTTTTACAGACAGATTTAAGTAAAGCTAATACAGTAATTCCTAAGACTATTCAGTGGAAAGATATTAGTCTCCCTGATGAATGGATTTTAGAGGATGCTGTTCCTCTTCCTGAACCAAAGACTATAGTTAAACCCAATATAGAACTCAGTAAAATTGAACAGTATGAAGACTGTAAAGTTAAATTAAAATTTAGTAGACATAGTGTAAGCAGTAGGTATTCAGACTCTTCCTCCTCTGTATCAACAGTAGATATAGGTAGAGCCTCACAGTTACCTTCTGTAATATATGCTTCATATAAAGAAAATGAACCTAAACCTGTATTGCAAACAGTAGTAAAGCCTAGGTATTCTACATCAGATATACCTGAATCTAGTAATAAACTAAAAGGTGTAGACTATAGTACAACAGTACCACATTTATATTATAATCCAACAGGAACTATGAACCCTTTGGAACCAAATCCTAATTATAATCAACCTCAAAATATAGAACACTCACCTTCTCCACCTATGTCACCTACAGCCTCCTTTATGACGGGAAATGTAGAAAGCATGGATAGAGAATTAAATGTAATTAATAAAGAATTTATTTTTGATTATAATAAATTAAATAAAGAATTAACAGCAATTAAAAATAAAGATAAACTAGAAAATGTAATAAAAAAGGTAAAAGATTTTGAATCAGTTAAAGAAGAATATATTGACTTTATAAAACATTATGAAGTTAATATGAAATTCTTTGATTGGTTTAAAAGAATTTATAGAGGAAAACTTAAAACAGAAAAATTAATAAATCCAGTAACCATTAGAAATAAAAATACAGAATGGAAAGTAAAAGATAAAATTATACAGAGTGAATATCCACCTAAAGCATCAAGTGTATTTTTACATGGAGATAAAGAAATAAATATAGCACCATTTAAAATAGTATCTGAAGATGATCCTAATAGGAAAATATTAGAACAAAATAATTATAGTATACCAGGAAAAAGTGAAAGGACCGTTTACAGGGGATGAACTAATACTAAAAGGCTTTAATAAAAACAATAAATAATTAACATAAATATAAACAGATTAATTAAAAAATAATAAATAAGAAACAGAATGTAAAAGAATATATTAAAATAAATTCAAATGATGATTTAAGAAACAACTTCCATTCAGTATGTAATATCCCAAACTGTGCCTTAGAAGTTGTGATATTATTGTTATAAGGGGATTGAACGTATATATGTTAAGTTGATAAGACAAGAAAATTTAAGAGAGAATGTTTATGTGTTGTTTGAAAAGAAAGCAATGTGTGGAGAGAATGTATATTTAGTGTATATGGCAATATATATAACATATATGTTGGTCAAATGGAAAGTCAAGAAAAGAAGATATTTATTTTGTGGATTGTGAAATTACTAAAAAGGGTATTTGATTATAAAGAAAGAAAGTTTTGGTGAAGGATATTTTAGTAATTATTATTATTATTATATATATATATATATATTTTGGGGATAAGAACAAAGAAAAGAAGATTCTTTCTTCTTCTTCTTCTTCTTCTTCTTCGTGTACGAGAGAGAGAGAGAGAGGTTCTTCTTCTTGGACGAGAGAGAGGGAGAGAGAGAGAGATGATTTATACACCAAATTCTTAAGGATTTTTAGAGGATTGAAGATGGAGATGAGGATTTGACAAGATATTTAAGTAAGTTTCTTCTTGATTCTCTTGTTTCTTTGAGTTGTGTGGATATTTGATTGGGTTTGGTGATTGATGATTGTTGGTAAGTTATGTGTGGGTGTGTGTTGAATTGGTAAGTTGATGGTGATAATATGATTAATTGATATGGATGATGATGAATTGTTGAGTAAGGGTTTAGTTTAATGAATTTGGGGATTTGATTAATTAATACATGGATGATGTTTATAATGATGATTGGTGTGTGTTTTAAGTGTTGTTGGTGTTTTTGTAAGTTTGTTATGGTTTTGGGCGTGTTTGGTGAAGATTGTTTGGAGTGGATGATGGCTAAAAGAAGTGTTTTGTTAGATGTTGTTTTGTGTTGATCGGAATCTGGGTTTTTAGCCTGACACGCCCATGGTCACGGCCAGATTGTTAGGCGTGTCGTTGGTTCTGTTTTTGGGGTTTGTAACACGAGCAGTGACACGCCCATGTCACTGAGCGTGTCACAAGTTATGTGTGACAGTAGAATTGACACGACCAGTAACACGCCCGTGTTATTGAGCGTGTCATAGCTACTGTGAGTTTGGAGAATTGACACGGCCATGAACACGTTCATGTTGTGGGACGTGTCAATATGTTTGAGATACAGAAGGTATTACACGCCCAGTGACACGCCCGTGTGGGTGAGCGTGTCAATGTTTCTGTGTTGGGGAGTTAGGGCACGATAAGGAACACGCCCGTGTGGGTGAGCGTGTCATGTGTTGAGTTTGCTCTAGTTGATTCTTAATTATATTATCTCATGTGTATGATCACTTTTGGATTAGGTTTTTAAGAGATTGAATGGCCCTAATCCAAATATTGAAGAATCTAAGGAAGAGAAGTCTAAGTGGGTGTGAGTTTCTTTGAAGGTAAGTACAAAACCTTATTTGCTTATATATATTTTTATGACTTGGAACATTAGTACATTTGATGATAAATGTATTAAGTAATCTATTATATAATTGATAAATATGTATATAAATAATGTATATGTTATGAAATACAAAAGATATGAGGGTATAATCAAATATGTGAAATGTGAAAGCATCCAATGCATATATGTGTTATGAAAGGTGAAAGGTGTGAGGATAGGATAATGCAATTGATTGTGTATACTTGAATGATGAATGGTTATGTATATGTATATATATATATATAAGATGAAGTATGAAATGTATGTGATATGGAATATGAATGATATGATTTGCATGATGCAAATGATATGATGAATGATTATATATGTGTTAAGGGTGAAATATGAAATGTGGATTGAGAAATGATGATGAATGAAGCCATTGTGATTGGCTATAAAGATTTGAAAGAAACAATTGAGGCATGTTTGCCTAAATGATGCCATTGTGATTGGCTATGATGATGTAAATGATGATTGAGGCATGATTTCCTAAATGATGATAAGAATGAGAATGAAATTGATAATGAAATAATGAATGAATTGTGTGTCTAATATGTTATTCATTTTCAGAGTTTTGTTGTTGGTGGCATGCCTATTAGTAACAATCTCTTGAAGTTAGGTTGGATTTGATCCTTGAAGCCAAGTTGGGTTGAAGTTTAACATGTTTTACTCCCCTTGAAGCTTGGTTGGGTCTAGTCCTTGAAGCCTAATTGAGATGTTACAACCCTTGAAGCTAGGTTGGGTTTTGTTCTTGAAGCCAAGTTGGGTTGATACTTAGCATGCTTTGTTCCCCTTGAAGCTTGGTTGAACATAATCCTTGAAGCCTAGTTGGGATAATGATAATGATAAATGTGATATATAAACCAAAACATTAACTCTGAAAGTTGAATGGCATATTAGTGTCTTTGGGCCCATGCTTGTGTTTGTTTAAATATGATTTATGAATGGTGAATAATGGATAATGAAGTAAATGTAATGTTGTGATATGATTATATAACATAAATGAATTATTGAAAGGAGATGTGGTTTGTGTATAAAACGATATATATGATATGTATGAAATGAAATTGGTAAGTATCATTATATGAAGGTTCTATCAATTTATTGAACTATGTTTGATGGTTATGTTATATATATGTATATGTAAATCATATATGAGATTAATAGGAATAAATGAAGAATGCATATATAAAAGAAGAAAACAGAGTAAGAAAATGATAAAACGTGAGGCTAAACATATGAGGTATGTATCCTTTGTATTGCATATTTTAATGTTTACTTGTTCTACTAAGCTTTCGAGCTTAGCGCGGTTATGTTAATCGCGCAGGTAAATGGGTGATGGAGCTGGAGTTAAGTCAGTATGTCACGAAGAGAGCAAGTATAGTTCGAGACCAACTAGATGGTGATGCATGCATGTAACAGTTAATTATATTGTATTTTCACAAGAATGTATTTATATGTATAAATGAACCTATTGAAGAGGTAATGTAATATATATATATATATATATGTATTATTATAAAAAGGATATTGATTTTGAAAGTACGTTTATATATTTCAATATAATGACATGATTTTGGAATGAAAGTAAAGATTTTAAATTTGTGATAACTAGTGACATCCTTATACTTTATATACCTACTGTATGTATACGATGTATATGTATAGTACTTATATAGAGTATCGGGGTGTTACACAGTATCACAGAACGTTTCCGCCTCAAGTGTTAGAAGTTTCTTAAATATACATTAATGATTAATATACAAAAACGAAATGTAAAAGAATATAATAAATTACAGAAATAATTTAAAAGCATATCTTAAAAACATATAAATATATAAATAATAATTTTGTACCTTAAGTCTAGAATATTTTAGTCAATACACACTCTTATGTCTATATTTTTTAGTATACCTAGTTATACTATTTCTGGTATAAATATACGGATCCCGTATAAGTATACAGCGTAGAGTATAGAGAGAAGAAAGACAGAAAAGGATAGAATATAGAGGTCCTTTTCAGTCTGTAAGTAGTGCAAATATAATTTCTGATGCTTTAATTCCAGATCAAGCTCAACTTGCTTTTTTTTTGCTTGCAAGAATCAAAGCAGAGCATACTTATAGATGGATGAGAGAAATGAGATATAAAAATATAAATTTATTTAAATAAATGAAAACAAAATATAATACAGAATAAAATAAGAATACAAAATATAAATTATATGTTATAAACTAAGACTACCTTATACAAGGAGATCAATAGGTGTGGAGTACAGAGGTGGAAGAATAGTAAATGAAAGAAGAAAGGAAGGGAGAAGCTAAAACTAGGCTAAAAGGTTCTTGTATGTCTTCTGTGTTGAGAGAGAAGTGTTTCGGATCCCCTTTACCTTCAGAATGAGCTTCATTATATAGACAGAGGCTTTAAAATTCCACTGTTCTTCTCACATGCTTTGGCACTGTATATGAATAGTAACCTGTCATTACTATTTGCTTTTACTGTACCTTCACGCGTCTGGAACTGTGGATGAATAATACCTTGTCTTGGGTACTGTTGGCTTTACTGTTGGGGACTGTGGATGAACAGTTCTTCTGAATTTACTGTTGGAATCCCTCTGGTGAATACTGTAGATGAACAGTATCTTGTCAGTGGGCACCGTCTTTATTGACTTTAAAATTCTGAGTGGAGAAATTAGGTTTCTCCTGCCTTTAATCAGACGAATCTGAGTCAGATTCTGACTCAATTTTCTTTTTACTTTTCTTTTCTTTTTCTTTTTTCTTTTTCTTTATTTTTCTTTTCTTTTTCCTTTTCTTTTTCTTTATTTTTTCTTTTTTTCTTTTTCTTTTCTTTTTTCTTTATCTTTTTTCTTTTCTTTTCTCTCTTTTTCTTTTTCTTTATTCTTTTTTATTTTTTCTTTACTTTTTACTCTGATGGGAGACAATATACCATAGCAATTATCCTCATTACTGGGACAGTAATCCGAGTCAGATGTCTCAGTGGAAGATGACGTCATGGATGATGAAGAGGAATCCGAAGAAGAGGAAGGAGATTTTCTTCTTCTGGATGAAGCTTTAGAGACTTTAGTTTGGGCTTTATTTGAAGATCCAGCAGAGCAGGTTCTACTGGGCTTAACGGGCTCAGATGTTGAGGGAAGAGACCCAACCATCTATTCCATTAAGGCTTTATATTCTTCTGCAGTCTTGGCAGCTGCAAGAAGGACAATATTATGGGCTCTTTGAGCTCCAAAAGAGGCTTGTAGCCTTGGATCAAGACCACCATGGTTTCTCTTAAGTAGCCATTCTTTAACAGTTTCAATAGTGGTAGAATTGCGAAAGGCAGACCACCACTTGACTTTAGATTTTCTCAATATAACAGGGATACTGGTACCTGACTGAAATGAGTAGTCAAAATACCATTGATATACCCAAGGTATATTGAAATTTAAGCAAAAAAGAAGTAGAGGAGGAAAATTCCTCTCAAATGGTGTAGGATTTAAGTGGGCTTTAAAATGCTGGTAAGCTAATAGTACATCTTGTGGAAGAGTTCTTTCATCATTTCCACAATAATGCCACCAGCCAACGAACCAGGATGGGAGGTTATTAATCTTTAAATTAGTCTCATAATAGATTAGCCAGGAATGGGTTTTACCAGGGTTTTGGAAAAACAAGGCTTTAGTCCAGGCTTCTATATAGTCCCAATAGTTATATGAGGAACAACATGATAAAGAAGGAAGGGTTTTAAATTGCACAGGAATGTGCAAAGGTCTTCCCCATTCAGAAGGATGGAGAATTTTCTTTATTTTAAAAGAAGAATAGGCTATGATAGCCTTATCTTGCTGAAGGTAATTGTGCTTTAGAAATAAGGAGCCTGAATCCACAAGAATATGAAGATAGTATTCTTGGAGTTTTGAAGATTCTTTTGGTTTGAAAAACCATCCTTTAGGATATAAAGACTCAATTATAGACCATGGGTTCTGTTGAACAGTCCCAAAATCAGGAATCAATTATGTAAACCAAAAATTTTTATTATACCAAAATGATTTTTTCTTTAAAGGAAAATTTGCTGAAACAATTTGAGTTGAAGGTTTTGAAATATCCAACTCAATTTTAGAAATACTCTGAGATAGGGTTTTTTGAGAAGAAGATTCTCCTATCTCGATTTGGTTTTTTAAATAAGGGATTAAGGAATCTTTACCTGGAACCCCTGGAGGAGGTTCATGTCCGATCTTTAAGAGAGCTTTAATCACTTCTGGTGATTGGGCCAGCTGAGATACCCAATGCTCTATTTTTGCTTTATCTTCTTCTTGGACAGCATCAGCCCAAGACTTTATAGGTTTAGGGTTTGCAATACTATCTGAATGATCAGATAGGGCTTTAGGAGAGTCATCTTTTAGGGTTTCCTTCTCTTTATTGGCTGTTTTCTTTTTTCTCCCCATGATTCCTGAGAAGGAATTCACGAGTAAGGAAATCAGGTAAACTATTATTTTCTCCTTTAATAAATTCTATTTCAAAATCAAATATACTCAAAATAGCTTGCCATCTAGCAAAAATCTATTTTGAGGCAAGGTTTTTAACATCTTTTTGCAAAACATCTTTTGCACTTTTACAATCAATTCTCAATAGAAATTTTTGATTTAATAAATCAGATTGAAATTTTGAAATACATAAAACAATACTCAAAATCTCTTTCTTTATAGTTGAATAGTTTAATTGGGTTGGGCTCCAATGTCCTGAATAGAATTGGACTATGGCTTCTCTACCCTCTTTAACCTATTTTAAAATCCCACCAAAGCCTATATCTGATGCATCGGTCTCTACTATTTTGGAGGCTAAGGGATCAGCTATATATAGGCAAGGAATAGTTCTAACTAGGTCTTTAACTTGTCTAACTATGCCAGAATGGACCTCAGTCCATGGAACTGGGTTTTTTGAGAAGAAGATTCTCCTATCTCGATTTGGTTTTTTAAATAAGGGATTAAGGAATCTTTACCTGGAACCCCTGGAGGAGGTTCATGTCTGATCTTTAAGAGAGCTTTAATCACTTCTGGTGATTGGGCCAGCTGAGATACCCAATGCTCTATTTTTGCTTTATCTTCTTCTTGGACAGCATCAGCCCAAGACTTTATAGGTTTAGGGTTTGCAATACTATCTGAATGATCAGATAAGGCTTTAGGAGAATCATCTTTTAGGGTTTCCTTCTCTTTATTGGTTGTTTTCTTTTTTCTCCCCATGATTCCTGAGAAGGAATTCACGAGTAAGGAAATCAGGTAAACTATTATTTTCTCCTTTAATAAATTCTATATCAAAATCAAATATACTAAAAATAGCTTGCCATCTAGCAAAAATCTGTTTTGAGGCAAGGATTTTAACATCTTTTTGCAAAACATCTTTTGCACTTTTACAATCAATTCTCAATAGAAATTTTTGATTTAATAAATCAGATTGAAATTTTGAAATACATAAAACAATACTCAAAATCTCTTTCTTTATAGTTGAATAGTTTAATTGGGTTGGGCTCCAATGTCCTGAATAGAATTGGACTATGGCTTCTCTACCCTCTTTAACCTGTTTTAAAATCCAACCAAAGCCTATATCTGATGCATCAGTCTCTACTATTTTGGAGGCTAAGGGATCAGCTATATATAGGCAAGGAATAGTTCTAACTAGGTCTTTAACTTGTCTAACTATGCCAGAATGGACCTCAGTCCATGGAACTGGGTTTTTCTTTAATCTATCATGCAGAGGTTTAATAGTTCTATTTAGGTTGGGAAAGAATTCTATAACATAATTCAAACAACCTAAAAATCTTTGTAACTGAGCTTTATTAATAATCTGATCAGGAAACTTATCCCCAAAGGCTAAGTTTCTTTCTATAGGCTCTATGATTCCCTGTTCTATATAATGTCCTAAGAACCTAGTCTTAGTTTGAAACAGAGACATCTTCGTTTTACTTAATACTAAACCATTATGTTTTATTACCATAAAAAATGTTTTTAAATGTTTAAAATGTTCTTCTATAGTTGTTGAGTATATTAAAACATCATAAATATAAACAATGCAAAATTTAGTGTAAGGGTTAAAAATATCATTCATCACTCTCTGAAACTCAGAGGGTGCATTTTTTAAACCAAAAGGCATAACATTCCATTCATACTGTCCAAATGGAACAGTGAATGCAGTTTTATACCTATCTTTAGGGTTAATCTGAATTTGCCAAAAACCAGATTTCATATCAAATTTACTAAAAATATTTGCTTTATATAATCTTCCTAATAAATCTTTTTTATTTGGAATAGGGTACCTAATCATTTTAAAGCTTTATTTAAAGGTTTATAATTTATTACTAATCTAGGTGCTCCTCTTTCTATTTCAGAGGCCTTGTTAACATAAAATGCAGCACAAGACCAAGGGCTTCTAGATTTAGTTATTAATCCTTTATTTTCTAAATCATTTATTTCTTTTTTACAAAACTCAATTAAATCAGGCGCCATCTGAATGGGCCTGCCTTTAGTAGTAATAGACTTTTCATCAAAGCCTATTTCATATGGTAAATCGACCATATGTTGCTTTCTATTCCAAAATGCATTTGGAATATCAACACATAAATCTTTTTCTATTTGTATCTTTATTTTATTAATTTTTTCTTGTGTAAATTTATTATTTAGTTGTTCATTTATTTTTTGTAAATGATAATTATTTTTTAAATTACAAAGTTGTTCAGACTTTGCTTTTATAAGTGCATTTATTTGTAATTCATTTATTGAATGTGCCTTTAAAAGATTCAAATTCCTCTTTTTAGGTTTTTCTAAAAATGGGAAAATTATCTTTTGATTTCTAACTTTAAAACTTATACTATCATCATTTACTGAATAAGGTGTTATCAAATTCATAAATGGTGTTCCTAAGATTACCATATGGTGAATATTAGTTAAAATAAATATATTCTTTATTTCTAAATTTTTATCTATTATTGAGGCTTCTGCTTTACCAAGTATATTTAATTTAGATTTATTTGCTGCAGATAAACTTTCATTAGTTTTATGCCAAAATCTCTTTGGTACTAAACTAGGTTTTATGCAGTTTAAATCAGCTCCTGTATCAAATAATGCTATAGTTTCTATATTATAATTATCTGAGAATTTTAATTTTATTTTTATTAAATATTTCCTAGATGTTATTTCATGCAACATAAAAATTAAATTATCAGGAATTTTATCTTTATTAATTAAACTGATTTCATTATCAATTTCTTTACCATTTACTTGTTCAATATCTTCTTCAGGTTCTTCATCAGAAGAAGAAGTTGAGTTCATTAAAGATTTTATTATCTGTGAATCTTGTTCTTGTCTATTTTTTAATTCTTTTAATTCTAATTTTATTTCTTTAATTTCTTTTTGTAAATCATTTATAGTTGGTTTGTTTTTTACTGTTTTATTCTTATTTAATATTGTTGTTAAATCATAAGTTTGTTTAGTAGTACTAGGTAACATTGAATTTTTAGGTTTATCATTTTCTAATATCTTATTTAACATTTTTTCTTGGATTTTAGGATCACTTATAAATTTTATTGCTTCTAATATAGACTCTTGTTCTTTAGTTAAAACATTTAATGATTTACTACTATATTTAGAACTTGATTCCGATCCTATATCATCTATCTGATTTATTTCCTCAGAATCCGAATATTCTTCAGAATCTGAATAATATAAGTATAATTCATAAATTTTGTTTAATACAGATTCTTCTAAATTTAATTCTTGTAATTTTTTATCAAATTTACAAAATCTTGATGTGTGGCCTTTCTTTCCACATTTATAACATGTTAAATCTTTATATGACGTGAATTTTTTATCTTTTTGTTTATACAGTTTTCTACTAGGTTTTCTATATTTGTAAGGCTTATAAGGTTTCTGTTTCTTATAATAATTATCTTTATCAAGTTTTTTCTTATAACTCTTTTTATGATATTTTTTATAAGGTTTTTTATATTTTCTTGTAGTAGAACACTGTCCATTACAATCTTTATGTTTCTGTGTTATACTATAATCAAATTGTTTACAGAAAGAACCTAATTCTTGTTTAGTCTTTCTCATTTCATAGATATATACAACATATGCACTCTTCTCTTCTTATCTTTTATCTCTTCTCACTTAACATATACACTTAATCAAATACAATAATAATTCCAAAACTTTTAGGGTATACTTTGGGATATTACACTTGCGGTATTGTAATAGCATAGGTTCATGCCATCAAGTTTTTGGCGCCACTGCTGGGGACAACGGTTCTCAGCATTAGTAATATAATTAAGACTGTTGATTTAGTTTTTATTTTATTTTGTTTTAACATAAGTTCTTGCTTTTTGTCTGTCATTCTAGGTACTTCTTCCTATTTATGACCCGAGCTAGCTCTTCCCAACTTTTTGAATTAGATCAAGAGTTAGAGAGAACATTGAGAAGAAGAAGAAAGGAAGAAGAGGAAATAGTTCTGGCAGAGACAGAACCGAACTTTGAAGATCTCATCCTAGAAGAAGAAATGATAGAAAATGAGCCAAGAACGATGCAAGAGTTTGCTAGGTGATGCAAGAAAGGATCCCTTGAAGCTAGCAAGTGGACCAATCACTAGGAGCAAGGCAAAGAGATATCAAGCTAGTATGGCTTTGCATATTCAAGAAGAGATTTCCAAAGAGCTTCAAGAATTATCATTCAAGAAGATGGAGATAGAGCTTGAAGAAGGCACACCAAAGCTGATTATGATGTTTAGTGTGGAAGCTAAAGGCTAGCTAAAAAAAGGTCCAATGTGCAAGAAAGGTCCATGGGGGTTCATATAAAGCCTTGGGAAGTAATTTAAGGCCCATGGACAGCCCAAATAGTGTGGCATTTCTTATGTTGAAGGGATTAGTTTGGCTGTTTCCATACTTTATATTTTCCTTATTGGATTAGGATTTTGTTTCCATACTTTATATTTTCCTTAGTGGATTAGGATTTTGTTTCCATACTTTATGTTTTCCTTATGCAATTAGGAATGTTTTCCTTATGAAATTAGGAATGTTTTAGTTTTCCATATGCAATTAGGAATTTTGCAACCCTTATTTAAGGGCACTATTAGGCCGAATTTCAGACTACAACAATTAATAAAAATTTTTGAATTCTTCTACAAGTTCTTCTTGTGAATTTTTGTGTGAGATAGATTAGAGTGGATTCTTTAATTCTTTCTTTGCATCAAGAATTAGGTTTACTTATCAACAAGAGTTGTGGCGTTTTCCTTCTTCTTACCAACTAAATCCTTCAATCATAGTGAGTTCGCGTCTCTTTATAGGCGTTGGGTTCCTTAGGAGGTGATTATCAAGTTTCAAGGAGTTCTCTACCATTGTTATACGTTGGGTTTGCTGCCATCGTTGCTAAGGGTCTGCGTCATTTGGTATCAGAGCCTTGCTACAAGGTAATTTTTATCTACTTTGTCTTTCTAGGGTTTGTTAATTTAGGTCTTTTAAAATTCTGCATTTTAGGGTTCTTAGAGAGTCTAGTCTTTAATTTTCGAAAAAGAGTCATATATCAATTCTGATCAAGGCCGAATTGAAGGAGGGTATTCTTAGGGTGAAAATGAAACATAGGAAAGGATTATTGGAGAATTTCAAAACCAAGAATTAGGGTTCTTGAAAGAAAGCAAAAGCTAGAGTTTGTGTTCAAGTTTGATTTTGATTTGGTCTTGAGTGAATCTAGGGTTGCGAATTAAGTCCAGATTTCGAAAAGTCCTTGGGAGTAAATTAAGTCCCGAATAAAGGGGATAGTGAGAGGAAGCAAAAAGAAAAAAAGAGTACAAAACCACCTCAACAAAAATTGTTTAATATTCTTGCTATTTGGGTGCTAAGGATCAGATCTAGGTGGGTGAGAAGTAATAAAATTTTTGGGCGAAACATTTCACCTTTTGAGGGGCTTTTGGAATTCGAAAATCAGACCTTAATATTCATATTATTTGAGTGTTATAGGTGGGAATTAGAGTCTAGAAGCTAGCGTTTTGGGTAGAATTGATTAGGTCCATAAAGCAGCTTGCCAAGTGTGGGTTGTTTTAGATTCATTATATCCAAATTTGTCTTGTTTATTATCTTCATTGTTTCTGATTTCTTTATCTAGCTTTTAATTCCATTATATTGCTAAGTATCATTTGCTTGTGTCGATACATGGTTTTATATCGTGTAGTGCAAATTACCTTGCATTGCCTCCGGATACTTGTCTTGTTTTCTATCTAGTTCTAGGATTTAGGTTCTAGTTTCTTAAACGACTTGACAATTATTGGTTGGTGAGCTTGGTTCTGAAGTGCAATCAAGGAAGACAAGAAAAGTGAGGTAATTCTAAACACTTGAGTGAATTTTGATTATTACTAATCTTGTTTCTTTGAGTTTGTTTGTTTGTTAACATGGCTGGAAAAGGAGAAGAGACTAGCATAGAAGGAGCTATGGCCGAAAGCTTGGCTAGGCTTAATGAGACTTTGACAGCAATGCTTGGTCGAATGGAGATGATGGATACTAGATTGCAAGAGAATGCAGCATGACAAGCACAACAAATTCAGCAAGTGCAACAAGGGCAGCCAGCCGCACATCCAAATCTCATAATGCAAGCTAGAAGAGTGCTTAGGAGAGAAGGGCAAGGAAATCTTGAAGCCCTAGAAGCAGCCGAAAGGGTAGAAGATGAAGATGAAGGTGGAAATCAACCTACCACTGATGATGACCTTACTTCCATCAAGATGAAGATTCCTTCCTTTGAAGAGAAGAACAATGCAGAAGAGTTCATAGAATGGGAGAGGAAAGTTGAGCAGATTTTTGAATGCCATAACTACACCGAAGAGAAGAAATCAGTTTTGGCAGCCG
The DNA here is from genome assembly GCA_947685225.1 of Garcia nutans. Lineage (NCBI taxonomy): Eukaryota > Viridiplantae > Streptophyta > Magnoliopsida > Malpighiales > Euphorbiaceae > Garcia > Garcia nutans. The sequence continues at coordinate 25,685,159 of CANTUV010000044.1, forward strand.
TAGAGTTCAAGGGGTATGCTACCTTTTGGTGGGATCAATTGAAAGCTAATAGAAGAGGGAAAGCTATGAGGCCTATTCCTAAATGGCCAACCTTGAAAGAACTAATGAGGAGCCGATTTGTACCATCTCACTACATTCGGGATTTGTACAATCGACTAGCAAGACTAGTTCAAGGTGGAAGAAGTGTGGAAGAGTACCACAAAGAGATGGAGATGATCATGGCTAGGGCAAATATTGATGAAGATGAAGATAAGAAGATGTCACGATTTCTTGGGGGATTGAATTTGAACATAGCCAATGAATTGGAGATGTATGAATTCAACACAATGGAAGAGTTAGTTCAAAAGGCCATGAAGATAGAGAGAAGATTGAAGAATAAAGCTATTTTGAAAACTGGCTACTCTAAAGCTAGTGGAAAATTTTCAAACTTCAAGGGTTCAAGTTCGAGTGGAGGTTCCTACAAAGGGGATTACAAGGGTTCTTTCCAAAAGAATTCTTCCTACAATCCTAATTTCAAGAAGCTGAATGATGGGGATGCAAAAACAACCAAGGAAACACCTTCTAGACCTACTCCAAGTAGGGAAATTAAATGCTACAAGTGTTTGGGAAGTGGACACATTGCTTCTCAATGTCCGAATAAGAGGGTGATGATTGCTACCCATGAAGTGGAAATTGAATCAGAATCTGAACATGAAGAAGAAGAGGAGGCCGAATGTGGTGATAGGGCCGAATATGGTGAAGAGGCTTGGGAGAATCAAGTCTTGAATGCTGAACATGGAGAGATGCTTGTTACTAGAAGAGCCTTGAATATTCAAGTCAAGGAAGAAGGCTTGGATCAAAGGGAGAATCTTTTCCACTCTAGGTGTTTGGTGAATGGTAAGGTTTGTACACTTATCATTGATGGTGGAAGTTGTACCAATGCTGCTAGTACCACAATGGTGGATAAATTAGGGTTAACTTGTTTTAAACATCCCAATCCTTACAAGTTGCAATGGTTCAATGACGCTGGGGAAGTAAAAGTGTTAAAGCAAGTCAAGGTACCATTCTCCATTGGGTGGTATAAAGATGAGGTTTTGTGTGATGTAGTGCCAATGCAAACTGGACATTTGCTATTAGGAAGACCATGGCAGCATGATAGAAGGGCACAACATGATGGCTTTTCTAATAAGTATACCTTTACTTATGAAGGAAAGAAGGTTGTTCTAGCACCATTATCACCTCAAGAGGTGTATGAAGATCAGAAGAGGATGCTAGAGAGGGAGAAAGAAGTTTCGGCCAACATGAACCAAGGGGGTTCAAATTTGGCCAATGATGTTTCTTCAACACCCAAGGGTAATTCTAAGGGTAGGGAGAGAGAAAATAATAAAGTGAGTGAGTGCAGAAAGGGAAAAGAGGCCGAGAGTCAAAAGAAAGTAAGCAAACAAATAAATGGCCCATTGGTGAGAGAAAATAAGCAAGGAGAAAAAGAAAAACATACTTTTTATGCAAGAGCAAGAGAGATAGATGTAGGGCAGCCTGTATTCATTATTATGTATAAAGAATTGTTACTTGCTGACAGTGAAGAATCTCTTGATTCTTTACCTTCTAGTTTTGTGTCTTTGTTGCAGGATTTTAAGGATGTGTTTCCTGAAGACCTTCCTAGTGGTTTGCCGCCATTAAGAGGGATTGAACATCAAATTGATTTCATACCCGGTTCTACAATTCCAAACCGGCCAGCATATAGGAGCAATCCTATGGAGACAAAAGAGATGCAAAGATAAGTTGAAGAGCTTTTGGAGAAAGGCTTGGTTCGCGAGAGCCTTAGTCCTTGTGCCGTTCTAGTCTTATTAGTACCCAAGAAAGATGGTTCTTGGAGGATGTGTGTTGATTGTAGGGATGTGAACAAGATTACTGTGAAGTATAGACATCCCATTCCTAGACTTGATGACATGTTGGACGAATTGCATGGGGCGAAATATTTCACAAAGATTGATCTTATGAGTGGTTATCATCAAATTCGCATGAAGCCGAGAGATGAATGGAAGACTGCCTTCAAAACAAAATATGGTTTGTATGAATGGTTAGTTATGCCTTTTGGTTTATCTAATGCACCTAGTACTTTCATGAGATTAATGAACCATGTTTTGAGAGCTTATTTAGGTAAGTTTGTGGTAGTTTACTTTGATGATATTCTGATTTATAGCAAAACTGAGGAAGAACATGTTGAACATTTTAGGAAAGTGCTTGAAATCCTTAGGGAGCAAAACCTTTATGCTAAGCTTAAGAAGTGTTCTTTTTGTCTAGATAGGGTTGTTTTTCTTGGTTTTGTTGTAAGTATGCAGGGAATTGAAGTTGATCAAGAGAAGGTGAAAGCTATCCAAGAGTGGCCGAATCCTTCAAGTGTGACAAAAGTGAGGAGTTTTTACGGATTGGCAAGCTTCTATAGGAGATTTGTCCCTAATTTCTCTACATTGGCAGCCCCCTTGGCTAGCATAATCAAGAAAGAAGTGGGATTCGTTTGGGTCAAGAAGCAACAAGAAGCATTTGATGCTTTGAAAGAGAAGCTTTCTACTACACCCGTTTTAGCTTTACCTAACTTTGATTCTACTTTTGAAATTGAATGTGATGCTTCTGGTGTAGGTATTGGAGCTGTTTTGATGCAAGAGAAGAAGCCCATTGCATACTTTAGTGAAAAGCTTAATGAAGCAAAGCTGAATTATTCAACTTATGACAAGGAGCTATATGCTTTGGTGAGAGCATTGGAAGTATGGGCGCATTATTTGCTGCCCAAGGAATTCGTGATCCATTCAGACCATGAATCATTGAAGCATTTGAGAGGGAAGGGCAAGTTGAATAAAAGACATGCAAAATGGGTTATGAAGATTGAGAAGTTTCCTTATGTGATCAAATACAAGCAAGGTAAAGACAATGTAGTGGCAGATGCACTTTCAAGGAGGTACGCTTTACTTAATGTTTTGAGTACTAAATTGCTTGGATTTGAATGTATAAAGGACTTATATGTTGGTGATTCTGATTTTGGCAATGTTTATGATGCTTGTGAGCATGGTGCTTTTAATTCTTTCTATAGACATGATGGGTTTTTATTTAAGGGTTCGAAATTATGCATACCTAGATGTTCTATGAGAGATTTGCTAGTATTAGAATCACATTGTGGGGGGGGGGGGGAGGGGAGGGGTTTGATGGGGCATTTTGGAGTTGATAAGACTTTAGACATGCTGAATGAACACTTTTATTGGCCAAATATGAAAAGGGATGTAATTCAGATTTGTAAGGCTTGTTTGGCTTGTAGGCAAGCTAAGTCCAAGTCTATGCCTCATGGTTTGTATATGCCATTACCCGTTCCTAGTTCTCCTTGGATGGACATTAGTATGGACTTTGTTTTAGGATTACCAAGGACTAAGAGGGGGAGAGATAGCATATTTGTGGTTGTTGATAGGTTTAGTAAGATGGCACACTTTATCCCATGTCATAAGAGTGATGATGCTAGTTTAGTGGCCGAACTCTTCTTTAGGGAGGTGGTTTGAATTAATGGGATACCAAAATCCATAGTTTCTGATAGATACACCAAGTTTTTGTCTCACTTTTAGCGTGTGCTTTGGGGAAAGTTAGGTACCAAGTTGTTATTTTCGACCACTTGTCATCCTCAAACGGATGGACAAATAGAAGTAGTAAACAGAACTTTAGGTACCATGTTGAGAGCTTTAGTGGGTAAGAATTTGAGTTCTTGGGAAGATTGTTTGCCATTTATTGAGTTTGCTTATAATCGTGCTATTCATTCTCCTACAGGATATTCACCTTTTGAGCTTGTTTATGGTTTTAACCCACTAACAGTTTTGGATCTTGTTTCTTTACCTTCTCATGAGCTTGTTAGTTTAGATGGTGAGAAGAAAGCTAAATTGGTGAGAGAGATGCATGAGAAAGCAAGGGCAAATATTGAGAAAAGGAACAAGAGATATGCTGATTCTGCAAATAGAGGGAGACGTGAGATGAAGTTTCAAGTAGGAGATTGGGTTTGGGTGCATTTTCGAAAAGAGAGGTTTCCTAACCAAAGGAAGAACAAGTTGCAAGCAAGGGGAGATGGCCCATTCCAAGTGCTGGAGAAGATTAATGACAATGCCTACAAGATCGACTTACCAGGTACGTATAATGTTAGTGCTACTTTCAATGTAAGTGATCTTTCTCCTTTTGATGATGCAGATTTGAGCACAAATCTTTTTGAAGAGGGGGAGAATGATGCAAGAAAGGATCCCTTGAAGCTAGCAAGTGGACCAATCACTAGGAGCAAGGTAAAGAGATATCAAGCTAGTATGGCTTTGCATATTCAAGGAAAGATTTCCAAAGAGCTTCAAGAATCACCATTCAAGAGATGGAGATAGAGCTTGAAGAAGGCACACCAAAGCTGATTATGATGCTTAGTGTGGAAGCTAAAGGCTAGCTAAAGAAAAGTCCAGTGTGCAAGAAAGGTCCATGGGGGTTCATATAAAGCCTTGGGAAGTAATTTAAGGCCCATGGAGAGCCCAAATAGTGTGGGGCGTTTCTTATGTTGAATGGATTAGTTTGGTTGTTTCCATACTTTATACTTTCCTTATTGGATTAGGATTTTGTTTTCATACTTTATATTTTCCTTAGTGGATTAGGATTTTGTTTCCATACTTTATGTTTTCCTTATGCAATTAGGAATGAATGTTTTCCTTATGCAATTATGAATATTTTAGTTTTCCATATGCAATTAGGAATTTTGTAACCCTTATTTAAGGGCACTATTAAGCTGAATTTCAGACTACAACAATTAATAAAAATTTTCGAATTCTTCTACAAGTTCTTCTTGTGAATTTTCGTGTGAGAGAGATTAGAGTGGATTCTTTAATTCTTTCTTTGCATCAAGAATTAGGTTTACTTATCAACAAGAGTTGTGGCATTTTCCTTCTTCTTACCAACAAAATCCTTCAATCATAGTGAGTTCGCGTCTCTTTATAGGCGTTGGGTTCCTTAGGAGGTGATTATCAAGTTTCAAGGAGTTCTCTACCATTGTTATACTTTGGGTTTGCTGCCATTGTTGCTAAGGGTCCGCGTCACTAGGCCTACTCTTAATGGGGCTGAATCAAGTATACAAAGACCAGTGATTGCTGCCAATAAATTCGAGATAAAAACAAATGTCATTCAAATGGTGTAGCAGACCTGTCAGTTCGATGGATTTCCAGATGAAGATCCTAATGCACACATTGAAACTTTTCTGGAAATATGTGACACATTTAAGATACAGAATGTCTCTGAAGATGTAATCAGGCTGAGGTTATTTCCATTCACGCTCAGAGACCTACCAAAGAAGTGGATGAAGTCTTTTCCTCCTAACACTTTCACTACATGGGACCAACTAGCAGAAAAATTTTTAGAGAAGTATTTTCCACCGTCCAAGACTGCTAAGTTGAGGAATGATATTTCTTCTTTTCTCCAGCTAGATGGTGAAACCCTATATGATGCTTGGGAGAGATTTAAGGATTTATTGAGAAGATGTCCTAACCATGGGCTTCCGCTGTGGCTTCAGATCCAAACTTTCTACAATGGATTGAGTTACTCAAGTAAGCAATCCATCAATACAGCTAGAGGAGGTACCATAAACAATAAAACACCTAAAGAAGCAAGGGATTTGATTGAAGACATGGCCCTTACAAATTATCAGTGGCAAACCCCAAGGGAACAAGGAAGATTAAGGGCTGCTGGTTCAAATCAATTGGATCCTGTAGTTACTCTTTCAGCACAGTTAGAAGCAATGAACAAAAAGATTGATTCTTTAGCTTCTTCGTCTTCTTCAAGGAAAGTGATGCAGGTGATGTCCTGTGAATGGTGTGGGGGTGGACATCAAAGTCAAGATTGCCTAAGTAGCAACATGTTTGCTAGGCAAGAGCAAGTAGATTATGTTGGAAACATGCCAAGGCAACAACAAAATAATTCCTACAGCAACACGTACAATCTGGGGGGTGGAGAAATCATCCTAATTTCTCATGGAATAATCAGAATAATCCACAACCTCCCCCTGGATTCCAGCAGCCCCAACATCAACAAGCTGCCCCTCTAAGAAAGAGTAATTTGGAGGACATGATGGAGAAATTTATAACAACTTCTGAAACCAGGTTCCAATCAACAGAAACCTCCTTAAGAAATCAGCAAGCCTCTATTCATAATTTGGAGAATCAGGTGGGGCAAATTGCCATGTTGCTCAGTGAGAGACCACAAGGAAGTTTGCCTAGCAACACTGAGGTAAATCCTAAAGAGCAGCTTAAGGCAAACACTAAGGAGTGGAAAAGAGATCAAGGGTAATGTGGATGAGAAAAAAGGAGAAGTGGCAGAGAAAAGGGCTGAAGTACAAGAAAATGATAAAGAAGACAATCCTCCTGTCACTTCAAAAAAGCAAGCTGCACAAGAAAGTGAGAAAGAGAAGTAGCCACAAGACAGCAGCTCCATAATAAAGGAATACTGACCTAGAGTACCATATCCGGCGAGGTTGAACAAGGACAAGATTGATGCTCAGTTCGGTAAGTTTCTTGAACTTTTCAAACAATTGCACATTAACATTCCATTTGCTGAGGCTTTGTCACAGATGCCTAAATATGCCAAATTTTTGAAAGATATCCTTTCTAATAAAAGGAAACTCGAGAAAGTGTCTTTATTGCATTTTTCTAAAAAGAGTTCGGCAATTTTGCAAAGGAGGTTACCTAAGAAGTTAAAAGATCCAGGTAGTTTCACCATTCCATGTTTGATAGATAACCTTGAGGTTACAAGTGCATTAGCTGATTTAGGGGCTAGCATAAGTGTTATGCCCTATAAAATGTTTAAAGAGTTAGGCATTGGTAACCCTAAACCAACACTAATGACCATCCAACTTGCTAATAAGTCAGTAGTCCACCCTCGTGGCATTATAGAAGATGTGTTAGTAAAAGTTGGTGATTTCATTTTCCCCAATGATTTTGTTGTCATTGATATTGATGAGGATGCAGATGTTTCACTTATTCTTGGTAGGCCATTTTTAAATACAGCTCGTGCCCTTATCGATGTTCATGATGGCACCCTAACTTTGAGAGTGGGTTGTGATAATGTTATTTTTAGGATATATGATGCTATGAAACATTCACTTTCACTTGATGAGGCAGAATCATGCAATGATGTTATTGAGCATGAGACCGTAAATTGTGTTACTAACATTGTTTCCAAGGATCCCCCTTGAGTTGTGTTTATTACAGGAAAATGTTGAGAATCAAGAAGCAATGGAGCAGCTTGTTTTCCTTGAAGCAAGCAAATCGTTCGAATGCAGGGCATATGAGACTATTGAGATGCCAAAGGAAGAGAAGCCAAAACCATTGGTGATTGATCCACTCAACTAGGAACTAAAACCCCTTCCAGTTCACCTTGAGTATGGATTTTTGGCGGAGGAGAAGAAATTACCTGCACCTGCCCCTGCTCCTGCACCTGCACCTCCAGTTGATGTCTCTGATGATGAGACCAGTAGTGACGATTCCGGCAATGCGCCGATTTTTGACTAGCCCACATTTTTATTTTATTTTATTTTCATTTCTTTGCTTATTTAATTTCCTTTTTATGTTTTTTTTTATTCCTTTTGGACAATTGTTATTTTCTTTACGGACTGTTTCTTTTATTTGTTTATTTCATTTCTTTATGTCTTAACCTTGTTTTTGCATTTTAGATTTTTGTTTTGAAGCAAATCCGCCTTGACCATACTCTTGGCACCATACTCATATTTATCCATTAATGGACATGAAAGGGCAGTTTTTCTCTCTCTTCATTATTTCTTGTTTTGCACACACATTGGGGACAATGTGCGTCTTAAGTGTGGGGGAGAGGTATACTTTCTTGATTAAATTTTTACTATTTCATTCTTTCTATTTGATTCATTTGTCTCATTTAATTTCTGCAAATTGTTTTTTTGGATTTAAGTAAGCTAGATTGTTGTAGTAAGTGTGAATTGATGTGGTTTCCCTTTATATGTTGAACTAATTTGAGATTTCCTAAATGACAATTTCTTATTGAGGTTAACTTAGTGATCTTGATCAATTGCTGAGGATCGATTGTAATAGCTATAATTAGGTAGTGGATTGATGGAAATTGGACACATCTGAAGTTTAAAACCTTAGTTACATTTTTGAGCATGTTATAATTCCTTAGAATCTTGAGTTGGACTTAGTAAAACCCTTAAGTTTCTGACCCTTGATTTGTTAAAAAAAATAAATAAATATAAATAAATAAATAATTCTAATTAAAGGAGCTTTGAAAATGTATCCCTGTTCCACTGATTTTCTACTCTTGAATTAAAACAAATGAGTTGGAATCATAAATAGTGCTAGTAGCCATTTGAACGGTGATTCTGGCTGAGTAACCGGGGGTCGGCATCACAAATGTTTACCTTCACGTCAAAAGGTTAGTATCAGTTCAAACAAGTTGGGCTCCTTAAAATGTATATATATGTGTATATACATTAAAAAAAAATGAAGGTTAGAGAACTTAAGAGAAAATTTACATTTTTCGTACTTTGTTCATGGCTTTTGGATTTTTTGAAATTTTATGCTCAATCTTTTAACTCTGGATTTTTAGGTTTTAAGTCTGTGAAATTTTTGTTTTGAAACTTCTTGATTCAGCTGTTATGATTGTGAATTAGTTTTTGGTTGAGAACGTGGGGTTATCTGATTCAAGTATTGTAAAAAAATTTTCTTTTCTTTTTGAATATTGAGGGGGACCGTCACTTCTGCTTATTACAGTGATTTAGTTTGCTTGAGGACAAGCAAAAACTCAAGTGCGGGGGAATTTGATAAGTGCACAATTGATGATATTTTGCCCTTATTTCTTAATATGATTATTATCCAATTGAGTTTAATTTGTTTGTTCAAGTGTTTTTTAGGGTTAATTTAAGGAATTCTCTGTATTTTGAAGCTTCTGGTCATTTCGGAGGAATTATGGATGAAAGTAGAAGAAAAGAGCAAAATTCATCAATGGACACGCCCATGGACATGGGCGTGTCAATGGACGTGCCCTTGATGCTGCATGCAGAAGCACTGACAAGCCCAGTGACATGGCCGTGTCACCAAGCGTGCCTTTTGCAATGCTTCACAATAGCTGTGACATGCCCACTGGCATGGGTGTGTCAATGGACGTGCCTTATATTTAAAATCTTAGTGGCAATGACACGCCCAGTGACATGGGCGTGTCAATGGGCGTGTCAGGCGAAATTATCTACACTATAAAAGCTGCGCTGAAGCACGAATTAGGGACCTGAATTTCATTTTTTATAACCTAAAGCCGACTTCTAAAGCAAAGAGGAGAGTTTTGGAGCTGAGATTGAGGGTGAAGACATATTCTAAACAAGATCTAAACCAAGATTCAAGGATTCAAGAGAAGATATACGAATTATTCGCAATGGATTGTTTGGATTCTTTTTCCTATTACTCTTGTTCTAGTTTTCTGATTTTGAACATGAACTAATTTATTCTCTATCTAGATATTGATGAACCCTAGCTTTATTATATGGATTGAATAATTTTATTAAATTGAATCATTTGAATGAGTTGTTTTATTCTTATGATGCTTAATGATTTATTTCCAATTAATAATAGCATGCTTATTGATTGGTTGCAATTTTCACATTATTGACTTGAGAAAGCTTGATATGAATTGGATATTCATAGGAATTGAGGATTGATTGGGGTACTAGAGATAGACTTACAAGATCCTTTGGTTTATAATTCCTTATTCTTAATGCAAGATCTATTTAATTATGTTTGAGAAGAGATTCCGGCATTCTACTTAGTGATTAGGGATTAATTCGCTTGAGAAAGGTTTTAGTCTAATTTAGAGGAATACCAATTCAACTCTATCATTTGGTTTAATTGAATTGATTTTCATAAATATAATTGTAGCTAGGGGTATTTAATATCTGGATAGTATCATCACCTTAAATCAATCTATTCAACTCTCAATTTCTCTCTATTTTCAGTTATTAAGTTAATCATCTTTAATTACAAAATTTCACAAAACTATTGAGTCGCTAAACAACAGTTAAAATTTGCACTAGTACTTAGCTTTATCCTCAGTAGAACGATAACTCACTCACTACTTTATTACTTGAGAGACCCGTACACTTGCGGTATTGCAATAGCATAGGTTCCTGCCATCACTTTCAAATGACCCCGAATTGCTTTAACTTTATCTTATGTTTCCTTAATAAAATTGGGACCGACCAGTTTACCTTCTCCAACCTCATCCCAACACAAAGGCATCCTGCACTTCCTGCCATACAATACCCCATAAGGTGTCATTCCAATACTGGATTGATGACTGTTATTATAAGCAAACTCAATCAGTGGCAAGAATATGTCCTAGCTCCCAGTGTAATTAATGATACAACTCCTCAACATATCCTCTAAAATTTGTATCACTCTCTCTAAGCGCCCATCTGTCTGAGGATGGAAAGCAGTGCTAAAATGCAACCGAAAACCTAAAGCATTCTGCAAACTCCTCCAAAACTTCAATGTAAACCGGGGATTTTGGTCTGACACCAAAGAGAAAAGGACTCCATGCAACCTCACTATCTCACTGATATACAGCTCAACCAACTTCTCAAGAGAATAATCCATCCGGACTGGAAGAAAATGAGCTATCTTCGTCATCCAATTAACTATCACCCAGATTGCATCATGCTTCTTCTGGGTCAAAGGCAGTCCAGTCACAAAATCCATTATCACTCGCTTCCATTTTCACTCTGGCACTGATAATGGCTGAAGCAACCATGAAGAAACCTGGTGCTCAGCCTTCACTCTCTGGTAAGCAAGACATCTGGATACAAACTCTGCTATGTCCCTCTTCATACCTGACCACAAATAATATTGCTTTAAGTCCTGATACATCTTGGTACTCCTAGGATATATAGCATAGAGTGACTAATGTGCTTCCTCTAAAATCATCCTCTTCAATCCTGCATCATTAGGAATACACAACCTATCTTTAAACATAAATAACCATAATCTCTCACATGAAAGTCTCGACTCACCCCCTTTTGACAATCCATTACAATATTTTGGATTTTCTTATCTGCGAACCAAGCCTCCCTAATTTCATCCAACAAAATTGGCCTCAACTGCAACTGAGCCATCAAAGCACCATCATCACAAGACTCAAATCTAGTATGCAATTCTCTCAACTCAACATGCAATGAGAGAGAATAAGCAGCCAAACTTGCCAAAGACTTCCGACTCAAGGCATCAGCATCAGCATCAACATTTGCCTTGCCAGGATGATAATCAATCAAACAATCATAGTCTTTAATCAACTCTAACCACCATCTTTGCTGAAGATTCAGCTCTCTCTGAACACCCAGGTACTTCAAACTCTTGTGATCCGTATAAATAAAACACTTCTCCCCATACAAGTAATGCCACCAAATCTTCAATGCAAAAACTATGACTACAAGCTCTAAATCATGAGTTGGATAATTTAGCTCATGTGGCTTCAACTGTCGAGAGGCATAAGCAATGACTCTACCCTTTTACATCAGAACACAACCTAAAGCACTATGTAAAGCATCACTGTATATCACATAAGGTTTACCTTCCACAGGCAGTGTAAGGACAGGAGCCTGAGTCAACATCTCCCTCAGCTGCTTAAAACTCGCCTGACATTGATCTGTCCACACAAATCTAACTCCCTTCCGAAGTAATCTGGTGAGTCGTGTAGCTATCATAGAAAAGCCCTTCACAAAACTGACAATAATAGCTTGCCAAACCCAGAAAACTTTTAACCTCTGTCACACTCTTCGGTGGATTCCAATTCAAGATAGTATCGACTTTACTCGGATCAACTCTAATACCCTATGCTGAAATCACATGACCAAGAAAAGTCACCTGATCGAGCCAAAACTCACACTTAGACAGCTTAGCATACAACTACTTCTCTCTCAGAGTCTACAATACAATCCGTAAATGTCTGTCATGATCCTCATTATGCGAATACACCAGAATATCATTAATTAAGACCACCACAAACTGATCTAAGTAGGGTTTGAACACCCTATTCATCAAATTCATAAAAGTTGTTGGTGCATTTGTCAGTCCAAAGGGCATCACTAGAAACTCATAATGCCCATACCTTGTATGGAAAGCTATCTTGGGTACATCCACATCTCTAACTCTTAACTAATGGTACCCCGATCTTAGATTAATCTTAGAGAATACTGTTGCTCCCTTCAACTAATCAAAGAGATCATCTATCTGAGGCAATGGATACTTGTTCTTGATGGTAACCTTATTCAACTATCTATAATCAATACACAATATCAAGGTGCCATCCTTCTTCTTCACAAATAAAATAGGCACTCCCCACGAGGACACACTAGGGTGGATGAACCCTGCAACTACACCTACACTACATATGCACCTTGAACTCCTACAACTGCACCTTGAACTCTCTCAACTCAGCAGGTGCCATCCGATAATGAGTAATAGAGATGGCAGTGGTACTAGGCAATAGATCAATACCAAAATCAACCTCTCTCTCAGTAGCCCTAACAACTCATCAGGGAAAACATATGGAAACTTGGTAACTATGGGTATACTATCAAGCTGGGACCCCACTACTCTGGCATCTACAACATGAGCAAGATAAGCCTCACATCCCTTCCGGATCATCCTTCTAGTTGAAACAGCTGGAATAAACATGTATGAAAGATGTTTCTGCTTACTGGATACCATTACATCCCTACCATCACATGTTCTCAGGGTAACACATTTTCGCTGATAGTCTACCACATCCCCATGCCTGGATAACTAATCCATGCCCAGAATAAGATCATACTCCCTGAAAGGCAACTCATTCAGGTCATCGAGGAATTCCTCATAAAAATTTTCACTTATTAAATTTAAAATCTTAAATAATTTAAAATGTATATTTAAATATCAAATAAAATATTATTATAAATCGTAGGCTCTAAAATAAGCATTTTTCATAAAAATTTTTGGAAAAAATTCGCCAGAGTTTTGTCTGTAATTTGAACATTTCCAAATTTAACAAGGTCACAACCTGCACACAAAAGCACTACCAAAAAATCAATTCATACATTTCTCCAATACTCATCATTTTCTCCAAATTTCACAACACATTTATATATATATACATATACATTTTTATAAATGAGTTTTTTTTAACACAATCTTTATAATTTACAGTATGTATGCCAAAACATGATATAATATACATAATATCAAAATGTACGATAATATAAAATGTATACATGCTACTGGCAGTGTTTTTGATCTTGATATCAACTCTACAAGAAAAATCTCACGTCTAAACTCAACTTGGTCTAGAAGAACTCTCTAACTCAGCTGGATCTACCCAAAAGTCTAGCGGCACAAACTTGATAACAATAAAGCTCAAATGCAATGCCATTGCACAATGCATATGGATATCATATCTCATATCAATTCATTAAAATATATTTTTTAATTGTTTCACAATACACAATTCACATAAAAGCAAACACAAGCATGGACCCAAAGAATCTAATATTATATTCAAATTTCAGAGTTACTGTTTTGGTCCATAGTGACACCTAGTGTTTAGGCCGAAGGCAAGTGACACCCAACATCTAGCTCGAAGGCAAATCATAGTGATGCCCAATATCTAGCCCGAAGGCAAGTGACATCCAATGTCTAGGCCGAAGGCAAATGACGTCCAACGTCTAGCCTGAAGACAAATCAATAATTACTCAAAAGCTAGCCTCAAAGGCAAATAATGAGGATAACCTCATAGGCATGCCACTAAACACATAAATCTGAAAATTGAATAATATACTAGGTACATAATTAATTCACATTTCTCATTATCAATCTTTTTCTCATTTTCTCAAAATCAAGCTAGGCACATTGCCTCATTTTTCATTATCTATTAGGCACATTGCCTTATTTTCTCATCTTTTTCTCATTTTTTTTTCTCACTTTTCTCATTTTCTCATTTATAGTAATATCAATTCGTCATATTTCATCATATCATCACATTACATCACATTTTACCTTAAAACTCACCACCAAAATATTTTGGGTAATTTCACATAATCCACATATGATTCACATTTTATGGACTTTAGCCATTACCAATGGCCTTTTTAACAATGCCCTTAATGCATACACAACAAATGGCATTACCCAAACATTTGAGATCATTTTCATGCAATACACATATTTCACATTTTACACCATTTAGCAATTAACAATGGCTTTTCACAATGCATTTAACACATATATGACATTAAGCTCATTATTCATACATGTTCCATGCATCAAGTAGCTTAACAAATTTTCCAATGCAAAATGTTTTAAGCCCAATGTAATGCAAATATGACCAATTCATCCAAAGTTTATACATACCTCAAATGACAACCAAAAGCAAGCTTAACCTTGCCCTTTAACACTTGGATGGGGCAAATCAACTCTCCTCAATGCCTATACCAAATGTGATCATAAATAATCATTTAGTACCACATTCTAAGGCATTTCCAATCTTAAGTCATAATTAAACATCATTCAAACAAAAATCCCAAAGTTAAGGCTAACCTCACTTTAACTTTGGAATACCATACTAAGCCATTCAATTTGATGTTTTAAGATTATTTATATTATTAAAAACATATTTTAACATGCTTAAAACAATTACATTACAAAAACATACACTTATAACCAAAACCCTAAAATGGCATAACCTTCCCCCATTGAAGGTTTTCCTTTCCAACTCAACTCATTGATCATTTCAAGCTTATATTCATCACTTTTATCACTAAAAAACATGATCTAACAAAAAAAAAAAATCAAACAATTCAACAACTTTGGAAAATCACTTTTCCAAAACCCTAAATCAACACTTCCATTCTCAAACTCCAATCAAACTCAACCAAATTCAATATTTGAAGTTAAAATACTTGTTTATGCATCAAAACAACTCATTTAGGATCAAATTGCACAATTAAATCATAAGATTCCACAAACCCAAAAGTTACATCCCTAAATTCTCTCTCTTCACCAATCTTTACCCAAACTCAACCATTTCTTCAATCAACCCTTAAAATCATTGTTAAATGCTCAAAACAACTTCATACACACTAATTCCAATAATTAAATCATACTACATCAAAAAATCTAATTCACACATATTCAAACTTTTATGAAAATTCAAGGAAACAAGTCGGAAACTTACCAAATATGGAGAAAATCCCTAAAAATCCAACTTGAACACTTGAAATCCTTCAATTACTCTAGCTTTGAAGAAGAAAATCCTTGCCTTCCTTCAATGGAGAAATTTGACCTTCAAAGGAAAAGAAGAAGAAGATGAAGAAGATGACACTTTCTCTTTCCTTCCACTCACTTTTATATCCACATATATATGTTATTTTAATAATTTTTAATTAATTAATTAATTAATTGTTTAATAAAAATTTAAAATTCATATCTTCCATTCAAAAATAAAATATTTTTGAATTATTTTTAAAATTTTTAATTTTTTAAAGTATATTTACCAAAATACCCTTTGCTTTAGACTTTTCTTTTAAAAAGTGTTGACTTTATATATTATGTATATTTTGCATATATCACATATATATTTCACTTTTTCATTTAAAATTTCTTCATTTTTCATTTAAAACCATTTATTTAATTTATCCAATTAAATTATAATTTATTTTATTTAAATTTCCAAAAATTAGGAATTTTCAAAAATTTGAGATATTACATATTTATTTCCAAAGATATTGTAGTTGTTGTAACATGGATATTTGCATATTGCAGCAACTACACACACTGTGAGTGGGAATTTTTGTCTTCCATTTATGGTAGAATGGTTCTTATGAATTTGACACTGTTAGACTCTAACCTTAGAGAACACAAGCTTAAACTCAAAAATAGGAGTGCTATATGGATGGGCTGGAAAGATAGAAAAGGGTGGATGACTCGATTCTTAAGGAATCTCTAACCCCTACTAGGTTCGAAAAGTTAGGTACTGACAAAAAAGGTAAGAGATGGTCGAGCACTGGTTCATTGGAACTGACCTCTTTTATAGGTCTTAATATTATTAAATTCTTAAATTATTATGATATTATCCATATTACAAACATTATTGAAATAAAGAATACTATATTATAAATCAAACAAATCAAACAAAATGAGCACCCATACAAGATAGAAACATGTCCTTGCAAATGTTCATAAAAATAAATAAAATAGGACACCCACCAAAAGGTTGAAACATGTCCCTTACAGTCATCCCAAAGTCCTTAAAATAAAATAAATAATATAAGTTAAATAAATAAAGGACCCACAAGTGAAAACATGCCTTTTAGATCTTAAAATCCAAAATGATGAACAAATATAAATTAACCATCTATGATAAACAATTAATTTATTTCAATTACTAAAATTAGGGTTTGGTATCCAATTATGTTTGGATATGAGATTAGGGTTAAAACACATAAATGAAGGTTTCAATGTGCAAATAAAAATTTTAACATGCAAATTATGGTTTTAATATACAAATTAGAGTTTTAACAAGCAAATTAGGGTTTTCATATACAAATTAGGTTTTAACATGCAAATTAGGATTTTAATATACAAATTAGGGTTTTAATATATAAATTAGGATTTTAATCATAAACTAGTATTTAATAAAGCAAAATTAGAATTTTCTTTCATAATTAGGGTTTAACATACAAAATTAGGATTTTAGTCCTAAATCTAAGGTCCAAAATGCAAGGTTAGGGTTTTAGTCCTAAATCTAAGGTCCAATATGTAAGGTTAGGGTTTCAATTAGACCAATTTTCTTGCATGGGATTTTTAAAATTAAATTCTCAATTAAAATGGCAGTAAATGGAATATGAAGATGATTAATGAAATTGAGTTGGAATGAGTTAATAAAGACATACCTACATCGTTGGCTCCACCAAGTTAATTTTTTTGAACCACACTTGCTATTTAATTTGTTAGAAAGCTTGGATCAATTGAGGTTTTTAAATTGGAACTAGATTTGATTGGGGCCTTTAAATTGGAACCTGATTTGATTCACGCCTTTAAATTGGAACTAGATTTCATTCGGGCCTTTTAACTAGAATCAAATTCATTATTCATTTGGGCCTTTTAACTAGAATCGAATTCATTTTGAGCCTAAATTAAGGGTCGATAGTCTTGCCCTTGCTTGAATGATCTTGGATGCTTTAAATAAAATTGAGCTAGCCCATAAATCCAGAATCTTTTAACATATGCTTTAATAAATACAAACTAGTTTGGGTACTTCAAATAAACCCAAGCTGGTCTAGATACTTTAAATAAATCCAAAATCTTATAACGGATACTTCAATAAATCTAAATTAGTTTGGGTACTTCAAATAAATTTAAGCTGGTCTAGATACTTCCAATAAATCCAAAGTCTTCTAATGGATGCTTCAATAAATCCAAACTAAACCTGAGTTTGTCTAGATGATTCAAATAAATCCAAATTGCTTTGATGCTTTAATCTTGAACTGGTTTTGGTGCTTTAAATAAACCCAAGTTGGTATGATGTATTGAACTTGAACTGATTTGGATACTTCAAATAAACTTGAGTTGGTTTGATTTCTTGAACTAATTTTGGTGCTTCAAATAAACCCACAATATAAAAAAAATGATGTCAAAAGTCAGTAAAAAATTTGGCAATTTTTTAACTATATATTGCGCTGGCTATCTTCCTATATACTCTTGGCCTCTGCGTTGAAAAATATTTTTATGGTAAAAAATATTTTTAAACACCCATATATTTATACCAATATCACACTGTGTCCTCATGACTCTACCATTACAATAATCATCTGAAAATAATTCAGATGAATTATTGAACCCATGACCTTTCAATAGTCAAAGCACGTCCTTTGCTTTGTCCAATTAGTTTGTCCTATTCCTTTCTTTTCTTTTGTGGTCTGTCTTATTCATTTCATTTTTTCCTTTTTTTCTTTTTTTTTCTTTAATTTACTTTTCCTTTCTTGTCTTGTCTTGTTTCTTTCTTTTTTCTTTTTTCTTTCTTTTTATATTGGCTTCATCCAAATTTAATCACTTCTGCTCTCTATTTAAATTGTAGAGTCTTAGCATGTGCCTTTATGAACTTCATCTAGAGTCTCAATCTATTTCTTTATCTTCAAAAATTTCTTTGCTTTGGTTTTCATTTTCCATTTTAAACACCATAAACCTACAATCTGGCTCTAACAAATGGAGGCTAATCAACACACTACTACAATCGGAACACATGCAAATGCCGAGTTGCTGGATTATACCCAAGCCAATGAATGCAGAAGAGTTTCCCTTTTAGCTGGGATGCATCTTCATTGCAGCGAGAGTGAAAAAACACAAGTGTCACTTTACTGCAATGTAATTGCTTAATAGCACAAAATTTATTAGTATAATTTATTGATGAATTGAACAAAAGCATTATGCATGAAAAATAATATGCCATAAAATAAATAAAAAAAATGCAAAATAGATAAGCCTGCTGTAACACCCCGTACCCCATATACGCACATCGCATACACCCGCACAACATGCTATATACGTATACTGGATAAAGGGGTGTCACGGTTCATTTTAAACAAACCAAACTTTAAAATTTAACATATAATCAACATAAGTCAGTCCGAATAAACTTAAAACATTTAAGTTGGATTATAAATAGTAATAGATAAAACATTCCTTTGTTAAAATACACACACATATATATATATATATAACATTAGTACCCAAAAGTTTATCTAAACAGTCTGTTCAAAACATTTGTTAAATAAGCAGCGGAAAATACATATGTATATATATATCAAAATCAATGTTTACAAAATTATAGAATTTATACATGCTGGCAGTTCGTCTCTGATCTTGATGTCCATAACTCAACACTGCTCTCATAAACTCAAGCTTAGACTTGACTCGGTCTAGATGAGCTCTCCGGCACAACTGGATCTACACTGTCACCTAGCGATGAGCCACAATCGAGCTAAGCAAAAAGCTTAGTGGTACAAACTTTGATTCAATATAGATCAATGCGATGCTCATGAATAATATATGTGAATATATCAACTCATAGCATTATATCTCAACATGTTAATCATTTGCATCACATTTCATAATTCACATTAAAGCAAAGACAAGCATGGGCCCAAAAATGAAACTAATATGCTATTCAAAGTTCAGAGTTATTGCTTTGGTCCATAATCACATTTATCAAGCCTGTAGGCAATATATCTATCCATGGATAATGTAACAGACCCAGTCTCTTGGACCTCGACCCGGCTAGAATCTACGGCCCCAGTATCTTGGTCCTCAACCCGGCTAGACTGTTACAGTTTTTGAGGCTTACGACCCGGTCTTTTCATCTAAAAAATATCACATTTATCAGCTGGGCTCGGCTTACGACCCTATCTTTTCACCTGCCCAGCAATTCATAGGCATGCCGCCAAACCCAGAACTCTGAAAATTGAATAACATACTAGGCACACAATTAATTCATTTATATCATTATCATTTTCTTTAACAATTCATTCTCATTTCATTTCTCATAATCAACCAGGGTCATTGCCCTAATATATCATCTTTTCTCATTTTTCTCATTCTTTTATTTCATCTCAATATCAATTGGCTATATTATGTTTTCACATCTCATATCACATTTTTCCACATTTCTTTTCATACACAATACTTTACTCAATTGCATTGATACATCAATATAATTCACATTATGCATATCATAACATATAATTCATTCATCAACAATATATCAAGTAACTTAACACATTTCTCAACTAAATGTGTTAAGTCCCAATGTCATATAAATGTTTGCAATCATTCAAAGTTTGTACTTACCTCTAAGAGCAACACCACTAATCTATCAACTCCTCTAGGGCAAACTCTACACTTGACAGGCTCAACAACACGGGCGTGTCCCTAACCGTGCCCTAAACCCATAACACAGAAGCTTTGACATGATCAGTGACATGGGCATGTCACTGGCCGTGTCAATCCTCCTCCAACGCAAAAGCTATGACATGCTTAGTGACATGGGCATGTCACTGGATGTGTCACTCAACCAACAACACAGTAGCTATGACATGCTCAGTGAAATGGACATGTCACTGGACATGTCAATGCTACTACAACACAGAAGCTTTGACAAGGTCAGTGACATGGGCGTGTCACTGCTCGTGTCACCAACCCAGAAAATAGAAGCAATGACACGCCCAAAGACATGGCCGTGTTCCTGGGCATGTCAGGCCAAAAACCCTGAAATCAACACCAACAAAGCCATAACCCACAATCATCATCTTCCACTAACATTAAACAAATCCATTTAAATACAAATATCTTTTGAACAAAAAGACATAATCTTGTATATATTATTTTTATCTCCATATACATAACATATACACTTTAAATTATTTAATCCAATACAACAATTAACACTCCAAATTTTAGGGTATCATTAGGGATATTACAATTCTCCCCCTCTACAAAATAATTTTGTCCTTGAAATTACCTGTTCTCAAGTCTGGAATAATTAAGGATACTGATCTCGCATCGCTTGCTCTCTCTCCCAATTTGCCTATATTCTAGCATGATTCTTCCAAAGAACCTTCACAATTGACATTTTCTTATTTCTCATCTCTTTCACTCCATGTGCTAAAATAACCACCGGTTCCTCTTCATAAGATAGATCCGGACTCACCTCAATGGATTCCACTGACAAAACATGAGATGGGTCTGACCTGTACCTCTGTAGCATAGAAACATGGAAGACATTGTGAATTTTATCCAACTCAAGAGGCAAAGCTAGTCGATAAGCCACTGGTCCAACTGTCTCCAGTACCTCGTAAGGTCCAATGAAACGAGGACTCAACTTTTCATTGTGGCCAATTCTCAAAATTCTCTTCCAAGGAGACACTTTTAAAAATACTTTATCTCCAACATTAAACTCTATATCTCTCCTCTCCAAATCTAAATAAGATTTATGTCAATCTGAAGCTAATTTCAAACGATCCCGTATTATCTTCACTTTCTCTTCTATTTCTTTAATTAAATCGGGACCAACCAACCTACCTTCTCCAACCTCATTCCATCATAGAGGTGTTCTGCATCTTCTACCATACAATGCCTCAAATGGTGCCATTCTAATACTATACTGATGACTCTTGTTATAAACAAATTCCATCAATTGCAAGAATCTGTCCCAACTCCCAGAGAAATCAATGACAACTTCTCAACATGTCCTCTAAAATCTATATCACTCTCTCTAACTGCCCATCTATCTGCGGATGAAAAGCAGTGCTAAAGTGCAATCGAGAACCCAAAGCAGCATGCAAACTCTTCCAAAACCTTGAAGTAAATCGGGGATCTCGATCAGACACTAAAGAAATTGGGACTCCATGCAATCTCACTATCTCACTGATATACAGCTCAGCCAACTTCTCAAGAGAATAATCCATCCGAACTAAAAAAAAATGAGCTGTCATCAACCAATCAACAATCACCCAAATTGCATCATGCTTCTTCTGAGTCAAAGGCAAACCAGTCACAAAATCCATCGTTACTCGCTCCCATTTCCATTCAGGCACTGATAAAGGTTGGAGCAACCCCGAAGGAACTTGGTGCTCGGCCTTCACTCTCTGACAAGTGAGACATTTGGACACAAACTCCGCTATATCAATCTTCATACTTGACTACCAATAATGTTGCTTCAAATCATGGTACATCTTAGTACTCCCAGGGTGCATAGCAAAAATCGACTGATGTGCTTCCTCTAAAATAATCTTTTTCAATCTTGCATCATTAGGAACACACAATCTATCTTTGTACCATAAACTACCATCACTTCTCATAAGAAAATCTCGTCTCTCCCCCTTTTGGCAATCCAAAACAATCTTCTAAATTTTCTCATCTGCCAACTGAGCCTCTTTAATCTGATCCAACAACACCAATCTCAACTACAACTGAGCCAGTAAAGCACCATCATCACATGATCCAAAAATAACATGTAATGCTCTCAATTCAACAAGCAACGAGAGTGAATAAGCAGTCAAACCTGTCAAAGACTTCTGACTCAAGGCATCAACAACAACATTTGCCTTACCAGGATGATAATCAATCAAACAGTCGTCGTCTTTAATCAACTCCAACCACCGTCTCTGTCAAAGATTCAACTCTCTTTGAACCCCCAAATATTTCAAACTCTTGTGATCTGTATAAATGAAACACTTCTCCTCATACAAATAGTGTCACCAAATCTTTAAAGCAAACACCATGGGTGCTAACTCCAAATCATGTGTCGGGTAATTCAACTCATGTGGCTTCAACTGTCAAGAAGCATAAGCTATGACTCTACCCTCCTGCATCAAAACACAACCTAAACCATTATGTGAAGCATCACTGCAAATCACATATGGTTTATCTTCCACAGGCAAAGTAAGAACAGGAGCTTGAGTCAACATCTCTTTCAACTTCTCAAAGCTTGCTTGACACTGATCTATCCACATGAATCTAACTCCCTTCCAAAGTAATCTGGTGAGTGGAGTAGCTATCAAAGAAAAACCCTTCACAAACCGTCGATAATAGCCTGCCAAACCCAGAAAACTTCTAACTTCAGTCACTGATTTCAGTGGACTCCAATTCAAAATGGCTTCAACTTTACTCGGATCAACTCTTATATCATCTGCTGAAACCACATGACCAAGAAAAGTAACTTGATCAAGCCAAAACTCACACTTTGATAGCTTAGCATACAATTGCTTCTCTCTTAAAGTCTGCAATACAATCTGCAAATGCTCGTCATGCTCCTCCTTATTATGCGAATACACCAAAATATCATAGATAAAACTACTACAAACTAATTTAGATACGGTCGAAACACCCTATTCATCAAATCCATGAAAGCTGCTGGTGTATTCATCAATCCAAAAGGCATTACCAAAAACTCATAATGCCCATAATTTGTGCGAAAAGCTGTCTTGGGAATATCTTCCTCTCTGATTCTCAAATGATGGTACCCTGATCTCAAATCAATCTTAGAGAAAACTGCTGCTCCCTTCAACTGATCAAAGAGATCATATATTCTAGGCAAAGGATACTTATTCTTGATGGTCACCTTATTCAACTGCCGATAATCGATACACAGTCTCAAAGTACCATCCTTCTTCTTTACAAACAAAACAGTAGCTCCCCACGGAGAAACACTAGGGCGAACAAACCCTTTATCCAACAACCCATGCAACTGCACCTTCAACTCTCTCAACTTAGCAGGTGTCATTTGATAGGGAGTAATAGAGATAGGAGTGGTACCAGACAATAAATTAATACCAAACTCCACCTCTCTCTTAGGGGGTATCCCTGGCAACTCCTTAGGAAAAACATCTGAAAAATCCGTAACTGTGGGTATACTATCAAGTTGATAACCCACTACTCTGGTATCTACAACATGAGCAAGATAAACATCACACCCTTTCCGAATCATCCTCCTAACTGCAACTGCTGAAACAAACAAGGATGCAAGTTGTCTCTGCTCACTAGATACCATCACACCTCTTCCATTACCGGATCTTAGGGTAACACACTTCTTTTGACAATCTACTACAACCCCATGCTTAGACAACCAATCCATGCCTAAGATCAAATCATACTCCTTAAAAGGCATTTCAATCAAATCATCAAGAAACTCCTCATCCTGAACAACAACTGGACTATCTCGGTGCACCTTACTCACTACAACACTATGCCCTAAAGGATTTGTCACCAAGACACCAAATCCTAGGGACTCAGAATGCAATTCAGACACAAGCAAGATGGATGCACTTATATATGAATGAGTAGATCCTGGATCAATTTGAGCATGAACAGAAATGCCAAATAAAGAAAATATACCCGCAATGATGGCTGAAGCATCCGATTGCCTTTGCATCACATACACTCACTGAGAAGGCCCAGCCTCATCTGGCCTACTGCCTCTAGATGTAGAGCCTCCTCTCTGATTAAACCCAGGTCTACCACCTCTACTGAAACCTCTGCCACTTCTACCTCCTCTCACACTAGGTCGAGAAACTGCAGAATCTGCCTGCATGTCCTCCTGTAGCTCGAAACAATCTCTGATGAAATGATCAGGCTATCCGCATCTGAAACATACAGCTGGTCCACCAATCTTCCAACAAACACCCGCATGTATCCTACCACAATGGACACATGTAGGTGGAGTAGACCTCTGAGCTACTGGGGTCGGTGCACTAGCCACAGAAACTGTAGGTCTCAATCTCTGGCTCTGATGTGGGACTGACCTAACAGGCTGCCTCTGGCCCCTACTGAACCTCTGAAAATGACCCCTTTGGCCTCTCTTTATAGATGAAGACCCTGCCTTAAACTGGGGTCTCTTAACTTTGGTCTCCTCCTCAGTAGCAGCTGCTGCAATATCATGCGCTCTCTCAACACTCCAGGCTGCTGCAACAAGCTAGGAAAGATCTTGATACCGGGAACCAGCAATAATACACATGATAGAGGGTCTCAACTCCTCCTCAAATCTCCTACACCGGTCTATCTCATCTAAAATAATTCCATTGGCATAATGACTCAACCAGATGAACGCTACCTCATATTTTGTCACCATTCGGTTATCCTGCCTTAGATTCAGAAACTCCATCTTCTTAGCATCCTTGTAACATCCTAAAATTTTTTAAAATTTCTAATTTTTGGAAAATTGGATAAAATAAATTATAATTTAAAAGGATAAATTAAATTAATGATTTTAAATGAAAAATGAAGGGATTTTAAATGAAAAAGTGGAATATATATGTGATATATTTGCAAAATATATATAACATAAATAAAAGTCAACACTTTTTAAAAGAAAAGGGTATTTTGGTAATTAAATCTTATAAATTCAAAATTAATAAAATAATTCAAAAACAAATTATTTTTGAATGGAAGAGGGAAATTAGGAATTTTAATTTATTAAAAAAATAATTAAATATTAAATTATTTTAATATATATATGTGGTTAAAAAAAAGATGAAAAAAAAGAACATTAAAAGTCTTCTTCTTCTTCTTCTTCTTCTTCTTCTTCTTCTTCTTCTTCTTTTTCTTCTTCAAGAACGTGGCTTGCATGGAAGTTTGAAGACCAAGGATTTTGCTTCTTCCATACTCCATAAATTGAAGGAGTTAACAAGTTTCGAGTGGAGTTTTGGTGATTTCCACCAAAATTAGTAAGTTTCCATCTCTTTTTCTTTGAATTCCATGGAAGATGAGATTATGTGAGTTTTGAGATTTTTATGCAGTATGTTATAATTGTTGGAATTGGTGTGTATGATGTTATTTTGGGCAGCTAACAATGATTCTAAGGTTAGATTGAAGAGATGATGGAGTTTGGTTAAAGAATGGTGAAGAGAGAGAATTTAGGGTTATGGATTTTTGGGGTTTTGAAAACATGAACTTTAATTATGTAAATTGATTCCAAATGAGTTGTTTTGATTCATAAACAAGTATTTTAAAGTCAAATATTGGATTTGGTGGTGTTGGGTTGGAGTTTGAAAATGGAAGTGGAGATTTAGGGTTTTGGAAAAGTGATTTTCCAAAGTGGTTGAATTGTGTGATTTTTTTTTTGTTTAAGCATGTTGTTTAGTGTTAAAAGTGATGAATATAAGCTTGGAATGAGTAATGGAGTGTGTTGGAATGGAAAACCTTCAATGGGGGAAGGTTATGCCATTTTTGAGATTTTGTGTATAAGAGTGTATTTTTATAATGTAAATGATTTAAATGTATTAAAATATGTTTTTAATAATATAAATAAACTTAAAACACTAATTTAATTATAGTTGAATGGAATTCTAATGTTGAAGTAAGGAAAGGCTAAATTTTTGGAAATTTGTAGGAGTGATGTGTAATTATGGTTTAATGTTAGAAATGCCATTAAATGTGATACTAAATGATTATTTGTTATCACATTTGGTTTAGGCATTGAGGGAGGTTGATTTGCTTCATCCAAGTGGTGAAGGGCAAGTTGGAAAGATTGGATTGAAGATTGTTTTTAGCTTGCTATGGGTTGCTAGTGGAGGTATGTATAAACTTCGAATATATTGTTTATATTTGCATGACATTTGGGCTTAACACATTTTGGTTGGAAAATGTGTTAAGCTACTTGGTTAATTGATTGTGTATGAATAATATGCTATGACATTTGTAATGTCATATATGTGTTAAATGCATTGTGAAAAGCCATTTGATAATGGCTAATTTGTGTAACATGTGAAATATGCATATTATGTGAAAATACCCAAAGTAATTGGATAATGTGTTGTGAATGCAAAAATGAGATATGTGTAATAATGAAATGAATTGATATTGATAAAAATGATAAAAGTGAGAAAAATGAGAAAGATGTGAAAAATGAGAAAAGTGAGAAAAAAAATGTGAAAATAAGGCAATGTTCCTAGATGGAATATGTAAAAATGAGAAAGAGATTAATAATGAGAAATATGAATAAATTGTGTGCCTAGTTTGTTATTCAATTTTCAGAGTTCTGGGTTTGGTGGCATGCCTATAATTGCCTACGGGCTACACGCTGGAATGGTGAAAAGACTGGGTCGTAAGCCAGGCCAGCTGATAAATATGATGTTTTTGGGGTGAAAAAACTGGGTCGTAAGCCTCAAAAACTGTAGCAGTCTAGCCGGCTTGAGGACCAAGATACTGGGGCCTAAGGGTCTAGCTGGATTGAGGTCCAAGAGACGACCAAAGCAGTAACTCTGAAATTTGAATAGCATAATAGATCCTTTTTGGGCCCATGCTTGTCTTTGTTTTACTGTGAATTATGAATTATCATACAATTGAGTAATATAATGTTATGAGTTACGCTTATGAAATATTTAAAAAATATAAGAAAGTGGATTGATGTGACATCTATATGCATTGTGCATTTGGTATTGCATTGAGTTATATTGTTATTATCAAAGTTTGTACCACTAGGCTTCGGCTTAGCGCGATTGTTTCCATCGTGCAGGTGATAGGGTAGACCCAGTTGAGCCAGAGAGTTCTTCTAGACCAGGTCGGATCTAGACTTGTAGTTGAGCTTGTAGAGTTGCTATCGAGATCAGAAACACTGCCGGCAACATGTATATATTTTTATGTTATTGTACATTTTGAGTTTTATACATAATATATTATGTTTTGAATTTACGTATTGTATATTATAAAGAATGTTTGGGTCAATGTATTTGAAATGGGAGAGTAAGTGTGTTTTAAATTATATATATCTATATGTATAAATGTTTGAGAAACTTGGTGAAATTGAGAAGTATGGTTGAGATGGTGGTTGGAAATTATTTGGGAGTGTTTTCTTTTTGCAGGTTGAGTAATTGCTAAAATTTGGAATATCCAAAATTCAGACAAAACTCTGGCAAATTTTTCTCAGATATTTTTATATATATTATTTATTTTGGGTTCTTATAATAAGTAAAGAATATTTATATTCTATTTAATTTTTATATATTTAGAATTTAAAATTTTAAATTGGAAATGTGAAATTTTTTTATTAAACTGGTCTGTGACATTTTTGTACCGTATATGCATATTTTACATATGCTAGAAATATGTATTGTACATATATAGGGTATAAGGGTGTTACAATCCTTATACTCCCTCGGAGTATACTTCTGCTCAAACTCCCGCAGAAAATCACCATAAGACAAGGTTGGTGGATCATCCATGGCATGTCGAACCGTCTTCCACCAATTATAAGCATCTTTCTGCAGAAGGGATCTAGCATAATCAAATCTTTCTTCAGAAGTAGCTTGCAGCTGAATGAATACCCTCTGAACTCTATTAATCAGCTACTGTAGGATCTGTAGTACCAAAGAAGTCCTCAGCTCCGAACTTCCTCAATTTATCATACTGCCTCATTGGTACTTGTGGCTGTGGTTGCGGTGACGGCTGCTGCATTGGAGCTTGCCTCAAAAATTCTACCACATGCTGTAACCAAACCAGCAGAATCTCATCAGCAGCTGGTCTCTCTGGCACTGGAGCAGGTGCCTCTCCAGCTGTCTCAACCCTAGCTCCAACTCTACCCTCAACAGGAGCTACACTCTCAGCACTACCTTCTACAGACTGATATGACTGAGACGCCATCACTACCTATATCTGCAAACACAACAGAAAATACCTCATCAAATATTAGAAACTGCCAGTGCCAATTCATGTATCTTATTAAAAAAATCATATTTTAAAATAAAATTTTTTTTTCTTACAATTCACCTAGGTTGAGAATCTCAAACCTAGGCTCTGATACCAAAACAACTGTAACACCCTCGTACCCCATATACGCACATCGCATACACTCGCATAACACGCTATATACGTATACCGGATAAAGGGGTGTCATGGTTCATTTTAAACAAACCAAACTTTAAACTTTAACATATAATCATCATAAGTCAGTCCGAATAAACTTAAAACATTTAAGTTGGATTATAAATAGTAATAGATAAAACATTCCTTCATTAAAATACATATATATATATATAACATTAGTACCCAAAAGTTTATCTAAACAGTCTATTCAAAACATTTGTTAAATAAGCAGCGGAAAATACATATGTATATATATATCAAAATCAATGTTTACAAAATTATAGAATTTATACATGCTGGCAGTTCATCTCTGATCTTGATGTCCACAACTCAATACTGGTCTCACAAACTCAAGTCTAGACTCGACTCGGTCTAGACGAGCTCTCCGGCACAACTGGATCTACACTGTCACCTGCGCGATGAACCACAATTGCACTAAGTAGAAAGCTTAGTGGTACAAACTTTGATTCAATATTGATCAATGTGATGCTCATGCACAATATATGTGAATATATCAACTCATAGCATTATATCTCAACATGTTAATCATTTGCATCACATTTCATAATTCACATTAAAGCAAAGACAAGCATGGGCCCAAAAAAGAAACTAATATGTTATTAAAAGTTCAGAGTTACTGCTTCGGTCAATTATCACATTTATCAAGCCCGTAGGCAATATATCTATCCATGAATAATGTAACAGACCTAGTCTCTTGGACCTCAACCCGGCTAGATCCTAGGGCCCCAGTATCATGGTCCTCAACCCGGCTAGGCTGTTACACTTTTTGAGGCTTACAACCCGGTCTTTTCACCTCAAAAACATCATTTTTATCAGCTAGGCTCGGCTTACGACCCGATCTTTTCACCTGCCCAGCAATTCATAGGCATGCCGCCAAACCCAGAACACTGAAAATTGAATAACATACTAGGCACACAATTAATTCATTCATCTCATTATCATTTTCTTTAACAATTCATTTCTCATTTCATTTCTCATAATCAACTAGGCTCATTGCCCTAGTATATCATCTTTCTCATTCTTCTATTTCATCTCAATATCAATTGGTTACATTATGTTTTCACATCTCATATCACATTTTCCACATTTCTTTTCATTCACAATACTTTACTCAATTGCATTGATACATCAACATAATTCACATTATGCATATCATAACATATAATTCATTCATCAACAATATATCAAGTAACTTAACACATTTCTCAACTAAATGTGTTAAGTCCCAATGTCATATAAATGTATGCAATCATTCAAAGTTTGTACTTACCTCTAAGAGCAACACCACCAATCTATCAACTCCTCTTCCAAGATCTCACTCAAACCTTGGCTTAAGGTAGCTTAAATCTCCTCAAAAACCTAATCCAAAGGTGATCATACACACTCACTTAGAGATACACATAAGAAAATAAGAAAGAGAACTATCTAGGGCAAACTCTACACTTGACATGCTCAACAACACGGGCGTGTCCCTGACCGTGCCCTAAACCCACAACACAGAAGCTTTGACATGCTCAGTGACATAGACGTGTCACTGGCCGTGTCAATTCTCCTCCAACACAGAAGATATGACACGCTTAGTGACATGGGTGTGTCACTGGACGTTTCACTCAACCAACAACATAGTAGCTATGACACGCTCAGTGACATGGGCGTGTCAATGCTATTACAACACAGAAGCTGTGACACGCTCAATGACATGGGCGTGTCACTGCTTGTGTCACCAACCCAGAAAATAGAACCAACGACATGCCCAAAGACATGGCCGTGTTCCTGGGCGTGTCAGGCCAAAAACCCTGAAATCGACACCAACAAAGCCATAACCCACAATCATCATCTTCCACTAACATTAAAAAAATCCATTTAAATACAAAATATCTTTTGACCAAAAAGACATAATCTTGTACATATTATTTTTATCTCCATATGCATAACATATACACTATAAATTATTTAATCCAATACAACAATTAACACTCTAAATTTTAGGGTATCATTAGGGATATTACACCTGCTGTATGAGAAAATAAACAAACATGTTGCAATTCAGTTGCTTAATAGCACAAAATTTTGTTAGTACAATTCAATGATGAATTGACAAAAAATATTTATGCCTGAAAAATAAATTTTTAGGACCTATTTAGCAAAAATACAGAAAAATATTACTTTAAAATAATTAAACAAAATGCTGGATTCTATAAACAAAGAGAAAATTATTAAAGTGCAAAAAAATAAATTTTTAGAGTCTATTTACTTACCTCACATGACTTACTATTTTGCGATAGTATGATAGATTTGTCATTCTTGGCGGAGGGTGCACTGTTCAGCCCTTTCACTATAAACTGACCAAATATAGATCATCCAATACTCTCGGATCGGTGCATATTTTATTTTGAATATTCCTTTAACATGGGTCTCATTCTTATCTATTATTGAATCTCATTGCATGATAGATGTTGTCAGTAAAAAGGGATCGAGATCCCATGATATCGGATGCCCATTATAGCAAAAAAATTGACCAGGCCGATCATCATCTCTCCCACTAGTAAGTGAAAAGTGTGGGTGGTGCCCATGCATCATTTTTTAAGTGCCTAAATCATGCTTCTGTCAATCTAGACCCTTTCGACGGTAATTACAGAACGAAATCTTCAAAATCTCACTCCCGGATCATCCACCTTACTAGAGGAGGCACTTGGTTATACCATAGTCAGCACTAAGCCTGACATCCATTTGTCAGTGTTATAGGCCCTTGCTAATCTAGATCTTGCACCATTTTATGGTTGGAAGGCAGCCAACCTTTCTTGCCTTTTATCTTGCATTTGATAAGATTTCTAGGAACAAAATATCCTTTATTGGCTTTATGACCATTGTCGAGGTATTAACTTCTATATCTCTTGATTCAAGTAATGGCTTGTATGAATCTAACATTCCTTGCCTTTGCAGGTTTAGGCATATGATCACAACCTTCTGAGGGTACCCAATATTTTTAGATGGTGGATTAGGTACCTGAGGCTAAACATCTAGTTATTAGGTTATACATCGATACCTGGCACACACTATGTGTGTACTCATCATTTTCACCTGAGCCGCTTGACCTGGGACTAGGTAAAAAGAAAATTAGTATTATTATAAAAATTTATAAGAAAGTCAACTTACCTCTTTTTGTAATTCTATAGGTGGATGTTGCTTGGTGGAGGGCCAGCGAGAAGGCTAATTAAACTCCATTCATGAATGTTGTACTGCCTCTATAAAATTCTTGTCGAATCATTGTCAAGCCAGTTTCCAATGGTTGGTTCCTTGGTGAATTGGTGTACATCTAGTTCCTCAATCCTGACCAGTGGAGGGAACCAACAGATATCATGACATACACACTAAACACCATGACCATGTCGGAGAATTTTTGGAGGCATACTCAGAATGGATATGAAATTGAAGCTTTTCTTCTTTCACCTGCTGAGTCGTATGTCTGATTTATCCAGGAGAGTCTTTTGAACTTTCAGGTTTCACCTATTGGTGTCTAAGGGATTCCTGAGAAGAAAGAAGAGGAAGAAGAAGCAAAAGAAGAAAATGAAGAAGAAGATTAAGAAGAAGAAGGTGACATGGAAGATGAAGTAGAAGAAGGAGATGAGGAGAAAAGAGGGAGATCTTCTTCCCATTCTTGCGGTAACACCAATGCCGGCTATTCTCAGGTTTATAAAAAACATACATTTATTGTCCATGATTATATCTTTGCTTTTTCTAACTCTTTATGAACATTACAGGTGATCAGACAGTTTGGTGATTCCTTTCATGATGAGGCTGGACCTTCTCATGCAGCTCTGACTTAGCAGTATGCTCTATTATGAAATCATTGCCTTATGTTGATCTATCCTTTGATTCTCATGGCTTTGATATGAATTACTAAGTTTGTAACCCTATTTCATGTTCATTTTATGCTATATGTATACTTGATAATGCATGTTTTTACCTTTTCCTTTTTTTTTTTGGCTCACATCGGATGCTCGAGGAACAAAATAGGAAGTTGTAAGAAGAGCTAGCTGCCAGTCATCAAGAACTAAGTTCTAGCATCAAAATGCTGCTCATTTTGAAGGTCTATACTACTAGTTAGAATAGAACTTCTGAGACTTTTGGTTCTAGGGCTTTAGAGATCCCAATGCTTCTTTGTCAAGGGGAACCCGAGTTGGAAACCATTACTTGCCTCCTCCACCCGTGGGTGACGACTACTTTAGGGTGAACTTTTAGAAGTTATAAAAATCTAGGTGCCTCTTTATCAAGGAGACCTCGGGCTGATGATACGCCTCCTCCTCCTTCAGGCGATGACTTGTTTAGAGCTTTATTTGATTATAGACCACCTCCTCCTTCTCAGTGATTAGCTTGTATTGTATTTCAAAATGCACATGTAATAATACTAAATTTAATAATATTGACATTTGCATTTCCAATTTGTCTTTTTTATATTATGACTCCTTTTTGAATTTTTTTAATAATACATACATATATACCTATACAGAACCCATAATGAATTCATTTAGATGAATTCATCATGGATTAGGTTTTCACCTTTCCTTTCAACAAAACCATGATGAATTTGGTGATCTAAAATAAATTCGACATGAATTCATTTTCCTGCCTTGAAATGTAAGCCTTCTTCCTTATCCAGATCGATCTCCAAATCACCACTTATTTAAGCCATTCCTTATTCACACCATCACTTGTGTTTTCCTTCTCACAAAACCAACCAAAATTGAAGCCATTCAATTCATCTAAACAAAAAAAGAATTTAAAGATTGTCTTCTCACCAAAATAAATGATTTAAATTCTCACGAACCCAACCATGACCGAAGCCAATTTATAGAAGATGAAGGATTTATTTAAAACTGTTGAAGCCATTTGTTGGGAATAAGTATCTTGGTTTCAAATTAATGCTTTGAAGTGCTTCCAAAATATCAAATTGAATCAACACTTCTTGCTTGCTATGGCTTCATTTTGGGATGTAAAATCTAAAACCTTTAAGATTAATAATTTTAAGTTGTGTCCTATGATTGAGGAATTTAAAGCATCCTTGGATATCCAAGCAGTCATCAAATAGCATTGCCCATATTATCCTCAAAATCTCATCAAAAAATGAAAATACTATTTCATCTTTCAAAGCCTGAAGTTTTACAATTGATGAGAGGTGAGAAAATTTTGCTTGGTCCTTTGATTGACTTTTGTGCATCCCATTTGGCTCCCACCAAAGTATGGGATGCATTTTCTGCTTATGCTTACTTGGTCAATTCTTGCTTGTTTCTTCTGATGGTGATATTGATTCATGAGTATTAGATATTGTGGACTAAATGAAGGGAGGATTTCCATTAATACCTTTGATTTTAGCTGAAACTCTGGTTGGATTAGATCAATTTAAGACTGATTCATCAAAAAGGTTGATAGGAAGTCCCTTGTTGCTTCAGGTAATTACCTAAAATGTCCTTTCAGGTTTTAAATTTAGGTCATTATTTATTTATACTCTAATTTTACCTAGCCTGCCCTTACGGGTTGACCTTGAGGTGTTCACCGAATTACTACAGCAGCCTCGTATACTAGGCGTAATTGTTTATTAGTCATATATAGATTTTAAATTATTTTTTCATTGTTTATATTTTATTTTATTTTTTCTTTGCTTTAAATAATTCATTTTTCCAGAAATTTTTTTTATGCAAGGTAGGAGATCACTCAGAGGAGAGCCTTGCCCAGTTATTTCAGAAATTCAAAGAGTGAAAAGGAGCAGAGAAGAGTTTGAATTGTATACCGGGTTTGATAAAGAGGAGGAAATTTCTAATTTTTAGTCGGATACTATGCAATCTACCAATATAGGAGACGAAATGCAAAGAACTATGAGGGATTTTGCCAGACCTGTCATTGGGACTGCTATCTTATGTATAAGATTGACAAATACAGCAAGAAATTATGAGTTGAAGAATATCCATTACAACATACTGCCATCATTCTATGGAGTTCCGAATGAGGATCCTCTAAATTTTATCCAGAATTTCTATTCCACCCTCAACACATTTCCATTGGGAGGACTAACAGAAGACCAGTTGAGGATGAGGTGTTTTCCGTACACATTAAAGGATAGGGCAAAAAGCTGGCTTATGATGTTGCCTAAAAATTCTTTGACAATTTGGGAGCAAGTATATAACAAGTTTATGGGAAAATTTTACTCACATCAAAAGACAGCTGAATTAAGAGGAAAAATAGCTACATTTGCTCAATTGGATGGAGAGCCATTTCATGAGGCTTGGGACAGATTTAAGATGTTGTTAATCCAGTGTCCACACCATCATTACCAACTTCAACTGCTGAATTAGTTTTTCTATGATGGTCTAACCCAGCAATTTCAGAATACTGTTGATAATGCAGCTGGGAGAGCTATGGGAGAAAAGATAGTAGAAGAGACTTATGAAATCTTTGAAATGTTGGGAGCTAATTCCCAATAGAAAAGTGTAAGAGGAAGAAGTAAAGGGGTAAATCAAGTGGAAGCCAACAGTGAGATGGCCAATCAGATAGCTGAATTGACAAGACAAGTGCAGATGCTGAACATGAAGAACAAGGCTTCTTCATCCACTCAAGAAGTGTGTGGAATTTGTGGAACTTTTGGGCATGGAGCAAATATATGCCCATCTACATACGAGTCTTATGGAAATGAGGCTGAGCAAGTTAACGCTATGGAGGGATATCAACCAAGGGCCCGAAATGATCATTTCTCAAAAACTTAAATTCTGGTTGGCGGAATCATCCAAACTTTTCATGGGCAACAAATAATTCTCAACAACCTTTCCATTTGCTCCAAAGACAAAATCAACCTCCAGGGCAATTTTCAAATCAAGGGCAGCCTAAGAGAGACAGTTTGGAGGATAGTTTACATGCTTTTATCCAAGTCAATACCAAGAATCAAGAGATGAATAACAAAAGGTTGGATTCATTGGAAGCGTCTTTCAAGAGAGTGGAGACCCAAGTGGGACAACTTGTACAACAGATGCAGATTCAATAAAAAGGAAAATTTCTGAGTCAACCAGAGCAAGCACAAGTAGTAACTGTTCTTCGAAGTGGCAAGGTAATAAATAATGGTGTTGAAAATAATTCTGTGAATGCAGGTGATCAAGAAAACAAAAAGGAAGGTGAACCAGAGGACAAGGGTGATGGAGAAAAATCATGGAGCAATCTCCTTCAGCAGATTTACACAAGGCAAGTAATCCTTACCGGCCACCTATACCATTCCCCAGTAGATTGAAGAATGATAAACAAAATAAGCAATTTTTAGACATCTTCAACATGCTATCTATGGTAAGTATTAACTTACCTTTATTTGAAGCAATAAAGAATATGTCGACTTATGCCAAATTCTTAAAGGAATTGAACACCAAGAAAAAGAGGTATGAGCCAAATAAAAAGGTGATGGTATCAGTGGTAGCCAGTGCTGTTTTGCAACATAAACTACCTCCGAAGCTAAAGGATCCTGGCAGCTTCATAATTAAAAATACTATAGGTAATGGAAAGGGGACTGATGGCATGTGTGATTTAGGATCCAATGTTAATTTGATGCCTTACTCTGTGTATCTTGAATTCAAACTTGGGGAACTTAAACCTACTAAAATGGTCTTGATATTAGCTGATAGATCTCTTAAATTTCTGAAAGGAGTTATAGAAGATGTGTTAGTTAAGGTTGGTGGGTTGATAGTGCCCGTGGATTTTATAGTCCTTGACATGGGAGGAGATAGCCCTACACCATCTGCACACACTATTCTACTGGGAAGACCTTTTATGGCTATGACCAATACCTTGATTGATGTTAAAAATGGTAAATTGTCAATGACTGTCTTGGGACAAACGGTTGAATTTTCTATTTTTAACACTTCTCCTATTCCTACAACTGCATTATATGAGGATTGCTCTTTAATTTATTGTATTGACGCAGTTGTTTCAGATATTTTCTTGCAAATAGATTCTTCGGATAAATTGGAGCTGTCACTAACCTTAGATCGTGGCTTGGATATTTTTGACTCAGAAGTAGCCAGTTGCATTGATATATTAGAAAGTGCTGAAATAGAGGAATTTAAAGAGGAACCATCATTTGAGCTCCCCTCCATCCGAAAAGAAGAGAATAATCCTTCACTTGAGTTAGAGCTAAAATAGTTGCCTAAAAACCTGAAATATGTGTTTTTAGGAGATCACGACACCTTACCTGTGATAATTTCTAGAGAACTTAGTGAAAAGGAAGAGATGAGGTTGGTGAGTGAATTAAAAAGATTGAAAAGAGCTATAGGATGGGGGTTGAGTGATATCAAAGGTATTAGCCCTTCAATGTGCATGCATAGAATTATCTTAGAAGAGGGAGCTAAACCTGTGAGAGAGATCCAAAGATGCCTTAATCCAAACATGAGTGAAGTGGTTAAGAAGGAAGTGCTTAAATTGCTTGATGAAGGAGTGATATATCTGATAGCCAATAGTGAGTGGGTTAGCCCAGTACATGTAGTGCCTAAGAAATCAGGAATCACTGTGGTAAAAAATGAAAAGAATGAATTGATTCCTACTAGGACTACCATTGGGTGGAGAATGTGTATCGATTATAGGAAGTTAAATAATGCCATAAAGAAAGATCATTTCCCTCTTCCTTTTATTGATCAAATGCTGGATAAACTTTCTGGAAACTCACACTATTACTTTTTGGATGGACTTTAAGGTTATTATCAGGTGGCGATAGCACCAGAGGATCAATCCAAGACCACTTTTACTTGCCCTTTTGGGACTTTTGCATTTCGGTGTATGCCCTTTGGTTTGTGCAATGCGCTTGCAACTTTTCAGAGATGCATGATGTCTGTTTTCACGGACATGATAGATGACTTTATGTAGGTATTTATGGACTATTTTTCTATTTTTGGTGACTCTTTTGATAATTGCCTCAGTAAACTTGTTCTTGTGCTTGAGAGATTTATTGAATATAGTCTCACTTTGAGTTGGAAAAAAAAAGTCATTTCATGGTTACTCACGGTATTGTATTAGGTCATATTGTATCTAGTAAAGGGATTGAGGTGGATAAAGCTAAGGTAGAGTTGACTGCTAAGTTACCCCCATCTACCTCTGTTAAGGGAATAAGAAGCTTTCTAGGCATGCAGGTTTTTACCGGAGGTTTATTAAAGATTTTTCTAAAATAAGCCAACCATTGTGTCATTTGCTTGGAAAAGATGTTCCATTTGTATTTACTGCACAATGCATGTAAGCTTTCAATTCCCTTAAGGAAAAATTGACCAGTGCACCGGTGATTGTAGCTCCTGTTTGGTCCTTTCCTTTTGAAATTATGTGTGATGCATCCAACCATACAGTAGGAGTTGTTCTTGGGCAAAGGGTTGAGAAATTTTTAAGAGTGATTTATTATGCTAGCTTGACCCTAAGTAGCACACAAGTTAATTACACAACAACTAAAAAAGAAATGCTAGCTGTTGTTTTTGCCTTAGATAAGTTTAGAGCATATTTGATTGGGTCTAAAATTATTGTGCATTCAGATCACGCAGCTTTAAAATATCTTTTGACCAAACAACATGCTAAACCTCGTTTAATTAGATGGGTGCTATTATTGCAATAATTTGATTTTCAAATCAAAGATGCTGAGGGAAGAGAAAATGTTGTAGCTGATCATTTACCTAGGTTGCCTTCCTTTGATGAAAATCTTGCATTTGATAGTGTTCATAGAAATCTTGTGACCGCTATCAAAGAGTAGGTAATATTGGAAGGAGGAATGAAATGCCCCTTCAATCTTATATTATAGTTGAACTGTTTGATGTTTGGGGAATAGATTTCATAGGTACTTATCCCAAATCTTTTGGTTATGAATACATATTGGTTGCTGTTGATTATGTTTCAAAATGGGTGGAGGAAATCCCCACCTGAACTAATGACGCTAATGTGGTTGTTAAATTTGTGAAGGAATACATTCTTAGCAGATTTGGCACGCTAAGAGTGATAGTCAATGATGGGGGAAGTCATTTCTGCAACAAACTTTTCGAGAAGTTAATGCACAAGTCGGGTGTGAAACACAAAGTGGCGACCCCATACCATCCACAGACTTCAGGACAAGTTGAGACATGCAACAAGCAAATTAAAGAAATTTTGGAAAAAATAGTCAACTCATCAAGGAAGGATCGGGCAAGTAGATTGAAAGATGCATTGTGGCATATCGAACTGCTTTCAAGACTCCCTTAGGTATGAGTCCATACCGATTGGTTTTCGGTAAGGCTTGTGATTTACCAGTGGAGTTAGAGCACAAGGCATATTGGGCAATTAAAACTCTGAATTTAGATTTGGACAAGGCAATGAGAGAATGTTTTTTGCAAATTTCGGAGTTAGATGAACTAAGGAACGAGGCATATGAGAGTTCGAGGATTTATAAGGACCATATTAAAGCACTTCATGACCGAATTTTAGTACGAAAGACATTGAGCTTAGGTATGAAGGTCTTGCTTTTCAATTCTCGGCTTTGACTATTTCCAGGAAACTCAAGTCTCGATGGTGCGGTCCTTTTAAGATAACTCAGGTATATCCTTCCGGTGCTATAGAATTACTTAACTCTCAAACGAATGAAACTTTTAAAGTAAATGGACAGAGAGTTAAACCATATAATGATGGGTTCCAAGAAGTAAGGATTGTCGATAGTACTTTGATCTACGATTCTTAATTCTTGCAGAAACGTCCAGCTAAGACGACGTTAAAGAAGCGCTCGATGGGAGGCAACCCATTGTTATCGTTTTTATCATTTTAGTTTAGTACCTTCAGTTTATTTATTTATTTTCCCTTCTATTTTTCTTTAAGGCTTGATGGTTTGGAGATTGGATGTGTTTTTTATTCTTGCAGAGAATAGGCCAGGAGCATTGAGTTTATTTGAG
The DNA here is from genome assembly GCA_947685225.1 of Garcia nutans. Taxonomy (NCBI): domain Eukaryota; kingdom Viridiplantae; phylum Streptophyta; class Magnoliopsida; order Malpighiales; family Euphorbiaceae; genus Garcia; species Garcia nutans. The sequence continues at coordinate 25,724,523 of CANTUV010000044.1, forward strand.
AAAAGGAGGGCCATCTTCCAACTTTCCTTGATCGCATGTTTATGCTAAAGTCGCTGTTGTTTTCTTTCATGTTGATTATTTGTTCATAACGAAAAGCTTAATGGATTTTTTCTGTATGAAAGCTCCACTATGCATGACACAAAGGAAGTTCTTTCTATCTTTTCTTTTGTTTACATTGAGGACAATGTAACTCATAAGTGTGGGGTAATTTTTAAGCTTTTCTTTAATTTTTGTTTTGTTTTCTTTGTGAGTTATATTGTGCATTTTTCATGGTATAATTGTTAGAAACTTATTGACTTTTCTATAATTCTAGCATTACATTTGAGCCTTTAGTATCAGCATAGAGATTAGCATTTGAATTCATTCAGGATTGATTTTCACGTTCTGCAATTCATGACATGTAAATCTCTGAGAACCCACCCTTTGTGAGTTTTGAGCCTCATAGATTGAATATTATTGTCAATCGATTTTCTTTTCTTAAGTGTGCACCTTCATGATTTTGTATCTATAGAGCTTGCTTTTGCATGCTAATTGAACTCACATTATGATTTCATCTCAAGTTTTAAAATGATGAAGGCAAATTAGGATTACCCCCTTTAGCTTAAAAAGACCTCCCTTAATTATGAATTCCTTAGTGAGCCAAGTTGAGCCTTTGACCTTTTCTTGATTGATCAACAAAGTTCACAACTCAACATTTTTCTATTATTATCATACCTTCATTAAGGAATGGAGTTTCTTATGATATGATAATAGGAGTGGTTTAATTGATAAGTGTGGGGTAAACAAAAAAAAATAGTATTGTTTTAGTAAGATTTGGGGCTGAAATGCATACTTTGCAGATTGTATTTGACTAAGAGTCGATTATTCTTTTCTTCTACAATTGAGCTAGATTTTCAATGTAATTTTATATTTTGTATATATATATAAATAATAAATAAAAATAAAAAGAGAAGATATATATATATATATACAAAATTCACATATTTTCTAGCATTAGTCATCAAAGAGGAATTTCGACTCATTTACTTTTCTTTAAGTATGCAAATATTTGAGACTATTAAGGGTTGGTGAATATGCTATTTGAGGGAGTTACGAGTTTCTATGTAAGATTATTGTCTAATTTAGATACTCCATTTCTTAATGTTCCAACTTAAATGTCTTTTCTCACACCTTCACCTTCGCCCCATTTCATCCAAACGAAAAGACCTTCGGATTATTTCTTGAGAAAAATTAGTGAGAGAGATTGGATAATTAAGCAAGTTTATGGCAGTATGCATTCATGATTGGTTTGAGTGAATTAACCTTTGAAATTGAGAGAAACACTTAGATGAGAGATGAGATTTGTTAATTAATGAATGAGTAAAGAAAATCTTGATTGAAGTAAATTGCATTTATTTATTGCTGACTATTAAAGGATTTCATCTTATATACTTGAATTATAGTTAAGGTTAATTGAGTTTTTAGTTTATGTTATGTAAATTTGCTTGAGGACAAGCAAAGTTTTAAGTGTGGGCTAGTTGTTTTATTAGTTTTTGTCCTCAAATTGCTATTTATTTATTATAATAATTATTGTTTTCTTCATGCATTTTGTTAGTTTTAATCTATTTATTTAGTGATTTCAACATTTTGGTAGTTTTTAATTTATCCCAGTGTTTAGATCATTTTTGTACTAGTTTATAGTATGAAGTTTATGTGTTTTTAGTTAATGTTTCATTTGATTCTTGTTTAAAGTTTGTTTTAAGTGTTTGTTTTAGGTTAAAGTGCAAAAAACTCCCTTGGAAGATCAAAACAAAGAAAGAAGAGCATGAATCAAGCAAGACATGGCCAAGCCAAATCATGCTTGGTCGTGTCACCTCAAGGAGATTTTGGCAGAACTTGACACAGCCAGGAAACACGGCCAAGCCACTGGCCGTGTCTCACCTAAAGGGCAAAACCAAAGAAACCAAGAAAGAAAGGAAAATTTGGCAGAAGCTGCCACTGGCAGGTGACACGGCCACAAGCTTGGCCATGTCCCATCCTAAGCCAAAGAACAAGGAAGAACCAAAGGAAAGAAACAGAAGCTGACACACTCAGGAGACACGGCCAAGCCACTGGACGTGTCACATGACACGCCAGGAGCTTAGCCGTGCCACTCTCACCTCCAAAGAACAAAGAAGACCAAAGGAGAAACAGAAGCTGACACACCCAGGTGACACAGCCAAGCCACTGGCCGTGTCACATGACACGGCCACAAGCTTGGCCGTGTCACTCCATGAGACTAAAGAAAGAAAGAAAGTGCATATTTTTAGCCAAGCGAATTGTATAAATAAGAAGATTAGGGCAAGAGAAAAGGATCATTGACTACTTTCAGCCATTCTATACTTCTCTCTGAGAACTTTTCTCTAAAACAAGAGATATATCAAAGATTGATGTCACTTTCATTCAAACACTCTAGATCAAATTAGTTCTAGCCATTACATTATTCTTTTAGCAAAAATCTGAGCAAGACATTCTTCAGAAGCCAAAGGAAGTAATTGGGTTTTATTCCTTAACTCTATCTCTTAAGTTTCATTGAAATTGTATTTATGAATTCTCTGATGTCTAAATTAATTTCTTTGAATTTTAATGAGATGAATTTGTTTGATAGCATTACTATGAACTAATTTTGATCTAGTCTAGGGTTTGTGTGGATCTACTATGATTGTATGAAATGGTTATTTCTCTTAACTGATTTATTTCTTTTATCCTTAATTGAATGGAATAATGTTAATATATAATTGATTGGCCACCAATTATGTGTTTTAGGTATTTAGATGAAGGATTGAGAAATGAAATCTAATACTGGAAAAATTTAATTAGGGACTTAGGTGAATTAGAAATATAAACCTAAGGAAAAGATCATTTTCATTGTAATAAGATTAATTGAAAAAGGTTTGAATGCGAGAGCTTATCTCCTTGATTCGATTAATTAAGTTGCTTGAAATATGATCTTTGAAATTAAATCAGTTGAGAGGAATAGCCGTTCATACGTATACATTAGCAGAGAAGTGTAAACCCTAGGCTTTTCTATTAAGTGAATCAATATATTTGTTTAGTTTTCTTTCTTTGTTATAAATTCAATTTGTTTCAATTTTCAATAGTTGTTCAGCAATTTAATTTTATATATCAAAGACTATTAATTGATAATTTTTTTCTTATGATTTGATAAATAATTAGCTTATCTAGCTTCCTTGTGAGACGACCTTGAGGTATTCACCGAAATACTACAGTAGCCTCGTATACTTGCGAGTGTAGCCTTAGTAGTGTTTATTAGAGTGCAACAGTGTCCCTCAATGAAATTGAGGCAGAGGCTGACACGGGCAGGAGTCACGGCCCAAACACTGGCCTTGTCTCACCTAAGGAACAAAAGCAAAGAATGACAGAAAGAAGCAGAAAGAGACACCCTCACAAGACATGGCCAAGCCACTGGCGTGTCACATGACACTCCTTGAAAAGAAAGAAAGAAAGAGAGGCAGTAATGGACATGGCCAGCAAGCTTGGCCGTGCCCTAAGAAAAAGTGAGAAACACGGCCAAGCCACTCATGGCTTGGTCATGTCACCTATGAAATATTTGAATTATTTGCACGAAGTGGAGGAAAAGTGGGGGACAAAGGCCTTGCTTTTGCCAAAAGAAATATTAAACAAAGAAAAGAGTGGGAGACAAGAGGGATTGTGGTGAGTTGGAAAGAACTCTTGGTGTTTTGAAAGAATTAAAAAGGAGAGGAAGGGAGAAAGAGGTACACGGTTGGGAGAGGGTGACACTCTCCATTTTCCATTCCATTCTTCTCCTTCTTGGAGAAGAAGACACCATTCTCTTCCTCATCCTCCATTTCTATCTTCTTCATCTTCCAAAGACAACACTTCACCTTGGTTCTTTGGGATAAATTGGGTTAACAAGCTCTTGAAGATTGAGGATTTGAGGAAGGCTTCATTGAAGGTTTGGTGACTTGAGAAAGCTCCATTCCATCTTTCAAAGGTAGAATCATCAATTGAAGAGGGCATGAGTTCTTCATCAACATCAAAGTGGAGCTAGTAGTCCAACTCTTGGCATCTACAAGGGGTTTTTCTATTCTATCTTTTAATTCATTTATTGTTGTTGTTTATTAAGAAAATTAATATTTCAATGGACAATTGTGATTTGATCTATATTGAGATGAATGTTTATTTTAAATTCATGATGATGAGCTAATTTACTCATGCCTAGGGTTTGTAGTAGATTTGATTGAATGCATTGATTTCATATTTCTATTAATATACCTTGTTGATGGTTGATTGCATTGGATTGAATGTTAGGTTGATAGATTAGCTACCTATTAATCTTTTAATATTGGATGATGGACTGAGATGTGAAATTCGATATCAGAACTATACAATTAACCACCCTATGAATGAATTAGAAATATAAGTTCTAGGGTAAAATAATTGGTTGTTGTTAATTCATGAACGTGAAAACTAATGAATTGGTAATTGACTAATTAAATTCAAGGAATAATTAATTTACAAGGTTATATTAACAGATAATTTGAGAATTAAGCTTTGATTAAGTTAACCTACAACCCTAGGCACCTTTCCAAGAATTAAACCAATTCTTAGCACACGTTAATTGTTCACTTGCTATTTTACTTTCAAAAATATTGCAATCATCACAAACTCATTCATTTAAATTTAATTGCTTTAATCAAATTGTTACGAACAAAACCTTCCTTGTGAGATGACCTTGGGACGATCACTGTTGCTACAATTACCTCGTATACTTGTGAGTGTTGCTTTGTAGTAGTACTTAATTTGAGCGCGCAACAAGTTTTTGGTGCCGTTGCTGGGGAAGGCTGTTTAAGTAGTAATAGTTTGATTTTTTTTAATTTAATTATTTGTTTGCTTTCTTTAAATTGCTAAGTGTCTTCTGTAAAGATGCAGTTTTCAAGGCACGAGGGAGTTTATGATGGGAATTCTAATTTTGAAATGGCATGGCAATTAGCAGAATTAACGAATCAACTTAAGATGCTAAATGCAAGAGGAAGAGCACCTATGCCTACTTGTGAAGTATGTTCAGCATGTGGCATTGCAAGACATAGTGCAAATATGTGTTCAATTGGTTTCGAACAATACCAAGAGAGGCAAGAGGAAGAATATGCCTTTGAAAGTTTTCATCCAAGGGGTAGAGATGACCCATATTCCGATCCTTAAAATTCAAATTGGAGAAACTACCCAGATTTTCCTTGGGAAAACTAACAACAAATTCCACCTCAAAATTTTTATTCAACCTTATCAAAGAGGTCCTTACTTTCAAGGATAATTTTCAAACCAAGATCAACTTAAGGAACCCACTTTGGAAGATGGTTTGAATGCCTTCATTCAAATTAGCTCAAAAAATCAAGCATAATGCAAGAAACCCACAGTGGAAGATAGTTTGAATGCTTACCTTCAAATTAGCACACAAAATAAGGAAGGGAGCGATAAGAGGTTTGATTCTTTGGAGGAATCATTGAAGAAGGTGGAAACTCAAATTGGGCAACTGGCAAATCAACTCCAATCACACCAAAAAGAGGAATTTCCTAGCCAATTAGAGCAAGTCAAAATTGAGTTGTAAACAGATGATATATAACAAATTTTTTGATTCCTTTGACGCAGGTACTAATCAAGAAGAAAATGGCGAGGAGATACAACCCAATATAGAGGAGCCAAGTCAATTAAAGGAGGAAGAGAATTTGAAAGCATCGACTTCAACAAAATTGCATGAACCTCCAAATCCTTATATGCCACCAATTCCATTCCCAAGTAGATTGAAGGATGAGAAACAAGGTAAGCAACTTCTCAAAATCTATAACATGCCTGATAAAGAAGATAGTGTAGATAAGCTTGAGATTCCATGATCTTGGAAGTAGAGCCTAAAATTTCTAATTCAAAAATTGAGGAGAGCAATTTAATCTTAAATGCTGAGGTTGTTGAGAGGGAACTTCAAATTGCTAAAGAGGATGAGAAAGAGATTTAACCAAACCTGGTTGAACTTAAAAAGACCCCAAAATTTTTGAAATATGTTTTGGTTGGGGAAAACAGTATGCAACCAATGATCATCTCTTCCACTCTCGGTGGTGAGAAAGAGAAAAATGAATATAACCATGTTTCATACTGAAAAATATTTTTACCAAGTTCCTATAGCATTGGAAGATCACCACAAGACAACCATCACATGCTACCTTTGGAAAATTGCTCTTTAAAGGATGCTACCTAGGCTTTGCAACCTTATATCCAACCTTAGTTAGCCAATTTTGAGTTTATTTTATTTTTCCATTTCTTTCTTTTCACAACACCATTATCTTGAACCTTGTTGTTTTAACTTTTACCCTTACATTAGGTCAAGAGCATTTTATGAGCATTTATGATTTAGTGTTGTGTTAAATAAAGTGTGGGGTTAAATTTAGTGGGTTAAAAATTACAATTTATTATCTTCTTTCGTTGCAAACCTTACTAAAAAAATAAAATAAATAAAAAAACAAAATAATGAAAGAAGTTATTCTTTTTCATAGGGTTGGAATAAGTTTGGGAATAATCATTGCAAGATTTAATAAGAGAGTTCCCTTAAAAGCTATTTAATGTCAAGGGGTAGGTGAGAGGAAGGTGTTTTGGGATTGTTGGGTTATACATATGATCGGTTACTTCATTCTTGAAGTACTCTTGTACTTAATGAATAAACTCACTCTCCCAAATGTCATACCTTTCCCTTTGCCCTGTTACAACCAAATGAAAGACCTTATGATTGATGCTTGATTGTAATTAGGTGCTGGAGATTTGATTGATAAGCAAGCCTATGGCGATAATCTTTCATTGATTGTTATGAGTGTAAACACCATCATGATCAAACACTTTTAAGAGTTGGTGAGGGAGTGACATCATTGGTTATGCATGGAAAGCCACTAAATTGCATGGGTATCGATTTTGTTCAATTTGATATTAATTGCGGATTTATAGATAGGTAAGTCTTGATACTTCCTTATAACTCTTAAACTTAACTAAATTTTTATTGTTTACTTTGTTTTGATTTTAATCTTGCTTGGGGACAAGTAAGGAATTAAGTGTGAGGTATTTGTTTAGATCATTTATGATTGTATTTTTTTGAAGTGACATTATTTGTTTTTAGTTAGTTTTTCATTTGATTTTTGTTTAAAGTTTGTTTGAAGTTTTATTTTTAGGTTAAAGTGAAAAAACTCCCTTGGATGGATCAAAACAATGATAGAAGAGCATAAATCAACCAAGACAAGGCCAAATAAAAGCAAGCTTAGCCATGTCACTCACCAAGGTAAGGAACAAATAAGAGACACGACCAAGTCAAGTTGGCTTAGCCATGTGATTCAAAGAAACTGAGGCAGAGGTTGACACGGGCAGGAGACACGGCCAAGCCACTGGCAGTGTCTGACCTAAGGAACAAAAGCAAAGAATGAAAATAAAGAAGCAGAAAGAGACACCCTCATAAGACACGGCCAGAAGCTTGGCCGTGTCACTCCTTTAAAAGAAAGAAAGAAAGAGAGGCAATAATGGACACGGACAACAAGCTTGGGGTGTCCCAAGAAAAAGTGTGAAACACAGCCAAGCCACTCACCTATGGAATCTTTGAATTATTTGCATGAAGTGGAGGACAAGTGGGGGACAAAGGCCTTGCTTTTGCCAAAAGAAATATTAAACAAAGAAAAGAGTGGGAGACAAGAGGGAGTGTGGTGAGTTGGCAAGCACTCTTGGTGTTTTAAAAGAATTAAAAAGGAGAGGAAGGGAGAAAGAGGTACACGGCTGGGAGAGGGTGACACTCTCCATTTTCCATTCCATTCTTCTCCTTCTTGGAGAAGAAGACACCATTCTCTTCCTCATCCTCCATTTCCATCTTCTCCATCTTTCATAGACAACACTTCACCTTGGTTCTTTGGGATAAATTAGGTTAACAAGCTCTTGAAGATTAGAGATTTGAAGAAGGGTCATTGAAGGTTTGGTGATTTGAGAAAGTGTCGTTCCATCTTTCAAAGGTAGAATCATTAATTAAAGAGGGCTTGAGTTGTTCATCAACATCAAAGTGGAGCTAGGAGGAAAACTAGTAGTCCAACTCTTGGCATCTATAAGGGGTTTTTCTATTCTCTCTTTTAATTCATTTATTATTGTTGTTTATTAAGAGAATTAATATTTCAATGGACAATTGTGATTTGATCTATATTGAGATGAATGTTTGTTTTAAATTCATGATGATGAGCTAATTTACTCATGCCTAGGGTTTATAGTAGATTTGATTGAATGCCTTGATTTGATATTTCCATTAATGTACCTTGTTGATGGTTGATTGTATTGGATTGAATGTTAGGTTGATAGATTAGCAACCTATTAATCTTTTAATATTGGATGATGGACGGAGAGGTGAAATTCGATATCGGAACTATACAATTAACCACCCTATGAATGAATTAGAAATATAAGTTCTAGGGTAAAATAATTGGTTGTTGTTAATTCATGAATGTGAAAACTAATGAATTGGTAATTGACTATTTATATTCAAGGAATAAATTAATTAACAAGGTTATATTAATACATAATTTGAGAATTAAGCTTTGATTAAGTTGACTTACAACCCTAGGCACCTTTCCAAGAATTAAACCAATTATAAGCACATGTTAATTGTTCACTTGCTATTTTACTTTCAACAATATTGCAATCATCACACACTCATTCATTTAAATTTAATTGCTTTAATCAAATTGTTACGAACAAAACCTTCCTTGTGAGACGACCTTGGGTGATCACCGTTGCTATAATTACCTTGTGTACTTGCGAGTGTCGCTTTGTAGTAGTACTTAATTTGAGCGCAACAAGTTTTTGGCGCCGTTGCCGGGGAAGGATGTTTAAGTAATAATAGTTTGATTTTTTTAATTTAATTATTTATTTATTTTCTTTAAATTGCTAAGTGTCTTTTGTAAAGATGCAATTTTCAAGGCATGGGGGAGTTTATGATAGGAATTCTAATTCTGAAATGCCATGGCAATTAGTAGAATTAACGAATCAACTTAAGATGCTAAATGAAAGAGGAAGAGCACTTATGCCTACTAGTGAAGTATGTTTAGCATGTGGCATTGCAGGACATAGAGCAAATATGTGTTCAATTGGTTTCGAATAATACCAAGAGAGGTAGGAGGAAGAATATGCATTTGAAAGTTTGCAGCCAAGGGGTAGAAATGACCCATATTCTGATCCTTATAATTCAAATTGGAGAAACTACCCAGATTTTCCTTGGGAAAACCAACAACAAATTCCATTTCAAAATTTTTTTCAACCTTATCAAAGAGGTCCTTACTTTCAAGGACAATTTTGAAACCAAGATCAACTTATGGAACCCACTTTGGAAGATAGTTTGTATGCCTTCATTCAAATCCCACGGTGGAAGATAGTTTGAATGCTTACCTTCAAATTAGTGCACAAGAGCAAAAAGAGGTTTGATTCTTTAGAGGAATCATTGAAGAAGGTGGAAACTCAAATAGGGCAACAAGCAAATCAACTCCAAGCACTGGTGGCGGTGGAACCTCATTATCATACTGCCTGACTGATACCTGAGGCTGAGGTGGTGGTGGCGGTGGTTGCACTGGAGCTTGTCTCATTACTTCCATCATATTCCTGAACCAAGCTGGTGGAACCTCATCACCAACTGGTCCCCCTGCCCCAGAAGCAGGTGCCTCCCCGGCTCTATCAATTCTAACCTCATCTCTATACTCATCCGGAGCTATACTCTCCGCACTTCCCTCAACAGACTGACGCGAATGAGGATCCATCACAACCTAAATCTGCAAATATAGCAGAATACACCTTATTAAAGATCAGAGTCTGCCAATACTAAGTATATATTTTACTCAAAAACCAACTTTTCAAATCAAAATACTCTTTTTCTTACAGTTTACCTAGGTTGAGAATCTCAAACCTAGGCTCTGATACCAAAATAATTGTAACACCCCTATATACCGTATACATATACAGCATGCTGATACGATCGTAATATACATATACTGAATATAGGTTGCCACTGTTTATAAAATACACAAAACATACATTTTAAAACAAATAAAAGAGATCCAAATTCATGAGAGTATTTATAAAACACAATAGTTAAAAACATTTAATTACTCCGCAGCGGAAATGGTAGAAATATTCACAATGACATAAACATTGAAATCAAAGTTACAAATATAAAATATATACATAAGTGGCAGCTTGATCTCTGATCTTTAAGTCCAAGAATAACTCCTCAACGTCTGGACTCACTCGGTCTAGTGGAACTCTCAGGTTCTTCTCTGACACCTGCGCGATGAACCACAATCGCGCTAAGCCTACGGCTTAGTAATACAAGCTATAATATCAATATGCCATGGTGCAATGTTCAAGTCATACAATCAAATTATGTTCATATATCATAACATTATATCATTTCTCATCAATTTCTCCAATTCATAATCACATTATAACAAACACAAGCATGGGCCCAAAATGACACTAATATGTTATTCAAGGTTCAGAGTAACTGTTTTGGTCCAATATCACAACTCATCAAGCCCGTAGGCAATATATATCATATCTCTATCCATGGATAGCGTAACAGACCCAGTCTCTTGGACCATCAACTCATTAATATGAGGAGATCCTCAACCCGGCTAGACTGTTACTAAATTTCAATTGGAAAATAGCTTACGGGCCATCCCATTTCGCCTATCCAATGATTCATTTCACATTTTTCAACTGGAACCAGCTTACGGGCCATCCCATTTCGCCTATCCAGTGATTCACATTTTCAATTGGCATCGGTTTACGGGCCATCCCATTTCACCGATCCAATGATTCATAGGCATGCCGCCAAATACAGTACTTTGAAAATTGAATCAACATATTATACACACAATCATTTTATTTAGTTTCATATTTCAATTCATTTCTCATTTCACAACCCACAATCCATTAGGCAATCATGCCTCAACTATTTCATTTAATACATCTTGGCTCATCACAATGGCCTCAATTATCTCATTAACATTTCTTAGCCAATCATCATGGCTTCATATCTCATATAAGCAAGCATACCTCAACCTTTTCATTCACATCATTATTATCAACCACATTGATTTCACATTTCATCATATCTCAACATGGCATATACTTAACAATTCACATTATACACAAAATAACATTATTTATATGTATGAACAATATAATGCAATACTCAACACATTTACATTCATATGCATTGAGTCTCAACATGTATATGCATTAATGAAGAACTTGTACTTACCTTAACAACAACCCTCACAACTCTAAACACTTCTTTCTTCAAGAATCTATCACCTCTTGAATATGGGTAAATTCACCTTCTTCACAACCTATTCCAAAAGAATAAAGAAACCCTCTTAAGCTCATGAGGTTTAGAACCAACTAAGGCAAAACCCTAAACTGGACACGCTCACCCACACGACCGTGTTCCTGACCGTGCCCTAACTCTTCAACACAGAAACATTTACACGCTCAACACCACGGGCGTGTTCATCGGCGTGTAATACATTATGTCTCTCAAAAGTATTGACACGTCCAACATCATGCACGTGCTCCTGGCCGTGTAATTTCTCCAAAATCACAGTAGCTATGACACGCTCACTAACACGGGCGTGTTAATGGCCGTGTCACATCTACTGCCTCACAACCAATTGACACGCCTAAGAAATCCTGGACGTGCCTCTGGGCGTGTCAGGCCAAAAACCCAGATTCCGGCCAAAAAGACAACCAAACCAACAAACAATAATCTTCCACCATCTTCCACTTCAACATAACTCATTTAGACACACCCAACATCATAATAAACTTGCCAAAAACATCAAAACAAGCCAAAACACATATCAAACCCAAATCACAACATCATCAAAAACTCTTTACACAACCACAACTCAATCTTAACTAACAAACTTATTCTTCTTTTCAATCCAAACCAAAAAATCCCAAAATCACTTCAATCCAACACTCCTAAACACAACACACTCAACCATACACATACCAAAAATCATAAATCTCCATACCCACAACATAAACTCAAAGAAAGCAATGAAATCAAGAGGAGACTTACCAAAGATGAAGAAACTCTTAAATCTCTATCTTGATCTCTTGAAAACTTCCTCTAATCTTGATCTTGAAAAGTTAAATCTCTTCCTCTCTCTCTTGCTTCTGCTAGCCGAAGAACCAAAGGAAAAGAAAGGAAAAAGGAAAAGAAAGAAAGAGATGTCACGTGAAAGGAAGGAAGAAAGGAAAAGCAATTCAAATCTCTCTCTCCAACAACTCTTCCTCAAAACCCCCTCCACCATACAAACATATTATTAAAATAATCTAAACATCATCAACCATCCATATAATTCCACTAACTCTTAATTAATTAATTAATTATCCATCACACTTAAAATATCTTCCTCCACTAATTATTTAACCAACATATTTGACTTTGAACATATATATTAGGTATCTTTCCATATTTTCAACATATACACTTTTATCTAATACTCCTTTCTCTTTCAATTTATCTTATACATATTATCCAAATAATATCAACAATTAATCCAATACTTTTAGGGTATACTTTGGGATATTACAATTCTCCCCCTCTAAAAGAAATTTCGTCCTCGAAATTACCTGAAATCAAAACTGAAACAACTGAGGATACTGTTCCCGAATTGCTTGCTCACTTTCCCAAGTTGCCTCTTCTTTCCCATGATTCTTCCATAGAATCTTTACAAGTGGCACTTCTTTATTTCTCAACTCTTTCACTTCCCGTGCCAAGATAGTAACTGGCTCTTCTTCAAATGTCAAGTCCCGACTCACTTCAATGGATTCCACTGGTAACACATGAGATGGGTCTGATCTATACCTCCTCAACAAAGAAACATGAAAGATATTATGAATTTTATCCAACTCAGGTGGTAAAGCAAGCCGATAAGCAACTGGTCCCACTCTTTCTAATACCTCATATGGTCCAATGAAACGAGGACTCAGCTTCCCTTTTCGACCAAATCTCAAGATCTTCTTCCAAGGAGACACTTTCAAAAATACTTTCTCTTCAGTCTCTTTAACCAAATCAGGACCAACTAACTTACCTTCACCTGTTTCATTCCAACACAAGGGCGTCCTACACCTTCTCCCATACAATGCTTCGAAGGGTGCCATCCCAATGCTAGATTGATGACTATTGTTGTAGGCAAATTCCACAAGTGGCAAAAATCTGTCCCAACTTCCAGAAAAATCAATGACACAGCTTCTTAACATATCTTCAATGATCTGTATCACTCTCTCTGACTGGCCATCCGTCTGCGGATGGAAAGCAGTACTAAAGTGCAGTCGAGAACCCAAAGCTCTATGCAAACTCTTCCAAAACCTCGAAGTAAACCTCGGATCTCGATCAGACACTAAAGAAATTGGGATTCCATGCAATCTCACAATCTCATGGATATACAGCTCAGCTAATCTCTCAAGAGAATAATCCATTCTAACTGGAAGAAAATGAGTTGTCTTAGATAATCTATCAACAATCACCCAAATGGCATCATGCTTCCTCTGTGTCAATGGCAAACCCGACACAAAGTCCATAGTGATTCTTTCCCACTTCCATTCAGGCACTGACAAAGGTTGAAGCAACCCTGTTGGAACTTGATGCTCTGCTTTAACCCTCTGACAGGTGAGACATTTGGACACATACTCTGCAATGTCTCTCTTCATACCATACCACCAGTAATGCTGCTTTAAATCATGATACATCTTTGTATTACCAGGGTGCATAGCAAAAACTGATTGGTGTGCTTCTCCCAAAATAATCCTTCTCAAGTTAGCATCAACAGGCACACACAATCTGTCTTTAAACCACAAGCTACCATCAGCTCTCACAATATAATCTCGGCTCTCTCCATTTTGACAATCTGAAATAATTTTCTGAATCTTCTCATCAATTAATTGAGCTTCTTTAATCTGATTCAACAATACTGGTCTCAATTGCAATTGTGCCAACAATGCACCATCATCACAAGATACAAAGCTAGCATGCAACGCTCTCAACTCAACAAGCAACGAGAGCGAATAAGCAGTCAAACCTGCTAAAGACTTTAGACTTAAGGCATCTGCCACAACATTTGCCTTACCCGGATGATAATCAATCAAGCAGTCATAGTCTTTAATCAATTCCAACCATCGCCTCTGCCGAAGATTAAGCTCTCTCTGAACTCCCAAATATTTCAAACTCTTATGATCAGTATAGATGAAACATTTCTCTCCATACAAATAATGTCGCCAAATCTTTAATGCAAACACAATGGCTGCTAACTCCAAGTCATGAGTCGGATAGTTAAGCTCATGCGGCTTCAACTGTCGAGAAGCATAAGCTATCACTTTACCCTCTTGCATTAGAACACAACCCAAACCACTATGTGAAGCATCACTAAAGATCACATATGGTTTATCTTCTACAGGTAAAGTGAGAACAGGCGCTTGAGTTAACATCTCTTTCAACTGCTCAAAGCTAGCTTGACACTGATCAGTCCACACAAACCTAATTCCCTTACGAAGTAATCTGGTAAGTGGAGTAGCTATTAAAGAAAAACATTTTACGAACCGTCTATAATAGCCTGCCAAACCCAGAAAACTTCTAATTTCAGTCACAGACTTTGGTGGATTCCAATTCAAAATAGCTTCAACCTTACTCGGATCAACTCTTATGCCATCAGCTGAAATGATATGACCGAGAAAAGTTACCTGATCAAGCCAGAACTCACACTTTGACAGTTTAGCAAACAACTGTTTCTCTCTCAAAATCTGCAGTACAATCCGCAGATGCCTGTCATGCTCTTCCTCATTACGCGAATACACCAGAATATCATCAATGAAAACCACCACAAACTGGTCCAGACAGGGCCTAAACACCCTATTCATCAAATCCATAAAAGCTGCAGGTGCATTCATCAAACCAAAAGGCATTACCAAAAACTCATAATGCCCATACCTTGTCCGAAAAGCTGTCTTAGAAATATCCTCAGTTCTGACCCGCAACTGATGGTACCCTGATCTCAAATCAATCTTAGAAAACACTGCTGCTCCCTTCAACTGATCAAAGAGATCATCAATTCTAGGCAAAGGATATTTATTCTTAATAGTCACTTTATTCAATTGCCTATAATCGATACACAATCTCATAGTACCATCCTTCTTCTTCACAAACAAAATAGGAGCTCCCCATGATGAAACACTAGGGCGTACAAACCCTTTATCCAGCAACTCCTGCAACTGCACCTTCAATTCTCTCAATTCAGCAGGTGCCATTCTATAAGGAGTAATAGAGATAGGAGTGGTACCTGGCAACAAATCAATACCAAACTCTACCTCTCTCTCAGGAGGCAATCCTGGCAACTCCTCTGGAAAAACATCTGGAAACTCTGATACTGTGGAAATGCTATCAAGTTGAGAACCTACCACCCTGGTATCTAAGACATGAGCAAGATAGGCATCACACCCTTTTCTGATCAACCTCCTAGCTGAAACAGCTGAAATCAACGAGGATGCAAGTTGCTTCTGCTCGCTAGATACCATCACAATTCTATCATCACTAGTTCTCAAAGTAACATTCTTCCTCTTACAATCTACCACAGCTCCATGTCTAGATAACCAATCCATACCCAAAATCAAATCATACTCCTTAAATGGCATCTCAATCAAATCACCAAGAAACTTTTCACCCTGAACCACAATTGAACACTCTCGGTGCACCTTACTAACAATCATACTATGCCCTAACGGATTTGTCACCAAAACATCGAATCCTAGGGATTCAGCATGCAATTCAGACATAGGCAATATAGATGCACTAATATATGAATGAGTGGATCCAGGGTCAATTAAAGCAATAACAGAGATGCCAAATAAAGAGAAAGTACCAGCAATGACAGCTGAAGCATCTGGCTGTCTCTGCATTACATAAACTCTCTGGGATGGTCCGGCCTCATCAGGTCTACTGTCTCTAAATGAAGATCCTCCCCTCTGACTGAACCCAGATCTACCCCCTCTGCCAAAACTCCTGCCTCCTCTACCTCCTCTGCCAAAACTGGGTCGAGAAACAACAGAATCCACTGACCTCTGTTCCTGCATCTCAGGACACTCTCTAATGAAATGATCAGGCGATCCACAACGAAAACACACACCTGATCCACCAATCCTCTGACAACCACCCACATGGATCTTACCACAAAGCTCACATACCCGTGGAGTAGATCTCTGAATCACCGGGGTAGGAGCACTAGCTACAGAAGCTGTAGATCGTGATCTCTGTCTCGAATACTGTATTGACCTACCAGTCGGCCTCTGACTCCTCCCAACTCTGGGAACAAAGCTGCCTCTACCCCTCTTAATAAATGAAGACCCTGCCTCAAACTGGGGCCTTCTCACTCTAACCTCCTCTTCAGAAGCAGATGCTGCAATGTCCTGGGCTCTCTCCACACTCCTAGCTGCAGCAACAAGCTGGGAGAAATCCTGATATCTGGAACCAGCCACAAGACACATAATAGAGGGCCTCAATCCCCCTTCAAATCTCCTGCATCTGTCAATCTCATCAGATATAATACCACCTGCATAATGGCTCAACCGGATAAATTCAACCTCATACTCTGTTACTGTCCGGTGATCCTGTCTCAAACTCAGAAACTCCGTTTTCTTCATATCTTTATACTCCCTTGGAGTATACTTCCGCTCAAACTCCCTGAGAAAATCAGCATAAGATAGGGTAGGTGGATCATCTATGGCATGAGGCACAGTCTTCCACCAGTCATAGGCGTCCTTCTGCAGTAATGGCCTGATATAATCAAATTTTTCTTCAGGTGTGGCTTGCAACTGAATAAAGATCCTCTGTACTTTGTCTAACCATTGTTCAGCCACTGCCGGGTCTATGGTACCCAGAAAATCTTCTGCTCCAAACTTCCTCAATTTATCATACTGCTTGACTGATACCTGAGGCTGAGGTGGTGGTGGCGGTGGTTGCACTGGAGCTTGTCTCATTACTTCCATCATATTCCTGAACCAAGCTGGTGGAACCTCATCACCAACTGGTCCCCCTGCCCCAGAAGCAGGTGCCTCCCCGGCTCTATCAATTCTAACCTCATCTCTATACTCATCCGGAGCTATACTCTCCGCACTTCCCTCAACAGACTGACGCGAATGAGGATCCATCACAACCTAAATCTGCAAATATAGCAGAATACACCTTATTAAAGATCAGAGTCTGCCAATACTAAGTATATATTTTACTCAAAAACCAACTTTTCAAATCAAAATACTCTTTTTCTTACAGTTTACCTAGGTTGAGAATCTCAAACCTAGGCTCTGATACCAAAATAATTGTAACACCCCTATATACCGTATACATATACAGCATGCTGATACGATCGTAATATACGTATACTGAATATAGGTTGCCACTGTTTATAAAATACACAAAACATACCTTTTAAAACAAATAAAAGAGATCCAAATTCATGAGAGTATTTATAAAACACAATAGTTAAAAACATTTAATTACTCCGCAGCGGAAATGGTAGAAATATTCACAATGACATAAACATTGAAATCAAAGTTACAAATATAAAATATATACATAAGTGGCAGCTTGATCTCTGATCTTTAAGTCCAAGAATAACTCCTCAACGTCTGGACTCACTCGGTCTAGTGGAACTCTCAGGTTCTTCTCTGACACCTGCGCGATGAACCACAATCGCGCTAAGCCTACGGCTTAGTAATACAAGCTATAATATCAATATGCCATGGTGCAATGTTCAAGTCATACAATCAAATTATGTTCATATATCATAACATTATATCATTTCTCATCAATTTCTCCAATTCATAATCACATTATAACAAACACAAGCATGGGCCCAAAATGACACTAATATGTTATTCAAGGTTCAGAGTAACTGTTTTGGTCCAATATCACAACTCATCAAGCCCGTAGGCAATATATATCATATCTCTATCCATGGATAGCGTAACAGACCCAGTCTCTTGGACCATCAACTCATTAATATGAGGAGATCCTCAACCCGGCTAGACTGTTACTAAATTTCAATTGGAAAATAGCTTACGGGCCATCCCATTTCGCCTATCCAATGATTCATTTCACATTTTTCAACTGGAACCAGCTTACGGGCCATCCCATTTCGCCTATCCAGTGATTCACATTTTCAATTGGCATCGGTTTACGGGCCATCCCATTTCACCGATCCAATGATTCACAGGCATGCCGCCAAATACAGTACTCTGAAAATTGAATCAACATATTATACACACAATCATTTTATTTAGTTTCATATTTCAATTCATTTCTCATTTCACAACCCACAATCCATTAGGCAATCATGCCTCAACTATTTCATTTAATACATCTTGGCTCATCACAATGGCCTCAATTATCTCATTAACATTTCTTAGCCAATCATCATGGCTTCATATCTCATATAAGCAAGCATACCTCAACCTTTTCATTCACATCATTATTATCAACCACATTGATTTCACATTTCATCATATCTCAACATGGCATATACTTAACAATTCACATTATACACAAAATAACATTATTTATATGTATGAACAATATAATGCAATACTCAACACATTTACATTCATATGCATTGAGTCTCAACATGTATATGCATTAATGAAGAACTTGTACTTACCTTAACAACAACCCTCACAACTCTAAACACTTCTTTCTTCAAGAATCTATCACCTCTTGAATATGGGTAAATTCACCTTCTTCACAACCTATTCCAAAAGAATAAAGAAACCCTCTTAAGCTCATGAGGTTTAGAACCAACTAAGGCAAAACCCTAAACTGGACACGCTCACCCACACGACCGTGTTCCTGACCGTGCCCTAACTCTTCAACACAGAAACATTTACACGCTCAACACCACGGGCGTGTTCATCGGCGTGTAATACATTATGTCTCTCAAAAGTATTGACACGTCCAACATCATGCACGTGCTCCTGGCCGTGTAATTTCTCCAAAATCACAGTAGCTATGACACGCTCACTAACACGGGCGTGTTAATGGCCGTGTCACATCTACTGCCTCACAACCAATTGACACGCCTAAGAAATCCTGGACGTGCCTCTGGGCGTGTCAGGCCAAAAACCCAGATTCCGGCCAAAAAGACAACCAAACCAACAAACAATAATCTTCCACCATCTTCCACTTCAACATAACTCATTTAGACACACCCAACATCATAATAAACTTGCCAAAAACATCAAAACAAGCCAAAACACATATCAAACCCAAATCACAACATCATCAAAAACTCTTTACACAACCACAACTCAATCTTAACTAACAAACTTATTCTTCTTTTCAATCCAAACCAAAAAATCCCAAAATCACTTCAATCCAACACTCCTAAACACAACACACTCAACCATACACATACCAAAAATCATAAATCTCCATACCCACAACATAAACTCAAAGAAAGCAATGAAATCAAGAGGAGACTTACCAAAGATGAAGAAACTCTTAAATCTCTATCTTGATCTCTTGAAAACTTCCTCTAATCTTGATCTTGAAAAGTTAAATCTCTTCCTCTCTCTCTTGCTTCTGCTGGCCGAAGAACCAAAGGAAAAGAAAGGAAAAAGGAAAAGAAAGAAAGAGATGTCACGTGAAAGGAAGGAAGAAAGGAAAAGCAATTCAAATCTCTCTCTCCAACAACTCTTCCTCAAAACCCCCTCCACCATACAAACATATTATTAAAATAATCTAAACATCATCAACCATCCATATAATTCCACTAACTCTTAATTAATTAATTAATT
Source organism: Garcia nutans (assembly GCA_947685225.1). Classification (NCBI taxonomy): domain Eukaryota; kingdom Viridiplantae; phylum Streptophyta; class Magnoliopsida; order Malpighiales; family Euphorbiaceae; genus Garcia; species Garcia nutans. The sequence goes on from CANTUV010000044.1 coordinate 25,744,425, forward strand.
ATCCATCACACTTAAAATATCTTCCTCCACTAATTATTTAACCAACATATTTGACTTTGAACATATATATTAGGTATCTTTCCATATTTTCAACATATACACTTTTATCTAATACTCCTTTCTCTTTCAATTTATCTTATACATATTATCCAAATAATATCAACAATTAATCCAATACTTTTAGGGTATACTTTGGGATATTACACCATTAGCTTGAACCTTGTTTTTTAAACTATTATCCTTACATTAGGTCAAGAGCATTTTAAGAGCGTTTATAATTGAGTGTTGTGTTAAAAAAAGTGTGGGGATAAATTTAGTGGGTTCAAAATTACAAATTATTATCTTCTTTAGATGCAAACCCTATTAAAAAAACAAAAGTAAAAAAATAAATAAAAAAACAAAATAATAAGAGAAGTTTTTCTTTTTCGTAGGGTTGGAATAAGTTTGGGAATAATCATTGCAAGATTTAATAAGAGAGTTCCCTTGAAAAGCTCTTTAATGTCAAGGGGGTAGGTGAGAGGAAGGTGTTTTGGGATCGTTGGGTTATACATATGATTGGTTACTTCATTCTTGAAGTGCTCTCTTATACTTAATGAATAAACTCACTCTCCCAAATATCATACCTTTCCCTTAGCCCCGTTTCAACCAAATGAAAGACCTTATGATTGATGCTTGATTGTAATTAGGTGGTGGAGATTTGATTGATAAGCAAGCCTATGGCGATAATCATTCATTGATTTGTATGAGTGTAAACACCATCATGATCAAACACTTTTAAGAGTTGGTGAGGGAGTGACAACATTGGTTATGCATGGAAAGCCACTAAATTGCATGGGTATCGATTTTGTTCGATTTGATATTGAATGTGGTTTTAGAGATAGGGAAGTCTTGATACATTCTTATAACTCTTGAACCTAACTAAATTTTTATTGTTTACTTTATTTTGATTTTAACCTTGCTTGGGGACAAGCAAGGAATTAAGTGTGGGGTATTTGTTTAGATCATTTATGATTGTATTTTTTAAGTAACATTATTTGTTTTTAGTTAGTTTTTCATTTGATTTGTGTTTAAAGTTTGTTTGAAGTTTTGTTTTTAGGTTAAAGTGCAAAAATTCCCTTGGATGGATCAAAATGATGATAGAAGAGCATGAATCAAGCAAGACACGGCCAAGTTAAAGCAAGCTTAGCCATGTCACTCACCAAGGCAAGGAACAAATAAGAGACATGGCCAAGTCAAGTTGGCTTGGCCGTGTCCCTCAAAGAAACTAAGGCAGGAGACACGGCCAAGCCACTGGCCGTGTCTCACCTTAGGAGCAAAAGCAAAGAATGAAAAGAAAGAAGTAGAAAGAGACACCCTCACAAGACACGGCCAAGCCACTGGCCATGTCACATGACACGGCCAGGAGCTTAGTCATGTCACTCCTTGAAAAGAAAGAAAGAAAGAGAGGCAATAATGGACATGGCCAGCAAGCTTGGCCGCGTCCCAAGAAAAAGTGAGAAACACGGCCAAGCCACTCATGGCTTGGCCATGTCACCTATGGAATCTTTGAATTATTTGAATGAAGTGGAGGACAAGTGGGGGACAAAGGCCTTGCTTTTGCCAAAAGAAATATTAAACAAAGAAAAGAGTGGGAGACAAGAGGGAGTGTGGTGAGTTGGCAAGCACTCTTGGTGTTTTGAAAGAATTAAAAAGGAGAGAAAGGGAGAAAGAGGTACACGGCTGGGAGAGGGTGACACTCTCCATTTTCCATTCCATTCTTCTCCTTCTTGGAGAAGACGATATCATTCTCTTCCTCATCCTCCATTTCCATCTTCTCCATCTTCCATAGACAACACTTCAGCTTGGTTCTTTGGGATAAATTGGGTTAACAAGCTCTTGAAGATTGGGGATTTGAAGAAGGCTTCATTGAAGGTTTGGTGACTTGAGAAAGCTCCATTCCATCTTTCAAAGGTAGAATCATCAATTGAAGAGGGCTTGAGTTGTTCATCAACATCAAAGTGGAGCTAGGAGGAAAACTAGTAGTCCAACTCTTGGCATCTACAAAAGGTGTTTCTATTCTCTCTTTTAATTCATTTATTGTTGTTGTTTATTAAGAGAATTAATATTTCAATGGACAATTGTGATTTGATCTATATTAAGATGAATGTTTGTTTAAAATTCATTATGATGAGCTAATTTACTCATGCCTAGGGTTTGTAGTAGGTTTGATTGAATGCCTTGATTTGATATTTCCATTAATATACCTTGTCTATGAGGGGACTACTTCATTCAGCTTCTTCATATGCCAAGTGCATTGATTGGATCCATTGATGAGTTATAATCAATATTTGTTGGTTGGTACCTTAGTGGAAGATTGCCTATGTCACAATTCAGATGTATCTGATACATGTTCCTCTTCCTGCTTTCTGCCGAGGCACTTGCTATGATCCTCGTCGACTTGATCTCCAGCATAGAGCTGAGCCTTGAGATTCTAAGTTCAATCCTTATTTGGACATGCCTCACTTGACTGAAGCCTTCTTTGATCATCTGAGGCAGAGCTAGCTTGTTGCCTAGCCCACCCTTTTAGGTTTTTGGAACTAACGAGCTGCTTTAACTTTTGCCTAGGCCTCTCTTTTAGGTTTTCAACCTAGCGAGCTATAAATTTTTATTTTTTTATTTATTTTTTTCCTTTAGTTCAAACATAAAACTTCTTTATCCTGTCAATATTCATTGGTTCAGTAAACTCATTTCATCTAACAACTTGACTGCACCCTTCTTCATTAGTTCTTTCATAACATATGGCCCTTCCCAACTTGGTCTAAACTTTCCTTTTGGACTTGGAATATTAGATTTGCATTATTTTAACACTATGTCTGTAGCCTAAAGCTTCCTGATTCGAACCCTTCTATTGTAAGCTCGTGTTATCTTCCTTTGGTAGAGTTGGTGGTGATACAATGCCTGCAACCTTCTCTCTTCTAATAAAGCTAGTTGCATATACCTACTTAATACCCATTTTGTCTCTGGCAACTAAGCTTTCAAGACTACCCTTATTGACTTGATCTCAATTTCAATAGATAGCACTGCTTCCATTCCATAAACTAAAGAAAATGGTATCATTCTGTTCGGAGTTCGCACAATTGTTCTATACCCCTATAAAGTAAAAAGAACAATGTCTGACTAATCCTTGTACGTCTTGGTCATCTTGGAAAGAATCTGCTTAATTGTCTTATTTGCTACTTCTATTGCACCATTAGCTTTTGGTCTATATGGGGAGGATCGGTGATGACATATCTAATACTTAGAAAATAAATCCTTAAAAGCTCCTTGAAATTGCACCATATTATCTGGTACTATGTTGTATGGAATCCCATATCTGCAGATAAGACTTTTCTCAATAAATTGAGCCATTTGCTTTGTCCTCATCTTATTAAAAGATTCAGCTTCAACCCACTTTGAAAAGTAATCAACTGCCACTATGATGTATTGGTGACCATTTAAGGCCATTGGATGTATTTTCCCAATAATGTCAATCCCTTAATCTGCAAAAGGCTAGGGCAAAGACATAGAATACAATTCTTTGGGAGATAGACAATTCAAGTTTCCATACATCTAGCATTGCTGGCACCATCGTACAAAATTAATATAATCATTTTCCATGGTTAACCAGTAGTAGGCTTGCCAAATTATCTTCTTAACAATAGCCAAGTTGTTCATGTGGGATCCACAGGTTCCCATATGTATTTCTGACATGATTTGCCTAACTTTAGACTTCCTCAAACATCTTAAAAGCACTCCATTTAGCCATCTTCGATACAACTCTCCTTGGAAGGTGATATATTGTGAAGACCATCAACTTATTGCCCTTTTTTCTCTCTTGTTGCTCCCAATGGATGTTCTTTATTTTCCAAAAATTGCTTTTATAGAGAATACAGGCCTAAATCTAGAGAATAGGAGATGCCACTCAGATGGGTTGGAAAAATGAAAAGGGATGGATGACTTGATTCCTAAGCAATGCCAAACTTCTACTGGGTTCAAAAAGTTGGGTATGTATGGGAAATGTGATAAATGGCCCAACACCCCTATAACGCCCATTTTATTGGAACCGATCTTTTGTTCATGCCTAAATATTATTGGATTCTTAATTTATTATAACATTATCCATATTTACAAGCAATAAAAGGAATTAAACATTATATTATTAATTAAAACAAATCAAACAAGAATGGGCACCCATACGATATGGAAACATGCCCTTACAATGTCCAAATATCCATAACATAAATAAAATAAGACACTCGCCAAAAGGTAAAAATGTCTCTTATAACTGTCCAAAAGTCATTAAAATTAAATTTAAAATAAATAATTTATTATGAAAATAAACAAGGCACCCATGATGAAGTGCAAACGTGCCTTTTATAAGTACTTAAAATTCAAAATAATCAAACAAATATAAATCAATCATTCATTGTAGACAATTAATTTAAACATGCAATTAACTACCAAATAATCATAAAATTCAACCTTTAATAAAATTAGGTTATTTATTCAAATTAAGATTTTATTGTGAGATTAGGGTTCTAACCTAGAAATTTGGGTTTTTAACCTAAAATTAGGGTTTTGAACATGCAACTATGATTTTAAACATGCAAATTAGGGTTTTAACCTAGAACTAAAACATGAAAATTAGTGTTTTGGTATAAAATTAGGGCGTTTTACCTAAAGCTAAGGTTTGGAAGATTAAATTAAGATTTTTTCATGCAAACTAAGATTTTAAAAGCTTAATCATGCAGAGTTAGGGTTTGGTCTAAAATCTAAGGTTTAATACATGCAAAATCATGATTTCTAATATGCAATCAGGGCTTTTAAAAATCAATTAAGGCCACATATCAAATAGCTTAAAATACAACTAATTGAATGGATTTATTTTATAGAAGTCATACCTCCATTCATTAGCTCCACCAAGGTGTTTCAATTGAACCACATTTTTTAGTGTTTTGTTGAGAAACTTGGATCAAGTTGATTTCTTGGCTAATATATAAATAATCTGAAGATTATTTGACGATCCTCACAATGTTTAGCTACTGGGTTCCTCTCCGTTTGATTATTAGATTGCTATTTTGATGGCTCTTAATTTGTGTCTCTATATTTATTTTTGTAGCTGCTAACAAATGGTTCTAAAATTTTCTATGTTGGCTCCCAAGTCTAGCTGTTTAGTTGGCTATTATGAGCCACATTAGGGCAACCATGTTTAATGTGTTCCTATTTATTTTGAAAAGGCTCCTTGAATCCTTTTAAAATTGAAATTCTTTAAACCAGGGGTTGACCATAAGGCTAATTCATCATGAATGCTTTTGGGTTGAACCGAAGCCAATTCTGGCCATTTTAATTGGATTTGACTTTAATTAGGGCCTTTTAATTGGAACCAAGTTTGATAAATTTATTCTGGGCTAAAATTAAGGGTCTACAGTCTTGCCTCTCTACTTGAACAATCTTGAATTTATTTAGAGAGCGAAAAGCAATTTGTCTAAATAGATTGGTGCCATTCTCAAATACTTTAACAAACTGGGTTGGTTCGAGTACTTCAAATAAACCGAAGCTGGTCTGGATGCTTCAATAAATCTAAAATATTTAGATGCTTCAAGAAATCTAAACTGGTTTGGGTGCTTCAAATAAACCCAAGCTGGTCTGGATGCTTCAATAAATCCAGAATCTTTAGATGCTTCTACAAATTTGAACTGATTTGGGTACTTTAAATAAACTCAAGCTGGACTAAATGCTTCAATAAATCTAGAATCTTTGGGTGCTTCAAAAAATCCAAACTGATTTGGGTGCTTCAAATAAACCTGAGCTGTTATGGATGCTTAAATAAATCCAGAATCTTCGGATGCTTCAAAAAATTCAAATTGGTTTGGGTGCTTTAAATAAACCTGAGCTGGTATGGATGCTTCAATAAACCCAAAATCTTCGTATGCTTCAAAAAATATGAACTAATTTGGGTGCTTCAAATAAACCTGAGCTGGTCTGATATCTTGGATTGATTCAAGTGCTTTAAATAAACTGAGTTGGTTTAATGTCTTGTTTTGGTTTGAGTGCTTCAAATAATCACGTAATATCTATAGTAAAAAAAATTTTCATTTTAAACTGCATATTGTACTTGGTATCTTCCCCTATATACTCTTGTCTCCTGCGTGGAAAAATATTTTTATGAAAAAATATTTTTATACATGCATATATTTAGACTAAAATCAATACTGTGTGCTTGTGACTATGATATTATGATAGGTATTTGAAAACCAAATTATTGAAAGCATTTACATCCCTTTGTCAGTGCACTCTTTCCTATTCCTTTCTTTTCATTGTTTTATTTTTTTTTGTTTTTTTGTTTTTTGTTCTTTCTTTTACTTTTGAATTTGAATTTGAATATGTGCTTTCTTTTCTTTACGATTCACTATCGAATTCAATCTTATCCTTGAGACTGTCGTCATGGATTATTCTTTATATAAATAAACATAATGCAATTGCATTCATCCAGAGATTCAAAAAATTCCTTCAAAAAATTATTTAAAAATTTATTTTCTTCATTCTTCCAAAGCCATTTTAAACTTTACAAAATTGCAACCAAATTCTCATTATTGGCAGATATTTAACACACTTTCGGGACTGGACCCCAATCAAATGCCGAGTTGCTCGATTATCTCTGAGCTAATGGACACAAACGAGTCCCTCTTCTAGCTGGGATGCATCTTCACCACAGTAGGAAAGAAAAGACTCAAGTAAGCATTCTTTTGGTTCAATTTAATTACTTGATAGTATAATTTATTAGTATAATTTATTTACAATTGTTAATCTACAAAAAAAAAATATGCATAAAAATTAATGTAAAATAAATTTCTATGACTTATTTAGCAAAAGTTTATGAGAAAAATAAATAAACCTAGTGTTAAAATGGATAAATTAATATAGAAAATAAATTTATTCATTAGCCAAAATTTAAAATAATTAAAATAAGATGCTGGTCTTTATGCATAAGGCAAAAAATTATGAAAATGCTAAACATAAATTTCTAGAGCATATTTAATGAAAACTCATGAGAAAAATGGACAAACCTAGTGTCAAAGTGGAAAAATTAATGTAAAAAAGATTTTATTCATGAGCAAAAATGTAAAATATTTAAAATAAAATAATGGTCTTTATGCATAAGGGAAAAAATTGAAATGCCGACAAAGAAATTTCTAGCGCCTATCATTTAGCTCCTTTGACTTACCTATTTTATTGCAATATAATAGTTGTGTGATTCATGGCAGAGAAAACATCTATAAAGCCCGCCAGTGCTATAATCGAGTGCCTCCTCCAGTAAAATGGATGGTCCATGAGTGTAGGTTTAGGACTTTATTCTGCAGTTGCTGTAGAGGGGGTTCTGAATTGATAGGAGCATGATCTAGGCACTTGCAAAATGGTAGATGGATACCACCTACCCCTTTCACTTGTCGGTGGGGGAAATAACCATCTGTGAGCGGGGATTTTCGCCCTCATTCCCGGTGGAATGGTTCTTGCAACTTCGGCATTGTTTAGGCTCGGGGCCTTAGAGAACACGGACCTAAGTCCGGAGAAAATGGAGTCGCCACCCGGACAGGCCGGGAAAAAGAAAGGGGTGGATGACTCGATTCCTAAGGAATCCCCAACCCCTTAATGGGTTCGGAAAGTTGGGTACGTGTGGGGAAGGTGAGAAATGGCCCAGCACCCCCCACAACGCCCGGTTCATTGGAACCGGCCTCCTTTACAGGTCTTAATATTATAAAATTCTTAAATATAACAATATTATCCATATTACACACAATAAAAAGAAAGCATCATTATATTAAAATCAAAGCAATGTCCAAACAAAGTTAAACAAATAAATGGACACCCATCCAAGGATGGAAACATGTCCTTACATCACATGCCTAGATAGGACACCCACCAAAAGGTAGAAACATGCCCTTTACAAAGGTTCTAAAATAGAAAAGAAAATTAAATTGCATGATGTTTAACTAATGAGGTACCCACCAAGTGGAAACATACCTTTTACAAAATTTGGAAGTCTAAATAAATTGATAAAAGTAAATATCCATTCATAATAAATAAATCATTCATCAAAGCTATTAACCAAAACAAACTTCCATCCATGATAAATTAAATAAATCAACTATTAAAATTAAATAAATTAAAGCATAAGAAATAAATCAAGGTATAAATAAATATGGAATTGAATAAAACAAATAAAAGTTCAAGTATAGCTACTATTTCTATTTAGGGTTCTTTATCTCATGTGTTAAGGTTTTGGAAATTCTAAAGTTAAGCTACTATGACTTTTTAGGGAATTAAAATAGATTAGGGTTTTATGTTTTTTAAAGGTTGGCAAGACACTTTGATTAAATAAATTAAGGTTTGAATGGTGAAATCATGAAACTAGGGTTTTGGATACTTTGAAATACTTTTTAATTCATGATTTTTAAATAGTGAATTAAGCTACTGTGACTTTTTGAGTTTCTATATTTTTATCTTTTTTAATGTTTTAAAAGGATTAGAGTTCATAAAAATTAGGGTTTAAGGTTTTAAAAGGGTTAGTGTTCATTATTTTAGGTTTGAAAGTTGAATTTTGGATTTTAGGCTTTGAAATTTGGGTTCTCGGGTAATGAATAATTTAAAGGGTTTTAGAAATCAATTTGATATTTTATGAAGTTTTATGAATTTAAACACATGGATTGAAGTTTTTATAAGTAGAAAAGATGTTTTTTAAGGTTTTTTTTTTGAATGAAATAGAACATACTTTAAAATCTTAAAAGAAACAGAATTTGATTTTAGTTTTGCTGAAAAATATGTTCAATTAGAGTTTTAAGGTTTTTAAGAAGAAAAAACAACAATTTTAAGTCTTTTTAGAAAAGAAGGTCACGTTTTAGTGTTTTAATCTTGGAAAAATTAAGTTAAAGCTCTAAGATTTTGATTTAAAAAACTTAAATTTTATAGATTTGCTATTGTAAAACATGAATCAAAAAGAGTTTAACATACCTTCTTTTGTTGATTCCTCCAAAAACAATTCTTCTTGGATGAACTAGCTCCAATGACAAGCCTTTGTTGCCTTTGAATTCTCCTCCCCACCTTTAAATCGTGATTCTGCTGCTTTAAATATCACTTCAATTGAATTCTTACTTTTCCTTCCTTGATTTGGTTTCAAATCCTAAAGTCACTGTGTAAATTTTTCCTCTTTTGATTTGGTTCAATTGGTCCTTATTTATAATGGTTTTTAGGTTGTATATTCCTAATTAATTAAGGTAAGTAATATTAATAAAAAAAGAAATTAAAACCTAATTGGATTAGGATTCAAAAAATTGCGTTGAAAAATTTTGCGCTGGCCAAAACTGTGGCAGGGGCCAGTGGGCGTGCTAGCCCGCAGGAGGCACGCCAGCCCACAGGAAATTCCTGGGCAAAACGCCCGTGGGTGAGCTGCTGCTGGCCCGACGGGTCCGCCCGACCACTTTTAGCTGCCGATTTTTTTTCGACTCCGATTTTTATTTTTATTTTTATTTGTTTATTTTTATTTTTTATTAATAAAAATTAAATACTAAGGTAAAAATTATTTAATTAAAATTATTTTGGACCAATTAAACAAGAAAAATCATTTTAAACTAAATAAAGCATATTGGATCGGATTGGGTAAAAAATTAAGGGTCCACATTTTGCCCCCTTGCTTGAATGATCTGAAACCTTAGTGAAAGAGAGTGAAAAGCAAAAAGACTTAATTTTTGAAATGGCGACTTGTTTTGGGTACTTGGACCCGAGATTGGGTACTTGGTCCCGAAATTGGGTAATTGGACCCGAAATTGGGTACTTGGACCCGAGAATGATTTGATTTGGGTACTTAGACCCAAGATTGAGTACTTGGAGCCTAGATTGGGTACTTGGACCCGAGGCTGATTTGAATTTGGGTGCTTGGACCCGATATTGATTTTATTTGGGTACTTGGACCCGGGATTGGGTACTTGGACACGAGCTTGGGTACTTGGACCCGAGCTTGAATTGATTTTGGGTACTTGGACCCGAGATTGGGTACTTGGACCTGGGATTGGGTACTTGACTCGAGAATGGGTGCTTTGACCTAAGATTGGGTACTTGGACCCGAGCTTGAATTAATTTGAGTACTTGGACCCGAGATTAGGTACTTGGACCCAAGATTGATTTGATTTAGGTACTTAGACTCGAGATTGGGTACTTGGACCCGAGCTTAGGTACTTGGACCCGAGCTTGAATTGATTTTCGGTACTTGGACCCGAGATTGATTTGTTTTGGGTACTTGAACTCGAGATTGATTTGATTTGGGTACTTGGACATGAGATTGGGTACTTGGACCCGAGCTTAGGTACTTGGACCCGAGCTTGAATTGATTTTGGGTACTTGGACCCGAGATTGGGTACTTGGACCCGAGATTGATTTGTTTTGGGTACTTGGACCCGAGATTAGGTACTTGGACTCGAGATTGAGTACTTGGACTCGAGATTGGGTACTTGGACCCGGGATTAGATACTTGGACCCGAGATTGGCTACTTGGACCCGAGATTGATTTGATTTGGGTGCTTGGACCTGAGATTGAGTTTGACTGACCTTTTATCATTCGAGAAATCCGACTGCTCCGGTTATTCCATGCATTGTGGTTTTTCACCCTCAAAATGGATCTTCATCCTTTGAGATCGGGTCTTCATCCTTGAAAATGAATCTTCATCTTTTGACATCGGGTCTTCACCATTGCAAATGGATCTTCATCCTTTGAGATTGGGTCTTTACTCTTAAAACATGGGTCTCTATCCATTGGAGGCCGGGTCTTTACCCTGGCTTCAGCTCTTTTAGTTGGATTGGTCTTTTGTCTTTTGCATCTTCATTCTTTTGAGAGTTCTAAAGTTCCATTCTTTTATTCTTCCTTTTTGCAAAGATTTAGCTATTTTTTAATTGAACCTTATATCCTCTCCTTGCCCCCCCTGTGTGGCAAAATATTTGTAAGTGAGTTTAAAAATATTTGGTATATAAACTCAAAAAATTGAAAAGGAGAAACTTTGCCCCCTGTGTAGGCTCAAACCAATGATTTTATCCATGCAAGCTTTGATTGATGTTTTTGCCATCTTGTTCTTCACATAAGCATGCATTTTTTCTCTTTGTAAGATTACTGGAGCTTTCTAAAGCAATGGGCTTTCCATGCCCCCCTAATTTGACATCTTCTTTTGATTCTTCACTTCACAGAGTGTTTGCTGTTCACTTTGATAAAGAATAGACAATACAAGACAAGAAAGTACAATGTGATATGCTCATGTATTCATGATATGCATGAATAATACTTACAGTTGTTCCATCGACTCACAGACCGATGTGATCAGCAGAAGTGTTCTCATTGGTTCCGTTTTGACGCTTGTTCAAGTCTTGCATTGGAATGATCGAAAGCTTTGCATTTGTGGCTTTTATCTTCTATATGTTGAGAACATGAGTGGTAGAGACCCCTAATGGTAGAGTCAGGGATGCATCCATTTTGAATTATGTTTCAGCATGTTAATTGGCAGCTTGCCAATAATCATTTCCTTTGCCCAATATGTCCTTTGGAGGTTCAACATACTTCCCTTAACTTGAAGGCTTTGTATGACAAAACATTTTTTTTTTTGAATTTTGATTTTGAAATCAAATGTTGGCTTTGCCAAATTAATGTCAATGTACCTCAGGACTTGATTTTTCCAAATTAACATATATATAACATGACAACCCTAGTTACCGTACTAAACTCGGGAATCATTTCTGTTTAAGCAAGAACCGTTGCACTTCAGATAGGCACATACACATTACTTGGCCAAAGGTCTCATTTGAGTTTAAATATTGTCTATCCCATATACATGCTTATTCAAACTATCTCCACTAATAGATTCTACCTACCAAGAGAGATCAACAGGTCTTTGATAAGCTTGAAATGGGGTCTATAAGGGACATGGGTTAAAGTAAAGGCCATTTGTAAGTTGGGGTTGATGTGATACAATGGACAAGCCTTCACACTATAAATTTCTTATTTGAATTTTAAGCGGCTTGGAGGCAATCTTGCTAGACTCCAAATTCCTTCTATATCTTCTTGGCATTAATCTGGATCTTGATAGGGACAGTCTTTGCCCTTGCAAAAAGTTTGGTACCCAAAATTGTTTCCTTTTATTCTTCTCCCTTTTCTTTATTTCTCTTACTCTTCCCTTTCCTTTCTCTTTATTTTCCTTACTCTTCCCTTTCTTTGAGCATTTTATCATTTTGTCCTTCTTTCTTGTTGGACTATCAAGTACAAAACTTTCAAGAACTAGATGGTCTCCCTCCTTTTCTCCAATTTTGATTGAATCTTTGGTTAGGTTGGACCAATTCAAGTCAAACCGTCCTTATGGAAGTCTTTTGCTGCTTTAGGTAAAAGAGAACTCAGTTGGCTTTCTGAATTTCTTTTGTTCTTCTTTTTTCTTTTTTTCTTTTTCTTTTTTTTTGGTTCTAGCTCAAACAGAGTTGTCTTGTTTGTACCAACTTGGGCTTCCAATAATGGATGAGTGGAGTAACATAAATCTTCCTTAATAGGGATAAATCATTTGTTACACTGATGTTGATGTTGTCTTGATATATTAAGGGAACTTCAACTGCCCTTAAGGTTTTAAAAACTTCCACTATCTTTATGGTCTTAAGAACTTCAACTATCTTTATGGCCTTGAGAACTTCAACTATCTTCATAGTTTTGAAACTTCAACTATCCTCATGATCTTGATTAATCATTGCTTCCTTTAATCTTCTTGCCTCTTCATCTTAGTGATCATAAGACTTGTCAAAAGTATCACAACAACTCATGGTAGGTTATTGGGGTTTGTAAGCCAATGAAAAGAAAGCTAAAATTTTATGAAGGCTCAAAGGGACAACTAGGGATTGATATTTAATTGGGTGGATACTAGTTGTTGGCTAACCAAACAATGCCTAGATCATTTCTCCCTTAAATAAGCAGAGTTCAATTTTGCCTCGAAAGTTTGTCAAAGCATGTTCTAAGACTGACTAAGACCTAGACAAAGATAATTATGCAGGAGCCCTCTCTAAGTAAGCATACACAACTCAATGCTATAGAGTAATTCCCTCATCTAGTAAAGTCATTCGAGTCATGATGCCTAGACACATTAATTTATAAACATCAAGCTAAATTCCTCATTGGTTGAGCACTAAAATGAACAAAGACCAACAAAAATTTATTCAAACAAATTTAAATTTGAAAAACAATAGTTCTAAAATATTAAAGAAAGTAAGATTGAAAAGCAACATTCAAGCTAAGGAAAGTTCATTGAGTTAGGCTTCTTTTCCTTTCACATCTTCAATATCCCCATCTTGAAAGGATGATAAAACAAAATCTTCTTCCAATCCTTTTCCCACCATGAAGGTTGCTGGTGGTGGCACTCTATTGAACCTTGGAAATGGATTATCTTTGGTGTTGGGCTTGTCCGGCTCGGGCAACTTGCCATTATCAATTAAATTCTGGATCTCATGCCTCAACTTCATGCAATTGTCCGTTTCGTGTCCAGGCCTTTGATGAAATTGGCAAAATGCATTAGTATCAAAGTTAGGTGGAAGAGGATTAGGCAAAGGATGAGGAGTCAAGGGTTGTAACAATCCCTTCTTTTGTAGCTTATTGAGAACCCAAGATAGTGGCTTCCCTAATTCTGAAAATTGCCTCATTCCTCCTTGACTAGTGGCATCAACTTCATTTTGTGTGCTTTGATTGTCTGACTGGTAGTTCCCTTTCTCATTCTTTTTTATTGAAAAGTGATTCTTCTCCCTTTCCCACTCTTCAATTTGTAGACCAGCTTGGAGAAGATCTTTGAAATCACATATGAGTGTATGAGACATCCTCTCACGAAGATTAGGCAACACCCCCTCTCACAATTATCCTTATTTGATCAGATTCATCGGGCCTTTTCTTGAGTAAAGCAACCTTGTTTCTCCATCTCTTGACATAATCTACAAAATTCTCATTCGGTCTTTGCCTAATGGACTCCACTTCCATTAAGGTAACTTCCATTCAACATTGTATCCATATTGTTGGATGAAGGCTTTGTAAAGTAGATCCCAACTCTTTTGTGTTCCATCATCTAAGGTATTGAACCAATTTTGGATAGTAGGATCCAATGAGAGCATGAAGTACCTTAGACTTTGAGCCTTAGTAGATCGGGCAGACTGCATGGCAGTGATATATTGCTTCACATGGAGATGAGGATTTCCAGTGCCATTGTACTTAGCAAATGATGGCATCTTGAATTTATAAGGGACTTCTTCATCTAGCTCAAACAGTTTGTCGATCTCAGACTTCTCTTCAGTTTTCAGATTCTTCTCAAATTTCTTTTCTAAATTAGCAATCATCTTTTCAATATCAGATGTCTCTGTCTTTTCAATAGTTGTCTTCTCAACAACCTTCAACTCCTTTTTGTCTTGAGGATCTTGGTAGTATTGGGCCCAATCATCATCATCAATGGCCACTTTATCATCATCAAAAGCTACTTCATTAACTTTAGTCTTCCCTTTGTCCTTTGGTTTCTTAGTGCTAGCAGATGCCTCGGCATGGTTTTCTAAGATTGCAGTCAATTGGTTCTTCATGGTCTTAGCTAGGGCCTCTTTGATTTCTTCCATCTTGGCATTGAAGGCCTCATCCACCATCCTTTGAATTTGTTCGGGCTCCATTATTTTTGGTGAGCAAGTGATTAAGTCATTGCTAGATATCTCATCTCCGGCGTAGGTCGGATTGTTGTAAGCTTTTAAACTTTCGTAATCCAGGGCTGTGAGCCAGAGAGGACCAATGATATGAGATGCAAATGTATGCATGTATGCATGTATGCACAAACAATTAACAAACAAGAACAAATTAGGACGTTCCTTCCAGCCTTATAACATCCACACACGAATGGCGAGTCTCTTTTCATAGGTATATTGTTAACCAAAATACCAACATGGGGTACCTTGCTTTCGAACAATTCCCTAGAATGTTTCAACCAATAGTTATATTTTCGAAAATGGAAATCAATCCATGATAATTCCCATTAATTAGGTTTTAATCCATTCAACCAACCAAAGTAACTTTTATGCTATATTGGATTAAAACAAAATTAAGAGGTTTATCATAGATAGATTTCTCACTTGAAAAAGGTAACTAATGATTCATGCCAAAAACAAGCCCATAGTTAATTTATTCTTAGTGTGAACTAGGCCCACAATTGATTTTTGGTATTTCATAATTGACCTAAATATTTTGCAAGCTCTTTGTAAGAAAATGTTGGGTGAAAATAGTTTTGTTTCTAAGCCCATTGTAAAAGATCTTAGAAAAATGGATTTTGGGCTTAGTATTTGGGCCATGGGCCAAAGAATTTTTGATTTGTTTTTAGAAAAGTCTTATGTCCAAAGACCATTTTAAAAAGTTTTAAAAAAATAGCTTTGGTCTTTTGGATTTTAAAGAAAAATTTATTTTGAGCTTACAATATACTTAGGTCATATTAGAAAAAGAACAAACCAAATAAGCCATGAATTAAGCCAAGATAAATCAACCATAGTCAAACAACATGCATTTGGGGTAAAACCTAAGGAAAGTAACTAGGCCAATTACATGAGCTTTAGTCTTTGGGTTAAAAAGGCTTAGGTTCCCATAGCAAGTATATACCAAAAGGTACGAGGCTATGAGTGGTTATGCCATGCTCGATCTCCATACCTTGAGTGAAAGTATGGTATCCCTTACATAACATAACAAGGGTAACACGGGCATCCTAACTCACGTACACGATGCAATCTAAGATGGTGCAATGGATAATATCATTATAAGAAAGAATAGAATAATATAAAGACCAACGGAATCAACTTCTCTTATCCCCAGTGGAGTCACCACTGTGAGCGGGGATTTTTGCCCCCACTCCCGGTGGAATGGTTCTTGCGACTTCGGCACTATTTAGGCTCGGGACCTTAGAGAACACGGACCTAAGTCCGGGAAAAAGGAGTCGCCACCCGGACGGGCCGGGAAAAAGAAAGGGGTGGATGACTCGATTCCTAAGGAATCCCCAACCCCTTAATGGGTTCGGAAAGTTGGGTACATGTGGGGAAGGTGAGAAATGGCCCAGCACCCCCACAACGCCCGGTTCATTGGAACCGGCCTCCTTTACAGGTCTTAATATTATAAAATTCTTAAATATAACAATATTATCCATATTACACACAATAAAAAGAAAGCATCATTATATTAAAATCAAAGCAATGTTCAAACAAAGCAAAACAAATAAATGGACACCCATCCAAGGATGGAAACATGTCCTTACATCACATGCCTAGATAGGACACCGACCAAAAGGTAGAAACATGCCCTTTACAAAGGTTCTAAAATAGAAAAGAAAATTAAATTACATGATGTTTAACTAATGAGGTACCCACCAAGTGGAAACATACCTTTTACAAAATTTGGAAGTCTAAATAAATTGATAAAAGTAAATATCCATTCATAATAAATAAATCATTCATCAAAGCTATTAACCAAAACAAACATCCATCCATGATAAATTAAATAAATCAACTATTAAAATTAAATAAATTGAAGCATAAGAAATAAATCAAGGTATAAATAAATATGGAATTGAATAAAATAAATAAAAGTTTAAGTATAGCTACTATTTCTATTTAGGGTTCTTTATCTCATGTGTTAAGGTTTTGGAAATTCTAAAGTTAAGCTACTGTGACTTTTTAGGGAATTAAAATAGATTAGGGTTTTATGTTTTTTAAAGGTTGGCAAGACACTTTGATTAAACAAATTAAGGTTTGAATGGTGAAATCATGAAACTAGGGTTTTGGATACTTTGAAATACTTTTTATTTCATGATTTTTAAATAGTGAATTAAGCTACTGTGACTTTTTGAGTTTTTATATTTTTATGTTTTTTAATGTTTTAAAAGGATTAGAGTTCAGAAAAATTAGGGTTTAAGGTTTTAAAAGGGTTAGTGTTCATTATTTTAGGTTTAAAAGTTGAATTTTCGATTTTAGGCTTTGAAATTTGGGTTCTCGGGTAATGAATAATTTAAAGGGTTTTAGAAATCAATTTGATATTTTATGAAGTTTTATGAATTTAAACACATGGATTGAAATTTTTATAAGTAGAAAAGATGCTTTTTAAGGTTTTTTGAATGAAATAGAGCCTACTTTAAAATCTTAAAAGAAACAGAATTTGATTTTGGTTTTGTTGAAAAATATGTTCAATTAGAGTTTTAAGGTTTTTAATTAGAAAAAACAACAATTTTAAGTCTTTTTAGAAAAGAAGGTCACGTTTTAGTGTTTTAATCTTGGAAAAATTAAGTTAAAGCTCTAAGATTTTGATTTTAAAAACTTAAATTTTATAGATTTGTTACTGTAAAACATGAATCAAAAAGAGTTTAACATACCTTCTTTTGTTGATTCCTCCAAAAACAATTCTTCTTGGATGAACTAGCTCCAAAGACAAGCCTTTGTTGCCTTTGAATTCTCCTCCGCACCTTTAAATCGTGATTCTGCTGCTTTAAATATTACTTCAATTGAATTCTTACTTATCCTTCCTTGATTTGGTTTCAAATCCTAAAGTCACTGTGTAAATTTTTTCTCTTTTGATTTGGTTCAATTGGTCCTTATTTATAATGGTTTTTAGGTTGTATATTCCTAATTAATTAAGGTAAGTAATATTAATAAAAAAAAGAAATTAAAACCTAATTGGATTAGGATTCAAAAAATTGCGTTGAAAAATTTTGTGCTGGCAAAAACTGTGGCAGCGGGCCCGTGGCAGGGGCCAGTGGGCGTGCTAGCCCGCAGGAAATTCCTGCGGGTAGTTATTTCGCTTGCAGGAATTTCCTGCAGGCGAAATAACTCGCCCGCGGGTGAGCTCCTGCTGGCCCGACGAGCCGCGCGACCATTTTTTGCTGCCGATTTTTTTTCCGACTCCGACTCTGATTTTTATTTATTTTTTATTTTTTATTTTAATTTGTTTATTTTTATTTTTTATTAATAAAAATTAGATACTAAGGTAAAAATTATTTAATTAAAATTATTTTGGACCAATTAAACAAGAAAAATCATTTTAAACTAAATAAAGCATATTGGATCGGATTGGGTCAAAAATTAAGGGTCCACACCATCGCCCTATCGATTTTGCTGCTATAAATGGCCTCAAATGCCATGGGATCCCAGTCCCTTTAACTAATGTGAAGCCTCTATTCAAGGGGCCATTTAAAATCAAATATTAGCAGTTCCAATAGTACTATATGAATTACACTTGACCGATATATGATGAACAAGTTGAATAATATACCTGGGTGTTCTTGCTATATCTACTAGCATCTACCATCCTGTGTAGTACTGAGTCTGCCATCCACCTGCCAGTGTTGCGAGCCCTAATTGATTTTGATCTTGTGTCATTTTATGGTTGATAAAGGTCGATCTTGCCTACCTTTATCATATTCTCAACAAAATTTGTAGGAATAAAATATCCTTTACTATTTTTATGGTTATTACCGAGGCATTAATTCCCACAAATGCATATTCAAATAATGTGATTGTATGAGCTTAACCTTTATTGTATTTGTAGGTTTGGGCATATGACCATAACCACTTAGTATTATTAGACAGCAGGTAGGGTACCCAAGGCTAAACTTTTGGTTGTTAGGCCATACAACAGTGCTTGGCACTCACCACATGCATACCCATCGCTATCGTCTGTGCTGCCTAATGTGGGATCAGGAAAAAAGATAAAATTAGTATTGATAATTTATGAGAAAGTCAACTTACCTCTTTTATAATTCTACAGTTGGATGTTGCTTGGTGGAGGGTGGATAAGGGCAAACTTGACTCATTTCATGATTGTTACACTGCCTTTACAAAAATTCCAATTGGATTATTGCCGAGCCAGTTTTTAGCTGCTGGTTTCTTAGCAAAAAGCTGTTTAACTGGTTCCTTGATCATGACCAGTGGAGGGTGCCAGTGGACATTCTGACATATACACTCAGCAACACGTCCATGCCAGAGAAATCTTGGAGACGTGCTTGAAATGGATTTGACGTCGATGCTTTCCTGCTTTCACTAGATGTGTCGTATGTTCAGTTCATTCGGGAGTAGCTTCTAAATTTCTAAATTTGTTATGTCGGTGTCGAAAGTATTGAAGAGCTAGAGGAAGAATAAAAAGAAGGAGAAGATGAAGATGAAGAAGAAGAAGAAGGAGAAGATGATGATGATAAGGAAGATGAAGAGGAAGAAAATGAAGATGAGGAAGATAGATGAGGGTCTTCTTCCCATGCCCTTGATGACACCAAAGCCACCTCTTCTCAAGTTGATTAAATACATACATTTGGTGTCCAGGACTACTTTTCTCTTCACTTGTCTAACTTTTATAAACATTGGAGGTGATCGAACAGTCAGACGGTTCTTATGACAAAGCTAGATCATCTCACATAGCTTCAATTCAGCCGTATTTTCCTTTCATAGCATCATCACCTTATACTGATCAATCCTTTGGTCTTAAAGGCTCTAATATGAATTATCTAGTTTGTAATCCTATTTCATGTTGATTTATGTTGCATATACTTACCTTTTCCTTATCTGATTCACAATAGATGTTTGATGAATAAAATAGGAACGTGTAGGAAGAGCTAGCTTCCAGCCGTCAGCATGCTGCTCATTTCGAAGGATAATACCATCAGTCTAAAATAGAACATCCGAGACTTCTGGTTCAAGGCTTTAGGGATCCTGGTGCTTCTTCATTAAGGGGACCTCGGCCTGATGACTGTGACCATGATGTGCCTCCTCCACCTTCAGGGGATTACTGCTTTAGGGTTGACTTCTAGGGATAAAGAGTTCTTGATGCTTCTTCATCAAGGGGACCTTGGGCTGATGATGTGTCTCCTCCTCCATAAAGCGATGATTTCTTTAGAGCTTTATTTGATTATGATCACCTCCTCTTTCTCAGTGATTGACTTGTATTATGTTTAATGTACATGTAATGACAGTAAGTTTAATAATATTGAATGTTGCCTTTTGAGTTTGACTTTTTTTTAAAATTTTTTTTTATGAATATCCTTTTTGACTTTTTTTAATAAATACATATATCCATAGTATCCATGACAATTCATATAGATGAATGTTTCATGGATTAGGTTTCCTACTTTTACAAAGCCATGACAAATTTTGCAATACAAAATCAATTTGACATGATTTCCTTCTTCCTTGTATAACTCGATGTTCAATTCATCACTATTTAAACTATCACTTCATCTCTCACCAATTCAACCATCACTTTGTCTCTTACTTTTTTCCAATTCAACTAAAACCATAGCCTTCCAAAACAAATAATTCTACAATCATCTTCTCACCAAAGCAAGTAGCTTTAATTCTCACAAATCCAATCATAACCAAAGCCAATTTAAAGAAGATGAAAGATTTATTTAAGACCCTTGAAGCTATTTATTGGGAACAAATATCTTGATCTCAAATTAATACTTTCAAGTACTTTCAAAATATCAAATTAAATTTTTGCATGCTATGGCTTCTTTTTGGGATGTAGAACTAGAACCTTTAAGGTTAATAACTTTGAATTATGTCCCATGATTGAGGAATTCGAAGCCATATGTAGACCCTTAATTTTGCACCTAATCCAGTCTGGCTCTAGTTGAAAGAGAATTAGATCAATTCTAAAGGTTTAAACTAGTCTAAAAGCCTAAAATGGCCAGGTACAATATTAAAATCCCAAGACAAGTCAGCCCAGGCCCAGTTTTATCAAATTGGCATGCCCCAATTGCAACTGGCCATGCCTATGGCAAATTGGTATGGCCAATTTGCCATAGGGGCCACTGGTCTTAAGTTGCAATGTTAATTTTGAATTTTAGGGCTGTTTGCATCCATATTCAGTTTGAATTAACTCCCAATTCTAATTGTAATCTGCTTAGCTTGGGGAGTTTTCAAGGATTTAACCTAACATATTTTCATATAAATACATGATTAAAAGATAGAGGGGGGGGGGGGGCAGCAACAATCAATCAAGGTTCATCAATAATTATCAAGCAATAATCAACAATTAGTATGGTTTAGCAAAAAGAACCAAAGAAGCAAGAGCAAGGTAGTCCCTGGCCAAAGAACTAAAATTGGTGTAGGCAAACTAAAAAGCTTGAATCAATATATCCAACTTTGGTGGAACCAACAATGGAGGTTTGGCTTCAATCATTAAAATTATTTAAATTTACAGTAGCTTCACCTATTGATTTATAATTTATTTAAGCATGCAGTAGGTGTGTTTCCTTTGAAAAATATCAATCAATGATTTAGAGTATTATTTTAACCAGTAGTTAATTTAATCCCATATTGCACGAGGAGTTTTGATTATTTGTTTAATCCAGTAGCCAAATTCCCAGTAGCAATAGAATTATCACTTTCTAACCATAGTAAAATTCCTTAAACCCTAATCCTACATCTTGTTTTCAAAACCTAAAAACCTAATCCTTCAAACCCTAATCTCAACCAGTTCTATAAACCTTAAAACCTTAATATCCAGTAACCTAACATCCAAACCTTAATCTAAACCCTAATACAAACCCTAAACCAGAACCTTAATCCAGAATCTTAATTACCTAAAAACCTAATCCGTCAAACCTTAATCAAAAACCTTAAATTTCTTAAACCTTAACTCCGTCAAACCTTAATCCAAAACCTTAAATTTCTTAAACCCTAACTTCAATTACCAAAACCCTAATTTCCCTGAAACCGAAACCCTAGCTCTAGAAACCTTAATTTCCCAAAACCCTAATATCTAGTAGCTATAACTTTAAAACCCAAAGCCCTTATTTCCCAAATTATCTAAATCCAAATTGCTTAAACCTAACCCCAAATGCTTAACCATAATCCTAAAACCTGTAGACTCTTAATTTTTGACCTAGTCTGGTCCGATATTTTTTTATAGTCCAAGATAATTTTTGTGGTATTTTAATTAAATATATTTATAATAAAAATAAAAAAGGAGGTAATATTAGTAAAGTTAAAAAAGAAAAATAAAAAATAAAAATAAAATAAAAATAAATAAATAAATAAATATCGACAACAAAAAAATTTCGCTGCCGAATGTCCAATTGGCCTAGCTAATTCGCCCGCAGGAAATTCCTACGGGTGAAATGGCCTTGGGCTAATTTGCCGCAGGAATTTCCTGTGGCAAAATGGCTGGCCGCCCAATGCCCCTCGCAGATCCTCGCAGTTTTTGCCAGCGCATTTTTCCAATGCAGTTTTTTTTGAAACCAAATTCTATTTTGTTTTGGTTTCTTTTCCTAATTGGTTTTAATTTCCTTAAACAATTTGAATTAGATTTATGAATTTTCCCATAAATAACACTTTAAAACTCAGAATTAGGGATTGAAAATTTGTGTTACTAAATTGGACTTTGAACTTTGATTGGATCAGAGCAAAAAAAAGAAAAAAAAATCCTAGCACAAGATACATTAGCAACAAGAAGCAATCAACAATCCATTCAAAGGCAGCAACACTGCCTTTGTCTTTGTTCATCTAGAAGCAAATTGTGGAGGAACCAACGAACGGAGGTTTGATTATAAATCTTTGGTTTGATGTTATTTACATTATTTCCATCGTTTATTTTTCTAAGTAATATAAATTATTAAACATAGTAATGTATCATACGTTCTTCCAGTAGCCTTAGTCAATGATCTAAACCTTAAGAACCCTAAAACTACTCTTCTGTTTCCAAAAACCTTAAGAACCCTAAAAATTGATTCTTCTGTTTCCAAAAATCTTAAAAACCCTAAACTACTCTTCTGCTTCCAAAAATCTTAAAAACCCTAAACTACTCTTTTGTTTCCAAAAACATCACAAACCCTAAATTACTCTTCTGTTTCCAAAAGCCTTAAAAACCCTAAAACTATTCTTCTGCTTCCAAAAGTTTTAAAACCCTAAACTATTTTCCCCGAACTATTTTTATCTAAACCATAACTTTTTTTTCCAAAATTTCCAAATGTTTTCTTAAATCTCCAAACTCTAATCTTCTTCATGTTTTCTAAAAATCATAATTATTTTTATAAAACTCCAAACTATTTTCTTAAATCCTAAAATCAAATATGTTTTCTAAAGTATCAAAAAACCCTAATTCTCTCAAAACTAATGAGGTAAACCCTAGTTTTCCTAAACCTTAATCCTTAAAACCTTAAAATCTTATGACAAATAAATCTAAACCCTAAAACTCAATCTAGCAAACCTAAAATCACAATCCAGTAACCATGAATTATAAACTCTAATGTCTTAAGATTCCAAAACTCTAATTTCATGATGTTACCCCTAAACCATAATTTGATTAATCAAAAAACCTTACTACTTTCTTAAATTCATAAAACCCTAATCCATTCCAATTTTCTAAAACCTTTACAGTAGCATAAATAATAACAATAATAATTCTAAAATTCCAAAACCCTAAATGTTAATTAAAAAACTCTAAATTGAAACAGTAAATCCTAATTTATATCTTTACTTGCTTTATTTAATTTTAGATTTGATTATGTAGTTTATTATATGTTTTGATGGTTGATTTATTTAATTTCAATGCCTGATTTATTTAATTTATCATGGATTAATAGTTTCTTTATTGTTATGATTATTATTTGTTTATTTTAGTATTAAAATTGTAAGAGGTATGTTTCCACCTTGTGGGTACCTCATTAGTTAAGTATTATGTAATTTAAATTGCTTTTATATTTAGGACTAATGTAAAGGACATGTTTTTTACCTTTCGGTGGGTGTCCTATTTAGTTTAGACATGGATGATGTAAGGACATGTTTCCATCCTCGGATGGGTGTCCAATTATTTTCTTTGTTTAGACATTGCTTTGATTTTAATATAATGATGCTTTATTTTAATTGTTGCATGTAATATGGATAATATTATTATATTTAAGAATTTTATAATATTAAGATCTGCAAAGGAGGTCGGTTTCAATGAACCGGGCATTGTGGGGGTGCTGGGCTATTTCTCACCTTCCCCACATGTATCCAACTTTTCGAACCCATTAGGAGTTTGGGGATTTCTTAGGAATCGAGTCATCCACCCATTTCTTTTTCCTGGCCCGTCTGGGTGGCAACTCCATTTTTCTCCAGGCTTAGGCCCGTGCTCTCTAAGGACCCAAGCCTAAACAGTGCCGAAGTCACAAGAACCATTCCACTGGGAGTGGAGGCAAAAATCCCCGCTCACAGTGGCGACTCTACTGGGGATAAGAGAAGTTGATTCCATTAGTCTTTTTATTATTCTATTCTTTCTTATAATGATATTATCCATTGCATCATACTAGATTGCATTATGTGCGTGAGTTAGGATGCCCGTGTTACCCGTGTTGTGTTATGTAAGGGATACCATACTTTCACTCAAGATATGGACATCGAGCATGGCATAACCACTCATAGCCTTGTACTATTTGGTATATACTTGCTATGGGAACCTAAGTCTTTTAACCCCAAAGACTAAAGCTCATGTAATTGGCCTAGTTACATTCCTTAGGTTTTTACCCCAAATGCTTGTTGTTTGACTATGGTTAATTTATCTTAGTTTAAGTCATGGCTTATTTGGTTTGTTCTTTTTCTAATATGACCTAAGTACATTGTAAGCTCAAAATAAATTTTTCTTTAAAATCAAAAAGACCAAAACTATTTTCAAAAATTTTCAAAATGGTCTTTAGACGTAAAACTTTTCTAAAAACAAATCAAAAATTCTTTTCCTCATGACCCAAATACTAAGCCCAAAATCTATTTTTTCAAAAATCTTTTTACAATGGGCTTAGAAACAAAATTATTTTCATCCAAAAGAGCTTACAAATATTTAGGTCAATTACGAAATACCAAAAATCAATTGTGAGACTAGTTTATACTAAGAATAATTAATCATGGGCTTGTTTTTGGCATGAATCATTAGTTGCTTTTTCAAGTGAGAAATCTATTTATAATAAACCTCTTAATTTAGTTTTAATCCAACATAGCATAAAAGCTACTATAGTTAGTTGAATGGATTAAAACCTAATTAATGGGAATTATCATGAACTGATTTCCATTTTCGAAAATATAACTATTGGTTAAAACGTCCGAGGGAATTATTCAAAAATAAGATACCCCATATTGGTATTTTTGTTAGCCATTCGTGTGTGGATGTTATAAGGTTGGAAGGAACGTTGTACTTATCCTTGTTTGTTGATTGTTTATGCATACATGCATACATTTGCATCTCATATCATTGATCCTCTCTGGCTCATAGCCCTGGATTAAGACAGTTCAAAAGCTTACGACAATCCGACCTATGCCGGAGATGAAGATTCTAGCAAAGACTCAATCTCTTTTTCACCAAAAGCAATGGAGCCTGAACAAATTCAAAGAATGGTGGATGAAGCCCTCAATGCCAAGATGGAAGAAATAAGAGAGGCCATGGCCAAGACCATGAAGAACCAATTGGCTATAATTTTAGGAAATAATGCCGAAGCGTCTGCTAGCTCCAAGAAGCCAAAGGAAAAAGGGAAGGCTAAAGTTGGTGAAGTTGCTTTTGATGATGATAAGGTGATCATTGTTGATGATGATTGGGCTTAATACTTCCAAGATCCTCAAGACAAAAAGGAGCCAAAAGTTGTTGAGAATGCAACTATTAAAAAGACTGAGACGTCTGATGTTGAGAAGATGATTGATGATTTAGAAAAGAAATTTATAAGAAGTTGAAAACCGAAGAAATGTTCGAAGTTGACAAATTATTTGAGCTAGGCGAAGAAATTCCGTACAAATTCAAGATGCCGTCCTTTGCTAGATACAATGGTACTGGAAACCCTCATCTCCATATGAAGCAGTACATCACTGCTATGCAGTCTGCCCGAGCTACTAAGGCTCAAACTCTAAGATATTTCATGCTCTCATTGGACCCTATTGTCCAAAATTGGTTCAACACCTTGGAGGAAAGTACTCAAAAAGATTGGGACATATTATACGAGGCTTTCATTTAGTAATATGGGTATAATGTCGAGTTGGAAGTTACCTTAATGGAAGTTAAGTCCATTAGACAAAGGCCAAATTAGAATTTTATGGACTATGTGAAAAGATGGAGAAATAAGGCTGCTTTGCTCAAGAAGAGGCCCGATGAATCTAATCAAATAAGGATGATTGTGAGAGGGGGTGTTGCCTAGTCTTTGTGAAAGGATGCCTTATACACTCATTTGTGATTTCAAAGATCTTCTCCAAGTTGGTCTGCAAATTGAAGAATGGGAAAGGGAGAAGAATCACTTTTCAATAAAAAGGAATGTGAAAGGGAACTACTAGTCGGGCAATCAAAGTACACAAAAAGAAGTTGATGTTAATGCCACTAGTCAAGGAGGAATGAGGCAGTTTTCAGAATTAGAAAAGCCACTATCTTGGGTTCTTAATAAGCTACAAAAGAAGGGATTGTTACAACCCTTGACTCCTCGTTCTTTGCCTAATCCTTTTCCACCTAACTTTGATACTAATGCATTTTGCCAATTCCATCAAAGACTTGGACACAAAATGGACAATTGTATGAAGTTGAGGCATGAGATCTAAAATTTAATCGACAATGGTAAGCTACCTGAGCCAGACAAGCCCAATTCCAAGAACAACCCTTTGCCTAAGTTTAGAAGAGTACCTCAACCGGCAACCTTCATGGTAGGAAAACGATTGGAAGAAGATTTTGTTTTATCATCCTCTCAAGATGAAGATATTGAAGATGTGAAAGGAAAAGAAGCTTAACTCAACAAACTTTCCTCAGCTTGAATTTTCTTTTCAATTGGAACAATTATGTTTTTTTCAAATTTAAAAGTTGTCTGAATAATTACTTTCATCAAAATTTTTGTTGGCCTTTGTTCATTTTGGTACTCAACCAATGAGGAATCTAGCTTGATGATTCACGAATTAGTATATTTATGCATCATGACTTGAATGACTTTACTAGATGAGGAAATTACTCTGTAGCATTGAGTTGTGTATACTTACTTAAAGAGGGCTCCTGCATAATTACCTTTAGGTCCTAGTCAGTCTTAGAACATGCTTTGACAAATTTTTGAGGTGAAATTAAACTCTGCTTATTTAAGGGAGAGATGATCTAGGCATTGTTTGGTTAGCCAACAACTAGTATCCGCCCTATTAAATATCAATCCCTAGTTGTCCCTTTGAGCCTTCATAAAATTTTAACTTTCTTTTCATTGGCTTACAAACCCCAACAACCTACCTTGAGCTGTTGTGATACTTTTGGTAAGTCTTATGTTCACTAAGGTGAAGAGGCAAGAAGATCAAAGAATAGAATGCATAGCCAAGACTGTAAGGATAGTTAATGTTCTCAAGACCATAAGGGTAGATGAATTTCATCTAATATCTCCAATCTATCAAGATAATATCAGAGTAACAAATGATTTATCCCTGTTAAAGGAGATTTATACCACTCCACTCATCCATTATTGGAAACCCTAGTTGGTACAAATAAGACAACTCTTTTAGAGATAGAAAAAAAAGAAAAAAGAAAAAAAAGAAAAAAAAAAGAAAAAAAGAGAAGAAAAAAAAGAAAAGAGAAAGAAAAAAAAAGAAAAAAAAAACAGAGAACAAAAATAAAACCCAAAAAGGCGGTTCAGAAAGTCAACTGAGTTCTCTTTTACCTAAAGCAGCAAAAGGCTTCCATTTGGTTTATAAGGACAATTTGACTTGAATTGGTCCAACCCAACTAAAGATTCGATCAAAATCATAGGAAAAAGGAGAAAGACCATTTAGTTCTTGAAAGTTCTGTACTTAACAGTCCTACAAGGAAGAAGGACAAAATGATAAAATGCTCAAAGAAAGGGAAGAGTAAGAAAAATAAAAAGAAAGGAAAGGGAGAAGAAGAAAAGAAACGAATTTAGGTATCAAACTTTTTGCAAGGGCAAAGAATGTCCTAATCAAGCTCCAGAATAATGCCAAGAAGATAGAAGGAATTTGGAGTATAGCAAGATTGCTCCGAGCTGCCTAAAGTTCAAACAAGAAATTTGTAGTGTGAAGGTTTATCCATTGTGTCACATAGGCTCCAACTTACAAATGGCCTTCATTTAACCCATGTCCCTTATAGAACCCATTTCAAGCCTATCAAAGACCTGTTGATCTCTCTTGATAGGTAGAGTCTATTAGTGGAGATAGTTCGAATAAGCATGCATATGAGATAGACAATATTTAAATTAAATGAGGCCTTTGGCCAAGTAATGTGTATGTGCCTATCTGAAGTGCAATAATTCTTGCTTAAATAGAAATGATTCCTGAGTTTAGTATGGTAACTAGGGTTGTCATGTTATAGATATGTTAATTTGAAAAATCAAGTCCTGAGGTACATTGACATTAATTTGGCAAAGCCAATATTTGATTTCAAAATCAAAATTCAAAATTGAAAATTCAAAAAAAATTACAAAGCCTTCAAGTTAAAGGGAGTATGTTGAACTATCGAACCTCGAAGGACACATTGGGCAAAGGAAATGATTACTAGCAAGGTCATGAAGAAGCTACCAACTGACATGCTGAAACATAGTTTGAAATGGATGTATCCCTGAATCTGCAGCTTAGGGTATCTGCCACTCATATTTTGAACATCTTAAAGATAAAAGGCATAAATGTGAAGCATCATGTCATTCCGAAGAAAGAACTAAACAAGCATCTAGAAGGAGTCAATGAGAACACTTCAGCTGATCACCTCAGTCTGTAAGTTGATGGAACCATTATAAGTATTATTCATGGATATCATGCATACATTAGCATATCACATTGCACTTTCTTATCCTGTATTGTCTATTCTTTATCAAAGTGAACAACAAACACCTTGTGAAGTAAAGAATCAAAAGAAGATATTAAATCAAGGGAGCATGGAAAGCCTATTGCTTAAGGAAGCTCTAGTCATTTTGCAAAAGAAGAAATAAATGTTTATGAAAGGAACAAGACAAAATACAAACGTCAATCAAAGCTTGTATGAAAAAATCTTTGTTTTGAGCATACACAGGGGGCAAAGTTTCTCCTGCAAATATTTGTCCATGCAGGGGGCAGGAGAAGATATGAGGACCAACTAAAAATAGCTGAATTTTTGCAAAAGGAAGAACAAAAGAACAGAATAACCAGTTAAGCCAGAATCCTCAACTGATAAAAGGTCAGTCAAATCCAATCCAGTCTCGGGTGCAAGTACCCAATTCAATTTCGGATCCAAGTACCCAAATTCAATTCACTCTCGAGTCCAAGTACCTAAATCAAATTCAATCTCGGGTCTAAGTACCCAGTCTCTGGTCCAAGTATCCAGTCTCGGGTCCAAGTACCCAAATCTAATTCAATCTCGGGACCAAGTACCCAAATTAAATTCAATCTTGGGTCCATGTACCCAAATCTAATTCAATCTTGGGTCCAAGTACCCAGTCTCGAGTCTAAGTACCCAAATCAAATTCAATCTCGGGTCCAAGTACCCAATCTCGAGTCTAAGTATCCAAATAAATTCAATCTCAGGTCCAAGTACCTAGTCTCGGGTCCAAGTACCCAAATCTAATTCAATCTCAGGACTAAGTACCCAAATCAAATTCAATTTTGGGTCCAAGTAGCCAATTTTGGGTCCAAGTACCCAAATCTAATTCAATCTCGGGTCCAAGTACCAGTCTCAGGTCTAAGTACCCAAATCAAATTCAATCTAGGGTCTAAGTACCCAAACTTGATTCCAAATACCCAAATCAAATTCAATCTCGGGTCCAAGTACCCAGTCTCGGGTCCAAGTACCCAAATCTAATTCAATCTCGGGTCCAAGTATCCAATCTCGGGTCCAAGTACCCAAATCAAATTCAGTCTTGGGTCCAAGTACCCAAATCAAGTTCAGTCTCGGGTCCAAGTACCCAAATCAAATCTAAGTACCCATCCTCATCAAAAATCAGTCAAAGATATTATTGCTTTTCACTCTCAGATCGTTCAAGCAGGGGGCAAACTATTAACTCTTAATTTTTGACCCAGTCTGGTCCGATATTTTTTATATAGTCCAAGATAATTTTTGTGGTATTTTAATTAAGTATATTTATAATAAAAATAAAAAGGGGGTAATATTAGTAAAGTTAAAAAAGAAAAAGAAAAATAAAAATAAAAATAAAAATAAAAATAAAAATAAAAATAAAAATAAAATAACAAAAATAAAAAATAAATAAATAAATAAATAAAAATCGACGATGGAAAAATCAGCGTCGAATATCCAATTGGCTAGGCCAATTTGCCCGCAGAAACTTCCTTTTCGCCGCAGGAAATTCCTGTGGCGAATTGGCTGGTCGCCCAACGCCCCTCGCAGATACTCGTAGTTTTTGCCAGCGCATTTTTCCAATGCAGTTTTTTTCGAAACCAAATTCTATTTGGTTTTGGTTTCTTTTCTTAATTGGTTTTAATTTCCTTAAACAATTAGAATTATGTTTATGATTTTTCCTATAAATAACACTTTAAAACTCAGAATTAGGAATCAAAAATTTGTGTTACTAAATTGGACTTTGAACTTTGATTGGATTGCAGTAAAAAAGAGATAGAAAAACCCTAACATAAGAGACATTAGCAACAAGAAGCAATCAACAATCCATTCAATGGCAGCAACACTGCCTTTGTCTTTGTTCATCCAGAAGCAAATTATGGAGGAACCAACGAACGGAAGTTTGATTATAAATCTTTGGTTTGATGTTATTTACAATGTTTCCATCATTTATTTTTCTAAGTAATCTAAATTATTAAACTTAGTAATGTATCATACGTTCTTTCAGTAGCCTTAGTCAATGATCTAAACCTTAAGAACCCTAAAACTACTCTTCTGTTTCCAAGAACCTTAAGAACCCTAAAAATTGATTCTTCTGTTTCCAAAAATCTTAAAAACCCTAAACTAATCTTCTGCTTCCAAAAATCTTAAAAACCCTAAACTACTCTTCTATTTTCAAAAACTTCACAAACCCTAAATTACTCTTCTATTTCCAAAACCCTTAAAAACCCTAAAACTATTCTTCTGCTTCAAAAGTTTTAAAACCCTAAACTATTTTTATCTAAACCATAACTTTTTATCCAAAATTTCCAAATGTTTTCTTAAATCTCCAAACTCTAATCTTCTTCATGTTTTCTAAAAATCATAATTATTTTTATAAAACTCCAAACTATTTTCTTAAATCCTAAAATCAAATATGTTTTCTAAAGTATCAAAAAACCCTAATTCTCTCAAAACTAATGCGGTAAACCCTAGTTTTCCTAAACCTTAATCCTTAAAACCTTAAAATCTTATGACAAATAAATCTAAACCCTAAAACTCAATCCAGCAAACCTAAAATCACAATCCAGTAACCATGAATTATAAACTCTAATGTCTTAAGATTCCAAAACTCTAATTTCATGATGTTACCCCTAAACCCTAATTTGATTAATCAAAAAACCTTACTACTTTCTTAAATTCATAAAACCCTAATCCATTCCAATTCCCTAAAACCTTTATAGTAGCTTAAATAATAACAATAATAATTCTAAAATTCCAAAACCCTAAATGTTAATTAAAGAACTCTAAATTAGAACAGTAAACCCTAATTTATATCTTTACTTGCTTTATTTAATTTTAGATTTGATTATGTAGTTTATTATATGTTTTGATGGTTGATTTATTTAATTTCAATGCTTGATTTATTTAATTTATCATGGATGAATATTTTCTTTATTGTTATGATTATTATTTGTTTATTTTAGTATTAAAATTGTAAGAGGTATGTTTCCACCTTGTGGGTACCTCATTAGTTAAATATTATGTAATTTAAATCGCTTTTATATTGTGGACCAATGTAAAGGACATGTTTCTACCTTTCAGTGGGTGTCCTATTTAGTTTAGACATGGATGATGTAAGGACATGTTTCCATCTTCAGATGGGTGTCCATTTATTTGCTTTGTTTGGACATTGCTTTGATTTTAATATAATGATGCTTTATTTTAATTTTTGCATGTAATATGGATAATATTATTATATTTAATAATTTTATAATATTAAGATCTGCAAAGGAGGCTGGTTCCAATAAACTAGGTGTTGTGGGAGTGCTGGGCCATTTCGCACCTTTCCCACACGTACCCACCTTTCCGAACCCATTAGGGGATTGGGGATTCCTTAGGAATTGAGTCATCCACACCTTTCTTTTTCCCGGCCCATCCGGGTGGTGACTACTTTTTTCTCCTGGCTTAGGTCCATGTTCTCTAAGGCCCCGAGCCTAAACAGTGCCGAAGTGGCAAGAACCATTCCACCTGGAGTGGGGGCAAAAATCCCCACTCATAAAACCCTACTTCCCAAATTAAATAATTGAATAATTAAAAACCTTAGTTTTTTAGAAACCCTAATTCATATTAATAAAACCCTAATTTCATATAGGTTCTGATTATTTAGCTTATTAATACATGTTTGTGATGGTTAATTTATTTTTATTTGATTTTATGTTGAATGGTTGAATGTTTTCATTTATTTTGTTTTCAAGAATTGTAAGAGGTATATTTTCACTTTGTGAGTTCTTCTGTTTTTAATATGTAATTTAATTTGTCTATTAAGGATTTTGGGACTATTGTAAAGGATACGTTTCAACCTATTGTGGGTGTCCCATTTTCTTCATTTATCTTGTTTATCTTTTGGACATTGGACACTTGTAAAGGCATGTTTCCATCCATGGATGGGTGCCTATTTATTATTTTGGTTGGACTTGTTTTGATTTTAATGTAATAATTTTTTATTTTAATGTTTGCATGTAATATGGATAATATCATAATATTTAATAATTTTATAATATCTGGACCTGAAAAGGAGGCATGTTGTAATGAAACGGGCGTTATGGGGGTACTGGGTCAATCTCACCTTCCCTGTATGTACCCAACTTTTTAACCCATTAGGGTGTTGGGGATTCCTTAGGAATTGGGTCATCAACACCTTTCTTTTTCCCGGCACGTCAAGGTGGCGACTCTATTTTCTCTGGGTTTAGGCCCATGTTCTCTAAGGCTCTAAGCCTAACAGTGCCGAAGTCATAAGAATCATTCCACCGGGAGTGGGGATGAAAATCCCTGCTCACGGTGGTGACTTCACTGGAGATAAGAGAAATTGATTCCGTTGGTCTTTATATTATTTTATTCTTTCTTATTATGATATTATCCATTGCATCATATTAGATTGCATTGTGTACACGAGTTAGGATGCCCATATGACCTGTGATATGTTATGTAAGTGATACCATACTTTCACTCAAGGTATGGAGATTGAGCATGGCATAACCACTCATAGCCTTGTACATTTTGGTATATACGTGCTATGGGAACCTAAGATTTTCAACCTAAAGACTAAATCCCATGTAGTTGGCCTAGTTACTTTCCTTAGGTTTTTACCCAAGTGCTTGTTGTTTGACTATGATTGATATATCTTAGCTTGAATCATGGCTTATTTGGTTTGTTCTTTTCCTAATATGACCTAATTATATTGTAAGCCCAAAATAATTTTATTCTTTAAAGACCAAAATGATTTTATTCCAAAAGACCAAAAATATTTTCAAACTCTTTTTCAAAGATGGTCTTTGGACATGAAACCCTTTTTAGATAGGCTAAAATCCTTTTCTACTTCATGGCCCAAATACAAAGCCCAAAATTTATTTTTAAACAAACCTTTTTAATATAGGCTTTCAAACAAAACTATTTTTACACTTCATTCAAATTAAGACCTTTTTTCAATGGTCTTTTAAACATTTATTAAAACCTTTTCTTAACTAGGCTTACAACTAGTTAGGCCAATTATGGAATACCAAAAATTAATTGTAGGCCTAGTTTATACCAAGCTTTGTTAATCATGGGCTTGTTTGTGACATGAATCATTCTTTGGTTTTTCAAATGGAAAATCTCTTTATGATAAACCCTTTATTTTAGTTTTAATCCAATATAGCATAAAAGCTATCCTTTTGTTGGCCCAATGGATTAAGGCTTAATTAATAGAAATTATCATGGACTTACTTCTAAGTTTGAAAATACAACTATTGGTTAAATTGTCTAAGTGAATTTTTCAAAAATAAGATATCTCATGTTGGTATTTTGTGGATCATATACCTAGGAAAAGAGACTCGCCATTCGTGTGTGGGTGATATAAGGTTGGAAGGAACATCTTTACTCTCTTTGTTTGCTTGTTTATTACTTGTGCATCCATGCATACATACATTACATTACATGTCATTGATCCTTTCTTGCTCATAGTCTTGGAGTATAATAGTTCAAGAGCCTACGACAATCCAACCTATGCCAGTGATGTAGAATCCAATCATGACTCAGTCAACTTCTCTCTAAAAGGAATGGAACCTGAACGGATTTAAAAGATTGTGGATGATGCAATCAAGTCCAAAATGGAAGAACTAAAGGGGGCCATAGCTAAGACTATGAAAAGCCATCTGGCTGCACTATTGGAAAACACCGCTGTAGCATCTGCTAGTATTAAGAAGTCAAAAGACAAGGGGAAGGCTAAGGTTGGTGAGGTAGCCTTTAATGATGACAAGGTAGTTATTGATGATGATGATGATTGGGCCCAATACTTCCAAGATCCTCAAGATAAGAAGAAATAACCGAATATTATGGAGAAATCAACTATGGAAAAATCAAAACTTCTGATGTAGGAAAATGATTGCTGACTGGGAGAAGAAGTTTGAAAAGAAGCTAAAAACTGAAGAAAGGTCAGAAGTGGATAAGCTATTTGAACAAGATGAGGAAGTCTCTTACAAGTTCAAGATGCCTTCCATTGCCAAGTTTGATGGAACTAGAAATCCTCATCTCCATGTTAAGTAATACATCACTGCTATGCAGTTTGCCCGAGCTACTAATGTAATATCCCATATAATACCCCAAATTTTAGAAATACTAATTGTTGAAAATTAATTAAATGATTAGTGTATATATTTGATTAAGTGAAAAAGAAAAGAGAAAAGGAAGATGTGTATGTGTTATGTATATGAAAATATATACAATATATACAAGTCAACCTTTTATTATTGTCAAATTATATTTGATTATTTATTAAGATATTAATTATTGATAGTGGGAGAGGATATTTGGTTTTAAGTATATTATATTAATATATTTGCTTGGTGGAGATTAAAAGAAGGGATTTGTGTGGTTTTATGGAAAGTGTTGAATGAGTTGTTGACTATTGCTATTTCCATCTTCATCTTCTTCTTTCTTCTCCAAGAGAGCCGGCCACCATCTCCATCCAAAGGAAAAGAGGTTTTGTTCTTCCTAACTCAAGCAATTGAAGGATTTCAAGTGATCAAGTTGGAGTTTTAAGGATTTTTCTTCATATTTGGTAAGTTTCCAACTTATTTCTTTGATTTCCTTTGAGACGTGTGTAAGCTGAGTAGAGGCGCCACACTAACCTAATGTTGCTACCAATTTTACTTAGTCAAATTTTAGTTCCAATTTTTATAGAAATTTTGCCATAGTTTCACTTAAAAATTGTGTCCCAAGTGTCGACAAAACTGGTTTTTTTTTCTGATTTTTAAAAACATTTACACAAAGCAATGCAAACAAAATCATTCTCAGTACACTTCCCAATAAATCCCCCTTATAACCTCAACTACAACCTGCAAAAAGGATTTACACTTCTAGTACAACATAAAGTAAAGGTTTATTATGAAATACAGTAGATAAAATATTTGTTCACTATACAGCGAAAAGTAACAATATTTACAAATTCATATACATCCAAACTCAAGTTTTACAACCCATAAAATTTATACATTTTTGGCAGTCATTCTTTGATCTTTAAGCCCACTATCAACACCTCAAAATCTAGACTCGACTCAACCTAGAGGAACTCTCTGGTTCTTCCCTGTCACCTGTGCGATAAACCACAATCGCGCTAAGCCAATGACTTAGTGGTACAAACTACAATGATATCATGCCATAATGAAATGCCAATGTCATATTATCCAACATACAAGTAATTCTCAAGAATTTCATATTTCATGACATTACCTTTCATTGTATCCAACATTTGTGTTATCAATTATAGGACATAGTGAACTCAAATCAAGCATAGATCTCAATATTTATTTATTTCATCATTTATAAATCACATAGAAAATAAAGACAAGCAAGGGTCCAAAAGAAACTAATATGTTATTCAAAGTTCAGAGTTACTGCTTTGGTCCATAATCACAATGATCAAGCCCGTAGGCAATATATATATATATATATATATATATCTATCCATGGATAGTGTAACAGGCCCAGTCTCTTGGACCATCAACCCAATAAACTTGAGGAGATCCTCAACCCGGCAAGACTATTACCTGTAACAGACCCAGTCTCTTGGACCATCAACCCGACTGAAATCGAGGAGATCCTCAACCCGGCAAGACTGTTACTTATCATATATTTCATATTCATAATTCATATAGTGTAACAGACCCAGTCTCTTGGACCTCAATTCAACTCAAATTGAAGAGATCCTCAACCTGGCAAGACTGTTACCTTTACATTTAATAGGCATGCCGCCAAATCCAGAACTCTGAAATTGAATAACATATTAAACATACAATCAATTCATTCACTTCTTTACCATTCTCTTTCTCAATTCATATCTCAACTCACATTTCATATATCATCATCAATATTCATATAACACATTACATTTCACAAGGTTAACATTATTCATATATATATATATATCAACAATGCAATAAGATTTCTTAGTACATTCATATCCAAATGTGTAAGTTCCAAAATCACATGAATGTATGCAAAAATGCAAGGTTTGTACTTACTTTAAAACCAACTCACGCCAATCTATACACTTACTCTTCCAAGAATCCTCAACACTTAGATTAGGGAAATTCAACCTCTTCACAACCTAATCCAAAAAGGAGTATTAGCAAAATGACCATATGAATAGTAAATTCTGGTTTTGGACTCAACTTAATCCTTATTTTGAAAAATTGTATAAAATAATCTACTTGACTAAAAACTCTAAAATTTTTACAGAACTTAATTTTACATCTTAAAATCATTACTTTAAAATTTCAGATCAAACTGAACGCAAAATCTTGGTCAAATAGTTCACCCAACCAGACTGCCCCAATTGCCCTGCATCCTGGCAGCAGTTCTGAACTTTGTGAATTCCATAAATTAAATTAAATCAAATTGATTCCAATTTATTTTTCCCAAATACTAGACTCACTAAGAAACAACATATCCAAAATTCATTTGGAGATCATTTTTCTACATTTTATTAAAAATCCCGACATATAGCTGTCTCAGTTAAGGTACCTGCTGGAACAGGTCTAATAAAAATAATCTTTCCAAAATCATAACCATTCCAAAATCGAATCAACATATTTTTCAGTCATTCTAGACTCATATAGGCACAACATATCAAAAATTCGCTCAAGAACATTTTTGTATATTTAATTAAAAATCATAAAAGTCACAGCCTTTACTAATTGTAAAACAGAAAAATTTCACTAAACACAACTCTTACTCTTCCATCACCAACACCAACCTAACTTCTTATCTTTCATTCCATTTCAACACATACAAACACACCACAAGCAATCCTAACCATATTATCAACAACACTTCATCAAACTCAAAAATAACTTCAAAAACAACAAGAGCAATCAAGAGAGAACTTACCAAAATAATGAAATTTCTTGAAATTTCAACTTGTTTACTTGAAATCTTCCTTCAATTAGCTATTAAAATTCAAAAACCCTCACTTGCTCTCTTGTTTCCTTGAGGTCCGGCCACACAAAGAGAAAAGAAGAGAAAATGGAAAAATAAAAGAGACAAAGTCAACTTCTCATCTCTTTAAACCTCCACCAAGCAATTTAAAAAGAAAATTACTTAAATACCCTTTACTATATATATTAACTCCCTTTCATTTACTTTCCCTTTAGTAATTTCACAAATAACAAATTAAATATCTTCTTCCTTTGACCATTCATTTAACTTATGTATATGTTATATATATTTCCATATATACAACATATACACTCTCTCTTAAATTCTTTCCTCTTCCAATTACACCTATACATTTTAATTCAAATAAAACAACAATTATACTAAAACTTCTAGGGCACATTTTGGGATATTACATTGTGTATTTGAGTTTGTTGGATTGTTTAGTGTAGTTGTGTTTATGGATGATTTTGGTATGTTTGAAGTTGTTTTGTCTTGTTAACTTTGAATTTGGGGTTGGATTGAAGAAAAAGGGTTAAGTTTGGTGAAGAGAATAAAAGTTGTGTAACTTTGAGTTGAGAAGTCTTGGTTGTGTATATTGGAGTTGAGAAGTCTTGGTTGTGATTGTATATATTTATGCTTCTAATTGAGTTGTGTTGATGTTCATACAAGTTTATTGTGATATCATGATGTTTTGGTTGGTTTGGAGTTAAAAAGGGTATTGAAAGATGATAATTGGATGTGGCTATTTTGTGGCGATATCAGGTTTTTGGCCTGACACTCCCAGTAGCACATCCATGCCTTTAGGCATGTAGATGGTTCTATTTTCAGTGTGGGTGACACAATCAGTGACACACCCATGTCACTGAGCATGTCATAGCTACTGTATTAGAGGGGCATTGACACGTGATGTGACATACCCATGTAACTGAGCGTGTCACAGCTTATGTGATGTTGGAGGATTGACACGATTAGTGACATGCCCATGTCACTAGCGTGTCATAGCTATTGTGTTGTTAGAGTATTGACACATGCAGTGACACGCCTATGTCATTGAGCATGTCATAGCTTTTATGTTGTGGGTTTAGGGCATAGTCATGGACACACCCATATTGTTGAGCGTGTCAAGTGTAGAATTTGCCCTAGATAGTGCTTTTCCTTATTTCCTATATGTATCACTAAGTGAGTATGTATAATCACATTTGGTCTAGGCTTTGAAGAGATTTGAGCTATCCTAATCCATGTGTTGAGGGATATCATGGAAGAGGAGATTGGAATTGGTGTTTGCTGCTCTTAGAGGTAAGTACAAACTTTGAATAATTTTTCATATTTACATTACAGTAGGACTTAACACATTTGGTTGGCAAATGTGTTAAGTTACCTATTATATTGTTGGTGTATGTGAATAATGCTATGATTTGCATAATGTGAATTATGTAAAATATATGATGATGATTCAAAATGTATGGATGATGCAATTTGTTATGTATACACTAATGATGGTATGTAAAGCCATTGGTAATGGCTAAACTGATATAAATGAGATATATGAGGCATTGTGCCTAGTAAATCATGAGAAAATGAGAAAGGATTTGATAATGAAATTATGAAAGAATTGTGTGCCTAGTATGTTATTCAATTTTCAGAGTTTTTTGGTTGGTAGCATGCCTAAAAGTAACAATCCATTGAAGCTAGGTTAGGCTTGGTCCTTGAAGCCTAGTTGGGTGTTACATGATGTAGCAGACCCTTGAAGCTGGGTTGGGTTTAGTCCTTGAAGCTTAGTTGGGATGTTACATATGAGGTAATCCTCATTGTGATTATGATTCGCCTTCGGGCTAGACAATTGTTGTTATATTAGACCAAAGCAGAAACTCTGGAATTTGAATAGCATATTAGATACTTTTGGGCCCATGCTTGTCATTGCTTTAATGTGAATTATGAATGGTGGAACAATTGAGCAATATAATGAGAATTAATGTTATGAAATATGATATCCTTGTGTATTATTTCTAGTTCTTGAAAGTTTGACATTGGCATTACATTTGAACCATATTGTTATAAAAGTTTGTACCACTAAGCTTTTGGCTTAGCGCGATTGTGATTCATCGCGCAAGTGACAGGGTAGATCCGGGTGAGCTGGAGAGTTCAGCTAGACCGAGTCGAGTCTAGGCTTGTGATCTTTTTTGAAGAGTTGACTGTTGGACATCGAGATTAGAGATGAACTGCCAGCCTGAATATATATTTCAGAATTTTGTATATATATTGATTTTGATGTATATTCCGCTTCATAATCCGCTGCTTATTAAAAATGTTTTGGATAAACTTTTGAGTAATAAAGATACATATATGTTTTAACAAGTATTGTTTCATTTACTATTATTTACAAACATTTAAGTTAAATGTTTTAAGTTTATACAGATTATACAAATGAAAGATTGTTTTATTTTTAAATGGTTGTGACATTCTTGTATCCTTTATATGTATATTACATGTAAAAGGTATATGTAGTGTATGTATATTGGGTATAAGGGTGTTACAACTAAGGCTCAAACTCTAAGGTACTTCATGCTCTCATTAGATCCTATTGTGCAAAATTGGTTCAACACCTTAGAGGATAGTACTAAAAAGAATTGGGATTCATTGTACAAAGCCTTCATCCAACAATATGGGTACAACGCCGAGATGGAGGTCACTTTGATGGAGGTTGAGTCGATAAGACAGAAATAGAATGAGAACTTTGTTGATTATGTGAAGAGGTGAAGGAATAAGAATGCACTGCTTAAGAAGATGCTAATGAGTTTTGCTAGATTTGAATGATAGTAAGGGGTTATACCTATGCCTGCATGAACAAATGTCTCACACTCTTATAAGGGATTTCAAAGTTCTTCTTCAAGCTAGCTTACAAATAGAAGAATAGGAAAGAGAGAAGAATCATTTTTCTAAAAGAAGAAGTGATAGGGGAAGTTATCAGTCGAGCAGTCAGGGTACACAGAAGTCCATGGATATCAATGCAACATCTGGTCAAGCAAATAGAAGAGAGTTTTTAGAGTTGGGGAAACCTCTGTCTTGGGTTTTCAACAAGTTACAGAAGAAAGGGGTATTATAGCCATTGGCTCCTCGACCGCTACATGATCCTCTGCCACCAAATTTTAATGCCAAGGCCTTCTGTCAATTCCATCAAATATAAGGGCATGATACAGATAAATGTGCTAAATTAAGGCACGAGATCCAAGATTTGATAAATAATAGCAAGCTGCCTGAGCCCAATAAACCCAACACTAAAAGCAATCCATTGCCTAAGTTTGGATGAGTGCCACCACCGACAACCTTCATGATAGAAAGAGGATTGATGAAAAGTTTTGTCTTGTCATATTTTCAAGATAATGATCGAAGGGGTTGCTAGTTATGGCTCTTACCCCTGACATGTCCAAGTAGAAGAAGCTTTTTTTTTACTCCAACTCAATAAAACATCCCTTAACTTATTTGGTTACTTGTTTAGTTTCTTTCTTTGGTATTTTCTAGAATAATTATGTTTTTTAAAATTAAGATTTCATAAATTAGTATATCTATGCATCATGATCCGAATGACTTTACTAGGTGAAGGAGTTATTCTATAGCATTGAGTTGTGTATGCTTACTTAGAGAGGACTCCTATATAATTATGAGTGTCTAGGTCCTAGTCAATCTTAGAACATGATTTGATGAACTTTCGAGGCAAAATTGAACTTTGCCTATTTAAGGGAGAAATAATATAGGCATTGTTTGGTTAGTGTAGACCCTTAATTTTTGACTCAGTCTAGTCTGATATTTTTTATATAGTCCAAAATAATTTTTGTGGTATTTTAACTAAATAATATTTATTTTATTATTTATTATTTATAATTTTTGATAAAAATAAAAATGGTGAAGTTAATAAAAATAAAAATAAAAATAAAAAAATAAAAATAAAAAATAAAAAATAAAAATCGGCGACGGAAATATCTGCAACGAAAAAATTCGTCGCCGAATGTCCAATTGGCCAGGCCAATTCACTCGCAGGAATTTCCTGCGGGCCATTTCGCCACAGGAATTTCCTGCGGCGAATTGGCTGGCCGCCCAGCCAATTTCGCAAATTTCTTCGCCAGCTCTCGCAATTCTTGGCCAACGTTCGCAGTATTTGCCAGCGAAATTTTCCAACGAATTTTTTTCGAAACCAAATTCTATTTGGTTTTGCTTTCTTTTCCTAATTAATTTTAGATTCCTTAAACAACTAGAAGTAGGCTTAAAATTTTTCCTATAAATAACACTTTAAAACTCAGAGTTAAGAATCGGGAAAAAATTGGTGTAGACCCTTAATTTTTGACCCATTCAAATCCGATAGTCTAAAATAATTTTTTATTATATTTTATTTATTTTAATAATATTTTAATTACTAATATTATTTCATAGTTATTTTTAATAAAAATAAAAAATAAAAAAATAAAAAATCGGGCGGGTCAGCGAGCGTCACGCAGCAGCCCAATTTGCCGCAGAAATGAACTGGCTGCTAATTGGGACACCAATTTCGCAGCCAGATGCCACTGGCTGCGAAATTGGCCCGCTGCGCCCATTTTTGCCAGCGCAATTGCTGCCAGCACAGCCCACTAGGCCGACCGCTCACGCGCTGCCGATTTTTTGACCAAAACTTTTTTTGACCCACTCCGGTCCAATATATTTTAATTAGTCCAAAATAATTTTTGTATGATCTAATATATTTTAATTAGTCCAAAATAATTTTTGTGTTATCTAATTAAATAATTTTTGCTTTAGTATTTAATTTTTATTTATAAAAAATAAAAATAATAATAATAAACAAAAAAGTGAAAAAAAAAGGTCGGCTGCGGCAAAATGGCCTGGGGTCATTTCTCCCGCAGATAATTTCTGCAGGCGAAATGGCCCGCAGGCCGGTCCCCGCCCCCTGCAGCAGCCAACTGCGGCAATTTTTTTTTCGCCAACTGTAGACCCTTAATTTTTGACCCGGTCCAGTCCAATATATTTTAATTAGTCCAAAATAATTTTTGTGTTGTCCAATATATTTTAATTAGTCCAAAATAAATTTTGTTATCTTATTTAAATAATATTTGGTTTAATGTCTAATTTTTGTTAATAAAAAATGAAAAATAATAATAACCAAAAAATAAATAATAAAAAAAACAAAAAAAAGGGGGGTCGGCTACGCGAAATGGCCCTTGCCATTTCGCCCGCTAGCTGCTGCAGTTTTTTTCGCTAGCGTAATTTTTCCGTAGCAGTTTTTTTCCCCAGCAAAATTTTCTGACACAAATTTTTTCGAAACCTAATACAATTAGTTTTCGATTTCCTTTTCCTAATTAGGATTAAATACCGTGAATAACTATAATTATATCATAAATTCTTATATAAATATGGACTAAACAACACAAAAAAGGGGAGGGGAGAAATAAATTAGAAATTGGATCGGAAAATGAAGGGAACTTTGAATTTGAGACTTCGGATTTGAGAGCAACAAGGAAAGCTATTAACAATTCATCAAAGGCAGCAATTGCTTTTGTCTTTACTCATCCAGAAAATAATTTTTTTTGTAGGAACCAACGCAGAAGGTGTGAATCTTTAATTTCTTTTTACTTCTTACAGTAGCTTCATTATTGATTTGATCCATAAGATTACACACAAATCTTCAATCTTTGAAGATATTATAATCTGATCTTTGTTTCTAAATACCTTAAATAGTTTCCTTTATTTCTAAATACTTTGAAAGTTTTATTTCGTTGCTTTATTTTCCAAAAGTTTAAAGTTATTAATTTTTGTTTCTTCAAAACTTCAAAACCCTAATTGAACATGTTTTTCTTCAAAACTAAAATTTTATTCTGTTTCTTTCAACAAATCCTAAAAACATCTTTTCTATTCATATAAACCTTAAATCGTTTGTTTACTTTCATTATCAATTGCTTTTTTCCAAATTCTAAAAAACCTAAAACATTCACCGAAACCTTAATTCTAAAACACTAAACCCTAATTCAACTTTAGAATCAAAATAAGTGAACCCTAACTCCTTTAAAACCTAAATCCTAATTTTTCTAAGCCCTAATTCTTTAAAACTTTAAAATCATATTTAGACACAGTAAGCTTAAATACACTAACTCAATGACCGTAAATCACAAATTTAAATATTTCAAAGTGTCCAAACCCTAGTTTCATGATTTCACCATCCAAACATTAATTTGGTTAATCAAAGAGTTTACCAACCTTTTAAAACATAAAATCGTTAATCCATTTTTATCACAGTAGCCTAAATTCTATAAATTCCAAATAACACATGAAATAAAGAACCCTAAATGGAAACAGTAGCTATAATTTAGATTTTTTATTTGCCTTATTTAATTTTATATTTGATTATGCTTTGGTTTATTTTATATGCTTTAATCTATTTAAGTTTAATGCTTGGTTTATTTAATTTATAATGGATGGATGTTTACTTTTTATTGATGTTTAATATCTTTGATGAATGATTTATTTATGATGAATGATTATTTAACTTTTATCAATTTATTTAGGTTTCCAAATGTTGTAAGAGGTATGTTTCCACTTGGTGGGTACCTCATTAGTTAAATATCATGTAATTTAAATTGCTTTTCTATTTTAGAACCAATGTAAAGGACATGTTTCTACCTTTTGGTGGGTATCCTATTTAGGCATGGGATGTAAGGGCATGTTTCCATCCTCAGATGGGTGTCCATTTATTTGTTTGCTTGGACATTATTTTAATTTTTAATATAACGATGCTTTATTTTAATTATTGTGTGTAGTATGGATAATGCTGTTATTTTTAAGAATTTTATAATATTAAGACCTGTAAAGGAGGCCGATTCCAATGAACTGGGCGTTGTGGGGGTGCTGGGCCATTTCTCACCTTCCCCACACATATCCAACTTTTCAAACCCATTAGGGGGTTGGGGATTCCTTAGGAATTGAGTCATCGACCCCTTTCTTTTTTCCCAGCCCGTCCAGGTGGCTACTCCATTTTCTCTGGACTGAGGTCCATGTTCTCTAAGGCCCCGAGCCTAAACAGTGCTGAAGTCGCAAGAACCATTCCACCTGGAGTGGCGGCGAGAATCCCAGCTCACAGTGCCGACTCCAATGGGGATAAGAGAAGTTGATTCCGTTGGTCTTTATAT
Organism: Garcia nutans; assembly: GCA_947685225.1. Taxonomy (NCBI): domain Eukaryota; kingdom Viridiplantae; phylum Streptophyta; class Magnoliopsida; order Malpighiales; family Euphorbiaceae; genus Garcia; species Garcia nutans. The sequence goes on from CANTUV010000044.1 coordinate 25,789,359, forward strand.
TATTCTATTCTTTCTTATAATGATATTATCCATTGCATCATCTTAGATAGCATCGTGTGCGTGAGTTAGGAGGCCCGTGTTACCTGTGTTATGTTATGTAAGGGTTACATACTTTCACTCAAGGTATGGAGATCGAGCATGGCATAACCACTCATAGCGTACCATTTGGTATATACTTGCTATGGGAACCTAAGCCTTTTTACCCAAAAACTAAAGCTCATGTAATTGGCCTAGTTACTTTGCTTAGTTTATACCCCAAATGCATGTTGTTTGACTATGGTTAGTTTATCTTAGTCTAAATCATGGCTTATTTGGTTTGTTCTTTTTTTAATATGACCTAAGTATATTGTAAGCTCAAAATAAATTTTTCTTTAAAGTACAAAAGACCAAAGTTATTTTCAAAATTTTTCAAGATGGTCTTTGGACATAAGACTTTTCTAAAAACAAATAAAAAATTCTTTGGCCCATGGCCCAAATACTAAGCCCAAAATCTAATTTTCTAAAATCTTTTACAATGGGCTTAGAAACAAAACTATTTTCACTCAACCTTTTCTTACAAAGAGCTTGGAAAAATATTTAGGTCAATTATGAAATACCAAAAATCAATTGTGAGCCTAGTTTATACTAAGAATAAATTAACCATGGGCTTGTTTTTGGCATGAACCATTAGTTACCTTTTTCATGTGAGAAATCTATCTATAATAAACCTCTTAATTTAGTTTTAATCCAATATAACATAAAAGCTACATTAGTTGGTTAAATGGATTAAAACCTAATTAATGGGAATTATTATGAGTTGATTTCCATTTTTGAAAATATAACTATTGGTTGAAACGGCTGAGGAAATTATTCGAAAGCAAGGTACCCCATGTTGGTATTTTGTTAACCATATGCCTAGGAAAAGAGACTCGCCATTCGTGTCTGGATGTTATAAGGTTGGAAGGAACGTCCTATTGTCCTTGTTTGTTAATTGTTTGTACATACATGCATACATTTGCATCTCATTGATCCTTTCTGGCTCACAGACTTGGATTACGAGAGTTCAAAAGCTTACAACAATCTGACCTATGCCAGAGACGAAGTATCTAGCAATGACTCAATAACTTGCTCGCCAAAAGCAATAGAACCCTAACAAATTCAAAAAATGATGGATGAAGCGCTCAATGCCAAAATGGAAGAAATAAAAGAGGCCCTAGCTGAGACCATGAAGAACCAATTGACAGCAATCTTAGGAAACAATGCCGAAGCATCTGCTAGCACCAAGAAAGTCAAGGGGAAGGCTAAAGTTGATGAAGTAGCTTTTGATGATGATAAGGTAATCATTGATGATGATGATTAGGCTCAACACTACCAAGATCCTCAAGATAAAAAGGAGCCGAAGGTTGTTGAGAAGGAAACTATTGAAAAGACCGAGACTTCTGATGTTGAAAAGATGATTGCTGGTTTAGAAAAGAAATTTGAGAAGAAGCTGAAAACCGAAGAGATGTCCGAGATCGATAAACTATTTGAACAAGATGAAGAAGTCTGGTACAAGTTCAAGATGCCATCCTTTGCCAAGTACAATGGCACCGAAAATCCTCATCTCCATGTGAAGCAGTATATCACTACTGTGCAGTCTGCCCAAGCTACTAAGGCTCAAACTCTAAGGTACTTTATGCTCTCATTGGACCCTATTGTCCAAAATTGGCTCAATACCTTGGATGATGGAACACAAAAGAGTTGGGATTTGCTATACAAGGCCTTCATCCAGCAATATGGGTATAATGTCGAGTTGGAAGTTACCTTAATGGAAGTTGAGTCCATTAGGCAAAGGCCAAATGAAAATTTTATGGATTATGTGAAAAGATGGAGAAACAAGGCCGCTTTGCTCAAGAAAAGGCCCGATGAATCTGATCAAATAAGGATGATCGTGATAGGTGTCCTCGCCCAATCTCCATGAAAGGATGTCTCTCACCCTTATAAGGGATTTCAAAGATCTTCTCCAAGCTGGTCTGCAAATTGAAGAGTGGGAAAGAGAGAAGAATCTCTTTTCAATAAGAAGGAATGAGAAAGGTAATTACCAATCGAGTAATCAAAGCACGCAAAAAGAAGTTCATATTAATGTAACCGGTCAAGGAAATAAAAGACAATTCTCAGAATTGGGGAAACCTCTATCTTGGGTTGTTAGCAAGCTGCAAAAGAAAGGGTTGTTACAACCGTTAGCTCCTCGACCATTACATAATCCACTGCCACCAAACTTCAATGCCAAGGCCTTCTGTCAATTTCATCAAATGTGAGGGCATGAAACAGATAAATGTGCTCATCTAAGGCATGCGATCCAAGATTTAATCGACAGTGGTAAGCTACCCGAGCAGGATAATCCCAATACCAAGAACAACCCTTTGCCTAAGTTTAGAAGAGTACCTCCACCGGCAACCTTCATGGTGGAAAAAAGATTGGAAGAAGATTTTATTTTATCATCCTTTCAAGATGGAAATACTGAAGACGTGAAGGGAAAAGAAGCTTAAACTCAATGAACTTTCCTTAGCTTGAATGTTGCTTTTCAATTTTACTTTCTTTAATATTTAAATTGGAACAATCTTGTTTTTCAAATCTAAAGTTGCTTGAATTAATTACTTTCGTCAAAATCTTGTTGGTCTTTGTTCATTTTGGTGCTCAACCGATGAGGAATTTAGCTTGATGTTTATAAATTAATGTGTCTAGGCATCATGACTTGAATGACTTTACTAAATGAGGGAATAGCTATATAGCATTGAGTTGTGTATGCTTACTTAGAGAGGGCTCCTGCATAATTACCTTTATCTAGGTCCTAGTCAGTCTTAGAACATGCTTTGACAAATTTTCGAGGCAAAATTGAACTCTACTTATTTAAGGGAGAGATGATCTAGGCATTGTCTGATGAGCCAACAACTAGTATCCACCCTATTAAATATTAATCCCTAGTTGTCCCTTTGAGCCTTCATAAAGTTTTAGCTTTCTTTTCATTGGCTTAAAAAACCCCAATAATCTACCCTGAGCTGTTGTGATACTTTTGACAAGTCTTATGATCACTAAGATAAAGAGAAGATCAAAGAAAGCAATGATTGGTCAAGATCATAAAGATAGTTGAAGTTCTCAAGACCATAAAGATAGTTGAAGTTATCAAGACCATAAGGGTAGTTGATGTTTTTAAGACCACAAGGGTAGTTGAAGTTTCCCTAATATCTCCAATATATCAAGACAACATCAGAGTAACAAATGATTCATCCCTGTTAAAGAAGATTTATGTTACTCAACTCATCCATTATTGGAAGCCCATGTTGGTACAAACAAGACAACTCTGTTTGAGCTAGAACTAAACTAAAACAAAAACAAAAACAAAAAAAGAGAAGAGAAGACAAAAAAAAAACAAACAAAAAAGAAAAAAAAAGAGAAAGATAAAACCTAAAAAGGCAGTTCTGAAAGCCAATTGAGCAACAAAAGGCTTCAATTTGGTTCATAAGGACATTTTGACTTGAATTGGTCCAACCCAACCAAAGATTCGATCAAAATCAAAGAAAAGGAGAAGGACCATTCAGTTCTTGAAAGTTCTGTACTTGTCAGTCCTACAAGGAAGAAGGACAAAAATGATAAAATGCTCAAAGAAAGGGAGGAGTAGGAAAAATAAAAAGAAAGAAAAGGGAGAAGAAGAAAAGAAACAAATTTGGGTAACAAACTTTTTGCAAGGGAAAAAACTGTCCTAATCAAGATCCAGATTAATCCAAGAAGATAGAAGGAATTTGGAGTCTAGCAAGATTACCTCCGAGCTGCCTAAAATTCAAACAAGAAATTTATAATGTGAGGGTTTGTCCATTGTGTCACATCAGCTCCTATCTCAAAATGGCCTTCATTTAACTCATGTCCCTCATAGATCCCATTTTAAGCCTGTTAAAGACCTATTGATCTCTCTTAGTAGGTAGAGTCTATTAGAGGAGATAGTTTGGATAAGAATGCATATGAGATAGACAACATTTAAACTCAAATGAGACCTTTGGCCAAGTAATGTGTTTGTGCCTATCTGAAGTGCAACAGTTCTTGCTTAAATTGAAATAATTCCCGAGTTTAGTACGGTAACTAGGGTTGTTATGCTGTAGATATGTTAATTTGGAAAATCAAGTCCTGAGGTGCATTGACATTAATTTGGCAAAGCCAACATTTAATTTGAAAATTAAAATTCAAAAAAAATTAAAAAAAATGTTTTGTCATACAAAGCCTTTAAGTTAAGGGAAGTATGTTGAACCTCCAAAGGACACATTGGGCAAAGGAAATGATTATTGGCATGATCATGAAGAAGCTATCAACTGACATGCTGAAACATAGTTTGAATCCCTATCTCTACTGCTTGGGCCTCCATTATTCATGTTTTCAATATCTCAAAGGTAAAAGTCATAAATGGGAAGCATTCTTTTATTCCAATGCAAGACCTGAATGAGTATATGAAAGGAACCAATGAGAACACTTCTGCTGAACACCTTAGTCTGTGAGTCGATGGAACGACTGTAAGTATTATTCATGCATATCATGCATACATGAGCATATCACATTGCACTTTCTTGTCTTGTATTGTCTATTCTTTATTAAGGTAAACGACAAACACCTTGTGAAGTAAACAATCAAAAGAAGATGTCAAATTAGGGGGGCATAGAAAGCCCATTGCTTGAGAAAGCTGTAGTAATCTTGCAAAGAGAAGAAATATGTGCTTGTGCGAAGAACTAGACAACAAAAACATCAATCAAAGCTTGCAAGGGTCCAAGGATAGGATACAAGGCCCAACTAAAAATAGCTGAATTTTTGCAAAAAGGAAGAACAAAAGAATGGAACATTAGAACTCTCAAAAGAATGAAGATGCAAAAGACAAAAGACCATTCCAGCTAAAATAGCTGAAGTTAGGGTGAAGATCCGATCTCAAAGGATGAAGATCCATTTTTCAAGGGTAAAGACCCGATCTCCAAGGATGAAGATCCACTTTCAAGATCCATTTGCAAGGGTGAAGACCCAATCTCCAAGGATACAGATCCATTTGCAAGGGTGAAGACTTGATCTCAAAGGATGAAGATCCATTTTCAAGGGTGAAGACCCGATCTCAAAGGATGAAGATCCAATTTTAAAGGGTGAAGACCCAAAGTTCAAAGGATGAAGAACCATTTTCAAGGGTGAAAACCCGATCTCAACGGATGAAGATCCGTTTTCAAGGATGGAGACCCAATCTCAAAGGATGAAGATCCATTTTGTGGGCAAAAAAAATACAATGCATAGAATAACGGGAGCAATCAAACTTCTCAAATGATAAAAGGTCAGTCAAACTCAATCTCGGGTCCAAGCACCCATTCTCAGATCCAAGTACCCAATCTCAGGTCCAAGTACCCAAATCAATCCAATCTCGGGTCCAAGTACGTAAATAAATTCAATCTCGGGTCTAAGTACCCAAATCAAACCCAATCCCGGGTCCAAGTACCTAAATCAAATTAATCTCGAGTCCATGTACCCAAATTAAACAGAAATCAATTCAATCTCGAGTCTGAGTACCCAATCTCGGGTCCAAGTACCCAAATCAAATTCAAATCTCAAGTCAAAGTACCTAGTTTAGGATCGAGTATCCGAATCCAACTTAGGATCGAGTATCCAAATCCAGTTAGGATCGAGTATCCAAATTCAGTTTAGGATCGAGTATCCGAATCAAGTTAGGATCGAGTATCCCAATCCAAGTTAGGATCGAGTATCCAAATCAAATTTAGGATCGAGTATCCAAATCCAGTTTAGGATTGAGTATCCAAGTCCAGTTAGGATCGAGTATCCCAATCCAATTTAGGATCGAGTATCCAAATCCAGATAGGATCGAGTATCCAAGTCTAGTTTAGGATCGAGTATCCCAATAAAATTTAGGATCGAGTATCCAAATCCAGTTTAGGATTGAGTATTCAAGTTCAGTTAGGATCGAGTATCACAATCCAATTTACGATCGAGTATCCAAATCCAATTTAGGATCGAGTATCCAAATCAGTTAGGATTGAGTATCTGAATCCAGTTTAGGATTGAGTATCCAAATCCAGATAGGATCGAGTATCCAAGACTAGTTTAGGATCGAGTGTCCAAATCTCTCGGTTCCAGAACGCAAAACCTCAACCTACTCAAAAATTAAGTCTTATTGGTTTTCACTCTCTTTTACTAAAGTCTCAGATCGTTCAAGCATGGGGCAAACTATAGACCCTTAATTTTTTACCCGGTCCGGTCCAATATATTTTAATTAGTCCAAAATAATTTTTGTGTTGTCCAATATATTTTAATTAGTCCAAAATAATTTTTGTTATCTTATTTCAATAATATTTGGTTTAATGTCTATTTTTTATTAATAAAAAAGGAATAATAATAATAATAATAACAACCAAAAAATGAATAATAAAAAATAAAAAAAGGGGGGGGGTCTGCCCATGCGGCAGGTTTTTTGCTAGCGCAATTTTTCCTGCAGCAGTTTTTTTTGCCAGCACAATTTTTCTGCAGCAGTTTTTTTTTGCCAGCGAAATTTTCTGACGCAAATTTTTCCGAAACCTAATACAATTACGTTTTGGTTTCCTTTTCCTAATTAGGATTAAATACCATGAATAACTAGAATTATAACATAAATTCTTATATAAATATGGACTAAACAACACAAAAAAGGGGAGGGGAGAAATAAATCAGAAATGGGATCGGAAATTAAAGGGAACCTTGAATTTGAGACTTCGGATTTGAGAGCAACAAGGAAAGCTATTAACGATTCATCAAAGGCAGCAATTGCTTTTGTCTTTACTCATCCAGAAAATAATTTTTTTGGAGGAACCAACGCAGAAGGTGTGAATTTTTAATTTCTTTCTACTTCTTACAGTAGCTTCATTATTGATTTGATCCATAAGATTACACATGCAAATCTTCAATCTTTGAAGATATTATAATCTGATCTTTGTTTCTAATTACCTTAAATAGTTTCCTTTGTTTCCAAATACTTTGAAAATTTTATTCCGTTGCTTTATTTTCCAAAAGTTTAAAGTTATTAATTTTTGTTTCTTCAAAACTTCAAAAGCCTAATTGAACATGTTTTTCTTCAAAACTAAAATTTATTATGTTTCTTTTAACAAATCCTAAAAACATCTTTTCTATTCATATAAACCTTAAATCATTTGTTTACTTTCATTATCAATTTCTTTTTTCCAAATTATAAAAAACCTAAAACATTCATTGAAACCTTAAACCCTAATTCAACTTTAGAATCAAAACAAGTGAACCCTAACTCCTTTAAAACCTAAATCCTAATTTTTCTAAGCCCTAATTCTTTAAAACTTTAAAAACCATATTTAGACATAGTAAGCTTAAATACCCTAACTCAATGACCGTAAATCACAAATTTAAATATTTCAAAGTGTCCAAACCCTAGTTTCATGATTTCCCCATCCAAACATTAATTTGGTTAATCAAAGAGTTTTACAAACCTTTTAAAACATAAAATCTTTAATCCATTTTTATCATAGTAGCCTAAATTCTATAAATTCCACAACCCTAACACATGAAATAAAGAACCCTAACAGAAATAGTAGCTATAATTTAGATTTTTATTTGCCTTTTTTAATTCTATATTTGATTATGCTTTGGTTTATTTTATATGCTTTAATCTATTTAAGTTCAATGCTTGGTTTATTTAATTTATCATGGATGGATGTTTACTTTTTATTGATGTTTAATATCTTTGATGAATGATTTATTTATGATGAATGGTTATTTAACTTTTATCAATTTATTAGGTTTCCAAATGTTGTAAGAGGTATGTTTCCACTTGGTGGGTACCTCATTAGTTAAATATCATGTAATTTAAATTACTTTTCTATTTTAGAACCAATGTAAAGGACAGGTTTCTACCTTTCGGTGGGTATCCTATTTAGGCATGGGATGTAATGGCATGTTTTCCATCCTCGGATGGGTGTCCATTTATTTGTTTGCTTGGACATTGTTTTGATTTTTAATATAACGATGCTTTATTTTAATTATTATGTGTAATATGGATAATGTTGTTATATTTAAGAATTTTATAATATTAAGACCTGTAAAGGAGGCCGATTCCAATGAACAGGGCATTGTGGGTGTGCTGTGCCATTTCTCACCTTCCCCACACGTATCCAACTTTCCAAACCCATTAGAGGGTTCGGGATTCCTTAGGAATTGAGTCATCCACCCCTTTCTTTTTTCCCGGCCAGTCCGGGTAGCGACTCTATTTTCTTCTGACTTAGATCCATGTTCTCTAAGGCCCCGAGCCTAAACAGTGCCGAAGTCCCAAGAATCATTCCACCGGGAGTGGGGGCAAAAATCCCTGCTCACACCAGCGTAATTTTTCTGCAGCAACTTTTTTTTTCCAGCGAAATTTTTTCGACGCAAATTTTTTTGATACCTAATGCAATTAGGTTTCGGTTTCCTTTTCTTATCAATATTATGTTCCGTAAATAATTAGGAATGAACTATAAAATTCTTCTATAAATAAGACCACAAACAACATAAAAAGGGAGGGAGAAATCGGAGGAGAAATTGATCAAAAATAGGATCCAAAACTAAGTAGGAAAGGCAGTGAATCAACCTGATTTCTTATTTTTTGAGAGAGCAGAAAAACAATTCAAGCAACTCAAAGGCAACAAAGCTTGTCTTTGTTTTTGTTCATCCAAGAAGCAATTTTTGGTGTAACCTACAAACCAAGGTTTGAATTCTTAATTTCTTTTTGTTTTTTCACAGTAGCTTAATCATCTGTTTTTTTCTTTTAATTCAAAAACCCTAGAACCTCAATTCACTTTTTCTAAAGTTTAAAAACCTTAATCCGTTGCTTTATTTTCCAAAAAGTTTAAAGTTGTTAGTTTTATTTCTTCAAAACCCCAAAACCCTAATTTGCTTTCTAAATTTTCAAAACTCTAAATTGAGTTCCGTTTCTTTTCAAAAGCCCTAAAAACTTCTTTTTTGCTTCTATAAACTTTAAATCATTTTCATAAAACTTCATAAAGCTATCAATTGTTTTTTCTAAATTCTAAAAATTAATTCATTTCTCGAAACCCTAAATCAAAAATCCTAAAACCCTAATTCAACTCCAAAACCTAAAACAGTGAACCCTAACTCTCTTAAAACCTAAACCCTAAAATTTTCTAAACCCTAATCTTTTAAAACTTTAAAAACCATATAAACATAATTTTACACAGTAAGCTGAAAATAATAACTCAGTAACTGAAAATCATAAATCTAAGTGTTTTAAAATTTCCAAAACCTAATTTCATTATTATACATCACAAACCCTAATTTGGTTAATCAAAGAACTTTATCAACCTTTTAAAACATAAAACCTTAATCTATTTTAATTCCTTTAAAAACTCACAGTAGCCTATTTTCATAAATTCCAAAACCTTAAACACATGAAATAAAGAATCTTAAATGGAAACAATAGCCATAATTTAGATTTTTATTTGCCTTATTCAATTCTATATTTGATTATGCTTTGATTTATTTTATATGCTTTAATTTATTTAAGTTCAATGCTTGGTTTATTTAATTTATCATGGATGGATGTTTACTTTCTATTGATATTTAGTACCTTTGATGAATGATTTATTTATTATGAATGGTTATTTACTTTTATCGATTTATTTAGACTTCCAAATGTTGTAAGAGGTATGTTTCCACTTAGTGGGTACCTCATTAGTTAAATATCATGTAATTTAAATTGCTTTTCTATTTAGAACCAATGTAAAGGACATGTTTCTACCTTTCAGTGGGTGTCCTATTTAGGCATGGATGTAAGGACATGTTTCCATCCTCGGATGGGTGTCCATTTATTTGCCTTGTTTGGATATTGTTTTGATTTTTAATATATCGATGCTTTATTTTAATTATTGTGTGTAATATGGATAATAGTGTTATATTTAAGAATTTTATAATATTAAGACCTGTAAAGCAGGCCGGTACCAATGAACTGGGCGTTGTGGGGGTGTTGGGCCATTTCTCACCTTCCCCACACGTACCCAACTTTCCGAACCCATTAGGGGGTTAGGGATTCCTTAGGAATTGATTCATCCACCCCTTTCTTTTATCCCAGCCCGTCCGGATGGTGACTCCATTTTCTTCAAACTTGGGTCCGTGTTCTCTAAGGCCCCGAGCCTAAACAGTACCGAAGTCGCAAGAACCATTCCACCGGGAGTGGGGGCAAAAATCCCCGCTCACAGTGGAGACTCCACTGGGGATAAGAGAAGTTGATTCCATTGGTCTTTATATTATTCTATTCTTTCTTATAACGATATAATCCATTGCATAATATTATAATGCATCGCGTGCGTGAGTTAGAACACCCGTGTTACCCGTGTTATGTTATGTAACGGATACCATACTTTCACTCAAGGTATGGAGATCGAGCATGGCATAACCACTCATAGCCTCGTACCATTTGGTATATACTTGCTATGGGAACCTAAACCTTTTTACCCAAAGACTAAAGCTCATGTAATTGGCCTAGTTACTTTCCTTAGGTTTTACCCCAAATGCATGTTGTTTGACTATGGTTAGTTTATCTTAGTCTAAATCATGGATTATTTGGTTTGTTCTTTTTCTAATATGACCTAAGTATATTGTAAGATCAAAATAAATTTTTCTTTAAAGTCCAAAAGACCAAAGCTATTTTCTAAATTTTTCAAGATGGTCTTTGGACATAAAACTTTTCTAAAAAATAAATCAAAAATTCATTTGCTCATGGCCCAAATACTAAGCCCAAAATCCATTTTTTCTAAGATCTTTTTACAGTGGGCCTAGAAATAAAATTATTTTCATCCAACCTTTTCTTACAAAGAGCTTGCAAATTATTTAGGTCAATTATGAAATACCAAAAATCAATTGTGAGCCTAGTTTGTACTAAGAATAAATTAACCATGGGCTTGTTTTTGGCATGAAACATTAGTTACTCTTTTCAAGTGAGAAATCTATCTATAATAAACCCCTTAATTTAGTTTTAATCCAATATAGCATAAAAGCTACTATAGTTGGTTGAATGGATTAAAACCTATTTAACGGGAATTACTATGAATGGATTTCCATTTTCGAAAATATAACTATTGGTTGAAACGTTAGAGGGAATTATTCGAAAACAAGATACCCCATGTTGGTATTTTGTTAACCATATACCTAGGAAAAGAGACTCGCCATTCATGTGTGGATGTTATAAGGTTGGAAGGAACGTCCTATTGTCCTTGTTTGTTAATTGTTCATACATACATGCATACATTTGCATCTCATTGATCCTTTCTGGCTCACAACCTTGGATTACGACAGTTCAAAAGCTTACAACAATCCGACCTATGCCGGAGATAAAGTATCTAGCAACAACTCAATCACTTGCTCACCAAAAATAATGGATCCCGAACAAATTCAAAGAATGGTGGATGATGCCCTCAACGCCAAGATGGAAGAAATAAAAGAGGCCATGGTTGAAACCATAAAGAATCAACTAGCTGCAATTTTAGTAAACAATGCCGAAGCATCTGCTAGCACCAAGAAAGTCAAGGGAAAGGCTAAAGTTGATGAAGTAGCTTTTGATGATGATAAGGTGATCATTGATGATGATGATTGGGCTCAATACTACCAAGATCTTCAAGACAAAAAGGAGCCAAAGGTTGTTAAGAAGGCAATTATTGAAAAGACCGAGACATCCGATGTTGATAAGATGATCACTGATTTAGAAAAGAAATTTGAGAAGAAACTAAACATCGAAGAAATGTCCGAGATCGATAAATTATTTGAGCTACATGAGGAAGTTCCATACAAATTCAAGATGCCATCCTTCACGAAGTTTGATGGAACCGAAAATCCCCAACTCCATGTGAAGCAGTATATCACTGCTATGCAGTCTGCCCAAAACCCTAATTTGCTTTCTAAATTTTCAAAACTCTAAATTGAGTTCCGTTTCTTTACAAAAGCCCTAAAAACTTCTTTTTTGCTTCTATAAACTTTAAATCATTTTCATAAAACTTCATAAAGCTATCAATTGTTTTTTCTAAATTCTAAAAATTAATTCATTTCTCGAAACCCTAAATCAAAAATCCTAAAACCCTAATTCAACTCCAAAACCTAAAACAGTGAACTCTAACTCTCTTAAAACCTAAACCCTAAAATTTTCTAAACCCTAATCTTTTAAAACTTTAATAACCATATAAACATAATTTTACACAGTAAGCTGAAAATAATAACTCAGTAACCGAAAATCATAAATCTAAGTGTTTTAAAATTTCCAAAACCTAATTTCATTATTATACATCACAAACCCTAATTTGGTTAATCAAAGAACTTTATCAACCTTTTAAAACATAAAACCTTAATCTATTTTAATTCCTTTAAAAACTCACAGTAGCCTATTTTCATAAATTCCAAAACCTTAAACACATGAAATAAAGAATCTTAAATGGAAACAATAGCCATAATTTAGATTTTTATTTGCCTTATTCAATTCTATATTTGATTATGCTTTGATTTATTTTATATGCTTTAATTTATTTAAGTTCAATGCTTGGTTTATTTAATTTATCATGGATGGATGTTTACTTTCTATTGATATTTAGTACCTTTGATGAATGATTTATTTATTATGAATGGTTATTTACTTTTATCGATTTATTTAGACTTCCAAATGTTGTAAGAGGTATGTTTCCACTTAGTGGGTACCTCATTAGTTAAATATCATGCAATTTAAATTGCTTTTCTATTTAGAACCAATGTAAAGGACATGTTTCTACCTTTCAGTGGGTGTCCTATTTAGGCATGGATGTAAGGACATGTTTCCATCCTCGGATGGGTGTCCATTTATTTGCCTTGTTTGGATATTGTTTTGATTTTTAATATATCGATGCTTTATTTTAATTATTGTGTGTAATATGGATAATAGTGTTATATTTAAGAATTTTATAATATTAAGACCTGTAAAGCAGGCCGGTACCAATGAACTGGGCATTGTGGGGGTGTTGGGCCATTTCTCACCTTCCCCACACGTACCCAACTTTCCGAACCCATTAGGGGGTTAGGGATTCCTTAGGAATTGAGTCATCCACCCCTTTCTTTTATCCCGGCCCATCCGGATGGTGACTCTATTTTCTTCGAACTTGGGTCCGTGTTCTCTAAGGCCCCAAGCCTAAACAGTACCGAAGTCGCAAGAACCATTCCACCGGGAGTGGGGGCAAAAATCCCCGCTCATAGTGGAGACTCCACTGAGGACAAGAGAAGTTGATTCCATTGATCTTGCGACTTCGGCACTGTTTAGGCTTGGGACCTTAGAGAACACGGACCTAAGTCTGGAGAAAATGGAATCGCCACCCGGATGGGCCGGGAAAAAGAAAGGGGTGGATGACTCGATTCCTAAGGAATCCCCAACCCCTTAATGGGTTCGAAAAGTTGGGTACATGTAGGGAAGGTTAGAAATGGCCCAACACCCCACAACGCCCGGTTCATTGGAACCGGCCTCCTTTACATGTCTTAATATTATAAAATTCTTAAATATAATAATATTATCCATACTACACACAATAAAAAGAAAGCATCATTATATTAAAATCAAAGCAATGTCCAAACAAAACAAAACAAATAAATGGACACCCATCCAAGGATGGAAACATGTCCTTACATCACACGCCTAGATAGGACACCCACCAAAAGGTAGAAACTTGCCCTTTACATAAGTTCTAAGATAGAAAAGCAAATTAAATTACATGATGTTTAAATAATGAGGTACCCACCAAGTGGAAACATACCTCTTACAACTTTTGGAAATCTAAATTGATTGATAAAAGTAAATAATCATTCATCGTAAATAAATCATTCATCAAAAGTATTTAAATATCAATAAAATAAACATCCATCCATGATAAATTAAATAAATCAAGTATTGAAATTAAATAGATTAAAGCATGAGAGATAAATCAAGGTATGAGTAAATATGGAATTGAATAAAGCAAATAAAAGTTCAATTATAGCTACTGTGACTTTTTATGGAATTAAAATAAATTAGGGTTTTATGTTTTAAAACAGTGTTAAGACTCTTTGATTAACCAAATTAAGGTTTGAATGATGAAATCATGAAACTAGGGTTTTAAATACTTTAAAATACTTTAATTTGTGATTTTTGGTTTATTGAACTTTAAGCTACTGTGTAATTTTTGAGTTTTTATGTTTTTATTTTTTTAATGTTTTAAAAGGATTAGGGTTTATAAAAATTATGGTTTAAGGTTTTAAAAGGATTAGGGTTCATTATTTTAGGTTTAAAAGTTGAATTTTGGATTTTAGGGTTTTAGAATTTAGGTCACGGGTAATGAAGAATTTTTAGGGTTTTAGAAATCAATTTGATATTTTATGAAGTTTTATGAATTTAAACAAAAGGATTGAAGTTTTTATAAGTAGAAAAGATGTTTTTTAAGGCTTTTTGAATGAAATAGAACCTACTTTAAAATCTTAAAAGAAACAGAATTTGATTTTGGTTTTGTTGAAAAACATGTTCAATTAGTGTTTTAAGGTCTTTAAGAAGAAAAAAATAACAAATTTAAGTCTTTTTAGAAAAGAAGGTCACGTTTTAGTTTTTTAACTTTGGAAAACTAAATTAAATTTCTAAGATTTTAACTTTAGAAAAACACAAAAAATCCTAGTTTTAACTACTGTGTAAAAAAAATTAGAATTTAGAATTTCATACCTTTTTTTGTAAGTTGCTCCAAAATTGCTTCTTCTTGGATGAACTAGCTCCAAAGACAAGCCTTTTTTGCCTTTGGAATCCCTTTTTTCGCGATGCTGCTATCCAGAAAAGATTTAAATTCAATTTCTTCTTTTCCTTCCTTGATTTGGTTTCAAACTTTCCAAACTCCCTTTGGATTTCCTCTCTCTCGGCCACCCCTTAATTTCAATGCCTTTGGTCCTTATTTATAGTGGTTTAAGCTTATTTATTCCTAATTAATTAAGGTAAGTAATATTAATAAAAAAAGAAATTAAAACCTAATTGGATTAGGTTTCAAAAAAAATTGCGTTGAAAAAATTTTGCGCTGGCAAAAACTGCAGCAGCCGGGCCCGTTGGCTAGGCGTGTGGGCGTGCCAGCCCGCAGGAAATTCCTGCGGGAAGTTATTTCGCCCGCAGGAATTTCCTGCAGGCGAAATAACTCACCCCGCAGGAAGTTATTTCGCCCGCAGGCCTGCGGGTGAAATGCTGGGCCTACGGGTGTGCCGCCCACAGGAAATTCCTGCGGGCAAAATGCCCACGGGCCCGCACGACTGCTTTTTTCTGCCGATTTTTTTCCGACTTTGATTTTATTTTTATTTTTATTTTTAAATTTTTATTTATTTATTTTCATTTTTTATTAATAAAAATTAGATACTAAGATAAAAATTACTTAATTAAAATTATTTTGGACCAATTAGACAATAAAAATCATTTTGGGCTAAATAAAACATATTAGATCGGATTGGGTAAAAAATTAAGGGTCTACAGTTTGACCCCTGCTTGAATGATCTGAAACCTTAGTGAAAGAGAGTGAAAAGGAAAAAGACTTAATTTTTTGAGATTTTGGGTTCTGGACTCGAGAGATTTGGACACTCGATCCTAAGCTAGACTTGGATACTCGATCTTAAATCGGATTTGGTTACTCAATCCTAACTAGATTTGGATACTCGATCCTAAACTAGATTTAGATACTTGATATTAAACTGGATTTGGATACTCGATCCTAAATCGAATTTGGATACTCGATCCTAAATTGGCTTTGGATACTCAACCCTAAACTGGATTGGGATTGGCTTTGGATGCTCGATCCTAAATTGATTTGGATACTCGATCCTAACTTGATTCGGATACTCGATCCTAAACTGGATTGGGATACTTGATCCTAATTGGATTTGGATACTCGATCCTAAATTGGATTTGGATACTCGATCCTAAACTGGCTTTGGATACTCGATCTTAAACTGGATTTGGATACTCGATCCTAAATTGGATTGGGATACTCTATCCTAATTGGATTTGGATACTCAATCCTAAACTGACTTTGGATACTCCATCCTAAACTGGATTGGGATACTCGATCCTAAGCTGGATTTGGATACTCGATCCTAAACTGGATTTGGATACTCGATCCTAAATTAGATTGGGATACTCGATCCTAACTTGATTTGGATACTTGATCCTAAACTGGATTTGGATACTTGACCCTAAACTGGATTTGGATACTCGATCCTAAATTGAATTTGGATACTCGATCCTAAATTGGCTTTGGTTACTCGATCCTAAAATGGATTGGGATACTCGATCCTAACTGGATTTGGATACTCGATCCTAAATTGGATTTGAATGCTCAATCCTAACTTGATTTGGATATTTGATCCTAAATTGGATTGGGATGCTCTATCCTAACTAGATTCGGACACTCGATCCTAACTGGATTTGGATACTCGATCCTAAATTGGCTACTTTGACTTGAGATTTGAATTGATTTTGATTTAATTTGGGTACTTGGACCCGAGATTAGATTTGATTTGGGTACTTGGACTCGAGAATGGGTACTTGGACCCGAGAATGAATTTGACTAACCTTTTATCAGTTGAAAAGTCTGACTGCTCCGGCTATTCTATGCATTGTGATTCTTCACCCTCAAAATGGATCTTCATCCTTGGAGATTGGGTCTTCACCCTTGCAAATGAATCTTCATCTTTTGACATCGGGTCTTTACCCTTGAAAAATGGATCTTTATTCTTTGAGATCGGGTCTTCACCCTTGAAACATGGGTCTTTATCCATTGGAGGTCAGGTCTTTACCCTGGCTTTAGCTCTTTTAGCTGGATTGGTCTTTTGTCTTTTGTACCTTCATTCTTTTGAGAGTTCTATTTATTCCATTCTTTTCTTCTTCCTTTTTGCAAAGATTTAGCTATTTTTAATTGGACCTTATATCCTCTCCCTGCCCCCTGTGCGGCAAAATATTTGTAAGTGAGTTTAAAGATATTTGGTATATAAACCCAAAAAATTGAAAAGGAGACACTTTGCCCCCTGTGTAGGCTCAGACCAAATATTTTTTTCATTCAAGCTTTGATTGATGTTTTTGCCGTCTTGTTCTTCGCATAAGCATGCATTTCTTCTCTTTGTAAAATTACTGGAACTTTCACTAGTAATGGGCCTTTCATGCCCCCTGATTTGACATCTTCTTTTGATTCTTTACTTCGCAGGGTGTTTGCTGTTCATTTTGACAAGGAATAGACAACACAAGACAAGAAAGTGCGATGTGATATGCTCATGTATGCATGAATAATACTTACAGTTGTTCCATCGACTCACAGACCGAGGTGCATTTGTGGCTTTTATCTTCAAGATGTTGAAAACATGAGTGGTAAAGATCCTGAGTAGCAGAGTCAGCGATGCATCCATTTCCAATTATGTTTCAGCATGTCGGTTGATAGCTTCTTCATAACCTTGCCAATAATCATTTCAACAGACTTCCCTTAGCTCGAAGGCTTTGTATGACAAAATAGTCTTTTTTTTTGAATTTTGATTTTGAAAACAAATGTTGGCTTTGCCAAATTAATGTCAATGTACCTCATGACTTGATTTTCCAAATTAATATATCTATAACATGACAACCCTAGCTACTGTACTAAACTCGGGAATCAATTCTATTTAAGTAAGAATTGTTGCACTTCATATAGGCACATACACACTACTTGGCCACTGGTCTCATTGAGTTTAAATACTGTCTATCTCATATGCATGCTTATTCAAACTATCTCCACTAATAGACTCTACCTACCAATAGAGATCAACAAGTCTTTGATAGGCTTGAAATGGGGTCTATAAGGGACATGGGTTAAATGAAGGCCATTTTGAGATAGGAGCTGGTGTGACACAATGGACAAATCCTCACACTATAAATTTCTTGTTCGAATTTTAGGCAGCTTGGAGGCAATCTCGCTAGACTCCAAATTCTTCTTGGAATTAATTTGGATCTTAATCAGGACAGTCTTTGCTCTTGCAAAAAGTTTAAGACCCAAATTCATTTCTTTTCTTCTTTTCCCTTTTCTTTCATTTCATTTTTCTTACTCCTCCCTTTCTTTGATCATTTTGTCATTTTGTCCTTCTTCCTTGTAGGACTGTCAAGTACAAAACTTTTAAGCACTGAATGGTCTTTCCCCTTTTTCTCCAATTTTAATTGAATCTTTGGTTGGGTTGGACCAATTCAAGTCAAAATGTCCTTATAAACCAAATGGAAGCCTTTTGTTGACTTAGGTAAAAGAGAACTCAGTTGGCTTTTTGAACCGCTTTTTTAGGTTTTATCTTTTTCTTTCTTTCTCTTTTTCTTTCTTTTTTTCTTTCTTTTTCTTCTTTTCTTCTTTTTTCTTTTCTTTTTCTTCTTTTCTTCTTTTTCTTTTTCTTTTTCTTCTCTTTTATCTTCTCTCTTTTTTTGTTTATTTTTTTATTTTTTTGTTTGGTTCTAGCTCTAAAAGAGTTGTCTCGTTTGTACTAGCTTGGGCTTCCAATAATGGATGAATGGAGTAACATAAATCATCTTTAGCAGGTATAAATCATTTGTTACTCCAATGATGATGTTGTTTTGATATATTGGAGATAACAAAGGAACTTCAACTACCCTTATGGTCTTGAAAACTTCAACTACCCTTATGGTCTTGAAAACATCAACTATCTTCATGGTCTTGAGAACTTCAACTATCTTCATAGTCTTGACTATTCATTTCTTTCTTTAATCTTCTTGCCTTTTCACCTTTGTGATCATAAGACTTGTAAAAAGTATCACAACAGCTCAAGGTAGGTTGTTGAGGTTATATGCCAATGAAAAGAAAGCAAAAATTTTATGAAGGCTCAAAAGGGACAACTAGGGATTAATATTTAATTGGGTGGATACTAGTTGTTGGCTAATCAAAAAATGCCTAGATCATCTCTCCCTTAAATAAGTAGAGTTCAATTTTGCCTTGAAAGTTTATCAAAGCAATGTTCTAAGACTGACTAAGACCTAGACAAAGATAATTATGCAGGAGCCCTCTCTAAGTAAGCATACACAACTCAATGCTATAGAGCAATTCCCTCATCTAGTAAAGTCATTCGAGTCATGATGCCTAGACACATTAATTTATAAACATCAAGCTAAATTACTCATTGGTTGAGCATCAAAATGAATAAAGACCAACAAAAATTTATTCAAACAAATTTAAATTTGAAAAACAATGGTTCCAAAATATTAAAGAAAGTAAGATTGAAAAAGCAATGTTCAAGCTAAGGAAAGTTCATTGAGTTAGGCTTCTTTTCCTTTTACATCTTCAATATCCCCATCTTTAAAGGATGGTAAAACAAAATCTTCTTCCAATCCTTTTCCCACCATGAAGGTTGCCGGTGGAGGTACTCTATTGAACCTTGGTAATGGATTGTCTTTGGTGTTGGGCTTATCCGGCTCGGGTAGTTTGCCATTATCGATTAGGTCTTGAATCTCATGCCTTAGACGAGCACATTTATCTATTTCATGCCCTCGCATTTGATGAAATTGACAGAAGGCCTCTGAATTGAAGTTTTGTGGCAGTGGATTATGTAGAGGTCGAGGAGCTAACGGTTGTAACAACCCTTTCTTTTACAGCTTGCTAAAAACCCAAGATAGAGGTTTCCCCAATTCTGAGAATTGTCTTTTATTCCCTTGACAGGTTACATTAACATCAACTTCTTTCTGTGTGCTTTGATTGTTAGGCTGGTTGTTCCCTTTCTCATTCCTTCTTATTGAAAAGCAATTCTTCTCCCTTTCCTATTCTTCAATTTGTAGACCAGCTTGGAGAAGATCTTTGAAGTCCCTTATAAGGGTGTGAGACATCCTTTCGCGGAGATTGGGCAGGACACCTCTCACGATCATCCTTATTTGATCAGATTCATCGGGCCTTTTCTTGAGAAAAGCAGCCTTGTTTCTCCATCTCTTGACATAATCTACAAAATTCTCATTCTGTCTTTGCCTAATGGACTCCACTTCCATCAAGGTAACTTCCAACTCAACTTTATATCCATATTTTTGGATGAAGGCTTTGTAAAGTAGATCCCAACTCTTTTGTGTTCCATCATCTAAGGTATTGAACCAATTTTGGACAACAGGGTCCAATGAGAGCATAAAGTACCTTAGGGTTTGAGCCTTAGTAGCTCGGGCAGATTGTATGGCAGTGATATATTGCTTCACGTGGAGATGAGGATTTTCGGTGCCATTGTACTTAGCAAAGGAAGGCATCTTGAATTTATAAGGGACCTCTTCATCTTGTTCAAATAACTTGTCAACTTCGGACATCTCTTCAGTTTTCAGCTTCTTCTCAAATTTCTTTTCTAAATCAGCAATCATCTTTTCAACATCAGATGTCTCGGTCTTTTCAATAGTTGCCTTCTCGACAGCTTTCGGTTCTTTCTTCTTTTCTTGAACCTCTTGGTAGTATTGAGCCCAATCATCATCATCATCAATGACCACCTTTTCATCATCAAAAGCTACTTCATTAATTTTAGTCTTCCCTTTGTCCTTTGGTTTCTTAGTGCTAGCAGATGCCTCAACATGGTTTTCTATGATTGCAGTCAATTGGTTCTTCATGGTCTCAGCTAGGGCCTCTTTGATTTCTTCCATCTTGGCATTGAGGGCCTCATCCACAATCCTTTGAATTTGTTCAGGCTCCATCATTTTTGGTGAGCAAGTGATTGAGTCGTTGCTAGATGCTTCATCTCCAGTGTAGGTCGGATTGTTGTAAGCTTTAGAACTATCGTAATCCAGGGCTGTGAGCCAGAGAGGATCAATGAGATGAGATGCAAATGTATGCATGTATGCATGTATGCACCAACAACAAATAAGAATAATTAGGATGTTCCTTCCAACCTTATAACATCCACACACGAGTGGCGAGTCTCTTTTGCTAGGTATATGGTTAACAAAATACCAACATGGGGTACCTTGCTTTCGAATAATTCCCTCGGACGTTTTAACCAATAGTTGTATTTTCGAAAATGGAAATCAATCCATGATAATTCCCATTAATTAGGTTTTAATCCATTCAACCAACTAAAGTAGCTTTTATTCTATATTGGATTAAAACGAAATTAAGAGGCTTATTATAAATAGATTTCTCACTTGAAAAGAGGTAGCTAGTGGTTCATGCCAAAAATAAGCCCATAGTTAATTTATTCTTAGTGTAAACTAGGCCCACAATTGATTTTGGTATTTCATAATTGACCTAAATATTTTTGCAAGCTTTTTATAAGAAAAGGTTGGGTGAAAATAGTTTTGTTTCTAAACCCATTGTAAAAGATTTTAGAAAAATGAATTTTGGGCTTAGTATTTGGGCCATGAGCCAGAGGATTTTTTATTTATTTTTAGAAAAGTTTTATGTTCAAAGACCATCTTAAAAAGTTTTGAAAATAGTTTTGGTCTTTTGGATTTTAAAGAAAAAATTTATTTTGAGCTTGCAAATATACTTAGGTCATATTAGAAAAAGAACAAACCAAATAAGCCATGATTTAAACCAAGATAAATTATCCATAGTCAAACAACATGCATTTGGGGTAAAACCCTAAGGAAAGTAACTAGGCCAATTACATGAGCTTTAGTCTTTGGGTTAAAAGGCTTAGGTTCCCATAACAAAAATATACCAAATGGTATGAGGCTATGAGTGGTTATGCCATGCTCGATCTCCATACCTTGAGTGAAAGTATGGTATCCCTTACAGAACATAACACGAGCAACACGGGCGTCCTAACTCACGCACACAATGCAATCTAATATGATGCAATGGATAATATCATTATAAGAAAGAAAAGAATAATATAAAGACCAACAGAATCAACTTCTCTTATCCCCAGTGGAGTCGCCACTGTGAGCGGGGATTTTCTCCCCCACTCCCGGTGGAATGGTTCTTGCGACTTCGACACTGTTTAGGCTCGGGGCCTTAGAGAACACGGACCTAAGTCCGGAGAAAATGGAGTCACCACCCGAACGGGCTGGGAAAAAGAAAGGGGTGGATGACTCGATTCCTAAGTAATCCCCAACCCCTTAATGGGTTCGGAAAGTTGGGTACGTGTGGGGAAGGTGAGAAATGGCCCAGCACCCCCACAACGCCCGGTTCATTGGAACCGGCCTCCTTTACAGGTCTTAATATTATAAAATTCTTAAATATAACAATATTATCCATACTACACATAATAAAAAGAAAGCATCATTATTTTAAAATCAAAGCAATTTCCAAACAAAACAAAACAAATAAATGGACACCAATCCAAGGATGGAAACATGTCCTTACATCACATGCCTAGATAGGACACCCACCAAAAGGTAGAAACATGACCTTTACATAAGTTCTAAGATAAAAAAAAGCAAATTAAATTACATGATGTTTAAATAATGAGGTACCCACCAGGTGGAAACATACCTCTTACAACTTTTGGAAATCTAAATTAATTGATAAAAGTAAATAATCATTCATCATAAATAAATAATTCATCAAAAGTATTTAAATATCAATAAAATAAACATTCATCCATGATAAATTAAATAAATCAAGTATTGAAATTAAATAGATTAAAGCATGGGAGATAAATTAAGGTATAAGTAAATATGGAATTGAATAAAGCAAATAAAAGTTCAATTATAGCTACTGTGACTTTTTATGGAATTAAAATAAATTAGGGTTTTATGTTTTAACAGATTGGTAAGACTCTTTGATTAACCAAATTAAGGTTTGAATGATGAAATCATGAAACTAGGGTTTTAAATACCTTAAAATACTTTAATTTGTGATTTTTGGTTTATTGAACTTTAAGCTACTGTGTAATTTTTGAGTTTTTATGTTTTTATATTTTTTAATATTTCAAAAGGATTAGGGTTCATAAAAATTATGGTTTAAGGTTTTAAAAGGATTAGGGTTCATTATTTTAGGTTTAAAAGTTGAATTTTGGATTTTAGGGTTTTAGAATTTGGGTCACGGGTAATGAAGAATTTTTAGGGTTTTAGAAATCAATTTGATATTTTATGAAGTTTTATGAATTTAAACAAAAGGATTGAAGTTTTTATAAGTAGAAAAGATGTTTTTTAAGGCTTTTTGAATGAAATAGAACCTACTTTAAAATCTTAAAAGAAACAGAATTTGATTTTGGTTTTGTTGAAAAACATGTTCAATTAGTGTTTTAAGGTCTTTAAGAAGAAAAAATAACAATTTTAAGTATTTTTAGAAAAGAAGGTCACATTTTAGTGTTTTAACTTTGGAAAACTAAATTAAAGTTCTAAGATTTTAACTTTTGAAAAACACAAAAAAATCTTAGTTTAAGCTACTGTGTAAAAAAAAATTAGAATTTAGAATTTCATACCTTCTTTTGTAAGTTGCTCCAAAATTGCTTCTTCTTGGATGAACTAGCTCCAAAGACAAGCCTTTTTTGCCTTTGGAATCCCTTTTTTCGTGATGCTGCTGTCCAGAAAAGATTTAAATTCAATTTCTTCTTTTCCTTGATTTGGTTTCAAACTTTCCAAACTCCCTTTGGATTTTCTCTCTCTCGGCCACCCCTTAATTTCAATGCCTTTGGTCCTTATTTACAGTGGTTTAAGGTTATTTATTCCTAATTAATTAAGGTAAGTAATATTAATAAAAAAAGAAATTAAAACCTAATTGGATTAGGTTTCAAAAAAAATTGCGTTGAAAAATTTTGCGCTGGCGAAAACTGCAGCAGCCGGGCCCGTTGGCTGGGCATGTGGGCGTGCCAGCCCGCAGGAAATTCCTGCGGGAAGTTATTTCACCCATAGGAATTTCCTGCGGGCAAAATAACTCGCCCCGCAGGAAGTTATTTCGCCCGCGGGCCTGCGGGTGAAATGCTGGGCCTATGGGCATGCCGCCCGCAAGAAATTCCTGCGGGCAAAATGCCCACAGGCCCGCACGACTGCTTTTCGCTGCCGATTTTTTTTCCGACTCTGATTTTTTTTATTTTTATTTTTTAATTTTTATTTGTTTATTTTCATTTTTTATTAATAAAAATTAGATACGAAGATAAAAATTTTCGAACCCATTCGGACCGATTAGACAACAAAAATCATTTTGGGCTAAATAAAACATATTAGATCGGAATGGGTCAAAAATTAAGGGTCTACACCCACATGTACCCAACTTTCCGAACCCATTTGGGGATGGAAATTCCTTAGGAATCAAGTCATCCACCCCTTTCTTTTTTCTCTGCCCGTCCGGGTGGCGACTCCATTTTCTCCGGACTTAGGTCTGACGCGGACCCTTAGCAACGATGGCAGCAAATCCAACGTATAACAATGGTAGAGAACTCCTTGGAACTTCATAAGCACCTCCTAAGGAACCCAACACCTATAAAGAGACACGAACTCACTATGATTGAATGATTTAGTTGGTAAGAAGAAGGAAAACTCCACAACTCTCGTTGATAAGTAAACCTAATTCTTGATGTAAAGAAAGAATTAAAGAATCCATTCTAATCTCTCTCACACGAAAATTCACAAGAACTTGTAGAAGAATTCGAAAATCTTTAATAATAATATGTCAAAAAAAGTCCCCTTACAAGAAAAATAAGGCCCTATTTATACTAAAAGGCACACATAAATTCGAAACCCTAACTAATGGGAAAAGGAAAGCTACAAAGTCAAAATCCTAACCCATTAAGGAAAATATAAAGTATGGAAACAAAATCCTAATTCACTAAGGAAAATATAAAGTATGGAAATAAAATCCTAATCCACTAAGGAAAATATAAAGTATGGAAACAAAATCCTAATGCACTAAGGAAAATATAAAGTATGGAAACAAAATCCTAATCCACTAAGGAAAATATAAAGTATGGAAACAACCAAACTAAATCCCTTCAACATAAGAACATGCCCCACACTATTTGGGCTATCCATGGGCCTTAAATTACTTCCCAAGGCTTTATATGAACCCCCATGGACCTTTCTTGCACGTTGGACCTCTTTAGCTAGCCTTTAGCTTCCACACTAAGCATCATAATCAGCTTTGGTGTGCCTTCTTCAAGCTCAATTGTGCACTTTTCCATTGCCATTTCAGTCACTTCCTTTGAAATTTGATCTTGAATATGCAATCCCATAGCTGCTCCAAACTTCTTAGATGTAACACCCCTAAATCCAATATACGTACACTACACACTACTACTTCTGTAATATACATATACCAGATATAAGAGTGCCACGATTTATGTTAAACAACCCAATCTTTTAAAATCCAAACCAATCTTTCTCAATATACAATATAGAAAAGTTAAAGCTTTCAAGTTGTAATATAAAACAAAATAGATAAAACATTCATTTAGTACGCAGCGGAAATATATAAATAATTATAATTATATATACATTAAGAATCAAAATTTTACAAAACATAGAATTTATACATGATTGGCAGCTCTTCTCTGATCTTTAAGTCCAAAATCAACTCTTCAAAACCTAGACTCAACGCGGTCTAAAAGAACCCTCCGGTTCTACCCTATCATCTATGTGATGAGCCACAATCGCGCTAAGCCAATGGCTTAGTGGTACAAACTACAATAACATTATGCTTCAATGCAATGCCAATGTCACACAATTAAATTTTATAAATAATACATAATAATATTATATTTCAAAACCTTACATCACCCAATGACTTATTAGCACATTCATGGAATACTACTCACAATTTCCACATCCATACACATTACACATCATGTTGTGTTTTCATAATCTCTTTACATATATATATCTCATTCCATATTCACATTAAAGCAAAGACAAGCATGGGCCCAAAAAGAATTTAATATGATATTAAAAGTTCAGAGTTACTGCTTTGGTCCATAATCACAATCATCAAGCCTGTAGGCGATATATATATATATATATATATCTATCCATGGATAGTGTAATAGACCCAGTCTCTTGGACCTCAACCCGGCTAGACCCGAGGGCCCCAGTATCTTGGTCCTCAACCCGACAAGACTGTTACTGTTTTTGAGGCTTAAGACCCAGTCTTTTCACCCCAAAAACATCATGTAATATCCTCATTTATGCCCTAGAAGTTTTGCATGTTGTTGTTGTTGTTGTTGTTGTTGTTGTATTGTTGGTTTAAATTGAGAAAAGAAAAGTATAAGTGTTTTGGGAAAGAATTTAGGGTTTAGAGACAAGTTTATATGTTGTGTATATTGTGATATATATAACATATACATTGGTCAAAAGAGTTGGTCAAGGCAAGAGGAGATATTTTTTAGGGCATGTGAAATTACTAAATTGGGCAAGAGATAACAAAGAGAATTAAGATATGTATGAGGGCATTATAGTAATTTTCCTTTGGATGGGTATTTAATGAAGTTTGACTTTGTGATTCTTCATCATCTTTTCTTCTTTCTTTCAAGAGGTGGCCGGCTCTCCATTAGCAAAAGGGAAGGAGAAGTGTTCTTGATACTAAGATCAAATTGAAGAAGGAATTGAGAGCTTTGGTGAAAGAATTGTGGAATTTCTTCATCTAAGGTAAGTATTTTTTTTGTTTCCTTTACTTATTTTGAAGTAGTGTTGAAGTTATGATTAGGGTGATTTGTGATTTGTTGGTTTGATGATTAGATGTGTTTGTGTTGTGTTCTCAAGTGTTGAATTGGTTTTAAGTTAAGAGTTTAAATAGGTGTTGTTGTTGGAAGTGGTGGATGTTGATTTTGAAAGATGGTGATTGTAGGGTTTTGAGATGATTTGTGTTTAAGTGTAATATTAATGTGTTATGAGGTGATTCTTATGATGAATATGTGTTTAGAACATTGTTTATGTTCATTTGAAACATGTTGTATGGTGTATATTGTGATTGAGTGCAATTGAAAGAGGGTTGAAGATGGTTAGGGTTTGGTTTGGGTGACACGGCCAAAAGCAAAGGAGAGACACGGCCAAGTCATGAAAGTTTTGGGCGTGTTGAATTGGTTTTGAGAGACACGGCCGTGTCTAGTGTCTGTGTTCACTACTGTGAGTTTTGGTTTGAGTGACACGGCCACAAGCTTGGCCGTGTCCCATAACCGTGTCGCCTACTGTCCAATTGAGTTGAGAGACACGGCCACAAGCTTGGCCGTGTCCCTCATGTGTGCTGCCCGTGTCTCTCATATGGGTTAGGTAAGTTTTGTTTTCCTTGACCTAGTTGCAATGTTTTGGTTCTTCAAAGGTAGGTTGGTTCCTAAACCTAAACTTAAACACTCTAAACATACTTTAAACTATGAATGAGCTAATCAAATGCATATGAAAGATCCTAAAGCTATGAATCATATAAATTGTTCTTTGCCCTAATTGCATTGTTGAGATTTAAACAAGTTTATGTTATGCATTGTGAAAGGTAATGTGTTTTATGAGTAATGTACCTTGAAATGTTATATCAAAGATGTGATATCAATGATGCTTTATGCATAATATGAATTGAAATGTGAAATGTGATACAAAGCCATTGTTATTGGCTATGTTGATGATATTGAGAGAAAGAAGGCAGGTATGCCTAAATGTTGATGATAATTGGAAATGGAAATGATAATTGAATAATAAATGAATTGTGTGGCTAATGTGTTATTCTATTTTCAGAGTTTGTTGTTGGTGGCATGCCTAGTAAGTGTAACAATCTCTTGAAGTTAGGTTGGATTGAATCCTTGAAGCCTAATTGAGATGTTACCACCCTTGAAGCTAGGTTGGGTTGGTTCTTGAAGCCAAGTTGGGTTGAAGCTTAGCATGCTTTGCTCCCCTTGAAGCTTGGTTGAACCTAATCCTTGAAGCCTAGTTGGGTATATGATATTGATAAATGTGATGATAGAACCAAAACATTAACTCTGAAAATTGAATGGCATATTAGTGTGTCTTGGGCCCATGCTTGTCTATGGTTAATGTGAGTCATGAATGATGCTTGCCTTAGCTTATTGTTGATGATGAATGATTAAATGAATATAAATGAGGTCTATGATAAGATGTGAAGTATGATATGCCTATAGATATATATATGTTGAGTTATAAAATGGAAAGCTATGTTATCAACTTGGCATATATGATGTTACATGCATAATATGGATTGAGAATTGGTAGTGCATTGCATTAAAACATAACATTAGCATGATTATCTTACTAAGCCGTTGGCTTAGCGCGATAGTGTTTAATCGCGCAGGTAATAGAGTTGATAGAGTTGATCCCGAAAGCTCTTCGAAACCGACCGAGGGTAGACAGTGAAGAGTTGATTTTGGAGACTTAAAGATCAAAGAAAACTTGCCAATCATGTATAACTCTTTTATATTTTGTAAAGTATTGATTAAATGTACATATATGTATATTTGTAAATATGGAATTAAGTGTTTTCAAATATGTAAATATTTTATGACTTCCGCTGTGTAATAACTATATGAATGTATATATATATATCTAATGTGTTTTATTTTAAAAGTAAATGATCTACTTTTCTATAATATATAATGATAATAGTATTGTATCTATTTAAATGTTTTGAATGTTGAAGAAATTCGTAGCATCCCTATGTTTGGTGCACTTATGCTACATTGTTGTGGTTGTAGTGTGTGTGCATTGGATGTGGGGGTGTTACAATTGTTTTGGTATCAGAGCCTAGATTTGAGATTCTCAACCTAGGCAATATGTTATAAAAAGAATATTTTGAATTAAAAAGTGAGTTTTTGAAATAAAATACATGTTTCGGATTGGCAATCTTTGATCTTTAATAAGGTGTGTCCTGTTGTGTTTGCAGTGTTAGGTGTTGATGGATTCTCATTTGAGACAGTCAGTTGAGGGCAGTGAGGAGAGTGTTGCTCCTGATGAGGGAGTTAGAGTTGAGAGTGCTGGGGAGGCACCTGCTTCTGGGTCGGGGAGACCAACTGGTGAGGAGGTTCCACCAGCTTGGTTTGTGAATATGATGAAGACTTTTAGGCAAGCGCCAGTACAACCAGTGCCACCACCCCCTCAGCCTTTGGTGCCAGTGAGGCACTATGACAAGTTAAGGAAGTATGGAGCTGAGGATTTTATTGGTACCACTGATCCAGCTGTAGCAGAACAGTGGCTTGACAAAGTTCAGAGGATCTTTATTCAGTTGCAAGCCACCCCTGAGGAAAAGTTTGATTATGCAAGATCCTTGTTGCAGAAGGATGCATATAGTTGGTGGAAGACAGTGCCCCATTCTATGGATGATCCACCAACCTTGTCATATGCTGACTTTCTGAGAGAATTTGAATTGAAGTATACTCCAAGGGAGTATAAAGATGGGAAGAAAAGAGAATTTTTAGATTTGAAGCAAGATCACCGGACCGTAACTGAATATGAGGTTGAGTTTATTCGATTAAGTCAGTATGCTGGGGGCATAATATCAGATGAGGTAGATAGATGTAGGAGGTTTGAAGAGGGATTGAGGCCCTCTATCATGTGTCATGTGGCTGGATCCAGATATCAAGATTTTTCCCAGCTAGTGGCAGCATCTCGGAGTGTGGAGCGAGCTCAGGGTATTGCAGCTGCTTCAGAGGATGAGGTTAGGGTGAGAAGGCCCCAGTTTGAGGCAGGGTCTTCTTCAGTGAAGAGGGGTAGAGGAAGTTTAAAAGTAAATGATCTACTTTTCTATAATATATAATGATAATAGTATTATATCTATTTAAATGTTTTGAATGTTGAAGAAATTCGTAGCATCCCTATGTTTGGTGCACTTATGCTACATTGTTGTGGTTGTAGTGTGTGTGCATTGGATGTGGGGGTGTTACACATCATATTTCACATTTTTCATTTCAACTGGAATCGGCTTACGACCCGGTCTTTTAACCTATCCATTGATTCATAGGCATGTCGCCAAACTCAGAAGTCTGAAAATTGAATAACATATTAAGCACACAATTATTTCAATTTTCTCTTTAACAATCTCTTTCTCAATTCATTTCTCATTTCATTATCAATTCTATTTCTCATTTCATATTCCATAATCAAATAGGCAATCATGCCCCCAATCATTTCGTTTGCATTACCATAGCCAACCACAATGCCGTCATATCTTAATTCACATTAAGGCAATTCATCATTCAAGTATACATAATCAATTACATTGAACATACATTTTGAATGCTCATCATAACATTAATCAAATGTATCAACTATGCAATAACTTACTTAACATATTTACAACCAAATATGCTAAATCACAAAATCATGTAAATGTATGCAACCATGTAGTTTGTACTTACCTCAAGGACAACTCACACAAATCTATACACTTCCTCTTCCAAGAATCCACAACACTCAAGTTAGGGCAAATCAACCTCTTCACAACCTAATCCAAAAAGAAACACATACACACTTAATACAAATTCACAAGAATTCCAATACAATTACTCACTTATTAACCTCAAACTAGACCCATAGATCACAAATTACAAATCAACATTTCTCTCTAGGACCCCACGGTCGTGGCCTCCCAACCCCCACAGGCGTGGGTTACCAAATGGTTCTGCCTCCCTTGCTCCAAATCCCCACGGCCATGGCTTACAATGGCCACGGTCGTGGCAGCCAAGGGCCACGGGCGTGGCATCCAAGATGCTTCTGTTTCGGACCAAACTCATGTATTCTATGCTTCTAACTTCATTAAACACAAACAACTTGAAGATCTACAAAAATAATTAATCAAACTCAACATCTACAACAATCACCACTTCAAAACCCTAACACAAACACAACTCATACTCTTCCAACACCAATACCAACCTAACTTCTTATCTTCAATTCAATTCCAACACTCTCAAACATACTATAATCAAACATAATCACACTATCACATCTCAACAATCAAACTCAATTACAACTCAAAATAAAACAAGAGAAATCAAGAGAGAACTTACCAAAGTTGATGATACTTCACAAATTTCCAACTTAATCACTTAAATCTTCCTTCAATTTTGAGCTTAGAAATCAAAACCTCTCTTGCTCTCTATTGCATTTGATGAGCCGGCCAACAAGGAAAAGGAAAGAAAAAGAAGAAGAAAATGAGACAAAGTCAAACACTCTTCTCCACTTAAACCTCCTGCAAGCAAAAATAATAATAAAATAATCCAATTAATTCTCCTCCATTCATTTTAATTTCCTTTTTAATTAATTCCATTAATAATAAAAATAAAATATCTTCTTTTGACCATCACATATTGAGTTGTATATGTTGTATATATTTCCATATATACAACATATACACTCTCTCATAAATTCTTTTCTCTTTCCAATTAAACACATATATTAAATCCAAATAAAACAACAATAAATATTCCAAAACTTTTAGGGCATACTTTGGGATATTACAATTCTCCCCCTCTAAAAAGAAATTTCGTCCTCGAAATTACCTGATATTAAGTCCGAAATAGTTGAGGATACTGATCTCGCATCGCTTGCTCACTCTCCCAAGTTGCCTCTTCTCTACCATGATTCTTCCAAAGAACCTTCACCAGCGGCACTCTCTTATTTCTCAACTCTTTTACTTCATGTGCCAAAATAGCAATTGGTTCTTCTTCAAATGTCAGATCTGGATTCACCTCAATAGATTCAACTGGTAAAACATGAGATGGATCTGATCTGTACCTCCGCAGCATAGAAACATGGAAGACATTGTGGATTCTATCCAACTCAGGTGGCAAAGCAAGTCGATAAGCAACTGGTCCAACTCTTTCTAATACTTCATACGGTCCAATAAAACGAGGACTCAGCTTCTCTCTTCGACCAAATCTCAAAATCTTTTTCCAAGGAGACACTTTCAGAAAAACTTTATCTCCAACATTAAACTCTATAACTCTCCTCTTCAAATCTGAATAAGATTTCTGCCGATCTGAAGCTGTTTTCAACCGATCCCGAATTATCTTCACTTTCTCTTCCGTCTCTTTAATCAAATTAGGACCAACTAGTTTGCCTTCTCCAACCTCATTCCAACACAGAGGCGTCCTACATTTTCTACCATACAATGCCTCAAATGGTGCCATACCAATACTGGATTGATGACTGTTGTTGTAAGCAAATTCCACAAGTGGCAAAAATCTGTCCCAACTTCCAGAGAAATCAATGACATAACTTCTCAACATATCCTCAATAATTTGTATCACTCTCTCTGACTGCCCATCTGTCTGTGGATGAAAAGCAGTACTAAAGTGCAATCAAGAACCCAATGCACCATGTAAACTTTTCCAAAACCTCGAAGTAAATCTGGGATCTCGATCAGACACTAAAGAAATTGGGACTCCATGCAAATTCACTATCTCACTAATATACAGCTCAGCCAACTTCTCCAGAGAATAGTCCATCCGAACCGAAAGGAAATGAGCTGTCTTTGTCAACCGATCAACAATCACCCAAATGGCATCATGCTTCTTCTGAGTCAATGGCAAACTAGACACAAAATCCTTTGTCACTCTCTCCCATTTCCATTCAGGCACTGATAAAGTTTGAAGCAACCCTGTTGGAGCTTGGTGCTCGGCCTTTACTCTCTGACAAGTGAGACATTTGGATACAAACTCCGCTATGTCTCTCTTCATACCTAACCACCAATAATGCTGCTTCAAATCATGATACATTTTAGTACTTCCAGGGTGCAAAGCAAAAACTAACTGGTGTGCCTCCTCCAAGATAATCTTTCTCAATTTAGCATCATTAGGAACACACAATCTATCTCTGAACTAAAGGCTACTATCATCTCTCACATGGAAATCTCTACTTTCTCCATTTTGGCAATCTGACACAACTTTCTGAAGTTTTTCATCTGCCAATTGAGCCTCTTTAATTTGATCCAACAACACTGGTCTCAAACGCAACTCAGCCAACAATATACCATCATCACATAATTGAAAACTAACATGTAATGCTCTCAACTCAACAAGCAACGAGAGTGAATAAACAGTCAAGCCTGCTAAAGACTTCCGACTCAAGGCATCCGCAACAACATTTGCCATACCAGGATGATAATCAATCAAACAGTTGTAGTCTTTATTCAATTCCAACCATCGCCTTTACTGAAGATTCAACTCCCTCTGAACACCCAAATATTTCAAACTTTTATGATCCGTATAAATAAAACATTTCTCTCCATACAAGTAGTGTCACCAAATCTTCAAAGCAAACACTATGGCTGCTAACTCTAAATCATGCTTTAGATAATTGAGCTCATGCGGCTTCAATTGCCGAGAAGCATAAGCTATAACTTTACCCTCTTGCATCAAAACACAACCTAAACCATTATGTGAAGCATCACTGTAAATCACATATGGTTTATCTTCCATAGGCAAAGCAAGAACAGGCGCTTGAGTCAACATCTCCTTCAACTGCTCAAAACTAGCTTGACACTGATCTGTCCACACAAATCTAACTCCTTTTTGAAGTAATCTGGTGAGTGGAGTAGCTATCAAAGAGAAACCTTTCACAAACCATCGATAATAGCCTGGCAAACCCAGAAAACTTCTAACTTCAGTCACAGATTTTGGTGGACTCCAATTCAAAATAGCCTCAACTTGGATCAACTCTTATACCATCTGCTGAAACTATATGACCGAGAAAAGTCACTTGATCAAGCCAAAATTCACACTTCGACAGCTTAGCATACAATTGCTTCTCTCTCAAGATCTGCAATACAATCCGCAGATGCTTGTCATGCTCCTCCTCATTACGCGAATACACCAAAATATCATCAATGAAAACCACCACAAACTGATCCAGATAGGGCCTAAACACCCTATTCATCAAATCTATGAAAGCTACAGGTGCATTCGTCAACCCAAAAGGCATTACCAAAAACTCATAATGCCCATACCTTGTACGAAAAGCTGTCTTAGGAACATCTTCAGCTTTAACCCTCAATTGATGGTACCCTGATCTCAAATCAATCTTGGAAAACACTATTGCTCCCTTCAACTGATCAAAGAGATCATCAATCCGAGGCAAAGGATACTTATTCTTGATAGTCACTTTGTTCAATTGCCTATAATCAATGCATAACCTCAAAGTACCATCTTTCTTCTTCACAAACAAAATAGGAACTCCCCACGGAGAAACACTAGGGCGAACAAACCCTTTATCCAACAACTCCTGCAACTGCACCTTCAACTCTCTCAACTCAGCAGGTGCCATTTGATAAGGAGTGATAGAGATGGGAGTAGTACCAGGCAACAATTCGATACCAAACTCAACATCTCTCTCAGGGGGTAACCTTGGCAACTCCTTAGGAAACACATCTGGGAACTCCGCAACTGTGGGTATACTATCAAGCTGAGAACCTATTACTCTGGTATCCATAATATGAGCAAGATAAACATCACACCCTTTTCTAATCAACTTCTTAGCTACAACTGTTGACACAAACAAGGATGCAAGTTGTTTCTGCTCACTAGACACCATCACACTTCTATCATCACCGGTTCTCAAAGTAACACACTTCTTTTGACAGTCTACCACATCTCCATGCTTAGATAACCAGTCCATGCCTAAGATAAAATCATACTCCTTAAAAGGCATTTCAATTAAATCACCACGAAACTCTTCACCTTGCACTACCACTGCACTATCACGATGCACCTTACTCACCACAACACTATGTCCTAAAGGATTTGTCACCAAAACATCAAATCCTAAGGACTCTGAATGTAATTCAGACACAGGCAAGATAGATGCACTTATGTATGAATGAGTAGATCCTGGATCAATCAAAGCAAGAACTGAAATGCCAAATAAAGAAAATGTACCCGCTATAACTACTGAAGCATCCGGCTGCCTCTGCATCACATACACTATTTGAGAAGACCCAGCCTCATCTGGCCTACTGCCTCCGGATGTAGAGCCTCCTCTCTGACTGATCCCGGGTCGACCACCTCTATTGAAACCTCTGCCCCCTTGACCACCTCTCACACTAGGTCGAGAAACTGTAGAATCTGCCTACCTATGCTCCTGCATCTCAGGACACTCCCTAATGAAATGGTCAGGCGATCCACATCTGAAACACCCAGCTGATCTACAATCTTCCAACAAACACCCCCATGGCTCCTACCACAAAGTTCACATGTAGGTGGAGTAGATCTCTGAACCACTGGAGTCGGAGCACTCACTACAGAAACTGTAGGTCTCAGTCTCTGCCTCCGATACTGAATTGACCTACTCTACTGCCTCTGGCTCCTACTGATCCTCGGCACAAAACTTCCCCGGCCTCTCTTCATAGATGAAGACCCTGCCTCAAACTGGGATCTCCTAACTCTGGTCTCCTCCTCGGTAGCAGCTGCTGCAATACCCTGTGCTCTCTCAACACTTCTAGCTGCTGCAACCAATTTAGAAAAGTCCTGATACCGAGAACCAGCAACAATGCACATAATAGAGGACCTCAATCCCTTCTCAAATCTCCTACACCGGTTGATCTCATCTGCAATAATCCCACCTGTATAGTGACTCAACTGGATGAACTCTATCTCATACTCTGTCACTGTCCGGTTCTCCTGTCTCAAATTTAGAAATTCCATCTTCTTAACATCCTTATACTCCCTCGGAGTATATTTCTGCTCAAACTCCTTCAGAAAATCACTATACAACAATGTCGGTGGATCATGCATGGTATGAGGAACCGTCTTCCACCAATCATAGGCATCTTTTTGCAGAAGGGATCTAGCATAATCAATTTTCTCTTCAGGAGTAGCTTGTAACTGAATAAATATCCTCTGCACTCTGTCCAACCACTACTCAGCTACTGCAAGATCTGTAGTACCCAAGAAATCCTCAGCTCCATACTTCCTCCATTTATCATAATGTCTCACCGGCACTTGAGGCTGTGATGGCGGTGGTTGCTGCACTGGAGCTTGTCTTAATAATTCTACCATATGTCGTAACCAACCCGGCAGAACCTCATCAGCAGCTGATCTCTCTGGCACAGAAACAGGTGCCTCTCCAGGTCTATCAACCTTAACTCCATCTCTACCCTCTTCAGGAGCTACACTCTTAGCACTACCTTCTACGGACTAACGTGACTGAGACACCATCTCTACCTATATCTGTAAACACAGCAGAATATACCTCATTAAAGATCAGAGACTGCCAATACCAAAACATGTATCTTATTCAAAAACCAACTTTTAAAATCAAAATATTTCTTTTTCTTACATTTTACCTAGGTTGAGAATCTCAAACCTAGGCTCTGATACCGAAACAATTGTAACACCCCTCTATCCAATATATGTACACTACACACTACTACTTCTGTAATATACATATACCAGATATAAGAGTGCCATGATTTATGTTAAACAACCCAATCTTTTAAAATCCAAACCAATCTTTCTCAATATACAATATAGAAAAGTTAAAGCATTCAACTTGTAATATAAAACAAAATAGATAAAACATTCATTTAGTACGCAGCGGAAATATATAAATATTTATAATTATCTATACATTAAGAACCAAAATTTTACAAAACATAGAATTTATACATGATTGGCTCTTTAAGTCCAAAATCAACTCTTCAAAACCTAGACTCAACGCGGTCTAAAAGAACCCTCCGGTTCTACCCTGTCACCTGCGCGATGAACCACAATCGCGCTAAGCCAACGACTTAGTGGTACAAACTACAATAACATTATGCTTCAATGCAATGCCAATGTCACACAATTAAATTTTATAAATAATACATAATAATATTATATTTCAAAACCTTACATCACCCAATGACTTATTAGAACATTCATGGAATACTACTCACAATTTCCACATCCATACACATTACACATCATGTTGTGTTTTCATAATCTCTTTACATATATATATCTCATTCCATATTCACATTAAAGCAAAGACAAGCATGGGTACAAAAAGAATTTAATATGATATTCAAAGTTAGTTCAGAGTTACTGCTTTGGTCCATAATCACAATCATCAAGCCCGTATGCGATATATATATATATATATCTCTATCCATGGATAGTGTAACAAACCCAGCCTCTTGGACCTCAACCCGGCTAGACCCGAGGGCCCCAGTATCTTGGTCCTCAACCCGACAAGACTGGTACTATTTTTGAGGCTTACGACCCAGTCTTTTCACCCCAAAAACATCATATTTCACATTTTTCATTTCAACTAGAATCAGCTTACGACCCGGTCTTTTCACCTATCCAGTGATTCATAGGCACGCCGCCAAACTCAGAACTCTGAAAATTGAATAACATATTAAGCACACAATTATTTCAATTATCTCTTTAACAATCTCTTTCTTAATTCATTTCTCATTTCATTATCAATTCTATTTCTCATTTCATATTCCATAATCAAATAGGGAATCATGCCCCCAATCATTCCATTTGCATTGCCATAGCCAACCACAATGGTGTCATATCTTATCATATCTTAATTCACATTAAGGCAATTCATCATTAAAGTATACATAATCAATTACATTGAACATACATTTTGAATGCTCATCATAACATTAATCAAATGTATTAACTATGCAATAACTTACTTAACATATTTACAAGAAAATATGCTAAATCACAAAATCATGTAAATGTATGCAACCATGTAGTTTGTACTTACCTCAAGGACAACTCACACAAATCTATACACTTCCTCTTCCAAGAATCCACAACACTTAAGTTAGGGCAAATCAACCTCTTCACAACCTAATCCAAAAAGAAACACATACACACTTAATACAAATTCACAAGAATTCCAATACAATTATTCACTTATTAACCTCAAAATAGACCAATAGATCATAAATTTCAAATCAACATTTCTCTCTAGGACCCCACGGTCGTGGCCTCCCAACCCCCACGGGCGTGGGTTACCAAATGGTTCTGCCTCCCTTGCTCCAAATCCCCACGGCCATGGCTTCCAATGGCCGCGGTCGTGGCAGCCAAGGGCCACGGGTGTGGCATCCAAGATGCTTCTGTTTCAGACCAAACTCATGTATTCTATGCTTCTAACTTCATTAAACACAAACAACTTGAAGATCTACAAAAATAATTAATCAAACTCAACATCTACAACAATCACCACTTCAAAACCCTAACACAAACACAACTCATACTCTTCCAACACCAACACCAACCTAACCTCTTATCTTCAATTCAATTCCAACACTCTCAAACATACTATAATCAAACATAATCACACTATCACATCTCAACAATCAAACTCAATTACAACTCAAAATAAAATAAGAGAAATCAAGAGAGAACTTACTAAAGTTGATGATACTTCATAAATTTCCAACTTAATCACTTAAATCTTCCTTCAATTTTGAGCTTAGAAATCAAAACCTCTATTGCTCTCTATTACCTTTGATGAGCCGACCAATAAGGAAAAGGAAAGAAAAAGAAGAAGAAAATGAGACAAAGTCAAACACTCTTCTCCACTTAAACCTCTTCCAAGCAAAAATAATAATAAAATAATCCAATTAATTCTCCTCCATTCATTTTAATTTCCTTTTTAATTAATTCCATTAATAATAAAAATAAAATATCTTCTTTTGACCATCACATATTGAGTTGTATATGTTGTATATATTTCCATATATACAACATATACACTCTCTCATAAATTCTTTTCTCTTTCCAATTAAACACATATATTAAATCCAAATAAAACAACAATAAATATTCCAAAACTTTTAGGGCATACTTTGGGATATTACATTAGCTCTGCTCATAGTCAATGGCCCATTTGGAAGCACCAATGGATCCTTACCTTTTGGCTGGTTCGTATCATTCTCCCCCTCTTCAAAAAGATTTGTCTTCAAATCTACATCATCATAAGGAGATAAATCAGACACATTAAAAGTAGTACTAACACCATACTCACCAGGCAAGTCTATCTTGTATGCATTATCATTGATCTTTGCCAACACTTGAAATGGACCATCACCATGTGCATCAAGCTTATTCTTCCTTTGATTTGGAAACCTCTCCTTTCGGAAGTGTACACAAATCCAATCTCCTACTTGAAACTTCATCTCACGTCTCCCTCTATTTGCAGAATCAGCATATCTCTTGTTCCTTTTCTCAATATTCGCCCTTGCTTTCTCATGCATCTCTTTCACGAATTTAGCTTTCTTCTCACCATCTAAACTAACAAGCTCATGAGAAGGTAAAGAAACAATATCCAAAACTGTTAGAGGGTTAAAACCATAAACACGCTCAAATGGTGAATATCCTGTAGAAGAATGAATAGCACGATTATAAGCAAACACAATAAATGGCAAACAATCTTCCCAAGAACTCAATTTTTTACCCACTAAAGCTCTCAACATGGTACCTAAAGTTCTGTTTACTACTTCTGTTTGTCCATCCATTTGAGGATGACAAGTGGTGGAAAATAACAATTTGGTACCTAACTTTCCCCAAAGCACACGCCAAAAGTGAGACAAAAACTTGGTGTCTCTATCAGAAACTATGGATTTTGGTATCCCATGAATTCAAACCACCTCCCTAAAGAAGAGTTCAGCCACTAAACTAGCATCATCACTCTTATGACATGGGATAAAGTGTGCCATCTTACTAAACCTATCAACAACCACAAATATACTATCTCTCCCCCTCTTAGTCCTTGGTAATCCTAAAACAAAGTCCATACTAATGTCCATCCAAGGAGAACTAGGAATGGGTAATGGCATATACAAACCATGAGGCATAGACTTAGACTTAGCTTGCCTAAAAGCCAAACAAGCCTTACAAATCCGAATTACATCCCTTTTCATATTCGGCCAATAAAAGTGTTCATTCAGCATGTCTAGAGTCTTATCAACTCCAAAATGCCCCATCAAACCCCCACAATGTGATTCTAATACTAACAAATCTATCATAGAACATCTAGGCATGCATAATTTCGAACCCTTAAACAAAAACCCATCATATCTATAGAAAGAATTAAAAACACCATGCTCACAAGCATTATAAACATTGCCGAAATTAGAATCACCAACATATAAGTCCTTTATACATTCAAATCCAAGCAATTTAGTACTCAAAACATTAAGTAAAGCATACCTCCTTGAAAGTGCATCTGCCACTACATTGTCTTTACCTTGCTTGTATTTGATCACATAAGGAAACTTCTCAATCTTCACAACCCATTTTGCATGTCTTTTATTCAACTTGCCTTGCCCTCTCAAATGCTTCAATGATTCATGGTCTGAATGGATCACGAATTCCTTGGGCAGCAAATAATGCTCCCATACTTCCAATGCTCTCACCAAAGCATATAGCTCCTTGTCATAAGTTGAATAATTCAGCTTTGCTCCATTAAGCTTTTCACTAAAGTATGCAATGGGCTTCTTCTCTTGCATCAAAACAACTCCAATACCTACACCAGAAGCATCACATTCAATTTCAAAAGTAGAATCAAAGTTAGGTAAAGCTAAAATGGGTGTAGTAGAAAGCTTCTCTTTCAAAGCATCAAATGCTTCTTGTTGCTCCTTGCCCCAAATGAATCCCACTTCTTTCTTGATTATGCTAGTCAAGGGGGCTGCCAATGTAGAGAAATTAGGGACAAATCTCCTATAGAAGCTTGCCAATTTGTGAAAACTCCTCACTTCTGTCACACTTGAAGGATTCGGCCACTCTTGGATAGCTTTCACCTTCTCTTGATCAACTTCAATTCCCAGCATACTTACAACAAAACCAAGAAAAACAACCCTATCTAGACAAAAAGAACACTTCTTAAGCTTAGCATAAAGGTTTTGCTCCCTAAGGATTTCAAGCACTTTCCTAACATTTTCAACATGTTCTTTCTCAGTTTTGCTATAAATCAGAATATCATCAAAGTAAACTACCACAAACTTACCTAAATAAGCTCTCAAAACATGGTTCATTAATCTCATGAAACTACTAGGTGCATTAGATAAACCAAAAGGCATAACTAACCATTCATACACACCATATTTCATTTTGAAGGCAGTCTTTCATTCATCTCCAGGCTTCATGCGAATTTGATGATAATCACTCATAAGATCAATCTTTGTGAAATATTTCACCCCATGCAATTCGTCCAACATGTCATCAAGTCTAGGAATGGGATGTCTATACTTCACAGTAATCTTGTTCACAGCCCTACAATCAACACACATCCTCCAAGAACCATCTTTCTTGGGTACTAATAAGACTGGAACTGTAACACCCCTTCCCAACCTACATATGTAAGCTGAGTAGAAGCGCCACACTAACCTAATGTTACTACCAATTTTACTTAGTCAAATTTTAGTTCCGATTTTTACAAAATTTTTGCCATAGTTTCGCCTAAAAATTGAGTCCCAAGTGTCGACAAAACCGGTTTTTTTTCTTATTTTTAAAAACATTTTACACAAACCAATGCAAACAAAATCATTCTCAGTACACTCCCAATAAATCCCCCTTGTAACCTCAACTACAACCTGCAAAAATGATTTACACTTCTAGTACAACATAAAATAAAGGTTTTGGGACAACCCCCATATTTAAATATTACACAGCGGAAGTTATAAAATATTTACAAATTCATATACATCAAAACTCAAGTTTTACAACACATAAAATTTATACATGATTGGCAAGTCTGCTCTGATCTTTAAGCTCCCAAAATGGATTCTTCAAGGTCTACTCTCACTAGGTCTTGATGAACTCTCGGGTTCAACTCTATCCACTCTACTACCTGCGCGATTAAACACTATCGCGCTAAGCCAACGGCTTAGTAAGATAAAACATGCTAACGGTATGCTTTAATGAAATACAATGCCACATATGTTATTGATAAGATCAACATCATAAATATAAAGTTAACCACACAATTATGCATTTCACAAATCATAGTCATATGAGCATACCACATTTCAACATCTTTTCACATTCAACATTAATCAATCATACTCCATAACCAACATCTCATTTCATTAAACTCATAACATTATTTAGGACATTCATATAACCTTGACACCTATGGGCCCAACAAGTATTTAATACGATATTCAGAGTTCAGAGTTACTGTTTTGGTTCATAGTCACAATAATCACGCCCGTAGGCAATGTATATACATGTATCTCTATCCATGGATAGTGTAACAGACCCAGTCTCTTGGATCATCAACTCAACACATATGAGGAGATCCTCAACCCGGCAAGACTGTTACAAATCATGTATCTCATAGTGTAACAGACCCAGTCTCTTGGACCATCAACTCAACACCTATGAGGAGGTCCTCAACCCGGCAAGACTGTTACCTTTCATCATTTCTTAGGCATGCCACCCAAATCCAGAACTCTGAAACTGAATAACATATTAAACAAACAATTCATTTCCATTCTCAATTCTCATCACATTTAGGCAAACATGCCTTCTTTCTTTCAATTACATCATCTTAGCCAATAACAATGGCTTCACATTTCATTTCATAATATAACATCTCATTATTCAAGTATATATATATATATATATCTCATCCATGATCACATTATATCTCACATAGCATCATTCATAAATATCAACATTTCATTCCACATTACTCATGAAACACATTACCATTCACAATGCACAACATAACATTGTTCAATCTCAACAATGCAATTAGGGCAAAGAACAATTGATTATAACATTCATTGATTCAAGTATGTTTAAAGTGTTTAGGGTTAGGTTTAAGGACCAACCTACCTTTGGAGAACCAAAGCAATGCAAGAAGAACAAAGAATTAAAACCCTAACCATAAATAGTACATTCTGGTTTTAAACTCCATTTTATCCTTATTTTGAAAAATTGTATAAAATAATCTACTTGACTAAAAATTCTAAAATTTTTACAGAATTTAGTTTTGTATTTTAAAATCATCCCTTTAAAATTTCAGATCAAACTGAACACAAAATCTTGGTCAAATAGTTCACCTAACCAGACTGCCCCAATTGCCCTGCATCCTGGCAGCAGTTCTGAACTTTGTGAATTCCATAAATCAAATTCAATCAACGTGGTTCCAAATTATTTTTCTCAAATACTAGACTCACTAAGAAACAACATATCCAAAATTCAATTGAATATGATTTTTCTACATTTTATTAAAAATCCCGAAATATAGCTGTCCCAGTTAAGGTACCTGCTGGAACAGGTCTAATGAAAATAATTTTTCTAAACTCATAACCATTCCAAAATCGAATCAACATATTTTTCAGTCATTCTAGACTCATAGAGGCACAACATATCAAAAATTCACTTCAAGAACATTTT
Source organism: Garcia nutans (assembly GCA_947685225.1). Lineage (NCBI taxonomy): Eukaryota > Viridiplantae > Streptophyta > Magnoliopsida > Malpighiales > Euphorbiaceae > Garcia > Garcia nutans. The sequence continues at coordinate 25,832,601 of CANTUV010000044.1, forward strand.
TCTAAAATTAATTAAAAATCATACAAGTCACAGCCTTTACTAATCCTAAAACAGAAACAATTTCACTAAACACCAATCTTACTCTTCCATCACCAACACCAACCCAACTTCTCATCTATCAAGCAAAATCAATACTTACAATCATACCATAAGCAACTTAATCATACCACTTCAAAAGAATTGAAGAAATTAGAGAAAAGATCTTACCTTAGTTAAAAACTTCTTAAATCAACACTTGAACACTTAATCTTTCTTCAATTTAAGCTTGAAATCATCAAAACCATCACTTGTCTCTTTCTTTCTCTTTGGCTATGGAGGGCCGGCCATCAACAAGAAGAAGAAGAAGAAATGATGAAGAAAACACAAATCAAACCTTCTTTAAATATCCACCATGTGATTTTATCCAAGCAATTACCAAAGTGCCCTTATTCACATAATTATCTTTTTGTCTTATATGTGCCCAATTAAGTAATTTACCAATCTCAAATAAATATCTTCTCTTGCATTGACCAAGCCTTTTGACCACTTTATATGTCATATATATTAACATATACACAACATATAAATTTGTCTCTAAACCCTATTTCTTCCCAAAATACATATACATATACTTTCTCTTCTCAATTTCTTTTCTCTTACAATTTAACACATATATTCAATCCAATATATAACAATAACAACAACAACAATATGCAAAACTTCTAGGGCATAAATGAGGATATTACAATTCTCCCCCTCTAAAAAGAAAATTTCGTCCTCGAAATTATCTGATATCAACTCTGAAACAACTGCGGATACTGTTCTCGCATGGATTGTTCACTTTCCCAAGTTGCTTCTTCTTTTCCATGATTCTTCCAAAGAATCTTCACCAATGGAACTTTCTTGTTCCTCAATAACCTGTATCACCCTCTCTGACTGTCCATCCGTCTGTGGATGAAAAGCAGTGCTGAAGTGCAGTCGAGAACCTAAAGCACTATGCAAACTCTTCCAAAATCTGGAAGTAAACCTGGGATCTCGATCAGACACTAAAGAAGTTGGAACACCATGCAGTTTCACAATCTCATGGATATACAGCTCAGCCAATCTCTCCAAAGAGTAATCCATTCGAACCGGAAGGAAATGAGCTGTTTTAGTCAATCTATCCACAATCACCCATATGGCATCATGCTTCTTTTGTGTCAATGGCAAACCAGACACAAAATCCATTGTCACTCTTTCCCACTTCCATTCTGGCACTGACAATGGTTGAAGCAACCCGGTTGGAACTTGATGCTCTGCTTTAACCTTCTAATAAGTGAGACATTTCGACACAAAATCTGCAATGTCTCTCTTCAAACCAATCCACCAATAATGCTGTCTCAAATCATGATACATCTTCGTATTACCCGGATGCATAGCAAACATTGACTGATGAGCTTCTTCTAAAATGACTCTTTTCAAATCAGCATCATCGGGTACACACAATCGGTTCTTAAACCATAGACTCCCATCATCTTTCACAACAAAATCTCTAGTCTTCCCATTCTGACAATCTGAAATAATCTTCTGAATTTTCTTATCAGCCAATTGAGCCTCTTTGATCTGATCCAACAAAATCGGCTTCAATTGCAACTGTGCCAATAATGCACCATCAACACAAGGTACAAAACTGGCATGCAATGCTCTCAACTCAACAAGCAACGAGAGCGAGTAAACTGTTAAACCAGCTAAAGACTTCCGACTCAAGGCATCAGCAACAACATTTGCTTTACCTGGATGATAGTCAATCAAGCAATCGTAGTCTTTAATCAATTCTAACCATCTCCTCTGACAAAGATTGAGTTCTTTCTGGACACCCAAATACTTCAAACTCTTGTGATCAGTGTAGATGAAACATTTCTCCCCAAACAGATAATGGCGCCAAATCTTCAATGCAAAAACAATGGTAGCCAATTCCAAATCATGGGTCGGATAGTTAAGCTCATGCGGTTTCAACTGTCGAGATGCATGAGCTATAACTTTACCTTCTTGCATCAATACACACCCCAAACCTCTATGTGAAGCATCACTGTAGATCACATATGGTTTGCCTTCAACAGGTAAAGTTAGAACAGGCGCTTGAGTCAACATTTCTCTCAACAGCTCAAAGCTAGCCTGACACTGATCCGTCCACACAAATCTCACTCCCTTACGAAGCAATCTGGTGAGTGGAGTAGCTATCAAAGAAAATCCTTTCACAAACCGCCGGTAATAGCCTGCCAAACCCAGAAAACTTCTAACCTCTGTCACTAATTTAGGTGGATTCCAATTCAATACAGCTTCAACTTTGCTCGGATCAACTTTAATGCCTTCTGCTGAAACAACATGTCCGAGAAAAGCTACCTAATCCAACCAAAACTCACACTTCGACAATTTAGCAAACAACTGCCTCTCTCTCAAAATCTGCAACACAATCCGCAGATGCATATCATGTTCCTCCTCATTCCGCGAATACACCAGTATATCATCAATGAAGACCACTACAAACTGATCCAAATAGGGCCTAAACACCCTATTCATCAAATCCATGAAAGCTGCAGGTGCATTAGTCAGACCAAAAGGCATAACTAAAAATTCATAATGCCCATACCTGGTCCGAAAAGCGGTCTTAGGAACATCTTTAGCTTTGACTCTCAACTGATGATACCCAGATCTCAAATCAATTTTGGAGAACACTGACGCTCCCTTCAACTGATCAAAGAGATCATCGATTCTAGGCAAAGGATATTTATTTTTAATAGTCACCTTGTTTCATTGCCTATAATCAATACACAACCTCATAGTACCATCTTTCTTCTTCACAAATAGCATAGGAGTTCCCCAAGGAGAAACACTGGGGCGAATAAATCCTTTGTCCAACAACTCCTGTAATTGCACTTTCAACTCCCTCAATTCTGCTGGTGCCATTCTATAAGGAGTAATAGAGATAGGAGTGGTACCAGGCAACAATTCAATACCGAACTCCACCTCTCTCTCAGGAGGCAATCCTGGCAACTCCTCTGGAAATACATCTGGGAACTCTGCAACTGTGGCAATGCTATCAATGGGAGAACTTCTTACTCTAATATCTACCACATGAGCAAGATAGGCTTCACATCCCTTTCTAATCAACCTCCTGGCTGCAACAGCTGAAACAAATAAGGAGGCTAGCTGTTCCTGCTCATTAGATACTATCACCTCTCTACCATCAACAGTTTTCAAAGAAACAATTTTCTTCTTACAATCTACCACAGCTCCATGTCGAGATAGCCAATCCATACCTAAGATCACATCATATTCCTTAAATGGCATCTCAATCAAATCCCCTAAGAACTCCTCACCCTGCACCACTACTGTACTATCTCTATGCACCTTACTCACAACCACACTATGCCCTAACGGATTTGTCACCAACACATCAAATCCTAGGGACTCAGCATGCAAATCAGAGACAGGTAAAACAGATGCACTAACATATGAATGCGTGGAACCCGGATCAATCAAAGCAAGTACTGGAGTATTAAATAAAGAAAAAGTACCAGCTATGACTGCCGATGTATCTGGCTGCCTCTGCATAACATACATCCTCTGGGAATATCCAACCTCCTCTGGTCTACCCTCCCTGGATGTAGCACCTCCTCTAGAACTGAATCCTGATCTACCTCCCCGACTGGCACCTCTGCCTCCTCTGCCTCCCCTCACACTAGCTCGAGAAGCAGCAGAATCCACTGGCATCAGCTCCTGCCTCTCAGGACAGTCTCTCACAAAGTGGTCAGGTGATCCACACCTGAAGCATACAGCTGATCTACTGTACCTCCAACAAACGCCCCCATGTCTTCCACCACACTGGTCACACACAGGTAAGGTGGATCTCTGAATTCCAAGAGTAGGAGCACTCGCTATTGAAGCTGCAGGTCTAAATCTCTGCCTCTGGAACTGCACTGACCTACCCGCTGGTCTCTGGCTCCTACTACTCCGAGGAACAAAACTTCCTCTACCCCTCTTCGCAGAAGAAGACCCTGCCTCTAACTGGGGCCTTCTAACCCTAACCTCCTCCTCTGAAACAGCTGCAATAACTTGAGCTCGCTCTACACTTCGAGCTGCTGCCACAAGCTGTGAGAAATCCTGATATCTGGATCCAGCCACTAAGCACATGATCGAGGGTCTCAATCCCTCCTCAAATCGCCGACATCTATCAATCTCATCAGCAATGATACCCCCAGCATACTGACTCAGTCGAATAAACTCAACTTCATATTCAGTTACGGTCCGATGATCTTGCTTCAAATCTAGAAACTCTCTTTTCTTCCCATCTTTATACTCCCTAGGAGTATACTTCAACTCAAATTCCCTCAGAAAATCAGTGTAAGACAGTGTTGGAGGATCATCCATAGAATGGGGCACTGTCTTCCACCAGTCGTAGGCATCCTTCTGTAGCAAAGATCTTGCATAGTCAAACTTCTCCTCTGAAGTGGCTTGCAACTGCACAAATACCCTCTGAACTCTATCAAGCCACTGTTCTGCTACAGCCGGATCAACTGTACCAAAGAAATCCTCTGCTCCATATTCCTTAGCTTATCATAGTGCCTTACTGGTACTGAAGGCTGAGGGGGTGGTGGCGGTGGCTGTGGTTGCACAGGTGCTTGTCTCATAGCTTCCATCATATGCCTAAACCAGGCTGGCGGAACCTCCTCCCCCGCTGGTCTACCCGACATCGAAGCAGGTGCCTCCTCAACACTATCAACCCTAGCTCCCTCAGCAGGAGCAATACTCTCGGCACTACCCTCAATCGACTGACGTGAGTGAGAATCCATCACAACCTAACACTGCAAACACAGCAGATTATATCTTATTAAAGATCAGAGACTGCCAATCTCAAACATATATGTTATTCAAAACCACTTTTTAAGTAAAAATATTCTTTTTATTACATTTTACCTAGGTTGAGAATCTCAAATCTAGGCTCTGATACCAAAACAATTGTAACACCCCTTCCCAACCTACATATGTAAGCTGAGTAGAAGCGCCACACTAACCTAATGTTACTACCAATTTTACTTAGTCAAATTTTAGTTCCGATTTTTACAAAATTTTTGCCATAGTTTCGCCTAAAAATTGAGTCCCAAGTGTCGACAAAACCGGTTTTTTTTCTTATTTTTAAAAACATTTTACACAAACCAATGCAAACAAAATCATTCTCAGTACACTCCCAATAAATCCCCCTTGTAACCTCAACTACAACCTGCAAAAATGATTTACACTTCTAGTACAACATAAAATAAAGGTTTTGGGACAACCCCCATATTTAAATATTACACAGCGGAAGTTATAAAATATTTACAAATTCATATACATCAAAACTCAAGTTTTACAACACATAAAATTTATACATGATTGGCAAGTCTGCTCTGATCTTTAAGCTCCCAAAATGGATTCTTCAAGGTCTACTCTCACTAGGTCTTGATGAACTCTCGGGTTCAACTCTATCCACTCTACTACCTGCGCGATTAAACACTATCGCGCTAAGCCAACGGCTTAGTAAGATAAAACATGCTAACGGTATGCTTTAATGAAATACAATGCCACATATGTTATTGATAAGATCAACATCATAAATATAAAGTTAACCACACAATTATGCATTTCACAAATCATAGTCATATGAGCATACCACATTTCAACATCTTTTCACATTCAACATTAATCAATCATACTCCATAACCAACATCTCATTTCATTAAACTCATAACATTATTTAGGACATTCATATAACCTTGACACCTATGGGCCCAACAAGTATTTAATACGATATTCAGAGTTCAGAGTTACTGTTTTGGTTCATAGTCACAATAATCACGCCCGTAGGCAATGTATATACATGTATCTCTATCCATGGATAGTGTAACAGACCCAGTCTCTTGGATCATCAACTCAACACATATGAGGAGATCCTCAACCCGGCAAGACTGTTACAAATCATGTATCTCATAGTGTAACAGACCCAGTCTCTTGGACCATCAACTCAACACCTATGAGGAGGTCCTCAACCCGGCAAGACTGTTACCTTTCATCATTTCTTAGGCATGCCACCCAAATCCAGAACTCTGAAACTGAATAACATATTAAACAAACAATTCATTTCCATTCTCAATTCTCATCACATTTAGGCAAACATGCCTTCTTTCTTTCAATTACATCATCTTAGCCAATAACAATGGCTTCACATTTCATTTCATAATATAACATCTCATTATTCAAGTATATATATATATATATCTCATCCATGATCACATTATATCTCACATAGCATCATTCATAAATATCAACATTTCATTCCACATTACTCATGAAACACATTACCATTCACAATGCACAACATAACATTGTTCAATCTCAACAATGCAATTAGGGCAAAGAACAATTGATTATAACATTCATTGATTCAAGTATGTTTAAAGTGTTTAGGGTTAGGTTTAAGGACCAACCTACCTTTGGAGAACCAAAGCAATGCAAGAAGAACAAAGAATTAAAACCCTAACCATAAATAGTACATTCTGGTTTTAAACTCCATTTTATCCTTATTTTGAAAAATTGTATAAAATAATCTACTTGACTAAAAATTCTAAAATTTTTACAGAATTTAGTTTTGTATTTTAAAATCATCCCTTTAAAATTTCAGATCAAACTGAACACAAAATCTTGGTCAAATAGTTCACCTAACCAGACTGCCCCAATTGCCCTGCATCCTGGCAGCAGTTCTGAACTTTGTGAATTCCATAAATCAAATTCAATCAACGTGGTTCCAAATTATTTTTCTCAAATACTAGACTCACTAAGAAACAACATATCCAAAATTCAATTGAATATGATTTTTCTACATTTTATTAAAAATCCCGAAATATAGCTGTCCCAGTTAAGGTACCTGCTGGAACAGGTCTAATGAAAATAATTTTTCTAAACTCATAACCATTCCAAAATCGAATCAACATATTTTTCAGTCATTCTAGACTCATAGAGGCACAACATATCAAAAATTCACTTCAAGAACATTTTTCTAAAATTAATTAAAAATCATACAAGTCACAGCCTTTACTAATCCTAAAACAGAAACAATTTCACTAAACACCAATCTTACTCTTCCATCACCAACACCAACCCAACTTCTCATCTATCAAGCAAAATCAATACTTACAATCATACCATAAGCAACTTAATCATACCACTTCAAAAGAATTGAAGAAATTAGAGAAAAGATCTTACCTTAGTTAAAAACTTCTTAAATCAACACTTGAACACTTAATCTTTCTTCAATTTAAGCTTGAAATCATCAAAACCATCACTTGTCTCTTTCTTTCTCTTTGGCTATGGAGGGCCGGCCATCAACAAGAAGAAGAAGAAGAAATGATGAAGAAAACACAAATCAAACCTTCTTTAAATATCCACCATGTGATTTTATCCAAGCAATTACCAAAGTGCCCTTATTCACATAATTATCTTTTTGTCTTATATGTGCCCAATTAAGTAATTTACCAATCTCAAATAAATATCTTCTCTTGCATTGACCAAGCCTTTTGACCACTTTATATGTCATATATATTAACATATACACAACATATAAATTTGTCTCTAAACCCTATTTCTTCCCAAAATACATATACATATACTTTCTCTTCTCAATTTCTTTTCTCTTACAATTTAACACATATATTCAATCCAATATATAACAATAACAACAACAACAATATGCAAAACTTCTAGGGCATAAATGAGGATATTACAGGAACGGCACAAGGACTAAAGCTCTCGCGAATCAAGTCTTTCTCCAAAAGCTCTTCAACTTGTCTTTGCATCTCTTTTGTCTCCATAGGATTGCTCCTATATGCTGGCCGGTTTGGAATTGTAGAACTGGGTTTGAAGTCAATTTGATGTTCAATCCCTCTTAATGGCGGCAAACCACTAGGAAGGTCTTCAGGAAACACATCCTCAAAATCCTACAATAAAGACACAAAACTAGAAGGTAAAGAATCAAGAGATTCTTCACTGTCAGCAAGTAACGATTCTTTATACATAATAATGAGTACAGGCTGCCCTATATCTATCTCTCTTGCTCTTGCATAAAAAGTATGTTTTGCTTTTTCTCCTTGCTTATTTTCTCTCACCAATGGGCCATTTATTTGTTTGCTTACTTTCTTTTGACTCTCGGCCTCTTTTCCCTTTCTGCACTCACTCACTTTATTATTTTCTCTCTCCCTACCCTTAGAATTACCCTTGGGTGTTGAAGAAACATCATTGGCCGAATTTGAACCCCCTTGGTTCATGTTGGCCGAAACTTCTTTCTCCCTCTCTAGCATCCTCTTTTGATCTTCATACACCTCTTGAGGTGATAATGGTGCTAGAACAACATTCTTTCCTTCATAAGTAAAGGTATACTTATTAGAAAAGCAATCATGTTGTTGTTTTATTAGTTTTTGTTATAGATTTGTGTCTTGTTTATTATAATAATTATTGTTTTATTTAGGTATTTTGTTAGTTTAAATCGGTTTATTTAGTGTTTTTGTTAATTTTGGTAGTTTTAGTTTATTTCAGTGTTTATGTCATTTTTTATCTAGTTTTTAGTATGGTGTTTATGTTTTGTTGGTTATTGTTTATTTACTTTTTGTTTAAAGTTTGTTTGAAGTTAAGGAACCAAGACTGAAGGAAAAATGGACAGTAGCTGACACATGCAGAGGACATGGCCAAGTCACTGGCCGTGTCCCATACCAAGTTAAAGAAGAAGAGCAAGTCACAGTGAAGGACACACTCAAGGGACACGGCCAAGTCACTGGCCGTGTCCCTCCAAAGAAGCCCAGACACGGACAAGTTGCTCTGACTTGGCCGTGTCTCACTTACATTCAAGGCAAAGAAGATCAATTCTCACAGAAGTAGACACAGGCAAGGGACACTGCCAAGTCACTGGCCGTGTCCCTCCAAAAAGGACCAACACGGCCAAGTCTCATTCAGGACTTGGTCGTGTCACTCAACCAAAGAAGAAAAAGAAGAGAAGCAACAAGTAGTGAACATAAGCAAGGGACACGGCCAAGTCACTGGCCGTGTCCCTCCAAAGAGCACCCACACGGCCAAGTCACATCCAACTTGGCCGTGTCTCTCAAGAACCAAAGCCGTAGCGGATTTTAATGTAACACCCCCACATTCAGTACACACACACTACAACACCACAATGTAGCATATGTGCACCGAATATAGGAGTGCTACGGCTTTTCATCAACATTCAAAACATTTTTATATAATACCATCATCTTTCTCAATATACATTATAGATATATTAATACATTTAAGTAGTACACAGCGGAAGTTATAAAATATTTACACATATGAAAACATTTGAGTACATATTTATCATTACATATATATTTACAATATAAACAAAATCTTTACAAAATATAAAAGAGTTATACATGATTGGCAAATCTCCTCTGATCTTTAAGTTCCCAAAATCAACTCTTCAATGTCTACTCTCACTCGGTCTAGAAGAGCTCTCGGGTTCAACTCTATCACCTGCGCGATTAAACACTATCGCGCTAAGCCAAGGGCTTAGTAAGACAATTCATGCTAATGTTATGCTTTAATGCAATGCAATGTTTCATATATGTATTAACAAATCAACATCAATGATACTCACTCAATCAATAAAGAACATACTCAACAAACAATATTCCGTGAATAGTCCGTTTCATCATATAAGTAATATTAACATTTCATTACATTAGAACAACATTTATGTTATACATAAAACCTAGACACCTATGGGCCCATCAAGTATTTAATACGATATTCAGAATTCAGAGTTACTGCTTTAGTTCATAAACACCATTATCACGCCCGTAGGCAACATATACATATATATCTCTATCCATGGATAGTGTAACAGACCCAGTCTCTTGGATCATCAACTCATCTAACTCGAGGAGATCCTCAACCCGGCAAGACTGTTACAAATCTAATATCTCATAATATCAATTTTCATAGTGTAATAGACCCAGTCTCTTGGACCTCAATTCAACTCAATTTGAAGAGATCCTCAACCCGGCAAGACTGTTACTTTCATTAAATAGGCATGCCTCCAAAAACCAGAACTCTGAAACTGAATATCATATTAAACATACACTTATTTCATTATTCTCTTTATCAAACTCTTTCTCAATCTTTCTCATCAATTAGGCAAACACGCCATACATCATTCAATTATATTTTTATAGCCAATCACAATGGCTTTATAGCATTTCATATCTCAATTCATATTGTATATATAGCATTATTAGTATCACATTTCAAAGTACATTATTCATAATACACATTACCATTCACAAGCCTCACAATACACAATACATAACCTTATTCATGTAATATCATATGCATTATCAATTCCATATCATCTCACATTTCATGATTCAACAATGATGTTAGACAAATGATATCTATTTTGATCCTTGACAACTCAAATGGATGATCTATTTAACATGTATATGAAAATCTTGTTGTAGGATTAGATTGCTTCCAATAAGGTGAACAGAACCTTTCTAGCGGTCGCGCCTCACCTGAATACGACCGCCCCATACAATTACAAGATGAAACCTTATTGTAACACCCCATCCTAGCCTATGCTTATAGACCAAGATGGACTGCTAACTCATGGTGGTTGTGTCTTAATATTTTACTTAGCCAATTTTAAATGCAGATTTTTAAAAAAAATTTGCCATAACCTCCCCTAAAAATGGAGGTCCCAAGTGTCGCCAAAACTGATTTTTTTAATTTTTGAAAAACAATTTTGTTTCACAATTCAACTCAAGCACACTCCCAATAATCCACCCTTATAACCTCAACTACAATCCTGCAAGAAGAATTCACACTTCTATACTTGCATACATAAGTGCTAAATCCAAATAAGATTTATTAGATTACTAGCAGTGTACGTGTTCTAGCTTTTCATTATTATACATTTATTTGCTAGATCATACAAGCTTATGTACATGCCATATTGCTACAATCAATCATATCCAAACTCCTACCCAAAGTAGTAGTCAAGGCCAGCTGCGCAGGACATGCTGCAATCTCGTCTCCTCTTTTAACCTACGAGTTTAGAAGGAAACTAAACTCGCTAAGCAATTGCTTAGTGGGTACTTAAATCATTGCAATAAATAAATAAAATGAAAGAATGATTTGAACATACATTTATATACTTTATATAATTGAAAGGAATAAATACAAAACACATAAGGTAAAAAGGCTTGACTGAATAATTTGAATTTAAATCATTTTTCTTGCTTTTATCATTTTGGTTGCTCTACTGGTTTAACAGAACATCAGCGGATAAGGAAGGGTCATGATAAACATATCTCGTCATGATCATATTTCATTATTTTTCATCATAATTCTTGCACATGTGCCAATGGCCATTATCATTGCATCATTGATCATGTCATTGTAATCATCGGCCTTCAGCCGGAATATCATATCATGTCATAAGCAGTACTGCAGTAGTAGTATGATGCATCATACCCTTATCTCAAGGGTTCTGATATACCAAGTAGAGCATAAATAATTTATTAAATTACTTTGGTCATGATATTCAATAAGTCATGATTTTTCCATAATGCATATATTGTTGGAATAGCTTGTCATGATGCCTTTCTGATCATTTCCAATTCTCCTTCATGTCATTTGATATGATTTAACATCAATACATAACATAATATTCAAGTTTTAACACATTTAGAAAAATGACCAAATGAATAGTAGCGCGGTGCGTAAAATCGGCAACGCAATGGCGCGCGACAACTAAATAGTAAAATCTGTTTTTACTGCTGAAAATTAGTCAACTTTGGCAACAGTTTTGACTAAGTAAACAACCTTATTTTTGGATGAATTTTTGTAGGAAAACACTTTCATAAGTTAACTAAATTCATGTAAAATTTCGTCGAAAAATTCTTTCGTTTGCCCCTTCAACGGACTGCCCAAAATGAAAGCTGCAGAATGGTGCCCAAAAGGGACCATTCGGCCCAATTTTCAAAATTTGAAGGAAATTCATTTTTTCTTGAAAAATTGATTTTTAGACTCCTTTTGTGATACCATTGAAAGACTAAGGGTCCCTCTTTCAAAAATCAAACCAAAGGAGTGATTAAAAGTTCATCAAAGTTTATGGATATTTGAGCAAATTTAGCTAGTTTGTTTTGTTTTCATTCTTTTCACAATCAATTGATTACAAATAGTTCAAAAGCACTTTCCCACATATTTACCACACATAATAACATTATTTCAAAACCATTTCAAAAATCCCATAATGCAATATATGTGAATTAATTGAAAAGGCAATGATTTAAGTACCAAACCTTGTTTATTTGCTTTGTTCCTTGCTTGTCCTATTATTTCTTCCCTTATTCTTCTTTATCCCTTTGATTTCCTATAATTTTCATAACTTTTCTTTCATTGATAACTTGAAAACTATCAATCAAATGAATAAACTAAAGCTAGAATTGGAATCCTTACCTTAAAATTAAGCTTTTCCTTCCAAAAATCCACTTGAACACTTGAAAAATTCCTTCCCTTTTTTGATGGAGAGAATTTCGGCCATACCTCTCAAAAATGGAGAGAAAAATGTGTCCTTTGTTCTTTAATCATCCTTCTCTCCCTTTTTATATTTTTCCATTTTCCATTTATTTAATTAATTTCATTTTGGAGGGTTAAGATGTAACCACCACAAAAGTATCTTAACTAGGATGGTGCCATATGGAGGGTTAAGATTAATCCAACCCAAAAGTGTCTTTAAACAAGATTTTTCCATGTGTCCTTTTCTAGAAAATTACTATGCCATGTGTCCCTTTTCTAGAAAATGGGTGGAAGTGAAAAGACCAAAATACCCTTCAATGGAAGGTTTTGCCTTTTCTTCGTACCCGGGTGGTTTTACGACGCGTAAAATATACCGTTCTCCTCCTTTCAACCTCTCGTTTTCATTTCCGACATTCATTCTTGATTTTGAACTAATTTATAAAAATTACGCTCATGCCCTTGACTTTTGTAAAAATTCCCTTTAGGTCCTTACGTGATTCGGGTCTCCACTTAGGTTCGTTCTTCAACATCGATCACTGCGGAGTCCTTCTGTTTACTTCGGATACCTTTACGTGTCTTGTTTTCCAGTGTATACATTATTATCACAAGAATGACAAAAATACCCTTGGTCAAGAATCCACTGTATCTCTCAAACTATGCGTTTTCGGGAAAACCGTGGTGTTCCATTTCGACCCAATTTTTCTCTACTTTCCATTTATGGAGTCTGTTATATGCACTATTAAGAACCTCCAGTACAACTTTTGGAAATTATAGTTATCTCCCCAAAACTTTTTGAAATTACAGTCACCTCCCCAAAACTTTTACAATCTTTTCAGTTAGGTCCTTTTTGTCCTATAGAGCTTCCTTTCACTTCGTGTTTTTTGGTGATTACTCGGGACAGCTCCTGTTACTGTACGCGGATGTACTGTACATGGATGTATTGTACATATGTACAAATTGGTTCGTGACATTTCTTCCCCTCTAAAATTTAGGCTTCGTCCCGAAGCTGATCGGGTATAAAATTTAGGTTTCCATCCTCATTATCCCTTCCTTTTCCCAAATTATCTCTTCCATTCTATGGTTCCTTTGCCGCACTTTAACTGGAGGAATTTTCTTATTTCTTAATCCTTTGACTTTTCGTGCTAAAATTTCTATTGGTTCTTCTTCATAATTTAGGTCAGATTTGACTCTGATGTTTTGTGTCTTTATATCGTGTGTGAAGTTCAAACGATATTACCTTATCATTGAAACGTGAAAAACATTATGTATTTTGTTCAGTTCTGGTAATAGAGTTAACCGATAGACTATTGATTTATGCATTCGATGATCTTGTATAGTCCAATAAGCCTAAGGCTTAACTTACTTTTCTGCTTAAATCTTAATACCTTCTTTCATAGGAAAGTCTTAAGAAAAACCTTGTCTTCCACTTAGAGTTCTATGTCCCTTCGTTTCGAGTCCGCATATGATTTTGCTCCTACCTACCCGCATATGATTTTATCTTGTCTTTACTTAATTTCGTCCAACACTCTAGTGTTCCATGTTTTCTTTCGTATAATTCTTTATAGGGCGTCACCGTATGCTGAATTAATAGTCGTTGTTATATGCATATTCAATTAAACTCAAATACCTATTCCAGCCACCCTTAAATTCTATAACACATACTCTTAATATGTCATCCCAAAATTTGGATTACTCTTTCAAATTGTCTATCTGTTTACGGGTGAAAGGCAGTGCTATAATTTGTTTGGGTTTCAGAAGCTGTTTGCGACTTCTTTCATAAATTCATGATGAACTGTGGACCTCTGCCGAAAATGATAGACGTTGGAATCCTGTGTAATCGTACAATTTCTTTGACGTGCATTTCCACCAATTTATCTATTGAATAATCCATTAGTAAAAGTAGAAAATGAGCTAACTTAGTTAGGCAGTCAACGATTATCCGAACAACATCATGCCGGCCTTGTGTCATTGGTACTTCTATGACGAAATCCATAGTGATATGTTCCCATTTCCATACCAGAGTGGGAATTAGTTGTAACAGTCCCGATAGTATTTGATGTTTCGCTTTTGCTTGTTGACATATTAAACATTTGGTCATGAAATCAACAATATCTCTCTTCATTCCAGGGTACCATTAAAAACTTCTTTAGATATTGATACATTTGTAACTCCTGGATGCATTGCGTAGAGACTACTATATGCTTTTCGAAAAAAATTTTCTTTCTTATGTCTCCCATTGTTAGTATCATTACTCTATTGTCATAATACAAACTACTGTTCTTAGAAATTTAGAATTTTATATCCTTTCCTCCTTGCACTTGCTTGATCCATTTTTGTATTTATTCATTTTCCTTTTTCACTTGATGAATTTCTTGAAAAGAAACATAGTTTATGCTTGCATTTCTACTACTAGTACTTCCTCTTCCATTGGTCTTAAACTGATCTTTATAGCGCCTAAGGCTAGTATCGATTTTCCTCCAAGTGCGTCGGCCACCACGTTAGCTTTTCCTAGATGATAATTTATAACTTAGCTGTTATTTCCAAAACTTGGGTTTACTTTCCTTACCATAAATTGATATCCTCTTGGGTTGGCGGATATTTTAAACTTTTGCGTCTGTATAAATATAACACTTTTCTCCATATAAATCATATCTCCAAATCTTGAAAGCCAGTACGATAACTGTTAATTCCAAACAGTGTGCCAGGTTATTATTATTATTTTTTCGTATGGTTTAAATCATCAAAAGACTTATGCGACTATTTTATCCTTTTACATAAACATATAACCTTAACCGATGTGTGAAGCATCACTATATATCACAAATTCTTTGCTGGACACGGGCCATATGGTTATTGAAGCATTCGTTAACTTTTCCTTTAGTTTCTCAAGTTCCTCTAACATTTATCAGTCCATTGGAGTTTGGCATTCTTTTGAAATAACCTTGTCATTAGGATGATAATAATGGAAAACCCTTTTATAAAACATTAATAGTACCCGGTCAGTCCTAAGAAGATTCTTACTTCTATTACTGTCTTTGGTGTTTTCCATTCCAAAATGGCTTTTGTTTCCTTAAGACCTACTTTAATGCCTTATGCTATTATGGTGTGTTCTAATAATGTCACTTTTTCCAATCAAAACTTGCATTTGTCATGTTTGACGTACAACTACTTCTCTCGCAACATTTGCAATACTATGCAAAAGTATAGATCGTATTCTTCTTTGTTCCTTAAATAAATAAAGGTGTCATCTATGAACACCATTTACAAATTGGTCAAAATATGGATGAATGATATGATTCATTAAATCCATGAATACTACTGACACATTTGTGGGCTTAAAAGGCGTTACAAGGAACTTATAACGTCCGTATCGAGTTCTAGATGTAGTCTTTGGAATGTCTTTTCCTTTGATCCGCAGCTGCTGATATCCTAGTCGGTGATCTAATTTTTTTTTTTAAACAAAACCTTGGTTCCCTTAAGTTGGTTGAATACATCGTCAATGGATGGTAATAGATATTTATCCTTAATCGCAAGCTCCTTCAACTACTTATAGTTCACATATGACCTTAAGGATTTATCTTTCTTCTTGACAAAGAGTATTGGCGTGCCCCATGAAGAAATACTTGGCCGTATAAGACTCTTGTCGAGTAGCTTCTATAATTGTGTTTTCATTTCTTTGGGTTCCACTGGTACCATTCAGTATGAGGCAACCAACACCGGTGTAGTTCCCGGATATACATTTATAGTGAATCCTACTTTTCTCTTAGGTGATCATCCGGGTAGCTCGTCTAAAGAAACATCGAGAAAATTACGCATTGTTGATACCTCTTGAATCTTTATCACATTCTTCTTTGCTTCCATAGTGCTTACCAAGTGTGCCTCACATCCGTTTGTATGGAATGCCTTGTTGTAACTGCTGCTGTTACGTTGTTTAGGTAATCGGCTCTCTTTCCTACTGCCGTCACTTCCTCCTTGTGGGGAGTATGAAGTGTTACTCTCTTTCTTCTTATAATCGACCATTGTTTTATGCCTTGTTAGCCAATCCAATACAACATTACGTCAAATTCTCGGAATGGTAACTCTATTAAATTTTCTGGAAATGCATTTTCATGTAACTCTATAGAACATTCTTTAATCACTTGTGTGTAACTACCTCGACTCTTATCAGATTTATAACTAATGTTTCAAACTTAACATATCCTATTGGTAATTATTCTAAGTTTTCATCACGTAGGCTCTGGCTGGTGTACTTGAATTGAGCTAGTCAACGGTCTCTGATTGTGCTCTTTGAAAATTTGAATCACTTTCCTTTCCCCTGCTTAGGCCTCGGCCAAAAGCGGGTCATGATTTTTCTGTCAGTGCGGTTGCATTCACTTGTCTTTCTGGCAGTTTACCCTAACACGATCTGGCGCCCCGCATTCCCAGCATCCATCTGTTAAATACCAGCATTCACTCTTATGTCTTCATCCACAGTGTTTGCATAGAGGAGTAATATATCCTTCAAATCTATATTTCTTTCCAATCCTCCAGTAATTTTTGAATTGTTACTTTTTCCTTTTCTCCTTTACCTCGTCCTTGGGTTGTTATTACTTTCATTCTTTCCTTTTTTATCTAATTTTAAGTCTGCACTTTCTACCTCTTTGGTTCTTAATTTCTCTCTTTCTCTTCTTTCTCCTTTTTTTTTCCATCATTTCTTGAATTCATAAATCTCATATATCTTCTTCTTCTAATTTCTTAATTTTGGTGATTACCCTGGGGCATTTTCAGGAGGAATCACAATATAGTGTTTTGATTAGATTTCGTCTAGTTTCTACTCATATGGTCCGTCACCTACCTTATTAAGACTTCACGGGATGGTCACCCATCATCATTGGTCGAGCACGTTTAACTCCGGTTTCCTGCTAAATTTCAACACGACGGTGTCGGGTTAGCAGTATCTTCTTAGTTCGTTTACTTCATCTGCTTGTGTGAATATTGTACATGGGGTTACTGTACATATTCTCTAATGGCCGGACATGAGAATTTTTCATATACTTATTTCTGTTCACTCATCTTTGTTATCTAAGTTCTATCTCTTTTATCTCTTACCGTTTGGTCTTAACATTTTACATACTTTTCTTTTTTCCTCTTATTTTGTTCCTCTTTTTATTCCATTCTTCCAATTTCATTTTCTTATAAACATTTTCATTTTTTTCATTCATATACGCCTATCTAACCTTCTACTGGAACCCCTTATAAGGACTCCGGTATACTAGCTACGGATGTCTGGCACCTTGAACCTTGGCCGGATCCTTGGCTTTGCAATCGCCGGCTTTACTGTGTAAAACTATCTTCACTTCTAAACTTCTTCCCAACTTGTCGAAATCTTCCTAAGCTTTAAGTTTGTACTCTCTTTTGTTGCATGCGTTGGTGTCTACTTCTCTAATCCATGTATACCCTCTCAATACCTAAAACTTTCACAACTAATCTTGAAAATTCAAACATGTCCATGACTACTAGTTGTACTTTAATTCCATTATTTAATCCTTCCAAAACCTTTGACGTCTTTCTTGCTTTGTTTCTATCATTTTCTTTGCATACTTACTGAGACGGGTGAACTCTCTATCATACTCAGATACTGTCGTTCTTCCTTGCTGTAGATATATAAACGCATTTCTCCTTGAGATTAAGTATGTTTTACCAAGTGTATGTTTCTTCTACCCAAAGGGACATGGCATAAATATATCTTTTATCTGGCGTGCATCTCAGTTGTTCCAATGCCCTATTGGTACTGTCCAAACAGTACTCAACTTCTTCAAATCCTTCTTCTCTACTAGCCTTAAATTCTTTAGCCCCATATTTCCTTAACTTCTTGATTGGGGACTTCCTTTCTCTTTTGGTAGCAACAGGTACCATTCTTACCATTTATTGCAATGGTACTGTCATCTATCTTAAATAGACTTCGGGGCCTTCCACAGCCACCGTTGCAGGTCGTGGCATAAGTCCAAGACCCATTTATACATTTATGGATACGAAAACATATGATTCCTTCTCTTGATCTATAACTCTTTGTGATTCTGCCACTAGCAACCTTATAACGTATACATATATCGTGATAAGGATTAGCAGCTGGCTTGACTCAACACATTAACTTTCCTATATGGCATGTACGTAATCACTATTAGATTTTCCTTTATCACATGTACCTCATATACTTATGTATTTATAATATTCTTCTACTATACCGACATTTCGTACCTAAATGATATATGCTCTCATTTCTTATCTGCTATAGGATATCCCATTTTACATTGGTAATGGCCACTCCCAACATAAAATGTGTATCCTCCTATGTTGAATTTTCCAGGACCGGCTAAACCGGTGCTCTGATACCACTAAATGTAACACCCCATCCTAGCCTATGCTTATAGACCAAGATGGACTGTTAACTCATGGTGGTTGTGTCTTAATATTTTACTTAGCCAATTTTAAATGCAGATTTTTAAAAAAAATTTGCCATAACCTCCCCTAAAAATGGAGGTCCCAAGTGTCGCCAAAACTGATTTTTTTAATTTTTGGAAAACAATTTTGTTTCACAATTCAACTCAAGCACACTCCCAATAATCCACCCTTATAACCTCAACTACAATCCTGCAAGAAGAATTCACACTTCTATACTTGCATACATAAGTGCTAAATCCAAATAAGATTTATTAGATTACTAGCGGTGTACGTGTTCTAGCTTTTCATTATTATACATTTATTTGCTAGATCATACAAGCTTATGTACATGCCATATTGCTACAATCAATCATATCCAAACTCCTACCCAAAGTAGTAGTCAAGGCCAGCTGCGCAGGACATGCTGCAATCTCGTCTCCTCTTTTAACCTACGAGTTTAGAAGGAAACTAAACTCGCTAAGCAATTGCTTAGTGGGTACTTAAATCATTGCAATAAATAAATAAAATGAAAGAATGATTTGAACATACATTTATATACTTTATATAATTGAAAGGAATAAATACAAAACACATAAGGTAAAAAGGCTTGACTGAATAATTTGAATTTAAATCATTTTTCTTGCTTTTATCATTTTGGTTGCTCTACTGGTTTAACAAAACATCAGCGGATAAGGAAGGGTCATGATAAACATATCTCGTCATGATCATATTTCATTATTTTTCATCATAATTCTTGCACATGTGCCAATGGCCATTATCATTGCATCATTGATCATGTCATTGTAATCATCGGCCTTCAGCCGGAATATCATATCATGTCATAAGCAGTACTGCAGTAGTAGTATGATGCATCATACCCTTATCTCAAGGGTTCTTATATACCAAGTAGAGCATAAATAATTTATTAAATTACTTTGGTCATGATATTCAATAAGTCATGATTTTTCCATAATGCATATATTGTTGGAATAGCTTGTCATGATGCCTTTCTGATCATTTCCAATTCTCCTTCATGTCATTTGATATGATTTAACATCAATCCATAACATAATATTCAAGTTTTAACACATTTAGAAAAATGACCAAATGAATAGTAGCACGGTGCGTAAAATCGGCAACGCAATGGCGCGCGACAACTAAATAGTAAAATCTATTTTTACTGCTGAAAATTAGTCAACTTTGGAAACAGTTTTGACTAAGTAAACAACCTTATTTTTGGATGAATTTTTGTAGGAAAACACTTTCATAAGTTAACTAAATTCATGTAAAATTTCGTCGAAAAATTCTTTCGTTTGCCCCTTCAACGGACTGCCCAAAATGAAAGCTGCAGAATGGTGCCCAAAAGGGACCATTCGGCCCAATTTTCAAAATTTGAAGGAAATTCATTTTTTTCTTGCAAAATTGATTTTTAGACTCCTTTTGTGATACCATTGAAAGACTAAGGGTCCCTCTTTCAAAAATCAAACCAAAGGAGTGATTAAAAGTTCATCAAAGTTTATGGATATTTGAGCAAATTTAGCTAGTTTGTTTTGTTTTCATTCTTTTCACAATCAATTGATTACAAATAGTTCAAAAGCACTTTCCCACATATTTACCACACATAATAACATTATTTCAAAACCATTTCAAAAATCCCATAATGCAATATATGTGAATTAATTGAAAAGGCAATGATTTAAGTACCAAACCTTGTTTATTTGCTTTGTTCCTTGCTTGTCCAATTCTTTCTTCCCTTATTCTTCTTTATCCCTTTGATTTCCTATAATTTTCATAACTTTTCTTTCATTGATAACTTGAAAACTATCAATCAAATGAATAAACTAAAGCTAGAATTGGAATCCTTACCTTAAAATTAAGCTTTTCCTTCCAAAAATCCACTTGAACACTTGAAAAATTCCTTCCCTTTTTTGATGGAGAGAATTTCGGCCATACCTCTCAAAAATGGAGAGAAAAATGTGTCCTTTGTTCTTTAATCATCCTTCTCTCCCTTTTTATATTTTTCCATTTTCCATTTATTTAATTAATTTCATTTTGGAGGGTTAAGATGTAACCACCACAAAAGTATCTTTAACTAGGATGGTGCCATATGGAGGGTTAAGATTAATCTAACCCAAAAGTGTCTTTAAACAAGATTTTTCCATGTGTCCTTTTCTAGAAAATTACTATGCCATGTGTCCCTTTTCTAGAAAATGGGTGGAAGTGAAAAGACCAAAATACCCTTCAATGGGAGGTTTTGCCTTTTCTTCGTACCCGGGTGGTTTTACGACGCGTAAAATATACCGTTCTCCTCCTTTCAACCTCTCGTTTCCATTTCCGACATTCATTCTTGATTTTGAACTAATTTATAAAAATTACGCTCATGCCCTTGACTTTTGTAAAAATTCCCTTTAGGTCCTTACGTGATTCGGGTCTCCACTTAGGTTCGTTCTTCAACATCGATCACTGCGGAGTCCTTCTGTTTACTTCGGATACCTTTACGTGTCTTGTTTTCCAGTGTATACATTATTATCACAAGAATGACAAAAAAACCCTTGGTCAAGAATCCACTGTATCTCTCAAACTATGCGTTTTCGGGAAAAACCGTGGTGTTCCATTTCGACCCAATTTTTCTCTACTTTCCATTTATGGAGTCTGTTATATGCACTATTAAGAACCTCCAGTACAACTTTTGGAAATTATAGTTATCTCCCCAAAACTTTTTAAAATTACAGTCACCTCCCCAAAACTTTTACAATCTTTTCAGTTAGGTACTTTTTGTCCTATAGAGCTTCACATATATTGCAAAGGAAGCTCTATAGGACAAAAAGGACCTAACTGAAAAGATTGAAAAGGCAATGATTTAAGTACCAAACCTTGTTTATTTGCTTTGTTCCTTGCTTGTCCTATTCTTTCTTCCCTTATTCTTCTTTATCCCTTTGATTTCCTATAATTTTCATAACTTTTCTTTCATTGATAACTTGAAAACTATCAATCAAATGAATAAACTAAAGCTAGAATTGGAATCCTTACCTTAAAATTAAGCTTTTCCTTCCAAAAATCCACTTGAACACTTGAAAAATTCCTTCCCTTTTTTGATGGAGAGAATTTCGGCCATACCTCTCAAAAATGGAGAGAAAAATGTGTCCTTTGTTCTTTAATCATCCTTCTCTCCCTTTTTATATTTTTCCATTTTCCATTTATTTAATTAATTTTATTTTGGAGGGTTAAGATGTAACCACCACAAAAGTATCTTAACTAGGATGGTGCCATATGGAGGGTTAAGATTAATCCAACCCAAAAGTGTCTTTAAACAAGATTTTTCCATGTGTCCTTTTCTAGAAAATTACTATGCCATGTGTCCCTTTTCTAGAAAATGGGTGGAAGTGAAAAGACCAAAATACCCTTCAATGGAAGGTTTTGCCTTTTCTTCGTACCCGGGTGGTTTTACGATGCGTAAAATATACCGTTCTCCTCCTTTCAACCTCTCGTTTCCATTTCCGACATTCATTCTTGATTTTGAACTAATTTATAAAAATTACGCTCATGCCCTTGACTTTTGTAAAAATTCCCTTTAGGTCCTTACGTGATTCGGGTCTCCACTTAAGTTCGTTCTTCAACATCGATCACTGCGGAGTCCTTCTGTTTACTTCGGATACCTTTACGTGTCTTGTTTTCCAGTGTATACATTATTATCACAAGAATGACAAAAATACCCTTGGTCAAGAATCCACTGTATCTCTCAAACTATGCGTTTTCGGGAAAAACCGTGGTGTTCCATTTCGACCCAATTTTTCTCTACTTTCCATTTATGGAGTCTGTTATATGCACTATTAAGAACCTCCAGTACAACTTTTGGAAATTATAGTTATCTCCCCAAAACTTTTTGAAATTACAGTCACCTCCCCAAAACTTTTACAATCTTTTCAGTTAGGTCCTTTTTGTCCTATAGAGCTTCCTTTCACTTCGTGTTCTTTGGTGATTACTCGGGACAGCTCCTGTTACTGTACGCGGATGTACTGTACATGGATGTATTGTACATATGTACAAATTGGTTCGTGACACTTATTACAGTAGGTTTCGCAGCCAGAAGCCCGACCTAAGTCGCGACCGCACTTCACAATCAAAAGATGAAGCCTTTTTACAGTAGGTTTCGCGGCCAGAAGCCAGACCTAAGTCGCGACCGCACTTGAATAATAGCGACCGCCCCAAATTACGTGTCTCTCATGCATAAACCCTAAATGTAACCAACCTTCTTCCAAATGCATTTTAACATATAATTCCCAACACAAACTCACTCAAATGGATATAACTCATGCCATAACACATATTCATCACAATAACCACTTAAACAACACATTTGAACACAAACCATCTCAAAACCCTAACTCAAACTTTACTCTTGATTTTCCACTATCAATCTTCATTTATTTTTCCATAATCACAACCAAACCAACACCAATTCCAATTTTTAACATTAAATCAATTCTAACACTTGCAAACACATATCAAATACACCAAATCATTACATCAACAAATCACACTTCACTTTAAACATAACTTCAAAATTTACAAAGGAAAACAAGAGATTTCTTACCTTAGATGAAGAAATTTCACAAATCTCTAACCAAACTCTTTGATTGCCTCTTCAGTACACACACACTACAACACCACAATGTAGCATATGTGCACCGAATATAGGAGTGCTACGACTTTTCATCAACATTCAAAATATTTTTATACAATACCATCATCTTTCTCAATATACATTATAGATATATTAATACATTTAAGTAGTACACAGCGGAAGTTATAAAATATTTACACATATGAAAACATTTGAGTACATATTTATTATTACATATATATTTACAATATAAACAAAATCTTTACAAAATATAAAAGAGTTATACATGATTGGCAAATCTCCTCTGATCTTTAAGTTCCCAAAATCAACTCTTCAATGTCTACTCTCACTCGGTCTAGAAGAGCTCTCGGGTTCAACTCTATCACCTGCGCGATTAAACACTATCGCGCTAAGCCAAGGGCTTAGTAAGACAATTCATGCTAATGTTATGCTTTAATGCAATGCAATGTTTCATATATGTATTAACAAATCAACATCAATGATACTCACTCAATCAATAAAGATCATACTCAACAAACAATATTCCGTGAATAGTCCGTTTCATCATATAAGTAATATTAACATTTCATTACATTAGAACAACATTTATGTTATACATAAAACCTAGACACCTATGGGCCCATCAAGTATTTAATACGATATTCAGAATTCAGAGTTACTACTTTAGTTCATAAACACCATTATCACGCCCGTAGGCAACATATACATATATATCTCTATCCATGGATAGTGTAACAGACCCAGTCTCTTGGATCATCAACTCATCTAACTCGAGGAGATCCTCAACCCGGCAAGACTGTTACAAATCTAATATCTCATAATATCAATTTTCATAGTGTAACAGACCCAGTCTCTTGGACCTCAATTCAACTCAATTTGAAGAGATCCTCAACCCGGCAAGACTGTTACTTTCATTAAATAGGCATGCCTCCAAAAACCAGAACTCTGAAACTGAATATCATATTAAACATACACTTATTTCATTATTCTCTTTATCAAACTCTTTCTCAATCTTTCTCATCAATTAGGCAAACACGCCATACATCATTCAATTATATCATCATAGCCAATCACAATGGCTTTATAGCATTTCATATCTCAATTCATATTGTATATATAGCATTATTAGTATCACATTTCAAAGTACATTATTCATAATACACATTACCATTCACAAGCCTCACAATACACAATTCATAACCTTATTCATGTAATATAATATGCATTATCAATTCCATATCATCTCACATTTCATGATTCAACAATGATGTTAGACAAATGATATCTATTTTGATCCTTGACAACTCAAATGGATGATCTATTTAACATGTATATGAAAATCTTGTTGTAGGATTAGATTGCTTCCAATAAGGTGAACAGAACCTTTCTAGTGGTCGCGCCTCACCTGAATACGACCGCCCCATACAATTACAAGATGAAACCTTATTACAGTAGGTTTCGCGGCCAGAAGCCCGACCTAAGTCGCGACCGCACTTCACAATCAAAAGATGAAGCCTTTTTACAGTAGGTTTCGCGGCTAGAAGCCCGACCTAAGTCGCGACCGCACTTGAATAATAGCGACCGCCCCAAATTACGTGTCTCTCATGCATAAACCCTAAATGTAATCAACCCTCTTCCAAATGCATTTTAACATATAATTCCCAACACAAACTCACTCAAATGGATATAACTCATGCCATAACACATATTCATCACAATAACCACTTAAACAACACATTTGAACACAAACCATCTCAAAACCCTAACTCAAACTTTACTCTTGATTTTCCACTATCAATCTTCATTTATTTTTCCATAATCACAACCAAACCAACACCAATTCCAATTTTTAACATTAAATCAATTCTAACACTTGCAAACACATATCAAATACACCAAATCATTACATCAACAAATCACACTTCACTTTAAACATAACTTCAAAATTTACAAAGGAAAACAAGAGATTTCTTACCTTAGATGAAGAAATTTCACAAATCTCTAACCAAACTCTTTGATTGCCTCTTCAATTGCACTCTAGCATCAAGAACACTTCTCTTCCTCTTTCTCTCCTTCAATCACCGGCACCCATAATGAAAAGAAAACAAAATAGCCACAAGTCAAACACTTTTCCATCTTTTAATCTCCACCAAGAGATTTCTAAAGGTAAATTACCTCAATACCCTTAACCATATAACTCACCTTTTGTCTCATATAAGCCCATTTAAGTAATTACACACTCAACACAAAAATATCTCTTTTCCTTTGACTCTTCCTTTGACCCATTTATATGTTATATATATCATCATATACACAACATATACCATTCTCTCTAAACCCTATTTTCTTTCCCAATTTCTTTTCTCTTGCAATTAACATATATATACAATCCAATATAACAACAACAACAATAACAACAACATAATCAAAACTTCTAGACCATATATGAGGATATTACAATTCTCCCCCTCTAAAAAGAAAATTTCGTCCTCGAAATTACCTGATATCAACTTTGAAACAACTGAGGATATTGCTCTCGCATAGATTGTTCACTTTCCCAAGTTGCTTCTTCTTTTGCATGATTCTTCCATAGAACCTTCACCAATGGCACTCTCTTGTTTCTCAGCTCTTTCACATCATGTGCCAAGATAGCAACTGGTTCCTCTTCAAAAGTCAAATCTGGGCTCACTTCGATAGATTCAATTTGCAACACATGAGACGGATCCGATCTGTACCTCCTCAACATAGAAACATGAAATACATTATGAATACGATCCAACTCAGGTGGCAAAGCAAGTCGATACGCAACTGGCCCAACTCTTTCCAAAACTTCATACGGTCCAATAAAACGAGGACTCAATTTCCCTTTCCGACCGAACCTCAAAATCTTCTTCCAAGGAGACACTTTCAAAAGTACCTTATCCCCAACATCAAACTCTATGTCTCTCCTTTTCAAATCTGCATAAGACTTCTGTCGGTCTGAAGCTGCTTTCAACTTGCCTCGTATCAATTTCACTTTCTCTTCAGTTTCTTGAATCAAATCAGGACCAACCAACTTATTATCTCCAAGCTCATTCCAACAAAGAGGTGTCCTACACCGTCTGCCATACAATGCTTCGAATGGTGCCATACCAATGCTAGATTGGTGACTGTTGTTGTATGCAAACTCCACAAGAGGTAAAAATCTATCCCAACTTCCAGAGAAATCTATGACACAGCTTCTCAACATATCTTCAATAATCTGTATCACCCTCTCTGACTGTCCATCCGACTGTGGATGAAAAGCAGTGCTGAAGTGTAATCGAGAACCCAAAGCACTATGCAAACTCTTCCAAAATCTTGAAGTAAACCTGGGATCTCGATCAGACACTAAAGAAGTTGGAACCCCATGCAACTTCACAATCTCATGGATATACAGCTCAGCTAACCTTTCCAAAGAATAATCCATCCGAACCGGAAGGAAATGAGCTGTCTTAGTCAATCTATCCACAATCACCCATATGGCATCATGTTTCCTTTGTGTCAATGGCAAACCAGACACAAAATCCATCGTCACTCTATCCCACTTCCATTCTGGTACTGATAATGGTTGAAGCAATCCAGTTGGAACTTGATGCTCTGCTTTAACCTTCTGACAGGTGAGACATTTCGACAAAAAATCTGCAATATCTCTCTTCAAACCAATCCACCAGTAATGTTGTCTCAAATCATGATACATCTTTGTATTACCCGGATGCATAGCAAACACTGACTGATGTGCTTCTTCTAAAATGACTCTTTTCAAAACAGCATCATCGGGTAGACACAATCGATTCTTAAACCAGAGACTCCCATCACCTTTCACAACAAAATCTCTAGTCTTCCCATTCTTGCAATCTGAAATAATCTTCTGAATCTTCATATCAATCAACTGAGCCTCTTTAATCTAATCTAACAAAACTGGTTTCAAAAGCAACTGTGCCAATAATGCACCATCATCACAAGGTACAAAACTGGCATGCAAAGCTCTCAACTCAACAAGCAACGAGAGCGAGTAAACAGTTAAACCAGCTAAAGACTTCCGACTCAAGGCATCAGCAACAACATTTGCTTTACCTGGATGATAATCAATCAAACAGTTGTAGTCTTTAATCAATTCCAACCATCTCCTCTGTCGAAGATTGAGCTCTTTTTGAACACCCAAATATTTCAAACTTTTGTGATCAGTGTAGATAAAACATTTCTCCCCAAACAGATAGTGTCGCCAAATCTTCAATGCAAACACAATGGCTGCTAGCTCCAAATCATGGGTCGGATAGTTAAGCTCATGCGGTTTCAACTATCGAGATGCATAAGCTATAACTTTACCTTCTTGCATCAGAACACACCCCAAACCACTATGTGAAGCATCACTGTAGATCACATATGGTTTGCCTTCAACAGGTAAAGTAAGAACAGGCGCTTGAGTCAACATATCTCTCAACTGCTCAAAGCTAGCCTGACACTGATCTGTCCACACAAATCTCACTCCCTTACGAAGCAATCTGGTGAGTGGAGTAGCTATCAAAGAAAACCCTTTCACAAACCGCCGGTAATAACCTGCCAAACCCAGAAAACTTCTAACCTCTGTCACCGACTTGGGTGGACTCCAATTCAATATAGCTTCAACTTTGCTCGGATCAACTCTAATGCCTTCTGCTGAGACAATATGTCCGAGAAAAGCGACTTGATCCAACCAGAACTCACATTTCGACAATTTGGCAAATAACTGCTTCTCTCTCAAAATCTGCAACACAATCCGCAGATGCATATCATGTTCCTCTTCATTCCGCGAATACACCAGAATGTCATCGATGAAGATCACTACAAACTGATCCAGATAGGGCCTGAACACCCTATTCATCAAATCCATAAAAGCTGCAGGTGCATTCGTCAAGCCAAAAGGCATAACTAGAAACTCATAATGTCCATACCTGGTCCGAAAGGCGGTCTTGGAAATGTCTTCAGCTTTAACTCTCAATTGATGGTACCCAGATCTCAAATCAATTTTAGAAAACACAGCTGCACCCTTCAATTGATCAAAGAGATCATCGATTCTAGGCAAAGGATATTTATTTTTAATAGTCACCTTGTTCAATTGCCTATAATCGATACACAACCTCATAGTACCATCTTTCTTTTTCACAAATAGCACAGGAGCTCCCCAAGGAGAAACACTGGGGCGAATAAATCCTTTATCCAACAACTCCTGTAATTGCACTTTCAATTCCCTCAATTCTGCTGGTGCCATTCTATAAGGAGTAATAGAGATAGGAGTGGTACCAGGCAACAATTCAATACCGAACTCCACCTCTCTCTCAGGAGGTAACCCTGGCAACTCCTCTGGAAATACATCTGGGAACTCTGCAACTGTGGCAATACTATCAATGGGAGAATCCTTCACTCTAGTATCTATCACATGAGCAAGATAAGCTTCACACCCCTTTCTAATCAACCTCCTGGCTACAACAGCTGAAACAAATAAGGAGGCTAGCTGTTCCTGCTCATTAGATACTATCACCTCTCTACCATCAGCAGTTCTCAAAGAAACAATTTTCCTTTTACAGTCTACCACAGCTCCATGTCTAGATAGCCAGTCCATACCTAGGATCACATCATATTCCTTAAATGGCATCTCAATCAAATCTCCAAGGAACTCCTCACCTTGCACCCTCACTGCACTGTCTCGGTGCACCTTACTCACAATCACACTATGCCCTAACGAATTTGTCACCAAAACATCAAATCCTAGGGACTTAGCATGCATATCAGACACAGGCAAAATAGATGCACTAATATAAGAATGTGTGGAACCCGGATCAATCAAAGCAAGTACTGAAGTATCAAATAAAGAAAAAGTACCAGCTATGACTGCCGAAGCATCTAGCTGCCTCTGCATAACATACATCCTCTGAGAAGACCCAACCTCCTCTGGTCTACTCTCTCTGGATGTAGCACCTCCTCTAACACTGAACCCAGATCTGCCTCCCCGGCTGCTACCTCTGCCTGCTCGACCTCCCCTCACACTAGGTCGAGAAGCTGCAGTATCAACTGACATCCGCTCCTGTCTCTCTGGACAATCTCTAATAAAATGCTCAGGAGATCCACATCTGAAGCACACAGCTGACCCACTATACCTCCAACAAGCACCCCTATGTGATCCACCACACTGAGTACACACAGGTAGAGCGGATCTCTGAGTCACTGGGGTCGGAGCACTCGCCACTGAAGCTGCAGGTCTAAATCTCTGCCTCTGGAACTGCACTGACCTACCAGCTGACCTCTGACTCCTACTAACTCTAGGAACAAAGCTTCCTTTACCTCTCTTAACAGAAGAAGACCCTGCCTCAAACTGGGGCCTCCTAACCCTAACCTCTTCCTCTGAAGCAGCTGCAATAACTTGAGCTCGCTCCACACTCCGAGCTGCTGCCACTAGCTGGGAGAAATCGTGATATCTAGATCCAGCCACTAGACACATGATAGAGGGCCTCAATCCCTCCTCAAATCTCCTGCATCTATCTATCTCATCAGCTATAATACCCCCAGCATACTGGCTCAATCGGATAAACTCAACCTCATACTCAGTTACAGTCTTGTTATCTTGCTTCAAGCTTAAAAACTCCATCTTCTTCATGTCTTTGTACTCCCTAGGAGTATGCTTCAATTCAAACTCTCTCAGAAAATCCTCATATGACAAGGTCGGTGGATCATCCATAGAATGGGGCACTGTCCTCCACCAGTCGTATGCATCCTTCTGTAGCAAAGATCTTGCATAATCAAACTTTTCCTCCGATGTGGCTTGCAACTGAATAAAAATCCTCTGTACTTTATCAAGCCACTGTTCTGCTACAGCTGGATCAGTAGTACCAAAGAAATCCTCCGCTCCATACTTCCTTAGTTTGTCATAGTGCCTCACTGGTACCACAGGCTGAGGGGGTGGTGGCACTGGTTGCACTGGTGCTTGCCTCATAACTTCCATCATATGTCTAAACCAGGCTGGCGGAACCTCCTCTCCAGCTGGTCTACCCGACACCAAAGCAGGTGCCTCCTCAACACTATCAACTCTAGCTCCCTCAGCAGGAGCAATACTCTCGGCACTACCCTCAATCGACTGACGTGAGTGAGAATCCATCACAACCTAACACTGCAAACACAACATACTACATCTTATTAAAGATCAGAGGTTGCCAATCCCAAACATGTATATTATTCAAAAACCACTTTTTAAGTAAAAATATTCTTTTTCTTATATTTTACCTAGGTTGAGAATCTCAAACCTAGGCTCTGATACCAAAACAATTGTAACACCCCCACATTCAGTACACACACACTACAACACCACAATGTAGCATATGTGCACCGAATATAGGAGTGCTACGACTTTTCATCAACATTCAAAATATTTTTATACAATACCATCATCTTTCTCAATATACATTATAGATATATTAATACATTTAAGTAGTACACAGCGGAAGTTATAAAATATTTACACATATGAAAACATTTGAGTACATATTTATTATTACATATATATTTACAATATAAACAAAATCTTTACAAAATATAAAAGAGTTATACATGATTGGCAAATCTCCTCTGATCTTTAAGTTCCCAAAATCAACTCTTCAATGTCTACTCTCACTCAGTCTAGAAGAGCTCTCGGGTTCAACTCTATCACCTGCGCGATTAAACACTATCGCCCTAAGCCAAGGGCTTAGTAAGACAATTCATGCTAATGTTATGCTTTAATGCAATGCAATGTTTCATATATGTATTAACAAATCAACATCAATGATACTCACTCAATCAATAAAGATCATACTCAACAAACAATATTCTGTGAATAGTCCGTTTCATCATATAAGTAATATTAACATTTCATTACATTAGAACAACATTTATGTTATACATAAAACCTAGACACCTATGGGCCCATCAAGTATTTAATACGATATTCAGAATTCAGAGTTACTACTTTAGTTCATAAACACCATTATCACGCCCGTAGGCAACATATACATATATATCTCTATCCATGGATAGTGTAACAGACCCAGTCTCTTGGATCATCAACTCATCTAACTCGAGGAGATCCTCAACCCGGCAAGACTGTTACAAATCTAATATCTCATAATATCAATTTTCATAGTGTAACAGACCCAGTCTCTTGGACCTCAATTCAACTCAATTTGAAGAGATCCTCAACCCGGCAAGACTGTTACTTTCATTAAATAGGCATGCCTCCAAAAACTAGAACTCTGAAACTGAATATCATATTAAACATACACTTATTTCATTATTCTCTTTATCAAACTCTTTCTCAATCTTTCTCATCAATTAGGCAAACACGCCATACATCATTCAATTATATCATCATAGCCAATCACAATGGCTTTATAGCATTTCATATCTCAATTCATATTGTATATATAGCATTATTAGTATCACATTTCAAAGTACATTATTCATAATACACATTACCATTCACAAGCCTCACAATACACAATACATAACCTTATTCATGTAATATAATATGCATTATCAATTCCATATCATCTCACATTTCATGATTCAACAATGATGTTAGACAAATGATATCTATTTTGATCCTTGACAACTCAAATGGATGATCTATTTAACATGTATATGAAAATCTTGTTGTAGGATTAGATTGCTTCCAATAAGGTGAACAGAACCTTTCTAGCGGTCGCGCCTCACCTGAATACGACCGCCCCATACAATTACAAGATGAAACCTTATTACAGTAGGTTTCGCGGCCAGAAGCCCGACCTAAGTCGCGACCGCACTTCACAATCAAAAGATGAAGCCTTTTTACAGTAGGTTTCGCGGCTAGAAGCCCGACCTAAGTCGCGACCGCACTTGAATAATAGCGACCGCCCCAAATTACGTGTCTCTCATGCATAAACCCTAAATGTAATCAACCCTCTTCCAAATGCATTTTAACATATAATTCCCAACACAAACTCACTCAAATGGATATAACTCATGCCATAACACATATTCATCACAATAACCACTTAAACAACACATTTGAACACAAACCATCTCAAAACCCTAACTCAAACTTTACTCTTGATTTTCCACTATCAATCTTCATTTATTTTTCCATAATCACAACCAAACCAACACCAATTCCAATTTTTAACATTAAATCAATTCTAACACTTGCAAACACATATCAAATACACCAAATCATTACATCAACAAATCACACTTCACTTTAAACATAACTTCAAAATTTACAAAGGAAAACAAGAGATTTCTTACCTTAGATGAAGAAATTTCACAAATCTCTAACCAAACTCTTTGATTGCCTCTTCAATTGCACTCTAGCATCAAGAACACTTCTCTTCCTCTTTCTCTCCTTCAATCACCGGCACCCATAATGAAAAGAAAACAAAATAGCCACAAGTCAAACACTTTTCCATCTTTTAATCTCCACCAAGAGATTTCTAAAGGTAAATTACCTCAATACCCTTAACCATATAACTCACCTTTTGTCTCATATAAGCCCATTTAAGTAATTACACACTCAACACAAAAATATCTCTTTTCCTTTGACTCTTCCTTTGACCCATTTATATGTTATATATATCATCATATACACAACATATACCATTCTCTCTAAACCCTATTTTCTTTCCCAATTTCTTTTCTCTTGCAATTAACATATATATACAATCCAATATAACAACAACAACAATAACAACAACATAATCAAAACTTCTAGACCATATATGAGGATATTACATTTAAAGCGGACGTTTCGTATAAAAGGAAAAGAAAAAGCTAGGTTTTGGGGACGACTGTTGAGATTTTGAGAGCAGATTGAGCCGTCAAAGAGATTAGGGTTTTGATAACTTTGTTTTCTTTGATTTTTAATTACACTTGGGATTGAACTAGCTAGATTAGATTGTTCATGCTATTGATACATCCTTCTTGCAAGATTTGAACAAGAGATTCTTCAGAAGCTTCAAGGAGTTTGTACTTGGTTTTGTTCTCGAACTTATTCTCTTTATTTTCATTGAAATTGTATTAATGGATATTATCATGTCTAATTTGATTTCTTTGAACATTAATGAGATGAGTATGTTTGATAGCATGATGAACTAATTTGATCTAGTCTAGGGTTTGTATGGATCTGCTATGATTGTATGAATTGGTTATTCTCTTAGCTAATAATTTCTTTAGCCTTGATTGAATGAAATATTGTTAATATATAATTGATTGGCCACCAATTATGTGTTTTAAGGTATTAGATGATGGATCAAGAGATGAAGTTTAATGCTGGAACAATTCAATTAAGGACTTAGGTGAATTAGAGATATAACCTATTAAAAAGATTATTTCAATTATAACAAGATTAGTTGAAAGAGGTTTGAATGCGAGAGCTTATTTCCTTGACTTGATTAATTGAGTTGTTTGAGATTTAATCTTTGAAATTAAATTAGTTAAGAGGAATAACCGTTCATACATATAAGTAGTAGAGAAGTGCAAACCCTAGACCTTTCTATCAAGTGAATCTAAACATCAGCTTAATTTACTTTTATTCTTTTTAAACTTCATTCAATCTTTTTCATTAGTTGTTAGCAATTTTAGTTTCTTCATTACTTTTTATTTATAATCTGATAATCAGTTAGCCACTTTAGCTTCCTTGTGAGATGACCTTGGGGCGATCACCTTTGCTACAGCTACCTCGTATACTTGCGAGTGACGCTTTGTGGTAGAGTTAATTCGAGTGCAACAAGTTTTTGGCGCCGGTGCCGGGGAGGCCAATTGGCGAAATTGTTTATTAGGCAAAAATATTCTAGATTATTTTTCACTCTTTTCATTTTATTTTACTTGTCTTTTTTTTAATAATTTCTTTTTCTAGAAAAATTCTATTTATGCAAGGAAGGAGATCACTCGAAGGAGAGCTACATCCATTCATTCCAGAAATTCAAAGAGTGAAAAGGAGCAGAGAAGAGTTTGAGCTCTACACCGGATTTGATACAGAGGAGGACACTTCTGAATTTGAATCGGAATCTGAACAATCTGTTAAAATTGCTGAAGAAAGGCAAAGGACGATGAGAGACTTTGCTAGACCTGTCATTGGAACTTCCACCTCTTGCATAAGACTGACAGATGCAGCTAGAAATTATGAGTTGAAGAACATTCACTACAATATGCTGCCATCATTCTACTCCACCCTCAACACTTTTCCATTGGGAGGATTAATAGAGGATCAGTTGAGGATGCGGTGTTTCCCATATACTTTGAAGGATAGGGCAAAGAGCTGGCTTATGATGTTGCCCGAAAACTCACTGACAACTTGGGAGCAAGTTTATAATAAGTTCATGGGCAAGTTTTACTCTCATCAAAAGACAGCTGAATTGAGAGGGAAGATTGCTACATTCTCTCAATTTGAAGGAGAGCCATTCCATGAAGCTTGGGACAAATTTAAGATGCTATTGATCCAGTGTCCACACCATCATTACCCGCTTCAACTTCTTAATCAATTCTTCCATGATGGTTTAACCCAGCAATTTCAGAACACTGTTGATAATGCAGCTGGGGGAGCCATGGGAGAAAAGACAGCAGCTGAAACTTATGATATTTTTGAGATGTTGGGAGCTAATTCTCAACAGAAGAGTGTAAGAGGAAGAAGCAAAGGGGTGAATCAATTAGAAGCCAATAGTGAGATGGTCAATCAGATAGCTGAATTGACAAAGCAAGTGCAGATGCTGAATATGAAGAACAATATTTCTTCATCTACTCAAGAAGTGTGTGGAATCTGTGGAACTTTCTGGCATGGAGCAAATATTTGTCCCTCTGCATATGAGTCTTTTGGTAATGCTGAGCAAGTCAATGTTATGGGAGGATTCCAACCAAGGGCCAGAAATGATCCTTACTCCAACACTTACAACCCTGGTTGGAGGAATCACCCAAATTTTTCTTGGGCAACAAATAATTCTCAGCAGCCTTTCCATTTGCTTCAAAGACAGAACCAAGAACAAGGCCAATCCTCAAATCAAGGGCAGTCTAAGATAGAGAGCTTGGAGGAAAGTTTACAAGCTTTCATCAAAGTCAGTGCTCAAAATCAAGAGATGACTAATAAGAGGCTGGATTCATTAGAAGCATCTTTTAAAAAAGTGGAGACTCAAGTAGGACAACTTGCACAACAGATGCAAATTCAACAGAAGGGGAAATTTCCAAGTCAACCTGAGCAGGCACATTCAGTGACTGTTCTTAGAAGTGGTAAGGTAATTAACACTAATGTTGAAAATGACTCTGTGAATGCAGGTGACCAAGGGAACAAGAAGGAAGGAGAATCAGAGTGTTAGTGTATATGCCCTAGGCCATTGATTTGGACCTTAATGTTATTCATTTTGTTATTAATAAAGAAGTTTTTATTATCATTGTTATGTTTGCATGTTATATATAATAATGATTATATCCCTGGTTTATTATTGTTATGGAGATAATAATAAATATAACTAGTGTAATATTGATTTGATAATCATAAGATGATTATAGGTATGAAGATACAAATCAATATTATGGATACATGTTAGAGAACAGTGTATTGGATAGACCCACATAGATATCACTTCATGGTTTAATGTCATAAGTGTATCTCATAATAGTTTTCATTTAATCCTTTGACTTGAGATTGTCATAGTTTCCAACATAAGGAATATTATGTTTTGACATGATCAAATGTTATCTGTAACTAGATAATTATAAAGGTTATGCTTGAACATGGTATAAATTATGTAGAGGAAAATGAACAATCAAGATGGAATTTGTCCCTCTCTATGAGAGAGATATCTTATGGGCCCCTCGATAAGTGTAACTGAGAAATGCATGGCCGTGCTCAAATAAGTTGATATAAGATCGATCTTATTTGTTTATCAGTTAACTTGGAGATCGAGTAATCATAAGTTTGGACAATATAAGTATGACATTTACTATGACTTATGTTCAAACTAGATATCGTGTGACAAAGGGATTAATGCATGTACTATTTCAGGTTTTCATTTATAATGATTCTCATGATTAATTCTCATTATTTATGTTCAAACTAGATATTTGTCCACACAAACCCTAGTTTCATTTTTGAAAAAGGTTCAGCCACTGCCGTTGGTGAGCTAGCACTCAGACCGGCATACGTTCGTGTGGACTTCGCTAGAGGGTGTTCGTCTTCAGAAGGCAGCATCTGTTAACCTTTTGAAGCTACACAAAAGGTTAGTTTCGAATCTCTTTTATCGAACTGAATGGATCACATGGATCCTGGGAATAAATCGAAAGATAATTTTTGCTTTCCGCTGCGGCAAAAGGGTTGCAGATTCTTCTCGATTTACTAACACAGAGGACCAAGGTGCTGGAGATAAATCAAGGGAGAAATCCCGTTTAGCAGATTTACATAAGGCAATCAATCCATACCGGCCTCCTATACCATTCCCCAGTAGGTTGAAGGATGATAAAACAGATAAGCAATTTTCTAACATCTTCAACATGCTGTCTAAGGTAAGTATTAACTTACCCTTACTGGATGCAATAAAGAACATACCGGCTTATGCCAAGTTCTTCAAAGACCTAATCACCAAGAAAAAGAGGTATGAGCCGAATGAAAAGGTGATAGTTTCAGAGGTATCCAGTGCTGTTCTACAGCATAAACTACCTCCCAAGCTAAAGGATCCTGGTAGCTTTATAATTCAAATGACCATGGGGAATGGAAAGGGGACTGATAGCATGTGTGATCTAGGAGCTAGTGTGAATTTGATGCCTTATTCTGTGTATAAAGAATTAGAACTAGGGGAACTCAAACCAACCAAAATGATGTTGCAATTAGCTAATAGATCTTTTAGATTCCTGAAAGGGGTTATAGAAGATGTGTTAGTTAAGGTTGGAGGGTTGATAATACCTGTGGATTTTATTGTTCTTGACACGGATGGAGGTAACCCTGCACCATCAGCACACACTATATTGCTGGGTAGGCCTTTCATGGCTACTACCAACACCTTAATAGATGTTAAAAATGGTAAGTTGTCAATGACTGTCTTAGGGCAAACTGTTGAATTTTCTATTTTTAACACTTCTCCTATTCCTACAACTGCTTTATATGAGGAATGTTCTTTAATTAATAGTGTTGAAGCAGTTGTTTTAGATGTTGTGTTGCAGACAGACTCCCTAGATAAATTGGAGCTGACACTGACTTTAGAAGAGGGGGCTAAATCAGTGAGGGAGACCCAAAGGTGCTTTAACCCGAAGGCATATGAGAGCTCGAGAGTTTACAAGGATCGCACTAAGGCAATTCATGACAGATTTAGTGTGCGACAGACATTGAGTCCAGGTATGAAAGTTTTACTTTTTAATTCTCGACTCAGTCTGTTTCAAGGTAAACTCAAATCTCGATGGAGTGGTCCTTTCGAGGTAACTAAGGTATGTCCTTCTGGTGCTATTGAATTGCTTAACTCTAGAACCAATAAGATTTTTAGAGCAAATAGACATAGAGTTAAACTATACAATGAAGGATTTCAGGAAGTGAGGATCATTGACAGCACTTTGATCCATGATCCTTAAGCCTTGCATGATGTCCAACTATATGACATTAAAGAAGCGCTAAATGGGAGGCAACCCATCGGTTTGCATTTTTTTATAGTTATAATTTTATATTTTGCAATTTTGATTTTATGTTTAGTTTAAATAAATAGAAACCTTAAGCTCTCTTGCATCTTGTTTTTGAACATTTGTGTTTGTGATAAAAGATAGAGTTTTGTCTGTCACATTTGCTTACCACATTTAATCATAGTAGTCACGTACACAGTGAGAGAAGGGGAAAGGAGAAGATAATTTCTGACAACGGCCCCAGATAAGGCTATAGGACCACTGGGACCTAATTGAAGAAAAATGCAAAGTGTTAGGGAGGTGATTGTAATTTCAAAAAGTTTTGGGGAGGTGACTGTAATTTTCAAAAGTTTTGGGGAGGTAAATGAAATTTCCAAAAGTCGTACTGGATGTTCTTAATAGTGCACATAACAGATTCCAAAAATGGAAAATAGAGAAAAATCGGGTCACAACGACGCGTAACGGTTTTTCCAGAAAACGCACTGTTTGGAAGATATAGGGGATTTTGACTAGGGACATTTTGGTCATTATACATGAATCCGAAGTAGGAAATAAACACAAGAGTGAGTAGAGGACGTCAAGAGGGTAAATATGAAATGATCGTCAGTAGAAACGGGGCCCGGGCAACACCCGAGCAAAGAAAGGACCTAAAGGGAATTTTTTAAAAAGTCGAGGGCTTATTGGTAATTTTTCAAAATGACTTGGAAACCTAAAATAGACCTTAAAAATAGAAAGTAGAGGTCAAGAGGATCAAAACTATACATAGTTTTCCTCGTGGAATTGTACGGGTTAAAAGTTACGAACAAATAATCGCCAGAGGGTATTTTGGTCTTTTCACACCTTAGACCATAGATATTTCAACACAAGATGGTGGGGGGGCCAAAATATAATTAAAAGAAAGTTTAAGGACTTAGGTTTTTAAATAAATAAAAGTAGGAGACAATTGGGCTAATGAAAAGTGGACATTTAAAAGTTATAATAAAGAAGAAAGAGAAAAGTGTGGACATTTGCTTTGAAAACACTCATTCATTCAAAAGTGATCATCATTTTCCTTATATATATATATATATATATATAATGAGATGAAGAACAAACTCTCTCTCTCTCTCCCACTTCCAAATTCGGCCACCATAGGAAAATATCAAAAGATTTCCAAGTTTTGCCAAGTTTGATTTTCAAGGTAAGTTTTAAGGTTTTCAAGTATGTAGAATTCAATTATAGTATCAATTTTAGGTATTTATATAACTATTGGAAGATTGGAGATTAGGGTTCTTAGGGTGGATTTGGGAAAATTTTAAGTAGTTATGATATTAATCAATTAAATGAAAGAATCAAGGTTTTTAAGGTTAGATTAGGGTTTAGTTTGAAAAGAAATGGAGGATAGCTTATTATTCTAAATTGTTAAGGTTTATGTTTAAGGGTGTGTTCTTGAATTTCTTGAAGGAAAAACAAAGATTAAGGAAGGAGAAGGAGGAAAAGCAAAAGGGGAAGTAAAAGAATAAGGTTTGGTGCTTTACCATAAAAGAAATTTTATTTTTCTTACAAACTTTGGTTTAAGGAATTTTTGATGTTGATGAACTTTAATTAGTTGATTTAAGTTAAACATGCAAAA
This sequence comes from Garcia nutans, assembly GCA_947685225.1. NCBI lineage: Eukaryota > Viridiplantae > Streptophyta > Magnoliopsida > Malpighiales > Euphorbiaceae > Garcia > Garcia nutans. The sequence goes on from CANTUV010000044.1 coordinate 25,872,530, forward strand.
TTTATCAAAGGGAAGTGTTTGAATCTTCACTTTATCGTTAAAGAAGACTTCATATTGATTTGAAAAAGAAAAATAAACTATTTCATGTATTTCATTTGTTTGGGCCGAAATGGTCCCAAAGTGACAGCTTTCTGGATATTTTTGTGGAAATTGTTTGAGGTAGCTAATGGATGAATTTTTAAACGAAATTTTACATGAAATTAGTCAACATATGAAATAAGTTTTCTGTAAAATTTCAGCCAAAAATAAAATCATTTACTTGGTCAAATGCACGACTTAAGTGGACTGAAATTTTGACGAAAACCCAGATTTTACTATTCATTTGGTCATGCCATTTTGCGTTGCCAATTTTTTGTGCCGTGACACTATTCATTTGGTCAATTTGTGATCTTTTGAGGAATGCGTTGAAATGTTTAATATGTTTATTGTGGATATTAAATATGGGAAAAAGGGTAATGGTTTGACTAAAGAATGTGGTGCGCGGCATAAATGGCAAGGTGCGATGAGAATTAAAAATGACTTCTTGAATCATTCTAAAATGAAGTTTGAGACTTAAAGTGAATCATTTAAATCTTTATGCTCTACTGGATAGTGGGAGTGGTAGATAAGGGTATGGTGCACTATACTAACGCATGCAGTACTGCTCATTATTGTGATATGATATTTTATTCAGTGATGAGGCCACTGAAGCCAATGGGGAGGCCCATTGGTTATAACCAGGATGGTGAGGGCCATTCCTGTGATCTGATATCGGTGGTGAGGGCCACCTATGTTACAGTGGTGAGGACCACTACCTTATCACTATGGTTCCCTATATAACAGTAGAGCCTCAGCCAAAGTCATATTTTTTGTTAAACTATGTAATGCAAAATAAGTTTGAATTATGGTTTTACATTTACTAAAAGCATATCACACTGAATTTACAATAATTTCTATTGGTTTAAGGTTGGTTAAATTATGATTTAATTGTTTCCTTTTATTTCAAATACTTTCATATGCTACTTTTATTTTTATTGGTAAAGTACCCACTGAGCGACAACGCTCAGCGAGTTAAGTTTTCCTTGACTCGTAGGTTCGGAGCAGTAGCAAATTCTTGAAAAGCGACGACCAGACCCACATCATATCTCAGGGTAGATCTTTTAGATTCTATTATGAGTTAGCTAGTTGTGGCATGTATATGTATATATAGGATTGAGAATCAATATGTGATACTGTATGTTATTGGTATGTAATAATAATAAATCTCTACTTTATTCTAGATTAGAAGTGTGAATTTTTCTTGCAGGTTGTAGTTGAGGGTATAAGGTGGAATCATTGGGAGTGTATTGAATTTGTTTGTATTCGCATTGGTTTGCGTAAAAATGTTTTCAGAAAACCAGAAAAACCAGTTTTGTCGACACTTGGGACCCAAATTTCTAGGCGAAACTCTGGAAAAATTTCTGTAAAATTGGAACTAAAATTTGACTAAGTAAAATTGGCAGCAACATTAGGATAGTGTGGCGCCTCTACTCAGCTTACACATGTAGGCCGGGAAGGGGTGTTACATTGCCTCACCAGGGGACGATGGAAGACAGGCTGTACTTAATTCTTTCTCTTTATTATTCTTGTTTTCCATTGAGGACAATGTAAATTCTAAAGTGTGGGGTAATCTTTTAGCTTTTCTTTAATTTTTGTTTTGGTTGCCTTGGTATGTTTTATTGTGTTGTGCATGGTATAATTGTTGAAAATTTATTGATCTTTTCTGTGATTCTAGCATTATAGTTGAGTCTTTAATATCAGCATAGAAATTAGCATTTGAATTCATTCAGGATCAATTTTCACATTTTGCAATTTATGACATATAAATCTGTGAGAACCCACCTGTGTGAGTTTTAAGCCTCATAATTTGATATTATTATCAGTTGATTTTCCTTTCTTATGTGTGTACCTTCATTATTTTGCATCTCTAGAGTTTGCTTTTGCATACTAATTGAACTCACATTATGATTTAATCTCAAGTTTTAAAATGATGAAGGCAAATTAGGTTAGCCCTTTAGCTTAAAAAGACCTCCCTTAATATTGATTTCCTTAGTGAGCCAAGTTGAGCCTTTGACCTTTTATTGATTGATCAGCATAATTCTCAACTTAACATGTTCTTATTATCATCATACCTACATTAAGGAATGGAGTTTTATGATATGACAATAGGGTGGTTTATTTCAAAGTGTGGGGTAAGCAAATAAAAAAAATGGTATTGCTATTTGGGGGTTGAAATGCATACTTCGCACATTGTATTTGATTAAGAGTTGATTATTCTTTTTCTCTACATTTTAAGCTAGATGTTCCATGCAAGTTTATATTTTGTATATATATATTAAAAAAAATTGATGAAAAAAAAGAAGATATATATATACAAAATTCATATATGTTCTAGCAGTGGTTATCAAAGGAGGAATGTCGACTCATGTATTTTTCTTTAAGTATACAAGTGTGTGAAGTATTAATGGATTGTGAGTATGCCATTTGAGGGAGTTATAAATTTCTTAGCAAGAGTATTGTCTAATTTAGATACTCCATTTCTTGATGCTCCAGCCTAAATGTCTTTTCTCACACCTTTACCTTAGCCCCATTACATCCAAATGAAAGACCTTCAGATTATTTCTTGAGAAAATCAGTGAGGGAGATTGGATAATTAAGCAAGTTTATGGTAGTATGCAGTCATGAGTGGTTGGAGTGATTAACCTTTGAAATCGAGTGAAACACTTAGAAGAGAGATAAGGTTTGTATGTCTGGATTAATGAATGAGTTAAGAAAATCTTGATCAAAGGAAATTGCAATTATTTATGTCTGATGTCTTAAAGGATTTCATCTTATATGCTGGAATTATAGTTAAGGTTGTTTGAGTTTTTAATTTATGCCTTGTGAATTTGCATGAGGACAAGCAAAGTTGTAAGTGTGGGGTAGTTGTTTTATTAGTTTTTGTTATAGATTTGTGTCTTGTTTACTATAATAATTATTGTTTTATTTAGGTTTTTTGTTAGTTTAAATCGGTTTATTTAGTGTTTTTGTTAATTTTGGTAGTTTTAGTTAATTTCAGTGTTTATGTCGTTTTTTATCTAGTTTTTAGTATGGTGTTTATGTTTTGTTGGTTATTGTTTATTTACTTTTTGTTTAAAGTTTGTTTGAAGTTTTGTTTTAGGTTAAAAAGCCAAGGAACCAAGACTGAAGGAAAAATGGACAGTAGCTGACACATGCAGAGGACATGGCCAAGTCACTGGCCGTGTCCCATACCAAGTTAAAGAAGAAGAGCAAGTCACAGTGAAGGACACACTCAAGGGACACGGCCAAGTCACTGGCCGTGTCCCTCCAAAGAAGCCCAGACACGGCCAAGTTGCTTTGACTTGGCTGTGTCTCACTTACATTCAAGGCAAAGAAGATCAATTCTCACAGAAGCAGACACAGGCAATGGACACGGCCAAGTCACTGGTCGTGTCCCTCCAAAAAGGACCAACACGGCCAAGTCTCATTCATGACTTGGCCGTGTCACTCAACCAAAGAAGAAAAAGAAGAGAAGCAACCAGTAGTGAACACAAGCAAGGGACACGGCCAAGTCACTGGCCGTGTCCCTCCAAAGAGCACCCACACGGCCAAGTCACATCCAACTTGGTCGTGTCTCTCATGAACCAAAGCCGTAGCGGATTTTAAAGCGGACGTTTTGTATAAAAGGAAAAGAAAAGGCTAGGTTTTGGGGACTACTGTTGAGATTTTAAGAGCAGATTGAGCCGTCAAAGAGATTAGGGTTTTGATAACTTTGTTTTCTTTGATTTTTAATTACACTTGGGATTGAACTAGCTAGATTAGATTGTTCATGCTATTGATACATCCTTCTTGCAAGATTTGAACAAGAGATTCTTCAGAAGCTTCAAGGAGTTTGTACTTGGTTTTGTTCTCGAACTTATTCTCTTTATTTTCATTGAAATTGTATTAATGGATATTATCATGTCTAATTTGATTTCTTTGAACATTAATGAGATGAGTATGTTTGATAGCATGATGAACTAATTTGATCTAGTCTAGGGTTTGTATGGATCTGCTATGATTGTATGAATTGGTTATTCTCTTAGCTAATAATTTCTTTAGCCTTGATTGAATGAAATATTGTTATTATATAATTGATTGGCCACCAATTATGTGTTTTAAGGTATTAGATGATGGATCGAGAGATGAAGTTTAATGCTGGAACAATTCAATTAAGGACTTAGGTGAATTAGAGATATAACCTATTAAAAAGATTATTTCAATTATAACAAGATTAGTTGAAAGAGGTTTGAATGCGAGAGCTTATTTCCTTGACTTGATTAATTGAGTTGTTTGAGATTTAATCTTTGAAATTAAATTAGTTAAGAGGAATAATCGTTCATACATATAAGTAGTAGAGAAGTGCAAACCCTAGACCTTTCTATCAAGTGAATCAAAACATCAGCTTAATTTACTTTTATTCGTTTTAAACTTCAATCAATCTTTTTCATTAGTTGTTAGCAATTTCAGTTTCTTCATTACTTTTATTTATAATCTGATAATCAGTTAGCCACTTTAGCTTCCTTGTGAGACGACCTTGGGGCGATCACCTTTGCTACAGCTACCTCGTATACTTGCGAGTGACACTTTAGCTTTCTATCATGCTGCCATGGTCTTCCTACTAGCAAATGTCCAGCTTGCATTGGCACTACATCACACAAAACCTCATCTTTATACCACCCAATGGAGAATGGTACCTTGACTTGCTTCAACACTTTTACTTTCCTAGCGTCATTGAACCATTGCAACTTGTAAGGATTGGGATGTTTAAAACAAGCTAACCCCAATTTATCCACCATTGTGGTACTAGCAGCATTGGTACAACTTCCACCATCAATGATAAGTGTACAAACCTTACCATTCACCAAACACCTAGAGTGGAAAAGATTCTCCCTTTGATCCAAGCCTTCTTCCTTAACTTGAATATTAAAGGCTCTTCTAGTAACAAGCATCTCTTCATGATCAGCATTCAAGACTTGATTCTCCCAAGCCTCTTCATCATATTCGGCCCTATCACCACATTCGGCCTCCTCTTCTTCTTCATGTTCAGATTCTGATTCAATTTTCCCTTCATGGGTTGCAATCATCACCCTCTTATTCAGACATTGAGAAGCAATGTTTCCACTTCCCAAACACTTGTAGCATTTAATTTCCCTACTTGGAGTAGGTCTAGAAGGTGTTTCCTTGGTTATTTTTGCATCCCCATCATTTAGCTTCTTAAAATTAGGATTGTAGGAAGAATTCTTTTGGAAAGAACCCTTGTAATCCCCTTTGTAGGAACCTCCACTCGAACTTGAACCCTTGAAGTTTGAAAATTTTCCACTAGCTTTAGAGTAGCCAATTTTTGAAATAGCTTTATTCTTCAATCTTCTCTCTATCTTCATGGCCTTTTGAACTAACTCTTCCATTGTGTTGAATTCATACATCTCCAATTCATTGGCTATGTTCAAATTCAATCCCCCAAGAAATCATGACATCTTCTTGTCTTCATCTTCATCAATATTTGCCCTAGCCATGATCATCTCCATCTCTTTGTGGTACTCTTCCACACTTCTTCCACCTTGAACTAGTCTTGCTAGTCGATTGTACAAATCCCGAATGTAGTGAGATGGTACAAATCGGCTTCCCATCAGTTCTTTCAAGGTTGACCATTCAGGAATAGGCCTCATACCTTTCCCTCTTCTATTAGCTTTCAATTGATCCCACCAAAAGGTAGCATACCCTTTGAACTCTACGGTTGCCAAAACTGATTTCTTCTCTTCGGTGTAGCTATGGCATTCGAAAATCTGCTCAACTTTCCTCTCCCATTCTATGAACTCTTCTGCATTGTTCTTCCCTTCAAAGGAAGGAATCTTCATCTTGATGGAAGTAAGGTCACCATCAGTGGTAGGTTGATTTCCACCTGTTAGGAAATCATAGAGATCACTGCAAACAAAAACACGCAGCGGAAAAATATTTGATCTCTGATTTCCCACCAGGATCCATGCTGTTCGTTTAATTCGACAAAAGTGTTCAAAGAACTAACCTGTTGATGATTCGAAATCACAGTTTGGAAGAGATGCCTCGATCGCGAAACACCCTCTATTGCGTATCCACACGAATGCTACCGTTTGGAGTGCTAGCTCTCTGCAACGGCGAAGGCTGGAAAAACGTTTTTTCTAAAAATGTATTAGGGTTACCTTTTTCGTTCCTTTTTTTTTATTGTTACCTCTGAGAAGACTTAACGTCTGGAGTGAATATAATCACTCCAGAATCCAATTCAAAATTGGATACGGAAAGTCAAATTCAGAATCCAAGTCTAATTAGGATTCTGAATACATTATCTAATAATATATATAATTGGATAAGGTAAGTCAAATTCAGAATCCAAATCTAATTAGGATTCTGAATATATTATCTAATAATATATATATAAAAACGAAAATAATAATAATAATAAATATTAATATCTAATATTAATATTATTAATATTATATCCAGCCCAAAACGCATTCTTGTGTGTGACCCGATAGGCCCATATTAATTGGCAGTCAATTTAATCTCTATTAAATCAACAAGTCATAATTGGCCTCTAGCAAGGCGTTACAACTACCCAATTAATATAAGGAATGTCCAATTTGCCTAGTAATAGTATATGCATTAATCCCTTTGTCACACGATATCTAGCTTGAACATAAGTCATGGTCAACGTCATACTTATATTGTCCAAACTTATGATTACTCGATCTCCAAGTAGACTGATAAAAACAAATGAAATTGATCACACTATCAATTCATTTGAGCACGGCCATGCATTTCACAGTCTCACTTATCGAGGGGCCCAAAAGATATCTCTCTCAAAGAGAGGGACAAATTCTATCTTGATTGTTCATTATCCTCTACATAATTTCTATCATATATGAACATAACCTTTATTACTATCCAGTTACGGATAATGTTTGATCATGTCAAAATATAATAGTCCTTATATTGGAAACTATGACAATCTCAAGTCAAAGAATTAATACATAACTATCATGAGATTTACTTATGACACTAACCCATGTAGTAATCTCATGATGGGTCTATCCAATACATTGTTCTCTAACAAGTATCTATGAAATTGATTTGTATCACTATACACATAACCATCTGATGATTATCAAATCAATGTTCATACTGGTTAAGAATTATTATTTTTTTTTATCTCTATAACAATAATAAACCAGGGACAAATATCAAAATTGTGTAACATGCAAACAAACAATAATGATAATAAAACCTCATTTATTAATAATGAATGTATAACATAAAGATCCAAATAAATGGCCTAGGGCACATACACTAACACCACCTTCATGTTCATCTTCTACCCTTTCGGCTGCTTCTAGGGCTTCAAGATTTCCTTGCCCTTCTCTCCTAAGCACTCTTCTAGCTCGCATTATGGGATTTGGATGTGCGGCTGGCTGCCCTTGTTGCACTTGCTGAATTTGTTGCACTTGTTGCATTTGTTGTGCTTGCCATACTGCATTCTCTTGCAATCTAGCATCCATCATCTCCATTCGACCATGCATTGCTGCCAAAGTCTCATTAAGCCTAGCCAAACTTTCAGCCATAGCTCCTTCTTTGCTAGTCTCTTCTCCTTTTCCAGCCATGTTAACAAACAAACGAACTCAAAGAAACAAGATTAGTAATAATCAAAATTCACTCAAGTGTTTAGAATTACCTAACTTTTCTTGTCTTCCTTGATTGCACTTCAGAACCAAGCTCACCAACCAACAATTGTCAAGTCGTTCAAGAAACTAGAACCTAAATGCAAGAACTAGATAGAAAACAAGACAAGTATCCAGAGGCAATGCAAGGTAATTCGCACTACACGATATAAAACCAAGTATAGACACAAGCAAATGATACTTAGCAAAGTAATGGAATTAAAAGCTAGATAAAGAAATCAGAAACAATGAAGCCAATAAACAAGACAAATTTGGATATAATGAATCAAAAACAACCCACACTTGGCAAGCTGCTTTATGGACCTAATCAATTCTAAACAAAACGCTAGCTTCTAGACTCTAATTCCCACCTATAACACTCAAATAATATGAATATTAAGGTATGATTTTTGAATTCTAAAAGCCCCTCAAAAGGTGAAATTTTTCGCAAAAAAAATTTTATTACTTCTGACCCACCTAGATCTGATCCTTAGCACCCAAAAAGCAAGAATATCAAACAATTTTTGTTGACGTGGTTTTGTACTCTTTTTTTTTTTTTGCTTCCTCTCATTATCCCCTTGATTCGGGACTTAATTTACTCCCAAGAACTTTTTGAAATCTGGACTTAATTCGTAACACCAGATTCACTCAAAATCAAATCGAAATCAAACTTGAACAAAACTCTAGCTTTTGCTTTCTTTCAAGAACCCTAATCTTGGTTTCGAATCCAATTCAGATGCAAGGCCTAGGTTTCGAATTTCAATCAGACTCCTTTTCCTAGGTTTCAAATTACTCTTTGAAAAATCTTTAGACTTTTCGAATTTTGATATATGACTTTTTTTTTCAAAAATTAAAGACTAGACTCTCTAAGAACCCTAAAACGCAGAAACTTAAAAGACCTAAATTAACAAACCGAAAGACAAAGTAGATAAAAATTACTTTGATACCAAATGACGCGGACCCTTAGCAACGATGGAAGCAAACCCAATGTATAACAATGGTAGAGAACTCCTTGAAACTTGATAATCACCTCCTAAGTAACCCAACGCCTATAAAGAGATGCGAGCTCACTATGATTGAAGGATTTAGTTGGTAAGAAGAAGGAAAATGCCACAACTCTCGTTGATAAGTAAACATAATTCTTGATGCAAAGAAAGAATTAAAGAATCCACTCTAATCTCTCTCACACAAAAATTCACAAGAAGAACTTGTAGAAGAATTCAAAAATCTTTAATAATAATATGTCAAAAAAAAGTCCCCTTATAAGAAAAATAAGGCCCTATTTATACTAAAAGGCACACATAAATCCGAAACCCTAATTCTAATGGGAAAAGGAAAGCTACAAAGTCAAAATTCTAGCCCATTAAGGAAAATATAAAGTATGGAAATAAAATCCTAATCCACTAAGGAAAATATAAAGTATGGAAACAACCAAACTAAATCCCTTCAACATAAGAACACACCCCACACTATTTGGGCTGTCCATGGGCCTTAAATTACTTCCCAAGGCTTTATATGAACCCCCATGGACCTTTCTTGCACTTTGGACCTTTCTTGCACATTGGACCTCTTTAGCTAGCATTTAGCTTCCACACTAAGCATCATAATCAGCTTTGGTGTGCCTTCTTCAAGCAATATTGTGCACTTTTCCATTGCCATTTCAGTCACTTCCTTTGAAATTTGATCTTGAATATGCAATCCCATAGCTACTCCAAACTTCTTAGCTCTGCTCCTAGTCAATGGCCCAATTGGAAGCACCAATGGATCCTTACCTCTTGGCTGGTTCAAGGTTCGTGTTCTCTAAGGCCCCAAGCTTAAACAGTGCCGAAGTCGCAAGAACCATTCCACCGGGAGTGGGGGCGAAAATCCCCGCTCACAATTGGTGTGATAAAAAAATTGGACTTCTAAACTTGGATTGGATCGGAGTAAAAAAGAGAGAAAACCCTAGCAAGAGACATTAGCAGTAGGCAAGCAATAAACAATTCATCAAAGGTAGCCACACTGCCTTGTTATTGTTCATCCATAAAGCAATTTTTGGTGGAACCAACGAGCGGAGGTTTGAATATCTATTTTCTTTATTTATTTCTTTACAGTAGCTTCACCATTCAAATTGAATTAATTCATCATACAAATTAATCAAAAACTTCACAAACCCTAAATTACTCTTTTGTTTCCAGAAACCTTAAAGACCTTAAATTATTTCTTCTACTTCCAAAAGCTTTAAAAGCCTAAATTATTTTTACCAACTATTTTCATCTACACCATAACTTTTTGTCCAAAATCTCCAAATATTTTCTTAAATCTCCAAACCCTAGTTCTCTTTATGTTTTCTAAAATCATAATTATTTTATAAAGCTCAAAACTGCTTTCTTAAATCCTAAAACCAAATATGTTTTCTAAAATACCAAAAACCCTAACTTTTTTGAAAAACCAAAATAGTAAACCCTAAGTTTTCCTAAACCCTAATTCAGTGAACTTAAAACCTAATTTAGTAAATCTAAACCCTAAAACCATGATCTAGCAAACATAAAACCACAATCCAGTAAACCATGAATTATAAATCCTAATATCTTAAGATTCCAAAACCCTAATTTCATGATGTTACCCTTAAACCCTAATTTGATTAACCAAAAAGCCTTACTACTCTCTTAAATTCATAAAACCCTAATCCATTCCAATTTTTCAAAACCTTTGCAGTAGCCTAAACAAATAATAATAATAATACTAAAATCCAAAAACACTAAATGTTAATTAAAGGACTTTAAATAGAATCAGTAAACCCTAATTTGTATCTTTACTTGCTTTATTTAATTTTAGATTTGATTATGTAGTTTTTTAGATGCTTTGATGGTTGATTTATTTAATTTCAATGCTTGATTTATTTAATTTATCATGGATGGATGTTTTCTTTATTGTTATTATTTGTTTTTTTAGTATTAAAATTGTAAGAGGAATGTTTCCACTTTGTTGGTACCTCATTAGTTAAATATCATGTAATTTAAATAGCTTTTATATTTTGGACCAATGTAAAGGACATGTTTCCACCTTTCGGTGGGTGTCCTATTTAGTTTAGACATGGATGATGTAAGGACATTTTTCCATCTACGGATGGGTGTCCATTTATTTGCTTTGATTGGACATTACTTTGATTTTAATATAATGATGCTTTATTTTAATTGTTGCATGTAATATGGATAATATTGTAATACTTAAGAATTTTGTAATATTAAGACCTGCAAAGGAGGCCAGTTCCAATGAACCGGCCATTGTGGGGGTGCTGGGCCATTTCTCACCTTCCCCACACGTACCCAACTTTTTGAACCCATTAGGGGGTTGGGGATTCCTTAGGAATCGAGTTATCCACTTCTTTCTTTTTTCCAGCCCGTTCGGGTGGTGACTCCATTTTCTCTGGACTTAGGTCCATGTTCTCTAAGGCCCCGAGCCTAAACAATGCCGAAGTCGCAAGAACCATTCCACCAGGAGTGGGGGCAAAAATCCCCGCTCACAGTGGCGACTCCAATGGAGATAAGAGAAATTGATTCATATTGGTCTTTTTATTATTTTATTCTTTCTTATCATGATATTATAAATTGCATCATATTATATTGCATCGTGTGCGTGAGTTAGGATGCCCGTGTTACCCATGTTGTGTTATGTAAAGGATACCATACTTTCACTCAATGTATGGAGATCGAGCATGGCATAACCACTCATAGCGTACCATTTGGTATATACTTGCTATGGGAACCTAAGCCTTTTTACCCAAAGACTAAAGCTCATGTAATTGGCCTAGTTACTTTCCTTAGGTTTTTACCCTAAATGCTTGTTGTTTGACTATGGTTAATTTGTCGTGGCTTAAATCATGGCTTATTTGGTTTATTCTTTTTCTAATATGACCCAAGTACATTTGTAAGCTCAAAATAAAATTTTCTCTAAATCCAAAAGACCAAAACTATTTTCAAGACTTTTTAAGATGGTCTTTAGACATATAACTTTTCTAAAAATAAATTAAAAAATTCTTTTCTCAAGACTCAAATACAAAGCGCAAACTCCTTTTTTTTCTAAAATCTTTTTACAATGGGCTTAGAAACAAAATTATTTTCTTACAAAGAGCTTGCAAATTATTTTGGACAATTATGAAATTTCAAAAATCAATTTTGAGCCTAGTTTATACTAAGAATAATTAATCATGGGCTTGTTTTTGGCATGAATCATTAGTTACCTTTTCAAGTGAGAAATCTATTTATAATAAACCTTTTAATTTAGTTTTAATCCAATATAGCATAAAAGCTACTTTAGTTGGTTAGATGGATTAAAGCCTAATTAATGGGAATTATTATGAACTGATTTCCATTTTTGAAAATAACTATTGGTTGAAATGTCCGAGGGAAATATTCAAAAACAAGATACCCCATGTTGGTATTTTATTAACCATATATCTAGGAAAAGTGACTCACCATTCGTGTGTGGATGTTATAAGGTTGGAAGGAACGTCCTATTTGTCCTCGTTTGATGATTGTTTGTGCATACATGCATACATTTGCAACTCATATCATTGATCCTCTCTGGCTCACAGCCCTGGATTATGATAGTTTAAAAGCTTACGACAATTCAACCTACAACGAAAGCGAAGAATCTAGCAACGACTCAATCACTTGCTCACCAAAAGCAATGGAGCCCGAACAAATTCAAAGAATGGTGGATGATACCCTCAATGCCAAGATGGAAAAAATAAAAGAGGCCCTAGTTGAGACCATGAAGAACCAATTGGCTATGATTTTAGGAAATCATGTTGAAGCATCAGCTAGCACTAAGAAGCCAAAGGACAAAGGGAAGACTAAAGTTGGTAAGGTGATCATCGATGATGATGATGATTGGGCTCAAAATTTCTAAGATCCTCAAGATAAAAAGAAAGAACCAAAGATTGTTGAAAGATCAGCTATGGAGAAAATTGAGACTTCTGATGTTGAAAAGATGATCAAGGATTTAGAAAAGAAATTTGAGAAGAAACTGAAAATCGAAGAAATATCTAAAGTTGACAAATTATTTGAGCTAGATGAAGAAGTTCCATACAAATTCAAGATGCCATCTTTTGCAAAGTTTGATGGAATCGGAAATCCTCATCTCCATGTGAAGCAGTATATCGCTGCTATGCTGTCTGCCCGAGCTACTAAGGCTCAAACTCTAAGGTACTTTATGGTCTCATTGGATCCTGTTATCCATAATTGGTTCAATACCTTAGAAGAAGGAACACAAAATAGTTGGGATCTGCTATACAAGGCCTTCATCCAACAATATGGATACAATGTTGAAATGGAAGTTACCTTAGTGGAAGTTGAGTCCATTAGACAAAGGCCAAATGAAAATTTTGTGGACTATGTGAAAAGATGGAGAAATAAGCCCCTTTGCTCAAGAAAAGGCCCGATGAATCTAATCAAATAAGGATGATTGTAAGAGGGGTGTTGCCTAGTCTTCATGAAAGGATGTTTCATACACTCATCCATGATTTCAAAGATCTTCTCCAAGCTGGTCTGCAAATCGAAGAATGGGAAAGAGAGAAGAACCATTTTTCAACAAGAAGGAATGAGAAAGGGAACTACCAGTCTGGAAATCAAAGCACACAAAAAGAAGTTGGTGTTAATGCTACTAGCCAAGGAATAAGAAGGCAATTTTCAGAATTGGGAAAACTGCTGTCTTGGGTTCTCAATAAGCTACAAAAGAAGGGATTGTTACAACCCTTAAATCCTCGTCCTTTGCCTAACCCTCTCCCACCTAATTTCGACACTAAGGCATTTTGTCAATTTCATCAAATGCAAGGGCATGACACAGATAGATGTGTGAGGTTGAGGCATGAGATCCAAAATTTAATTGATAGTGGAAAGCTGCCCGAGCCCAACAAGCCGAACACCAAAGACAATCCATTACTAAGGTTTAATAGAGTACCACCACCAGCAACCTTCGTGGTGGGAAAAGGATTGGAAGAAGATTTTGTCTTATCCTCTTTTCAAAATGGAAATATTGAAGATATGAAAGGAAAAGAAGCTTAACTCAATAAACTTACCTTAGCTTGAATGTTGCTTTTCAAATTTTTCTTTGATATTTAATTAGAACAATCGTGTTTTTCAAATTTAAATTTGTTCGAATAAATTACTTTTATCATAAAATTTGTTGGTCTTTGTTCATTTTGGTGCTCAACCAATGAGGAATCTAGCTTGATTTTCATAAATTAATGTGTCTAGGCATCATGACTTAAATGACTTTACTAGGTGAGGGAATTGCTCAATAGCATTGAGTTGTGTATGCTTACTTAGAGAGGGCTCCTGCATAATTACCTTTGTCTAGGTCCTAGTCAGTCTTAGAACATGCTTTGACAAACTATCGAGGTGAAATTCTACTCTGCATATTTAAGGGAGAAATGATCTAGGCATTGTTTGGTTAGCCAACAACTAGTATCCACCCAATTAAATATCAATCCTTAGTTGTCCCTTTGAGCCTTAATAAAATTTTAGCTTTCTTTTCATTGGCTTACAAACCCCAACAACCTACCCTGAGCTATTGTGATACTTTTGACAAGTCTTATGATCACTAAGGTAAAGAGGCAAAAAAATCAAAGAAAGGAATGCATAGCCAAGACTGTAAGGATAGCTGATGTCATCAAGACCATAAGGGTAGTTGAAGTTCACTTAATATCTCCAATCTATGAAGATAACATCAGAGCAACAAATGATTTATTCCTGTTAAAGGAGATTTATGTCACTCCACTTATCCATTATAAGAAACCCAAGTTGGTACAAACAAGACAACTCTTTTAGAGCTAGAACTAAAAAAAAAGAAAAAGAAAAAGAAAAGAAAAAGAAAGAAAAAGAAAAGAAAAGGAAAAAAGGAAAAAAAAAGGAAAAAAAAAGAGAAGAAAAAAAAAAAGAAAATAAAACCCAAAAAGGCTGTTCAGAAAGCCAACTGAGTTCTCTTTTACTTAAAGCAGCAAAAGGCTTCCATTTAATTTATAAGGACAGTTTGACTTGAATTGGTCCAACCCAACCAAAGATTTTGATCAAAATTAGAGAAAAAGGAGAAAGAGCATCCAGTTCTTGAAAGTTCTGTACTTGACAGTCCTACAAGGAAGAAGGACAAAATGATAAAATGCTCAAAGAAAGGGAAGAGTAAGAAAAATAAAAAGAAAGAAAAGGGAGAAGAAGAAAAGAAGCGGATTTGGGTACCAAACTTTATGCAAGGGAAAAGACTGTCCCAATCAAGATCCAGATTAATGCCAAGAAGATAGAAGGAATTTGGAGTCTAGCAAGATTGCCTCCAAGCTACCTAAGTTCAAATAAGAAGTTTGTAGTGTGAGGGTTTGTCCATTGTGTCACTTCAGCCCCAATCTCAAAATGGCCTTAACTTAAAACTATGTCCCTTATAGACCCCATTTCAAGCCTATCAAAGACCTATCGATCTCTCTTGGTAGGTAGAGTCTATTAGTGGAGATAGTTTGAATAAGCATGCATATGAGATAGACCATATTCAAACTCAATGAGACCTTTGGCTAAGCAATGTGTATGTGCCTATCTGAAGTGCAACAATTATTGCTTAAATAAAAATGATTCCCGAGTTTAGTATGGTAACTAGGGTTGTCATGTTATAGATATGTTAATTTGGAAAATCAAGTCCTAAGGTACATTGACATTAATTTGGCAAAGCCAACATTTGATTTCAAAATCAAAATTTTAAAAAAAAAATTAGGAAAAAAATTACAAAGCCTTCAAGTTAAGGGAAGTATGTCGAATCATTGAACCTCCAAAGGACATATTGGGCAAAGGAAATGATTATTGGTAAGGTCATGAAGAAGCTACCAACTGACATGCTGAAACATAGTTTGAAATGGATGCATCCCTAACTCTGCTGCTTGGGGTTTCCACCACTCATGTTCTCAACATCTTGACGATAAAAGCCATAAGTGCAAAGCTTTATGTCATTCCAATGCAAGACTTGAACGAGAGTAAAAAAGGAGTCAATGAGAATACTTCTGCTGATTACCTCGGTCTGTGAGTCGATGGAACCACTGTAAGTGTTATTCATGCATATCATGCATACATGAACATATAACATTGCATTTTCTTGTATTGTATTGTCTATTCTTTATCAAAGTGAACACCCTGTGAAGTAAACAATCAAAAGAAGATATCAAATCAGGGGGGCATGGAAAGCCCATTGCTTGAGAAAGTTCGAGTAATCTTGCAAAAAGAAGAAATACGTGCTTGTGTGAAGAACTAGACAATAAAAAACATCAATCAAAGCTTGCATGGAAAAAATCTTTGGTTTGAGCCTACACAGGGGGCAAAGTTTCTCCTTTCCAATTTTTTGAGTTTATATACCAAATATTTTCAAACTCACTTGCAAATATTTTGCCAGAAAGGAGAAGATATGAGGGCCAACTAAAAATAGTTGAATTTTTGCAAAAGGAAGAACAAAAGAATGGAACAAGAAGTTAAGCCAGAATCCTCAACTGATAAAAGGTCAGTCAAATCCAATTCAATCTCAGGTCCAAGTACCCAGTCATGGGTCCAAGTACCCAAATTAAATCTAGTTAGGGATTGAGTATCCAAATCCTGTTAGGATCAAGTATCCAAATCCAGTTAGGTTCGAGTATCCAAATCCAATTTAGGATCGAGTATCCAAATCAGTTTAGGATCAAGTATCCAAATCTAGCTTATGATCGAGTATCAAAATCCAGTTAGGATCGAGTATCCAAATCCAGTTAGGGATCCAGTATCCAAATCCAGTTAGGATCGAGTATCCAAATCAAATTTAGGATCTAGTATCCAAATCCAGTTTAGGCTCGAGTATCTAAATCTAGTTTCATGTCCAGAACCCAAATTACTCTTAGGTCCAGAATCTAAAATCTTCCTTAATTCCAAAACTTAGCTCGGGTCCAAAACCCAAATTACCCTTAGGTCAAGAACTTAAAATCTCTTTTAAGTCCAGAACTTAGCTTGGGTCCAGAATCCAAAATATCCTTAGGTCCAGAACCTAAAATCTCTTTAAGTCTAGAACTTAGCTCGGGAACCTAAAATTTCTCTTAAAAGTCAAGAACTTAGCTCGGGTCCAAAACCCAAATTACCTTTAAGTCCAGAACCTAAAATTATCCTTGAGTCCAGAACTCGAACCGGGTCCAGAACCCAAAACCTCTACCATCTCAGAAAAATTAAGTCTTATTGCTTTTCACTCTCTTTTACTGAAGTATCAGATCGTTCAAGCAGGAGCAAACTGTAGACCCTTAATTTTGACCCAGTCTTGTTCGATATTTTTTATATAGTCCAAAATAATTTTTTTGGTATTTTAATTAAATAATATTTATTTTAGCATTTATTATTTTTAATTTTTAATTTTTAATAAAAATAAAAATGGTGAAGTTAATAAAAATAATAATAATAAAAATAAAAATCGGCAATAAAAAATCGGCGACAAAAAAATTCATCGCCGAATGTCCAATTGGCCAGGCCAATTTGCCCGTAGGAATTTCCTAATATCCAGTAAACCGTGAATTATAAATCCTAATATCTTAAGATTCCCAAACCCTAATTTCATGATGTTACCCCTAAACTCTAACTTGATTAACAAAAAAGCCTTACTTCTCTCTTAAATTCATAAACCTTAATCCATTCCAATTTTCTAAAACCTTTACAGTAGCCTAAACAAATAAAAATAATAATACTAAAATCCAAAAACCCTAAATGTTAATTAAAGAACTTTAAATAGAATCAGTAAACCCTAATTTGTATCTTTACTTGCTTTATTTAATTTTAGATTTGATTATGTAGTTTATTTTGTGCTTTGATGGTTGATTTATTTAATTTATCATGGATGGATGTTTTCTTTATTGTTATTATTTGTTTATTTTAGTATTAAAATTGTAAGAGGTATGTTTCCACTTTGTGGGTACCTCATTAGTTAAATATCATGTAAGTTAAATAGCTTTTATATTTTGGACTAATGTAAAGAACATGTTTCAACCTTTCGGTGGGTGTCCTATTTAGTTTAGACATGGATGATGTAAGGACATTTTTCCATCTACGGATGGGTGTCCATTTATTTGCTTTGCTTGGACATTGCTTTGATTTTAATATAATGATGCTTTATTTTAATTGTTGCATGTAATATGGATAATATTGTTATACTTAAGAATTTTATAATATTAAGACCTACAAAGGAGGCCAGTTCCAATGAACCAGGCATTGTGGGAGTGCTGGGCCATTTCTCACCTTCCCTACACGTACCCAACTTTTCGAACCCATTAGGGGGTTGGGATTCATTAGGAATCGAGTCATCCACCCCTTACTTTTTCCCGACCCGTCCGGGTGGCGACTCCATTTTCTCCAGACTTAGGTTCGTGTTCTCTAAGGCCCAGAGCCTAAACAGTGCCAAGGTCGCAAGAACCATTCTACCGGGAGTGGGGGCGAAAATCCCCGCTCATAGTTAGCCAACAACTAGTATCCACCCATGTTAACATCAATCCTTAGTTTTTCCCTTTCAGACTTCATGACATTTTAGATTGCATTTTATTGGCTAAAAAACCCACTACCCGAAGCTATTGTGATACTTATGGCAAGTCTAATGATCGCAAAGGAACAAAAGGGAAAGAAGATTAAAGAAAAGTGTGTATTATCAAGACTATAGGGATAGTTGAAGGTCATCTGAAATAAACCTAACATCACATAATGACATCAGGGCAACAAAGTATTTATCATCGCTGGAGTAGACTCACTCTACTCCACTCAACCATAGTCAGAAGCATATAATGGTACAAATAAGATAATTCTCTTGGAGTTATGACAAAAAAACAAAAAAAAGAAAAAAAGAAAAAAACAAATTAAAGAAAAGAAAAGAAAAAAATAAAGAAAAACTCCAAAAGAGGTTGTTCAGAAAGCCAACCGAGTTCTTTTTCACTTAAAGCAGTGGGATACTTCCACTTAGTTTACAATGATAAATTGACTTGAATTAGTCTTGTCCAGTCGAAGATTCAAAAAAAAATTGGAGAATTAGGGGAAAGCCCATCTTTCATTTTATCCAATGTAGCTCTAAGTTAGAAATATTGAAAGTCTTAGATTTGATATTCCAAAAGGGAAATGGATGGAAAGAAAGAGGAAAAGAGGGTGGTCTAAAGATCAAGATAGTATTGATTGGATCCAGATTTCTGCTAAGAAGATAGAAGGACATTCAAGCTTTGAATCAAGTCAAAAAATAAAAGTGATGCCTAAAGTTTAATAATACTTCCAAAAGCATATGGTTCTAGTAGAAAGTTTTTAGTGTGAATGTTTGTCCATAGTGTTACATCGACTCCAATATGAAAATGGAATTTAGTCAATTCATGTCTCTTATAGACACAATTTCAAGCCTATTATAGACCTGTTGATCTCTCTTGGTAAGTGGAGTCTATTAGTGGAGATTATTTGAATAAGCATGCATATGAGATAGATAATATTTAAACTCAATGAGACCTTTGGCTAAGTAATGTGTATGTGCCTATCTAAAGTGCAACAGTTCTTGCTTAAATAGAAATGATTCTCGAGTTTAGTTCGGTAACTAGGGTTATGATATTATAAATGTGTTAATTTGGAAAATTGAGTACTAAGGTACAATGACACTGATTTGACAAAGTCAATATTTGATTTTAAAAAAATTATTTTCTTATTGCATAAACCTTCAAGCTTAGGGAGGTATGTTGCACTATCGAACCTTAAAGGATATATTGGGCAAATATGGCTAATGAAAGTATCATTTGCAAGGTCTTGTAGTTGGTATCTCCTATGTATTTGACTACCTTGTTTAGGCCTCCACTACTCATGTTTCTAACATTTTAGAAATAAAGCCATAGCTATGAAGTCTTTTATTGTTCTAAATAAGCATCTGAAAGGAGTCAATGAAAGTACTTCAGTTGACCACCTTGGTCTGTGAGTCAGTAGAACCACTATAAGTATCACCCATGCATATCATACATACGTGAGCCTATCACACTTTATTTTTATCTTGTTTGCCTATTTTTTGTCAAAGTGAACAGCAGACACAGAAAAGTAAACAATCGAAAGCAGATATATAATTAGGGGGCATGAAAAGGCTATTGCAAAAAGAAAGTGAAGATGCATGCTTGTGCAAAGAGCCAAACAAAATATAGACATCAGTCAGAGCCTGTATTTGTTTGAGCCTACACAGGAGGCAAAACTTATCCTTATCAATTTTTTAATTTATATATAGAACATTTTTAGACTTACCTTCAATGTTTTGCCATACAGGGGGCAAAGCAAAGGTATGATGGCCAAAAATAGCTGAATAGCTGAATTTTCTGCAAAAGTGCAAAGTTAAACAAGAAGAAAATCAGAACTCTAAAAGAATGAAGATACAGAAGATAAAAGATCAGTCCAGCTAAAAGAGCTAAAGTCGATGCAGGATAATTGTCCAAGGTTAAAGACCTAATCTCTAATGGATAAAGATCCATTTTTGAAGACAAAAGGACAACGCACTCCATTAAAGAATGGAACAATTGGCTAGAAGAAAGCCAAAATCCCAAAAAAAAAATTAGGATAATCAAGCTAGAAGAACTTAAGTCTCGGGTCGAGAACCCAAAATCCAATCTTAGGTTGAGAACCATAATCCAGCATCGGGTCAAACACCCTAATCCAGTTTTAAGTCGAGAATCTTAATCTAGTTTTGAGTTGAGAACCCTAAACCAATCTTGGGTTGAACACCCTAACTCAGTATCGGGTCAAGAACCCAAATTTAATCTTGGGTCCATAACCTAAAATTTAGTATAGGGTTGAGAATCCAATTCCAATATTGATTCAAGAACCCAATTCAGTCTTTGATCGAGAGTCCAAAATTCAATATCGGGTCGAGAATCCAAATTTAGTATCAGGTCAAGAACCCAAATCCAGTCTCAAGTGAAGAACTCAAAATCTAATATCGGGTAGAGAATCCAATTCCAGTATATGGTTGAGAATCCAATTCTAGTCTCAGGTAGAGAACCTAAATCCAGTTTCGAATTGAGAAACCAAAATCCAATTTTGGGTCAAGAACCTAATTTTAGTCTCGGGCCAAAAACCTAAATGCAATTTTGGGTCGAGAACCCAAAATCTAGTTTTGGGTCAAGAACCCAAATCCAGTATAAGGCCGAGAACCCATTTACAGTCTCTGGTTGAGAACCCAAAATCTAATTTTGGGTCAAGAACCCAAATCTAGTCTCAGGTCAAGAATCCAAATGCAGTCTCAGGTCAAGAACCTAAATCCAGTGTCGGGTCGAGAACTCAAACTCAGTTTTGGGTCGAGAACCCAAATCCAGTCTTGAGTCCAGCATCCAAATCCAATCTTGGATCGAGAATCTTTAGGTCCATAACCCATCAATATCCAAGATTAGCTTGAAGTCATGTTGCTTTTCACTTTCTTCTACTGAAGTCTTATATCACTCAAGTAGGAGACAGATTGTAGACCCTTAATTTTGGACTTAATCTAGTCCTGCCCCAGTTAAAAGAGAATTATATTAAGTCTAAAGATTTGAAATAGGTTGAAATAATTTTAAAAGCCTAAAATGGTCTGGTACAATATTAAAATCTTAAGACAAGTAAGTCTAGGCCCAATTTTATCAAATCAACATGCTCGATTTGCCACAGGCCATGCCTATGGCAAATTTACCACAGGAACCAATTCGTTACAAGCCCATACCTGTGGAAAATTGGCATGGGCCACAGGTCTTGAGTTGTGATGTAAATTTTGAATTTTAGGGCAATCTGCATCCTGATTCAGTTTGAATTAACTCCCAATTCTAATTGTAATCTGATTAGCTTGGGGAGATTTCAAGGATTTAACCTAACATATTTTAATATAAAGACAGGATTAAAAGACAGAGGGGGGGCAGCAACAATCAATCAAGGTTTATCAATAATTATCAATCAAACAATCAACAATTATCGTAGTTTAGCAAAAACAACTCAGATGCAAGAACAAGGCATTCTCTGGCCAAAGAACTAAAATTGGTATAGGCAAACTAAAAAGCATGAATCAATATATCCAACTTTGGGAAAATCAACAATGGAGGTTTGACTTCAATCATTAAATTCATTTAAATTCATAGTAGCTTCTCCTATTGATTTTTGTTTAAGCATGCAGTAGGTATGTTTCCTCTGAAAAATATCAATCAATGATTTGAAGAATTATTTTAACCAATAGTTAATTTAATCCCAGATAGCATGAAGAGTTTTGATTATCTATTTAATCCAGTAGCCAAATTCCCAGTAGCAATAGAATTATCACTTTCTAACCATAGCAAAATTTCTTAAACCCTAATCCTACATCTTATTTTCAAAACCTAAAAACCTAATACTTCAAACCCTAATCTCAACCTGTTCTGTAAACCTTAAAACCCTAATATCCAGTAACCTAAATTCCAAACCTTAATCTAAACCCTAATCCAAACCTTAATCTAGAACCTTAATTACCTAAAAACCTAACCGTCAAACCTTAATCCAAAACCTTAAATTTCTTAAACCCTAACTTCAAATACAAAAACTCTAATTTCCCTAAAACCTAAACTGTAGCTCTAAAAAGCCTAATTTCCAGAACCCTAATATCCAGTAGCTATAACTTTAAAACCAAAAGCCCTTATTTTCCAAATTTCTTAAGTCCAATTTGCTTAAACCTAACCCCAAATGCTTAACCATAATTCTGAAATCATACTTTTTAAAGTTAAGACCCTAATTGAAAAAATTAAAAAACTTAGTTTTTTAGAAACCTTAATTCATTTAATAAAACCTTAATTTCATATATTTATTGTTGAATGTAATATTTAAATATCAGTTCTGATTATTTAACTTATTAATGCATGTTTGTGATGGATGATTTATTTTTATTTAATTTTATGATGAATGCTTGAATGTTTTGATTTATTTTGTTTTCAAGAATTGTAAGAGGTATGTTTTTACTTTGTGGGTTCCTCAGTTTTTATTATGTATTTTAATTTGTCTATTAGGGATTTGGGACTATTGTAAGAGATACATTTTCACCTATGGTGGGTGTCCCATTTTATTTATTTATCATTTTGGACATTGGACACTTGTAAATGCATGTTTCCATCCATAGATGGGTGCCTATTTATTATTTTGTTTGAACTTATTTTGATTTTAATACAATAATTCTTTATTTTAATATTCGCATGTAATATGGACAATATCATAATATTTAAGAATTTTATAATATCTAGACATGAAAAGGATGCCGGTTCCTTTAAACCGGGCATGATGGAGGTTCTTGGTCATTCTCACCTTCTCCATACGTACCCAACTTTTTGAATCCATTAGGGGATTAGGGATTCCTTAGGAATCGAGTTATCCACCCCTTTTTTTTTTCTCAGACTGTCATGGTGGCAACTCCATTTTCTTCAGATTTAGTCCTGTGTTCTCTAAGGCCCTAAGCAAAATAGTGACAAAGTCACAAGAGCTATTCCACCAGGAGTGGGAGTGAAAATCCCTGCTCACACCATCCTTGGACATCTAAGCAATCACCAAATAGCATTGGCCATATTAACTTCAAAATCTCATTAAAAAAAATTTAAATCCTTTGGCCCTTTGATTGATTTTTGTGAATCCCATTTAGCTTCCACCAAACCATGGGGATGTATGTTTTGTTTATTCTTGCTTGTTCAATTTTTTCTTATTTCTTCTAATGGTGACATTGATATATGAGTATTAGATATTTTGGATCGAATGGAGGGAGGATTTTCAGCAAGACCTTTGATTTTGGCTGAAACCTCGGTTGGGTTAGATTAGGTTAAGATTGGTTCTTCAAGAAGTTTGGCTAGAAGTCCATTATTACTTCAGGTAATTACCTAAACCTCCCTTTCAGGTTTTTAATTTAGGTCATCATTGCTGTAATTTTTTTCTAGTATGCCCTTGCAGGTGTTCAGAACTTGGAGCTTTTTTTATTTTTTTATTTTTTATTTTTATTTTGGTCCTAATTTTTTCCTAGACCTCCCTTGAAAGTTTTCAAAACTAGCAGACCGCCCTAATTTTTACCTAGGCTGCCTGTCACATCCGCTCACTATATTTATGTCTAGCAGTGATGTGCACAGCAAGATAAAGGATCTAGAGAGGGCATATCTGATGGTAGTTCCTAGAGAAGGCTATAGGACCAATGGGACCTAATTGAAGAAATGCAAAGTTTTGGGGAGGTGACTGTAATTTCCAAAAGTTGTACTGGAGGTTCTTAATAGTGCACATAACAGACTCCAAAAATGGAGAGTAGAGAAAAATTGGGCCGCAACGACGTGTAAAGTTTTTTCCAGGAAACGCCCCGTTAGAGAGAAACGAAGACATGTAGACTAGGGGCATTTTGGTCATTATTAATTAAAATTTATACATGAATCCAAAGCAGGAAATAAACACATGAGTGCGTAGAGGAGGTCGAGGGATTGAATATGAAACGATCATCAGTAGAAACGGAGCCCGGGCAAACCCGAGCAAAGAAAGGACCTAAAGGGAATTTTGTAAAAAGTTGAGGGCTTATTGATAAATTTTCAAAATGACATGGAAACCTAAAATAGACTTTAAAAATAGAAAGTAGAGGTCGAAAGGATCAAAACCATATGTAGTTTGCCTCGTGGAACTGTACGGTTTAAAAGTTACGATCGATTAATCGCCAGAGCGTAAAATGGGCCCGGTTCCATGTAGGTACCATATGGGTGACATGGAACAAATTGGGGTACTAAATGGGAAGAGGGACAAGTTGGAGGATTTAATTGGAAGAAAAATATAAATATCTTTTGATGGCCAATCATAATTAGCCATTTAGAATTTATTAAAAGAAGAAAAGTAAAAGGGATGGACAAATGGCCCTAAAGCATTCATTCACCCCAAAAGTGGACATCATTTCCACTATATATCATAGCAAGAAGAACACAAAATCTCCGCCAAAAACTCTCCCAAATCGTCGGCCTCCATAAGAAGAACACCAAAGAATTTCTAATTTTTGTCAAGTTTGATTCAAGTTCAATGTGAGTTTTAAGGTTTTAAAGCAAGTAGAATTCAATTCTAGTATCAATTTTAAGTATTTATATATCTATTGGAAGATTGGAAATTAGAGTTCATAAAGGTTGAATTTGGGGAAAGTTTGTAGGATGGTTAGAAAATGAATTTAATGGAAAAATATGTTGATCAATGATGAGAGATGGTTAATTTAGGTAGAAATTCATATGAATTTGGATGGTAGCTTATTGTTCTAAATTTCTAAGGTTTATGTTTAAGGTTGTGTTCTTGAAGTTCTTGAAGGAGAAACAAAGATTAAGGAAGGAGAAGAAGGAAAAGTAAAGGGGAATTAAAAGAACAAGGTTTGGTACTTTACCTTGGAAGAATTAATTTTCCTTTCATTTTCTTACCAAAACTTTATCTATGGAACCTTTGCTATGGATGCATAAAAGTGTTGTTTGAGTTTGAATTCAATTGTTGAGTGGTATTTTTAAATCCATGTGGTGATTGGGTTGTTTAAATTCAAATGAAATCTAATGTTTCCAATGATTTTGGTAAAAGAGTATATGAACTCCATTTAGTCCAAATTGATTTAAACAATCAAGTTATTTTAAAAGGGAAGTATCTAAGTCTTCATTAAATTATTAGGGAAGCTTTGAAATGGGTTTAAAATAGAAAAATAAACAATTTTGCACCAAATGAAAGTGTGGGCCGAATTGGTGCCCTTTGGGATCCAATTCTGGACCTAACTTTGGGCAGCCAGTTGAGGCAGCAAACGATGGAACTTTTCAACGAACTTTTACATGATATTAGTCAACATATGAAATAAGTTTCCTGTAAAATTTCAGCCAAAAATAAGATCATTTACCTGGTCAAATACATGACTGAAGTGGACTGAAATTTTGACAAAAACCCAGATTTTACTATTCATTTGGCGTTTGCCTTTTTCGTTGCCGATTTTACGTGCCGCGATACTATTCATTTGGTCAATTTGTGACCTTTTGAGGAGTGCTTTGAAATGTTTGATATGTTTATTGTGGATGTTAAATATGTAAAAAAAGGTAATGGTTTGACTAAAGAATGTGGTGCGCGGCGTAAATGGCAAAGCGCGATGGGAATTAAAATGATTTCTCGAGTCATTCTAAAATGAAGTTTGAGATTTAAATTGAATCATTTTAACCTTTATGCTCTGCTGGGTAGTTGGGGGTGGTAGATAAGGGTATGGTGCACTATACTAACTTATGCAGTACTACTCAATATTGTGATTGAATTGTTATGATCTGAACTCAATGGTGAGGGCCATTGAAGTCAGTGGTGAGGGCCATTGGTTATAACCAGGATGGTGAGGGCCATTCCTGTGATATGATAATGGTGGTGAGGGCCACCTATGTTACAGTGGTGAGGGCCACTGCCTTATCGCTATGGTTCCCTATATACCAGTAGAGCCAAAGTCCTGTTTTTTTTTAAACTACATAATGCAAAATGAGTTTGAATTATGGTTTTTACATTTGTTGAAAGCATATTTACACTGAATGTACAATAACTTCCATTAGTTTAATGTTGGTTGATTTTTTATTTAATTATTTCCTTTTATTTCAAATGCTTTCATGTTTTACTTTTATTTTCATTAGTAAAGTACCCACTGAGCGACATTGCTCAGCGAGTTAAGTTTTTCTTAACTCGTAGGTTCGGAGCAATAGCTAACTCTTGGGAAGCAACGACTAGACCCATAGCATCTCAGGGTAGATCTCTTAGTTTCCATTATGAGTTAACTAGTTGTGGCATGTATATGTATATATAAGATTGAGAATTACTATGTTACACTATACGTTAGTAGTATGTAATAATAATAAACCTCTACTTTATTTTGTACTAGAAGTGTGAATTCTTCTTGCAGGTTTGTAGTTGAGGTAGTTGAGGTTATAAGGGGGATTCATTGGGAGTGTATTGAGACTGATTGTGTTCACGTTGGTTTGTGTAAAAATGTTTTCAAAAATAAGAAAAACCAATTTTGTCGACACTTGGGACCCAATTTCTAGGAGAACCTCTGGCCAAATTTCTATAAAAACCGGAACTAAAATTTGACTAAGTAAAATTGGTAGCAACATTAGGTTAGTGTGGAGCCTCTACTCGGCTTACACATGTAGGCCGGGAAGGGGTGTTACAATTTTTTGTATCAGAGCTCCGGTTTAGTCGATTCTGGGTAATTAGTTGAACTAAACCTTAAATCTATGACATATAGGGTTAGGTTAGGGGTTCTAATTATGTAACTATACATGTGGGTAGTATTGTTAGTTATGTTACTCTAATTATAACAGGAGTAATTATGGGTGATCGAAACGATGAGATGAGGGAGCTGAGAATGGAAGTAGAGAGACTAAAGCAGATAATGCAGGAGCAAGATGATACCATAGAAATTCTGGCAGATCGAAGTATACAGGATCGTGAAGACCTGAGATTAAAACATGAGATGATTACCTCCTTGATAAGAGACGTGCAGATGTTAAAGGAGGACAGGCTTAGTCATAGAGTGGAGTTTGATAGTGCCTGTAGGAGCCTCGGGGTAGCACATAGAGAGATCCTTGCTTTGCAAGAGAGGGTCCAGGAGCTAGGCCAGCACTTACCTGGTGAAGCATCGCATGACCCAGAGTTTGATCCTGAGATAGAAGAGTATTTGTCTAACAGTGCCACCTCACCTAGGGCACCTACTCACTGAGCTTCGAGATGTGTTGCTTTTTGGAGGTTCTTTTGGTTATGTACATATGTAACATCGGGGTATCGTGTAAATATTGTATAGTAGTATGACATGATGATATAGTAGTAAGGAGTCCTAAATTTTGGAATGTACATAAGGGCTTTCTAGTAATGTAAATACTTTTGCTTGGAAATAAATAAAAGTTGTGTTGTATATGTGTTATTTAAGAGTTTTATTGTTATATACATGCCACCTAGGGTAATATAATGCTGTTGGGCTGGGTCGTTACTAATGATGGGATTGTATACATTTTGCTCTGTTCTTTAGATGTCGCGAGTAGCGCAGCGTGATATAGAGGAGGAGGTTGAGTCTCAGGCCTCCCGAACTGTAGAAACGCATGTATCAGAGATACCTGCATCTGAGCAACCACCAACTGATGCTCCTATCCCCAACGAAATGTTGCAACAAATGGCTGCCGTATTACGGCAGATAGCCGGCGCTGCCCCGGCACCACCACCAGCGCCAGCACCCATACCAGTACCTGTTGTAGGAGGGGAAAGGAAAGCCCCGATTGAAAAGAAAGTACAGGGCGAAGGAGTTTAGGGCCTGAAGGGACGATGATTCTTCTACAGCTGAGTATTGGCTGGAAGGAACAGTATGAGCCTTAGATCAGTTACAGTGTACTCCAAAGGAGCGAGTTGTGTGCGCTACTTCCTTATTAGTGGAAGAAGCGTATGTCTGGTGGGACACAGTCCAACAATGAGTTCCACCAGAGTAGAGGATATGGGACTTCTTTGTGAGAGAATTTAAGAGAAAGTTTATTTCTAAAACATATCTCAATGCCAGGAGGAAAGAGTTTCTACACTTGAAGCAGGGGCGAATGACAGTGACAGAGTATGAAAGGGAGTTCACCAGATTAAGCAGGTATGCTAAGAAAGCGATAGAAGACGAGGAAGATCGATGTAAACAATTCTTAGACTGATTGAATAATGAGATTAAGGTGTAGCTGATTGCTGCTCATTTAAGGAATTTTCTCTGTTAGTCACCCGAGCTATTGAAGTGGAGCAGTGTCAGTCTGATGAGAAGAATAGAAGACAGAATATGAAACAAAAGAGAGGTACCCAAAACTATTCGGGAAACTACCAATCATCAAGGAAGCGATTCCAAGGCAGTGGTTCCACGGGAGGCGGTCAACGCCGAGGTTATAGTCAGGGATCGAATCGCAGTGGCCCAAGTCAAGCCACCTCAGTCACTAGTACCGGACGATCCGGAAGAGGGCAAGGAAGAGGATTCAACCGAAGCAGAGGTAACTTTTCTACCTGTCCGAGAGGTAATGAAGGCGAAAATACTAATCTACGCTGTGATCAATGCGGACGCCGCCACACGGGAGAATGTTGGGATCGGACATTTACATGCTACATATGTGGATCTTTAGACCACCTTATGCGAGAGTGTCCCCAGTGAATGCAGAATCTACCTAGGGAGACTGAGGGATCGCAAGCGGCAGCAGGGCGAGGCCGAGGCAGAGGTAGGGGTGGAAATCCATCACGTGTGCAGTCTGAGACGGTGGATTGATCAGAAGTGAGGGCTCCTGCTAGAATGTATGCCATGAGGGGGTGAGAAGATGAAGAAACGCTATACTTGATTCCAGGTCAGTTGTCTATGTTTTGAGTTCTGCTTTACATTTTAATAGATCCGGGTTCTTTACACTCATATATATGCACAAAAAATGAAAAACTTGGGAACCTAAAGGTAGAATTAGAGGAAGAGGGAATATTAGTTACTAGCCCATTAGGGAGTGAGGTGATTACGAGGAAGGTAGTGAAAGATTGCCCCGTGGAGATACACGGACGTATCTTTTGGGGATACTTATTTGAATTACAATTTCAAGAATTCGATGCTATCCTTGGGATGGATTGGTTGGCCAAACACGATGCACTGGTTGACTGTAAACAGAAGAGAGTTACTCTGCATACATCAGACGGCGACGAAGTGACCTTAGTGGGAAAGAGGAAGGACTATCTAACTAACATCATTTCCGCTGTGACGGCTAAGAAGTTAGTGCAAAAAGGCTGCGAGGCATACCTATTATGCGCGTTAGAAGCAAAAGAAGAGGCACCGAAGCTACAAGATATACCTACTGTTTGCGATTTCCCTGACGTATTTCCTGACGATTTTCCCGGATTACCACCTAAATGAGAGGTGGAATTCACCATAGACGTGTACCCGAGAGCTGCACCAGTATCCATCACACCTTACCGAATGGCGCCAGTGGAGCTAAAAGAACTAAAGGTACAGCTACAGGAACTTTTAGACAAGGGGTTCATTAGGCCAAGCATGTCACCATGGGGAGCGCTAGTATTGTTCGTGAAAAAGAAAGACGGATCCCTAAGGTTGTGTGTGGATTACCGTCAACTCAATAAGCTGACCATCAAGAACAAGTATCCGCTACCTCGCATAGATGATTTGTTTGATCAACTCAAAGGTGCTGGAGTCTTTTCGAAAATCAATCTACGATCGGGTTATCATTAATTGGGGATCAAAGATGAAGACATACTAAAAACTGCATTCAGAACTCGCTATGGACATTATGAATTCATTGTTATGCCTTTTGAATTAACGAACGCACCTGCAATATTCATGGATCCGATGAACAGAATCTTCCACCCGTATTTGGATCAGTTCGTGGTTGTATTCATTGACGACATATTGGTGTATTCAAAGAATCGAGAGGACCATGATTGTCACCTTAGGATTGTATTGCAAACTCTGCGAGAGAAACAGTTATACGCTAAATTCAGCAAATGCAAATTTTGGTTGGAAGAAGTAGCATTCTTGGGACATATTGTAACGGCAGAAGGAATAAGTGTCGATCCCAAGAAAATAGAAGCAGTATTGGAATGGAAGCCACCTAAGATAGTAACGGAAGTCCGTAGTTTCTTGGGGTTAGTAGGATATTATCAGAGATTTGTCAAAGGGTTTCTATGATCACTGCACCTATGACCAAGCTACTTCAGAAGAATACCAAATTCCGGTGGACCGACGCTTGCCAACGGAACTTTGAAAGGTTGAAGCAAAAACTTAATGAAGCGCCCATTCTTATACAACCCGAATCAGGAAAAGATTTTGTGATCTATAGCGATGCATCCCACATCGGGTTAGGTTGCGTATTGATGCAAGAGGGCAAAGTCATTGTGTATGTCTCTCGACAGCTCAAGCCATACGAAAAGAATTATCCCACACATGACTTAGAACTAGCAGCGATTGTTTTGGCTTTCAAGACGTGGAGGCACTACTTATACGGGGAAAAGTGTTGCATTTATACGGATCATCAAAGCTTGAAGTACCTACCCACGCAGAAAGATTTAAACCTGCGACAGCGAAAATGGATGCAATTGTTAGCCAACTACAACTATATGATTAACTATCACCCGGGCAAAGTGAATGTCGTAGCAGATGCACTTAGTAGGAAGTCAATGCAAGCGCTATGTGCTATGAGGGTAGAATTAGAGCCCACAGAAGATGGAGCTATCTTTGCAGAAATGCACGTGCGACCTACCTTACATCAACAAATATGTGAGGCTCAGAAGGAAGATGAACAATTGAAGAAGTGGAGTCAACAGGCGTAGGAGAATTCATCAGGAGTTTATCAAATTTGTCCAGATGGTATCCTATACTACAAGAAGAGAATGGTAGTACCTAAGTCCGAGGAACTGAAGAAACAGATTTTGCAAGAAGCTCATAACAGTCCTTACACAATGTATCCGGGAGCAACAAAAATGTACTGGGACTTGAAGGAGTATTACTGGTGCCCAGGAATGAAAAGAGACATCGTGGATCACGTGACGAAGTGTCTGATTTGTCAGCAAGTGAAAGCGAAACATCAACTACCCTCAGGACTACTACAACCTATCACGATTCCAACCTGGAAATGGGATTGTATTACTATAGATTTTGTCACAGGATTGCCTATGACTAGGGACAAACATGACGCGATCTGGGTAATCGTGGATCGGCTTACTAAGTCCACTCATTTCTTACCAGTACGTGTGGATTACTCGCTAGATAAGTTGGCAGACTTGTACATCAAAGAGATCATACATCTCCACGGAGTTCCAACTTCAATCATATCAGATCGAGATCCACGCTTTACGTCAAATTTTGGCAGAAGTTCCAAATAGCCCTTGGGACTCGAATGTACCACAGTACAGCATTCCATCCCCAGACAGACGGACAGTCAGAAAGAGTGATTCAAGTTTTGGAAGATATGATGCGGGCGTGCGTTTTAGAATTTAAAGGCAGCTGGGACAAACACCTGAGCTTAATGGAATTCGCGTACAACAACAGCTATCAATCCAGCATACAAATGGCTCCTTACGAAGCACTGTACGGTCGGAAATGTAGAACTCCAGTTTGCTGGACAGAATTGAGCGAGGAAAAGATGTTGGGGCCAGACATAGTTAAGGAAACTGAGGAAAAGGTAGAGATCATTCAAGACCGATTAAAAGTAGCGGCGGAAAGGCAAAAATCATACGCGGACCTAAAGAGGAAAGACATACAGTTCGAGGTCGGCAACAGAGTATTTCTCAAAGTCTCTCCTTGGAAGAAGGTGTTACGATTTAAACAGAAAGGCAAGCTAAGCCATAGATTCATCGAGCCATATGAGATCATCAAACGGGTAGGTCCGGTAGCTTACCAGTTGGCATTACCACCCGAATTAAGTAAAATACATGATGTTTTCCACGTTTCAACGCTAAGGAAGTATCGTTCAGATCCAACCCACGTCATACAAGCTCAAGACATCAAGATTCAGCCAGACCTGGCATATGAGGAAGAGCCGGTAGAAATTTTAGCACGGAAAATCAAAGAGTTGTGGAATAAGAAGATTCCATTGGTCAAAGTGCTTTGGAGGAATCACAAAGTAGAAGAAGCTAAATTGGAACGCGAAGAAACTATAAGGAAGCAGTACCCATATTTATGTCCACCTGATGGGCTTTGGGACAAAGCCTAAATTAACGAGGGAGGAACTATCACATCTGCCCACTGTATTTATGTCTAGCAGTCATGTGCACAGCAAGAGAAAGGATCTGGAGAGGGCATCTCTGATGGCGGTTCCTAGAGAAGGCTATAGGACCAATGGGACCTAATTGAAGAAATGCAAAGTTTTGGGGAGGTGACTGTAATTTCCAAAAGTTGTACTGGAGGTTCTTAATAGTGCACATAATAGACTCCAAAAATCGAGAGTAGAGAAAAATCAGGCCGCAACAACGCGTAATGGTTTTTCCAGGAAACGCCCCGTTAGAGAGAAACGAAGACATGTAGACTAGGGGTATTTTGGTCATTATTAATTAAAATTTATACATGAATCCAAAGCAGGAAATAAACACATGAGTGCGTAGAGGAGGTCGAGGGGTTGAATATGAAACGATCGTCAGTAGAAACGGAGCCCGGGCAAACCCGAGCAAAGAAAGGACCTAAAGGGAATTTTGTAAAAAGTCGAGGGCTTATTGGTAATTTTTCAAAATGACTTGGAAAGCTAAAATAGACTTTAAAAATAGAAATTAGAGGTCGAAATGATCAAAACCATATGTAGTTTTCCTGTGGAACTGTACGATTTAAAAGTTACGATCGATTAATCGCCGGAGCGTAAAATGGGCCCGGTTCCATGTAGGTACCATATGGGTGACATGGAGCAAATTGGGGTACCAAATGGGAAGAGGGACAAGTTGGAGGATTTAATTTGAAAGAAAAATATAAATATCTTTTGATGGCCAATCATAATTAGCCATTTAGAATTTATTAA
Organism: Garcia nutans; assembly: GCA_947685225.1. Taxonomy (NCBI): domain Eukaryota; kingdom Viridiplantae; phylum Streptophyta; class Magnoliopsida; order Malpighiales; family Euphorbiaceae; genus Garcia; species Garcia nutans. The sequence goes on from CANTUV010000044.1 coordinate 25,905,776, forward strand.
AAGAAGAAAAGTAAAAGGGATGGACAAATGGCCCTAAAGCATTCATCCACCCCAAAAGTGGACATCATTTCCACTATATATCATAGCAAGATGAACACAAAATCTCCCCCAAAAACTCTCCCAAACCGTCGGCCTCCATAAGAAGAACACCAAAGAATTTCTAATTTTGGTCAAGTTTGATTCAAGTTCAAGGTGAGTTTTAAGGTTTTAAAGCATGTAGAATTCAATTCTAGTATCAATTTTAAGTATTTATATATCTATTGGAAGATTGGAAATTAGAGTTCATAAAGGTTGAATTTGGGGAAAGTTTGTAGGATGGTTAGAAAATGAATTTAATGGAAAAATATGTTGATCAATGATGAGAGATGGTTAATTTAGGTAGAAATTCATATGAATTTGGATGGTAGCTTATTGTTCTAAATTTCTAAGGTTTATGTTTAAGGTTGTGTTCTTGAAGTTCTTGAAGGAGAAACAAAGATTAAGGAAGGAGAAGAAGGAAAAGTAAAGGGGAATTAAAAGAACAAGGTTTGGTACTTTACCTTGGAAGAATTAATTTTCCTTTCATTTTCTTACCAAAAATTTATCCATGGAACCTTTGCTATGGATGCATAAAAGTGTTGTTTGAGTTTGAATTCAATTGTTGAGTGGTATTTTTAAATCCATGTGGTGATTGGGTTGTTTAAATTCAAATGAAATCTAATGTTTCCAATGATTTTGGTAAAAGAGTTTATGAACTCCATTTAGTCCAAATTGATTTAAACAATCAAGTTATTTTAAAAGGGAAGTGTCTAAGTCTTCATTACATTATTAGGGAAGCTTTGAAATGGGTTTAAAACAGAAAAATAAACAATTTTGCACCAAATGCAAGTGTGGGCCGAATTGGTGCCCTTTGGGATCCAATTCTGGACCTAACTTTGGGCAGCCAGTTGAGGCAGCAAACGATGAAATTTTTCGACTAAATTTTACATGCAATTAGTCAACATATGATATAAGTTTCCTGTAAAATTTCAGCCAAATATAAGATCATTTACCTGGTCAAATGCATGACTGAATTGGACTGAAATTTTGATGAAAACCCAGATTTTACTATTCATTTGGCATTTGCCTTTTTTCGTTGCCGATTTTACGTGCCGCGACACTATTCATTTGGTCAATTTGTGACCTTTTGAGGAATGCTTTGAAATGTTTGATATGCTTAGTGTGGATGTTAAATATGTAAAAAAAGGTAATGATTTGACTAAAGAATGTGGTGCGCGGCGTAAATGGCAAAGCGCGATGGGAATTAAAATGATTTCTCGAGTCATTCTAAAATGAAGTTTGAGATTTAAATTGAATCATTTTAACCTTTATGCTCTGCTGGATAGTTGGGGGTGGTAGATAAGGGTATGGTGCACTATACTAACTTATGCAGTAATGCTTGATATTGTGATTGAATTGTTATGATCTGAACTCAATGGTGAGGGCCATTGAAGCTAGTGGTGAGGGCCATTGGATGGTGAGGGCCATTCCTGTGATATGATAATGGTGGTGAGGGCCACCTATGTTACAGTGGTGAGGGCTACTGCCTTATCGCTATGGTTCCCTATATACTAGTAGAGCCAAAGTCCTATTTTTTTTAAACTACGTAATGCAAAATGAGTTTGAATTATGGTTTTTACATTTATTGAAAGCATATTTACATTGAATGTACAATAACTTCCATTGGTTTAATGTTGGTTGATTTTTTATTTAATTATTTCCTTTTATTTCAAATGCTTTCATGTTTTACTTTTATTTTCATTGGTAAAGTACCCACTGAGCGACATTGCTCAGCGAGTTAAGTTTTTCTTGACTCGTAGGTTCAGAGCAGTAGCTAACTCTTGGGAATCAACGACCAGACCCACAGCATCTCAGGGTAGATCTCTTAGTTTCCATTATGAGTTAACTAGTTGTGGCATGTATATGTATATATAAGATTGAGAATTACTATGTTATACTATACGTTAGTAGTATGTAATAATAATAAACCTCTACTTTATTTTGTACTAGAAGTGTGAATTCTTCTTGCAGGTTTGTAGTTGAGGTAGTTGAGGTTATAAGGGGGATTCATTGGGAGTGTATTGAGACTGATTGTGTTCATGTTGGTTTGTGTAAAAATGTTTTCAAAAATCAGAAAAACCAGTTTTGTCGATACTTGGAACCCAATTTCTAGGTGAACCTCTGGCCAAATTTCTGTAAAAACCAAAACTAAAATTTGACTAAGTAAAATTGGTAGCAACATTAGGTTAGTGTGGTGCCTCTACTCGGCTTACACATGTAGGCCGGGAAGGGGTGTTACACTGCCTTTGTGGGTTTTCAACCTAGTGAGCCTTTTTTTTTACAATTTTTCTTCTTTTCAGATCTGACTACAGTAATGCTTCTGCTTGCTTGAAACCCCAGCTATGGATTATACTAGATATCTTCCATGACACCATTCTGCGAGGAAATTGCTTCATCTAGCTTCTTCATAAGCTGAGTGGTTGATTATATCCATTCACAAGTTGTAATCAACATCCGTTGGTTGGTACATTGGTGGAAGATTACCCATGTCACCATTCAAACGTATCTGATATAAGTTCCTCTGTTTTTCTCTACCAAGGAACTTACTATGATCCTCATCAACTTGACCACTGGTGTAGAACCGAGCCTCTAGGTTCTGATTTCACTCTTGATTTGGACATGCCTCTCTTGACTAAAGCCTTCTTGGATTGACTGAGGTAGAGCTCACCTTCATGTAACACTTACCGACTTCCATGAATTCTACATTTGTCAGTTCTTTAGATAAAATGATGTTAGGATGGATAATAAAAGATGTTTTCCTTCATTTTTAATTTGTCATCACTTTTTGCTATTTTTTCATTTATTTTACCCTGTTGGTTAGATATTCGAAATAGTATTTATAGAATAGTTTTATGACTAACTTTGTCTCATTAAATTGGGAATAACCATAAATATAAATCCAGCATACACAAGATCACTCCTGTCGCCAACCACCCCTTTCATATTTTCTAATTTACAATTTTCTCTCATTTTAGCCCTAATTGTTGCGTAGCCTACCCTTTTAGATTTTTGAAACTAATGGGTTGCTCTAACTTTTGCCTAGGCCATCCTTTCGGATTTTCAATCTAGCGAACTAATTTTATTTTATTACTTTATTATTGTTATTATTTATTTATTTTAAACATAAAACCTCTTTAACCTATTAATGTTCACTAGTTTGCTATTCTCATTCTCATCCATCTCTAACAACTAGACAACACCCTTTTTCAATAGTTCTTTCACAACATATGGTCCTTTCCAACTTGGTATAAACTTCCTTCTTGGATCAGGAACATTAGACTTGCATTGCTTTAAAACTAAGTCCCCGGTTTTAAGTCTCATGATTCTAACTCTTCTATTGCGAGCTCGTGCTATCTTCCTTTAGTATAGCTGGTAATGATACAATGCCTTCAAGCTTCTCTCTTCTAATAAAACCAGCTGCGTCTATCTACTTATTACCCATTCTCCATTCACTTGAGATATCATTAGCAATGAATCATCAAAAACCTGCATTCTATCAACCCTCATTATCAATAAGGTTTCCAAACCAAAGATACATACTTCATACTCTACCATATTGTTGGTTATCTTAAATCTCAAATTCTTAGCTAAAGGGATAAGTTCCCCTTCTGGTGATTTCAATATTACTCCTAAACTAGCTCCCTTTCTGTTCACTGCTCCATCAAAATAAAAGTTCCATTCTTGCACTTCTATAATCTCAAAATATTCATCTAGATATTCAAAAGTTATTTCCTCGCTATCAAGTAGTAGTTGTTGAGCCAGGAATTCTGCTACTGTTTTTCCCTTAATGGTTTTTCTAGTAATATATTTGATCTCAAACTCTTTTAAAATTATTAACCACTGGCCATACTTCCTAATTATTAAAGGTGTCTCTCTCAAATATTTCACTGGATCCATCCTGGAAATTAGTTGAACACTATAATACTGAAAGTAATGTGGCAACTTCTTTGATGACCAAATAACAACAATATAAGTCTTCTCAATGATATTATACTTAATCTTATAAGGTAGAAGTTCTCTGCTTAAAAAAGAAAATTCCATACTCAACTCCTAATTCATATGCTTGGCCCAACATTGTCCCTATTAATTCTTCTTCTACTGCTAAATATAGTATCAATGGTCTACCGAGTTTAGGTGGTTTTAAGGTAGGTGGATTCAATAAATGCTCTTTTATATGCCTAAAAGCCTTATGAAACTCCTCATTCCACTCAATTGGCTAGTTCTTTTTTAAGTAATTTAAAAATAGGTTCACAAATTGTTATGAGTTTTGCAATGAACCTATTGTGAGAGGGGATTTTTGCCCCCACTCCAGATGGAATGGTTTTTACAACTTCGTCATTGTTAGGCTCTAGGCCTTAGAGAACACCAGTCTAAATCTGAAGAAATATGAAGAATAAAAGTCATCAACTAGAGGGGCTAGGAAGCTAGAAAGGGGTGGATGACTTGATTCCTAAGGAATCCCTAACCCCTACTAGGTTCAAAAAGTTGGGTGCACATGGGGAAGATGAGAATGACCCATCACGCCCATAGAGCTCTGTTTATTAGAATCGGCCTCCTTTTCAAATCTAAATAATATTTAATTCTTAATTATTATTATATGCAATTTAAAGAAAATAAACATTCATTATATCTTTGAAATAAATCAAATAAAATAGGCACCCATCTAAAGATGGAAACATGCCCTTATAATGTCCAAATATCCATAGAATTAAATAAATAAAATAAGACACCTGGTAAAAGGTGAAAACATATCATTTACAATCATCCCAAAGCCTTAAACGTAAAAGAAATATAAAAAAGAAATAAGGCACCCATAAAGTGGAAACATGCCTTTTACATTGTCCTCAAAATCCAAACAATTAAGAAAATATAATTGAACTATTCATAGAGAATAATTGATTTAAACATTCAACTCATTCATTATAGACAATTAATTTAAACATGCAATTAAACATAAAAACTAGAGTTTCAATTGATGTAATTAGGTTAAATTATGGCTTGAAAATACAATGATGGTTTTAATAGCAAAATTAGGGTTTTTAACCTACAAATAGGGTTTGGGAGATTAAATTAGGGTTTTAAAGCTAAATCTAGGGTTTAGAAGGTTAAATTGGGGTCTTGAACCAAAATTAAGGGTTTTAGGTTTTTAAATATGTAAACTAGGGTTTTATGTACTTTTAAGGCTAAAACACACAAAATAGGGTTTTGAAAATAAATTAAGGCTAAAATATGCAAATTAGGGTTTTAGAAAGGAAGTTAGGGTTCCAATCTTAGAATTTACGGTTTTACATGTAAAACTAGGGTTTGGGTTTACAACTTGCACAACTAGGATTTGTTCATGCAAATTAAGGTCTTCAACCTAAAACTAGAGTTTGTTCAAGGAAATAAGGGTTTTAAATTATGAAAATAAAGTTAAAATATGTTGTGGATGGTTTTTGTTGGATTACTGGATGATACTTGCAAAATTAAATTAATGTATAAGTGAACAATTAACTTAAACAACATTAATGAATGAGGATGATGAATATAAATCAAGTAGGATAATTAATAAATCATGCAAGCATTGTCGGCCCCACCAAGATGATATTGTTAAACTAAGCTTACAGTTTGAATATTTGGAAAGTCTGGATTAACTGATTTCTCGGCTGAACTTTAACAATTTTGAAATTGCTCAGCTATTGCCTCAATTCTACTTTTTAATATTCTGTTTGAATTGCTTTTAATCATGGCTACTAACCCAAGGTTCTGCCAATTTTTTAATCATTGTGGTTGCCCCTTACTGCCTCTTTAATCTTAGTATTTATTATAGGACAATCTTAGGGTTAAACAAGTTTACCAATCTTAACCCTATCCGAATCCTTCGTAATTTAGGATACTAAACTCAGTCATGTCAAATTCAACTCTGATTAATTTGATATGATCTTATGCTCATGTCGAATTGGGCCATGTCCAATTCGACATGAGCAAGTGTTGATGTTGAATTGGTCAAGTCCAATTCGACATGAGCAAGTGCTCTTATCGAATTGGGCTATCTAATTCAATATGAGAATGGCTCATACTGAATTAAAGAGAGGATATGAGGACTAGCTAAAAAATAGTTCAATATATAAGGGCTAGTTAAAAATAGCTGAATTTTTTGCAAGATTAATTTTTTTTTATGAAGCAAAGAACTAAAAGAATGGCTATAAGAAAGCCAGAACTCTCAGATGATAGAAGGTTAGCATAACCATTAAAAAATAGAATAAATTACTAAAAGAAAGCCAGAACTCTCAGATAATAGGAGATTAGTAGAATCCATTAAATAATAGAACAAGTGGCTAAAAGAAAGCCAAAATTTTCAAATGACAGAAGGTCAATCGAGCTAGAAGAGCTGAAGTGGATCTAGTTTTTCTTGACTCTTTAAAGCATCCAAAATAGCACGAGTCTAGAACCTAAACCAAATATCGGGTCTAGAACCTAAACCAAATCTCAGGTCCAAAACCCAAACCAAGTCTCAAACCCTGAACTCAAATCAAGTCTCGGGTCTAGAATCCAAATCAAATCACGGGTCCAAAACTCAAATTAAGTCTCCAGTCTAGAATCTAAATCAAATCACGGGTCTAAAACCCAAACTAGGAGGTTGTAGGTCCAGAACACACCCTCATCCGAGATCAGCTTAAAGGCATATTGATTTTCACTCTCTAAATGAATCTAAGATCATTCAAGCAGGACCCAAAACTATAGACCCTTAATTTTGGCCCTAAACAAGTTTGATCCTAATTAAAAGAGACCAAGCCAAATTCAGTCCGATTTGAAAAGCTTACACTATAAAAAAGGCTTCTTTGGCAGCCAATTTAGAGAGGCGGTCTATAAAACTGCCTCTAAACATATAGTTAATATATATAAATAAGAAAAGATGTGTTTAAAAGTTTCACTGCTATGTTAAGAGGAAATTTTGGGGTCGTGGTCTTTTATAACATGAAAAGAATTTTATTCACTCTAAACTATGGGCTTTACTCTTTATGCCTTTTCCATTTGAAATTTCATCTAATATGATCTACTATTGCATTTTCTGAAATCCCTAAAGATTTGAAATATGTCATCTTCAATTATCGTATTTTCTAAAATTTAGGATTTCTCTCTCTGATCAACCTAGGCAACAATTCCTTGGTTGCTTTTTTAGGTTTTTGTTTGCTTATTTCATCAATATGCCATTTTTGAGATTTGTTTTTTGTATTTTTCTTTATTTTCATTATAGCATTGTTTGATTTTGATGGTTATTTCTTATATATATTTATTTTGTGTTTAATTGTTATATGCTTAGCAAGGGGAAAAATAAAATTTGATTGTTATCATCAATAAAGTGGTCTGTAGGTTGATTAAAAATAATATGTATGTAATTTGTTTATAAATACCATATAAATTAGGAGGAGGAGGAGGATTATTATCTCAGAATCCCATCACTTGATTTCATACATAATTCTTTTTGTTTTTTCAAATTTCTTGAATTTAAGCAGAAAGGACTTGGAAGATATATAAAAAATTAGTAATATAAAAGTGATGAGTGTATATAAATAGTTTAGGATTATCTTAGAAACCCATCATCCAATTCAACCAAGTCACAAAAGCATGTATGTAAGTTCACTTATGCTCTATTTTTTTTTCCTAATCCTCTTTCCCTGTTAGTACAATATATTACTTTCTGAGAACATGTTAGGCATAACAACTTTAATTCTCTTTCATGTCATATTAGTAATGTTTATTCAATTCTTATAAAGGACTTGTAGTTGATAAGTAATAGACAGTGCTATTTGTTATTTTTAAGGACGTTAGGCTTTGGTTGTAAAAGTATCAGGATATTATCAAGGTGGACTTTTCTATTCTATTTCAGCTTTTTAATAATGATGGTGTGTGTGTGTATATATATAGTAGAATATTTTTTATTTTAATTTTTTCTAACAATAACTAAGAACTTTCATATTATTTTGCTCTGCATGACTGTGTGCACTTGATTACATATTAGCTTATTTGTATTTATTTTCTAAAGCTGTTATTATGCTAATATATAATGCATCCTTAATTTAATTATCAATGCCAAATTAATTAGGGAATAAACCTATTCTAAAAAAAGACACTTCTTATAGTTGGAGCAAAGTTAGAAATTATAATGATGGAAATGCCTCAACATATTGAAGGTAACTTGTTGCTTAACATCTTCAAAGTTTATTTAATTTTATATTGTGGCTATATCTTTTTTCAGTGTAGGATGCCGTTTCTAATATCTATTTTTAGTGTAGAATGCAATTTTTGTTGCTTAACATCTTTCACGTTTTATTTGCAATTTTGTGCTATGGCTACATCTTTTTTCATTGTAGGATGTTTTTTTTATGAGTTTAAGTTGTGAGAAACTTTCTGCATTTAGATTGGCAAATGATTAACTTTATTAACTTTACCTTGTTCTTTTTGATGGAAAATTCTTAAAAAGATTAAAAAACTTTACATCCCAATTGCTACTGATGTACATGAAACCATTGAGATAACCACTTGGTTGTGAGCTAATATTTCTTGAGTTGAGTTTTTCTTTTATGAAATCAATAGACTATCTGAAAATCAAAGACCGATTTCATAGAATTGCATTTTGCATCTTGTTTTGTATAGAATTGATACAATATAATGATGTCATTCTTATGTCAAAGCCAAAATTTTTGTTTAATTTAAAAGTTCTTATATTATAAATTTTAATATTTTAATTTTGCAATTTTGTCAGGTTGGTGCGTCAAATGATCACCAATACATACTTTCTCCCAACTTTAACTCTTCTGATTTGAGCTACAATTTTCGAGCAAATAATTAGTTATTAATTTGTGTACTTTTACTTTTAAATTATTATGGTTATTGAGATTTTGTGAATCTATGACAATATAACTGATTAGAATCTTTTAAATGAAAAGTTTTAATTATAATTTAAAATATTGCTATTCTATTACTTTTTTTTTCAGTAATATGATGTTATGTTGAATTATAATATACTTTGAGTGAACATGATTAAGTAGATATGATTGAAAGGATAAACAATAAATTAATTATCAATAAAATTTTTCTGATAAAAAATTATCAACAAAATGGTGTAAACAGTTTTGCTTCATATGTGTAGATAATAGTTGCATTTAAAATAAAGTGGTAATGCATTTAACCAACCATAGCATATATTGGAAAAATACTAGATACAATGTAGGGGCGGTTCTAAATGCTCCTAAAAATTAAACTCAATCATTGTCCCTTGTTTTTTTGGGGCATTGAAAACTACCTTTACAACATTAGTAGAGGTGGTTTGAACCGCCTCTATATAACAACCTCTATACGAAAATATAGCCCGACGAATCTTAAAATCGCCCCTAAAGAGTAGAGACAGTGGGAAAAAAGGCGATTTTATGGTGGTGCCTCTACATCTTCTTGAGCCGATTTAAACTATCCCTACAAAGCATTTAGACCACCTCCAAAGGTATGTATTGTTATTGTGTTAAGCCTAGTTCAAAGCATGGCTCACACCGAATTGGACCCAACTAGATTAATTTTGACTTTGGATCGGACCTATTCGAACATTAAAAATTGGACTAAGCATAATTGGGGCATTTTAAAATTAGATTGATCAAATTCAAGGCTTTAAACTAGGTTTAAGATTTTCAAATTGGACTGAATTTGGCTTGGCCTATTTTAATTGGGATCAGACTTGTTTAGGTCTAAAATTAAGGGTCTACAATTTGCCCCATGCATGAATGATCTTGAATTCATTCAGAGAGTGAAAAGCAATATGCCTTTAAGCTAATCTCAGATGAGGGTGTGTTCTAGACCCTCAACCTGCTAGTTTGGGTTATGGACCCACGATTTGATTTGGGTTTTGATCCCATGACTTCATTTGGGTTCTGGAGCCATGATTTGATTTAGGTTCTGGGAGTCTAGATTTGGGTTCTAGACCTGAGACTAGGTTTGGTTTCTTGACCTGATACTTGGTTTGGATTTTGGACCTAAGACTTGGTTTTGATTTTGAGCCCAAGACTTGGTTTGGTTTTTAGACTCGATACTCGATTTGAGTTTTGGACCAGATATTTGATTTGGATTTTGGACCAGAGATTTGATTTGGGTTATAGACACGAGACTTAGTTTGGGTGATGGACTTGAGATTTGGTTTGGGTTCTGGACCTGAGACTTGATTTGGGTTCTAGACCCGTGCTATTCTAGATGCCATAAAGAGTCAAGAAAAACCATATCAACTTCAGCTCATCTAGCTTAATTGATCTTTTATCATTTAAGAACTTTGGATTTCTTTTAGTCACATATTCCATTCTTTAATGGATTCTACTGACCATCTGTCATCTGAGAGTTTTGACTTTTTTCTATCCATTTATTCCATTCTTCAATGGATTATGCTGACCTTCTATCATCTGAGTGTTTTGGCTTTCTTTTAGCCATTCTTTCAGTTCTTCGCATTGCAAAAAAAAATTAGCTTGCAAAAAATTTAGCTATATTTAGCTAGCCCTGATGTATTTAGCTATTTTTTAGCTAGCCCTCATATCCTCTCTTTGCCTCTTGTATGGCAAAATATTAAAAGTCTAAAAATGTTTCGAACATGTATAAAATAAAAATTGAAAGGATAAGCTTTGCCCTCTATGTAGACTCAAATCGATGTAGGCTCTAACTAATGTTTGTATTTTTTGTGGTTCTTTACACAAGCATGCATTTCTACTATTTGCAAAATGACTAGATCTTTCTCAAACAATGGGCTTTCCATGCCCCCTTATTCCATATCTACTTCATGTTTGCTTTATGGAGTATTGTTGTTCACTTTTATAAAGAATGGGCAACACAAGACAACAAAATATAATGTGATATGCTCATGTATGCATGATATCCATGAATAATACTTACAATGATTAGCTTCCAGACCTAAGCATTAGGCCAATGCACTACCATTGGTTCCTTCTAGATTCTCATTCAAGTCTTACATTAAAGCACTAGAAGACTTCACATTTATGGATTTTGTCTCCAAGATGTTGAAATTATGAGTGGTGGGGGCCTAAGTAGCATATTTAGAGACACGAGAGACATCCATTTCAACACATTTGGTTGGAAACTTCTTCATGATATGACCTTGCAAGTGATCCTATCATTAGCCCACTTTTGCCCAATATATCCTTTGAGGTTTGACAATACAACACACTTCCTTAAACTTGAAGGCTTGTATGACAAAAACACTTCTTTTTCAAATTTGCAAATCACATTTTGGCTTTGTCAAATCAATGTCATTATACCTCAGAGCTCAATTTTCTAAATTAAAATATTTATAACATGACAACCCTAGTTACTGTACTAAACTTGGGAATCATTCTTATTTAAGTATGAACTATTACACTTCAAATAGGTGCATACACATTACTTGGCCAAAGCTCTCATTGAGTTTAAATATTGTCTATCTCATATGCATGCTTATTCAAACAGTCTCAACTAATAGACTCTACCTACCAAAAGAGATCACAAGGTCTTTAATAAACTTGAAATGGCCTCTATAAGGGACATGGGTTAAGTAAAGGTCATTTTTAAGCTAGAGCTAATGTGACACTGCTGACAAATCTTCGTACTATAAACTTTTATTTGAAACCATATGCTATTAAGGTATTCTTAAACTCTAGGCATTATTTCCATCTTCTAGGTGTCTTGCTTCATGAAAAGCTCACATTCTTAGTGGAAATCTTGATTTGATTAAGATGATCTTTGCTTTTGCAAAATGTTTGAAGCCCTTATTTCTCTTCCTAAGTTTGAAACCCTTATTGTTCTTCCCTTTTCTTCTTTTCCTCCCTTTTTTTTTATCTTTTCTTTTTTTTTATTTCTTTTTCTTTATTTTTCTTTTCTTTCCTTTTTTTGTTTTGACTTTTTCTTTCTCCTTTTTTTATTTTTTTATTCCTTTTGTTTTTTTATTTTGACTTTTTTCTTTCTTTCTCTCTCTTTTTTTTGTTTTTATTTTTTTTGGATCCTAGTTCTAAAAGTGTTATATTGTTTTGCACCATTTAATGCTTCTGACTATGGATGAATGGAGCGGGATGAGTCTGCTTTCAGTATGGATGAATCCTTTGTTACCCTCACTTTATCTCAATGATTAAGGAGAAAAAATATTAGGCGTAGTTCAGGTACAGTTCAACTATCTTTATGGTCTTGACTATGCATTATCTTCTTTGATCTTCTTTGGCCCTTAGTTTCTCAGTGATCATCAGACTTGTTATAAATGTCACCACAATTCAAGGTAGGTTATCGATCTTACAAGCCAATAAAAAGCAAGTTAAAATCTTATGAAAGCTCAAGGAGACAAATTAGGGAATGATATTTACAGGGTGGATACTAGTCGTTGGCTCATCAAATAATGCTTAGATCATTTCTCCCCTAAATAAGTTGAGTTCAATTTCATCTCAAAAGTTTGTCAAAGCATGCTCTATGATTAACTAGGACCTAGACACTCATAATTAGGCAAGAGCCCTCTCTAAGTAAGTATGCACAGATTAATGCTATAGAACAACTCTCTCACCTAGTAAAGTCATTCAAATTATGATGCGTAGATACATTAATTTATGAATATCAAGTTAGGTTCATCATTGGTTGAGAACCAAAATGAACAAAGATCAACAAAAACATAAATATAACAAAAATAATTATTTGCAATAATATTAATTAAAAAACAATTGATCTAAAAAACTAAAGAAAGAAAATCAAATGAGAACCATATAAGCTAAGGGAAGTTTGTTGAATTTGAGTCGAAGACACTTCATCTACTTGAACATGTCAGGGGTGAGGATCTTTCCATCATCAGTGAGGCTCTATATTTCATGCCTTTTAGATGTAGCCAGTGAATCCTAGATACTGATGCTAGTTTGGGTCCTTTTCAATTGCTTAAGGATAACATCATCTTCTTCTTCTTTCCTTTCCATCTTAACATGCTTCCCTTTGTTAGCCTCTACTTTTTTTGGAGAAGCCCTATCATAAGGTTTTCCAGAGTGGGAATTTTGCTCTTCTTCTTCTAGTTTAGACCAAGCCCACTCTTCTTCTTTATATTTTAATTCTTCATCATTGTCAGTTGAGTCCCAAAATTCATTCACATAATAAATGGTTAATGCCTTCTCACCTATAGCTAGTTCAATATAGCCAAGCGAAGCTTCCTCTTTTGTAGTTTCTCTACCTATGTCTCAAAAAGATGATAAGACAAACTTTGCATTTAATCCTTCCCCTATCAAGAAGGTTGTTGGAGGAGGTACCCTTCTAAACTTAGGCAAAAGTTATTCTTTGTAATAGGTTTGTCTAGCTCGGGCAACTAACCATTATCAATAAGATCTTGAATCTTATGTCTTAACATAATGCATATATCTGCCTCATGTCCTTGTGTCTAATGAAATGGACAAAAGGCTTTGGTATTAAAGTTTGGTGGTAAAGGATTTAGTAAAGGTCAAGGAGCCAATGACTATAACAACCACTTTTCTACAACTTATTGAAAACCCAAGACAATGGTCTTCCTAGATCTAAAAAATGTCTCTTATTTGCTTGACTAGTTGCATTGGAATCTACTAATTTTTGTGTACCTTGACCGCCAAACTGATAATTCACCCTCTCATTCCTTCTTCTAAAAAAATGATTCTTCTCTGGTTACCATTTTTTATTTGTAAGCCAGCTTGAAGAAGATCTTTTGAAGTCTCTGATAAGAGTGTGAGACATTTGTTTATGCAGATTAGGCAGGACACCTTTTATTATCATTCTAACATGATCAAAATCATCTGACCACTTTTTAAGAAGTGCAACCTCATTCCTCCATCTCTTCATATAATCAACAAAATTTTTGAAAAATAATCAACTGCTACTACAATGAAACGGTGACCGTTTGAGGCTGTCAGATGTATCTCTCCTATAATGTCGATAGCCCAGGTGGCAAATGGCCAGGGTGAAGACATTAAATGCAGTTCTTCAGGAGGCATGTGATTCAAGTTAACATACATCTGACATTGCTGGCACTTTTTGACAAACTCAATACAGTCTTTCTCCATGGTCAACCAATAGTAACCTTGTCGGATAATCTTCTTAACTAGGGCCAAACCACTCATGTGCGGACCGCAACTTCCCACATGTATTTCTAACATGATGCGCTCCACTTCAGGCTTTCTTAAACATCTCAAATGCACTCCATTAGGCCATCTTCGATATAACTCCGTGGAAGGTGATGTATTGCAATGACCACCTCCTTATGGCTCTTCTCTCTTTCTTTGTTGCCCCCGGCGGATATTCTCTTTCCTCCAAAAATTGCCTTATAGTATCATACCATGCATCATGGTCTGTATCAACTTCCATGATTGTCTCATATTCATAGCAAGGAGTTGATGAACTGGTCAAGATCAGAGGCTTAAGGAATAAGCTGGCAGGATTTTCCCATACCGAAGCCAATGTGGCTAGGGCATCAACCATCTGATTTTCTTCTCTTGACAGGTGTATAAACCTACACTCCTTAAAATTCTTCTTCATCATGGTCAGGTAATGGTGGTATGGTTTCAATTTTTCTTCTTTCAACTCCCACTCTCCATTTACTTGGGATACTACTAGCAACGAATCACCATAAACTTCCACCTTATCCACCTTCATAATCATTAGGGTTTCTAAACCAAAAATACAAGCTTCGTACTCTACCATATTATTCGTTGCCCTAAATTTCAACTTTTTGGCTAAAGGGATGAGTTCCCCTTCACGCGATTCTAGTATAACTCCCAAACCTACTCCTTTCCTGTTTACCGCTCCATCAAAATACATTTTCCACCCTTGTACTTCAATTACTTCTAAATGTTCATCTGGAAATTCCAAGATTACCTCTTCACTTTCTGGTAATGGTTGTTAAGCCAGGAATTTTGCCACCGTTCTACCCTTGATTGTTTTCCTGGTTACATACTCGATCTCAAATTCTTCTAATATTATCAACCATCGACCATATTTCCCAATTAAAGAGGGTGTCTCCCTTAAGTACTTCATTGGATCCAACCTGGAAATTGTTTGCACACTATACGATTGAAAGTAATGCCGCAACTTCTTAGAAGACCAAACCACGGCTATACATGTCTTTTCTATGATACTATACTTAATTTCATAAGGTATGAGCTTTCTACTCAAATAGTAAACGGCATGCTCAATCCCCGACTCATCTGCTTCGGCTAGCATGGCTCCTATCGACTCTTCTTCTACTGCTAAGTATAGTAATAGAGGTTTTCCGGGTTTAGGTGGTTTTAAAACAGGTGGATTTAACAAATACTCTTTTATTCGGTCAAAGGCCTTTTAACATTCTTCGTTCCATATGACCGTCTGATTCTTTCTAAGCAATTTGAAGATAGGCTCACAGATTGTTGTGAGCTTTTGCTATAAATTTGCTAATGTACTACAGTTTACCAATGAATCCCCAAACTTCTCTCTCCATCTTTGGGGTTGGCAGAACTTTGTCAGGATCTATCTCAATGCCATTCGGACCAATTACATGTCCCAACAATTTACCTGAGGTAACACCGAATACACACTTCTTCATATTTAATCTTAGCTTATATTTCAAAGCTCTATCGAAGAATAATTCCAAGTTCTAGAAGTGTTCCTCCCTTGTACCCAACTTCACCATCATATCATCCAGATATACTTCAACTTCTTTGTGCATCATGTCATGAAATAGTGTGGTGGCCATCCTTTGGTAGGTTGCTCCAGCATTCTTTAAGCCGAAAGGCATCACCCTATAACAAAATATACCCCATGTAGTAGTGAAGGCAGTTTTGGCTTTATCCTCTTGGGCCATTAACACTTGATTGTATCCGGAAAATCCATCTATAAACGAGTGTAGCACGCTAGAGGTCGCACTATCAATGAGAACATCTATATGACATAAAGGAAAATCATCCTTAGGGGAAGCTTTGTTTAAATTTCTATAGTTCATGCAGACCCTTATCCTTCCATCTTTCTTTGGCACGGGTACTATGTTGGCTAACTGTAGACCCTTAATTTTTGGACCCAATCCGGTCCAATATGTTTTATTTAGTCTAAAATGATTTTTGTTGTCTAATTGGTCCAAAATAATTTTATTAAATAATTTTTGCTTTAGTATCTAATTTTTTTTAATAAAAAATAGAAATAAACAAATAAAAGTCAAAAATAAAAATAAAAATAAAAAAATAAATCAAAGTCAGAAAAATCGGCGAAAAAAAATCGTCGCACGATCACTGTGCTATTTCGCACGCAGAAATTTTCTGCCTGCAAAATAGCTCAGCTATTTCGCACTCAAAAATTTTCTGCCTGCAAAATAGCTTACGGGCCCGCTCCGCGCTCGCTGCAACAGCAGATTTTTTTGCCAGCGTGCTTTTTCCGCAACAGTTTTTTTCGTCAACGTAAATTTTCCGACACAAATTTTTCAAAACCTAATCCAATTAGGTTTTGGTTTCTTTTTTTTTATTATTAATATTACTTACCTTAACAAATTAGGAATAAACAACCTCAAACCACTATAAATAAGGACCAAAGGCAATTAAAAAAGGGGAGGCAAAAATCCAAGAGGAGTTTGGAAAATTTGAAACCAAATCAAGGAAGGAAAAGAAGAAATTCAATTCAACTTTTTTCTGGAATAGTAGTAGCACGATTTAGAGGATTCAAAGGCAAAAAAAGCTTGTCTTTTGAGCTAGTTCATCCAAGAAGAATTGTTTTTGTAGAAATCATCAAAAGAAGGTTTGTGTTAATTAATTTTCTTTAATTATTTTTTTTACACAGTAGCAAATCTATGAAATCAAAATTAAAAACCTTTGAACTTTAATTTAGTTTGTCTAAAGCAAAAAAAAAAACCCTTATTTCGTTGATTTATCTTCCAAAAGGCTTAAAATTGTTATTTTTTTCTTCTTAAAAACCTTAAAACTCTAATTGAACATATTTTTCAACAAAACTAAGATGTAAATTCTGCTTCTTTCAAAATCTTAAAGTAGGTTCTATTTCATTCAAAAAGTCTTCTAAAACATCTTTTCTACTTATAAAAACTTTAATTTATTTGTTTAAATTAATTAAACTTCATGAAATTATCAAATTGATTTCTAAAACCCTAAAAATTATTCACCACCCGTGACCCTACTTCTAAATCCTAAAATCTAAAATTCAACTTTTAAACCCAAAATAATGAACACTAACCCTTTTAAAACCTTAAACCCTAATTTTTATGAACCCTAATCCTTTTAAAACATTAAAAAAAAAAAATCTAAGTTTTACACAGTAGCTTAGGAACCCAATAACCAAAAATCACAAATTAATGTATTTTAAAGTGTTTAAAACCCTAGTTTCATTATATCATCATTCAAACCTTAATTTTATTAATCAAAGAGTCTTACCAACCCTTTAAAACATAAAATCCTAATTTATTTTAATTCCATAAAAAGTCACAGTAGCCATAATTGGACTTTTATTTGCTTTATTCAATTCCATACTTGATTATGCTTTGATTTATTTCTTATGATTTAATTTATTTAATTTCAATACTTGATTTATTTAATTTATCATGGATGGATGTTTATTTTCTATTTTGATTAATAGCTTTGATGAATGATTTATTTATGATGAATGACTATTTACTTTTATCAATTAATTTAGATTTCCAAAAGTTGTAAGAGGTATGTTTCCACTTGGTGGGTACCTCATTAGTTAAACATCATGTAATTTAATTTGCTTTTCTATTTTAGAACCTATGTAAAGGGCATGTTTCTACCTTTTGGTGGGTGTCCTATTTAGGCATGTGATGTAAGGACATGTTTATATCCTTGGATGGGTGTCCATTTATTTACTTTGTTTGGACATTGCTTTGATTTTAATATATTGATGCTTTCTTTTAATTATTGTGTGTAATAAGGATAATGTTGTTATATTTAAGAATTTTATAATATTAAGACTTGTAAAGGAGGCCAGTTCTAATGAACCGGGCGTTGTGGGGGTGCTGGGCAATTTCTCACCTTCCCCACACGTACCCAACTTTTCGAACCCATTAAGGGGTTGGGGATTCCTTAGGAATTGAATCATCCACCCCTTTCTTTTTCCCAGCCCGTCCGAGTGGCGACTCCATTTTCTTCGGACTTAGATCCGTGTTCTCTAAGGCCCCAAGCCTAAATAGTGCCGAAGTCGCAAGAACCATTCCACAGGGAGTGGGGGCGAAAATCCCCGCTCACAGTGGCGACTTCACTGGGGATAAGAGAAGTTGATTCCGTTGGTCTTTATATTATTCTATTCTTTATTATAATGATATTATCCATTGTATCATCCTAGATTGCATCGTGCACGTGAGTTAGGACACCCGTGTTACCCGTGTTGTGTTATGTAAGGGATACCATACTTTCACTCAAGGTATGGAGATCGAGCATGGCATAACCACTCATAGCCTCATACCATTTGGTATATACTTGCTATGGGAACCTAAGCCTTTTAACCCAAAGACTAAAGCTCATGTAGTTGGCCTAGTTACTTTCCTTAGGTTTTACCCCAAATGCATGTTGTTTGACTATGGTTGATTTATCTTGGCTTAAATCATGGCTTATTTGGTTTGTTCTTTTTCTAATATGACCTAAGTATATTGTAAGCTCAAAATAAATTTTTCTTTAAAATCCAAAAGACCAAAGCTATTTTCAAAATTTTTCAAGTTGGTCTTTAGACATAAGACTTTTCTAAAAACAAATCAAAAATTCTTTGGCCCATGGCCCAAATACAAAGCCCAAAATCCATTTTTCTAAAATCTTTTGCTATGGGTTTAGAAACAAAACTATTTTCACCCAACCTTTTCTTACAAAGAGCTTACAAAAATATTTAGGTCAATTATGAAATACCAAAAATCATTTGTGGGCCTAGTTTACACTAAGAATAAATTAACCATGGGCTTGTTTTTGGCATGAACCATTAGTTACTCTTTCCGAGTGAGAAATCTATTTATAATAAGCCTCTTAATTTCATTTTAATCCAACATAGCATAAAAGCTACTTTAGTTGGTTGAATGGATTAAAACCTAATTAATGGGAATTATCATGGATTGATTTCCATTTTCGAAAATATAACTATTGATTGAAACATCCGAGGGAATTATTCGAAAGCAAGATACCTCATATTGGTATTTTGTTAACCATATACCTAGGAAAAAGAGACTCGCCATTTGTGTGTGGATGTTATAAGGTTGGAAGGATCATCCTAATTACACTTGTTTATTGGTTGATTGTGCATACATGCATACATTCATACATTTGCATCTCGTATCATTGATCCTCTCTGGCTCACAGCCCTGGATTACGAAAGTTTAAAAGCTTACGACAATCCGACCTACGCCGGAGACGAAGTATCTAGCAACGACTCAATCATTTGCTCACCTAAAACAATGGAGCCTGAACAAATTCAAAGGATGGTGGATGAAAGCCCTTAATGCCAAAATGGAAGAAATCAAAGAGGCCCTAGCTGAGACCATGAAGAACCAATTGACTGCAATCTTAGAGAATCATGCCGAGGCATCTGCTAGCACTAAAAAACCAAAGGACAAAGGGAAGACTAAAGTTAGTGAAGTGGTTTTTGATGATGAAAAGGTGATCATTGATGATGATGATGATTGGGCTCAATACTACCAAGATGTTCAAGAAAAGAAGAAAGAACCGAAGGCTGTTGAGAAGGCAACTATTGAAAAGACTGAGACATCCGATGTTGAAAAGATGATTGCTGATTTAGAAAAGAAATTTGAGAAGAAGTTGAAAACCGAAGAGATGTCTGAGATCGACAAACTATTTGAACAAGATGAAGAGGTCCCTTATAAATTCAAGATGCCTTTCTTTGCTAAGTACAATGGCACCGGAAATCCCCATCTTCATGTGAAGCAGTATATCACGGCCATGCAATTTGCTCGAGCTACTAAGGCTCAAACCCTAAGGTACTTTATGCTCTCATTGGACCCTGTTGTCCAAAATTGGTTCAATACCTTAGATGATGGAACACAAAAGAGTTGGGATCTACTTTACAAAGCCTTCATCCAACAATATAGGTATAATGTTGAGCTAGAAGTTACCTTAATGGAAGTGGAGTCCATTAGGCAAAGGCCAAATGAGAATTTTGAGGACTATGTGAAGAGATGGAGAAACAAGGTCGCTTTACTCAAGAAGAGGCCCGATGAATCCGATCAAATAAGGATGATTATGAGAGGGGTGTTGCCTAGTGATCATGACAGGATGTCTCATACACTCATCCGTGATTTCAAAGACCTTCTCCAAGTTGGTTTGCAAATTGAAGAATGGGAAAGGGAGAAGAGCCGCTTTGCAACAAAAAGGAATGAGAAAGGGAGCTATCAACCTGGTAGCCAAAGCATGCAAAAGGCCGTCAGTGTTAATTGCTACTAACCAAGGAACAAGGTGATAATTTTCAAAATTGGGAAAACCGATGTCTTGGGTTCTTAACAAGCTTCAAAGAAAAGGATTGTTACAACCCTTAAATTCTCGTCCTTTGCCTAACCCTCTCCCACCTAACTTTGACACCAAAGCATTTTGTCAATTTCACCAAATGCAAGGACATGACACGGATAGATGTGTAAGGTTGAGACATGAGATCCAAAACCTAATTGATAATGGGAAGCTACCCGAAATGGATAAGCCCAATACCAAGGACATCCCTTTGCCTAAATTTGGAAGAGTGCCACCACCAGCAACCTTTATGGTGGGAAAAGGATTGGAAGAAGATTTTGTTTTATTCTCTTTTCAAGATGGGAATGTTGAAGATGTGAAAGGAAAAGAAGCCTAACTCAATGAACTTTCCTTAGCTTGAATGTTGCTTTTCAATCTTACTTTATTTAATATTTTGGAACTATTGTGTTTTTCAAATTTAAAGTTGTTTGAATAAATTACTTTCATCAAAAATTTTATTGGTCTTTGTTCATTTTGGTGCTCGACCAATGAGGAATCTAGCTTGATAATTCATGAATTAATATATTTATGCATCATGACTTGAATGACTTTACTAGTGAGGGAATGGCTCTATAGCATTGAGTTGTGTATGCTTACTTAGAGAGGGCTCCTGCATAATTACCTTTATCTAGGTCCTAGTCAGTCTTAGAACATGCTTTGACAAACTTTTGAGGTGAAATTGAACTCTGCTTATTTAAGAGAGAAATGATCTAGGCATTGTTTGGTTAGCCAACAACTAGTATCCACCCAATTAAATATCAATCCCTAGTTGTCCCTTTGAGCCTTCATAAAATTTTAGCTTTCTTTTTATTGGCTTACAAACCCCAATAACCTATCCTGAGCTGTTGTGATACTTTTGACAAGTCTTATGATTACTAAGATGAATAGGCAAGAAGATCAAAGAAAACAATGATTAGTCAAGATCATGAGGATAGTTGAAGTTTCAAGAGCATGAAGAAAGTTGAAGTTCTCAAGACCATGAAGATAGTTGAAGTTCTCGAGATCATAAGGATAGTTGATGTTCTCAAAACCATAAGGGTAGTTAAAGTTTTCCTAATATCTCTAATATATCAACATCAACATCAGAGTAACAAATGATTTATCCCTATTAAAGAAGATTTATGTTACTCCACTTATCCATTATTGGAAGCCCAAGTTAGTACAAACCAAGACAACTCTTTTTAGAGCTAAAAAAAACAAAAACAAAAAAAAAAGAAGAAAACAAAAGAAAAACAAAAGAAAAAAAAGAAAAGGAAGAAAGATAAAATAAAAAAAGGTGGTTCAAAAAGCCAACTGAGTTCTCTTTAACCTAAGACAACAAAAGGCTTCCATTTATGGATTAACTTGAATTGGTCCCAACAAAACCAAAGATTCAATCAAAATCAAAGAAAAAGGAGGAAGACGATCCAGTTCTTGAAAGTTCTGTACTTGATAGTCCTACAAGAAAGAAGGACAAAATAATAAAAGAAAGGGAAGAGTAAGGAAAGAGAAAGAAAAGGGAAGAGTAAGAAAAATAAAGAGGAAAAAAGGGAAAAGAAGAAAAGAAACAGATTTGGGTCTTAAACTTTTTGCAAGGGCAAAAACTGTCCTAATCAAGATCCAGATTAATGCTAAGAAGATAGAAGGAATTTGGAGTCTAGAAAGATTGCTCCCAACTATCTAAAGTTCCAACAAGAAATTTGTAGTGTGAGGGTTTGTCCATTGTGTCACACCAGCTCCAATCTCAAAATGGCCTCCACTTTAACCCATGTCCCTTATAGACCCCGTTTCAAGCCTATCAAAGACCTGTTGATCTCTCTTGGTAGGTAGAGTCTATTAGTGGAGATAGTTTGGATAAGCATGCATATGAGATAGACAATATTTAAACTCAAATGAGAACTTTGGCCAAGCAATGTGTATGTGCCTATCTGAAGTGTAATAGTTCTTACTTTAATAGAAATGATTCCCGAGTTTAGTACTGTAACTAGGGTTTTCATGTTATAGATATATTAATTTGGAAAAATTAAGTCCCGAGGTACATTGACATCGATTTGGGAAAACCAACATTTGATTTCAAAATCAAAATTAAAAAAAAAATGTATTTTGTCATATAAAGCCTTCAAGTTAAGGGAATTATGTTGAATTGATTATTGGCAAGGTCATGAAGAAACTACCAACTGACAAGCTGAAACATAGTTTGAAATGGATACATCCCTGACTCTGCTGCTTAGGGTCTCCGCCACTCATGTTTTCAACATCTTGAAGAGAAAAGCCAAATGCAAAGCTTTTGATCATTTCAATGCGAGACTTGAACGATCGTCAAAAAGGAACCAATGAGAACACTTCTACTAATCACCTCGGTCTGTGACTCGATGGAATGATTGTAAGTATTATTCATGCATATCATGCATACATGAGCATATTACATCGCACTTTCTTGTCTTAATGAATAGCAAACACCCTGCAAATTAAAGAATCAAAAGAAGATATTGAATCAAGGGGGGCATGGAAAGCCTATTCACTTGTGGAAGCCCCAGTCACTTTGCAAAGAACTAGACAAGAAAAACATCAATCAAAGCTTGCATGAAAGAAAAAATCCTTGGGGGGCAAGGAGAGGATATAAGATCCAATCAAAATTGGAGAAAAAAAAAGGAAAAGCAGTTGCAAGGGAAAAGTGGTTAAAGTGCAAAAACTCCCTTGGTAGATCAAAACAAAGGAAAGAAGAACATGGATCAAGCAAGACATGGCCAAGCCAAATCAAGCTTGGCCATGTCACCTCAAAGGAAATCTTGGCAGAACATGACACGGGCAGGAGACATGGCCAAGCCACTAGTCGTGTCTCACCTAAAGGGCAAAGCCAAGAAAGACCAAGCAAAGAGAGAAGGGAAGAAGTAGGTGACACTGGCAGGTGACATGGGCAAGCCACTGGCCATGTCACATGACACGGCCACAAGCTTGGTCGTGTCCCATCCTAAGCCAAGAATAAAGAAGAACCAAAGAAAAAACACAGAAGCTGACACACCCAGGGGACACGGCTAAGCCACTGGCCTTGTCACTCCCATCTTCAAAGAACAAAGAAGACCCGATCTCAAAGGATGAAGATCCATTTTCAAGGGTGAAGACTCGATCTCAAAGGATGAAGATCCATTTTCAAGGGTGAAGACCCGATCTCAAAGGATGAAGATCCATTTTCAAGGGTGAAGACCCGATCTCAAAGGATGAAGATCCATTTTCAAGGGTGAAGACCCGATCTCAAAGGATGAAGATCCATTTTTAAGGGTGAAGACCCGATCTCAAACGGTGAAGATCCATTTTGATGGTGAAGAATCACAATGCATAAAACAGCCGGAGCAGTCAGAATTCTCAAATGATAAAAGGTCAGTCAAACTCAATCTTGGGTCCAAGCACCCATTCTCGGGTCCAAGTACCCAAGCTCGGGTCTAAGTACCCATTCTTGGGTCCAAGTACCCAAATCAAATCAATCTCGAGTCCAAGTACCCAATCTCGAGTCCAAGTACCCAAATTAAATCAATCTCTGGTCCAAGTACCCAAATCAAATCAATCTCGGGTCCAAGTACCCAAAACCGGGTCCAAAACCCAAATTTTCCTTAGGTCCAGAACCTAGAATTATCCTTGAGTCCAGAACTCGAACCGGGTCCAGAACCCAAATTTTTCTTAGGTCTAGAACCTAGAATCTCCCTTGAGTCCAGAACTCAAACCGGGTCCAGAACCCAAATTTTCCTTAGGTCCAGAACCTAGAATTATTCTTGAGTCCAGAACTCGAACCGGCTCCAGAACCCAAATTTTCTTTAATTTGAGAACCTAGAATTATCCTTGAGTCCAGAACTCGAACTGAGTCTAGAACCTAAATTTTCCTTAGGTCCAGAACCTAGAATTATCCTTGAGTCCAGAACTCAAACCGGGTCCAGAGCCTAAATTTTCCTTAGGTCCAGAACCTAGAATTATCCTTGAGTCTAGAACTCGAACCGGGTCCAAAACCCAAAACCTCAACCGTTTCATAAAAAATTAAGTCTTATTGCTTTTCACTCTCTTTCAATAAGGTTTCAGATCATTCAAGCAAGGGGCAAACTGTAGACCCTTAATTTTTGGACCCAATCTGGTCCAATATGTTTTATTTAGTCTAAAATTATTTTTGTTGTCTAATTGGTCCAAAATAAATTTTATTAAATAATTTTTGCTTTAGTATCTAATTGTTTTAATAAAAAATAGAAATAAACAAATAAAAGTCAAAAAATAAAAATAAAAATAAAAATCAGAGTCGGAAAAATCGGCGGCTAAAAAATCATCGCGCGGGCCCGTGGGCATTTCGCCCGCAGGAATTTCCTGCAGGCGAAATCACTGTGCTATTTCGCATGCAGAAATTTTCTGCCTGACAGAAATTTTCTACCAGTGAAATATCTTACTGGCCCGCTCCGCGCGCGCTGCCGCAGCCAGCTGCAGCAAATTTTTTCGGCAGCGCAGTTTTTTTTTCGGCAGCGCAAATTTTCCGAAATCTAATCCAATTAGGTTTTGGTTTCTTTTTCTTATTAATATTACTTACCTTAACTAATTAGGAATAAACAATCTCAAACCACTATAAATAAGGACCAAAGGCAATTAAAAAAGGGGAGGCAAAAATCCAAGAGGAGTTTGGAAAATTTGAAACCAAATAAAGGAAGGAAAAGAAGAAATTCAATTCAACTTTTTTCTGGAACAACAGTAGCACGATTTAGAGGATTCAAAGGCAAAAAAAGCTTGTCTTTAGAGCTAGTTCATCCAAGAAGAATTGTTTTTGGAGAAATCATCAAAAGAAGGTATGTGTTAATTAATTTTCTTTAATTGTTTTTTTTACACAGTAGCAAATCTATGAAATCAAAATTAAAAACCTTTGAACTTTAATTTAGTTTTTCTAAAGCAAAAAAAAAAAACCTTATTTCATTGATTTATCTTCCAAAAGGCTTAAAATTGTTATTTTTTCTTCTTAAAAACCTTAAAACTCTAATTGAACATATTTTTCAACAAAATAAGATGTAAATTCTGCTTCTTTTAAAATCTTAAAGTAGGATATATTTCATTCAAAAAGTCTTCTAAAACATCTTTTCTACATATAAAAACTTTAATTTATTTGTTTAAATTCATAAAATTTCATGAAATTATCAAATTGATTTATAAAACCCTAAAAATTATTCACCACCCGTGACCCTACTTCTAAATCCTAAAATCCAAAATTCAACTTTTAAACCCAAAATAATGAACACTAACCCTTTTAAAACCTTAAACCCTAATTTTTATGAACCCTAATCCTTTTAAAACATTAAAAACATAAAAACATAAAAACCTAAGTTTTACACAATAGCTTAGGAATCGAATAACCAAAAATCACAAATTAAAGTATTTTAAAGTGTTTAAAACCCTAGTTTCATGACATCATCATTCAAACCTTAATTTTGTTAATCAAAGAGTCTTGCCAACCCTTTAAAACATAAAATCCTAATTTATTTTAATTCCATAAAAAGTCACAGTAGCCATAATTTGACTTTTATTTGCTTTATTCAATTCCATACTTGAGTATGCTTTGATTTATTTCTTATGCTTTAATTTATTTAATTTCAATACTTGATTTATTTAGTTTATCATGGATGGATGTTTATTTTCTATTTTGATTAATAGCTTTGATGAACGATTTATTTATGATGAATTATTATTTACTTTTATCAATTAATTTAGATTTCCAAAAGTTGTAAGAGGTATGTTTCCACTTGGTGGGTATCTCATTAGTTAAACATCATGTAATTTAATTTGCTTTTCTATATTAGAACCTATGTAAAGGGTATGTTTCTACCTTTTGGTGGGTGTCCTATTTAGGCATGTGATGTAAGGACATGTTTCCATCCTTAGATGGGTGTCCATTTATTTGCTTTGTTTGGACATTGCTTTGATTTTAATATATTGATGCTTTCTTTTAATTATTGTGTGTAATATGGATAATGTTGTTATATTTAATAATTTTATAATATTAAGACCTGTAAAGGAGGCCGATTCCAATGAACCGGGCATTGTGGGGGTGCTGGGCCATTTCTCACCTTCCCCACACGTACCCAACTTTTCGAACCCATTAAGGGGTTGGGGATTCCTTAGGAATCGGGTCATCCACCCCTTTCTTTTTCCCGGCCCGTCCGAGTGGCGACTCCATTTTCTCCAGACTTAGGTCCGTGTTCTCTAAGGCCCCGAGCCTAAACAGTGCCAAAGTCGCAAGAACCATTCCACCGAGAGTGGGGGCAAAAATCCCCGCTCACACTTACCAATCTGGATATTCTATCACATCAAGGAATTTCACTTATATTTGCTTAGTGACCTCTTCTTTAACCAATTCAGCCCACTCAGGTCTTAGTCACCTAAGCTTTTGTTTGACAGGTTTAATCTGAGTGTAAGTAGGAATATGATGCTCGGCTATGTTTCGTTCTATCCCAGGCATATCCTCACACGACCAAGAAAACACTTCTTCCTATTTTTTGAATATTTTTTCAAATCTCTCTCTCTCTCATCAGGAGTAAGGTCGGATGCTATGCTAATGTTTTTAGGATTTTCAATTGTTCCCAAATTTAATGATTGTGTGTTAACAGAATTAATATTAAAGATGCTCATGTAACTGTTATTTGAATGTATGCAACCATCAGGAGAAACATCTCACGAGTAAGCAAAATCAGACTTTATTGCATTCATTTTGGAAAAGAAAACATCATCATCCTCATACAAAGTAGACAAATTAAAATCAAAACCACAATCATTGTTCTCAGAATCATAAAGCAGGATGTCTTCAAACTTTTCCTCGACCAGGGAAGCAATCTCTTCCGGATTCTTCTCGGCTTTCAGGGCAGCTTCATTCTTCTCTTTTGGATTGGATTCTTTGTTTATTGATAGGGTGCACTCTTTCTTCACTTGCTCCACTAGCTCAGTAACATCTGCAAAAATTTCAAAACCTGGAATTAACTTACCCATGAACATGATCGGCTCGGGCTTCCCTTGGAGTGGTCCCATATCTGGAGCTTTGACAAAGATCTCTTCAAGTGGTGGGAAGCTCATCTTCTCATTCTTCCTTGGTTGAACATCATTGGCTTCATCATATCCCAACCCCTTCTTGGAAGCCTAAGTTCTAAAATCTGGCAACTTTGTTAAACCGGCCTTACCCTTTCCAAGACCAGCTCCGAGAAGGTAGTTCATGTTCTTCATCATATTCAAGACTTTGGAGTCCACTGCTTCATCATCAGAAATTACAGCTACTTGAAAACTATTGAGAGGCCTCTCAACCATTAGAGCGTTAACAATCTCATTATCTTCAGCTTCAATGACCACTGTCTCATTTCCAATAGGGAATTTTATCTTTTGATGAAGGGTGGAAGGAACTCCACCAAGAGGGCGAAACCATGGTCGCCCCAAGAGCAAGGCAAAGGTAACTGGTATGTCTAAAACAAAAAATTCTATAATAGATTCAATTGGACCAACCTTGACAGCGGCTTTGAAAGTCCCTTCGGCATGCCTCTTAGTGTTGTCATAAGCACGAATCGTTATCTCGGTTGGGTTTAGATCTCTTGTTGACATGGCTAGCTTTGGCAATATTTTAAGTGGACAAACATTTATGGCAGACCCATCATCGACCATGACACATGGAGTCCTCTTCCCCTTGACTTTTATTTTGATAAAGAGAGGGCGGATGTGGTCTCTTCCTTCCTCCGGTAAGTCCGCATCTGAAAAAGAAACTGCTCCCATACTAACTTCACTCTTTTCTTGGACCTCTTCACATTTCATTACTTCCCCCATTTTTATAAAGTTGATCAACTCCTCCAGTGCTGTGGAGGTAGAAATTGGCATGCTAGCTAAGGCTTTGGCCATAGTTTCTCGGTGCTTTTTAGAAGTAGCTAAAAAGTCCCAAATGCTAACACTTGCTTGGGTTCTTTTCAATTTCTTGAGCACAACATCATCTTCTTCCACTTCAACTTCCTTCCCCTTATTAGTTTCTATCTCCTTAGGTGGTGGCCTTGCGTAAGGCTTACCGAATCTAGTATTCATCACCTCATCTTCTTCGGGCTCGGACCAAGTCCACTCCTCCTTCTTGGGTATAATATCATCATTACTATCACTTGAATCCCAAAACCTGTTGACAACAAAAATTGCTACTTCTCAACCCATCATAGCTTGTTCAATTTTGACAAATGCCTCTT
This sequence comes from Garcia nutans, assembly GCA_947685225.1. Classification (NCBI taxonomy): domain Eukaryota; kingdom Viridiplantae; phylum Streptophyta; class Magnoliopsida; order Malpighiales; family Euphorbiaceae; genus Garcia; species Garcia nutans. The sequence goes on from CANTUV010000044.1 coordinate 25,934,529, forward strand.
CTTCTTTGGTTGCTTTTTCATCCACATCTTGAAAAGAAGACATGAGAAAGGCCTCATGCAAACCTCCTCCAATCATGAAGGTTGCCGGTGGTGGTACCCTATTGAATTTTGGTAATAGGTTATCTTTGGTGTTCGGCTTATTGGGCTCGGGTAGCTTCCCATTATCAATTAGGTTTTGGATCTCGTGTCTCAACCTTACACATGTATCCGTGTCATGCCCTTGCATTTGGTGGAATTGACAAAATGCTTTGGTGTCAAAGTTAAAGGACATGGATTTAAGGGTTGTAGCAATCCTTTTCTTTGAAGCTTGTTGAGAACCCAAGACATCGGTTTTCAATTTCAAAAATTGTCTCCTTGTTCCATGGTTAGTAGCATTAACACCGATAGCCTTTTGCATGCTTTGGCTACCAGGTTGATATCTCCCTTTCTCATTCCTTTTTGTTGCAAAGCGGCTCTTCTCCCTTTCCCATTCTTCAATTTGCAAACCAGCTTGAAGAAGGCCTTTGAAATCACGGATGAGTGTATGAGACATTCCATCAAGAAGACTAGGCAGCACCCCTCTCACAATCATCCTTATTTGATCAGATTCATCGGGCCTCTTCTTGAGTAAAGCGGCCTTGTTTCTCCATCGCTTCACATAGTCCACAAAATTCTCATTTGGCCTTTGCCTTATGGACTCCACTTCCATTAAAGTAACTTCTAACTCAACATTATATCCATATTATTGGATGAAGGCTTTGTAAAGTAGATCCCAACTCTTTTGTGTTCCATCATCTAAGGTATTGAACCAATTTTAAACAACAAGGTCCAATGAGAGCATAAAGTACCTTAGGGTTTGAGCCTTAGTAGCTCGGGCAAATTGCATGGCAGTGATATACTGCTTCACATGAATATGGGTATTTCTAGTTCCATTGTACTTAGCAAAGGAAGGCATCTTGAATTTATAAGGGACCTCTTCATCTTGTTCAAATAGTTTGTCGATCTCAGACATCTCTTCAGTTTTCAACTTCTTCTCAAATTTCTTTTCTAAATCAGCAATCATCTTTTCAACATCGGATGTCTCGGTCTTTTCAATAGTTGCCTTCTCAACAGCCTTCGGTTCTTTCTTCTTTTATTGAACCTCTTGGAAGTATTGAGCCCAACCATCATCATCATCAACGATCACCTTTTCATCATCAAAAACCACTTCACTAACTTTGGTCTTCCCTTTGTCATTTGGTTTCTTAGTGCTAGCAGATGCCTCGGCATGGTTTTATAAGATTGCAGTCAATTGGTTCTTCATGGTCTCAGCTAGGGCCTCTTTGATTTCTTCCATCTTGGCATTGAGGGCCTCATCCACCATCCTTTGAATTTGTTTGGGCTCCATCATTTTAGGTGAGCAAGTGATTGAGTCGTTCCTAGATATTTCATCTCTGGCGTAGGTTGGATTGTTAAAAACTTTAGAACTATTGTAATCCAGGGCTGTGAGCTAGAGAGGATCAATGATTTGAGATGCAAATGTATGCATGTATGCATGTATGCACAAACAAATAAGGATAAATAGGACGTTCCTTCCAACCTTATAGCATCCACACACGAATGGCGAGTCTCGTTTCCTAGGCATATGGTTAACAAAATGGGCATCTTGTTTTCGAATAATTCCTTCGGACATTTCAACCAATAGTTATATTTTTGAAAATGGAAATTAGTTTATAATGATTCTCATTAATTAGGTTTTAATCCATTCAACCAACTATAGTAGCTTTTATGCTACATTGGATTAAAACTAAATTAAGAGGTTTATTATAAATAGATTTCTCACTTGAAAAAGGTAACTAATTATTCATGCCAAAAACAAGCCCATGGTTAATTTGTTCTTAGTGTAAACTAGGCCCACAATTGATTTTTTGTATTTCATAATTAACCTAAATATTTTTGCAAGCTCTTTGTAAAAAATGGTTAGGTGAAAATAGTTTTGTTTCTAAGCCCATTGTAAAAGATTTTAGAAAAATGGATTTTGGACTTAGTATTTGGGCCATGGACCAAAAAAGTTTTTGACTTGTTTTTAGAAAAAATCTTATGTCCAAATACCATCTTGAAAAATTTTGAAAATATCTTTGGTCTTTTGGATCTTAAAGAAAAATTTATTTTGAGCTTACAATAAACTTAGGTCATATTAGAAAAAGAACAAACCAAATAAGCCAAGATTTAGACTAAGATAAACTAAACTAACCATACTCAAACAACATGCATTTGGGGTAAAACCTAAGGAAAGTAACTAGGCCAATTACATGAGCTTTAGCCTTTGGGTTAAAAGGCTTAGGTTCCCATAGCAAGTATATACCAAATGGTACAAGGCTTTGAGTGGTTATGCCATGCTCGATCTCCATACCTTGAGTGAAAGTATGGTATCCCTTACATAACATAACACGGGTAACACGAACGTCCTAACTCACACACACGATGCAATCTAAGATGATGCAATGGATAATATTACTATAAGAAAGAATAGAATAATATAAAGACCAACGAAATCAACTTCTCTTATCCCCAGTGGAGTCGCCACTGTGAGCAGGGATTTTTGCCCCCACTCCCGGTGGAATGGTTCTTGCGACTTCGGCACTGTTTAGGCTAGGGGCCATAGAGAACACGGACCTAAGTCCGGAAAAAATGGAGTCGATACCCGGACAGGCCGAGAAAAAGAAAGGGGTGTATGACTCGATTCCTAAGGAATCCCCAACCTCCTAATGGGTTTGGAAAGTTGGGTACGTGTGGGGAAGGTGAGAAATGGCCCAGCACCCCCACAATGCCCGGTTCATTGGAACCGGCCTCCTTTACAGGTCTTAATATTATAAAATTCTTAAATATAACAACATTATTCATATTACACACAATAATGAAAAGAAAGCATCAATATATTAAAATCAAAGCAATGTCCAAACAAAGCAAATAAATGGACACCCATCCAAGGATGGAAACATGTCCTTACATCACATGCCTAAATAGGACACCCACCAAAAGGTAGAAACATGCCCTTTACATAGGTTCTAAAATAGAAAAGCAAATTAAATTACATGATGTTTAACTAATGAGGTACCCACCGAGTGGAAACATACCTCTTACAACTTTTGGAAATCCAAATTAATTGATAAAAGTAAATAATCATTCATCATAAATAAATCATTCATCAAAGCTATTAATCAAAATATAAAATAAACATCCATCCATGATAAATTAAATAAATCAAGCATTGAAATTAAATAAATTAAAGCATAAGAGATAAATAAAAGCATAATCAAGTATAGAATTAAATAAAGCAAATAAAAGTCCAATTATAGCTACTGTGACTTTTGTGGAATTAAAATAGATTAGGGTTTTATGTTTTAAAAGGTTGGTAAGACTCTTTGATTAAACAAATTAAGGTTTGAATGGTGAAATCATGAAACTAGGATTTTAGACACTTTAAAATACTTTGATTTGTGATTTTTATTTATTGGGTTTCTAAGCTATGTGTAAGTTTAATCAATTTATGGTTTTATGTTTTTATGTTTTTTAATGTTTTAAAAGGAATAGGGTTCATAAAAATTAGGGTTTAAGGTTTTTAAAAGGATTAGGGTTCATTATTTTAGGTTTAAAAGTTGAATTTTGGATTTTAGGATTTAGAAGTAGGGTCACGGGTGGTGAATAATTTTTAAGAATTTGGAAATCAATTTGATAATTTCATGAAGTTTTATGAATTTAAAAAAACAAATTAAAGTTTTTATAAGTAGAAAAGATGTTTTTTAAGGCTTTTTGAATTAAATAGAACCTACTTTAAAATTTTAAAAGAAACAGAATTTAAATCTTAGTTTTGTTGAAAAATATGTTCAATTAGAGTTTTAAGGTTTTTAAGAAGAAAAAATAACAATTTTAAGTCCTTTTGGAAAATAAAGTAACGGTTTAGTGCTTTTAACTTTGGAAAACTAAATTAAAGTTCTAAGATTTTAACTTTGATTTCATAGATTTGCTACTGTGTAAAAAAAACAATTAAAGAATATTAATTAACACATACCTTCTTTTGATGATTCCTCCAAAAACAATTCTTCTTGGATGAACTAGCTCCAAAGACAAACCTTTTTTGCCTTTTGAATTGCTTAAATCATGATGCTGCTGTTCCAGAAAAAGGTTGAATTGAATTGCTTCTTTTCCTTCCTTGATTTGGTTTCAAATTTTCCAAGCCACTGTTTGATTTTTCCTCCCAAATTAATTGCCTTTGGTCCTTATTTATAGTGGTTTGAGGTTGTTTATTCCTAATTAGTTAAGGTAAGTAATATTAATTAAAAAAAAAAGAAACCAAAACCTAATTGGATTAGGTTTCGAAAAATTTACGTCGGAAAATTTGCGCTACCGAAAAAAATTACCGCATAAAAAAATGCACTGGCGAAAAAATTCTGCCGCAGAAACCTACAGCAGCGCGCACGGAGCGGGTCCATAAGCTATTTTGCAGGCAAAAAATTTCTGAGTGCAAAATAGCACAGTGATTTCGCCTGCAGTAATTTCCTGCGGGCTAAATGCCCACGGGCCCACACGACGATTTTTTCATCGCTGATTTTCCGACTCCGATTTTTATTTTTATTTTTTGACTTTTATTTGTTTATTTCTATTTTTATTAATAAAAATTAGATACTAAAGTAAAAATTATTTAATAAAATTATTTTGGACTAATTAGGCAACAAAAATCATTTTAGACTAAATAAAACATATTGGACCGGATTGGGTCAAAAATTAAGGGTCTACAGGGCCTTAGAGAACACGGGCCTAAGCCCGAAGAAAATAGAATCGCCACCCGAATGGGCCGCAAAAAATAAAGGGGTGGATGTCTCAATTCCTAAGGACTCCCCAACCCCCTAATAGGTTTTGAAAGTTGGGTATGTGTGGGGAATGTGAGAAATGACCCTATACCCCCACAACGCCCGATTCATTGGAATTGATCTCCTTTTCAGGTCTTAATATTATAAAATTCTTAAATATAATGATATTATCCATACTACATGCAATCATAAAAATAAATAAATACTTTATTAAAATCACAATAATGTCCAAACAAAATAAATAAATGGACACCCATCCAAGGATGGAAACATGTCCTTACATCATCCATATCTAAAACTAAATAGGACACCAACTGAAAGGTGAAAATGTGTCCTTAACATTAATTCCAAAATATGAAAATAATCTAAATTACATAAAGATCAAATAATGAGGTACCCAATCATGGAAACTATTTAGGTCATTTTTGTACTAGTTTTTAGTATGATTTTATGTGTGTTTTAGTTAATGTTTTGATTAATTGTTGTTTTAAGTGTGTTTAAAGTGTTGTTTTTAGGTTTAGGTACAAAAACACCCTCGGAAGATCAAAACAGGGCAAGAAAAGCATGAACCAAGCAAGACATGGCCAAGTCAAAGCAAGCTTGGCCATGTCCCTCAAAAGAAATTCAAGGCAGAAGCAGACACACCCAAAGACACGGCTAAGCCTCTGGCCGTGTCTCACTCAAAGAGCAAATCAAAGAACAAGCCAAAGAAGAGAAGGAAAAGAAGGAAAATGAGCAACAGAGAGAGACACACCCAGAGACACGGCCAAGCCTCTGGCCGTGTCTCACTCAAGGAGCAAGCAACAGTGAGGGACATGGGCCAGGAGCTTGGCCGTGTCCCAAGAAATAAAAACAAGAGACACAGCCAAGCTCCACATGGCTTGGCCGTGTCACCTCTCTAAAGAAAAGAAAGAAAAGAAAGAAAGAAAGGATGAGCCAGTGAGGGAAATGTCCAACTGGCTTGGCCGTGTCCCATGGAAATCAAAAGACACGACCAAGCCAACCTTGGCTTGGTCATGTCACCTCATGGAAAGGGAAAAAAGAAGAAGACACACGGCCAAGCCACTCTTGGCTTGGCCGTGTCACACCAAAAAACATATAAATTCTTTTGCACGATAGAAAAAAAAGAGGAGGACGGCTAGGGTTTGAGTTAGAGAAAAGAAAAGAGAAGGAGAGGGTGACACTCTCCTTGTCCCTCATCTTCATCCTCCATCTTCATCTTCTCTATCTTCCATTGATAAGATCTTTGAGGTTCTTTGGGATCAAGTCGGTTGACAAGCTCTTAAAGGTTGAAGAAGCTTTATTGAAAGGATTGGTGACTTGAAAAAGCTCCTTTCTATCTTCCAAAGGCACAATCAATTGAAGGGTTGGTGACTTGAGAAAGCTCCATTCCATATTGCAAAAGGGAAATCAACCATTGAAGAGGGCTTGAGTTCTTCATCATACATCAAAGTGGAGCTAGGAGGAAGACTAGTAATCCTACTCTTGGCATCTTCACAAGGGGTTTTTCTATTCTCTCTTTTAATTCATTTCAATATTGTTTGTGTTATATTAAGAGAATTGATATTGCAATTGAACAATTTGTATTTGATTTATATTGAGTTGAATGAATGTTTTAAATTGATGATGTTGAGCTAAAAACCCATGCTTAGCGTTTATAGTATATTTGATTGAATGCTTTGATTTGATATTCCATTGATGTACCTTGTTGTTGGTTAATTACATTGGATTGTATGCTAGGTTAATAAATTAGCTACCTATTGATCTCTAGATATTGAATGAAGGATCGAGAGGTGAAATTTGATATCGGAATTATGCAATCGACTACCCTAAGAATGAATTAGAAATATAAGTTCTAGGGTTTCATTAATTTGATAATGTGAAATAATTGGTTATTGCTAATTCATGAATGTGAGAACTAATGGATTGGTAATTGACTAATTAACCTTAAGAAACAAATTAATTACAAGAGTATGTTAATGGATAATTGAGAATTGAGCTTTGATTGAATGGACCTATAACCCTAGGCACCTTCCTAAGAATTGATTTGATCTTGTACAACTTTCATACATCAACCCTACACTCCTTAATCTTAGGTTTAAATTGTTCGTTTACATTCCAACACAACAAACTCTCGCGTTTAAATTACTTGCCAATCAAACTATTATGAACCACACCTTCTTGGGGAAACGACCTTGGGGCGATCACCTTTGCTACAGCTACCTCTTATACTTGCGAGTGACGCTTTGTAGTAGTACTTAATTCGAGCGCAACAGAAACATACCTCTTATAATTTTTAATACCAAAATAAAAATATTAAAGAAATCATCCATCCATGATAAACAAATCAAATATTAAAATTAAATAAATCAATCATCAAAACATATAATAATCTATATAATCAAATTTAAAATTAAATAAAGTAATAAATGTATAAATTTAGGGTTTTAGAATTTTAATAACCAAATTAGGGTTTTTAAATAAAGAAAGTTAAACAACAAAGGCTTATAATATACAAATAAATATTGACCCCTTCGATGAGCCCATACGGCAGTCTCTTGCGGGGTCGAGGGCCACGCCCAGGAAGATTTTGAAAATTGCTTTTAGGGTTGTAGGTTTTGGTGTTGAAAATTAAGATTTTAGGGTTTAAGATTTAGAAAATATGATTTTGGAATTTTTGAAAATTAGTTTACTCGATATTAAGATATTAGGATTTTAGTTTTAAAAACATGAAAATAGGGCTTTGGATGCACTGGTTAGGGTTTAACACTTAAATTTAGTATCTGGACATGCTTAAACAAAACCACAATAAATATGAATTAATTGCACAACTCTTTGTAAATTTAAATATGTTAAAAACCAAACCTGCGTTTGTTGGCTCTACCAATTTTGAACGTTGAACCAAAACCTCTACCTTAATGCTTGAAACAACTTGATTTTTTGTTGAGCTTTGGCAATTTGGCAATTGCCTTGATTGTGGTTATTACCTCTTTATATTATTTGTTGTGAGTTTGTTGCTTTTCTCTTAAAAATTGTTAAAGTTTTACTAATGGTTGCTTTTTATCCTAAAAGTCTCCCAAAAATCCAGATCCAAAAGTCCAATCTCCCCCTTTCTTTGTGTCTTTAATGTGGCATTTATAAGAAAAATAAAAACCTAATGCTAGTTGGTTAAGGAAAAAAACTGTTTAGGAAATAAAATTAAAAATCAAATAAAATAGGATTTTAAAAAAAAATTAGGTGCAGCCCGGGCTACTGGCATGCGAAACTGCACTGATAAAAAATTTTCTGCTGGGCACTACGGGCTAATTGAAGCCAATATTAGAAAAAGCACAAACCAAATAAGCCATGATTTAAGCCAAGATAAATTAACCATGATCAAACAACAAGCATTTGGGGTAAAAACATAAGAAAAGTAACTAGGCCAATTACATGAGCTTTAGTCTTTAGGTTAAAAGGCTTAGGTTCCTATAGCAAGTATATACTTGTAGACCCTTAATTTTTGACCCAGTCCAGTCTGATATTTTTAAATAGTCTAAAATAATTTTTGTGGTATTTTTAATAATATTTATTACTTATAGTATTTGTTTTTAATTAAAATATAAAAAATATAAAAAAGAAGAAGAAAAGATAAAAAATAAATTAAAAATAAAAATTGTTGACGGCAGAATCGGCCAGGAAATCCTAGAAGTATTGGCTTGGGCTAATTCGGCCAGGAAATCCTATGGTCAATTGGCCTGGCCCACGCCCCAGCTAGCAGCACCCAAGCCCAGCGTTCACACATTTTCTTTTCCAGTGCACTTTCACATGCCTGGCCCACACGCGATTTTGCCAAAACCCTATTCTACTTGGTTTTTAATTTTATTACCTAAAAGGTTTTTATTTCTTTAGCCAATTAGTATTAGGATTTTATTTTTTTCTGATAAATACCACATTAAAACACACAGAAGGAGGAAAAGATTTTTTATCTGAAATGTTTTATTGGACTTTGATCTTTTAAAAAGGAGGGGAATTTTTGAGGACTTTTGGGCTCAAAACTATTGAAATTCTTTTGGCAATTAATTCATAATCTCACTCTGGAAGGATCAAGAGGCACCAAACAATATACAACCCATCAAAGGCAGCCCATACTGTATTTGGTATTGTTCAACCAGAATTAAAGTTGTGGTGGAACCAACAATGGAGGTTTGATTTTCTATTGACTTATTTATGTTCACAGTAGCTTCATCATTCAAATTGCTCAAATTTTTAAACATACAATAGATGATATTTTTTTTATCAATTATTCTTTTTACCATCTAAACTTTATTTAAAACCCTAAAAAGTATTTTTTTCAAAACCCTAAAAACCTTAATACCAGTAAAACTAACTTTTGAAATATAAAACCCTAATTACACTTTTCTAAAACCACAAATTAATAATTTGTTTTCTTAAAACCCTAACCAAATCTATTTTTCTAAGATTTACAGTAGCTTGTTTCTTCCAATTCTGAAACCCTATTTTCTAAATTTTAAACCTTAAAATCTTAATTTTCAACACCAAAACCTACAACCTTAAAAGCCAATTTTTAAAATCTTTCGGGGCGCGGCCCCCAACCCCACAAGGGGCACTGTCGGTTAATATTTAAGCTAGCGGGACCACTGTATGGGCTCGTCGAAGGGGTTAATATTTATTTTTATATTATAAGTCTTTATGTTTAACTTCCTTTACTATGATTATTCAAAATACAATAGCTTTATTCAAAATACAAACCTAAACCCTAATTTTTACAAACCATAAATCTTAATTAATTCTATTTTTCAAATCATCGCAGTAGCTTGTTTCTTTCAAATATCTAAAGGTTTTATTTTATTTTCATAAGCTTCAATCATATTTACTTAAACCCTAAAGTTATATACTTAATGTTTTATTTAAATTAGATGAATGATTTATTTATGATGAATGGTTGTTTACTTTTACAGATTTATTTTGGTTTCAAAACATTGTAAGAGGTACGTTTTCATTATTGGATACCTCATTAATTAATTTTCATATAATTTAAATTGTTCTTATATTTTGGGATTAATGTAAAGGACACGTTTCCTCTTTTTGGTCGGTGTCCTATTTAGTTTAGACCTTGGACGATGTAAGGACATGTTTCCATCCTCGGATGGGTGTCCATTTATTTGTTTTGTTTGGACATTATTGTGATTTTAATAAAGTATTTATAAATTCTTATGATCGCATATAGTATGGATAATATCATTATATTTAAATTTTTTTATAAAATTAAGTCCTGCAAATGAGGCCGGTTCTAATGAACTGGGCGTTGTGGGGGTGTTGGGCCGTTTCTCACCTTCCCCACACGTACCTAACTTTTCAAACCCATTAGGGGGTTGGGGATTCCTTAGGAATTGAGTCATCCACCCCTTTCTTTTTTCCCAGCCCGTACGGGTGGTGACTCCATTTTCTTCAGGCTTAAGCCCGTGTTCTCTAAGGCTTCAAGCCAAAACAGTGCCGAAGTCGCAAGAAACATTCCATCGGAAGTGAGGGTGAAAATCTTCGCTCACAGTGGAGACTCCACTGGGAATAAGAGAAGTTGATTTCATTAGTCTTTATATTATTCTATTCTTTCTTATCATGATATTATCCATTTCATCATATTAAATTGTATCGTATGCGTGAGTTATGAGGCCCATTTTACCCGTATTGTGTTATGTAAGGGATACCATACTTTTACTCAAGGTATGGAGATCGAGCATGACATAACCACTCATAGCCTTGTACTATTTGGTATATACTTGTTATAGGAACCTAAGCCTTTTAACCCAAAGATTAAAGCTCATGTAATTGGCCTAGTTACTTTCCTTAGGTTTTTACCCCAAATGTTTGTTGTGTGACTATGGTTAATTTATCTTAGTTAAAATCATGGTTTATTTAGTTTGTTCTTTTTCTAATATGACCTAATTACATTGTGAGCTCAAATAAATTTTTCTTTAAAATCTAAAAGACCAAAGCTATTTTCAAAACTTTTCAAGATGGTCTTTGGACATAAATCTTTTCTAAAAACAAATCAAAAATTCTTTTCTCATGACTCAAATACAAAGTCAAAAATCCATTTTTTCTTAAAATCTTTTTACAATGGGTTTTTCAAACAAAATTATTTTTGCATTTCATCCAACCTTGTCTTACAAAGAGCTTACAAATTATTTAGGTCAATTATGAAAATACCAAAAATCAATTGTGAGCCTAGTTTATACTAAGAATTATTAACCATGGGCTTATTTTTGGTATGAATCATCAGTTACTTTTTCAATTAAAAAATCTATTTATAATAAACCTCTTGTCATACTCTAATTATTTTTTCAATTAAAAAATCTATTTATTTTTGGTATCACTGCCATACAGTCTACCAGAGCTACTAAGGCTCAAACTCTAAGATATTTCATGCTCTCATTGGACCCTGTTGTCCAAATTTGGTTCAACACCTTAGAGGAAAGTACTCAAAAAGATTGGGACATGTTTTACAAGGCTTTTATTCAACAATATGGGTACAATGTCGAGCTAGAAGTGCCTTAATGGAAGTTGAGTCCATTAGACAAAGGCCAAATGAAAATTTTTGTGGACTATGTTAAGACATGGAGGAAAAATACATCTTTGCTTAGGAAGAGGCCCTAAGAATCTGATCAAATAAAGATGATTGTGAGAGGGGTGTTGCCTAGTCTTCGTGAAAGGATGTCTCATACACTTATCTAAGATTTCAAAGATCTTCTCCAAGTTGGTCTGCAAAATAAAGAATGGGAAAGGGAGAAGAATCGCTTTTTAGTAAGAAGGAATGAGAAAGGGAACTACCAGTCGGGTAATCAAAGTACGCAAAAGAAAGTTGATATTAATGTGATTGTTCAAGGAAATAAAAGACAGTTCTTAGAGTTGGGGAAACCTCTTTCTTGGGTTTTTAACAAGCTATAAAAGGAGGGACTATTACAATCATTGGCCCCTCGACCTTTGCCAAATCCTTTACCCCTAAAATTTGATACTAAGGCTTTTTCTCAATTTCATTAGACTCAAGGACATGAGACCGATAGATGTACCTGATTGAAGCATGAGATCCATGATCTAATCGATAGTGGTAAGCTACCTAAGCCTGACAAGCCCAATACCAAGAACAATCCTTTGCCTAAATTTGGAAGAGTACCTCCACCGGCAACCTTCATGGTGGGAAGATGATTGGAGGAAGATTTTGTCTTATCCTCTTTTCAAGACAAGAGTATTGAAGATGTGGAATAAGGAGAAATTTTATTTAACAAACTTCTCTTAGCTTGGAGTGTTGCTCTTTTTATTTTGCTTTCTTTAGTACTTATATGGAATAATTATGTTTTTCAAATTATGTTTGTTTGAATAAATTATTTTCATCAAAATTTTCATGGTCTTTGTTCATTTTGGTGCTCAACTAATGAGAAATCTAGCTTGATAATTCATGAATTAATATATTTATGCATCATGACTTGAATGACTTTACTAGGTGAGGGAATTACTCTATAGCATTGAGTTGTGTATGCTTACTTAGAGAGGGCTCCTACATAACGACCTTTGTCTAGGTCTTAGTCAGTCTTAGAACATGCTTTGACAAACTTTTGAGATGAAATTAAACTCTACCCAATTAAATATTAATCCTTAGTTGTCCCTTTGTGCCTTCATAAAATTTTAGCTTTCTTTTCATTGGCTTACAAATCTCGATAACCCAATCTGAGCTGTTGTTACACTTTTGACAAGTCTTATGGTCACTAAGATGAAGAGGCAAGAAGATTAAAGAATGGAATGCATAGCCAAAACTGTAAGGATAGTTGATGTTCTCAAGACCATAAAGGTAGTTGAAGTTCACCTAATATCTCCAATCAATCTAGATAACATCAGAGTAACAAATGATTTATCCTTGTTAAAGAAGATTTATGTCACTCCACTCATCCATTATTAGAAACCCAAGTTGGTACAAACAAGACAACTCTTTTAGAGATAGAACCAAAAAAAAGAAAAAGAAAAGAAAAGAAGAAGAAAATAAAAGAAAGAGAAAAAAAAAGAAGAAAAAAGAGACAAAAGAAAAAAAAAGGGGAAAAAGAAGAAAAAAGAAAGGTAAAACCTAAAAAGGCAGTTTAGAAAGCCAATTGAGTTCTCTTTTACCTAAGGCAGCAAAAAGGCTTCCATTTGGTTTATAAGGACAGTTTGACTTGAATTGGTCTAACCCAGCCAAAGATTCAATCAAAATCGAAGACAAAAGGAGAAAGGTCACCAGTCCTACAGGGAAGAAGGACAAAATGATAGAATGCTTAAAGAAAGGGAAGAGTAAGAAAGAGAAAGAAAAGGAAAAAAAATGATGATGAATATGGGTACTAGACTTTTTGCAAAGGCAAAGACTGTCCTAATCAAGATCCAGATTAACTTTAAGAAGAAAGAAGAATGTTCAAAGCTCTATCTTTTCATGCTTCCAACTGTTTAAAGTTCCAATAAAAAGTTTGTAGTGTGAAGGCTTGCCTATAGTATCACATCAGCTCCAATTTCAAAATGACCTTCATTTAACCTGTGTCCCTTATACACCCCATTTCAAGCCTGTTAAAGACCTATCTGTGAGCGGAAATTTTTGCCCCCACTCCCGGTGGAATGGTTCTTGCGACTTCGGCACTGTTTAGGCTCGAGGCCTTAGAGAACACGGACCTAGATCTGGAGAAAATGGAGTTGCTACCCAAACTGGCCGGGAAAAAGAAAGGGGTGAATGACTCGATTCCTAAGGAATCCCCAACCCCCCTAATGGGTTCGGAAAGTTGGGTACGTGTGGGGAAGGTGAGAAATGGCCCAGCACCCCTACAATGCCCGGTTCATTGGAACCGACCTCCTTTACAGCTCTTAATATTATAAAATTCTTAAGTATAACAATATCATCCATTTTACACACAACAATTGAAAGAAAGCATCGTTATATTAAAATCAAAACAATGTCCAAGCAAGATAAATAAATGGACACCCATCCGAAGATGGAAACATGCCCTTACATAATCCATGCCTAAATAGGACACAACCGAAAGGTAGAAACATGTCCTTTACATTGATCTAAAATATAAAAGCAATTTAAATTACATGATAGTTAACTAATGAGGTACCCACAAAGTGGAAACATACCTCTTACAACATTTGAAAATAAAAAATAAATCGATAAAGGTAAATAACCATTCATCATAAATAAATCATTCACCAAAGATATTAAACATCAATCAAAATATAAACATTCATCCATGATAATTTAAATAAGCCAAGCATTGAACTTAAATAAATCAAAGCATATAAAATAAATCAAAGTATATAATGAACTACACTATCAAATAGTGTAAGTAAAGATACAAATTGATGTTTACTCTTTCCATTTAAAGTTTTTTAATTAATATTTATGATTTTGGGATTTTAATATATTAAGGTTTATGCTACTGTAAGCTTTAAAGGAATTGAAATGGATTAAAGTTTTATAATTTAAGACGTTGATAAAGTTCTTTGATTAATCAAATTAGTGTTTGAGGAGTGAAATCATGAAATTATGGTTTGCATACTTTAAAACATTTAGATTTATGATTATTAGCTACTTACTGTGTTGAATTTTAATATTTAGGTTTATAAGGTTTTAAGGGAATTAGGGTTTTAGAGAACTTTAGGGTTTAGGTTAGCTAGTTTAGTTTGGGGTTACTGGGGTTACTGTCTTGGTTTTGAAAGTTGAATTAGGGTTTTCAGTGTTTCGGAGAATGTATTTGATTTTAGAATTTGGAAAAAACAATTTATAGTTTTATGAAGCTTTATGAAAATAAACAAAATGATTTAAGGTTTATAGAAACAGAAAAGATATTTTTTAGGGTTTTTGGAAAGAAAAGGATTCAATTTAGGGTTTTGGAAAATTGGAAAGCAGATTAGGGTTTTGATATTTTGAAACGATTTAAGGTTTTGAAAAGTTAGAAAGTAGATTAGGGTTTTAAGATTTTGAAGAAACAGAAACAAAAATTTTAAGATTTTTGGAAAATAAAGAAACGAATTAAGGTTTTTAAGCTTTAGAAAAGGTAAATTAGGGTTTTAGGGGTTTTTGAATCAAAAGAGACAATTGGATGATTCAAGCTATTGTGAAGAAAAAAAAAGATTAGATATTCATACCTTCATTTGTTGGATCCACCAAAAATTACTTCTTGGATGAACAAGAACAAAGGCAAGATGGTTGCCTTTGATGGATTGAATTTCTTGTTTGCTTCTCTCAAAAGTCCGATCGTTAATCTCTGCCAAAAAGTTTCAAAATCTGATGACTTTTCCTAAGTTTTTCCTTTCAAATTTTCCTCCCCTTTCTGTGTTGTCTTTTAGTCCTATTTATATATGATTTTGGTGATTAATCTTAATTGCTCAAGGAATCTAACATTAATTAAGAAAAGCAAACCGAAACCAAATTGAATTTGGTTTCGGAAAAAATTGCGTCGGAAAAATTTTGCTGGAGAAAAAAAACTGTTGCGGAAAACTTTTGCTGGCAAAAAAGTTGCTGCGAGAACCTGCGAAATGACAAAGCCATTTCGCTCGCAGAAAAAATCTGTAGCCATTTCGCCCGCAAAAAATCTTGCGGGCGAAATGGCCCAAGGCCATTTCGTCTGACCCCTTTTCGATGACGAAATTTTTCATTGCCGATTTTTCATCACCGATTTTTATTTTTATTTTTATTTATTTGTTTATTATTATTTGTTTATTTTATATTAATTACAAAAACTAAATACTAAAGCAAATATTATTTAATTAAGATAACACAAGGATTATTTTAGACTAATTAAAATATATTGGGCCGGACTGGGTAAAAAATTAAGGGTCGACAGTTTGCCCCCTGCTTGAATGATCTGAGACTTTAGTAAAAGAGAGTGAAAATCAATAAGACTTAATTTTTGAGTTGGTTGTGGTTTTGGGTTCTGGACCCGGTTCGAGTTCTGGACTCAAGGATAATTTTAGGTTCTGGACCTACGAGTAATTTGGATTCTGGACCCGAACTAAGTTCTGGACTTAGAAGAGATTCTAGGTTTTGGACCTAAGGATAATTTGGGTTCTGGACCCGAGCTAAGTTCTGGACTTAGAAGAGATTCTAAGTTCTGGACCGAAGGATAATTTGGGTTCTGGACCTGAGCTAAGTTCTGGACTTAGAAGAGATTCTAGGTTCTGGACCTAAGGATAATTTGGGTTCTGGACCCAAGCTAATTTCTGGACTTAAAAGAGATTCTACGTTCTGGACCTAAGGATAATTTGGGTTCTGGACCCGAGCTAAGTTTTGGACTTAGAAGAGATTCTAGGTTCTGGATCTAATCAAAATTTGGGTTCTAGAGCCGAGCTAAGTTCTAGACATAAAAAAAATTCTAGGTTCTGGATCTAAGGATAATTTGGGTTCTGGACTTAGAAGAGATTCTAAGTTCTGAACCTAATCAAAATTTGAGTTCTGGACCCGAGCTAAGTTCTAGACTTAGAAAAGATTCTAGGTTCTAGACCTAAGAATAATTTGGGTTTTGGACTCGAGCAAAGTTCTGGACTTAGAAAAGATTCTAGGCTCTTGACCTAAGGATAATTTGGATTCTGGACTCGAGCTAATAAATTTTTTTGATTTCAAAAAGTTTGGCTACTTTTTATGCACATGTCTTCTTATTGCCCCCTGCATGTAAAAATATTTATATACACGCAAGCATTTGAATGATTAAATTGAATAATTGAATTTACTATTTATTTACTGTGTAGTCACTGTTTATGTACTATTTATTATTCATAAATAGTAGGAAAAAGTATTTTATTATTGGAACTATTCATCAATAGTAATTTACTATTCATAAATAGTAAAATATACTATTCATCAATAGTAAAGTTTACTGTTCATAAACAGTAAAAGTTACTTTTGATTTTTTTTCTTGCCGTTTCTCTATATAAACCAACGAATTCCTTCATTTTATTCACAGCAAAATCTATAATTTCTATAATTCTCTCAAATTCTTTCAAATTTATAGCACATAGTTTTCAAAAAAAATGCATGCTTTAAGGTTAGGGACTCATTCTAATGCTGAGTTATTAGAGTTTATTCAGCATCATAAAGATGAAAATGTAGATCTACTAGCCGGGATGCCGCTTCATCATAGTTCAAACCAAAAGAGCACGGTAATTATTTTTTCCTCTTTTTCCGTTTTGATTTTTTCGTCTTTCTGTTATTTGTTTTTTTTCTTTTTTTGTTTTATTTTTTCTCTTTCTCTTTTTTTCTTATTATTTTTTTATGTTTATATTTTTTATTTTTTTGTTATTTGTTTATATTATTTTTATTATTTTGTATTTTGTATTTTTTATTTATGTTTTTATATTACACTCTTTTATTATTATTGTGTTTGCCTTCATTTTTTATTTTTTATTTATATTTTTATATTATTTTTCTTTAGAAAATTTAGGAAAAAAAAATTAATTTAAGTAGATAGAATAATATGTACTTACCTGGTATTAACTTACCTGGCTCCGTGTTAGCGTGATCGTTGCGTTGTTCGGGCTGGAGGGTGTATCTACAAAGCCCGACAATGGTATAATGTAGTGCCTTCTCGGGTAAGGCAGATTATCCGAGATTGCGGCTTTGAGAGCTTCATCTTACAATTTTCATCCAAGGAGTATCTGATAGACCGGAGCACAGTCCAGGCGCTTGCAGAACAATGGTTAGACACAACTCATACTTTTCACTTGCCCATTGGAGATATGACAATTGGTACGGTCGATTTTACTGCTATAACCGGCCTTCGATATGATGGTGTTCTAGTTCTTCTGACCAACGACATTTTGATATTTGAAGAAATTCAGCAATTAATTGGTATGGAACCATCATATAAGGGGCCTTTTAAGATAAAAATTGAATCGATTAGTAGCTATTGGATGAACTACGAAGGACGGGTTCACAGAGACATGGCCCAACAGTATGCTCGAGGATTTTTGTTATATTTGCTTGGGTCGACCATCTTAGGCAGCACTGAATCTGCCATCCACTTGTCAGTGTTGAGGGCCCTTTCTTATTTCAGAATGGTACCATCTTATGGCTGGGGTGAAGCTGGTCTCGCTTATCTTTACCATGGTCTTGATAAAATTTGCTGAAACAAGAAGTCTTTCGTCAGCTTGATGGCGGTTTTCAAGGTACTCTTCTTCCACCAATGTCATTTCCACTCTTTTCTTGCATAAATGTGATCTTTATTATTGTTGTAGGCATGGGCATATGAACACAACCTCGTGAGGGTACCCGTTATTTCCTGAGAGAGAGTCGGGTATCCGAGATTAAATTTCTGGCTGTCAAATCGTGTGAACGTTCCCGGCTCTCACCATGTGCATACTTAATATAATTCAACATATTAAGTATGCAATGTGTTAATCCAACATATATAATTCAAGTGGTGAAGGGCAAGTTGGAAGGATAGGATTGGAGGTTGTATTAAGCTTGCTTTGGGTTGCAAGTGGAGGTATGTACAAACTTTGAATATAATGTCTATATTTGAATAACATTTGGACTTAACGCATTTTGGTTGAAAAATGTGTTAAGCTACTTGGTTCATTGATTGTGTATGAATAATATGCTATAACATTTGTAATATCATATATGTGAGCATCAAGTTCCAACAGGGTTGTTTCAACCTTTAACAGTGCCTGAATGGAAATGGGAGAGAGTGACAATGGATTTTGTATCTAGTTTGCCATTGATTCAGAAGAAGCATGATGCTATCTAGGTGATTGTTGATCGGTTGACAAAGATAGCTCATTTTCTTCCAGTTAGAATGGACTATTCTCTTGAGAAGTTGGCTGAGCTGTATATCAATGAGATAGTGAAGTTGCATGGAGTTCCAATTTCTTTGGTGTCTGATCGAGATCCTCGGTTTACTTCAAGGTTTTGGAGAAGTTTACATGGTGCTTTGGGTTCTCGATTGCACTTTAGCACTGCTTTTCATCCGCAGACAGATGGGCAGTCAGAGAGAGTGATACAGATTATTGAGGATATGTTAAGAAGCTGTGTCATTGAATTCTCTGGAAGTTGGGACAGATTTTTGCCACTTGTGGAATTTGCTTACAATAATAGTCATCAATCCAGTATTGGAATGGCACCATATGAGGCATTGTATGGTAGAAGATGTAGGATGCCTCTGTGTTGGAATGAAGTTGGAGAAGGCAAATTGGCTGGTTCTGATTTGATTAAAGAAACAGAAAAGAAAGTGAAAATAATTCGGGATCGGTTGAAAGCAGCTTCAGATCAACAGAAATCTTATTCGGATTTGAAAAGAAAGGACATAGAATTTGATGTTAGTGATAAAGTATTTTAAAAAGTGTCTCCTTGGAAAAAGATTTTGAGATTCGGTCGTAAAGGAAAGCTAAGTCCTCGTTTTATTGGACCTTATGAAGTATTAGAAAGAGTTGGACCAGTTGCTTATCGACTTGCTTTGCCACCTGAATTGGATAGAATCCATAATGTCTTCCATGTTTCTATGCTGCGGAGGTACAGATTAGATCCATCTCATGTTTTACCAGTTGAATCTATTGAGGTGAGTCCGGATCTGATATTTGAAGAAGAACCAGTTGCTATTTTGGCATATGGAATGAAAGAGTTGAGAAATAAGAAAGTGCCACTTGTAAAGGTTCTTTGGAAGAATCATGCAAAGGAAGAGGCAACTTGGGAGAGTGAGCAAGTGATGCAAGATCAGTATCCTCAATTGTTTCAGACTTGATATCAGGTAATTTCGAGGACAAAATTTCTTTTTAGAGGGGGAGAATTTTAATATCCTAAAGTATACCCTAAAAGTTTTGGAGTAATTATTGTTGTATTTGGATTTAATGTATATGTTTTAGGGAAAGAGAAAGGAAGTAAAGAGAGAGTGTATATGTTGTATATATAGTGATATATATACACCATATACAAGTCAAATGTGGAAGTCAAAAGATGATGATTTAATGATTTTTAATTAATTAGTGGAAAATGGAAATTAAGTTAGTGGAAGAGGATTTTATGAATATTTTAATATTATTTTTGCTTGGTGGAGGTGTAAAGAGAAGAGTTTACTTGGTTTTGTTCCATTCATTTTGTTCTTCTTCTTTTCTTTTTCTTGGGTTGGCCGGCCATCAAAGAAGCAAGAGAGAAAGAGAGTTTTGTTTTCCAAGCTCAAGATTGAAAGATATATATCAAGTGATCAAGTTGGAAATCTAAGAAGTTCATCAACTTCGGTAAGTTTCCACTTGATTTCTTTGTTTTATTTTAAGTTGTGTTTGAGTTTGATGATTGATTGTGGATAGTATGAGTATGTTTGATTGTGGTGTGTTTGAGTGTGTTGGGTTTAATTGATTGTGGTTTTGGAATTAAGTTGGTGTTGAAAGAGTAAGAGTTGTGACTTGGTGATTGATGTAAATATTGAGTTTGACTAATTCTTTATCTTAGATTTTCCATATGTTTGTGTTTAATGGAGTTGAAAGCATAGAATACATGAGTTTGGTCCGAAACAGAAGCATTTTGGATGCCACGACCGTGGCCCTTGGATGCCACGACCGTGGGATGTTAAGCAAATTGGACAGATTCGTTTTCTAACCCACGACCGTGGGGGGTTGTGAGGCCACGACCGTGGGGTTGTGAGGCCACAACCATGGGATGGTGAGGCCACGATCGTGGGGCCTTAGTTAGTGGTTTTGGTTTGTAATTTGTGATCTATGGGTCTAGTATGAGGCTAGTAGGTGAATAATTGCATTGGAATTCATGTGTATGTTTATATAAGTGTGTATTATTCTTTTTGGATTAGGTTGTGAAGAGGTTGAATTGCCCTAACCTAAGTGTTGAGAATTCTTGGAAGAGGAAGTGTATAGATTGGTGTGAGTTGCTCTTGAGGTAAGTACAAACTTACATGGTTGCATTCATTTACATGATTTTGAGACTTAACACATTTGGTTATAAATGTGTTAAGTAATTTACTATATTGTTATTACTATTTGATTAATGTTATGATTTGCATAATGTGAAAGATATGATGATCATTCAAAAGGTATGGGCAATGCAATTGGTTATGATGAATTGCTTTAATGTGAATTGAAATATGATGAGATGTGATGCCATTGTAATTGGCTGTAATGATTCAAATGAAATAAATGAGGCATTTTTGCCTAGATGATGATGAATGTTTATGCAATTGGTTATGTATACTCTATTGATGAGATGTGAAGCCATTGTTGTTGGCCATAATGATGTAAATGAGATAATTGAGGCATGGTTGCCTAAATAATGATGAGAAAATGATAATGAAATAATGAATGAGTTGTGTGTCTAATGTGTCATTCCATTTTCAGAGTTTTGTTGTTGGTGGCATGTCTAATGGTAACAAATTCTTGAAGCTAGGTTGAATCTAGTCCTTGAAGCCTAGTTGAGATGTTACAACCCTTGAAGCTAGGTTGGGTTTGGTTCTTGAAGCCAAGTTGGGTTGATACTTAGCATGCTTTGTTCCCCTTGAAGCTTGGTTGAGCCTAATCCTTGAAACCTAGTTGGGATAATGATAATGATAAATGTGATAAATGAACTAAAACATTAACTCTGAAAGTTGAATGGCATATTAGTGTCTTTTGGGACCATGCTTGTCTTTGTTTCAATATAAATCATAAGTGATGAAATGTTTGAATAAAATAATGAAATGTAGTGTTATGAACAATATAAAGATATCAATTGTGAATATTGTCTTACTTGTTGAAATGTGTGACATTGGCATTGCATTGAAGCATATTGTTATTGGGGTTTGTACCACTAAGCCGTTGGCTTAGCGCGATTGTGGTTCATCGCGCAGGTGACAGGGTCGAGCCAGAGAGTTCGTCTAGACCGAGTTGAGTCTAGATTTTGAAGTGTTGATTGTGATCTTAAAGATCAAAGACTGACTGCCAAACATGTATAAACTTTATGTTTTGTAAAATTTGATTTTGATGTTTATATATTTGTAAATACCTCTACATTTTCCGCTGCACATTGAATGAACTTTTTATTTATTGTGTTTTATGATATAACTTAAATGTTTTTAAGTTTGCTCATATTATTGTTAAAAGGAATGAGTTGTTTGTTTAGTAACCCATAGCATTCCTATATTCAGTATACGTATATTACAGGTATAGTGGTGTGTAGTGTGCGTATACGGGGTAAAGGGGTGTTATACACATGGTGTCATTATGGACCAAAGCAGTAACTTTGAAATTTGAATAGCATATTAGATCCTTTTGGGCCCATGCTTTCTTTGCTTTAATGTGAATTATGAATTGTGATACAATGAGCAATATAATACTATGAGTTGTGATTATGAAATATTTGAAAAATATAAGAAAGTAGAATGATGTGACATCTATATGCATTGTGCATTGACATTGCATTGGGTTTTATTGTTATTATCAAAGTTTGTACCACTAGGCTTCGGCTTAGCGCGATTGTAATTCATCGTGCAGGTGTCATGGATGATTTGGTAGAGCCGGATAGTTCTACTAGACCTGGTCAGGTCTAGGTTTGTATTTATTGAGCTTGAAGAGTTGTTTTTGGGCACATCAAGATCAGAGCCAGTTGCCAGCATGTAGATATTTGATATTACTATGTATTTTGATATTATATATGTTATGATATGTTTTTGGAAGTATATAATGTAAATTGTAAAGAATGTTTTGAATAATTTCTTCAGATGGGATTTTATATGTGTTGTTAATTTATATATCTATATATAAGTATTTAGAGAAAATATGGAGAAATTGAGAAGTATTGGTGAAATGGTGAATTGATTTTTATTGGGAGTGTTTGCTTTATGCAGGTTGTATTTTGATGAATTTTGGCAACATCCAAATTACAATCAAAACTCTGGCAAATTTTTTTCAGAGATTTTCATATAAAATATTTATTTTGGATTCCTATAACAAAAAAAAGAATATTTATATACTATTTATTATATATATTAGTATTTGAAATCTTAAAACAGAAATGTGAAAATTTTTATTAAATCTGTCTGTGACATTTTTATACCGTATATGCATATTTTACATATGCTGAAAATATGTATTGTACATATATAGAGTATGAGGGTGTTACATTTATTTTGGTATCAGAGCCTAGGTTTGAGGTTCTCGACCTAGGTGGGTTGTTAGAGAGAGAAAATTGAAATAAAAAAAATGATTTTCAATTGTGATGCATGCATTGGTACTGGCAATTTATCTGATATCTGATGTGGCAATGTCCATTTGATATAATGGATATGAGTTGAGATGACGTCTGGGTTATATAGATCAGAGTAGCACAGTAGAAGCATCATTCTGGACCTTATGGATTAAGAATTTTTGGAACTTCTATTCGAAATTAAGATTCATAATTGATTCAATTGATGAATAAGTGGAATTAAGAAAAATAATTTATTAAATGATTTAAGATATGAAATAAAAAGTTTGAGAAATGGACATGATAGTTACAGAAAATTTTATATGTGTGCTGTAAAATGATATTGTTGAATTTTTGAATAAATATAGGAATGTTGGATGAGTTTGAAAATTTAATGAAAAGTTTTTCTATATGTTAGAATCTAATGTATAGAATTTCATAATTTTTAAAAATGAATTACTAATTAAGAAAAGTAGAATAACATAGATTGTTGGAGGAGTTCCAGAAATTCAGAATCTGTAGAAATTGAGAAAACATAAATTTAGAAACTATGGTAAACCAACCCAGAAAAATCTGAAAGTTTACTATGGTAAAACAACCCAGAAAAATCTGAAAATTTACACACAATATCATATGTATTCATATAACATATGGTTAAAATTTCATAAATTTTTATTAAGGTATGATACCTAAAAGAAATGGACAACCGAGTGTTGCTGGATAAATTATTAAAGAGACAGATTCTCTGATTTTGGAAATTTTAATTTTTAAATATATTAAATCAGCTTGGAAAAATCTAAAACTTTAAATATAAGTCCATATATGTGTCAAGTGTACATGGATAAACTTTTACAAGCTTTTATAAAGAATTGGCAAGGAATATAAAAATTGGAAGTGAGATTGACATGAAACTGAGGAAGCCATACAGTTTTGTGTAAGCAAGTAATAAATTAATTTTATGAGATAAATGAATGAAGAAAATTATAAAAATTTATATGCATATGGGTATAAGTATAGAAGAAATATGGAGTTTTTAATAATTTGCAACAAAGAGTTCATAATTAAAATCAAAATGTGAAATCATATATGATAGCGAATTATTTATTATGGAACAATGATGCATAATTTAGGGTTGAGTGTGTAAAATTAAAGTATCTAAATGGATGATGTTAATTAGTGTAATGAAATAAATTAGTGTTGTTTATATGTAAATGTTATGATTTTAAGATTGGAAATGTGACATGGACGAGATTTGGTGAGGTTCATGTTGTTGATTGTAAAATATGAAATTTGAATTTTTGAAATGGGTTTCCATAATTGTGAAAGTGATGTGTTTTGATGTTATATTAATATAAAAATAAAGTTTATAAAGTTGGCTCTTGAAAATGAGATTAATAGAATGAATTTTAAGTAAAGTAGTAAGTTGGAAATTCATAGTTGTAAGAGAATTTTGATGAAGATTGTTTAGATGTTGATAGTTTAATGTTTAATAAGCATGAAAGTAATTTTGAATGAGTAATATTATTTATGAAAATATCATGTAACATGTAATGTGGTTGATAATATAGAAATTTGTTATGAAATAAAAGGGAAATGATTAATTAAGTAAAAATGAGTTACTTTAGGTAATTGCATTGGAAATTATGAAAAGGGATATGAAGGGTATGATAAATGCATAAAAAAAATGTGAGAGAGATGTCACATTGGAAATGTGATTAAGATTTATGTGAGGTGAAATATATATATATATATAATAAGAAACTTATTTAAGAGATGGGCGATTAAATAAGGAAGATATTAATTATATTGCGGTCAGAGTGTATATATATATTGAATTGATGAATAACCTGAGTAATGTCAAAAGAATGAGAAATGATAATGTTCTCTGAAAGGTGATAAATTTTAACTTTGTATAGGTTGTATGTAAAAGAGGAATTGAGTATAATTGTATGATTTGTGTGATGAGATTTTTTTTTTCTATATGAACACAAATATGATATGTAAGAAAATGTGGAAAGTAAGTCACATTGTGATTATGACTTACGAAGGTGTATGTGGATGATTAAAAAAATATTATCGAGTGTTTACTACCTTATACAAATAAGTGTCTGGTGATATTGAGAATGATATTGCATGTATTAATAGAACTAAGAGAAATTAGGTCTTGACCTGCGTAGAGTTAGGTCATGTGATGAATTGAGATTGAGAATGGACCCGAACAGCGCTGACGGTGAAATTGTTATTGTAACAACTGAACTTGATGATTGTATAGCATTTTGGGCCCAAAGTATATGTGTATATATATGAGATTGTAAGGAAAAGGAAAGTATAATGAAAAAAAAAGTATGGAAATGGAATATATATATATATATATATATGAATGAAATTTTTATAAGAGATAGATTAGAAATGGAGTAATAAATGGAAATTGTGCTAATTAGCAAATGAACGAATGTGTATATGTAAGAGATGTTAATGATAATATTGTTGAAACATGAGTTAGGCTAATGATGATCAAGTGAACGAGAGTAATTGCTTTAAAACAGAGCTGAAACGTGTTAACTTTTTATGTAGAAAAAGATTAGAAAATGAATATGTAATTTTTGCGATACGAACTTAACATTGTGATTGAAAATATTTTAAGAAGAATGATAGAGGAGCATTATTTATTTATAAGCCACAAGCATGACCATTATTATGGCATGACCGTTGGATAGTTTTTGTGAGATTGATAGTTATGCTTCAAGAAACATGGTCAAGACTTATGGTTTGCATAGTTATATCTTATAATTTTATACTAGAAATTTGTTTATAATTATAGAATTTGTGGAAACAGAAGAGAATTGTGAAAATATGATGAGCTTTAAATGATGTGTAAGAAAAGTGATTTGTGTAAATAGGGTAACTATAAAAAATGTCAGTAAGAGTTATAATGAATGTGTTTGAAAGTGGTATAAAATGAATAAGTTGATGAAAATGATGTGTAAAGTAAACGAGACTATGGGAAGTGAATATTATCTGTAATGATGAATTCGAAGAGAATTAAAATTTGAGAATAAATTTTACCTAATAGAATTAGGTCATGAATTGAAACTAAATTAATGAATTTAAAATAGACTAAAGGTTGGTCAGAATAGAATAAAGTTGTGATGGTCATATTGTGATAGTTAGATCAATTGATCCGAAATGTAATAAGTTTACAAGTATTTATTGAAATTCAATGTGTGTAGTTGTATTTTGAATATGCAAGCTATATGATAATGTGTTTAATACAACATTCTGATATGTATATGCATATAAAAGGAGCTAAGTTATATTAGTTTCAAATAATTATAAGAGAAAAATGTTACTTATAGTATAATGGGAATGAATCTTATTAAGAAAATAAGATTTTGCTGTTGTATAATGGTGATGTCAAATTAATATGTGGTAATTATATAAAGAGTAGGATCAAAGTGAAGATGTGTAAAATTATTGTTTTAAGATAAAAGTTATCAACATTTGAATTTAAGGTGATGAGAGTATATTTTTAAGATAATGAAGTGATCAAATATTTTGAATGCAATAGGTGTGTGGGTATATATATTAAAGAGAAGAACTAATTTTTGTCTAATGACAATTCGATTGATAATATAATAATTTGTTGTGACTATTTGAGTAAATAGACAGTATAATGATGTGTTAGGGAATGATAAAAAGGAAATTAAGAAAGAACCTAAGGGGGAGAATAGAAATTATGTAATTTGGTAAAATAATGATTTGGATGATTTATTACCATACTGTATAATTTCAAGGACGAAATTATTTAAGGGGGAGAAAATTGTAACATCCGTGATCTTGGAGATATAAAATTGTATATACTCTATATATATATCTAGAGTATATATAACATATACGTATGGTATATTAATTGTATATGTTGGATTAATACATTGGATACTTAATATTTAATACACATATAAAGTACATTTGATGTGTATATAAGATACACATTACTTGTGCATATGTGTAATATCCCAAATTTTTGAAAAGTTCTAATTTTTGAAAATTTGACAAAATAAATTATAATTTAAATGGATAAATTAAATTAATGTTTAAATGAAAAATGAAGGAGTTTTAAATGAAAAAGTGGAACATATATGTGATATATATGTAAAATATATATAACATATAAAAGTCAACACTTTTTAAAAGAAAGTCGAAGTAAAAGGGTATTTTGGTAATTAAATCTTAGAAATTTAAAATTAATAAAATAATTCAAAAATAAATTATTTTTGAATGGAAGAGGGAATTTAGGACTTTTATTTTATCAAATAAATAATTAAATTATTAATTATTAAATTATTTTAATATATATATATATGTTTAAAAAAAATGAAAAGGAAAAGAAAAATTTTAAAAAGTCTTCTTCTTCTTCTTCTTCTTCTTCCTTTAGGACATTTTCCATGGGAGTTTGGAGCATGAATTTGATTCTTCCATACTCCATAAATTGAAGGATTTAACAACTTTCAAGTGGATTTTTGGTGATTTCATCCAAAACTAGTAAGTTTCCAACTCTTTTCTTTGAATTCCTTGGAAATTTGAATTATGTGAGAATTTAGATTTTGATTTAGTATATTATAATTGTTGGAATTGGTGTGTATGATGTTATTTTGGGTAGTTAACAATGATTCTAAGGTTAGATTGAAGAGATGATGGAGTTTAGTTAAGGAATGGTGAAGAGAGAGAATTTAGGGTTATGGAACTTTTGGGTTTGGGGAAACATGAGCTTTAATTGTGCAAATTGGTTCCAAATGTGTTATTTTGATTCATAAACAAGTATTTTAAAGTCAAATATTGGATTTGGTTGTATTTGTTTGGAGTTTGAGAATGGTAGTATTGATTTAGGGTTTTGGAAAAGTGAATTTTCAAAGAATGAATAATTGTTTGATTTTAATGCTTAAATCATGTTATTCAATGATATAAGTGGTAGAAATAAGATTGAAATGATAATTGGATTGAGTTGGAATGGAGATCCTTAAATGGTGAAGGTTATTCCATTTTAGGGTTTTTGATATAAGCATGTGGTTAATTAATGTAATTGGTTTAAACATGCTAAAACATGTTTCTAATGATATTAATAAACTTAAAACACTAATTTAAATGGCTTGATATGGTTTTTCAAAGTTAAAGTGAGGTGAAACTTAACTTTGGGATTTGGTTTAGAGTGATATTTAATTATGGTTTGGTGTTGAGAATACCTTAGAATGTGATATTAAATGATTATGCATGATCACATTTGGTATAGGCATTGAGGGAGGTTGATTTGCTTCATCCAAGTGGTGAAGAGCAAGTTGGAAGGATAGGATTGGAGGTTGTGTTAAGCTTGCTTTGGGTTGCTAGTGGAGGTATGTACAAACTTTGAATATAATGTCTATATTTCCATAACATTTGGACTTAACACATTTTGGTTGAAAAATGTGTTAAGCTACTTGGTTCATTGATTGTGTATGAATAATATGCTATGACATTTGTAATATCATATATGTGTTAAATGCATTGTGAAAAGCCATTGATAATGGCTAATTTGTGTAACATGTAAAATATGTATATTATGTGAAAATACCTAAAGTAATTGGGTAATGTGTTGTGAATATAAAAATGAGATATGTGGAATAATGAAATGAATTCATATTGATAAAAATGAGATAAGTGAGAAAATTGAAAAATAAGAAAGATGTGAAAAATGAGAAAAGAGAAAAAATATGTGAAAATAAGGCAATGTGCCTAGATTGAATATGTGACAAAAAGAAAGTGTGCCTAGTATGTTATTCAATTTTCAGAGTTCTGGATTTGGCGGCATGCCTATGATTGCTTGCGGGCTAAACGCTGGAATGGTGAAAAAACTTGGTCGTAAGCCAGGCCAGCTGATAAATATGATGTTTTTGGGGTGAAAAGACTGGGTCGTAAGCCTCAAAAACTGTAGCGGTCTAGCCGGGTTGAGGACCAAGATACTGGGGCCTAAGGGTCTAGCCGGGTTAAGGTCCAAGAGACTGAGGCTGTTACATTATTCATGGATATATATATTGCCTACGGGGCTAGACACATGGTGTCATTATGGACCAAAGCAGTAACTCTGAAATTTGAATAGCATATTAGATCCTTTTGGGCCCATGCTTGTCTTTGCTTTAATGTGAATTATGAATTGTGATACAATGAGCAATATAATGCTATGAGTTGTGATTATGAAATATTTGAAAAATATAAGAAAGTAGAATGATGTGACATCTATATACATTGTACATTGACATTGCATTGAGTTTTATTGTTATTATCAAAGTTTGTACCACTAGGCTTCGGCTTAGCGTAATTATAATTCGTCGCACAGGTGTCATGGATGATTTGGTAGAGCCAGATAGTTCTACTAGACCTGGTCAGGTCTAGGTTTGTATTTATTGAGCTTGAAGAGTTGTTTTTGGGTACATTAAGATCAGAGCCAGTTGCCTGCATGTAGATATTTGATATTACTATGTATTTTGATATTATATATGTTATGATATGTTTTTGGAAGTATATAATGTAAATTGTAAAGAATGCTTTGAATAATTTCTTCAGATGGGATTTTATATGTGTTGTTAATTTATATATCTATATATAAGTATTTTGAAAAAATATGGAGAAATTGAGAAGTATTGGTGAAATGGTGAATTGATTTTTATTTGCAGTGTTTGCTTTATGCAGGTTGTATTTTGCTGAATTTTGGGAACGTCCAAATTACAAACAAAACTCTAGCGAATTTTTTCAGAGATTTTCATATAAAATATTTATTTTCGATTCCTATAACAAGCAAAGAATATTTTTATATTATTTATTATATATATTAGTATTTGAAATCTTAAAACAGAAATGTGAAAATTTTTATTAAATCTGTCAGTGATATTTTTATACCGTATATGCATATTTTACATATGTGGAAAATATGTATTGTACATATATAGGGTATGAGGGTGTTACACAAAAAACTTTCCATTTCAACGTAAAAAACGCCCTTTAACAATTTTGATTTTCCTTCATTCATCAACCATGACCGAACATCATTTAAAGAAGATAAAAATTTTATTTAAGAATATGGATGCCATTCACTGGAAGCAAATTTAGTGTTCAAAACTTGATATGTTAAAGTGTTTTCAAAATGTTAAATTGGACCACTCCTTCTTACATGCCATGGCTTCCTTTTGGAATGTGAATTCTAGGACATTTAAAATTAATGGCTTTGAAATATGTCCCTTGATTTAAGAATTTGAGGCCATCCTTGGATATCCAAATAATCAACAAATGGCATTACCCACATTGATTTCCAAGACTCAACAGAAGATGCAGATGTTATTTCAAATTCCAAAACCGGAAGTTCTTCAGTTGATGAGAGGTGAAAAAATTCTACTTGCTTCCTTGATTGATATTTTTCTTTCTCATTTGGCTCCTACTAAGGCTTAGGGGCGCATGCTCTGTCTTTGCTTGCTTGGCCAATTCTTGCTTGTTTCTTTTGACGGCGATATTGATCCACGGGTATTGGATATCATGGACCAAATAGAAGGAGGCTTGTCGTCGGTACTGTGATCTTAGCCGAAACTTTAGTTGGATTAGATCGACTTAAGTCAGGATTGACAAAGAGACTGACTGGGAGTCCATTGCTGCTTCATGTGATTACCTAAACTGCCCTTTCGGGTTTTCAATTTAGGTTTTCTTTTTTTTTTCTTCCTTTCTATATTACTCTAATTTTTGCCTAGTCCGCCCATGTGGGTTTTTGGAACTAGCGAGCTGTCCTAATTTTTGCCTAAGCTATCCTCGCGGGTTTTTAACTTAGCGAACCTCTTTTTTATTATATATATTTTTTATTGCTCTAATTTTTGCCTAGTCGCCCATGTGGGTTTTTGAAACTAGCGAGCTGTCCTAATTTTTGCCTAAGCTGCCCTTGCGGGTTTTCAACTTAGCAGACTTTTTTTTTAATTTAATTCTTTCTTCACAGATTTGGCTTCAGAGCATCTTTGTTTGCTTGATACTCCATCCATGGATTTTGCCAGATATCTGTCGTGTCATCATTCCGCTAGGAATCTACTCCATCTTGCTTCTTCATATGCTAACTGGGTTGACTGGATCCGCTCACGCGCTGAAGTCAATATCCGTTGGTTGGTACCTTGGTGGAAGATTTCTCGTATCACCATGCGGACATACTTGATGTATGTTACCCTTGCTGCTCTTCATGATATGATCCTCACCAACTTGGTCGTTAGTATGGTGCTGAGCCTCGCGGTTCTGACTTTACTCCCGATTTAGACATGCCTTGCTTGACTGAAGCCTACTTGGATCGGCTGAGGCAAAGTTGGCCTACACGTTACACTTATCGTCTGCCATAGATTTTGCATTTATCAATTCAGAAAGTGTATTGTTAGGATGAAAAATAATTAAAGTAATAAAAGATGCTTCTTTTCCATTTAAAATTTGTCATCACCTTTTGCTATTGTGTTTATTTATTTCATCCATTTCTTATCAAATACTTATAACAGTGCACATAGAACAATTTTAACATTAATTCTATTTTAATAAATTGGGGAACAACCAAACATAAAGCCAGCATACACAAGATCACTCCTGTTGTCAACTAGCCCTTTCGAATTATCTAATTGACAATTTTCTCTCATTTAGCGCTAATTGTTGCCTAACCCGCCCTTTCGGGTTTTTCGGGACTAGCGGACTGCTCTAACTTTTGCCTAGGCCGCCCTTTTTGGGTTTTCAACCTAGCGAGCTTCTTTTTTCTTTCTTTTTTTATATATCGTACATAAAACCTCTTCAACCTGTCAATGTTTACTGGCTCACTAAACTCGTTCCCGTCCATGTATGATAACTTCACCGCACCTTTGTTCATGACTCGTTTCACGACATATGGCCCTTCCCAGCTAGGCCTGAACTTCCCTCTTGGATCAGATACTTTAGGCTTGCATTGCTTTCACACCAAATCCCCAACTCTGAGTTTTCTGATCTTAACCCTTCTATTGTGGGCCCGAGCTATCTTCTTCTGATACAGTTGGTGATGATACAGTGCCTTTAACCTTCTTTCTTCTAGTAAAGCTAACTGTGTATATCTGCTTGCTACCCATTCTGTTTCAGGCAGTTTGGCTTCCAAGACTACTCTCAATGACTTGATTTCTATTTCAATTGGCAGCACTGCTTCCATCCCGTAAACCAAAGAGAACGGTGTCATTCCAGTAGGTGTTCGCACACTTGTCCTATATCCCCAAAAAGCAAAGGGAAGCATCTCTTACCAATCCCTGTAAGTCTTGGTCATCTTGGATAGAATTTACTTAATTGTCTTGTTTGTTGCTTCTACCGCACCATTAGCCTTCCATCTATAAGGAGAGGATAAGTGATGATGGATTTGGTACTTCGAGAATAAATCCTTAGCTACTCCTTGAAACTGTACCCCATTGTCTGATATCAAACTGTGCGGGACCCCGTATCGGTAGATGAGGTTCTTTTAAAAAAATCTAGCCATTTGGCTTGCACCCAGTTTGTCTAAGGATTTGGCTTCGACCCATTTTGAAAAATAATCTACTACTACCACAATGAAATGGTGACCGTTTGAAGCTGTAGGATGTATCTCTCCTATAATGTCGATACCCCAGGTGGCAAAGGGCCAGGGTGAAGACATAGAATGCAATTCTTCAGGAGGCATGTGATTCAAGTTACCATACATCTGACATTGTTGGAACTTCTTTACAAACTCAATACAATCTCTCTCCATGGTCAACCAGTAGTAACCTTACCGAATAATCTTCTTATATAGAGCCAAAAACTCATATGCGGTCCACAACTTCCTGCATGTATTTCTGACATGATACGCTCCATTCAGGCTTCCTTAAACATCTTAAATGCACCCCATCAGGCCATCTTTGATATAACTCTCCATGAAATGTGATGTATTACAATGACCATGTCCTTATGGCTTTTCTCTCTTTCTTTGTTGCCCCCGGCGGGTATTCTCTTTCTTGCAAAAATTGCCTTATAGTATCATACCAATCATCATGGTCTATATCAATTTCCATGATTGTCTCATATTCATAGCAAGGAGTTGATGAACTGGTCAAAATCAGAGGCTTAAGAAATAAACTGATAGGATTTTCTCATACCGAAGCCAATGTGGCTAGGGCATCAGCCATCTGATTTTTTCTCTTGATAGGTGTATAAACCTACACTCCTTAAAGTTCTTCTTCATCATGGTTAGGTAATGGTGATATGGTTTTAATTTTTCCACTTTTAACTTCCACCTTATCCACCTTCATAATCATTAGGGTTTCCAAACTGAAAATACAAGCTTCGTACTCCACCATATTATTGGTCGCCCTAAATTTTAACTTTTTGGCTAAAGGGATGAGTTCCCCTTCTGGTGATTCAAGTACAACTCCTAAACCTACTCCTTTCCTATTTACTGCTCCATCAAAATACATTTTCCACCATTGTACTTCAATTGCCTCTAAATGTTCATCCGAAAATTCCAAGATTACCTCTTCGCTTTCTGGTAATGGTTGTTGGGCTAGGAATTCTACCATCGCTCTACCTTTTATTGTTTTCCTGGTTACATACTCAATCTTAAATTCTTCTAATTTTATCAACCATCAACATATTTCCCAATGAAAGAGGGTGTCTCCCTTAAATACTTCATTGGGTGCAACCTGAAAATTGCTCGCACACTATACGATTGAAAGTAATGCCGCAACTTCTTAGAAGACCAAACCACGGCTATACAGGTCTTTTCAATGACACTATACTCAATTTGATAAGGTAGGAGCTTTCTACTCAAATAGTAAACTGCATGCTCAATCCCTAACTCATCTGCTTGGGCTAGCATGGCTCCTATTGATTCTTCTTCTACTGCTAAGTATAGTAATAGAGGTTTGACGGGTTTAGGTGGTTTTAAAATAGGTGGATTCAATAAATACTCTTTTATTCACTCAAAGGCCTTTTGACATTCTTCATTCCATATGACTGGCTGATTCTTTTTAAGCAATTTGAAGATAGGCTCACAAATTGTTGTGAGTTTCGCTATGAATCTGCTAATGTATTGTAATTTACCAATAAATCCCCAAACTTCTCTCTCTGTCTTAGGGGCTGGCATATCCCTTATTGCTTTAACTTTGTCAGGATCAATCTCAATGCCATTCAGACCAATCACATATCCTAATAATTTACCTAAGGTAACACCGAACACACACTTCTTCGGATTTAATCTTAGCTTATACTTCAAAACTCTATCGAAGAATAATTCTAAGTTTTGGAAGTGTTGTTCTCTTGTATCCAATTTAACCATCATATCATCAACATATACTTCAACTTCTTTGTGCATCATGTCATGAAATACTGTGGTGGCCATCCTTTGGTAGGTTGCCCCAGCATTCTTAAGCCGAATGGCATCACCCTATAACAAAATATACCCCATGTAGTAATAAAAGCAGTTTTGGCTTTATCCTCTTGGGCCATTAACACTTGGTTGTATCCGGAAAATCCATCTACAAATGAGTGTAGCACACTAGAGGCTGCACTATCAATGAGAAAATCTATCTGAGGTAAAGGAAAATCATCTTTAGGGGAAGCCTTATTCAAATCTTTATAGTCCACACAAACCCTTATTCTTCCATCTTTCTTTGGCATGAGTACTATGTTGGCTAACCAATCTGGATATTCTATCACTTCAAGGAACTTCACTTATATTTGCTTAGTGACCTCTTCTTTAACCAATTCAGTCCACTCAGGTCTTAATCGCCTAAGCTTTTGTTTGACAGGCTTCATATGAGTGTAAGTAGGAATATGATGTTTGGCTATGTCTCGATCTATTCCAGGCATATCCTCATAAGACCAAGCAAACACTTCTTCATATTTTTTGAATAGTTTTTCAAATCTCTCTCTCTCATCAAGAGTAAGGTCGGATGTTATGCTAATGTTTTTAGGATTTTCGGTTGTTCCCAAATTTAATGATTGTGTGTTAACAGAATTAATATTAAAGATGCTCATGTAACTGCTATTTAAATTTATGCAACCATCAGGAGAAACATCACACAAGTAAGCAAAATCAGACTTTATTACATTCATTTTGAAAAGAAAAACATCATCATCCACATACAAAGCAGACAAATTAAAATCAAAATCAAGATCATTATTCTCAGAATCATAAGGCAGGATGTCTTCAAACTTTTCTTCAACCAGGGCAGAAATCTCCTCCAGAGTCTTCTCAGCTTTCAGGATAGCTTCTTTCTTCTCTTCCGAATTGGATTCTTTTTTTGTTGACAGGGTGAGCTCTTTCTTCACTTGGTCCACTAGCTCGGCTACTGTGAGTGGGGATTTTTGCCCCCACTCCCGGTGGAATGGTTCTTGCAACTTCGGCACTGTTTAGGCTCGGGGCCTTAGAGAACACGGACCTAAGTCCGGAGAAAATGGAGTCGCCACCCGAACGGGCTGGGAAAAAAGAAAGGGTTGGATGACTCGATTCCTAAGGAATCCCCAACCCCTTAATGGGTTCGGAAAGTTGGGTACGTGTGGGGAAGGTGAGAAATGGCCCAGCACCCCCACAACGCCCGGTTCATTGGAACCGGCCTCCTTTACAGGTCTTAATATTATAAAATTCTTAAGTATAAAAACATTATCCATACTACACACAATAAAAAGAAAGTATCATTATATTAAAATCAAAGCAATGTCTAAACAAAACAAAATAAATAAATGGACGCCCATCCAAGGATGGAAACATGTCCTTACATCACATGCCTAGGTAGGACACCCACCAAAAGGTAGAAACATGCCCTTTACATAAGTTCTAAAATAGAAAAGAAAATTAAATTACATGATGTTTAACTAATGGGGTACCCACCAAGTGGAAACATACCTCTTACATCTTTTGGAAGTCTAAATTAATTGAAAAAGTAAATAATCATTCATCAAAAATAAATCATTCATCAAAAGTATTTAAAAATCAATAAAATTAACATCCATCCATGATAAATTAGATAAATCAAGTATTGAAATTAAATAAATTAAAATATAAGAAATAAATCAAAGCATATCAAGTATGGAATTGAATAAAGAAAATAAAAGTCTAATTTATGACTACTGTGACTTTTTATGGAATTAAAATAGATTAGGGTTTTAGGTTTTAAAAGGTGGGTAAGACTCTTTGATTAACCAAATTAAAGTTTGAATGGTGAAATTATGAAACAAGTATTTTGGACACTTTGAAATACTTTTTAATTCATGATTTTTAAATAGTGAATTAAGCTACTGTGACTTTTAGAGTTTTTATGTTTTTATGTTTTTTAATGTTTTAAAAGGATTAGGGTTCATAAAAATTAGGTTTTAAGGGTTTTAAAAGGATTAGGGTTCATTGTTCTAGGTTTAAAAGTTGAATTTTGGATTTAGGCTTTGAAATTGGAGCTCTCGGGTAAGGAATTATTTTTAGGGTTTTAACAAAGCACTTTGATGATTTATGAAATTTTATGAATTTAAACACATGGATTGAAGTTTTATGAGTAGAGAAGATGTTTTTTAAGGTTTTTTGAATGAAAAAGAACCTACTTTAAAATCTTAAAAGAAACATAATTTTATTTTGGTTTTGTTGAAAAATATGTTCAATTAAAGTTTAAAGATTTTTAAGAAGAAAAAATAACAATTTTAAGTCATTTTAGAAAAGAAAGTCATGTTTTTAATGTTCTAATCTTGGAAAAATTAAATTAAAGCTCTAAGATTTTTGATTTAAAAAACTAAAATTTTATAACCTAGCTACTGTAAAACATAAATCAAAAAGATTTTTACATACCTTCTTTTGTTGATTCTCCAAAAAATAACTCTTCTTGGATGAAATAGCTCCAAAAACAAGCCTTGGTTGCCTTTGAATTGATTAAATCATGCTACTGGTGCTTTAAATATCAATTGAATTGAGTTTTTCCTTTTCCTTCCTTGATTTGGTTTCAAAAATCAAGCCACTGCCAAATTTTTCCCCCTTTGATTTGGTTTAATTAGTCCTTATTTATAGTGGTTTTTAGATTATTTATTCCTAATTAATTAAGGTAAGTAATATTAATAAAAAAAGAAATTAAAACCTAATTGGATTAGGATTCAAAAAATTGCGTTGAAAAATTTTGCGCTGGCAAAAACTGTGATGCCGGGCCCTTGGGCTTGCCAGTCCGCAGGAATTTCCTGCGGGAAGTTATTTCGCCCGCAGGAATTTCCTGCGGGCGAAATAACTTGCCCACAGCCCGACGGGCCCGCACGACCACTTTTTGCTGCCGATTTTTTTTCCGACTCTGATTTTTATTTTTATTTTTTATTTGTTTATTTTCATTTTTTATTAATAAAAATTAGATACTAAGGTAAAAATTATTTAATTAAAATTATTTTGGACCAATTAAACAAAAAAAATCATTTTGGACTAAATAAAGCATATTGGATCGGATTGGGTCAAAAATTAAGGGTCTACAATTTGCCCCCTGCTTGAATGATCTGAAACCTTAGTGAAAGACAGTGAAAAGAAACAAAACTTAATTTTTGATATGGCGGCTTGTTTTGGGTTCTGGACCCGAGGATGACTGTAGATTCTGGACCTAAGGAAAATTTGGGTCATGGACCCAGATTCGAGTTCTGGACTCGAGGATAATTCTAGGTTCTGGACCTAAGGGAAATTTGGGTTCTGGACCCGGATTCGAGTTCTGCACTCGAGAATAATTCTAGGTTCTAGACCTAAGGGAAATTTGGGTTCTGGACCCGGTTTGAGTTCTGGACTCGAGGATAATTCTAGGTTCTGAACCTAAGAAAAATTTGGGTTCTGGACCCGGTTTTGAGTTATGGACTCGAGGATAATTCTAGGTTCTGGACCTAAGGAAAATTGGGGTTCTGGACCCGGTTTTGAGTTCTGGACTCGAGGATAATTCTAGGTTCTGGACCTAAGGGAAATTTGGGTTCTGGACTCGATTTTGGATACTCAATCCTAAACTAGACTTGGATACTCGATATTAATTTTGATTGGGATACTCGATCCTAACTGGATTTGGATACTCGATCCCAAATTGGATTGGGATACTTGATCCTAAATTGGATTCGGATGCTCGATCCTAAATTGGGTTGGGATACTCGATCCTAACTTGATTTGGATACTCAATCCTAAACTTGATCCTTTGAGATAGGGTCTTCACCCTTGAAAATGGATCTTCATCCTTTGAGATCGGGCCTTCACCCTTGAAAATGGATCTTCATCCTTTGAGATCGGGTCTTCACCCTTGAAAATGGATCTTCATCCTTTGAGATAGGGCCTTCACCCTTGAAAACGGATCTTCATCCTTTGAGATCGGGTCTTCACCCTTGAAAATGGATCTTCATCCTTTGAGATTGGGTCTTCACCCTGGCTTCAGCTCTTTTAGCTGGATTGGTCTTTTGTCTTTTGCACCTTCATTCTTTTGAGAGTTCTATTGTTCCATTCTTTTGTTTTTTTCTTTTTGCAAAGATTTAGTTATTTTTAATTGGACCTTATATCCTCTCCTTGCCCCCCTACATGGAAAAATATTTGTAAGTGAGTTTAAAAATATTTGGTATATAAACCCAAAGAATTGAAAAGGAGAAACTTTGCCCCCTGTGTAGGCTCAAACTAAAGATTTTTTTTCCATGCAAGCTTTGATTGATATTTTTGCCATCTTGTTCTTCGCATAAGCACACATTTCTTCTCTTTGCAAGATTACTGGAGGTTTCTCAAGCAATGGGTTTTCTATGCCCCCCTGATTTGATATCTTCTTTTGAATGCTTGCTGTTCATTTTGACAAGGAATAGACAACACAAAACAAGAAAGTGTGATGTGACATGCTCATGTATGCATGATATGCATGAATAATACTTACAGTCGTTCCATCGACTCACAGACCGAGGTGATCAGCAGAAGTGTTCTCATTGGTTCCGTTTTGATGCTTGTTCAAGTCTTGCATTGGAATGATCAAAAGCTTTGCATTTGTGGCTTTTATCTTCAAGATGATGAAAACATGAGTGGTGGAGACCCCAAGCAACAGAGTTAGGGATACATCCATATCAAACTATATTTCAGCATGTCGGTTGGTAGTTTCTTCATAACTTTGTGTCGACCCTTAATTTTTGACCCAATCCGATCCAACATGCTTTATTTAGTCCAAAATGATTTGTGTTGTTTAATTGGTCCAAAATAATTTTAAATAAATAAT
Organism: Garcia nutans; assembly: GCA_947685225.1. Classification (NCBI taxonomy): domain Eukaryota; kingdom Viridiplantae; phylum Streptophyta; class Magnoliopsida; order Malpighiales; family Euphorbiaceae; genus Garcia; species Garcia nutans. The sequence continues at coordinate 25,973,765 of CANTUV010000044.1, forward strand.
TTTTACCTTAGTATCTAATTTTTAGTAAAAAATGAAAATAAACAAATTAAAAATAAAAATAAAAATAAAAATAAAAATCAGAGTCGGAAACAATCGGCAGCGAAATGTGGTCGCGCGGGCCTGTCGGGCCAACAGTGGCTCGCCCGCAGGCTTCTGCAGGCTGGCACGCTGCCCGCAGGAATTTCCTGCGGGCTGGCACGCCCACGGGCCCGTCGCCAGAATTTTTGCCAGCGCAAACTTTTCAGCTGCAATTTTTAGAATTCTAATCCAATTAGGTTTTAATTTCTTTTTTTTATTATTATTACTTACCTTAATTAATTAGGAATAAACAACCTAAAAACCACTATAAATAAGGACCAATTAAACCAAATCAAAGGAGGAAAAACTTTTCATGATAACTTTAGGTTTTGAAACCAAATCAAGGAAGGAAAGGGAAAACTTAATTCAATTGATATTTATAGCAGCAGTAGCAGCAGTAGCAAGAAAAGGGAGAAGAAGAGAGGCAATCAAAGCTTGTCTTTGGAGCTAGTTCATCCAAGAAGAGTTATTTTTTGGAGAATCAACAAAAGAAGGTATGTTTTAATTCTTTTGATTTATGTTTTACAATAGCCAAATCTATAAAATTTAAGTTTTTTTTTAATAAAAAATCTTAGAGTTTTAATTTTATTTTTCCAAGTTTAGAACATTAAAAACGTGACTTTCTTTTCTAAAAGGACTCAAAATTGTTATTTTTTCTTCTTAAAAATCTTTAAACTTTAATTGAACATATTTTTCAACAAAACCAAAATAAAATTCTGTTTCTATTAAAATTTTAAATTAGGTTCTTTTTCATTCAAAAAACCTTAAAAACATCTTTTCTACTTATAAAAACTTCAATCCATGTGTTTAAATTCATAAAACCTCATAAAATATCAAATTGCTATTTAAAACTCTAATTTAATTCCTTGGCCGAGAACCCCAAATTGAAAGCCTAAAATCCAAAAATCATCTTTTAAACCTAAAGTAATAAACCCTAACCCTTTTTAAACCTTAAACCCTAATTTTTATGAACTTTAAACCCTTTAAATCATAAAAAAACATAAAAAAATAAAAAAAAAACTCAAAAAAAAAAAGCTACAGTAGCTCAATTTACTATTTTAAAAACATGAATTAAAAAATATTTCAAAAGTGTCTAAAACTCAAGTTTTATTATTTCATCATTCAAATCTTAATTTGTTTAATCAAAGTGTCTTGCTAACCTTAAAAAAACATAAAACCTAATCAATTTTAATTACCTAAAAAGTCACATAGCTTAAACTTTAGAATTTCCAAAGCCTTAACACATGAGATAAAGAATCCTAAATAGAAATAGTAGCTATACTTGAACTTTTATTTGTTTTATTCAATTCCATATTTATTTATGCTTTGATTTATTTCTTATACTTTAATTTATTTAATTTCAATACTTGATTTATTTAATTTATCATGGATGGATGTTTGTTTTATATTAATACTTTTAATGAATGATTTATATATTATGGATGATTATTTACCTTTATTAATTAATTTAGACTTCCAAAAGTTGTAAGAGGTATGTTTCCACTTGGTGGGTACCTCATTAGTTAAACATCATGTAATTTAATTTTCTCTTCTATTTTAGAACTTATGTAAAGGGCATGTTTCTACCTTTTGGTGGGTGTCCTACTTAGGCATGTGATGTAAGGACATGTTTCCATCCTTGGATGTGTAACACCCCATCTTAGCCTACGTTAATAGACCAAGATGGACTGTTATCTCATGATGGTTGTGTCTTTATATTTCACTTAGCCAATTTTAAGTACAGATTTTACAGAAATTTTGCCAGAGTTTCCCCTATAATTGGTGGTCCCAAGTGTCGACAAAACTGATTTTTCTTATTTTTGAAAAATATTTTGTTTCACAATTCAACTCAAGCACACTCCCAATAATCCACCCTTATAACCTCAACTACAAATCCTGCAAGAATAATTCACACTTCTATATTCACAACCCAACTCAATTCAAAACCATACATTTATTATACATTACTAGATTTACATGTACATCAAGTTATCTCTTTGTATTGTTCAAATAAGTACATGCCAGTTTCTAATACCAAAATACAAAATGAAGAGCACCACCTAAGTTTGTTGATGACCGATGGATCGCAGGACTCTTCTGCTCGCTACTGGCTCCTTGCTAATAACCTACGAGTTTAGAAGAAACTAAACTCGCTAAGCATTGCTTAGTGGGTACTTTAACTAATTACGGAAAATAATTATAAAAGCATAATGCACTTTAAAAAAATCAATGAGTCGTATTGAAAAATAATATCACAGTAAAAACAATCCATACATGTCATATATTCAGTTATTATCATTTTATCAATTCGCTCCACAAGGTAATTTGGTAGACTAATGTATGGTAAGGAACTAACTGAAACAACTGTATATATATTCTGTGGCTGTGGCCCTAAAAAAAATTGCGGACCAAGCCCTGTGGAATCTGTGGCCGAAGCCCTCGGACCGGAGTCCTATATAACTCGGGCGATTGCCCTATATAACTCGGACCGAAGTCCTATATAGCTCGGGTCGTCACCCTATATAACTCGGACCGAAGTCCTATATAGCTCGGGTCGTCACCCTATATAACTCGGACCGAAGTCCTATATTAAAGCAGCACTGCATATAGTATGATATATCATACCCTTACCGTACTCAGTACTGTCCCAGATACCAAGTGGAGCCAAAATTCTCATACCATTTCTTAATCGAATATGCATTATACAATTATCGACTTATGGTTCTTATATTATTTCAACTTGAAATATCATATTTTATCATTTTAATAACATACTATACTCATTTATATTCATAAGGAATCAATTGGATTACTTTTGAAAAATGACCAAATGAATATTAGCAAAATGACCATATGAATAGTAAATTCTGGTTTTGGACTCAACTCGATCCTTATTTTGAAAAATCGTATAAAATAATCCACTTGAGTAAAAATTCTAAAATTTTTACAGAATTTATTTCTACATGTTAAAATCATTCCTTTAAAATTTCAGATCAAAATGGACACAAAATCTTGGTCAAATAGTTCACCCAACCAGACTGCTCCAGTTGCCCTGCATTCTGGCAGCAGTTTTGAATTTTATAAATTCCGTAAATTAAATTCAATCAATGTGGTTCCAAATTATTTTTCTCAAATACTAGACTTATTAAACAACAACATATCCAAAATTCAACTCAATATAATTTTTCTATATTTAATTAAAAATCGTAAAAGTCACAGCAGTTTACTAATTGTAAAACAGAAAAATTTTCAAAAAGGAGTTCAATGGTTAAAGTACCAAACCTTGCTTTTCCTTGCTCTTCTTATCTATTTCACTTCCTTTCCTCTCTAATCTCCTTGATTTCCTATGAATTTAATATGTCACATATGTAAGAACAAACCCTAGATATGAACATGAAGCTGCCTTATGATTTTCTAACAATCCTTTACTTATTCTTACTAATAATCACCATTTACATCATTTCCTTTAAGTAGTTTATCATTTTTCACCATAATCATCAACTTACTAATTCTTTCCCAACATGAACATAATATCAAATCTTCCTAAACATAGCCTAATACCTAATTCTAATGAAAGAATAAGACTTAGGATGGTATCTTACCTTATTTCCTATTGAATTTCACTTGAGAAATGGCTTGGACTTGAAACTTGTCTCCTTGAAAATGGAAGGGAGGGGGAGCACGACTTAAAGAAGAAGAAAAGTGGTGATGGTGGTGTCTTTTTGATCCTTACTTGGGTTTGGATGACCATAATTAGTTATTTATAATTTAATTTACATTTAATTAATTTATTTATTTTCAATGGCCATGATTTGTCCAACACATTTGGATTTAATGGCTAGGATTTGGTTTATTTTCAATGGCCATGATTTGTCCAACACATTTGGATTTAATGGCTAGGATTTGGTTTATTTTCAATGGCCATGATTTGTCCAACACATTTGGATTTAATGGCTAGGATTTGGTTTATTTTCAATGGCCATGATTTGTCCAACACATTTGGATTTAATGGCTAGGATTTGGTTTATTTTCAATGGCCATGATTTGTCCAACACATTTAGATTTAATGGCTAGGATTTGGCCACTTGAAAGTGTTTTTTTTTAATATTTTGCCCCCAAAGTTATATTTAATTACAAAATTGCCCCTCCAGTGGAAATGTCCAAAATGTCCTTATCGGAAAATCGCCCGTAACTTACAAACCGTGCGTTTTCAGGAAAAATTGAAACCCACGGTTATGACCCGATTAATCTCAAGAATATTCTTCCGGGGTCGGATATGGGCACTATTAAGAACTTCCGACACTAAATTTTTAAGTTTACATAGTTGCCCCTAACTTTTGAGAAATTTCCACTTAGGTCCTTTTGATATCCCTTCTTGACCTTGCTGTCTTTCTTTATTAATATCTTTTTACTCACAACTCCAAATTAAGTAATTCTTATTCCTACTGAGACTAGACATCTAGGGCTACATTGTGTCAAAATTTCAGGTTGATCCGAGCTATATCTGATTTTTGACGGTCCTTTGAAGTCAAGCCTACTATGCTGTCCTGAGGCAGCTTGCACATTGTCTACTAAATCCATCATATCTTATTCTGTACAACTCCAAATTGGGTAATTTAAAGTTATACGTCTATCTAAGACACAAATAAACAATTAAGTCTTCTTTGAGACTCTCTAATTCTGTCATTAACTTGGATGAAATTCGAGCTCAAGTTATAGGTCATGTTCTAAGTTCCTTTGTTCTAAGCCTAAATCATATCCTCTATGTCTGTTTCTTACCAATCTGGAATTCGGGATGTTACAGGATGGGTGTCCATTTATTTGTTTTGTTTTGTTTGGACATTGCTTTGATTTTAATATAATGATGCTTTCTTTTTATTGTGTGTAGTATGGATAATGTTATTATACTTAAGAATTTTATAATATTAAGACCTGTAAAGGAGGCCGGTTCAAATGAACCGGGCGTTGTGGGGGTGCTGGGCCATTTCTCACCTTCCCCACACGTACCCAACTTTTCGAACCCATTAGGGGGTTGGGGATTCCTTAGGAATCGAGTCATCCACCCCTTTCTTTTTCCCGGCCCGTCCGGGTGGCGACTCCATTTTCTCCGGACTTAGGTCCGTGTTCTCTAAGGCCCCGAGCCTAAACAGTGCCGAAGTTGCAAGAACCATTCCACCGGGAGTGGGGGCGAAAATCCCCGCTCACACTTTGCCAATAATCATTTCCTTTGCCCAATGTGTCCTTTGGAGGTTCAACATACTTCCCTTAACTTGAAGGCTTTGTATGATAAAACATTTTTTTATTTGATTTGAATTTTAATTTTGAAATCAAATGTTGGCTTTGCCAAATCAATGTCAATATACCTCAGGACTTGATTTTCCAAACTAACATATCTATAACATGACAACCCTAGTTATCGTACTTAAACTCAGGAATCATTTCTATTTAAGCAAGAACTGTTGCACTTCAGATAGGCACATACACATTACTTGGCCAAAGGTCTCATTGAGTTTAAATACTGTCTATCTCATATGCATGCTTATCCAAACTATCTCCACTAATAGACTCTACCTACCAAGAGAGATCAACAGGTCTTTGATAGGCTTAAAATGGGGTCTATGAGGGAAACAGGCTTAGGTGAAGGCCATTTTGAGATTGGAGCTGGTGTGACACAATGGACAAACCTTCACACTACAAATTTCTTGTTGGAATTTTAGGCAGCTTAGAGGCAACCTTGCTAGACTCCAAATTTCTTCTATCTTCTTAGCATTAATTTGGATCTTACTAGGACAAATTTTTCCCTTGCAAAAAGTTTGGTTCCCGGATTGGGTCAAAAATTAAGGGTCTACAGCTACATCTGCAAAAATTTCAAAACCCAGGATCAACTTTCCCATGAACATGATTGGCTCGGGCTTTCCTTGGAATGGTCCCATATCTGGAGCCTTGACCAAGATCTCTTCAATTGGTGGGAAGCTCATCTTCTCAATCTTCTTTGGCGAGGCATTTTTGGCTTCATCATATCCCAACCCCTTCTTGGCAGTTTGAGTTTTAAATTCTGGCAACTTTATCAAACCAGCTTTACCCTTTCCAAGACCGGCTCCAGGAAGGTAGTTCATGTTCTTCATCATATTCAAGACTTTGGAGTCCACTACTTCATCATCAGAAATTGCAGCTACTTGAAAACCATTGAGAGGCCTCTCAATCATTAGAGCGTTAACAATCTCATTATCTTTAGCTTTGATGACCACTATCTCATCTCCGTTGGGGAACTTGATCTTTTGATGAAGGGTGGAAGGAACTCCACCAAGAGGATGAAACCATGGTCGCCCCAAGATTAAGGCGAAGGTAACCATATGTCTAAAACAACAAACTCAACAATAGATTCAATTAGACCAACCTTGACAGTAGCTTTGAAAGTTCCTTCGGCGTGTCTCTTAGTATTGTCATAATTCCGAATTGTTACCTTGATCGGGTTTACATCCCTTGTTGACATGGCTATCTTTAGCAATATCTTAAGTGGGCAAACATTTATGGCGGACCCATTATCAACCATTACACATGGAGTCATCTTCCCCTTGACTTCTATTTTGATAAAGAGAGGGCGGATGTGATCTCTCCCCTCCTTCGGTAAGTCCGCATCTGAAAAAGAAATTGCTCCCATATTAACTTACTCTTTTCTTGAACATCTTCACATTTCATTACCCCTCCAATTTTTATAAAGTTGATTAGCTCCTCCGGAGTTGTGGAAGTAAAAATTGGCATGCTAGCTAAGGCTTTGGCCATAGTTTCTCGGTGCTTTTTAGAAGTAGCTAATAAGTCCCAAATGCTAATACTTGCTTGGGTTTTTTCAATTGCTTGAGCACAACATCATCTTCCTCTTCTTTATTTCCTACTTCAACTTCCTTTCCCTTATTAGGTTCTACCTCCTTAGGTGGTGGCCTTGCATAAGGCTTACCGGATCTAGTGTTCATTACTTCATCTTCTTCGATTTTGGACCAAGTCCACTCCTCCTTCTTGGATACTAAATCATCATCACTATCACTTGAATCCCAAAACCCATTGACAACACAAATTGCTTCTTCTTTACCCCCCATAGCTTGTTTAATTTTGCCAAATATCTCTTCTTCTTTGGTTTCTTCTCCACCAATATCTTGGAAAGAAGACATGACAAAATCTTCATGCAAACCCCCTCCAATCATGAAGGTTGCCGGTGGTGGTACCCTATTGAACTTTGGTAATGGGTTGTCTTTGGTGTTTGGCTTATTGGACTCGGGAAGCTTCCCATTATCAATTAGATTTTGGATCTCATGTCTCAACCTTACACATCTATCCGTGTTGTGCCCTTGCATTTGGTGAAATTGACAAAATGCTTTAGTGTCGAAATTAGGTGGGAGAGGGTTAGGCAAAGGATGAGGATTTAAGGGTTGTAGCAATCCCTTTCTTTGAAGCTTATTGAGAACCTAAGACATTGGCTTCCATAATTTCGAAAACTGTCTCCTTGTTCCTTGGTTAGTAGCATTAACACCGACTACCTTTTGCATGCTTTGGCTACCAGACTAATAGTTTCCTTTCTCATTCCTTCTTGTTGAAAAATGGTTCTTCTCTCTTTCCCATTCTTCAATTTGCAAACCTGCTTGGAGAAGGTCTTTGAAATCACGGATGAGTGTATGAGACATCCTGTCACATCCGCCTACTGCATTTATGCAGTGTAGACACGTGCATAGCGAGAGTAGGGAAAAGGAGAAGATAATTCTTGATAACTGCCCTAGATAAGGTTGTATGACAAAAGGGACATAATTGTAATTTTTAATAAAGTTGGGGACGTAGATGTAATTTCAAAGAAAGTTGCACCGGATGTTTTTAATAGTGCATATAACAGATTCCAAAAATGGAATGTAGAGAAAAATCGGATCGCAACGACGTGTAACGGTTTTTCCAGGAAATGTCCCGTTAAAGAAAAATGAAGAAATGTTGACTAAGGGCATTTTGGTCATTACCAATTAAAGTTATACATGAATTTAGGGTAGGAAATAAAGACGTGAGTACGTAGAGAATGGCGAGAGGTTAAATATGAAATGATCGTCAGTAGAAACGAAGCCGGAGAAAACTCGAGCAAAAATAGGACCAAAAGGGAATTTTGTAAAAAGTTGAGGGCTTACCGGTAATTTTTCAAAATGACTTAGAAACCTAAAATAGATCTTATAAATAGAAAGTAGAGGTCGAGAGGATCAAAACCATATATAGTTTGACTCGTGGAGCTATACGGTTTAAAAGATATGATCGATTAATCACCGGAACGTAATGTGGGCCCGGTTTCATGTCGGGACCGGATGAGTAACCCGGGACAACTTTATGAGATCCAATGGGAAGAAAGACAAGTGGAAAGAAGTAAAGGAAAAAGGAAGTTATAAAAATCAAAGGTTGGCCAATCAAAAGAGAACATTTAGCATATGTAATAAATGTGTAATAAATGAAGAAAGAGAAAAAGTGAACAAGTGGTCAAGGTGATCATCACTTCCTTTGTATATAAATATAGGTGATATGAAGAGCAAATTCTCTCTTTTTCCACTCACCAAATTCGGCCAACAAAAGAAAATACCAAGGGACTTCCAAGTTTTTCCAAACTTTGATTTTTTAGGTAAGTTCTAAGGTTTTTAAGTGTGTAGACTTTAATTTTAGTATTAGTTTTAGGTAGTTATATATATATTGGAAGATTGGGAATTAGAGTCTTATATGGAATTAAAAATAATAATAATAATAATAAGATTAATTGATTAAATGGAAGAACCAAGGTATAGAAAGATTAATAAGGTTGGATTAGGGGTTTCGGTTGGAAAAGAAATAGAGGATAATTTATTATTTTGAAATTCTAAGGTTTATGTTGTATCTTGAATTGATTGAAGGAGAAATAAAGAATTAAAGAAGGAGAAGAAAGAAAAGCCAAGAGGAATTAAAGAAATAAGGTTTGGTACTCTACCTTTGAATAATTAGTTTGGTACTTTACCTTTGAATAATTAATTTTGGTTTGATGCTTTACAAACTTTGGTTTATGAAAGTTTTGTTGTTGATGCTTAAATATATTGATTTGAGTTAAACATGTAAAAGTTGTCAAAGGGAAGTGTTTGAATCTTCACTTTACCATTAAAGAAGCCTTAATATTGATTTGCAAAAGAAAAATAAACTATCCTATGCATTTCATGTGTTTGGGCCGAAATGGTCCCAAAAAGACAGCTTTCTGGACCTTTTTGTGGAAATTGTTTGAGGCAGCAAACGAAGGAATTTTTCAACGAAATTTTACATGCAATTAGTCAACATATGAAATAAGTTTTCTGTAAAATTTCAGCCAAAAATAAGATCATTTACTTGGTCAAATGCATGATTGAAGTGGACTGAAATTTTGACGAAAATCCAGATTTTACTATTCATTTGGTCATGCCATTTTGCGTTGCCGATTTTTCTCGCCACAACACTATTCATTTGGTCAATTTGGGATATTTTGAGGAATGCTTTGAAATGTTTAATATGTTTATTGTGGATATTAAATATGCGAAAAAGGGGAATGGTTTGACTAAAGAATGTGTTGCGCGGCATAAATGGCAAAGTGCGATGGGAATTTAAAATGATTTCGCGAGTCATTCTAAAATGAGGTTTGAGACTTAAATTGAATCATTTTAACCTTTTTGCTCTACTGGATAGTGGGAGTGGTAGATAAGGGTATGGTGCACTATATTAACGCATGCAGTACTGCTCATCATTGTGATATGATATTTTATTCAGTGGTGAGGCCACTGAAGCCAATGGGGAGGCCCATTGGTTAACCAGGATGGGGAGGCCCATTCCTGTGATCTGATATCGGTGGCCACTGAAGCCAATGGGGAGGCCCATTGGTTAACCAGGATGGGGAGGCCCATTCCTGTGATTTGATATCGGTGGGGAGGCCCACCTATGTTACAGTGGGGAGGCCCACTGCCTTATCACTATGGTTCCCTATATACCAATAGAGCCTGGATCAAAGACATATTATTTTTCGTTGAACTATATAATGCAAATGAATTTGAATTATGATTTTACATTATTGAAAACATATCATACTGAATGTATCACGATTTCTATTGGTATAATGTTGGTTGATTGTTGATTTTATTATTTCCTTTTTACTTCGAATACTTTCATGTACTACTTTTATTTTTATTGGTAAAGTACCCACTGAGCGACAACGCTCAGCGAGTTAAGTTTTCCTTGACTCGTAGGTTCGGAGCAGTAGATAAATCTTGGGGAAGCAACGACCAGACCACAGCAAATCTCAGGGGTAGATCTTTTAGTTCCATTATGAGTCGATAGTTGTGGCATGTATATGAATAAATATAAAAGAGATTTTCTATGTTATAATTGTATGTTAGTAGTATGTAATAATCATAAATCTTTACTTTATGTTATATTAGAAGTGTGAACTCTTCGTGCAGGTTTGTAGTTGAGGGTATAAGGTGGATTCATTGGGAGTGCATTAAATTTGATGGTATTCTTATTCACATTGGTATGTGTAAAATGTTTTCAAAAATCAGAAAAACAAGTTTTGACGACACTTGGGATCCAAATTTCTAGGCGGAACTATGGCAAAATTTCTGTAAAAATCAGAACTAAAATTTGACTAAGTAAATTGGTAGCAACAATTAGGATAGTGTGGCACCTCTACTCAGCTTACACATGTAGGTTGGGAAGGGGTGTTACAATTAGTGGTATCAGAGCTAAGGTTTAGCCGCTTCTGGGTAATCCAACATAGGAGGATGTACGTTTTATGTCGGGAGTGGCCATTACCGACGTAAAACGAGATATCCTGTAGTAAATAAGAGATTGTACGATTTCATGGAGTCCTAAATTTTGCAATGTATATAAGGGCTTCCTAATATTGTAAAACTTTGTGTTTGGAAATAAATAAAAGTTGTGTTGTATATGTGTTAATTAAGAATTTTATATTTATATACATGCCACCTAGGGTAAGATAATGCTGTTGGTCTGGGTCGTTAATAATGATGGGATGGTATATGTTTACTCTTTAGATGTCGCAAGCAGCGCAGCGTGATATAGAGGAGGAGGTCGAGTCTCAGGCCTCCCGAGTTGTAGAAATGCGTGTATCTGAGACATCAGCGTCGGAGCAACCACCCGCTGATGCTCCTATTCCCAATGATATGTTGCAACAAATGGCTGCCGTATTTCGGCAAATAGCCGGCGTTGCCCCAGCCCCACCCCCAGCGCCAGCACCCATACCAGTACCTGCTGTAGGAGGGGAAAGGAAACCCCCGATAGAAAAGATAAGAAAGTATGGTGCGAAGGAGTTTAAGGCTCGAAGGGACGATGATTCTTCAACAGCCGAGTATTGGCTGGAAGGAACAATACGAGCCTTAGATCAGTTACAGTGTACGCCAGAAGAGCGAGTGATATGTGCTACTTCCTTATTAGTGGAAGAAGCATATATATGGTGGGACACAGTTCACCAACGAGTTTCACCGGAACAGAGAACATGGGATTTCTTTGTGAATGAGTTCAAGAGGAAGTTTATATCGGAGGCATACCTAGATGCCAAGAAAAAGGAGTTTCTACACTTAAAGCAAGGTCGACTGACCGTTGCTGAGTACGAGAGGGAATTTACTAGGCTGAGTAGGTATGCCAAGAAGACAATTGAAGACGAACATGATAGATGTAAGCAGTTCCAGGATGGATTGAATAATGAGATTAGGATGCAGCTAATTGCTGCTAATATCAAAGAATTTTCCGAGTTGGTCAATAGGGCTCTAGAAGTAGAGCAATGCCAGTCTGATGAACATAATAGACGACAGAAGATGAAACAGAAGAGAGGTACCCAGAACTATTCGGGAAACCACCAATCATCAAGGAAACGATTCCGCGGCAGTGGTTCCACGGGAGGCGGTCAACGTCGAGGTTACATTCAGGGATCAATTCGCAGTGGCTTAAGTCAAACTACCTCAGTCGCTAGTACGGGACGATCCGGAAGAGGACAAGGAAGAGGATTCAGCCGAAGCGGAGGTAACTTCTTTATCGGTCCGAGAGGTAATGAAGGCGAAAATAATAATCCACGCTGTGATCAATGCGGACGCCGTCACACGGGAGAATGTTGGGGTCGGACATTTGCATGTTATATATGTGGATCTTTAGACCACCTTATGCGAGAGTGTCCCCAACGAATACAGAATCTACCTAGGGATACTGAGAGATCGTAAGCGGCAGCAGGTCGAGGCCGAGGCAGAGGAAGGAGCGAAAATCCATCGCGTGTGCAATCTGAAACAGTGAATCGACCAGAAGCAAGGGCTCCTGCTAGAATGTATGCTATGAGGGGGCGAGAAGACGAAGAAGCGCTAGACGTGATTGCAGGTCAGTTGTCTATGTTTGGGGTTCCACTTTACGTTTTAATAGATCCAGGTTCTTCACACTCATATATATGCACGAAAAATGAAAAACTTGAGGACCTAAAGGTAGAACTAGAGAAAGAGGGAATATTAGTTACTAACCCATTAGGAAATGAGGTGATTACTAGGAAGGTAGTGAAAGATTGCCCCATAGAGATACACGGACATATCTTTTGGGGAGATTTATTGAACTACCATTTCAAGAATTCGATGCTATTCTTGGGATGGATTGGTTGGCCAAGCACGATGCACTAGTTGACTGTAAACGGAAGAGAGTTACCTTGTATACTGCAGACGGTGACGAAGTGACCCTAGTAGGAAAAAGGAAGGATTATCTAACTAACATCATTTCTGCCATGACGGCTAAGAGGTTAGTGCAAAAAGGTTGCGAGGCATACCTGGTATATGCATTAGTAGCGAAAGAAGAGGCACCAAAGTTACAAGATATACCTACTGTATGCGATTTTCCCGACGTATTTCTTGATGATTTACCCGGATTACCACCTAAACGAGAGGTGGAATTCATCATAGACGTGTACCCGGGAGCTGCACCAGTATCCATCGCACCTTACCGAATGGCGCCAGCGGAGCTAAAAGAATTAAAGGTACAGCTACAAGAACTTTTAGACAAGGGGTTCATAAGGCCAAGTGTGTCACCATGGGGAGCACCAGTATTGTTCGTGAAAAAGAAAGACGGATCCTTAAGGTTGTGTGTAGATTACCGTCAACTTAATAAGCTGACCATCAAAAACAAGTATCCGTTACCTCGCATAGATGATCTGTTTGATCAACTCAAAGGTGCTGGAGTCTTTTCAAAAATTGATCTACGATCGGGTTATCATCAATTGAGAATTAAAGATGAAGACATATCAAAAACCGCATTCAGAACTCGCTATGGACATTATGAATTCATTGTTATGCCTTTCAGATTAACGAACGCACCTGCAGTATTCATGGATCTGATGAATAGAATCTTCCACCCGTATTTGGATCAGTTCGTGGTGGTATTTATTGACGACATATTGGTGTATTCAAAGAATCGAGAGGATCATGATCGTCACCTTAGAATTGTTTTGCAAACCCTGCGTGAGAAGCAGTTATACGCTAAGTTCAGCAAATGCGAATTTTGGTTGGAAGAAGTAGCTTTCTTGGGACATATTGTATCGGCAGAAGGAATAAGGGTCGATCCCAAGAAAATAGAAGCAGTATTGGAATGGAAGTCACCTAAGACAGTAACGGAAGTCCGTAGTTTCTTGGGATTAGCAGGATATTATCGGAGATTCGTTAAAGGGTTTTCCATGATCGCCGTACCTATGACCAAGCTACTTCAGAAGAATGCCAAATTCCAGTGGACCGATGCTTGTCAAAGGAGCTTTGAAAAGCTGAAACAAAAACTTACTGAAGCACCTATTCTTACACAACCAGAATCAGGAAAAGATTTTGTGATTTATAGCGATGCATCCCATATCGGGTTAGGTTGTGTATTGATGCAGGAAGGCAAAGTCATTGCGTATGTCTCTCGACAGCTCAAGCCACATGAAAAGAATTATCCTACGCATGACTTAGAGCTAGCAGCGATTGTTTTGGCTTTCAAGACGTGGAGGCATTACTTATACGGGGAAAAATGTTACATCTTTACGGATCATCAAAGCCTGAAATATTTGCCCACGCAGAAAGATTTAAACCTGCGACAGCGAAAATTGATGCAATGGTTAGCCAACTACGACTATACGATTAATTATCACCCGGGCAAAGCGAATGTCGTAGCAGATGCACTTAGTAGGAAGTCAATGCAAGCGCTAAGTGCTATGAGGGTAACGTTAAAACCTACAGAAGATGGAGCTATCTTTGCAGAAATGCACGTGCGACCTAATTTACATCAACAAATACGTGAGGCTCAGAAGGAAGATGAACAAGTGAAGAAGTGGAGTCAACAGGCGCAGGAGAACTGTTCAGGAGACTATCAAATTCGTCCTGATGGTATTCTCTACTACAAGAAGAGAATGGTGGTACCTAAGTCCAAGGAGCTGAAGAAACAGATTTTGCAAGAAGCTCATAACAGTTCTTATACAATGCATCCAGGAGTAACGAAAATGTATCGGGACTTGAAGGAGTATTATTGGTGGCCAGGAATGAAAAGGGATATCGTTGATCATGTAACGAAGTGTCTAACCTGTCAGCAAGTGAAGGCGGAACATCAACTACCCTCAGGGCTACTACAACCTATTACGATTCCAATCTGGAAATGGGATCGTATTACTATGGATTTTGTCACAGGATTGCCTATGACAAGGGACAAACATGACGCGATTTGGGTAATCGTAGACCGGCTTACTAAGTCCGCTCATTTCATACCAGTACGTGTGGATTACTCGCTAGACAAGTTGGCAGACTTGTATATCAAAGAGATTATACGTCTCCACGGAGTTCCAACTTCGATCATATCCGATCGAGACCCACGTTTTACGTCATATTTTTGGCAGAAGTTACAAACAGCCCTTGGAACTCGAACTTACCACAGCACAGCATTTCATCCCCAGACAGACGGACAGTCGGAAAGAGTGATTCAAATTTTAGAAGATATGCTGAGGGCGTGCGTTTTAGAATTTAAAGGTAGTTGGGACAAACACCTAAGCTTAATGGAATTCGCGTACAACAACAGTTATCAATCCAGCATACAAATGGCACCTTACGAAGCACTGTATGGTCGAAAATGCAGAACTCCAGTTTGCTGGACAGAATTGAGTGAGGAAAAGATGTTGGGGCCAGACATAGTTAAGGAAACTGAAGAGAAGGTAGAAATCATTCGAGACCGATTAAAAGCAGCAGCGGACCGGCAAAAATCATACGCGGATCTAAAAAGGAAAGACATACAGTTTGAGGTAGGTGACAGAGTGTTCCTCAAAGTCTCTCCTTGGAAGAAAGTGTTACGATTTAAACAAAAAGGCAAGCTAAGCCCTAGATTCATCGGACCATATGAAATTATTAAACGGGTAGGTCCGGTAGCTTACCAGTTGGCATTGCCACCTGAATTAAATAAAATACATGATGTTTTCCATGTTTCGATGCTAAGGAGGTATCGTTCAGATCCAACCCACGTCATACAAGTTCAAGATATTGAGATTCAGCCTGAAATGACATATGAGGAAGAGCCGGTAGAGATCCTAGCACGTGAAATCAAAGAGTTGCGAAATAAGAAGATTCCATTGGTCAAAGTGCTTTGGAGGAATCACAAAGTAGAAGAAGCTACATGGGAACGCGAAGAAACTATGAAGAAGCAATACCCATATTTGTTTTCACTTGATGAGCTTCGGGACGAAGCTTAAATTAACGAGGAAGGAACTGTCACATCCGCCTACTGCATTTATGCAGTGTAGACACGTGCATAGCGAGAGTAGGGAAAAGGAGAAGATAATTCTTGATAACAGCCCTAGATAAGGTTGTATGACAAAAGGGACATAATTGTAATTTTTAATAAAGTTGGGGACGTAGATGTAATTTCAAAGAAAGTTGCACCGGATGTTCTTAATAGTGCATATAACAGATTCCAAAAATGGAATGTAGAGAAAAATCGGATCGCAACGACGTGTAACGGTTTTTCCAGGAAATGTCCCGTTAAAGAAAAAAGAAGAAATGTTGACTAAGGGCATTTTGGTCATTACCAATTAAAGTTATACATGAATTTAGGGTAGGAAATAAAGACGTGAGTATGTAGAGAATGGCGAGAGGTTAAATATGAAATGATCGTCAGTAGAAACGAAGCCGGAGAAAACCCGAGCAAAAATAGGACCAAAAGGGAATTTTGTAAAAAGTTGAGGGCTTACCGGTAATTTTTCAAAATGACTTAGAAACCTAAAATAGATCTTATAAATAGAAAGTAGAGGTCGAGAGGATCAAAACCATATATAGTTTGACTCGTGGAGCTATACGGTTTAAAAGATATGATCGATTAATCACCGGAACGTAATGTGGGCCCGGTTTCGTGTCGGGACCGGATGAGTAACCCGGGACAACTTTATGAGATCCAATGGGAAGAGAGACAAGTGGAAAGAAGTAAAGGAAAAAGGAAGTTATAAAAATCAAAGGTTGGCCAATCAAAAAAGAACATTTAGCATATGTAATAAATGTGTAATAAATGAAGAAAGAGAAAAAGTGAACAAGTGGTCAAGGTGATCATCACTTCCTTTGTATATAAATATAGGTGATATGAAGAGCAAATTCTCTCTTTTTCCACTCACCAAATTAGGCCAACAAAAGAAAATACCAAGGGACTTCCAAGTTTTTCCAAACTTTGATTTTTAAGGTAAGTTCTAAGGTTTTTAAGTGTGTAGACTTTAATTTTAGTATTAGTTTTAGGTAGTTATATATATATTGGAAGATTGGGAATTAGAGTCTTATATGGAATTAAAAATAATAATAATAATAATAAGATTAATTGATTAAATGGAAGAACCAAGGTATAGAAAGATTAATAAGGTTGGATTAGGGGTTTCGGTTGGAAAAGAAATAGAGGATAATTTATTATTTTGAAATTCTAAGGTTTATGTTGTATCTTGAATTGATTGAAGGAGAAATAAAGAATTAAAGAAGGAGAAGAAAGAAAAGCCAAGAGGAATTAAAGAAATAAGGTTTGGTACTCTACCTTTGAATAATTAGTTTGGTACTTTACCTTTGAATAATTAATTTTGGTTTGATGCTTTACAAACTTTGGTTTATGAAAGTTTTGTTGTTGATGCTTAAATATATTGATTTGAGTTAAACATGTAAAAGTTGTCAAAGGGAAGTGTTTGAATCTTCACTTTACCATTAAAGAAGCCTTAATATTGATTTGCAAAAGAAAAATAAACTATCCTATGCATTTCATGTGTTTGGGCCGAAATGGTCCCAAAAAGACAGCTTTCTGGACCTTTTTGTGGAAATTGTTTGAGGCAGCAAACGAAGGAATTTTTCAACGAAATTTTACATGCAATTAGTCAACATATGAAATAAGTTTTCTGTAAAATTTCAGCCAAAAATAAGATCATTTACTTGGTCAAATGCATGATTGAAGTGGACTGAAATTTTGACGAAAATCCAGATTTTACTATTCATTTGGTCATGCCATTTTGCGTTGCCGATTTTTCTCGCCACAACACTATTCATTTGGTCAATTTGGGATATTTTGAGGAATGCTTTGAAATGTTTAATATGTTTATTGTGGATATTAAATATGCGAAAAAGGGGAATGGTTTGACTAAAGAATGTGTTGCGCGGCATAAATGGCAAAGTGCGATGGGAATTTAAAATGATTTCGCGAGTCATTCTAAAATGAGGTTTGAGACTTAAATTGAATCATTTTAACCTTTTTGCTCTACTGGATAGTGGGAGTGGTAGATAAGGGTATGGTGCACTATATTAACGCATGCAGTACTGCTCATCATTGTGATATGATATTTTATTCAGTGGTGAGGCCACTGAAGCCAATGGGGAGGCCCATTGGTTAACCAGGATGGGGAGGCCCATTTCTGTGATCTGATATCGGTGGCCACTGAAGCCAATGGGGAGGCCCATTGGTTAACCAGGATGGGGAGGCCCATTCCTGTGATTTGATATCGGTGGGGAGGCCCACCTATGTTACAGTGGGGAGGCCCACTGCCTTATCACTATGGTTCCCTATATACCAATAGAGCCTGGATCAAAGACATATTATTTTTCGTTGAACTATATAATGCAAATGAATTTGAATTATGATTTTACATTATTGAAAACATATCATACTGAATGTATCACGATTTCTATTGGTATAATGTTGGTTGATTGTTGATTTTATTATTTCCTTTTTACTTCGAATACTTTCATGTACTACTTTTATTTTTATTGGTAAAGTACCCACTGAGCGACAACGCTCAGCGAGTTAAGTTTTCCTTGACTCGTAGGTTCGGAGCAGTAGATAAATCTTGGGGAAGCAACGACCAGACCACAGCAAATCTCAGGGGTAGATCTTTTAGTTCCATTATGAGTCGATAGTTGTGGCATGTATATGAATAAATATAAAAGAGATTTTCTATGTTATAATTGTATGTTAGTAGTATGTAATAATCATAAATCCTTACTTTATGTTATATTAGAAGTGTGAACTCTTCGTGCAGGTTTGTAGTTGAGGGTATTAGGTGGATTCATTGGGAGTGCATTAAATTTGATGGTATTCTTATTCACATTGGTATGTGTAAAATGTTTTCAAAAATCAGAAAAACAAGTTTTGACGACACTTGGGATCCAAATTTCTAGGCGGAACTATGGCAAAATTTCTGTAAAAATCAGAACTAAAATTTGACTAAGTAAATTGGTAGCAACAATTAGGATAGTGTGGCACCTTTACTCTGCTTACACATGTAGGTTGGGAAGGGGTGTTACACATCCTCTCATGAAGACTAGGCAATACCCTCTCACAATCATCCTTATTTGATCAGATTCATCGGACCTCTTCTTGAGCAAAGAGGCCTTGTTTCTCCATCTCTTCACATAATCTACAAAATTCTCGTTTGACCTTTGTCTAATGGACTCTACTTCCATTAAGGTAACTTCCATCTCGACATTATATCCATATTGTTGGATGAAGGCTTTGTAAAGAAGATCCCAACTCTTTTGTATTCCATCATCTAAGGTATTGAACAAATTTTGGACAACAGGGTCCAATGAGAGCATAAAGTACCTTAGAGTTTGAGCTTTAGTAGCCCGAGCAGACTGCATGGCAGTGATATACTGCTTCACATGGAGATGAGGATTTTCGGTTCCATCAAACTTTTCGAAAGATGGTAACTTGAACTTGTACGAGACTTCTTCATCTAGCTCAAATAATTTGTCAACTTCGGACATTTCCTCGGTTTTCAGTTTCTTCTCAAATTTCTTTTCTAAATCAGTAATCATCTTTTCAACATCAAAAGTTTCAGTCTTCTCTATAGTTGATCTTTCAACAATCTTCGGTTCTTTCTTCTTGTCTTGAGGATCATGGTAGTATTGAGCCCAATCATCATCATCATCAATGATCACCTTTTCATCATCAAAAACCACTTCACCAACTTTAGTCTTCCCTTTGTCGTTTGGCTTCTTAGTGCTAGCAGATGCCTCGGCATGATTTTCTAAAATTGCAGTCAATTGGTTCTTCATGGTCTCAGCTAGGGCCTCTTTTATTTCTTCCATTTTGGCATTGAGGGCATCATCCACCATTCTTTGAATTTGTTCGGGATCCATTGATTTTGGTGAGCAAATGATTGAGTTGCTACTAGATTCTTCATCTTTGACGTAAGTAGGATTGTTGTAAGCTTTTGAACTATCGTAATCCAGGGCTGTGAGCCAGAAAGGATTAATGAGATGCAAATGTATGCATACATGCATGTATGCACAAACAATAGACAAACAAGGACAAATAGGACGTTCCTTCCAACCTTATAACATCCACACACGAATGGCGAGTCTCTTTTCCTAGGTTTATGGTTTACAAAATACCAACAAGGGGTATCTTGTTTTCGAATAATTCCCTCGGACGTGTCAACCAATAGTTATATTTTCGAAAATGGAAATCATTTAATAATAATTCCCATTAATTAGGTTTTAATCCATTCAATCAACTAAAGTAGCTTTTATGCTATATTGGATTAAAACAAAATTAAGAGGTTTATTATAAATAGATTTCTCACTTGAAAAAAAGTAACTAATGATTCATGCCAAAAACAAGCCCATGATTAATTATTCTTAGCATAAAATAGGCTCACAATTGATTTTTGGTATTTCATAATTGACCTAAATAATTTGAAAGCTCTTTGTAACATAATTTTGTTTATAACCCCATTGTAAAAAGATTTTAGAAAAAATGGATTTTGGGCTTTACATTTGAGTTATGAGCAAAATAATTTTTGATTTATTTTTAGAAAAGTCTTATGTCCAAAGACCATCTTGAAAAATTTTGAAAATAGCTTTGGTCTTTTGGATTTTAAAGAAAAACTTACTTTGAGCTTACAATATACTTAGGTCATATTAGAAAAAAAACAAAGCAAATAAGCCATGATTTAAGCCAAGACAAATTAATCATAGTCAAACAACATGGATTTGGGGTAAAAACCTAAGCAAAGTAACTAGGCCAATTGCATGAGCTTTAGTCTTTAGGTAAAAAGGCTTAGGTTCCCATAGCAAGTATATACCAAATGGTACGAGGCTATGAGTGATTATGCCATGCTCGATCTCCATACCTTGATTGAAAGTATGGTATCCCTTATATAACACAACACGGGCAACACGGGCGTCCTAACTCACTCACACGATGCAATCTAATATGATGCAATGGATAATATCATTATAAGAAAGAATAGAATAATATAAAGACCAACAGAATCAACTTCTCTTATTCCCAGTGGATTCACCACTGTGAGTGGAGATTTTTGCCCACACTCCTGGTGGAATGATTACTTCGGCACTGTTTAGGCTCGGGGCCTTAGAGAACACAGATCTAGATCCGGAGAAAATGGAGTTGCCACTCAGATGGGCCAGGAAAAAGAAAGTGGTGGATGATTTGATTCCTAATGAATCCCAACCCCTGTAATGGGTTTGAAAAGTTGGGTACGTATAGAGAAGGTGAGAAATGGCCCAGCACTCCCACAACGCCCGGTTCATTGGAACCGGCCTCCTTTACAAGTCTTAATATTATAAAATTCTTAAGTATAATAATATCATCCATATTACACGCAACAATTGAAAGAAAGAATCATTATATTAAAATCAAAAAAATGTCCAAGCAAGATAAATAAATGGACACCCATCCAAAGATGGAAACATGCCCTTACATAATCCATGCCTAAATAGGACACCCACCGAAAGGTAGAAACATGGCCTTTACATTGATCTAAATATAAAAGCAATTTAAATTACATGATAGTTAACTAATGAGGTACCCACAAAGTGGAAAAATACCTCTTACAACATTTGGAAATAAAAAATAAATCGATAAAGGTAAATAACCATTTATCATAAATAAATCATTCACCAAAGATACTAAACATCAATCAAAATATAAACATTCATCCATGATAATTTAAATAAGCCAAGCATTGAACTTAAATAAATCAAAGCATATAAAATAAATCAAAGTATATAATGAACTACACAATCAAATAAAGTAAGTAAAGATACAAATTGACGTTTACTGTTTCCATTTAAAGTTTTTTAATTAATATTTAAGATTTTGGGATTTTAATATATTAAGGTTTATGCTACTATAAGTTTTAAAGGAATTGAAATGGATTAAAGTTTTATAATTTAAGAGGTTGATAAAGTTCTTTGATTAACCAAATTAGTGTTTGAGAGGGTTTGAATACTTTAAAACATTTAGATTTATGATTATTAGCTACTTACTGTGTTGAATTTTAATATTTAGGTTTATAAGGTTTTAAGGGAATTAGGGTGTAATATCCCAATGTATGCCTTAGAAGTTTTGAATATTGTTGTTGTTTTATATGGGATTGAATGTATATGTTAATTTGCAAGAGAAAAGAAATTAAAAGAAAGTGTATATGTTGTATATATGGAAGTATAAATAACATATATGCAAGTCAAATGGGTGGTCAAGGGAAGAAGATATTTTAATTTGTGATTTGTGAAATTACTAAAGAGGGCAAGTGCTTTAAAGGAAATCAAAACAATTTGTAAAAGGGTGTTTAGGTAATTGCTCATGTTGAAATACTAGGTGGAGATTTAAAGAGAAGTTTGACTTTGTTTCTTTATGTTCTTTTCTTCTTTTCCATGGTGTTGGCCGGCTCATCCAAAGACAAGAGAAAGCAAGAGAGCAAGAGAGGATTTTAAGGTTCTAAGCTCAAATTGAAGGAAGATCTAAGTGATCAAGTTGATGATTCAAGAAGTTTCATTACTTTGGTAAGTCCTCTTTTGATTTCTTTGCTTATTTGAAGTTGTGTTTGAGTTTGATAGATTATTTAAGGGTGTGTTGTTTGATTGTGATATGTTTAAGAGTGTTTGATTGAATTGATTATGGATTATAAGGATGGATTGAAGAAAAGAGTAAGTTGGTTGGAAGAGATGGTGTTGTATTTGTGTTTAAGGTTTTGTGATGATATTTGTGATTTGTGTTTGTTATAGATGTGGAGTTGTTTTGGTGTTTTTGTAAGTTTAAGATGGTTTTTGGGTATGTTTTGTTAAGTTTTTTTGAAGTGGATGTTGGTGAAAAGAAGTGTTTTGTTGGCTGTTTTGTTGTTTTGGCCGGAATCTGAGTTTTTGGCCTGACACGCCCATGAGCACATTCATAGTTTTAGGCGTGTCAATTGTGTTGGAGGCAGTAGGTTTGACACGACCATTAACACATCCGTGTTATTGAGCGTGTCATAGCTACTGTGAGATTGGAGAGTTTACACGGCCATAAGCACGCTCATGTTGTTGGACGTGTTGATATTTTTTCAGAGAGGCAGAATGTATTACACGCCCAGTGACACGCCCGCGGTTCTGAGCGTGTAAAAGCTTCTGTGTTGTGGAGTTAGGGCACGGTCAGGGACACGCCCGTGTGGTTGAGCGTGTCATGTTTAGAGTTTGCCCCAGTTAACTCTTAACTTGATTATCTCATGTGTATCTCTAAGCAAGTGTATATTATTATTTTTGGATTAGGTCTTGAAGAAAGTGATTTGTCATTGATATAAGAAGTAAAAGAATCTTGGAAAAGGAAGTGTTTAGAGTTGTGTGAATTGTTATTGAGGTAAGTACAAATATTGCATTATTACATTATTGACTTATATGAATAATATACTTTGTTATGTTTATATCAATGATGTGATGTGTATAATGTGAAGGATATGATGATGTAAATGATTGTGTATTTGAAAGATGAATTGTTATAATGTGGATTGAGATGTGATGGAATATAAAGCCATTGTGATTGACTATAATGACTTTAATGAGGCATGTTTGCCTAATTGATAATGAAATAATGAATGAATTGTGTGTCTAATGTGTTATTCCATTTTTAGAGTTTTGTTGATTGGTGGCATGCCTATTAGTAACAATCTCTTGAAGTTAGGTTGGAATTGATCCTTCAAGCCAAGTTGGGTAGAAGTTTAACATGTTTTACTCCCCTTGAAGCTTGGTTGGGTCTAGTCCTTGAAGCCTAATTGAGATGTTACAACCCTTGAAGCTAGGTTGGGTTGGTTCTTGAAGCCAAGTGGGGTTGATACTTAGCATGCTTTGTTCCCCTTGAAGCTTGGTTGAACCTAATCCTTGAAGCCTAGTTGGGATAATGATAATGATAAATGTGATAACAAAACCAAAGCATTAACTCTGAAAATTGAATGACATATTAGTGTCTTTTGGGCCCTTGCTTGTCTTTGTTTAAATGTGATTCATTAATGGTAAAATAATTGAATAATAAGATTTATGGAATGACTTTGAAATGTGATATGTTTATATGTGTATGATTTATGAAATATGAAGGTGTGATATTATCTTTCCACCTATGAGGCTGTCTCTATTGTTAAATTTGTGACATTGCATTGCATTGCATTAAAGTATAATGTTAGTATACTTTGTACTACTAAGCCGTTGGCATAGCGCGATAGTGGTTGATCGCGCAGGTGACAGGTTGAACCCGAGAATTCCTCGAGACCGAGTGAGAGTAGACATTGAAGGATTTATTTTGGGACTTAAAGATCAGAGAAAAGCTGCCAATCATGTATAACTTCTTTATATTTTGTAAAGTATGGATTCTAATGTAAATATATGTATAAATGTAAATATGGATTTGAATGTATTCATATATGTAAATATTTTATAAATTCCGCTGCGTATTAAGTAAACGTATATATATATATCTATTTTGTTTTATATTACAAGTTAATTACTTTATTTTCTATAATATATAATGAGAAAGAATATCTTATCATCTAAAATGATTTAAATGTTAAAGAAAACTGTAGCGTCCCTATATTCAGTGTACGTATATTACATTATGGTGTTATGTAGTGTGCGTGTACAGGATGTAGGGGTGTTACAATTGTTTTGGTATCAGAGCCTAGGTTAGAGATTCTCAACCTAAGTAAAATGTAAGAAAAAGAGTATTTTGACTTTAAAAGCTAGTTTTTGAATAACATACATGTTTGGTATTGGCAGTCTCTGATCTTTAATGAGATGTATTATGCTGTGTTTGCAGACATAGGTTGTGATGGATTCTCACTTACGTCAGTCAGTAGAGGGGAGTGTGGAGAGTGTAGCTCCTGATGAGGTTAGAGAGGGAGCTAGAGTGGATAGTGCTGGAAAGGTACCTGCTTCTGTGTCGGGGAGACCAGCTGGTGAGGAGGTTCCGCCAGTTTGGCTTAGGCATGTGGTAGAGATATTGAGGCAAGCACCAGTGCAACCACCGCCACCACCCCCACAACCATTGGTATCAGTGAGACATTACGATAAATTAAGGAAATATGGAGCAGAAGATTTTTTTGGTACTATTGATCCAACTATAGCTGAGCAGTGGCTAGATAAAGTACAGAGAATATTTATTCAGTTGCAAGCCACTCCAGAAGAAAAAATTGATTATGCAAGATCATTGTTGCAGAAGGACGCATATGATTGGTGGAAGACAGTACCCCATGCTATGGATGATCCACCTACATTGTCCTATACTAATTTTCTAAGAGAGTTTGAATTGAAGTATACTCCGAGGGAGTACAAAGATGTGAAGAAAATGAAGTTTTTAAGTTTGAAGCAAGACAACCGGACCGTAACAGAATATGAGGTTGAGTTTATCCGGTTGAGCCATTATGCTGGGGGTATTATATGTGATGAGATTGATAGATGCAGGATATTTGAGGAGGGATTGAGGCCCTCTATTATGTGTCTTGTGGCTGGATCTAGATATCATGATTTTTCCCAGTTGGTTGCAGCAGCTCGGAGTGTAGAGAGAGCCCAGGGTAATGCAGCGGCTGCTTCTGAGGAAGAGATTAGGGTTAGGAAACCCCAATTTGAAGTAGGGTCTTCATCTGTGAAGAGAGGTAAAGGAAGTTTTGTTCCTCGGATTAGTAGGAGTCAGAGGCCAGCTGGTAGGTCAGTACAGTTTTAGAGGCAGAGATCGAGACCTACAGTTTCAGTGGCGAGTGCTCTGACCCCAGTGATTCAGAGATCCACTCTACCCATATGTATTTATTGTGGTAGGCCACATGGTGGTACTTGTTGGAAGATAGGTGTAGCAGGGGTATGTTTTAGATGTGGATCGCCTGATCATTTTGTTAGAGATTGTCCTGAGAGGCAGGAGCATATGTTAGTCGATTCTGCAGCTTCTCGACCTAGTGTGAGGGGAGGTCGAGGAGGCAGAAATGTCAGTAGAGGAGGTAGATCTGGGTTCAGTTCTAGAGGAGGTTCTTCATCCAGGGAGAGTAGACCAGAGGAGGCTGGATATTCTCAGAGGATATATGTGATGCAGAGGCAGCCAGATGCTTCGGCAGTCATAGCTGGTACTTTTTATTTATTTATATGTGATGCAGAGGCAGCCAGATGCTTCGGCAGTCATAGCTGGTACTTTTTATTTATTTGGTATTTCAGTACTTGCTTTGATTGATCTAGGATCTACTCATTCATATATTAGTGCATCTATTTTGCCTGTGTCTGAATTGTATGCTAAATCCCTAGGATTTGATGTATTGGTGACAAATCCTTTAGGGCATAATGTGATTGTTAGCAAGGTGCACCGAGATAGTGCGGTAGTAGTGCAAGGTGAGGAGTTTTTTGGAGATTTGATTTAAATGCCTTTTAAAGAATATGTGTAACACCCCTATATCCTGTATACGTACTAAGCATGCTTAAACGATCGTAATATACGTATACTGAATATAGAAAATGCCACGGTTTAAAAAGACACAACAAATATCTTTGTAAATAAGTGAAACCAATCTCAAACAAATAAAAGAAATCCAAAAGACACTATATATAAAATGTTTAATAATTCACAGCGGAAGTTATTACAAATATGTTATAAATCAAAGTTTACAAAACATAGAATATATACATGATTGGCAGCTCTTCTCTGATCTTTAAGTTCCAAAAGAAAATCCTCAATGTCTAGTCTCACTTGGTCTTGAGGAGCCTTCAGGTTCAACTCTGTCACCTGCATGATTAAACACTATCGCGCTAAGCCAACGGCTCAGTAGTACAAAATATGCTAGCATTATGCTTTAGTGCAATGTAATGTCACACATTTTATTAATAAATCAATATCATAGATGGAAGGCTAACAACATACTTATATATTTCATAAAGTACACATATATAAACATATCACATTCCAACATCCTTCCATATAACTCATTAGTCAATCATTTACCATTCATAAATCACATTAAACAAAGACAAGCATGGGCCCAAAACACACTAATATACCATTCAATTTTCAGAGTAGATGTTTTGGTTCAATCATCACATTTATCATTATCATAAACCCAACTAGGCTTCAAAGATTAGGTTCAACCAAGCTTCAAGGGGAACAAAGCATGCTAAGTCTCAACCCAACTTGACTTCAAGAACCAACCCAACCTAGCTTCAAGGGTTGTAACATCTCAATTAGGCTTCAAGGACTAGATCCAACTAAGCTTCAAGGGGAGTAAAACATGTTAAACTTCTACCCAACTTGGCTTCAAGGATCAAGCCCAACCTAACTTCAAGAGAGTGTTACTATCATTAGGCATGCCACCAACAACAAACTCTGAAAATTGAATAACACATTAGTCACACAATTCATTTATTATTTCATTCTCAATTCTCATCATCAATTAGGCAAACATGCCTTATTTCTTTCAATTGAATCATCATAGCCAATCACAATGGCTTCACATCACATTTGAGTTATCATAGCCAATCACAATGGCCTCATTGATATAACATTTCAAAGTACATTATTCATATAACACATTACCATTCACAAGATTCACAATGCATAAAACATAACATTGTTCATATTGTATCATATGCATCATCATTATAATACTTAACACTTTAGATTATTCATTGATTTAAAATCCAGTAGCAGACACGGGCAAGGGACACGGCCGTGTCTCTCAACAAAAAATAGGCAGTGACAAACATGGGCAAGGGACACGGCCAAGACAGTGGCCGTGTCTCTCCAAAAATCATCCAACACGGCCAAATGTCCTTAGACTTGGCCGTGTCTCCCAAAAATTCTTTGGTTGGTCGTGTCTCTTCTTAGTTTGGCCGTGTCTCTCATGGCTAAAGGTTTTAAACAAAGCCAAATCTCCTTTAGTTGCATTATATCACCTTGTACACCACATAACCTTATTCAAATGGACATAATCAACATCATTAACCCTTACTTTACATGCTCATCACAATATTCACATTACTAATATACATTAACAATACATTTGATTCCTTAACACATTTACAAACAAGTGTGTGTTAAGTTTAAACATCATATGCACATATACAACAATATAGTTTGTACTTACCTTAAGCACCACTTATACAACTCTAAACACTTTCTTTTTCCAAGAATTCTTCACTTCTCAAATTAGGGCAAAAGCCTTCTTTCAAAACCTAATCCAACATAATACAATACAATTTATCACTTACCACTTCAAAACCCTAAAACCAACATCACTCTTATTCTTTTAATATCAACATCCACTTAACTTATCATCTTCAAACCAAAACCAACACCATAGTTAATTGAATCAATTATA
Organism: Garcia nutans; assembly: GCA_947685225.1. Classification (NCBI taxonomy): domain Eukaryota; kingdom Viridiplantae; phylum Streptophyta; class Magnoliopsida; order Malpighiales; family Euphorbiaceae; genus Garcia; species Garcia nutans. Next base: position 26,001,972 of record CANTUV010000044.1, read on the forward strand.
TTCCAACATATAACCATCAACACAACCTTACTATCAAAATCACAATCAAGCTTACAAACAACTCAAAATAACAAAAGGAATCAAGAGAAAGAACTTACCAAAATAATAAAACTTCTTGAATTTCCACTTAATTCCTTGAAAACGCCTTCAATATGCTCTTAGAATTCAAAACCTTTCTCTTGCTCGCTTGTCTTAAGAATGGCCGGCCACCACTTGAAAAGAAAAGAAAATGAAGAAACAAAGTCAACTTCCTCTTCTCTTCAAATCTCCACCAAGCAATTCTAACAACACAATTACTTAAATGCCCTCATCCATTTAACTTAACTCTTTTAACTTATATGCCCATTTAAGTAATTTCACATATCACAAATAAATATCTTCTTCCCTTGACTCTCCATTTTGACTTATGTATATGTTATTTATACAAACATATATACAACATATACATTCCATTAACACAATCATTTCCTTTGCAACAACATATATACATTTAATTCAAATCAAACAACAATTGAATTAAAACTTCTAGGGCACACTTTGGGATATTACAATATGATTTGATCCTAGGCATGGACTGGTTATCTAGACATGGAGCTGTGGTAGATTGTCAAAAGAAACTTGTTACTTTGAGAACTGGTGATGGTAGAGAGGTGATAGTATCTAGTGAGCAGGGACAGCTAGCATCCTTGTTTGTTTCAGCTATTGCAGCTAGGAGGTTGATTAGAAAAGGGTGTGACGCTTATCTTGCTCATGTGGTGGATACTAGAGTAAGGGGTTCTCAAATTGATAGTATACCTACAGTTGCAGAGTTTCCAAATGTGTTTCCAGAAGAGTTGTCAGGGTTACCTCCAGAGAGAGAGGTGGAGTTTGGTATTGAATTATTGCCTGGTACCACTCCTATCTCTATTACTCCTTATAGAATGGCACCTGCTGAATTGAGAGAATTGAAGGTGCAGTTGCAGGAGTTGTTGGATAAAGGGTTTGTTCGTCCTAGTGTGTCACCGTGGGGAGCTCCTGTTTTGTTTGTGAAGAAGAAGGATGGTACTATGAGATTGTGTATCGATTATAGGCAATTGAACAAGGTGACCATTAAAAATAAATATCCTTTGCCTAGAATTGATGATCTCTTTGATCAATTGAAGGGTGCAGCAGTGTTTTCCAAGATTGATTTGAGATCAGGGTACCATCAGTTGAGGGTCAGAGCTGAAGATGTTCCTAAGACAGCCTTTCGTACAAGGTATGGGCATTATGAGTTTCTAACGAATGCACCTGCAGCTTTTATGGATTTGATGAATAGGGTATTTAGGCCCTATTTGGATCAGTTATTGGTAGTTTTTATCGATGATATCTTGGTGTATTCGCGTAATGAGGAGGAGCATGACAAGCATCTGCGGATTGTGCTGCAGATTTTGAGAGAGAAGCACTTGTTTGCTAAACTGTCGAAATGTGAGTTTTGGCTTGATCAAGTAACTTTTCTCGGTCATATAGTTTCAGCAGAGGTATTAGAGTTGATCCGAGTAAAGTTGAAGCTATTTTGAATTGGAGTCCACCAAAGTCTGTGACTGAAGTTAGAAGTTTTCTGGGTTTGGCAGGCTATTACCGACGGTTTGTGAAAGGATTTTCTTTGATAGCTACTCCACTTACCAAATTACTTCGAAAGGGAGTTAGATTTGTGTGGACAGATCAGTGTCAGGCTAGCTTTGAACAGTTGAGAGAAATGTTGACTCAAGTGCCTGTTCTTACTTTACCTGTGGAAGATAAACCATATGTGATTTACAGTGATGCTTCACATAATGGTTTGGGTTGTGTTTTGATGCAAGAAGGTAAAGTTATAGCTTATGCTTCTCGACAGTTGAAATCGCATGAGCTCAATTATCCAACCCATGATTTAGAGTTAGCAGCCATTGTGTTTGCATTGAAGATTTGGCGACACTATTTGTTTGGGGAGAAGTGTTTTATCTATACGGATCATAAAAGTTTAAAATATTTGGGTATCCAAAGAGAGCTCAATCTCCGACAGAGGAGATGGTTGGAATTGATTAAAGACTATGACTGTTTGATTGATTATCATCCTGGTAAAGCAAATGTTGTTGCTGATGCCTTGAGTAGGAAGTCTTTAGCAGGTTTGACTGTTTATTCGCTCTTGTTGCTTGTTGAGTTGAGAGCATTGCATGTTAGTTTTGTATCTTGTGATGATGGTGCATTGTTGGCACAGTTGCAATTGAAATCGGTATTGTTGGATCAGATTAAAGAGGCTCAAGTGGTTGATGAGAAGATTCAAAAGATTGTTTCAGATTGCCAGAATGGAAAGAGTCAAGATTTTATTGTGAGAAATGATGGGAGTCTTTGGTTTAAGAACAGATTGTGTGTACCTGATGATGCTAATTTGAGAAGGATTATTTTAGAAGAAGCACATCAGTCAATATTTGCTATGCATCCGAACAATACAAAGATGTATCATGATTTGAAGCAGTATTAATGGTGGTCTGGTATGAAGAGAGACATAGCGGAGTTTGTATCCAAATGTCTCACATGTCAGAAAGTAAAAGCTGAGCATCAAGTTCCAATAGGATTACTTCAACCGTTATCAGTGCCTGAATGGAAATGGGAAAGAGTGACAATGGATTTTGTGTCTGGTCTACCATTGACACAAAGAAAGCATGATGCCATTTGGGTAATTATTGATAGGTTGACTAAGATAGCTCATTTTCTTCTAGTTCGGATGGATTATTCTCTGGAGAGGTTAGCTGAGCTGTATATCCATGAGATTATGAAGTTGCATGGTGTCCCAATTTCTTTAGTGTCTGATCGAGATCCTCGGTTTACTTCAAGGTTTTGGAAGAGTTTACATGGTGCTTTCGGTTCTCGACTGCACTTTAGCACTGCCTTTCATCCGCAGGCAGATGGGCAATCAGAGAGAGTGATACAGATTATTGAGGACATGTTGAGAAGCTGTGTTATTGATTTCTCTGGAAGTTGGGATAGATTCTTGCCACTTGTGGAATTTGCTTACAATAATAGTCATCAATCCAGCATTGGTATGGCACCATTCGAAGCATTGTATGGTAGATGGTGTAGGACACCTCTATGTTGGAATGAACTTGGAGAAGGTAAGTTAATTGGTCCTGATTTGGTTAAAGAAACTAAAGAGAAAGTGAAAGTGATTCGAGATAGGTTGAAAGCAGCTTTAGACCGACAGAAGTCTTATTCAGATTTGAAGAGGAGAGATATTGAGTATAATGTGGGAGACAAAGTATTTTTGAAAGTGTCTCCTTGGAAAAAGATTTTGAGATTTGGTCGAAGAGGGAAGCTGAGTCCTCGTTTCATTGGACCTTATGAAGTATTGGAAAGAATCGGACCAGTTGCTTATCGTCTTGCTTTGCCACCTGAGTTGGTTAGGATCCATAATGTATTCCATGTTTCAATGTTGAGGAGATACAGGTCGGATCCATCTCATGTTTTGCCAATTGAGTCTATCGAAGTGAGTCCAGATCTAACATTTGAAGAAGAACCAGTTGCTATTCTGGCACATGAAGTGAAAGAGTTGAGGAATAAGAAAGTGCCTTTGGTGAAGGTTCTATGGAAGAATCATGGGAGAGAAGAGGCAACTTGGGAGAGTGAGCAAGCAATGCGAGATAAATACCCTCAGTTGTTTCGGACTTGATGACAGGTAATTTCGAGGACAAAATTTCTTTTTAGAGGGGGAGAATTGTAATATCCCAATGTATGCCTTAGAAGTTTTGAATATTGTTGTTGTTTTATATGGGATTGAATGTATATGTTAATTTGTAAGAGAAAAGAAATTAAAAGAAAGTGTATATGTTGTATATATGGAAGTATAAATAACATATATGCAAGTCAAATGGGTGGTCAAGGGAAGAAGATATTTTAATTTGTGATTTGTGAAATTACTAAAGAGGGCAAGTGCTTTAAAGGAAATCAAAACAATTTGTAAAAGGGTGTTTAGGTAATTGCTCATGTTGAAATACTAGGTGGAGATTTAAAGAGAAGTTTGACTTTGTTTCTTTATGTTCTTTTCTTCTTTTCCATGGTGTTGGCCGGCTCATCAAAAGACAAGAGAAAGCATGAGAGCAAGAGAGGATTTTAAGGTTCTAAGCTCAAATTGAAGGAAGATCTAAGTGATCAAGTTGATGATTCAAGAAGTTTCATTACTTTGGTAAGTCCTCTTTTGATTTCTTTGCTTATTTGAAGTTGTGTTTGAGTTTGATAGATTATTTAAGGGTGTGTTGTTTGATTGTGATATGTTTAAGAGTGTTTGATTGAATTGATTATGGATTATAAGGATGGATTGAAGAAAAGAGTAAGTTGGTTGGAAGAGATGGTGTTGTATTTGTGTTTAAGGTTTTGTGATGATATTTGTGATTTGTGTTTGTTATAGATGTTGAGTTGTTTTGGTGTTTTTGTAAGTTTAAGATGGTTTTTGGGTATGTTTTGTTAAGTTTGTTTGAAGTGGATGTTGGTGAAAAGAAGTGTTTTGTTGGGTGTTTTGTTGTTTTGGCCGGAATCTGAGTTTTTGGCCTGACACGCCCATGAGCACGTTCAGAGTTTTAGGCATGTCAATTGTGTTGGAGGCAGTAGGTTTGACACGACCATTAACACGTCCGTGTTATTGAGCGTGTCATAGCTACTGTGAGATTGGAGAGTTTACACGGCCATGAGCACGCTCATGTTGTTGGACGTGTTGATATTTTTTCAGAGAGGCAGAATGTATTACACGCCCAGTGACACGCCCGTGGTTCTGAGCGTGTAAAAGCTTCTGTGTTATGGAGTTAGAGCATGGTCAGGGACACGCCCGTGTGGTTGAGGGTGTCATGTTTAGAGTTTGCCCTAGTTAACTCTTAACTTGATTATCTCATGTGTATCCCTAAGCAAGTGTATTTTATTATTTTTGGATTAGGTCTTGAAGAAAGTGATTTGTCATTGATCTAAGAAGTAAAAGAATCTTGGAAAAGGAAGTGTTTAGAGTTGTGTGAATTGTTATTGAGGTAAGTACAAATATTGCATTATTACATTGTTGACTTATATGAATAATGTACTTTGTTATGTTTATATCAATGATGCGATGTGTATAATGTGAAGGATATGATGATGTAAATGATTGTGTATTTGAAAGGTGAATTGTTATAATGTGGATTGAGATGTGATGGAATATAAAGCCATTGTGATTGACTATAATGACTTTAATGAGGCATGTTTTCCTAATTGATAATGAAATAATGAATGAATTGTGTGTCTAATGTGTTATTCCATTTTCAGAGTTTTGTTGATTGGTGGCATGCCTATTAGTAACAATCTCTTGAAGTTAGGTTGGAATTGATCCTTGAAGCCAAGTTGGGTAGAAGTTTAACATGTTTTACTCCCCTTGAAGCTTGGTTGGGTCTAGTCCTTGAAGCCTAATTGAGATGTTACAACCCTTGAAGCTAGGTTGGGTTGGTTCTTGAAGCCAAGTGGGGTTGATACTTAGCATGCTTTGTTCCCCTTGAAGCTTGGTTGAACCTAATCCTTGAAGCCTAGTTGGGATAATGATAATGATAAATGTGATAACAAAACCAAAGCATTAACTCTGAAAATTGAATGACATATTAGTGTCTTTTGGACCCATGCTTGTCTTTGTTTAAATGTGATTCATTAATGGTAAAATAATTGAATAATAAGATTTATGGAATGACTTTGAAATGTGATATGTTTATATGTGTATGATTTATGAAATATGAAGGTGTGATATTATCTTTCCACCTATGAGGCTGTCTCTATTGTTAAATTTGTGACGTTGGCGTAGCGCGATAGTGGTTGATCGCGCAGGTGACAGGTTGAACCCGAGAATTCCTCGAGACCGAGTGAGAGTAGACATTGAAGGATTTATTTTGGGACTTAAAGATCAGAGAAAAGCTGCCAATCATGTATAACTTCTTTATATTTTGTAAAGTATGGATTCTAATGTAAATATATGTATAATTGTAAATATGGATTTGAATGTATTCATATATGTAAATATTTTATAAATTCCATTGCGTATTAAGTAAACGTATATATATATCTATTTTGTTTTATATTACAAGTTAATTACTTTATTTTCTATAATATATAATGAGAAAGAATATCTTATCATCTAAAATGTTTTAAATGTTAAAGAAAACTGTAGCGTCCCTATATTCAGTGTACGTATATTACATTGTGGTGTTATGTAGTGTGCGTGTATAGGATGTAGGGGTGTTACACAGGGTTTTAGAGAACTTTAGTGTTTAGGTTAGCTAGTTTAGTTTGGGGTTACTGGGGTTACTGTCTTTGTTTTGAAAGTTGAATTAGGGTTTTTAGTGTTTCGAAGAATGTATTTGATTTTAGAATTTGGAAAAAACAATTTATAGTTTTATGAAGCTTTATGAAAATAAACAAAATGATTTAAGGTTTGTAGAAATAGAAAAGATATTTTATAGGGTTTTTGGAAAGAAAAGGATTCAATTTAGGGTTTTGGAAAATTGGAAAGTAGATTAGTGTTTTGATATTTTGAAACGATTTAAGGTTTTGAAAAGTTAAAAAGTAGATTAGGGTTTTAAGATTTTGAAGAAACAGAAACAACGATTTTATGATTTTTGGAAAACAAGGAAATGAATTAAGGTTTTTAAGCTTTAGAAAAGGTAAATTAGGGTTCTAGGGGTTTTTGAATCAAAAGAGGCAATTGGATGATTCAATCTACTGTGAAGAAAAAAAAAGATTAGATATTCATACCTTTGTTTGTTGGATCCATCAAAAATTTCTTCTTGGATGAACAAGAACAAAGGCAAGATGGTTGCCTTTGATGGATTGAATTGCTTGTGTGCTTCTCTCAAAAGTCCGATCGCTAATCTCTGCTAAAAAGTTTCAAAGTACGATCACTTTTCCTAAGTATTTCCTTTCAAATTTTCCTACCCTTTCTGTATTGTTTTTTAGTCCTATTTATAGATGATTTTGGTGATTAATCTTAATTGCTCACGGAATCTAACATTAATTAAGAAAAGGAAACCGAAACAAAATTGAATTTGGTTTCAGAAAAAATTACGTCGAAAAAGTTTTACTAGAGAAAAAAAACTGCTGCGGGAAAAATTTCGCTGGCAAAAAAGTTGTTGCGGGAACCTACGAGCTGGGGGGGTGAAATTGCCTGCGGGCCATTTCGCTCTCCGGAAAATCCTGCAGTCGAAATGGCCCAAGGCCATTTTGTCTGACCCCTTTTCGGGGACAAAATTTTCCATCGCCGATTTTTCATCGTCGATTTTTATTTTTATTTATTTGTTTATTATTATTATTTGTTTATTTTTTATTAATTATAAAAACTAAATACTAAAGCAAATATTATTTAATTAAGATAACACAGGGATTATTTTTGACTAATTAAAATATATTGGACAACACAAAATTTATTTTGGACTAATTAAAATATATTGGACCAGACTGGGTTAAAAATTAAGGGTCTAGACTATCAATCTCTCTTGGTAGGTAGAGTATATGAGTGGATATAGTTTGAATAAGCATGCATATGAGATAGACCATATTCAAACTCAATGAGACCTTTGACCAAGTAATGTATATGTGTCTATCTGAAGTGCAACAGTTCTTGCTCAAATAGTAATGATTTCCGAGTTTAGTACGGTAACTAGGGTTGTCATGTTATAGATATGTTAATTTGGAAAATTAAGTCCTGAGGTAAATTGACATTGATTTGGCAAGGCCAACATTTGATTATAAAATTCAAAAATCTAAAAAGGAAAACATTTTTTTACAAAGCCTTGAAGTTAAAGGAAATATGTTGAACAGTCGAACCTCAAAGGACACTCTGGGCAAAGTAAAGAATTATTTGCAAGGTTGTGAAGAAGCTACCAATTGACGTGCTGAATCATAGTTTGAAATGGATGCATCTCTGACTCTACCACTCAGGATATCAACCACTCATGTCCTCCACATCTTTAAGATAAAAGCCATAAAAACGAATACAAGACCTGAACGAGCATCTAAAAGGAACTAATGAGAACACTTCAGCTGAGCACCTCGGTCTGTGAGTCAATGGAACCACTGTAAGTATTATTCATGCATATCATGCATACATAAGCATATCACACTCCATTTTTCTTTGTCAAAAATAAATAGTAATATTCTATGAAGCAATCATAAAAAAGATATGAAATCAGGGGGCATGGAAATCCCATTGCATGAGGAAGCTCCAGTAATTTTGCAAAAGAAAGAAGAAATGCATACTTGTTTGAAGAACTAGATAATCTACAAAAATCAACCAATGCCGTATAGAAAACATCATAGGTTTGAGCCTACACAGGGGTTAAAGTTTCTCCTTTTATTTTTTGAGTTTATGTATGCGTTTTATTAGTTTTTGTTATAGATTTGTGTCTTGTTTATTATAATACTTATTGTTTTATTTAGGTATTTTGTTAGTTTTAATCGGTTTGTTTAGTGTTTTCATTAATTTTGATAGTTTTAGTTTATTTCAGTGTTTGTGTCATTTTTGATCTAGTTTTTAGTATGTGTTTATGTTTTGTTGGTTATTGTTTATTTACTTCTTGTTTAAAGTTTGTTTGAGTTTTGTTTTAGGTTAAAAAAGCCAAGGAACCAAGACTGAAGGAAAAATGGACAGTAGCTGACACAGGCAGAGGACACGGCCAAGTCACTGGCCGTGTCCCATATCAAGTTAAAGAAGAAGAGCAATTCACAGAGAGGAACACACTCAAGGGACACGGCCAAGTCAGTGGCCATGTGCCTCCAATGAAGCTCAGACACGGCCAAGTCACACCCACTTGGCCATGTCTCACTTGGTTCTAAAGGAAAAGAAGACTAAATTTCACAGAGGCAAACACAGGCAAGGGACACGGCCAAGTCTTGTGGCCGTGTCCCTCCAAAATGGTGCAACACGGCCAAGTCACCTCTGACTTGGCCCTGTCACTCAACCAAAGAAGAGAAAGAAGGAAAGCAACAGAAGTGAACACATGCAAGGGACACGCCCAAGTCAGTGGCAGTGTCCCTCCAATACACTCCAACACGGCCAAGTCACTTCTGACTTGGCCGTGTCCCTCATGAACCAAACGCGTAGCGGATTTTAAATGGACGATTCATATAAAAGGAAAACGAAGCTAGGGTTTGAGGGGACTGTTGAGAGTTTGAGATTGTTTTCAATCGTTGTAGTATAGTGGTGAGCTTAGGGTTTTGACAATTGTTTTCTTTGATTTTGATCACACTTTGTTTTATCTAGCTTAGATTAGATTGTTCTAGCCATTGAGACATCCTTCTTGCAAGATTCGAACAAGAGATTCTTCAGAAGCTTCAAGGAGTTTGTAACTTGGTTTTGTTCTCGAACTTATTCTCTTTATTTTCATTGAAATTGTATTAATGGATATTATCATGTCTATTTTGATTTCTTTGAACATTAATGAGATGAATATGTTTGATTGCATCATGAACTAATTTGATCTAGTCTAGGGTTTGTATGGATCTGCTATGATTCTATGAATTGGTTATTCGCTTAGCTAATAATTTCTTTAGCCTTGATTGAATGAAATATTGTTAATATATAATTGATTGGCCACCAATTATGTGTTTTAGGTATTAGATGATGGATTGAGAGATGAAGTCTAATGCTGGAACAATTCAATTAGGGACTTAGGTGAATTAGAGATATAACCTATTAAAAAGATTGTTTCAATTATAACAAGATTAGTTGTAAGAGGTTTGAATGCGAGAGCTTATTTCCTTGACTCAATTAATTAAGTTGTTTGAGATTTAATCTTTGAAATTAAATTAGTTAAGTGGAATAACCGTTCATACATATCAGTAGTAGAGAAGTGCAAACCCTAGACCATTCTATTAAGTGAATCAAATCATCAATTCAATTTACTTTTATTTGTTTTAAACTTTAATCAATCTGTTTTCTTTAATTGTTAGCAATTTAAATTTCTTCATTACTTGTTATTTAAAATCTGATAATCAATTAGTCACTTTAGCTTCCTTGTGAGACGACCTTGGGGCGATCACCTTTGCTATAGCTACCTCATATACTTGTGAGTGACGCTTTGTGGTAGAGTTAATTTGAGCGCAACAGTATGTACAAAACATTTTAAAATTCACTTCCAATATTTTACCATGCAGGGGGCAAGGAGAAGATATGAAGGATAGCTGAAAAAAAGGGGCTGAATTTTTTGCAAAAGTGCAAAGGAAAAGAATGGAAAAAGAAGAAAATTAGAACTCTCAAAAGAGTGAAGATGCAAGAAACAAAAGATCAATCCAGCTAAAAGAGTTGAAGCCAGGGTAAAGACCAGATCTCCAATGGATAAAGATCCATGTTTCAAGGGTAAAGACCTCATCCCCAGGGATGAAGACCTAGCTTAAAGGATGAAGATCCACTTTCAAGGGTTCCAAGGATGAAGATCCAGTTTAAAGGGTGAAGACCCAATTCCAAGGATTAAGATCCAGCTTAAAGGATGAAGATCCACTTTCAAGGGTGAAGACCTGATTTCCAAGGATGAAGATCCATTTTCAAAGGTGAAGACCTTATTCCAAGGATGAAGATCCAATTTCAAAGGGTGAAGACCCGAAGTCGAAAGGATGAAGGTCCATTTTCAAGGGTGAAGACCCGATGCCAAGGGTGAAGATCCAGCTTAAAGGATGAAGATCCAATTTCAAGGGTGAAGACCCGACGTCCAAAGGATGAAGATCCAATTTCAAGGGTGAAGACCCGACGTCCAAAGGATGAAGATCCATTTTCAAGGGTGAAAGCCTGATCTCCAAGGATGAAGATCCATTTTATAAGGGTGAAGACCTGATCTCTAAGGATGGAGATTTGTTTTCAATGGTGAAGATCTTAACCATTCCGGATGCTATTTAATTATGGAATTCAAATTTGAGATTGGTTAGTTCTTCCTAAACCCAATTTACCCATCGAGGCCGTAAATTCTCAATCTAATTCTAAACTCCTATCCGGACAATTTAAAATTAAATTGCATAAGCACAAACCCAATTCTTAATTCACCCTACCAGGCAATGAATCAAAAATTAAACCACAAATTAATCGTCAAGTCTCCTATCCGGACAAACCCAAGTCTAATTTGTTATGCAAAAAGCTTATAATCATGCATGAATAAATTAATCCAACAAACCCAACTACCTGTCTAGGCCATAGCATAGGTAATTAAATCAATAATATCATACAAGCATTAAGATCAAATTTTGCATAAAACTCAAAATAAAAAAATTCCATTAATCAAGATTAAGCATCCATCATAAGTTAAGGTTTCATGCTCCTCCTAACAAAAAGGGAAACTACTCCATAACTAGATCAAAAGAACAAAAGATAGAAAAGAAAACCATAATAAATTGTAGAAAAATTCTTTCCTCCTTGATCTTGTCCCAAAATCACGTTCAAAAGATGAAAAAGATGTACCAAATTCTTTACAAAAATCATCTAATATTTTCTCCTTCGTGTCTCTTCAGTTATTTTCCCATTCGTGTCTCTTCAGTTATTTTCCCCTTTAGATAAGGAAAAGTGGCCTCCAAGTAATAAAATCCCGTCCAAACTTGACTTTCCAAAGTTACCCTCGCACAGACCACAGGCTCAAGGCGATACCACAACCTACTTCTGCTCTGCCACAACTGCTTGTGGTTCCAACTGCTTCTCACTACTCTTTCCCAAAGTATGCTCCTCAATTAAATTCCATCAAAACACCTATAAAACAAACAAGAAAAAAAACACAAAATAAATAAAAACACCAAAAACATAAACACAAAACAGAAAATATCAATAAAACACATAAAAATACATAAAAACATATAAAACTAAAGTAAAAATGACATTTAAAACATACTAAAAACACTATAAAATATCAACTTATCAACTACCCCAAACTTAGAATTTTACTCGCCCTCGAGTAAAACCAAAACAAACAAAGAACAATACAAATAACAAACAAATATGCTCAACTCATCGCTTGCAAGCCTCCCAAACAAATTAACCACTTTAATCAAAACTTAAGCACTTTACATCATCCCATCATCATGGAAACTAAATCAACAAGTTTACACTAAGAAGTCCTCAAGCATTTGGCGGTAGTTAAGTTTGAGTCAATGCACATCTCCTCAAGCAATCATCAAAGAGGTAAAAATTCATTTTTAGCTTCTGTAAGATAAAACAAAATAAAAAATGACCATCACTCTCTTTTCAGTCCCCTCTCCACTAATGTAGGCAAACCAAAATGAAGGATCAAAAGGTCTTTATTAATGAGGTAGGCTCGGGTGTAGGTTACAAATGAAATGGTTAAGCGTAAGGATATAGAAAACAAGAAAATAAATCATTCCATAATTAAACCTCAAAATGAGCAATGCACTAACTCAATAAACCTTAAATAACCACAAATGCACTAACAAAAGAACACTTTCATAAACTTATTTACTTTCCCTTAACCACAAACTTACTTAATCAAATATACCAACAACTTTCCCAAAATACTTACTTGCTCGCTTTGCTTTTTTTTTTCTTTTTTTTTCATCATTTGTTTTTCAATTTTTTTTATATATTTTGTATTTTTTTTAAACTACTCATACCAATAACTATTTACATAAGAACACAAAATTAACCCAATAAATAAAGAATGAAGCATATGGCTTGTAAAATAATACCCCAAGTATAAATTTATCATTAAGCTCAACATTTAAGAGCAATATACATCTTAATTTGCTCTTATTCTTCCTTACCAAGTGCAATGCTAATAAATTCAACTATAACTTGCATATGCTCAACAAACAAATGGAACGACTCATTTTTTTTGTAAATGGGGTGGTAGGCAAAGGCTTTTGGGTTAAATGGTTATAATAAGCTACACAAAAGAATTTTTGAAGTATGGATTTAGCATACTTTGTAGGCTAGAAGGGGTTTAAAGAATGGTAACGTAAAAGGTATGATACATATATAAGAGGTCCAATGTAAATCGTCCAAAAGATGGCCTAAATCATTTCCTTCATCCTAATTCATCTAGGATTTCGCCTCAAGGGAACATCAAGAAAGTTCTAGCATTCTTTAGAAGCTATTTAAAATTTTAAGTTCAAAAACAATCTTTGACAACCGCCATCTAAAACAGGCATCGAAAGAAACTCGACAAAGCATAAACACTCATAAACTGTAAAGTGTAAAAGCGTTTATTCAATTCCTATGTGTGCAATGACAGTCATTCTCATGCCCAAATCTCATCTCTCGGCAGTCTCATCATTCAAGAATTTTTTGCAATTGACAAATAAAGCATAACATAAGACAACACTAGACTCGCACATAACAATCACAAGACATAAAATGACATCACAAAACATAAAACAAAACATTTAAATAAAAATAAACAAATCACATAAAATCACAAGGAACTAAAAACTAAACAAACACAATCCCTACCCCAAACTTAGAACAAAGCATTGTCCTCAATGCATCAATAAAAGCAAAAAATAAAAATAAAAAGAACAAAGAAGTAAAGAAAGCTTCTCTTTTTGCATTGGTGGACAAATGCAACACAACATCACAAAGGTGGTGGGGCGGCTGCATATGTGCCTTCATGGTTGCCTCAAGTGAATCCACTTTAGCCTCCAAACGCATCAAAATATCGAACAACATCCAGTTAGTGATATCCGGCGTCTCACAAATCAAGGCGACATGGGGTAGTTCAGTACCAGCATTTGGACTGTGATCCTCCTCATCTTCCACAGCAGTTTCAGTGTTGTAACCTGCATCATTATTAATCTCAACAATAGCAGGAGCATAAAACTCCAGATTAGAACACATACGCATATCAACAAACATATTTCCCTCAACTAGCTACCCAAACTCAGCCAAACCTAAATATCGAGCAATAGAAGTGATCAAACCACCCAAGACAATATCTCCCTTAGTGGACCCAACTATCCGAACTAAATGCTTAATGATAAAAATCCCTGGATTCACTTTAACTTTATGCTTCATTGCCCATAACAAATAAACATCATCTTGGTTTACTTGACTCTTAGAACCACGAGCAGAAACAGTGTGTCCTAAAAATCGGTGCACATAACGAAATTCTCTCTTTAACCCTCTAGACTTAGACACACCCTCGACATAATTTGAATCGCTAGAGATTTCTTTCCATGCGTTATAAAAAGAAAAATGGGGAGGACATTTCAATTCACCATCATGATTAAGTTCCAAGGCATCACACAATTGAAATAAAGTCAGATAATGCTCAACATTCCCTAACCTAAAAGAGATCGCCAACTTATCAGTTTGATAATAAGAATGATGAACAGCAAAAGAACTCAAGAATTCTAATGTGATCTTTTTGTATGTAGGTGCCTTAATATTCATAAATTTTGTCCACCCTATATTAGCAAATAATGCATGGACCTCATCAAACAAAGCTAACCGTCTAAGAGTTAAATCATCCACATACCTCGTAGGCACAAGTAATCGTTTGCTCAATACCTCATATTTTTGTTGTTGCTCCGCATCTCGTAATTCCAGTCCCTCATGTGCACGAAAAGTGGGACACTTCTTTGAAGATTTGCTCACACCCTTAGATGAAGATGCCAAAATTTTGTTCGATTTCTTTGTAGGCTTAGCCATAGCCAGTTTTTTTTTCTTGGTGCCATTCTTACAATAACTCAAATACAAAACAAACAAGAATGCTTACACGATGTCAAATCAAACGCACCAATAAATGAACAATTCAAGTGAGCTCTAACCAAATAAAATAATAATTTCGACCAATCACAAAACCAACGCTCAATTTATCAATTCATAGAATCTTAATCAAATAAACCTCTATAGCAAGCATAATGTCAAGTCCCCATGAAATGAAATTCAATTTCGAAATTGAAGGCAATAATGAACTGCAGTAATGTAAGAACTGAAGTAAACCAAACTTACAAACTTTGAATCGTGGTAAGTTGAATACTGAGCTGCTGACCTTGTGCTCGCGGAGGTGAGCGACAGCCTCGCCGCTCAAGAAACAGCAACGAAGTGGGTGTATGAGAGACGGTCGATGGAGGTAAGAATGAACCAGCAAAAACGGTGAAGATGAGTTGATGCTGACCGGCGGCGATGAGCTTTGATCGGTGGATGTGGGACGACGGCGTTAGACCAGTCGACGATGAAGGAGTATGAAGATGTAAGTTGGAAGTGGTGGCTGCTGTTTTAATGGTTGCTGCAAAGTAAAAGAAAAATTTAGGTTAGGTAATAAAAAACATATATATATATATTATTTTTTATGAATAAATCTTTTTTTTTTGCTTACTAACCCAAAAACCACAAGGCAAAACCCCCAAACCACAACCCCTTATGGTCTTGGCTGAAACTATGGGCAATCTACCCAAAAAATTTCACCACAACCTATCACTCAAACCACAAGCTAGAAATCGCTCACCACAAGCGGTTGTGGTGTCCGCTGGAATTTTACAATTTCACTCAAAATTTCTAACTATAATGTACCCCTTATTTCTCAAGCTAATAATGTTCCACCACAAGCAGTTGTGGTTTCAAAAAAAAAATTTTTTTTAGCTAAAACTTATTCTCTCTATTATTAGGACCAAATCTTAAAAATTTAAGTGACCACTTTACATTCATCCCAAACTCAAAAGCTCAAATTCTCCTAAACAAAAATTGACTCCAAAATAAAAATAAAATAAAACAAATAAATCGAAATTATATACAAATAGTTCTAGTTTATAGTCCTAGCTCGACTTTATACTCCCTTTATTCCCCAAAAGTGAACATCACGAGTTCTGGATCAAACCGATTCGTGATGTAAGGTTTCAATCGATGCCCATTCACTGTAAACTTATCTCCAGACTTGAGATGCTTGATTTCAATGGACCCAAACTCCTTAACTTTTGTAACTTCATACGGTCCCTGCCATCGTGACTTAAGCTTACCTGGGAACAACTTTAACCGACTGTTATACAGAAGTACCAACTGGCCAGGTGTAAACTCCTTTCTCTCAATCAACTTGTCATGCCATGCTTTTGTCTTTTGCTTGTACAACAAAGCATTCTCATATGCCCAAAATCGCATCTCATCCAATTCATTCACCTGCAATAAACGAGACTTCTTTGCACTGTCAAGATCAAATTTCAAGAATTTAGTAGCCCAAAAATTTTTGTGCTCGAGTTCCACAGGCAAATGACATGCTTTTCCATAAACTAACCTAAAAGGTGAAATGCCAATAGGTGTCTTAAAAGCTGTCCTATACGCCCACAACGCATCATCTAACCTAATGGCCCAATCTTTCCTAGAGGTATTCACAGTCTTTTCTAAGATTCTTTTTAATTCCCTGTTTGAAACCTCTACCTGACCACTTGTTTGTGGGTGATAAGGTGTAGCAACTTTATGCCTCACTCCATACTTCCTAAGAAGAGCTTCAAATTGACGGTTGCAAAAATGTTTCCCACCATCACTAATTATTGCTCTAGGAGTGCCATACCTAGTGAAAATGTTCTTCCTAAGGAATTGCAAAACAACATTGGAGTCATTAGTTCTAGTAGCTATGGCTTCCACCCATTTTGACACATAATCAACGGCTACTAGAATATACTCATTCCCATACGAAGATGGAAATGGTCCCATAAAATCTATACCCCAAACATCAAAAATTTCACACACAAGTATATTATTCAAAGGCATTTCATCTCTCCTAGATATATTACCTGAGCGTTGGCATCTATCACACTTAGAAACATATTGTCTAGCATCACGAAATAAAGAAGGCCAGAAAAAACCTGATTCGAGGACTTTAGCAGCCGTACGATTAGGTCCAAAATGGCCACCTACCTCTCCATCATGGCAATGCTTCAAAATACCTTCAATCTCCTACTCCGGAACACACCTTCTAATGAGTTGATCCGGACTCAACTTGTATAGAAATGAATCCTCCCAATAATAATGCCTCGCATCTGCTACAAACTTCTTCCTTTGCTGAAAAGAAAAATCTGCAGGAATCTTTCTAGCTGCAAGATAATTAGCCAAATTAGCAAACCAAGGAGAAGTAGAATAAACAACACAAATCCTCTCCTCTGGAAATAATTCTGAAATTGTCTCTCCCTTATTGGTGTAAGTATTTTCTAATCGTGACAAATGATCAGCAATTAGATTTTCAGTGCCTTTCTTGTCCTTGATCTCCAAATCAAATTCTTGCAACAATAAAACCCACCGAATCAACCGCGGCTTTGATTCCTTCTTGGCAAACAAATGCTGAAGAGCTGCATGGTCAGTAAATACAATAGTTTTGGAACCTATTAAATAGGGCCTAAACTTCTCAAATGCATAAACTATAGCTAAGAATTCTTTCTTCGTAGTGGTGTAATTCAACTGCGGACCTATAAGAGTGTGACTAGCATAGCACACGAAACACTTTATCTCTCCTTTGCCCCAAAGTTGCCCCAAGTGCGTAGTCACTTGCATCGCACATCAACTCAAATGGGCTCTTCCAATCCGGCGCTATCATCACTAGAGCTGTGACCAACTTTTCTTTCAAAATTTTAAAAGCCTGTAAACACTCATCATCATAATCAAACTTATTATCCTTAACAAGCAAATTAGAAAGAGGTTTAGCAATCTTTGCAAAATCTTTAATAAACCTCCTGTAGAACCCAGCATGTCCTAAAAAACTTCTTACTCCCTTCACAGATGTTGGTGGTGGCAATTTGTCAATTACCTCCACTTTTGCCTTGTCAACTTCAATTCCTCTTTCAGAAATCTTGTGTCCAAGCACTATACCTTCATTCACCATAAAATGGCACTTCTCCTAGTTCAACACAAGATTTGTCTCCTCACATCTCTGCAAAACAAAATCTAAATGTTCCAAACAAGCATCAAAGGTTAATCCATAAACAGTGAAATCATCCATGAAAATCTCCATACATTTATCAATCATGTCATGAAAAATAGCAATCATACACCGCTGAAAAGTAGCCGGTGCATTACACAAACCAAAAGGCATACGCCTATATGCAAAAGTGCCATACGGACATGTAAAAGTAGTTTTCTCTTGATCCTCGGGGGCTATGGGAATTTGGAAATAACCTGAAAACCCGTCTAAGAAATAGTAAAACCTATTCCCAGCTAACCTTTCTAGCATTTGATCAATGAATGGAAGTGGAAAATGATCTTTTCTAGTGGCAGAGTTAAGCTTTCTATAATCGATGCACACTCTCCACCCCGTCACTGTTCTAGTAGGTATCAACTCATTGTTCTCATTCTCAATCACAGTCATCCCCCCTTTCTTAGGAACTACATGAACCGGACTCACCCATGTACTATCAGAAATTGGATAAATAATACC
Source organism: Garcia nutans (assembly GCA_947685225.1). Lineage (NCBI taxonomy): Eukaryota > Viridiplantae > Streptophyta > Magnoliopsida > Malpighiales > Euphorbiaceae > Garcia > Garcia nutans. Next base: position 26,020,310 of record CANTUV010000044.1, read on the forward strand.
TGCATCGAGAAGCTTGATGACTTCCTTCCTCGCGACTTCTTGCATGGCTGGATTTAACCTTCTCTGGGGCTGAATTGTTGTCTTGTAGCCTTCCTCCATTAGAATCTTGTGCATACAAAGTATAGGGCTTAAACCCTTGATGTCGGAAAGCTTCCACCCGATTGCTGCTTTTCGCTTCCTCAACAATTCCAGTGTCTTCTCTTCTTCTTCAGCTGTCAAAAATGAAGAAATAATCACAGGACAAGCATCATTATCAAGACAAACATATTTCAAATGTGTAGGTAAAGGTTTTAATTCCACTTGTACAGCTTCCTCTTTAGGTTCCTTGGATTCCTCTGTCTTCTCACAAACTAGTGGAATTAGAGTCTCTTGTGCTGACTCCTCACTTTCAAACATGAAAATTTGTTCCAATTCCTCTTCTAACTCATCTTTATTGAGCTCTTCTTGCTTCACCTCCTGCACACAATAATCAATGGTATCTAAAAACAAACACATATCATTTTCATGCATTTGGGGGTATTTCATAGGCTTCTTGATGTCAAACACAATCTCCTCATCATTGAATCGCAATGTTAATCGTCCCTCTCTTACATCAATCAATGCACCTGCCGTAGCTAAAAATGGTCTACCAAAAATGATAGGGACAATTGTATTAACCTGTATATCCAAAACAACAAAGTCAGCTAGAAAAACAAATGGTCCAACTTTCACTAACAAATCCTCTATAATTCCACAAGGAACTTTTATGGACCCATCAGCTAATTGTAGTGTAATATGCGTTTTCTTGATCTCACCTAGATTAAATTCCCTACACAAAGACAAAAGGGATCAAGTTTATGCTAGCACCTAATCGCACAACGCTTTTTCAAACTTAACACTCCCTAATTCACAAGGAATAGTGAAACTCCCTGGGTCTTTTAACTTTGCAGGTAATTTATTTTGAACAATTGCACTACAATTTTCAGTTAACTTTACTACACCTTCCTCATCTAACCTCCTCCTATTAGAAAGGATCTCCTTAAAGAACTTGGCATAACTAGGCATTTGTGTCAAGGCCTCAACAAAAGGCATATTAATGTTAACCTTTTTAATAATCTCTAAAAATCTAGAAAACTTATCATCCTTTTTCCTAATTTCTCAGGATAAGGACACTTACTCACATCAATTTCACTAGAAGAAATGTTTCGAGGAAACTTACCTTGCTTTGTTGCATGATCTTCTTGACTCACCTCTTGTTGACTTACTTTCTCTTCACTTACCTCTTCAAGAATCGCCTTTTCACTCGCTTTTTCTACCCTCTCCTTAGGTTTGGGATCCTCTAGAGTTGTCCCACTTCTCAAAGTAATTGCTTGCACATGCTCCTTAGGATTCTTTTCCGAATTACTTGGCAAAGATCCTTGAGCTCTTTCCGACATAGCATTTGCCAATTGTCCAATTTGCAACTCTAAGTTCTTCATAGAAGCTTCTTGATTTTGCATCCTCTTCTCATTAGCTTCTATATACTTAGTCATCAAATCCTCCAATGAGGATTTCTTCTCCTGTGGTTGTAGTGATGGTGGAGGGTTTTGTGAATAACCTGGAAGTTGTTGCCTTCCTTGTGCATTGTTGCTCCAAGAGAAATTTGGATGGTTCCTCCACCCCGGGTTATATGTGTTGCTAAACGGATCATTGTTCCTGCGATAATTACCAACAAAATTAGCATGATCATGACTAGAATTAGCAAACATATTACCTGTTTGGCACTCAATGTTTGAGTGCCCTCCTCCACAAAAATCACATAACGAGGCTACTATAGATGGGTTGTGAACTTGTAAACCTGCAATCTTCTTATTCAAAGCCTCCACTTGAGCAGTTAATGTGGTCATTTGATCCACTTCAAAAACACCTCCTTGCCTCCTCGGTTGAGCTCTTATGTCACCATATTGATACATGTTGGAAATCATTGTATCAATCAAATCATAAGCTTCTTCAGGTGTTTTTATATTCAAAGTGCCCCCCAAAGCTGCATCGATCATATTTCTAGCTTGCATATTGATGCCTCTATAAAAATATTGGACTTGCATCCACAATGGCATTTGATGGTTCGAGCACTTCCTTAGCAACTCCTTGTATCGCCCCCATGCCTCATAAAGCGACTCATTCTCAAACTGCACAAAAGAAGAAATTTGATTAAGCAATTTCATAGTTTTTCCAGGTGGAAAATACTTACCCAAAAATTTTCTTCTCAAGTCTTCCCATGTAGTAATAGAACCAGCTGGTTGAGAATTCAACCAACTCTTTGCCTTATCCCTCAACGAAAAGGGAAACAATCTTAGCCAAACTGCCTCATCAGGCACACCGTTATATTTGAACGTAGCACACAACTCAAGGAAATTTGAAATGTGTTGATGAGGATCTTCATTCTCTAAGCCTCCAAACTGATAAGAGTTTTGAATCATCTGAATTATCTGGGGCTTGATTTCAAAATTGTTGACGGCAACAGTTGGCCTAACTATGGGAGGATTGACTCCTTCAGGTTCAGCCATAACATAATCCTGCATGGTTCATTGTCTTTCATTAACACCGTCTTGTATTGCCAAAGGAGGATCAACTACTCGTGGTGGATCCGCCATCTTGCTTTTGGCTTTAGCTAGTCTCTTCCTCTAACAGAAAGTTCTCTCAATCTCTGGATCTTCTTCAACTAGTGCCGATTTACTGCTTTTGGTCATACACTATTGAAAACCTTCACAAAAAGCAAACTCAAACACAAACTCAAATTAATAGACAAAAATTAGATCAACTTTCAACTAGAGCAAAGGTCCCCGGCAGCAGCGCTAAAAACTTGATATGTCCTAGCAAGTGAACTAGTCGTATGAGTTATAGTGGACAAAGAGTCCGGTTATCGTTCCCACCGAGACCTAATCTAGGAGCCAATTAATCCAACTCTATCACTATTAGTTGAGCAATCAAATTTTGATGGATAAAAAAAATTGAACTTAAAGTTAACTCATGCAGAAGTATCAAATAGCTAGATTTAGAGAAAATTAATCAAATATGGAGAAAGTTAGGATTCACAATCCACCTTAACCATTCCGGATGCTATTTAATTATGGAATTCAAATTTGGGATTGGTTAGTTCTTCCTAAACCCAATTTACCCGTCGAGGCTGTAAATTCTCAATCTAATTCTAAACTCCTATCCGGACAATTTAAAATTAAATTGCATAAGCACAAACCCAATTCTTAATTCACCCTACCAGGCAATGAATCAAAAATTAAACCACAAATTAATCGTCAAGTCTCCTATCCGGAGAAACCCAAGTCTAATTTGTTATGCAAAAAGCTTATAATCATGCATGAATAAATTAATCCAACAAACCCAACTACCCGTCTAGGCCATAGCATAGGTAATTAAATCAATAATATCATACAAGCATTAAGATCAAATTTTGCATAAAACTCAAAATAAAAAAATTCCATTAATCAAGATTAAGCATCCATCATAAGCTAAGGTTTCATGCTCCTCCTAACAGAAAGGGAAACTACTCCATAACTAGATCAAAAGAACAAAAGATAGAAAAGAAAACCATAATAAATTGTAGAAAAATTCTTTCCTCCTTGATCTTGTCCCAAAATCACGTTCAAAAGATGAAAAAGATGTACCAAATTCTTTACAAAAATCATCTAATATTTTCTCCTTCGTGTCTCTTCAGTTATTTTCCCATTCGTGTCTCTTCGGTTCTTTTCCCATTAGCGTCTCTTCAGTTATTTTCCCCTTTAGATAAGGAAAAGTGGCCTCCAAGTAATAAAATCCAGTCCAAACTTGACTTTCCAAAGTTACCCTCGCACAGACCACAGCCTCAAGGCGATACCACAACCTACTTCTGCTCTGCCACAACTGCTTGTGGTTCCAACTGCTTCTCACTACTCTTTCCCAAAGTACCAAGATGATAAGGTGATCATTGATGACGATGATTGGGCTCGATACTACCAAGATCCTCAAGACAAAAAGGAGTCAAAGGTTGTTGAGAAGACAACTGTTGAAAAGATCAAGGCTTCTAATGTTGAAAAGATGATTGCTAATTTAGAAAAGAGATTTGAGAAGAAGCTAAAAACTGAAGAGATGTCCGAGATCGACAAACTATTTGAACAAGATGAAGAGGTCCCTTATAAGTTCAAGATGCCTTCCATTGCTAGGTACATGTTATAGCAAAGGCTTTCATTCAAACTATTTCAAAAAGATTGGGACATGTTATACAAGGCTTTCATTCAGCAATATGGGCATAATGTCGAGTTGGAAGTTACCTTAATGGAAGTTGAGTCCATTAGGCAACAACCAAATGAAATTTTTGTGGACTATGTGAAAAGATGGAGAAAAAAGGTTGCTTTGCTTAAGAAAAGGCCCGATGAATCTGTTCAAATAAGGTTGATTGTAAGAGGGGTGTTGCCTAGTCTTCGTGAAAGGATGTCTCATACACTCATTCGTGATTTCAAAGATCTCCTCCAAACGGGTCTTCAAATTGAAGAATGGGAAAGGGAGAAAAATTGCTTTTCAACAAGAATGAATGAGAAAGGGAATTATCATCCTAGCAATCAAAGCACCCAAAAAGAAGTTGATATTAATGTGACTGGTCAAGGAAACAAAAGACAATTCTTAAAATTGGGGAAACCTATATCTTGGGTTTTTAGCAAGCTGCAAAAGAAAGGGTTGTTACAACCGTTAGCTCCTCGACCGTTACATAATCCACTGCCACCAAACATCAATGACAAGGCCTTCTGTCAATTTCTTGAAATACAAGGGTATGAAACAGATAAATGTGCTCGTCTAAGGCATGAGATCCAAGATTTGATTGATAGTGGTAAGCTACCCTAGCCGGATAAGCCCAAAACCAAGAAAAACCCTTTGCCTAAATTTGGAAGAGTGCCACCACCAGCAACCTTCATGGTGGGAAAAGGATTGGAAAATTTTTTTTTTTATCCTCTATTCAAGATGAGAATGTTGAAGATATGAAAGGAGAAGAAGCTTAACTCAACAAACTTTCCTTAGCTTGAATGTTGCTTTTTCAATTTTACTTTCTTTAATATTTAATTGGAACAATCGTGTTTTTCAAATTTAAATTTGTTTGAATAAATTACTTTCATCAAATTTTTATTGGTTTTTGTTCATTTTGGTGCTCAATCAATGAGGAATCTAGCTTGATAATTCATGAATTAATATATTTATGCATCATGACTCGAATGACATTACTAGATGAGGGAATTACTCCATAGCATTGAGTTGTGTATGCTTACTTAGAGAGGGCTCTTGCATAATTACCTTTGTCTAGGTCCTAGTCAGTCTTAGAACATGCTTTGACAAATTTTTGAGGCAAAATTGAACTCTGCTTATTTAAGGGAGAGATGATCTAGGCATTGTTCGATTATCCAACAACTAGTATCCACCCAATTAAATATCAATCCCTAGTTGTCCCTTTGAGCCTTCATAAAATTTTAGCTTTCATGTCATTGGCTTACAATCCCCAACAACTTACCCTGAGCTGTTGTGATACTTTTGACAAGTCTTATGATCACTAAGATGAAGAGGAAAGAAGATCAAAGAAAGAAATGAATACCATGAAGATAGTTTAAGTTCTCAATATCATGAAGATATTTGAAGTTCTCAAGACCATAAGGGTAGTTAAAGTTCTCAAGACCATAAGGGTAGTTGAAGTTTTCCTGATATCTCCAGTATATCAAGACAATATCAGAGTAACAAATGATTTATCCCTATTAAAGAAGATTTATGTCACTACACTCATCCATTATTGGAAGCTCAAGTTGGTACAAACAAGACAACTCTGTTTGAGCTAGAACAAAAAAAAAACAACAAAACAAAAACAAAAAAAAGGAAAGAAAGGAAGAAAAAAAAGAAAAAAGAAGAGAAAAAAAAGGAAAAAAGATAAAACCTAAAAAGGCGGTTCAAAAAGCCAATTGAGTTCTCTTTTACCTAAGACAACAAAAGGTTTCCATTTGGTTTATAAGGAAAATTTGGCTTGAATTGGTCCAACCCAACCAAAGATTCGATAAAATCAGAGAAAAAGGAGAAAGACTATCCAGTTCTTGAAAGTTCTGTACTTGATAGTCCTACAAGGAAGAAGGACAAAATGATAAAATGCTCAAAGAAAGGGGGGAGTAAGAAAAATAAAAAGAAAGAAAAGAGAGAAGAAGAAAAGAAATGAATTTGGATAACAAACTTTTTGCAAGGGCAAAGACTGTCCTAATCAAGATCTAGATTAATGCCAAGAAGATAGAAGGAATTTGGAGTCTAGTAAGATTGCTTCCAGCTGCCGAAAGTTCAAACAAGAAATTTGTAGTGTGAAGGTTTTTCCATTGTGTCACATCATCTCCAACTTACAAATGGCCTTCATTTAACCCATGTCCCTTATAGACCCCATTTCAAGCCTATTAAAGACCTTTTGATCTCTCTTAGTAGGTAGAGTATTAGTGGAGATAGTTTGAATAAGCATGCATATGAGATAGACAATATTTAAACTCAATGAGACCTTTGGCCAAGTAATGTGTATGTGCCTATCTAAAGTGCAACAGTTCTTGCTTAAATAGAAATGATTCCCGAGTTTAGTACAGTAACTAGGGTTGTCTTGTTATAGATATGTTAATTTGGAAAATCAAATCCTGAGCTACATTAACATTAATTTGGCAAAGCCAACATTTGATTTCAAAATCAAAATTCAAAAAATAAAAAAATTGTTTTGTCATACAAAGCCTTCAAGTTAAGGGAAGTATGTTGAATCATTGAACCTCCAAAGGACACATTGGGAAAGGAAATGATTATTGGAAAGGACATGAAGAAACTACCAACTGACATGCTGAAATATAGTTTGAAATGGATGTATCCCTGACTCTGCTGCTTGGGGTCTCCACCACTCAAGTTCTCAACATCTTGAAGATAAAAGCCATAAATGCAAAGCTTTCTGTAATTCAAGTGCAAGACTTGAATGGGTATCTCAAAGGAGTCAATGAGAACACTTCGGATGATCACCCCGGTTTGTGAGTCAATGAAACTGCTGTAAGTATTATTCATGCATATCATGCATACATGAGTATATTACATCGTACTTTCTTGTCTTGTATTGTCTATTCTTTATTAAAGTGAACAGCAAACACCCTGTGAAGTAAACAATCAAAAGAAGATATCAAATCAGGGGGGCATGGAAAGCCCATTGCTTGAGAAAGTTCCAGTAATTTTGCAAAGAGAAGAAATGCGTGCTTTTGCGAAGAATTAGACAACAAGAACATCAATCGGAGCCCGCATAGAAAATCATGGGTTTGAGCCTACATAGGGGGCAAAGTTTCTCCTTTTCAATTTCTTGAGTTTATATACAAAACATCTTCAAACTCACTTGCAAATATTTCACCACTCAGGGGGCAAGGAGAAGATATGAAGGCCATATAAAAATAGCTAAATTTTTGCAAAAAGGAAGAATAAAAGAATGGAACATTAGAACTATCAAAAGAATGAAGATCCATTTACAAGGGTGAAGACCTGATCTCTAAGGATGAAGATCCATTTTCAAAGGTGAAGATCTCGCGCTAAAGATGAAGATCCAAGGTTCAACGATGAAGATCCATTTTGAGGGTGAAGAACTACAATGCATAGAACAGCCAGAGCAGTCATAATCCTCAACTGATAAAAGGTCAGTCAAATCCAATTCAATCTCGGGTTCAAGTACCTAGTCACGGGTCTAAGTAACCAAATTAAATCCAGTTTAGGATCGAGTATCCCAATCCAATTTAGGATCGAGTATCCCAATCCATTTTAGGATCGAGTATCCAAATCTAGTTTAGGATCGAGTATCCAAATCCAGTTAGGATCAAGTATCCAAATCCAGTTTAGGATCTAGTATCCGAATCAAGTTTAGGATCGAGTATCTGAATCCAGTTTAGGATCAAGTATCCAAGTCTAGTTTATGATTGAGTGTCCAAATCTAGTTTCGGGTCCAGAACCCAAAATTACCCTTAGGTCCAAAACCTAAAATTATCCTTGAGTCCAGAACTCGAATCGGGTCGAGAACCCAAAACCTCAACCTTGACAGAAAAAATTAAGTCTTATTGCTTTTCACTCTCTTTTACTGAAGTCTCAGATCATTCAAGCAGGGGGCAAACTATAGACGCTTAATTTTTGACCCAGTCCGGTCCAATATATTTTATTTAGTCTAAAATAATTTTTGTGTTATCTTAATTAAATAATATTTATTTTAGTATTTATTTTTTTATAATTTTTAAAAATTATTATAATAATAATTAAATTATTATAATTTTTGTGTTATCTTAATTAAATTATTATAATTTGGTTTTGCCCGCAATTTTCCACACTAGCGCTCGCATGCTCGCAGCCCGTCGCAGTTTTTGCCAGCGAAATTTTTCCGACGCAATTTTTTTCGAAACCAAATTCTATTTGGTTTCGGTTTCCTTTTCCTAATTATTGATAATTTCCTTAAACAATTGGAATTAAGCTTCCAAAATTTTCTATAAATAACACTAAAAAGACACAAAAAAAGGGGGAGAAATTTTTGGAGGGGATCATACTGGATTTTAAGGAGAAAAACTTTGGATTTGGACGGGAACTTGAGACTTCAGATTTGAGAGGATCAACAAGCAGAACCATCAACAATTTATCAAAGGCTGCAACCTTGCCTTTGTCCTTGTTCATCCAAGAAGCAATTTTTGGTGGAACCAACGAACCGAGGTTTGAATTTCTAATCTCCTTTTGTTTTATTTTCTTACAGTAGCTTTGTTTCTTTGATTCCTTAGAATATACACACAAAACCTTGATCTATAAACATGTAATAACGTTGATCTTCATTTCAATAACATAAATGATCTTTTCTATTTCCTCTAAACCTTAAAAAAAAACCCTAAAAATAATTTTCTATTCTTCTAAACCTTAAGAACCTTAAAAATACTTTTCTGGTTCTTCAAAACCTTAGAACCCTAAATCGTTCCTTCTATTTCCAAAAACCCTAAAAAAATACTCTTTTGTTTCCAAAAACCTTAAATCGTTTTTCCTATTTCCAAAAGCTCTTAAAAACCCTAAATTGTTTCCAAAAGCTCTTAAAAACCCTAAACTTTTTCCAAAAGCTCTTAAAAACCCTAAACTATTTCTTCTAATTCTTTTCTAAAATTTTCAAAATTTTGTCAAATCTCCAAACCCTAACTTACTTTACAGTTTCAAAAAATCACAATTACTTTATAGAACTCTTAACTATTTTCTTCAATTCCAAAACCAAGACAGTAAACCCCAAACTAATTAATCTAAACCCTAAGTTTTCCTAAGCTCTAATTCCCTCAAAACCAAAACCGTAAACCCTAGTTTTCATAAACCCTAAAACCTTAAAACTTTATAAACCTAAACATTCAAACACAATATAGTAAATCCAAAATAATAATCCAACAGCTAAGAATTATAAAACTAAATGTTTTAAAGTGTTAAAACCCTAATTTCATAATTTTACCACTCAAGCCCTAATTTGATCAATAAAAAAACCTTACTAATTTCTTAAATTATAAAACCTTAATCCATTTCAATTCTCTTAAAACTTACAGTAGGTCAAATAAATAACAATAATAATATCTTAAGATTCCAAAACCCTAAAATATTAATTAAAGAACTTTAAATAGAAATAGTAAACCTCAATTTGTATCTTTACTTGCTTTATTTTTAGATTTGATTATGTAGTCTATTATGTGTTTAGATGATTGACTTATTTAAGTTCAATGCTTGATTTATTTAATTTATCATGGATGAATTTTTATTATATATTTTGATTGATGTTTAATATCTTTGATGAATGATTTATTTATAACGAATGGTTATTTACTTTTATCAATTTATTTTGATTTCCAAATGTTGTAAGAGGTATGTTTCCACTTCGTGGGTACCTCATTAGTTAAATATCATGTAATTTAAATTGCTTTTATATTTTAGACCAATGTAAAGGGCATGTTTTCTACCTTTTTGGTGGGTGTACTATTAGTTTAGACATGGATGCTGTAAGGACATGTTTCCATCCTCGGATGGGTGTCCATTTATTTGTTTTGCTTGGACATTGCTTTGATTTTAATATAATGATACTTTATTTCAATTGTTGCATGTAATATGGATAATATTGTTATACTTAAGAATTTATAATATTAAGACCTGTAAAGGAGGCCAGTTCTAATGAACCGGGCATTGTGAGGGTGCTGGGCCATTTCTCACCTTTCCCACACGTACCCAACTTTTCAAACCCATTAGGGGGTTGGGGATTCCTTAGGAATTGAGTCATCCACCCCTTTCTTTTTCTCAGCCAGTCCGAGTGGCGACTCCATTTTCTCCGAACTTAGGTCCATTTTCTCTATGACCCTGAGCCAAAACAGTGCCGAAGTCGCAAGAACCATTCCACTGGGAGTGGGGGCAAAAATATCAGCTCACAGACATGTTATACAAGGCTTTCATGGGCTGGAAGTTACATTAATGGAAGTTGAGTCCATTAGACAAAGGCCAAATGAGAATTTTATGGACTATGTGAAATGGTGGAGAAATAAGGCTGTTTTGCTCAAGAAGAGGCCCGATAAATCTGATCAAATAATGATGATTGTGAGAGGGGTTTTGCCTTGTCTTCAAGAAAGGATGTCTCATACACTCATCTGTGATTTAAAAGATCTTTTGCAAGCTGGCTTGCAAATCGAACAGTGGAAAAGGGAGAAGGGCCGCTTTTCGACAAGAAGGAATGAGAAAGGAAATTATCAGCCTAGCAATCGAAGTACACAAAAGGAAGCTGATGTTAATGCCACTAGTCAAGGAGGAATGAGGCAGTTTTCAGAATTAGGGAAGCCGCTGTCTTGGGTTCTCAATAAGCTACAAAAGAAGGGATTGTTACAACCCTTGACTCCTTGTCCTTTGCCTAATCCTCTTCCACCTAACTTTGATACTTATGCATTTTGCCAATTCCATCAAAGGCCTGGACACGAAATGGACAATTGTATGAAGTTGAGGCATGAGATCCAGAATCTAATTGACAGTGGTAAGCGACCTGAGCCAGACAAGCCCAATACCAGGAACAATCTTTTGCCTAAATTTTGAAGAGTGCCACCACCAGCAACCTTCATGGTAGGAAAATGATTCAAAGAAGATTTTGTTTTATCATCCTTTCAAGATGGAAATATTGAAGATGTGAAAGGGAAAGAAGCTTAACTCAACAAACTTTCCTTAGCTTGAATGTTGCTTTTCAATTTTACTTTCTTTAATATTTAATTGGAACAATCGTGTTTTTCAAATTTAAATTTGTTTGAATTAATTACTTTCATCAAAATTTCTGTTGGTCTTTGTTTATTTTGGTGCTCAACCAATGATGAATCTAGCTTGATAATTCATGAATTAATATATTTATGTGTCATGACTTGAATGACTTTACTAGGTGAGAGAATTGCTCTACAGCATTGAGTTGTATATGCTTACTTAGAGAGGGCTCCTGCATAATTATGTTTGTTTAGGTCCTAGTCAGTCTTAGAACATGCTTTGACAAACTTTTGAGGTGAAATTGAACTCTGCTTATTTAAGGAAGAGATGATCTAGGCATTGTTTGACAAGCCAACGACTAGTTTCCACCCTATTAAATATCAATCCCTAGTTGTCCCTTTGAGCCTTCATGAAATTTTAGCTTTCTTTTCTTTGGCTTACAAACCCCAACAACCTACCCTGAGCTGTTGTGATACTTTTGACAAGTCTTATGATCACTAAGGTGAAGAGGCAAGAAGATCAAAGAAAGAAATGAATGGTCAAGACCATAAGGATAGTTGATGTTCTCAAGACCATAAGGGTAGTTGAAGTTCACCTAATATCTCCAATCTATCAAGATAACATCAGAGTAACAAATGACTTATCCCTGTTAAAGGAGATTTATGTAAACAAGATAACCCTTTTAGAGATAGAAGAAAAAAAAAGAAAATAAGAAGAAAAAAAAAGAAAAAAAAGAAAAGGAAAAAGGACAAAAGAAAAAGAAGAAAAAAAATAAGATAAAAAAAAGATAAAACCTAAAAGGCGGTTCAGAAAGTCAACTGAGCTCTCTTTTACCTAAAGCAACAAAAGTTTTCCATTTGGTTTATAAGGATAGTTTGACTTGAATTGGTTCAATCCAAGCAAAGATTCAATCAAAATCGAAGAAAAAGGAGAAAATTCATCCAGTTCTTGAAAGTCCTGTACTTAACAGTCCAACAAAAAAGAAGAACAAAATGATAAAATGCTCAAAGAAAAGAAGGAATAAGAAAAAGAAAGAGATAAAGAAAAGAGAAAAGAAAGAAATGAATATAGGTACCAAACTTTTTACAAAGGTAAAGACTGTCCCAATCAAGATCCAGATTAACGCCAAGAAGATGGGAGAACATTCAAAGCTCTATCTTTTCATGCTCCCAGCTGCCTAAAGTTCAAACAAGAAATTTTTAGTGTGAGGGTTTGTACATTGTGTCACATCGGCTCCAACTTACAAATGACCTTCATTTAACCCATGTCCCTTAAAGACCCCATTTCAAGCTTGTCAAAGACCTGTTGATCTCTCTTTGTTGGTAGAGTCTATTAGTGGAGATAGTTTGGATAAGCATGCATATGAGATAGAAAATATTCAAACTTAAATGAGAATTTTTACCAAGTAATGTGTATGTGCCTATCTGAAGTACAACAGTTCTTGCTTAAATAGAAATGATTCCCGAGTTTAGTATGGTAACTAGGGTTGTCATGTTATAGATATGTTAATTTGAAAAATCAAGTCCTGAGGTAAATTGTCATTAATTTGTCAAAGCCAACATTTGATTTCAAAATCAAAATTCAAAATTGAAAATTCAAATATATATATATATACAAAGCCTTCAAGTTAAGGGGAGTATGTTGAACTATCGAACCTCGAAGGTCACATTGGGCAAAGGAAATGATTACTGCCAAGGTTATGAGGAAGAAACCAATTGACATACTGAATCATAATTTGAAATGGATGTATCTCTGCTGTTTGGGGCCTCCATTATTCATATTTTCAACATATTGAAGATAAAAGCCATACATGTGAAGCATTGTGTCATTCCAATGCAAGACCTGAAAGAGCATCTTAAAAGAACCAATGAGAACACTTCTACTGATCACCTCGGTCTGTGAGTCGATGGAACCACTATAAGTATTACTCATTCATATCATGCATACATGAGCATATCACATGGCATTTTTTTCTTGTATTACCTGTTCTTTGTCAAAATGAACAACAAACACTCTGTGAAGTAAAGAATCAAAAGAAGATATCAAATCAGGGGGCATGGAAAACCCATTGGTTGAGAAAGCTCCAGTAATTTTGCAAAGAGAAGAAATGCATGCTTGTGAGAAGAACTAGACAACAAAAACATAAATGAAAGCTTGCATGGAAAAAATCTTTGGTTTGAGCCTACACAGGGGGCAAAGTTTATCCTTTTCAATTTTTTAAGTTTATATACCAAACATTTTCAAACTCACTTGCAAATATTTCGCCATTTTGCAAAAGGAAGAACAAAAGAATGGAACAACCAGTTAAGCCAGAATCCTCAACTGATAAAAGGTCAGTCAAATCCAACTCAGTTACTGGTCCAAGTACCCAAATCCAATCCAGTTTCGGGTCCAAGTACCTAATCTCAGGTCCATACAGCCAAATTTAATTCAGTCACGGGTCCAAGTACATAAATCCAATCCAATTTCGGGTCCAAGTACCCAATATCAGGCCAAGCACCCAAATTCAATCACTGGTCCAAATACCCAGTCACGTGTCCAAGTATCCAAATCCAATCCAATTTTGGGTCCAAGTACCCAATCTCGGGTCCAAGCACCCAAATTCAATTCAGTCACGGGTCCAAGTATCCAATCTCAGGTCCAAGCACCCAAATCAAATTTAATCTCGGGTCCATATACCCAATCTCGGGTCCAAGTACCCAAATCAAACCCAGCCTCAAGTCCAAGCACCCAATCTCGAGTCCAAGCACCCAATCTCGGGTCCAAGTACCAAAATCAAATTCAATCTCAGGTCCAAGTACCCAATCTCGGGTCTAAGTACCCAAATTAAATTCAATCTCAGGTTTAACCACCCAATCTCGGGTCCAAGTACCCAAATCAAATTGAATCGAGAGTCCAAGCACCCAATCTCGGGTCCAAGTACCCAAATCAAATTCAATCTCAGGTCTAAGCACCCAATCTCGGGTCCAAGTACCCAAATTAAATTGAATCTCGGGTTTGAGTACCTAATCTCGGGTCCAAGTACCCAAATCAAATTTAATCTCGGTTCCAAGTACCCAAATTCAATCCAGTCTCGGGTCCAAGTACTAAAATCAAGTTCAGTCTCGAGTCCAAGTACCCAAATCAAATAAAAAAACCCATCCTTATCCAAAATCTACTCAAAGTCATGTTACTTTTCACTCTTTTCTACTGAAAGTCTCAGATCGCTCAAGCAAAGGGCAAACTGTAGACCCTTAATTTTGGCCCTAAGTTGGTATGTTTTTAATTAAAGAATGCCAAAATAAATTTGATCCAATTTAAAACTTCTAATAAGTCGGCTCGATTTTAAAAGTCACAAACTCAACTACAAAACCCTAAACCAAGTCCTTTTTTAGACGATCCGGTCTAAAAAATTAACAAATGCAAAATTAGTTCAAGTTCAATGGGCCCAAGTGACATGAGCCTTGAGGCCTATGAGCATTAAAAAATGCTCATGTGGACTTGGTTACCCCTAGTCGACATGACTTTAGTCCATGTCGATCTGGTTGTCCGAGATCGACATTGTTTCAATAGTTTTTTAAAATTAGTTTCCGAATTGAAATAAAATTTGTTTTAAGGACGGATTAATATTAGGGTTAGGGATTCTAAGTGAGGTTTTTGGGCCTATAAATAATAATGTTTTAGAGATTAACAAGGGTCGGCAATGAATATTAAGAAAGATTAAACAACAAAACTGAATAGACGTATAGACCCTTAATTTTTGACCCAATCTAGTCAGATATTCATCTACACCATAACTTTTACTGAAGTCTCAGATCATTCAAGTAGGGGGCAACTGTAGACCCTAAATTTTTTTCCCAGTCTAGTCTGATATTTTTTATATAGTCCAAAATAATTTTTATGGTATTTTAATTAAATAATATTTATTTTAGCATTTATTATTTATAATTTTTAATAAAAATAAAAATAAAAATAAAAATCGGCGACGGAAAAATCGGCGAATTGGAGAATAGAAAATTTCGGCGGTGAATTGGCTGGCCGCCCAGCGCCCGCCCGGAGAAATTTCTTCGCTCGCTCTCACTTCTTTTCCAAAGCTCACAGTTTTTGCCAGCAAAATTTTCCAACGCAGTTTTTTCCGAAACCAAATTCTATTTGGTTTTAGTTTTTTTTTTCCTAATTAATTTTAGTTTCCTTAAACAATTAGAAGTAGGTTTATGATTTTTCCTATAAACAACACATTAAAACTCAAAATTGGAGATGGAAAAAAATTGGTGTTACTAAGCTAGACTTGGAACTTCAGATTTGAGAGAAGCAAGAAACGACAAAAAAGCTAGCAACAAGAAGCAATCAATTCATCAAAGGTAGCAACCTTTCCTTTGTCTTTGTTCATCCAAAAATCAAATTGTAGAGGAACCAACGAACGGAGGTTTGATTATAAATCTTTGATTTGATGATTATTTACAATGTTTCAATCGTTTATTTTTCTAACTTAAATCATTAAACTTGGTAATATGTTCATCCAATAACCTTAATCAGTGATCAAAAATCTTAAAAACCCTAAACTACTCTTCTGCTTCCAAAAATCTTAAAAACCCTAAACTACTCTTCTGTTTTAGAAAACTTCACAAACCCTAAATTACTCTTCTGTTTCCAAAAACCTTAAAAATCCTAAAGGGTTTCTTCTGTTCCCAAAAGCTTTAAAACCCTAAATTGTTTTTACCAACTATTTTCATCTACACCATAACTTTTTGTAAAAAATCTCTGAATGTTTTCTTAAATCTCCAAACACTAGTTCTCTTTATGTTTTCTAAAAATCATAATTATTTTATAAAACTCTATACTATTTTCTTAAATCCTAAAACCAACTATGTTTTCTAAAATACCAAAAACCCTAACTTTCTTGAAAAACCAAAACAGTAAACCCTAAGTTTTCCTAAACCCTAATTTAGTGAACTTAAAACCCCAAACTAGTTAATCTAAACCCTAAAGCCATAATCTAATAAAACTAAAATCACAATCCAGTAAACATGAATTATAAACCCTAATGTCTTAAGATTCCAGAACCCTAATTTCATAATGTAACCCCTAAACCCGAATTTGATTAACCAAAAAACCTTACTACTTTCTTAAATTCATAAAACCCTAATCCATTCCAATTTTCCAAAACCTTTATAGTAGCCTAAACAAATAACAATAATAATACTAAAATCCTAAAACCCTAAATGTTAATTAAAGAACTTTAAATAGAAACAGTAAACCCTAATTTGTTTCTTTACTTGCTTTATTTAATTTTAGATTTGATTATGTAGTTTATTATGTGCTTTGATGATTGATTTATTTAATTTCAATGCTTGATTTATTCAATTTATTATGGATGGATGTTTTCTTTATTGTTATTATTTGTTTGTTTTAGTATTAAAATTGCAAGAGGTATGTTTCCATTTTGTGGGTACCTCATTAGTTAAATATCATGTAATTTAAATAACTTTTATATTTTGGACCAAAATTAAAGGACATGTTTCCACCTTTCGGTGGGTGTCCTATTTAGTTTAGACATGGATGATGTAAGGACATGTTTTCATCTTCGGATGGGTGTCCATTTATTTGCTTTGTTTGGACATTGCTTGGATTTTAATATAATGGTGCTTTATTTTAATTGTTGCATGTAATATGGATAATATTATTATACTTAAAAATTTTATAATATTAAGACTTGCAAAGGAGGCCGGTTCTAATGAACCGGGCGTTGTGGGGGTGCTGGGCCATTTCTCACATTCCCCACACGTACCCAACTTTCTGAACCCATTAGCTGGTTGGGGATTCCTTAGGAATTGAGTCATCCACCCCTTTCTTTTTCCTAGCCCGTCCGGGTGGCAACTCAATTTTCTTCGGACTTAGGTCCGTGTTCTCTAAAGCCCTGAGCCTAAACAGTGCCGAAGTCGCAATAACCATTCAACCGGGAGTGGGGGTAAAAATCCCCACTCACAGTGGCGACTCCACTGGGGATAAGAGAAGTTGATTACGTTAGTCTTTATATTATTCTATTCTTTTTGATAATGATATTATCCATTGCATCATATTAGATCGCATCGTGTGCGAGAGTTAGGATGCCCGTGTTACCCGTGTTGTGTTATGTAAGGGATACCATACTTTCACTCGAGGTATGGAGATCGAGCATGGCATAACCACTCATAGCCTCATACCATTTGGTATATACTTGGTATGGGAACCTAAGCTTTTTAACCTAAAGACTAAAGCTCATGTAATTGGCTTAGTTACTTTCCTTAGGTTTTACCCCAAATGCATGTTGTTTGACTATGGTTAATTTATCTTGGCTTAAATCATGGCTTATTTGGTTTGTTCTTTTTCTAATATGACCTAAGTACATTGTAAGCTGAAAATAAAAATTTTTTTTCTTTAAAGTCCAAAAGACCTAAGCAATTATAAAAATTTTTCAATGGTCTTTGGATATAAAACTTTTGCAAATCAAAAATTGTTTTTTCATGACTCAAATACAAAGCCCAAAATCCATTTTTTCTAAAATCTTTTTACAATGGGCTTAGAAACAAAATTGTTTTTATCCAATCATTTCTTACAAAGAGCTTACAAATTATTTAGGTCAATTACGAAATACCAAAAAATCAATTGTGAGCCTAGTCTATACTAAGAATAATTAATCATGGGCTTGTTTTTGGCATGAATCATTAGTTACTTTTTCAAGTGAGAAATGTATTTATAATAAACCTCTTAATTTAGTTTTAATCCAATATAGCATAAAAGCTACGTTAGTTGGTTGAATGGATTAAAACCTAATTAATGAGAATTATCGTGAACTGATTTTCATTTTTGAAAATATAACTATTGGTTAAAACGTTCGAGGGAAATATTCAAAAACAAGATACCCCATGCTGGTATTTTTTTAACCATATACCTAGGAAAAGAGACTCACCATTCGTGTGTGGATGTTATAAGGTTCGAAGGAACATCCTATTCATCCTTGTTTGTTAATTGTTTGTGCATACATGGATACATACATTTTCATCTCATATCATTAATCCTCTCTGCCTCACAGGCTTGGATTACGACAGTTCAAAAGCTTACGATAATTCGACCTACATCGGAGGTGAACAATCTAGCAATGACTCAATCTCTTTTTCACCAAAAGCAATGGAGCCTGAACAAATTCAAAGAATTGTGGATGAAGCCCTCAATGCAAAATAGAAGAAATAAAAGAGGCCCTAGCTGAGACCATGAAGAACGAATTGGCTGCAATTTTAGGAAATCATGCCGAAGCATTTGCTAGCACTAAGAAGCCAAAGGACAAAGGGAAGATTAAAGTTGGTGAAGTAGTTTTTGATGATGATAAGGTGATCATTGATGATGATGATGATTGGGCTCAATACTTCCAAGATCCTCAAGACAAAAAGGAGCCAAAGATTGTTGAGAGGGCAACTATTGAAAAGACCAAGATATCTGATGTGGAGAAGATGTTTTCTAATTTAGAAAAGAAATTTGAAAAGAAACTAAAAATCGAAGAGATTTCCGAGATCGATAAAGTATTTGAACAAGATGAGGAGGTCCCTTATAAGTTCAAGATGCCATCCTTTGCGAAGTTTGATGGATCCAAAAGAATTTCTTCAAATTTTAGATTCTTCTCAAATTTCTTTTCCAAATCAGTAATCAACTTTTCAACATCATAAGTCTCGGTCTTTTCAATAGTTGCCTTCTCAACAACCTTCGGCTCTTTTTTCTTCTCTTGAGCATCTTGGTAGTATTGAGCCCAATCATCATCATCATCAATGATCACTTTTTCATCATCAAAAACCACTTCACCAACTTTAGTCTTCCCCTTGTCCCTTCGCTTCTTAGTGCTAGCAGATGCCTCGGCATGATTTTGTAAGATTACAGTCAATTGGTTCTTCATGGTCTTATCTAGGGCCTCTTTTATTTCTTCCATTTTGCCATTGAGGGCTTCATACACCATCCTTTGAAATTAATCGGGATCCATTGTTTTTGGTGAGCAAGTGATTGAGTCGTCGCTAGATTCTTTGTCTTCGGTGTAGGTCGGATTGTTGTAAGCTTTTGAACTGTCGTAATCCAGGGCTGTGAGCCAGAGAGGATCAATGATATGTGTTGCGCTCGAGTTAAGTACTACTAGAAGAGTCACTGGCAAGTATACAAGATAGTTGCAGTAAAGGTGATCGCCCCAAGATCGTCTCACAAGGAAGGTATAGTTCATAATAGCTTGATTAAAGTAATTAAATTAAAAGCGAGTTCGTTGTTTTGAAATGGTGCGAGAAAAATTTAAACCTAAAATTAACGTGCGTAGGCTTGGTGTGTGAAGGTTGTACAAGATCAAATTGATTCTTGGGAATGTGTCTAAGGTTATAGGTCCATTCAATCAAAGCTCAATTCTCAATTATCCATTAACATAACCTTGTAAATTAATTTGTTCCTTAAGGTTAACTAGTCAATTACCAATTCATTAGTTCTCACATTCATGAAATAGCAATAACCAATTATTTTACATTTGCAAATTATTGAAACCTTAGAACTTATATTTCTAATTCATTCATAGGGTAGTCGATTGCATAATTCCGATATCAAATTTCACCTCTCGGTTCTTCATTCAATATCTAGAGATCAATAGGTAGCTAATCTATCAACCTAGCATACAATCCAATGCAATCAACCAACAACAAGGTACATCAATGGAAATATCAAATCAAAGCATTCAATCAAATATACTACAAATCCTAAGCATGGGTTTTTAGCTCAACATCATCAATTTAAAACATTCATTCAACTCAATATAAATCAAATACAAATTGTTCATTGTAATATCAATTCTCTTAATATAACAAAAACAATATTGGAATGAATTAAAATAGAGAATAGAAAAAGCCCTTGTGAAGATGCCAAGAGTAGGATTACTAGTCTTCCTCCTAGCTCCACTTTGATGTACGATGAAGAACTCAAGCCCTCTTCAATGGTGATTCTCCTTTGCAATATGGAATGGAGCTTTCTCAAGTCACTAATCCTTCAATTGATTATGCCTTTGAGAGATGGAATGGAGCTTTCTCAAGTCACCAATCCTTCAATTGATTATGCCTTTGAGAGATGGAATGGAGCTTTCTCAAGTCACAAATCCTTCAATGAAGCTTCTTCAACCTTTAAGAGCTTATTAACCCAATTTATCCCAAAGAACCTCAAAGATCTTATTAATGGAAGATGGAGAAGATGCAGATGATAGAAATGGAGGATGAAGATGAAGGGACAAGGAGAGTGTCACTCTCTCCTCTCCCAAATCGTGTATCCTCCCTCTTTCTCTTTTATTTTCTCTCTTTAGCAAACCCTAGCCATCTCCCCTCTCTCTTTCTCTTTCGTGCAAGAGAACTTAAAAATATATTAAGGGTGACACGACCAAGCTTGATTTAGCTTGGCCATGTCTCTCATTTTTCTTTGGGACACGGCCAAGCTTGCTGGCCGTGTCCTTCACTGCCTTCTTCTTTCTTTCTTTCTTTTCTTTGTTCTCAAGAGGTGACACGGCCAAGCTTTTGGCTGTGTCATGTGGGTGTGTCACCTACTGCTTCTTCATTTTGCTTCTTCCTTGCTCGTCTTTTATTCTTGGGCAAGAGATGAGACATGGCCAAGCTCCTGGTCGTGTCACTTGCTTGTGTCAGCTTTTAACCTTCTTTTCTTTTCTTTCTTTGGTTTCTTTGGTTTCTTTGGTTTTGGTCTTTAAGTGAGACATGGCCAGTGGCTTGGCCATGTCTCATGGCCGTGTCAAGCTCTGCCATCATCATTCTTTGAGGGACACGGCCAAGCTTGATTTGGCTTGGCCATATCTTGCTTGATTCATGCTCTTTCTTCATTATTTTGATCTTCCAAGGGAGTTTTTACACTTTAACCTAAAACAAACACTTAAAACAAACTTTAAACAAAAATCAAATGAAACATTAACTAAAAACACAAAAAATCACACTAAAAACAAGTACAAAAATGATCTAAACAACTACCCCACACTTAATTCCTTGCTTGTCCCCAGGCAAGGCTAAAATCAAAACACACTAACAAGATAATTTTGTTAAGTTCAAGAGTTATAAAGATGCATCAACACTTCCTTATCCCTAAGTCTGCAATCAAAATGAACAAAATTGATACCCATGCAATTAAGTGATTTCCATGCATAACCTATGTTGTCGCTCCCTCACCAACTGTTACTAGTGTTTGATTATGGTGGTGTTTACACTCATAACAATCAATGAAAGATTATTGCCATAGGCTTGCTTATCAATCAAATCTCCACCACAAAATTACAATCAAGCATCAATCAAAAGGTCTTTTATTGGGTTGTAATGGGGCCAAGGTAAAGGTATGATATTTAGGAAATGTGAGCTTAATCATTAAGTTCAAGAGCACTTCAAAAATGAAGTAACCGATCATATGTATAACTGACAATCCCCAAACACCTTCCTCTCACCTACCCATTAACATTAAAGAGCTTTTCAAGGGAACTCACTTATTACATCTTGCAAAGATTATTCCAACTTATTCCAACCCTTCCAACAAGAACAACAATTATTCTTATTATTATATTTTTTTTATTTTTCTCTTTTTCTTCTTTTTTCTTCTTTTTTTATTTTTTTATTTTCTATTTTTTTAGGGTTTGCAACTAAATAACATAATAGTTTGCAATCTCAAACCTACTAAATTTAACCCCACACTTAATTCAACACAACACCCGGCCATAAACACTCTTAAAATGCTCTTGACCTAATGAAAGGGTAAGAGGCAAAATAGCATGATTCAAAGTTAGTAGTGTTACGAATAAGAAAGAAGAGGAAAAATGAAATAGGCTCAAAATTGGCTAACTAAGGTTAAAAATAGGGTTGGTCTTTTTAAGCCAAAGTGGGTTCACCTAATTGCCTTAATCATCTTGATGCCTAATTGAAATTTTTATGTAGTCTTAAAATGCATATCAAAGCAAGTTCTAGCAATTCATCAATCAAAGATGTTCACCCACAAAAAGAATAATAAGTTGATGGCTCAATTTCTCACTAGGTTTAAGGCAATGCAAGGAAAAAACCAACAAAATTGACAATAAGCACCAATTCTACTCAATTCTCAAATTCATGCTTCAAAAATTCAAAGGTCATCAATCAACAATTTATAACAATTGAACCTCCCAAAATTCATTAATTCAACGAAAAACATTACATTACTAAAACATAAAACAAAAATAGGTTAAAAGTAAAAACGCAAAATGCACCCCACACTTAAAGATTCATATTGTCCTCAATGTGAGCATGCATAAACTAAGAGAGAGTTTAGATGAAACTTGATTTCCATCATTCCCATATATGATGTGTAGGGCTCCTTCCACCCATAATTCAATTGTCGCTCATGTCTGCAGGGATGGATATAGCATACAACTTCGAAGGATACCCGATGTATTGCTACGCCTAAGTAGTAGTATTTGAAAACATGTGAAGGTCATCTTAGGGTAATCCTCCAGTGCAATAGGAACGTGGTAATAATCTTTGTCTTTGTGCAACATGGGCATGTCAGATTTCTGCTCTTCCTTACCACCTAGAGTAGAAGAAATGATTTTTAGGGACTTTTTAAGTTCAACCAAGTTTGGTTGAATCACTTCTTCATCCACTGTAACAATGTCAAGTCCCCTCTCAACAACCCCGGCATCTAAAATTAGCTTACTCTCCTCATTTTCTAAATTGGGCAATGTCTGCACTTCTTCTAAGGTCATGGCTATCTCAAGCTTATTTTCACTATCTTCGCTATAAGGCATGTCATAAAGTTTGGAAAGTTTCATACCTTGATTCTCTTCCTTCAGCCTACCTGGGAATGGAATTGGGGGCATATAAGGATTTGGAGGTTCATGCAATTTTTTCGATGTTGATGCTTCCAAATTCTCCTCCTCCTTTGATTGAATTAACTCCTCTATGTTTGGTTGTATCTCCTCACCATTTTCTTCTTGATTAGTACTTGCATCAAAGGAATCACAAAATTTGTTATATATTACATGTTCACTCCTCAAATTTGTGATTACCTTGACTTGCTCCAATTGGCTAGGAAATTCCTCCTTTAGGTGTGCTTGGAGTTGATGTGCCAGTTGCTCAACTTGAATTTCCACCCTCTTTAATGATTCCTCCAAAGAATCAAACCTCTCATTGCTCCCTTCCTGATTTTGTGTGCTAATTTGAAGGTAAGCATTCAAATCATCTTCCACTGTGAATTTCTTGCATTGATTCTGATTTTGTGCACTAATTTGAATGAAGGCATTCAAACTATCTTCCAAAGTGGGCTCCTTAAGTCAATCTCGATTTTGTACGCTAGTTTGAATGAAGGCATTCAAACTATCCTCCAATGAGGGTTTCTTAAGGTGATCTTAATTTGAATATCGTTCTTGAGAGTAAGAACTTCTTTGGTGAGGTTGAAAACAATTTTGAGGTGAAATGTGTTGCTGATTTTCCCAAGAAAAATTTGTGTGGCTTCCCAAGCCTGAATTAAAAGGATTGGAATATTGGTCGTTTCTACCCATTCGCTGGAAACCTTGGTAGTCATATTCTTCCTCTTGCCATTCTTGGTATCATTCGAAACCAAATGAGCATGTATTTGCACTATGTCCTGCATTGCCACATGCTGCACATATCTCTTGGCGTGGCATAGGTACTCTTCCTATTGCATTTAGCAGCTTAAGTTGATTTGTTAATTCTGCTAATTGCCATGCCATTTCAGAATCATCATTCCTATCATAAACTCCCTCGTGCCTTGAAAACTGCATCTTTACAAAAGGCTCTTAGCAACTTAAAGAAAAAAAAACAAATAATTAAATTGAAAAAAAATAAAAAAAATAAACAAACAATTCAAAGAAAATAAATAAACAATTAAAAAAATCAAACTATCATTACTTAAACAGCCTTCCCCGACAGCGGCATCAAAAACTTATTGCGGTCGAGTTGAGTACTACTACAAGCGTCACTCGTAAGTATACGAGGTAGTTGCAACAAAGGTGATCACCCTAAGGTCGTCTCACAAGGAAGGTGTAGTTCATAATAGCTTGATTAAAGCAATTAAATTAAAAGCGAGTCTGTTGTTTTGAAATGGTGCAAGAACAATTTAAACCTAAAATTAACGTGCGTAGGGTTGATGTGTAAAGGTTGTACAAGATCAAATCGATTCTTGGGAATGTGCCTAGGGTTATAGGTCCATTCAATCAAAGCTTAATTCTCAATTATCCGTTCACATAACCTTGTAAATTAATTTGTTCCTTAAGGTTAATTAGTCAATTACCAATACATTAGTTCTCACATTCATGAAATAGCAATAACCAATTATTTTACATTTGCAAATTAATGAAACCCTAG
Source organism: Garcia nutans (assembly GCA_947685225.1). Lineage (NCBI taxonomy): Eukaryota > Viridiplantae > Streptophyta > Magnoliopsida > Malpighiales > Euphorbiaceae > Garcia > Garcia nutans. Next base: position 26,044,933 of record CANTUV010000044.1, read on the forward strand.
AACTTATATTTCTAATTCATTCATAGGGTAGTCGATTGCATAATTCCGATATCAAATTTCACCTCTCGGTCCTTCAATCAATATCTAGAGATCAATAGGTAGCTATTCTATCAACCTAGCATATAATCCAATGCAATCAACCAACAACAAGGTACATCAATGGAAATATCAAATCAAAGCATTCAATCAAATATACTACAAACCCTAAACATGGGTTTTTAGCTCAACATTATCAATTTAAAACATTCATTCAACTCAATATAAATCAAATACAAATTGTTCATTGCAATATCAATTCTCTTAATACAACAAAAACAATATTGGAATGAATTAAAAGAGAGAATAGAAAAACCCCTTGTGAAGATGCCAAGAGTAGGATTACTAGTCTTCTTCCTAGCTCCACTTTAATGTATGATGAAGAACTCAAGCCCTCTTCGATGGTGATTCTCCTTTGCAATATGGAATGGAGCTTTCTCAAGTCACCAATCCTTCAATTGATTATGCCTTTGAGAGATGGAATGGAGCTTTCTCAAGTCACCAATCCTACAATGAAGCTTCTTCAACCTTTAAGAGCTTGTTAACCCAATTTATCCCAAAGAACCTCAAAGATCTTGTCAATGGAAGATGGAGAAGATGGAGAGGATAGAAATGGAGGATGAAGATGAAGGGACAAGGAGAGTGGCACTCTCTCCTCTCCCAAATCGTGTATCCTCCCTCTTTCTCTATTCTTTTCTCTCTTTCACAAACCCTAGCCATCTCCCCTCTCTCTTTCTCTCTCGTGCAAGAGAACTTTAATAGATATTAAAGGTGACACGGCCAAGCTTGATTTGGCTTGGCCGTGTCTCTCATTTTTCTTTGGGACACGGCCAAGCTTGTTGGCCGTGTCCTTCACTGCAGTCTTCTTTCATTCTTTCTTTTCTTTGTTCTCAAGAGGTGACACGGCCAAGCTCCTGGCCGTGTCATGTGACACGGCTAGTGGTTTGGCCGTGTCACTTGCTTGTGTCAGCTTTTGCCCTTCTTTTCTTTTCTTTCTTTGGTTTCTTTGGTTTTGGTGTTTAAGTGAGACACGGCTAGTGGCTTGGCCATGTCTTATGGCCTTATCAAGCTCTGCCATCATCATTCTTTGAGGGACACGGCCAAGCTTGATTTGGCTTGGCCATGTCTTGCTTGATTCATGCTCTTTCTTCATTATTTTGTTCTTCCAAGGGAGTGTTTACACTTTAACCTAAAACAAACTTTAAACAAAAATCAAATGAAACATTAACTAAAAACACATAAAATCACACTAAAAACAAGTACAAAAATGATCTAAACAATATGAGATGCAAATGTATGCATGTATGCATGTATGCACAAACAATAGACAAATAAGGACAAATAGGATGTTCCTTCCAACCTTCCACACACGAATGGCGAGTCTCTTTTCCTAGGTATATGGTTAACAAAATACCAACATGGGCATCTTGTTTTCGAATAATTCCCTCGAACGTTTTAACCAATAGTTATATCTTCAAAAATGGAAATCAGCTTATGATAATTCTCATTAATTAGGTTTTAATCCATTTAACCAACTAAGGTAGCTTTTATGCTATATTGGATTAAAACTAAATTAAGAGGTTTATTATAAATAGATTTCCCACTTGAAAAGAGTAACTAATGGTTCATGCCAAAAACAAGCCCATGATTAATTATTCTTAATATAAACTAGGCTCAAAATTGACTTTTGGTATTTCATAATTGACCTAAATAATTTTCAAGCTCTTTGTAAGAAAAGGTTGGATGAAAATAATTTTGTTTCTAAGCCCATTGTAAAAAGATCTTTAGAAAAAATAGATTTTGGGCTTAGTATTTGGGCCATGAGCAAAAGAATTTTAGAAAGGTTTTATGTCCAAAGACCGTCTTGAAAAGTTTTGAAAATAGCTTTGGTCTTTTGGGCTTTAAAGAAAAATTTATTTTGAACATACAATATACTTAGGTCATATTAGAAAAAGAACAAACCAAATAAGCCATGATTTAAGCCAAGATAAATTAACCATAGTCAAACAACATGCATTTGGGGTAAAAACCTAAGGAAAGTAACTATGCCAATTACATTAGCTTTAATCTTTGGGTGAAATGGCTTAGGCTCCCATAGCAAATATATACCAAATGGTACGAGGCTATGAGTGGTTATGCCATGCTCGATCTCCATACCTTGAGTGAAAGTATGGTATCCCTTACATAACACAACACGGGTAACATGGGCGTCCTAAATCACGTACACGATACAATCTAATATGATGCAATGGATAATATCATTATAAGAAAGAATAGAATAATATAAAGACCAACAAAATCAACTTCTCTTGTCCCCAGTGGAGTCGCCATTGTGAGTGGGGATTTTCGCCCCCACTGCCAGTGGAATGGTTCTTGCAACTTCAGCACTGTTTAGGCTCGGGGCCTTAGAGAACACAGACCTAAGTCTGGAGAAAATGGAGTCGCCACCCGGACAGACCGGGAAAAAAAGGGGTGGATGACTCGATTCCTAAGGAATCCCCAACCCCCTAATGGGTTCGAAAAGTTGGGTACGTGTGGGGAAGGTGAGAAATGGCCCAGCACCCCCACAACGCCCGGTTCATTGGAACCGGCCTCCTTTACAGGTCTTAATATTATAAAATTCTTAAATATAACAATATTATCCATATTGCACACAATAATTAAAATAAAGCATCGATATATTAAAAGAATCAAAGCAATGTCAAAACAAAACAATTAAATGGACACCCATCCAAGGATAGAAACATGTCCTTACATCCCATGCCTAAATTGGACACCCACCGAAAGGTAGAAACATGTCCTTTACATTGGTTCTAAAATAGAAAAGCAATTTAAGTTACATGATATTTAACTAATGAGGTATCCACCATGTGGAAACATACCTCTTACAACATTTGGAAATCTAAATAAATAGATAAAAGTAAATAACCATTCATCATAAATAAATCATTCATCAAAGATATTAAATATCAATAGAAAGTAAACATCCATCCATGATAAATTAAATAAACCAAGCATTGAACTTAAATAAATTAAAGCATAGAAAATAAATCAAAGCATAATCAAATATAAAATTGAATAAAGCAAGTCAAGATTCAAATTAGAGCTGCTGTTTCCATTTAAGGTTCTTTATTCCATATGTTTAGGGTTTTGGAATTTTATGGGTTTAAGCTACTGTGTTTTTAAGAGAATTAAAATGAATTAAAGTTTTATGATTCAAGAAGTTTGGTAAAATTCTTTGATTAACAAAATTAGGGTTTGTGATGTAAAATCATGAAATTAGAGTTTGGGCTCTTCAAAATATTTAGATTATGACTATTAGCTACTGAATTATGTTTTTAAGCTTACTTTGTAAAATTATAACATTTATGTTTATATGTTTTTTAAGTTTTAAAGGATTATGGTTTAGAAAAAATTAGGGTTTAAGGTTTTAAGGGGGTTAAGGTTCACTTTTTTGTTTTTTGGAGTTGAATTAGGGTTTTAGGATTTTTGATTTAGGGTTTCGGGGAATGCATTAGACTTTTAGGATTTGAAAATCAATTAATAATTTTATGAAGTTTTATGAAAGTAAACAAAATGATTTAAAGTTTATAGAAGCAAAAATTAGTTTTTAGGGCTTTTGGAAAGAAACGGAACTCAATTTAGGATTTTGAAAATTTGGAAAGCAAATTAGGGTTTTGGGGTTTTGAAGAAACAAAACTAACAACTTAAACTTTTTGGAAAACAATGCAACGAATTAAGGTTTTTAAACTTTTAAAAAAGTGAATTGAGGTTCTAGGGTTTTTGAATTAAAAGAAACAATGGGATGATTTAGCTACTGTGAAGAATAGAATTTAGACAATTGATGCATACCTCCATTTATTGGTTCCACCAAAAATTTCTTCTTGGATGAACACAATCAAAGACAAGCTTTGCTGCCTTTGATGGATTGAATTGTTGTATACTCTAAAAAAAAATGAAATCAGGTTGATTCACTGCCTTTCCTACTTAGTTTCGGTCTAAATTTTTCTCCCAAATCCGATCCAATTTTTGATCAAGTTCTCCTTCGATTTCTTCCTTTTTTGTGTTTTTTTAGTCTTATTTATAGAAGAATTTTATGTTTAATCATAGTTATTCACGGAAGCTAATATTGATAAGAAAAGGAAACCGAAACCTAATTGCATTAGGTTTCGAAAAAATTTGCATCGAAAAAATTTCGTTGACAAAAAAAAAAACTGCTGCGAAAAATTGCGCATGCGAAAAAAAAATTGCCACAGTTGGCTGTGGCAGGGGTGAGGACTGGCCTGCAGGCCATTTCGCCCGCAGGAAACTCTTGCGGCCGAAATGGCTCAGGGCCATTCATCCCGCGCGCTGGTTTTCGACGATGATTTTTTCGTCGCCAATTTTTTCGTCGCCGATTTTTTATTTTTATTTTTATTTTTTATTAATAAAAATTAGATATTAAAGCAAAAATTATTTAATTAAGATAATAAAAATTATTTTGGACTAATTAAAATATATTATGCAACACAAAAATTATTTTGGACTAAATAAAATGTATTGGACTGGACTGGATCAAAATTAATGGTCTACAGGTCTATGAGTGGATGGAATACTTTAAGTATTATTCATGCATATCGTGCATACATGAGCATATCACATCATACTTTCTTATCTTGTATTGTCTATTCTTTATTAAAGTGAACAACAAATACCTTGTGAAGTAAAGAATCAAAAGAAGATATGAAATCAGGGGGACATGGAAAGCCCATTGCTTGAGAAAGTTCCATTAATCTTCCAAAGAGAAGGAATACGTGCTTCTGCGAAGAACTAGATAAAGAAAACATCAATCAAAGCTTGCATGGAAAAAATCTTTGGTTTGAGCCTACACAGAGGGCAAAGTTTCTCCTTTCCAATTTTTTGAGTTTATACACTAAACATTTTCAAACTCACTTATAAATATTTTGCCACACAGGGGCAAGGAGAAGGTATGAGGGCCAACTAAAAATAGCTGAATTTTTGCAAAAGGAAGAACAAAAGAATGGAACCAAAATCCTCAACTAGTAAAAGGTCAGTTAAATCCAATTCAATCTCGGGCACAAGTACTCAGTCACGGGTCCAAGTACCCAAATTAAATCGAGTTATGAATCGAGTATCCAAATCCAGTTTAGGATCGAGTATCCAAATCCAGTTAGGATGGAGTATCCCAATCCAGTTTTGGATCGAGCATCCGAATCCAATTAGGATTGAGTATCCCAATCCAATTTAGGATCAAGTATTCAATCCAGTTAGGATCGAGTATCCTAATCCAGTTTATGATCGAGTATCCAAATCCAGTTAGGATCGAGTATTCCAATCCATTTTAGGATCGAGTATCCCAATCCAATTTAGGATCGAGTATCCAAATCCAATTAGGATCGAGTATCCAAATCCAATTTAGGTTCAAATATCCCAATCTAGTTTAGGATCAAGTATCCAAATCCAGTTAGGATCGAACATCCAAATCCAGTTAGGATCGGGTATCCAAATCCAGTTAGGATGGAGTATCGAAATCCAGGTTAGGATCGAGTATCCGAATCCAGTTTAGGATTGAGTATCCATGTCCAATTTAGGATCGAGTATCCAAATCTAGTTTCAGGTCCATAACCCAAAATTACACTTAGAGCCAGAACCTAAAATCTCTTCTAAGTCCAGAACTTAGATCGAGTCCATAACCCAAATTATCCTTAGGTACAGAACTTAGAATCTCTTCTAAGTCCAGAACTTAGCTCAGGTCCAGAACCCAAATTACTCTTAGGTCCAAAACTTAAAATCTCTTCTAAGTCCAAAACTTAGCTCGGGTCCAGAACCCAAATTATCCTAAGGTCCATAACCTAAAATCTCTTCTAAGTCCAGAACTTAGCCCGGGTCCAGAACCAAAAATTACCCTTAGGTCTAGAACCTAAAATTATTCTTTGAGTCCAGAACTCAAACCGGGTCCAGAACCTAAAACCTCAACCATCTCAAAAATTAAGTCTTATTGCTTTTCACTCTATTTCACTAAAGTCTCAGATCGTTCAAGCATGGGGCAAACTGTAGACCCTCAATTTTTGACCCAGTCCTATCAAATATATTTTATTTAGTCTAAATAACTTTTGTGTTATCTTAATTAAATAATATTTGTTTTAGTATTTATTTTTTATAATTATAGTAATAAAAAATAATAAAAATAAATAAATAAAAATAAAAATCAACGATGAAAAATTTCATCGTCGAAAGTGTTGGACGAAATGGCCTGACAACCCACGCCCCGCAACTTTCAACGCAATCCCTCGCAGCTCTCGCAGCCCGTCGCAATTTTTGTCAGCGAAATTTTTCCGACGCAATTTTTTTCGAAACCAAATTCTATTTGGTTTCGGTTTTCTTTTCCTAATTAAACATAGTTTCCTTAAACAATTGGAATGAAGCTTCCAAAATCTCCTATAAATAACACTAAAAGACACAGAAAAGGGGGAGGAATTTTTGGAGGATTGATTAGACTTGAGGAAAAAACTTAGGAGAGGAATCAGACTTTGGACTGGGACTTGGATTTTGAACTGGAACTTTACAAATTGATCGGGCTTTTTAGAAGAGAATAAGGAAACAAGCAATCAAGCTATAAAAGGTAGCAACCTTACCTTTGTCCTTGTTCATCCAAGAAGCAATTTTTGGTGGAACCGAAAAATGAAGGTTTGAATATCTAATCTCTTTTTTTCCTTACAGTAGCTTCAATCATTAAAATTGTTTCTTTTGATTGTAAAAACCTTAGAGCCCTAATTTACTTCTTCTAAACCCCAGAACCTTAAATCGTCTCCTCTATTTTCAAAAACCCTAAAATTACTTTTCTGTTTCTTCTAAAACCTAAGAACCCTAATCTATTTCTTCAAAATCTTAAAACCCTACTCTACTTTCCAATTTTCCAAAACCTTAAATCGTTTTATTAATTCCCAAAACCCTAACCTGCTTTCCAATTTTCCAAAACCTTAAAACCCAAAATTGATCCTTCTATTTCCAAAAACCCTAAAAAATACTTTCTGTTTCCAAAAACCTTAAATTGTCTTGCCTATTTCTAAAAACTTTATAAAACTCTAAATTATTTTCTCAAATCCTAAAACCAAAACATGTTTTCCAAAACACCAAAAACCCTAATTCTCTCAAAACCAAAACTGTAAACCCTAATTTTCCTAAACCCTAATCCTTATAACCTTAAAACCTTATAAACCTAAATATTAAAATTCAACACAGTAAGCCTAAAAACAACAATCCAGTAGCCAATAATCATAAACCTAATGTTTTACTATTCTAAAACCCTAATTTCATAATGTTACCCATAAACCCTAGTTTGAATCATGAAACCTTAATCAATTTTAATTTTCTTAAAACTTTATAGTAGTTAAGAATTAAAAACAGTATTTTCTAAATTCTAAACCCTAAAATCTTAATTTTCAACACTAAAACCTACAATCCTAGAAGCTAGTTTCTAAAATTTTCTGGGGCGTTGCCCCCTTGACCCCCGCCCGCTAACAGGCTAGCAGGACCATCATATGGGCTCATCAAAGGAGTCAATATTAATTTGTGCATTTTGAGTCCGTGTATTTAACTTTCCTTTTTTCAAAGCCCTAATTTAGTAATTAAAATTCTAAAATCCTATTTTATGATGCGAACCCTAAATTATATATTTATTACTTTATTTAATTTTAGATTTGATTATGTAGTTTATTATATGCTTTGATTTATTTAAGTTTAATACTTGATTTATTTAATTTATCATGGATGGGTGCTTACTTTTTATTTTGATTGATGTTTAATATCTTTGATGAATGATTTATTTATAATGAATGGTTATTTACTTTATCAATTTATTTTGATTTCCAAATGTTGTAAGAGGTATGTTTCCACTTTGTGGGTACCTCATTAATTAAGTTCTATGTAATTTAAATCGCTTTTATATTTTGGACCAATGTAAAGGACATGTTTCTACCTTTGGTGGGTGTCCTATTTAGCTTAGGCATGGATGATGTAAGGGCATGTTTTCATCTTCGGATGAGTGTCCATTTATTTGTTTTACTTGGACATTATTTTGATTTTTAATATATCAATGCTTTATTTTAATTGTTGTGTGTAATATGGATAATATTGTTATATTAAGAATTTTGTAATATTAAGATCTGTAAAGGAGGTCGGTTCCAATGAACCAGGCATTTTGTGGGGGTGCTGGGTCATTTCTCACATTCCCCACATGTACCCAACTTTCCAATCCCATTAGGGGGTTGGGGATTCCTTAGTAATCGAGTCATCCACCCCTTTCTTTTTTCCTGGCCCGTTCGGGTGCCGACTCCATTTTCTCCGAACTTAGGTCCGTGTTCTCTAAGGCCCGAGCCTAAACAATGTTGAAGTCGTAAGAATCATTCCACCGGGAGTGGGGACAAAAATCCCCGCTCACACTTTGCCCAATGTGTTCTTCGAGGTTTGATAGTTCAACATACTCCCCTTAACTTGAAGGCTTCATGTGACAAAAACATATTTCAATTTTTGAATTTTTGATTTTGAAATCAAATGTTGGCTTTGCAAAATCAATGTCAATGTACCTCAGGACTTGATTTTTCCAAATTAACATATCTATAACATGACAACCCTAGTTACTGTACTAAACTCGAGAATCATTTCTATTTAAGCATGAATTGTTGCACTTCAGATAAGCACATACACATTGCTTGGCCAAAGGTCTCATTGAGTTTGAATATTGTCTATCTCATATGCATGCTTATTCAAACTATCTCCACTAATAGGCTCTACCTACCAAGAGAGATCAGCAGGTCTTTGATAGACTTGAAATGGGGCCTATAAGGGACACATGTTTAAGTGAAGTCCATTTTGAGATTGGAGCTGGTGTGACACAATGGACAAACCCTCAGACTACAAATTTCTTATTGGAACTTTAGACAGTTGGAAGCAATCTTTCTAGACTCCAAATTCCTTCTATCTTCTTGGCATTAATCTGGATCTTGATTAGGATAGTTTTTGCCCTTGCAAAAAGTTTGGTACCCAAATTTGCTTCTTTTCTTCTTCTCCCTTTTCTTTCCTTTTATTTTTCTTACTCTTCCCTTTCTTTGAGCATTTTATCATTTTGTCCTTCTTCCTTGCAGGACTATCAAGTACAGAACTTTCAAGAGCTGGATGGTCTTCCTCCTTTTTTCTCCAATTTTGGTTGGGTTGGACCAATTCAAGTCAAAATGTCCTTATGAACCAAATGGAAGCCTTTTGCTGCTTTAGGTAAAAGAGAACTCAGTTGGCTTTCTGAACCGCCTTTTTAGGTTTTATCTTTCTTCTCCTTTTTCTTTTTTTCCTTTTTTTGTTTTGCCCCTTTTTCCTTTTCTTTTTTCCTTTTCTTCTTTTTTTTTTCTTATTATTTTTCATTCTTCTTCTTCTTTTTCTTTTTTTTTGTTTTGGTTCTAGCTCAAACAGAGTTGTCTTGTTTGTACCAACTTGGGTTTCCAATAATGGATGAGTGGAGTGACATAAATCTTCTTTAACAGGGATAAATCATTTGTTACTCTGATGTTGTCTTGATATATTGGAGATATTAGGAAAACTTCAACTATCCTTATGGTCTTGAGTATTCATTTCTTTCTTTGATCTTCTTGCCTCTTCATCTTAGTGATCATAAGACTTGTCAAAAGTATCACAACAGCTCAGGGTAGGTTATTGGGGTTTATAAGCCAATGAAAAGAAAGCTAAAATTTTATGAAGGCTCAAAGGGACAACTAGGGATTGATATCTAATTGGGTGGATACTAGTTGTTGGCTAACCAAACAATGCCTAGATCATCTCTCCCTTAAATAAGCAGAGTTCAATTTCGCCTTGAAACTTTGTCAAAGCATGTTCTAAGACTGACTAGGACTTAGACAAAGGTAATTATGCAGGAGCCCTCTCTAAGTAAGCATACACAACTCAATGCTATAGAGCAATTCCCTCACTTAGTAAAGTCATTGAAGTCATGATGCATAAATATATTAATTCATGAATTATCAAGCTAGATTCCTCATTGGTTGAGCACCAAAATGAATAAAGACCAACAAAATTTTTGATGAAAGTAATTTATTCAAACAAATTTAAATTTGAAGACACGATAGTTCCAATTTAATATTAAAGAAAGTAAAATTGAAAAGCAACATTCAAGCTAAGGAAAATTTGTTGAGTTAAGCTTCTTTTCCTTTCACATCTTCAATATTTCCATCTTGAAAGGATGATAAAACAAAATCTTCTTCCAATCCTTTTCCTATCATGAGGGTTGCTAGTGGTGGCACTCTTCCAAATTTAGGCAAAAGATTGTTCCTAGTATTGGGCTTGTCTGGCTCAGGTAGCTTACCACTGTCGATTAGATTCTGAATCTCATGCCTCAACTTCATACAATTGTCCATTTCGTGTCTAGGCCTTTGATGGAATTGGCAAAATGCATTAGTATCAAAGTTAGGTGGAAGAGGATTAGGCAAAGGACGAGGAGTCAAGGGTTGTAACAATCCCTTCTTTTGTAGCTTATTGAGAACCCAAGATGGTGGCTTTCCTAATTCTGAAACTGCCTCATTCCTCCTTGACTAGTGGCATTAACATCAGCTTCCTTTCGTGTACTTTGGTTGTTAGGCTGATAATTTCCTTTCTCATTCCTTCTTGAGGAAAAGCGATTCTTCTCCCTTTCCCACTCTTCAATTTGCAGACTAGCTTGGAGGAGATCTTTGAAATCTCGGATGAGTGTATAAGACATCTTTTCATGAAGACTAGGCAACACCCCTCTCATAATCATCCTTTTTTTATCAGATTCATAGGGCCTCTTCTTGAGCAAAGCAGCCTTATTTCTCCACCTTTTCACACAGTCCACAAAATTCTCATTTGGCCTTTGTCTAATGGACTCAACTTCCATCAAGGTTACTTCCAGCTAGACATTGTATCCATATTATTGGATGAAGGCCTTGTATTGCAAATCCCAACTCTTTTGTGTTCCATCATCTAAGGTATTGAACCAATTTTGGACTACAGGGTCCAACAAGAGCATAAAGTGCCTTAGAGTTTGAGCCTTAGCAGCTCGAACAGACTGCATGGCAGTGATATACTGCTTCACATGGAGATGAGGATTTTTTGTTCCATCGAACTTTACAAAAGATGGCATCTTGAATTTGTACGGAACTTCTTCATCTAGTTCAAATAATTTGTCAACTTCGGACATTTCTTCGGTCTTCAGTTTCTTCTCAAATTTCTTTTCTAAATCAGCAATCATCTTTTCAACATCAGAAGATTCGGTTTTCTCAATAGTTGCCTTCTCAACAACCTTCGGCTCCTTTTTGTCTTGAGGATCTTGGTAGTATTGAGCCCAATCACCATCATCAATTATCATCTTATCATCATCAAAAGCTACTTCACCAACTTTAGCCTTCCCTTTGTCCTTTGGCTTCTTGGTGCTTGCGGGTGCTTCGGTATTATTTCCAAAAATTGCAGCCAATTGGTTCTTCACGGTCTCGGCCATGGCCTCTTTTATTTCTTCCATTTTGGCATTGAGGGCTTCATCCACCATTCTTTGAATTTGTTCAGGCTCCATTGTTTTTTGTGAAAAAGAGATTAAGTCGTTGCTAGATTCTTCATCTCCGGCGTAGGTCAAATTGTCATAAGCTTTTGAACTATCGTAATTCAGGGCTATGAGCCAGAAAGGATTAATGATATGAGATGCAAATGTATGTATGCATGTATGCACAAACAATCAACAAAGATAAGTAGAACGTCCCTTCCAACCTTATAACATCCGCACACGAATGGCGAGTCTCTTTTCCTAAGTATATGGTTAACAAAATACCAACATGGGGTATCTTGTTTTCGAATATTTCTCTCGGACATTTCAACCAATAGTTATGTTTTCAAAAATGGAAATCATTAATAATAATTACTATTAATTAGGTTTTAATCCATTCAACCAACTATAGTAGCTTTTATGCTATATTGGATTAAAACGAAATTAAGAGGTTTATTATAGATAGATTTCTCACTTGAAAAAAAGGTAACTAATGGTTCATGCCAAAAACAAACCCATGGTTAATTTATTCTTAGTGTAAGCTAGGCCCGCAATTGATTTTTGGTATTTCATAATTGACCTAAATAATTTGCAAGCTCTTTGTAAAAAAGTTAGATGAAAATAATTTTGTTTCTAAGCCCATTGTAAAAAGATTTTAGAAAAAATGGATTTTGGGCTTGGATTATGAGCAAAAGGAATTTTTGATTTCTTTTTTAGAAAAGTTTTATGTCCAAAGACCATCTTGAAAAGTTTTGAAAATTACTTTGGTCTTTTGTACTTTAAAGAAAAATTTATTTTGAGCTTACAATGTACTTAGGTCATATTAGAAAAATAACAAACCAAATAAGCCATGATTTAAGCCAAGACAAATTGACCATAGTCAATCAACATGCATTTGGGGTAAAACCTAAGGAAAGTAACTAGGCCAATTACATAAGCTTTAGTCTTTGGGTTAAAAGGCTTAAGTTCCCATAGCAAGTATATACCAAATGGTATGAGGCTATGAGTGGTTATGTCATGCTCGATCTCCATACCTTGAGTGAAAGTATGGTATCCCTTACATGACACAACATAGGTAACACGGGCATCCTAACTCACACACACAATGCAATCTAATATGATGCAATGGATAATATCATTATAAGAAAGAATAGAATAATATAAAGACCAATGGAATCAACTTCTCTTATCCCCAGTGGAGTCACCACTGTGAGCGGGGATTTTTGTCCCCACTCCCGGTGGAATGGTTCTTGCGACTTCGGCACTGTTTAGGCTTCAGACCTTAGAGAACATGGACCTAAGTCCGAAGAAAATGGAGTCACCACTCAGATGGGTCAGGAAAAAGAAAGGGGTGGATGACTCAATTCCTAAGGAATCCCCAGCCCCCTAATGCTTTCGAAAAGTTGGGTACGTGTGGGGAAGGTGAGAAATGGCCCAGCACCCCCACAATGCCCGGTTCATTAGAACCGGCCTCCTTTACAGGTCTTAATACTATAAAATTCTTAAATATAATAATATTATCCATATTACACACAATAATTGAAATAAAGCATCGTTATATTAAAATCAAAGCAATGTCTAAACAAAGAAAATTAATGGACACCCATCCAAAGATGGAAACATGCCTTTACAACATCCATGTTTAAGTTAAATAGGACACCCACCAAAAGGTAGAAACATGTCCTTTACATTGGTCTAAGATATAAAAGCAGTTTAAATTACATAGAACTTAATTAATGAGGTACCCACAAAGTGGAAACATACCTCTTACAATTTTAATTCTAAAACAAGCAAATAATAATAATAAAGAAAACATCCATCCATGATAAATTAAATAAATCAAGCATTCAAATTAAATAAATCAAGCATTGTAAATAAATCAAAGCATATAATAAACTACACAATCAAACCTAAGAATAAAGCAAGTAAAGATACAAATTGAGGTTTACTGTTTTCATTTAAAGTTTTTTAATTAATATTTAGGGTTTTGGAACCTTAAGATATTATTATTGTTATTTATTTAGGCTACTATAAGTTTTAAGAGAATTGAAATGGATTAGGATTTTATAATTTAAGAAATTAATAAGGTTCTTTGATTAATCAAATTAGGGTTTGAGGGGTAAAATTATGAAATTAGGGTTTGGACAATTTAAAACATTTAGCTTTATAATTCTTAGCTACTGGATTATTATTTTGGATTTAGTATATTGGGTTTGAATGTTTAGGTTCATAAGGTTTTAAGGTTTTAAGGATTAGGGTTTAGGAAAACTAGGGTTTACTGTTTTGAGGGAATTAGAGTTTAGGAAAACTTAGGGTTTAGATTAACTGGTGTGGGGTTTACTATTTTGGTTTTGGAGTTGAAGAAAGTAGTTTAGAGTTTTATAAAGTAATTGTGATTTTATAAACTGTAAAGTAAGTTAAAGTTTGGTGATATAACAAAACATTTGGAAATTTTGGAAAAGAATTAGAAGAAAACAGTTTAGGGTTTTTTAAAAACTTTTGGAAATAGGAAAAACGATTTAAGAGTTTGGAAACAAAAAAGTATTTTTTAGGGTTTTTGGAAAAAGGAAAGATTTAGGGTTTTCGAGGTTTAGAAGAAACAGAAAAGTATTTCTAGGGTTCTTAAGGTTTAGAAAAAACAGAAAAGTATTTTTAGGGTTTTTAAGGTTTAGAAGAAACAAAAAGTATTTTTAGGATTTTTGAAACAAACGAAACGAATTAGGGTTTTTAAAGTATTTGGAAACAGAAGAAATCATTTATGCTATTAAAATGAAGATCAATGTTACAACATATTTATAGATCAAGATTTTGAGTGTATATTCATATGAATCAAAGAAACAAAGCTACTGTAAGAAAAAAAAAATTAGAGATTCAAACCTTCGTTTGTTGGTTCCACCAAAAATTGCTTCTTGGATGAACAAGGACAAAGGCAAAGTTACTGCCTTCGATAAATTGTTGATGGCTTTGCTTGTTCCTCAAAAATCCAAAGTCCCAAGTTCAAAGTTCTAGTCTTAGTTTTTTCTTTTTCTTCCCCCAAGTCCCATCTCTTTTTTTTTTGTTTTTTAGTGTTATTTATAGGAAATTTAGAAGATTAATTTCAATTGTTTAAGGAAACTATAATTAATTAGGAAAAGAAAATCGGAAGTAAATAGAATTTGGTTTCGAAAAAAATTGCGTTGGAAAAATCTTGCTAGCAAAATTTACGACGGGCTGCGAGGAATTGCGAGAAACTGCATGGAAAATTTGCGCGCTGCGGGCTGCTAGGCCATTTCGACCAATTACTTTCGGCGATGAATTTTTTCATCGTCGATTTTTCAGTTGCCGATTTTTATTTTTATTTATTTATTATTATTATTTTATTATTATAATTATAAAAAATAAATATTAAAACAAATATTATTTAATTAAGATAACACAAAAATTATTTTAGACTAAATAAAATATATTAGACCGGACTGGGTCAAAAATTAAGGGTCTACACCTACTAAACCCACCTAATTTTGAAACCACCCAAAGCCGGCAAACCTCTATTACTATGCTTAGCAGTAGAAGAAGAGTCAGTAGGGGCCATGTTAGCCCAAGCAAATGAGTCAGCGATTGAGCATGTAGTTTACTATTGAAGTAGAAAGCTCCTACCTTATGAAATTAAGCATAGTATCATTGAAAGACCTATATAGCCGTGGTTTGGTCTTCTAAGAAGTTGCGGCATTACTTTCAATCGTATAGTGTGCAATCAATTTCTAGGTTGGATCCAATGAAATACTTAAGGGAGATATCCTCTTTGATTGGGAAGTATGGTCAATGATTGATAATATTAGAAGAATTTGAGATTGAGTATGTGACCAGAAAAATAATCAAAGGTAGAGTAGTGGCAGAATTCCTGGCCCAAAAACCATTATCGGATAATGAAGAGGTAGTCTTGGAATTTTCGGATGAACATTTAGAGGCCGTTGAAGTACAAGGTTGGAAGATGTATTTTGATGGATCAGTAAACAGGAAAGGAGTAGGTTTGGGAGTCATACTAGAATTGCCCAAAGGGGAACTTATCCCTTTATCCAAAAAGTTGAAATTCAAGGCAACCAATAATATGGTGGAGTACGAAGCATGTATCTTTGGTTTGAAAACCCTAATGATTATGAAGGTGAATAAGGTGAAAGTTTTTGGTGATTCATTGCTAGTAGTATCCCAAGTAAATGGAGAGTGGGAGTTGAAAGAGGAAAAATTAAAACCATACCACCATTACTTGACCATGATAAAGAAGAACTTTAAGGAGTGTAGGTTTATACACCTATCAAGAGAAGAAAATCAGATGGCTGATGCCATAGCCACATTGACTTTGGTATGGGAAAATCTTGTCAATTTATTCCACAAGCCTCTAATTTTAACTAGTTCATCAACTCCTTGCTACAAATATGAAACAATCATGGAAACCAATACAGACCATGATGCATGGTATGATACTGTAAGATGATTTTTAGAGGAAAGGGAATACCCGTCAGGGGCAACGAAGAAAGAAAGAAGAGCCATAAGGCGGTGGTCTTTGCAATACATCACATTCCATGGAGAGTTATATCGAAGATGGCCTAATGGGGTGCATTTGAGTTGCTTGAGGAAGCCTGAAGTGGAGCATATCATGTCAGAAATAGATGCGGGAAGTTGCGGCCCACATATGAGTGGTTTGGCCCTAGTTAAGAAGATTATTCGACAAGGTTACTGTTGTTGAGCATGGAGAGAGATTGTATAGAGTTTGTAAAGAAGTGCCATCAATGTCAGATGTATGGTAACTTGAACCACACGCCTCCTGAAGAATTGCATTCTATGTCTTCACCCTGGCCCTTTGCCACTTGGGGTATCAACATTATAGGAGAGATACATCCGACAACCTCAAACGGTCACCGTTTCATTATAGTAGCAGTAGATTATTTTTCAAAATGGGTTGAAGCTGAATTCTTCAACAAATTGGGGGGTAAGTCAAATGGCTAGATTTATTCAAAAAAAAAAAACCTCATCTGTAGGTATGGGGTCCCACACAATGTGATATTAGACAATGTGGTACAGTTTGAAGGAGCAGTTAAGGATTTATTCTTTAAGTACCAAATCCATCATCACCGATCCTCTCCTTATAGACCAAAGGCTAATGGTGCGGTAGAAGCAACAAACAAGATAATTAAGCAAATTCTATCCAAGATGACTAAGACTTACAGGGATTGGTTAGATATGCTTCCCTTTGCTTTATGAGGATATAGAACAAGTGTACGAACATCGACTGGAATGACACCATTCTCCTTAGTTTACGGGATAGAAGTAGTATTGCCAATTGAAATTGTGATCAAGTCATTAAGAGTGGTATTGGAAGCTGAACTGCCTGAAATAGAATGGGTAGTGAGCAGATACACGCAGTTAGCTTTACTAGAAGAGAGAAGATTAAAGGCACTGTATCGTCATCAATTGTATCAAAGGAAGATAGCTCGGGCCTACAATAGAAGGGTTAAGATCAGAAAACTCAGAGTCAGGGATTTTGTGTTGAAACAATGTCAGCCTAATGTATCTAATCCAAGAGGAAAGTTTAGGCCTAGCTGGAAAGGGCTATATGTTGTGAAACAAGTCATGAATAAGGGTGCAGTGAAGTTATCAGACATGGACGGGAATGAGTTTGGTGAGCCAGTGAACATTGACAGGTTGAAGAGGCTTTATATATATATATATAAAAGAGAGAAGGAAAAGAGCTTGCTAGGTTGAAAACCCAAAAAGGGCGGCCTAGGCAAAAGTTAGAGCAATCCGCTAGTTCTGAATACCCGAAAGGGCAGGCTAGGCAACAATTAGGGCTAAATGAGAGAAAATCATCAATTAGAAAACCCAAAAGGGCTAGTTGGGAACAGGAGTGATCTTGTGTATGCTGGCTTTATGTTTAGTTGTTCCCTAATTTAATAAAATAGAATTAATATTAAAATTGTTTTGTGTGCACTGTTATAAGTATTTGACCAGATATGGATAAAATAAATAAATACAACAACAAAAGGTGATGACAAATTATAAAAGGAAAAGAAGCATCTTTTATTACTTTAATTATTTTTTTTCATCCTAACAGTACACTTTCTAAATTGATAAATGTAAAATTTAAGGCAAACGATAAGTGCAACGTGCAGGCCAGCTTTGCCTCAACCTATCCAAGTAGGCTTCAGTCAAGCAAGGCATGTCTAAATCGGGAGTGAATTCATAACCGTGAGTCTCAGCTCCATACTGACGGCTAAGACAGTGAGGATCATAGCAAGTGTAACACCCCTATACCCCGTATACGTACACAGCATGCTTATACGATCGTAATATACGTATACTGAATATAGAAAATGCCACAGTTTATAAAATACACAAGTTATAACTCGAAAAGAAATAAAACAAATATCAAAGGTTTAGAAGAAATTCATAAAACATAATAGATAAAAACGTTTATTAATACGCAGCAGAAATTATAACAAATAAGTAAAAATACATTAAAAATCAAAATTTACAAAACATGAAATATATACATGATTGGCAGCTTGACTCTCTGATCTTTAAGCTCTAGGCCAACACTTCAAGCATAAACTCAACTCTTCAAGACTTTCCGAGAATGAGGAAACTCTTAAATCTCCAATTTGATCTCTTGAAAACTTCCTTCAATCTTAAACTTGGAAGATCAAAACTCTTCTTGCTCTCTTGCTTCTTTGATGGTTGGACAACAAAAGGAAAAAGAAAGAAAAGGAAAGAGAACCACGATGAAGAAAGAGAGAAAGAAAGAAATCAAAGTCAAACTTTTCCTTAAAACCCTCTCATCCAAGCAATTATAATATTAAAATAATCCAAATTAACCTCTTCCATTCATTTAATTTCCCATTTCCACTAATTAACTTAATTAATTTAAAATAACTAAATATCTTCTTCCACTAACCTTCTTTGAGTTTGACTTGTGTATATGTTGTATATATTTTCATATACACAACATATACATTCTCTATATAATTCTTTTCTCTTACCAAAGAAACATATACATAAAATCCAATTATAACAAATATACCAAAACTTCTAGGGTACATTTTGGGATATTACAATTCTCCCCCTCTAAAAGAAATTTTGTCCTCGAAATTACCTGATATCAAGTCTGAAAAAGTTGAGGATATTGGTCTAGCATCGCTTGCTCATTCTCCTAAGTTGATTCTTCTCTACCATGATTCTTCCAAAGAACCTTTACAATTGGTACTTTCTTATGTCTCAATTCTTTCATCCCATATGCTAAAATAGCCACTGGTTCTTCCTCAAAAGTCAGGTCCGAACTCACCTCAATAGATTCAACAGACAAGACATGAGATGGATCTGATCTGTACCTCCTCAACATAGAAACATGGAAGACATTATGGATTTTATCCAACTCAGGAGGCAAAGCAAGCCGATAAGCAACTGGCCCAATTCTTTCCAATACCTCGTAAGGTCCAATAAAACGAGGACTCAGTTTCCCTTTTCGACCAAATCTCAATATCTTTTTCCATGGAGACATTTTCAAAAATACTTTATCTCCCACATTATACTCAATGTCTCTCCTCTTCAAATCTAAATAAGATTTCTGCCGATCTGAAGCTGCTTTCAACCTATCCTGAATCATCTTTACTTTCTCTTCTGTTTCTTTAACCAAATCAGGACCAATTAACTTGCCCTCTCCGATTTCATTCCAACATAAAGGTGTTCTGCATCTTCTACCATACAATGCCTCAAATGGTGCCAATCCAATACTGGATTGATGACTGTTGTTGTAAGCAAATTCCACAAATGGTAAGAATCTGTCCCAACTTCCAGAAAAATCAATGATACAGCTTCTTAACATATCCTCGATAATCTGTATCACTCTCTCTGACTGCTCATCTGTCAGCGGATGAAAAGCAGTGCTAAAATGCAATCGAGAACCCAAAGCCCCATGTAAACTCTTCCAGAACCTCGAAGTGAACCGGGGATCTCGATCCGACACTAAAGAAATTAGGACTCCATGCAACTTCACAATCTCATGGATATACAGCCCAGCCAACTTCTCAAGAGAATAATCCATCCGAACCGGAAGAAAATGAGCTATCTTTGTCAATCTATCAATAATCACCCAAATAGCATCATGTTTCCTCTGAGTTAATGGCAAACCAGAAACAAAATCCATTGTCACCCTCTCCCATTTCCATTCAGGCACTGTTAAAGGTTGAAGCAACCCTGTTGGAACTTGATGCTCCGCTTTTACCCTTTGACAAGTGAGACATTTGGACACAAATTCCGCTATGTCTCTCTTCATACCGGACCACCAATAATGCTGTCTTAAATCATAGTACATCTTTGTACTTCCCAGATGCATAGCAAACACTGATTGATGTGCTTATTCCAAAATGATCCTTTTCAAACTATCATCATCAGAAACACACAATCTATCCTTGAACCAAAGACTACCATCATTTTTTACATGAAAATTTTGGCTCTCTCCATTTCAGCAATCTGATACAATCTTCTGAATTTTCTCATCCACCAATTGGGCCTCCTTTATCTGATCTAACAATACTGGTCTCAACTGCAGCTGAACTAATAATGCACCATCATCACATGCTTCAAAACTAGCATGTAATGCTCTCAACTCAACAAGCAACGAGAGTGAGTAAACAGCCAAACCTGCCAAAGACTTCCAACTCAAGGCGTCAGCAACAACATTTGCCTTACCAGGATGATAATCAATCAAACAGTCGTAGTCTTTGATCAACTCCAACCATCATCTCTGCCGAAGATTGAGCTCTCTCTGAACCCTCAAATATTTCAAACTTTTATGATCCGTATAAATAAAACAATTCTCCCCATATAAATAATGTCGCCAAATCTTCAAAGCAAACACTATGGCTGCTAACTCCAAATCATGGGTTGGATAATTGAGCTCATGCAGCTTCAACTGGCCCAACTCTTTCCAACACTTCATACGGTCCAATGAAACGAGGACTCAATTTCCCTTTCCGACCAAACCTCAATATCTTCTTCCAAGGAGAAACTTTCAAAAATACTTTATCTCCCACATTATACTCAAAATCTCTCCTTTTCAAATCTGCATAAGACTTCTGTCGGTCTGAAGCTGCTTTCAACCTGCCTCGAATCAACTTCACTTTCTCTTCAATTTCTTTAATCAAATCAGGCCCAATTAACTTACTTTCACCAAGTTCACTCCAATATAGAGGTGTCCTACACCGTCTACCATATAATGCTTCAAATGGTGCCATACCAATGCTGGATTAGTGACTGTTGTTATAAGCAAACTCCACAAGCGGTAGAAATCTGTCCCAACTTCCAGAGAAATCAATGACACAGCTTCTCAACATATCCTCAATAATCTGTATCACCCTCTCTGACTGTCCATCCAACTGTGGATGAAAAGCAATGCTGAAATGTAATCTAGAACCCAAAGCACCATGCAAACTCTTCCAAAATCTTGAAGTAAACCGAGGATCTCGATCAGACACTAAAGAAATTGGAACACCATGCAACTTTACAATCTCATGGATATACAGCTCAGCTAACCTCTCCAAAGAGTAATCCACCCGAACCGGAAGAAAATGAGCTGTCTTAGTCAATCTATCAATAATCACCCATATGGCATCATGTTTCTTTTGTGTCAATGGCAATCCAGACACAAAATCCATTGTTACTCTTTCCCACTTCCATTCAGGCACTGATAACGGTTGAAGCAACCCAGTTGGAACTTGATGCTCTGCTTTTACCTTCTGACAGGTGAGACATTTAGATACAAACTCCGCTATGTCTCTCTTCATACCGGACCACCAGTAATGTTGCTTCAAATCATGATACATCTTGGTATTGCCCGGATGCATAGCAAATACTGACTGATGTGCTTCTTCCGAAATGATCCTTTTCAAATTAGCATCATCGGGTACACATAATCTGTTCTTAAACCAGAGACTCCCATCATTTCTTACATTAAAATCTCTACTCTTTCAATTCTGGCAATCTGAAACAATCTTTCGAATCTTCTCATCAGCCAACTGAGCCTCTTTAATCTGGTCCAATAAAACTGGTTTTAATTGCAACTGTGCCAACAATGCACCATCATCACAAGATACAAAACTGGCATGCAATGCTCTTAACTCAACAAGCAACGAGAGCGAATAAATAGTTAAACCAGCTAAAGACTTCTGACTCAAGGCATCAGCAACAACATTTGCTTTACCTGGATGATAATCAATCAAACAGTCGTAGTCTTTAATCAACTCCAACCATCTCCTCTGCCGAAGATTAAGCTCTTTTTAGACACCCAAATATTTCAAACTTTTATGATCAGTGTAGATGAAACATTTCTCCCCAAACAAATAATGTCGCCAAATCTTCAATGCAAACACAATGGCTGCTAGCTCTAAATCATGGGTCGGATAATTGAGCTCATGCGGTTTCAACTGTCGAGAAACATAAGCTATAACTTTACCTTCTTGCATCAGAACACAACCCAAACCATTATGTGAAGCATCACTGTAGATCACATATGGTTTGCCTTCTACAGGTAAAGTAAGAACAGGCGCTTGAGTCAACATTTCCCTTAACTGTTCAAAACTAGTCTGACACTGATCTGTCCACACAAATCTAACTCCCTTTCGAAGCAATCTGGTGAGTGGAGTAGCTATCAAAGAAAATCCTTTCACAAACCGTCGGTAATAGCCTGCCAAACCCAGAAAACTTCTAACTTCAGTCACTGACTTTGGTGGACTCCAATTCAAAATAGCTTCAACTTTACTCGGATCAACTCTAATACCCTCTGCTGAAACTATATGACCGAGAAAAGTTACTTGGTCAAGCCAAAACTCACACTTCGACAGTTTAGCAAACAATTGCTTCTCTCTCAGAATTTGCAACACAATCCGTAGATGCTTATCATGTTCCTCCTCATTACGCGAATACACCAGAATGTCATCGATAAACACTACCACAAACTGATCCAGATAGGGCCTAAACACCCTATTCATCAAGTCCATAAAAGCTGCAGGAGCATTCGTCAGACCAAAAGGCATAACTAAAAACTCATAATGCCCATACCTGGTCCGAAAGGCGGTCTTAGTAACATCTTCAGCTCTGACCCTCAATTGATGGTACCCTGATCTCAAATCAATCTTGGAAAACACTGCTGCACCCTTCAATTGATCAAAGAGATCATCGATTCTAGGCAAAGGATATTTATTTTTAATAGTCACCTTGTTCAATTGCCTATAATCGATACACAACCTCATAGTACCATCTTTCTTCTTCACGAATTGGACAAGAGCTCCCCAAGGAGAAACACTGGGGCGAATAAATCCTTTATCCAACAACTCCTGTAATTGCACTTTCAACTCCCTCAATTCAGCAGGTGCCATTCTATAAGGAGTAATAGAGATAGGAGTGGTACCAGGCAATAATTCAATACCAAACTCCACCTCTCTCTCAGGAGGCAATCCTGGTAACTCTTCTGGAAACACATCTGGAAACTCTGCAACTGTGGGTATATCATCAATAGGAGAACCTCTTACTCTAGTATCTACTACATGAGCAAGGTAAGCATCACACCCTTTTCTAATCAACCTCCTGGCTGCAACAGCTGAAACAAACAAAGATGCTAGCTGTTCCTGCTCATTAGATACTATCACATCTCTACCATCAACAGTTCTCAAAGTAACAACTTTCTTTTTACAATCTACCACAGCTCCATGTCTAGCTAACCAATCCATGCCTAGGGTCACATCATATTCCTTAAATGGCATCTCAATCAAATCTCCAAGGAACTCCTCACCCTGCACCACTACCACACTATCTCGGTGCACCTTGCTAACAATCACACTATGCCCTAAAGGATTTGTCACCAACACATCAAATCCTATGGATTCAGCATGCATATCAGACACAGGCAAAATAGATGCACTAATATAGGAATGTGTGGATCCGGGATCAATCAAAGCAAGTACTGAAGTATCAAATAAAGAAAAAGTACCAGCTATGACTGCCGAAGCATCTGGCTGCCTCTGCATCACATATACCCTCTGGGAAGATCCAACCTCCTCTGGTCTACTCTCCTTGGATGTAGAACCTCCTCTAGAACTGAACCCAGATCTACCTCCTCTGCTGACACCCCTGCCTCCTCGACCTCGCCTCACACTAGGTCGAGAAGCTGCAGTATCAACTGACATCTGCTCTTGCCTCTCAGGACAATCTCTCACAAAGTGATTAGGTGATCCACATCTAAAGCATACCCCTGCTACACCAGTCTTCCAAAAAGGACCACCATGTGGCCTACCACAATGTATGCAGATGGGTAGGGTGGATCTCTGAATCATTGGGGTCGGAGCACTCGCCACTGTCACTGTAGGTCTAAATCTCTGCCTCTGAAACTGCACTGACCTACCAGCTGGCCTCTGACTCCTACTGACCCGAGGAACAAAACTTCCTTTACCTCTCTTCACAGAAGAAGACCCTGCCTCCAACTGGGGCCTTCTAACCCTAATCTCTTCCTCTGAAGCAGCTGCAATAACTTGAGCTCGCTCCACACTCCGAGCTGCTGCCACAAGCTGGGAAAAATCATGATATCTAGATCCAGCCACTAGACACATGATAGAGGGCCTCAATCCCTCCTCAAATCTCTTGCATCTATCTATCTCATCAGCTATAATGCCCCCAGCATAATGGCTCAATCTAATAAACTCAACCTCATATTCAGTTACGGTCCGGCTATCTTGCTTCAAGTTCAAAAACTCCATCTTTTTCATGTCCTTATACTCCCTTGGAGTATACTTCAACTCAAACTCTCTCAGAAAGTCAGCATAGGACAAGGTTGGTGGATCATCCATAGAATGGGGCACTGTCCTCCACCAGTCGTATGCATCCTTCTGTAGCAATGATCTGGCATAGTCAAATTTTTCCTCTGGGGTGGCTTGCAACTGAATGAAGATTCTCTGTACTTTATCAAGCCACTGCTCCGCTACAGCTGGATCAAAAGTACCAAGGAAATCCTCTGCTCCATACTTCCTTAGTTTATCATAGTGCCTCACTGATACCACAGGCTGTGGTGGGGGTGGCAGTGGTTGCACTGGTGCTTGCCTCAAAGCCTCTACCACATGCCTAATCCAAGCTGGCGGAACCTCCTCACCAGCTGGTCTCCCAGACACCGAAGCAGGTGCCTCCCCAGCACTATCACCTCTAGCTCCATCATCAGGAGCAACACTCTCTGCACTTCCCTCAACTGACTGACGCAAATGAGGATCCATCACAACCTATGTCTGCAAACACAACAGATTACCTCTCATTAAAGATCAGAGACTGTCAATGCCAAACATGTATGTTATTCAAAAATCCACGTTTTAAAATCAAAACACTCTTTTTCTTACACATTACCTAGGTTGAGAATCTCAAACCTAGGCTCTGATACCAAAACAATTGTAACACCCCCACACCCAATACATACACACTACATACACCACAATGTAGTATACATGTATCGAATATAGGAATGCTACGGATTTTTTCTTAACATTCAAGAACACCTTTTAAATGATATCATAATCTTTTTCAGTATACAATATAGATAATAAGTAATTAACTTGTATGATAAAACAAAGTAGATATAGATATGTTTATTTAGTACGCAGAGGAATTTATAAAATAGTTACATATATGAAAGCATTTAAATCCATATTTACAAATATACATATATTCACATTATAAACAATATTTACAAAATATAAAGAAGTTAAACATGATTGGCAGCTTTCTCTGATCTTTAAGTCCCAAATAAACTCTTCACTGTCTACTCTCACTCGGTCTCGAAGAGCTCTCGGGTTCAACTCTGTTACCTGCGCAATCAACACTATCACGCTAAGCCAACGGCTTAGTAAGACAAATCATGCTAATATTATGCTCTAGTGCAATGCAATGTCACACATGTTATCAATAAAGGCAACAACATAGGTGAAAAGCTAACATCACACCTTTGTACATCACAAATCATAATCATATAAGCATACCACATTTCAACATCTTTCCATCTCCTTCATTAATCAATCAAGTTATCATTCATGACTCACATTAAACAAAGACAAGCATGGGCCCAAAACACACTAATATGCCATTCAATTTTCAGAGTTAATGCTTTGGTTTTGTTATCACATTTATCAATATCATATACCCAACTAGGCTTCAAGGATTAGGTTCAACCAAGCTTCAAGGGGAGCAAAGCATGCTAAGCTTCTACCCAACTTGGCTTCAAGAACCAACCCAACCTAGCTTCAAGGGTTGTAACATCTCAATTAGGCTTCAAGGATTCAATCCAACCTAACTTCAAGAGATTGTTACTATCATTAGGCATGCCACCAACAACAAACTCTGAAAATGGAATAACACATTAGCCACACAAATCATTTATTATTTAGTTATCATTTCCATTCTTAATTCTCATCATCATAGCCAATCACAATGGCTTCATATCATAATTATATCTCAACTCATTTTATACATATAGCATCATTACTATAACATTTCAAAGTACATTATTCATGAATCACATTACCATTCACAATGTATTTAACATAACATTGTTCATAGATTTATAATCTTCCATATGCCTTTGATTGAATCATTATTGTTTTAAGGGTATTTAGAATGTCCATTTTCATGTATAGGTGCAAAGAGACCCTTAAAGAATCACAACATTGCATGAAGAGCAAAGAATAAAAATATTAACTAACATATTTGAGGGACACGGGCAGCACACTTGAGGGACACGGCCAAGCTTGTGGCCGTGTCTCTCAACTTAATTTTGGCAGTGACAGACACTGGCATGGGACACGGCCGTGTCTCTCAAAAATCAATCCAACACGTCCAAAATTTCCATGACTTGGCCATGTCTCTCCTTGCTTTTGGCCGTGTCACTCATGAACAACACCCTAACCAAAGCCAACACTCTTTCAATTGCATTTACACACTTTTTGCACAACATTAATCTCATTCAAATGGATTCAATCAATAACATAAACACATATCTTACACAATCATCACAATAATCACTTTAACAACACATTAACATTTCATTTAAACACAACCACTTCAAAACCCTAAATCCAACATCATTCATAATCTTTCAAAATCAACATCCACCACTTCCAACAACAACACCTATTTAACCTCTTAACTTAAAACCAAATTTAACACTTGAAAACACATCACAAACACCTCTCATCATCAAATAAACAAACCCTAATTCACTTCAAATACCACTTCAAAAGAATAAAAGAAATCAAAGAAAAGAACTTACCAAAGTTGTTGAATTCCACAAATCTCCAACTTGATTCCTTGCTTCTCTCTTCAATCTTGATTTTGGAACAACAAAAATCAACTCTTGTTCTTTGGTTTTGGAGAGCCGGCCACCACTAAGGAAAAGAGAAGAAAAGAAAAATAAATAAAGTCAACTTCCTCTTCTTCTTTAAATCTCCACCAAGAGATTTCCAAAAGAAAATTACCTCAATGCCCTTAATCATTTGTTCTAACTCTCTTTTAACTTATAAGCCCATTTAGGTAATTTCATACTCAACAAGATAAATATCTCTTCCACCTTGACTCTTCCTTTGACCAACTTATATATTATATATATTTCAATATAATCAACATATACACTTTCCTTTAATTTCTTTTCTCTTGCAAATTGACACCTACATTCAATCCAATCTTTAAAACAACAACAACAACAACAACAACAACATTCAAAACTTCTAGGTCATATATGGGGATATTACAACCCATACCTGGTGCGGAAAGCTGTCTTAGAAACATCTTCAGCTCTAACCTTCAATTGATGGTACCCAGATCTCAAATCAATCTTGGAAAACACTATTGCTCCCTTTAATTGATCAAAGAGATCATCAATCCTAGGCAAAGGGTATTTATTCTTAATAGTCACTTTGTTCAATTGCCTATAATCAATGCATAACCTCATGGTACCATCTTTCTTCTTCACAAACAACACAGGAGCTCCCCAAGGAGAAACTAGGGCGAATAAACCCTTTATCCAACAACTCCTGTAACTGCACTTTCAACTCTCTCAATTCAGTAGGTGCCATGCGATAAGGAGTGATAGAGATGGGAGTGGTACCAGGCAACAAATCAATACCAAACTCAACCTCTCTCTCAGGGGGCAACCCTGGCAACTCCTCTGGAAACACATCTGTAAAATCTGCAACTGTGGTTATAATATCAAGTTGAGAACCTACTACTCTAGTATCCACGACATGAGAAAGATAAGCGTCACACCCTTTTCTAATCAACCTTCTAGCGGTTACAGCTGATACAAACAAGGATGCAAGCTGTTTCTGCTCACTAGATACCAACACAAATCTACCATCATTAGTTCTCAAAGTAACACACTTTTGTTGACAATCTACCACAGCTCCATGTCTAGACAACCAGTCCATGCCCAAAATCAAATCATATTCTTTAAAAGGCATTTCAATCAAATCTCCACGAAACTCCTCACCTTGCACCACAACTGCACTATCTCGGTGCACCTTGCTAACAATCACACTATGCCCTAAAGGATTTGTCACCAAAACATCAAATCCTAGGAACTCAGAATGCAATTCAGACACAGGCAATATGGATGCACTTATATATAAATGAGTAGATCCTAGATCAATCAAAGCAAAAACTGGAATGCCAAATAAAGAGAAAGTACCCGTGATGACTGCTGAAGCATCTGGTTGTCTTTGCATCACATATACTAATTGAGAAGGCCCAGCCTCATCTGGCCTACTAACCCTGAATGGAGATCCTCCTCTCTGACTAACTCCAGATCTACCCCCTCTGCTAAAACCTCTGCCCCCTCGACCACCTCTGACACTAGGTCGAGAAACTGCAGAATCTGCCGGCCTCTGCTTCTGCATCTCAGGACACTCTCTAATAAAATGATCAGGAGATCCACATCTGAAGCATACAGCTGGTCCACTATTCTTCCAACAAACACCTCTCTGAGAACCCCCACACTGAGCACATATAGGTAGAGTAGATCTCTGAACTACTGGAGTCGGAGCACTCGCTACTGAAACTGTAGGTCTTGATCTCTGTCTCTGAAACTGAACTGACCTACCAGCCTGCCTCTGACTCCTACTGATCCTGGGAACAAAATTTCCTCTACCTCTCTTCACAGATGAAGACCCTGCCTCAAACTGGGGTCTCCTAACCCTGGTCTCCTCCTCGATCGCAGCTACTGCAATACCCTGAGCTCTCTCCACACTCCTAGCTGCTGCAACAAGCTGGGAAAAATCCTGGTATCTAGAACTAGCCACAAGACACATGATAGAGGGCCTCAATCCCTCCTCAAATCTTCTGCACTGGTCTATCTAGTCTGAAATAATTCCCCCAGCATAATGACTCAACCGGATGAACTCGACCTCATATTCTGTTACAGTCCGGCTGTCTTGCTTCAAATTCAGAAACTCCATCTTTTTTCACATCTTTATATTCCCTCGGAGTATATTTCAGCTCAAACTCCCGTAGAAAATCACTGTAGGACAATGTAGGTGGATCATCCATGGCATGAGGAACTGTTTTCCACCAATCATATGCATCCTTCTATAACAGTGATCTAGCATAATCAAAATTTTCTTCTGGAGTGGCTTGCAACTGAATGAATATCCTCTGTATTCTATCTAACCATTGTTCAGCTAATGCTGGATCAATAGTACCCAGAAAATCTTCTGCTCCATACTTTCTTAATTTATCGTAATGTCTCACTGGTACAAATGGCTGTGGGGGTGGTGGCGGCTGTACTGGGGCTTGTCTAAACAATTCTATCACATGTCTAAGCCAACCCGGCGGAGCCTCCTCACCAGCTGGTCTCCCAGATGCAGAAACAGATACCTCTCCAGCTCTATCCACTCTAACTCCATCTCTACTCTCTTCAGGAGCTAAACTCTCCGCACTACCCTCAACAGACTGACATGAATGAGAATCCATTACAACCTATATCTGTAAACACAACAGAATACACCTCATTAAAGATCAGAGACTGCCAATACCAAACATGTATTTTATTCAAAAACCCACTTTTTAAAATCAAAATACTCTTTTTCTTACAATTAACCTAGGTTGAGAATCTCAAACCTAGGCTCTGATACCAAAATAATTGTAACACCCCTATACCCCGTATACGTACACAGCATGCTTATACGATCGTAATATACGTATACTGAATATAGAAAATGCCACAGTTTATAAAATACACAAGTTATAACTCGAAAAGAAATAAAACAAATATCAAAGGTTTAGAAGGAATTCATAAAACATAATAGATAAAAACATTTATTAATACGCAGCGGAAATTTTAACAAATAAGTACAAATACATTAAAAATCAAAATTTACAAAACATGAAATATATACATGATTGGCAGCTTGACTCTCTGATCTTTAAGCTCTAGGCCAACTCTTCAAGCATAAACTCAACTAGGTCTAGAGGAATCCTCCGTCTCAACCCTATCACCTGCGCGATAAATCACAATCGCGCTAAGCCAACGGCTTAGTGGTACAAACCATAATGATATTATGCAATGTCAATATCAATGTCATACATTCAATAATAATAACATAGACACACATGGGCCCAACAAGTATTTAATATGATATTCAAAGTTCAGAGTTACTGCTTTGGTCTATAATCACAATGATCAAGCCCGTAGGCAATATATCTCATATATCTATCCATGGATAGTGTAACTGACCCAGTCTCTTGGACCATCAACTCAACAAGCTTGAGGAGATCCTCAACCCGGCAAGACTGTTACTAGTAACAGACCCAGTCTCTTGGACCATCAACCTGATTGAAATCGAGGAGATCCTCAACCCGGCAAGACTGTTACTTTTCATATATTTCATATCAATAATTCACATAGTGTAACAGACCCAGTCTCTTGGACTTCAATTCAACTCAATTTGAAGAGATCCTCAACCCGGCAAGACTGTTACCTTTCATAGGCATGCCACCAAACCCAGCACTCTGAAAATTGAATAACATATTAGGCATACAATCAATTCATTTACCTCTTTACCATTCTCGTTCTCGATTCATGTCTTCAACATCATTTACAATATCATAGCCAACCATAATGGCTTCACATTTCATTCTATTTCAATTCATATTCAAATACTCATAATCAATATACATACATCATATTGCATTTCACAAAGTTCACATTGTATAAAACATAACATTATTTATATATATCAACAATGCAATAAGATTCCTTAGTGCATTCATACTCAAATGTATAAGTTCCAAAATCACATGAATGTATGCAATAATGCAAGGTTTGTACTTACCCCAAAACAACTCACACAACTCTATTGACTTCCTCTTCCAAAAATCCTTCACTTCTTAAATTAGGGCAAATCACCTTCTTCACAACCTATTCCAAAAGAATGATGAAACCCACATAAGATCATAAGGCTAAGAACCAACTAGGGCAAACTTTAAACATGACACGCTCAACCACACGGGCGTGTCCCTGACCGTGCCCTAACTCTACAACACATAAGCATTGACACGCTCAGAACCACGGGCTTGTCACTGGGCGTGCAATACATTCTGTCTCTCAGAAAATATTGAAACGTCCAACAACATGAGCGTGCTCATGGCTGTGTCAATTCCCCAATAACACAGTGGCTATGACACATTCAATAACACGGGCGTGTTACTGGCCGTGTCAAACCTACTGCCACACAGAACAATTGACACGCCTAAAGACCTGGACGTGCTCGTGGGCGTGTTAGACCAAAAACCCAGATTCCGGCCACAACAACCTCACAACCAACATTTTTCTTCTTACCACCATCATCCACTTCAAACCAACTTAGCCCAAACATACCCAAAACCATATCAAACTAGCAAAAATAACAAAACAACCCAAAATATACATCAAACACAATCCAAAATATCATCACCACCCTAAACACAACCACAACACTTCTAGACCAACAAACTTACGCTTTCCTTCCATCCAACCCCAAAATCCAAAAATCAATAGAACCAAACACTCTTAAACACACCCAAAATCAAACAAACACAACTTCAACTCACAAACCCAAACAAATCAAAGAATCAAGTGGAAAGACTTACCGAGAATGAGGAAACTCTTAAATCTCCAATTTGATCTCTTGAAAACTTCCTTCAATCTTAAACTTGGAAGATCAAAACTCTTCTTGCTCTCTTTCTTCTTTGATGGTCAGACAACAAAAGGAAAAAGAAAGAAAAGGAAAGAGAACCACGATGAAGAAAGAGAGAAAGAAAGAAATCAAAGTCAAACTTTTCCTTAAAACCCTCTCATCCAAGCAATTATAATATTAAAATAATCCAAATTAACCTCTTCCATTCATTTAATTTCCCATTTGCACTAATTAACTTAATTAATTTAAAATAACTAAATATCTTCTTCCACTAACCTTCTTTGACTTTGACTTGTGTATATGTTGTATATATTTTCATATACACAACATATACATTCTCAATATAATTCTTTTCTCTTACCAAAGAAACATATACATAAAATCCAATTATAACAAATATACCAAAACTTCTAAGGTACATTTTGGGATATTATAGCAAGTACCTCGACGAAGAGCAGCAAGATGAACAAACATCAATTATCTCCGCATGGTGATACGAGAAATCTTCCACCAAGGTACCAACCAACGGATGTTGACTTCAGCATGTGAGTGGATCCAGTCAACTCAGTCAGCATATGAAGAAGTAGTATGGAGTAGTTTCCTAGCGGAATGATGCCATGGTAAATATTTGGCAAAATTCATGGATGGAATATCAAGCAAGCAGAGACGATCCTGAAGCCAGTTTTGTGCGGGAAAATTAAATTTTAAAAAAAAAAGAAAAAGAGTCCGCTAAGTTGAAAACTCGCAAGGGCAACTTAGGCAAAAATTAAGACAGCTCGCTAATTCCAAAAATTAGAGCGATATAAAAATATAATAAAAAGAGGTCTGCTAAGTTGAAAACCTGCAAGGGCGGCTTAGGCAAAAATTAGGACAACTCGCTAGTTTCAAAAACCTGCAAGGGCAGACTAGACAAAATTAGAGCAATAAAGTAAAAAAAGAAAAAGAAAGAGAAAACCTAAATTGAAAACCCAAAAGGGCAGTTTAGGTAATAACTTGAAGCGACGATCCTGATTTAAGTTGGTCTAATCCAACTAAAGTTTCGGCTAAGATCATGGGTATCGGCGACAAGCCTCCTTCCATTTGGTCCATGATATTCAATACTCGTGGATCAATATCACTATCAGAGGAAACAAGTATGAATTGGCCAAGCAAGCATAGATAAAGCATACGTCCCCATGCCTTAGTAGGAGCCAAATGAGAAAGGCAAAAGTCAATTAAGGGACCAAGCAAAATTTTCTCACCCCTCATCAACTGAAGATATTCGGGCTTTGAGATTTGAAATAACGTCTACATCTTTTGATGAGTCTTGGAAATCAATATGGGTAACGCCATTTGTTTATTATTTGGATATCCAAGGATGGCCTCAAATTCTTCAATAAAGGGACATATTTCAAAGCCATTAATTTTAAATGTCATAGAATTCACGTTCCAAAAAAAAGCCATGGCATGTAAAAAAGAATGGTCCAATTTAACATTTTGAAAACACTTTAAAGTATCAACCTTTAACCAAGATATTTGTTTCCAATGAATGGCATTCATATTCTTAAATAAAATTTTTATTTTCTTCAAATGGAGTTCGATCACCGTGGAAGGCTGAAGGAAAATCTGAATTGTTAAAATGAGTATTTACGCTGAAGTAGAAAATTTTCTGGCTTCTATATGAAATTGTGGCGTGAAGAGTGATTTATATAGGATGATTATGTTGTTCCAAAATTGATAAGGAAAAGAATGAGACCAAGATGCATGAGGAAAATGAATTGGCGACGAAAGGATCTTACATTGCCGCATTGCATTTGGTTTTATGGTGATACTATGTAAATGTTAAATGTGGAGAGGAAAGTATAATAATTGCATAGTAGTAATAATCGTGCTAAAAAAAAAGAAGAAGAAAAAAGTTGTAGAAAAATAAACATTATATATTATCATTATTATTTTTATACTTATTGTACAATGTTTCCTCAATTGACACAATATTCATACATCACTAAGAAGGAGGTGGTGGATTATCAAATAAAGCTCTAAAAAAATCATCACCTGTTGGAGGAGGAGGCAAATCACCCGTCCCGAATCTGCCCGAAGCAGGAGCACCAGAATCTCTATTATCTTGGAATTTTGATCTATAACGGTCCTCATCAGAAGTAGATGAAAGAATCACATGGTCATCAGTTTGGGGGACTCTAGATGAAGAAGCACCAAGATCTCTCATCCCCTGAAATCGGAAGTCTCAAAAATTTTGCTCTGACTGATGGTACAAATTTTTAAAATGGAAAACCTGCTGACGACTAGCGGCCAACTCTTCTTAAAGTTTCTTGTTTTGTTCTTCAAGCATCCGCTGTGAGCTAGAAAGGAAAAGAGTAAGAGCATACATAATCATGCATACATATAGCATAAATTACCATGGAACAAGAAAACATACCAGGTAATTCATATCAATACCCTGTGAATGAAATGGCATATCCGGTGCACTAGAATGAGCAAATGAAGTAGTAAAAGAAGGTCCAGCCTCATGATCAAATGGGCCAGCAGCCTACAATAATCATTAAAAAAAGTCAAAATAAGTTAAGAAAGAAGCGATTACAATGAAAAAATGGTAAAAGTTTACCTGAGAAGTGCTAGCCCTGAGATGTGGAATAAACTCTCCTCCCTCTCCATGATGGTCCTCTTCATCTCTATTCTCATTTTCCTCGAGAATCTCCTATATGCCAATAGGAGATACGTCAAAGTTCAAGAGCCCTATTTGAATAAACTGGGTATAAGATGCATCCGGTGGATAGAGAAAGGTTTCAACATCATAACCGTGCTGAGCCAAATACCATGCATTCTCCAGCATTGATGTGATATTTAAGGTATACTCCGAGCAACACATCGGGATTCTCCGCTGCTCAGGACCATGACACCACTCATATACTCTCTCTCCGAGAAACCAGCCACTAGACACAGGGCTAGCAATGACTCGACGGGTATGATGAAAAGGCAGTGCGGCATTCATGGAGGAAGTCCAGTTTGTCCACTCTTCTGGGTTCCACCAAGACAAATTCACCTACAAAAGATATAAGGTAAGTAAACTTTTATATAAATTTTAAAGTATACTAATGTTATCTTACCTGCTCCCAGGTTAGGCAGCTCAAGACAAAGCGTTGGGTATGCACATGGTGAGAGCCGGGAACTTCTACACACTCTGACAATCAAAATTTTAATCTCGGATACCCAACTCTCTCTTGGGAAATACCAGGCACCCTCATAAGATTTTGCTCATATGCCCATGCCTACAATAATAATAAAGATCAAATTCATGCAAGAATAAGAATGGAATTGACATTGGTGGAAGAAGAGTACCTCGACAACCGCCATAAAGCCAACAAAAGACTTCTTATTTCAACAAATTTTGTCAAGTCCATGGTAAAGACAGGCAAGACCAGCTTCACCCCAGCCGTAAAGTGGTACCATCCTCATATAAGTAAGGGCCCTCAACACAGACAAATGGATGGTGGATTTGGTGCTGCCTAAAATGGTCGACAAGAGCAAATACAACAAAAATCCTTGAGCATACTGTTGGGCTGTGTCTCTGTGAACCCGTCCTTCGTAGTTCATCCAATACTATGAATTGGCTCGATTTTTATCTTGAAAGGCCCTTTAAATGATGGTTCCATACCAATTAATTGTTGAATTTCTTCAAATGTCAGAATATCATTGGTAAGAGGAACCAGAAGACCATCATACCGAATGAAGGTTATAGCAGCAAAGTCAACCGGACCAATTGTCATCTCTCCAATGGACAAATGAAAAGTATGAGTTGTGTCCAACCATCGTTCTGCAAGTGCCTGGATCACACTATTGTCTATCAGACACTACTCGGATGGTAATTGTAAGATGAAGCTCTCAACGCTGCAATTTCGAATAATTTGCCTTACCCCAGAAGGTGCTACATCACACCATTGTCGGGCTTTGTATACATAACTTCCGCCCCGAATAACGCAAAGATCACGCTAACACGGAGCCAGGTAAGTCAACACGAGGTAAGTATATCATTATATCAATACCACCGATTTTTAGGCTAAATTAATTTATATTCTATCTACTCAAATTCTTAAATTAATATATTTTTCCTAAATTTTGAAAAAAAATAGTAAATATGAAAAAACAAATGAAAGGAAAAAAAATAGAAAATTTAAAAAAAGAAGAGAAAAACAACAGAAAAATGAAGAAAAAAGAAAAGAAAAGAAAAGAAAAAATAATAATAATTTGTTGTTAAAAAATAATTACCTTGCTCTTTTGATTTGAACTACGATGAAGCGGCATCCCGACTAGTAGACCTATATTTCCAACTTCATGCCGCTGAATAAATTTAGATTTTAGAAAAAATGGATTTTGGGCTTTACATTTGTGTTATGAGCAAAATAATTTTTGATTTATTTTTAGAAAAGTCTTATGTCCAAAGACCATCTTGAAAAATTTTGAAAATAGCTTTGGTCTATTGGATTTTAAAGAAAAACTTATTTTGAGTTTACAATATACTTAGGTCATATTAGAAAAAGAACAAACCAAATAAGCCATGATTTAAGCCAAGACAAATTAATCATAGTTAAACAACATGGATTTGGGGTAAAAACCTAAGGAAAGTAACTAGGCCAATTACATGAGCGTTAGTCTTTGGGTAAAAAGGCTTAGGTTCCCATAGCAAGTATATACCAAATGGTACGAGGCTATGAGTGATTATGCCATGCTCGATCTCCATACCTTGATTGAAAGTATGGTATCCCTTATATAACACAACACGGGCAACACGGGCGTCCTAACTCACTCACACGATGCAATCTAATATGATGCAATGGATAATATCATTATAAGAAAGAATAGAATAATATAAAGACCAACAGAATCAACTTCTCTTATTCCCAGTGGATTCGCCACTGTGAGCGGGGATTTTTGCCCCCACTCCTGGTGGAATGATTACTTCGGCACTGTTTAGGCTTGGGGCCTTAGAGAACACAGACCTAGATCCAGAGAAAATGGAGTTGCCACTCAGATGGGCCAGGAAAAAGAAAGTGGTGGATGATTCGATTCCTAATGAATCCCAACCCCCGTAATGGGTTTGAAAAGTTGGGTACGTATAGAGAAGGTGAGAAATGGCCCAGCACTCCCACAACGCCCGGTTCATTGGAACCGGCCTCCTTTACAAGTCTTAATATTATAAAATTCTTCAGTATAAGAATATCATCCATATTACACGCAACAATTGAAAGAAAGAATCATTATATTAAAATCAAAAAAATGTCCAAGCAAGATAAATAAATGGACACCCATCCAAAGATGAAAACATGCCCTTACATAATCCATGCCTAAATAGGACACCCACCGAAAGGTAGAAACATGGTCTTTACATTGATCTAAATATAAAAGCAATTTAAATTACATGATAGTTAACTAATGAGGTACCCACAAAGTGGAAACATACCTCTTACAACATTTGGAAATAAAAAATAAATCGATAAAGGTAAATAACCATTTATCATAAATAAATCATTCACCAAAGATACTAAACATCAATCAAAATATAAACATTCATCCATGATAATTTAAATAAGCCAAGCATTGAACTTAAATAAATCAAAGCATATAAAATAAATCAAAGTATATAATGAACTACACAATTAAATAAAGTAAGTAAAGATACAAATTGACGTTTACTGTTTCCATTTAAAGTTTTTTGTTTAATATTTAAGATTTTGGGATTTTAATATATTAAGGTTTATGCTACTATAAGTTTTAAAGGAATTGAAATGGATTAAAGTTTTATAATTTAAGAGGTTGATAAAGTTCTTTGATTAACCAAATTAGTGTTTGAGGAGTGAAATCATGAAATTAGGGTTTGAATACTTTAAAACAATTAGATTTATGATTATTAGCTACTTACTATGTTGAATTTTAATATTTAGGTTTATAAGGTTTTAAGGGAATTAGGGTGTAACATCCCAATGTATGCCTTAGAAGTTTTGAATATTGTTGTTGTTTTATATGGGATTGAATGTATATGTTAATTTGCAAGAGAAAAGAAATTAAAAGAAAGTGTATATGTTGTATATATGGAAGTATAAATAACATATATGCAAGTCAAATGGGTGGTCAAGGGAAGAAGATATTTTAATTTGTGATTTGTGAAATTACTAAAGAGGGCAAGTGCTTTAAAGGAAATCAAAACAATTTGTAAAAGGGTGTTTCGGTAATTGCTCATGTTGAAATACTAGGTGGAGATTTAAAGAGAAGTTTGACTTTGTTTCTTTATGTTCTTTTCTTCTTTTCCATGGTGTTGGCCGGCTCATCCAAAGACAAGAGAAAGCAAGAGAGCAAGAGAGGATTTTAAGGTTCTAAGCTCAAATTGAAGGAAGATCTAAGTGATCAAGTTGATGATTCAAGAAGTTTCATTACTTTGGTAAGTCCTCTTTTGATTTCTTTGCTTATTTGAAGTTGTGTTTGAGTTTGATAGATTATTTAAGGGTGTGTTGTTTGATTGTGATATGTTTAAGAGTGTTTGATTGAATTGATTATGGATTATAAGGATGGATTGAAGAAAAGAGTAAGTTGGTTGGAAGAGATGGTGTTGTATTTGTGTTTAAGGTTTTGTGATGATATTTGTGATTTGTGTTTGTTATATATGTGGAGTTGTTTTCATGTTTTTGTAAGTTTAAGATGGTTTTTGGGTATGTTTTGTTAAGTTTGTTTGAAGTGGATGTTGGTGAAAAGAAGTGTTTTGTTGGGTGTTTTGTTGTTTTGGCCGAAATCTGAGTTTTTGACCTGACACGCCCATGAGCACATTCATAGTTTTAAGCGTGTCAATTGTGTTGGAGGCAGTAGGTTTGACACGACCATTAACACATCCGTGTTATTGAGCATGTCATAGCTACTGTGAGATTGGAGAGTTTACACGGCCATGAGCACGCTCATGTTGTTGGACGTATTGATATTTTTTCAGAGAGGCAGAATGTATTACACGCCCAGTGACACGCCCGTGGTTCTGAGCATGTAAAAGCTTCTGTGTTGTGGAGTTAGGGCACGGTCAGGGACACGCCCGTGTGGTTGAGCGTGTCATGTTTAGAGTTTGCCCCAGTTAACTCTTAACTTGATTATCTCATGTGTATCCCTAAGCAAGTGTATATTATTATTTTTGGATTAGGTCTTGAAGAAAGTGATTTGTCATTGATCTAAGAAGTAAAAGAATCTTGGAAAAGGAAGTGTTTAGAGTTGTGTGAATTGTTATTGAGGTAAGTACAAATATTGCATTATTACATTGTTGACTTATATGAATAATGTACTTTGTTATGTTTATATCAGTGATGCGATGTGTATAATGTGAAGGATATGATGATGTAAATGATTGTGTATTTGAAAGATGAATTGTTATAATGTGGATTGAGATGTGATGGAATATAAAGCCATTGTGATTGACTATAATGACTTTAATGAGGCATGTTTGCCTAATTGATAATGAAATAATGAATGAATTGTGTGTCTAATGTGTTATTCCATTTTCAGAGTTTTGTTGATTGGTGGCATGCCTATTAGTAACAATCTCTTGAAGTTAGGTTGGAATTGATCCTTGAAGCCAAGTTGGGTAGAAGTTTAACATGTTTTACTCCCCTTGAAGCTTGGTTGGGTCTAGTCCTTGAAGCCTAATTGAGATGTTACAACCCTTGAAGCTAGGTTGGGTTGGTTCTTGAAGCCAAGTGGGGTTGATACTTAGCATGCTTTGTTCCCCTTGAAGCTTGGTTGAACCTAATCCTTGAAGCCTAGTTGGGATAATGATAATGATAAATGTGATGACAAAACCAAAGCATTAACTCTGAAAATTGAATGACATATTAGTGTCTTTTGGGCCCATGCTTGTCTTTGTTTAAATGTGATTCATTAATGGTAAAATAATTGAATAATAAGATTTATGGAATGACTTTGAAATGTGATATGTTTATATGTGTATGATTTATGAAATATGAAGGTGTGATATTATCTTTCCACCTATGAGGCTGTCTCTATTGTTAAATGTGTGACATTGCATTGCATTGCATTAAAGTATAATGTTAGTATACTTTGTACTACTAAGCCGTTGGCTTAGTGCGATAGTGGTTGATCGCGCAGGTGACAGGGTTGAACCCAAGAGTTCCTCGAGACCGAGTGAGAGTAGACATTAAAGGATTTATTTTGGGACTTAAAGATCAGAGAAAAGCTGCCAATCATGTATAACTTCTTTATATTTTGTAAAGTATGGATTCTAATGTAAATATATGTATAATTGTAAATATGGATTTGAATGTATTCATATATGTAAATATTTTATAAATTCCGCTGCGTATTAAGTAAACGTATATATATATATATATCTATTTTGTTTTATATTACAAGTTAATTACTTTATTTTCTATAATATATAATGAGAAAGAATATCTTATCATCTAAAATGATTTAAATGTTAAAGAAAATTGTAGCTTCCCTATATTCAGTGTACGTATATTACATTATGGTGTTATGTAGTGTGCGTGTACAGGATGTAGGGGTGTTACAATTGTTTTGGTATCAGAGCCTAGGTTTGAGATTCTCAACCTAAGTAAAATGTAAGAAAAAGAGTATTTTGACTTTAAAAGCTAGTTTTTGAATAACATACATGTTTGGTATTGGCAGTCTCTGATCTTTAATGAGATGTATTATGCTGTGTTTGCAGACATAGGTTGTGATGGATTCTCACTTACGTCAGTCAGTAGAGGGGAGTGTGGAGAGTGTAGCTCCTGATGAGGTTAGAGAGGGAGCTAGAGTGGATAGTGCTAGAGAGGTACCTGCTTCTGTGTCGGGGAGACCAGCTGGTGAGGAGGTTCCGCCAGTTTAGCTTAGGCATGTGGTAGAGATATTGAGGCAAGCACCAGTGCAACCACCGCCACCACCCCCACAACCATTGGTATCAGTGAGACATTACGATAAATTAAGGAAGTATGGAGCAGAAGATTTTTTTGGTACTATTAATCCAACTATAGCTGAGTAGTGGCTAGATAAAGTACAGAGAATATTTATTCAGTTGTAAGCCACTCCAGAAGAAAATTTTGATTATGCAAGATCATTGTTGCAGAAGGACGCATATGATTGATGGAAGACAGTACCCCATACTATGGATGATCCACCTACATTGTCCTATACTAATTTTCTAAGAGAGTTTGAATTGAAGTATACTCCGAGGGAGTACAAAGATGTGAAGAAAATGGAGTTTTTAAGTTTGAAGCAAGACAACCGGACCGTAACAGAATATGAGGTTGAGTTTATCCGATTGAGCCATTATGCTGGGGGTATTATATCTGATGAGATTGATAGATGCAGGAGATTTGAGGAGGGATTGAGGCCCTCTATTATGTGTCTTGTGGCTGGATCTAGATATCATGATTTTTCCCAGTTGGTTGTAGCAGCTCGGAGTGTAGAGAGAGCCCAGGGTATTGCAGCGGCTGCTTCTGAGGAAGAGATCAGGGTTAGGAAACCCCAATTTGAAGTAGGGTCTTCATCTGTGAAGAGAGGTAAAGGAAGTTTTGTTCCTCGGATTAGTAGGAGTCAGAGGCCAGCTGGTAGGTCAGTACAGTTTCAGAGGTAGAGATCGAGACCTACAGTTTCAGTGGCGAGTGCTCTGACCCCAGTGATTCAGAGATCCACTCTACCCATATGTATTCATTGTGGTAGGCCACATGGTGGTACTTGTTGGAAGATAGGTGTAGCAGGGGTATGTTTTAGATGTGGATCGCCTGATCATTTTGTTAGAGATTGTCCTGAGAGGCAGGAGCATATGTTAGTAGATTCTGCAGCTTCTCAACCTAGTGTAAGGGGAGGTCGAGGAGGCAGAAATGTCAGTAGAGGAGGTAGATCTGGGTTCAGTTCTAGAGGAGGTTCTTCATCCAGGGAGAGTAGACCAGAGGAGGCTGGATATTCTTAGAGGATATATGTGATGCAGAGGCAGCCAGATGCTTCGGGAGTCATAGCTGGTACTTTTTATTTATTTGGTATTTCAGTACTTGCTTTGATTGATCCAGGATCTACTCATTCATATATTACTGCATCTATTTTGCCTGTGTCTGAATTGTATGCTGAATCCCTAGGATTTGATGTATTGGTGACAAATCCTTTAGGGCATAGTGTGATTGTTAGCAAGGTGCACCGAGATAGTGCGGTAGTAGTGCAAGGTGAGGAGTTTTGTGGAGATTTGATTGAAATGCCTTGTAAAGAATATGTGTAACACCCCTATATCCTGTATACGTACTAAGCATGCTTAAACGATCGTAATATACGTATTCTGAATATAGAAAATGCCACGGTTTAAAAAGACACAACAAATATCTTTGTAAATAAGTGAAACCAATCGCAAACAAATAAAAGAAATCAAAAAGACACTATATATAAAATGTTTAATAATTCACAGCGGAAGTTATTACAAATATGTTATAAATCAAAGTTTACAAAACATAGAATATATACATGATTGGCAGCTCTTCTCTGATCTTTACGTTCCAAAAGAAAATCCTCAATGTCTAGTCTCACTTGGTCTTGAGGAGCCTACAGGTTCAACTCTATCACCTGCGTGATTAAACACTATCGCGCTAAGCCAACGGCTCAGTAGTACAAAATATGCTAGCATTATGCTTTAGTGTAATGTAATGTCACACATTTTATTAATAAATCAATATCATAGATGGAAGGCTAACAACATACCTATATATTTCATAAAGTACACATATATAAACATATCACATTCCAACATCCTTCCATATAACTCATTAGTCAATCATTTTACCATTCATAAATCACATTAAACAAAGACAAGCATGGGCCCAAAACACACTAATATACCATTCAATTTTCAGAGTAGATGTTTTGGTTCAATCATCACATTTATCATTATCATAAACCCAACTAGGCTTCAAGGATTAGGTTCAACCAAGCTTCAAGGGGAACAAAGCATGCTAAGTCTCAACCCAACTTGGCTTCAAGAACCTACCCAACCTAGCTTCAAGGGTTGTAACATCTCAATTAGGCTTCAAGGACTAGATCCAACCAAGCTTCAAGGGGAGTAAAACATGTTAAACTTCTACCCAACTTAGCTTCAAGGATCAAGCCCAACCTAACTTCAAGAGAGTGTTACTATCATTAGGCATGCCACCAACAACAAACTCTAAAAATTGAATAACACATTAGTCACACAATTCATTTATTATTTCATTCTCAATTCTCATCATCAATTAGGCAAACATGCCTTATTTCTTTTAATTGAATCATCATAGCCAATCCAATGGCTTCACATCACATTTGAGTTATCATAGCCAATCATAATGGCCTCATTGATATAACATTTCAATGTACATTATTCATATAACACATTACCATTCACAAGATTCACAATGCATAAAACATAACAATGTTCATATTGTATCATATGCATCATCATTATAATACTTAACACTTTAGATTATTCATTGATTTATAATCTTCCACATACATTTGTATGGATCATTCTTTGTTTTAAAAGTGTTTAGAGTGTTTACTTTTAGGGTTAGGTACAAAAAGATCTTTCAAGAATCAAAACAATGTAAGAAAAGCAAGGAACAATCACAGTAGCCAACACCCTCAAGGGACACGGCCAAGCTTGTGGCCTTGTTTCTCAACCCAAAAATCTAGTAGCAGACACGGGCAAGGGACACGGCCGTGTCTCTCAACAAAAATAGGCAGTGACAAACATGGGCAAGGGACACGGTCAAGACAGTGGCTGTGTCTCTCCAAAAATCATCCAACACGGCCAAATGTCCTTAGACTTGGCCGTGTCTCCCAAAAATTCTTTGGTTGGCCGTGTCTCTTCTTAGTTTGGCCGTGTCTCTCATGGCTAAAGGTTTTAAACAAAGCCAAATCTCCTTTAGTTGCATTATATCACCTTGTACACCACATAGCCTTATTCAAATGGACATAATCAACATCATTAACCCTTACTTTACATGCTCATCACAATATTCACATTACTAATAAACATTAACAATACATTTGATTCCTTAACACATTTACAAACAAGTGTGTGTTACGTTTAAACATCATATGCACATATACAACAATATAGTTTGTACTTACCTTAAGCATCACTTATACAACTCTAAACACTTTCTTTTTCCAAGAATTCTTCACTTCTCAAATTAGGGCAAAAGCCTTCTTTCAAAACCTAATCCAACATAATACAATACAATTTATCACTTACCACTTCAAAACCCTAAAACCAACATCACTCTTATTCTTTTAATATCAACATCCACTTAACTTATCATCTTCAAACCAAAACCAACACCATAGTTAATTGAATCAATTATATTCCAACATATAACCATCAACACAACCTTACTATCAAAATCACAATCAAGCCTACAAACAACTCAAAATAACAAAAGTAATCAAGAGAAAGAACTTACCAAAATAATAAAACTTCTTGAATTTCCACTTAATTCCTTGAAAACTCCTTCAATATGCTCTTAGAATTCAAAACCTTTCTCTTGCTCTCTTATCTTAAGAATGGCCGGCCACTACTTGAAAAGAAAAGAAAATGAAGAAACAAAGTCAACTTCCTCTTCTCTTTAAATCTCCACCAAGCAATTCTAACAACACAATTACTTAAATTCCCTCATCCATTTAACTTAACTCTTTTAACTTATATGCCCATTTAAGT
Source organism: Garcia nutans (assembly GCA_947685225.1). Classification (NCBI taxonomy): domain Eukaryota; kingdom Viridiplantae; phylum Streptophyta; class Magnoliopsida; order Malpighiales; family Euphorbiaceae; genus Garcia; species Garcia nutans. The sequence continues at coordinate 26,089,466 of CANTUV010000044.1, forward strand.
AATTTTACATATCACAAATAAATATCTTCTTCCCTTGACTCACCATTTTGACTTATGTATATGTTATTTATACAAACATATATACAACATATACATTCCATTAACACAATCATTTCCTTTGCAACAACATATATACATTTAATTCAAATCAAACAACAATTGATTGCTCACTCGAAATTACCTGTCATTAAGTCTGAAAAAGTTGAGGATATTGGTCTCGCATTGATTGCTCACTCTCCCAAGTTACCTCTTCTCTTTCATGATTCTTCCATAGAACCTTCACCAAAGGCACTTTCTTATTTCTTAATTCTTTCACTTCACGTGCCAAAATAGCAATTGGTTCTTCTTCAAATGTCAAATCTGGACTCACTTCGATAGATTCAATTGGCAACACATGAGAAGGATCTGACCTGTATCTCCTCAACATAGAAACATGAAATACATTATGAATCCTATCCAACTCTGGTGGCAAGGCAAGCCGATAAGCAACTGGTCCAATTCTTTCTAAAACTTCATACGGTCCAATGAAACAAGGACTCAATTTCCCTTTCCGACCAAACCTCAAGATCTTCTTCCAAGGAGACACTTTCAAAAATACCTTATCTCCCACATTATACTCAATGTCTCTCCTCTTCAAATCTGAATAAGACTTCTGTCGGTCTAAAGCTGTTTTCAACCTATCTCGAATCATTTTCACTTTCTCTTCTATTTCTTTAACCAAATCAGGACCAATTATCTTACCTTCTCCAAGCTCATTCCAACATAGAGGTGTCCTACACCGTCTACCATACAATGCCTCAAATGGGGCCATACCGATGCTGGATTGATGACTGTTATTATAAGCAAATTCCACAAGTGGTAAGAATCTATCCCAACCTCTAGAGAAATCAATGACACAGCTTCTCAACATATCCTCGATAATTTGTATCACTCTCTCTGACTGCCCATCTGTCTGCGGATGGAAAGCAGTACTGAAGTGTAATCGAGAACCCAAAGCACCATGTAAACTCTTCCAAAACCTGGAAGTAAACCGGGGATCTCAATCAGACACTATAGAAATTGGGATACCATGTAACTTCACAATCTCATGGATATACAGCTCAGCTAACCTCTCTAAAGAGTAATCCATCCGAACCGAAAGAAAATGAGCTGTCTTAGTCAACCTGTCAGCAATTACCCAAATAGCATCATGCTTCCTTTGTGTCAATGGTAAACCAGACACAAAATCCATGGTCACTCTATCCCATTTCCATTCAGGCACTGACAAAGGTTGAAGCAACTCGGTTGGAACTTGATGCTCAACTTTTGCCCTCTGACATGTGAGACATTTGGACACAAACTCCGCTATGTCTCTCTTCATACCGGACCACCAGTAATAGTGCTTCAAATCATGATACATCTTTGTATTGCCCGGATGCATAGCAAACACTGACTGATGGGCTTCTTCTAAAATGATCTTTCTCAAATTAGCATCATCAGGTACACACAATCTGTTTTTAAACCAAAGACTCCCATCACTTTTCACAATAAAATCTCGACTCTTTCCATTTTGGCAATCTGAAATAATCTTTTGAATCTTCTCATCAGCCAATTGAGCCTCTTGAATCTGATCCAACTAAACTGGTTTCAATTGCAACTGTGCCAACAATGCACCGTCATCACAAGATACAAAACTGGCATGCAAAGCTCTCAACTCAACAAGCAACGAGAGCGAGTAAACAGTCAAACCTGCTAAAGACTTCCGACTCAAGGCATCAGCAACAACATTTGCCTTACCAGGATGATAATCAATCAAGCAGTCGTAGTCTTTAATCAAGTCTAACCATCTCCTCTGTTGAAGATTGAGCTCTCTTTGAACACCCAAATATTTTAAACTTTTATGATCAGTATAGATAAAACACTTCTCCCCATACAAATAGTGTCGCCAAATCTTCAATGCAAACACAATAGCTGCTAACTCTAAATCATTGGTCGGATAATTGAGCTCATGCGGTTTCAATTGACGAGAAGCATAAGCTATCACTTTACCTTCTTGCATCAGAACACAACTCAAACCACTATGTGAAGCATCACTGTAAATCACATATGGTTTGCCTTTCACAGGTAAAGTAAGAACAGGCGCTTGAGTCAACATTTCTCTCAACTGTTCAAAGCTAGCCTGACACTGATCTATCCACACAAATCTAACTCCCTTTCGAAGCAATCTGGTAAGTGGAGTAGCTATCAAAGAAAATCCTTTCACAAACCGTCGGTAATAGCCTGCCAAACCCAGAAAACTTCTAACTTCGGTCATAGACTTTGGTGGACTCCAATTCAAAATAGCTTCAACTTTACTCAGATCAACTCTAATACCCTCTACTGAAACTATATGACCAAGAAAAGTTACTTGATCCAGCCAAAATTCACACTTCGACAGTTTAGCAAACAATTGCTTCTCTCTCAAAATTTGCAACACAATCCGCAGATGCTTGTCATGTTCCTCCTCATTATGCGAATACACCAAAATGTCATCAATAAAGACCACTACAAACTGATCCAAATAGGGCCTAAACACCCTATTCATCAAATCCATAAAAGCTGCAGGTGCATTCGTCAAACCAAAAGGCATAACTAGAAACTCATAATGCCCATACCTGGTCCGAAAGGCGGTCTTAGGAACATCTTCAGCTCTGACCCTCAACTGATGGTACCCTGATCTCAAATTAATTTTAGAAAACACTGCTGCACCCTTCAATTGATCAAAGAGATCATCAATTCTAGGCAACGGATATTTATTTTTAATAGTCACCTTATTCAATTGCCTATAATCGATACATAATCTCATAGTACCATCCTTCTTTTTCACAAACAAGACAGGAGCTCCCCACGGTGAAACACTAGGGCGAACAAACTCTTTATCCAGCAACTCCTGCAACTGCACCTTCAGTTCTCTCAGTTCAGCAGGTGCCATTCTATAAGGAGTAATAGAAATAGGAGTGGTACCAGGTAATAATTCAATACCAAACTCCACCTCTCTCTCAGGAGGCAACCCTGGTAACTCCTCTGGAAACACATCTGGAAACTCTACAATTGTGGGTATACTATCAAGTTGAGAACCCTTTACTCTAGTATCCACAGCATAAGCAAGGTAAGCATCACACCCTTTTCTAATCAACCTTCTAGCTGCAACAGCTGAAACAAACAAGGATGCTAGCTGCCCCTGTTCACTAGATACTAACACCTCTCTACCATCGCTGGTTCTCAAAGTAACAACCTTCTTTTTACAGTCTACCACAGCTCCATGTCTAGATAGCCAGTCCATGCCTAGGATCACATCATATTCCTTAAAAGGCATCTCAATCAAATCTCCAAAGAACTCCTCACCTTGAACCACCACAGCACTATCTCGGTGCACTTTGCTAACAATCACACTATGCCCTAAAGGATTTGTCACCAATACATCAAATCCTAGGGATTCAGCATGCAATTCAAACACAGGAAGAACAGATGCACTAATATATGAATGAGTGGAACCCGGATCAATCAAAGCAAGTACTAAAATACCAAATAAAGAAAAAGTACCAGCTATGACTGCCGAAGCATCTGGTTGCCTCTGCATCACATAAATCCTCGGAGAAGATCCAGCCTCCTCTGGTCTACTCTCCCTGGATGTAGAACCTCCTCTAGAACTGAACCCAGATCTGCCTCCTCTGCTGAAACCTCTGCCTCCTCGACCTCCCCTCACACTAAGTCGGGAAGCTGCAGTATCCACTGACATCCGCTCCTGTCTCTCAGGACAATCTCTCACAAAATGATTGGGAGATCCACATCTGAAACATACCCCTGCTACACCAGTCTTCCAACAAGTACCACCATGCGGCCTACCACGATGAATGCATATGGGTACAGTGGCTCTCTGAGTCACTGGGGTCGGAGCACTCGCCACTGAAACTGTAGGTCTAGATCTCTGCCTCTGAAACTATACTGACCTACCCGCTGGCCTCTGACTCCTACTAACCCGAGGAATAAAACTTCCTTTACCTCTCTTTGCAGATGAAGACCCTGCCTCAAACTGGGGTCTTCTAACCCTTATCTCTTCCTCTGAAGCAGCTGCAATAACCTAAGCTCTCTCCACACTCCGAGCTGCTGCCACAAGCTGGGAAAAATCATGATATCTAGATCCAGCCACAAGACACAAGATAGAGGGCCTCAATCCCTCCTCAAATCACCTGCATCTATCTATCTCATCAGATATAATACCCCCAGCATACTGGCTCAACCGAATAAACTCTTACTCATATTGCGTCACAGTCCGGTGATCTTGCTTCAAGCTTAGAAACTCCATTTTCTTCACATCCTTATACTCCCTCGGAGTATACTTCAATTCAAAGTCTCTTATAAAATCAGCATAGGACAAGGTAGGTGGATCATCCATAGCATGAGGCACTGTCTTCCACCAATTATATGCATCCTTTTGCAACAATGATCTTACATAATCAAATTTCTCTTCTGGAGTGGCTTGTAACTGAACAAATATTCTCTGTACTTTATCTAGCCACTGCTCAGCTACAGCTGGATCAATAGTACCCAAGAAATCTTCTGCTCCATACTTCCTTAATTTATCATACTGTCTCACTGATACCAAAGGCTGTGGGGGTGGCGGTGGTTGCACTGGTGCTTGCCTCATAATCTCTACCACATGCCTAAGCCAAACTGGTGGAACATCCTCACCAGCTGGTCCCCCCGACACAGAAGCAGGTGCCTCTCCAGCACTATCCACTCTAGCTCCATCATTAGGAGCAACACTCTCCGCACTACCCTCAACTGACTGACGCAAATGAGGATCCATCACAACCTATATCTGCAAACACAGCAGAATACTTCTCATTAAAGATCAGAGAATGCCAATACCAACATGTATGTTATTCAAAAATCCACTTATAAAATCAAAACACTCTTTTTCTTACACTTGACCTAGGTTGAGAATCTCAAACCTAGGCTCTGATACCAAAACAATTGTAACACCCCTATATCCTGTATACGTACTAAGCATGCTTAAACGATCATAATATACGTATACTAAATATAGAAAATGCCACGGTTTAAAAAGACACAACAAATATCTTTGTAAATAAGTGAAACCAATCTCAAACAAATAAAAGAAATCCAAAAGACACTATATATAAAATGTTTAATAATTCACATCAGAAGTTATTACAAATATGTTATAAATCAAAGTTTACAAAACATAGAATATATACATGATTGGTAGCTCTTCTCTGATCTTTAAGTTCCAAAAGAAAATCCTCAATGTCTAGTCTCACTTAGTCTTGAGGAGCCTTCAGGTTCAACTCTGTCACCTACGCGATTAAACACTATCGCGCTAAGCCAACGGCTAAGTAGTACAAAATATGCTAGCATTATGCTTTAGTGCAATGTAATGTCACACATTTTATTAATAAATCAATATCATAGATGGAAGGCTAACAACATACCTATATATTTCATAAAGTACACATATATAAGCATATCACATTCCAACATCCTTCCATATAACTCATTAGTCAATCATTTTACCATTCAGAAATCACATTAAACAAAGATAAGCATGGGCCCAAAACACACTAATATACCATTCAAATTTCAGAGTAGATGTTTTGGTTGAATCATCACATTTATCATTATCATAAACCCAACTAGGCTTCAAGGATTAGGTTCAACCAAGCTTCAAGGGGAACAAAGCATGCTAAGTCTCAACCCAACTTGGCTTCAAGAACCAACCCAACCTAGCTTCAAGGGTTGTAACATCTCAATTAGGCTTCAAGGACTAGATCCAACCAAGCTTCAAGGGGAGTAAAACATGTTAAACTTCTACCCAACTTGGCTTCAAGGATCAAGCCCAACCTAACTTCAAGAGAGTGTTACTATCATTAGGCATGCCACCAACAACAAACTCTGAAAATTGAATAACACATTAGTCAGACAATTCATTTATTATTTCATTCTCAATTCTCATCATCAATTAGGCAAACATGCCTTATTTCTTTCAATTGAATCATCATAGCCAATCACAATGGCTTCACATCACATTTGAGTTATCATAGCCAATCACAATGGCCTCATTGATATAACATTTCAAAGTACATTATTCATATAACACATTACCATTCACAAGATTCACAATGCATAAAACATAACATTGTTCATATTGTTTCATATGCATCATCATTATAATACTTAACACTTTAGATTATTCATTGATTTATAATCTTCCACATACATTTGTATGGATCATTCTTTGTTTTAAAAGTGTTTAGAGTGTTTACTTTTAGGGTTAGGTACAAAAAGATCTTTGAAGAATCAAAATAATGTAAGAAAAGCAAGAAACAATCACAGTAGCCAACACCCTCAAGGGACACGGCCAAGCTTGTGGCCTTGTCTCTCAACCCAAAAATCCAGTAGCAGACACAGGCAAGGGACACGGCCGTGTCTGTCAACAAAAATAGGCAGTTACAAACATGGGCAAGGGACACGGCCAAGACAGTGGCCGTGTCTCTCAAAAAATATCCAACACGGCCAAATGTCCTTACACTTGGCCGTGTCTCCCAAAAATTCTTTGGTTGGCCATGTCTCTTCTTAGTTTGGCCGTGTCTCTCATGGCTAAAGGTTTTAAACAAAGCCAAATCTCTTTTAGTTGCATTATATCACCTTGTACACCACATAACCTTATTCAAATGGACATAATCAACATCATTAACCCTTACTTTACATGCTCATCACAATATTCATGTTACTAATATACATTAACAATACATTTGATTCCTTAACACATTTACAAACAAGTGTGTGTTAAGTTTAAACATCATATGCACATATACAACAATATAGTTGTACTTACCTTAAGCACCACTTATACAACTCTAAACACTTTCTTTTTCCAAGAATTCTTCACTTCTCAAATTAGGGCAAAAGCCTTCTTTCAAAACCTAATCCAACATAATACAATACAATTTATCACTTACCACTTCAAAACCCTAAAACCAACATCACTCTTATTCTTTTAATATCAACATCCACTTAACTTATCATCTTCAAACCAAACCCAACACCATAGTTAATTGAATCAATTATATTCCAACATATAACCATCAACACAACCTTACTATCAAAATCACAATTAAGCTTACAAACAACTCAAAATAACAAAAGGAGTCAAGAGAAAGAACTTACCAAAATAATAAAACTTCTTGAATTTCCACTTAATTCCTTGAAAAACTCTTTCAATATGCTCTTAGAATTCAAAACCTTTCTCTTGCTCTCTTGTCTTAAGAATGGCCGGCCACCACTTGAAAAGAAAAGAAAATGAAGAAACAAAGTCAATTTCCTCTTCTCTTTAAATCTCCACCAAGCAATTCTAACAACACAATTACTTAAATGCCCTCATCCATTTAACTTAACTCTTTTAACTTATATGCCCATTTAAGTAATTTCACATATCACAAATAAATATCTTCTTCCCTTGACTCTCCATTTTGACTTATGTATATGTTATTTCTACAAACATATATACAACATATACATTCCATTAACACAATCATTTCCTTTGCAACAACATATATACATTTAATTCAAATCAAACAACAATTTAATTAAAACTTCTAGGGCACACTTTGGGATATTACAATATCATTTGATCCTAGGCATGGACTGGTTATCTAGACATGGAGCTGTGGTAGATTGTCAAAAGAAACTTGTTACTTTGAGAACTGGTGATGGTAGAGAGGTGATAGTATCTAGTGAGCAGGGACAGCTAGCATCCTTGTTTGTTTCAGCTGTTGCAGCTAGGAGGTTGATTAGAAAAGGGTGTCATGCTTATCTTGCTCATGTGGTGGATACTAGAGTAAGGGGTTCTCAAATTGATAGTATACCTATAGTTGCAGAGTTTCCAGATGTGTTTTCAGAAGAGTTGCCAGGGTTACCTCCAGAGAGAGAGGTGGAGTTTGGTATTGAATTATTGCCTGGTACCACTCCTATCTCTATTACTCCTTATAGAATGACACCTGCTGAATTGAGAGAATTGAAGGTGCAGTTGCAGGAGTTGTTGGATAAAGGGTTTGTTCGCCCTAGTGTGTCACCGTGGGGAGCTCTTGTTTTGTTTGTGAAGAAGAAGGATGGTACTATGAGATTGTGTATCGATTATAGGCAATTGAACAAGGTGACCATTAAAAATAAATATCCTTTGCCTAGAATTGATGATCTCTTTGATCAATTGAAGGGTGCAGTAGTGTTTTCCAAGATTGATTTGAGATCAGGGTACCATCAGTTGAGGGTCAGAGCTGAAGATGTTCCTAAGACAGCCTTTCATACAAGGTATGGGGCATTATGAGTTTCTAACGAATGCACCTACAGCTTTTATGGATTTGATGAATAGGGTATTTAGGCCCTATTTGGATCAGTTTGTGGTAGTTTTTATCGATGATATCTTGGTGTATTCGCGTAATGAGGAGGAGCATGACAAGCATCTGCGGATTGTGCTGCAGATTTTGAGAGAGAAGCACTTGTTTGCTAAACTGTCGAAATGTGAGTTTTGGCTTGATCAAGTAACTTTTCTCGGTCATATAGTTTTAGCAGAGGGTATTAGAGTTGATCCGAGTAAAGTTGAAGCTATTTTGAATTGGAGTCCACCAAAGTCTGTGACTGAAGTTAGAAGTTTTCTGGGTTTGGCAGGCTATTACCGACGGTTTGTGAAAGGATTTTCTTTGATAGCTACTCCACTTACCAGATTACTTCAAAAGGGAGTTAGATTTGTGTGGACAGATCAGTGTCAGGCTAGCTTTGAACAGTTGAGAGAAATGTTGACTCAAGCGCCTGTTCTTACTTTACCTGTGGAAGATAAACCATATGTGATTTACAGTGATGCTTCACATAATGGTTTGGGTTGTGTTTTGATGCAAGAAGGTAAAGTTATAGATTATGATTCTCGATAGTTGAAACCGCATGAGCTCAATTATCCAACCCATGATTTAGAGTTAGCAGCCATTGTGTTTGCATTGAAGATTTGGCGACACTATTTGTTTGGGGAGAAGTGTTTTATCTATACGGATCATAAAAGTTTAAAATATTTGGGTGTCCAAAGAGAGCTCAATCTCCGACAGAGGAGATGGTTGGAATTGATTAAAGACTACGACTGTTTGATTGATTATCATCATGGTAAAGCAAATGTTGTAGCTGATGCCTTGAGTCGGAAGTCTTTAGCAGGTTTGACTGTTTATTCGCTCTTGTTGCTTGTTGAGTTGAGAGCGTTACATGTTAGTTTTGTATCTTGTGATGATGGTGCATTGTTGGCACAGTTGCAATTGAAACCGGTATTGTTGGATCAGATTAAAGAGGCTCAAGTGGTTGATGAAAAGATTCAAAAGATTATTTCAGATTGCCAGAATGGAAAGAGTCGAGATTTTATTGTGAGAAATGATGGGAGTCTTTGGTTTAAGAACAGATTGTGTGTACCTGATGATGCTAATTTGAGAAGGATTATTTTAGAAGAAGCACATCAGTCAATATTTGCTATGCATCCGGGCAATACAAAGATGTATCATGATTTGAAGCAGTATTAATGGTGGTCTGGTATGAAGAGAGACATAGCGGAGTTTGTATCCAAATGTCTCACATGTCAGAAAGTAAAAGCTGAGCATCAAGTTCCAACAGGATTACTTCAATCGTTATCAGTGCCTGAATGGAAATGGGAAAGAGTGACAATGGATTTTGTGTCTGGTCTACCATTGACACAAAGAAAGCATGATGCTATTTGGGTAATTGTTGATAGGTTGATTAAGACAGCTCATTTTCTTCCAGTTCGGATGGATTATTCTCTGGAGAGGTTAGCTGAGCTGTATATCCATGAGATTGTGAAGTTGCATGGTGTCCCAATTTCTTTAGTGTCTGATCGAGATCCTCAGTTTACTTCAAGGTTTTGGAAGAGTTTACATGATGCTTTGGGTTCTCGACTGTACTTTAGCACTGCCTTTCATCCGTAGACAGATGGGCAATCAGAGAGAGTGATACAGATTATTGAGGACATGTTGACAAGCTGTGTCATTGATTTCTCTGGAAGTTGGGATAGATTCTTGCCACTTGTGGAATTTGCTTACAATAATAGTCATCAATCCAGCATTGGTATGGCACCATTCGAAGCATTGTATGGTAGACGGTGTAGGATACCTCTATGTTGGAATGAACTTGGAGAAGGTAAGTTAATTGGTCCTGATTTGGTTAAAGAAACTAAAGAGAAAGTGAAAGTGATTCGAGATAGGTTGAAAGCAGCTTCAGACCGACAGAAGTCTTATTCAGATTTGAAGAGGAGAGATATTGAGTATAATGTGGGAGACAAAGTATTTTTGAAAGTGTCTCCTTGGAAAAAGATTTTGAGATTTGGTCGAAGAGGGAAGCTGAGTCCTTGTTTCATTGGACCTTATGAAGTATTGGAAAGAATCGGACCAGTTGCTTATCGGCTTGCTTTGCCACCTGAGTTGGTTAGGATCCATAATGTATTCCATGTTTCAATGTTGAGGAGATACAGGTCGGATCCATCTCATGTTTTGCCAATTGAGTCTATCGAAGTGAGTCCAGATCTGACATTTGAAGAAGAACCAGTTGCTATTCTGGCACATGAAGTGAAAGAGTTGAGGAATAAGAAAGTGCCTTTGGTGAAGGTTCTATGGAAGAATCATGGGAGAGAAGAGGCAACTTGGGAGAGTGAGCAAGCAATGCGAGATCAATACCCTCAGTTGTTTCGGACTTGATGATAGGTAATTTCGAGGATGAAATTTCTTTTTAGAGGGGGAGAATTGTAATATCCCAATGTATGCCTTAGAAGTTTTGAATATTGTTGTTGTTTTATATGGGATTGAATGTATATGTTAATTTGCAAGAGAAAAGAAATTAAAAGAAAGTGTATATGTTGTATATATGGAAGTATAAATAACATATATGCAAGTCAAATGGGTGGTCAAGGGAAGAAGATATTTTAATTTGTGATTTGTGAAATTACTAAAGAGGGCAAGTGCTTTAAAGGAAATCAAAACAATTTGTAAAAGGGTGTTTAGGTAATTGCTCATGTTGAAATACTAGGTGGAGATTTAAAGAGAAGTTTGACTTTGTTTCTTTATGTTCTTTTCTTCTTTTCCATGGTGTTGGCCGGCTCATCAAAAGACAAGAGAAAGCAAGAGAGCAAGAGAGGATTTTAAGGTTCTAAGCTCAAATTGAAGGAAGATCTAAGTGATCAAGTTGATGATTCAAGAAGTTTCATTACTTTGGTAAGTCCTCTTTTGATTTCTTTGCTTATTTGAAGTTGTGTTTGAGTTTGATAGATTATTTAAGGGTGTGTTGTTTGATTGTGATATGTTTAAGAGTGTTTGATTGAATTGATTATGGATTATAAGGATGGATTGAAGAAAAGAGTAAGTTGGTTGGAAGAGATGGTGTTGTATTTGTGTTTAAGGTTTTGTGATGATATTTGTGATTTGTGTTTGTTATAGATGTTGAGTTGTTTTGGTGTTTTTGTAAGTTTAAGATGGTTTTTTGGGTATGTTTTGTTAAGTTTGTTTGAAGTGGATGCTGGTGAAAAGAAGTGTTTTGTTGGGTGTTTTGTTGTTTTGGCCGGAATCTGAGTTTTTGGCCTGACACGCCCATGAGCACGTTCAGAGTTTTAGGCGTGTCAATTGTGTTGGAGGCAGTAGGTTTGACATGACCATTAGCACATCCGTGTTATTGAGCGTGTCATAGCTACTGTGAGATTGGAGAGTTTACACGGCCATGAGCACGCTCATGCTGTTGGACGTGTTGATATTTTTTCAGAGAGGCGGAATGTATTACACGCCCAGTGACGTGCCCGTGGTTCTGAGCGTGTAAAAGCTTCTGTGTTGTGGAGTTAGGGCACGGTCAGGGACACGCCCGTGTGGTTGAGCGTGTCATGTTTAGAGTTTGCCCTAGTTAACTCTTAACTTGATTATCTCATGTGTATCCCTAAGCAAGTGTATGTTATTATTTTTGGATTAGGTCTTGAAGAAAGTGATTTGTCATTGATCTAAGAAGTAAAAGAATCTTGGAAAAGGAAGTGTTTAGAGTTGTGTGAATTGTTATTGAGGTAAGTACAAATATTGCATTATTACATTGTTGACTTATATGAATAATGTACTTTGTTATGTTTATATCAATGATGCGATGTGTATAATGTGAAGGATATGATGACGTAAATGATTGTGTATTTGAAAGATGAATTGTTATAATGTGGATTGAGATGTGATGGAATATAAAGCCATTGTGATTGACTATAATGACTTTAATGAGGCATGTTTGCCTAATTGATAATGAAATAATGAATGAATTGTGTGTCTAATGTGTTATTCCATTTTTACAGTTTTGTTGATTGGTGGCATGCCTATTAGTAACAATCTCTTGAAGTTAGGATGGAATTGATCCTTGAAGCCAAGTTGGGTAGAAGTTTAACATGTTTTACTCCCCTTGAAGCTTGGTTGGGTCTAGTCCTTGAAGCCTAATTGAGATGTTACAACCCTTGAAGCTAGGTTGGGTTGGTTCTTGAAGCCAAGTGGGGTTGATACTTAGCATGCTTTGTTCCCCTTGAAGCTTGGTTGAACCTAATCCTTGAAGCCTAGTTGGGATAATGATAATGATAAATGTGATAACAAAACCAAAGCATTAACTCTGAAAATTGAATGACATATTAGTGTCTTTTGGACCCATGCTTGTCTTTGTTTAAATGTGATTCATTAATGGTAAAATAATTGAATAATAAGATTTATGGAATGACTTTGAAATGTCATATGTTTATATGTGTATGATTTATGAAATATGAAGGTGTGATATTATCTTTCCACCTATGAGGTTGTCTCTATTGTTAAATGTGTGACATTGCATTGCATTGCATTAAAGTATAATGTTAGTATACTTTGTACTACTAAGCCGTTGGCTTAGCGCGATAGTGGTTGATCGCGTAGGTGACAGGGTTGAACCCGAGAGTTCCTCGAGACTGAGTGAGAGTAGACATTGAAGGATTTATTTTGGGACTTAAAGATCAGACAAAAGCTGCCAATCATGTATAACTTCTTTATATTTTGTAAAGTATGGATTCTAATGTAAATATATGTATAATTGTAAATATGGATTTGAATGTATTCATATATGTAAATATTTTATAAATTCCGCCGCGTATTAAGTAAACGTATATATATCTATTTTGTTTTATATTACAAGTTAATTACTTTATTTTCTATAATATATAATGAGAAAGAATATCTTATCATCTAAAATGATTTAAATGTTAAAGAAAACTATAGCGTCCCTATATTCAGTGTACGTATATTACATTGTGGTGTTATGTAGTGTGCGTGTACAGGATGTAGGGGTGTTACACAGGGTTTTAGAGAACTTTAGTGTTTAGCTTAGCTAGTTTAGTTTGGGGTTACTGGGGTTACTGTCTTGGTTTTGAAAGTTGAATTAGGGTTTTTAGTGTTTCGAAGAATGTATTTGATTTTAGAATTTGGAAAAAACAATTTATAGTTTTATGAAGCTTTATGAAAATAAACAAAATGATTTAAGGTTTATAGAAATAGAAAAGATATTTTATAGGGATTTTGGAAAGAAAAGGATTCAATTTAGGGTTTTGGAAAATTGGAAAGCAGATTAGTGTTTTGATATTTTGAAACGATTTAAGGTTTTGAAAAGTTAAAAAGTAGATTAAGGTTTTAAGATTTTGAAGAAACAGAAACAACAATTTTAAGATTTTTGGAAAACGAGGAAATGAATTAAGGTTTTTAAGCTTTAGAAAAGGTAAATTAGGGTTCTAGGGATTTTTGAATCAAAAGAGGCAATTGGATGATTCAATCTACTGTGAAGAAAAAAAAAGATTAGATATTCATACCTTTGTTTGTTGGATCCACCAAAAATTTCTTCTTGGATGAACAAGAACAAAGGCAAGATGGTTGCCTTTGATGGATTGAATTACTTGTGTGCTTCTCTCAAAAGTCCGATCGCTAATCTCTGCTAAAAAGTTTCAAAGTCCGATCACTTTTTCTAAGTATTTCCTTTCAAATTTTCCTACCCTTTCTGTATTGTTTTTTAGTCCTATTTATAGATGATTTTGGTGATTAATCTTAATTGCTCACGGAATCTAACATTAATTAAGAAAAGGAAACCGAAACCAAATTGAATTTGGTTTTAGAAAAAATTACGTCGAAAAAATTTTACTAGAGAAAAAAAACTGCTGCGGGAAAAATTTTGCTGGCAAAAAAGTTGTTGCAGAAACCTACGAGCTGGGGGGGGTGAAATTGCCTGCGAGCCATTTCGCTCTCCGGAAAATCCTGCAGTCGAAATGGCCCAAGGCCATTTTGTCCGACCCCTTTTCGGGGACAAAATTTTCCATCGCCGATTTTTATTTTTATTTATTTGTTTATTATTATTATTTGTTTATTTTTTATTAATTATAAAAACTAAATACTAAAGCAAATATTATTTAATTAAGATAACACAGGGATTATTTTTTACTAATTAAAATATATTGGACCGGACTGGGTTAAAAATTAAGGGTCTAGACTATCAATCTCTCTTGGTAGGTAGAGTATATGAGTGGATATAGTTTGAATAAGCATGCATATGAGATAGACCATATTCAAACTCAATGAGACCTTTGACCAAGTAATGTATATGTGTCTATCTGAAGTGCAACAGTTCTTGCTCAAATAGTAATGATTTCCGAGTTTAGTACGGTAACTAGGGTTGTCATGTTATAGATATGTTAATTTGGAAAATTAAGTCCTGAGGTAAATTGACATTGATTTGGCAAGGCCAACATTTGATTATAAAATTCAAAAATCTAAAAAGGAAAACATTTTTTTACAAAGCCTTCAAGTTAAAGGAAATATGTTGAACAGTCGAACCTCAAAGGACACTCTGGGCAAAGTAAAGAATTATTTGCAAGGTTGTGAAGAAGCTACCAATTGACGTGCTGAATCATAGTTTAAAATGGATGCATCTCTGACTCTACCACTCAGGATACCAACCACTAATGTCCTCCACATCTTAAAGATAAAAGCCATAAAAACGAATATAAGACCTGAACGAGCATCTAAAAGGAACTAATGAGAACACTTCAGCTGAGCACCTCGGTCTGTGAGTCAATGGAACCACTGTAAGTATTATTCATGCATATCATGCATACATAACCATATCACACTCCATTTTTCTTTGTCAAAAATAAATAGTAATATTCTATGAAGCAATCATAAAAAAGATATGAAATCAGGGGGCATGGAAATCCCATTGCATGAGGAAGCTCCAGTAATTTTGCAAAAGAAAGTAGAAATGCATACTTGTTTGAAGAACTAGATAATCTACAAAAATCAACCAATTCCGTATAGAAAACATCATAGGTTTGAGCCTACACAGGGGGTAAAGTTTCTCCTTTTATTTTTTGAGTTTATGTATGTGTTTTATTAGTTTTTGTTATAGATTTGTGTCTTATTTATTATAATACTTATTGTTTTATTTAGGTATTTTGTTAGTTTTAATCGGTTTGTTTAGTGTTTTCATTAATTTTGATAGTTTTAGTTTATTTCAGTGTTTATGTCATTTTTTATCTAGTTTTTAGTATGTGTTTATGTTTTGTTGGTTATTGTTTATTTACTTCTTGTTTAAAGTTTGTTTGAGTTTTGTTTTAGGTTATAAAAGCCAAGGAACCAAGACTGAAGGAAAAATGGACAGTAGTTGACACAGGCAGAGGACACGGCCAAGTCACTGGCCGTGTCCCATATCAAGTTAAAGAAGAAGAGCAATTCACAGAGAGGAACACACTCAAGGGACACGGCCAAGTCAGTGGCCGTGTGCCTCCAATGAAGCTCAGACACGGCCAAGTCACACCCACTTGGCCGTGTCTCACTTGGTTCCAAAGGAAAAGAAGACTAAATTTCACAGAGGCAAACACAGGCAAGGGACACGGCCAAGTCTTGTGGCCGTGTCCCTCCAAAATGGTGCAACACGGCCAAGTCACCTCTGACTTGGCCGTGTCACTCAACCAAAGAAGAGAAAGAAGGAAAGCAACAGAAGTGAACACATGCAAGGGACACGGCCAAGTCAGTGGCTGTGTCCCTCAAATACACTCCAACATGGCCAAGTCACTTCTAACTTGGCCGTGTCCCTCATGAACCAAACGCGTAGCGGATTTTAAACGGACGATTCATATAAAAGGAAAACGAAGCTAGGGTTTGAGGGGACTGTTGAGAGTTTGAGATTGTTTTCAATCGTTGTAGTATAGTGGTGAGCTTAGGGTTTTGACAATTGTTTTCTTTGATTTTGATCACACTTTGTTTTATCTAGCTTACATTAGATTGTTCTAGCCATTGAGACATCCTTCTTGCAAGATTCGAACAAGAGATTCTTCAGAAGCTTCAAGGAGTTTGTAACTTGGTTTTGTTCTCGAACTTATTCTCTTTATTTTCATTGAAATTGTATTAACAGATATTATCATGTCTATTTTGATTTCTTTGAACATTAATGAGATGAATATGTTTGATTGCATCATGAACTAATTTGATCTAGTCTAGGGTTTGTATGGATCTGCTATGATTGTATGAATTGGTTATTCGCTTAGCTAATAATTTCTTTAGCCTTGATTGAATGAAATATTGATAATATATAATTGATTGGCCACCAATTATGTGTTTTAGGTATTAGATGATGGATTGAGAGATGAAGTCTAATGCTGGAACAATTCAATTAGGGACTTAGGTGAATTAGAGATATAACCTATTAAAAAGATTGTTTCAATTATAACAAGATTAGTTGTAAGAGGTTTGAATGCGAGAGCTTATTTCCTTAACTCAATTAATTAAGTTGTTTGAGATTTAATCTTTGAAATTAAATTAGTTAAGTGGAATAACCGTTCATACATATCAGTAGTAGAGAAGTGCAAACCCTTGACCATTCTATTAAGTGAATCAAATCATCAATTCAATTTACTTTTATTTGTTTTAAACTTTAATCAATCTGTTTTCTTTAATTGTTAGCAATTTAAATTTCTTCATTACTTGTTATTTAAAATCTGATAATCAATTAGTCACTTTAGCTTCCTTGTGAGATGACCTTGGGGCGATCACCTTTGCTACAGCTACCTCATATACTTGAGAGTGACGCTTTGTGGTAGAGCTAATTTGAGCACAACAGTATGTACAAAACATTTTAAAACTCACTTCCAATATTTTACCATGCAGGGGGCAAGGAGAAGATATGAAGGATAGCTGAAAAAAAGGGGCTAAATTTTTTGCAAAAGTGCAAAGGAAAAGAATGGAAAAAGAAGAAAATTAGAACTCTCAAAAGAGTGAAGATGCAAGAAACAAAAAGATCAATCCAGCTAAAAGAGTTGAAGCCAGGGTAAAGACCAGATCTCTAATGGATAAAGATCCATGTTTCAAGGGTAAAGACCTCATCCCCAAGGATGAAGACCTAGCTTAAAGGATGAAGATCCACTTTCAAGGGTTCCAAGGATGAAGATCCAGTTTAAAGGGTGAAGACCCAATTCCAAGGATTAAGATCCAGCTTAAAGGATGAAGATCCACTTTCAAAGGTGAAGACCTGATTCCAAGGATGAAGATCCAATTTCAAAGGGTGAAGAAGATCCAGCTTAAAGGATGAAGATCCAATTTCAAGGGTGAAGACCCGACGTCCAAAGGATGAAGATCCAATTTCAAGGGTGAAGACCTGACGTCCAAAGGATGAAGATCCATTTTCAAGGGTGAAAGCCTGATCTCCAAGGATGAAGATCCATTTTATAAGGGTGAAGACCTGATCTCTAAGGATGGAGATCTATTTTCAAAGGTGAAGATCCGATGCTAAGGATGAAGATCCAAGGTCCAACGATGAAGATTCATTTTGAGGGTGAAGACCCATAATTCGTTAAAGAATAGAACAGTTGGAGTAGCTAGAATTCTCAGCAGATAAAAGGTCAGTCAAACTCAGTCTCCAGTCTAGAACCCAAATCCTAAATTCACCATGGGTCCAAACCCAAATTATTTTTTAGTCCAGAACTCAAACTGATACGTCCTAGCAAGTGAACTAGTCGTATGAGTTATAGTCGACAAAAAGTCCGGTTATCGTTCCCACCGAGACCTAATCTAGGAGCCAATTAATCCAACTCTATCACTATTAGTTGAGCAATCAAATTATGATGGATAAAAAAAATTGAACTTAAAGTTAACTCATGCAAAAGTATCAAATAGCTAGATTTAGAGAAAATTAATCAAATATGGAGAAAGTTAGGATTCGCAATCCACCTTAACCATTCCGGATGCTATTTAATTATGGAATTCAAATTTGAGATTGGTTAGTTCTTCCTAAACGCAATTTACCCGTCGAGGCCGTAAATTCTCAATCTAATTCTAAACTCCTATCCGGACAATTTAAAATTAAATTGCATAAGCACAAACCCAATTCTTAATTCACCCTACCAGGCAATGAATCAAAAATTAAACCACAAATTAATCGTCAAGTCTCCTATCCGAACAAACCCAAGTCTAATTTGTTATGCAAAAAGCTTATAATCATGCATGAATAAATTAATCCAACAAACCCAACTACCCATCTAGGCCATAGCATAGGTAATTAAATCAATAATATCATACAAGCATTAAGATCAAATTTTGCATAAAACTCAAAAAAAAAATTCCATTAATCAAGATTAAGCATCCATCATAAGTTAAGGTTTCATGCTCCTCCTAACAAAAAGGGAAACTACTCCATAACTAGATCAAAAGAACAAAAGATAGAAAAGAAAACCATAATAAATTGTAGAAAAATTCTTTCCTCCTTGATCTTGTCCCAAAATCACGTTCAAAAGATGAAAAAGATGTACCAAATTCTTTACAAAAATCATCTAATATTTTCTCCTTCGTGTCTCTTCAGTTATGTTCCCATTCATGTCTCTTCAGTTATTTTTCCATTAGTGTCTCTTCAGTTATTTTCCCCTTTAGATAAGTAAAAGTGGCCTCCAAGTAATAAAATCCCGTCCAAACTTGACTTTCCAAAGTTACCCTTGCACAGACCACAGCCTCAAGGCGATACCACAACCTACTTCTGCTCTGCCACAACTGCTTGTGGTTCCAACTGCTTCTCACTACTCTTTCCCAAAGTATGCTCCTCAATTAAATTCCACCAAAACACCTATAAAACAAACAAGAAAAAAAAACACAAAATAAATAAAAACACCAAAGACATAAACACAAAATAGAAAATATCAATAAAACACATAAAAATACATAAAAACATATAAAACTAAAGTAAAAATGACATTTAAAACATACTAAAAACACTATAAAATATCAACTTATCAACTACCCCAAACTTAGAATTTTACTCGCCCTCGAGTAAAACCAAAACAAACAAAGAACAATACAAATAACAAACAAATATGCTCAACTCATCGCTTGCAAGCCTCCCAAACAAATTAACCACTTTAATCAAAACTTAAGCACTTTACATCATCCCATCATCATAGAAACTAAATCAACAAGTTTACACTAAGAAGTCCACAAGCATTTGGCGGTAGTTAAGTTTGAGTCAATGCACATCTCCTCAAGCAATAATCAAAGAGGTAAAAATTCATTTTTAGCTTCTGTAAGATAAAACAAAATAAAAAATAACCATCACTCTCTTTTCAGTCCCCTCTCCACTAATGTAGGCAAACCAAAATGAAGGATCAAAAGGTCTTTATTAATGAGGTAGGCTCGGGTGTAGGTTACAAATGAAATGGTTAAGCGTAAGGATATA
The DNA here is from genome assembly GCA_947685225.1 of Garcia nutans. Lineage (NCBI taxonomy): Eukaryota > Viridiplantae > Streptophyta > Magnoliopsida > Malpighiales > Euphorbiaceae > Garcia > Garcia nutans. Next base: position 26,109,275 of record CANTUV010000044.1, read on the forward strand.
GAAAACAAGAAAATAAATCATTCCATAATTAAACCTCAAAATGAGCAATGCACTAACTCAATAAACCTTAAATAACCGAAAATGCACTAACAAAAGAACACTTTCATAAACTTATTTACTTTCCCTTAACCACAAACTTACTTAATCAAATATACCAACAACTTTCCCAAAATACTTACTTGCTCGCTTTGCTTTTTTTTTTTGTTTTTTTTTCATCATTTTTTTTTCAATTTTTTTATATATTTTGTATTTTTTTTTTCAAACTACTCATACCAATAACTATTTACATAAGAACACAAAATTAACCCAATAAATAAAGAATGAAGCATATGGCTTGTAAAATAATACCCCAAGTATAAATTTATCATTAAGCTCAACATTTAAGAGTAATATACATCTTAATTTGCTCTTATTCTTCCTTACCTAGTGCAATGCTAATAAATTCAACTATAACATGCATATGCTCAACAAACAAATGGAACAACTCATTTTCTTGTAAATGGGGTGGTAGGCAAAGGCTTTTGGGTTAAATGGTTATAATAAGCTACACAAAAGAATTTTTGAAGTACGGATTTAGCATACTTTGTAGGCTAGAAGGGGTTTAAAGAACGGTAACGTAAAAGGTATGATACATATATATGAGGTCCAATGTAAATCGTCCAAAAAATGGCCTAAATCATTTCCTTCATCCTAATTCATCTAGGATTTCGCCTCAAGGGAACATCAAGAAAGTTCTAGCATTCTTTAGAAGCTATTTAAAATTTTAAGTTCAAAAACAATCTTTGACAACCGCCATCTAAAACAGGCATCGAAAGAAACTCGACAAAGCATAAACACTCATAAACTGTAAAGTGTAAAAGCGTTTATTCAATTCCTATGTGTGCAATGATAGTCATTCTCATGCCCAAATCTCATCTCTCAGCAGTCTCATCATTCAAGAATTTTTTGCAATTGACAAATTGAGCATAACATAAGACAACACTAGACTCGCACATAACAATCACAAGACATAAAACGACATCACAAAACATAAAACAAAACATTTAAATAAAAATAAACAAATCACATAAAATTACAAGGAACTAAAAACTAAACAAACACAATCCCTACCCCAAACTTAGAACAAAGCATTGTCCTCAATGCATCAATAAAAGCAGAAAATAAAAATAAAAAGAACAAAGAAGTAAAGAAAGCTTCCCTTTTTTCATTTGTGGACAAATGCAACACAACATCACAAAGGTGGCGGCGGCGGCAGCATATGTGCCTTCACGGTTGCCTCAAGTGAATCCACTTTAGCCTCCAAACGCATCAAAATATCAAACAACATCCGGTTAGTGATATCCGGCGTCTCACAAATCGAGGCGACATGGGGTAGTTCAGTACCAGCATTTGGACTATGATCCTCCTCATCTTCCACAGCAGTTTCAGTGTTGTAACCTGCATCATTATTAATCTCAACAACAGCAGGAGCATAAAGCTCCAGATTAGAACACATACGCATATCAACAAACATATTTCCCTCAACTAGCTACCCAAACTCAGCCAAACCTAAATATCGAGCAATAGAAGTGATCAAACCACCCAAGACAATATCTCCCTTAGTGGACCCAACTATCCGAACTAAACGCTTAATGATCAAAATCCCTGGATTCACTTTAACTTTATGCTTCATTGCCCATAACAAATAAAAATCATCTTGTTTTACTTGACTCTTAGAACCACGAGCATAAATAGTGTGTCCTAAAACTCGGTGCACATAACGAAATTCTCTCTTTAACCCTCTAGACTTAGACACACCCTCGACATAATTTGAATCGCTAGAGATTTCTTTCCATGCGTTATAAAAAGAAAAATGGGGAGGACATTTCAATTCACCATCATGATTAAGTTCCAAGGCATCACACAATTGAAATAAAGTTAGATAATGCTCAACATTCCCTAACCTAAAAGAGATTGCCAACTTATCAGTTTGATAATAAGAATGATGAACAGCAAAAGAACTCAAGAATTCTAATGTGATCTCTTTGTATGTAGGTGCCTTAATATTCATAAATTTTGTCCACCCTATATTAGCAAATAATGCATGCACCTCATCAAACAAAGCTAACCGTCTAAGAGTTAAATCATCCACATACCTCGTAAGCACAAGTAATCGTTTGCTCAGTACCTCATATTTTTGTTGTTGCTCCGCATCTCAGAATTCCAGTCCCTCAGGTGCACGAAAAGTGGGACACTTCTTTGAAGATTTGCTCACACCCTTAGATGAAGATGCCAAAATTTTGTTCGATTTCTTTGTAGACTTAGCCGTAACCGGTGTTTTTTTTCTTGGTGCCATTCTTACAATAACTCAAATGCAAAACAAACAAGAATGCTTACACGATGTCAAATCAAACGCACCAATAAATGAACAATTCAAGTGAGCTCTAACCAAATAAAATAATAATTTCGACCAATCACAAAACCAACGCTCAATTTATCAATTCATAGAATCTTAATCAAATAAACCTCTATAGCAAGCATAATGTCAAGTCCCCATGAAATGAAATTCAATTTCAAAATTGAAGACAATAATGAACTGCAGTAATGTAAGAACTGAAGTACACCAAACTTACAAACTTTGAATCGTGGTAAGTTGAATACTGAGCTGCTGACCTTTTGCTCGCGTAGGTGAGCGACAATGATGATCGGAACTCGCCGCGCAAGAAACAGCAACGAAGTGGGTGTATGAGAGACGGTCGATGGAGGTGAGAATGAACCAGCAAAAACGGTGAAGATGAGTTGATGCTGACCGGCGGCGATGAGCTTTGATCGGAGGATGTAGGACGACGACGTTAGACCAGTTGACGATGAAGGAGTATGAAGATGTAAGTTGGAAGTGGTGGGTGCTGTTTTAATGGTTGCTGCAAAGTAAAAGAAAAATTTAGGTTAGGTAATAAAAAACATATATATATTTTTTTATTATTTTTTATGAATAAATCTTTTTTTTTTGCTTACTAACCCAAAAACCACAAGGCAAAACCCCCAAACCACAACCCCTTTTGGTCTTGGCTGAAACTATGGGCAATCTACCCAAAATATTTCACCACAACCTATCACTCAAACCACAAGCTGGAAATCGCTCACCACAATCGGTTGTGGTGTCTGGAATTTTACAATTTCACTCAAAATTTCTAACTATAATGTACCCCTTATTTCTCAAGCTAATAACGTTCCACCATAAGCAGTTGTGGTTTCAAAAAAAATTTATTTTTTTTAGCTAAAACTTATTCTCTCTACTATTAGGACCAAATCTTAAAAATTTAAGTGACCACTTTACATTCATCCCAAACTCAAAAGCTCAAATTCTCCTAAACAAAAATTGACTCCAAAATAAAATAAAATAAAACAAATAAATCAAAATTATATACAAATAGTTCTAGTTTATAGTCTTAGCTCGACTTTATACTCCCTTTATTCCCCAAAAGTGAACATCACGAGTTCTGGATCAAACCGATTCGTGATGTAAGGTTTCAATCGATGCCCATTCACTGTAAACTTATCTCCAGACTTGAGATGCTTGATTTCAATGGACCCAAACTCCATAACTTTTGTAACTTCATACGGTCCCTGCCATCGTGACTTAAGCTTACCTGGGAACAACTTTAATCGACTGTTATACAGAAGTACCAACTGCCAGTTGTAAACTCCTTTCTCTCAATCAACTTGTCATGCCATGCTTTTGTCTTTTGCTTGTACAACAAAGCATTCTCATATGCCCAAAATCGCATCTCATCCAATTCATTCACCTGCAATAAATGAGACTTCTTTGCACTGTCAAGATCAAAATTCAAAAATTTAGTAGCCCAAAAAGCTTTGTGCTCGAGTTCCACAGGCATTGCAAATCAACATTGGAGTCATTAGTTCTAGTAGTTATGGCTTCCACCCATTTTGACACATAATCAACGGCTACTAGAATATACTCATTCCCATACGAAGATGGAAATGGTCCCATAAAATCTATACCCCAAACATCAAAAATTTCACACACAAGTATATTATTCAAAGGCATTTCATCCCTCCTAGATATATTACCTGAGCGTTGGCATCTATCACACTTAGAAACATATTGTCTAGCATCACGAAATAAAGAAGGCCAGAAAAAACCTTATTCGAGGACTTTGGCAGCCGTACGATTAGGTCCAAAATGGCCACCTACCTCTCCATCATGGCAATGCTTCAAAATACCTTCAATCTCCCACTCCGGAACACACCTTCTAATGAGTTGATCCGTACTCAACTTGTATAGAAATGGATCCTCCCAATAATAATGCCTCGCATCTACTACCAACTTCTTCCTTTGCTGAAAAGAAAAATCTGCAGGAATCTTTCTAGCTGTAAGATAATTAGCCAAATTAGCAAACCAAGCAGAAGTAGAATAAACAACACAAATCCTCTCCTCTAGAAATAATTCTGAAATTGTCTCTCCCTTATTGGTGTAAGTATTTTCTAATCGTGACAAATGATCAACAATTATATTTTCAGTGCCTTTCTTGTCCTTGATCTCCAAATCAAATTCTTGCAACAATAAAACCCACTGGATCAACCGCGGCTTTGATTCCTTCTTGGCAAACAAATGCCGAAGAGGTGCATGGTCAGTAAATACAATAGTTTTGGAACCTATTAAATAGGGCCTAAACTTCTCAAATGCATAAACTACAGCTAAGAATTCTTTCTCCGTAGTGGTGTAATTCAACTGCGGGCCTGTAAGAGTGTGACTAGCATAGTAAATCACACGAAACACTTTATCTTTCCTTTGCCCCAAAGCTGCCCCAAGTGCGTAGTCACTTGCATCGCACATCAACTCAAATGGGCTCTTCCAATCCGGCGCTATCATCACTGGAGCTGTGACCAACTTTTCTTTCAAAATTTTAAAAGCCTGTAAACACTCATCATCAAAATCAAACTTATTATCCTTAACAAGCAAATTAGAAAGAGGTTTAGCAATCTTTGCAAAATCTTTAATAAACCTCCTGTAGAACCCAGCATGTCCTAAAAAACTTCTTACTCCCTTCACAGATGTTGGTGTTGGCAATTTGTCAATTACCTCCACTTTTGCCTTGTCAACTTCAATTCCTCTTTCAGAAATCTCGTGTCCAAGCACTATACCTTCATTCACCATAAAATGGCACTTCTCCCAGTTCAACACAAGATTTGTCTCCTCACATCTCTGCAAAAGAAAATCTAAATGTTCCAAACAAGCATCAAAGGTTAATCCATAAACAGTGAAATCATCCATGAAAATCTCCATACATTTCTCAATCATGTCATCAAAAATAGCAATCATACACCGCTGAAAAGTAGCCGGTGCATTACACAAACCAAAAGGCATACGCCTATATGCAAAAGTGCCATACAGACATGTAAAAGTAGTTTTCTCTTGATCCTCGGGGGCTATGGGAATTTGGAAATAACCTGAAAACCCATCTAAGAAACAGTAAAACCTATTCCCAGCTAACCTTTCTAGCATTTGATCAATGAATGGAAGTGGAAAATGATCTTTTCTAGTGGCAGAGTTAAGCTTTCTATAATCGATGCACACTCTCCACCCCTTCACTGTTCTAGTACTCATTGTTCTCATTCTCAATCACAGTCATCCCCCCTTTCTTAGGAACTACATGAACCGGACTCACCCATGCACTATCAGAAATTGGATAAATAATACCTGCATCGAGAAGCTTGATGACTTCCTTCCTCACGACTTCTTGCATGGCTGGATTTAACCTTCTCTGGGGCTGAATTGTTGTCTTGTAGCCTTCCTCCATTAGAATCTTGTGCATACAAAGTGTAGGGTTTAAACCCTAATGTCGGAAAGCTTCCACCCGATTGCTGCTTTTCGATTCCTCAACAATTCCAGTGTCTTCTCTTCTTCTTCAGCTGTCAAAAATGAAGAAATAATCACAGGACAAGCATCATTATCAAGACAAACATATTTCAAATGTGTAGGTAAAGGTTTTAATTCCACTTGTACAACTTCCTCTTTAGGTTCCTTGGATTCCTCTGTCTTCTCACTAACTAGTGGAATTAGAGTCTCTTGTGCTGACTCCTCACTTTCAAACATGAAAATTTGTTCCAATTCCTCTTCTAACTCATCATTATTGAGCTCTTCTTGCTTCACCTCCTGCACACAATAATCAATGGTATCTAAAAACAAACACATATCATTTTCATGCATTTGGGGGTATTTCATAGCCTTCTTGATGTCAAACACAATCTCCTCATCATTGAATCGCAATGTTAATCGTCCCTCTCTTACATCAATCAATGCACCTGCCGTAGCTAAAAATGGTCTACCAAAAATGATAGGGACAATTGTATTAACCTGTATATCCAAAACAACAAAGTCAGCTGGAAAAACAAATGGTCCAACTTTCACTAACAAATCCTCTATAATTCCACAAGGAACTTTTATGGACCCATCAGCTAATTGTAGTGTAATATGCGTTTTCTTGATCTCACCTAGATTAAATTCCCTACACAAAGACAAAGGGATCAAGTTTATGCTAGCACCTAAATCGCACAACGCTTTTTCAAACTTAGCACTCCCTAATTCACAAGGAATAGTGAAACTCCCTGGGTCTTTTAACTTTGCAGGTAATTTATTTTGAACAATTGTACTACAATTTTCAGTCAACTTTACTACACCTTCCTCATCTAACCTCCTCCTATTAGAAAGGATCTCCTTAAAGAACTTGGCATAACTAGGCATTTGTGTCAAGGCCTCAACAAATGGAATATTAATGTTAACCTTTTTAATAATCTCTAAAAATCTAGAAAACTTATCATCCTTTTTCCTTTTTCCTAATGTCTCAGGATAAGGACACTTACTCACATCAATTTCACTAGAAGAAATGTTTCGAGGAAACTTACCTTGCTTTGTTGCATGATCTTCTTGACTCACCTCTTGTTGACTTACTTTCTCTTCACTTACCTCTTCAAGAATCGCCTTTTCACTCGCTTTTTGTACCCTCTCCTTAGGTTTGGGATCCTCTAGAGTTGTCCTACTTCTCAAAGTAATTGCTTGCACATGCTCCCTAGGATTCTTTTCCGAATTACTTGGCAAAGATCCTTGAGCTCTTTCCGACATAGCATTTGCCAATTGTCCAATTTGCAACTCTAAGTTCTTCATAGAAGCTTCTTGATTTTGCATCCTCTTCTCATTAGCTTCTATATACTTAGTCATCAAATCCTTCAATGAGGATTTCTTCTCCTGCAGTTGTAGTGATGGTGGAGGGTTTTGTGAATAACCTAGAGGTTGTTGCCTTCCTTGTGCATTGTTGCTCCAAGAGAAATTTGGATGGTTCCTCCACCCCGGGTTATATGTGTTGCTAAACGGATCATTGTTCCTGCGATAATTACCAACAAAATTAGCTTGATCATGACTAGAATTAGCAAACATATTACCTGTTTGGCACTCACAAAAATCACATAACGAGGCTACTATGGATGGGTTGTGAACTTGTAAACCCGCAATCTTCTTATTCAAAGCCTCCACTTGAGCAGTTAATGCGGTCATTTGATCCACTTCAAAAACACCTCCTTGCCTCCTCGGTTGAGCTCTTATGTCATCATATTGATACATGTTGGAAATCATTGTATCAATCAAATCATAAGCTTCTTCGGGTGTTTTTATATTCAAAGTGCCCCCCGAAGCTGCATCGATCATATTTCTAGCTTGCATATTGATGCCTCTATAAAAATATTGGACTTGCATCCACAATGGCATTTGATGGTTCGGGCACTTCCTTAGCAAGTCCTTGTATCGCTCCCATGCCTCATAAAGCGACTCATTCTCAAACTGCACAAAAGAAGAAATTTGATTAAGCAATTTCATAGTTTTTCCAGGTGGAAAATACATACCCAAAAATTTTCTTCTCAAGTCTTCCCATGTAGTAATAGAACCAGCTGGTTGAGAATTCAACCAACTCTTTGCCTTATCCCTCAACGAAAAGGGAAACAATCTTAGCCAAACTGCCTTATCAGGCACACCGTTATATTTGAACGTAGCACACAACTCAAGGAAATTTGAAATGTGTTGATGAGGATCTTCATTCTCCAAGCCTCCAAACTGATAAGAGTTTTGAATCATCTGAATTATCTGGGGCTTGATTTCAAAATTGTTGGCGGCAACAGTTGGCCTAACTATGGGAGGATTGACTCCTTCAGGTTGAGCCATAACATAATCCTGCATGGTTCATTGTCTTTCATTAACACCGTCTTGTATTGCCAAAGGAGGATCAACTACTCGTGGTGGATCCGCCATCTTGCTTTTGGCTTTAGCTAGTCTTTTCCTCTCACGGAAAGTTCTCTCAATCTCTGGATCTTCTTCAACTAGTGCCGATTTACTGCTTCTGGTCATACACTATTGAAAAACTTCACAAAAAGCAAACTCAAACACAAACTCAAATTAATAGACAAAAATTAGATCAACTTTCAACTAGAGCAAAGGTCCCCGGCAGCGGCGCCAAAAACTTGATACGTCCTAGCAAGTGAACTAGTCGTATGAGTTATAGTGGACAAAGAGTCCGGTTATCGTTCCCACCGAGACCTAATCTAGGAGCTAATTAATCCAACTCTATCACTATTAGTTGAGAAATCAAATTATGATGGATAAAAAAATTGAACTTAAAGTTAACTCATGCAAAAGTATCAAATAGCTAGATTTAGAGAAAATTAATCAAATATGGAGAAAGTTAGGATTCGCAATCCACCTTAACCATTCTGGATGCTATTTAATTATGGAATTCAAATTTGAGATTGGTTAGTTCTTCCTAAACTCAATTTACCCGTTGAGGCCGTAAATTCTCAATCTAATTCTAAACTCCTATCCAGACAATTTAAAATTAAATTGCATAAGCACAAACCCAATTCTTAATTCACCCTACCAGGCAATGAATCAAAAATTAAACCACAAATTAATCGTCAAGTCTCCTATCCGGACAAACCCAAGTCTAATTTGTTATGCAAAAAGCTTATAATCATGCGTGAATAAATTAATCCAACAAACCCAACTACCCGTCTAGGCCATAGCATAGGTAATTAAATCAATAATATCATACAAGCATTAAGATCAAATTTTGCATAAAACTCAAAATAAAAAAATTCCATTAATCAAGATTAAGCATCCATCATAAGTTAAGGTTTCATGCTCCTCCTAACAAAAAGGGAAACTACTCCATAACTAGATCAAAAGAACAAAAGATAGAAAAGAAAACCATAATAAATTGTAGAAAAATTCTTTCCTCCTTGATCTTGTCCCAAAATCACGTTCAAAAGATGAAAAAGATGTACCAAATTCTTTACAAAAATCATCTAATATTTTCTCCTTCGTGTCTCTTCAGTTATTTTCCCATTCATGTCTCTTCAGTTATTTTCCCATTAGTGTCTCCTCAGTTATTTTTCACTTTAGATAAAGAAAAGTGGCCTCCAAGTAATAAAATCCCGTCCAAACTTGACTTTCCAAAGTTACCCTCGCACAGACCACAGCCTCAAGGCGATACCACAACCTACTTTTGCTCTGCCACAACTGCTTGTGGTTCCAACTGCTTCTCACTACTCTTTCCCAAAGTATGCTCCTCAATTAAATTCCACCAAAACACCTATAAAACAAACAAGAAAAAAAAAACACAAAATAAATAAAAACACCAAAAACATAAACGCAAAATAGAAAATATCAATAAAACACATAAAAATACATAAAAACATATAAAACTAAAGTAAAAATGACATTTAAAACATACTAAAAACACTATAAAATATCAACTTATCAACTACCCCAAACTTAGAATTTTACTCGCCCTCGAGTAAAACCAAAACAAACAAAGAACAATACAAATAACAAACAAATATGCTGAACTCATCGCTTGCAAGCCTCCCAAACAAATTAACCACTTTAATCAAAACTTAAGCACTTTACATCATCCCATCATCATAGAAACTAAATCAACAAGTTTACACTAAGAAGTCCACAAGCATTTGGCGGTAGTTAAGTTTGAGTCAATGCACATCTCCTCAAGCAATCATCAAAGAGGTAAAAATTCATTTTTAGCTTCTGTAAGATAAAACAAAATAAAAAATGACCATCACTCTCTTTTCAGTCCCCTCTCCACTAATGTAGGCAAACAAAAATGAAGGATCAAAAGGTCTTTATTAATGAGGTAGGCTCGGGTGTAGGTTACAAATGAAATGGTTAAGTGTAAGGATATAGAAAACAAGAAAATAAATCATTCCATAATTAAACCTCAAAATGAGCAATGCACTAACTCAATAAACCTTAAATAACCACAAATGTACTAACAAAAGAACACTTTCATAAACTTATTTACTTTCCCTTAACCACAAACTTACTTAATCAAATATACCAACAACTTTCCCAAAATACTTACTTGCTCGCTTTCCTTTTTTTTTTCTTTTTTTTCATCATTTTTTTTCAATTTTTTTTATATATTTTGTATTTTTTTTTTCAAACTACTCATACCAATAACTATTTACATAAGAACACGAAATTAACCCAATAAATAAAGAATGAAGCATATGGCTTGTAAAATAATACCCCAAGTATAAATTTATCATTAAGCTCAACATTTAAGAGCAATATACATCTTAATTTGCTCTTATTCTTCCTTACCAAGTGCAATGCTAATAAATTCAACTATAACATGCATATGCTCAACAAACAAATGGAACGACTCATTTTCTTGTAAATGGGGTGGTAGGCAAAGGCTTTTGGGTTAAATGGTTATAATAATCTACACAAAAGAATTTTTGAAGTACGGATTTACAATACTTTGTAGGCTAGAAGGGGTTTAAAGAACGGTAACGTAAAAGGTATGATACATATATAAGAGGTCCAATGTAAATCGTCCAAAAGATGGCCTAAATCATTTCCTTCATCCTAATTCATCTAGGATTTCGCCTCAAGCGAACATCAAGAAAGTTCTAGCATTCTTTAGAAGCTATTTAAAATTTTAAGTTCAAAAACAATCTTTGACAACCGCCATCTAAAACAGGCATCGAAAGAAACTCGACTAAGCATAAACACTCATAAACTGTAAAGTGTAAAAGCATTTATTCAATTCCTATGTGTGCAATGACAATCATTCTCATGCCCAAATCTCATCTCTCAGCAGTCTCATCATTCAAGAATTTTTTGCAATTGACAAATTGAGCATAACATAAGACAACACTAGACTCGCACATAACAATCACAAAGACATAAAACGACATCACAAAACATAAAACAAAACATTTAAATAAAAATAAACAAATCACATAAAATCACAAGGAACTAAAAACTAAACAAACACAATCCCTACCCCAAACTTAGAACAAAGCATTGTCCTCAATGCATCAATAAAAGCAGAAAATAAAAATAAAATGAACAAAGAAGTAAAGAAAGCTTCCCTTTTTGCATTTGTGGACAAATGCAACACAACATCACAAAGGTGGCGGCGGTGGCTGCATATGTGCCTTCACGGTTGCCTCAAGTGAATCCACTTTAGCCTCCAAACGCATCAAAATATCAAACAACATCCGGTTAGTGATATCCGGCGTCTCACAAATCGAGGCGACATGGGGTAGTTCAGTACCAGCATTTGGACTATGATCCTCCTCATCTTCCACAGCAGTTTCAGTGTTGTAACCTGCATCATTATTAATCTCAAGAACAGCAGGAGCATAAAGCTCCAGATTAGAACACATACGCATATCAACAAACATATTTCCCTCAACAAGCTACCCAAACTCAGCCAAACCTAAATATCGAGCAATAGAAGTGATCAAACCACCCAAGACAATATCTCCCTTAGTGGACCCAACTATCCGAACTAAACGCTTAATGATCAAAATCCCTGGATTCACTTTAACTTTATGCTTCATTACCCATAACAAATAAACATCATCTTGGTTTACTTGACTCTTAGAACCACGAGCAGAAACAGTGTGTCCTAAAACTCGGTGCACATAACGAAATTCTCTCTTTAACCCTCTAGACTTAGACACACCCTCGACATAATTTGAATCGCTAGAGATTTCTTTCCATGAGTTATAAAAAGAAAAATGGGGAGGACATTTCAATTCACCATCATGATTAAGTTCCAAGGCATCACACAATTGAAATAAAGTCAGATAATGCTCAACATTCCCTAACCTAAAAGAGATCGCCAACTTATCAGTTTGATAATAAGAATGATGAACAGCAAAAGAACTCAAGAATTCTAATGTGATCACTTTGTATGTAGGTGCCTTAATATTCATAAATTTTTTCCACCCTATATTAGCAAATAATGCATGCACCTCATCAAACAAAGCTAACCGTCTAAGAGTTAAATCATCCACATACCTCGTAGGCACAAGTAATCATTTGCTCAATACCTCATATTTTTGTTGTTGCTCCGCATCTCGGAATTCCAGTCCCCCAGGTGCACGAAAAGTGGGACACTTCTTTGAAGATTTGCTCACACCCTTAGATGAAGATGCCAAAATTTTGTTCGATTTCTTTGTAGGCTTAGCCGTAGCCGGTGTTTTTTTTCTTGGTGCCATTCTTACAATAACTCAAATGCAAAACAAACAAGAATGCTTACACGATGTCAAATCAAACGCACCAATAAATGAACAATTCAAGTGAGCTCTAACCAAATAAAATAATAATTTTGACCAATCACAAAACCAACACTCAATTTATCAATTCATAGAATCTTAATCAAATAAACCTCTAAAGGAAGCATAATGTCAAGTCCCCATGAAATGAAATTCAATTTCGAAATTGAAGGCAATAATGAACTGCAGTAATGTAAGAACTGAAGTAAACAAAACTTACAAACTTTGAATCGTGGTAAGTTGAATACTGAGCTGCTGACCTTTTGCTCGCGGAGGTGAGCGACAGCGATGATCGGAACTCGCCGCGCAAGAAACAGCAACGAAGTGGGTGTATGAGAGACGGTCGATGGAGGTGAGAATGAACCAGCAAAAATGTTGAAGATGAGTTGATGCTGACCGGTGGCGATGAGCTTTGATCGGCGGATGTGGGACGACGGTGTTAGACCAGTCGACGATGAAGGAGTATGAAGATGTAAGTTGGAAGTGGTGGGTGATGTTTTAATGGTTGCTGCAAAGTAAAAGAAAAATTTAGGTTAGGTAATAAAAAACATATATATATATTTTATTATTTTTTATGAATAAATCTTTTTTTTTTTCGTACTAACCCAAAAACCACAAGGCAAAACCCCCAAACCACAATCCCTTATGGTCTTGGCTGAAACTATGGGCAATCTACCCAAAAAATTTCACCACAACCTATCACTCAAACCACAAGCTAGAAATCGCTCACCACAAGCGGTTGTGGTGTCTGGAAATTTACAATTTCACTCAAAATTTCTAACTATAATGTACCCCTTATTTCACAAGCTAATAACGTTCCACCATAAGCAGTTGTTGTTTCAAAAAAAACTTTTTTTTTTAGCTAAAACTTATTCTCTCTACTATTAGGACAAAATCTTAAAAATTTAAGTGACCACTTTACATTCATCCCAAACTCAAAAGCTCAAATTCTCCTAAACAAAAATTGACTCCAAAATAAAAATAAAATAAATCAAATAAATCAAAATTATATGCAAATAGTTCTAGTTTATAGTCCTAGCTCGACTTTATACTCCCTTTATTCCCCAAAAGTGAACATCACGAGTTCTGGATCAAACCGATTCGTGATGTAAGGTTTCAATCGATGCCCATTCACTGTAAACTTATCTCCAGACTTGAGATGCTTGATTTCAATGGACCCAAACTCCATAACTTTTGTAACTTCATACGGTCCCTGCCATCGTGACTTAAGCTTACCTGGGAACAACTTTAACCAACTGTTATACAGAAGTACCAACTGGCCAGGTGTAAACTCCTTTCTCTCAATCAACTTGTCATGCCATGCTTTTGTCTTTTGCTTGTACAGCAAAGCATTCTCATATGCCCAAAATCGCATCTCATCCAATTCATTCACCTGCAATAAACGAGACTTCTTTGCACTGTCAAGATCAAAATTCAAAAATTTAGTAGCCCAAAAAGCTTTGTGCTCGAGTTCCACAGGCAAATGACATGCTTTTCCATAAACTAACCTAAAAGGTGACATGCCAATAGGTGTCATAAAAGCTGTCCTATATGCCCACAACGCATCATCTAACCTAATGGCCCAATCTTTCCTAGAGGTATTCACAGTCTTTTCTAAGATTCTTTTTAATTCCCTGTTTGAAACCTCTACCTGACCACTTGTTTGTGGGTGATAAGGTGTAGCAACTTTATGCCTCACTCCATACTTCCTAAGAAGAGCTTCAAATTGACGGTTGCAAAAATGTTTCCCACCATCACTAATTATTACTCTAGGAGTGCCTAACCTAGTGAAAATGTTCTTCCTAAGGAATTGCAAAACAACATTGGAGTCATTAGTTCTAGTAGTTATGGCTTCCACCCATTTTGACACATAATCAACGGCTACTAGAATATACTCATTCCCATACGAAGATGGAAATGGTCCCATAAAATCTATACCCCAAACATCAAAAATTTCACACACAAGTATATTATTCAAAGGCATTTCATCCCTCCTAGATATATTACCTGAGCGTTGGCATCTATCACACTTAGAAACATATTGTCTAGCATCACGAAATAAAGAAGGTTAGAAAAAACCTGATTCGAGGACTTTAGCAGCCGTACGATTAGGTCCAAAATGGCCACCTACCTCTCCATCATGGCAACGCTTCAAAATACCTTCAATCTCCCACTCCGGAACACACCTTCTAATGAGTTGATCCGGACTCAACTTGTATAGAAATGGATCCTCCCAATAATAATGCCTCGCATCTGCTACCAACTTCTTCCTTTGCTGAAAAGAAAAATCTGCAGGAATCTTTCTAGCTGCAAGATAATTAGCCAAACTAGCAAACCAAGGAGAAGTAGAATAAACAACACAAATCCTCTCCTCTGGAAATAATTCTGAAATTGTCTCTCCCTTATTGGTGTAAGTTTTTTCTAATCGTGACAAATGATCAGCAATTAGATTTTCAGTGCCTTTCTTGTCCTTGATCTCCAAATCAAATTCTTGCAACAATAAAACCCACCGGATCAACCGCGGCTTTGATTCCTTCTTGGCAAACAAATGCTGAAGAGCTGCATGGTTAGTAAATACAATAGTTTTGGAACCTATTAAATAGGGCCTAAACTTCTCAAATGCATAAACTACAGCTAAGAATTCTTTCTCGGTAGTGGTGTAATTCAACTGCGGGCCTGTAAGAGTATGACTAGCATAGTAAATCACACGAAACACTTTATCTCTCCTTTGCCCCAAAGCTGCCCCAAGTGCGTAGTCACTTGCATCGCACATCAACTCAAATGGGCTCTTCCAATCCGGTGCTATCATCACTGGAGCTGTGACCAACTTTTCTTTCAAAATTTTAAAAGCCTGTAAACACTCATCATCAAAATCAAACTTATTATCCTTAATAAGCAAATTAGAAAGAGGTTTAGCAATCTTTGCAAAATCTTTAATAAACCTCCTGTAGAACCCAGCATGTCCTAAAAAACTTTTTACTCCCTTCACAGATGTTGGTGCTGGCAATTTGTCAATTACCTCCACTTTTGCCTTGTCAACTTCAATTCCTCTTTCAGAAATCTCGTGTCCAAGCACTATACCTTCATTCACCATAAAATGGCACTTCTCCCAGTTCAACACAAGATTTGTCTCCTCACATCTCTACAAAACAAAATCTAAATGTTCCAAACAAGCATCAAAGGTTAATCCATAAATAGTGAAATCATCCATGAAAATCTCCATACATTTCTCAATCATGTCATCAAAAATAGCAATCATACACCGCTGAAAAGTAGCCGGTGCATTTCACAAACCAAAAGGCATATGCCTATATGCAAAAGTGCCATACAGACATGTAAAAGTAGTTTTCTCTTTATCCTCGGGGGCTATGGGAATTTGGAAATAACCTGAAAACCCGTCTAAGAAACAGTAAAACCTATTCCCAGCTAACCTTTCTAGCATTTGATCAATGAATGGAAGTGGAAAATGATCTTTTCTAGTGGCAAAGTTAAGCATTCTATAATCGATGCACACTCTCCACCCCGTCACTGTTCTAGTAGGTATCAACTCATTGTTCTCATTCTCAATCACAGTCATCCCCCCTTTCTTAGGAACTACATGAACCGGACTCACCCATGCACTATCAGAAATTGGATAAATAATACCTGCATCGAGAAGCTTGATGACTTCCTTCCTCACGACTTCTTGCATGGCTGGATTTAACCTTCTCTGGGGCTGAATTGTTGTCTTGTAGCCTTCCTCCATTAGAATCTTGTGCATACAAAGTGTAGGGTTTAAACCCTTGATGTCGGAAAGCTTCCACCCGATTGCTGCTTTTTGCTTCCTCAACAATTCCAGTGTCTTCTCTTCTTCTTCAGCTGTCAAAAATGAAGAAATAATCACAGGACAAGCATCATTATCAAGACAAACATATTTCAAATGTGTAGGTAAAGGTTTTAATTCCACTTGTACAGCTTCCGCTCTAGGTTCCTTGGATTCCTCTGTCTTCTCACAAACTAGTGGAATTAGAGTCTCTTGTGCTGACTCCTCACTTTCAAACATGAAAATTTGTTCCAATTCCTCTTCTAACTCAGCTTTATTGAGCTCTTCTTGCTTCACCTCCTGCACACAATAATCAATGGTATCTAAAAACAAACACATATCATTTTCATGCATTTGGAGGTATTTCATAGCCTTCTTGATGTCAAACACAATCTCCTCATCATTGAATCGCAATGTTAATCGTCCCTCTCTTACATCAATCAATGCACCTGCCGTAGCTAAAAATGGTCTACCAAAAATGATAGGGACAATTGTATTAACCTGTATATCCAAAACAACAAAGTCAGCTGGAAAAACAAATGGTCCAACTTTCACTAACAAATCCTCTATAATTCCACAAGGAACTTTTATGGACCCATCAGCTAATTGTAGTGTAATATGTATTTTCTTGATCTCACCTAGATTAAATTCCCTACACAAAGACAAAGGGATCAAGTTTATGCTAGCACCTAAATCGCACAACGCTTTTTCAAACTTAGCACTCCCTAATTCACAAGGAATAGTGAAACTCCCTGGGTCTTTTAACTTTGCAGGTAATTTATTTTGAACAATTGCACTACAATTTTCAGTCAACTTTACTACACCTTCCTCATCTAACCTCCTCCTATTAGAAAGGATCTCCTTAAAGAACTTGGCATAACTAGGCATTTGTGTCAAGGCCATAACAAATGGCATATTAATGTTAACCTTTTTAATAATCTCTAAAAATCTAGAAAACTTATCATCCTTTTTCCTTTTTCCTAATGTCTCAGGATAAGGACACTTACTCACATCAATTTCACTATAAGAAATGTTTCGAGGAAACTTACCTTGCTTTATTGCATGATCTTCTTGACTCACCTCTTGTTGACTTACTTTCTCTTCACTTACCTCTTCAAGAATCGCCTTTTCACTCGCTTTTTCTACCCTCTCCTTAGGTTTGGGATCCTCTAGAGTTGTCCCACTTCTCAAAGTAATTGTTTGCACATGCTCCCTAGGATTCTTTTCCGAATTACTTGGCAAAAATCCTTGAGCTCTTTCCGACATAGCATTTGCCAATTGTCCAATTTGCAACTCTAAGTTATTCATAGAAGCTTCTTGATTTTGCATCCTCTTCTCATTTGCTTCTATATACTTAGTCATCAAATCCTCCAATGAGAATTTCTTCTCCTGCGGTTGTAGTGATGGTGGAGGGTTTTGTGAATAACCTGGAGGTTGTTGCCTTCCTTGTGCATTGTTACTCCAAGAGAAATTTGGATGGTTCCTCCACCCCGGGTTATATGTGTTGCTAAACGGATCATTGTTCCTGCGATAATTACCAACAAAATTAGCTTGATCATGACTAGAATTAGCAAACATATTACCTGTTTGGCACTCAATGTTTGAGTGCCCTCCTCCACAAAAATCACATAACGAGGCTACTATGGATGGGTTGTGAACTTGTAAACCCGCAATCTTCTTATTCAAAGCCTCCACTTGAGCAGTTAATGCGGTCATTTGATCCACTTCAAAAACACATCCTTGCCTCCTCGGTTGAGCTCTTATGTCATCATATTGATACATGTTGGAAATCATTGTATCAATCAAATCATAAGCTTCTTCAGGTGTTTTTATATTCAATGTGCCCCCCGAAGCTGCATCGATCATATTTCTAGCTTGCATATTGATGCCTCTATAAAAATATTGGACTTGCATTAAAAGACACAGAAGGAGGAAAAGATTTTTGATCTAAAATTTTTTATTGGACTTTGATCTTTTAAAAAAGGAGGGGAATTTTTTAGGACATTTGGGCTCGGAACTATTGAAATTCTTTTAGAAATTAATTCATAATCTCAAGCTGGAAGGATCAGGAGGTAGCAAACAATATACAACCCATGAAAGGCAGCCCACACTGTCTTTGGTATTGTTCAACCAGAATTCAAATTGTGGTGGAACCAACAATGGAGGTTTGATTTTCTATTGACTTATTTATGTTGACAATAGCTCCATCATTCAAATTGATTAAATTTTTAAACATACAATAGATGATTTTTTTTTATCAATTATTCTATTTACCATCTAAACTCTATTTAAAACCCTAAAAAGTGTTTTTTCAAAACCCTAAAAACCTTAATACCTGTAAAACTAACTTTTGAAATATAAAACCCTAATTACACTTTTCTAAAACACAAAACAATAATCCATTTTCTTAAAACCCTAACCAAATCTATTTTTCTAAGATTTATAGTAGCTTGTTTCTTCTAATTTTGAAACCCTATTTTCTAAATCTTAAACCCTAAAATCTTAATTTTCAACACCAAAACCTACAACCCTAAAAGCCAATTTTCAAAATCTTTCGGGGCACAACCCCCGAACCCTTAAGGGGCGCTGCCCCCTTGACCCTCGCCCGCTAACCGGCTAGCGGGATCACCGTATGGGCTCGTCGAAGGGGTCAATATTTATTTGTATATTATAAGTCTTTATGTTTAACTTCCTTTATTATGATTATTCAAAATACACTAGCTTTATTCAAAATACAAACCTAAACCCTAATTTATTCAAACCATAAATCTTAATTAATTCTATTTTTCAAATCGTCACAGTAGCTTGTTCCTTTCAAATATCTAAAGATTTTATTTTCAAGAGCTTCAATCTTATTTACTTAAACCATAAAGTTATATATTTAGTGTTTTGTTTAAATTAGATGAATGCTTTATTTATGATGAATGGTTGTTTACTTTTATTGATTTGCTTTGGTTTTAAAACATTGTAAGAGGTATGTTTCTATTATTGGATACCTCATTAAATAATTTTTATGTAATTTAAATTGTTCTTATATTTTTGGGATTAATGTAAAGGGCACATTTTCACCTTTTGGTGGGGTGTCCTATTTAGTTTTAGACCTTGGACGATGTAAGGACATTTTTTCATCCTCGAATGGGTGTCCATTTATTTGTTTTGTTTGGACATTATTGTGATTTTAATAAAGTATTTATTTATTCTAATGATGAATAATATCATTATATTTAAGAATTTTATAATATTAAGACCTACAAAGGAGGCCGATTCTAATGAACCGGGTGCTGTAAGGGTGCTGGGCCATTTCTCACCTTCCCCACACGTACCCAACTTTTCAAACCCATTAGGGGGTTGGGGATTCCTTAGGAATCGAGTCATCCACCCCTTTCTTTTTCCCAATCCATTCGGATGGTGATTCCATTTTCTCCGGGCTTAGGCCCGTGTTCTCTAAGGCCCCGACCTAAACAGTGCCGAAGTTGCAAGAACCATTCCACCGGGAGTGGGGGCAAAAATTCTTGCTCATAATACCAAATGGTACAAGGCTATGAGTAGTTATGCCATGCTCGATTTCCATACCTTGAGTGAAAGTATGGTATCACTTACATAACACAACACGGGTAACACGGGCACCCTAACTCACACACATGATGCAAATCTAATATGATGCACAAGATAATATCATGATAAGAAAGAATAGAATAATATAAAGACTAAAGAAATCAACTTCTCTTATCCTAAGTGGAGTCGCCATTATGAGCGGGGATTTTAGCCCCCACTCCTGGTGGAATGGTTCTTGCGACTTCGGCACAGTTTATGCTCGGGCCTTAGAGAACATGGGCCTAAGCCCGGAGAAAATGGAGTCACCACCCGGACGGGCCGGGAAGAAGAAAGGAGTGGTTGACTCGAATCCTAAGGAATCCTCAATCCTCAATTCGATACAATTTACAACTTATAATAAGTCGGCTCGATTTTAAAAGTCACAAACTCAACTACAAAACCCTAAACCAAGACTTTTTTAGATGGTCTGATCCAAAAAATTAAAAAATACAAAATTAGTTCAAGTTCAAAGGGCCTAAATGACATGAGCCTTGGCTCATGTCGACCTGGAGGCCCCTGGTCGACATGAGCATTGGCTCACGTCGACCTGGATGCCTAGGTTGACATGAACCAAAGGCCATGTCGACCTGGTTTCCCCAAGTTGACATGGTCCATGTCGATCTGGTTGTCCAAGATCGACATGGTTTCAATTGTTTTTTAAAATTAGTTTCCAAATTGAATTAAAATTTATTTAAGGACGGATTAATATTAGGGTTAGGGATTCTAAGTGAGGTTTCTAGGCCTATAAATAATAACATTTTAGAGATTAATAAGGGTCGGCAATGAATATTAAGAGAGATCAAACTGTAAAACTGAAAAAATGGCAATAAACAGAGAAGAACAACAGTTGCTTTTTTTGGAGAACGAAGGAAATAACAAGCAAAAATATCAAGAGAACCAAAGAAGAAGGTAGAGTCCATACTATCTTCACATTGTTCATCCAGAAATTAATTTTTTGGTGGAACCAACGACAGAGGTTTGATCTTTAATCATAAATTATTCATCCTCACAGTAGCTTCGTTTTCTTTCATTAATAAGAACATGTAGTAACTTGATCTTTGAACATGCAGTAAATTGATCTTTGTTTTCATAACTTTAATTGTTTACTTTAATTAATATATTGATAAGATGGTGTTCGTAATTCCACTTGCAGTTTTTACAAAAAAACTTAAAACTATCTAGTAGCTGTTGAGGATTTAAATTAATTATCATAATATTTTTTTTACTAAGACTTCAAGAACCGTAAATTATTTTATTGAAACTCAAAACCTTAAACAATTTTTATCAAAAAGCTTAAACCATTTCATTATTAAACTCCAAAATATTGATTATTTTTCCAAAACCGTAATTTATCTCTCCAAATCAAAAATTATTTTTTTAAGGCAGTAAGTTAAACCCTAAAACCCTAATTCCAAACCTTAGTTTAAAAAATCCTAATTTCAAAACTCTAATTATGAAACTCTAGTTTCTAAAACCCTAAGTTCCAAAAACCCTAAATTCCTTAAAACGCTAAACTTATACTTTATATTACATTATTTAATTTCAGATTTGATTACATAGTTATTATATGTTTTTGATGGTTGATTTATTTAATTTCAATGCTTGATTTATTTAATTTATCATGGATGGATATTTTCTTTATTATTATGATTATTATTTGTTTATTTTGGTGCTAATGTAAGAGGTATGTTTCCACTTTATGAGTACCTCATTATTTAAATCTTATGTAATTTAATTTATTTTATATCTTTGGGATTAATGTAAAGGATATGTTTCCTCCTTTAGGTGGGTGTCCTATT
The DNA here is from genome assembly GCA_947685225.1 of Garcia nutans. NCBI lineage: Eukaryota > Viridiplantae > Streptophyta > Magnoliopsida > Malpighiales > Euphorbiaceae > Garcia > Garcia nutans. The sequence goes on from CANTUV010000044.1 coordinate 26,131,103, forward strand.
TAGTTTTAGGCATAGATGATGTCAGGACATGTTTCCATCCTCGGATAGGTGTCCATTTATTTGTTTTGTTTGGACATTGCCTTGATTTTAATATAATGATGCTTTATTTTAATTATTGCATGTAGTATGGATAATATTGTCATATTTATGAATTTTATAATATTAAGACCTGCAAAGGAGGCCGATTTCAATGAACCAGGCATTGTGGGGGTGCTGGGCCATTTCTCACCTTCCCTGTAACACATCTATACCCCGTATACGCACACTACATACTACTACACTTGTAATATACGTATACCGAATACAGGAGTGCCACGGTTTATATTAGATAACCCAATTTTTCTCTTCTGTAATAATATAAGAAAACTTAAAGCACTTCATATTATATTATAAACTATACTAGATAAAACATTTATTCATTATGCACCGGAAAATGTAGTGGTATTTACATATATAAATACATCAAAATCAATGTTTACAAAACATAAAGTTTATACAAGTTTGGCAGTTCGTCTCTGATCTTTAAGCCCACAATCAACACTTCAGAGTCTAGACTCGACTCGGTCTAGACGAACTCTCCGGTTCTACCCTGTCACCTGCGCGATGAACCACAATAACAATATGCTTTAATGTAATACTAATGTCACACATTCATATATCATATTTCAAACCTTACATTAAATCATATTATTTATTTGTTTTACCATTCATGAATCACATTTAAACAAAGATAAGCATGGGCCTAAAAGAAACTAATATGTCATTCAACTTTCAGAGTTAATTTTTTGGTTTAATTATCACATTTATCATTATCCCAACTAGGCTTCAAGGATTAGGCTCAACCAAGCTTCAAGGGGAGCAAAGCATGCTAAGCATCAACCCAACCTAGCTTCAAGGGTTGTAACATCTCAACTAGGATTCAAGGACTAGACCCAACCAAGCTTCAAGGGGAGTTAAGCATGCTAAACTTCAACCAAACTTGGCTTCAAGGATCAAGCCCAACCCAGCTTCAAGAGATTGTTACTATTAGGCATGCAACCAACAACAAAACTCTGAAAATTGACTAACATATTAGACACACAAATCTTTTATTATTTCATTATCAATTCCATTCTCATTCCCTCATAATCATCTAGGCAAACATGCCCCAATTATTTCATTTGCATCATTATAGCCAACAACAATGGCTTCACATCTCATCATTAGAATATAAACAACCAATTGCATTGGACATACATTTTGAATGATCATCATATCTTTCACATTAAGCAAATCATAAAATTAATCAAATGTATAAACAATGTAATAAATTACTTAAGACATTTATAACCAAATGTGTTAAGTCTCAAAGTCATGTAAATGTATGCAATAATGTAGGGTTTGTACTTACCTCAAGAGCAACTCACACAACACCAAACTCCTCTTCCAAGAATCCTTCAACACTTGGATTAGGGCAACTCAATCCCTTCATAACCTAATCCAAAAGTGATAATACACACTCACTTAAAGATACACATGAGATAATAAGGCTAAGAACCAATTAGAGAAAACTCTACACATGACACGCTCAACAATACGGGCGTTTCCCTGACCGTGCCCTAAACTCACAACACAGAAGCTTTGACACGCTCAGTGACATGGGCGTGTCACTGGCCGTGTCAATCCTCCCTCAACACAGTAGCTATGACACGCTCAGTGACATGGGCGTGTCACTGGACGTGTCAATGCTACTATAACACAAAAGCTATGACACACTCAGTGACATGGGCGTGTCACTGGTCGTGTCACCCATCCAGAAAGTAGAATCATTGACACGCCTAAAGACTTGGCCGTGCTATTGGGCGTGTCAGGCCAAAAATGCAGATTCCGGCAACATCAACACTACATCCAACAAACCACTTTCTTCTACCATTATGCACTTCAACAAACTTAGCTAAATACACACATAAACCAATATAACTTGCAAAAACACTAAAACAACTCCATACATACATCAAACCCCAATTCACAACCATTACATAAACACAACTCTTACTCTTCCAACACCAAACCTAACTCCTTCTCTTCAATCCAACCCCAAAATCAAAATCAATTAAACCCAACACTCTCAAACACACCACAATTAAACATACTCATACAATCATTAATCAACCATCAAACTCAAATACAACTTAAAAGAAAACTAAGGAATCAAGTGGAAACTTACCAAAAATGATGAAACTTCTTAGATTTCCAACTTGATCCTTTGGAACTTCCTTCAATCTTAAGTTTGGAAAATAAAAAACTCTCTTCCTCTCTTGCTATTGTGATGGTCGGCCAAACAACAAAGAAAGAAGAAGAAGAAGAATGAATGGCAAAGTCAACCACTTCTTCTCTTTAAACCTCCACCAAGCAATTAAATATTAAAATAATCAAATATCTTCATCCACTCACTAATTCAATTTTCCATTTAATTAATTTAATTAATTTAAAATAATTAATTAATCTTCTTTGACTTCCATTTCTTTGACTTGTATATGTTGTATATATCACTATATATACAACATATACACTCTTCCCTTACCTCATTTCTGTTTCCATTTAAACATATACATTAAATCCAAATACAACAATAAATATTCCAAAACTTTTAGGGTATACTTTGGGATTTACAATTCTCCCCCTCTAAAAAGAAATTTCGTCCTCGAAATTACATGATCTTAAGTCTGAAACAGTTGAAGATATTGATCTCACATTGCTTGCTCATTCTCCCAAGTTGATTCTTCTCTACCATGATTATTCCAAAGAACCTTCATAATTGGCACTTTCTTATGTCTTAACTCTTTCACTCCATGTGCCAAAATAGCAACTGGTTCTTCTTCAAAAGTCAGATCCGGACTCACGTCAAAAGATTCAACGGACAAAACATGAGATGGATCTGATCTTTACCTCCGCAGCATAAAAACATGGAAGACATTATGAATTCTATCCAACTCAGGCGGCAAAGCGAGTCGATAAGTAACTGGTCCAACTCTTTCTAATACTTCATAAGGTCCAATAAAACGAGGACTTAGCTTCCCTTTTCTGCCAAATCTCAAAATCTTCTTCCAAGGAGACACTTTCAAAAAAACTTTATCTCCAACATCAAACTCTATATCTCTCCTCTTTAAATCTTAATAAGATTTCTGCCTATCTGAAGCTGCTTTCAACCGATCCCGAATTATCTTCACTTTCTCTTATGTATCTTTAATCAAATCGGGACCAATCAATTTGCCTTCTCCAACTTCATTCCAACATAGAGGCGTTCTGCATCTTCTACCATACAATGCCTCATAAGGTGCCATTTTAATACTAGATTGATGACTATTATTATAAGAAAATTCCATTAATGGCAAAAATCTGTCCCAACTTCCAGAGAATTCAATGACACAGCTTCTCAACATGTCCTCCAAAATCTGTATCACTCTTTCTGTCTACCCATCTGTCTGCGGATGAAAAGCAGTGCTAAAGTGCAATCGAGAACCCAAAGCACCATGTAAACTTTTCCAAAATCTTAAAGTAAATCGAGGATCTCGATCAGACACTAAAGAAATTGGAACTCCATGCAACTTCACTATCTCACTAATATACAACTCAGCCAACTTCTCAAGAGAATAGTCCATCCGAACTGGAAGAAAATGAGCTGTCTTTGTCAACCGATCAACAATCACCCAGATAGCATCATGCTTCTCTTGAGTCAATGGCAAACCAGACACAAAATCCATTGTCACTCGTTCCCATTTTCATTCAGGCACTGATAAAGGTTGAAGCAACCCTATTGGAACTTGATGCTCAGCTTTCACCTTCTGACAAGTGAGACACTTGGATACAAATTTTGCCATGTCCCTCTTCATACCTGACCACCAATAATGCTGCTTCAAATCATGATACATTTTAGTATTCCCAGGGTGCATAGCAAAAACTGATTGATGTGCTTCCTCCAAAATAATCTTTCTCAAACTAGAATCATCAGGAACACACAATCTATTCTTAAACCAAAGGCTACCATCGTCTCTCACATGGAAATCTCGGCTCTCCCCATTTTGACAATCTGACACAACTTTCTGAATTTTCTCATCAGCCAATTGAGCCTCTTTAATTTGATCCAACAACACCGGTCTCAAATGCAACTGAGCTAACAATGCACCATCATCACATAATTCAAAACTAGCATGCAACACTCTCAACTCAACAAGCAACAAGAGCGAATAAACAGTCAAACCTGCTATAGACTTCCGACTCAAGGCATCAGTAACAACATTTGCCTTACTAGGATGACAATCAATCAAACAGTCATAATCTTTGATCAGCTCCAACCATCGTCTTTGTCAAAGATTCAACTCCCTCTGAATACCCAAATATTTCAAACTCTTATGATCTGTATAGATAAAACACTTCTCTTCATACAAATGATGTCGCCAAATCTTCAAAGCAAAAACTATGGCTGCTAACTCCAAATCATGCATCGGATAATTCAACTCATTTGGCTTCAACTGCCGAGAAGCATAAGCTATAACTCTACCCTCTTGCATCAAAACACAACCTAAACCATTATGTGAAGCATCACTGTAAATCACATATGGTTTATCTTCCACAGGCAAAGTAAGAACAGGAGCTTGAGTCAACATTTCCTTCAACTGCTCAAAGCTAGCTTGACACTGATTTGTCCACACAAATCTAACTCCCTTTCGAAGTAATCTGGTGAGTGGAGTAGCTATCAAAGAAAAACCTTTCACAAAGCGTCTATAATAGCCTGCCAAACCCAGATTATAACTTTAGTCACTGACTTCGGTGAACTCCAATTCAAAATGGCCTCAACTTTATTTGGATCAATTCTTATACCATCTGCTGAAACCACATGACCCAGAAAAGTCACTTGATCAAGCCAAAACTCACACTTCGACAGCTTAGCATACAATTGCTTGTCTCTCAAGGTCTGCAATACAATTCGCAGATGCTTGTCATGATCCTCTTCATTACACGAATACACCAAAATATCATCAATGAAGACAACCACAAAATGATCCAGATAGGGCCTAAACACCCTATTCATCAAATCCATAAAAGCTGCAGGTGCATTTGTCAATCCAAAAGGCATCACTAAAAACTCATAATGCCCATACCTTGTGCGGAAAGCTGTCTTAGGAACATCTTCAGCTCTGACTCTCAACTGATGATACCCTAATCTCAAATCAATCTTGGAAAACATTGCTGCTCCCTTCAACTGATCAAAGAGATCATCAATCCGAGGCAAAGGATACTTATTCTTAATATTCACCTTATTCAATTGCCTATAATCGATGCACAACCTCAAAGTACCATCCTTCTTCTTCACAAACAAAACAGGAGCTCCCCACGGAGAAACACTAGGGCGAACAAACCCTTTATCCAACAACTCCTACAACTGCACCTTCAACTCTCTCAACTCAACAGGTGTCATTCGATAAGGAGTAATAGAGATGGGAGTGGTACCAGGTAACATATCGATACCAAAATCAACCTCTCTCTCAGGTGGTAACCCTGGCAACTCCTTAGGGAAAACATCTGGAAATTCAGCAACTGTGGGTATACTATCAAGTTGAGAACCCACTATTCTGGTATCCACAACATGAGCAAGATAAGCATCACACCCTTTTCTAATCAACTTTCTAGCTGCTACAACTGAAACAAACAAAGATGCAAGTTTTCTCTGCTCACCAGATACCATCACACTTCTACCATCACCGGTTCTCAAGGTAACACACTTCTTTTGACAATCTAACACAGCTCCATGCTTAGACAACCAATCCATGCCTAAGATCAAATCATACTCCTTAAAAGGCATTTCAATCAAATCACCAAGAAACTCCTCACCTTGCACCACAACTGAAGTATCACGATGAACCTTACTCACCACAACACTATGTCCTAAAAGATTTGTCACCAAGACATCAAATCCTAAGGACTCTGAATGCAATTCAGACACAGGCAAGATGGATGCACTTATATATGAATGAGTAGATCCTGGATCAATCAAAGCAAGAACTGAGATGCTAAATAAAGAAAATGTACCCGCAATAACTGCTGAAGCATCCAGCTGCCTCTGCATCACATACACTTGCTGAGATGGCCCAACCTCATCTAGCCTACTGCCTCCGGATGTAGAACCTTCTCTCTGACTGATTCTAGGTCGACCACCTCTACTGAAACCTCTGCCCCCTCGACCACCTCTGCTAACACTAGGTCGAGAAGCTGCAGTATCAGTTTGTCTATCCTCCTGTAGCTCAGGGCAATCTTTGATAAAGTGAGCTGGTGACCCACATCTAAAACATACTCCTGATCCACCCGTCTTCCAGCAAACACCCCCCATGTGTCCTACCACAATGAACACATATAGATGGAATGGATCTCTGAACCACTGGAGTCGGAGCACTCGCTACAAAAACTGTAGGTCTTGATCTCTGCCTCTGATACTGAACTGATCTACCTAACTGCCCCTGGCTCCTACTAACTCTCAGAATAAAACTTCCTCGGCCTCTCTTCATAGATGAAGACCCTGCCTTAAACTGGGATCTCCTAACTCTGGTCTCCTCCTCAGTAGCAGCTACTGCAATACCCTGTGCTCTCTTGACACTTCTAGCTGCGGCAACCAATTGAGAAAAGTCTTGGTACCGAGAACCAGCAACAATACACATAATAGAGGGCCTCAATCCCTCCTCAAATCTCCTGCACCAGTCAATCTCATTTGTAATAATTCCACCGGCATAATGACTCAACTGGATATACTCTATCTCATACTTTGTCACTGTCCGGTTCTCCTATCTCAGATTCAGAAATTCCATCTTTTTGACATCCTTATACTCCCTCGGAGTATATTTCTGCTCAAATTCCCGCAGAAAATCACCATAAGACAAAGTAGGTGGATCATCCATGGCATGTGGAACTGTCTTCCACCAATCATAAGCATCTTTTTGCAGAAGGGATCTAGCATAATCAAATTTCTCTTCAAGAGTGGCTTGCAGCTGGATGAATACCCTCTGTACTCTATCCAACCACTACTCAGCTACTGCAGGATTTGTAGTACCAAAGAAATCCTCAGCCCCAAATTTCCTCAATTTATCATAATGCCTCACCGGTACTTGTGGCTGTGGTGGCGGTGGCGGCTGCATTGGAGCTTGCCTCAACAATTCTACCACATGTCTTAGCCAAACTGGCAGAACCTCATCAGCAACTGGTCTCTCTAGCACAGGAGCAGGTGCCTCTCCAACTCTCTCAACCCTAGCTCCATCTCTACCCTCTTCAGGAACTACACTCTCAGCACAACCTTCTATGGACTGACGTGACTGAGACGCCATCACTATCTATATCTGCAACACAGCAGAATATACCTCATCAAAGATCAGAGACTCCCAGTGTCAAAACATGTATAATATTCAAAAATCATATTTTAAAATAAAAATTTTCTTTTTCTTACAATTTACCTAGGTTGAGAATCTCAAACCTAGGCTCTGATATCAAAACAATTGTAACACCCCTATACCCCGTATACGTATACTACATACTACTACACCTGTAATATACGTATACCGAATATAGGAGTGCCACGGTTTATATTGGATAACCCAAATTTCTCTTCTGTAATAATATAAGAAAACTTAAAGCACTTCATATTATATTATATAACTATACTAGATAAAACATTTATTCATTATGCCGCGGAAAATGTAGTGGTATTTACATATATAAATACATCAAAATCCATGTTTACAAAACATAAAGTTTATACAGGTTTGGCAGTTCATCTCTGATCTTTAAGCCCACAATCAACACTTCAGTGTCTAGACTCGACTCGGTCTAGATGAACTCTCCGGTTCTACCCTGTCACCTGCTCGATGAACCACAATCGCGCTAAGCCAACGGCTTAGTGGTACAAACCACAATAACAATATGCTTTAATGTAATACTAATGTCACACATTCATATATCTTATTGCAAACCTTACATTAAATCATATTATTTATTTATTTTACTATTCATGAATCACATTTAAACAAAGACAAGCATGGGCCCAAAAGAAACTAATATGCCATTCAACTTTCAGAGTTAATGTTTTGGTTTAATTATCACATTTATCATTATGCCAACTAGGCTTCAAGGATTAGGCTCAACCAAGCTTCAAGGGGAGCAAGGCATGCTAAGCATCAACCCAACTTGGCTTCAAGAACCAAACCCAACCTAGCTTCAAGGGTTGTAACATCTCAACTAGGCTTCAAGGACTAGACCCAACCAAGCTTCAAGGGGAGTTAAGCATGCCAAACTTCAACCCAACTCGGCTTCAAGGATCAAGCCCAACCCAACTTCAAGAGATTGTTACTATTAGGCATGCCACCAACAACAAAACTCAAAAATTGACTAACATATTAGACACACAATTCTTTTATTATTTAATTATCAATTCCATTTTCATTCCCTCATAATCATCTAGGCAAACATGCCCCAATTATTTCATTTGCATCATTATAGCCAACAACAATGGCTTCACCTCTCATCATTAGAATATAAATAACCAATTGCATTGGACATACATTTTGAATGATCATCATATCTTTCACATTAAGCAAATCATAACATTAATCAAATGTATTAACAATGTAATAAATTACTTAACACATTTATAATTAAATAAGTCTCAAAGTCATGTAAATGTATGCAATAATGTAGGGTTTGTACTTACCTCAAGAGCAACTCACACAACACCAAACTCCTCTTCCAAGAATCCTTCAACACTTGGATTAGGGCAACTCAATCTCTTCAAAACCTAATCCAAAAGTGATAATACACACTCACTTAAAGATACACATGAGACAATAAGGCTAAGAACCAACTAGAGCAAACTCTACACATGACACGCTCAACAACACGGGCATGTCCCTGACCGTGCCCTAAACTCACAACACAGAAGCTTTGACACGCTCAGTGACATGGGCGTGTCACTGTTTGTGTCAATGCTACTATAACACATAAGTTGTGACACGCTCAGTGACATGGGCATGTCACTGGTCGTGTCACCCATTCAGAAAACAGAATCATTGACATGCCTAAAGACTTGGTCGTGGTCATGGGTGTGTCAGGCCAAAAATGCAGATTTCGGCAACATGAACACTACATCCAACAAACCACTTTTTTCCACCATTATCCACTTCAACAAACTTAATTAAATACACACATAAACCAATATAACTTGCAAAAACACTAAAACAACTCCATACATACATCAAACCCCAGTTCACAACCATTACATAAACACAACTCTTACTCTTCCAGCACCAAACCTAACTCCTTCTCTTCAATCCAACCCCAAAATCAAAATCAATTAAACCCAACACTCTCAAACACACCATAATCAAACATACTCATACCATCAATAATCAACCATCAAACTCAAAAACAACTTAAAAGAAAACTAAGGAATCAAGTGGAAACTTACCAAAAATGATGAAACTTCTTAGATTTCCAACTTGATCACTTGGAACATCCTTCAATCTTGAGTTTGGAAAATCAAAAACTCTCTTCCTCTCTTGCTATTGTGATGGTCGGCCGAACAACAAATAAAGAAGAAGAAGAAGAATGAATGGCAAAGTCAACCACTTCTTCTCTTTAAACCTCCACCAAGCAATTAAATATTAAAATAATCAAGTATCTTCATCCACTCACTAATTCAATTTTCCATTTAATTAATTTAATTTATTTAAATTAATTAATTAATCTTCTTTGACTTCCATTTCTTTGACTTGTATATGTTGTATATATCACTATATATACAACATATACACTCTTCCCTTACCTCATTTCTCTTTCCATTTAAACATATACATTTAATCCAAATACAACAATAAATATTCCAAAACTTTAAGGTATACTTTGGGATATTACATTCCCCACACGTACCCAACTTTTCAAACTCATTAGGGGGTTGGGAATTCCTTAGTAATTGAGTCATCCACCCCTTTCTTTTTCCCTGCCAGTCCAAGTGGTGACTCCATTTTCTCCAGGCTTAGACTCAAGTTCTCTAAGGCCCTGAGCCTAAACAATGCCGATGTTGCAAGAACCATTCCTCTGGGAGTGGGGACGAAAATCCCTGCTCACAATGGCGACTCCACTGGGGATAAGAGAAGTTGATTTTGTTGGTCTTTTTATTATTCTAATCTTTCTTATCATGATATTATTCATTGCATCATATTAGATTGCATTGTGTTTGTGAGTTAGGATGCCCGTGTTACCTGTGTTATGTTGTGTAAGGGATACCATACTTTCACTCAAGGTAAGGAGATCGAGCATGGCATAACCACTCATAGCCTTGTACCTTTTGGTATATATTTGCTATGGGAACCTAAGCCTTTTAACCCAAAGACTAAAGCTCATGTAATTGGCCTAGTTACTTTCCTTAGGTTTTTACCCCAAATGCTTATTGTTTGACTGTGGTTAATTTATCTTAGCTTAAATCATGGCTTATTTGGTTTGTTCTTTTTCTAATATGACCTAACTATATTTTAAGCTCAAAATAAATTTTTCTTTAAAATCAAAAAGACCAAAGTTATTTTCAAAACCTTTCAAAATGGTATTTGGATATAAAACTTTTCCATAAACAAATTATTTTTTCTCATGACCCAAATACTAAGCCCAAAATCCATTTTCTCTAAAATCTTTTTATAATGGGCTTAGAAACAAAATTACTTTCATCCAACCTTTTCTTATAAAGAGCTTGCAAATTATTTAGGTCAATTATGGAATACCAAAAATAAATTTTGAGCCTAGTTTATACTAAGAATTATTAATCATGGGCTTGTTTTTGGCATGAATCATTAGTTACTTTTTCAAGTGAGAAATCTATTTGTAATAAACCTCTTAATTTAGTTTTAATCTAATATATCATAAAAGCTATTTTAGTTAAGATTCAAAGGATAAAAATCTAATTAATGGGAATTATCATGAACTGATTTTCATTTTTAAAATATAGCTATTGGTTGAAAGGTCCGTGGGAACTTTTCAAAAATAAAATAGCCCATGTTGGTATTTTTTTAACCATATTACCTAGGAAAAGAGACTCTTCATCCGTGTGTGGAAGTTATAAGGTTGGAAGGAACGTCCTATTTACCCTTCATTGTTTATTATTGTGCATACATGCATACATACATTCGCATCTCATATCATTGATCCTCTTTGGCTCACAGCCCTGGATTATGATAGTTCAAAAGCTTATGATAATCCGACCTATGCCAGAGACGAAGAATATAGTAATGACTCAATCTCTTTTTCACCAAAAGCAATGCAGCCCGAACAAATTCAAAGAATGGTGGATGAAGCCCTCAATGCCAAGATGGAAGAAATAAAAGAGGCCCTAGCCGAGACCATAAAGAATCAGCTAGCTACAATTTTAGGGAACAATGCTGAAGCATCTGCTAGCACCAAGAATCCAAAGGACAAAGGGAAGGCTAAGGTTGGTGAAGTGGCTTTTGATGATGACAAGGTAGTCGATGATGATGATAATGACAACTGGGCTCAATACTTCAAAGATTCTTAAGATAAAAAGAAGGAGCCAAAGGTTGTTGACAAGACAACTTTTGAAAAGACTAAAAATTCTAATGTTGCAAAGATGATTAGTGATTTAGAAAAGAAATTTGAAGAGAAACTGAAAACTGAAGAGATGTCCGAGATCGACAAACTATTTGAACATGACGAGAAGGTCCCTTATAAGTTTAAGATGCCATCCTTTGCAAAGTTTGATGGAACCGGAAATCCTCACCTCCATGTGAAGCATTATATCACTGCTATGCAATTTGCCTGAGCTATTAAGGCTTAAACTCTGAGGTACTTTATTCTCTCATTGGACCGTGTTGTCCAAAATTGGTTCAACACCTTAGAGGAAAGTACTCAAACAGATTGGGACATTATTGACCCTTAATTTTTGACCCATTTCGGTCCAATATATTTCATTTAGTCTAAAATAATTTTGTGTTATCTTAATTAAATAATATTTATTTTAGTATTTATTTTTTATAATTTTTAAAAATTATTATAATAATAATTTATAGTAATAATAAATAAATAAATAAAAATAAAAATAAAAATAAAAATCGGCGATGAAAAATTTCATCGCCGAAAGCCATTGGACGAAATGGCCTTGGGCCATTTTGCCCGCAGGAGTTTCCTGCTGGAAAAATGGTTTGGCCTCAATTTTCTATGCCAGTGCTCGCAAGCTAGCAGCCCATCATAGTTTTTGCCATCAAAATTTTTCTGACGTAATTTTTTCTGAAACTAAATTCTATTTGGTTTCGATTTTCTTTTCCTAATTAATGATAATTTCCTTAAATAATTGGAATTAAGCTTCCAAAATTTCCTATAAATAACACTAAAAAGACACAGAAACGGGGGAGGAATTTTTAGAGGGGATCAGACTGGATTTTAAGGAGGGAACTTGAGACTTCAGATTTGAGAGGAGCAACAAGCAGAACCATCAATAATTTATCAAAGGCAGCAACCTTGCCTTTGTCCTTGTTCATCCAAGAAGCAATTTTTAGCGGAACCAACTAGCGGAGGTTTGAATTTCTAATCTCTTTTTGTTTTATTTTCTTACAGTAGCTTTGTTTCTTTGATATACACACAAAACCTTGATCTATAAACATGTAGTAATGTTGATCTTTGTTTCAATGACATAAATGATCTTTTATGTTTCTTCTAAACCTCAAAAAAAAACCCTAAAAATACATTTCTGTTCTTCTAAACCTTAAGAACCCTAAAAATACTTTTCTATTTCTTCAAAACCTTAGAACCCTAAATCGTGCCTTCTATTTCCAAAAACTCTAAAAAAAATACTCTTTTGGTTCCAAAAACCTTAAATCGTTTTTCCTATTTCCAAAAGCTCTTAAAAACCCTAAACTATTTCCAAAAGATCTTAAAAACCCTAAACTATTTCCAAAAGCTCTTAAAAACCCTAAACTATTTTATTTTAATTCTTTTCCAAAATTTTCAAATGTTTTGTCAAATCTCCAAACCCTAACTTACTTTACAGTTTCTAAAAATCACAATTACTTTATAAAACTCTCAATTATTTTCTTCAATTCCAAAACCAAGACAGTAAACCCCAAACAAGTTAATCTAAACCCTAAGTTTTCTTAAACTCTAATTCCCTCAAAACCAAAACCGTAAACCCTAGTTTTCATAAACCCTAAAACCTTAAAACTTTATAAACCTAAACATTCAAACACAATATAGTAAATACAACATAATAATACAGTAGCTAAGAATTATAAAGCTAAATGTTTTAAAGTGTTAAAACCCTAATTTCATAATTTTACCCCTCAAGCCCTAATTTGATCAATCAAAGAACCTTACTAATTTCTTAAATTATAAAACCCTAATCCATTTCAATTCTCTTAAAACTTATAGTAGGTCAAATAAATAGCAATAATAATATCTTAAGATTCCAAAACCTTAAAATATTAATTAAAGAACTTTAAATAGAAACAGTAAACCTCAATTTGTATCTTTACTTGCTTTATTATTAGATTTGATTATGTAGTCTATTATGTGTTTTGATGATTGATTTATTTAAGTTCAATGCTTGATTTATTTAATTTATCATGGATGAAAGTTTATTAATTATTTTGATTGATGTTTAATATCTTTGATGAATGATTTATTTATAACGAACGGTTATTTACTTTTATCAATTTATTTTTATTTCCAAATGTTGTAAGAGGTATGTTTCCTCTTTGTGGGTACCTCATTAGTTAAATATCATGTAATTTAAATTGCTTTTATATTTTAGACCAATGTAAAGGGCATGTTTCTACCATTTTGGTGGGTGTCCTATTAGTTTAGACATGGATGATGTAAGGACATGTTTCCATCCTCAGATGGGTGTCCATTTATTTGTTTTGCTTGGACATTGCTTTGATTTTAATATAATGATGCTTTATTTCAGTTGTTGCATGTAATATGGATAATATTGTTATACTTAAGAATTTTATAATATTAAGACCTGTAAAGGAGGCCAGTTCCAATGAACCGGGCGTTGTGAAGGTGCTGGGCCATTTCTCACCTTCCCCACACGTACCCAACTTTCCAAACTCATTAGGGGGTTGGGGATTTCTTAGAAATTGAGTCATCCACCCCTTTCTTTTTTCTGTCCCGTTCGGGTGGCGACTCCATTTTCTCTAGACATGGAGTGGGGGCAAAAATCCCTGCTCACAGTGGCGACTCCACTGGGGATAAGAGAAGTTGATTCCATTGGTCTTTATATTATTCTATTCTTTTTTATAATGGTATTATCCATTGCATCTTGTGCATGAGTTATGATGCCCGTGTTACCCGTGTTGTATTATGTAATGGATACCATACTTTCACTCAAGGTATGGAGATCGAGCATGGCATAACGACTCATAGCCTCATACCATTTGGTATATACTTGCTATGGGAACCTAAGCCTTTTAACCCAAAGTCTAAAGCTCATGTAATTGGCCTAGTTACTTTCCTTAGGTTTTTACCCCAAATGCTTATTGTTTGACTGTGGTTAATTTATCTTAGCTTAAATCATGGCTTATTTGGTTTGTTCTTTTTCTAATATGACCTAACTATATTGTAAGCTCAAAATAAATTTTTCTTTAAAATAAAAAAGACCAAAGCTATTTTCAAAACCTTTCAAAATGGTATTTGGATATAAAACTTTTCCATAAACAAATTCTTTTTTCTCATGACCCAAATACTAAGCCCAAAATCCATTTTCTCTAAAATCTTTTTATAATGGGCTTAGAAACAAAATTACTTTCATCCAACCTTTTCTTATAAAGAGCTTGCAAATTATTTAGGTCAATTATGGAATACCAAAAATAAATTTTGAGCCTAGTTTATACTAAGAATTATTAATCATGGGCTTGTTTTTGGCATGAATCATTAGTTACTTTTTCAAGTGAGAAGTCTATTTGTAATAAACCTCTTAATTTAGTTTTAATCTAATATATCATAAAAGCTATTTTAGTTAAGATTCAAAGGATAAAAACCTAATTAATGGGAATTATCATGAACTGATTTTCATTTTTAAAATATAGCTATTGGTTGAAAGGTCCGTGGGAACTTTTCAAAAATAAAATAGCCCATGTTGGTATTTTGTTAACCATATTACCTAGGAAAAGAGACTCTTCATCCGTGTGTGGAAGTTATAAGGTTGGAAGGAACGTCCTATTTACCCTTCATTGTTTATTATTGTGCATACATGCATACATACATTCGCATCTCATATCATTGATCCTCTTTGGCTCACAGCCCTGGATTATGATAGTTCAAAAGCTTATGATAATCCGACCTATGCCAGAGACGAAGAATCTAGTAATGACTCAATCTCTTTTTCACCAAAAGCAATGCAGCCCGAACAAATTCAAAGAATGGTGGATGAAGCCCTCAATGCCAAGATGGAAGAAATAAAAGAGGCCCTGGCCGAAACCATAAAGAATCAGCTAGCTACAATTTTAGGGAACAATGCTGAAGCATCTGCTAGCACCAAGAATCCAAAGGACAAAGGGAAGGCTAAGGTTGGTAAAGTGGCTTTTGATGATGACAAGGTAGTCGATGATGATGATGATGACAACTGGGCTCAATACTTCAAAGATTCTTAAGATAAAAAGAAGGAGCCAAAGGTTGTTGACAAGACAACTTTTGAAAAGACTAAAAATTCTAATGTTGCAAAGATGATTAGTGATTTAGAAAAGAAATTTGAAGAGAAACTGAAAACCGAAGAGATGTCCGAGATCGACAAACTATTTGAACATGACGAGAAGGTCCCTTATAAGTTCAAGATGCCATCCTTTGCAAAGTTTGATGGAACCGGAAATCCTCACCTCCATGTGAAGCATTATATCACTGCTATGCAATTTGCCTGAGCTATTAAGGCTTAAACTCTGAGGTACTTTATTCTCTCATTGCACCGTGTTGTCCAAAATTGGTTCAACACCTTAGAGGAAAGTACTCAAAAAGATTGGGACATTATTGACCCTTAATTTTTGACCCATTTCGGTCCAATATATTTCATTTTGTCTAAAATAATTTTGTGTTATCTTAATTAAATAATATTTATTTTAGTATTTATTTTTTATAATTTTTAAAAATTATTATAATAATAATTTATAGTAATAATAAATAAATAAATAAAAATAAAAATAAAAATAAAAATAAAAATCGGCGATGAAAAATTTCATCGCCGAAAGCCATTGGACGAAATGGCCTTGGGCCATTTTGTCCGCAGGAGTTTCCTGGTGGAAAAATGGTTTGGCCTCAATTTTCTATGCCAATGCCCGCAAGCTAGCAGTCCATCATAGTTTTTGCCATCGAAATTTTTCTGACGTAATTTTTTCTGAAACTAAATTCTATTTGGTTTCGATTTTCTTTTCCTAATTAATGATAATTTCCTTAAATAATTGGAATTAAGCTTCCAAAATTTCCTATAAATAACACTAAAAAGACACAGAAACGAGGGAGGAATTTTTGGAGGGGATCAGACTGGATTTTAAGGAGGGAACTTGAGACTTCAGATTTGAGAGGAGCAACAAGCAGAACCATCAATAATTTATCAAAGGCAGCAACCTTGCCTTTGTCCTTGTTCATCCAAGAAGCAATTTTTAGCGGAACCAACTAACGGAGGTTTGAATTTCTAATCTCTTTTTGTTTTATTTTCTTACAGTAGCTTTGTTTCTTTGATATACACACAAAACCTTGATCTATAAACATGTAGTAATGTTGATCTTTGTTTCAATGACATAAATGATCTTTTATGTTTCTTCTAAACCTCAAAAAAAAAACCCTAAAAATACTTTTCTATTCTTCTAAACCTTAAGAACCCTAAAAATACTTTTCTATTTCTTCAAAACCTTAGAACCCTAAATCGTGCCTTCTATTTCCAAAAACTCTAAAAAAAAATACTCTTTTGGTTCCAAAAATCTTAAATCGTTTTTCCTATTTCCAAAAGCTCTTAAAAACCCTAAACTATTTTATTTTAATTCTTTTCCAAAATTTTCAAATGTTTTGTCAAATCTCCAAACCCTAACTTACTTTACAGTTTCTAAAAATCACAATTACTTTATAAAACTCTCAACTATTTTCTTCAATTCCAAAACCAAGACAGTAAACCCCAAACAAGTTAATCTAAACCCTAAGTTTTCTAAACTCTAATTCCCTCAAAACCAAAACCGTAAACCCTAGTTTTCATAAACCCTAAAACCTTAAAACTTTATAAACCTAAACATTCAAACACAATATAGTAAATACAACATAATAATCCAGTAGCTAAGAATTATAAAGCTAAATGTTTTAAAGTGTTAAAACCCTAATTTCATAATTTTACCCCTCAAGCCCTAATTGATCAATCAAAGAACCTTACTAATTTCTTAAATTATAAAACCCTAATCCATTTCAATTCTCTTAAAACTTATAGTAGGTCAAATAAATAGCAATAATAATATCTTAAGATTCCAAAACCTTAAAATATTAATTAAAGAACTTTAAATAGAAACAGTAAACCTCAATTTGTATCTTTACTTGCTTTATTTTTAGATTTGATTATGTAGTCTATTATGTGTTTTGATGATTGATTTATTTATGTTCAATGCTTGATTTATTTAATTTATCATGGATGAAAGTTTATTATTTATTTTGATTGATGTTTAATATCTTTGATGATTGATTTATTTATAACGAATGGTTATTTACTTTTATCAATTTATTTTTATTTCCAAATGTTGTAAGAGGTATGTTTCCTCTTTGTGGGTACCTCATTAGTTAAATATCATGTAATTTAAATTGCTTTTATATTTTAGACCAATGTAAAGGGCATGTTTCTACCATTTTGGTGGGTGTCCTATTAGTTTAGACATGGATGATGTAAGGACATGTTTCCATCCTCAGATGGGTGTCCATTTATTTGTTTTGCTTGGACATTGCTTTGATTTTAATATAATGATGCTTTATTTCAGTTGTTGCATGTAATATGGATAATATTGTTATACTTAAGAATTTTATAATATTAAGACCTGTAAAGGAGGCCAGTTCCAATGAACCGGGCGCTGTGAAGGTGCTGGGCCATTTCTCACCTTCCCCACACGTACCCAACTTTCCAAACTCATTAGGGGGTTGGGGATTTCTTAGAAATTGAGTCATCCACCCCTTTCTTTTTTCTGTCCCGTTCGGGTGGCGACTCCATTTTCACTAGACTGGGAGTGGGGGCAAAAATCCCTGCTCACAGTGGCGACTCCACTTGGGATAAGAGAAGTTGATTCCATTGGTCTTTATATTATTCTATTCTTTTTTATAATGGTATTATCCATTGCATCGTGTGCGTGAGTTATGATGCCCGTGTTACCCGTGTTGTATTATGTAAGGGATACCATACTTTCACTCAAGGTATGGAGATCGAGCATGGCATAACGACTCATAGCCTCATACCATTTGGTATATACTTGCTATGGGAACCTAAGCCTTTTTATCCAAAGACTAAAGCTCATGTAATTGTCCTAGTTACTTTCCTTAGGTTTTTACCCCAAATGCATGTTGTTTGACTATGGTTAATTTATCTTGGCTTAAATCATGGCTTATTTGGTTTGTTCTTTTTCTAATATGACCTAATTACAATGTAAGCTCAAAATAAATTTTTTCTTTAAAGTACAAAAGACCAAAGCTATTTTCAAAACTTTTCAAGATGGTCTTTGGACATAAGACTTTTCTAAAAACAAATCAAAAATTATTTTGCTCATGGCCCAAATGCTAAGCCCAAAATCCATTTTTTCTAAAATCTTTTTATAATGGGCTTAGAAATGAAATTATTTTTATCCAATATTTTCTTACAAAGAGCTTGAAAATTATTTAGGTCAATTACGAAATACCAAAAATCAATTTTGAGCCTAGTTTATACTAAAAATAATTAATCATGGGCTTGTTTTTGGCATGAATCATTAGTTACTTTTTTTAGTGAGAAATCTATTTATAATAAACCTCTTAATTTAGTTTTAATCAAATATACCATAAAAGCTACATTAGTTGGTTGAATGGATTAAAACCTAATTAATGGGAATTATCCTAAATTGATTTTCATTTTTTAAAATACAAGTAATGATTGAAACGTCCGAGGTAAATATTCGAAAATAAGATACCCATGTTGGTATTTTATTAACCAAATACCTAGGAAAAGAGACTCGCCATTCATTTATGGATGTTATAAGGTTGGAAGGGACGTTCTACTTATCTTTGTTGATTGTTTGTGCATACATGCATACATATATTTGCATCTCATATCATTGATCCTTTCTGCGTCACAGCCCTGGATTACGATAGTTCAAAAGCTTACGACAATCCGACCTACGCCAGAAGCGAAGAAGCTAGCAATGACTCAATCACTTGCTTACTAAAAGCAATGGAGCCCGAACAAATTCAAAGAATGGTGGACGACGCCCTCAATGCCAAAATGGAAGAAATAAAAGAGGCCATGGCTGAGACCATGAAGAATCAATTGGCTACAATTTTAGGAAATAATGCCGAAGCGTCTGCTAGCTCCAAGAAGCCAAAGGATAAAGGGAAGGCTAAAGTTGGTGAAGTAGCTTTTGATGATGATAAGGTGATCATCGATGACGATGACTGGGCTCGATACTACCAAGATCCTCAAGACAAAAAGGAGTCAAAGGTTGTTGAGAAGACAACTGTTGAAAAGATCAAGGCTTCTAATGTTGAAAAGATGATTGCTGATTTAGAAAAGAGATTTGAGAAGAAGCTGAAAACTGAAGAGATGTCAGAGATCGACAAACTATTTGAACAAGATGAAGAGGTCCCTTATAAGTTCAAGATGCCTTCCATTGCTAGGTACATTTTATAGCAAAGGCTTTCATTCAAACTATTTCAAAAAGATTGGGACATGTTATACAAGGCTTTCATTCAGCAATATGGGCATAATGTCGAGTTGGAAGTTACCTTAATGGAAGTTGAGTCCATTAGGCAACAACCAAATGAAAATTTTGTGGACTATATGAAAAGATGGAGAAAAAAGGTTGCTTTGCTTAAGAAAAGGCCCGATGAATCTGTTCAAATAAGGATGATTGTAAGAGGGGTGTTGCCTAGTCTTCGTGAAAGGATGTCTCATACACTCATTCGTGATTTCAAAGATCTCCTCCAAGCGGGTCTTCAAATTGAAGAATGGGAAAGGGAGAAAAATTGCTTTTCAACAAGAATAAATGAGAAAGGGAATTATCATCCTAGCAATCAAAGCACGCAAAAAGAAGTTGATATTAAAGTGACTGGTCAAGGAAAAAAATTGGGGAAACCTATATCTTGGGTTTTTAGCAACAAGCAGCAATTTTTATCAAAGGCTGCAACCTTGCCTTTGTCCTTGTTCATCCAAGAAGCAATTTTTGGTGGAACCAACGAACCGAGGTTGGAATTTCTAATCTCCTTTTGTTTTATTTTCTTACAGTAGCTTTGTTTCTTTGATTCCTTAGAATATACACACAAAACCTTGATCTATAAACATGTAATAATGTTGATCTTCATTTCAATAACATAAATGATCTTTTCTGTTTCCTCTAAACCTCAAAAAAAACCCTAAAAATAATTTTCTATTCTTCTAAACCTTGAGAACCTTAAAAATACTTTTCTGTTTCTTCAAAACCTTAGAACCCTAAATCGTTCCTTCTATTTCCAAAAACCCTAAAAAATACTCTTTTGTTTCCAAAAACCTTAAATCGTTTTTCCTATTTCCAAAAGCTCTTAAAAACCCTAAATTGTTTCCAAAAGCTCTTAAAAACTCTAAACTTTTTCCAAAAGCTCTTAAAAACCATAAACTATTTTCTTCTAATTCTTTTCCAAAATTTTCAAATTTTTGTCAAATCTCCAAACCCTAACTTACTTTACAGTTTCTAAAAATCACAATTATTTTATAGAACTCTTAACTATTTTCTTCAATTCCAAAACCAAGACAGTAAACCCCAAACTAATTAATCTAAACCCTAAGTTTTCCTAAACTCTAATTCCCTCAAAACCAAAACCGTAAACCCTAGTTTTCATAAACCCTAAAACCTTAAAACTTTATAAACCTAAACATTCAAACACAATATAGTAAATCCAAAATAATAATCCAACAGCTAAGAATTATAAAACTAAATGTTTTAAAGTGTTAAAACCCTAATTTCATAATTTTACCACTCAAGCCCTAATTTGATCAATAAAAAAACCTTACTAATTTCTTAAATTATAAAACCCTAATCCATTTCAATTCTCTTAAAACTTATAGTAGGTCAAATAAATAACAATAATAATATCTTAAGATTCCAAAACCCTAAAATATTAATTAAAGAACTTTAAATAGAAATAGTAAACCTCAATTTGTATCTTTACTTGCTTTATTTTTAGATTTGATTATGTAGTCTATTATGTGTTTAGATGATTAAATTATTTAAGTTCAATGCTTGATTTATTTAATTTATCATGGATGAATTTTTATTATATATTTTGATTGATTTTTAATATCTTTGATGAATGATTTATTTATAACGAATGGTTATTTACTTTTATCAATTTATTTTAATTTCCAAATGTTGTAAGAGGTATGTTTCCACTTCGTGGGTACCTCATTAGTTAAATATCATGTAATTTAAATTGCTTTTATATTTTTGACCAATGTAAAGGGCATGTTTTCTACCTTTTTGGTGGGTGTACTATTAGTTTAGACATGGATGCTGTAAGGACATGTTTCCATCCTCGGATGGGTGTCCATTTATTTGTTTTGCTTGGACATTGCTTTGATTTTAATATAATGATACTTTATTTCAATTGTTGCGTGTAATATGGATAATATTGTTATACTTAAGAATTTTATAATATTAAGACCTGTAAAGGAGGCCAGTTCTAATGAACCGGGCGTTGTGAGGGTGCTGGGCCATTTCTCACCTTTCTCACACGTACCCAACTTTTCAAACCCATTAGGGGGTTGGGGATTCCTTAGGAATTGAGTCATCCACCCCTTTCTTTTTCTCAGCCAGTCCGGGTGGCGACTCCATTTTCTCTGGACTTAGGTCCGTTTTCTCTATGACCCTGAGCCTAAACAGTGCCGAAGTCGCAAGAACCATTCCACTGGGAGTGGGGGCAAAAATCTCTGCTCACAGACATGTTATACAAGGCTTTCATGGGCTGGAAGTTACATTAATGGAAGTTGAGTCCATTAGACAAAGGCCAAATGAGAATTTTATGGACTATGTGAAATGGTGGAGAAATAAGGTTGTTTTGCTCAAGAAGAGGCCCGATAAATCTGATCAAATAATGATGATTGTGAGAGGGGTGTTGCCTTGTCTTCATGAAAGGATGTCTCATACACTCATCTGTGATTTCAAAGATCTTTTGCAAGCTGGCTTGCAAATCGAAGAGTGGAAAAGGGAGAAGGGCCGCTTTTCGGCAAGAAGGAATGAGAAAGGAAATTATCAGCCTAGCAATCGAAGTACACAAAAGGAAGCTGATGTTAATGCCACTAGTCAAGGAGGAATGAGGCAGTTTTCAGAATTAGGGAAGCCGCTGTCTTGGGTTCTCAATAAGCTACAAAAGAAGGGATTGCTACAACCCTTGACTCCTTGTCCTTTGCCTAATCCTCTTCCACCTAACTTTGATACTTATGCATTTTGCCAATTCCATCAAAGGCCTGGACACGAAATGGACAATTGTATGAAGTTGAGGCATGAGATCCAGAATCTAATTGACAGTGGTAAGCTACCTGAGCCAGACAAGCCCAATACCAGGAACAATCTTTTGCCTAAATTTGGAAGAGTGCCACCACCAGCAACCTTCATGGTAGGAAAAGGATTCAAAGAAGATTTTGTTTTATCATCCTTTCAAGATGGAAATATTGAAGATGTGAAAGGGAAAGAAGCTTAACTCAACAAACTTTCCTTAACTTGAATGTTGCTTTTTAATTTTACTTTCTTTAATATTTAATTCGAACAATCGTGTTATTCAAATTTAAATTTGTTTGAATTAATTACTTTCATCAAAATTTTTGTTGGTCTTTGTTCATTTTGGTGCTCAACCAATGATGAATCTAGCTTGATAATTCATGAATTAATATATTTATGTGTCATGACTTGAATGACTTTACTAGGTGAGGGAATTGCTCTACAACATTGAGTTGTATATGCTTACTTAGAGAGGACTCCTGCATAATTATGTTTGTTTAGGTCCTAGTCAGTCTTAGAACATGCTTTGACAAACTTTTGAGATGAAATTGAACTCTACTTATTTAAGGAAGAGATGATCTAGGCATTGTTTGACAAGCCAACAACTAGTTTCCACCCTATTAAATATCAATCACTAGTTGTCCCTTTGAGCCTTCATGAAATTTTAGCTTTCTTTTCATTGGCTTACAAACCCCAACAACCTACCCTGAGCTGTTGTGATACTTTTGACAAGTCTTATGATCACTAAGGTGAAGAGGCAAGAAGATCAAAGAAAGAAATGAATGGTCAAGACCATAAGGATAGTTGATGTTCTCACGACCATAAGGGTAGTTGAAGTTCACCTAATATCTCCAATCTATCAAGATAACATCAGAGTAACAAATGACTTATCCCTGTTAAAGGAGATTTATGTCACCCCACTCATCCATTATTAGAAACCCAAGTTGGTATAAACAAGATAACCCTTTTAGAGATAGAACAAAAAAAAGAAAATAAGAAGAAAAAAAAAAGAAAAAAAAGAAAAGGAAAAAGGACAAAAGAAAAAGAAGATAAAAAATAAGATAAAAAAAGATAAAATCTAAAAGGTGGTTCAGAAAGCCAACTGAGTTCTCTTTTACCTAAAGCAACAAAATTTTTCCATTTGGTTTATAAGGATAGTTTGACTTGAATTGGTTCAATCCAAGCAAAGAGTCAATCAAAATCGGAGAAAAAGGAGAAAATTCATCCAGTTCTTGAAAGTCCTGTACTTAACAGTCCTACAAAAAAGAAGAACAAAATGATAAAATGCTCAAAGAAAAGAAGGAGTAAGAAAAAGAAAGAGATAAAGAAAAGAGAAAAGAAAGAAATAAATATAGGTACCAAAATTTTTACAAAGGCAAAGACTGTCCCAATCAAGATCCAGATTAACGCCAAGAAGATGGGAGAACGTTCAAAGCTCTATCTTTTCATGCTCCCAGCTGCCTAAAGTTCAAACAAGAAATTTTTAGTGTGAGGGTTTGTACATTGTGTCACATCGACTCCAACTTACAAATGACCTTCATTTAACCCATGTCCCTTAAAGACCCCATTTCAAGCCTGTCAAAGACCTGTTGATCTCTCTTTGTAGGTAGAGTCTATTAGTGGAGATAGTTTGGGTAAGCATGCATATGAGATAGACAATATTCAAACTTAAATGAGAATTTTTACCAAGTAATGTGTATGTGCCTATCTGAACTACAACAGTTCTTGCTTAAATAGAAATGATTCCCGAGTTTAGTATGGTAACTAGGGTTGTCATGTTATAGATATGTTAATTTGAAAAATCAAGTCCTGAGGTAAATTGACATTAATTTGTCAAAGCCAACATTTGATTTCAAATTCAAAATTCAAAATTGAAAATTGAATATATATATATATATATACAAAGCCTTCAAGTTAAGGGGAGTATGTTGAACTATTGAACCTCGAAGGTCACATTGGGCAAAGGAAATGATTGCTGCCAAGGTTATGAAGAAGAAACCAATTGACATACTGAATCATAATTTGAAATGGATGTATCTCTGCTGTTTGGGGCCTCCATTA
Organism: Garcia nutans; assembly: GCA_947685225.1. Lineage (NCBI taxonomy): Eukaryota > Viridiplantae > Streptophyta > Magnoliopsida > Malpighiales > Euphorbiaceae > Garcia > Garcia nutans. The sequence goes on from CANTUV010000044.1 coordinate 26,155,909, forward strand.
TTCATATTTTCAACATATTGAAGATAAAAGCCATACATGTGAAGCATTGTGTCATTCCAATGCAAGACCTGAAAGAGCATCTTAAAAGAACCAATGAGAACACTTCTGTTGATCACCTCGGTCTGTGAGTTGATGGAACCACTATAAGTATTACTCATTCATATCATGCATACATGAGCATATCACATGGCATTTTTTTCTTGTATTACCTGTTCTTTGTCAAAATGAACAGCAAACACTCTGTGAAGTAAAGAATCAAAAGAAGATATCAAATCAGGGGGCATGTAAAGCCCATTGCTTGAGAAAGCTCCAGTAATTTTGCAAAGAGAAGAAATGCATGCTTGTGAGAAGAACTAGACAACAAAAACATAAATGAAAGCTTGCATGGAAAAAATCTTTGGTTTGAGCCTACACAGGGGGCAAAGTTTCTCCTTTTCAATTTTTTAAGTTTATATACCAAACATTTTCAAACTCACTTGCAAATATTTCGCCATTTTGCAAAAGGAAGAACAAAAGAATGGAACAACCAGTTAAGCCAGAATCCTCAACTGATAAAAGGTCAGTCAAATCCAACTCAGTCACTGGTCCAAGTACCCAAATCCAATCCAGTTTCGGGTCCAAGTACCTAATCTCAGGTCCATACAGCCAAATTTAATTCAGTCATGGGTCCAAGTACACAAATCCAATCCAATTTCGGGTCCAAGTACCCAATATCAGGCCAAGCACCTATTAGTAAATCGAGAAGAATCTGCAACCCTTTTTGCCGCAGCGGAAAACAAGAATTATCTTTCGATTTATTCCCAGGATCCATGTGATCCATTCAGTTCGATAAAAGAGATTCGAAACTAACCTTTTGTGTAGCTTCAAATTGATTAACAGATGCTGCCTTCTGAAGACGAACACCCTCTAGCGAAGTCCACACGAACGTACGCCGGTCTGAGTGCTAGCTCACCAACGGCAGTGGCTGAACCTTTTTTCAAAAATGAAACTAGGGTTTTTAGGTTTTCCTCTTCTTCCATTTTCTTTCAAAACAAATAATGATCAGATCGTAATCCCTCTAGCCCTTTTAAAACCGTTTAAAAGACTTTCCTTGTCAAAACCCTAACTGTCCATATCCTATATGGACCCACGTTTTTAATAATTATTATCTAATAATAATTATTATAACAATATTATTATTAATATCTAATAATAATAATACTAATAACAATAATAAAAATATAATTATTATTATTTAAGTACAGCCTACGTTCTATGTGTGTGACCCGATAGGCTCATATTAACTAGTAGTGTATTTCAATCTCTATTGAAATGAACAAATCATAATTGGCTCAAGCAAGACATTACGACTACCCAATTAATCATGAGAATCATTATAAATGAAAACCTGAAATAGTACATGCATTAATCCCTTTGTCACACGATATCTAGTTTGAACATAAGTCATAGTAAATGTCATACTTATATTGTCCAAACTTATGATTACTCGATCTCCAAGTTAACTGATAAACAAATAAGATTGATCTTATATCAACTTATTTGAGCATGGCCATGCATTTCTCAGTTACACTTATCGAGGGGCCCAGAAGATATCTCTCTCATAGAGAGGGACAAATTCCATCTTGATTTTTCATTTTCCTCTACATAATTTATACCATGTTCAAGCATAACCTTTATAATTATCTAGTTACAGATAACGTTTGATCATATCAAAACTTAATATTCCTTATGTTGGAAACTATGACAATCTCAAGTCAAAGGATTAAATGAAAACTATTATGAGATACACTTATGACATTAAACCATGAAGTGATATCTATGTGGGTCTATCCAATACACTGTTCTCTAACATGTATCCATAATATTGATTTGTATCTTCAAACCTATAATTATCTTATGATTATCAAATCAATATTACACTAGTTATATTTTTTATTATCTCCATAACAATAATAAACCAGGGATATAATCATTATTATATATAACATGCAAACATAACAATGATAATAAAAAATTCTTTATTAATAACAAAATGAATAACATTAAGGTCCAAATCAATGGCCTAGGGCATATACACTAACAGTCTCCCACTTGCACTAGGCCTAGTCTAACAAATATCTCATGCCCATAGACCTAGTGTGCTGATCATGCTTGACCCGCGAGAGAGGCTTTGTCAATGGATCTGCTATGTTGTCATTTGTGTCAACTTTGCATATCTTGATATCACCTCTATCAATGATGTCTCGAATTAGGTGAAATCGCCTGAGTATATGCTTAGATTTCTGATGGGACCTTGGCTCTTTTGCTTGCGCTATGGCACCATTGTTGTCACAATAGATAGCCATAGGATTAGCAATGCTAGGCACCACTCCAAGCTCAGTGATGAATTTCTTCAGCCAAACTGCTTCCTTAGCTGCATCTGATGCTGCTATATACTCAGCTTCTGTTGTAGAATCTGCTACTGTGCTCTGCTTGGAACTTTTCCAAGTAATGGCTCCACCATTCAATGTAAATACAAAATCTGAGTGCGATTTGTAATCATCTATATCAGTTTGGAAACTAGCATCTGTGTAACCATTTACAACTAGCTCATCTTCCAAACCTCCATAAACCAAGAAAGCATCCTTAGTTCTTCTTAGATACTTAAGAATGTTCTTAATAGCTGTCCAGTGACCCTCACCAGGATCAGCTTGATATCTACTTGTTGTGCTCAAAGAATATGAGACATCAGGTCTAGTACATAGCATGGCATACATAATAGATCCAATAGCAGAAGCATAAGGGATCTTATTCATTCTATCTCGCTCATCAGATGTCTTAGGACATTGATTATTGCTAAGATGAATACCATGTGACATAGGCAAAAATCCCTTCTTGGAATCTTGCATGTTGAACCTCTTCAACACTTTGTCAATGTATGTACTTTGACTTAAGCCAATTATCCTTCTAGATCTATCTCTATAGATCCTTATACCAAGGATATATGCAGCCTCACCCAAGTCCTTCATTGAAAAAGAATTCCCTAACCAATCTTTAACCTTTTGTAAAGTGGGGACATCATTTCCAATGATCAATATGTCATCTACATATAGGACTAAGAACATGATAGCACTCCCACTAACCATCTTGTAAACACATGGTTCATCTTCATTTTGAATGAAACCAAAGTTCTTAACTGTTTCATCAAAACAAAGATTCCAGCTTCGAGATGCTTGCTTCAATCCATAAATGGACCTTTGAAGCTTGCAAATCTTCCCAGAATTCTCAGGATTTACAAAACCCTCAGGTTGTGTCATGTACACATCCTCGAGTAAATTTCCATTAAGGAAAGCGGTTTTGACATCCATTTGCCATATCACATAATCATAATATGCAGCAATGGCAAGGAGAATCCTAATAGATTTAATCATAGCAACTGGAGAAAAGGTTTCATCATAGTCTATACCATGAGTTTGTTTGAAACCTTTAGCAACCAACCTTGCTTTATAGGTTTGCACATTTCCATCCATGTCAATTTTCTTCTTGAAAATCCATTTGCAACCAATAGTCTTAATACCTTCGGGAGGATCAATTAAGGCCCAAACTTGGTTGTCAAACATGGACTGCATCTCAGAGTTCATGGCTCCAAGCCATTTCTCTGAATCTGGACCTGACACAGCTTCAAGATAGGTAGTTGGCTCATCTTGATCTATGAGCAAAACTTCATGACTTTCAGTCATGAGAAATCCATATCTCTCAGGCTGATGACGCGGTCTATCAGATCTGCGCAGAACTTGTGTAACATTTTCAGTTTCCACAATGGCTTGTGGTTCTGAAACTGTTTCTACAGGCGGTTCAATATCTTCTTGTGGTTCTATAAATTCATCTAATTGAACTGTACTCCCACTAGTTCTTTTAGAAATGAATTCCTTTTCCAAAAAGGTTCTATTTCGAGCAACAAACACTTTGTTCTCAGATGGAATATAGAAATAATATCCTTTAGTTTCCTTAGGATATCCCACAAAGATACATTTAGCAGATTTTGGAGCTAACTTATCTGAAACTGGTCTTTTCACATAAGCTTCACAACCCCAAATCTTAAGAAAAGACAAACTAGGTGTTTTGCCAGTCCATATCTCATATGGCGTCTTTTCAACCGCTTTAGATGGTACACGGTTTAAAACAAAAGCAGCTGTCTCCAAGGCATAACCCCAAAACGATAATGGAAGATCTGCTTGACTCATCATAGATCAAACCATATCTAATAAAGTTCGATTTCTTCTTTCAGAAACACCATTCCACTGTGGAGTTCCTGGAGGAGTTAATTGTGAAACAATTCCATAATTTCTTAGATGTTCGTCAAACTCTTGGCTCAAAAATTCACCACCTCGATCAGATCGAAGTGCCTTAATAGTTTTACCAAGTTGATTTTGTACTTCATTTTGAAAAGTTTTGAACATTTCAAAAGCCTCATGCTTATGTTTCATTAGGTAGACATAGCCATACATATTGAAATCATCAGTAAAAGTAATGAAGTAATTATATCCTCCTCTGGCACTAATGCTTAACGGGCCACATACATCTGTATGTACTAGTCCTAGCAAGTCATTAGCCCTTTCACCTTGTCCGATGAAAGGATTCTTTGTCATTTTGCCAAGTAAACAAGATTCACATTTATCAAATGATTCAAAATCAAATGAATCTAATAATCCATCTTGATGGAGTTTAGAAATGCGTTTCTCATTTATATGGCTAAGACGACAATGCCATAAAAATGTAGGGTTTAGGTCATTTAGCTTAATTCTCTTAGAGTTTATGTTATAAATATGATTCTCCCTAGAATCATCTAAGTCAAGGACATAAAGGCCATTAAAAGATCTTGTAATACATAAAGCAAATCATCTTTATCAAAAATAGAACAGGTCTTATTTTTAATTAAAAATGAAAAACCTTCATCATCCAAAACTGAAACTGAAATAAGATTCCTACTCAGAGTAGGAACATAATAGCAATTGTTCAAATTTAACAAAAAACCATTAGGCATATGAAGTTCATAAGATCCTACAGCTAGTGCAGCAACTCTTGCTTTATTCCCAACTCGTAGGTCAACTTCGCCCCTTTTCAGTGATCTACTCCTTTTGAGTCCCTGCACATTTGTACAAATGTGAGAACCACATGCAGTATCCAATACCCATGAAGTAGAAGCAGATAAGTTAATTTCTATAACATATATACCTGAAGATGTAGTCGCACTACCCTTCGATTTCTTCAATTCAGCCAAATAAAGTGGGCAATTTCTTTTCCAATGCCCAGGCTCCTTGCAATGGTGACAAGTTCCTTCCTTAGGAATAGGTGCCTTGGGTTCTTTTGGCTTGGGCTGTCCCTTAGGCTTTGTAGCAACTATTGCTTTACCCTTTGCCTTGCCTTTCTTCTTCATAGGCTTACCCTTATTGACATTCAATACATGGGTAGCCTTAGTGGGCTTTTTGATATTCCCTTCAGCAGTTTTGAGCATACCATGTAGCTCAGGAATGGACTTTTCCATGTTGTTCATATTATAGTTCATAACAAAATGTGAAAAAATGTTGGGCAAAGAATGAAGGATCAAATCTGTGGAGAGTTCTAAACTCAAGGGATATCCAAGTCGGGCAAGGTGATCAATGTAGCCCTTCATTTTCAAAACATGAGCACTAACCGATTCGCCCTCTGACATCTTGCAGTCAAATAATGCAACAGTAGTGTCGAATCTATCCTACCTAGCTTGCTGTTGGAAAGCTTGTTTGAGATGGACACTCATCTCATAAGCCTCCAAGTGTTCCAGATCCTTCTGAAGTTCTGGACACATAGTAGCAAGCATAAGACATCCAATGTCATTGGAATCATCCATATGCTTCTTATGCTTGTTCATATCAGCATTAGAAGCATTAGCAGGAGGTGGCTCAGGGACAGCTTCATCAAGCACATAGGACTTCTTTTCTTGTTTGAGAACAATTCTCAGGTTCCTAAACCAATCAACAAAATTAGTCCCATTCTCTTTCAGTTTTTCCTTCTCAAGGATGGATCGCAGTGATAAAGTGGAGTTATTGTTGGTAGTCATTTCAATCTACAAAATATGCAAATTTTAATTAATAAAAGGTGATAAGTAATTAAAATCCCACTAAAATATAACCCTCAATCATCACAATGACATTTTAGTGGGCTAAGATCCAATTTTTACTTAATATTAAGTCAGCTTTGGCATGACACTTAAAATCAAGTTATTATGGTAGGTAACCCCTTACCAATTACATCACATGTAACTCTTAGATAATATGGGATCATGACATCATATGTCATAGCATGTTATACCCCATCTAATGCCTTAGGCCCAAAACCATTTTGATAGCCTAATTAAGTCTAACCAATTTTAAACGCATGAGCAGCACCATTACTCATCATATCTTACTAGGATAACCTAAAGTACTTTGCTTTGGCAAAATCTACATTTAGGTGATCTTAGCCTTGATAAGTGTTTAAGATATGGATGGCATTAAAACTTAGATTAATAGTGAGGGTTCATTCCATTTAATTTTGAAAACATATTAAAATTAACATTTATATATCACATCCTATATGCATATATAAACTATCAAACATGACATCTCATACATATTCGATAAAAATAAACGTGACATAGTATGGCCAAACTAGATATGATCTTCATGAGACCAAATGAAGATCATATAGGCAACCCTAGGTGAAAAGAAAACCTATCTATTACAACATTTGCAATAGTACATTTCTTCATATCTTGAAAGGCAACTTCATCTCCATGGAATTTTTCATCTTATTCTCCAGGCTTGAGTCTTCATTATTACATTAATAATAAAAACTAAATACTAAACTAGTAATAATAAAGTTACAAAAATAAACGACACGCAGGCCGTATTTATAATCCAAAGATATGAATAAACAATCACATAGATCGTAAAGCCATACTATGCACCATGCCAAGACATCAAATAATCATAGCATATTTCATATAAACATCTTAAAATAACCAAATAAGTTGACATTCATAATGTCACCGGAACGAACTATAAGACGCTGCGCACACGGCGGTCCCGCTGGCCGGTCAGCGGGCAGGGTTCCGAAGGGGCAGTGCCCCTGGGCGGGGTCGAAGGGCAGCGCCCCTCGAAGCTAAACAGAATCATTAATCCAATTAATTATTTTCTGTCAAAACCCTTATTCTGTCAATCATATTAAACAGAATATAATAACAATCTATTAATCATATTAACAGAGAACTATTACAAGAAACCTTAGAAAACGATTTACTCAATAATCATATTAATCAAAATCGAAATCTATGTATACATTCAATATGAATAAACGAATTGAATTAATCATATTAACCCTAATTCGAAACCATAACAGATTGCATACCAACCCTAATTCGACTTCACAGAATTGTATCTTATACAACTGGTCATCTTTGACATCATATATCAACAACGATTTAGGTTATATCTCATATAACAGATTCAAATCATCATCAAATGATAAAACGAATCCAATCATGCCATTCAAAAAACAATAGATCACATCAACACATCAACATGGCATATTTCGAATTAAATGGAATCAACAAGGGGCTCTGATACCACTGTTAGTAAATCGAGAAGAATCTGCAACCCTTTTGTGTAGCAGCGGAAAACAAGAATTATCTTTCGATTTATTCCCAGGATCCATGTGATCCATTCAGTTCGATAAAAGAGATTCGAAACTAACCTTTTGTGTAGCTTCAAATTGATTAACAGATGCTGCCTTCTGAAGACGAACACCCTCTAGCGAAGTCCACACGAACGTACGCCGGTCTGAGTGCTAGCTCACCAACGGCAGTGGCTGAACCTTTTTTCAAAAATGAAACTAGGGTTTTTAGGTTTTCCTCTTCTTCCGTTTTCTTTCAAAACGAATAATGATCAGATCATAATCCCTCTAGCCCTTTTAAAACCGTTTAAAAGACTTTCCTTGTCAAAACCCTAACTGTCCATATCCTATATGGACCCACATTTTTAATAATTATTATCTAATAATAATTATTATAACAATATTATTATTAATATCTAATAATAATAATAATAATAATACTAACAACAATAATAAAAATATAATTATTATTATTTAAGTACAGCCTACGTTCTATGTGTGTGACCCGATAGGCTCATATTAACTAGTAGTGTATTTCAATCTCTATTGAAATGCACAAATCATAATTGGCCTCTAGCAAGACATTACGACTACCCAATTAATCATGAGAATCATTATAAATGAAAACCTGAAATAGTACATGCATTAATCCCTTTGTCACACGATATCTAGTTTGAACATAAGTCATAGTAAATGTCATACTTATATTGTCCAAACTTATGATTACTCGATCTCCAAGTTAACTGATAAACAAATAAGATTGATCTTATATCAACTTATTTGAGCACGGCCAATCATTTCTCAGTTACACTTATCGAGGGGCCCAGAAGATATCTCTCTCATAGAGAGGGACAAATTCCATCTTGATTGTTCATTTTCCTCTACATAATTTATACCATGTTCAAGCATAACCTTTATAATTATCTAGTTACAGATAACGTTTGATCATGTCAAAACATAATATTCCTTATGTTGGAAACTATAACAATCTCAAGTCAAAGGATTAAATGAAAACTATTATGAGATACACTTATGACATTAAACCATGAAGTGATATCTATGTGGGTCTATCCAATACACTGTTCTCTAACATGTATCCATAATATTGATTTGTATCTTCAAACCTATAATCATCTTATGATTATCAAATCAATATTACACTAGTTATATTTATTATTATCTCCATAACAATAATAAACCAGGGATATAATCATTATTATATATAACATGCAAACATAACAATGATAATAAAAACTTCTTTATTAATAACAAAATGAATAACATTAAGGTCCAAATCAATGGCCTAGGGCATATACACTAACAGCACCCAAATTCAATCACTGGTCCAAGTACCCAGTCACGTGTCCAAGTATCCAAATCCAATCCAATTTTGGGTCCAAGTACCCAATCTCGGGTCCAAGCACCCAAATTCAATTCAGTCACGGGTCCAAGTATCCAATCTTAGGTCCAAGCACCCAAATCAAATTTAATCTCGGGTCCATATACCCAATCTTGGGTCCAAGTACCCAAATCAAACCCAGCCTCAAGTCCAAGCACCCAATCTCAAGTCCAAGCACCCAATCTCGGGTCCAAGTACCAAAATCAAATTCAATCTCAGGTCCAAGTACCCAATCTTGGGTCTAAGTACCCAAATTAAATTCAATCTCAGGTTTAACCACCCAATCTCGGGTCCAAGTACCCAAATCAAATTGAATTGCGAGTCCAAGCACCCAATCTCGGGTCCAAGTACCCAAATCAAATTCAATCTCAGGTCTAAGCACCCAATCTCGGGTCCAAGTACCCAAATTAAATTGAATCTTGGGTTTGAGTACCTAATCTCGGGTCCAAGTACCCAAATCAAATTTAATCTCGGTTCCAAGTACCCAATCTCGAGTCCAAGTACCCAAATTCAATCCAGTCTCGGGTCCAAGTACTAAAATCAAGTTCATTCTCGAGTCCAAGTACCCAAATCAAATAAAAAAACCCATCCTTATCCAAAATCTACTCAAAGTCATGTTACTTTTCACTCTTTTCTACTGAAAGTCTCAAATCGCTCAAGCAAAGGGCAAACTGTAGACCCTTAATTTTGGCCCTAAGTTTGTATGTTTTTAATTAAAGAATGCCAAAATAAATTTGATCCAATTTAAAACGTCTAATAAGTCGTCTCGATTTTAAAAGTCACAAACTCAACTACAAAACCCTAAACCAAGTCCTTTTTTAGACGATCCGGTCCAAAAAATTAACAAATGCAAAATTAGTTCAAGTTCAATGGGCCCAAGTGACATGAGCCTTGAGGCCTATGAGCATTAAAAAATGCTCATGTCGACTTGGTTACCCCTGGTCGACATGACTTTAGTCCATGTCAATCTGGTTGTCCGAGATCGACATTGTTTCAATAGTTTTTTAAAATTAGTTTCCGAATTGAAATAAAATTTGTTTTAAGGACGAATTAATATTAGGGTTAGGGATTCTAAGTGAGGTTTTTGGGCCTATAAATAATAATGTTTTAGAGATTAACAAGGGTTGGCAATGAATATTAAGCGAGATTAAACAACAAAACTGAATAGACATATAGACCCTTAATTTTTGACCCAATCTAGTCAGATATTCATCTACACCATAACTTTTACTGAAGTCTCAGATCATTCAAGCAGGGGGCAACTGTAGACCCTAAATTTTTTTCCCAGTCTGGTCTGATATTTTTTATATAGTCCAAAATAATTTTTATGGTATTTTAATTAAATAATATTTATTTTAGCATTTATTACTTATAATTTTTAATAAAAATAAAAATCAGAGACGGAAAAATCGGCGAATTGGCGAATAGAAAATTTTGGCGGTGAATTGGCTGGCCGCCCAGTGCCCGCCCGAAGAAATTTCTTCGCTCGCTCGCAATTCTTTTCCAAAGCTCACAGTTTTTGCCAGCAAAATTTTCCAACGCACTTTTTTCCGAAACCAAATTCTATTTGGTTTTGGTTTTTTTTTTCCTAATTAATTTTAGTTTCCTTAAGCAATTAGAAGTAGGTTTATGATTTTTCCTATAAATAACACATTAAAACTCAAAATTGGAGATGGAAAAAAATTGGTGTTACTAAGCTAGACTTGGGACTTCAGATTTGAGAGAAGCAAGAAACGACAAAAAAGCTAGCAACAAGAAGCAATCAATTCATCAAAGGTAGCAACCTTTCCATTGTCTTTGTTCATCCAAAAATCAAATTGTAGAGGAACCAACGAACGGAGGTTTGATTATAAATCTTTGATTTGATGATTATTTACAATGTTTCAATCGTTTGTTTTTCTAAGTAACTTAAATCATTAAACTTGGTAATATGTTCATCCAATAACCTTAATCAGTGATCAAAAATCTTAAAAACCCTAAACTACTCTTCTGCTTCCAAAAATCTTAAAAACCCTAAACTACTCTTCTGTTTTAAAAAACTTCACAAAACCTAAATTACTCTTCTGTTTCCAAAAACCTTAAAAATCCTAAAGGGTTTCTTCTGTTCCCAAAAGCTTTAAAACCCTAAATTGTTTTTACCAACTATTTTCATCTACACCATAACTTTTTGTAAAAAATCTCTGAATGTTTTCTTAAATCTCCAAACCCTAGTTCTCTTTATGTTTTCTAAAAATCATAATTATTTTATAAAAACTCTAAACTATTTTCTTAAATCCTAAAACCAAATATGTTTTCTAAAATACCAAAAACCCTAACTTTCTTGAAAAACCAAAACAGTAAACCCTAAGTTTTCCTAAACCCTAATTTAGTGAACTTAAAACCCCAAACTAGTTAATCTAAACCCTAAAGCCATAATCTAATAAAACTAAAATCACAATCCAGTAAACATGAATTATAAACCCTAATGTCTTAAGATTCCAGAACCCTAATTTCATAATGTAACCCCTAAACCCTAATTTTATTAACCAAAAAACCTTACTACTTTCTTAAATTCATAAAACCCTAATCCATTCCAATTTTCCAAAACCTTTATAGTAGCCTAAACAAATAACAATAATAATACTAAAATCCCAAAACCCTAAATGTTAATTAAAGAACTTTAAATAGAAACAGTAAACCCTAATTTGTTTCTTTACTTGCTTTATTTAATTTTAGATTTGATTATGTAGTTTATTATGTGCTTTGATGATTGATTTATTTAATTTCAATTCTTGATTTATTCAATTTATTATGGATGGATGTTTTCTTTATTGTTATTATTTGTTTGTTTTAGTATTAAAATTGTAAGAGGTATGTTTCCACTTTGTGGGTACCTCATTAGTTAAATATCATGTAATTTAAATAACTTTTATATTTTGGACCAAAATTAAAGGACATGTTTCCACCTTTCGGTGTCCTATTTAGTTTAGACATGGATGATGTAAGGACATGTTTTCATCTTCGGATGGGTGTCCATTTATTTGCTTTGTTTGGACATTGCTTGGATTTTAATATAATGGTGCTTTATTTTAATTGTTGCATGTAATATGGATAATATTATTATACTTAAAAATTTTATAATATTAAGACTTGCAAAGGAGGCCGGTTCTAATGAACCGAGCGTTGTGGGGGTGCTGGGCCATTTCTCACATTCCCCACACGTACCCAACTTTCTGAACCCATTAGCGGGTTGGGGATTCCTTAGGAATTGAGTCATCCACCCCTTTCTTTTTCCTAGCCCGTCCGGGTAGCAACTCAATTTTCTCCGAACTTAGGTCCGTGTTCTCTAAAGCCCCGAGCCTAAACAGTGCCGAAGTCGCAATAACCATTCAACCGGGAGTGGGGGTAAAAATCCCCACTCATAGTGGTGACTCCACTGGGGATAAGAGAAGTTGATTACGTTAGTCTTTATATTATTCTATTCTTTTTTATAATGATATTATCCATTGCATCATATTAGATCACATCGTGTGCGAGAGTTAGGATGCCCGTGTTACCCGTGTTGTGTTATGTAAGGGATACCATACTTTCACTCGAGATATGGAGATCGAGCATGGCATAACCACTCATAGCCTCATACCATTTGGTATATACTTGCTATGGGAACCTAAGCTTTTTAACCTAAAGACTAAAGCTCATGTAATTGGCTTAGTTACTTTCCTTAGGTTTTACCCCAAATGCATGTTGTTTGACTATGGTTAATTTATCTTGGCTTAAATCATGGCTTATTTGGTTTGTTCTTTTTCTAATATGACCTAAGTTCATTGTAAGCTGAAAATAAATTTTTTTTTCTTTAAAGTCCAAAAGACCTAAGCAATTATAAAAAATTTTCAATGGTCTTTGGATATAAAACTTTTGCAAATCAAAAATTGTTTTTTCATGACTCAAATACAAAGCCCAAAATCCATTTTTTCTAAAATCTTTTTACAATGGGCTTAGAAACAAAATTGTTTTTATCCAATCATTTCTTACAAAGAGCTTACAAATTATTTAGGTCAATTACGAAATACCAAAAAATCAATTGTGAGCCTAGTCTATACTAAGAATAATTAATCATGGGCTTGTTTTTGGCATGAATCATTAGTTACTTTTTCAAGTGAGAAATGTATTTATAATAAAACTCTTAATTTAGTTTTAATCCAATATAGCATAAAAGCTACGTTAGTTGGTTGAATGGATTAAAACCTAATTAATGAGAATTATCGTGAACTGATTTTCATTTTTGAAAATATAACTATTGGTTAAAACGTTCGAGGGAAATATTCAAAAACAAGATACCCCATGCTGGTATTTTGTTAACCATATACCTAGGAAAAGAGACTCACCATTCGTGTGTGGATGTTATAAGGTTGGAAGGAACATCCTATTCGTCCTTGTTTGTTAATTGTTTGTGCATACATGGATACATACATTTTCATCTCATATCATTAATCCTTTCTGCCTCACAGGCCTGGATTACGACAGTTCAAAAGCTTACGATAATTCGACCTACGTCGGAGGTGAACAATCTAGCAACGACTCAATCTCTTTTTCACCAAAAGCAATGGAGCCTGAACAAATTCAAAGAATTGTGGATGAAGCCCTCAATGCAAAATAGAAGAAATAAAAGAGGCCCTAGCTGAGACCATGAAGAACGAATTGGATGCAATTTTAGGAAATCATGCCGAAGCATTTGCTAGCACTAAGAAGCCAAAGGACAAAGGGAAGATTAAAGTTGGTGAAGTAGTTTTTGATGATGATAAGGTGATCATTGATGATGATGATGATGATGATTGGGCTCAATACTTCCAAGATCCTCAAGACAAAAAGGAGCCAAAGATTGTTGAGAGGGCAACTATTGAAAAGACCAAGATATCTGATGTGGAGAAGATGATTGCTGATTTAGAAAAGAAATTTGAAAAGAAACTAAAAATCGAAGAGATTTCTGAGATCGATAAAGTATTTGAACAAGATGAGGAGGTCCCTTATAAGTTCAAGATGCCATCCTTTGCGAAGTTTGATGGATCCAAAAGAATTTCTTCAAATTTTAGATTCTTCTCAAATTTCTTGTCCACATCAGCAATCAACTTTTCAACATCAGAAGTCTCGGTCTTTTCAATAGTTGCCTTCTCAACAACCTTCGGCTCTTTTTTCTTCTCTTGAGCATCTTGGTAGTATTGAGCCCAATCATCATCATCATCAATGATCACTTTTTCATCATCAAAAACCACTTCACCAACTTTAGTCTTCCCCTTGTCCCTTGGCTTCTTAGTGCTAGCAGATGCCTCGGCATGATTTTCTAAGATTGCAGTCAATTGGTTCTTCATGGTCTTAGCTAGGCATCTGCCATTGAGGGCTTCATGCACCATCCTTTGAATTTAATCGGGATCCATTGTTTTTGGTGAGCAAGTGATTGAGTCGTCGCTAGATTCTTTGTCTTCGGTGTAGGTCAGATTATTGTAAGCTTTTGAATTATCGTAATCCAGGGCTGTGAGCCAGAGAGGATCAACGATATGTGTTGCGCTCGAGTTAAGTACTACTAGAAGAGTCATTCGCAAGTATACAAGATAGTTGCAGTAAAGGTGATCACCCCAAGATCGTCTCACAAGGAAGGTATAGTTCGTAATAGCTTGATTAAAGCAATTAAATTAAAAGCGAGTTCGTTGTTTTGAAATGGTGCGAGAAAAATTTAAACCTAAAATTAACGTGCATAGGCTTGGTGTGTGAAGGTTGTACAAGATCAAATTGATTCTTGGGAATGTGTCTAGGGTTATAGGTCCATTCAATCAAAGCTCAATTCTCAATTATCCATTAACATAACCTTCTAAATTAATTTGTTCCTTAAGGTTAATTAGTCAATTACCAATTCATTAGTTCTCACATTCATGAAATAGCAATATCCAATTATTTTACTTTTGCAAATTATTGAAACCTTAGAACTTATATTTCTAATTCATTCATAGGGTAGTCGATTACATAATTCCAATATCAAATTTCACCTCTCAGTTCTTCATTCAATATCTAGAGATCAATAGGTAGCTAATCTATCAACCTAGCATACAATCCAATGCAATCAACCAACAACAAGGTACATCAATGGAAATATCAAATCAAAGCATTCAATCAAATATACTACAAACCCTAAGCATGGGTTTTTAGCTCAACATCATCAATTTAAAACATTCATTCAACTCAATATAAATCAAATACAAATTGTTCATTGCAATATCAATTCTCTTAATATAACAAAAACAATATTGGAATGAATTAAAAGAGAGAATAGAAAAAGCCCTTGTGAAGATGCCAAGAGTAGGATTACTAGTCTTCCTCCTAACTCCACTTTGATGTACGATGAAGAACTCAAGCCCTCTTCAATGGTGATTCTCCTTTGCAATATGGAATGGAGATTTCTCAAGTCACCAATCCTTCAATTGATTATGCCTTTGAGAGATGGAATGGAGCTTTCTCAAGTCACGAATCCTTCAATGAAGCTTCTTCAACCTTTAAGAGCTTATTAACCCAATTTATCCCAAAGAACCTCAAAGATCTTATTAATGGAAGATGGAGAAGATGTAGATGATAGAAATGGAGGATGAAGATGAAGGGACAAGGAGAGTGTCACTCTCTCCTCTCCCGAATCGTGTATCCTCCCTCTTTCTCTTTTATTTTCTCTCTTTCGCAAACCCTAGCCATCTCCCCTCTCTCTTTCTCTTTCGTGCAAGAGAACTTAAAAAGATATTAAGGGTGACACGACCAAGCTTGATTTGGCTTGGCCATGTCTCTCATTTTTCTTTGGGACACGGCCAAGCTTGCTGGCCGTGTCCTTCACTGCCTTCTTCTTTCTTTCTTTCTTTTCTTTGTTCTCAAGAGGTGACACGACCAAGCTTTTGGCTGTGTCATGTGGGTGTGTCACCTACTGCTTCTTCATTTTGCTTCTTCCTTGCTCGTCTTTTATTCTTGGGCATGAGATGAGACATGGCCAAGCTCCTGGTCGTGTCACTTGCCTGTGTCAGCTTTTAGCCTTCTTTTCTTTTCTTTCTTTGGTTTCTTTGGTTTTGGTCTTTAAGTGAGACATGGCTAGTGGCTTGGCCGTGTCTCATGGCTGTGTCAAGCTCTGCCATCATCATTCTTTGAGGGACACGGCCAAGCTTGATTTGGCTTGGCCATATCTTGCTTGATTCATGCTCTTTCTTCATTATTTTGATCTTCCAAGGGAGTTTTTACACTTTAACCTAAAACAAACTTTAAACAAAAATCAAATGAAACATTAACTAAAAACACAAAAAATCACACTAAAAACAAGTACAAAAATGATCTAAACAACTACCCCACACTTAATTCCTTGCTTGTCCCCAGGCAAGGCTAAAATCAAAACACACTAACAAGATAATTTTGTTAAGTTCAAGAGTTATAAAGATGCATCAACACTTCCTTATCCCTAAGTCTGCAATCAAAATGAACAAAATTGATACCCATGCAATTAAGTGATTTTCCATGCATAACCTATGTTGTCGCTCCCTCACCAACTGTTACTAGTGTTTGATCATGGAGGTGTTTACACTCATAACAATCAATGAAAGATTATTGCCATAGGCTTGCTTATCAATCAAATCTCCACCACAAAATTACAATCAAGCATCAATCAAAAGGTCTTTTATTGGGTTATAATGGGGCCAAGGTAAAGGCATGATATTTAGGAAATGTGAGCTTAATCATTAAGTTCAAGAGCACTTCAAAAATGAAGTAACCGATCATATGTATAACTGACAATCCCCAAACACCTTCCTCTCACCTACCCATTAACATTAAAGAGCTTTTCAAGGGAACTCACTTATTATATCTTGCAAAGATTATTCCAACCCTTCCAACAAGAACAACAATTATTCTTATTATTATATTTTTTTTATTTTTCTCTTTTTCTTCTTTTTTCTTCTTTTATTTATTTTTTTATTTTCTATTTTTTTAGGGTTTGCAACTAAATAACATAATAGTTTGCAATCTCAAACCTACTAAATTTAACCCCACACTTAATTCAACACAACACCCGGCCATAAACACTCTTAAAATGCTCTTGACCTAATGAAAGGGTAAGAGGCAAAATAGCATGATTCAAAGTTAGTAGTGTTACGAAAAAGAAAGAAGAGGAAAAATGAAATAGGCTCAAAATTGGCTAACTAAGGTTAAAAATAGGGTTGGTCTTTTTAAGCCAAAGTGGGTTCACCTAATTGCCTTAATCATCTTGATGCCTAATTGAAATTTTTATGTAGTCTTAAAATGCATATCAAAGCAAGTTCTAGCAATTCATCAATCAAAGATGTTCACCCACAAAAAGAATAATAAGTTGATGGTCAATTTCTCACTAGGTTTAAGGCAATGCAAGGAAAAAACCAACAAAATTGACAATAAGCACCAATTCTACTCAATTCTCAAATTCATGCTTCAAAAATTCAAAGGTCATCAATCAACAATTTATAACAATTGAACCTCCCAAAATTCATTAATTCAACGAAAAACATTACATTACTAAAACTTAAAACAAAAATAGTTTAAAAGTAAAAACGCAAAATGCACCCCACACTTAAAGATTCATATTGTCCTCAATGTGAGCATGCATAAACTAAGAGAGAGTTTAGATGAAACCTGATTTCCATCATTCCCATATACGATGTGTAGGGCTCCTTCCACCCATAATTCAATTATCGCTCATGTCTGCAGGGATGGATATAGCATACAACTCCGAACGATACCCGATGTATTGCTATGCCTAAGTAGCAGTATTTGAAAACATGTGAAGGTCATCTTAGGGTAATCCTCCAGTGCAATAGGAACGTGGTAATAATCTTTGTTTTTGTGCAACATGGGCATGTCAGATTTCTGCTCTTCCTTACCACCTAGAGTAGAAGAAATGATTTTTAGGGACTTTTTAAGTTCAACCAAGTTTGGTTGAATCACTTTTTCATCCACTTTAACAATGTCAAGTCCCCTCTCAACAACCCTGGCATCTAAAATTAGCTTACTCTCCTCATTTTCTAAATTGGGCAATGTCTGCACTTCTTCTAAGGTCATGGCTATCTCAAGCTTATTTTCACTATCTTCGCTATAAGGCATGTCATAAAGTTTGGAAAGTTTCATACCTTGATTCTCTTCCTTCAGCCTACCTGGGAATGGAATTGGGGGCATATAAGGATTTGGAGGTTCATGCAATTTTTTCGATGTTGATGCTTCCAAATTCTCCTCCTCCTTTGATTGAATTAACTCCTCTATGTTTGGTTGTATCTCCTCACCATTTTCTTCTTGATTAGTACTTGCATCAAAGGAATCACAAAATTTGTTATATATTACATGTTCACTCCTCAAATTTGTGATTACCTTGACTTGCTCCAATTGGCTAGGAAATTCCTCCTTTAGGTGTGCTTGGAGTTGATGTGCCAGTTGCTCAACTTGAATTTCCACCCTCTTCAATGATTCCTCCAAAGAATCAAACCTCTCATTGCTCCCTTCCTGATTTTGTGTGCTAATTTGAAGGTAAGCATTCAAATCATCTTCCACTGTGAATTTCTTGCATTGATTCTGATTTTGTGCACTAATTTGAATGAAGGCATTCAAACTATCTTCCAAAGTGGGTTCCTTAAGTCGATCTTGATTTTCTGCGCTAGTTTGAACAAAGGCATTCAAACTATCCTCCAATGAGGGTTTCTTAAGGTGATCTTAATTTGAATATCGTTCTTGAGAGTAAGAACTTTTTGGTGAGGTTGAAAACAATTTTGAGGTGAAATGTGTTGCTGATTTTCCCAAGAAAAATTTGGGTGGCTTCCCAAGCCTGAATTATAAGGATTGGAATATTCGTCGTTTCTACCCATTCGCTGGAAACCTTGGTAGTCATATTCTTCCTCTTGCCATTCTTGGTATCGTTCGAAACTAAATGAGCATGTATTTGCACTATGTCCTGCATTGCCACATGCTGCACATATCTCTTGGCATGGCATAGGTACTCTTCCTATTGCATTTAGCAGCTTAAGTTGATTTGTCAATTCTACTAATTGCCATGCCATTTCAAAGTCATCATTCCTATCATAAACTCCCTCGTGCCTTGAAAACTGCATCTTTACAAAAGGCTCTTAGCAACTTAAAGAAAAAAAACAAATAATTAAATTGAAAAAAATAAAAAAAAAACAAACAATTCAAAGAAAATAAATAAACAATTAAAAAAAATCAAACTATCATTACTTAAACAGCCTTCCGCGACAGCGGCATCAAAAACTTATTGCGGTCGAGTTGAGTACTACTACAGGCGTCACTCGCAAGTATACGAGGTAGTTGCAGCAAAGGTGATCACCCTAAGGTCGTCTCACAAGGAAGGTGTAGTTCGTAATAGCTTGATTAAAGCAATTAAATTAAAAGCGAGTTCGTTGTTTTGAAATGGTGCAAGAACAATTTAAACCTAAAATTAACGTGCGTAGGGTTGATGTGTAAAGGTTGTACAAGATCAAATCGATTCTTGGGAATGTGCCTAGGGTTATAGGTCCATTCAATCAAAGCTCAATTCTCAATTATCCGTTCACATAACCTTGTAAATTAATTTGTTCCTTAAGGTTAATTAGTCAATTACCAATACATTAGTTCTCACATTCATGAAATAGCAATAACCAATTATTTTACATTTGCAAATTAATGAAACCCTAGAACTTATATTTCTAATTCATTCATCGGGTAGTCGATTGCATAATTCTGATATCAAATTTCACCTCTCGGTCCTTCAATCAATATCTAGAGATCAATAGGTAGCTAATCTATCAACCTAGCATATAATCCAATGCAATCAACCAACAACAAGGTACATCAATGGAAATATCAAATCAAAGCATTCAATCAAATATACTACAAACCCTAAACATGGGTTTTTAGCTCAACATTATCAATTTAAAACATTCATTCAACTCAATATAAATCAAATACAAATTGTTCATTGCAATATCAATTCTCTTAATACAACAAAAACAATATTGGAATGAATTAAAAAAGAGAATAGAAAAACCCCTTGTGAAGATGCCAAGAGTAGGATTACTAGTCTTCTTCCTAGCTCCACTTTAATGTATGATGAAGAACTCAAGCCCTCTTCGATGGTGATTCTCCTTTGCAATATGGAATGGAGCTTTCTCAAGTCACCAATCCTTCAATTGATTATGCCTTTGAGAGATGGAATGGAGCTTTCTCAAGTCACCAATCCTTCAATGAAGCTTCTTCAACCTTTAAGAGCTTGTTAACCCAATTTATCCCAAAGAACCTCAAAGATCTTGTCAATGGAAGATGGAGAAGATGGAGAGGATAGAAAGGGAGGATGAAGATGAAGGGACAAGGAGAGTGTCACTCTCTCCTCTCCCAAATCGTGTATCCTCCCTCTTTCTCTATTCTTTTCTCTCTTTCGCAAACCCTAGCCATCTCCCCTCTCTCTTTCTCTCTCGTGCAAGAGAACTTTAATAGATATTAAAGGTGACACGGCCAAGCTTGATTTGGCTTGGCCGTGTCTCTCATTTTTCTTTGGGACATGGCCAAGCTTGTTGGCCATGTCCTTCACTGCAATCTTCTTTCTTTCTTTCTTTTCTTTGTTCTCAAGAGGTGACATGGCCAAGCTCCTGGCCGTGTCATGTGACACGGCCAGTGGTTTGGCTGTGTCACTTGCCTGTGTCAGCTTTTGCCCTTCTTTTCTTTTCTTTCTTTGGTTTCTTTGGTTTTGGTGTTTAAGTGAGACACGGCTAGTGGCTTGGCCATGTCTTATGGCCTTATCATGCTCTGCCATCATCATTCTTTGAGGGACACGGCCAAGCTTGATTTGGCTTGGCCATGTCTTGCTTGATTCATGCTCTTTCTTCATTATTTTGTTCTTCCAAGGGAGTGTTTACACTTTAACCTAAAACAAACTTTAAACAAAAATCAAATGAAACATTAACTAAAAACACATAAAATCACACTAAAAACAAGTACAAAAATGATCTAAACAATATGAGATGCAAATGTATGCATGTATGCACAAACAATAGACAAATAAGGACAAATAGGATGTTCCTTCCAACCTTCCACACACGAATGGCGAGTCTCTTTTCCTAGGTATATGGTTAACAAAATACCAACATGGGGCATCTTGTTTTCGAATAATTCCCTCGAATGTTTTAACCAATAGTTATATCTTCAAAAATGGAAATCAGCTTATGATAATTCTCATTAATTAGGTTTTAATCCATTTAACCAACTAAGGTAGATTTTATGCTATATTGGATTAAAACTAAATTAAGAGGTTTATTATAAATAGATTTCCCACTTGAAAAGAGTAACTAATGGTTCATGCCAAAAACAAGCCCATGATTAATTATTCTTAATAAAAACTAGGCTCAAAATTGATTTTTGGTATTTCATAATTGACCTAAATAATTTTCAAGCTCTTTGTAAGAAAAGGTTGGATGAAAATAATTTTGTTTCTAAGCCCATTGTAAAAAGATCTTTAGAAAAAATAGATTTTTGGCTTAGTATTTGGGCCATGAGCAAAAGAATTTTAGAAAGGTTTTATGTCCAAAGACCGTCTTGAAAAGTTTTGAAAATAGCTTTGGTCTTTTGGGCTTTAAAGAAAAATTTATTTTGAACATACAATATACTTAGGTCATATTAGAAAAAGAACAAACCAAATAAGCCATGATTTAAGCCAAGATAAATTAACCATAGTCAAACAACATGCATTTGGGGTAAAAACCTAAGGAAAGTAACTATGCCAATTACATGAGCTTTAATCTTTGGGTGAAATGGCTTAGGTTCCCATAGCAAGTATATACCAAATGGTACGAGGCTATGAGTGGTTATGCCATGCTCGATCTCCGTACCTTGAGTGAAAGTATGGTATCCATTACATAACACAACACGGGTAACATGGGCGTCCTAAATCACGTACACGATGCAATCTAATATGATGCAATGGATAATATCATTATAAGAAAGAATAGAATAATATAAAGACCAACAAAATCAACTTCTCTTGTCCCCAGTGGAGTCGCCACTGTGAGTGGGGATTTTCGCCCCCACTGCCAGTGGAATGGTTCTTGCGACTTCAGCACTGTTTAGGCTCGGGGCCTTAGAGAACACAGACCTAAGTCTAGAGAAAATGGAGTCACCACCCGGACAGACCAGGAAAAAAAGGGGTGGATGACTCGATTCCTAAGGAATCCCCAACCCCCTAATGGGTTTAAAAAGTTGGGTACGTGTGGGGAAGGTGAGAAATGGCCCAGCACCCCCACAACGCCCGGTTCATTGGAACCGGCCTCCTTTACAGGTCTTAATATTATAAAATTCTTAAATATAACAATATTATCCATATTGCACACAATAATTAAAATAAAGCATCGATATATTAAAAGAATCAAAGCAATGTCCAAACAAAACAATTAAATGGACACCCATCCAAGGATAGAAACATGTCCTTACATCCCATGCCTAAATTGGACACCCACCGAAAGGTAGAAACATGTCCTTTACATTGGTGCTAAAATAGAAAAGCAATTTAAATTACATGATATTTAACTAATGAGGTATCCACCATGTGGAAACATACCTCATACAACATTTGGAAATCTAAATAAATAGATAAAAGTAAATAACCATTCATCATAAATAAATCATTCATCAAAGATATTAAATATCAATAGAAAGTAAACATCCATCCATGATAAATTAAATAAACCAAGCATTGAACTTAAATAAATTAAAGCATAGAAAATAAATCAAAGCATAATAAAATATAAAATTGAATAAAGCAAGTCAAGATTCAAATTAGAGCTGCTGTTTCCATTTAAGGTTCTTTATTCCATATGTTTAGGGTTTTGGAATTTTATGGGTTTAAGCTACTGTGTTTTTAAGAGAATTAAAATGAATTAAAGTTTTATGATTCAAGAAGTTTGGCAAAATTCTTTGATTAACAAAATTAGGGTTTGTGATGCAAAATCATGAAATTAGAGTTTGGGGTCTTCAAAATATTTAGATTATGACTATTAGCTATTGAATTATGTTTTTAAGCTTACTGTGTAAAATTATAACATTTATGTTTATATGTTTTTTAAGTTTTAAAGGATTAGGGTTTAGAAAAAATTAGGGTTTAAGGTTTTAAGCGGGTTAAGGTTCACTTTTTTGTTTTTTGGAGTTGAATTAGGGTTTTAGGATTTTTTATTTAGGGTTTCGGGGAATGCATTAGACTTTTAGGATTTGAAAATCAATTAATAATTTTATGAAGTTTTATGAAAGTAAACAAAATGATTTAAAGTTTATAGAAGCAAAAAGAAGTTTTGAGGGCTTTTGGAAAGAAACGGAACTTAATTTAGGATTTTGAAAATTTGGAAAGCAAATTAGGGTTTTGGGGTTTTGAAGAAACAAAACTAACAACTTAAACTTTTTGGAAAACAAAGCAACGAATTAAGGTTTTTAAACTTTTGAAAAAGTGAATTGAGATTCTAGGGTTTTTGAATTAAAAGAAACAATGCGATGATTTAGCTACTGTGAAGAATAGAATTTAGACAATTGATGCATACCTCCGTTTATTGGTTCCACCAAAAATTTCTTCTTGGATGAACACAATCAAAGACAAGCTTTGCTGCCTTTGATGGATTGAATTGTTGTATACTCTCAAAAAAAATGAAATCAGGTTGATTCACTGCCTTTCCTACTTAGTTTCGGTCTAAATTTTTCTCCCAAATCCGATCTAATTTTTGATCAAGTTCTACTTCGATTTCTTCCTTTTTTGTGTTTTTTTTAGTCTTATTTATAGAAGAATTTTATGGTTAATCATAGTTATTCACGGAAGCTAATATTGATAAGAAAAGGAAACTAAAACCTAATTGCATTAGGTTTCGAAAAAATTTGCATCGAAAAAATTTCGTTGGCAAAAAAAACTGCTGTGGAAAATTGCGCATGAGAAAAAAAAATTGCCACAGTTGGCTGTGGCAGGGGTGAGGACTGGCCTGCAGGCCATTTCGCCCGCAGGAAACTCCTGCGGCCGAAATGGCTCAGGGCCATTCATCCCGCGCGCTGGTTTTCGGCGACGATTTTTTCGTCGCCAATTTTTTATTTTTATTTTTATTTTAATTTTTTATTAATAAAAATTAGATACTAAAGCAAAAATTATTTAATTAAGATAACAAAAATTATTTTAGACTAATTAAAATATATTATACAACAAAAAAATTATTTTGGACTAAATAAAATGTATTGGACTGGACTGGATCAAAATTAATGGTCTACAAGTCTATGAGTGGATGGAATGACTGTAAGTATTATTCATGCATATCATGCATACATGAGCATATCACATCATACTTTCTTATCTTGTATTGTCTATTCTTTATTAAAGTGAACAGTAAATACCTTGTGAAGTAAAGAATCAAAAGAAGATATGAAATCAGGGGGACATGGAAAGCCCATTGCTTGAGAAAGTTCCATTAATCTTCCAAAGAGAAGGAATACGTGCTTCTGCGAAGAACTAGACAAAAAAAACATCAATCAAAGCTTGCATGGAAAAAATCTTTGGTTTGAGCCTACACAGAGGGCAAAGTTTCTCCTTTCCAATTTTTTGAGTTTATACACTAAACATTTTCAAACTCACTTGTAAATATTTTGCCACACAGGGGCAAGGAGAAGATATGAGGGCCAACTAAAAATAGCTGATTTTTTGCAAAAGGAAGAACAAAAGAATGGAACCAGAATCCTCAACTAGTAAAAGGTCAGTTAAATCCAATTCAATCTCGGGCACAAGTACCCAGTCACGGGTCCAAGTACCCAAATTAAAATGATTTATGAATTGAGTATCCAAATCCAGTTTAGGATCGAGTATCCAAATCCAGTTAGGATGGAGTATCCCAATCCAGTTTTGGATCGAGCATCCGAATCCAATTAGGATTGAGTATCCCAATCTAATTTAGGATCAAGTGTCCAATCCAGTTAGGATCGAGTATCCTAATCCAGTTTACGATCGAGTATCCAAATCTAGTTAGGATCGAGTATTCCAATCCATTTTAGAATCGAGTATCCCAATCCAATTTAGGATCGAGTATCCAAATTCAGTTAGGATCGAGTATCCCAATCCAATTTAGGTTCGAATATCCCAATCTAGTTTAGGATCAAGTATCCAAATCCAGTTAGGATCGAACATCCAAATCCAGTTAGGATCGGGTATCCAAATCCAGTTAGGATGGAGTATCGAAATCCAGGTTAGGATCGAGTATCTGAATCCAGTTTAGGATTGAGTATCCAAGTCCAATTTAGGATCGAGTATCCAAATCTAGTTTCAGGTCCATAACCCAAAATTACACTTAGAGCCAGAACCTAAAATCTCTTCTAAGTCCAGAACTTAGCTCGAGTCCATAACCCAAATTATCCTTAGGTACAGAACTTAGAATCTCTTCTAAGTCCAGAACTTAGCTCAGGTCCAGAACCCAATTTACTCTTAGGTCCAGAACTTAAAATCTCTTCTAAGTCCAAAACTTAGCTCGGGTCTAGAACCCAAATTATCCTGAGGTCCAGAACCTAAAATCTCTTCTAAGTCCAGAACTTAGCCCGGGTCTAGAACCAAAAATTACCCTTAGGTCTAGAACCTAAAATTATTCTTTGAGTCCAGAACCTAAAACCTCAACCATCTCAAAAATTAAGTCTTATTGCTTTTCACTCTGTTTCACTAAAATCTCAGATAGTTCAAGCAGGGGGCAAACTGTAGACCCTCAATTTTTGACCCAGTCCTATCAAATATATTTTATTTAGTCTAAATAATTTTTGTGTTATCTTAATTAAATAATATTTGTTTTAGTATTTATTTTTTATAATTATAGTAATAAAAAATAATAAAAATAAATAAATAAAAATAAAAATCAGTGATGAAAAATTTCATCGTCGAAAGTGTTGGACAAAATGGCCTGACAACCCACGCCCCGCAACTTTCCACGCAATCCCTCGCAGCTCTCGCAGCCCATCGTAATTTTTGCCAGCGAAATTTTTCCGACGCAATTTTTTTCGAAACCAAATTCTATTTGGTTTCGGTTTTCTTTTCCTAATTAAACATAGTTTCCTTAAACAATTGGAATGAAGCTTCCAAAATATCCTATAAATAACACTAAAAGACACAGAAAAGGGGGAGGAATTTTTGGAGGAATGATCAGACTTGAGGAAAAAACTTAGGAGAGGAATCAGACTTTGGACTGGGACTTGGATTTTGAACTGGAACTTTACAAATTGATCGGGCTTTTTAGAAGAGAATAAGGAAACAAGCAATCAAGCTATCAAAGGCAGCAACCTTACCTTTGTCCTTGTTCATCCAAGAAGCAATTTTTGGTGGAACCGACAAATGAAGGTTTGAATATCTAATCTCTTTTTTTTCCTTACAGTAGCTTCAATCATTAAAATTGTTTCTTTTGATTCTAAAAACCTTAGAGCCCTAATTTACTTCTTCTAAACCCCCCAGAACCTTAAATCGTCTCCTCTATTTTCAAAAACCCTAAAATTACTTTTCTGTTTCTTCTAAAACCTAAGAACCCTAATCTATTTCTTCAAAATCTTAAAACCCTACTCTACTTTCCAATTTTCCAAAACCTTAAATCATTTTATTAATTCCCAAAACCCTAACCTGCTTTCCAATTTTCCAAAACTTTAAAACCCAAAATTGATCCTTCTATTTCCAAAAACCCTAAAAAATACTTTCTGTTTCCAAAAACCTTAAATTGTCTTGCCTATTTCTAAAAACTTTATAAAACTCTAAATTATTTTCTCAAATCCTAAAACCAAAACATGTTTTCCAAAACACCAAAAACCCTAATTCTCTCAAAACCAAAACTGTAAACCCTAATTTTCCTAAACCCTAATCCTTATAACCTTAAAACCTTATAAACCTAAATATTAAAATTCAACACAGTAAGCCTAAAAATAACAATCCAGTAGCGAATAATCATAAACCTAATGTTTTACTATTCTAAAACCCTAATTTCATAATGTTACCCATAAACCCTAGTTTGAATCATGAAACCTTAATCAATTTTAATTTTCTTACACCTTTTTAGTAGTTAAGAATTAAAAATAGTATTTTCTAAATTCTAAACCCTAAAATCTTAATTTTCAACACTAAAACCTACAATCCTAGAAGCTAGTTTCTAAAATTTTCTGGGGCGTTGCCCCCTTGACCCCCGCCCGCTAACCGGCTAGCAGGACCATCATATGGGCTCGTCAAAGGAGTCAATATTAATTTGTGCATTTTGAGTCCGTGTATTTAACTTTCCTTTTTTCAAAGCCCTAATTTAGTAATTAAAATTCTAAAATCCTATTTTATGATGCGAACCCTAAATTATATATTTTTTGCTTTATTTAATTTTAGATTTGATTATGTAGTTTATTATATGCTTTGATTTATTTAAGTTTAATACTTGATTTATTTAATTTATCATGGATGGGTGCTTACTTTTTATTTTGATTGATGTTTAATATTTTTGATGAATGATTTCTTTATAATGAATGGTTATTTACTTTATCGATTTATTTTGATTTCCAAATGTTGTAAGAGGTATGTTTCCACTTTGTGGGTACCTCATTAATTAAGTTTTATGTAATTTAAATCGCTTTTATATTTTGGACCAATGTAAAGGACATGTTTCTACCTTTGGTGGGTGTCTTATTTAGCTTAGGCATGGATGATGTAAGGGCATGTTTCCATCTTCGGATGAGTGTCCATTTATTTGTTTTACTTGGACATTATTTTGATTTTTAATATATCAATGCTTTATTTTAATTGTTGTGTGTAATATGGATAATATTGTTATATTAAGAATTTTGTAATATTAAGACCTGTAAAGGAGGCCGGTTCCAATGAACCAGGCATTGTGGGGGTGCTGGGTCATTTCTCACATTCCCCACATGTACCCAACTTTCCAATCCCATTAGGGGGTTGGGGATTCCTTAGGAATCGAGTCATCCACCCCTTTTTTTTTCCTGGCTCGTTCGGGTGCCGACTCCATTTTCTCCGGACTTAGGTCCGTGTTCTCTAAGGCCCAGGCCTAAACAATGCTGAAGTCGTAAGAATCATTCCACCGGGAGTGGGGGCAAAAATCCCCGCTCACACTTTGCCCAATGTGTTCTTCGAGGTTTGATAGTTCAACATACTCCCCTTAACTTGAAGGCTTCATGTGACAAAAACATTTTTCAATTTTTGAATTTTTGATTTTGAAATCAAATGTTGGCTTTGCAAAATCAATGTCAATGTACCTCAGGACTTGATTTTTCCAAATTAACATATCTATAACATGACAACCCTAGTTACTGTACTAAACTCGAGAATCATTTCTATTTAAGCATGAATTGTTGCACTTCAGATAAGCACATACACATTGCTTGGCCAAAGGTCTCATTGAGTTTGAATATTGTCTATCTCATATGCATGCTTATTCAAACTATCTCCACTAATAGGCTCTACCTACCAAGAGAGATCAGTAGGTCTTTGATAGACTTGAAATGGGGCCTATAAGGGACACATGTTTAAGTGAAGGCCATTTTGAGATTGGAGCTGGTGTGACACAATGGACAAACCCTCAGACTACAAATTTCTTATTGGAACTTTAGACAGTTGGGAGCAATCTTTCTAGACTCCAAATTCCTTCTATCTTCTTGGCATTAATCTGGATCTTGATTAGGATAGTTTTTGCCCTTGCAAAAAGTTTGGTACCCAAATTCGCTTCTTTTCTTCTTCTCCCTTTTCTTTCCTTTTATTTTTCTTACTCTTCCCTTTCTTTGAGCATTTTATCATTTTGTCCTTCTTCCTTGCAGGACTATCAAGTACAGAACTTTCAAGAGCTGGATGGTCTTCCTCCTTTTTTCTCCAATTTTGGTTGGGTTGGACCAATTCAAGTCAAAATGTCCTTATGAACCAAATGGAAGCCTTTTGCTGCTTTAGGTAAAAGAGAACTCAGATGGCTTTCTGAACCGCCTTTTTAGGTTTTATCTTTCTTCTCCTTTTTCTTTTTTTCCTTTTTTTGTTTTGCCCCTTTTTCCTTTTCTTTTTTTCTTTTCTTCTTTTTTTTTTCTTTTTTTTTCTTATTATTTTTCATTCTTCTTCTTCTTTTTCTTTTTCTTTTTTGTTTTGGTTCTAGCTCAAACAGAGTTGTCTTGTTTGTACCAACTTGGGTTTCCAATAATGGATGAGTGGAGTGACATAAATCTTCTTTAACAGGGATAAATCATTT
Organism: Garcia nutans; assembly: GCA_947685225.1. Taxonomy (NCBI): domain Eukaryota; kingdom Viridiplantae; phylum Streptophyta; class Magnoliopsida; order Malpighiales; family Euphorbiaceae; genus Garcia; species Garcia nutans. Next base: position 26,185,237 of record CANTUV010000044.1, read on the forward strand.
GTTACTCTGATGTTGTCTTGATATATTGGAGATATTAGGAAAACTTCAACTATCTTTATGGTCTTGAGTATTCATTTCTTTCTTTGATCTTCTTACCTCTTCATCTTAGTGATCATAAGACTTGTCAAAAGTATCACAACAGCTCAGGGTAGGTTATTTGGGTTTATAAGCCAATGAAAAGAAAGCTAAAATTTTATGAAGGCTCAAAGGGACAACTAGGGATTGATATCTAATTGGGTGGATACTAGTTGTTGGCTAACCAAACAATGCCTAGATCATCTCTCCCTTAAATAAGCAGAGTTCAATTTCGCCTCGAAAGTTTGTCAAAGCATGTTCTAAGACTGACTAGGACTTAGACAAAGGTAATTATGCAGGAGCCCTCTCTAAGTAAGCATACACAACTCAATGCTATAGAGCAATTCCCTCACTTAGTAAAGTCATTGAAGTCATGATGCATAAATATATTAATTCATGAATTATCAAGCTAGATTCCTCATTGGTTGAGCACCAAAATGAATAAAGACCAACAAAAATTTTGATGAAAGTAATTTATTCAAACAAATTTAAATTTGAAGACACGATAGTTCCAATTAAATATTAAAGAAAGTAAAATTGAAAAGCAACATTCAAGCTAAGGAAAATTTGTTGAGTTAAGCTTCTTTTCCTTTCACATCTTCAATATTTCCATCTTGAAAGGATGATAAAACAAAATCTTCTTCCAATCCTTTTCCTATCATGAGGGTTTCTAGTGGTGGCACTCTTCCAAATTTAGGCAAAAGATTGTTCCTAGTATTGGGCTTGTCTGGCTCAGGTAGCTTACCACTGTCGATTAGATTCTGGATCTCATGCCTCAACTTCATACAATTGTCCATTTCGTGTCCAGGCCTTTGATGGAATTGGCAAAATGCATTAGTATCAAAGTTAGGTGGAAGAGGATTAGGCAAAGGACGAGGAGTCAAGGGTTGTAACAATCCCTTCTTTTGTAGCTTATTAAGAACCCAAGATGGTGGCTTTCCTAATTCTGAAACTGCCTCATTCCTCCTTGACTAGTGGCATTAACATCAGCTTCCTTTCGTGTACTTTGGTTGTTAGGCTGATAATTTCCTTTCTCATTCCTTCTTGAGGAAAAGCGATTCTTCTCCCTTTCCCACTCTTCAATTTGCAGACTAGCTTGGAGGAGATCTTTGAAATCTCGGATGAGTGTATAAGACATCTTTTCACGAAGACTGGGCAACACCCCTCTCACAATCATCCTTATTTGATCAGATTCATAGGGCCTCTTCTTGAGCAAAGCAGCCTTATTTCTCCACCTTTTCACATAGTCCACAAAATTCTCATTTGGCCTTTGTCTAATGGACTCAACTTCCATCAAGGTTACTTCCAGCTAGACATTGTATCCATATTGTTGGATGAAGGCCTTGTATTGCAAATCCCAACTCTTTTGTGTTCCATCATCTAAGGTATTGAACCAATTTTGGACAACAGGGTCCAACAAGAGCATAAAGTGCCTTAGAGTTTGAGCCTTAGCAGCTCGAACAGACTGCATGGCAGTGATATACTGCTTCACATGGAGATGAGGATTTTTGGTTCCATCGAACTTTACAAAAGATGGCATCTTGAATTTGTACGGAGCTTCTTCATCTAGCTCAAATAATTTGTCAACTTCGGACATTTCTTCGGTCTTCAGCTTCTTCTCAAATTTCTTTTCTAAATCAGCAATCATCTTTTCAACATCAGAAGATTCGGTTTTCTCAATAGTTGCCTTCTCAACAACCTTCGGCTCCTTTTTGTCTTGAGAATCTTGGTAGTATTGAGCCCAATCACCATCATCAATTATCATCTTATCATCATCAAAAGCTACTTCACCAACTTTAGCCTTCCCTTTGTCCTTTGGCTTCTTGGTGCTTGTGGGTGCTTCGGTATTATTTCCTAAAATTGCAGCCAATTGGTTCTTCACGGTCTCGGCCATGGCCTTTTTATTTCTTCCATTTTGGCATTGAGGGCTTCATCCACCATTCTTTGAATTTGTTCAGGCTCCATTATTTTTGGTGAAAAAGAGATTGAGTCGTTGCTAGATTCTTCATCTCCGGTGTAGGTCGAATTGTCATAAGCTTTTGAACTATCGTAATTCAGAGCTATGAGCCAGAAAGATTAATGATATGAGATGCAAATGTATGTATGCATGTATGCACAAACAATCAACAAAGATAAGTAGAACGTCCCTTCCAACCTTATAACATCCGCACACGAATGGCGAGTCTCTTTTCCTAAGTATATGGTTAACAAAATACCAACATGGGGTATCTTGTTTTCGAATATTTCTCTCAGACATTTCAACCAATAGTTATGTTTTCAAAAATGGAAATCCATTAATAATAATTACTATTAATTAGGTTTTAATCCATTCAACCAACTATAGTAGCTTTTATGCTATATTGGATTAAAACGAAATTAAGAGGTTTATTATAGATAGATTTCTCACTTGAAAAAAAGGTAACTAATGGTTCATGCCAAAAACAAACCCATGGTTAATTTATTCTTAGTGTAAGCTAGGCTCGCAATTGATTTTTGGTATTTCATAATTGACCTAAATAATTTCCAAGCTCTTTGTAAAAAAGTTAGATGAAAATAATTTTGTTTCTAAGCCCATTGTAAAAAGATTTTAGAAAAAATGGATTTTGGGCTTGGATTATGAGCAAAAGGAATTTTTGATTTCTTTTTTAGAAAAGTTTTATGTCCAAAGACCATCTTGAAAAGTTTTGAAAATTACTTTGGTCTTTTGTACTTTAAAGAAAAATTTATTTTGAGCTTACAATGTACTTAGGTCATATTAGAAAAAGAACAAACTAAATAAGCCATGATTTAAGCCAAGACAAATTGACCATAGTCAATCAACATGCATTTGGGGTAAAACCTAAGGAAAGTAACTAGGCCAATTACATAAGCTTTAGTCTTTGGGTTAAAAGGCTTAAGTTCCCATAGCAAGTATATACCAAATGGTATGAGGCTATGAGTGGTTATGTCATGCTCGATCTCCATACCTTGAGTGAAAGTATGGTATCCCTTACATGACACAACATAGGTAACACAGGCATCCTAACTCACACACACAATGCAATCTAATATGATGCAATGGATAATATCATTATAAGAAAGAATAGAATAATATAAAGACCAACGGAATCAACTTCTCTTATCCCCAGTGGAGTCGCCACTGTGAGCGGGGATTTTTGTTCCCACTCCCGGTGGAATGGTTCTTGCGACTTCGGCACTGTTTAGGCTTCAGACCTTAGAGAACATGGACCTAAGTCCGAAGAAAATGGAGTCACCACTCAGATGGGTCGGGAAAAAGAAAGGGGTGGATGACTCAATTCCTAAGGAATCCCCAGCCCCCTAATGCTTTCAAAAAGTTGGGTACGTGTGGGGAAGGTGAGAAATGGCCCAGCACCCCCACAATGCCCGGTTCATTAGAACCGGCCTCCTTTACAGGTCTTAATATTATAAAATTCTTAAATATAATAATATTATCCATATTACACACAACAATTGAAATAAAACATCGTTATATTAAAATCAAAGCAATGTCTAAACAAAGCAAATTAATGGACACCCATCCAAAGATGGAAACATGCCTTTACAACATCCATGTTTAAGTTAAATAGGACACCCACCAAAAGGTAGAAACATGTCCTTTACATTGGTCTAAGATATAAAAGCAATTTAAATTACATAGAACTTAATTAATGAGGTATCCACAAAGTGGAAACATACCTCTTACAATTTTAATGCTAAAACAAGCAAATAATAATAATAAAGAAAACATCCATCCATGATAAATTAAATAAATCAAACATTCAAATTAAATAAATCAAGCATTGTAAATAAATCAAAGCATATAATAAACTACACAATCAAAACTAAGAATAAAGCAAGTAAAGATACAAATTGAGGTTTACTGTTTTCATTTAAAGTTTTTTAATTAATATTTAGGGTTTTAGAACCTTAAGATATTATTATTGTTATTTATTTAGGCTACTATAAGTTTTAAGAGAATTGAAATGGATTAGGATTTTATAATTTAAGAAATTAATAAGGTTCTTTGATTAATCAAATTAGGGTTTGAGGGGTAAAATTATGAAATTAGGGTTTGGACAATTTAAAACATTTAGCTTTATAATTCTTAGCTACTGGATTATTATTTTGGATTTAGTATATTGGGTTTGAATGTTTAGGTTTATAAGGTTTTAAGGTTTTAAGGATTAGGGTTTAGGAAAACTAGGGTTCACTGTTTTGAGGGAATTAGAGTTTAGGAAAACTTAGGGTTTAGATTAACTGGTGTGGGGTTTACTATTTTGGTTTTGGAGTTGAAGAAAGTAGTTTAAAGTTTTATAAAGTAATTGTGATTTTATAAACTGTAAAGTAAGTTAAAGTTTGGTGATATAACAAAACATTTGGAAATTTTGGAAAAGAATTAGAAGAAAATAGTTTAGGGTTTTTTAAAAACTTTTGGAAATAGGAAAAACGATTTAAGAGTTTGGAAACAAAAAAGTATTTTTTAGGGTTTTTGGAAAAAGGAAAGATTTAGGGTTTTTGAGGTTTAGAAGAAACATAAAAGTATTTCTAGGGTTCTTAAGGTTTAGAAAAAACAGAAAAGTATTTTTAGGGTTTTTAAGGTTTAGAAGAAACAAAAAAGTATTTTTAGGATTTTTGAAACAAAAGAAACGAATTAGGGTTTTTAAAGTATTTGGAAACAGAAGAAATCATTTATGCTATTAAAATGAAGATCAATGTTACCACATATTTATAGATCAAGATTTTGAGTGTATATTCATATGAATCAAAGAAACAAAGCTACTGTAAGAAAATAAAAAAAAATAAAAATTAGAGATTCAAACCTTCGTTTGTTGGTTCCACCAAAAATTGCTTCTTGGATGAACAAGGACAAAGGCAAAGTTACTGCCTTTGATAAATTGTTGATGGCTTTGCTTGTTCCTCAAAATTCCAAAGTCCCAAGTTCAAAGTTCTAGTCTTAGTTTTTTCTTTTTCTTCCCCCAAGTCCCATCTCTTTTTTTTTTGTTTTTTTTAGTGTTATTTATAGGAAATTTAGAAGATTAATTTCAATTGTTTAAGGAAACTATAATTAATTAGGAAAAGAAAATCGGAAGCAAATAGAATTTGGTTTCCAAAAAAATTCGGTTGGAAAAATCTTGCTAGCAAAATTTACGACAGGCTGCGAGGAATTGCGAGAAACTGCATGGAAAATTTGCGCGCTGCGGGCTGCTAGGCCATTTCGACCAATTACTTTCAGCGATGAATTTTTTCATCATCGATTTTTCAGTTGCCGTTTTTATTTTTATTTATTTATTTATTATTATTTTATTATTATAATTATAAAAAACAAATATTATTTAATTAAGATAACACAAAAATTATTTTGGACTAAATAAAATATATTAGACCGGACTGGGTAAAAAATTAAGGGTCTACACCTACTAAACCCACCTAATTTTGAAACCATCCAAAGCCGGCACCTCTATTACTATGCTTAGCAGTAGAAGAAGAGTCAGTAGGGGCCATGTTAGCCCAAGCAAATGAGTCAGCGATTGAGCACGTAGTTTACTATTAAAGTAGAAAGCTCATACCTTATGAAATTAAGCATAGTATCATTGAAAGACCTATATAGCCGTGGTTTGGTCTTCTAAGAAGTTGCGGCATTACTTTCAATCGTATAGTGTGCAATCAATTTCCAGGTTGGATCCAATGAAATACTTAAGGGAGATACCCTCTTTGATTGGGAAGTATGGTCAATGATTGATAATATTAGAAGAATTTGAGATTGAGTTTGTGACCAGAAAAATAATCAAAGGTAGAGTAGTGGCAGAATTCCTGGCCCAAAAACCATTATCGGATAATGAAGAGGTAGTCTTGGAATTTTCGGATGAACATTTAGAGGCCGTTGAAGTACAAGGTTGGAAGATGTATTTTAATGGATCAGTAAACAGGAAAGGAGTAGGTTTGGGAGTCATACTAGAATTGCCCAAAGGGGAACTTATCCCTTTTGCCAAAAAGTTGAAATTCAAGGTAACCAATAATATGGTGGAGTACGAAGCATGTATCTTTGGTTTGAAAACCCTAATGATTATGAAGGTGAATAAGGTGAAAGTTTTTGGTGATTCATTGCTAGTAGTATCCCAAGTAAATGGAGAGTGGGAGTTGAAAGAGGAAAAATTAAAACCATACCACCATTACTTGACCATGATAAAGAAGAACTTTAAGGAGTGTAGGTTTATACACCTATCAAGAGAAGAAAATAAGATCGCTGATGCCATAGCCACATTGACTTTGGTATGGGAAAATCTTGTCAATTTATTCCACAAGCCTCTAATTTTAACCAGTTCTTCAACTCCTTGCTACAAATATGAAACAATCATGGAAACCAATACAGACCATGATGCATGGTATGATACTGTAAGGCAATTTTTAAAGGAAAGGGAATACCCATCAGGGGCAACGAAGAAAGAAAGAAGAGCCATAAGGCTGTGGTCTTTGCAATACATCACATTCCATGGAGAGTTATATCGAAGATGGCCTAATGGGGTGCATTTGAGTTGCTTGAGGAAGCCTGAAGTGGAGCATATCATGTCAGAAATACATGCGGGAAGTTACGGCCCACATATGAGTGGTTTGGCCCTAGTTAAGAAGATTACTCGACAAGGTTACTGCTGGTTGAGCATGGAGAGAGATTGTATAGAGTTTGTAAAGAAGTGCCATCAATGTCAGATGTATGGTAACTTGAACCACACGCCTCCTGAAGAATTGCATTCTATGTCTTCACCCTGGCCCTTTGCCTCTTGGGGTATCGACATTATAGGAGAGATACATCCGACAGCCTCAAACGGTCACCGTTTCATTATAGTAGCAGTAGATTATTTTTCAAAATGGGTTGAAGCTAAATCCTTCAACAAATTGGGGGTAAGTCAAATGGCTAGATTTATTTTTAAAAAAAAACCTCATCTGTAGGTATGGGGTCCCACACAATGTGATATTAGACAATGTGGTACAGTTTGAAGGAGCAGTTAAGGATTTATTCTTTAAGTACCAAATCCATCATCACCGATCCTCTCCTTATAGACCAAAGGCTAATGGTGCGGTAGAAGCAACAAACAAGATAATTAAGCAAATTCTATCCAATATGACTAAGACTTACAGGGATTGGTTAGATATGCTTCCCTTTGCTTTATGAGGATATAGAACAAGTGTACGAACATCGACTGGAATGACACCATTCTCCTTGGTTTACGGGATAGAAGCAGTATTGCCAATTGAAATTGTGATCAAGTCATTAAGAGTGGTATTGGAAGCTGAATTGCCTGAAATAGAATGGGTAGTGAGCAGATACACGCAGTTAGCTTTACTAGAAGAGAGAAGATTAAAGGCACTGTATCGTCATCAACTGTATCAAAGGAAGATAGCTCGGGCCTACAATAGAAGGGTTAAGATCAGAAAACTCAGAGTCAGGGATTTTGTGTTGAAACAATGTCAGCCTAATGTATCTAATCCAAGAGGAAAGTTTAGGCCTAGCTGGAAAGGGCCATATGTTGTGAAATAAGTCATGAATAAGGGTGCAGTGAAGTTATCAGACATGGACGGGAATGAGTTTGGTGAGCCAGTGAACATTGATAGGTTGAAGAGGTTTTATATATATATATATAAAAAGAGAAGGAAAAGAGCTTGCTAGGTTGAAAACCCAAAAAGGGCGACCTAGGCAAAAGTTAGAGCAGTCCGCTAGTTCTGAATACCCGAAAGGGCAGGCTAGGCAACAATTAGGGCTAAATGAGAGAAAATCATCAATTAGAAAACCCAAAAGGGCTAGTTGGGAACAGGAGTGATCTTGTGTATGCTGGCTTTATGTTTAGTTGTTCCCCAATTTAATAAAATAGAATTAATATTAAAATTATTTTGTGTGCACTGTTATAAGTATTTGACCAGATATGGATAAAATAAATAAATACAACAACAAAAGGTGATGACAAATTATAAAAGGAAAAGAAGCATCTTTTATTACTTTAATTATTTTTTCATCCTAACAGTACACTTTCTAAATTGATAATTGTAAAATTTATGGCAAACGATAAGTGCAACGTGCAGGCCAGCTTTGCCTCAACCGATCCAAGTAGGCTTCAGTCAAGCAAGGCATGTCTAAATCGGGAGTGAATTCAGAACCATGAGTCTCAGCTCCATACTGACGGCTAAGACGGCGAGGATCATAGCAAGTGTAACACCCCTATACCCCGTATACGTACACAACATGCTTATACGATCGTAATATACGTATACTGAATATAGAAAATGCCACAGTTTATAAAATACACAAGTTATAACTCGAAAAGAAATAAAACAAATATCAAAGGTTTAGAAGAAATTCATAAAACATAATAGATGAAAACGTTTATTAATACGCAGCGGAAATTATAACAAATAAGTAAAAATACATTAAAAATCAAAATTTACAAAACATGAAATATATACATGATTGGCAGCTTGACTCTCTGATCTTTAAGCTCTAGGCCAACACTTCAAGCATAAACTCAACTCTTCAAGACTTACCGAGAATGAGGAAACTCTTAAATCTCCAATTTGATCTCTTGAAAACTTCCTTCAAACTTAAACTTGGAAGATCAAAACTCTTCTTGCTCTCTTGCTTCTTTGATGGTTGGACAACAAAAGGAAAAAGAAAGAAAAGGAAAGAGAACCACGATGAAGAAAGAGAGAAAGAAAGAAATCAAAGTCAAACTTTTCCTTAAAACCCTCTCATCCAAGCAATTATAATATTAAAATAATCCAAATTAACCTCTTCCATTCATTTAATTTCCCATTTCCACTAATTAACTTAATTAATTTAAAATAACTAAATATCTTCTTCCACTAACCTTCTTTGACTTTGACTTGTGTATATGTTGTATATATTTTCATATACACAACATATACATTCTCTATATAATTTTTTTCTCTTACCAAAGAAACATATACATAAAATCCAATTATAACAAATATACCAAAACTTCTAGGGTACATTTTGGGATATTACAATTCTCCCCCTCTAAAAGAAATTTCGTCCTCGAAATTACCTGATATCAAGTCTGAAAAAGTTGAGGATATTGGTCTAGCATCGCTTGCTCATTCTCCTAAGTTGATTCTTCTCTACCATGATTCTTCCAAAGAACCTTTACAATTGGTACTTTCTTATGTCTCAATTCTTTCATCCCATATGCTAAAATAGCCACTGGTTCTTCCTCAAATGTCAGGTCCAAACTCACCTCAATAGATTCAACAGACAAGACATGAGATGGATCTGATCTGTACCTCCTCAACATAGAAACATGGAAGACATTATGGATTTTATCCAACTCAGGCGGCAAAGCAAGCCGATAAGCAACTGGCCCAATTCTTTCCAATACCTCGTAAGGTCCAATAAAACGAGGACTCAGTTTCCCTTTTCGACCAAATCTCAGTATCTTTTTCCAAGGAGACACTTTCAAAAATACTTTATCTCCCACATTATACTCAATGTCTCTCCTCTTCAAATCTGAATAAGATTTCTGCCGATCTGAAGCTGCTTTCAACCTATCCTGAATCATCTTTACTTTCTCTTCTGTTTCTTTAACCAAATCAGGACCAATTAACTTGCCCTCTCCGATTTCGATCCAACATAAAGGTGTTCTGCATCTTCTACCATACAATGCCTCAAATGGTGCCATTCCAATACTGTATTGATGACTGTTGTTGTAAGCAAATTCCACAAGTGGAAAGAATCTGTCCCAACTTCCAGAAAAATCAATGATACAACTTCTTAACATATCCTCGATAATCTGTATCACTCTCTCTGACTGCCCATCTGTCAGCGGATGAAAAGCAGTGCTAAAATGCAATCGAGAACCCAAAGCCGCATGTAAACTCTTCCAGAACCTCGAAGTGAACCAGGGATCTCGATCCGACACTAAAGAAATTAGGACTCCATGCAACTTCACAATCTCATGGATATACAGCCCAGCCAACTTCTCAAGAGAATAATCCATCCGAACCGGAAGAAAATGAGCTGTCTTTGTCAATCTATCAATAATCACCCAAATAGCATCATGTTTCCTCTGAGTTAATGGCAAACCAGAAACAAAATCCATTGTCACCCTCTCCCATTTCCATTCAGGCACTGTTAAAGGTTGAAGCAACCCTGTTGGAACTTGATGCTCCGCTTTTACCCTTTGACAAGTGAGACATTTGGACACAAATTCCGCTATGTCTCTCTTCATACCAGACCACCAATAATGCTGTCTTAAATCATGGTACATCTTTGTACTTCCCAGATGCATAGCAAACACTGATTGATGTGCTTCTTCCAAAATGATCCTTTTCAAACTATCATCATCAGAAACACACAATCTATCCTTGAACCAAAGACTACCATCATTTTTTACATGAAAATTTCGGCTCTCTCCATTTCGGCAATCTGATATAATCTTCTGAATTTTCTCATCCACCAATTGGGCCTCCTTTATCTGATCTAACAATACTGGTGTCAACTGCAGCTTAACTAATAATGCACCATCATCACATGCTTCAAAACTAGCATGTAACGCTCTCAACTCAACAAGCAACGAGAGTGAGTAAACAACCAAACCTGCCAAAGACTTTCGACTCAAGGCGTCAGCAACAACATTTGCCTTACCAGGATGATAATCAATCAAATAGTCGTAGTCTTTGATCAACTCCAACCATCGTCTCTGTCGAAGATTGAGCTCTCTCTAAACCCCCAAATATTTCAAACTTTTATGATCCGTATAAATAAAACATTTCTCCCCATATAAATAATGTCGCCAAATCTTCAAAGCAAACACTATGGCTACTAACTCCAAATCATGGGTTGGATAATTGAGCTCATGCGGCTTCAACTGTCGAGAAGCATAAGCTATGACTTTACCCTCTTGCATCAATACACATCCTAAACCATTATGTGAAGCATCACTGTAAATCACATATGGTTTATCTTCTACGGGTAAAGTAAGAACAGGTGCTTGAGTTAACATCTCTTTTAACTGTTCAAAGCTAGCCTGACACTGATCTGTCCACACAAATCTAACTCCCTTTCGAAGTAATCTGGTAAGTGGAGTAGCTATCAAAGAAAATCCTTTCACAAAGCGTCGATAATAGCCTGCCAAACCCAGAAAACTTCTAACTTCGGTCACAGATTTGGGTGGACTCCAATTCATAATAGCCTCAACTTTACTCGGATCAACTCTAATACCATCTGCTGAAATTATATGACCGAGAAAAGTCACTTGATCAAGCCAAAACTCACACTTCGACAGCTTAGTATACAATTGCTTCTCTCTCAAGATCTGTAACACAATCCGCAAATGCTTGTCATGCTCCTCTTCATTACGCGAATGCACCAAAATATCATCGATAAAAACTACCACAAACTGATCCAGATAGGGCCTAAATACCCTATTCATCAAATCCATAAAAACTGCAGGTGCATTCGTCAACCCAAAAGGCATTACTAAAAGCTCATAATGCCCATACCTGGTGCGGAAAGCTGTCTTAGAAACATCTTCAGCTCTAACCTTCAATTGATGGTACCCAGATCTCAAATCAATCTTGGAAAACACTGCTGCTCCCTTTAATTGATCAAAGAGATCATCAATCCTAGGCAAAGGGTATTTATTCTTAATAGTCACTTTGTTCAATTGCCTATAATCAATGCATAACCTCATGGTACCATGTTTCTTCTTCACAAACAACACAGGAGCTCCCCAAGGAGAAACACTGGGGCGAATAAACCCTTTATCCAACAACTCCTGTAACTGCACTTTCAACTCTCTCAATTCAGTAGGTGCCATGCGATAAGGAGTGATAGAGATGGGAGTGGTACCAGGCAACAAATCGATACCAAACTCAACCTCTCTCTCAAGTGGCAACCCTGGCAACTCCTCTGGAAACACATCTGGAAAATCTGCAACTGTGGTTATAATATCAAGTTGAGAACCTACTACTCTAGTATCCACGACATGAGAAAGATAAGCGTCACACCCTTTTCTAATCAACCTTCTAGCGGTTACAGCTGATACAAACAAGGATGCAAGCTGTTTCTGCTCACTAGATACCAACACAAATCTACCATCATTAGTTCTCAAAGTAACACACTTTTGTTGACAATCCACCACAGCTCCATGTCTAGACAACCAGTCCATGCCCAAAATCAAATCATATTCTTTAAAAGGCATTTCAATCAAATCTCCATGAAACTCCTCACCTTGCACCACAACTGCAGTATCTCGGTGCACCTTGCTAACAATCAAACTATGCCCTAAAGGATTTGTCACCAAAACATCAAATCCTAGGGACTCAGAATGCAATTCAGACACAGGCAATATGGATGCACTTATATATAAATGAGTAGATCCTAGATCAATCAAAGCAAGAACTGGAATGCCAAATAAAGAGAAAGTACCCGCGATGACTGCTGAAGCATCTGGTTGTCTTTGCATCACATATACTCGTTGAGAAGGCCCAGCCTCATCTGGCCTACTAACCCTGGATGGAGATCCTCCTCTCTGACTAACTCCAGGTCTACCCCCTCTGCTAAAACCTCTGCCCCCTCGACCACCTCTGACACTAGGTCGAGAAACTGCAGAATCTGCCGGCCTCTGCTTCTGCATCTCAGGACACTCTCTAATAAAATGATCAGGAGATCCACATCTGAAGCATACAGCTGGTCCACTATTCTTCCAATAAACACCTCTCTGAGAACCCCCACACTGAGCACATATAGGTAGAGTAGATCTCTGAACTACTGGAGTCGGAGCACTCGCTACTGAAACTATAGGTCTTGATCTCTGTCTCTAAAACTGAACTAACCTACCAGCCTGCCTCTGACTCCTACTGATCCTGGGAACAAAATTTCCTCTACCTCTCTTCACAGATGAAGACCCTGCCTCAAACTAGGGTCTCCTAACCCTGGTCTCCTCCTCGATCGCAGCTACTGCAATACCCTGAGCTCTCTCCACACTCCTAGCTACTGCAACAAGCTGGGAAAAATCCTGGTATCTAGAACTAGCCACAAGACACATGATAGAGGGCCTCAATCCCTCCTCAAATCTTCTGCACCGGTCTATCTCGTCTGAAATAATTCCCCCAGCATAATGACTCAACCGGATGAACTTGACCTCATATTCTGTTACAGTCTGGCTGTCTTGCTTCAAATTCAGAAACTCCATCTTTTTTCATATCTTTATATTCCCTCGGAGTATATTTCAGCTCAAACTCCCATAGAAAATCACTGTAGGACAATGTAGGTGGATCATCCATGGCATGAGGAACTGTTTTCCACCAATCATATGCATCCTTCTATAACAGTGATCTAGCATAATCAAATTTTTCTTCTGGAGTGGCTTGCAACTGAATGAATATCCTCTGTATTCTATCTAACCATTGTTCAGCTACTGCTGGATTAATAGTACCCAGAAAATCTTCTGGTCCATACTTTCTTAATTTATCGTAATGTCTCACTGGTACAAATGGCTGTGGGGGTGGTGGCGGCTGTACTGGGGCTTGCCTAAACAATTCTATCACATGTCTAAGCCAACCCGACGGAGCCTCCTCACCAGCTAGTCTCCCAGACGCAGAAACAGATACCTCTCCAGGTCTATCCACTCTAGCACCATCTTTACTCTCTTCAGGAGCTAAACTCTCCGCACTACCCCTCAACAGACTGACGTGAATGAGAATCCATTACAACCTATATCTTTAAACACAACAGAATACACCTCATTAAAGATCAGAGACTGCCAATACCAAACATGTATTTTATTCAAAAACCCACTTTTTAAAATCAAAATACTCTTTTTCTTACAATTAACCTAGGTTGAGAATCTCAAACCTAGGCTCTGATACCAAAATAATTGTAACACCCCTATACCCCGTATACGTACACAGCATGCTTATAAGATCGTAATATACGTATACTGAATATAGAAAATGCCACAGTTTATAAAATACACAAGTTATAACTCGAAAAGAAATAAAACAAATATCAAAGGTTTAGAAGGAATTCATAAAACTTAATAGATAAAAACGTTTATTAATACGCAGTGGAAATTATAACAAATAAGTACAAATACATTAAAAATCAAAATTTACAAAACATGAAATATATACATGATTGGCAGCTTGACTCTCTGATCTTTAAGCTCTAGGCCAACTCTTCAAGCATAAACTCAACTAGGTCTAGAGGAATCCTCCGTCTCAACCCTATCACCTGCGCGATAAATCACAATCGCGCTAAGCCAGCGACTTAGTGGTACAAACCATAATGATATTATGCAATGTCAATGTCAATATCAATGTCATACATTCAATAATAATAACATAGACACACATGGGCCCAACAAGTATTTAATATGATATTCAAAGTTCAGAGTTACTGCTTTGGTCTATAATCACAATGATCAAGCCCGTAGGCAATATATCTCATATCTCTATCCATGGATAGTGTAACTGACCCAGTCTCTTGGACCATCAACTCAACAAGCTTGAGGAGATCCTCAACCCGGCAAGACTGTTACTAGTAACAGACCCAGTCTCTTGGACCATCAACCTGATTGAAATCGAGGACATCCTCAACCCGGCAAGACTGTTACTTTTCATATATTTCATATCAATAATTCACATAGTGTAACAGACCCAGTCTCTTGGACCTCAATTCAACTCAATTTGAAGAGATCCTCAACCCGGCAAGACTGTTACCTTTCATAGGCATGCCACCAAACCCAGCACTCTGAAAATTGAATAACATATTAGGCATACAATCAATTCATTTACCTCTTTACCATTCTCTTTCTCAATTCATGTCTTCAACATCATTTACAATATCATAGCCAACCACAATGGCTTCACATTTCATTCTATTTCAATTCATATTCAAATACTCATAATCAATATACATACATCATATTGCATATCACAAAGTTCACATTGTATAAAACATAACATTATTTATATATATCAACAATGCAATAAGATTCCTTAGTACATTCATACTCAAATGTATAAGTTCCAAAATCACATGAATGTATGCAATAATGCAAGGTTTGTACTTACCCCAAAACAACTCACACAACTCTATTGACTTCCTCTTCCAAAAATCCTTCACTTCTTAAATTATGGCAAATCACCTTCTTCACAACCTATTCCAAAAGAATGATGAAACCCACATAAGATCATAAAGGCTAAGAACCAACTAGGGCAAACTTTAAACATGACACGCTCAACCACACGGGCGTGTCCCTGACCGTGCCCTAACTCTACAACACAGAAGCATTGACACGCTCAGAACCACGGGCGTGTCACTGGGCGTGCAATACATTCTGTCTCTCAGAAATATTGACACATCCAACAACATGAGCGTGCTCATGGCCGTGTCAATTCCCCAATAACACAGTGGCTATGACACATTCAATAACACGGGCGTGTTACTGGCCGTGTCAAACCTACTGCCACATAGAACAATTGACACGCCTAAAGACCTGGACGTGCTCGTGGGCGTGTCAGACCAAAAACCCAGATTCCGGCCACAACAACCTCACAACCAACATTTTTCTTCTTACCACCATCATCCACTTCAAACCAACTTAGCCCAAACATACCCAAAACCATATCAAACTAGCAAAAATAACAAAACAACCCAAAATATACATCAAACACAATCCAAAATATCATCACCACCCTAAACACAACCACAACACTTCTAGACCAACAAACTTACTCTTTCCTTCCATCCAACCCCAAAATCCAAAAATCAATAGAACCAAACACTCTTAAACACACCCAAAATCAAACAAACACAACTTCAACTCACAAACCCAAACAAATCAAAGAATCAAGTGGAAAGACTTACCGAGAATGAGGAAACTCTTAAATCTCCAATTTGATCTCTTGAAACTTCCTTCAATCTTAAAATTGGAAAATCAAAACTCTTCTTGCTCTCTTGCTTCTTTGATGGTCAGACAACAAAAGGAAAAAGAAAGAAAAGGAAAGAGAACCATGATGAAGAAAGAGAGAAAGAAAGAAATCAAAGTCAAACTTTTCCTTAAAACCCTCTCATCCAAGCAATTATAATATTAAAATAATCCAAATTAACCTCTTCCATTCATTTAATTTCCCATTTGCACTAATTAACTTAATTAATTTAAAATAACTAAATATCTTCTTCAAATAACCTTCTTTGACTTTGACTTGTGTATATGTTGTATATATTTTCATATACACAACATATACATTCTCAATATAATTCTTTTCTCTTACCAAAGAAACATATATATAAAATCCAATTATAACAAATATACCAAAACTTCTAGGGTACATTTTGGGATATTACAGCAAGTACCTCGACGAAGAGCAGCAAGAGGAACAAACATCAAGTATGTCCGCATGGTGATACGAGAAATCTTCCACCAAGGTACCAACCAACGGATGTTGACTTCAGCATGTGAGTGGATCCAGTCAACTCAGTCAGCATATGAAGAAGTAGTATGGAGTAGTTTCCTAGCGGAATGATGCCATGGTAAATATTTGGCAAAATTCATGGATGGAATATCAAGCAAGCAGAGACGATCTTGAAGCCAGTTTTGTGCGGGAAAATTAAATTTAAAAAAAAAAGAAAAAGAGTCCGCTAAGTTGAAAACTCGCAAGGGCAGCTTAGGCAAAAATTAAGACAGCTCGCTAATTCCAAAAACCCACATGGGCAGACTAGCCAAAAATTAGAACGATATAAAAATATAATAAAAAGAGGTCTGCTAAGTTGAAAACCCGCAAGGGCGGCTTAGGCAAAAATTAGGACAACTCGCTAGTTTCGAAAACCCGCAAGGGCGGACTAGGCAAAATTAGAGCAATAAAGTAAAAAAAGAAAAAGAAAGAGAAAACCTAAATTGAAAACCCAAAAGGGCAGTTTAGTTAATAACTTGAAGCAACAATGGATTCCCGGTCAGTATCTTTGACGATCCTGATTTAAGTTGGTCTAATCCAACTAAAGTTTCGGCTAAGATCATGGGTATCGGCGACAAGCCTCCTTCCATTTGGTCCATGATATTCAATACTCGTGGATCAATATCACTATCATAGGAAAAAAGTATGAATTGGCCAAGCAAGCATAGATAAAGCATACGTCCCCATGCCTTAGTAGGAGCCAAATGAGAAAGGCAAAAGTCAATTAAGGGACCAAGCAAAATTTTCTCACCCCTCATCAACTAAAGAACTTCGGGCTTTGATGTTTGAAATAACATCTACATCTTTTGATGAGTCTTGGAAATCAATATGGGTAATGCCATTTGTTTGTTATTTGGATATCCAAGGATGGCCTCAAATTCTTCAATAAAGGGACATATTTCAAAGCCATTAATTTTAAATGTCCTAGAATTCACGTTCCAAAAAAAAGCCATGGCATGTAAAAAAGAATGGTCCAATTTAACATTTTGAAAACACTTTAAAGTATCAACCTTTAACCAAGATATTTGTTTCCAATGAATGGCATTCATATTCTTAAATAAAATTTTTATTTTATTCAAATGGAGTTCGATCACCGTGGAAGGCTGAAGGAAAATCCGAATTGTTAAAATGAGTATTTACGCTGAAGTAGAAAATTTCCTGGCTTCTGTATGAAATTGTGGCGTGAAGAGTGATTTATATAGGATGATTATGTTGTTCCAAAATTGATAAGGAAAAGAATGAGACCAAGATGCATGAGGAAAATGAATTGGCGACGAAAGGATCTTACATTGCCGCATTGCATTTGGTTTTATGGTGATACTGTGTAAATGTTAAATGTGGAGAGGAAAGTATAATAATTGCATAGTAGTAATAATCGTGCTAAAAAAAAGAAGAAGAAAAAAGTTGTAGAAAAATAAACATTATATATTATCATTATTATTTTTATACTTATTGTACAATGTTTCCTCAATTGACACAGTATTCATACATCACTAAGAAGGAGGTGGTGGATTATCAAATAAAGCTCTAAAAAAATCATCGCCTGTTGGAGGAGGAGGCAAATCACCCGCCCCGAATCTACCCGAAGCAGGAGCACCAGAATCTCTATTATCTTGGAATTTCGATCTATAACGGTCCTCATCAAAAGTAGATGAAAGAATCACATGGTCATCAGTTTGGGGGACTCTAGATGAAGAAGCACCAAGATCTCTCATCCCCTGAAATCGGAAGTCTCAAAAATTTTGCTCTGACTGATGGTACAAATTTTTAAAATGGAAACCTGCTGACGACTAGCGGCCAACTCTTCTTAAAGTTTCTTGTTTTGTTCTTCAACCATCCGCTGTGAGCTAGAAAGGAAAAGAGTAAGAGCATACATAATCATGCATACATATAGCATAAATTACCATGGAACAAGAAAGCATACTAGGTAATTCATATCAATACCCTGTGAATGAAATGGCATATCCGATGCACTAGAATGAGCAAATGAAGTAGTAAAAGAAGGTCCAGCCTCATGATCAAATGGGCCAGCAGCCTACAATAATCATTAAAAAAAGTCAAAATAAGTTAAGAAAGAAGCGATTACAATGAAAAAATGGTAAAAGTTCACCTGAGAAGTGCTAGCCCTGAGATGTGGAATAAACTCTCCTCCCTCTCCATGATGGTCCTCTTCATCTCTATTCTCATTTTCCTCGAGAATCTCCTGTATGCCAATAGGAGATACGTCAAAGTTCAAGAGCCCTATTTGAATAAACTGGGTATAAGATGCATCCGGTGGATAGAGAAAGGTTTCAACATCATAACCGTGCTGAGCCAAATACCATGCATTCTCCGGCATTGATGTGATATTTAAGGTATACTTCGAGCAACACATCGGGATTCTCCGCTGCTCGGGACCATAACACCACTCATATACTCTCTCTCTCCGAGAAACCAGCCACTAGACACAGGGCTGGCAATGACTCGGTGGGTATGATGAAAAGGCAATGCGGCATTCATGGAGGAAGTCCAGTTTGTCCACTCTTCTGGGTTCCACCAAGACAAACTCACCTACAAAAGATATAAGGTAAGTAAACTTTTATATAAATTTTAAAGTATACTAATGTTATCTTACCTGCTCCCAGGTTAGGAAGCTCAAGACAAAGCATTGGGTATGCACATGGTGAGAGCCGGGAACTTCTACACACTCTGACAATCAGAAATTTAATCTTGGATACCCGACTCTCTCTCGGGAAATACCAGGCACCCTCATAAGATTTTGCTCATATGCCCATGCCTACAATAATAATAAAGATCAAATTCATGCAAGAATAAGAATGGAATTGACATTGGTGGAAGAAGAGTACCTCGACAACTGCCATAAAGCCAACAAAAGACTTCTTATTTCAACAAATTTTGTCAAGTCCATGGTAAAGACAGGCAAGACCAGCTTCACCCCAGCCGTAAAGTGGTTCCATCCTCATATAAGTAAGGGCCCTCAACACAGACAAATGGATGGTGGATTTGGTGCTGCCTAAAATGGTCGACAAGAGCAAATACAACAAAAATCCTTGAGCATACTGTTGGGTTGTGTCTCTTAAATGATGGTTCCATACCAATTAATTGTTGAATTTCTTCAAATGTCAGAATATCATTGCTAAGAGGAACCAGAAGACCATCATACCGAATGCAGGTTATAGCAGCAAAGTCAACCTGACCAATTGTCATCTCTCCAATGGGCAAATGAAAAGTATGAGTTGTGTCCAACCATCGTTCTGCAAGTGCCTGGATCACGCTCTTGTCTATCAGACACTACTCGGATGGTAATTGTAAGATGAAGCTCTCAACGCTGCAATTTCGAATAATTTGCCTTACCCCAGAAGGTGCTACATCATACCATTGTCGGGCTTTGTATACATAACTTCCGCCCCGAATAACGCAAAGATCACGCTAACACGGAGCCAGGTAAGTCAACACGAGGTAAGTATATCATTATATCAATACCACCGATTTTTAGGCTAAATTAATTTATATTCTATCTACTCAAATTCTTAAATTAATATATTTTTCCTAAATTTTGAAAAAAATAGTAAATATGAAAAAACAAATGAAAAGAAATGAAAAGAAAAAAAATAGAAAATTAAAAAAAAAAGAGAAAAACAACAGAAAAATGAAGAAAAAAGAAAAGAAAAGAAAAAATAATAATAATTTGTTGTTAAAAAATAATTACCTTGCTCTTTTGATTTGAACTACGATGAAGCGGCATCCCGACTAGTAGACCTATATTTCCAACTTCATGCCGCTGAATAAATTCCAATAACTCAGCATTAGAATGAGTTCTTGATCTTGAAGCATGCATTTTTTCAAAACTGTATGCTAAACTAGAAAGGCTTATAGCCATGAATGAATGGAATGAAAAGTTTGCTATGAATGAAATGAAGAAATCAGTCATTTATATAGAGAAACGGTAAAGGAAAAAATAAAATTCAAAAAGTAAATTTCACTATTGATGAATAGTAAGTTACTATTTATAAATAGTAAGATACTATTTATAAATAGTAGGTTACTATTTATGAATAGTAAATAGTGCATGAACAGTGACTACATAGTAAATAAATAGAAAACTCAATTAGTCAATTTAATCATTCAAATACTTGCGTGTAAATAAATATTTTTATACTTTTAAAATATTTTTACACGCAGGGGGCAAGGAGAAGATATATGCATATGCATGGTAAAAATTAGCTAATTTTTTTTGCAAATTTCTTTAGTATACTACTGACTATAATTTTTTTTTGCAGATAATAAAACCACTCTTAAGTCCAGAACATAGCTCAGGCCCAGAACCCAAATTACCCTTAGGTCTCGAACCTAAAATTTCTTTTAAGTCCAGAATTTAGCTCGGGTCCAGAACCCAAATTATCCTAGGTCCAGAACCTAAAATCTCTTTTAAGTCCAGAACTCAGCTCGGGTCCAGAAACCCAAATTATCCTTAGGTCCAAAACCTAAAATCTCTTTTAAGTCCATAACTTAGCTCGGATCCAGAACCCAAATTACCCTTAGGTCCAGAACCCAAATTCTCTTTTAAGTCCAGAACTTAGCTTGGGTCCAGAACCTAAAATTATCATTGAGTCCAAAACTCGAACTGGGTACAGAACCCAAAACTTCAACCATCTCAAAAAATTTAAGTCTTATTACATTTTACACTCTTTTACTGAAGTCTCAGATCATTCAAGCAGGGGGCAAACAAAGGAGAAGATATATGCATATGCATGGTAAAAATTAGATAATTTTTTTGCAAATTTTTTTAGTATACTACTGACTATAATTATTTTTGTAGATAATAAAATCTCTCTTAAGTCCAGAACTTAGCACGGGTTCGAAACCGAACCTAAAATCTCTTTTAAGTCCAGAATTTGGCTCGGGTCCAGAATCCAAATTGCCCTTAGGCCCAGAACCTAAAATCTCTTTAAAGTCTAGAACTTAGCTCGGGTCCAGAACCCAAATTACCCTTAGGTTCAGAACCTAAAATATCTTTTAAGTCCAGAACTTAGCTCGAGTTCAGAACCCAAATTATCCTTAGGTCCAGAACCTAAAATCTCTTTTAAGTCTAGAACTTAGCTCGGGTCCAGAACCCAAATTACCCTTAGTTCCAGAATCTAAAATTATCCTTGAGTCCAGAACTCGAACCAGGTCCAGAACCCAAAACCTCGATCATCTTAGAAAGATTAAGTCTTATTGCTTTTCACTCTCTTTTAATAAAGTCTTAGATCGTTCAATCAGGGGCAAATTGTAGACCCTTAATTTTTGACCTAGTCTGGTTCGATATTTTTTATATAGTCCAAAATAATTTTTATGGTATTTTAATTAAATAATATTTTTTTAAGTATTTATTATTTATAATTTTAAATAAAAATAAAATGGTGAAGCTAATAAAAAAATAAAAATAAAAATAAAAATCGGTGACAAAAAAATCGGCGACGAAAAAATTGGGCCATTTTATTACAGGAATCCTTGGGCCAATTTGCTGCAGGAATTTTCTGCGGTGAATTGGCTGGTCGCCCAGCGCCCACCCGCAGGAATTTCTTCACTCGCTCGCAATTCTTGTCCAACGCTCGCAGTTTTCGCCAGCAAAATATTTCAATGCAGTTTTTTACGAAACCAAATTCTATTTGGTTTTGGTTTCTTTTCCTAATTAATTTTAGTTTCCTTAAACAATTAGAAGTAGGTTTATGTTTTTTCCTATAAATAACACATTAAAACTCAGAATAGGGAATGGAAAAAATTGGAGTTACTAAGCTAGACTTGGGACTTCAGATTTGAGAGAAGCAAGAAACGGCAGAAAAGCTAGCAACAAGAAGCAATCAATCCATCAAAGGCAGCAACCTTGCCTTTGTCTTTGTTCATCCAGAAATCAAATTGTGGAGGAACCACCGAACGGAAGTTTAATTATAAATCTTTGATTTGATGATTATTTACAATGTTTCCATCATTTGTTTTTCTAAGTAACTTAAATCATTAAACTTGGTAATATGTTCATCCAATAACCTTAATCAGTGATTAAAAATCTTAAAAACCCTAAACTACTCTCCTGTTTTCAAAAATCTTAAAAACCCTAAACTACTGTTCTGTTTCCAAAAACTTAACAAACCCTAAATTACTCTTCTGTTTCCAAAAACCTTAAAAACCCTAAAGGGTTTCTTCTATTTCCAAAAGCTTTAAAACCATAAATTGTTTTTACCAATTATTTTCATCTACACAATAACTTTTTGTGCAAAATCTCCAAATGTTTACTTAAATCTCCAAACCCTAGTTCTCTTTACGTTTTCTAAAAATCATAATTATTTTATAAAACTCTAAACTGTTTTCTTAAATCCTAAAACCAAATATGTTTTCTAAAATATCAAAAACTTTAACTTTCTCGAAAAACCAAAATAGTAAACCCTAAGTTTTCCTAAACCCTAATTCAGTGAACTTAAAACCCCAACTAGTTAATCTAAACCCTAAAGCCATAATCTAATAAAACTAAAATCACAATCTAGTAACT
Organism: Garcia nutans; assembly: GCA_947685225.1. NCBI lineage: Eukaryota > Viridiplantae > Streptophyta > Magnoliopsida > Malpighiales > Euphorbiaceae > Garcia > Garcia nutans. The sequence goes on from CANTUV010000044.1 coordinate 26,208,302, forward strand.
ATGAATTATAACCCTTAATGTCTTAAGATTCCAAAACCCTAATTTCATAATGTTACCCCTAAACCCTAATTTGATTAACCAAAAAACCTTGCTACTTTCTTAAATTCATGAAACCCTAATCCATTCCAATTTTCCAAAACCTTTAAAGTAGCCTAAACAAATAACAATAATAATACTAAAATCCCAATACCCTAAATGTTAATTAAAGAACTTTAAATAGAAACAATAAACCCTAATTTGTATCTTTACTTACTTTATTTAATTTTTGATTTGATTATGTAGTTTATTATGTGCTTTGATGGTTGATTTATTTAATTTCAATGGTTGGTTTATTTAATTTATCATGGATGGATGTTTTCTTCATTGTTATTATTTGATTGTTTTAGTATTAAAATTGTAAGAGGTATGTTTCCACTTTGTGGGTACCTCATTAATTAAATATCATGTTGTGAGAGGGGATTTTTGCCCCCACTCCCGGTGGAATGGTTCTTGTGACTTCAGCACTGTTTAGGCTCGGGGACTTAGAGAACATGGACCTAAGTCTGGAGAAAATGGAGTCGCCACCCGGACGGGCCGGGAAAAAGAAAGGGGTGAATGACTCGATTCCTAAGGAATCCCCAACCCTTTAATGGGTTCGGAAAGTTGGGTACGTGTGGGGAAGGTGAGAAATGGCCCAGCACCCCCACAACATCCATCCATGATAAATTAAATAAATCAAGCATTGGAATTAAATAAATCGACCTTCAAAAAATATAATAAACTATATAATCAAATATAAAATTAAATAAAGCAATAAATATGTAAATTTAGGGTTTTAAATAATTATCAATTGAATTTAGGATTTCAAAACATAGGATTTTAGAAACTAAAGTTTTATAATTAGGATTTCAAAATTAGGATTTTTAGGGTTTTTGAAACTAGGGTTTTGGAAACTAGGGTTTTGGAATTAGGGGTTTTTAAAACTAGGGTTTTGGAATTAGAATTTTGGATAGTTAGTGGTTTTAAAACTAGGGTTTTGGAATTAGGGTTTTTAAAACTAGGGTTTTGGGATTAGGGTTTTTAAAACTAGGGTTTTGGAATTAGGATTTTTTAAAACTAGGGTTTTGGAATTAGGGTTTTGGATAATTAGGGTTTTTGGAATTAGCTTACTACCTAGAAAAACACAATTTAGGATTTGGAAAAATAAATTAAGGTTTTGGATAAATAATCAATATTTTGGAGTTTAATAATTAAATGGTTTAGGGTTTTGGTTAAAACTAGTTTAAGGTTTTGAGTTTTAATGAAATAACACACAGTTCTTGAAGTTAAAGTAAACAAGAAAGATTTTAACAATTAATTGTTGACTACTGGATAGTTTTATGTTTTATGAAATATGCCAGTAGGATTACGAATACCAATTGATCAATGTGATAGTTAAAGCAAACGATTAAAGTTATTAAAACAAAAACCAAAGCAAACGATTAAAGTTGTTAAAACAATAACCAATTTACTGCATGTTCAAAGATCAAGATACTGTGTGTTCGAAGATCAAGTTACTGCATGCATGCATGCATGTTCTTATTAATCAAAGAAACGAAACTACTGTAAATATAAATAATTCATGATTAAAGATCAAACCTCTGCTCGTTGGTTCCTCCACAATTAACTTCTGGATGAACAATTAACAAAGACAGCGTTGCTGTCTTTGATGGATTGATTACTGATGAATGTTTGCTGCTAATCTTTTCTGTTTGTTGTCATCTCTCTTTAATGTTCCTTGTCGTCCCCTCTTAATGTATTCCTCTTGTTAATCTTGTCTCCCAATTCTGAATTCTGAAACATTAATATTTATATCCGAACCTCACTCAGAATCCTTAACCTAATATAAAACAGTCCCTAAAATAAATTCTAGTTAATTAGGAAACATACTGAACCCATGTCGACCTAGTTGCCCTAGGTCGACATGAGACCAACCTCGTGTCGACCTTGGGCTTCCCAAGTCGACATGAGGCATGCTCATGTCGATCTTGGGCTACCAAGCTTGACATGAAGCATGCTCATGTCGACCTAGCCTCCCAAGGTCGACATGAAGCATGCTCATGTCGACCTAGCTTGCCCAAGATAACATGAGGCATGCTCATGTCGATCTTGGGCTGCCAAGGTTGACATGAAGCATACTAATGTCTCCCAGGCTGGCCTCACTAAAATTATTATGGCCTTTTTAACTTATGGACCGAAAAATTTTAATTTGGGCCAATTACACTTGATTTTAGGGTTTTACAATTAAATTTATGCCTCTTTAATCCGAACTGACTCCTTTAAAAATTATAAACTAGGTTTAAATATTTAAAGTCAGATCAAATTTATTTTGGCATCTTTTGATTAGGACCATATCAAATTAGGGTCAAAAATAAGGGTCTACAGTTTGCCCCCTGCTTGAACGATCTGAGACTACAGCAAAAGAGGTTTTGGGTTCTTGGATTTGATTTGGGTACTTAGACATGAGATTGAATTTGATTTGGGTACTTGGACCCGAGATTAGGTACTTGGATCGGAGATCGGGTACTTGGACCCGAGATAGATTTGATTTGGGTATTTTGACCCTAGATTGATTTGATTTGGGTACTTAGACCCGAGATTGATTTGATTTGGGTACTTCGACTCAAGATTGATTTGATTTGGGTACTTGGACCCGGGATTGGGTTTGATTTCGGTACTTGCACCCGGGATTGGGTACTTGGACCCAAAATTGATTTGGGTACTTGGACCCGAGATTAATTTTATTTGGGTACTTGGACCCGAGATTGATTTGATTTGGGTACTTAGACCCGAGAATAGATTGAAATTTGGGTACTTGGACTCGGGATTGGGTACTTGGACTCGAGATTGATTTGGTTACATGGATCCGAGATTGATTTTATTTGGGTACTTGGACCCGAGACTGATTTGATTTGGGTACTTGGACCCGAGATTGGGTACTTGGCCCCGAGATTGGATTTGATTTGGGTCGAGATTGGGTACTTGGACCCAAGATTGGATTTGATTTGGATACTTGGACCCGAGATTGATTTTATTTGGGTACTTGGACCCGAGATTGATTTGATTTGGGTACTTGGACCCGAGAATGATTTAATTTGGGTACGTGGACCTGAGATTGGGTTTGATTTGGGTACTTGGACCCGGGATTGGGTACGTGGACCCGAGATTGATTTTATTTGGGTACTTTGACCCGAGATTGATTTGATTTGGGTACTTGGACCCGAGAATAGATTTAATTTGGGTACCTGGACCCGAGATTGATTTGGGTACATGGACCCGAGATTGATTTGATTTGGGTACTTGGACATGAGACTGATTTGATTTGGGTACTTGGACCCGAGATTGGATTTGATTTGGGTTCTTGGACCTGAGATTGGATTTGATTTGGGTGCTTGGATCCGAGATTGATTTTATTTGGGTACTTGGATCCGAGATTGATTTGATTTGGATACTTGGACCCAAGAATGATTTGGGTTCTATGTAACACCCCCACACCCAATACATACACACTACATACACCACAATGTAGTATACATGTATAGAATATAGGAATGCTACGGATTTTTATTAACATTCAAAACATTTTAAATGATACTATAAGCTTTCTCATTATACATTAGAGAAAAATAAGTAATTAACTTGTAAAATAAAACAAATAGATATATATATACATTTAGTTAATACACAGCGGAATTTATAAAGTCGTTACATATATGAAAGCATTTAAATCCATATTTACAAATATACATATATTCACATTATAAACAATATTTACAAATTATAAAGAAATTATACATGATTGGCAAATGTTCTCTGATCTTTAAGTTCCCAAAATCAACTCTTCAACGTCTACTCTCACTCGGTCTCGAAGAGCTCTCGGGTTCAACTCTATCAACTCTATCACCTGCGCGATTAAACACTATCGTGCTAAGCCAAGGGCTTAGTAAGACAAATCATGCTAATGTTATGCTTAAGTGCAATGCAATGCAACACACCTTATTAATAAAAGCAACAACATAGGTGAAAAGCTAACATTAATCCTTTGCCTATCACAAATCATATAAGCATACCACAATTCAACATATTTCCACATCCTTCATTAATCAATCAAGTTATCATTCATGACTCACATTAGACATAGACAAGCATGGGCCCAAAACACACTAATATGCCATTCAATTTTCAGAGTTAATGCTTTGGTTTTGTTATCACATTTATCAATATCATATACCCAACTAGGCTTCAAGGATTAGGTTCAACCAAGCTTCAAGGGGAGCAAAGCATGCTAAGCTTCAACCCAACTTGGCTTCAAGAACCAACCCAACCTAGCTTCAAGGGTTGTAACATCTCAATTAGGCTTCAAGGATTCAATCCAACCTAACTTCAAGAGATTGTTACTATCATTAGGCATGCCACCAATAACAAACTCTGAAAATGGAATAACACATTAGCCACACAATTCATTTACATTTCATTCTCAATTCTCATCAATTAGGCAAACATGCCATATATCTTTCAATTGAATCATCATAGCCAATCACAATGGCCTCAAATCAAACAATATCTCAATTCATATTAATCATATAACATCATTGATACAACATTTCAAAGTACATACCACATTACCATTCACAATGTATATAGCCTAACATTGTTCATATGTATCATCAATATCAACAAATGTGTGCTACAATCTCAACATCAATGAATGTATGTTCCACATATATTTGATTAGGTCATTCTTATCTTTGAAGTATATTTAAAGTGTTTATGTTTAAGTTTAAGTATCAAAAATATCTTTGAAGAATCAAAACCATACAAAAAGAACAAAAATAAAAACAGTAGCCAACACATTTGAGGGACACGGCCAAGCTTGTGGCCGTGTCTCTCAACTTAATTTTGGCAGTGACAGACACTGGCATGGGACACGGCCGTGTCTCTTAAAAATCAACCCAACACGGCCAAAATTTCCATGACTTGGCCGTGTCTCTCTTTGCTTTTGGCCGTGTCACTCATGAACAAAACCCTAACCAAAAACCAACACTCTTTCAATTGCATTTCCATACTTTTTGCACAACAATCCTCTCATTCAAATGAACACAATCAATGACATAAACACATATCTTACATAAACATCACAATAATCACTTTAACAATACATTAACACCACATTTACATACAAACCATTCCAAAACCCTAAAACCAACATCCTTCAAAATGAACATCTACCACTTCCAACATCAATACCTTTTTAAACTCTTAACTTAACACCAATTTTAACACTTGAAAACACATCACAAACACCTATCATCAACTAATCAACAAACCCTAATTCACTTCAAATACCACTTCAAAAGAATAAAGAAATCAAAGAAAAGAACTTACTTCTTTCATCAATTCATCCTAATATCCAAGATTAAACTAATCAAACACACTTGAGTATAACAAAATCAAGCAACACACTCTTAGATCATCTATCAAATCCACACATCATTTCAAACAAGCAAAAGATCCAAAAGAAAACTTACCAAGGCTATAAACTTCTTGAATCAACACTTGATCACTTCAATCTTCCTTCAATTTGAATTTAGAACTTCAAACACCTCTCTAGCTCTCTTGTTTTCTTTTGTCTTTGGAGGAGCCGGACACTACCATCAAGAAGACGAGAAAATGATGAAGAAACAAAGTCAATTTCTCCTTAAATCTCCACCAAGTGATTTCCAAAAGAAAATTACTTTAATACCCTTAACTATTTAACTAGCCTCTTGTCTCATATATGCCCATTAATGTAATTTCATACTCAACAAGATAAATATCTCTTCCCCCTTGACTCTTCATTTGACCAATTTATATGTTATATATATTACAATATAATCAACATATACACTTTTCTCTAAACCCTCTTTCTTACCCAAAACACATATACACAAGCATTCTCTTTCCAATTTCTTTTCTTATCACATAACATATACATTCAATTCAATTTTTAAAACAACAACAACAACAACAACAACAACATTCAAAACTTCTAGGGCATATATGGGGATATTACAATTCTCCTCCTCTAAAAAGAAATTTCGTCCTCGAAATTACCAGATATCAAGTCCGAAACAATTGAGGATATTGCTCTCGCATTGTATGCTCACTTTCCCAAGTTGCTTCTTCTTTTCCATGAATCTTCCATAGAACTTTCACCAATGGCACACTCTTGTTTCTCAACTCTTTCACTTCACGTGCCAAGATAGCAACTGGTTCCTCTTCACATGTCAGATCGGGACTCACTTCAATTGATTCAAGTGGTAAAACATGAGATGGATCCGATCTGTACCTTCTCAACATAGAAACATGGAATACATTATGGATCCGATCCAACTCAGGTGGCAAAGCAAGCCGATAAGCAACTGGCCCAACTCTTTCCAAAACTTCATACGGTCCAATGAAACGAGGACTCAATTTCCCTTTCCGACCGAACCTCAAAATCTTCTTCCAAGGAGACACTTTCAAAAATACCTTATCTCCCACATCAAACTCAATGTCTCTCCTTTTTAGATCTGCATAAGACTTCTGTCGGTCTGAAGCTGCTTTCAACCTGCCTCGAATCAACTTCACTTTCTCTTCAGTTTCTTTAATCAAATCAGGCCCAATTATCTTACTTTCACCAAGTTCACTCCAACAAAGAGGTGTCCGACACCGTCTACCATACAGTGCTTCGAATGGTTCCATACCAATGCTAGATTGGTAACTGTTGTTGTAAGCAAACTCCACAAGAGGTAGAAATCTATCCCAACTTCCAGAGAAATCAATGATACAGCTTCTCAACATATCCTTAATAATCTGTATCACTCTCTCTGACTGTCCATCCGACTGTGGATGAAAAGCAGTGCTGAAGTGCAGTCGAGAACCCAAAGCACTATGCAAACTCTTCCAAAACCTTGAAGTAAACCGAGGATCTCGATCAGACACTAAAGAAGTTGGAACCCCATGCAACTTTACAATCTCATGGATATACAGCTCAGCTAACCTCTCCAAAGAGTAATCCATCCGAACCGGAAGGAAATGAGCTGTCTTAGTCAATCTATCCACAATCACCCATATAGTATCATGTTTCCTTTGTGTCAATGGCAAACCAGACACAAAATCCATTGTCACTCTTTCCCACTTCCATTCAGGCACTGACAACGGTTGAAGCAACCCGGTTGGAACTTGATGCTCTGCTTTTACCCTCTGACATGTGAGACATTTGGATACAAACTCCGCAATGTCTCTCTTCATACCAGACCACCAGTAATGCTGCCTCAAATCATGATACATCTTTGTATTGCCCGGATGCATAGCAAACACTGACTGATGTGCTTCTTCCAAAATGATCCTTTTTAAATTTACATCATTAGGTACACACAATCTATTCTTAAACCAGAGACTCCCATCATTTCTCACAATAAAATCTCTACTTTTCCCGTTCTGGAAATCTGACACAATCTTTCGAATCTTCTCATCAGCCAACTGAGCCTCTTTAATCTGATCCAACAAAATTGGTTTCAAATGCAACTGTGCCAACAATGCACCATCATCACAAGGTACAAAACTGGCATGCAATGCTCTCAACTCAACAAGCAACGAGAGCGAATAAACAGTTAAACCAGCTAAAGACTTCCGACTTAAGGCATCAGCAACAACATTTGCTTTACCTGGATGATAATCAATCAAACAGTCGTAGTCTTTAATCAATTCCAACCATCTCCTCTGTCGCAGATTAAGCTCTTTCTGGACATCCAAATATTTCAAACTTTTGTGATCAGTGTAGATGAAACATTTCTCCCCAAACAAATAGTGTCGCCAAATCTTCAATGCGAACACAATTGCTGCTAGCTCTAAATCATGGGTCGGATAATTAAGCTCATGCGGTTTCAACTGTCGAGATGCATAAGCTATAACTTTACCTTCTTGCATTAGCACACACCCCAAACCACTATGTGAAGCATCACTGTAGATCACATATGGTTTGCCTTCTACAGGTAAAGTAAGAACAGGCGCTTGAGTCAACATTTCTCTCAACTGTTCAAAGCTAGCCTGACACTGATCTGTCCACACAAATCTAACTCCCTTTCGAAGCAATCTGGTGAGTGGAGTAGCTATCAAAGAAAATCCTTTCACAAACCGTCGATAATAGCCTGCCAAACCCAGAAAACTTCTAACTTCAGTCACAGACTTGGGTGGACTCCAATTCAGAATAGCTTCAACTTTACTCGGATCAACTCTAATACCTTCTGCTGAAACTATATGACCGAGAAAAGCTACCTGGTCCAACCAAAACTCACACTTCGACAGTTTAGCAAACAATTGCTTCTCTCTCAAAATCTTCAACACAATCCGCAGATGCTTATCACGTTCCTCTTTATTCCGCGAATACACCAGAATATCATCAATAAACACTACCACAAACTGATCCAAATAGGGCCTAAACACCCTATTCATCAAATCCATAAAAGTTGCAGGTGCATTCGTCAAACCAAAAGGCATAACTAGAAACTCATAATGCCCATACCTGGTCCGAAAGGCGGTCTTAGGAACATCTTCAGCTCTGACTCTCAGCTGATGGTACCCTGATCTCAGATCAATTTTAGAAAACACAGCTGCACCCTTCAATTGATCAAAGAGGTCATCAATTCTAGGCAAAGGATATTTATTTTTAATAGTCACCTTGTTCAATTGCCTATAATCGATACACAACCTCATAGTACCATCTTTCTTCTTCACAAATAGCACAGGAGCTCCCCAAGGAGAAACACTGGGGCGAATAAATCCTTTGTCCAACAACTCCTGCAATTGCACTTTCAACTCCCTCAATTCTGCTGGTGCCATTCTATAAGGAGTAATAAAGATAGGAGTGGTACCAGGCAACAATTCAATGCCGAACTCCACCTCTCTCTCAGGAGGTAACCCTGGCAACTCCTCTGGAAACACATCTGGGAACTCTGCAACTGTGGCAATACTATCAATAGGGGAACCCTTCACTCTAGTATCTACCACATGAGCAAGATAAGCTTCACACCCCTTTCTAATCAATCTCCTAGCTGCAACAGCTGAAACAAATATGGAGGCTAGCTGTTCCTGCTCATTAGATACTATCACCTCTCTACCATCAGCAGTTCTCAAAGAAACAATTTTCCTTTTACAGTCTACCACAGCTCCATGTCTAGATAGCCAATCCATGCCTAGAATCACATCATATTCCTTAAATGGCATCTCAATCAAATCTCCAAGGAACTCCTCACCTTGCACCCTCACTGCACTATCTCGGTGCACCCTGCTCACAATCACACTATGCCCTAAAGGATTTGTCACCAACACATCAAATCCTAGGGACTCAGCATGCATATCAGACACAGGCAAAACGGATGCACTAATATAAGAATGGGTGGATCCGGGATCAATCAAAGCAAGTACTGAGGTATCAAATAAAGAAAAAGTACCAGCTATAACTGCCGAAGCATCTGGCTGCCTCTGCATAACATATACCCTCTGGGAAGATCCAACCTCCTCTGGTCTACTCTCCCTGGATGTAGAACCTCCTCTAGCACTGAACCCAGATCTTCCTCCTCTGCTGACACCTCTGCCTCCTCGACCTCCCCTCACACTAGGTCGAGAAGCTGCAGTATCAACTGACATCCGCTCCTGCCTCTCAGGACAATCTCTCACAAAGTGATCAGGTGATCCACATCTGAAACAAACCCCTGCTACTCCTGTCTTCCAGCAAGGACCACCATGTGGCCTACCACAATGAATGCAGATGGGTGGAGTGGATCTCTGAGTCATTGGGGTCGGAGCACTTGCCACTGAAGCTGCAGGTCTAAATCTCTGCCTCTGAAACTGCACTGACCTACCAGCTGGCCTCTGACTCCTACTGACCCTTGGAACAAAGCTTCCTTTACCTCTCTTAGCAGAAGAAGACCCTGCCTCAAACTGGGGCCTCCTAACCCTAACCTCTTCCTCTGAAGCAGCTGCAATAACTTGAGCTCGCTCTACACTTCGAGCTGCTGCCACTAGCTGGGAGAAATCGTGATATCGAGATCCAGCCACTAAGCACATGATAGAGGGCCTCAATCCCTCCTCAAATCTCCTGCATCTATCTATCTCATCAGCTATAATGCCCCCAGCATAATGGCTCAATCTAATAAACTCAACCTCATATTCAGTTACAGTCCTGCTGTCTTGCTTCAAGCTCAAAAACTCCATCTTTTTCATGTCCTTATACTCTCTCGGAGTATACTTCAATTCAAACTCTCTCAAGAAATCAGTGTAGGACAAGGTTGGTGGATCATCCATAGAATGGGGCACTGACCTCCACCAGTCGTATGCATCCTTCTGTAGCAAAGATCTTGCATAGTCAAACTTTTCCTCCGAGGTGGCTTGCAACTGAATAAAGATCCTCTGTACTTTATCAAGCCATTGCTCCGCTACAGCTGGATCAACAGTGCCTAAGAAATCCTCTGCTCCATACTTCCTTAGTTTATCATAGTGCCTCACTGATACTACAGGCTGAGGGGGTGGTGGTGGTTGCACAGGTGCTTGCCTCAAAGCCTCTACCACATGCCTAAGCCAAGCTGGCGGAACCTCCTCACCAACTGGTCTCCCCGACACCGAAGCAGGTGCCTCCTCAGCACTATCAACTCTAGCTCTATCTTCCGGAGCTACACTCTCCTCACTACCCTCAACTGACTGACGCAAATGAGGATCCATCACAACCTATTTCTGCAAACACAGCAGAATACATCTTATTAAAGATCAGAGACTGCCAATCCTACACATGTATGTTATTCAAAAATTCACTTTTTAAGTAAAAATATTCTTTTTCTTACATTTTACCTAGGTTGAGAATTTCAAACCTAGGCTCTGATTGTAACACCCCGATACTCCATATAAGTACTATACATATACCTGGTATACGTACAGTAAGTATATAAAGTATAAGGATGTCGTTTTTCGTTACAATTTAAAAACCTTTAACATATTTCAAACCACAATACATTAATTTAAAGAACATTTACAAATTTGATATACTTTTAATGATCTTATAAATATACCATAATCTTATCTTTCTCAAAACATCATTTATACAAATGAATACATTTTTGATAGAATACATCATAATTAAATTATACATGTATGCATCACCCTCTAGTTGGTCTCGATAAACTCTTACTCTTCTCGTGGCATAACGAAAGACTTCATATCTTCCACCTGGTCACCTGCGCGATCATATAACCGCGCTAAGCCTGAGAGCTTAGTAGTACAAATATAAAATATACACATACATTATAAAAATACTAACATATAATGATATATCAATTCCATGTAACCTTAGCTTCTATCATATCTTTTCTTTTAGATTATAACTTTCATATATCTCAACTAAATCATATTTCATAAACACACATTCCATAACATACTTCATAATCAACATATCAATACATACACATTAAATATCATACTTCATAACATTGTTCAATTCACAATTCACCAATCATAAGTCACATTGTCAACAAAGTCAATCATAAATCTCATTATTCATTTAATTCAACATTTGTATATCACATGGACAACAAAGACAGACTCGGGCCCAACAAACACTAACATGCCATTCAACTTTCAGAGTTAATGCTTTGGTTTAATTATCACATTATCATTATCATTGACCCAACTAGGCTTCAAGGATTTAGATTCAACCAAGCTTCAAGGGGAGTAAAACATGTTAAACTTCAACCCAACTTGGCTTCAAGAACCAATCCAACCTAGCTTCAAGGGTTGTAACATCTCAATTAGGCTTCAAGGATCATATCCAACCTAACTTCAAGAGATTGTTACTATTATTAGGCATGCCACCAACAACAAAACTCTGAAAATGAATAACATATTAGACACACAAATCATTTATCAATTCCATTATCACTTCTCATCATCATCTAGGCAAATATGCCTTGTTTCTTTCAGTTGAATCATCATAGCCAATCACAATAGCATCATATCACCTTTAAATCATCATAGCCAATCACAATGGCATCATATCACATTTAAATCATCATAGCCAATCACAATGGCATCATATCACATTTAAATCATCATAGCCAATCACAATGGCATCATATCACATTTAAATCATCATAGCCAATCACAATGGCATCATATCACATTTAAATCATCATAGCCAATCACAATGGCATCATATCACATTTAAATCATCATAGCCAATCACAATGGCATCATATCACATTTAAATCATCATAGCCAATCACAATGGCATCATATCACATTTAAATCATCATAGCCAATCACAATGGCATCATATCACATTTCAATCCACATTATAGCAATTCATATTTTACATACATAATCATTTACCTCATCATATCCTTTACATGTCATATTCCATCATTTATATATACCACATTAATTACATTAACTAGGCAAACATGTCATTATTCAATCATATCATTTAGACATGCTTCAATCATATTATTCACATAATTATAAATTGTATTGTACATACCTTTTTGGATGATCCTCATCTCTTTCACTCTTCAAAGTTACTCCCACCAAGCTATCTATAATCAATTACTTCATCCTCTTCTTCACATTTTACATATAGCATCATTGATGTAACATTACAAAGTACATTATTCATATAACAAATTGCCATTCACAAGATTCACAATGCATAATACATAGCTCGGTTCATATAGTATCATATGTATTATCAATTCCATATCATCTCACATTTCATTATTCAACAATGATGTTAGACAAATGATATCTATTTAACATGTATTTGAGAATCTTGTTGTAGAATTAGATTGCTTCCAATAAGGTGAACAGAACCTTTCTAGCGGTCGCGCCTCACCTGAGTACGACCGCCCCATACCATTACACAATGAAACCTTATTACAGTAGGTTTCGCGGCCAAAAGCCCGACCTAAGTCGCGACCGCACATGAATAATAGCGACCGCACATGAATAATAGCGACCGCTCCAAATTACGTATCTCTAATGCATAAACCCTAAAATAGCCAAAACTCTTTCAATTGCATTCAAACACATTATACACAACATAATCTCATCAAAATGGACATAATCAATATTATTAATACTTATTCATCACAATATTCATATTAACACTATATCAATTATATATTCAATCACTTACCACATCAAATCCTAAAACCAACATCAATCTTCTTCTTTCAAAAACAACTTCCACTTAATTTGCCATTTTCAAACAAAACCACCACCAATTTAACCCTTATTTATTCACAATCACTTTCACTACTTATAAACACATCTCAAACATTCTAAATCATGATATTAACCAATCACAACTTATCTCAAACACCCCTTCAAAAATTAACAAGGGAAAACAAGAGAGTACTTACCTAATTTGATGAAATTCCACAAATCTTCAACCAAAACCTTTGATTTTTCCTTCAATTTGCTTCAAGAATCAAGAACACCTCTCTTGTCTCTTTGTTTCTTTTTTTCTATGAAGAAGCCGGCCACACATGAAGAGAAGAGGAAAAGATGAAGAAGCAAAGTCAAACTTTCCTTTTTTAATCTCCACCACAAGTTTTCCAAAAGAAAATTACCAAAACACCCTTTAACCATTTAACTAAACCTTTGTCTCTTATATGCCCATTCATGTAATTTCACACTCAACCAAAAATATCTTCTTCCACTTAACCATCACTTTGACTCTTCATTTGACCAATTTATATGTTATATATATCATCATATACACAACATATACATTTGTCTCTAAACCCTAAATTTCCCCAAAACACATATACACAAGCATTCACTTTCCAATTTCTTTTCTCTTGCCAATTAACACATACATTCTAACCCATTAACCAACAACAACAACAACAACAACAACAACATTCAAAACTTCTAGGGCATATGTGGGGATATTACACTGATACCAAAACAATTGTAACACCCCCACACCCAATACATACACACTACATACACCACAATGTAGTATACATGTATAGAATATAGGAATGCTACGGATTTTTATTAACATTCAAAACATTTTAAATGATACTATAAGCTTTCTCATTATACATTAGAGAAAAATAAGTAATTAACTTGTAAAATAAAACAAATAGATATATATATACATTTAGTTAATACACAGCGGAATTTATAAAATCGTTACATATATGAAAGCATTTAAATCCATATTTACAAATATACATATATTCACATTATAAACAATATTTACAAATTATAAAGAAATTATACATGATTGGCAAATGTTCTCTGATCTTTAAGTTCCCAAAATCAACTCTTCAACGTCTACTCTCACTCGGTCTCGAAGAGCTCTCGGGTTCAACTCTATCAACTCTATCACCTGCGCGATTAAACACTATCGCGCTAAGCCAAGGGCTTAGTAAGACAAATCATGCTAATGTTATGCTTAAGTGCAATGCAATGCAACACACCTTATTAATAAAAGCAACAACATAGGTGAAAAGCTAACATTAATCCTTTGCCTATCACAAATCATATAAGCATACCACAATTCAACATATTTCCACATCCTTCATTAATCAATCAAGTTATCATTCATGACTCACATTAGACATAGACAAGCATGGGCCCAAAACACACTAATATGCCATTCAATTTTCAGAGTTAATGCTTTGGTTTTGTTATCACATTTATCAATATCATATACCCAACTAGGCTTCAAGGATTAGGTTCAACCAAGCTTCAAGGGGAGCAAAGCATGCTAAGCTTCAACCCAACTTGGCTTCAAGAACCAACCCAACCTAGCTTCAAGGGTTGTAACATCTCAATTAGGCTTCAAGGATTCAATCCAACCTAACTTCAAGAGATTGTTACTATCATTAGGCATGCCACCAATAACAAACTCTGAAAATGGAATAACACATTAGCCACACAATTCATTTACATTTCATTCTCAATTCTCATCAATTAGGCAAACATGCCATATATCTTTCAATTGAATCATCATAGCCAATCACAATGGCCTCAAATCAAACAATATCTCAATTCATATTAATCATATAACATCATTGATACAACATTTCAAAGTACATACCACATTACCATTCACAATGTATATAGCCTAACATTATTCATATGTATCATCAATATCAACAAATGTGTGCTACAATCTCAACATCAATGAATGTATGTTCCACATATATTTGATTAGGTCATTCTTATCTTTGAAGTATATTTAAAGTGTTTATGTTTAAGTTTAAGTATCAAAAATATCTTTGAAGAATCAAAACCATACAAAAAGAACAAAAATAAAAACAGTAGCCAACACATTTGAGGGACACGGCCAAGCTTGTGGCCGTGTCTCTCAACTTAATTTTGGCAGTGACAGACACTGGCATGGGACACGGCCGTGTCTCTTAAAAATCAACCCAACACGGCCAAAATTTCCATGACTTGGTCGTGTCTCTCTTTGCTTTTGGCCGTGTCACTCATGAACAAAACCCTAACCAAAAACCAACACTCTTTCAATTGCATTTCCATACTTTTTGCACAACAATCCTCTCATTCAAATGAACACAATCAATGACATAAACACATATCTTACATAAACATCACAATAATCACTTTAACAATACATTAACACCACATTTACATACAAACCATTCCAAAACCCTAAAACCAACATCCTTCAAAATGAACATCTACCACTTCCAACATCAATACCTTTTTAAACTCTTAACTTAACACCAATTTTAACACTTGAAAACACATCACAAACACCTATCATCAACTAATCAACAAACCCTAATTCACTTCAAATACCACTTCAAAAGAATAAAGAAATCAAAGAAAAGAACTTACTTCTTTCATCAATTCATCCTAATATCCAAGATTAAACTAATCAAACACACTTGAGTATAACAAAATCAAGCAACACACTCTTAGATCATCTATCAAATCCACACATCATTTCAAACAAGCAAAAGATCCAAAAGAAAACTTACCAAGGCTATAAACTTCTTGAATCAACACTTGATCACTTCAATCTTCCTTCAATTTGAATTTAGAACTTCAAACACCTCTCTAGCTCTCTTGTTTTCTTTTGTCTTTGGAGGAGCCGGCCACTACCATCAAGAAGACGAGAAAATGATGAAGAAACAAAGTCAATTTCTCCTTAAATCTCCACCAAGTGATTTCCAAAAGAAAATTACTTTAATACCCTTAACCATTTAACTAGCCTCTTGTCTCTTATATGCCTATTAATGTAATTTCATACTCAACAAGATAAATATCTCTTCCCCCTTGACTCTTCATTTGACCAATTTATATGTTATATATATTACAATATAATCAACATATACACTTTTCTCTAAACCCTCTTTCTTACCCAAAACACATATACACAAGCATTCTCTTTCCAATTTCTTTTCTTATCACATAACATATACATTCAATTCAATTTTTAAAACAACAACAACAACAACATTCAAAACTTCTAGGGCATATATGGGGATATTACATTCTAGACCCGGTTTAAGTTCTGGACTCGGAAAAGATTTGGGTTCTAGACCCGAGATGATTTTGGTTCTAGACCCGGTTCGAGTTTTGGACTTGAAAAAGAATTGGATTCTGGACCCGGAATTTAACTATTTGCAAAAAAAAAATCTCGTAGTTAGTAATATGCTAAAATAATTTGCAAAAAATTTAGCTAATTTTTACCATGTACAAATCTTCTCCTTGCCCCCTACATGTAAAAATATTTAAATAGTGCAAAAAATATTTATATACACGCAAGTTTTTGAATTATTAAATTGAATGATTGAATTTACTGTTTATTTACTGTGTAGTCACTGTTAATACACTATTTAGTATTTATAAATAGTAATTTACTATTTATCAATAGTAAATTTTACTATTTATCAATAATAAATTTTACTATTCATCAATAGTAAATTTTACTTTTTGAATTTTATTTTTTTCCTTTGCCATTCCTCTATATAAGAACCTGATTTCTTCATTTTATTTTTTTATAAAGAGTTCGTATCTTTCCTTTCAAACTAAACACTGTCAGTATTATAAGGCTCATAAATCTCAAGTAGTTACCATGTCAGCCGTTCAACACTCTTCAAGGCATAGGACTCGGTCAAATAATGAATTTTGATGTTACCCGGCATGCATCTCCATCGAAGTTCCAAAGATAAAATACCGGTAAGTGGTACTTTTCCATACATATAAGTAATTTATTGCAAAATTTATTAGTATAATTATATTCATATAGATTATACAAGAGTAAGTATGTAGCAGAATTTATTTGACAAAATTTATAAATTTATGCATGAAAAATGATTATGTAAGAATGAAACACATCAATTGTTATGCGAGAAATTATTTGTCTGTGTCCCTTTTTATTTATTTTTATTATTATATTTATACAAAAGTATTTATTTTATTTTAATTTAATAATAATTTTTTATTATTTTATTTATTTGTTATTTTTTTATTTATTGCCTTATATATTTATACAAAATTATTTTATTTTATTATTTTATTATTACATATTTTTTTATTATTTAATTTAATTAGTAATAATTTTTTTAACATTTAACATATTCTATATTATTTACTATTTCATATTACTATTATTTACTTTTTATTTATTTATTATTATAGTCATACTTACTTTTTTTTAAGTGTGTGTATGAAATTACATGTGTACTTACCTAGACTTACCTGCATTTGGGCAGCATGATGGTTGCGATATCAAAGTAGGAGGAAATATTCACAAGGCCCGTAAGTGGTATGACCAGGCCCCACCCGCAGTAAAGAGAATGGTGCAGGAAAGTGGTTTTGAGGACTTCGTTTTGCAATTACCAGCACGGGGCTATCAAATAGACCAGAGCGTGATCCAGGCGCTTGCAGAACGATGGGTGGACACAACTCATACTTTTCACTTGCCCATTGGTGAGATGACAATTGGTCCGGTTGACTTTGTTGCTATAACTGGATTCCGATGTGATGGAACCCTTGTCCCTTTGACCTGCAATATTTTGAAAGAAGAAGAAATCCAACAATTGATCGGTGTCAAGCCCCGATATTGAAAATCGTATAAGATCCGATATGAGCCCATCGAGAGTATTGGGTAAAGTACACTCGACCCGTGCAGGGTAAGAGGGCAAAACAAAATACTTGGGGATTTTTATTGTATTTGTTGGGGGCAACCATTTTGGGTAGCACCAAGTCTGCCATTCACTTATCCGTATTGCGTGCCCTTTCTAACTTGGATCGCGTGTCTTCTTATGCATGAAAATGTATGGACTAACCCTTTCCTTTTCTGGCTCACAGCGAATGCTTGAGGAGCAAAATAGGAAGCTTCAGGAGGAACTAGATGTGAGTCATCGACATGCGGCACATTTTGAGGAAATGTATCAACAAGAGGCATGGGACTTCTGATAATTTTGATTTCAGGGCATGAGGGAACCAAATACCTCTTCATCAAGAGGATCCCGGACTGTTGTCCATGATATACCACCTCCCTGTTTAGGTGATGATAGAACCAACTTTCAATGTCTTAGAGGTTTAGATATTCCTTCTTCGAGCGGATATGGGATAAATAATATGCCTCCTCCTCCAACGGGTGATGATTGTTTTAGGGCTTTGTCTGATTATGAACTGCCTCCTTCCTCGCAGTGACAAAAATATAAAACTTGTAATAAAAACTTGTAACAAAACTTGTAATTAAGCCAAAAATGGTAATAATAATTTTTGTTTTGTACACTTTTTTTTTCACTGTTGTTCTTCTTCTTCTTCTTCTTCTTTTAATTAGATACAATGGCTTTGTTAAATCAGTGCCATAGTACCTCAAGACTCGACTTTTCAAATTAACATATCTATAACATCAAAGCCCTAGTTATCATACTAAACTTGGGAATTATTCTATTTAAGCAAGAACTGTTGCACTTCAGATAGGCACATACACATTACTTAGCCAAAGGTCTCATTTGAGTTTGAATATTGTCTATCTCATATGCATGCTTATTCAAACTATCTCCACTAATAGACTCTACCTACCAAGAGAGATCAAAAGGTCTTTGATAGGCTTGAAATGGGGTCTATGAGGGACATGGGTTAAATGAAGGCCATTTTGAGATAGGAGCTAATGTGACACAATGGACAAACCCTCACACTATAAATTTCTTGTTTGAATTTTAGGCTTGGAGGCAATCTTGCTAGACTCCAAATTCCTTGTATCTTCTTGGCATTAATCTGGATCTTGATTAGGATAGTTTTTGCCCTTGCAAAAAGTTTGGTTCCCAAATTTGTTTCTTTTTTTCTTCTCCCTTTTCTTTCTTTTTATTTTTCTTACTCTTCCTTCTTCTTTCTCTTTCCTTACTCTTCCCTTTCTTTTATCATTTTGTCCTTCTTTCTTGTAGGACTATCAAGTACATAACTTTCAAGAATTGGATGGTCTTCCTCCTTTTTCTCCAATTTTGATTTAATCTTTGGTTGGGTTGGACCAATTCAAGTAAAAATGTCTTTATGAACCAAATGGAAGCCTTTTGTTGCTTTAGGTAAAAGAGAACTCAATTGGCTTTCTGAATCACCTTTTTAGGTTTTATTTTTTCTCTTTTTTCTTTTTTCTTCTTTTTTTTCTTTTTTTTCTTTTTTTCTTTTCTTTTTCTTCTTTTCTTCTTTTTCTTCTTTTTTCTTTTGTTTTGTTTTGTTGTTTTTTTTGTTCTAGCTCTAAAAGAGTTGTCTTGTTTTACTAACTTGGGATTCGAATAGTGGATGAGTGGAGTAACATAAATCTTCTTTGACAGGGATAAATCATTAGTTACTCTAATGTTGATGTTGTCTTGATATATTGGAGATATTAAGGGAACTTCAACTACCCTTATGATCTTGAAAACTTCAAATATGTACATGATCTTGACTAATCATTGCTTTCTTTGATCTTCTTACCTCTTCACCTTAGTGATCATAAGACTTGTCAAAAGTATCACAACAGCTCAGAGTAGGTTATTGGGGTTTGTAAGCCAATGAAAAGAAAGCTAAAATTTTATGAAGGCTCAAAGGGACAACTAGGGATTGATATTTAATTGGGTGGATACTAGTTATTGGCTAACCAAACAATGCCTAGATCATCTCTCCCTTAAATAAGCAGAGTTCAATTTTGACTCAAAATTTTGTCAAAGCATGTTCTAAGACTGACTAAGACCTAGACAAAGGTAATTATGCAGGAGCCCTCTCTAAGTAAGCATACACAACTCAATGCTATAGAGCAATTCCCTTATCTAGTAAAGTCATTTGAGTCATGATGCATAAATATATTAATTCATAAATTATCAAGCTAGATTCCTCATTGGTTGAGCACCAAAATGAATAAAGACCAACAAAAATTTTAATGAAAGTAATTTATTCAAACCAATTTAAATTTTGAAAAACATCATTGTTCCAATTAAATATTAAAGAAAGTAGAATTGAAAAGCAACATTCAAGCTCAGGAAAGTTTGTTGAGTTGGAGTTGAAGATTAGACATCTCAAGGGCAAGGATTTTTTGCATCATCAAGGATCATTGCTTCATCATCATCTTTAGCAGCTTCTCTATCCATATCATGACAAGGTGACAAGATAAAACTCTTCATGAAGGTTGTAAGCGATGGTGCCCTTCCAAATTTAGGCAGAGGATTATTCTTAGTGTTGGGATTATCTGACTCAGACAGCTTTCCACTGTCAATCAAATCTTGGATTTTGTGCCTTAATCAAACACATTTATTTATCTCATACCCTTGCATTTGATGAAATTGATAGAAAACCTTGGCATCAAAATTTAGTGGTAGAGGCTTATGTAGAGGCCGAGGTGCCAATGGTTGTAGCAAATCCATTTTCATTAGATTTTCTAACATCTTTGACAAAAAGCTCCCTTAAGTCTGAAAATTTACGCTTCTTTGTTGGCTTAGTTGTTGCATCTTTCTCAACACCTCCTCTTTCCCTTTGACTTTGCCCACTAGGGTGATAGCCGTTCTTATTGCTCCACTTAGATAGCACATGGTTCGGTTGGCCTTGTAGAATAGGGATTGATCTCTCATTTTTCATTCGATCTCTATGCTTAGACATGTTCCTTGTTAATGCTGCCTTTTTCTTCTTTCTTATGTCAATGGGAGATGCCTCATTAGCATTGTTGATGATCTCTAGAATTTGAATCAACTGGGTCCTCATTATTTCAACCAATTGATCTCGTAGTTCGGCCATCCTAGCTTTGACAACTTCATCGACTATGTCCCTTAGCTGGTTTGCATCCATCCTTCCAATGAAGTGCTTGAATCAAAATCAATGTTGTAGGTAGTATCGTTGTATGCTCTTGAATTGCTGTACTTCAGGTCTATGAGCCAGAAAAGATCAATGATATGAGATGCAAATGTATGCATGTATGCACGAATAATTAACAAACAAGGACAAATAGGACATTCCTTCCAACCTTATAACATCCACACACGAATGGCGAGTCTCTTTTTCTAGGTATATGGTTAACAAAATACCAACATAGGGTATCTTGTTTTTGAATATTTTCCTCGGACGTTTCAACCAATAGTTATGTTTTCAAAAATGGAAATCCATTCATAATAATTCCCATCAATTGGGTTTTAATCCATTCAACCAACTATAATAGCTTTTATGCTATATTGGATTAAAACTAAATTAAGAGGTTTATTATAAATAGATTTCTCACTTGAAAAAAGTAACTAATGATTCATGTCAAAAACAAGCCCATGATTAATTATTCTTAGTATAAACTAGGCTCACAATTGATTTTTGGTATTTCTTAATTGACCTAAATAATTTTCAAGCTCTTTGTTAGAAAAGGTTGGATAAAAGTAATTTTATTTCTAAGCCCATTGTACAAAGATCTTAGAAAAAATGGATTTTGGGCTTAGTATTTGGGCCATGAGCAAAAGAATTTTTTATTTATTTTTAGAAAAGTCTTATGTCCAAAGACCATCTTGAAAAGTTTTGAAGAAAGCTTTGTTCTTTTGGACTTTAAAGAAAATTTTAATTTGAGCTTACAATGTACATAGGTCATATTATAAAAAGAACAAACCAAATAAGCCATGATTTAGGCTAATTCAAATTAAACATAGTCAAACAACATGCATTTGGGGTAAAACCTAAGGAAAGTAACTAGGCCAATCACATGAGCTTTAGTCTTTAGGTTAAAAGGTTTAGGTTCCCATAGCAAGTATATACCAAATGGTATGAGGTTATGAGTGGTTATGCCATGTTTAATCTCCATACCTTGAGTGAAAGTATGGTATCCCTTACATAACATTAAATGGGTAACACGAGCGTCCTAACTCACGCACATGATGCAATCTAATATGATGCAATGGATAATATCATTATAAGAAAGAATAGAATAATATAAAGACCAATGGAATCAACTTCTCTTATCCCCAGTAGAGTCACCACTGTGAGCGGGCATTTTCGCCCCCACTTTCGGTGGAATGGTTCTTGCAACTTCGGCACTATTTATTCTCGGGGCCTTAGAGAACACAAACCTAAATTTTGAGAAAATAGAGTTGCCACCCGGACGGGCCGGGAAAAAGAAAGGGGTGGATGACTCAATTCCTAAGGAATCCCCAACCCCTTAATGGGTTTGGAAAGTTGGGTACGTGTGGGGAAGGTGAGAAATGGCCCAGCACCCCCACAACGCCCAATTCATTAGAACCGGCCTCCTTTACAGGTCTTAATATTATAAAATTCTTAAATATAACAATATTATCCATATTAAAACAAAAACCAAAGCAAAATATTAAAGTTGTTAAAACAAAAACCAATTTATTGCATGTTAAAAGATTAAGATATTGTGTGTTCAAAGATCAAGTTACTGCATGCATGCATGTTCTTATTAATCAAAGAAATGAAACTACTGTAAACATAAATAATTCATGATTAAAGATCAAACCTCTGCTCATTGGTTCCTCCACAATTAACTTCTGGATGAACAATTAACAAAGACAGTGCTGCTGTCTTTGATGGATTGATTACTGATGAATGTTTGTTGCTAATCTTTTCTATTTGTTGCCATCTCTCTTTAATGTTCCTTGCTATCTTGTTAATGTTCCATGCCATCCCCTCCTAATGTCTTCCTCTTGTTCCTCTTTTCTCCCCATTTAGAATTCTGAAACATTAATATTTATATACGAACATCACTCAGAATCCTTAACCTAATATAAAACAGTCCCTAAAATAAATTCTAGTTGAATTAGGAAACATATTGAACCCATGTCGACCTAGTTGCCCTAGGTCGACATGAGACCAACCTCATGTCAACCTTGGGCTGCCCAAGTCGACATGAGGCATGCTCGTGTCTACCTAGCCTCCCAAGGTCGACATGAAGCATGCTCATGTTGACCTAGCTTGCCCAAGTTAACATGAGGCATGCTCATGTCGATCTTGGGAAGCATACTAATGTCTCCCAGGCTGGCCTCACTTAAATTATTCTGGCCTTTTTAACTTATGGACCAAAAAATTTTAATTTGGACCAATTACACTTGATTTTAGGGTTTTCCAATTAAATTTATGCCTCTTCAATCCGAACTGACTCCTTTAAAAATTATAAACTAGGTTTAAATATTTAAAGTCGGATCAAATTTATTTTGGCATCCTTTAATTAGGACCATATCAAATTAGGGTCAAAATTAAGGGTCTACACATGTAATTTAAATAGCTTTTATATTTTGGACCAAATGTAAAGGACATGTTTCCACCTGTCGGTGGGTGTCCTATTTAGTTTAGACTTGGATGATGTAAGGACATGTTTCCATCTTCAGATGGGTGTCCATTTAATTGCTTTGTTTGGACATTGCTTGGATTTTAATTTAATGATGCTTTATTTTAATTGTTGCATGTAATATGGATAATATTGTTATACTTAAAAATTTTATAATATTAAGACCTACAAAGGAGACCGGTTCCAATGAACCAGGCATTGTGGGGGTGCTGGGCCATTTCTCACCTTTCCCACACGTACCCAACTTTCTGAACCCATTAAGGGGTTGGGGATTCCTTAGGAATTGAGTCATCAACCCCTTTCTTTTTCCAGGTCCATCCAGGTGGCGACTCCATTTTCTCTGGATTTATGTCCATGTTCTCTAAGGCCCCAAGCCTAAACAGTGTCAAAGTCGCAAGAACCATTCCACCGGGAGTGGGGGCAAAAATTTCCACTCACAAGACGGCAACAAACAGAGAAGAACAGCAGCAACATTTTTTGGAGAACGAAGGAAATAACAAGCAGAAATATCAAGAGAACCAAAGAAGAAGGCAAAGTCCATACTGTCTTCACATTGTTCATCCAAAAATTAATTTTTTGGTGGAACCAACGACAGAGGTTTGATCTTTAATCATAAATTATTCATGCTCGCAGTAGCTTCATTTTCTTTCATTAATAAGAAAATGCAGTAAGTTGATCTTTGAACATGCAGTAAATTAATCTTTGTTTTAATAACTTTAATTGTTTGCTTTAATTAATATATTGATCAGTTGGTGTTCATAATTCCACTTGCATGTTTTATAAAAAACTTAAAACTATCTAGCAGCTATTGAGGATTTAAATTAATTATCAGAATCTATTTTTCTTTTACTAAAACTTCAAGAACCGTAAATTATTTTATTGAAACTCAAAACCTTAAACTATTGTTATCCAAAAGCTTAAGCCATTTCATTATTAAACTCTAAAATATTGATTATTTTTCCAAAACCTTAATTTATCTCTCCAAATCCAAAATTATTTTTTAAGGCAGTAAGTTAAACCCTAAAACCCTAATTCCAAACCCTAGTTTCAAAAACCCTAATTTCAAAACCCTAATTACAAAACTCTAGTTTCTAAAACCCTAAGTTCCAAAACCCTAAGTTCCAAAGACCCTAAATTCCTTAAAACCCTACACTTATACTTTTTATTACTTTATTTAATTTTAGATTTGATTACGTAGTTATTATATATTTTTGATAGTTGATTTATTTAATTTCAATGCTTGATTTATTTAATTTATCATGGATGGATATTTTCTTTATTATTATGATTATTATTTGTTTATTTTGGTACTAATGTAAGAGGTATGTTTCCACTTTGTGGGTAACTCATTATTTAAACCTTATGTAATTTAATTTATTTTATATTTTTAGGATTAATGTAAAGGACATGCTTTCACCTTTCAGTGGGTGTCCTATTTAGTTTTAGATATGGATAATGTAAGGACATGTTTCTATCCTCGGATGAGTGTCCATTTATTTGTTTTGTTTGGACATTTCTTTGATTTTAATATAATGATGCTTTATTTTAATTGTTACATCTATTATGGATAATATTGTTATATTTAAGAATTTTATAATATTAAGACCTGCAAAGGAGGGCGGTTCCAATGAACTGGGCGTTGTGAGGTAATGGGCCGTTTCTCACCTTCCCCACACTTATCCAACTTTTCGAACCCATTAGGGGGTTGGAGATTCCTTAGGAATCGAGTCATTCACCCATTTCTTTTTCCCGGTCTGTCTGGATGGCGACTCCATTTTCTCTGGACTTAGGCTCATGTTCTCTAAGACCCTGAGCATAAACAGTGCCGAAATAGCAAGAACCATTCCACCGGGAGTGGGGGCAAAAATTCCCGCTCACAAAAACGATATTATCCATACTACATGCGATCATAAGAATAAATAAATACTTTATTAAAATTACAACAATGTCCAAACAAAACAAATAAATGGACACCCAATCCAAGGATGGAAACATGTCCTTACATCATCCATATCAAAAACTAAATAGGACACCCACCGAAAGGTGGAAACGTGTCCTTTACATTAATTCCAAAATATGAAAATAATCTAAATTACATAAAGATTGAATAATGAGGTACCCAATCATGGAAACATACCTCTTATAATTTTTAATATCAAAATAAAAATAAAAAAGAAATCATCCATACATGATAAACAAATCAAATATCAAAATTAAATAAATCAATCATCAAAATATATAATAAACTACATAATCAAATTTAAAATTAAATAAATTAATAAATGTATAAATTTAGGATTTTAGAATTTTAATAACCAAATTAGGGTTTTAAATAAAGGGAGTTAAACACAAAGGCTCCCCTTCGACGAGCCCATACGGCGGTCCCTTGGGGGGTCAGGGGCCGCGCCCCAGAAGATTTTGAAAATTGGCTTTTAGGGTTGTAGGTTTTGGTGTTAAAAATTAAGATTTTAGTATTTAAGATTTAGAAAATAGGGTTTTGGAATTTTTGAAAATTAGTTTACTGGATATTAAGATATTAGGGTTTTAGTTTTAAAAATATGAAAATAGGGCTTTGGATGCACTAGGTAGGGTTTAACACTTAAATTTAGTATCTGGACATGCTTAAACAAAACTACAATAAATATGAATTAATTGACAACTCTTTGAAAATTTAAATAAGTTAAAAACCAAACCTGCATTTGTTGGCTCCATCAATTTTGAATGTTGAACCAAACTCTCTTCCTTCATACTTGAAACAACTTGATTTTTGGTTGAACTTTGGCAATTTGGCAATTGGCTAGATTGTGGTTACTGCCTCTTTGGATTACTTGTTGTGAGTTTGTTGCTTTTCTCTTAATAATTATTAAAGATTTACTAGTGGTTGCTTTTCATCCCAAAAGTCCCCCAAAAATCCAGATCCAAAAGTCTGATATCCCCCTTTTTTGTGTCTTTAATGTGGTATTTATAAGAAAAATAAAAACCTAATACTAGTTGGTTAAGGAAATAAAAATTGTTTAGTAAATAAAATTAAAAACAGAATAAAATAGGGTTTCAAAAAAATAGACATAGGGGCGGGCTACTGGCTTGCAAAACTATGTTGGAAAAAAAATTTCCTGTAGAGCACTGCAGGTTGGGCGCGGGCCACAGGCCAATTTGCCGCAAAACATACTACGAATTGGCCACAAGCCAATTCTCCGCCAGCAATTTTCGTCGCTGATTTTTATTTTATTATTTTTTATCTTAATTTTTTTTATTAAAAATAAAAATTATAAGTAATAAATATTTTTAAATTAAATATTATTTAATTAAAATTCCATAAAAATTATTTTGAACTGTTTAAAAATATCGGACTGGATTGAGTCAAAAATTAAGGGTCGACAGATTCTTTAGAGGAGAGTGATGAGGGGGATTAGAATCTTCCTCCTAGTGTTAGTCATCATCCTACTCCGACAAGACATACCTCCGAGGAGTGACCTACAGTAGTGGCAGTACCTGATTCTGGATTAGATGTTACACTGACTACAGCTCCTTTTTTGGCTCCTGTTGGTGGCTTAAATGGGACTTTAGATGGGGGATGAGATTTTTTTACGCCTAATTTGATCCCTTCAAGATCATTTATGTATTTGAACATTTTTTTGAAATTTTTATTTTGCTAGAATGATTGGTACAAATACATCCTTTATTTATTGAAATAAGCCCCCATATGTAATTATGATCATATGAGAAATTTTTAATAGGAAATTTTTCTTATTACTAATATTGATCATGTTCTGGAACAATGTCATTGTTAATCAAATCTCGAACCTCACTCCTTAACCTTAAACATTGGTTTGTGTTGTGACCTCATGTCTGATATAGATTCAAGTTTAATTTTGGTGGTCGTAGATCCAATAATGGCTCTTGTGATACATGTTATGTAATATCCCAAATTTTTGAAAATTCTTAATTTTTGGAAATTTGATAAAATGAAATATAACTTAATTGGATAAAATAAATTAATGATTTTAAATGAAAAATGAAGAATTTTTATTAAAAAGTGTAATATATATGTGACATATATGCAAAATATACCTAACATATACAAAGTCAACAAAGTCAAATTTTTAAAAGTCAAAAGTCAAAGTCCAATGGTATTTATATAAATAGGCCTTAGAAATTTAAAATTATTAAAATTATTCAAAAAAAATTTATTTTTGAATGAAGATGGACTTTTGGACAATTTATTAATTAAATAAATAATTAAATAATTAATTATTAAATTATTAAATAATATATATGGCTATAAATAAAAGTGGAAAAAGGAGAAAATTAAATTGTTTTTTTCATCTTCTGCTTCATCCATTGTAGTCGAACCTCAATTGAAGAATGAAAAGGAATTTTTACTTCTTCCATACTCTATTAATTGAAGGATTTCAAGTATCCAAAGTGGATTTTTGGTGATTTCCACAAAATTTATTAAGTTTCCAACCTCTTTTATTGAAATTTCATGGAAGATTAATTGTATGTGTTTTGAGTATGTTAAGTAGTATGATTTAATTATCTATTTTGGGTTCAATGAAGTTATTTTAAGTGATTAACAATGATTTTAAGGTTGGATTGAAGAAATTATTTAGTTTGGGTAAAGATTGGTGAAGAGAGAGAATTTAGGGTTATAGACTTTTAGGGTTTGAGAAACCATGGATTTTAATTGTGAAAATTGATTCTAAATGAGTTGTTTTGATTCATAAACAAGTATTTTAAAGTCAAATATTGGATTCGGTTGAGTTCGATTGGAGTTTGAGAATGGAAGTGGTGATTTAGTGTTTTGGAAAAGTGATTTTTCCAAAGTTGTTGAATTGTTTGATTTTATTGGTTAAAGCATGTTCTTTAGTGATAAAAGTGATGAATATAAGCTTGAAATGATAAATGGATTGAGTTGTTTGTATTTTTGTAATATAATTATTTTAAACATGTTAAATTTGTTTTTAATAATGTAAATAAACTTAAAATATCAAATTGAATGGCTTAGTATGGTATTCGAATGTTAAAATGAGGTTAGCCTTAACTTTGGGATTTTTGTTTGAATGGTGTTTAATTATGATTTAAGATTGGAAATGCCTTAGAATGTAGTACTAAATGATTATTTATGATCACATTTTGTATATACGTTGAGGAGAGTTCATTTGCCCCATCCAAGTGTTGAAGGGCAAGTTGGAAGAGAAGGTTGGAGGTGGTGTTAAGCTTGCTTTTGGTTGTTTTTAGAGGTATGTACAAAGTTTGGGTGAATTGGTTATATTTGCATTGGATTGGAAAATATGTTAAGCTACTTGATACATGGAACATGCATGAATAATGTGCTATGACATGTGTAATGTCATATATGTATTAAATGCATTGTGAAAAGCCATTGTTAATGGCTAAATTGGGTAAAATGTGAAATATGTGTATCATGTAAAAATTACCCAAAGTATTTGGATAATGCCATTTGTTGTGTATACATTAAGGGCATTGTTAAAAAGCCTTTGGTAATGGCTAAAGTGCACGAAATATGAATCATATGTGAATTATGTGAAGTTACGCAAAATATTTGGGTGATGTGTTTTAAGGTAAAATATGATAAATGTGATGAATTGATATTTTATAAATAAGAAAAAATGAGAAAATAAGGCAATGTGCCTAATAGATAATGAAAAATGAGGCAATGTGCTTAGCTTGATTATGAGAAAATGAGAAAGATATTAATAATGAAAAATGTGAAATAATTGTGTGCCTAATATGTTATTCAATTTACAGAGTTCTATGTTTGGCGGCATGCCTATGAGGTTATCCTCATTATTTACCTTTGGGGCTAGATTTTGAGCAATTAATTATTTTCCTTTTGGCTAGACAATGGACTTCACTTTCCTTCGGGCTAGATGCTACGCATCACTATGATTTGCCTTCGAGCTAAATGCTAGGCGTCACTTGCCTTCGGGCTAGACACTGGGTGTCAATATGGACCAAAACAATAACTCTGGAATTTGAATAGCATATTAGATCCTTTGGGCCCATGCTTGTGTTTGTTTTGATATGATTTGTGAATTGTGAAACAATTGAGAAATATGTTAAAATGAAATGATATGGGATATGATATCTATATGCACTGTGCATTGGCATTGCATTTGAGTTTTTTTTTATTATTAAAGTTTGTACAGCTAAGCTTTTGGCATAGCGTGATTGAAATTCATCACGCAGGTGATAGGGTAGATCCGGCTGAGCCAGAGAGTTCTTCTAGACCGGGTCGAGTCTAGATTTGAGAGTTTGCCAGTAGAGTTGATTTTGGGGAGTCAAGATCAGAGACACTACCAGCATCTATACATTTTTAAATTATCATTCATTTTGAAGATTATGTATATTATATTATGTTTCTAGTGTATATATGTTATAAATTAAAAAGAATGTTTTGGATAAAAAAATTTGATGTGGGTTTTGTATATGTTTTGATATTTAGATATATGAAGATGTATAAATGTTTTGAGAAAATGTGGAGATATTGAGGAGGATGGATGAAATGTATTTTTGGGTTATTTGGGAGTGTTTTTATGCATGTTGTGTTGTGCTATTAATTTGGGAATGACCAAATTATAGATAAAACTCTAACAAATTTTTTTCCTGAGATTTTTATTAAAAATGCTTATTTTAGTACCTATAATTTATGATAATATTTTTTTTACTATTTGAATATATATTTTAATGTATTTATGATTTTAAATTTGAAAAGTGAAATTTTTTTATTAAATCAGATTGTGATATTTTTGTACTGTATCTGCATATTTTATATATACTAGATGTATGTATTGTACGTATTTAGGGTATAAGGGTGTTACATTTATTTTGGCATCAGAGCCTAGGTTTGAGGTTCTCGACCTAGGTGGATTATTAGAGAGAGAAAATAGAAATTTTAAATATGGTTTTTAATTGTGATACACGCATTGGCACTAGCAGTTTCTGATCTCTGATGTGGCAATTTCTATTGTTTGCAAATATAGATTGTTATGGCATCTCAGACGCATCAGTCTGCAGAGGGTAGAGCAAAGAGTGTGGCTTCTGATGAGGGTAGAGTTGGAGCTGGTGTTGTGTCTGCTGGAGAGGCGCCTGCTTCTATACTTGTTAGATCAATATCTGATGAGATTTTTCTAGGTTGGGTATGGCATATGGTGGAGTTGTTGAGGTAGGCTCCAGTTCAACAGCCGCTGCCACCGCCGCAGCCACTGTTGTCGATGTTGAAGTATTATAAGTTGAGGAAGTTTGGAGCTGAGGACTTTGTTGGTACTACAAACCCTGCTGTAGCAGAGTAATGGCTAGACAGGGTCTAGAGAGTGTTTATCTAACTGCAAGCCAGTCCAGAGGAGAAGTTTTATTATGCCAAATCTCTTCTGCAGAGGGATGCATATGAGTGGTGAAAGACGGCTCCACATGTTATGGCTGATCCACCAGTCTTGACCTATGACAATTTCCTATAAGAAAACTTGGGAAGAAGTATACTCCGAGGAAGTATAAGGATCCAAAAAAGATGGACTTCCTAAGTTTGAGGCAAGATACCAAGATAGTGATGGAATAAGAGATAGAGTTCATTTAGCTAAGTTAGTATGCTGGTGGGATCATTTTTTATGAGATTGACCAATGTTGGAGGTTTGAAGAGGGGCTGAGACCCTCTATTATGTGTATTATGGTAGGCTCTTGGTATCAGGACTTTTCTCAATTGGTTGCAGCTGCCAAGAGTGTTGAGAGAGCACAGGGTCTTACAACAGCTGCTAGAATTGAGGAAACCAGAGTTAGGAGACCCCCGAGTGAGGCAGGGCATTCATCAGTGAAGAGAGGCCGAGAGGGACATTTTTAGAGGTTCAGTAGGAGCCAAGGGCAGTCCGGCAGGTCAGTATAGTAGTAGAGACAGACACAGAGACATGTTGCTTCAGCGGCTAGTGCTTTGACCCTAGTGGCTCTGAGGCTTGCTCCACCTACCTGTGTTCATTGTGGTAGAATACACGGACGTGTCTACTGTAGGCAAGGTGCATCAGCAGTATGTTTCAGATGTGGATTGCCATACCAGTTTATCAAGGATTATTCTGAACCATCAAAGGATAGATAGATAGATACTACAACTTCTCAACCCAGTGTCAGAGGGGGTCATGGTGGCAGAGGTTTTGGTAGAGGTGGTTGATCTGGGACTAGTCAAGGAGGCGGTTCTATAGCTGGGGGCAGACCAAATGAGGTAGGGCCATCACAGCGGGTCTATGTGATGCAGAGGTAGCTAGATGCATTAAATGTCATTGCTGGTACTTTTTCTTTTATCTAGTACTTCAATTCTTATGTTGATAGACCCTGGGTCGACTCATTCATACATTAGTGTATCCATCTTGCCTATGAGTGATTTGCATTCTGTGTCCCTAGGATTTGATGTTTTGGTGAAAAATCCTTTAGGCCATAGTGGTGTGGTTAGCAGGTTGCACCGAGATAGTCCGGTTGTGGTTTAAGATGAAGAGTTTTTTGGTAACCTGATTAAGATGTCTTTCAAGGAGTATAATCTAATTTTGGGCATGGATTGGTTATCCAGGCATGGAGCTATGGTAGACTATCATCAAAAACATGTTACCCTGAGAACACTTGATTGTAGGGATGTGATGGTATCTAATGAGCAGAGGTATCTTTCATCCATGTTTGTTTCAGCTATTTCAGCTAGGAGAATTATCCGGAAGGGATGTGAGGCTTGTCTTGCTTATGTTTTAGATACTAGAATATTGGGGTCCTAGTTTGACAGTATACCCACAGTTGCCAAGTTTGCAGATATTTTTCCTGATGAGTTTCCAGGGATACCTCCTAAGAGAGAGGTTGAGTTTGGGATTGATCCGATGCCTGGTACCACTCCCATCTCTATTACTCTATATCGGATGACACCTACAGAGTTGAGGGAGTTGAAGGTGCAGTTGCAGAAATTATTGGATAAAGGGTTCATCCTCCCTAGTGTGTCCCTATGGGGAGCGCCTATTTTGTTTGTGAAGAAGAATCTGCGGTATGTGATTCTTCTTCACAAAC
The DNA here is from genome assembly GCA_947685225.1 of Garcia nutans. Taxonomy (NCBI): domain Eukaryota; kingdom Viridiplantae; phylum Streptophyta; class Magnoliopsida; order Malpighiales; family Euphorbiaceae; genus Garcia; species Garcia nutans. The sequence continues at coordinate 26,241,186 of CANTUV010000044.1, forward strand.
AAAATTGCATAATGAGAAGGATCATGAAGACATCTGCGAATTGTATTGTTGACTCTGAGAGAGAAGCAGTTGTATTCTAAGCTATCTAAGTGTAAGTTTTGGCACAATCAGGTGACTTTTCTCGGTCATGTGATTTCAGCAGAGGGTATTAAAGTTGATCCGAGTAAAGTCGATGCTATCTTGAATTGGAGTCCACCAAAGACTGTGACAGAGGTTAGATGTTTTCTAGGTTTGGCAGGCTATTATCATTGGTTTGTGAAGGGTTTTTCTATGATAGCTACACTACTCACCAATTACTTTGGAAGGGAGTTAGATTTATATGGATAGATCGGTGTCAGGCAAGTTTTCAGCAGCTGAGGGAGATGTTGACTCAGGCTCCTATCCTTACCCTGCCTGTGAAAGGTAAACCTTATGTGATTTACAGTGATGCTTCCCATAGTGGCTTAAGTTGTGTTCTAATGTAAGAGGGTAGAGTCATTGCTTATGCCTCTCGACAGTTGAAGCCACATGAGCTGAATTACCTGACTCATGATTTGGAGCTTGCAGCCATAGCTTTTTCATTGAAGATTTGGCGGCATTACTTGTTTGGGGATAAGTGTTTCATTTATACAGATCACAAGAGTTTGAAGTACATGGGTGTTCAGAGAGAGCTAAATCTTCAGTAGAGACAATGGTTAGAGTTGATTAAAGACTAAGACTATTTGATTAATTATCATCCTGGCAAGGCAAATGTTATAGCTGATCCGCTGAGTCTAAAGTCTTTAGCAGGTTTAACTGCTTTTTTGCTCTCGTTGCTTGTTGAGTTGAGAGCATTGCATGCCAAATTTAAGTCTTGTGATGATGGTGCCTTGATGGCTAAGTTGCAGTTGAGGCTAGTTTTGTTGGATCAGGTTAGGGATGCAGAGTTGGCAGATGAGAAAATCCAGAAGATTGTGATGGATTGTCATAAGGGGGAGAGTCTTGACTTTCATGTGAGAGATGATGGTTGTTTGTGGTATAGAGATAAGTTTTGTATTCCTAATGATACAGGATTGAAGAGGATTATATTAGAGGAAGCACATCAGTCACTCTATGCTATGCACCCTGGGAGTACTAAGATATATCAAGATTTGAAGCAACATTATTGTGGTCAGGTATGAAGAGGGACATAGCAGAGTTTTTTTTTCCAGATGTCTCACTTGTAGAGAGTGAATGCTGCATACCAGGTTCCTTCAGGGTTGGTCCACCCATTTTCAGTGCTAGAGTGGAAATGGGAGCGTGTGACGATGGATTTTGTGACTAGACTACCTTTGACCTAGAAGAAACATGATGAAATCTAAGTGGTAGTTGATCGAATGATGAAGATAACTCATTTTCTTCTAGTTCGGATGGATTATTCTCTTTAGAAGTTGATTGAGTTGTATATCAGTGAGATAGTGAGGTTACATGGAGTCTCAATTTCTTTGGTGTCAGACCAAGATCCTCAATTTACATTGAGGTTTTGGAGGAGGTTGCAGGATGCTTTGGTTTCTCCATTTCATTTTAGCACTGCTTTCCATCCTCAGCCAGATGGGTAGTTAGAGAGAATGATACATTTAGAGGATATGTTGAGGAGTTGTATCATTGATTTTACTTGGAGCTGGGACACATTCTTGCCACTGATTAAGTTTGCTTATAATAACAGTCATCAGTCTAGTATTGGAATGGTACCTTATAAGACATTGTATGGCAAAAGGTGCAAGACACTTTTATGTTGGGATAAGGTTAGAGAAAAAAAATTGGTCTGTCCTGATTGATTAAGGAAACATAAGAGAAAGTGAAGGTGATTCGAGGTCATTTAAAAACAACTTCAGACCGACAGAAATCCTATACAGATTTAAAGAGGAAGGACATAGAGTTCAGTGTGGGAGATAAAGTCTTCCTGAAGGCATCTCTATGGAAGAATATTTTGAGATTCGGCTGTAAAGGTAAGTTGAGTCCGCATTTCATAGGACCATATGAGGTGATGGAGAGAGTTGGTCCAGTGGCTTATAGACTGGCTTTGCCACCTGAGTTGGATTGGATTCATAATGTCTTCCATGTCTCTATGCTTTGGAGAAACAGGTCGCAGAGGTTGATATGAGTGTCTTTCCTCAGAGCCGTACTTGGAGTGTACGGGAGTATCGGGGTGACATGTTTTGCCGTCTTCATTATTCCCATCTCATATATTATCAGTGGAGTCCATTGAGGTGTGTCCGGATCTAACTTATGAGGAAGAATCAGTAGCGATCTTGGCACGAGAAGTGAAAGAGTCGAGGAATAAGAAGGAGCCGCTTGTGAAAGTCAATTGGAGGAATCAAGCCACTGAGGAGCGCGACATGAGAGAGTGAGCAAATAATGCAAAGCCAATATCCTCAGTTGTTTCAAAGTGGATGGTAGGTAATTTCGCGGACGAAATTTATTTTTAGGGGGACAGAATTGTAATATCCCAAAATTTTGAAAATTCATAATTTTTGAAAATTTGATAAAATAAATTATAGTTTAATTAAATAAATTAAATTAATGATTTTAAATGAAAAATGAAGGATTTTAAATGAAAAAGTGGAATATATATGTGATATATATGCAAAATATACCTAACATATACAAAGTCAATAAAAATCAAATTTTTAAAAGTCAAAAGTCAAAGTCCAATGAAATTTTTGTAATTAAACTTTGAAAATTTAAAATTATTAAAATTATTAAAAAATAATTTATTTTATAATGAAAGATGAATTTTTGGACTTTTAATTAATTAAATAATTAATTATTAAATTATTAAATAATATATATACATGGCTATAAATAAAAGTGAAAAGAAAGAATTAAATTGTTTTTTTTTCATCTTTTTCTTCTTCCATTCTAGCCGAAGCTTCATTGAAGAAAGCCAAGGATTTTTCCTTCCTCCACACTCTATTAATTGAAGGATTTCAAGTATTCAAAGTAGATTTTTGGTGATTTCCACCAAATTTAGTAAGTTTCCAACCTCTTTTCTTGAAATTTCATGGAAAATTAAATATGTGTAATTTGGGTATGTGAAGTAGTATGATTTAATTATCTATTTTGAGTTGAATGAAGTTATTTTAAGTGATTAACAATGATTTTAAGATTGGATTGAAGAAATGATTTAGTTTGAGTAAACATTGGTGAAGATAGAGAATTTCTAGTTATAGACTTTTAGGGTTTGAGAAACCATAGTTTTTAATTGTGAAAATTGATTCTCAATGAGATTTTTTTATGCATAAACAAGTATTTTAAATTAAAATATCGGATTTGGTTAAGTTTGATTGGAGTTTGAGAATGGAAGTGGTGATTTAGGGTTTTGGAAAAGTGATTTTTCCAAAGTTGTTGAATTGTTTTATTTTATTGGTTAAAGCATGTTCTTTAGTGATAAAAGTGATGAATATAAGCTTAAAATGATAAATGGATTGAGTTGGAATGGAAAACCTTCAATGGGGGAAGGTTATGCCATTTTAGGGTTTTGGTCATAAGTTTGTGTTTTTGTACTATAATTATTTTAAAAACATGTTAAAATATGTTTTTAATAATGTAAATAAACTTAAAATACCAAATTGAATGGCTTAGTATGGTATTCCAAAGTTAAAATGAGGTTAGCCTTAACTTTGGAATTTTTGTTTGAATGGTGTTTAATTATGATTTAAGATTGGAAATGCCTTAGAATGTGGTACTAAATGATTTTTTATGATTACATTTGGTATATGCATTGAGGAGAGTTGATTTGCCTCATCCAAGTGTTGAAGGGCAAGTTGGAAGAGAATGTTGGAGGTGGTGTTAAGCTTGTTTTTGGTTGTTTTTAGAGGTATGTACGAAGTTTGGGTGAATTGGTTATATTTGCATTACATTGGGCTTAACATATTTTGGATTGAAAAATGTGTTAAGCTACTTGATACATGGAACATGCATGAATAATGTGCTATGACATGTGTAATGTCATATATGTATTGAATGCATTGTGAAAAGCCATTGTTAATGGCTAAATTGTGTAAAATGTGAAATATGTGTATTATGTCAAAATGGCCCAAAGTGTTTGGGTAATGCCATTTGTTGTGTATGCATTAAGGGCATATTTAAAATGCCATTGGCAATGGCTAAAGTGCATAAAATATGAATCATATGTGAATTATGTGAAGTTACCCAAAATATTTGGGTGATGAGTTTTAAGGTAAAATGTGATGAAATGTGATGAATTGATATTTCTATAAATAAGAAAAATGAGAAAATATGAGAAAATAAGGCAATATGCCTAATAGATAATAAAAAATGAGGCAATGTGCCTAGCTTGATTATGAGAAAATGAGAAAGAGAATAATAATGAGAAATGTGAAATAATTGTGTACCTAGTATGTTATTCAATTTTCAAAGTTCTGTGTTTGGAGGCATGCCTATGACGTTATCCTCATTATTTGCCTTCAGAGCTAGCTTTTGAACAATTATTGATTTGCCTTTGGGCTAGACATTGGATGTTACTTGTCTTCGGCCTAGATGCTGGACATCACTATGATTTGCATTCGGGCTAGATGCTGGGCATCACTTGCCTTCAGGGTAGACACTGGGTGTCAATATGAACCAAAATAGTAACTCTAGAATTTTAATAGTATATTATATCCTTTGGGCCCATGCTTGTGTTTTTTATATGAATTGTGAATTGTGAACAATTGAGAAATATGTTAAAATGAAAAGATATGAGATATGATATCCATATGCATTGTGCATTGGCATATCATTTGAGTTTTATTATTATCAAAGTTTGAATCGCTAGGCTTTTGGCTTAGCGCAATTGAAATTCATCGCGCGGGAGATAGGATACATCCGGCTGAGCCGGAGAGTTCTTCTAGAACAGGTTGGGCCTAGATTTGAGAGTTTGCTAGTAGAGTTGATTTTGGGGCATTAAGATTAGAGACACTGCCAGCATGTATATATTTTTATATTATCGTACATTTTGGAGATTATGTATATTATTTTATATTTCCAACATATATATGTTATAAATTAAAAAGAATATTTTGGATAAAAATTTATGATGTGGGTTTTGTATATGTTTTGATATGTAGATATATAGAAATGTATAAATGTTTAGAGAAAAAGTGAAGATATTGAGGAGGATAGATTAAATATATTTTTGGGTTATTGGGAGTGTTTTTATGCAAGTTGTGTTGTGTTGTGTTGTTAATTTGGGAATGTTTAAATTACAGATAAAACTCTAGCTAATTCTTTTCTAGAGATTTCTATAAAAAATGATTATTTTAGTACCTATAATTTATGATAATATTTTATTTGTTATTTGAATATATATTTTAAATTATTTAAGATTTTAAATTTGAAAAATAAAAATTTTTATTAGATTGGATTGTGACATTTTTGTACCATATATGCATATTTTACATATATAGGATTATATATTGTACATATATAGGGTATAAGGGTGTTATAGGTTATAACACTCCTATACTTTTCATTTCTTAAAAAAAATTATGGATAAGGGTTTGCCAACCTATTCTGCTTGCTTTGATGGCTTGATTTCTTTCCTTTTATGACCCTAATATTTTTGTCTTCCTTTTTTTACTCCTCCAATTGTATCCCTAAGTCATATAGATCTTGAAAATTCGTGATGAGTACAAAGTTCAACTACTTTTCCAAATGGCAGCCCTTGATTAACAACCTGTTTTGATCTTTTTTCGATGGTCTTTCTCCGACTAAAGCAGCTTTTCCTCTCCATCTCTTCATGTAGTCTAAGAAGCTCTCATTCTCTTTTTGTCTTAGAGTCTCCAACTCAATCGAGAGGACTTCCATGTCAGCATTATACCTGAATTGATTTAATATTTCCATTAATATACCTTGTTGTTGGTTGATTGCAATGGATTGGATGTTAGGTTGATATATTAGCTACCTATTGATCTCTAGATATTGAATGAAGGATCGAGAGATAAAATTTGATAGTGGAATTATGCAATCAACTATCCTAAGAATGAATTAGAAATATAAGTTCTAGGGTTTGTTAATTTGTAATTTTAAAACAAATGGTTATTGTTAATTCATGAATGTGAAAACTAATGAATTGGTAATTACTAATTAAACTCAAAGAACAAATTAAAATATAAGATCATGTTAATGGATAATTTAAGAATTAAGCTTTGATTAAAGTGATCTACAACCCTAGGCACCATTCCTAGAATTGTATTAATCTTGTACAACCATTACACACATTACTTTTAATTTTAATTGCTTTTCACCACTACCTCAAACATTACACTCTTGTTTTTAAATTTCTTACTAATCAAACTATTGCAAAATAATTCCTTTCTTATGAGATGACCTTGGAGTGATCACCGTTGCTATAACTATCTTGTATACTTGCAAGTGTCGGTTGTAGTGGTAATAAATCGAGCGCAACAAAAACCCACCAATTGGTGGAGACGTATCCTTTACATAGGTCCAAAGCTTAAAGATAAATCGAATTACATGATATTTATCAATTTGAGGTATCCAATTATGGAAACATACCTCTTACAAAAATAAATCAAAGCATTCCAATATTCATCATAAAATAAAGTAAGAATAAATCATCCATTGAGACATGCAATAAATCATCCATCAACATATATCACAATATACATCTAAGTAAAAACATAGAAACTAGGGTTTTAGATTTCAACTAGGGTTTCTTGGGGAATTTTAGGGTTTACATATTTCTTGTTTTAAAACTTAAGATTTTATGGTTTTGAAAGTTTTATGAAAATAATATTAAGGTTTAGGGTTTAAGTAAATAAAATTGAAGCTTATAAAAATAGGATTAAAAGTTAGGAATTTGGAAAGAATAGGCTACTGTGATAAATTGGGAAAACATAATTATTACTACTATTTAATGAAAGCTAAGCTACTGTAACAATCAAGTAAAAAGAGAACTAATTAGTGTTTTTTAAGGTAATCGGAATTTTAAGTTTTAAGAAAGTAAAACTTGAGATTTAGGTTTTAAAGAGTGATTAGGGTTTGAATTAAATAGATTAAAGCATATGAAAATAAGGCTAAAAACCTAGATGTTTGAAAAGAGTGATCTACTGTGATAATAATTAATTTCGACAAATAAAATTAAAGAGACATACCTACGTTTGAAGGCTCCACCAAAAATTAATGATGAAATTCTTGGCTGAGCTTAACACCAAGGCAGAAGATTGCTTGCTACCTTGATTACTTATTGTTGCTTGATTGTTGTTTTCAAATTTCCAAAATCTAGTCCTTAAATCAGTTGCTAAGAAAAAATCCGAAAAATTCTTTCGTCCAAAATCCCCCTCTCTGTGTCTTTCTAATGTGGTATTTATAGGAAATTAAAAGAGAAAAACCTACTATGTTAAGGAAATTAAAACTATTAAGAAATTCAAAATGAGTAAAATAAGGTTTTGCCAAAAATCGGCAGCGCGCGGGCCGTTGGGTGAGACTGGCATGCAAACTATACTATTGGGCCTACGATAATTGCCGCTAGCCGGCAAGGCTTCTTGGCATGTGGGCGCTGTGGGCTAGCGAGCAAGACATGCTTGCTGCGAGGATTGGGGCTCATTTCACCACAGGCAAAGTTTACGGCGAATTGGCCCAAGCGAATTCATCGCGCTTGCAGCTTTCATCGCCAATTCTGCCATCATCAATTTTTTTTATTTTTTATTTATACATATATTTAAAAATAAATATAAATAATAAATAATAAATAAAATAGATAAATAATAAATGAGAAGTAAAATAAATATCATATTAAAATAAAAAATAAATAAAATAAGTATTATAAATAAATAATAAACAATAAAATAAATAATAAATAACAAGTAGAATAAATATTATATTATCAAAAAAAATATAAATATTAAAATAAATAATATATACCACAAAAATTATTTCGGACTGTTTTAAAAACTTTTGACTAGACTGAATAAAAAATTAAGAGTCTACAGTTTGCCCCCTGCTTGAGCGATCTGAGACTACAACAAAAGAGAGTAAAAAATCAATATGATTTTTGGCTGGGTTTAGAGCCAGACTGGACTACGTACACAAGATTGGTTTGAGTTTTGGACTCAAAAAAATAATTTGGGTTCTGGACCTGAGGTGAGTTCTGGACTCAAAAAATAGTTCTGGACCCGGGGTGAGTTATGGACTCAAAAAATAATTTGAATTCTAAACTCGGGATGAGTTATGGACTTAAAAAATAATTTAGGCTCTGGACCCGAGGTGAGTTCTGGACTCAAAAGTAATTTGGGTTCTGGACTCGGGGTGAGTTTTGGACTAAAAAATAATTTAAGTTCTGGACCCGAGGTGAGTTTTGGACTAAAAAATAATTTGGGTTCTAGACCAGAGGTGAGTTTCGAACTCAAAAATAATTTGGGTTCTAAACCCGAGGTGAGTTCTGGACTCAAAAAATATTTTGGGTTCTGGACCTGAGGTGAGTTCTAGATTCAAAAATAAATTGGATTCTAGACCCGAGGTAAGTTCTGGACTAAAAAATAATTTGGGTTCTAGACCCGAGGTGAGTTCTGAGCTTAAAGATAATTTGAGTTTTGGACCCGAGGTGAGTTCTGAACTAAAAAATAATTTGAATTATCTGCAAAAAATAATTATATTCAGTAGGATATTAATAAAAAATTTGTAAAAAATTTAACTATTTTTTACCATACCTATACTCTCTTGCCCCTACGTGAAAAAATATTTTAAAAGTCCAAAAATATTTTTATACACGTAAATAGTTGAATAATGGAATTGAATAATTGAATATCCTGTTTAAATACTATTTAAACACTGTTCAACAGTGATATTGACTTATGTTTTTTCACGGATTTATTATTTTTTTCTTTGTTTTTTTCCTTTTTCATTTGTCTATATAAAGGCTCTCGGTTTCATTTTTCATTCACTTCAACTTTCTATCTCAATCACAAATTAGTGATACTTATATTTTCATATTTTGAGTGAGGAAAGAGTTGATAAAAAAATGGAGAGAGTACATACTTTGTGATATGGAACTCAATCCAATGCTGAGCTGTTAGATTTTATTCGATGACATGAAAATGAAACTGCCAATCTTTTAGCTGGGATGCAGCTTCATCGCAGTTTAAGTCAAAGAACTAAGGTAACATTGTAACTTAATATTTTAACAGCACAAATATGTATTCATTATTTTATTTTATTTTATTATTATTTTAGTTTTTAGTTTTTAATTATAAATAGTATTAAAGATTAGGGAATATTAAAAATAAATTAATTAATGGACTACTATTAAGATTTTAATAAATAAATAAATACATTAAAATAGAACATAACAAGTAATTTTAGCTATGAACCAATGGTATTGGTAGGATGATATACTTATCTCGTGTTGGCTTACCTAGCTCGGTGTTAGCGTGATCGCTATGTTGTCCAGGGCAGAGGGTGTGTCTACATTATCCGGGGTGAAGGGTGTTTCTATAAAGCCCAACATTGGTATGACGTAACACCCTCTCGGGTAAAATGGATTGTTCAAGAGCGCGATTTTGAAAACTTTATCTTGCAATTACCATATGAGGAGTGTCCGATAGATGAAGTGTAGTTCAAGCATTGTCAGAGCGGTGGATGGACATGACCCATACTTTTCACCTACCTATAGGAGAGATGACCAATGGCTGAGTCAATTTTACAGCAATAACTAGTATCGGGTGCTATAGCCTTCCGGTCCCTCTTACCAATGATATTCTGACACACAAAGAAATTCAACAGTTAATCGGTATGGAATCATCATTAAAAGATCCCTTTAAGATAAAAATTTAGCCAATTTAGAGTTATTGGATGAGATATGATGAAAGGGTTCACAGAGAAACAACCAAATAATATGCTCGGGGATTTTTGCTATATTTGCTTGGGTCAACCATTTTATGCAGTACCGAATCTACCATCTATTTGTCGGTGTTGAGGGTCCTTACTGATATTGATATGGTACCACTTTATGGGTAGGGCGAAGCTTGCCTTGCCTGTCTCTATCATGGACTAGACAAGATTTGCATGAATAAGATGTTTTTTGTTGGTTTCATGGTGATTGTTGAGGTACTCTTCTTCCACCCTTGTCAATTCCATTCTTATACTTGTATGAATTTGATTTTCATTGTCGTTGCAGGTATGGACATATGAGCATAATCTTGTGAGGGCACCTGGCATTTCCCAAGAGAAAGTTGGGTATCCGAGGTTGAATTTTTTGTTGTCAGATCATGCAGCAGTTTCTGGCTCTCAACATGTGTACACCCAGCGCTATCTTTTGAGTTGCTTAACCTGGGGCTAGGTAAAATAATATTACTATACTTTAAAATTTATGTAAAAAGTTTACTTACCTTCTGTCATCCTGTAGATCAATTTGGCTTAGTGAAAAACTGAAGAGCGAGCGAACTGGACTCCTTCCATGAATGTCACACTGCCTTTCCAGCATACCCGCCGGGTCATTGTTGGTCCTGTGTCTAGTGGTTGGTTCCTCGGGGAGAGGGTGTATGAGTGATTCCTTGGTCCTGAGCGACAGAGGATCCTGATGAATTACCCGACATATACATTAAATATCACATCAATGCCGGAGAGTGCGTGATGGTTAGCTCGGCATGGTTATAATGTTGAAACCTTTCTCTATCCACCGGGTGCGTCATGTACCTAGTTTATTCGAGTAGGGATCTCGAACTTTAACGTATCTCTTGTTGGTGTCCAGGAAATTCTTGAGGAAGATAAGGACACTAATGAAGAGGAGTACCATGGAGAGGGAGGAGGGTCCATCGCTCATTCTGGGGCTAGCACCTCTCAAGTAAAATTTTACCATTTCTCCATTGTAATTACTCCTTTTTCAACTTGTTTTGACTGTTTTAATGATTATTGCAGGCTACTGACTCATTTGGTCATGAGACTGGATCTTCCTCTATAGCTTCTCCATTTGCTCTTTCTTAACAACCAGAGATGCCATCTCATCCGCAAGGCGTTGATATGAGTTACCTGGTAGGTCATCCTATTCCTTGATGATTTATGCTATATGTATGTATGATTATGTATGCTCTTACCCTTTCCCTTTCTGGCTCATAGCGGATGCTTGAGGAACAAAATAAGAAAATACAAGAGGAGATAGCTGCTAGTCGCCAACAGGTTGCCCATTTGAAAAATTATATCATCAGTCAGAGCAAGACTTTCAAGACTTCCGGTTCTAGGGAATGAGGGATCCTGGTGCTTCGTCTTCTAGGGGACCCAAACTGATGACCATGAGATCCCTTTGTCTACTTTGGGTGAGGACTGTTACAGACCTGAATTCTAAGGTAATAGAGGTTCAGGTGCTCCTTCTTTGGATGGACTCAGGACAGATGATATGCCTCCTCCTCCAATAGGTGATGACTTTTTTAGGGCTTTATTTAATCATGGACCACCCCCTTCACAGTGATCCATAATTATTGTATTAATTGAGAAAATATTGTATTATTATTAATAATGATAATACTAATAATGAAGATAATAATTATAATTAGCACTTTTACTGAAACTTTTAACTTTCAAATTTTTTTATCATTTTGTTTTATTATTATCATCATTATTATTACTATGGTATATTCATAGGCCCTTCCTCTCACAATTGAGAATCCTAAAAAAGCACTGATTCACAAAACCAAAAGTAACATGGCAACTGAAAACCATTTCATCGTTGATTTTCTATCCTCGCGCGTCTCAGTCTTAAGCTATTCCTTATCAACTTCGGTATAGCCAATCTCCCTATATAAATTTTCTTTCCATGCTATGACCCCCTATAAAAGCCAAAAAAATTCTCCATGAATTTTAATTTCAGCATCAAAATTCCTTTCAACAATTTTAATTTTCCTTTAATTTTCAACTATGATAGAACTCAATTTGAAAAGGTTTATTTAAAAATATGAAAGCCATTCATTGGGAACAAATATCTTGGTCTCAAATCAATACTTTAAAGTGCTTTCAAAATATTAAATTGGACCATTCTTTTTACATGCCATGGTTTCCTTTTGGAATGTGAATTCTAGGATATTTAAGATAATTGACTTTGAGATCTATCCCATGATTGAAGAGTTTGAGGCCATCCTTGGATACCCAAGCTTAATCCAATGGCATTACCCATATTGATTTCCAAAACTCAACAAAAGATGCAAATGTTGTTCCATATTTCAAAGCCAGAAGTTCTACAGTTGACGAGAGGTGAGAAGATTCTGCTTAGTCCCTTGATTGACTTTTGCATTTCTCACTTGGCTTATACCAAAACTTGGGGATGCATGTTCTATCTTTGCTTACTTGGCCAATTCTTGCTTGTTTCTTCTAATGGCAATATCGATCCATGAGTATTGTATATCATGGACCAAATGGAAGGAGGCATATCCCCGATACCCGTGATCTTAGCTGAGACTTTAGTTAGATTGGACCAATTTAAATCAGGGTCATCAAGGAGATTGGCCGGGAGTCTGTTGCTACTTCAGGTAACTACCTAAACTGCCTTTTTAGTTTTCAATTTAGGCCATTTTTCTTTTTTTTTCTATTACTCTAATTTTTTCCTAGTCCATCCTTGCGGGTTTTTAGAACTAGCAAGCTGTCCTAATTTTTCCCTAAGCTTCCCTTATGGGTTTTTAACTTAGCAGACCCCTTTTTTTTATGTTGGTTCTAATTTTTGCCTAGACCGCCCTTGCAGATTTTAGAAACTAACAAACCGCCCCAATTTTTGCCTAGGCCATCTTTGTGCATTTTCATCCTAATGAGCTTCTTTTTTATTATAGATTTGGCTTCAAGAGCATCTCTGCTTGCTCGAGTCTCCATCCATAGATTTTTCCAGATACCTACCGAGACATCATTTTGCCAAGAAACTATTCCATCCTGCTTCTTCATATGCCGACTGGGTTGACTGGATCCACTCACGTGCTGCAGTCAACATCCGTTGGTTATTACATTGGTGGAAAATTTCTCGTATCAACATTCGGACGTTTTTGGTGTATGTTCCCCTCATTGTTGTTCATCGAGGCACTTGCTATGATCTTCGCCAGCTTGACCGTCAGTATGGAGCCGAGCCTTGAGGTTTCAAGTTTACTCCTCACTTGGACATGCCTTGTCTGATTGAAGCCTTCTTGGATAGGCTGAAGCAAAGCTGGCCTGCATGCTACACTTATCATCTACCATAGATTTTACATTTGTCAATTTGTTTAGAAAGAATATTGTTAGGATGAAAAAAAAAATGAAAGTAATAATAAGAGATGTTTCTTTTCCTTTCATAATTTGTCATCACATTTCATTATTATGTTATTTGTTTTATCCATATTTGGTCAAATACTTAAAACAGTGCACATAGAATAATTTTAATATTAACTCTATTTTATTAACCAAACATAAAGCCAACATACACAAGATCACTTCTGTCGCCAACTAGCCCTTTCAGGTTTTTTAATTGACAATTTTCTCTCGCTTAGCCCTAATTGTTGCCTAGATCACCCTTTCAGGTTTTCAAAACTAGACTGCTCTAACTTTTACCTAGGCTGCCCTTTTGGGTTTTCAACCTAGCGAGCTCTCTTCTTTTTTTATACATAAAACCTCTATAACTTGTCAATGTTCACTAGCTCGCTAAACTAATCCCCGTCCATGTCTGATAACTTGACTGTACTCTTGTTCATGACTTATTTCACAACATATGGTCCTTCCCAACTAGGCCTAAATTTCCCTCTTGCATCAGATACATTAGGCTTACATTGCTTCAACACTGAGTCGCCGACTCTGAACTTTCTAATCTGCCCTTCTATTGTAGGCTCGAGCTATCTTCCTTTGATACAATTGATGATGATACAGTGCTTTTAACCTCCTCTCTTCTAGTAAAGCTAACTGTGTGTATCTGCTTACTATCCACTCCATCTCAGGTATTTCACCTTCCAAGACCACTCTCAATGGCTTGATCTGTATTTCAATTGGCAACACTGCCTCTATCCTATAAACCAAAGAGAATGGTGCCATTCCAGTGGTCGTTCGCAGACTTATTCTGTATCCCCACAAAGTAAAAGGAAGCATCTCTGACCAATCCATGTATTTCTTGCTCATCTTGGACAAAATCTACTTAATTATCATATTTGTTGCTTCTACTGTGCCATTAGCCTTCGGTCTATAAGGGGAGGATCGGTGATGATGAATTTTGTATTTTGAGAATAAGTCCCTAACTGCTCCTTGAAACTATACCCCATTGTCTAATATCATATTGTGTACATTTGCCTTGCCCCCAGCTCATTGAAAGATTTAGCTTCAACCCATTTTGAAAAATAATCGACTGCTTCCACGATAAAGCGGTGACCATTTGAAGCCATCGGATGTATCTCTCCTATAATGTCAATTCCCCAAGTTGCAAAATGCCAAGGTGAAGACATAGAATGCAATTCTTCAGGAGGCATGTGATTCAGATTACCATACATCTAACATTGTTGGCACTTCTTTACAAACTCAATAAAATCTCTCTCCATGGTCAACCAGTAGTAACCTTATCAAATTATCTTCTTAACTAGGGCTAAACCACTCATGTATGGACCACAACTTCCCGCGTGGATTTCCAACATAATATGCTAAACTTCAGGCTTCCTCAAGCATCTCAAGTGCACCCCATCAGGCCATCTTCGATACAACTCTCCATGAAAGGTGATATATTATAAGGACCATCGCCTTATGGCTCTTTTTTCTTTCTTTGTTACCCCAAACAAGTATTCCTTATTCTCCAAAAAACATCTTATAGTGTCATACTACGCATCATGGTCTGTATCAGTTTCCATGATTGTCTCATATTCATAGCAAGAAGTTGATGAACTGGTCAAAACGAGAGGCATAAGGAATAAGTTGATTGGATTTTCCCATACCGAAGCCAATATGTCTAGAGCATCAGCCATCTGGTTTTCTTCTCTTGGTAGGTGTATAAACCTGCTGTAGACCCTTAATTTTTGACCCAGTCTAGTCCAATATTTTTAAAATAGTCTAAAATAATTTTTGTGGTATTTTAATTAAATAATATTTATTTTAATATTCATTATTTATAATTTTTAATAAAAATAAAAAAGATAAAATTAGTAAAGTTAAAAAATAAATAAATAAGTAATCGACGACGGAAGAAACAGCGACTAAAAATTTCTTCGCTGGCGAATTGGCCATAAGCCAATTCATCATAGGAAATTTCTTAAATTCAGCAAGAAAAGGAGATTTTGAATTGGACTTGGGACTCTTAAATTCTTTCGGCCAAAGGAAAACCCTAGCAAGCAAGAAGAAATCCAAGACACAGAAACCAAAGGAGGCAACAAGCAATTGTCTCCATATTGCTTTGCTCAACCAAAACCAAATCTGAAGCAAGCAACAACTTGGTTCAATTTCTTCAAATTTGATGGAGCCTTTAAATGTAGGTAAATTGCTCTAACTTCAGTTTATTAAATCATTAATCATCTTCATCTTTTAAGCCATCATCACACTGCCTTAGTTTTTTAATTCTTTCTTTAATTTAGTTCATGCAGTAGCATAAATTAATTCATATAATACTTAAGGTCTTAATTAAAGTAAATAATATAATCATTCAAAACACAAATCTAATTTGTTAAACTCTAAGTTATTTAAACCCAAAATCTTAATTAATTCTATTTTCAAACCTTCACAGTAGTTTTTATAATTTTATTCATTAAGTTATTTTAATCTTTAGATAATTAATTTAGCTTTCAATGTTTATTTCACCTAAAAAATATTTAAATAGTTATTACAGTCAATATTAAAAGCATACTCATCTTTGATCACGAAAAAGCATTAAATTCAAAATTCAAAATCATAATCTACAGAATCAAGATTTCAAACAATAAAACCCTAATATCTTAACCGTAAAACCCTAAAACTTTAATAGTTTTAACTTATGTTTTTCAAATCTAAAATCCTAATTACACCTTTCTAAAAGTCAAAACAACAATCTATTTGCTTAAAACCCTAACCAAACCTATTTCTTAAATCACAGTAGCATTATTTTCATAAAAACATCCAAAACCGTAAATCTTTAAAACATCCAGTAGCTATGTTATTTCTTTAAAATATTTCTCAACTAATTAAACTAGTATATGCAAAACCCTAGTTATTAAACATAAAACCCTAGAAACCCTAATTGATGCATGAACCCCTAAAGTTAATATATTGACTATTTTATTTAAATTGGATGAATGTTTATTATATATTTTGATTGATGTTTGATGTCTTTGATGAATGATTTATTTATGATGAATGGTTGTTTACTTTTATTAATTTATTTTGATTTCAAAATATTGTAAGAGGTATGTTTCCATATTTTTTGGTACCTCACATTGTGAGCATCATATAATTTATTTTATTTTATATAATTTATAATACATTGTGAGTTCAATAAGTATGCAAAAGCAAACTCTAGAGATGCAACATCATGAAGGTGCACACTTAAGAAAAGAAAATCAATTGACAAAATTATCAAATTTTATGAGGCTCAAAACTCACACAGGAGGGTTCACAAAGATTTATATGTCATGAATTGCAGAATGCGAAAATTAATCCCGAATGAATTCAAATGCTCATTTCTATGCTGATACCAAAGTCTCAACTATAATGCTAGAATTAAAGAAAAGATCAATAAATTTTCAACAATTATGCCATGCACAACAAACATAATAAACAAAACAACCACAATAAGCAAAACAAGAATTAAAGGAAAGCTTAAAGAGTACCCCACACTTAAAATTTACATTGTCCTCAATGTAAAACAAGAATAATAAAGAAAATGAGTCAAAGGACAACCTGTCTTCCATCGTACCTGGTGAGGCAAAATCCTAGCTTTCCATCACAAACACAAAAGTTCAAAAATAAGAGTACAATATAAAAATAAAATATCCAAATACAAAACGTTAAAATAAAAACAAAAATGAAAAATTATAACAAAAATACAATAAACAAAATAAAGCAAGGACTCAAAATCTATGGAAAAGGTGGGCGGGAAGATGATGCAGCTGATGGATGGAGACTCAAGATCGTCGCAAGGTTATTGTTAATCTATTCCATCTGCTGTAAGATCTCAGCATGGTTACGGTCCACCTTGCTATCCAGTCGATCCACTTTGCCCTCCAGGGCCTCAATCCTCTGAAGTACCTCTTGATGTTCCGAGACCGGAGCATCCTCATCTAGACCTAAAGAATCTGAGTCTGACTCCTCTTCAACCCGAGCTCTCTTCTGCCTATCCCCCGGTGCTTCAGGCTCAGCTGAAGGCATCACAAAAGTCCCTCTCCTATGCACCACCATGTGCATCTTCTCAAGGGTAGCTAAATCCAAGGAATCATTACCCAAAATTCGAGTCATCCGAGTAGTACTCGGGTCAAAATCCTCAACAAGGGCTACTGCTAATGTAGTGATCAATCCTCCAACACAAATAGCCCCCCTCCTTTTATTAGCTACAGTATCAAAAATATCGGCTAACCAATAGCCGGCACTAATATTCATTTCATTCAAAACACAATCCAAGAAAAATAGCTCACTCGACTCAACCACACCCGGGCTCTCCTTCCGAGCAAAGAACCCACATGACATAAACCTGTGCAAATATCTCAAAGTAGGGTTCCGTAATTTAGATGCTTTGGCCGATTTGGCCACATAAGTACCCGAGCCTAAGGCTCCTCAAGCAAATTTTTGTCTAAAATCTTTGGGTATCGATCTTTCCCCATGCTGATGAAAACCATAAATATCATTCAACTAATCAATAGTAAGCACAAATGATCTACCCATTAATTTAAACATCAGTCTCCTGCAGATTTTCTTATCATCTCTTTCCACCTTAAGAGTTGTCAAAAATTCTAGGGTAAGCTCCTCAAACTGCAAAGGTCTCAATGAGACAAAAGTCTCCCACCCAAGATATTGCACATATCTATAAAAAGCAGTTCTAATTTGCAAAGCATCTAGAGATTCGTCATTCACATACCTTGTCGGGAAAAAACCCCGAGCCAAAAGACTTGCCCTCTTGAAAGATAAAGTTGAGGAAGAGGAAGAAGCTCCTTCGGTATTAGATTTCTTCTTCTTGCGGTGTGAGACAGTTTTAGTTCTTGGCATCTTGAGATCTGAAAAATTAACACCCAAAACTGAATTAAATCAAGATTATATGAGTAAAGAGGAAGTTTTAAGTGATTATCTCAAGTTTTGTTGAAGTAATTTGAAGTTTTAATGGAAGAGGTGGAGTTTTGAAATCAAAAACTATGGTTTTGGTGTTATAGAGAGCGAGAGAATGAGAGAGACGAAGATAGAAAAGTTTAGGGATTTAAGAAAAGAATTGGGCAAAATCGGGTTTTTAAAAGTCAAAAATTGAGGGACACGGCCGTGTGAGTGTGGACTTGGCCGTGTCTGTGTGTGAAAGTGAAGGGACACGGCCAAGTGGAGAGCACACGGCCGTGTCTAATGATCTTGGGGGACACGGCCAGGTGACTTGGCCGTGTCCCCTGGGTGTGTCCAATTCTGTACAAAATTTGCAAAATCGATCATTTTTTTTTAAAAAAAGCTTGGCCGTGTCCAGTGTGTGACACGGCCAAATCCTTTGGTTGTGTCACCTACTGCCTTTTTATTAACTTTTACCCCTTTTTTTCTAACAATTTTGCAAACCTTCTTCTTTAAACACCCTGAAACACAAAGTAAAGAAAAACCGATCAAAGCACATTCCATTTATTTAGACTAAATATAAAATTAAAACTTGCTAAATTTAAAATTACAACTACGAAAAATAAATGCAAACCGATGGGTTGCCTCCCATTTAGCGCTTCTTTAATGTCATAAAGCTGGACATCATGCAAGGCATAGGGATCATGAATCAAAGTACTGTCAATGACCCTCACTTCCTGAAATCCTTCATTGTATGGCTTAACTCTCTGTCCATTTACATTGAAAGTCTCACCTGTTCTAGAGTTAAGTAATTCAATTGCACCAGAAGGATATACCTGAGTTATCTCGAAAGGACCACTCCATCGAGACTTGAGTTTACCTTGGAAAAGACGGAGTCGTGAGTTAAAAAGTAAAACCTTCATACCTGGACTCAATGTCTTTCGCACTATAATTCTATCAAGAAGTGCTTTAGTGCGATCCTTGTAAATTCTCGAGCTCTCATAAGCCTCATTCCTCAGCTCATCTAACTCTGAAATTTGCAGAAATCTTTCTCTCTTCGCTTTGTCCAAGTCCAAATTCAGAGTCTTGATTGCCCAATATGCTCTGTGCTCCAACTCCACTGGTAAGTGACAAGCTTTTCCAAACACCAATCGATATGGACTCATACCTAGAGGAGTTTTGAAAGCAGTCTGATATGCCCATAGTGCATCATGCAATCTACTTGCCCAATCCTTCCTGGATGTGTTGACTGTTTTCTCCAGAATTCTTTTTAGCTGCTTGTTGGATGTTTCCACTTGCCTAGAAGTCTGTGGATGGTATGGGGTTGCCACCTTGTGCTTCACACCAGATTTGTGCATTAACTTCTTAAAAAGCCTGTTGCAAAAATGACTCCCCCCATCACTGACTATCACTCTTGGTGTGCCAAACCTGTTAAGAATGTTTTCCTTCACAAATTTAACAACAATATTAGCATCATTAGTACGGGTGGGGATTGCCTCCACCCATTTGGAAACATAATCAACAGCAACTAAAATGTATTCATAACCAAAGGACTTGGGGAAAGGACCCATGAAGTCTATTCCCCACACATCAAACAGTTCAACAACAATATATGACTGAAGGGGCATTTCATTCCTCCTCCCAATGTTACCTACTCTTTGGCAACGATCACAGTGCTTACAATAGTCTTGAGCATCTTTAAATAAAGTAGGCCAGTAAAAACCACTTTGAAGCACCTTTTCTGCAGTCTTCCTTCCTCCAAAATGACCCCCACAGTGAAGGTCATGACAAAATTGAAGAACACTCAATTGTTCTTCCTCAGCTACAAACCTGCGAACTATCTCATCTTTGCATATCCGGAATAGATAAGGTTCATCCCAAAAATAAAACTTACTCAAGTGTAGAAACCTTTTCTTTTCCTGAAAGGACATGTTAGATCTCAAAATACCACAAGCAAGATAGTTAGCAATATCTGCAAACCAAGGGGCATTAATCACCACAAACAGATGCTCATCAGGAAATTCTTCTAAATTTTTATAAATGTTATCAGATGCAAGATTTTCACTAAAGAAGGGTAATCTAGATAAGTGATCAGCAACAACATTCTCACTGCCCTTAGTATCCTTGATTTGGAAATCAAACTCTTGCAACAATAACACCCATCTAATTAAGCGCGGTTTAGCATATTGTTTTGTTAATAGATATTTAAGAGCTGCATGATCAGAATGCACAATAATTTTTTACCCAATTAAATATGCTCTAAATTTGTCTAAAGCAAAAACAACAGCTAACATTTCTTTCTCAGTTGTGGTGTAGTTCATTTGTGCACTATTCAGGGTTAAACTGGCATAATAAATTACTCTCAAGTATTTGTCAACCCTTTGCCCAAGAACAACTCCTACTGCATGATTAGATGCATCACACATGATTTCAAAAGGTAAAGACCAGATAGGAGCTACAATCACAGGTGCACTAGTCAATTTTTCCTTAAGGGAATTAAAAGCTTGCATGCATTGTGCTGTAAATTCAAATGGAACATCTTTCCCCAATAAATGGCACAATGGTTGGCTTATTTTGGAAAAATCCTTAATAAACCTCCTATAAAATCCTGCATGCCCTAGAAAACTTCTTATTCCCTTAACTGAGGTAGGTGGGGGTAACTTAGCAATCAATTCAATTTTAGCCTTATCCACCTCAATCCCTTTACTTGACACCACATGACCTAAAACAATGCCCTGGGTAACCATAAAATGACTCTTTTCCCAACTTAAAGTAAGGTTACATTCAATGCATCTCTCAAGCACACGAACAAGCTTATTGAGGCAATTATCAAAAGAATTACCAAAAATAGAAAAGTCATCCATAAATACCTCAATAAAATCATCGATCATATATGAGAAGATAGACATCATGCATCACTGAAAAGTTGCAGGTGCATTGCACAAGCCAAAGGGCATACGTCGAAATGCATAAGTCCCAAAAGGGCAAGCAAAGGTTGTCTTGGACTGATCCTCTGGAGCTATTGGTACCTGATAGTAACCTGAAAGGCCATCCAGAAAACAATAATGTGAGTGTCCAGAAAGTTTATCTAACATTTGATCAATAAAAGTAAGAGGAAAATGATCTTTCTTTGTAGCATTTTTCAACTTCCTATAATCAATGCACATTCTCCACCCAGTAGTAGTCCTAGTAGGAACCAATTCATTATTCTCATTTTTCACCACAGTGATTCCAGATTTCTTAGGAACTACATGTACTGGGCTCACCCACTCACTATTAGCAATTGGATAAATTCTCCTTCATCTAGCATTTTGAGCACTTCTTTCTTAACCACTTCACTCATATTTGGGTTAAGTCACCTTTGGGTCTCCCTCACAGGTTTAGCTCCCTCTTCTAAAGTGATTCTATGCATGCACATAGAAGGGCTAATACCCTTTATGTCACTCAATCCCCATCCTATTGCTCTCTTTAATCTTTTAAGCTCACTCACCAACCTCATCTCCTCCCCTTCACTAAGTTCACTAGATATTATCACAGGTAAAGTGTTGTGATCTCCTAAAAACACATATTTCAGGTTCTTAGGTAAATCTTTCAGCTCTAACTCTAGTGAGGGGTTCTTCTCTTCTTTTTCAATGGGGGAAGGTTCACAAACTGGCTCCTCCTTAAGTTCTCTACTTCAGCACTTCCTAAGGTCTCGAGACAACTGGCTATTTCTGCATCAAAAATTTCCAAATCATTATCCAAAGTCAATGCCAGCTCCAATTTATCAGAGGAACCTGTCTGCAAGAAAACATCTGAAACAACTGCATCAACACAATCAATGAAAGAACAATCCTCATACAAAGCAGTTGTAGGAATAGGAGAAGTGTTAAAAATAGAAAATTCCATAGTTTGTCCCAAAATAGTCATTGATAATTTTCCATTCTTAACATCTATCAAAGTATTGGTAGTCGCCATAAAAGGCCTACCCAGCAAAATGGTGTGTGCAGATGGTGAAGAATTACTTACCTCCATGTCAAGAACAATGAAATCCACAGGTACTATCAAACCACCAACTTTAACTAACACATCTTCTATAACCCCTTTCGGGAATCTAAGAGATCTATCAGCTAATTGCAACACCATTTTTGTTGGATTAAGTTCCCCTAATTCTAAGTCAAGGTACACAGAGTAAGGCATTAAATTCACACTAGCTCCCAAATCACACATGCCATCAGTACATTTTCCATTCCCCATAGCAATTTGAATAATAAAGCTTCCAGGATCCTTTAGCTTAGGAGGTAGTTTATGCTGCAAAACAGCACTAGCTACCTCAGAAACTATCACCTTTTCATTCGGCTCATACCTTTTTTTCTTGGTATTCAGTTCTTTGAAGAATTTAGCATAAGCCGGCATGTTCTTAATTGCTTCAAGTAAGGGTAAGTTGATACTTACCTTAGATAGCATGTTGAAGATATCTGAAAACTGCTTATCTTTTTTATCATCCTTCAACCTGCTAGGGAATGGTATAGGTGGCCAGTATGGATTACTTGCCTTGTGCAAATCTGCTGTAGGGGACTTCTCCATTGATCATTCTTCAGCACCTTTGTTCTCTAATTCTCTTTCCTTTTTCTTTTCTTGCTCACCTGCATTCACAGAGTTATTTTCAACATTATTATTAATTACCTTGCCACTCCTAAGAACAGTCACTGCCTGTGCCTGCTCAGGTTGACTTGGGAACTTCCCCTTTTGTTGAATCTGCATCTGTTGTGCAAGTTGCCCCACTTGGGTCTCCACCTTCTTAAAAGATGCTTCCAAGGAATCCAGCCTCTTGTTGTTCATCTCCTGATTTTTAGCACTGACTTGGATAAAAGCCTGTAAGCTTTCCTCCAAACTCTCTCTCTTAGGCTGACCTTGATTTGAAGATTGGCCCTGTTGTTGGTTCTGTCTCTGGAGTAAATGGAAGGGCTGTTGAGCATTATTCGTTGTCCAGGAAAAATTGGGGTGACTCCTCCAACCAGGATTGTAAGTGTTGGAGTAAGGATCATTTCTGGCTCTTGGTTGAAATCCCCCCATAGCATTAACTTGCTCAGCTTCATTCGCAAAAGACTCATATGCAGAGGGACATATATTTGCTCCATGACCAAATGTCCCACAGATTCCACACACTTCTTGAGTAGATGAAGAAATATTGTTCTTCAGGTTTAGCATCTGAACCTGCCTTGTCAACTCAGCTATTTGACTAACCATTTCAGTATTGGCTTCCAGTTGATTCACCCCTTTACTTCTTCCCCTTACACTCTTTTGTTGAGAATTAGCTCCCAACATCTCAAAGATCTCATAAGTCTCATCAGTGTCTTTTCTCCCATGGCTCCCAACGCTGCATTATCAACAATGTTCTGAAATTGCTGGGTGAGACCATCATAGAAAAACTGATTAAGGAGTTGAAGTGGGTAGTGATGATGTGGAAACTGGATCAATAGCATCTTGAATCTGTCCCAAGCCTCATGAAATGGCTCTCCTTCAAATTGAGAGAATGTAGCAATCTTTCCTCTCAACTCAGCTATCTTTTGATGTGAGTAGAACTTGCCCATGAATTTATTGTAAACTTGTTCCCAAGTTGTCAGTGAGTTCTCGGGCGACATCATAAGCCAGCTCTTTGCCCTATCCTTCGAAGTATAAGGGAAACATCTCATCCTCAACTGATCTTCTATTAGTCCTCCCAAAGGAAAAGTGTTGAGGGTGGAGTAGAAATCCCGAATAAAATTCAAAGGATCTTCATTTGGAACTCCATAGAATGATGGCAGCATGTTGTAGTGAATATTCTTCAACTCATAGTTCCTTGCTGCATCTGTTAGTCTTATGCAAGAAGTGGAAGTCCCAATGACAGTTCTAGCAAAATCTCTCATGGTTCTTTGCCTTTCTTCAGCCATCTTTACAGATTTTTCAGATTCTGACTCAAAATCCGAAATATCTTCCTCTGAAGTATCAAATCCGATGAAGAGCTCAAACTCCTCTCTTCTCCTTTTTACTCTCTGAATTTCTGGAATGAATGGATGCAACTCTCCTTCGAGTGATCTCCTACCTTGCATAAACAGAAATTTTCTAGAAAAATAAACAATTAAAAGCAAAAGACAAATAAAATAAAATGAAAACAATGAAAAATAATCTAAAATATTTATTTTTTTCTTTTTAAATAAACAATTACGCCAATTAGCCTCCCCGGCAACGGCTCCAAAAACTTGTTGCGCTCGAATAAACTCTACCACAAAGCGTCACTCGCAAGTATACGAGGTAGCTGTAGCAAAGGTGATCGCCCCAAGGTCGTCTCACAAGGAAGCCAAAGTGGGTAATTGATTATCAAATTAAAAGTAACAAGTAATTAAAGAAATTTAAATTGCAAAGTAATGAAGAAGATTGATTTAATTTGAAAACAATAAAAATAAACAAAAGCTGATGTTTTGTTTCACTTGATAAAAGGGTCTAGGGTTTGCACTTCTCTACTACTTATATGTATGAACGGTTATTCCACTTAACTAATTTAATTTCAAGAATTAAATCTCAAACAACTTAATTAATTGAATAAAGGAAATAAGCTCTCGCATTCAAACCTCTCTCAAATAATCTTGTTCCAATTGAAATAATCCTTTCCTAGGTTATATCTCTAATTCACCTAAGTCCTTAATTGAATTGTTCCAGCATTAGACTTCATCTCTCAATCCATCATCTAATACCTAAAACACATAATTGGTGGCCAATCAATTATATGTAACAATATTTCATTCAATAAAGGCAAAAGAAATTATTAACTAAGAGAATAACCAATTCATACAATCATAGCAGATCCATACAAACCCTAGACTAGATCAAATTAGTTCATGATGCAAACAAACATAATCATCTCATTAATGTTCAAAGAAATCAAAATAGACATGATAATATCCATTAAAACAATTTCAATGTAAAATTAAGAGACAAAGTTCAAGAACAAAACCAAATTACAAACTCCTCGAAGCTCTGAAGAATCTCTTATTCAAATCTTGCAAGAAGGATATAACAATGGTATGAACAATCTAATCTAGCTAGTTTCTATCCAAAGTGAAATCAAAATTAAGAAAATAAATGTTAAAACCCTAGCTCTAATCTCTGACGGCTCAATTCTTTCTCCAAATCGTCAACAGTCCTCTAACCTAGCTTTCTTCTTTCCTTTTATACGAAACGTCCGCTTTAAAATTCGGTGCGCATTTGGTTCATGAGGGACACGGCCAAGTAATGAGGGACACGGCTGTGTTAGAGCTTGTTGGAGGGACACGGCCACAAGACATGGCCGTGTCCCCTGCAGGTGTCCACCTCTGTTGCTTCTCTTCTTTCTTCTTCTTTGGTTGAGTGACATGGCCAAGTCATGAGTGACTTGGCCGTGTTGCACCATGATTGAGGGACATGGCCACATGACTTGGCCGTGTCCCTTGCCTGTGTTCACCTCTGTGCAATTTTGATCTCTTTCCTGTGGAACCAAGTGAGACACGGCCAAGTGAAGCTTGACTTGGCCGTGTTGGGTCTTTTTGGAGGGACACGACCAGATGACTTGGCCGTGTCCCTTGCTTGTGTCTGCTACTGGGACTTGCTCTTCTTTTTAACTTGGTATGAGGCACGGCCAGTGACTTGGCCGTGTCCTCTGCCTGTGTCAGGCACTGCCACTTTCTCCTTCAAATTTGCTTCCTTGCCTTTTCAACCTAACATAAAACTCAAAACAAATCTAAACAAGAAATCAATAGACAATAACCAACACAACATAAACACAATACTAAAAACTACATCAAAAACGACATAAACATTGGAATAAACTAAAACTACCACAATTAAAGAAAACACTAGACAAACCGATTAAAACTAACAAAATACCTAAATAAAACAATAATTAACACAACAAACAAGACAAAAAACTATAACAAAAACTAATAAAACATTCACCATCTTTGAAAAATCACTTTTCCAAAACCCTAAATCAACACTACTTCATCCAAACTCTATCCAAACATAACCAAATTCATCATTTGACTTTAAAATCCTTTTTCATGTATCAAAACAACACATTTAGAACCAAATTACATAGTTAAAACCCATGATTTTACAAACCCAAAAAGTTACATAACCCTAAATTCTCTTTCTTCACCAAACTCAACTTAAATTCAACCATTTCTTCAATCCAACCTTAAAATAATTGTTAATTATTCAAAATAACTTCATTCATACCCAAATAGACAATTAAAACATACCACTTTAAAAATTTAGAATCAATATAATCTCAAATTCATGGAATTTCAAGGAAAAATTTGGAAAACTTACTAATTTAAGTAGAAAACTCCAAATCTTCACTTAAAACCTTGAAAATCTTTCAATTCATGGAGCTAAGAAGAAGCACAAATCTTAAGCTTGGTCACCTATGGGGGTCGGCCTTCAGGGGAAGAAGAATAAGATGAAGAAAAAATATATTTTTTCTCTTTCCTTCCATTTTCTTTATAACCATATATAGAATATATTATATTATATTTTTAATTAATTAATTAATTATTTATTTATTTAATATAAGCCTCAAAATTACTTCTTCTATCCAAAATAATTTATTTTAAAATTATTTAAATAATTTCCAATTTCCAAAGTATAATTACATAAATGCCACTTGACTTTGATTTTTCTTTTAATAGAGTTGACTTTTGGTTGACTTGTATATATTATGTATATTTCATGTATATTTCACATATATCTTCCACTTTTTCATTTAAAATCCTTTAATTTTTCATTTAAATTATTTATTTAATTTAGCCAATTTAATTTTAATTTATTTTATTTAATTTTTAAAAATTACAGATATTACAATTATCTCCCCCTAAATATTACAATTTACTCCCCCTAAAGAAAATTTTGTTCTCGAAATTATTCAGTACCGTAATAAAACCATCTAAATCAAAATATAATCTTAGAATCTCTTATGAATTAATCATCTCGTCAAATCATTATTTTATCAAAGTACATAATTTCTACTCTCCCCCCTTGGGATCATTCTCAATTACCATTTCTGAATTTCATAACTCATCATTATACTTTCTATTTAATCCAACATTCACAATAGATTATCATATCCTTAATCGAATTGTCATTAGATAAAATTAATTCATCTCTTTAGTATATATGCACCATACATCTATTACACTCAAGATATTTGATCACTTCATTATTTTAAAATAAATATACTCTCATAACCTTAAATTCAAATGTTAATAACTTATATCTTAACACTAACTATTCCATTATTATAATTATTTATAGAATTGTATCTCTATTAAATTATGACCTTGCTTATATTTATGAATAGTTATTTGTAAAAACCAAATGATAATAATTCCTCATTCCAATTAATAAGTCTTAAGACAATAATTTTTCTCATCTTCAGTTTGGTCATACTCTTCATACAATTACCATATATTAATTTAATATCATCATTATACAATAATAAAATCTTATTTCCTTATTAAGATTCATTCCCACAGGTTATTTATCAATCCAATATATATATATTCATTCCAATTATACTATAACTCACATTTTCTCTTATAATCATTTATAACTAATATAACATAGCTCTATTCATATGCATATACATATCAGAACGTTGTATTATGCACATTGTCATATATATTTCATACTCTTAATACAACTACATACATTGAATTTCAATAATTACTTATAAACCTATTACATTCCGAATCAATTGATCTAACTATCACAATATGACTATCACAACCTTATTCTATTATGACCAACCTTTAGCCTATTTTAAAATTTTTCATCTTGTTACAATTCATGACCTAACTCTATTAGGTCAAACTTATTCTCAAATCTTAATTCTCTTCGAATTCATCATTACCAATAATATTCATTTTTCCTAGTCTCATTCACTTTAAAAGTCATTTTCACCAACTTATTTATTTTATACCATTGTCAAACACATTCAATACAACTATTACTCACATTCCTTATAGTTACCATATTTACAACAACACTTACATATTTTTTAGAGCTCATCATATTTTCACAATTCTCTTCTATTTCCACACTTTCTATGGTCATAAATAAAATTTTAACATTGGTTATGAGTCCAACTATACCAACCACAAATCTTGCTTGTATCTCATGAAGCAAAACTATCAATCTTATCAAATGTATTTCACAGTTGTATCATCATAAGTCCACACCTGTTGGTTATAAATAAACACCACCTTCACTACAATTCTTTCTCAAACAGTTTTTATCTCGATAGTACGCCGATGTCTCAATGGTCACAAACCCATGGCATTTCAAAATCATATATTTACTCTCTAAACTCTTACTACATGAAGGGTTAGTGCATATCAACTCTATTTTAAAGAAATTTACCCTTATCCATTTGTTTTTATTAGCCTAAATATATAATCCCCCAACATTATTATTAACAACTCATATATATATATATATCTATTCATGTTCCAATTTTATACAATTATTCAACAAAAACTCCCTTTCAAATTTTAAAATACATTTACCAATAATTACCCATTATATCTCAATTTATCCAACGAATTTTTACCAATTTCTCCTTCTTAAATCAAATAAGTAATTATATGGGGTTATAAACACATAATAATACTTCAATAACACCTTTTTCACATCCGTAAGTGATCAGCTCAATACTTGATCACTTTCAAATTGCATCACATTGTCACAATTTCCAGGTGATCAACCTTATCATGATCACCTTCACCTCACAAATTCTTATTATTTTACATTTTAAACATTTCCTATATTTTTAAATCAGCCACATACACATCCATAAGTCACATTCAAAATGTGACTTACATTTCACATTTTCTTACATATCACAATAGTGTCCATATTGGACAACTCACCACACATATCATATACATGTATATACACAATCACACAATTATACTCAATTTCTCATTTACACACAATCTATATAAATTTAACATTTATCTCATTTCATGGAATACTATCATTTCTCATTCTTCTAACATTATTTAGGTCATTTCTCAATTTTCCCATCTTATATATATTAAATAAATTATCCTCATTCATTTTTTTCACTTTACATAAATCTTAGTCACATTTCCAATGTGACTTCTCTCTCACATTTTTCCATATATTTGCCATACTTTTCATATCCATTTTTATCACTACTAATCAAATTACCTAATGAAACTCATTTTCACTTTCGTAATTATTTCTCTTTATTTCATATCCAGTTTCTATACTATTAACCACATTACACATCACATGATACTTTCATAAACAATAGTACTCATTCAAAATTACTCACATGCTCATTAAACATTAAACTATCAATATCTAAGCAATCCTCATCAAAATTGTCTTCAACTCTAAATTTTCAAATTACTACTTTGCTTAAACTTCATTCTATTAATCTCATTTTTAACAACTAACTTTACAAACATTATCTATATATTAATATAACATCAAAACACATCATTTTCACAATTATGGAAACCCATTTCAAAAATTCCAATTTTCACATAATGCAACAAACAACATGAACCTCACCAAATCTCATCCATGTCACATTCCAAATCTTAAATCATAACATTTAAATTTAAACAATAATAATTCATTTCATTACACTAATTAAAATCATCCATTTAGATACTCTAATTTTACTCAAACCATAAATCATGCATCATTTTTCCTTAATAAATAATTCACTTTCATATACCATTTCTCTCTTTGATTTTTTAATTATGTTCTCTTTGTTCTAAATTATTAAAAATATCATATTATTTCTTCTTACCTCTACCCATATGTATATAAATTTTCATAATTTTCCTCATTCATTTGTCTAATTACTCACTTACACAAAACTGCATGACTTCTTTAGTTTCATTTCAATCTCACTTTTCAATTTTTATATTTCTCTCCAATTCTTGATAAAATCTTGTAAAATTTTAACCATGTGTAATTGACACATATAGGAACTTATATTTAAAATTTTAGATTTTTCCAAACTGATTTACTATTTTTAAAAATTAAGTCTTCCAACATAATTTGTCTCTTTACTAATTCCACTGGGAGCTCTTGGTTATCCATTTTTTTTCAGGTATCAAAAATTAATTAAAATTCACAAAATTTTAACCATATACTCTAGGAAATATATGATATTGTGTGTAAATTGTCAAATTTTTCTAGGTTGACATAGTTTTAAAATATGTTTCTCAATTTTACATATTTTGAGTTGTTAGAACTACTCCAACAATATGTGTTCTTCTATTTTTCTTAATTAGTGATCCATCTTTAAAAATTATGAAATTTCATAATTTGGATTCGAACGTACAGAAAAATATTCCATTAAATTTTCAAACTCATCCAACATTCCTAGATTTATCCAAAAATTCAAACAATATCACTCTGCAGCACACATTTAGAATTTTCTGTAACTATCATACTCATCTCTCAAACTTTTTATTTCATATCTTAAATCATTTCCTAAATTATTTTTCTTAATTTTACTTATCAATCAATTGAATCAACCATGAATCATAATTTCAAATAAAAGTTCAAAAAATTCTTAATCCACACTCTCTAGAATGACGCTTCCACTGTGCCACTCTGTTCTATGCAAACCAGACACCATCTCAACTCATATTCGTTACATCAAATGGACATTGCCACATCAGGAATCAAATAAAATGCTAGTGCCAATGCATGTATCACCATTTAAAACCATATTTAAAACTTTCATTTTTCCTCTTTAAAAACCCACCTATGTAGAGAACCTCAAATCTAGACTCTCATACCAAAATAAATATAACACTTTTATACCCTATATACGTATAATACATACATCTATTATATGTAAAATACATATATACAATATAAAAATGTTACTACTCAGTAAAATAAAAATTTTAACATTTCAAATTTAGGATCCCACATACTTAAATATATATATAAATAGTAATAAATTATTCCTTTTTAGTTATAGGTTTTAAAATAAGCATTTTATTAGAAAGTCTCTAGAAAAAATTTGCCAAAGTTTTGTCTGTAATTTGGACATCCCAAATTTTCAACAATTACCCAACCTGCATAAAATACACTCCCAACTACTCAACTTCTCCATATTTTCTCAAAACATTTATTTATATACATATATATATATATATATATCAAAACACATATAAACAACCTACATTATACAATTTGTCCAAAGAGTATTTATAATTTACAATATATATACACCTTGAAAACTTAAGTATAATATACACATTACCAAAATGTATTATAATATCAAATATGTACATGTTGCCAAATGACTCTGATTTTGATGTATCCAAAAACACTTCAAGCTCAATAAACACAAACCTATACCTAACTAGGTCTAGTAGAACTCTCCAGCGCTACCATATCGCCCCTGTCACCTAAGCGATAAATTACAATCACTCTAAGATAAAAGCTTAGCGATACAAACTTTGATAATAATAAAACTGTAAAACAATGCTAATGCAAATAAAACATATCATTTAATCATTTTGCAATTCACAAAGGAAAAAACACAGGCATGGGCCCAAAGGATCTAATATGCCATTTAAATCCCAGAGTTACTGTTTTGGTCCAAATTAACACCATTTGTCAAGCCTCAAAGGAAAATCATAGTAATGCTCAAAAGCTAACCCCGAAGGCAAATCATATCACAGTGATGCCAAGTGTCTAGCCCCGAAGGCAAATTAAAGTAATTACTCAAAAGCTAGCCTCGAAGGCAAATAATGAGGATAACCTCATAGGCATGTCGCCAAATACAGGACTCTGAAAATTGAATAACACACTAGGCATACAATTATTTCATATTTTCCATTATCAATTTTTTTTTCATTTTTCCATAATCAACTAGGCTCGTTGCCTCTTTTCTCATTATCAATTAGGCACATTACCTCATTTCCTCATTAATAATTAGGCATATTGCCTCATTTATCTCATTTATCTCATTCATATCAATATTAGTTCACTTCATATCATCATATCTCAACATATCATCATAATGTATCACACTTTACATTAGAACACTGTGAGTGGATATTTTTGCGCCCACTCCCAGTGGAATGGTTTTTATGACTTCAGCAATGTTAGGCTCAGGGCCTTAGAGAACACGGGCCTAAACTCGGAGAAAATAGAGTCGCCATTCGAATGGGCTGGGAAAATGAAAGGGGTGGATGACTCAATTCCTAAGGAATCTCCAATCCCTTAATGGGTTAGAAAAGTTGGGTACGTGTGGGGAAGGTGAGAAATGGCCCAGCACCCCCCACAATGCCCGATTCATTAGAACCGACCTCCTTTTCAGGTCTTAATATTATAAAATTCTTAAATATAACGATATTATCCATACTACATTCAATAATTAAATAAAACATCTTTATATTAAAATCAAAGCAATGTTTAAAATAATAAATAAATGGACACCCATCTGAGAATGGAAACATGTCCTTACATCGTCCAATGTCTAAAACAAAATAGGACACCCACCAAAAGGTGGAAACGTGTCCTTTACATTAATCCCAAAATATGAAAACAATTTAAATTACATGAAAATTAATTAATGAGGTACCCAATCATGGAAACATACCTCTTACAATTTTAATAATTAAATAATAATTGAAAAAATATTCATCCATGATAAATGAAATAAACCAAATGTCAAACTAAAATAAATCAATCATCAAGACATGTAATAAACTACATAATCAAATCTAAAATAGATAAAGCAATAATTATATAAATTTAGGTTTACATCTTGAATTAGGGATTCTAGGATTTTTTAGGGTTTTAGATGGGAAATTAGGGTTTCAAACTTGAAATATGGTTTTAGATGGGAAACTAGGGTTTCAAACATGAAATATGGGGTTTTAGGGTTTTAGATGGGAAATTATGATTTTATGGGTATTTGGAATCAAACTAGGGTTTTAGGACTTTAGAAAATAACATTAGAGTTATAGGGTTTTTTGATTAGGAATTAGGGTTAGTGTTTTAGGATCCAGGTTTTAAGGTTTTAAACCTTGGTTTTGTAGATTATGATTTGGAAATTAGGGTTTGGGGCTTATCGTGATCAAAGTTCAAGTGTGGTTATAATATTGACTATAATAACTACTTAAGTATTTTTAGGTGAAACGAACATAGAAAGATAAATTAATTATTGAAAGATTAAAATAACTTACTGGATCAAACTATGACAAAATATCTACTGTAAATTTAAATTACTTAAATTTAGAAATCAAACCTTAGTTTGGTTGGTTCCTCCAAATTAGAATGATGAATCCAATTGTTGCTATAGCTTGGATCGATCTTTTCTTTGGTGGGAATGAGGCAAACTGAAGACTATTGTTACTATCTCTTTTGTTGCTATTGGTTTAAATTCTGTGTGTTTTTTATTGCTTCGGTTACTGTACTCTCGCCGATTGCTCTCTCTTATTAAGATATTGCTCTTTCTTTTACTACCAATTTCTTAATCAAAATTCCTCATCGATCTCTTTTCCTTTCTTTTGCTTATCTATGTTAATCATATATTTATAGAGAAAAACCCTTTAACCTTAATCTAATCCGACTCTTTTAAGTTAATTAGGAAGTCTAATGGCCGGTACAATTATGTTAAGGACTCGAATTAAAGGATGAAATCGACATGGAGTGCACCTCATATCAATTTGGGCTAGCCAAATCAATATGAGGCAGATTCCATATCAATTTAGGCTAGTCAAATCGATATGAAATTGCCACATATCAATTTGGACTAGCCAAATCGATACAAAATATCCTCATATCGATTTGGATTGCCAAAATTGATATGGGGCACTTGCCCATATGAATTTTACAAGCTAAAATTGATATGGGTAGTACCCATATCGATTTGGCCTTCCCAAATCGATTTGGGCAGTGCGCATATCCATTTGGAAAAACTAACTCGACCAAAACCATTAATTTCGACTGAAATCGGTCGAAAATATTTAAATTTTCAGACAATATTTTTGCAATTTTGATATAACTTCCAATTTAATTCTAAAATTATGTTTAAGAAATCTAAATTCATAATGGACCAACATAAACCTTTTAAATTTAAACCGGTCCAAATTTAAGGGTCTACAGTTTGCCCCCTGCTTGAGCGATCTGAGACTTTGTTGAAGAGAGTGAAATACAACATTACTTTGAGCAAATTTTGGATGAGGATGGGTTCTCGACCCGAGGTTAGAGTTGGTTTAGGTTTGGACCCAAAAAAATTTAGGTACTTAGACCAGAGACTGGGTACTTGGACCTGAGACTGAATTGATTTTGGGTGCTTGGACCCAAGACTGAATTTCATTTGGGTGCTTAGACCTTAGACTGGTACATGGACCCGAGACTAAATTTGATTTTGGTACTTGGACCCGAGACTGAATTTGATTTAGGTACTTGGTCCCGAGACTGAATTGGATTTGGGTACTTGGACCTGAGACTGGGTACTTGGACCCAAGACTGAATTGGGTACTTAGACCCGAGATTGGGTACTTAGACCCAAGACTGGCTACTTGGACCTGAGACTAGATTTAATTTGGTTACTTGGATCCGAGATTGGATACTTAGACCTGAGACTGAATTGGATACTTGGACCTGAGATTGGGTACTTGGACCTAAGGCTACATTGGGTACTTGGACCTGAGATTGGGTACTTGGACCTGAGACTGGATTTGATTTGGGTACTTGGACCCGAGGTTGAATTAGATTTGACTGACATTTTATTAGTTGAGAATTCTAGTTGTTCCATTCTTTAATGGATTGTGGGTCTTCACACACAAAATGGATCTTCATCCTTGGACCTTGGATCTTTATCCTTGGCATTGGGTCTTCACCCTTGAAAATGTATCTTCATTCTTGGAGATCGGGTCTTCACTCTTGAAAGTGGATCTTCATCCTTGGCATCGGGTCTTCACCCTTGAAAATGGATCTTCATCCTTGGAAATTGAGTCTTCACCCTTGAAATTGGATCTTAATCCTTTAAGCTGGATCTTAATCCTTGGCAGGGTCTTTACCCTTTAAAACGGATCTTCATCCTTGGCAATCAGGCTTCACCCTTGAAATTGGATCTTCATCCTTTAAGCTGGATCTTCATCCTTGTTAGGGTCTTCACCCTTTAAACTGGATCTTCATCCTTTGGACGTCGGGTCTTCACCCTTGAAATTGGATCTTTATCCTTTAAGTTGGATCTTCATCCTTGGAATTGGGTCTTCACCCTTTAAACTGGATCTTCATCCTTGGAATAGGGTTTGGGGCTTCAGCTCTTCTATCTGGACTAATCTTTTGAGTTTTGCATCTTCATTTTTTTGATAGTTACAGTGTTCCATTCTTTTGCACTTTTTCAAAAAATTCAGCCATTTTTTAGCTGGCTCCTTATATCAGCCATTCTTTTCTCCTTACCCCCAATGATTTTTCTCATGTAGGCTCTGATTGATGTTTGTGTTGTCTAGTTCTTTGCAAAAGCATGCATCTCCTTTTTCTTATGCAAAATGACAGGAGCTTCCTCAAGTAATGGGCATTCCATGCCGCCTAATTTCAAATCTTCTTTTGATACTTTACTTCACAGGGTGTTTGTTGTTCACTTTGAAAAAGAATAGACAATAAAATACAAGAAAATGCAATGTGATATGCTTATGTATGCATGAATAATACTTACAGTGGTTCCATCAACACATAGACCGAGGTGATCAGCAGAAGTGTTCTCATTGGCTCCTTCCAGAAGCTCACTCAAATCTTGCATTGGAATGACAGAAGGTTTTGCATTTATGGTTTTTATCTTTGAGATATCGAAAACATGAATGGTGAGGACCAAGTAGCATAGTCAGGGATACATCCATTTCAAACTATGATTCAACATGTCAATTGGTAGCTTCTTCATAACCTTGCAAATAATTCTTTACTTTGCCCAATGTGTACTTTGAGGTTCGACTGTTCAACATATTTCTCTTAACTTAAAGGTTTTTATAACAAGAAAATAGTTTTTTTTCTTTTAAAAAATAAAATCAAATGTTGACTTTGTTAAATCAATGTCATTGTACTTAGTCAGGACTCAATTTTTAGAATTAACATATCTATAGCATGACAACCCTAGTTACCATACTAAACTCGGGAATAATTTCTATTTGAGAAAGAACTGTTGCACTTCAGAGAGGCACATACACATTACTTGGCCAAAGGTCTCATTGATTTTGAATATTGTCTATCTCATATGCATGCTTATTCAAACT
Source organism: Garcia nutans (assembly GCA_947685225.1). Classification (NCBI taxonomy): domain Eukaryota; kingdom Viridiplantae; phylum Streptophyta; class Magnoliopsida; order Malpighiales; family Euphorbiaceae; genus Garcia; species Garcia nutans. The sequence continues at coordinate 26,277,635 of CANTUV010000044.1, forward strand.
ATCTCCACTAATAGACTCTATCTACCAAGAAAGATCAAAAGGTCTTTAATAGGCTTGAAATGGGGTCTATAAGGGACACGGGTTAAATAAAGGCCATTTGTATGTTTGAGCCATTGTGACACTATGGCCAAACCCTCACACTATAAATTTCCTGTTTGAACTTTAGGTAGCTAGGAGCAATCTTGCTAGACTCCAAATTAATCTGGATCTTGATTGGGACTATCTTTTCCCATATAAAAAGGTTGATACCAACATTCGTTTTCTTTCTTCTTTTCCTTTTCTTTCTCTTTCCTTTTTGTTACTCCTTTTCTTTGCGAATTTTATCATTTTGTCCTTCTCCTCTATAGGACTATCATGTACAAGACTTTCAAGAACTGGATGACCTTTATCCTTTTTCTCTGATTTTGATTGAATCTTTGGTTGGGTTGGACCAATTCAAGTCAAACTGTCCTTATAAATCAAATGGAAGTCTTTTGCTGCTTTAGGTAAAAGAGAACTCAGTTGGCTTTATGAACTATTTTGGGTTTTATTTTCTTTTCTCTTTTTTTGTCTTTTTTCTATTTTTCCTTTTTTCTTTTCTTTCTTTTTCTTTTTCTTTTGTTCTAGCTCTAAAAGAGTTGTCTTGTTTGTATCAACTTGTGTTTTCTGATAATGGATGAGTGGAGTGGCATAAATCTTAATTAACATGGATAAATCATTTGTTACTCTGATGTTATCTTGATAGATTGGGGATATTAGGTGAACTTCAACTACCCGTATGGTCTTGAAAACATCAACTATCCTTATGGTTTTGGCTATGCATTCCATTCTTTGATCTTCTTGCCTCTTCGCCTTAGTTATCTTAAGACTTGTCAAAAGTGTAATAACAGTTCAGGGTAGGTTGTTGGGGTTTGTAAGCCGATGAAAAGAAAGCTAAAATTTTATGAATGCTCAAAGGGACAACTAGGGATTGGTGGATACTAGTTGTTGGCTCATCAAACAATGTTTAGATCATCTCTCCCTTAAATAAGCAGAGTTCAATTTTACCTCAAAAGTTTGTCAAAGCATGTTTTAAGACTAACTAGGAATTAGATAAAGGTAATTATGCAGGAGCCCTCTCTAAGTAAGCATACACAGCTTAATGCTATTTAATAATTTCCTCACCTAGTAAAGTCATTAAAATTATAATGCATAGATATGCTAATTTATAAATATCAAGGTAGATTCGTCATCAGTTGGGCACCAAAATTAGCAAACACCATGAAAATTTTGATGAAAATAATTTATTCAAACAAACATAATTTTAAAAACATAATTGTTCCAAATAAGTGCTAAAGAAAGTAAAATAAAAAGAGCAACACTCCAAGATAAGGGAAGTTTGTTGAATAAAATTTCTCCTTATTCCACATCTTCAATACTCCCATCTTGAAAAGAGGATAAGACAAAATCTTCCTCCAATCCTCTTCCCACCATGAAGGTTGCTGGCGGAAGTACTCTTCCAAATTTAGGCAAAGGATTGCTCTTAGTATTGGGCTTATCAGGCTCAGGCAACTTTCCACTATTGATTAGATCTTAGATCTCATGCTTCAATCGGGTACATTTATTAGTCTCATGTCCTTGAGTCTGATAAAATTGACAAAAAGCCTTAGTATCAAATTTTAGGGGTAAAGGATTTAGCAAAGATTGAGAGGCCAATGGTTGTAATAGTCCCTCCTTTTATAGCTTGTTGAAAACCTACGATAGAGGTTTCTCCAACTCTAAGAACTATCTTTTATTTCCTTGAACAGTCGCATTAATATCAACTTCCTTTTGCATGCTTTGATTGCCCGACTGGTAGTTCCCTTTCTCATTCCTTCTTACTGAAAAGTGGTTCTTCTCCCTTTCCCATTCTTCAATTTGTAGACCAGCTTGAAGAAGATCTTTGAAATCCCAGATGAGTGTATGAGACATCCTTTCACGAAGACTAGGCAACACCCCTCTCATAATCATCCTTATTTGATCAGATTCATCAGTCCTCTTCCTAAGCAATGCAACCCTATTCCTCCACCTTTTCACATAGTCCACAAAATTCTCATTTGGCCTTTGTCTAATGGACTCCACTTCCATTAAGGTAACTTCCAGCTCGACATTGTACCCATATTGTTGAATGAAAGCCTTGTATAATGAATCCCAGTTCTTTTGAGTACTATCCTCTAAGGTGTTGAACCAATTATATACAATAGGGTCCAATGAAAGCATGAAGTACCTTAGAGTTTGAGCCTTAGTAGCTCTAGTAGACTACATGGCAGTGATGTACTACTTACCATGCAAGTGAGAATTTCCTGTACCATTGTACCTAGCAAAGGAAGGCATCTTTAACATATAAGGGACCTCCTCATCTTGTTCAAACAATTTGTCGATCTCAGACATCTCTTGGATTTTTGGCTTCTTCTCAAATTTCTTTTCTAAATCAGCAATCATCTTCTCAACATTAGAAGTTTTGATCTTTTCAAAAGTTGTCTTCTCAATAACCTTTGGCTCCTTCTTTTTATCTTGAGGATCTTGGAAGTATTAGGCTCAATATTCATCACCACCATAACCATCTTGTCATCATCGAAGACTACTTCACCAACTTTAGCCTTTCCCTTGTCTTTCTTGGTGCTGGCGGATGCTTCAGAAGTGTTCCCAAACATTGAAGCCATTTGAATTTTCATGATCTCAGCTAGGGCCTCCTTTAGTTCTTCCATCTTAACTTCAAGGGCATCATCCAACATCTTTTGAATCAACTCAAGTTCCATTGCTTTTGGTGAGAAGCTAACTGAGTTGTTGTTGGATTTTTCATCTCCAGCATAGGTCGAATTATCCTAGGCTTTTGAACAATTATAATCAAGGGCTGTGAGCCAGAGAGGATTAATGATATGAGATGTAAATGTATGTATGCATGTATGCACGTATGCACAAACAATAAACAAAGATAGCAAGAATGTCCCTTCCAACCTTATAACTTCCACACACGAATGGCGAGTCTCTTTTCCTAGGTATATGGTCAACAAGATACCAACATGCGATATTTTTTTTCAAAAAAGTTCCCTCGGACATGTGAGCGGGGATTTTCACCCCCACTCCCGGTGGAATGGTTCTTGCGACTTCGGCACTATTTAGAGAACACGGACCTAATTCCGGAGAAAATGGAGTCGTCACCCGGGCGGGCCGGGAAAAAGAAAGGGGTGGATAACTGGATTCCTAAGGAATCCCCAAACCCCTAATGGGTTTGAAAAGTTGGGTACGTGTGGAGAAGGTGAGAAATCGCCCAGCACCCCCACAACGCTTGGTTCATTGGAACCGGCCTCCTTTACAGGTCTTAATATTATAAAATTCTTAAATATAACAACATTATCCATATTACACACAATAATTAAAGTAAAGCATCGATATATTAAAAATCAAAACAATGTCCAAGCAAAACAAATAAATGGACACCCATCCGAAGATGGAAACATGCCCTTACATAATTCATGCCTAAATAGGACACCCACCGAGAGGTAGAAACATGTCCTTTACATTGGTTATAAAATAGAAAAGCAATTTAAAGTACATGATATTTAACTAATTAGGTACCCACCAAGTGGAAACATACCTCTTATAACATTTGGAAATCTAAATAAATTGATAAAAGTAAATAACCATTCATCATAAATAAATCATTCATCAAAGATATCAATCAAAATATAAAATAAACATCCATCCATGATAAACTAAAATAATCAAGCATTGAACTTAAATAAATTAAAGCATATAAAATAAATCAAAGCATAATCAAATATAAAATTGAATAAAGCTAGTAAAGATTCAAATTAAGGCTACTGCTTCTGTTTAAGATTCTTTATTTAATGTTTAGAGTTTTGGAATTTATTGGCTAAGCTACTGTGAGTTTTAAAGGAATTGAAATGGATTAAAGTTTTATAATTTAAGAGGTTGATAAAATTCTTTGATTAACCAAATTATTGTTTGAGAAGTGCAACCATGAAACTAGGATTGAAACACTTTAAAATATTGTATTTATGATTATTAGCTACTAAATTATGGTTTTAAAGGCTTACTGTGTTTGAATTTTAATATTTATGTTTATAAGGTTTTAAGGTTTAAAGGATTAGGGTTTGGAAAAAAATTAGGGTTTAAGGTTTTAAGGGAGTTAGGGTTTACTGTTTTGGGTTTTTGGAGTAGAATTAGGGTTTTAGAATTTTAGAATTAGGGTTTCGGAGAATGCATTAGATTTTGGAATTTGAAAATCAATTGATAATTTTATGAAACTTTATGAAAATAAACAAAATGATTTAAGGTTTATAGAAACATAAAAGATATTTTTTTAGGGTTTTTGGAAAGAAAAGAATTTAATTTATGGTTTTGAAGAATTGGAAGGAAAATTAAGGTTTTAAGATCTTGAAGAAACAAAAACAACTATTTTATGATTTTTGAAAAACAAAGAGACGAATTAAGGTTTTTAAGATTTAGAAAAGGTAAATTAAGGTTCTAGGGTTTTTTCTTTTATTTTAAAGAAACAAAAACAATTTTTTTGACGTTGAGTGATGAAGCTACTGTGATTTAATGAAACAAATAAAGAAATTCATACCTTCGTTTGTTGGTTCCACCAAAAATTTCTTCTTGGATGAACAACAACAAAGACAAGCTTTGCTGTCTTTGATGGTTTGAATTGCTTGTTTACTCTCTTAAAAAGTCCGACTGATTCAAAGTTTCCCTCCTCAATTTCGGTCTCAAATTTCTCCTCCAAATTTTCCTCTTTTTTTTTTCTTTTGTGTTGTTTTAATCCTTATTTATAGAAGATTTTTATGATTAATTTTAGATATTCACGGAATCTAACACTAATTAAGAAAAGGAAACCGAAACTTAATTGTATTTGGTTTCAAAAAATTTTGATTCGAAAAAATTTTGCTGGCGAAAAAAACTGCTGTGGAAAAATTGCGCTGGCAAAAAAAAAACTACTGCGGAAAAATTGCGCTGGCAAAAAAGCTACCGCAGCTGGCTACGGCAGCGGCGGGCGAAATTGACTTGCTGGCCATTTCGCTAGCAGGAATTCGCCGCAATCCTTTTCGGCGATGAAATTTTCATTGCCAATTTTTATTTTTATTTTACTTATTTTATTAATAAAAATTTAATACTAAAGCAAATATTATTTAATTAAGATAAAAAAAATATTTTGGACTAATTAAAACATATTGGACAACACAAAATTATTTTGGACTAATTAAAATATATTGGACCGGACTGGATCAAAAATTAAGGGTCTACAGTTTGCCCCCTGCTTGAACGATCTGAGACTTTAGTGAAAGAGAGTGAAAAGCAATAAGACTTGATTTTTGAGATGGTTGAGGTTTTGGGTTCTGGACCCCAGAGATTTGGATACTCAATCCTAAACTAGACCTGGATACTCGATCCTAACTGGATTCGGATACATGATCTTAACTGGATTTGGATACTCGATCCTAATTTGGATTGGGATACTCGATCCTAACTGAATTTGGATACTCGATCCTAAATTGGATTTGGATACTCAATCCTAAACTTGATTCGGATACTCGATCCTAAACTGGGTACTTTGACTCGAGATTTGAATTCGATTTGATTGACCTTTTATTAGTTGAGGATTCTGGCTTAACTTGTTGTTCCATTCTTTTGTTCTTCCTTTCGCAAAAATTCAGCTATTTTTAGTTGGCCTTCATAACTTCTGCTTGCCCCTAGCATGGCAAAATACAAGTGAGTTTTAAAATATTCAGTATATAAACTTCAAAAAAATTGAAAAAGGAGAAACTTTTCCCCCAGTGTGGGCTCAAACCAAAGATTTTTTCCATGCAAGCTTTGGTTGGTGTTTTTCCAGTCTCTTTGCAAAATGACTGGAGCTTCAACAAGCAAATAGGCTTTCCATGCCCCCCTTGATTCAATATCTTCTTTTGATTCTTTGCTTTGCAATATTGAAACACAAGACAAGAAAGCACGATGTGATATGCTCATGTATGCATGATATATATGAATAATACTTACAGTCATTCCATCGACTAACAGACCGAGGTGATAAGCAGAAGTGTTCTCATTGGTTCTGTTTTGACGCTTGTTCAAGTCTTGCATTGGAATGATCAAAAGCTTTTGCATTTGTGGCTTTTATCTTCAAGATGTTGAAAACATGAGTGGTGGAGACCCTAAGCAGTAGAGTCAGAGATTCATCTATTTTGAACTATATTTCAGCATGTCAGTTGGTAGTTTCTTCATGACCTTGCCAATAATCATTTCCTTTGCCCAATGTGTCCTTTGGAATTCGATAGTTCAACGTACTCCCCTTAACTTGAAGGCTTTGTGTGACAAAAATAGTTTTTTATTTTTTGAATTTTGATTTTGAAATCAAATGTTGGCTTTGCCAAATCAATGTCAATATACCTCAGAAATTGATTTTTCAAAATTAACATATCTATAACATGACAACCCTAGTTCCCATACTAAACTCAGGAATCATTTCTATTTAAGCAAAAACTGTTGCACTTCAGATAGGCACATACACATTACTTGGCCAAAGGTCTCATTGAGTTTAAATATTGTCTATCTCATATGCATGTTTATCCAAACTATCTCCACTAATAGACTCTACCTACCAAGAGAGATCAACAGGTCTTTGATAGGCTTGAAATGGGGTCTATGAGGGACATGGGTTAAATGAAGGCTATTTTGAGATAGGAGCTAATGTGACACAATGGACAAACCCTCACTATAAATTTCTTGTTGGAACTTTAGACAATTGGGAGCAAGCTTGCTAGACTCCAAATTCCTTCTATCTTCTTGGCATTAACCTGGATCTTGATTAAGACAGTTTTTGCCCTCGTAAAAGTTTGGTACCCAAATTTGTTTTTTTTCTTCTTCTCCCTTTTCTTTCTTTTTACTTTTCTTACTCTTTCCTTTCTTAGAGCATTTTATAATTTTGTCCTTCTTCATTGTAGGGCTGTCAAGTACAGAACTTTCAAGAACTGGATGGTCTTCTTCCTTTTTTCCAATTTTGATTAAATCTTTGGTTGGGTTGGACCAATTCAAGTCAAACTGTCCTTATAAACCAAATGGAAGCCTTTTGCTGCTTTAGGTAAAAGTGAACCCAGTTGGCTTTCTGAATCTCCTTTTTAGGCTTTGTCTTTATTTTTTCCTTTTTGTTTTCTTCTTTTGTTTTGTTTTCTTCTTCTTTTTTTTTTCCTTTTTTTTCTGTTTTTTTTTTGTCCTAGGTCAAACAGAGTTGCCTTGTTTGTACCGACTTGGGCTTCCAATAATGGATGAGTGGAGTAACATAAATCTTCTTTAAGAGTGATAAATCATTTGTTACTTTGATGTTGTCTTGATATATTAGAGATATTAAGTGAACTTCAACTACCCTTATTGTCTTGAAAACTTCAACTACCTTTTATGGTCTTGAAAAATATCAACTACCCTTATGGTCTTGAGAACTTCAACTATCTTCATGATCTTGACTATTCATTGCTTTCTTTGATCTTCTTGCCCCTTCATATTAGTGATAATAAGACTTGTCAAAAGTATCACAACAGCTCAGGCTAGGTTGTTGAGGTTATATGCCAATGAAAAGAAAGCTAAAATTTTATGAAGGCTCAAAGGGACAACTAGAGATTGATATTTAATTAGGTGGATACTAGTTGTTGGCTAACTAAACAATGCCTAGATCATCTCTCCCTTAAATAGGTAGAGTTCAATTTCACCTGAAAGTTTGTCAAAGCATGTTTTAAGACTGACTAGAACCTAGACAAAGGTAATTATGCAGGAGACCTCTCTAAGTAAGCATACACAACTCAATGCTATAGAGCATTTCCCTCATCTAGTAAGGTCATTCAAGTCATGATGCATAAATATATTAATTCATGAATTATCAAGCTAGATTCCTCATTGGTTGAGCACCAAAATGAACAAAGACCAACAAAATTTTTTATAACATTTATTCAAACAAATTTAAATTTAAAAACACGATAGTTCAATTAAATATTAAAGAAAGTAAAATTGAAAATCAACATTTAAGCTAAGGAAAGTTTGTTGAGTTTAAGCTTCTTTTCCTTTCACATCTTCAATGTTTCCATCTTGAAAGGATGATAAAACAAAATCTTCTTTCAATCTGTTTCCCACCATGAAGGTTGCCGGTGGAGATACTCTATTGAACCTTGGTAATGGATTGTCTTTGGTGTTGGGCTTATCCGGCTTGGGTAGCTTACCATTATCAATCAAATCTTGGATCTCATGCCTTAGATGAGCACATTTATCTATTTCATGCCCTCGTATTTGATGAAATTGACAGAAGGCCTCGGCATTGAAGTTTGGTGGTAGTGGATTATGTAACGGTCGAGGAGCTAACGGTTGTAACAACCCTTTCTTTTGCAGCTTGCTAAAAACCCAAGATAGAGGTTTCCCCAATTCTGAGAATTGTCTTTTATTTCCTTGACCAATCGTATTAACATTAACTTCTTTTTGCGTGCTTTGATTGCTAGGATGAAAATTTTAATTTCTCATTCCTTCTTATTGAAAAGCGACTTTTCTTCCTTTCCCACTCTTCAATTTGCAGACGAGCTTGGAGTAGATCTTTGAAATCACGGATGAGTGTATGAGACATCCTTTCACGAAGATTAGGCAACACCCCTCTCACAATTATCCTTATTTGATCAGATTCATCGGGACTTTTCTTGAGCAAAGCAGCCTTGTTTCTCCATCTCTTCACATAATCCACAAAATTCTCATTTGACCTTTGCCTAATGGACTCCACTTCCATTAAGGTAACTTCCATATCGACATTATATCCATATTGTTGGATGAAGGCTTTGTAAAGCATATCCCAACTCTTTTGTGTTCCATCATCTAAGGTATTGAACCAATTTTGGACAATAGAGCCCAATGAGAGCATGAAGTACCTTAGAGTTTGAGCCTTAGTAGCTCGGGTAGACTGCATGGCAGTAATATACTGCTTCACATGGAGATGAGGATTTCCAGTTCCATCAAATTTCGCGAATGATGGCTTCTTGAACTTGTACGGGACTTCTTCATCTAGCTCAAATAATTTGTCAACTTCGGACATTTTCTCGGTTTTCAATTTCTTCTCAAATTTCTTTTCTAAATCAGCAATCATCTTTTCAGCATCAGAAGTTTTGGTCTTCTCCATAGCTGATCTCTTAACAATCTTCGGTTCTTTTTTCTTCTCTTGAGCATCTTGGTAGTATTGAGCCCAATCATCATCATCATCAATGATCACCTTTTCATCATCAAAAACCACTTCACCAACTTTGGTCTTCCCTTTGTCCTTTGACTTCTTATTGCTAGCAGATGCCTCGGCATGATTTTCTAATATTGCAGTCAATTGGTTCTTCATGGTCTCAGCCAGGGCCTCTTTTATTTCTTCCATCTTGGCGTTGAGGGCATCATCCACCATCCTTTGAATTTGTTCGGGATCCATTGTTTTTGGTGAACAAGTAATTGAGTATTGCTAGACACTTCATCTCCGGCATAGGTAAGATTGTCGTAAGCTTTTGAACTATCATAATTCGGGGCTGTGAGCCAGAAAGGTTCAATGATATGAGATGCATGTATGCATTTATGCATAAACAATAAACAAGGACAAATAGGACATTCCTTCCAACCTTATAACATCCACACACGAATGGCGAGTCTCTTTTCCTAGGTATATGGTTAACAAAATACCAACATGGGGTATCTTTTTTTCAAATAATTCCCTCGGATGTTTCAACCAATAGTTATATTTTCAATAATGGAAATTAACTTATGATAATTCCCATTAATTAGGTTTTAATCCATTTAACAAACTAATGTAGCTTTTATGCTATATTGGATTAAAATGAAATTAAGAGGTTTATTATAAATAGATTTCTCACTTGAAAAAGGTAACTAATGATTCATGCCAAAAACAAGCCCATGATTAATTATTCTTAGTATAAACTAGGCTCACAATTGATTTTTGGTATTTCGTAATTGACCTAAATATTTTGCAAGCTCTTTGTAAGAAAAGGTTGGATGAAAATAATTTTGTTTCTAAGCCTATTGTTAAAATATTTAAGAAAAAATGGAATTTGGGCTTCGTATTTGGGCCATGAGCAAAAGAATTTTCGATATAGTTTTAAAAAAATTTTATGTCCAAAGACCATTTTGAAAACGTTTTGAAAATAGCTTTGGTCTTTTGGATTTTAAAGAAAAAATTATTTTGAGCTTGCAAATGTACTTGGGTCATATTAGAAAAAGAACAAACCAAATAAGCCATTATTTAAGCCAAGATAAATTAACCATAGTCAAACAACATGCATTTGGGGTAAAAACCTAAGGAAAGTAACTAGGCTAATTACATGATCTTTAGTCTTTGGGTAAAAAAGCTTAGGTTCCCATTACAAGTATATACCAAATGGTACAAGGCTATGAGTGGTTATGCCATGCTCGATCTCCATACCTTGAGTGAAAGTATGGTATCCCTTATATAACACAACACGGGTAACACGGGCGTCCTAACTCACACACACAATGCAATCTAATATGATGCAGTGGAGAATATCATCATAAGAAAGAATAGAATAGTATAAAGACCAACGGAATTAACTTTTCTTATCCCCAGCAGAGTCGCCACTGTGAGCGAGGATTTTTGCCCCCACTCCCGGTGGAATGGTTCTTGCGACTTCGGCACTGTTTAGGCTCGGGACCTTAGAGAACATGGACCTAAGTCCGGAGAAAATGGAGTAGCCACTCGGACGAGCTGGAAAAAAGAAAGGGGTGGATGACTCGATTCCTAAGGAATCCCAAACCCCCTAATGGGTTCGGAAAGTTGGGTACGTGTGGGGAAGGTGGGAAATAGACTAGCCCACAACTCTTGGTTCATTGGAACCGGCCTCCTTTACATGTCTTAATATTATAAAATTCTTAAATATAACAACATTATCCATATTACAGACAATAATTAAAGTAAAGCATCGATATATTGAAAATCAAAACAATGTCCAAGCAAAACAAATAAATGGACACCCATCCGAAGATGGAAACTGCCCTTACATAATTCATGCCTAAATAGGACACCCACCGAGAGGTAGAAACATGTCCTTTACATTGGTTATAAAATAGAAAAGCAATTTAAAGTACATGATATTTAACTAATTAGGTACCCACCAAGTGGAAACATACCTCTTATAACATTTGGAAATCTAAATAAATCGATAAAAGTAAATAACCATTCATCATAAATAAATCATTCATCAAAGATATCAATCAAAATATAAAATAAACATCCATCCATGATAAACTAAAATAATCAAGCATTGAACTTAAATAAATTAAAGCATATAAAATAAATCAAAGCATAATCAAATATAAAATTGAATAAAGCAAGTAAAGATTCAAATTAAGGCTACTGCTTCTGTTTAAGATTCTTTATTTAATGTTTAGAGTTTTGGAATTTATTGGCTAAGCTACTGTGAGTTTTAAAGGAATTGAAATGGATTAAAGTTTTATAATTTAAGAGGTTGATAAAATTCTTTGATTAACCAAATTAGTGTTTGAGAAGTGCAATCATGAAATTAGGATTGAAACACTTTAAAATATTGTATTATGATTATTAGCTACTAAATTATGGTTTTTAGGCTTACTGTGTTTGAATTTTAATATTTATGTTTATAAGGTTTTAAGGTTTAAAGGATTAGGGTTTGGAAAAAAATTAGGGTTTAAGGTTTTAAGGGAGTTAGGGTTTACTGTTTTGGGTTTTTGGAGTAGAATTAGGGTTTTAGAATTTTAGAATTAGGGTTTATTAGAATGCATTAGATTTTAGAATTTGAAAATCAATTGATAATTTTATGAAACTTTATGAAAATAAACAAAATGATTTAAGGTTTATAGAAACAGAAAAGATATTTTTTTAGGGTTTTTGGAAAGAAAAGGATTTAATTTATGGTTTTGAAGAATTGAAAGGCAAATTAAGGTTTTAAGATCTTGAAGAAACAAAAACAACTATTTCAAGATTTTTGAAAAACAAAGAGACGAATTAAGGTTTTTAAGCTTTAGAAAAGGTAAATTAAGGTTCTAGGCTTTTTTTTTTTTATTTTGAAGAAACAGAAACAAATTTTTTGACCTAGAGTGATGAAGCTACTGTGATTTAATGAAACAAATAAAGAAATTCATACCTTCATTTGTTGGTTCCACCAAAAATCTCTTCTTGGATGAACAAGAACAAAGACAAGCTTTGCTACCTTTGATGGATTGAATTGCTTGTTTACTCTCTCAAAACGTCCGACTGATTCAAAGTTTCCCTCCTCAATTTTAGTCTCAAATTTCTCCTCCAAAATTTCCTCTTTTTTTTCTTTTGTGTCGTTTTAATCCTTATTTATAGAAGATTTTTATGATTAATTTTAGTTATTCACGGAATCTAACACTAATTAAGAAAAGGAAATCGAAACCTAATTGTATTTGGTTTTGAGAAAATTTGCATCGAAAAAATTTCGCTAGCAAAAAAAAACTGCTGCGGGAAAATTGCGCTGGCGAAAAAAACTGCTGCGGACAAATTACGCTGGAGAAAAAGCTGCCGCAATCCTTTTCGGTGATGAAATTTTCATCGCCGATTTCCGTCGCCGATTTTTATTTTTATTTTTATTTTATTTTATTTTTTATTAATAAAAATTAAATACTAAAGCAAATATTATTTAATTAATATAACAAAAATTATTTTTGACTAATTAAAACATATTGGACATCATAAAATTATTTTGGACTAATTAAAATATATTGGACCGGACTGGGTAAAAAATTAAGGGTCTACAGGACGGTTCGACCAATAGTTATATTTTCAAAAATAAAAATCTATTCATGATAATTCCTATTAATTAGGTTTTAATCCATCCAATCAACTATAGCAGCTTTTACATTAGATTAAAACTAAATTAAGAGGTGTATTATAAATAGATTTCTCACTTGAAAAAGTAATTAATGATTCATGTCAAAAACCAGCCCATGATTAATAATTCTTAGTATAAACTAGGCTCACAATTGATTTTTAGTATTTTCTTAATTGATCTAAATATTCATAAGCTCTTTCAAAAGATTATAAAAATAATTTTGTTTCTAAGCCCATTGTAAAAAGATTTTAGAAAAAAACTGATTTTGGGCTTTGTATTTGGGTCATTAAAAAAGAATTTGATTTTTTTTTAGAAAAGTTTTATGTCCAAAGACCATCTTAAAAATAGTTTTGGTCTTTTGGACTTTAAATAAAAATTTATTTTGAGCTTATGATGTACTTAGGTCATATTAGAAAAAGAACAAACCAAATAAGTCATGATTTAAACTAAGATAAATTAGCCATAGTCCAACAACAAGCATTTTGGGTAAAAACCTAAGGAAAGTAACTAGGCCAATTACATGAGCTTTAGTCTTTGGGCTAAAAGGCTTAGGTTTCCATAACAAGTATATACCAAAAGGTACAAGGCTATGAGTGGTTATGCCATGCTCTATCTCTATACCTTGAGAGAAAGTATGGTATCCCTCACATAACACAACACGGGTTACACGAGCGTCCTAACTCACACACACAATACAATCTAAATGATGCAATGGATAATATCATGATAAGAAAGAATAGAATAATAAAAAGACAAATGAAATTAACTTCTCTTATCCGTAGTGGAGTCGCCACTGTGAGTGGGAATTTTCGCCCCCACTCCCGGTGGAATGGTTCTTGCAACTTTGGCACTGTTAGTCTTGGAGCCTTAGAGAACACGGGCCTAAACCTAGAGAAAATGGAGTTACCACCCAGATGGGCTGGGAAAAAGAAAGGGGTGGATTACTCGATTCCTAAGGAATCCCCAACCCCTTAATGGGTTTGAATAGTTGGGTACGTGTGGGGAAGGTGAGAAATGGCCCAGCACCTCTATAATGCTCGGTTCATTGGAACCGACCTCCTTTTCAGGTCTTAATATTCTAAAATTCTTAAGTATAATGATATTATCCATACTACATGCAATAATTAAAATAAAGCATCATTATATTAAAATCAAAGCAACGTTCAAACCAAATAAATAAATGGACACCCATCCGAGGATGGAAACGTGTCCTTACATCGTCCAATGTCAAAAACTAAATAGGACACCCACCAAAAGGTTGAAACTATCCTTTACATTAATCCCAAAATATGAAAATAATTTAAATTATATGAGAATTAATTAATGAGGTACCTAATCATGAAAACATACCTCTTACAATTTCATAATTGAAAAAATATTTATCCATGATAAATTAAATAAACCAAATGTCAAAATTAAATAAATCAATAATCAAGACATATAATAAACTACATAACCAAATCTAAAATTAGATAAAGCAATAAATATATAAATTTAGGTTTACATCTTGAATTAGGGATTCTATGGTTTTTAAGGATTTTAGAGGGGAAATTAGGGTTTCAAACATGAAATATGATTTTAGATGGGAAACTAGGGTTTCAAACATGAAATATGGTTTTTTTATGGTTTTAGATGGGAAATTGTGATTTTATGGGTATTTGGAATCAAACTAGGGTCTTAGGACTTTAGAAAATAACATTAGAGTTATAGGATTTTTGGATTGGGAATTAGGGTTAGTGTTTTAGGATCTGAGTTTTAAGGTTTTAAACCTTGGTTTGTAGATTATGATTTTGAAATTAGGGTTTAGGGCTTATCATGATCAAAGTTCAAGTGTGGTTATACTATTGACTATCATAACTACTTAAGTATTTTTAGGTGAAACAAACATAGAAAGATAAATTAATTATTGAAAGATTAAAATAACTTACTGGATCAAACTATGACAACATATCTACTGTAAATTTAAATTACTTAAATATAGAAATCAAACCTTAGTTTGGTTGGTTCCTCCAAATTAGAATGATGAATCCAATTGTTGATACAGCTTGGATCGATCTTTTCTTTGGTGGGAATGGGGCAAACTGAAGACTATTGTCATTGTCTCTTTTGTTGCTATTGGTTTAAATTATGTGTGTTTATTGATTGATTCGGTTACCACACTCTCACCAATTATCAATTGCTCTCTCTTATTAAGATATTGCTCTTTCTTTTATTGCCAATTTCTTAATCAAAATTCCTTATCGATCTCTTTTCCTTTCTTTTGCTTATCTGTGTTAATCATGTATTTATAGAGAAAAACCCTTTAACATAAACCTAATTCGACTCTTATAAGTTAATTAGGAAGTCTAATGGCCAGTACAATTATGTCTAGGACTCGGATTAAAGGATGAAATCAACATGGAGTGCACCTCATATAGATTTGGCTAGCCCAAATCGATATGAAATTGCCTCATATCGATTTGGCTTGCCAAATCGATATGAGGCACTTGCCCATTTTGACTTGGCAAGCTCAAATCGACATGGGTGGCAATACCCATATCGATTTGGCCCTCCCAAATAGATAAGGACAGTACCTATATCAATTCAAAAAAATCAACTCAACCAAAACCATTAATTTCGACTCAAACAAGTCCAAAATAATTAAATTTTTAGCCAATATTTTTGCAATTTTGATATATATTCCAATTTAATTCTAAAATTAGGTTTAGGAAATCTAAATTCACAATGGACCAACACAAACCTTTTAAATTTAAACCGGTCCAAATTTAAGGGTCTACAAACACATTACCCAAATATTTTTGGTTATTTTCGCATAATTCATATAAATCACATTTTATGCAATTTAGTCATTAACAATGGCTTTTCACAATGCCTTTAATGCATACATAATAAATCACATTACCCAAACACTTTGGGTCATTTTCGCATAATGCACATATTTTACATTTTATTCAATTAGCATTAACAATGGCTTTTCAGAATGCATTTAATGTATACATAACATTACACATGTCATTGCACATAGTTTTTGAATGTTCAATGTATCAAGTAGCTTAACACATTTTTCAATCAAAATGTGTTAATCCTAATATAATGCAAACATATCCAATTTATCTAAAGTTTGTACTTACCTTAATATGCATTCCAAAGCAAGCTCAAAAGCTCCCACAAACCTTCACTTCCAAGTTGCCCTTCAATACTAAGGTTGGGCAAATCACCTCTCCTTAATGCCTATACCAAATGTGATCAAATATAATCATTTACTATCACATTCTAAGGCATTACAAGCATACAACCTTAATTAAGCATCACTCTAATCAAAGTCCCAAAATATAGCCTTTTCTTACTTTAACTTAGAAAAACCATATTAAACCATTCAAATTGGGGTTCTAAGTTTATTTATATCATTATAACCATATTTTAACATGTTTAAACCAATTACATTAATGAAACAAGCTTATGTACAAAACCCTAAAAATGGGATAACCTTCACCATTGAAGATTTTTCATTCCAACTCAATCCAATTATCAATCCAAGCTTATATTCATCACTTATATCATTTAAACAACATGCTTTAAACATTAAAATCAAACAATTCACCATCTTTGAAAATTCACTTTTCCAAAACCCTAAATCAAATCTACTTCATCCAAACTCTATCCAAACATAACCAAATTCATCTTTTGACTTTAAAATCCTTGTTCATGCATCAAAACAACATATTTAGAACCAAATTGCACAATTAAAACCCATGATTTCACAAACCCAAAAGTTATATAACCCTAACTTCTCTCTCTTCACCAAACTCAACTTAGATTTAACCATTTCTTCAATCCAACCATAAAATAATTGTTAGCTACACAAAAAAACTTCATTCATACCCAAATAGACAATTAAAACATACCACTTCAAAAACTCAAAATCAACATAATCTCAAATTTATGAAATTTCAAGGAAAAAGTTGGAAAACTTACTAATTCAAGTAGAAAACTCAAAATCTTCACTTAAAACCTTGAAATTCTTTCAATTCATTGAGCTAATAAGAAGCAAAAATCTTAAGCTTGGTCACCTGTGGGGTCGGCCTTCAAAGGAAGAAGAAGAAGATGAAGAAAAAATAAATTTTCTCCTTCCTTCCACTTTCTTTATAACCATATATATAATATATTATATTATATTTTTAATTATTTATTTATTTATTTAATAAAAATCCCAAAATGATTTCTTCCATCCAAAATAATTTATTTTAAAATTATTTAAATAATTTTCAATTTTTAATGTATAATTACTAAAATGCCACTTGACTTTGACTTTCATTTTAAAAGATTTGACTTCCACTTTTTCGTTTAAAATGCTTCAATTTTTCATTTAAATCATACATTTAATTTAGCCAATTCTATTTTAATTTAATTTATTTAATTTCTAAAAATTAGGGATATTACATGCCTCGACAGAGAGCAGCAAGAGGAACATACATCAGATACGTCTGGATGGTGACATGGATAATCTTCCAATAAGATACTAGCCAATGGATGTTAATCACAGCTCGTGAGTGGATCCAATCAACCCATTCAACATATGAGGTAGCATGATGAAGCAATTTCCTTGAAGAGTGATGTCGGGGCAGATACATGGTGAAGTCCACAGATGGGGTGTCAAGTAGGCAAAGCCATTCCTATAGCCAGATCTATAAAAACAAATAGCAAGTCATAAAAAAGGGGAGTCTGTTAGGTTGAAAACCAGAAAGGGTGGCCTAGATAAAAATCAGGAACTTTTGCTAGTTTTGAAAACTCGAATGGGTAATCTATGAAAAAATTAGAACCAATATAAAAAAAAGATTCGTTAGGTTGAAAACAAGCAAGGGCGGCCTAGGCAAAAATTAGGACAGCTCGCTAGTTTCAAAAACCTGTAAGGGTGGCCTATATAAAATTAGAGTAATTAAAATAAAAGGCCTAAATTGAAAACCCAAAAGGGCAATTTAGGTAAATTACCTGAAGCAGCAATGGACTTCTAACCAATCTCCTCAAAGGTTCTGTCTTGAATTGATCCAATCCAATTAGGATCTGAACCAAAATCACAGATACTTGTGAAAATTCTTCCTCCATTTGGTCTACAATGTCTAGTATTCACGGGTCAATGTCACCATTAGCATAAACAAGCAAGAATTGACCAAGCAAACATAAGTAAAATATGCATCCCCATGTTGTAGTTGGAGTCAAATGGGAAGTGAAAAAGTTAATCAAGGGACCGAGCAAGATTTTCTCACCTCTGGTTAATTGTAGGACTTCAGATTTTAAGAATTGAAACAACATCTACATCTTTTGTTGAGTCTTGGAAGTCGATATGGGTAATGCCATTAGTTGATTTCTTCGATATTGTGAGCGGGGATTTTTGCCCCCACTCCCGGTTGAATGGTTATTGCGACTTCGGCACTGTTTAGGCTCGGGGCCTTAGAGAACACGGACCTAAGTCCAGAGAAAATGGAGTTGCCACCCAGATGGGCCGGGAAAAAAGAAAGGGGTGGATGACTCGATTCCTAAGGAATCCCCAACCCCCTAATGGGTTTGGAAAGTTGGGTACGTGTGGGGAAGGTGAGAAATGACCCAGCACCCCCACAATGCCCGGTTCATTGGAACCGGCCTCCTTTACAGGTCTTAATATTATAAAATTCTCCTCCTTTATAGGTCTTAATATTATAAAATTCTTAAGTATAATAATATTATCCACATTACACACAATAATTGAAATAAAGCATCGATATATTAAAAATAAAAATAATGTCCAAACAAAGCAAATAAATGGACACCCATCCGAGGATGGAAACATGTCCATACATCCCATGCCTAAATAGGACACCCACCAACAGGTAGAAACATGTCCTTTAAATTGGTTCTAAAATAGAAAAACAATTTAAATTACATGATATTTAACTAATGAGGTACCCAACAAGTGGAAACATACCTCTTATAACATTTGGAAATCTAAATAAATTCATAAAAGTTAATAACCATTCATAATAAATAAATCATTCATCAAAGGTACTAAATATCAATAGAAAGTAAACATCCATCCATGATAAATTAAATAAACCAAGCATTGAACTTAAATAAATTAAAGCATATAAAATAAATCAAAGCATAATCAAATATAAAATTGAATAAGGCAAGTAAAGATTCAAATTAGGGCTACTATTTCTATTTAGGATTCCATGTATTTAGGGTTTTGGAAGCTACTGTGATTTTAATGAGATTAAAAAGGAGCAAAAGTTTTATGATTTAAAAAGTTGGTAAAGTTCTTTGATTAACCAAATTAGGGTTTGTGATGTAAAATCATGGAATTAGAGTTTGGGCTATTCAAAACATTTAGGTTATGACTATTAGCTACTGAATTATATTTTTAAGCTTACTATGTAAAATTATAACATTTATGTTTATATGGTTTTTAAAGTTTTAAAGGATTAGGGTTTAGAAAAAATTAGGGTTTAAGGGTTTAAGGGAGCTAGGGTTTCACTGTTTTGGTTTATAGAGTTGAATTAGGGTTTTGGGATTTTTGATTTAGGGTTTCAGGGAATGCATTAGGTTTTTAGGATTTGGAAAAACAATTGATAATTTTATGAAGTTTTATGAAAGTAAACAAAATAATTTAAAGTTTATAGAAGCAAAAAAGATGTTTTTAGGGCTTTTGGAAAGAAACAGAACTCAATTTTAGGGTTTTGAAAATTTGGAAAGTAAATTAGGGTTATGGGATTTTGAAGAAACAAAACTAACAACTTTAAACTTTTTGGAAAAAAAGCAACGAATTAAGGTTTTTAAACTTTAGAAAAAGTGAATTGAGGTTCTAGGGTTTTTGAATTAAAAGAAACAATGGGATGATTTAGCTATTGTGAAGAATAGAATTTAAACAATTGATGCATACCTTCGTTTGTTGGTTCCACCAAAAATGTAACACCCCCATACTCTATATAAGTATTATACCTATACATTGTATACATACAGTACGTATATAAAGTATAAGCATGTCACTTTTCATTACAGATTAAAACCTTTACCTTAGTTCCAAACAATAATACATTTTATTTAAAGAACATTTAGAAAATCCTTATACTTTTGACGATACTATATATATATATATATAAATTACCTTGTCTTTTCCAAAATTCATTTAGGTATACATACATTTTTATCAAAATACAACATAATCAAATTGTACATGCATGCACCACCTTCTAGTTGGTCTCGAAATACTCTTACCCTTCTCGTGGCATGACTTTTTAATTCCCAGATCAACCATCAATTCACCTGCGCAATTTACACAACGGCGCTAAGCTCTAAAGCTTAGTGGTACAAATAAATATTATAACATACAACACAGAAAATCATGCTTCCTATATTAACCTCATGTATCATCATTTTCTTATCATGTTTTCCCTTTTCAATGCACTCTCCATATTTTAACATCAATCTCATATATTTATATACATATACACATATATCATTACAACAATCCACAATTCAATGACTTATTAGAATATTCATGAAATCATACTCACAATTTCCACATCTGTATACATATTACCCATCATATTGTATTTTCATAATCTCATCGTTTAGCATAGTTTCTCAAGCCAAATTCATTTTCAGTAATTTGCTTATGAATTGTAATCATCACATTCCATAATTATCATCATATATCTCATAATATTATATCGTATTCCATAATTCATATTAAAGCAAAGACAAGCATGGGCCCAAAAAGAATCTAGTATGCTATTCAAAGTTCAGAGTTACTGCTTTGGTCCATAATCACATTCATCAAGCTCGTAGGCGATATATATTTATCCATGGATAATGTAACAGACCCAGTCTCTTGGACCTCAACCCGACTAGACCCTAGGGCCCCAGTCTCTTGGTCCTCAACCCGGTTAACTGTTACAGTTTTTGAGGCTTACGACCCGGTCTTTTCACCTCAAAAACATCATATTTCACATTTTTCAGCTGGACTCGGCTTACGACCCAGTCTTTTCACCTGCCCAGTGATTCATAGGCATGCCGCCAAACCCAGAACTCTGAAAATTGAATAACATACTAGGCACACAATTAATTCATTTATCTCATTATCAATCTCTTTCACATCTCATTTCTCATAATCAAACTAGGCAACCATGCCCCAATTATTTCATTTGCATCATTATAGCCAACAACAATGGCTTCACATCTCATCATTAAGGTATACACAACCAATTGCATAGTACATACATTTTGAAAGATCATTATATATATATTTCACATATACAATACTTTACTCAATTGCATTGATACATCAACATAATTCACATTATTCATATCACAACATATAACTCATTCATCAACAATGTCTCAAGTAACTTAATACATTTCTCAACTAAATGTGTTAAATCCCAATGTCATATAAATGTATGCAATCAATCAAAATTTGTACTTACCTCAAGAGAAACTCACACCAATCTAAACTCCTCTTCCAAGAATCCTCTAACACTTGGATTAGGGCAACTCAATCTCCTCAAAACCTAATCCAAAAGTGATCATACACACTCACTCAGAGATACACATGATATAATATAAATAAGAACCAACTAGGGCAAACTCTACACATGACACGCTCAATAACACGGGTGTGTCCTTGGTCGTGCCCTAAACTAACAACACAGAAGCTTTGACACGCTCAGTAACATGAGAGTGTCACTGGACATGTCATTCATTCTACCTCACAGAAACATTGACATGACCAACAACACGAGCGTGCTCATGGCCGTGTCAATTACTTCATCTCACAGTAGCTATGACACGCCTAATGACATGGCCGTGTTAATGGTCGTGTCACCAACGTCAAACTCAGCACCGTTGACACGCCCAATGACATGGTCGTGTCAGACAAAGATTATGCATTTCGAACTCTCATCCATGTAAACACCATCACTCCAAAATCCATACTACAACACCCTTAATCAACATCTTAGTTTATATTCATAATTCACTTATCAATTCAACACTTATATAACTTTAACATATCATAATCATAATCATTATATACACCATCCATGTACCAATTACTCAATTCCCCAACTCATTTATACTAAACAATTTCAACAACTCATCATAATCCTCACAAATAACCATATTATCATCTTCTAAATACCAATTCAACACATATATATACTTTAGTCTTTCATTATCATCATCTTCACACACTAACCATATCAAATATAAACTCAATCAATAGAAATCAACACAAGGAAATGAACACTTACTTGAATTCTTTGCCAAAACTTCAATATCCACCTTCAATTCTCTTAAAACCCTTATGAATTTGATATATATATATATATATATGTGAACAAAATCATACTCTTCTCTCTCTCTCTCTCTCCCATGTTCAAGAAGAAGAAGAAGAAGAAGAAGAAGAAAGAAAGAAAGAAAGAAAGAAAGAAAGTCTTCTCTTGTCAACCTCCCATTCTTACCTTATATATATATATATAATTAAATACCCCAAAAATTCTCCACCACAAATATTGGTCCTTCTTTGACTTTCCTTTCTTATTTATCTATTGTCATCATTTTCATTATTACTATTAATTATTTATTTACACTTTACTTTTCCTACACCAATACATATACATCATGTATATGTGGTGTATATTTTGATATATGTATATGCCTTATATATTATATTTATATTTCCCATATTTTTCAAATACAATATATACATATCATCCTTCATATACATCTATCTCTTATAATATTTTCTTTACATATTTCACCAACATATTCTCTCACAACTACTATTCTAAAGTACATAAAAAAATTGGGGTATTACAAAAAATTTCTTCTTGGATGAACAAAAACAAAGTGTAGACCCTTAATTTTTGACCCAATCCAGTCCATTGTATTTTATTTGGTTGAAAATGATTTTTCTTGATCAATTGGTCCAAAATAATTTTAATTAAATAATTTTTACCTTAGTATCTAACTTTTATTAATAAAAAATGAAAATAAAAAATAAAAAAATAAAAATAAAAATAAAAATAAAAATCAGAGTCGGAAAAAAAATCGGCAGCAAAAGGTGGTCGCGCTGGCCCGTCGCCAGAATTTTCGCCAGCGCAAAATTTTTGACGCAATTTTTTAGAATCCTAATCCGATTAGGTTTTAATTTATTTTTTTATTAATATTAATTACCTTAATTAATTAGGAATATACAACCTAAAAACCACTATAAATAAGGACTAATTAAACCTAATGAAAGGAGGAAAAAATTACACAGTGACTTTAGGATTTGAAACCAAATCAAGCAAGGAAAAGAGGAAATTCAATTTAAAAGCTTTTCTGGACAGCAGCATCACGTAAGAGGGGAATTCAAAGGCAACCAAGGCTTGTTTTTGGAGCTAGTTCATCCAAGAAGAGTTATTTTTTGGAGAATCAACAAAAGAAGGTATGTTAAATTCTTTTTGATTTATGTTTTCACAATAGCAAACCTATGAAATTAGGGTTTTTCAAATCAAAGATCTAAAAGCTGTAATTTAATTTTTCCAAGAGTAAAATACTAAAACATGACTTTCTTTTCTAAAAAGGCTTAAAATTGTTATTTTTCCTTCTTAAAAAACCTTAAAACTCTAATTGAACATACTTTTCAACAAAACCTAAATCAAATTCTGCTTCTTTTAAAATTTTAAAGTAGGTTCTATTTCATTCAAAAAAACCTTAAAAAACATCTTTTCAACTTATAAAAACCTCAATTCGTTTATTTAAATTCATAAAACTTCATAGAATATCAAATTGATTTCTAAAAACCCTAAAAATTCTTCTACCCGTGACCTAAATTCTAAAACCATAAAAATCCAAATTTCAACTTTTAAATCTAAAATAATGAACCCTAATCCTTTTAAAACCTTAAACCCTAATTTTTATGAACCCTAATCCATTTAAAACATTAAAAAAACATAAAACATAAAAATCCAAATTTTACATAGTAGCTTAGAAATTCAATAACCAAAAATCACAAATTAAAGTATTTCAAAGTATCCAAAACCCTAGTTTTATTATTTCACCTTTCAAACCTTAATTTTGTTAATCAAAGAGTCTTACCAACCCTTTAAAACATAAAACCCTAATTTATTTTAATTCCATAAAAAGTCACAATAGCTACACTTGAACTTTTATTTGTTTTATTCAATTCCATATTTATTTATGCTTTGATTTATTTCTTATGCTTTAATTTATTTAATTTTAATTTATCATGGATGTATGTTTGTTTTATATTTTGGTTAATAGCTTTGATGAATGATTTATTTATTATGAATGGATATTTACTTTTATCAATTTATTTAGATTTCCAAAAGTTGTAAGAGGTATGTTTCCACTTGGTGGGTACCTCATTAGTTAAACATCATGTAATTTAATTTTTTTTCTATTTTAGAACCTTTGTAAAGGACATGTTTATACCTTTTGGTGGGTGTCCTATCTAGGCATGTGATGTAAGGACATGTTTCCATCCTTGGATGGGTGTCCATTTATTTGTTTTGTTTTGTTTGGATATTGTTTTGATTTTAATATAATGATGCTTTCTTTTTATTGTGTGTAGTATGGATAATGTTATTATACTTAAGAATTTTATAATATTAAGACCTGCAAAGGAGGCCGGTTCCAACGAACCGGGCGTTGTGGGGGTGCTGGGCCATTTCTCACCTTCCCCACACGTACCCAACTTTCCGAACCCATTAGGGGGTTGGGGATTCCTTAGGAATCGAGTCATCCACCCCTTTCTTTTTTCCCGATCCGTCCGGGTGGTGACTCCATTTTCTCCAGACTTAGGTCCGTGTTCTCTAAGGCCCCGAGCCCAAACAGTGCCGAAGTCGCAAGAACCATTCCACCAGGAGTGGGGGCGAAAATCCCAGCTCACAGTGGCGACTCCACTGGGGATAAGAGAAGTTGATTCCATTGGTCTTTATATTATTCTATTCTTTCTTATAATGATATTATCCATTGCATCGTTTAAGTTTGCATCGTGTACGTGAGTTAGGACGCTCGTGTTACCCGTATTATGTTATGTAAGGGATACCATACTTTCACTCAAGGTATGGAGATCGAGCATGGCATAACCACTCATAGCCTCGTACCTCTTGGTATATACTTGCTATGGGAACCTAAGCCTTTCTACCCAAAGACTAAAGCTCATGTAATTGGCCTAGTTACTTTCCTTAGGTTTTACCCCAAATGCATGTTGTTTGACTATGGTTAGTTTATCTTAGTCTAAATCATGGCTTATTTGTTTTGTTCTTTTTCTAATATGATCTAAGTATATTGTAAGCTCAAAATAAATTTTTCTTTAAAGTCAAAAAGACCAAATCTATTTTCAAAATTTTTCAAGATGGTCTTTGGACATAAGACTTTTCTAAAAACAAATCAAAAATTCTTTGGCCCATGGCCCAAATACTAAGCCCAAAATCTATTTTTCTTAAATCTTTTACTATGGGCTTAGAAATAAAACTATTTTCATCCAACCTTTTCTTACAAAGAGCTTGCAAAATATCTAGGTCAATTATGAAATACCAAAAATCAATTGTGGGCCTAGTTTACACTAAGAATAAATTAACTATGGACTTGTTTTTGGCATGAACCATTAGTTACTCTTTTCAAGTGAGAAGTCTATCTATAATAAACCTCTTAATTTAGTTTTAATCCAATATAGCATAAAAGCTACTTTAGTTGATTGAATGGATTAGAACCTAATTAATGGGAATTATCATGGATGGATTTCCATTTTTGAAAATATAACTATTGGTTGAAACATCAGAGGGAATTATTCGAAAGCAAGGTACCCCGTGTTGGTATTTTGTTAACCATATACCTAGGAAAAGAGACTCGCCATTCTTGTATGGATGTTATACGGTTGGAAGGAACGTCCTATTTATCCTTATTTGTTGTTTGTGTATACATGCATACATTTGCATCTCATTTGTCCTCTCTGGCTCACAGCCCTGGATTACGAAAGTTCAAAAGCTTACGACAATCCGACCTACGCCGGAGACGAAGTATCTAGCAACGACTCAATCACTTGCTCACCAAAGATAATGGAGCCCGAACAAATTCAAAGAATGGTGGATGAAGCCCTCAATACTAAGATGGAAGAAATCAAAGAGGCCCTAGTTGAGACCATGAAGAACCAATTGACTGCAATCTTAGAGAATCATGCGGAGGCATCTGCTAGCACTAAGAAACCAAAGGACAAAGGGAAGACTAAAGTTAATGAAGTGGCTTGTGATGATGAGAGGGTGATCATTGATGATGATGATTGGGCTCAATACTACCAAGATCTTCAAGATAAAAAGGAGCCAAAGGTTGTTGAGAAGGCAACTATTGAAAAGACCGAAACATCCGATGTTGAAAAGATGATAGCTGATTTAGAAAAGAAATTTGAGAAGAAATTGAAAACTGAAGAGGTGTTCGAGATCGACAAATTGTTTGAGCTAGATGAAGAAGTCCCGTACAAGTTCAAGATGCCATCTTTTGCAAGGTACAATGGCACTGGAAATCCTCATCTCCATGTGAAGCAATATATCACTTCCATGCAGTCTACCCGAGCTACTAAGGCTCAAACCCTAAGGTCCTTTATGCTCTCATTGGATCCTGCTGTCCAAAATTGGTTCAATACCTTAGATGATGAAACACAAAAGAGTTGGGATCTACTTTACAAAGCCTTCATCCAACAATATGGATATAATGTTGAGTTGGAAGTTACCTTGATGGAAGTGGAGTCCATTAGGCAAAGACCGAATGAGAATTTTGTAGATTATGTCAAGAGATGGAGAAACATGGATGCTTTGCTCAAGAAAAGGCCCGATGAATCTGATCAAATAAGGATGATCGTGAGAGGTGTCCTACCCAATCTCCACGAAAGGATGTCTCACACCCTTATAAGGGACTTCAAAGATCTTCTCCAAGCTTGTCTACAAATTGAAGAATGGGAAAGGGAGAAGAATCGCTTTTCAATGAAAGGGAACTACCAGTCGGGCAATCAAAGCACACAAAAAGAAGTTGATGTTAATGTAACCGGTCAAGCAAATAGAAGGAAGTTTTCAGATATGGGGAAGCCTTTGTCTTGGGTCTTTGATAAGCTACAAAAGAAAGGGTTGTTACAACCATTGGCTCCTCGACCTTTACCTAGTCCATTACCCCCAAAATTTAATACTAAGGCTTTTTGTCAATTTCATCAGACTCAAGGACATGAGACTGATAGGTGTACCCAATTAAGGAATGAGATCCAAGATTTGATTGATAGTGGCAAGCTGCCGGAGCCGAATAAGCCCAATACCAAGGACAACCCTTTGCCTAAAATTGGAAGAGTGCCTCCACCGGTAACCTTCATGGTGGGAAAAGGATTGAAAGAAGATTTTGTTTTATCATCCTTTCAAGATGGAAATATTGAAGATATGAAGGGAAAAGAAGCCTAACTCAATGAGCTTTCCTTAGCTTGAATGTTGCTTTTCAATTTTACTTTCTTTAATATTTTGGAACTATTGTGTTTTTCAAATTTAAAGATTCTTGAATAAATTACTTTCATCAAAATTTTTGTTGGCCTTTGTTCATTTTGGTGCTCAAACCAACGAGGAATTTAGCTTGATGTTTATAAATTAATGTGTCTAGGCATCATGACTCGAATGACTTTACTAGATGAGGGAATTACTCTATAGCATTGAGTTGTGTATGCTTACTTAGAGAGGGCTCCTACATAATTATCTTTGTCTAGGTCTTAGTCAGTCTTAGAACATGCTTTGACAAACATTCGAGGTGAAATTGAACTCTACTTATTTAAGGGAGAGATTATCTAGGCATTGTTTGATTAGCCAACAACTAGTATCCACCCAATTAAATATTAATCCCTAGTTGTCCCTTTGAGCCTTCATAAAATTTTTAGCTTTATTTTCATTGGCATATAACCTCAACAACCTACCTTGAGTTGTTGTGATACTTTTGACAAGTCTTATGATCGCAAAGGTGAAAAGGCAAGAAGATCAAAGAAAGAAAAGAATAATCAAGACTATGAAGATAGTTGAAGTTCTCAAGACCATAAGGGTAGTTGATGTTTTCAAGACCATAAGGATAGTTGATGTTCTCAAAACCTTAAGGGTAGTTGAAGTTCCCTTAATGTCTCCAATATATCAAGACAACATCAACATTAGAGTAACAAATGATTTATCCCTGTTAAGGAAGATTTTTGTTACCCCACTCATCCATTATTGGAAGCCCAAGTTGGTACAAACAAGACAACTCTGTTTGAGCTAGAACCAAAAAAAATAAAAAAAACAAGAAAAAAAAAGAAAAAGAAGAAAAAAGTGAGACAAAAGAAAAGAAAAAGAAAAGAAAAAAGAGAGAAAAAAATAATGGTTCAAAAAGCCAACTGAGTTCTCTTTTACTTAAAACAGCAAAAGGCTTCCATTTGGATTATAAGGGCATTTTGATTTGAATTGGTCCAACCTAACCAAAGATTCAATCAAAAAAGGAGAAAGACCATTCAGTACTTAAAAGCTCTATACTTGATAGTTCTACAAGAAAGAAAGACAAAATGGTAAAATGCTCAAAGAAAGGGAAGAGTAAAGAAAACAAAGAGAAAGAAAAGGGAAGAGTAAGAGAAACAAAGAAAAGGGAGAAGAAGAAAAGAAACATAATTGGGTCTTAGACTTTTTGCAAGGGCAAATATTGTCCTAATCAAGACCCAAATTAATGCCAAGAAGATTGTTTAGATCATTTTTGTACTTGTTTTTAGTATGATTTTATGTGTGTTTTAGTTAATGTTTTGATTGATTTTTGTTTTAAGTTTGTTTAAATTGTTTGTTTTAGGTTTAAGTGCAAAAACTCCCTTGGATGATCAAAACAATCAAGAAAAATGAAGAAAGAGCATGAATCAAGCAAGACATGGCCAAGCCAAAGCAAGCTTGGCCATGTCCCTCAAAAGGATTCCAAGACAGTAGCTGACACACCCAAGAGACATGGCCAAGCCACTGGCCGTGTCTCAACCAAGGAAAAGAAATCAAGAAAGAAAAGAAAGAAGGCAGAGTGCGACACTGGCAAGTGACATGGCCAAGCCACTGGCCATGTTGCTTGAAGCTTGCCCATGTCAGATCGTCTTGGCCATGTCGCTTGAAGCTTGCCCATGTCTGATCGTCTTGGCCATGTCTCATTAACTTGGCCGTGTCACCACTTGAAAAGAAAGAAAAGAAAGAAGGCAGAGTGCGACACTGGCAAGTGACATGGCCAAGCCACTGGCCATGTCGCTTGAAGCTTGCCCATGTCTGATCGTCTTGGCCATGTCGCTTGAAGCTTGCCCATGTCTGATCATCTTGGCCATGTCTCATTAACTTGGCCGTGTCACCACTTGAAAAGAAAGAAAAGAAAGAAGGCAGAGTGCGACACTGGCAAGTGACATGGCCAAGCCACTGGCCATGTCGCTTGAAGCTTGGCCGTGTCTCTCAAAGAAAGTGAAGCAGTGACTGACACTGGCAAGAGACACGGCCAAGCCATTGGCCGTGTCTCACAAAAACAAAACACACAGAATGGAACACGGCCAAGTGACACGGCCGTGTCTCATGAAAAATCAAGAGACACGGCCAAGCCACTCTTGGCTTGGCCGTGTCACCTCAAGGAAGATACCAAGAGACACGGCCAAGACACTCTTGGCTTGGCCGTGTCCCACCTGAAAAGTCAAAATTCTTTCAACAAAGTGGGGAACAAGTGGGAGACAAAGACTTATTGCTTGCCAAAAGAAATATTAAACAAAGAAAAAGTGGGGGACAAAGGAAAATGGGATGAGTTGGAAGGCATGGGTGTTGATTTTTGAATGAATTAAAAGGGATTGAAGAGGAAAATGGAGAGAGCTTGGTTCTTCTTCCACCATGGCTGCAAAAAAACGTGGGAGAGGGAGAGAGTGACACTCTCCCTTGTCCCTTCACCTCCAAACCTCCATTTCCATCCTCTCCACCTTCTCCATCTTCCATTGATAGGATCTTTGAGGTTCTTTGGGATAAATTGGGTTACAAGTTCTCAAAGGTTAAAGAAGCATCATTGAAGAGAGTGGTGACTTGAGAAAGCTCCATTCCATCTTCCAAAGGCAAATCAATTGAAGAGTTGGTGACTTGAGAAAGCTCCATCCAAAGGTTTGGTGACTTGAGAAAGCTCCATTCCACATTACAAGGGGAATCAACCATTGAAGAGGGCTTGAGTTCTTCATCATACATCAAGTGGAGCTAGGAGGAAGACTAGCAATCCTACTCTTGGCATCTTCACAAGGGGTTTTTCTATTCTCTCTTTTAATTCATTTCTATTGTTGTTGTTGTATTAAGAATATTGATATTGCAATGGACAATTTGTATTTGTGTTATATTGAGTTGAATGGATATTATAAATTGATGATGTTGAGCTAAATACCCATGTTTAGGGTTTGTAGCATATTTGGTTGAATGCTTTGATTTGATATTTACATTGATGTTCCTTGTTGATTGGTTGATTGTATTGCATTAAATGCTAGGTTGATAGATTAGCTACCTATTGATCTTTGAATATTGGATGATGGACCGAGAGGTGAAATCCGATATCAGAACTATATAATCGACCACCCTATGAATGAATTAGAAATATAAGTTCTAGGGTTTCATTAATTTGGTAATGTAAAAGAATTGGTCATTGTTAATTCATGAATGTGAGAACTAATGGATTGGTAATTGACTAATTAATCTTAAGGAACAAATTAATTTACAAGGTATTGTTAATGGACAATTGAGAATTGAGCTTTGATTGAATGGACCTATGACCCTAGGCACCTTCCCAAGAATCAATTTGATCTTGAACAACCATCATACATCAACCCTACGCACATTAATTTTAGGTCTTAATTATTCTCGCACAATCCCAACACAACAAACACCCGCATTTAAATACTTGTCAATCAATCTATTACGAACCACACCTTCTTGGGGAAATGACCTTGGGGCGATCACCTTTGCTACAGCTACCTCGTATACTTGCGAGTGACGCTTTATAGTAATACTTAATTCGAGCGCAACAAGTATATAAGGAAATTGGAGTCTAGCAAGATTGCTCCCAACTGCATAAAGTTGAAACAAGAAATTTATAGTGTGAGGGTTTGTCCATTGTGTCACACCAGCTCCTATCTCAAAATGGCCTTCACTTAAGCTTGTTTCCCTCATAGACCCCATTTTAAGTCTACCAAAGACCTGTTGATCTCTCTTGGTAGGTAGAGTCTATTAGTGGAGATAGTTTGGATAAGCATGCATATGAGATAGACAGTATTTAAACTCAATGAGACCTTTGGCCAAGTAATGTATATGTGCCTATCTGAAGTGCAACAGTTCTTGCTTAAATAGAAATGATTCCTGAATTTAAGTACGGTAACTAGGGTTGTCATGTTATAGATATGTTAGTTTGGAAAATCAAGTCCTGAGGTATATTGACATTGATTTGGCAAAGCCAACATTTGATTTCAAAATTAAAATTCAAAAAAATCAAATCAAAAATATTTTTGTCATACAAAGCCTTCAAGTTAAAGGAAGTATATTGAACCTCCAAAGGACATATTGGGCAAAGGAAATGATTATTGGCAAGGTCATAATGAAATATAAAAAGGATGTATCCCTAACTCTGTTGCTTGGGGTCTCCACCACTCATGTTTTCAACATCTTGAAGATAAAAGCCACAAATGCAAAGCTTTCGATCATTCCAATGCAAGACTTGAACAAGCATCAAAACGGAACCAATGAGAACACTTCTGCTGATCACCTCGGTCTGTGAGTCGATGGAACGACTGTAAGTATTATTCATGCATATCATACACTTTCTTGTCTTGTGTTGTCTATTCCTTGTCAAAATGAACAGCAAGCATTCAAAAGAAAATATCAAATCAGGGGGGCATAGAAATCGCATTGCTTGAGAAACCTCTAGTAATCTTGCAAAGAGAAGAAATGCGTGCTTATGCGAAGAACTAGACAACAACAACATCAATCAGAGTCCGCATAGAAAAATCATGAGTTTGAGCCTACACAGGGGGCAAAGTTTCTTCTTTTCAATTTTTTGGGTTTATATAAAAAATATTTTTAAACTCACTTACAAATATTTTGCCACAAAAGAAGGGGGGCAAGGAGAGGATATAAGGTCCAATTAAAAATGACTAAATCTTTGCAAAAAGAAAAAACAAAAGAATGGAACAATAGAACTCTCAAAAGAATGAAGGTGCAAAAGACAAAAGACCAATCCAGCTAAAAGAGCTGAAGCCAGGGTGAAGACCCAATCTCAAAGGATGAAGATCCATTTTCAAGGGTGAAGACCATATCTCAAAGGATGATGATCCATTTTCAAGGGTGAAGACCCGATCTCAAAGGATAAAGATCCATTTTCAAGGGTGAAGACCCGATCTCAAAGGATGAAGATCTATTTTCAAGGGTGAAGACCCGATCTCAAAGGATGAAGATCCATTTTCAAGGGTGAAGACCCGACCTCAAAGGATGAAGATCCATTTTCAAGGGTGAAGACCTGATCTCAAAGGATGAAGATCCATTTTCAAGGGTGAAGACCTGATCTCAAAGGATGAAGATCCATTTTCAAGGGTGAAGACCTGATCTCAAAGGATGAAGATCCATTTTCAAGGGTGAAAATCTGATCTCAAAGGATGAAGATCCATTTTCAAGGGTGAAGACCCGATCTCAAAGGATGAAGATCCATTTTCAAGGGTGAGGACCCGATCTCAAAGAATAAAGATCCATTTTTTAAGGGTGAAGACCCGATCTCAATGGATGAAGATCCATTTTCAAGGGTGAAGACCCGATTTGATGAAGATCCATTTTTAAGGGTGAAGACCTGATCTCAAAGGATAAAGATCCATTTGCAAGGGTGAGGACCCAATCTCAAAGAATAAAGATCCATTTTTTAAGGGTGAAGACCCGATCTCAAAGGATGAAGATCCATTTTCAAGGGTGAAGACCCGATCTCAAAGGATGAAGATCCATTTGCAAGGGTGGAGGGTAAAAACCCAATCTCCAAGGATGAAGATCCATTATGAGGGTGAAGAATCACAATGCATAAAACAGCCAGAGCAGTCAGACTTCCCAACTAAAAGGTTAGTAAAATCAAATTGAATCCGGGTCTAGAACCCAAATTTTCCTTAGGTCCAGAACCTAGAATTATCCTCGAGTCCAGAACTCGAATCTGAGTCCAGAACCCAAATTTCCCTTAGGTCTAGAACCTAGAATTATCCTCGAGTCCAAAACTCGAATCCGGGTCCAGAACCCAAATTACCCTTAGGTCCAGAACCTAGAATCTTTTCTAAGTCCAGAACATAGTTCGGGTCCAGAACCCAAATTTTACTTAGGTCTAGAACCTAGAATCATCCTTGAGTCAAAAACTCAAACCGGGTCTAGAACCCAAATTACCCTTAGGTCTAGAACCTAGAATCATCCTCGGGTCCAGAACACAAAACAGTTTACCATATCAAAAAGTAAGTTTTGTTGCTTTTCACTCTCTTTCACTAAGGTTTCAGATCATTCAAGCAGGGGGTAAACTGTAGACCCTTAAGTTTTGACCCAATTTGGTCCATTGTATTTTATTTGGCTTAAAATGATTTTTCTTGTTCAATTGGTACAAAATAATTTTAATTAAATAATTTTTACCTTAGTATCTAATTTTTATTAATAAAAAATGAAAATAAAAAATAAAAAAATAAAAATGAAAATAAAAATAAAAATCAGAGTCGGAAAAAAATCGGGAGCAAAAAGTGTCGCGGGCCCGTCGAGCCAGCAGCAACTCGCCCGCAGGCCTGCGGGTGAAATAACCTCCAGAGCAAGAATTTTCGCCAGAGCAAAATTTTTGACGCAATTTTTTAGAATCCTAATCCGATTAGGTTTTAATTTCTTTTTTATTAATATTAATTACCTTAATTAATTAGGAATATACAACCTAAAAACCACTATAAATAAGGACTAATTAAACCTAATGAAAGGAGGAAAAAATTTACATAGTGACTTTAGGATTTGAAACCAAATCAAGCAAGGAAAAGAGGAAATTCAATTTAAAAGCTTTTCTGGACAGCAGCATAACGTAAGAGGGGAATTCAAAGGCAACCAAGGCTTGATTTTGGAGCTAGTTCATCCAAGAAGAGTTATTTTTTGGAGAATCAACAAAAGAAGGTATGTTAAATTCTTTTTGATTTATGTCTTCACAATAGCAAACCTATGAAATTAGGGTTTTTCAAATCAAAGATCTAAAAGCTGTAATTTAATTTTTCCAAGAGTAAAATACTAAAACGTGACTTTCTTTTCTAAAAAGGCTTAAAATTGTTATTTTTCCTTCTTAAAAAACCTTAAAACTCTAATTGAACATACTTTTCAACAAAACCT
Organism: Garcia nutans; assembly: GCA_947685225.1. Taxonomy (NCBI): domain Eukaryota; kingdom Viridiplantae; phylum Streptophyta; class Magnoliopsida; order Malpighiales; family Euphorbiaceae; genus Garcia; species Garcia nutans. Next base: position 26,311,938 of record CANTUV010000044.1, read on the forward strand.
AAATCAAATTCTGCTTCTTTTAAAATTTTAAAGTAGGTTCTATTTCATTCAAAAAATCTTAAAAAACATCTTTTCAACTTATAAAAACCTCAATTCGTTTATTTAAATTCATAAAACTTCATAAAATATTAAATTGATTTCTAAAAACCCTAAAAATTCTTCTACCCGTGACCTAAATTCTAAAACCATAAAAATCCAAATTTCAACTTTTAAATCTAAAATAATGAACCCTAATCCTTTTAAAACCTTAAACCCTAATTTTTATGAACCCTAATCCATTTAAAACATTAGAAAAACATAAAACATAAAAATCCAAATTTTACATAGTAGCTTAGAAATTCAATAACCAAAAATCACAAATTAAAGTATTTCAAAGTATCCAAAACCCTAGTTTTATTATTTCACCATTCAAACCTTAATTTTGTTAATCAAAGAGTCTTACCAACCCTTTAAAACATAAAACACTAATTTATTTTAATTCCATAAAAAGTCACAATAGCTACACTTGAACTTTTATTTGTTTTATTCAATTCCATATTTATTTATGCTTTGATTTATTTCTTATGCTTTAATTTATTTAATTTTAATTTATCATGGATGTATTTTGTTTTATATTTTGGTTAATAGCTTTGATGAATGATTTATTTATTATGAATGGATATTTACTTTTATCAATTTATTTAGATTTCCAAAAGTTGTAAGAGGTATGTTTCCACTTGGTGGATACCTCATTAGTTAAACATCATGTAATTTAATTTCTTTTCTATTTTAGAACCTTTGTAAAGGACATGTTTATACCTTTTGGTGGGTGTCCTATCTAGGCATGTGATGTAAGGACACGTTTCCATCCTTGGATGGGTGTCCATTTATTTGTTTTGTTTTGTTTGGACATTGTTTTGATTTTAATATAATGATGCTTTCTTTTTATTGTGTGTAGTATGGATAATGTTATTATACTTAAGAATTTTATGATATTAAGACCTGCAAAGGAGGCCGGTTCCAACGAACCAGGTGTTGTGGGGGTGCTGGGCCATTTCTCACCTTCCCCACACGTACCCAACTTTCTGAACCCATTAGGGGGTTGGGGATTCCTTAGGAATCGAGTCATCCACCCCTTTCTTTTTTCCCAGCCCGTCCGAATGGTGACTCCATTTTCTCCGGACTTAGGTCCGTGTTCTCTAAGGCCTCGAGCCTAAACAGTGCCGAAGTCGCAAGAACCATTCCACTAGGAGTGGGGGCGAAAATCCCCGCTCACACAAAGACAAGCTTTGCTTCCTTTGATGGATTGAATTATTGTCTACTCTCAAAAAATGAAATTAGGTTGATTTACTTCCTTTCCTACTTAGTTTCAGTTTAAATTTTTCCCAAATCCAATTCAATATTTGATCAATTTCTCCTCTGATTTCTTCCTTTTTTTGTGTTGTTTTTGCTATTATTTATAGGAGAATTTTTTATTCCTAGTTATTCACGGAAGCTAATATTGATAAGAAAAGGAAACCAAAACCTAATTGTATTAGGTTTCAGAAAAAATTACGTCAGAAAAATTTTGCTGGCAAAAACAACTGCTGCGGAAAAATTGCGCTGGAGAAAAAAAATTGCCGCAGTTGGGTGCGGCAGGGGTGAGGACTGGCCTGCGGGCCATTTCGCCTGCAGAAAAATTTTGCAGGGGAAATGGCTTTGGCTATTTCGACCGCAGGAAACTCCTATGGGCGAAATGATCCACGGCCATTCGTCCCGCACTAGTTTTCGACGACGATTTTTTCTTTGCCTATTTTTCTGTCACTGATTTTTATTTTTATTTTTATTTTTTTGATTTTGATTTGTTTATTTTTTATTATTAAAAATTATTTAATTAAGATAACAAAAATTGTTTTGGACTAATTAAAATATATTGGACAACACAAAAATTATTTTGCACTAATTAAAATATATCGGACCGGATTGGGTCAAAAATTAAAAGTCTACAGTTTGCCCCCTGCTTGAATGATCTGAGACTATAGTGAAAGAGGGTGAAAAGCAATAACACTTAATTTTTGAGATGGTTTGAGGTTTTTAGTTCTGGACCCGGTTCGAATTCTGGACTCAAGGATAATTTTAGGTTCTAGACCTGAGAGTAATTTTAGGTTCTGGACCTAAGAAAAATTTGGGTTCTAGACCCGAGCTAAGTTCTGGACTTAGAAGAGATTCTAGGTTCTAGACCTAAGAAAAATTTTGGGTTCTAGACCTGAGCTAAGTTCTGGACTTAAAAGAGATTCTAGGTTCTGGACCTAAGGGTAATTTGGGTTTTGGACCCGAGAGATTTTGAAACTCAATCCTAAACTAGACTTGGATACTCGATCCTAACTGGTTTCAGATACTCGATCCTAAGCTGGATTTGGATACTCGATCCTAGACTGGATTTGGATACTCGATCCTAAACTGAATTCGGATACTCGATCCTAAACTGCATTGGGATACTCGATCCTAACTGGATTTGGATACTCGATCCTAACTGGATTTAGATTCTTGACCCTAAACTGGATTCAGATACTCGATCCTAACTCTATTTGGATACTCGATCCTAAACTAAATTCGGATACTCGATCATTGGATTTGGATACTCAATCCTAATTGTATTGGGATACTCGATCCTAAACTGGATTTGGATTGTAATATCCCAAAGTATACACTAAAAGTTTTGGTATTATTGTTGTATTTGGATTTAATGTATATGTTTAATGGAAAGAGAAAAGAAACAAAGAGAGAGTGTATATGTTGTACATATAGTGATATATACAACATATACAAGTCAAAGTGTGGAAGTCAAAAGAAGAGTAATTAATGATTTTAAGTTAATTAAATTAATTAAAAGGAAATTAAGTTAGTGGAAGAGGATATTTTATAATATTATTTTAATTTAAAATTTGCTTGGTGGAGGTTTAAAGAGAAAGAGTTGACTTGGTTTTTGCCATTTATTTTGTTCTTTGTTTTCTTTTCTCTTTGGGTTGGCCGGCCATCAAAGAAGCAAGAGAGAAAGAGAGTTTTTGTTTTCCAAGCTCAAAATTAAAGGAAGTTTCAAGTGATTAAGTTGGAAATCTAAGAAGTTTCATCAACTTTGGTAAGTTTCCACTTGATTTCCTTATTTTATTTTAAGTTGTATTTGAGTTTGATGATTGATTTATGGATAGTATGAGTATGTTTGATTGTGGTGTGTTTAAGAGTGTTGGATTTAATTGATTGTGATTTTGGAGTTGAATGGAAGAGTAAGAGTTGTGTTTATGTTATGGTTGTGAATTGGTAATTGATGTATGTTGTGAGTTTGACCAATTGATGTATGTTGTGAGTTTGACCAAAAGTAAATATTATTTTGTTTGTAAAGAAGAAGGATAGTACTTTGAGGTTGTGCATTGATTATAGGCAATTGAATAAGGTGACGATCAAGAATAAGTATCCATTGCCTCGGATTGATGATCTCTTCGACCAGTTGAAGGGAGCAGCAATGTTTTCCAATATTGATTTCAGATTAGGGTACCATCAGTTGAGAGTCAGAGCTGAAGATGTTTCTAAAATAGCTTTCCGCACAAGGTATGGGCATTATGAGTTTTTAGTGATGCCTTTTGGATTGACGAATGCACCTGCAGCTTTCATGGATTTGATGAATAGGGTGTTTAGGACCTATCTAGATCAGTTTGCAGTGGTCTTTATTGATGATATTTTGGTGTATTCGCGTAATAAAGAGGAGCATGACAAGCATTTGCGAATTGTGTTACAGACCTTGAGAGAGAAGCAATTGTATGCTAAGCTGTCGAAGTGTGAGTTTTGGCTTGATCAAGTGACATTTCTCAGTCATATAGTTTCAACAGATGGTATAAGAGTTGATCCGAGTAAAGTTGAGGCTATTTTGAATTGGAGTCCACCGAAGTTTGTGACTGAAGTTAGAAGTTTTCTGGGTTTGGCAGGGTATTATCGATGGTTTGTGAAAGGTTTTTCTTTGATAGCTACTCCACTCACCATATTACTTCGAAAGGGAATTAGATTTGTGTGGACAAATCAGTGTCAAGCTAGGTTTGAGCAGTTGAAGGAAATGTTGACTCAAGCTCCTGTTCTTACTTTGCCTGTGGAAGATAAACCATATGTGATTTATAGTGATGCTTCACATAATGGTTTAGGTTGTGTTTTGATGCAAGAGGGTAAAGTCATAGCTTATGCTTCTCGGCAGTTGAAGCCGCATGAGCTTAATTATCCGACGCATGATTTGGAATTGCAGCTATAGTTTTTTATTTGAAGATTTGGTGACACTACTTGTATGGAGAGAAGTGTTTCATTTATACAGATCATAAGAGTTTGAAATATTTGGGTGTTCAAAGAGAGCTGAATCTTTGGCAAAGACGATGGTTGGAGCTGATCAAAGATTATAATTTTTTGATTGATTATCATCCTGGTAAGGCAAATGTTATTTCGGAAACCTTGAGTCGGAAGTCTTTAGCAGGTTTGACTGTTTATTTGCTCTCGTTGCTTGTTGAGTTGAGAGCATTGCATGCTAGTTTCGAATTATGTGATGATGGAGCCTTGTTGGCTCAATTGCAGTTGAGACCAGTGTTGTTGGATCAGATTAAAGAGGCTCAATTGATTGATGAGAAAATTCAGAAGATTGTGTCAGATTGCCAAAATGGGGAGAGCCGAGATTTCCTTGTGAAAAGTGATGGTAGCCTTTGGTTTAAAGATAGATTGTGTATTCCTGATGATGCTAGTTTAAGGAAGATTATTTTAGAAGAAGCACATCAGTCAGTTTTTGCTATGCACCCTGGGAGTACTAAGATGTATCAGGATTTGAAGCAGCATTACTGGTGGTGAGGTATGAAAAGAGACATAGTGGAGTTTGTATCCAAGTGTCTTTCTTGCCATAGAGTAAAAGCTGAACACCAAGTTCCTTCGGGGTTGCTTCAACCTTTATCAGTGCCTGAATGGAAATGGGAGAGAGTGAAAATGGATTTTGTGTCTGGTTTGCCATTGACTCAGAAGAAGCATGATGCTATTTGGGTGATTGTTGATCAGTTGACAAAGACAGCTCATTTTCTTCCAGTTAGAGTGGACTATTCTCTAGAGAAGTTGGTTGAGCTGCATATCAATGAGATAGTGAAGTTGCATGGAATTCCAATTTCTTTAGTGTCTGATCAAGATCCTCGGTTTACTTCGAGATTTTGGAGAAGTTTACATGGTGCTTTTGGTTCTCGATTGCACTTTAGTACTGCTTTTCATCCACAGACTTATGGGCAGTCAGAGAGAGTAGTACAAATTTTGGAGGATATGTTGAGAAGTTGTGTTGTTGATTTCTCTAAAAGTTGGGACAGATTTTTGCCACTTGTGGAATTTGCAGTATTGGAATGGCACCGTTTGAGGCTTTATATGGAAGAAGATGCAAAACGCCTCTATGTTAGAATGAAGTTGGAGAAGGCAAATTGGTTGGTCTTGATTTGATTAAAGAAACGGAAGAGAAAGTGAAAATAATTCGGGATCGGTTGAAAGCAGCTTCAGATCAACAGAAATCTTATTCAGATTTGAAGAGAAGAGACATAGAGTTTGATGTTGGAGATAAAGTATTTCTAAAAGTGTCTCCTTAGAAAAAGATTTAAAGATTTGGTAGGAAAGGAAAACTAAGTCCTCGTTTTATTGGACCGTATGAGATATTGGAAAGAGTTGGACCAGTTGCTTATCGACTTGATTTTCCACCTGAGTTGGATAGAATCCGTAATGTCTTCCATGTTTCTATGTTGAGGAGGTACAGATCTGACCCATCTCATGTTCTGTCCATTGAATCTATTGAGATTAGTTCGGATCTAACATTTGAAGAAGAACCAATTGCTATTTTGGCACATGAAGTGAAAGAGTTGAGAAATAAGAAAGTGCCACTTATGAAGGTTCTTTGGAAGAATCATGAAAAGGAAGAGGCAACTTGGGAGAGTGAGCAAGCGATTCGAGATCAGTATCCTCAACTGTTTCAGACTTGAAATCAGGTAATTTTGAGGATGAAATTTCTTTTTAGAGGGGGAGAATTGTAATATCCCAAAGTATACCCTAAAAGTTTTGGTATTATTGTTGTATTTGTATTTAATGTATATGTTTAATGGAAAGAGAAAAGAAACAAAGAGAGAGTGTATATGTTGTATATATAGTGATATATACTACATATACAAGTCAAAGTGTGGAAGTCAAAAGAAGAGTAATTAATGATTTTAAGTTAATTAAATTAATTAAAAGGAAATTAAGTTAGTGGAAGAGGATATTTTATAATATTATTTTAATTTAAAATTTGCTTGGTGGAGGTTTAAAGAGAAAGAGTTGACTTGGTTTTTGCCATTTATTTTGTTCCTTATTTTCTTTTCTCTTTGGGTTGGCCGGCCATCAAAGAAGCAAGAGAGAAAGAGAGTTTTTGTTTTCCAAGCTCAAAATTAAAGGAAGTTTCAAGTGATTAAGTTGGAAATCTAAGAAGTTTCATCAACTTTGGTAAGTTTCCACTTGATTTCCTTGTTTTATTTTACGTTGTATTTGAGTTTGATGATTGATTGTGGATAGTATGAGTATGTTTGATTGTGGTGTGTTTGAGAGTGTTGGATTTAATTGATTGTGATTTTGGAGTTGAATGGAAGAGTAAGAGTTGTGTTTATGTTATGGTTGTGAATTGGTAATTGATGTATGTTGTGAGTTTGACCAATTATTATTATAGATCTTAAAGATGTTTTTGTTTAATGAAGTTGAACACATATAATGCATGAGTTTGATTGGAAACAGAAGCATTTTGGATGCCACGACCGTGGCCCTTGGATGCCATGACCGTGGGGGTGTTGGGCAAATTGGACAGGTTCGTTTGCTAACCCACGACCGTGGGGGTTGTGAGGCCATGACCGTGGGGTTGTGAGGCCACGACCGTGGGTATATAGATAGTGGTTTTGGCTTGTATTTGTGATCTATGGGTCTAGTATGAGACTAATAGGTGAATAATTGTATTGGAATTCATGTGAATTTTCAAATAAGTGTGTATTATTCCTTTTGAATTAGGTTGTGAAGAGGTTGAGTTGCCTTAACCTAAGTGTTGAGAATTCTTGGAAGAGGAAGTGAATAGATTGGTGTGAGTTGCTCTCGAGGTAAGTACAAACTTACATGGTTGCATACATTTACATGATTTTGAGACTTAACACTTTTGGTTGTAAATGTGTTAAGTAATTTTCTATATTGTTAATACAATTTGATTAATGTTATGATTGGTATAATGTGAAAGATACGATGATCATTCAAAATGTATGTGCAATGCAATTAGTTATGATGAATACTTTAATGATGAATTGCTTTAATGGGAATTGAGATATGATGAGAAGTGTTGCCATTGTGGTTGGCTATAATGATTCAAATGAAATAAGTGGGGCATGTTTGCCTGGATGATGATGAATTTAAAATGTATGTCCAATGCAATTGGTTATGGATACTCTATTGATGAGATGTGAAGCCATTGTTGTTGGCTGTAATGATGCAAATGAGATAATTGAGGCATGGTTGCCTAAATGATTATGAGCAAATGAGAATGGAATTGATAATGAAATAATGAATGAATTGTGTGTCTAATGTGTTATTCCATTTTTAGAGTTTTGTTGTTGGTGGCATTCCTAATGGTAACAATCTCTTGAAGCTAGGTTGGAATTGATCCTTGAAGCCAAGTTGGGTTGAAGTTTAGCGTGCTTAACTCCCCTTGAAGCTTTGTTGGGTCTAGTCCTTGAAGCCTAGTTGAGATGTTACAACCCTTGAAGCTAGGTTGGGTTTGGTTCTTGAAGCCATGTTGGGTTGATACTTAGCATGCTTTGTTCCCTTTGAAGCTTGGTTAAGCCTAATCTTTGAAGCCTAGTTGGGATAATGATAATGATAAATGTGGTAATTGAACCAAAACATTAACTCTAAAAGTTGATTGGCATATTAGTGTCTTTTGGGCGCATGCTTGTCTTTGTTTCAATGTAAATAATAAATGATGAAACAATTGATTAAAATAATGAAATGTAGTGTTATGAGAAATATAAAGATATCATTTGTGAATATTGTCTGATTTGTTGAAATGTGTGACATTTGCATTGCATTGAAGCATATTGTTATTGTGGTTTGTACCACTAAGCCATTGGCTTAGTGCGATTATGGTTCATCGTGCAGGTGACAGGGTAGAGCCAGAGAGTTCATCTAGACCGAGTCGAGTCTAGACTTTGAAGTGTTGATTGTGGGCTTAAAGATCAGAGACAAACTGCCAAACATGTATAAATGTTATGTTTTGTAAAATTTGATTTTGATGTTTATGTATTTGTAAATAAAGCTACATTTTCCGCTGCGTATTGAATGAACGTTTTATCTATTGTGTTTTATGATATAACTTAAATGTTTTAAGTTTGCTCATATTATTGTTAAAAGAATGATTTGTTTGTTTAGTAAACTGTGGCATTCCTATATTCAGTATATGTATATTACAGGTGTAGGTGTATGTAGTGCGTGTATACGGGATATAGGGGTGTTACAATTGTTTTGGTATCAGAGCCTAGGTTTGAGATTTTTAACCTAGGTAAATTGTAAGAAAAATAAAATTTTGATTTTAAAATATGGTTTTTTTAAAATAAGATACATGCTTTGGTATTGGCAGTCTCTGATCTTTGATGAAGTATATTCTGCTGTGTTTACAGATATAGGTAGTGATGGCGTCTCAGTCACGTCAGTCTATAGAAGGTAGTGCTGAGAGTATAGCTCCTGAAGAGGGTAGAGATGGAGCTAGGGTTGAGAGACCTAGTGAGGCATCTGCTCCTGTGCCAGAGATATCAGCTGCTGATGAGGTTCCCCCGGTTTGGTTACGGCATGTGTAGAATTGTTGAGGCAAGCTCCAGTGCAGCTGCTACAGCCACCACAGCCGTAAGTGTCGGTGAGACATTATGATAATTTGAGAAAGTTTGGGGCTGATGATTTTCTTGGTACTACAGATCCTGCAGTAGCTGAGCAGTGGTTGGATAGAGTGCAGAGGGTATTTATTCAGTTGCAAGCCACTCCTGAAGAGAAATTTGATTATGCTAGATCCCTTCTACAGAAAGATGCTTATGATTGGTGGAAGACAGTTCCACATGCCATGGATGATCCACCAACGTTGTCTTATAGTGATTTTCTGAGGGAGTTTGAGCAGAAATATACTCCGAGGGAGTATAAGGATGTCAAGAAGATGGAATTTCTGAATTTGAGACAAGATAACCGGACAGTGATAGAGTATGAGATAGAGTTCATCCAGTTGAGTCACTATGCCGGTGGAATTATTTCTGATGAGATTGACCGGTGTAGGAGATTTGAGGAGGGATTGAGGCCCTCTATTATGTGTATTGTTGTTGGTTCTCAGTATCAGGATTTTTCTCAATTGGTTGTAGTAGCCAGAAGCGTTGAGAGAGCACAAGCTATTGCAACAGCTGCTACTGAGGAGGAGACCAGAGTTAGGAGATCTCAGTTTGAGGCAGGGTCTTCATCTATGAAGAGAGGCCGAGGAAGTTTTGTTCCGAGAATTAGTAGGAGCCAGAGGTAGTCAGGTAGATCAGTTCAGTATCAGAGGCAGAGGCCGAGACCTACAGTTTCTGTAGCGAGTGCTCCGACTCCAGTGGTTCAGAGATCTATTCCACCTGTATGTGTTCATTATGGTAGGACACATGGGGGTGTTTGTTGGAAGATGGTGGATCAGGAGTATGCTTTAGATGTGGGTCACCAGCTCATTTTATTAAAGATTGCCCTGAGATGCAGGAGGATAGACAGACTGATACTGCAGCTTCTCGACCTAGTTTTAGTAGAGGTGGTCGAGGGGGCAGAGGTTTCAGTAGAGGCGGTAGACCTGGGATCAGTCAAAGAGGAGGCTCTACATCTGGAGGCAGTAGGCCAGATGAGGCTGGGTCTTCTCAGAGAGTGTATGTGATGCAGAGGCAGCCGGATGCTTCAGTAGTTATTGCGGGTACATTTTCTTTATTTGGCATTTCAGTTCTTGCTTTGATTGATCCAGGATCTACTCATTCATACATAAGTGCATCTATCTTTCATGTGTGTGAATTGCATTCAGTGTCCTTAGGATTTGATGTTTTGGTGACAAATCCTTTAGGGCATAGTGCTGTGGTGAGTAAGGTGCATCGTGATAGTTCAGTGGTGGTACAAGGTGAGGAGTTTTTGGGTGATTTGATTGAAATGCCTTTTAAGAAATATGATTTGATCTTAGGCATGGATTGGTTGTCTAAGCATGGAGCTGTGGTAGACTGTCAAAAGAAGTGTGTTACCCTGAGAACTAGTGATGGTACAAATGTGATGGTATCTAGTGAGCAGAGACAACTTGCATCCTTGTTTGTTTCAGCTGTGGTAGCTAAGAAGTTGATTACAAAAGGGTGTGATGCTTATCTTGCTCATGTTGTGGATACCAGAGTAGTGGGTTCTCAACTTGATAGTATATCCACAGTTGTAGAATTTCCAGATGTTTTTCCTGAGGAGTTGCCAGGGTTACCCCCTGAGAGAGAGGATGAGTTTGGTATCGATTTGTTGCCTGGTACCACTCCCATCTCTATTACTCCTTATCGAATGGCACCTGCTGAGTTAAGAGAGTTGAAGGTGCAGTTGCAGGAGTTGTTGGATAAAGGGTTTGTTCGCCCTAGTGTTTCTCCATGGGGAGCTCCTGTTTTGTTTGTAAAGAAGAAGGATGGTACTTTGAGGTTGTGCATTGATTATAGGCAATTGAATAAGGTAACTATCAAGGATAAGTATCCTTTGCCTCAAATTGATGATCTCTTCGACCAGTTGAAGGGAGCAGCAGTGTTTTCCAAGATTGATTTGAGATCAGGGCACCATCAGTTGGGAGTCAGAGCTGAAGATGTTTCTAAAACAGCTTTCCGCACAAGGTATGGGCATTATGAGTTTTTAGTGATGCCTTTTGGATTGACGAATGCACCTGCAGCTTTCATGGATTTGATGAATAGGGTGTTTAGGCCCTATCTAGATCAGTTTGCGGTGGTCTTTATTGATGATATTTTGGTGTATTCGTGTAATAAAGAGGAGCATGACAAGCATTTGCAAATTGTGTTGCAGACCTTGAGAGAGAAGCAATTGTATGCTAAGCTGTCGAAGTGTGAGTTTTGGCTTGATCAAGTCACTTTTCTTGGTCATATAGTTTCAGCAGATGGTATAAGAGTTGATCCGAGTAAAGTTGAGGCTATTTTGAATTGGAGTCCACCGAAGTCTGTGACTGTAGTTAGAAGTTTTCTGGGTTTGGCAGGCTATTATCGATGGTTTGTGAAAGGTTTTTCTTTGATAGCTACTCCACTCACCAGATTACTTCGAAAGGGAATTAGATTTGTGTGGACAGATCAGTGTCAAGCTAGTTTTGAGCTGTTGAAGGAAATGTTGACTCAAGCTCCTGTTCTTACTTTGCTTGTGCAAGATAAACCATATGTGATTTATAGTGATGCTTCACATAATGGTTTAGGTTGTGTTTTGATGCAAGAGGGTAAAGTCATAGCTTATACTTCTCGGCAGTTGAAGCCGCATGAGCTTAATTATTCGACGCATGATTTGGAATTGGCAGCTATAGTTTTTGCTTTGAATATTTGGCGACACTACTTGTATGGAGAGAAGTGTTTCATTTATACAGATCATAAGAGTATGAAATATTTGGGTGTTCAAAGAGAGCTGAATCTTCGGCAAAGACGATGGTTGGAGCTGATCAAAGATTATGATTGTTTGATTGATTATCATCCTGGTAAGGCAAATGTTGTTGCGGATGCCTTGAGTCGGAAGTCTTTAGCAGGTTTGACTATTTATTCGCTCTCATTTCTTGTTGAGTTGAGAGCGTTGCATGCTAGTTTTGAATTATGTGATGATGGAGCCTTGTTGGCTCAATTGCAGTTGAGACCGGTGTTGTTGGATCAGATTAAAGAGGCTCAATTGGTTGATGAGAAAATTCAGAAGATTGTGTCAGATTGCCAAAATGGGGAGAGCCGAGATTTCCTTGTGAAAAGTGATGGTAGCCTTTGGTTTAAAGATAGATTGTGTATTCCTGATGATGGTAGTTTAAGGAAGATTATTTTAGAAGAAGCACATCGGTCGGTTTTTTCTATGCACCCTGGGAGTACTAAGATGTATCAGGATTTGAAGCAGCATTACTGGTGGTGAGGTATGAAAAGAGACATAGTGGAGTTTGTATCCAAGTGTCTCACTTGCCAGAGAGTAAAAGATGAGCACCAAGTTCCTTCGGGGTTGCTTCAACCTTTATTAGTGCCTGAATGGAAATGGGAGAGAGTGATAATGGATTTTGTGTCTGGTTTGCCATTGACTCAGAAGAAGCATGATGCTATTTGGGTGATTGTTGATCGGTTGACAAAGACAGCTCATTTTCTTCCAGTTAGAATGGACTATTCTCTAGAGAAGTTGGTTGAGCTGTATATCAATGAGATAGTGAAGTTGCATGGAGTTCCAATTTCTTTAGTGTCTGATCGAGATCCTCGGTTTACTTCGAAATTTTGGAGAAGTTTACATATTGCTTTGGGTTCTCGATTGCACTTTAGCACTGATTTTCATTCACAGACAGATGGGCAGTCAGAGAGAGTAATACAGATTTTGGAGGATATGTTGAGAAGCTGTGTTGTTGATTTCTCTGGAAGTTGGGAAAGATTTTTGCCACTTGTGGAATTTGCTTATAATAACAGTCATTAATCCAGTATTGGAATGACACCGTTTGAGGCTTTATATGGAAGAAGATGCAGAATGCCTCTATGTTGCAATGAAGTTGGAGAAGGCAAATTGGTTGGTCCTGATTTGATTAAAGAAACGGAAGAGAAAGTGAAAATAATTCGGGATCGGTTGAAAGCAGCTTTAGATCGGCAGAAATCTTATTCAGATTTGAAGAGAAGAGACATAGAGTTTGATGTTGGAGATAAAGTATTTCTAAAAGTGTCTCCTTGGAAAAAGATTTTAAGATTTGGTAGGAAAGGGAAACTAAGTCCTCGTTTTATTGGACCGTATGAGATATTGGAAAGAGTTGGACCAGTTGCTTATCGACTTGCTTTGCCACCTGAGTTGGATAGAATCCATAATGTCTTCCGTGTTTCTATGTTGAGGAGGTACATATCTGACCCATCTCATGTTCTGTCCGTTGAATCTATTGAGGTAAGTTCAGATCTGACATTTGAAGAAGAACCAATTGCTATTTTGGCACATGAAGTGAAAGAGTTGAGAAATAAGAAAGTGCCACTTGTGAAGGTTCTTTGGAAGAATCATGCAAAGGAAGAGGAAACTTGGGAGAGTGAGCAAGCGATGCGAGATCAGTATCCTCAACTGTTTTAGACTTGAAATCAGGTAATTTCGAGGACGAAATTTCTTTTTAGAGGGGGAGAATTGTAATATCCCAAAGTATACCCTAAAAGTTTTGGTATTATTGTTGTATTTGGATTTAATGTATATGTTTAATGGAAAGAGAAAAGAAACAAAGAGAGAGTGTATATGTTGCATATATAGTGATATATACAACATATACAAGTCAAAGTGTGGAAGTCAAAAGAATAGTAATTAATGATTTTAAGTTAATTGAATTAATTAAAAGGAAATTAAGTTAGTGGAAGAGGATATTTTATAATATTATTTTAATTTAAAATTTGCTTGGTGGAGGTTTAAAGAGAAAGAGTTGACTTGGTTTTTGCCATTTATTTTGTTCCTTGTTTTCTTTTCTCTTTGGGTTGGCCTGCCATCAATGAAGCAAGAGAGAAAGAGAGTTTTTGTTTTCCAAGCTCAAAATTAAAGGAAGTTTCAAGTGATTAAGCTGGAAATCTAAGAAGTTTCATCAACTTTGGTAAGTTTCCACTTGATTTCCTTGTTTTATTTTAAGTTGTATTTGAGTTTGATGATTGATTGTGGATAGTATGAGTGTGTTTGATTGTGGTGTGTTTGAGAGTGTTGGATTTAATTGATTGTGATTTTGGAGTTGAATGGAAGAGTAAGAGTTGTGTTTATGTTATGGTTGTGAATTGGTAATTGATGTATGTTGTGAGTTTGACTAATTATTATTATAGATATTCAAGATGTTTGTGTTTAATGAAGTTGAACACATAGAATGCATGAGTTTGATTGGAAACAAAAGCATTTTGGATGCCACGACCGTGGCCCTTGGATGCCACGACCATGGGGGTGTTGGGCAAATTGGACAGGTTCGTTTGCTAACCCACGATCGTGGGGGTTGTGAGGCCATGACCGTGGGGATATAGATAGTGGCTTTGGCTTGTATTTGTGATCTATGGGTCTAGTATGAGACTAATAGGTGAATAATTGTATTGGAATTCATGTGAATTTTCAAATAAGTGTGTATTATTCCTTTTGAATTAGGTTGTGAAGAGGTTGAGTTGCCTTAACCTAAGTGTTGAGAATTCATGGAAGAGGAAGTGTATAGATTGGTGTGAGTTGCTCTTGAGGTAAGTACAAACTTATATGGTTGCATACATTTACATGATTTTGAGACTTAACACTTTTGGTTGTAAATGTGTTAAGTAATTTACTATATTGTTAATACAATTTGATTAATGTTATGATTGGTATAATGTGAAAGATATGATGATCATTCAAAATGTATGTGCAATGCAATTAGTTATGATGAATACTTTAATGATGAATTGCTTTAATGCGAATTGAGATATGATGAGATGTGATGCCATTGTGGTTGGCTATAATGATTCAAATGAAATAAGTGGGGCATGTTTGCCTAGATGATGATGAATTTAAAATGTATGTCCAATGCAATTGGTTATGGATACTCTATTGATGAGATGTGAAGCCATTGTTGTTTGCTATAATGATGTAAATAAGATAATTGAGGCATGGTTGCCTAAATGATTATGAGCAAATGAGAATGGAATTGATAATGAAATAATGAATGAATTGTGTGTCTAATGTGTTATTCCATTTTCTGAGTTTTGTTGTTGGTGGCATGCCTAATGGTAACAATCTCTTGAAGCTAGGTTGGAATTGATCCTTGAAGCCAAGTTGGGTTGAAGTTTAGCATGCTTAACTCCCCTTGAAGCTTGGTTGGGTCTAGTCCTTGAAGCCTAGTTGAGATGTTACAACCCTTGAAGCTAGGTTGGGTTTGGTTCTTGAAGCCAAGTTGGGTTGATACTTAGCATGCTTTGTTCCCCTTGAAGCTTGGTTGAGCCTAATCCTTGATGCCTAGTGGGGATAATGATAATGATAAATGTGATAATTGAACCAAAACATTAACTCTGAAAGTTGAATGGCATATTAGTGTCTTTTGGGCCCATGCTTGTTGTAATATCCTCATGTATACCTTAGAAGTTTTGATTATGTTATTGTTGTTGTTGTTATAAATTGGATTGAATATATATGTGTCAAATTGAAAGAGAAAAGAAATTGAGAAGAGAATGGTTATGTATTTGTGTTTTGGGAAAGAAAAGAGGGTGTAGAGAGAAGTGTATATGTTGTTTATATGGTTGTATAATTAACATATACATAAGTCAAAGGTGGAGTCAATGCAAGAGGATATTTTTGTGTGACATGTGTAATGACTATAATGGGCACATATGAGACAAAAGGTTAATTAAATGGATGAGGGCATGTTGGTAATTGTTTTGTTAAATTGGGTGGTGGAGATTTAAAGAAGAAGAAATGGTTGATTTGTATTCATTCTTCTTCTCTTCTCATGTGTGTGCCGGCCATTGAAGAAAAGAGAGAGCAAGAGAGGTGTTCTTGAAGCTAGAACCAAATTGAAGAGGCAATCAAAGGGATTGGTTAGAGATTTGTGAAATTTCTTTATCTAAGGTAAGACTTCTCTTGTTTTCCTTTGTCAATTTTGAAGTTGTGTCTAAAAGAAATTGTGATTTATTGATGTGATGATTCGGTGTGTTTGATATATGTTTATAAGTGTTTAAAGTGATTGTAAGTTAAAAGATGGAATTGGTGTTGGTTTGGTTGTGAATATGGTAAGATATGTGAAGGTTGATTGTGGAAGATCAAGTGGGAAGTTGGTTTTAAGGTTTGGTATTGGTGAATGTTTTAATGTAATGTTTATGTGTTGTTTAAGTGGTTAATGTGATGAATATGTAAGATATGTGTTAATAACATTGATTAGAACAAATTGAATGAAGTTATTGTTGTGCAAAGGGTGTGAAAATGCATTTGGAAGAGTGTTGGTTTTGATTAGGGTTGTGTTCTTGAGTGACACGGCTAGAATCGATGAGAAACACGGCCAAGACTTGAGAAATTTGGGTGACACGGCCAAGTTGGAGGGATTTTGGCCGTGTTGGTTATGTTTTGGGGTGACACGGCCACTGGCTTGGCCGTGTCCCTTGAGTGTGTTTGCCACTGCCTGAGTTGTGTTGAGAGACACGGCCGTGTCCTTGCCCGTGTCTGCCTCGGGAAGTTTTGGTTTTGAGAGACACGGCCACAAGCTTGGCCGTGTCCCTTGGGTGTGTTTGCTACTGTGATGGTTTTGGTTCTTCATGCATTGTTTGATTCTTCAAAAGTCTTGTGCTCCTAAACATTTTATATACACCCTAAGTACTTTGTAATCAAAGAATGACCTAAACAAATGTATGTGGATGATTCTAAACCTATAAATAATGATCTTTGGATTAGGTTTTTAAGAGATTGTGTTGCATTAACCTAAATGTTGAGAATTCTTGGAAGAGGAAATGTATAGAGGAATGGGAATAGTTCTTGAGGTAAGTACCAATACATATGATTGTATTTAATTACATAATTTGAGGCTTAACACATTTGTTTGCAAATGTGTTAAGTGATCTATTATATTGTTAATATAATTGGACTAAGGTGATGATTGAATGATGTGAAGGATGTGAAGATCATTAACAAGGTAAGCATAAACTCTATTTGATTGTATATCCTTATATGTCTTTGAACATTAACACATTGGGATGAAAGTGTTA
The DNA here is from genome assembly GCA_947685225.1 of Garcia nutans. Lineage (NCBI taxonomy): Eukaryota > Viridiplantae > Streptophyta > Magnoliopsida > Malpighiales > Euphorbiaceae > Garcia > Garcia nutans. The sequence goes on from CANTUV010000044.1 coordinate 26,328,887, forward strand.
AATAAGCTATTATATTGTGAATGTAAATGAAGAATGTAAATTGCTATATATATATATAGATATATATAAAGGATGAAATATGAAATGGGAAAGGTAGAAAGAAATGAGGATCATTCTTAAGGTATGTGCAATTTGTTGTGATAAATGCTCTAGTAATGAATGATGTTAATGTGTTTTGAGAAGTGAGAAAATGTTATGTTATATGCATTGTGAATCTTGTGTATGGCAATGTATTATATGAATAATATACTTTGAAATGTGATATCAATGATGCCATATGTATCATATGGATTGAAATATGATATGATATGAAGCCATTGTGATTGGCTATGATGATTCAATTGAAAGAGATAAGGCATGTTTGCCTAATTGATGATGAGATTGATAATGAAATAATAAATGAATTGTGTAACTAATGTGTTATTCGATTTCAGAGTTCTGAGTTTGGAGGCATGCCTATAAAATGAAAAAGGTAACAGTCTTGCCGGGTTGAGGATCTCTTCATTTTGAGTTGAATTGAGATCCAAGAGACTGGGTCTGTTACACTATGAGAAATTGTGATTATGAGATATATGATTGGTAACAGTCTTGCCGGGTTGAGGATCACCTCGAGTTTAGCCGAGTTGATGATCCAAGAGACTGGGTCTGTTACGCTATCCATGGATAGAGATATTGATATATGATGCCTACGGGCTTGATAATTATGATTATAGACCAAAGCAGTAACTCTGAACTTTGAGTAACATATTAGTGTTTTGGGCCCGAGTCTGTCTTTATTGTCAATGTGAAATGCAAGTATTGAAATATTGATTGTGAGTATTAATACTGAATTATGCTTGGTGAATTGTGAATAATATAATGTTATTAAGTGTAATATGTAAATGAATTGTGGTTGATAATAAAGGTTGTCTTTATTGGAAATGTGATTTATGATTTGTATGATATGTAAAGTGTGTATTGCAATAATGATTGGTATGGTATATATAATGTAGGGGTATTAATATATTGGTTTTGAGTATTGGTGATGCATTGGGGTTGGTGATAATATTATGTATATATGTACATCATATATGAAATTAGCTATGATATATTAAAGATGAAATTAAAAAGAAAAGAAGATATGATAAGAACTAATTATATATTGAATTGATGTATCATTATATGTCAATACTTCTATACTATATGTTTATATCTTTATAGTTGGACTACTAAGCTCTCGGGCTTAGCGTGGGTGTTTATTCGCGCAGGTATATAGATGGAAGATATGAAGTCTTTTATTATGCCACAAGAAGAGTAAAGTTTGTCGAGACCAACTAGAGGGTAATGCATACATGTATAAATTTTTAATTATGATGTATTTCTGACGAGAGAGTATTTATATGTATAAATGAAGTTTTGATAAAGATAATGATTTTGTAAATGTTATTTAAATTAATGTATTATGGTTTGAACTCTGTTACAGGTTTTTAAAAGGTAACGAAAAGTGACATCCTTATACTTTATATATTTACTGTATGTATACTAGGTATACGTATAGTACTTATATAGGGTATCGGGGTAATGTTAATGGATGATGATATAATTATTGAAATGTTGAAATGTAACATTCATAAGTATGATCTTTATTGGTTGAATGCGTAACATTTATATTGACATTGCATAATATCATTATGGTTTGTACTACTGAGTCGTTGGCTCAGCGCGATTGTGGTTCATCGCGCAGTTAAAATAAAATGCTTTTTAACTGTAACGACCCTCCCCGACCAGGTCGGCTGCCCGGCCCACTAGTGGCTTACGGCCCGGCCTTTTCACCACCTGGGCACGTAGTCCGCAGGAGGCAAGCGATCGCTACAGTACTGGACAGCCCTCGCGGCCCACCCAGCAGGAATTTGTTTATTTGGCCCCAAGGGGTTGCCTCCCTGGATCGAACCCCTGACCTCCCACTTAAGAGAGCCAGCGAGAACCATCCAGTACCATTTCTGCTGGTAGCAGAAAAGGTACTGGATGGTTCTCGCTGGCTCTCTTAAGTGGGAGGTCAGGGGTTCGATCCAGGGAGGCGACCCCTTGGGGCCAAATAAACAAATTCCTGCTGGGTGGGCCGCGAGGGCTGTCCAGTACTGTAGCGATCGCTTGCCTCCTGCGGACTACGTGCCCAGGTGGTGAAAAGGCCGGGCCGTAAGCCACTAGTGGGCCGGGCAGCCGACCTGGTCGGGGAGGGTCGTTACACTTGTCTTTGTTTCAATGTAAATAATAAATGATGAAACAATTGATTAAAATAATGAAATGTAGTGTTATGAGAAATATAAAGATATCATTTATGAATATTGTCTTATTTGTTGAAATGTGTTACATTGGCATTGCATTGAAGCATATTGTTATTGTGGTTTCTACCACTAAGCCATTGGCTTAGCGCAATTGTGGTTCATCACGCAGGTGACAGGGTAGAGCCAGAGAGTTCATCTAGACCGAGTCGAGTCTAGACTTTGAAGTGTTGATTGTGGGCTTAAAGATCAGAGACGAACTGCCAAACATGTATAAATGTTATGTTTTGTAAAATTTGATTTTGATGTTTATGTATTTGTAAATACAGCTACATTTTCCGCTGTGTATTGAATGAACGTTTTATCTATTGTGTTTTATGATATAACTTAAATGTTTTAAGTTTGCTCATATTATTGTTAAAAGAATAATTTGTTTGTTTAGTAAACTGTGGCATTCCTATATTCAGTATACGTATATTACAGGTGTAGCTGTATGTAGTGTGCATATACGGGATATAGGGGTGTTACATGGATACTCGATCCTAAACTGGATTTGGATACTCGATCCTAACTAGATTTGGATACTCGATCCTAACTGGATTTGGATACTCGATCCTAGACTGGATTTGGATACTTGATCCTAAACTGGATTCGGATACTCGATCCTAACTGGATTTGGATACTAGATCCTAGACTAGATTTGGATACTCGCTCCTAACTGGATTGGGATACTCGATCCTAAACTGGATTTGGATACTCGATCCTAAATTGGATTGGGATACTCGATCCTAATTGGATTTGGATACTCGATCCTAAACTAGATTCAGATACTCGATCCTAAATTGGATTGGGATACTCGATCCTAACCGGATTTGGATACTCGATCCTAAATTGGATTGGGATACTCGATCCTAACTTGACTTGGATACTCGATCCTAAATTTGATTTGGATACTCGATCCTAAATTGGGTACTTTGACTCGAGATTTGAATTTGATTTGGATAATTGGACCCGAGATTGAATTTGATTTGGGTACTTGAACCCGAGATTGAATTTGATTTGGGTACTTGGACCCGAGATTGGGTACTTGTACCAGAGATTGATTTGATTTAGGTACTTGGACCCGAGAATGGGTACTTGGACCTGAGACTGATTTGATTTGGGTACTTGGACCCGAGCTTGAATTGATTTGGGTACTTAGACCCGAGTTTGGGTACTTAGACTCGAGCTTGAATTGATTTGAATACTTGGACCCGAGATTTATTTGATTTGGGTACTTGGACCCGAGAATGATTTGATTTGGGTACTTGGACCTGAGAATGAATTGGATTTGACTGACCTTTTATCAGTTAAGAAGTATGACTGCTCTTGCTGTTCTATGCATTGTGGTTCTTCACCCTCAAAATGGATCTTTATCCTTTGAGATTGGGTTTTCACCCTTGAAAATGGATCTTCTTCCTTTGAGATCGGGTCTTTACCCTTGAAACATGGATCTTCATCCTTTGAGATCAGGTCTTCACCCTTGGAACATGGATCTTTATTCATTGGAGATTAGGTCTTCACCTTTGAAAATGGATCTTCATCCTTTGAGATTAGGTCTTCACTTTTGAAAATGGATCTTCATCCTTTGAGATCGGTCTTCACCCTTGGAACATGGATTTTTATCCATTGCAGGTTGGGTTTTTACCCTGGTTTTAGCTCTTTTAGCTGAACTGATCTTTCGTCTTTTGCATCTTCATTTTTTTGATAGTTCTATTGTTCCATTCTTTTGTTCTTCCTTTTTGCAAAAATTCAGCTATTTTTAGTTGGACCTTATATCTTCTCCTGCCCCCTGCGTGGCAAAATTTTTACAAGTGAGTTTGAAAATGTTTGGTATATAAACTTAAAAAATTGAAAAGGAGAAACTTTGCCCCCTGTGTAGGCTCAAACCCATGATTTTTCTGTGCAGACTCTGATTGATGTCTTTGTTGTCTAGTTCTTCGCACAATTACATTTCTTCTCTTTGCAAAATTAATGGAGCCTTCTCAAGCAATGGGCTTTCCATGCACCCTTGATTCAATATCTTCTTTTGATTCTTTACCTCGCAGGGTATTCGCTGTTCACTTTGATAAAGAATAGACAACACAAGAGAAGAAAGTGTGACGTGATATGTTCATGTATGCATGATATGCATGATAATACTCATAGTGGTTTCATTGACTCATAGACTGAGGTGATTAGCAGAAGTATTCTCGTTGACTCCTTTTTGTATACACATTTAGGTCTTGCATTGGAATGATAGAAAGCTTTACATTTATGGCTTCTTATCTTCTAGATGTTGAAAATATGAATAATGGAGGCCCCAAGCAGCAGAGTCAGGGATTCATCTATTTTGAAATATGTTTTAGCATGTCGGCTAATAGCTTCTTCATGACCTTGTCAATACTCATTTCCTTTTCCCAATGTGTCTTTTGGAGGTTCAACATACTTCCCTTAACTTGAAGGCTTTGTATGACAAAACATTTTTTTGAATTTTTTTTAATTTTAATTTTGAAATCAAATGTTGGCTTTGCCAAATTAATGTCAATGTACCTCAAGACTTGATTTTTCCAAATTAACATATCTATAACATGACAACCCTAGTTACCATACTAAACTCGGGAAACATTTCTATTTAAGCAAGAATTGTTGCACTTCAGATAGGCACATACACACTACTTGGCCAAAGGTGTCGTTTGAGTTTAAATATTGTCTATCTCATATGCATGCTCATCCAAACTATCTCCACTAATAGACTCTACCTAGTAAGAGAGATCAACAGGTCTTTGATAGGCTTGAAATGGGGTCTATGAGGGACATGGGTTAAATGAAGGCCATTTTGAGATAGGAGCTGATGTGACACAATGGACAAACCCTCACACTATAAATTTCTTGTTTGAATTTTAGGCAGCTTGGAGGTAATCTTGCTAGACTCCAAATTCCTTCTATCTTCTTGGCATTAATCTAGATCTTGATTAGGACAGTTTATGCCCTTGCAAAAAGTTTGGTTCCCAAATTCGTTTCTTTTCTTCTTATCCCTTTTCTTTATTTCTTTTACTCTTCCCTTTTCTTTCTCTTTATTTTCCTTACTCTTCCCTTTCTTTGAGCATTTTATCATTTTTTCCTTCTTCCTTGTAGGACTGTCAAGTACAGAACTTTTAAGCACTGGATGGTCTTTCCCCTTTTCCTCTAATTTTGATCGAATCTTTAATTGGGTTGGATTAATTCAAGTGAAACCGTCCTTATAAACCAAATGGAAAACTTTTGCTGTCTTAGGTAAAAGAGAACTCAGTTAGCTGTTTGAACCATTTTGGGTTATCTTTTTTTCTTTTCTTTTTTCTTTTCTCTTTTTTTTTCTCTTCTCTTTTCTTTTATTCCTCTTCCTTTTTCTTTTTTCTTTTTTTTTCTTTTTTTTTGTCTTTTCTTTTATCCTTTTTCTTTTCTTCTTCTTAATTTTTCTCTTTTCTTCTTTTTTTTTGTTTTTTTTCTTATTTGGTTCTAGCTCTAAAAGAGTTGTCTTGTTTGTACCAACTTGGGCTTCCAATAATGGATGAGTGGAGTAACATAAATCTTCTTTAATAGGGATAAATCATTTGTTACTCTAATGTTGTCTTGATATATTGGAGATATTAAAAAAAACTTTAACTATCCTTGTGATCTTAAAAACATCAACTACCCTTATGGTCTTGAGAACTTCAACTATCTTCATGCCTCTTCATATTAGTGATCATAAGACTTGTCAAAAGTATCACAATAGCTCAAGGTAGGTTGTTGGGGTTTGTAAGTCAATGAAAAGAAAGCTAAAATTTTATGAAGGCTCAACGGGACAACTAGGGATTGATTTTTAATAGGGTGGATACTAGTTGTTGGCCAATCCAAACAATGCCTAGATCATTTCTCTCTTAAATAAGCAGAGTTCAATTTCACCTCAAAAGTTTGTCAAAGCATGTTCTAAGACTGACTAGGACCAAGACAAAGGTAATTATGCAAGAGCCCTCTCTAAGTAAGCATACACAACTCAATGCTATAGAGCAATTCCTTAACCTAGTAAAGTCATTCAAGTCATGATGCCTAGACACATGAATTTATAAACATCAAGCTAGGTTCCTCATCAGTTGAACACCAAAATGAACAAAGACCAACAAAAATTTTGATGAAAGCAATTTATTCAAGCAACTTTAAATTTGAAAAACACAATAGTTCCAAAATATTAAAGAAAGTAAGATTGAAAAGCAACATTCAAGTTAAGGAAAGCTCATTGAGTTTAAGCTTCTTTTCCTTTCATATCTTCAATATTTCCATCTTGAAATGATGATAAAACAAAATCTTCTTCCAATCCTTTTCCTACCATTAAGGTTGCCGGTGGAGGTACTCTTCCAAACTTAGGCAAAGGATTGTTCTTGGTGTTGGGGTTGTCTGGCTCTGATAGCTTACCACTATTGATTAAGTCTTGGATCTCATGTCTTAGACGAGCACATTTATCTATTTCATGCCCTCGCATTTGATGAAATTGACAAAAGGCCTCGGAATTGAAGTTTGGTGGCAGTGGATTATGTAATGGTCGAGGGGCTAACGGTTGTAACAACCCTTTCTTTTGTAGCTTGCTAAAAATCCAAGATAGAGGTTTCCTGAATTCTGAGAATTGTATTTTATTTCCTTGACCTGTTACATTAACATCAACTTCTTTTTGCGTGCTTTGATTGCTAGGCTGGTAATTCCCTTTCTCATTCCTTCTTATTGAAAAGCGATTTTTCTCCCTTTCACAATCTTCAATTTGTAGACCAGCTTGGAGAAGATCTTTGAAATCCCTTATAAGGGTGTGAGACATCCTTTCACGGAGATTAGGCAGGACGCCTCTCATGATCATCCTTATTTGATCCGATTCATAAGGCCTTTTCTTGAGCAAAGCGGCCTTATTTCTTCATCTTTTCCCATAGTCCACAAAATTCTAATTTGGCCTTTGTCTAATGGACTCAACTTCCATTAAGGTAACTTCCAACTCGACATTATATCCATATTACTGGATGAAGGCCTTGTATAGCAAATCCCAACTCTTGTGTTCCTTCATCTAAGGTATTGAACCAATTTTGGACAACAGGGTCCAATGAGAGCATAAAGTACCTTAGAGTTTGAGCCTTAGTAACTCAGGCAGACTGCATAGCAGTGATATACTGCTTCACATGGAGATGAGGATTTCCGGTTCCATCATACTTCGCAAAAGATGGCATCTTGAACTTGTACAGAACTTCTTTATCTAGCTCAAACAATTTGTCGATCTCGGACACCTCTTCGATTTTCAATTTCTTCTCAAATTTCTTTTCTAAATCAGCAATCATTTTTTCAACATCAGAAGTCTCAGACTTTTCAATGGTTTCCTTCTCAACAACCTTTGGCTCCTTTTTGTCTTGAAGATCTTAGTACTATTGAGCCCAATCATCATCATCATTGATTACCTTATCATCATCAAAAGCTACTTCATCAACTTTAGTCTTCCCCTTGCCTTTCTTGGCTTTGTTTCCTAAAATTGCAGCTAGTTGATTTTTTATGGTCTCGGCCATGGCCTCTTTTATTTCTTCCAACTTGGCATTGAGGGCATCATCCACCATTCTTTGACGTTTTTTGGGATCCATTGTTTTTGGTGAGCAAGTGATTGAGTCGTTGCTAGATACTTCGTCTCCAGTGTAGGTCGGATTGTTGTAAGCTTTTAAACTGTCGTAATACAGGGCTATTAGCCAGAAAGGATTAATGATATGAGATGCATGTATGCATGTATGCACAAACAATAGACAAACAAGGACAAATAGGACATTCCTTCCAACCTTATAACATCCACACACGAATGGTGAGTCTCTTTTCCTAGGTATATGGCTAACAAAGTACCAACATGGGGTATCTTATTTTCGAATATTTCCTATAGTTATATTTTCGAGAATGGAAATAAATTCATAGTAATTCCCATTAATTAGGTTTTAATCCATTCAACCAACTATAGTAGATTTTATGCTATATTGGATTAAAATGAAATTAAGAGGTTTATTATAAATAGATTTCTCACTTGGAAAAGTAACTAATGGTTCATGCCAAAAACAAGCCCATGATTAATTATTCTTAGTATAAACTAGGCTCACAATTGATTTTTGGTACTTCTTAATTGACCTAAATAATTTGCAAGCTCTTTGCAAGAAAAGGTTGGATAAAAACAATTTTGTTTCTAAGCCCATTGTAAAAAGATCTTAGAAAAACATGGATTATGCTATTTAAAGAGGTATGTTTCCACTTGTTGGGTACCTTATTAGTTAAATATCATGTAATTTAAATTGTTTTTCTATTTTAGAACCAATGTAAAGGACATGTTTCTACCTTTTGGTGGGTGTCCTATTTAGGCATGGGATGTAAGGACATTGTAGACCCTTAATTTTTGACCCAGTGTCCAATATGTTTTAATTAGTCCAAAATAATTTTTGTGTTGTCTAATATATTTTTTAGTCCAAAAAATAATTTTTGTTATTTTAAGTGAGTAATATTTACTTCAAAAATAATAAACAATAATAATAATAATAAATAAAAAAATAAAAAAAATGAAAATAAAAAAGAAAAAAAAAGAGTCGGATTAGCCGAAGGCCATTTTGCCCGCAAGAAATTCCTGCAGGCGAAATGGCCCGTAGGTGCATTTTGCCCGCACCTGCCGCAGCCAGCTGCGGCAGCTTTTTCGCCAGCGCAATTTTTCCACAGCCGTTTTTTTTTGCTAGCGAAATTTTTCAACGCAAAATTTTCAAAACCTAATACAATTAGGTTTCTGTTTCCTTTTCTTATTCTATAATGTATGCCATGAGCAACTAGGAAAAAACCATAAAAACTTCTATAAATAAGGAGGCAGAGAAAGGGAAAAGGGCAATAAGAAATTAGGAGGAAAATTGAAAGAGTTTAAAACCGAATCTGTGAAGGAAACTTTAATCAAGCTGATTTTTCTTTCGAGGGAGCAGAAAAACATTAACAAACTATCAAAGGCAGCAATTGCTTTTGTTTTAATTCATCCAAGAAGAATTATTTTTGGAGGAACCATCAAAAGGAGGTATGTATTAAATTCTTTTTTTGTTATATTTTTCACAGTAGCTAAAGCTAGAAAGTTGTGTCTTTCAAAATCAAAAACCCTAGAAATTTAATTTAGCTTTTCGAAAGTTAAAAACACTAATTCATTGCTTTATTTTCCAAAGAATTTAAAGTTATTAATTTAGTTTCTTCAAAACCCTAAAACCCTAATTCACTTTCCAAATTATCAAAACCCTTAGATTATATTCTGTTTCTTTCCAAAAGTTTAAAATTTTATTTTTTGCTTTTATAAACTTTAAATCGTTTGTTTCTTTTCATAGAACCTCATAAAAGTATTAAATTGATTTTCAAACCCTAAAAGCTTCATGCATCCACCAAAACCCTAATTTTAAAACACTAAACCCTAACTCAACTCCAAACCTAAAATAGTAAAACCCTAACCCTTTAAAACCTTAAACCCTAAATTTTTCTAAACCTTAAATCCTTTAAAACTTTAAAAATCGTAAAATAAAAAGGTTATACTTTTTACACAGTAAGCTCAAATCAACAATTCATTAACCATAAATCACAAAATTTAAGTGTTTTAAAGAGTCCAAATTCTAGTTTCACGATTTTACGTCAAAAACCCTAGTTTGGTTAATCAAAGAGTCTTACCAACCTTTTAAAAGATAAAATCCTCAATCTATTTTAATTCTCTTAAAGTCACAGTAGCCAAATTCCATTAATTCTAAAACCTTAAACACATGAAATAAAGAACCCTAAATGGAAACAGTAGCTATAATTGGAATTTTATTTACCTTATTCAATTCTATATTTGATTATGCTTTGACTTATTTCTTATGATTTAATTTATTTAAGTTCAATGCTTGGTTTATTTAATTTGTCATGGATGGATGTTTACTTTCTATTGATGTTTAATACGTTTGATGAATGGTTATTTACTTTTATCAATTTATTTAGACTTCCAAATGTTGTAAGAGGTATGTTTCCACTTGGTGGGTACCTCATTAGTTAAATATCATGTAATTTAAATTGCTTTTCCATTTTAGAACCAATGTAAAGGGCATGTTTCTACCTTTTGGTGGGTGTCCTATTTAGGCATGTGATGTAAGGACATGTTTCCATCTTTGGATGGGTGTCCATTTATTTCTTTTGCTTGGACGTTGCTTTGATTTTAATACAATGATGCTTTCTTTCAATTATTATGTGTAATATGGATAATATTATTATACTTAAGAATTTTATAATATTAAGACCTGTAAAGGAGGCTAGTTTTAATGAACTGGGAGTTGTCGGGGTGCTGGGCCATTTCTCACCTTCCCCACACGTACCCAACTTTCAGAACCCATTAGGGGGTTGGGGATTCCTTAGGAATCGAGTCATCCACCCCTTTCTTTTTCCCGGCCCGTCCGGGTGGCGACTCCATTTTCTCCTGACTTAGGTCCATGTTCTCTAAGGCCCTGAGCCTAAACAGTGCAGAAGTCGCAAGAACCATTCCACGGGCAAAAATCCCCGCTCATAGTGGCGACTCCACTGGGGATAAGAGAAGTTGATTCCATTGGTCTTTTTATTATTCAATTCTTTCTTATAATGATATTATCCATTGCATCATATTAGATTGCATTGTGTGCGTGAGTTAGGACGCCCGTGTTACCCGTGTTGTGTTATGTAAGGGATATCATACTTTCACTCAAGGTATGGAGATCGAGCATGGCATAACCACTCATAGCCTCGTACCATTTGGTATATACTTGCTATGGGAACCTAAGCCTTTCAACCCAAAGACTAAAGCTCATGTAATTGCCCTAGGTACTTTCCTTAGGTTTTTACCCCAAATGCTTGTTTTTTGACTATGGTTAATTTATCTTGGCTTAAATCATGGCTTATTTGGTTTGTTATTTTTCTAATATGACCTAAGTACATTGTAAGCTCAAAATAAAATTTTCTTTAAAGTCCAAAAGACCAAAATTATTTTCAAAACATTTCAAAATGGTCTTTGGACATAAAACTTTTCTAAAAAAGAAATCAAAAATTCTTTTGCTCATGAGCCATATACAAAGCCAAAAATATTTTTTTTTCTAAAATCTTTTTACAATGGGCTTATAAACAAAATTATGTTACAAAGAGCTTGCAAATTATTTGGGTCAATTACGAAATACAAAAAATCAATTGTGAGCCCAGTTTATACTAAGAATAAATTAACCGTGGGCTTGTTTTTGGCATGAATCATTAGCTACTTTTTCAAGTGAGAAATCTATCTATAATAAACCTATTAATTTCATTTTAATCCAATATAGCATAAAAGCTACATTAGTTGGTTAAATGGATTAAAACCCAATTAATGGGAACTATCATGGATTGATTTCCATAACTATTGGTTGAAATGTCCGAGGGAAATATTCGAAAACAATATACCCTATGTTGGTATTTTGTTAACCATATACCTAGGAAAAGAGACTCACCATTCATGTGTTGATGTTATAAGGTTGGAAGGAACGTCCTGATTATCTTTCTTTGTTGATTTTTCATGCATACATGCATACATCTGCATCTCATATCATTGATCCTTTTTGGCTCATAGCCCTAGATTACAATAGTTCAAAATCTTACAACAATCCGACCTACGCCAGAGATGAAGTATCTAGCAACGACTCAATCACTTGCTCACCAAAAAAAATGAAGCCTGAACAAATTCAAAGGATGGTGGATGAGGCCCTCAATGCCATGATGGAAGAAATAAAAGAGGCCCTAGCTGAGACCATGAAGAACCATTTGACTGCAATATTAAAGAATCATGTCGAGGCATCTGCTAGCACTAAGAAACCAAAGGACAAAGGGAAGACTAAAGTTGGTGAAGTAGTTTTTGATGATGAAAAAGTGATCATTGATGATGATGATGATTGAGCTCAATAATACCAAGATGTTCAAGAGAAAAAGAAAGTACCGAAGGTTATTGAGAAAGCAACTATTGAAAAGACCGAGACATCCGATGTTGAAAAGATGATTACTGATTTAGAAAAGAAATTTGAGAAGAAGCTGAAAACCAAAGAGAGGTCCGAGATCGATAAACTATTTGAACAAGATGAAGAAGTCCCGTACAAGTTCAAGATGTCATCCTTTGCAAAGTACAATGGCACCAGAAATCCTCATCTCCATGTAAAGTAGTATATCACTGCCATGCAGTCTGCCCGAGCTACTAACGCTCAAACCCTAAGGTACTTTATGCTCTCATTGGACACTGTTGTCCAAAATTGGTTCAATACCTTAGATGAGGGAACACAAAAGAGTTGGGATCTGCTTTACAAAGCTTTCATCCAACAATATGGATATAATGTTGAGTTGGAAGTTACCTTAATGGAAGTAAAGTCCATTAGGCAAAGGCCAAATGAGAATTTTGTAGATTATGTCAAGAGATGGAGAAACAAGGCTGCTTTACTCAAGAAGAGGCCTGATGAATCCGATCAAATAAGGATGATTGTGAGAGGGGTGTTGCCTAATCTTCATGAGAGGATGTCTCATACACTCATCCGCAATTTCAAAGACCTTCTCCAAGCTGGTTTACAAATTGAAAAATGGGAGAGGGAGAAGAACCATTTTTTAACAAAAAGGAATGAGAAAGGGAGCTATCAATTTGGTAGTCACAGAATGCAAAAAGCCGTATGTGTTAATGCTACTAATCAAGGAACAAGGAGACAATTTTTGAAATTGGGGAAGCCGATGTCTTGGGTTCTCAATAAACTTCAAAGGAAGGGATTGCTACAACCCTTAAATCCTCGCCCTTTGCCTAATGCTCTCCCACCTAATTTCGACACTAAAGTATTTTGTCTATTTCACAAAATGCAAGGGCATGAAATGGATAGATGTGTGAGTTTGAGACATGAGATCCAAAATCTATTTGATAATGGGAAGTTACCCGAGCCCAATAAGCCAAACACCAAAGACAACCCATTGCCAAAATTCAATAGGGTACCACCACCGGCAACCTTCATGATTGGAGGAAGTTTGCATGAGGACTTTGTCATGTCTTCTTTTCAAGATGTGGGTAGAAAAGCAACCAAAGAAGAAGAGGAATTTGTCAAAATTCCTATCATACATTCCAACCTAGCATACATTCCAATGTAATCAACCAATCAACAAGGAACATCAATGGAAATATCAATTCAAGACATTCAATCAAATATACTACAAACCTAGGCATGGGTATTTAGCTCAACATCATCAATTTAAAACATTCATTCAACTCAATATAAATCAAATACAAATTGTTCAATTGCAATATCAATCTCTTAATACAGCAAAAACAATATTGAAATGAATTAAAAGAGAGAATAGAAAAACCCCTTGTGAAGATGCCAAGAGTAGGATTACTAGTCTTCCTCCTAGCTCCACTTTGATATTTGATGAAGAACTCAAGCCCTCTTCAATAGTTGATTTCCCTTTTGCAATATAGGGTGGAGCTTTCTCAAGTCACTAATCCTTCAATTGATTGTGCCTTTGGAAGATAGAAAGAGCTTTCTCAAGTCACTAATCATTTCAATGAAGCTTCTTCAACCTTTGAGAGCTTATTGACCCACTTGATCCCAAAGAACCAAATTGAAGCTTGTCAATGGAAGACAGAGGATGAAGATGAGGGACAAGGAGAGTGTCACTCTCTCCTCATCCCAAGTTGGTGTTTGCCTCCCTTTCTTCTCTTTTCTTTTTGTTCTCAAAACCCTAGTCGCTCTCCAGTTCTCCTTTTTTTTTTTTCTGTCGTGCAAACAATTTTATAGAGATTGAGGTGGGACACGGCCAAGTTACAGAAGACTTGGTCGTGTCTGGTGTTTGGTCCATGAGGGACACGGCCAAGTTGAGAGTGACACGGTCGTGTTGGACAACTTTGGAGGGACACAGCCATGTTTGGAGTGACTTGGCCGTGTTGGATCATTTTGGAGGGACACGGCCAGTGAATTGGTCGTGTCCCTTGCCTGTGTCTTCTACTGATTGATTTTCTTCCTCTTTTGCTTTGGATTGAATGAGACATGGCCAAGTTGAAGCAACTTGGCCGTGTTTGAGCTCTTTTGGAGGGACACAGCCACTGACTTGGTCGTGTCCCTTGAATGTGTCCCTCACTGATCTTCATTTTTACTCTTTCTTGCTCTATTCTTTGGTTTTGCTCATTAGGTGAGACACGACCAGAGACTTGGCCGTGTCTCTGGGTGTGTCTCTTCCTGTTTCTTCATTTTTGCTCTGTTTTTCACTATTTTGATCTTCCAAGGGCGTTTTTGCTCTCAAACCTAAAAACAAACACAATAAACAAACTTAAAACAAAAATCAATCAAAACATTAACTAAAACACACATAAAATTATACTAAAAACTAGTACAAAAATGACCTAAACAACTACCCCACACTTAACTCCTTGCTTGTCCCCAAGCAAGACTAAAATCAAAACACACTAACCAGATGAATTCTGTTAAGTTCAAGAGTTATAAAGATGCATCAAGACTTCCCTATCCCTAAATCCACAATCAATATCAAATCAAACAAAATCGACACTCATGCAATTAAGTGGTTCTCCATGCATAACCAATGTTATCGCTCCTTCACCAACTCTTTCAAGTGTTTGATCATGGTGGTGTTTACACTCATAACAATCAATGAAAGATTATTGCCATAGGCTTGCTTATCAATCAAATCTCCACCACAAAATAACAATCAAGCATCAATCAAAAGGTCTTTATTTTGGTTGTAATGGGGCTAAGGTAAAGGCATGGCATTTAGGAAATGTGAGCTTAATCATTAAGTTCAAAAGCACTTCAAGAATGAAGTAACCGATCTATGTATAACTAACAATCCCAAAACACCTTCTCTCATATACCCATTGACATTAAAGAGCTTTTCCAAGGAACTCACTTGTTACATATTGCAATGATTCATTCCAACCCTTTTAACAAGAACAACAATTATTCTTATTATTAAATATATATATATTCTTTTTCTTTTTTTTCTTTTTCTTGTACACAAGTTTTTTTACAAGTTTTTATTTTGCTTTGCAATCTTAAACCTACTAAATTTAACCCCACACTTAATTCAACACAACACTCGGTCATAAACGCTCTTAAAATGCTCTTGACCTAATGAAAGGATAAGAGTTGAACAACAAGGTTAAAGCTAATGGTGTTGTGCAAAAGAAAGAAAAGGAAAAATAAAATAGGCTCAAAATTGGCTAACTAAGGTTGAATATAGGGTTGGTCTTTTAAGCCAAAGTGGGTTCACCTAATTGCCTTAATCATCTTGAACCAAATTGAAATTTTTATGTAATCTTAAATTGCATGTCAAAGCAAGTTCTAGCAATTCATCAATCAAAGATGTTCACCTAAAACAAGAATGATAAGTTGATGGCTCAATTCCTCACTAGGTTAATGGCAATGCAAGGAAAAACCAACAAAATTGATAATAAGCACCAATTCTACTCATTTCTCAAATTCATGCTTCAAAAATTCAAAGGTCATCTATCAACAATTTTTATAACAATTGAACTTTCTAAAACTCATTTATTCAATGAAAAACATTAAAAACAATAACTAAAACCTAAACAAAATGCAATTAAAAGTAAAAACATAAAACACCAAATGCACCCCACACTTAAAAATTCACATTGTCCTCAATGTGAGCATGCATACTACAGAGTAAGTTTAGATGATACCTGATTTCCATCGTTCCCATATACGATGTGTGGGGCTCCTTCCACCCATAATACAATTGGAGCCCATGACTGAAAGGATGAGCACCATGCAACTTTGAAAAGTGCCCAATATATTGAAAAGCATAGGTAGCATTCTTAGGGGAGCAATTTTCCAAAAAGAATATGTGAGGGTTGTCTTAGCTTGATTTTTTAATGCTATAGGGACGTAGTAAGAACCTTTTTCAGTTTGCAACATGGTTTTATATTATTTTTGCTCGTTCTCACCACCAAGAGTGGGAGAGATGATAATTTGTTGCATACTGTATTCCCCAACCAAAACATCTTTCAAAATTCATGGGGTCTTTTTAAGTTCAACCAAGTTTGGTTGAATGTGTTCTACATTCTCTTTAGCAATTTGAAGTTCTCCCTCAACAATCTCATTATTCTCTAGTAAATTGCTCTCATCAATTTCTAATTTGGAAAAATTAGGCTCTACTTCTATGGTCATAGCCACCTCAAGCTTATCTACACTATCTTCCCTATAGGGCATGTCATGGAGTTCAGAAAGTTGCATACCTTGTTTCTCTGCATTCAGCTTACTTGGAAATGGGATTGATGGCATACAAGGATTTGGAGGTTCATGCAATTTTGTCGAAGTCGATGCTTCCAAATTCTCCTCCTCCTTTGATTGAATTAACTCCTCTATGTTTGATTGCATTTCCTCGCCATCTTCTTCATTGTTAGTTCCTGCATCAAAGGAATCACAAAAATCATTATATATCACCTATTTATTCTTAAAATTTGTGATTACCTCTATTTGCTCCAATTGGCTAGGAAATTCCTCCTCTTGGTGTGCTTGGAGTTGATGTGCCAGTTGTCCAACTTGCTTTTCCACCCTCTTCAATGATTCCACCAAAGAATCAAACCTCTCATTGCTTCCTTCCTGAATTTCTGTGCTAATTTGAAGGTAAGCATTCAAATCATCTTCCACTGTGGATTTCTCGAATTTATCATGGTTTTGTGAGCTAATTTGAATGAAGGCATTCAAACTATCTTCCAAAGTGGGTTCCTTAAGTTTACTTTGATTTTGCGCGCTAATTTGAATGAAGGCATTCAAACTATCTTCTAATGTGGGTCGCTTAAGGTACTCTTGATTTGAATATTGTTCTTGAGAGTAAGGACTTCTTTGGTAAGGTTGAAAAAAATTTGGAGGTGGAATGTGCTGCTGGTTTTCCCGAGAAAAATTTGGGTAGTTTCTCCAATTTGGATTACAAGGATTGGAATATGGATTGCTTCTACCCCTTTGCTGGAAACTTTCATAGGCATATTCTTCCTCTTGCCTCTCTTGATATTGTCCATAAATAAATGAACACATGTTTGCGTTATGTCCTGCAATGCCACATGCTGAACATACTTCACGAGTAGGCTTAGGAGTTCTTCCTCCAGCATTTAGCATCTTAAGTTGGTTCGTCAATTCTGCTAATTGCCATGCCATGTCAGAGTCTGGGTTATCATCATAAACCCCTGAGTACCTTGAAAATTGCATATTTACACAAGGCACTTAGCAAATTAAAGAAAACAAACAAATAATTAAATTGAAAGAAAAACAAAACAAACAAACAAGTCACAGAAAATAAACAAACAATGAAAAGAAAAATCAAACTATTACTACTGCGACAGCCTTCCCCGGCAGCGGCACCAAAAACTTGTTGCGCTCGAATTAACACTACTACAAAGCGTCACTCGCAAGTATACGAGGTAGCTGTAGCAATGGTGATCGCCCCAAGGTCGTTTCCCCAAGAAGGTGTGGTTCGTAATAGCTTGATTAAAGCAATTAAATTAAAAGTGAGAGTTTGTTGTTTGGAATGCAAAATAACAATTTAAACCAAAGATTAACGTACGTTGGGTTTGATGTGTGTGATGGGTGCACAAGATCAATTCAGTTCTTGGGAAAGTGCCTAGGGTCATAGGTCCATTCAACCAAAGCTCAAATCTCAATTATCCATTAACACAGCCTTGTAATTAATTTGTTCCTTAAGGTTAACTAGTCAATTACCAATTCATTAGTTCTTACATTCATGAATTAGCAATAACCAATTATTTTACGTTACCAAATTAATGAAACCCTAGAACTTATATTTCTAATTCATTCATAGGGTAGTCAATTGCATAATTCCGATATTAGATTTCACCTCTCGGTCCTTCATTCAATATCTAGAGATCAATAGGTAGCTAATCTATCAACCTAGCATACATTCCAATGCAATCAACCAATCAACAAGGAACATCAATGGAAATATCAATTCAAGACATTCAATCAAATATACTACAAACCTAGGCATGGGTATTTAGCTCAACATCATCAATTTAAAACATTCATTCAACTCAATATAAATCAAATACAAATTGTTCAATTGCAATATCAATCTCTTAATACAGCAAAAACAATATTGAAATGAATTAAAAGAGAGAATAGAAAAATCCCTTGTGAAGATGCCAAGAGTAGGATTACTAGTCTTCCTCCTAGCTCCACTTTGATATTTGATGAAGAACTCAAGCCCTCTTCAATAGTTGATTTCCCTTTTGCAATATAGGATGGAGCTTTCTTAAGTCACTAATCCTTCAATTGATTGTGCCTTTGGAAGATAGAAAGGAGCTTTCTCAAGTCACCAATCATTTCAATGAAGCTTCTTCAACCTTTGAGAGCTTATTGACCCACTTGATCCCAAAGAACCAAATTGAAGCTTGTCAATGGAAGATGGAGAAGATGAAGATGGAGGATGAAGATGAGGGACAAGGAGAGTGTCACTCTCTCCTCATCCCAAGTTGGTGTTTGCCTCCCTTTCTTCTCTTTTCTTTTTGTTCTCAAAACCCTAGCCGCTCTCCAGTTCTCCTTCTTTTTTTTTTGTCGTGCGAACGATTTTATAGAGATTCAGGTGGGACACGGCCAAGTTACAGGAGACTTGGCCGTGTCTGGTGTTTGGTCCATGAGGCCATGTTGAGAGTGACACGGCCGTGTTGGACAACTTTGGAGGGACACGGCCATGTTTGGAGTGACTTGGCCGTGTTGGATCATTTTGGAGGGACAGGCCAGTGACTTGGCCGTGTCCCTTGCCTGTGTCTTCTACTGATTGATTTTCTTCCTCTTTTACTTTGGATTGAATGAGACACGGCCAAGTTGAAGCAACTTGGCTGTGTTTGAGCTCTTTTGGAGGAACACGGCCACTGACTTGGCCATGTCCCTTGAACGTGTCCCTCACTGATCTTCATTTTTGCTCTTTCTTGCTCTGTTCTTTGGTTTTGCTCATTAGGTGAGACATGGCCAGAGACCTTGCCGTGTCTCTGGGTGTGTCTCTTCCTGTTTCTTCATTTTTGCTCTGTTTTTCACTGTTTTGATCTTCCAAGGGCGTTTTTACTGTTAAACCTAAAAACAAACACAATAAACAAACTTAAAACAAAAATCAATCAAAACATTAACTAAAACACACATAAAATTATACTAAAAACTAGTACAAAAATGACCTAAACATTTTACTCATATTTTCATTGGTAAAGTACCCACTGAGCATCATTGTTCAGCAAGTTGAGTTTTCTTGACTCGTAGGTTCGGAGCAGTAGATTTCGGTGATTAGCATCGAGCAGCACAACACAGCGCAGCACCTCAGAGTAGCCTTTCATTTCCTATATTATGAGTTGGCTAGTTGTGGCATGTATATGAAAATATAAGATTGAGAATTTCTATGTTATACTATATGTTAGTAGTATGTAATAATAAGAAACCTCTACTTTAATTTGTATTAGAAGTGTGAATTCTTGTAACAGGGTTGTAGTTGAGGGTATAAGGTGCATTCATTGGGAGTGTATTGAAATTGATTGTATTCGCTTTGGTTTGTGTAAAAATGTTTTCAAAAATCAGAAAAATCAGTTTTGTCGACACTCGGGACCCAAATTTCTAGGCGAACCTCTGGCAAAATTTCTGTAAAATCGGAACTAAAATTTGACTAAGTAAAATTGGTAGCAACATTAGGATAGTGTGGCGCCTCTACTCGGCTTACACATGTAGGCCGGGAAGGGGTGTTACAATTTTGGTATCAGAACTCCGGTTTAGCCGCTTCTGGGTAATCCAACATAGGAGGATGTATGTTTTATGTCGGGAGTGGCCATTACCGACGTAAAACGAGATACCCTATAGTAAATAGGAGATAAAAAGTAGGCATCGTTCAGGAAGGAAATATAGGAAACTAAATAAGGGTATGTTTGCATATATTTGATTAAGTGTTTTGTCTTTATATACATGCCATATAGGGTTTAATAGTGCTACTGAGTTGTGCTGTTTTTGACTGTGAGTTATGTGTTAGAATATAGATGTCGCGAGAGTCCTCTCAAAGAGCCGTAGAGGAGGAAGTTGAATCTCGAGGAGCTAATTATGTTTGGAATGCCGATTTATACTTTAATAAACCCAGGCTCTTCACATTCATATATATATGCATGAAAAATGAAAAATTAAAGGATTTAGAAGTAGAACTTGAAACAGATGGAGTGTTAGTTACAAATCCTTTGGGTAGTGAGATGGTTACCAGGAAGGTAATAAAGGATTGTCTGATAGAAGTACACGGACACACTTTCTTAGGTGATTTGTTTGAGTTGCCATTCTAGGAATTTGATGCAACACTTAGAATGGATGAGCTGACCAAACATAAGGCATTAGTGGATTGCGAAAAAAAAAGAAGAAAGACGGATCCCTAAGACTATGTATAGATTATCGGCAGTTAAATAAGCTGACGATTAAGAATAAATACCCGCTACCCCGGATATAAGATTTATTTGATCAATTGAAAGGTTTGGGAGTTTTCTCAAAGATTGATCTGCGATCCGGCTATCATCAACTGAAGATTAAAGATGAAGATATACCAAAGAATACATTCATAACCCGACATGGACATTATGAGTTTATCGTAATGCCTTTTGGGCTCACGAATGCACCTGCAATATTCATGAATTGGATGAACCGAATTTTCCATCCTTATTTGGACCAGTTTGTAGTGGTATTCATCGATGACTTACTGGTTTACTCAAAGAATGCAGAGGACCATGACCGGCACTTGAGAATCGTGTTACAAACATTGAGGGAGAAGCAGTTATACACCAAATTCAGCAAGTGTGAATTTTGGTTAGAAGAGGTGGCCTTTTTAGGACATATTGAATCGGCTGAAGGAATAAGAGTTGATTCTAAGAAGGTAGAAGCAGTATTGGATTTGAAAGAATGCTATTAGTGGCTAGGGATCAAGAGAGATGTGGTAGATATGTTTAACTTGCCAACAAGTAAAGGCAGAACATCAACTACCCTCGGGACTTCTACAACCTATTACGATTCCAACATGGAAATGGGATCGCATAACTATAGATTTTGTAACGGGACTACCAATGACAAGAGACAAACATGATGCAATATGGGTGATAGTAGACCAGTTAACTAAGTCAACTCAATTCTTACCAGTAAGGATGAACTACTCCCTGGATAAGCTAGCAGACTTGTACATTAAAGAGATTGTACAACTTCATGGAGTTCCAACATCAATCATATCGGACAAAGATCCACGCTTTACGTCGAACTTTTGGCAAAAGTTCCAAACAGCTTTGGGAACTCGAACGGACTAGAGTACGTCGTTTCATGCACAGACGGACGGACAGTCAGAGAGGGTAATCCAGATCTTGGAAGATATGTTAAGAGCGTGCATATTAGAATTCAAAGGTAGCTAGGAGAAGTACTTAAGTTTAATGGAGTTCGCTCACAACAATAGCTACCAGTCTAGCATACAGATGGCTCCTTATGAAGCACTATAAGGACGAAAATGCAGGACTCCAATTTGTTGGATGGAATTAAGCGAAGCAAAGATCTTGGGCCCGGAGATAGTTAAGGAGACCGAGGAGAAAGTAGAAATTATCCGGGATCAGTTAAAAGCTATGGTAGATAGGTGAAAATCATACGTGGACCTAAAGAGGAAAGACATACAGTTCAAGGTTGGCGACAAAGTATTCCTCAAAGTCTCTCCTAGGAAGAAGGTGTTACGATTTAAACAGAAAGGCAAGTTAAGCCCTAGACTCATCCGACCATATGAGGTCATCAAACGGGTAGGTCCGGTAGCTTACCAATTGGCGTTACCACCCGAATTAAGTAAAATACATGATGTTTTCCACGTTTCAATGCTAAGGAGGTATCGTTCAGATCCAACCCACGTTATACAAGCTCAGGACATCGAGATTCAGCCCGACCTGACGTACGAGGAAGAGCCAGTAGAAATCTTAGCACAGGAAATCAAGGAGTTGGGAATAAGAAGATTCCATTGGTCAAAGTGCTTTGGAGGAATCACAAAGTAGAAGAAGCCACATGGGAACGTGAAGAAACAATGAGGAAGGAATACCCATATTTGTTTCCACCTGATGGGCTTCGGGGCGAAGCCTAAATTAACGAGGGAGGAACTGTCACATCCGCCAACTATATTTATGTCTAGCAGTCATATGCTCAACAAGAGAAAGGATCTAGAGAGGTCATCTCTGATGGCGATTCCTAGAGAAGGTCGTAGGACCAAAGGGACCTAATTGCAAAAATGTAAAGTTTTGGGGAGGTGACTGTAATTTCAAAAAGTTTTGGGGAGATAACTGTAATTTCCAAAAGTTGTACTGGAAGTTCTTAATAGTGCACATAACATACTCCAAAGATGGAGAGTAGAGAAAAATTGGGTCACAATGACGCGTAACGGTTTTTCCAGAAAACGCACAGTTTGGAAGATATAGGGGATTTTGACTAGGGACATGTTGGTCATTATTAATTAAAATTTATACATGAATCTAAAGTATAAAATAAACATAAGAATGAGTAGAGGACATCGAGGGGTTGAATATGAAATGATCGTTAGAAGAAACGGAGCCGGGCAAAACCCGAGCAAAGAAAGGACCTAAAGGAAATTTTTTTAAAAGTCAAGGGCATGAGCGTAATTTTTATAAATTAGTTCAAAATCAAGAATGAATATCGAAAAGGGAAACTAGAGGTTGAAAGGAGGAGAATGGTACATTTTACGCGTCGTAAAACCACCCGGTTAGGAAGGAAAGGCAAAACCTTCAATTGAAGGGTATTTTGGCCTTTTCACTTCCACCCAAGCACCAAGGGGGCCATGTGTGATAATTCGAGGGTTAATTTGGTAAATTTCCAAGGGAGGACACATGGCATAGTAATTTTCTAGAAAAGGACACATGGCAAAATCTTGTTTAAAGACACTTTTGGGTTGGATTAATCTTAACCCTTCAAAATGAAATTAATTAAATAAATGGAAAATGGAAAAAATATAAAAAGGGAGAGAAGGATGATTAAAGAACTAAGAACACATATTTTTCTCTCTATTTTGAGAGGCATGGCCGAATTCTCTCCACCAAAAAAGGGAAGGGATTTTTTCAAGTGTTCAAATGGATTTTTGAAAGGAAAAGCTTAATTTTAAGGTAAGGATTCCAATTCTAGCTTTAGTTTATTCATTTGATATATAGTTTTCAAGTTATCAATTAAAGAAAAGTTGGGAAGATTATGGAAAAGTTAAGAAAGTGAAGAGAAATTAGATTAAATGATCCATACATGTAGAAGTGATGAATAAATGGTAATTAGTAGCTTTAGGTAGCAAGAATTAAGGCTTGAACATATGGTTTCTATCATGTTCTTATTATGGAAGTTATGAAAATTATAGGAAATCAAAGGGATAAAGAAGAAGAAGGGAAGAAAGAATAGGACAAGCAAGGAACAAAGCAAATAAACAATGTTTGGTACTTTACCATAAAAGAAATTTTATGTTTCTTACAAACTTTGGTTTATGGAATTTTTGATGTTGATGAACTTTAATTAGTTGATTTAAGTTAAACATGCAAAAGTTATCAAAGGGAAGTGTTCGAATCTTCACTTTATCATTAAAGAAGACTTCATATTGATTTGAAAAAGAAAAATAAACTATTCCATGTATTTCATATGTTTGGGCCGAAATGGTCCCAAAGTGACAACTTTCTGGACTAATTTTGTGGCAATTGTTTGAGGTAGCTAATGAATGAATTTTTCAATGAAATTTTACGTGAAATTAGTTAACATATGGAATAAGGTTTCTCAAAAATTTCAGCCAAAAATAAGATCATTTACCTGGTCAAATGCATGACTGAAATAGACTTAAATTTTGACGAAAATTCAGATTTTTACTATTCATATGGTCATGCCATTTGCGTTGCCGATTTTACGTGCCGTGACACTATTTATTTGGTCAATTTGTGATCTTTTGAGGAATGCTTTGAAATGTTTGAAATGTTTATTATGGATGCTAAATATGTGAAAAAGGGTAATGGTGTGACTAAAGAATGTGGTGCGCGGCGTAAATGGCAAAGTGCAACGAAAATTAAAATAATTTCTCGAGTCATTCTAAAATGAAGTTTGAGACTTGAATTGAATCATTTTAACCTTTATGCTCTACTGGGTAGTTGGGAGTGGTAGATAAGGGTATGGTGCACTATACTAACTTATGCAGTACTGCCACTGATTGTGTTTGATACACCCCGGTGGTTACCTTCGGGTATAGGCCGTGGAGCGGAGATGTTGTGAATTTGTGATTGGAATGCTCCGGAGGTTACCTACGGGTATAGGCCGTAGAGCGGAATTGGTTATAACCATGGTGGTGAGGGCCACCTTTGTTACAGTGGTGAGGGCCATTGCCTTATCCCTATGGTTCCCTATATGCCAGTAAAGCCTGAGCCAAAGTCCTATTTTTCTAAAACTACGTACTACAATATGAGTTTGAATTATGGTTTACAATTGTTGAAAGTATATCTACACTGAATGGACAATAATTTTCATCGGTTTAATGTTGGTTGATTTTTTATTTAATTATTTCCTTTTAGTGCAAATGCTTTCATGTTTTACTTATATTTTCATTGGTAAAGTACCCACTGAGCGTCATTGCTCAGCGAGTTGAGTTTTCTTGACTCATAGGTTCGGAGCAGTAGATTTCGGTGATTAGCATCGAGTAGCACAACACAGTGCAGCACCTCAGAGTAGCCTTTCATTTCCTATATTATGAGTTGGCTAGTTGTGGCATGTATATGAAAATATAAGATTGAGAATTTCTATGTTATACTATACGTTAGTAGTATGTAATAATAAGAAACCTCTACTTTAATTTGTATTAGAAGTGTGAATTCTTCTTGCAGGGTTGTAGTTGAGGGTATAAGGTGCATTTATTGGGAGTGTATTGAAATTGATTGTATTCGCTTTGGTTTGTGTAAAAATATTTTCAAAAATCAGAAAAATCAATTTTGTCGACACTTGGGACCCAAATTTCTAGGCGAACCTCTGGCAAAATTTTTGTAAAATTGAAACTAAAATTTGACTAAGTAAAATTGGTAGCAACGTTAGGATAGTGTGGCGCCTCTACTCAGCTTACACATGTAGGCCGGGAAGGGGTGTTACACCAGAACTTAGCTCAGGTCCAGAACCCAAATTTCCTTAGGTCCAGAACCTAGAATTATCCATTAGTCCAGAACTCGAACCGGGTTCCAGAACCCAAAACCTCCACCATCTCATCAAAAATTAAGTCTTGTTGCTTTTCACTCTCTTTTACTAAAGTTTCAGATCATTCAAGCAGGGGGCAAACTGCAGACCCTTAATTATTGACCCAGTCCGGTCCAATATGTTTTAATTAGTCCAAAATAATTTGTGTTGTCTAATATATTTTTTAGTCCAAAAAATTATTTTTGTTATTTTAAGTCAGTAATATTTACTTCAAAAATAATAAAAAAAATAATAATAATAAACAAATAAACAAATAAAAAAAGTAAGATTGGCCGAAGGCCATTTTGCCCGCAGGAATTTCCTAAGGGCGAAATGGCCCGCAGGCGCATTTCGCCCGTAGCTGCCGCAGCCAGCTGCAGTAGATTTTTCGTCAGGGCAATTTTTTCGCAGCAAATTTTTTTCGCCAGTGCAATTTTTCCGTAGCAGTTTTTTTTTTGCCAGCGAAATTTTCTAACGCAAATTTTCCAAAACCAAATACAATTAGGTTTCGGTTTCCTTTTCTTATTCTATAATGTATGCCGTGAGCAACTAGGAAAAAACCATAAAAACTTCTATAAATAAGGAGGTAGAGAGAGGGAAAAGGGCAATCAGAAATTAGGAGGAAAATTGAAAGAGTTTGAAACCGAATCTATGAAGGAAAATTTAATCAAGCTGATTTTTCTTTCGAGGGAGCAGAAAAGCATTAACAAATGATCAAAGGTAGTAATTGCTTTTGTTTTAATTCATCCAAGAAGAATTATTTTTGGAGGAACCATCAAAAGGAAAAAGGAGGGATGTATTAAATTCTTTTTTTGTTATATTTTTCACAGTAGCTAAAACTAGGAAGTTGTGTCTTTCAAAATCAAAAACCCTAGAACTTTAATTTAGCTTTTCTAAAGTTAAAAACACTAATTCGTTGTTTTATTTTCCAAAGAATTTAAGGTTATTATTCGAAACCCCAAAACCCTAATTTACTTTCCAAATTATCAAAAACTTTAGATTATATTCTGTTTCTTTCCAAAAGCTTTAAAAATTTCTTTTTGCTTTTATAAACTTTAAATTGTTTGTTTATTTTCATAAAACGTCATAAAAGTAACAAATTGATTTTCAAACCCTAAAAGCTTCATGCATCCACCGAAACCCTAATTTTAAAACACAAAACCCTAACTCAACTCCAGACCTAAAATAGTAAAACACTAATCCTTTAAAACCTTAAACCCTAATTTTTTCTAAACCTTAAATCCTTTAAAACTTTAAAAACCGTAAAAATAAAAAGGTTATAAATCACAAAATGTAAGTGTTTTAAAGAGTCCAAATTCTAGTTTCACGATTTTACATCATAAACCCTAGTTTGGTTAATCAAAGAGTCTTACCAACCTTTTAAAACATAAAATCCTCAATCTATTTTAATTCTCTTAAAGTCACAGTAGCCAAATTCCATTAATTCCAAAACCTTAAACACATGAAATAAAGAACCCTAAACAAAAATAGTAGCTATAATTGGAATTTTATTTACCTTATTCAATTCTATATTTGATTATGCTTTGATTTATTTCTTATGATTTCATTTATTTAAGTTCAATGCTTGGTTTATTTAATTTGTCATGGATGGATGTTTACTTTCTATTGATGTTTAATACCTTTGATGAATGGTTATTTACTTTTATCAATTTATTTAGACTTCCAAATATTGTAAGAGGTATGTTTCCACTTGGTGGGTACCTCATTAGTTAAATATCATGTAATTTAAATTGCTTTTCCATTTTAGAACCAATGTAAAGGGCATGTTTCTACCTTTTAGTGGGCGTCCTATTTAGGCATGTGATGTAAGGACATGTTTCCATCTTTCGATGGGTGTCCATTTATTTGTTTTGCTTGGACCTTGCTTTGATTTTAATATAATGATGTTTTCTTTCAATTATTGTGTGTAATATGGATAATATTATTATACTTAAGAATTTATAATATTAAGACTTGTAAAGGAGGCCGGTTCTAATGAACCGGGTGTTGTGGGGGTGTTGGGCCATTTCTCACTTTCCCCACACATACCCAACTTTCCGAACCCATTAGGGGGTTGGGGATTCCTTAGGAATCGAGTCATCCACTGCTTTCTTTTTTTCGGCCCATCCGGGTGGCGACTCCATATTCTCCAGACTTAGGTCCGTGTTCTCTAAGGCCCCAAGCCTAAATAGTGCCAAAGTCGCAAGAACCATTCCACCGAGAGTGGTGGCAAAAATCCCCGCTCACAGACATGTTTCCATCCTCGGATGGGTGTCTATTTATTAGCTTTGTTTGGACATTATTTTGATTTTTAATATATCGATGCTTTATTTCAATTATTGTGTGTAATATGGATAATATTATTATACTTAAGAAATTTATAATATTAAGACCTGTAAAGGAGGCCAGTTCCAATGAACCGAGCGTTGTGGGATGCTGGACCATTTCTCACCTTCCCCACACGTACCTAACTTTCGGAACCCATTAGTGGGTTGGGTATTCCTTAGGAATCGAGTCATCCACCCCTTTCTTTTTTCCCAGCCAGTCCAGGTGGCGACTCCATTTTCTCCAGACTTAGGTCCGTGTTCTCTAAGGCCTAGAGCCTAAACAGTGCCGAAGTCGCAAGAACCATTCCACCGGGAGTGGGGGAAAAAATCCTCGCTCACAGTGGCGACTCCACTGGGGATAAGAGAAGTTGATTCTGCGGGTGAAATGGCCCACAACCATTCGTCCAACGCTGGTTTTCGGCGATGATTTTTTCATTGCCGATTTTTTTTATTTGTTTATTTTTATTTTTTATTAATAAAAATTAGATACTAAAGCAAAATTTTATTTAATTAAGAAAACAAAAATTGTTTTGGACTAATTAAAATATATTAGACAACACAAAAATTATTTTGGACTAATTATAATATATCGGACCGGATTGGGTAAAAAATTAAGGGTCTACAAATATCTAAGAATAACTCTAAATTCTTCGATCATAGGACATACCTCAGAGTTATTTATCTTAAAAGTTCTAGTTTTCACATCCCAAAAGAAAGTCATAGCATGTAAAAAGGAATGGCCCAACTTGACATTTTGAAAGCACCTTAAGACATTGAGTTGAGACTATGATATTTGTTCCCAATGTGTGGCTTTAATGTTATGGAATAAATTCTTTATCTTTTTCAAGTTGGCTTCTATCATTATGTGAGCACAACAATTGAAGTGTTGATAAAGGCTTAGAATTGTTTGTGTTACTGCGATAAAATTAATAGGATGTGAGGTTTTTTTTTTTTTTTTTGCTAAAGTTAAGAATTATGATGAGGTTGGCAAATTGCAGCTGATTTAAATAGGCATTGCTTTGTAGACCAAAGTGCACAAGGACTGGGAAGTGATTTGAAACCACGATGCACGAGGAAAGGAGATTAGATTTAGTTGTTGCTAAAATACTGAGTATATTGGTGTTTTGTAAACTTTTGTCCATGACAAATCCAAAATTGAATTCGTCATGGACTTCTGTGTACATATATATGTATTACTATAAATATAAAAAAAGATACAGAAAAGTAAAAAAAAAACAAGTGAAAAGTCAAAGTTGCTAAAAAGTAAAATGTCATTATTATTATTATTATTATTATTATTATTATTATTATTATTATTATTATTATTATTATTGTTACAATTAATGTAGTCCCTTTACTTAAATAATACAAATTGATACAAGTCAACCACTGTGAAGAGGGAGGCAATCCATCGAATAAAATTCTAAGAAAGTCATCGCCTGTTAAGGGAGGAGGCACTCAAGCCTATACTTCCCTAGGAGTCGATCATATAATAGTCATCACTTTAGAAAAGGAGTAGGCATGTCATGGCCATTAGTTTGGGGCCCCCTTGATGAAGAAGCATTTGGATCTCTTATGCCTTCAAATCAAAAGTCCTGGAAGTTCTATGCCTCCTGATGGTACAACCCTTCAAAATGAGTTGCATGCTGATGACTGGTGTTTAACTCTTCCTATAGCTTTATATTTTTCTCCTCAAGCATCCACTGTAAGCCAGATAAGGAAAGGGTAAGTACATACATTTTCATGCATACATACAAGCTGTTTTATTGGTTTTTGTTATAGATTTGTGTCTTGTTTATTATGATAATTATTGTTTTATTTAGGTATTTTGTTAGTTTTTATCGGTTTATTTAGTGTTTTCATTAATTTTGTTAGTTTTAGTTTATTTCAGTGTTTATATCATTTTTGATCTAGTTTTTAGTATGTGTTTATGTTTTGTTGGTTAATGTTTATTTACTTCTTATTTACAATTTGTTTGAGTTTTGTTTTAGGTTTTAAAAAAAAAGCCAAGGAACCAAGACTGAAGGAAAAATGGACAGTAGCTGACACAGGCAGAGGACACGGCCAAGTCACTAGCCGTGTCCCATATCAAGTTGAAAAGAAGCCACAAGACACAGTGATGGACACAGGCAAGGGACACAGCCAAGTCATTGGCCATGTCCCTCCAAAGAAGCTCAAACACGGCCAAGTCACTCCAACTTGGCCGTGTCTCACCTAAATCCAAAGCAAAAAAGAGCAATTCTCACAGTAGGTGACACATGCAAGGGACACGGCCAAGTCACTAGTCGTGTCCCTCCAAAATGGTCCAACTTGGCCGTGTCACCATCAACATGGCCGTGTCTCTCCCTCCAATTCACCTCCAACACGGCCAAGTTCACTCTAACTTGGCCGTGTCACTCATGGATCAATGAAGACGCGCGGAGGTTTCGTATAAATAAAAAAGTTAGGGTTTTTCTTAAGGGGTGTGGAGATTTGGAGAGCAGATTGAGCCGTCAAAGAGATTAGGGTTTTGATAACTTTGTTTTCTTTGATTTTTAATTACACTTTGGATTGAACTATCTAGATTAGATTGTTCATGCTATTGATACATCCTTCTTGCAAGATTTGAACAAGAGATTCTTCAGAAGCTTCAAGGAGTTTGTACTTGGTTTTGTTCTCGAACTTATTCTCTTTATTTTCATTGAAATTGTATTAATGGATATTATCATGTCTAATTTGATTTCTTTGAACATTAATGAGATGAGTATGTTTGATAGCATGATAAACTAATTTGATCTAGTCTAGGGTTTGTATGGATCTGCTATGATTGTATGAATTGGTTATTCTCTTAGCTAATAATTTCTTTAGCCTTGATTGAATGAAATATTGTTAATATATAATTGATTGGCCACCAATTATGTGTTTTAGGTATTAGATGATGGATTGAGAGATAAAGTCTAATGCTGGAACAATTCAATTAAGGACTTAGGTGAATTAGAGATATAACCTATTAAAAAGATTATTTCAATTATAACAAGATTAGTTGAAAGAGGTTTGAATGCGAGAGCTTATTTCCTTGACTTGATTAATTGAGTTGTTTGAGATTTAATCTTTGAAATTAAATTAGTTAAGAGGAATAACCGTTCATACATATAAGTAGTGGAGAAGTGCAAACCCTAGACCTTTCTATCAAGTGAATCAAAACATCGCTTAATTTACTTTTATTCATTTTAAACTTCAATCAATCTTTTCATTAGTTGTTAGCAATTTCAGTTTCTTCATTACTTTTTATTTATAATCTGATAATCAATTAGTCACTTTAGCTTCCTTGAGAGACGACCTTGGGGCGATCACTGTTGCTACAGCTACCTCGTATACTTGCGAGTGACGCTTTGTGGTAGAGTTAATTCGAGCGCAACACAAGCATATATAATTATGGAAAGATGGCATACCAGGTAATTCAGATAGAAGCCCTATGGATAAGATGGCATATCTAGATAAGAAGGGGTAAATGAAGAAAACTATCGTTGTATTGGGGTATCATACTAGAGGAACCAGCAGCTTACAATAATTATAAAGATAGTTAAAACAAATTAAGAAGAAATAGTTGTAATAGAAAAAGGTTACGTATTTACTTGAGAAGGGCCAGTGCCCGAATCACCACGAGAATGGGAATAAGTCTCACCTTCCTCCTCCTCTTCTTCGTCTTCTTCTTCTTCTCCTTCCCCAACTTATATTTCTTCTTCTTAAGCACATATGGTGAGAGCAGAAAGTCCCCAATATCGAAGCCATTATGGGTATGGTTTCATTTAGGTTCTGGCATAGATATGGTGCTCAACACAAATAATGGAATATCAGCTGGTACACTCCACTGATTGGGACTGAGGAGCCAGTCATGTACTCATTCACTAAGGAACCAGCCATAGGAAATTGGACCAGCAATAATCTAGCAAGAATCTTGCAAGGGTAGCGCATCAATCATGCATTCAATCTAGCTGTTTCTTTCTTCAGTTAGCCACCAGGCCACGTTCACCTACAGAAAAGTAAATAAGTAAGTCATTTTTACCATAAGTTTGATATTAATATTAACTTTTTTCTTACTTGGTCCCAGGTTAGACTACTTATATGGAAGTAATAAGTGTGAATGTGGTGACTTTTGGGCACTTCTTTATGGTTTGACAACCAGACACCTAGCCTTCGATACCCAACCCGCGGTCGCGTAATGTTGGGAACTCTCACCAAATTGTGCTCATATGCCCAAACTTGCAAATGAAAAAGAAAATCAAGTCTATACACATGCGTTATTTGAATAAATAGTTCTAAAGAAAGTGATACCTCGGCAATGGCTGTGAAACCAATGATGGATCTTTTTGTTCCTACAAAATGTGTCAAAGCCATGATAAAGGAAAGTGAGGCCAGCTTCTCCCCATGCATAAGAACGTACATGGTCTAAGTCAAAAAGGGCAAGCAACATCGATAAGTGGATGGCAGACTCGGTGCTGCCCAAAATGGTAGCCCTCAGCAAATATAATAGGAACCCTCTTGTCCTGCACGGATCGAGTATACCTTATTCAGTACTCTCGGATGATCTCATATTTGATTTTGTATGATTCTCTATAACGGGGCCTGATACTGATCAATTGTCAGATTTCCTTCTTCTTTAAAATATTGCTGGTCAAAGGGACATGTGTCCCATCACTTCAAAGACATGTTATAGCAACGAAATTGACTGGACCAATTATTATCTCTCCAATGGGCAAGTGAAAAAGTGTGGGTTTTCCATCCTTCGCTCTGTAAGTGCCTGGATCACACATCGATCAATTTGATAGCCCCGGGCTAGTAATTGCAAAACAAAGTCTTCAAAGTCACTTTCTCAGACTATTCCTTTTACGGCAGGTGGGGCCCAATCATACTATTTGCCGCTTTGTGAATATTTCTTCCTACTTTAATGTCACAATCATCATGTTTCCAAATATAGGTAAGTCATGGCAAGTGCATATTTTTTATAATAATTTTTTATGCATATTTTTTGTACAATAATTTTTATGCATATTTTTATAAAATAAATTTTATAAATTTTCTACTCATATAAATATTTTGCGCATTTTTATATAATAAATTTTTATGCAAATTTTTGTACAATAATTTTTATAAATTTTGTACACAAATTTTCACACATTTTTGCATAACAATTTTTCATGCTTATTTTTGTACAATAATTTTAGAACACATAAATTTTCACTCACATTTTTGTATAATAATTTTTTATTCATATTTTTGTATAATAATTTTTATAAATTTTGTATACATATATATTTTCACTCACATTTTTTTATAATAATTTATATGCATATCTTTTTATAATAATTTTTATAAATTTTTCTACATAAATGTTTATGCATATTTTCATAAAATAATATCAACCAATTTTTATAAATTTTGCTACATAAATTTTCATGCATTTTTTTGTACAACAACATTTATTCTTCAATTATACAAAGAATTTTTTTGTCAATAAGTAATTAAATAATAGCAGAGTGACACTTACTGGTGTTTTTTCCTTGAAACTCCAGTGGAGATGCATCACGGGTAACAACATAAGTTGCTCAACCCTGTTATTATAAAGGTAAGTAAGCAGTTTGTTATTTGATCATGTCCCGAACCATGAGAAATGTTGAATGGTAGGCATGGTAAGTGAGGAAGCTTTCAAAACATAGAATTATGAGAAAATGTTAAAGATAAAGGTGTTCTGATTGAAAAATTGCAAGAGAATGATCCTTTATATAGAAAAATGAGGTAAATATCAGGTAAAATGAAAATACAATATAATAATAAATACAAAGGACAAAGTCACATGTAGTTTCAATAACTCATTCAAATATTTTGTCCATTTCAATAATTCATAATTCAAAGTTTCTTTGCATTATTAGTTTCTAATTTCATGAGTCAAAGTTAGCTTTTAGTTTCTTTATCATCTTTTATCTATTTTAATAATTGACACAGCACATGTGCTCATAGTAAATAGATATTTATCATAGTTCTATATTTTTTTGTGTGTCTAAATATAATTTTTATACTTACAAATATTTTTCTACGCAAGGGTCAAGAGTACATAGATACAGTAAAAAATAGCCTAACTTTTTGCAAAATAATTTACTGACTATAATTAATTTTTTTCATGTACCTCGAGCCCAAAACCCAAACCACCTCGAGTTTAGAACTCAATCCTGTTCCAGAACCCAATCTAATCTTGGGTCCAAAACCCAATTGCATTTTGAGTCCATAACTCAATCTTGGATCCCGAATCCCAATCATTTTTTAATAAAAACTCAATATGGTTGTAGAACATAAATATTTTTTGAGTCCAAAACTCAATCCGGGTCTAAAACCCAAACCACCTCTGTTCCAGAACCTAAATCATTTCAGAATCCAGAACTCAATTTGGGTCCATAAACCAAATATTTTTCGAGTCCAGAACTCAATTCGGGTCCAGAACTCAAATCCTTTATGAGTCCAGAACTCAATCGGAGTCCAGAACCCAAACCATCTCAGGTCCAGAACTGAAATCTTTTTCTACACAAGAAATCAATCTGGGTCCATAACCCAAACAAACTCTGGTCCATAATCCAAATTATTTTTGAGTCTAGAACTCAATTCAGGTCTAAAACCAAACTAACTCAGGCCCAGAATCCAATTTATTTTGAGTCCAAAACTCAATCCAGGTCCAGAACCCAAACCAACTCAAGTCCAAAATCCAAATTATTTTTTAGTCTAAAATTCAATTCGAGTCTAGAACCCAAATCTAGCATCGGGTCTAGAGCCCAATCCATTTTTGCCAAAGTTAGTTCAAAAGTCATGTTTCTTGTCACTCTCTAAATCAATCTAAGATCGTTCAAGCAGGGAGAAAACTATAGACTCTTAATTTTGGCTTTGAGCTAGTACAGTCCTAATTAAAGAATGCCAAAATAAATGTGATCTGACTTTAAAAGGGTTAAAAATAGTTTATAACTTTTAAATAGGTCGATTTGGTTTTGAAAGGCATAAATTCAACTGGTTCAACTTACAAAGACCCAAATTGAATCTGTTCGGCAGAAGGACTAAAAAGGTTTCAGACCGATTTAAGCCGGGATGACCCAAACGACATGAGTATTAGAGGGTACAAGTCAACATGAGCATTGCTCATGTCAATTTAGATGGCCGAATCGACATGAGCCTAGCTCATGTCCATTTGGGCACACCAATTCAACATGGGCTAGCTCCATGTCAATTTGGGCGTACCAAATCAACATTACTTGAAGTCTAAAACAATTTTGGCAGATAATTTAATTTCCTAATCATGCTAGAATTTGTTTAAACATCAGATTAGGTATATTAGGTTTAGGTTTTAGTTATTTTTTGCCTATAAATAACAATGTTTAATGCTAATAAGAGATATCAGTAATCATCAACAATAAAAAATTATCAAGCAGGAGAGCAAAAAGCAATAATAATCCAACAACATTGAGTAAGAATTAACAACAAGGCAATCTTAGGCCAAAAACCTTGGTTTGGTGCAGGCGATAGCTTAGATCAGCTTATTTAATTTGGTGGAACCTTCAATCGTAGGTTTCTTTTTCTAAACTCAACTTGTTTAAATGTACAGTAGCTATGTGTTCTTTTCCTTTAAACATTTTAATCATTTTTTATTGTCATTTTAATTTGGTAGTTTAATTGCTAAACCCTAATTACATATTTTACAAAACTAAAATTCAATCCCTTTGTCGCATGCAGTAGTTCAAGGTTTAAATCAATTGGTATAATTATCAAAACCCAAATTCCTAAACCTTAATCCATAAAATCTAAAACCCTAATCTGCTTTCAAATTTCCAAAACCCTAATGTGTTTTCCAATTTACAAAACCCTGATCCGTTTCCTAATTTAAAAAAACCCTAATTTGTTTTCCAATTTTCAAAATAATAATTTGTTTTCCAAAATAATTAAAACCTTAATTTGTTCTCCAAAATAGTTTGAAAGATTAATTCGTTTTCCAAAATAATTAAAAACCCTAATCCTTTTTCAAAACAGCTAGAACCTTAGTTTTCAAAATAATCAAAACCTAATTTCCTTAAAACCCGAAAACCTAAACATAATCCAGTAGCCATAACCCAAAAATAATCAAAAACCTAATTTCTAAACCAAAGCTTTAATTTTCAAGTTAAAACCCTAAAACAATATTGTTAACCTTACAAACCTTAAGTTTAATATGTAAATACTAAATTTTTATATTTAATGCTTCGAATCCTAGTTTTGATTATTTAATTTGATACTTTCTTTTATGATGGATTATTTATTTTATTTTATTTATAATGGGTGATTTATTTTTAATTATCATGCTTGAATGATTTAATTTATTTAGTTATTTGTTTATCTGGATTCTAAAGATGTGTGGGGTACATTTCCACTTTGTGGGTGCCTCAATTTTTGTTATGTAATTTAATTTATCTTTTAAGAATTATGGGACTAATGTAAGGGACACATTTCCATCTATTGTGGGTGTCCCTTTTTATTTATTTTCTCTTCTTATGGACTTGGACATTGTAAAGGCATGTTTCCATCCTCGGATGGGTGCCTATCTTGCTTGTTTTCTATTTTAATAAAGTGATGATGTTTATTTCTTTTAAATTTCATGTAATGTGGATAATGTCATAATAACTAAGAATTTAATAATATTTAAATCTGAAAAGGAGGCCAATTCTAATGAATTGGGCATTATGGGAGTGCTCTGTCATTCTCACCTTCACTATACATACCTAACTTTCCAAACCCATTAGGGAGTTGGGAATTCCTTAGGAATCGAGTCATCCACCCCTTTCTTTTTCCCGGCCCTTTTGGCTAGCAACCTTATTTTCTCCGGGTTGAGACCCATGTTCTCTAAGGCCTAAGCTTAACAGTATCAAAAAGTAAGAACCATGCCACATGGGAGTGGGGGCAAAAATCACTGCTCACACTACCCTTAGGTTTTATGAACTATAATAACTTTAGGCCATGTTCACAAAACCTTTTTCATTCTTTCATATATGCATGCACACCATTAAAGCCTTAAAAGACCCTTAAAACATTAGGGCAGCCTACTTAAGCAAGGTAAACCTATAGCCTAAGCCACAACAACTTAATCACATAACCCAAGTCACATTGACTTAAACACCGGAAATAAGCCACATTGGCTTAACCAGCCAAAACATAAACTGAGGCCATATTTGCTTAACCATCACACATAAAACTAAGCTACATTAGCTTGATCCATAAATGCCAACGTAAGCCACATTCATATAACCATCTGATATAAGTCCAAGCTACATTGGCTTAAACATCACATATAGACTTAAGTTGTATAATCATAAACTAAGCCACATTGGCTTTCCCTTCACAACAAACCTAAGCCACACTGGCTTAACCACTTAATACATATACCTGAGCCATATTAGCCTAACTATTACTTATAAGCCAAATTGGCTTAGCCATCACCATAACCTTAAGATGCAATGGGTCTGAGCCACATTGGCTTACCCTTCACCCTAGATCTAAGCTACAATGGCCTAATTGTTTAGACATTAACCTAAGATTGGTTAACCTCTAAGTATGAACTCAAGCCACAAAGGCTAAATCAAGTGGACTTGAACCACTCAAACCAAGTTTAAAATAGCTAAACCACCCTAGCTCCATAGCTTAATCTTTGGAAACACACCCAATGCAATGCCTAAAAATTCTAAGTACTAATTTTCTATATTATATGTATATATGGGTTTATACTAAAAATTCTAAGTACTAATTTATGTATTTGTGAGCGGGGATTTTTGCCCCAACTCTTGGTGGAATGATTTTAGCGACTTTAGCACTATTTAGGCTGGGGGCCTTAGAGAACACGGGCCTAAGCTCGGAGAAAATGGAGTCACCACTCAGACAGGCCGGGGAAAGAAAAGGGGTGGATAACTCAATTCTTAAGGAATTCCCAACCCCTTAATGGGTTTGAAAAGTTAGGTACATGTGGGGAAGGTGAGAAATGGCCTAGCACCCCCCACAATGCCCGATTCATTGGAACCGGCCTCCTTTACAGTTCTTAATATTATAAAATTCTTAAGTATAACAATATATCCATACTACATGCAACAATTTAAATAAAGCATCATTAAATCAAAATCAAAGCAATGTCCAAACAAAATAAATAAATGGACACCCATCCGAGGATTAAAACATGTCCTTACATCATCCATGTTTAAAATGTGTTCTTTACATTGGTCTAATAAAATAAAATAAATTACATGAAAATTAATTAATGAGGTACCCAAAATATGAAAACATACCTCTTACAATATTTTGAAATCAAAACAAATCAATAAAAGTAAACATCCATTCATCATAAATAAATTATTCATCAAAGACATCAAACATCAATCAAAATATATAATAAGCATTCATCCAATTTAAATAAAACAGTAAGTATATAACTTTAGGGTTCATACATCAATTAGGGTTTCTTAGGCTTTATGTTAAACAATTAGGGTTTTGTATATAATAGTTTAATTAGTTGAGAAATATTTTAAAGAAATAGCATGGCTACTGGATGTTTGAATATAAAGATTATATTTGAAATAAATTAGGGTTTGAATCTAAAGAATGGATGTTTTGAATTTAGGGTTTCGAAAGTTATATGAAAATAATATTAAAATTTAGGGTTTAAATAAGTAAGATTGAAAATCATGAAAATTGGTTTTTTGATTAGGAATTTGAAAAAATAAGCTACTGTGATTTCAGAAAAATAGATTTGGCTAGGGTTTTAAGAAAATAGATTATTGTGGTTTTAGAAGAATGTAATTTAGGGTTGTAGATTTTAAAAATATGTGTTACGGGTATTAAGCATTAGGGTTTTAAAGTTTGGATGGTTAGTAGAATAATTGATCAAATTGTATGATGAAGCTATTGTAAACATAAACAAAGAAATAGAGATTCAAAACTTCGTTGTTGGTTCCACCACAATTTTTGAATTCTGGTTGAACAATAATAAAGATAGTGTAGGCTGCCTTAAATGGAGTCTTTGTTGTTTGCTGCCTCTTGATTTTTCAAGCTTGAGATTAGCCGAAAAAAATCCAAAAGTCCAAGGTCAAGTAAAAAATTTCAGCTCCTAAATTTTTTGTCTTTAATGTGGTATTTATAAGAAAAAATCATAAACCTAATCCTAGTTGGCTAAAAAAAATAAAAACCTTTTAGGAAATAAAATTTAAAACCAAGTAGAATAGGGTCTTGGCAAAACCGCGTGTGGGCCGGCCATGCAAAAGTGCGCTGGCAAAAAAATTATTGCGGGTGTTGGATGCGGACCAGCCAGTTCGCAGTAGGAAAATCCTGCAGTAAATTGGCCTATTGCCATTTCGTCGCAGGTTTTTCCTATGGCAAATTGGCCCAAGCCAATTCATCTTCGGCGATGAAAAATTCTTCCGTCACCAATTTTCATTTATTTATTTTTTTCTTTTTTTACAGTTACCTTTTTTATTTTTATTAAAAATAAATATTATAATTAATGAATATTAAAATAAATATTATTTTATTAAAATACCATAAAAATTATTTTAGACTATTTTAAAAATATTGGACTAGACTGGGTCAAAAATTAAGGGTCTAGAGTTTGCCCCCTACTTAAGCGATCTGAGACTAAGACAAAAGAGAGCAAAAAGCAATGTGATTTTTACTTGATTTAGAGCCATACTGGACTCCGTAATCAAGGTCGGTTTGAGCTCTGGACTCAAAAATAATTTTGGTTCTAGACCCAAGGTGAATTTAAGATTTGGATTCTAGACCTGAGGTAAGTTCTAGAGTTAAAAATAATTTGGGTTCTGGACCCGAGATGAGTTCTGGACTTAATTTGGGTTCTAGACCAGAGGTAAGTTTTGAACTTAAAAATAATTTGGGTTCTAGACACAAGGTAAGTTCTGGACTTAATTTAGGTTCTGGACTAGAGGTAAGTTCAGGACTTATTTTAGGTTCTGGACCCATAGTAAGTTTTGGATTAATTTAGGTTCTAGACCCGAGGCAAGTTCTGGACTTAAAATATAATTTGGATTCAAGACCTGAGGTAAGTTTTGGACTTTAATTTAGGTTCTGGACCCGAGGTGAATTTAGGATTTGGGTTCTGGACCCGAGGTAAGATTTGGACTTAAAAATAATTTGGGTTCTGGACCCGAGGTAAGTTTTGGACTTATAAATAATTTGGGTTGTGGACCCGAGGTAAGTTCTAGTCTTAATTTGGATTCTGGACCAGAGGTAAGTTATGGACTTAAAAATAATTTGGGTTCTCTGCAAAAAATAATTATAGTAAGTAGGATACTAAATAAATTTGTAAACAATTTAGCTATTTTTTACCATGCCTATATTTTCTTG
The DNA here is from genome assembly GCA_947685225.1 of Garcia nutans. Taxonomy (NCBI): domain Eukaryota; kingdom Viridiplantae; phylum Streptophyta; class Magnoliopsida; order Malpighiales; family Euphorbiaceae; genus Garcia; species Garcia nutans. Next base: position 26,369,165 of record CANTUV010000044.1, read on the forward strand.
CCCCCTGCGTGGAAAAATATTTTAAAAGTGGAAAAATATTTATATACATGCAAATATCTGAATAATTGAGTTTACTATTTATTCACTGTGTAGCCACTATTTATGTACTATTGACTTACTATTTATCAACAGTAATATTTACTTTTACTTTTTTTTCCTTTTTATTCCCGAGAATACTGTTTTTCACTTATTTATTTTTGTCTTTTCCTTTGCAATTTTCTATATAAACGTTTCATTCCTTTTTTTCATTCTCACATTATTTTTGAAACTTTCATCTTCATTTCCTTTTTCTTTTCCTTTGTAATTTGTCATTATAAACCACGGAAGTTTAATTTCTTCAATACTCATCCACACTTACATATTCTCATAATTAAAGTAAAAAGTTTAGCATAGAGTTAAGAAAAAAATGTATGCTTGGAGGTTGGGACCCTGATCCAATGCTGAGTTATTGGAATTTATTCGATGGCATGAAAATGGAACTTTAAGTTTACTAGTTGGGCTTCAGCTTCATCGTAGTTCAAGCCAAAAAACTAAGGAAACAATGCAATTTGATATTTATTTTTTATTTTTTATTTTTAAGATTAGGAAAAATAAATTAATTAGAGGACTACGTTTAAGAATTTAATAGACAAATAGATAGATAGATTAAAATAGAATATAATGAGTAAGTTTAGTCTATAAATCAGCGATATTGGTATAATGATATATTTACCTTGTGTTAACTTTCCTGGCTCCATGTTAGAGCGATCATTGCGCTATCCGGGGCAGAGGGTGTGTCTATAAAGCCCGATAATGGTATGATGTAGCACCTTCTCGGGTAAAATGGATTGTTCGAGATTGTGGTTTTGAAAGATTTATCTTGCAATTACCATCTGAGGAGTGTCCGATAGATAGGAGTGTAGTTCAAGCATTGTCAGAGTGGTGGATGGACACGACCCATACTTTTCACCTACCTATAGGAGAGATGACCATTGGCTCAGTCAATTATACAACCATAACTGGCATCTGGTACTATGGCCTTCGATCCCTCTTACCAATGATATTTTGTCATTCGAAGAAGTCCAACAGTTAATCAATATGGAACTATCATTAAAAGGGCCTTTTAAGATAAAAATTGAGCCAATTCGGAGTTATTGGATGAACTGCAAAGGATGGGTTCGTAGGGAAAGAACCAAACAATATGCTAGAGGATTTTTACTGTATCTGCTCGGGTCGACTATTTTATCCATCTATCGTTGTTGAGGGCCCTTATTGATATGAGTATGGTACCACTTTACGACTGGGGTGAAGCTGGCCTTGCCTGTCTCTATCATGGACTAGACAAGATTTGCAGAAATAAGAAGTCTTTCATTGGTTTCATGGTGGTTCTCAAGGTACTCTTCTTCCACTATTGTCAAATACATTCTTATTCTTGCATGAATTTGATTTTTATTGTTGTTGTAGGTATGGGCATATGAGCATAATCTTGTGAGCGTTCCTGGCATTTCCTAAGAGAGAGTCGGGTGTCCAAGATTGAATTTTTGGTTGTCCGATCGTGTAGCAGTTCCTAGCTCTCACCATGTGCACACCCAGCACTATCTCTTGAGTTGCTTAACCTGTGGCCAGGTAAGATATTATTAGTATACTTTAAAATTTATATAACAGAAATTTATGTAAAAGTTCACTTACCTTATGTCATTTTGTAGGTCAATTTGGCTTGGTGGAACACAAAAGAGCGGATGAACTGGACTTCTTCCATGAATGCCTTGTTGCCTTTTCAGCATACCCGCTAAGTCATCATCGGCCCTGTGTCTAGTGGCTGGTTTCTCGGGGAGAGAGTGTATGAGTTATTCCTTGGTCCTGAGCAGCGGAGGATCCTAATGAGTTGCCCAGAGTATACTTTAAATATTGCATCAATGCCAGAGAATGCGTGGTGGTTAGCTCAGCACAGTTATGATGTTGAAACCTTTCTCTATCCACCGAGTGCATCATATACCCAGTTTATTCGAGTAGGACTCTTGAACTTTGATGTATCTCCTATTGGCATATGGGAGGATCCTGAGGAAAAGGAGAATAGCGATGAAGGGGAATATCATGGAGAGGGAAGAGGGTCTGTTCTGCATCCCGGGGCTAGCACCTCTAAGGTAAACTTTTACTATTTTTTCCATTGCAATTACTTCTTTCTTAACTTGTTTTGAATATTTTAATGATTATTGCAGGCTACTGGCTTGTTTAGTCATGAGGCTGGACCTTCCTATAACGCTCCTCCATTTGCTCATTCTAATCAACTGGAGATGCCATCTCATCCATAGGGCGTTGATATGAATTACTTGGTAGTTTTTCTTGTTCCATGATAATTTATGCTACATGTATGCGTGATTATGTATGCTCTTACTCTTTCCCTTCTGACTCATAGTAGATGCTTGAGGAACCAAACAAGAAACTTTAAGAAGAGTTAGCTGGTAGTCGTCAACAGGTTGCCCATTTTAAAAAAATTATATCACCAGTCAGAGAAAGATTTTTGAGACTTTTGATTTTAAGGGATGAGAGATCCTGGTGCTTCTTCATCTAGGGGACCCCAAACTGATGACCATGAGATTTTTTTATCTACTTTGAATGAGGACTGTTACAAATCTAAATTCCAAAGTAATAGAGATTCAGGTGCTCCTGCTTTAGGCGAACTTGGGATAGGTGATATGCCTCCTCCTCTAACAGGCGATGACTTTTTCAAGGCTTTATTTGATCATGATCCACCACCTCCTTCTCAGTGATCTATTATTATTATATTAATTGAGAAAATATTGTATAATAAAAATAATGATAAAAATAATAATGATGATATATAATTTTCACTTTTACTGTAACTTTTGACTTTTAATTAATAATTTTTTTTCACGTTTCTGTCATCATTATTATTTTTATGCTACAATTATTGTTCTTTCCTCTTCATATTCAAAATTTCCACAGTAGCAATAATTTACAAAACCAAAGGCAACACGGTAACTCAAAACTGTTTCATCGCCAATTTCCTATCCTTGCGCGTCTCGGTCTCAATCTATTCCTTGTCAATTTTGGAATAGCCAATCATCCTATATAAATCTCTTTCCATGCCATGATCTCATACAAAAGCCAGAAAATTTTCCACTTCAGCATCAAAATTCCTTTTAACAATTCCAATTTTTCTTCAATTGTCAATAATGATCGGACTCAATTTGAAGAAAATAAAAGGTCTATTTAAAAATATGAATGCCATTCATTGGAAACAAAAATCTTGGTCAAAAACTGATACTTTGAAGTGTTTTCAAAATATTAAATTGGACCATTCTTTTTTACATGCCATGGCTGTTTTTGGAATGTGAATTCTAGGACATTTGAGATTACTGGCTTTGAGATATGTCCCATGGTTGAAGAATTTGAGGCCATCCTTGGATATCCAAGCAATCAACCAATGGCATTAACTATATTGATTTCCACGACTCAACAAAAGATAAAAATGTTATTTCAACTTTCAAAGCTTGAATTTCTACAGTTAACGAGTGGTGAGAAAATTCTGCTTGGTCTATGCTTACTTGGCCAATTTTTGCTTGATTCTTTTGATGGCGATATTGATCCATGAGTATTGGATATCATGGACTAAATGGAAGGAGGCTTGTCGCCGACACCCGTGATCCTAGCTCAGACTTTACTTGGACTAGACCAACTCAAATTGGGATTGTCAAAGAGATTGGCAAGAAGTTTGTTGCTGCTTCAGGTAATTACCTAAACTTCCCTCTTGAGTTTTAAATTTAGGTTTTTTTTAATATTGCTCTAATATTTTCCTAGTTTGCCCTTATGGGTTTTCGGAACTAGCGAGTTGTCCTAATTTTTGTCTAAGCCACCCTTGCGGGTTTTCAACTTAGCGGACCCTTTTTTTCTCTTCTTTCTCTTTTTTTTTCAATTCCTTTCTTGTGCTTATAGATTTGTCTTCAGGAGCATCTCTGCTTGCTCGATACTCCATCTATAGATTTTTCCAGATATTTGCCGTGACATCACTCTGCTAAGAAACTACTCCATCTTGCTTATGTATATGCCAACTGGGTTTACTCTGAAGTCAACATCCGTTGGTTAGTATATTGGTGGAAGATTTCTCATATCACCATTTGATGTACTTGATATATGTTCCCCTTGCTGCTCTTCGTAGAGGTACTAGCTATGATCCTCGCTTGCTTGACCGTCAGTATGGAGCTGAGCCGTGAGTTTCGATTTTACTCCTGATTTGGACATGCCTTGTCTGACTGAAGCCTACTTGGATTGGATGAAGCAAAGCTGGCCTGGATGCTGCACTTATCGTCTGCCATAGTGTTAGCGGGGATTTTTGACCCCACTCCAGTGGAATGGTTCTTGCGACTTCGGCATTGTTTAGGCTCGGGGCCTTAGAGAACACAAACCTAAGTACGGAGAAAATGGAGTCGCCACTTAGACAGGCCAGGAAAAAAAAGGGGTGGATGACTCGATGACTCGATTCCAAAAGAATCCCTAACCCCTTAATGGGTTTGAAAAGTTGGGTACGTGTGGGGAAGATGAGAAATGGCCCAGCACCCTCACAGTGCTCGGTTCATTGGAACCGACCTCCTTTACATGTCTTAATATTATAAAATTTTTAAATATAACAATATTATCCATATTACACTCAACAATTGAAATAAAAGCATCATTATATTAAAATAAAAGCAATGTCCGAGCAAAACAAATAAATGGACACCCATCTGAGGATGGAAACATGTCCTTACATCATCCACGTCTAAACTAATAGGACACCCACCAAAAGGTAGAAACATATCCTTTACATTGGTCTAAAATATAAAAGCAATTTAAATTACATGATATTTAAGTAATGAGGTACCCACAAAGTGGAAACATACCTCTTACAACATTTGGAAACCAAAATAAATCGATAAAAGTAAATAACCATTCATCATAAATAAATCATTTATCAAAGATATTGAACATCAATCAAAATATATAATAAGCATTCATCCATTATGTAGACCCTTAATTTTTTACCCAGTCTGGTCCAGTATATTTTATTTAGTCTAGAACTCGAACCGGGTCCAGAACCCAAATTTTCCTTAGGTCCAGAACCTAGAATCATCCTTGTGTCCAGAACTCGAACCGGGTCCAGAACCCAAATTTTCCTTAGGTCGAGAACTTAGAATTATCCTTGAGTCCGGAACTCAAATTGGGTCCAGAATCCAAAACCTCAACTATCTCAAAAATTAAGCGTTATTAGTTTTCACTCTTTTTCACTAAAGTTTCAGATCATTCAAGCAGGGGGCAAACAGTAGACCCTTAATTTTTGACCCAGTCCGGTCCAATATGTTTTATTTAGTCCAAAATTATTTTTATTGTCTAATTGGTCCAAAATAATTTTTGTTAAATAATTTTTGCTTTAGTATCTAATTTTTATTAATAAAAAATAAAAATAAACAATTTAAGTCAAAAAATAAAAATAAAAATAAAAATCGGCATCGAAAAAATCGGTGACGAAAAAATTGTAGCGTGGGCTCATGGGCATTTCGTCCGCAGAAGATGCCTGTGGGCGAAATGGCTTTGCCAAAGTGGCACAAGTCATTTCTCCCGCAGGAAAATCCTGCGGGCGAAATGGTCACTCGCAAGAATTTCCTATGGGCAACGCCCGCTCCTTGCCCACTGCTGCAGTTGATTGCTGCAGATTTTTTTGCCAACACATTTTTCCTGCAGTAATTTTTCCAATAGCAATTTTTCCGACGTAAATTTTTTGAAACCTAATTCAATTAGGTTTCGGTTTCCTTTTCTTATCAATATTACTTACTGTGATTAATTAGGAATAAACCATATGAAACCTCTATAAATAAGGACCAAAGGCAATAAAAAAATTGAGGCCAAAAATAAAAAAAAAAATTGGACAGTAGCTTGAAAAAGTTGAAACCAAATCAGTGAAGGAAAATGAGCAATTCAATTTATTTTTTCTGGAATAGCAGGGACACGATTTAAGCAATTCAAAAGGCAGCAACTTTTTTCGTTTTAATTCATCCAAGAAAAAAATTTTTTGGAGGACTCATCAAAAGGTTGTAAGTATTAAATTCTTTGTTTTTTTTTTCACAATAGCATAATCATACTTTGGTTTCTTTTAATTCAAAATTTTAGGACCTCAATTCACTTTTTTCAAGGATTAAAATTCTTAAATCATGGCTTTATTTTCTAAAAAATTAAAGCTATTAGATTTATTTCTTCAAAACTCCAAAACCAAAATTTGTTTTCTAAATTTTCAAAACTCAAAATTGTGTTCTATTATTTTCCCAAAAGCTTTAAAAATATCTTTTTTTACTTTATAAACTTTAAATCTTTGGTTTATTTTCATAAAATTCCATAAAATCTTCAATTGCCTTTTCCAAATCCTAAAAATCATGCATCACCGAAACTCTAAATTCTAAAACACTAATCCTAAATTCAACTTCCAAACCTAAAATAGTAAACTCTAACTCCTTTAAAACCTTAAAGCCTAACTTTTTCTAAACCTTAATCCTTTAAAACATTAAAAACTATAAAACTATAAATATTTTAAATTTACACAGTAAGCTTGAAATCACCATTTAAAACCACAAATCAAAAGTATTTCAAAGTGTTCAAACCCTAGTTTCATGATTTCACCATTCAAATATTAATTTAGTTAATCAAAGAGTCTTACCAACCTTTTAAAACATAAAACCTTAATCTATTTTAATTCTATAAAAAAGTCACAGTAGTTTAATTTTATGAATTCAAAAACCTTAACACATGAGATAAAGAACCCTAAATGGAAATAGTAGCTATAATTTGGATTTTTATTTACCTTCTTCAATTCCATATTTGATCATGCTTGGTTTTATTTCTTATGCTTTAATTTATTTAAATTCAATGCTTGGTTTATTTTATTTATCATGGATGGATGTTTACTTTTTATTGATATTTGGTACCTTTGATGAATGATTTATTTATTATGAATGGTTATTTACTTTTATCAATTTATTTAGATTTCCAAATGTTGTAAGAGGTATGTTTCCACTTGTTGGGTACCTCATTAGTTAAATATCATGTAATTTAATTTGCTTTTCTATTTTAGAACCAATTTAAAGGGCATGTTTCTACCTTTCGGTGGGTGTCTTATTTAGGCATTTGATGTAAGGACATGTTTCCATCCATGGATGGGTGTCCATTTATTTGCTTTGTTTGGACATTGCTTTGATTTTAATATAATGATGTTGTCTTTTAATTATTGTGTGTAATATGGATAATATTGTTATATTTAAGAATTTTATAATATTAAGACCTGTAAAGGAGGCCGGTTCCAATGAACCGGGTGTTGTGGGGGTGCTGGGCCATTTCTCACCATCCCCACATGTACCCAACTTTCCAAACCCATTAGGGGGTTGGGGATTCCTTAGGAATCAAGTCATCCACCCCTTTCTTTTTCCTGGCCCGTCCAGGTGGCAACTCCATTTTCTTCGGACTTAGGTTCGTGTTTTCTAAGGCCCCGAGCCTAAACAGTGCCGAAGTCGCAAGAACCATTCCACCGTGAGTGGGGGTGAAAATCCCTGCTCACACATGATAAATTAAATAAATCAAGCATTAAAATTAAATAAATCAACCACCAAAGCATATAATAGACTGCATAATCAAATCTAATAATAAAGCAAGTAAAGATATAAATTGAGGTTTAATGTTTCTTTTTAAACTTCTTTAATTAATATTTAGGGCTTTGGGATTTTAGTATTATTATTGTTATTTATTTAACCTACTATAATGGCTTTGGAAAATTGGAATGGGTTAGGGTTTCATGAATCAAATTAGGTTTTAGGGGTAATAATATGAAATTAGAGTTTTGACATTTTGAGATATTAGGTTTATAATTCATGTTAACTGGATTGTTATTTTAGTTTTATTAGATTATGGCTTTAGGGTTTAAGTTAACTAGTTTGGGGTGTTAAATTCAATGAATTAGGGTTTAGGAAAATTTAGGGTTTACTATTTTGATTTTGAGAGAATTAGGATTTTTGGTGTTTTGCAAAACATGTTTGATTTTAGGATTTGAGAAAATAAATTAGAGTTTTATAAAGTTTTTAGAAATAGGCAAAACGATTTAAGGGTTTTGGAAATAGAAGAAATAAATTAGGGTTCTAAGGTTTTTGGAATCAAAAGAAGCAATTTATTAATTTTCAGTGATTGAAGCTGCTGTAAGAAAATAAAAAAAAGAAATTAGAGAATCAAACCTTCGTTTGTTGGTTCCACCAAAAATTGCTTCTTGGATGAACAAGGACAAAGGCAAGGTTGCTGCCTTTGATAAATTGTTGATGGCTTTGCTTGTTCCTCTCCAATCCGAAGTCCCAAGTTCAAAGTTCTAGTCCTAAATTTTTCTCCATCCAGAGTTTTGGTCCTTTAAAGTGTTATTTATAGGAAAATTTATATGATTAATCCTAATTGTTTAAGAAAACTAAAATTCATTAGGAAAAGAAACCAAAACCAAATAAAATTTGATTTTGAAAAAAATTGCATTGGAAAATTTTGCTGGCCAAAAAACTGTTGCGGGCTGCGAGGAAATTTGAGAGAAACTGCGTGGAAAATTGTGAGCTGGGCACGGCCAGCCAATTTCGCCGCAGGAAAGCCAGCCAATTTTGCCGTAGGAATTTCCTGTGGCAAAATGGCTTTGGCTATTTCGCCTGCAGGAACTTGTGGGTGAAATTGGCCTTGGCCAATTACTTTCGTCGATGAATTTTTCGTCGTCGATTTTTATTTTTATTTATTTATTATTTTTATTTTTTAAAAATTATAAAAAATAAATACTAAAATAAATATTATTTAATTAAAATAACATAAAATTATTTTAGACTATATAAAATATATTGGACCGAACTGGGTCAAAAATTAAGGGTCTACACATAGATTTTACATTTGTCAATTCCTTTAGAAAGAGTATTGTTAGGATGAAAAAATAATAAAAGTATTAATAAGAGATGTTTCTTTTCCTTCTATAATTTGTTATCACCTTTTGCTATTGTGTTTATTTATTCTATCCATATTTGGTCAAATACTTAAAATAGTGCACATAGAACAATTTTAATATTAATTATACTTTATTAAATTAGGGAACAACCAAACATAAAGCTAGCATACATAAATTCACTCCTGTTGCCAACTAGCCCTTTCAGGTTTTCTAATTGACAATTTTCTCTCGCTTAGCACTAATTGTTGCCTAACCCGCCCTTTTTGATTTTCAGAACTAGCAGACTACTCTAACTTTTGCCTAGGCCGCCCTTTTGGGTATTCAACCTAGCGAGCTCTCTTTTTTTTATATGCATAAAATCTCTTCAACCTGTCAATGTTCACTGGCTCGCTAAACTCGTTCTCGTGCATGTCTAATAACTTCACTGTACCCTTGTTCATGACTTGTTTCACAACATATGGCCCTTCCCAGCTAGGCCTAAATTTTCCTCTTGGATCAGATACGTTAGGCTTACATTGTTTCAACACTAAATCCCTGACTCTGACTTTTATGATCTTAACCCTTCTATTTTAGGCCCGAGCTATCTTCCTTTGATATAGTTGATGATGATACAATGCTTTTAACCTTCTTTCCTCTAATAAAGCCAACTGCATGAATCTGCTTACTACCCACTCCATCTCAGGCAGTTTAGCTTCCAAGACCACTCTCAATGACTTGATCGCAATTTCAATTGGCAACACTGCTTCCATCCTGTAAACCAAAGAGAACGGTGTCATTCAAGTCAGTGTTTGCATACTTGTTCTATATCCCCCACAAAGTAAAAGGAAGCATCTCTGACCAATCCCTGTATGTCTTGGTCATCTTGGACAAGATCTGCTTAATTGTGTTATTGATTGCTTCTACTGCACCATTGGCCTTTGGTCTATAAGGAGAGGATCGGTGATGATGGATTTGGTACTTCGAGAATAAGTCCTTAACTGCACCTTGAAACTAAACCCCATTATTTGATATCACACTGTGTGGGACCCCATACATGCAGATGAGATTCTTTTCAACAAATCTAGCCATTTGACTTACCCCCAATTTGTTGAAGGATTCGGGTTTGACCCATTTTGAAAAATAATCTACTACTACTACAATAAAACGGTGACCTTTTGAGGCTGTCAGATGTATCTCTCCTATAATGTCAATCCCCCAAGTGGCAAAGGTCCAAGGTGAAGACATAGAATGCAATTCTTCAGGAGGCATGTGATTCAAATTACCATACATTTGACATTGCTGGCACTTCTTCACAAACTCAATACAATCTCTTTCCATGGTTAGCCAGTAGTAACCTTGTCGAATCATCTTTTTAACTAGGGCTAAACCACTCATGTGTGGATCACAACTTCCCGTGTGTATTTCTGACATAATATGCTCCCCTTCAGGCTTCCTCAAGCATCTCAAGTGCACCCTATCAAGCCATCTTCGATATAACTCTCCATGGAAGGTGATGTATTGTAAGGACTACCGCCTTATGGCTCTTCTTTCTTTCTTTGTCACCCCCAAAGGGTATTCCTTTTCCTACAAAAATTGTCTTATAGTATCATACCACGCATCATGGTTTGAATCAGTTTTCAGGATTGTCTTATATTCATAGCAAGGAGTTGATGAAGTTGTCAAAATTAGAGGCTTGAGGAATAAGTTGATAGGATTTTCCCATGTCGAAGCCAATGTGGCTAGGGCATCAGCCATCTGGTTTTCTTCTTTTGGTAGGTGTGTAAACTTGCACTCCTTAAAGTTCTTCTTTAGCATGGTCAAGTAATGGTGGTATGGTTTTAATTTCTCTTCTTTCAACTCTCACTCCCCATTTACTTAGGATACTACTAGCAATGAATCACCAAAGACTTCCACCTTATCTACCTTCATAATCATTAGGGTTTCCAAACCAAAGACACATGCTTCATATTTCACCATATTATTGGTTGCCCTAAATTTCAACTTCTTGGCTAAAGGGATAAGTTCCCCTTCGAGCAATTCTAGTATGACTCCCAAACTTGTTCCTTTCCTATTCACTACCCCGTCAAAATACATTTTCCATTCTTGTACTTCAATGGCCTCTAAATGTTCATTCAAAAATTACAAGACTACCTCTTCGCTATTCGATAATGGTTGTTGGGCCAGGAATTCTGCCACTACTCTACCTTTGATTTTTTTCCTGGTTACATACTCAATCTCAAATTCTTCCAATATTATCAACCATTATCCATACTTCCCAATCAAAGAGGGTGTCTCCCTTAAGTACTTTATTGGATCTAACCTGGAAATTGCTTGTACACTATAAGATTGGAAATAATGCCGCAACTTCTTAGAAGACCAAACAATAGCTATACAGGTCTTTTCAATGATACTATACTTAATTTCATAAGGTATGACCTTTCTACTCAAATAGTAAACTGCGTGCTCAATTACTGACTCGTCTGCTTGGGCTAGCATAGCTCCTATTGACACTTCTTCTACTGCTAAGTATAGAATTAAGGGTTTACTGGGTTTAGGTGGTTTCAACACAGGTGGATTCAGCAAATACTCCTTTATTCATTCAAAGACCTTTTGACACCGATTCTTTTTAAGCAATTTGAAGATAGGCTCACAGATTGTGGTGAGTTTTGCTATAAACCTGCTAATGTACTGCAATTTACCAATGAATCCCTGAACTTCTCTCTCCTTCTTGGGGGCTGGCATATCCCTGATTGCTTTAACTTTGTCAGGGTCAATCTCAATGCCATTTGGACCAATCACATGTCCCAATAATTTTCCTGAGGTAACCCTAAACACACACTTCTTCGGGTTTAATCTTAGCTTATTGTAGACCCTTAATTTTTGACCCATTCCAGTCCGTTATTTTTTATAGTCCAAAATAATTTGTGTGGTATTTTAATATTTATTTTAGTGAAATAAAATAATAATAATAAATAATAAATAATAAAATAGATAAAAAATAAATAATAAAAAATAAAAAAAAACAAATGAAAATGAAAATAAAAATAAAAATCGGCGACGAAAGTAATTGGACGAGATGGCCTTGGGCCATTTCGGCCTCAGGAGTTCCTGTGGGCGAAATGGCTTCTAGCTGCGTGCCGTAATTTTCCATGCAATTCCTCGCAGCTCTCACAGCCGGTTGCAATTTTTGCCAGCAAAATGTTTTCCAACACAATTTTTTTTCCGAAACCAAATTCTATTTGGTTTCGGTTTCTTTTCCTAATTAATTTGAGTTTCCTTAAACAATTAGAACTAGGCTTATAAAATTTCCTATAAATAACACTAAACAAACACAAAAAGGAAAAATAAACTTTAGGGGATTTGACTGGATTTTAAGGGGAGGGGACTTGGCAGTCAGGGGATTGGACTGGACTTTGGGAGAGAGAACTTTGAACTTTGGATCGGGGAGTACGACTTGAGATTTGAGAGGAATAAGCAAGCAAGCAATCAATCCATCAAAGGCAGCCATCTTGCCTTTGCCTTTTTTCATACGGAAAACAACTTTTTGGTGGAACCAACTACGCAGGTTTGATCCTTAATCATAAACTATTCATAGCTTTTTCTCTTTGATTCATACTAATAAACATACAAACCATTGATCTTTGAATATGTAATAATTCTTTTCTTTTGTTTCCAAAACCCTTAAATGATTTATTCTGTTTCTAAATACCTTAAAAATCCTAATTCGTTTCTTTTGTTTTCCAAAAATCTTAAATCGTTCCTTCTGTTTCCCCTAAAACTTAAGAACCCTAATTTTGTTTCTTCTAAAACTTAAGAACCCTAATTTATTTCTTCTAAACCTTAAAACCCTAGATTTTTCCTTCTATTTCCAAAAACCCTAAAAATACTTTTTTGTTTCTAAAAACCTTAAATCATTTTGTTTATTTCCAAAAGCTTTTAAAAACCCTAAATTGTTTTCTTCTAATTCTTTTCCAAAATTTCCAAATGTTTTGTTAAATATCCAAACTTTAAACCCACTTTACAGTTTCTAAAATCACAATTACTTTATAAAGCTCTACACTATTTTCTTCAAATCCAAAACCAAAATAGTAAACCCCAAACTAGTTAATCTAAACCCTAAGTTTTCTTAAACCCTAATCCTTAAAACCATAAAACCTTATAAACCTAAACATTCAAACTCATTACAGTAAACCCAAAACAACAATCCAGTAACCAAGAGCTATAAACCTAATGTTTTATTATTTTAAAACCTTAATTTCATAATGTTACCCCTAAACCCTAACTTGATTCATGAAACCCTAATCCCTTTCAATTCTCTTAAAACTTACAGTAGCCTAAACAAATGATAATAATAATAATAATATCCCAAAACCCTAAATGTTAATCAAAGAACTTTAAATAGAAACCGTAAACCCTAATTTGTATCTTTACTTGCTTTATTTTTAGATTTGATTATGTAGTCTATTATGTGCTTTGATGGTTGATTTATTTATTTTCAATGCTTGATTTATTTAATTTATCATGGATGGATGTTTACTTTCTATTTTGATTGATGCTTAATATCTTTGATGAATGATTTATTTAAGATGAATGGTTATTTTCTTCTATCGATTTATTTTGATTTCCAAATGTTGTAAGAGGTTGTAAGAGGTATGTTTCCACTTTTGGATACCTCATTAATTAATTTCTATGTAATTTAAATTGCTTTTATATTTTGGACCAATGTAAAGGACATGTTTCTTCCTTTTGGTGGGTGTCCTATTAGTTTTGACATGGATGATGTAAGGACATGTTTCCACCCTCGGATGGGTGTCCATTTATTTGTTTTGCTTGGACATTGCTTTGATTTTATTATAACGATGCTTTATTTCAATTATTGTGTGTAATATGGATAATATTGTTATATTTAAGAATTTTATAATGTTAAGACCAGTAAAGGAGGCCGGTTCCAATGAACAGGGCGTTGTGGGGTGCTGGGCCATTTCTCACCTTCCCCATACTTAACCAACTTTCCGAGGGGTTGGGGATTCCTTAGGAATCGAGTTGTGAGAAGGGATTTTTTCCTCCACTCCTGGTGGAATGGTTCTTGAGACTTCGGCACTATTTTGGCTCGGGGCCTTAGAGAACACGAACCTAAGTCTGGAGAAAATGGAGTCGCCACCCAGACGGGCAGGGAAAAAAGAAAGGGGTGGATGACTCGATTCCTAAGGAATCCCCAACCCCTTAATGGGTTCGGAAAGTTGGGTACGTGTGGGGAAGGTGAGAAATGGCCCAGCACCCCCACAATGCCCGGTTCATTGGAACCGGCCTCCTTTATAAGTCTTAATATTATAAAATTCTTAAATATAACAACATTATCCATATTACACACAATAATTAAAAGAAAGCATCATCATACTAAAATCAAAGCAATGTCCAAACAAAGCAAATAAATGGACACCCATCCAAGGATGGAAATATGTCCTTACGTTACATGCCTAGATAGGACACCCACCAAAAGGTAGAAACATGCCCTTTACATAGGTTCTAAAATAGAAAAGCAAATTAAATTACATGATGTTTAACTAATGAGGTACCCACCAAGTGGAAACATACCTCTTACAACATTTGGAAATCTAAATTAATTGATAAGAATAAATAATCATTCATCATAAATAAATCATTCATCAAAGCTATTAATCAAAATATAAAATAAACATCCATCCATGATAAATTAAATAAATCAGGTATTGAAATTAAATAAATTAAATGCCCACGGGCTCGTGTGATGATTTTTTCGTCGCCGATTTTTTTGACTCCGATTTTTATTTTTATTTTTATTTTTTGACTTTTATTTTTTATTAATAAAAATTATATACTAAAGCAAAAATTATTTAATAAAAATTATTTTGGACCAATTTAGACAACAAAAATCATTTTAGACTAAATAAAACATATTGGACTGGATTGGGTAAAAAATTAAGGGTCTATACGAGTCATCCACCCCTTTCTATTTCCTGGCCCATCTGGGTGGCGACTCTATTTTCTCCGGACATAGGTCCGTGGTCTCTAAGGCCCCAAGCCTAAATATTGCTGAAGTCACAAGAACCATTCCACCGGGAGTAAGGGCGAAAATCCCCGCTCACAGTGGCGACTCCAGTAGGCACAAGAGAAGTTGATTCCATTGGTCTTTTTATTATTCTATTCTTTCTTATAATGATATTATCCATTGCATCATATTAGATTGCAACGTGTGCATGAGTTAGGACGCCCGTGTTACCCGTGTTGTGTTATGTAAGGGATACCATACTTTCACTCAAGGTTTGGAGATCGAGCATGGCATAACCACTCATAGCCTCGTACCATTTGGTATATACTTGCAGTGGGAACCTAAGCCTTTTAACCCAAAGACTAAAGCTCATGTAATTGGCCTAGTTACTTTCCTTAGGTTTTACACCAAATTATTGTTGTTTGACTATGGTTAATTTATCTTAGCATAAATCATGGCTTATTTGGTTTGTTCTTTTTCTAATATGACCCAAGTACATTTCCAAGCTCAAATAATTTTTTTTTAAATCCAAAAGACCAAAGCTATCTTCAAAACATATCAAAATGGTCTTTGGATATAAAACTTTTCTAAAAACAAATCAAAAATTCTTTTGCTCATGGCCCAAATACTAAGCCCAAAATTCATTTTTTCTAAAATATTTTTACAAAGGGCTTAGAAATAAAATTATTTTTATCTAACCTTTTCTTGTAAAGAGCTTGCAAATTATTTAGGTCAATTACGAAATACCAAAAATCAATTATGAGCCTAGTTTATACTAAGAATAATTAATAATGGGCTTGTTTTTTGCATAAACCATTAGTTAACTTTTTTAAGTGAGAAATCCATCTATAATAAACCTCTTAATTTAGTTTTAATCCAATATAGCATAAAAGCTACTTTAGTTGGATAAATGGATTAAAAGCTAATTAATGGGAATTATCATAAATTGATTTCCATTTTTGAAAATATAACTACTAGTTGAAACATTCGAGGGAAATATTCAAAACAAGATACCCCATGCTAGTATTTTGTTAACCATTTACCTAGGAAAAGAGACTCGCCATTCGTGTATGGATGTTATAAGGTTGGAAGGAACGTCCTAATTATCTTTCTTTGTTGATTGTTTGTGCATAAATGCATACATTTGCATCTCATATCATTGATCCTTTCTGGCTCATAGCCCTGGATTACGACAGTTCAAAAGCTTACAACAATCAGACCTACCCCAGAGACGAAGAATCTAGCAACGACTCAATCTCTTGCTCACCAAAAGCAATGGAGCCAGAACAAATTCAAAGAATGGTAGATGAAGCCCTCAAAGCCAAGATGGAAGAAATAAAAGAGACCCTAGATGAGACCATTAAGAAACAATTGACAGCAATTTTAGAAAATCATGCTGAAGCATCTGCTATCACCAAGAAGCCAAAAGACAAAGTGAAGACTAAAGTTGGTGAAGTAGCTTTTGATGATGATAAGGTGATAATTGATGATGATGATTGGGCTCAATACTACCAAGATCCTCAAGATAAAAAGGAGCCGAAGGTTTTTGAGAAGCAATATTGAAAAGACTGAGATGTCTGATGTTGAGAAGATGATTGCTGATTTAGAAAAAGAAATTTGAGAAGAAGTTGAAAGCCAAAGAAATGTCCAAAGTTGACAAATAATTTGAGTTAGACGAAGAAGTTCCGTACAAATTCAAGATGCAATCCTTTGCTAGATACAATGGCACCGAAAATCCTCATCTCCATGTGAAGCAGTATATCACTGCTATGCAGTCTGCCTGAGCTACTAAGGCCAAACTCTAAGATATTGCATGCTCTCATTGGACCCTGTTGTCCAAAATTGGTTCAACACCTTGGAGGAAAGTACTCAAAAAGATTAGAACATGTTGTACAAGGCTTTCATTCAGCAATATGGGTATAATGTCGAGCTTGAAGTTACCTTAATAGAAGTTGAGTCCATTAGATAAAGGCCAAATGAGAATTTTGTGGACTATGTGAAAAGATGGAGAAATAAGGCTGCTTTACTCAAGAAAAGGCCCTATAAATCTGATCAAATAAGGATGATCATCGAAGGTGTCCTGCCCAAACTCATTGAAAGGCTGTCTCACACCCTTATAAGGGACTCCAAAGATCTTGTCCAAGCTAGTCTACAAATTAAAGAGTGGGAAACGGAGAAGAATCACTTTTAAATAAAAAGGAATGAGAAAGGGAACTACCAATCGGGCAATTAAAGCACATAAAAAGAAGTTGATGTTAATGCCATTAGTCAAGGAGGAATAAGGCAGTTTTCAGAACTAGGGAAGCCACTGTCTTGGGTTCTCAACCCTTGGCTCCTCATCCTTTGCCTAATCCTCTTCCACCTAACTTTGAAATTAATGCATTTTTCCAATTCCACCAAAGGCCTGGTCATGAAATGGACAATTGCATGAAGTTGAGGCATGAGATCCAGAATTTAATTGATAATGGCAAGTTGCCTGAGCCGGACAAGCCCAATACCAAAGGTAATCCATTTCCAAGGTTCAACAGGGTGCCACCACAAGCAACCTTCATGGTAGGAAAAGGATTAGAAGAAGATTTTATTTTATCATCCTTTCAAGATGGAAATATTGAAGATGTGAAAGGAAAAGAAGCTTGAACTCAACAAACTTTCCTTAGCTTGAATGTTGATTTTCAATTTTACTTTCTTTAATATTTAATTTGAACAATTATGTTTTTCAAGTTTAAATTTGTTTGAATAAATCACATTCATCAAAAGTTTTGTTGGTCTTTGTTCATTTTGGTGCTCAACCAATGAGGAATCTAGCTTGATGTTCATAAATAAACGTGTCTAGGCATCATGACTTGAATGGCTTTAATAGATAAGAGAATTGCTCTATAGCATTGAGTTGTGTATGCTTACTTAGAGAGGGCTCCTGCATAATTACCTTTGTCTAGGTCCTAGTCAGTCTTAGAAAATGCTTTGACAAACTTTTGAAGTGAAATTGAACTCTGCTTATTTAAGAGAGAGATGATCTAGGCATTGTTTGACGAGCCAACAACTAGTATCCACCCAATTAAATATCAATCCCTAGCCATCCCTTTGAGCCTTCATAAAATTTTAGCTTTCTTTTCATTGGCATATAACCCCAAAAAGCTACCCTAAGCTGTTGTGATACTTTTGACAAGTCTTACGGCCACTAAGGTGAAGAGGCAAGAAGATCAAAGAATGGAATGCATAGCCAAGACTGTAAGGATAGTTGATGTTATCAAGATCATAAGGGTAGTTGAAGTTCACCTAATATCACCAATCTATCAAGATAACATTAGAGTAACAAATGATTTATCCCTGTTAAAGGAGATTTACCACTCATCCATTATTGGAAACCTAAGTTGGTACAAACAAGACAACTTTGTTTGAGCTAAAAAAAAGAAAAAGAAAGAAGAAAAAGGAAAAAAAAAGAAAGAAAATAAAATAAAATAAAATGAAAAAAGAAGGAAAAAAAGATGGAAAAAGAAAAGAAGAAAAAAGAAAAAAAAGGAAAAAAAGAAAAAAGAAGAAAAAATATAAAACCTAAAACGGTTCAGAAAACCAACCAAGTTCTCTTTTACCTAAAGCAACAAAAGGCTTCCATTTGGCTCATATGGACAGTTTGACTTGAATTGCTCCAACCCAACCAAAGACTCGATCAAAATCAAAGAAAAAGGAGAAGGACATTTCAGTTCTTGAAAGTTCTATACTTGACAGTCCTATAAGGTAGAAGGACAAAATGATAAAATGCTCAAAGAAAGGGAAGAGTGAGAAAAATAAAAGGACGAAGAAGAAAAGAAGCAAATTTGGGTACCAAACATTTTGCAAGGACAAAAAATGTCCTAATCAAGATCCAAATTAATGCAAGAAGATAGAAGAAATTTGGAATCTAGAAAGATTGCTCCCAACTGTCTAAAGTTCCAACAAGAAATTTGTAGTGTGAGGATTTGTCCATTGTGTCACACAAGCTCCAATCTCAAAATGGCCTTCACTTAAACCTGTTTCCCTTATCGCATTTCAAGCCTATCAAAGACCTGCTGATCTCTCTTGGTAGGTAGAGTCTATTAGTGGAGATAGTCTGAAAAAGCATGCATATGAGATAGATGATATTTAATTCAATGAGACCTTTGGCCAAGTAATGTGTATGTGCCTATCTGAAATGCAATAATTCTTGCTTAAATAGAAATGATTCTTGAGTTTAGTACTGTAACTAGGGTTGTCATGTTATAGATATGTTAATTTGGAAAAATCAAGTCCTGAGGTACATTGAAATTAATTTGGCAAAGCCAACATTTGATTTCAAAATTAAAATTCAAAATTAAAAATAAAAATTTTTTTGTCATACAAAGCCTTCAAGTTAAGAGGACTATGTTGAACTATCGAATCTCGAAAGACACATTTGCAAAGTAAATGATTATTGGCAAGGTCAAGAAGAAGCTACCAATTGGCAAGCTGAAACATAGTTTGAAATGGATGTATCTCTGACTCTACTACTTGGAGTCTCCACCACTCGTGTTTTCAACATCTTGAATATAAAAGCCACAAATGCAAAGCTTTTGATCCTTCCAATACAACACTTGAACGAGCGTCAAAAAGGAACCAATGAGAACACTTCTGCTGATCACCTAGGACTGTGAGTCGATGGAACAAATGTAAGTATTATTTAGGTATATCATGCATACATGAGCATATCACATTGCACTTTCTTGTCTTGCATTGTTTATTCTTTATCAAAGTGAACAGCAAACACCCTGTGAAGTAAACAATCAAAAGAAGATATCAAATTACGGGGGGCATGGAAAGCCCATTGCTTGAGAAAGCTCCATCAATTTTGCAAAGAGAAGAAATGCGTGCTTGTACGAAAAACTAGACAACAAAAACATCAATCAGAGCTTGCATAGAAAAATCATGGGTTTGGGCCTACACAGGGGGCAAAGTTACTCCTTTTCAATTTTTTGAGTTTATATATAAAACATTTTCAAATTCACTTGCAAATATTTCGCCACGCAAGGGGCATGAGAGGATATAAGGTCCAATTAAAAATAGCTGAATTTTTGAAAAAAGGAAGAACAAAAGAATGGAACATTAGAACTCTCAAAAGAATGAAGATGCAAATGACAAAAGATCAGTCCATCTAAAAGAGCTGAAGCAAGGGTAAAGACTCGATTTCCAATGGATAAAGATCCATGTTTCAAGGGTAAAGACCGATCTCTAATTGATAAAGATCCACTTTCAAGGGTAAATACCCGACCTTCAGTGGATAAAGATCCATGTTTCAAGGTTGAAGACCCGATCTCCAATGGATAAAGATCCATGTTTCAAGGGTGAGAACCCCAAGTCTAAAGGATGAAGATCCATTTTCAAGGGTGAAGACCCAATCTTAAAGGATAAAGATCCATTTTCAAGGGTGAAGACCCGATCTCAAAGGATGAAGATCAATTTTCAAGGGTGAAGACCCGATCTCAAAGGATGAAGATCCATTTTCAAGGGTGAAGACCCGATCTCAAAGTATGAAGATCCATTTTGAGGGTGAAGAACCACAATGCATAGAATAGCCGGAGCAGTAAGACTTCTCAACTGATAAAAGGTTAGTCAAACTCAGTCTTGGGTCCAAGCACCCAAATTCAATTCAGTCTCGGGTCCAAGTACCCATTCTCGGGTCCAAGTACCCAAATAAAATCAGTCTCAGGTCTAAGTACCCATTCTTGGGCCTAAGTACCCAAATCAAATCAAACTCGAGTCTAAGTACCCAATCTTGGGTCCAAGTAACCAATCTCGTGTCCAAGTACCCATTCTCGAGTCCAAGTACCCAAATCAAATTAGACTTGGGTCCAAGTATCCAATCTCGGGTCCAAGTACCCAAATCAAATCAATCTCGGATCCAAGTACCCAATCCTGGGTCTAAGTACCCAAATTCAATCTAGTCTTGGGTCCAAGTACCCAAATTTAATCTAGTCTCGGGTCCAAGTACCCATTCTCGGGTCCAAGTACCCAAACCAATTAAAGCTCGGGTCCAAGTACCCAAATCAAAATCAAGCTCGGGTCTAAGTACCCAAATCAAATTCATTCTCGGGTCCAAGTACCCAAATAAAATTCAGTCTCGAGTCCAAGTAACCAATCTCGGGTCCAAGTACCCAAATCAAATCAATCTCGAGCCAAGTACCCAATACCGAGTCCAAGTACCCAATCCCGGGTCCAAGTACCCAAATCAAATTTAGTGTCAAGTTTAAGTACCCAATCTCGGGTCCAAGTACCCAATTCCGGGTGCAAGTACCCAAATTCAATCTAGTCTCGGGTCCAAGTACCCAAATCAAGTTCAGTCTCAGGTCCAAGTACCCAAAACAAATTCAAGTAACCATCTCATCAAAATTAAGTCTTATTGCTTTTCACTCTCTTTTACTAAAGTCTCAGATCGTTCAAGCAGGGGGCAAACTGTAGACCCTTAATTTTTGGGGGGGTAAATAAAAATAAAATTAATAATAAAAAAATAAATAAACAAAAATAAATAATAAATAATAAATAATAAAAAATTAAACAAATAAAAATAAAAATAAAAATCGGCGATGGAAAATTCGGCAATGAAAAAAATCATCGCCGAAAGTAATTGGACAAGATGGCCTTGGGCCATTTTTCCCGCAGGAGTTTCCCGTGGGTGAAATGGCTTATGGCCGCGCCCCACAATTTTCCACGCAATTCCTCGCATCTCTCGCAGCCCGTCGTAATTTTTGCCAGCGAAATTTTTTCCAACGCAATTTTTTTCTGTAACCAAATTCTATTTGGTTTTGGTTTCTTTTCCTAATTAATTTGAGTTTCCTTAAACAATTAGAACTAGGCTTATAAAATTTCCTATAAATAATACTAAAAAAACACAAAAAGGAAAAAAAAAACTTTGGGGGATCTGACTCGATTTTAATGGGAGGGGACTTGGCAGTCAAGGGATCGGACTGGACTTTGGGGGAGAGAACTTTGAACTTTGGATTGGGGAGTAGGACTTGAGATTTGAGAGGAATAAGCAAGCAAGTAATCAATTCATCAAAGGCAGCCATCTTGCCTTTGTCTTTGTTCATCCAAAAAATAACTTTTTGGTGGAACCAGCTATGCAGGTTTGATCCTTAATCATAAACTATTCATAGCTTTGTTTCTTTGATTCATACTAATATACATACAAAACATTGATCTTTGAATATGTAATAATTCGTTTCTTTTGTTTTCAAAAACCTTAAATGATTTCTTCTGTTTCTAAATACCTTAAAAAACCTAATTCGTTTCTTTTGTTTTCCACAAATCTTAAATTGTTCCTTCTGTTTCTCCTAAAACTTACAAACCCTAAATCTGTTTCCTTTAAAACTTATGAACCCTAATTTATTTCTTCTAAACCTTAAAACCTTAGATTTTTCCTTCTATTTTCAAAAACCCTAAAAAATACTTTTCTGTTTCTAAAAACCTTAAATCGTTTTGTTTATTTCCAAAAGCTTTTAAAAACCCTAAACTGTTTTCTTCTAATTCTTTTCCAATATTTCCAAATGTTTTGTTAAAACTCTACACTATTTTCATTAAATCCAAAACAAAAATAGTATACCCCAAACTAATTAATCTAAACCCTAAGTTTTCTTAAACCCTAATCCTGAAAACCTTAAAACCTTCTAAAACTAAACATTAAAACTCATTACAGAAAACCTAAAACAACAATCCAGTAACCATGAGCTATAAACCTAATGTTTTATTATTTTAAAACCTTAATTTCATAATGTTACGCATAAACCCTAACTTGATTCATGAAACCCTAATCCCTTTCAATTCTCTTAAAACTTATAGTAGCCTAAACAAATGATAATAATAATACTAAAATCCCAAAACCCTAAATGTTAATCAAAGAACTTTAAATAGAAATCGTAAACCCTAATTTATATCTTTACTTGCTTTATTTTTAGATTTGATTACGTAGTCTATTATGTGCTTTGATGGTTGATTTATTTATTTTCAATGCTTGATTTATTTAATTTATCATGGATGGATGTTTACTTTCTACTTTGATTGATGCTTAATATATTTGATGAATGATTTATTTATGATGAATGGTTATTTTCTTCTATCGATTTATTTTGATTTCCAAATGTTGTAAAAGGTATGTTTCCACTTTGTGAATACCTCATTAATTAATTTCTATGTAATTTAAATTGCTTTTATATTTTGGACCAATGTAAAGGACATGTTTCTTCCTTTTGGTGGGTGTCCTATTAGTTTAGACATGGATGATGTAAGGACATGTTTCCATCCTCGAATGGGTGTCCCTTTATTTTTTTTGCTTGGACATTGCTTTGATTTTAATATAACGATGCTTTATTTCAATTATTGTGTGTAATATGGATAATATTTTTATATTTAAGAATTTTATAATATGAAGACCTATAAAGGAGGCCGGTTCCAATGAACCGGGCGTTGTGGGGTGCTGGGCCATTTCTCACCTTCCCCACACATACCCAACTTTCCAAACCCATTAGGGGGTTATTGATTCCTTAGGAATCGAGTCATCCACCCCTTTCTTTTTCTCGGCCCATCGGGGTGGCTGCTCCATTTTCTTCGGACTTAGGTCCGTGTTCTCTAAGGCCCCGAGCCTAAACAGTGCCGAAGTCACAAGAACCATTCCACCAGGAGTGGGGGCGAAAATCCCCGCTCACACTTATACTTCAATGATCTATCGAAGAATAATTCTAAGTTTGGAAGTGTTGTTCCCTTGTATTTGATTTCACCATCATATCATCAACATATACTTTCACTTCTTTGCGTATCATGTCATGAAATAATGTGGTGGCCTTCCTTTGGTAGGTTGCTCCAGCATTCTTTAACCCAAATGACATTACCCTATAGCAAAATATACCCCATGTAGTAATAAAAGCAGTTTTGGCCTTATCTTCTTGGGACATTAACACTTGGTTGTGTTAGGAAAATCCATCTACGAATGAGTGCAACACATTAGAAGTTGCACTATCAATGAGAACATCTATATGGGGTAAAGGAAAATCATCTTTAGGGGAAGCCTTGTTTAAATCTCTATAGTCTACACAGACCCTAATTCTTCCATCTTTCTTTGGCACGGGTACTAAGTTGGCTAGCCAATCTGGATAATCTATCACTTCAAGAAACTTTACTTGTATTTGTTTAATGACCTCTTCTTTAATCAATTTGGCCCATTCTGGCCTCAAACGCTTAAGCTTTTGTTTGACAGGTTTCATGTGAGTGTAAGTAGGAATCAGATGTTCGGCTATGTCTCGATCTATTTCAGGCATATCCTCATAATATCAAGCAAATACTTCTTCATATTTTTTAAATATTTTTTCAAATCTCTCTCTCTCATCAGGAGTAAGGTTAGATGTTGTGCTAATATTTTTAGGATTTATGGTTGTTCCCAAATTTAATGATTGTGTATCAACAGAGTTAATGTTAAAGATGCACATGTAACCACTATTTGAATGTATGCAACCATCAGGAGAAACATAACACAAGTACGCAAAATTAGACTTTATTGCATTCATTTTAGAAAAGAAAACATCATCATCCTCATATAAAGTAGACAAATTAAAATCAAAATCAAAATCACTATTCTCAAAATTATAAAGTAGAACATCTTCAAACATCTCTTCAACCAGGGCAGCAATCTCCTTTGGAGTTTTCTCAGCTTTTAGGACAACTTCCTTCTTCCTTTTCGGATTGGCTCCTTGTCAGCTGGCATGATGATCTCTTTCTTCACTTATTCCACTAACTCAGCAACATCAACAAACATTTTAAAACTCGGGATCAACTTTCCCATGAACATGATTGGCTCGAGCTTTCATTGGAGTGGTCCCATGTCTGGAGCTATGACAAAGGTTTCTTCAAGTGGTGGGAAGCTTATCTTCTCATTCTTCTTTGGATGAACATCTTTTCTAGCTTCTTCATACCCTAACCCTTTCTTGGAAGTTTGAGTATTATAATCTAGAAGCTTTATCACACTGGCCTTGCCCTTTCCAAGACCAGCTCTGGGAAGGTAGCTCATGTTCTTCATCATGTTCAAGACCTTAGAGTCCAGTACTTAAAAACCATTGAGTGGCCTCTTAATGATTAGAGAATTAACAACCTCATTATCCTCGGCCTCGATGACCACCGTCTCATCTCCATTAGGGAACTTGAATTTTTAAAGAAGGGTGCAAGGAACTCCACCAAGAGGATGGAACCATGGTCATCCCAAAAGTAGAGCAAAAGTAACAGGTATGTCCAAAACAATATATTCCACAATAGATTCAATTGGACCAACCTTTACAGCAGCTTTGAAAATCCCTTCAGCATGCCTCTTGGTGTTGTCATAAGCCCGAATGGTTACCTCGGTTGGGCCCAGATCCCTCGTTGACATAGCTAGCTTTGGCAATATTTTAAGTGGACAAACATTTATGGCAGACCCATCATCAACATTACATATGGAGTCATTTTTCCTTTGATTTCCACTTTAATAAAGAGAGGGCGGATGTGATCTATCCCCTCTTTCGGTAAATCTGCATCTGAGAAAGATATCATTCCCATGTCAACTTTGCTCTTCTTTTGAACCTCTTCACACTTCATTACTCCAAATTTTGTGAAGTTAATCAGTTCCTCTGGTGTTATAGAGGTGAAAATTGGCATAATAGCCAAGGCCTTGGCCATAGTTTCACGGTGCTTTTTAAAAGTGGCCAATAAGTCCCAAATGCTAACACTTGCTTGGGTTCTCTTCAACTGCTTAAGCACAATATCATCTTCCTCTTCTTTGTTCTCCACTTTAGCTTCCTTTCCTTTCTTAGCTTCTACCTCCTTTGGTGGTGGCCTTGCATAAGCCTTACCATATCTAGTGTTCATTACTTCATCTTCTTCAGGCTCAGACCAGGACCATTCCTCCTTCTTGGGTACAAGATCGTCATTACTATCGCTTGAATCCCAAAACTCATTCACAACACAGATTACCACTTCTTTTCCAACCACAGTTTGTTCAATTTTGCTAAACACCACTTCTTCTTTGGTTGCTTCTTCATCCACATCTTGAAAAGAAGATACGACAAAACTTTCGTGCAAACCTCCTCCAATCATGAAGGTTGCTGGTGGCGGTACTCTATTGAACCTTGGCAATGGATTGTCTTTAGTGTTTGGCTTGTTAGGCTCTGGCAGCTTCCCATTATCAATCAAATTCTGGATCTCATGCCTCAACCTCACACATCTATCCATGTCATGCCCTTGCATTTGGTGAAATTGACAAAATGCCTTAGTGTCAAAATTAAGTGGGAGAGGGTTAGGCAAAGGATGAGGATTTAAGGGTTGTAACAATCCCTTGTTTTGTAGCTTATTGAGGGCACAAGACATCGGCTTCCCTAATTCTGAAAACTGCCTTCTTCCCCCTTGGCTAGTAGCATTAACACCAACTGCCTTTGGCATGCTTTGGTTACCATACTGGTAGTTTCCTTTCTCATTCTTTCTTATTGAAAAGAGGTTCTTCTCTCTTTCCCACTCTTTAATTTGTAGATAAGCTTGTAAAAGGTCTTTAAAATCCCAAATGAGTGTATGAGACATCCTTTTGTAAAGGCTAGGTAACACTCCTCTCACAATCATTCTAATTTGATCAGATTCATCAGGCCTTCTCTTGAGCAAAGCAGCCTTATTCTTCCATCTATTCATATAGTCCACAAAATTCTCATTTGGCCTTTGTCTAATGGACTCAACTTCCATTAAAGTAACTTCCAACTCGACATTGTATCCATATTGTTGGATGAAGACCTTGTATAGCATATCCTAACTCTTTTATGTGCCATCATCTAAGGTATTGAGCCAATTTTAGATAATAGGGTCCAATGAGAGCATGAAGTACCTTAGAGTTTGAGCCTTAGTAGCTCGAGCAGACTGCATCGCAGTGATATACTGCTTCACATGGAGGCGAGGATTTTTTATTCCATCAAACTTTACAAAGGATGTGTGAGCAGGGATTTTTGCCCCCACTCCCGATGGAATGGTTCTTGCAACTTCAGCACTGTTTAGGCTTAGGGCCTTAGAAAACATGGGCCTAAGCCCAGAGAAAATGGAGTCGCCACTCGAATGGGCAGGGAAAAAGAAGGGGTGGATGACTCAATTCCTAAGGAATCCCCAACCCCCTAATGGGTTTGGAAAGTTGGGTACGTGTGGGGAAGGTGAGAAATGGCCCAGCACCCCCACAATGCCCGGTTCATTGGATCCGGCCTCCTTTATAGGTCTTAATATTATAAAATTCTTAAATATAGCAACATTATCCATATTGCATGCAACAATTAAAATAAAGCATCATTATATTAAAAATCAAAGCAATGTCCAAACAAAGCAAATAAATGGATACCCATCCGAGGATGGAAACATGTCCTTACATCGTTCATGTCTAAACTGGATAGGACACCCACTGAAAGATGTAAACATATCCTTTACATTGATCCAAAATATAAAAGCAATTTAAATTACATAAAATTTATCTAATGAGGTACCCAATAATGGAAACATACCTCTTACAATTTGAATACTAAAACAAACAAATAATAATCATAATAATAAAGAAAATATCCATCCGTGATAAATTAAATAAATCAAGCATTAAAATTAAATAAATCAACCATCAAAACATATAAAAAAAAACTTCATAATCAAATCTGAAATTAAATAAAGCAAGTAAAGATATAAATTTAGGTTTATGTCTCAATTTAGGGTTTTGGAATTTTGGAATTACTACTATTATTATTTAGGCTACAATGAGACTTTTTGGAAAAATGGAATGCATTAGGGTTTTATAAATTTAATAAAGTAGTAAGGGTTTTGGTTAATCAAATTAAGGTTTAGGGCTAACATCATGAAATTAGGGTTTTGGAACCTTAAGACATTAGGGTTTATAATTTTAAAAGATTGGGATTAGGGTTTAAGATTTTTTAGGTTTACTGGAGAAAAGATTTATGAGATTTATTTGATTTGGGCTTAAGGGTTTGTTAGGTTTTCTGGATGGGGGTTTGAAAAATGAGGTTTTGGTATTTTGGAATTAAATTATGGTTTTCTTGGATTGAGTTTTAAAAAGATTAGGGTTTAGGAAAATTAAGGCATTAGGACACTAGGGTTAGGGTTTTTGAGAATTCATAAGATAGTTTAGGGTTTTATATATTTTGGAAAACATATTCAATCTTAGGATTTAAGAGAATATTTTAGAGTTTTATAGAAATAATTAAGATTAAAGTTTTTAGAAACTGTAAAGAAGTTTAGGGTTTAGAGAATTAAGAAGATAGTTCGGGGTTTTTGGATTTCTCAGGATATTTTAGCTATTGGATGAAACAATAATAAGTAGAATGTATAATTATGGTTTATCAATTTATACTATTGAATCAAAGAGATAACAAAAATAAACAAATGAAAAATGAGTAAGAACAAAAATGATATAACAATTGAATGTTTAAGCAAATTCAAGATTAAGACACAAAACCTGCATTGAAGGATCCTCCAAATTATTTTCTGGATGAACAATAACAAAGGCAGTAGTATTGTTGCCTTTGATGGATTGATTATTTCATGATTGATACTTGTTGCTAATTCTTTTTTCCGTCTTCTGCCTTTTCTGGTTTCAATCTTTCTTAATCTCAATGGTCGCTCTTTGCTTTTTCTTTTATTTAGGGTTTTTCGTGTTCTGTCTCCTCCCCCCCTTTTTTCTTGTTTTAATGTGGTATTTATAGGAAAATAAAGAGTCCTAATCCTATTTTAATAAGGAAATACCAATTGTTTAGGGAAAATTAGAAAAGTGGGTAAAACAATGTTTGGTCAAAAAATCGACAGTGCGTGGGCTGTCGGGCCCATGGGCTACACTGGCAAAAATGGGTACAGTGGGCCAATTCATGCAAGAGCTAGCTGTGGTGAATTGCGCAGTGCCCAATTTGCCCCCAGATTGCCATTTGCGGCGAGTTGGGGACTGCCCAATTCGCCGCAGATAATTTCTGCAGCTAAATGGGCTGCCGCGCAGCCGTCCGATTTTTTATTTTTTTCATTTTTCATTTTTTTATACTTTTATATTTTTTATTTTTATTAAAAATTACTATTAAATATTATTAGTAATTAAAATATTATTAAAATAAATAAAATATCACAAAAATTATTTTGGACTATCGAATTTGAATGTGTCAAAAATTAAGGGTCTACAGTTTGCCTCCTGCTTGAACGATATGAGACTACGAAAAGAGAGAGTGAAAAGCAATAAGATCTTTGACTGATTTTTTATGACGATGGGTACATGGATTTGATTTGGGTACTTAGATCCGAGATTGGGTACTTGGGCCTAAGACTGAATTTGATTTGGGTACTTGGGCCAGAGATTGGGTGCTGGACCCGAGACTAGATTGAATTTGGGCACTTGGACCCGGGATTAGGTACTTGGACTCGAGATTGGGTACTTGGGCCTGAGATTGGGTACTTGGATCCTAGATTGAATTGATTTGGGTATTTGGACTCGAGATTGGGTACTTGGACCCGAGATTGGATTGAAGTACTTGCACCTGGGATTGATTCGATTTGGGTACTTGGACCCGAGATTGATTTGATTTGGGTACTTGGACCCGAGAATGGGTACTTGGACACGAGATTGAATTTGATTTGGGTACTTGGACCGAAGATTGGATTGAATTTGGGTACTTGGACCCGAAATTGGTTTGATTTGGCTGACCTTTTATCAGTTGAGAATTTTGGCATAACTGGTTGTTCCATTTTATGAATTGTAGGCCTTTACCCACCAAAAATAGATCTTTATCTATTGGAAATTAGGTCTTTAACCTAGGAACATGGATCTTTATCCATTGGAGATTGGGTCTTTACCCGTGAAACATGGATCTTCTATCCATTGGAAATCGGGTCTTTACCCTTGAAATATGGATCTTTATCCATTTGAAATCGGGTCTTTACCCTTGAAACAAGGATCTTTATCCTTCGAACTTTGGGTTTTTACCCTTTGAAATATGGATGTTTATCCATTTGAAATTGGGTCTTTACCCTTGAAACAATGATCTTTTATCCATTGTAAATCAGGTCTTTACCCTTGAAATATGGATCTTTATCCATTTGAAATCGGGTCTTTACCCTTGAAACAAGGATATTTGTCCTTCAGACTTTGGGTCTTTACCCTTTGAAATATGGATCTTTATCCATTTGAAATTGGGTCTTTACCCTTGAAACATGGATCTTCATCTTTTGAGATCAGGTCTTCACCCTTGGAACATGGATCTTTATCCATTGGAGGTTGGGTCTTTACCCTGGCAAAAGCTCTTTTAACTGAACTGATCTTTTGTCTTTTGCATCTTCATTCTTTTGATAGTTCTAATGTTCCATTCTTTTGTTCTTCCTTATTGCAATAATTCAGCTATTTTTAATTGGACCTTCTATCTTCTCCTGCCCCTTGCGTGGTGAAATATTTGCAAGTGAGTTTGAAAATGTTTTATGTATAAACTCAAAAAATTGAAAAGGAGAAACTTTGCCCCCTTTGTAGGCTCAAACCCATGATTTTTCTATGCGGGCTCTGATTGATGTTTTTGTTGTTTAATTCTTCATACAAGCACGCATTTCTTCTCTTTGTAAATTACTGAAACTTTCTCTGGTAATGGGCCTTCTATGCCCCCTGATTTGATATCTTCTTTTGATTGTTTGCTTCACAAGGTGTTTGCCGTTTACCTTAATAAAGAATAGACAATACAAGACAAGAAGGTGCGATGTGATATGCTCATGAATGCCTGATATGCATGAAAAATACTCACAGTGGTTTCATCGGCTCACAGACCGAGGTGTTCAACAGAAGTGTTCTCATTGGTTCCTTTCATATACTTGTTCAGGTCTTGCATTGGAATGATAGAAAGCTTTGCATTTATGGCTTTTATCTTCAAGATGTTGAGAACATTAGTGGTGGAGATCCCAGGCAGCAGAGTTAGGGATTCATCTATTTCAAACTATGTCTCAACATGTCAGTTGATAGCTTCTTCATGACCTTCCCAATAATAATTTCCTTTGCCCAATGTGTCCTTTGGAGGTTCAACATACTTCCCTTAACTTGAAGGCTTTGTACGACAAAACTCTTTTTTTTTATTTTTTTTTAATTTTAAAATCAAATGTTGGCTTTGCCAAATTAATGTCAATGCACCTCAGGACTTGATTTTCCAATTTAATATATCTATAACGTGACAACCCTAGTTACCATACTAAACTTAGGAATTATTTCTATTTAAGCAAGAATTGTTGCACTTCAGATAGGCACATACACATTACTTGGCCAAAGGTCTCATTTGAGTTTAAATATTGTCTATCTCATATGCATGCTTATCCAAACTATCTCTGCTAATAGACTTTACCTACCAAGAGAAATCAACAGGTCTTTAATAGGCTTGAAATGGGGTCTATAATGGACATGGGTTAAATGAAGGCCATTTGTAAGTTGGAGCCGATGTGACACAATGGACAAACCTTCACACTACAAATTTCTTGTTTGAATTTTAGGTAGCTTGGAGGCAATCTTGCTAGACTCCAAATTCCTTCTATCTTCTTGGCATTAATCTGGATCTTGATTAGGACAGATTTTTTTTGTCCTTGCAAAAACGTTTGATTCCCAAATTCATTTTTTTTCTTCTTCTCCCTTTTCTTTATTTTTCTTACTCTTCCCTTTTCTTTATTTTCCTTACTCTTCCCTTTCTTTGAGCTTTTCATCATTTTGTCCTTCTTCCTTGTAGGACTGTTATGTACAGAACTTTCAAGCACTAGATGGTCTTTCTCCTTTTCCTCTGATTTTGATCTTTAGTTTGGTTGGACCAATTCAAGTCAAAATGTCCTTATAAACCAAATGGAAGCCTTTTGCTGCTTTAGGTAAAAGATAACTCAATTGGCTTTCTGAACCGCCTTTTTAGGTTTTATTTTCTTTTTTATTTTCTTTATTTTCTCTTTTTTCTTTTCTTTTGTCTTCTTTTCTTCACTTTTTTTTTTGGTTTGTTTTTTTTTTGTTCTAGCTCTAAAAGAGTTGTCTTGTTTGTACTAACTTGGGCTTCCAATAATGGATGAGTGGGGTGACATAAATCTCTTCTTAACAGGGATAAATCATTTGTTACTCTGATGTTGTCTTGAGATATTAAGTGTACTTCAACTTTCCTTATGGTCTTAAAAAAAATCAACTACCCTTATGGTCTTGAGAACCATCTTTATTGTCTTGAGAACTTCACCTATCCTCGTGATCTTGACTAATCATTGCTTTCTTTGATCTTCTTGCCTCTTCATCTTAGTGATCATAAGACTTGTCAAAAGTATCACAACAGCTCAGGGCAAGTTATTGGGGTTATATGCTAATGAAAAGAAAGCTAAAATTTTATGAAGGCTCAAAGGGACAACTAGGGATTGATATTTAATAGGGTGGATACTAGTTGTTTGCTAATCCAAACAATGCCTAGATCATTTCTCTCTTAAATAAGCAGAGTTCAATTTTGCCTCGAAAGTTTGTCAAAGCATGTTCCAAGACTGACTAGGACCTAGACAAAGGTAATTATGCAGGAGCCCTCTCTAAGTAAGCAAACACAATTCAATGCTATAGAGCAATTCCCTCACCTAGTAAAGTCATTCGAGTCATGATGCACAAATATATTAATTCATGAATTATCAAGCTAGATTCCTCATTGATTGAGCACCAAAATAAACAAAGACCAACAAAATTTTTTATGAAAGTAATTTATTTCAAGCAACTTTTGTAATATCCCAACGTATGCCCTAGAAGTTTGGATATAATTATTGTTTGTTTGAATTATGTGTATATGTTATGTTGATAAGAAAAGAAATAGAAAAGAGAATGTTTATGTATTGTTTAAAAAGGAAAGGCATGTGTAGAGAGAAAGTGTATATGTTGGGTATATGGTAATATATATAACATATACATAAGTCAAAATGGAAGGTCAATGCAAGAGGATATTTATTTGTGGCATGTGAAATTACTATTAAGGGCATATAAGAAAAAGAAGTTAAGTTAAATGGGAAGAGGGCATGTTAGTAATTGCTCATGTAGAATTGCTTGGTGGAGATTAAAAGAAGAAGAGGAGTTTGACTTGATTTTATTTTCTTCTCTTCTCATTTGGTGTGGCCGGCTACCATAAGGAAAGGGAGAGCAAGAGAAGTGTTTTCATTTCTAACATCAAATTGAAGGGAGAATCAAAGGATTAAGTTGGAGAGTTGTGAAATTTCTTCAATTAGGTAAGTACTCTCTTGTTTTCCTTTGTTATTTTTGAAGTTGTATTTGAAGTGAGTTTTGATTTGTTGAGATTATGATTGGGTGGGGTTGAGATGTGATTATAAGTGTTTAAATTGGTTGTAAGTTAAATTGGTGTTGGTTTTGGTTTGAAAATGGTAAGTTGAGTGGATATTGAAATTGAAAGAATAAGAATGATGTTGGTTTAGGGTTTTGAAGTGGTATGTGTTTAAATGTGTTGCTAATGATTTGTTAATGAGAATATTGTGATGAATATGTAAAATAAGTGTTAATGACATTGTTTATATCCAATTGAATGAGGCTATGTTGTGCACAATGAGTTTAAATGCAATTAAAAGAGTTTTGGCCACATTTAGGGTTTTGTTCATGTGAGACACGGCCAAACCAAAGAAGGAACACGGCCAAGACTTAAGATTTTTGGGAGACACGGCCAAGTTCAAGGAAATTTGGCCGTGTTGGATCAATTTTGGAGAGACACGGCCACTGGCTTGGCCTTGTCCCTTGCCCATGTTTGCCACTGCCTAAATTTTGTTGAGAGACATGGCCGTGTCCCCTTGCCCATGTCTGCCTCAGTTTGAATTGGTGTTGAGAGACACGGCCACAAGCTTGGCCGTGTCCCTTGAGTGTGTTGGTTACTGTGTTTGGTTTTTGCTCTTCTTAAATGATTGGGATTGAACCTACATTTGATGGTGCATATGATACTATATGAACAATGCTATGTTTTATGCATTGTGAATCTTGTGAATGGTAATGTGTTATATGAATAATGTACTTTGTAATGTTACATAAATGATGCTATAGGTAAAATGTGAAGGATATGATGAGGTAATTGATTATGTATAGCTTGATGGGAGTAGTTCTTGAGGTAAGTACAAATTTACCTAGACTCATTCTTTTATACTATTTTGAAGCTTAAAACAATGTTAAGTAGATTATTATATTGTTAATACAATGTGACTAATGTTGTTATTTGTATAGTGTGAAAGCTATAATGATTATCCAAAAAGGTATGTGCAAATGCAATTTGTTATGATAATTGTTTTAATAATGAATGGTGTAAATGTGAATTGAGATTAAATGTGATGTGAAGCCATTGTGTTTGGCTATGATGATTTAAATGTGATGTGAAGCCATTGTGTTTGGCTATGATGTTTCAATTGAGATAAATGAGGCATGTTTGCTTAGATGATGATGAGAATTGAGAATGAAAGTGCTAATGAAATAATGAATGAATTGTGTGGCTAATGTGTTATTCCATTTTCAGAGTTTGTTGTTGGTGGCATGCCTAATATTAGTAACAATCTCTTGAAGTTAGGTTGGACTTGATCCTTGAAGCCAAGTTGGGTTGAAGTTTAACATGTTTTACTCCCCTTGAAGCTTGGTTGGGTCTAATCCTTGAAGCCTAATTGAGATGTTACAACCCTTGAAGCTAGGTTGGATTGGTTCTTGAAGCCAAGTTGGGTTGAGACTTAGCATGCTTTGTTCCCCTTGAAGCTTGGTTGAACCTAAATCCTTGAAGCCTAGTTGGGTCTATGATAATGATAAATGTGATAACAAAACCAAAGCATTAACTCTGAAAATTGAATGGCATATTAGTGTCTTTTGGCCCGAGTCTGTCTTTGTTGTCAATTTGATATATAAATGTTGAAATAAATGGGTAATGAGATCTATGGTTGACTTTGTTGGCAATGTGACTCATGATTGGTGGATTGTGAATTAAACAATGTTAGGAAGTATGATGTGAAATGTGTATATTGATATACTAATTGTGAGTATTAATGATGGATTGCGGATAATGATTCAATTGAATGATATAATGATTGCCTTTGTTGAAAATGTGATTCATGAATATTGAATTGTGGATAATGATTTAATTGAATTGCGTAATGAGATGTAAGGTTATGAAGTATGGCATGATAATATTGTATAAATGAGTTATTGAAAAGAGATTTGATTTTGAGAAGTTATGTTGAGATATATGATTCTAGAAGTATAATATGACATATAATATGTATATGAGGTAGCAATGGTAAGTATCGTTTTGTGAATGTTTTATGTAAATATATATATATAATCTATGAGATTAGTGGGAGTATATGAAGAATGCACTAAGAAAGGAAAAACGGGATAAGAAAACAATAAAACATGATGCTAAAAATATGAGGTACGATTCTTTTGTAAAGTATATTTTAATATTTATTTGTACTACTAAGCTCTCAGGCTTAGCACGGATGTGTAATCGCGCAGGTGTCTAGGAGGAAGATATGAAGTCTTTCGTTATGCCACGAGAAGAGTAAGAGTTTGTCGAGACCAACTAGAGGGTGATGCATACATGTATAATTTTTAATTATGATGTATTTCTGACAAAAGTGTATGTATATGTATAAATGCAGTTTTGATAAAAATAAGATTATGATATATATGTAAGATCATTAAAAATAAAATGATTTGTAAATGTTCTTTAAATTAATGTATTGTGGTTTGAATTCTGTTAAAGGTTTTTAAAATGTAACGAAAAGTGACATCCTTATATTTTATATATTTACTGTATGTATACCAGGTGTATGTATAGTACTTATATGGAGTATCAGGGTGTTACAATTATTTTGGTATCAGAGCTTAGGTTCGAGATTCTCGGCCTAAGTGAAATTAAAAAGAAAAAGTTTTGCAACGCTTAAAATGAATTAAAAAGAAGAGTTTTGAAATGCAATTGGTAATACATGCATATGCATTGACACCTAGGTTGGTCTCGGATGTGGCATTATATGATTTGTAGTATATCTGTGTTATATGAGATGGATGCTAGCGTGTGAAAGATGTTTTACATGAAAGTAAAGCTAGAAAAAGAAATTTATGCAAGTAAAGTGAATTATTAAATGTGTTGAAGTATAAAGAAATGAAAAGAAGAATAAAGTTGAAAATGAGTTGAAATCAAATCAAGATAAGAGTATGTACTTTTTCCTCTACATTTTGAACCTCTTTGTAATAAAGTTTATGTTGGGTTTGCTAGACAGAGGAAATATTGTTGAATTGTTAATATTGAAAGATATGTTATTAAAATGAGGAGAGTATGGTGGAATATTGAATGAGTTGATTAGTATAGACAAAGTGTGACTATTTAAAGTTTGAGGTATATATATAAAGTTAAGGCTTTGTTTAAAGGAAAAAGAGATGATATTGGTTAAGTAAGAATATAAATTGGTATTGTTATTTTAATGCAAACATTGTGAGTTCAATGTTAGAAATGTGAGATGCTTGAATATTGTGAAAGCTCATGGTAATGGTGATAATATATGATATTTGAGATTTTTGGAAATGAGCTTGATAATTGTGAAAATTATATGTTTTGATATTGCTTTGTGATGTATATATATAAGATGTTTTTAAAGTTGATATTAAGAAAAGATGAGTTTGGCAAATTGAAGCTTAAACGAAGTAGTAAGTTGAAAAGTTAAAGTTCTAGTGGAATTTGATAAAGATCATTTGAATATTGATGGTTTAATGTATATTCAATACAGGAGCTAGGTGAAATGACTAATATTGCACATGAAAGTATTATGAATTGAGTAATGTGATTGATAGTATGAGAATTTGTTTTGAAGTAAAAAGGGAAGTGGATAAGCAAATGAAAAGGAGCTATTTTAAGTCATTTTACTGCAAATGGGTAAAAGTGGATATGGAAGTATATTAAATGTTTTTAAAGATGAAAGTGAAAGAGATGTCACATTGGGAATGTGACTAAGATAGATGTGAAGTGCTATTATAGTTAGAATATATATATATTTATATATATGTGTGTTGTGTGAATAAATACTTTACATCATATTCGAAGAATGTAAATGATAGTGTTTAAAAGAAAGCGATAAACATTAAATTGTATTGAATGTATAAAAAAAAAGCATATAATTAAGTGTATACATGTAAATGATATGTGAATTGAGTTTTTCAATATTAATGAAATGTGTGTGAATCACATTATGAAGGTGACCTAGGAGTATGTATGTGGTATAATTATTGAATTAGTGATATGGAAACGATGTTGTATGTATTAGTGGACCTAAGAGGGATTAGGTCTTGAACTGTGAAAAGCTAAATGGATTATGTGATGGAAGTGAGTATAGAATGGACTTGAGTAATATTGGACAGTGGAAATTGTTATGGCGAGCATTGAACGTGATAATCGTATGATATTTAGAGTCTCAAAGTATTCACATATGGAAAGTTCTATGTAATTGTATATTATAAGAGATTGTAAATGGATTAGAAAAGAAGTGTCAAATAGAAATTGTGTAGGAATTGCATATGATTGAATATGTATATAGTAATATTGTTGAAACATGAATTAAGTTGATAAAGATCATATAATCGAGTGCAAATTGGTTTGAAACGGAGTTGGAATGTGTTAACTTTTGATATAGCAATAATGTAAAGAAGGAATATGTAATTTTTGAGATACATCTTAGCCTTGTATTTATAAAGATTGAGAATAAAAAATTATAAAAGAACAGTATTGATTTGGAAGCTTCAGGCTTGAATATTAATCTTTTAAACCATGTGTTTTGTTCAGTATATTTGATCGATTAATTTGTTATCCATGGATATGGGTCTTAGACAAAATGATTGTAATACAGATTTGGTGAGATTAAAAATTTTGTTTGAGAAGTATAGTTAAAAGTTATGATGGATGAAGTTGTACCTTAACATTTTATGTTAAGAATTTGGTTATAATTATGAAGGTAAAGAGAGAAAAGGAAATTATGTAAATGTTTTGAGTTATGGATAATATGACAAAAAGGTAATCAAAATAAATATAACAATGATAGGAAATGTGAGAAGATATTAAAAAGGGGGAAAATATGAGAGGTGACTGAGAATTATACTGAATATGTTTATGGTATGTAATGAATAAATGAACGAACTTGAGGTTTAAGGAAGTGAACTATATATAGTAAAAATGGTATAAATTTTTTTTATGGAATTGAGGGGAATTATACTAAGATAATTTGAAGTGATTTGTTATCATGATAATTTGAATGAATATGGATCGGAAGAGATCGGGAATTGTATATAAGTTTTCCCTAATAGAACTAAGATATATATATATATATACATATATGAATCTTGTGAAATTTCTTGATAAGTTAAATGAATTAATCGTTGGTTGGAATTAAACAAGATTGGAACGTGAGTATATTGTGGCAGATAAATCAATGAAACTGGATTTGGCTAAGATTATGAATCATTATTGAGAATTAACATGTATAGTTGTACAGAGAGTATAATTATTTATACGATAAAGTATATGATGTAAAATGTTAAAGTGTGATTGGACATGAATGAATGGAGTTATAATAGTTATCAATTATGATAAAAAGGGAAAAGATTGATTATTTATAAAATAAGTTGAAAGGTAATGTATTAATATGTAAGTTAAGTAAAAAGTATGCTAAAGAAGTAACTCCTTTTGTGAAAAATAAGGATCTTGTTACCCATTGAAGGTTGATAAATGTCTATTTAGACAATGATTGTAATGACGGGATAATTAATGCTAAGATTTAAACCAATGATTTTTAAGGTTAAAGTTAAAAGAGTAATTACTAAGAGGTGAAGAAACAATATATATATTAAAAATAAAGATTGGATGAAGTATAAGTGTACTATAAAATGATCTGATTCTTGTATAAAGACATTAATAGGAAATGTAATGAGTTCTTTTGAATGCTTGATCAAGGAAGTAATGAGATATATAAACATATAGAATGATGAGTTATGGAATTTAGAGAAGATGGTTGATTCTAGAGGGAAGAGTTAAAGTTATATGATTTGATGATATAATAACTTAAGCATATAATTAACTTCATATGGAAGTTAAGATAGTATTTTGTTAAGAATAGATTGTTACGGTACTAATAATTTCGAGGACGAAATTATTTAAGGGGGAGAGAATTGTAATATCCCAATGTATGCCCTAGAAGTTTGGATATAATTATTGTTTGTTTGAATTATGTGTATATGTTATGTTGATAAGAAAAGAAATTGAAAAGAGAATGTTTATGTATTGTTTAAAAAGGAAAGGCATGTGTAGAGAGAAAGTGTATATGTTGGGTATATGGTAATATATATAACATATACATAAGTCAAAATGGAAGGTCAATGCAAGAGGATATTTATTTGTGGCATGTGAAATTACTGTTAAGGGCATATAAGAAAAAGAAGTTAAGTTAAATGGGAAGAGGGCATGTTAGTAATTGCTCATGTAGAATTGCTTGGTGGAGATTAAAAGAAGAAGAGGAGTTTGACTTGATTTTATTTTCTTCTCTTCTCATTTGGTGTGGCCGGCTACCATAAGGAAAGGGAGAGCAAGAGAAGTGTTTTCATTTCTAACATCAAATTGAAGGGAGAATCAAAGGATTAAGTTGGAGAGTTGTGAAATTTCTTCAATTAGGTAAGTACTCTCTTGTTTTCCTTTGTTATTTTTGAAGTTGTATTTGAAGTGAGTTTTGATTTGTTGAGATTATGATTGGGTGGGGTTGAGATGTGATTATAAGTGTTTAAATTGGTTGTAAGTTAAATTGGTGTTGGTTTTGGTTTGAAAATGGTAAGTTGAGTGGATATTGAAATTGAAAGAATAAGAATGATGTTGGTTTAGGGTTTTGAAGTGGTATGTGTTTAAATGTGTTGCTAACAAGATTGTTCCAATTTAAATTTGAAAAACAAGATTGTTCCAATTTAGATATTAAAGAAAGTAAAATTGAAAAGCAACATTCAAGCTAAGGAAAGTTTGTTGAGTTTAAGCTTCTTTTCCTTTCATATCTTCAACATTCCAATCTTGAAAAGAGGATAAAATAAAATCTTTTTCCAATTGGTGGGACCCTGTTAAACCTTGGAAATGGATTACCTTTGGTATTAGGCTTGTCCGGCTCAGGCAACTTGCCATTATAAATCAAATCTTGGATCTCATGCCTTAGACGAGCACATTTATCTATTTCATGCCCTCGCATTTGATGAAATTAACAGAAGGCCTCGGCATTGAAGTTTGGTGGCAGTGGATTATGTAAAGGTACGAGGCTATGAGTGTTTATGCCATGCTTGATCTCCATACATTGAGTGAAAGTATGGTATCCCTTACATAA
Source organism: Garcia nutans (assembly GCA_947685225.1). NCBI lineage: Eukaryota > Viridiplantae > Streptophyta > Magnoliopsida > Malpighiales > Euphorbiaceae > Garcia > Garcia nutans. Next base: position 26,409,556 of record CANTUV010000044.1, read on the forward strand.
CACAACACGGGTAACACGGGCGTCCTAACTCATGCACACAATGCAATCTAATATGATGCAATGGATAATATCATTATAAGAAAGAATAGAATAATATAAAGACCAACGAAATCAACTTCTCTTATCCCTAGTGGAGTTGCCACTGTGAGCGGGGATTTTTCCCCCACTCCCAGTGGAACGGTTCTTGCGACTTTGGCACTGTTTAGGCTCGGGGCCTTAGAGAACACGGACCTAAGTCAAGAGAAAATGGAGTCGCCACCCGGACGGGCCTGGAAAAAAGAAAGGGGTGGATGACTCGATTCCTAAGCAATCCTCAAACCCCTAATGGGTTCAGAAAGTTGCGTACGTGTGGGGAAGGTGAGAAATGGCCCAGCAGCCCCACAATGCCCGGTTCATTGGAATCGGACTCCTTTATAGGTCTTAATATTATAAATTCTTAAATATAACAACATTATCCATATTACACACAATAATTAAAATAAAGCATCGATATATTAAAAATCAAAACAATGTCTAAACAAAACAAATAAATGGACACCCATCCGAGGATGGAAACATGTCCTTACATCCCATGCCTAAATAGGACACCCACCGAAAGGTAGAAACATGTCCTTTACATTGATTCTAAAATAGAAAAGTAATTTAAATTACATGATATTTAACTAATGAGGTACCCACAAAGTGGAAACATACCTCTTACAACATTTGGAAATCTAAATAAATCAATAAAAGTAAATAACCGTTCATCATAAATGAATCATTCTTCAAAGGTATTAAATATCAATAGAAAGTAAACATCCATCTATGATAAATTAAATAAAGAAAACATTGAACTTATATAAATTAAAGCATATAAATCAAAGCATAATCAAATATAAAATTGAATAAGGCAAACAAAGATTCAAATTAGGGCTACTGTTTCTATTTAAGATTCCATGTATTTAGGGTTTTGGAAGCTACTGTGATTTTAATCGGATTAAAATGGAGCAAAAGTTTTATGATTTAAAAAGTTGGTAAGGTTCTTTGATTAACCAAATTAGGATTTGAGAAGTATAATCATGAAATTAGGTTTTGGACACTTTAAAACACATAGATTTATGATTTTCGGTTATTGAATTATTATTTTGAGCTTACTGTGTTTGAATATGTTTATAGGGTTTTAAGGTTTAAAAGATTAGATTTTTAGAAAACTTTAGGGTTTAGGTTTTAAGGGAGTTAGGGTTCACTGTTTTGGGTTTTGGAGTTGAATTAGGGTTTTAGGATTTTTGAATTAGGGTTTCGGAGATTGAATTTTGTTTTAGAGTTTGAGAAAACAATTCATTGTTTTATAAAACATTATATGATTTTTTTAGAAGCTGTAAAGTGAAGTTTAGGGTTTTAAGGTTTGAAACATTGGAAAACAGATTAGGATTTTGATATTTTGAAGAAACAGAAAAAAGTAATTTAGGGTGTTTTGAAAATAGAGAAAACGATTTAAAGTTTATAAAAACAAAAGAGACAAATTATGGTTTTTGGGGACAAAAAGAATAAATTAGGTTTTTTGAGGTTTTAGGGAAACAGAAGGATGATTTTTAGTGTTTTAGAACGATTTAAGGTTTTTTGGAAAAAACAAAGAAACAGATTAAAGTTTTTAAAGGTATCTATAAATAGAGGAATTCTCATAAGGTTTCTGGAAACAAAGATCAAGTTATCACACCTTCAAAGATTGAAGTTTTGAGTGTGTAATCTTATGAATTAAATAATGGATGAAGCTACTGTAAAAAACAAAAAGAAATTAAGAACTCAAACCTTCGTTCTTAGGTTATACCAAAAATTGCTTCTTGGATGAACAAAAACAAAGGCAAGCTTTGCTGCCTTTGATGGATTAAATTGTTGTTTGCTCTCTCAAGAAAATTAGATTGAGTCAAAGCCTTTCCTACTCCATTTCGGTCTCAACTTTTCTCCCAATTTCCATCCCAATTTTTTGATACTTTTTGTGTTGTTTTTGGTATTATTTATAGAAGATTTTTTGATTAATCTTAGTTATTCATGGAATATAACATTCATTAAGAAAAGGAAATCAAAACCTAATTGTATTAGGTTTTAAAAAAATTTGCTTCAGAAAAATTTTGCTGGCGAAAAAAAACTGCTACGGAAAAAAAATGCACTGGCGAAGCTGCGACAGCAGGGGACGAATTGGCCTGCTAACTTTCGGTGATGATTTTTTCATCGCCGATTTTTTTTTGTTATTTTTTATTTTTTTATTATTTTTTATTCACTTCACCAGTTTTTACTAAAATAAATATTAAAATTAATCATGATACCATAAAAATTATTTTGGACTGACTAAAATATATTGGACCGAACTGGGTCAAAAATTAAGGATCTACAAATTCATTCAACCAACGAAAGTAGCTTTTATGCTATATTGGATTAAAATTAAATTAAGAGGTTTATTATAAATAGATTTCTCACTTGAAAAAGTAACCAATGATTCATGTCAAAAACAAGCCCATGATTAATTATTCTTAGTATAAGCTAGGCTCACAATTGATTTTTGGTATTCCATAATTGACCTAAATAATTTGCAAACCCTTTGTTGAAAAAAAGTTGGATGAAAATAATTTTGTTTCTAAGACCATTGTAAAAAAGGTTATAGAAAAAATGGGTTTTGGGCTTAGTATTTGGGTTATGAGCAAAAGAATTTTTGATTTGTTTTTAGAAAAGTTTTATATCTGAAGACCATCTTGAAAAGTTTTGAAAATAGCTTTCGCCTTTTAGATTTTAAAGAAAAAATTATTTTAATCTCACATTGTATTTAGGTCATATTAGAAAAAGAACAAACCAAATAAGCTATGATTTAAGCCAAGATAAATTAACCATAGTCAAACAACATGCATTTGGTGTAAAAACCTAAGGAAAGTAACTAGGCCAATTACATGAGCTTTAGTCTTTGGATTAAAAGGCTTAGGTTCCCATAGCAAGTATATACCAAATGGTACAAGACTATGAGAGGTTATGTCATGCTCGATCTCTATAACTTGAGTGAAAGTATGGTATCCCTTACATAACACAACACGGGTAACACGGGCATCCTAACTCACGTACACAATGCAATCTAATATAATGCAATGGATAATATCATTATAAGAAATGATAGAATAATATAAAGACCAACGGAATCAACTTCTCTTATCCCCAATGGAGTCGCCACTATTAGCAGGGATTTTTGCCCCCACTCTCGGTGGAATGGTTCTTGTGACTTCGGCACTGTTTATGCTCGGGCCCTTAGAGAACACGGGACTAAGCCTGAAGAAAATGGAGTCACCACCCGGACGGGCCGGGAAAAATAAAGGGGTGGATGACTCGATTCCTAAGGAATCCCCAACCCCCTAATAGGTTTGGAAAGTTGGGTATGTATGGGGAAGGTGAGAAAAGGCCCAGCACCCCCACAACGCCCGGTTCATTTGAACCGGCCTCCTTTGTAGGTCTTAATATTATAAAATTCTTAAATATAACAATATTATCCATATTGCATGCAAGAATTAAAATAAAGCATTATTATATTAAAAATCAAAGCAATGTCCAAACAAAGCAAATAAATGGACACCCATCCGAGGATGGAAACATGTCCTTACATCGTTCATGTCTAAACTGGATAGTACACCCACCGAAAGATGGAAACATGTCCTTTACATTGATCCAAAAATATAAAAGCAATTTAAATTACATAAAATTTAACTAATGAGTTACCCAATAATAGAAACATATCTCTTACAATTTGAATACTAAAACAAACAAATAATAATCATAATATTAAAGAAAATATCCATCCATGTTAAATAAAATAAATCAAGCATTGAAATTAAATAAATCAACCATCAAAACATATAAAAAAACTTCATAATCAAATCTAAAATTAAATAAAGCAAGTAAAGATATAAATTTAGGTTTATGTCTCAATTTAGGGTTTTTTAATTAACATTTAGGGTTTTGGGATTTTGGAATTACTACTATAATTTTTTAGGCTACTATGAGACTTTTTGGAAAAATGGAATGGATTAGGGTTTTATAAATTTAAGAAAGTAGTAAGGGTTTTTGTTAATCAAATTAAGGTTTAGTGCTAACATCACAAAATTAGGGTTTTGAAACCTTAAGTCATTAGGGTTTATAATTTTAAAAGATTGGGATTAGGGCTTAAGGCTTTTTAGGTTTACTGGAGAAAAAGATTTATGAGATTTATTTAATTTGGGCTTAAGGGTTTGTTAGGTTTTCTTGATGGGGGTTTGAAAAATGAGGTTTTGGTATTTTGGGAATAAATTATGGTTTTCTCGAATTGAGTTTTAAGAAGATTAGGTTTTAGGAAAATTAAGGCATTAGGACACTAGGGTTAGGGTTTTTGAGAATTGATAAGATAGTTTAGGGTTTTATTTATTTTGGAAAAGATATTTGATCTTAGGATTTAAGAGAATAGTTTAAAGTTTTATAGAAATAATTAACATTAACGTTTTTAGAAACTATAAAGAATTTAGGGTTTAGAGAATTAAGAAGATAGTTCGAGGTTTTTGGATTTCTCTGGATTTTTGAGTTATTGGATGAAACAATATTGAACAGGATGTATAATTAGGGTTTATCAATTTATACTATTGAATCAAAGTGATAACAAAAATAAACAAATGAAAAACCAGTAAGAACAAAAATGATATAACAATTGAATGTTTAAGAAAATTCAAGATTAAGACACAAAACCTACGTTGAAGGTTCCTCCAAATTGTTTTCTGGATGAACAATAACAAAGGCAGTATTGCTGCCTTTGATGGATTGATTATTTTATGATTGATACTTTTTGCTAATTCCTTTTTCTATCTTTTGCCTTTTCTGGTTTCAATCTTTCTTAATCTCAAAGGAAATTCCTGTGGTAAAATGGCCTGGCAGCCCGCTTGCGGGCCCAGCTCTCGCAGCCCATCGCAGTTTTCTCTAGCGAAATTTTTCCAACGCAATTTTTTCTGAAACCAAATTCTATTTGGTTTTTCCTAATTAATTATATTTTCCTTAAAAAATTGGAATTAATCTTCTAGATTTCGTATAAATAACACTAAAAAATACAGAAAAATGGAGGACTTTGGACGAAGAAAAAGATTAACAAGAGGAGAATTTTTGGACTGGAACTTGGTGATTGAAATTTGGATTACAGAAAACCTTAGCAATAAGCAAGCAATCAAGAATTCATCAAAGGCAGCAACCTTGCCTTTGTCTTTGTTCATCCAAAAAGTAACTTTTTGGTGGAACCAACTACGCAGGCTTGATCCTTAATTATACATTGCTCATGATCATAGTAGCTTTGTTTCTTCGATTCCTAAGAATACACACACAAAACATTGATCTATAAACATGTAGTAACATTGATCTTCTTTTCAATAACATAAGTGATTTCTTCTGTTTCTTCTAAACCTTAGAACCCTAATTTATTTCTTCTAAATCTTAAAACCCTAATTCGCTTCTTTTGTTTTCCAAAAACCTTAAATCGTTCCTTTTATTTCAAAAAACCCTAAAAATACTTTTATGTTTCTTCTAAACCTTAGAACCCTAATTTATTTCTTCTAAATCTTAAAACCCTAATTCGCTTCTTTTGTTTTCCAAAAACCTTAAATCGTTCCTTTTATTTCAAAAAACCCTAAAAATACTTTTCTGTTTCTTCTAAACCTTAGAACCCTAAATTGTTCATTCTATTTCCAAAAACTCTAAAAAAAATACTCTTTTGTTTCTAAAACCATAAATCATTTTGTGTATTTCCAAAAACTTTAAAAAAACCCTAAACTATTTTCCTCTAACTCTTTTCCAAAACTTACAAATATTTTGTTAAATCTCTAAATGCTAACTTACCTTACAGTTTCTAAAAATCACAATTACTTTATAAAACTCTACACTATTTTCTTCAACTCCAAAACCAAAACAATAAAACCCAAACTAGTTAATCTAAACCCTAAGTTTTCCTAAACCTTAATTCCCTCAAAACTAATATGTAAACCCTAGTTTTCCTATACCCTAATACATAAAAACTTAAATCCTTATAAACCTAAACATTCAAACTCAATACGGTAAACACCAAAAAAACAATCCAGTAACCAAGAATTATGAACCTAATGTTTTAATTATTCTAAAACGCTAATTTCATAATGTTACCCCTAAACCCTAATTTGATTCATGCAACCCTAATCCATTTTAATTCTCCTAAAACTTATAGTAGCCTAAACAAATGATAATAATAATACTAAAATCCCAAAACCCTAAATGTTAATTAAAGAACTTTCAGTAGAAACAGTAAACCCTAATTTGTATCTTTACTTGCTTTATTTTTAGATTTAATTATGTAGTTCATTATATGCTTTGATTTATTTGCAATGCTTGATTTAATTTATCTTGGATGAATGTTTATTATATTTTGATTGATGTTTAATATCTTTGATGAATGATTTAATTATGATGAATGGTTATTTAATTACTTTTATCGATTTATTTGATTTCCAAATGTTGTAAGATGTATGTTTCCACTTTGTGGGTACCTCATTAATTAAGTTCTATGTAATTTAAATTTCTTTTATATTTTAGACCAATGTAAAGGACATGTTTCTAACTTATGGTGGGTGTCCTATTTAGCTTAGACATGGGGTGATGTAAGGGCACGTTTCCATCTTCAGATGGGTGTCCATTTATTTCCTTTGCTTGGACATTGTTTTGATTTTTAATATATCGAGGCTTTATTTCAATTGTTGTGTGTAATATGGATAATATTGTTATATTTAAGAATTTTATAATATTAAGACCTGTAAAGGAGGTCGGTTCCAATGAGCCGGGCATTGTAGGGGTGCTGGGCCATTTCTCACCTTCCCCACACGTACCCAACATTCTGAACCCATTAGGGGGTTGGGGATTCCTTAGGAATCGAGTCATCCACCCCATTCTTTTTACAGGCCCGTCCGGGTGGCGATTCCATTTTCTTCAGATTTAGGTCCGTGTTCTCTAAGGCCCCGAACCTAAACAGTGTAGAAGTCGCAAGAACCATTTTACCGAGAGTGGGGGCAAAAATCCCCGCTCACAGTGGTGACCCCACTAAGGACAAGAGAAGTTGATTTCGTTGGTCTTTATATTATTCTATTCTTTCTTATAATGATATTATCCATTATATCATATTAGATTGCATTGTGTGCATGAGTTAGGACGCCCGTGTTACTCGTGTTGTGTTATGTATGAGATACCATACTTTCACTCAAGGTATGGAGATCGAGCATGGCATAACCACTCATAGCCTCGTACCATTTGGTATATACTTGCTATGGGAACCTAAGCCTTTTAACCCAAAGACTAAAGCTCATATAATAAACCTAGTTACTTTCCTTAGGTCTTACCCCAAATGCATGTTGTTTGACTATGGTTAATTTATCTTGGCTTAAATCATGGCTTATTTGGTTTGTTCTTTTTCTAATATGACCTAAGTACATTTGGAAGCTCATATAAAATTTTCTTTAAAATCCAAAAGACCAAAGCTATCTTCAAGACATTTCAAGATGGTCTTTGGATATAAAACTTTTCTAAAAACAAATCAAAAATTATTTTTCTCATGACCCAAAATACTAAGCCCAAAATCCATTTGTTCTAAAATATTTTTACAATCGACTTAGAAATAAAATTATTTTCATCCAACCTTTTCTCACAAAGAGCTTGCAAATTATTTAGGTCAATTATGAAATACCAAAAATCAATTGTGAGCCTAGTTTATACTAAGAATAATTAATCATGGGCTTGTTTTTGGCATGAACCATTAGTTACTTTTTCAAGTGAGAAATCTATTTATAATAAACCTCTTAATTTAATTTTAATGCAATATAGCATAAAAGCTACTTTAGTTGGTTAAATGGACTAAAACCTAATTAATGGGAATTATTATGAGCTGATTTAATTTTTTTTAAATATAACTATTGGTTGAAACGTTCGAGAGAAATATTCGAAAACAAGATTCCCCATGTTGGTATTTTGTTAACCATAAACCTAGGAAAAGAGACTAGCCATTCGTGTATGGATGTTATAAAGTTGGAAGGAACATCCTATTTGCCCTTGTTTGTTGATTGTTTGTGCATACATGCATACATGCGTACATTTGCATCTCATATCATTAATCCTTTCTGGCTCACAGTCCTGGATTACGACAGTTCAAAAGCTTATGACAATTCGACCTACGTCAGAAGCAAAGAATCTAGCAACGACTCAATCACTTGCTCACCGAAAGCAATGGAGCCCAAAAAAATTCAAAGAATGGTGGATGAAGCCCTCAATGCCAAGATGGAAGAAATAAATGAGGCCATAACTGAGACCATGAAGAACCAATTGACTGCAATTTTAGAAAATCATGCCGAAGCATCTGCTAACTTCAAGAAGCCAAAGGACAAAGGGAAGACTAAGATTGGTGAAGTGGTTTTTGATGATGAAAAGGTGATCATTGATGATGATGATGATTGGGCTCAATACTATCCTCAAGACAAGAAGAAAGAACCAAAGATTGTTGAAAGATCAGCTATGGAGAAAACCGAAGCTTCTGATGTTGAAAAGATGATTGCTGATTTAGAAAAGAAATTTGAGAAGAAACTGAAAACTGAAGAAATGTCCAAAGTTGACAAATTATTTGAGCTAGATGAAGAAGTTTTGTACAAGTTCAAAATACCATCTTTTGCGAAGTTTGATGGAACCGAAAATCCTCACCTCCATGTAAATCAGTATATCACTACTATGCAGTCTGCCTGAGCTACTAATGCTCAAACTCTAAGGTACTTTATGCTCTCATTGGACCCTGTTGTCCAAAATTAGTTCAATACCTTAGATGATGGAACACAAAAGAGTTGGGATTTTCTATACAAGGTGTTCATTCGGCAATATGGATAAAATGTCAAGATGGAAGTTACCTTAATGGAAGTGGAGTCCATTAGACAAAGGCCAAATGAGAATTTTGTGGACTATGTGAAAAGATGGAGGAATAAGGTTGCTTTGCTCAAGAAGAGGCCCGATGAATCTGATCAAATAAGGATGATTGTGAAAGGGGTGTAGCCGAGTCTTCGTGAAAGGATGTCTTATACACTCATCTGTAATTTAAAAGATCTCCTCCAAGCTAGTCTACAAATTGAAGAATGGGAAAGAGAGAAGAACCATTTTTTAATAAGAAGGAATGAAAAAGGAAACTATCAGTCTGGTAGCCAAAGCATGCAAAAGGCAGTTGGTGTCAATGCTACTAACCAAGGAACAAGGAGGCAGTTTTTAGAATTGGGGAAATCAATGTCTTTGGTTATCAATAAGCTTCAAAGAAAGGGATTGCTACAACCCTTAAACCCTCGTCCTTTGCCTAACCCTCTCCCACCTAATTTCGACACTAAAGCATTTTGTTAGTTTCATCAAATGCAAGGGCATGACATGGATAGATGTGTGAGGTTGAGACATGAGATGAAAATTTTAATTGATAGTGGGAAGCTGCCTGAGCCCAACAAGCCATAGACCAAAGACAACCCATTACCAAAGTTTAATAGGGTACAACCACCGGCAACCTTCATGATTGGAGGGGGTTCGCATGAAGATTTTGGCATGTCTTCTTTCCAAGATGTGGGTGGAGAACAACCAAAGAAGAAGAGGTATTTAGCGAAATTAAACAAGCTATGATAGGTAAAGAAGTAGCAATTTTTGTTGTCAATAGGTTTTGGGATTCAAGCCATAGTGAGGATGATCTTGTATCCAAGAAGGAGGAGTGTACTTGGTCCGAGCCCGAAGAAGATGAAGTAATGAACACTAGATCTGGTAAGCCTTATGCAAGGCCACCACCTAAGGAGGTAGTGATTAATAAGGGAAAGGAAGTTGAAGTAGGAAATAAAGAAGAGGAAGATGATGCTGTGCTCAAGCAATTGAAAAGAACACAAACAAGTGTTAGCATTTGGGACTTATTGGCTCCTTCTAAAAAGCACCGAGAAACTATGGCCATGGCCTTAGCTAGCATGCCAATTTCTACCTCCACAACACCAGAGGAGCTAATCAACTTCATAAAAATTGGAGGGGTAATGAAATGTGAAGATATTCAAGAGAAGAGTGAAGTTAATATGGGAGTAGTTTCTTTCTCAGATGCGGACTTACCGAAGGAGGGGATAGATCACATTCGCCCTCTCTTTATCAAAATAGAAATCAAAGGGAAAAGGACTCCATGTGCAATGGTCGATGATGGGTCCGCCATAAATGTTTGTCTACTTAAAATATTGCCAAAACTAGCCATGTCAGCAAGGGATCTAAGCCCGACTGAGGTAACCATTCGGGCTTATGACAACACTAAGAGACATGTCGAAGGAACTTTCAAAGTTGCTGTTAAGATAGGTCCAATAGAATCTATTATTGAATTTGTTGTTTTGGACATACCTGTTACCTTCGCCTTACTCTTGGGACGACCATGGTTTCATCCTCTTGGTAGAGGTCCTTCTACCCTTCATCAAAATATCAAGTTCCCTAACAGAGATGAAACAGTAGTCATCGAAGCCAAAGATAATGAGATTGTTAATGCTCTAATAATTGAGAGGCCTCTCAATGGTTTCCAAGTAGCTGCAATTTCTGATAATGAAGTAGTGGACTTCAAAGTCTTGAATATGATGAAGAGCATGAACTACCTTATTGGAGCTGACGTTGGAAAGGGTAAGGCCGGTTTGACAAAGCTGCCAGATTTTAGAACTCAGACATCCAAGAAGGGGTTGGGTATGATGAAGCCAACAATGCCTAGCCAAAGAAGAATGAGAAGATGAACTTCCCACCAATTGAAAAGATCTTTGTCAAAGCTCCAAATATGGGACCACTCTAAGGAAAGCCTGAGCCAATCATGTTCATGGGAATGTTGATCCCTGATTTTGAAATTTTTACAGATGTTGCCAAGTTAGTGGAGCAAGCGAAGAAAGAGCTCACCCTATCAGCCAAAAAAGAATCCAATTCGGAAGAGAAGAAAGAAGTTGTCTTGAAAGCTGAGAAGACTCTGGAGGAGATTGCTTCCCTGGTTGAAGAGAAGTTTGAAGACATTCTGCCTTATGATTTTTAGAACAATGATTTTGATTTTGATTTTAATTTACCTGATTTGTATGAGGATGATGATGTTTTCTTTTCCAAAATGAATGCAATAAGGTATGATTTTGCTTACTTGTGTGATGTTTCTCCTGATGGTTTCATACATTCAAATAGCAGTTACATGAGCATCTTTAATATTAATTCTGTTAACACACAATCATTAAATTTGGGAACAATCGAAAATCCTAAAAACATTAGCATAGCATCCGACCTTACTCCTTATGAGAGAGAGAGATTTGAAAAAATATTCAAAAAATATGAAGAAGTGTTTGCTTGGACTTATAAGGATATGCGTGGAATAGATCGAGACATAGCGAAGAGGTAATCTTGGAATTTCTGAATAAACATTTATAGGCAACTGATGTACAAGGGTGGAAAATGTATTTTGATGGAGCACCAAACAAGAAAGGGACAGGTTTGGGAGTCATACTAGAATCGCCCGAAGGGGAACTTATCCCTTTAGCCAAAAAGTTGAAATTCAAGGCAACAATTAATTTGGTGGAATACGAAGCATGTATCTTTGGTTTGGAAACCCTAATGATTATGAAGGTGGATAAGGTGGAAGTTTTTGGCGATTCATTGCTAGTAGTATACCAAGTAAATGGAGAGTGGGAGTTGAAAGAAGAAAAATTAAAACCATACCACTATTACTTGACCATGATGAAGAAGAACTTTAAGGAGTATAGGTTTATACACCTATCAAGAGAAGAAAATCAAATGGCTGATGCCCTAGCCACATTGGCTTCAGTATGGGAAAATTCTATCAGTTTATTCCTTAAGCCTCTGATTTTTACCAGTTCATCAACTCCTTGCTATGAATATGAAACAATCATAGAAACTGATACAAACCATGATGCGTGGTATGATACTATAAGACAAGTTTTGGAGGAAAGGGAATACCCGTCGGGGGCAACAAAGAAAGAAAAAGAGCCATAAGGTGGTGGTCTTTGCAATTCATCACATTTCATGGGGAGTTATATAGAAGATGGCCTGATGGGGTGCATTTGAGATGTTTAAGAAAGCCTCAAGTGCAGCGTATCATGTCAGAAATACATGCGGGAAGTTGTGGTCCGCATATGAGTGGTTTGGCCTTAGTCAAGAAGATAATTTGACAAGGTTACTACTAGATGAGTTTGTAAAGAAGTGCCAACAATGTTAGATGTATGGAAACTTAAATCACATGCCTCCTGAAGAATTGCATTCCTTGTTTTCACCCTGGCCCTTTGCCACTTTGGGTATCGACATTATATGAGAGATACATCCGACAGCCTCAAACGGTCACCATTTCATTGTGGTAGCAGTAGATTATTTTTTGAAATGGGTTGAAGCTAAATCCTTTAACAAACTGGGCGCAAGTCAAATGGCTAGATTTATTGAAAAGAACCTCATCTACAGATACAGAGTCCTGCACAGTGTGATTGCAGACAATGGTGTACAGTTTCAAGGAGCAGTTAAGGATTTATTCTCAAAGTACTAAATCCATCATCACAAATCATAGCCTTACAGACCAAAGGCTAATGGAGCAGTAGAAGCAACAAATAAGACAATTAAGCAAATTCTTTCCAAGATGACCAAGACTTACAGGAATTGGTTAGAGATGCTTCGCTTTGCTTTGTGGGGATATAGAATAAGTATGTGAACACCAACTGGAATGACACCATTCTCTTTGGTTTATGGGATGGAAGAAGTATTGCCAATTGAAATTGAGATCAAGTCATTGAGAGTAGTCTTGGAAGCTGAACTGCCTGAAATAGAATGGGTAGTGAGTAGATACATGAAGTTAGCTTTACTAGAAAAAAAAGGTTAAAGGCACTGTATCATCATCAATTATATTAAAAGAAGATAGCTCGGGCCTACAATAGAAGGGTTAAGATAAAAAAACTCATAGTCGGGGATTTGGTGTTGAAACAATGTAAGCCTAATGTATCTGATCCAAGAGGGGAGTTTAGGCCTAGCTGGGAAGGGCCATATGTCATGAAACAAGTCATGAACAAGGGAGCAGTGAATCTATCAGACATGGACAGGAGCGAGTTTAGTGAGATAGTGAACATTGACAAGTTAAAGAGGCTTTATGTATAAAATAAAAAAAAGAGAGATCGTTAGGTTCAAAACCCAAAAAGGGCGGCATAGGAAAAAGTTAGAGCAGTCTGCTAGTTCCAAAAACCCGAAAGGGTGGGTTAGGCAACAATTAGGGGTAAATGAGGGAAAATCGTTAATTAGAAAACTCGAAAGGGCTAGTTGGCAACAGGAGTGATCTTGTGTATGCTGGCTTTATGTTTTGTTGTTCCCCAATTTAATAAAACAGAATTAATGTTAATGCTGTTCTATGTGCACTGTTATATGTATTTGACCAGATATGTGTGAAATAAATAAACACAATAGCAAAAGGTGATGACAAATTAAAAAAGGAAAAGAAGAATCTTTTATTACTTTAATTATTTTTTCATCCTAACAATACACTTTTTGAATTGAAAAATGTAAAATCTATGGCAGACGATAAACGTAACGTGCAGGCCAGCTTTGCCTCAGCCGATCCAAGTAGGCTTCAGTCAAGCAAGGCATGTCTAAATCAAGAGTGAATTCAGAATCACGAGTCTCAGCTCTGTACTGACAACTAAGCCTGTGAGGATCATAGCAAGTACCTCGACGAAGAGTAGCAAGAGGAACGTACATCAAGTGTGTCCATATGGTGACATGAGAAATCTTCCACCAAGGTACCAACCAAAGGATGTTGACTTCAGCGCGTGAGTGGATCTAGTCAACCCAATCAGCATATGAAGAAGTGGGATGGAGTTGCTTCCTAGCAGAATGATGCTGTGGCAAATATTTGGCAAAATCCATAGATGGAGTATAAAGCAAGCAGAGGCACTCCTTAAGCCAAATGTATGAGGAAAGAATTAAATTATAAAAAAGAGTTCGCTAAGTTGAAAACTTGCAAGGGCACCTTAGGTAAAAATTAGGACAACTCGCTAGTTTCAAAAATCGACATGGGCGGACTAGGCAAAAATTAGAGCAATATAAAAAATATATAATAAAAGAGGTCCACTAAGTTGAAAACCCACAAGGGTAGCTTAGGCAAAAATTAGGACAGCTCGCTAGTTCCGAAAATCTACATGGGCAGACTAGATAAAAATTAGAGCGATAAAAAAAAGAAGAAAAAAGAAAACCTAAATTGAAAACCCGGAAGGATAGTTTAGGTAATTACCTGAAGCAACAACGGACTCCTGGTCAGTCTCTTTGTCAATCCTGAATTATGATAGTCTAATCCAACTAAAGTCTCAGCTAAGATCACAGATATCAGCGACAAGCCTCCTTCCATTTGGTCCATGATATCCAATACTCATGGATCAATATCACCGTCGAAAGAAACAAGTAGGAATTGGCCAAGCAAACAAAGATATAGCATGCATCCCCATGCCTTAGTAGGAGCCAAATGAGAGAGACAAAAATCAATCAAGGGATCAAGTAGAATTTTCTCACCTCTCATCAACTGAAGAACTAAATTTGAAATAACATTTGCATCTTCTGTTGAGTTTTGGAAATCAATGTGGGTAATGCCATTTGTTGATTATTTGGATATCCAAGGATGGCCTCAAATTCTTCAATCAAGGGACATATTTCAAAGCCATTAATTTTAAATGTCCTAGAATCCACATTCCAAAAAGAAGCCATGGCATGTAAAAAGGAATGGTCCAATTTAACATTTTGAAAACACTTTAAAATATCAAGTTTTGACCAAGAAATTTGCTTCCAGTGAATGGCATCCATATTCTTAAATAGAATTTTTATCTTCTTTAAATAAAGTTCAGTCATTGTTGATGAATGAAGGAAAATCAAAATTGTTAAAAGGAAGTTTTACTTTGAAGTGGAAAATCTCTTGGTTTTTGTATGAAATTATGGCGTGAAAGGGGATTTATATAGAGGAAACAAGCTTTTTCAAAATTGATAAGGAAAAGGTGATGGGAAAAAAGCAAGACCGTGTTGCATGAGGAAAGGAATTGGCGGCAAAAGTTTTTTATTGCCGCATTGCATTTGGCTTTGTAGTGATGCTGTGTAAATGTTAAAGTATGAAAAGGAAAGTATAATAATTATGGCGCAGTAATAATGATAAAAAAAGTTACAGTAAAGATAGAAATTATATATTTTCATTATTATTTTTAAGCTTATTATACAATGTTTATACAATTGATACAATATTTATACATCACTAAGATACAATATTTATACATCACTAAGAAGGTGGTGGTAGGTCATCAAATAAAGCCCTGAAAAAATCATCGCCTGTCAGAGGAGGAGGCAAATTACTCATCCCAAGTCTGCCCAAAGCAGGAGCACCAAAATCTCTATTACCTCGGAGTTCTGATTTATCACGGTCCTCATCAAAAGTAGACGAAAGAATCTCATGGTCATCATATTGGGGGCCTCTAGATGAAGAAGCACCAGGGTCCCTCATCCCTTGAAATAAGAAGTGTCAAAAATTTTGTTCTGATTGATGATATAAATGTTTAAAATGAGAAGCCTGCTGACGACTAGCGGCCAACTCTTCTTGAAGTTTCTTATTTTGTTCTTCAAGCATCCGCTGTGAGCCAGAAAGGAAAAAAGTAAGAGCATACATAATCACGCATACATATAGCATAAATTAATATGAAACAAGAAAACTTACCAGGTAATTCATATCAATGCCCTGAGGATGAGATGGCATATCTGGCGGACTAGAATGAGCAAATGAAGGAGCAGTAAAAGAAGGTCCAGCTTCATGATCAAATGAGCCAATAGCCTACAACAATCATTAACGAATCAAAATAAGATAAGAGAGAAGCATTTGGAATGGAAAAATGGCAAATGTTTTACCTAAGAAATGCTAGCCCCGAGATGTGGAACTGATTCTCCTGCCTCTCCATGATGTTCCTCTTCATCTATACCCTCATTTTCTTCTGGAATTTCCCGTACACCAATAGGAGATACATCAAAGTTCAAGAGCCTTATTTGAATAAAATGGGCATAAAATGCACTCGACGGATAGAGAAATGTTTCAACACCATAACTGTGTCGAGCCAACCACCATGCATCCTCCGGCATTGATGTAATATTTAAAGTGTATTCCGGGCACCACATCAGGACCCTCCACTGCTCTGGACCAAGAAACCACTCATAAACTCTCTCTCCGAGAAACCAGCCACTAGACACTGGACCAACGATGACTCGGCAAGTATGTTGAAAAGATAGTGCAGCATTCATGGAGGGAGTCCAGTTTGTCTGCTCTTCTGGGTTCCACTAGGCGAAATTCACCTGCAAAATGACATAAGGTAAGTAAACTTTCATATAAATCTTAAAGTATACTAATGCTATTTTACCTGGTCCCAAGTTAAGCGACTCAACATGAAGCGTTGGGCACGCACATGGTGAGAACCGGGAACTTTCACCCGATCTGACAACCAGAAATTTAATCTCGGATACCTGACTCTCTGTCGGGAAATACCAGGCACCCTCACAAGTTTTGTGCTCATATGCCCATTCCTACAACAATAATAAAATCAAATTCATGCAAGAAAAGAATGAAATTGACATTGGTGGAAGAAGAGTACGTCGACAACCGCCATAAAGCCGACGAAAGACTTCTTATTTTCGTAAATTTTATCATGACCATGGTAAAGATAGGCAAGACCAGCTTCACCCCAGCCATAAAGTGGTACCATCCTAAAATAAGAAAGGGCCCTCAACACTGACAAATGGATGGCAGATTCAGTGCTGCCTAAGAAGGTTGACGAAGCAAATATAAAAAAATTCTCGAGCATACTGTTGGTCGTGTCTTTGTGAACCCGTCCTTTGTAGTTCATCCAATAACTATGAATTGGCTCGATTTTTATCTTGAAAGGCCCTTTATATGATGGTTCCATACCAATTAATTGTTGAATTTCTTCAAATGTCAAAATATCGTTGGTAAGAGGAACTGGAACACCATCATACCGAATGCCGACTATAGTAGCAAAGTCGACCGAACCAATTGTCATCTCTCCAATGGGCAAGTGAAAAGTATGAGTTGTGTCCAACCATCATTCTGCAAGCACCTAGACTACGCTCTAGTCTATAAGATACTCCTCGGATGGTAATTGTAACATGAAGCTCTCAAAGACGCAATCTCGAATAATCTACCTTACCCGAGAAGGCGCTACATCATACCACTGTCGGGCTTTGCAGAGACACCCTCCAGCCCGAACAATGCAATGATCAAGCTAACACGGAGCTAGGTAAGTGAACACCAGGTAAGTATATCATTATTCTATCTACTTAAATTAATATATTTTTCCTAAATTTTCTAAAAAATAGAAAAAATAGAAATACAAAATAATAAAGACAAACACGAAAAAAAAATAAAAATAAAAAAGAAAACAAAACAAAAAAGAAAAAGAAAAAAAATAACAGAAAGAAGAAAAATAATTACCATGCTGTGAGCGGGGATTTTCGCCCCCACTCCTGGTGGAATGGTTCTTGCGACTTCGGCACTATTTAGGCTCGGGGCCTTAGAGAACAAGGACCTAAGTCCGGAGAAAATGGAGTCGCCACCCAGACGGGCCGGGAAAAAAAAGGGGTGGATGACTCGATTCCTAATGAATCCCCAACCCCCTAATGGGTTCGGAAAGTTGGGTACATGTGGGGAAGGTGAAAAATGGCCCAGCACCCCCACAACGCCCGGTTCATTGGAACCGGCCTCCTTTACAGGTCTTAATATTATAAAATTCTTAAATATAACAATATTATCCATACTACACACAATAAAAAGAAAGCATCATTATATTAAAATCAAAGCAATGTCCAAACAAAACAAAACAAATAAATGGACACCCATCCAAGGATGGAAACATGTCCTTACATCACATGCCTAGATAGGACACCCACCAAAAGGTAGAAACATGCCCTTTACAAAGGTTCTAAAATAGAAAAGAAAATTAAATTACATGATGTTTAACTAATGAGGTACCCACCAAGTGGAAACATACCTCTTACAACTTTTGGGAAATCTAAATTAATTGATAAAAGTAAATAATCATTCATCATAAATAAATCATTCATCAAAGCTATTAACCAAAATATACAACAAACATCCATCCATGATAAATCAAATAAATCAAGTATTGAAATTAAATAAATTAAAGCATAAGAAATAAATCAAAGCATAAATAAATATGGAATTGAATAAAAAAAATAAAAGTTCAAGTATAGCTACTATTTCTACTTAGGGTTCTTTATCTCATGTGTTAAGGTTTTGGAAATTCTAAAGTTAAGCTACTTTGACTTTTTAGGGAATTAAAATAGATTAGGATTTTATGTTTTAAAAGGCTGGTGAGACTCTTTGATTAATCAAATTAAGATTTGAATTATGAAATCATGAAACAAGGGTTTTAAATACCTTAAAATACTTTTGATTTGTGATTTTTGGTTATTGAATTTTAAGCTACTGTGTGATTTTTGAGTTTTTATGTTTTTATGTTTTTTTAATGTTTTAAAAGGATTAGGGTTCATAAAAATTAGGGTTTAAGGTTTTAAAAGGATTAGGGTTCATTATTTTAGGTTTAAAAGTTGAATTTTGGATTTAGGCTTTGAAATTAGGGTTCTCGGGTAATGAATTTGAATTAGAGTTTTAAAAAAGCAATTTGATGATTTATGAAGTTTTATGAATTTAAAAAAATGGATTGAAGTTTTTATAAGTAGAAAAGATATTTTTTAAGGTTTTTTGAATGAAATAGAATCTGCTTTAAAAATTTGAAAGAAACAAAATTTGGTTTTGGTTTTGTGGGAAAATATGTTCAATTAGAGTTTTAAGGTTTTTAAGAAGAAAAAATAACAATTTTAAGTCTTTTTAAAAAAGAAAGTCACATTTTTATTGTTTTAACTTTGGAAAAATTAAATTCAAGTTCTAAGATTTTTGATTTAAAAAACTTAAATTTTATAGATTTGTTACTGTAAAACATGAAAAAAAAAGAGTTTAACATACCTTCTTTTGTTGATTCCTCCAAAAACAATTCTTCTTGGATGAACTAGCGCCAAAGACAAGCCTTGATTGCCTTTGAATAGCTTAATTCGT
This sequence comes from Garcia nutans, assembly GCA_947685225.1. Taxonomy (NCBI): domain Eukaryota; kingdom Viridiplantae; phylum Streptophyta; class Magnoliopsida; order Malpighiales; family Euphorbiaceae; genus Garcia; species Garcia nutans. Next base: position 26,428,748 of record CANTUV010000044.1, read on the forward strand.
GGTGCTCCTCCCTTAAAAATGAATTGAATTGATTTTTTGCTTTTCCTTCCTTGATTTGGTTTCCAATCCCAAGTTCACTGTGTAAATTTTTTTCCCCCTCAATTTGGTTTAATTGATCCTTATTTATAGTGGTTTTTAGGTTGTTTCTTCCTAATTCCACACGGCAATTAATATTAATAAAAAAAGAATTTAAATCCTAATTGGATTAGGTTTCAAAAAAATTACGTTAAAAAAATTTGCGCTGGCGAAAACTGCGGCCGGGCCAGTGGCTGGGGCCAATTGGCATGCCAGCCCGCAAGAATTTCCTGCGGGAAGTTACCTGCGGGCGAAATAACTGGCTTGCGAGAGCTTATTTCGCCCGCAGGACTTTCCTGCGGGCAAAATAACTCGCCCGCAGTAAAATCCTGCGGGAAATTATTTCGCCCGCAGGCCTGCGGGTGAGGTGCTGTTGGCTCGACGGGCCCGGGCGACAACTTTTTGCTGTCAATTTTTTTTCCGACTCCGATTTTTATTTTTATTTTTATTTTTTGATTTTGATTTGTTTATTTTTATTTTTTCTTAATAAAAGTTAGATACTAAGGTAAAAAATTATTTAATTAAAATTATTTTGGACCAATTAGACAAGAAAAATCATTTTAAACTAAATAAAACACAATGGACCGGATTGGGTCAAAAATTAAGGGTCTACAGTTTGCCCCCTGCTTGAATGATCTGAAACCTTAGTGAAAGAGAGTGAAAAGCAATAAGACTTAATTTTTGATATGGAGACTTGTTTTGGGTTCTAGACCCGAGGATGATTCTAGGTTCTGGACCTAAGAAAAATTGGGGTTCTGGACCCGAGCTAAGTTCTGGACTTGGAAAATTCTAGGTTCTAGACCTAAGGAAAATTTGGGTTCTGGACCCGAGCTAAGTTCTGGACTTAGAAAATTTTAGGTTCTGGACCTAAGTGTAATTTGGGGTTCTGGACCCGAGCTAAGTTCTGGACTTAGAAAATTCTAGGTTCTAGACCTAAGAAAAATTTGGGTTCTGGACTCGGTTCGAGTTCTGAACTCAAGGATGATTCTAGGTTCTGGACCTAAATAAAATTTGGGTTTTGGATCCAAGGGAAACTTAGGTCCTGGACCTGGTTCGAGTTCCTGACTCAGGAAAGATTCTAGGTTCTAGACCTAAGGGTAATCCGGGTTCTGGACTCGAGCTAAAAGGTTTAGCTAATTTTTAGGCATATGTCTTCTTATTGCCCCCTGGGTATAAAAACATTTGTACACTCGCAATTATGTGAATGGTTAAAGTGAATAATTGAATTTTCAATTTATTTACTGTGTAGTTACTGTTCATGCACTATTCACTATTTATAAATAGTAAATTTACTATTTGCAAATAGTATCAAATAGTATTTACTATTGGAAAAAGTGATTTTATTATTCACCAATAGTAATACTATTTATAAATAGTAACATTTACTATTCATCAATAGTAATACTATTCATAAATAGTGATATTTACTATTCATCAATAGTAAAACTATTTTTGAATAGTAAAATTTACTATTCATGCACAATTTTGAGTTTGTTTTCATCTGCTTGCCGTTCCTCTATAAAAGGCCATCAATTCTCCATAAAATTTCAAATTTTCAATTTCAATTTTGTAATCCTTTCAAATTTCTTTCAATTTCAGCATATATATTTTCGAAAACAATGCATGCTTCGAGGTCGCGGACTCATTCTAATGCCGAATTATTGGAGTTTATTCGGCATCATGAAGACGGAAATCTAGATATACTGGTCGGGATGCCGCTTCATCGCAGTTCCAATCAAAAGAGCGAGGTAATGATTTTTTTTAATTATTACTTTATTTGTTTATTATTATTATTATTTTTTATGAAAAATAAATTAATTTAAATAAATTGAATAATGCGTACTTACCTGGTATTAACTTACCTGGGTCTGTGTTAGCATGATCGTTGTGTTGTTCGGGCCGGAGGGTGTATTTACAAAGCTCGACAATGGTATGATGTAGTACCTTCTCGGGTAAGGCAGATTATCCGAGATTGCGGCTTTGAGCAGTTTGTCTTACAATTGCTGTCTGAAGAATATCAAATAGACCGAAGCGTGGTCCAGGCGCTGGCAGAGCGATGGCTGGATACAACTCATACTTTTCACTTGCCCATTGGGGAGATGACAATTGGTCTGGTCGATTTCGCTGCCATAACCGGCCTTCGATATGATGGTGCTCCGGTTCCTCTAACCAATGAAATTTTAACATTTAAAGAAATTCAGGAATTAATTGGTATGGAACCATCATATAAAGGACCTCGTAAGATAAAAATTGAGCCGATTCGTAGTTATTGGATGAACTACGAAGGTCGGATTGGCAGAAACAGGGCTGAACAGTATGCCAGAGGATTTTTATTATATCTGCTCGGATCGACCATCTTTGGCAGCACTGAAACATCCATTCACTTATCAGTGTTGAGTTCCCTTTCTTATCTCAGAATGGTACCATCTTTTGGCTGGGGTGAAGCTGATCTCGCATGTCTTTATCATGGCCTTGATAAGCTTTGTCGAAACAAGAATTCTTTTGTCAGCTTGATGGCGGTTGTCGAGGTATTCTTTCTTCCACCAATGTCTTTTCCTTTCCTTTTTATCTTGTGATCTTTGATGTTATCGCATATATGGGCATACGAACACAACCTCGTGAGAGTACCCGGCATTTCCAGAGAGAGAATCGGGTATTCGAGATTAAATTTTTAGTTGTCTGATCGTGTGAATATTCCCGGCTCCCATCATGTGCATACTCATCACTTTGTGTTGAGCCGCTTAACCTGGGATCAGGTAAAATAACATTAGTATGCTTTAAATATTTTGCAAAAGTTTTACTTACCTTATGTTATCCTCCAGGTGAATTTGGTCTGGTGGAATCCAGAAGAGCGAGCAAACTGGTCTCCTTTGATGAGGGCTGCACTGTCGTTTCAACATTCTCTCCAAGTTATTGCTGGCCCAATGTCTAGCGGCTGGTTTCTCGGGGAGAGAGAATCTATGAATGGTTTCTCGGCCCAGAGCAGCGGAGGTTCCTGATGCAAATCCCAGAATACACTTTAAATATTATGTCGATGCCGAAGGATGCTTGGTGGTCGGCCCAATATGCTTTTAATGCCGAGTTATTTCTCAATTTATCGGGTCCATTTTATGCTCGTTTTATTCAAATAAGACTCTTGCACTTTGATGTGTCTCCTGTCGGTGTGCGGGGGATTTTCGATGGAAATGAGGGTAGAGATGAGGAGAAACATGTAGGAGAGTCTATTCCATATCTCGGGACCAATACTTCTCAGGTAAAACTCTTACCACTTTTCCATTGCAACTGCTCTTTCTTTCTTTGATTCTTTAATGATCATTGCAGGTTGTTGGCTCATTTGATCATGAGGCTGGACCATCTTATCCGCAAGGCATTGACATGAATTACCTGGTATGCTTCTTATTTCACAATAGTTTATGCTATATGCATGCATGATTATGTATGCTCTTACCTTTTTCCTTCTTGGCTCACAGCGGGTGCTTGAAGAACAAAACAAGAAGCTTCAAGAAGAGTTGGCAGCAAGTCGTCAGTAGGCTTCTCATTTTGAAAGTTTATATCATCAATCCGAACAAAAATTTAGAGACTTCCAATTTCAAGGAATAAGGGATCCCGGTGCTTCTTCATCGATAGGCCCCCAAGCTGATGACCATGAGATCCTTTCATCTGCTTCTGATGAGGACCAGGACAAATCTGAACTCCAAGGCAATAGGGATTTTAGTGCTTCTGCTTCGGATGATCCCGGGACGAGTAATTTTCCCCCTCCTCCAATAGGCGACAACTTTTTCAAGTCTTTATTTGATGACCTACCACTACCCTCTTAGTGATATGTAAATATTGAAACAATTGTAAAACATTGTATAATAATGAAAAATATACAATTTTCCTCTTTACTGTAATTTTTTTTCTTTCCTTTTTTTTTCGTTACTGCCACTTTTTATTTATTTATTTATTATTATTATTATTATTTACTTTTTTCTTTCTTTTTTTTCATATATAATACATCATAATTAATATCCACCTCTTTTGTTAAACCAAATCCAAAATGGAAAAAGAAATTGTGACCACTTCCTTTCCTTGTGCCATATGGTCTTATCCTTTTCCATCATCTTTTCCATTTCACTTTTAGAAAAGGTTTATTTTCTTATATATAAATCACCTTGCATGCCATATTTCAATTCATAAGCCAAGAATCTCTCTTCCAAAGTGAATACTTTCTCTTTAGCAATTTTTGTTCCACTTTATTCATCAACCATGACCGAGCACCATTTAAAGAAAATAAAAATTCTATTTAAGAATATGGATGCCAACCATTGGAAGAAAATTTCATGGTCAAAGCTTGATGTTTTAAAATGCTTTCAAAATGTCAAATTGGACCACTCCTTTTTACATGCCGCGGCTTCCTTGTGGAATACGGATTCCAGGGTGTTTAGAATTAATGGCTTTGAAATGTGTCCCTTGATTGAAGAATTTGAGGCCATCCTTGGACATCCCAATAATCAGCAAATGGCGTTACCCACATTGATATCCAAAACTCAACAAAAGAGGCAGATGTTATTTCAAATTTTGAAACCCGAGATTCTTCGGTTGATGAGAGGTGAAAAAATTCTTCTTACTCCTTTAATTGACTTTTGTTTTTCTCATTTGGCTCCTACTAAAGCCTGGGGACGCATGCTTTGTCTTAGCTTGCTCAGCCAATTCTTACTTGTTTCTTCTGACGGCGATATTGACCCACGAGTATTGGATATCATGGATCAAATGGAAGGAGACTTGTCGTCGGTACCTGTGATCTTAGCCAAAACCTTAGTTGGATTAGACCGATTTAAATCAGGAATGTCAAAAAGACTGACCGGGAGCCCGTTGCTGCTTCAGGTAATTACCTAAACTGCCCTTCTGGGTTTTCAATTTAGGTTTTTTTTTTTCTTCGTAGGTTTGGCTTCAGGAACGTCTTTGTTTGCTTGATACTCCCTCCATAGACTTTGCCAGATACCTGCCTTGTCATCATTCTGCTAGGAAGCTACTCCACCCAGCTTCTTCATATGCTGACTGGGTTGACTGGATCCACTCACGTTCCGAAGTCAATATCCATTGGTTGGTACCTTGGTGGAAGATTTCTCATATTACCATGCGGACATACTTGATGTACGTTCCTCTTGCTGCACTTCATCAAGGTACATGCTATGATCCTCGCCGACTTGGGCATCAGTATGGAGCTGAGCCTCGTGATTCTGACTTTGCTTCTGACCTAGACATGCCTTGCTTGACTGAAGCCTACTTGGACCGGCTGAGGCAAAGCTGGCCTGCACGCTACACTTATAGACTGCCATAGATTTTACATTTGTCAATTCAGAAAATGTTTTGTTAGGATGAAAAATAACTAAAGTAATAAAAGATGCTTCTTTTCCATTGATAATTTGTCATCACCTTTTGCAATTATGATTATTTATTTCATCCGTATCTGGTCAAATACTTATAACAGTGCACATAAAACAAATTTAATCATTAATTTTGTTTTATTAAATTGGGGAACAACCAAACATAAAAGCCAGTATACACAAGATCACTCATGTTGCCAATTAGCCCTTTCGGGTTTTTTAATTGACGATTTTCTCTCATTAGCCCTAATTGTTGCCTAGCCCGCCCTTTTGGGTTTTCGGAACTAGCGGACTGCTCTAACTTTTGCCTAGGCTGCCCTTTTTGTGTTTTCAACCTAGCGAGCTCTTTCTTTTTTTTTCTTTTTTTTATACATAAAACCTCTTCAACCTATCAATGTTTACTGGCTCACTAAATTCGTTCCCATCCATGTCTGATAACTTTACTACACCTTTGCTCATGACTTGTTTAACGACATATGGTCCTTCCCAGCTAAGTCTGAACTTCCCTCTTGGGTCAGATACATTAGGCTTACATTGCTTCAATACTAAATCCCCAACCTTGAATCTTCGAATTTTGACCCTTCTATTGTAGGCCCGAGCTATCTTTTTTTGATACAGTTGGTGATGATACAGTGCCTTTAGCCTTCTCTCTTCTAATAAAGCTAACTGAGTGTATCTGCTTGCTACCCATTTTGTTTCAGGCAGCTCCGCTTCTAAGACTACTGTCAATTACTTGATCTCAATCTCAATTGGCAATACTGCTTCCATCCCATAAACCAAAGAGAATGGTGTCATTCCCGTAGGTGTTCGTACACTCGTCCTATATTCCTATAAAGCAAAGGGGAGCATCTCTGACCAATCCCTGTAAGTCTTGGTCATTTTGGACAGAATTTACTTAATTGTCTTATTTGTTGCTTCCACTACCCCATTAGCCTTTGGTCTATAAGGAGAGGATCTATGATGATGGATGTGGTACTTGGAGAATAAATCCTTAACTGCCCCTTGAAACTGTACCCCGTTGTCTGATATAACACTGTGCGGGACCCCATATCTGCAGATGAGATTCTTTTCAATAAACCTAGCCATTTGACTTGCACCCAGCTTGTTGAAGGATTCGGCTTTGACCCATTTCGAAAAATAATCAACTGCTACCACAATAAAACGGTGCCCTTTCGAAGCTGTCGGATGTATCTCTCCTATAATGTCAATACTCCAGGTGGCAAAGGGCCAGGGTGAAGACATTGAATGTAGTTCTTCAGGAGGCTTATGATTCAAGTTATCATACATCTGACATTGTTGGCACTTCTTGACAAACTCAATACAGTCTCTCTCCATGGACAACCAATAGTAACCTTGTCGAATAATCTTCTTAACTAGGGCCAAACCACTCATGTGCGGACCGCAACTTCCTGCATGTATTTTGACATGATGAGCTCCACTTTGGGCTTTCTTAAACATCTCAAATGCACCCCATCTGGCCATCTTCGATATAACTCCCCATGGAATGTGGTGTATTGCAATGACCACCTCCTTATGGCTCTTCTCTCTTTCTTTGTTGCCTCCGGCGGGTATTCTCTTTCCTCCAAAAATCTCCTTATGGTATCATACCATGCATCATGGTCTGTATCAATTTCCATGATTGTTTCATATTAATAACAAGGAGTTGATGAACTGGTCAACATCAGAGGCTTAAGGAATAGGTTAACAGAATCTTCCCAAACCGAAGCCAATGTGGTTAGGGCATCAGCCATCTGATTTTCTTCTCTTGACAGGTGTATAAACCTACACTACTTAAAATTCTTCTTTATCATGGTTAGGTAATGATGGTATGGTTTTAATTTTTCTTCTTTCAACTCCCACTCTCCATTTACTTGGGATACTACTAGCAATGAATCACCATAAACTTCCACCTTATCTACCTTCATAATCATTAGGGTTTCCAAACCGAAAATACAAGCTTCGTACTACACCATATTATTGGTTGCCCTAAATTTCAACTTTTTGGCTAAAGGGATGAGTTCCCCTTCAGGCGATTCTAGTATAACTCCCAAACCTGCTCCTTTCCTGTTTGCTGCTCCATCAAAATACATTTTCCACCCTTGTACTTCAATTGCTTCTAAATGTTCATCTGGAAATTCCAAAATTACCTCTTCATTTTCTGGTAATGGTTGTTGAGCCAGAACTTCTGCCACCGCTCTTGATTGTTTTTCTGGTTACATACTCGATCTCAAATTCTTCTAATATTATCAACCATCGACCATATTTTCCAATTAGAGAGGGTGTCTCCCTTAAGTATTTCATTGGATCCAACCTGGAAATTGCTTGCACACTATATGATTGAAAGTAATGCCGCAACTTCTTAGAAGACCAAACCACGACTATACATGTTTTTTCAATAATACTATACTTAATTTCATAAGGTAGGAGCTTTCTACTTAAGTAGTAAACGGCATGCTCAATCCCCGACTCATCTGCTTGGGCTAGCATGGCTCCTATCGATTCTTCTTCTACTGCCAAGTATAGTAATAGAGGTTTGCTGGGTTTGGGTGGTTTCAAAACAGGTGGATTCAACAAATACTCTTTTATTCAATCAAAGCCCCTTTGACATTCTTCATTCCATACGACCGGCTGATTCTTCCTAAGCAACTTGAAGATAGGCTCACTGATTGCTTTCACTTTTTCAGGATCTATCTCGATGCCATTCGGGCCAATTACATGTCCCAATAATTTACCTGATGTAACACCGAATACACACTTCTTCGGGTTTAATCTTAGCTTTTACTTCAAAGCTCTATCAAAGAATAATTCAAAATTCTGGAAGTGTTGCTCCCTTGTATCCGACTTGACCATCATATCATCAACATATACTTCAACTTCTTTGTGCAACATGTCATGAAACAATGTGGTGGCCATCCTTTGGTAAGTTGCTCCAGCATTCTTTAAGCCAAAATGCATCACCCTATAACAAAATATACCCCATGTAGTAGTGAAAGCAGTCTTGGCTTTATCCTTTTGGGCCATTAACACTTGATTGTATCCGGAAAATCCGTCCACAAACAAGTGTAGCACACTAGAGGATGCACTATCAATGAGTACATCTATATGTGATAAAGGAAAATCATCCTTAGGGGAAGCCTTGTTTAAATCTCTATAGTCCACGCAGACTCTTATCCTCCCATCTTCTTTGGCACAGGTACAATGTTGGCTAGCCAATCTGGGTATTCTATCACTTCAAGGAATTTCACTTGTATTTGCTTAGTGACCTCTTCTTTAACTAATTCAGCCCATTCAGGTCTTAATCGTCTAAGCTTTTGTTTGACAGGTTTAATGTGAGTGTAAGTAGGAATGTGATGCTCGGCTATGTCTAGATCTATTCCCGGCATATCTTCATAAGACCAAGCGAACACCTCTTCATATTTTTTGAATATTTTTTCAAATCTCTCTCTCTCATCAAGAGTAAGGTCGGATGCTATGCTAATGTTTTTAGGGTTTTCAGTTGTTCCCAAATTTAATGATTGTGTGTTAACAGAATTAATATTAAAGATGCTCATGTAACTGTTATTTAAATGTATGCAACCATCAGGAGAAACATCACACAAGTAAGCAAAATCAGACTTTATTGCATTCATTTTGGAAAAGAAAACATCATCATCCTCATACAAAGCAGACAAATTGAATTCAAAATCAAAATCATTGTTCTCAGAATCATAAAGCAGATGTCTTTAAACGTTTCTTCAACCAGGGCAGCAATCTCTTTTGGAGTCTTTTTGGCTTTCAGGGCAGCTTCATTCTTCTCTTTGTTGATTGACATGGTGAGCTTTTCCTTCACTTGCTCCACTAACTCAGCAACATTTGCAAAAATTTCAAAATCAGGAATTAACTTACCCATGAACATGATCGGCTCGGGCTTTCCTTGGAGTGGTCCCATAGTTGGAGCTTTGACGAAGATCTCTTCAAGTGGTGGGAAGCTCATCTTCTCATTCTTCTTTGGTTGAACATTATTGGCTTCATCATATCCCAACCCCTTCTTAGAAGCTTGAGTTCTAAAATCTGGCAACTTTGTTAAACCGGCTTTACCCTTTCCCAGACCAGCTCCGGGGAGGTAATTCATGTTCTTCATCATATTCAAGACTTTGGAGTCCACTGCTTCATCATCAAAAATTACAGCTACTTGAAAACCATTGAGAGGCCTCTCAACCATTAGAGCTGTTAGACAAATGACCTTAATTTTGATCCTTGACAACTCAAATGGATGATCTATTTAACTTGTGTTTAAGAAATCTTGTTGCAGGATTAGGTTACTTCAAATAAGGTGAACAGAACACTTATAGCGGTCGCACCTCACCTGAATACGACCGCTCCATGTAATTAAAAGAAGAAATCTTATCACAGTAGGTTTCGCGGTCAGAAGTTCGACCTATGTCGCGACCGCTCCTACAGAATAGTGACCGTCCGAATATTTGCACGACCGCTACTCAAGGAACTTAAATCATTACAATCACAGTAAGGTTCGCGGTGACAAGAACGGTGAATGACTCAACCTCGCTTATCACTTTAGCGACCGCCCCATTCAGAATCGCGACCGCTCTACCATTCAAGAAGAAATTGTTTGAAGAGACAGTAGGTTTCGCGTCCTCAGGAGCGTCCAGAAGTTCGACGCGAGTTTCTCAATTCGACCGCGATAATCTACATAGGGCGACCGCGACATTCAAATTATGGCGGACATTCAATTTTGCCCTGTCAGAGAATGACACGTAATATGACCGTTATAAACCCACTTGATTATTCAAAAAGGGCGACCGCACCATTGCTAGGCGCGACCGTCCCGACAAACATAGCTGGGCAAGAAACCGGTCCGACAAACACAGCATGGGCAAGATTCCAGCTGCAGAGCACTAAAATTCGACCGTTGAAGTCTTTTCAAAAGTAGCGACCGTCCCCTGTTAAAGGACGACCGCGAGAAGCATGAGCGCGACCATCCTTGCATGAAGGGCGACCGCGAAGTGCTTCGGGCAGTTTAAGTAAAGAAGGTCTAATCTACCAATACATTATTCTTAATGTCTATAACGGCTAGTAAGACCACATTGGCTATAAATACAATGTCTCTCTGAGAAAACAAAATGGAACAAGCAAGAAATCAGATTGTAATAGCCAAGCAACAAATTTTCATTTACTTAAACTTACAATTAAATTGTAATGTATGTTAGGTGTTAGCATTTGAAAACACCATTGTATAAGTTTGAGTGTAAGCTTGGGAAACACTTGGGTTGTGAGAGTAAGCCTTGTAAAACTCTTGTTTGGGTTATAAGTGTGAGCCTTAGAAAAACACTTGTAAAGTTAGGTGTGAACTTGTAAAAACACCAAAGTTGGAAGTGAGCTTGTAAAAACTTCAAAGTCTAGTGGAACCTTAACAAGTTGTTAAGGAAGTGGATGTAGGATTGAAGTAAATCCGAACCACTATAAATCTTGTGTGTTCTTTCTTCCTTCATCACTCAACAATCTTCATATTCCGCACTTCTTGTTTGTTGAGTTTTTTAAATTGTCATTACTTCTTGAGGAAACCAATTCACCCCCCCTCTTGGTTGCCATCTTGGGACAACAAGAGCGTTAACAATCTCATTATCTTCAGCTTCAATGACCACTGTTTCACTTCTATTGGGGAATTTGATCTTTTGATGAAGGGTGGAAGGAACTCCACCAAGAGGGTGAAACCATGGTCGTCCCAAGAGTAAGGCAAAGGTAACTGGTATGTCTAAAACAACAAACTCCACAATAGATTCAATTGGACCAACCTTGACGGCTACTTTGAAAGTCCCTTCGGCATGCCTCTTAGTGTTGTCATAAGCATGAATTGTCACCTCGGTTAGGTTTAAATCTCTTGTTGACATGGCTAGCTTTGGTAGTATCTTAAGTGGACAAACATTTATGGCAGATCCATCATCGACCATTACACAAGGAGTCCTCTTCCCCTTGACTTCTATTTTGATAAAGAGAGGGCGGATGTGGTCTCTCCCTTCCTCTGGTAAGTCCGCATCAGAAAAAGAAACTTCTCCCATACTAACTTCGCTCTTCTCTTGAACCTCTTCACATTTCATTACTTCCCCAATTTTTATGAAGTTGATCAACTCCTCCAGTGTTGTGGAGGTAGAAATCGGCATGCTAGCCAAGGCTTTGGCCATAGTCTCTCGGTGCTTTTTAGAAGTAGTTAATAGGTCCCAAATGCTAACACTTGCTTGGGTTCTTTTTAATTGCTTGAGTACAGCATCATCTTCTTCCACTTCAACTTCCTTCCCCTTATTAGTTTCTACCTCCTTAGGTGGTGGCCTTGCATAAGGCTTACCAAATCTAGTATTCATCACCTCATCTTCTTCGGGCTCAGACCAAGTCCACTCCTTCTTTGGTATGATATCATCATCACTATCACTTGAATCCCAAAACCTGTTGACCACACAAATTGCTACTTCCCCACCAATCATAGCTTGTTTAGCTTCATTAAATTCCTCTTCTTCTTTGATTGCTTCTCCTCCCATATCTTGAAAAGAAGACACACAAAATCCTCATGCAAACCTCCTCCAATCATGAAGGTTGTTGGTGGTGGTACTCTATTGAACTTTGGCAATGGGTTGTCTTTGGTGTTTGGCTTGTTGGGCTCGGGTAGCTTCCCATTATCAATTAAGTTTTGGATCTCATGTCTCAATCTCACACATCTATCCATGTCATTTCCTTGCATTTGGTGAAATTGAAAAAATGCTTTGGTGTCAAAATTAGGTGGGAGAGGATTAGGCAAAGGACGAGGATTTAAGGGTTGTAGCAGTCCCTTTCTTTGAAGCTTGTTGAGAACCCAGGACATCGGTTTTTCCAATTCCAAAAATTGTCTCCTTGTTCCTTAGTTAGTAGCATTAACATCGACGACCTTTTGCATGCTTTGGCTACCAGGTTGATAGCTCCCTTTCTCATTCCTTTTCGTTGCAAATTGGCTCTTCTCCCTGTCCCATTCTTCAATTTGCAAACCAGCTTGAGAAGGTCTTTGAAATCATGGATGAGTGTATGAGACATCCTCTCACGAAGACTAGGTAACACCCCTCTCACAATCATCCTTATTTGATCGGATTCATCGGGCCTCTTTTTGAGCAAAGCAGACTTGTTTCTCCATCTCTTGACATAGTCTACAAAATTCTCATTCGGCCTTTGCCTAATGGATTCCACTTCCATCAAGGTAACTTCCAATTCAACATTATATCCATATTTCTGGATAAAGGCTTTGTAAAGTAGATCCCAACTCTTTTGTGTTTCATCATCTAAGGTATTGAACCAATTTTGGACAACATGGTCCAATGAGAGCATAAAGTACCTTAGGGTTTTAGCCTTAGTAGCTCGGGCAGATTGCATGGCAGTGATATATTGCTTCACGTGGAGATGAGGATTTCCGGTGCCATTGTACTTAGCAAAGGAAGGCATCTTGAATTTATAAGGGACCTCTTCATCTTGTTCAAATAACTTGTCAACTTCGGACATCTCTTCGGTCTTCAACTTCTTCTCAAATTTCTTTTTTAAATCAGTAATCATCTTTTCAACATCAGATGTCTCGGTCTTTCCAATAGTTACCTTCTCGACAGCCTTCGGTTCTTTCTTCTTTTCTTGAACCTCTTGGTAGTATTGAGCTCAATCATCATCATCATCAATGACCACCTTTTCATCATCAAAAGCTACTTCACTAACTTTGGTCTTCCCTTTGTCCTTTGGTTTCTTAGTGCTAGCAGATGCCTCGGCATGGTTCTCTAAGATTGCAGTCAATTGGTTCTTCATGGTCTCAGCTAGGGCCTCCTTGATTTCTTCCATCTTGGCATTGAGGGCTTCATCCACCATTCATTGAATTTGTTCGGGCTCCATTATTTTTGGTGAGCAAGTGATTGAGTCATTGCTAGATACTTCGTCTTCGGCGTAGGTCAGATTGTCGTAAGCTTTTGAACTTTCGTAATCCAGGGCTGTGAGCCAGAGAGGACCAATGATATGAGATGCAAATGTATGCATATATGCATGTATGCACGAATAATTAACAAACAAGGATAAATTAGGACATTCCTTCCAACCTTATATCATCCACACACGAATGGTGAGTCTCTTTTCCTAGGTATATGGTAAACCAACACGGGGTATCTTGCTTTTGAATAATTCCCTCGGACGTTTCAACCAATAGTTATATTTTTGAAAATGGAAATCAATCCATGATAATTCCCATTAATTACGTTTTAATCCATTCAACCAACTAAAGTAGCTTTTATGCTATGTTGGATTAAAATGAAATTAAGAGGTTTATTATAAATAGATTTCTCACTTGAACAAGTAACTAATGATTCATGCTAAAAACAAGCCCATGGTTAATTTATTCTTAGTGTAAACTAGGCCCACAATTGATTTTTGGTATTTCATAATTGACCTAAATATTTTTGCAAGCTTTTTATAAGAAAAGGTTGGGTGAAAATAGTTTTGTTTCTAAGCCCATTGTAAAAGATTTTAGAAAAATGGATTTTGGGCTTAGTATTTGGACCATGGGCCAAAAAACTTTTTTGACTTGTTTTTAGAAAAAAGTCTTCTGCCCAAAGACCATCTTGAAAAATTTTAAAAATAGTTTTGGTCTTTTGGGCTTTAAAGAAAAATTTATTTTGAGCTTGCAAATGTACTTGGGTCATATTAGAGAAAGAACAAACCAAATAAGCCATAATTTAGACAAAGATAAACTAACCATAGTCAAACAACATGCATTTAGGGTAAAACCAAAGGAAAGTAACTAGGCCAATTACATGAGCTTTAGTCTTTGGGTAAAAAGGCTTAGGTTCCCATAGCAAGTATATACCAAACGGTACAAGGCTATGAGTGGTTATGCCATGCTCGATCTCCATACCTTGAGTGAAAGTATGGTATCCCTTACATAACATAACACGGGTAACACAGGCATCCTAACTCACGCACACGATGCAATCTAAGATGATGCAATGGATAATATCATTATAAGAAAGAATAAAATAATATAAAGACCAACGAAATCAACTTCTCTTATCCCCAATGGAGTCGCCACTGTGAGCGGGGATTTTCGCCCCCACTCCCGGTGGAATGGTTCTTGCGATATCGGCACTGTTTAGGCTCGGGGCCTTAGAGAACATGGACCTAAGTCTGGAGAAAATGGAGTCGCCACCCAGACGGGCCGGGAAAAAAGAAAGGGGTGGATGACTCGATTCCTAAGGAATCCCCAACCCCCTAATGGGTTCGGAAAGTTGAGTACGCGTGGGGAAGGTGAGAAATGGCCCAACACCCCCACAACGCCCAGTTCATTGGAACCGGCCTCCTTTACAGGTCTTAATATTATAAAATTCTTAAATATAACAATATTATCCATACTACACAAAATAAAAAGAAAGCATCATTATATTAAAATCAAAGCAATGTCCAAACAAAACAAAACAAATAAATGGACACCCATCCAAGGATGGAAACATGTCCTTACATCACATGCCTAGATAGGACACCCACCAAAAGGTAGAAACATGCCCTTTACAAAGGTTTTAAAATAGAAAAGAAAATTAAATTACATGATGTTTAACTAATGAGGTACCCACCAAGTGGAAACATACCTCTTACAACTTTTGGGAAATCTAAATTAATTGATAAAAGTAAATAATCATTCATCATAAATAAATTATTCATCAAAGCTATTAACCAAAATATACAACAAACATCCATCCATGATAAATCAAATAAATCAAGTATTGAAATTAAATAAATTAAAGCATAAGAAATAAATCAAAGCATAAATAAATATGGAATTGAATAAAACAAATAAAAGTTCAAGTATAGCTACTATTTCTACTTAGGGTTCTTTATCTCATGTGTTAAGGTTTTGGAAATTCTAAAGTTAAGCTACTGTGACTTTTTAGGGAATTAAAATAGATTAGGGTTTTATGTTTTAAAAGGTTGGTGAGACTCTTTGATTAATCAAATTAAGATTTGAATGATGAAATCATGAAACAAGGGTTTTAAATACCTTAATATACTTTTGATTTGTGATTTTTGGTTATTGAATTATAAGCTACTGTGTGATTTTTTAGTTTTTATATTTTTATGTTTTTTTAATGTTTTAAAAGGATTAGGGTTCATAAAAATTAGGGTTTAAGGTTTTAAAAGGATTAGGGTTCATTATTTTAGGTTTAAAAGTTGAATTTTGGATTTAGGCTTTGAAATTAGGATTCTCGGGTAATGAATTTGAATTAGAGTTTTAAAAAAGCAATTTGATGATTTATGAAGTTTTATGAATTTAAACAAATGGATTGAAGTTTTTATAAGTAGAAAAGATGTTTTTAAGGTTTTTTGAATGAAATAGAATCTACTTTAAAAATTTGAAAGAAACAGAATTTGATTTTGGTTTTGTAGAAAAATATGTTCAATTAGAGTTTTAAGGTTTTTAAGAAGAAAAAATAACAATTTTAAGTCTTTTTAAAAAAGAAAGTCACGTTTTTATTATTTTAACTTTGGAAAAATTAAATTTAAGTTCTAAGATTTTTTATTTAAAAAACTTAAATTTTATAAATTTGTTACTGTAAAACATGAAAAAAAAGAGTTTAGCATACCTTCTTTTGTTGATTCCTCCAAAAGCAATTCTTCTTGGATGAACTAGCTCCAAAGACAAGCCTTGATTGCCTTTGAATTGCTTAATTCGTGGTGCTCCTCCCTTAAAAATCAATTGAATTGATTTTTTGCATTTACTTCCTTGATTTGGTTTCCAATCCCAAGTTCACTGTGTAAATTTTTCCCTCCTCAATTTGGTTTAATTGATCCTTATTTATAGTGATTTTTAGGTTGTTTCTTCCTAATTCCACACGGCAATTAATATTAATAAAAAAAGAATTTAAAACCTAATTGGATTAGGTTTCAAAAAAATTGCGTCAAAAAAATTTGCGCTGGCGAAAACTGCGGCCAGGCCCGTGGCTGGGGCCAATTGGCATGCCAGCCCACAGGAGGCATGCCAGCCCGCAGGAATTTCCTGCGGGAAGTTATTTCGCCCGCAGGAAATTCCTGCGTGCGAAATAACTGGCCCGCGGGAGGTTATTTCGCCCGCAGGACTTTCCTGCGGGCGAAATAACTCACCCGCAGCCACCGGCAGGAAATTCCTGAGGGAGGTTATTTCGCCTGCAGGAAAATCCTGCAGAAATTATTTCGCCCGCAGGCCTGCGGGTGAGGTGTTACTGGCCCAACAGGCCCGCGCGACCACTTTTTGCTGCTGATTTTTTTTCTGACTCCGATTTTGATTTTGATTTTGATTTTTTGATTTTGATTTGTTTATTTTTATTTTTTCTTAATAAAAGATAGATACTAAGGTAAAAAATTATTTAATTAAAATTATTTTGGACCAATTAGACAGGAAAAATTATTTTAAACCAAATAAAACACAATGGACCAGATTGGGTCAAAAATTAAGGGTCTACACATGCTCTTTTTATTTGAACTACGATGAAGCGGCATCCCAGCTAGTAGACCTATATTTTCATCTTCATGATGCCGAATAAACTCCAATAACTCAGCATTAGAATGAGTTCCTGATCTTGATATATGCATTTTTTCTCAAAACTATATTCTAAATTTGACAGAATTATAGTAATGAATGAATGAAATTAAAGGTGTTGCTGTGAATGAAATGAAGAAATCGTTCGTTTATATAGAGGAACGATAAAGAAAAAAATAAAATTCAAAAAGTAAATTTTACTATTGATAAATAGTAAATTTTACTGTTAATGAATAGTATTTTACTATTTACAATAGTAAATTACTATTTACAAATATTAGGTACTATTTATAATAGTAGGATACTATTTATAAATAGTAGGTTACTATTTATATATAGTAAATAGTGCATAAACAGTGACTACACAGTAAATACAGTAAATAAACATTAAATTCAATCATTCAATTTAATCATTCAAATACTTGCGTGTATATAAATATATTTGCACTATTAAAATATTTTTACACGCAAGGGACAAGGAGAAGATATGTACATAAAATTAGCTAAATTTTTTGCAAACAAAATTTATATGCTACTCATTATAATTATTTTTGCGGATAATTAAATCTCTATTAGCTTAGTTCCAGAACCCAAATTATCCTTAGGTCCAGAACCTAAAATCTCTTTTAAGTCCAGAACTTAGATCGAGTCCAGAACCCAAATTATCATAAGGTCCAGAACCTAAAATCTCTTTTCAGTCAAGAACTTAGCTTGGGTCGAGAACCCAAATTATCCTTAGGTTCAGAACCTAAAATCTATTAGCTCGTGTCTAGAACTCGAATTACCTTTAGGTGCAGAACCTAAAATTCCTCCTATGTCCAGAACTTAGCTCGGGTCCAGAACCCAAATTATCCTTAGGTCCAGAACCTAAAATTTATTAGCTCGGGTCCAGAACCCGAATTACCTTTAGGTCCAGAACCTAAAATTCCTCCTAAGTCCATAACTTAGCTCGGGTCCAGAACCCAAATTATCCTTTGGTCCAGAACCTAAAATCTATTAGCTCGGATCCAGAACCCGAATTACCTTTAGGTCTAAACCTAAAATTCCTCCTAAGTCCAGAACTTAGCTCGGGTCCAGAACCCAAATTATCCTTAGGCCCAAAACCTAAAATCTATTAGCTCGGGTATGGAACCCAAATTACCTTTAGGTCCAAAACCTAAAATTCCTCCTAAGTCCATAACTTAGCTCGGGCCTAGAACCCAAATTATCCTTAGGTCCAAAACCTAAAATCTCTTTTCAGTCCAGAACTTAGTTCGAGTCCATAACCCAAAATTGCCATTAGGTCTAGAACCTAAAATTTTCCTTGAGTCCTGAACTCAAACCGGGTCCAGAACCCAAAACCTCAACCATCTCAGAAAAATTAAGTCTTATTGCTTTTTACTCTCTTTTACTAAAGTCACAAATCGTTCAAGCAGGGGGCAAACTGCAGACCCTTAATTTTTTACCTAGTCTTGTCCAATATATTTTATATAGTCCAAAATTTTTTTTGTGTTATTTTAATTAAATAATATTTATTTTTGTATTTATTTTTTATAATTTTAAAAAAATTAATTAAAATAATAATAAATAATAATAATAATAAATAAAACAAAAATAAAAAATGGCTACGAAAAAATCGGCGACAAAAAAAATTCGTCGCCGAAAGAATTGGCCCAGGCCAATTTCGCTCGCAAAAAGATTCTGAGATGGTCTGGCAGCCCGCCAATGCGCCCAGCTCTCACATCCAATAAAATATCTAAATGCTAACTTACCTTACAGTTTCTAAAAATCACAATTACTTTATAAAATTCTACACTATTTTCTTCAACTCCAAAACCAAAACAATAAACCCCAAACTAGTTAATCTAAACCCTAAGTTTTCCTAAACCCTAATTCCCTCAAAACTAATACGTAAACCCTAGTTTTCCTAAACCCTAATCCTTAAAACCTTAAACCTTATAAACCTAAACATTCAAACTCAATACAGTAAACCCAAAACAACAATCCAGTAACCAAGAATTATGAACCTAATGTTTTAATTATTCTAAAACCCTAATTTCATAATGTTACCCCTAAACCCTAATTTGATTCATGAAGCCCTAATCCATTTTAATTCTCCTAAAACTTACAGTAGCCTAAACAAATGACAATAATAATACTAAAATCCCAAAACCCTAATTGTTAATTAAAGAACTTTTAGTAGAAACAGTAAACCCTAATTTGTATTTTTACTTGCTTTATTTTTAGATTTAACTATGTAGTTCATTATATGCTTTGATTTATTTGCAATGCTTGATTTAATTTATCATGGATGAATGCTTATTATATATTTTGATTGTTGTTTAATATCTTTAATGAATGATTTAATTATGATGAATGGTTTTTTAATTACTTTTATCGATTTATTTTGATTTTCAAATGTTGTAAGAGGTATGTTTCTACTTTGTGGGTACCTCATTAATTAAGTTCTATGTAATTTAAATTGCTTTTATATTTTAGACTAATGTAAAGGACATGTTTCTACCTTATGGTGGGTGTCCTATTTAGCTAAGACATGGGTGATGTAAGGGCACGTTTCCATCTTCCGATGGGTGTCCATTTATTTGCTTTGCTTGGACATTATTTTGACTTTTAATATATCGATGCTTTATTTTAATTGTTGTGTGTAATATGGATAATATATTAATATTTAAGAATTTTATAATATTAAAACCCATAAAGGAGGCTGGTTCCAATGAACTGGGTGTTTGTGGAGGTGATGGGCCATTTCTCACCTTCCCCACACATACCCAACTTTCTGAACCCATTAGGGGGTTGGGGATTCCTTAGGAATCGAGTCATCCACCTCTTTCTTTTTTTCTAGCCTGTCCTGGTGGCGACTCCATTTTCTCCGGATTTAGGTCCGTGTTCTCTAAGGCGCCGAGCCTAAACAGTGCCAAAGTCATAAGAACCATTCCACCGGGAGTGGAGGCAAAAATCGCCACTCACAAATTGTTAGATTATTTATAAGATTGAAGTGAAAGCAATTCATTGGATGATAATCTTAGAAAGTGAGGAATTTATACAAATGTTTGGACATTCAAAATGAGTGTTTAACTAGAGAATGTGTAAATGATGTTTGTATGTGACTAATAGATTTTGGATTATTTTTTGAAGAAATAAGGCAAATTAAGGAACAAGGTATGAAGATTGATAGAATGACAAATTATTAGTGATTTAAGATAGTTATAAAAAAATGAAAACAAAGAGGAGTACTGAAGGAATAATTTAGTGATGGAAGTTAAAATTTTAGAAATAATGTGTTGGTATTCAAATTGTATCCCTAATGTATATGTGAATGTAACACCATTGGATAACTTAAGATAATTAATAAATTATAAAAACAAAGTGTTTAGTGAGTTAAATTTTATTGATTGATAATAGTTAGTGAAAAAGAAAAGATCACATGAAGAGAAAATCTAATGAGGACCAAAATATTTATATGGCATTATTATTGGAGTCAAATGAAATGATATATTAATGATTAAGTTATGTATATATAAATAATATGTTAAAGAAAAATAATAAAGTTTAAAGTGGAGGAAAATATATTATTCACAAAATGATATATATATATATAATATATGAAGTGTATGCATAATACATATATAAATATGTATACTCTTGAAGTGAGAATAATAATTTGTGAAACTCATATATTTTGAAAGAATAAATTTAGTGGAAGTGAATAAATCTATTTGCAAGTTATTGTTACAATGCAAATGTGATATGTGAATTGAAAAGATTAAATTAATATGCAAATAAAGTTAGCAAAATTAATTTGGCATAAGTATGATATAAATATATATATATATATATATGATAATTGCAATTGAGATAATTGTTCAAAGATTATAAAAATTCATAAGATATATATACATTTGTAAAATGCCTAAAGGAAACTTCAATGGAATTTTTAAAATAATTTATATTAAATAATTATGTTAATTAAAATAAAGATTATTTCATTGTTTTGATAAAATGAAAAGACTAAATGAAAGGAAGGAAGAAATATTTTATTATAACTAATATGATAATTATAGAATTATTTTGAATAGTAAAATAAATTACCCAATGATATGGATAATAAACCTCGTCTTCGAATTGAATGGCCAGCTAGAAAGTGGGCGTTCTTACTATTACTGGACACTATGTGTCATTACTACTATTGAACACTCTGTGTCACTACAGTTATTCATGTCATTACTGCTACTAGGCATTTTTGCCATTACTGGGACATCGACCATAGTGACTAATATTACTGGGCATTTACTTGGCACTATTAACTCGTTATCTAATCCTAGGATTTTAAACTCAGCATATGAGGTAAAAGTATAAAGATAAGAAAAACTTATTGGAATGTATATATATTTTATTTAAATTATTGGTTGCTTATAATAAATTGTTGAAATGTATATAATAATTATGTAACAATTATAAGTAAAAGTGATATTTAATTAGATGTTGTTAAATTGAATATTATTGAATTGAATGCAATGAAAGTGTTCAAAGCTTTAAATTGTCTATTGATTAAAAATTTCTCAAAATGTTATTTTTAATCATAGAATTCAAGGTATGTAGAATGGAAATATTCATTATGATAAAGTGATAAGTAAAAATTTACTAAAAATACAAGATTTAAATATTACAAAAGGAATGTTGATAATTATATTGAGTTACGTTTTATTTAATTTCATTGGATTTAAAACTTATTAAAGTAAATTGTTGTTCTCACTAGTTTAAAACTTATTACTCGTGTTCTCATTGGTTTCTTCCAGATGCTTGTTCAGGTCTTGCATTGGAATGACAAAAGGCTTCGCATTTACGGCTTTTATCTTCAAGATGTTGAGGACATGAGTGGTGAAGACCCTAAGCAGTAGAGTTAGAGATACATCCATTTCAAACTATGATTCAACATGTCAATTGGTAGTTTCTTCACAACCTTTCCAATAATCATTTTCTTTGCTTAATAAGTTCTTCGAGGTTCGATGGTTTGACATACTTCCCTTAACTTGAAGGCTTTGCAAATTTTTTTTCCTTTTTTCCTTTTTCTTGAAATCAAATGTTGGCTTTGTCAAGTCAATGTCAATTTATCTCAGGACTTAATTTTCTGTAACGACCCTCCCCGACCAGGTCGGCTGCCAGGCCCACTAGTGGCTTACGGCCCGGCCATTTCACCACCTGGGCACGGAGTCCACAGGAGGCAAGCGATCGCTACAGTACTGGACAGCCCTCGCGGCCCTAGCAGAAATGGTACTGGATGGTTCTCGCTGGCTCTCTTAAGTGGGAGGTCAGGGGTTCGATCCAGGGAGGCGACTCCTTAGGGGGCCAAATAAACAAATTCCTGCTGGGTGGGCTGCGAGGGCTGTCCAGTACTGTAGCGATCGCTTGCCTCCTGCGGACTCCGTGCCCAGGTGGTGAAATGGCCGGGCCGTAAGCCACTAGTGGGCCGGGCAGCCGACCTGGTCGGGGAGGGTCGTTACATTTTCCAATTTAACATATCTATAACATGACAACCCTAGTTACTGTACTAAACTTAGGAGTCATTTCTATTTGAGCAAAGAACTATTGCACTTCAAATAGGCACATACACATTACTTTGTCAAAGGTCTCATTGAGTTTAAATAGTATCTATCTCATGTGCATGCTTATTCAAACTATCTCCACTAATAGACTCTTCCTACCAAGAGAGATCAACAAGTCTTTAATAGGCTTGAAACGGGGTCTATAAAGGACATGGTTTAAGTGAAGGCCAATTGTAAGTTGGAGCCATTGTGACACTATAGGCAAACTCTCACACTACAATTTTCTTGTTTAGACAGTTGAAAGTATGAAAAGATAGAGCTTTGAACATTCTCCTTTCTTCTTGCACCATTCTATACTTCTATTTATGGATGAGTGAAGTAGAGTGAGACAAGGATAAATCATTTGTCGTCCTGATGTCATCTTAATGAATTAGAGATATCAGGTCTAATATTAGGTGAACTTCAACTACCCTTATGATCTTGACTATGCATTCCTTTCTTTGATCTTCTTGCCTCTTCACCTTAGTGATCATTAGATTTGTGATAGAAGTCACAATAGCTAGGGTAGGTTATTGGGTTTACTAACCAATAATGAGTAAGCTAAAATTTATGAAGGCTCAAAGGGACAACTTGAGATTGATATTTAATTGGGTGGATACTAGTTGTTGGCTTACCAAACAATGCCTAGGTCATCTCTCCCTTAAATAACCAGAGTTTAATTTCACCTCAAAAGTTTGTCAAAGTATGTTCTAAGACTGACTAGACAAAGGTAATTATGTAGGACCCCTCTCTAAGTAAGCATACTGTAGACCCTTAATTTTTGACCCAATCCGATCCAACATGCTTTATTTAGTCCAAATTGATTTTTGTTGTTTAATTGGTCCAAAATAATTTTAATTAAATAATTTTTACCTTAGTATCTAATTTTTAGTAGTAAAAAATGAAAATAAACAAATAAACAATTAAAAATAAAAATAAAAATAAAAATCGGAGTCGGAAAAAAATTGGTAGCAAAAAGTGGTCGCGCGGGCCCGTCGGGCCTACAGTGGCTCGCCCGCAGGCTCCTGCGGGCTGGCACACCCACGGGCCCGTCGCCAGAATTTTTGCCAGTGCAAACTTTTCAGCTACAATTTTTAGAATTCTAATCCAATTAGGTTTTAATTTCTTTTTTTTTATTATTACTTACCTTAATTAATTAGGAATAAACAACCTAAAAACCACTATAAATAAGGACCAATTAAACCAAATCAAGGGAGGAAAAACTTTTCATGATAGCTTTAGGTTTTGAAACCAATTCAAGGAAGGAAAGGGAAAACTCAATTCAATTGATATTTATAGCAGCAGTAGCACGAAAGAGGGAGAAGAAAAGAGGCAATCAAAGCTTGTCTTTGGAGCTAGTTCATCCAAGAAGAGTTATTTTTTGGAGAATCAACAAAAGAAGGTATGTTTTAATTCTTTTGATTTATGTTTTACAATAGCCAAATCTATAAAATTTAAGTTTTTTAAATAAAAAATCTTAGAGTTTTAATTTAATCTTTCCAAGTTTAGAATATTAAAAACGTGATTTTCTTTTCTAAAAGGACTCAAAATTGTTATTTTTTCTTCTTAAAAACCTTAAAACACTCATTTAACATATTTTTCTACAAAACCAAAATAAAATTCTGTTTCTATTAAAATTTTAAATTAGGTTCTTTTTCATTCAAAAAAACCTTAAAAAACATCTTTTCTACTTATAAAAACTTCAATCCATGTGTTTAAATTCATAAAATCTCATAAAATATCAAATTGTTTTTTTTTAAACCTTAAAAATTATACTTTACCCGAGAATCCAATTTCAAAGCCTAAAATCCAAAAATCATCTTTTAAACCTAAAATAATGAACCATAACCTTTTAAAACCTTAAACCCAAACTTTTTCTAAACTTTAAACCCTTTAAAACATAAAAAACATAAAAACATAAAAAATTCAAAAAAGCTACAGTAGCTCAATTTACTATTTTAAAAACATGAATTAAAAATATTTCAAAAGTGTCCAAAACTCAAGTTTTATTATTTCATCATTCAAATCTTAATTTATTTAATCAAAGTGTCTTGCTAACCTTTAAAAAACATAAAACCTAATCTATTTTAATTTCCAAAGCCTTAACACATGAGATAAATAACCCTAAATAGAAATAGTAGCTATACTTGAACTTTTATTTGTTTTATTCAATTCCATATTTATTTATACCTTGATTTATTTATTATGCTTTAATTTATTTAATTTTAATAATTGATTTATTTAATTTATCATGGATGGATGTTTGTTTTATATTTTGGTCAATACTTTTAATGAATGATTTATTTATTATAGATGATTATTTACTTTTATCAATCAATTTAGACTTCCAAAAGTTGTAAGAGGTATGTTTTCCACTTGGTGGGTACCTCATTAGTTAAACATCATGTAATTTAATTTTCTTTTCTATTTTAGAACCTTTGTAAAGGGCATGTTTCTACCTTTTGGTGGATGTACTATCTAGGCATGTGATGTAAGGACATGTTTCCATCCTTGGATGGGTGTCCATTTATTTGTTTTGTTTTGTTTGGACATTGCTTTGATTTTAATATAATGATGCTTTCTTTTTATTGTGTGTAATATGGATAATGTTATTATACTTAAGAATTTTATAATATTAAGACCTGTAAAGGAGGCCGGTTCCAATGAACCCGGCGTTGTGGGGGTGCTGGGCCATTTCTCACCTTCCCCACACGTACCCAACTTTCTGAACCCATTAGGGGGTTGGGGATTCCTTAGGAATCGAGTCATTCACCCCGGCCCGTCCGGGTGGCGACTCCATTTTCTCCGAACTTAGGTCCGTGTTCTCTAAGGCCTCGAGCCTAAACAGTGCCAAAGTCGCAAGAACCATTCCACCGGGAGTGGGGGCGAAAATCCCCGCTCACATATACACAACTCAATGCTATAGAGAAATTCCCTCACCTAGTAAAGTTATTCGAATTATAATTTATAGATATGCTAATTTATGATTATCAATCTAGACTAGTCATTGGTTGAGCACCAAAAATGAACAAATACCAACAAAAATTTTAATGAAAGTTATTTATTCAAATAACCTTAATTTTAAAGATATAATTGTTCCAAATAGGTACTAAAGAAACCAAAATAAAATGAGTAACACTTCAAGCTAAGGGATGTTTGTTGAATAACATTTCTCTTTATTCCACATCTTCAATACTCCCATCTTGAAAGGAGGATAAGATAAAATCTTCTTCCAATCCTCCTCCTATCATGAAGGTTGCTGGTGATGGCACTCTATTGAACCTCGGTAGAGGATTTTCCTTTGCATTGGGCTTATCGGGCTTAGACAACTTACCACTGTCAATCAAATTTTGGATCTCATGCCTCAACCTCATACAGTTGTCCATCTCATGTCCAGTCCTTTGATAGAATTGGCAAAATGCCTTAGAATCAAAGTTAGGTGGAAGAGGATTAGGCAAATGATGAGGAGTCAAGGGTTGCAACAATCCCTTCTTTTGTAGCTTATTGAGAACCCAAGATAGAGGCTTTCCCAATTTCAAAAATTGCCTCATTCCTCCTTAACTAGTGGCATTGACATCAACTGCCTTTTGAGTACTATGATTACCGGATCGATAGTTCCCTTTTTCATTCGTTATTGACAAAAAGCCATTCTTCTCCCTTTTCCACTCTTCATTTTGTAAACTAGCTTACAGAAGGTCTTTGAAATCCTAGATGAGTGTATGAGACATCCTTTCATGAAGACTAGACAAAACCCCTTTCACAATCATCCTAATTTGATCTAATGCATCGGGCCTCCTCTTGAGTGATGCAACCTTATTTCTCCATCTCTTCACATAGTCCACAAAGTTCTCATTTGGCCTTTGTCGAATGGATTCAAATTCCATTAAAGTAACCTCCAATTCAACATTATACCCTATTGTTGAATGAAGGCTTTGTATAGTAAATCCCAACTCTTTTGAGTATCATCCTCCAAAGTGTTGAACTAGTTTTGGATAATAGGGTCAAATGAGAGCATAAAGTACCTTAGAGTTTGAGCCTTAGTAGCTCGAGCAGACTGCATTGCAGTGATGTACTGCTTCACATGGAGATGAGGGTTTTCAGTTCAATCTAATTTGGCAAAGTAAGGCATCTTGAACGTGTATGGGACCTCCTTGTCTAGCTCAAACAACTAGTCAACTTTAGATATTTCTTCAGTTTTCAACTTCTTTTCAAATTTTTTTTCCAAATCAACAATTAACTTCTCAACATATGAGGTTTTAGCCTTTTCTACTGCTGATCTTTCAACAACCTTTGGCTTCATCTTCTTGTCTTAAGGATCTTGGAAATATTGAGCCCAATCATCATCGCCATTAACAACTACCTTGTCATCATCAAAAGTTACTTCGCTGACCTTAGCATTTCCTTTGTCCTTTGATTTCATTGTGCTGGCTGATGCCTTGACAGTGTTCCCTAAAAGTGTAGCCAGTTGGCTCCTCATAGTCTTAGCCAGGGTCTTTTTCAACTCTTCCACCTTAGCATTGAGGGCATCATCCACCATCCTTTGAATTTGCTCAGGATCCATTGCTTTTGGCGAGAAGCTAATTGAGTTGCTGCTGGATTCTATGTCAATAGTGTAGGTAGGGTTGTCGTACGCTCTTGAACTATTGTACTCTAGGTCAATGAGCTAGAAAGGATCAATGATATGTTACGCAATGCATGTATGCATGTATGCACAAACAATAAACAAACAAAGATAATTAGGATGTTCCTTCCAACCTTATAACTTCCCCACATGAATGGCGAGTCTTTTTTCCTAGGTATATGATTAACAAAATACCAACATGGGATATTTTATTTTCAAAAAGTACCCTCGGACGATTTAATCAATAGTTGCATTTTAAAAAATGGAAATCAGTTCATGATAATTCCCATTAATTAGGTCTTAATCCTTCCATTCAACTAAAGCAACATTTATGCTAGATTGGATTAAAAGTAAATTGAGAGATTTATTATAAATAGATTTCTCACTTGAAAAAGTAACTAATAATTCATGCCAAAAAACAAGCCCATGATTAATAAGTCTTAATATAAACTAGGCTCACAATTGATTTTTGGTATTTTCATAATTGACCTAAATATTTAGTAAGCTCATTTAAAAGGTCGTAATGAAGTGAAAATAATTTTCTTTCTAAGGCCATTGTAAAAAGATTTTAGAAAAAAATGGATTTTGGGCTTTGTATTTGGGTCGTGAGAAAAGAATTTTTGATTTGTTTTGAAAAAGATTTTATGTTCAAAGACCATTTCAAAAATTTTAAAAATAGTTTTGGTCTTTTTGATTTAGGGGAAAAATTATTTGAGCTCACAATGTAATTAGGTCACATTAGAAAAAGAATAAACCAAACAAGCCATGGTTTAAATCAAGATAAATTAACCATAGTCAAACAACAAGCATTTGAGGTAAAACCTAAGGAAAGTAACTAGGCCAATTACATGAGCTTTAGTCTTTGGGTTGAAAATCTTAGGTTCTCATAGCAAGTATATACCAAAAGGTACAAGGCTATGAGTGGTTATGCCATGCTCGATCTCCATACCTTAAATGAATCACTCATACAACACAACACGGGTTACACGAGCGTCCTAACTCACACACACAATTCAATCTAAATGATGCAATAGGAAATATCATAATAAGAAAGAATAGAATAATATAAAGACCAACGAAATTAACTTCTCTTATCTCCAGTGAAGTTGCCACTGTGAGCGGAGATTTTCGCTCCCACTCCTGGTGGAATGGTTCTTGCGACTTCGGCACTGTTAGGCTCAGGGCCTTAGAGAACACAAGCCTAAACTCGGAGAAAATGGAGTCGCCACCTGGATGCGTCAAAAAAAAAAAAGAAAGGGGTGGATGACTCAATTCCTAAGGATAAGGGATCCCCAACCCTATTGGCTTTGAAAAGTTGGGTATGCGTAGGAAAGGTGAGAAATGGCCCAGCACTCCCATAGTGCCCGGTTCATTAGAACCGGCCTCCATTTCAGGTCTTAATATTTTAAAATTCTTAAATATAATGATATTATCCATACTACATGCAATCATAAGAATAAACAAATACTTTATTAATAATCATAGCAATGTTCAAACAAAATAAATAATTGGACACCCATCCGAGGATGGAAACATGTCCTTTCATCGTCTAATATCCAAACTAAATAGGACACCCACCAAAAGGTGAAAATGTGTCCTTTACATTAATCCCAAAATATGAAAATAATTTAAATCACATGAAGCTTAATTAATGAGATACTCACAAAGTGGAAACATACCTCTTACATTATTAATAAATAAATAATAAAGGAAAATCTTCATCCATTAATTCATCATAAATTAAATAAATCAACCATCAAAATTTAAGTAAACCATCCATAAAATATATATAACCAATTACATAATGAAATCAAAAAACTAAATAAAGCAATAAATATATAAATTTAGGGTTTTAGAATTTTAATAACCAAATTAGAGTTTTTAGGATTTTGAAAAACAAGGCTAAGGTTTAGAGGGTTTTTTGGTTTTAGGGTTGAAAACTGATTTTTATGATTTTAATAAACAAGTTACTAGGATAATAAGTTTTAAGATAATATTTGGCTATTGGTTTGGTAAACGGGATAGTCTTTCGTTGATTCTTCCTTTAGACCCTTAATTTTTGACCCAATCTAGTCCGATATTTTTTTATAATCTAAAATAATTTTTGTGGTATTTTAATTAAATAATATTTATTTTAGTATTTATTATTTATAATTTATAATAAAAATAAAAATCATAATATGAGTAAAGTTAAAAATAAATAAATAAAAAATCGATGACGAAAAAATCATCGACGAAAAAATTTATCGTCGAAGGAGAATCGGCCTGGGCCAATTCGCCGTAGGAATTCCTGTGGCGAATTGGTGCTCGCCCGCAACAATTTTCGCTCTCTCGCAATTTTTACCAGCAACATGTTGCGCTTTAGTAAACACTATTAAAGCTGCACTCGCAAGTGTACGAGGCTACTGTAGTATTTCGTTGAACACCTCAAGGTCGTCTCACAAGGAAGCTAGATAAGCTAATTATTTATCAAATCATAATAAATAAATTATCAATTAATAATCTTTAATTTATAAAATTAAATTGCTAAACAACTAATGAAAACAAAAAGGAATTGAATGAATAACAACAAAAGGAAACTGAACAAATGCCGTGTCTCACCTAATAAGCAAAACCAAAGAACAGAACAAAAAAGAGCAAAAATGAAGATCAGTGAGGGACACACTCAAGGGACACGGCCAAGCTTGTGGCCGTGTCCCTCCAAAGAAGCCCAGACACGACCAAGTTGCTCAAGCTTTGCCGTGTCTCACTCAAATCCAAAGCAAAAGAAGATGGAAATCAAGCAGTAGAAGACACAAGCAAGGGACACGGCCAAGTCAGTGGCCGTGTCCCTCCAAAATGATCCAACACGGCCAAGTCACTCCAAACACGGCCGTGTCACTCAACCAAAGAAGAAAAGAAGAAATTCTCACAGAAGCAAACACAGGCAAGGGACACGGCCAAGTCACTGGCCGTGTCCCTCCAAAAAACCACCAACACGGCCAAGTTCCCTCAAATTGGCCGTGTCCCTCATGGACCAAACACCAGACATGACCAAGTCTCCTGTAACTTGGCCGTGTCCCACCTGAATCTCTATAAATCATTCGCACGATAGAAAAAAAAGGAGAGCTGAGGAGAGCGGCTAGGGTTTTGAGAACAAAAAGAAAAGAGAAGAAAGGGAGGCAAACACCAACTTGGGATGAGGAGAGAGTGACACTCTCCTTGTCCCTCATCTTCATCCTCCATCTTCATCTTCTCCATCTTCCATTGACAAGCTTCAATTTGGTTCTCTGGGATCAAGTGGGTCAATAAGCTCTCAAAGGTTGAAGAAGCTTCATTGAAATGATTGGTGACTTAAGAAAGCTCCTTTCTATCTTCCAAAGGAACAATCAATTGAAGGATTGGTGACTTGAGAAAGCTCCATCCTATATTACAAAAGGGAAATCAACCATTGAAGAGGGATTGAGTTCTTTATCAAATATCAAAGTGGAGCTAGGAGGAAGACTAGTAATCCTACTCTTGGCATCTTCACAAGAGGTTTTTCTATTCTCTCTTTTAATTCAGTTCAATATTGTTTTTGTTGTATTAAGAGATTGATATTGCAATGAACAATTTGTATTTGTTTTATATTGAGTTGAATGAATGTTTTAAATTGATGATTTGAGCTAAATACCCATGCCTAGGTTTGTAGTATATTTGATTGAATGTCTTGAATTGATATTTCCATTGATGTTCATTGTTGATTGGTTGATTGCATTGGAATGTATGCTAGGTTGATAGATTAGCTACCTATTGATCTCTAGATATTGAATGAAGGACCAAGAGGTGAAATCCGATATTGGAATTATGCAATCGACTACCCTATGAATGAATTTGAAATATAAGTTCTAGGGTTTCATTAATTTGGTAACGTAAAATAATTGGTTATTGCTAATTCATGAATGTGAGAACTAATGAATTGGTAATTGACTAATTAACCTTAAGGAACAAATTAATTACAAGGCTGTGTTAATGGATAATTGAGAATTGAGCTTTGATTGAATGGACCTATGACCCTAGGCACTTTCCCAAGAACTGAATTGATCTTGTGCACCCATCACACACAACAAACCCTACGTACGTTAATCTTAGGTTTAAATTGTTATTTTGCATTTCAAACAACAAACTCTCACTTTTAATTTAATTCTTTTAATCAAGCTATTATGAACCACACCTTCTTGGGGAAACGACCTTGGGGCGATCACCAATGCTACAGCTACCTCATATACTTGCGAGTGACGCTTTGCAGTAGTACTTAATTCGAGCGCAACAAGAGTCACCAAAAATAGAAAAATCATCCATAAATACCTCAATAAAGTCATCTATCATGTCCGTGAAAACAGACATCATGCATCTCTGAAAAGTTGCCGGCGCATTGCACAAGCCAAAGGGCATACGCCGAAATGCAAAAGTCCCAAAAGGGTAAGAAAAAGTGGTCTTGGATTGATCCTCTGGTGCTATCGCCACCTGATAATAACCTAAAGTCCATCCAAAAAGCAATAGTGTGAGTGTCTAGAAAGTTTATCTAGCATTTTATCAATAAAAGGAAGAGGGAAATGATCTTTCTTTGTGGCATTATTTAACTTCCTATAGTCTATACACATTCTCCACCCAGTGGTAGTCCTAGTAGGAATCAATTCATTCTTTTCATTTTTTACCACAGTGATTCCTAATTTCTTAGGCACTACATGTACTGGGCTATCCCACTCACTATTGGCTATCGGCTATATCACTCCTTCATCAAGCAATTTAAGCACTTCCTTCTTAACCACTTCACTCATGTTTGGGTTAAGGCGCCTTTGGGTCTCTCTTACAGGTTTAGCTCCCTATTCTAAGATAATTCTATGCATGCACATTGAAGGGCTAGTACCTTTGATATCACTCAACCCCCATCCTATAGCTCTTTTCAATCTTTTTAATTCACTCACCAACCTCATCTCTTCCCTTTCACTAAGTTCTCTAGAAATTATCACAGGTAAGGTGTCGTGATCTCCTAAAAACACATATTTCAGGTTTTTAGGCAACTCTTTTAGCTCTAACTCAAGTGAAGGATTATTCTCTTCTTTTTGGATGGAGGGGAGCTCAAATGATGGTTCCTCTTTGAATTTCTCAATTTCAGCACTTTCTAATATATCAATGCAACTGGCTACTTCTAAGTAAAAAATATCCAAGTCACGATCTAAGGTCAGTGCCAACTCCAATTTATCCGAAGAACCTATTTGTAAGAAAACATCTGAAACAACTGCGTCAATGTAATCAATTAAAGAGAAATTCTCATATAATGCAGTTGTAGGAATAGGAGAAGTGTTAAAACTAGAAAATTCAACCTTTTGTCCCAAGACAATCATTGATAATTTACCATTTTTAACATCAATCAAGGTGTTGGTCGTAGCCATAAAAGGCCTACCTAGTAGAATAGTGTGTGCGGATTGTGTAGGGTTATCTCCTTCCATGTCAAGACTATAAAATCCACAGGCACTATCAACCCACCAACCTTAACTAACACATCTTCTATAATTCCTTTCGGGAATCTAAGAGATCTGTCAGCTAATTGTAAGACCATTTTGGTAGGTTTAAGTTCCCCAAGTTCTAATTCCAGATACACAGAGTAAGGCATCAAATTAACACTGGCTCCTAAATCGCACATGCCATCTGTCCCCTTTCCATTACCCATAGTAATTTTAATTATGAAGTTACCAGGATCCTTTAGCTTCGGTGGTAGTTTATGTTGCAAAACAGCACTTGATAACTCTGATACTATCACCTTTTCATTTGGCTCATACCTCTTTTTCTTGGTGTTCCATTCCTTGAAGAATTTGGCATAAGCCGACATATTTTTTATTACTTCAAGTAGAGGTAAGTTGATACTTACCTTAGACAGCATGTTGAAGATGTCTAAAAATTTCTTATTTTGTTTATCATTCTTCAATCTGCTGGGGAATGGTATAGGTGGCCGGTAAGGATTACTTGCCTTGGGTAAATTTGCTGAAGGAGATTGCTCCATTGATTTTTCTCCATCACCCTTGTCTTCTAGTTCTCCTTCTTTTTCGTTTTCTTGATCACCTGCATTCGCAGAATTATTTTCAACACCATTATTTATTACCTTGCCACTTCTAAGAACAGTCACTGCTTGTGCTAGCTCAGGTTGACTCAAAAATTTTCCTTTCTATTGAATCTGCATCTGTTGTGCAAGTTGTCCCACTTGGGTCTCCACTTTCTTAAAAGACGCTTCCAATGAATCCAACCTTTTGTTATTCATCTCTTGATTTTTGCTACTGGCTTGGATAAAAGCATGTAAACTATCCTCCAAACTGTATCTTTTAGGTTGCCCTTGATTTGAAGATTGTCCTGGTGGTTGATTTTATCTTTGGAGCAAATGGAAGGGTTGTTGGGAATTATTTGTTGCCTACGAAAAGTTTGGATGATTTCGCCAACCAGGATTGTAAGTGTTTGAGAAAGGATCATTTTGGGCCCTTGGTTGATATCCCTTCATAGCGTTAACTTGCTCAGCATCATTTCCATAAGACTCACACGCAGAGGGGCATATATTTGCTCCATACCCAAAAGTTCCACAAATTCCACACACTTCTTGAGTGGGTGAAGAAACATTATTCTTCATATTCAGCATCTGCACTTGTGTTGTCAATTCAACTATTTGATTGACCATCTCACTGTTGGCTTCCACTTGATTTACCCCTTTACTTCTTCCTCTTACACTTTTTTGTTGGGAATTAGCTCCCAACATTTCAAAGATATCATAAGTCTCTTCTGCTGTCTTTTCTCCCATAGCTCCCCCAGCTGCATTATCAACAGTATTCTGAAATTACTGGGTTAGACCATCGTAGAAAAACCAATTCAGCAGTTTAAGTGGGTAGTGATGGTGTGGACACTAGATTAACAACATCTTAAACTTGTCCCAAGCCTCATGAAATGGCTCTCCATCCAATTGAGCAAATGTAGCTATTTTTCCTCTTAATTCAGCTGTCTTCTGACGTGAGTAAAATTTGCCCATAAACTTGTTATATACTTGCTCCCAAGTTGTCAAAGAATTTTTAGGCAACATCATAAGCCAGCTTTTCCCCTATCATTTAATGTGTACGGAAAACACCTCATCCTCAACTGGTCTTCTGTTAGTCCTCCCAATGGAAATGTGTTGAGGGTGGAGTAGAAAT
This sequence comes from Garcia nutans, assembly GCA_947685225.1. Taxonomy (NCBI): domain Eukaryota; kingdom Viridiplantae; phylum Streptophyta; class Magnoliopsida; order Malpighiales; family Euphorbiaceae; genus Garcia; species Garcia nutans. The sequence goes on from CANTUV010000044.1 coordinate 26,463,139, forward strand.
CCCAGATAAAATTCAGAGGATCCTCATTCGGAACTCCATAGAAAGATGGCAGCATGTTGTAATGGATATTCTTCAACTCGTAATTTCTTGCTGCATCTGTCAATCTTATACATAAGGTGGCAGCCCCAATGACAGGTCTGGCAAAATCCCTCATAGCTCTTTGCCTTTCGTCTCCCATATTGGTAGATTACGCAGTATTCGACTCAAAATCAAAAATTTCCTCCTCAGTATCAAACCCGGTATACAATTCAAACTCTTCTCTGCTCCTTTTCACTCTTTGAATTTCTAAAATAAGTGAGTAAATCTCTCCTCCGAGTGATCTCCTACCTTGCATAAACAAAATTTCTGAAAGAAGGAATTATATAAAGCAAAATAAAAATAAAATAAAATATAAACAATGGACAATAATTTAAAATATATATATAACTAATAAACAATTATGCCAATTAGCTTCCCCGATAGTGGCACCAAAAACTTGTTGCGCTCTGGTAAACACTACTAAAGCTACACTCGCAAGTATACGAGGCTGCTGTAGTATTTCGGTGAACACCTCAAGGTCGTCTCACAAGGAAGCTAGATAAGCTAATTATTTATCAAATCATAATAAATGAATTATCAATTAATAATCTTTGATTTATAAAATTAAATTGCTAAACAACTAACGAAAACAAAAAGGAATTGAATGAATAACAACGAATGGAAACTAAACAAATGTATTGATTCACTTAATTGAAAAGCCTAGGGTTTGCACTTCTCTACTAACTTATATATATGAATGGCTATTCCTCTCAACTGGTTTAATTTCAAAGATCATATTTCAAGCAGCATAATTAATCAAATCAAGGAAATAAGCTCTCGCATTCAAACCTTTTTCAATTAATCTTACTGCAATCAAAATGATCTTTTCTTAGGTTTATATTTCTAATTCACCTAGTCCCTCATTAAATTATTCCAGTATTAGATTTCATTTCTCAATCCTTCATCCAAATACCTAAAACACATAATTGGTGGCCAATCAATTATATATTAACGTTATTCCATTCAATTAAGGATAAAAGAAATAAATCAGTTAAGAGCAATAACCATTTCATACAATCGTAGTCGATCCATACAAACCTTATACTAGATCAAAATTAGTTCATAGTGATGCTATCAAACAAATTCATCTCATTAAAATTCAAAGAAATTAATTTAGACAATAGAGAATTCATAAATACAATTTCAATGAAACTTAAGAGATAGAGTTAAAGAGCAAAACCATATTACAATTTTCCTTTGGCTTCTGAAGAATCTCTTGTTCAGATATTTGCTAAAAGAATAATGTAATGGCTAAGGCCCCGAGCTTAAGCCCTTGTTCTTTAAGGCCCCGAGCTTAAATAGTGCCAAAGTCGCAAGAACCATTCCACCGGGAGTGGGGGCAAAAATTCCCGCTCACAGTGGCGACTCCACTAGGGATAAGAGAAGTTGAATCTGTTGGTCTTTATATTATTCTATTCTTTCTTATCATGATATTATCCATTGCATCATATTAGATTTGCATCGTGTGCTTGAGTTAGGACACCTGTGTTACCCGTGTTGTGTTATGTAAGGGATACCATACTTTCACTCAAGGTATGGAGATCGAGCATGGCATAACCACTCATAGCCTTGTACCATTTGGTATATACTTGCTATGGGAACCTAAACCTTTTAACCCAAAGACTAAAGCTCATGTAATTAGCCTAGTTACTTTCCTTAGGTTTTTACCCCAAATGCATGTTGTTTGTCTATGGTTAGTTTATCTTGGCTTAAATTATGGCTTATTTGGATTGTTCTTTTTCTAAAATGACCTAAGTACATTGTAAGCTCAAAATAAATTTTTTCTTTAAAGTCCAAAAGACCAAAGCTATTTTCAAAACTTTTCAAGATGGTCTTTGGACATAAAACTTTTCTAAAAAAAATCAAAAATTCTTTTCTCATGACCCAAATACTAAGACCAAAATCTATTTTTTCTAAAATCTTTTTACAATGGGCTTAAAAACAAATTATTTTCATCCAACCTAAGAGCTTACAAATATTTAGGTCAATTACAAAATACCAAAAATCAATTGTGAGCCTAGTTTATGCTAAGAGTTATTAATCATAGGCTTGTTTTTGGCATGAATCATTAGTTGCTTTTTCAAGTGAGAAATCTATTTATAATAAACCTCTTAATTTAGTTTTAATCCAATATAGCTGTCGACCATTAATTTTTAACCTAGTCTGGTCCAATATGTTTTAATTAGTCCAAAATAATTTTTGTGTTGTCTAATATATTTTTTAGTCCAAAAAATAATTTTTGTTATTTTAAGTCAGTAATATTTGCTTCAAAAATAATAAACAAAAAAAATAATAAATAAATAAATAATAAAAATGAAAAAAAAAGAGTCGGATTGGCCGAAAGCCATTTTTCCTGCAGGATTTTCCTGCGGGCGAAATGGCCCGCAGGTGTATTTCGCCCACAGATGCCGCAGCCAGCTGCAGCAGCTTTTTCGCCAGCGTAATTTTTTCGCCAATTTTTTTCGCTAGAGCAATTTTTCCGCAATAGTTTTTTTTCACCAGCAAAATTTTTTTAATCAAATTTTTCGAAACCTAATACAATTAGGTTTCGGTTTCCTTTTCTTAATAAATATTGTATGCCGTGAGTAACTAGGAAAAACCATGAAAAAACTTCAATAAATAAGGAGGCAGTGAGAGGGAAAAGACAAAAAGAAATTAGGAGGATAATTGAAAGACTTTGAAAACGAATCTGTGAAGGAAACTTTAATCAAGCTGATTTTTCTTTCGAGGGAGCAGAAAAGCATTAACAAACAATCAAAGGCAATAATTGACTTTGTTTTAATTCATCCAAGTAAAACAATTTTTGGAGGAACCATCAAAAGGAGGTATGTATTAATTTTTTTTTTGTTATGTTTTTTAGAGTAGCTAAAACTAGGAAATTATGTCTTTCAAAATCAAAAACCCTAGAACTTTAATTTAGTTTTTCGAAAGTTAAAAACACTAATTCATTGCTTTATTTTCCAAAAAATTTAAAGTTATCAATTTTGTTCCTTCAAAACCCCAAAACCCTAATTTACTTTCCAAATTATCAAAACCCTTAAATTATATTCCATTTCTTTCCAAAAGCTTTAAAAATTTCTTTTTTGCTTTTATAAACTTTAAATCATTTATTTATTTTCATAAAACCTCATAAAATTATCAATTGATTTTCCAAATCGTAAAAATAACTCATTACCCGAAACCCTAAATTCAAAATTCCTAAAACCCTAATTCAACTCCAAAACCTAAAATAGTGAACCCTAACCTCCTGAAAACCTTAAGCCTGAAATTTTTCTAAACCCTAATCCTTTAAAACTTTAAAAAACCATATAAACACAAATATTTAATTTTACACAGTAAGCTTGAAACCATAATTCAATGAATAGCCATAAACCACAAATAAAAATTGTTTTAAAGTGTCCAAACCCTAGTTTCATGATTTCACCATTCAAATATTAATTTAGTTAATCAAAGAGCTTTATCAACCCTTTAAAACATAAAACCTTAATCTATTTTAATTTCTTAAAAAAACTCACAGTAGCCATAATTTAGACTTTTATTTTCTTTATTCAATTCTATATTTGATTATGCTTTGATTTATTTTATATGCTTTAATTTATTTAAGTTCAATGCTTGGTTTATTTAATTTATCATGGGTGGATGTTTACTTTCTATTGATATTTAATATCTTTGATGAATGATTTATCTATTATGAATGGTTATTTACTTTTATCAATTTATTTAGATTCCCAAATGTTGTAAGAGGTATGTTTCCACTTGGTGGGTACCTCATTAGTTGAATATAATGTAACTTAAATTGCTTTTCTATTTTAGAACTAATGTAAAGGGCATGTTTCTATCTTTTGGTGGGTGTCCTATTTAGGCATGAGATGTAAGGACATGTTTCCATCCTTAGATGGGTGTCCATTTATTTGCTTTGTTTGGACATTGCTTTGATTTTAATATAATGATGCTTTCTTTCAATTATTTTGTGTAATATGGATAATATTATTATACTTAAGAATATTATAATATTAAGACCTGTAAAGGAGGCCGGTTCCAATGAACAGGGCGTTGTGGGGGTGCTAGACCATTTCTCACCTTCCCCACACGTACCCAACTTTTCGAACCCATTAGGGGGTTGGAGATTCCTTAGGAATCGAGTCATCCACCCCTTTCTTTTTTCCTAGCCCGTCCGGGTGGCAACTCCATTTTCTCCGAAATTAGGTCCGTGTTCTCTAAGGCCCCGAGCCTAAACAGTGCCGAAGTCGCAAAAGCCATTCCACCGGGAGTGGGGGCAAAAATCCCCACTCACAGTGGCGACTCCACTGGGGATAAGAGAAGTTGATTCCGTTGGTCTTTATATTATTCTATTCTTTCTTATAACGACATTATCCATTGCATCATCTTAGATTGCATCATGTGCGTGAGTTAGGACGCCCGTGTTACCCGTGTTATGTTATGTAAGGGATACCATACTTTCACTCAAGGTATGGAGATCGAGCATGGTATAACCACTCATAGCCTCGTACCTTTTGGTATATACTTGCTATGGGAACCTAAGCCTTTTAACCCAAAGACTAAAGCTCATGTAATTGGCCTAGTTACTTTCCTTAGGTTTTTACCCCAAATGCATGTTGTTTGACTATGGTTAATTTATCTTGGCTTATATCATGGCTTATATGGTTTGTTCTTTTTTTAATATGACCTAAGTATATTGTAAGCTCAACTTTTCTTTAAAGTCCAAAAGACCAAAGCTATTTTTAAAATTTTTCAAGATGGTCTTTGGACATAAGATTTTTTTAAAAACAAATAAAAAATTCTTTGGCCCATGGCCCAAATACTAAGCCCAAAATCTATTTTTCTAAAATCTTTTACAATGGGCTTAGAAACAAAACTATTTTCACCCAACCTTTTCTTACAAAGAGCTTGCAAAAATATTTAGGTCAATTATGAAATACCAAAATTAATTGTGGGCCTAGTTTACACTAAGAATAAATTAACCATGGGCTTGTTTCTTGCATGAATCATTAGTTACCTTTTCATGTGAGAAATCTATCTATAACAAACCTCTTAATTTAGTTTTAATCCAATGTAGCATAAAAGCTATTATAGTTGGTTAAATGGATTAAAACCTAATTAATGGGAATTATTATAAACTGATTTCCATTTTTGAAAATATAACTATTGGTTGAAACGTCAGATGGAATTATTCGAAAGCAAGGTACCCCATGTTGGTATTTTGTTAACCATATACCTAGGAAAAGAGACTCGCCATTCGTGTGTGGATGATATAAGGTTGGAAGGAACATCCTAATTATCCTTGTTTGTTAATTGTTTGTGCATACATGCATACATGCATACATTTGCATTTCATATCATAGATACTCTCTGGCTCACAGCCTTGGATTATGATAGTTTAAAAGCTTACAACAATCCGACCTACGCCGGAGACAAAGTATCTAGCAACGACTCAATCACTTGCTCACCAAAAACAGTGGATCCTGAACAAATTTAAAGAATGGTGGATGATGCCCTCAAGGCCAAAATGGAAGAGATCAAAGAGGGCATAGCTAAGACCATGAAGAACCAATTGACTGCAATTTTAGGAAATAATGCCGAAGCATCTGCTAGCACCAAGAAGCCAAAGGACAATGGGAAGAATAAAGTTAGTGAAGTAGCTTTTGATGATGATAAGGTGATAATTGATGATGATGATTGGGCTCAATACTACCAAGATCTTCAAGACAAAAAGGAGCCAAAGGTCATTGATAAGGTAACTATTGAAAAGACCGAGACATCAGATGTTGAGAAGATGATTGCTGATTTGGAAAAGAAATTTGAGAAGAAGCTAAAAACTGAAGAAATGTCCGAAGTTGAAAAATTATTTGAGCTAGATGAAGAAGTCCCGTACAAGTTCAAGATGCCTCTTTCTCAAAGTTTGATGGAACCAAAAATCCTCATCTCCATGTGAAGCAGTATATCACTACTATGCAGTCTGCCCGAGCTACTAAGGCTCAAACTCTAAGGTACTTCATGCTCTCATTGGACCCTGTTGTCCAAAATTGGTTTAATACCTTAGATGATGGAACACAAAAGAGTTGGGATTTGCTATACAAGGCCTTCATCCAGCAATATGAGTATAATGTCGAGTTGGAAGTTACCTTAATGGAAGTTGAGTCCATTAGGCAATGGCCAAATGAGAATTTTGTGGACTATGTGAAACGATGGTGAAACAAGGATGCTTTACTGTAACACCCCTGAACCCCGTATACGTACACTACATACAACCATCTGCAATATACGTATACCGGATACAGGAATATTATGGTTGATTTTTAAACCAAATCAATCTTTCACCTCATTAAATATAAATAACTCAAAGTATTTAAATTTTGCATTATAAAACATAATGAATAAAATATCCATTTATTGAGTAGCGGAAACGTATTACACTTTTAATGATATTACACATATATGTATATTAATTTGTCTTTCCCAAAATTTATTTAAGTATACATATATTTTAATCAAATACAATATAATCATATTATACATGTATGCATCACCTTCTAGTTGGTCTCAAAACACTCTTATCCTTCTCGTGGCATAATGGTTGAGCTCCTGGATCAACCATCAACTCACCTGCGCGATTAACACAACCGCGCTAAGGTCGAAAGCTTAGTAGTGCAAACAAATATTTAAAACATACATTACAGACAAATCATACTTCATACATTAACATTATGTATCATCATTATCTTATCATGTTTTCCCTTTTAACATGCATTCTTAGTATTTTTTTCCAAAATTCTCATAGTTATATATATGCACATAACACATTACAACAAATCACAATATCATATTCATTTGCTTACCATGTATCTCATTCTATCATATCATAATCATATTTCATATAGATTCTTATGCATTATAATCATTTTATAATATTATATCATCAAGCAATAATCACATTATAAACAAACACAAGCATGGGCCCAAAAGAAACTAATATGTTATTCAAAGTTCAGAGTCACCGCTTTGATTCAATATCACATCATCAAGCCCGTAGGCATAATATATCATATCTCTATCCATGGATAGCGTAACAGACCCAGTCTCTTGGACCATCAACCCATTAACATGAGGAGATCCTCAACCCGGCTAGACTGTTACTAATTTTTCAAATGGAAGTGGTTTACGGGTCTCCCATTTCACCATCATTCCATATTCACATTTTTCAACTGGAATCGGCTTACGAGCCTCCCATTTCGCCTATCCAGTGATTCACATCATAATTTCCAATTGGAATCGGTTTACGGGCCTCCCATTTCACCTATCCAATGGTTCATAGGCATGCCATCAAATACAGGACTCTGAAAGTTGAATCAACATATTAGGCACACAATCATTTCATTTTAAACTTCATTTCTCAATTCATTTCTTATTTCACAATCCACAATTCATTAGACAATTATGCCTCAACTATTTCATTTGATTCATCTTGGCCCATCACAATGGCCTCACATTTCTTTAATCTCAATTCACATTTCATCTTTCATCACAATATCACATTTTTCACATTTCTTAGCACATACGTTTCATACTTCCTCTTTCATCATTCAAGTATACCCAATCAATTGCATTATCATATATTTTGAATACACATTATACAAATCATATTCTCATTTCATCATCATATAAGCAAATATGCTTCATTCATATTATTTATATCATTATCATGTCTCAAATCACATTAATCAATTCATCATAAAAGTATTCATATACATCATCAATATTCACATTATGCACAACATAACCTTACTCTTATGCATCATCGATATCATTTAATGTATATTCAATCTCAACATTATATGAATATATGCAATAATGTAGTTTGTACTTACTCTTCATAGCTTCTCAAGCCATATTCATTTTATGTAATTGCGCAAGTGTTATAATCATTTCATTACATTTCTTATTTCATAAGCAATTCATTACTCAATGACATTGATGCCTCAACAAACTCACCTTATGCACATCACAACATATAATACATTCATATATTAGTCTCATTTTAAGCCTTTAGATCACAAATTACAAGTCATATCAACATTTAAGTCCCCACGGTCGTGGCCTCCCAATCCCCACGCCCGTGGGATCCAATACGGTTCTGCCCATTTTTCATTACAATCCCCACGGTCGTGGCCTTCAAGAGCCACGGTCGTGGCATTGAAAACTCTTCTGTGCTACCAAAATGCATAAAGACACAGTCATGTTTGTAACCCCACGGTCGTGGCCCTCACTTGCCACGGTCGTGGCATCCAATTCGGGACTGTTTTCCAAGACAACTCAAGTATTTTACATTTTAAACAAATCCACATGAATACAAACATAATCAAACTCTTCCTTTCTTCTAAAAATTGAATTAAAGTTCAAATCTAACATATCCAAACTATTTTGCACTCATCCATCTATTTAATCCATACTCTTAACTTTCACTAACATCACACCATAATCATCTCAAAACTTAATTAAATCCATAGAAATTAATACAAAGCAAGAGGCACTTACTTGGATTCTTAGCCAAATCTTCAATATCCACTTGCAAATCTCTTGATATCTTTTAATCTTTGGTGAAAATAGAGGTAAAAATCACCTTTCTCTCTCTAGCTTCTCTCTCTCTCTCTCTCTCTCTCTCTCGTCCAAGAAGAAAAGCAGAAGACGAAGAAGAAGAAAGAAAGAATTTCTTTTTCTCTTCCTTCGTTCTTATCTTCTATATATATAATAATAATAATAATAATAATAATAATAACCATAATAATAATAATAATAATAATAATAAATCTCCACCACACACCCTTTTCAACCTTTGACTTCCTTTTTCTCTTTTTCTTTTTGTCTTAATCATCATTAATAATATTATTAATTAATTATACAAATATATATATATATAACTCACTTTCCTACCCCACTTTATATCCCATGTATATGTGATGTATATGTATATGTCTTTTTATATTGTATTTATATATATTCCATATATATATACATATACACTAAATCCAAATACACAATAACTCCAAAACTTTTAGGGTATATTTTGGGATATTCCATTTACTCTAGAAGAGGCCTGATGAATTCGATCAAATAAGGATGATTGTGAGAGGGGTGTTGCCTAATCTTCATGAGAGGATGTCTCATACACTCATCCGCAATTTCAAAGACCTTCTCCAAGCTGGTTTGCAAATTGAAGAATGGGAGAGGGAGAAGAACTATTTTTCAACAAAAAGGAACGAGAAAGGGAGCTATCAATCTGGTAGTCAAAGCATGCAAAAGTCCGTCGATGTTAATGCTACTAATCAAGGAACAAGGAGACAATTTTTGAAATTGGGAAAGCCGATGTCTTGGGTTCTCAATAAACTTCAAAGGAAGGGATTGCTACAACCCTTAAATCCTCGCCCTTTGCCTAATCCTCTCCGACCTAATTTCGACACTAAAGCATTTTGTCAATTTCACCAAATGCAAGGGCATGACATGGATAGATGTGTGAGGTTGAGACATGAGATCCAAAATCTAATTCACAATGGGAAGTTACCCGAGCCCAATAAGCCAAACACCAAAGACAACCCATTGGCAAAATTCAATAGGGTACCACCACCGGCAACCTTCATGATTGGAGGAGGTTTGCATGAGGAGTTTGTCATGTCTTCTTTTCAAGATGTGGGTGGAAAAGCAACCAAAGAAGAATAGGCATTTGTCATAATTGAACAAGCTATGATGGGTGGAGAAGTAGCAATTTGTGTTGTCAACAGGTTTTGGGATTCAAGTGATAGTGATGATGATATTGTATCCAAGAAGAAGGAGTGGACTTGGTCCGAGCCTGAAGAAGATGAAGTAATGAACACTAGATATGGTAAGCCTTATGCAAGGCCACCACCTAAGGAGGTAGAAACTAATAAGGGGAAGGAAGTTGAAGTAGAAGAAGATGATGTTGTGCTCAAGCAATTGAAAAGAACCCAAGCAAGTGTTAGCATTTGGGACTTATTAGCTACTTCTAAAAAGTAGTAAGAAACTATGGCCAAAGCCTTAGCTACCATGCCAATTTCTACCTCCACAACACCAGAGGAGTTGATCAACTTCATAAAAATTGGGGAAGTAATGAAATGTGAAGAGGTTCAAGAAAAGAGTGAAGTTAATATGGGAGCAGTTTCTTTTTCGGATGCGGACTTACCGGAGGAGGGGAGAGATCAAATCCGCCCTCTCTTTACCAAAATAGAAGTCAAGGGGAAGAGGACTCCTTGTGTAATGGTCGATGATGGGTCCACCATAAATGTTTGTCCACTTAAGATATTGCCAAAGCTAGCTATGTCAACAAGAGATCTAAACCCAACCGAAGTGACAATTTGGGCTTTTGACAACACTAAGAGGCATACCGAAGGGACTTTCAAAGCTGCTGTCAAGGTTGGTCCAATTGAATCTATTATTGAGTTTATTATTTTAGTCATCTTCGCCTTGCTCTTGGGATGACCATGGTTTCATCCTCTTGGTGGAGTTCCTTCCACCCTTCATCAAAAGATCAAGTTCCCCAACGGAGACGAGACAGTGGTCATTGAAGATGAAGATAATGAGATTGTTAACGCTCTAATGGTTGAGAGGCCTCTCAATGGTTTTCAAGTAGCCGCAATTTCTGATGATGAAGTAGTATACTCCAAAGTCTTGAATATGCTGAAGAACATGAATTACCTTCCTGGAGCTGGTCTTGGAAAGGGTAAGGCCGGTTTGACAAAGTTGCCAGATTTTAGAACTCAAACATCTAAGAAGGGGTTGGGATAGGATGAAGACAATGATGTCCAGCCAAACAAGAGTGATAAGATGAGCTTCCCACCACTTGAAGAGATTTTTATCAAAGCTTCAGATATGGGACCACTCCAAGGAAAGCCCGAGCCAATCATGTTCATGGGTAAGTTAATCCCAGGTTTTGAAATCTTTGTAGATGTTGCCTAGCTAGTGGAGCAAGTGAAGAAAGAACTCGCCCTGCCAACCAGTAAAGAATCCAATCCAAAAGAAAAGAATGAAGCTTTCATGAAAGCCAAGAAGACTCCGGAAGAGATTGCTGCCCTGGTTGAAGAGAAGTTTGAAGACATCCTCCTTTATGATTATGAGAACAATGATTTCGATTTTGATTTTAATTTGTCTGCTTTGTATGAGGATGATGATGTTTTCTTTTCCAAAATGAATGCAATAAAGTCTGATTTTGCTTACTTGTGTGATGTTTCCCCTGATGGTTGCATAAATTCAAATAGCAGTTACATGAGCATCTTTAATATTAATTCTGTTAACACACAATCATTAAATTTGGGAACAACTGAAAATCCTAAAAACATGAGCATAGCATCCGACCTTACTCCTGATGAGAGAGAGAGAGATTTGAAAAATATTCAAAAATATGAAGTGTTTGCTTGGTCTTATGAAGATATGTCAGGGATAGATCGAGACATAGCCGAGCATCATATTCCTACTTACACTCACATAAAACCTGTCAAACAAAAGCTTAGGCAACTAAGACCTGAGTGGGCTGAATTGGTTAAAGAAGAGGTCACTAAGCAAATACAAGTGAAGTTCCTTGAAGTGATAGAATACCTAGATTGGCTAGCCAACATAGTACCCATGCCAAAGAAAGATGGGAGGATAAGGGTCTGCGTGGACTATAGAGATTTAAACAAGGCTTCCCCTAAGGATGATTTTCCTTTACCTCATATAGATGTTCTCATTGATAGTGTAGCTTCTAGTATGCTACACTCGTTTGTAGATGGATTTTTCGGATACAATCAAGTGTTAATGGCCCAAGAGGATAAAGCCAAAACTGCTTTCATTACTACATGGGGTATATTTTGTTATAGGGTGATGTCATTCGGCTTAAAGAATGCTAGAGCAACCTACCAAAGGATGGCCAGCACGCTAATCCATGACATGATGCACAAAGAAGTTGAAGTATATGTTGATGATATGATGGTCAAATCGGATACAAGGGAACAACACTTCCAAAACTTAGAAATATTCTTCGATAGAGCTTTGAAATATAAGCTAAGGCTAAATCCGAAGAAGTGTGTATTTAGTGTTACTTCAGGCAAATTATTAGGACATGTGATTGGTCCAAATGGTATTGAGATTGATCCTGACAAAGTAAAAGCAATAAGGGATATGCCAGCCCCTAAGACGGAGAGAGAAGTTTATGACCGAGTATCCAAATCCAGTTAGGATCGAGTATCCAAGTCAAGTTAGGATCGAGTATCCAAATTTAGTTTAGGATCGAGTATCCAATTCTATTTTAGGATCGAACATTCAAATCCATTTTAGGATCAAGTATCCAAATCAGTTAGGATTGAGTATCCAAGTCCAGTTTGGGATCAAGTATCCAAATCTAGTTTAGGACCGAGCATCCAAATCCAGTTTAGAATCGAATATCCAAGTCCAGTTTAGGATCGAGTATCCAAATCTAGTTTAGGATCGGGCATCCAAATCCAATTTAGGATCGAGTATCCAAGTCCAGTTTAGGATCAAGTATCCATATCTATTTTAGGATCGAGCATCCAAATCCAGTTTAGGATTGAGTATCCAAATCCAATTAGGATCGAGTATCCAAGTCCAGTTTAGGATCGTGTATCCAAATCCAGTTTAGGATCGAGCATCCAAATCAAGTTTCATGTCGAGCACCCAAAATCTAGCTCGGGTCCATAACCCAAATTACTCTTAAGTCCGGAACTTAGACTAGGTCCAAAACCCAAACCATCCTGGTTCCAGAACCCAAGTCTTTTTCTAGTCCAGAACTCAAACCGGGTCCAGAACCCAAACCATCCTAGGTCCAGAACCCAAGTCTTTTTCGAGTCCAGAACTCGAATTGGGACCAAAACCCAAAACCTAAACCATCTCAGAAAAATTAAGTCTATTTTGTCAAAATTAAGTCTTATTGTTTTTCACTCTCTTTTGCCATAGTCTCAGACCGTTCAAGCAGGGGGCAAATTGTAGACCATTAATTTTTGACCCAGTCTGGTCTGATATTTGTTATACTCTAAAATAATTTTTGTGGTATTTTAGTTAAATAATATTTATTTTAGTATTTATTATTTATAATTTTTAATAAAAATAAAAATGGTAATATGAGTAAAGTCAAAAATAAATAAATAAATAAATAATCAGTGACGAAAAAATTCATCGCCGAAGGAGAATCTGCCTGGGCAAATTCCCTGCAGGAAATTCCTGCGATGAATTGGCGCCTGCACGCAACAATTTTCGCTCACTCGCAAGTTTTCGTCCTCATCATTTTTTTTCACCAGCGCAGTTTTTTCCGAAACCAAATTCTATTTGGTTTTGGTTTCTTTTCTGAATTGGTTAGAGTTTCCTTAGATAATTAGAAGTAGGTTTATGATTTTTCCTATAAATACCACATTAAAACACAAAATTAAGGGATCAGAAAAAAAATTATTTTATTGGACGAAACTTTGGACTTCTGACTTGGGGAGGAAAAAAGAGATAGAAAACCCTAGGAGCAAGAGACATTAGAAACAAGAAGCAATCATCAACCCATCAAAGGCAGTAACATTGCCTTTATCATTGTTCATCCAGAAACAAATTGTGGAGAAACCAACGAATGGAGCTTTGATTACAAGTCTTTGATTTGATTATATTTATAATGTTATTGCCATATTTTCTTTTAAATGTTTCTATCATTTGTTTTTTATATTAAGTCAGTAACCTAAATTATTAAACTTAGTAATATGTTTTACATTAAATCGTACATTTATCCAGTAGCCTTAGTCAGTGATCAAAACTTCAAAACCCTAAAATTGTTCTTCTCTTTCCTGAAACTTTAAAACCCTAAATTGTTTCTCTCCCATTTCCAAAACTTCAAAAAACCCCAAATTACTCTTCTGTTTCCAAAAACCTTAAAAACCCTAAATTGTTTCTTCTTTTTCAAAAAACTTTAAAACCCTAAATGGTTTTCCCCGAACTGTTTTCATCTAGACCCTAACTTTTTGTCCAAAATCTCCAAATGTCTTCTTAAATCTCCAAACCCTAATCTTCTTTACAGTTTCTAAAAATCATAACTATTTTTATAAAACTCTAAATTGTTTTCTTAAATCCTAAGATCAAATATGTTTTCCAAAATATCAAAAACCCTAATTTTCTCAAAACCCAATACAGTAAACCCTAGTTCTCCTAAACCCTAATTCTTAAAACATCAAAACTTTATGACAAATAAATTTAAACCCTAAAGCCATGATCCAGTAAACCTAAAATCACAATCCAGTAACCGTGAATTATAAACTCTAATGTCTTAAGATTCCAAAACCCTAATTTCATGATGTTACCCCTATACCCTAATTTGATTAACTAAAAACCTTACTACTTTTTTAAATTTATAAAACCCTAATCCATTCCAATTTTCCAAAATCTTTACAATAGCCTAAATAATAATAATTTTAAAATCCCAAAACCATAAATGTTAATTAAAGAACTCTAAATTGAGACATACACCTAAATTTGTATCTTTATTTGCTTTATTTAATTTTAAATTTGATTATATAGTTTATTATATGTTTTGATGGTTGATTTATTTAATTTCAATGCTTGATTTATTTAATTTACCATGCATGGATATTTTCTTTATTATTATGATTGTTATTTATTTATTTTAGTATTAAAATTGTAAGAGGTATGTTTCCACTTTGTGGGTATCTCATTAGTTAAATATTATGTAATTTAAATTGTTTTTATATTTTGGACCAATGTAAAGGACATGTTTCCACCTTTCAGTGGGTGTTCTATTTAGTTTAGACATGAACGATGTAAGGACATGTTTCCATCTTCAGATGGGTGTCCATTTATTTGTTTTGTTTGGACATTACTTTGATTTTAATATAATGATGCTTTATTTTAATTGTTGCATGTAATATGGATAATATTGGTATACTTAAGAATTTTATAATATTAAGACCTGCAAAGGAGGTCGGTTCCAATGAACTGGGCGTTGTGGGATTGCTGGACCATTTCTCACCTTTCCCACATGTACCCAACTTTCTGAACCCATTAGGGGGTTGAGGATTCCTTATGAATCGAGTCATCCACCCCTTTCTTTTTTTTAGCCAGTCCGGGTGGCGATTCCATTTTCTCCAGGCATAGGCCCGTGTTCTCTAAGGCCCTGAGCCTAAACAGTGTCGAAGTCGCAAGAACCATTACACCGGGAGTGGGGGCAAAAATCCTGGCCCACACTTCCTTACTAGAGTTTTGCTAATGGTTGCTGCCTTCTTTTTTGGCCGTCCTCAATTCTCAATAATTACAAAAGTCTATGCTTAATTATTTTAACCTATTATTTATAGGGAATTCAAAAATCTAATACTAGTCGGTTAAGGAAATTAAAATTGTTAAGGAAATAAATTCAGCCGAGCTAAATAAGGCTTAAGCAAAAAATTGTCCGCGGGCACAGGTAGCGAGGATCGGGCCTACTGGGCATGCATTGCAGGCGTGGCTTACGGCAAACTGGCTTGTCATGCCAGTGCTGCCGCGCATCGCTTGTCGATTCGTTTGTCCGATTTTTTATTTTTTATTTTCTATATATTTTTAAAAATAAATATTATATTTAAAATAAATATTTATAATTTTCTTCTTTTTTCTTTTTCTATATTAAATAATAAATATTATATTAAAATAAAAAATTTATTTCAGACTGTTTAAAAATATTATATTAGACTTGGTCAAAAAATAAGACTATACACAAAGAAAAGGCTAAAGTTGGCGAAACAACATTTAATGATGACAAAGTAATGCTTGATGATAATAACTGGGCTCAGTACTTCTATGATCCTCAAGATAAGAAGAAAGAACCGAAGGCTGTGGAAAAATCAATTGTTTAAATGATTGAAACTTCATATGTGGAGAAAATGATTGATGATTTATAAAAGTTCAAAAAGAAGTTGAAGGCTGAGGATGTATCAGAGGTAGACAAGCTATTTGAGCTAGATGAAAAGTCCCTTTCATGTTCAAAATGCCTTCTTTCTCTAAGTACAATGGTATAGAAAATCCACACTTGTATGTGAAGCAGTACATCACTGCTATGCAGTCCACTCGAGCTACTAAAGCCCAAACTCTAAGGTATTTTATGCTTTCTTTAGACCCTACAGGGTGGAATTGGTTTAATACTTTAGAAGAAATATCCAAAAAGATTGGGATATGTAACACCCTTATACCCTATATACATATAATACATATATTCAATATACGTAAAATACACATAGGAAGTATAAGAATGCCACATCCCGATTTAATAAAAATTTTCACATTTCCTATTTAAATTCCCAAACATATAAAATGTATATTTAAATACTAATAAAATATTCTTTATTTGTTATAGATTCCAAAATAATCATTTTATATGAAAATCTCTTAAAATAATTCATCAGAGTTTTATCTGTAAATAGAACATCCCAAAAATTGAACAATTACTTTATCCAAACTCTAATTAAACTTATGCATCAAAACAACACATTAGGAATCAATTTGCACAATCAAAATACATGATTTTACAAATCCAAATTTTACATAATCCTAAATTAGCTCTTTCAACCAAACCCAACTCAAGCTCAATCATTTCTTCAATCCAACTTAAGAATCATTAATAACTAATCAAAATAATTTCATACATACCCATTCAAGCCATTAAATCATGCTAATACTGTAATATCTAAAAATTTTGAAAATTATAATTTTTAAAAATTAAATAAATGATTTAGAAATTAAAAAAATTAAGTTAAAAAGTATATGTGATATATATATGAATATACATAAGATATATAAGTTGATATTTTAAAAGTCAAATGTTATTTTAAATCATTAAAAAGTAAATTGTATAGTTAGTGGAAGATGATATTTGATGTTAATTAAATAATAATATGTATACTTGGTGGACAATTAAAGTGGAAATTTATGTGGCTAAAAGTGAAGTGGTTGGATAGAGATGATTGTGGATCATCTTCTTCTTCTTCTTTCTCCATTGAAGGCCGGTTTTCTTCATTAGAGGGAAAGAAGGATTTGCTTCTTCCAAGCTCATGTAATTGAAGGATTTCAATTGTTTAAGTTGGATTTTTGGGGATTTCCTCCATATTTGGTAAGTTTCCAACTTGTTTCCTTCAATTTCCATGAAAGTTTGTATATGTATGAATTGGATGTTTGATGTTGTATGTTTTAATGGTTGGAATTGGTGTGCATGAAGTTGTTGTGAGTAGTTAACTATGATTTTATGGTTGGATTAAAGAAATGGTTAAGTTTGAGTTATGTTGGGTGAAGAGAGAGAGAGTTTTAGGTCATGTAACTTTTGAGTTGTGAATTTATGGTTTTAAATTGTGTATTTTGCTTTTAATTGAGTTGTTTTGATGCATAACCAAGTATTTAATAATTAAATGATGAATTTGGTTGAGTTTGAATAGATTTAGAAAGGGGAAAAGAAAGATAACTTTGGATGTGACAATTATATGTTGATATTAGGAATTTGGCCTAACACACCCAGTGACACGGCCATGTCATCGGGTGTGTCGATGGTTCTGTTTTCAGTGTTAGTGACATGTGAAGTGAAATGCCTATGTCACTGAGCATTTCACTGCTTTTGTAATATTATAGTATTGACACGTGCAGTGACAATCCCATGTCACTAAGCGCGTCACAGTTACTGTTATGTAAGAGTATTGGCATAGGCAAGGACACACCCATATCTCTGGACGTGTCGTAACTGCTATAATGCAGAGCTAACATTATTATCCCTAATATCTAATCATATTTTCTTCATCTATGTATCAATTCAACATATATATACATCAATATATCATTGTGATAATATTTTTCAATTAATGAACACTTTCTCTCACTAATTGTATCATTCATATGTACATAAAATCCATAAAATAAATACATATCATACATAAAATACATATGTACTTTCTCTCAAGAAGAAAGTACTTACTTGTATTACTTGCCAAATCTTGACTATTCCCTTTAATCCTTCTTGAATCTCCTGTAAAATTTGATATGAAGCATAGAAAGTTCATTCTTTCACACTCTCTCAAACTCACGTTGAAGAAGAAGAAGAAGAAGAAGATGAAGAAGAATCCTCTTTTTTTCTCATCCTTATCTTATATAAATAAAATATTAAAACAATTCCTACTTTAATTTTTCACCACACATCTTCTTCCTTCTTTGACTTTATCCTCTTCACTTTATTATTAGTACTATTATTATTATTATTATTATTATTATTATTATTATTATTATTATTATTATCAACTTTCCCTACAACCAATTATACCTCATGTATATGTGGTGTATATGTTGGGTATATGTATATGTCTTATATATGTTATATTTATTTTAAATATATTTTAAATATATAACATACACATATATATTACATCTATCATACATTTTCATCTTATATTTTTTCTATCCATCACAACTATTTACTATCCCATATTTACTATTCTAAAAGACATAAAAAAAATTCGGGTGTTACAAATGAATCCTTTATCATGCAACTCCTGCAACTGCACCTTTAACTCCTTCAATTCTGTAGGTGCTATCCACTAAGGGGTAATGGAGATGGGAGTGGTACCAGGCATTAGATCGATACTAAACTTCACCTCCCTCCCAGGAGGTACCTTAATAACTCATCAGGGAAAACATCTAAAAACTCAGTAACTATAGGTATATTGTCAAGCTGGGACCCCACAACTCTGGTATCTCCATCATGAGCAAGATATGCCTCACATCCCTTTCAAAACATCCTCCTAGCTGATATTGCTGAAATAAACATAGA
Source organism: Garcia nutans (assembly GCA_947685225.1). Classification (NCBI taxonomy): domain Eukaryota; kingdom Viridiplantae; phylum Streptophyta; class Magnoliopsida; order Malpighiales; family Euphorbiaceae; genus Garcia; species Garcia nutans. Next base: position 26,482,058 of record CANTUV010000044.1, read on the forward strand.
TGAAAGGTGTCTCTACTCACTAGATACCACCACATCTCTACCATCATGTATTTCTCAGGGTAACATGTTTTTGCTGACAGTCTACTACAGCCCGATGCCTGGATAACCAATCCATGCCCAAAATTAGATCATACTCCCTAAAAAGGCATCTCAATTAGATCACCGAGAAACTCCTCATCCTGAACAATGACTGCACTATCTCGGTGCACCTTGCTAACTACAACAATGGGCCCTAAAGAATTTGTAACCAACACATCAAATCCTAGGGATTTTGAATGCAAATCACTTACAGGCAAGATGGATCCATTGATATATGAATGCATCGACCCAAGGTCTATCAATGCATGAACTAAAGTACCAAATAAAGTAAAAATACCAATTATGACAGCTTATGAATTAGGCTACCAATACATCACATAAACCCGCTATGATGACCTTGCATCCTCTGGTCTACTCCCTACTGTAGAACCTCCTCTCTAACCAAACCCTGATCTACCACCCTTGCTAAAGCCTCTGCCACCACGACCCCCTCTGACACTGGGTCTGGAATTAGTTATTGCTGTATCTATTTATCTGTTATTTGGTGGCTCTTGACATTCTCTAAGAAAATGGTCTAGTGATCCACACCTATAACATACTGCTTGTGCACTAGTCCTCTAGTAGGCACCTCTATGTGCCCTACCATAATGAACACATGTAGGTGGAGCATGCCTCTGAGTCATAGTGCTTGGGGAACTAGCCACTGAGGTGCAGGTCTCTGTCTCTACCTCAGCTATTGTAATGACCTATCAGACTATCTTTGGCTCCTATTGAACCTCTGAGGATATCCCCCTTGAACTCTCTTTACTGATGAAGATAGTACCTCACCCTAGGGTCTCCTAGCTCTGCTCTCCTCTGCTTTGGCAGCTACTGCAAGTCCTTGCGCCTTCTCTATACTCCTGGTAGATGCACCAATTGAGAAAAATCCTGATACCGAGAGCCTGCCACTAAACACATGATAGAGGGCACTCATTAGATATAATCCCCCCAGTATATTGGCTCTATCGAATAAACTCAACCTCATACTCAGTCATAGTCCTTGTCTCCTGCCTCAAACTCAGAAACTCCATCTTCTTATCATCCTTATACTCTTTACGAGTATACTTCTTCTTGAATTACTACAGAAAATTGGCATATGTTAATACTGGTGGATCAACTGTAACATGGGGAACCATCTTCCACCACTCATACACATCCCTATGCCGAAAAGATCTAGCATTATCAAACTTGTCCTCTGGACTAACCTGCAATTGAATGAATACTCTCTGGACCCTGTACAGCTAGGTTTGTAGTGCCAAAAAAATCCATGGCTCTAAACTTTCCCAACTTGTCATACTTTTGAGTCGGCAACTGCTGCTGCGGCTGCGATGGCTAAACGCTAGCTCCAACTCTACCCTCATCAGGAGCTAGTCGTATATAGCTGGGCGGAACCTCCTTAGCTGCTAGTCTAACTGGCATAGATGCAGATGCCTCTCCACTAATCTCAACACTAGCTTCAACTCTACCCTCATTAGGAGCTACATGCTCTGCACTATCCTTGGCAGACTGGTACGTCATAGACATTATAACTACCTATATCTGCAAAAACAACAGAAATTGCCACATCTGAGATTAAATAAATGCCAATGCCAATGCATTTAAAACTATATTTAAAATATCTATTTTCTCTCACTAACAACCCACCTAGGTCGAGAACCTCAAACCTAGGCTCTGATACAAAAATAAATCTAGCACCCTTATACCCTATATAAATAATATATACATCTAGTATATGCAAAATACGCATAGAAAGTATAAGAATGCCACAACCCGATTTAATAAAAATTTTCATATTTCCAATTTAAATTCCTAAATATATTAAAATGTATATTTAAATAGTAATAAAATATTCTTTATTAGTTATAGACTCCAAAATAAGCATTTTATATGAAAATCTCTAGAAAAAATTTGTCAGAATTTTGTTTGTAAGTAGAACATCCCACAAATTCAATAATTACTTTATCCAAACTCTAATCAAACTTGGTTAAATCCATCACTTGCCTTTAAAATCCTTGTTTATGCATCAAAATAACACATTAGGAATCAATTTGCACAATTAAAACACATGATTTCACAAATCCAAATTTTACATAACCCTAAATTAGCTCTTTTAACCAAACTCAACTCAAGAATCATTAATAACTAATAAAAATAACTTCACATATACCATCCAAGTCATTAAATCATACTAATATAAAATTCCAAAATCCACATATTCACAATTTCATGAAAATCCAAAGAACTTGCAAAATCGGTAAGGAAACTTACCAATTGATGAAGAATTTCCAAAAACTCTATTTGAATCCTTAAAATTCCTTCAATATATGATGTATAGAAGAAGAAAAAGCTTGGCTTGGTCTCTGATGGTGGTTCGGCCAACTAAGAAGAAAAAGAAGATGATGATCACTTTAATTTTTCTCTTTCTTTCCAGTTTAAAAACAATATGACCATATATATTACTGTATTATATTTTTAATTAATTATTTATTTATTTAAAAAATCACAAATTACTCTCCACTTTTTCACTTCTAATCTTTTGATTTTCAATTTAAATCATTTATTTAATTAATTTAATTTAATTTTTAAAAATTATGGATGTTACAGGATATGTTGTACAAAGCCTTCATCCAACAATATAGGTACAATGTTAAACTGGAAGTAACCCTAATGAAGGAGGAAATTATTAGACAAAAGAAAAATGAAAATTTTGTTGACTATGTGAAGAGGTGAAGAAACAAGGCTACACTACTTAAGAAGAGACAAGATGAGTCCGACCATATTCGAATAATAGTAAGGGGTGTCCTAGCTAGTCAGCGTGAACGAAACTCTCATAAAAGATTTAAAAGATCTTCTCCAAGCCAGCTTATAGATAAAAGAATGGGAACGAGAGAAGAGCCATTTTTTGGAAGAAAGAATGAGAGTGGAGACCTATCAGTCTAGTGGGCAGAGTACATAGAATGCAGTAGATGTCAATACAACTAGTCAAGCAAATAGAAGACAGTTTTTAGATCTAGGGAAACCTTTATCTTGGGTTTTTAACAAGCTACAAGAAAAGGGATTGTTATAGCCATTGGCTCCTTGACCTTTGCTGAATCCTTTACAGCCAAAATTTGATACTAAAGCATCTTGTCAATTTCATCAAACACAAGAACATGAGACAGACAAATGTTTACAACTAAAACATGAGATCCTATGAGGTGGGATTTTTGCCCCTACTTCCGTGTGAAATGGTTCTTACGACTTCAGTACTGTTAGGCTCAAGGCCTCGGGCCTAAATCCAGAGAAAATGGAGTCGCCACTTGGACAGCCTGGAAAAATAGAAAGGGGTGAATGACTTAATTCGTAAGGAATCCTCAACCCCCTATTGAGTTCAGAAAGTTGGGTACGCGTGGGGAAGGTGAGAAGTGGCCCAGCACCCCCATAATGCCCTGGTCATTGGAATCGACCTGCTTTTTAGGTCTAAAAATTATTAAATTCTTAACTTATTAAAATATCATCCATACTACATGCAATAAAATAAAACATCACATTATTAATTAAAACAAATCAATCAAAAGATGGGCACCAATACAAGATGAAAAAATTCCCTTACAAATATCCAATGTCCAAAGGATAAACAAGATAAATAAATAAAATGGGAAACCCACCAAAAAGTGGAAACTTGTCTCTTACAACTGACCCAAAGTCCTTAAATAATTTAAAATATAGAAAATAAATAAATTAGATAAAATGAGGCACCCACAAGTGGAAACATGCCTTTTACAATCTAAAAATCCCAAATAATAAGAAATTGCAATCCATAAGCCAATAAATCATAATAATGCACATTATCATTAAACAATAATAAATTAGGACTTAAATATAATGAAATAACAAAAAAGGTACAATCCATAAGCAAACACTAACTCCCTTAATGAAATATAGGGCGCCACACATATGGTGGTCCCGCTATCCTTTTAGAGGGCAGGGGTCAAGGGGGCAGTGCCTCTTGCGGGGTTTGGAGGTAGCGCATTAAAAAGCTAAATGATTTTCAAAACAAGTTTAGGGTTTTTGGGTTGAGAAAATAAAGGGTTACGGATATTTTAAAAACTAGTATTTGGAAAATAATAAATTAGGCTCTATTATGGTTTTGTAAGTTAGGGTTTGAGTTTTAGGGTTTTGGATTTAAGGTGTAGGTTACTGGATGTTTAGGGTTTGGTTTAGGTCTTGGGAATTAGGGTTTCATTTAAGTTACTTGATCTAGGGCTTAGATTAGGGATTAGGAATTTTTGAGTTTAAGAATTCTAAGGTCTCAGATTAAGGTTTAATAAAATTATGTCTTGATAATTTAAAAATAATATGGGTACCAGAAAGAATAATTTAGGGTGTTTAGAAAACTAAACTAGGGTTTTGATAATTTAGAAAAACAAATTAGGTTTTGGAAATTAATATGGCAGTTTAGGGTTTTGGAAAAAAATATTTTAAGGTTTTGAAAAAATAAGAGAACAATTAAACAATTTTAATATACTAGAAAAATTAATATCAAAACAAACAAACCAAACATTTAAAAGAAAACATGTTATGGCTGCTGTATGCTTAAATCAATTAAGTTTAGTATGCAAAACCTACGTTGAAGGATCCACCAAAATGATTGTTGATTCAAAGCTACCATTTGTAGCACTGGATGTTTCTGGCTGAGCAAAAACCAAAGGCTATGGTCCCTGCCTTTGGTAAATGGATTATTGATGAAATTTGTTGATTACAACTCTTGCTTTATATTGATGGTTACTCTTTTGATTCTTTTGGATTAATGTTATTGTCTTTTTTTATTGTTGTTGCTGCCCCCTTAATGGCTTCAAATCCTATTATTTATAAGCAAACAATTGATCAAACCCTAAACCTAATTTTGCTAATTTATCTTTTAAAAGAATTCTAATCTAATTAGGAAGCTGTTTGGCCTAAAACTACTTAAAACCATGTTGATCTGGTGTGCCAGATCGACATGGGCCAAGGCTAAGTCGATCTGGGCAACCAGATCAATATGACCTTTGGCTCATGTTGACCTGGTTCCTCTAGGTCGACATGAGTAATGGTTCAAGTTGACCTGGGCCATCCCGACTCAAATTAATGTTGTATTTTTTATTTTCTAGATCAAATATTTATAATTTGGGTCGAACAAACTTAATTCAGGGCTTTAAAAATTTAATAAATTGAATTTACTCCATTTCAAATCGGACTGACTTATTTAAAAGTTATAAACTATGTTTAAATCTTTTAAAGTCAGATCAAATTTATTTTGCATTCTTTAATCAGGATCGTACTGACTTAGGGTCAAAATTAAGGGTCTATAGATCCAAAATTTGATTGACAATGGAAAGTTGCCTAAACCTACAAGCCCAACTGTGAGCGGGGATTTTGATCCCTACTCCCGGTGGAATGGTTCTTGCGACTTCGGCACTGTTTAGGCTCAGGGCCTTAGAGAACACGGACCTAAGTCCGGAGAAAATGGAGTCACCACCTGGAAGGGCCAGGAAAAAGAAAGGGGTGGATGACTTGATTCCTAAGGAATCCCCAACCCTTTAATGGGTTCGGAAAGTTGGGTATGTGTGGGGAAGGTGAGAAATGGCCCAGCACCCCCACAATGCCCGGTTCATTGGAACCGGCCTCCTTTACAGGTCTTAATATTATAAAATTCTTAAGTATAACAATATTATCCATGTTACGCACAACAATTGAAATAAAGCATCGTTATATTAAAAATCAAAGCAATGTCCAAGCAAAACAAATAAATGGACACCCATCCGAAGATGGAAACATGTCCTTACATCGTTCATGTCTAAACTAATAGGACACCCACCAAAAGATAGAAACATGCCCTTTACATTGGTTTAAAATATAAAAGCTTATTTAAATTACATGATATTTAACTAATGAGGTACCCATCAAGTGGAAACATACCTCTTACAATATTTGGAAATCTAAATAAATCAATAAAAGTAAATAACCATTCATCATAAATAAATCATTCATCAAAGATATTAAACATCAATAGAATGTAAACATCCATCCATGATAAACTAAATAAACCAAGCATTGAACTTGAATAAATCAAAGCATATAAAATAAATCAAAGCATATAATGAACTACACAATCAAATCTAAGAATAAATAAAGCAAGTAAAAATACAAATTAAGGCTACTGTTTTCATTTAAGATTATTTATTTAATGTTTAGGATTTTGGAATTTATTAGTTTAAGCTACTGTAAGTTTTAAGGGAAGTAAAATGGATTAAGGTTTTATGATTTAAGGGATTGATAAGGTTCTTTGATTAACCAAATTAGGGTTTGAGGGGAGAAATCATGAAATTAGGGTTTGGATATTAAAACATTGGGCTTATGATTTACGGTTACTGGATTGTTGTTTTTAGACTTAATGTGTTGAATTTTAATTTTTAGGTTTATAAGGTTTTAGTGTTTTAAGGATTAGGATTTAGAAAAATTAGGGTTTAAGGTTTTAAGGGAATTAGGGTTTTAGAGAACTTTAGGGTTTAGGTTAGCTAGTTTAGTTTGGGGTTACTGGGGTTACTGTCTTTGGTTTTGAAGTTGAAGAAAATAGTTTAGGATTTTTAAAAGCTTTTGGAAATAAGAAAAACGATTTAAGGTTTATAGAAACTGAAAATATATTTTTTACGGTTTTTGGAATGAAACAGATTCAATTTAGAGTTTGGAAAATTGGAAGGCAATTAGGGTTTTGGTAAATTAATGAAATGATTTAAGGTTTTGAAAAGTTGGAAAGTAGATTAGGGTTTTAAGATTTTGAAGAAATAGAAATAGCAATTTTAAGACTTTTGGAAAACAAAGAAACGAATTAAGTTTTTTAGTATCAAAAGAAACAATTGGATGATTGAAGCTACTGTAAGAAAAAGAGATTAGATATTCATACCTTAGTTTGTTGGTTCCACCAAAAATTACTTCTTGGATGAATAAGAACAAAGGCAATATGGCTACCTTTGATGGATTGATTGTTTGGTTGCTTATTCTTCTCTCAAAAAGTCCGATTGATTTCACTGTCGGAATGAATTTTTTAAAATTCGATTGATTCAAAGTTTCTCAGTTCACTCGATCCTCCTCTCAAAATCCCCTCCTTTTTGTTGTTTTTTAGTCCTATTTATAGAAGATTTATATGATTAATCTTAGTTGTTTACGGAATCTAACATTAAATAAGAAAAGGAAACTGAAACTGGATTGAATTTGGTTTCAGAAAAAATTGCGTCGAAAAAATTTTGCTGGCAAAAAAAAACTGTTGGGAACTTGAGGGCTGCGGGGGCAAAATTGCCGGCGGGCGAAATGGCCCAAGGCCATTTCATCCTACCCCCTTTTTGGCTATGAAATTTTTCATCGCCGATTTTCTGTCACCGATTTTTATTTTTATTTATTTGTTTATTATTATTATTATTTATTAATTATAAAAACTAAATACTAAAATTAATATTATTTAATTAAGATAACATAAAAATTATTTTGGACTAATTAAAATGTATTGGACCGGACTGGGTCAAAAATTAAGGGTCTACACCAACACCAAAAGCAATCCTTTGCCTGAATTTGAAAGAGTACCACCGCCGCGACCTTCATGATAAAGGGAGGATTGATGGAAAGTTTTATCTTGACATCTTTTCAAGATATAGACAAAGAAACTATTGAGGAAGGGATTGCTAGATTTGGCTTTTCCCCCCTAACATGTCCAAGTAGATGAATTATTTTTTGACTTCAACTCAATAATACTTCCTTTGGCTTATTTGGCTATTTATTTTATTTTCTATCTTTGATATTTTATTGAATAATTATGTTTTCAAATTAAGATTGTTTGAATAAATGACTTTCATCAAATTTTTGTTAATGTTCATTTCTGTGCACAACCAATGACGAGCCTAGCTTGATATTCATAAATTAGTGTATCTATACATTATAATTTAAATGAATTTACTAGGCGAGGGAGTTATTTTATAATATTGAACTGCGTATGCTTACTTATAGAGGGTTCCTGCATAATTACCTTTGTCGAGGTCCAAGTCGATCTCAGAACATGCATTGGCAAACTTTCGAGGTGAAATTGAACTCTGCTTATTTAAGAGAGAGATTATCTAAGCATTATTTGGTTAGCCAACAACTAGTATCCACCCATGTTAACATCAATCCTTAGTTTGTCATCTTGAGCCTTCATGATATTTTAGCTTACTTTTTATTGGCTTAAAGACCCAATAACCTACCTTGAGGAGTTGTTACATTTTTCACAAATCTGATGACCACTAAGGTAAAGGGGAAAGAAGACCAAGAAAAAGATGCATAGTGAAAACCACAAGGATAGTTGAAGTTTACCTGAACTAGATTTAATATCTCTGATCTCTTTCATCATTAAGATAAATTCAGAGAATGAAGGATTCAATTTCGCTGAAGCATACTCGCTCTACTCCATTCATTCATAGCCAAAAGCATAAGATGGTAGAAATATAACAACACTCTTAGAGCTAGTGCAAAGTAAAAAAGAAAAATATAAGAAAAGAAAGAAAAAAGAAAAAGAAAAAAAGAAAAAAAGGAAGAAAAAAGGAAAAAGAAAATAAAACCCAAAAAGGCTATTCAAAAAGCCAGCTGAGTTCTTTTTTACCTAAAGCAAGTAGATGACTTCCACTTAGTTTACGAGGATGGATTAACTTGAATTGGTCCAGTTCAGCCAAAGATTCAAATAAAATCAAAGAGTTAGTGGAAAGACCATCTTTCATTTTGTCCAACATAGCTCCAATTTAGCAATATTGAAAATCTTAGACTTGATGTTTTAAAAGTTAAAAGGATGAAAAGAAGGTGAAAGAAAAAGGGTGGTCTAAAGGTCAAGATAGTACTTATTGGATTCGAATTTCTGGCAAGAGGATGGGGGACATTGAAGCTTTGTATTTTCTTGACGTTAGAAGGTAAAAGTGATGCCCATGTTTCAAGAATACCTCTAACAAAAAACAGTTCCAATAAGAAGATTATAACTTGAAGGTTTGTCCATAGTGTTGCACCAACTCCAATCTAAAAAATGGCCTTTATTTAACCATATCCCTTATAGACCCCATTTCAAGCCTAATAAAGACCTATTGATCTTTCTTAGTAGGTGGAGTGTATTAGTGGTGATTATTTGAATGAGCATGCATATGAGAGATAATATTTAAACTCAATGAGACCTTTGGCCAAGTAATGTGTATGTCTTTATGTGAAGTGCGATAGTTCCTGCTTACCTGGAAATGATTCTTGAGTTTAGTATGGTAAATAGGGTTATCATATTATAGATATGTTAATTTGGAAAGTTGATTCATGAGGTACAATGACACTAATTTGACAAAGCCAAAATAAGATTTAAAAAAAATGTTGCTATCATTACAATCCCTTTAAGTTTAGGGAAGTATGTCACACTGTCGAACCTTAAAGGGCATATTGGGAAAAATAAAGATCATTTGCAAGGTTAAGAAGAAGCTATCAACTAACATGCTAAATTATAGTTTGAAATAGATGTATCTCTGACTATGCTTTATGGGCCCCATCACTCATGTTTTTAACATCTTGAAGATAAAAGCCATAAATGTGAGGTCTTTTGCCATTCCAATGCAAGACATGAATGAGCATTTGGAAGGAGCCAATGAGAGTGCTTCAGTTAACCACCTTGATTTATGAGTCAGTAGAACCACTGTAAGTATCACCCATATGTATCATGCATACATTAGTTAATCACATTGTATTTTTATCTTTTATTGCCTATTATTAGTCATAGTGAACAGCAGATACAAAGTGGTAAACAATCAGAAGTATATATAGAATTAGGTGCATGAAAAGGCCATTCAAAATGAAAGAGAAGATGCATAATTGTCCAAAGAACTAGACAAAATATAGACATTGGTAAGAACTTGCATTGGTTTAAGCCTACACAGGGGCAAAACTTATCCTTGTCAATTTTTGGATTTATGCATAAATATTTTTAGACTCACCTTCAATGTTTTGACATGCAGGAGGGCAAAGCGAGAATATGATGGGCGAAAATAGTTGAATATCCAAATTTTTCTCAAAAGTGCAAGGTACAGAATTGAAGAATGGAACAATGGCTAGAACAAAGCCATAACTCTCAGATAACAGAAGGTCAGCACAATCCATTGAAGAATGGAATGAGGCTAGATGAAAGCTAGAACTCTCAGATGACAGAAGGTCAGCATAATCCATTGATGAATGGAACAATAGCTAGAAGAAAGCCAGAACTTTCAAATGACAATAGGTCAGTACAATCCATTGAAGAATGGAATATTGACTAGAAGAAAGCCAGAACTCTCAGATGACAGAAGGTCAGCACAATCAATTGAAGCATGGAATAAATGGCTAAAAGAAAGCAAGAATTCTCATATGACAAAAGGTCAACCAACCTAAAAGAGATAAAATTGATCTGCTTTTTTCTCAAATCAAATCTAGTCTCGAGTCTAAGTACCCAAATGTAATCATATCTCGGGTCTAGAACCCAAACCAATCTCAGGTCCAGAACTCAAACTAATCTCAAGTCCAGAACCTAATCCAATCTCTAGTTCATAACCCAAAATAAAATTCTAGGGTCTAAAACCCAATCTAACTCGGGTCCAGAGCCCAAACTATTTTTTAGTTTAGAAATCAATTCAGGTCTAGAACCTAGACCATTTGAATGTCTAGAACTCAATTTGGGTCTATAAGCCAAACTAATCTAGAGTCTAGAACCCAATCCAGTCTCGAGTCCATAACCAAAACAAATCTAGAGTATAGAACCCGATCTCAGGTCCAGAACCCAAACTAATTTTTGATGCAGAACCCAAACCAATCTTTGGTCCATAACCCAAAATCCAATTCTCTAATCCAAAATCCATCCTTACCTAAAATTAGCTCAAAGTCATGTTGCTTTTTACTCTCTAAATAAATTCAAGATCATTCAAGCAGGACCAAAATTGTGGACCCTTAATTTTTCCATGGATTAAATTCAAGAAGCTTAAACCTGGTCCGTTATAATTTTAAGGGAGCTTAACCCTAGTTTAATCAAGCTGGCCAAATTTATAAAGGCCTACATTAAATTAATGAAACATGTTTGGTCCAAGAATTATAAAAATGGATTCAATTTGAGTTGGATTGGACCCTCAAAATCGATATGAACCTTAAGCTAGCCTTTAATCTGAGTATTAATTGGGTTTAAATTTTAATAAACTTCAGATAAAAAAGGGAGAGTTTGAGTGGGATGCAGATTGCCAAGCAAAGGTTGCCCTTGTTGTGGCTTATAAATACAAGGTTACATTCAGTGATAAGGGAGCCGAAATCATCAATTAGGCAATTTAGAAACAAAAATAAACAAAGAGAGGAGAAAGGGACTTTTGAGCAAAAACAATTATTAAGAACCAAACAACAACAACAATTAAGCAGAGATCAACACACAATAATTGCCTTGGGCAATTGATTCACTCAACCAATACTCTCAATTTTTGTGGAGCCAACAAACGGAGGTTCAATTTTGTCATTTAATTCATTTAAATTTATAGTAGGTTCACTTATTATTATTTCATCCATTAAATTGTCTTTGTCCAGTAATTCATTCATTTTCCTTTGATTTATATAAAACATCCAGTAGCCTATTTATTCAAACATTATTTAGTTTCAAAATTACAGTAGCTTATTTAGATATCATTCAGTAAATTGGTTAGCTAATACCTTTTATTTTAAATGTCTAGTAGCTTAAGATTTAACCAAAATCCTAGTTAAATTAACTAAAATCTTATTTATATGTTTTAACAACTAAAACCCCAAATACCTAACCCGAATCCATAAAACCCTAAATCCTAAATAGTTAACCCTAATCCATAAAACCCTAAATACCCAACACTAATCCATAAAACCCTAATCCTAAATACCTAACCCTAATCCATAAAACCCTCATCCCAAATACCTAACCCTAATCTATAAAACCTATTCCCAAAATCCAAAACCCTAATTTCTTAATCTATAAGACCCTAATTCCTAAATCAAAATTGTAAACCCTAATTTTCATCCCAAAAACCCTAATTTCATATGTATAATCTTAATGTTATATATTCAATGAAATTTAAGATTTAACCTTAGATTTAATTATTTGATTTAGTGTTTTATATTTTTAATAGATGATTTACTTTACATTGTTTGATGATAGATTGAATGTTTTCTATGAATGGTTAATGACATCTGTTTGATTATTTAGGATATTTAAAGTTATAAAAAGGCATTTTCCACTTTGTGGGTGCCTTGGTTTTGATTATGTAATTTAATTTTAAAGATTTTGGATCAATGTAATGGGCATGTTTTCACCTATAGTGGGTGCACCATTTTATTTATTTTGCTTTCTTTTTGGACATTGGACATTGTAAATGCATGTTTCCATCTTTGGATGGGTGCCTATTTCGTTGGCTTTAATTAGATGATGGATGCTTATTTCTTTTAAATTGCATGCAGTATGGATGATATTATAATGTTTAAGAATTTAATAATATTTAGACCTGAAAAGAGGCCAGTTCTAATGAACCAGCGTTATGGGTGTACTGGGTCATTCTCACCTTCCCCATACATACCCATCTTTCCAAACCCTTTAGCGGTTGGGGATTTCTTAGGAATCGAGTCATCCACCCTTTTTTTCGGTACATTCAGGTGGCGACTGCATTTTCTTCGTATTTAGGTCTGTGTTCTCTGAGGCCCTGAGCCTAACAGTGTTAAACTCACAATAATAATTGCATATGGGAGTGGGGGAATAAATCCCCATCCACAATCGTGATCATACCATTGCATGATCAATATCAAATATCTCATAAATAATCACATTTACATATTAATTTCACGTCCCAGCACATCACATTATACATATCACATATTACCACATATCTTATCATCATACCACAACAAATTCATTTATCCATCTTTTATACACATAAGAATCTATCACATTATCTTCATTCTCATTCACACATTATCAAGATATCATAACATGCACATATTCTTTATCTCAACATTTTCATCATTATCATATTTCCATATCTTACTAATTTTCACACATTTTCAAGTTCTACATACTATTTGTATATTTTTTTTTTTACGTATTTCCATTATTCAGGTATATTTTTTGCCATGTTCCCAATGTGGCATACTTTTTAGTCCAAGTGGATAAAATGCACTTTTACCATTTATACTTAACAAAGATATTAGCCATTCTATAATGGCTTAATATCTCATAATTCAAGCATTTTATAAAATTTTACAAACAATAATGCACTTTTACCATGACTTCCAATATCAAAGTAACTTATCACATTATTACAATTCATAATGTGCTAAGCAAATTCAAATGCAATCAATGCAAAGGCTATCAAAGTATATACTAACCTTAAATAGAATAGTCTCCAAGCTCAAATCACCTTCCAACTTCAACTTCACCCATTTCCCTTCTTCACTTTAATTTTACAAATCCACTTTATTCAATTCTAAATCACATTTTAAATAGAAATATACCATTAGCTTCACATTCCAAATCATTACATTTAATGAAATATCAATTTTGCCATTTCTATCCAAATTTCACCAAAACCCTAGTTTCCCCTTTCTACCTTATTCAAACATCAACTAACCATAACCATTTTCATTGTCCAACCATAAATTCATTACATATTTAATAAAATAACATCAAAATAATGTATTACAATAATTATAATAAACTCTATCCAAATCCTTATGTAGACCCTTAATTTTTGACACAATCCAGTCCAATATATTTTATTTAGTCCAAAATAATTTTTGTGTTATCTTAATTAAATAATATTTGTTTTAGTATTTATTTTTTATAATTTTTGAAAATTATAATAATAATAAAAAATAATAAATAAATAAATAAAAATAAAAATTGGCGATGGAAAAATCGGCGACGAAATTTTTCTTCGCCGAAAGTCATTGGACGAAATGGCTCAAGGCCATTTCACCCGCAGGAGTTTTTTGCCAGTGAAATGGCTTCTGGCTGCACCCCTCACAATTTTCCACACCAATTTTTGCTCGCAAGCTCGCAGCCCATCACAAATTTCGCCAGCAAAATTTTCCAACGCAATTTTCTCCGAAACCAAATTCTATTTGGTTTTGATTTCTTTTCCTAATGAATTTTAGTTTTCTTAAATAATTAGGATTAATCATATAAATTTTCGATAAATAACAATAAAAAACAGAGAAAAGGGGGGGATGAATGATCGGACTAGATTTTAAGGAGAGAAGCTCTTGGAGAACTAGAACTTTGAATGTGGGACATTGGATTTGAGAGTAACAAGAAAAGCAATCAACAATTTATCAAAGGCGGCAACTTTGCCTTTGCATCCGTTCATCCAAGAAGCAATTTTTGGTGGAACCAACATACGAAGGTTTGAATCTCTAATTTCTTTTTATTTTCTTAAAGTAGCTTTATTTTTTTGATTCATAAGATTATACACACAAAACCTTGACCTATAAATATGTAGTAACGTTGATCTTTGTTTCAATGACATAAATGATCTTTTCTGTTTGTTCTAAACCTCAAAAAAACCCTAAAATACTTTTTTGTTTCTTCTAAAACTCATGAACCTTAATTTTGTTTCCTCTAAAACTTAAGAACACTAATTTTTTCTTCTAAACCTTAAAACCCTAGATTTTTCCTTCTATTTCGAAAACCCTAAAAAATACTTTTCTGTTTCTAAAAACCTTAAATCGTTTTGTTTATTTCCAAAAGCTTTTAAAAACCCTAAACTATTTTCTTCTAATTCTTTTCCAAAATGTCCAAATGTTTTGTTGAATATCCAAACTCTAAACCCACTTTATAGTTTCTAAAATCACAATTACTTTATAAAACTCTACACTATTATCTTCAAATCCAAAACCAAAACAGTAAACCTAATGGCGAGAACCTATGCTATTGCATTATCGTAAGTGCACGGGTCGCTCAAGTAATAAAGTAGTGAGTGAGTTATCGTTCCACTGAGGACAAGGCCAAGTACTAGTGCAAATTCTGACCGTTGTTTAGCAAATCAATAGTTTTGTGAGGTTTTGAAATTAAAGATAATTAACTTAATAAATGAAAATAGAAAGAGATTGAGTGTTGAATAAATTGATTGATGATGATGATACTATCCAAATATTGAATCCCCCTAGCCACAATTATATTTATGAAAATCAATTTAATTAAACCAAATAATAGAATTGAATTGGCATTCCTTTAAATTAGATTAAAACCTCTCTCGAGCGAATTAATCCCTAATCACTAAGTAGAATGCCGGAATCTCTTCTCAAACATAATTAAGTAGATCTTGCATTAAGAACAAGGAATTATAAACCAAAGGATCTTGTAAGTCTATCTCTAGTACCCCAATCAATCCTCAATCCTTATGAGTATTCAATTCATATCAAGCTTTCTCAAGTCAATAATATGAAAATTGCAACCAATCAATAAGCATGCTATTATTAATTGGAAATAAATCATTAAGCATCATAAGAATAAAACAACTCAATCAAATGATTTAATTAAATAAAATTATTCAATCCATACAATAAAGCTAGGGTTCATCAATATCCAAATAGAGAATGAGTTAGTTCATGTTCAAAATCAGAAAACCAGAACAAGGGAAATAAGAAAAAGAATCCAAACAATCCATTGCGAATAATTCATATATCTTCACTTGTATCCTTGAATCTTTGTTTAGATCTTGTTTAGAGTATGTCTTCACCCTCAATCTCAGCTCCAAAACTCTCCTCTTTGCTTTAGAAGTCAGCTCTAGGTTATAAAATATGAAATTCGGATCATTAATTTGTGCTTTAGTGCAACTTTTATAGTGAAGATAATTTTGCCTGACACACCCATGTCACTGGGCGTGTCATTGCCACTGGAATTTTGAATATAAGGCACGTCCAGTGACACGCCCATGTCACTAGGCGTGTCACAGCTACTATGAGTCATTGAAAAAGGCACGCTCGGTGACACGCCCATGTCACTGGGCATGTCAATGCTTCTGTATACAACATCAAGGGCCCGTCCATTGACACGCCCATGTCCATGGGCGTGTCCATTGATGAATTTTGCTCTTTTCTACTACTTTCATCCTTAATTCCTCAAAAATGACCATAAGCCTCAATATACAGAGAATTTCTGAAATTAACCCTAAAAAGCACTTGAACAAACAAATTAAACTCAATTGGATAATAATCATATTAAGAAATAGGAATAAAATATCATCAATTGTGCACTTATCAAATTCTCCCACACTTGAGTTTTTGCTTGTCCTCAAGCAAACTAAATCACTTTAATAAGCAGAAATGATGGACCCCCTCTATATTTAAAAATAAAAGAAAAGTTTTGACAATACTCGAATAAAAAATTCCCACTTTATCAACCAAAAACTAATTCACAATCATAACAGTTGAATCAAGAAGTTTCAAAACAAAAATTTCACAGACCTAAAACCTGAAAATCCAGAGTTAAAAAAAATTAAGCATAAAATTCCAGAAAATCCAAAAGCCATGAACAAAGTACGAAAAATGTAAATTTTCTCTTAAATTTCACATATATATACATTTTAAGGAGCCGACTTGTTTGAACTGATACTAACATTTTGACGCGAAGGTAAACATTTGTGATGCCGACCCCCGGTTACTCAGCCAGAATCACCATTCAAATGGCTACTAGCACTATTCATGATTCCAACTCATTTGTTTTAATTCAAGAGTAAAAATTAGCGGAACAGGGATAAATTTTCAAAGCTCCTTTAATTAGAATTATTTATTTATTTTTATTTTTATTTATTTATATATATATATATATATTTTTAAACACCTCAAGGGTCAGAAACTTAAGGGTCATACTAAATCTGACACAAGAATCTAAGGAATTATAACATGCTCAAAAATGTAAATAAGGTTTTAAACTTCAGATGTGTCCAATTTCCATCAATCCACAACCCAATTATAGCTATTACAATCAATCCTCAGCAATTGATCAAGATCACTAAGTTAACCTCAACAAGAAATTGTCATTTAGGAAATCACTAATTAATTAAACATATAAAGGGGAACCATCTCAATTCACACTTATTACAACAATCTAGCTTAAATCCAAAAACAATTTGCAGAAATTAATTGAGACAAATGAATCAAATAGAAAGAATGAAATAATAAAAACTCGATTAAGAAAGTATACCTCTCCCCCACACTTAAGAAGCACATTGTCCTCAATGTGTGTGCAAAACAATAAATAATGAAGAGAGAGAGAAACTATCCTTCCATGTCCATGAATGGATAAATATGAATATGGTGCCAAGAGTATGGTGAAGGCGAATTTTCTTCAAAACAAAAATCTAAAATGCAAAAACAAGGTTAAGACATAAATAAATGAAATAAACAGTCAAAAGAAACAGTTCATAAAGAAAACAATAATTGTCTAAAAGGAATAAAAAATAAAGAAACATAAAAAGGAAATTAAATAAGCTAAGAAATGAAAATAAAATAAAAGTGTGGGCTAGTTAAAAATTGGCGCATCGCCGGAATTGTCACCGTTGGTCTCATCATTGGAGACATCAACTTGAGCTGCAGGTGCAGGTGCAGGTGCAGGAGCAGGGGCAGGGGCAGGTGTTGGTAATTTCTTCTTCTCCGCCAGAAATCCATACTCAAGGTGATCTAGAAAGGGTTTTAGTTCCAAGTTGGGTGGATCAATCACCAATGGTTTTGGCTTCTCTTCATTTGGCATCTCAATAGTTTCATATGCCCTGCATTTGAACGATTTGCTTGCTTTAAGAAAAGCAAGGTGGTGCATTGCTTCTTGATCCTCAACATTTTCCTGCAATAAACACAACTCAAGGGGATCCTTGGAAATAATGTTAGTAACACAATTTACGGTCTCATGCTCAATAACATCATTGCATGATCTGCCTCATCAAGTGAAATTGAATGTTTCATAGCATCATATATCCTAAAAATAACCTTAACACCACCCACTCTCAAAGTTAGGGTGCCATCATGAACATCGATAAGGGCACGGGCTGTATTTAAAAATGGCCTACCAAGAATAAGCGAAACATTCATATCCTCATCAATATCAATGACAACAAAATCATTGGGGAAAATGAAATCCCCAACTTTTACCAACACATCTTCTATAATGCCACGAGGGTGGACTACTAACTTATCAGCAAGTTGGTTGATCATTAGTGTTTGTTTAGGGTTACCAATGCCTAACTCTTTAAACATTTTATAGGGAATAACACTTATGCTAGCCCCCAAATCAGCTAATGCACTTTTAACCTCAAAGTTACCTATCAAACATGGAATCTTTTAACTTCTTAGGTAACCTCCTTTGCAAAATTGCCGAACTCTTTTTAGAAAATTGCACGAAAGACACTTCCTCAAGTTTCCTTTTATTAGAAAGGATATCTTTCAAAATTTTAGCATAGTTAGGCATCTGTGACAAAGCCTCAGCAAATGGAATGTTAATGTGTAGTTGTTTAAAAAGTTCAAGAAACTTAACGAACTGAGCATCAATCTTGTCCTTGTTCAACCTCGCCGGATATGGTACTCTAGGTCGGTATTCCTTCATTATGGAGCTGCTGTCTTGTGGCTGCTTCTCTTTCTCACTTTCTTGTGCAGCTTGCTTTTTCGAAGTGACAAGAGGATCATCTTCTTTTTCATTTTCTTGTACTTCAGCCCTTTTCTCTGCCACTTCTCCTTTTTTCTCATCCACATTACCCTTGATCTCTTTTCCACTCCTTAGTGTAATTGCCTTAAGCTGCTCTTTAGGATTTGCCTCAATGTTGCTAGGCAAACTTCCTTGTGGTCTTTGACTGAGCAACTTGGCAATTTGCCCCACCTGATTCTCCAAATTATGAATAGAGGGTTGCTGATTTCTTAAGGAGGTTTCAGTTGATTGGAACTTGGTTTCAGAAGCTGTTATAAATTTCTCCATCATATCCTCCAAATTACTCTTTCTTGGAGGGGTAGCTTGCTGATGTTGGGGCTGCTGGAATCCAGGGGGAGGTCATGGATTATTCTAATTATTTCATGAGAAATTAGGATGATTTCTCCACCCTGGATTGTACGTGTTGTTGTAGGGATTATTCTGCTGTTGTCTTGGCATGTTTCCAACATAATCTACTTGCTCTTGCCTAGCAAACATGTTGCCACTAAGGCAATCTTGACTTTGATGTCCACCCCCACACCATTCATAGGACATCACCTGCATCACTTTCCCTGAAGAAGAAGAAGAAGCTAAAGAATCAATCTTTTTGTTCATTGCTTCCAATTGTGCTGAAAGAGCAACTACGGGATCCAATTGATGTGAACCAGCAGCCCTTAATCTTCCTTGTTCCCTTGGGGTTTGCCACTGATAATTTGTAAGAGCCATGTCTTCAATCAAATCCCTTGCTTCTTTAGGTGTTTTATTATTTATGGTACCTCCTCCAGCTGCATTGATGGACTGCTTACTTGAGTTACTCAATCCATTGTAGAAAGTTTGGATTTGAAGCCACAGCGGAAGCCCATGGTGAGGACATCTTCTCAATATATCCTTAAATCTCTCCCAAGCATCATATAGGGTTTCACCATCTAGCTAGAGAAAAGAAGAAATATCATTCCTCAACTTAGCAGTCTTGGACGGTGGAAAATACTTCTCTAAAAATTTTTCTGCTAGTTGGTCCCATGTAGTGAAAGTGTTAGGAGGAAAAGACTTCAGCCACTTCTTTGGTCGGTCTCTGGGCGTGAATGGAAACAACCTCAGCCTGATTGCATCTTTAGAGACATTCTGTATCTTAAATGTGTCAAATATTTCCAGAAAAGTTTCAATGTGTGCATTAGGATCTTCATCCGGAAATCCATCAAACTGACAAGTCTGCTGCACCATTTGAATGACATTTATTTTTATCTCGAATTTATTGGCAGCAATCACTGGTCTTTGTATACTTGATTCAGCCCCATTAAGAGTAGGCCTAGCAAACTCTTGCATTGTCCTTGGCTCATTTTCTGCAATTTCTTCTTCTAGGATGAGATCCTCAAAGTTTGGTTCTGTCTCTGCAAGAACTATTTCCTCTTCTTCCTTTCACCTTCTTCTCAATGTTCTCTCTAACTCTTGATCTAATTCAAAAATTTGGGAAGAGCTAGCTCGTGTCATAAACAGGAAGAAGTACCTAAAATGACAGTCAAAAAGCAAGACTAATGTTAAAAACAATAAAATAAAAACTAAATCAACAGTCTTAATTATATTACAAATGCTAGTAAATCAATAGTTTTGTGAGGCTTTGTAATTAAAGATAATTAACTTAATAAATGAAAATAGAAAGAGATTGAGTGTTGAATAAATTGATTGATGATGATGATACTATCCAGATATTGAATCCCCCTAGCCATAATTATATTTATGAAAATCAGTTCAATTAAACCAATGAATAGAGTTGAATTGGCATTCCTCTAAATTAGACTAAAACTTCTCTCGAGCGAATTAATCCCTAATCACTAAGTAGAATGCCGAAATCTCTTCTCAAACATAATTAAGTAGATCTTGCATTAAGAACAAGGAATTATAATCCAAAGGATCTTGTAAGTCTACCTCTAGTACCCCAATCAATCCTCAATCCTTATGAGTATTCAATTCATATCAAGCTTTCTCAAGTCAATAATATGAAAATTGCAACCAACCAATAAGCATGCTATTATTAATTGGAAATAAATCATTAAGCATCATAAGAATAAAACTACTCAATCAAATGATTTAATTAAATAAAATTATTCAATCCATACAATAAAGCTAGGGTTCATCAATATCCAGATAGAGAATGAGTTAGTTCATGTTCAAAATCAGAAAACCAGAACAAGGGAAATAAGAAAAAGAATCCAAACAATCCATTGCGAATAATTCATATATCTTCACTTGAATCCTTGAATCTTGGTTTAGATCTTGTTTAGAGTATGTCTTCACCCTCAATCTCAGCTCCAAAACTCTCCTCTTTGCTTTAGAAGTCGGCTCTAGGTTATAAAATATGAAATTCGGATCCTTAATTCATGCTTTAGCACAACTTTTATAGTGCAGATAATTTCACCTGACACGCCTATGACACTGGGCGTGTCATTGCCACTCAGATTTTGAATATAAGGCACGTCCAGTGACACGCCAATGTCACTGGGCATGTCACAGCTACTGTGAGTGATTGAAAAAGGCATGCTCAGTGACACGCCCATGTCACTGGGCATGTCAATGCGTCTATATGCATCATCAAGGGCACGTCCATTGACACGCCCATGTCCATGGGCGAGTCCATTGATGAATTTTGCTCTTTTCTTCTACTTTCATCCGTAATTCCTCAAAAATGACCATAAGCCTCAAAATACAAAGAATTCCTAAAATTAACCCTAAAAAACACTTGAACAAAAAAATGAAGCTCAATTGGATAATAATCATATTAAGAAATAGGAATAAAATATCATCAATTGTGCACTTATCAAAACCCCAAACTAGTTAATCTAAACCCTAAGTTTTCTTAAACCCTAATTCCCTAAAAACCTTAAACCCTAGTTTTCCTAAACCCTAATTCTTAAAACCTTAAAACCTTATAAACCTAAACATTCAAACCCAATACAGTAAATCCAAAATAATAATCCAGTAACCAAGAATTATAAACCTAAATGTTTTAATATTCTAAAACCCTAATTTCATAATGTTACCCATAAACCCTAATTTGATTAATGAAACCCTAATCCATTCCAATTTTCTAAAACCTTTACAGTAGACTAAATAAATAACAAATGTAATACTAAAATCCTAAAAGCCAAAATATTAATTAAAGAATTTTAAATAGAAACAGTAACCCTAATTTGTATCTTTACTTGCTTTATTTTTTAGATTTGATTATGTAGTCTATTATATGCCTTGATGATTGATTTATTTAAGTTCAATGCTTGATTTATTTAATTTATTATGGATGGATGTTTATTTTATATTTTGATTGATATCTTTGATGAATGATTTATTTTTGATGAATGGCTATTTACTTTTATCAATTTATTTTGATTTTCAAATGTTGTAAGAGGTATGTTTCCACTTTGTGGGTACCTCATTAGTTAAATATCATGTAATTTAAATTGATTTTATATTTTAGACCAATGTAAGTGACATGTTTATACCTTTTGGTGGGTGTCTTATTAGTTTAGACATGGATGATGCAAGGGCATGTTTCAATCTTCGGATGGGTGTCCATTTATTTGCTTTGCTCAGACATTGCTTTGATTTTAATATAACGATGCTTTATTTCAATTGTTGCATGTAATAAGGATAATATTGTTATATTTAAGAATTTTATAATATTAAGACCTGTAAAGGAGGCCGGTTCCAATGAATCGGGCGTTGTGGAGGTGTTGGGCCATTTCTCACCTTCCCCACACGTACCCAACTTTCTGAACCCATTTGGGGATTCCTTAGGAATCGAGTCATCCACCCCTTTCTTTTTTTTGGCCCATTCGGGTGGCGACTCCATTTTCTCTGGACTTAGGTCCGTGTTCTCTAAGGCCGCGAGCCTAAACAATGCCGAAGTTGCAAGAAACATTCCACCGGGAGTGGGGATGAAAATCCCTGCTCATAGTGGCCACTCCACTAGGGACAAGAGATGTTGATTCCGTTGGTCTTTATATTATTCTATTCTTTCTTATAATGATATTATCCATTGCATCATATTAGATTACATCATGTGCGTGAGTTAGGATGCCCGTGTTACCCGTGTTGTGTTATGTAAGCGATACCATACTTTCACTCAAGGTATGGAGATCAAGCATGGCATAACCACTCATAGCCTCGTACCGTTTTGTATATACTTGCTATGGGAACCTAAGTCTTTTAACTCAAAGACTAAATCTCATGTAATTGGTCTAGTTACTTTTCTTAGGATTTTACCCCAAATGCATGTTGTTTGACTATGGTTAATTGATCTGGGCTTAAATCATGGCTTATTTGGTTTGTTCATTTTCTATATGACCTAAGTACATTGTGAGCTCAAAATAAATTTTTCTTTAAAATCTAAAAGACCAAAACTATTTTCAAAACTTTTCAAAATAGCCATTGGACATAAAACTTTTCTAAAAACAAATAAAAAATTCTTTTCCCATGACCCAAATACTAAGCCCAAAATCTATTTTTTCTAAAATCATTTTACAATGGGCTTAGTAACAAAATTGTTTTTATCCAAAGAGCTTACAAATTATTTAGGTCAATTATGAAATACCAAAAATCTATTGTGAGCCTAGTTTATACTAAGAATAATTAATCATGGACTCGTTTTTGGCATGAATCATTAGTTGCTTTTTCAAGTGAGAAATCTATTTATAATAAACCTCTTAATTTAGTTTTAATCCAATATAGCATAAAAGCTACTTTAGTTGGTTGAATGGATTAAAAGCTAATTAATGGGAATTATCATGAATTGATTTCCATTTTTGAAAATATAACTATTGGTTAAAATGTTCGAGGGAATTATTCGAAAACAAATGCCCCATGTTGGTATTTTGTTAACCAAATTACCTAGGAAAAGAAACTCGCCATTCGTGTGTGGATGTTATAAGGTCAGAAGGAACATCCTAATTATCATTCTTTGTTGATTGTTTGTGCATACATGAGAGAAACCCAAGTTGGTACAAACAAGACAACTCTTTTAGAGCTAGAACAAAAAAAAAGAGAGAAAGAAAAGAAAAAAGAGAAAAAAAGAAGAAAAGAAAAAAAACACACAAAAAAAGGAAAAAAAAAAGAAGAAGAAGAAAAGAAAAAAAAAGAAAAAGAAAGATAAAACCCAAAACGGCAGTTCAAAAAACCAACTGAGTTCTCTTTTACCTAAAACAGTAAAAGGCTTCCATTTGGTTCATAAGGACAGTTTGACTTGAATTGGTCCAACCAACCAAAGATTCAATCAAAATCAGAGAAAAAAATGAGAAAGACCATCCAGTTCTTGAAAGTTCTATACTTGACAGTCCTACAAGGAAGAAGGACAAAATGATAAAATGCTCAAAGAAAGGAAGAGCAAGAAACATAAAAAAAGAAAGAAAAGGGAGAAGAAGAAAAGAAATGAATTTGGGTACTAAACTTTTTTGCAATTGCAAAGACTATCCCAATCAAGATCTAGATTAATGCCAAAAAGATGGGAGAACTTTTAAAGCTCTATCTTTTTATGTTTTCAACTGCCTAAGGTTCCAACAAGCAGTTTGTAGTGTGAAGGTGTGAGCGGGGATTTTTGCCCCCACTCTCGGTGGAATGGTTCTTGCGACTTCGGCACTATCTAGGCTCGTGGCCTTAGATAGCACAGACCTAGGTCCGGAGAAAATAGAGTAGCCACCCGGACTTACCGGTAAAAAATAAAGGGGTGGATGACTCAATTCTTAAGGAATCCCCAACCCTTTAATGGGCTCGAAAAGTTGGGTACGTGTGGCGAAGGTGAGAAATGGCCCAGCACCCCCACAACGCCCGGTTCATTGGAACCGGCCTCCTTTACAGGTCTTAATATTATAAAATTCTTAAGTATAACAACATTATCCATATTACACACAATAATTAAAAGAAAGCATCATTATTTTAAAATCAAAGCAATGTCCAAACAAAGCAAATAAATGGACACCCATCCAAGGATGGAAACATGTCCTTACATCTCATGCCTAAATAGGACACCCACCAAAAGGTAGAAACATGTCTTTTACATTGGTTCTAAAATAGAAAAGCAATTTAAATTACATGATATTTAACTAATGAGGTATCCACAAAGTGGAAACATACCTCATACAATATTTGGAAATCTAAATAAATTGATAAAAGTAAATAACCATTCATCATAAATAAATTATTCATCAAAGATATTATGTATCAATAGAAATTAAACATCCATCCATGATAAACTAAATAAACCAAGCATTGAACTTAAATAAATTGAAGCATATAAAATAAATCAAAGCATAACCAAATATAAACTTGAATAAGACAAATAAAAATCTAAATTATGGCTACTGTTTCCATTTTGGGTTCTTTATTTCATGTGTTAAGGGTTTTGGAATTTGTGGAATTAGGCTACTGTGAGTTTTTAAAGGAATTAAAATATATTAAGGTTTTATGTTTTAAAAGGTTGATAAAGTTCTTTGATTAAACAAATTAGTGTTTGAATGGTGAAATCATGAAACTAGGGTTTGGACACTTTAAAATACTTAGATTCATGGTTTACGGTTATTCATTGAATTATTGTTTCAAGCTTACTGTGTAAAATTATAACATTTATGTTTATATGGTTTTTAAAGTTTTAAAGGATTAGGGTTTAGAAAAATATTAGGGTTTAAGGTTTTAAGGGTGGTTAGGGTTCATTGTTTTGGTTTTGGAGTTGAAATAGGGTTTTAGGATTTTTTATTTAGGGTTTCGGGGAATGAATTATTTTAGGATTTGAAAATCAATTGATAAATTTATGAAGTTTTATGAAAATAAACAAAATGATTTAAAGTTTATAGAAGTAAAAAATAAGTTTTTAAGGCTTTTGGAAAGAAATAGAACTCAATTTAGGGTTTTGAAAATTTGGAAAACAAATTTTGGCTTTGGGGTTTTGAAGAAATAAAACTAATAACTTTAAACTTTTTAGAAAACAAAGCAACGAATTAAGGTTTTCAAACTTAGAAAAAGTGAATTGAGGTTCAAGGGTTTTTGAATTAAAAGAAACAAAGGGATGATTTAGCTACTGTGAAGAATAGAATTTAAACAATTGATACATACCTCCGTTTGTTGGTTCCACCAAAAATTTCTTCTAGGATAAACAAAAAAACAAAGACAAGCTTTGCTGCCTTTGAATTGCTTGAATTGTTTTTCTGCTTTCTCAAAAAATCAGCTTGATTCACTGCCTTTCCTACTTAGTTTCAGATCCAATTTTTGATCAATTTCTCCTCCGATTTCTTTCTCTCTTTTTGTGTTCTTTGTGGTCTTGTTTATAGAAGAATTTTATAGTTCATTCCTAATTATTTACAAAACATAATATTGATAAGAAAAGGAAACCAAAATCTAATTGCATTAGGTTTCAGAAATATTTGCATTGGAAAAATTTCACTGGCGAAAAAAAACTACTGCGAAAAAATGCGCTGGCAAAAAAAAATTGCCGCAGTTGGCTGCGACAGGGGCGAGCGACTGGCCTGCTGGCAATTTTTTCCTCAAGAAACTCCTGCGGGTGAAATGGCCCACGGCCATTAATCCCACGCAATGGTTTTCGGTGACGATTTTTTCGTCGCCGATTTTTATTTTTATTTTTTGATTTTTATTTGTTTATTTTTATTTTTTATTAATAAAAATTAGATACTAAAGTAAAAATTATTTTGGACTAATTAAAATATATCGGACCGGATTGGTTCAAAAATTAAGGGTCTACAGAAGGTTTGTCCATTGTGTCACAACGGCACCAACTTACAAATAGCCTTCATTTTAACTCATGTCCCTTATAGACCGCATTTCAAGCCTATCAAAGACTTGTTGATCTCTCTTGGTAGGTAGAGTCTATTAGTGGAGATAGATTGGATAAGCATGCATATGAGATAGACCATATTCAAACACAATGAGACCTTTGGCCAAGTAATGTGCATGTGCCTATCTAAAGTATAACAATTCTTGCTTAAATAGAAATGATTTCCAAGTTTAGTACGGTAACTAGGGTTGTCATGTTATAGATATGTTAATTTGGAAAAATCAAGTCCTGAAGTACATTGACATTGATTTGACAAAGCCAACATTTGATTTCAAAATCAAAATTCAAAAAATAAAAAATGTTTTTATCACACGAAGCCTTAAAGTTAAGAGAAGTTTGTTGCATCATCAAAACTCGAAGGACACATTGGGCAAAGGAAATGATTACTGGTAGGGTTATGAAGAAGCTACCAACTGACATGCTGAATCATAATTTAAAATGAATGTATCTCTGCTGTTTGGGGCCTCCATTATTCATATTTTTAACATCTTGATGATAAAAGCAATAAAAGTGAAGCCTTTTGCCATTCCAGATCAAGACCTGAACAGGCATTTGAAAGAAATCAATGAGAACACTTATGCTGATCACCTCGGTCTGTGAGTTGATGGAACGACTGTAAGTATCATTCATGCATATCATGCATACAAGAGTATATCACATCACACTTTCTTGGCTTGTATTGTCTATTCTTTATCTAAGTGAACAGCAAACACCCTATGAAGTAAACAATCAAAAGAAGATATCAAATCAGGGGGGCATGGAAAGCCCATTGCTTGAGAAAGTTCCAGTAATCTTGCTAAGAGAAAAAATGCATGCTTGTATGAAGAACTAGATGGCAAAAACAT
Organism: Garcia nutans; assembly: GCA_947685225.1. Lineage (NCBI taxonomy): Eukaryota > Viridiplantae > Streptophyta > Magnoliopsida > Malpighiales > Euphorbiaceae > Garcia > Garcia nutans. The sequence goes on from CANTUV010000044.1 coordinate 26,509,515, forward strand.
CAATCAAAGCCCGCATAGAAAAATCATGGGTTTGAGCCCATACAGGGGGCAAAGTTTCTCCTTTTCAATTTTTGAGTTTATGCATAAACAAAATATTTTGAATATCTTGTGCCATGCAGAGGGCAAGGAGAAGATATGAAGGCTAGCTAAAAGGGATGAATTTTTTGTTCATGTATAATTAATGAACAAGAAAAAGAATTCTCAAAAGAATAAAAAAAAATCAATCAAAAGAGAAAATTAGAATTCTCAAATGCAAAAGACAAAAGGTCAGTCCAGCTAAAAGTGCTAAAACCAAAGTAAAGACCCGATTTCCAATTGATAAAGATCCATGTTTCAAGGGTAAAGACCCAATTTCTATTAGATAAAGATCCATGTTTCAAGGGTAAAGACCCGATCTCTAATGGATAAAGATCCATGTTTCAAGGGTAAAGATTGTAATATCCCGATGCATGCCCTAAAAGTTTTGTTGTTGTTGTTGTTGGTTTGAATTGAGAAATGGGAAGATAATGTTTTTGTATGGTGGTTGGGAAAGAAAAGAGGGTTTAGAGATAATTGTATATGTTGCTTATATGGTGATATATATAACATATAAAGTGGTCAAAATGGAAAGTCAAGGAAAGAGGATATTTTTGTGTTGGTTGTGAATTACTTAAATGGGTATATATATGACAAAAGCTTAGTTAAATGGATGAGGGTATTATAGTAATTTTCTTTTGGATGGGTATTTAATGCCTATTGACTTTGTGTTTCTTCATCATTTCTTCTTCTTCTTGTTGTTGGGTGGCCGGCTCATTAAAGAGAGAAGAGAGCAAGAGAACAAGTGATGGTTTTGTTGATTTCAAGTTCAAAGTGAAGGAAGTTTTCAAAGTTACAAGTTGGAGTTTCAAGGAATTTCATTATTTAGTAAGTTTGCTCTTGTTTACCCTTGTTATTTTTTGAAGTTATGCTTGAGTTGAGTTGTGATTTGCTCTTGTTTACCCTTGTTATTTTTTGAAGACCTGTTCCAGCAGGTACCTTAACTGAGACAGCTGTATTTCGGGATTTTTAATAAAATGTAGAAAAATCATATCCAATTGAATTTTGGATATGTTGTTGCTTAGTGAGTCTAGTATTTGAGAAAAATAATTTGGAACCACGTTGATTGAATTTGATTTATGGAATTCACAAAGTTCAGAATTGCTGCCAGGATGCAGGGCAATTGGGGCAGTCTGGTTAGGTGAACTATTTGACCAAGATTGTGTTCAGTTTGATCTGAAATTTTAAAGGAATGATTTTAAGATACAAAACTAAATTCTGTAAAAATTTTAGAATTTTTAGTCAAGTAGATTATTTTATACAATTTTTCAAAATAAGGATAAAATGGAGTCTAAAACCAGAATGTACTATTCCTATGGTCATTTTGCTAATATTCCTTTTGGATTAGGTTGTGAAGAGGTTGAATTGCCCTAATTGCATTGTTGAGATTGAATAATGTTATGTTATGCATTGTGAATGGTAATGTGTTTCATGAGTAATGCACATTGAAATGTTATACCAAAGATGTTATAGTGATTCAAATGAAATATGTTTGAAGCATGCATTGATGATAGGATTGAATAATAATGTGAGTGTTTAGATAATGTAATGAATATTGTATATAATGATTGCTTAACTTGCTTGTGAAAAATAAATGAATTAAAAAGGTATTGATAAGTTTAATGAACGGACCTATCCGTCTCCTGCGGAACCATGCGGACCCAGTGGGTTGGGCAACCGATCTTGGACTACCGATCTGGTAGGAGGAAGGTTCGATATAGTCAGTATTATACGTACCTATTTGCCTCCTGCGGAACCATGCGGACCCATTGGAATGGGCAACCGAACTTGGACAACCGACCTGGATGGGGAAAGGTATGTTACTGATAATTTTATACGTGCCTTTTTGCCTCCTGCGGACCCTTGGGATTGGAGGGCAACCGACCTGGTTGGGAAAGGGTACGTATATAAAGTCATAGTTGTTGGCTATAATGATAAATTTAAATGAGTATAATGAATGGTGCTATTATATGAATATTGATGTGACATTGAACAAAGCAACTTATTGAATAAATAATATGCTTTTGATTGATATATGTAATTAATTTGTGACATAGCATTTTAGCATGAATTATCTTACTAAGCCCTGGGCTTAGCGCGATAGTGTTTAATCACACAGGTAATAGAGCTGATAGAGTCGAACCCGAGAGTTCATCAAGACCAAGTGAGAGTAGACCTTGAAGAGTTGATTTTGGGAACTTAAAGATCAGAAGAGAATTGCCAATCATGTATACTTCTTTATATTTTGTAAAGTAATGTTTATAATGTAAAAGTATGGATATATTTAAATATGTAATCAAGTGTTTGTAAATATGTACATAATTTATAACTTCCGCTGGGTAATATTTAAATGTATATATATATAACTAATATGTTTTATTTTATAAGTAAATGATCTACTTTTCTATAATGTATAATGATAAGGGTATTGTATCAAGTTTAAAGTGTTTTGAATATTAAGAAAACCGTAGCATCCCTATGTTTGATGCACTTATGCTACATTGTTGTGGTTGTAGTGTGTGGGCATTGGATATGGGGGTGTTACAAGAAGTGTAAATCCTTTTTGCAGGTTGTAGTTGAGGTTATAAGGGGGATTTATTGGAAGTGTACTGAGAATGATTTTGGTTGCATTGGTTTGTTTAAAAATATTTTCAAAAATCAGAAAAAAAAAAAAACCAGTTTTGTCGACACTTGGGACTCAATTTTTAAGTGAAACTATGGCAAAATTTCTATAAAAATTGGAACTAAAATTTGACTAAGTAAAATTGGTAGCAACATTAGGTTAGTGTGGCGCCTCTACTCAGCTTACACACGTAGGTCGGGAAGGGGTGTTACAATTTTTGGTATCAGAGCCTAGGTTTGAGATTCTCAGCCTAGGTAAAATGTAATAAAAAGAATATTTTACTTAAAAAGTTGGTTTTGAAATAATATACATGTTTGGGATTGGCAACCTCTGATCTTTAATAAGATGTAGTATGTTGTGTTTGCAGATTTAGGTTGTGATGGATTCTCACTCACGTCAGTCGATTGAGGGTAGTGCCGAGAGTATCGCTCCTGCTGAGGGAGCTAGAGTTGATAGTGTTGAGGAGGCACCTGCTTCGGTGTCGGGTAGACCAGCTGGAGAGGAGGTTCTGCCAGCCTGGTTTAGACATATGATGGAAGTTATGAGACAAGCACCAGTGCAACCAGTGCCACCACCCCCTCAGCCTTTGGTATCTGTGAGGCACTATGATAAACTAAGGAAGTATGGAGCGGAGGATTTCCTTGGTACTACTGATCCAGCTGTAGCAGAACAGTGGCTTGACAAAGTACAGAGGATCTTTATTCAGTTACAAGCTACCCCTGAGGAAAAATTTGACTATGCAAGATCTTTGCTGCAGAAAGATGCCTACGATTGGTGGAAGACGGTGCCCCATTCTATGGATGATCCTCCAACACTGTCTTACACTGATTTTCTGAGGGAATTTGAGTTGAAGTATACTCCTAGGGAGTATAAAGATGGGAAGAAAAGAGAGTTTCTAGATTTGAAGCAAGATCATCGGACCGTAACTGAGTATGAAGTTGAGTTTATTCGACTGAGTCAGTATGCTGGGGGTATCATTGCTGATGAGATTGATAGATGCAGGAGGTTTGAGGAGGGATTAAGGCCCTCGATCATGTGCTTAGTGGCTGGATCCAGATATCAGGATTTCTCACAGCTTGTGACAGCAGCTCGAAGTATAGAGCGAGCTCAAGTTATTGCAGCTGCTTCAGAAGAAGAGGTTAGGGTTAGAAGGCCCCAGTTCGAGGCAGGGTCTTCCTCTGCGAAGAGGGGTAGAGGAAGTTTTGTTCCTCGGAGTAGTAGGAGCCAGAGACCAGCTGGTAGGTCTGTGCAGTTCCAGAGACAGAGATTTAGACCTGCAGCTTCAGTGGCAAGTGCTCCGATCCCTATGACTCAGAGATCCGCTCCACCTAGATGTGCTCAGTGTGGGGGTTATCATAGAGGTGTTTGTTGGAAGAGTGGTGGACCAGCTGTATGCTTCAGGTGTGGATCACCTGACCACTTTGTGAGAGACTGTCCTGAGAGGCAGGAGCAGATGCCAGTTGATTCTGCTGCTTCTCGAGCTAGTGTGAGGGGAGGCAGAGGAGGCAGAGGTGCCAGCCGGGGAGGTAGACCAGGATTCAGTTCTAGAGGAGGTGCTACATCCAGGGAGGGTAGACCAGAGGAGGTTGGATCTTCCCAGAGGATGTATGTTATGCAGAGGCAGCCAGATACATCGGCAGTCATAGCTGGTACTTTTTCTTTATTTAATACTCCAGTACTTGCTTTGATTGATCCGGGTTCCACGCATTCATATATTAGTGCAGTTGTTTTGCCTGTATTTGATGTGCATGCTGAGTCCCTAGGATTTGATGTGTTGGTGACAAATCCATTAGGGCATAGTGTGGTTGTGAGTAAGGTGCATAGAGATAGTGCAGTAGTGGTGCAGGGTGAGGAGTTCCTTGGGGATTTGATTGAGATGCCATTTAAGGAATATGACGTGATCTTAGGTATGGATTGGCTATCTCGACATGGAGCTGTGGTGGATTGTAAAAAGAAAATTGTTTCTTTGAGAACGGGTGATGGTAGAGAGGTGATAGTATCTAATGAGCAGGAACAGCTAGCCTCCTTATTTGTTTCAGCTGTTTCAGCCAGGAGGTTGATTAGAAAGGGGTGTGAAGCCTATCTTGCTCATGTGGTAGATACTAGAGTGAAGGGTTCTTCCATTGATAGTATTGCCACAGTTGCAGAGTTCCCTGATGTTTTTCCAGAGGAGTTGCCAGGATTGCCTCCTGAGAGAGAGGTGGATTTTGGTATTGAATTGTTGCCTGGTACCACTCCTATCTCTATTACTCCTTACAGAATGGCACCAGCAGAATTGAGGGAGTTGAAAGTGCAATTACAGGAGTTGTTGGACAAAGGATTTATTCGCCCTAGTGTTTCTCCTTGGGGAGCTCCTGTGCTATTTATGAAGAAGAAAGATGGTACTATGAGGTTGTGTATCGATTATAGGCAATTGAACAAGGTGACTATTAAAAATAAATATCCTTTGCCTAGAATCGATGATCTCTTTGATCAATTGAAAGGTGCAGCTGTGTTTTCTAAAATTGATTTGAGATCTGGGTACCATCAGCTGAGAGTCAGAGCTGAGGATGTTCCGAAGACTGCCTTTCGGACCAGGTATGGGCATTATGAATTTCTAGTTATGCCTTTTGGTCTAACGAATGCACCTGCAGCTTTTATGGATTTGATGAATAGGGTGTTTAGGCCCTATTTGGATCAGTTTGTAGTGGTCTTCATTGATGATATACTGGTGTATTCGCAGAATGAAGAGGAACATGATATGCATCTGCGGATTGTGTTGCAGATTTTGAGAGAGAAGCAGTTATTTGCCAAATTGTCGAAGTGTGAGTTCTGGTTGGATCAAGTTGCTTTTCTCGGACATATTGTTTCAGCGGAAGGCATTAGAGTTGATCCAAGTAAAGTTGAAGCTATTCTGAATTGGAGTCCACCCAAGTCTGTGACAGAGATTAGAAGTTTTCTGGGTTTGGCAGGCTATTACCGACGGTTTGTGAAAGGGTTTTCTTTGATAGCTACTCCACTCACCAGATTACTTTGAAAGGGAGTGAGATTTGTGTGGACAGATCAGTGTCAGGCTAGTTTTGAGCAGTTGAGAGAGTTGTTGACTCAAGCGCCTGTTCTTACTTTACCTGTTGAAGGCAAACCATATGTGATCTACAGTGATGCTTCACATAGAGGTTTGGGGTGTGTATTGATGCAGGAAGGGAAAGTTATAGCTTATGCATCTCGACAGTTGAAACCGCATGAGCTTAACTATCCGACACATGATTTGGAATTGGCTGCCATTGTGTTTGCATTAAAGATTTGGCGCCACTATCTGTTTGGGGAGAAATGTTTCATCTACACTGATCACAAGAGTTTGAAGTATTTGGGTGACCAGAAAGAACTCAATCTTCGTCAGAGGAGATGGTTAGAATTGATTAAAGACTACGACTGCTTGATTGACTATCATCCAGGTAAAGCAAATGTTGTTGCTGATGCCTTGAGTCGGAAGTCTTTAGCTGGTTTAACAGTTTACTCGCTCTCGTTGCTTGTTGAGTTGAGAGCATTGCATGCCAGTTTTGTACCTTGTGTTGATGGTGCATTATTGGCACAGTTGCAATTGAAGCCGATTTTGTTAGATCAGATCAAAGAAGCTCAGTTGGCCGATAAGAAGATTCAGAAGATTATTTCAGATTGTAAGAATTGGAAGACAAGAGATTTTGTTGTGAAAGACGATGGGAGTCTCTGGTTTAAAAACCGATTGTGTGTACCCGATGATGCTGAATTGAAAAGAGTCATTTTAGAAGAAGCACATCAGTCAGTGTTTGCTATGCATCCGGGTAATAGGAAGATGTATCATGATTTGAGACAACATTATTGGTGGATTGGGTTGAAGAGAGACATTGCAGATTTTGTGTCGAAATGTCTCACTTGTCAGAAGGTTAAAGCAGAGCATCAAGTTCCAACCGGGTTGCTTCAACCATTGTCAGTGCCAGAATGGAAGTGGGAAAGAGTGACAATGGATTTTGTGTCTGGTTTGCCATTGACACAAAAGAAGCATGATGCTATATGGGTGATTGTGGATAGATTGACTAATACAGCTCATTTCCTTCCGGTTCGAATGGATTACTCTTTGGAGAGATTGGCTGAGCTGTATATCCATGAGATTGTGAAACTGCATGGTGTTCAAACTTCTTTAGTGTCTGATCGAGATCCCAGGTTTACTTCCAGATTTTGGAAGAGTTTGCATAGTGCTTTGGGTTCTCGACTGCACTTCAGCACTGCTTTTCATCCACAGACGGATGGACAGTCAGAGAGGGTGATACAGATTATTGAGGACATGTTGAGAATCTGTGTCATCGATTTCTCTGGAAGTTGGGATAGGTTTTTACCTCTTGTGGAGTTTGCTTACAACAACAGTCACCAATCCAGCATTGGTATGGCACCGTTTGAAGCATTGTATGGCAGACGGTGTAGGACACCTCTTTGTTGGAATGAGCTTGGAGATAATAAGTTGGTTGGTCCTGATTTGATTCAAGAAACTGAAGAAAAAGTAAAGTTGATTCGAGGCAGGTTAAAAGCAGCTTCAGACCGACAGAAATCTTATGCAGATCTGAAAAGAAGAGATATAGAGTTTAATGTTGGAGATAAGGTATTTCTGAAAGTGTCTCCTTGGAAGAAGATTTTGAGGTTCGGTCAGAAAGGAAAATTGAGTCCTCGTTTCATTGGGCCGTATGAAGTGTTAGAAAGAGTTGGGCCAGTGGCGTATCGACTTGCTTTGCCACCTGAGTTGGATCGTATTCATAGTGTATTCCATGTTTCTATGTTGAGGAGATATTGGTCGGATCCATCTCATGTGTTGCCATTTGAGTCTATCGAAGTGAGCCCAGATTTGACATTTGAAGAGGAACCAGTTGCTATCTTGGCACATGATGTGAAAGAATTGAGAAACAAGCAAGTGCCATTGGTGAAGATACTTTGGAAGAATCATGCAAAAGAAGAAGCGACTTGGGAGAGTGAACAATCCATGCGAGAGCAATATCCGTAGTTGTTTCAGCTTTGATATCAGGTAATTTCGAGGACGAAATTTTCTTTTTAGAGGGGGAGAATTGTAATATCCCGATGCATGCCCTAGAAGTTTTGTTGTTGTTGTTGTTGGTTTGAATTGAGAAATGGGAAGAGAATGTTTTTGTATGGTGGTTGGGAAAGAAAAGAGGGTTTAGAGATAATTGTATATGTTGCTTATATGGTGATATATATAACATATAAAGTGGTCAAAATGGAAAGTCAAGGAAAGAGGATATTTTTGTGTTGGTTGTGAATTACTTAAATGGGTATAGATATGACAAAAGCTTAGTTAAATGGATGAGGGTATTATAGTAATTTTCTTTTGGATGGGTATTTAATGCCTATTGACTTTGTGTTTCTTCATCATTTCTTCTTCTTCTTGTTGTTGGGTGGCCGGCTCATTAAAGAGAGAAGAGAGCAAGAGAACAAGTGATGGTTTTGTTGATTTCAAGTTCAAAGTGAAGGAAGTTTTCAAAGTTACAAGTTGGAGTTTCAAGGAATTTCATTATTTAGTAAGTTTGCTCTTGTTTACCCTTGTTATTTTTGAAGTTATGCTTGAGTTGAGTTGTGATTTGATGATGGTATGATTAAGTTGCTTATGGTGTGATTTTAAGTATTGATTTTGCTTGATAGATGAGAAGTTGGGTTGGTGTTGGTGATGGAAGAGTAAGAGTTGTGTTTAGTGAAATTGTTTCTGTTTTACAATTAGTAAAGGCTGTGATTTGTATGATTTTTAATTAATTATAGAAAAATGTTTTTGAAGTGAATTTTTGATATGTTGTGTCTCTATGAGTCTAGAATGACTGAAAAATATGTTGATTCGATTTTGGAATGGTTATGAGTTTAGAAAGATTATTTTTATTAGACCTGTTCCAGCAGGTACCTTAACTGAGACAGCTGTATTTCGGGATTTTTAATAAAATGTAGAAAAATCATATCCAATTGAATTTTGGATATGTTGTTTCCTAGTGAGTCTAGTATTTGAGAAAAATAATTTGGAACCACGTTGATTGAATTTGATTTATGGAATTCACAAAGTTCAGAATTGCTGCCAGGATGCAGGGCAATTGGGCCAGTCTGGTTAGGTGAACTATTTGACCAAGATTTTGTGTTCATTTTTATCTGAAATTTTAAAGGAATGATTTTAAGATACAAAACTAAATTCTGTAAAAATTTTAGAATTTTTAGTCAAGTAGATTATTTTATACAATTTTTCAAAATAAGGATAAAATGGAGTCTAAAACCAGAATGTACTATTCGTATGGTCATTTTGCTAATATTCCTTTTGGATTAGGTTGTGAAGAGGTTGAATTGCCCTAATTGCATTGTTGAGATTGAATAATGTTATGTTATGCATTGTGAATGGTAATGTGTTTCATGAGTAATGCACATTGAAATGTTATACCAAAGATGTTATAGTGATTCAAATGAAATATGATTGAAGCATGCATTGATGATAGGATTGAATAATAATGTGAGTGTTTAGATAATGTAATGAATATTGTATATAATGATTGCTTAACTTGCTTGTGAAAAAGAAATGAATTGAAAAGGTATTGATAAGTTTAATGAACGGACCTATCCGTCTCCTGCGGAACCATGCGGACCCAGTGGGTTGGGCAACCGATCTTGGACTACCGATCTGGTAGGAGGAAGGTTCGATATAGTCAGTATTATACGTACCTATTTGCCTCCTGCGGAACCATGCGGACCCATTGGAATGGGCAACCGAACTTGGACAACCGACCTGGATGGGGAAAGGTATGTTACTGATAATGTTATACGTGCCTTTTTGCCTCCTGCGGACCCTTGGGATTGGAGGGCAACCGACCTGGTTGGGAAAGGGTACGTATATAAAGTCATAGTTGTTGGCTATAATGATAAATTTAAATGAGTATAATGAATGGTGCTATTATATGAATATTGATGTGACATTGAACAAAGCAACTTATTGAATAAATAATATGCTTTTGATTGATATATGTAATTAATTTGTGACATTGCATTTTAGCATGAATTATCTTACTAAGCCCTTGGCTTAGCGCGATAGTGTTTAATCGCGCAGGTAATAGAGCTGATAGAGTCGAACCCGAGAGTTCATCAAGACCAAGTGAGAGTAGACCTTGAAGAGTTGATTTTGGGAACTTAAAGATCAGAAGAGAATTGCCAATCATGTATACTTCTTTATATTTTGTAAAGTAATGTTTATAATGTAAAAGTATGGATATATTTAAATATGTAATCAAGTGTTTGTAAATATGTACATAATTTATAACTTCCGCTGGGTAATATTTAAATGTATATATATATAACTAATATGTTTTATTTTATAAGTAAATGATCTACTTTTCTATAATGTATAATGATAAGGGTATTGTATCAAGTTTAAAGTGTTTTGAATATTAAGAAAACCGTAGCATCCCTATGTTTGATGCACTTATGCTACATTGTTGTGGTTGTAGTGTGTGGGCATTGGATATGGGGGTGTTACAAGAAGTGTAAATCCTTTTTGCAGGTTGTAGTTGAGGTTATAAGGGGGATTTATTGGAAGTGTACTGAGAATGATTTTGGTTGCATTGGTTTGTGTAAAAATATTTTCAAAAATCAGAAAAAAAAAACCAGTTTTGTCGACACTTGGGACTCAATTTTTAAGTGAAACTATGGCAAAATTTCTATAAAAATTGGAAATAAAATTTGACTAAGTAAAATTGGTAGCAATATTAGGTTAGTGTGGCGCCTCTACTCAGCTTACACACGTAGGTCGGGAAGGGGTGTTACAAAGATCCAATTTCCAATGGATAAAGATCCATGTTTCAAGGGTAAAGACCCAATTTCCAATGGATAAAGATCCATATTTCAAGGGTAAAGACCCGATCTCTAATGGATAAAGATCCATGTTTCAAGGGTAAAGACCCAATTTTCAATGGATAAAGATCCTTATTTCAAGGATAAAGACCCGATTTTCAATGGATAAAGATCCATATTTCAAAGGGTAAAGACCCAAAGTCCAAAGGATAAAGATCCATGTTTCAAGGGTAAAGACCCGATGTCCAATAGATAAAGATCTATTTTTGGTGGGTAAAGATCCACAATTCATAAAAATGGAACAGCCAGTTATGCCATAATTCTCAACTGATAAAAGGTCAGTCAAATCAAATTCAATCTCAAGTCTAAGTACCCAAATAAAATCAAAGAACCCAAAACCTCAACCATCTCAAAAATTAAGTCTTATTGCTTTCACTCTCTTTTGTTGTAGTCTCAGATCATTCAAGCAGGGGAAAAACTATAGACCCTTAATTTTTTACCCAGTCCGGTCCAATATATTTCATTTAGTCCAAAATAATTTTTGTGTTATCTTAATTAAATAATATTTGTTTTAGCATTTATTTTTTATAACTTTATAATAAAAAATAATAAATAAATAAAAATAAAAATAAAAATCAGCAATGAAAAAATTGGCAACGAAAAATTTCATCGCCGAAAGTCATTGGACAAAATGGCCTTGGGCCATTTTGCCCGTTGGAGTTTCCTGCTGGCAAAATGGCTTTTGGCCGTGCCCCTCGCAATTTTCCATGCCAATTTTCACTTGCAAACTCGTAGCCCATCATAAATTTTGCCAGCAAAATTTTCCAACACAATATTTTTTGAAACCAAATTCTATTTGGTTTTGATTTCTTTTCCTAACGAATTTTAGTTTTCTTAAACAATTAGAATTAATCATATAAATTTCCTATAAATAACACTAAAAAATAGAGAAAAGGGGGAATGAACTATCAGACTGGATTTTAAGGGTAGAAACTCTTAGAGAACTAGAACTTTGAATGTAGGACTCCAGATTTGAGAGTAACAAGCAAAGTCATCAACAATTTATCAAAGGCAGCAACTTTGTCTTTGTCTCCGTTCATCCAAGAAGCAATTTTTGGTGGAACCAACGTACGAAGGTTTGTATCTCTAATTTCTTTTTATTTTCTTACAGTAGCTTTGTTTTTTTTTATTCATAAGATTATACACACGAAACCTTGATTTATAAATATGTAGTAACGTTGATCTTCGTTTCAATGACATAAATGATCTTTTCTTTTTCTTCTAAACCTCAAAAAAACCCTAAAAATACTTTTCTGTTTCTTCTAAAACTTAAGAACCCTAATTCTGTTTCCACTAAAACTTAAGAACCCTAATTTATGTCTTCTAAACCTTAAAACCCTAGATTTTTCCTTCTATTTCCAAAAACCCTAAAAAATACTTTTCTGTTTCTAAAAACCTTAAATCGTTTTGTTTATTTCCAAAAGCTTTTAAAAACCCTAAACTATTTTCTTCTAATTCTTTTTCAAAATTTCCAAATGTTTTGTTAAATATCCAAACTCTAAACCCACTTTACAGTTTTTAAAATCACAATTACTTTATAAAACTCTGCACTATTTTCTTCAAATCCAAAACCAAAATAGTAAACCGCAAACTAGTTAATCTAAACACTAAGTTTTCTTAAACCCTAATTCCCTCAACCGTAAACCCTAGTTTTCCTAAACCCTAATCCATAAAATAATAAAATATTATAAACCTCAACATTCGAACCCAATACAGTGAATCCAAAATAATAATCCAGTAACCAAGAATTATAAACCTAAATGTTTCAATATTCTAAAACCCTAATTTCATAATGTTACCCATAAACCCTAATTTTATTAATGAAACCCTAATCCATTCCAATTTTCCAAAACCTTTATAGTAGAACTAATAAATAAAAAATGTAATACTAAAATCCTAAAAACCCAAAATATTAATTAAAGAATTTTAAATAGAAATAGTAACCCTAATTTGTATCTTTACTTGATTTATTTTTTAGATTTGATTATGTAGTCTATTATATGCCTTGATGATTGATTTATTTTAGTTCAATGCTTGATTTATTTAATTTATTATGCATGGATGTTTAAAAATGATTAATATCTTTAATGAATTATAATGGCTATTTACTTTTATCAATTTATTTTGATTTTCAAATGTTGTAAGAGGTATGTTTCCACTTTGTGGGCACCTCATTAGTTAAATATCATGTAATTTAAATTGATTTTATATTTTAGACCAATGTAAGGGACATGTTTCTACCTTTTGGTGGGTGTCCTATTAGTTTAGACATGGATGATGTAAGGGCATGTTTCCATCTTCGGATGGGTGTCCATTTATTTGCTTTGCTCGGACATTGCTTTGATTTTAATATAACGATGCTTTATTTCAATTGTTGCATGTAATATGGATAATATTGTTATATTTAAGAATTTTATAATATTAAGACCTGTAAACGAGGCCGGTTCCAATGAACCAGGCGTTGTGGGGGTGCTGGGCCATTTCTCACCTTCCCCAAACGTACCTAACTTTCCGAACCCATTAGGGGGTTAGGGATTTCTTAGGAATCGAGGCATCCACCCTTTTCATTTTTTTGGCCCGTCCGGGTGGCGACTCCATTTTCTCCAGACTTAGGTCCGTGTTCTCTAAGGCCTCGAGCCTAAACTGTGCCAAAGTTGCAAGAATCATTCCACCGAGAGTGGGGCCGAAAATCGCATCTCACACCTTAATTTCACATAACCTCCATAAACCCTAATCATCACAACTTCCATCAAACTTGACCAAAACTTAACCATTTGCACTATACAACCATATAATCTTAACACCAACATCAAAAAACCTCAAAAACAAGTCATTTCATAAATTATAAATATATCCATGTAAAACTCAAAAATCACATATTCATAAAATCTAGCAGTACAAGCTAAAGTGAAGAATACTTACTTGTAACATTGATTAATCTTCAAAACTAATTTAAAACATTTAGACATCGAATAAAATTTGATATTTTGAATGAAGAACATCCCTCCATTTCTCTCTCCAATTTCGTTCATGGTGATGGTGTGACGAAGAAGATGAAGAATTATGAGTTTTTAATCTTCCTTCCCATCCATATATTTATATATTAATTACTTATTTTATTATTTTAATTTTTTTCCTTTTTTATATCCACACATTTTTCCTTCCTTTGACTTTCTTTTTCTTTCTATTATTTATTTATTTATTTACTAATTATCCACTTCTAATCCATAATTATACATATACATACATATATATTTTCTTTATGTATATTTTATACATGTGCATGTGTAACATATATGTAATGCGTATTTTATGTGTACACCAAGTATACATTATGGGTATATCTTGTATATATTATGTATATAACTTATATTTCCCTCATCCAACATGCTACTACCTTTTAAATTAATTATTTAACAATATTTAAAATCCTTGGGTGTTACAATGTTTACATAAACATTTTTGGTGAAAACCTATGATGAGCATTCCCTTACCCTATTATGGTAGGTTTACATAAATATTTTAAGTTAAAATCTAGATGGGCCTTCCCTCATCCCATTAGGGTAGGTTTACATAAACATTTTAGGTCTTACCTAGATGGGCCTTCTCTTACCCCTATTAGTGTAAGTTTATATAAATATTTTAGAACAAATCCTAGAATGGGCCTTTCCTACCCCGATTAGGATAGGTTTACATAGAAATTTCAAGACAACCTTAGAATGAGGCATCCTTAATAACACTAGAGTAGATGATCATTTCGTTACATGACATGACATGGCATTTACTTCAAAGCTATCATGTTTATAACATCATGATTACCTTTCAAACAAAGAAACCATGATGGGGGACAACTATGAACCCCTAATTTTGCACCTTGTTAAATCATGTGTTTCCAGTTCAAAAATTGGAAAGTTAATTTAAGACATTATTAAACTAATTTTGCTTTGTTTTTAATAAAAAAAAATTAAAAACACACCCATATGGCATGGTTGTCCAAACTAGCTCAGCTTGGCTATAAGTGGTGGACTAGCCAATGTGAGCTTGGCCCCAGGGTCCCTCAATCTGAATTTTAGCCTATTTTTATCCCTATAAATAGGGATCCTCTTTTCAAAAAAAAAAAGAAGATTTTCTGGTGTAAAATTTTACCAAAACACTCCTAAAAATTTCAAATTAATTTATTTTGCACAATTAATTTTTTTTCTATTACATACATGCTGTAACACCCCTATACCCTGTATACGTACACAGCATGCTAATACGATCGTAATATACGTATACTAAATATAGAAATGCCACGGTTTAAAATTTCACTCCTATATATAATGTAAACAAATTAAAAACTTTTAAAAGAGTTTATAAAAACCAATTAAATAGAAAGTTCATTCAAAACGCAGCGGAAAATAGAACAAATATTCACAAATACTTATACATCAAAATCAGAATACACAAATATAAAATATATACATGATTGGCAGCTCTTCTCTGATCTTTAAGTCCAAACTCAACTCTTCAATGTCTAGACTCACTCGGTCTCGAAGAACTCTCGGGTTCAACTCTGTTACCTGCGCGATGAACCACAATCGCGCTGAGCTAACAGCTCAGTAGTACAACTCATACTAACATTATGCTTTAATGCGATGCAAATGTCACAATTCTATATTTCATAAACCATACATAATCATATCACATTTCATATTTGTACATTAGATCTTATTATTCAATTGTTTCTTCATTCATGAATCACTTTTACAACTAAGACAGACACGGGCCCGAAACACACTAATATGTTATTCAAAGTTCAGAGTTACTACTTTGGTCCATATTGACACCTTGTGTCTAGCCCCGTAGGCAATATCTATCCATGGATAATCAACTAGATTTGAGTTTACGACCCGGTCATTTCACTCAATCTAGTTTCAATAATTTGTTTTTGAGGTTTACGACCCAGTCATTTCAGCCCAAAAACATCACATTTCACATTTATCAACTGGAATCGGCTTACGACCCGGTCATTTCACCTATCCAGTTATTCATAGGCATGCCACCAAACTCATAACTCTGAAAATTGAATAGACATATTAGGTACACAATGATTTCGTTTATTTCTTTATCAATTTCTTTCTCAATTCATTTCTCATTTCATAATCCATAATCAATTAGGCAACAATGCCTTAATTATCTCGTTTTCATTATCATAGCCAACAATCATGGCCTCATATCTTTCACATTATATTTCATCATCACATAAATATCATCAATGATATTAACACATATTTTACATGCTCATCACAACATATAACCAATTATGTCTCAATTCTCAATATCATATGAATGTATGCAACAATGTAGTTTGTACTTATCTCAAAAGTGACCCACACAACTCTAAACACTTACTTTTCAAGAATCTATCACCACTTGAGTTAGGGTAAATCACCTTCTTCACAACCTATTCCAAAAAAAATGTGGATACTCTCATGAGATCATAAGGTTAAGAATCAACTAGGGAAAAATCTAAACTTGACACGCTCACAAACACGGGCGTGTCCCTGACCGTGCCCTAACTCCACAACATAGAAGCATTGACACGCTCAGAACCACGGGCGTGTCACTGGGCGTGTAATACATTCTGTGTCTCAGAAATATCGACACATCCAACATCATGAGCGTGCTCCTGGCCGTGTAAATTTACAAAACTCACAGTAGCTATGACACGCTCAATAACACGGGCGTGTTATTGGTCGTGTCAATCCTACTGCCGCACAGAACATTCGACACGTCCACAGTCCTGGCCGTGCTCATGGGCGTGTCAGGCCAAAAACCCAGATTCCGGCCAAAACAATACCACAACCAATAAATCACTTCTATCCACCAACATCTACTTCAACCAAACTTAACAAAACATACCCAAAAACCATCTCAAACTTACAACAACACCAAACCAAGCCAACACACACATCAAACACAAGTCACAACATCATCAAAAACTCTAGACACAACCTCAACTCAATATATACCAACCAACTTACTCTTTTCTTCAATCCAACCCCAAAATCCAAAACCACTTAAACCAAATACTCTTAAACACAACATAATCAACCCAAACACATTCTCAAACACAACTTCAACTCACAAACCCATATAACCTCAAAAACAACACAAGAAATCAAGAGAGAACTTACCAAAGATGAAGAACTCTTAAACCTCCAACTTGATCTCTTGAAAACTCTCTTCAATCTTGAACTTGGAAGAACAAATCTCTATCTTGCTCTCTTTCTTCTTGATGGCCGAATAACACAGAAAAACAAAGAGAAGGAAAGGAAATGGAGGAGAACCACGCAGGAAAAGAAAGAAAGAAAACCAAACAACCCAAGTCAAACCCACTTTTTCCTTAAAATCCTCCCATCCAAGTATTCAATATAAAATATTAAAATATCTACTTCCACTTACTCTAACTCAAATTCAAATAATTAAATAATCCTTTAAACACAATTAATCAATAATTAATCTCTTTCTTTGACTTTCCCATTGACTTGTGTGTATGTTATATATATTTACATATATACAACATATAAACTCTCTCTTCACTAAATTTTCTCTTTTCCAATAAAACACAATTACACTTAATTCAATTACAACAACTATTATACCAAACTTCTAGTGTATATTTTGAGATATTACAATTCTCCCCCTCTAAAAAGAAATTTCGTCCTCGAAATTACCTGATATCAAGTCCGAAACAATTGAGGATATTGGTCTCGCATTGCTTGCTCACTCTCCCAAGTTGCTTCTTCCCTTGCATGATTTTTCTACAAAACCTTCACAAGTGGCACTTTCTTATTTCTCAACTCTTTCACTTCATGTGCCAAAATAGCAATTGGTTCCTCTTCTAAAGTCAAATCCGGACTCACCTCAATAGATTCAACTGATAACACATGAGATGGATCTGATCTGTACCTTCTCAACATAGAAACATGGAAGACATTATGAATCCTATCCAAATCAGGTGGCAAAGCAAGCCGATAAGCAATTGGCCCAATTCTTTCCAATACTTCATAAGGTCCAATGAAACGCGGACTCAGCTTCCCTCTTCGACCAAATCTCAATATCTTTTTCCAAGGAGACACTTTTAAAAATACCTTATCTCCCACATTATACTCATTGTCTCTCCTCTTCAAATCTGAATAAGAATTCTATCGGTCTGAAGCTGTTTTCAATCTATCTCGAATCACTTTCACTTTCTATTCAGTTTCTTTAACCAAATCAGGACCAATTAACTTACCTTCTCCAAGTTCATTCCAACATAGAGGCGTTCTACACCGTCTACCATACAATGCCTCAAATGGTGCCATTCCAATGCTGGATTGATGACTGTTATTATAGGCAAATTCCACAAGTGGCAAAAATCTGTCCCAACTACCAGAGAAATCAATGACACAGCTCCTCAACATATCCTCTATAATCTGTATCACTCTCTCTGACTGCCCATCTGTCTGCGGATGGAAAGCAGTACTAAAGTGTAACCGAGAACCCAAAGCACCATGTAAACTCTTCCAAAACCTTGAAGTAAACCGGGGATCTCGATCAGACACTAAAGAAATTGGGACACCATGCAACTTTACAATCTCCTGGATATACAGCTCAGCCAATCTCTCGAGAGAATAATCCATCCGAACTGGAAGAAAATGAGCTGTCTTTGTCAACCTATCAACAATCACCCAAATAGCATCATATTTTCTCTGAGTCAAAGGCAAACCAGATACAAAATCCATTGTAACTCTTTCCCTTTTCCATTCAGGCACTGATAAAGGTTGAAGCAACCCTATTGGAACTTGATGCTCAACTTTAACCCTCTGACATGTGAGACATTTGGACACAAACTCTGCTATGTCCCTCTTCATACCGGACCAGCAGTAATGTTGTCTCAAATCATGATACATCTTCGTATTGCCCGGATGCATAGCAAAAACTGACTGGTGTGCTTCTTCGAAAATAATCCTTCTCAATGTAGCATCATTAGGTACACACAATCTGTTCTTAAACCAAAGGCTCCCATCACTTCTTACAATAAAATCTCGACTCTCTCCATTCTAGTAATCTGAAACAATCTTCTGATTTTTCTCATCAACCAACTGGGCCTTTTTAATCTGATCCAATAATACCGGCCTCAACTGCAATTGTGCCAACAATGCACCATCATCACAAGATACAAAACTAGCATGCAACGCTCTCAACTCAACAAGCAACGAGAGCGAATAAACAGTCAAACCTGCTAAAGATTTCCGACTCAAAGCATCAGCAACAACATTTGCCTTACCAGGATGATAATCAATCAAACAGTTGTAGTCTTTAATAAACTCCAACCAACGTCTTTGCCGAAGATTAAGCTCTCTCTGAACCCCCAAATATTTCAAACTTTTATGATCAGTATAAATAAAACACTTCTCCCCATACAAGTAGTGTCGCCAAATCTTCAATGCAAAAACAATGGCTGCTAACTCCAAATCATGGGTCAGATAATTAAGCTCATGCGGTTTCAACTGTCGAGAAGCATAAGCTATCACTTTACCTTCTTGCATCAAGACACAACCCAAACCACAATGTGAAGCATCACTGTAGATCAAATATGGTTTTTCTTCCAGAGGTAAAGTAAGAACAGGTGCTTGAGTCAACATTTCCTTTAACTGATCAAAGCTAGCCTGACACTGATCTGTCCACACAAATCTAACTCCCTTCTGAAGTAATCTAGTAAGTGGAGTAGCTATCAAAGAAAATCCTTTCACAAAGCGCCGATAATAGCCTGCCAAACCTAGAAAACTTCTAACTTCTGTCACAGACTTTGGTGGACTCCAATTCATAACAGTTTCCACTTTATTCGGATCAACTCTAATGCCATCTGCTGAAACTATATGACCGAGAAAAGTCACTTGGTCTAGCCAAAATTCACACTTCGACAGTTTCGCATACAATTGCTTCTCTCTCAAAATCTGCAGCACAATCCGCAGATGCTTGTCATGCTCCTCTTCATTGCACGAATACACCAAAATATCATTAATAAAAACCACTACAAACTGATCTAGATAGGGCCTAAACACCCTATTCATCAGATCCATAAAAGCTGCAGGTGCATTCGTCAACCCAAAAGGCATCACTAGAAACTCATAATGCCCATACCTTGTACGAAAGGCTGTCTTAGGAACATCTTCATCCCTGACTCTCAACTGATGGTACCCTGATCTCAAATCAATCTTGGAAAACAATGCTGCTCCCTTCAATTGATCAAAGAGATCATCAATTCTAGGCAAGGGATATTTATTCTTGATAGTTACCTTGTTCAATTGCCTATAATCGATGCACAATCTTATAATACCATCCTTCTTCTTAACAAACAAAATAGGAGCTCCCCACGGTGAAACACTAGGGCGAACAAACCCTTTATCTAGCAATTCCTGCAACTGCACCTTCAACTCTCTCAATTCAATAGCTGCCATTCTATAAGGAGTAATAGAGATAGGAGTGGTACCAGGCAACAATTCAATACCAAACTCCACCACTCTCTCAGGAGGCAACCCTGGCAACTCCTCTGAAACACATCTGGAAAATCTGCAACTGTGGGTATACTAACAAGTTGAGAACCCATCACTCTAGTATCCAAAACATGAGCAAGATAAGCATCACACCCTTTTCTAATCAACCTCCTAGCTGAAACAGCTGAAACAAACAAGGATGTAAGCTGTCTCTGCTCACCAGATACCATCACAACTCTATCATCACCGGTTCTCAAAGTAACACATTTCTGTTGACAATCTACCACAGCTCCATGTCTAGATAACCAGTCCATGCCTACTATCAAATCATACTCTTTAAATGGCATTTCAATCAAATCACCCAAGAACTCTTCACCCTGAACCACTACTGCACTATCTCGGTGTACCTTGCTAACAATCACACTATGCCCTAAAGGATTTGTCACCAATACATCAAATCCTAGGGATTCAGCATGCAATTCAGACACAGGCAAAACAGATGCACTAATATATGAATGAGTAGATCCTGGATCAATCAAAGCAAGTACTGAAATACCAAATAAAGAGAAAGTACCGGCTATGACTGCTGAAGCATCAGGCTGCCTTTGCATCACATAAATCCTCTGAGAAGAACCAGCCTCCTCTGGTCTACTCTCCCTGGGTGTAGAACCTCCTCTAGGACTAAATCCAGATCTACCTCCTCTACTGAAACTTCTGCCTCCTCTACCTCCCCTCATACTAGGTCGAGAAACTACAGAATCTACCGACCTCTGCTCTTGCAACTCAGGACACTCTCTAACAAAATGATCGGGCGATCCACATTTAAAGCATCCAGCTGAACCTCTAATCCTCCAACAAACACCCCAATGGGTCTTACCACAGTATTCACATATCGGTGGAGTGGATCTCTGAACCACTGGGATCGGAGCACTAGCCACTGAAACTGTAGGTCTCGATCTCTGCCTTTGAAACTATTCTGACCTACCAACTGGCCTCTGACTCCTACTGGTCCTAGGAATAAAACTTCCCCTGCTTCTCTTCACTGATGAAGACCCTGCCTCAAACTGGGGTCTCCTAACCCCGGTCTCTTCCTCTGAAGCAGCTGCTGCAATATCCTGAGCTCTCTCCACACTCCTAGCTGCTGCCACAAGTTGGGAAAAATCCTGATACCGAGAACCAGGCACATGGCACATAAGAGAGGGCCTCAATCCCCCCTCAAATCTCCGGCACCTATCAATCTCATCAGAGATAATACCCCCAGCATAATGGCTCAACCGGATAAACTCAACCTCGTATTCTGTTACAGTCCGGTGGTCTTGCTTCAAGCTCAGAAACTCCATCTTCTTCACATCTTTATACTCTCTAGGAGTATACTTCAATTCAAACTCTCTTAGAAAATCAGGATAGGACAATGTAGGTGGATCATCCATAGCATGGGGCACTGTCTTCCACCAATCATATGCATCCTTCTGCAACAATGATCTTGCATAGTCAAATTTTTCTTCTGGAGTGGCCTGTAACTGAACAAATATCCTCTGTATCTTATCTAGCCACTGTTCAGCTACTGCTGGATCTATGGTACCCAGAAAATCTTCTGCTCCATACTTCCTTAATTTGTCATAGTGTCTAACTGGCACTTGAGGCTAGGGTGGTGGTGGTGGCTGCTGTACTGGGGCTTACCTCATCAATTCTACCATATGCCTAAGCCAAACTGGCAGAACCTCATCACCAGCTGGTCTCCCTGACATGGAAGCAGGTATCTCTACTAACCACTCTAGCTCCCTCTCTAACCTCATCTGGAGCTACACTCTCCGCACTACCCTCAACTGACTGACGCAAATGAGAATCCATCACAACCTATATCTGCAAACACAGCAGAATACATCTTATTAAAGATCAGAGACTGCCAATACTAAGAATATATCTTATTCAAAAACCAACTTTTAAAATCAAAATATCCTTTTTCCTTACAATATACCTAGGTTGAGAATCTCAAACGTAGGCTCTGATACCAAAACAATTGTAACACCCCTATACCCTGTATACATACACAGCATGCTAATACGATCGTAATATACGTATACTAAATATAGAAATGCCACGGTTTAAAATTTCACTCCTATATATAATGTAAACAAATTAAAAACTTTTAAAAGAGTTTATAAAAACCAATTAAATAGAAAGTTCATTCAAAACGCAGCGGAAAATAGAACAAATATTCACAAATACTTATACATCAAAATCAGAATACACAAATATAAAATATATACATGATTGGCAGCTCTTCTCTGATCTTTAAGTCCAAACTCAACTCTTCAATGTCTAGACTCACTCGGTCTCGAAGAACTCTCGGGTTCAACTCTGTTACCTGCTCGATGAACCACAATCGCGCTGAGCTAACAGCTCAGCAGTACAACTCATACTAACATTATGCTTTAATGTGATGCAAATGTCACAATTCTATATTTCATAAACCATAAATAATCATATCACATTTCATATTTGTACATTAGATCTTATTATTCAATTGTTTCTTCATTCATGAATCACTTTTACAACTAATACAGACACGGGCCCGAAACACTCTAATATGTTATTCAAAGTTCAGAGTTACTGCTTTGGTCCATATTGACACCTTGTGTCTAGCACCGTAGGCAATATCTATCCATGGATAATCAACTAGATTTGAGTTTACGACCCGGTCATTTCACTCAATCTAGTTTCAATAATTTGTTTTTGAGGTTTACGACCCAGTCATTTCAGCCCAAAAACATCACATTTCACATTTATCAACTGGAATCGGCTTACGACCCGGTCATTTCACCTATCCAGTTATTCATGGGCATGCCACCAAACTCAGAACTCTGAAAATTGAATAGACATATTAGGTACACAATGATTTCGTTTATTTCTTTATCAATTTCTTTCTCAATTCATTTCTCATTTCATAATCCATAATCAATTAGACAACCATGCCTTAATTATCTCATTTTCATTATCATAGCCAACAATCATGGCCTCATATCTTTCACATTATATTTCATCATCACATAAATATCATCAATGGTATTAACACATATTTTACATGCTCATCACAACATATAACCAATTATGTCTCAATTCTCAATATCATATGAATGTATGCAACAATGTAGTTTGTACTTATCTCAAAAGTGACCCACGCAACTCTAAACACTTACTTTTCAAGAATCTATCACCACTTGAGTTAGGGTAAATCACCTTCTTCACAACCTATTCCAAAAAAAATGAGGAAACTCTCATGCGATCATAAGGTTAAGAATCAACTAGGGCAAAATCTAAACTTGACACGCTCACACACACGGGCATGTCCCTGACCGTGCCCTAACTCCACAACACAGAAGCATTGACACGCTCAGAACCACGGGCGTGTCACTGGGCGTGTAATACATTCTGTGTCTCAGAAATATCGACACGTCCAACATCATGAGCGTGCTCCTGGCCGTGTAAATTTTCAAAACTCACAGTAGCTATGACACGCTCAATAACACGGGTGTGTTATTGGTCGTGTCAATCCTACTGCCACACAGAACATTCGATACATCCACAGTCCTGGCCGTGCTCATGGGCGTGTCAGGCCAAAAACCCAGATTCCGGCCAAAACAACACCACAACCAACAAATCACTTTTATCCACCAACATATACTTCAACCAAACTTAACAAAACATACCCAAAAACCATCTCAAACTTACAACAACACCAAACCAAGCCAACACACACATCAAACACAAGTCACAACATCATCAAAAACTCTAGACACAACCTCAACTCAATCTATACCAACCAACTTACTCTTTTCTTCAATCCAACCCCAAAATCCAAAACCATTTAAACCAAATACTCTTAAACACAACATAATCAACCCAAACACATTCTCAAACACAACTTCAACTCACAAACCCATATAACCTCAAAAACAACACAAGAAATCAAGAGAGAACTTACCAAAGATGAAGAACTCTTAAACCTCCAACTTGATCTCTTGAAAACTCTCTTCAATCTTGAACTTGGAAGAACAAATCTCTATCTTGCTCTCTTTCTTCTTGATGGCCGGATAACACTGAAAAACAAAGAGAAGGAAAGGAAATGGAGGAGAACCACGCAGGAAAAGAAAGAAAGAAAACAAAACAACCCAAGTCAAACCCACTTTTTCCTTAAAATCCTCCCATCCAAGTATTTAATATAAAATATTAAAATATCTACTTCCACTTACTCTAACTCAAATTCAAATAATTAAATAATCCTTTAAACACAATTAATCAATAATTAATCTCTTTCTTTGACTTTCCCATTGACTTGTGTGTATATTATATATATTTACATATATACAACATATAAATTTTAGGCTATTTTTTTATTTCAATAGATAGGGATCCTCTTTTTTTTTTCAAAAAAAGCAAGAATTTTGGTGCCAAATTCTACCAACATACTTCTTAAAATTTTGAATTAATTTATTTTGTCAGATTAATTTTTTTTCTATTACATCCTTTGCTTTTTTGTGTTCAAATAATCAATTGGAGCATCTTATGTATTAGAGTTGTGAAGTGGAAAGGCCCTTTAACCTATGTCAAATCTGTTAAGAAATGATCCCCGAAGGTATTTCTTTTAAACTCCTCTTTTTCAATTTGATAACGTAAAAAAACATAATTAATAAAACCTCACTCATTGCAATCAAAGGCAGAAACTATTTATGGCTCTAATTTTCATTCGAACAAGATAAGTAGGCATACTCTGGAATAGGTAGCAAGTCCCTTAAAAGCTACAAAATTGTATTTATTTTCTTTATCTTTAGTTTTACTTTTGTTTGATGAATGATTGCCATTCTAATTATTTATTATTTGTTTGCATTATTTGTTTTTGAGGATTTATGCTTAGCCATACCCATAAAGGATGAGTTAATGATCTTATGTGTATGTATTTCCAGGGTTGCAATAATTTAGTTGGAAATTTGTGTTTGACCTAGTACCCATAAAGGTTGAAGTCAAAGTGCCTCTGTGTATGCAAATTTTGGGGTTGTAAAAATTTACTTTCCTCGCATTGTGAATGACATGAATTTATTAACATTATAATATTTTGTCATTGCACAAAAATTGATATTTTATAAAAAAAAAAGTTAAGATTTATTTAAAGGGGAATATTATATTGCTAAAAGTTTATTTGAAAACCTAACTATTTTGAGGAGAGTCCTATTTCTCCTTTTACTAATACTATTTTGTTATGGGATGCTCTATCTCTTTGTCATCACGTGATTATTTGAACTGATCAGACAAATATTCACGACCTCTATTGGTTTGCAGTCTTTTACTTTCTTATCTAATTGAATTTTAGCTAAGTTGAGGTAGTTCTTGAAGCAACGTGAAGCTTTAGATTTTTGTGCAATCATATCGACATGACCATACTTAGTATAGTCATTTATCAAGGTGATGAAATAGTAAGCATTGTACCTTGCCCTTTCATTCATTTGACTATAAATGTTTGATTGTTCAAGTTGTAATGGAATAGTGACTCTTGTGCCTTTCCTAAAAGGTTTTTGTGTAGCTTTCCCCACTAGAAAAATTTCAAAAGTAGGTAATTCTACTTCACTAAATTTGACAGGAGACCAACCCTAGCTAATCTATCCATGTACTGTTGGCCAATATGACCTAGTCTAGCATGCCATACATTCACATCATCAACAAAATTCTTTAAAATAGTGAATATATAAAAAATGTTATTGGAATTAGAATGATGTTCAATATCCACGACAAAAAAAGTTGTCTTAAATACATCTGGAACCATAAAACATTGTCCCAAATTTAAAAGTACTGAATTATCACGAACATTCAAAGGCAAGCCTAATCTAAGAAAAGCAATAACATGAACTAATTTTTATCTTATTTGTGGGATGTAGAAAACATCATAGAGCAGCAAAGTTCAACCTTTGTGCAACATCAATTTGCAGGTGCCAATCCCTTTCACCTCAATGCGAGCATTGTTCCTCTTGAAAATCCATCTCGTCCTAATAGGTAATCGATGAAATTTAATGAAGGCTTCATGATCCTTCATTACATGGTCGATGGCTTTCAAATTTATAACCCACAGAGGATTAGTTTTAGTTAGCAATTGTGAACTTAAAACCAATAATGCATTTACACAAGATTTAATGGATTGTACCTTCTTAGGTGCAGTGCAGTCCTTATCATAGTGACCTTTATTTCCACAATTGAAACATTTAACCTTTGCAACATTTCTCTTCTTAGGATGCTTTCTCTTTTTTTGCTTTGGCTTTTTGTTGTTCTTACCTTCCTTGACCTTAACCTCGCCTTAGGTGTTATAGTACTTGCTCTTGGTGGCATGATTCCTTTTTGGGTTGGCGATAACTAGATTCAACTCCACACTAGGTTGCATAGCTACAAGTCTATCATCCTCCAATTCTAAGTGATGGGAGGCATCAACAAAAGTCTAAATAACCAAACTATGTGTCAGTTACATTATTACATGTGCCTAACTATCTGGCATGGACCTAATCTTTTGCTCCTCAATCAACTAATGACCAACATTATAAAAGCTCACTTACCATGTTGGGCATCTTTCGAAGATTTTTCCTCATGATGTGTTCAGGATGCTTCTTATAAGTATCATACTTTATAGTGAGCAAGTACAACTTAGTCAAAAAATCTCTATTGAATTTTTCTTTGAGGGCTAGCCATATATCCCTTGCATATCCATGCCTACTAAAATCCTTCATAATATCATCATCCATTACACTTAGCAATGTGAAGCGAGCAAGTGACTTCTTCCTGTTTCAGACAGAGAATACATCACTGTCATACCTATGTTGGGTCGTGGTTCCTTCTTGGTTAGGTTCATCCATGATGGCATTGAGAGGTTCTAGTGCCTTCTGTTCTTCTAGCGCATACTAAATTTTCATGTCCCTGATCTCATAATTATCCCCATATAACTTGCCAAGCAACAATTTTCTTGGAAGCACATGACATTTTTTCTTTGAAAAATAGAGGATTTAAAAATAAACATTATATACACAAATTATTAACACCACAATTTACATATTAGTATAATTTTTCATAACCAATTTTTTCATTAAAATAACATACAAGAAATCTCAAGTCAAAAGGTCACTAGGCTTCTAATCATCATCTCGATTATATGTCAGGATCATTATTAGTGCAAAATCTACAAGAAAAATTATACAAATAATTATTCAAACCAAGTTAAAACTATATATTAAATAATTAGGATAAAATTAATTAATTAATGACATGCATTTTAAAAATAATTATACAATATAATTAAAAAAATGAATATTATTAAGTTTCCACTGATATCAAACATAATCAAAAGCAGCAAAATAAATAAATAAAATTTATGAATACCTACCAGGATCCATGTTTTTCAATTAAATCGAAGGAAGGGTTAACTTATCTTACCTCTTGCGGTAAAGTTTGATCCTTTCTTTTCAGCAAACGAATAGATCAGAAGGTATTGAAAGACATGAACATCCTCTATGATATCCACATGAATGAATTAAACAAATATAGATGATTGTGTGCTAGGACTTGATTTCTGAAGACTCTCTACAAAAATTGTATGAGTTGTTTCTTAATGTTTTTCTCTCAAAAATGAAAGTAACTTTTTAACTAATGGGAATATAACATATTTATAGGCTTCTTAGGTGAATCTGTTAGGAGTTTTATATCCTAACATTATTTGAATTTGTTTTATTAGTTGTCCTCAACAATTAATAAATAATATATATCTGATATATATATATAATTTGAAATTCTCCTAAATACTTTTGGAAACAGAATACCTATATATATATATTTATAACCCTATTAGGTTTCTTTAACTATTAAGGAAAATCATTATGCATCTTTAAAATAGTTATATAATTATATAATTTTACATATATATACACATATATATTATTATAGAAATGAAACAATTCAATTTCTATAATGTTTCCAAAAATGCATTTTAAAGAACTTAGATTAATAATGCATATTTTAATTCATTCTATATGTGCGACCCTACAGGTTTAAGCCTATAAATCATAAGCGGCCTCTCGAAAACATTATGACAACCTATATTCATTGAAGATTAGAGATCTAACTAACCTTAATTCACAATCATATATTTAAATCAACCATAAGACATGGATACGGCATCCTTCAATTGATTGGTCAAAAATTTCTTGATTCCTAGCTGTCTAACTTAACAAATAACATTAATAACTCTTATTAATTTATTTGAGCATGACTATGCATATTTCTCAATCTTACTTATCAAGAGGCCAAGAGATATTTCTCTCAAGATATGAGAGAAACAAATTGCATCTAAATCATCTATATCTCTCTTCATGACTCACTAAATGTCTAATAATAATCCTTATTAAATCCATTTAAAGATAAAATAGAATTATGTCAAAAGACAAAACTCCTAATGTAAGGAACCACATTGATTTTAGATTGAAGGAATACTTAACATTGTTGTGATAAGAATCACTTATAACATTAATCCATATAGCATTCTTATTTTGGGTCTATCCAGTACAATATTATCTAATATATACTTATGTTTTGACTTAATATCTCAAATTCATGATCAGTAAAATACGATCACCAGCCAAACTATATACTAGTCTTTGTTCATTATTGATTGACTAGGGATAATTTAGAATATAATGCATATTAATTTAAGGTTTTACTACCAATTCACACATTTGATGACTTAAAGTTGAATTATCTATTTATGAAATTTTAATCATATTAAAATAATAAAAACACACATGATAATAAAATTTCTCATTTATTTTATTGTATAATAATAATTTGCTTACCTCCCATTAGGCTAAGACACAACACTAACACATATTCCATTAAATATATATGTTGTCCATTAAACCATAAAGAATCAAATATAGCCATAATAAATCCTCTAGAAAAATTATTATTTTCAAGACTAAAAAAAAAACTAGGATTATAAAGAACACTAGTGTAACACCCCTAAATTCCAAATACGTTCACTACATATCACCACCATGTAATGAACATACATAGAACCTAAGAATGCTACATTTTTCCATAAACAATTTGCAATATATATATATAGTATAATGGTATTTACTATTAAAATAAAACAAAATAAATATAAACATTTGATTTAATACGCAGCGGAATTTATCAAATGTATTTGCATATATAAATATGTCCAAGTACAAGTTTACAAAATTATATACATATACATTAAATCCAATACTTTACAAAACATAAAGAGTCTATACATGATTGGCAGCTTTCTCTTTGATCTTTAAGTCCTACACAACTCTTCAATTCCTAGACTCACTCGGTCTAGTGGATCTCTCGGGTTCTTCTCTAACACCTGCGCTATGAACACAATCGCGCTAAGCCAACGGCTTAGTAAAACAACTACACTATCAAAATGCTTGATGCAATGCTCATGACACTCAATCAAGTAAATAATACATAGCAAGTCATAACTTATTCATCATAAATTATCATATCATAATTTCATTAAACCTAAGACATACCTGGGCCCAAAACACCCTAATATATTATTTAAAGTTCAGAGTCCCTGTGTTTGATTCAATATCACAATCATCAAGCCCGTAGGCAATATATATCATAACTCTATCCATGGATAGCGTAACAGACCCAGTCTCTTGGACCATCAACCCATTAACATGAGGAGATCCTCAACCTGGCTAGACTGTTACTAATTCTCAAATGGAAGTGGTTTACGGGTCTCCCATTTCACCATCATTCCATATTCACATTTTACAACTGGAATCGGTTTACGGGCCTCCCATTTCACCTATCCAGTGATTCATAAACATTACTCAAATTGGACTCGGCTTACGGGCCTCCCATTTCGCCTATCCAATGAGTTATAGGCATGCCATCAAATACAGGACTCTGAAAGTTGAATTAACACATTAGGTATACTAACATTTCATTTATTCTTTCTCAATTCATTTCACAATTCATAACTTATTAGGCAATCATGCCTCAACCATTTCATTTGAATCATCTTGGCCCAAGCACAATGGCCTCACATATCATCTTAATTATCATAATCAATCACAATTCACATTACATTATCATATAAGCAACATGCTTTACATTCTTTACTTACTTCAAATAAAACAGAACAGAACGACTATCGCGGTCGCACCAAGCTAAGTCGCGACCGTTCTACACAATCAAAAGATAAAATTTATCACAGTAGGTTTCGCGGTCAGAAATCCGATCTGAGTCGCGACCGCACTTCACAATCAAAGATGAAACCTTAACACAGTAGGTTTCGCGGTCAGAAGTTCGATCTAAGTCGCGACCGCACTTCAATAATCACGACCGCCCCAATTCACGTGTCTCATGCATAAACCCTAACTTTAACAAACTTTCTTTTGTTTAACATCAAACACATTATACACAACATAACCTCATTTAGAATGGACACAACCAACATCCTCAATACTTATTTACATCATCAAAACACATTAATAACACATTTGATACCACAACACATTTACAACCAAAAGAATGTTAAGCTTACACATTATATGCATGTTTGTAAACAAATAGTTGTACTTACTTATAAACACTCAAACAACTCCAAGAAATCTTCTCTTCCAAAGATTGTTCACTTTACAAATAAGATAAACCACTTCTTCCAAAACCTAATCCAAACAATAATATAATACATCAATTTCTATAACATTGACAACACTTACAAACTCAACCCTAACACAAACTCAACACAACCACTTCCAATACCAACACCAACTCAACTTCTCGTCTAACAAGCAAAATCAACACTTAAAATCACACCATAACCCATTTAATCACACCATCATCAAAACACAACTCAACTCAAACCAAGCTTCAAAAATAACAAAGGCAAACAAGAGAAAACTTACCAATTAATGAAATTCCTTGAAATTCCAACTTGTAAACTTGAAAACTCCTTCCAATCCAAGCTTAAAATCATCAAAACCTTCAATTATCCTCTTGCTCTCCTTGTCCCTTTGTTCAGCCGGCCACACCAAGAAGAAAGAAGAAATATCCACCACAAGAAACAAAGTCAACTCTTCTTTAATCTCCACCAAGTATTCCAATTCAAACAATTACCAAAATACCCTTAACTATATAACTAACATTTTGTCTCTTATGTGCCCAATTATGTAATTACTCAATAATAAAAGAAATATCTTCCTCCACTATCCAACACCTTGACTTTCTATTTTGACCACTTTATATGTTATATATATCCCCATATACACAACATATAAACTTGTCTCTAAACCCTATTTCCTTTCCCAATCACCATACATAAAATTCTCTTCCAATATCTTATCAACTTATTACAATATAAACATAACTCAAGTGCAACAACAATAACACCAAGACTACTAGGGCATAATTAAGGATATTACAATTCTCCCCCTCTAAAAAGAAATTTCGTCCTCGAAATTACCTGAAATCAACTCTGAAACAACTGAGGATATTGTTCTTGCATGAATTGTTCACTTTCCCAAGTTGCCTCTTCTCTTCCATGATTCTTCCATAACACTTTCACAAGTGGCACTCTCTTGTTCCTCAACTCTTTCACTTCATGTGCCAAAATAGCAACTGGTTCCTCTTGAAATGTCAGATCTGGACTTACCTCAATAGATTCAACTGACAACACATGAGATGGATCCGACCTATATCTCCTCAACATAGAAACATGAAACACATTATGAATACGATCCAACTCAGGTGGCAAAGCAAGTCGATACGCCACTGGCCCAACTCTTTCTAACACTTCATACGGCCCAATGAAACGAGGACTCAATTTTCCTTTCCGACCGAACCTCAAAATCTTCTTCCAAGGAGATACTTTCAAAAATACCTTATCTCCAACATCAAATTTTATGTCTCTCCTTTTCAGATCTGCATAAGACTTCTGTCGGTCTGAAGCTGCTTTTAACCTGCCTCGAATCAACTTCACTTTCTCTTCCGTTTCTTGAATCAAATTAGGGCCAATTATTTTACCTTCACTAAGTTCACTCCAACAAAGAGGTGTTCTGCACCGTCTACCATACAGTGCCTCAAATGGTGCCATACCAATGCTCGATTGATGACTGTTATTATAGGCAAATTCCACAAGTGGCAAAAATCCGTCCCAACTTCCAGAGAAATCAATGACACAGCTTCTCAACATATCCTCAATGATCTGTATCACTCTCTCTGACTGTCCATCTGTCTGGGGATGGAAAGCAGTACTGAAATGCAATCGAGAACCTAAAGCTCCATGCAAACTCTTCCAAAATCTCGAGGTGAATCTAGGATCTCGATCAGACACTAAAGAAATTGGGACACCATGCAATTTCACAATCTCATGGATATACAGCTCAGCCAACTTCTCCAAAGAGTAATCCATCCGCACCGGAAGGAAATGAGCTGTCTTAGTCAATCTATCCACAATCACCCATATGGCATCATGCTTCCTTTGTGTCAAAGGCAAACCAGACACAAAGTCCATAGTTACTCTATCCCACTTCCACTCAGGCACTGACAAAGGTTGAAGCAACCCAGTTGGAACTTGATGCTCGGCTTTCACCCTCTGACAAGTGAGACATTTAGACACAAACTCTGCAATGTCTCTCTTCATACCGGACCACCAATAATGTTGTCTCAAATCATGATACATCTTGGTACTACCCGGATGCATAGCAAAAGTTGATTGGTGTGCTTCTTCTAAAATAATTTTTCTTAAATTATCATCATCAGGCATACACAGTCTACTCTTAAACCATAAGCTCCCATCATCTCTCACAACAAAATCTCGGCTCTCTCCCTGTTGACAAACTGACACAATCCTCTGAATTTTCTCATCAGTCAACTAAGCCTCCTTAATCTGGTCTAATAATACTGGCCTCATTTGCAATTGTGCCATCAATGCACCATCATCACAAACTACAAAACTAGCACACAATGCTCTCAACTCAACAAGCAACGAGAGCGAGTAAACTGTTAAACCAGCTAAAGACTTCCGACTCAAGGCATCAGCAACAACATTTGCTTTACCTGGATGATAGTCAATCAAGCAGTCGTAGTCTTTAATCAATTCCAACCATCTCCTCTGCCGAAGATTTAGCTCCTTCTGAACACCCAAATACTTCAAACTTTTGTGATCAGTATAGATGAAACATTTCTCTCCAAATAGATAATGACGCCAAATCTTCAAAGCAAACACAATGGCTGCCAACTCCAAATCATGAGTTGGATAATTGAGCTCATGCGGTTTCAACTGTCGAGAAGCATAAGCTATCACTTTACCCTCTTGCATCAACACACAACCCAAACCATTATGTGAAGCATCACTGTAGATCACATATGGTTTATCTTCCACAGGTAAAGTGAGAACAGGTGCTTGAGTCAACATTTCTTTCAACTGCTCAAAACTGGTCTGGCATTGATCAGTCCACACAAATTTAACTCCCTTCCGAAGCAATCTGGTGAGTGGAGTAGCTATTAAAGAAAATCCTTTCACAAAACGTCGATAATAGCCGGCCAATCCCAGAAAACTTCTAACTTCAGTCACAGTCTTCGGTGGACTCCAATTTAGAATAGCTTCAACTTTACTCGGGTCAACCCTAATGCCATCTGCTGACACAATATGACCAAGAAAAGCTACTTGGTTCAACCAGAACTCACACTTCGATAATTTGGCAAACAACTGCTTCTCTCTCAAGATTTGTAACACAATCCGAAGATGCTCACTATGCTCCTCTTCATTTCGCGAATACACCAAGATATCATCTATAAACACTACCACAAACTGATCCAAATAGGGCCTAAACACCCTATTCATCAAGTCCATAAAAGCGGCAGGTGCATTCGTCAAACCAAATGGCATTACCAAAAACTCATAATGCCCATATCTGGTTCGAAAAGCTGTTTTTGGCACATCCTCAGCTCTAACCCGCAATTGATGGTACCCCGATCTCAAATCAATTTTAGAAAACACAGCTGTTCCCTTCAATTGATCAAAGAGATCATCGATTCTAGGCAAAGGGTATTTATTCTTAATAGTTATCTTGTTCAATTGCCTATAATCGATACACAACCTCATAGTACCATCCTTTTTCTTAACAAACAAAACAGGAGCTCCCCATGGCGACACACTAGGGCGAATAAAACCCTTATCCAGCAACTCTTGCAACTGCACCTTCAATTCTCTTAATTCGACAGGTGCCATTCTATAAGGAGTAATAGAGATAGGAGTGGTACCTGGTAACAACTCAATACCAAACTCCACCTCTCTCTCAGGAGGCAGTCCTGGCAACTCCTCTGGAAAAATATCTGGGAATTTTGAAACTGTGGGAATGCTATCCAATTGAGACCCTACCACTCTGGTATCCAACACATGAGCAAGATAAGCTTCACACCCTTTTCTGATCATCTTCCTAGCTGCAACAGCTGAAACAAACAAAGATGCAAGCTGTCTCTGCTCACTAGATACCAACACTACTCTATCATCACTAGTTCTCAAAGTAACACACTTCTTCTTACAATCTACCACAGCTCCATGCCTAGACAGCCAATCCATGCCAAGAATCAAATCAAATTCTTTAAATGGCATCTCAATCAAATCACCACAAAACTTCTCACCCTGTACCACTACCGCACAATCTCTATGCACCTTACTAACAATTACGCTATGCCCTAAAGGATTTGTCACCAACACATCAAATCCTAGGGACTCAGCATGCATTTCAGACACAGGCAATACGGATGCACTTATGTAAGAATGTGTGGATCCAGGGTCAATCAAAGCAAGTACAGATATGCCAAATAAAGAAAAAGTACCAGCTATGACTGCAGAAGCATCAGGCTGTCTCTGCATCACATAAACCCGCTGAGAAGGCCCAGCCTCATCTGGTCTGCCATCCCTGGGTGCAGATCCTCCTCTCTGACTATACCCAGATCTACCCCCTCGGCTGAAACCCCTGCTTCCTCGACCTCCTCTGCTAAAACTCTGCCGAGAAGCTGCAGATTCCAATGACCTCTGGTCCTGCATCTCAGGACACTCTCTAATGAAATGGTCAGGCGACCCACAATGGAAGCACACACCCGGTCCACCAATCCTCCTACAAGCACCCACATGAATCTTCCCACATTGCTCACATGCCAGCGGAGTGGATCTCTGAATAAAGGAAGTCGGTGCACTAGCCACAGAAGCTGCAGGTCTTGATCTCTGTCTATGAAACTGCCCTGACCTACTCATCGGCCTCTGACTCCTTCCCACTCTAGGAACAAAGCTCCCTCTGCCCCTCTTCACTGATGAAGACCCTGCCTCAAACTGGGGTCTTCTCACTCTAGTCTCTTCCTCAGATGCAGCTGCAATGCTTTGAACTCTTTCCACACTCCGTGCTGCTGCCACAAGCTGAGAGAAATCAGTATATCTGGATCCAGCCACATGACATACAAGAGAAGGCCTCAACCCCTCTTCGAATCTCCTACATCTGTCAATTTCATCTGATATAATGCCTCCCGCATAATGACTTAATCGAATAAACTCCACTTCATATTCAGTTACTGTACGATGATCTTGTTTCAAGCTCAAGAACTCCATTTTCTTCACATCCTTATACTCCCTAGGAGTATACTTCAATTCAAATTCCCTATGGAAATCAGCATAGGTCAATGTGGGTGGATCATCCATGGCATGTGGTACGGTCTTCCACCAGTCATAAGCGTCCTTCTGTAATAATGACCTAGCATAATCAAACTTCTCCTCTGACGTGGCTTGCAACTGAATAAAAATTCTCTGAACTTTATCAAGCCACTGTTCTGCCACAGCTGGATCTATCGTACCCAGAAAATCCTCTGCCCCAAACTTCCTCAGTTTATCATATTGTCTCACTGGTACCTGAGGCTGAGGTGGTGGTGGAGGTTGCACTGGTGCTTGCCTCATAACTTCCATCATATGTCTAAACCAGGCTGGTGGAACCTCATCACCTGCTGGTCTCCCCGACACTGAAGCAGGTACCTCACTGGCTACCTCAACTCTAGCTCCCTCCCTACTCTCAACAGGAGCTATACTCTCTGCACTTCCCTCAACAGACTGCCGTGAATGGGGATCCATTACTACCTATCTCTGCAAACACGACCAAATACACCTTATTAAAGATCAAAGGCTGCCAATACCAACATATATTTTATTCAAAATCAACTTTTAAAATCAAAATATTCTTTTTATTACATTTTACCTAGGTTGAGAATCTCAAACCTAGGCTCTGATACCAAAACAATTGTAACACCCCTAAATTCCAAATACGTTCACTACATATCACCACCATGTAATGAACATACATAGAACCTAAGAATGCTACATTTTTCCATAAACAATTTGCAATATATATATATATAGTATAATGGTATTTACTATTAAAATAAAACAAAATAAATATAAACATTTGATTTAATACGCAGCGGAATTTATCAAATGTATTTGCATATATAAATATGTCCAAGTACAAGTTTACAAAATTATATACATATACATTAAATCCAATACTTTACAAAACATAAAGAGTCTATACATGATTGGCAGCTTTCTCTTTGATCTTTAAGTCCTACACAACTCTTCAATTCCTAGACTCACTCGGTCTAGTGGATCTCTCGGGTTCTTCTCTAACACCTGCGCGATGAACACAATCGCGCTAAGCCAACGGCTTAGTAAAACAACTACACTATCAAAATGCTTGATGCAATGCTCATGACACTCAATCAAGTAAATAATACATAGCAAGTCATAACTTATTCATCATAAATTATCATATCATAATTTCATTAAACCTAAGACATACCTGGGCCCAAAACACCCTAATATATTATTTAAAGTTCAGAGTCCCTGTGTTTGATTCAATATCACAATCATCAAGCCCGTAGGCAATATATATCATAACTCTATCCATGGATAGCGTAACAGACCCAGTCTCTTGGACCATCAACCCATTAACATGAGGAGATCCTCAACCTGGCTAGACTGTTACTAATTCTCAAATGGAAGTGGTTTACGGGTCTCCCATTTCACCATCATTCCATATTCACATTTTACAACTGGAATCGGTTTACGGGCCTCCCATTTCACCTATCCAGTGATTCATAAACATTACTCAAATTGGACTCGGCTTACGGGCCTCCCATTTCGCCTATCCAATGAGTTATAGGCATGCCATCAAATACAGGACTCTGAAAGTTGAATTAACACATTAGGTATACTAACATTTCATTTATTCTTTCTCAATTCATTTCACAATTCATAACTTATTAGGCAATCATGCCTCAACCATTTCATTTGAATCATCTTGGCCCAAGCACAATGGCCTCACATATCATCTTAATTATCATAATCAATCACAACTCACATTACATTATCATATAAGCAACATGCTTTACATTCTTTACTTACTTCAAATAAAACAGAACAGAACGACTATCGCGGTCGCACCAAGCTAAGTCGCGACCGTTCTACACAATCAAAAGATAAAATTTATCACAGTAGGTTTCGCGGTCAGAAATCCGATCTGAGTCGCGACCGCACTTCACAATCAAAGATGAAACCTTAACACAGTAGGTTTCGCGGTCAGAAGTTCGATCTAAGTCGCGACCGCACTTCAATAATCGCGACCGCCCCAATTCACGTGTCTCATGCATAAACCCTAACTTTAACAAACTTTCTTTTGTTTAACATCAAACACATTATACACAACATAACCTCATTTAGAATGGACACAACCAACATCCTCAATACTTATTTACATCATCAAAACACATTAATAACACATTTGATACCACAACACATTTACAACCAAAAGAATGTTAAGCTTACACATTATATGCATGTTTGTAAACAAATAGTTGTACTTACTTATAAACACTCAAACAACTCCAAGAAATCTTCTCTTCCAAAGATTGTTCACTTTACAAATAAGATAAACCACTTCTTCCAAAACCTAATCCAAACAATAATATAATACATCAATTTCTATAACATTGACAACACTTACAAACTCAACCCTAACACAAACTCAACACAACCACTTCCAATACCAACACCAACTCAACTTCTCGTCTAACAAGCAAAATCAACACTTAAAATCACACCATAACCCATTTAATCACACCATCATCAAAACACAACTCAACTCAAACCAAGCTTCAAAAATAACAAAGGCAAACAAGAGAAAACTTACCAATTAATGAAATTCCTTGAAATTCCAACTTGTAAACTTGAAAACTCCTTCCAATCCAAGCTTAAAATCATCAAAACCTTCAATTATCCTCTTGCTCTCCTTGTCCCTTTGTTCAGCCGGCCACACCAAGAAGAAAGAAGAAATATCCACCACAAGAAACAAAGTCAACTCTTCTTTAATCTCCACCAAGTATTCCAATTCAAACAATTACCAAAATACCCTTAACTATATAACTAACATTTTGTCTCTTATGTGCCCAATTATGTAATTACTCAATAATAAAAGAAATATCTTCCTCCACTATCCAACACCTTGACTTTCTATTTTGACCACTTTATATGTTATATATATCCCCATATACACAACATATAAACTTGTCTCTAAACCCTATTTCCTTTCCCAATCACCATACATAAAATTCTCTTCCAATATCTTATCAACTTATTACAATATAAACATAACTCAAGTGCAACAACAATAACACCAAGACTACTAGGGCATAATTAAGGATATTACAACTAGAGTTGGACACATTGCATGACCTTACTACTAACATGAGTTGAAAACCAAATATTTTTTCTCAAGTCTATTGGCGAGGAATATATGGTGTCTGTAGACCCTTAACTTTGGCCCTAGTCCATGCTGATCTCAATTAATAGAAGCCTAGACAAGTTTCGTCCATCTTTTAATATCTTAAACCTATTTAGAGCTTTTAATTAGATTAGTCCAGTTTTATCAGGCCTAAAATAAGATGATTCAACTTTTAAAGCAAAAAATGGACTGATTTGAAGTTTGAATGGTTTGGTTCAGTTTAATACAATATGGGTCGTGCAATATCGAATGGGGTCTACCCAATTCGATATGGACAACATCCATATCGAATTGGTTCAAGTCCAAATCGATATGAATGTGCTCATATCAAATTGGATGTGATCCAATTTGATATGGCCGTGGTTTCATGTTGAACTTAAATGATTTTAATTCAATATGGTTCATGTTTTGGGACATAATCTAAGCCCTATTTAGTGAAAATCCTAATTAAGCCCTATTTAGTGAAATTCCTGATTAAGCTTGGTTTACGTACCTAATGTTAACCTAATTTGTTTCTTAAAAATACAAGCTTGAGCAAACAATTAAGGACAACAATAGTTAACAAAAGAGAGACAGCAATTCTCAAGCAACCTAGCAATCAAGAAGCAACCAATACACAAAAATTGAGAACGTAGTAGGCACTATCTTTAGATTACTTCATCCAGCCAAAACTCAAAATTGGTGCAAGTAGTTAGGGAGAAAGCTTAGATCAATATACTCAATTTTTGATTAATATAACTCATTTAAATTTACAGTAGCTACTGTTATAATTTCATCCATTGATCACAATTATTTAAACATCTAGCAGCAATTTCTATTTTTCAAATATAATATTATCATACATATGCTTAGTTTTATCCAGTAGCAATTTATATATCTCGAGTGTGTATTTATCTAAATTAATATGTAGTGGTCGTAAGCTCATGTATACAATCACAATACCCAAACTTTAAGCATCAAACCCTAATACCATGATTTAAAAAGACTTAAAACCATAGTTTCCATACCAAACCCTAATTTGCAAAATTTTATATCAAAAAACCAATTTATATTTTAAAACCCTAAAACCCTAATCCTTATACTAAGACCCTAATTTTTACCTTAAAACCCTAGTTTTGTTTCAAAAACCCCAAACCCAAATTTTATCTTAAAAATCCTAGATTTCTATCAAAAACCTTAGTTTTGTTTTAAAAGCCTAAAACCCTAATTTTTATTTTAAAAACCCTAGCTTGGTTTCTAAACTCCAAAACCCTAGTTTTTATCCCAAAACCCTAATTCATACCTATAAACCCTAATTCTTATTAATAAAACCTATTTTATCTAATGCTTTATTTAAGAATAAAACCTATGTTTGATTATTTGATTCATTGTTATGTGTGTATGATGAATGATTTATTCTTATTTTGCTCATGGTGAATGCTTGAATGGTGTCATTATATTTAGTTAATCATTTAAACTCCAAGGATGTAAGAGGTATGTTTCCACTTCGTGGATACCTCATTTGTTAAGCTTAATATAATTTAATCTACTTTAAGGTTTAGGATTAATGCAAAGGAAATATTTCCACCAAATGGTGGGTGTCCTACTTTATTTAGTTTTGGACAGTAGACATTATTATAAGGGCATGTTTCCATCTTATATGGATGCCCATTTTTACTTGTTTTTTTTGGAACTTATTTTATTTTAATATAATGAATATTTATTTACTTTAAATTGTATGCAGTATGGATGATATTTTAATAAGTTAAGAATTTAATAATATTTAGACCTGAAAAGGAGGCTAGTTCCAATGAACTGGGTGCTATGGGGGTGCTGGGTCATTCTCACCTTCCCCATGCATACTCAACTTTTTTAACCCAAAAAGGGATTAGAGATTCCATAGGAATTGAGTCATCCACCCCTTTCTTTTTCCTAGCCCATCTAGGTGCAGGCTCCATTTTTCTCTGAGTTTAGGCACGTGTTCTCTAAGGCCCTAAGCGCAATAGTGTTGAAGTCGCAAGAACCATTCCAGATGGAGTG
The DNA here is from genome assembly GCA_947685225.1 of Garcia nutans. Classification (NCBI taxonomy): domain Eukaryota; kingdom Viridiplantae; phylum Streptophyta; class Magnoliopsida; order Malpighiales; family Euphorbiaceae; genus Garcia; species Garcia nutans. The sequence continues at coordinate 26,550,548 of CANTUV010000044.1, forward strand.
GTGGAGAAAATCCCTGCTCACAATGGCGACTTCATTGGGGATAAGAGAAGTTGATTCCATTTGTCTTTACATTATTATTTTCTTTTTTATTATGATATTATCTATTGCATTATTTAGATTGCATTGTGTGTGTAAGTTAGGATGCCGTGTAACCCATGTTATGTTATGTTATGTAAGGGATACTATACTTTAACTCAAGGTATGGATATTAAGTAGGAAATAACCATTCATTTCCTCGTACATTTTAGTATATACTTGTTGTAGGAGCCTAAGCTTTTCAACCGAAAGACTAAAGCTCATGTAATTGGGCTTGTTACTTTCCTTAGGATTTTATCCAAATGCTTGTTGTTTGACTATGATTGATATATCTTGGTTTGAACCATGGCCTATTTGATTTGTTCTTTTCCTAATATGACCTAATTATGATGTAAGCCCAAAATAATTTTATTCATTTAAAGCCCAAAAGACCAAAATTATTTTTAAAACTTTTCAAGATGGTCTTTGGACATGAAGTCTTCTTAAGATGGGTTAAAAATTATTTTCCACCTCATGGCCCAAGAACAAAGCCGAAGATTCATTTTTCGAAAAAAAAAAAAAAACCTTTTTTACAATAGGCTTTGAAACATTTTTTAATTTCATGACCGAAATTTGGTCTTTTATTAGAACCTTTTCTTAAATGGGCTTACAACTACTTAGGTCAATTATGGAATATTAAAATCAATTGTGGGCCTAATTTACACTAAAACTTTTTAATCATGGGCTTATTTGTGGCATATATCATTAGTTTCTTTTTCAAATAAGAAATATATTCATGATAAACCCCTTAATGTAGTTTTAATCCAAAATATAGCATAAAACTGTCCCTTTTGTTGGCCCAATGGATTAAAGACTCAATTAATGAAAATTATCATGGACTGACTTCTATGTTTGAAAATAAAGCTATTGGTTTAATCGTCAAAGTGATTTTTTTAAAATAAGATATCCTATATTGATATTTTATTGACCATATACCAAAGAAAAGAGTCTCGCCATTCTTGTATGGATGATATAAGGTTGGAAGGGTCGTTCTTACTCCTTTTGCTTATTTTTTATTTATGTATACATACATACATGCATTGTATTACATAGCATTGATCCTTTCTAGCTCACAGACCTAGACCACAGAAGTTTAAGTGCTTACGACAATCTAGTAATGACTTAGTCAGCTTCTCACCAAAAGCAATGGAACCTGAATAGATTCATAAGATGGTGGATGATGCCCTTAACTCTAAGATGGAAGAATTAAAGGGGGGCCTTGGCTGAGGCCATAAAAAACTAGCTAGCTGCACTATTGGAAAACACTATTGAAACATCTACTAGTACTAAGAAGCAGAAGGACAAAGGGAAGGCTAAGGTTGGTGAAATGACCTTTGATGATGACAAAGTAATGATAGATGATGATGATGACTAGGCTCAATATTTCCAAGATCCTCAAGATAAGAAGAAAGAAATGAAGGTTGTGGAGAAATCAACTGTGAAAAGACTGAAACTTCAGGTGTGAAAAAGATGACTATTGATTTAAAGAAAAAGTTTAAGAAGAAGTTGAAGGTTGATGAGGTTTCATAAGTGGACAAACTATTTGAATAAGATGAAGAAGTCCCTTACAAGTTCAAGATGCCTTCCTTTGCTAAGTTTAATGGAACTGGGAATCCTCATCTACATGTCAAGTAATACATCACTACCATGCAGTCTGCTCTTTCTATTAAAGCTCAAACTCTAAAGTACTTCATGCTCTTGTTGGACCCTATTGGAAAAATTGGTTCAACACCTTAGAGGATAGTACTCAGAAGAATTAGGATTCACAGCATAAAGCCTTCATCCAATAGTATGGATACAATGCCAAGTTGGAAGTAACTTTGATAAAGGTTGAGTCAATCAGGCAGAAGTAGAATGTGAACTTTGTTGACAATGTGAAGAGTTGGAGAAATAAGGCTGCATTGTTCAAGAAGAGGCAAGATGAATCTACTCAAATTAGGATGATAATGAGAGTGCCTTACCTAATCTACGTGAATGGATGTCCCACACTCTTGTCAGGGATTTCAAAGACCTTCTCCAAGCTAGGTTACAAATAGAAGAATAGGAAAGAGAGAAGTATCATTTCTCTGTAAGAAGAAATGAGAAAGGAAACTATCAGTCTGACAATCAAAAGCATGTAAAAGGCAGTAGATGTTAATGCAACTGGCCATGAAGGTAGAAGGCATTTTTTAGAGTTAGGAAAACCACTGTCCTAGGTTGTCAATAAGCTACAGAAGAAGGGCCTGTTACAATCATTGACTCCTCAACTGTTGCCAAATCCTCTACCATCCAACTTTGATGCTAAGGCCTTCTGTCAATTCCACCAATTGCAAGGGCATGAGATGGACCAATGTTTAAGATTGAGACATGAAATTCAGAAGTTGATTGACAGTGAAAAGTTACCTGAACCTAACAAGCCTAGCATGAAAGACAATCCATTACTTAGGTTCAACAGAGTACCACCACCAGTAACTTTCATGATAGGAGGAGGTTTGAATGAGAAATTTGTTATGTCATATTTTCTAGATGTAGGTGGAGGGTGTGAGTGGGGATTTTCACCCACACTACCGGTGGAATGGTTCTTACGACTTCGGCACTGTTAGGCTCAGGGCCTTAGAGAACACGGGCCTAAACCTAGAGAAAATGGAGTTGCCACCTGGTTGGGTAGGAAAAAAAAAAGGGGTGGATGACTTGATTCCTATGGAATCCCCAACCCTCTAATGGGTTTGAAAAGTTGGGTATGTGTGGGGAAGGTGAGAAACGGCCCAGCACCCCCCACAACTCCCGATTCATTAGAACTGACCTCCTTTGCAGGTCTTAATATTATAAAATTCTTAAATATTATGATATTATCCACACTATATGCGAACATAAGAATAAATAAATACTTTATTAAAATCACAATAATGTCTAAATAAAATAAATAAATAGACACTCATCTGAGGATGGAAACATGTCCTTACATCGTCTAATAACTAAAACTAAATAGGACACCCACTGAAAGGTAGAAACGTGTCCTTCACATTGATCCAAAACTTTAAAATAAACTAAATTGCATGATGCTCACAATATGAGGTACCCAAAATAAGGAAACATACCTCCTACAATTTTTTGAAAACAAAGTAAATCAATAAAAATAACAAATCATTCATCATAAATAAATTATCCATCAAGGACATGAAACATCAATCAAAGTATATAATAAACATACATCCAATTTAAATAAAGCAATAAGTATATGAATTTAGGGTTTATGCATCAATTAGGGTTCCTTGAATAAAATTAGGGTTTTGTAGGTTTTATGTTTAAAAATTGGGATTTTTTAATTACTGGATTAGTTAACTAAGAAATATTTGCTATAAAAGAAATAACATGGCTACTGGATGTTTGAATTAAATATTAGGATTGAAATAAATCAGGGTTTGAATCTAAAGAATGGATGTTTTGGATTTAGGGTTTTGGAAGTTTTATGAAAACAATGTTAGGGTTTAGGGTTTCAGTAAATAAAATTGAAGCTCATGAAAATATGATTAAAAGTTAAGTATTTGGAAAGAATAGGCTATTGTGAATTTTAGAAAAATAGAATTGATTATGGTTTTGATAAAACATATTATTGTTTTATGGCATTAGAAAAATGCAATTAGGGTTTTAGGCTTCAGAGATTAGTTTAATCGGTATTAAAAAATTAGGGTTTTGAAAAATAATTTTTAAAGTTTGAAATAGAGACTAGATAAATAAAACAATTGATCAATGTGCTCAAATAAAAGCCCACCTCTTATATGTTTAAATAATTGATCAAACTAAATAATGAGGCTACTGTAAATATGAACAAGTTAATAGAAACTCAAACCTCTGTTGTTGGTTCCACCACAATTTTAATTCTAGTTGTACAACAACAAAGACATTGTGTGCTTGCCTTTTTATGAATTGTTTATTGTTTCCTGCCTCTTGCTCCTTTATAAGTGCAAGGTTCTGAGTAAATTCCTAAAAAGAGTCTGAATAATTCTGGAGTAAAAATCCTCCCCCTTTTTCGTGTTTTTTAAATTTGGTGTTTATAGGCAATTAAAATATATAAAAAAACCTAGTATGTTAAGAAAATTAAAAACTGTTTTGGAAATAAAATCAAAAATCAAGTAAAATAAAGTTTTTGCAAAAACTGCGGGCGGGCGAGCTGGGGGCAAGCTGCTGCTGGGCGCAGGCAAAATTGCACGCGAGGCGCAAACCTGCGGCGAATTGGGCCAAGCCAATTCGTCACGCTAGAGACTTTCGTCTCCGATTCTGCCATCATCGATTATTTATTTATTTATTTTATTTATATATATACATTTTAAAATTAAAGAAATGATATATTAAAAGTAAAATAAATATTATATTAAAATAAATAATAAATAATTATAAATAAATAATAAAATAAATAATAAATAATAAGTAAAATAAATAAAAATAAATAATAAATATTAAAATAAATAATATATACCACAAAAAATTTTTGGACTGTTATAAAATCATTGAACTGGACTGGATAAAAAATTAAGGGTTTATAGTTTGCCCCCCTACTTGAGCAATTTGAGACTACAGCAAAAGAGAGTGAAAAGCAATGTAATTTTTGACTGGGTTTAGAGCTAGATTGGACTCCATACCCAGGGTTGGTTTAAGTTATGGACTAAAAAATAATATGGGATCTAGACTCAAAAAATAATTTAGATTTTGGACCCGGGATGAGTTTTGGACTCAAAACAAATTTTGGGTTCTAGACCCAAGATAAGTTTAGAAAAAAATACTTTGGGTTATAGACCCGATGTAAGTTCTAGACTAAAAAATAATTTAGATTCTGGACTCGAGGTAAGTTTTGGACTTAAAAATAATTTGGGTTCTAGACTTAGGATGAGTTTTGGACTGAAAAATAATTTGGGCTCTGGACCTGAGGTAAGTTATGGACTTAAAAAAATAATTTGAATTCTGGATCCAGGGTAAGTTTTGGACTCAAAAATAATTTGGGTTCTGGACAGGAAGTAAGTTTGGACTTAAAAAATAATTTGGATTCTGGAATTGGGGTAAGTTCTGGACTTAAAAATATTATTTGGGTTCTAGACCCGGGGTAAGTTTTGGACTCAAAAATAATTTGGGTTCTGGACCCGAAGTAAGTTTTGGGCTTAAAAAATAATTTGAGTTCTGGACCCGGGGTAAGTTCTGGACTTAAAAAATAATTTTGGTTGGACTTAAAAAAATAATTTGGGTTCTGGACCCGGGGTAAGTTCTGGACTAAAAAATAATTTGGGTTCTGGACCTGGAGTAAGTTCTGGACTCAAAAATAATTTAAATTATCTACAAAAAATTATTGTAGTCAGTAGGATATTAAAGAATTTTGTAAAAAATTTAGCTACAAAAATAATTTAAATTATCTACAAAAAATGTTGTAGTCAGTAGGATATTAAAGAATTTTGCAAAAAATTTAGCTATTTTTACCATATGTATATCCTTTCTCCCCCTTCATAGAAAAATATTTTAAAAGTACAAAAATATTTTTAAACACTCAAATATCTGAATAATTGAATTGAATTTACTATTTATTCACTGTTTATTCACTATTTACTCACTATTCTCTAACTATTCATTCACTATTTATCAACATTGATATTGACTTTTTTTTACGAGAAGTATTGTTTTTCCCTTTTGCCTTTTGTCTTTTTCCTTTGCACTTTGCCTATATAAACGGTTCATTTATACAATACTCATGCACACTTACATTTATTCACAAAATATTTATATATTTTCATAGTAAGCAGAGAGTTGATAAGCAAATGGAAAGGATGCATGCTTTGAGATAAGGGCCTCGATCCAATATTGAATTGATAGAATTTATTCGACAATATGAAAATGGTACTGTAAATTTACTAGCTGGGATGTAGCTTCATCGTAGTTCAAGTAAAAAAAACTAAGGTAACATTGCAACTTAATATTTTAATAGCACAAATATGTATTATTTCATTTCATTTTATAATTTTATTTTTTATTAGTGTAGACCCTTAAATTTTGACGCAGTTTGGTCTAATATATTTTAATTAGTCCAAAATAATTTTTGTGTTGTCTTAATTAAATAATATTTGCTTTAGTATTTAATTTTTATCAATAAAAAAATAAACAAATAAAAATAATAAACAAATAAATAAAAATAAAAATAAAAATCGGCGATGAAAAATTTCATCCCTGAAAAGGGGGTCGGACGAAATGGCCAAAGCCATTTCGTCCGCAGATTTTTCCTGCGGGCAATTTTTGCCCCTCAGTCCGCAAGCTCCCATGGCAACTTTTTCGCTAGCAATATTTTTCCGCAGCAGTTTTTTTCACTAGCTAAATTTTTCCGACGCAAATTTTTCCTAAACCAAATTCAATTCGGTTTCAGTTTTCTTTTCTTAATCAATGTTAGATTCCATAAACAATTAAGTTTAATCACCAAAATCATCTATAAATAGGACTAAAAACAACACAGAAAGTGGATCGAAATTTAGGAGGAAAACACTGAAAGGAAACCAAATTTTAAAAATTCCTTATGGCAGAGAAATCAATCTGACTTTTTGAGAGAAGAATAAGCAACCAAACAATCAATCCATCAAAGGCAGCCACTTTGCCTTTGTTCTTGTTCATCCAAGAAGTAATTTTTGGTGGAACCAACAAACGAAGGTATGAATTTCTTTATTTATTTTTCTTTATAGTAGCTTCATCACTCAAGATTGAAAATTTTTGTTTCTTCAAAATCTTAAAACCCTAATCTACTTTCTAACTTTTCAAAACCTTAAATCGTTTCAAAATTTACCAAAGCCCTAATCTGCTTTCCAATTTTTCAAAACCCTAAATTGAATCTTTTTCTTTCTAAAAACCCTAAAAAATATCTTTTCTATTTCTATAAACTTTAAATCGTTTTGTTTATTTTCATAAACCTTCATAAAACTATAAATTATTTTTCCAAATTCTAAAATCAAATAAATTCTCCGAAACACTAAAAATCTCAATTCAACTTTAGAACTAAGACAGTAACCTCAAACTAGCTAACATTAAGTCTTAAACCCTAACTCCCTTAAAACCTTAAACCTTAATTTTTCTAAACCCTAATCCTTTAAATCTTAAAACCTTATAAACCTAAATATTAAAATTCAAACACATTAAGCCTAAAAGCAATAATTCAGTAGCTAATAATCATAAACCCAATGTTTTAAAGTGTCCAAACCCTAATTTCATGATTTCACTCCTCAAACACTAATTTGGTTAATAAAAGAACTTTATTAACCTCTTAAATTATAAAACTTTAATCCATTTCAATTCCTTTAAAACTTATAGTAGCTTAAACCCACAAATTCCAAAACCCTAAACATATTAAATAAAGAATCTTAAATAGAAACAGTAGCCCTAATTTGAATCTTTACTTGCTTTATTTAATTTTATATTTGATTATGTAGTCTATTATATGCTTTAATTTATTTTCAATGCTTTGTTGATTTATTTAAGTTCAATGCTTGATTTATTTAGTTTATCATGGATGGATGTTTACATTCTATTCATGTTTAATATTTTTGATGAATGATTTATTTATGATGAATGGTTATTTACTTTTATCGATTTATTTATATTTTTAAATGTTGTAAGAGGTATGATTCCACTTGGTGGGTACCTCATTAGTTAAATATCATGTAATTTAAATTGCTTTTATATTTTAGAACCAATGTAACAGACATGTTTCTACCTTTCGATGGGTGTCCTATTTAGGAATGGATTATGTAAGGGCATGTCTCCATCTTCAGATGGGTGTCCATTTATTTGTTTTGCTTGGACATTATTTTGATTTTCAATATATCGATGCTTTATTTTAATTATTGTGTGTAATATGGATAATGCTGTTATATTTAAGAATTTATAATATTAAGACCTGTAAAGGAGGCCGGTTCCAATGAACCGGGCATTGTGGGGGTGCTAGGCCATTTCTCACCTTCCCTACACGTACCCAACTTTTCAAACACATTAGGAATCGAGTCATCCACCCCTTTCTTTTTCCCAGCCTTCCCGGGTGGCGACTCCATTTTCTCTGGACTTAGATCCGTGTTCTCTAAGGCCCTGAGCCTAAACAATGCCGAAGTCGCAAGAACCATTCTACCAAGAGTGGGGTCGAAAATCCCCACTCATAGTGGTGACTCCACCGGGGATAAGAGATGTTGATTCCGTTGGTCTTTATACTATTCTATTCTTTCTTATAATGATATTATCCATTGCATCATCTTAGATTGCATCGTGTGCGTGAGTTAGGATGCTCGTGTTACCCCGTGCTGTGTTATGTAAGGGATACCATACTTTCACTCAAGGTATGGATTTCAAGCATGGCATAACCACTCATAGCCTCGTACCATTCGGTATATACTTGCTATGGGAACCTAAGCCTTTTTAACAAAAAGACTAAAGCTCATGTAATTGGCCTAGTTACTTTCCTTAGGTTTTTACCCCAAATGCATGTTGTTTGACTATGGTTAATTTATCTTGGCTTAAATCATGGCTTATTTGGTTTGTTCTTATTCTAATATGACCCAAATACATTTGCAAGCTCAAAATAAATTTTTCTTTAAAATCTAAAAGACCAAAACTATCTTCAAAACATTTCAAAATGATCTTCGAATATAAGACTTTTCTAAAAATAAATAAAAAATTCTTTTGCTCATAACCCAAATACTAAGCCCAAAATTCATTTTTTCTAAAATCATTTTACAATGGGCTTAGAAATAAAATTATTTTCATCTAACCTTTTCTTACAAAGAGCTTGCAAAATATTTAGGTCAATTACGAAATACCAAAAATCAATTGTGAGCCTTGTTTATACTAAGAAATAATTAATCATGGGCTTGTTTTTGGCATGAACATTAGTTACTTTTTCAAGTGAGAAATTTATTTATAATAAACCTCTTAATTTAGTTTTAATCCAATATAGCATAAAAGCTACTTTAGATGGATAAATGGATTAAAACCTAATTAATGGGAATTATCATAAATTGATTTCTATTTTTGAAAATATAACTATTGGTTGAAACGTTCGAGTAAATTATTCGAAAACAAGATGCCCCATGTTGGTATTTTGTTAACCATATACCTAGGAAAAGAGACTCATGATTCATGTGTAGATGTTATATGGTTGGAATGAACATCCTATTTATCTTTGTTGATTGTTTGTGCATACATGCATACATACATACATACATGTGCATCTCATATCATTAATCCTCTATGGCTCACAGCCCTGGATTGCGACAGTTCAAAAGCTTACAATAATCCAACCTACGCTGGAGATGAAGAATCTAGCAACGACTCAATCACTTGCTCACCAAAAACAATGGAGCCCGAACAAATTCAAAGAATGGTGGATGAAGCCCTCAATGCCAAAATGGAAGAAATAAAAGAGGCCCTAGCTGAGACCATGAAGAACCAATTGACTGGAATTTTGGAAAATCATGCCGAAGCATCTGCTAGCACTAAGAAGCCAAGGGACAAAGGGAAGACCAAAGTTGGTGAAGTGGTTTTTGATGATGAAAAGGTGATCATTAATGATGATGATGATTGGGCTCAATACTAACAAGATGCTCAAGAGAAGAAAAAAGAACTGAAGATTGTTGAAAGATCAACTATGGAGAAGACCAAAACTTTTGATATTGAAAAGATGATTGCTGATTTAGAAAAGAATTTTGAGAAGAAACTGAAAATCGAGGAAATATCCGAAGTTGACAAATTATTTGAGCTAGATGAAGAAGTCCCGTACAAGTTCAAGATGCCATCTTTCACGAAGTTTGATGGAACTGAAAATCCTTATCTCCATGTGAAGCAGTATATCACTACTATGTAGTCTGCCCTAGCTACTAAGGCTCAAACCCCAAGGTATTTCATTCTCTCATTGGATCATGTTGTCCAAAATTGGTTTAATACCTTAGATGATGGAACACAAAAGAGTTGGGATCTGCTTTACAAAGCCTTCATCCAATAATATGGATATAATGTCAAGATGGAAGTTACCATAATGGAAGTTGAGTCCACTAGGCAAAGGTCGAATGAGAATTTTGTGGATTATGTGAAGAGATGGAGAAACAAGACCGCATTACTCAAGAAGAGGCCCGATGAATCCGATCAAATAAGGATGATTGTGAGAGGGGTGTTGCCTAGTCTTCGTTAGAGGATGTCTCATACAATCATCCGAGATTTCAAAGACCTTCTCCAAGCGGGTTTGCAAATTGAAGAATGGGAAAAAGAGAAGAACCATTTTTCAATAAAAAGGAAGGAGAAAGGGAACTATCAATCTGGTAGCCAAAGCATGCAAAAGGCACTCGGTGTTAACGCTACTAACCAAGGAATAAGAAGACAATTTTTGAAATTAGGGAAAATGTCTTGGGTTCTCAATAAACATCAAAAAAAGGAATTGCTACAATCCTCAAATCCTTGCCCTTTGCCTAACCCTCTTCCACCTAATTTCGACACTAAAGCACTTTGTCAGTTTCATCAAATGCAAGAGCATGACATGGATAGATGTGTGAGGTTGAGACATGAGATCCAAAATCTAATTGATAATGGGAAGCTACCCGAGCCCAATAAGCCAAACACCAAAGACAACCCATTACCAAAGTTTAATAGGCTACCGCTGTAACACCCCTATACCCTGTATACGCACACTACCACAATCGTAATATACGTATTCTGAATATAGGAATGCCACAGTTTACTAAACAAACAAATCATTCCTTTATACAATAATATAACTAAACTTAAAACATTTAAGTTATATTATAAAATACAATAGATAAAAAAGTTCATTCAATACGCAGCGGAAAATGTAGTTGTATTTACAAATACATAAACATCAAAATCAAATTTTACAAAACATAACATTTATACATGTTTGGCAGTTCGTCTCTGATCTTTAAGCCCACTACCAACTATTCAGAATCTAGACTCAACTCGGTCTAGATGAACTCTCTGGCTCTACCCTGTCACCTGCGCGATGAATCACAATCGCGCTAAGCCAACGACTTAGTAGTACAAACCACAATAACAATATGCTTCAATGCAATGCCAATGACACACATTTCAACAATAAAGACAATATTCATAAATGATATATTATTATTTTTCATAACACTACATTCCATTATTTTATTCAATTGTTTCACCATTCATGAATCACATTGAAACAAAGACAAGCATGGGCCCAAAAGACACTAATATGCTGTGTTGGGTGTGACACGGCCACAAGCAGGGCCGTGTCATGTGGGTGTGTCACCTTCTGCTTCTCTAGTTTGCTTTTCTTTTGTTCTTTTGCATGAGATGGGACACGGCCAAGCTTGCTAGCCGTGTCATGTGACACGGCCAGTGGCTTGGCTGTGTCACTTGAGTGTGTCCTCTTCCATTTTTCTCCTTACTCTTCTTTGTTCTTTGGAGATGAGAGTGACACGGCCAAGCTTGTTGGCCATGTCACTTGACACGGCCAAGCCTGTTGGCCGTGTCACTTGCTGCCATTTCTTTCCTTCTTTTTTATTCTTTCTTTGGTTTCTTTGGTTTTGGTCTTTAGCTGTGACACGGCCAGTGGCTTGGCCATGTCTCCTGGCTGTGTCAAGCTCTGCCTTCATTTCCTTTGAGGTGACACAGCCAAGCTTGATTTGGCTTGGCCATGTCTTGCTTGATTCATGCTCTTCTTTCTTTGTTTTGACCTTCCAAGGGAGTTTTTGCACTTTAACCTAAAACAAACACTTAAAACAAACTTTAAACAAAAATCAAATGAAACACTAATTAAAAACACATAAACATTGTAACACCCCGATACCCCATATAAATACTGTACATATACCAGGTACACATACAATATGTATATAGAGTATAAAAATGTCACTTTTCATCACCATTATAACTCTTTACTTTAATTTTTAAAACCATAATAAATTTAAATCATATGAAAGTATTTACAAAATGGTTATTCTTATCATGGTAATACATAAATATAAGTTACATTGTTTCTTCCAAAGATTCATTTATACAAATGAATACATTCTTATGAAAATACAGTATAATTACATGCATGCACCACCATCTAGTTGGTCTCGAACTACACTTGTCCTCGTTGTGACATAGTAGCTTATCTCCAGCTTCATCACCTATATACCTGCGCGATTAAGATAACTGCGCTAAGCTCGAAAGCTTAGTAGTACAAGTAACCATTAAAATATACAATATAAAGGAAACATACCTCATATGTTTAGTCTCATGTTTTAACATTTTCTTACTCTGTTTTCCCCTTTTTCAATGCATTCTTCATATAATCCTATTAACCTTATAGAGGATATACATATACACATATAACATAACCATCAAACATAATTCAATAAATTGATAGAACCTTCATATTATGATACTTACCAATTTCACCTCATACATATCATATATATCATTTTATACTTTATAATCGCATATTGCATATAACTTCACAAACCATATCTCCTTTCAATAATTCATGTATGTTATATAATCATATCACTAACCATAATTCATCATTCACAACTCACATTTCCAACAAAGGCAACATAAATCCCATTACTCATTTATTTCAACTTGTATATACATCACATTAACAACAAAGACAGACTCGGGCCCAAAAGACACTAATATGTCATTCAAAGTTCAGAGTTAATGCTTTGGTTTTGTTATCACATTTATCAATATCATATACCCAACTAGTCTTCAAGGATTAAGTTCAACCAAGCTTCAAGGGGAGCAAAGCATGCTAAGCTTCTACCCAACTTGGCTTCAAGAACTAACCCAACCTAGCTTCAAGGGTGGTAACATCTCAATTAGGCTTCAAGGATTCAATCCAACCTAACTTCAAGAGATTGTTACACTTATTAGGCATGCCACCAACAACAAAACTCTGAAAATGAATAACACATTAGTCACACAATTCATTTATTATTTCATTATCAATTTCATTCTCATTCTCATCATCATTTACATCATCATAGCCAACCACAATGGCATCATTTAGGCAAAACATGCCTCATTTATCTCATTCTCAATATCATAGCCAACCACAATGGCTTTATACATCATCACCTCTCAATTTACATTTCATATTCCATCACAATATCACATTTCATAGTTCACCACAATATCACATTATCACATTTCATAGTTCATCACAATATCACATTATCACATTTCATAGTTCATCTTTGATATTTATATACATAATCATTCATTACTCAAGTATGCACAATCAATTGCATTACCATATAAATTGGAATACACATCATACAAATCATATCCTCACATCTTTCACATTTCATAACATATATATATTGAATGCCTTCACATCTTATATGTGTTAATGTATTATCATATCTCTTATCTTTTCATTGCGTATACAATATTAATATTTATTTTAACAATATACTTATATGCAATCCAATAGGGTTTTGTACTTACCTCTAAAGAACTCACTCCCATATAACTTCTCTTCCATAGATCTTTCAATACTTGGATTAGGGCAATTCCATCTCTTAAAACCTAAACCAAAAGTAATCATACACACTCACTTAGAAATACACATGAGGTAATACAAATAAGAATCAATTAGGGTAAACTCAACACATGACACGCTCATCAACACGGGCGTGTTCCTGATCGTTCCCTAACTCCACAACACAGAAACATTGACACGCTCATAACCACGGGCGTGTCACTGGGCGTGTAATACATTCTGTATCTCAAAAACATCAACACGTCCAATCAACAAGAGCGTGCTCATGGCCGTGTCAATTCTCCAAACTCACAGTAGCTATGACACGCTCAATAACACGGGCGTGTTACTGGTCGTGTCAATTCTACTGCCACACAGAACTTATGACACGCTCAATAACATGGGCGTGTCACTGCTCGTGCTACCAACTCCAGAAAACAGAACCAACGACACGCCTAACAAACTGGCCGTGTCTCTGGGCGTGCCCGACTAAAAACCCAGATTCCGGTCAACACACAACAACATCCAACAATACCCATCTTTTTATCATTACTCACTTCAAACAATCTTCATCAAACACACCCAAAAACCATAACAAACTTACCAAAACATCAACAACACTCAAAACACACACCAATCATCATTATAAACTTCATTCATATACCAATTTATCAAATCCCCAAATTTCATTAAACTCAACCCTTATTCAACAATTCATCATCATCTTCACAAATAATCATATTATCATCATCCAATTACCAAATCAACACATATATATACTTAAATCTTTCAATATCATCATCATCACACATCAACCATACCAAACCCAACTCAAACAATGAAAATCAATTTAAAGAAATAAATACTTACTTGAATCCTTTATCAAATCTTCATCTCTATCATCAAATCTCTTGAATTCCTTAAGAAATTTGGTAAGAAAATCACATCTTTCTCTCTTTCTCTCTCTCTCTCTCTCTCTCTCGGCCAAGAAGAACGAAGAAGACGAAGAAGGAGTAGAAGGAAGAAGAAGTTTCTACTTCTTTCCTTTGTCCTTATCCATATATATATATATAATAATAATAATAATAATAATAATAACAATAACAATAACAATAACAATAGTAATAATAATAATACTTTAAATCTCCACCACATATTCTTTCTTTGATTTTCTTCTTCTCTTTTCTTTTTGTCTTTATTATTATTATTATTATTTAGTTATACAAATATATATACAACTCACTTATCCTTCACCATTATATATATCCCATGTATATGTGATGTATATGTATATGTCTTACATATATTATCCTTATATTTCACATATACACATATACATTAAATCCAAATACAACAACAATAACTCCAAAACTCTTAGGGTCTATTCCGGGATATTACAATTCTCTCCCCCTAAAAAAAAAATTTCGTCCTCGAAATTACTCAGTACAATAACATTCCATTCTTACCAATACACCATTTAAAATTTTCATCAAATCACATAGTTTGCACTCTCCCCCTTAGAGTCAATTATATTATTCAATTCCACAACTTGTCACGATAAAAATCTTTATACCTTATTACATTCTCATCCAATATTCAAAATAACTCATTATACTCTCAAATACCTTATCTATACGCAAAAATTCAATCATCCTTTAACATACTTATGTTACATTCCATTATTACATTCAAAATATTTTATCACTTCATCTCTTTATAACTATTCTCTTAACTTTAACTTTCAAGATCATAAACTTATATCTTAATATTAATTATCCCATCATTACAATTATCCTTACAAACAAACATTTATCAAACCTTCATTGATAATAATATTCTTATTTCTCATACACTTCATTCCTTCTCTAGTATTTTCTCACTTAACATCAATATTAATACAATGCTTTTGAACTTACTTTACAGGAAATCAACTTCTTCCCTTTTCTCATCATTAAAATTGATATAATTCAATTAATTCATGTCCGTTCATCTATCAAAATTTTACATTGTATACATCCTTATTTATCTCTTATGCCTTTAGCACAACCATACATATTAAATCTCAATAATAATTCACAATTATAGCAAAAATCCAGATCAATTGATTTATTCTCCACAATATCTTAACATCATAATCTTGTTTGATTCAAATCAATAGTTCACTTATCTAAATTTATCATGAATAACCATCCACTTTAATTTATCTTTCAATATACACATAGTTTATCTTTCATTATCTCAATACAATTCCACCAAAATTCATAATTATCTCATACCATGCTTATCATTCATAGTTTACTCACTCAAATATTAAACCCATCCACTTATTCACCGTATACCATAAACATAATCAATATAGCTCTCAAACACATTCTGCAATCTTCTTTCATTATCATCTTCTCACTTATCATATCATTACTATATTAACAATAATTACCTTTTTCTCACATTACTCATAACTTAAAGTATTTCCACAATTCTCTTTCTGTCTTTCTTTTCCAGAATTATAACCAAATTGCTAACACAAAAACCATAAAATACACTTCATCAATCATAACCGTTAATCATGTTTCTAGAAACATAATTATCAATCTTACCAAAGTAGTATTACAGTTATACTTTCTTAGTCTCAATTCTGTGGATAACAAAGTTAATCGGCCAAATACCATAAATACACTATATGGCCATAGGAGATTAATGATCACATCTGAAACTTATAAATCAATACTGTTCCTCTATTATTTTATTTCCAACTTTCCAATTATACTACTAAGTTGCATCACAAATATAATATCTCCATTCTCCAAACTTTACTACATCCAAAATTAACATATGTCAACTCTATCTCAACACAATTTACTCTTAATTATTTGATCACCATTTGCATGTCTCATATACAACAATATTATCCTTAACCTCTCCTTCACACATCATTCAATCTTATACAGATCTTACATAAATTTCATTCTTTATACTTTCTTTTTCCCTTATAATTTCTTATTAAATTTATATACACAGAACATTTCCTCACACAAATACTTTGGCTCATAACATTTATGATAGCCAAATTCAGTTATTATCATAACAATATTACTGTCCACCATTTCCCAAATTAATCCTTATTTCCATAACCATTTCACTATCCAACATTTCTTAAGTTTATTCTTATTTTCATTTCATCACATACTCTTTACGTCAATCAAGGCCTAATCTCTCTTAGGTCCACTACTACATGCAATGTCATTTCCAATATACATCAAATATGCAATTATATAACACATCCATAGATCACATTCACAATGTGATTTACTTTCCACATTTCTTACATTTTACAATTACATTCATATCAAAAACTCATTCCACATTTTCTATACATGTATACACATAATCATACAATGATATTTAATTCCTCTTTTACATATTTTCAACACAATTTAACATTTTACTATTCCGTGAACAACATCATTTTTATCCCTTTTTGACATGACTTAAGTTGTTTATCAACCCAACACATATACATTATCACCATGATATTACTTCACAAAATCTTAGTCACGCTACTAAGGTGACATCTCTCTCACATATATTTTTAAATGCATTAGTATACCATCTATACATCCATTTGTTTATTCTTCAACACATAGATATATATAGATATATATATATATATTACTCACATATCTATACACATGTACATTACATCCACTTATATATACATTGGGCTCAATAATCTCTTTATACTCTCCAAGTCTAATTATGACAAATCTCAATTTCTTAAATCCACATTGATCCATCCCATTTCTTACTGTCAATATTATCCCATGACCTAGCTTTGCTCAGGTTTGTCAATGCAAGCATAATCATTCTCATACTATCAATCACATTATTCAATTTAATAGTACTCTCATATACAGTAATATTCATTCCACAAGCTCATGGGTTTAACTTACATTAAGATTATCAATACTCAAATAGTCTTTACCCAAATTCCATTAACACTATAATTTCACAACTTACTACTTTACTTCAACTTCCATTCACTCATCTTATGTTCTTAATATCAACTTAAAAAAAAAACATCTTATATATACACATTACAAAACAACCTCAAAGTATATTCTTTTCACAAATATTAAAGCTCATTTCCAAAAATCTAATTATCACATCTTTCCACCATTAATATGAGCTTTAACAACACTCAAGCGTATCACATTTCTAACATTAAAATCACAATGTTTGCATTTAAAACAGCAATGCAACAACACCATTATATTTCCTTATTTAACCAACATCATCTCTTTTTCTTTTAAAAACTTTAACTTTACATATTCAAATCATAAATGGTCAAACTTTGTCTATACCCATCAACTCATTCAATATACCACCATACTCTCTTCATTTAAATAACATAACTTTCAATATTCACAATTCGACATTATTTCCTCTGTCTAGCAAACTCAACATAAACTTTCTTATAAAGAGGTTTAAAGTATAGAAGAAAGAGTACATACTCTTATCTTAATTTGATTTTCAACTCATTTCCAACTTTATTTTCCTTTCCATTTCTTTATTTTTCAATTCATATTATGTCATACATAATATTACTCATAAACATCAATATTACATTCCATGTTGCACATGACATAACATTTTTCATATGTCTCATCAACATGCATATTTCACATTACATTTCGTAATTCGTTTCTCATAAATAATTAGGCACTATGCCTCAATTATAATTCATTTCCAACATCATTGCCAACAATCATGGTTTCTTCTCACATCAACATAGTATACACATATATCATCAACTATATTAAACATCTCATGTAACACAAATATTTTACAAATCATATTATGCCACATCCGAGACCAACCTAGGTGTTAATGCATGTGCATGTATCAAAATTTTCATTCTTTTTATTTTCATTTATCATCATTTTTTTTTAAACTTTTCTTTGTAAATTTACTTAGGCCGAGAATCTCGAAACCTAAGCTCTGATACCAAAATAATTGTAACACCCCGATACCCCATATAAATACTGTACATATACCAGGTACACATACAATATGTATATAGAGTATAAAAATGTCACTTTTCATCACCATTATAACTCTTTACTTTAATTTTTAAAACCATAATACATTTAAATCATATGAAAGTATTTACAAAATGGTTATTCTTATCATGGTAATACATAAATATAAGTTACATTGTTTCTTCCAAAGATTCATTTATACAAATGAATACATTCTTATGAAAATACAGTATAATTACATGCATGCACCACCATCTAGTTGGTCTCGAACTACACTTGTCCTCGTTGTGACATAGTAGCTTATCTCCAGCTTCATCACCTATATACCTGCGCGATTAAGATAACCGCGCTAAGCTCGAAAGCTTAGTAGTACAAGTAACCATTAAAATATACAATATAAAGGAAACATACCTCATATGTTTAGTCTCATGTTTTAACATTTTCTTACTCTGTTTTCCCCTTTTTCAATGCATTCTTCATATAATCCTATTAACCTTATAGAGGATATACATATACACATATAACATAACCATCAAACATAATTCAATAAATTGATAGAACCTTCATATTATGATACTTACCAATTTCACCTCATACATATCATATATATCATTTTATACTTTATAATCGCATATTGCATATAACTTCACAAACCATATCTCCTTTCAATAATTCATGTATGTTATATAATCATATCACTAACCACAATTCATCATTCACAACTCACATTTCCAACAAAGGCAACATAAATCCCATTACTCATTTATTTCAACTTGTATATACATCACATTAACAACAAAGACAGACTCGGGCCCAAAAGACACTAATATGTCATTCAAAGTTCAGAGTTAATGCTTTGGTTTTGTTATCACATTTATCAATATCATATACCCAACTAGGCTTCAAGGATTAAGTTCAACCAAGCTTCAAGGGGAGCAAAGCATGCTAAGCTTCTACCCAACTTGGCTTCAAGAACTAACCCAACCTAGCTTCAAGGGTGGTAACATCTCAATTAGGCTTCAAGGATTCAATCCAACCTAACTTCAAGAGATTGTTACACTTATTAGGCATGCCACCAACAACAAAACTCTGAAAATGAATAACACATTAGTCACACAATTCATTTATTATTTCATTATCAATTTCATTCTCATTCTCATCATCATTTACATCATCATAGCCAACCACAATGGCATCATTTAGGCAAAACATGCCTCATTTATCTCATTCTCAATATCATAGCCAACCACAATGGCTTTATACATCATCACCTCTCAATTTACATTTCATATTCCATCACAATATCACATTTCATAGTTCACCACAATATCACATTATTACATTTCATAGTTCATCACAATATCACATTATCACATTTCATAGTTCATCACAATATCACATTATCACATTTCATAGTTCATCTTTGATATTTATATACATAATCATTCATTACTCAAGTATGCACAATCAATTGCATTACCATATAAATTGGAATACACATCATACAAATCATATCCTCACATCTTTCACATTTCATAACATATATATATTGAATGCCTTCACATCTTATATGTATTAATGTATTATCATATCTCTTATCTTTTCATTGCGTATACAATATTAATATTTATTTTAACAATATACTTATATGCAATCCAATAGGGTTTTGTACTTACCTCTAAAGAACTCACTCCCATATAACTTCTCTTCCATAGATCTTTCAATACTTGGATTAGGGCAATTCCATCTCTTAAAACCTAAACCAAAAGTAATCATACACACTCACTTAGAAATACACATGAGGTAATACAAATAAGAATCAATTAGGGTAAACTCAACACATGACACGCTCATCAACACGGGCGTGTTCCTGATCGTGCCCTAAATCCACAACACAGAAACATTGACACGCTCATAACCACGGGCATGTCACTGGGCGTGTAATACATTCTGTATCTCAAAAACATCAACACGTCCAATCAACAAGAGCGTGCTCATGGCCGTGTCAATTCTCCAAACTCACAGTAGCTATGACACGCTCAATAACACGGGCGTGTTACTGGTCGTGTCAATTCTACTGCCACACAGAACTTATGACACGCTCAATAACATGGGCGTGTCACTGCTCGTGCTACCAACTCCAGAAAACAGAACCAACGACACGCCTAACAAACTGGCCGTGTCTCTGGGCGTGCCCGACTAAAAACCCAGATTCCGGTCAACACACAACAACATCCAACAATACCCATCTTTTTATCATTACTCACTTCAAACAATCTTCATCAAACACACCCAAAAACCATAACAAACTTACCAAAACATCAACAACACTCAAAACACACACCAATCATCATTATAAACTTCATTCATATACCAATTTATCAAATCCCCAAATTTCATTAAACTCAACCCTTATTCAACAATTCATCATCATCTTCACAAATAATCATATTATCATCATCCAATTACCAAATCAACACATATATATACTTAAATCTTTCAATATCATCATCATCACACATCAACCATACCAAACCCAACTCAAACAATGAAAATAAATTTAAAGAAATAAATACTTACTTGAATCCTTTATCAAATCTTCATCTCTATCATCAAATCTCTTGAATTCCTTAAGAAATTTGGTAAGAAAATCACATCTTTCTCTCTTTCTCTCTCTCTCTCTCTCTCTCTCTCTCTCTCTCTCTCTCTCTCTCGGCCAAGAAGAACGAAGAAGACGAAGAAGGAGTAGAAGGAAGAAGAAGTTTCTACTTCTTTCCTTTGTCCTTATCCATATATATATATATATAATAATAATAATAATAATAATAATAACAATAACAATAACAATAACAATAGTAATAATAATAATAATACTTTAAATCTCCACCACATATTCTTTCTTTGATTTTCTTCTTCTCTTTTCTTTTTGTCTTTATTATTATTATTATTATTTAGTTATACAAATATATATACAACTCACTTATCCTTCACCATTATATATATCCCATGTATATGTGATGTATATGTATATGTCTTACATATATTATCCTTATATTTCACATATACACATATACATTAAATCCAAATACAACAACAATAACTCCAAAACTCTTAGGGTCTATTCCGGGATATTACAAACATCATACTAAAAACTAGTACAAAAATGATCTAAACACTGGGATAAATTAAGGCAGAGGAGTACACAGGCTATGTAAAAAAAATTACACAAGCTATGTAGTTGGTAGTTGTTCTTCTTTCCTTCACTTTTGCTCTTTTTTTTTTCTTCTAAACATCCTTGAGTTCTAAAAATGCTAAAATCACTAAATAAATAGATTAAAACTACCAAAATACATGAAAAAATAATAATTATCATAATAAATAAATAGCAATTTGAGGACAAAAACTAATAAAACAACTACCCCACACTTAAAACTTTGCTTTTCCTCAAGCAGATTTACATGGCATAAATTAAAAACTCAATTAACCTTAACTATAATTCAAAAATGAGAATGATAAAATGGATGTGTGGTCACACTAAGATGGATAGAATCCACAATGAGCACATTAGAGAAAAAGTGGGGGTAATACCTATTGAGGATAAGATAAGAGAGCATAGATTGAGATGGTTTGACCATGTGAAACAAAGACCTAGTGATACGCCGGTAAGAAAAATCTAACAAATTAGAGTAGCTATAGCTAAGAGAGGAAAAGGTAGGCCTAAACGGAGTTGGTCAAAGGTGGTCTAAAATGATCTTATGATGTTACTTCTGCCAGAAGAGATAACCCTAAATCATACTGAGTGGAAAAGAAGAATCCATATAGCCGACCCCAATTGACTTGGGATTAAGGCCTTATTGAGTTAAGTTGAGTTGAGTATGTTGTTATATGTAACTTATATTGACATATAACTAAATATATAATAGTTTCATACTCTTATTCTTTTAAATGTCAACATGTATATGTTGTTATATGTAATATATATTGATATATAACTAAATATATCACTTTTATACTCTCATTCTTTTGAAATTTAATATATATTATTATATGTAACATATATAGACATATAATATAACACCCTTGTTGTCCCAATATAGCCACAAAGAGGGGGGGTGAATTGGTTGATTTGAATAATTGAAGGCAATTTGAAAAATCAAAATCAAATCAAAACAAGAATAGTAGAAGTGAAGAATGAACACAAGAGAATTTATAGTGGTTCGGATTATATCAATCCTACATCCACTTCCTTAACAACTTGTTAAGATTCTACTAGTATTGAGTTTTTTTTTTTTACAAACTTAACTCTAACTTGATGTTTTCTCAAGTTCACACCAAACTTTACAATGGTTTAATATTACTCCTCACAACCATTACAAGAGTTTTCCTAGGCTCACTCTCACAAACTAAGTGTTTCCAAGCTCACACTCAAACTTATAATTTTGGTGTTCAATGCTCACATCTAATACTCTAAGAATCCAATTGTTAATTGTAGTAAATGAAAATGAAGGTACGTTGCTTGACTATTACAATAAAAAAATTACTTCTGAATAAGATGTTTCTAGGGGTATTTATAGCCAATTTGCTCCAACTAGCCATTATAAGTTATGTTATGTATTTTAGTAGGCTAGTTCTTGTGTTAACAAAAAACATTCCAAAGAAAGTAGCCATCCTGGTACAGAGGATTGTCGCCCAGATACTTTGGGTGGTCGTCCTTCACAGAGGGATGGTCACTCCTTTTAAAAATCATCCAACGGTCAAATGTGAGTACTCTGTTAGTGGAATCTTGCCTATGCTATTAATGTTAGGATGATCACCCAATGTTCAGGGATAGTTATCCTTTTTAAATTTGAAAGTGGCTTTACAATGGTGGTTCCACATTGCATTCCTTTATTAGATAAAGAAATGTTCTGCCAAAATATGAAAGGGGTGGTCATGCTAGTGCTGAATTTGCGGTCGGATTGGTGTCTCGAATAAAACTTCTAGGTGCACCCAAGGTCACAAACACTACTGCCAATCCATGAGATTTTCTCTAAAAATGAATGGATGGTTGCGACATGTGCTGGATGATCGCGACATAGTATAGAGAGACCACTCCTCAAACTGCGCCTGTCATCGCATTGCCTACTGTGATTGTTGGAGATTTGGTCACTTGAGGTGCAATCATCCCAACAAATGGACAGTCGTGACTAAGGTTATCACAGTTGCTAATGAGGTGGAGGCTCTGACTGCGAATGCTACTGTAACTCAACTTGTTCTTCAAATCTTTAAGGGCGGTCACCCTTTGGCCTGGTGTGACCCACCTTGTGCCCTGTTCTAGCAATGTATTGAGCAACCTATTCCTACATCGATTAACTTAAAGACGCATTAAATGAATCATTCAATTTGACTGCTAAAGATCAAAATTGAGATTATTTGGTTAACAATCTTCCCCTTTTTTACTTTGGCAATCAAATGGAATGATGATAAAAGATAAGCAAAATAATGTCAATCTTTGTTTAAGTTTTACGTCAATCGACTTGTTTCTTTTAATCTTTTTAATCTACCCCTAAATGTATGCTTTTTAATCAACTTATTGCAATTTAATTGTTGTTTTATTTAACCAATTGATCATCTTATTATTTTCATGCCTTATATCTTATTTTTCTAAATGCATCATCATCTTATCTTCTCTCCTTTTGACAAAGGCAAAAAGAGAAATGAAATTGAAGACATCAATAAAAGAAAACTAGATGTTCATTGATAAGGCATGAAGTAAAAAACATGAGAAAGAAAAGAAAACATAAAAACATGAACCAGCAAAACATAATCAGAAACATAAAAACATGGAAACAAGGAAAACTCAATCAGATTCTTCATCTTCATGCTCTTCTTCTTCCATAGGGGCCCTGTCCTTGTCAAGAGGAGTATGCATACTGCTACTAGAGCTAGTGCTAACATCATCTCCTAAGGATTCTTCTCCAAAAGGACTTATTTCATGATCACTTACATCCCATTTCTTTAAATCACATTGAGGCAACTCCATCTTGCCTTGCATCTCATAAAGATCATGGTGCATATGGGATGAGAGATCAATTCTCTTGTTCAAGTGCTAAAATCTCCCTTTTGATGTGAGCAAATTGCTTGGAGAGAGATTTGATAACTCTAAGGATGAGTTTGGTTGGAGAATTGATTTTACTAGGCTTGGAGGAAGAGGATTTGTGAGGCATTTCCATAACAACTTTTATAGATTGTCCTTCTCCCTCTATGGTATACCTTTGTCTCTTCTTATGCTTATCCACCAAACCATTTTTACTAAAAAGATAAACATAAGAGCCATCAATCTTCTCAACACACTCAACATGCTCTATGTATTCCATGGTGATGGCATTAGAGGATAGATCAAATGGATTCCTCAAGGTCGCTAGATTAAGGTCATTTAGCAAGCGAAAATGTCTAGGTATTTGGGCAATGTGTGAGGAAAGAAAGAAAGTTTCTGACTTAGTAGTGGCATGATGATAGAGGGTGTCTATCAAGAATTTTGTGGGTGAAGGCATATAGGAAAATCAAGTCCCTTTTGGTGACTTTCTCATTTCCATCAGCCCTTTGATGAATAGTATAGGTAATGATCATATGAAGCATCTAATAGGAGATGGATTTGATGTGTCTAGCTTTGGATTCCTTCACAAAGGACTTCTCTACTGAAATTTCTTGCCAAAAGACAGAGAGAGTAGAATTTGAGAAGGCAGTATCATTGTAGGATGTGGCTCCACCTATTGGAAAATCCCAAATTTTATCAAAATCTTCTAGTGTTAAGGCAAAGTATTGGTCAAACAATTTGAACCTAACCCCATACCATCCTAAGACTGAGTTTTCACTCTTCTCAATTTGAAGAGACATGTGAATTTCTCTACTAAGGCTAGGGTAACCTACCTCATTAGGAAAAACAAACCTTCTCCACCCAAGAACATCAAGAAATATGTCAATTTCATCCTTGATATTAAGGGCTCTAAGTATGCCTCCAAAAGGGCTCTTAGTTCCTTCCATCTTCTTCCTTTTGAGCATAACATATCTAATATCTTCTTTTGAAGTTGGGTGATGGGGTTTGAGTATTTTCTCACATCTGCTAGGTGGTGGAGGAGGAGGAGGAGCCTCTTTTTATTCTCCAATGACTATACCTGAAGGTCTCTTTCGCTTGCTCTTTCCCTTAGATGGAATTTTCTTCTTATGAGCCATTTGGTGTAAGAAGGATGAAAGAAAAGAGAAACAGAGTATGTTTTGGAGAGTGAGGGATTTTGAGATGATTCTTGTGTTTGAGGGAAGTTTATATGATAACAGTGATTAAAGAAGTATGTAATTGAAGTTTAGTGGTTTAAATAGAGAAATGATGAAGAAATAGCCGTTTATGGCTATTAAAGATTGGAAAAATGTGAACTAACACAATGCCAATGGTTAGAAAATAGTGCAGAATGTACAGGGTGTGACCACCTTTTTGCATAAGGAAGCCCACAAAAAGTAACAGAGTGACCTTTATACAGTGGGGTGCTCTCGCTACCTGTAAGAAGGCCTGTAATGGTCGAGAATTTTCAAATTCTTGCTACCATCCATCCTCTCTGCCTGACCGCTCGCTGAAAGGTCATCTGGGATGAGCACGCCCAGTGGACTTGCGATCCCAATTTATGGTAGGGTGACCGCACTGAACAAAGAAAAATGAATAGAAAGAGAGAATAGAAATAGGATTTGGTATGAATAATTTATGATCAAAATTGAATGTTTTTAATGATGATAAAGTCTTACATACAGATCAATATTTAACACACTACAACATTTATTTATTCAAGGAGCTTCCATCAATCATTCCTAAGTTATGCTTAATGAAGTTTAGTCTATCTTCATTTAAAGGTTTTGTAAAGATATCAGCAAATTGATTGTGTATATCAATGAATTCTAAGACAACATTTTGATTTTGTACATTATCCCTTAAGTAATGATGTCTAATATCTATATATTTAGACCTAGAATATTGGATTGGAATTTTGGATAAGTTAATGGTACTAGTGTTATCACACTTAATGGGAATATGATCAAAGACTTTTCCATAGTCAAGCAATTATTGCTTCAACTATAGAACTTGTGTGCAATGAAAATATGCTGCAACATATTAGGCTTCTGAGGTAGATAAAGCAATCAACACTTATTTCTTGCTAAACCAAGAAACTAGGCAATCACCAAGAAAATTACATGCCCTGGTTGTGCTTTTCCTATCCAAAAGACTACCATCATAGTCCGCATACAAAAAATCTAAAATGCCAAATGATGTATTTCTAGGATACCAAAGTCCTAGATGCAATGTACCATTCAAATATTTCAAAATTCTTTTAGTGGCATTCAAATGTGATTCTTTAGGACAAGATTGAAATTTAACACAAAAATGTACACTATACATTATATCAGGTCTAGAAGCGATTAAATAAAATAGTGATATGATAATACCTTGATATTTCTTCTCATCTACTACCTTACCACTTTCATCTTTGTCAAGTTTCAAGGATGTGTTCATAGGAGTCTTGCTAGTTTTACAACCATCCATTCCAAATTTCTTGAGGAGTTCCTTTGTGAACTTGGAGTGATTGATGAAAATCCCATCTTTACATTGCTTGATTTGTAGTCCAAGGAAGAATTTGAGTTCACCCATCATGCTCATTTCAAATTCCCTAGTCATACAAGAAGCAAATTCCTTGCATTAAGATTCATTACTAGAACCAAATATAATGTCATCAACATAAATTTGCACAATAAAAATATTATGCATTTTCTTTTTAAAAAAGAGTTGTGCCGACTTTCCCTTTTAAAAATTTATTTTCAAGCAAATATGCACTATGTCTATCATACCAAGCTCTTGGTGCTTTCTTCAATCCATATAGTGATTTGGTAAGTTTGAAAACATGATTTGGAAGTTTATAGTCTTCAAAATCAGGAGGTTGTTCAACATAAACTTCCTCATTGATAAAACCATTTAAAAAGGCACTTTTAACATCCATTTGAAAAATTTTAATGCTCATATGACATGCAAATGCAAGTAAAATTCTGATAGCTTCTAATCTAGCTGCGGGGGCAAATGTCTCATCATAGTCAATGCCTTCCTCTTGATTATAGCATTTGGCTACCAATCTAGCTTTATTTCTAGTAATGAGACCATTTTCATCTAGCTTATTACTAAATACCCATTTACATCCTATAATTGGATGGTCTTTAGGTCTAGGAACAAGTTCTTACACATTATTTCTCTCAAATTGGTTGAGTTCATCTTGCATTGCAATCACCCAACATTCATCACTAAGAGCCTCCTCAATAGTCCTTGTCTCAATTTGAGAAACAAAAGCAACTTTAACATATAAGTATTTAAATTTGGATCTAGTAGATACTCCCTTTGATATTTCACCAATGATGAGTTCTTTTGGATGATCTTTCTTGTATTACAAATCTCTGGGTAGCTCTTGAGTCTCCTCTATTTGTTCCTCATGATTATCCTTTGGAAAATCAATTATTTCTTGTTATTCAAAAGTACCTATAAAATCATCAAGAGCACTACCTTTCCTTTGATCAAGTTTAGAGGATTCATAAAAAAAAAAAAAAACATGCATTGATTCTTCAACTACTAAAGTTCTTTTGTTAAATACTGTATATGCTTTGCTAAATGATGAATATCCTAAAAATATGCCTTCATCCGATTTGGATGAGAATTTTTCAAGATTAGCCTTGGTATTCAATATAAAACATTTGCATCCAAACACTATAAAGTATGAAATTTTAGGTATTCTTCCATTCCATAGCTCATAAGAAGTTTTGTTTATCAAAGGCCTCTTGTAAACATGATTTGAAATGTAACAAGCGGTATTAATGACTTCCGCCTAAAACTAAGATGGTAAATCATACTCATTAAGCATTGTACTAGCCATTTCAACTAAAGTTCTATTTTTCCTTTCAACCACACCATTTTTTTATGGTGTTCTAGGAGCCAAAAGGTTGTGTGAAATACCAAATTCATTGTAAAAGTTTTTAAAATTTTCTTTTTCAAATTCTTTGCCATGATCACTTGTAATAGATATGATCACATAGCCTTTTTCATTTTGACCTCTTTTTGTAAATATTTTCAAGTAGTTGAAAGCTTCATTCTTTTGAGCTAACAAATTTACCCATGTAAACCTCGAGTAATCATCAACAAGTAAAAATGCATATAGCTTGCCACCTAAGCTGGCAATTCTATTTGGTCCAAACAAATCCAAGTGAATGTGTTCTAAGGGTCTAGATGTACTTGCAATATTTTTAGATTTGAATGAACTTTTATGTTGCTTACCAAGTGACAAGGTTCACATGTCCTACCTTTGTCAAATTTAACTTTACGGAGACCATCAACTAATTCTTCTTTACTAATGCATTTTATATAATCCATGCGAGCATGTCCTAGCCTTCTATGCTATAACCAAGCATCATTATTAATGGAAATCAAACATTCAAATGCATTATTGGAATGTATGTCAATTTTATATATATTGCTAATTCTAAGTCATTTGAATGCAATTTCACCATTTGAATTTGTGACTTTACATCCTATAGAGTCAAAGCTTATATTAAATCCTTTATCACATAGTTGACTTACACTAAGAAAATTATGCTTCAACCCATCAACAAGCCATATATTTTTCATTAAATTTTTACTAAGCATGCCAATAAAACTAATGTCAATAATTTTACCTATAACATTGTTTCCAAAAGTAACATTACCTCCATGCTTGTAGGCGAGTGCTATGAAAAACTTTCCATATCCTGTCATATGCCTTGAGCATCCACTATCCACGAGCCAAGTTCTTTCATTGATTGTAGATTTTAGGCATACCTACAAAATAATAGTGTTCATCTTCTTTAGGTACCCAAATGAAGTTACGTCCCTGGGGGTTAGTTGTTGAAGGATTCTCTAACTTGAGATGAGCCATCCTAATGTAGTAAAATGCGGTCTTATATCCAAATTTCATACAATATGTGCATTGATACAATGTTCTATACATATGCACTTTTCTATTGACATTCAATGAACCATGCACACAATTATAAGTATGAGCATGTTTTTGTGAATTTTTGTGTTTATATACATGTCTAGCATACATGAATGCATGATTTGCTCTTGGAACTTTAATTCTAAAGTTTTCTAAACCTAATCTAATCCTTTTAGGATTTTTAGGTTTAGTTTGTGCATTAGTGTTCTTTAAAACTTCAACACTAGAGGTTTGAGTTGTAGATGCTTTTATAAATGTTGGTGTGCTAGATGTAGTATTGGATGAGCCATTGAATCCTAAAACATATTTTAAGGAAGGTGACCTTTGATTTTATCTAATTCTTTTTTTTTCCCTTTATGAAATTTTGAAATTGATTCTTTAAGTTTTTTAGTTCATGCTTTAAAATTTCATTTACCTTGATCACATTTTCTAAGCTATATGAATTTTTTTTTATTTCATCAATGGATTTTATCAATTTTTCATTTGAGGTTTTTAATTCTAATGTAGAATTTTTAAGCACACAAAATCCTTTTTTTAGCTTAGAGCATTTATCCTTATAAATTTTCATCTTAGACAAAATACTTTTCTACTCTAAGGTTCATATGTTCAATCATATCACTATCATGAAAGGCATCATTATCATTGTCATCATATTCAATTAGATTCAAGGATTGAGTACTTATCTCATTTAAGTCTTTTTCATCCTCAATAGCCATGAGACATAGATTGGTAATTCCTTCCTCCTCCTTTTCTTCATTTTCTTCTTCACTTGAGGAAGAGTCGTCTCATGTAGCTTCGAGTGATTTCTTCTTTTCTTTATGCCACTTCTTTTTATTTTACAACTTGAAGCAATCCAATTTGATGTGACTGGATTTGCCCCATTCATAACATTTCACTTCATTCTTTTTATCTTTATCTTTAAAGGAAGATTTAGAAAGTGTACCTTTGTTAGCTTGCAATCTTCTCTTTCTCTTCCAATCATTCATTCTCTTTGAAAACTTTGCATTTCTTCTTCATCATCACTATCTTCATTTCTTCAGTGCTCAGCTTCTTTGATTACCTTGAGAGCTATTGCTTCCCTCTTATCCTTTTTACCTTGTTCTTCTTCATTTTTGGTGTGCAATTCAAAGGTGAGTATTTTTGTAACAAGTTCATCAGTTCTCAAAGAGCTAAAGTCATGAGCTTCTTCAATTGAAGAAACCTTATATTCAAAGTTCATCTTTACACTAAGTGCTCTATGTTTTGATCAAATATGTATACATGTTTAGGTTAATTTTATTGCCTTTAAGTTAATTTTTCTTTTAATTTGTGTTTAAAGTTTTTTTGAAGTGTTTGATTTAGGTTGAAGTACAAAAGAATGGATTGATGGATCAAAATGGTGGAAAAACATGAGATACGGCCAAGACACTTCATGGCTTGGCCGTTTCCCTGATCAAATGCAAGAGGCATGAACTACTTACATGACACGGCCAGGTCAAGTTAGCTTGGCCGTGTCCCTTAGAAAAATTTGGCAAAGATAGACACATGCAAGAGACAGGGCCAAGCCATTGGTCGTGTCACATGACACGACCAAGGCCTTGGCCGTGTCCCATCTAAAGAACAAAATAAAGAGAAGAGACAACTGTAGACCCTTAATTTTTGGCCCAATCTAGTCCGATATTTTTTATAACAATCTAAAATAATTCTTGTGGTATTTATTTTATTTATTATTTATAATATTTATCTTTATAATATTTAATAGTTATTTTTAATAATAAAAATAAAAAATAAAAAATCGGACGGATCGGCGAGCGACGAGCTGCAAGAAAATTCGTCGCAGGCCTGGAGCTGCGGCGACTTGGCAAGCAGCGAATTTGCCGTAGGCCTGGACGTGCGGCAAATTGGTAAGCAGCCAATTAGCCACATACTTGGACCTGCACACGCCAGCAAGTAGTCCCAGCACCCAGCCCGATCCTCGCAGTAATTTTTGCCAGCGCAGCCCGCTGGTCCAGCAGCCCGTGCGCGCTGCCAATTTTTTGACCAAATCTTTTTTTATCCAGTTTTGTAATTTTTCCTAAGCAGTTGGTATTTCCTTATTAAAATAGGATTAGGTATTTTTTTTCCTATTAATACTAGCATTAAACACAAAAGAAGGGGGAGGCGATTTCTTAAAAAAAAACTAGGGACTGGAGAACGGTAACAAAAGAAAAGGGAGACAAAAAATACAAAGCAGAGAGCAACGAATCTGAAATATCAAATAGAGAAACAATCAACAAGGTAGTAGCTTAGCTCACTGTCTTGTTCTCAATTCAATCAAAAAATCCATAATTTCATTCAAATAATTTTGGTGTAGCCAACAAACGATGGTATGATTTAAATTAAATAAATACTATATGTGTTGATTGTTTTAATTATTGAATGAGCTTGTTCTTCATTTAGTTAAAGTTATAGTATACAAATTCTTCTAAAAATCAGATCATATGTTAGTTTATGTGAATTACAGATTATTGTTTCTATAAGTAATATAAATTATAACCCGTAGACTTGTTTAACACATATTGTTTATTCATTTTATCTTATGCCTATTTTATCAATACATCACTCGGAATCACACTAGGGTTTTCATATAAAACTTCACAGTAGCATCTACTCTCTTTGAACATATTCATAGTTCACATAACATATGAACTTTAATAAGTTTTTCATAAACACTAAACCCTAATTCGTCTAAAACCTTAAGCTGCAAACATTATTTTTTATAAATACCGAACTTTAATTTATTCTTTCTAAAAAACCCTAATTTCAGGATGTTAATCCCAAAACCCTAATTTTGATTGAAAGAACCCTAATTTCATGATGTTAATCCCAAAACCCTAATTTTGATTAAAAAACCCTAATTTAAGATACCCTAAATTTATACATTTATTACTTTATTTAATTTTAAATTAGATTATGTAGTTTATTATATATTTTGATGATTGATTTATTTAAATTTTGATATTTGATTTGTTTATTATGAATGGATGTTTACTTTTATTGATTTGTTTTGATTTCAAAACTTTGTAAGAGGTATGTTTCCATATGTTAGGTACCTTATGTATTAAGCATCATGTAATTTAAACTGCTTTTATATTTTGGACTAATGTAAAGGACATGTTCCCACCTTTCAGTGGGTGTCCTATTTATTTTTAGACATGGACTATGTAAGGATATGTTTCCATCCTCTGATGGGTGTCCATTTATTTGTTTTGTTTGGATATTGCTTTGATTTTAATATAACGATGCTTTATTTTAATTGTTGCATGTAGTATGGATAAAATTGTTATATTTAAGAATTTTATAATATTAGGACCTGCAAAAGAGGCTAGTTCCAAACCAATTAGGGGGTTGGGGTGTAGACCCTCAATTTTTGACCCAGTCCGGTCCAATATATTTTATTTAGTCCAAAATAATTTTTTATCTTAATTAAATAATTTTTTCTTTAGTATCTAATTTTTATTAATAAAAAATAAAAATAAACAAAAAAATCAAAAAATAAAAATAAAAATAAAATCGGCAACGAAAAAATCATCACCGAAAGTCAGCGGGCCCATGGGCATTTCGCCTGCAGGAGCTTCCTGCGGGCGAAATGGCCCGCAGGCCTGTGTCACCCTCAGCTGCCACAGCCAGCTGCGGCAGCTTTTTTGCCAGCGCAATTTTTCTGCAGCAGTTTTTTTTTGGCAAAGAAATTTTTCGACGCAAATTTTTCGAAACCTAATACAATTAGGTTTCAGTTTCCTTTTCTTATTAAATATTTTATGCCGTGAGTAACTAGGAAAAACCATGAAAAAACTTCTATAAATAAGGAAGCAGAGAGAGGGAAAAGGGGATCAGAAAAATTGGGACGAAATTGGAGATTTTGAAACCGAATTTGTGAAGGAAAGCAGTGGAACCAAGCTGATTTTGTGAGAGAGCCAAAAAACAATTCAAGCAATTCATCAAAGGCATCAACTGCCTTTGTTTTTGTTGATCCAAGAAGTAATTTTTTGGGTGTAACTCACGAACCAAGGTTTGAGCTCTTAAATTATTTTTTTTTGTTTTATCATAGTAGCTTAATTCATGAAATTGTGTCTTTCAAAATTAAAAAAACCTAGAACTTTAATTTAGTTTTCCTAATGTTAAAAACCTTTTTTCGTTGGTTTATTTTCCAAAAGACATAAAATTGTTATTTTTACTTCTTCAAAACTCCAAAACCCTAATTTATTTTCCAAATTATCAAAACCCCTAAATTATATTCCGTTTCTTTCCAAAAGCCTTAAAAACTACCTTTTTGCTTTTAAAAAAACTTTAAATCGTTTCTTTATTTTCATAAAACCTCATAAAAGTATCAAATTGATTTTCAAACCCTAAAAGCTTCATGCATCACTGAAAACCCTGATTTTAAAACACTAAACCCTAACTCAACTCCAAACCTAAAATAATAAAACCCTAGCCCTTTAAAGCCTTAAACCCTAATTTTTTTATAAGCCCTAAACCTTTAAAACCTTAAAAATCATATAAAAACAAATATATTAATTTTACACAGTAAGCTTGAAATCATCATTTAAAACCACAAATCAAAAGTATTTTAAAATTTTCAAAACCCTAGTTTCATGATTTCACCATTCAAACCTTAATTTGGTTAATCAAAAAGTCTTACCAACCTTTTATAACATAAAATTCTTAATCTATTTTATTTCTTTTAAAGTCACAGTAGCCTACTTCTATAAAATCCAAAACCCTAAACACATGAAATAAAGGACCCAAATGGAAACAGTAGTTGTAATTTAGATTTTTATTTGCCTTATACAATTTTATATTTGATTATACTTTAATTTATTTTATATGCTTTAATTTATTTAAGTTCAATGCTTGGTTTATTTAATTTGTCGTGGATGGGTATTTTACATTTTATTGATGTTTAATACCTTTGATGAATATTTTATTTATGATGAATGGTTATTTACTTTTATCAATTTATTTAGACTTCCAAATGTTGTAAGAGGCATGTTTCCACTTGGTGGGTACCTCATTAGTTAAATGTCATGTAATTTAAACTGCTGTCCTATTTTAGAACCAATGTAAAGGGCATGTTTCTACCTTTTGGTGGGTGTCCTATTTAGGCATGGGATGTAAGGACATGTTTCCATCTTCGGATGGGTGTCCATTTATTTATTTGTTTTGCTTGGACATTGCTTTGATTTTAATATAATGATGCTTTCTTTTTATTGTGTAATATGGATAATGTTGTTATACTTAAGAATTTTATAATATTAAGACCTGTAATGGAGGCCGGTTCCAATGAACCGGGCATTTTGGGGGTGCTGGGCCATTTCTCACCTTCCCCACACGTACCCAACTTTTCGAACCCATTAAGGGGTCGGGGATTCCTTAGGAATCGAGTTATCCACCCCTTTCTTTTTTTCCTGCCCATCCGGGTGGCAACTCCATTTTCTCCAGACTTAGGTCCGTGTTATCTAAGGTCCCAAGCCTAAACAGTGCCGAAGTCGCAAGAACCATTCCACAGGGAGTGGGGGCAAAAATCCCAGCTCATAGTGGCAACTCCACTGGGGATAAGAGAAGTTGATTCCGTTGGTCTTTATATTATTCTATTCTTTCTTATAATGACATTATCCATTGCATCATTTAGATTGCATCGTGTGCGTGAGTTGGGACGCCAGTGTTACCTGTGTTGTGTTATGTAAGGGATACCATACTTTCACTCAAGGTATGGAGATAGAGCATGGCATAACCACTCATAGCCTTGTACCTTTTGGTATATATTTGCTATGGGAACCTAAGCCTTTTAACACAAAGACTAAAGCTCATGTAATTGTCCTAGTTACTTTCCTTAGGTTTTACCCCAAATGCATGTTGTTTGACTATGGTTAATTTATCTTGGCTTAAATTATGGCTTATTTGGTTTGTTCTTTTTCTAATATGACCTAAGTACATTGTAAGCTCACCAAAGCTATTTTCAAAATTTTTCAAGATGGTCTTTGGGCATAAAAATTTTCTAAAAACATATCAAAAATTCTTTAGCTCATGGCCCAAATACTAAGCCCGAAATCTATTTTTCTAGAATCTTTTTATAATGGGCTTAGAAACAAAATTGTTTTTATCCAACCTGTCCTTACAAAGAGCTTGCAAAAATATTTAGGTCAATTAAGAAATACAAAAAATCAATTGTGGGCCTAGTTTACACTAAGAATAAATTAATCATGGGCTTGTTTTTAGCATGAACCATTAGTTACTCTTTTCAAGTGAGAAATCTATCTCTTAATTTAGTTTTAATCCAATATAGCATAATATCTATTTTGGTTGGATAATTGGATTAAAACCTAATTAATGGAAATTATTATGAGCTGATTTCCATTTTTGAAAATATAACTGTTGGTTGAAACGTCCGAGGGAATTATTTGAAAATAAGATGCCCTATGTTGGTATTTTGTTAACCATATACCTATGAAAAGAGACTCGCCATTTGTATGTGGATGTTATAAGGTTGGAAGGAACATCCTATTCGTCCTTGTTTTTCTATTGTTTGTGCATACATGCATACGTGCATACATTTGCATCTCATATCATTGATCCTCTCTGGCTCACAGCCCTGGATTATAAAAGTTCAAAAGCTTATGACAATCCGACCTACGCCAGAGATGAAGTATCTAGCAATGACTCAATCACTTGCTCACCAAAAGCAATGGAGCCCGAACAAATTCAAATAATGGTGGATGAAGCCCTTAATGCCAAAATGGAAGAAATAAAAGAGGCCCTAGCAGAGACCATGAAGAACCAGTTAGCTGCAAGTTTAGGAAACAATGTCTAAGCATTTGCTAGCACCAAGAAAGGCAAGGGGAAGACTAAAGTTGATGAAGTAGCTTTTGATGATGATAAGGTAATCATTGATGATGATGATTGGGCTCAATATTACCAAGATCTTCAAGACAAGAAAGAACCGAAGGTTGTTGAGAAGGCAACTATTGAAAAGACCGAGACATCCGATGTTGAAAAGATGATTGCTGATTTAGAAAAGAAATTTGAGAAGAAGCTGAAAACCAAAAAGAGGTCCGAGATTGATAAGCTATTTGAACAAGATGAAGAAGTCCCGTACAAGTTAAAGATGCCATCCTTTGCAAAGTAAAATGGCACCGGAAATCCTCATCTCCATGTGAAGCAGTATATCACTGCCATACAGTCTGCGTGAGATACTAAGGCTCAAACCCTAAGGTACTTTATGCTCTCATTGGACCCTGTTATCCAAAACTGGTTCAATACCTTAGATGATGGAACACAAAAGAGTTGGGATCTACTTTACAAAGCCTTCATCCAACAATATGGATATAATGTGGAGTTAAAAGTTACCTTAGTGGAAGTGGAGTCCATTAGGCAAAGGCCAAATGAGAATTTTGTGGACTATATGAAAAGATGGAGAAACAAGGCTGCTTTGCTCAAGAAGAGGCCCGATGAATCCGATCAAATAAGGATGATTGTGAGAGGGGTTTTGCCTAGCCTCCATGAGAAGATGTCTCATACATTCATCCATGATTTCAAAGAACTTCTCCAAGATGGTTTGCAAATTGAAGAGTGGGAAAGGGAGAAGAATCATTTTTCAATAAAAAGGAATGAGAAAGGGAATTACCAGTCCGGAAATCAAAGCACACAAAAAGAGGTTGATGTTAATGTAACCGGTCAAGGAAATAAAAGACAATTCTCAGAATTGGGGAAACCTCTATCTTAGGTTTTTAGTAAGTTGCAAAAGAAAGGGTTGTTGCAACCATTAGCTCCTCGACCAATACATAATCCACTGCCACCAAACTTCAATGCCGAGGCCTTCTGTCAATTTCATCAAATGCGAGGGCATAAAATGGATAAATGTGCTCGTCTAAGGCATGAGATCCAAGACCTAATTGATAGTGGCAAGCTACCCGAGCAATATAAGCCCAATACCAAGAACAACCCTTTGCCTAAATTTGGAAGAGTGCCACCACTAGCAACCATTATGGTGGGAAAAGGATTGGAAGAAGATTTTGTTTTATCATCCTTTCAAAATGGAAAAATTGAAGATGTGAAAGGAGAAGAAGCTTAACTCAACAAACTTCCCTTGGGTTGTTTGTTTCTTTTATTTTATTTTCTTTAATGTTTAATTGGAACAATCTTGTTTTTCAAATTTAAAGTTGCTTAAAATAAATTACTTTAATCAAAATTTTTGTTGGTCTTTGTTCATTTTGGTGCTCAACCAATGAGGAATCTAGCTTGATGTTTATAAATTAATGTGTATAGGCATCATGACTTGAATGACTTTACTAGGTGAGGGAATTGCTATATAGCATTGAGTTGTGTATGCTTACTTAGAGAGGGCTCCTACATAATTACTTTTGTCTTGGTCCTAGTCAGTCTTAGAACATGCTTTGACAAACTTTTGAGGCAAAATTGAACTCTGCTTATTTAAGGGAGAGATGATCTAGGCATTGTTTGACAAGCCAACAACTTGTATCCACCCTATTAAATATCAATCCCTAGTTGTCCCTTTAAGCCTTCATAAAATTTTAGCTTTATTTTCATTGGCATAAAACCCCAATAACCTACCCTGAGCTGTTGTGATACTTTTGACAAGTCTTATGATCACTAAGGTGTAGAGACAAGAAGATCAAAGAAAGCAATAATTAGTCTAGATTTTGAGGATTGGTTGAAGTTCTCAATACCATAAGGTAGTTGAAGTTTTCTTAGTATTTCCAATATCAGAATAACAAATGATTTATCCCTGTTAAAGAAGATTTATGCTACTCCACTCATCCATTATTGGAAGCCCAAGTTGATACAAACAAGACAACTCTTTTAGAGCTAGAACCAAAAAAAAGAGAAAAACAAAAGAAAAACAAAAGAAAAAAGAAAAACAAAAGAAAAAAAAAAGAAAAAAGAAAAGGAAGAAAGATAAAACCTAAAAAGGTGGTTCAAAAAGCCAACTGAGTTCTCTTTTACCTAAGACATCCAAAGGTTGCCATTTGGTTTATAAGGATGGATTGACTTGAATTGGTCCCAACACAACCAAAGATTCAATCAAAATCAAAGAAAAAGGAGGAAGATCATCCAGTTCTTGAAAGTTCTATACTTGATAGTCCTACAAGAAAGAAGGACAAAATGATAAAAGAAAGGGAAGAGTAAGGAAAGAGAAAGAAAAGGGAAGAGTAAGAAAAATAAAGAGGAAAGAAAAGGGAAAAGAAGAAAAGAAACAAATTTGGGAA
Source organism: Garcia nutans (assembly GCA_947685225.1). Lineage (NCBI taxonomy): Eukaryota > Viridiplantae > Streptophyta > Magnoliopsida > Malpighiales > Euphorbiaceae > Garcia > Garcia nutans. The sequence goes on from CANTUV010000044.1 coordinate 26,589,435, forward strand.
CCAAGCTTTTTGCAAGGGCAAAAACTGTCCTAATCAAGATCCAGATTAATGCCAAGAAGATAGAAGGAATTTGGAGTCTAGCAAGATTGCCCCCAGCTGCCTAAAGTTCAAACAAGAAATTTGTAGTGTGAGGGTTTGTCCAATGTGTCACATCAGCTCCTATCTCAAAATGGCCTTCATTTAACCCATGTCCCTTATAGACCCCATTTCAAGCCTATCAAAGACCTGTTGATCTCTCTTGGTAGTTAGAGTCTATTAGTGAAGATAGTTTGGATAAGCATTCATATGAGATAGACAGTATTTAGTCTCAAATGAGACCTTTGGCCGAGTAATGTGTATGTGCCTATCTGAAGTGCAACAGTTCTTGCTTAAATAGAAATGATTCTCGAGTTTAGTACGGTAACTAGGGTTGTCATGTTATAGATATGTTAATTTGGAAAATCAAGTCCTGAGGTACATTGACATTGATTTGGCAAAGCCAACATTTGATATCAAAATCAAAGTTCAAAAAAAAGTGTTTTGTCATACAAAGCCTTCAAGTTAAGGGAAGTATGTTGAACCTCCAAAGGATACATTGGGCAAAGGGAATGATTACTGGCAAAGTTATAAAGAAGCTATCAACTAACATGCTGAAACATAGTTTGAAATAGATAAATCCCTGACTCTACTGCTTGGGGTCTCCATTATTCATATTTTCAACATCTTAAAGATAAAAGCCACAAATGCAAAGCTTTCGATCATTCCAATGCAAGACTTGAACAAGAGTCAAAACAAAACCAATAAGAACACTTCTGCTGATCACCTCGGTCTGTGAGTCGATGGAACAACTGTAAGTATTATTCATGCATATCATGCATACATTGAGCATATCACATCACACTTTCTTGTCTTGTGTTGTCTATTCCTTGGCAAAATGAACAGCAAACACCCTGTGAAGTAAAGAATCAAAAGAAGATATCAAATCAGGGGGGCATAGAAAGCCCATTGCTTGAGAAAGCTCCAGTAATTTTGCAAAGAGAAGAAATGTGTGCTTGTGCGAAGAACTAGACAACAACAACATCAATCAGAGTCCACATAGAAAACTCATGGGTTTGAGCCTACACAGGGGGCAAAGTTTCTCCTTTTCAATTTTTTGAGTTTATATATAAAACATTTTCAAAATCACTTGCAAATATCTCACCACGCAGGGGGAAAAGGAGAGGATATGAAGGCTAGCTAAAAAGGGCTGAATTTTTTGCAAAAGTGCAAAGGAAGAACAAAAAAGAATGGAATAAAAGAAAAGAAAATTAGAATTCTCAAAAGAATGAAGATGCAAAAGACAAAAGATCAATCCAGCTAAAAGAGCTGAAGCAAGGGTGAAGACCCGATCTCAAAGGATGAAGATCCATTTAAAAAGGTGAAGACTCGATCTCAAAGGATGAAGATCCATTTTCAAGGGTGAAGACCCGATCTCAAAGGATGAAGATCCATTTTTAAGGATGAAGACCCTGTAATATCCCAAAATGTGCCCTAGAAGTTTTGGTATTATTGTTATAATTGGATTTAATGTATATGTTTCTTTGGAAAGAGAAAAGAATTATAGAGAGAGTGTATATGTTGTGTATATGAAAATATATACAACATATACCCAAGTCAAAGTCAAAGAAAGTTAATGGAAGGAGATATTTATGTTATGATTTATGGAATTAATTAATAAGGAAATTATGAATGCATGAGATTAATTTGGATTATTTTAATATTAAAATGACTTGGTGGAGGTTTAAAGAGATAAGTGTTTGACTTGTTGTCTTCATTTCTTCTCCATTTCCTTTTCTTTTCCTTTGTTGGCCGGGCATCATCAAGACAAGAGAGCAAGAGAGAGTTTTGTGTTCCAAGCTCAAAGTTGAAAGGTGATTCAAGTAACCAAGTTGGAAATTTAAGAAGTTTCATCATTGTTGGTAAGTTCTCTCTTGATTTCCTTTGTTTTATTTGGAGTTGTGTTTGAGTTTGATGGATTATTGTTGATAGTAGGAGTGTGTTTGATTGTGGTGTGTTTATGAGTGTTTGGATTCTATTGATTTTGGATTTTAGGGTTGGTTTGAAGGAAAGAGTAAGTTTGTTGGAAGAGAAAGTGTTGTGGGTGTGTTTTGAGTTTGTGGTGATGATTTTGATTTGTGTTGGATGTATGTTTTGAGTTGTTTTGGTGTTTTTGCAAGTTTGTTATGGTTCTTGGGTATGTGGAGCTAAGTTTGTTTAAAGTGGATTTTGGTGAAAGGAAGTGATTTGTTGGATAAAGTGTTGTTGTGGCCGGAATCTGTATTTTTGGCCTGACACGCCCTTGAGCACGGCCAGATCTTTGGACGTGTTGATGGTTCTGTGTTTTGGATGGGTGACACGATCATTAACACGCTAGTGTTGTTGGACGTGTCATAGCTACTGTGATGTTGGAGAATTGACACGGCCATGAGCATGCTCATGTTGTTGGACGTGTCAATGTTTCTGTGAGGCAGAATGTATTACACGTTCAGTGACACGCCCGTGGTTCTGAGCATGTCAAAGCTTCTGTGTTGTGGAGTTAGGGCACGGTCAGAGACACGCCCGTGTTGTTGAGCGTGTCATGGTTAGAGTTTGCCCTAATTAGATTGTAGTCTTATTATCTCTTGTGTATCTTTGAGTAAGTGTGTTATTCTTTTGGATTAGGTTGTGAAGAAGTTGAATTGCCCTAATTCAAGTGGTGGAGAATTCTTGGAGAAGGGAAGTGTATAGATTTGTGTGAGTGGTGCTTAAGGTAAGTACAAACTACATGATTGCATGCATTTACTTGATTTTGATACTTAACATATTTGATTGTACATATGTTAAGTAATTTATTACATTGTTAATTTATGTTACAAATGTTATGAATGGTATAATGAAATGTAAAACCAATGTGGTTGGTTATAATGATGTAAATGAGATAGTTGAAGCATGTTTGCTTATATGATGATGAAATGAAATATGAAATATGAAATGTGAAAGATATGATGATATGATAAATTGTTTTAATGTGATTTGAGATAATATGAGAAATGAGGCCATAATTGATGGCTATAGTAATGCAAATGAAATATACTTGGGGGCATGGTTGCCTATCCAATTATGAGAAATGAAATGAAAAGAAATTTATAAAGAGATAAATGAAATGATTGTGTGCCTAATATGTTAATTCAATTTTCAGAGTGCTGAGTTTGGCGGCATGCCTATGAATCACTGGATAGGTGAAAAGACCAGGTCGTAAGCCAATTCCAGTTGAAAAATGTGAAATGATAAATGTGATGTTTTTGGGGTGAAAAGACTGGGTCGTAAGCCTCAAAAACAGTAACAGTCTAGCCGGGTTGAGGATTTCCTCGGTTTTAATCGGGTTGAGATCCAAGAGACTGGGTCTGTTACGCTATCCATGGATAGAGATATATATATATCGCCTTCGGGCTTGATGATTGTGATTATGGACCAAAGCAGTAACTCTGAACTTTGAATAACATATTAGATTCTTTTTGGGCCCATGCTTGTGTTTGTTTAAATGTGATTCTTGAATAATGAAACTATGAAAATATATCATGATGTGTAATTTATATATGGATGTGGAATTGTGAATATTACTTCATGAAACATGATAGTGTGACATTGCATTGAAGCATAATATTTTTGTAGTTTGTACCACTAAGTCGTTGGCTTAGCGCGATTGTGGTTCATCGCGTAGGTAACAGGGAAGAACCGGAGAGTTCCTCTAGGCCAAGTCGAGTCTAGATTTTGAGGTGTTGATAGTGGAGCTTAAAGATCAAAGACATACTGCCAAACATGTATATATTTTTTTATGTTTTGTAAAACTTGAGTTTTGATGTATATGAATTTGAAAATATTTGTTATATTTTCTGTTGCGTTTTGAATAAACATTTTGTCTATTGTGTTTTCTAAATTTTCTTAAATGTTTTAAAATTGTTCATATTATATTAAAGGGATGGTTTGTGTGTTTTGTGAACCGTGGCATTTCTATATTCAGTATACGTATATTACGATCGTATTAGCATGCTGTGTACGTATACGGGGTATAGGGGTGTTACAGACCCGATCTCAAAGGATGAAGATCTATTTTGAGGGTGAAAAACCACAATGCATAGAATAACCGGAGCAGTCAGATTTCTCAAATGATAAAAGGTCAGTCAAACTCAATCTCGGGTCCAAGCACCCTGTGAGCGGGGATTTTCACCCCCTCTCCCGGTGGAATGGTTCTTGCTACTTCGGCAATGTTTAGGCTCGGGGCCTTAGATAACACGGACCTAAGTCCGGAGAAAATGGAGTCGCCACCCGGATGGGCCGGGAAAAAAAGAAAGGGGTGGATGACTCGATTCCTAAGGAATCCCCAACCCCTAATGGGTTCTGAAAGTTGGGTTTATGTGGCGAAGGCGAGAAATGGCTCAGCACCCCCCACAATGCCCGGTTCATTAGAACCGGCCTCCTTTACAGGTCTTAATATTATAAAATTCTTAAATATAATAACATTATCCATATTACACACAATAATTAAAAGAAAGCATCAATATATTAAAATCAAAGCAATGTCTAAATAAAGCAAATAAATGGATATCCGTCCAAGGATGGAAACATGTTCTTACATCACATGCCTAAATAGGACACCCACCAAAAGGTAGAAGCATGCCCTTTACATAGGTTCTAAAATAGAAAAGCAAATTAAATTACATGATGTTTAACTAATGAGGTACCCACTAAGTGAAAATATACCTCTTACAACTTTTGGAAATCTAAATTAATTGATAAAAATAAATAATCATTCATCATAAATAAATCATTCATCAAAGCTATTAATAAAAATATAAAATAAACATCCATCCATGATAAATTAAATAAATCAAGTAATGAAATTAAATTAAAGCATAAGAGATAAATCAAAGTATAATCAAGTATAGAATTGAATAAAGCAAATAAAAGTTCAATTATAGCTACTGTGACTTTTTGTGGAATTAAAATAAATTAGGGTTTTAAGTTTTAAAAGGTTGGTAAGACTCTTTGATTAACATTTGTGGTTTTAAATGGTGATTTATTGTGTTTTTAAGCTACTGTGTAATTTTGAAATATTTATGTTTTTATGTTTTTTGATGTTTTAAAGGATTAAAGTTTTTAAAGGTTTAAGGTTTAAGGTTTTAATGGAATTAAAGCTTAATATTTTAGGTTTAGAAGTTGAATTGGGGTTTTAGTGTTTTAGAATTTGGGTCTCGGATGATTTGTTGATTTTAGGATTTGGAAAAACAATTTGATGATTTCATGAGATTTTATAAGTTTAAACCAAACAAATTAAAGTTTTTATAAAAAAGAAAGATTTACATAATTAGAAAAAGTATTTTTAGGGTTTTTATAAGAAAACAGAATATGTTTTAAGAGTTTACATAATTTGGAAAGTAAATTGGAGTTTTGGGGTTTTGAAGAAATAAAATTAATAACTTTAAATTTTTTGGGAAGTAAAGCAACAGATTAATGTTTTTAACTTTAGAAAAACTAAATTAAAGTTCAAAGGTTTTTAATTTTGATTTCATAGATTTTCTACTGTGTAAAAACAATTAAAGAAAATCAATTAACACATACCTTCCTTTGATGATTTCTCCAAAAACAATTCTTCTTGGATGAACTAGCTCCAAAGACAAACCTTTTTTGCCTTTGAATTCTTAAATCGTGATGCTTCCCCTTTAAAAATCAATTTAATTGAATTATTGTTTTTCCTTCCTTGATTTGGTTTCCAATTTTCCAAGCTACTGCCAATTTTTTGCCACCTCCAATTTGGTTGCCTTTTGGTCCTTATTTATAAGGGTTTGATGTAGTTTAATCCTAATTAGCTAAGGCAAGTAATATTAATAAAAAAAAAAGAAACCAAAACCTAATTGAATTAGGTTTGAAAAATTTGCGTCGAAAAATTTGCGTTGCCGAAAAAAAACTGCTGCTGAAAAACTGCGTTGGCAAAAAAATCTGCCGCAGGCCGTAAGCTATTTCGCAGGCAAAAAATTTCTGCGTGCGAAATAGCACAGTGATTTCGCCCGCAGGAATTTCCTGCAGCCGAAATGCCCACGGGCCTGCGCGATGATTTTTTAGTCGCCGATTTTTTCGACTCCAATTTTTATTTTTATTTTTAATTTTTGACTTTTATTTGTTTATTTTTTACTAATAATAAAAATTAGATACTAAAGCAAAAATTATTTAATAAAAATTATTTTGGACCAATTAGACAACAAAAATCATTTTAAACTAAATAAAACATATTGGACCGGATTGGGACAAAAATTAAGGGTCTACAGTTTGCCCCCTGCTTGAATGATCTGAAACATTAGTGAAAGAAAGTGAAAAGTAATAAGACTTAATTTTTGATGAAACAGTTGAGGTTTTGGGTTTTGGACCCGGTTTGTGTTCTGAACTCAAGGATAATTCTAGGTTATGGACCTAAGGAAAATTTGGGTTCTGGACCCGGTTCAAGTTCTGGACTCAGGATAATTCTAGGTTCTGGACCTAAGGAAAATTTGGGTTTTGGACCCGGTTCGAGTTCTGGACTCAAGGATAATTCTAAGTTCTGGACCTAAGGAAAATTTGGGTTCTAGACCCGGTTCTAGTTCTGGACTCAAGGATAATTCTAGGTCCTGGACCTAAGAAAAATTTGGGTTCTAGACCCGGTTCGAGTTCTGGACTCAAAGATAATTCTAGGTTCTCGACCTAAAGAAAATTTGGTTTCTGGACCCGGTTCGAGTTCTGGACTCAAGGATAATTCTAGGTTCTAGACTTAAGGAAAATTTGGGTTCTGGACCCGGTTCGAGTTCTGGACTCAAGGATAATTCTAGGTTCTGGACCTAAGAAAAATTTGGGTTCTGGACCCAATTTGAGTTCTGGACTCAAGGAAATTCTAGGTTCTGGACCTAAGAAGAATTTGGGTTATGGACCCGGTTCGAGTTCTGGTCTCAAGGATAATTCTAGGTTCTGGACCTAAGGAAAATTTGGGTTCTGGACCCGGTTCGAGTTCTGAACTCAAGGATAATTCTAGGTTCTCGACCTAAAGAAAATTTAGGTTCTAGACCCGATTCGAGTTCTAGACTCAAGGATAATTCTAGGTTCTGGACTTAAGGAAAATTTGGATTCTGAACCCGGTTTGAGTTCTAGACTCAAGGATAATTCTAGGTTCTGAACCTAAGGAAAATTTGGGTTCTAGACCCGGTTCGAGTTCTGGACTCAAGGGAGATTATAGGTTCTGGACCTAAGGAAAATTTTGGGTTCTAAACTAGACTCGGATACTCGATCCTAAACTAGACTCGGATACTCGATCCTATCTGGATTCGAATACTCAATCCTAAACTGGATTTGGATACTCGATCCTAACTGGATTTGGACACTCGATCCTAAACTGGATTGGGATACTCGATCCTAACAATATTGGGATACTCGGCCCTAAATTGATTTGATTTGGGTACTTGGACCCAAGATTGGGCACTTGGATCGGAGATTGGGCACTTGGACCCAAGATTGGGTACTTGGACTCGAGCTTGAATTGATTTGGGTACTTAGACCAGAGATTAATTTGATTTGGGTACTTAGACCCGAGATTGGATTTGATTTGGGTACTTGGACCCTAGATTAGATTTGATTTGGCTACTTGGGCCCGAAATTGGGTACTTAGACCCGAGATTGGGTACTTGGACCCAAGATTGGATTGAATTTGATTTGGGTACTTGGACTCGAGATTGGGTACTTGGACTAGAGATTGATTTGATTTGGGTACTTGGACCCGAGAATGGGTGCTTGGACCCAAGATTGGGTACTTGGACCTGAGCTTAAATTGATTTGGGTACTTGCACCCAAGATTGGTCACTTGGACCCAAGATTGGGTACTTGGACCCAAGATTGGATTTGATTTGGGTACTTGGACTCGAGATTGGGTACTTGGACCCATGATTAGGTACTTGGACCCGAGCTTGAATTGATTTGAGTACTTGGACCCGAGATTGGGTGCTTGGACCCGAGATTGAATTTGACTAACCTTTTATTAGTTGAGAAGTATGACTGCTCCAGCTGTTCTATGCATTGTGGTTTTTCACCCTCAAAATGGATCTTCATCCTTTGAGATCGGGTCTTCATCCTTGAAAATGAATCTTCATCTTTTGACATCGGGTCCTCACCCTTGCAAATGGATCTTCATCCTTTGAGATTGGGTCATTACCCTTGAAACATGGGTCTTTATCCATTGGAGGTTGGGTGTTTACCCTGGCTTCAGGTCTTTTAGCTGGATTGGTCTTTTGTCTTTTGCATCTTCATTCTTTTGAGAATTCTAATGTTCCATTCTTTTGTTCTTCCTTTTTGCAAAGATTTAGCTATTTTAAATTGAACCTTATATCCTTTCCTTGCCTCCCTGTGTGGCAAAATATTTGTAAGTGAGTTTTAAAATATTTGGTATATAAACTCAAAAAATTGAAAAGGAGGAACTTTGCCCCCTGTAGGCTCAATCCAAATATTTTATCCATGCAAGCTGTGATTGATGTTTTTGCTTTCTAGTTCTTCGCACAAGCACATACTTCTTCTCTTTGCAAAATTACTGGAGCTTTCTCAAGCAATGGGATTTTCATGCCCCCTTATTTGACATCTTCTTTTGATTCTTTACTCTGCAGGGTGTTTGCTGTTCACTTTGATAAAGAATAAACAACACAAGACAAAAAAGTGTGATGTGATATGCCCATGTATGCAGGATATGCATGAATAATATTTACAGTTGTTCCATCGACTCACAGACCGAGGTGATCAACAGAAGTGTTCTCATTGGTTCCTTTTTGACGCTATTTTAAGTCTTGCTTTGGAATGATCAAAAGCTTTGTATTTGTGGCTTTTATCTTCAAGATGTTGAAAACATGAGTGGTGGAGACCCTAAGCAGCTGAGTCAGGGATGCATCCATTTCCAACTATATTTCAGTATGTCTGTTGGTAGCTCCTTCATGGCCTTACCAATATTCATCTCCTTTACCCAATGTGTCCTTTGGAGGTTCAACATACTTCACTTAACTTGAAGGCTTTGTATGACAAAATTTTTTTTGAAATTTTTGAATTTTCATTTTGAAATCAAATGTTGGCTTTGCCAAATCAATGTCAATGTACCTCAGGACTTGATTTTCCAAATTAACATATCTATAACATGAAAACCCTAGTTACCATACTAAACTCGGGAATCAATTCTATTTAAGCAAGAATTGTTGCACTTCAGATAGGCACATGCACATTACTTGGCCAAAGGTCTCATTTGAGTTTAAATGTTGTCTATCTCATATGCATGCTTATCCAAACTATCTCCACTAATAGACTCTATCTACCAAGAGAGATCAACAGGTCTTTGATAGGCTTTGAAATGGGGTCTATAAGGGACACAGGTTTAAATGAAGGCCATTTTGAGATTGGAGCTGGTGTGACACAAAGGACAAACCTTTGCACTACAAATTTCTTGTTTGAACTTTAGGCAGTTGGGAGCATTCTTGCTAAACTCCAAATTCCTTCTATATCTTCTTGGCATTAATCTGGATCTTGATTAGGACAGTCTTTGCCCTTGCAAAAAGTCTAAGACCCAAATTCATTTCTTTTCTTCTTCTCCCTTTTCTTTATTTCTCTTACTCTTCCCTTTCTTTGAGCATTTTATCATTTTTGTCATTCTTTGTAGGACTGTCAAGTACAAAACTTTCAAGAATTGGATGGTCTTCCTCCTTTTTCTCAGATTTTGATCGAATCTTTGGTTGGGTTGGACCAACTCAAGTCGAACTGTCTTTATAGACTAAATGGAAGCCTTTGGTTGCTTTAGGTAAAAGAGAACTCAGTTGGCTTTTTGAACCATTTTGGGTTTTCTTTTCTTTTCTTTTTTTTTTAATTTTTTTTGTTTTTTTTTTGTTCTAGCTCTAAAAGAGTTATCTAAATTGTACTAGCTTGGGCTTCCAATAATGGATAAGTGGAGTAACATAAATCTTCTTTAACAGGGATAAATCATTTGTTACTCCAATGTTGATGTTGTCTTGGAGATATTAAGTGAATTTCGACTACCCTTAAGGTTTTGAGAACATCAAATATCCTTATTGTCTTGAAAACATCAACTATCTTTATGGTCTTGAGAACTTCAACTATCTTCATGATATTGACTAATCATTGCTTTCTTTGATCTTCTTGCCTATTCATCTTAGTGATCATAAGACTTGTCAAAAGTATCACAATAGCTCAGGTAGGTTATTGGGGTTTGTAAGCCAATGAAAAGAAAGCTATAATTGAATTTCTTCTTTTCCTTCCTTGATTTGGTTTCAAATTTTCTAAACTACTCTTGGATTTTTGGCTCCCTCTAAATTAATTGCCTTTGATCCTTATTTATAGTGGTTTGAGGTTGTTTATTCCTAATTAGCTAAGGTAAGTAATATTAATAAAAAAAGAAACCAAAACCTAATTGGATTAGGTTTCGAAAAATTTGCGTCGAAAAATTTGCGCTGCCAAAAAAAACTGCTGCAGCTGGCTGTGGCAGCCCGCGTGGAGCAGGCCCATAAGCTATTTAGCAGGCAGAAAATTTCTGCATGCGAAATGCCCACGGGCCCGCGAGAAAATTTTTTCGTCGCCGATTTTTCCGACTCCGATTTTTATTTTTGACTTTTATTTGTTTAGTTCTATTTTTTATTAATAAAAATTAGATATTAAAGCAAAAATTATTTAATAAAAATTATTTTGGACCAATTAGACAACAAAAATCATTCTAGAAAAAATAAAACATATTGGACCGGATTGGGTAAAAAATTAAGGGTCTACAGTTTGCCCCCTGCTTGAATGATGGGAAACCTTAGTGAAAGAGAGTGAAAAGCAATAAGACTTAATTTTTGATGAAACGGTTGAGGTTTTGGGTTCTCGACCCGGTTCGAGTTCTGGACTCAAGGATAATTGTAGGTTCTGGACCTAAGGAAAATTTGGGTTCTGGACCCGGTTCGAGTTCTGGACTCAAGGATAATTGTAGGTTCTGGACCTAAGGAAAATTTGGGTTCTGGACCCGGTTCGAGTTCTAGACTCAAGGATAATTCTAGATTTTGGACCTAAGAAAAATTTGGATTCTGGACCCGATTCGAGTTGTGGACTCAAGAATAATTCTAGGTTCTGGACCTAAGGAAAATTTCGGTTCTGGACCCGGTTCGAGTTCTGGACTCAAGGATAATTCTAGGTTCTCGACCTAAGAAAAATTTGGGTTCTAGACCCGATTCGAGTTCTGGACTCAGGGATAATTCTAGGTTCTGAACCTAAGGAAAATTTGGGTTCTGGACCCGTTTCGAGTTTTGGACTCAAGGATAATTCTAGGTTCTCGACCTAAAAAAAATTTGGGTTCTGGACTCGGCTCGAGTTCTGGACTCAAGGATAATTCTAGGTTCTCGACCTAAAGAAAATTTGGGTTCTGGACCCTGTTCGAGTCTGGACTCAAGGATAATTCTAGGTTCCCTACCTAAAGAAAATTTGGGATCTGGACCCAGTTCGAGTTCTGGACTCAAGGATAAATCTAGGTTCTGGACCTAAGGAAAATTTGGGCTCTGGACCCGGTTCGAGTTCTGGACTCAAGGGAGATTTTAGGTTCTGGACCTAAGGAAAATTTGGGTTCTGATCCGGTTTGAGTTCTGGACTCAAGGATAATTCTAGGTTCTGGACCTAAAGAAAATTTAGGTTCTGGACCCGGTTTGAGTTCTGGACTCAAGGATAATTCTAGGCTCTAAACCTAAGAAAAATTTGGGTTCTGGACCCGATTCGAGTTCTGGACTCAAGGGAGATTCTAGGTTCTGGACCTAAGGAAAATTTGGGTTCTGACCTGGTTTGAGTTTTGGACTCAAGGATAATTCTAGGTTCTGGACCTAAGGAAAATTTGGGTTCTAGACCCGGTTTGAGTTCTGGACTCAAGGGAGATTCTAGGTTCTGGACCTAAGGAAAATTTGGGTTTTGGACCCGGTTCGAGTTCTGGACTCAAGGATAATTCTAGGTTTTGGACCTAAGAAAAATTTGAGTTTTGGACCTGGTATTGGGTAATTGGACCCGAGATTGATTTGATTTGGGTACTTAGACCCGAGATTGATTTGATTTGGGTAGTTGGTCGCGAGATTGATTTAATTTAGGTACTTAGACTCAGGATTGCATACTTGGACCCTAGATTGATTTAATTTGGGTACTTGGACCCGAGAACGGATACTTGGAGCCGAGCTTGGGTACTTGGACCCGAGAATGGGTGCTTGGACCTGAGATTGAGTTTGACTGACCTTTTATCATTTGAGAAGTCTGACTGCTCCGGCTGTTTTATGCATTGTTATTCTTCACCATCAAAATGGATCTTCACCCTTTGAGATCGGGTCTTCACTCTTAAAAATGGATCTTCATCCTTTGAGATTGGGTCTTCACCCTTAAAAATGGATCTTCATCCTTTTAGATCGAGTCTTCACCCTTGAAAATGGATCTTCATCCTTTGAGATCGGGTCTTCACCCTTAAAAATGGATCTTCATCCTTTGAGATCGGGTCTTCACCCTTAAAAATGGATCTTCATCCTTTGAGATCGAGTCTTCACCCTTGAAAATGGATCTTCACCCTTTGAGATCGGGTCTTCACCCTTAAAAATGGATCTTCATCCTTTGAGATCGGGTCTTTACCCTTGAAAATGGATCTTCATCCTTTGAGATTGGGTCTTCTTTATTCTTTGAAGATGGGAGTGACACGGCCAGTGGCTTGGCCGTGTCTCCTGGGTGTGTCAGCTTCTGTGTTTTTTTCTTTGGTTCTTCTTTATTCTTGGCTTAGGATGGGACACAGCCAAGCTTGTGGTCGTGTCATGTGACACGTCCAGTGGCTTGGCCATGTCGCTTGCCAGTGTCACCTACTACTTCCCTTCTCTCTTTGCTTGGTCTTTCTTGGCTTTGCCCTTTAGGTGAGACACGACCAGTGGCTTGGCCGTGTCTCCTGCTCGTGTCATGTTATGCTAAGATTTCCTTTGAGGTGACATGGCCAAGCTTGATTTGGCTTGGCCATGTCTTGCTTGATCCATGTTCTTCTTTCCTTGTTTTGATCTTCCAAGGGATTTTTTGCACTTTAACCACTTTTCCCTTGCAACTGCTTTTCCTTTTTTCTCCAATTTTGATTGGATCTTATATCCTCTCCTTGCCCCCTAAGGATTTTTTCTTTCATGCAAGCTTTAATTGATGTTTTTCTTATCTAGTTCTTTGCATAAGCACGCATTTCTTCTCTTTGTAAAGCGACTGGGGCTTGGCTTTTCATTCCCCCTTGATTCAATATCTTCTTTTGATTCTTTAATTCACAGGGTGTTTGCTGTTCATTAAGACAAGAAAGTGCGATGTAATATGCTCATGTATGCATGATATGCATGAATAATACTTACAGTCGTTCCTTCGACTCACAGACCGAGGTGATTAGCAGAAGATGTTGAAAACATGAGTGGTGGAGACCCTAAGCAGCAGAGTCAGGGATGTATCCATTTCAAACTATGTTTCAGCTTGTCAGTTGGTAGTTTCTTCATGACCTTGCCAATAATCAATTTAACATACTTCCCTTAACTTGAAGGCTTTGCATGACAAAACACTCTTTTTTTTTAAATTTTTTTTTGAATTTTAATTTTGAAATCAAATGTTGGATTTGCCAAATCGATGTCAATGTACCTCAGTACTTGATTTTTCTAAATTAATATATCTATAACATGACAACCCTAGTTACCGTACTAAACTCGACAATCATTTCTATTTTAGCAAGAACTATTGCACTTTAGATAGGCACATACACATTGCTTGGCTAAAGGTCTCATTTGAGTTTAAATATTGTCTATCTCATATGCATGCTTATCCAAGCTATCTCCACTAATAGACTCTACCTACCAAGAGAGATCAACAGGTCTTTGATAGGCTTGAAATGAGGTCTATAAGGGACATGGGTTAAAGTGGAGGCCATTTTGAGATTGGAGCTGGTGTGACATAATGGACAAACCCTCACACTAAAAATTTCTTGTTGGATCTTTAGACAGTTGGGAGCAATCTTTCTAGACTCCAAATTCCTTCTATCTTCTTGGCATTAATCTGGATCTTGATTAGGACAGTTTTTGCCCTTGCAAAAAGTTTAAGACCCAAATCTGTTTCTTTTCTTCTTTTCCCTTTTTTCCTCTTTATTTTTCTTACTCTTCCCTTTTCTTTCTCTTTCCTTACTCTTCCCTTTCTTTTATCATTTTGTCCTTCTTTCTTGTAGGACTATCAAGTACAAAACTTTCAAGAACTGGATGGTCTTCCTCCTTTTTCTTTGATTTTGATCGAATCTTTAGTTGGATTGGACCATTTCAAATCAAAACGTCCTTATAAACCAAATGGAAGTCTTTTGTTGGCTTAGGTAAAAGAGAACTCAGTTGGCTTTTTAAACCATTTTGGGTTTTCTTTTTCATTTTTCTCTCTCTTTTTTTTTGTCTTTTTCTTTTCTTTTGTCTTTTCCTTTTCTTTTGTCTTTTTTTTTGTTTTCCCCTTTTTTTATAGGCCAAACTGAGTTGTCTTTTTTGTACCAACTAGGGCTTCCAATAATGGATGAGGGGAGTAACATAAATCTTCATTAATAGGGATAAACCATTTGTTACTCTAATGTTGTCTTGATATATTAGAGATATTAAGTGAACTTCAACTACCCTTATAGTCTCGAAAACTTACCCTTATGGTCTTGAAAACATCAACTATCTTTATGGTTTTTTAACTTCAACTATCCTCATGATCTTGACTAATCAATGCTTTCTTTGATCTTCTTGCCTATTCATCTTAGTAATCATAAGACTTGTCAAAAGTATCATAACAGCTCAGGGTAGGTTATTGGGGTTTGTAAGCCAATAAAAAGAAAGCTAAAATTTTATGAAGGCTCAAAGGGAAAAATAGGGATTGATATTTAATTGGGTGGATACTAGTTGTTGGCTAACCAAAACAATGCGTAGATCATTTCTCTCTTAAATAAGCATAGTTCAATTTCACCTCAAAAGTTTGTCAAAGCATGATCTAAGACTGACTAGGACCTAGAAAAAGGTAATTATGCAGGAGCCCTCTCTAAGTAAGCATACACAACTCAATGCAATAGAGCCATTCCCTCACCTAGTAAAGTCATTCAAGTCATGATGCATAAATATATTAATTCATGAATTATCAAGATATATTCCTCATTGGTCGAGCACCAAAATGAACAAAGACCAACAAAAATTTTGATGAAAGTAATTTATTCAAACAACTTTAAATTTGAAAAACACAATAGTTCCAAAATATTAAATAAAATAAGATTGAAAAGCAGCATTCAAGCTAAGGAAAGTTCATTGAGTTAGGCTTCTTTTCCTTTCACATCTTCAACATTCCCATCTTGAAAATAGGATAAAACAAAATCTTCTTCCAATCCTTTTCCTACCATAAAGGTTGCTGGTGGTGGCACTCTTCCAAATTTAGGCAAAGGGTTGTCCTTGGTATTGGGCTTATCTGGCTCAGGTAGCTTGCCACTATCAATCAAATCTTGGATGTCATGCCTTAATCGGGTACACCTATCAGTCTCTTGTCCTTGAGTTTGATGAAATTGACAAAAAGCCTTAATATCAAATTTTGGGGGTAATGGACTAGGTAAAGGTCGAGGAGCCAATGGTTGTAACAACCCTTTCTTTTGTAGCTTATCAAAGACCCAAGACAAAGGCTTCCCCAAATCTGAAAACTGCCTTCTATTTGCTTGACCGGTTACATTAACATCAACTTCTTTTTGTGTGCTTTGATTGTTAGGCTAGTTGTTCCCTTTCTCATTCCTTTTTATTGAAAAGCGATTCTTCTTCCTTTCCCACTCTTCAATTTGTAGACCAGCTTGGAGAAGATCTTTGAAATCACGGATGAGTGTGTGAGACATCCTCTCATGAAGATTAGGTAACACCCCTCTCACAATCATATTTATTTAATCGGATTCATCAGGCCTCTTCTTGAGTAAAGCGGCCTTGTTTCTCCATCGCTTCACATAGTCCACAAAATTCTCATTTGGCCTTTGTCTAATGGACTCCACTTCCATTAAAGTAACTTTTATTTCAACATTATATTCGTATTGTTGGATGAAGGCTTTGTAAAGTAGATCCCAACTCTTTTGCGTTCCATCATCTAAGGTATTGAACCAATTTTGGATAACAGGGTCCAATGAGAGCATGAAGTACCTTAGGGTTTGAGCCTTAGTAGCTCGAGCAGACTGCATGGTAGTGATATACTGCTTCGCATGGAGATGAGGATTTCCGGTGCCATTGTACTTAGCAAAGGAAGGCATCTTGAATTTATAAGGGACCTCTTCATCTTGTTCAAATAGTTTGTCGATCTCAGACTTCTCTTCGATTTTCAGCTTCTTCTCAAATTTCTTTTCTAAATCAGCAATCATCTTTTCAACATCGGATGTCTTGGTCTTTTCAATAGTTGCCTTCTCAACAGCCTTCGGTTCTTTCTTCTTTTCTTAAACCTCTTGGTAGTATTGAGCCCAATCATCATCATCATCAATGATCACCTTTTCATCATCAAAAACCACTTCACTAACTTTGGTCTTCCCTTTGTCCTTTGGTTTCTTAGTGCTAGCAGATGCCTCGGCATGGTTTTCTAAGATTGCAGTCAATTGGCTCTTCATGGTCTCAGCTAGGGCCTCTTGGATTTCTTCCATCTTGGCTTTGAGGGCCTCATCCACCATCCTTTGAATTTGTTCGGGCTCCATTGTTTTAGGTGAGCAAGTGATTGAGTCATTGCTAAATACTTTGTCTCCGGCGTAGGTCAGATTGTTGTAAGCTTTTGATCTTTTGTAATCCAGGAATGTGAGCCAGAGAGGATCAATGATATGAGATGCAAATGTATGCATGTTTGCATGTATGCACAATCAACCAATAAACAATTGTAATTAGGATGATCCTTCCAACCTTATAACATCCACACACGAATGGCGAATCTCTTTTTCCTAGGTATATGGTTAACAAAATACCAACATGGGGTATCTTACTTTCGAATAATTCCCTCGGATGTTTCAACCAATAGTTATATTTTCGAAAATGGAAATCAATCCATGATAATTCCCATTAAGTAGGTTTTAATCTATTCAACCAACTAAAGTAGCTTTTATGCTATGTTGGATTAAAACGAAATTAAGAGGTTTATTATAAATAGATTTCTCATTGGAAAAGAGTAACTAATGGTTCATGCCAAAAACAAGCCCATGGTTAATTTATTCTTAGTGTAAACTAGGCCCACAATTGATTTTTGGTATTTCATAATTGAACTAAATATTTTTGCACTCTTTGTAAAAAATGGTTGGGTGAAAATAGTTTTGTTTCTAAGCCCATTGTAAAAAAGGTTAGAAAAATGGATTTTGGGCTTAGTATTTGGGCCATGGGCCAAAGAATTTATTTATCTATTTTTTAGAAAAGTATTATGCCCAAAGACCATCTTGAAAAAATTTTAAAAATAGTTTTGGTCTTTTGGATTTTAGAGAAAAGTTTATTTTGAGCTTACAATATACTTAAGTCATATTAGAAAAAAGAACAAACCAAATAAGCCATGATTTATACTAAGATAAACTAACCATAGTCAAACAAACATGCATTTGGGGTAAAACCTAAGGAAAGTAACTAGGCCAATTACATGAGATTTAGTCTTTGGGTTAAAAGGCTTCAGTTCCCATAGCAAGTATATACCAAATGGTACGAGACTATGAGTGGTTATGCCATGCTCGATCTTCATAACATAACACGGGTAACACGGGCATCCTAACTCACGCACACGATGCAATCTAAGATGATGCAATGGATAATATCATTATAAGAAAGAATAGAATAATATAAACACCAACGGAATCAACTTCTCTTATCCCCATTGGAGTCGCCACTGTGAGCGGGGATTTTCTCCCCCACTCCCAGTGGAATGGTTCTTGCGACTTCGGCACTGTTTAGGCTCGGGACCTTAGAGAACACGGACCTAAATCTGGAGAAAAATGGAGTCGCCACCCGAATGGGCCGGGAAAAAAAAAGGGGTGGATGACTCGATTCCTAAGGAATCCCCAACCCCCTAATGGGTTTGGAAAGTTGGGTACGTGTGGGGAAGGTGAGAAATGGCCCAGCACCCCCACAACTCCCAATTCATTGGAACCGGCCTACTTTACAGGTCTTAATATTATAAAATTCATAAATATAATAACATTATCCATATTACACTCAATAATTAAAAGAAAGCATCAATATATTAAAATCAAAGCAATATCCAAACAAAGCAAATAAATGGACACCCATCCAAGGATGGAAACATGTCCTTACATCACATGCCTAAATAGGACACCCATCAAAAAGGTAGAAACATGCCCTTTACACAGGTTCTAAAATAGAAAAGCAAATTAAATTACATGATGTTTAACTAATGAGGTACCCACCAAGTGGAAACATGCCTCTTACAACTTTTGGAAATCTAAATTAATTGATAAAAGTAAATAATCATTCATCATAAATAAATCATTCATCAAAGCTATTAATAAAAATATAAAAAAAAATCCATCCATGATAAATTAAATAAACCAAGTATTGAAATTAAATAAATTAAAGCATAAGAAATAAATCAAAGCATAATCAAGTATAGAATTGAATAAAGCAAATAAAAGTCCAATTATGGCTACTGTGACTTTTTATGGAATTAAAATAAATTAGGGTTTTTTGTTTTAAAGGGTTGTTAAGACTCTTTGATTAACAAAATTAAGGTTTGAATGATGATATCATGAAACTAGGGTTTTAAACACTTTAAAATACTTCAATTTGTGATTTTTGGTTATTGGGTTCCTAAGCTACTGAGTAAAATTTAGGTTTTTATGTTTTTATGTTTTTTAATGTTTTAAAATGATTAGGGTTCATAAAAATTAGGGTTTAAGGTTTTAGTTAGTGTTCATTATTTTGAATTTTGGAAGTTGAATTTGGATTTGATATTTTGGAAGTAGGGTCACGGGTGGTGAATAATTTTTAGGGTTTTATAAATCAATTTGATAATTTCATGAAGTTTTATGAATTTAAACAAATAAATTAAAGTTTTTATAAGTAGAAAAGATGTTTTAGAAGTCTTTTTAAATGAAATAGAACCTACTTTAAAATTTTAAAAGAAGCAGAATTTACATCTTAGTTTTGTTGAAAAATATTTTCAATTGGAGTTTTAAGGTTTTTAAGAAGAAAAAATAACAATTTTAAGCCTTTTGAAAGATAAACCAACGAAATAAGGTTTTTTTTTTTGTTTTAGAAAAACTAAATTAACACAATTAAATTTGATTTCATAAATTTGCTACTGTGTAAAAAAAAACAATTAAAGAAAATTAATTAACGCATACCTTCTTTTGATGATTTCTCCAAAAAAATTTATTCTTGGATGAACTAGCTCCAAAGATAAGCTTTTTTTTTTTGCCTTTGAATCCGCTAAATCGTGCTGCTGCTGTTCCAGAAAAGAGTTGAATTTAATTTCTTCTTTTCCTTCCTTGATTTGGTTTCAAATTTTCCAAACTACTCTTGGATTTTTGCCTCCCTCTAAATTAATTGCCTTTGGTCCTTATTTATAGTGGTTTGAGATTGTTTATTCCTAATTAGTTAAGGTAAGTAATATTAACAAACAAAAAAAAACCAAAACCTAATTGGATTAGGCTTTGAAAAATTTGCGTCGCAAAATTTGCGCTGCCGAAAAAACTGCTGTGAAAAAACTGCGCTGGCAAAAAAATCTGCTGAAGCTGGCTGCGGCAGCGCACGCGGAGCGGGCCCGTAAGCTATTTCGCAGGCAGAAAATTTCTGCGTGCGAAATAGCATAGTGATTTCGCCCGCAGGAATTTCCTGCGGGCGAAACGCCCACGGGCCTGTGCGATAATTTTTTCGTCGCCGATTTTTCCAACTCCGACTCCGTTTTTTATTTTTATTTTTATTTTTGACTTTTATTTATTTATTTCTATTTTTTATTAATAAAAATTGGATATTAAAGCAAAAATTATTTAATAAAAATTATTTTGGACTAATTAGACAACAAAAATTATTTTAGACTAAATAAAACATATTGGACCGGATTGGGTCAAAATTAAGGGTCTACATTATGTTTTTATGGTTTTTGATGTTTTAATGGATTAAAGTTTGGAAAAAATTAAGGTTTAAGGTTTTAAAGGAATTAAAGCTTAATATTTTAGGTTTAGAAGTTGAATTAGGGTTTTAGTGTTTTAGAATTTGGGTCTTGGATGATTTTTTTATTTTAGGATTTGGAAAAACAATTTGATGATTTCATGAGATTTTATAAGTTTAAACCAAAAAAATTAAAGTTTTTATAAAAAAAGAAAGATTTACATAATTAGAAAAAGTATTTTTCGGGTTTTTATAAGAAAACAGAATATGTTTTAAGAGTTTACATAATTTGGAAAGTAAATTGGAGTTTTGGGGTTTTGAAGAAATAAAATTAATAACTTTAAATTTTTTTTGAAATAAAGCAACGGATTAATGTTTTTAACTTTAGAAAAACTAAATTAAAGTTCAAAGGTTTTTAATTTTGATTTCATAGATTTTCTACTGTGTAAAAACAAATAAAGAAAATTAATTAACACATACCTTCTTTTGATGATTCCTCCAAAAAAATTCTTCTTGGACGAACTAGCTCCAAAGACAAATCTTTTTTGCCTTTGAATTGCTTAAATTGTGATGCTGCCCCTTTAAAAATCAATTAAATTGAATTATTGCTTTTCCTTCCTTGATTTGGTTTCCAATTTTCCAAGCTACTGCCAATTTTTTGCCACCTCCAATTTGGTTGCCTTTGGTCCTTATTCATAAGGGTTTTTTGTAGTTTAATCCTAATTAGCTAAGGCAAGTAATATTAATAAAAAAAAGAAACCAAAACCTAATTGAATTAGGTTTTGAAAAATTTGCATCGAAAAATTTGCGCTGCCGAAAAAAAATTACTGCGGAAAAACTGCACTGGCGAAAAAATCTGCCGCAGCTGGCCGCGGCAACGCACGCGGAGCGGGCTTGTAAGCTATTTCGCAAACAAAAAATTTCTGCGTGTGAAATAGCACTGTGATTTCGCCCGCAGGAATTTCCTGCGGGAGAAAAGCCCACGGGCCCGCGCGACTATTTTTTCGTCCCCGATTTTTTCGACTCCGATTTTTATTTTTATTTTTATTTTTTGAATTTTATTTGTTTATTTCTATTTTTTATTAATAAAAATTAGATACTAAAGCAAAAATTATTTAATAAAAATTATTTTGGACCAATTAGACAACAAAAATCATTTTAGATTAAATAAAACATATTGGACCGGATTGGGTCAAAAATTAAGAGTCTACACACCCATTCTCGGGTCCAAGTACCCAATATCGGGTCCGAGTACCCATTCTCGGGTCCAAGTACCCAAATCAAATCAATATCTGGTCCAAGTACCCAATCCGGGGTCTAAGTACCCAAATTCAATCCAATCTCGGGTCCAAGTACCCATTCTCGAGTCCAAGTACCCAAATTCAATCCAAGCTTGGGTCCAAGTACCCAAATCAATTCTAATTTCGATTCCAAGTACCCAAATCAAATCAATCTCATGTCCAAGTACCCAATCCTGGGTCCAAGTACCCAAATTCAATCCTTGCTTGTGTAATATCCCTAAGTGTGCTTAGAAGTTATGATAATGTTGTTATTATTGAATTGAGTGTGTGATTGATAAGTGGTAATTATGTTGTTTGAAGAAAAGCATTGTGTAGAGTGAAGTGTATATGTTGTGTATATGGTCACATATATATAATATAAGTTGGTCAAAGGGCTTGGTCAAGGGAAGAGGATATTTTATTTGTGATTGTGAAATTACCAACATGGGCTTGTAAAAGACAAAGGTTTAGTTATATGGTTGAGGGTAGTTTAGTAATTTTCTTTTGGAAGGGTATTTAATGCCTATTGACTTTGTGTTTTCTTCATCATTTCTTCTTCTTCTTCTTGTTGATGGCCGGCTCACTCAAAGACAAAGGAAAGCAAGAGAGCAAGTGATGATTTTGGAATTTTAAGCTCAAAAGTGAAGGAAGATCTCAAGTATACAAGTTGGAATTTCAAGAATTTCATGATTTTAGTAAGTTTTCTCTTGTTTGCCTTTGTTATTTTTGAAGATGTGTGTGAGTTGAGTTAGGGTTATTGATAGTATGATTAAGTGTGTTGATGATTTGTTGATTAGAGTTGAAATTGATTTTAAAATAAGAAGTTAAATTGGTGTTGGTGATGGAAGAGTAAGAGTTGTGTTTAGTGAATATTTTTCTGTTTTACAATTAGTAAAGGCTGTGACTTGTATGATTTTTAATTAATTATAGAAAAATGTTCTTGAAGTGAATTTTTGATATGTTGTGCCTCTATGAGTCTAGAATGACTGAAAAATATGTTGATTCGATTTTGGAATGGTTATGAGTTTAGAAAGATTATTTTTATTAGACCTGTTCCAGCAGGTACCTTAACTGAGACAGCTATATTTCGGGATTTTTAATAAAATGTAGAAAAATCATATCCAATTGAATTTTGGATATGTTGTTTCTTAGTGAGTCTAGTATTTGAGAAAAATAATTTGGAACCACGTTGATTGAATTTGATTTATGGAATTCACAAAGTTCAGAACTGCTGCCAGGATGCAGGGCAATTGGGGCAGTCTGGTTAGGTGAACTATTTGACAAAGATTTTGTGTTCAGTTTGATCTGAAATTTTAAAGGAATGATTTTAAGATACAAAAATAAATTCTGTAAAAATTTTAGAATTTTTAGTCAAGTAGATTATTTTATACAATTTTTCAAAATAAGGATAAAATGGAGTCTAAAACCAGAATGTACTATTCATATGGTCATTTTGCTAATATTCCTTTTGGATTAGGTTGTGAAGAGGTTGAATTGCCCTAATTTGTGAAGTGAAGAACTAGTGAGTGGAGAAGAGTTTAGAGTGGTGTGAAATGTTATTAAGGTAAGTACCAATGTTGCATGATTGCATTGTTAATGCATATCACTAATGTATTTTGATGTGTTTATATCATTAATGATATGTATATATATAATTGTGTTATGGGAAAATGAAAGATGTGAATGATTTGATGAATATTAATGTATGAGAATACAATTGATTGAGTATAATTAAATAATGTTAGGTAAATTATTACATTGTTAATCTAATGTGACTTGTATAGTGTGAAAGAGAAGAGGATCATTCAACAAGGTATGAGCTATGCAAATTTATTATGATAAACACTTTTATGAAGAATTACTTTAATGTACTTTGTAATGTTATAGCAATGATGCTATATGTATAATGTGAATCATGTGATTGAATAATGATATGTTCATTTGGTTAATGTAATTGATGTTGAGTATTATAATGATGATGCACATGATACTATATGAACAATACTATGTTTTGTGTATTATGAATCTTGTGAATTGTATTGTGCTATATGAATAAGGTACTTTGTAATGTTATAGCAATGATGTTATATGTATCATATGGATTGAGATATGATATGTTGTGAAGCCATTGTAATTGGCCATGATGATTCAAATGTGAGATGAAGCCATTGTGATTGGCTATGATGATCTAATTGAAAGAAATAAGGCATGTTTGCCTAGATGATAATGAACATTGAGATTGAAATTGATAATGAAACAATAAGTGAAATATGTGTTTAATGTGTTATTCAATCTTCAGAGTTCTGGGTTTGGAGGCATGCCTATAAAATGAAAAAGGTAACAGTCTTGCCGGGTTGAGGATCTCTTCAAATTGAGTTGAATTGAGGTCCAAGAGACTGGGTCTGTTACACTATGAGAATTGTGAATATGAAATATATGATTGGTAACAGTCTTGCCGGGTTGAGGATCTCCTCATGATGAGTTGATGGTCCAAGAGACTGGGTCTGTTACACTATCCATGGATAGAAATATTGATATATGATGCCTATGGGCTTGATGATTATGATTATAGACCAAAGCAGTAACTCTGAACTCTGAATAACATAGTGGTGTCTGTTGGGCCCGAGTCTGTCTTTGTTGTCAATGTGATATACAAATGTTGAAAGAAGTGAATAATGAAATCTTTGGTATACTTCATTGGACATGTGATTGATGATATGTAATATGTGCATTGAAATATTGATTATGAGCACTAGTGATGAATCATCAATGTTGAATTGTGAATAAAGAAATGTTATGATTGGTATGATGTATAATGTGTGTATTAGCATTGATTGTGAATTCAATTGATGAATTGTGGTTGATGACAATGATTGTCTTAATTGGAAATGTGACTTATGATTAGTATGATGTATAATGTGTGTATTGAGATGTTGATTGTGAATATTAGTGATGGGTTGGACTTGGTAGAAATGTTATGTTTATATGTGTATAAGATATGAGATTAGTTGAAAGATATGAAAGGTGCAAATAAATAGGGATAAACTTAATAAGAACTAAAAGTATATGGAATTGAGATATCTTTATATGTTAGTGTTTCCATGATATATGTTTGTATTTTATATTTGTACTACTAAGCTTTCGAGCTTAGCGCGGATGTATTATCGCGCAGGTAGCTTGGTGGAAGATATGAAGTCTTTTGGTATGCCACGAGAAGAGTAAGATTTTGTCGAGACCAACTAGAGGGTAATGCATACATGTATCCACTTTAAGTATGTTATATTATATGTATAAATGAAGTTTTGATAAAGACAATAATTTGTAAGTGTTCTTTAAATTGACCTATTATGGTTTGAATTTTGTTACAGGTATTGAAAGGTAAAAAGAAAAGTGGCATCCTTATACTTTATATACTTACTGTATGTATACTAGGTACATGTATAGTATTTATATGGAGTATTGGGGTGTTATAGCTTGGGTCCAAGTACCCAATCTCAAGTCAAAGTACCCAGTTTAGGATCGAGTATCCGAATCCAGGTTAGGATCTAGTTTCCAAATTTCGTTTAGGATCGAGTATCCAAATCAAGTTATAATCGAGTATCCCAATCCAACTTAGGATCGAGTATCCAAATCAAGTTTAGGATCGAGTATCCAAGTCCAGTTAGGATCGATATCCCAATTCAATTTAGGATCAAGTATCCAAATCCAATTTAGGTTCGAGTATCCTAATCTAGTTCAGGATTGAGTATCCAAAGCCAATTTAGGATCAAGTATCCCAATCCAATTTAGGATTGAGTATCCAAATCCAATTTAGGATCGAGTATCCAAATCCAGTTAGGATCGAGTATCCCAATCCAGTTTAGGATCGAGTATCCAAATCCTATTTAAAATTAAATATCCAAATTCAGTTAGGATTGAGTACCCGAACCCAATATAGGATCGAGTATCCCAATCCAAATCCAGTTAGGATCGAGTATCCAAGTGTAGTTTAGGATTCGGTATCCAAATAGCTCAGGTCCCGAATCCAATTTTACCATTAGGTCCAGAACCTAGAATTTGTTTCTAAGTCCAGAACTTAGCTCGAGTCCCGAACCCAATTTTACCATTAGGTCCAGAACCTAGAATTTGTTTCTAAGTCTATAACTTAGCTCGGGTCTCAAACCCAATTTTACCATTAGGTCCAGAACCTAGAATTATTTCTAATTCCAGAACTTATCTCGGGTCCAGAACCCAAATTTTTCTTAGGTCCAGAACCTAGAATTTGTTTCTAAGTCCAGAACTTAGATCAGGTCCAGAACCCAAAATTTTCCTTAGGTCTAGAACCTAGAATTATCCTTGAGTCTAGAACTCGAGCCGGGTCCAAAACCCAAAACCTCCACCATCGCAAAAATTAAGTCTTATTGCTTTTCACTCTCTATCACTAAAGTTTCAGATCACTCAAGCAGGGGGCAAACTGTAGACCCTTAATTTTTGACCCAGTCCAGTCCAATATATTTTATTTAGTCCAAAATAATTTTTTATCTTAATTAAATAATTTTTGCTTTAGTATCTAATTTTTATTAATAAAAAATAAAAAAAAATAAAAAAAATAAAAAAAAATCAGCGACGTAAAAATCATAGGCCAAAAGTCAGCGGGCCCGTGGGCATTTTGCCAGCAGGAGTTCCCTGCAGGCGAAATGGACCGCAGGCCAGTCTCGTCCGCAGCTGCGGTAGCTTTTTTGCCAGCGCAATTTTTCCTGCGGCAATTTTTTTTGCCAGCGCAATTTTTCCGCAGCAGTTTTTTTTGCCAGTGAAATTTTTTGACGCAAATTTTTCAAAACCTAATACAATTAGATTTCGATTTCCTTTTCTTATTAAATATTGTATGCCGTGAGTAACTAGGAAAAACCATGAAAAAACTTCTATAAATAAGGAGGCAGAGAGAGGGAAAGGGGGATCAGAAAAATTGGGACGAAATTGGAGATTTTGAAACTGAATCTGTGAAGGAAAGCAGAGGAACCAAGCTGATTTTGTGAGAGAGCTGAAAAAAATTCAAGCAATTCATCAATGGCATCAACTGCCTTTGTTTTTGTTGATCCAAGAAGTAATTTTTTGGGTGTAACTCACGAACCAAGGTTTGAGCTCTTAAATTAATTTTTTTTTGTTTTATCACAGTAGCTTAATTCATGAAATTGTGTCTTTCAAAATTAAAAAAACCTAGAACTTTAATTTAGTTTTTCTAAAGTTAAAAACCTTATTTCGTTGGTTTATTTTCCAAAAGATATAAAATTGTTATTTTTACTTCTTCAAAACTCCAAAACCCTAATTTATTTTCCAAATTATCAAAACCCCTGAATTATATTCTGTTTCTTTCCAAAAGCCTTAAAAACTAACTTTTTGCTTTTAAAAAAACTTTAAATCATTTGTTTATTTTCATAAAACCTCATAAAAGTATCAAATTGATTTTCAAACCCTAAAAGCTTCATGCATCACCGAAAACCCTAATTTTAAAATACTAAACCTTAACTCAACTCCAAACCTAAAATAATAAAACCCTAGCCCTTTAAAGCCTTAAACCCTAATTTTTTTTATAAACCCTAAACCTTAAAAACCTTAAAAATCATATAAACATAAATATTTTAATTTTACACAGTAAGCTTGAAATCATCATTTAACACCACAAATCAAAAGTATTTTCAAATGTTCAAAACCCTAGTTTCATGATTTCACCATTCAAACCTTAATTTGGTTAATTAAAGAGTCTTACCAATCTTTTAAGACATAAAATCCTTAATCTATTTTATTTCTTTTAAAGTCACAGTAGCCTAATTTTATAAAATCCAAAACCATAAACACATGAAATAAAGGACCCAAAATGGAAACAACAGTTATAATTTAGATTTTTATTTACCTTATACAATTTTATATTTGATTATGCTTTGATTTATTTTATATGCTTTGATTTATTTAAGTTCAATTCTTGGTTTATTTAATTTGTCATGGATGGATGTTTACTTTTTATTGATGTTTAATACCTTTGATGAATGTTTAATTTATAAAATGGTTATTTACTTTTATCAATTTATTTAGACTTCCAAATGTTGTAAGAGGTATGTTTCCACTTGGTGGGTACCTCATTAGTTAAATATCATGTAATTTAAATTTCTTTCCTATTTTAGAACCAATGTAAAGGGCATGTTTCTACCTTTTGGTGGGTGTCCTATTTAGGCATGGGATGTAAGGACATGTTTTCATCTTCGGATGGGTGTCCATGTATTTATTTGTTTTGCTTGGACATTGCTTTGATTTTAATATAATGATGCTTTCTTTTTTATTGTGTGTAATATGGATAATGTTGTTATACTTAAGAATTTTATAATATTAAGACCTGTAATGGAGGCCGGTTCCAATGAACCGGGCGTTGTGGGGGGTGTTGGGCCATTTCTCACCTTCCCCACATGTACCCAACTTTCCGAACCCATTAAGGGGTTGGGGATTCCTTAGGAATCGAGTCATCCACCCCTTTCTTTTTTCCTGGCCCGTCCGAGTGGCGAATCCATTTTCTCCAGACTTAGGTCCATGTTTTCTAAGGCCCCGAGCCTAAATAGTACCGAAGTTGCAAGAACCATTCCACTGGGAGTGAGGACAAAAATCCTCGCTCACATGGGAATTCCTTAAAAATTGAGTCATCCACCCATTTTTTTTCCTGGCCTGTCCGGGTGGAGACTCCATTTTCTCTGAGCTTAGGATCGTGTTCTTTAAAGCCCTGAGCTTAAACAGTGTTGAAGTCGCAAGAACCATTCCACCAGGAGTGAGGGTGAAAATCCCCGCTCACAACAACATAGAGACAGTGGAGAACACATTCAAGAGACACGACCAAGCCACTAGTTATGTCACATGACATAGCCAGGGCTTGGTCATGTCTCACCTAGAGAAGAAAGAGGGCATAGTGGCAGCCAAGGACATGACCATATGGCTTGGCTGTGTCCATAGGAAAATGAGTGACACGGCCAAGTTACTCATGACTTGGCCGTGTCTTATGAGAATTCTTTCAATTTGTTTACACGAGATGGGGGAAACAGTGGGAGACAACAAGTGCTATCTTTTAAAAAGAAACAATAAAAGAAGAAAAAGGTTTCCTAATTCATGGGATGAAGATTTAAAAAATAAAAAAGTAGGGAGACAAAGGTGAGTGTGTGAGTTGGCAAGACATGCTTGATGTCATAAAAAATTTAAAAGAATTGAAAGTGGAAATATACATACACGTTGGGGATGGATTGAGAGGGCTTGGTCCTTGTTTTGTGCTTGGTTTTAGACAAGACACCTTCATCTTCATCTTCCATATTCATCTTCCACGTCTTCCACAGATAAGACTTAATCAAGTTTGGAGATTAAATTGGGTAAACAAACTCTTTAGAATATTAGGGTTTGATGAAAGCTTGATTGGAGTTGGAAGCTTGAGAGAGTTATCATTCCATCTTTCAAGAAGAGAGCCATTGATTGAAAAGGGCTTGGAAGTTGTTCATCATACATCAAGATGGAAGCTAGGAGGAAGACAAGTAGTTCAACTCTTGGTGTCTATAAGGGGTTTTTCATATTCTCTCTTTTAATCAATTTCTAGATTGTTTTTATTTATTAAAAACATTAATATTTCAATGGACAATTGTGATTTGATGTATATTGAGATGAATATTTGTATTAAATTAATGACGAGGAGCTAATTTACTCATGCCTAGGGTTTGTAGTAGATTTGATTGAATGACTTGATTTGATATTTCCATTAATATACCTTGTTATTAGTTAATTGTATTGGATTGAATGTTAGGTTGATAGATTAGCTACCTATTGATCTCTAGATATTTAATGAAGGACCGAGAGGTGAAATTTTATGTTTGAATTATGCATTCAACTACCCTAATAATGAATTGGAAATATAAGTTCTAGGATTTTCTTAATTTACAAATTCAAAATAATTGGTTGTTGTTAATTCATGAATGTGAAAACTAATGAATTGGTAATTAATAACTAAACTCAAGGAATAAATTCAAATACTAGGATATATTAATCGATAATTTGAGAATTAAGCTTTAATTAAATTAATTTACAACCCTAGGCACTATTCAGAAATTGAATTAGTCTTGCTCAACCTTCACACATTACTTTTAGTTTTAATTGCTTTCGCCATTACATCACATCACACTCTTATTTTTAAATGTATTTGTTAATAAACTATTGTAAAATAATTTCTTCTTTATGAGACAACCTTGGGGCGATCACCATTTCTCCAATAACCTTGTATACTTGTGAGTGTCACTTTGTAGTAGTGTTAGTAGAACGCAATAAGTTTTTGGTACCGTTGCTTGGGAAGGCAATTGTTGTTAATAGTTTGATTATTTTATTTTAATTGTTTAAAGTGTTTTTGTTTGAATTACTAAGAGTTTATTATAAGGATGCAATTTCAAAGGCACGAGGGAGTTTATGATATGAATGCTAATTCTAAAATGGCATGACAATTAGCAGAATTAACAAGTCAACTTAAGATGCTAAATGCAATAGGAAGAGCACCTATGCCTACTCGTGAAGTATGTCTAGCATGTGGCATTACAGGACATAGTGCAAACATGTGTCCATTTAGTTTTGAACAATACCAAGAGGGGCAAGAGGAAGCATATGCCTTTGAAAGTTTCCATCGAAGGGGTAGAAATGATCCATATTCCAATCCTTATAATCCAAGTTGGAGAAACCACCCAAATTTTTATTTTGAAAACCAGCAGTAAATTCCACCTCAACAATCTTTTCAACCTTATCAAAGAAGTTCTTACTTTCAAGGATATTTTTCAAGCCAAGATCAATTCAAGAAACCATTGGAGATAATTTGAATGCTTTTATTCAAATTAGCACACAAAATCAAGAAGGAAGCAATAAGAGGTTTGATTCTTTAGAGGTATCATTGAAGAAGGTGGAAGCTCAAGTTGGGCAACTGGCAAATCAACTCCAAGAACACCAAAAAGTGGAATCTCCTAGCCAATTAGAGCAAGCCAACACAATCACAATTTTGAGGAGTGAAAAGGTAATATATAACAATGTTTGTGATTCCTTTGATGCCAGTACTAACAATAAGAAAATGGCAAAGAGATACAACCCAACATAGAGGAACCAAGTCAATCAAAGGAGGAGGAGAATTTGGAAGCATCAACCTCACCAAAATTGCATGAGCCTCCAAATCCTTATATGCCACCAATTCCATTCCCAAGTATATTAAAGGATGAGAAGCAAGGTAAGCAACTTTCTGAAATCTATGACATGCCCTCCAATGAAGATAGTGAAAATAAGCTTGAGATGGCCATGACCTTGGAAGTAGAGCTTGAAATTTCCATTTTAGAAATTGATGAGTGCAAGTTAATCTTAAATCCTGAGGTTTTTGAGAGGGGACTTTAGATTGTTAAAGTGGATGAGAAAGAGATTCAACCAAACTTGGTTGAACTTAAAAAGACCCCAAAATATTTGAAATATGTTTTGGTTGGGGAGAACAGTATGCAACCAATGATCATCTCTTCCACTCTCGGTGGTGAGGAAAAGCAAAATATAGATATAACCATGTTACATACTGAAAAAGGTTTTTACCAAGTTCCTATATCATTGGTGGATCACGCCAAGACAACCTTCACATGTCCCCTTTGGACATTTGCTCGTCAAAGGATGCTATTTAGGCTCTGCAATACACTGGGTACCTTTCAGAGTCACATGCTATTCATCTTTTCCAACATGGGTGAAAAATTCATTAAGGATGGAAGGAGCACTTCATATCACATATTGGAACAATGGAAATTAGGTTTCATTTGAACTCTTCTCTTTTAATTTATGCATGTCCACATTGGGGACAATGTGAATCTTTAAGTGTGGGTTATAGTTTTTACTTTTAACTCATCTTTGTTTAAAGTTTCAGTAATATAATGTTTTTCTTGAATAAATAAATTTTGAAAAGTTCAATTGTTATAAGATTGTTGATAGATAACCTTTGAATTTTTGAAGTATGAATTTGAGAATTGATTAGAATTGGTGCTTATTGTCAAATTTGATGGTTATTATTTGCATCACCTTTAAACTTAGGAGGAATTAAGCCTATTAAGTGGATATCAACTTATTATTATTATTGTGTGTGAACATCTTTGACTGATGAATTGCTAGAACTTACTTTGACTTGCATTTTGAGACTACATAAGAATTTAAATTAGGCATCAATATGATTAAGGCAATTAGGTGAACCCATTTTAGCTTAAAAAAACCAACCTTATATCCGACCTTAGTTCACCAATTTTGAGCTTATTTCATTTTTTCTTTTCTTTCTTTTTCACAGCACCATTAGCTTGAACCTTATTATTTTAACTATTACCCTTTCATTAGGTCAAGAGCATTTTAAGAGCTTTTATGATTGATTGTTGTGTTGAATAAAGTATGGGGTTAAATTTAGTGGGTTTAAAATTATAAATTATTGTGTTTATTTAGTTGCAAACCCTATTTTGAATTTTAAATATATATATATATAATAAGAGAGAGAAAAATCAAAATAATAAAAGTTGTTCTTTTTCATAGGGTTGGAATAAGTTTGGGAATGATCATTGCAAAATTTAATGTCAAATGGTAGGTGAGTAAAAGGTGCTTTGGAATTATTCGATTGTATTGCATTGCTTACTTCATTCCTAAAGTGCTCTTGAACTTGGTGAATAAACTCACACTCCCAAATATCATACCCTTACCTTAGCCCCATTACAACCAAATAAAAGACCTTATAATTGATGTTTGAATGTAATTAAGTGGTGGAAGTTTGATTGATAAGCAAGCTTATGGTGATAATCTTTCATTGAATGATATGAGCATAAACACTACCTTATTAAAACACTTTAAAGAGTGGCGAGGGAGTGACAACATTGGTTATGCATGGAAAGCCATTAAATTACATGAGAGTTGATTTTATTTGATTTGATAATGATTGTGGATTTAAGAAAATGGGAGTCTTGATACATCCTTAAAATTATTGAACTTAACTAAATTTTTCTTATTTTAGTTTGTTTTGATTTTAACTTTGCTTAGGGATAAGCAAAGGATTAACTGTAGGGGAGTTTTTTTTTTTATCAAATTGATCAAATATGTATACATGTTTAGGTTAATTTTATTGGCTTTAAGTTAATTTTTCTTTTAATTTGTGTATAAAGTTTGCTTGAAGTGTTTGATTTAGGTTGAAGTGAAAAAGAATGGATTGATGGATAAAAATGGTAGAAAAACATGAGACATAACCAAGACATTTCATGGCTTGGCCGTGTCCCTGATCCAAGGCAAGAGGCATGAACCACTCACATGACACGGCCAGGTCAAGTCAGCTTGGCCGTGTCCCTCAAGATAATTTGGCAGAGACAAACACATGCAAGAGACAAGGCCAAGCCACTGGTCGTGTCACATGATACGGCCAAGGCCTTGGTTGTGTGTCATCTAAAAAATAAAGCAAAGAGAAGAGACAACATCGAGACAATGGCGAAAACATTCAAGCAACAAGGCCATGCCACTAGTTGTGTCACATGACATGGCCAAGGCCTTGGCCATGTCTCACCTACATAAGAAAGAGGGCAGAATGGCAGCAAAGGACACGACCACATGGCTTGGCCGTGTCCATAGGGAAATGAGTGACACTGCCAAGTCACTCATGACTTCGTCATGTCTTGTGAGAATTCTTTCAATCTGTTTACACGAGATGGGAGACAAAGTGGGAGATAACAAGTGCTATCTTTTAAAAAGAAATAATAAAAGAAGAAAAAGTTGCCTAATTCGTGGGATGAAGATTTAAAAATCTGAAAAATTAAGGAGACAAAGGTGAGTGTGTGAGTTGGCAAGACATGCTTGATTTCTTAAAAAGTTAAAAAGAATTGAAAGTGGAAATATACATACATGTTGGGGCTTGATTGAGAGGGCTTGGTCCTTATTTTGTTCTTGGTTTTGGACAAGACACCTTCATCTTCATCTTCTATATTCATCTTTCACTTCTTCCATAGACAAGACTTAATCAAGTTTGGGGATTAAATTGGGTAAACAAGCTCTTTAGAAGATTAGAGTTTGAAGAAAGCTTGATTGGAGTTGTAAGCTTGAGAGAGTTACCATTCCATCTTTCAAGAAGAGAGCTATTGATTGAAGAGGGTTTAGAAGTTCTTCATCATACTTCAAGGTGGAAGCTAGGAGGAAGGCAAGTAGTTTAACTCTTGGCTTCTACAAGGGGTTTTTCCTATTCTCTCTTTTAATTCATTTTTAGATTGTTGTTGTTTGTTATAAACATTAATATTTCAATGTACAATTGTGATTTGATGTATATTGAGATGGATACTTGTTTTAAATTGATGATGATGAGCTAATTTACTCATGCCTAGGGTTTGTAGTGGATTTGATTGAATGATTTGATTTGATATTTCCATTACTATACCTTGTTATTAGTTGATTGTATTGGATTGAATGTTAGGTTAATAGATTAGCTACTATTGATCTCTAGATATTTAATGAATGACCGAGAGGTGAAATTTGATATTGAAATTATGCATTCAACTACCCTAATAATGAATTAGAAATATAAGTTCTAGGGTTTTCTTAATTTGCAAATTCAAAATAATTGGTTGTTGTTAATTCATGAATGTGAAAACTAATGAATTTTTAATTATTAATTAAACTCAAAAAATAAATTAAAATACAAGGATATATTAATGGATACTTTGAGAATTAAGCTTTGATTAAATTGATCTACAACCCTAGGCAGTATTCAAGAATTAAATTAGTCTTGCACAACCTTCACACATTACTTTTAGTTTTAATTGTTTTTTACCATTACATCACATCACACTTGTTTTAAATTTTATTTATTAATCAAAATATTGAAAAATAATTCCTTCCTTGTGAGACGACCTTGGGGCAATCACTATTGCTACAAGAACCTCATATACTTACGAGTGTTGCTTTATAGTAGTGTTAGTAGAGCACAACACTCTCAAGATTTTGCTATTGACTTTATCTTGATCATATATCTTACCATATTTCTTTAACTTGTTAACAATGGCAAGCAAGCGATTCATCATGTATGTAACATTATCATTGGGCTTCATCTTGAATAGCTCATACTTATATATATACATTTGCTTCTTGGCGACCCTCAATTGGGCAGTACCCTCATGAAAGTTCTCAAGAGTTTTTCAAATGCAATGAGCACAAGTGAGATGTTGAACTCTCCCACCTTCTTCTCTTGAAATAGAATTCATCAGGATGGAGGCTGCTCTATGATTTTTGAATCGATCTCTTACATTGGCAGTTGACCATTATGGTTTGGGAAGAGGAATTTGGACACCATCAATTTCATGAGTAGGAGGTTTCCACTTATTTTCAACATAATCCCAAAGCTCAATTCCTTCACTATCTAGGAACAAGAACATCTTGTATTTCCAATAGGAATAATCAGTTCCAACAAAGTAGAGTCTAAGAAAAGAGTTGAGATTTCCATGAGAGGTTGAGGTAGATGAAGAAGAGGTTGTCATTTTGAATCAAATTTCATAATTAAGTTTTAGGAAATTTACAAGCTCTGATACCAATTATTGTCCCAATATAGCAACCAAGAGGGGGGGTTGAATTGGTTGATTTGAATAATTTAAGGCAATTTGAAAAAATCAAAATCAAATCTAAATAAGAGTAGCAGAAGAGAAGAATGAAAACAATAGAATTTATAGTGGTTCGAATTACCTCAATTCTACATCCACTTCCTTAACAACTTGTTAAGGTTCTACTAGTCTTAAGTCTTTTACAAGCATAACTCTAACTTGGTATTTTCACAAGCTCGCACCAAACTTTAAAATGGTTTGAGATTACCCTTCACAACCCTTCAAGAGTTTTCCTAGGCTCACTCTCACGACTTAAGTGTTTCCATGCTCGCACTCAAACTTACAATTTTGGTGTTCAATGCTCACACCCAACACTCTAACAATTCAATTGTTAATTGTAGTAAAGGAA
Organism: Garcia nutans; assembly: GCA_947685225.1. Taxonomy (NCBI): domain Eukaryota; kingdom Viridiplantae; phylum Streptophyta; class Magnoliopsida; order Malpighiales; family Euphorbiaceae; genus Garcia; species Garcia nutans. The sequence continues at coordinate 26,624,896 of CANTUV010000044.1, forward strand.
AATGAAGGTATGTTGCTTGACTACTACAATAAAAAAATTACTTATGAACAAGATGTTCTAGGGGTATTTATAGCCAATTTGCTCCAACTAGTTGTTATAAGTCATATGATGTATTTTAGTAGGCTAGTTCTTATGTTAACAAAACATTTCCAAAGGAAGTGGTCGTCCTGGCACAAAGGATGGTCTCCCAGATACTTTGGGTGGTCGTCCTTCACAGAGGGATGGTCGCTCCTTTTGAAAATCTTCTAATGGTCCAATGTCATGGAATCCACCCATGTTGTGAATGTTGGGACGGTCACCCAATGTGTAGGGATGGCCACCCTTTTTGACAATGGTCATTCCACGTGGCACTCCTTTGTTGGCAAAATAAATGTTCCAGCAAAATATGAATGGGGTGGTCGCGCTAGTGCTGAAATCGCGATCGGATTGGGTGTCTCGCGTCAAACTTCTGGGCACACCCTAGTTAGCAAACAATACTGCCAATCCTTGAAAAGTTTCTCAAAAAATGAATGGACAATTGTGACATGTGCTAGACAATCATGACATAGCACAGAGAGATCGCTCCTCAGGCCGCACTGTCACCACATTCCCTACTGTGATAGTTAGAGATTTGGTCACTTAAGGTGCGATAGTCCCAAAAAATGGATGGTTGCGACTAAGGTTGTCATGGTCACTATTGAGATGGAGGCTCTGACCATCTTGTTCTTCAAATCTTCAAGGGCGGCCGCACTTTGGCCTGGTGTGACAGCATCTTGTGCCCTGTTATGGCAATGTATTGAGCAACCTATTCCCGCATCAAGTAACTTAAAGATATATTAAATGAATCATTCAATTTGAGTGCTAAAGATCAATATTGAGATTATTTGGTTAACAACCCTTATACCTTATATATGTATAATATATATTTCTCGTATACGTAAAGTACATATATAGAATACAAGGGTGGTATGATAATTTATTGTATAATCATATTTTCCAAACTATATTAAGTTAAAATATAATTAAATAAATTTATAAAGGAAAAATCTATGGGAAAAATTCGCCAGAGTTTTATCTGTAATTTCAATAAATCACAAAATTATCATGCACCCAACCTGCAAAGAAAATTTTGCCCCTAAATATTCACAGATACAATCTTTAGTATTTTTCCCCAAACTTTTCAAAGCTTTCTAATTATTCATCATTTTATAAATATTCAAAACAATAAACATAACCAATGCACATTTAAAATTTATATTTTAAGTAACAATACTTATTAAAATATTCACATAGATATAACACTTTCCAAAACATGTCTAATACACATATAATATTTTTACTATACAAAATCCATATTACATAGTACATAAAATTATACATGAATGCATCACCCTCCAAGTTGGTCTTGTGGCACCCAAATCTTCAAGTCCCAAACACACACTAGTTCATCATGGTCCACACTTCTAATACCTACGCGATACACACTACCACGCTAAGCTCAAGAGCTTAGTGGTACATACTATAATAATGTATATTAATTAAAAATCAATACATACAAATGTTTATGCCATTGTTCCATGACACACTCCGCACAATGTACTTTTCATTTAATCATTCATTATCTTTTAATTTATATACTATTAATCCAAATGCTCAATACATACACATTAATATCTCATAGACATGCACATACACACACGTTGGGTCTAATAAGTCCCTGCACAATACCTAAATTCTAGAAATATCAATATAATCCATCTTGACACTAAGGCAAGTGTCACATAAATCACTTGACGGTCACCCCTATGGACACCAAGGCTAGTGTCATATAATCACTCGTAGGCCATCTCTATTGATATCAAGGGCAAGTGTCATATAAATCACAGGTAAGTTTCCCTCTCTCGACACTTGGGGCAAATGTCACATATATCACCCGAAGGCTGCCTCCTAAGTATAGTACTATTCTCATTTTTTTGGAACGAGTAATTATGCAAGACAAACACATACACATCACATTTATTTATTTTTTTTCACATAATCATAAATTTCATTATCATTATCATTTTGTATATTTCTCACGTGATCATCTTATTCATGACCACTTTCCATAATCTTATTTACAATTCTCACCTACTTGTGATCATCTCATATCATGATCACCATCTCATGTTCTCTTTCTCTTTGAGCATCATGCTCATCATTTTATTCATAATACCACATAATAATCTCAATCACACCATTCCATTCACAGCACACATAATACATGTTCACATTTCAATATAATTTCTTTTTATCTCATTTACATATCATATTCATATTCAGATTATAGTTCCTATTATCTCATCTTATATTACATACCCATTTGGAATTAATATGTTAACCAACATATGTACTGACCTTGATTCGCTATAAAACCAAGCCTAAACCTCTTCCAAGCCTCAACCTCCAAAACACCTAAGCACACATAAATCATACTATGAGCACAATTATTCATTTAAAATCATCTTCATGCTTAATTTATACTAAACAACCATTATTTACACCAATTCCACCAAAAATCTCAATAAAACTATATTTTCACTATTTACTACTTTATTTATACTTCAACCTATCCAAATTATTTCCAACATTGAACCATATATTCATTACTTGCATATAAAAATGACAACAAAATAACTCATTTCAATAATTATATCAACCTCCATCCAAAACTGTAATTTCACATAACCTACTCCTAAATTCCAACTTCATCAAAACCCACTCATATTCAATTTCCAACCACAAAATCATAACATATACATTAAAACAACACTAAATCAACCCATAATCATAATTATAAACACCTATATTGAAACCCAAATTTTCACACAACCCTTCTGTAAACACTAATTCCGCCATACAAGTTCACTTTCAACAACTAACATTTAAATCAATATATTCTCATCCTAATAACTTCATAATAATTTATTATATGAATTATTAAAATCTCCTACAAAATCCCAAAATCACATATTCAAGAATTTAAAGAAAAGCTTCTTAAATTGGAAAATACTCTTACATAGTGTTAATTAAACTTCAAAATCTTTTTGATTTCCTTGAAAAATTAGTGAAATTTAGTGTAAGTGAAGAAACATAATCCTCCCTTCTATCACAACCTGATCTCAAGGGCACGTGACCAGCATCAAGGGGTGGGAAATTCGAGGTACTAAACCCCTCAGTCAGCCTGAATTGACATAATTATAGAAATAATTAAACCATTATATTAATTATTCATAATACAATATTAAGTTATATACTTTCTACAACACAAGGTTTACAAAGTTATTAAAATAGAAATATAGTTCCATACATAACGGAATACATGCTCCATTTATTTATAAATAAAATTCCACTGCCAAAGAAAAGAGGCAGGGTTACTAAATAAATTATTTTTGAAAACTCACACTAAAAAGCAAAAAAAAATTAATGAGACAGGGGTAAGCATCTAAACTCAGTGAATGATACCAACCAATATACAAACATGATGTCCTATTCTAATTTTATACTGACTCTATCTAAAGGATGCTCATGCATCGTGTCAAACATAACGAAATAATTAATCTTCTAAGGATGAAAATTGGTCTGTAGGAACCACTCTACACTTCAAATTGGGAAGCCAATCTTCTTGTGTAGCTCTCTTTATCCAACATAATTTCTTAGATTCCAATGAACATAGGGTTCGAATTCATGACCTTAGCCAAGCAGCACTACCCGACTGACAACAAGAGTTGAGCATAATAAGGCCCGTGCTGTCATGCCAGTCATAAACTCATCATCATAATATTATATCATTTTATATCCATAATCCAGGTCACATCTTATGTAATATCCCAAATAAACCAAGCACTGAACTTAAATAAATTAAAGCATATAAAATAAATCAAAGCATAATCAAATATAAAATTGAATAAGGCAAATAAAGATTCAAATTAGGGCAACTGTTTCTATTTAAGATTCTTTATTCCATGTGTTTAGGGTTTTGGAATTTTATGGGTTTAAGCTACTGTGATTTTAAGAGAATTAAAATGAATTAAAGTTTTATGATTCAATAAGTTGGTAAAATTCTTTGATTAACCAAATTAGGGTTTGTGATGTAAAATCATGAAATTAGAGTTTGGGCTCTTCAAAACATTTAGATTATGGTTATTAGCTACTGAATTATGTTTTTAAGCTTACTGTGTAAAATTATAACATTTATGTTTATATGGTTTTTAAAGTTTTAAAGGATTAGGGTTTAGAAAAAATTAGGGTTTAAGGTTTTAAGGGGGATAGGGTTCACTGTTTTGGGTTTTGGAGTTGAATTAGGGTTTTAGGATTTTTGAATTAGGGTTTCTGAGGATGAATTAGTTTTTAGAATTTGGAATAACAATTGATAATTTTATGAAGTTTTATGAAAGTAAACAAAACGATTTAAAGTTTATAGAAGCAAAAAAGATGTTTTTAGGGCTTTTGGAAAGAAACAGAACTCAATTTAGGATTTTGAAAATTTGGAAAGCAAATTAGGGTTTTGAGATTTTAAAGAAAAAAAAATAATAATTTGAAACTTTTTGGAAAACAAAGCAACAAATTAAGATTTTTAAACTTTAGAAAAGGTGAATTAGGGTTCTTAGGTTTTTGAATTAAAAGAAACAATTAGGTGATTGAGCTACTGTGAAGAATAAAATTTTAGACAATTGATGCACACCTCCGTTTGTTGGTTCCACCAAAAATTTCTTCTTGGATGAACAAAAACAAAGACAAGCTTTGCTGCCTTTGAATTGCTTGAATTGTTTGTTTGCTCTCTCAAAAAATCAGATTGATTCAAAGTTTTCCTCCTTAGTTTCGGTTTCAATTTTTCCTCAGATTTCTGTCCCAATTTCTTCCTCCGATTTCTTGATGATTTTTGTGTTGTTTTAGTCCTTATTTATAGAAGACTTCTATGTTTAATTCTAATTACTCAAGGAACATAATATTCATTAAGAAAAGGAAACCGAAACCTAATTGTATTAGGTTTCAAAAAATTTGCGTCGAAAAAATTTTGCTGACGACAAAAAAAGCTGCTGGGAAAAAAATGCGCTGGCAAAACAAAATCTGCGACAGCTGGCGAGAATGGCCTGCGGGCCATTCGTCCAACGCTGGTTTCGGCGACGATTTTTTTCGTAGCCGATTTTTCCGTCGCCGATTTTTATTTTTATTTTTTAATAAAAATTAGATACTAATGCAAAAATTATTTAATTAAGATAAAAAATATTATTTTGGTCTAATTAAAATATATTGGACAACACAAAAATTATTTTGGACTATTTAAAATATATTGGACCAGACTGGGTAAAAAATTATGGGTCTACAGTTTGCCCCCTGCTTGAATGACCTGAATTTTAGTGAAAGAGAGTAAAAAGCAATAAGACTTAATTTTTGAGATGGTGAGGTTTTGGGTTCTGGACCAAGTTTGAGTTCTGGACTCAAGGATAATTTTAGGTTATGGACCTGAGTGTAATTTTAGGTTCTGGACCTAAGGAAAATTTGGGTTCTGGACCTGAGCTAAGTTCTGGACTTAGAATGGATTCTAGGTTCTGGACCTATAGATAATTTGGATTTTGGACCCGAGCTAAGTTCTAGACTTAGAAAAGATTCTAGATTCTGGACCTAAGGAAAAATTGGGTTCTGGACCCGAGCTAAGTTATGGATATAGAAGAGATTCTAGGTTCTGAACCTAAGGAAAATTTGGGTTCTGGACCCGGGCTAAGTTCTGGACTTAGAAGAGATTCTAGGTTCTGGACCTAAGGAAAATTTGGGTTCTGGACCCAAGCTAAGTTTTGGACTTAGGAAAGATTCTAGGTTTTGGGCCTAAGGAAAATTTGGGTTTTGGACCCGAGCTAAGTTCTAGACTTAGAAGAGATTCTAGGTTCTGGACCTAAGGAAAATTTGGGTTCTGGACCCAAGCTAAGTTCTAGACTTAGAAAAGATTCTAGGTTCTGAACCTAAGAAAAATTTGGGTTCTGGACCAGAGCTAGGTTCTGGACCAGAGCTAAGTTCTGGACTTAAAAGAGATTCTAGGTTATGGACTTAAGTAAAATTTGGGTTCTGGACTCGAGCTAAGTTCTGGACTTAGAAAAGATTATAGGTTTTGGACCTAAGAAAAATTTGGGTTCCGGACCCGAGCTAATAATTTTTTCTTTCAAAAAGTTTGGCTAGTTTTTATGCACGTCTTCTTTTTTTGTCCCCTGCGTACAAAAATATTTATATACACCCAAGCAGTTGAAGGATTAAATTGAATAATTGAATTTACTGTTTATTTACTGTGTAGTCAATGTTTATGCACTATTTACTATTTATAAATAGTAAATTTACTATTTAGAAATAGTAGAAAATAGTATTTACTATTGAAAATAGTAATTTACTATTCCTAAATAGTAATTTACTATTCCTGAATAGTAATTTACTATTCATAAACAGTAAAACTCCCTTTTGAATTTTTATCTTTTTCCTTGCCGTTTCTCTATAAAAACCCATGAATCCTTCATTTCATTTCACAGCTAAATCTCAATTTCTATAATTATCTCAAATTCTTTCAAATTTAGCACATCATAGTTTTCAAAAAAAAAAATGCATGCTTCAAGGTCAGAGACTCATTCTAATACCAAATTATTAGAGTTTATTCGGCATCATGAAGATGGAAATATATATATACTAGCCGGGATGCCGCTTCACCGCAGTTCCAACGAAAAGAGCGCGGTAATTATTTTTCTTTTCTCTTGATATTTCGTCTTTCTTTTTTTTTATATATATTTATTTATTTTTTACGTTTCTATTATTATTCTTTATTATTTTTATATTTATGATTATTTTTTATTTTTTGTTTAATGATTTTTATTATTATTGTGTTTGCCTTTATTATTTTGTTTATTTATTTTGTATTATGATATTATTATCTTTTTTTTATAGAAAATTTAGGAAAAATATATTAATTTAAGTAGATAGGATAATATGTACTTACCTGGTATTAACTTACCCAGCTCTGTGTTAGCATGATCATTGCGTTGTTCGGACTAGAGGGTGTATTTACAAAGCCTGACAATGGTACGATGTAGTGCCTTCTCGAGTAAGGCGGATTATCCGAGATTGCGGCTTTGAGCAGTTCATCTTACAATTGCCATCCGAGGAATATAAGATAGACCAGAGCATAGTCCAGGCACATGCAGAGCGATGGTTGGACACAACCCACACTTTTCACTTGCCCATTGGAGAGATGACAATTGGTCCGATCGATTTTACTACTATAACCGATCTTCAATATGATGGTGTTTCGGTTCCTCTGACCAACGATATTTTAACATTTGAAGAAATTTAGGAATTAATTGGTATGGAACCATCATATAAAGGGCCTTTTAAGATAAAAATTGAGCCAATTCGTAGTTATTGTATGAACTACGAAGGACGGATTCACAGAGACACGACCGAACAGTATACTTGAGGATTTTTGTTATATCTGCTTGGGTCGACCATCTTAGGCAGCACTGAATCCTCCATCCAATTGTCAGTGTTGAGTGCCCTTTCTTATTTCAGAATGGTACCATCTTCTAGCTTGGGTGAAGCTGGTCTCGCATGTCAGGTTATAGCTTCTTCATGACCTTGCCAATAATCATTTCCTTTGCCCAATGTGTCATTTGGAGGTTCAACGTACTTCCCTTGACTTGAAGGCTTTGTATGACAAAACATTTTTTTTATTTTGATTTTGAAGTCAAATGTTGGCTTTGCTAAATTAGTGTCAATGTACCTCAGGACTTGATTTTCCAAATTAACATATCTATAACATGACAACCCTAGTTACCGTACTAAACTTGGGAATCATTTCTATTTAAGCAAGAATTGTTGTACTTCAAATAGGCACATACACATTACTTGGCCAAAGGTCTCATTTGAGTTTAAATATTGTCTATCTCATATGCATGCTTATCCAAACTATCTCCACTAACAGACTCTACCTACCAAGAGAGATCAATAGGTCTTTGATAGGCTTGAAACGAGGCCTATAAGGGACATGGGTTAAATGAAGGGCATTTTGAGATAGGAGCTGATGTGACATAATGGACAAACCCTCACACTATAAATTTCTTGTTTGAATTTTAGGCAGCTTGGAGGCAATCTTGCTAGACTCCAAATTCCTTCTATCTTCTTGACATTAACCTGGATCTTGATTAGGACAGTTTTTGCCCTTGCAAAAAGTTTGTTACCTAAATTCGTTTCTTTTCTTCTTCTCCCTTTTCTTTCTTTTTATTTTTCTTACTCTTCCCTTTTTTGAGCATTTTATCATTTTGTCCTTCTTCCTTGTAGGACTGTTAAGTACAGAACTTTCAAGAACTGAATGGTCTTTCTCCTTTTTCTTTGATTTTGATTGAATATTTGATTGAGTTGGGACCAATTCAAGCCACAATGTCCTTATGAACCAAATAGAAGCCTTTTGTTGCTTTAGATAAAAGAGAACTCAGTTGGCTTTCTAAGCCGCCTTTTCAGGTTTTATTTTTCTTCTTTTTCTTCTTTTTTTCTTATTTTCTTATTTTCTTATTTTTTTTCTTTTCTTTTCTTTTTTCTTCTCTTTCCTTACTCTTCCCTTTCTTTTATCATTTTATCCTTCTTTCTTGTAGGACTATCAAGTACAGAACTTTTCAAGAACTGAATGGTCTTCCTCCTTTTTTCTCCAATTTTGATTGAATCTTTGGTTGGGTTGGACCAATTCAAGTAAAAATGTCTTTATGAACCAAATGGAAGCCTTTTGCTGCTTTAGGTAAACGAGAACTCCGTTGGCTTTCTGAACCGCCTTTCTAGGTTTTCTTTTTCTTTTTCCTTTTTTTTCTTCTTTTGTTTTTTCTTCTTCTTCTTCTTTTTTTTTCTTTTCCTTTCTTTTTTTTGTTTTTGGTCCTAGCTCAAACAGAGTTGTCTTGTTTGTACCGACTTGGGCTTCCAATAATGGATGAGTGGAGTAACATAGATCTTCTTTAACAGGGATAAATCATTTGTTACTCAAATGTTGTCTTGATATATTAGAGATATTAAGTGAACTTCAACTACCCTTATGGTCTTGAAAACTTCAACTACCCTTATGGTCTTGAAAATATCAACTATCCTTATGGTCTTGAGAACTTCAACTATCTTCATGATCTTGACTATTCATTGCTTTCTTTGATCTTCTTGACTCTTCATATTAGTGATCATAAGATTTGTCAAAAGTATCTCAACAGCTCATGGTAGGTTGTTGAGGTTATATGCCAATGAAAAGGAAGCTAAAATATTATGAAGGCTCAAAGGGACAACTAGAGACTGATATTTAATGGGTGGATACTAGTTGTTGGCTAACCAAACAATGACTAGATCATCTCTCCCTTAAATAAGCATAGTTCAATTTCACCTCAAAAGTTTGTCAAAGCATATTCTAAGACTGACTAGGACCTAGACAAAGATAATTATGCAGGAGCCCTCTCTAAGTAAGCATACACAACTCAATGCTATAGAGCAATTCCCTGACCTAGTAAAGTCATTCAAGTCATGATGCATATTAATTCATGAATTATCAAGCTAGATTCCTCATTGGTTGAGCACCAAAGTGAACAAAGACCAACAAAATTTTTTGATAAAAGTAATTTATTCAAACAAATTTAAAAAACACGACTGTTCTAATTAAATATTAAAGCAAAATTTGAAAAGCAACATTCAAGCTAAGGAAAGTTTGTTGAGTTAAGCTTCTTTTCCTTTCACATCTTCAATATCCTCATCTTGAAAGGATGATAAAACAATATCTTCTTCCAATCCTTTTCCCACCATGAAGGTTGCCGGTGGAGGTACTCTTATAAACTTAGGCAAATGATTGTCTTTTGTGCTGGTCTTATCAGGCTCAGGCAGCTTGCCACTGTCAATTAAATTTTGGATCTCATGTTTTAATCATAAGTATTTGTCTGTCTCATGTCCTTGTGTTTGATGAAACTCACAAAAGGCTTTAGTATTAAATTTTGGGAAAGGAATCGGCAAAGGTCGAGGGGCCAATGGCTGTAATAGTCCCTTCTTTTGTAGCTTGTTGAAGACCCAAGACAAAGGCTTCACCAGATCTAAAAACTGCCTTCTATTTGCTTGACCAGTTGTATTGACATCAACTTCTTTTTGCGTGCTTTGATTTCTAGACTGGCAATTCCCTTTCTCATTCCTTCTTATTGAAAAGTGATTTTTCTCCCTTTCCCACTCTTCAATTTGTAGACCAGCTTGGAGAAGATCTTTGAAATCTCTTATAAGGGTGTGAAACATCCTTTCATGGAGATTGGGCAAGACATCTCTCACGATCATCCTTATTTGATCAGATTCATCAGGCCTTTTCTTGAGCAAAGCAGCCTTGTTTCTCCATCTTTTCACATAGTCCACAAAATTTTCATTTGGCCTTTGTCTAATGGACTCCACTTCCATTAAGGTAACTTCCATCTCAACATTGTATCCATATTGTTGGATGAAGGCTTTGTATAGCAAATCCCAACTCTTTTGTGTTCCTTCATCTAAGGTATTGAACCAACTTTGGACAACAAGGTCCAATGAGAGCATAAAGTACTTTAGAGTTTGAGCCTTAGTAGCTCGGGCAGACTGCATAGCAGTGATATACTGCTTCACATGGAGATGAGGATTTTTGGTTCCATCAAACTTCGCAAAAGATGGCATCTTGAACTTGTAGGGGACTTCTTCATCTAGCTCAAATAATTTGTCAACTTCAGACATTTCCTCAGTTTTTAGTTTCTTTTCAAATTTCTTTTCTAAATTAGCAATCATCTTTTCAACATCAGATGTCTTTTCAATAGTTGCCTTCTCAACAACCTTCGGCTCCTTTTTGTCTTGAGGATCTTGGTAGTATTGAGCCCAATCATGTTCATCAATGATCACCTTATCATCATCACAAGCTACTTCATCAACTTTAGCCTTCCCCTTGACTTTCTTGGTGCTAGCAGATGCTTTGGCATTGTTTCCTAAAATTACAGTCAATTGGTTCTTCATGGTCTCAGCTAGGGCCTCTTTTATTTCTTCCATTTTGGCATTGAGAGCATCATCCACCATTATTTGAATTTGTTCGAGATCCATTATTTTTGGTGAGCAAGTGATTGAGTCGTTGCTAGATACTTTGTCTCCGGCATAGGTCAGATTGTCGTAAGCTTTTGAACTGTCGTAATCCAGGGCTGTGAGCCAGAGAGGATCCATGAGATGCAAATGTATGCACAAACAATAGACAAACAAGGACAAATAGGATGTTCCTTCCAACCTTATATCATCCACACACGAATGGCGAGTCTCTTTTCCTAGGTATATGGTTAACAAAATACCAACATGGGGTACCTTGCTTTCGAATAATTCCCTCAGACGTTTTAACCAATAGTTATATTTTCTAAAATGGAAATCAACTTATGATAATTCCCATTAATTAGGTTTTAATCCGTTTAACCAACTAATGTAGCTTTTATGCTATATTGGATTAAAACAAAATTAAGAGGTTTATTATAAATAGATTTCTCACTTGAAAAAGGTAACTAATGGTTCATGCCAAAAACAAGCCCATTGTTAATTATTCTTAGTATAACCTAGGCTCACAATTGATTTTTTGTATTTCGTAATTGACCTAAATAATTTGTAAGCTCTTTGTAAGAAAAGGTTAGATATAAACAATTTTGTTTCTAAGCCCATTGTAAAAAGATCTTAGTAGAAATGGATTTTGGGCTTAGTATTTGGGCCATAAGCAAAAGAATTTTTAATTTGTTTTTAGATAAGTTTTATGTCCAAAGACCATCATGAAAAGTTTTAAAAATAGTTTTGGTCTTTTGAATTAAAAAAAAAATGAGCTTACAATATACTTAGGTCATATTAGAAAAAGAACAAACCAAATAAGCCATGATTTAAGCTAAGATAAATTAACCATAGTCAAACAACATGCATTTGGGGTAAAAACCTAAGCAAAGTAACTAGGCCAATTATATGTGCTTTAGTCTTATATGTGCTTTAGTCTTTGGGTAAAAAGGCTTAGGTTCCCATAGCAAGTATATACCAAATGGTATGAGGCTATGAGTGGTTATGCCATGCTCGATCTCCATACCTTAAGTTAAAGTATGGTATCCCTTACATAACATAACACGGGTAACACGGGCGTCCTAACTCATGGACACGATGCAATCTAAGATGATGCAATGGACAATATCGTTATAAGAAAGAATAGAATAATATAAAGACCAACGGAATCAACTTCTCTTATCCCCAGTGGAGTCGCCACTATGAAAGGGGATTTTCGCCCCCATTCTCGGTGGAATAGTTCTTGCGACTTTGGCACTGTTTAGGCTTGGGGCCTTATAGAACACGGACATAAGTTCAGAGAAAATGGAGTCGGCACCCGGACGGGCCGGGAAAAAGAAAGGGGTGGATGACTCAATTTATAAGGAATCCCCAACCACCTAATGGGTTCGGAAAGTTGGGTACGTGTGGGGAAGGTGAGAAATGGCCCAGCACCCCCACAACGCCCGGTTCATTAGAACCGGCCTCCTTTACAGGTCTTAATATTATAAAATTCTTAAATATAACAATATTATCCATATTACACACAATAATTAAAATAAAGCATCGATATATTGAAAATCAAAACAGTATTCAAGCAAAACAAATAAATGAACACCCATCCGAGGATGGAAACATGTCCTTATATCCCATGCCTAAATAGGACACCCACCGCAAGGTAGAAACATGTCCTTTACATTGGTTCTAAAGTAGAAAAACAATTTAAATTACATGATATCTAACTGATGAGGTACCCACCAAGTGGAAACACACCTCTTACAACATTTGGAAATCTAAATAAATCGATAAAAGTAAATAACCATTCATAATAAATAAATCATTCATCAAAAATATTAAATATCAATAGCATGTTCTTTAGTGATAAAAAGGATAAATATAAGCTTGAAATGATAAATGAATTGAGCTGGAATGAAAAAGCTTCAATGGGGGAAGGTTATGCCATTTTAGGGTTTTGGTTATAAGTGTGTGTTTTTGTAATGTAATTGATTTAAACATGTTAAAATATGATTTTAATAATATAAATAAACTTAAAATACCAAATTGAATCGCTTAGTATGGTATTCCAAAGTTAAAGTGAGGTTAGCCTTAACTTTAGGATTTTTATTTGAATGATGTTTAATTATGATTTAAGATTGGAAATGCCTTAGAATGTGACACTAAATGATTATTCACGATCACATTTGGTTTACGCATTGAGGAGAGTTGACTTGTCCAATCCAAGTGTTGAAGGATAAGTTGGAAGAGATGGTTAGAGGTGGTGTTAAGCTTGATTTTGATTGTCATTTGAGGTATGTACAAACTTTGGATGAATTGGTTATATTCACATTATATTGGGCTTCACACATTTTGGATTGAAAAATGTGTTAAGCTGCTTGATACATGGAATATGTATGTATAATGTGTTATATATGTATTAAATGTATTGTGAAAAGCAATTGTTAATGGTTAAATGGTATAAAATGTGAAATATGTGTATTATTTGAAAATGACCCAAATTATTCGGGTAATGCCATTTGTTTTGTATGCATTAAGGGCATTGTTAAAAACCCATTGGTAATCGCTAAAGTGCATAAAATGTGAATCATATGTGAATTATGTGAAATTACCCAAATATTTGGGTGATGAGTTTTAAGGTAAAATGTGATGCAATGTGATGATATGATGAAATGTGATGAATTGATATTGCTATAGATGAGAAAAATGAGAAAAGTGAGAAAAAGATGAGAAAATAAGGCAATGTGTCTAGCTTGTTTATGATTGATAATGAGAAATCTGAATTAATTGTGTGCCTAGTATGTTATTCAATTTTCAGAGTTCTGTGTTTGGCGGCATGCATATAAGGTTATCCTCATTATTTGCCTTCGAGGCTAGCTTTTGAGTAACTATTTGATCTGCCTTCGGGCTAGATGTTGGACATCACTTACCTTCAGGATAGATGCTGGGCATCACTCTGATTTGCCTTTGGGCTAGACGCTAGGAGTCACTTGCCTTCGGGCTAGACACTGGGTGTCAATATGGACCAAAACAGTAACTCTGGAATTTGAATAACATATTAGATCCTTTGGTCCCATGCTTGCATTTTCTTTTATATGAATTGTGAATTGTGAAATAATTGAAAAATATGTTTTAATGAAATGATATGAGATATGATATCCATATGCATTGTGCATTGGCATTGCATTTGAGTTTTATTGTTATCCAAGTTTGTACCGCTAGGCTTTTGGCTTTGCGCGATTGAAATTCATCGCGTAGGTGATAGGGTAGAGCCAGTAGAGCCGGAGAATTCATCTATTCCAAGTCGGGTCTAGCTTTGAGATTACGTGAGTTGATTTTGCTACTTCTTCGAGATTAGTGCTGATTGCCAGCATGTATATATTTTATATTATCATATATGTTGATATTATGTATATTATATTATGTTTTAAGGTATATATATTGTAAATCATAAAGAATGGGTTGAAATTTTATAATGTGGATTTTGTATGGGCTTTTATATAAATATATATATATATGTATAAATGTTTTTGAGAAATTGTGGAAGAATTGAGGAGTATGGGTGAAATGATGATTTGATATTTTTTGGAAGTGTTTTTGTGTGCATGTTGTGTGTTACGCTCGAATTAAGTACTACTACAAGCGTCACTCGCAAGTATACGAGGTAGCTATAGCAAAGGTGATCACCCCAAGGTCGTTTCCCCAAGAAGGTGCGTTCGTAATAGTTTGACTGACAAATTATTTAAATGCGGAAGTTTGTTGTGTTGGAATGGTGCGAGAATAATTTAAACCTAAAATTAACGTGCGTAGGGTTGATATGTGTGAAGGTTGTACAAGATCAAATCGATTCTTGGGAATATGCCTAGGGTTATAGATCCATTCAATCAAAGCTCAATTCTCAACTATCCATTAACATAACCTTGTAAATTAATTTGTTCCTTCAGATTAATTAGTCAATTACCAATTCATTAGTTCTCACATTCGTGAAATAGCAATAACCAATTATTTTACATTTGCAAATTAATGAAACCCTAGAACTTATATTTCTAATTCATTCATAGGGTAGTTGATTGCATAATTTCGATATCAAATTTCACCTCTCGGTCCTTCATCCAATATCTAGAGATCAATAGGTAGCTAATCTATTAACCTAGCATATAATCCAATGCAATCAACCAACAACAAGGTACATCAATGGAAATATCAAATCAAAGCATTCAATCAAATATACTACAAACCCTAAGCATGGGTTTTTAGCTCAACATCATCAATTTAAAACATTCATTCGACTTAATATAAATCAAATACAAATTGTTCATTGCAATATCAATTCTCTTAATACAACAATAACAATAATAAATGAATTAAAAGAGAGAATAGAAAAACCCCTTGTGAAGATGCCAAGAGTAGGATTACTAGTCTTCCTCCTAGCTCCACTTTGATGTATGATGAAGAACTCAAGCCCTCTTCAATGGTTGATTCCCCTTTGCAATATGGAATGGAGCTTTCTCAAGTCACCAACCCTTCAATTGATTTTACCTTTGGAAGATAGAATGGAGCTTTCTCAAGTCACCAAACCTCTCAATGAAGCTTCTTTAACCTTCAAGAGCTTGTTAACCCAATTTATCCCAAAGAACCTCAAAGAACTTGTCAATGGAAGATGGAGAAGATAAAGATGGAGGATGAAGATGGAGGGACAAGGAGAGTGTCACTCTCTCCTCATCCCAAATCGTGTTTGCCCCCTCCTTCTCTTTTCTTTTCTTTCTCTCCTCAAACCCTAGCCGTCTCCTCCTTTTTTTTTCTTTCGAGCAGGAGAATTTATAGAAATTAAGGGTGACATGGCTAAGCTTGATTTGGCTTGGCTGTGTCCCTCAATTTTCTTTGGGACACGGCCAAGCTTGCTGGCCGTGTCCCTCACTGCCTTCTTCTTTCTTTCTTTCTTTTCTTTATTCTTCAAGGAGTGACACGGGCCAAGCCAAGAGTGGCTTGGCCGTGTCTCATGTGGCACGGCCAGTGGCTTGGCCGTGTCTCTTGGCCGTGTCAAGCTCTGCCATTTCTTTACTTTGAGGTGACATGGCCAAGCTTCATTTGGCTTGACCATGTCATGCTTGGTTCATGCTCTTCTTGCACTATTTTGATCTTCCAATGGTGTTTTTGCACCTAAACCTAAAACAAACACTTTAATCAAACTTAAAACAAAAATCAATCAAAACATTAACTAAAAACACATAAAAATCATATTAAAAACAAGTACAAAAATGATCTAAACAACTACCCTACACTTAATTCCTTGCTTGTCCCCAAGCAAGGCTAAAATCAAAACACACTAACCAGATGAATTTTGTTAAGTTCAAGAATTATAAAGATGCATCAAGACTTCCTTATCCCTAAATCTGCAATCAATATCGAATCAAAAAAAATCAAGACCAATGCAATTAAGTGGCTTTCCATGCATAACCAATGTTGTCACTCCCTCACCAACTCTTACAAGTGTTTGATCATGGTGGTGTTTACACTCATAACAATCAATGAAAGATTATTGCCATAGGCTTGCTTATCAATCAAATCTCCACCACAAAATAACAATCAAACATCAATCAAAAGGTCTTTATTGGGTTGTAATGGGGCTAAGGTAAAGGCATGATATTTAGGAAATGTGAGCTTGATCATTAAGTTCAAGAGCACTTTAAGAATGATGTACCCAATCATATATATAACCCAACAATCCCAAAACACCTTCCTCTCAGCTACCCCTTGACATTAAAGAGCTTTTCAAGGGAACTCACTTATTAATATTACAATGATACATTCCAACCCTTTCAACAAGAACAACAATTATTCTTATTATTATATACATATATTTTTTTATTTTTTTTTATTTTTTTTATTATTTTGCTTTGCAATCTTAAACTTACTAAATTTAACCCCACACTTAATTCAACACAACACTCGGTCATAAACACTCTTAAAATGCTCTTGACCTAATGAAAGGGTAAGCGTTAAACAACAAGGTCCAAGCTAATGGTGTTGTGAAAAAGAAAGAAAAGGAAAAATAAAATAAGCTCAAAATTGGCTAACTAAGGTTAAAAATATGGTTGGTCTTTTTAAGACAAAGTGGGTTCACCTAATTGCCTTAATCATCTTGATGCCTAATTGAAATTTTTATATAATCTTAAAATGCATGTCAAAGCAAGTTCTAGCAATTCATCAATCAAAGATGTTCACCCACAACAATAATGATAAGTTGATGGCTCAATTCCTCACTAGGTTAATGGCAATGCAAGGAAAAACCAACAAAATTGACAATAAGCACCAATTCTACTCAATTCTCAAATTCATGCTTCAAAAATTCAAAGGTCATCTTTCAACAATTTTTATAACAATTGAACTTTCTAAAACTCATTTATTCAAGGTAAAACATTATTAAACTTAAAAAGTAAAAACACAAAATGCACTGCCCCACACTTAAAGATTCACATTGTCCTCAATGTGAGCATGCATAAACTAAAAGTTTAGATGATACCTGATTTCCATCGTTCCCATATACGATGTGTAGGGCTCCTTCCACCCATAATGCAATTGGAGCCCATGTGTGAGAGGATGAAGAACATGCAACTTTGAAATGTGCCCAATGTATTGAAAAGCCTAGGTAGCATCCTTGGAAGAGCAATTGTCCAAAAAGAACATGTGAGGGTTGTCTTAACTTGATCCTCTAATGCTATAGGGACGTGGTAAGAATCTTTTTCAGTTTGCAACATGGTTATATATGGTTTTTGCTCGTTCTCACCACCAAGGGTGGGAGAGATGATAATTTGTTGCATACTGTACTCCCCAACCAAAATGTCTTTCAAAATTCTTGGGGTCTTTTTAAGTTCAACCAAGTTTGGTTGAATCACTTCTTCATCCTCTTTAGCAATTTGAAGATCCCCCTCAACAATCTTATTATTTAATAGTAAATTTCTCTCCTCAATTTCTAAATTGGAAAAATTAGGCTCCACTCCTAAGGTCATGGCTACCTCAAGCTTATCTTCACTATATTCAGTATAGGGCATGTCATAAAGTTTAGAAAGTTGCATACCTTGTTTCTCTTCATTCAACCTGCTTGGGAATGGAATTGGTGGCATACAAGGATTTGGAGGTTCATACAATTTTGTGGAAGTTGATGCTTCCAAATTCTCCTCTTCTGTTGATTGAATTAACTCCTCTATGTATGGTTGTATTTCCTCACCATCTTTTTCTTGATTAGTTCCTACATCAAAGGAATCACAAAAACTGTTATATATCACCTGTTCACTCCTCAAATTTGTGATTACCTTGACGTGCTCCAGTTGGCTAGGAAATTCCTCTTTTTGGTGTTCTTGGAGTTGATGTGCCAATTTCCTAACTTGAGCTTCCACCCTCTTCAATGATTCCTCCAAAGAATCAAACCTCTCATTGCTCCCTTCCTGATTTTGTGTGCTAATTTGAAGGTAAGCATTCAAATCATCTTCCACTGTGGATTTCTTGCATTGATCCTGATTTTGTGCACTAATTTGAATGAAGGCATTCAAACTATCTTCCAAAGTGGGTTTCTTAAGTCGACCTTGATTTTATACACTAGTTTGAATGAAGGCATTCAAACTATCCTCCAATGTGGGTTTCTTAAGTCGATCTTGATTTTGTACGCTAGTTTTAATGAAGGCATTCAAACTATCCTCCAATGTGGGTTTCTTAAGGTGATCTTGATTTGAATATTGTTCTTAAGAGTAAGGATTTCTCTGGTAAGGTTGAAAAAAAATTTTGAGGTGGAATTTGCTATTGATTTTCCCAAGAAAAATTTGGGTGGCTTCCCCAGCTTGAATTATAAGTTCTGGAATATGGGTCATTTCCACCCATTTGCTGGAAACTTTAATAGGCATATTCTTCCTCTTGCCTCTCCTGGTATTGTCCATAACCAAATGAACACATGTTTGTGCTATGTCCTGCAATGCCACATGCTGAACATACTTCACGAGTAGGCATAGGTGTTCTTCCTCTTGCATTTAGCATCTTAAGTTGGTTTGTTAATTTTGCTAATTGCCATACCATGTCAGAATCATCGTTCCTATCATAAACTCCCCCGTGCCTTGAAAACTGCATCTTTACAAAAGGCACTTAGCAACTTAAAGAAAACAAACAAATAATTAAATTAAAAGAAAATCAAACAAAAACAAACAAATAATTAAAAATAATAATTAAATTGTAAAGAAAAATCAAACTATTACTACTTAAACAATCTTCCCCGGCAACGGTGCCAAAAACTTGTTGCGCTCGAATTAAGTACTACTACAAGCGTCACTCGCAAGTATACGAGGTAGCTATAGCAAAGGTGATCTCCCTAAGGTCGTTTCCCTAAGAAGGTGTGGTTCGTAATAGCTTGATTGACAAATTATTTAAATGCGGAAGTTTGTTGTGTTGGAATGGTGTGAGAATAATTTAAAACTAAAATTAACGTGCGTAGGGTTGATGTGTGTGAAGGTTGTACAAGATGAAATCGATTCTTGGGAATATGCCTAGGGTTATAGATCCATTCAATCAAAGCTCAATTCTCAATTATCCATTAACATAACCTTGTAAATTAATTTGTTCCTTAAGATTAATTAGTCAATTATCAATTCATTAGTTTTCACATTCGTGAAATAGCAATAACCAATTATTTTACATTTGCAAATTAATGAAACCCTAGAACTTATATTTCTAATTCATTCATAGGGTAGTCGATTGCATAATTCCGATATCAAATTTCACCTCTCGGTCCTTCATCCAATATCTAGAGATCAATATGTAGCTAATCTATTAACCTAGCATACAATCCAATGCAATCAACCAACAACAAGGTACATCAATGGAAATATCAAATCAAAGCATTCAATCAAATATACTACAAACCCTAATCATGGGTTTTTAGCTCAACATCATCAATTTAAAACATTCATTCGACTCAATTTAAATCAAATACAAATTGTTCATTTCAATATCAATTCTCTTAATACAACAATAACAATAATAAATGAATTAAAAGAGAGAATAGAAAAACCCCTTGTGAAGATGCCAAGAGTAGGATTACTAGTCTTCCTCCTAGCTCCACTTTGATGTATAATGAAGAACTCAAGCCCTCTTCAATGGTTGATTCCCCTTTGCAATATGGAATGGAGCTTTCTAAGTCACCAATCCTTCAATTGATTTTGCCTTTGGAAGATAGAATGGAGCTTTCTCAAGTCACCAAACCTCTCAATGAAGCTTCTTCAACCTTCAAGAGCTTGTTAACCCAATTTATCCCAAAGAACCTCAAAGATCTTGTCAATGGAAGATGGAGAAGATGAAGATGGTGGATGAAGATGAAGGGACAAGAAGAGTGTCACTCTCTCCTCATCCCAAATCGTGTTTGCTCCCTCCTTCTCTTTTCTTTTCTTTCTCTCTCCTCAAACCCTAGCTATCTCCTCATTTTTTTTTCTTTCGAGCAGGAGAATTTATAGAAATTAAGGGTGACACGGCCAAGCTTGATTTGGCTTGGCTGTGTCCCTCATTTTTCTTTGGGACACGGCCAAGCTTGCTGGCCGTGTCCCACACTGCCTTCTTCTTTCTTTCTTTCTTTTCTTTGTTCTTCAAGGAGTGACACGGCCACAAGCTTGGCCGTGTCACATGAGTGTGTTTGCTTCTGCTTCTTTTTTTCAGTTTCTTTGCTTTGGTCTTTGTTTTGCTCCTTAAATGAGACACGGCCAGTGGCTTGGCCGTGTCAAGCTCTGCCATTTCTTTACTTTGAGGCGACACTGCCAAGCTTCATTTGGCTTGGCCATGTCATGCTTGGTTCATGCTCTTCTTGCACTGTTTTGATCTTCCAAGGGTGTTTTCGCACCTAAACCTAAAACAAACGCTTTAAACAAACTTAAAACAAAAATCAATCAAAACATTAACTAAAAACACATAAAAATCATACTAAAAACAAGTACAAAAATGATCTAAACATTGTGTTGTTTGTTGAATTTGGAAATGTCTAAATTACAGATAAAACTATGGTAAATTTTTTCTAGAGATTTTTAAGAAAAATAATTATTTTAGTACCTATAATTTATGATAATATTTTATTTTATATTTGAATATACATTTTAAAGTATTTAAGATGTTAGAATTGAAAAGTGAAAAATTTTATTAAACTAGACTATGACATTTTTGCACTGTATATGCATATTTTGCATATACTGGATGTATGTACTGTATGTATATAGGGTATAAGGGTGTTACATTTATTTTGGTATCCGAGCCTAAGTTTGAGGTTCTCGAACTAGGTCAGCTGTTAGAGAGAGAAAATGGAGATTTAAAATATGGCTTTGCAATTATGATATATGCATTGGCACTAGCATTTTTTTTATCTCTTATGTGGTAATTTCTACTTTTTTTTTTTGCAGATATATGTAGTTGTGGCATCTCGGATTTATCAGTCTGCAGAGGGTAGTGTTGAGTGTGGCTTTTGTTGAGGGTAGAGATGGAGTTAGAGCTGAGACTGTTCATGAGGAATATGCTTCTATGCCTATCAGACCAACGGTAGAGGAGATTCCACCGGGCTAGGTATGACATATGGTGGAGCTATTGAGGCAGGCTCTAGTAAAGTAGCCACCGCCGTCAACACAGTCGTAGCCGCAATCACAGTGCTGATAAGAAGTATGATAAGCTGAGGAAGCTTGGAGCTGAGGACTTTGTTGGTACTACAGACCTTGCTGTAGTAGAGTAGTGGCTGGACAGGGTCTAGAGAGTGTTCATCCAGCAATAGGCCAGTCCAGAGGAGAAGTTTGATTATGCCATATCTCTTCTATAGAGGGATGCTTATGGGTGGTGGAAGATGGTTCCACATGCTATGGCTGATCCACCAGTCCTAACCTATGAGGATTTCCTGTGGGAATTCTAGAAGAAGTATACTCCGAAGGAGTATAACGATGCAAAGAAGATGGAGTTTCTGAGTTTGAGACATAATACCAGGACAGTGATAGAGTTTGAGATAAAGTTTATCTGACTGAGCCAGTATGCTAGTGGGATCATATCTGATTAGATCGACAGATTCCGGAGGTTTGTGTATTGTGGCAGACTCTCGGTATGAGGATTTTTCTCAATTGGTTGCAGCTGCCAAGAGTGTTGAGAGAGCATAAGGTTGAGGAGACCAGAGCTAGGAGACCCTAGAGTGAGGTAGGGTCTTCATCAGTTAAGAGAGGCCGAGGGCAATATTTTTAGAGGTTCAACAGAAGCTAGGGGCAGTCTGACAGGTCAGTACAATAGTAGAGATAGAAATAAAGACCTGTAGTTTCAATGGCTAGTACTCTGAACCTAGTGGTTCAGAGGCCTGCTCCACCTACCTGTGTTCATTGTGGTAGAGCACACAGAGGTGTTTGCTAGAGGAGAGGTGCATCAGCAGTGTGTTTTAGATGTGGGTTGTAAAACCATTTTATCAGAGATTGTCCATAGTTACCAGAGGATAGATAGATAGATACTATAACTTCTTGACCCAGTGTCAGAGGGGGTCGTGGCGGTAGAGCTTTTGGTAGAGATGATCGATATGGGACTGATAAGAGAGGTGGTTTTATAGCCGAGGATAGACCATATGAGACAAGGCCATCACAATGGGTCTATGTGATGCAGAAGCAGCCAAATGCTTTACCTGTTATTGCTGGTACTTTTACTTTGTTTGATACTTCAGTTCTTGCATTGATAGACCCTAGGTCAACTCATTCATACATTAGTGCATCCATCTTGCCTATGAGTGATTTGCATTTTGAGTTCCTAGGATTTGATGTTTTGGTCACAAATCATTTAGGCCATAGTGTTGTGGTTAGCAGGGTACACCGAGACAGTTTGGTTGTGGTTCAGGATGAGGAGTTTCTTGGTGACCTGATTGAGATGCCTTTTAGGGAGTATGATCTGATTCTGGGCATGGATTATCCAGGCATGGGGCTATGGTAGACTGTCAGCAAAAATGTGTTACCTAGAGAACACGTGATGGTAGGGATGTGATGGTATCTAGTGAGCAGAGACATCCTTCATCCATGTTTGTTTCAACTATTTCAGCTAGGAGGATGATTCAAAAGGGATGTGAGGCTTATCTTTCTCATGATGTAGATACCAGAGTAGTGGGATTCCAGCTTGACAATATACCCACAGTTAATGAGTTTCCAGATGTTTTCCCTAATGAGTTGCCAGGGGTACCTCCTGAGAGAGAGGTTGAGTTTGGTATTGATCTATTGCATGTTACCACTCTCATCTCTATTACTCCTTATCGGATGGCACCTACTGAGTTGAGAGAGTTGAAGGTGTAGTTGCAGGAGTTGCTGTATAAAGGGTTCATTTGCCCTAGTGTGTCCCCAAGGGGAGTGCCTGTGTTATTTGTGAAGAAGAAGAATGGCACCTTGAGATTGTGTATTGATTACAGAAAGTTGAATAAGGTGACCATCAAGAACAAGTATCCATTGTCTCAGATAGATGATCTCTTTGATTAGTTGAAGGGAGCAGTAGTATTCTCTAAGATTAATTTGAGCTCAGGGTACCATCAGTTGAGAGTCAGAGATGTGGATGTACCTAAGACAACTTTTTGTATGAGATATGGGCATTATGAGTTTTTGGTGATGCCCTTTGGATTGATGAATCCACCAGCAGCATTTATGGATTTGATGAACAGGGTGTTCAGACCCTACTTAGATCAGTTTCTAGTGGTCTTTATTGATCATATTCTGGTGTATTCATGTAATGAGGATCATGACAGGCATTTGCAGATTGTATTGCAGACTCTGAGAGAGAAGAAATTGTATGCTAAGCTATCTAAGTATGAGTTCTGGCTCGATAAGGTGACTTTTCTTGGTCATACAGTATCAGCAAAGGGTATTAGAGTTTATCCAAGTAAAGTTGAGGCGATCTTGAATTGGAGTCCACTGAAGACTATGACAAAGTTTAGAAGTTTGTTGGGTTTGGCAAGCTATTATCATCAATTTATGAAGGGGTTTTTTATGATAGCTACACCACTCATCGGATTACTTTGAAAGGGAGTTAGATTTGTGTGGAAAGATCCATGTCAAATGAGTTTTGAGCAATTAAGAGAGATGTTGACTCAGGTCATTGCTTATGCCTCTCGATAGTTGAAGCCACATGGGTTGAATTACCCAACTCATGATTTGGAGCTTACAACCATAGTTTTTGCATCAAAGATTTGGCGGTATTACTTGTATGGGGAGAAGTGTTTCATTTATACTGATCACAAGAGTTGAAGTACCTGAGTGTTCAGAGAGAGCTGAATCTTCGGTAGAGATGGTGGTTAAAGTTGATTAAAGACTATGGCTATTTGATTGATTATCATCTTGGAAATGCAAATGTTATTGCCGATGCCTTGAGTCGGAAGACTTTGGCAGGTTTGACTGCTTATTTATTCTCATTGCTTCTTGAGTTGAGAGTGTTGCATGCTAGATTTGAGTCTTGTAATGATGGTGCATTATTGGCTAAGTTCCAACTGAGGCCAGTTTAATTGGATCAGGTTAGGGAGGCTTAGTTGGTAGATGAGAAAATCCAGAAGATTGTGACGAATTATCATAAGGGGGAGAGTAGAGACTTTCATGTGAGAGATCATGGTAGTCTATGGTACAGAGATTGGTTGTGTATTTTTTATGATGCAGGATTGAAGAGAATGATATTAGAGGAAGCACATTAGTCACTTTATGCTATGTACCCTGGTAGTACTAAGATGTATCAGGATTTAAAGCAACAATATTAGTGGTCAGGTATGAAGAGGAACATAACAGAGTTTGTATCTAGATGTTTCACTTGCCAGAGAGTGAAGACTGAGCACCAAGTTCCTTCAAGGTTATCAGTACCAGAGTGTAAATGGGAACAAGTGACGATGGATTTTATGACTGGACTGCCTTTGACCTAGAAGAAGCATGATGCAATCTGGGTGATAGTTGATCAGATGATGAAGATAATGCATTTTCTTCCTGTTCAGATGGATTATTCTCCTGAGAAGTTGGCTAAGTTGTATATCAGTGAGATAGTGAGGTTCCATGGAGTCGCAGTTTCTTTGGTGTTGGATCGAGATCCCCAGTTTAAATCGAGATTTTGGAGGAGTTTGCAGGATGCTTTCTCAATTGTATTTTAGTATTGCTTTCCATCTTCACACATATGGACAGTCGAGAGAGTGATACAAATTCTAGAGGATATGTTGAGGAGCTGTATCATTGATTTTACTGGGAGATGGGACAAATTCTTACCACTGATTGAGTTTGCATATAACAATAGTTATCAGTCTAGATTGGGATAGCTCCTTATGAGGCCTTGTATGGCAGGAGATGCAGGACACTTTCTATGTTGGGATGAGGTTAGAGAAGGTAAGTTGGTCGATCCCAATTTGATTAAGGAAACAAAAGAGAGAATAAGGTGGTTCGGGGTCGTCTAAAAGTAGCTTCAGACCGACAGAAATCCTTTACAAATTTGAAGAGGAAGGATATAGAATTCAGTGTGAGAAATAAAGTGTTCCTGAAGGTGTCTCCATGGAAGAAGATTTTGAGATTCGGCTGCAAAAGAAAGTTGAGTCCTTGTTTCATAGGATCATATGAGGTGCTGGAGATAGTTGATTCAGTAGTTTATAGACTGGCTTTGTTGCCTGAGTTGCATCGAATTCATAATGTCTTCCATGTCTGTATGCTTTGGAGAAACAAATTACACCCATCTCATATATTGTTAGTCGAGTCCATTGAGGTGAGTTCGGATCTAATTATGAGGAAGAACCAGTGGCGATCTTGGCACGAGAAGTGCAAGAGTTAAGGAATAAGAGGTTGCACTTGTGAAAGTCCTTTGGAGAAATCATGCGATTGAGAAGGTGACATGGGAGAGTGAGCAAATAATACAAAGCCAGTATCCTCAATTGTTTTAGAGTGGATAATAGGTAATATCGCGACCGAAATTTATTTTTAGGGGAAGAGAATTGTATTATCCCAAATTTTTGGAAAATTTCTAATTTTTGGAAATTTAATAAAATAAATAATAAAATAATTGGATAAATTAAATAAATGGTTATAAATGAAAAAGAGAGGATTTTAAGTGAAAAATTGAAACGTATATGTGATATATATGCAAAATATACATAATATATAAAATCGACAAAAAAGTCAATACTTTTTAAAAGTCAAAGTCTAGTTCGATGGCATTTTTATAAATAAACTTTGAAAAATTAAATTTATTAAAATTATTAAAAAATAAATTATTTTAAAAGGAAGATGAATTTTTGGATTTTTAATTAAATGATTAATTAAAAATATATAGAATAATATCTATATATATATGGTTGGAAATGAAAGTGGAAAGAAAAAGAAAGTTAATTTTGTTCTTCATCTTCTTCTTCTTCCATGAAAGGGATGAACCTCTATTTTTGAAGAACCAAGGATTTTTCTTCTTCTTAGCTCCATGAATTGAAGGATTTCAAGTGTTCAAGTTGGATTTTTGGGATTTCCTCCATAGTTGCTAAGTTTTCAACTTGTTTCCTTGAATTTCTGTGAAAGTTTGAATATGTGTGATTTGGATTTTTGACATAGTATGATTGAATTGTTGGAATTGGTGTGTATGAAGTTATTTTGAGTATTTAACAATGAGTTTAAGGTTGGATTGAAGAAATGGTTGAGTTTGGGTAAGGATTGGTGAAGAGAGAGAATTCAGGGTTATGTAACTTTTGGACTTTTGAATTCATGGGATTTAATTGTGCAAATTGATTCTAAATGAGTTTTTTTGAGGCACAAACAAGTATTTAGAGTCAAATATTGGATTTGGTTGACTTTGATTGGAGTTTAAGAATGAAAGTGTTGATTTAGGGTTTTGGAAAAGTGATTTTTCAAAGTTGTAGAATTGTTTGATTTTATTGGTTAAAGCATGTTCTTTAGTGATAAAAAAGATGAATATAAGCTTGAAATGATAAATGAATTGAGTTGGAATGAAAAAGCTTCAATGGGGGAAGGTTATGCCATTTTAGGGTTTTGGTTATAAGTGTGTGTTTTTGTAATGTAATTGATTTAAACATGTTAAAATATGATTTTAATAATATAAATAAACTTAAAATACCAAATTGAATCGCTTTGTATGGTATTCCAAAGTTAAAGTGAGGTTAGCCTTAACTTTAGGATTTTTGTTTGAATGATGTTTAATTATGATTTAAGATTGGAAATGCCTTAGAATGTGATACTAAATGATTATTTACGATCACATTTTGTTTAGGCATTTAGGAGAGTTGACTTGTCCAATCCAAGTGTTGAAGGATAAGTTGGAAGAGATGGTTAGAGGTGGTGTTAAGCTTGATTTTGATTGTCATTTGAGGTATGTACAAACTTTGGATGAATTGGTTATATTCACATTATATTGGGCTTCACACATTTAGGATTGAAAATGTGTTAAGCTACTTGATACATGGAACATGTATGTATAATGTGTTATATATGTATTAAATGTATTGTGAAAAGCAATTGTTAATGGTTAAATGGTATAAAATGTGAAATATGTGTATTATGTGAAAATGACCCAAATTATTCGGGTAATGCCATTTGTTTTGTATGCATTAAGGGCATTGTTAAAAAGCCATTGGTAATGGCTAAAGTGCATAAAATGCCAATCATATGTGAAATATGTGAAATTACCGAAATATTTGGGTGATGAGTTTTAAGGTAAAATGTGATGCAATGTGATGATATGATGAAATGTGATGAATTGATATTGCTATAAATGAGAAAAATGAGAAAAGTGAGAAAAAGATGAGAAAATAAGGCAATGTGGAGTTTCATCAGAAAAATTTTATCGAAAGAATCTGATGGCGAGTTAGGTACCCACGAGTTTGTTTTAAAGAGACAAGTCTAAAAATGTACATCACTTTCCCTCACTCACTAGAAATTTGCTAAAAATGGCATCAAAATTCTATCTTGGCTAATTTTTTAGTAAAATTTAAATTAGTCCAAAAATTACAAATGATATACCAAATGAAAGTGAAGGAAGAGAGGATTCCAAAAATACTAGTCTCACTTGAAAAAAAGGTTAAAAAGTGGCTACATGTGGTACCTCTCCTGTAGACTTCAGGCAGCATGTATGGCTTAGTCCGGTGGCTAATCATGGCAAATCAAGTGACATTGTAAAGCTCGTCAAGTGGGCTTTCACAGTGATCGACAAGTGTTGTAAGGCGACGACGAGATGGCAGTAGATCGGGCAATTTCTCCTCTAGTGTTCTCTCTGTCTCTCCTCTCTTAACTTTCATTCCTTCTTTATTGTTGTTATTATTATTATTATTACTACTACATTTCATTTATTATATTATTATTATTATTTATTGGATTTTACAATCTCCCCCTATTAAAATAAATTCATCCTTGAATTTAATAGAGTAATCAATGATCCATTACGAATCCAATTATTCAAAAGTTGACCGATGCAACTATTAGATTCTCAATCACAAAATATTTTAACTTATTACAAATAAATATGGATATTTATCTCTCATTTTGGCTTTAGTTTCCCACGTACACTCTTCTAAGGTATGATTACGCCACAACACTTTTACCATAGGAAATTCCTTGGAGCAAAGTTTTCAAATTTGAGAGTCCATAATGGCTACAGGAACCTCCTTATAAGAAAGGTTCTATCAAATTTGAACTTCTTATGGCTATGGTATATAAGAAGGATTTGAAATGTACTTTCTCAACATCGATATATGGAACACTTGATGGACATGAGAAAGATCTCATGGAAACTCCAATCGATATGCAACTGCTCCAACCCTCTCAATAATCATGTATGATCCAATGTACCTTGGTGCCAATTTTCCCTTTTTACCAACTCTCAGCACTCCTCTCATAAGAGAAATGTTTGCCAACACTGTTTCACCCATCTCGAAAGACACATATCTACTTTTAGGATCTGTATAACTCTTTAGGCTACTGGCTGCAATTTTTTATCATTCTCGAATAACATGAATTGGAAGTGATTTAGACTAGGTTGGGTCCTGCTAGTTGTCTCTCATTGACTTCTTCCAAATAGATTGGAGATCTACATTTTCTACCATAAAAGAGCCTTGTAAGGTGCCATCTCGATGCTAGCATGATAGCTATTATTATAAATAAACTTGATTAATGGTAGATGCCAATCCGAATGGCTCCCAAAATCAAGTGCACACATTCAAAGCATATCCTCAAGGGTTTGAATAGACCTCTCAGATTGACAATCAGTGTGAGGGTGAAAGGTTGTACTGAAATCTAATCTAGTATTCAGAGCATCTTACAATGATTTTCTAAATCTAAAAGTGAACTAGGGCCCTCTATCTCACACGATAGAAAATGAAACTCCATGAAGATAAACTATATTCTCCACATACAGTTGAGAATACTGTAGACCCTTAATTTTTTACCCGGTTCGGTCCAATATATTTTATTTAGTCCAAAATAATTTTTGTGTTGCCTAATATATTTTTTTGGTCCAAAATAATTTTTGTTATCTCAATTAAATAATTTTTGCTTTAGTACTTAATTTTTATTAATAAAAAATAAAAAAACAAAAATAAATGAAAATAAAAATAAAAATAAAAATTTGCGACGAAAAAATCAGCGATGGAAAATTCGTCGCCGAAAACCAGCGCGCGTTGCGGGGCTAAATGGTCGCCTGCAAGAATTTTCTGCTAGCAATTCGCCCACAGGCCAATGATTAATTAGGTTTCAGTTTCCTTTTCTTATCAATATTACTTGCCGTTATTAATTAGGAATAAACCATATGAAACCTCTATAAATAAGGACCAAAGGCAATCAAAAAAAGGGTGAGAAAAAATTGGACAGTGATGGAAACAACTTCGAAACCAAATCAGTGAAGGAAAAGGAGCAATTCAATTTGATATTTTTTCTGGAATAGCAGGGACATGATTTAAGCAATTCAAAAGGCAAAGAGACAGGGCTTTGAGCTAGTTCATCCAAGAAGAATTATTTTTGGAGGAATCATCAAAAGGAGGTATGTACTAAATTCTTTTGCTATATTTTCACAGTAGCTAAAACTAGGAAATTATGTCTTTCAAAATCAAAAACCTTAGAACTTTAATTTAGTTTTTCTAAGGCTTAAAAACCCTATTTTGTTGCTTTATTCTTTCAAGAGTTTAAAATCATCAAATTATTTCTTCAAATCCCTAAAACCTTAATTTGTTTTTTTTTCTAAATTATCAAAACCAAAATTTAATTCTGTTTCTTTCAAAACTTTAAATTTGGTACTATTTCTTTCAAAAAGCCTTATAAAACATCTTTTCTATTTATAAAAACTTTAAATCATTTGTTTAAATTCATAAAACTTCATAAGATTATCAAATTGATTTCCAAATTTTAAAACCAATTTATCACCCGAGACTCTAATTTTAAATCCTAAAACCCTAATTCAACTCCAAAACCTAAAATAGTGAACACTAACCCTTTTAAAACCTTAAACCCTAATTTTTTATGAACCCTAATCCTTAAAACCTTAAATCATATAAACAAAAATATTTTTTAATTTTACACAGTAGCTTAAAATAATGATGCAATAGCCGAAAATCATAAATCAAAGTGTTTTTAAAGTGTCCAAAACCCTAGTTTCATGATTTCACCATTCAAAACTTAATTTGTTGAATCAAAATGTCTTACAAACCTTTTAAAACATAAAATCCTTAATTTATTTTAAATTCTTTAAAAGTCACAGTAGCTCAAATTCAAAAATCCAAAACCCTAAACATTTGAAATAAAGGATCCTAAATGGAAACAGTAGCTATAATTTGGATTTTTATTTACCTTATTCACTTTCATATTTGATTATGCTTTGATTTATTTCTTATGTTTTAATTTATTTAAATTCAATGCTTAATTCATTTAATTTATCATGGATGAATGTTTACTTTCTATTGATATTTAATATCTTTGATGAATGATTTATTTATGATGAATGATTATTTACTTTTATCAATTTATTTAGATTTCCAAATGTTGTAAGAGGTATGTTTCCACTTATTGGATATCTCATTAGTTAAATATCATGTAATTTAAAATGCTTTTCTATTTTAGAACCAATGTAAAGGACATGTTTCTACCTTTTGGTGGGTGTCCTATTTAGGCATGGATGTAAGGGCATGCTTCCATCTTCGGATGGGTGTCCATTTATTTGTTTTGCTTGGACCTTGCTTTGATTTTAATATATTGATGCTTTCTTTTAATTATTGTGTGTAATATGGATAATGTTGTTATACTTAAGAATTTTATAATATTAAGACCTGTAAAGGAGGCCGGTTCCAATGAACCGGGCGTTTTGGGGGTGCTGGGCCATTTTTTACCTTCCCCACACGTACCCAACTTTTCGAACCCATTAAGGGGTTGGGGATTCCTTAGGAATCGAGTCATCCACCCCTTTCTTTTTTCCCGGCCCATTCGGGTGGTGACTCCATTTTCTCTGGACTTAAGTCCGTGTTCTCTAAGGCCCCGAGCCTAAACAGTGCCGAAGTCGCAAGAACCATTCCACCGAGAGTGGGGGCAAAAATCCCCGCTCACAATGGCGACTCCACTGGGAATAAGAGAAGTTGATTACATTGGTCTTTATATTATTCTATTCTTTCTTATAATGATATTATCCATTGCATCATCTTAGATTGCATCGTGTGCGTGAGTTAGGACGCCCGTGTTACCCGTGTTATGTTATGTAAGGGATACCATACTTTCACTCAAGGTATGGAGATCGAGCATGGCATAACCACTCATAGCCTCGTACCGTTTGGTATATACTTGCTATGGGAACCTAAGCCTTTTTACCCAAAGACTAAGGCTCATGTAATTGGCCTAGTTACTTTCCTTAGGTTTTACCCCAAATGCATGTTGTTTGACTATGGTTAATTTATTTTGGCTTAAATTATAGCTTATTTGGTTTGTTCTTTTTCTAATATGACCTAAGTATATTGTAAGGTCAAAAGAAACTTTTCTTTAAAGTCCAAAAGACCAAAGCTATTTTCAAAATTTTTTCAAGTTGGTCTTTGGACATAAGACTTTTCTAAACACAAATAAAAAATTCTTTGGCCCATGTCAATTCTAAAATCTTTTACAATGGCCTTAGAAATAAAACTATTTTCACCCAACCTTCTCTTACAAAGAGCTTGCAAAAATATTTAGGTCAATTATGAGATACCAAAAATCAATTGTGGGCCTAGTTTACACTAAGAATAAATTAACCATGGGTTTGTTTTTGGCATGAACCATTAGTTACCTTTTTTTCAAGTGAGAAATCTATCTATAATAAACCTCTTAATTTCATTTTAATCCAATATAGCATAAAAGCTACTATAGTTTGTTGAATGGATCAAAACCTAATTAATAGGAATTATGGATTGATTTCCATTTTTGAAAATGTAACTATTGGTTGAAATGTCCGAGGGAATTATTCAAAAGCAAGATACCCCATGTTGGTATTTTGTTAACCATATACCTAGAAAAAGGGACTCGCCATTCGTGTGTGGATGTTATAAGGTTGGAAGGAACGTCCTATTTATCCTTATTTGTTGATTATTTGTGCATACATGCATACATGCATACTTTGCATCTCATATCATTGATCCTCTCTGGCTCACAGCCCTAGATTATGATAGTTCTAAAGCTTACAATAATCCGACCTACGCCAGAGATGAAGTATCTAGCAACGACTCAATCACTTGCTCACCTAAAACAATAGAGCCCGAAAAAATTCAAAGGATGGTGGATGAGGCCCTCAATGCCAAGATGGAAGAAATCAAAGAGGCCCTAGCTGAGACCATGAAGAACTAGTTGACTGCAATCTTAGAGAACCATGCCGAGGTGTCTACTAGCACTAAGAAACTAAAGGACAAAGGGAAGACCAAAGTTAGTGAAGTGGTTTTTGATGATGAAAAGGTGATCATTGATGATGATGATGATTGGGCTCAATACTACCAAGATGTTCAAGAGAAGAAGAAAGAACCGAAGGTTGCTGAGAAAGTAACTCTTGAAAAGAGTGAGACATCCAATGTTGAAAAGATGATTGCTAATTTAGAAAAGAAATATGAGAAGAAGCTGAAAACTGAAGAGATGTCTGAGATCGACAAACTATTTGAATAAGATGAAGAGGTCCCTTATAAATTCAAGATGCCTTCCTTTGCTAAGTACAATGGCACCGGAAATCCTCATCTTCACGTGAAGTAATACATCACTGCCATGTAGCCTGCCCGAGCTACTAAGGCTCAAACCCTAAGGTACTTTATGCTCTCATTGGACCCTATTGTCCAAAATTGGTTCAATACCTTAGATGATGGAACACAAAAGAGTTGGGATCTTCTTTACAAAGCCTTCATCCAACAATATGGATATAATGTTGAGTTGGAAGTTACCTTGATGGAAGTGGAGTCCATTAAGCAAAGGCCGAATGAGAATTTTGTAGATTATGTCAAGGGATGGAGAAACAAGGCCGCTTTACTCAAGAAGAGGCCCGATGAATCCGATCAAATAAGGATGATTGTGAGAGGGGTGTTGCCTAATCTTCATGAGAGGATGTCTCATACACTCATCCGTGATTTCAAAGACCTTCTCCAAGGTGGTTTGCAAATTGAAGAATGGGAAAGGGAGAAGAGCCGCTTTGCAATAAAAAGTAGCCAAAGCATGCAAAAGGCCGTCGTTGTTGCTACAACCCTTAAATCGATGTCATGGGTTCTCAACAACCTTCAAAGAAAAGGATTGCTACAACCCTTAAATCCTCATCCTTTGCCTAACCCTCTCCCACCTAATTTTGACACCAAAGCATTTTGTCAATTTCACCAAATGCAAGGACATGACACGGATAGATGTGTGAGGTTGAGACATGAGGTCCAAAATCTAATTGATAATGGGAAGCTACCCGAGCCCAATAAGTCGAACACCAAAGATAACCCATTACCAAAATTCAATAGGGTACCACGACCGGTAACCTTCATGATTGGAGGAGGTTTGCATGAGGACTTTGTCATGTCTTCTTTTCATGATGTGGGTGGAGAAGCAACCAAAGAAGAAGAGGCATTTGAACAAGCTATGATGGGTGGAGAAGTAGCAATTTGTGTTGTCAATAGGTTTTGGGATTCTGATGATGATATTATACCCAAGAAGGAGGAGTGGACTTGGTCCGAGCCCAAAGAAGATGAGGTGATGAATACTAGATCCGGTAAGCCTTACGCAAGGCCACCACCTAAGGAGATAGAAACTAATAAGGGGAAGGAAGTCGAAATAGAAGAAGATGATGTTGTGCTCAAGCAATTGAAAAGAACCCAAGCAAGTGTTAGCATTTGGGACTTGTTAGCTACTTCTAAAAAGCACCGAGAAACTATGGCCAAAGCCTTAGCTAGCATGCCAATTTCTACCTCCACAACACCGGAGGAGTTGATCAACTTCATAAAAATTGGGGAAGTTATGAAATGTGAAGAGGTCCAAGAAAAGAGTGAAGTTAATATGGGAGCAATTTCTTTTTCAGATGCGGACTTACCGGAGGAGGGGAGAGACCACATCCGCCCTCTCTTTATCAAAATAGAAGTCAAGGGGAAGAGGACTCCATGTGTAATGGTCGATGATGGGTCTGCCATAAATGTTTGTCCACTTAAGATTTTGCCAAAGCTAGCCATGTCAACAAGAGATCTAAACCCAACCGAGGTGACAATTCGTGCTTATGACAACACTAAGAGGCATGCCGAAGGGACTTTCAAAGCGGCCATCAAGGTTGGGCCAATTAAATCTATTGTTGAATTTGTTGTTTTAAACATACCAGTTACCTTCGCCTTACTCTTGGGGTGACCATGGTTTCACCCTCTTGGTGGAGTTCCTTCCATCCTTCATCAAAAGATCAAATTCCCCAACAGAAATGAGACAGTGGTCATTGAAGCTGAAGATAATGAGATTGTTAACGCTCTAATGGTTGAGAGGCCTCTCAATGGTTTTCAAGTGGCTACAATTTCTGATGATGAAGTAGTGGACTCCAAAGTCTTGAATATGATGAAGAACATGAACTACCTTCCCGGAGCTGGTCTTGGAAAGGGTAAGGCCGGTTTAACAAAGTTACCAGATTTTAGAACTCAAACTTCCAAGAAAGGGTTGGGATATGATGAAGACAACGATGTCCAGCCAAAGCAGAGTGAGAAGATGAGCTTCCCACCACTTGAAGAGATCTTTGTCAAAGCTTCAGATATGGGACCACTCCAAGGAAGGCCTGAGCCAATCATGTTCATGGGTAAGTTAATCCCAGGTTTTGAAATTTTTGCAGATGTTGTTGAGCTAGTGGAGCAAGTGAAGAAAGAGCTCACCTTGTCAACCAATAAAGAATCCAATCCAAAAGAGAAGAATGAAGCTTCCCTGAAAGCCGAGAAGACTTCGGAAGAGATTGCCACCCTGGTTGAAGAAAAGTTTGAAGACATCCTGCTTTATGATTTTGAGAACAAAAATTATGATTTTGATTTTAATTTGTCTACTTTGTATGAGGAGGATGATGTTTTATTTTCCAAAATGAATGCAATAAAGTATGATTTTTCTTACTTGTGTGATGTTTCTCCTTATGGTTGCATACATTCAAATAGCAGTTACATGAGAATCTTTAATATTAATTCTGTTAACACGCAATCATTAAATTTGGGAACAACTGAAAATCCTACAAATATTAGCATAGCATCCGACCTTACTCCTGATGAGAGAGAGAGAGATTTGAAAAAATATTCAAAAAATATGAAGAGGTGTTTGCTTGGTCTTATGAAGATATGCCGGGGATAGATCGAGACATAGCCGAGCATCACATTCCTACTTACACTCACATTAAGCTTGTCAAACAAAAGCTTAGGAGATTAAGACCTGAGTGGCCTGAATTGGTTAAAGAAGAGGTCACCAAGCAAATACAAGTGAAGTTCCTTAAAATGATAGAATACCCAGATTGGCTAGCCAACATAGTACCTGTGCCAAAGAAAGATGGGAGGATAAGGGTCTGCGTGGACTATAGAGATTTAAACAAGGCTTCCCCTAAGGATGATTTTCATTTACCTCATATAGATGTTCTCATTGATAGTGCAGCCTCTAGCGTGCTACACTCGTTTGTAGATGGATTTTTCGGATACAATCAAGTGTTAATGGCCCAAGAGGATAAAGCCAAAACTGCTTTCATTACTACATGGGGTATATTTTGTTATAGGGTGATGCCTTTCGGCTTAAAGAATGCTGGAGCAACCTACCAAAGGATGGCCACCACACTATTTCATGACATGATGCACAAAGAAGTTGAATTTATGTTGATGATATGATGGTTAAGTCAGATACAAGGGAGCAACACTTCCAAAACTTAGAATTATTCTACGATAAAGCTTTGAAATATAAGCTAAGATTAAACCCGAAGAAGTGTGTGTTCGATGTTACTTCAGGCAAATTATTGGGACATGTAATTGGTCTGAATGGTATTGAGATAGATCCTGACAAAGTCAAAGCAATCAGGGATATGCCAGCCCTAAAGACGGAGAGAGAAGTTCGAGGATTCATTGGTAAACTACAGTAAAATAGCATATTTATAGCAAAGCTCACAACAATCTGTGAGCCTATCTTCAAGTTGCTTAGAAAGAATCAGCTGGTTGTATGGAATGAAGAATGTCAAAAGGCCTTTGATCGAATAAAAGAGTATTTGTTAAATCCACCTGTTTTGAAACCACCTAAACCCAACAAACCTCTATTACTATACTTAGCAGTAGCAGAAGAGTCGATAGGAGCCATGCTAGCCCAAGCAGATGAGTCAGGGATTGAGCATGACGTTTACTATTTGAGTAGAAAGCTCCTACCTTATGAAATTAAGTATAGTATCATTGAAAAGACATGTATAGCCATGGTTTGGTCTTCTAAGAAGTTGCGGCATTACTTTCAATCGTATAGTGTGCAAGCAATTTCCAGGCTGGATCCAATGAAGTACTTAAGGGAGACACCCTCTTTAATTGGGAAATATGGTCGATGGTTGATAATATTAGAAGAATTTGAGATCGAGTATGTAACCAGAAAAACAATCAAAGGTAGAGCGGTGGCAGAATTCCTCACTCAACAACCATTACCAGAAAGTGAAGAGGTAATCTTGGAATTTCCAGATGAACATTTAGAAGTAATTCAAGTACAAGGGTGGAAAATGTATTTTGATGGAGCGGTAAACAGGAAAGGAGCAGGTTTGGGAGTTATACTAGAATCGCCCAAAGGGGAACTCATCCATTTACCAAAAAAATTGAAATTTAGGGCAACCAATAATATGGTGGAGTACGAAGCTTGTATTTTTGATTTAGAAACCCTAATGATTATGAAGGTGGATAAGGTGAAAGTTTATGGCGATTCATTGCTAGTTCTATCCCAAATAAATGGAGAATGGGAGTTGAAAGAAGAAAAATTAAAACCATACCACCATTGCCTGACCTTGATGAAGAAGAACTTTAAGGAGTGTAGGTTTATACACCTATCGAGAGAAGAAAATCAGATGGCTGATGACCTAGCCACATTGGCTTTGGAATAGGAAAACCCTGTTAGCCTATTCCTTAAGCCTCTAATCTTGACCAGTTCATCAACTCCTTGCTATGAATATGAAACAATCATGGAAATCGATACAGACCATGATGCGTGCTATGATACTATAAGACAATTTTTGGAGGAAAGAGAATACCCGCCGGGGGAAACAAAGAAAGAGAGAAGAGCCATAAGGCGGTGGTCATTGCAATACATCACCTTTCATGGGGAGTTATATCGAAGGTGGCCTAATGGGGTGCATTTAAGATGTTTAAGAAAACCTAAAGTGGAGCATATCATGTCAGAAATACATGCGGGAAGTTGCGGTCTACACATGAGTGGTTTGGCCCTAGTTAAAAAGGTTATTCGACAAGGTTACTATTAGTTGACCATGGAGAGGGACTGTATTGAGTTTGTCAAGAAGTGCCAACAATGTCAGATGTATGGTAACTTGAATCACATGCCTCCTGAAGAACTGCATTCAATGTCTTCACCCTGGCCATTTGCCGCCTGGGGTATCGACATTATAGGAGAGATACATCCTACAACTTCAAATGGTCACCGATTCATTGTAGTAGCAGTAGATTATTTTTCAAAATGGGTCGAAGCTGAATCTTTCAACAAACTGGATGCAAGCCAAATGGCTAGGTTTATCGAAAAGAACATCATCTGCAGATATGAGGTCCCACATAGTGTGATATCAGATAATGGGGTACAGTTTCAAGGAGCAGTTAAGGATTTATTCTGGAAGTACCAAATCCATCATCATCGATCCTCTCCTTATAGACCAAAGGCTAATGGTGCTGTGGAAGCAACAAACAAGACAATTGAGCAAATCTTGTCCAAAATGACCAAGACTTACAAGGATTGGTCAGAGATGCTTCCCTTTGCTTTATGGGGATATAGGACAAGTGTGCGAACACCTACTGGGATGACACCGTTCTCTTTGGTTTATAGGATGGAAGCGGTGTTGCCAATTGAATTGAGTCTAAGTCACTGAGAGTAGTCTTGGAACCTGAACTACCTGAAATAGAATGGGTAGCAAGTAGATACACACAATTAGCTCTATTAGAAGAGAGAAGATTAAAGGCATTGTATCATCACCAACTGTATCAAAAGAAGATAGCTCGTGCCTACAATAGAAGGGTTAAGGACAAAAAATTCAAAGTTGGGGATTTGGTGTTGAAGCAATGTAAGCCTAATGTATTTGATCCAAGAGGGAAGTTCAGACCTAGCTGGGAAGGGCCATATGTAGTGAAACAAGTCATGAACAAAAGTGCAGTAAAGTTATCAGACATGGACGGGAATGAATTTAGTGAGCCCGTAAACATTGACAGGTTGAAGAAATTTTATGTATGAAAAATAAAAAAAAAGGAAAGAAAGAGCTTGCTAGGTTGAAAACCCAAAAAGGGCGGCCTAGGCAAAAGTTAGAGCAGTCCGCTAGTTCCAAAAACCCGAAAGGGCGGGCTAGGCAACAATTAGGGCTAAATGAGAGAAAATCATCAATTAGAAAACCCGAAAGGCCTAATTGGCAACAGGAGTAATCTCGTGTATGCTGGCTTTATGTTTGGTTATTCCCTAATTTAATAAAACAGAATTAATTTTAAAATTATTTTATGTGCACTGTTATAAGTATTTGACCATATATGAATGAAATAAATAAACACAATAGCAAAAGGTGATGACAAATTATAAATGGAAAAGAAGCATCCTTTATTACTTTAATTATTTTTTCATCCTAACAATACACTTTCTGAATTGACAAATGTAAAATCTATGGTAGTCGATAAGTGTAACGTACAGGCCAGCTTTGCCTTAACCGATCCAAGTAGGCTTCAGTCAAGTAAGGCATGTCTAAGTCGGGAGCAAAGTCAGAATCATGAGGTTTAGCTCCATACTGATGCCCAAGTCGGCGAGGATCATAGCATGTACCTTGAAGAAGAGTAGCAAGGGGAATGTACATCAAGTATTTCCGCATGGTGATATGAGAAATCTTCCACCAAGGTAACAACCAACGGATATTGACTTCAGAGCGTGAGTGGATCCAGTCGACCCAGTCAGCATATGAAGAAGCAGGATGGAGTAGCTTCCTAGCAGAATGATGATGTGGCAGGTATGTAGCAAAATCCATGGAGGGAGTATCAAGCAAACAAAGACGCTCCTGAAGCCAAATTTGTGAAGAAAGAATTAAATTAAAAAAAAGGGAGTTCGCTAAGTTGAAAACACGCAAGGGCAGCTTAGGCAAAAATTAGGATAGCTCGCTAGTTCCGAAAACCCATATGGGCGAACTAGGCAAAAATTAGAGCAATAAAAAATATATAACAAAAAAGAAAGAGGTCCACTAAGTTGAAAACCCACAAGAGCAGCTACGCAAAAATTAGGACAGCTCACTAGTTCTGAAAACCCGCATGGGCAGACTAGGCAAAAATCAGAGCAACAAAGCAAAAAAGAAAAAGAAAACCTAAATTGAAAACCCGAAAGGGCAGTTTAGGTAATTACCTGAAGCAACAACAGACTCCCAGTCAGTCTCTTTGAAAATCCTGATTTAAATCGGTCTAATCCAACTAAGGTCTCATCTAAGATCATAGGTACCGGCGACAAGCGTCCTTCCATTTGGTCCATAATATCCAATACTCGTGGATCAATATCGCCGTCAGAAGAAACAAGCAAGAATTGGCCGAGCAAGCAAAGACAAAGCATGCGTCCTTATGCCTTAGTAGTAGCCAAATGAGAGAAACAAAAGTCAATCAAAGGAGCAAGTATAATTTTTTCACCTCTCATCAACCAAAGAACTTCGGATTTTGGAATTTGAAATAACATCTGCATCTTCTATTGAGTCATGGAAATCAGTGTGGGTAACGCCATTTGTTGATTATTTGGATGTCCAAGGACGGCCTCAAATTCTTCAATCAAGGGACATATT
The DNA here is from genome assembly GCA_947685225.1 of Garcia nutans. Classification (NCBI taxonomy): domain Eukaryota; kingdom Viridiplantae; phylum Streptophyta; class Magnoliopsida; order Malpighiales; family Euphorbiaceae; genus Garcia; species Garcia nutans. The sequence goes on from CANTUV010000044.1 coordinate 26,665,432, forward strand.
TCAAAGCCATTAATTCTAAATACCCTAGAATCTGAATCCCAAAAGGAAGCCATGGCATGTAAGAAGGAGTGGTCCAATTTGACATTTGGAAAATATTTTAAAACATCAAGCTTTGATCATGAAATTTGCTTCCAATGGATGGCATCCATATTCTTAAATAGAATTTTTATTTTCTTTAAATGGTGCTCGGTCATGGTTGATGAATAAAGGAGAACCAAAATTGTTAAAAGTGTCTTCACGTTGAAAGGGAAAAGAATTTTGGTTTTTGTATTAAAAGGGGCATGCAAGGTGATTTATATAGAAGAAAATAAACCTTTTCCAAAGGTGATAAGGAAAAGTGATGGGGAAGGATAAGACCATATGGCATAAGGAAAGGAATTGGTGACAATTTCCTTTACCATGTTGGATTTTGTTTAGCAAATAAGGTGGATATTAATTATGAAATTATGATGTACTGTAAAAAACATTGTGTAGTAACGAAAAAATAATGAAAAATAATGAAAAAAAAAATTTTGCAGTAACAAAAAAATAATGAAAAATAATGAAAAAAAAGAGAGTTACAGTAAAGAGGAAAATTGTATTCTTTTATTAATGTACAATATTTTACTTATCACTGAGAGGGTTGTTGTAAGTAATCAAATAAAGCCTTGAAAATAATTGTCACCTGTTGGAGGAGGGGGCAAATTACTTGTCCCAGGATCACCCGAAGCGGGAGCACCAAAATCCCTATTACCTTGAGATTCTGATCCGTCATGATCCTCATCAGAAGCAGACGAAAGGATCTCATGGTCATTAGGCTGGTGACCTCTTGATAAAGAAGCATCGGGATCCCTCATCCTCTGAAATTGGAAGTCTCGAAAATGTTGTTCGGATTGATGATATAAACTTTTAAAATGAGAAGCTTGCTAACGACTTGCAGCCAACTGTTCTTGAAGTTTCCTTTTCTGTTCTTCGAGCATCTGCTGTGAGCCAAAAAGGAAAAAAGGTAAGAGCATACATAATAATGCATACATATAGCATAAATTACCATGAAATTGGGAACGTACCAGGTAATTCAAATCAATACCCTGCGAAGTAAGGAATCAAGAAGAAGATATCAAATCAAGGGGGCATGGAAAGCCTATTTGCTTATGGAAGCCCCAGTCATTTTGCAAAAGAAGAAATGCTTGCTTATGCAAAGAACTAGACAAGAAAAACATCAATCAATGCTGGTATGAAAAGAAAAAATCCTTGGGGGGGGGGGCAAGGAGAGGATATGAGGTCTAATTAAAGATAGCTGAATTTTTGCAAAAAGGAAGAACAAAAGAATGGAACATTAGAACTCTCAAAAGAATGAAGATGCAAAAGACAAAAGATCAATTCAGCTAAGAGAGTTGAAGCCAGGGTAAAGACCCGACCTCCAAAGGATGAAGATTCATTCTGAGGGTTAAGAACCACCATGCATAGAACAGCCAGAGCAGTCAGAATTCTCAACTAAAAGGTTAGTCAAATTCATTCTCGGGTCCAAGTACCCAATCTCGGGTCCAAGTACCCAAATCAAATCAATCTCAGGTCCAAGTACACAAATTAGATCAAAATCAATTCGAATCGGCTCCAGAACCCAAATTTTCCCTTAGGTCTAGAACCTAGAATAATCTTTGAGTCCAGAACTCGAACCGGGTCTAGAACCCAATTTTTCCCTTAGGTCCAGAACCTAGAATCTCTTCTAAGTCTAGAACTTAGCTCGGGTCCAGAACCCAAATTTACCATTAGGTCCAGAACCTAGAATTATTTCTAAGTCCAGAACATAGCTCGGGTCCAGAACCCAAATTTTCCTTAGGTCCAGAACCTAGAATTATTCTTGAGTCCATAACTCGAACCGGGTCCAAAACCTAAATTTTCCTTAGGTCTAGAACCTAGAATTATCCTTGAGTCCAGAACTCGAACCGGGTCAAGAACCCAAATTTTTCTTAGGTCCAGGACCTAGAATCATCCTTGAGTCCAGAATTCAATCCAGAACCCAAATTTTCTTTAGGTCGAGAACCTAGAATTATCCTTGAGTCCAGAACTCGAACCGGGTCCAGAATCCAAATTTCCTTAGGTATAGAACCTAGAATTATCCTTGAGTCCAGAACTCAAACCGGGTCCAGAACCCAAAACCTCAACCATCTCAAAAATTAAGTCTTATTGCTTTTCACATTCTTTCACTAAAGTTTCAGATTTTTCAAGTAGGGGGCAAATTGTAGACCCTTAATTTTTGACCTGGTCCGGTCCAGTATATTTTATTTAGTCCAAAATAATTTTTGTGTTGCCTAATATATTTTTTTGGTCCAAAATAATTTTTGTTATCTTAATTAAATAATTTTTGCTTTAGTATTTAATTTTTATTAATAAAAATAAAAATAAATAAAAATAAAAAATGAAAATAAAAATAAAAATCGGCGACGAAAAAATCGGCGACTAAGAATTCATCTCCGAAAACCAGCGCGCTCTACGGGGCGAAATGACGCTTTTTGCTTTAGTATTTAATTTTTATTAAAAAAATAAAAATAAAAATAAAAATCGGCGACGAAGAATTCATCGCCGAAAACCAGCGCGCTCTACGGGGCGAAATGGGACAACTAGCTCACCCACTGTCGTAGTTGACTGCGGAAGATTTTTTCGCCAGCGCATTTTTTCCTGCGGCAATTTTTTTTCGGCAGCGCAATTTTTTGGAAACCTAATTTAATTAGGTTTTGGTTTTCTTTTCTTATCAATATTACTTGCCGTGATTAATAAGGAATAAACCATATGAAACCTCTATAAATAAGGACCAAAGGCAATCAAAAAAAAGGGGGAGAAAAAATTGGACAGTGATGGAAACAACGTCAAAACCAAATCAATGAAGGAAAAGGAGCAATTCAATTTGATATTTTTTCTGGAATAGCAGGGACATGATTTAAGCAATTCAAAAGGCAAAGAGACAGGGCTTTGAGCTAGTTCATCCAAGAAGAATTATTTTTGGAGGAATCATCAAAAGGAGGTATGTACTAAATTCTTTTGTTATATTTTCACAGTAGCTAAAACTAGGAAATTATGTCTTTCAAAATCAAAAACCTTAGGACTTTAATTTAGTTTTTCTAAGGCTTAAAAACCATATTTTGTTGCTTTATTCTTTCAAGAGTTTAAAATCATCAAATTATTTCTTCAAATCCCTAAAACCTTATTTTTTTTTTCTAAATTATCAAAACCAAAATTTAATTATGTTTCTTTCAAAACTTTAAATTTGGTACTATTTCTTTCAAAAAGCCTTATAAAACATCTTTTCTATTTATAAAAACTTTAAATCGTTTGTTTAAATTCATAAAACTTCATAAGATTATCAAATTGATTTCCATATTTTAAAACCAATTTATCACCCGAGACTCTAATTTTAAATCCTAATACCCTAATTCAACTCCAAAACCTAAAATAGTTAACACTAACCCTTTTAAAACCTTAAACCCTAATTTTTTATGAACCCTAATCCTTAAAACCGTAAATCATATAAACAAAAATATTTTTTAATTTTACACAGTAGCTTAAAAACATGATGCAATAGCTGAAAATTATAAATCAAAGTGTTTTTAAAGTGTCCAAAACCCTAGTTTCATGATTTCACCATTCAAAACTTAATTTGTTTAATCAAAATGTCTTACCAACCTTTTAAAACATAAAATCCTTAATTTATTTTAAATTCTTTAAAAGTCACTATAGCTTAAATTCAAAAGTCCAAAACCCTAAACATATGAAATGAAGGATCCTAAATGGAAACAGTAGCTATAATGTGGATTTTTATTTACCTTATTCACTTGCATATTTGATTATGCTTTGATTTATTTCTTATGTTTTAATTTATTTAAATTTAATGCTTAATTCATTTAATTTATCATGGATGAATGTTTACTTTTTATTGATATTTAATATCTTTGATGAATGATTTATTTATGATGAATGATTATTTACTTTATCAATTTATTTAGATTTCCAAATGTTGTAAGAGGTATGTTTCTACTTAGTGGATATCTCATTAGTTAAATATCATGTAATTTAAATTACTTTTCTATTTTAGAACCAATGTAAAGGACATGTTTCTACTTTTCAGTGGGTGTCCTATTTAGGCATGGATGTAAGGGCATGTTTTCATCTTCGGATGGGTGTCCATTTATTTGTTTTGCTTGGACCTTGCTTTGATTTTAATATATTGATGCTTTCTTTTAATTATTGTGTGTAATATGGATAATGTTGTTGTACTTAAGAATTTTATAATATTAAGACCTGTAAAGGAGGCCAGTTCCAATGAACCGGGTATTGTGGGGGTGCTGGGCCATTTCTCACCTTCCCCACACGTACCCAACTTTTTGAACCCATTAAGGGGTTGAGGATTCCTTAGGAATTGAGTCATCCACCCCTTTCTTTTTTCTCAGCCCGTCCGTGTGGTGACTCCATTTTCTCCGGACTTAGGTCTGTGTTCTCTAAGGCCCCAAGCCTAAAAAGTGCCAAAGTCGCAAGAACCATACCACCGGGAGTGGGGGAAAATATCCCCGTTCACACATACTTATCCATAGAATAGATTACATTCAGAATAGTTTACCTTCACTGTAGTTAAATGTGCCGACTTGGTCAATCGATCTACAATAACCTATATGGAATCATACTGTAGACCCTTAATTTTGACCCTAATTTGATATGGTCCTAATTAAAGGATGCCAAAATAAATTTGATCTGACTTTAAATATTTAAACCTAGTTCATAATTTTTAAAGGAGTCGTTCGGATTAAAGAGGCATAAATTTAATCGTAAAACCCTAAAATCAAGTGCAATTGGCCCAAATTAAAATTTTTCGGTCCATAAGTTAAAAAGGCTAGAATAATTTAAGTGAGGCCGGCTTGGGAGACATTATATGCTTCATGTCAACCTTGGCAGCCTAAGATCAACATGAGCAAGCCTCATGTTGACTTGGGTAAGCTAGGTCAACATGAGCATGCTTCATGTTGACCTTGGGAGGCTAGGTCGACATGAGCATGCTTCATGTCGACCTTGACAGCCCAAGATCGACATGAGGCTGCCTCATGTCAACTTGGACAGCCTAAGGTCGACATGAGGTTGGTCTCATGTCGACCTAGGGAAACTAGGTCGACATGGGTTCAATATGTTTCCTAATTCAACTAGAATTTATTTTAGGGACAATTTTATATTAGGTTAAGGATTCTGAGTGAGGTTCGGATATAAATATTAATGTTTCAGAATTTAGAAAGGGGAGAAAAAGATTAACAAGAGAAAAAAATTAAGAGGGGACGGCAAGGAACATTAACAAGATAGCAAGGAACATTATAGAGAGATGGCAACAAACAGAAAAGATTAGCAGCAAACATTCATCAGTAATCAATCCATCAAAGACAGCAATGTTGTCTTTGTTAATTGTTCATCTAGAAGCTAATTGTGGAGGAACCAACGAGCAGAGGTTTGATCTTTAATCATGAATTATTTATGTTTACAGTAGTTCATTTCTTTGATTAATAAGAACATGCATGCATGCAGTAACTTGATCTTTGAACACGTAGTATCTTGATCTTTGAACATGCAGTAAATTGGTTTTTATTTTAACAACTTTAATTGTTTGCTTTGGTTTTTATGTTAATAACTTTAATCATTTGCTTTAATTATCACATTGATCAATTGGTATTCATAATCCCACTAGCATATTTCATAAAACATAAAACTATTCAGTAGTCAATAATTAATTATTAAAATCTATCTTGTTTACTTTAACTTCAAGAACCGTATGTTATTTCATTAATACTCAAAACCTCAAACTATTTTTTTCCAAAAGCCTAAACCATTTCATTATTAAACTCCAAAATATTGATTATTTTTCCAAAACCTTAATTTATTTTTCCAAATCCAAAATTGTGTTTTTTTAGGCAGTAAGCTAATTCTAAAACCCTAATTCAATTCTAAAACTCAAAACAGTAAACCCTAACTCCCTTAAAATCTTAAACCCTAATTTTTCTAAACCCTAATCCTTTAAACTTCAAAACCTTATAAATTTAAATATTATAATTCAAACACAGTAAGCTTAAAACGATAATTCAATGAGTAACCGTAAATCATAAATCTAAGTGTTTTAAAGTGTTCAAACCCTAATTTCATGATTTTACCACTCAAACACTAATTTGGTTAATTAAAGAACTTTATTAACCTCTTAAATTATAAAACTTTAATTCATGCTAATTCCATAATGTTCACAGTAGCTAAGAATTACAAATCCTAATCCCATAAATTCCAAAACCTTAAACACATTAAAAAAAGAAACTTAAATAGAAATAGTAACCCTAATTTGAATATTTATTTGCCTTCATATTTGATTATGCTTTGATTTATTTTTTATGCTTTAATTTATTTTAGTTCCATGCTTGGTTTATTTAATTTATCATGGATAGATGTTTACTTTCTATTGATGTTTAATACCTTTGATGAATGATTTATTTACGATGAATGGTTATTTACTTTTATGGATTTATTTAGATTTCCAAATGTTGTAAGAGGTATGTTTCAACTTGGTGGGTACCTCATTAGTTAAATATCATGTAATCTAAATTGTTTTTCTATTTTAGAACTAATGTAAAGGACATGTTTCTACCTTTCGGTGGGTGTCCTATTTAGGCATGGGATGTAAGGACATGTTTACATCCTCAGATGGGTGTCCATTTATTTGCTTTGTTTTGACATTGTTTTAATTTTTTAATATATTGATGCTTTATTTCAATTATTGTGTGTAATATGGATAATGTTGTTATATTTAAGAATTTTATAATATTAAGACCTGTAAAGGAGGCTGGTTCCAATGAATCGGGCGTTGTGGGGGTGCTGGGCCATTTCTCAGCTTCCCCATACGTACCCAACTTTCCAAACTCATTAGGGGGTTGGGGATTCCTTAGGAATCAAGTCATCCACCCCTTTCTTTTTCACGGCCCTTCCGGGTGGCGACTCCATTTTCTCAGGACTTAGGTCCGTGTTCTCTAAGGCCCCGAGCCTAAATAGTGCCGAAGTCGCAAGAATCATTCCACTAGGAGTGGGGGCGAAAATCCCCGCTCACAGTGGTGACTCCATTGGGGATAAGAGAAGTTGATTCCATTGGTCTTTATATTATTCTATTCTTTCTTATAATGGTATTATCCATTGCATCATGTGCGTGAGTTAGGATGCCCGTGTTACCCGTGTTGTGTAATGTAAGGGATACCATACTTTCACTCAAGGTATGGAGATCAAGCATGGCATAACCACTCATAGCCTCGTACCATTTGGTATATACTTGCTATGGGAACCTAAGCCTTTTAAACCAAAGACTAAAGCTCATGTAATTGGCGTAGTTACTTTCCTTAGGTTTTACCCCAAATGCATGTTGTTTGACTATGGTTAATTTGTCTTGGCTTAAATTATGGCTTATTTGGTTTTTTCTTTTTCTAATATGACCTATGTACATTGTAAGCTCAAAATAAAATTTTATTTAAAGTCCAAAAGACCAAAGTTATCTTCAAAACTTTTCAAGATGGTCTTTGGACATAAGACTTTTCTAAAAATAAATCAAAAATTATTTTGCTCATGGCCCAAATACTAAGCCCAAAATCCATTTTTTCTAAGATCTTTTTACAATGGGCTTAGAAAAAAAATTACTTTTATCCAACCTTTTCTTACAAAGAGCTTGCAAATTATTTAGGTCAATTAAGAAATACCAACAATCAATTGTGAGCCTAGTTTATACTAAGAATAATTAATCATGGGCTTGTTTTTGGCATGAATCATTAGTTACTTTTTTCAAGTGAGAAATCTATTTATAATAAACCTCTTAATTTAGTTTTAATCCAATATAGCATAAAAGCTATTATAGTTGGTTGAATGGATTAAAACCCAATTGATGGGAATTATTAAGAATGGATTTCCATTTTCGAAAACATAACTATTGGTTGAAACGTCCGAGGAAAATATTCAAAAACAAGATACCCCATGTTTGTATTTTGTTAACCACATACCTAGGAAAAGAGACTAGTCATTCGTGTGTAGATGTTATAAGGTTGGAAGGAACGTCCTATTTGTCCTTGTTTGTTAATTGTTCGTGCATACATGCATACATTTGCATCTCATATCATTGATCTTTTCTAGCTCATAGACCTGAAGTACAGCAATTCAAGAGCATACAATGATACTACCTACAACATTGATTTTGATTCAACCACTTCATTGGAAGGATGGATGCAAACCAGCTAAGGGACATAGTCGATGAAGTTGTCAAAGCTAGGATGGCAGAGCTACGAGATCAATTGGTTGAAATTATGAGGATCCAGTTGATTCAAATTCTAGAGATCATCAATAATGCTAATGAGGCATCTCCCATTGACATAAGAAAGAAGGAAAAGGCATCATTAACAAGGAACATGTCTAATGATAGAGATCAAATGAAAAATGAGAGATCAATCCCTATTCTACAAGACCAACCGAACCATGTGCTATCTAAGTGGAGCAATAAGAGCAGCTATCACCCTAGTGGGCAAAAGTCAAAGGGAAAGAGGAGGTGTTGAGAAAGATGCAACAACTAAGCCGACAAAGAAGCATAAATTTTCAGACTTAATGGAGCCTTTGTCAAAGATGTTAGAAAATCTAATGAAAATGGATTTGCTACAACCATTGGCACCTCGGCCTCTACATAAGCCTCTACCACCAAATTTTGATGCCAAGGTTTTCTGTCAATTTCATCAAATGCAAGGGCATGAGACAAATAAATGTGTTCAATTAAGGCATGAAATCCAAGATTTGATTGACAGTGGAAAGCTGCCTGAGCCTGATAAGCCCAACACTAAGAATAATCCTCTGCCTAAATTTGGAAGGGCACCATTGCTTACAACCTTCATGAAAAGTTTTATCTTGTCACCTTGTCATGATATGGATAGAGAAGCTGCTAAAGATGATGATGAAGCAATGATCCTCGATGATGCAAAAAATCCTTGCCCTTGAGATGTCTAATCTTCGACTCCAACTCAACAAACTTTCCTTAGCTTGAATGTTGCTTTTCAATTCTACTTTCTTTAATATTTAATTGGAACAATCATGTTTTTCAAAATTTAAATTGGTTTGAATAAATTACTTTCATCAAAAATTTTGTTGGTCTTTGTTCATTTTGGTGCTCAACCAATGTGGAATCTAGCTTGATAATTCATGAATTAATATATTTATGCATCATGACTCAAATGGCTTTATTAGATAAGGGAATTGCTCTATAGCATTGAGTTGTGTATGCTTACTTAGAGAGGGCTCATGTATAATTACCTTTGTCTAGGTCTTAGTCAGTCTTAGATCATGCTTTGACAAATTTTTGAGGCGAAATTGAACTCTGCTTATTTAAGGGAGAGGTGATCTAGGCATTGTTTGGTTAGCCAACAACTAGTATCCACCCAATTAAATATCAATCCCTAGTTGTCCCTTTGAGCCTTCATAAAATTTTAGCTTTCTTTTCATTGACTTACAAACCCCAATAACCTACCCTGAACTATTGTGATACTTTTGACAAGTCTTATGATCACTAAGGTAAAGAGGCAAGAAGAACAAAGAAAGCAATGATTAGTCAAGATCATGTAGATAGTTGAAGTTTTCAAGACCATAAGGGTAGTTGAAGTTCCCTTAATATCTCCAATATATCAAGACAACATCAACATTAGAGTAACCAAATGATTTATCCTTGTTAAAGAAGATTTATGTTACTCCACTCATCCATTATTGGAAGCCCAAGTTAGTACAAATAAGACAACTCTTTTAGAGCTAGAATGATGAGAGTGATTTTATACTAGTTTTTAGTATGATTTATATGTGTTTTTAGTTAATGTTCATTTGATTTTTGTTTAAAGTGTGTTTTAAGTGTTTGTTTTAGGTTAAAGTGGAAAATTTCCTTTGAAGGATCAAAACAAGCAAGAAAGAGCATGAATTAAGCAAGACATGGCCAAGCCAAAACTAGCTTGGCCGTGTCCCTCAAAGAAGCTTCAAGACAGTAGCTAACATGGCCAGGTGACACGCCCAAGTCACTGGTCGTGTTGCACCTAAAGAGCAAAACCAAAGGGACCAAGCAAAGAATGAAAGAAAAGGAGCAGAAGCTGACACTATCAAGTGACACGCCCAAGCCAGTGGCCGTGTCACATGACACGGCCACAAGCTTGGCTGTGTCACCCATTGAAACCAAAGAAAGAAATTGACAAAATGGCAGGCAGAAGGTGACACACCCAAGTGACACGGCCAAGCCACTGGCCATGTCACATGACAGGGCCAGGAGCTTGACCGTGTCACCCCATAAGACAAAGAGAAAAGAAAGAAATGAAGCAAGGCAGTGATGGACACGGCCAAGTGCTTAAGGAGAAATGAGAGACACGGCCAAGCCACTCAAAGCTTGGCCGTGTCACATAAGAAAATCTTGATTCTTTTGCATGAGTTGAGAGACAAAGTGGGGGACAAAGACTAGTTTTAGTCAAAAGTAATATTAGACAAAAGAAAAGCTTGCCTAGTTTGAGGAAAAGAAAGATTGAACAAAGGGAATGGGGAGACAAGGTGAGTTGGAAATGAGTTGGAAGCATGGACTTGAGTCTTGGATTGGTTTAAAAAGAGAAGAGGAGGAAGGAGAGGAGCTTCTGCAGAGGGTTGGAGTTTTATGCAGGAAACAGAGAACAGAGGCAGAGAAGAGAGGTTTGAGAGGAGGAGGCTGGGCATACACGTTTTGGGCAAGGAGGGAGTGACACTTTCCTTGACTCTTCATCTTCATCCTCCATTTCCATCCTCTCCAACATCTGCATCTTCCATTGGCAACTCCTGGAGATTGAAGAAGCTACATTGAAAGGGGTTTTTCTATTTTCTCCTTTTATGTATTTTAACGTTATTGTTGTTGTTGTTGTTGTATTAAGTGTATTAAACATGAACTAAATCACTCTCTATCTAGATGTTAATGAACCCTAGCTTATTTGTATGATTGGATACTTTTAATTGATTGAGTTGTTTTATTCTTATGATGCTTAATGATTATTGCCAATTGATGATAGCATGCTTATTGATTGGTTGCCATTTTCATATTATTGACTTGAGAAAGCTTGATATTAATTGATTACTCATAAGGGTTGAGGATTGATTGGGGTGCTAGAGATAGACCTATAAGATCCTTTGGTTTATAGTTCCTTGTTCTTAATGCATGACCTATTTAATTGTGTTTTGAGAAGTGATTTTGACACTCTACTTATTGATTAGGGGTTAATCACTCGAGAGAGGTTTTAGTCTAAGTTAGAGGAATGCCAATTCAACTCTATCATGTAATGTAATTGAGGCTAGGGGGATTCAATATCTAGATAGTATCTTTATCATCAAACCTTTTTACACGACACACAATTTATCTTTGCTTGCATTTATTTAAATTAGTTGTCTTTAATTATAAAACATCACAAAAACATTAATTTGCTAAACAACAGTTAAGATTTGCTGTAATATCCCCACATATGCCCTAGAAGTTTTGAATGTTGTTGTTGTTGTTGTTGTTGTTGTTGGTTAATGGGTTAGAATGTATGTGTTAATTGGCAAGAGAAAAGAAATTGGAAAGTGAATGCTTGTGTATATGTGTTTTGGGGAAATTTAGGGTTTAGAGACAAATGTATATGTTGTGTATATGATGATATATATAACATATAAATTGGTCAAATGAAGAGTCAAAGTGATGGTTAAGTGGAAGAAGATATTTTTGGTTGAGTGTGAAATTACATGAATGGGCATATAAGAGACAAAGGTTTAGTTAAATGGTTAAAGGGTGTTTTGGTAATTTTCTTTTGGAAAACTTGTGGTGGAGATTAAAAAGGAAAGTTTGACTTTGCTTCTTCATCTTTTCCTCTTCTCTTCATGTGTGGCCGGCTTCTTCATAGAAAAAGAGAAACAAAGAGACAAGAGAGGTGTTCTTGATTCTTGAAGCAAATTGAAGGAAAAATCAAAGGTTTTGGTTGAAGATTTGTGGAATTTCATCAAATTAGGTAAGTACTCTCTTGTTTTCCCTTGTTAATTTTTGAAGGGGTGTTTGAGATAAGTTGTGATTGGTTAATATCATGATTTAGAATGTTTGAGATGTGTTTATAAGTAGTGAAAGTGATTGTGAATAAATAAGGGTTAAATTGGTGGTGGTTTTGTTTGAAAATGGCAAATTAAGTGGAAGTTGTTTTTGAAAGAAGAAGATTGATGTTGGTTTTTAGGATTTGATGTGGTAAGTGATTGAATATATAATTGATATAGTGTTAATATGAATATTGTGATGAATAAGTATTAATAATATTGATTATGTCCATTTTGATGAGATTATGTTGTGTATAATGTGTTTGAATGCAATTGAAAGAGTTTTGGCTATTTTAGGGTTTATGCATTAGAGATACGTAATTTGGAGCGGTCGCTATTATTCATGTGCGGTCGCTATTATTCATGTGCGGTCGCGACTTAGGTCGGGCTTCTGGCCGCGAAACCTACTGTAATAAGGTTTCATTGTGTAATGGTATGGGGCGGTCGTACTCAGGTGAGGCGCGACCGCTAGAAAGGTTCTGTTCACCTTATTGGAAGCAATCTAATTCTACAACAAGATTCTCAAATACATGTTAGATAGATATCATTTGTCTAATATCATTGTTGAATAATGAAATGTGAGATGATATGGAATTGATAATACATATGATACTATATGAACCGAGCTATGTATTATGCATTGTGAATCTTGTGAATGGCAATTTGTTATATGAATAATGTACTTTGTAATGTTACATCAATGATGCTATATGTAAAATGTGAAGAAGAGGATGAAGTAATTGATTATAGATAGCTTGGTGGGAGTAACTTTAAAGAGTGAAAGAGATGAGGATCATCCAAAAAGGTATGTACAATACAATTTATAATTATGTGAATAATATGATTGAAGCATGTCTAAATGATATGATTGAATAATGACATGTTTGCCTAGTTAATGTAATTAATGTGGTATATATAAATGATGGAATATGACATGTAAAGGATATGATGAGGTAAATGATTATGTATGTAAAAGATGAATTGCTATAATGTGGATTGAAATGTGATATGATGCCATTGTGATTGGCTATGATGATTTAAATGTGATATGATGCCATTGTGATTGGCTATGATGATTTAAATGTGATATGATGCCATTGTGATTGGCTATGATGATTTAAATGTGATATGATGCCATTGTGATTGGCTATGATGATTTAAATGTGATATGATGCCATTGTGATTGGCTATGATGATTTAAAGGTGATATGATGCTATTGTGATTGACTATGATGATTCAATTGAAAGAAACAAGGCATATTTGCCTAGATGATGATGAGAAGTGATAATGGAATTGATAAATGAATTGTGTGTCTAATATGTTATTCATTTTCAGAGTTTTGTTGTTGGTGGCATGCCTAATAATAGTAACAATCTCTTGAAGTTAGGTTGGATATGATCCTTGAAGCCTAATTGAGATGTTACAACCCTTGAAGCTAGGTTGGATTGGTTCTTGAAGCCAAGTTGGGTTGAAGTTTAACATGTTTTACTCCCCTTGAAGCTTGGTTGAATCTAAATCCTTGAAGCCTAGTTGGGTCAATGATAATGATAATGTGATAATTAAACCAAAGCATTAACTCTGAAAGTTGAATGGCATATTAGTGTTTGTTGGGCCCGAGTCTGTCTTTGTTGTCCATGTGATATACAAATGTTGAATTAAATGAATAATGAGATTTATGATTGACTTTGCTGACAATGTGACTTATGATTGGTGAATTGTGAATTGAACAATGTTATGAAGTATGATATTTAATGTGTATGTATTGATATGTTGATTATGAAGTATGTTATGGAATGTGTGTTTATGAAATATGATTTAGTTGAAATATATGAAAGTTATAATCTAAAAGAAAAGATATGATAGAAGCTAAGGTTACATGGAATTGATATATCATTATATGTTAGTATTTTTATAATGTATGTGTATATTTTATATTTGTACTACTAAGCTCTCGGGCTTAGCGCGGTTATATGATCGCGCAGGTGACCAGGTGGAAGATATGAAGTCTTTCGTTATGCCACGAGAAGAGTAAGAGTTTATCGAGACCAACTAGAGGGTGATGCATACATGTATAATTTAATTATGATGTATTCTATCAAAAATGTATTCATTTGTATAAATGATGTTTTGAGAAAGATAAGATTATGGTATATTTATAAGATCATTAAAAGTATATCAAATTTGTAAATGTTCTTTAAATTAATTTATTGTGGTTTGAAATAAATTAAAGGTTTTTAAATTGTAACGAAAAACGACATCCTTATACTTTATATACTTACTGTACGTATACCAGGTATATGTATAGTACTTATATGGAGTATCGGGGTGTTACAATTATTTTGGTATCAGAGCTTAGGTTTCGAGATTCTCGGCCTAAGTGAAATTAAAAAGAAAAAGTTTTGAAACGCATAAAATGAATTAAAAAGAAGAGTTTTGAAATGCAATTGGTAATGCATGCATATGCATTGACACCTAGGTTGGTCTCGGATGTGGCATTATAGGAATTGTAGAAAAATTTGTGTTATATGAGATGTTTAACATAATTAATGATATATGTGTATACCATTTTGATGTGATGAGAAACCATGATTGTTGGCAATGATGTTGGAAATGAATTATAATTGAGGCATAGTGCCTAATTGATTATGAGAAACTAATTGTGAAATGTAATGTGATATATGTATATTGATGATGCATATGAAAATGTCATGTTGTGTGCAACATGGAGTGTAATGTTGATGTTTATGAGCAATATTATGTGGGACATAATATGAATTCAAACATAAAGTGAATATGAGTTGAAATTCAAATTTAGATAAGAGTATGTATTCTTTCCTCTATACCTGAAATCTCTTTATTATAAAGTTTATGTTGGGTTTGCGAGATAGAGGAAATATTGTTCAAGTGTTAATATTGAAAGATATGTTACTAAAATGAGGAAAGAATGGTGGGATATTGAATGAGTTGGTTATTATAGACAAAGTGTGACTTTTTAAAGTTGGGATATACATATATAAAGTTAAGGTTTTGTTTAAAGGAAAAGAGATGATATTGGTTAAGTAAGAATAAGTTGATATTGTTATTTTAATGTAAACATTGTGAATGCAATGTTAGAAATGTAAGATGCTTGAATATTGTGAAAGCTCCTGGTTATGATGGTAATATATAATATTTGAGATTTCTGAAATGAGCTTAATAATTGGAGAAATTATATGTTTTGACTTTGCTTTGTGATATATATACATAAGATGTTTCTAAGGTGATATTAAGAAAAGATGAGTTTGGTAAATTGAAGTTTAAGCAAAGTAGTAAATTGGAAAGTTAAAGTTCTAGTGGAATTTGATAAAGATTATTTGGATATTGATAGTTAAATGTATATTCAATACATGAGTTAGGTGAAATGACTAATATTGCATATGGAAGTATTATGAATTGAGTAATGCGATTGATAGTATGAGAATTTGTTTTGAAGCAAAAAGGAAAGTGGATAAGCAAATGAAAATGAACTATTTTAAATCATTTTATTGCAAAGGGTGAAAATAGATATGGAAGCATATTAAATGTATTAAAGATGAAAGTGAAAGAGATGTCACATTGGGAATGTGACTAAGATGGATATGAAGTGCTATTATAGTCAGAACATATATATATGTGTGCTATATGAATAAATACTTTATATCATATTGGAAGAATGAAAATGATAGTGTTTAAAAGAAAGTGATAAATATTAAATTTGTATTGAATGTGTGAATCATATTATGAAGGTGACCTATGAATATATATGTGGTATAATTATGGAATAAGTGATATGGAAATGATTTTGTATATATTAGTAGACCTAAGAGAGATTAGATCTTGAATTGTATAAAGCTAAATGGATTATGTGATGGAAGTGAGCCTGGAATGGACTTGAATAATAGTGAACAGTGGAAATTGTCATCGTGAGCATTGAACTTGATGATTATGTGATATTTAGAGTTTCAAAGTATTCATTTATGAAAAGTTCTATGTAAATATATTATAAGAGATTGTAAATGGACTAGAAATGAAGTGACAAATAGAAATTGTATGGGAACTGAATATGATTGAATATGTATATAGTAATATTGTTGAAACCTGAATTAAGTTGATAAGGAATATGTTATTCTTGAGAAACACCTTAGCTTTGTGTTGGTAAAGACTAAGAATAAAATTATATAAGAACAGTATTGATTTGAAAGTTTCAAGCTTGAATATTAATCTTTTGAAGCTATGTGTTTTGTTCAGTATATTTGATCTGTTAATTCGTTATCCATGGATTTGGGTCTTGGATAAAATGATTGTAATACAAGTTTGGTGAGATTGAAAATTATGTTGGAAAAGTATAGTTAAAAGTTATGATGGATAAAGTTGTACCTTCTCATTTTATGTTAAGAATTTGGTTATAATTATGAAGGTAATAAGAGAAAAAGGAAATTATGGTAGTGTGTTAAGTTATGGGTAACATGACTGAAGTTATACTGAATATGTATATGGTATGTACTGAATAAATGGGTGGACTTGAGATATAAGTGAAAGAACTATTGGTAGTGAGTATGGTATAAAATTATTATGAGAATTGATGAGAATTATATTAAGTTAATTTGAAATGATTGGTTATCGTGATAGTTTGATTGAATATGGAGCGAAAGAGATCAGGAATTGTATATAAGTTTGCCCTAATGGAATTAGGTTATATATATATATACATATATAAATATTGTGAACTTTCATGATGAATTTGGATAAATTAATGGATGATTAGAATTGAACAAGATTGGAATGTGAGTATATTGTGATAGATAGATCAATTGATCTGGTTTCGGTTAAGATTATGAATCGTTATTGAGATTTAATGTGTATAATTGTATCAAAAGTGTAATTATTTTCATGATAATGTATATGATGTAAATTTTAAAGTGTGAGTGGACATGAATAGATGGAGTTATAGTAGTTATAAATCATGATAAAAAGGGGAAAGATTAGTTATTTATGAAATAAGTTGAAAAGTAATGTATTAATATGCAATTTAAATGAAAAAAATGCTAAGGAAATAACTCCATTTGTGAAAAATGAGGATTTTGTTATCCATTGAGGTTTGATAAATGTCTATTTAGACAGTGAATGTAATGACGGGATAATTAATGCTAAGATTTAAACCAATGATTTTTAAGGTTAAAGTTAAGAGAGTAATTACAAAGAAGTGAAGGAATAGAATATATTGAATATAAAGATTGGATGAAGTATAAGTGTATTATAGAATGATGAGTTATGAAATTTAAAGAAGGTGGTTAATTTTAAAGGGAAGAGTTGAAGTTATATGACTTGATGACACTATGACTTGAGCATATAATTAACTTCATATGAAAGTTGAGATGGTATTTTGTTAAGTATGAATCGTTACGGTACTGATAATTTCGAGGACGAAATTATTTAAGGGGGAGAGAATTGTAATATCCCCACATATGCCCTAGAAGTTTTGAATGTTGTTGTTGTTGTTGTTGTTGTTGTTGGTTAATGGGTTAGAATGTATGTGTTAATTGGCAAGAGAAAAGAAATTGGAAAGTGAATGCTTGTGTATATGTGTTTTGGGGAAATTTAGGGTTTAGAGACAAATGTATATGTTGTGTATATGATGATATATATAACATATAAATTGGTCAAATGAAGAGTCAAAGTGATGGTTAAGTGGAAGAAGATATTTTTGGTTGAGTGTGAAATTACATGAATGGGCATATAAGAGACAAAGGTTTAGTTAAATGGTTAAAGGGTGTTTTGGTAATTTTCTTTTGGAAAACTTGTGGTGGAGATTAAAAAGGAAAGTTTGACTTTGCTTCTTCATCTTTTCCTCTTCTCTTCATGTGTGGCCGGCTTCTTCATAGAAAAAGAGAAACAAAGAGACAAGAGAGGTGTTCTTGATTCTTGAAGCAAATTGAAGGAAAAATCAAAGGTTTTGGTTGAAGATTTGTGGAATTTCATCAAATTAGGTAAGTACTCTCTTGTTTTCCCTTGTTAATTTTTGAAGGGGTGTTTGAGATAAGTTGTGATTGGTTAATATCATGATTTAGAATGTTTGAGATGTGTTTATAAGTAGTGAAAGTGATTGTGAATAAATAAGGGTTAAATTGGTGGTGGTTTTGTTTGAAAATGGCAAATTAAGTGGAAGTTGTTTTTGAAAGAAGAAGATTGATGTTGGTTTTTAGGATTTGATGTGGTAAGTGATTGAATATATAATTGATATAGTGTTAATATGAATATTGTGATGAATAAGTATTAATAATATTGATTATGTCCATTTTGATGAGATTATGTTGTGTATAATGTGTTTGAATGCAATTGAAAGAGTTTTGGCTATTTTAGGGTTTATGCATTAGAGATACGTAATTTGGAGCGGTCGCTATTATTCATGTGCGGTCGCTATTATTCATGTGCGGTCGCGACTTAGGTCGGGCTTCTGGCCGCGAAACCTACTGTAATAAGGTTTCATTGTGTAATGGTATGGGGCGGTCGTACTCAGGTGAGGCGCGACCGCTAGAAAGGTTCTGTTCACCTTATTGGAAGCAATCTAATTCTACAACAAGATTCTCAAATACATGTTAGATAGATATCATTTGTCTAATATCATTGTTGAATAATGAAATGTGAGATGATATGGAATTGATAATACATATGATACTATATGAACCGAGCTATGTATTATGCATTGTGAATCTTGTGAATGGCAATTTGTTATATGAATAATGTACTTTGTAATGTTACATCAATGATGCTATATGTAAAATGTGAAGAAGAGGATGAAGTAATTGATTATAGATAGCTTGGTGGGAGTAACTTTAAAGAGTGAAAGAGATGAGGATCATCCAAAAAGGTATGTACAATACAATTTATAATTATGTGAATAATATGATTGAAGCATGTCTAAATGATATGATTGAATAATGACATGTTTGCCTAGTTAATGTAATTAATGTGGTATATATAAATGATGGAATATGACATGTAAAGGATATGATGAGGTAAATGATTATGTATGTAAAAGATGAATTGCTATAATGTGGATTGAAATGTGATATGATGCCATTGTGATTGGCTATGATGATTTAAATGTGATATGATGCCATTGTGATTGGCTATGATGATTTAAATGTGATATGATGCCATTGTGATTGGCTATGATGATTTAAATGTGATATGATGCCATTGTGATTGGCTATGATGATTTAAATGTGATATGATGCCATTGTGATTGGCTATGATGATTTAAAGGTGATATGATGCTATTGTGATTGGCTATGATGATTCAATTGAAAGAAACAAGGCATATTTGCCTAGATGATGATGAGAAGTGATAATGGAATTGATAAATGAATTGTGTGTCTAATATGTTATTCATTTTCAGAGTTTTGTTGTTGGTGGCATGCCTAATAATAGTAACAATCTCTTGAAGTTAGGTTGGATATGATCCTTGAAGCCTAATTGAGATGTTACAACCCTTGAAGCTAGGTTGGATTGGTTCTTGAAGCCAAGTTGGGTTGAAGTTTAACATGTTTTACTCCCCTTGAAGCTTGGTTGAATCTAAATCCTTGAAGCCTAGTTGGGTCAATGATAATGATAATGTGATAATTAAACCAAAGCATTAACTCTGAAAGTTGAATGGCATATTAGTGTTTGTTGGGCCCGAGTCTGTCTTTGTTGTCCATGTGATATACAAATGTTGAATTAAATGAATAATGAGATTTATGATTGACTTTGCTGACAATGTGACTTATGATTGGTGAATTGTGAATTGAACAATGTTATGAAGTATGATATTTAATGTGTATGTATTGATATGTTGATTATGAAGTATGTTATGGAATGTGTGTTTATGAAATATGATTTAGTTGAAATATATGAAAGTTATAATCTAAAAGAAAAGATATGATAGAAGCTAAGGTTACATGGAATTGATATATCATTATATGTTAGTATTTTTATAATGTATGTGTATATTTTATATTTGTACTACTAAGCTCTCGGGCTTAGCGCGGTTATATGATCGCGCAGGTGACCAGGTGGAAGATATGAAGTCTTTCGTTATGCCACGAGAAGAGTAAGAGTTTATCGAGACCAACTAGAGGGTGATGCATACATGTATAATTTAATTATGATGTATTCTATCAAAAATGTATTCATTTGTATAAATGATGTTTTGAGAAAGATAAGATTATGGTATATTTATAAGATCATTAAAAGTATATCAAATTTGTAAATGTTCTTTAAATTAATTTATTGTGGTTTGAAATAAATTAAAGGTTTTTAAATTGTAACGAAAAACGACATCCTTATACTTTATATACTTACTGTACGTATACCAGGTATATGTATAGTACTTATATGGAGTATCGGGGTGTTACAACTAGTGCTTGGCCTTGTCCCCATTGGAACGATACTTCAGTCACTACTATATTACTTGGGTGACCCGTGCACTTGCGGTATAGCCATAGCACAGCTCACGCGCACCATAGAACAAAAAAAAAAACAAAACAAAAGAAAAGAAAAAAAAGAAGAAAAGAAGAAAAAGAAGAAAAAAAGAAGAAAAAAAGAAGAAAAAAGAGAAAAAATAAAACCTAAAAAGGCGATTCAGAAAGCCAACTGAGTTCTCTTTTACCTAAAGCAGCAAAAGGCTTTTATTTGGTTCATAAAGACATTTTTACTTGAATTGGTCCAACCCAACCGAAGATTAAATCAAAATTGGAGAAAAAGGAGGAAGACCATCCAATACTTAAAAGTTCTGTACTTGATAGTCCTACAAGAAAGAAGGACAAAATGATAAAAGAAAGGGAAGAGTAAGGAAAGAGAAAAAAGAAGGAAGAGTAAGAAAAATAAAAAGAAAGAAAAGGGAGAAGAAGAAGAGAAACAAATTTGGGAACCAAACTTTTTGCAAGGGCAAAAACTGTCCTAATCAAGATCCAGATTAATGCTAAGAAGATAGAAGGAATTTGGAGTCTAGCAAGATTGCCTCCAAGCTGCCTAAAATTCAAACAAGAAATTTATAGTGTGAGGGTTTGTCCATTGTGTCACATCAGCTCCTATCCCAAAATAGCCTTCATTTAACCCATGTCCCTCATAGACCCCATTTCAAGCCTATCAAAGACCTTTTGATCTCTCTTGGTAGGTAGAGTCTATTAGTGGAGACAGTTTGAATAAGCATGCATATGAGATAGACAATATTCAAACTCAAATGAGACCTTTGGCTAAGAAATGTGTATGTGCCTATCTGAAGTGCAATAGTTATTTCTTAAATAGAATAATTCCCGAGTTTAGTATGGTAACTAGGGCTGTGATGTTATAGATATGTTAATTTGAAAAGTCGAGTCCTAAGGTACTATGGCACTGATTTAACAAAGCCACTGTATCTAATTAAAAAAAAGAAGAAGAAGAACAAAAGTAAAAAAAAAGTGTACAAAACAAAAATTATTATTACCATTTTTGGCTTAATTACAAGTTTTGTTACAAGTTTTTATTACAAGTTTTATATTTTTGTCACTGCGAGGAAGGAGTCAGTTCATAATCAGCAAAGCCCTAAAAAAATCATCACCCGTTGGATGAGGGGGCATATTATCTATCCCATATCCGCTCGAAGAAGGAATATCTAAACCTCCAGGACTTTGAAAGTTGGTTCTATCATCACCTAAACAGGGAGGTGGTATATCATGAACAACAGTCCGGGATCCTCTCTATGAAGAGGTATTTGGTTCCCTCATGCCCTAAAATTGAAAGTATCGGAAGTTCATACATTTCCTCAAAATGTGCCACATGTCGACGACTCACATCTAGTTCCTCCTAAAGCTTCCTATTTTGCTCCTCAAGCATCCGCTGTGAGCCAGAAAAGGAAAGGGTAAGTCCATACATTTTCATGCATACATGCAAGCATAGATCATTATAGGATAAGAATGACTTACCAGGTAACTCAGATCAAAGCTCTACAAATCAGATGGCACATCTAAATGAGAAGGGGTAAATGGAGAAAACTGTCGCTGTATCGGAGTATCATACAGAGGGACAGCTCCATAGTCAGAGGAATCAGCAGCCTACAATGATTATATAAATAATCAGAATAGATAAACAAAGAGACAGTTGTAATGACAAAGTGATAGCTACCTGGGAAGTGCCAGCCTCGAAATTGCCATGGATTTGAGAAGAAGGCTCCTGCTCATTTTCTTCCTCATCCTCACCCTCACCCTCTTCCTCATCTTCTCCTTGCTCCGCTTTTATTTCTTCTTCACCTCCAGATAGCCCACGGACACCAACAGGTGACACTTCAAAACTTAACAGATAATCCTGGATAAATTGAGCATATGACACATCCGGTGAGAGCAGGAAGTCATGAACATCAAAACCAATATGGGAAAGACTCCAAAAGGCTCTGGCATTGCATTAAGGTTCAGAACATATGATGGAATATCAACTGGTACTCAGCGACGGTTAGGTCCAAGGAACCAGTCATGTACTCTATCACCTAAAACCACCCGCTAGAGACCGGGGCAGCCATAATTCGACGAGAGTTGTGCAAAGGCATTGCATCAGTCATGCATCTAATCCAGCCATTTTTCTCTTTTGCACTCCACCAGGCTGTATCCACCTGCAGAAAAGAAAATCGGTAATTTATCTTTTATCATAGGTTTGATATTTATATTAACATTTTTCTTACTTGATCCCAGGTCAGACGACTCAAGTGGTAACGATGAGAGTGCACATGGTGACTCTCGGACACTTCCCTGCGACCCAACAACCAAACACCCAACCTTGGAAAATTGACTCGTGGCTGTGAAATGTTTGGAACCCTCACCAAGTTATGCTCGTATACCTAGACCTGTACATAAAAGAGAAAATCAAGCCTATGCACATGCATTATGTGGATCAATAATTTTAAAGGAAATGGCACCTCAGCAATGGCCGCGATACCAATAAAGGATCTTTTCTTCTTGTAGAGCACATCAAAACCGTGATAAAGACAAGGTAGACCAACCCCCCCCCCCCCCCCATGCATAAGAAGATATGCAATCCAAGTCAGAAAAGGTGCACAATACGGATAAGTGAATGGCAGACTCGGTGCTACCCAAAATGGTTGCCCCCAACAAATACAATAAAAATCCTCGAGTATATTGTTTTGCCCTCTCACCCTGCATGGGTCGAGTGTACTTTACCCAATACTCTAGGATGGGCTCATATCAGATCTTATATGACTTTCTATATTAGGGCTTGACACCGATCAATTGTTGGATTTCTTCTTCTTTCAAAATATTGTAGGTCAAAGGGATAGGGGTTCCATCACATCGGAGGCCAGTTATTGCAGCAAAGTCAACCGGACCAATTGTCATCTCTCCAATGGGAAAGTGAAAAGTATGAGTTCTGTCCACCCATCGTTCTGCAAGTGCCTGGATCATACTCCAGTCAATTTGATAGCCCCGTACTCGTAATTGCAAAATGAAGTCCTCAAAACCACTTTCCTGCACCATTCTCTTTACTGCGGGTGGGACCTGGTCATACCACTTACGGGCTTTGTGAATATTTCCTCCTACTTTGATATCGCAGCCATCATGCTGCCCAAATGCAGTTAAATCCTTGGTCCAGAACCCAAATCATCCCAGGTCCAGAACCCAAATCTTTTTTGAGTCCAGAACTCGAACCGAATCCAGAACCCAAATCATCTCTGGTCCAGAACCCAAATCTTTTTCGAGTCCAAAACTTAAACTGGGTCCAGAACCCAAATCATTCTCGGGTCCAAGTACCCAAATCAAATCAATCTCGGGTCTAAGTACCCAATTAAAATTAATCTCGGGTCCAAGTACACAAATCAATTCCAATCTCGGATCCAAGTACCCAATCTCGGGTCCATGTACCCAAATCAAATCCAATCTCAAGTCCAAGCACAGAATCTCGGGTCTAAGTACCCAAATTAAATCAGTCTCGGGTCCAAGTACCCAAATTAAATCAATCTCGGGTCCATGTACCCAAATCAATCTCGGGTCCAAGTACCCAATTTTTAGTCCAAGTACCCAAATTCAATCTATTCTCGGGTCCAAGTACCCAAATAAAATCAATCTTGGGTCCAAGTACCCAAATCAAATCAAATCCAATCCTGGGTCCAAATACCCAAATCAAATCATTCTCGGGTCCAAGTACCCAAATAAAATCAATCTCGGGTCCAAGAATCCAAATCAATCTCGGGTCCAAGTACCGAAATCAAACCCAATCCCAGGTCCAAGTACCGAAATCAAATCAATCTCGAGTCCAAGTACCCAAATTAAATCAATCTCGGGTCTAAGTACCCAAATCAAATCAATCTCGGGTCCAAGTACCCAATCAATCTCGAGTCAAAGTACCCAATCCCGGGTCCAAGTAACCAAATCAAATTCAATCTCGGCTCTAAGTACCCAAATCAAATCCAAGAACCCAAAACCTCAACCATCTCAAAAATTAAGTCTTATTGCTTTTCACTCTCTTTTGCTGTAGTCTCAGATCGTTCAAGCAGGGGGCAAACTGTAGACCCTTAATTTTGACCCTAATTTGATATGGTCCTAATTTAAGGACGCTAAAATAAATTTGATCCGACTTTAAATATCAAAACCTAGTTTATAATTTTTGAAGGAGTCAGTTCGGATTAAAGAGGCATAAATTTAATTGTAAAACCCTAAAATCAAGTGTAATTGGCCCAAATTAAAATTTTTCGGTCCATAAGTTAAAAAGGCCAGAATAATTTAAGTGAGGCCGGCCTGGGAGACATTATATGCTTCATGTCAACCTTGGCAGCCCAAGATCGACATGAGCATGCCTCATGTCGACTTGGGCAAGCTAGGTCGACATAAGCATGCTTCATGTCGACCTTGGGAGGCTAGGTCGACATGAGCATGCTTCATGTTGACCTTGGCAGCCTAAGGTCGACATAAGCATGCCTCATGTCGACTTGGGTAGCCCAAGGTCGACATGAGGTTGGTCTCAGTCGACCTAGGGCAACTAGGTCGACATGGGTTCAATATGTTTCCTAATTCAACTAGAATTTGTTTTAGGGATTGTTTTATATTAGGTTAAGGATTCTGAGTGAGGTTCGGATATAAATATTAATGTTTCAAAATTCAGAAAGGGGAGAAAAAGAATAACAAGAGGAAAACATTAAGAGGGGATGGCAAGGAACATTAACAAGATAGCAAGGAACATTAAAGAGAGACAGCAACAAACATAAAAGATTAGCAGCAAACATTCATCAGTAATCAATCCATCAAAGACAGCAACGCTGTCTTTGTTAATTGTTCATCTAGAAGTTAATTGTGGAGGAACCAATGAGCAGAGGTTTGATCTTTAATCATGAAATATTTATGTTTACATTAGTTTAATTTCTTTGTTTAATAAGAACACGCATGCATGCAGTAACTTGATCTTTGAACACACAGTATCTTAATCTTTGAACATGCAGTAAATTGGTTTTTATTTTAACAACTTTAATCGTTTGCTTTGGTTTTTGTTCTAATAACTTTAATCGTTTGCGTGTAATATCCTAAAGTATACCCTAAAAGTGTTGGGGTTACTATTGTACTTGGATTCAATGTGTGTATTGAAGGAAAGAGAAAAGAAGAAGAAAGTCAAAAGGAATTGTGTGTGGTGGAGATTTAATGGTATTAATGTTATTTTTATTATTATTATTATTGTTATTATTATTATTATTATTATTATTATATATATATATGATAAGAATGAAAGAAAGAACTAGATCTTTCTTTCTTCTTCTCCTTCGTCTTCTTTTCTTAGTGAACGAGAGAGAGAGAGAGAGAGAGAGAGAAGCTAGAGAGAGAAAGATGATTTTGCTTCAAATTACACCAAGGATTAAAGGAATTTAAGAGTATTGAAGATGGAGATGAAGATTTGGCAACATATTCAAGTAAGTAATCATCTCTTGAGTTGAATTTATTGATTATACTTATATTTATAAGTTTTTATTTCCTTAGTTGGATTTCTTTTGGATTTGGGTTATGTTTGGTTTGATTGGTGTGTAAGTGGATGATAACAAGAGATTGAAGTATATAAATGTGTAAAATTAACATTTAAGTGATGATGAGTTGAGATAATTGTAAGGAAAATGATGAAATGTTGATTTGGGGTTTAGTTGGATGAATTTTCGATTGTTTGGTCTTTAAATTATTGTAGGACACGGCCAAGTCATGAGAGACACGGCCAAGTTGGGGCAAATTTGAGTGTGTTGAATGAATTTTGGAGAGACACGGCCACTGACACGGCCGTGTCCCTTGCTCGTGTTCGCCACTGTCTGAATTGTGTTGAGAGACACGGCCGTGTTCCTTGCCCGTGTCCGGTACTGGATTGTTGTGTTGAAAGACACGGCCACTGGCTTGGCCGTGTCCATTGCCCGTGTTTGCTACTGCTTGAATTGGTGTTGAGTGACACGGCCACGAACACGGCCGTGTCCCTTGGGCGTGTTGGCTACTGGATGTTTAAATTGAGAGACGCGGACACAGGCTTGGCCGTGTCCCTTGAGGGTGTTAGTTTTTGTGTTTGTTAATTGTTCTTCATACATTGTTGGATCTTCAATTGTCTTTTGTACTTACATACACTTGCAACAATAATGATCCAACCAAATGTATATAGAAGATTCTACATTAATGTATAATGTAAATTGTTTTGTATATAACAATGATGGTATAGGCAATGTGGAAGATATAATGATCATGGAAAAAGGTTTGTGCAATGCCATTGTTTATGTATTGTTGAGTGATAAATTGAATTGATCAATATGATTTGATGATAATGTTGATATTATATGAACTATGTTATGCTTTATGCATTGTCAATTTTATGAATTGTATTGTGCTATATGTAGATTAATGATGCATATGAATAATGACGTGTTATGTACAATGTGAAATATCATGTGATCATTGATGATAAATTACCCTAATGTTATGATTAAGGCTTGTTTGCCTAATTGATGATATAAATGTGCATTTGAATAATGAAGTGTTATATAGTGAAATGTTATAAAATGATGTGAAGTCATTGTTATTGACTATGATGATTAAAATATGAAGTGAAGTCATTGTGATTGGCTCTAATGATTCAAATGAGATATGAAGCCATTGTTATTGGCTATGGCAATTCAATTGAGAATGAAATGAGAATGAAAAGATTTTGTGTCTAATATGTTGATTCAAATTTCAGAGTTCTGGTTTTGGCGGCATGCCTAGAAAATGTGAAAAAGGTAACAGTCTTGCCGGGTTGAGGATCTCTTCAATTTGAGTGAGTTGAGGTCCAAGAGACTGGGTCTGTTACACTATATGAATTATTGATATGAAATATATGAAAAGTAACAGTCTTGCCGGGTTGAGGATCTTCTCGATTTAGTCGGGTTGATGGTCCAAGAGACTGGGTCTGTTACTAGTAACAGTCTTGCCGGGTTGAGGATCTCCTCAAGTTATTGAGTTGATGGTCCAAGAGACTAGGTCTGTTACACTATCCATGGATAGAGATATGAGATATATTGCCTACGGGGTTGATCATTGTGATTATAGACCAAAGCAGTAACTCTGAACTTTGAATAACATATTAGTGTGTTGTTTGGGCCCGAGTCTGTCTTTGTTGAAATATGTGATATGCAAATGTTGAAAGATATGACTAAAGAGATCTATGGCTGCCCTCATTGGAAATGTGATTCATGGTTGATGAATTGTGAATAAAATGATGTTATGAAATATGACTTTGTAATATGTGTATTGATATATTGAAAGTGAATATGGCTTGAAGTGTTTTATTGAGATATGAGTTTATGAAAATGTTGTATGATGTGTAAAATGTATGTAAATGTGAGAATTGTTTCCATGAAATTTTGGATATGCCAAAGAAGGGTGATTTGTTGAAAATGATGTATATGTATATGTATATGAGATAGAAATGGTAAGTATTGTATTGTGAATGTTGTATACAGATATGTGTATAATTTCTGAGATTAGTGGGATTATATGAAGAATGTTTTGAGAAAGGAAAAATGGGATAAGCGAACTATAGAACATAATGCTAAGAACGTGAGGTATGATTATTTTGTAAAGTATATTTTAATGCTTATTTGTCTTACTAAGCTTTCTAGCTTAGCGTGGTTTTGTAATCGCGCCGGTTTTTATGCGGATGATCTAGAAGCTTAGTTGCTATGCCACGAGATGGGTAAGAGTGTCTCGAGACCAACTAGAAGGTGATGCATACATGTGTGATTTTTCATTATGCTTTATATTTTTATAAGAATAATGATTACTATAAATGTTTCTTAAATGAACATAATATTGCTTGAACTTGGATAAAGACTTTTAAATAGAAATTAAAAGTGACACTCTTATACTTCATATACGCATTGTATGTATACCAAGTATATGTATAGTGCTTATATGGAGTATGGGGGCGTTACAATTATTTTGGTATCAGAGCTTAGGTTCGAGATTCTCGGCCTAAGTGAAATTTAAAAGAAAAATTTTTGAAGAGTTAATTAAGAATTGAAAAGAAGATTTTTGAAATGCAATTGGTAAGACATGCATATGCATTCACATCTAGGTTGGTCTCGAACGTGGCATTATGTGAATTGTGATATATTTGAATTACATGAGATAAATGATAGTGTGTAAATGAGATTTCATATGAAAGCAAATCTTGAAATGTTGATAATAGAGAGGTGATTGTGATATAAAGAAATGATATGGAAGGTATAAGTAAAAAGTTTGATAATTGATATCTGTTTGATATATAAAGAAATGGCTAGAAGAGTAAAGTTGGAAATGAGTTGGAACCAAATTAAGATTAAAGTATTTAATTTTTCCTCTAATATTTGAATCATTTTCCATTAAACTTTATGTTTGGATTTCTATAAAGAGGAAATATTGTCGGATGGGTAATGTGGAAAGATACATTATGTGAATGCAAAGAGTACAGTGAAATATTGAATGAGTTAATTGGTACATATTTGGTGTGATAATGTAAGATGTGGATATGTCAAGTTAAGGTTGGTTTAATAGGAAAAAGAGATGATGTTGGTCAAATACGAAGTGATATGGGTGTTGTTTGTATTGTTATTTTCATGCAAACATGGTGATTTCAATGATAGAAATATGATATGTTTGAATATTGTGAAAGCTCATGTTAATGGTGGAGACATGAAATATTTAGATTTTCTTTAGAATGAGCTTAATAATTGTGAAACATAAATGTTTTGATGTTGTTTTGTGGTGTATGCATATAAGATGTGTTAAAGTTAATATGAAGAGTATGAGATGAATAAATTGAAGTTTAAGTAAATTAGTAAATTGGAATTTATAGTTTTCATGGAATGTGGATGAAGATCAATGAAATATTGATAGTTTAATGTATTTATTACATGAGATATATGAGATGTGATTGATAGTTTTGGTTTGAAATAAAAGAAAATGAATTACTTTAAGTAATTTGATGGAAAGGATGAAAATGATTATGAAAGATGTGTTAAAGATATTTATAAACAAATGTAAGAGAGATATCACATTGGAAATGTGATTAAGCTTCTTGTGAAATAATATTATAAGTAGAGTATGTATATTTATTGAAGTTAATGAATAACTTAAGCTATGATAAACAAAAGAGAATGATAATAGTCAAAGAAAAGTGATAAATATTAATTTGTATAAACTATATGTAAAGGGGAAATTTACTAAATTATATGATTATGTGTTTATATAAAGAGAATTTGTGAAATGAACTTTTCGATATGAATGTGACCTATGAAGGTGTATATAATATGTTTATTATTTTATACCATTACATGTTTAATGGTATTAGAAGTGAGAATGGATCTGGGTATTATTGAACAGTGAAATTGTTATAGCAATAACTAAATGAGGCTATTATAAGATGTTTTGGAACTCCAAGTATTTGAGTGTGAAAATGTTTTATGTATAAATGTATAATAAGAAATTGTAAGGAAGAAATTATGTATTTGAAAATTTTAAAAGAGATGGATTGGAAATGGAGTAATGAATGATACTTGTGTAAGATTTGTATCTGATTAAAGGTTGGGAGTAAAAAAATGTTAAGGGTAATATTATTGAACATGAGTTGGGTTAATGATGATCAAATCACCAAAAACCAATTGTTTTGGAGATGGAATTAAAATGTGTTAATTCTTAGTGTAAGAAAAGCTTGGAGAATATATATAAGTTTTGTGATGCAATCTAGCATTATAATTGTAAAGGTTAGAAATCGAATAATAGAAGAACAATATTGATTTACAAACCTCAAGAGTGATTGATAATTATGTTATCAGAAACATGGTTAAAAGATATGATTGGTGAAGTTATATCTTATAATTTTGATGTTAAAAATTTAATTATAATTATGAGAAGTAAAGTAAAGGAAGAGAATTGTGATAATGTTTTAAGTTATGAATTGTGAGATCGAACAATAATTATATAAATATCATGATAATAAGTGAAGTGAAGATATAATATAAGGAAAGAAATTGTAATTCTGATTGAAAGTTATACTGAATACATTTACAGTGTAAAGTGATTAAGTGAATGCACTTAAAGTTTATGGGAGTATGAATAATGTAAATTATTATGTATATATCAATAATGTTGAAAATGATATGATTGAATAATGAGATGTTCAATATAGTTGATGATATATGTGTGTATATTATTTTGATATGATAAGAAACCATGATGGTTGACAATGATGTTAGAAATAAATTATAATTGAGGTATAGCGCCTAATTGTTTATGAAAAATGAATTGTGAAAAGATAAATGAACGGACTTATCTGCCTCCTGTGAAACCATGCGGACCCAATGTGTTGGGCAACCGAACTAGGATTACCGACTTGGTTGGGGGAAGAGTTGTTTATAAAGATATAGTTGTTGGTTAAATTGATAGATTTTGAATGAGTATGAGAAATGATGCTATAATTATTGAAACAATGAAATTTATAGGTATAAGCATGATTCTTATTGATTGAATATATAAATTTGGCAAGATTACAATTTGAAAATAAGTTTGACCTAATGAAATTAGATTATATTATATATATATATATATTGTGAAATCTAATGATAAATTTCATTAAGTTAATTGTTGACTTGAAACAAATAAGATCGAAATGTTAGTATATTGTGATAAACAGATCTATTGGTCTAAAGTTTGCTATAGTTGCGAGTCAATGTTGAGATTTAATACGTACAGTTGTACTGGAAGTGTAAAATTTAATGGAAATGTGTATGATGTAATATTCTAGCTTATGAATAAACATAAATAAATTGAATTATATCATTTGTACATGATGAGAAGAAAGGAAATATTGTTTATCGATTAAGTAAGTTTAAAGGTATTGTATTAATAATTATATTAAGTGTGAAGCAAGCTAAAGAAAGTAAGGATATTGTTTTTCATTGAGGTTTGGTAAATGTTTATTTTGAAAGTGATTGTAAGAATGGAATAAACAATGTTAAGATATTAATTAATGAATTTTGAGATTAAAGTTAAGAAAATATTTCTAAGGAGATAAAGTGATAATCTGACTCCAGTACAAGATAAAGTGTATTGGAGATGTTATGAGTTATCTAAATTGCTTCGTTGAGTAAGTAATAAGATGTAAAGATATATATATATACCTATACAATGATGAATTATGAATTTTAGAGAAGAGGATTAGCTCTAAGGAGAGTAGAAGATATGAGATTTGATAAAACTATATTGTAAGAAATGATTATCTTCATATGAAAATTACGATAGTGAATTGTGCTAAATGGGTTGTTATATTATATTGGATAATTTCGAGGACGAAATTATTTAAGGGGGAGAGAATTGTAATATCCTAAAGTATACCCTAAAAGTGTTGGGGTTACTATTGTACTTGGATTCAATGTGTGTATTGAAGGAAAGAGAAAAGAAGAAGAAAGTCAAAAGGAATTGTGTGTGGTGGAGATTTAATGGTATTAATGTTATTATTATTATTATTATTATTGTTATTATTATTATTATTATTATTATTATATATATATGATAAGAATGAAAGAAAGAACTAGATCTTTCTTTCTTCTTCTCCTTCGTCTTCTTTTCTTAGTGAACGAGAGAGAGAGAGAGAGAGAGAGAGAGAGAAGCTAGAGAGAGAAAGATGATTTTGCTTCAAATTACACCAAGGATTAAAGGAATTTAAGAGTATTGAAGATGGAGATGAAGATTTGGCAACATATTCAAGTAAGTAATCATCTCTTGAGTTGAATTTATTGATTATACTTATATTTATAAGTTTTTATTTCCTTAGTTGGATTTCTTTTGGATTTGGGTTATGTTTGGTTTGATTGGTGTGTAAGTGGATGATAACAAGAGATTGAAGTATATAAATGTGTAAAATTAACATTTAAGTGATGATGAGTTGAGATAATTGTAAGGAAAATGATGAAATGTTGATTTGGGGTTTAGTTGGATGAATTTTCGATTGTTTGGTCTTTAAATTATTGTAGGACACGGCCAAGTCATGAGAGACACGGCCAAGTTGGGGCAAATTTGAGTGTGTTGAATGAATTTTGGAGAGACACGGCCACTGACACGGCCGTGTCCCTTGCTCGTGTTCGCCACTGTTTGAATTGTGTTGAGAGACACGGCCGTGTTCCTTGCCCGTGTCCGGTACTGGATTGTTGTGTTGAAAGACACGGCCACTGGCTTGGCCGTGTCCATTGCCCGTGTTTGCTACTGCTTGAATTGGTGTTGAGTGACACGGCCACGAACACGGCCGTGTCCCTTGGGCGTGTTGCTACTGGATGTTTAAATTGAGAGATGCGGCCACAGGCTTGGCCGTGTCCCTTGAGGGTGTTAGTTTTTGTGTTTGTTAATTGTTCTTCATACATTGTTGGATCTTCAATTGTCTTTTGTACTTACATACACTTGCAACAATAATGATCCAACCAAATGTATATAGAAGATTCTACATTAATGTATAATGTAAATTGTTTTGTATATAACAATGATGGTATAGGCAATGTGGAAGATATAATGATCATGGAAAAAGGTTTGTGCAATGCCATTGTTTATGTATTGTTGAGTGATAAATTGAATTGATCAATATGATTTGATGATAATGTTGATATTATATGAACTATGTTATGCTTTATGCATTGTCAATTTTATGAATTGTATTGTGCTATATGTAGATTAATGATGCATATGAATAATGACGTGTTATGTACAATGTGAAATATCATGTGATCATTGATGATAAATTACCCTAATGTTATGATTAAGGCTTGTTTACCGAAATTATGATATAAATGTGCATTTGAATAATGAAGTGTTATATAGTGAAATGTTGTAAAATGATGTGAAGTCATTGTTATTGACTATGATGATTAAAATATGAAGTGAAGTCATTGTGATTGGCTCTAATGATTCAAATGAGATATGAAGCCATTGTTATTGGCTATGGCAATTCAATTGAGAATGAAATGAGAATGAAAAGATTTTGTGTCTAATATGTTGATTCAAATTTCAGAGTTCTGGTTTTGGCGGCATGCCTAGAAAATGTGAAAAAGGTAACAGTCTTGCCGGGTTGAGGATCTCTTCAATTTGAGTGAGTTGAGGTCCAAGAGACTGGGTCTGTTACACTATATGAATTATTGATATGAAATATATGAAAAGTAACAGTCTTGCCGGGTTGAGGATCTTCTCGATTTAGTCGGGTTGATGGTCCAAGAGACTGGGTCTGTTACTAGTAACAGTCTTGCCGGGTTGAGGATCTCCTCAAGTTATTGAGTTGATGGTCCAAGAGACTGGGTCTGTTACACTATCCATGGATAGAGATATGAGATATATTGCCTACGGGGTTGATCATTGTGATTATAGACCAAAGCAGTAACTCTGAACTTTGAATAACATATTAGTGTGTTGTTTGGGCCCGAGTCTGTCTTTGTTGAAATATGTGATATGCAAATGTTGAAAGATATGACTAAAGAGATCTATGGCTGCCCTCATTGGAAATGTGATTCATGGTTGATGAATTGTGAATAAAATGATGTTATGAAATATGACTTTGTAATATGTGTATTGATATATTGAAAGTGAATATGGCTTGAAGTGTTTTATTGAGATATGAGTTTATGAAAATGTTGTATGATGTGTAAAATGTATGTAAATGTGAGAATTGTTTCCATGAAATTTTGGATATGCCAAAGAAGGGTGATTTGTTGAAAATGATGTATATGTATATGTATATGAGATAGAAATGGTAAGTATTGTATTGTGAATGTTGTATATAGATATGTGTATAATTTCTGAGATTAGTGGGATTATATGAAGAATGTTTTGAGAAAGGAAAAACGGGATAAGCGAACTATAGAACATAATGCTAAGAACGTGAGGTATGATTATTTTGTAAAGTATATTTTAATGCTTATTTGTCTTACTAAGCTTTCTAGCTTAGCGTGGTTTTGTAATCGTGCCGGTTTTTATGCGGATGATCTAGAAGCTTAGTTGCTATGCCACGAGATGGGTAAGAGTGTCTCGAGACCAACTAGAAGGTGATGCATACATGTGTGATTTTTCATTATGCTTTATATTTTTATAAGAATAATGATTACTATAAATGTTTCTTAAATGAACATAATATTGCTTGAACTTGGATAAAGACTTTTAAATAGAAATTAAAAGTGACACTCTTATACTTCATATACGCATTGTATGTATACCAAGTATATGTATAGTGCTTATATGGAGTATGGGGGCGTTACATTGCGTTAATTATCACATTGATCAATTGGTATCGTAATCCCACTGGCATATTTTATAAAACATCAAACTATCCCGTATTCAACAATTAATTAACTTTAAGAACCGTATGTTATTTCATTAAAACTCAAAACCTCAAACTATTTTTTTCCAAAAGCCTAAACCATTTCATTATTAAACTCCAAAATATTGATTATTTTTCCAAAACCTTAATTTATTTTTTCAAATCCAAAATTGTGATTTTTTTAGGCAGTAAGCTAATTCTAAAACCCTAATTCAATTCCAAAACTCAAAATAGTAAACCCTAACTCCCTTAAAACCTTAAACCCTAATTTTTCTAAACCCTAATCCTTTAAACTTTAAAACCTTATAAATTTAAATATTATAATTCAAACACATTAAGCTTAAAACCATAATTCAATGAGTAACCGTAAATCATAAATCTAAGTGTTTTAAAGTGTTCAAACCTTAATTTCATGATTTTACCGCTCAAACACTAATTTGGTTAATTAAAGAACTTTATCAACCTCTTAAATTATAAAACTTTAATTCATGCTAATTCCTTAAAGTTCACAGTAGCTAAGAATTACAAATCCTAAACTCATACATTCCAAAACTTTAAACACATTAAATAAAGAAACTTAAATAGAAATAGTAACCCTAATTTGAATCTTTATTTGCCTTCATATTTGATTATGCTTTGATTTATTTTATATGCTTTATTTTATTTTAGTTCAATGCTTGGTTTATTTAATTTTTCATGGATGGATGTTTACTTTCTATTGATATTTAATACCTTTGATGAATGATTTATTTACGATGAATGGTTATTTACTTTTATCGATTTATTTAGATTTCCAAATGTTGTAAGAGGTACGTTTCCACTTGGTGGGTACCTCATTACTTAAATATCATGTAATCTAAATTGCTTTTCTATTTTAGAACCAATGTGAAGGACATGTTTCTACCTTTCGGTGGGTGTCCTATTTAGGCATGGGATGTAAGGACATGTTTCCATCCTCGGATGGGTGTCCATTTATTTGCTTTGTTTGGACATTGTTTTGATTTTTAATATATCGATGCTTTATTTCAATTATTATGTGTAAAATGGATAACGTTGTTATATTTAAGAATTTTATAATATTAAGACCTGTAAAGGAGGCCGGTTCTAATGAACCGGGCGTTGTGGAGGTGCTGGGCCATTTCTCACCTTCCCCACATGTACCCAACTTTCCGAACCCATTAGGGGGCTGGAGATTCCTTAGGAATCGAGTCATCCACCCCTTTCTTTTTCCCGGCCTGTCCGGGTGGCGACTCCATTTTCTCTTGACATAGGTCTGTGTTCTCTAAGGCCCGAGCCTAAACAGTGCCGAAGTCGCAAGAATCATTCCACTGGGAGTTGGGGCGAAAATCCCGCTCACACATACGTTAATGTCGTTTTAGGCAATCCAGTCATAAAATGCATGGTAATCCTTTTCCACTTTGACTCAGGGATAGGGAGTGGTTGCAATAATCCAGAAGGCTTACTATGCTTTAACTTTACCGGTTGACAAGTGAGGCATTTAGAAACAAACTCTGTAATATCTTTCTTCATGCCATTCCACCAACATATACCTTTTGGATCTCTGCACATCATAAGTTGTAAGATGTGCCTCTTCTAATATCTCTTTTCTCAAATTATCTACATCTAGAACAGATAACCATGAACCATATTGAAGTACACCTTTTTCATCAATCACAAAGTCCTTAGGGATCCCTTCTTGTACTTCTTCCATAACTATACATAATTATGGATGTCGTCTCTGAGCAACCTTGATTCGTTCTACAAGTGTTGAACGAACCTAGCAATGCGATAATAATACACCTAAATTGTTCACTCAAACTATAGCCCTTCGCTAAATAACTCTATCAACTTCTTAATAATGGGTCATCTTTCCACCACAATATGAGCTAGGCTACCAGAAGACTTTCTACTCAAAGCATCTGTAACATCCATAATTTTCAAAAAAAAATTAAATTAAATAAATTTAAAAAAATTAAATGGAAAATGGAAGGATTAAAAGTGAGAAAATGAGTGTATATGTGAAATATATATAGAATATACATACCATATACAAAAGTCAACTTTAAATAGTAAAGTCAAAAGTCAAATGGCAAAGTTATAATTATAATTTATAAAATTAAAAATAATTAAATAATTTAAAAATAAATTATTTATGGATAGACGAGATAAATAATGATTTTTCAATAAAAATAATTAATAAAATAAAATAATATTATATTATATATATATATGGTTAAAAGATGAAAGAGAAAAATTAAAACAAATTAAAAACTCCTTCTCTTCTTCTTCCTTTGACCGAGAATCACCATGGGCATGGAGGGTGAAATTTTATTCTTCCAATTACTTAGTCTAGCAAGGATTTTCCAGAATTAAATTAGAGTTTTGGTGATTTCCTCTTGAATTATTAAGTTTCCTAACTTTATCTTTGAATTTTTATAAAAATATGAATATGTAAATTTTGGGATTTTGAGTATATGTGTTATAATTGTTAGAATTGGTGTGAATGATGCTGTTTTGATTAGTTATTAATGGTTTTCAAGTTAGATGGAAGAAACGTTTAAGTTTGGGTGGAGTTTGGATAAAGAAGATGATTTAGGGTTTATGTGTAATTTGAAATTTTGAAATCATGTGTTTTAATTATGAAAATGGATTCCAAAGATATTATTTTGATGCATAAACAAGATTTTAAAGTCAGATGATAAATTTAATTAAGTTTTCTTAGGTAAGGTAGTATTGAATTTAGGGTTATGGAAGAGAGTTTTTAAAGTATTAATTTTAGTTGATTTTAATGTATAAACTATGTTATTAAATCATATGAATGATGAAAATAAGCTTGGATTAGCATTTGGAATGAGTTGGAATGAAGAATAATAATTGATGAAGGTTATGGCATTTTATGGTTTAATTAAACAATATATGTTTATTGAATTTAATTGGTTAAAACACGTTATAATATTTTTTAACAATAAAAATAAACCTAAAATGCGAATTAAAATGGATTAAAATAGAATTCCAATGTTAAAGTAAGGAAAGGAAAAATATTTGGAAAATTTTTAGAATGTGGTTTAATTGGAGTTTGATATTCAAAATGCCTTGAAATGTGATTTCAAATGATTGTATTTGCTCACATTTTGAATAGGCATTATGAAGAAGTGAGTTGCCCAACCTTAGTGTTGAAGGGCAAGTTGAAAGTGAAGGTTAGAGAGTAATTTTTAGCATAGATTTGAATGATAATTGAGGTATATACAAACTTCTGATAATTTAGATATATTTTTCATTAAATTTGGCCTAACAAATTTTGGATAGAAAATGTGTGCAGACCATTAATTTTTGACCCAATCCAATCTGATAGTCTAAAATAATTTTTGTGGTATTTTAATTATTTTAATTACTTATAAAATTTAATAGTTATTTTTAATAAAATAAAAAATAAAAAAAATAAAAAATAAAAAATCTGATAGATAGGCGAGCGACGAGCAACGTTGCAATTTCGTCGTAGAAAGTTTCTGCGGTGAATTGGGCACTGCCCAATTTGCCTCTGCAGCTGTGCTTACCCAGTTCGCCACAAGCATTGCCTACAGCAAACTAGCTTGCCTAGTTCACCCAGCCTGCATGCCCAATAGCCCGCGCACTGCTGATTTTTGACCATACCTTGTTTCATATGGTTTTTTAAATTTTCCTAAATAGTTGGTATTTTCTTATTGAAAGAGGATTAGGTCTTTTGTTTTCCTAAAAATAATAGTATTTAACACACTAAAATGAGGGACGGGAAAAGAAAAGAGAAAAAGGATTGGACTTTTAATTTTTTTGAGAAAGTTTGGGGGACAAGTTTTTTTGGGACTTTGAGAAAAGCAACACAGAGAGAAAGAAGCAAGAAGAAATCAACTTCCAACAATTGTGCAGACAATTGTTCCACCCCACCAACACCTTAATTGATCTAAGCAAACTCAAAGTTGGTTCAAAGATTCAACTTTACTGGAGACTTCAAATGCAGGTTTAGCTTTTCAATCTAAACTATTTATTCAATATATGCATGTCATTTTTTAGAATATGATCATAGTAGTTTATTTATCAAAATATTATTTCATATAGTAGCTTAATTATCAAAACCTCAATCAAATATTTTTAAATACCCCACAATAATAGTCTATTTTCTCAAACCCTAATCAATACAGTACACCTTAATAGCCGTAAGCCATATTTCATATTTAAAACCTTAAAAACCTTATTTCATGATGTTAGCCCTAAACTCTAATTTGATTGTCCAAAAACCCTATTACTTTATTAAAATTATTAAACCCTAATTAAATCAATTTTCCAAAACCTTCACAGTAGCCTCTTCTTTCAAAAATAAATATGATAGTGTTAGTTTTCTTGGAAATACAAGCTCTAATTGAAATTAAACCCTAACTTATTTTGTTAAAACCTTAATCAAATTTGTTTATTTTATTATCACAGTAGCTATTTCTTTTTAATATATTTAAGTTTTAATCTTATTTTTATAGGCTTGTACCTTATTCACTTAAATCCCAAATTATAATCTTAATCACATAATAGCGTAATCTTTTTAAAATAATAAACCTAACAATAATCACATAATATTTTAAAATAATCACATAATAGCGTAATCTTTTTAAAATAATAAACCTAACAATAATACTAGTTCTTTAAGATTCTGAAACCCTAGCTTTTAGATATAAATTCCAAAACCCTAAATGTTATCTTAGAAACCCTAAGTTGATACACTTAAATTTGCATCTTTATTTGTTTCATTATTAAGCGAGTATTTATTATATAGTTTGATTAATGATTTATTTATATATTCAATTTATGTCTTCAATGAATGATTTATTTATGATGAATGGTTGGTTAGTTGTTTTTAATAATTTGCTTTGGTTTCAAAACATTGTAAAAGGTATGTTTCCATATTTTGGGAACCTCATGTATTAAGCATCATGTAATTTAAATTTCTTTTATATTTTGGACCAATGTAAAGGACACGTTTCCACCTTTCGGTGGGTGTCCTATTTAGTTTTAGACATGGACGATGTAAGGACATGTTTTCATCCTCGAATGGGTGTCCATTTATTTGCATTATTTGGACATTGCTTTGATTTTAATATAATGATGCTTTATTTTAATTGTTGCATGTAGTATGGATAATATTATTATATTTAAGAATTTTATAATATTAAGACCTGCAAAGGAGGCCGGTTCCTATGAACATGGCGTTGTGGGGGTACTGGCCATTTCTCACTTACCCACATGTACCCAACTTTTCAAACCCATTAGGGGGTTGGAGATTCCTTAGGAATCGAGTCATCCACCCCTTTCTTTTTTATAGCCTGTCTAGGTGGCGACTCCATTTTCTCTGGGCTTAGGCCCATGTTCTCTAAGGCCCCGAGTCTAAACAGTGCCAAAGTCGCAAGAACCATTCCACCGGGAGTGGGGATGAAAATCCCTGCTCCTAATGTGTTAAGCTACTTGGAATTTTGAACATTCATGTTGATTGTATTATAACATGTAAATTGACGAGTATGTGTGAACGGGGATTTTTGCCCTCACTCATGTCTTCAATGAATGATTTATTTATGATGAATGGTTGGTTGGTTGTTTTTATTAATTTGCTTTGGTTTCAAAACATTGTAAGATGTATGTTTCCATATTTTGGGTACCTCATGTATTAAGCATCATGTCATTTAAATTGCTTTTATGTTTTGGACCAATGTAAAGGACACGTTTCCACCTTTCGGTGGGTGTCCTATTTAGTTTTAGACATGGACGATGTAAGGACATGTTTTCATCCTCGGATGGGTGTCCATTTATTTGCATTATTTGGACATTGCTTTAATTTTAATATAATGGTGCTTTATTTTAATTATTGCATGTAGTATGGATAATATTATTATATTTAAGAATTTTATAATATTAAGACGTGCAAAGGAGGCTGGTTCCCATGAACCGAGCGTTGTGGGGGTACTGACAATTTCTCACCTTTCCCACATGTACCCAACTTTTCAAACCCATTAGGGAGTTGGGGATTCCTTAGGAATCGAGTCATCCACCCCCTTTCTCTTTCCTAGTCTGTCTGGGTGGTGACTCCATTTTCTCCAGGCTTAGGCCCGTGTTCTCTATGGCCCCGAGCCTAAACAGTGCCGAATTCGCAAGAACCATTCCACCGGGAGTGCGGGAAAAATCCCCGCTCACAATGTGTTAAGCTACTTGGCATTTTGAACATTCACGTAGATTGTATTATAACATGTGAATTGATGAGTATGTGTGAGCGGGGATTTTTGCCCCCATTCTCGGTGGAATGGTTCTTTCAACTTTAGCACTGTTTAGGCTCGAGGCCTTAGAGAACATGGGCCTAAGCCTGGAGAAAATGGAGTCGTCACCCGGAC
The DNA here is from genome assembly GCA_947685225.1 of Garcia nutans. Classification (NCBI taxonomy): domain Eukaryota; kingdom Viridiplantae; phylum Streptophyta; class Magnoliopsida; order Malpighiales; family Euphorbiaceae; genus Garcia; species Garcia nutans. The sequence continues at coordinate 26,706,811 of CANTUV010000044.1, forward strand.
GGGCCACGAAAAAGAAAGGGGTGGATGACTTAATTCCTAAGGAATCCCCAACCTCCTAATGGGTTCAAAAAGTTGGGTAAGTGAGGGGTAGGTGAGAAATGGCCCAGCACCCCCACAATGCTCGGTTCATTGGAACCGGCCTCCTTTGCAGGTCTTAATATTATAAAATTTTTAAGTATAACAATATTATCCATATTATATGCAACAATTAAAATAAAGCATCATTATATTAAAATCAAAGCAATATCCAAACAAAGCAAATAAATGGACACCCATCCGAGGATGGAAATATGTCCTTACATCATCCATGTCTAATCTAAATAGGACACCCACTGAAAGGTGGAAACATGTCCTTTACATTGGTCCAAAATATAAAAGTAATTTAAATTATATGAAAATTAATTAATGTCGTACCCACAAAGTGGAAACATACCTTTTACAATTTTTGTGCCAAAACAAATAAATAATAATCATAATAATAAAGAAAATATCCGTCCATCATAATTAAATAAATCAAGCATTGAAATTAAATAAATCAACCATCAAAACATATAATCAAATATATAATCAAATCTAAAAATAAATAAAACAATAAATATATAAATTTAGGGGTTCATGCATTAATTAGGGTTTCTAGAGTTTTATGTTCAATAACTAGGGTTTTGCATATACTAGTTTAATTTTTTGAGAAATATTTTGAGGAAATAACATAGCTGCTGGATGTTTAAAAGATTTAAGGTTTTGGATGTTTTTATGAAAATAATGTTACTGTGATTTAAAAAAAGTAGGTTTAGTTAGGGTTTTAAGCAAACATCATGAAATTTGGATTTTGGAACCTTAAGACATTAGGGTTTGTAATTCACGGTTACTCTATTATGGTTACTGAGTTGATGAACTGGTCATAAAGTTTTGATGTTTTAAGAATTAGGGTTTAGGAAAACTAGGTTTATTGGATTGGGTTTTGAGAATTAATAAGATAGTTTAGGGTTTTTGATATTTTGGAAAACATATTCGATCTTTAGGATTTAAGAAAACAGTTTAGAGTTTTATAAAAACAATTATGATTAAAGTTTTTAGAAATTGTAAAGAAGATTAGGGGTTTAGAGAATTAAGAAGATATTTTGAAGTTTTAGACAAATAAGTTAGGGTTTGGATGATTAAGAAAATAGTTCGGGAAAAAATAATTTAGGGTTTTAAAGTATTGAAAACTGAAGGACAGTTTTAGGGTTTTTGAAATTTTGGAAATAGAAGGATAGTTTTAGGGTTTTTGAACTTTTGGAAATAAAAGAATGATTTAGGGTTTTTGATAATTTAATCAATAACTTAGGCTACTGGATGAATGGACAATTTAATCTGTAAAACTTACTATTAAGTTTAATAATTTAGGTTACTAAATCAATATAAAAACAAATGATAAAAACATTTAAAAGAAAATATGGCAATAACATCGTATGCTTAATCAATTCATGAATCTAAACGTAAGATGTTGTAAATATAATAAAATCAAAGATTTATAATCAAACCTCCATTTGTTGGTTCCTCCACAATTAACATCTGGAAGGCAATGTTACTGCCTTTGATGGATTGATGAATGCTTCTTGTTGCTAATTTTTGCCATTTCTTGCTGTAGACCCTTAATTTTTGACCCAATCCGATCTAATATGTTTTATTTAGCCCAAAATGATTTTTGTTGTTTAATTGGTCCAAAATAATTTTAATTAAATAATTTTTACTTTATTATCTAATTTTTATTAATAAAAAATAAAAAATCAAAAAATAAAAATAAAAATAAAAATAAAAATCGGAGTCGGAAAAATAGGTAGCGAAAAGCAGTCGCACGGGCCCGGGGGAATTTTGCCCCCCAGGAAAATCCTGCGGGCAAAATTTTCGCCCGCAGGCGAAATAACTTCCCGCAGGAAATTCCTGCGGGCTAGCACGCTGACACTCCCACGGGCTGGAAAGCCACGGGCCCGCTGCCACAATTTTTGCCAGCGTAAAATTTTTCAACGAATTTTTTTGAAACCTAATTCAACTAGGTTTTAATTTCTTTTTTTTATTATTAATTTCCGTAGGGAATTAGGAATAAAAAACCTAAAAACCACTATAAATAAGGACTAATTAAATCAAATCAAGGGGGGAAAAATTTACACAGTGACTTTAGGATTTGAAACCAAATCAAAGAAGGAAAAGTAAGAATTCAATTGAAGTGATATTTAAAGCAGCAGACTCACGATTTAAAGGGGGAAGGAAAATTCAAAGGCAACCAAGGCTTGTCTTTGCAGCTAGTTCATCCAAGAAGAGTTATTTTTTGGAGAATCAACAAAAGAAGGTATGTTAAATTCTTTTAATTTATGTTTCACAGTAGCCAATCCATAAAGTTTAAGTTTGTTAAATCAAAAATCTTAGAGTTGTAATTTAATTTTTCCATAATCAAAAACCCTAATACGTGACTTTCTTTTCTAAAAAGACTTAAAATTGTTGTTTTTTCTTCTTAAAGACCTTAAAACTCTAATTGAACATATTTTTCAACAAAACCAAAATCAAATTCTGTTTCTTTTAAGATTTTGAAGTAGGTTCTATTTCATTCAAAAAACCTTAAAAAACATCTTTTCTACTCATAAAAACTTCAATCCATGTGTTTAAATTCATAAAACTTCATAAAATATCAAATTGATTTCTAAAACCCTTTAAATTATTCATTACCCGAGAACCCAAATTTCAAAGCCTAAAATCCAAAATTCAACTTTTAAACCTAAAATAATGAACACTAACCCTTTTAAAACCTTAAACCCTAATTTTTATGAACTCTAATCCTTTTAAAACATTAGAAAACATAAAAACATAAAAAGTCAAAAAGTCACAGTAGCTTAATTCACTATTTAAAAATCATGAATTAAAAAGTATTTCAAAGTATCCAAAACCCTAGTTTCATGATTTCACTATTCAAACCTTAATTTGCTTAATCAAAGTGTCTTGCCAACCTTTAAAAAACATAAAACTCTAATCTATTTTAATTCCCTAAAAAGTCACAGTAGCCTAACCTTAGAATTTCCAAAACCTTAACACATGAGATAAAGAACCCTAAATTGAAATAGTAGCTATACGTGAACTTTTATTTGTTTTATTCAATTCCATATTTATTTATACCTTGATTTATTTAATTTATCATGGATGGATGTTTGTTTTGGTTAATAGCTTTGATGAATGATTTATTTCCACTTGGTGGGTACCTCATTTTGTAAGAGGTATGTTTCCACTTGGTGGGTACCTCATTAGTTAAACATCATGTAATTTAATTTTCTTTTTTATTTTAGAACCATTGTAAAGGGCATGTTTATATCTTTTGGTGGGTGTCCTATCTAGGTATGTGATGTAAGGACATGTTTCCATCCTTGGATGGGTGTCCATTTATTTGTTTTGCTTTGTTTGGACATTGCTTTGATTTTAATATAATGATGCTTTCTTTTTATTGTGTGTAATATGGATAATATTGTTATATTTAAGAATTTTATAATATTAAGACCTATAAAGGAGGCCGGTTTCAATGAACCAGGAGTTGTGGGGGTGCTGGGCCATTTCTCACCTTCCCCACACGTACCCAACTTTCCGAACCCATTAAGGGGTTGGGGATTCCTTAGGAATCGAGTCATCCACCCCTTTCTTTTTCCCGGCCTGTCCGGGTGGTGACTCCATTTTCTTCATACTTAGGTCTGTGTTCTCTAAGGCCCCAAGCCTAAACAGTGCCAAAGTCGCAATAACCATTCCACCGGGAGTGGGGGCAAAAATCTCCGCTCACAGTGGCGACTCCACTGGGGATAAGAGAAGTTGATTCCGTTGGTCTCTATATTATTTTATTCTTTCTTATAATGATATTATCCATTGCATCATATTAGTTTGCATCGTGTGCGTGAGTTAGGATGCCTGTGTTACCAGTGTTGTGTTTTGTAAGGGATACCATACTTTCACTCAAGGTATGGAGATCGAGCATGGCATAACAACTCATAGCCTCGTACCATTTGGTATATACTTGCTATGGGAACCTAAGCCTTTTAACCCAAAGACTAAAGCTCCTGTAATTGGCCTAGTTACTTTCCTTAGGTTTTACCCCAAATGCATGTTGATTGACTATGGTTGATTTATCTTGGCTTAAATCATGGCTTATATGGTTTGTTCTTTTTCTAATATGACCTAAGTATATTGTAAGCTCAAAATAAATTTTTCTTTAAAATCCAAAAGACCAAAGCTATTTTTCAAAACTTTTCAAAAGGGTCTTTGGACATAATACTTTTCTAAAAATAAATCAAAAATTCTTTGGCCCATGGCCCAAATACTAAGCCCAAAATCCATTTTTCTAAAATCTTTTACAATGGGCTTAGAAACAAAACTATTTTCACCCAACATTTTCTTACAAAGAGCTTGCAAAAATATTTAGGTCAATTATGAAATACAAAAAATCAATTGTGGGCCTAGTTTACAATAAGAATAAATTAACCATGGGCTTGTTTTGGCATGAACCATTAGTTACTCTTTCCAAGTGAGAAATCTATTTATAATAAACCTCTTAATTTTGTTTTAATCCAACATAGCATAAAAGCTACTTTGGTTGGTTGAATGGATTAAAACCTAATTAATGGGAATTATCATGGATTGATTTCCATTTTCAAGGATATAACTATTGGTTGAAACGTCCGAGGGAATTATTCGAGAGCAAGGTACCCTATGTTGGTATTTTGGTTAACCATATACCTAGGAAAAGAGACTCGCCATTCGTGTGTGGATGTTATAAGGTTGGAAGGAATGTCTTAATTTGTCCTTGTTTGTCTATTGTTTGTGCATACATGCATACATTTGCATCTCATCTCATTGATCCTCTCTGGCTCACAGCCCTGGATTACGATAGTTCTAAAGCTTACAACAATCCGACCTACACCAGAGACGAAGTATCTAGCAACGACTCAATCACTTGCTCACCAAAAATAATGGAGCCCGAGCAAATTCAAAGGATGGTGGATGAAGCCCTTAATGCCAAGATGGAAGAAATAAAAGAGGCCCTGGCTGAGACCATGAGGAACCAATTGGCTGCAATCTTAGAGAATCATGCCGAGGCTTCTGCTAGCACTAAGAAGCCAAAGGACGAAGGGAAGACAAAAGTTAATGAAGTGGCTTGTGATGATGAGAAGGTGATCATTGATGATGATGATTGGGCTCAATACTACCAAGATCTTTAAGATAAAAAGGAGCCAAAGGTTGTTGAGAAGGCAACTATTGAAAAGACTGAGACATCTGATATTGAAAAGATGATTGCTGATTTAGAAAAGAAATTTGAGAAAAAGCTGAAAATTGAAGAAATGTCCGAAGTTGACAAATTATTTGAGCTAGATGAAGAGGTCCCATACAAGTTCAAGATGCCATCTTTTGCAAAGTATAATGGCACTGGAAATCCTCATCTCCATGTGAAGCAGTATATCATTGCCATGCAATCTGCCCGAGCTACTAAGGCTCAAACTCTAAGGTACTTCATGCTCTCATTGGATCATGCTGTCCAAAATTGGTTCAATACCTTAGATGATGGAACACAAAAGAGTTGGGATCTACTTTACAAAGCCTTCATCCAACAATATGGATACAATGTTGAAATGGAAGTTACCTTAATGGAAGTTGAGTCCATTAGGCAACGACCAAATGAAAATTTTGTAGATTATGTCAAGAGATGGAGAAACAAGGCTGCTTTACTCAAGAAGAGGCCTGATGAATCCGATCAAATAAGGATGATTGTGAGAGGGGTGTTGCTTAATCTTCGTGAGAGGATGTCTCTTACACTCATACGTGATTTCAAAGATCTTCTCCAAGCTGGTCTACAAATTGAAGAGTGGGAAAGGGAGAAGAATTGCTTTTCAATAAAAAGGAACGAGAAAGGGAATTACCAGTCGGGCAATCAAAGCACACAAAAAGAAGTTGATGTTAATGCCGCTAGTGAAAGAGGAATGAGGCAGTTTTTCAGATCTGGGGAAGCCACTGTCTTGGGTTCTCAATAAGCTACAAAGGAAGGGATTGTTACAACCCTTGACTCCTCGTCCTTTGCCTAATTCTCTTCCACTTAACTTTGATACTAATGCATTTTGCCAATTCCATCAAAGGCCTGGACACGAAACGGACAATTGCATGAAGTTGAGGCATGAGATCCAGAATTTAATTGATAATGGCAAGTTGCCCGAGCCGGACAAGCCCAACACCAAAGATAATCCATGTCCAAGGTTCAACAGAGTGCCATCACCAGCAACCTTTATGGTGGGAAAAGGATTGGAAGAAGATTTCGTTTTATCCTCTTTTCAAGATGGGAATATTGAAGATGTGAAAGGAAAAGAAGCCTAACTCAATGAACTTTCCTTAGCTTGAATGTTGCTTTTCAATCTTACTTTATTTAATATTTTGGAACTATCGTGTTTTTCAAATTTAAATTTGTTTGAATAAATTACTTTCATCATAAATTTTTGTTGGTCTTTGTTCATTTTAGTGCTCAACCAATGAGGAATCTATCTTGATAATTCATAAATTTATCTATGCATCATGGCTCGAATGACTTTACTAGATGAGGGAATTGCTCTATAGCATTGAGTTGTGTATGCTTACTTAGAGAGGGCTCCTGCATAATTATCTTTGTCTAGGTCTTAGTCAGTCTTAGAACATGCTTTGACAAACTTTCGAGGCGAAATTGAACTCTGCTTATTTAAGGGAGAGATGATCTAGGCATTGTTTGGTTAGCCAACAACTAGTATCCACCTTGTTAAATATCAATCCCTAGTTGTCCCTTTGAGCCTTCATAAAATTTTAGCTTTCCTTTCATTGGTTTACAAACCCCAATAACCTACCTTGAGTTGTTGTGATACTTTTGACAAGTCTTATGATCACTAAGGTGAAGAGGCAAGAAGATCAAAGAAAGCAATGATTGGTCAAGATAATGAAGATAGTTGAAGTTTTCAAGACCATAAGGATAGTTGATGTTTTCAAAACCCTAAGGGTAGTTGAAGTTCCCTTAATATCTCCAAGACAACATCAACATCAGAGTAACAAATGATTTATCCCTATTAAAGAATATTTATGTTACTCCACTCATCCATTATTGGAAGCCCAAGCTAGTATAAATGAGACTACTCTTTTAGAGCTAGAACCAAGCAAAAAAAAGTGAGAAAAAAGAAAAAGAAGAAAAAAGTGAGGCAAAAGAAAAGAAAAAGAAAAGAAAAAGAAAAGAAAAAGAAAAGAGGGAGAAAAAGAAAGAAAAGAAAAAGAAAACCCAAAATGGTTCAAAAAGCCAACTGAGTTATCTTTTACCTATGACAACAAAAGGCTTCCATTTAGTTTATAAGGACGATTTTACTTGAATTGGCCCAATGCAACCAAAGATTCAATCAAAATTGGAGAAAAGGAGGGAGACCATCCAGTTCTTGAAAGTTTTGTACTTGATAGTCCAACAAGAAAGAAGGACAAAATGATAAAATGCTCAAAGAAAGGGAAGATTAAGGAAGACAAAGAGAAAGAAAAGGGAAGAATAAAGAGGAAAGAAAAGGGAAAAGAAGAAAAGAAATGAATTTGGGTCTTAAACTTTTTGCAAGGGCAAAGACTGTCCTAACCAAGATCTAGATTAATGCCAAAAAGATAGAAAGAATTTAGAGACTAGCAAGATTGCCTCCAAGCTGCCTAAAATTCAAATAAGAAATTTGTAGTGTGAAGGTTTGTCCATTGTGTCACATCAGCCCCAACTTACAAATAGCCTTCATTTAGCCCATGTCCCTTATAGACCCCATTTCAAGCCCATCAAAGACCTGTTGATCTCCCTTGGTAGGTAGAGTCTATTAGTGGAGATAGTTTGGATAAGCATGCATATGAGATAGACAATATTTAAACTCATATGAGATCTTTGGCCAAGTAATGTGTGTGTGCCTAACTGAAGTGCAACAATTCTTGCTTAAATAGAAATAATTCCCGAGTTTAGTACGGTAACTAAGGTTGTCATGTTATAGATATGTTAATTTGGAAAATCAAGTCCTGAGGTACATTGACATTAATTTGGCAAAGCCAACATTTGATTTCAAAATGAAAATTAAAAAATTTCAAAAAAAAAAAAATGTTTTGTCCTACAAAGCCTTCAAGTTAAGGGAAGTATGTTGAACCTCCAAATGACACATTGGGCAAAGGAAATTATTATTGGAAAAGTTGTGAAGAAACTACCAATTGACATGCTGAGACATAGTTCGAAATGGATGCATCCCTGACTCTGCTGCTTGGGGTCTCCACCACTCATGTTCTCAACATATAGAAGATAAAAGCCACAAATGCAAAGCTTTCGATCATTCCAATGCAAGACTTGAACAAGCGTCAAAACGGTACCAATGAGAACACTTTTGCTGATCACCTCGGTCTGTGAGTCGATGGAACAACTGTAAGTATTATTCATGCATATCATGCATACATAAGCATATCACATCATACTTTTTTGTCTTGTATTGTCTATTCTTTATCAAAGTGAACAGCAAACACTCTGTGAAGTGAAGAATCAAAAGAAGATATCAAATCAGGGGGGCATAGAAAGCCCATTGCTTGAGAAAGCTCCAACAATCTTGCAAAGAGAAGAAATGCATGCTTATGCGAAGAACAAGATGGCAAAAACATCAATCAAAGCTTGCATGGACAAAATCTTTGGTTTGAGCCTACACAGGGGGCAAAGTTTCTCCTTTTCAATTTTTTGAGTTTATATACCAAATATTTTTAAACTCACTTACAAATATTTTGCCACATAGGGGGGCAAGGAGAGGATATAAGGTCCAATTAAAAATAGCTAAATCTTTGCAAAAAGGAAGAACAAAAGAATGGAACTTTAGAACTCTCAAAAGAATGAAGATGCAAAAGACAAAAGACCAATCTAGCTAAAAGAGCTGAAGCCAGGGTAAAGGCCTGACCTCCAATGGATAGAGACCCATGTTTTAAGAGTAAAGACCCAATCTCAAAGGATGAAGATCCATTTGCAATGGTGAAGACCTAATGTCAAAAGATGAAGATCCACTTTTCAAGGGCGAAGACCCAATCTCAAAGGATGAAGATCAAATTTTCAAGGGTGAAGACTCGATCTCAAAGGATGAAGATCCACTTTTCAAGGGTGAAGACCCGATCTCAAAGGATGAAGATCCATTTTCAAGGGTGAAGGCCCGATCTCAAAGGATGAAGATCCATTTTCAAGGGTGAAGGCCCGATCTCAAAGGATGAAGATCCATTTTCAAGGGTGAAGACCCGATCTCAAAGGATGAAAATCCATTTTCAAGGGTGAAGACCCGATCTCAAAGGATGAAGATCCATTTTGAGGGTGGAAAACCACAATGCATGGAATAACCGGAGCAGTCAGATTTCTCAAATTATAAAAGGTCAGTCAAACTCAATCTCAGGTCCAAGCACCCAAATTCAAATCAATCTCGGGTCCAAGCGCCCAATCTCGGGTCCAAGTACCCAAATCTATTCAAGCTCGGGTCCAAGAACCCAATCTCTGGCCTAAGCACCCATTCTCGGGTCCAAGTACCCAAATCAAATAAATCTTGGGTCTAAGTACCCAAGCTCGGGTCCAAGTATCCAATCTCGGGTCCAAGTACCCAAATCAAATCAATCTCGGGTCCAAGTACCCAAATCAAATCAATCTTGGGTCCAAGTACCCAAATTCAAACATTCTCGGGTCCAAGTACCCAAATCAAATCAATCTCGGGTCCAAGTACCCAAAATCAATTCAAGCTTGGGTCCAAGTACTAAATCCTGGGTTCAAGTACCTAATCTCGGGTCCAAGTACCCAAAATCAATTCAAGCTCAGGTCCAAGTACCTAAGCTCAGGTCCAAGTACCCAATCTCGAGTCCAAGTACCCAAATCAAATTCAATCTTGAGTCCAAGTACCCAAAATTAATTCAATCTCGGGTCCAAGTATCCAAAACAATTCGCCATCTCAAAAATTAAGTCTTATTGCTTTTCATTCTCTTTCACTAAGGTTTCAGATCATTCAAGCAGGGGCAAACTGTAGACCCTTAATTTTTGACCCAATTCGATCTAATATGTTTTATTTAGCCCAAAATGATTTTTGTTGTTTAATTGGTCCAAAATAATTTTAATTAAATAATTTTTACTTTATTATCTAATTTTTATTAATAAAAAATAAAAATCAAAAATCAAAAAATAAAAATAAAAATAAAAATCGGATCTTGCCCGTGGGAATTTTGCCCCGTAGCTAAATCCTGCGGGCAAAATTTTCGCCCGCAGGAAATTCATGTGGGCGAGGCACCCGCTGGCCCAATCCTTCGCCCGCAGGATTTTCCTGCGGCCGAAGTTATTTCGCCCGTAAGCTCCTACGGGCAAAATAACTTCCTGCAGGAAATTCCTGCGGGCTGGCACGCTGACACGCCCATGGGCTGGAACGCCACGGGCCCGCTGCCACAATTTTTGCCAGCGCAACATTTTTCAACGAATTTTTTTGAAACCTAATTCAACTAGGTTTTAATTTTTTTATTATTGATTGCCGTGGGGAATTAGGAATAAAAAACCTAAAAACCACTATAAATAAGGACTAATTAAATCAAATCAAGGGGGGAAAAATTTACACTGTGACTTTAGAATTTGAAACCAAATCAAAGAAGGAAAAGTAAGAATTCAATTGAAGTGATATTTAAAGTAGCAGACTCACGATTTAAAGGGGGAAGGAATATTCAAAGGCAACCAAGGCTTGTCTTTGGAGCTAGTTCATCCAAGAAGAGTTATTTTTTGGAGAATCAACAAAAGAAGGTATGTTAAATTCTTTTAATTTATGTTTCACAGTAGCCAATCCATAAAGTTTAAGTTTGTTAAATAAAAAATCTTAGAGTTGTAATTTAATTTTTCCATAATCAAAAACCCTAATACGTGACTTTCTTTTTTTAACAGACTTAAAATTGTTGTTTTTTCTTCTTAAAAACCTTAAAACTCTAATTGAACATATTTTTCAACAAAACCAAAATCAAATTCTGTTTCTTTTAAGATTTTAAAGTAGGTTATATTGCATTCAAAAAACCTTAAAAACATTTTTTCTACTTATAAAAACTTCAATCCATGTGTTTAAAATCAAAACACTCTTTTTCTTACACTTGACCTAGGTTGAGAATCTCAATCCTAGGCTCTGATACAAAAACAATTGTAACACCCCTACATCCTGTATACGTACTAAGCATGCTTAAACGATCGTAATATACATATACTGAATATAGAAAATGCCACGGTTTAAAAAGACACAACAAATATCTTTGTAAATAAGTGAAACCAATCTCAAACAAATAAAAGAAATCCAAAAGACACTATATTAAAATGTTTAATAATTCACAGCGGAAGTTATTACAAATATGTTATAAATCAAAGTTTACAAAACATAGAATATATACATGATTGGCAGCTCTTCTCTGATCTTTAAGTTCCAAAAGAAAATCCTGAATGTCTAGTCTCACTTGGTCTTGAGGAGCTTCAGGTTCAACTCTGTCACCTGCGCGATTAAACACTATCGCGCTAAGCCAACGGCTCAGTAGTACAAAATATGCTAGCATTATGCTTTAGTGCAATGTAATGTCACACATTTTATTAATAAATCAATATCATAGATGGAAGGCTAACAACATACCTATATATTTCATAAAGTACACATATATAAACATATCACATTCCAACATCCTTCCATATAACTCATTAGTCAATCATTTTACCATTCATAAATCACATTAAACAAAGACAAGCATGGGCCCAAAACACACTAATATACCATTCAATTTTCAGAGTAGATGTTTTTGTTCAATCATCACATTTATCATTATCATAAACCCAACTAGGCTTCAAGGATTAGGTTCAGCCAAGCTTCAAGGGGAACAAAGCATGCTAAGTCTCAACCCAACTTGGATTCAAGAACCAACCCAACCTAGCTTCAAGGGTTGTAACATCTCAATTAGGCTTCAAGGACTAGATCCAACCAAGCTTCAAGGGGAGTAAAACATGTTAAACTTCTACCCAACTTGGCTTCAAGGATCAAGCCCAACCTAACTTCAAGAGAGTGTTACTATCATTAGGCATGCCACCACCAACAAACTCTGAAAATTGAATAACACATTAGTCACACAATTCATTTATTATTTCATTCTCAATTCTCATCATCAATTAGGCAAACATGCCTTATTTCTTTCAATTGAATCATCATAGCCAATCACAATGGCTTCACATCACATTTGAGTTATCATAGCCAATCACAATGGCCTCATTGATATAACATTTCAAAGTACATTATTCATATAACACATTACCATTCACAAGATTCACAATGCATAAAACATAACATTGTTCATATTGTATCATATGCATCATCATTATAATACTTAACACTTTATATTATTCATTGATTTATAATCTTCCACATACATTTGTATGGATCATTCTTTGTTTTAAAAGTGTTTAGAGTGTTTACTTTTAGGGTTAGGTACAAAAAGATCTTTGAAGAATCAAAACAATGTAAGAAAAGCAAGGAACAATCACAGTAGCCAACACCCTCAAGGGACACGGCCAAGCTTGTGGCCTTGTCTCTCAACCCAAAAATCCAGTAGCAGACACGGGCAAGGGACATGACCGTGTCTCTCAACAAAAATAGGCAGTGACAAACATGGGCAAGGGACACGGCCAAGACAGTGGCCGTGTCTCTCCAAAAATCATCCAACACGGCCAAATGTCCTTAGACTTGGCCATGTCTCCCAAAAATTCTTTGGTTGGCCGTGTCTCTTCTTAGTTTGGCCGTGTCTCTCATGGCTAAAGGTTTTAAACAAAGCCAAATCTCCTTTAGTTGCATTATATCACCTTGTACACCACATAACCTTATTCAAATGGACATAATCAACATCATTAAGCCTTACTTTACATGCTCATCACAATATTCACATTACTAATATACATTAACAATACATTTGATTCCTTAACACATTTACAAATAAGTGTGTGTTAAGTTTAAACATCATATGCACATATACAACAATATAGTTTGTACTTACCTTAAGCACCACTTATACAACTCTAAACACTTTCTTTTTCCAAGAATTCTTCACTTCTCAAATTAGGGCAAAAGCCTTCTTTCAAAACCTAATCCAACATAATACAATACAATTTATCACTTACCACTTCAAAACCCTAAAACCAACATCACTCTTATTCTTTTAATATCAACATCCACTTAACTTATCATCTTCAAACCAAAACCAACACCATAGTTAATTGAATCAATTATATTCCAACATATAACCATCAACACAACCTTACTATCAAAATCACAATCAAGCTTACAAACAACTCAAAATAACAAAAGGAATCAAGAGAAAGAACTTACCAAAATAATAAAACTTCTTGAATTTCCACTTAATTCCTTGAAAACTCCTTCAATATGCTCTTAGAATTCAAAACCTTTCTCTTGCTCTCTTGTCTTAAGAATGGCCAGCCACCACTTGAAAAGAAAAGAAAATGAAGAAACAAAGTCAACTTCCTCTTCTCTTTAAATCTCCACCAAGCTATTCTAACAACATAATTACTTAAATGCCCTCATCCATTTAACTTAACTCTTTTAACTTATATGCCCATTTAAGTAATTTCACATATCACAAATAAATATCTTCTTCCCTTGACTCTCCATTTTGACTTATGTATATGTTATTTATACAAACATATATACAACATATACATTCCATTAACACAATCATTTCCTTTGCAACAACATATATACATTTAATTCAAATCAAACAACAATTGAATTAAAACTTCTAGGGCACACTTTGGGATATTACAATTCTCCCCCTCTAAAAAGAAATTTCGTCCACGAAATTACCTGTCATTAAGTCTGAAAAAGTTGAGGATATTGGTCTCGAATTGATTGCTCACTCTCCCAAGTTGCCTCTTCTCTTCCATGATTCTTCCATAGAACCTTCACCAAAGGCACTTTCTTATTTCTTAATTCTTTCACTTCACGTTCCAAAATAGCAATTGGTTCTTCTTCAAATGTCAAATCTGGACTCAGTTCGATAGATTCAATTGGCAACACATGAGAAGGATCCGACCTGTATCTCCTCAACATAGAAACATGAAATACATTATGAATCCTATCCAACTCTGGTGGCAAGGCAAGCCGATAAGCAACTGGTCCAATTCTTTCTAAAACTTCATACGGTCCAATGAAACGAGGACTCAATTTCCCTTTCCAACCAAACCTCAAGATCTTCTTCCAAGGAGACACTTTCAAAAATACCTTATCTCCCACATTATACTCAATGTCTCTCCTCTTCAAATCTGAATAAGACTTATGTCGGTTTGAAGCTGTTTTCAACCTATCTCGAATCATTTTCACTTTCTCTTCAGTTTCTTTAACCAAATAAGGACCAATTATCTTACCTTCTCCAAGCTCATTCCAACATAGAGGTGTCCTACACCGTCTACCATACAATGCCTCAAATGGGGCCATACCGATGCTGGATTGATGACTGTTATTATAAGCAAATTCCACAAGTGGTAAGAATCTATCCCAACCTCTAGAGAAATCAATGACACAGCTTCTCAACATATCCTCGATAATCTATATCACTCTCTCTGACTGCCCATCTGTCTGTGGATGGAAAGTAGTACTGAAGTGTAATCGAGAACCCAAAGCACCATGTAAACTCTTCCAAAACCTGGAAGTAAACCGGGGATCTCAATCAGACACTATAGAAATTGGGATACCATGTAACTTCACAATCTCATGGATATATAGATCAGCTAACCTCTCCAAAGAGTAATCCATCCGAACCGGAAGAAAATGAGCTGTCTTAGTCAACCTGTCAACAATTACCCAAATAGCATCATGCTTCATTTGTGTCAATGGTAAACCAGACACAAAATCCATGGTCACTCTATCCCATTTCCATTCAGGCACTGACAAAGGTTGAAGCAACCCGGTTGGAACTTGATGCTTAACTTTTACCCTCTGACATGTGAGACATTTGGACACAAACTCCGCTATGTCTCTCTTCATACCGGACCACCAGTAATAGTGCTTCAAATCATGATACATCTTTGTATTGCCCGGATGCATAGCAAACACTGACTGATGGGCTTCTTCTAAAATGATCTTTCTCAAATTAGCATCATCACGTACACACAATCTGTTTTTAAAACCAAAGACTCCCATCACTTTTCACAATAAAATCTCGACTCTTTCCATTTTGGCAATCTGAAATAATCTTTTGAATCTTCTCATCAGCCAATTGAGCCTCTTGAATCTGATCCAACAAAATTGGTTTCAATTGCAACTGTGCCAACAATGCACCATCATCACAAGATACAAAACTGGCATGCAAAGCTCTCAACTCAACAAGCAACGAGAGCGAGTAAACAGTCAAACCTGCTAAAGACTTCCGACTCAAGGCATCAGCAACAACATTTGCCTTACCAGGATGATAATCAATCAAGCAGTCGTAGTCTTTAATCAACTCTAACCATCTCCTTTGTCGAAGATTGAGCTCTCTTTGAATACCCAAATATTTTAAACTTTTATGATCAGTATAGATAAAACACTTCTCCCCATACAAATAGTGTCGCCAAATCTTCAATGCAAACACAATAGCTGCTAACTCTAAATCATGGGTCGGATAATTGAGCTCATGCGGTTTCAATTGACGAGAAGCATAAGCTATCACTTTACCTTCTTTCATCAGAACACAACCCAAACCACTATGTGAAGCATCACTGTAAATCACATATGGTTTGCCTTCCACAGGTAAAGTAAGAACAGGCGCTTGAGTCAACATTTCTCTCAACTGTTCAAAGCTAGCCTGACACTGATCTGTCCACACAAATCTAACTCCCTTTCGAAGCAATCTGGTAAGTGGAGTAGCTATCAAAGAAAATCCTTTCACAAACCGTCGGTAATAGCCTACCAAACCCAGAAAACTTCTAACTTCGTTCACAGACTTTGGTGGACTCCAATTCAAAATAGCTTCAACTTTACTCGGATCAACTCTAATACCCTCTGCTGAAACTATATGACCAAGAAAAGTTACTTAATCCAGCCAAAATTCACACTTCGACAGTTTAGCAAACAATTGCTTCTCTCTCAAAATTTGCAACACAATTCACAGATGCTTGTCATGTACCTCCTCATTACGCGAATACACCAAAATGTCATCAATAAAGACCACTACAAACTGATCCAAATAGGGCCTAAACACCCTATTCATCAAATCCATAAAAGCTGCAGGTGCATTCGTTAAACCAAAAGGCATAACTAGAAACTCATAATGCCCATACCTGGTCCGAAAGGCGGTCTTAGGAACATCTTCAGCTCTGACCCTCAACTGATGGTACCCTGATGTCAAATCAATTTTAGAAAACACTGCTGCACCCTTCAATTGATCAAAGAGATCATCAATTCTAGGCAACGGATATTTATTTTTAATAGTCACCTTATTCAATTGCCTATAATCGATACATAATCTCATAGTACCATCCTTCTTTTTTACAAACAAGACAGGAGGTCCCCACGGTGAAACACTAGGGCGAACAAACCCTTTATCCAGCAACTCCTGCAACTGCACCTTCAGTTCTCTCAGTTCAGCAGGTGCCATTCTATAAGGAGTAATAGAGATAGGAGTGGTACCATGTAATAATTCAATACCAAACTCCACCTCTCGCTCAGGAGGCAACCCTGGTAACTCCTCTGGAAACACATCTGGAAACTCTGTAATTGTGGGTATACTATCAAGTCGAGAACCCTTTACTCTAGTATCCACAGCATAAGCAAGGTAAGCATCACACCCTTTTCTAATCAACCTTCTAGCTGCAACAGCTGAAACAAACAAGGATGCTAGCTGCCCCTGTTCACTAGATACTAACACCTCTCTACCATTGCTGGTTCTCAAAGTAACAACCTTCTTTTTACAGTCTACCATAGCTCCATGTCTGGATAGCCAGTCCATGCCTAGGATCACATCATATTCCTTAAAAGGCATCTCAATCAAATCTCCAAAGAACTCCTCACCTTGAACCACCACTGCACTATCTCGGTGCACTTTGCTAACAATCACACTATGCCCTAAAGGATTTGTCACCAATACATCAAATCCTAGGGATTCAGCATGCAATTCAGACACAGGCAGAACAGATGCACTAATATATGAATGAGTGGAACCTGGATCAATCAAAGCAAGTACTAAAATACCAAATAAAGAAAAAGTACCAGCTATGACTGCCGAAGCATCTGGTTGCCTCTGCATCACATAAATCCTCTAAGAAGATCCAGCCTCCTCTGGTCTACTCTCCTTGGATGTAGAACCTCCTCTAGAACTGAACCCAGATCTGCCTCCTCTGCTGAAACCTCTGCCTCCTCGACCTCCCCTCACACTAAGTCGGGAAGCTGCAGTATCCACTGACATCCGCTCCTGTCTCTCAGGACAATCTCTAACAAAATGATTGGGAGATCCACATCTGAAACATACCCCTGCTACACCAGTCTTCCAACAAGTACCACCATGCGGCCTACCACAATGAATGCATATGCGTAGAGTGGCTCTCTGAGTCACTGGGTTCGGAGCACTCGCCACTGAAACTGTAGGTCTAGATCTCTGCCTCTGAAATTGTACTGACCTACCCGCTGGCCTCTGACTCCTACTAACCCGAGGAATAAAACTTCCTTTAACTCTCTTTGCAGATGAAGACCCTGCCTCAAACTGGGGTCTTCTAACCCAACTAGGCTTCAAGGATTAGGTTCAGCCAAGCTTCAAGGGGAACAAAGCATGCTAAGTCTCAACCCAACTTGGCTTCAAGAACCAACCCAACATGGCTTCAAGGGTTGTAACATCTCAATTAGGCTTCAAGGACTAGATCCAACCAAGCTTCAAGGGGAGTAAAACATGTAAAACTTCTACCCAACTTGGCTTCAAGGATCAAGCCCAACCTAACTTCAAGAGATTGTTACTATCATTAAGCATGCCACCAACAACAAACTCTGAAAATTGAATAACACATTAGTCACACAATTCATTTATTATTTCATTCTCAATTCTCATCATCAATTAGGCAAACATGCCTTATTTCTTTCAATTGAATCATCATAGCCAATCACAATGGCTTCACATCACATTTGAGTTATCATAGCCAATCACAATGGCCTCATTGATATAACATTTCAAAGTACATTATTCATATAACACATTACCATTCACAAGATTCACAATGCATAAAACATAACATTGTTCATATTGTATCATATGCATCATCATTATAATACTTAACACTTTAGATTATTCATTGATTTATAATCTTCCACATACATTTTTATGGATCATTCATTGTTTTAAAAGTGTTTAGAATGTTTACTTTTAGGGTTAGGTACAAAAAGATCTTTGAAGAATCAAAACAATGTAAGAAAAGCAAGGAACAATCACAGTAGCCAACACCCTCAAGGGACACGGCCAAGCTTGTGGCCTTGTCTCTCAACCCAAAAATCCAGTAGCAGACACGGGCAAGGGACACGGCCGTGTCTCTCAACAAAAATAGGCAGTGACAAACATGGGCAAGGGACACGGCCAAGACAGTGGCCATGTCTCTCCAAAAATCATCCAACACGGCCAAATGTCCTTAGACTTGGCCGTGTCTCCCAAAAATTCTTTGGTTGGCCGTGTCTCTTCTTAGTTTGGCCGTGTCTCTCATGGCTAAAGGTTTTAAACAAAGCCAAATCTCCTTTAGTTGCATTATATCACCTTGTACACCACATAATCTTATTCAAATGGACATAATCAACATCATTAAGCCTTACTTTACATGCTCATCACAATATTCACATTACTAATATACATTAACAATACATTTGATTACTTAACACATTTACAAACAAGTGTGTGTTAAGTTTAAACATCATATGCACATATACAACAATATAGTTTGTACTTACCTTAAGCACGACTTATACAACTCTAAACACTTTCTTTTTCCAAGAATTCTTCACTTCTCAAATTAGGGCAAAAGCCTTCTTTCAAAACCTAATCCAACATAATACAATACAATTTATCACTTACCACTTCAAAACCCTAAAACCAACATCACTCTTATTCTTTTAATATCAACATCCACTTAACTTATCATCTTCAAACCAAAACCAACACCATAGTTAATTGAATCAATTATATTCCAACATATAACCATCAACACAACCTTACTATCAAAATCACAATCAAGCTTACAAACAACTCAAAATAACAAAAGGAATCAAGAGAAAGAACTTACCAAAATAATAAAACTTCTTGAATTTCCACTTAATTCCTTGAAAACTCCTTCAATATGCTCTTAGAATTCAAAACCTTTCTCTTGCTCTCTTGTCTTAAGAATGGCCGGCCACCACTTGAAAAGAAAATAAAATGAAGAAACAAAGTCAACTTCCTCTTCTCTTTAAATCTCCACCAAGCAATTCTAACAACACAATTACTTAAATGCCCTCATCCATTTAACTTAACTCTTTTATCTTATATGCCCATTTAAGTAATTTCACATATCACAAATAAATATCTTCTTCCCTTGACTCTCCATTTTGACTTATGTATATGTTATTTATACAAACATATATACAACATATACATTCCATTAACACAATCATTTCCTTTGCAACAACATATATACATTTAATTCAAATCAAACAACAATTGAATTAAAACTTCTAGGGCACACTTTGGGATATTACATTTTAAACCTAAAATAATGAACACTAACCCTTTTAAAACCTTAAACCCTAATTTTTATTAACTCTAATCCTTTTAAAACATTAAAAAACATAAAAACATAAAAACTCAAAAAGTCATAGTAGCTTAATTCACTATTTAAAAATCATGAATTAAAAAGTATTTCAAAGTATCCAAAACCCTAGTTTCATGATTTCACGATTCAAACCTTAATTTGCTTAATCAAAGTGTCTTGCTAACCTTAAAAAAATATAAAACCCTAATCTATTTTAATTCCCTTAAAAGTCACAGTAGCTTAACTTTAGAATTTCCAAAACCTTAACACATGAGATAAAGAACCCTAAATTGAAATAGTAGCTATACTTGAACTTTTATTTGTTTTATTCAATTCCATATTTTATTTATACCTTGATTTATTTAATTTATCATGGATGGATGTTTGTTTTGGTTAATAGCTTTGATGAATGATTTATTTATTATGAATGGGTATTTACTTTTATCAATTTATTTAGACTTTCAAATTTTGTAAGAGGTATGTTTCCACTTGGTGGGTACCTCATTAGTTAAACATCATGTAATTTAATTTTCTTTTCTATTTTAGAAGCTTTGTAAAGGGCATGTTTCTACCTTTTTGTGGGTGTCCTATCTAGGCATGTGATGTAAGGACATGTTTCCATCCTTGGATGGGTGTCCATTTATTTGTTTTGCTTTGTTTGGATATTGCTTTGATTTTAATATAATGATGCTTTCTTTTTATTGTGTGTAATATGGATAATATTGTTATATTTAAGAATTTTATAATATTAAGACCTGTAAAGGAGGCCGGTTCCAATGAACCGGGCGTTGTGGGGGTGCTGGGCCATTTTTCACCTTCCCCACACGTACCCAACTTTCCGAACCCATTAAGGGGTTGGGGATTCCTTAGGAATTGAGTCATCCACCCCTTTCTTTTTCCCGGCCCATCCGGGTGGCGACTCCATTTTCTTCGGACTTAGGTTCGTGTTCTCTAAGGCCCCGAGACTAAACAGTGTCGAAGTCGCAAGAACCATTCCACCGAGAGTGGGGGCAAAAATCTCCGCTCACACTTGCTCCTAGGGTTTCTGTCTTCTTTTTCCTCCCAAGTCAGAAGTCCAAAGTCTCTCTCAAGTAAAATAATTTTTCGATCCTTAATTCTGTGTTTTAATGTGGTATTGATAGGAAAAATAAAAAACCTAATTCTAATTGTCTAAGAAAATTAAAACTATTTAGGAAAAGAAAGCAAAACCAAATAGAATTCGGTTTCGGAAAAACTGCGCTGAAAAATTGTGCTGGAGAAAAATTGCTGCGGGCGAAAATTGCAAGAGCTGGGACAGGCCAGCTAATTCGCCGCAGCAATTTCCTACGGAGAATTGGCCCAAGGCCATTTTGCCACTGGAACTTCCTGCGGCGAATTGGCTTGCTGCCAATTCGCCCACAGGAAATTTTTGCGGCGAATTAGCCCAAGCCAATTCACTTTTGACGACAAAATTTTTCTTCGCTGATTTTTATTTATTTTTTAACTTTATTAATATTACCTTTTTATTTTTATTAAAAATTAAAAATAATAAATACTAAAATATATATTATTTAATTAAAATACCACAAAAATTATTTTGGACTATATAAAAAATATTGGACTAGACTGGGTCAAAAATTAAGTGTCTAGAGTATGCACTATATGCATTATATAAAGCCATTATTAATGACTAAAATGAATGAAATGTGGTTTAAAGTGATTTGACATTGTGATGAATAAGAAAATTGTGAAAATAAGGCAATGTAATGAGAAAATTGATTATGAAAATATGTACTATTTGTGTGTGTTAATATAATATTCAATTTTTAGAGTTCTATGTTTGGCTGTATACTTGTGAGATTATTCTAATTATTTGCCTTCGGGGCTAGATGCTGGACATTGTTGCCCTCGAATTAAGTACTACTACAAGCGTCACTAGTAAGTATACGAGGTAATTGTAGCAAAAGTGATCACCCCAAGGTCGTCTCACAAGGAAGGTGTAGTTCGTAATAGCTTGATTGACAACTTATTTAAAAATTAGAGTTTGTTGTTTTGAATGGTGCAGGAGTAATTTAAACCTAAGAGTAATGAGTGTAAGGGTTAATGTGTGTGATGGTTGTTCATGATCAAATCAATTCTTGGGAAGGTGCCTAGGGTTATAGGTCCATTCAATCAAAGCTCAATTCTCAATTATCCATTAACATAACCTTGTAAATTAATTTGTTCCTTAAGGTTAATTAGTCAATTACCAATTCATTAGTTCTCACATTCATGAAATAGTAATAACCAATTATTTTACATTTGGAAATTAACAAAACCCTAGAACTTATATTTCTAATTCATTCATAGGGTGGTTGATTATATAGTTCCAATATCGAATTTCAGCTCTCGGTCCTTCATCCAATATTCAAAGATTAATAGATAGCTAATCTATGAACCTAACATTTAATACAAACCCTAGGCATGGGTATTTAGCTCAACATCATCAATTTAAAACATTCATTCAACTCAATATAAATTAAATACAAATTGTTCATTGCAATATCAATTCTCTTAATATAACAAAAACAATATTGAAATGAATTAAAAGAGAGAATAGAAAAACCCCTTGTAGATGCAAAGAGTAGGATTACTAGTCTTCCTCCTAGCTCCACTTTGATATATGATGAAGAACTCAAGCCCTCTTCAATGGATGATTCTCCTTTGCAAAGTGGAATGGAGCTTTCTCAAGTCACCAATCCTTCAATTGATTATGCCTTTGAGTGATGGAATGGAGCTTTCTCAAGTCACCAATCCTTCAAAGAAGCTTCTTCAACCTTTAAGAGCTTATTAACCCACTTTATCCCAAAGAATCTCAAAGATCTTATCAATGGAAGATGGAGAAGATGGAGAGGATAAAAATGGAGGATGAAGATGAAGGGACAAGGAGAGTGTCACTCTCTCCTCTCCCCAAATCATTTTTCTCCACTCTTTCCTTTGTATTTCTCTTTCTCGATTATTTTTCACAAAACCCTAGGCCTTCTCTCTCTCTTCTCGACCCCTTCCTCTGTTTCATACAAAAGATTTTAAATATATTAAGGGTGACACGGCCAAGCTTGCTTTGGCTTGGCCATGTCTCTAATTTTTCTTTGGGACACAGCCAAGCTTGCTGCCCATGTCATGTGACATGGCCAGTGGCTTGGCCATGTCTCTTGTCAGTGTCGCCTTCTGCCATCTTTCTTTTCTTTGTTCTCAAGTGGTGACACGGCCAAGCTCTTGGCCATGTCATGTGACATGGCCAGTGGCTTGGCCATGTCTCTTGCCAGTGTCTCCTTCTGCCTTCTTTCTTTTCTTTCTTTGGATTTCGCTCTTTAGGTGAGACATGGCCAGTGGCGTGGCCGTGTCTCTTGCCAGTGTTAGTCCTTGCTTCAATTTCTTTGAGGGACACAGCCAAGATAAGTGCGACTTGGCCATGTCTACCAATTTTTCCATGGACATGGCCAAGCTTCAAGCGACATGGCATAGACATGGCCAAGATGGTGCTTGTGTTCAACACTGCTTCTATTTTCATATGATTTTATTTTCTTAGGATGAAACACGGCCAAGACAATGAGACATGGCCAGGCTTCAAGCAACATGGCCAAGACGAGCATACATGGTAAAGCTTCAAGCGACATGGCCATGTCATGTGAGTGTGTCAAGTATTGCCTCTTCATTTTTGCTCTTTCTTTGCTTTGGTTTCTTTGTTTTGCTCCTTGGATGAGACACGACCAGTGGCTTGGCTGTGTCTTCTGGCCATGTCTGTGTCAAGCTCTGCCTTGAATTTCTTGAGGGAACACGACCAAGCTTGATTTGGCTTGGCCATGTCTTGCTTGATTCATGCTTTTCTTGCACTATTTTGATCTTCCAAGGGAGTTTTTGTACTTAAACCTAAAACAAACACTTTAAACAAACTTAAAACAAAAATCAATCAAAACATTAACTAAGAACACATTAAAATCACACTAAAAACTAGTACAAAAATGATCTAAACAACTACACCACACTTAATTCCTTGCTTGTCCCCAAGCAAGGCTAAAATCAAAACACTAAACAAGATAAATTTTGTTAAGTTCAAGAGTTATAAGAATGCATCAAGACTTCCCTATCCCTAAGTCTGCAGTCAATATTGAATTGAACAAAATCGATACCCATGCAATTAAGTGGTTTTCCATGCATAACCTATGTTATCGCTCCCTCACCAACTCTTACAAGTGTGTGATCATGGTGGTGTTTACACTCATAACAATCAATGAAAGAATATTACCATAGGCTTGCTTATCAATCAAATCTCCACCACAAATTACAATCAAGCATCAATCAAAAGGTCTTTCTTTTGGTTGTAATGGGGCTAAGGTAAAGGCATGATATTTAGGAAATGTGAGCTTAATCATTAAGTTCAAGAGCACTTCAAGAATGAAGTAACCATTCATATATATATACCTCAACAATTCCAAAACACCTTCCACTCATCTACCCTTTGTCATTAAAGAGCTTTTTAAGGGAACTCACTTATTAAATCTTGCAATGATTATTCCCAAACATATTCCAACCCTGTCAATAAGAACATCAATTATTCATATTCTTATTCTTATTTTTTATTTTTCTCTTCTTCTTTTTTTATTTTTATTTTTTTACTTAGGGTTTGCAACTAAATAACATAATAGTTTGCAATCTTAAACCTACTAAATTTAACCCCACACTTAATTCAACACAACACTCGGCCATAAATGCTCTTAAAATGCTCTTGACCTAATGAAAAGGGTAAGAGACAAAATAGCATGATTCAAAGTTTGTAGTGTTGCAAAAAAGAAAGAAAAGGGAAAATGAAATAGGCTCAAAATTGGCTAACTAAGGTTGAAAATAGGGTTGGTCTTTTTAAGCCAAAGTGGGTTCACCTAATTTCCCTAATCATCTTGATGCCTAATTGAAATTTTTATGTAGTCTCAAAATGCATGTCAAAGCAAGTTCTAGCAATTCATCAATCAAAGATGTTCACCCACAACAATAGTGATAAGTTGATGGCTCAATTCCTCACTAGGTTAATGGCAATGCAAGGGAAAAAACAACAAAATTGACAATAAGCACCAATTCTACTCAATTCTCAAATTCATGCTTCAAAAATTCAAAGGTCATCTATCAACAATTTTATAACAATTGAACTTTCTAAAATTCATTTATTCAAAGAAAAACATTAAAACATTAACTAAACTTAAACAAAAAAAATAACTTAAAAGTAAAAACACAAAACACAAAATGCACCCCACACTTAAAGATTCACATTGTCCTCAATGTGAGCATGCATCAACTAAAAGATAGGGTTTAGATGAAACCTGATTTCCATCGTTCCCATATGCGATGTATAATGCTCCTTCCACCCATAATGCAATTGTCGCTCATGTTTGCAGGCATGGATAGCATACAACTCTGAAGGATACCCGATGTATTGCTACGCCTAAGTAGTGTTATTTGAAAACATGTGAAGGACATCTTAGGGTAATCCTCCAGTGCAATAGGAACTTTGTAAAACCCTTTTTCATTGTACAACATGGTTCTATCCATTGTATGCTCTTCTTCACCACCAAGAATAGAAGAGATGATTTTTGGGGACTCTTTAAGTTCAACCAAGTTTGGTTGAATCACTTCTTCATCCACTTTAATAATGTCAAGTCCCCACTCAACAACCTCAGCATCTAAAATTAGCTTACTCTCCTCATTTTCTAAATTGGGTAATACCTGCTCTTCTTCTAAGGTCATGGCTATCTCAAGCTTATTTTCACTATCTTCACTATAGGGCATGTCATAAGGTTTAGAAAGTTGCATACCTTGATTCTCTTCCTTCAGCCTACTTGGGAATGGAATTGGGGGCATATAAGGATTTGGAGGTTCATGCAATTTTTTCATGTTGATGCTTCCAAATTCTCCTCCTCCTCTGATTGAACTAACTCCTCTATGTTTGGTTATATCTCCTCTCCATTCTCTTCTTGATTAGTACTTACATCAAAGGAATCACAAAATTTGTTATATATTACCTGTTCACTCCTCAAATTTGTGATTACCTTGACTTACTCCAATTGGCTAGGAAATTCCTCCTTTTGGTGTGCTTGGAGTTGATGTGCCAGTTGCCCAACTTTAATTTCTACCCTCTTCAATGATTCCTCCAAAGAATTAAACCTCTCATTGCACCCTTCCTGATTTTGTGTGCTAATTTGAATGAAGGCATTCAAACTATCTTCCAAAGTGGGTTCCTTAAGTCGATCTTGATTTTGTGTGCTAGTTTGAATGAAGGCATTCAAACTATCCTCCAATGAAGGTTTCTTAAGGTAATCTTCTTTTGAATATTGTTCTTGAGAGTAAGAAATTCTTTGCTAAGGTTGAAAACAATTTTGAGGTGGAATGTGTTACTGATTTTCCAAAGAAAAATTTGGTTGGCTTCCTCAGCTTGAGTTGTAAGGATTAGAATATTGGTCATTTCTGCCCATTTACTGGAAAATATCAAAGTCATCTTCTTCCTCTTGCCATTCTTGGTATCGTGCGAAGCCGAATGAGCATGTATTTGCACTATGCCCTGCATTGCCACATGCTGCACATATCTCTTGGAGTGGCATAGGTGCTCTCCCTCTTGCATTTAGTACCTTAAGTTGATTCATCAATTCTGCTAATTGTCATGCCATTTCAGACTCATCATTCCTATCATAAACTCCCTCGTGCCTTGAAAACTGCATCTTTACAAAAGGCACTTAGCAACTTAAAGAAAACAAACAAATAATTAAATTGAAAGAAAATCAAACAAAACAAACAAACAATTCAAAGAAAACAAACAAACAATTAAATAAAAAAAATCAAACTATCACTACTTAAACAGCCTTCCCCGGCAGCGGCGCCAAAAACGTGTTGCGCTCGAATTAAGTACTACTACAAGCGTCACTTGCAAGTATACGAGGTAGTTGTAACAAAAGTGATTGCCCCAAGGTCGTCTCACAAGGAAGGTGTAGTTCGTAATAGCTTGATTGACAACTTATTTAAAAATTAGAGTTTGTTGTTTGGAATGGTGCAGGAGTAATTTAAAACTAAGAGTAATGAGTGTAAGGGTTAATGTGTGTGATGGTTGTTCAAGATCAAATCGATTCTTGGGAAGTTGCCTAGGGTTATAAATCCTTTCAATCAAAGCTCAATTCTCAATTATCCATTAACATAACCTTGTAAATTAATTTGTTCCTTAAGGTTAATTAGTCAATTACCAATTCATTAGTTCTCACATTCATGAAATAGCAATAACCAATTATTTTACATTTGCAAATTAACAAAACCCTAGAACTTATATTTCTAATTCATTCATAGGGTGGTTGATTAAATACTTCCGATATCGAATTTCACCTATCGGTCCTTCATCCAATTTTCAAAGATTAATAGGTAGCTAATCTATCAACCTAACATTTAATACAATACAATCAACCATAAACAAGGTACATCAATGGAAATATCTAATCAAAGCATTCAATCAAATATACTACAAACCCTAGGCATGGGTATTTAGCTCAACATCATCAATTTAAAACATTTATTCAACTCAATATAAATTAAATACAAATTGTTCATTATAATATCAATTCTCTTAATATAACAAAAATAATATTGAAATGAATTAAAAGAGAGAATAGAAAAACCCCTTGTAGATGCCAAGAGTAGGTTTACTAGTCTTCCTCCTAGCTCCACTTTGATATATGATGAAGAACTCAAGCCCTCTTCAATGGATGATTCTCCTTTGCAAAGTGGAATGGAGCTTTCTCAAGTCACCAATCCTTCAATGAAGCTTCTTCAACCTTTAAGAGCTTGTTAGCCCACTTTATCCCAAAGAATCCCAAAGATCTTATCAATGGAAGATGGAGAAGATGGAGAGGATAGAAATGGAGGATGAAGATGAAGGGACAAGAAGAGTGTCACTCTCTCCTCTCCCCAAATCAATTTTCTCCACTCTTTTCTTTATTTTTTCTCTTTCTCCTTTCCTTTTCGCAAAACCCTAGGCCTCCTCTCTCTCTTCTTGACCCCTTCCTCTATTTCGTGGCCAAGCTTGCTTTGGCTTGGCCATGTCTCTCATTTTTCTTTGGGACATGGCTAAGCTTGTTGCCCATGTCATGTGACATGGCCAGTGGCTTGGCCATGTCTCTTGCCAGTGTCGCCTTCTGCCTTCTTTCTTTTCTTTATTCTCAAGTGGTGACACGGCCAAGCTCCTAGCCATGTCATGTGACATGGCCAGTGGCTTGGCCATGTCTCTTGCTAGTGTCTCCTTCTGCCTTCTTTCTTTTCTTTCTTTGGATTTCTCTCTTTAGGTGAGAAACGGCCAGTGGCTTGGCCATGTCTCTTGCCAGTGTCAGTCCCTGCTTCAATTGCTTTGAGGGACAAGGCCAAGATAAGGGTGACTTGGCCTTGTCTACCAATTTTTCCTTGGACATGGCCAAGCTTCAAGCGACATGGCATAGACATGGCCAAGATGGTGCTTTTGTTCAACACTACTTCTATTTTCATATGATTATATTTTCTTAGGATGAAACACGGCCAAGACAATGAGACATGGCCAAGCTTCAAGTGACATGGCCAAGATGATTAGACATGGGCAAAGACATGGCCAAGACGAGCATACATGGCCAAGCTTCAAGCTACATGGCCATGTCATGTGAGTGTGTCAAGTACTGCCTCTTCATTTTTGCTCTTTCTTTGCTTTGGTTTCTTTGTTTTGCTCCTTGGATGATACAAGGCCAGTGGCTTGGCCATGTCTCCTGGCCGTGTCAAGTACTGCCTTGAATTTCTTCAGGGAACATGGCCAAGCTTAATTTGGCTTGGCCATGTCTTGCTTGATTCATGCTTTTCCTGCACTGTTTTGATCTTCTAAGGGAGTTTTTGCACTTAAACCTAAAACAAACACTTTAAACAAACTTAAACCAAAAATCAATCAAAACATTAACTAAGAACACATAAAAATCACACTAAAAACTAGTACAAAAATGATCTAAACAGACATCACTGATATATGATTTGCCTTTGGGCTAGATGTTGGATGTCAATATGATTTACCTTCAGGCTAGACACTGGGTGTCACTTAATTCGCCTTCGGGCTAGACACTGGGTGTTAAACCAAACTAAAATAGTAACTTTGGGATTTTAATAATATATTAGATTATTTAGGCCCATGCTTGCATATGTTGTAATGTGAAGTATAAAAAGGATTAAAGATTATGTTTTGAAATGGAATTGTATACCACATTATGAAATATCATGCAACAACATTTTGCATTGTCATTATTTTAAAGTTTTATTATTATCAAAGTTTGTACGGTTAGGCTTTTAGCTTAGTGGGATTATAATTCATCGCACAGCCAATAGAGTTTATTCGGTAGATCCAGAGAGTTCTTCTAGGGTCAGGTCTAGACTTGAGCTTGATTTGAGTTGAATTTTTGCTGCCACAGGGACAGAGCCGGTTGCCACTATGTATATATTCTATTCTATAGTACATTTTGTTATTATGTATATTATGTTTATATTTTCAATGTATTATAATTATAAAGAATGTTTTGGATAAATTATGTAATGTGGGAGTGTGTACAAGTATTTTGATGTATATATGTACATATATTAATGTTTTGAGGAATATATGGAGAAATTAAGAAGTTGGGATGAAATGTTGATTTGTTTTTATTAGGAGTGCATTTTATGTAAGTTGAGTATTGTTTGAAAATTTTGGGATGTCCAATTTACAGATAAAATTCTGGTGAATTTTTTCTAGAGATTTTTATATAAGATACTTATTTTAGGTACCTATAATAAAAAAAGAATTATTTATTTACTATTTAATTATACAATTTAAAGTGTCTAGAATTTGAATTGGGAATATGAAAATTTTTATAAAATTGAATTGTAACATTCTTATATTGTATATGCGTATTATATTTACTGAGTATACGTATTATACATATATAGGGTATAAGGGTGTTATATTTATTTTGGTATCAGAGCCTAGATTTGAAGTTCTCGACCTAGGTGGATTTTTAGAGAGAGAACAAGGATTTTAAATACAGTTTTAAATTGTGATATATGCATTGGTACTAGCATTTTATCTGATATTTGATATGGCAATCTCTATTGTATTTTTAGATATAGGTAGTCATGGCATTTAGGATGCACTAGTCTATAGAGAGTAGTACAGAGAGTGTAGCTCCATATGAGGGTAGAGCTAGAGTTAGTGTTGAGACCGCTGGAGAGGCATCTGCATCTGTGCCAGTTAGACTAGCAGCTGAGGAGGTCCCGTTGGGCTGGGTGCAACATATGGTGGAGCTGTTGAGATAGGCTCTAGTTCAGCAGCCGCAGCCGCCACCAACGCTACAGCCACATCAGTAGTTGCCGACATAGAAGTATGATAAGCTGAGGAAGTTTGAAGCCATAGATTTAGTCGGCACTACAGACCTGGCTATAGCAGAGTAGTGGATAGACAGAGTCTAGAGAGTTTTCATTCTGTTATAGTCTAGTCCGAAGGAGAAGTTTAATTATGATAGATCTCTTCTATATGGGGATGTGCATGAGTGGTGAAAGAAGATTCCTCATGGGACAACTGATCCACTAGTGCTGACATACACCGATTCCCTATGGGAATTTGAGAAGAAGTATACTCCCAGAGAGTATAAGGATGCTAAGAAGAAGGAATTCCTAAGTTTGAGGCAGGAGACTAGGACAGTGACTAAGTATAAGACAAAGTTCATCCAGATAAGCCAGTATGCAGGAGGGATTATAACAGATAAGATTGACAGATGCCAAAGCTTTTATGTATATTGTGGTAGGCTCTTGGTATGAGGTTTTTTCTCAGTTGGTTGCAGCTGCCAGGAGTGTAGAGAAGGCACAGGGACCAACAGCAGCTACCAAAGCAGAGGAGAGTAGCCCGGGGTGAGGTTCAGCAGTTGAGGGGGATATTCTCAGAGGTTCAGTAGGAGCCAAGGGCAGTCTGACAGGTCATCACAGCAGCAGAGGCAGAGATAGAGACCTACAACCTCAATGGCTTATGTCCCGACTCCAGTGACCAAGAGGCCTACTCCACCTACCTGTGCTCAGTGTGTTAGGGCACATAGAGGTGTCTGTTGGAGGACTGGTGACTTGGTAGTATGTTTTAGATTGGATCACCAAACCATTTTATCAGAGACTGTCCAGAGCCACCAAATGATAGACAGATAGATATGGCAACATCTAGATCCAGTGTTAGAGGAGGTTAAGGTGGCAGAGGTTTTGAAAGAGGTGGTAGATCAGGGATTGATAAAAAAGGAGGCTCTACGGTAGGGAGTAGACAAGATGATGCAGGGCCATCATAGCAGGTTTATATGATGCAGAGGCAGTGAATGCTTCAGCTATCATATATGGTATTTTTACTTTATTTGGCACTTTAGTTCATGCATTGATAGACCGTGGCTCGACACATTCATATATCAATACATCCATCCTACCTGTGAGTGACATGCATTCTAAGTCCCTAGGATTTGATGTGTTGGTTACCAATCCTTTAGGGCATTGTGTTGTAGTTAGCAGGGTACACCGAGATAGTCCAGTTGTTGTTCAGGATAAGGAGTTTCTCGGTCACCTGATTGAGATGCCTTTTAGGGATTATGATATGATTTTGGGTATAGATTTCTTATCTAGGCATGGGGCTATAGTAAACTATCAGCAGAAACATGTTACTTTGAGAACACATGATGGTAGAGATGTGGCAGTATTTAGTGAGCAGAGACACTTTTTATCCATGTTTATTTTAGCTATTTCAAGTAGGATGATGATTTGAAAGGGATGTGAGGCATATTTGGCTCATATTATAGATACCAGAGCAGTGGGGTCCCAGCTGGATAGTATACCTACAATTGTTGAGTTTTCAGATGTTTTCTTTAATGAGTTGCCAGGGGCACCTCCTGAGAGAGAGGTGGAGTTTGGTATCGATCTAATGCCTGATACCACTCCTATCTCCATGACCCTTTATCAGATGGCACATGCAAAATTAAAGGAGTTGAAAATGTAGTTACAAAAGTTTCTTGATAAAGGGTTAATCTGCCCTAGTATGTAACTATAGGGAACATTTGTCTTGTTTTAGTGGAAAATGATGGCACCTTGAGATTATGCATTGATTACCGACAGTTGAATAAGGTTATCATCTAGAACAAGTATCCATTACCTTGGATAGATGATCTCTTTGATCAGTTGGAGGGAGTATTAGTATTCTCTATGATTGATCTAAGATCAGGGTACCATCAGTTGAGAGTACCCAAGATAGCTTTTTGCACTAGGTATGGGCATTATGAGTTTTTGGTTATGCCCTTTGGACTGATGAATGCATGAACAACATTCATGGATTTGATGAATAGGGTGTTTAGACCAAACCTAGATCAGTTTATAGCGGTTTTCATTGATGATATTTTGGTGTATTCACTTAATGAGGAAGATCATGATAGACATCTGCAGATTATACTGCAGACTTTGAGAGAGAAGCAGTTATTTGCTAAACTGTCTAAGTGTGAGTTTTAGCTAGATCAGGTGACTTTCCTCGGTAATGTGATATCAACATAGGGTATTAGAGTTGACTCGAGTAAAGTTGAGGCTATTTTGAATTGGTGTCCACCAAAGAATGTGACAGAGGTTAGAAGTTTTCTGGGATTGGCATGCTATTAGTGTTGGTTATTAGATACACCACTCACCAGATTACTTCGAAAAGGAGTTAGATTTGTGTGGATAGATCAGTGTTAGGTGAGTTTTGAGCAATTAAGGGATATGTTGACTTAGGCTCTTGTCCTTACCCTATATGTGGAAGGTAAATGCTATGTGATATACAATGATGCTTCACACAGTGGTTTAGGTTGTATTCTAATGCAAGAGGGTAGAGTCATTGCTTATGCATCTCCACAATTGAAGCCTCATGAGTTGAATTACCGGACTCATGATCTATAGCTAGCATGCATATTTTTTGCATTGAAGATTTGGCGGCATTACTTGTATAGGGAAAAATATTTTATTTATACAGATCATAGGAGTTTGAAGTACCTGGGCGGTCAGCGACAGCTAAATCTTTGGCAAAGATAGTGGTTAGGATTGATTATCATCATGGCAAGGAAAATGATATTGCAGATGCCTTGAGTCGAAAGTCCATGGAAAGTTTGACTGCCTATTCTCTCTTGTTGCTTATTGAGTTGAGAGCGATGCATGCTAGATTTGTTCTTTGTGATGATGGTGCATTAATGGCTTAGTTACAATTGAGGCTAGTGTTGTTGGATCATATTAAGGAAGCCCATCAGACATATGAGAAAATTTGAAAGATATTATAGGATTGCCAAAAGAGGGAGGTAGAGACTTTCATGTGAGAGATGATGGCAGTTTATGGTACATGGATAGACTGTTCATTCCTGATGATGCAGGACTAGAAAGGAAGATATTAGAGGAAGCACATTAGACATTCTATGCTATGCACCCTGAAAGTACCAAGATGTATTAAGAATTGAAGTAGCACTACTAGTGGTCAGGTATAAAGAGGAACATAGTAGAATTTGTATTCGGATGTCTCACTTGCCAGAGAGTGAAGGCTGAACACCAAGTTCCTTCAAGGTTGCTTTACCCATTATCAGTGCCTGAGTGTAAATGGGAGCGAATGATGATGGATTTTGTGATTGGACTGCCTTTGACCCAGAAGAAGCATGATGCAATATGGGTGATAGTTGATCGGACAAAGACAACTCATTTTCTTCCAGTTCGGATGGATTACTCACTTTATAGGTTGGCTGAGCTGTATATCAGTGAGATAGTGAGGTTGCATGCAGTCACAATTTCTTTGGTGTTGGACCGAGATTCACATTTTACATCAAGATTTTGGAGAAGTTTGTAGGATACTTTGGGTTTTCGGTTGCACTTTAGTACTGCTTTCCATCCTCAGACACCATTATATTGTTTGAAAATTTTGGGATGTCCAGATTTTTATAAAAATACTTATTTTAGGTACCTATAATCAATAAAGAATATTTTATTTGCTACTTGAATATACATTTTAAAGTGTTTGGGAATTTGAATTGGGAATATGAAAATTTTTATTAAATTGAATTGTGACATTCTTAGACTATATATGCATATTATATATGTATTGTGTGTATTTATTATAAATATATAGGATATAAGGATGTTACAACATCAACCACCATATTTGCTTTACCAGGATGATAAAGGATAGTTCAATCATAATCCTTTAGAAGTTCCATCTATCTTCTCAGCCTCATATTTAAATCCCTCTGATAAAAAATATACTTTCGACTCTTGTGATTTGTGTAATGTTTAAAATTTTAAAGAGTGATTTTCTAACAAATATTGGTATTGGATTGAGTAAATTGATGAGAGTGACTTGAAAACTTGAAGTAAGTGAGAGAGTAAGATGAAATCGGTATTTTCAAAATAGAATCATAATGTGATAGAAATTTATGAAAATACCCTTGTGTTGTTAAAATTAAATTTTATTGAGCTAGAATATGAAATATGGATAATGACACTTTAAATTAGTTATAGAAATTATTTTTACAGTTTTATGGAACTAAAAATAGATTAAAATCAAGAGTTAAAAGATAGGGTACAATATAGTTATAACAAGCATGTCCACACTCAATTCAAATCTTAGATATTATTTGAGGATTTGCTTGAATCTTCTTTCCTTTTTTCTTCTTATCATCATCACACATCATTCATCACCATCACCATCAAACTTCTTCTTTCATCTTCATCCACGTTCACCATTATCATCTTCTCTATTTTATTTTTTCTTCTTCTTTTCATCAAATTGAGAAAGAATTAAGAGTGTTTTTAGAAGAATTAGTTAGATTAAACAAGATTATCACCTAATAATCAAAGAGAAAGAGAGAAAAGAGAAATAAAGGAATTCCTTAAAGAGGTATGAGCTTGTGTATTTATAATTTGTAATTTAATTAGTTTTCTTTGAATTTCAATATTATTCCAAGTTAGTTTAACTAGTTTAATTGATTTATTTATTAAAGATTT
This sequence comes from Garcia nutans, assembly GCA_947685225.1. Classification (NCBI taxonomy): domain Eukaryota; kingdom Viridiplantae; phylum Streptophyta; class Magnoliopsida; order Malpighiales; family Euphorbiaceae; genus Garcia; species Garcia nutans. The sequence continues at coordinate 26,741,687 of CANTUV010000044.1, forward strand.
GATTGATTGTGTTTTTGTGGATAAAGATGGCTTTGGATCCTTTGATGAAAATGTTTAGTTTTTAGTTCATTTTTACCATATACAATTGTGTGTTGACGTTGATTTTGCTTAAAGAGAAGGTAGAAGTGGTTTTTTAGCTTTTTAAAAAAGGTGAATTTTTAGGTTTGGAGAAGTTTGGAAACAACATAGGTTTGCAGATATTTTCTGCATAGGCGTATTATTTTTCCAACAGAAATGTTTTGAACAATATGGGCATGCAGATATTTTTAGTATGGGTGTGTCAATTTTAAAATTCATTTCCAGTAAGGTTTTGAAATACATGTGTGTGTAGATATTTTCAGCATGGGCATGTCGATTTTAAATTTCATTTCTAGAAAGGTTTTGAACAACATGGGCTTCTAGATATTTTCTATATGGGTGTGTTATTTTTTCCAGTAGAAAGGTTTTGAATTACATGGGTGTACAGATATTTTCTATATAGGCATGTTGTTTTTCCAGTAAAAAGGTTTTGAATAACATGGGCATGTGGATATTTTCAACATGGCCGTGTTGTTTTTCCAACAGCAAGATTTTTATATGCATGGGCGTATGGATTCATTAGACATGCCCACATCTACTCTATAAATCTAGTTTTCTTCTTTTTCAACCCTATAACACTTCATTTCTTTACTTAATGCAATTTTCCTTTTTAGATGACATTTATAACGTAAATTTGTTCTTAAAAGAATGTAAGATTTTTAATTTTAAAAGTTCGAATTATGCAATATTAGAAGTGTGAAATATGAATTATAGTGTTGTTTCATTAAAATATTATGTAATTGAATACTTAGTTGAGAATGATGAAATGCCTAAATCATACTAGTATTAAACCTATTTTTTGAATGAATGGCTAGCCAGAGGGTGGATATCTATAGTGACAGTGGATACATCATGTCAACGTGACAGTAGGCATACGTGCCAAAAGTTAATACATTGTATTAATAATGGGCCTTTGGCCATATTTTTTATAGCGAGCATTTAAATTTAAAAGTGACCTAATATCCAATTACCAGGTTTAAATTCCATGTGTGTTGACAAAATAAAAGATATTGTTAAAATAAGAAACTTTTGTTAAATGTGTAAATTTACCTGGATCTCTAAAACCTTGTGTTTTCCGATGTTGTGGTTGGTTGATTTATAAATATTTTAAATCTCATATTTTGGTAAAATTTTAAAATAGTGTTTCCTCTTTCTTTATAAATGATTGTTCAATGGATACTTTAATTTTGTTATATTCTTTTATAAATTGTAAATACACAAGCAACACTAAGTTTTCCTTAGCATGTTAGATTTATTTTTGGCATGCAGATCAAGCAGGAAGAGTTGAGATTGCAGAGTGAGAGTACAAGGTTTCGGATCAACTGTATCCCAAAAAGGTCTTTTGGAAGTGTTTTGTATACTGAATTTTCCAATAGTTCACATAGCAGAAGTATTATACTTTGAATGACAGCTGCACATGTATATATTTTTGGGAAGTGAGTGATGTATAGCTATATAATATAAAGAGTTGTAGATGACTTTTGTTTGTTAATGATAAGATATTGATGGCTTTGAGAATTTAAAGCATGAGAAATAATAATATGAATTTTATTATAGAGGCATGGTTGAATGTAAATATACAAGTGTGTTATGGTTTAAAAAAAAATTTCCCTTAGAAATTCTATTGAGTAGAGCACTTTATAGTATCTCTTTTTATAGTCAAGTGCACAAACTATATAGGGGGTGTTACAAATTAGTGGTATAAGAGGCTAGGATTTATGCGGTTCTAAGATACAGGTTATAGAAATAGTGAAAAACAATTGTCATTCTCGTGTGAACTATATAGGTGAATGTGTGACTGATGCAGTTGATCTCTAAATGTTATAGGTGTTGATGGCCTCTGGATCACATGAAGGTGTAGAGGAACATGTTGTATCCTCACACAATCAAGCTAGTGTGGGGAATCAGTGATCGTCAAAAAATTCTACAGAATAAATTCTTAATTTGTGAGAAATATGGTGAAATTCTCAGGCAATTGTAGGAGTTGTTCCTCCTACACAACCACCACCAGTGCCTCAAAGAATCCCATTGGAGAAAATTAGAAAGTTTTGAGCAGGAGACTTTACAGCTTGTGTACTAATGAGTCTTCAGTAGCAAAGTATTGGTTGGAAAGGATCTTTTGCATTGTACTGATGAAGAGAGATAGGAGTGTGCAATTTCCTTATTATAGGAACAAGCCTATGTTTAATGGGATACAAAGTAAAAAGCTACACCTGCAAGTGGACTCACTTGGGCATTTTTCCAATGTTACACCCAAACCTGCAGGTTGATTTAGAAGAGAAGCGTCATGAGTTTTTATATCTTAAGCAAATGCAGTTATCTTTGTTTAAGTATGAGAGGCAGTTTTTTCACCTCAACAAACATTTTTCGGAGTTAGTTTTATCTTAGGAAAAAAAGTGTAAACAGTTTGAGCATGCTTTAAATAGTCAGATTTGGGTGTATTTAGTGGTCATGAGAATCAAGGAGTTTTCCACCCTTGTTAATGCAGCAATTGCTATAGAATATGAGATTAAACAAGAGTAGAGAAGAAGACAGCAGCCAAAGAAGGGATCTTCTAGTGAACAACCATAGGGTGGTAAGAAGAGATAGAGAAATATTCATGTCCAAACTCAAGGTTCTGGAAGAGGAAGTGGAGCTAGTTTTTAGAGGTCTTGAGGAGGTAGGTTTGGTACTACTGCAGGTTCATCTTCAAGGCCAGTTACCACACCTTGTCAATATTACGGCAAGGGACATGCAAGTGAAGATTATTAGTACTGAAAGGGAGCTTGTTTGAAATATGGTTCCTCGGAGCATAAAATTGGAGATTGTCCAATGATAAAAGAATCTGAAGTTGCTAAAGAATAGAGTTCTATGCAAAATTCTCAAATAAGACGTAAGATAGATAGAGATGATCGACCTAGTGTTGGTTAGCAAAGAGGATCTGAGACAGTAAATAGACCTTAGACTTGAGGTAGTGCTCCAACTAGAACTTATGCCATGAGAGCAGTGGAGGACCAGGATGCTCTGGATGTTGTAATTGGTAAATTTTCTTTGCTTGGCCTTAATGTATATGCATTGTTTGATCCTGGTTCTACACATTCCTATATATGTACAACTATAGCCTTTAGGGAAGAATATGTGTACTAATAAACATGATTATGAGATAGAAGTTACTAATCCCTTAGGCCATAGTGTGAGGGTGAACAAAGTACATAAAAAATGTCTAATTAGATTTCATGATATTGAACTTTCAACCAATCTAATTGAACTTATGTTCTATGATTTTGAAGTAATCTTGGGAATGGATTGGTTATCCCAATATCAAGCAGTTATAGATTGTCATAGTAAAGTTATGACTTTTAAGATTCTGGGATATGATGAAGTTGTTGTCTGAGGAGAGAAACAATTTTATCCATATAGTTTAATTTTTGTTGATAAGGCTAAAAATTTAGTTAGGAAGAAATGTGTAGCTTATCTTGCTTATGTCATTGATACCAGGCATTCAAATAAGACTTTGGGAGACATACCCACCGTATGTGAGTTTTTGGATGTTTTCCTAGAGGAATTACTTGGGGTACCGCCATAAAGAGAGGTAGAATTTGTTATTGATATAGTTCTAGGTACGACATCGATATCTATTCCACGTTATAGGATGGCACCTCCAAAATTAAAGGAGTTAATGGTGCAACTTCAAAAATTCCTTGATAAGGGATTTATTAGACCTAGTGTATCCCCTTGGGGTGCATCAATTTTTTCTGTGAATAAGAAAGATGGCACAATAAGATTGTGTATTTTTAGATGAAAGTTAAAGAAGCTGATGTTTCAAAGACAACCTTTAGAACCTGATATAGAAATTATGAATTTCTAGTCATGCCCTTTGGTTTGACTAATGCTCTAGCAGCTTTTATCGACTTAATGAATTGAGTTTTTAAACCCTATTACTAGTTTATTCAAAAAATAGAGAGGAGCATGATAAACATTTGAGAAGGGTATTACAAACTTTAAGAGAGAATCAATTGTTTGTAAAGCTGTCAAAATGTGATTTTTGGTTAACATATGTGGCATTTCTAGGTCATATAGTGTCATCTGAAGGAATTCTTGTGGATCCTAATAAAATTGAAACTATTTTGAATTATCAGCCACCAAAAAGTGTAATAGAAGTTTGAAGTTTTCTTGGGTTAGCTGGATATTATAGAAGATTTGTGCAAGGATTTTCAAAGACAGCATATACCTTAACTAAACTTCTTAAAAAGGAAACTAAGTTTAAGTGGGATGATCAATGTCAAGCTAGTTTGGAACAATTGAAAATTATCCTAACAGAAGCACCTATTTTGACACAACCGACTCCAAGTAAGGATTATGTGACTTCTCGTGATGCCTCTAACCAAGGGCTTAGTTATTTGTTGATGCAAGAGGGTAAAGTGATTGCTTATGCGTCTAGGCAATTTAAACCTGATGAATTAAAGTATCCCACATATGACTTGGAGTTGGCAACCATTGTATTTACTCTAATGATTTGGCGACATTATTTGTATGGCAAAAAGTGTTACATCTTCCCTAATCGCAAAAGTTTGAAGTATTTGCCAACACAAAAAGAGCTCAACTTAAGACAAAGAAGATGGATGGAATTGATTAAAGATTATGATTGTGTTATCGATTACTATCCTATAAAAGCTAATGTGGTGGCTGATGCACTAAGTCAAAAGACTTTAGCAGGTATGTTATAAATATAATTTATAATATATATAAGCGTGTATTAAATAACCAAATATCATATAATGTATTGTGTTAGCAGAATTGAGAGTTGAACCAACTTTAAAGTAGAAAGTTATAGAAGCTCAGAAACAAAGTCAAAAGTTCTTGGAAGTAAAGAAAAAATGCGTAAAGGTGAAATGTCAAATTATGAGATTTTGGAAGATGGTGGCTTGTATTATAAAGGTCGATTGTGTGTTCCAAACATAAAGGAATTAAAAGAGAATATTCTTAATGAAGCTCACAATACTATCTCTACTATACATATTGAATGCAATAAGATGTATTAAGACTTAAAATCTTATTATTGGTGGCCTGGCATAAAGAGGGATATTACTGAATATGTTACTTGATGTTTGATCCGTCAACAAGTCAAAGATGAACACCAAGTTCCATTGGGTCTTTTACAACGTATTTCAATACCATAATGGAAATAGGATAGAGTCACTATGGATTCTATGACTAGTCTTTGTAACACTAAGAAGAAACATGATACATGTAACACCCAGATACCCTATATAAGTACTATGCGTATACCTAGTATACATACAGTAAATATATAAAGTATAAGGATGTCACTTTTCGTTACCTTTTAAAAACCTGTAACAGAGTTCAAACCATAATACATTAATTTAAATAACATTTACAAAATCATTATCTTTATCAAAAACTTCATTTATACATATAAATACTCTCTCGTCAGAAATACATCATAATTAAAGTTTATACATGTATGCATTACCCTCTAGTTGGTCTCGACAAACTTTACTCTTCTTGTGGCATAACAAAAGACTTCATATCTTCCATCTATATACCTGCGCGAATAAACACCCGCGCTAAGCCCGAGAGTTTAGTAGTCCAACTATAAAATATAAACATATAGTATAGAAGTATTAACATATAATGATACATCAATTCAATATATAATTAGTTCTTATCATATCTTCTTTTCTTTTTAATTTCATCTTTAATATATCCTAGCTAATTTCAAATATGATGTACATATATACATAATATTATCACCAACCCCAATGCATCACCAATACTCAAAACCAATATATTAATACCCCTACATTATATATACCATACCAATCATTATTGCAATACACAAATTACATATCATACAAATCATAAATCACATTTACAATAAAGACAACCTTTATCATCAACCACAATTCATTTACATATTACACTTAATAACATTATATTATTCACAATCCACCAAGCATAATTCATTATTAATACTCACAATCAATATTTCAATACTTGCAATTCACATTGACAATAAAGACAGACTCGGGCCCAAAACACTAATATGTTATTCAAAGTTCAGAGTTACTGCTTTGGTTCATAGTCACAATCATCACGCCCGTAGGCAATGTATATACATGTATCTCTATCCATGGATAGTGTAACAGACCCAGTCTCTTGGACCATCAACTCAACACATATGAGGAGATCTTCAACCCGGCAAGACTGTTACAAATCATATATCTCATATTCACAATTCTCATAGTGTAACAGACCCAGTCTCTTGGACCATCAACTCAACACATATGAGGAGATCCTCAACCCGGCAAGACTGTTACCTTTCATCATTTCTTAGGCATGCCACCCAAATCCAGAACTCTGAAACTGAATAACATATTAAACAAACAATTCATTTATTATTTCATTATCAATCTCATCATCAATTAGGCCAACATGCCTTATCTCTTTCAATTGAATTATCATAGCCAATCACAATGGCTTCATATCATATCATATCTCAATCCATATGATACATGTAGCATCATTGATATCACATTTCAAAGTATATTATTCATATAATACATTGCCATACACAAGATTCACAATGCATATAACATAACATTTTCTCACTTCTCAAAACACATTAACATCATTCATTACTAGAGCATTTATCATAACAAATTGCACATACCTTAAGAATGATCCTCATTTCTTCCTACCTTTCCCATTTCATATTTCATCCTTTATATATATTCTTCATTTACATTCACAATATAATAGCTTATTTAACACTTTCATCCCAATGTGTTAATGTTCAAAGACATATAAGGATATACAATCAAATAGGGTTTATGCTTACCTGGTTAATGATCTTCACATCCTTCACATCATTCAATCATCACCTTAGTCCAATTATGTTAACAATATAATAGATCACTTAACACATTTGCAAACAAATGTGTTAAGCCTCAAATTATGTAATTAAATACAATCATATGTATTGGTACTTACCTCAAGAACTAGTCCCATCAATCTATACATTTCTTTTCTTTCCAAGAATTCTCCACATTTAGGTTAATGCAACCCAATCTCTTCAAAACCTAATCCAAAGGAATATTAGCAAAATGACCATATGAATAGTACATTCTGGTTTAAGACTCCATTTTATCCTTATTTTGAAAAATTGTATAAAATAATCTACTTGACTAAAAATTCTAAAAGTTTTACAGAATTTAGTTTTGTATCTTAAAATCATTCCTTTAAAATTTCAGATCAAACTGAACACAAAATCTTGGTCAAATAGTTCACCTAACCAGACTGCCCCAATTGCCCTGCATCCTGGCAGCAGTTCTGAACTTTGTGAATTCCATAAATCAAATTCAATCAACGTGGTTCCAAATTATTTTTCTCAAATACTAAACTCACTAAGAAACAACATATCCAAAATTCAATTGGATATGATTTTTCTACATTTTATTAAAAATCCCGAAATATAGCTGTCTCAGTTAAGGTACCTGCTGGAACAGGTCTAATAAAAATAATCTTTCTAAACTCATAACCATTCCAAAATCGAATCAACATATTTTTTAGTCATTCTAGACTCATAGAGGCACAACATATCAAAAATTCACTTCAAGAACATTTTTCTATAATTAATTAAAAATTATACAAGTCACAGCCTTTACTAATTGTAAAACAAAAAAAAAATTCACTAAACACAACTCTTACTCTTCCATCACCAACACCAACCTAGATTCTTATCTTTAATTCCATTTCAACACTTTTACACACACCATACACAAACACACTCCATCAACCATCCATATCAACTCACCAATCCCAAACACAATTTCAAAAGAACAAAGGAAAATCAAGAGAAAGAACTTACCTAAGTTGTTGAATTCCACAAATCTTCAATTAAATCCTTTGATTCTCCCTTCAATTTGATGTTAGAATTAAACAAATCTCACCTTGCTCTCTCTTGTCTAAGGAGGAGCCAACCAACGTGGAGAAGAGAAGAAGAAGAAGAAGGAAATGAAGAAAAGACAAAATATCACCTCTTTAAATCTCCACCAAGTGATTCAACAAGAGTAATTACCTAAACACCCTTATACCATTTGTCTTGATTACCATTCATTACATGCCCTTTATAGTAACTTCACACTTAACAAAAATAAATATCTTCTTTCCTTGACTCTTCATTTTGACCAACTTATATGTTATATATATCATCATATACACAACATATACCATTCTCTCTAAACCCTAAATTCTTTCCCAAATCACATATACATAAACATTCTTTTCTCTATTTCTTTTCTCTTGTAATTTAACACATATATTCAATCCAATTATATAACAACAACAACAACATAATCACAACTTCTAGGGCATATATGAGGATATTACAATACAATTTGGGTGATTGTTGATAAGTTGACCAAATCAGCTCATTTTCTTCCAATCAAAACTAATTATTCATTGGATAGACTTACAGAATTATATATTAATGAGATAGTTAGACTTCATGGGGTGCCAATATCTATCATTTCATATCGAGACCCAAATTTTACTTTAAGATTTTAAGAAAGTTTTTAGAAACATTGGGTACTCAACTTCATTTTAGTACTGCATTTCATCCACAGACTGATGGTCAATTAGAAAAAGTGATACAAGTACTTAAAGATATGATTAGAAGTTGTGTAATTGAATTTGAAGGTAGCTAGGATAAATATTTGTCTTTAGTGGAATTTGCTCATAATAATAACTATCAGTCGAGTATTGGAATGGCACCATATGAAGTACTTTATGGAAGAAGCTATAGAACTCCACTTTTTGGAAAAAAATTGAGTAAGAGCAAACTTATGGGACCTAATCTCATTAGGCAAACTGAAGATAAAGTAAAGCTTATAAAGGATTGATTGAAGGTTGTAATGGATAGGCAAAATCCTATGCAGATTTAAAGCGACGATATATAAAATATAATGTGGGAGATAAGGTGTTCTTAAAAGTGTCGCCATGAAAGAAGGTTCTTCATTTTGGAAAGAAAGGGAAACTAAGTCATAGGTTTATTGGACCGTATGGAATACTTGAACGTGTGGGTCTAGTAGCCTATAAAGACTAGTTTTGCCTCCAGAATTAACTAAGATATATAATGTATTTCATATGTTGATACTTAGACAATACAGGTCAAATCCTACACATGTGATACAAGCAGAGTCTATTGAAATTCAACCAAATTTGAGTTATGAAGAAGAACCGGTGGTTGTCTTAGCTCGCAAAATAAAAGAGTTGTGGACTAAATGCATTCTTTTAGTGAAAGGTGTTGTGGAGAAATCATTCAATTGAGGAAGCCACCTGGGAAAGTGAGGAAATAATGAGAGAACAATATTCTCAACAGTTTCAAACATCTAGAACAGGTAAATTTCAAGGATGAAATTTCTTTAGAGGGGGGAGAATTGTAATATTTAAAATTTTAAATATTGATTTTCTAAAAAATATTTGTATTGGATTGTGTAAATTGATGAGAGTGACTTGGAAACTTGAAATAAGTGAGAGTAAGATGAAATCAGTATTTTTGAAATAGAATCATAAAGATATAGAAATTTACCAAAATACCCTTATGATGTTGAAATTAAATTTTACTAAACTAGAATATGAAATATGGATAGTGGGCCTTTAAATTAGCTATAGAAAATATTTTTAGGAATTTATGGAACTAAAAATTGATTAAAATCAAGAATTAGATGATAGGGTACATTATAGTTATAATAAGCATGTCCACACTCAATCAAAATCTTAGATACTATTTGAAGATATGCTAGAATTTTCTTTTTTTTTTCTTCCTATCATCATCTCACACCATTCATCACCATCACCATAAAACTTCTTTCATCTTCATCCACGTTCACCATTATCATCTTATCTATTTTCTATTTTCTTCTTCTTCTCATCAAATTGAGAAAGAATTAAAAAGTGTTTTTAAAAGAATTAGTTAGAGTAAACAAGATTATCACCTAAGAATCAAAGAGAACGGGAGAGAAGAGAAAGAAATGAATTCTTTGAAGAGGTATGTGATTGTGTATTAATTATTTGTAATTTAATTAGCTTTGTTTGAATTTCAATGTTATTATAAGATATTTTAACTAGTTTAATTGATTTATTTATTAAATAATTGATTGACTGTGTTTTTGTGCATAAAGATGGCTTTGGAGCCTTTAATGAAAATATTTTGTTTTTAGTTCATTTTTACCATATATAAGTGTGTTGATATGGATTTTTCTTAAAGACAATGTAGAAGTGGTTTTTAGCTTGCTAAAAAGGTGAATTTTTGGGTTTGGAGAAGTCTATAAACAACATGGGTATGTGGATATTTTCTGCATGGGTGTGTTGAATAACATGGTCGTGCAGATATTTACAGCATGGGTGTGTCAATTTTAAAATTCATTTCTAGTAAGGTTTTGAAATACATGGGTGTGTCGATTTTAAATTTCATTTCTTGAAAAGTTTTGAACAACCTGGGCATGCAAATATTTTATGCATGGGAGTTTTGTTTTTTTCAGAAGAAAGGTTTTGATTAATATGGGCATGCAATATTTTCTGCATGGCCATGTTGTTTTCCGGTAGAAAGGTTTTAAATGACATGGGCGTGAGGATATTTTCAGCATGGGTGTGTTATTTTTCAAGCATCAAGATTTTTATATATGTGGGCATGTGGATTCATTGAACATGCTCACGTCTACTCTGTAATTCTAGTTTTTTTATTTTCCAACCATAAAACACTTCATTTATTTTCTGCATGCAATTTTCCTTTTTAAATGACATTTGTAACATAAATTTGTTCTAAAAAAGAATGTAAGATTTTTAATTTGAAAAGTTAGAATTATGCAATATTAGAAGTGTGAAATATGAATTATAGTGATGTTTCATTAAAATATTATATACTTGAATACTTAGTTAAGAATGATGAAAAGGCCAAATCATACTAGTTTTAAATCTAGTTTTGGATTGAATGGCTAGCCAGAAGGTGGATATCCATAATGATAGTGGATACATCGTGTCAATAGTGATAGTGGGCATACGTGGCAAAAGTGAATACATTGTATTAATAATGGCCCTTTGGTCGTATTTCTGATAGTGGGTATTTATTTGCCATTAGTAACCCGATAACAAATTCTGAGGTTTAAATTTTGTGCCTACAGGCAAAATAAAAGAAATTGTTAAAATAAGAAACTTATGTTAAATGGGTAATTTTGCCTTGATCTCTAAAACCATGTGTTTTCCAATGTTGTGATTGGTTGACTTATAAATATTTTAAATCATTTGGTAAGATTCTACAATAGTCTTTCCTCTTTCTTTATAAATGATTATTCAATGGATACCTTACTTTTGTTTTATTCTTTTATAAATTCTAAATACACAAGCGCCACTAAGCTTTGTTTAGCATGTTAGATTTATTTCTGGCATGCAGATCAAGCAGGAAGAGTTGAGACTGCAGAGTGAGAGTTAAAGGTTTTCGATCAAATGCATCATCAAAAGGTCCCTTGGAAGTGTGTTGTATATTGAATTTTTAAATAGTTCACATAGCAGAAGTATTATACTTTGAATGACAGTTGTACATGTATTATTTTTGGGAAGTGAGTGATGTATAGCTATAATATGTAAAGAGTTATAGTTGACGTTTGTATGTTAAATTGGTATATGTAAATATATATATATATATATGCATTATTAAATTTATTTGTTAATGACAAGATATTAATGCCTTTTAGGTTTGAAAGAATGATAAATAATAATATGTGTAGACCCTTAATTTTTGATCCAATCCGGTCCAATATATTTTATTTAGTTTAAAATTATTTTTGTTGTCTAATTGGTCCAAAATAAATTTTATTAAATAATTTTTTGCTTTAGTATCTAATTTTTATTAATAAAAAATAGAAATAAACAAATAAAAGTCAAAAAATAAAAATAAAAATAAAAATCGGAGTCAGAAAAATCGGCGACGAAAAAATTGTCGTGCGGGCCCGTGGGCATTTTGCCCGCAGAAAATTCCTGCAGGCGAAATCACTGTGCTATTTCGCATGCAGAAATTTTTTGCCTGCAAAATAGCTTACGGGCCAGCTCCGCACACGCTGCAGCAAATTTTTTTGCCAGTGCAGTTTTTCCGCAGCAGTTATTTTCGGCAGCACAAATTTTTCGATGCAAAATTTTCAAAACCTAATCCAATTAGGTTTTGGTTTCTTTTTTTTTTTTATTAATATTACTTATCTTAACTAATTAGGAATAAACAACCTCAAACCACTATAAATAAGGACCAAAGGCAATTAATTTAGGGGAGGCAAAAAATTCAAGAGTAGTTTGGAAAATTTGAAACCAAATCAATGAAGGAAAAGAAGAAATTCAATTCAAATTTTTTCTGGAACAGCAGTAGCACGATTTAGAGGATTCAAAGGCAAAAAAAGCTTTTCTTTGGAGCTAGTTCATCCAAGAAGAATTGTTTTTGGAGAAATCATCAAAAGAAGGTATGTGTTAATTAATTTTCTTTAATTGTTTTCTTTACACATTAGCAAATTTATGAAATTAAAATTAAAAACCTTTGAACTTTAATTTAGTTTTTCTAAAGTAAAAAAAACCCTATTTCGTTTGTTTATCTTCCAAAAGGCTTAACATTGTTATTTTTTCTTCTTAAAAACCTTAAAACTCTAATTGAACATATTTTTCAACAAAACCAAAATCAAATTCTGTTTCTTTCAAAACTTTAAACTTGGTACTTTTTCCTTCAAAAAGTGTTCTAAAACATCTTTTCTAGTTATAAAAACTTTAATTCACTTTTTTAAATTCATAAAATTTCATAAAATATTAAATTGTCTTCCAAACCCTAAGATTAAAATTACCACCTGTGACCCTACTTCCAAAATATCAAATCCAAATTCAACTTCCAAAATTCAAAATAATGAACAATAACACTTTTAAAACCTTAAACCCTAATTTTTATGAACCCTAATCCTTTTAAAACATTAAAAAACATAAAAACATAAAAACCTAAATTTTACATAGTAGCTTAGGAACCCAATAACCAAAAATCACAAATTAAAGTATTTTAAAGTGTTTAAAACCCTAGTTTCATGATATCATCATTCAAATCTTAATTTTGTTAATCAAAGAGTCTTACCAACCCTTTAAAACATAAAACCCTAATTTATTTTAATTCCATAAAAAGTCACAGTAGCCATAATTAGACTTTTATTTGCTTTATTCAATTCCATACTTGATTATGCTTTGATTTATTTCTTATGCTTTAATTTATTTAATTTCAATACTTGATTTATTTAATTTATCATGGATGGATCTTTATTTTATATTTTGATTAATAGCTTTGATGAATGATTTATTTATGATGAATGATTATTTACTTTTATCAATTAATTTAGATTTCCAAAAGTTGTAAGAGGTATGTTTTCACTTGGTGGGTACCTCATTAGTTAAACATCATGTAATTTAATTTGCTTTTCTATTTTAGAACCTATGTAAAGGGCATGTTTCTACCTTTTTGGTGGGTGTCCTATTTAGGCATGTGATGTAAGGACATGTTTCCATCCTTGGATGGGTGTCCATTTATTTGCTTTGTTTGGACATTGCTTTGATTGTAATATATTGATGGTTTCTTTTAATTATTGTGTGTAGTATGGATAATGTTATTATATTAAGAATTTTATAATATTAAGACCTGTAAAGGAGGCCGGTTCCAATGAACCGGGCGTTGTGGGGGTGCTGGGCCATTTCTCACCTTCCCCACACGTACCCAACTTTCCGAACCCATTAGGGGGTTGGGGATTTCTTAGGAATCAAGTAATCCACCCCTTTCTTTTTTCCCAGCCCGTCCGGGTGGCGACTCTATTTTTCTCCAGATTTAGGTTTGTGTTCTCTAAAGCCCCGAGCCTAAATAGTGCAAGAACCATTCCACCGGGAGTGGGGGCGAAAATCCCCGCTCACAGTGGCGACTCCATTGGAGATAAGAGAAGTTGATTCCGTTGGTCTTTATATTATTATTTTCTTTTTTTATAATGATATTATCCATTGCATCATATTAGATTGCATTGTATGCGTGAGTTAGGACGCCCGTGTTACCCGTGTTATGTTATGTAAGGGATACCATACTTTCACTCAAGGTATGGAGATCGAGCATGGCATAACCACTCATAGCCTCGTACCATTTGGTATATACTTGCTATGGGAACCTAAGCCTTTTAACCCAAAGACTAAAGCTCATGTAATTGGCCTAGTTACTTTCCTTAGGTTTTACCCCAAATGGTTGTTTGACTATGGTTATATTTATCTTAGTCAAAATCATGGCTTATTTGGTTTGTACTTTTTTCTAATATGACTTAAGTATATTGTAAGCTCAAAATAAACTTTTCTCTAAAATCCAAAAGACCAAAACTATTTTTAAAATCTTTCAAGATGGTCTTTGGACATAATACTTTTCTAAAAAATAAATAAATAAATTCTTTGGCCCATGGCCCAAATACTAAGCCCAAAATCCATTTTTCTAAAATCTTTTACAATGGGCTTAGAAACAAAACTATTTTCACCCAACATTTTCTTACAAAGAGCTCGCAAAAATATTTAGGTCAATTATGAAATACCAAAAATCAATTGTGGGCCTAGTTTACACTAAGAATAAATTAACCATGGGCTTGTTTTTGGCATGAACCATTAGTTACTCTTTCCGAATGAGAAATCTATTTATAATAAACCTCTTAATTTCATTTTAATCCAACATAGCATAAAAGCTACTTTAGTTGGTTGAATGGATTAAAACCTAATTAATGGGAATTATCATGGATCGATTTCCATTTTCGAAAATATAACTATTGGTTGAAACGTCTGAGGGAATTATTCGAAAACAAGATACCCCATGTTGGTATTTTGTTAACCATATACATAGGAAAAAAAGACTTGCCATTCGTGTGTGGATGTTATAAGGTTGGAAGGATCATCCTAATTACACTTGTTTATTGGTTGATTGTGCACATGCATACATGCATACATTTGCATCTCATATCATTGATCCTCTCTGGCTCACAGCCCTGGATTACAAAAGTTCAAAAGTTTACGACAATCTGACCTACACCGGAGACGAAGTATTTAGCAATGACTCAATCACTTGCTCACCTAAAATAATGGAGCCTGAACAAATTCAAAGGATGGTGGATGAGGCCCTCAATGCCAAGATGGAAGAAATCAAAGAGGCCCTAGCTGAGACCATGAAGAACCAATTGACTACAATCTTAGAAAACCATGTCGAGGCATTTGCTAGCACTAAGAAACCAAAGGACAAAGGGAAGACCAAAGTTAGCGAAGTGGTTTTTGATGATGAAAAGTTGATCATTGATGATGATGATGATTGGGCTCAATACTACTGTAAGCTTAGGGCCTTAGAGAACACGAGCCTAAGCCTGGAGAAAAATGGAGTCACCACCCAGACAGGCTGGGAAAAAGAAAGGGGTGGATGACTCAATTCCTAAGGAATCTCCAACCTCCTAATGGGTTCAGAAAGTTAGGTACGTGTGGGGAAGGTGAGAAACGGCCCAGCACCCCCACAACACCCGATTTATTGGAACCGGCCTCCTTTGCAGGTCTTAATATTATAAAATTCTTAAGTATAACAATATTATCCATATTACATGCAACAATTAAAATAAAGCATCATTATATTAAAATCAAAGTAATGTCTAAAAAAAACAAATAAATGGACACCCATCAGAGGATGGAAACATGTCCTTACATCGTCCATGTCTAAAACTAAATAGGACACTCACCGAAAGGTGGAAACATGTCCTCTACATTGGTCCAAAATATAAAAATAATTTAAATTACATGATGCTTAATACATGAGGTACCCAACATATGGAAACATACCTCTTACAAGGTTTTGAAATCAAAACAAATTAATATAAGTAAACAAACATTCATTATAAATAAATCATTCATCAAAGACATCAAATATTAATCAAAATGTATAATAAACATTCATCTAATTTGTATAAAATAGTAAATATATACCTTTAGGGTTCATGCATCAATTAGGGTTTCTTGGATTTTATGTTTAACAATTAGTGTTTTGCATATCCTAGTTTAATTAGATGAGAAACATTTAAAAGAAATAACAGGGTAATGGATGTTGGAATATCAAGATTGGATTTGAAATAAATTAGCATTTGAATCTAAAGAATGGATGTTTTGGATTTAGGGTTTTGGAAGTTGTATGAAAATAATATTAAAATTTAGGGTTTAAATGAATAAGATTGAAAATCATGAAAATTGGTTTTTAGATTAGGTATTTTAAAAATAAGCTATTGTGATTTAGAAAAATATATTTGGTTAGGGTTTTAAGAAAACAAATCATTGTGGCTTTAGGAAAGTGTAATTTAGGGTTTTAGATTTTGAAAATATGTGCCACGAGTATTAAGGCATTAGGGTTTTAAAAGAAATAGTTTTAGGGTTTTAAATAGAGTTTGGATGGTAAGTAGAATAATTGATCAAATTGTATGATGAAATAATTAATCCAATTTGATGAAGCTACTGTAAACATAAACAAAGAAATAGAGATTCAAACCTCCATTGTTGGTTCTACCACAATCTTTGAATTCTAGTTGAAAAATAATAAAGGCAGTGTAGGCTACCTTTGATAGTGTGTTTGTTGATTGCTGCCCCTTGATCTTTCAAGCTTGAGATTGGCCGAAAAAATCCAAAAGTCCAAGGTAAAGTAAAAAGTTTTTGCCTCCATTCTGTGACTTTAATGTGGTATTTATAAGAAAAAATCATAAACCTAATCTTAATTGGCTAAAAAAATAAAATCCTTTAAGCAAATAAAAATAAAAAGCAAGTAGAATAGGGTTTTGGCAAAACCGTGTGCGGGTCGGATGTGCAAAAGTGCATTGGCAAAAAAAATATTATGGGCAGTGGGAGCTGGCCAGCTAGTTTGCCGCAGAAAAATCTACGAGGAATTGGCTTGTGGCCAATTCGTCTTCGACGACAAAAATTTTTCATCGCCGATTCTTCCGTCGCTGATTTTTATTTTATTTATTTTTTATTATTTTTTATATTTTATATTTTTATTAAAAATAACTATTAAATATTATAAGTAAAAAGTACCACAATAATTATTTTCGATTGTTATAAAAAAAATATCGGATTGGATTGGGTTAAAAATTAAGGGTCTACAGTTTGCCCCCTACTTGAATGATCTGAAATTTTCAGTAGAAGAGAGTGAAAAGCAACATGACTTTGAACAGATTTTGGATGAGGATGGGTACTTGGATTCGATTTGGATACTTGGACCCGAGATTGAATTTAATTCGAGTAATTAGACCCGTGATTGAATTGGATTTGTGTACTTGTACCCGAGATTGACTTTAATTTGGGTACTTGGACCCGTGATTGAATCTAATTTGGGTACTTAGACCCGAGATTAGGTACTTAGATCTGAGATTGAATTGGATTTGGGCACTTGGACCCGTGATTGAATTTATTTCGGGTACTTGGACACATGATAGAATTGGATTTGGGTACTAGACCCGAGATCGGGTACTTGGACCTGGGATTGGGTACTTGGACCCATGAGTGAATCTAATTTGGGTACTTGGACCCGAGATTAGGTACTTAGACCCGAGACTGAATTGGATTTGGGTACTTAGACCAATAACTAAATTTGATTTGGGTACTTGAACCCGAGACTCAAGACTGAATTTAATTTGGGTACTTGGACTCGAGATTGGGTACTTGGACCCGAGATTGAGTTGAGTTCGGGTACATGGACTCGAAACTGGGTACTTGGACCCGAGACTAAATTTTATTTGGCACTCGAGACTGGGTACTTGGACCCTAGACTGAATTAAATTTAGGTACTTGGACCCGAGATTAGGTACTTGGACCCGTGATTGGGTACTTGGACTCGAGACTTGGTACTTGGACCCGAGATTGAATTTGATTTGGGCACTTGGACCTGAGATTGAATTGAATTTGGGTACTTGGATCCGAGATTGAATTTGATTTGGGCACATAAACCCAAGACTGAATTGAATTTGGGTACTTAGACCCGAGATTGGGTGTGTAATATCCCAAACTATACCCTAAAATTTTTGGAATACTTATTGTTGTTTTTGGATTAAATGTTAAAATTGTATATATGTTTAAAAGGGAAGATAAGAAAGGTTAGAGGAGTGTGTATATGTTGTATATATAGAGTTATATACATCATATACAAATCAACATTTAATTAAGGTCAAAAGGTGATTTATTAATTACTTTTAAAATGGAAATTAAAGTAAGTGGAAGATGATATTTATGAATATTATATTATTATAATTGCTTAATGGAGATTAAATGAAGAAGTGTGTGGTTTAAGAGTTGTGAGTAGTTGACTTTGCTCTTCATTCTTCATCTTCTTCTTCTTCTTTCCTTGTTTAGCCGACTATCACCATAGCAAGAGAGGAAAGAGAGATTTTTCTCATCCAAACTCAAGATTGAAGGGTGTTTCAAGTGATGAAGTTGGAATTCTAGGGGTTTTCATCACTTTTGGTAAGTTTTCCACTTGATTCCTTAGTTTTCTTTTAAGTTTGTGTTTTTAGTTTGGTGTGTGATTGTTGATGGTTTGTGCATATTTGATTTTAGTGTATTTAAGAGTGTTTGATATTATTGTTGTTGATTTTGGGATTGGTTTGAAGGAAAGGTTAAGTTTGGTGTTAGAAGAGCAAGTTTTGTGTTTTGTGTATGTGATGGTTATGATTTGTGTTTGATGTATGTATTGAGTTGTTTTTATGTTTTCACATGTTATTATGGTTTATGGATGTGTTTGGTTAAGTTTGTTTGGAGTGGAAGATGGTGAAAGAATCAATTTTGTTGGATATGGTGTTGTTGTTGCCGGAATCAAGATTTTTGGCTCGACACGCCCATGAACACGGCCAAGTCTTTGGGCATGTCAATGGTTCCATTTTATGGATGGGTGACACGACCAGTGACACGCCCATGTCACTGAGTGTGTCACAGCTTCTGTGATGGAGTAGGATTGACACAACCAGTGACACGCCCATGTCACTAAGCATGTCATAGCTACTGTGATGTTGGTGCATTGACACAGCCAGTGACACGCCCATGTCACTGAGTGTGTCAAAGCTTCTGTGTTGTGAGTTTAGGGCACTGTCAGGGACATGCCCGTGTTGTTGAGCATGTCATATGTAGAGTTTTCCCTAGTTGGTTCTTATCCATATTATCTCACGTGTATCTCTAAGTGAGTGTGTATGATCACTTTTGGATTAGGTTTTGAAGAGATTGAGTTGCCCTAATCCAAGTGTTGGAAGATTCTTGGAAGAGGAAGTGTTTAGATTGGTGTGAGTTGCTCTTCATGTAAGTACAAATTTTGGTTGATTGCATACATTTATATGACATTGGGACATAACACATTTAGTTGAGAAATGCGTTAAGTTACTTGAGACATTATTGATGAATGAGTTATATGTTGTGAATGTGAATTATGTTGATGTATCAATGCAATTGAGTAAAGTATTGTATATGTGAATATATATATATATAATGATCTTTCAAAATGTATGTACAATGCAATTGGTTGTGTATACCCTAATGATGATATGTGAAGCCATTGTTGTTGGTTATAATGATGCAAATGAAATAATTGGGGCATGGGTGCCTAGTTTGATTATGAGAAATGAAATGAGAAATGAGTTGTGAAAGAGATTGATAATGAGATAAATGAATTAATTGTGTGCCTAGTATGTTATTCAACTTTCAGAGTTCTGGGTTTGGCGGCATGCCTATGAATTTCTGGGCAGGTGAAAAGACTGGGTCGTAAGCCTCAAAAACTGTAGCAGTCTAGCCGAGTTAAGGACCAAGATACTGGGGCCCTAGTGTCTAGCCGGGTTGAGGTCCAAGAGACTGGGTTTGTTACATTATCCATGGATATATATATATCGCATACGGGTTTGATGAATGTGATTATGGACCAAAGCAGTAGCTCTGAACTTTGAATAGCATATTAGATCCTTTTTGGGCCCATGCTTGTCTTTGCTTAAATGTGAAGCATAAATGTTGAAACAATTGAATAATATAATGAAACGTAATGTTATGAAATATGGTATTTTTGAATATTGTTTCTATCACTTGAAAGTATGACATTGGCATTACATTGAAGCATATTGTCATTATAGTTTGTACCACTAATCCTATGGCTTAGCGCGATTGTGGTTCATCTCCCAGGTGACAGGGTAGAACAGGAAAGTTCAGCTAGACCGAGTTGAGTCTAGACTTTGAAGTGTTGATTGTGGACTTAAAGATCAGAGATGAACTGCCAAACATGTACAAACTTTATGTTTTTTAAATATTGATTTTGATGTATATATATATGTAAATACCGCTACATTTTTCGCTACTAAATAAATAAATGTTTTATCTATTATATTCCATAACATATCTGAAATGTTTTAAGTTTTCTCATATTATTGCTAAATTGAAAGATTGGTTTGTTTAATATGAACTGTGACACTCCTGTATCTAGTATATGTATATTACATATGTGGTTGTATGTAGTGTGCGTATATGAGGTATAGGGGTGTTACAACTGTTTTGGTATCAGAACCTAAGTTTGAGATTCTCAACCTAGGTAAATTGTAAGAAAAAGAAAAGTTTGATTTTAAAATATGGTTTTTAAATAAGATACATGTATTGGCACTGGTAGTCTCTGATCTTTGATGAGATATTTTCTACTGTGTTTGTAGATATAGGTAGTGATAGAGTCTCAGTCACGTCAGTTTATAGAAGGTAGTGTTGAGAGTGTAGCTCCTGATGAAGGTAGAGATGGAGCTAGGGTTGAGAGAGCTAGAGAGGCACCTGCTCCTATGCCAGAGAGACCAACTGCTGATGAGATGCTGCCGGTTTGGTTACGACATGTGGTAGAATTGTTGAGTCAAGCTCCGGTGCAGCAGCCGCCACCGCAACCACAGCCACAAGTGCTGGTGAGGCATTATGATAACTTGAGGAAATTTGGGGCGGAAGATTTCTTCGGTACTACAGATCCTACAGTAGCTGAGCAGTGGTTGGATAGAGTTCAGAGGCTATTTATCCAGTTGCAAGCCACTTCTGAAGAGAAGTTTGATTATGCTAGATCCCTTTTGCAGAAAGATGCTTATGATTAGTGGAAGACGGTTCCCTATGCTATGGATGATCCACCAAAGTTGTCTTATGCTGATTTTCTGCTGGAGTTTGAGCAGAAGTATACTCTGAGGGAGTATAAGGATGCTAAGAAGATGGAGTTTCTGAATCTGAGACAAGATAACTGGACAGTGACAAAATATGAGATAGAGTATATCCGGTTGAGTCACTATACTGTTGCGCTCGAATTAACTTTACCACAAAGCGTCACTCGCAAGTATATAAGGTAGCTGTAGCAAAGGTGATCGCCCCAAGGTCATCTCACAAGGAAGCTAAAGTGGCTAATTTATTATCAGATTATAAATAAAAAGAAATAAAGAAATTTAAATTGCTAAATAATGAAGAAGATTGATTAAAGTTTAAAACGAATAAAAGTAAACTAGAACTGATGTTTTGATTCACTTGATAGAAAGGTCTAGGGTTTGCACTTCTCTACTACTTATATGTATGAACGGTTATTCCTCTTAACTAATTCAATTTCAAAGATTAAATCTCAAACAACTCAATTAATCAAGTCAAGGAAATAAGCTCTCGCATTCAAACCTCTTTCAACTAATCTTGTTATAATTGAATTAATATTTTTAATAGGTTATATATCTAATTCACCTAAGTCCTTAATTGAATCGTTCCAGCATTAGACTTCATCTCTCAATCCATCATCTAATACCTAAAAAACATAAGTGGTGGCCAATCAATTATATATTGACAATCATTCATTCAATAAAGGCTAAAGAAATTATTAACTAAGAGAATAACCAATTCATACAATCATAGCAAATCCATACAAACCCTAGACTAGATCAAATTAGTTCATATTGCTATTAAACATAATCATCTCATTAATATTCAAAGAAATCAACTTAGACATGATAATGTTCATAAATACAATTTCAATGAGAATAAAGAGATAAAGTTCAAGAACAAAACCAAATTACAAACTCCTTGAAGCTTCTGAAGAATCTCTTGTTCAAATCTTGCAAGAAGGATGTATCAATGCCTAGAACAATCTAATCTAGGCTAGTTTAATCCAAAGTGAAATCAAAATCAAAGAAAACAAATGTTAAAACCCTAAAACTTTCTCTGACGGCTGAAACTTGTCTCAAAAACTCAACCACCCCTCAAAACCCTAGCTTCTTTTTTCTTTTATATGAATCGTCCGCTTTAAAATCCGCTACAGCCTTGGTTCATGAGAGACACGGCCAAGTTGGATGTGACTTAGCCGTGTGAGTGCTCTTTGGAGGGACATGGCCAGTGACTTGGCCGTGTCCCTTGCATGTGTCACCTACTGCTTGTTTTTTTTCTTCTTTTCTTCTTTGGTTGAGTGACACGGCCATGTTAGAGGTGACTTGGCCGTGTTGGTTGCCTGTGTTTGCTTCTGTGAGATTTTAGTCTTCTTTCCTTTGAAACCAAGTGAGACACAGCCAAGTTAGTGTGACTTGGCCGTGTTGGAGTATCTTTGGAGGGACACGGCCAGTGACTTGGCCGTGTCCCTTGAGTGTGTCCTTCACTGTGACTTGCTCTTCTTCTTTAACTTGGTATGAGACACGGCCAGTGACTTGGCCGTGTCCTCTGCCTGTGTCAGCTACTGTCCATTTTTCCTTCAGTCTTGGTTCCTTGGCTTTTTAACCTAAAACAAAACTTCAAACAAACTTTAAACAAAAAGTAAATAAACAATAACCAACAAAACATAAACACCATACTAAAAACTAGATCAAAAACGACATAAACACTGAAATAAACTAAAACTACCAAAATTAACAAAAACACTAAATAAACCGATTTAAACTAACAAAATACCTAAATAAAACAATAATTATCATAATAAACAAGACACAAATCTATGACAAAAACTAACAAAACAACTACCCCACACTTAAAACTTTGCTTGTCCTCAGGCAAATTCACATGGCATAAATTAAAAACTCAAAAAACCTTAACTATAATTCCAACATATAAGATGAAATCCTTCAAGACATCAGGCATAAATAATTGCAATTTCCTCCAATCAAGTTTTTCTTAACTCATTCATTAATCAAGACATACAAATCTTATCTCTCATCTAAGTGTTTCACTCGATTTCAAAAGTTAATCACTCAAACCACTCATGATTGCAAACTACCATAAACTTGCTTAATTATCCAATCTCCCTCACTGATTTTCTCAAGAAATAATCCGAAGGTCTTTCATTTGGATGTAATGGGGCTAAGGTAAAGGTGTGAGAAAAGACATTTAGGCTGGAGCATCAAGAAATGGAGTATCTAAATTAGACACTACTCTTGCTAAGAAACTCATAAGTCCTTCAAATAGCATACTCACCAACCCTTGATACCTCACATACTTGCATTCTCAAAGAAAAATACATGAGTCGACATTCCTCTTTTGATAACCAATGCTAGAACATATTTGACTTTTGTATATATATACATATATCTCTTTTTTTTCTTTTACTTTTTCTTTTATTATATTTTTTTTATATATATATATACAAAATATAACATTGCATAGATCATCTAGCTTAACATGTAGAGGAAAAGAATAGTCAACTCTTAATTAAATACAAAATGCAAAGTATGCATTTCACCCCAAAATAGCAATACCATATATATATATATATATATTTTACTTGCTTACCCCACACTTTGAAATAAACCACCCTATTGTCATATCATAAAAAACCCATTCCTTAATGCAAGTATGATGATAATAAGAGAAAGTTGAGCTGTGAATTGTGTTGATTAAACAAGAAAAGGTCAAAGGCTCAACTTGGCTCACTAAGGAATTCAATATTAAGGGAGGTCTTTTTAAGCTAAAAGGGCTACCCTAATTTGCCTTCATCATTTTAAAACTTAAGATTAAATCATAATGTGAGTTCAATTAGTATGCAAAAGCAAACTCTAAAGATGCAAAATCATGAAGGTGCACACTTAAGAAAAGAAAATCAATTGAAAATAATATCAAATTATGAGGCTCAAAACTCACACAGGTGGGTTCACAAAGATTTATATGTCATGAATTGCAGAGTGTGAAAATTGATCATGAATGAATTCAAATGCTCATTTCTATACTGATACTAAAGTCTCAACTATAATGCTAGAATCACAGAAAAGATCAATAAATTTTCAACAATTATACCATGCACAACACAATAAAACATACCAAGGCAACCAAAACAAAAATTAAAGAAAAGCTAAAAGATTACCCCACACTTTAGAATTTACATTGTCCTCAATGGAAAACAAGAATAATAAAGAGAAAGAATTAAGTACAACTTGTCTTCCATCGTCCCCTGGTGAGGAAAAACTCTATCTTATATCACAAACACAAATGTTCAAAAACAAGATGCAAGAGAGCTTAGGGTTTCTATTTATTTTAACTAAACATAAAATCAAAATTGCAAAATATAAAATTATAACTATGAAAAAGAAATGCAAACCGATGGGTTGCCTCCCATTTAGTGCTTCTTTAATGTCATAAAGTTGGACATCATGCAAGGCTTAAGGATCATGAATCAAAGTGATGTCAATGATCCTCACTTCCTGAAATCCTTCATTGTATAGTTTAACTCTATGTCTATTTGCACTAAAAATCTTATTGGTCCTAGAGTTAAGCAATTCAATGGCACTAGAAGGGCATACCTTAGTTACCTCGAAGGGACCACTCCATCGAGATTTGAGTTTACCTTGAAACAGACTGAGTTGAGAATTAAAAAGTAAAACTTTCATACCTGGACTCAATGTCTGTCGCACAATAAATCTGTCATGAATTGCCTTAGTGCGATCCTTGTAAACTCTCGAGCTCTCATATGCCTTCGGGTTAAAGCACCTTTGGGTCTCCCTCACTGATTTAGCCCCCTCTTCTAAAGTCAGTGTCAGCTCCAATTTATCTAGGGAGTCTGTCTGCAACACAACATCTGAAACAACTGCTTCAACACTATTAATTAAAGAACATTCCTCATATAAAGCAGTTGTAGGAATAGGAGAAGTGTTAAAATTAGAAAATTCAATAGTTTGCCCTAAGACAGTCATTGACAACTTACCATTTTTAACATCTATTAAGGTGTTGGTAGTAGCCATGAAAGGCCTACCCAGCAATATAGTGTGCTGATGGTGCAGGGTTACCTCCGTCCATATCAAGAACAATAAAATCCACAGGTACTATTAACCCACCGACCTTAACTAACACAACTTCTATAACCCCTTTCAGGAATCTAAAAGACCTATCAGCTAATTGGAACACCATTTTTGTCGGTTTAAGTTCCCCTAATTCTAATTCTTTATAAAGAGAATAAGGCATCAAATTAATACTGGCTCCTAGATCACACATGCCTTCAGTCCCCTTTCCATTCCCCATGGTCATTTGAATTATAAAGCTAGCAGGATCCTTTAGCTTGGGAGGTAGTTTATGCTGCAGAACAGCACTGGCTACCTCTGAAACTACACCTTTTCATTCGGCTCATACCTCTTTTTCTTGGTGATTAGGTCTTTGAAGAACTTGGCATAAGCCGGTATGTTGTTTATTGCATCCAGTAAGGGTAAGTTAATACTTACCTTAGACAGCATGTTGAAGATGTTAGAAGATTGCTTATCTATTTTATCATCCTTCAACCTGCTGGGGAATGGTATAGGAGGCTGGTATGGATTGCTTGCCTTATGTAAATCTGCTGAAAGGGATTTCTCCCTTGATTTATCTCCAGCACCTTGGTCCTCTGATTCTCCTTCCTTCTTGTTCCCTTGGTCACCTGCATTCACAGAGTCATTTTCAACATTAGTGTTAATTACCTTACCACTTCTAAGAACAGTCACTGAATGTGCCTGCTCAGGTTGACTTGGAAATTTCCCCTTATGTTGAATTTGCATCTGTTGTGCAAGTTGTCCTACTTGAGTCTCCACTTTTTTAAAAGATGCTTCTAACGAATCCAGCCTCTTATTAGTCATCTCTTGATTTTGAGCACTGACTTTGATGAAAGCTTGTAAACTTTCCTCCAAGCTCTCTATCTTAGACTGCCCTTGATTTGAGGATTGACCCTGCTGCTGGTTCTGTCTCTAGAGTAAATGGAATGGCTGCTGAGAATTATTTGTTGCCCAAGAAAAATTTGGGTGATTATTCCAACCAGGATTGTATGAATTTGAATAAGGATCATTCCTGGCCCTTGGTTGAAATCCTCCCATAACATTGACTTGCTCAGCATTACCAAAAGACTCATTTGCAGAGGGACATATATTTGCTCCATGCCCGAAAGTCTCACAGATTCCACACACTTCTTGAGTAGATGAAGAAATATTGTTCTTCATATTCAGCATCCGCACTTGCTTTGTCAACTCAGCTATCTGATTTACCATATCACTATTGGCTTCCAATTGGTTCATCCCTTTGCTTCTTCCTCTTACACTCTTCTGTTGAGAATTAGCTCCCAACATCTAAAAAATATCATAAGTTTCAGCTGCTATCTTTTCTCCCATGGCTCCCCCAGCTGCATTATCAACAGTGTTCTGAAATTGCTGGGTTAAACCATCATAGAAGAACTGGTTAAGAAGTTGAAGCGGGTAATGATGGTGTGGCACTGGATCAATAGCATCTTAAATCTGTCCCATGCCTCATGAAATGGTTCTCCTTCAAATTGAGAGAATGTAGCAATCTTCCCTCTCAATTCAGCTGTCTTTTGATGTGAATAAAACTTGCCCATGAATTTATTATAAACTTGCTCCCAAGTTGTCAGTGAGTTTTCGGGCAACATCATAAGCCAGCTCTTTGCCCTATCCTTCAAAGTATATGGAAAACACTGCATCCTCAACTGATCCTCTGTTAATCCTCCCAATGGAAAAGTGTTGAGGGTGGAGTAGAAATCCTGAATAAAGTTCAAAGGATCTTCATTTGGAACTCCATAGAATGATGGCAGTATGTTGTAGTGAATGTTCTTCAACTCATAATTTCTTGCTGCATCTGTCAGTCTTATGCAAGAAGTGGAAGTTCCAATGACAGGTCTAGCAAAGTCTCTCATCGTTCTTTGCCTTTCTTCAGCCATTTTAACTGATTGTGCAGAATCTGACTCAAATTCAGAAGTGTCCTCCTCTATATCAAATCCGGTATAGAGCTCAAACTCTACTCTGCTCCTTTTCACTCTCTGAATTTCTGGAATGAATGGATGTAGCTCTCCTTCGAGTGATCTCCTGCCTTGCATAAACAGAATTTTTTCTAGAAAAAGAAATTATTAAAAGCAAAAGAAAAATAAAATAAAATGTAAACAGTGAAAAATAATCTAGAATATTTTTGCCTAATAAACAATTTCGCCAATTAGCCTCCCCGGCAGTGGTGCCAAAAACTTATTGCGCTAGAATTAACTTTACCACAAAGCGTCACTCGCAAGTATACGAGGTAGCTGTAGCAAAGGTGATCGCCCCAAGGTCGTCTCACAAGGAAGCTAAAGTGGCTAATTTATTATCAGATTATAAATAAAAAGAAATAAAGAAATTTAAATTGCTAAATAATGAAGAAGATTTATTAAAGTTTAAAACGAATAAAAGTAAACTAGAACTGATGTTTTGATTCACTTGATAGAAAGGTCTAGGGTTTGCACTTCTCTACTACTTATATGTATGAACGGTTATTCCTCTTAACTAATTCAATTTCAAAGATTAAATCTCAAACAACTCAATTAATCAAGTCAAGGAAATAAGCTCTCGCATTCAAACCTCTTTCAACTAATCTTGATATAATTGAATTAATCTTTTTAATAGGTTATATCTCTAATTCACCTAAGTCCTTAATTAAATTGTTCCAGCATTAGACTTCATCTCTCAATCCATCATCTAATACCTAAAACACATAATTGGTGGCCAATCAATTATATATTAACAATCATTCATTCAATAAAGGCTAAAGAAATTATTAGCTAAGAGAATAACCAATTCATAAAATTATAGCAGATCCATACAAACCCTAGACTAGATCAAATTAATTCATATTGCTATTAAAAATAATCATCTCATTAATATTCAAAGAAATCAACTTAGACATGATAATGTTCATAAATACAATTTCAATCAAAATAAAGAGATAAAGTTCAAGAGCCGAACCAAATTACAAACTCCTTGAAGCTTCTAAAGAATCTCTTGTTCAAATCTTGCAAGAATGATATATCAATGCCTAGAACAATCTAATCTAGGCTAGTTTAATCCAAAGTGAAATCAAAATCAAAGAAAACAAATGTTAAAACCCTAAAACTTTCTCTGACGGCTGAAACCTATCTCAAAAACTCAACCACCCCTCAAAACCCTAGCTTCTTTTTTCTTTTATATGAATCATCCACTTTAAAATCCGCTACGGCCTTGGTTCATGAGAGACACGGCCAAGTTGGATGTGACTTGGCCGTGTGAGTGCTCTTTGTAGGGACACGGCCAGTGACTTGGCCGTGTCCCTTGCATGTGTCACCTACTGCTTGTTTTTTTTCTTCTTTTCTTCTTTGGTTGAGTGACACGGCCATGTTAGAGGTGACTTGGCCGTGTTGGTTGCCTTTGTTTGCTTTTGTGAGATTTTAGTCTTCTTTCCTTTGAAACCAAGTGAGACACGGCCAAGTTAGTGTGACTTGGCCGTGTTGGAGTATCTTTGGAGGGACACGACCAGTGACTTGGCCGTGTCCCTTGAGTGTGTCCTTCACTGTGACTTGCTCTTCTTCTTTAACTTGGTATGAGACACGACCAGTGACTTGGCCGTGTCCTCTGCCTGTGTCAGCTACTGTCCATTTTTCCTTCAGTCTTGGTTCCTTCGCTTTTTAACCTAAAACAAAACTTCAAACAAACTTTAAACAAAAAGTAATTAAATAATAACCAACAAAACATAAACACCATACTAAAAACTAGATTAAAAATGACATAAATACTAAAATAAACTAAAACTACCAAAATTAACAAAAACACTAAATAAACCGATTTAAACTAACAAAATACCTAAATAAAACAATAATTATCATAATAAACAAGACACAAATCTATGACAAAAACTAACAAAACATATGCCGGTGGGATTATTTTAGATGAGATAGATCGGTATAGGAGATTTGAGGAGGGGTTGAGGCCCTCTATTATGTGTATTGTTGTTGGTTCTCGATACCAAAATTTTTCTCAGTTTGTTGCCACAGCTAGAAGTGTTGAGAGAGCACAGGGTATTGCAGCAGCTGCTATCGAGGAGGAGACCAAAGTTAGGAGACCCCAGTTTCAGGCAGGGTCTTCATCTATGAAGAGAGGCAGAGGAAGTTTTGTTCCGAGGATCAGCAGGAACCAAAGGCACTCTGGTAGGTCAGTTTAGTATCAGAGGTAGAGACCGAGACCTATAGTTTCTGTAGCTAGTGCTCCGACTCCAGTGGTTCAGAGGTCTACTCCACCTACATGTGTCCATTGTAGTAGGATACATGGGAGTGTTTTTTGGAAGAATAGTGGATCAGCTGTGTGTTTCAAATGTGGATCGCTTGACCATTTTATCAGAGATTGTCCTGAGCTACAGGAGCATAGGAAGACAGATTCTGCAGTTTCTCGACCTAGTGCAAGCAAAGGAGGTCGAGGGGGCAGAGGTGTTAGTAGAGGTGGTCAACCCAGGATTAGTCAGAGAGGGGGTTCTACGTCTGGAGGCAGTAGTCCAGATGAGGCTGGATTATCTCAATGAGTGTATGTGATGCAAAGGCAACCAGATGCTTCATTAGTCATTGCGGATACATTTTCTTTATTTGATATTTCATTTCTTACTCTAATTGATCCAGGATCTACTCATTCATACATAAGTGCATCTATCTTGCTTGTGACTGAATAGCATTCTGAGTCCCTGGGATTTGATGTCTTGGTGACAAATCCTTTAGGACATAGTGTGATAGTTAGCAAGGTGTATCGTGATAATTCAGTTGTGGTGCAAGGTGAGGAGTTTTTGGGTGATTTAATTGAAATGCCTTTTAAGGAGTATGATTTGATCTTAGGCATGGATTGGTTGTCTAAGCATAGAGTTGTGGTAGACTATCAGAAGAAGTGTGTTACTTTGAGAACCAGTGGTGGTAGAAGTGTGATGGTATTTAGTGAGCAGATACATATTGCATCCTTGTTTGTTTCAGCTGTTGCAGCTAAGAAGTTGATTAGAAAAGGGTGTGATGCTTATCTTGCTCATGTTGTGGATACCAGAGTAGTGGGTTCTCAACTTGATAGTATACCCACAATTGTTGAATTCCCAGATATTTTTCCTGAGGAGTTGCCATGGTTACCCCCTGAGAGAGAGTTTGAGTTTGGTATCAAATTATTGCCTGGTACCACTCCCATCTCTATTACTCCCTATCGAATGGCACCTGCTGAGTTGAGAGAGTTGAAGGTGCAGTTGTAGGAGTTGTTGGATAAAGGGTTTGTTCACCCTAGTGTTTCTCTATGGGGAGCACCTGTTTTGTTTGTAAAGAAGAAGGATGGTACTTTGAGATTGTGCATTGATTATAGGCAATTGAATAAAGTGACCATCAAGAATAAGTATCCTTTGCCTAGGATTGATGATCTCTTCGATCAATTGAAGGGAGCAGCAGTGTTTTCCAAGATTGATTTGAGATCAGAGTACCATCAGTTGAGAGTCAGAGAGGAAGATGTTCCTAAGACAGCTTTCTGCACCAGGTATGGGCATTATGATTTTTTGGTTATGCCTTTTGGATTGACGAATGCATTATGAGCTAAGTTTTGGACTAAAAAGGAATTTTAGGTTCTAGACCTAAGGGTAATTTGGGTTTTGAACCCGAGCTATGCTCTGGACTTAAAAGAGATTTTAGGTTCTGGACCTAAGGATAATTTGGGTTTTGGACCCAAGCTAAGTGAGATTTAATTATTTGCAAAAAATAAATAAAGTGAGCAGTATATACATTTTGTTTGCAAAAAATTTTAGCTAATTTTTATGTACATATCTTCTCCTTGCCCCCTGTATGTAAAAATATTTTTTAAAAGTGCAAAAATATTTATATATACGCAAGTATTTGAATGATTAAATTGAATAATTGAGTTTCCTATTTATTTACTGTGTAGTCACTGTTCATGCACTATTTACTATTCGTAAATAGTAACTTACTATTTTATAAATAGTATCCTACTATTGTAAATAGTAACCTACTATTTATAAATAGTAATTTACTATTGTAAATCGTAACCTACTATTTGTAAACAGTATCCTACTATTATAAATAGTAATCTACTATTTGTAAATAGTAATTTACTATTCATCAATAGTGAAACTTATTTTTTGAATTTTATTTTTTCCTTTGCCGTTCCTCTATATAAACGAACGATTTCTTCATTTCATTCACAACAAAATTGTTAATTTCATTCGTTCATAGCTATAGTTCTTTTAAATTTATCATACAATTTTGAAAAAAAATGCATGCTTCAAGATCAGGAACTCATTCTAATGCTGAGTTATTGGAATTTATTCGGCATCATGAAGATGGAAATATAGGTCTACTAGCCCGGATGCCACTTAAACGTAGTTCAAATCAAAAGAGCAAGGTAATTATTTCTTTTCTTTTCCTTTTCTTTATTTTCATTCTTTTCTCTTTTTTCTTTTTTATTTCTTTTTTTCTTTTTTTATTTTTTTCTTTATTTTTTTCTATTTTTATTTTTTCTCTTTTTTCTTTTTCTGTTTTTATTTTTTCTCATTTTTCTTTTTCTTTTTCTTTTTTTATTTTCTTTATATTTTATGTTTTTTAGAAAATTTAGGAAAAATATATTAATTTAAGAATTTATGTAGATAGACTAATGATATACTTACCTGGTGTTAACTTACCTGGCTCCGTGTTAGCGTGATCATTGCGTTATTCGGGGTGGAGGGAGTATCTACGAAGCCCGACAATGGTATGATGTAGCGCCTTCTCAGGTAAGGCAGATTATCCAAGATTGTGGCTTTAAGAGCTTCATCTTACAATTACCATCTGAGGAGTATCTGATAGACTAGAGCATAGTCCAGGCGCTTGTAGAATGATGGTTGGACACAACTCATACTTTTCACTTTCCCATTGGAGAGATGACAATTGGTCCAATCGACTTTGCTGCTATAACTGGCATTCGGTATGATGGTGTTTCGGTTCCTCTTACCAATGATATTTTGACATTTAAAGAAATTCAACAATTAATTGGTATGGAACCATCATATAAAGGGCCTTTTAAGATAAAAATCGAGCCAATTTGTAGTTATTGGATGAACTATAAAGGACGGATTCACAGAGACACAGCCCAACAATATGCTCGACGATTTTTGTTATATTTGCTCGGGTCGACCATTTTAGGCAGCACTGAATCCGCCATCCATTTGTCAGTGTTGAGGGCCCTTTCTTATTTTAGGACGGTACCGCTTTATGGCTGGGGTGAAGCTGGCGTTGCCAATCTTTACCATGGTCTTGACAAAATTTGCCGAAATAAGAAGTTTTTTGTTGGTTTTATGGCTGTTGTCGAGGTACTTTTCTTCCACCAATGTCAATTCCATTCTTATTCTTGCATGAATTTGATTTTTATTATTGGTGTAGGCATGGGCATATAAGCACAACCTTGTGAGGGTGCCTGGTATTTCACGAGAGAGTCGAGTATCCGAGATTAAATTTCTGGCTGTCAGATCGTGTAGAAGTTCCCAGCTATCACCATGTGCATACCCAACGCTTCGTCTTGAGCCGCTTAACCTGGGACTAGGTAAAATAGCATTAGTATGCTTTAAAATTTATATGAAAGTTTACTTACCTTATGTCATTTTGCAGGTGAATTTGGCCTGGTGGAACCCAAAAGAGCGGACAAACTGGACTTCCTCCATGAATGCTGCACTGTCTTTCCAACATACTCGCCGATTCATCGTTGGCCCTGTGTCTAGTGGCTGGTTTCTCGATGAGAGAATATATGAGTGGTTTCTTAGTCCCAAGCAGTGGAGGATTTCGATGTGTAGCCCGGAATATACTTTGAATATCACATCAATGCCGGAGAATGCATGGTGGTTGGCCGGCATGGTTATGATGTTGAAACATTTCTCTATCCACTGGGTGCATCTTATACCTATTTTATTCAAATAGGGCTCTTGAACTTTGATGTATCTCCTATTGGTGTATGGAAATTCCCAAAGAAAATGAGGATAGAGATGAAGAGGGAGGAGAATTCATTCAACATCTCGAGGCTAGCACTTCTCAGGTAAACTTTTACCATTTTTCATTGTAATCGCTTCTTTCTAAACTTATTTTTATTCTTTAATGATTATTGCAGGCTGCTGGCTCATTTGATCATAAGGCTGGTGTAGACCCTTAATTTTTTACCGAGTCCGGTCCAATATATTTTGTTTAGACCAAAATAATTTTTGTATTGTCTAATATATTTTAATTGGTCCAAAATAATTTTTGTTATCTTAATTAAATAATTTTCACTTTATTATCTAATTTTTAGTAAAAAAATAAAAACAAACAAATAAAAATAAAAAAATAAAAATAAAAATCAGCGACGAAAACATCGTCGCCGAAAACCAGCGCGGGCTTGGCCGTGGGACGAAATGGCCCACAGGCCATTCCCCACCCCCTGCCGCAGCCAACTGCAGCAATTTTCTTTTACCAGCGCAATTTTTCCTGTGGCAATTTTTTCGCCAGCGCAATTTTTTTGCAGCAGTTTTTTTTTGCCGGCGAAATTTTCCGATGCAAATTTTCCGAAACCTAATACAATTAGGTTTCGGTTTCTTTTTCTTATTCAATATTGTATTCCATGAATAATTAGGATTAATAATAGAATTCTTCTATAAATAAGGAGGCAGAAAGAGGAGAAAATTAATCAGAAATTGGGACGGAAATTGGGAGAGTTTGAAACCGAAATTGAGTGGGAAATCAGTGAAATCAAATCTGACTTTTTGAGAGACGAAGAAGCAAAGCCATTAATAATTGATTAAAGGAAGCAACTGCCTTTGTTTTTTTTCATCCAAGAAGAATTATTTTTGGAGAAACCATCAAAAGGAGGTATGTATTAATTGTTATTTTTTTTCACAGTAGCTAAGATTATGAAATTGTGTCTTTCTAAATCAAAAACCCTAGAACTTTAATTTAGTTTTTCTAAAGTTAAAAACACTAATTCGTTGCTTTATTTTCCAAAAGGGCTTAAAATTGTTATTTTACTTCTTCAAAGCCAAAATTTGACTCTGTTTCTTTTAACAAACCTTAAAAACATCTTTTCTACTTATATAAACCTTAAATCATTTGTCTACTTTCATAAAATCATCAAATTGTTTTTTCCAAATTCTAAGAAAACCTAAACATCCACCGAAACCCTAATTCTAAAACCCTATAAATCCAAATGCAACTTCCCAACCTAAAATAGTAAAACGCTAACCCCTTTAAAACCTTAAACCCTAATTTTTTCTAAACCCTAATCCTTTAAAATTTTAAAAACCATAAAAACACAAATATTTTAATTTCACATAGTAAACTTAAAACCATAAATTAAAAGTGTTTTAAGGAGTCCAAATTCTAGTTTCACGATTTTACATCATAAACACTAGTTTGGTTAATCAAAGAGTCTTACCAACCTTTCAAAACATAAAATCCTTAATCTATTTTATTTCTCTTAAAGTCACACTAGCCAAATTTCATTAATTCCAAAACCCTAAACACATGAAATAAAGAGCCATAAATAGAAACAATAGCTATAATTTAGATGTTTATTTGCCTTTTTCAATTCTATATTTGATTATGCTTTGGTTTATTTTATATGATTTAATCTATTTATGTTCAATGCTTGGTTTATTTAATTTATCATGGATGGATGTTTATTTTTTATTGATGTTTAATATCTTTGATGAATGATTTATTTATGATGAATGATTTATTTACTTTTATCAATTTATTTAGATTTCCAAATGTTGTAAGAGGTATGTTTCCACTTGTTGGATACGTCATTAGTTAAATATCATGTAATTTAATTTGCTTTTTCTATTTTAGAACCTATGTAAAGGACATGTTTCTACCTTTCGGTGGGTGTCCTATTTAGGCATGTGATTTAAGGACATGTTTCCATCTTCAAATGGGTGTCCATTTATTTGTTTTGCTTGGACCTTGCTTTAATTTTAATATATTGATGCTTTCTTTTAATTATTGTGTGTAATATGGATAATGTTGTTATATTTAAAAAATTTATAATATTAAGACCTGTAAAGGAGGCTAGTTCCAATGAACAGGGCGTTGTGGGGGTGCTGGGCTATTTCTCACCTTCCCCACACGTACCCAACTTTTCAAACCTATTAGGGTTGGGGATTCCTTAGGAATTGAGTCATCCACCCCTTTCTTCTTTCCTGGCTCGTCTGGGTGGCGACTCCATTTTCTCTAGACTTAAGTTCGTGTTCTCTAAGGCCCCTAGCCTAAACAGTGCTGCAAAAATCCCCGCTCACAGCTGGACCTTCTTTTACTGCTACTTCATTTACTCATTCTAGTCCGCCAGATATGCCATCTCATCCATAGGGTATTGATACAAATTACCAGGTAATTTTTCTTATTCCATGATAACTTATGCTATATGTATGCATGATTATATATGCTCTTACTTTTTTTTCTTTGTGCCTCACAGCGAATGCTTGAAGAACAAAACAAAAAAACTTCTTGAAGAGTTGGCTGCTAGTCGTTAGCAGGTTTCACATTTTGAAAATTTGTACCATCAATCAAAACAAAATTTCTAAGACTTTTGATTTCAACGGATGAGGGATCATGGTGCTTCTTCATCTAGAGGCCCCCAAACTGATGACCATGAGATCCTTTCTTCTACTTCTGATGAGGACCGCGATAGATTGAAACTCCAAGGTAATAGGAATTCTGGTGTTCCAGCTTTGGGCAGACTCGGGACGAGTGATTTGTCTCCTCCTCTAACAGGCGATGATTTCTTCAGAGCTTTATTTGATGACCTACCACCACCTTCTTAGTGATGTATTGTATGAATTGAGTAAATATTATATAATAAATATAGAAGTAATAATGATAATAAATAATGTTCATTTTACTGTAACTTTATCTATATATATATTTATATATATCCTAATTATTGTGCCACAATTTCCCTTTTCACATTCACAGCCGCACCACTTAGCTAAAACCAAATGCTACACGGTAAAGTAATTTCATCGCTAATTCTTTTCCTCATACATCACGGTCTCACTCTTTTTCCATATCAATTTTGGAATAGCACAATCCTCCTATATAAATCACCTTTCATGCCATAATTTCGTACAGAAACCAAGAGATTTTCTACTTCAACACAAAAATTCCTTTTATCTAATTTTCCTTCATCCTTCCACGATGACCGAACTCCATTTGAAGAAAATAAAAATTCTATTTAAGAATATGGATGCCATTCACTGGAAGCAAATTTCTTGGTCAAAGATTGATATTTTAAAGTGTTTTCAAAATATTAAATTGGACCATTCCTTTTTACATGCCATGGCTTCTTTTTGGAATATGGATTCTAGGACATTTAAAATTAATGGCTTTGAAATATGTCCCTTGATTAAAGAATTTGAGTCCATCCTTGGATATCGAAATAATCAACAAATGGAAGATGCAAATGTTATTTCAAATTTCAAAGCCCGAAGTTCTTCAGTTGATGAGAGGTCAGAAAATTCTACTTGCTCCCATGATTGATTTTTTCTCTCTCATTTGGCTCCTACTAAGGCATAGGGACGTATGGTTTGTCTTTGTTTGCTTGGCCAATTCTTGCTTGTTTCTTTTAATGGCAATATTGGTCCATGAATATTGGATATTATGGACCAAATGGAAGGAGGCTTGTCGCCGATACTTGTGATCTTAGCCGAGACTTTAGTTGGATTAAACCAACTTAAATTAGGATTGTCAAAGAGACTGTCCGGGAGTCTATTGCTGCTTTAGATAATTACCTAAATTGCCCTTTTGGATTTTCAATTAAGGTTTTGTTTTTCTTCTTCTTTTATTTTTATTTTATTGCTCTAATTTTTGCCAAGTCCGCCCATGCGGGTTTTCAGAACTAGCAAGTTGTCCTAATTTTTGCCTAAGCTGCCCTTGCAGGTTTTCAGCTTAGCGGACTCTCCTTTTTTTTTTAATTTAATTTTTTCTCACAAATTTGGCTTCAGGAGCATCTCTGCTTGCTTGATACTCCCTCCATGGATTTTGCCATATATTTACCACGGAATCATTCCGTTAGGAAGCTACTCCATCCTACTTCTTCGTATGCTGACTGGGTTGACTGGATCCACTCACGCGTTGAAGTCAACATCCGTTGGTTGGTACCTTGGCGGAAGCTTTCTCGTATCACCATGCAGACATACTTGATGTATGTTCCTCTTGCTGCTCTTCGTCGAGGTACTTGCTTTAATCCTCGCTGGCTTAGTCGTCAGTACGGAGCTGAGCCTCACGATTCTGAATTCACTCCTGATTTAGACATGCCTAGCTTGATTGAAGCCTACTGCATCGGCTGAAGCAAAGCTGGCCTGCACGTTACACTTATCATCTGCCATAGATTTTACATTTGTCATTTCAAAAAGTGTTTTGTTTGACATGTTTCATGTGAGTGTAAGTAGGAATAAGATGTTCAGCTATGTTTCGATCTATACCAGGCATATCGTCAAAAGACCAAGCAAATACTTCTTCATATTTTTTGAATATTTTTTCAAATCTCTCTCTCTCATCAGGAGCAAGGTCAGATGCTATGCTAATGTTTTTAGGATTTTCGATTGTTCCCAAATTTAATGATTGTGTGTTACCAGAATTAATATTAAAGATGCTCATGTAACTACTATTTGAATCTACGCAACCATGAGGAGAAACATCACACCAGTAAGCAAAATCCGACTTTATTGCATTCAATTTGGAAAAGAAAACATTATCATCCTCATACAAAGCAGAGAAAATTAAAATCAAAATAAAAATCATTATTCTCAAAATCATAAGGCAGAATGTCTTCAAACTTTTCTTCAATCAGGGCAGCAATCTCCTCCAGGGTCTTCTCAGCTTTCAAGACAGCTTCGTTCTTCTCTTCCAGATTGGGTTCTTTATTAGCTGGTAGGGTGAGCTATTTCTTCACTTGCTCCACTAGATCGGCAACATCTGCAAAAATTTCAAAATCTGGGATCAACTTTCCCATTAACATGATTGGCTCGAGCTTTCCTTGGAGTGGTCCCATGTCTGGAGCTTTGACAAAGATCTCCTCAAGTGGTGGGAAGCTCATCTTCTCATTCTTCTTTGGCTGGAAAATGTTGGCTTCATCATATCCCAACCCCTTCTTAGAGGTTTGAGTTTTAAAATCTAGAAGTTTTGTCAAACCGGCCTTAACCTTTCCAAGACCAGCTCCAGGAAGGTAGTTCATGCTCTTCATCATATTCAAGACTTTGGAGTCCATTACTTCATCATCAGAAAATTGCAGCTATTTGGAAACCATTAAGAGGCCTCTCAATCATTAGAGCATTAACAACTTCATTATCTTCGGCCTTGATGTCCACTGTCTCATCTCCATTAGGGAACTTGATCTTTTGATGAAGGGTGGAAGGAACTCCACCCAGAGGATGAAACCGTGGTCGTCCCAAGAATAAGGCAAAGGTAACAGGTATGTCCAAAACAATAAATTCAACAATAGATTCAATTGGACCAACCTTGACAGCAGCTTTGGAAGTTCCATCGGCTTGTCTCTTAGTGTTGTCATAAGCCCGAATGGTTACCTCGGTCGGTTTAGATCCCTTGTGGACATGGCTAGCTTTGGCAATATTTTAAGAGGAAAAACATTTATGGCGGACCCATCATCGACCATTACACATGGAGTCCTTTTCCCTTTGATTTCTATATTGATAAAAAGAGGGCGGATGTGATCTCTCCCCTCTTCTGGTAAATCCGCATCTGAAAAAGAAACTGCTCCCATATTAACTTCACTCTTCTCTTGAATATCTTCACATTTCATTACTCCTCCAATTTTTATGAAGTTGATCAACTCCTCCGGTGTTATGGAGGTACAAATTGGCATGCTAGCTAAGGCCTCGGCCATAGTTTCTTGGTGCTTTTTGGAAGTAGCCAATAAGTCCCAAATGCTAACACTTGCTTGGGTTCTTTTCAATTGCTTGAGCACAGTATCATCTTCCTCTTCTTTATTCCCTACTTCAACTTCCTTTTCCTTATTAGTTTCTACCTCCTTAGGTGGTGGCCTTGCATAAGGCTTATCGAATATAGTGTTCATTATTTCATCTTCTTCGGGCTCGAACCAGGTCCATTCCTCCTTCTTGGACACAAGATCATCATCATTATCTCTTGAATCCCAAAACCCATTGACAACACAAATTGCTACTTCTCTACCCACCATAGCTTGTTTAATTTTGCCAAATACCTCTTCTTCTTTGGTTGCTTCTCCACCCACATCTTGGAAAGGAGACATGACAAAATCTTCATGCAAACCCCTCCAATCATGAAGGTTGCCGGTCATGGTACTCTATTAAACTTTGGTAATGGATTGTCTTTGGTGTTCGACTTGTTGGGCTCGGGCAGCTTTCCACTATCAATTAAATTTTGGATCTCGTGTCGCAACCTCACACATCTATCCGTGTCATGCCCTTGCATTTGATGAAACTGACAAAATGCTTTAGTGTCGAAATCAGGTGGGAGAGGGTTGGGCAAAGGACGAGGATTTAAGGGTTGTAACAATCCCTTTCTGTGAAGCTTATTGAGAACCAAAGACATCAGTTTTCCTAAGTCTGAAATCTACCTCCTTGTTCCTTAGCTAGTAGTGTTTACACCGATCGCCTTTTGCATGCTTTGGTTACCAGACTGATATTTTCCTTTCTTGTTCCTTCTTGTTGAAAAATGGCTCTTCTCTCTTTCTCATTCTTCAATTTGCAGACCAGCTTGGAGGAGATCTTTGAAATCACAGATGAGTGTATGAGACATCCTCTCACGAAGACTAGGCAACACCCCTCTCAAAATCATCCTTATTTGATCAGATTCATCGGGCCTTTTCTTGAGCAAAGCGGCCTTATTTCTCCACCTTTTCACATAGTCCACAAAATTCTCATTTGGCCTTTGTCTAATGGACTCCACTTCCATTAAGGTAACTTCCATCTCGACATTGTATCCATATTATTGGATGAAGGCCTTGTATAGAAAATCCCAACTCTTTTGTGTTCCATCATCTAAGGTATTGAACCAGTTTTGGATAACTGGATCTAATGAGAGCATAAAGTACCTTAGAGTTTGAGCCTTAGTAGCTCGGGCAGACTGCATAGCAGTGATATACTGCTTCACATGGAGATGAGGATTTTTGGTTCCATCAAACTTTGCAAAAGATGGCATCTTGAATTTGTATGGAACTTCTTCATCTAGCTTAAATAATTTGTCAACTTCGGACATTTCTTCGGTTTTCAGTTTCTTCCCTAACTTTTCTAAATCTGCGATCATCTTTTCAACATCAGAAGTCTCGATTTTCTCCATAGCTGATCTTTAAACAATCTTTGGTTCTTTCTTCTTGTCTTGAGGATCTTGGTAGTATTGAGCCCAATCATCATCATCATCAATGATCACCTTATCATCGTCAAAAACTACTTCACCAACTTTAGTCTTCCTTTTGTCCTTTGGCTTCTTAGTGCTAGCAGATGCTTCGGCATGATTTCCTAAAATTACAGCCAATTGGTTCTTCATGCTCTCAGCTAGGGCCTCTTTTATTTCTTCCATCTTGGCATTGAGGGCTTAATCCACCATTCTTTGAATTTGTTCAGGCTCCATTATTTTTCTTGACCAAATGATTGAGTCGTTGCTAGATTCTACGCTTCTGGCGTAGGTCGAATTGTCATAAGCTTTTGAATTGTCGTAATCCATGGCTGTGAGCCAGAAAGGATCAATGATATGAGATGCAGATGTATGCATGTATGCACAAACAATCAACAAACAAGGACAAATAGGATGTTCCTTCCAACCTTATAACATCCACACACGAATGGCGAGTCTCTTTTCCTAGGTATATGGTTAACAATGTACCAACATGGGGTATCTTGTTTTCGAATATTTCCCTCGAACGTTCCTACCAATAGATATATTTTCGAAAATGGAAATCAATTTATGATAGTTCCCATTAATTGGGTTTTAATCCATTCAACCAACTATGGT
The DNA here is from genome assembly GCA_947685225.1 of Garcia nutans. Taxonomy (NCBI): domain Eukaryota; kingdom Viridiplantae; phylum Streptophyta; class Magnoliopsida; order Malpighiales; family Euphorbiaceae; genus Garcia; species Garcia nutans. The sequence goes on from CANTUV010000044.1 coordinate 26,783,082, forward strand.
AGCTTTTATGCTATATTAGATTAAAACGAAATTAAGAGGTTTATTATAAATAGATTTCTCACTTGAAAAATTAACTAATGATTCATAACAAAAACAAGCCCATGGTTAATTTATTCTTAGTATAAACTAGGCTCACAATTGATTTTTGGTATTTCATAAGTGACCTAAATATTTGTAAGGTCTAAAAAGGTTGTGAAAATAATCGAGATCTCTTTTACCTAAAGGAGCAAAAGGCTTCCATTTGGTTTATAAGGATAGTTTGACTTGAAATGGTCCAACCCAACTAAAGATTTGATCAAAATAAGAAAAATAGGAGAAAGACCATCCAGTTCTTGAAAGTTCTATACTTGACAGCCTTACAAGGAAAAAGGACAAAATGATAAAATTAAGAAAAATAAAAAGAAAGAAAAGGGAGAAGAAGAAAAGAAACAAATTTGGGTACCAAACTTTTTTATGCAATGGCAAAGACTATCTCAATCAAGATCTAGATTAATGCCAAAAAGATGGGAGAACTCTCAAAGCTCTATCTTTTTATGTTCCCAACTGTCTAAAGTTCCAACAAGAAATTTGTAGTGTGAGGATTTGTCCTTTGTGTCACACCAACTCCAATCACAAAATGGCCTTCACTTAAACCTATGTCCCTTATAGACCCCATTTCAAGCCTATCAAAGACCTGTTGATCTCTCTTGGTAGGTAGAGTCTATTAGTGGAGATAGTTTGAATAAGCATGCATATTAGATAGATAATATTTAAACTCAAATTTGACCTTTAGCCAAGTAATGTGTATGTGCCTACCTAAAGTGAAACAATTCTTGCTTAAATATTCCCGAGTTTAGTACGGTAACTAGGGATGTCATGTTATAGATATGTTAATTTGGAAAATGAAGTCCTGAAGGACATTGACATTGATTTGGCAAAGCCAACATTTGATTTCAAAATAAAAATTCAAAAAATCAAAATAAAAAAAATGTGTTTTTTTTTCACACGAAGCCTTCAAGTTAAGAGAAGTTTGTTGCACCATCAAAACTGGAAGAGCACATTGGGCAAAGGAAATGATTATTAGCAAGGTCATGAAGAAGCTACCAACTGACATGCCGAAACATAGTTTGAAATATCCTTAACTCTACAACTTGGGGTCTCCACCACTCATATTTTCAACATCTTGAAGATAAAAGCCATAAATGGGAAGCATCCTGTAATTCCAGTGCAAGAACTGAACGGCATCTGAAAGAAATCTGTGAGAGCATTTCAGCTAATAATCTCAGTTTGTGAGTCGATGGAACCATTGTAAGTATTATTTATGCATGTCAAGCATATATGAGCATATCACATCGCACTTTCTTGTCTTATATTGTCTATTCTTTGTCAAAGTGAACAGCAAATACACTGCAAAGTAAAGAATCAAAAGAAGATATTGAATCAAGGGGCGCATGGAAAGCCTATTTACTTGAGGAAACTTCAGTCATTTTGCAAAAGAAGAAATACGTGTTTTGTGTGAAGAGATAGAAAAGACAAACATCAATTAGAGCCCGCATAGGAAAATCATGGGTTTGAGCCTACACAAGGGGCAAAGTTTCTCCTTTTCAATTTTTAAGTTTATGCATGAACAAAATATTTTGAGACTCACTTTCAAATATCTTTCCACTCAGGGGGCAAGGAGAAGATATGAAGGCTAGCTAAAGATCTATGTTTCAAGGGTAAAGACCCAATTTCCAATAGATAAAGATCTATTTTTGCTGGGTAAAGACCCACAATACATTAAAGAATAGAACAACCCAAGTCTTTTCTGAGTCCAAGACTCGAACCGGGCCCAGAACCCAAAACTAAAACCATCTCAAGAAAATTAAGTCTATTTTTGCCAAAATTAAAAGTTTTGCTGCTTTTCACTCTCTGAATCAATTCAAGATCATTCAAGTAGGGGGCAAACTGTAGATCCTTAATTTTGACCTCAATTTGATATGGTCCTAATTAAAGAATTCCAAAATAAGTTTGATCCAATTTTAAAATATTTAAAACTATTTTACAATTTTTAAAGAAGTCGGTTCAGATTAAAGAGGCAAAAATTCAATTATAAAACCCTAAAATCAAGTTGAATCGGCCCAAATTAAACTTTTTGGTCCATAAGTTAAAACAGGCAATAATAATTCGAATAAGGCCGGAGTGAGTAATTGCTCATGTCGACTTGGAGGGACAAGGTCGACATGAGCATGCCTCATGTCGATCTTGGTAGCCCAGATTGATATGAGGTTAGACTCATGTCCACCTGGGCACACCAGGTCGACATGAGCATGCCTCATGTCGATCTGGCAGTCCAGATCGACATGAGGTTGGACTCATGTAAACCTAGGGAAACTAGGTCAACATGGCTTTGGTCCATGTCGATCTGGTTGCCCCAGATCGACATGGTTTCAATAAGTTTCCTAATTCAACTAGAATTTGTTTTAAGGACTGATTAATATTAGGTTTCTGAGTGAGGTTAGGGCCTACAAATAATAACATTTCAGAGCAATGAACAAAGGAAGGGCAGCAAGGAATATTAACAAGGTCGACAATTAATATTAAGAGAGATTAAAATAACAAAACAGAAGAGACGATAACAAACAGAGAAGATTAGCAGCAAGCATTCATCAACCATCAATCTATCAAAGGCAGCAATGTTGCCTTTGTTATTGTTCATCTATAAATCAATTTCATGGAACCGACTACGCAGGTTTGATCTTTAATCTTAAAATATTAATGGTCATAGTAGCTTCATTTCTTTATTATTATGATTATTACTTGTTCGTATTAGTATTAAAATTGCAAGAGGTATTTTTCCACCTTGTCGGTACCTCATTAGTTAAGTATTATGTAATTTAAATTATTTTAAAGTTTTTGGACTAATGTAACGGGCATGTTTCCACCTTTTAGTGGGTGTCATATTTAATTTAGAGATGAACGATGTAAAGACATGTTTCCATCCTCGGATGGATGTCCATTTATTTGTTTTGTTTAGACATTGCTTTAATTTTAATATAATGATGCTTTATTTTAATTGTTGCATGTAATATGGATAATATTATTATACTTAAGAATTTTTTAATATTAAGGCCTGCAAAGGAGGCCAGTCCTAATGAACAGGGCATTGTAGGGATGTTGGGTCATTTCTCACCTTCCCCACACGTACCTAACTTTATGAACCCATTAAGGGGTTGGAGATTCCTTAGGAATTGAGTCATCCACCCCTTTCTTTTTCCCGGGCCGTCCGGATGGCAACTCCATTTTCTCCGGGCTTAGGCCCGTGTTCTATAAAGCCCTGAGCCTAAACAGTGCCGAAGTCACAAGAACTATTCTACTGGAGTGGGGGCAAAAATCCCCGCTCACACATGCATTTCTTCTTTCTTTTGCAAAATTATTGTGGATTCACCAAGCAATGAGCCTTCCATGCCACCTGATTCCATGTCTTCTTTTGATTCTTTACTTCACAAGGTGTTTCCTGTTCACATTGATAAAGAATAGACAATACAATATAAGAAAATACAATGTGATATGCTCATGTATGCATGATATGCATGGATAATACTTACAATGTTTCCATTGACTCACAGACCGAGGTGATCAATTGAAGTTTTCTCATTGATTCATTCCAGATGCCTATTTAGATCTTTCGTTTGAAAGATAGAAGGCTCTGCATTTATGGCTTTTATCTTTAAGATGTCGAGGATATGAGTGGTGAAACCCTGAGTGGCCTAGTCAGAGATACATCCATTTCAAACTATGATTCAGCACGTCATTTGGTAGCTTCTTCAGAACCTTGCAAATAATTCTTTACTTTGCCAGTGTGTCCTTTGAGGTTTGATTGTTCAACATATTTTCCTTAAGAGAGTGAAAAGCAACATGACTTTGAACAGATTTTGGATGAGGATGGGTACTTGGATTCGATTTGGGTATTTTATACCCGAGATTGAATTTAATTCTGGTACTTAGACTCGTGATTGAATTGGATTTAGGTACTTGGACCCGAGATTGACTTTAATTTGGGTACTTGGACCCCTGATTAAATCTAATTTGGGTACTTGGACCCGAGATTAGGTACTTAGATCTGAGACTAAATTGGATTTGGGCACTTGGACCCATGATTGAATTTAATTCGGGTACTTGGACTCGTGATTAAATTGGATTTGGGTACTTAGACCTGAGATCGAGTACTTGGACCCGGGATTGGGTACTTGGACCCATAAGTGAATCTAATTTGGGTACTTGGACCCAAAATTAGGTACTTAGAAACGAGACTGAATTGGATTTGGGTACTTAGACCCGGTACTTAATTTGATTTGGGTACTTGAACCCGAGACTCTAGACCGAATTTAATTTTGTTACTTGGACTCGAGATTGGTACTTGGACCCGAGATTGGGTTGAGTTCGGGTACATGGACTTAAAACTAGGTACTTGGACACGAGACTAAATTTTATTTGGCTACTTGGACTCGAGACTGGGTACTTGGACCCTAGACTGAATTGAATTTGGGTACTTGGACCCGAGATTAGGTACATGGACCCGTGATTGGGTATTTGGACTCGAGACTGGTACTTGGACCCGAGATTGAATTTGATTTGGGCATTTGGACCTGAGATTGAATTGAATTTGGGTACTTAAACCCGAGATTGAATTTGATTTGGGCACTTAGACCCGAGACTGAATTGAATTTGGGTACTCAGACCCGAGATTGGGTGTGTAATATCCCAAACTATACCCTAAAATTTTTGGATACTTATTGTTGTTTTTGGATTAAATGTTAAAATTGTATATATGTTTAAGTGGGAAGTTAAGAAAGGTTAGAGGAGTGTGTATATGTTGTATATATAGAAATATATACAACATATACAAGTCAACATTTAATTAAGGTCAAAAGGAGATTTATTAATTATTTTTAAAATGAAAATTAAAGTAAGTGGAAGATGATATTTATGAATATTATATTATTATAATTGCTTAATGGAGATTAATTGGAGAATTGTGTGGTTTAAGAGTTGTGAGTAGTTGACTTTGCTCTTCTTTCTTCATCTTCTTCTTCTTCTTTCCTTGTTTAGCCGACTATCACTATAGCAAAAGAGGAAAGAGAGATTTTGCTCATCCAAACTCAAGATTGAAGGGTGTTTCAAGTGATCAAGTTGGAATTCTAAGGGTTTTCATCACTTTTTGGTAAGTTTTCCACTTGATTCCTTGGTTTTCTTTTAACTTTGTGTTTTGATTTTGGTGTGTGATTGTTGATGGTATGTGTATACTTGATTTTGGTGTATTTGAGAGTGTTTGATATTATTGGTGTTTATTTTGGGATTGGTTTGAAGGAAAGGTTAAGTTTGGTGTTGGAAGAGCAAGTGTTGTGTTTTGTGTATGTGATGGTTATGATTTGTGTTTGATCTATGTATTGAGTTATTTTGGTGTTTTTGCAAGTTATTATGGTTTATTAATGTGTTTGGTTAAGTTTGTTTGGAGTGGAAGATGGTGAAAGAAAGAGGTTTGTTGGATGTGGTGTTGTTGTTACCGGAATCAAGATTTTTGGCCTGACACGCCCACGAACACGGCCAATTGTTTGGGCTTGTCAATGGTTCCATTTTCTAGATGGGGATGGGTGACATGACTAGTGACACGCCCATGTCACTGAGCGTGTCATAGCTACTGTGATGTTAGTGAATTGACACGGCCATTGACACTCCCATGTCACTGAGCATGTCAAAGCTTCTGTGTTGTGAGTTTAGGGCACGGTCAGGGACACGCCCGTGTTATTGAGCGTGTCATGTGTAGAGTTTGCCCTAGTTGGTTCTTATCCATATTAACTCATGTGTATCTCTAAGTGAGTGTGTATGATCACTTTTGGATTAGGTTTTGAAGAGATTGAGTTGCCCTAATCCAAGTGTTGGAGGATTCTTGGAAGAGGAAGTGTTTAGATTGGTGTGAGTTGCTCTTCAGGTAAGTACAAATTTTGATTGATTGCATACATTTATATGACATTGGGACTTAACACATTTAGTTGAGAAATGTGTTAAGTTACTTGAGACATTGTTGATGAATGAGTTATATGTTGTGATATGCATAATGTGAATTATGTTGATGTATCAATGCAATTGAGTAAACTATTGTATATGTGAATATATATATATATATAATGATCTTTCAAAATGTATGTACAATGCAATTTGTTGTGTATACCCTAATGATGAGATGTGAAACCATTGTTGTTGGCTATAATGATGCAAATGAAATAATTGGGGCATGGTTGCCTAGTTTCATTATGAGAAATGAAATGAGAAATGAGTTGTGAAAGAGATAGATAATGAGATAAATGAATTAATTGTGTGCCTAGTATGTTATTTAATTTTCAGAGTTCTGGGTTTGGCGGCATGCCTATGAATTGCTGCGCATGTAAAAAGACCGGGTCGTAAGCCGAGCCCAGCTAAAAAATGATAAATATGATGTTTTTAGGGTGAAAAGACTGGGTCGTAAGCCTCAAAAACTGTAACAGTCTAGCCGGTTTGAGGACCAAGATACTGGGGCCGTAGGGTCTAGTCGGGTTGAGGTCCAAGAGACTGAGTTTGTTACATTATCCATGGATATATATATATCGCCTACGAGCTTGATGAATGTGATTATGGACCAAAGCAGTAACTCTGAACTTTGAATAGCATATTGGATCCTTTTTGGGCCCATGCTTGTCTTTGCTTAAATGTGAAGCATAAATGTTGAAACAATTGAATAATATAATGAAACGTAATGTTATGAAATATGGTATTTTTGAATATTGTTTCTATCGCTTGAAAGTATGAGATTGGCATTACATTGAAGCATATTGTCATTATAGTTTGTACCACTAAGCCTATGGCTTAGCACGATTGTGGTTCATCGCGCAGGTGACAGGGTAGAGTCAAAAAGTTCAGCTAGACCGAGTTGAGTCTAGACTTTGAAGTGTTGATTGTGGACTTAAAGATCAGAGACGAACTGCCAAACATGTATAAATTTTATGATTTTTAAATATTGATTTTGATGTATATATATATGTAAATACCGCTACATTTTTCGCTACTAAATAAACAAATGTTTTATCTATTATGTTCCATAACATATCTGAAATGTTTTAAGTTTTCTCATATTATTGCTAAATTGAAAGATTAGTTTGTTTAATATGAACCGTGACACTCCTGTATCTAGTATATGTATATTGCAGATGTGGTTGTATGTAGTGTGCGTATATGGGGTATAGGGGTGTTACATCTATTTTTGTATCAGAGCCTAGGTTTGAGATTCTCAACCTAGGTAAATTGTAAGAAAAAGAAAAGTTTGATTTTAAAATATGGTTTTTAAATAAGATACATGTATTGGCACTGGAAGCCCCCAAACTAATGACCATGAGATCTTTTCATCTACTTCTGATGAGGACCGTGACAGATCGAAACTCCAAGGTAATAGGAATTTTGGTGCTCCTGCTTTGGGCAGACTTGGGACGAGTGATTTGCCTCCTCATCCAACAGGCGATGATTTCTTCAGAGCTTTATTTGATGACCTACCACCACCTTCTTAGTGATGTATTGTATGAATTGAGTAAACATTATATAATAAATATAGAAGTAATAATGATAATATATAATGTTCATTTTACTGTAACTTTATATATATATATCATAATTATTGCGCCACAATTTCCCTTTTCACATTCACAGTCGCACAACTTAGCTAAAACCAAATGCAACGCAGTAAAGTAATTTCATCGCTAATTCTATCCTCATACATCACGGTCTCACTCTTTTTCCTTATCAATTTGGAATAGCACAATCCTTCTATATAAATCACCTTTCACGCCATAATTTCATACAGAAACCAAGAGATTTTCTACTTCAACACAAAAATTCCTTTTATCTAATTTTCCTTCATCCTTCCACGATGATCGAACTCCATTTGAAGAAAATAAAAATTCTATTTAAGAATATGGATGCCATTCACTGGAAGCAAATTTCTTGGTCAAAGATTTAAAGTTTTTTCAAAATATTAAATTGGACCATTCCTTTTTCCATGCCATGGCTTCTTTTTGGAATGTGGATTCTAGGACATTTAAAATTAATGGCTTTGAAATATGTCCCTTGATTGAAGAATTTGAGTCCATCCTTGGATATCCAAATAATCAACAAATGGTGTTGCCCACATTGATTTCCAAGACTCAACAGAAGATGCAAATGTTATTTCAAATTTCAAAGCCCGAAGTTCTTCAGTTGATGAGAGGTGAGAAAATTCTACTTGCTCCCATGATTGATTTTTTCTCTCTCATTTGGCTCCTACTAAGGCATACGGACGTATGCTTTGTCTTTGCTTGCCTGGCCAATTCTTGCTTGTTTCTTCTGATGGCGATATTGGTCCAGAAATATTGGATATTATGGACCAAATGGAAGGATGCTTGTCACCGATATGTGTGATCTTAGCCGAGACTTTAGTTGGATTAGACCAACTTAAATCAGGATTGTCAAAGGGACTGACCGGGAGTTTATTGCTGCTTTAGGTAATTACCTAAACTGCTCTTTTGGGTTTTCAATTAAGGTTTTATTTTTCTTCTTCTTTTTTTATTGCTCTAATTTTTGCCTAGTCCGCCCATGCAGGTTTTCGGAACTAGCAAGTTGTCCTAATTTTTGCCCAAGCTGCCCTTGCAGATTTTCAACTTTGCGGACTCTCCTTTTATTTTAATTTAATTTCTCCTCACATATTTGGCTTCAAGAGCGTCTCTGCTTGCTTGATACTCCATCCATGGATTTTGCTAGATATTTACCATCGCATCATTCCGCTAGGAAGCTACTCTATCCCGCTTCTTCATATGCTGACTGGGTTGACTGGATCCACACACGGGCTGAAGTCAACATCCGTTGGTTATTACCTTGGTGGAAGATTTCTCGTATCACCATGTGGACATACTTGCTGTATGTTCCCCTTGCTGCTCTTCGTCGAGGTACTTGCTTTGATCCTCGCTGGCTTAGCCGTCAGTACGGAGCTGAGCCTCGCGATTCTGAATTCACTCCTACTTTAGACATGCCTAGCTTGACTAAAGCCTACTTGGATTAGTTCAAGCAAAGCTAGCCTGCACGTTACACCTATCATCTGCCACAGATTTTACATTTGTTAATTCAAAAAGTGTATTATTAGGATGAAAAATAATTAAAGTAATAAAAGATGCTTCTTTTCCTTTTATAATTTGTCATCACCTTTTGCTATTGTGTTTATTTATTTCACCCATATCTGGCAAATACTTATAACAGTGCACATAGAACAATTTTAACATTAATTTTTTTTATTAAATTGGGGAACAACCAAACATAAAGCCAGCATACACAAGAACACTCATGTTGCCAACTAGCCCTTTCGGGTTTTCTAATTGATGATTTTCTCTCATTTAGCCCTAATTGTTGCCTAGCCCGCCCTAGGGGCTGGCATATCCCTGATTGCTTTAACTTTGTCAAGATCAATCTCAATGCCATTCGAACCAATCACATGTCCCAATAATTTTCCTGAGGTAGCCCCGAACACACACTTCTTCGGGTTTAATCTTAGCTTATATTTCAATGCTCTATCGAAAAATAATTCTAAGTTTTGGAAGTGTTGTTCCCTTTTATCTGATTTCACCATCATATCATCAACATATACTTTAACTTCTTTGTGCATCATATCATGAAATAGTGTGGTAGCCATCCTTTGGTAGGTTGCTCCAACATTCTTTAAACCAAACGACATCACCCTATAATAAAATATACCCCACGTAGTAATGAAAGTAGTTTTGGCTTTATCCTCCTGGGCCATTAACACTTGGTTGTATCTAAAAAATCCAACTACAAATGAGTGTAGCACGCTAGAGGCTGCACTATCAATGAGAACATCATCTTTAGGGGGAGCCTTGTTTAAATCTCTATAGTCCACACAAACCCTTATTCTTCCATCTTTCTTTGGCACGGCTACTATGTTGGCTAGCCAATCTTGATACTCTATCACTTCAAGGAACTTTACTTGTATTTTTTTAGTGTCCTTTTCTTTAACCAATTCAGCTCACTCAGGTCTTACTCGCCTAAGCTTTTGTTTGACAAGTTTCATGTGAGTATAAGCAGGAATAAGATGTTCGGCTATGTCTCGATCTATACCAGGCATATCCTCATAAGACCAAGCAAATACTTCTTTATATTTTTTGAATATTTTTTCAAATCTCTCTCTCTCTCATCAGGAGTAAGGTCGAATGCTATGCTAATGTTTTTAGGATTTTTGATTGTTCCCAAATTTAATGATTGTGTGTTAATAGAATTAATATTAAAGACCCTCATGTAACTACTATTTTAATGTATGCAACCATGAGGAGAAACATCACACAAGTAAGCAAAATCATACTTTATTGCATTCATTTTGGAAAAGAAAACATTATCATCCTCATACAAAGTAGACAAACTAAAATCAAAATCAAAATCATTGTTCTCAAAATTATAAGGCAGAATGTCTTCAAACTTTTCTTCAATTAGGGCGGCAATCTCCACCGCGGTCTTCTCGGCTTTCAAGACAGCTTCGTTCTTCTCTTCCGAATTGGGTTCTTTGTTGGCTGGCAGGGTGAGCTCTTTCTTCACTTGCTCAACTAGCTCGGCAACATCTACAAAAATTTTAAAATTTGGGATCAACTTTCCCATGAACATGATTGGCTCGAGCTTTCCTTGGAGTGGTCCCATGTCTGAAGCTTTGACAAAGAACTGCTCAAGTGGTGGGAAGCTCATCTTCTCATTCTTCTTTGGCTAGAAAATGTTGGCTTCATCATATCCCAACCCCTTCTTGGAGGTTTGAGTTTTAAAATCTGGAAGTTTTGTCAAACCGACCTTACCCTTTTCGAGACCAACTTCGGGAAGGTAGTTCATGCTCTTCATCATATTCAAGACTTTGGAGTCCATTATTTCATCCTCAGAAAATTACAGTTACTTGGAAACCATTGAGAGGCCTCTCAATCATTAGAGCGTTAACAACTTCATTATCTTCGGCCTCGATGACCACTGTCTCATCTCCGTTAGGGAACTTGATCTTTTGATGAAGGGTGGAAGGAACTCCACCCAGAGGATGAAACCATGGTCATCCCAAGAGTAAGGCAAAGGTAACAGGTATGTCCAAAACAACAAATTCAACAATAGATTCAATTGGACCAACCTTGACTGTAGCTTTGGAAGTTCCTTCGGAATGTCTCTTAGTGTTGTCATAAGCCCGAATGGTTACCTCAGTCGCAATTAGATACCTTGTGGACATGGCTAGCTTTGGCAATATTTTAAGTGGAAAAACATTTATGGTCCTCATCGACCATTACACATGGAGTCCTTTTCCCTTTGATTTCTATTTTGATAAAGAGAGGGCGGATGTGATCTCTCCCATCTTCTGGTAAATCCGCATCTGAAAAAGAAACTGCTCCCATAGCAACTTCGCTCTTCTCTTAAATATCTTCACATTTCATTACTTCTCCAATTTTTATGAAGTTGATCAACTCCTCCGGTGTTGTTGAGATAGAAATTGGCATGCTAGCTAAGGCCTTGGCCATAGTTTCTCGGTACTTTTTAGAAGTAGCCAATAAGTCCCAAATGCTAACACTTGCTTGGGTTCTTTTCAATTGCTTGAGCACAGTATCATCTTCCTCTTCTTTATTCCCTACTTCAACTTCCTTTTCCTTATTATTTTCTACCTCCTTAGGTGGTGGCCTTGCATAAGGCTTACCGGATGTAGTGTTCATTACTTCATCTTCTTTGGGCTCGAATCAGGTCCATTCCTCCTTCTTGGACACAAGATCATCATCATTATCTCTTGAATCCCAAAACCCATGAACACAAATTGCTACTTCTCTACCCACCATAGCTTGTTTAATTTCGCCAAATACCTCTTCTTCTTTGGTTGCTTCTCCACCACATCTTGGAAAGAAGATATGAGAAAATCTTCATGCAAATCCCCTCCAATCATGAAGGTTGCCGGTGGTGGAACTCTATTGAACTTTGGTAATGGATTGTCTTTGGTGTTCGGCATGTTGAGCTCGGGCAGCTTTCCACTATCAATTAAATTTTGGATCTCATGTCTCAACCTCACACATCTATCCATGTCATGCCCTTGCATTTGATGAAGCTGACAAAATGCTTTAGTCTCGAAATCAGGTGGGAGAGGGTTGGGCAAAGAACAAGGATTTAAGGGTTGTAATAATCCCTTTCTTTGAAGCTTATTGAAAACCCAAGACATCGATTTTCCTAAGTCTGAAAACTACCTCCTTGTTCCTTGGCTAGTAGTGTTTACACCGATCGCCTTTTGCATGCTTTGACTACCAGACTGATAATTTCCTTTCTCGTTCCTTCTTGTTGAAAAATGGCTCTTCTCTCTTTCCCATTCTTCAATTTGCAGACCAGCTTGGAGGACATCTTTGAAATCATGGATGAGTGTATGAGACATCCTCTCATGAAGACTAGGGAACACCCCTCTCACAATCATCCTTATTTGATTAGATTCATTGGGCCTTTTCTTGAGCAAAGCGGCCTTATTTCTCCACCTTTTCACATAGTCCACAAAATTCTCACTTGGCCATTGTCTAATGGACTCCACTTCCATTAAGGTAACTTCCATCTCGACATTGTATCCATATTGTTGGATGAAGGCCTTGAATAGCAAATCCCAACTCTTTTGTGTTCCATCATCTAAGGTATTGAACCATTTTTGGGTACCTGGATCCAATGAGAGCATAAAGTACCAAAGAGTTTGAGCCGTAGTAGCTCGGGCAGACTGCATAGCAGTGATATACTGCTTCACATGGAGATGAGGATTTTCGGTTCCATCAAACTTTGCAAAAGATGGCATCTTGAATTTGTATGTAACTTCTTCATCTAGCTCAAATAATTTGTCAACTTCTGACATTTCTTCGGTTTTCAGTTTCTTCTCAAACTTTTCTAAATCTGCGATCATCTTTTCAACATCAGAAGTCTCAATTTTCTCCATAGCTGATCTTTCAACAATCTTTGGTTCTTTCTTCTTATCTTGAGGATCTTGGTAGTATTGAGCCCAATCATCATCATTATCAATGATCATCTTATCATCATCAAAAACTACTTCACCAACTTTAGTCTTCCCTTTGTCATTTGGCTTCTTAGTGATAGCAGATGGTTCGACATGATTTCCTAAAATTATAGCCAATTGGTTCTTCATGGTCTCAGCTAGGGCCTCTTTTATTTCTTCCATCTTGGCATTCAAGGCTTCATCCACCATTCTTTGAATTTGTTCCGGCTCCATTATTTTTGGTGAGCAAATGATTGAGTCGTTGCTAGATTCTACACTTCTGGCGTAGGTCGGATTGTCATAAGCTTTTGAACTATCATAATCCAGGGCTGTGAGCTAGAAAGGATCAATGATATGAGATGCAGATGTATGCATGTATGCACAAACAATCAACAAACAAGGACAAATAGGATGTTCCTTCCAACCTTATAACATCCACACACGAATGGCGAGTCTCTTTTCCTAGGTATATGGTTAACAAAATACCAACATGGGGTATCTTGTTTTCTAATATTTCCCTCGGACATTCCTACCAATAGTTATATTTTCGAAAATGGAAATCAATTTAAGATATTTCCCATGAATTAGGTTTTATTACATTCAACCAACTATAGTAGCTTTTATGCTATATTAGATTAAAATGAAATTAAGAGGTTTATTATAAATAGATTTCTCACTTGAAAAAGTAACTAATGATTCATGACAAAAACAAACCCATGGTTAATTTATTCTTAGTATAAACTAGGCTCACAATTGATTTTTGGTATTTCATAATTAACCGAAATATTTGTAAGCTCTAAAAAGGTTGTGAAAATAATTTTGCTTCTAAGCCCATTGTAAAAAGATTTTAGAAAAGACATATTTTGGGCTTTGTATTTGGGTTATGAGCAAAATAATTTTTAACTTGTTTTGGAAAAGTTTTATATCCAAAGACCATTTTGAAAAATTTTGAAAATTTATTTTGAGCTCATAATGTATTTAGGTCATATTAGAAAAAGGACAAACCAAATAAGCCATGATTTAAACTAAGATAAATTAACCATAGTCAAACAACATGCATTTGGAGTAAAATCCTAAGGAAAGTAACTAGACCAATTACATGAGCTTTAGTCTTTAGGTTAAAAGGCTTAGGTTCCCATAGCAAGTATATACCAAATGGTACGAGGCTATGAATGGTTATGCCATGCTCAATCTCCATACCTTGAGTGAAAGTATGGTATCCCTTACATAACACAAAACGGGTAACACAGGCATCCTAACTCACGCACACGATGCAATCTAATATGATGCAATGGATAATATCATGATAAGAAAGAATAGAATAATATAAAGACCAATGGAATCAACTTCTCTTATCCCTAGTGGAGTCACCACTATGAGTGGGGATTTTTTCCCCCACTCCCGGTGGAATGGTTCTTGCGACTTTGGCACTGTTTAGGCTCGGAAACTTAGAGAACACGGACCTAAGTCTGGAGAAAATGGAGTCGCCACTTGGACAGGCCAGGAAAAAGAAAGGGGTGGATGACTAGATTCCTAAGGAATCCCCAACCCTCTAATGGGTTTAGAAAGTTGGGTACGTGTGGGGAAGGTAAGAAATGGCCCAGCACCCCCACAATGCTCGGTTCATTGGAACCGGCCTCTTTTACAGGTCTGAATATTATAAAATTCCTAATTATAACAATATTATCCATATTACGTGCAACAATTGGAATAAAGCATCGCTATGTTAAAATCAAACCAATGTCCAAGCAAAGCAAATAAATGGACACCCATCCGAAGATGGAAACATGTCCTTACATCGTCCATGTCTAAGCTAAATAGGACACCCACCAAAAGGTAGAAACATGTCCTTTACATTGGTCTAAAATATAAAAGCAATTTAAATTACATAGAACTTAATTAATGAGGTACCCACAAAATGGAAACATGCCTCTTACAACATTTGGAAATCAAAATAAATCGATAAAAGTAAATAACCATTCATCATAAATAAATCATTCATCAAAGTTATTAAAAATCAATCAAAATATAAAATAAACATTCATCTATGATAAATTAAATAAATCAAGTATTGAAATTAAATAAATCAACCATCGAAGCATATAATAAACTACATAAACAAATCTAAAAATAAAGCAAGTAAAGATACAAATTAGGGTTTACTGTTTCAATTTAAAGTTCTTTAATTAACATTTAAGGTTTTGGGATTTTAGTATTATTAATTGTTACTTGTTTAGCCTACTATAAAGGTCTTAGAAAATTGGAATGGATTAGGGTTTCATGAATCAAATTAGGGTTTAGGGGTAACATTATGAAATTAGGGTTTTAGAATCTTAAAACATTAGGTTTATAATTCTTAGCTACTGGATTATGATTTTAGGTTTACTGTATTGAGTTTTGAGGTTTAGGTTTATATGGTTTTAAGGTTTTAAGGATTAGGGTTTAGGAAAACTAGGGTTTACCGTGTTAATTTTGAGAGAATTAGGGTTTTTAATCATTTAGAAGACATATTTGGTTTTAGGATTAAAGAAAACAGTTTAGAGCTTTATAAAATAATTATGATTTTTAGAAACTGTAAAGTAGGTTAGGGTTTGGAGATTTAAGAAAACAATTGGAAATTTTGGAAAAAAAGTTAGAGGAAAACAGTTTAGGGCTTTTAAAAGTTTTTGGAAATCGGAAAAACGATTTAAGGTTTTTGGAAACAAAATAAACGAATTAGGGTTTTGAAGGTTTTTGGAAACAGAAGAAATAAATTAGGGTTCTTAAGGTTTTTGAAAATAGAAGAAATAAATTAGATTATTGAAACAAAGATCAAGCTACTACATATTTAAAGATCAAAGTTTTGTGTGTATATTCTTATGAATCAAAGAAACAAAGCTACTGTGATCATAAGTAATTTATGATGAAGGATCAAACCTGCGGAGTTGGTTCCACCAAAAAGTTGCTTTATGGATGAACAAAGATAAAGACAAGGTTGCTGCCTTTGATGAATTGTTGATTACTTGGTTATTGCTAAGGTTTTCTGTAATCCAAGTTTTGATCACCTAATTAAAGCCTCGCTATCCGATCTCCAAGTTCCAGTCCCTTTTTCTGTCTTTTAAAGTGTTATTTATAGGAAAATTTATAAGATTCATTATAATTGTTTAAGGAAACTAAAATTAATTAGGAAAAGAAAACTAAAACCAAATAAAATTTGGTTTCGGAAAGTATTACGTTGGAAAAATTTCGCTAGCAAAAACTGTGAGTGCTAGCAAAAACTGCGAGGATTGGTGCGAAATTTACGTTGGCCAATTTCGTTGCATGAATTTCCTACTACGAAATTGGCAGTCTTGCGGCGAAATTGGCCAAGGCCATTTCGCCTGCAGGAAATTCCTGCGAGCAAATTGGCCTTGGCCAATCGGACCTTCGGTGACGAAATTTTTCTATAGCGGATTTTTCGATCGCCGATTTTTATTTTATTTTTTATTTTTATTTTTTTATTTTAATTTTTATTATTATCTTTTTATTAACTTCACCATTTTTTTTATTAAAAATTATAAATAATAAATAATTAAAATAAATATTATTTAATTAAAATACCATAAAAATTATTTTGGGCTATATAAAAAAATATCGGACCGGACTAGGTCAAAAATTAAGGGTCTACACAAAGTTTGATGGAACCAAAAATCCTCACCTCCATGTGAAGCAATATATCACTACTATACAGTCTGCCCGAGCTACTAAGACTCAAACTCTAAGATATTTCATACTTTCATTGGACCCTGTTGTCCAAAATTGGTTCAACACCTTAGAGGAAAGTACTCAAAAAGATTGGGACATGTTGTACAAGGCTTTCATTCAACAATATGGGTACAATGTTGACCTGAAAGTAACCTTAATGGAAGTTGAGTCCATTAGACAAAGACCTAATGAGAATTTTGTGGACTATGTGAAAATATGGAGAAATAAGTCTGCTTTACTCAAGAAGAGGCCTGATGAATCTAATCAAATAAGGATGATTGTGAGAGGGGTGTTGCCTAGTCTTCATGAAAGGATGTCTCATATACTCATCCGGGAAAGGGAGAAGAGTCTTTTTTCTGCAAAACAAAATTATCAGCCTAGCAATCAAAGTACACAAAAGGGAGATGATGTCAATACAACTGGTCAAGCAAATAGAAGGCAGTTTTCAGATCTGGGGAAGCCTTTATCTTAGGTCTTCCACAAGCTACAAAAGAAGGGACTATTACAGCCATTGGCCCCTTGACCTTTACTGAATCCTTTACCCCCAAAATTTAATACTAAAGCCTTTTGTGAGTTTCATCGGACACAAGGATATGAGATAGACAAATGCTTGCGACTAAAACATGAGATCTAAAATTTAATTGACAGTGGTAAGCTGCCTGAGCCTGATAAGACCAGCACAAAAGACAATCCTTTGCCAAAATTCAACAGAGTGCCACCACCAGCAACCTTTATGGTAGGAAAAGGATTGGAAGAAGATTTTGTTTTATCATCCTTTTAAGATGGGGATATTGAAGATGTGACAGGAAAAGAAGCTTAACTCAACAAACTTTCCTTAGCTTGAATGTTGCTTTTCAATTTTGCTTTCTTTAATATTTAATTGGAACAATTATGTTTTTTTCAAATTTAAAAGTTGTTCGAATAAATTACTTTCATCAAAATTTTTGTTGGTCTTTGTTCATTTTGGTGCTCAACCAATGAGGAATCTAGCTTGATAATTCATGAATTAATATATTTATGCATCATGACTTGAATGACTTTACTAGGTGAGGGAATTGCTCTATAGCATTGAGTTCTGTATGCTTACTTAGAGAGGGCTCCTGCATAATTACCTTTGTCTAGGTCCTAATCAGTCTTAGAACATGCTTTGACAAACTTTTGAGGCAAAATTAAACTCTGCTTATTTATGGGAGAGATTATCTAGGCATTGTTTGAAAAGCCAACAACTAGTATCCACCCAATTAAATATCAATCCCTAGTTGTCCCTTTAAGCCTTCATAAAATTTTAGCTTTCTTTTCATTGGCTTACAAACCCCAACAACCTACCCTGAGCTGTTGTGATACTTTTGACAAGTCTTATGATCACTAAGTTGAAGAGGCAAGAAGATCAAAGAAAGGAATGAATAGTCAAGATCATAAGGATAGTTGATTTCTCAATACCATAAGGGTAGTTGAAGTTCACCTAATATCTTCAATCTATCAAAGGAGATTTATCCATTATTGGAAACCCAAGACAACTCCTTAAGAGCTAGAACCAAAAAAAAAAAAAGAAAGAAGAAAAGAAAAGAAGAAGAAGAAAAAAGAAGAAGAGAAAAAGAAAAAAAAAGACAATATAAAAAAAAGGAACGAAAAAAAGAAAGATAAAACCTAAAAAGGCGGTTCAGAAAGCCAATTGAGTTCTCTTTTACCTAAAACAGCAAAAGGCTTCCATTTGGTTTATAAGGATAGTTTGACTTGAAATGGTCCAACCCAACTAAAGATTCAATCAAAATAAGAAAAATAGGAGAAAGACCATCCAGTTCTTGAAAGTTCTATACTTGACAGCCCTACAAGGAAGAAGGACAAAATGATAAAATTAAGAAAAATAAAAAGAAAGAAAAGGGTGAAGAAGAAAAGAAATGAATTTGGGTACAAAACTTTTTTTTTACAATGGCAAAGACTATCCCAATCAAGATCTAGATTAATGCCAAAAAGATGGGAGAACTCTCAAAGCTCTATCTTTTTATGTTCCCAACTGTCTAAAGTTCCAACAAGAAATTTGTAGTGTGAGGATTTGTCCTTTGTGTCACACCAGCTCCAATCTCAAAATGGCCTTCACTTAAACCTGTGTCCCTTATAGACCCCATTTCAAGCCTATCAAAGACCTATTGATCTCTCTTGGTAGGTGGAGTCTATTAGTAGAGATAGTTTGAATAAGCATGCATATGAGATAAACAATATTTAAACTCAAATTTGACCTTGGGCCAAGTAATGTGTATGTGCCTATCTGAAGTGCAACAATTCTTGCTTAAATATTCCCGAGTTTAGTACGGTAACTAGGGTTGTGATGTTATAGATATGTTAAATTGGAAAATGAAGTCCTGAGGTACATTGACATTGATTTGGCAAAGCCAAAATTTGATTTCAAAATAAAAATTCAAAAAATAAAAAAAAGTGTTTTTATCACACGAAGCCTTCAAGTTAAGAGAAGTTTGTTGCACCATCAAAACTTGAAGAGTACATTGGGCAAAGGAAATGATTATTAGCAGGGTCATGAAGAAGCTACCAACTGACATGCTGAAACATAGTTTGAAATATCCCTGACTCTGCAACTTGGGGTCTCCACCACTCATATTTTCAACATCTCTATGATAAAAGCCATAAATGGGAAGCATCCTGTAATTCTTGTGCAAGAACTGAACGGCATCTGAAAGAAATCTGTGAGAGCATTTCAGCTAATAATCTTAGTCTGTTAGTCGATGGAACCATTGTAAGTATTATTCATGCATATCAAGCATATATGAGCATATCACATCACACTTTATTGTCTTGTATTGTCTATTCGTTGTGAAAGTTAACAGTAAATACTCTGCGAAGTAAAGAATCAAAAGAAGATATTGAATCAAGGGGCATGGAAAGCCTATTTACTTAAGGAAGCTTCAGTCGTTTTGCAAAAGAAGAAATACGTGTTTGTGTGAAGAGATAGACAAGACAAACATCAATTAGAGCCCGCATAGGAAAATAATGGGTTTGAGCCTACACAAGGGGCAAAGTTTCTCCTTTTCAATTTTTGAGATTATGCATGAACAAAATATTTTGAGACTCACTTTAAATATCTTTCCATGCATGGGGCAAGGAGAAGATATGAAGGCTAGCTAAAAAGGGCTGAATTTTTTGTTCATGCATAATTGATGAACAAGAAAAGGAATTCTCAAAAGAATAAAAAAAGAAACAGAGAAAATTATAATTCTCAAAAGAATGAATATGCAAAAGACAAAATATTAACATGGTTTCAATAAGTTTCCTAATTCAACTAGAATTTGTTTTAAGGATTGATTAATATTAGGTTTTTGAGTGAGGTTAGGGCCTATAAATAATAACGTTTTAGAGAAATGAACAGAGGAAGGGCTGCAAGGAATATTAACAAGGTCGACAATTAATATTAAGAGAGGTTAAAATAACAAAACACAAGAGATGGTAACAAACAGAGAAGATTAGCAGCAAGCATTCATCAATCATCAATCTATCAAAGGCAGCAATGTTGCCTTTGTTATTGTTCATCTATAAATCAATTTCATGGAACCGACTACGCAGGTTTGATCTTTAATCTTAAATTATTAATGCTCATAGTAGCTTCATTTCTTTGATTAATAAGAACATGCATGCAGTAACTTAATCTTTGAACGCAAAGTACCTTGATTTTTAAACATGCAGTAAATTGATCTTTGTTTCAATAACTTTAATCGTTTGCTTTAATTAACTCATTGATCAGTTGGTATTCATGACCCCACTTGCATGTTTCATAAAAAACTAAAAACTATCCAGTAGCTGTTGAGGATTTAGATTAATTATCAAAATCTATTCTTTTACTAAAACTTTAAGAACCGTAGGTTATTTTATTGAAACTCAAAACCTTAAACTATTTTTATCCAAAAGCTTAAACCATTTCATTATTAAACTCCAAAATATTGATTATTTTTCCAAAAACCTTAATTTATCTCTCCAAATCTAAAATTATTTTTAAGGCAGTAAGTTAAACCCTAAAAACCCTAATTCCAAACCTGAATTTGCAGTAAGTTAAACCCTAAAAAACCTAATTCCAAACCCTAAATTCTAAAGCCCTAGTTTCTAAGATCCTAATTTCAAAACCCTAATTACAAAACTCTAGTTTCTAAAACCCTAAGTTCCAAAACCCTAAGTTCCAAAAACCATATTCTAAGATGCAAATTATAAATTTATAAATTTATTACTTTATTTAATTTTATATTTGATTATGTAGTTTATTATATGTTTTGATGGTTGATTTATTTAATTTCAATCTTGATTTATTTAATTTACCATGGATGGATATTTTCTTTATTATTATGATTATTATTTGTTCGTATTAGTATTAAAATTGTTAGAGGTATGTTTCCACCTTGTGGGTACCTCATTAGTTAAGTATTATGTAATTTAAATTATTTTAAAGTTTTTGGACTAATGTAAAGGGCATGTTTCCACCTTTCGGTGGGTGTCGTATTTAATTTAGAGATGAACGATGTAAAGACATGTTTCCATCCTCGGATGGGTGTCCATTTATTTGTTTTGTTTGGACATTGCTTTAATTTTATTATAATGATGCTTTATTTTAATTGTTGCATGTAATATGGATAATATTGTTATACTTAAGAATTTTATAATATTAAGACCTACAAAGGAGGCCGGTTCTAATGAATAGGGTGTTATAGGGATGTTGGGCCATTTCTCACCTTCCCCACACGTACCTAACTTTCTGAACCCATTAAGGGGTTGGAGATTCCTTAGGAATCGATTCATCCACCCCTTTCTTTTCCCCGGCCCGTCCGGGTGGCAACTCCATTTTCTCCAGGCTTAGGCCCGTGTTCTCTAAGGCCCTGAGCCTAAACAGTGCCAAAGTTGCAAGAACTATTCCACCGGGAGTGGGAGCAAAATTCCCGGCTCACACATGCATTTCTTCTTTCTTTTGCAAAATTATTGTGGATTCACCAAGCAATGAGCCTTCCATGCCACCTGATTCCATGTCTTCTTTTGATTCTTTACTTCAAAAGGTGTTTGCTGTTCACTTTGATAAAGAATAGACAATACAATATAAGAAAATGCAATGTGATATGCTCAAGTATGCATGATATGCATGGATAATACTTACAATGGTTCCATTGACTCACAGACCGAGGTGATCAATTGAAGTTTTCTCATTGATTCATTCTAGATGCCTATTTAGATCTTTTGTTGGAAAGACAGAAGGCTCTGTATTTATGGCTTTTATCTTTAAGATGTCGAGGATATGAGTGGTGAAACCTTGAGTGGCCTAGTCAGAGATACATCCATTTCAAACTATGATTCAGCACGTCATTTGGTAGCTTCTTCAGAACCTTGCAAATAATTCTTTACTTTGCTAGTGTGTCCTTTGAGGTTAGACTGTTCAACATATTTTCCTTAACTTGAAGGCTTTATAAATTTTTTTTATAACAAGAAAATAAATTTTTTTTGTTTCTTTTTTTTAAAAAAAATCAAATGCTGACTTTGTCAAATCAATGTCATTGTACCTCAGGACTTGATTTTTCAAATTAACATATCTATAACATGACAACCCTAGTTACCATACTAATCTTGGGAATCATTTCTATTTGAGCAAGTACTATTGCACTTCGATAGGCATATACATATTACTTGGCCAGAGGTCTCATTGAGTTTGAACATTGTTTTATATCATATGCATGCTTATTCAAACTATCTCCACCAATAGACTCTACCTACCAAGAGAGATCAACATGTCTTTAATAGGTTTGAAACGGGGTCTATAAGGGACATGGGTTTAAGTGAAAGCCATTTTGAGATTAGAGCTGATGTGACACAGTGGACAAACCTTCACACTACAAACTGCTTGTTGGAACTTTAGATAGTTGATAGCATGAAAAGATAGAGCTTTGAGTGTTCTATCATCTTCTTGGCATTAATCTAGATCTTGATTGAGATACTCTTTGCCCTCACAAAAGGTTTGGTACCCAAATTCATTTCTTTTCTTCTTTTCCCTTTTCTTTCTCTTTATTTTCCTTACTCTTCCTTTTTCTTTCTATTTATTTTTCTTACTCTTCTCTTTCTTTAAGCTTTTTATCATTTTGTCCTTCTCCCTTGTAGGACTATCCAGTACAGGACTTTCAAGAACTGGATAGATTCTCTTTTTTCTTCAATTTTGATTGAATATTTGGTTAGGTTAAACCAATTCAAGTCAAACTATCCTTATAAACCAAATGGAAGCCTTTTGCTGCCTTAGGTAAAAAAGAACTCGGTTAGCTTTCTGAACCGTCTTTTTAGGTTTTATTTTTTTTCTTTTTCTTTTTTTCTTTTCTTTTTTTTCTTTCTTTTATTTTTCCTCTTTTTTTTGGTTTTAGCTCTAAAAGTGTTGTCTTGTTTATACCAACTTGTGTTTCTAATAATAGATGAGTGGAGTGACATAAATCTTCTTTAACAGGGATAAATCATTTGTTGTTTGATATTATCTTGATAGATTGAAAATATTAGGTGAACTTCAACTGCCCTTATGGTCTTGAGAACATCAACTATCCTTATGGTTTTGGCTATGCATTCCTTTCTTTGATCTTCTTGCCTCTTCCCCTTAGAGATCGTAAGACTTGTCAAAAGTATCACAACAGCTCAGGGTAGGTTGTCGGGGTTTGTAAGCCAATAAAAAGAAAGCTAAAATTTTATGAAGGCTCAAAGGAATGACTAGGGATTGATATTTAATTGGGTGGATACTAGTTGTTAGGTCGTCAAACAATGCCTAGATCATTTCTCTCTTAAATAAGCAAAGTTCAATTTCACCTCAAAAGTTTGTCAAAGTATGTTCTAAGATTGAATAGGACCTAGACAAAGGTAATTATGCAGGAGCCCTCTCTAAGAAAGCATACACAACTCAATTCTATAGAATAATTCCCTCACCTAGTAAAGTCATTTGAATCATGATGCCTAGATATGCTAATTTATAAATATCAAGTTAAATTCGTATCGGTTGAGCACCAAAATCAACAAAGATCAACAAAAAATTTTAATGCAAGTAATTTATTCAAATAACTTTAAATTTGAAAAACACGATTGTTCCATAAAACACCAAATAAATTAAATAAAATAAGAAAAACAAACAAGCCAAGGGAAGTTCATTGAGTTAAGCTTCTTCTCCTTTCATATCTTCAAAATTCCCATCTTGAAAGGATGATAAGACAAGATCTTCCTCCAATCCTCATCCTACAATGAAAGTTGATGGTGGTGGCACTCTGTTGAACCAATGCAGAGGATTACTTTTGGTATTGGGCTTATCCGGCTTAGGAAACTTTCCATTATCAATTAAATTCTGGATCCGATGCCTCAACTTCATATAGTTGTCCATTTCATGTCCAGGCCTTTGATGGAATTGGAAAAATGCATTAGTATCAAAGCTAGGTGGAAGAGGATTATCAAAGTTAGGTGGAAGAGGATTAGGCAAAGGACGAGGAGTCAAGGGTTGTAACAATCCATTCTTTTGTAGATTATTGAGAACCCAAGATAGTGGCTTCCCTAATTTCATTAATTGCCTCATTCCTCCTTGACTAGTGGCATTAACATAAACTTCTTTTTACGTCTTTGATTGCCTGACTGGTAATTCCCTTTTTCATTCCTTCTTATTGAAAAGCGATTCTTCTTCCTTTCCCATTCTTTAATTTATAGACTTGCTTGGAGAAGATCTTTGAAATCCCTTATAAGGGTGTGAGACAGCCTCCACGAAGTTTAGGCAGGATGCCTCTGACTATCATTATGATCTGATCTGATTCATCGGGCCTCTTCTTGAGCAAAGCCACCTTGTTCCTCCATCTCTTCACATAGTCCATAAAATTCTCATTTGATTTTTGCCTAATGGTTTCCCCCTCCATCAAGGTAACTTCCAACTCGACATTGTACCCATACTGCTGAATGAAAGCCTTGTACAATATGTCCCAATCTTTTTGAGTACTTTCCTCTAAGATGTTGAACCAATTATGGACAATAGGGTCCAATGAGAGCATGAAATATCTTAGAGTTTGAGCCTTAGTGGCTCGAGCAAATTATTGCATGGCAGTGATGTACTGCTTCACATGGAGATGAGGGTTTCTAGTACCATTGTACCTAGCGAAGGAAGGCATCTTGAATTTATAAGGGACCTCCTCATCTTGTTTAAATAGTTTGTCAATATCAGACATCTCTTCAGTTTTCAGCTTCTCTTTAAACTTCTTTTCCAGATCAATAATCATCTTTTCAACATTTGAAGTTTCAGTTTTCTCCACAATTGATCTTTCAATGACCTTTGGTTCCTTCTTCTTGTCTTAAGGATCTTGGAAGTATTGAGCCCAATAGTCATCATCATCAATGATCACCTTATCATCATCAAAAGCCACTTCACTAACCTTAGCCTCCCCTTTGTCCTTTGGCTTCTTGGTGCTCATGGATGCTTCGGCATTGTTCCCTAAAATTGCAACCAATTGATTCTTCATGGTCTCGGCTAGGGCCTCCTTTATTTCTTCCATCTTAGCATTGAAGGTGTCATCCACCATTCTTTGAATTTGTTCAAGCTATATTACTTTTGGTGAGAAAGTAATTGAGTCGCTGCTAGATTCTTTGTCTCCGGTATAGGTTGGATCATCGTAAGCTTTTGAACTATCATAATCTAGGGCTGCGAGCCAAAAGGGATTAATAATATGTCATACAAGAGTACGAATGCATGTATGCATGTATGCATAAACAATAAACAAACAAGAGATAATTAGGACATTCCTTCCAACCTTATAACTTCCACACATGAATGGCGAGTCTCTTTTCCTAGGTAATATGGTTAACAAAATACCACCATAGGGTATCTTATTTTTGAATATTTCCCTCGGACATTTTAACTAATAGTTATATTTAAAAATGGAAATAAGTTCATGATAATTCTCATTAATTAGGTTTTAATCCATTCAACCAACTATAGTAGCTTTTATGCTAAATTGGATTAAAACTAAATTAAGAGGTTTATTATAAATAGATTTCTCACTTGAAAAAGTAACTAATGATTCATGCCAAAAACAAGCCCTTGGTTAATAACTTTTAATATAAACTAAGCTCATAATTTATTTTTGGTATTTCATAATTGACCTAAATAACTTGCAAGCTTTTTTAAAGGTTGGATGAAAATAATTTTGTTTCTAAGCCCATTGTAAAAAGATTTTTAGAAAAAATAGATTTTGGGCTTTGTATTTGAGTCATGAGAAAAGAATTTTTGATTTGGTTTTTAGAAAAAGTTTTATGTCCAAAGACCATTTTTAAAAGTTTTGAAAATAGCTTTGGTCTTTTGGACTTTAAAGAAAAATTTATTTTGAGTTTACAATGTACTTAGGTCATATTAGAAAAAGAACAAATCAAATAATCCATGATTTAAGCTAAGATAAATTAACCACAGTGAAACAACAAGCATTTAGGGTAAAAATCTAAGAAAAGTAACTAGGCCAATTACATGAGCTTCAGTCTTTAGGTTAAAAGGCTTAGGTTCCCATAGCAAGTATATACCAAAAGGTACAAGGATATGAGTGGTTATGCCATGCTCGATCTCCATACCTTGAGTGAAAGTATGGTATCCCTTATATAACATAACACGGATAAAACGAACATCCTAACTCACGCACACGATGCAATCTAATATGATGCAATGGATAATATCATGATAAGAAATAATAGAATAATATAAAGACCAACGAAATCAACTTCTCTTATTCCCATTGGAGTTGCCACTGTGAGCAAGGATTTTTACCCCCACTCCCAGTGGAATGGTTCTTGCGACTTTGGCACTGTTTAGGCTCAGGGCCTTAGAGAACATGGGGGTAAGCCTAAAGAAAAATGGAGTCACCACCCGGACGGGCCAGGAAAAAGAAAAGGGTGGATGACTCGATTCCTAAGGAATCCCCAACTCCCTAATGGGTTCAAAAAGTTGGGTACGTGCGGGGAAGGTGAGAAATGGCCTAGCACACCCACAACGCCTGGTTTATTAGAACCAACCTCCTTTGCAGGTCTTAATATTATAAAAATCTTACGTATAACAATATTATCCATATTACATGCAACAATTAATGAGACATCATTATATTAAAATCAAAGCATTGTCCAAAAAAAAATAAATGGACACCCATCCGAGGATGAAAACATGTCCTTACATCATCCATGTCTAAAACTAAATAAGTCACCCAGCGAAAGGTGGAAACGTGTCCTTTACATTGGTCTAAAATATAAAATAAATTTAAATTACATGATACTTAATACATGAGGTACCCAACATATGGAAACATCCTCTAGCAAGGTTTTGAAATCAAAACAATTTAATAGAAGTAAACAAACATTCATCATAAATAAATTATTCATCAAAGATATCAAACAACAATCAAAATGTATAATAAACATTCATCTAATTTGTATAAAATAGTAAATATATAACTTTAGGGTTCATGCATCAATTAGGGTTTCTTGGGTTTTATGTTTAACAATTAGGATTTTGCATATACTAGTTTAATTATTTGAGAAATATTTTAAAGAAATATCATGGCTTCTGGATGTTTGAATATAAAGATTAGATTTGAAATAAATTAGGGTTTGAATCTAAAGAATGGATGTTTTGGATTTAGGGTTTCAAAAGTTGTATGAAAATAATATTAAAATTTAGGGTTTAAATGAATAAGATTGAAAATCATGAAAATTGGTTTTTAGATTAGGTATTTGAAAAAATAAGCTATTGTGATTTAAAAAAAAAATAGATTTGGTTAGGGTTTTAAGAAAATAGATCATTGTGGCTTTAGAAAAGTGTAATTTAGGGTTTTAGATTTTGAAAATATGTGCTACGAGTATTAAGGCATTAGGGTTTTAAAAGAAATAGTTTTAGGGTTTCAAATAGAGTTTGGATGGTAAGTAGAATAATTGATCAAATTATATGATGAAACAATTAATCCAATTTGATGAAGCTACTGTAAACATAAACAAAGAAATAGAGATTCAAACCTCCATTGTTGGTTCCACCACAGTCTTTGAATTTTGGTTGAATAATAATAAAGACAATGTAGGCTGCCTTTGATAGAGTGTTTGTAGTTTGCTGCCTCTTGATCTTTCAAGCTTGAGATTGGCCAAAAAAATCCAAAAGTCTAAGGTCAAGTAAAAAATTTTACCTCCATTCTGTGTCTTTAATGTGGTATTTCTAAGAAAAATTCATAAACCTAATCCTAATTGGCTAAAAAAAATAAAAACCTTTTAGGAAATAAAATTAAAAACCAAGTAGAATAGGTTTTGGCAAAACCGCGTGCGGGCCGGGCGTGCAAAAGTGTGCTGGCAAAAAAATTACTACAAGTAGTGGGCGCGGACCAGCCAGTTTGCCGCATGAAAACCCTACAACAAATTGGCCTATGGCCATTTCACCGCAGATTGCCAATTGGTCTTCGGCGACGAAAAATTTTCGTCACCAATTCTTTCGTCGTCAATTTTTTTTATTTTTTATGTTTTATTTTTATTAAAAATAACTATTAAATATTATAAGTAAAAAATACCATAAGAATTATTTTGGATTGTTATAAAAAAAATATCGGACTAGATTGGGTCAAAAATTTAGGGTCTACACTGCCAGTCCCAGAAAACTATGAACCTCGATAACAGTTGTGGGCTGTGACCAATTTGTAACAACTTCAACTTTTTTAGGATCCACCATAATGTCATCCTTAGTAACAACATGTCCCAAAAAGCTCACATTATCTAGCGAAAATTCACAATTGGAAAACTTGGTATACAATTGATGATTCCTTAGAGTCTGTAATGCCATTGTAAAATGTTGTGCATGTTCTGCTGGTGATCTAAAATATATCATCAATAAACATGATAACAAAATGATCTAAGAATGGCTTGAGCACCCTATTCATGAGATCCATGAATGTAACTGGTGCATTAGTGAGTCCAAAAGACATTACAAGAAACTCGTAATGACCATACTGAGTTTTGAATGTCGTCCTAGTTATATCTTCCCTGTTGATCATTAACTGATGGTACCCTAAGCGAAGATCAATTTTTAAGAAACACCAAGCACCCTGAAGTTGATCAAACAAATCATTAATTCTAGAAAGAGGATACTTATTCTGTACTGTGACCTTGTTTAACTATCTTTAATCAATGTAAAGGTAGATAGTATGATCCTTCTTCTTCATAAATAACATAAGAGCACCCTAGGACGAAGTACTAGGTTGACTGAATCATTTATCTAAAAGATCCTACAATTGTTCTTTGAGTTGCTTTAACTCTACAAAAGTCATCTTATATGGCGGCATAAATATGGGATTCATTCCAAGAACTACATCAATACATAACTATATCTTCTTTTTAGGAGGCAATCCTAGAAGTTCTTCATGAAAAAGATGTAGAAATTCATTCATTACTAGCACATTCGTTAAATTTTCAACATCTATAGAGATATCTCTGACGACTGCTAAATACCCTTGACATCTGTGATACAACATCTTTCGGGCACTAATGATTGAAATGAGGCTATATGGAATAGTATTTTTATCCCTTATAAAAGAAAATCCTAAATCACCCGATATTTGGAAGTTGACCTCTTTGTTGCAAATTCGAGAGTGGTATAATTAGTTGACAGCCAATCCATACCATGAATTACATCAAATTCTATCACATTAAGGAAATTCAAATTAGCAGGTAAAATTCTTCCTTCTACTAAAATTGGACAAGATAGAAAGACTATATTTACCAATATGAAATTGCTCAAAGGAGTTGCAATAGATAAGGGACACTCCAAACATGTAGGTATTATGTTAAGTTTTACTATAAATCTAGAGGACATAAAGGAGTGTGTAACACCCAGATCTATCAACATGTGTGCCTTTAAAGAATATATAGAAAGATTGCCTACCATGACTACATTTGAAGCCTGAATATCCTAGTGGGTAAGGGTGAAAACTTGAGCCTATCCCTGATTATGAACTTTGGTTAAATATCCTAAGCTCTGATTTTGACTCTATCCTCTACCCTACATCCAAAACTATAGCCCTGCTGGCCACTCATCCATCCCCTAGACTAAGATGGAAAAGGTGTTTGCATAGGTTGGCCCATACTACCCGTGGAACCCTGAGTGAACCCCTGATTAGATGTTCTCTATCCTCCTGATAAGGGACAATTCCAAGAAAAATGACTTGGTTAGTCATGTCCAAAGGAAACATTTGATCCTTGAAAACATTGCTCATATGGAGCTTTACCACATCTAACAAAAGTAGAGGTGCCTAAATCAGAGCCTAATGCACTACTACTACTATAAACTCATCGACCATGTCTGGAACCACAATTAGTTTTGCCTTTATCACTAAAGGAATTTTATAACCCTAAAGTATGAGTGACCATCTTGAAGGTACCAATAGGACAAAAAACGTTATGAGTGCCCATCTTGAAGGTACCAATAGGACAAAAAAAGTTATGAGTGCCCTGACTTCCATATCGAATAGGTCCTCTAGATCTCTTTTTCTTTTCCTCTAAGGTGAATTCTATGTCACGGGAAGTATCAACTAACTCATTCAAAGGTCAACCCTGACATCCACTGAGTAAAGAGGTGCAGTCATTACCCAAGGCCCTGACATATCTAAACTTCTTAAGCTCATCATCTGCTACCATAGTGGGAACAAACCTACAAAACCCCAAAAATTTGGTGGTAAACTCTACCAATAAAGTGTGTTCATTTTTTCTTAGACTCTCTAATTCTATCATTTTTCGGTGCATAAATCCTGGAGGAGCAAACCAAGATAGAAATTTTTTTTTTGAAAATGATCCCAAGTCATCTCTTGATATCGGGGTCATATGTAGTCTTTATACCATGCATGTGCAGGACCCTCAAGCCTTTAACCAGTAAAATATATGGATCTAGAATCTGTACAGCCCAACTCCATACAAATTTCTTGAATATTATGAAGGAAGTCATGAGCTTGTGAGAGGGGATTTTTGCCCCCACTCCCGGTGGAATGGTTCTTATGACTTTGGCACTGTTAGGCTCAGGACCTTAGAGAACACGGGCTTAAACCAGAAGAAAATGAATTTGCCACCTAGACAAGCTCAGAAAGAAGAAAGGGGTGGATGACTCAATTCCTAAGTAATCCCCAACCCTATAATGGGTTCGAAAAGTTGAGTATGCATAAGGAAGGTAAGAAATGGCCCAACACCCCCATAATGCTCGATTCATTGGAACTGACCTCCTTTTCAGGTCTAAATATTATTAAATTCTTAAGTATTATAATATTATCCATGCTACATGCAAATTAAAATAAATAAATATTCATTCGCATTGAAATCAAACAAATAAATAAATGGACATCCATCAATCGATGAAAACATGCCCTTAAAAATTTTCAAATGTCCACAAAAAGAAAATAAAGTAAATAAAATGGGACACCCATCATAGGTCGAAACATGCCCCTTACATCAATCCAAAGCCTTTGAAATAGACTAAATTACATAAACTAAATAAACAAGGCACCTATGCTTGATGGAAACATGCCTTTTACAATGCCCTTTAAAAATGCATATAAATCTAAGAAAAGTAATAAAGCAAGGAAAAAATAATACAACACATATAAAAATAAATGAATAATTAAAAAAGAAAATAAAAAAACACATCTTAATCTTATCCTATTAAGGAAATATAGTACGCTACTACAAGGATCGCGCCTATGGTGATCCCGTTAACCGGTTAGCAGGAGGAGGTCAAGGGGGCAGCACCCCTTGAGGAGGATCGAAGGTAGTGACCCCAAAAGGTAGATGGTTTAAATGATATGGTTTTGTTGGGGAATTATGTTTTCTATGCAAACTAGGTTTTTATATTTAAAGAAATTAAGGGTTTTTAGGGTGTTAAAAAACCATTAAAGTTTTAGGATTTTATAAAAATATAATTAGGGTTTTTGTTTTAAAAAACAGATTTAAGATTTTCCTTTTAAGAAATAGAATTAGGGGTTTTGGCTTTAAAAAAATATGATTAGGGTTTGGAAAGTTTGGAAAAATAGATTGGGGTTTCAAAATTGGAAAACTATTTAGGGTTTGAAAAATCTTAGTTACTGTAAACTTTCAAACTATTTGAACAAGTGATTTTTGATAAACATCAATATGGAGTATGGCTTACTAGACATGTTTAATCTAATGGTAGTGTATTGATGAACATAAATTGAATGTATCTAAGTTACTAGAACTATTAGATTACTGGAATAAATATGATCAATATAAAGAAACATGATCAGAACTCATGCTGAGTTTTGATCAAAATTAGTTTAAAGGACGTACTTTCATTTGTTGGTTTCACCAATAATTAAATGTTGATCCAAACTGTATACTCGTAATACTATTGAATCTTGGTAGAGTAGACTAAAGACAGTGTGCTACTGCCTTATGGTGTAGTGTTTTGGTTTGTGTTTGTTAATGGTTGTTGCTCAACTCTCTGTCTTGCATCCATACTGGCTGCTAGGGTTTTTCTTCTTATTGATTGTTGATCACGTTGCCTCATGTTGCTCAATCCTTATTGCTCTTTTGATTGTTCTTGCTTATTGCTGCTTAAAAAGTCCCTCTCTTTATGCCTTTAATTATATATTTATAGACAAAATAATGACTTAACCCTAAACCTAATATGTTAATCCGTGCTTGAACTGAAGTGCAGTTTGATTAGGAAATTAAAATTTCTCAGCTAAAATCTCAAAATAATTTAGTGTCATGTCAATCTAGTGTGCCAGATTGATATGGGCTAAGGCCATGTCTATTTGGTGTGCTAGATCGACTTGAGCTTTTGGCTCATGTCTTTCTAGGTAACTAGATTGACATGAGCTTTGGCTTATGTCAGTTTGGCAACCAAATTGACATGAGCCATGCTCATGTCAACCTGGGCCCTCCAGACCGACATGAGCAGTGGCTCAAGTCGCCTAGGACTGTCCCGACTCAAATTAGTCTTATATTTTTAGTTACTGGACTGCACAGTTTTAATTTGGGTCAAACAAATTTAATT
Source organism: Garcia nutans (assembly GCA_947685225.1). Classification (NCBI taxonomy): domain Eukaryota; kingdom Viridiplantae; phylum Streptophyta; class Magnoliopsida; order Malpighiales; family Euphorbiaceae; genus Garcia; species Garcia nutans. The sequence continues at coordinate 26,815,904 of CANTUV010000044.1, forward strand.
TTTGTGCTATATAAAATTAATCAGTTGAATTTATGCCTTTCAAAATCGAACTGACCTATTTAAAAGATGTAAATTAGGTTTAATTCTTTAAAGTCAGATCAAATTTATTTTGGCATTCTTTAATTAGGACCACAGAAACTTAGTGCAAAAATTAAGGGTCTACAGTTTGCTCCCTGCTTGAACGATCTTGTATTGATTCAGAGAGTAAAAACCAACATGACTTTTGAATTAATTTTGGGAAAAATGAATTGGGCGCTTGAGCCGATGCTAGATTTTGGGTTCTTGACCTGATACTAGATTCAGGCTCTAGACCCAAGTTGGTTTGGGTACTTGTACTCAAAACAAGATTAGTTGGATTCTGGACCCGAAACTGGATTTGATTTGGATTCTATACCCTAGATGGTTTGGGTTCTGGACTGGGATTGAGTTTTGGACTCGAAAAAGATTTGGGTTCTAGATCTGAAGAGGTTTGGGTTCTAGACCCAGATTGAGTTTTGGACTCAAAAATAGATTTGGGATCTGGACCTGACGTGATTTGTATTTTAGACTCGGATTGGGTTCTATACTTGAGAAATATTTGGGTTTTGTACCTGAAAATGATTTTGGTTCTGGACCTATATTTGTTGTGTTCTGGACTCGAGGTTGGTTGGGTTCTAGACCCGAGATTGGATTCAACTGACCTTCTATCAGTTGAGAGTTTTGGCTTTCTTCTAGCCAAACTATTTTAGCTCTTCTAGCTAGAGTAACCTTCTATCTGTCAAGGGTTCTGGCTTCCTTCTAGCCAAACAATTTCAGCTCTTCTAGCTGTACAGGCCTTCTATTATTCGAGAGTTCTAGCTTTCTTCTAGCAAAACAATTTCAGCGCTTCTAGCTATATTGACCTTCTATTAGTTAAGGGTTCTAGCTTTCTTCTAGCCAAACAATTTTAGCTCTTCTAGCTATACTGACCTTCTATCAGTCAAGGATTTTGACTTTCTTCTAGCTAAAACATTTTAGCTCTTCTAGTTGGACTGACCTTCTATCATTCAAGGGTTTTGGCTTTCTTCTAGCCATTGATCCATCCTTCAATGGATTGACTTCAACTCTTCTAGCTGGACTGACCTTCTATCATTTGAAACTATGTGCTTTCTTATAGCCGGTTGCTTCAGGTCTTCCTTTTCATAATGGATCTTCATCCTTGAATATTGGGTCTTCAACCTTCAAAATGGATCTTCATCCTTTGGATAGTGAGTCTTTACCCTTCAAAATGGAACTTCATCCTATGGACAGTGGGTCTTCACCATTCAAAATGGATTTCTTCCTTGGACATTGGGTCTTCACCCTTTAAAATGGATCTTCATTCTTGGACATTGTCTGCATTGGCTTTAGTTCTTTTATTTTTGGTATTTTTATTCTTTTAGGGTTCTTACTTTCTTCTTATGTTATACCTTTTGAAAAAATTTCAGCTATTTTTAGCTAGCCATCATATAGTTATCTTATCCTCTCTTTGCCCCTATATGGTAACATATTAAAAGTGAGTTTGCAAATATTTTGTACATGCATAAAATGAAGAATCAAAAAGATGAAGTTTGCCCCTGTCTAGGCTCAAACCAATGATTTTTTCCCTTACAGGTTCTAATTGATTTTTGTGTTTTGTCTCATTCTTTGCTTAAGCTTGCATCTCATTTTTCTTTTTCAATAGCCCTTTCATGCCCCTTGATTCCATATCTGCTTAGGTATATGCTTTTCAAAGAATAGGCAACACAAGACAACAAAATGCAATGTGATATGCTCATATATGTGTGTGTGCATGATATGCATGAGTGATACTTAAAGTGTTTTTATTAACTCACGGACTGATGTGATCAACTGAAGTTATCTGATTGGTTCCTTCTAAATGCTCGTTCTGGTCTTGCATTAGAACAATAAAAGACTTCTCATCTATGGGTTTTATCTTTAACATGAAATCATGAGTAGTGGGGCCTAAGCAGCACAGTTATATAATCAAGAATCATTTATTTTAACATATTTGATTGGCGACTTCTTCATGACCTTGTAAGTGATCCTTTCATTAGCCCACTTTTGCCCAATAATATGTCCTTTCACGTTCGACAGTTGAACACATTTCCCTTAAATTGAAGGGTTATGCAACAAGAAAATAATTTTTTAAAATCAAATGTTGACTTTGTCAAATTAACCTCAATTTACCCCAGGACTCGACTTTTTCCCAAATCAATATATCTATAACATGATAATCCTAGTTACCATAATAAACTCAAGAATCATTTACATTTAATCAAGAACTGTTGCATTTTAGATAGGCACATACACATTACATAGCCAAAGGTCTAATTGAGTTTTAATATTGTCTATCTTATATGCATTCTTATTCAAATAATATCCACTAATAGACTCTACCTACCAAGAGAGATTAACAAGTCTTTAATAGGCTTGAAATATCTATAAGGGATATGGTTAAATGAAGGCCATCTTTGAGATGGAGCTGATATAACACTGCTGATAAATCTTCACACTACAATCTTCTTATTAGAATTGTATACTGTTAGTGGTTCCATTTTAACCTTCTGGGCATCACTTTCATCTTCCATCTTCATGAAAATACAAAACTTGAATGCCCTTCCATCTTCTTAGTAGGAATTTGGATCCAATCAATACTATCTTGATCATTAGTCCACCATTTTTCTTTCTATCCTTTTCCCTTTTTGGAATATCAAGTCTGAGACTTTCAAGTTGGTGGACCTGGAATTGTATCGGTATAAAATGAAAGATGGTCTTTCTCTTGTTTCTCTGATTTTATTTGAGTCTTTAGCTAGATTGGACCAATTCAAGTCAAGCTATCCTTGTAAACTATGTATAAGTCTTCTGATGCTTAAGGTAAGAAGGAACTCGATTGGCTTTATAAACTAATTTTTAGGGTTTTCTTTTCTTCTTCCCTTTTTTCTCTTTTCCTTTTCTTTTTTTCCTCATTTTTCTTTTCTTTTCTTTTCTTTTTTTATTTTGCCCTAGTTCTAAGAGAGTTGTCTTATTTGTACCATAATGTGCTTCTGACTATGAATAGGGTGGGATGAGTTTGCTTCAACAAGGATAAATCCTTTGTTGCCTTGACAGATAGGAGATATTAAGTCCAATTTAGGTAAACTTCAAATATACCTTATGGTTTTGACTTTACATCGTCTTACTTGATCTTCTTACCCCCCTTTACATCAGCTATCATTAGACTTGTCATAAGTGTCACAATAGCCCAGGGTAGGTTATCAAGGTTCACAAGCCAATAAAAGCAAGCTAAAAAAAATTTCACGGAGGCTCAAAGGGACAAACTAAGGATTGATGTTAACATGGGTAGATACTAGTTGTTGGCTTACAAATTAATGCCTAGATCATTTCTCTCTTCAATAAACAGAGTTTAATTTTGCCTCAAAAGTTCATCAAAGCATATTCTAAGATCAGCTAGGACCTAGATAAAGGTAATTATATAGGAGCCCTCTCTAAGTAAGCATACACAACTCAATGCTATGAACAATTCCATCGTCTTGTAAAGTCGTTCGAATCATGATGCATAGATACACTAATTCATGAATATCAAGCTAGATTCTGTAGACCCTTAATTTTTGATCCAGTCCAGTCCAAAGTTTTTAAAACAGTCTAAAATAATTTTTGCAGTATATATTATTTATTTTAATATATATTATTTATTTTGATAATATAATATTTATTCTACATAATATTTATTATTTATTTATAATACTTATTTTATTTATTATTTGTTATTCATTTAAATACGATATTTATTTTACTTTTCATTTATTATTTATTTATTTTATTTATTCTTTACTAATTATATTTATTTTTAAATATATAAATAAAAAATAAAAAAATCGGTGATGAAAGAATCGGCGACGAAAGCTGTAAGCGCAACGAATTGGCTTGGGACAATTCGCTATAGGCTTTGCCTATAGTGAAATGAGCTCCAATCTCACAGCAAGCATGTCTTGCTCATCAACCTGCAGTGCCCGCATGCCAAGCAGCCTTGCCAGCTAACGGCAATTATCATAGGCCCAGCAACATAGCCTGCAAAAACCTTATTTTACTTGGTTTCCTTAATAGTTTTTAATTTCCTTAACATACTAGGTTTTTTTTTTTCTTTTAATAGCCTATAAATACTGCATTAAAAATACACAAAGAGGGGGATTTTGGATGAAAGAATTATTCGGATTTTTTCTTAGCAATTGATTTAGGGACTAGATTTTGGAAATTTTAAAACAACAATAAAACAACAATCAAGCAACAATAAGTAATTAAGGTAGCAAGCAATCTTCTGCCATGGTGTTAAGCTCGGCCAAGAATTTTATCATTAATTTTTGGTGGAGTCTTCAAAAGTAGGTGTATCTCTTTAATTTTATTTTTAAAAATTAATTATCATCACAGTAGCTCACTCTTTTAAAACATCTAAGTTTTTAGCCTTATTTTCATAAGTTTTAATCTATTTAATTCAAACCCTAATCACTCTTTAAAACCTAAATCTCAAGCTTTACCTTCTTAAAACTTAAAATTCCAATTACCTTAAAACAAAAAAAAACCCCTAATTAGTTATCTTTTTACTTGATTGTTAAAGTAGCTTAGCTTTAATTAAATTGTATTAATAATTATGTTGATCGCATGTAGTATGGATAATATCATATTAATTAGGAATTTTATAATATTGAGACCTGAAAAGGAGACCGGTTCCAATGAACCGGGCGTTGTGGGGGTGCTGGGTCATTCTCACTTTCCTCACACATACCCAACTTTTCGAACCCATTAGGGGGTTAATCCACCCCTTTCTTTTTTCTGGCTTGTCCAGGTGTGACTCTATTTTCTTTGAGCTTAGGCCCGTGTTATTCAAGGCCCTGAGCCTAACAATGCCAAAGTCACAAGAACCATTCCACGTGGGAGTGGGGGCAAAAATCCCTGCTCACAGTGGTGACTCCACTGGTGATAAGAGAAGTTGATTTCGTTGGTCTTTTTATTATTCTGTTCTTTCTTATCATGATATTATCCATGAGTTAGGATGCCCGTGTTACCCATATTTTCACTCAAGATATGGAGATCGAGCATGGCATAACCACTCATAGCCTTGTACCTTTTGGTATATAGTTGCTATGGGAACCTAAGCCTTTTAACCCAAAGACTAAAGCTCATGTAATTGGCCTAGTTACTTCCCTTAGGTTTTTACCCCAAATGCTTGTTGTTTGACTATGGTTAATTTATCTTGGTTTAAATCATGGATTATTTGGTTTGTTCTTTTTCTAATATGACCTAAGTACATAGTAAGCTCAAAATAAAATTTTCTTTAAAGTCCAAAAGACCAAAGCTATTTTCAAAACTTTTCAAGATTGTCTTTGGACATAAAACTTTTCTAAAAAAAAATTAAAAATTATTTTCTCTTGACTCAAATACAAAGCTTAAAATCCATTTTTTCTAAAATATTTTTACAATTGGCTTAGAAACAAAATTATTTTCACAACCTTTTTAAAGAGCTTACAAATATTTAGGTCAATTATGGAAATACTACAAATCAATTGTGAGCCTAGTTTATACTAAGAATTATTAATCATGGGCTTATTTTTGGCATGAATCATTAGTTACTTTTTCAAGTAAGAAATCTATTTATAATAAACCTCTTAATTTAGTTTTAATCCAATATAGAATAAAAGCTGCTTTAGTTGATAGGATGGATTAAAGCCTAATTAATGGAAATTATCATGAACCAATTTTCATGTTTGAAAATATAACTATTTGTTGAAACGTCCGAGGAAATTATTCTAAAACAAGATATCCTATGTTGGTATTTTGTTAACCATATACCTAGGAAAAGAGACTCGCCATTCGTGTGTGGAAGTTATAAGGTTGGAAGGGAAGTCCTAGCTATCTTTGTTTATTGTTTGTACATACATGCATACATACATTTGCATCTCATGTCATTGATCCTCTCTGGCTCACAGCCTTAGATTACAACAGTTCAAAAGCCAATGACAATCCGAACTACACTGGTGATGAAGAATCCAGCAATAACTCAGTTAGCTTCTCCCCAAATGCAATAGAACTTGAACAAATTCAAAAGATGTTGGATGATGCCCTTGTAGTTAAGATGGAAGAATTAAAGGGGGCCCTAGGTGAGATCATGAAAAGTCAAATGGCTGCAATGTTTGGGAACACTGCTGAAACATCTGTAAGCACTAAAAAAGACAAGGAAAAGGCTAAAGTTGGTGAAGTAGCTTTTAATGATAACAAAGTAGTCATTGATGATGACGACGACTGGGCTCAATACTTTCAAGATCCTCAAGATAAGAAGAAAGAGTCGAAGGTTGTTCAAAGATCAGCCATGGAGAAATTTGAAACTTCAGATGTTGAGAAGTTGATTATTGACCTGGCAAAGAAGTTTGAAAAGAAGATGAAAACCGAAGAAATGTTCGAGGTTGACAAATTGTTTGAGCTAGATGAAGAAGTTCCATAAAAGTTCAAGATGCCATCCTTTGCAAAGTTTGATGGAACTAGAAATCCTCACCTCCATGTGAAGCAGTATATCACTGCTATACAGTCTGCCCAAGCTAATAAAGCTCAAACCCTAAGATACTTCATGCTCTCATTGGATCCCGTTATCCAAAATTGGTTCAATACCTTAGATGATGGCACTCAAAAGAGTTGGAATATGCTATACAAGGCCTTCATCCAATAATATGGATACAATGTTGAATTGGAAGTTACTCTAATGGAAATGGAGTCCATTAGACAAAGGCCGAACGAGAACTTCGTAGACTATGTGAAGAGGTGAAGGAATAAGGCTGCATTGCTCAAGAGAAGGCCTGATGAATCTGATCAAATTAGAATGATTGTGAGAGGGGTGTTACTTAGCCTTCACAAAATGATGTCTCATACACTCATTCAAGATTTCAAGGACCTTTTGCAAGTTGGTCTACAAATTGAAGAGTGCGAAAGAGAGAAGAACCTCTTTTCAGCGACACTACAAGGAAAATTGAATCAGACAACGCTTTCTGGCTGTTGTCTGATGAAGACAAAAATCGTTGTCTATTGAAGCAATGTCTGATAGCATTTCAGACAACGGTTTTAAAACCGTTGTCTGATGTAGGTTTGCACAACGGTTTTTAATTTTATCAAACAATGGTTTTTGGCCGTTGTCTGATGATGGTTCAGACAACGGTTTCTAATTTTTCAGACAACGGTTTCTAAATTGTCAGACAACGGTTTCTAAATTTTCAGACAACGGTTTTTAACCGTTGTCTGATGAAGGTTTAGACAATGCTTTTTGACCGTTGTCTGATGAAGACAAAAACTATTGTCTATTGAGGCGATGTCTGATAGCATTTCAGACAACGGTTTTTAACCGTTGTCTGAAGATGGTTTCCACAATGGTTTTTAGTTTTATCAGACAACGGTTTTTAACCGTTGTTTGATGAAGGTTTAGACAATGCTTTTTGACCGTTGTCTGATGAAGACAAAAACCGTTATAAAAAGACACTAAATACAATGGTTAATTAATCTAAAACCGTTGTAGAATGACGCTAAATACAACGGTTAATTGTTGTGGCACACTGAATATTAGACAATAGTTTCAATGTTCATTTTCATTTCACCACCATTGTCTGTTAAACTGTACATTATACATATAAGACAACACTTTACAATGAAGGATTGCAAATTTGGAAATAAAAAAACCTCCACAAATTCAACCATTCAACATATTAACAAACTTAAAAAAAAATCAACACTGTACATATATCACTGAATTATACTATTAACTTCAACTTGAATGACGCTTCATGAAATATTTGGCGAAGTCAATCCTAATCTCGTTGATGTCGACATCACTATACTCCAAGTTGCCTCTGCGTATCCACTGAAAAATGAATCAAATTTTGGTTAGTCACATGTGGTAAATACAAAACTATTATATAAAAAATGAAAATAATTAAAATTCTCACCTTAGCTGCAAACTGAAGCTCCTTGTCATAACAGATTTCCTTCATGTACCTCATGACAAAGAGGCCGCAGTCCGTGGCCCCTTTCTGCACAGAATTTCTCCACCCTTTTGTTTATACTAATTGTACCCCAAAAATGAAGTATAATTTTTCTTTTCCTTCTCAGAATTTCTCCACCCTTTTGTTTATACTACTAGTAAAAAAGTTGCTACTATACTTCATTTTCCTTATTTTAATTTCTTCTACCCTTCAAATCTTCCTTTTACTTATCTAAAGCCCTAAAAAAAAGGGAAAAGAACATAGCTGCTAGTATACGAACAAATAAGAAAATTATAGGAGGAATTATGTCAACAACTATGCAGGTTGTATCATCCTTTAGTCCCCTTGTCCTTAATGCTTCCTAGAACAATCAAATGCATCAAGAATTAATTTTAAGCATCTATTACAACACAAGTATACAACTAAGCAAAATATTTCACAGCATGATATGCTCATATATTAGCAGACGGGTTATTGTAAATTCTGTACTTGAAGAAAGGGCTTGTTAAATGAAATAGGACTAAGCACAAAAAAGAATTTAATCACCTTTACTACTTGTCTAGCAGCAAGTTCAGCAGGCAATCCACGGCAAGATTTTGCTGCCATTTCTGAGGAAAGGGCATCCTAGATGCCATCAGAAGCAATTATAGGCCTGCCTCCTGCTTTTGAGAGCTTTTACATGGATTGGAGAAAGTTAGAGATCATGCTGTAAAAGACCTAGCAATGTCCAACATAATTACATGGGCATCGCACTCAAGGCATAAAGAAGCAGATAAATTGTAGTCGACAATTTAATGAATCTCTAATGCAAGTAAGCAAAAGGAATATGCTTACCTTCACTTGTTTGACATATGGAATTGGAACTATAAACTCTCCAACATCCATGTCTCCAATTGACCTAGAAAGGCATAAACCTCCCGGCCAACAACGAAGTGGGCCAATTTGTAAATGTTGAGCACAACATAAGGCCAAGCTGATACTGTTGAAACGATATTGCTTATTTCCATAACAATTAGTTAGACTTCAATGCTTGTTTATCAGAAATTTGTGAGAGATCTTGAAGAACCTAACCTCAGCACCACCGGCGATGCTTAGCCTTCCAACTTCAGATGAGTAAAGTCCATTATAAGGAAATTTTTGTAATCTCGCTTCACTTTCTGCTTGTGGCCTGAGGCTAAGCCTTTGATAGGGAACATGACACTTATTACGAAGCTTGGTTACATTCTCTACACAAAAAACAATATAATAGTGAAGACAAACAGATCTCCCTCTCTAAACATTATTACCTGTTCAAGAGAAAAAAATCACTCTATTGTACAAAACTAAAATCACATACCATGGACTGAGCTTAGATTCCTATTAAAGCGAGGCCGAAACTATAGCTGACTACCCATTTCTTCCAAGTTCAAGTTCAAGGCCTGCACGAATCTGGCTGGTACTAGAACAGTTGAGCAAGCTATTAAGAAATTAATAAAATCTTAATTAGTATCAAGCCAAGACTAAAAAGAATACCCAGATATGTAAAAAGCAAAAACAATTAATGTAAAAGCCAAGACTAAAAAGAATACCCAGATCTGGTAAGAAAGTGACTGCTCTGGATAAAGACCAATATCATGATTTGAGTTTTTCAACGGAACAGAGACTGGAGATGGATTTCGAGGTGGACCTAAGATGCCTCTGTTATGACTATTGAAGCCATAGCCTTCTTCGTTCATTCTCATTCTTGCTACTTCACCTGCAGCAGCATAAAGCAAATCCCATATGGCCGGCGGTGAGGAGACTCTGGAGGATCCATTTGGGTTTCCACGGCTAGACCCTTGCCTAAACCCACATCCATTTCAAACCCCACAAAGCGTTGATTGCGGTGAACCAGAGACAAGCCAACCCTGCAAGTATAAACGAAAAATCCCCAAATCAGTACATAAGCAAGTTAAAACGGCCGTGTTTTTTGCAAAATGGGGGCAAATGAAATTTTTTTTTGGAAAAAAAGGGGAGAATTTATGTGTTAAAAATTTTGAAGTTTTGACATCCCTCTTTTGAAACAAAATGGATTTTTCAAAATTTTGTTAAATTAACTTTATAAATTCACATATATAAATGACTTATAAATACTAATATATATACTTGTATATATTAATGTATATATTTAAATATACTTGTATATACTAATGTATATACTTATATATACTAATATATATACTTGTATATATACTAATATATACTAATATATACTTGTATATACTAATATATATACTTATATATACTTGTATATACTAATATATATACTTGTATATACTAAATATACTTGATATATACTTGTATATACTAATATATATACTTGTATATACTAAATATACTTGTATATATACTAATATATACTAATGCATATGCTTATATATACTTGTATATAGTAATATATATACTTGTATATATACTAATATATACTAATATATATACTTGTATATATACTAATATATACTAATATATATACTTGTATATACTAATATTTATACTTGTATATATACTAATATATACTTATATATACTAATATATATACTAAATATACTTGTATATATACTAGTATATACTTGTGTATATACTAATATATACTTGTATATACTAATGTATACTTATATATACTTGTATATACTAATATAAACTTGTATATATTAGTATATATACTTGTATATACTAATATATATACTTGTATATACTAATATATACTTGTATATACTAATGTATACTTTTATATACTTGTATATACTAATGTATACTTATATATACTTGTATATACTAATATATACTTGTGTATATACTTATATATACTTGTATATACTAATGTATACATATATATACTTGTATATACTAATATATACTTGTATATACTAATATATATACTTGTATATACTAAGATATATACTTGTATATACTAATATATACTTGTATATACTAATGTATACTTGTATATACTTGTATATACTAATGTATACTTATATATACTAATATATACTAATGTATATATTTGTATATACTAATATATACTTGCATATACTTGTATATATACTAATGTATATGCTTGTATATACAATGTATATACTTGTATATACTAATATACTTATATATATACTAAAATAAAGATATGAATAAACCAATCACATAGGTCATAAGGCCATGCTATGCACCATGCCAAGACATCAAACAAACATAACATATTCATCACCAACATGTTAAATAGAAACAAATATATTGACATTCTTAATGTCGCGGTAACGAACTATAGGGCGCGAACATACGGCGGTCCCGAAGGGGCAGCGCCCCTCGAAGCCAAACAGAAACGTTAATCTCATTAACATTTTTCTTTGGCGAAACCCTAAAACAGAACCGTTAATCTCATTAACCTTCTTACTGTTTTATTTCGAATATGTACAACCCATTACAGAATCATTACCAAATGTTTATATCACATATAAACTTAATCGTTTTCATCATATGAAAATCATTTTAATCAACCAATCATATATACGTGATCATCTCATGAAAACGAAATTAAAAACACCAATCCTTTCTCATCATATGAAAAACGAATTAGGGTTTTACAGAAACGAAACCAAAAACCAATCCTTTCTCATCATATGAAGAACGAATTAGAGTTTTATAGTTAACATGCCATACGTAAACAATATATATCACCATAATCATATCAACATGGCATTTTTGACTTAAACGAAAACAACAAGTGGCTCTGATACCACTGTTAGGAAATCATAGAGATCACTGCAAACAAAAACACGCAGCGGAAAAATATTTGATCTCTGATTTCCCACCAGGATCCATGCTGTTCATTTAATTCAACAAAAGTGTTCAAAGAACTAACCTGTTGATGATTCGAAATCACAGTTTGGAAGAGATGCCTCGATCGCGAAACACCCTCTATCGCGTATCCACACGAATGCTAACGTTTGGAGTGCTAGCTCTCTGCAACGGCGAAGGCTGGAAAAACGTTTTCTCTAAAAACGTATTAGGGTTACCTTTTTCGTTCCTCTTTGTTTTTATTGTTACCTCTGAGAAGACTTAACGTCTGGAGTGAATATAATCACTCCAGAATCCAATTCAAAATTGGATACGGAAAGTCAAATTCAGAATCCAAGTCTAGCAAGGATTCTGAATACATTATCTAATAATATATATAATTGGATAAGGTAAGTCAAATTCAGAATCCAAATCTAATTAGGATTCTGAATATATTATCTAATAATATATATATAAAAACGAAAATAATAATAATAATAAATATTAATATCTAATATTAATATTATTAATATTATATCCAGCCCAAAACGCATTCTTGTGTGTGACCCGATAGGCCCATATTAATTGGCAGTCAATTTAATCTCTATTAAATCAACAAGTCATAATTGGCCTCTAGCAAGGCGTTACAACTACCCAATTAATATAAGGAATGTCCAATTTGCCTAATAATAGTATATGCATTAATCCCTTTGTCACACGATATCTAGCTTGAACATAAGTCATGGTCAACGTCATACTTATATTGTCCAAACTTATGATTACTCGATCTCCAAGTAGACTGATAAAAACAAATGAAATTGATCACACTATCAATTCATTTGAGCACGGCCATGCATTTCACAGTCTCACTTATCGAGGGGCCCAAAAGATATCTCTCTCAAAGAGAGGGACAAATTCTATCTTGATTGTTCATTATCCTCTACATAATTTCTATCATATATGAACATAACCTTTATTACTATCCAGTTACGGATAATGTTTGATCATGTCAAAATATAATAGTCCTTATATTGGAAACTATGACAATCTCAAGTCAAAGAATTAATACATAACTATCATGAGTTTACTTATGACACTAACCCATGTAGTAATCTCATGATGGGTCTATCCAATACATTGTTCTCTAACAAGTATCTATGAAATTGATTTGTATCACTATACACATAACCATCTAATGATTATCAAATCAATGTTCATACTGGTTAAGAATTAATTTTTTTTTATCTCTATAACAATAATAAACCAGGGACAAATATCAAAATTGTGTAACATGCAAACAAACAATAATGATAATAAAACCTCATTTATTAATAATGAATGTATAACATAAAGATCCAAATAAATGGCCTAGGGCACATACACTAACACTAATATATATACTTGAATATACTAATATATACTTGTATATATACTAATATATACTAATGTCAGACAATGATTTTTTTACTATATACTAATGTCTAACAACGATTTTTTTACTAATGTCTGACAACATCTTATATATACTAATATATACTAATGTATATACTTGTATATATACTAATATATACTAATATATATACTTGTATATACTTGTATATATACTAATATATACTTGTATATACTTGTATATATATTAATATATACTTGTATATACTAATATATATACTTGTATATACTAATATATACTTGTATATATACTAATATATACTAATGTATATACTTGTATATGCTAATATATACTTATATATACTTGTATATACTAATATATACTAATGTATATACTTGTATATATGCTAATGTATATACTTGTATATACTAATATATACTTGTATATATACTAATATATACTAATGTCTGACAACATCTTATCAGACAACGATTCTTTTTTTACCAAAAAAACACTTGTCTGAACATATATTACACAACGGTCCCTAAAAACCGTTGTCTGTATGCTTGCTTCAGACAACGGTTTTTTTAACCATTGTCTGAAACGCTGAATTATACAACACTTTCGAAAAAACCGTTGTCTGAAACATCTTATCAAACAACGGTTTTGTATGACCAGAAAAACAGTTGTCTGAACATATATTACACAACAGTCCCTAAAAAACTGTTGTCTGGTGTGACCAAAATGAAACCTAATAGACAACGGTTAAAAAAAACACCAAAAACAGTTGTTTGAAAATTAATCAGACAACGCTTTTTTGGGGGAAAAAAAAACAGTTGTCTATTTTTTTCATACAATGGTTTTTTCTTTAACCGTTGTCTGATGACCGTTGTCTGATTCAGTTTTTCTTGTAGTGCGAGAAGGAATGAGAAATGAAACTACCGGTCTGGCAACCAAGGCACACAAAAATTAGTTGATGTTAATGCCACTGGCCAAGGAGGAAGAAGGAAGTTTTCAGAATTGAGGAAGCCACTGTCTTGGGTCCTCAATAAACTATAAAAGAAGGGATTGTTACATCCCTTAAATCTTCATCCTTTGCCTAACCCTCTCCCACCTAATTTTGACACTAAGGCATTTTCCGAATTTCATCAAATTCAAGGTCACGACATAGATAAATATTTGAGGTTGAGGCATGAGATCCAGAATTTAATTGATAGTGGGAAGCTGCCCGAGCCCAACAAGCCAAACATAAAAGACAATCCATTACCAAGGTTCAATAGGGTACCACCACCGGTGACCTTCATGATTGGAGGAGGTTTGCATGAAAGTTTTGTCATGTCTTCTTTCCAAGATGTGGATAGAGAGGCAAGCAATGAAGAAGTGGTGTTTAGCAAGATTGAACAAGTTGTGGTTGGAAAAGAAGTAGCAATCTGTGTTGTGAATGAGTTTTGGGATTCAAGCAATAGTGATGATGATCATGAACCCAAGAAGGAAGAATGGACCTGGTCCATGCTTGAGGAAGATGAAGTGATGAACACTAGATCTGGTAAGCCTTATGTAAGCACCACCCAAGGAAGTAGAAGCTAATAAAGGAAGGGAAGTTAAAGTTGGGAACAAATAAGAGGAAGAAGACACTGTGCTTAAGTAGTTAAAGAGAACCTAAGAAAGTGTTAGCATTTGGGACCTATTGGCCACTTCTAAGAAGCACCGTGAAACTATGGCCAAGGCCTTGGCTAGCATGCAAATTTCCACCTCTATAACACCAGATGAGCTAGTTAACTTCATGAAAGTTAAAGGAGTGATGAAGTGTGAAGATATTCAAAAGAAGAGCAAAGTTGATATGGGATTGGCATCGTTTTCGGATGCGGATTTGCCAAAAGAAGGGAGAGATCACATCTGCCCTCTCTTTATCAAAGTGGAAGTCAAAGGAAAAAGGACTCTGTGTGTGATAGTTGATGATGGGTCCGCCATAAATATTTACTCACTTAAAAACTTGTTGAAGCTAGCTATGTCAATAAGGGATCTAAGCCCAACCAAGGTAACCATTAGGGATTATGACAATACTAAAAGGCACGCCAAAGAAACTTTCAAAGTTTTTGTGAAGGTTGGTCCAATTGAGTCTATGGTAGAATTTATGGTTTTGGACATACCTATTACCTTTGCACTGCTATTAGGATGGCCTTGGTTTCATCCTCTTAGTGGAGTCCCTTCAACACTCCATCAAAAGATTAAGTTCTCAAATAGAGATGAGACGATGGTCATCAAGGCCAAGGATAATGAAGTGGTCAATGCTTTAATGATTTAGAGACCTCTCAACGGTTTCTAAGTAGTAACAATTTCTGATGATGGAATAGTGGATTCCAAGGTCCTAAACATGATGAAGAATATGAGCTATCTTCCTAGTGCTGGTCTTAGAAAGGGTAAGGCCGGTGTGACAAAGTTTCCAGACTTCAAGACTCAGGCTTCCAAGAAAGCGTTGGGGTATGAAGAAGCTAGCAAAGATGTTCAACTAAAGAGGAATGAGAAAATGAGCTTCCCACCACTTGAAGAAATTTTTGTCAAAGCTCCTGATATGGGGCCACTCCAAGGAAACCCCAAGCCAATCATATTTATTGGAAAGTTGATCTAGATTTTTGAGATTTTTGCTGATGTTACCTAATTGGTGGAACAAGTGAAGAAAGAGCTCATCCTGCCAACTAACAAGAAGCCTAATCCAGATGGAATGAACGAGGCTATCCTGAAGGCTGATAAGACTCTCGAGGAGATTGCTACTCTAGTTGAAGAAAAGTTCAAAGATGCTCTGCTTTATGATTTTGAGAACAATGATTTTGATTTTGATTTTAATTTGTCTGCTTTGTATGAGGATGATGATGTATTTTTTTTCTAAAATGAATGCAATAAAGTCTGATTTTGCTTACTTGTGTGACGTTTTTCCTAATGGTTGCACACATTCAAATAGTGGTTACATGAGCATCTTTAATATTAACTCTGTTGATACACAATCATTAAATATGGGAACAACCAAAAATCTTAAAAATATTAGCATAGCATCCGACCTTACTCCTAATGAGAGAGAGAGAGAGATTTGAAAAAATATTTAAAAAATATGAAGAGATTTTTGCTTGGTCTTATGAGGATATGCCTGGGATAGATCGAGACATTGCTGAGCATATGATTCCTACCTACACTCACATGAAACCTATCAAACAATAGCTTAGACGGTTAAGATCAGAATGGTATGAATTGGTTAAAGAAGAGGTCACTATACAAATACAAGTAAAGTTATTTGAAGTGATAGATTATCCAGATTGGCTAGCCAACGTAGTACCCGTACCAAAGAAAGATGAAAGAATTAGGGTCTGTGTGGACTATAGAGACTTAAACAAGGCTTTCTCTAAAGATGATTTTTCTTTACCCCATATAGATGTCCTAATTGATAGTGCAGCTTCTAGCGTGCTACACTCATTTGTAGATGGATTTTTCGGATACAACCAAGTGTTAATGGCCCAAGAGGATAAAGCTAAAACTGCCTTCATTACTAAATGGGGTATATTTTGTTATAGGGTGAAGCTGTTTGGGTTAAAGAATTTTGGAGAAACCTATCAAAGGATGGCCACCACCTTGTTTCATGATATGATGCACAAAGAAGTCAAGGTGTATGTTGATAATATGATGGTGAAGTCAGATACAAGAGAGCAGTGAAGTATAAGCTAAGGTTAAACCCAAAGAAGTGTGTGTTTAGGGTTACTTCAGGCAAATTATTGGGACACGTGATTAGTCCAAATAGCATTGAGATTAACCCTGACAAGGTTAAGGAAATTAGGGATATGCCAACCCCTAAGACGGAGAGAGAAGTTTGGGGGTTTATTGGCAGGTTACAATACATTAGCAGGTTTATAGCAAAGCTCACCACAATCTCTGAACCTATCTTCAAATTGCTTAAAAAGAATTAGCCAGTTAAGTGGAATGAAGAGTGTTAAAAGGCCTTTAAGCGCATAAAGGAGTTTCTGCAAAATCCACCTGTTTTGAAACCACCTAAACCCGGTAAACCTTTATTACTATACTTAGTAGTAAAGGATGAGTCAATAGGAGCCATGCTAGCCCAAGCAGATGAGTCGGGGGTTGAGCATGCAGTCTACTATTTGAGTATAAAACTCCTACCTTGTGAGATTAAGTATAGTATGATTGAAAAGACCTGCATAGCTGTGGTTTGGTTTTCTAAGAAGTTACGACATTACTTTCAATCTTATAGTGTGCAAGCAATTTCTAGGTTGGATCTAGTGAAGTACTTAAGGGAGACACCCTCTTTAATCCAGAAATATGGTTGATGGTTAGTAATTTTAGAAGAATTTGAGATTGAGCATGTAACTAGGAAAATAATCAAAGGAAGAGTGGTGGAAAAATTCCTAGCCCAATAACCATTGCCAGATAGTGAAGAGGTAGTCTTGGAATTTCCTGATGTACATTTAGAGGCCATAGAAATACAAGGATGGAAGATGTATTTGATGGAGCAGTGAATAGGAAAGGAGCAGGTTTGGGAGTCATACTAGAATCACCCAGAGGGGAGCTTATCCCTTTAGCTAAGAAGTTGAAGTTAAGGGGAGCAATAATATGGTAGTGTATGAAGCATGTATTTTTGGTTTGGAAACCCTGAGGATTATGAAGGTGGATAAGGTGCAAGTCTTTGGCGATTTGTTGCTAGTAGTATCCCAAGTAAATGGAGAGTGGGAGTTAAAAGAAGAGAAGCTAAAACCATACCACCATTACTTGACCTTGATGAAGAAGAATTTTAAGGAGTACAGGTGTGAGCGGGAATTTTCGCCCCCACTACCGGTGGAATGATTCTTGTGACTTTGGCTCTATTTAGGCTCGGGGCCTTAGAGAACCCAGGCCTAAGCCTGGAGAAAATGGAATAACCACCCGGACGGGCCAGGAAAAAGAAAGGGGTGGATGACTCAATTCCTAAGGAATCCCCAACCCCCTAATGGGTTCAGAAAGTTGGGTACGTGTGGGGAAGGTGAGAAATGGCCCAGCACCCCCCACAACACCCGGTTCATTAGAACCGGCCTCCTTTGCAGGTCTTAATATTATAAAATTCTTAAATATAATAATATTATCCATACTACATGCAACAATTAAAATAAAGCATCATCATATTAAAATCAAAGCAATGTCCAAACAAAGCAAATAAATAGACACTCATCCGAGGATGAAAGCATGTCTTTACATTGTCCATGTCTAAAACTAAATAGGACACCCATCGAAAGGTGGAAACATATCTTTTACATTGGTCCAAAAACTTTAAAATAAAATAAATTACATGATGCTCACGACATGAAGTACCCAAAAATATGGAAACATACCTCTCACAATATTTTGAAATCAAAATAAATCAATAAAAGTAAACAACCATTCATCATAAATAAATCATTCATGAAAGACATCAAACATCAATCAAAATATATAATAAACATTCATCCAATTTAAATAAAATATTAAATATATTAACTTTAGGGGTTCATGCATCAATTAGGATTTCTAGGGTTTTATGTTTAATAACTAGGGTTTTGCATATACTTGTAATGATCAAGATGTTAAACAGGGACGTTTTGACGAATAATGAAAACTTGATAGTGTACAGTGACCAAAGTATTGTGGATAAATGCTATATGTAGAGAAGAGTAAATTGTGTATTTTAAAACTTTACTAAAAAGAGTATTTTTACTGTTTTATGAGATGAAAACTCGATTTAAAATCAAAGGTAAAGAATGAGGGTGCACTATAGTTATTATGAACATTCCCTCACTAGATTAAAAATATTATAAATATATATATGTGTATAGGTGTATGTGTGTGGAAATTTCTGATTTCCTTTCCATCTTCCACGCCACCATCACCAACACCACCAAAGTTTCTTCTTTCTTCCTTCTTTTCCATCAGTTGAATCAAAACTTAAGATTAAGTTGAAAAAGTGGCGATTATCAACAAGGTATGTGCTTTTGATTTATACTTTATAAAAATATGACTTTTTACAACTTTAAATGATTTAATTGATTGATTGAGTTATGTATAAAGATATATTGATGAGAAGTGAAGGATTTGATCATGTTTTTATCCATATGAAATGGTTAAAAGTTTAATTAAGTGAAGGTATTTAATATGAATTCTTTTTATGTTAAAATATTGAGTTTGATCAACTATTATCTTAGATCTTCAATATGTTTGTGTTTAATGAAGTTAAAAGTACAGAATACATGAGTTTAATCTGAAACAGAGGCAAAATGAATGCCACGGTCGTGGCAAATGAGTGCCACGGTCGTGGCAAGTGAGGGCCACGACCGTGGGATTGAAAGTGTGACTGTGTCTTCAAAAAATTTTGATAAAATAGAATAGTTCTTAATGCCACAACCATGGCCCTTGAAGGCTACGACCGTGGGGTTTTAAAACAAAGTGGACAGACTCGTTTGCTCTCCCATGGTCATGGGGTTGTGAGGCCACGACCGTGGGGACCTAAATAGTGTTTTTGGCTTGTAATTTGTGATTTACTGGCCTAGTGTGAGACTAATATGTGAATAATTATATTGAGACTTCATGTGTATGTGTTAAATGCATGAAAAAGCATGAGAAACTTGAGATAAGTGACAAATATATATATATATCATACTAAATATTGACAAGAGTAATGTACTAGTGAAATGATATAAACAAGTGAAATATAAACAAGTGCTTATATAAACAAGTGAGTGTTTACATAAACAAGTGTTAATCAATGACATGAGACTAATACGTGTATAGTCCATACTTTTGTGTTAATGTGTTAAACGTATAAAAACAAGTGATAAACTTTAGACAAGTGACACGCATATATATCCTATCAAATGTTGATAAGAGTATAGTACCAATGAAGGATGGATAGCCACAGTGATAGTGGGCACCTTGTGCCTTTAATGGACATAATGTGTTATCAGTGATAGTGGGCATAATTGCCATTATAAATTCTTGAGATTACTACACTAACATGTTATCCAAACTTATGATCTAAGTTTAGTATGTATGGGCATAATTAATGAAAATATATGTGAACATGGTAGTTTGACTAATGAAAGAAATGTAAAATAATAGATAAGTCAAGTACTTGAAATTGAAGTATTGTGTTCCTGTGTAAAAGTGATTGTTAATATATATATATATATATTAATGCTTACACGTGAAAGTTCTAATGAACGTAATGGAAATGTTATGCTCAATGTGTTGAATTAATCAAATGATTGAAAGTGTATATAATGTTGTGAGATACAAAGTGCGCCAAAGTAAATCAAATGATTGAAAGTGTAGAACATGATGTGAGATGCAAAGTGCTCTAAAGTATAGTACTAGATGTAAGTGCTGAAAAGTATAGATTGAATGAAATGATCCTATATGTGAACTTGAAAAGGAAGACTTATTGAAAAATAAAATAAGCGTATTGTGAACAATGTTATCAAATGAGAAAACAAGTCTTGAATAAAATGATTCTTAATGAAAAAAGTTGCGATATCGAAAGTATTGTATTATATGATAACTTTTATACAGGGATAATTATTATTTTGTGTAATCAACATGGTATGTTGATTTGTTACTAATATTAGTTCATATATTGAAATACTTCTTAAAACTCAGTATTATTACTATATTTTCTTAAGTATATTTCTTTAATATTAAGTGATATAAATACGTGTATACAAGTACCACTAAGCTTTGCTTAGCGTGTTAGAATTGTTTTCTGACATGCAGGTATCAGGACATCGGAGCAAGTTAAGAATAGATGAAGATCTTGTGTTTATTGTATTCATAAGTTATAAAGTGTATGTATATAGATACTTCAGTTTGGCTATTTGAGAGATTGTATAAATTGTAAACATAAGAGGATATATGTATTTAGAGAATAAAGTTTGAGATTCTAGTGAATGAGTATCATGAAAGAAATGTATTGTTTATTTATTTGATTTAATGAACTTATAAAGTTTATCTGATTTATAATTTCTATTCGAATTATTGGAGATATTGGAAATTGGTCTAAATGTTGGATTTATAAGTGTTGTGATATACAGATTTTATTTTTTTATTTTTGAAAAATTTTATTTATGATGAGAGTTTTCTAAGAATTGATTGGAGCTCGAACAGTGTATTGTATAACATTCTCTGATAGTTTTTATATAAGAATTGTCAGAGGATGTTACATTTAGTGGTATCAGAGTGTGGTTTAGGCATTTCTGGCATGTGGAGTTATGGGAGAAGTGAAATGTAATTCTTTAAGTTATGTGAAGTGAATAAGTGGATATGTGTTGTGATACAATTGATATTCCATATGTTTATGGTAATCGAATGTTTACTAAGAATTGATTGACAATTCGTAGTTTATTATTTGGAGTGCACTAGATCTATTTGAGATAAAGAATGATGTGAAAAGAAAACAAGATATGAGTAGCGAAAGAGATATGTCAAAGTAACACAGTGAAAGTGTAATAATTTATTGGAAGTTGAGAAACGAATTATGACAGAGATAAATTTTGAGCATGAAATTTCTGACGAGAATGAGAATTGTCATGTTGTATAACATTAAGTATTGATGTTCTACATTAAGTGAGTGAATATATGGGTGTCAAAGTGGAGTGATTATGATATGAGAGCATTTGGAACTGATAGTGATAAGGTTATATAAGCCTTAATAAGAGTAATATTAAATCCGAGTATGGATAATATCCATATAGTGGAAAAAGATTTCGAAGAGATAAGAAAAAAATGAAAATACCTTTCTAGCTCGAAATGAATTTGAGCTATACTTTGAATGTGAAATATGGATAATGGAGTTTTAAAGTATCAAAAGTACTTGTTTTCTATAATGTTTTACTGTTAAGAATTGCAGTGATAGTTAAATGAAAGCACGTGAATGCATCGAAACTATTGTATAAGTGAGTATATTGGATAACAGGCCTAAAACTTATGTAAAGATTTCTAGTGTCTTCTATTGTCGTCTAAAACATCATAAAAACAAAAGATTGAAATGAAAAGTAATGTGAGAGTATTGATAAAGAGGTTAGTGCTTGAATACTATTGAGTGCTATTTAATGAAAGGGATTTGTGAATTGATAAAACACCAGCATTTGTGAAAGATTTTGTGTAATAAATAATTGTGAAAACTTTACTTCTATGATAGTAAAGTTCTCCGTGCAATATGTAAATGTGTATTTACTTGGAACAATGATTAAATATATCATTGAATCATTTAAGAGTTAATATATGGTTGTGAAAGAAGATAATGTTTTGAAAAATTTTAGGGTTATGGACATTGAGATTTGAATTTGATAGTGCATGGACGAGTGGAATCCTATTTCTGCAATTTGTATGAGTTGCCTTATGAATAACTTATTGATTAAATCAAGAAAAGAAATTCGAGAGGAGATATGCATGATTATGTGTATAGTCATGCAGATATGGTTTTGTAAATGTCTATTCTTCAAACTTTGAGAAGAAATTCCAATATTGAGGTGCATGATCATTTATATGGACATGCATATATTTTTGCCCTTAAAAAAATGAAAATAAATTTCAGTAGAGACGTGCAAGACCATTCGCATGGTTATGTATCTGGCTATGTATACTTCTGTTCTACAAAATTTTAGTAATGTGCACACCTTCACAGAGTAGAGTTTATCGGTGGAATTAGTAGTGAATTAATGACTACATATTGGAAATAGTTATAAGTGACAAAAGATTGCTTATAAGATTGAAATGAAATCAATCCATTAAATGATAAAACAAAAATGTGAAAAGAATGTGAGGAAAGTATGAATAAATGTAATTGGATATGTGAAAGAAGTGTAAAGGTAAAGAAAAGATAAAAGACAATTACAAGTGATTAGTGGATTTAACATCTTCATGATGAAATAAGATAATTTTCGAAGTAAAGTGAAAAGCATGATAGATTGATAAATCAGTAATGATTGTACATAATGTGAAGAGAAAGTTAAAGAAATTAAAGAGGTATATACAAATTGATTGAGTAATAAAAGTAAGAATGTGAGATTTACATATTGTGATTTATGAACTATGTGATAGTAACATTGTTTAGTGATTAAAGACAAGTTATAGATTATATATAGAAGTGTTAAAGAATTACTTAATACTAATTGATTGCAAATGGAAAGAAAGGAAGTGATAATGTAAAAAGAAAAGAATGTAGTGAGATGTAAAGGTAGTGAACCCTTCTAGTGATATGATGTATGGTAGAACAAGTTAGCAATATATACATATATGTGTGTGTGTGAATGTGTGTATGAGACACAAAGAATAAAGTATAAATATACATGTACTCTTAAAGTGAAAGAATAGTGATAAATTCTTAATATGTTAAGAAAAGAATTAAACAAGTAAAGAGTGGAAATCTTTGCAGATTTCATTATTACAGTGGACACATGGAAATGATTTGAAAAGATAAAGATTGATGAATAAATAAAATCAATCGAACTACTTGAAAACAAGTATAATGTGTATATGTGTTGTGTTTGAAATGATTGTTTATATCTTATACACTTACAGTAAGAAACAAACATTGCAAAGAGAAAGTGTTATATTCCATTCAAAGAGCAAGTTTTATATTTCAAAGTATATTATAATTGACAATACTTTGTACCATTGAAAGAAATGATACTGATGTTAAAACTAGTTTCTAGATTAGCTAAAGGGTAAATATTCAAAGTGATAATGGGCATTTTATGCCATATTGACAGTGGGCACTCTGTGCCATAGAGAACATTTATTTTCCATATCGAAAGTGGGCATTTTGTGCCATAGATGACATTTTTTTTATATATGTCCCAATGATATAGGCAGCTATGCCATTAGTGGACGCTTTGCGTCATAGAGAACCTTTGGTTCTTTTCTCTCAGTGGGCACTCTGTGTCATTATATACAGTTGGCATTCATGCCATAGTGGGCCTTTGGTCATATTGATACAGTGACATTTACTTGCCATCAGTGACCCGCTATCCGGAACTAGGATTTAATGTTCAGTATATAAGAGAAAAAAATGAGATATATATCTAACAGTGGAATGTAATGAGATAAATTATAAAAAAAAATTAAATTAAAGAGGAATAAAGGCAAAGCCAAAATTGAACTTGTACAGTGTAAGTGTGTAGAGTTAAATAATCTTCTACAGTTCTATACGACGATTATTTTGAAAGTGTTACGTCAATTGATAAGTTAATAAAATCATTGATTCTATGTGAAATTTGAAATTATTGAAAAAAGAAAATAGCTTAGTGCCATAGTATGTAAATTTCGAGGACGAAATTTCTTTAGTGGGGGAGAGTTGTAATGGTCAAGAAGTTAAATAGGGACGTTTTGATGAATAATGAAAACTTGATAGTGTACAGTGACCAAAGTATTGTGGATAAATGCTATATGTAGAGAAGAGTAAATTGTGTATTTTAAAACTTTACTAAAAAGAGTATTTTTATTGTTTTATGAGATGAAAACTCAATTTAAAATCAACGGTTAAGAATGAGGGTGCACTATAGTTATTTTGAGCATTCCCTCGCTAGATTAAAAATATTAAAAATATATATATATATGTGTATAGGTGTATGTGTGTGAAAATTTCTGATTTCCTCTCCATTTTCCACGCCACCATCACCAACACTACCAAAGTTTCTTCTTTCTTCCTTCGTTCCATGAGTTGAATCAAAACTTAAGATTAAGTTGAAAAAGTGGCGAATCAAAACTTAGATCTTCAATATGTTTGTGTTTAATGAAGTTAAAAGTATAGAATACATGAGTTTAATCTGAAACAGAGGCAAAATGAATGCCACGGTCATGGCAAATGTGTGCCACGGTCCTGGCAAATGAGTGCCACGGTCGTGGCAAATGAGTGCCACGGTCGTGGCAAGTGAGGGCCACGACCGTGGGATTGAAAGTGTAACCGTGTCTTCAAAAATTTTGATAAAACAGAATAGTTCTTACTGCCACTACCATGGCCCTTGAAGGCAACGACCGTGGGGGTTTTAAAACAAAGTGGACAGACTCGTTTGCTATCCCACCGTGGGGACCTAAATAGTGTTTTTGGCTTGTAATTTGTTATTTACGGGCCTAGTATGAGACTAATATGTAAATAATTATATTGAGACTTCATGTGTATGTGTTAAATGCATGAAAAAGAGTGAGAAACTTGAGATAAGTGACAAATATATATATATATATCATACTAAATATTGACAAGAGTAATGTACTAGTGAAATGATATAAACAAGTCAAATATAAACAAGTGCTTATATAAACAAGTGAGTGTTTACATAAACAAGTGTTAATCAATGACATGAGACTAATACGTGTATAGTCCATACTTTTGTGTTAATGTGTTAAACGTATGAAAACGAGTGATAAACTTTAGACAAGTGACACACATATATATCCTACCAAATGTTGATAAGAGTATAGTACCAATGAAATAAAATAAACAATGTAGTGTTCATCAAAATTAATGAATTGCCCAAATCATACTAAGTTTATATCTAGCTTTGGATTGAATGGCTAACCAGAGGATGGATAGCCACAGTGATAGTGGGCACCTCGTGCCTTTAATGGACATAATGTGTTATCAGTGATAGTGGGTGTAATTGCCATTATAAATTCTTGAGATTGCTACACTAACATGTTATCCAAACTTATGATTTAAATTTAGTATGTATGGGCATAATTAATGAAATTATATGTGAACATGGTAGTGTGACTAATGAAAGAAATGTAAAATAATAGATAAGTCAAGTACTTGAAATTGAAGTATTGTGTTACAGTGTAAAAGTGATTGTTAATATATATATATATATATATATTAATGCTTACACGTGAAAGTTCTAATGAACGTAATGGAAATGTTATGCTCTGTAATATCCCAAAGTGTGCCTTAGAAGTTTTGATATAATTGTTGTTTTATTTGAATTAAATATATATGTGTAATTGGAAAGAAAAAGAATTAAGAGAGTTTATATGTTGTATATATGGAAATATATATAACATATATACAAGTCAAAATGGATGGTCAACTAAAGAAGATATTTGTTTATTATTGAATTAATGAATTAATTAGAAGAAATAAATGAGTGGAAGAGGAAATAATTGATTATTTTATTATTAAAAGACTTGGTGGAGAAAGTTTGAAGACCATAAATTTGACTTTGTCTCTTTTTGTTTTTTTTTTCATTTTCTTTTCTTCTTCCTTCCATAAAACGTGGACTCCATCTTCACCATCACCATTTCTTTTACTTTCTTCATCTTCCTTCATTTCTTTACTTGAAACTTAGAATCCATTGGAAGTAATTCAAATTTTTATGGGAATTAGATAGTTTATGTATGGTTTTTCAAGAAAATCACCATAAACTCAAGAATTTGAGAAAAATAATTTGGAACCACGTTGATTGAATTTGAATTATTGAATTCACAAAGTTCAGAACTGCTGCCAGGATGCAGGGCAATTGGGGCAGTCTGGTTGGGTGAACTATTTGACCAAGATTTTGTGTTCAGTTTGATCTGAAATTTTAAAGGAATGATTTTAAGAAGTAAAAGTTAGTTCTGTAAAAATTTTAGAGTTTTTAGTCAAGTAGATTATTTTATACAATGTTTCAAAATAAGGATTAAGTTGAGTCCAAAATCAGAATTTACTATTCATATGGTCATTTTGCTAATACTCCTTTTTGGATTAGGTTGTGAAGAGGTTGAATTGCCCTAATCTAAGTGTTGAGAATTCTTGGAAGAGTAAGTGTATAAATTGGTGTGAGTTGGTTTTAAGGTAAGTACAAACTACATTAGTGCATACATTCATATGATATTGAGACTTGAGACATATTTGATTATAAATGTGATAAGGAATCTAATGCATTGTGGATGTATATTAATAATGTTATGTTTGGTATAATGTGAATGTTGTGATGAGCATGTAAAATATGTGTTAATGCCATTGATTATATCCATTTGAATAATGAATTGATTAATGTGATTTAAAATATAACGAAATGTGAAATGTGCAAGATGTGATGATGAAATGAAATGTGAAAGATATGATGTTATGAAGAGTTGCTTTATTGTGATTTGAGATCATATGAGATATGAGGCCATGGTTGTTGGCTATGATAATGCAAATGAAATATAAAATTGGGGCATGGTTGCCTAATTAATTATGAGAAATGAAATGAAAAGAGACTGATAAAGAGATAAATGAAATGATTGTGTGCCTAATGTGTTAATTCAATTTTCAGAGTTCTGTTTTTGGCGGCATGCCTATAAAGTACTGGATAGGTGAAAAGACCGGGTCGTAAGCCGATTCCAGTTGATAAATGTGAAATGTGAATTATAGTAACAGTCTTGCCGGGTTGAGGATCTCCTTGGTTTATCCGGGTTGAGGTCCAAGAGACTGGGTCTGTTACAGGTAACAGTCTTGCCTGGTTGAGGATTTCCTCGAGTTTAGCCGAGTTGAGGTCCAAGAGACTGGGTCTGTTACCCTATCCATGGATAGAGATATATATATCGCCTACGGGCTTGATGATTGTGATTATGGACCAAAGCAGTAACTCTGAACTTTGAATAGCATATTAGATCCTTTTTGGGCCCATGCTTGTCTTTGTTTTCAATGTGAATCATGAATGTTTTGATTAATTGTTAAATAATGTAAGATTGTGAAATATAATATTCTCTTGAATTGATCTTGAATCTTGATTGTGTGACATTAGCATGGCATTAAAGCATCATAGCACTGTAGTTTGTACCACTAAGCCGTTGGCTTAGCGCGAATGTGATTCTTTGCGCAGGTGACAGGGAAGAACCAGAGAGTTCCTCTAGGCTGAGTCGAGCCTAGATTTTGAAGAGTGAATAGTGGGCTTTAAGATCGAAGACTGACTGCCAAACATGTATAAATTTTATGTGTTGTAAAACTTGAGTTTTGATGTATATGAATTTGTAAATATTGTTACTTTCCGTTGTATAGTGAATAAATATTTTATCTACTGTATTTCATAATAAACCTTCACTTTATTTTGTACTAGAAGTGTAAATCTTTTTTGCAGGTTGTAGTTGAGGTTATAAGGGGGATTTATTGGAAGTGTACTGAGAATGATTTTGTTTGCATTGGTTTTTGTAAAAATGTTTTCAAAAATCAGAAAAAAAAAAACCAGTTTTGTCGACACTTGGGATTGAATTTTTAGGCGAAACTATGGCAAAATTTCTGTAAAAATCGGAACAAAAATTTCACTAACTAAAAGTGGTAGCAACATTAGGATAGTGTGGCGCCTCTACTCAGCTTACACACGTAGGTCGGGAAGGGGTGTTACATGCTCAATGTGTTGAATTAATCAAATGATTGAAAGTGTATATAATGTTGTGAGATACAAAGTGCTCCAAAGTATATCAAATGATTGAAAGTGTATAACATGATGTGAGATACAAAGTGCTCTAAAGTATAGTACTAGATGTAAGTGCTGAAAAGTATAGATTGAATGAAATGTTCCTATATGTGAACTTGAAAAGGAAGACTTATTGAAAAACAAAATAAGCGTATTGTGAACAATGTTATCAAATGAGAAAACAAGTCTTGAATAAAATGATTCTTAATGAAAAAAGTTGCAATATCGAAAGTATTGTATTATATGTTACACGCAGGTATCAGGACATCGGAGCAAGTTAAGAACAGATGAAGATCTTGTGTTTATTATATTCATAAGTAATAAAGTGTATGTATATAGATACTTCAGTTTGGCTATTTGAGAGATTGTATAAATTGTAAACATAAGAGGATATATGTATTTAGAGAATGAAGTTTGAGATTCTAGTGAATGAGTATCATGAAAGAAATGTATTGTTTATTTATTTAATTTAATGAACTTATAAAATTTATTTGATTTATAATTTCTATTCGGATTATTGGAGATATTGGAAATTGGTCTAAATATTGGATCTATAAGTGTTGTGATATACAGATTTTATTATTTTTTGAAAAATTTTATTTATGATGAGAGTTTTCTATGAATTGATTGGAGCGCGAACAGTGTATCGTATAACATTCTCTGATAGTTTTTAGATAAGAATTGTCAAAGGATGTTACAATACTATTTTAATTAGTTGAGAAATATTTTAAAGAAAAAACATAGCTCCTGGATGTTTTAAAGATTTAGGGTTTTGGATGTTTTTATGAATATAATGCCACTATGATCTAATAAATAGGTTTGGTTAGGGTTTTACAGATTGTTGTTTTGACTTTTAGTAAGGTGTAATTAGGATTTTAGATATGAAAAACACGTTTTAAGGCTATTAAAGTTTTAGGGTTTTACTGTTAAGATATGAGGGTTTTATGGTTTGAAATCTTGATTCTGTAGATTATGATTTTGAATTTAGAATTTGATGCTTTTCTGTGATCAAAGTTGAGTGTGCTTTCAATATTTACTGTAATAACTATTTTAATATTTTTTAGGTGAAATAAACATTGAAAGCTAAATTAATTGTCAAAAGATTAAAATAACTCAATAAATAAAATTATAAAAACTACTGTGAAGGTTTGAAAATAAAATTAATTAAGATTTAGAGTTTAAATAACTTAGGGTTTAAGAAATTAGATTTGTGTTTTGAATGATTATATTATTTACTTTAATTAAGACCTTAAGTATTGTATGAATTAATTTATGCTACTGCGTAAACAAAATTAAAGAAAGAATTAAATAACTAAGATAGTGTGATGATGGCTTAAAAGATGAAGACGATTAATGATTTAATAAACTGAAGTTAGAGCAATTTGCCTACATTTGAAGGCTCCGCCAAATTTATAGAAATTGAACCAAGCTGTTGCCTACTTCAGATTTGGTTTGGGTTGAGCAAAGCAATCTGGAGATGATTGCTTATTGCCTCCTTTGGTTGCTGTGTCTTGGATTTCTTCTTGCTTGCTAGGGTTTTCCTTTGACCGAAAGAATTTAAGAGTCCAAGTCTGGTTCAAAATCTCCTTTTCCAAAAGATCCAAGTTCTGTCCCCTTTTTTGTATGTTTTAATGTGTTATTTATAGGAAAAAATCAAAACCTAATTCTAATTATTTAAGGACATCAAAACCATTTAGGAAAAGAAATAAAACCAAGTAGAATTCATTTCGAAAAAATTGAGCTGGCAAGAATTGCACTGGCAAAAACTGCAGCGGGCTACGGGCGGGCCAGCATGAGAATTGTGAGAGTTGAGCATGAGCTGGGGCGCGGGCCTGCCAATTCACTGTAGGAATTTCCTGCGCCAAATTGGCTTGTGGCCAATTCGCCAGCGATGAATTGGCTTGTGGCCAATTCGCCAGTGATGAAATTTTTCGTCGCCGATTATTTATTTATTAACTTTACTAATATTACCTTTTTTATTTTTATTAAAAATTATAAATAATGAATATTAAAATACATATTATTTAATTAAAATATTATAAAAATTATTTTAGACTATTTTAAAAATATTGGACCAGACTAGGTCAAAAATTAAGAGTCTACAGTTTGCCCCCTGCTTGAGCGATATGAGACTACCATAAAAGAGGGTGAAAAGCAATGTGATTTATTATTGGGTTTGGTGCCATACTGGACTCCAAAGGTTGGTTTGATCTCTGGACTAAAAAATAATTTAAGTTCTAGACCCGAGCTAGATTTAGGATTTGGATTCTGGACCCAAGGTAAGTTCTAGACTTAAGGGTAATTTGGGTTCTAGACTTGAGCTAAGTTCTAGACTTAAAGGTAATTTGGGTTCTGGACCCGAGCTAAGTTCTAGACTTAAGAGAGATTTGGGTTCTGGACCCGAGCTAAGTTCTGGACTTAAGAGAGATTTGGGTTCTTAACCCGAGCTAAGTTCTGGACTTAAGAGAGATTTGGATTCTTAACCCAAGCTAAGTTCTGGACTTAAGAGAGAATTTAGGTTCTGGACCTAAGCTAAGTTCTGGACTTAAAAAAAATTTGTGTTCTGGACCCGAGCTAAGTTCTGGACTTAAGAGGGAATTTAGGTTTTGGCCCTAAGCAAAGTTCTAGAATTAAGAGAGATTTGGATTCTGGACCCGAGCTAAGTTCTAGACATAAGAGAGAATTTAGATTCTGGACCTAAGCTAAGTTTTAGACTTAAAAATAATATAGGTTCTGGACTTGAGGTAAGTTCTGGACTTAAGAAGGAATTTAGGTTCTGGACCTATGCTAAGTTCTGGACTTAAGAGAGATTTGATTATCTGCAAAAAATAATTGTAGTCAGTAGGATACTAAAGAAATTTGCAAAAAAAATTAGCTAATTTTTACCATGCCCATATCTTGTTGCCCTATGCATGTAAAAGTATTTATATACACGCAAATATCTGAATAATTAAATTGAATAATTGAGTTTTCTATTTATTCACTATGTAGTCATTATTTATGCACTATTCACCAACTATTCATTTACTATTTATCAATAGTAACATTTACTTTTTCTTTTCTTTTTTTCTTTATTATCTTTTATTCACGAGAATACTATTTTTCTCTTTTTAATTTTTGTCTTTTTCCCTTGCAATTTTTCTATATAAGCCTCGGCTCATCTCTTCTTTTCGTCCACACTTACACAAATTTTGATACTGAAATCAGAGAGTTCAGCATAGAGTTGAGGAGACAATGCATGCTTCAAGATCAAGAACTCAATCTAATGCTGAGTTATTGGAGTTTATTCGATGGCATGAAAATGAAAATATAAATCTACTAGCCAGGATGCAGCTTCATCGTAGATCAAGTAAAAAAACCAAGGTAATAATTCAATTATTTATTTTAACAGCAAAATATTTTTCATTTTTGTGTTTTTGCATTTTTTCTATTTAAGATTTAGGAAAAATAAATTAATTAGATGACTATATTTAATAATTTAATAAACAAGTAAATAGATAGACTAAAAATAGAACATAAATATATTTAGCCTAAAAATCAGTGGTATTGATATGATGATATACTTGCCTTGTGTTAACTTATCTGCCTCTGTGTTAGCGTGATCATTGCATTATCCAGGGCGGAGGGTGTGTCTATAAAGCTCGACAATGGTATGATGTAGCACCTTCTAGGGTAAAATGGATTATCTAAAATTGCGATTTTGAAAGCTTTATCTTGTAATTACCATTCGAGGAGTGTCTGATAGACAGGAGTGTAGTTCAAGCATTATCAGAGTGGTGGATGGACACGACTCATACTTTTCACCTACCTATAGGAGAAATGACCATTGGCCCAGTCGATTATACCACCATAGCTGGTAGCCGGTACTATGGCCTTCCAGTCCCTCTTACCAATGATATTCTAACATTCGAAGAAGTCCAATAGTTAATCGGTATGGAACCATCATTTAAAGGGCCTTTCAAGATAAAAATTGAGCCGATTCGGAGTTATTGGATGAACTACAAAGGACAGATTCGTAGGGAAATGGCCAAATAATATTCTTGAGGATTTTTACTATATTTGCTCAAGTCGACCATTTTATGCAGCACCGAATCTGCCATCCATTTGTCAGTGTTGAGGGCCCTT
Organism: Garcia nutans; assembly: GCA_947685225.1. Lineage (NCBI taxonomy): Eukaryota > Viridiplantae > Streptophyta > Magnoliopsida > Malpighiales > Euphorbiaceae > Garcia > Garcia nutans. Next base: position 26,848,654 of record CANTUV010000044.1, read on the forward strand.
ATTGATATGATTATGGTACCGCTTTACGACCGGGATGAAGCTAGCCTTGCCTGTCTTTATCATGGTCTTGATAAGAATTGCAGAAATAAAAAGTCTTTTGTTGGCTTTATGGTGGTTGTCGAGGTACTCTTCTTCCACCAATGTAAATTCCATTCTTATTCTTGCATGAATTTGATTTTTATTATTGTTGTAGGTATGGGCATATGAGCATAATCTTGTGAGGGTGCCTGGCATTTCCCAAGAGAGAGTCGGGTATCTGAGATTAAATTTTTGGTTGTTCGATCATGTAGCAGTTCCCGGCTCTCACTATGTGCACACCCACCGCTATCTCTTGAGTTGCTTAGCCAGGGGCTAGGTAAAATAACATTAGTATAATTTAAAATTATATAAAATTTCACTTACCTCATGTCATTTGGTAGGTCAATTTGGCTCGGTGGAACACAGAAGAGAGGACAAACTGGACTTCTTCCATGAATGCCTCATTGCTTTTTCAACATACCCACCGAGTCATTGCCGGCCCTGTGTCTAGTGGCTGGTTTCTCAGGGAGAGAGTGTATGAGTGGTTCCTTGGTCCCAAGTGGTGGAGGATCCCGATGAGTTGCCGGAGTATACTTTAAATATCACATTAATATCGGAGAATTCATGGTGGTTGGCTCGACATGGTTATGATGTTGAAACCTTTCTCTATCCACCGGGTGCATCATATACCCAATTTATTGTTGCGCTCGAATTAAGTACTACTACAAGCGTCACTGGCAAGTATACGAGGTAGCTGTAGCAAAGGTGATCGCCCCAAGGTCATTTCCCCAAGAAGGTGTGGTTCATAATAGCTTGATTGACAAATTATTTAAATGCGAAAGTTTGTTGTGTTGGAATGGTGTGAGAATAATTTAAACCTAAAATTAACGTGTGTAGGGTTGATGTGTGTGATTGTAACAACCCGATACCCCATATAAGTACTATATATATACCAGGTATACATACAGTAAGTATATAAAGTATAAGGATATCACCATTACCATGAGCTTTCAAAATGTCCAAGCATCTCACATTTCCAACATTGAATTTACAATGTTTGCATTAAAATAACAATACCAATTTATATTCTTACTTAACCAATATCATCTCTTTTTCCTTTAAACAAAACCTTAACTTTATATATATATATATACCCCAAACTTTAAATAATCACACTTTGTCTATACTAATCAACTCATTCAATATTCCACCATACTCTCCTCATTTTAATAACATATCTTTCAATATTAACAATCCAACAATATTTCCTCTGTCTAGCAAACCCAACATAAACTTTATTATAAAGATGTTCAAAGTGTAGAGGAAAGAGTACATACTTTAATCTTGATTTTGTTTCCAACTCATTTTCAACTTTATTCTCCTTTTCATTTCTTTATTCTTCAACACATTTAACAATTCACTTTACTTACATAAATTTCCATTTTTTTTAATTTATCAATTAAACTTATATAAATCCATATCATTACTTTCTCTAGCTTTTCTTTCATGTAAAACATCATTCACACTCTAGCATCCATCTCATATAACACAGGTATACTACAAATCATATAATGCCACACCTGAGACCAACCTAGGTGTTAATGCATATGCATGTATTACCAATTGCATTTAAAAACTCTTCTTTTTAATTCATTTTAAGCGTTTCAAAAAAATTTTTTATTTCACTTAGACCGAGAATCTCGAACCTAAGCTCTGATACCAAAATAATTGTAACAACCCGATACCCCATATAAGTACTATACATATACCGGGTATACATACAGTAAGTATATAAAGTATAAGGATGTCACTTTTCATTACAATTTAAAAACCTTTAACAGAGTTTAAACCACAATACATTAATTTAAAGAGCATTTACGAAATCATTATACTTTTAATGGTCTTACCTATATATAAGAATCTTATCTTTATCAAAACTTCATTTATACATATAAATACACTCTTGTCATAAATACATCATAATTAAAAATTATACATGTATGCATCACCCTCTAGTTGGTCTCGATAAACTCTTACTCTTCTCGTGGCATAACGAAAGACTTCATATCTTCCACCTAGTCACCTGCGCGATTACACGTCCGCGCTAAGCCCGAGAGCTTAGTAGTACAAATAAATAATATAAACATACATTATAGAAGTTCTAACATATAATGATATATTAAATTCCATGTACCATTAGTTTCTTATCATGGTTTCCCTTTTTAGTTACACCTTTCATATATCTCTACTAATCTCATATATTATATATACATATATACATATCATTAACACCAACCACAATCCACCACTAATACTCACAATCATTATATCAATATACATATTACATATCATACTTCATATCATTATTTTATTCACAATTCACCAATCATGAATCACATTTCCAACAAAGGCAAACATTATACCATTCACAATTCACCAATCATGAATCACATTTCCAACAAAGGCAAACATTATACCATTCATAATTCACCAATCATGAATCACATTAAACAAAGACAAGCATGGGCCCAAAACACACTAATATGCCATTCAATTTTCAGAGTTAATGCTTTGGTTTTGTTATCACATTTATCATTATCATAAACCCAACTAGGCTTCAAGGATTAGGTTCAACCAAGCTTCAAGGGGAACAAAGCATGCTAAGTATCAACCCAACTTGGCTTCAAGAACCAACCCAACCTAGCTTCAAGGGTTGTAACATCTCAATTAGGCTTCAAGGATCAAATCCAACCTAACTTCAAGAGATTGTTACCAATATTAGGCATGCCACCAACAACAAACTCTGAAAATGGAATAACACATTAGTCACACAATTCATTTAGCAATTTCATTCTCAATTGAATCATCATAGCCAATCACAATGGGTTCACATCACATTTGAGTTATCATAGCCAATCACAATGGCTTCACATCACATTTGAGTTATCATAGCCAATCACAATGGCTTCACATCACATTTGAGTTATCTTAGCCAATCACAATGGCTTCACATCATGTCATGTCTCAATTCATATTATAATATTTCATAGTATACCTAATCAATTACCCCATCATATCCTTCACATTTTACATATAGCATCATTGATATAACATTACAAAGTACATTATTCATATAACACATTACCATTTCAAAAACCTAAAATCAACATCACTCTTATTCTTTCAATATCAACATCCACTTAGCTTACCATCTTCAAACCAAAACCAACACCAATTCAATCTTTTTAACTTACACTCAATTTCAACACTTATAAACACATCTCCAACACACCAAATCATAATATCAATAAATCATAACTCACCTCAAACACAACTTCAAAATAACAAAGGAAAACAAGAGAGTACTTACCAAAATTGAGGAAATTCCACAAATCTCCAACTTAATCCTTTGAATCTTCCTTCAATTTGATTTTTAGAAATCAAAGCACCTCTCTTTCTCTCTTCTTCCTTTGGTAGCCGGCCACACCAAGCAAAGAAAATAAAATCAAGACAAGTCAAACTTTTCTTCTTCTTTAAATCTCCACCAAGCAATTCTAACAATGCAATTACCTAAATGCCCTTCATCCATTTAACTTAACTTATATGCCCATTTAAGTAATTTCACATATCACAAATAAAATATCTTCTTCCCTTGACTCCTCATTTTGACCAACATATATGTTATACATATTACCATATACCCAGCATATACACTTTCTCTCTACACATTATTTTCCTTTTTAAACAATACCTAAACATTCTCTTTTCAATTTCTTTTCTTATCAACATAACATATACACATAATTCAAACAAACAACAATTGTATCCAAACTTCTAGGGCACACATTGGGATATTACAATTCTCCCCCTCTAAAAAGAAATTTCTTCCTCGAAATTACTAGTACCATAACAATTCATTCTTAACAAAATACTATCTTAACTTCCATATGAAGTTAATTATATGCTTAAGTTATTATGTCATCAAATCATATACCTTTAACTCTCCCCTTTAGAATTAACCATCTTCTCAAAATTCCATAACTCATCATTCTATATGTTTATATATCTTATTACTTCCTTGATCAACCATTCAAAAGAACTCATTACATTCCTATTAATATCTTAATACAATAATCAAATCTTTTTATACTTCGTCAAATCTTTATATTTAATATATATTGTTCCTTCATCTCTTTGTAATTACCCCCTTAACTTTAACCTTAAAAATCATTGGTTTATATCTTAGCATTAATTATCCCGTCATTACAATCACTGTCTAAATAAACATTTATCAAGCCTCAATGGATAACAAGATCCTTATTTTTCACAAACTGAGTTACTTCTTTAGCATGCTTTTCACTTAACTTACATATTAATACACTAACTTTCAACTTATTTTATAAATAACCAATTTTTCCCATTTTTTTATCATGATTTAAACTACTAACTCCATTCATTCATATCCAATCACACTTTAAAATTTTACATCCTATACATTATCATGTAAATAATTATACTCTCAGTATAACTATACATATTAAATCTCAATAATGATTTATAATCTTAGCCAAATCCAGATCACTTGATCTATCTGTCATAATATACCCATATTCCAATCTTGTTCAATTCCAACCAACGATTAATTTATTTAACTTATCATGAAATTTCACAATTTTCATACATGTATATATATAACTTAATTCCATTAGGGCAAACTTATGTTCAATTCCTAATTTCTTCCGATCCATATTCAGACAAATTATCATAATAACAAATCACTTCAAATTATCTTTTAATATACACATAGTTTATTCTCTATTATTTTACTATAATTCTCACCAATTCTCATAATAATTTTATACCATATTTACTATCTATAGTTCATTCACTTAAACTTCAAGTCCATTCATTTATTCATTATATACCATAAACATATTCAGTATAACCCTCAGTCACATTTTATATTTTCTCCCTTTTTAATATCTCCTCACATTTCATATCATTGTTATATTTATTTTGATTACCTTTTTGTCATATTATCCATAACTCAAAACATTTCCATAATTTCTTTTTCTCTCTTTACCTTCATAATTATAACCAAATTCTTAACATAAAATGATAAGGTACAACTTTATCCATCATAACTTTTAACTATACTTTTCAAACAAAATTTTCAATTTTACCAAATCTGTATTACAATCATTTTATCTAAGACCCAAATCTATGGATAACAAAATTAACCGATCAAATATACTGAACAACACATATGGCTTTAAGAGATTAATATTCAAGCCTGGGACTTTCAAATCAATACTGTTCTGTTTTATAATTTTATTTCTCAATCTTTACGACATATTCCTTCTTTACATTTTTGCTATATCAGCAGTTAACACATTCCAACTCCGTTTCAAACCAATTTGCACTCGATTAAATGATCCTTATCAACTTAATTCATGTTTCAACAATATTACTATATATATTTTCAATCATATGTAGTTCTTATACAATTTCTATTCGTTACTTCATTTCTAATCCATTTACAATCTCTTATAATATATAATTACATAGAACTTTCCATATGTGAATACTTTGGGACTCTAAATATCATATGATCATCACATTTAGTGCTCACCATAACAATTTCCACTGTCCAATATTACTCAAGTCCATTCCCTTCTCACTTCCATCACATAATCCATCTAGCTCTACACAGTTCAAGACCTAATCTCTCTTAGGTCCACTAATACATACAACATTTTTTTCCATATCACTAATTTTATAATAATACCACATACATATTCATAAGTCACCTTCATAATGTGATTCACATTTTTTTTATATCATAATTTCATTCATATTGAAAAACTCAGTTCACATATCATATAAATGTACACACTTAATTACATGCTCTTATTTTATTTTCATTTTTCATACATTCCATACAAATTAAATGTTTATCACTTTCTTTTAAACACTATCATTCTCATTCTTTCAATATGATATAAAGTATCTATTCACACTCCAATTATATATATTCTGACTATACTAACACTTCACATCCTTCTTGGTCACATTCCCAATGTGACATCTCTTTCATTTTCGTCTTTAAAAATATTTAATATACTTCCATATCCATTTTTACCCTTTGCAGTAAAATGACTTAAAATGGCTCATTTTCATTTGCTTATCCACTTCCCTTTTTACTTCCAAACAAATTCTCATACTATCAATCACATTACTCAATTCATAATACTTTCATGTGCAATATTAGTCATTTCACCTAGCTCATGTATTGAATATACATTAAACCATCAATATCCAAATAATCTTTATCAAATTCCACTAAAACTTTAACTTTTCAACTTACTATTTCGCTTAAGCTTCAATTTTCCAAACTCATCTTTTCTTAATATCAACTTTAAAAACAACATATATATATATATCACAAAGCAATATAAAAACATATAATTTTCACAATTATCAAGCTCATTTCAAAAAAAAAAAAATACAAATGTCACATATTATCACCATTACCATGAGCTTTCAAAATATCCAAGCATCTCACATTTCCAACATTGAATTTACAATGTTTGCATTAAAATAACAATACCAATTTATATTCTTACTTAACCAATATCATCTCTTTTTCCTTTAAACAAAACCTTAACTTTATATATATATACCCCAAACTTTAAATAATCACACTTTGTCTATACTAATCAACTCATTCAATATTCCACCATACTCTCCTCATTTTAATAACATATCTTTCAATATTAACAATCCAACAATATTTCCTCTGTCTAGCAAACCCAACATAAACTTTATTATAAAGATGTTCAAAGTGTAGAGGAAAGAGTACATACTTTAATCTTGATTTTGTTTCCAACTCATTTTCAACTTTATTCTCCTTTTCATTTCTTTATTCTTCAACACATTTAACAATTCACTTTACTTACATAAATTTCCATTTTTTTTAATTTAACAATTAAACTTATATAAATCCATATCATTACTTTCTCTAGCTTTTCTTTCATGTAAAACATCATTCACACTCTAGCATCCATCTCATATAACACAGGTATACTACAAATCATATAATGCCACACCTGAGACCAACCTAGGTGTTAATGCATATGCATGTATTACCAATTGCATTTCAAAACTCTTCTTTTTAATTCATTTTAAGCGTTTCAAAATTTTTTTATTTCACTTAGGCCGAGAATCTCGAACCTAAGCTCTGATACCAAAATAATTGTAACACCCCGATACCCCATATAAGTACTATACATATACCGGGTATACATACAGTAAGTATATTAAGTATAAGGATGTCACTTTTCGTTACAATTTAAAAACCTTTAACAGAGTTTAAACCACAATACATTAATTTAAAGAGCATTTAGGAAATCATTATACTTTTAATGATCTTACCTATATATAAGAATCTTATCTTTATCAAAACTTCATTTATACATATAAATACACTCTTGTCAGAAATACATCATAATTAAAAATTATACATGTATGCATCACCCTCTAGTTGGTCTCGATAAACTCTTACTCTTCTCGTGGCATAACGAAAGACTTCATATCTTCCACCTAGTCATCTGCGCGATTACACATCCGCGCTAAGCCCGAGAGCTTAGTAGTACAAATAAATAATATAAACATACATTATAGAAGTTCTAACATATAATGATATATCAAATTCCATGTACCATTAGTTTCTTATCATGGTTTCCCTTTTTAGTCACACCTTTCATATATCTCTACTAATCTCATATATTATATATACATATATACATATCATTAACACCAACCACAATCCATCACTAATACCCACAATCATTATATCAATATACATATTACATATCATACTTCATATCATTATTTTATTCACAATTCACCATTCATGAATCACATTTCCAACAAAGGCAAACATTATACCATTCACAATTCACCAATCATGAATCACATTTCCAACAAAGGCAAACATTATACCATTCATAATTCACAAATCATGAATCACATTTCCAACAAAGGCAAACATTATACCATTCATAATTCACCAATCATGAATCACATTAAACAAAGACAAGCATGGGCCCAAAACACACTAATATGCCATTCAATTTTCAGAGTTAATGCTTTGGTTTTGTTATCACATTTATCATTATCATAAACCCAACTAGGCTTCAAGGATTAGGTTCAACCAAGCTTCAAGGGGAACAAAGCATGCTAAGTATCAACCCAACTTGGCTTCAAGAACCAACCCAACCTAGCTTCAAGGGTTGTAACATCTCAATTAGGCTTCAAGGATCAAATCCAACCTAACTTCAAGAGATTGTTACCAATATTAGGCATGCCACCAACAACAAACTCTGAAAATGGAATAACACATTAGTCACACAATTCATTTAGCAATTTCATTCTCAATTGAATCATCATAGCCAATCACAATGGCTTCACATCACATTTGAGTTATCATAGCCAATCACAATGGCTTCACATCACATTTGAGTTATCATAGCCAATCACAATGGCTTCACATCATGTCATGTCTCAATTCATATTATAATATTTCATAGTATACCTAATCAATTACCCCATCATATCCTTCACATTTTACATATAACATCATTGATATAACATTACAAAGTACATTATTCATATAACACATTACCATTTCAAAACCCTAAAATCAACATCACTCTTATTCTTTCAATATCAACATCCACTTAGCTTACCATCTTCAAACCAAAACCAACACCAATTCAATCTTTTTAACTTACACTCAATTTCAACACTTATAAACACATCTCAAACACGCCAAATCATAATATCAACAAATCATAACTGACCTCAAACACAACTTCAAAATAACAAAGGAAAACAAGAGAGTACTTACCAAAATTGAAGAAATTCGACAAATCTCCAACTTAATCTTTTGATTCTTCCTTCAATTTGATTTTTAGAAATCAAAGCACCTCTCTTGCTCTCTTCTTCCTTTGGTAGCCGGCCACACCAAGCAAAGAAAAGAAAATCAAGACAAGTCAAACTTTTCTTCTTCTTTAAATCTCCACCAAGCAATTCTAACAATGCAATTACCTAAATGCCCTTCATCCATTTAACTTAACTTCTCTTCACTTATATGCCCATTTAAGTAATTTCACATATCACAAATAAAATATCTTCTTCCCTTGACTCCTCATTTTGACCAACATATATGTTATATATATTACCATATACCCAACATATACACTTTCTCTCTACACATTATTTTCCTTTTTAAACAATACCTAAACATTATCTTTTCAATTTCTTTTCTTATCAACATAACATATACACATAATTCAACAAACAACAATTGTATCCAAACTTCTAGGGCACACATTGGGATATTACAGTGATGGGTGTACAAGATCAAATCGATTCTTGGGAAGGTGCCTAGGGTTATAGGTCTATTCAATCAAAGCTCAATTCTCAATTATCCATTAACATATCCTTGTAATTAATTGTTCCTTAAGGTTAATTGGTCAATTACCAATTCATTAGTTTTCACATTCATGAAATTGCAATAACTAATTCTTTTACATTACCAAATTAATAAAACCCTAGAACTTATATTTCTAATTCATTCATAGGGTAGTCGATTGCATAGTTCTGATATCAAATTTCACCTCTTGGTCCTTCATTTAATATCTAGAGATCAATAGGTACCTAATATATCAACCTAGCATACAATCCAATGCAATCAACCAATAACAAGGTACATCAATGGAAATATCAAATCAAAGCATTCAATTAAATATACTACAAACCCCAGGCATGGGTATTTAGCTCAACATCATCAATTTAAAACATTCATTCAACTCAATATAAAACAAATACAAATTGTCCATTGCAATATCAATCTCTTAATATAACAACAATAATAAGAAATGAATTAGAAGAGAGAATAGAAAAACCCATTGTGAAGATGCCAAGAGTAGGATTACTAATCTTCCTCCTAGCTCCATTTGATGTATTTGATGAAGAACTCAAGCCCACTTCAATGGTTGATTCCCCTTTGCAATATGTAATGGAGCTTTCTCAAGTCACCAAACCTTGGAATGGAGCTTGCCTTTGGTAGATGGAATGGAGCTTTCTCAAGTCACCAAACCTTGGAATGAAGCTTCTTCAACCTTCAAGAGCTTGTTTAACCCAATTTATCCCAAAGAACCTCAAAGATCTTGTCAATGGAAGATGGAGAAGATGAAGATGGAGGATGAAGATGAAGGGACATGGAGAGTGTCACTCTCTCCTCATCCCAAATTGTGTTTGCCCCCTCCTTCTCTTTTCTTTTCTCTCTCTCCTCAAACCCTAGCCCTCTCCTCCTCTTTCCTTTCTTTCGTGCAAAAGAATTTATATAAATTAAGGGTGACAAGGCCAAGCTTGATTTGGCTTGGCCATGTCTCTCATTTTTCTTTGGGACACGGCCAAGCTTGCTGGCCGTGTCCTTCACTGCCTTCTTCTTTTTTGTTCTTTGGATTTTTTGCTCCTTAGGTGAGACACGGCCTGTGGCTTGGCCATGTCTCTAGCTAGTGTCAGTCACTGCTTCTATTTTAGGATGAAACACGGCCAAGACAATGAGACATGGCCAAGCTTCAAGTGACATGGCCATGTCGATCAGACACACTCACAGACATGGCCATGTCTGTGAGTGTGTCAAGTAATTCCTCTATTTTAGGATGAAACACGGGCAAAGGAATGAGACATGGCCAAGCTTCAAGTGACATGGCCATGTCGATCAGATACACTCACAGACATGGCCATGTCTGTGAGTGTGTCAAGTACTGCCTCTATTTTTTTCTTTCTTTGTTTCTTTTCCTTGGGTGAGACACGACCAGTGGCTTGGCCGTGTCTCTTGGGTGTGTCAGCTACTGTCTTGGAATTCTTTTGAGGGACATGGCCATGCTTGCTTTGGCTTGGCCATGTCTTGCTTGATTCATGCTCTTTCTTCATTTTTCTTGATTGTTATGATCATCCAAAGGAGTTTTTGCACTTAAACCTAAAACAAACACTTTAAATAAACTTAAAACAAAAATCAATCAAAACATTAACTAAAAACACATAAAAATCATACTGAAAACTAGTACAAATATGATCTAAACAATTACCCCACACTTAATTTCTTGCTTGTCCCCAAGCAAGGCTAAAATCAAAACACACTAAACAAGATGAATTTTGTTAAGTTCAAGAGTTATAAGGATGCATCAAGACTTCCTTATCCCTAAATCCGCAATCAATATCGAATAAAACAAAATCAACACCAATGCAATTAAGTGGCTTTCCATGCATAACCAATGTTGTCACTCCCTCACCAACTCTTACAAGTGTTTGATCATGGTGGTGTTTACACTCATAACAGTCAATGAAAGATTATTGCCATAGGCTTGCTTATCAATCAAATCTCCACCACAAAATAACAATCAAGTATCAATCAAAAGGTCTTTATTGGGTTGTAATGGGGCTAAGGTAAAGGCATGATATTTAGGAAATGTGAGCTTGATCATTAAGTTCAAGAGCACTTTAAGAATGAAGTACCCGATCATATATATAACCCAACAATCCCAAAACACCTTCCTCTCATCTACCCCTTGACATTAAAGAGCTTCTCAAGGGAACTCACTTATTAAATATTGCAATGATACATTCCAACCCTTTCAACAAGAACAACAATTATTCTTATTATTATATATATATTTTTTATTTTTCTCTTTTTTATTTATTTATTATTTTTTTTATTTTACTTTGCAATCTTAAACTTACTAAATTTAACCCCACACTTAATTCAACACAACACTCGGTCATAAACGCTCTTAAAATGCTCTTGACCTAATGAAAGGGTAAGAGGTAAACAACAAGGTCCAAGCTAATGGTGTTGCGAAAAAGAAAGAAAAGGAAAAATAAAATAAGCTCAAAATTGGCTAACTAAGGTTAAAAATAGGGTTGGTCTTTTTAAGCCAAATTGGGTTCACCTAATTGCCTTAATCATCTTGATGCCTAATTGAAATTTTTATGTAATCTTAAAATGCATGTCAAAGCAAGTTCTAGCAATTCATCTGTCAAAGATGTTCACCCACAACAATAATGATAAGTTGATGGCTCAATTCCTCACTAGGTTAATGGCAATGCAAGGAAAAACCAACAAAATAGACAATAAGCACCAATTCTACTCAATTCTCAAATTCTTGCTTCAAAAATTCAAATGTCATCTATCAACAATTTTTATAACAATTGAACTTTCTAAAACTCATTTATTCAAGGTAAAACATTATTAAACTTAAAAAGTAAAAACACAAAATGCACTACCCCACACTTAAAGATTCACATTGTCCTCAATGTGAGCATGCATAAACTAAAAGAGAGTTTAGATGATACCTGATTTCCATCGTTCCCATATACGATGTGTAGGGCTCCTTCCACCCATAATGCAATTAGAGCCCATGTATGAGAGGATGAACAACATGCAACTTTGAAATGTACCCAATGTATTGAAAAGCCTAGGTAGCATCCTTGGAAGAGCAATTGTCCAAAAAGAACATGTGAGGGTTGTCTTAACTTGATCCTCTAATGCTATAGGGACGCGGTAAGAACCTTTTTCAGTTTGCAACATGGTTATATATGGTTTTTGCTCGTTCTCACCACCAAGGGGGGGAGAGATGATAATTTGTTGCATACTATACTCCCCAACCAAAACGTCTTTCAAAATTCTTGGGGTCTTTTTAAGTTCAACCAAGTTTTGTTGAACCACTTCTTCATCCTCTTTAGCCATTTGAATCTCCCCCTCAACAATCTTATTATTTAATAGTAAATTGCTCTCCTCAATTTCTAAATTGAAAAAATTAGGCTCTACTCCTAAGGTCATGGCTACCTCAAGCTTATCTTCACTATCTTCACTATAGGGCATGTCATAAAGTTTAAAAAGTTGCATACCTTGTTTCTCTTCATTCAGCCTGCTTGGGAATGGGATTGGTGGCATACAAGGATTTGGAGGTTCATGCAATTTTGTGGAAGTTAATGCTTCCAAATTCTCCTCCTCCTTTGATTGAATTAACTCCTCTATGTATGGTTATATTTCCTCACCATCTTTTTCTTGATTAATTCCTGCATCAAAGGAATCACAAAAACTGTTATATATCACCTGTTCACTCCTCAAATTTGTGATTACCTTGATTGCTCCAAATGGCTAGGAAATTCCTCTTTTTGGTGTGCTTAGAGTTGATGTGCCAATTGCCCAACTTGAGCTTCCACCCTCTTCAATGATTCCTCCAAAGAATCAAACCTCTCATTGCTCCCTTCCTGATTTTGTGTGCTAATTTGAAGGTAAGCATTCAAATCATCTTCCACTGTGGATTTCTTACATTGATCTTGATTTTGTGCACTAATTTGAATGAAGGCATTCAAACTATCTTCCAAAGTGGGTTCCTTAAGTCGATCTTGATTTTGTGCGCTAGTTTGAATGAAGGCATTCAATCTATCATCCAATGTGGGTTTCTTAAGGTGATCTTGATTTTGTGCACTAGTTTGAATGAAGGCATTCAAACTATCCTCCAATGTGGGTTTCTTAAGGTGATCTTGATTTGAATATTGTTCTTGAGAGTAAGGATTTCTTTGGTAAGGTTGAAAAAAATTTTGAGGTGGAATTTGCTGTTGATTTTCCTAAGAAAAATTTGGGTGGCTTCCCCAGCTTGAATTATAAGGTCTGGGATATGGGTCATTTCCACCCATTTACTGGAAACTTTCATAGGCATATTCTTCCTCTTGACTCTCTTGGTATTGTCCATAACCAAATGAGCACATGTTTGAACTATGTCCTGCAATGCGACATGCTGAACATACTTCACGAGTAGGCATAGGTGTTCTTCCTCTTGCATTTAGCATCTTAAGTTGGTTCATTAATTCTGCTAATTGCCATGCCATGTCAGAGTTAGGGTTATCATCATAAACCCCTACGTACCTTGAAAACTGCATATTTACAAAAGGCACTTAGCAACTTAAAGAAAACAAACAAATAATTAAATTGAAAGAAAATCAAACAAAACAAACAAACAATTCAAAGAAAACAAAAAATCAATTAAATTGTAAAGAAAAATCAAACTATCACTACTTAAACAGCCTTCCCCGGTAGCGGCGCCAAAAACTTGTTGCGCTCGAATTAAGTACTACTACAAGCGTCACTCGCAAGTATACGAGGTAGCTGTAGCAAAGGTGATCACTCCAAGGTCGTTTCCCCAAGAAGGTGTGGTTCGTAATAGCTTGATTGACAAATTATTTAAATGCGAAAGTTTGTTGTGTTGGAATTGTGTGAGAATAATTTAAACCTAAAATTAACGTGTGTAGGGTTGATGTGTGTGATGGGTGTATAAGATCAAATCAATTCTTGGGAAGGTGCCTAGGGTTATAGGTCTATTCAATCAAAGCTCAATTCTCAATTATCCATTAACATATCCTCGTAATTAATTTGTTCCTTAAGGTTATTTAGTCAATTACCAATTCATTAGTTTTCACATTCATGAAATAGCAATAACTAATTCTTTTACATTACCAAATTAATAAAACCCTAGAACTTATATTTCTAATTCATTCATAGGGTAGTCGATTGCATAGTTCCGATATCAAATTTCACCTCTCGGTCCTTCATTCAATATTTAGAGATCAATATGTAGCTAATCTATCAACCTAGCATACAATCCAATGCAATCAACCAATAACAAGGTACATCAATGGAAATATCAAATCAAAGCATTCAATCAAATATACTACAAACCCTAGGCATGGGTATTTAGCTCAACATCATCAATTTAAAACATTCATTCAACTCAATATAAAACAAATACAAATTGTCCATTGCAATATCAATCTCTTAATATAACAGCAACAATAAGAAATGAATTAAAAGAGAGAATAGAAAAACCCCTTGTGAAGATGCCAAGAGTAGGATTACTAATCTTCCTCCTAGCTCCACTTGATGTATTTGATGAAGAACTCAAGCCCTCTTCAATTGTTGATTCCCCTTTGCAATATGGAATGGAGCTTTCTCAAGTCACCAAACCTTGGAATGGAGCTTGCCTTTGGTAGATGGAATGGAGCTTTCTCAAGTCACCAAACCTTGGAATGAAGCTTCTTCAACCTTCAAGAGCTTGTTTAACCCAATTTATCCTAAAGAACCTCAAAGATCTTGTCAATAGAAGATGGAGAAGATGAAGATGGAGGATGAAGATGAAGGGACAAAGAGAGTGTCACTCTCTCCTCATCCCAAATCGTGTTTGCCCCCTCCTTCTCTTTTCTTTTCTCTCTCTCCTCAAACCCTAGCCGTCTCCTCCTCTTTCCTTTCTTTCGTGCAAAAGAATTTATATAAATTAAGGGTGACACAGCCAAGCTTGATTTGGCTTGGCCATGTCTCTCATTTTCCTTTGGGCTGGCCGTGTCCTTCACTGCCTTCTTCTTTCTTGTTCTTTGGATTTTTTGCTCCTTAGGTGAGACACGGCTAGTGGCTTTGCCGTGTCTCTTGCTAGTGTCAGTCACTGCTTCTATTTTAGGATGAAACACGGCCAAGACAATGAGACATGGCCAAGCTTCAAGTGACATGGCCATGTCGATCAGACGCACTCACAGACATGGCCATGTCTGTGAGTGTGTCAAGTACTTCCTCTATTTTAGGATGAAACACGGCCAAGACAATAAGACATGGCCAAGCTTTAAGTGACATGGCCATGTCGATCAGGCACACTCAGTGACATGGCCATGTATGTGAGTGTGTCAAGTAATTCATCTATTTTAGGATGAAACACGGCCAAGCTTCAAGTGACATGGTCATGTCGATCAGACACAATCACAGACATGGCCATGTCTGTGAGTGTGTCAAGTACTGCCTCTATTTTTTTTCTTTCTTGGTTTCTTTTCCTTGGGTGAGACACGGCCAGTGGCTTGGCCGTGTCTCTTGGGTGTGTCAGCTACTATCTTGGAATTCTTTTGAGGGACATGGCCATGCTTGCTTTTGCTTGGCCATGTCTTGCTTGATTCATGCTCTTTCTTCATTTTTCTTGATTATTTTGATCATCCAATGGAGTTTTTGCACTTAAACCTAAAACAAACACTTTAAATAAACTTAAAACAAAAATCAATCAAAACATTAACTAAAAACACATAAAAATCATATTGAAAACTAGTACAAATATGATCTAAACATTTATTTGAGTAGGACTCTTGAACTTTGATGTATCTCCAGTTGGTGTATGGGAGATTCCCGAGGAAAATGAGGATAGAGATGAGGAGGAGTATCATGAAAAGGGAAGAGAGTCTATCTTGCATCTCGGTGCTAGCACTTCTCAGGCAAACTTTTACAATTTTTCCATTGCAATTGCTTCTTTCTTAACTTGTTTTGACTTTTTTTAATGATTGTTGTAGGCTGCTGGCTCATTTGGTCATGAGGCTGGACCTTCCTTTATTGCTCCTCCATTTGTTCATTCTATTCAATCGGAGACCCATCTCTTCCACAGGGCATTGATATGAATTGCCTGGTAGGTTTTCTTGTTCCATGACAATTTATGCTACATGTATGCATGATTATGTATGCTTTTACTCTTTTTCTTTCTGGCTCACAGCGGATGCTTGAGAAACAAAACAAGAAACTTCAAGACGAGTTAGCTACTAGTCATCAATAGGTTTCCCATTTTAAAAAATTATATCACCAGTTATAGCAAGATTTTTGAGAATTTCGGTTTTAAGGGGTGAGAGATCCTGGTGCTTCGTCATCTAGAGGACCCCAAGCTGATGACCATGAGATCCTTTCGTCTACTTTGGATGAGGGCCATTACAAATCTGAATTCCTAGGTAATAGAGATTCAGGTGCTCCTACTTTGGACGGACTCGGGATGGGTGATATGCCTCCTTAAATAGGCGATGACTTTTTTAAGGCTTTGTTTAATCATGATCCACCACGTCATTCTCAGTGATCTATCAGTATTGTATCAATTGAGGAAATATTGTATAGTAAGTATAATGATAAAAATAATAATGATGATATATAATTTGCATTTTTACTGCAACTTTTTTTTGGTTTCTATCATCATTTTTATTCCTACGATAAAATTATTGGCCTTTCCTGTTCACATTCAATATTTCCACAGTATCACTAACCTACAAAACCAAAGGCAATACGGCAACTCAAGACCTTTTCATAGCCAATTTCCTGGGGTCCCGCACAGTGTGATATCAGATAACAGAGTACAGTTTCAAGGAGCAGTTAAGGATTTATTCTCCAAGTACCAAATCCATCATCATCAATCCTCTCCTTATAGACCAAAAGCTAATGGTACAGTATAAGCAACGAATAAGAAAATTAAGCAAATTCTGTCCAAGATGACTAAGACTTGCAGAGACTGGTCAAAAATGCTTCCCTTTGCTTTATGGGGATATAGGACGAGTGTACGAACACCTACTGGAATGACACCATTCTCTTTGGTTTATGGGATGGAAGCAGTATTGCCTATTGAAATTGAGATCAAGTCACTAAGAGTAGTCTTGGAAGCTGAACTGCCTAAAACGGAATGGGTAGCAAGCAGATACACATGATTAGCTCTATTAGAAGAGAGAAGATTAAAGGCGTTGTACCATCACCAACTATACCAAAAGAAGATAGCTTGGGCCTACAATAGAAGGGTCAAGGTCAGAAAATTCAAAGTTGGGGATTTGATGTTGAAGCAATGGAAGCCTAATGTATCTGATCCAAGAGGAAAGTTCAGACCTAGCTGGGAAGGGCCATATGACGTGAAACAAGTCATGAGCAAAGGTACAGTGAAATTGTCAGACATGGATGGGAACAAATTTAGTGAGCTAGTAAACATTGACAGGTTGAAGAGGTTTTATGTATGATAGGAAGAAAAAGAAGAAAAAAGAGCTCGCTAGGTTGAAAATCCAAAAAGGGCAGCCTAGGCAAAAGTTAGAGCAGTCCACTAGTTTTGAAAACCTGAAAGGGCGGGCTAGGCAACAATTAGGGCTAAATGAGAGAAAAACGTCAATTAGAAAACCCAAAAGGGCTAATTGGAAACAAGAGTGATCTTGTGTATGCTGGCTTTATGTTTGGTTGTTCCCAAATTTAATAAAACAAAATTAATAATTAAATTTGTTCTATGTGCACTGTTATAAGTATTTGACCAGATACGGACGAAATAAATAATCATAATTGCAAAAGGTGATGACAAATTATAAATGGAAAAGAAGCATCTTTTATTACTTTAGTTATTCTTCATCCAAACAAAACACTTTCTGAATTGACAAATGTAAAATCTATGGAATTCTATAAGTGTAACGTGCAGGCCAGCTTTGCCTTAACCCATCCAAGTAGGCTTCAGTCAAGCAAGGCATGTCTAGGTCAGGAGCAAAGTCAGAATCACGAGGCTCAGCTCCATACTGACCCCCAAGTCGGCAAGGATCATAGCATGTACCTTGACGAAGAGCAGCAAGAGGAACGTACATCAAGTATGTCCGCATGGTGATACGAGAAATCTTCCACCAAGGTACCAACCAACGGATATTGACTTCAGAGCGTGAGTGAATCCAGTCAACCCAGTCAGCATATGAAAAAACAGGATGGAGAAGCTTCCTAGCAGAATGATGACGTGGCAGATATCTGGCAAAATCCATGGAGGGAGTTTCAAGTAAACAAAGACGCTCCTGAAGCCAAATCTGTGAAGAAAGAATTAAGTTAAAAAAAAAAAGAAGTTCGCTGAGTTGAAAACCCGCAAGGGCAGCTTAGGCAAAAATTAGGACAGCTCGCTAGTTCCGAAAACTTGCATGGGCGGACTAGGCAAAAGTTAGAGCAATAAAAAAAAGCCTAAATTGAAAACCCAAAAGGGCGGTTTAGGTAATTACCTGAAGCAGCAACAAACTCCCAGTCAGTCTCTTTGACAATCCTGATTTAAATCTGTATAATCCAACTAAGGTCTCGGCTAAAATCACAAGTACCGGCGACAAGCCTCCTTCCATTTGGTCCATAATATCCAATACTCGTGGGTCAATATCACCGTCAGAAGAAACGAGCAAGAATTGGTCGAGCAAACAAAGACAAAGCATGCATCCCCATGCCTTAGTAGGAGCCAAATGAGAGAAACAAAAGTCAATCGAAGGAGCAAGTAGAATTTTTTCACCTCTCATCAACCGAAGAATCTCGGGTTTTGAAATTTGAAATAACATCTGCATCTTCTATTGAGTTTTGGAAATCAATGTGGGTAACGCCATTTGTTGATTATTGGGATGTCCAAGGATGGCCTCAAATTCTTCAATCAAGGGACACATTTCAAAGCCATTAATTCTAAATATCCTAGAATTCGTATCCCACAGGAAAGCCACGGTATGTAAGAAGGAGTGGTCCAATTTGACATTTTGAAAGCATTTTAAAACATCAAGCTTTGACCATGATATTTGCTTCCAATGGTTGGCATCCATATTCTTAAATAGAATTTTTATTTTCTTTAAATGGTGCTCGGTCATGGTTGATGAATAAAAGGGAACCAAAATTGCTAAAAGGAGTCTTCACGTTGAGAGATTTTTAGTTTATGAATTGAAATATGGTATAAAAGGTGATTTATATAGAATAAAATAAACCTTTTTCCAAAAGTGAAATGGAAAAGATGATGGGAAAGGATAAGACCATATGGCATAAGGAAAGGAAGTGGTCACAATTTCTTTTTCCACTTTGGATTTGGTTTAACAAAAGAAGTGAATATTAATTATGATGTACTATATATATAAAAATAATAATAAAAAATGTCACATCCTAAAGGCTAGATAGTCGAGTAATAGGCAAGGAGGACATGAACGAGTGGTCAAATAGAGGCTCGGGATAGTCAAATATGAAATTGGTGTACACAGTGGAGCTGACGGGACCTAAGTGAAAATTTCTCAAAAGTTAGGGGCAACTATGTAAACTTAAAAATTAAATGTCGAAAGTTCTTAATAGTTCCCATATCTGACCCCGGAAGAATATTCTCGAGATTAATTGGGTCATAACCGTGGGTTTCAATTTTTTCCAAAAACGCACGGTTTAAAGTTACAATCGATTAATCGCTGGAGGGTATTTTGATATTTTCACACCCTAGACTATAAAATTACAGCATAAGAAAGTTGAGGGGGTCAAAATATGAATAAATGCCAAATAAATAGATAAAAGAAGAAGGCAAGTGGACCAATTAAAAGTGGCCATTTTTGCTATAAGGTGTACTAATTGGAAGTCAACATCTATACCAACATATTTTCACCACTTATGGCTGCCATTTAGATCAAAATAAGCTAAGGAAAGAAAATAAAAGCCCTCTCTTACAGGGTGAACTCGTCCAAACCATAAGAGAAGGAAGAAGGAGGTGATTTTTCCAAAGTTTAAGGCTTTTGGTTGAAGATTTTGGTGACAAACAATATTATAAGGTAAGAGAAACCTATCTCTAGTTTTAATTTCATGGATTAATGGTTAATTTAAGAGATTGAAATTAGGGTTCATGTAGCTAGATTTGGAGAAAATTCAAGAAATAATTATTTGAAGGATTTGATGAAAGAAATAATGGTGTTTAATGGTGAAAATAAGCTAGCAACCATTAGAAAAATCATAAGATAAGACTATGTCTATACCTAGGGTTCTTACCTTTGTATATGTGATGTTAAATTTCATAGGAAATCAAGGAGACAAGGAAGTAAAGGAAGTGATATAGAATAAGGACTAAGAAATAGTAAGGTTTGATACTTTAACCATTGAACTCCTTTTGAAATTTTTCTGTTTTACAATTAGTAAAATGCTGTGACTTGTATGATTTTTAATTAAATATAGAAAATTTATCTTGAGTTGAATTTTTGATATGTTATGTCTCAATGAGTCTAGAATGACTGAAAAATATGTTGAGTTGAATTTGGAATGGTTATGATTTTGGAAAGATTATTTTATTAGACCTGCTCCAGCAGGTACCTTGACTGAGACAGCCATCTTTCTGGATTTTTCATAAAATGTAGAAAAATAATGTCCAATTGAATTTTGGATATGTTGTTGCTTAGTGAGTCTAGTATTTGAGAAAAAGAATTTGGAACCACATTGATTGAAATTAATTTATGGAATTCACAAAATTCAGAATTGCTGCCAGGATGCAGGGCAACTGGAGCAATCTGGTTGGGTGAACTAGTTGACCAAGATTTTATGTCCAGTTTGATATAAAATTTTAAAGGAATGATTTTAAGATGAATAACTAAATTCTGTAAAAAAAATTTAGAGTTTTTATCCAAGTGGATTATTTTATACAAATTTTCTAATACAAGGATCAAGTTGGGTCAAGAACCAGAGTTTATTGTATATATGGTATATATATGCGTGTATATGGTATATATGTGAATACATATGATACATATGTGAGTATATGTGGTATTTGTGTACGTATATATTGTATATACATGGAGAATATGTGGTATATATACGAAGTGAATGGATATATATGAAATGTTATCTGGAATGGGGGTTTGGCATGCCATCCTACCGGCAGTACTGTCTTAATGGCTTTGGTCTGGATATTACTTACGTGCGCGCGGTTATATGGTGTGAGGTCAAGATCATGGCAACTAGTCATGTGAGACCAAGACCACGCAGTTATGTTGTATATTCCATATCGTGTGAGACCAAGACCATGGCAATTAGTCGTGTGAGGTCAAGACCACGCGTAACTCTATACGAGGCCTCATTTCGGGATCGGTGTATTCATAATTACCTAGTGGAGCAATTAACTTGTAATTATAATGAATTTATATTACATGTTGTTTACATACAAAATGTGAATCTTAACTTAGTTAGAAAATATAAATATGATGATTGTATTAAAATAGTTTAATTATGCAGTATTCTACTTTTATATGTGTTTCAACAACCTTCATTGCACCATTTATATTCGGCAATGGTTAAAGTACCCACTGGGCAATAATTTGCTCAGCGAGTTATATGTCTAACTTGCAGGTAGTGGATAGAAGATTAGCATTTCTGCAGTGGCCCGCACCAGCTCGACGGCGAATAGGGTAGGACTTTTGACATAAAATAGTAGTATGGCATGTACATTATTTCTATTGTAAAGGTTTGTTAAACATATTAAGTATTACGATGTATGTAACAAGAGAATAAACAATAGTATGGTAATGAAACTTAGCAAATGATATGTGATCTTCAGAAATGATATAGAAGTGTGAAATTTTCTTGCAGGGTGTAGTTGAGGATATAAGGGAGATTATTATTGGGAGTGTTCTTGAGTTGAACTGTGAACAAAAGTGTTTTTTTTTTAAAAAATCAGTTTTGGCAACACTTGGGAACCCCGTTTTTTAAGGAAAACTCCGCCCAATTTTTTGAAAAAAATTTTCGTAAGAATTCTTAATTAAGACATTGTAACCAAAGCTCGCATCCCGATGTGACATTCCTCCCCAGCTTATTCGTAGGTCGGGAAGGGGTGTTACAATTTGTGGTATCAGAGCATTTGTTTAGCCATTCCTGGGTGGTTAGACATAGGAAAGTATATGATAATTAGGATATCGAGAGATAGTAAACGAAGTGAGTTAGAAAGACTTTAGATAGGAAGAGGAAAATATAGGAGGATATACGTTTTATGTTGGGAGTGGCCATTACCAACGTAAAACGGGATACCCTGTAGTAGTTATGGTATTTGTGAAACAGTTATATATGAAATTATGTTTGTGAAATAAGAAAGAGTCAAGAATAATTAAGCATGAGTTATTGGGTCTAATGTACATGCCATATAGAAAAAAGGTTATATGTCGAGCTGTGCAGACTGCTGATTACTTTTATATTGTAGGATGTCTCTAGACTCGCAACAAGCAAGTTTCAGGGTGAAACTTAAATTAAGGAGGGTAGAACTATCACATCCCAAAGGCTAGATAGTCGAGTAATAGGTAAGGAGGACATGAATGAGTGGTCAAATAGAGGCTCGGGATAGTCAAATATGAAATTGGTGTACACAGTGGAGCTGACAAGACCTAAGTGGAAATTTCTCAAAAGTTAGGGGCAACTATGTAAACTTAAAAATTAAGTGTCTGAAGTTCTTAATAGTGCCCATATCCGACCCTGGAAGAATATTCTCGAGATTAATTGGGTCATAATCGAGGGTTTCAATTTTTCCCAAAAACGCACAGTTTAAAAGTTACAATCGATTAATCGTTGGAGGGTATTTTGATATTTTCACACCCTAGACTATAAAATTACAGCACAAGAAAGTTGAGGGGGTCAAAATATGAATAAAAGAAAACCTAATAGCTTGCCAAATATATAGATAAAAGAAGAAGGCAAGTGGACCAATTAAAAGTGGCCATTTTTGCTATAAGGTATACCAATTGGAAGTCAGCATCTATACCAACATATTTTCACCACTTATGGCTGCCATTTGGATCAAATAAGCTAAGAAAAGAAAATAAAAGCCCTCTCTTACAGGGGAACTCGTCCAAACCATAAGAGAAGGAAGAAGGAGGTGATTTTTCCAAAGTTTAAGGCTTTTGGTTGAAGATTTTGGGGACAAACAAGATTATAAGGTAAGAGAAACCTATCTCTAGTTTTAATTTCATGGATTAATGGTTAATTTAAGAGATTGAAATTAGGGTTCATGTAGCTAGATTTGGAGAAAATTCAAGAAATAATTATTTGAAGGATTTGATGAAAGAAATAATGGTGTTTAATGGTGAAAATAAGCTAGCAACCATTAGAAAAATCATAAGATAAGACTATGTCTATACCTAGGGTTCTTACCTTTGTATATGTGATGTTAAATTTCATAGGAAATCAAGGAGACAAGGAAGGAAAGGAAGTGATATAGAATAAGGACTAAGAAATAGTAAGGTTTGGTACTTTAACCATTGAACTCCTTTTGAAATTTTTCTGTTTTACAATTAGTAAAATGCTGTGACTTGTATGATTTTTAATTAAATATAGAAAATTATCTTGAGTTGAATTTTTGATATGTTGTGTCTCAATGAGTCTAGAATGACTGAAAAATATGTTGAGTTGAATTTGGAATGGTTATGATTTTGGAAAGATTATTTTATTAGACCTGCTCCAGCAGGTACCTTGACTGAGACATCCATCTTTCTGGATTTTTAATAAAATTTAGAAAAATAATATCCAATTGAATTTTGGATATGTTGTTGTTTAGTGAGTCTAGTATTTGATAAAAATAATTTGGAACCACATTGATTGAATTTAATTTACGGAATTCACAAAATTCAGAACTGCTGCCAGGATGCAGGGCAACTGGAGCAGTCTGGTTGGGTGAACTAGTTGACCAAGATTTTGTGTCCAGTTTGATATAAAATTTTAAAGGAATGATTTTAAGATGCAAAACTAAATTCTCTAAAAAAAATATAGAGTTTTTAGCCAAGTGGATTATTTTATACAAATTTTCTAATACGAAGATCAAGTTGGGTCAAGAACCAGAGTTTATTTTATATATGGTATATATATGTGTTTATATGGTATATATGTGAATACATATGATACGTATGTGAGTATATGTGGTATTTGTGTAAGTATATATTGTATATACACGGAGAATATGTGGTATATATACGAAGTGAATGGATATATATGAAATGTTATATATGCTCTACTCGGTAAATGGGTAAAACCGGTCTGGAATGGTGGTTTGGCTTGCCATCCTACCGGTAGTACTGTCTTATTGGCTTCGGTCTGGATATTACTTATGCGCACGTGGTTATATCGTGTGAGGTCAAGATCATGGCAACTAGTCGTGTGAGACCAAGACCACGCAGTTATGTTGTATATTCCATATCTTGTGAGACCAAGACCATGGCAATTAGTCGTGTGAGGTCAAGACCATGCGTAACTCTATACGAGGCCTCATTTCAAGATTAGTGTATTTGTAATATCCTTATTTATGCCCTAGAAGTTTTGCATATTGTTGTTGTTGTTATTGTTATATATTGGATTGAATATATGTGTTAAATTGTAAGAGAAAAGAAATTGAGAAGAGAAAGTATATGTATATGTATTTTGGGAAGAAATAGGGTTTAGAGACAAATTTATATGTTATGTATATGTTAATATATATGACATATAAAGTGGTCAAAAGGCTTGATCAATGCAAGAGAAGATATTTATTTGAGATTGGTAAATTACTTAATTGGGCACATATAAGACAAAAAGATAATTATGTGAATAAGGGCACTTTGGTAATTGCTTGGATAAAATCACATGGTGGATATTTAAAGAAGGTTTGACTTGTGTTTTCTTCATCATTTCTTCTTCTTCTTCTTGTTGATGGCCGGCCCTCCATAGCCAAAGAGAAAGAAAGAGACAAGTGATGGTTTTGATGATTTCAAGCTTAAATTGAAGAAAGATTAAGTGTTCAAGTGTTGATTTAAGAAGTTTTTAACTATGGTAAGATCTTTTCTCTAATTTCTTCAATTCTTTTGAAGTGGTATGATTAAGTTGCTTATGGTATGATTGTAAGTATTGATTTTGCTTGATAGATGAGAAGTTGGGTTGGTGTGGGTGATGGAAGAGTAAGATTGGTGTTTAGTGAAATTGTTTCTGTTTTAGGATTAGTAAAGGCTGTGACTTGTATGATTTTTAATTAATTTTAGAAACATTTTCTTGAAGTGAATTTTTGATATGTTGTGCCTCTATGAGTCTAGAATGACTGAAAAATATGTTGATTCGATTTTGGAATGGTTATGAGTTTAGAAAAATTATTTTTAGTAGAACTGTTCCAGCAGATACCTTAACTGAGACAGCTATATTTCGGGATTTTTAATAAAATGTAGAAAAATCATATTCAATTGAATTTTGGATATGTTGTTTCTTAGTGAGTCTAGTATTTTAGAAAAATAATTTGGAACCACGTTGATTGAATTTGATTTATGGAATTCACAAAGTTCAGAACTGCTGCCAGGATGCAGGGCAATTGGGGCAGTCTGGTTAGGTGAACTATTTGACCAAGATTTTGTGTTCAGTTTGATCTGAAATTTTAAAGGGATGATTTTAAGATAAAAAACTAAATTCTGTAAAAATTTTAGAATTTTTAGTCAAGTAGATTATTTTATACAATTTTTCAAAATAAGGATAAAATGGAGTTTAAAACCAGAATGTACTATTTATGGTTAGGGTTTTAATTCTTTGTTCTTCTTGCATTGCTTTGGTTTTCCAAAGGTAGGTTGGTCCTTAAACCTAACCCTAAATACTTTAAACACACTTGAATCAATGAATGTTATAATCAATTGTTCTTTGCCCTAATTGCATTGTTGAGATTGAACAATGTTATGTTGTGCATTGTGAATGGTAATGTGTTTCATGAGTAATGTGGAATGAAATGTTGATATTTATGAATGATGCTATGTGAGATATAATGTGATCATGGATGAGAGATATATATATATACTTGAATAATGAGATGTTATATTGTGAAATGAAATGTGAAGCCATTGTTATTGGCTAAGATGATGTAAATGAAAGAAAGAAGGCATGTTTGCCTAAATGTGATGAGAATTGAGAATGGAAATGAATTGTTTGTTTAATATGTTATTCAGTTTCAGAGTTCTGGATTTGGGTGGCATGCCTAAGAAATGATGAAAGGTAACAGTCTTGCCGGGTTGAGGATCTCCTCAAATGTGTTGAGTTGATGGTCCAAGAGACTGGGTCTGTTACACTATGAGAATTGTGAATATGAAATATATGATTTGTAACAGTCTTGTCGGGTTGAGGATCTCCTCAAATGTGTTGAGTTGATGGTCCAAGAGACTGGGTCTGTTACACTATGAGAATTGTGACTATGAACCAAAGCAGTAACTCTGAACTCTGAATATCGTATTAAATACTTGTTGGGCCCATAGGTGTCAAGGTTATATGAATGTCCTAAATAATGTTATGAGTTAATGAAATAAGATGTTGGTTATTGAGTAATGTTGAATGTGGAAAGATGTTGAAATGTGGTATGCTCATATGACTATGATTTGTGAAATGCATAATTATGTGTTAACTTTATATTTATAATGTTGATCTTAACAATAGCATATGTGGCATTGTATTGCATTAAAGCATACTATTAGCATGTTTTATCTTACTAAGCCGTTGGCTTAGCGCGATAGTGTTTAATCGCGCAGGTAGTAGAGTGGATAGAGTTGAACCCGAGAGTTCTTCAAGACCAGGTGAGAGTAGACCTTGTTGAATCCATTTTGGGAGCTTAAAGATCAGAGCAGACTTGCCAATCATGTATAAATTTTATGTGTTGTAAAACTTGAGTTTTGATGTATATGAATTTGTAAATATGTAAATATTTTATAACTTCCGCTGTGTAATATTTAAATATGGGGGTTGTCACAAAACCTTTATTTTATGTTGTACTAGAAGTGTAAATCCTTTTTGCAGGTTGTAGTTGAGGTTACAAGGGGGATTTATTGGGAGTGTACTGAGAATGATTTTGTTTGCATTGGTTTGTGTAAAATGTTTTTAAAAATAAGAAAAAAACCGGTTTTGTCGACACTTGGGACTCAATTTTTAGGCGAAACTATGGCAAAAATTTTGTAAAAATCGGAACTAAAATTTGACTAAGTAAAATTGGTAGCAACATTAGGTTAGTGTGGCGCCTCTACTCAGCTTACATATGTAGGTCGGGAAGGGGTGTTACAATTTTTGGTATCAGAGCCTAGGTTTGAGATTCTCAACCTAGGTAAAATGTAATAAAAAGAATATTTTTACTTAAAAAGTGGTTTTGAATAACATATACGTTTGAGATTGGCAGTCTCTGATCTTTAATAAGATATAATCTGTTGTGTTTGCAGTGTTAGGTTGTGATGGATTCTCACTCTCGTCAGTCGATTGAGGGTAGTGCCGAGAGTATTGCTCCTGCTGAGGGAGCTAGAGTTGATAGTGTTGAGGAGGCACCTGCTTCGGTGTCGGGTAGACCAGCTGGGGAGGAGGTTCCGCCAGCCTGGTTTAGGCCTATGATGGAAGCTATGAGACAAGCACCTGTGCAACCACAGCCACCGCCACCACCCCCTCAGCCTTCAGTACCAGTAAGGCACTATGATAAGCTAAGGAAATATGGAGCAGAGGATTTCTTTGGTACAGTTGATCCGGCTGTAGCAGAACAGTGGCTTGATAGAGTTCAGAGGGTATTTGTGCAGTTGCAAGCCACTTCAGAGGAGAAGTTTGACTATGCAAGATCTTTGCTTCAGAAGGATGCCTACGACTGGTGGAAGACAGTGCCCCATTCTATGGATGATCCACCAACCTTGTCTTATGCGGATTTTCTAAGAGAATTTGAGTTGAAGTATACTCCTAGGGAGTATAAAGATGGGAAGAAAAGAGAGTTTCTAGATTTGAAGCAAGATCATCGGACCGTAACTGAATATGAAGTTGAGTTTATTCGACTGAGTCAGTATGCTGGGGGTATCATTGCTGATGAGATTGATAGATGTCGGCGATTTGAGGAGGGATTGAGACCCTCGATCATGTGCTTAGTGGCTGGATCCAGATATCAGGATTTCTCACAGCTTGTGGCAGCAGCTCGAAGTGTAGAGCGAGCTCAAGTTATTGCAGCTGCTTCAGAGGAAGAGGTTAGGGTTAGGAGGCCCCAGTTTGAGGCAGGGTCTTCTTCTGCAAAGAGGGGTAGAGGAAGTTTTGTTCCTCAGAGTAGTAGGAGCCAGAGACCAGCGGGTAGGTCAGTGCAGTTCCAGAGGCAGAGATTTAGACCTGCAGCTTCAGTAGCGAGTGCTCCTACTCATGGAATTCAGAGATCCACCTTACCTGTGTGTGACCAGTGTGGTGGAAGACATGGGGGCGTTTGTTGGAGGTACAGTAGATCAGCTGTATGCTTCAGGTGTGGATCACCTGACCACTTTGTGAGAGACTGTCCTGAGAGGCAGGAGCTGATGCCAGTGGATTCTGCTGCTTCTCGAGCTAGTGTGAGGGGAGGCAAAGGAGGCAGAGGTGCCAGCGGGGGAGGTAGACCAGGATTCAGTTCTAGAGGAGGTGCTACATCCAGGGAGGGTAGACCAGAGGAGGTTGGATCTTCCCAGAGGATGTATGTTATGCAGAGGCAGCCAGATGCATCGGCAGTCATAGCTGGTACTTTTTCTTTATTTGATATTTCAGTACTTGCTTTGATTGATCCGGGTTCCACGCATTCATATGTTAGTGTATCTGTTTTGCCTGTCTCTGATTTGCATGCTGAGTCCCTAGGATTTGATGTGTTGGTGACAAATCCGTTAGGGCATAGTGTGGTTGTGAGTAAGGTGCATAGAGATAGTGCAGTAGTGGTGCAGGGTGAGGAGTTCTTAGGGGATTTGATTGAGATGCCATTTAAGGAATATGATGTGATCTTAGGTATGGATTGGCTATCTCGACATGGAGCTGTGGTAGATTGTAAGAAGAAAATTGTTTCTTTGAAAACTGTTGATGGTAGAGAGGTGATAGTATCTAATGAGCAGGAACAGCTAGCCTCCTTATTTGTTTCAGCTGTTGCAGCCAGGAGGTTGATTAGAAAGGGATGTGAAGCCTATCTTGCTCATGTGGTGGATACTAGAGTGAAGGGTTCTCCTATTGATAGTATTGCCACAGTTGCAGAGTTCCCTGATGTTTTTCCAGAGGAGTTGCCAGGATTGCCTCCTGAGAGAGAGGTGGAGTTCGGTATTGAATTGTTGCCTGGTACCACTCCTATCCCTATTACTCCTTATAGAATGGCACCAGCAAAATTAAGGGAGTTGAAAGTGCAATTACAGGAGTTATTGGACAAAGGATTTATTCGCCCCAGTGTTTCTCCTTGGGGAGCTCCTGTGCTATTTGTGAAAAAGAAAGATGGTACTATGAGGTTGTGTATCGATTATAGGGAATTGAATAAAGTGACTATTAAAAATAAATATCCTTTGCCTAGAATCGATGATCTCTTTGATCAGTTGAAGGGAGCGTCAGTGTTCTCCAAAATTGATTTGAGATCTGGGTACCATCAGCTGAGAGTCAGAGCTGAGGATGTTCCGAAGACCGCCTTTCGGACCAGGTATGGGCATTATGAATTTTTAGTTATGCCTTTTGGTCTGACGAATGCACCTGCAGCTTTCATGGATTTGATGAATAGGGTGTTTAGGCCCTATTTGCATCAGTTTGTAGTGGTCTTCATTGATGATATACTGGTGTATTCGCGGAATGAGGAGGAACATGATATGCATCTGCGGATTGTGTTGCAGATTTTGAGAGAGAGGCAGTTGTTTGCTAAATTGTCGAAGTGTGAGTTCTGGTTGGATCAGGTAGCTTTTCTCGGACATGTTGTTTCAGCAGAAGGCATTAAAGTTGATCCGAGCAAATGTTGTTGCTGATGCCTTGAGTCGGAAGTCTTTAGCTGGTTTAACAGTTTACTCACTCTCGTTGCTTGTTGAGTTGAGAGCATTGCATGCCAGTTTTGTACCTTGTGTTGATGGTGCATTATTGGCACAGTTGCAATTGAAGCCAATTTTGTTGGATCAGATCAAAGAGGCTCAATTGGCTGATAAGAAAATTCAGAAGATTATTTCAGATTGTCAGAATGGGAAGACTAGAGATTTTGTTGTGAAAGATGATGGGAGTCTCTGGTTTAAGAACCGATTGTGTGTACCCGATGATGCTGATTTGAAAAGAGTCATTTTAGAAGAAGCTCATCAGTCAATGTTTGCTATGCATCCGGGTAATACGAAGATGTATCATGATTTGAGACAGCATTATTGGTGGATTGGTTTGAAGAGAGACATTGCAGATTTTGTGTCGAAATGTCTCACTTGTCAGAAGGTTAAAGCAGA
This sequence comes from Garcia nutans, assembly GCA_947685225.1. Taxonomy (NCBI): domain Eukaryota; kingdom Viridiplantae; phylum Streptophyta; class Magnoliopsida; order Malpighiales; family Euphorbiaceae; genus Garcia; species Garcia nutans. The sequence continues at coordinate 26,879,524 of CANTUV010000044.1, forward strand.
GCATCAAGTTCCAACCGGGTTGCTTCAACCGTTGTCAGTGCCAGAATGGAAGTGGGAAAGAGTGACAATGGACTTTGTGTCTGGGTTTCCATTGACACAAAGGAAACATGATGCCATATGGGTGATTGTGGATAGATTGACTAAAACAGCTCATTTCCTTCCGGTTCGAATGGATTACTCTTTGGAGAGATTGGCTGAGCTGTATATCCATGAGATTGTGAAACTGCATGGTGTTCCAACTTCTTTAGTGTCTGATCGAGATCCCAGGTTTACTTCCAGATTTTGGAAGAGTTTGCATAGTGCTTTGGGTTCTCGACTGCACTTCAGCACTGCTTTTCATCCACAGACGGATGGACAGTCAGAGAGGGTGATACAGATTATTGAGGACATGTTGAGAAGCTGTGTCATTGATTTCACTGGAAGTTGGGATAGATTTTTACCTCTGGTGGAGTTTGCATACAACAACAGTCACCAATCCAACATTGGTATGGCACCGTTTGAAGCATTGTATGGCAGACGGTGTAGGACACCTCTTTGTTGGAATGAGCTTGGAGATAATAAGTTGGTTGGACCTGATTTGATTCAAGAAACTGAGGAAAAAGTGAAGTTGATCCGAGGTAGGTTAAAAGCAGCTTCAGACCGACAGAAGTCTTATGCAGATCTGAAGAGGAGAGACATTCAGTTTGATGTTGGAGATAAGGTGTTTTTGAAAGTATCTCCTTGGAAGAAGATTTTGAGGTTCGGTCGGAAAGGAAAATTGAGTCCTCGCTTCATTGGGCCGTATGAAGTGTTAGAAAGAGTTGGGCCAGTTGCATATCGACTTGCTTTGCCACCTGAGTTGGATCGTATTCATAATGTATTCCATGTTTCTATGTTGAGGAGATATAGGTTGGATCCATCTCATGTGTTGCCATTTGAATCTATTGAAGTGAGCCCAGACTTGACATTTGAAGAGGAACCAGTTGCTATCTTGGCACGGGAAGTGAAAGAGTTAAGAAACAAGAGAGTGCCATTGGTGAAGATTTTGTGGAAAAATCATGGAAAAGAAGAAGCAACTTGGGAAAGTGAACAATCCATGCGAGAACAGTATCCGCAGTTGTTTCAGAGTTGATATCAGGTAATTTCGAGGACGAAATTTTCTTTTTAGAGGGGGAGAATTGTAATATCCTCATTTATGCCCTAGAAGTTTTGCATATTGTTGTTGTTGTTATTGTTATATATTGGATTGAATATATGTGTTAAATTGTAAGAGAAAAGAAATTGAGAAGAGAAAGTATATGTATATGTATTTTGGGAAGAAATAGGGTTTAGAGACAAATTTATATGTTGTGTATATGTTAATATATATGACATATAAAGTGGTCAAAAGGCTTGGTCAATGCAAGAGAAGATATTTATTTGAGATTGGTAAATTACTTAATTGGGCACATATAAGACAAAAAGATAATTATGTGAATAAGGGCACTTTGGTAATTGCTTGGATAAAATCACATGGTGGATATTTAAAGAAGGTTTGACTTGTGTTTTCTTTATCATTTCTTCTTCTTCTTCTTCTTGTTGATGGCCGGCCCTCCATAGCCAAAGAGAAAGAAAGAGACAAGTGATGGTTTTGATGATTTCAAGCTTAAATTGAAGAAAGATTAAGTGTTCAAGTGTTGATTTAAGAAGTTTTTAACTATGGTAAGATCTTTTCTCTAATTTCTTCAATTCTTTTGAAGTGGTATGATTAAGTTGCTTATGGTATGATTGTAAGTATTGATTTTGCTTGATAGATGAGAAGTTGGGTTGGTGTGGGTGATGGAAGAGTAAGATTGGTGTTTAGTGAAATTGTTTCTGTTTTAGGATTAGTAAAGGCTGTGACTTGTATGATTTTTAATTAATTTTAGAAACATTTTCTTGAAGTGAATTTTTGATATGTTGTGCCTCTATGAGGCTAGAATGACTGAAAAATATGTTGATTCGATTTTGGAATGGTTATGAGTTTAGAAAAATTATTTTTAGTAGAACTGTTCCAGCAGATACCTTAACTGAGACAGCTATATTTCGGGATTTTTAATAAAATGTAGAAAAATCATATTCAATTGAATTTTGGATATGTTGTTTCTTAGTGAGTCTAGTATTTTAGAAAAATAATTTGGAACCACGTTGATTGAATTTGATTTATGGAATTCACAAAGTTCAGAACTGCTGCCAGGATGCAGGGCAATTGGGGCAGTCTGGTTAGGTGAACTATTTGACCAAGATTTTGTGTTCAGTTTGATCTGAAATTTTAAAGGGATGATTTTAAGATACAAAACTAAATTCTGTAAAAATTTTAGAATTTTTAGTCAAGTAGATTATTTTATACAATTTTTCAAAATAAGGATAAAATGGAGTTTAAAACCAGAATGTACTATTTATGGTTAGGGTTTTAATTCTTTGTTCTTCTTGCATTGCTTTGGTTTTCCAAAGGTAGGTTGGTCCTTAAACCTAACCCTAAATAATTTAAACACACTTGAATCAATGAATGTTATAATCAATTGTTCTTTGCCCTAATTGCATTGTTGAGATTGAACAATGTTATGTTGTGCATTGTGAATGGTAATGTGTTTCATGAGTAATGTGGAATGAAATGTTGATATTTATGAATGATGCTATGTGAGATATAATGTGATCATGGATGAGATATATATATATACTTGAATAATGAGATGTTATATTGTGAAATGAAATGTTAAGCCATTGTTATTGGCTAAGATGATGTAAATGAAAGAAAGAAGGCATGTTTGCCTAAATGTGATGAGAATTGAGAATGGAAATGAATTGTTTGTTTAATATGTTATTCAGTTTCAGAGTTCTGGATTTGGGTGGCATGCCTAAGAAATGATGAAAGGTAACAGTCTTGCCGGGTTGAGGATCTCCTCAAATGTGTTGAGTTGATGGTCCAAGAGACTGGGTCTGTTACACTATTAGAATTGTGAATATGAAATATATGATTTGTAACAGTCTTGCCGGGTTGAGGATCTCCTCAAATGTGTTGAGTTGATGGTCCAAGAGACTGGGTCTGTTACACTATGAGAATTGTGACTATGAACCAAAGCAGTAACTCTGAACTCTGAATATCGTATTAAATACTTGTTGGGCCCATAGGTGTCAAGGTTATATGAATGTCCTAAATAATGTTATGAGTTAATGAAATAAGATGTTGGTTATTGAGTAATGTTGAATGTGGAAAGATGTTGAAATGTGGTATGCTCATATGACTATGATTTGTGAAATGCATAATTATGTGTTAACTTTATATTTATAATGTTGATCTTAACAATAGCATATGTGGCATTGTATTGCATTAAAGCATACTATTAGCATGTTTTATCTTACTAAGCCGTTGGCTTAGCGCGATAGTGTTTAATCGCGCAGGTAGTAGAGTGGATAGAGTTGAACCCGAGAGTTCTTCAAGACCAGGTGAGAGTAGACCTTGTTGAATCCATTTTGGGAGCTTAAAGATCAGAGCAGACTTGCCAATCATGTATAAATTTTATGTGTTGTAAAACTTGAGTTTTGAAGTATATGAATTTGTAAATATGTAAATATTTTATAACTTCCGCTGTGTAATATTTAAATATGGGGGTTGTCACAAAACCTTTATTTTATGTTGTACTAGAAGTGTAAATCCTTTTTGCAGGTTGTAGTTGAGGTTACAAGGGGGATTTATTGGGAGTGTACTAAGAATGATTTTGTTTGCATTGGTTTGTGTAAAATGTTTTTAAAAATAAGAAAAAAACCGGTTTTGTCGACACTTGGGACTCAATTTTTAGGCGAAACTATGGCAAAAATTTTGTAAAAATCAGAACTAAAATTTGACTAAGTAAAATTGGTAGCAACATTAGGTTAGTGTGGCGCCTCTACTCAGCTTACATATGTTGGTCGGGAAGGGGTGTTACAGTATTCATAATTACCTAGTGGAGAAGATTAACTCGTAATTATAATGAAGTTATATTACATGTTGTTTACATATAAAATGTGAATCTTAACTTAGTTAGAAAATATAAATATGATGATTGTATGAAATTAGTTTAATTATGTAGTATTCTACTTTTATATGTGTTTCAACAACCTTCCTTGCACCATTTATATTCGGCAATGGTTAAAGTACCCACTGGGCAATAAGTTTCTTAGCGAGTTATATGTCTAACTTGCAGGTAGTGGATAGAAGATCAGCATTTCTGCAGCGGCCCACACCAGCTCGACGGCGAATAGGGTAGGACTTTTTACATAAAATAGTAGTATGGCATGTACGTTATATCTATTGTAAAGTTTGTTAAACATATTAAGTATTATGGTGTATATAACAAGAGAATAAACAATAGTATGGTAATGAAACTTAGCAAATGATATGTGATCTTGAGAAACGATATAGAAGTGTGAAATTTTCTTACAGGGTGTAGTTGAGGATATAAGGGAGATTATTATTGGGAGTGTTCTTGAGTTGAACTGTGAACAAAAGTATTTTTTTAAAAAAATAAGTTTTGGCGACACTTGGGAACCCCGTTTTTTAAGGAAAACTCCGCCAAATTTTTTCAAAAAATTTTTCATAAGAATTCTTAATTAAGACATTGTAACTAGAGCTCGCATCCCGATGTGACATTCCTCCCCGGCTTATTCGTAGGTCGGGAAGGGGTGTTATAAAAATAATAACAAATAAATAATTTTGGCAGTAATGAAAAAAAAGAAAAAGAAAAAATGGCAGTAACGAAAAAAAATTACAGTAAAGATGAAAATTGTATATTTTTCATTATTGTACAATGTTTTACAATTGCTACAATATTTGTATGTCACTAAGAGGGTGGTGGAAGGTCACCAAATAAAGACTTGAAAAAATCATCGCCTGTTGGAGGAGGGGGCAAATTACTTGTCCCGGGATCATCTGAAGTAGAAGCACTGAAACCCCTATTGCCTTGGAGTTTCGATTTGTCATGGTCCTCATCAGAAGTAGACGAAAGGATCTCATGGTCATCGGTCGGAGGGCCTCTCGATGAAGAAGCATCGGGATCCCTCATTCCTTGAAATCGGAAGTCACAAAAATTTTGTTCGGATTGGTGATATAAACTTTCAAAATGAGAAGCCTGTTGACAACTTGTAGCCAACTCTTCTTGAAGTTTCTTATTTTATTCTTCAAACATCGGCTGTGAGCCAAGAAGGAAAAGGGAAGAGCATACATAATCATGCATACATATAGCGTAAACTATTATGAAATGAGGAACGTACCAGGTAGTTCATATTAATACCATGCAGATGAGATGTTGTATCCGGCGGGGTAGAATGAGCAAACGAAGGGGCAGTGAAAGAAGGTCCAGTTTCATGATCAAACGAGCCAACAGCTAGCAACAATCATTAAAGAATCAAAGGAAGGAAAAGCAGTTGCAAGGGAAAAGTGGTTAAAGTGCAAAAAACTGCCTTGGAAGATCAAAACAAGGAAAGAAGAGATTTTGAATCAAGCAAGACATGGCCAAGTCAAATCGAGCTTAGCCGTGTCACCTTAAAAGAAATTTTGGCAGAATATGACACGGGCAAGCAACACGGCCAAGTCACTGGCCGTGTCTCACCTAAAGGACAAAGTCAAGAAGGACCAAGCAAAGAAAGAAAAGGAATAGTAGGTGACACTGGCAAGCAACACGGCCAAGCCACTGGCCGTGTCCCATCCTAAGAAAAGAATAAAGAAAAACCAAAGAAAAGACACAGAAGCTGACACACCCAGGAGACACGGCCAAGCCACTGGCCATGTCACTCCCATCTTCAAAGAACAAAGAAGACCCCGATCTCCAAGGATGAAGATCCATTTTCAAGGGTGAAGACCCGATCTTTGAGGGTGAAGATCCATTCTGAGGGTGAAGAATCACAATGCATAGAACATCCGGAGCAGTCAGACTTCTCAACTGATAAAAGGTTATTTCATTCTCGGGTCCAAATACCCAATCTTGGGTCCAAGTACCCAAATCAAATTCAACTCAATCCCAGGTCCAAGTACCCAAATCAATTCATTCTCGGGTCCAAGTACCCAATATTGGGTCCAAGTGCCCAATCCCGGATCCAATTGCCCAATCTTAGGTCCAAGTACCCAAATCAAATCAATCCCGGGTCCAAGTACCCAAATCAATTCAAGCACGAGTCCAAGTGCCCAATCTCGGATCCAAGTGCCCAATCTCGGATCCAAGTGCCCAATCTTGGGTCCAAGTACCCAAATCAAATCAATTTAGGGCCTAGTATCCCAATACAGTCAGGATCGAGTATCCCAACCCAGTTTAGGATCGAGTGTCCAAATCCAGTTAGGATCGAGTATCCAAATCCAGTTTAGGATCGAGTATCCGCGTCTAGTTTAGGTTTGAGTATCCAAATCTCTCGGGTCTAGAACCCAAAATTTTCTTTAGGTCCAGAACCTAGAATCTCCCTCGAGTTCAGAACTCGAACTGAGTCCATAATCCAAATTTTCCTTAGGTCCAGAACCTAGAATTATCCTTGAGTCCAGAACTCGAACCGGGTCCAGAACCCAAATTTTCCTTAGGTCCAGAACCTAGAATCTCCCTTGAGTCCAGAACTCGAACCGGGTCTAGAACTCAAATTTTTTTTAGGTCGAGAACCTAGAATTACTCTTGAGTCCAGAACTCGAACCGGGTCCAAAACCCAAATTTCCCTTAGGTCCAGAACCTAGAATCATCCTTGAGTCGAGAACTCGAACCGGGTCCAAAACCCAAATTATCCTTAGGTCCAGAACCTAGAATTATCCTTGAGTCCAGAACTCGAACCGGGTCCAACACATTTTTTCTTGCCGTAATTTTTTTCGGCAACGCAAATTTTCCGACGCAAATTTTCCGAAACCTAATCTAATTAGGTTTTGGTTTCTTTTTTTTTATTAATATTACTTACCTTAACTAATTAGGAATAAACAACCTCAAACCACTATAAATAAGGACCAAAGGCAATTAATTTGGGAGGAAAAATCCAACAGTGGCTTGGAAAATTTGAAACCAAATCAAGGAAGGGAAAGAAGCAATTCAATTCAACTTTTTTCTGGAACAACAACATCACAATTTAAGCAATTCTAAAGGCAAAAAAGGTTTGTCTTTGGAGCTAGTTCATCCAAGAAGAATTGTTTTTGGAGGAATCATCAAAAGAAGGTATGTGTTAATTAATTTTCTTTAATTGTTTTTTTACACAGTAGCAAATCTATGAAATCAAAGTTAAAATCTTAGAACTTTAATTTAGTTTTCCAAAGTTAAAAACACTAAAACGTTACTTTATTTTCCCAAAAGACTTAAAATTGTTATTTTTTCTTCTTAAAAACCTTAAAACTCTAATTGAACAAATTTTCAACAAAACTAAGATTTAAATTCTGTTTCTTTTAAAATTTTAAAGTAGGTTTTATTTCATTCAAAAAGCCTTAAAAAACATCTTTTTTACTTATAAAAACTTTAATTTGTTTGTTTAAATTCATAAAACTTCATGAAATTATCAAATTGATTTCCAAATTCTTAAAAATTATTCACCACCCGTGACCCTACTTCTAAATCCTAAAATCCAAAATTCAACTTTTAAACCTAAAATAATGAACCCTAATCCTTTTAAAAACCTTAAACCCTAATTTTTATGAACCCTAATCTTTTTAAAACATTAAAAAACATAAAAACATAAAACCATAAATAGATTAAACTTACACATAGCTTAGAAACCCAATAACCAAAAATCACAAATCAAAGTATTTTAAAGTGTCTAAAACCATAGTTTCATGATTTCACCATTCAAAGCTTAATTTGTTTAATCAAAGAGTCTTACCAACCTTTTAAAATATAAAACCCTAATCTATTTTAATTCCACAAAAGTCACAGTAGCTATAATTGGACTTTTATTTGCTTTATTTAATTCTATACTTGATTATGCTTTGATTTATCTCTTATGCTTTAATTTATTTAATTTCAATGCTTGATTTATTTAATTTATCATGGATGGATGTTTATTTTATATTTTGATTAATAGCTTTGATGAATGATTTATTTATGATGAATGATTATTTACTTTTATCAATTAATTTGGATTTCCAAAAGTTGTAAGAGGTATGTTTCCACTTGGTGGGAACCTCATTAGTTAAACATCATGTAATTTAATTTTCTTTTCTATTTTACAACCTATGTAAAGGGCATATTTCTACCTTTTGGTGGGTGTCCTATTTAGGCATGTGATGTAAGGACATGTTTCCATCCTTGGATGGGTGTCCATTTATTTGCTTTGTTTGGACATTGCTTTGATTTTAATATATTGATGCTTTCTTTTAATTATTGTGTGTAATATGGATAATGTTGTTATATTTAAAAATTTTATAATATTAAGATCTGTAAAGGAGGTCGGTTCCAATGAACCGGGCATTGTGGGGGTGCTGGGCCGTTTCTCACCTTCCCCACACGTACCCAACTTTCCGAACCCATTAGGGGGTTGGGGATTCCTTAGGAATCGAGTCACCCACCCCTTTCTTTTTTCCAGCCCTTCCGGGTGGAGACTCTATTTTCTCGGAACTTAGGTCCTTGTTCTCTAAGGCCCCGAGCCTAAACAGTGCTGAAGTTGCAAGAACCATTTCACTGGAGTGGGGGCGAAAATCCCCGCTCATAGGCCCCGAACCTAAACAGTGCCGAAGTAGCAAGAACCATTCCACTGGTAGTGGGGCAAAAATCCCCGCTCATAGAATCAAATGAGTCTTCCCTAGAGCTGCCAGCACCTAACTCACCATCATCTAAACTGCTCTCCTCTGAATCTTGTTGCGCTAGTAGTTCTAGTAGTGTTCACCAAAAACTTGTTGCACTCTAATTAACACTACTAGAACTACACTCGCAAGTATACGAGGCTGCTGTAGTATTTTGGTGAACACCTCAAGGTCGTCTCACAAGGAAGCTAGATAAGCTAATTGATTATCAAATTGCAAATAACAAATTATCAATAAATTTAAATTGCTAACAACTAATGAAGACAGATTGAGTGGAATTTAAAACAATGAAAGTAAACTGAGCTGATATATTGATTCACTTAATAGAAAGGTCTAGGGTTTTGTTTAGGTCATTTTTGTACTAGTTTTTAGTATGATTTTATGTGTGTTTTAGTTAATGTTTTGATTGATTTTTGTTTTAAGTTTGTTTATTGTGTTTGTTTTTAGGTTTGAGAGCAAAAATGCCCCTGGAAGATCAAAACAGTGAAAAATAGAGCAAAAATGAAGAAACAGGAAGAGACACACCAGAGACACGGCCAAGTCTCTGGCCGTGTATCACCTAATAAGAAAAACCAAAGAACAGAGCAAAACAGAGCAAAAATGAAGATCAGTGAGGGACACACTCAAGGGACACGGCCAAGCTTGTGGCCGTGTCCCTCCAAAGAAGCCCAAACACAGCCAAGTTGCTCAAGCTTGGCCTTGTCTCACTTAAATCCCAAGCAAAGAAGAAGAAACTCTCACAGTAGGTGACACATGCAAGGGACACGGCCAAGTCACTGGCCGTGTCCCTCCAAAATGATCCAACTCGGCCAAGTCACTCCAAACACGGCCGTGTTACTCAACTAAAGAAGAAAAGAAGAAACTCTGAGACAGAAGTGAACACAAGCAAGGGACACGCCCAAGTCACTGGCTGTGTCCCTCCAATTCACCTCCAATACGGCCAAGTTCCCTCAACTTGGCCGTGTCCCTCATGGACCAAACACTAGACACGGCTAAGTCTCCTGTAACTTGGCCGTGTCCCACCTGAAAAGTGTATAAATTCTTTCGCACGAACAGAAATTAGGAGAGAGCGGCTAGGGTTTTGAGAACAAAAAGAAAACAGGAGAGAGGGCACTCATAACTTGAGATGAGGAGAGAGTGACACTCTCCTTGTCCCTCATCTTCATCCTCCATCGTCATCTTCTCCATCTTCCATTGACAAGCTTCAATTTGGTTCTTTGGGATCAAGTGGGTCAATAAGCTCTCAAAGGTTGAAGAAGCTGCATTGAAAGGATTGGTGACTTGAGAAAGCTCTTTTCTGTCTTCCAAAGGTACAATCAATTGAAAGGTTTGGAGATTTGAGAAAACTTCATTCCATATTGCAAAAGGGGAATCAACCATTGAAGAGGGCTTGAGTTCTTCATCAAACATCAAAGTGCAGCTAGGAGGAAGACTAGTAATCCTACTCTTGGCATCTTCACAAGGGGTTTTTCTATTCTCTCTTTTAATTCAGTTCAATATTGTTTTTGGTTGTATTAAGAGATTGATATTGCAATGAAAAATTTATATTTGTTTTATATTGAGTTGAATGAATGCTTTAAATTGATGATGTTGAACTAAAAACCCATGCTTAGGGTTTGTAGTATATTTGATTGAATGCTTTAATTTGATATTTCCATTGATGTACCTTGTTATTGGTTGATTGCATTGGATTGTATGCTAGGTTAATAGATTAGCTACCTATTGATCTCTAGATATTGAATGAAGGACAGAGAGGTGAAATTTGGTATCGGAATTATGCAATCGACTACCCTATGAATGAATTAGAAATATAAGTTCTAGGGTTTCATTAATTTGATAATGTGAAATAATTGGTTATTGCTAATTCATGAATGTGAGAACTAATGGATTGGTAATTGACTAATTAACCTAAAAGAAACAAATTAATTACAAGGCTATGTTAATGGATAATTGAGAATTGAGCTTTGATTGAATGGACCTATAATCCTAGGCACTTTCCCAAGAACTGAATTGATCTTGTGTACCCATCACACACATCAAACCCTACGTACGTTAATTTTAGGTTTAAATTGTTCTTTAGTATTCCAAACAACAAACTCTCGCTTTTAATTTAATTTCTCAATCCTTCATCTAATACCTCAAACACATAATTGGTGGCCAATCAATTATATATTAACAGTAATCCATTCAATTAAGGCTAAAGAAATAATTCAGTTAAGAGCAATAACTATTTCATACAATCATAGTAGATCCATACAAACCCTAGACTGGATCAAATTAGTTCATAATAATGCTATGAAATAGATTCATCTCACTAAAATTCAAAGCAATTAATTTAGACATAATAGAATTCATGAATACAATTCCAATGAAACTTAAGGGATAGAGTTTGAGAACAAAACCAAATTACAAACTTTCTTTAGCTTCTGAAGAATCTCTTGTTCAGATCTTTGCTAGAAGAATATTGAGTGGCTAAAACTAATTTAATCTAGACTGTTTGCATGAAAGTGCAATCAAAATTCCAAAAGAAAATGAATGGAAGCTCAAAAGTTTATGTTTGACGGCTGATAAAATGTGTAACCCTTTTCAAAAACCCTAATCCTCTTATTTATACGAAACCCTCGCTCAAAATCCGCATTTTCTTTCTTCCCTTAGTCCCATGGAGTGACACGGCCAAGCTGGTGGCCGTGTCTTGTGACACGGCCAGTGGCTTAGCCGTGTCACCTAGATGTGTCAGCTTCTATGTAATCCTTCATCTTTGCTTCTGTGGAATTGAGTGTGACATGGCCAAGCTCCTGGCCGTGTCATGTGACACGGCCAGTGGCTTGGCCGTGTCACCTACTGATTCTCTTCGTTCGTTGCTCTTCTTTCTTTGGTCTTCTTCCTTGGCTAAATATGGGACAGGCCAAGCTTGTGGCCATGTCATGTGACACGGCCAGTGTCAGCTTCTGCCAAATTTTCCTTCCTCTCTTGGTTCCTTGGTTTTGCCCTTAAGGTGAGACACGGCCAGTGGCTTGGCCGTGTCTTGCTGCTTCATGCTATTCTTTCTTCAAGGAAGTTTTTTGCATATTAACCTAAAATAAACAATTGAAACAAACTTTAAATAAGAATCAAATAAAACATTAACCAAAAGCACATAAACACCACACTAAAAATTAGGACAAAAATGACATAAACACTGGAATAAATTAAAACTACCAAAATTAAGGAAATAACTAAAAAAAAGATTAAAACTATCAAAATACCTGAAGAAAACAATAATCATCATAATAAATAAAATATAATTCTATGACAAAAACTAATAAAACAACTACCCCACACTTAAAACTTTGCTTGTCCTCAAGCAAATTCACATGACATAAATTAAAAACTCAAATAACCTTAACTATAATTCAAGTATATAGGATGAAATCGTTTAAGACTCAGCAATAAATAAATGCAATTTACTTCAATCAATATTTTCTTAACTCATTCATTAATCTAGACATAACAAATCTCATCTCTCATCTAAGTGTTTCACTCGATTTCAAAGGTTAATTCACTCAAACCACTCATGACTGCATACTGCCATAAACTTGCTTAATTATCCAATCTCTCTCACTGATTTTTTTTTCAAGAAATAATCCGAAGGTCTTTTATTTGGATGTAATGGGGCTAAGGTGAATGTGTGAGAAAAGACATTTAAGTTGGAACATCAAGAAATGGAGTATCTAAATTAGACAATACTCTTGTTAAGAAACTCATAACTCCCTCAAATGGCATATTCAACAAAAACTTGTTGATCTCACATACTTGCATACTTAAAGAAAAGTACATGAGTCAACATTCCTCTTTGATGACTAATGCTAGAAAATATATGAATTTTGTATATATATATCTTCTCTTTTATTTTCTTACATATATATATATATTTATATATATATATATACAAAATATAGAATTGCATGGAACATCTAGCTTAAAATGTAGAGGAAAAGAATAATCGACTCTTAGTCAAATACATTGAGCAAAGTATGCATTTCAGCCCCAAATCTTACTAAAGCAATACTATTTTTTTTTAATTGCTTACCCCACACTTATGAATTAAACCACCCTATTGTCATATCATAAGAAACTCCATTCCTTAATGCAGGTATGATGATAATAGGAAAATGTTGAGTTGTGAATTATGTTGATCAATCAAGAAAAAGTCAAAGGCTCAACTTGGCTTACTAAGGAATTCATAATTAAGGGAGGTCTTTTTAAGCTAAAGGGATAATCCTAATTTGCCTTCATCATTTTAAAACTTGAGATGAAATCATAATGTGAGTTCAATTAGTATGCAAAAGCAAGCTCTAGAGATGCAAAATCATGAAGGTGCACACTTAAGAAAAGAAAATCAATTGTCAATAATGTTCAATCTATGAGGCTCAAAACTCACAAAGGGTGGGTTCTCAAAGATTTATATGTCATAAATTGCAGAATGCGAAAATTGATCCTGAATGAATTCAAATGCTAATCTCTATGCTGATACTAAAGGCTCAAATATAATGCTAGAATTACAGAAAAGTCACTAAGTTTCCAACAATTATGCCATGCACAACGCACAATATAACACACAAAGACAAACAAAACAAGAATTAAAAGAAAGCTTAAAGATTACCCCACACTTATAAATTACATTGTCCTCAATGGAAACAAGTATAATAAAGAAAAAGAGTGAAGGTACAACCTGTTTTCCATCGTTCCCTTGTGAGGCAAACTCTACCTTTTCATCACAAATAGCAATTGTTCAAAAACAAAATACAATATATAAAATAAAATAACCAAAATATAAAATGTTAACATTAAAAACAAAAATGAAAAATAACAATGAAAATATGCTATAACTAAAGACATGAAATTAAGGAATTCTCTCAAAAGATTAGAGCCAATTTGATCTACGGTGAAGGAGGATGTGATGATGATGCAGCCGAAGGATGGAGACTCAGAATCTTAGCAAGGTTGCTATTGATTTGGTCCAACTGTTGCAAGACCGCAGCATGGTTACGATCGACCTTGCTTTCCAGTGCCTCTATCCTATTAAGTATCTCCTGATTATCCGGGACCGGAGCATCTTCATCCAAATCAAGAGAATATGAGTCGGACTCCTCATGAACTCGTGTTCTCTTTTGCCTGCCCCCAGTGCTTCTGGCTCAGCTGAAGCCATCACATAGGCCCCTCCCCTATTCACAACCATATGCATCTTCTCAAGTGTGGCCAAATACAATGAATCATTACCAAAAATTTTAGTCATACGACAGTTACTCGGGTCAAAATCATCAAGAAGGGTTGTCGCCAATGTGGTCACTCGTTGTTGGGAGTCGCCACTCAGTTTATTTTGTTCAAAGGGAAAAACTAAGAAAACCCTTGTTTGACTCCAATTATGCATCCAATGTAAAGGTTTCTAGTCTACGAACCCAAGGAGGATTCGGGGACTATGTCATGCATTTGATTAATTTGTCAATTTAGAATTGAATCCGAAAAGAAAACAAAAAGAAAGAAGAAGAGGTTGTTGATAAATTGTGGACTTGCTATTTGGGGTGAATCCCAAATATGCCTACATACTCTCGTTTTTATGAGAGATCAAAGCCCATGTAGTTCGGAAAAGCCTATTTAAAGGCGATGAAATTTATGCTTCATGCATGTGTGAGTATGCTTCGTGCATTTTTCAAGCATTTTGCCAGGATTGTGAGTTTTAGCACTTAGTGCAAAGATTGTATAATTTCGGGTACTTGGTACCAAAAGAGTTCGATTTAGGCTTCATGCCAAATTTTGATCTTAATTGTAATGTTTAAATACTTCGTATTTAAAGGATGAAATTTAGGCTCTGTGCCAAAAGGTTGATTTTATTCACTGCTTGATGCCGAAAGGTTGATTGATTAATCCATTAGGCCTCTAGATCTAAAAGGATTAGATCTTTGACCAAGAAGAAATTAAGAAGAAGATTAGAATGCTTATGATATGCTCGAATTGACCAAAGATGAATTATGATATTACCTTGATTAGAATTTTTCCACTTCTAAGTTCCAGATCTTGTTTCCTTGCACTTTTAAGTATGATTCTTGCTTTTTACAACACAATATTAGAAAGTTTTAAGCATAAAAATTTCGTCAGCACCCGGGCGTCGGATCTTCCAAAACCTCTTTTCTTTTGAAAATCTGAAGCCTATTTATAGGTAAAAACGGGCTGTACGGCGGCCGGGCCGCCAGTCAGCCGGGCCGCCGGAATCACAGCGGCCGGGCCGCTGTCCTGGCCCACCGCGACTCGCACTATTTCTGCTAAAACTGACTTTCCGGGAGCCACGGGCCTCCAAAAATTATTCCGAGACCATATCCATGATCCTTGCGTCGCACTAGACATTTCAAGTACCATGAAGACATACTTTCGGTGGACTTTTACCGTTGTCCCCCGGTCCGGCCTGGTCTGAGGAAATTGGCTTTCCGATCCTCAAAATTCGAGTGTTCACAATTGCCCCCCACTGGGGTCCATAAAAATGATTTATAGAACTCAGTGGTCTTCTGAAGAGCGAATTTTGAGCGAGGTGCAAAAAGACCCGCGTTTTCGGTTTTTCCTATAAATAGGCTCATTTCATTCAATTTTCATTTGCTTTCATTCATTCTTCTTCTTTCACTTCTTTCAAATTTTCTTTCGACGATGGATTTCACCGACTTTGAAGACTTCGAAATCCCACTCCCTCCCTGCAATCTTTTACTTGAGGAGGAGAAGCATAGTTCTCGGACCGGCTGCTATGAGGTGAGTACTCTCCCGTTTGTCCATCTAGTATGCATGCTTAGGAATTTTATTTATTTCCAGTAAGGAACTTAGAAATAAATTTTAGGAACCTTTCCTTTATATGTACTAGTAATGAATTAGGATTAGTACTAGGCTTCATTATGTTCTGCCATCAGTAATTATTTCTAGTAAAGAACTTAGAAATAATCCTTTAGGAATCCACACCCAGCTGGGGAAAGAACTTAAATCTTTTCTGAATTTGTCCAACTTTTCTGAAATTTTTTTTTTAGGACTCTACGATCAAGATATCTATAGCTGAGCGTCCGATGGTCACTATTCCGGCTTACATCTTTGATGCCGGGCACCCAGTGGGGGATCTTATCAGACCTGCTTTCCTCCACCATTTGAGGGCTATAGATGTGGGCAGAGATATCCACCGGGATTTGATCTGTGCTTTAGCCGAGTGCTGGTGGCCTACTACTGACACTTTCCATTTTTCTTGGGGGGAGATGACAATGACGCCTACTGACTTTTCCATCATTTATGGGATTCCCTTTGGCGTTGAGATGGTGGAGTCCTATGATGACTGGCGGTAGGACATTTCTTCAGCCGACATGATTACTTTGATCGGGGTTGACTATCCTCGATATCAGGCGCCTCGCTGCATTCAGCAGAGGTGGCTTGTGGAGCAAGCGCCAGGTATCTACACTGGTTACGAGACAGGCAACCTTACTGCTGACCAGGAGGCCAGGATTACCTTGCTTCTCCTGTTTGCTAGCTCCTTCTTATCAAACAGGAAAGATGCAGTGAGTCTCAATGTGCTGAAGAGCCTACTTGACCTGACACGGCTTCATACGTACGATTGGGCTAGCATGATGCTGTGCAGGTTGTATGACGACATGTCAGACCTCTGCTATACCCGTATTGCTCCGTGTGGCTTGTATTACTTCTGGGAGGTAATGTAAAGAACATTTCCCCTATCTTTATATATGTTGACATACACCAACTCTAATACCTTCTCTTTCTCTCTCTCTTTTTTTTTCAGACTTGGGCTTACGAGTACTTTCCTGACATCGCCCCTTTTCTTCGTGAGATACCTGCCCCCGCAGATCCTCTTTCCCCCATTGCTTGGAGGTGGTATAGAGAGAGGGTAGAAGTACCAAAGAGGAAACTTCCCATCAGAGGGCTGAGATCGTTCTTCGACAGCTGCCCAATGGACTCAGTAAATGCTTTATCGTCATCTTTTTTCATTATATTAAAGAAAATGATTCACTAATATAACAAATTTTTTACAGGTTGCATCTAAAGTGATGTCTAGCCGACTGGCAGAGTGGATAGCTCAAGATTACAGCTTTCAGCGATCAGAGTTTCTGACTCGACGACGATTCATACTTCCCCATCTAGAGTTTCGACGGTATTATCTCGCTGAGAGGGTGACTTTCCAGATTGCCGGTTTCTGTGCAGTTCCCGTGGATCCCCCTGATGATATGCTATCTTCAACACTTCTACCTGTTACTGTGTCCCAGTATGAGGGCGACCCTTTCGAGTCGGCTTATGCCCCGGATGAGGATGATTATGACTTCTACTGTCTTCATCGACTGATGCCATGCATTGGGACACGATTTGACTCTGTACCCCCTTATCGGTCTTCTCACTCTTCGGCTCCCACTTCTAGCACTCCGAGAGACCATCCCTCTCCCGACCGGCGAGCTGACAGACCCTCCTCCTCTAGGGCTGAGGCTTCCACTTTTCGGGCTGGACCATCACACACTGGAGGAAGCAGCAGCTCATCTCATTTGAGGCCTCCCGCATCCGTCCTTATAGCTACCGGCCAATTTGACCCTATTTTAGCCGACTTGAGGCTGCCTTATGCTGCTCGTTATCATGCACCTGGTGGTTGGGTGACCCGACCAATTAGTGCTGAGGGTGCATTATATCGGAGCTTTGCTCATGTCACTCAGGTATATTCTCATAGAACTTTTCATGAAAAGGATTCATAAAATTCTCTTGAGATTAATTGTGATTTTGTCTCTTTTACAGGTACCAGAGGGCCTGATCACGGAAATGGCGGCACTGATTACTGCTTTCTCGGATGAACTGTCTGGTGCTTGGACTGAGGCTGCTTATGAGAGGCAGAGCAGGCAACAAAGACGGAGAGGCCGACACTGATTTTTTTTTTCATACTTGTCTTGAACTACTCCCCTTCTGTACTTTGTACCTTTCATGTTTTTCAGCTGTTATCTGAACTTATCTGTAAACCTGCACTTATTTGTTAGTATTAACAGCACATATGTATGCATGATGCTTTTTCTTTTTAGAAATCTCTTTTAAAAATAAATCCCTGACACAATCCCAAAAAATAGCACATAACAGGGCCTAAAACAGGGCCAAAACACGAGAATTTTACAAAACATCAAAAAGGAGGAATCAGGACGGTCGGCGGAGGCCGAACCGCCGGAAGTGGCAGCCGAGCCGCTGCCCGGGTCAGACCAGTATAAAACTCAAGGTTGTCTTACATCTGTGGGCCAGAAAGCAATCCTCTTACTGCAAGATCTTATTATTATTTTTTTTTTCAAATAACAATGAATCCCCTTTTTAATCACGTGATGCATAATTGGACCAAAAGTCTCCACAATGTTGAAAGGATCAACATGGGGAGGTACGGGTTGAAAGCTGTCACCACCCTCAGAGGTATAGCTGTAGACTGGGATTTCTTGCACTCTTGCATCAGGTTTTGGGATCCCCAAGCCCATGTTTTCAGATTTGGGGCTCAGATGGAGGAAATGTGTCCTCTTTTTGAGGAGTTCTGCTCGATCATTGGGTGCGACCCAAATGCCCCTCTTGTGAGGCATGAGGTCCAAATCGGCTATGTGGGATCTTTTCAGAGGCTTTTTAGCTTCACAAAACCCCAAGCCCAAGCTATGATTGTAGATGGGGATAAGGCGATGCTGCTTCCCCTAATTGATGAATTCTTGACCGCCGATTTTGAAGACGATATTCAATTGAGGCATAGAATGTGAGCCTTCGTCTTTTGTCTGTTAGCTGGGTTCCTCTTCAACCATGACCCCGGCTTTGGAGATTTGAAACTTTGCCCAATGGTTAGGCAAATGGAAGAGCTCAACTGTATCGGGGGCATGATCCTGGCTGAGACTATTCAGAGTCTCGACAGATGTGCACTTGGATTTGAACGTTGGACCGTCACCCCGGTCATCCTTCAGGTAATTTATACCTTTTGTTTTTTTTGCTTATTCCATCATCTCTCTTTTCCTTTGTAAAATAGAAAGGATCTATTTTTTCTAGGTTTGGCTGAGAGATCATCTTCGAGTGGTTGCAGCCCCCCAGACTTTGACCTACAACCCTTCGCAGTACCGCACTAGGAAAATTCAGATTTCTTTTCCCTCTATGGCCGAATGGATTGTTTGGCTGTTTGAGCTTGGACTGGAAGAATTATTATGGTTCGTCCCTTGGTATAGGATTCCTTAATTCATGGAGGCAAATGCCATGCACAACCATGTCTACCTGCTTGGGTTCACTCACAGTACTTGGTACAGTGCTTCCCGCGTCCTCAGGCAGATGGGTATTGATCAGAGAGTTCCCCTTCCTGTCGGGCTTACCATTGCTTCTCCTATTACCCCCGGGGTTACTCGGGCTGTTCTACAGACTTGGGTCAGAGACCATCGGATGATCAGGCCTTGTGCTGAGCCTTCCCTCGTTCAGCCCACTCCAGAGTACAGGACCTGGTTTATAGCTGAGGTTTGGCCCGTTGAGAAACCGAGGGGGTGTGCCTTGCTGTAGGAGTTGGAGGGAGAGGAGGTGGTTCCTCTTAGCGAGGAAAAGGTAGACATTGCGGAGAGTTCCGGGACTAAGGAAGACGCCGAAGACTCTGCCCCCCGTAGGAGGCGTAGGATTTAGATCCCAGGGTGACTCCATTGTCTTTTCTGTTTTTGGGTTGTTTTTACCTTTTTGGTTTTTTGGGGAATGTGACTTGACCTTTTTGTATTTTGTAGGCTGAATGACTCTTTTTGTAACAGATGATTCTCTTTTTGTAATGAATGATTCTTAATGAATGACCCTTTTGTTTGCTTTCCAAGCATTATCTACTTTATTTATTTGCTCTTATTTTTGCCTAAGCCGTCCTTTCGAATTTTCAACTTAGCGAGCTCTTACCCATTCTTGCCTAAGCCGCCCTTTGCGGGTTTTCAGCTTAGCGGGCCCCACTATTGCCTAAGCCGCCCTTTGTGGGTTTTCGGCTTAGCGGGATCTTTTGTTTTTGTTTTTTGTTTGTTTTTTTTTCTTTTTTGTTGTTTTGTTGTTTTTTTTTCTTGGCAAAAGAAAGATGAATGAATGATTTTTATTAAAATTTAGACCGTGCTCAAGGAGAGCTGCCTACATATCTCGAATTAGTTTGCGAGAATCAGGTCTAATGTAGTTCATTTCAATGCATGATTATACATAATATTTCTTTAGTTGATCCAGATTGGATGGGTTTATGAACTCCAGACCATCCAAATCAGACAAGATGACGGCTCCGCCGGAAAGTATTTTCTTCAAAATGTAGGGTCCCGTCCAATGAGGACGAAACTTCCCACGAGGATCTGTAACAGGTGTTCTGATCTCTTTCAGAACCAAACAACCTTCTTCCAACTTTCGATCTTTGACCTTTTTGTTGAAATGTCTGGCCATTCGCCTCTGATATCCTTGAATCTAATGTAGAGCTTGAAGTCTTTTTTCATCCAAACTCAACAACTGATGATGATAATTGCTGATCCATTCAACTTCATTTATCTGACTTTCTTGAATTATCCTCGCCGATTGAACTTCCAATTCAATGGGGAGTACTGCTTCCATTCCATATACCAGTGAATACGGGGTTGCCCCAGTAGGAGTTCTAACTGATGTTCTATATCCCCAGAAGGCCAATGGCAACTTCTCATGCCAACGCCTATGTTCCTTGATCATCTTTTGTATGATCACCTTTATAGACTTGTTCGCTGCTTCTACAGCTCCATTTGTTTGAGGTCTATAAGGAGAGGACTTATGATGCTGGATTTTCTTATCCTCCAAGAGTTTGGCAAACTCTGCTTGGAAATGAGTTCCATTATCAGTGATAATTTCAAACGGCGTTCCGTACCGACAAAGGATGTTGGTTCGGACAAACTGTGCTGCCTTTTTGGCGTCTAATTCTGCATAGGAAGCTGCTTCAACCCACTTTGTGAAGTAATCCACTGCTACCAAGATAAACTGATGTCCATTTGATGCTTTTGGATGTATTTTACCAATTATATCAATTCCCCAAGTAGCGAAGGGCCATGGAGAAGTGATTGGATTCAGGGCAACAGGAGGTTGCTTCTGTAGCTTAGCAAATATTTGGCATTGATGACATCCTTGCACGAATGCCACGCAGTCTGCATTCATGGTGGACCAATAATATCCTAGATTGGTAATTTTTCGAGCCAAGGCGATCCCATACATGTGTGGCCCTGATTCGCCACCATGTACCATTCCCATTATCTGCTTAGCCTCTGCTTCATTCACACACCTTAGGTGCATTCCATTCCAACTCCTCTTGTAAAGGATATCCCCATTAAGAATGTAACCTGTGGCTAGCTGCCTTATGGCCTTCTGATCAACCTTTGATGATCCCTCCGGATAACTTCCATCCTTGAGATAACTTTTGATATCCCAAAACCATGGTTTACCATCGGTCAAATGCATTACATGGGCGGGTTGTTTCTGAAGCTGAACTTTCAATGGATGAACGACTTTCCCCTCCTTGATATTGATCATGGAAGCTAAAGTAGCCAAGGCATCAGCAAACTGATTCTTTGCTCTTGGGAGATATTCGAAGGACAGATCATCGAATTGTTGTGCCAAATGATTGAGACGTTGTAGGTAAGGAACCAAACGCTCTTCTCTTATTTTCCATTTCCTTAAAGCTTGTGATACTATCAAAATAGAATCACCGTAGACCTTTAGGTTCTTAATTCCCAATTCCAGGGCGACTTCAAGCCCATTGATGCAAGCTTCATATTCTGCTTCATTGTTTGTGCAGCTAAAGTCAAGTTTAACTGCAAATGGAATGTATTCTCCACAAGGAGTTTTGAACACAATCCCAATTCCATTTCCATGATAATTGGACACCCCATCAAAATACATCTCCCAAATACTCCTTTCCACATTCAAGAGGTCTTCGTCAGGGAAACCCATTTCTCGCATCTCGTCTTTTATAGGTAATTCTGCTAATTGGTCAGCTATTGCCCCGCCTTTCACAGCTTTCCTTTGAACAAATTTCAAGTCAAAGGCTGCCAATGTTGACACCCACTTAGCCATTTTGCTGTCCAAAACAGGCCTCTCCATAAGGAATTTCAAGGGACTCTGTTCTGCAATGACATAAGTAGTGTAAGAAGACAAGTAGTGTTGTAACTTCGTGCAAGCCCAATATAATGCTAAACACAACTTCTCAATCCTGTTATACTTTAACTCATAATCCAGCATCCTTTTGCTGAGGTAGTAAATTGCATTTTCCACCTTTGTATCTTCAGCCTCTTGAGCTAGCATTGCCCCCATGGCTTCATCTATTACAGACAAATACAAGAGCAGAGGCTTTCCCATTCTGGGAGGTTGTAGAATTGGCGGACTTAACAAGTATTCTTTGATCTTGTCGAAGGCCTTTTGGCAGTCTTCATTCCATTCTTGTGAAGCACCTTTCCTTAGTAGCTTAAAGATTGGACCACAAGTCTCTGCCAATTGCGATATGAATCAACTGATATACTGTAATCTACCTAGCAAGCCTCGAATCTCTTTTTCTGTTCTTGGCGGAGGCATTTTCAGAATAGCCTTTGACTTTGCTGGATCAACTTCTATTCCTTTCTTGCTGACCAGATATCCCAAAAATAAGCCCGATGTCGCACCAAAGAGGCATTTTGCAGGATTAAGCTTCAAATTGTACTTGCGAAGTCTAAGGAAGAACTTCTCAAGTGCTTCAACGTGCTCTTCTGGAGTTTTTTACTTGACAATCATATCGTCAACATACACTTCTACTTCTTTGTGTATCATGCCATGAAAGACTGTTGTCGCCATCCTTTGGTAGGTAGCCCCTGCATTTATCAATCCAAAAGGCATAACCCTGTAGCAGAAAGTGCCCCATTCTGTAATGAAAGCTGTCTTCTCTTTGTCTGGTGGGTGAACTAGGATATGATTTTATCCAACCGCAAGGTCAGTCATGGAAACCATCATATGCCCAGCCATCCTGTCTATCAGCAAATCGATGTGTGGTAGCGGGAAATCATCCTTGGGACAAGCCTTATTCAGATCTCTATAATCAACGCACATCCTGACCTTTCCGTCTTTCTTCGGGACCGGTACGATGTTTGCTAACCATGAAGGGTAAGCAATTGGTTCTATGAACCTATTATCCAGCTGCTTGGCAACCTCCTCTTTAATTTTCAAAGACCATTCAGGCTTCATTCTTCTCAATTTCTGCTTAACCGGCTTTGCATCTGGGTATAGTGCAATCTTATGAACTGCTATGGCTGGGTCTATTCCCGTGACATCACTTGCCTTCCACATGAAACAGTCGACATATCTTCTGATGCACTCGACGACCTGTTCCTTATTCACACAATCATATGCAATGTATGTATGTTCATTTTCTTTGCCAATCATTATTTTTTCATTTATTTCTTTTATTTCATTTATTTCATTTTTGCTAGATAATACTTGGAAAGCAAAAGACTCAGGGTAACCAAGAATCAGAACAGTTTCATTGATAATGGCGGAGTCATTCTCCAAGATTAAATTAGACTTGACATTAGGGCTTTCTAAATCTGAAATTACAGAAGACTCAGAATTAGACTCTGACTTGGTTTTTGACTCAAAATTAGTACAAGACTCGGTACAAGACTCAAGTTCAGGGTGTGACACAGGACTAGGTTTAACCTCAGCAGCCTGTCCCTCCTCGGCGTACCAGTTTCTCAGCAGTGCATCCGTGGTCTTAATCAGCTTTGTGAAATCCCTATTGTCCTCAAAATTGGTTATCATAGCAACCTCATCAAAGAGACTAGGCCGCATGAAATCTTCCATTTGGGGGTCAGTTTCAGGTTCTGGCTCTTCTTCTTTCATGGCTACAACATCAGCAAACATTTCAAATCCCGGTAGCTTCTTTCTGGTCATAGGAGAATAGAATGGTTCCTGGAAACCACGGTGATGAATTGCCTTTCCAGGTTTGCAAAAGTGACCATTCAGAGTTCTAAAGTAAGGGCGCATTTTGAGGCTTCTTGCCCCCCAATTTCCCTTTTTCTTCCTTCCAAGCTCAAACTCTTCTATTTCATCGTCTGTAGGTTTGTACCCCAAGCCAAAAGTTCCCTTATTCTCAGGCTCTTCCCATGGCCGTACTACGGGTATTTTTCTCCCAGACTTCATCATTTCCATCCCGGGCAATAGACCTACCCTCAACATCATTCCCACTAGGCAATTGATTTGGACCTCCCCAAAGTCATATGAGACAAATGGCCCTTTTGGTTTTTCACCTTCAATGCACTGAACTGTGTCGTAATGAAACCCAGTCAAGGTCATGGCGGTTTCACCAGGAACAACCTCAAAGAGAGACTGATCCATGGTTTTCTTTTTGATTTCACAGGTATCCCCTTTGATAGTGATGATTTTTCCTTCAAAAGGGAATTTAAGTTTTTGGTGTAATGAAGAAGGTACATCATTAATTTGATGAATCCACGGCCTTCCAAGGAGGAGATTAAAGCTCGCGGGTACATCAATGACCTGGAAGGGCACTTTCATTCTCACCGGCCCAATAGCAATTTCTAGAGTGGCAACACCCAAAATTTCTCTTCGAGTGTTATCATATGCTCTCACAATCTGATCAGAAGGTGTAAGATCTGTAGTCTCCAACCCCAAACAGCTTGCTACTTTCAAGGGACACACATTTAAGGCTGACCCATTATCAATGAGAACCATGGGCACAGTCTTTCCCCCAGTCTGTATGGTGATGTATAGAGCATCATTGTGTTTCTTACCGTCTTCTGGTAAATCCACATCAGAAAACCTGATACTCAATGCCTTGGTTGATTGGGTCAAAGTGGCCACCAAAGCTTCTGGGCTTGTGTCCACAGGTGTATCAAGTTGACTCAAAGCTTCGCTGAGAGCCTGGCGGTGTGGGAATGAGGAAGCAAGGAGCTCCCAAATTGACACCTTAGCTTGGGTTTGCTTAAGCTGAGTGAGGACAGGGTCTTCTTTTGGCTCTGGAGTCTTCTTATGGGGGTGATTTGAAGTTGTAGGGGTTTTTCCCAAGTCAAGTGGCTGATATTGTCTTCCACTTCTTGTCAAAGCACTGACCTCTTCAGCAAGGTCATTCAAATCTAACACACACACTTCATTCATTTCTGAGAGAAGTTCGAAAGGATCAAACAGCTCTTCTTCCACAGTAATGGCATGGATGGAGTGATTGGGCAAAGGATTAGTGTTAATGTTTGGTTGCCTCTTGAGAGGAATGATGTCACCACTATCCACCAGATCCTGGATGCGATTTTTCAGTGTCCAGCAAGCATCTGTTTTATGCCCATTCCCTCGATGGTATTCACAATATTCATTGACTTTATAACTGGAAGGTAATGGGTTTGGAGGAGGTCTTGGGTCCAAAGGCTTCAAATATTTCCCTTCCACAGCCTTTTTAAACACCAAATGAAGGGGCACTCCAAGGTCAGTATATTGCCTTCTCGGCTGATTTCTCGGCCCAAGATTGCCCACACGTAAAGGATTCGCAGGGGCAATATTGGCCACTTGATTGACCTTGCTTGAGGAAGGAGTTTGGCTTTGTTTCTTATATTTCGATGCAGCCCCCTCATCCACTATTTTACCCAACTGTATCAAATCTTCTATCTTGGTTGCAGTCGCAATGAGCGATTTGAAAGTAGGTAGATATTGGGTTTGCAGTTGAGCCTGATATGTAGGTCTTAAATTCCTGATTATGATATCAATTTGCTCTTGTTCTGAAGGGCGATTGATCATCTGGGCGGCTTTTGCCCTCCACCTCGTAAGGAACGAGGAGAAGGATTCATTGTTGTTTTGTTTGGTGGTTTCAAGTTCTCTTCTAGTGACATCCACCTCAATATTGTAGTGGTATTGAGAGTTGAATGCATTGCAGATGTCTTCCCATGTCTTAATCTTGGAACGATCTAGACTCACAAACCATTTAAGGGCAGCACCAGTCAGGGATTGTTGGAATAACTGAGCAAAGAGCTCATCATTTAAACCCCAAGGACTTAAGGCTCCCACATACATTTTCAGGTGAGTTTAGGGCAAGTAGTCCCATCAAATATATCCATCCCAGGCATCTTGAATTTTGGAGGCAATCTAGCTTGGGGAAACAAGGATAAGGAATCCATATCTACCACCTCTTTATGAGTTTTCATGGCAGTGATTGACCTTTCAAGCAATTCAAGTTTCTTTTTTAGTTCATCAGTCTCATTCCTAGAGGGTGGATCTTCCAAATTGATGACAGGGGTATTGTTCTGAGCAGTAATGGGGGTACTAGTTTGTCCCACAATGGGTTCCTTTCCTAAATTTCTAGGAGTAGAGGCTGTCTTTGGTGCCCCTCCCAATTCAGCCAAGATGGCCACCCTTTGGGCAGCTAAAGCTTCATCAATTCTCTCTTGCATTCTAGCTTCAATTTCCTTAACCTGTCCATCTAGCAAGGCCTTAATCTGTTAAATAGTAGCCATTTCAGTAATTGGAACAGTTGGTGAAATTGGGGTAGCAGGATTTGTGGGTGATTGGACAGTTGGAGTTGGTGTAGCTTGTGTGGGTGAAGGCACACGGATAGTGGATACCTGCAAAGGTTAAGGGTAAAGGATTAGGGTAGTGTGTAAGGTAGGAAGACTCTTGGTCCACTTGCATATATCAAAAGGTTTTCCCCAAAACAATGTTGTTATGTTGCATGAATGCACCTCATCACATCATAATTCATTTTAATGGTATGTGGCACTATCATTGGGTACATACAACCTAAGGGAAGGTTCTATTGATACATGAAAAATAAAGAATGGGCTTATCACAGGGACCCTTGAGTCTTGAGTAAGATATACCTAACCACATGTGAAACAAGGAGTTTCACGTGGGTCCAACAGTACGATTACTCATGGGCCACTCCAAAAGGATTGGAATGGTTTGCGACAACAGGGAGGACGCTTTGGCTGTCCGCCGGCATAATCAAGGAGACCTGCCGATCAGCGCTACTTGCTATCCAGACTCAGAATTTTGAACAGAAAGAGAAGAAATTCATTTGAAAATGATTTCTTATGCAATGGAGGAAAAGGATTCCCCCATATAATGCAAGAGAAAAAGATTCTCTGAATGACAAAATAAATGCACAATTAATCAAACAAAGGGTTCATTAAAGGAAAAAAGATTCCTTTTGTCAATCTTCAATCCAATATCCCCAAGGAGGGGTATATATATTGCTAAGGTACCCTGCAAAATAAACAAAAATACCCTAAAGAAGGGGAAATCGGTTAAACAAATAATAACAATCTACTAGGATCCCATAAATCATTTTTTATGGTCCATAGTGTCAAACTAATCAAATAAGCAATAGTAGTCCACTTAGGATCCCATAAATCATTTTTATGGGTCCCTAGTGGAGTCGCCAATCTGTGAACCTCGGTTTTCCGCCTGAAAAGGATCCGGGCGAACGTTCACTCGTTGTTGGGAGTCGCCACTCAGTTTATTTTGTTCAAAGGGAAAAACTAAGAAAACCCTTGTTTGACTCCAATTATGCATCTAATGTAAAGGTTTCTAGTCTGCGAACCCAAGGAGGATTCGGGGACTATGTCATGAATTTGATTAATTTGTCAATTTAGAATTGAATCCGAAAAGAAAACAAAAAGAAAGAAGAAGAGATTGTTGATAAATTGTGGACTTGCTATTTGGGGTGAATCCCAAATATGCCTACATACTCTCGTTTTTATGAGAGATCAAAGCCCATGTAGTTCGGAAAAGCCTATTTAAAGACGATGAAATTTATGCTTCATGCATGTGTGAGTATGCTTCGTGCATTTTTCAGGCATTTTGCCAGGATTGTGAGTTTTAGCACTTAGTGCAAAGATTGTATAATTTCGGGTACTTGGTACCAAAAGAGTTCGATTTAAGCTTCATGCCAAATTTTGATCTTAATTGTAATGTTTAAATACTTCGTATTTAAAGGATGAAATTTAGGCTCTGTGCCAAAAGGTTGATTTTATTCACGGCTTGATGCCGAAAGGTTGATTGATTAATCCATTAGGCCTCTAGATCTAAAAGGATTAGATCTTTGACCAAGAAGAAATTAAGAAGAAGATTAGAATGCTTATGATATGCTCGAATTGACCAAAGATGAATTATGATATTACCTTGATTAGAATTTTTCCACTTCTAAGTTCCAGATCTTGTTTCCTTGCACTTTTAAGTATGATTCTTGCTTTTTACAACACAATATTAGAAAGTTTTAAGCATAAAAATTTCGTCAGCAGCCGGGCGTCGGATCTTCCAAAACCTCTTTTCTTTTGAAAATCTGAAGCCTATTTATAAGCAAAAACGGGCTGTACGGCGGCCGGGCCGCCAGCAACAGTGGCTGGGCTGCCGTCCTCACGGCGGTCGGGCCGCCGTACCCACGGCGGCTGGCCGCCGAAATCACAGCGGCCGGGCCGCCGGTCTCGGCGGCTGGGCCGCTGTCCTGGCCCACCGCGACTCGCGCTATTTCTGCTAAAACTGACTTTCCGGGAGCCACGGGCCTCCAAAAATTATTCCGAGACCATATCCATGATCCTTGCGTCGCACCGGATATTTCAAGTACCATGAAGACATACTTTCGGTGGACTTTTACCGTTGTCCCCCGGTCCGGCCTGGTCTGAGGAAATTGGCTTTCTGAGCCTCAAAATTCGAGTGTTCACAGCTACATTATCAAAAACATCGGCCAACCAATAGCCGGTACTAATGGGTATAGCATTACAAGCACAATCTAAGAAAAAGAGCTCACTAAGTTCCACTACACCTGGGCTCTCCTTCCGTGCAAAGAACCCACAGGACATAAAGCGATGAAAATACCTTAGAGCGGGATTACTCAATTTAGTTGCCTTGGCCTATTTGGCCACATAAGTTCCCGAGCCCAATGCTCCCCAAGCAAACTGCTGTTTAAAATCCTTAGGTACAGACTTTTCACCGTGTTGATGGAAACCAAATATAACATTCAATTGCTCAATACTAACTACAAATGATTTCCCAAGCAATTTAAAATTCAACCTATAGCAAATCTTCTGTTCATCTCTTTCAACCTTAAGAGATGTTAAAAATTCCAAAGTAAGCTCTTGAAATTGTAAAGGTCGAAAGGAAACTAGTTTCTCCCACCCAAGGTTTTGAACATAACTATAAAAATTATCCCTAATATGAAGAGCATTAAGGGATTCATCGTTTACAATGGACTCATACCCAAGGAGTCTTGAAAGCAGTTTGATATGCCCACAATGCATCATGCAATCTACTTGCCAATCCTTCCTTGATAAGTTGATTGTTTTCTCCAGAATTCCTTTTATTTGCTTGTTGGAAGTCTCAACTTGTCCAGAAGTCTGTGGATGGTATGGGGTCGCCACCTTGTGTTTCACACCAGATTTGTGCATTAATTTCTCAAAACGTTTGTTGTAGAAATGACTTCCCCCATCACTGACTATCACTCTTGGCGTGCCAAATCTGATAAGAATATATTCCTTCACAAATTTAACAATCACATTAGCATCATTAGTACGGGTGGGGATAGCCTCCACCCATTTTGAAACATAATCAACAGCAACTAAAATATATTCGTAACCAAAAGACTTGGGAAAAGGACCCATGAAGTCTATTCCCCAAACATCAAACAGTTCAACAACAATATAAGATTGAAGGGGCATTTCATTCCTCCTCCCAATGTTACCCACTCTTTGACAGCGGTCACAATGCTTATAATATTTTTTAGCATCTTTGAATAGAGTAGGCCAGTAAAAACCACTTTGAAGCACCTTTTCTGCAGTCTTTCTCCCTCCAAAATGACCACCACAGTGAAGGTCATGACAAAATTGAAGAACACTCAGTTGTTCTTCCTCAGATACACACCTGCGAACTATCTCATCTTTGCATATCCGAAATAGGTAAGGTTCATCCCAAAAATAAAATTTACTCACGTGCAAAAACTTTTTCTTTTCCTAAAATGACATGTCAGAACTCAAAATACCACAAGCAAGATAGTTAGCAATATCTGCAAACCAAGGTTCATTCATTACCACAAACAACTGCTCATCAGGAAATGCTTCTAGATTTTTATGAATGCTATCAGATGCAAGATTTTCACCAAAGAAGGGTAATCTAGATAAATGATCAGCTACAACATTTTCACTTCCCTTAGTATCTTTGATTTGAAAATCAAATTCTTGCAATAATAACACCCATCTAATTTAGCGAGGTTGAGCATGTTGTTTTGTCAAAAGATATTTTAGAGCCGCATGATCTGAATGCACAATAATTTTCGACCCAATTAAATATGCTCTAAACTTATCTAAGACAAAAACAACAGCTAACATTTCCTTTTCAGTTGTTGTGTAATTCATTTGTGCACTATTTAGGGTCAAGCTATTCAAAAATTTCTCAACCCTTTGCCCAATGACAGCTCCTACTGCATCATTAGACGCATCACACATAATTTCAAAAGGTAAAGACCAAACAGGAGCTACAATTACCGGTGCACTAGTCAATTTTTCCTTAAGGGAATTAAAGGCTTGCATGCATTGTGCAGTAAACTCAAATGGAACATCTTTCCCAAGCAAATGACACAATGGTTGGCTTATTTTAGAAAAATCTTTAATAAACCTCCGGTAAAAACCTGCATGCCCTAGAAAACTTCTTATTCCCTTAATAGAGGTAGGTGGGGGTAACTTAGCAATCAACTCTACTTTAGCCTTATCCACCTCAATCCCTTTACTCGACACAACATGGCCTAATACAATGCCCTGAGTAACCATGAAATGACTCTTTTCCCAACTCAAAGTGAGGTTACATTCAATGCATCTTTCAAGCACAAGAACAAGTTTATTTAGGAAATTATCAAAAGAATCACTGAAAATAGAAAAGTCATCCATAAATACCTCAATAAAATCATCTATCATGTCTGTGAAGATAGACATCATGCATCTCTGAAAAGTTGCAGGCGCATTGTGTTAGTGTATGTGCCCTAGGCCATTTATTTGGATCTTTATGTTATACATTCATTATTAATAAATGAGGTTTTATTATCATTATTGTTTGTTTGCATGTTACAAAATTTTGATATTTTTCCCTGGTTTATTATTGTTATAGAGATAAAAAAAAATTCTTAACCAGTATGAACATTGATTTGATAATCATCAGATGGTTATGTGTATAGTGATACAAATCAATTTCATAGATACTTGTTAGAGAACAATGTATTGGATAGACCCATCATGAGATTACTACATGGGTTAGTGTCATAAGTAAATCTCATGACAGTTATGTATTAATTCTTTGACTTGAGATTGTCATAGTTTCCAATATAAGGACTATTATATTTTGACATGATCAAACATTATCCGTAACTGGATAGTAATAAAGGTTATGATCATATATGATAGAAATTATGTAGAGGATAATGAACAATCAAGATAGAATTTGTCCCTCTCTTTGAGGGAGATATCTTTTAGGCCCCTCGATAAGTGAGACTGTGAAATGCATGGCCGTGCTCAAATGAATTGATAGTGTGATCAATTTCATTTGTTTTTATCAGTCTACTTGGAGATCGAGTAATCATAAGTTTGGACAATATAAGTACGACGTTGACCATGACTTATGTTCAAGCTGGATATCGTGTGACAAAGGGATTAATGCATGTATTATTATTAGGCAAATTGGACAATCCTTATATTAATTGGGCAGTTGTAATGCCTTGCTAGAGGCCTATTACAACTTGTTGGTTTAATAGAGATTAAATTGACTACCAATTAATATGGGCCTATCGGGTCACACACAAGAATGTGCTTTGGGCTGGATATAATATTAATAATATTAATATTAGATATTAATATTTATTATTATTATTATTATTTTCATTTATATATATATTATTAGATAATATATTCAGAATCCTTATTAGATTTGGATTCTGAATTTGACTTACCTTATCCAATTTCGAATTGGATTCTGGAGTGATTATATTCACTCCAGACGCTAAGTCTTCTTGGAGGAGACATTAGAAAAAAAAAAGAGAACAAAAACAAAGGAACCCTAATACGTTTTAGAGAAAACATTTTTCCAGCCTTCGCCGTTGTAGAGAGCTAGCACTCCAGACGGTAGCATTCGTGTGGATACGCGATAGAGGGTGTTTCGCGATCGAGGTATCTCTTCCAAACTGTGATTTCGAATAATCAACAGGTTAGTTCTTTGAACACTTTCATGGAATTAAACAAACAGCATGGATCCTGGTGGGAAATCAGAGATCAAAAAATTTTCCGCTGCGTGTTTTTGGTTTGCAGTGATCTCCTTGATTTCCTAACAGTGGTATCAGAGCTAGGTTATTATTTTCGTTGAAGTCGAAAATGCCATGTTGATATGATTACATGCGATATATTGATTTCGTATAGCATGTTAACTATGAAACCCTAATTCGTTTTTCATATGAAGAGAAAGGATTGGTTTTTTGATTTCGTTTCTGTAAAACCCTAATTCATTTTTCATATGATGAGAAAGGATATTTCGTTTTCATGAGATGATCACGTATATATGATTGGTTGATTAAAACGATTTTCATATGATGAAAATGATTAAGTTTATATGTGATATAAACATTTGGTAATGATTCTGTAATGGGTTGTACATATTCGAAATAAGACAGTAAGAAGGTTAATGAGATTAACGATTCTGTTTTAGGGTTTCGCCAAAGAAAAATGTTAATGAGATTAACGTTTCTATTTGGCTTAGAGGGGCACTGCCCCTCGACCCCATCTAGGGGCGCTGCCCCTTCGAAACCCCGCCCGCTGACCTGCCAGCGAGAGCCCCGCCCGCTAACCGGCTAGTGGGACCGCCGTATGTTCGCGCCCTATAGTTCATTACCGTGCATTAAGAATGTCAACAAATTTATTTCTATTTAACATGTTGGTGATGAATATGTTATGTTTGTTTGATGTCTTGGCATGGTGCATAGCATGGCCTTATGACCTATGTGATTAGTTTATTCATATCTTAATTTTGGGTAAATACGGCCTACGTGTCGTTTATTTTGTTGTAATTTATGTTACTAGTGGTTAGATTTTCTTTTATTGTAATAAATGAAGATTCAAGCTACAATGTTTGTGATGGAGATTCATACCAAGGAGAAGATTGATCCATGGTGATGGAAGCACAAGCTCAAGTTTTGAAGATATGTAATATTGCAAGTGTTGTAATAGATAGGTTTTTCACCTAGGGTTGCCTTTATGATCTTCAATTGGTCTCTTGAAGATCATATTTAGTTTGGCCATGCTATGTCACGTTTACATATTTTGTCATTTGGTATATGATGCTTATGTGATAAATTATATATATGCATATAGGATGCTAAAATATAATGATATGAAATGCAAGACATGATAATAATTTAGTTGAACCCTCATTAATAATTTAAGTCTAAATGCCATCTACGTTTTGAACACCTATCAAAACTAAGATTGTATTAAAGTAGGTATTGCCAAAGCAATATGCTTTAAACATTCCTAGCTAAGTAGGATGAGTAATAGTGCTACTCATATGTTTTAAAATTGGTTAGACTTAATTAGGCTATCAAAATGGTTTTGGGCCTAAGGCATTAGATGGAATTCAACATGCCATGACATATGATGTCAATATTCCATAATTACTAAGAGTTACATGAGATGTAATTGGTAAAGATGTTACCTACCTAAATAACTTAATTTTAAGCATCACGCCAAAGCTGAGTTTAGAATAAAGTGAAATACGAATCTTAGCCTACTAAAATATTTCTTTAGAGGGTTATATTTTTAGTAGGAGTTTAAATAATTTTAACCTCATTATTAATTAAAATTTGACTTTGCATATCATCAACAGATGGCTGCTAATAACAATTCCACCTTATCACTGCGATCTATCCTTGAGAAGGAAAAACTGAAAGAATGTGGGACTAATTTTGTTGACTGGTTTAGGAACCTGAGAATTGTTCTCAAACAAGAGAAAAAGTCCTACGTGTAATATCCTAAAGTATGCCCTAGAAGTTTTGGAATTATTGTTGTATTTGGATTTGAAGTATATGTTTAATGGAAAGAGAAAAGAAGTAATGAGAGATGTGTATATGTTGTATATATTGAGATATATACAACATATACAAGTCAAAATATTATATGGTCAAAGAAGATATTTATTTGTTTTTAAATTAATTAAATAAATTAAAAGGAAATTAAAATGAGTGGAAGAGAGAAAAGTGAATATTTTAATATTAAAATACTTGGTGGAGGTTTTAAAGAGAGTAAGAGAGAGTTTTGTTTCTAAGATCAAATTGAAGGAAGATTCAAGTGATTAAGTTAGAAATTCAAGAAGTTTCATCAACTTTGGTAAGTTTCTTCTTGATTTCCCTTGTTTTATTTGAAGTTGTGTTTGAGTTGATTGTTGATATTTGATAGTATGATTAGGTTTGATTGTGGTGTGTTTGAAAGTGTTGGAATTGAATTAAAGATAAGAAGTTAGGTTGGTATTGGAAGAGTATGAGTTGTGTTTGTGTTAGGGTTTTGTATTGGTGATTGTTGTAGATGTTGAGTTTGATTAATTATTCTTGTAAAGCTTCATGATAATTGTGTTTGATGAAGTTAGAAGCATAGAATACATGATTTTGGTCCGAAACAAAAGCATCTTGGATGCCACGCCCGTGGCCCTTGGCTGCCACGACCGTGGTCATTGGAAGCCATGGCCGTGGGGGTTTTGAGCAAAAGAGGCAGAACCATTTGTTAACCCACACCCGTGGGGGTTTGGGAGGCCACGACCGTGGGGTCCTAGAGAGAGATGTGGGCTTGTAATTTATGATCTATGGGTCTAATATGAGATTAATAGGTGAATAATTGTATTGGAATTCATGTGTATTTATAATTAAGTGTGTATTATTCCTTTTGGATTAGGTTGTGAAGAGGTTGAATTGCCCTAACCTAAGTGTTGAGGATTCTTGGAAGAGGAAGGGTATAGAATGGTGTGAGTTGTTCTTACGGTACGTACAAACTACATGGTTGCATACACTTGCATGATTTTGATACTTAACATATTTGGTTGTAAATATGTTAAGTAATTGATTACAGTTTTAATACATTTGATGAATGTTATGATTTGTATAATAGGAATGATTGATGAGCATTTAAAATGTATGTTAATGCAATTGGTTATGTACACTTGAATGATGAATTGATTTAATGTGAATTGAGATATAATGAGATGTGAAGCCATTGTTGTTGGCTTTAATGATGCAAATGAGATGATTGAGGCATGGATGCCTAAATGATGATGAGAAAATGAGAATGAAATTGATAATGAAATAATGAATGAATTGTGTGTCTAATGTGTTATTCCATTTTCAGAGTTTTGTTGTTGGTGGCATGCCTATAGTAACAATCTCTTGAAGTTAGGTTGGGCTTGATCCTTGAAGCCAAGTTGGGTTGAAGTCTAGCATGCTTAACTCCCCTTGAAGCTTGGTTGGGTCTAGTCCTTGAAGCCTAATTGAGATGTTACAACCCTTGAAACTAGGTTGGGTTTTGTAACACCCCTATACCCCGTATAAGTACACAGCATGCTAATACGATCGTAATATATGTATACTGAATATAGAAATGCCACGGATTTCTAAATAAATGACTCACTTCTTTATTTACAATATGAGCAAATTTAAAACATTTAAAGAAATTTATAAAACACCATAATTAAAAGGTTTATTCAAAATGCAGCAGAAAATGTAACAAATATTACAAATATATATACATCAAAACTCAAGATTTACAAAACATAAAATATATACATGTTTGGCAGTATGTCTTTGATCTTTAAGCTCCACTATCAACACCTCAAAATCTAGACTCTACTCGGCCTAGAGGAACTCTCCAGTTCTTCTCTGTCACCTGCGCGATAAACCACAATCCCGCTAAGCCAACGGCTTAGTGGTACAAACTATAATAATTTTTATGCTATAATGAAATGCAAATTGCATACTTTCCAACATATAAACAATTCTCAAAGATCTCATTATTTATTTATTTATCATTCATAGGTCACATTGAAAACAAAAACAAGCATGGGCCCAAAAAGAAACTAATATGCTATTCAAAGTTCAGAGTTACTGTTTTGGTCTATAATCATGATCATCAAGCCGTAGGCAATATATATATCTCTATTCATGGATAGTGTAACAGACCCAGTCTCTTGGACCTCAACCCGGCTAAACTCGAGGAGATCCTCAACCCGGCTAGACTGTTACTATTTTTGAGGCTTACGACCCAGTCTTTTCACCCCAAAAACATCATATTTCACATTTATCATTTCACACTTTTCAACTGGAATCGGCTTATGACCCGGTCTTTTCACCTATCCAGTGATTCATAGGCATGCCGCCAAATCCAGAACTCTAAAAATTGAATTAACATATTAGGCACACAATCATTTCATTTATCTCTTTATCAATCTCTTTTGATTTCATTTCTCATTTCATATTCCACAATTAACTAGGCAACTATGCCTCAATTATATTTCATTTACATTATCATAGCCAATAACCATGGCCTCATATCTCATATCATCTCAACTCACATTAAGACAATTCATCATAACATCATACCTTTCACATTTCATATTTCATTTTATCATCATATAGGCAAACATACTTCAATCATCTTATTTACATCATTATAACCAACCACATTGGTTTTACATCTCATTATATCTCAAATCACAATAATCAATTCATCATTCAAGTGTATATATATATAACAAATGACATTAACACATATTTTACATGCTCATAGGAACATACACATCATACCAAACAATACATTATTAATATGCATCAACAATGCATTAGATTTCTTAACACATTTACAATCAATTGTGTGTTAAGTCTCAACACCATATGAATGTATGCAATAATGTAGTTTGTACTTACCTTATGCACCACTCACACAATTCTATACACTTCCTTTTCCCACACTTCTTCACCACTTGAATTAGGGAAAATTATCTTCTTCAAGACCTAATCCAAAAATGATAAAATACATCAATACCAATGCAAATGTTCACTTAATAACCTCTTACTAGACCCTTAAATCACAAATTACAAATCAACATCACTAAATAGTGCCCACGACCATGGCCTCCCAACCCCCACGGGCGTGGGTTAGAAAATGGTTCTGCCTCCCTTGCTCCAAACCTCCACGGCCACGGCTTCAAATGGCCACGGTTATGGCAACCAAGGGCCACGGGCATGGCATCCAAGATGCTTCTGTTTCTAACCAAATTCACATATTCTATGCTTACAACTCCAACAAACACCAACAACATGAAAATCTAAGAAAATAATTGATCAAACTCAAGTTAAACATCACTTACCACTACAAAACCCTAAAACCAACACAACTTAATTCTTCCAACACAAACACCAACTTAACTTCTTATCTTTAACTCAATTCCAACACATACAAACACACCACAATCAAACCTCATCATACTATCACAAATCAACAATCAAACTCAAACATAACTTCAAATAGAACAAGGGAAATCAAGAGAAAACTTACCAAAGTTGATGAAACTTCACAATTTTCCAACTTAATCACTTGATTCTTCCTTCAAATTGCTCTTAGAACTCAAAACCTCTCTTGCTCTCTTGTGTCTCTGAGATGCCCGGCCAAACAATTGGAAAAGAAGAAAATGAAGAGTAAAAGAAGTAAAGTCAAATATTGATTCCCCAATTTAATCTCCACCAAGCGTAAATAATAATATAATATTCCAATTTCTCTCTTCCACTCATTTAATTTCCTTTAATTACTCAATTAAAAATAAAAATAACAAAATATCTTCTTCCTTTGACCATGACATTTGACTTGTACATATGTTCTATATATTTCCATATACACAACATATACACTTTCTTTTAAATTTCTTTTCTCTTTCAAATTAACATATACATTCCATCCAATTGCAATAATAATATCAAAACTTCTAGGGCACACTTTGGGATATTACAATTCTCCCTCTCTAAAAAGAAATTTCTTCCTCGAAATTACCTGATATTATGTCTGAAACAATTGAGGATATTGTTCTCGCATTGCTTGCTCACTCTCCCAAGTTGCCTCTTCTCTGCCATGATTCTTCCAAAGAACCTTTACTAGTGGCACTTTCTTATTTCTCAGCTCTTTCACTTCCTGTGCCAAAATGGCAATTGGTTCTTCTTCAAATGTCAGATCCAAACTCACCTCAATGGATTCAACTGGAAAAATATGAGATGGATCTAATTTTTACCTCCGTAACATAGAAACATGGAAGACATTATGGATTTTATCCAACTCAGGTGGCAAAGCAAGACGATAAGCAACTGGCCCAATTCTTTCTAACACTTCATACAGACCAATAAAACGAGGACTCAGCTTTCCTCTTCGACCAAATCTTAAAATCTTCTTCCAAGGAGACACTTTCAAAAATACTTTATCTCCAACATCAAATTCTATGTCTCTTCTTTTCAAATCTAAATAAGATTTCTGCCAATCCGAAGATGCTTTTAACCGATCCCGAATAATCTTCACTTTATCTTCAGTCTCTTTAACCAAATCAAGACCAATTAACTTGCCCTCTCCAATTTCATTCCAACATAAAGGTGTTCTGCATCTTCTACCATACAATGCCTCAAATGGTGCCATACCGATACTGGATTGATGACTGTTGTTGTAAGCAAATTCCACAAGTGGCTAAAATCTGTCCCAACTTCCAGAGAAATCAATGACACAGCTTCTCAACATATCCTCAATAATCTGTATCACTCTCTCTGACTGCTCATCTGTCTGCGGATGAAAAGCAGTGCTAAAGTGCAATCGAGAACCTAAAGCCCCATGTAAACTCTTCCAAACCCTCGAAGTAAACCGGGGATCTCGATCAAACACTAAAGAAATTGGGACTCCATGCAACTTTACTATCTCACTGATATACAGCTCAGCCAATCTTTCAAGAGAATAGTTCATTCTAACAGGAAGAAAATGAGCTATTTTTGTCAACCGATCAACAATCACCCAAATAGCATTATGTTTCTTTTGAGTCAATGGCAAACCAGACACAAAATCCATTGTCACTCTCTCCCATTTCCATTCAGGCACTGTTAAAGGTTGAAGCAACCCTGTTGGAACTTGATAATCAGCTTTCACCCTTTGACAAGTGAGACATTTGGACACAAATTATGCTATGTCTCTCTTCATACCAGACCACCAGTAGTGCTGTTTCAAATCATGATACATCTTTGTACTACCCGGATGCATAGCAAAAACCGATTGGTGTGCTTACTCTAAAATAATCTTTCTCAAACTATCATCATTAGGAACACACAATCTATCCTTAAACCAAAGACTACCATCACTTTTCACATAGAAATCTCGGCTCTCCCCATTTTGGCAATCTGACTCAATCTTCTGAATTTTCTCATTAGCCAATTGAGCCTCTTTAATCTGATCTAACAATACTGGTCTCAACTGCAACTGGGCCAACAATGCACCGTCATCACATGATTTAAAATTAGCATGCAATGCTCTCAACTCAATAAGCAACAAGAGCGAATACACAGTCAAACTTGCCAAAGACTTCCGACTCAAGGCATCAGCAACTACATTCGCCTTACCAAGATGATAATCAATCAAACAGTCGTAGTCTTTGATCAACTCTAACCATCGCCTTTGCCGAAGATTCAACTCCCTCTGAACACCCAAATATTTTAAACTTTTATGATCCGTATAGATAAAACATTTCTCCCCATACAAGTAGTGTCGCCAAATCTTCAAAGCAAACACTATAGCTGCTAACTCCAAATCATGAGTGGGATAATTGAGCTCATGCGGCTTCAACTGCCGAGAAGCATAAGCTACAACTTTACCCTCTTGCATCAAAACACATCCTAAACCATCATGTGAGGCATCACTATAAATCACATAAGGTTTATCCTCCACGGGTAATGTAAGAACAGGCGCTTAAGTCAACATTTCTTTCAACTGTTCAAAACTAGCTTGACACTGATCCATCCACACAAATCTAACTCCCTTCCGAAGCAATCTGGTGAGTGGAGTAGCTATCAAAGAAAAATCTTTTACAAACCGCCGGTAATAGCCTGCCAAACCCAGAAAACTTCTAACTTCAGTAACAAACTTTGGTGGACTCCAATTTAAAATAGCTTCAACTTTACTCGGATCAACTCTTATACCATCTGCTGAAACTATATGACCCAGAAAAGTAACTTGGTCAAGCCAAAACTCACACTTCGATAGCTTAGCATACAATTGCTTATCTCTCAAAATTTGTAATACAATCTGAAAATGCTTGTCATGCTCTTCCACATTACGCGAATACACCAAAATATCATCAATAAAAACCACCACAACCTGATCCAGATAGGGCCTAAACACCCTATTCATCAAATCCATAAAAGCTGCAGGTGCATTCGTCAACCCAAAAGGCATCACCAAGAACTCATAATGCACATATCTTGTGCGGAAGGCTGTCTTAGGAACATCTTCAGCTCTAACCCTCAATTGATGGTACCCGGATCTCAAATCAATCTTGGAAAACACTGCTGCTCCCTTTAATTGATAAAAAAGATCATCAATTCTAGGCAAATGATACTTATTCTTGATAGTCACTTTGTTCAATTGCCTATAATCAATGCATAACCTCAAAGTACCATCCTTCTTCTTCACAAACAATACAGGAGCTCCCCACGGTGAAACACTAGGGCGAATAAACCCTTTATCCAACAACTCCTGCAACTGCACCTTCAACACTCTCAACTCAGCAGGTGCCATTCGATAAGGAGTGATAGAGATGGGAGTGGTACCAGGCAACAAATCAATACCAAACTCGACCTCTCTCTCAGGGGGGTAACCCTGGCAACTCCTCAAGAAACACATCCGAAAAATCTACAACTGTGGTTATATTATTAAGTTGAGAACCCACTACTCTAGTATCCACCACATGAGCAAGATAAGCATCACACCCTTTTCTAATCAACTTCCTAGCTGTAACAGCTGATACAAACAAGGATGCAAGTTGTCTCTGCTCACTAGATACCATTACACTCCTACCATCACTGGTTCTCAAAGTAACACATTTCTTTTGATAATCTACCACAGCCCCATACTTAGACAACCAATCCATGTCTAAGATCAAATCATATTCTTTAAAAGGCATTTCAATTAAATCACCATGAAACTCTTCACCTTGCACTACTACTGCACTGTCTCGGTGCACCTTACTAACAACCACACTATGTCCTAAAGGATTTGTCACCAAGACATCAAATCCTAAGGACTCTGAATGCAATTCAGACACAGGCAATATGGATGCACTTATGTATGAATGAGTAGATCGTGAATCAATCAAAGCAAGAATTGAAATGCCAAATAGAGAAAATATACCCACTAAAACTGCTGAAGCATCTGGCTGCCTCTGCATCACATACACTCTCTGAGAATATCCGGCCTCCTCTGGCCTACTGCCTCCGGACGATGATCCTCCTATCTGACTAAACCCGGGTAGACCACCTCTACTAACACTGGGTCTAGAAACTGTAGACTCAGCCTGCCTATGCTCTTGCATCTTAGGACACTCCCTAATAAAATGATTCAGGCGATCCACACCTGAAACACCCAGCTGATCTACTAATCTTCCAGCAAACACCCACATGGTTTCTACCACAAAGCTCACATGTAGGTGGAGTAGACCTCTGAACCCCTGGAGTCGGAGCACTGGCTACAGAAGCTGTAGGTCTCGGTCTCTGCCTCGATACTGCACTGACCTACCCGACTGTCTCTGGCTCCTACTGATCCTTGGAATAAAACTTCCTCTACCCCTCTTCATAGATGAAGATCCTGCCTCAAATTAGGGTCTCCTTACTCTAGTCTCCTCCTCAGAAGCAGCTACTGCAATGCTCTGCGCTCTCTCAACACTTCTAGCTGCTGCAACAAGCTGAGAGAAATCCTGGTATCTAGAACCAGCCACAATGCACATGATAGAGGGCCTCAATCCCTCCTCAAATCTTCTGTACCGATCTATTTCATCAGAGATAATTCCCCCGGCATAACGACTCAACCGGATGTACTCAATCTCATATTCTGTCACTGTCTGGTTGTCTTGCCTCAAATTCAAAAATTCCATCTTTTTAATATCTTTATACTCCCTCAGAGTATACTTCTACTCGAACTCCCTCAGGAAATCACCATATGATAATGTAGGTGGATCATCCATGGCATGAGGAACCGTCTTCCACCAGTCATAGGCATCTTTCTGCAGGAGGGATCTGGCATAGTCAAATTTCTCATCTAGAGTAGCTTGCAACTGGATAAATATCCTCTGCACTTTATCCAACCATTGCTCAGCCACTGCTGGATCTGTAGTGCCCAAGAAATCCTCAGCCCCAAACTTCCTCAATTTATCATACTGTCTTACTGGCACTTGGGGCTGTGGTGGTGGTGGCTGCACTGGAGCTTGTCTAAATAATTCTACCATATGCCTTAACCAACCCGGCGGACCCTCTTCTGCAACTGATCTCTCTAGCACAGAAGCAGATGCCTCACTAACCCTCTCAATCCTAGCTCCATCTCTACACTCTTCAGGAGCTACACTTTCCGCACTACCCTCAACAGACTGTCGTGAATGAGATGCCATCTCTACCTATATCTACAAACACAGCAGAATATTCCTCATTAAAGATCAAAGACTGCCATACCAAAACATGTATTTTACTCAAAAATCAACTTTTAAAATCAAAATATTCTTTTTCCTGCAATTCACCTTGGTTGAGAATCTCAAACTTAGGCTCTGATAACAAAATAATTGTAACACCTCTATACCCCGTATACGTACACAACATGCTAATATGATCATAATATACGTATACTGAATATAGAAATGCCACGGATTTCTAAATAAATGACTCACTTCTTTATTTACAATATGAGCAAATTTAAAACATTTAAAGAAATTTATAAAACACCATAATTAAAAGGTTTATTCAAAACGAAGCATGGAGTGACACGGCCAAGCTGGTTTACTCACTTCTTTATTTACAATATGAGCAAATTCAAATCCGCGTTTTCTTTCTTCCCTTAGTCCCATGGAGTGACACGGCCAAGCTGGTGGCCGTGTCTTATGACACGGCCAGTGGCTTGGCCGTGTCACCTGGATGTGTCAGCTTCTATGTAATCCTTCATCTTTGCTTCTGTGGAATTGAGTGTGACACGGCCAAGCTCCTGGCCGTGTCACCTGGGTGGGTCACCTACTGATTTGCTTCATTCTTTGCTCTTCTTTCTTTTGTCTTCTTCCTTGGCTAAATATGAGACACGGCTAAGCTTTTGGCCGTGTCATGTGACACGGCTAGTGGCTTGGCCGTGTCACCTGCCAGTGTCAGCTTCTGCCAAATTTTCCTTCCTCTCTTGGTTCCTTGGTTTTGCCCTTAAGGTCAGACACGGCCAGTGGCCTGGCCGTGTCTTGCTGCTTCATGCTATTCTTTATTCAAGGAAGTTTTTTGCATATTAACCTAAAACAAACACTTGAAACAAACTTTAAACAAGAATCAAATGAAACATTAACCAAAAACACATAAACACCATAATAAAAATTAGGACAAAAATGACATAAACACTGGAATAAATTAAAACAACCAAAATTAATGAAATCACTAAATAAACAGATTAAAACTACCAAAATACCTGAAGATAACAATAATCATCATAATAAATAAAATACAATTCTATGACAAAAACTAATAAAACACCTCCTCATCATCCACATCTTCAACAAGTGGATCTGCAAGGCCTCTCTGATTTAATGTAGATGCACTATCGAGATATATCTATAAAATCTCCAACTTTGTCTTTAAAGAAGTAATCTCATTGTCAAGAAAATCATTCCTCTCATTTTCACTATCAAGCTCACTCTAATGATATTTGTTGGTCGCCCTCTTGGTCTCTAACTCAGTCTACAAGTTAGAAAAATAAGACATTCATAAGCATGCATTGTGAAATTTAATTTTGTAGCAAAATGTATACTTACTGTAAGAGTGGCAATCTGCATATCTGGCTCTGGTAAAAGCAAAGTAGCACACTAGTAAGTATAATAGCAAATCACTTCATACAATAAAAGAAGTCTTGCTTATTGTA
This sequence comes from Garcia nutans, assembly GCA_947685225.1. NCBI lineage: Eukaryota > Viridiplantae > Streptophyta > Magnoliopsida > Malpighiales > Euphorbiaceae > Garcia > Garcia nutans. Next base: position 26,923,453 of record CANTUV010000044.1, read on the forward strand.
GGTAATTACCACTGTCTCATTGGAAATAGCAGTGAGGCAAGTTGTAGCAGTAAAATGCAAGGAATAAAGCTCCTTATATGGACTCCAAGGAACCTGCAAAGTGAAATAAAAAATAAATCATTTATTGTCATATATAAAAAAAAAACCTACATGAGCCGTGTCAGGAGGACTTCTCAACAATGCTCCAGTCATGAGAATCAACCACCCTAAAATGTGCTCTTCCCCAGCCCCGTATAGGAAGAATATAGGCTAACAAGGCCACTCAAGCATCCTAGAGACAAGAAAAGCTAGAGTCGATGTTGGAGGCAGCTCAGAAGGAGTAGGAGAATAATGAGCACGAGTATCCAGGGACGTAGAAGCCTCAGCTAGTATCTTTCTCCTCTGAAAGGTCTGAAGGGAAGAATAAAAATTAAAAACCGATACAGGAAGTAAGAAAAATAAAAAGAAAAGAAAAGGAAAATACAAACTTGTAATCTCTACTTAGCATGAACTGTCTCACGTATATGATGAGATGAGGGGCAGGTGCATCAGCTGGAAGTAGCATTTGGTTTAGGAGGGAGCAAACTCTACCTAACATAGTCCATATAACACGAGGAAGTAGCATTGTCTAATTCCAAAATGAATTCTTGACAGTCCTCGCCCTGCCTCTGCCGAACCCAGTCTCTTTCCCTAATTGGCTTTGAAGTAAAAATAGTTTTTAGGATGTCAATGAGAACTGATCGCCTTTTTGGCCTAAATACCACTCAAAACTATGTTCTTCTAAATACCATTTGGAATAACCAGGACCTGATAAAATCATCTGACACTCTAGCCACTGCTCTGCTAAAAGCATAACATGAGACCATGGATGTTCCACTCGATCTGCAAGATCCCACTATGCCAGAGACACCTAGAAAAAGTAAACGAGGTAAAGGTAAGTATATATAAACCATTGTTTATAAAATTAGACAAAATTTTTTACCTCTGACCAGGGAAGCTGCAGAAGGGTAGATCTCAAAGCAAAGACATCATGAGATATTTCAAAAGCCTTCATGTTCCTCATCCAAGTTCTATTATAGGGGAAGTCATGATGGATACCTGACTCGATATCAGGCAGGGGGAGAAGGTTGAGCTCATAAGCCCAAACTAAATAAGCAAACAAATAATGAAAAAAGGGGAAAAGAAAAAAGAAGAAGTATGAACCTCCGCAACAATCAGCAAACTGTAGACCCTTAATTTTTTATCCAGTACGGTCCACTATATTTTAATTAGTCCAAAATAATTTTTATTATCTTAATTAAATAATATTTGCTTTAGTATTTAATTTTTATAATTAATAATAAATAATAAATAAATAAATAAAAATAAAAATCGGCGACGAAAATTTTTGGTAGCGCAATTTTTCGCCAGCTGCGGCAGCATTTTCGCCAGCGCAATTTTTTCGCAGCAGTTTTTTTTGCTAGCGCAATTTTTCCATAGCAGTTTTTTTCGCCAGCAAAATTTTTTCAACGCAAATTTTTCCAAAACCAAATACAATTAGGTTTCGGTTTCCTTTTCTTAATTAATATTAGATTTCATGAATAACTAAAATTAATCATAAAAATCTTCTATAAATAAGGACTAAAACAACACAAAAAGGGGAGAGGAAATCTGGGATCAAAATTTAGGAGAAAAAAGGGACAATCGAGTGAATTGAAAAACTTTGAATCAATCAAACTTTTTGAGAGAAGCAAAAAAGAAAATTCAATCCATCAAAAGCAACCATCTTGCCTTTGTTCTTATTCATCCAAGAAATAATTTTTGGTGGAACCAATAAACGAAGGTATGAATTTCTTAATTTATTTTTCTTTACAGTAGCTTCATCACTCAAGATTAAAAAGTTGTTGTTTCTATTTCTTCAAAATCTTAAAACCCTAATCTACTTTCTAGCTTTTCTAAACCTTAAATCGTTTCAAAATTTACCAAAACCCTAATTTGCTTTCCAATTTTTCAAAACCCTAAATTGAATCTGTTTCTTTCCAAAAACATTAAATTGAATCTGTTTCTTTCCAAAACCCCTAAAAAAATATCTTTTTTTTTGTTTCTATAAACATTAAATCATTTTTTTTATTTTCATAAAACTTCATAAAACTATAAATTTTTTTTACAAATTCTAAAGTCAAATACATTCTTCGAAACATTAAAAACCTCAATTCAACTTTTAGAATCAAGATAGTAACCTTAAACCAATTATTCTAAACCCTAACCCTAATTCCCTTAAAACCTTAAACTCTAATTTTTCTATATCCTAATCTTTAAAATATTAAAACCTTATAAATTTAAATATTAAAATTCAATATGGTAAATACAAAACAATGATCCAGTAACCGTAAATCATAAATCTAAATGTTTTAAAGTGTCCAAACCCTAATTTCATGATTTCACTCCTCAAACATTAATTTAGTTGATTAAAGAACCTTATCAATACCTTAAATCATAAAACCTTAATCCATTTTAATTTCCTTAAAGTTTATAGTAGCTAAAAATTCCAAAACCCTAAAGTATTAAATAAATAATCTTAAATAGAAATAGTAGCCCTAATTTGAATCTTTATTTGCTTTATTCAATTGTATATTTGATTATGCTTTTATTTATTTTATATGATTTAATTTATTTAAGTTCAATTCTTGGTTTATTTAGTTTATCATGGATGAATATTTACATTCTATTGATGTTTAATATCTTTGATGAATGATTTATTTATGATGAATGGTTATTTACTTTTATTGATTTATTTAGATTTCCAAATGTTGTAAGAGGTATGTTTCCACTTGGTGGGTACCCCATTAGTTAAATATCATGTAATTTAAATTGCTTTTCTATTTTAGAACCAATGTAAAGGACATGTTTCTACCTTTCGGTGGGTGTCCTATTTAGGCATGGATTATGTAAGGGCATGTTTCCATCTTCGGATGAGTGTCTATTTATCGGTGAGTCTAGACCCAGTTTGAGTTCTGGACTCGACAAAGACTTGGGCTTTGAACCCAGGGTGATTTGGGTTGTGGACTTGATTCGAGTTCTAGACTAAAAAAAGACTTGGGTTCTAGACCCGAGACGGATTGGGTTTTGGACCTGATTCAAGTTCTGGACTAAAAAAAGACTTGGGTTCTAAACTCAAGATACCTACAAGAATAAATTATAGTCAGTAAATTATTTTGCAAAAATTAGATTATTTTTTATTATTATTATTTTTTTGTTATTTTTTATTGGATGTAATAAATATCTATTGAAATTATTTGTACTCATAACATAATACTATGCACATTATTGAAATAGATAAAAGGTGAAGTAGACAATTTTGACTAACTAAAGTTAAATGACTTTACATAAAGAAATTTATAATAAATGGCAACAACACGTGAACTTGTCCCCCCTTTTTATTTGAATTTTTTTATACATATTATATTTACTATTTTTGACTTATATACATTTCATTCTTTATAAAGAGGTCATGCTATTTCTCTTCTTGCAAACTAAATACTGTCACACAGAATATTTCAATTCCATTGTAAGATTTTTTAAAGCTCAAACGCTTACCATGGCACACGTCCAACACTCTTCAAGGCATATGACTAGATCAAATAATAAATTGATTTCTTACCTTCTAGATAATGAAGTTGAGCAAATTCCATTATTACCCGGCATGCATCTCCATCGAAGTTCCAAAGATAAAATATCAGTAAGTGGTACTTTTTCGTACATATAAGTAATTCATTGCAAGATTTGTTAGTATAATTATGTTCATGTAGATTATACAAGAATAAGTTTGAAAGTTAATATACAAAAATATCTATGTAGCAGAATTTATTTGTATAACAAAATCTACAAATTTATGCATGAAACTTATGATGCACTAAAATAATTGTATAAGAATGAAACACATCAATTGTTGTGCGAGAAATTATTTGTCTGCCCTTTTTTTTTTATTATATACATAAATATATTGCTTTATATATTTATACAATTATTTTATTTTCTATATTATTTACTATTGTATGTTACTATTATTACTTTTTATTTGTTTATTATTATAGTTATACTTTTTCAAAAGTGTGTGAGGGAAATTACGTGTGTACTTAACTAGACTTACCTGTATTTGGATAGCATGATGGTTGTGATATTAAAGTGGGGGTAAATATTTACAAGGCTCGTAAGTGGTATGACTAGGCTCCACCTGCAGTAAAGAGAATGGTGTAGGAAAGTGGTTTTGAGGACTTCGTTTTGCAATTACCAGCACGGGGCTATCAAATAGACCGGAGCGTAATCCAGGTGCTTGTAGAACGATGGTTGGACACAACTCATACTATTCATTTGCCCATTGGAGAGATGAAAATTGGTCTTGTTGACTTTGCTACTATAATCGACCTCGGATGTGATGGAATCCTCGTCCTTTTGACCAGCAATATTTTGAAAGAAGAAGAAATTCGACAGTTAATTAGTGTCAATCCTCGATATAGGAGGTCATATAAGATCCGATATAAGCCAATCCGAGAGTATTAGGTAAAGTACACTTGACTCGTGCAGGGTGAGAGGGCAAAACAATATACTCAGGGACTTTTGTTATATTTGTTGGAGGCAACCATTTTGGGTAGCACCGAGTCTGCCATTCACTTATCTTTGTTGCGCGCCCTTTCTGACTTGGATCACGTATCTTCTTATACACGGGAGGAAGCTGGTCTAGTTTGTCTTTATCAAAGTTTTGATATGCTCTATATGAAGAAAAGATCCTTTATTGGTTTTGCAGTTATTACTGAGGTGCTACTTCCTTTAAAATTATTGATCCACTCAATGCATGTGCATAGGCTTGATTTTCTCTTTCATGTACAGGTCTAGGCATATAAGCATTACTTGGTGAGGGTTCCAAACATTACACAGCCACGAGTCAATTTTCCAAGGTTGGGTGTTTGGTTGTCGGGTCGTAGGGAAGTGCCCGGGAGTCACCATGTGCACTCTCACCATTACCACTTGAGTCGTCTGACCTGGGATCAAGTAAGAAAAATATTAATATTAATATCAAACCTACCATAAAAGATAAATTACTGGTTTTCTTTTTTGCAGGTGGATACAACCTATTAGAGAGCTGAAGAGAAAAATGGATGGATTAGATGCATGGCTAATGCATTGCCTTTGCACAACTCTCATCGAATTATTACTAGCCCGATCTCTTATGGCTGGTTTCTAGGCGAGAGGGTATATGAATGGTTCCTTAGACCTAATTGGCATAGAGTACCAGTTGATTTTCCATCATTTGGAGTCATTCTCGTAATGGTTTCAATGTTCATGACTTCCTACTCTTAACGGATGTGTCATATGCTCAATTTATTTGGGATCATCTGCTAAGTTTTAAAGTGTCACCTGCTGGTGTCCATAGGCTGTCTGGAGGTGAAGAAGAAATAGAAGTGGGGCAAGGAGAAGATGAAGAATATGAGAAAGAGGATGAGGATGAGGAAGAAGATGAGGAGGAACCTTCTTCTCAATCCCATGGAAATTCCAGGGCTGGCACTTTCCAGGTAGCTATCACTTTGTCATTACAACCGTCTCTTCATTTATCTATTTTGATTATTTATATGATCATTGCAAGCTGCTAGTTCCTCTGACTATGGGGCTGTCCCTCTGTATGATACCCCAATACAGCGACAGTTTTCTCCATTTTTCCCTTCTCATTTTGATGTGTAGTCTGATTCACAGAGCTTTGATCTGAGTTACTTGGTTAGTCATTCTTATCCCATAATGATGTATGCTTGCATGTATGCATGAAAATGTATAGACTTACCCTTTTTTTTTCTGGCCTAAGCAGATGCTTGAGGAGCAAAACAGGAAGCTTCAGGATGTAATAGCTGCGAGTCATTGACATGCGGCCCATTTTGAGAAAATGTATCAACAAGAGGCACGGGACTTCCGATACTTTCGATTTCAGGGCATGAGGGGACCAAATGCCTCTTCATCAAGGGGATCTCAGACTGTTATCCATGATATACCACCTCTCTATTTAGGCGATGATAGAACCAATTTTTGAAGTCCTGGAGGTTTAGATATTTCTTCTTCAAGCGGATATTGGACGGATAATATGCCCCCTCCTCCAACGGGTGATGATGTTCTTAGGTCTTTGTCTGATTATGAACCATCTCCTTCCTCGCATTGACAAAAATATAAAACTTGCAATAAAACTTGTAATAAAATTAAGCAAAAATGGTAATGATGATATTTTTTTTCTATACACTTTTTTTTTTACTTTTGCTTTTTTTAATTAGATACAGTGGCTTTGTCAAATCAGTGCCATAGTACCTCAGGACTTGAATTTCCAAATTAACATATCTATAACATCACAACCCTAGTTACCATACTAAACTCGGGAATCATTTCTATTTAAGCAAGAACTATTGCACTTCAGATGGGCACATACACATTACTTAGCCAAAGGTCTTATTAAGTTTGAATATGGTCTATCTCATATGCATGCTTATTCAAACTCTCTCCACTAATAGACTCTACCTACCAAGAGAGATCAACAGGTCTTTGATAAGCTTGAAATGGGGTCTATAAGGAACATGGGTTTAAGTGAAGGACATTTTGAGATTGGAGCTGATGTGACACAATGGACAAACCTTCACACCATGATTTTTTATTGGAGCCATAGGAAGTTGGAAACATGAAAAGGCAGAGCTTTGAACATTTTCCCATCTTCTTGGCATTAATCTAGATCTTGATTGGGATAATCTTTGTCTTTATAAAAAAATTGGTACCCAAATTAATTTTTTTCTTTATCTTTCTTTTTCTTACTCCTTCTTTCCTTTGAGCATTTTATCATTTTGTCCTTTCATGTAGGACTGTCAAGTATAGGACTTTTGAGAACTGAGTGACCTTTCTTCTATCTCTCTAATTTTGATTGAATCTTTGGTTGGGTTGGACCAATTCAAGTCAAACTGTCCTTATAAACCAAATGGAAGCCTTTTGCTGTCTTAGGTAAAAGAAAACTTAATTGGCTTTCTAAACTGCCCTTTTAGGTTTTATCTTCTCTTTCTTTTTTTTCTTTTTTTCTTTTTCTTCTTTTTTTTTTTGTGTTTTCTTTTCTTCTCTTTTTTTTTTGGTTCTAGCTCTAAAAGAGTTATCTTTTTTGTACCAATTTGTATTTCTAATAATGGATGGGTGGAGTGGCATAAATCTTCTTTAACAGGGATAAATCATTTGTTACTCTGATGTCATCTTGATAGATTAGAGATATTAGGAGAACTTCAACTACCCTTATGGTCTTGATAAAATCAACTATCCTTACAGTTTTGACTATACATTCCATTCTTTGATCTTCTTGCCTCTTCAACTTAGTGACCATAAGACTTGACAAAAGTATCACAACAGCTCAGGGTAGGTTGTTGGGGTTTGTAAGCCAATGAAAAGAGAGCTAAAATTTCATGAAGGCTCAAAGCGACAACTAGGGATTGATATTTAATAGGGTGGATACTAGTTGTTGGCTAACCAAACAATGCCTAGATCATTTCTCCCTTAAATAAGCAGAGTTCAATTTCGCCTCTAAAGTTTGTCAAAGCATGTTCTAAGACTGACTAGGACCTAGACAAAGGTAATTATGCAGAAGCCCTCTCTATGTGAGCATACACAACTCAATGCTATAGAGCAATTCCCTCACCTAGTAAAGTCATTCAAGTCATGATGCCTAGATACATTAATTTATGAACATCAAGCTAGATTCCTCATTGGTTTAGCACCAAAATGAACAAAGACCAAAAAAATTTTTGATGAAAGTAATTTATTCAAACAAAAATAGAAAAACATAATTATTCCAATTAAATATTAAAGAAAGCAAAGTAAATAGAGCAACATTCTAAGCTAAGGGAAGTTTGTTGAATAAAAATTTTCCTTATTCCTCATCTTCAATACTCCCATCTTGAAAAGAGGATAAGGCAAAATCTTCTTCAAATCCTTTTCCTACCATGAAGGTTACCGGTGGAGGTACTCTTCCAAATTTTGGCAAAGGATTGTTCTTGGTATTAGGCTTGTCCAGCTCAGGTAGATTACCACTGTCGATTAGATCTTGGATCTCATGCTTCAATTGGGTACATCTATCAGTCTCATGTCCTTGAGTCTGATGAAATTGACAAAAAATCTTAGTATCAAATTTTGGGGGTAAAGGATTGGGCAAAAGTCGAGGGGCCAATGCCTGTAATAGTCCCTTCTTTTGTAGCTTGTTGAAGACCCAAGACAAAGGCTTCCCCAGATCTAAAAACTGCCTTTTATTTGCTTGACCAGTTGTATTAACATCAACTTCTTTTTGCGTGCTTTGATTTCCAGACTGGTAGTTCCCTTTCTCATTCCTTCTTATTGAAAAGTAATTCTTCTCCCTTTCCTATTCTTCAATTTGCAGACTAGCTTGGAGAAGATCTTTGAAATCATGGATGAGTATATGAGACATCCTTTCACGAAGACTAGGCAACACCCATCTCACAATCATCCTTATTTGATCAAATTCATCGGGCCTCTTCTTGAGCAAAGCAGCCTTATTTCTCCATCTTTTCACATAGTCCACAAAATTCTCATTTGGCCTTTGTCTAATGGACTCAACTTCCATTAAGGTAACTTTCGTCTCAACATTGTATCCATATTGTTGGATGAAGGCCTTATATAGCAGATCCCAACTCTTTTGTGTGCCATCATCTAAGGTATTGAACCAATTTTGGATAACAGGGTCTAATGAGAGTATGAAATACCTCGAGTTTGAGCTTTAGTAGCTCGAGCAGACTATATAGTAGTGATGTACTACTTCACATGGAGATGATGATTTCTAGTACCATTGTACCTAGCGAAGGAAGGCATCTTGAACTTATAAGGGGCCTCCTCATCTTGTTCAAATAGTTTGTCGATCTCGGACATCTCTTCAGTTTTCAGTTTCTTCTCAAATTTCATTTCTAAATCAGCAATCATCTTCTCAACATCAGAATTTTTAGTCTTTTCAAAAGTTGTCTTGTCAATAACCTTTGGATCCTTCTTTTTATCTTGAGGATCTTGAAAGTATTGAGCCCAGTCATCATCATCATCAACAACTAACTTGTCATCATCAAAAGCCACTTGACCAATCTTAGCCTTCCCTTTATCCTTTGGCTTCTTGGTACTAGCAGATGCTTCGATATTATTCTCTAAAATTGCAGCTAATTGGTTCTTCATGGTCTCAGCCAAGGCCTCTTTTATTTCTTCCGTCTTGCATTGAGGGCGTCATCCACCATTCTTTGAATTTGTTCGGGTTCCATTGCTTTTGGTAAGAAAGTGATTGAGTCATTACTAGATTCTTCATCTTCGGTGTAAGTCAGATTGTCGTAAGCTTTTGAACTATCATAATCCAGGGCTATGAACCAGAAGGGATTAATGATATGAGATGCAAATATATGCATGTATACATGTATGCACAAACAATAAACAAACAAGGATAAATAGGACGTTCCTACCAACCTTATAACTTCCACACATGAATGGAAAGTCTCTTTTCCTAGGTAATATGGTTAACAAAATACCAACATGGGGTATTTTGTTTTCAAAAAGTTCCCTCGGACGTTTCAACCAATATCTATATTTTAAAAATGGAAATCAGTTCATGATAATTCCCATTAATTAGGTTTTAATCCACTGAATCTTAACTAAAATAGTTTTTATGATATATTAGATTAAAACTAAATTAAGAGGTTTATTATAAATAGATTTCTCACTTGAAAAAGCAACTAGTGATTAATGCCAAAAAAACAAGCCCATGATTAATAACTCTTAGTATAAACTAGGCTCACAATTGATTTTTGGTATTTCATAATTGACCTAAATATTTGTAAGCTCTTTTAAAGGTTGGATGAAAGTAATTTTGTTTCTAAGCCCATTGTAAAAATATTTTAGAGAAAATGGATTTTGGGCTTAGTATTTGGGTCATGAGAAAAAAGAATTTGTTTATGGAAAAGTTTTATATCCAAAGACCTTTTTGAAAAGTTTTGAAAATAGCTTTGGTCTTTTTGATTTTAAAGAAAATTTATTTTGAGCTTACAATATACTTAGGTCATATTAGAAAAAGAACAAACCAAATAAGCCATGATTTAAGCTAAGATAAATTAACCATAGTCAAACAACAAGCATTTGGGGTAAAAACCTAAGGAAAGTAAGTAGGCCAATTACATGAGCTTTAGTCTTTGGGTTAAAAGGCTTAGGTTCCCATAGCAAGTATATACCAAATGGTATAAGGCTATGACTGGTTATACCATGCTCGATCTCCAGACCTTCAGTGAAAGTATGGTATCCCTTACATAACATAACACGGGTAACAAGGGCGTCCTAACTCACGCACACAATGCAATCTAATATGATGCAATGAATAATATCATGATAGGAAAGAATAGAATAATTTAAAGACTAATGGAATCAACTTCTCTTATCCCCAGTGGAGTCGCCACTGTGAGCGGGGATTTTTGCCCCTACTCCCGGTGGAATAGTTCTTATGACTTCGGCACTATTTAGGCTCGGGGCCTTAGAGAACATGGGCCTAAGCCCAGAGAAAATGGAGTTTCCACCTGGACGGGCTGGGAAAAAGAAAGGGGAGGTTGACTCGATTCCTAAGGAATCCCCAATCCCCTAATTGGTTTGGAAAGTTGGGTACATGTCGGGAATGTGAGAAATGGCCCAGCACCCCCAAAATGCCCAGTTTATTTGAACCGGCCTCCTTTGCAGGTCTTAATATTATAAAATTCTTAAATATAATGATATTATCCATAATACATGCAACAATTAAAATAAAGCATCATTATATTAAAATCAAAGCAAATAAATGGACACACATCCGAGGATGAAAACATGTCCTTACATCATCCATGTCTAAAATTAAATAGGACACCCATTGAAAGGTGGAAACATGTCCTTTACATTAATTTCAAAATATAAAAATAATTTAAATTACATGAAAATTAATTAATGAGGTACCCAATAATGGAAACATATCTCTTACAATTTTAATACCAAATAAATAATTAAGCAAAATTAAATCATTCAAGTGCTATAACTAAAATAAAACATACGTCATAAGTAAAATAAATCATTCAACATATAACAAATAGAAAACCAAATAAATAATTAAAATTGGAATTTAATTCATCGAGTAAATAAAATTAGGGTTTGAGATTTGGAATTTAAGATTTTAGGCTCTGAGGATTATGGTTACTGAGTTAGGAATTAGGATTTTAAAATTACTATATTAGGTTTTAGGTTCATTGGATTAGGGCTTTAGGGTGTTGATGAACTTGTCATAAGGTTTTGATGTTTTCAGAATTAGGATTTAGGAAAACTAGGGTTTACTGGATTGGGCTTTAAGAAGATTAGGGTTTAGGAAAATTAAGGAATTAAGACATTGGGTTAGGGTTTTGAGAATTAATAAGATAGTTTAGGGTTTTTGATATTTTGGAAAACATATTCAATCTTAGGATTTAAGAAAATAGTTTAGCGTTTTATAGAAACAATTAAGATTAAAGTTTTTAGAAACTGTAAAGAAGATTAGGGTTTGGAGAATTAAGAAGACATTTTGAAGTTTCAAAAAAATAAGTTAGGGTTTAGATGATTAAGAAAATAGTTCGGGGCTTTTGGATTAACAAGACGGATTAGGATTTGGAATTCTCTGGATTTTTTAGCTATTGGATGAAACAATAATGATCAAAATATATAATTAGGGTTTATCAATTTAGACTATTGAATCAAAGTGATAACAAAAATAAACAAATGAAAACCAGTAGGAACAAAAATAATATAACAATTGAATGTTTAATCAAATTCAAGATTAAGACATAAAACCTGCGTTGAGGGTTCCACCGAATTGTTTATTGACTCCAAGCTACTGCCTGCATCAATATTTATTTCTGGCCCAGCAAAGATCAAAGATAGTGATCACTGCCTTTGTTGGTTGATGAATATTAGTTGTTTACTCCTCAGTTGTTGATAATTTATTTTTGTTGTTTTCTGCCTTGCTGTTTTACTCCTCTAAATCTAATTGCCGACCCCTGTTAAAGTCTAAAACATTATTATTTATAGGCCAAAACCTCACTCATAATCCTTAACCCTAATATTAATTCATCCTTAAAACCAATTTTAATTCAATTCAGAAACTAAATTTAAAAAAAAACAATTGAAACCATGTCGATCTGGGCAACCAGGTTGACATGGACCAAAGTCATGTCGACCAGGGCATCCAGGTCGACATGAGCCAAGGCTCATAACCTTGGCCCTCCCAACTTGAACTAATTTTGCATTTTCTAACTTTTTGGATCGGACCGTCTAAATAAGACTTGGTTTAGGGTTTTGTAGCTGAGTTTGTGCCTTTTAAAATCAAACTGACTTATTAGAAGTTGTAGATTTGATCAAATTAAGACCGTATTAACTTAGGGCCAAAATTAAGGGTCTACACCCCCAAAGTTTCATTTTGAATGTTAGGCTAATTGTTTCCATATTTGATTTGTATCCAATTCCAATTCAAATTCTAATCTTGGGATTTTCTTTTAACAGGGGTAGGTTTTGCCTATAAATAAACCAATAAAAAAGGAGAAACCCTAACAACAAGAATGGCAAAAAAAGCAACAAACAACGCCTATCAAGGAAGCAGTAACCAAAATAGCAAAACAAAACCTCAGCAGCTTGAGTGAGTAGTGAGAAGGAACACCAAACCATCAAACCAGAAGGTAGTGCTATATGTCTGTCTTCATTTGTTCAACCAAGATTTTATAAGCTCGATCAACATGAAATATTAGTGGAACTAATGACGGAGGTTTGCAATCCTTCATCTAATTTGTTTTAAGTTACAGTAATCAATTCATCTTGTTTCATTATTCTATTTTTATTCATGTTTCATTATTTCATTTTTGTTTATATTATTATGAACATTCAGTAACCTTAGTTGAAGATCCAACAATCCATATAGTTAAACATGGTTTATATGAATATTAATTTCTTCTCATGTTCATTGTTCATAAAACTACATTAAATTTGGTTTTTAAGATGATATGTTTAAATCAAAGTTTAATACCGTAGTAGCCAAAATAGTTTTTAAAACCCTAAATGATCCAGTAGCCAGGCCCCTTTAAACTTCAAAACCCTAAAAAGCCTTCAATAATAAAATCCTAAAGTCAACCTTTTAATATCAAAACCCTAAAATAATTTTAAATACCAAAACCCTAAGGTTAGTTTTTAAATACCAAAAGTCCCAATGATAGTTTTTAAATTCTAAACCCTAAAAACAAATTCTGAAGCTTTGAAACTCTAGTCTTGTGTTCCTAAAAAAACCTAACCCTATTTTTATTTTTATATAAACCCTAAAACCCTAAACATTGTTTCCTCAACCTAAGATAGTAACCCTATTTTCCTAACAATCAAAACCCTAGTTGTATTTTCATGAAACCCTAAAACATTAACCATATCTTCTTAAAACCCTAATTCATAAGTTAAAAACCTAGTTTATATATTAATTATTTAATATGACATTTGAATGTAGAATTGATTATTAATTCATATTTATTTCTTGATGGAAGTTTTATTGCATTTTTATGTTGAATTTTTTTTAAAATGCTTGAATAATTTAATTAATTGTTTACTTAGATTTTAAGATTGTAAAAGGCACGTTTCCACTTCGTGGGTGCCTCGGTTTCTATCATGAAACTTAATTCATCATCTAATGATTTTGTATTACTGTAAAAGGATATGTTTCCACCTTTTGGTGGGTATCCTCTTTATTTATTTTTAGATATTGGATTTGGTTGTGAGGGTATGTTTTCACCTCGTATGAGTGCCTGTTTATTGTTTTGTTTTGAATATTACTTTAATTTAAATACAATGAGGTTTTATTTTAATTGTCACATGTAGTATGGATGATATTCTAATAGGTTAAGAATTTTATAATATTTAGACCTGAAAAGGAGGTAGGTTCTAATGAACTGGTCATTGTGGGGGTGCTGGGTCATTCTCACCTTCCCCACATATACCCAACTTTTAGAACACATTAGGGGGTTGGGGATTCCTTAGGAATCAAGTCATCCACCCCTTCCTTTTTCCCGACCCGTCGGGTGGAAACTCCATTTTCTCTAAATTTTGGCTCATGTTCTCTAATGCCCTGAGCCTAACAGTGTTGAAGTCACAAGAACCATTCCACATGGGAGTGGGGGCGAAAATCCCTGCTTACAATTAGAATTTATAAAAATAGTAGTGCTGAGGAGGTATAATAGAAAACTCTAAGAGCACTGAGATCTCCACTCATCCGTGTGAGTAGCATTCATCCTCTCCTCCGTCCAGTAATCATTGATGATGGTGTATTAGATCTTTCGGCCATTAAACATGGGAGCAAAGCCAAAAAGACCACTCATCTCATTATCTAGGATAACTTTTGCATCAAAGGGGACAATCTCTAGTTATCCATCTAATTATCTGGATAACTAGAGATTGTCGTTCGTTAAATCAATCATTATTTTAATGAAAAGTGGAACCATTTCACTTCATATTATAATAGCAATCTAGTTTACTTGAATCCAAAAATAAAATCAAAGAAACTAAATGAGACAAATGCAACAAATGGCAAAAATGAAAATAAAAGCTCAATTTATAAAATATGCCCCTCCCCCACACTTAAGACATACATTGTCCCCAATGTGTGTAAAATAATAAAAAGAACAAAAGAGAGAGAACTGCCCTAACATGTCCTGAATTGACATATATGAATAGGGTGCCAAAAGTGTTGCGATATTGAAGGAGCTACAGGATAAAAAAAAATTGACATAGAGAATGGTGAAGGTTTAAAGACATATATAAAAATAATAATAAAAAATATTAAAATATTAAAAATGAAACGTACAGGAATTCATAAGAAAATAAAATAAAATAAATAAACAAAATGAGCTAGTCGGTCATGGGCTCGGTACTGGAATCATTACTAGCGCCGATATCATCACCGCTGGCACTAGCATCGTTGCTATCATCATCATCCGAAATGTTAACATGGGGCATTGAAGGCTGGTATGGTGGTGGCAGTGCCTGCGAAGGGTTAAATCCCTGATGCCTTCAGAACTCGAGCATAGATTGCTCAAGCCATTGCCTCCTCAGTATCTCGTGATCCAATTGCGCTTGGAAGGATGAGTAGTGCTGCTCTATGGAATGCTGGATTTGATCCTGCCGAGTCAATAACTTATTCTGGTTTAGCTCGATGTTTTTGATCTTTCCTTTTATCCTGCATATCTAGCACTCAAACTCTGTTGGTTTTCGGTCATCATCCCACTCAACATCCACAGAATGATGCCAGTCTCTGAAGTTAGGGGCTGGAGTATAAGACAGGCCAGGTGAGGATGAAGGTCTAGCAGTGGTGGACAGGTCGAGGACGTTTGTCGGTGGAAGTAGAGGTATGTTGGAAGTGGGAGCAGGAGGAACTAGCTCAAAATCCTTGGGTGGAAATGGCTTGAAATCCATGGGTGGCACTTGCAGCTCCATCATCTTATCTCGGTTCAACCATTTCAAAGTATCCTTGCCTAACAGTTTGGGGAGCCCATCCAAAGTCATCAGAAGGCATTCATCCACACCCCAAGCTGCGAGCAAGTCTCATAACATACATGCCACCATGCAAGTTACCCGATGCCCCTTTCTTGGATTGCTAATAGAAAAAATGCGTGACAGCATGAGCTACATTGTACCAGATCTTATGGACCATGCAATTCAAGAAGAACAGCTCCCTCAGGCCAACAACTCTCATACTGCTAAGCAGAGCCACAATGGTGTGAACCAATAGATTATGCACTACTCGACAAGGGAAGGACTCAAAATTTGATGCCTTGGATACCTTCGGCTAATACTTGGCCGTATTCGGTGCCTACGTGCTCCAAACCCTAGGAGGAATGACATCGTACTCTACTGTGAGCGGGGATTTTCGTCCCCACTTCCGGTGGAATAGTTCTTGCGACTTCGGCATTGTATAGGCACAGGGCCTTAGAGAACATGAGCCTAAGCCCAGAGAAAATGGAGTCGCCACTCGGACGGGTCGGGAAAAAGAAAGGGGTGGATGACTCGATTCCTAAGGAATCCCCAACCCCCTAATGGAATCAGAATGTTGGGTACGTGTGGAGAAGGTGAGAAACGGCCCAGCACCCCCACAACGCCCGGTTCATTGGAACCGGCCTCCTTTGCATATCATAATATTATAAGATTCTTAAATATAATGATATTATCCATACTACATGCGATCATAAGAATAAATAAATACTTTATTAAAATCACAACAATGTCTAAACAAAACAAATAAATAGACACCCATCCAAGGATGGAAACATGTCCTTACATCGATCAAAAAATTTTAAAATAAATTAAATTACATGATGCTCACAATATGAGGTACCCAAAAAATAGAAACATACCTCTTACAATGTTTTGAAACCAAAGCAAATCAATAAAAGTAATCAACCATTCATCATAAATAAATCATTCATCGAAGACATGAAATATCAATCAAAATATATGATAAACATTCATTTAATTTAAATAAAACAGTAAGTATATGAATTTAGAGTTTATGCATCAATTAGGATTTCTTAGGTTTTATTTTTAATAATTAGGGTTCTGTATTTTAATTACTAAATTAATCAATTGAGAAGTATTTCATGTAAAAGAAATAATATGGCTACTGGATGTTTGAATTAAAGATTAGTTTTGAAATAAATTAGGGTTTGGATCTAAAGAATAAATATTTTGGATTTAGGGTTTTGGAAGTTGTGTGAAACTAATATTAAGGTTTAGGGTTTAAGTGAATAAAATTAAAGATCATGAAAATAGGATAAAGAGTTAGGTGTTTGGAAAGAATAGGCTACTGTGAATCTTATAAAAATAGAATTGATTATGGTTTTGAGAAAACAGATTATTGTTTTTGTGGTTTTAGAAAAGTGTAATTAGGGTTTTAGATTTCAAAATTAGTTTTATAGGTATTAAGATATTAGGGTTTTGGTTCATAAAACATATAATTCAGATTCAACAATTTCATGCTACTGAAAAACTAATATCAAAATATTTTAACAAAACATTAAAAAGAAAGCATGTTGTGGCTACTGTAAATATAACAAGTCAATAAAAACTCAAATCTCCGTTGTTGGTTCCTACACAATTTGAATTCTGATTGAACAATAACAAAGATAATGTGTACTATCTTTGATGGATTCTTTGTTGTTTTGCTGCTTCATCAAGTCCAAGCTTTTGAAAAAATTCTGAAAAAGAGTCTCTTGAATAAAATTCCAATTCCAAAAGTCCCAATCCCTTTTTTCAGCGTGTTTTAATGTGGTATTTTTAGGCAACTTAAATAAAAAACCTATTATGTTATGGAAATTAAAAACTATGTTGGAAATAAAATCAAAAACCAACTAAAATAGGGTTTCAGCGAAAAATGCGCACGGATGAGCTGGGGTGAGCAAAACTGCACGCAGGGTGTAATTTTGCTGCAAGTTTTGCTTGCGAGCAAATTGACCCGTGGCCAATTCGTCTCCAGCGATTTTCGCCCAGATTCTGTCATCGTCGATTTTTATTTTTTATTTTTTTATTTATATATTATTATTATTTAAAAAAATTAAATAAATGAAAGGTAAAATAAATATTATATTAAAATAAATAATAAATATTTATAAAAAATAAACAATGTAAATAAATATACCACAAAAATTATTTTGGACTGTTTTAAAATGTTTGGATTGGATTAGATAAAAAATTAGGGGTTCACAATTTGCCCCTTGCTTGAGCAATATGAGACTACAACAAAAGAGAGCGAAAAGCAATGTGATTTTTACTGAGTTTAAAGCCAGAATGGACTTTGTACCCAAGGTTAGTTTGAGTTCTGGACTCAAGAATAATTTGAGTTCTGGACCCAAGGTAAGTTTTGGACTTAAAAATAATTTGGGTTCTAGACCCGGAGTAAGTTATGGACTTAAAAAGTAATTTATGTTCTAGACCCGAGGTAAGTTTTGGACTTGAAAAATTATTTGGGTTTTGGACCGAGGTAAGTTCTGAAATTAAAAAAAAATAATTTGGGTTTTGGACCTAAGGTAAGTTCTGGAATTAAAAAATAATTTGGATTCTAGGCCCAAGGTAAGTTCTGGACTTAAAAAATAATTTGGGTTTTGGACTCGAGGTAAGTTCTGGACTTTAAAAAAATAATTTGGGTTTTGGACCCGAGGTAAGTTCTGGACTTAAAAAATAATTATGATTCTAGATTCTAGCTAAGTTTTAGACTTAAAAAATAATTTGGATTCTGGACTCGAGGTAAGTTTTGAACTTAAAAAATAATTTAATTCTTGACCCGAGGTAAGTTGTGGACTTAAAAAAATAATTTGAGTTCTGGACTCGATGTAAGTACTTGACTTGAAAAATAATTTGAGTTCCGGACCCGAGATAAGTTCTGGACTTAAAAAATAATTTGGGTTCTGGACCCAAGGTTAGTTCTGGACATAAAAATTAATTTGGGTAAAAAATAATTTGTATTATCTGCAAAAAATGGTTGTAGTCAGTAGGATATTAAAGATATTTACAAAAGAAATTAGCTATTTTTTACCATATCTATATCCACTTACCCCCTGCGTGAAAAAATATTTTAAAACTACAAAAAAAAAAAATTATACACGCAAATATCTGAATAATTGAATTTACTATTTATTCAATGTTTATTCACTATTTACTCATTATTCACTAACTATTTATTTACTATTTATCAACAATGATATTGATTTTTTTTTTACGAGAATTACTGTTTTCTCTTTTTCATTTATCTTTTTCCTTTGTAATTTGCTTATGTAAATGACTCATTTCTTCAATACTTATCCACACTTACATATTTTCATAGTTGAAGTAGAGAGTTGAGGAGAAGATGCATGCTTCGAGATCAGGGCCTCGATCTAATGCTGAGTTGTTAGAATTTATTCGACGGTATGAAAATGGAACTGTAAGTCTACTAGTTGGGATGCAGCTTCATCGCAGTTCAGATAAAAAAACTAAGGTAACAATGCAACTTAATAATTTAATAGCATAAATATGTACTTATTATTTTATTTCATTTTATTATCTTAATAATAATAATTTTTTATTAGTACTAAAGATTAGGAAAAATAAATTAATTAGTGGACTATTTTTAAGAATTTAATAAATAATTAAATATATAAATTAAAATAGAACATAACGAGTAAGTTTAGTTTATGAATCAGTGGTAAGTTTAGTTTATGAATCAGTGGTATTGGTATTATGATATACTTACCTCCTGTTGACTTACCTGGCTCCGTGTTAGCGCAATCACTGTGTTATCCAAGGCGGAGGGTGTGTCTATAAAGCCCAAAAATGGTATGTTGTAGCACCTTCTCAGGTAAAATGGATTGTCTGAGAGTGTGATTTTGAAAGCTTTATCTTGCAATTACCATATGAGGAGTGTCCGATAGACATGAGTGTAGTTCCAGCATTATCGGAGCGGTGGATGGACACAACCCATACTTTTCACTTACCTGTAGGAGTGATGACCATTGGCCCAGCTGATTATACAGCCATAACAGGTATCCGGTACTATGGCCTTCGGCTCCCTCTTACCAATGATATTACGACACACAAATAGATTCAGCAGTTAAGTGTTATGAAACCGTCATTAAAAGAGACCTTCAAGATAAAAATTAGGCCTATTTGAAGTTTATTGGATGAAGTATGATGGATAGATTCGTAGAGAAACAACCAAACAATATGCTCGAGCATTTTTACTGTATTTGCTTGGGTCGACCATTTTATGCAGCACCGAATCTGCCATCCATTTGTCGGTATTGAGGGCCCTTACTGATATGAGCATGGTACCACTTTATGGCTTGGGTGAAGCTGGCCTTGCCTGTCTCTATCATGGACTAGACAAGATTTACAGGAATAAAAAGTCTTTCATTGGTTTCATGGTGGTTGTCGAGGTAGTCTTCTTCCACCATCGTCAATTCCATGCCTATACTAGTATGTATTTGATTTTCATTGTTATTGTAGGTTTGGACATATGAGCATAATCTTGTGAGGGTGCCAGGAATTTCCTGAGAGAGAATCGGGTATCCAAGGTTGAATTTTTGGTTGCCAGATCGTGTAGCAGTTCCTGGCTCTCACCATGTGCACACCCAGTGCTATCTCTTGAGTTACTTAACCTAGAGCCAGGTAAAATAATATTAGTATACTTTAAAATTTAAGTAAAAAGTTTACTGACCTTCTAGCATCCTATAGGTCCATTTGGCTTAGTGGAAAACCAAAGAGCGAACGAACTGGACTCCTTCCATGAATGCCGCACTACCTTTTCAGCATACCTATCGAGTCATTGCTGGCCCTATGTCTAGTGGTTGGTTTCTCAGGGAGAGGGTGTATGAGTGGTTCCTTGGCCCCAAGCGATGAAGGATTCTGATGAATTGCCCAGACTATACTTTAAATATTGCATCAATATCGAAAAATACATGGTGGCTAGCTCAACACGGTTATGATGTTGAAACCTTTCTCTATTCATTGGGTGCATCATATACCCAGTTTATTCGAGTAGGGCTTTGAATTTTGACGTATCTCCTATTGGAGTCTGAGAAATTCATGAGGAAGATGAGGATGAAGAGGAATATCATGAGGAGGGAGGAGGGTCCATCCCTCATCTTGGGGCTAGCACCTCTCAAGTAAACTTTTACCATCTTGCCAATGCAATTACTCCTTTCTTAACTTGTTTTGACTATTTTAATGATTATTTGCAGGCTACTGGCTCATTTGGTCATGAGGCTGGACCTTTCTCTCTCGCTTCTCCATTTGCTCATTCTAATCAACTGGAGATGGCATCTCATCCGTAGGGTGTTGATATGAATTACCTGGTAGGATATCCTATTCCATGATGATTTATGCTACATGTATGCATGATAATGTATGCTCTTACCCTTTCCTTTCTGACTCACAGCAGATGCTTGAGGAACAAAACAAGAAAATGCAAGAAGAGTTAGCTGCTAGTCACCAATAGATTGTCCATTTTGAAAAATTAGACCATCATTCAGAGTAAGATTTTCAAGACTTTTGGTTCCAAGGAATGAGGGATCCTTGTGCTTCGTCTACTAGAGAGCCCCAAACTGATGGCCATGAGATCCTTTAATCTAATTAGGAGGAGGACTGTTACAAATCTGAATTCTAGGGTAATAGAAGTTTAGGTGTTCCTTCTTTGGGTGGACTCGAGATAGATTATATGTCTCCTCCTTCAACAGGTGATGACTTTTTCAGAGCTTTGTTTGATCATGATCCACCACCATCTTCTCAGTGAGAAAATATTATATTATTTATAGTAATAATAACAATAATAATTTGCACTTTTGTTACAATTTTTGACTTTTAATTTTTTTTTGTATTGTTATTATTATTACTACAGTACAATCATTGTTCCTTCCTCTCATAATTCAGAATTCCACAGTAGCACTGATTCTCAAAATCGAAGGCAACTCGGTAATTCAAAACCATTTCGTTGTTGATTTCCTATCCCTGTCTGTCTCGGTCTCAAGCTATTCTTTGTCAATTTCAGGATAGCCAATCACCCTATATAAATCTCTTTCCATGCCATGACCCCATATAGAAGCCAAAATTTTTTTCACAAATTTCCATCAAAATTCTTTTTAACGATTCTAATTTCCCTTCAATTGTCGACAATGACAGAACTCAATTTGAAGAAAATAAAAGGTTTATTTAAAAATATGAAAGCCATTCATTGGGAACAAATATCTTGGTCTAAAATCAATACTTTGAAGTGCTTTCAAAATATTAAATTGGACCATTCTTTTTTACTTGCCATGGTTTCCTTTTGGAATGTGAATTCTAGGACATTTAAGATAAATGGCTTTGAGATATGTCCCATGATTGAAGAGTTTGAAGTCATCCTTGAATATCCAAGAAATCAAACAATGGTGTTACCTATATTGATTTCCAAACTCAACAAAAGATGCAAATGTTGTTTCATCTTTCAAAGCACGAAGTTCTACAGTTGACGAGAGGTGAGAAAATTATGCTTGGTCCCTTGATTGACTTTTGCATTTCTCACTTGGCACCTAGTTCATGACTTGTTTCATAACATATGGTCCTTCCCAACTAGGCTAAATTTTCCTCTTGGATTAGATACATTAGTTTTACATTGCTTCAACAATATGTCGCCGACTCTGAGCTTTGTGATCTTAACCCTTCTATTATAGGCTAGGGCTATCTTCCTCTAATATAGTTGATAATGATATAGTGCTTTTAACCTCCTCTCTTCTGGTAAAGCTAAATGTGTGTACCTACTCACTACCCACTCCATGTCAAGCAGTTTAGCTTCTAAACCACTCTTAATGACTTGATCTCAATTTCAATAGGCAATACTGTCTCCATCCCGTAAACCAAAGAGAACGATGTCATTCCAGCTGGTGTTCATACACTTGTTCTGTAACCCATAAAGCAAAAGGAAGCATCTCTGAACTATATGTCTTGTCATCTTGGATAGAAATTGCTTAATTGTCTTATTTGTTGCTTCTACCACACCATTAGCCTTTGGTCTATAAGGGGAGAATCGGTGATGATGGAATCGGTACTTCAAGAATAAGTCTTTAACTGCACCTTGAAAATTAACCCATTGTCTGATATCACACTGTGTGGGACCCCATACCTGCAGATGAGATTCTTTTCAATAAATCTAGCCATTTTTCATTCCCTTAGTTTGTTGAAAGATTTGGCTTCGACCCATTTTGAAAAATAATCTACTACTACTATAATGAAACGGTGACATTTGAGGCTGTCAGATGTATCTCTCCTAGGATGTCAATCCCCCAAGTTGCGAATGGCCAAGGTGAAGACATAGAATGCAATTATTCAGGAGGCATGTGATTCAAATTACCATACATCTGACATTGCTGGCACTTCTTCAAAAACTCAATACAATCTCTCTCCATGGTCAACCAGTAGTAACCTTATCAAATTATCATCTTAACTAGAGCTAAACTACTCATGTGTGGACCGCAACTTCCCGTGTGTATTTTCAACATGATATGCTCCACTTCAGGCTTCTTCAACCATCTCAAGTGCACTCCATCCGGCCATCTTCGATACAACTCTTCATGAAAGGTGATGTATTGTAAGGACCATCACCTTATGGCTCTTCTTTCTTTCTTTGTTGCCCCCAACAGGTATTTCTTCCCCTCCAAAAACCGTCTTATAGTGTCATACCACACATCATGGTCTATATCAGTTTCTATGATTGTCTCATATTCATAACAAGGAGTTGATGAACTGGTCAAAATTAGAGGCTTCAGGAATAAGTTGACAGGATTTTCCCATACCGAAGCCAATGTGGCTAGGGCATCGGCCATCTAGTTTTCTTCTCTTGGTAGGTGTATAAACCTGCACTCCTTAAAGTTCTTCTTCATCATGGTCAAGTAATGGTGGTATGGTTTTAACTTCTCTTCTTTCAACTCCCATTCTCCATTTACTTGGGATACTACTAGCAATGAATTGCCAAAGACTTGCACCTTATCCACCTTCATAATAATCAGCGTTTCCAAACCAAAATACATGCTTCATACTCCACCACGTTATTGGTCGCCCTGAACTTCAACTTCTTGGCTAAAGGGATAAGTTCCCCTTTGGGCGATTCTAGTATGACTTCCAAACCTGCTCCTTTCCTATTCAATCCTTCATTGAAATACATTTTCTGTAACACCCCTTCCCGACCTACGTGTGTAAGCTGAGTAGAGGCGCCACACTAACCTAATGTTGCTACCAATTTTACTTAGTCAAATTTTAGTTCCAATTTTTATAGAAATTTTGCCATAGTTTCACTTAAAAATTGAGTCCCAAGTGTCGACAAAACTGGTTTTTTTTTTCTGATTTTTGAAAATATTTTTACACAAACCAATGCAACCAAAATCATTCTCAGTACACTTCCAATAAATCCCCCTTATAACCTCAACTACAACCTGCAAAAAGGATTTACACTTCTTGTAACACCCCCATATCCAATGCCCACACACTACAACCACAACAATGTAGCATAAGTGCATCAAACATAGGGATGCTACGGTTTTCTTAATATTCAAAACACTTTAAACTTGATACAATACCCTTATCATTATACATTATAGAAAAGTAGATCATTTACTTATAAAACAAAACATATTAGTTATATATATACATTTAAATATTACCCAGCGGAAGTTATAAAATATGTACATATTTACAAACACTTGATTACATATTTAAATATATCCATACTTTTACATTATAAACATTACTTTACAAAATATAAAGAAGTATACATGATTGGCAATTCTCTTCTAATCTTTAAGTTCCCAAAATCAACTCTTCAAGGTCTACTCTCACTTGGTCTTGATGAACTCTCGGATTCGACTCTATCAGCTCTATTACCTGCGCGATTAAACACTATCGCTCTAAGCCAAGGGCTTAGTAAGATAATTCATGCTAAAATGCAATGTCACAAATTAATTACATATATCAATCAAAAGCATATTATTTATTCAATATGTTGCTTTGTTCAATGTCACATCAATATTCATATAATAGCACCATTCATTATACTCATTTAAATTTATCATTATAGCCAACAACTATGACTTTATATACGTGCCCTTTCCCAACCAGGTCGGTTGCCCTCCAATCCCAAGGGTCAGCAGGAGCCAAAAAGGCACGTATAACATTATCAGTAACATACCTTTCCCCATCCAGGTCGGTTGTCCAAGTTCGGTTGCCCATTCCAATGGGTCCGCATGGTTCCGCAGGAGGCAAATAGGTATGTATAATACTGACTATATCGAACCTTCCTCCTACCAGATCGGTAGTCCAAGATCGGTTGCCCAACCCACTGGGTCCGCATGGTTCCGCAGGAGACGGATAGGTCCGTTCATTAAACTTATCAATACCTTTTCAATTCATTTCTTTTTCACAAGCAAGTTAAGCAATCATTATATACAATATTCATTACATTATCTAAACACTCACATTATTATTCAATCCTATCATCAATGCATGCTTCAATCATATTTCATTTGAATCACTATAACATCTTTGGTATAACATTTCAATGTGCATTACTCATGAAACACATTACCATTCACAATGCATAACATAACATTATTCAATCTCAACAATGCAATTAGGGCAATTCAACCTCTTCACAACCTAATCCAAAAGGAATATTAGCAAAATGACCATATGAATAGTACATTCTGGTTTTAGACTCCATTTTATACTTATTTTGAAAAATTGTATAAAATAATCTACTTGACTAAAAATTCTAAAATTTTTACAGAATTTAGTTTTGTATCTTAAAATAATTCCTTTAAAATTTCAGATCAAACTGAACACAAAATCTTGGTCAAATAGTTCACCTAACCAGACTGCCCCAATTGCCCTGCATCCTGGCAGCAATTCTGAACTTTGTGAATTCCATAAATCAAATTCAATCAACGTGGTTCCAAATTATTTTTCTCAAATACTAGACTCACTAAGCAACAACATATCCAAAATTCAATTGGATATGATTTTTCTACATTTTATTAAAAATCCCGAAATACAGCTGTCTCAGTTAAGGTACCTGCTGGAACAGGTCTAATAAAAATAATCTTTCTAAACTCATAACCATTCCAAAATCGAATCAACATATTTTTCAGTCATTCTAGACTCATAGAGACACAACATATCAAAAATTCACTTCAAAAACATTTTTCTATAATTAATTAAAAATCATACAAATCACAGCCTTTACTAATTGTAAAACAGAAACAATTTCACTAAACACAACTCTTACTCTTCCATCACCAACACCAACCCAACTTCTCATCTATCAAGCAAAATCAATACTTAAAATCACACCATAAGCAACTTAATCATACCATCATCAAATCACAACTCAACTCAAGCATAACTTCAAAAATAACAAGGGTAAACAAGAGCAAACTTACCAAATAATGAAATTCCTTGAAACTCCAACTTGTAACTTTGAAAACTTCCTTCACTTTGAACTTGAAATCATCAAAACCATCACTTGTTCTCTTGCTCTCTTCTCTCTTTGATGAGCCGGCCACCCAACAACAACAAGAAGAAGAAAATGATGAAGAAACACAAAGTCAATAGGCATTAAATACCCATCCAAAAGAAAATTACTATAATACCCTCATCCATTTAACTAAGCTTTTGTCATATCTATACCCATTTAAGTAATTCACAACCAACACAAAAATATCCTCTTTCCTTGACTTTCCATTTTGACCACTTTATATGTTATATATATCACCATATAAGCAACATATACAATTATCTCTAAACCCTCTTTTCTTTCCCAACCACCATACAAAAACATTCTCTTCCCATTTCTCAATTCAAACCAACAACAACAACAACAAAACTTCTAGGGCATGCATAGGGATATTACAATTCTCCCCCTCTAAAAAGAAAATTTCGTCCTCGAAATTACCTGATATCAAAGCTGAAACAACTGCGGATATTGCTCTCGCATGGATTGTTCACTCTCCCAAGTCGCTTCTTCTTTTGCATGATTCTTCCAAAGAATCTTCACCAATGGCACTTGCTTGAATCATCCACCCATTTCTTTTTTCCTGACTGTCCGAGCGGCGACTCCATTTTCTTTCCGGCTTCGACCCGTGTTTTCTATGGCTCTGAACCTAAATAGTGCCGAAGTTGCAAGAACCATTCCACCGAGAGTGGGGACGAAAATCCCCTCTCACAATGGCGACTCCACTGGGGATAAGAGAAGTTGATTCTGTTGGTATTTTTATTATTCTATTCTTTCTTATTATGATATTATCCATTGCATCATTTAGATTGCATTTGTGTGCATGAGTTAGGATGCCCGTGTTACCCATGTTGTGTTATGTAAGGGATACCATACTTTCACTCAAGGTATGGAGATCAAGCATTTTTAACCCAAAGACTAATGCTCATGTAATTGACCTAGTTACTTTCCTTAGGTTTTTACCCCAAATGCTTGTTCTTTGACTATGGTTAATTTATCTTGGTTTAAATTATGGCTTATTTGGTTTGTTCTTTTTCTAATATGACTTAAGTACATTGTAAGCTCAAAATAATTTTTTCTTTAAAATCCAAAAGACCAAAGCTATTTTTAAAACTTTTCAAGATGGTCTTTGAATACAAAACTTTTCTAAAAACAAATCAAAAATTCTTTTTTCAGGACTAAAAAAATAAAGTCAAAAATACATTTTTTTTAACTAAAATCTTTTTACAAATATTTAGGTCAATTATGAAAATACCAAAAATCCATTGTGAGCCTAGTTTATACAAAGAATAATTAATCATGGGCTTATTTTTGGCATGAATCATTAGTTACTTTTTCAAGTGAGAAATCTATTTATAATAAACATCATAATTCGGTTTTAATCCAATATAGCATAAAAGCTACTATAGTTGGTTGAATGGATTAAAACCTAATTAATGGAAATTATAATGAACTGATTTCCATTTTTAAAATATAACTATTGGTTGAAACATCCAAGAGAATTTTTCAAAAATAAGATGCCCCATGTTGGTATTTTGTTAACCATATATCTAGGAAAAAAGACTTGCCATCCATGTGTGGAAGTTATAAGGTTGGAAGGGACGTTCTACCTATCTTTGTTTATTGTTTGTGCATACATGCATAAATGCATACATACATTTGCATCTCATATCATTAATCCTCTCTAGATCACAGACCTAGAGTACTGCAATTCAAGAGCATACAACGACACCACCTAAAACATTGATTTTTGATTCAAGTGCTAAATTGGAAGGATGGATGTAAACCAGTTAAGGGACATAGTCAATGAAGTTGTCAAAGCTAGGATGGTAGAGCTACAAGATCAATTGGTTGAAATTAGGAAGACCCTGTTGATTGAAATTCTGGAGCTTATCAACAATGCTAATGAGGCATCTCCCATTGACATAAGAAAGAAGGGAAAGGTAGCATCAATGGGGAACATGTTCACTAGTGGAGATCGAATGAAAAATGAGGAATCAATCCCTATTCTACAAGACCAGCCGAACCATGTGCTATCTAAGTGGAGCAATAAGGGCGGCTACCACTCTAGTGGGAAAAGTCAAAGGGAAAGGGGAGGTGTTGAGAAAAATGCAACAACTGAAACAACAAAGAAGCATAAAATTTTAGACTTAAGGGAGCCTTTGTCATAGATGTTAGAAAATCTAATAAAAATGGATTTGCTACAACCATTGGCACCTCGGCCTCTACATAAGCCTCTACCAACAAATTTTGATGCTAAGGTCTTCTGTCAATTCCATCAAATGCAAGGGCATGAGATAGATAAATGTGCTCGATTAAGGCATGAAATCCAAGATTTGATTGACAGTGGAAAGCTGCCTGAGCTTGATAAGCCCAACACTGAGAATAATCCTCTGCCTAAATTTGGAAGGGCGCCACTGCTTGCAACCTTCATGGAGAGTTTATCTTATCATCTTGTCATGATATGGATAGAGAAGCTGCTAAAGAGGATGTGCTACTAAGCAAACTTGGATTAACTATGGATGATGAAGCCATGATCCTTGATGATGGAAAAAATCATTGACCTTGATATGTCTAAATAAATGAAGTATCTTCGACTCCAACTCAATGAACTTCCCTTAGCTTGGAGTGTTGCTCATTTTATTTTGATTTCTTTAATATTTAATTGGAACAATTATGTCTTTTAATTAATATTATTTGAATAAACTACTTTCATCAAAATTTTTGTTGGTATTTGTTCATTTTGGTATTCAACCAATGAGGAATTTAGCTTGATGTTCATAAATTAATGTATCTAGAAATCATGATTTGAATAACTTTACTAGATGAGGGAATTGCTCTATAGCATTGAGTAGTGTATGCTTACTTAGAGAGGGTTCCTGCATAATGACCTTTGTCTAGGTCCTAGTCAGTCTTAGAATATGCTTTGACAAACTTTCGAGGCAAAATTGAACTCTGCTTATTTAAGGGAGAGATGATCTAAGCATTGTAACTAGTATCCACCCAATTAAATATCAATCCCTAGTTGTCCCTTTGAGCCTTTATAAAATTTTAGCTTTCTTTTCATTAGCTTACAAACCCCAACAACCTACCCCTGAGCTGCTGTGATACTTTTAACAAGTCTTATGATCACTAAGGGGAAGAGGTAAGAAGATCAAAAATAAAGGAATGCATAGCCAAGACCGTAAGGATAGTTGATATTCTCAAAACCATAAGGGTAGCTGAAATTCACCTGAATTAGACCAAATATCATAGATAAAGTTAGGACTGAAGCAAATTAATACCACTCCACTCATCCATTACCAAAAATACAAGTTCGTACAAACAAGACAACTCTTTTAGAGCTAGAACCAAAAAAAAAGAAGAAAAAAAAAGAAGAAGAAGAACAGAAAAAAGACATAAGACAAAAGAAAATAAAAGAAAAAGAAAAAAGAAAAAAGAAAATAAATCCCAAAATGGTTCAGAAATCCAACCAAGTTCTCTTTTACCTAAAGCAACAAAAGACTTCCATAAGAACAGTGACTTCCATAAGGACAGTTTGACTTGAATTGGTCCAACCCAACCAAAGATTCAATCAAAATCGAAAAAAAAAGGAGAAAGGTCACCCAGTTCTTGAAAGTCCTGAACTTGACAGT
Organism: Garcia nutans; assembly: GCA_947685225.1. NCBI lineage: Eukaryota > Viridiplantae > Streptophyta > Magnoliopsida > Malpighiales > Euphorbiaceae > Garcia > Garcia nutans. Next base: position 26,953,162 of record CANTUV010000044.1, read on the forward strand.
CCTTTAGGAAAAATGGACAAAATGATAAAAAAGCTCAAAGAAAGAAGGAGTAAGAAAAAGAAAGAGAAAGAAAAGGGAAAAGAAAAAAAGGAATGTGGGTACCAAACTTTTTGCAAAGGCAAATATTGTCCCAATCAAGATCCAGAATAACATCAAGAACAAAGAAGAATGTTCAAAGCTCTATCTTTTCATGCTCCCAACTGTCTAAATTTCCAATAAAAAGTTTATAGTGTGAAGGTTTATCCATTGTGTCACTTCAGCTCCGATCTCAGAATGACTTTCATTTAATCTCTCTTGGTAGGTAGAGTCTATTAGTGGAGATAGTTTGAATAAGCATACATATGAGATAGACAATATTCAAACTCAATGAGACCTTTGGCCAAGTAATGTGTATGTGCCTATCTAAAGTGCAACAATTCTTGCTTAAATATAAATGATTCCCGAGTTTAGTACGGTAACTAGGGTTGTCATGTTATAGATATGTTAATTTAGGAAATCAAGTCTTGAGGTAAATTGACATTAATTTGGCAAAGCCAACATTTGATTTCAAAATCAAAATTAAAAAAAAAAAATTCAAGTTAAGGGGAGTATGTTGAACTATCGAACCTCAAAGGACATATTGGACAAAGGAAATGATTACTAGCAAGGTTATGAAGAAGCTACCAATTGACATACTGAATCATAATTTGAAATGGATGTATCTTTGCTGATTGGGGTCTCCACCACTCATGTTCTCAACATCTTGAAGATAAAAGCCATAAATGTAAAGCTTTTTGTCATTCTAAGACCTGAACAAGCATCTAAAAGGAACCAATAAGAACACTTCTGCTAATCACCTCGGTCTGTGAGTCAATGAAACCACTATAAGTATTACTCATGCATATCATGCATACATGAGCATATAACGCAGCATTTTTCTCTTGTGTTATTTGTTCTTTGTCAAAGTGAATAGCAAACACCCTATGAAGTAAAGAATCAAAAGAAGATATTAAATCAGGGGGCAAGGAAAGCCCATTGCTTGAGGAAGCTCCAGTAATTTTGCAAAATGAAGAAATGCGTGAATATGGGAAGAACTAGACAACGAAAACATCAACCAAAGCCTATATGAAAAAATCTTTGGTTTGAGCCTACACAGGGGACAAAGTTCCTCCTTTTCAATTTTTGAGTTTATATATGAACAAAATATTTTCAAACTTACTTGCAAATATTTTGCCACGTAGGGGGCAAGGAGAAGATATGAAGGTCAACTAAAAAATAGCTGAATTTTTGTAAAAGGAAGAACAAAAGAATGGAACAACCTGTTAAGCCAAAATTCTCAACTAATAAAAGGTCAGTCAAATTCAATTCAGTCTCGGGTCCAAGTACCCAGTCATAAGTCCAAGTACCCAAATCAAATTCACTTTCAGGTCCAAGTACGCAATCTCGGGTCCAAGCACCCAATCTCAAGTCCAAGTACCCAATCACAGGTCTAAGTACCTAAATCAGATTCAATCTCGGGTCCAAGTACCCAATCTCGGGTCTAAGCACCTAATCACGAGTCCAAGTACCTAATCACGAGTCCAAGTACCCAATCACTGGTCTAAGTAACCAATTTAATCATGAGTCCAAGTACCTAGTCTCAGGTCTAAGTACACAAATCTAACTCAGTCTCGGGTCCAAGCACCCAAATTCAATTCAGTCTTGGGTCCAAGTACCTATTCACGGGTCCCAGTACCCAAATCAGATTTAATCTCGTGTCCAAGTACCCAATCCCTATTCCAAGTACCCAATATTGGGTCCAAGTACCCAAATTTAATCTAGTCTCAGGTCCAAGTACCCAATCTCGGGTCCAAGTACCCAAATCAGATTCAATCTTGGGTCTAAGTACCCAAACTCAATTCAGTCTCAGGTCCAAGAACCAAAATTCAATTCAGTCTCGGGTCCAAGTACCTAATCTCATGTCCAAGTACCCAATCTCGGTCCAAGTACCCAAACTCAATCCAATCTCAGGTCCAAGTACCCAAATCCAATTCAGTCTCGGATCTAAAAACCCAAATTCAATCCAGTTTCGGGTCCAAGTACCCAAATTCAATCCAATCTCGAGTCAAGTACCCAAATTCAATTTAGTCCTGGGTCCAAATACCTAAATCAAATTTAGTCTTGGGTTCAAGTACCCAATCTCTGCTCCAAGTACCCAAATACAATTTAGTCTTAGGTCTACGTACCCATATCAAATACCCAATCTCGGGTCCAAATACCCAATCTTGGGTCCAAGTACCCAAATCCAATTCAGTCTCAGATCCAAGTACCCAGATCAAATTCAATCTTGGGTCTAAGTACCCAGTCTAGGGTCCAAGTACCCATCCTCATCCAAAATCTATTAAAAGTCATGTTGCTTTTCACTCTCTTCTAATGAAAGTCTCAAATCATTCAAGCAGGGGGCAAACTGTAGGCCCTTAATTTTTAAACTGTCCAATACAATAGTCCAAAATATTGATTGTAGTATAATATTTATCTTTATGATATTTAATAGTTATTTTTAATAATAAAAATAAAAATAATAAAAAATAATGAAAAAATAAAAATCGGACGTATCGGCGAGCGACGCGCGGCAGCGCTGGCACGCTGTTGCGCAGCTAACTAGGCTTCGCCGTAGAAATTGTCTACGATGAATTGGGCACTGCCCAATTCACAGCAACTAGGCTTACCCAGTTCACCCAGCCTAATCCTAGCAGTAATTTTTGCCAGCACAGCCCGCAGGCCCAGCAGCCCGCGCGCGCTGCCGATTTTTTGACCAAATCTTGTTTTACTGGATTTTGTAATTTTTCCTAAATAGTTGGTATTTCCTTATTAAAATAGGATTAGGTATTTTTGTTTTTCTATAAATACTAGCATTAAACACACAAATTAGGGGGTGGCAATTATTGGAAGAATCTTAGGACCTTTATTATTTTTTTTTTGAGGAGAGTTGGGAGACTTTTGGGTTTTCAAAAAACCCTAGCAAGCACGAAGAAACCCTAAACCAGCAACACAAAAAAGAAATTAGCAGAGGGCATTCTTCACAGAATTCTAATTTGAACAAACTTTTCGAGAGTAATAAAAAGAAACAGAAAAGCTAGACAAGGAAGATTAACAACGCAAAACTCTACAAAGGCAGTGTAATCATTGTCTTTGCCAAAGCTCATCCAGAATTTCGTTCAAACAATTTTGGTGGAGCCAACAAATGGAGGTGTGTCTTTCTAACTTAATTCATTTGAATTTATATTGAGATAACTTATTATTATTTCATCTATCAAACTTTCTTCTTTTAAAGTTCATTCTTTTAACATTTGATTTATATACAAATATACAGTGAGCATAGTAGTTTCTTTTTATTGTTTACATGGGCAATAGATTATTTCATTAAATCACCATAACATTAGATATTCAAATAATGTTTTAAACATCCAGTAGTCATATTACATATAATTATTTATCAAAATTCCATGTTAAAGTGGTCTTAAAGTTTTTATAATGATCATATTCTTATAAAACCCTAATCTGTGTTTCTAAAGATCAAGAACCCTAGAAACCCTAATTTCCCATCTAAAACCCTAAAAAAACATATTTCATGTTTAGAGCCCTAGAAACCCTAATTTACCATTTAAAACCCTAAAAAACCATATTTCATGTTTAAAACCCTAATCCTTTTCCATAAGAATTCCAAACCCTAATTTAAATTAAACCCTAACTTATTTTGTTGAAACCTTAATCAAATTTGTTTATTTTATTGTCATAGTAGCTATTTCTTTTTAAATATTTAAGTTTTAATCTTATATTCTTAGGTTTGTATCTTATTCACTTAAATCCCAAATTATAATTTTAATCACACAGTAGCATAATCTTTCTAAAATAATAAACCTAACAATAATACTAGTTCTTTAAAATTTCAAAACCCTAGCTTTTAGATATAAATTCCAAAACCCTAAATGTTATCTAAGAAACCATAAGTTCATACACTTAAATTTGCACCTTCATTTATTTCATTATTAAGTTAGTATTTTTTATATAGTTTGACTAATGATTTATTTATATATTAAATTTTTGTCTTCAATGAATGATTTATTTATGATGAATAGTTGGTTGGTTGTTTTTTTTATTAATTTGCTTTGGTTTCAAAACATTGTAAGAGGTATGTTTCTATATTTTGGGTACCTCATGTATTAAGCATCATGTAATTTAAATTGCTTTTATATTTTGGACCAATGTAAAGGACACGTTTCCACCTTTCGGTGGGTGTCCTATTTAGTTTTAGACATGGACAATGTAAGGACATGTTTCCATCGTCTTGATGGGTGTCCATTTATTTGCTTTGTTTGGACATTGCTTTGATTTTAATATAATGATGCTTTATTTTAATTGTTGCATGTAGTATGGATAATATTGTTATATTTAAGAATTTTATAATATTAAGACCTGCAAAGGAGGCCGGTTCTAATGAACCGGGTGTTGTGGGGGTGCTGGGCCATTTCTCACCTTCCCCACACGTACCCAACTTTTTGAACCCATTAGGGGGTTAGGGATTCCTTAGGAATCGAGTTATCCACCACTTTCTCTTTCCCGGCTTGTCTAGGTGGCAACTCTATTTTCTTCGAGCATAGGCCCGTGTACTTTATGGCCCTAAACCTAAACATTGCCAAAGTCGTGAGAACCATTCCACCTGGAGTGGGGGAAAAATCCCCTTTCATAAGTATAATCCTTGATTCAGATTGTACAGATAGATAATTGGCTTCCAATTTTCTATACGAATTTAATATTATTTAGTTTCCTTATTTTGTTAGGAGTTCTTTCCTTTTATGAATTAGGGTTAGGTTAAGTTATGTAACCTATAAATACTCCTTATTTTACAGAATGTAAGAGTTTTAGATTGTGATGGATTAATAAAAGTTAAGGACTTTTGTTCTTGAAAGAGAATTCTTTTCTTATTTCTTGGTTCTTTCTTGAATCAAGATTTCTATTGTCAAAGTTAACTACTTTGTGATAGGTAATTCCAAGGTTCTCTTCCAAAGGCTGGAATTGATTCAAGGACTTGGCAAGGATCTGATTTGGCTTTCCAAGGAGTCATTTCTAAGTATAAAGGTGAGTAGGTCTCTACTTTCATATATCGATCATTCGCGTCAGTTTGATATCAGAGCTTAGGCTCTAAATCAGGTTCCAAATCTATTTATTTATCCTATCTATCCTTTTTTTAATATTTTTTGTATTCTTGTCTCTTTGGTGTTCGTAATTATTGATTAAAAAAAGTTACATTGTTGGTTTTGTCCTTTTATCCTAAATTTTCAGTCCTCCATTGTTTTCTTGAGTTTAGTCATAATTTATTCCTATTAATTCTTTTAAAAAAAAGAGTTTTTGATCTTGATCTAGCGTACATTTGAGTTTATTGTGTGTTGGTGGCTGCCAAAATATTATTTCAAAACACTAAAAGCTACCAAAGAGTTACTAAACCCATAAAAACCCTAAAATTTTTATAACCATTCTGTGTTCAGTTTCTCAGTTAGACCACCACCATCCTGGTCAGACCCTACTAGTTCCACCCAAAAATTTATCGTACCATCCACCATAGTCTTTAATACCTAAAATTTGAAAATTTTCTAGTCTCTTCTTGATCGGGCCACACATTTCCCTGCTAGCCTTTCCTCTCCTTTCCACAAGTTTGGTTGGACCTCTGGCCGTGAAACATCATATCCAGCTTCATAATTGTTCTAAAAATGAGAGGCCAACTTAAAAATATTCAAGGTGATGCAGACCCCTTTTAGGCTATGTTTGATTATTTGCAATCCCTAGAAAATAAGCTTGGAAAAATGTCTAAAAGAATGGATCAACTTGAGCATTCATTAACAAAGAAGCACACTAAACGAGTTTCAAAGGAGAAATCTTTTTCACGAGTGTTGTACAGAACTTTTGAATTTACTTAAAGAAGAAAAAGCATACCAACTTTCATTGATGGAAATAAAAAATGAATATGAGTGTGAGCGGGGATTTTTGCTCCCACTCCCGGTGGAATGGTTCTTGCGAATTAGGCACTGTTTAGGCTCTGGGCCATAGAGAACACGGACCTAAGTCCGGAGAAAATGGAGTCGCAACCCGGACGGGCTTGGAAAAATAAAGGGGTGGATGACTCGATTCCTAAGGAATCCCCAACCCCCTAATGGGTTCAAAAAGTTAGGTATGTGTGGGGAAGGTGAGAAATGGCCCAGCACCCCGACAACGCCCGGTTCATTAGAACCGGCCTCCTTTACAAGTCTTAATATTATAAAATTCTTAAGTATAACAATATCATCCATATTACATACAACAATTGAAATAAAGCATCGTTATATTAAAAATTAAAGCAATGTCCAAGCAAAACAAATAAATGGACATCCATCTGAGGATGGAAACATGTCCTTACATCATCCATGTCTAAACTAATAGGACACCCACCCATCATAAATAAATCATTCATCAAAGATATTAAAAATCAATCAAAATATATAGTAAACATCCATCCATGATAAATTAAATAAATCAAGCATTGAAATTAAATAAATCAATGCATATAATAAACTACATAATCAAATCTAAAATTAAATAAAGTAATAAATATATAATTTAAAGTTCGCATCTTAAAATAGGGTTTTAGATTTTTAATTACTAAATTAGGGCTTTAAAAAAGGAAAGTTAAATACGTGGACTCATAGTACACAAATGAATATTGACCCCTTCGACGAGCCCATACGACGGTCCCGCTAGCCAGTTAGCGGGCGGGGTCAAGGGGGCAGCGCCCCAAAAAATTTTAGAAACTGACTTCTAGGATTGTAGGTTTTGGTGTTGAAAATTAAGATTTTAGGGTTTAGAATTTAGAAAATAGGATTTTGAAATTTTGAGTAAATATTATTATTTTTTAAATGAATAATGCTACTAGACGTTTTAAGGATTTAAGGTTTTGGATGTTTTATGAAAATAATGCTACTGTGATTTAAAATAAATAGGTTTGGTAACAAATTGTTATTTTGGATTTTAGGGTTTTGGAATTTAGGGTTTAGAATTAGGGTTTTAGGCTTTAAGGATTTTGAGGGAATTAGGGTTTAGGAACATTAGGGTTTAAGGTTTTAAAGGAATTAGGGTTTAAGAAAACTTAGGGTTTAAGTTAGCTAGTTTGGGGTTACTATCTTGGTTTTGGAATTAAGGAAAATAGTTTAGAGTTTATAAAGTTTTTAGAAATAGGCAAGACGATTTAAGATTTTTAGAAACAGAAAGTATTCTTTAGGATTTTTGGAAATAAAAGGATCAATTTAGGGTTTTAAATTTTAGAAGAAACAAACTTAGAGTTCTTGAGTTTTAAAAGAAATAGAGGGAATCATTTAAGAATTTTGGAAAACAAAGAAATGAATTAAGGTATTTAAAAACAGAGGAAATCATTTAAGGTTTTTGGAAATGAAGATCAAATTATTACATCTTCAAAGATCGAAGGTATAATCTTGTGAATCAAATAAAGAACGAAGCTACTGTAAGAAATAAAAAGAAATTAAAGATCCAAACCTTCGTTCGTTGGTTCCACCAAAAATTGCTTCTTGGATGAACAAGGACAAAGGCAAGGTTGCTGCCTTTGATAGCTTGATTGCTTGCTTGCTTCTTCTCTTCTAAAAAGTCTGATCAATTTGTAAAGTTCCACAAGTCCGATCGTTCCTCCCAAAAATCCCACCTCCCTTTTTCTTTGTTTTTTAGTCTTATTTATAGAAAATTTACATGATTAATTTTAATTGTTTAAGGAATTTATCATTAATCAGGAAAAGGAAACAGAAAACCAAATAGAATTTGGTTTTGGAAAAAATTACGTCGGAAAAATTTCTCTGGCAAAAAAATTACTGCGGGCTGCTGCGTTGAAAAATTGCGAGGGGCGGGTTGCGGGCCATTTCGTCCACTGTTTTCGGCGACAAAAAAATTTGTCGCCGATTTATTTTTATTTTATTTTATTTATTATTTTTATTTTTATTCACTTCACCATTTTTAACTAAAATAAATATTAAAATACCATAAAAATTATTTTGGACTATAAAAAAATAACGGACCGGACTGGGTCAAAAATTAAGGGCCTACAATGAGGTTGAAGAAGATGATCCTAAAGAAGAAGAAGATGTGGATCAAAAACAACTAGAAGAAGCTGAAAAGGAGAACCTAATTGAATACAATAGTTGTGAGGTTGAGGAAGAATAAAATGTAAAACAAGTGAAGGAGGAAGAAGTTAAATATTTGAGTCAACTTCAAATATGCCAAGATGGAGATGGACAAAATTTTGCTCTTATTGTTCATGACAACAAAGATGACCATGTTTTGCCATCAATTTCACTAATAGATTTTATTATACTCATTTATTATTTTGATGTTGTTTCAGCATGTTTTCCTACTTTTCAATTACTTCAAGTCCTTCACATCATCAAGGAAGGAAGATGGCAACCTTGTGCAAAATTAATTTTCTTCCTTCAACACTTCAAGGTAGAGGACGTGTTCACACCAACAAGGGAAGGATGGCCTTACCAAGAGAAGCTTCATTATCCTATACAACCTTGATGCATGATTTGAGGACAAATCATTTTAAAAAGGCGAGGATGATGCAAGCACAGGCACGCAAGCCTATGAAAAGAAACTTTGAAGATCCAAAACTAATTGTTATGTCAGATTTGACCTTTGAAGCTTTAGTTGATAATTTGAAGATCTTGGAGATTTAGAATGAGAAATCATTATTCATGAAGTTTTTTGAAGACGTCTCCCATAATGGCCTTATTTACACAGATCTGAGTTCATTAAAGCCTCCAAACATTTATGCAAATTCAAAGCTATGGAATCATATTTGAGCATATTTTCAATTTGGACTAGTTTATTTCAAATGGCCATAACTTAAGATTTTGAAGAATAAATCGAGTCACCAACAACAATCCTAAATTCAATTAATCTTCTAAAGCTACAATTCCTATGAAGAGTCCAAGCCCAAATTCAAAATGAATCAGATAGATAATTGGCTTTCAAATTTCTATACAAATTTAATATTATTTAGTTTCATTATTTTGTTAGTATTCGCCAAATAATCTTAGTTTTGATATTTGACACTTAAATGGAATGATGCATTTAACATGTTTGTAAGACACTTATTACAGAAATAAGTTGGTCAACATATTGCCAGAATAGAGCAAATTGTATGGTCATTACAGACCCAAGGACGACTTCCCCTGATGATTTGAAGAACAAGTTGAGTCACAGTAAGGTGCACGGTCAAAATCCCGACCTAAGGTGCGACGGTGAGACAATTTAAGTGACCATCCATTTGTTGGAATGATCGCACCTCAAGTGACTAAGTCTCTAATATTCACAATAGGGAATGCGGTGACAAGTACAGTCTAAAGAGCAGTCTCTTTGTACCTCGTTGCGACCATCCCTCCAATGTCGTGATTGTCCATCCATTCTATGAGAAAATCATAAGGATCAATAGTAGTGTCCATGACCTCAAGTGTGCCTAGGAATTTAATGTGAGACACCCAATTCAACCACTATTTTAGTCCTAGCACGATCACTACTTTATATTTTGGTGGAATTTTAATTTGTCCAATGAAGGAGGGCCACATGGAATGACCATTGTAAACCCACTTTTAGATTCAAAAAGGGCGACCGCCCCTTTACCTTAGGTGACCATCCTGATAGCCACTGCATGGGTAAGATTCCACCGGTAGGGCACTTACATTTTATCATTGGAAAACTTTCGAAAGGAGGGACCTTCCCAAGCTTAAGGATGATTGCCCATTATGTTTGGGCGACCATCCTCTGTGCCAGGATGATCGCTACCTATTGATATTTTCCATCAACACAAGGACTAGCATAATAAAGCACATTACAAGACTTGTAATAGCTAGTTAGACCATATTGGCTATAAATACCCTAAGAACCATCTTGTTAAAGAGTAATCTTTGATAGTAAAAGCCTAAGCAGCATACTTTCTTTTCATTTACAATAATTAACAATTAAATTGTTAGAGTGTTGGGTGTGAGCATTAAACATCAAAATGTAAGTTTGAGTGTGAGCGTGGAAATACTTAGGTTGTGAGAGTGAGCCTGGTAAAACTCTTATAAGGATTGTGAGGATTGATCTCAAATCATTGTAAAGTTTGGTGTGAGCTTATGAAAAACACCAAGTTAGAGTTAAGCTTGTAAAAAACTCAAGACTAGTGGAACCTTAACAAGTTGTTAAGGAAGTGGATGTAGGATTGAGGTAATCCAAACCACTATAAATCTCTTGTGTTCATTCTTCTCCACTCTACTATTCTACTACTCTGGCTTTGGTTTGATTTTGATTTAATTTCTTAATTTGCCTTCAATTCTTCAAACAACCAATTCACCCCCTTCTTGGTGGCTATCTTGGGACAACAACTGATATCAGAGCTTGAAAATTTCTTAAAACTTAATTGTGAAATTTGATCCAAAATGGCAACCTCTTCTTCATCTACATCAACCTCTCATGGAAATCTCAATTCTCTTCTTAGACCCTACTTTGATGGAATGGATTATTCCTATTCAAAACACAAGATGTTCTTATTTCTATGCATTGAAGGAATTGAGCTTTGGGATTATGTTAAAAATGAGTGGAAACCTCCTACTCATGAATTTGATGGTGTCCAAGTTCCTCTTCCTAAACCACAATGGTCAAATGCCAATGTGAGAGATCGATTAAAAAACCATAGGGCAGCCTCCATCTTGATGAATTCAATATCAAGAGAAGAAGGTAGGAGAGTCCAACATCTCACTTATGCTCATTTCATTTGGAAGACACTTGAGAACTATCATGAGGGCACCACCACCCAAGTGTGATTCACCTAGAAGCAAATGCATGTCCATGAGTATGAGCTATTCAAGATGAAACCTAATGAAAATGTCATGAAAATGACAAATCACTTGCTTGCTATTGTCAATGAATTAAAGAAGTATGGAAAGGTATATGATCAAGGTAATGTAAGTAGCAAAATCTTGAGAGCTAGAGCTTTGAATCAAAAGTCTTCTCCATTGAAGAAGCTCATGATCTTAGCACCATAAGAACCGATGAGCTTGTGGGAAAGCTACTCACCTTTGAGGCACACAATGAAAAAGAAGAAGAATAAGTTGAGAAAGAGAAGAAGAAACCAATAGCTCTCAAAGCAATCAAAGAAGATGAGAACTCAAGCAATGAAGATAGTGATGATGGTGAAGAAATGGCAATGTTCTAAAAAAGAATGAATTGTTGGAAGAGAAGTAGAAGATTGCAAACTAGCAAAGGTACACATTCTAAATCTTCCTTCAAAGATAAAGATAAGAAAAATAAAATAAAATGCTATGAGTATGCCAAATCCAGTAACATCAAATCGGATTGCTTCAAGTTGAAAAATAAGAAGAAGTGGGATAAAGAAAAGAAGAAATCTCTCAAAGCTACATGGGATGACTCTTCCTCAAGTGAAGAAGATGAAGAAGAAGAGGAGGAAGGAATTGACAATCTATGTCTCATGGCTATTAAGGATGAGTCCAATGAGGTAGGTACTCAATCCTTAAATCTAATTACATATGATGATAATAATGATGATTTAGATGATAGTGATATGATTGAGCATATTAATCTTAGAAAACAAAAGTATTACTCTAAAATGAAATTTTATAAGCACAAATGTTCTAAGTTAGAAAAGGATTTTGTATGCTTAAAAAAATCTACTTTAGAATTAAAGACCTCAAATGAACAATTGTTAAAATCTATTGAGGCAATAAATAAAATTTCACATAACTTAGAAAATGTGATCAAAGAAAATGAAATTTTGAAGCATGAACTAATAGAACTTAAAGAATAAATTTCAAAGATTCACAAAGGAAAGGAAGCATTAGATACATTAATTGATAATCAAAGATCACCTTCCTCAAAGCATGGTTTAGGATTCAATGGCTCATCTAATACCACATCTAGCAAAAGAACATTTGTAAAAGTAGCTACAACTCAAACCTCCAATGTTGAAGTTGTAAAGAACACCAATGCTCAAACCGAGCCCAAAAATTCTCAAAGGAATACATTGGGTTTACAAAGCTCTAGAACTAAAATTCCAAGAGTGAATCATGCATTCATGTATACTAGGCATGTACATAAGCACAAAAACAATCTTAAACTTGTAATTGCATGCATAGCACATTGAATGTCAAAATAAAAGTGTATAAATATAGAACCTTGTACTAATGCACATATTATATGAAATTTGGACATAAGAGTACATTTTGCTATATTAGGAAGGCTCATCTCAAGTCAGAAGATCCTTCTACTACTAGAACCAACTTCATTTGGGTTCCTATGAAAAGATGAACATTATTATTTTTTAGCTATGCCTAAAATCTTGATGGGAAATGCAAAGCTTTTTACAACCCTCACTTTCAAGCTTAAAGTTAATGTTACTTTTGTAAACAATGCTAAAGGTAAAATAATTGGTATTGGTTCCATTGCATGCTTGGTAAGAATTTGATTAAAAATGTATGACTTGTTGATGGATTGAAGCATAATTTGCTTAGTGTAAGTTAATTATATAACAGAGGATATGATGTAAATTTTGATTCCAAAGGATGAAAAGTTACAAATTCAGGTGAAATTGCATTCAAAGGAGTTAGAATTAATAATACATATAAAATTGACATACATTCCAATAATACATTTCAATGTTTGATTTCTATTAATTATGATGCTTGGTTATGTCATAGAAGACTAGGACATGCTAGTATGGATCATTTAAAATGCATTAGTAAAGAAGAACTAGTTGATGGTCTCCCTAAAGTTAAGTTTGACAAAGATAGAACATGTGAGCCTTATCAACTTGGTAAGCAACATAAAAGCTCATTCAAATCTAAAAATGTTGTAAGCACTTCTAGGCCACTAGAAATCATTCACTTGGATTTATTTGGACCTAATAGAGTTGCTAGCCTAGGTGGCAAGTTATATGTGTTTGCTTTTGTTGATGATTACTCAAGATTTACATGGGTTAATTTCTTAGCTCAAAAAAATAAAGCTTTTAATTATTTCAAAATATTTGCAAAAAGAGTTCAAAATGAAAAAGGCTATGTAATCACATCTATTAGAAGTGATCATGGCAAAGAATTTGAAAATAAAAATTTTGAAAACTTTTGTAATGAATTTGGTATTTTACATAACTTTTCGGCTCCTATAACACCATAATAAAATGGTGTAGTTGAAAGGAAAACTAGAACTTTGGTTGAAATGGCTAGGGCAATGCTCAATGAGTATGACTTACCATCTTACTTTTGGACGGCAACTATTAACACAACAAGTTACATTTCAAATTGTGTTTATAAAAGGCCATTGATAAACAAATCTTCTTATGAGCTATGGAATGGAAGAATACCCAAAATTAAATATCTTAGAGTATTTGGATGAAGATGCTTTATATTAAACACTAAAGATAATCTTAGAAAATTTTAATCTAAATCAGATGAAGGCATATTTTTAGGCTACTCATCACCTAGTAAAGCATATAGAGTATTTAATAAGAAAACTCTAGTAGTTGAAGAATCAATGCATGTTGCTTTTTATGAATTTTCTAAACTTGATTAAAGGAAAGGTAGTGCTCTTAATGATTTTGTAGGTACATATGATCAATAAGAAATGATTGTTGCTCCAAATAACAATCATGATGAATAAGAAAAGGAAACTCAAGAGTTACCTAAGGATTGGGAATACAAGAAGGATCATCCAAAAGAACTCATCATTGGTGAAACTTCAAAGGGAGTAACTACTAGATCTAAATTTAAACATTTAGATGTTAATGTTGCTTTTGTCTCTCAAATAGAGGCAAGGACCATTTAGGAGGCTCTCAGTGATGAAAATTGGGTGATTGCTATGCAAGATGAGCTCAACCAACTTGAGAGAAATAATGTATGGGAACTTGTTCCTAGACCTAAAAACCATCCAATTATAGGATGTAAATGGGTATATAGGAATAAGCTTGATGAAAATAGTCTCATCACTAGAAACAAGGTTAGATTTGTAGCCAAAGGCTATAATCAAAAGGAAGGTATTGATTATGATGAGACATTTGCTCCTGTAGCTAGATTAGAAGCTATTAGAATTTTACTTGCATTTTCATGTCACATGAACTTTAAACTTTTTAAATGGATGTCAAACGTGTTTTTTTTTTAAATGGTTTTATCAATGAGGAAGTTTATGTTGAACAACCTCCCGGTTTTGAAGACTATAAACTTTCAAATCATGTTTTTAAACTGACCAAAGCATTATATGGATTGAAACAAGCTCCAAGACCTTGGTATGATAGACTTAGTGCATATTTGCTTGAAAATAGATTTTTAGAAGGCAAAGTTAACACAACTCTTTTTGTTAAAAAGAATAAGCATAACATCTTAATTGTGCAAATAAATGTTTTTAACATTATATTTGGTACTACTAATAAATCTTTGTGCAAGGAATTTGCTTCTTATATGACGAAGAAATTTGAAATGAGAATGATGGGCGAACTCAAATTCTTCCTTGGACTACAAATCAAGTAATACAAAGATGGAATCTTCATCAACCAATCCAAGTACATAAAGGAACTCCTCAAAAAATTTGGAATGGATGGTTGTAAGACTAGCAAGACTCCCATGAGCACATCATTGAAGCTTGACAAAGATGAAAGTAGTAAGGTAGTAGATGAGAAGAAATATGAAGGTATTATCAGATCCCTACTTTACTTAACTGCCTCTAGACCCAATGTAATGTTTAGTGCATGCTTATGCGCTAGGATTCAATCTTGTCCTAAAGAATCACACTTAAATGCCACTAAAAGAATTTTGAAGTACTTGAATGATAAATTGCATTTAGGACTTTGATATCATAAAAACACATTATTTGACATTTTAGGATTTTTGGATGCGGATTACGCCGGTAGTCTCTTGGATAGAAAAAGCACGACCGGGGTATGTCATTTTCTTGGTGATTGCCTAGTTTCTTATTTTAGCAAGAAACAAGTGTAAGTTTTCTTGTCTATTGCCGAAGCTGAATATGTTGCGACATATTTTTGTTGTACACAAGTTTTATGGATGAAGCAACAATTGCTTGACTATGGTAAAGTGTTTATCACATTCCTATTAAGTGTGATAATATTAGTGCCACTAACTTATCCAAGAATCCAATATAACATTGTAGACCCTTAATTTTTGACCCAGTCCGATCCAATATATTTTAATTAGTTCAAAATAATTTTTGTGTTGTCCAATATATTTTAATTAGTCCAAAATAATTTTTGTATTATCTTAATTAAACAATATTTGTTTTAGTATTTAGTTTTTTAATTAATAAAAAATAAAAATAAATAATAATAAACAAATAAATAAAATTAAAATTAAAAATTTGCGATAAAAAATTTTATCGCCGAAAAGGGAGTCGGACGAAATGGCCTTAGGCCATTTCGCACCCCCAGCTCGCAGGTTCCCGCAGCAACTTTTTCGCGAGCAAAATTTTTCCGCGGCAGTTTTTTTTGCAATAAAAATTTTTCCGAAGTAATTTTTTCCGAAACCAAATTCAATTTGGTTTCAGTTTCCTTTTCTTAATTAATGTTAGATTCCGTGAGCAATTAAGAATAATCACCAAAATTATCTATAAATAGGTCTAAAAAACAACATAGAAGTCAGAAAAAAATTTTAGAGGGAATCAAGTGAAGGAAAAACTTAGAAAAAAAGTGATCGGGCCTTAAAACTTTTTGGCAGAGATTAACGATCGAACTTTTGAGAGAAGCAAACAAGCAATTCAACCCATCAAAGGCAACCATCTTGCCTTTGTTCTTGTTCATCCAATAAGTAATTTTTGGTGGAACCAACAAACGAAGGCATGAATATCAAATATTCTTTTCTTCACAGTAGCTTGAATCATTAAACTCTTTCTTTTGATTCTAGAAACCTTAGAAACCTAATTTACTTTTTCTAAACCTTAGAACCTTAAATCGTCTCCTCTATTTTCAAAAACCCTAAATTACTTTTTCTGTTTCTTCAAAATATCAAAACCCTAATCTACTTTCCAACTTTCCAAAGCCTTAAACCATTTCATTAATTCCAAAACCCTAATCTATTTTCCAATGTTTTAAAACCTTAAAACCCTAAATTTGACTTATAACTTCTAAAAATCACATAAAGCTTCATAAAACTATAAATTATTTTTTCAAATTCTAAAATCAAATACATTCTCTGAAACACTAAAAATCCTAATTCAACTTCAAAACCAAGACAGTAACCCCAAACTAGCTAACCTTAAACCCTAGTTATCTTAAACCCTAATTCCCCTAAAACCATAAACCCTAATTTTTCTAAACCCTAATCCTTTAAACCTTAAAACCTTAAGATCATATAAACCTAAATATTAAAATTCAAATACAGTAAGCCTAAAAACAACAATTCAATAGCTAATAATCATAAATCTAATGTTTTAAAGCATTCAAACCCTAATTTCATGATTTCACCACTCAAACACTAATTTGGTTAATCAAAGAACTTTATCAACCTCTTAAATTATAAAACTTTAATCCATCTCAATTCCTTTAAAATTACAGTAGCTTAAACCCATAAATTCCAAAACCCTAAACATATTAACTAAAGAATCTTAAATAGAAACAGTAGCCCTAATTTGAATCTTTACTTGCTTTATTTAATTTTAAATTTGATTATGTAATCTATTATATGCTTTAATTTATTTTCAATTCTTTGTTGGTTTATTTAATTTCAATGATTGATTTATTTAATTTATCATGGATGGATGTTTATTTTATATTTTGATTGATATCTTTGGTGAATGATTTATTTATTATGAATGGTTATTTACTTTTATCGATTTATTTAGATTTCTAAATGTTGTAAGAGGTATGTTTCCACTTGGTGGGTACCTCATTAGTTAAATATCATGTAATTTAAATTGCTTTTATGTTTTAGATCAATGTAAAGGATATGTTTCTACCTTTTGGTGGGTGTCCTATTTAGGCACGGACGATGTAAGGACATGTTATCATCTTCGGATAGGTGTCCATTTATTTACTTTGTTTGGACATTGCTTTGATTTTTAATATATCGATGCTTTATTTTAATTATTGTGTGTAATATGGATAATATTGTTATACTTAAGAATTTTATAATATTAAGACCTGTAAAGGAGGCCGGTTCCAATGAACCGGGCGTTGTGGGGGTGCTGGGCCATTTCTCACCTTCCCCATACGTACCCAACTTTTCGAACCCATTAGGGGGTTGGGGATTCCTGTAATATCCCAATGGATGCCCTAGAAGTTTTAATATAATTGTTGTTTATTGGAATTAAAATGTATATGTGTATTGGAAAGAGAAAAGAATTCAAAAGAGAGTGTATATGTTGTATATATGGAAAAATATATAACATATACACAAGTCAAATGGATGGTCAAAGGAAGAAGATATTTATTTTGTTAATTGTGAAATTACTAAAAAGGGCATGTTAGTTAAAGGAAGTTAAAACAAATGGAAGAGGGTATTTAGGAAATTTTCTTTTTAAATTGCTTGGTGGAGGTTTAAAGAGATGCAAAAGTTGACTTTACTTCTTTTACTCTTCATTTTTCTTCTTTCCAATTGCTTGGCCGGCCATCACAAAGACAAGAGAGCAAGAGAGGGTTCTTGAGTGCTAAAATCAAGTTGAAGGAAGAATCAAGTGATTGAATTGGAAAATCTTGAAGTTTCATCAACCTTGGTAAGTTTTCTCTCTTGATTTCTTTTGTTATTTGAAGTTGTGTAAAAGTTTGATTGTTGATGTTTGAAAGTAGGGTTGTGTTGATTGTAATATGTTGGAATATGTTTGATTTAATAGATTGTGGTGTTGATTTTGGTTTAAAGATAAGAAGTTAAATTAGTGTTAGTTTTGGAAGTGTAGAGTTGAGTTTGAATTAGGGTTTTGAGTTGATAATTGTGGTAGATGTTGAGTTTGGTTAATTATTTTCATAGATTTTCATGTTGTTGATGTTTGTGGGAGTTGAAAGCAAAGAATATGTGAATTTGGTTAGAAACAGAGGCATTTTGGATGCCACGCCCGTGGCCTTGGTGCCATGGCCGTGGCCATTTGTAGCCATGGCCGTGGAGGTTTGGAACAAAGGAGGCAGAACCATTCTCTAACCCACGCCCGTGGAGGTTGGGGTGGCCACGGCCGTGGGCTTTAGTTAGTGGTGTTGAGTTATAATTTGTGATCTAAAGGTCTAAGATGAGGTTATTAAGTGATAAATTGTATTGGAATTCATGTATTGTATCATTTTTGGACTAGGTTTTGGGAAGAAGGTGATTTGCTCTAATTTAAGAAGTGAAGAATTCTTGGAAGAAGGAAGTGTATAGATTTGTATAAGTGGTGTTTAAGGTAAGTACAAACTACATTATTGCATACATGCATATGATGTTGAGACTTAACATATATTTAATTGTAAATGTGTTAAGACATCTAATGTTATGTTTGATATAATGTGAACATTGATAATGCATATGAATAATGTAAATTGCTATGTATATGTACCAATGATGACCATTCTTAATGGATGTTCAATGTAATTGATTGTAAGTACTCAAATGATGAATTGAGACATAATGAGATGATTAAAGAATATTTGACTATATGAAATATGGAATATGAAATGTGAAAGATATGATGATATGATGAATTGTATTGATGTGATGAGAAGCCATGATTGTTGGCTATGATGATGCAAATGAATTATAATTGAGGCATAGTTGCCTATTTGATTATGAGAAAGAAATGTGCAAAGATATAAATAAATGAAAAGATTGTGTGCCTAATGTGTTATTCAACTTTCAAAGTTCTGAGTTTGGCGGCATGCCTATGAATTACTGGATAGGTGAAAAGACCGGGTCGTAAGCCAATTCCAGTTGAAAAATGTGAAATATGAATTATAGTAACAGTCATGCCGGGTTGAGGATCTCCTCGAGATTAGTCTGGTTGAGGTCCAAGAGACTGGGTCTGTTACAGGTAACAGTCTTGCCGGGTTGAGGATCTCCTCGAGTTTAGCAGGTTGAGATCCAAGAGACTGGGTCTGTTACCCTATCCATGGATAGAGATATATATATGTTGCCTACGGGCTTGATGATTATGATATGGACCAACGCAGTAACTCTGAACTTTGAATAACATATTAGTTTCTTTTTGGGCCCTTGCTTGTCTTTGTTTTCCATGTGAGTTATAAATGATGAAATAAATAAATATGAGATTCTTGAGAATCACTTGTATATTGAAAAGTATGGCATTGGCATTTCATTATAGCATGATAACATTGTAGTTTGTACCACTAAACCGTGGGCTTAGCGCAATTGTGGTTTATCGCGCAGGTGACAGGGAAGAACCGGAGAGTTCCTCTAGACCGAGTAGAGTCTAAATTTGAGGTGTTGATAGTGGAGATTAAAGATCAAGGAAATACTGCCGAACATGTATATATTTTAAGTTTTGTAAAACTTGAATTTTGATGTATATATATTTGTAAATATTTGTTACATTTTCCGCTACTTTTAAATAAACATTTTATCTTTTGTCTTTTATAATTTCTTTTAAATGTTTTAAATTTGTTTTATGGTTTTGAAAAGGGATGAGTCATTTGTTAGGTATATCATGGCATTTCTATATTCAGTATACATATATTAGGATCGTATTTGCATGCTATGTACGTATACGGGGTATAGGGGTGTTACATTTATTTTGGTATCAGAGCCTAGGTTTGAGATTCTCAACCTAGGTCAACTGTAAGAAAAATAATATTTTGATTTTTTTAAAGTGGGTTTTTGAGTAAAATACATGTTTTGGTATGGCAGTCTTTGATCTTTAATGAGGAATATTCTGATGTGTTTGCAGATATAGGTAGAGATGGCATCTCATTCACGACAGTCTATTGAGAGTAGTGTGGAAAGTGTAGCTCCTAAAGAGAGTAGAGATGGAGCTAGGATTGAGAGGGTTAGTGAGGCACCTGTTTCTGTGCCAGAGAGATCAGCTACTGAGTAAGCTCCGCCGGGTTGGTTAAGGCATGTGGTAGAACTGTTGAGAGGAGCTCCAGTGCAGCCACCACCACCACCACAGCCACAAGTGCCAGTAAGACATTATGATAAGTTTAGGAAGTATGGGGCTGAAGATTTCTTAGGCACTACCGATCCTGCAGTGGTTGAGCAGTGGTTGGATAAGGTACAGAGGATATTCATTCAGTTGCAAGCCATTTCAGATGAGAAGTTTGATTATGCCAGATCCCTCTTACAGAAAGATGCCTATTATTGGTGGAAGACTGTTCCTCATGCAATGGATGATCCACCTACATTATCATATGGAGATTTTCTGAGGGAGTTCGAGCAGAAATATACTCCGAGGGAGTATAAAGATATTAAGAAGATGGAATTCCTGAATTTGAGGCAAGACAACCGGACGGTAACAGAATATGAGATTGAGTACGTCCGGTTGAGTCGTTATGCTGGGGGAATTACCTCTGATGAAATAGACCGGTGCAGAAGGTTTGAGGAGGGATTGAGGCCCTCTATTATGTGCATCGTGGCTGGTTCTCAGTACCAGGATTTCTCTCAGCTAGTTGTAGCATCTAGAAGTGTTGAGAGAGTGCAGAGCATTACAGCAGCTGCTACTGAGGAGGAGACTAGAGTGAGGAGACCCCAGTTTGAGGCAGGGTCTTCATCTGTGAAGAGGGGTAGAGGAAGTTTTGTTCCGAGAATCAGTAGGAGTCAAAGACAGCCGAGTAGGTCAGTGCAGTATCAGAGACAGAGACCGAGACCTACAGCTTCTGTAGCCAGTGCCCCGACTCCCGAGATGCAGAGGTCTATTCCACCTATATGTGTTTATTATGGTGGAAGACATGGGGGTGTTTGTTGGAAGTATAGTAGATCATCTGTGTGCTTCAGGTGTGGATCGCCTAACCATTTCATTAGGGAGTGTCCTGAGATGCAGGTGCATAGGCAGGTTGAGTCTGCAGCCTCTCGACCCAGTGTCAGCAGAGGTGGTCGAGGAGGCAGAGGTTTCAGTAGGGGCGGTTGATCCGGGTATAGTCAGAGAGGAGGATCATCATCCGGAGGTAGTAGGCCAGAGGAGGCCGGATCTTCTCAGAGGGTGTATGTGATGCAGAGGCAGCCAGATGCTTCAGCTATGATAGCAGGTACATTTTCTTTATTTGGCATTTCAGTACTTGCTTTAATTGATCCAGGATCTACTCATTCATACATTAGTGCATCCATATTGCCTGTGTCTGAATTGCATTCTGAGTCCTTAGGATTTGATGTTTTGGTGACAAATCCTTTAGGACATAGTGTGGTTATTAGTAAGGTGCACCGTGATGGTGCAGTTGTGGTGCAAGGTGAGGAGTTTATTGGTGATCTGATTGAAATGCCTTTTAAAGAATATGATTTGATCTTAGGCATGGATTGGTTTTCTAAGTATGGGGCTGTGGTAGATTTCCAAAAGAAGTGTGTCATCTTGAGAACCAGTGATGGTAGGAGTGTGATAGTATCTAGTGAGCAGAGACAACTTGCACCCTTGTTTGTATCAGCTGTAACAGCTAGAAGGTTGATTAGAAAAGGGTGTGATGCTTATCTTGCTCATGTTGTGGATACTAGAGTAGAGGGTTCTCAACTTGATAATATAACCACAATTGCAGATTTTCCATATGTGTTTCCTGAGGAGTTGCCAGGGTTACCCCCTGAGAGAGAGGTGGAGTTTGGTATCGATTTATTGCCTGGTACCACACCCATCTCTATCACTCCTTATCGAATGCCACCAGCTGAATTGAAAGAGTTGAAGGTGCAGTTACAGGAGTTACTGGATAAAGGGTTCATTCGCCCCAGTATTTCTCCTTGGGGAGCTCCTGTGTTGTTTGTGAAGAAAAAGGATGGTACTATGAGGTTATGCATTGATTATAGGCAATTGAATAAAGTGACTATTAAGAATAAATATCCTTTGCCTAGAATTGATGATCTCTTTGATCAATTGAAGGGAGCAGCAGTATTTTCTAAGATTGATTTGAGATCCGGGTACCATCATTTGAGGGTTAAAGCTGAAGATGTTTCTAAGACAGCTTTCCGCACCAGGTATGGGCATTATGAGTTCTTAGTAATGCCTTTTGGGTTGACGAATGCACCTGCAGCTTTCATGGATTTGATGAATAGGGTGTTTAGGCCCTATCTGGATCAGTTTGTGGTGGTTTTCATTGATGATATTTTGGTGTATTCACGTATTGAGGAGGAGCATGACAAGCATTTGCGGATTGTGTTGCAGATTTTGAGAGAGAAGCAATTGTATGCTAAGCTGTCAAAGTGTGAGTTTTGGCTTGACCAAGTGACTTTTCTGGGTCATATAGTTTCAGCAGATGGTATAAGAGTCGATCCAAGTAAAATTGAAGCTATTTTGAATTGGAGTCCACCAAAGTCTGTAATTGAAGTTAGAAGTTTTCTGGGTTTGGTAGGTTATTACTGATGGTTTGTGAAAGGTTTCTCTTTGATAGCTACTCCACTCACCAGATTACTTCATAAGGGAGTTAGATTTGTGTGGACGGATCAGTGTCAAGCTAGCTTTGAGCAGTTGAAAGAAATGTTGACTCAAGCACCTGTTCTAACTTTACCCGTAGAAGATAAACCATATGTGATTTATAGTGATGCTTCACATAATGGTTTAGGATGTGTTTTAATGCAAGAGGGTAAAGTTATAGCTTATGCTTCTCGGCAGTTGAAGCCGCACGAGCTTAATTATCCAACTCATGATTTAGAGTTGGCAGCTATAGTGTTTGCTTTGAAGATTTGGCGACATTACTTGTATGGGGAGAAATGTTTTATCTTTACGGATCATAAAAGTTTGAAATATTTGGGTGTTCAGAAGGAGCTGAATCTTCGGCAAAGGCGATGGTTAGAACTGATTAAAGACTACGACTATCTGATTGATTATCATCCTGGTAACGCGAATGTGGTTGCTGATGCCTTGAGTCGGAAGTCTTTAGCAGGTTTGGCTGTTTATTCACTCTCATTGCTTGTTGAGTTGAGAGCGTTGCATGCTAGTTTTGAAGTATGTGATGATGGTGAATTATTAGCTCAGCTGCAGTTGAGACCAGTATTGCTGGATCAGATAAAGGAAGCTCAATTGACTGATGAGAAAATTCAGAAGATTATATCAGATTGCCAAAATGGGGAGAGCCGAGATTTCAATGTGAAGAGTGATGGTAGTCTTTGGTTCAAGGATAGGTTGTGTGCACCTGAGGATGATAGTCTGAAAAAGATCATTTTAGAGGAAGCACACCAATCAGTTTTTGCTATGCATCCTGGGAGTACAAAGATGTACCATGATTTGAAACAGCACTGCTGGTGTTCTGGTATGAAGAGAGACATTGCAGAATTTGTGTCCAAATGTCTCACATGTCAGAGGGTAAAAGCTGAGCATCAACTTCCAACAGGGTTGCTTCAACCTTTAACAGTGCCTGAATGGAAATGGGAGAGAGTGACAATGGATTTTGTATCGGGATTACCATTGACTCAGAAGAAGCATGATGCTATTTGGGTGATTGTTGATCGGTTGACAAAGACAGCTCATTTCCTTTTTGTTAGAATGGATTACTCTCTTGAAAGATTGGCTGAGCTGTATGTAAGTGAAATAGTAAAGTTGCATGGAGTCCCAATCTCTTTAGTGTCTGATCGAGATCCCCAGTTTACTTCGAGGTTTTGAAAGAGTTTACATAGGGCTTTGGGTTCTCGATTGCACTTTAGTACTGCTTTTCATCCTCAGACAGATGGGCAGTCAGAGAGAGTGATACAGATTATTGAGGATATGTTGAGAAGCTGTGTCATTGATTTCTCTGGAAGTTGGAACAGATTTTTGCCACTTGTGGAATTTGCTTACAACAACAGTCATCAATCAAGTATTGGTATGGCACCATTTGAGGCATTGTATGGTAGAAGATGCAGAACACCTTTATGTTGGAATGAAATTGGAGAGGGCAAGTTAATTGGTCCTGATTTGGTTAAAGAAACTGAAGAGAAAGTGAAAATAATTCGGGATCGGTTGAAAGCGGCTTCAGATCGACAAAAGTCTTATTCAGATTTGAAGAGGAGAGACATAGAGTTTGATATTGGAGATAAAGTATTTTTGAAACTGTCTCCTTGGAAAAAGATATTGAGATTTGGTCAAAAAGGGAAGCTGAGTCCTCGTTTCATTGGACCGTATGAAGTTTTGGAAAGAATTGGGCCAGTTGCTTATCGTCTTGCTTTGTCGCCTGAGTTGGATAGAATCCATAATATATTCCATGTTTCTATGTTGAGGAGGTACAGATCAGATCCATCTCATATCTTGCCAATTGAATCCATTGAAGTGAGTCCGGATCTGACATTTGAGGAAGAACCAGTTGCTATTTTGGCACATGAAGTGAAAGAGTTGAGGAATAAGAAAGTGCCATTGGTGAAGGTTCTATGGAAGAATCATGGGAGAGAAGAGGCAACTTGGGAGAGCAAGAGAGCAATGCAAGATCAGTATCCTCAATTGTTTCAGACTTAATATCAGGTAATTTCGAGGATGAAATTTCTTTTTAGAGGGGGAGAATTGTAATATCCCAATGGATGCCCTAGAAGTTTTAATATAATTGTTGTTTATTGGAATTAAAATGTATATGTGTATTGGAAAGAGAAAAGAATTCAAAAGAGAGTGTATATGTTGTATATATGGAAATATATATAACATATACACAAGTCAAATGGATGGTCAAAGGAAGAAGATATTTATTTTGTTAATTGTGAAATTACTAAAAAGGGCATGTAAGTTAAAGGAAGTTAAAACAAATGGAAGAGGGTATTTAGGTAGTTTTCCTTTTAAATTGCTTTGTGGAGGTTTAAAGAGATGCAAAAGTTGACTTTACTTCTTTTACTCTTCATTTTTCTTCTTTCCAATTGCTTGGCCGACCATCACAAAGACAAGAGAGCAAGAGAGGGTTCTTGAGTGCTAAAATCAAGTTGAAGGAAGAATCAAGTGATTGAATTGGAAAATCTTGAAGTTTCATCAACCTTGGTAAGTTCTCTCTCTTGATTTCTTTTGTTATTTGAAGTTGTGTAAAAGTTTGATTGTTGATGTTTGAAAGTAGGGTTGTGTTGATTGTAATATGTTGGAATATGCTTGATTTAATAGATTGTGGTGTTGATTTTGGTTTAAAGATAAGAAGTTAAATTAGTGTTAGTTTTGGAAGTGTAGATTTGAGTTTGAATTAGTGTTTTGAGTTGATAATTGTGGTAGATGTTGAGTTTGGTTAATTATTTTCATAGATTTTCATGTTGTTGATGTTTGTGGGAGTTGAAAGCAAAGAATATGTGAATTTGGTTAGAAACAGAGGCATTTTGGATGCCACGCCCGTGGCCTTGGTTGCCATGGCCGTGGCCATTTGTAGCCATGGCCGTGGAGGTTTGGAACAAAGGAGGCAGAACCATTCTCTAACCCACGCCCGTGGGGGTTGGGGTGGCCACGACCGTGGGCTTTAGTTAGTGGTGTTGAGTTATAATTTGTGATCTAAAGGTCTAAGATGAGGTTATTAAGTGATAAATTGTATTGGAATTCATGTATTGTATCATTTTTGGACTAGGTTTTGGGAAGAAGGTGATTTGCCCTAATTTAAGAAGTGAAGAATTCTTGGAAGAAGGAAGTGTATAGATTTGTATAAGTGGTGTTTAAGGTAAGTACAAACTACATTATTGCATACATGCATATGATGTTGAGACTTAACATATATTTGATTGTAAATGTGTTAAGACATCTAATGTTATGTTTGATATAATGTGAAAATTGATAATGCATATGAATAATGTAAATTGCTATGTATATGTACCAATGATGATCATTCTTAATGGATGTTCAATGTAATTGATTGTAAGTACTCAAATGATGAATTGAGACATAATGAGATGATTAAAGCATATTTGACTATATGAAATATGGAATATGAAATGTGAAAGATATGATGATATGATGAATTGTATTGATGTGATGAGAAGCCATGATTGTTGGCTATGATGATGCAAATGAATTATAATTGAGGCATAGTTGCCTATTTGATTATGAGAAAGAAATGTGCAAAGATATAAATAAATGAAAAGATTGTGTTCCTAATGTGTTATTCAACTTTCAGAGTTCCGAGTTTGGCGGCATGCCTATGAATTACTGGATAGGTGAAAAGACCGGGTCGTAAGCTGATTCCAGTTGAAAAATGTGAAATGATAAATGTGAAATATGAATTATAGTAACAGTCTTGCCGGGTTGAGGATCTCCTTGAGATTAGTCGGGTTGAGGTCCAAGAGACTGGGTCTGTTACAGGTAACAGTCTTGCCGGGTTGAGGATCTCCTCGAGTTTAGCGGGTTGAGATCCAAGAGATTGGGTCTATTACCATATCCATGGATAGAGATATATATATGTTGCATACGGGCTTGATGATTATGATATGGACCAACGCAGTATCTCTGAACTTTGAATAACATATTAGTTTCTTTTTGGGCCCTTGCTTGTCTTTGTTTTCCATGTGAGTTATAAATGATGAAATAAATAAATATGAGATTCTTTAGAATCACTTGTATATTGAAAAGTATGGAATTGGCATTTCATTATGGCATGATAACATTGTAGTTTGTACCACTAAGCCGTGAGCTTAGCGCGATTGTGGTTTATCGCACAGGTGACAGGGAAGAACTGGATAGTTCCTCTAGACCGAGTAGAGTCTAGATTTGAGGTGTTGATAGTGGAGCTTAAAGATCAAGGAAATACTGCCGAACATGTATATATTTTAAGTTTTGTAAAACTTGAATTTTGATGTATATATATTTGTAAATTTTTGTTA
This sequence comes from Garcia nutans, assembly GCA_947685225.1. NCBI lineage: Eukaryota > Viridiplantae > Streptophyta > Magnoliopsida > Malpighiales > Euphorbiaceae > Garcia > Garcia nutans. The sequence goes on from CANTUV010000044.1 coordinate 26,980,050, forward strand.
CATTTTCCGCTGCATTTAAATAAACATTTTATCTTTTGTCTTTTATAATTTCTTTTAAATGTTTTAAATTTGTTTTATGGTTTTGAAAAGGGATGAGTCATTTGTTAGGTATATCATGGCATTTCTATATTCAGTATACGTAGATTACGATCGTATTAGCATGCTATGTACGTATACGGGGTATAGGGGTGTTACAATTCCTTAGGAATCGAGTCATCCACCCCTTTCTTTTTCCTAGCCCGTCTGGGTGGCAACTCCATTTTCTCCGGACCTAGGTCCGTGTTCTCTAAGGCCTTGAGCCTAAACAGTGCCGAAGTTGCAAGAACCATTCCACAGGGAGTGGGGGCAAAAATCCCCGCTCATAGTGGCGACTCCACTGGGGATAAGAGAAGTTGATTTCGTTGGTCTTTATATTATTCTATTATTTCTTATAACGATATTATCCATTGCATCATATTATATTGCATCGTGTACGTGAGTTAGGACACCCGTGTTACCCGTGTTGTGTTATATAAGGGATACCATACTTTCACTGAAGGTAAGGAGATTGAGCATGGCATAACCACTCATAGCCTCATACCATTTGGTATATACTTGCTATGGGAACCTAAGCCTTTTTACCTAAAGACTAAAGCTCATGTAATTGGCCTAGTTACTTTCCTTAGGTTTTGCCCCAAATGCATGTCGTTTGACTATGGTTAATTTATCTTGGCTTAAATCATGACTTATTTGGTTTGTTCTTTTTCTAATATGACCTAAGTACATTTGTAAGCTCAAATAAATTTTTCTTCAAAGTCCAAAAGACCAAAGCTATTTTCAAAACTTTTTTTTAAGATGGTCTTTGAGCATAAGACTTTTCTAATACTAAGCCCATGGCCCAAATACTAAGCCCAAAATATGTTTTTTCTAAAATCTTTTTACAATGGGCCTAGAAATAAAATTATTTTCATCCAACCTTTTCTTACAAAGAGCTTGCAAAATATTTAGGCCAATTTACAAAATACCAAAAATCAATTGTAAGCCTAGTTTATACTAAGAATAATTAATCATGGGCTTGTTTTTGGGATGAATCATTAGTTACTTTTTCAAGTGAGAAATCTATCTATAATAAACCTCTTAATTTAGTTTTAATCCAATATATAGCATAAAAGCTACTATAGTTGGTTGAACGAATTAAAACCTAAATAATGGGAATTATTATGAATTGATTTCCATTTTCGAAAATATAACTATTGGTTGAAATGTCTGAGGAGAATATTCAAAAACAAGATACCCCATGTTGGTATTTTGTTAATCATATTACCTAGGAAAAGAGACTCACCATTCGTGTGTGGATGTTATAAGTGTAGACCCTTAATTTTGACCTAGTCCGGTCCAATATACTTTAATTAATCCAAAACAATTTTTGTGTTGTCCAATATATTTTAGTTAGTTCGAAATAATTTTTATGGTGTCTTGATTAATTTTAATATTTATTTTAGTAAAAAATGGTGAAATGAATAAAAATTCAAAAAAAATAAAAAATAACAAAAAAAATCAGTGACAGAAAAATCATCGCTGAAAGTCAGCACGGGCCCGTGGGCATTTTGCCTGCAGGAAACTCCTGTCCGCAGAATTCTTCTGCTGGCGAAATGGTGGGGCCATTTTGCCAGTGCTGCCGCAGCCTGCTGCTGCATCTTTTTGGCCAGTGCAGTTTTTCTGCAGCAGTATTTTTTTTCCAGCGAAATTTTTCTGACTCAAATTTTCTGAAACCTAATGCAATTAGGTTTCGGTTTCCTTTCCTTAATGAATAATGTATGCCATGAGCAACTAGAATTAATCAAGAATTCTTCTATAAATAAGGACAATTACAACACAAGAAGGGAAGAAAGAAGGAAGAAATTGGACAGAAGCTTGAACAAAAGTGGAAACCGAAATTGTGAAGGAAAACCTTGAATCAAGCTAATTTTTTGAGAGAGCAGAAAAATAATTTAAGCAATTCAAAGGCAAAAAGGCTTGTCTTTGACCTTGTTCATCCAATAAGCAATTTTTGGTGTAACTTACAGAAGAAGGTTTGAATTCTTAATTTCTTTTATTTTGTCATAGTAGCTAGATCATACAATTGTTTCTTTTAATTTTAAAACCCTAGAACCTCAATTCACCTTTTATGAAGTATGAAAATCTTAAATTGTTGCTTTATTTTCCAAAAAGTTTAAAGATATTAGTTTTATTTCTTCAAAACCCCAAAACCAAGATTTGCATTCCAAATTATCAAAACTTTAAATTGTGTTCTGTTTCCTTCCAAAAGCCTTAAAAAATATCTTTTTTGCTCTTATAAACTTTAAATCATTTTGTTTAAATTCATAAAACTTCATGAAATTGTCAATTGTCTTTCCAAATACTAAAATAAAATTCATTACCCGAAACCCTAAATTCAAAAATCTTAAAACCCTAATCCAACTCCAAAAACCAAAATATAAACCTTAAACTCCTTTAAAACCTTAAATCCTAATTTTTTTCTAAACCCTAATCCTTTGAAACTTTAAAAACCATATAAACACAAATATTACAATTTTACACAGTAAGCTTAAACCATAATTCAATGAATAACCGTAAACCATAAATCTAAGTATTCTAAAGTGTTTAAACCTTAATTTCATGATTTTACATTACAAACACTAATTTGGTTAATCAAAAAACTTTATCAACCTTTTAAAACATAAAACCTTAATCTATTTTAATTCCTTTAAAAACTCACAGTAGCCTAATTCCACAAATCCAAAACCCTAAACACATGAAATAAAGAACCTTAAAAGGAAACAGTAGCCATAATTTAGATTTTTATTTCCCTTATTCAATTCTATATTTGATTATGCTTTGATTTTTTTTATATCCTTTAATTTATTTAAATTCAATGCTTGGTTAATTTAATTTATCATGGATGGATGTTTATTTTTTATTGATATTTAGTACATTTGATGAATGATTTATTTATTATGAATGGTTATTTACTTTTATCAATTTATTTAGGTTTCCAAATGTTGTAAGAGGTATGTTTCCACTTTGTGGGTACCTCATTAGTTAAATATCATGTAATTTAAATTGCTTTTCTATTTTAGAACCAATGTAAAGGATATGTTTCTACCTTTCGGTGGGTGTCCTATTTAGGCATGAGATGTAAGGACATGTTTCCATCCTTGGATGGGTGTCCATTTATTTGCTTTGTGTTGGACATTGCTTTGATTTTAATGTAATGATGCTTTCTTTTAATTATTGTGTGTAATATGGATAATGTTGTTATACTTAAGAATTTTATAATATTAAGACCTGTAAAGGAGGCCGGTTCCAATGAACCGGGCGTTGTGGGGGTGCTGGGCCATTTCTCACCTACCCCACACGTACCCAACTTTCCGAACCCATTAGGGGGTTTGGGATTCCATAGATATCTAGTCATCCACCCCTTTCTTTTTTCCCGGCCTGTCCGGGTGTCGACTCCATTTTCTTCGGACCTAGGTTTTTATTCTCTATGGCCCCGAGCCTGAACAGTGCCGAAGTCGCAAGAACCATTCCACCGGGAGTGGGGGCAAAAATCCCTGCTCACAGTGGTGACTCCACTAGGGATAAGAAAAGTTGATTATGTTGGTCTTTATACTATTCTATTCTTTCTTATAATGATATTATCCATTGCATCATATTAGTTTGCATCGTGTGTGGGAGTTATGATGCCCGTGTTACCCGTGTTGTGTTTTGTAAGGGATACCATACTTTCACTCAAGGTATGGAGATCGAGCATGGCATAACCACTCATAGCCTCGTACCATTTGGTATATACTTGCTATGGGAAGCTAAGCCTTTTAACCCAAAGACTAAAGCTCATGTAATTAGCCTAGTTACTTTCCTTAGGTTTTTACCCCAAATACATGTTGTTTGATTATGGTTAATTTATCTTGGCTTAAATCATGGCTTATTTGGTTTGTTCTTTTTGTAATATGACCCAAGTACATTTGCAAGCTCAAAATAAATTTTTCTTTAAAGTCCAAAAGACCAAAGCTATTTTCAAAACTTTTCAAGATGGTCTTTGGACATAAGACTTATCTAAAAATAAATCAAAAATTCTTTGACCCATGGCCCAAATACTAAGCCCAAAATCTATTTTTCTAAAATCTTTTACAATGGGCTTAGAAATAAAACTATTTTCACCCAATCTTTTCTTACAAAGAGCTTGCAAAAATATTTAGGTCAATTATGAAATACCAAAAATCAACTGTGAGCCTAGTTTATACTAAGAATAAATTAACCAGGCCTTGTTTTTGGCATGAATCATTAGTTACTTTTTCAAGTGAGAAATCTATCTATAATAAACCTCTTAATTTAGTTTTAACCCAATATAGCATAAAAGCTACATTAGTTGGTTAAATGGATTAAAACCTAATTAATGGGAATTATTATGAGTTGATTTCCTTTTTTGAAAATATAACTATTGGTTGAAACAACCGAGGGAATTATTCAAAAGCAAGATACCCCATGTTGGTATTTTGTTAACTATATACCTAGGAAAAGAGACTCGCCATTCGTGTGTGGATGTTATAAGGTTGGAAGGAACATCCTATTTGTCCTTGTTTATTGATTGTTCGTGCATACATGCATACATTTGCATCTCATATCATTGATCCTCTCTGGCTCACAGCCCTGGATTACAAAAGTTCAAAAGCCTACAACAATCTGACCTACGCCAGAGACGAAGTATCTAGCAACGACTCAATCACTTGCTCACCAAAAATAATGGATCCCGAAGGAATTCAAAGGATGGTGGATGAAGCCCTCAATGCCAAAATGGAAGAAATAAAAGAGGCCCTGGCTGAGACCATGAAGAACCAACTAGCTACAATTTTAGAAAATCATGCCGAAGCATCTGCTAGATCCAAGAAGCCAAAGAATAATGGGAAGGCTAAAACTGGTGAAGTAGCTTTTGATGATGATAAGGTAATCATTGATGATGATGACTGGGCTCAATACTATCAAGATCCTCAAGACAAAAGGAGCCGAAGGTTGTTGAGAAGGCAACTATTAAAAAGACCAAGACATCCGATGTTGAAAAGATGATTGCTAATTTAGAAAAGAAATTTGAGAAGAAGCTGAAAACCGAAGAGATGTCTGAGATTGATAAACTATTTGAACAAGATGAGGAGGTCCCTTATAAGTTCAAGATGCCATCCTTTGCTAGATACAATGGTACTAGAAATCCTCATCTCCATGTGAAGCAGTATATCACTGCTATGCAGTCTGCCCGAGCTACTAAGGCTCAAACTCTAAGGTACTTCATGCTCTCATTGGACCCTGTTGTCCAAAATTGGTTCAACACTTTAGAAGAAAGTACTCAAAAAGATTGGGACATGTTGTACAAGGCTTTCATTCAGAAATTTGGGTACAATGTCGAGTTGGAAGTTACCTTAATGGAAGTTGAGTCCATTAGGCAAAGGCCAAATGAGAATTTTGTGGACTATGTGAAAAGATGGAGAAACAAGGCCACTTTGCTCAAGAAAAGGCCCGATGAATCCGATCAAATAAGGATGATTGTGAGAGGAGTCCTGCCCAATCTCTGTGAAAGAATGTCTCACACCCTTATAAGGGACTTCAAAGATCTTCTCCAAGCTGGTCTACAAATTGAAGAGTGGGAAAGGGAGAAGAATCGTTTTTCAATAAGAAGGAATGAGAAAGGAAATTATCAACCGGGTAATCAAAGCATACAAAAAGAAGTTGATGTTAATGCCACTAGTCAAGGAGGAATGAGGCAATTTTTAGAATTAGGGAAGCCACTGTCTTGGGTTCTCAATATGCTATAAAAGAGGGGATTATTACAACCCTTGACTCTTCATCCTTTGCCTAATCCTCTTCCACCTAACTTTGATACTAATGCATTTTTCCATTTCCATCAAAGGTCTGGACATGAAATGGACAATTGTATGAAGTTAAGGCATGAGATCCAAAATTTAATTGATAATGGCAAGTTGCCTGAGCCAGACAAGCCCAATACCAAAGGTAATCCATTTCCAAGGTTCAACGGGTGCCACCACCAACAACCTTCATGGTAGGAAAAGGATTAGAAGAGGATTTTGTTTTATCATCCTTTCAAGATGGGGATATTGAAGATATGAAAGGAAAAGAAGCTTAAACTCAACAAACTTTCCTTAGCTTGAATGTTGCTTTTCAATTTTACTTTCTTTAATATTTAATTGGAAATATCATGTTTTTCAAATTTAAATTTGTTTGAATAAATTACTTTCATCAAAAATTTTGTTGGTCTTTGTTAATCTTAGTATTCAACCAATGAGGAATTTAGCTTGATGTTTATAAATTAATGTGTCTAGGCATCTTGACTTGTATGACTTTACTAGGTGAGGGAATTGCTCTATAGCATTGAGTTGTGTATGCTTACTTATAGAGGGCTCTTGCATAACTACCTTTGTCTAGGTCCTAGTCAGTCTTAGAACATGCTTTGACAAACTTTTGAGGCAAAATTGAACTCTGCTTATTTAAGAGAGAAATGATCTAGGCATTGTTTGGTTAGCCAACAACTAGTATCCACCCATTAAATATCAATCTCTAGTTGTCCCTTCGAGTCTTCATAAAATTTTAGCTTTCTTTTCATTGGCATATAACCTCAACAACCTACCCTGAGCTGTTGTGATACTTTTGACAAATCTTATGATCACTAATATGAAGAGGCAAGAAGATCAAAGAAAGAAATGAATACCATGAAGATCGTTGAAGCTCTCAAGACCATAAGGATAGTTGATGTTTACAAGACCATAAGGATATTTGATGTTCTCAAAACCATAAGGGTATTTGAAGTTCCCTTAATATCTCTAATATATCAAGACAACATCAACATCAGAGTAACAAATGATTTATCCCTGTTAAAGAAGATTTATGTTACTCCACTCATCCATTATTGGAAGCCCAAGTTGGTACAAACAAGACAACTCTGTTTGAGCTAGGACCAAAAAAATAGAAGAAAACAAAATGGAAAAAGAAAAATAAAACCTAGAAAGGCGGTTCAGAAAGCCAACTGAGTTCTCTTTTACCTAAAGCAGCAAAAGGCTTCCATTTGGTTCATAAAGACATTTTTACTTGAATTGGTTCAACCCAACTAAAGATTCGATCAAAATCAAAGAAAAAGGAGAAAGACCATCCAATTCTTGAAAGTTCTATACTTGACAGTCCTATAAAGAAGAAGGACAAAATGATAAAATGCTCCTCAAAGAAAGGGAAGAGTAAGAGAAATAAAGAAAAGGGAGAAGAAGAAAAGAAACGAATTTGGGAACCAAACTTTTTTGCAAGGGCAAAAACTATCCTAATCAAGATCCAGATTAATGCCAATAAGATAGAAGGAATTTGGAGTCTAGCAAGATTGCCTCCAAGCTACCTAAAATTCAAACAAGAAATTTGTAGTGTGAGGGTTTGTCCATTGTGTCACACCAGCTCCAATCTCAAAATGGCCTTCACTTTAACCCATGTCCCTCATAGCATTTCAAGCCTATCAAAAACCTGTTGATCTCTCTTGGTAGGTAGAGTCTATTAGTGGAGATAGTTTGGATAAGCATGCATATGAGATAGATAATATTTAAACTCAAATGAGACCTTTGACCAAGTAATGTGTATGTGCCTATCTGAAGTGCAACAGTTCTTGCTTAAATAGAAATGATTCCCGAGTTTAGTACTGTAACTAGTGTTGTCATGTTATAGATATGTTAATTTGGAAAAATTAAGTCCTGAGCTACATTGACATTAATTTGGTAAATCCAACATTTGATTTCAAAATCAAAATTCAAAAAAAAAGAGTGTTTTGTCATACAAAGCCTTCAAGTTAAGGGAAGTATGTTGAACCTCCAAAGGACACATTGGGCAAAGGAAATGATTATTGGAAAGGTCATGAAGAAGCTATCAACTGACATGCTGAGACATAGTTCGAAATAGATGAATCCCTGACTTTGCTACTTGAGATCTCCACCACTCATGTTTTCAACATCTTAAAGATAAAAACCACAAATGCAAAAGCTTTTGATCATTCCAATGCAAGATTTGAGCAAGCGTCAAAACGGAACCAATGAGAACACTTCTGCTGATCACCTCGGTCTGTGAGTCAATGAAACCGTTGTGAGTATTATCATACATATCATGCATACATGAGCATGTCACATCACACTTTCTTGTATTGTCTATTCTTTATTAAGGTAAACGGAAAACACCTTGTGAAGTAAACAATCAAAAGAAGATATCAAATCAGGAGGGCATAGAAGGCCCATTACCAGAGAAAGTTCCAGTAATTTGCAAAGAGAAGAAATGCGTGCTTGTACGAAGAACTAGACAACAAAAACATCAATTAGAGCCTGCATAAAAAAATCATGGGTTTGGGCCTACACAAGGGGCAAAGTTTCTCCTTTTCATTTTTTAAGTTTATAAAACATTTTCAAACTCACTTGAAAATATTTCACCATGCAGGGGGCAGGAGAGGATATAAGGTCCAATTAAAGGTAGCTGAATTTTTTCAAAAAGGAACAACAAAAGAATGGAACATTAGAACTATCAGAAGAATGAAGATGCAAAAGACAAAAGATCAGTTCAGTTAAAAGAGCTGAAGCCAGGGTAAATACCCAACCTCTAATGGATAAAGATCCATGTTTCGAGGGTGAAGACCTGATCTCAAAGGATGAAGATCCACTTACAAGGGTGAAGACCCAATCTCAAAGGATGAAGATCCACTTACAAGGGTGAAGACCCGATCTCAAAGGATGAAGATCCAATTGCAAGGGTGAAGACCCAATCTCCAAAGATGAAGATCCATTTGCACAGGTGAAGACCCGATCTCCAAGGATGAAGATCCATTTGCAAGGGTGAAGACCTGATCTCAAAGGATGAAGATCCATTTGCAAGGGTGAAGACCAGATCTTAAAGGATGAAGATCCATTTGCAAGGGTGAAGACCCGATCTCAAAGGATGAAGATCCATTTTTCAAGGGTAAAGATCCGATGTTAAAAGATGAAGATTTATTTTCAAGGATGAAGACTCGATCTCAAAGGATGAAGATCCATTTTGTGGGTGAAAAACCACAATGCATAGAATAACTGGAGCAATCAGATTTCTTAAATGATAAAAGGTCAGTCAAACTCAATCTCGGGTCCAAGCACCCAAATTCAATTCAATCTCGAGTCCAAGTAGCCAAATTCAATTCAATCTCGGGTCCAAGTGCCCAATTCCAATTCAATATCGGGTCCAAGAACCCAAATTCAATTTACTCTCGGGTCCAAGTACCCATTCTCTGTTCCAAGCACCCATTCTCAAGTCCAAGTACCCAAATCAAAAAAATTTTGGGTCCAAGTACCCAAATCAAATCAATCTCGGGTCCAAACACCCATTCTCAGGTCCAAATACCCAAATCAAATCAATTTCAGGTCCAAGTACCCAAATCAAATCTAATCTCGGGTCCAAGTACCCAAATTAAATTAATCTAGGGTCCAAGCACCCAATCTCGGGTCCAAGTACCCAAATCAATTCAAGTTCAGGTCCAAGTACCCAATCTCGGGTCCAAGCACCCATTCTCAGGTCCAAGTACCCAAATCAATTCAAGCTAGGGTCCAAGTACCCAATCTCAGGTCCAAGTACCAATTCTCAGGTCCAAGTACCCAAATCAATTCAAGCTCGCGTCCAAGTACCCAATCTCGGGTCCAAGAACCCATTTTCAGGTCCAAGTACCCAAATCAAATTCAATCCAATCTTAGGTCCAAGTACCCGATCTCGGGTCCAAGTAACTGTGAGCGAGGATTTTTGCCCCCACTCTCGGTGGAATGCTTCTTGCGACTTCGGCCCTGTTTAGGCTCGGGGCCTTAGAGAACACGAACCTAAGTCCGGAGAAAATGGAGTCGCCACCCGGGCGGGCCGGGAAAAAAGAAAGGGGTGGATGACTCGATTCCTAAGGAATCCCCAACCCCCTAATGGGTTCAGAAAGTTGGGTAATTGTGGGGAAGGTGAGAAATGGCCCAGCACCCCCACAACGCCCGGTTCATTGGAATCGACCTCCTTTACAGGTCTTAATATTATAAAATTTTTAAACATAAGAACATTATCCATACTACACACAATAAAAAGAAAGCATCATTATATTAAAATCAAAGCAATATCTAAACAAAACAAAACAAATAAATGGACACCCATCCGAAGATGGAAACTTGTCCTTACATCACATGCCTAGATAGGACACCCATCGAAAGGTAGAAACATGCCCTTTACATTGGTTCTAAAATAGAAAAGAAAATTAAATTACATGATGTTTAACTAATGAGGTACCTACCAAGTGGAAACATACCTCTTACAACTTTTGGAAATCTAAATTAATTGATAAGAATAAATAATCATTCATCATAAATAAATCATTCATCAAAGCTATTAATCAAAATATACAATAAACATCCATCCATGATAAATTAAATAAATCAAGTATTGAAATTAAATAAATTAAAGCATAAGAGATAAATCAAAGAAAAATCAAATATGGAATTGAATAAAGCAAATAAAAGTCCAATTAAAATAAATTAGGGTTTTATGTTTTAAAAGGTTGGTAAGACTCTTTGATTAACTAAATTACTATTTGAATGGTGAAATTATGAAACTAGGGTTTTAGACACTTTAAAATTGTTTTGATTGGTGGTTTTAAATGGTGATTTCAAGCTACTGTGTAATCTTAAAATATTTATATTTTTATGGTTTTTTAATGTTTTGAAGGATTAGGGCTTAGAAAAAAAATTAAGATTTAAGGTTTTAAAGGAGTTAAAGTTTAATATTTTAGGTTTAGAATTTGAATTAGGGTTTTAGTGTTTTAGAATTTGGGTCTTGGGTGATGAATTTGAATTAGGGTTTAGAAAAATAATTTGATGATTTCATGAGATTTTATAAGTTTAAACCAAACAAATTAAAGTTTTTATAAATAAAAAAGATTTATATAATTGGAAAAAGTATTTTAGATTTTTTTTTATAAGAAACAGAACATGTTTTAAGAGTTTACATAATTTGGAAAGTAAATTGGAGTTTTGGGGTTTTGAAGAAATAAAATTAATAACTTTAAATTCTTTGGGAAATAAAGCAACAGATTAATGTTTTTAACTTTGAACAAAAAGGTGGATTAAATTCTGGAATTTTTGAATTAAATGAACAAAGGAAAATTTAGCTACTGTATATATAAAAAAAACAAAGAATTTAATACATACCTTTTTTTATGATTCCTCCAAAAATAATTCTTCTTGGATGAACAAGCTCCAAAGACAAGCCTTTTTTGCCTTTGAATTGCCTAAATCGTGTTTCTGCTCCTTAAAAATCAATTGAATTCAATTATTGCTTTTCCACTTCACTTTCGGATTCAAATTCTCAAAGCTACTGTGAAATATTTCCTCCCCCCAATTTAATTTCCTTTGGTCCTTATTTATAGTGGTTTGATGTAGTTTATTCCTAATTAGTTAAGGCAAGTAATATTAATAAAAAAAAAGAAATTGAAACCTAATTGAATTAGGTTTCAAAAAATTTGCGTCGAAAAAATTGTCAAAAAGCCAACTGAGTTCTCTTTTACCTAAGACAACAGAAGGCTTCCATTTGGTTTATAAGGACATTTTGACTTGAATTGGCCCAACCCAAGTAAAGAATCGATCAAAATCAGAGGAAAAGGAGAAAGACCATCCAGTGCTTAAAAGTTCTGTACTTCTTACAAGGAAGAAGGACAAAATGATAAAATGCTCAAAGAAAGGGAAGAGTAAGGAAAATAAAGAGAAAAAAAGGGAAGAGTAAGAAAAATAAAGAAAAGGGAGAAGAAGAAAAGAAATGAATTTGGGAACCAAACTTTTTGCAAGGGCAAAAACTGTCCTAATCAAGATCCAGATTAATGCCAAGAAGGAATTTGCAGTCTAGAAAGATTGCTCCCAATTGTCTAAAGTTCCAACAAGAAATTTGTAGTGTGAGGGTGTAATATCCCAAAGTATACCCTAAAAGTTTTGGAATATATTATTGTTATATTTGGATTATATGTATATGTTTAATTGGAAAAAGAAAGAGTTAACGGAAGAGTGTATATGTTGTATATATAGTGATATATATAACATATACAAGTCAAACTAATGGAAGTCAAAAGAAGATTGTTTATTTTTATTATTAATTAAAAAGGAAATAGAGTTAGTGGAAGAGGATATTATGAATATTATATTATACAAATTGCTTGGTGGAGATTTAAAGAGATTAAGTGTTTGACTTTGCTTCTCATTCTTCTTCTTCTCTTTTTTTTTTCCTTCTTGGCCGGCTCCTTCCAAAGCAAGAGAGAAAGAGAGTTTTTGATTTTTCCTAGCTCAAGATTGAAGGAAGTTTCAAGTGATCAAGTTGGAAATCTAAGAGTTTTCATCACTTTTGGTAAGTTCTCCACTAGATTCTTTGGTTTTCTTCTAAGTTTGTGTTTTGAGTTTGGTGTTTGATTGTTGATGGTATGTCTTTATTTGATTATGGTGTATTTGAGGGTGTTTGATCTTATTGGTGTTGATTTTGAGATAGAGTTAAGTTTGGTGTTGGAAGAGTAAGTGTTGTGTTTGAGTTGTGTGTATATGATGGTTGTAAAGTGGTGTTTGATGTATGTATTGAGTTGTTTTGATGTTTTTACAAGTTAGTATGGTTTATGGGTGTATTTAGTTAAGTTTGTTTGAAGTGAAAAATGGTGGAAGTAAGAGGTTTATTGGATGTGTTATTGTTGTTGCCGGAATCTGGATTTTTGGCCTGACACGCCCATTAGCACGGCCAGGTCTTTAGGCATGTCAGTGGTTCTGTGCTCTTGGATGGGTGACACGAGCCATGACACGCCCATGTCACTGAGCGTGTCACAGCTTCTATGTTGTAGTAGCATTAACACGTCCAGTGACACGCCCATGTCACTGAGCGTGTCATAGCTACTGTGATGTTGGTGGTTTGACACAGCCATGAGCATGCCCATGTTGTTGGATGTGTCAATGTTTCTGTGAGACATAATGTATTACATGTTCAGTGACACGCCCGTGGTTCTAAGCGTGTCAAAGCTTCTGTGTTGTGAGTTTAGGGCACGGTCAGGGACACGCCCGTGTTGTTGAGCGTGTCATGTGTAGAGTTTACCCCAGTTGGTTTTTATCTATATTATCTCATGTGTATGATCACCTTTGGTTTAGTATTTGAAGAGAGTTGAGTTGCTCTAATCCTAGTGTTGAGGATTTTTGGAAGAGGAGTTTGGTGCGGTGTGAGTTGCTCTTAAGGTAAGTACAAACCCTACATTATTGCATACATTTACATGATTTTGAGACTTAACACATTTGGTTGTAAATGTGTTAAGTAATCTATTATATTGTTGATACATTTGATTTATCCTATGAATTGCATAATGTGAAATATATGATGATCATTCAAAATGTGTGTGCAATGTAATTGGTTATGATGAATACTTTAATGATGAATTGAGATATGATGAGATGTGATGCCATTGTGGTTGGCTATAATGATTCAAATGAAATAAGTGGGGCATGTTTGCCTAGATTATGATGAATTTAAAATATATGTCCAATGCAATTGGTTATGTATACTCTATTGATGAGATGTGAAGCCATTGTTGTTGGCTATAATGATGCAAATGAGATAATTGAGGCATGGTTGCCTAAATGATTATGAACAAATGAGAATGGAATTGATAATGAAATAATGAATGAATTGTGTGCCTAACGTGTTATTCCATTTTCAGAGTTTTATTGTTGGTGGCATGCCTAATGGTAACAATCTCTTGAAGCTAGGTTGCATTTGATCCTTGAAGCCAAGTTGGGTTGAAGTTTAGCATGCTTAACTCCCCTTGAAGCTTGGTTGTGTCTAGTCCTTGAAGCCTAGTTGAGATGTTACAACCCTTGAAGCTAGGTTGGGTTTGGTTCTTGAAGCCAAGTTGGGTTGATACATAGCATGCTTTCTTTCCCTTGAAGCTTGGTTGAGCCTAATCCTTGAAGTCTAGTTGGGATAATGATAATGATAAATGTGATAATTGAACCAAAACATTAACTCTGAAAGTTGAATGGCATATTAGTGTCTTTTGGGCCCATGCTTGTCTTTGTTTAAATATGAATCATAAATGGTGAAACAATTGAATCAGATAAAGAAATATATTGTAATGTAAATTATTAATATATCATTTACGAATATTGTCTTTATTGTTGAAATGTGTGACATGTGTGACATTGGCATTGCATTGAAACATATTGTTATTGTGGTTTGTACCACTAAGCCGTTGGCTTAGCGCGATTGTGGTTCATCACGCAGGTGACGGGGTAGAGCCAGAGAGTTCATCTAGACCGAGTCGAGTCTAGATTCTGAAGTGTTGGTAGTGGGCTTAAAGATCAGAGACTAACTGCCAAACATGTATAAATTTTATGTTTTGTAAAATTTTGATTTTTGATGTTTATGTATTTGTAAATACCTCTACATTTTTCGCTGCATATTGAATGAACGTTTTTATATATTGTGTTTTATAATATAACTTAAATGTTTTAAGTTTGCTCATATTATTGGTAAAGGAATGATCTGTTTGTTTAGTAAACTGTGGCATTCCTATTTTCAGTATACATATATTATGATTGTGGTAGCATGTAGTGTGCGTATACGGGGTGTAGGGGTGTTACAATTGTTTTGGTATCAAAGCCTAGGTTTGAGATTCTCAACCTAGGTAAATTGTAAGAAATAAGAAAATTTTGATTTTTAAAATATTGTTTTTAAATAAGATACATGTTATGGTATTGGCAGTCTCTGATCTTTGATGAGGTATATTCTGTTGTGTTTGCAGATATAGGTAGTGATGGCATCTCAGTCACGTCAGTCCATAGAAGGTAGTGCTGAGAGTGTAGCTCCTGAAGAGGGTAGAGATGGAGCTAGGGTTGAGAGAGCTGGAGAGGCACCTATTCCTATGCCAGAGAGACCAGCAGCTGATGAGGTTCCGCCAGTTTGGCTAAGACATGTGGTAGAATTGTTGAGCCAAGCTCCGGTGCAGCCGCCACCGCCACCACAGCCACAAGTACTAGTGAGGCATTCTGATAAATTGAGGAAGTATGGGGCTGAAGATTTCTTTGGCACTACAAATCCTGCAGTAGCTGAGCAGTGGTTGGATAGAGTGCAGATGGTATTTATCCAGTTGCAAGCTACTCCTGAAGAGAAATTTGATTATGCTAGATCCCTTCTGCAGAAAGATGCTTATGATTGGTGGAAGATGGTTCCTCATGCCATGGATGATCCACTTACTTTGTCTTATAGTGATTTTCTAAGGGAATTTGAGCAGAAATATACCCCAAGGGAGTATAAGGATGTCAAGAAGATGGAATTTCTAAATTTGAGACAGGAGAATCGGACAGTGATAGAGTATGAGATTGAGTACATCCGGTTGAGTCACTATGCCGGTGGGATTATTTCTGATGAGATTGACCAGTGTAGGAGATTTGAGGAGGGATTGAGTCCCTCTATTATGTGTATTGTTGCTGGTTCTCGGTACCAAGAGTTTTCTCAATTGGTTGCAACAGCTAGAAGTGTTGAGAGAGCATAGGGTATTGCAGCAGCTGCTACTGAAGAGGAGACCAGAATTAGGAGATCCCAGTTTGAGGCAGGGTCATCATCTATGAAGAGAGGCCGAGGAAGTTTTGTTCCGAGAGTTAGTAGGAGCCAGAGGCAGTTGGGTAGGTCAGTTCAGTATCAGAGGCAGAGATCGAGACCTACAGTTTCTGTGGCGAGTGCTTCGACTCCAGTAGTTCAGAGATCCATTCCACCTACATTTGTTCATTGTGGTAGGACACATGGGGGTGCTTGTTGGAAGACGGGTGGATTAGGAGTATGCTTTAGATGTGGGTCACCAACTCACTTCACCAAAGATTGCCCTGAGCTACAGGAGGATAGACAGACTAATACTGCAGCTTCTTGACCTAGTTTTAGCAGAGGTGGTCGAGGGGGCAGAGGTTTCAGTAGAGACGGTCGACCCGGGATCAGTCAAAGAGGAGGCTCTACATCTGGAGGCAGTAGGCCAGATGAGGTTGGGTCTTCTCAGAGAGTGTATGTGATGCAGAGATAGCCGGATGCTTCAGCAGTTATTGCGGGTACATTCTCTTTATTTGGTATTTTAGTTCTTGCTTTGATTGATCCAGGATCTACTCATTCATACATAAGTGCATATATTTTGCCTATGTCTGAATTGCATTCTGAGTCATTAGGATTTGACGTCTTAGTGACAAATCCTTTAGGACATAGTGTTATGGTAAGTAAGGTGCATCGTGATAGTTCAGTTATGGTACAAGGTGAGGAATTTTTGGGTGATTTGATTGAAATGCCTTTTAAGGAGTATGATTTGATTTTAGGTATGGATTGGTTGTCTAAGCATGGAGCTGTGGTAGACTGTCAAAAGAAGTGTGTTACCCTGAGAACCAGTGATGGTAGAAATGTGATGGTATCTAGTGAGCAGAGACAACTTGTATCCTTGTTTGTTTCAGCTGTGATAGCTAAGAAGTTGATTAGAAAAGGGTGTGATGCTTATCTTGCTCATATTATGGATACAAGAGTAGTGGGTTCTCAACTTGATAGTATACCCACGAATGCACCTGTAGCTTTCATGGATTTGATGAATAGGGTGTTTAGGCCCTATCTAGATCAGTTTGTGGTAGTCTTCATTGATGATATTTTGGTGTATTCGCGTAATGAAGAAGATCATAACAAGCATCTGCGAATTGTATTGCAGAACTTGAGAGAGAAGCAATTATATGCTAAGCTGTCAAAGTGTGAGTTTTGGCTTAATCAAGTGACTTTTCTCGGTCATGTAGTGTCAGCAGATGGTATAAGAGTTGATCCGAGAAAAGTTGAAGCTATTTTGAATTGGAGTCCACCGAAGTCTATAACTGAAGTTAGAAGTTTTCTGGGTTTGGCAGGCTATTATCGACGGTTTGTAAAGGGTTTTTCTTTGATAGCTACTCCACTCACCAGATTACTTCGAAAGGGAGTTAGATTTGTGTGAACAGATCAGTGTCAAGCTAGCTTTGAGCAGTTGAAGGAAATGTCGACTCAAGCTCCTATTCTTACTTTGCGTATGGAAGATAAACCATATGTGATTTACAGTGATGCTTCACATAATGGTTTAGGTTGTGTTTTAATGCAAGAGGGTAAAGTTATAGCTTATGCTTCTCGGCAGTTGAAGCCGCATGAGCTTAATTATCTGACGCATGATTTGGAATTGGCAGCTATAGTTTTTGCTTTGAAGATTTGGCGACACTACTTGTATGGGGAGAAGTGTTTCATTTACACGGATCATAAGAGTTTGAAATATTTGGATATTCAAAGAGAGCTAAATCTTCGGCAGAGACGGTGGTTAGAGCTGATTAAAGATTATGACTGTTTGATTGATTATCATCCTGGTAAGGCGAATGTTGTTGCGGATGCCTTGAGTCGGAAGTCTTTAGCAGGTTTGACTGTTTATTCGCTCTCGTTGCTTGTTGAGTTGAGAGCGTTGCATGCTAATTTTGAGTTTTGTGATGATGGTGCGTTGTTGGCTCAATTGCAGTTGAGACCGGTGTTGTTGGATTAGATTAAAGAGGCTCAATTGGTTGATGAGAAAATTCAGAAGATTGTGTCAGATTGCCAAAATGGGGAGAGCCGAGATTTCCATATGAAAAGTGATGGTAGCCTTTGGTTTAAAGATAGATTGTGTGTTTCTGATGATGTTAGTTTAAGAAAGATTATTTTAGAGGAAGCACATCAGTCGGCTTTTGCTATGCACCCTGGGAGTACTAAGATGTATCATGATTTGAAGCAGCATTATTGGTGGTCAGGTATGAAAAGAGACATAGCGGAATTTGTATCCAAGTGTCTCACTTGTCAGAGGGTGAAAGCTGAGCATCAAGTTCCAACAGGGTTGCTTCAACCTTTATCAGTGCCTGAATGGAAATGGGAACGTGTGATAATGGATTTTGTGTCTGGTTTGCCGTTGACTCAGAAAAAGCATAATGCCATCTGGGTGATTGTTGATCGGTTGACAAAGACAGCTCATTTTCTTCCAGTTAGAATGGACTATTCTCTTGAGAAGTTGGCTGAGCTGTATATCAGTGAGATAGTGAGGTTGCATGGAGTTCCAATTTCTTTAGTGTCTGATCGAGATCCTCGATTTACTTCAAGATTTTGGAAGAGTTTGCATGGTACTTTGGGTTCTCGATTGCACTTTAGCACTGCTTTTCATCCGCAGTCAGATGGGCAGTCAGAAAGAGTGATACAGATTATAGAGGATATGTTGAGAAGCTGTCATTGATTTCTCTGGAAGTTGGGATAGATTTTTGCCACTGATGGAATTTGCTTACAACAATAGTCATCAATCCAGTATTGGAATGGCACCATTTGAGGCTTTATATGGAAGAAGATGCAGAATGCCTCTATGTTGGAATGAAGTTGGAGAAGGTAAATTGGTTGGTCCTGATTTAATTAAAGAAATAGAAGAGAAGTGAAGATAATTCAGGATCGGTTGAAAGCAGCCTCAGATCGGCAGAAGTCGTATTCAGATTTGAAGAGGAGAGACATAGAGTTTGATGTTGGAGATAAAGTTTTTCTGAAAGTGTCTCCTTGGAAAAAGATTTTGAGATTTGGCCGCAAAGGGAAGCTAAGTCCTCGTTTTATTGGACCTTACGAAGTATTAGAAAGAGTTGGACCAGTTGCTTATCGACTCGCTTTGCCGCCTGAGTTTGATAGAATTCATAATGTCTTCCATGTTTCTATGCTGCGGAGGTATATATCAGACCCAACTCATGTTCTGTCCGTTAAATCTATTGAAGTGAGTCCGGATCTAACTTTAGAAGAAGAACCAGTTGCTATTTTGGCACATGGAGTGAAAGAGTTGAGACATAAAAAAGTGCCAATTGTGAAGGTTCTTTGGAAGAATCATGGTAGAAAAGAGGCAACTTGGGAGAATGAGCAAGCGATGCGAGATCAATATCCTTAACTATTTCAGACTTAAGATCAGGTAATTTTAAGGACGAAATTTCTTTTTAGAGGGGGAGAATTGTAATATCCCAAAGTATACCCTAAAAGTTTTGGAATATATTATTGTTATATTTGGATTATATGTATATGTTTAATTGGAAAAAGAAAGAGGTAAGGGAAGAGTGTATATGTTGTATATATCATGATATATATAACATATACAAGTCAAACTAATGGAAGTCAAAAGAAAATTGTTTATTTTTATTATTAATTAAAAAGGAAATAGAGTTAGTGGAAGAGGATATTATGAATATTATATTATACAAATTGCTTGGTGGAGATTTAAAGAGATTAAGTGTTTGACTTTGCTTCTCATTCTTCTTCTTCTCTTTTTCTTTTCCTTCTTGGCCGGCTCCTTCCAAAGCAAGAGAGAAAGAGAGTTTTTGATTTTTCCTAGCTCAAGATTGAAGGAAGTTTCAAGTGATCAAGTTGGAAATCTAAGAGTTTTCATCACTTTTGGTAAGTTCTCCACTTGATTCTTTGGTTTTCTTCTAAGTTTGTGTTTTGAGTTTGGAGTTTGATTGTTGATGGTATGCGTATATTTGATTATGGTGTATTTGAGGGTGTTTGATCTTATTGGTGTTGATTTTGAGATAGAGTTAAGTTTGGTGTTGGAAGAGTAAGTGTTGTGTTTGAGTTGTGTGTATGCGATGGTTGTAAAGTGGTGTTTGATGTATGTATTGAGTTGTTTTAATGTTTTTGCAAGTTAGTATGGTTTATAGGTATATTTAGTTAAGTTTGTTTGAAGTGGAAAATGGTGGAAGTAAGAGGTTTATTGGATGTGTTGTTGTTGTTGCCGGAATCTGGATTTTTTGCCTGACATGCCCATTAGCACGGCCAGGTCTTTAGGCGTGTCAGTGGTTCTATGCTCTTGGATGGGTGACACGAGCAGTGACATGCCTATGTCAGAGCGTGTCACAGCTTCTATGTTGTAGTAGCATTAACACGTCCAGTGACACGCCCATGTCACTGAGCGTGTCATAGCTTAGTTGGGATAATGATAATGATAAATGTGATAATTGAACCAAAACATTAACTCTGAAAGTTGAATGGCATATTAGTGTCTTTTTGGCCCATGCTTGTCTTTGTTTAAATATGAATCATAAATGGTGAAACAATTGAATCAGATAAAGAAATATATTGTAATGTAAAATATTAATATATCATTTATGAATATTGTCTTTATTATTGAAATGTGTGACATGTGTGAGATTAGCATTGCATTGAAACATATTGTTATTGTGGTTTGTACCACTAAGCCATTGGCTTAGCGCGATTGTGGTTCATCGCGCAGGTGACAGGGTAGAGCCACAGAGTTCATCTAGACCGAGTCGAGTCTAGATTCTGAAGTGTTGGTAGTGGGCTTAAAGATCAGAGACTAACTGCTAAACATGTATAAATTTTATGTTTTGTAAAATTTTGATTTTTAATGTTTATGTATTTGTAAATACCGCTACATTTTCTGCTACATATTGAATGAACGTTTTTATCTATTGTGTTTTATAATATAACTTAAATGTTTTAAGTTTGCTCATATTATTGGTAAAGGAATGATTTGTTTGTTTCGTAAACTGTGGCATTTCTATATTCAGTATACATATATTAAGATTGTGGTAGCATGTAGTGTGCGTATACGGGGTGTAGGGGTGTTACAGAGGGTTTGTCCATTGTGTCACATCAGCTCCTATCTCAAAATGGCTTCATTTAACCCATGTCCCTCATAGACCCCATTTCAAGCCTATCAAAGACCTGTTGATCTCTCTTGGTAGGCAGAGTATATTAGTGGAGATAGTTTGAATAAGCATGCATATGAGATAGACAATATTTAAACTCAATGAGACCTTTGGCCAAGTAATGTGTATGTGCCTATCTGAAGTGCAACAATTCTTGCTTAAATAAAAATAATTTCTGAGTTTAGTACGGTAACTAGGGTTGTCATGTTATAGATATGTTAATTTGGAAAAATCAAGTCCTAAGGTACATTGACATTAATTTGGCAAAGGCAACATTTGATTTCAAAATCAAAATTCAAAAAATAAAAAAAATAAAAAAATAATATTTTTATCACACGAAGCCTTCAAGTTAATGGGAGTATGTTGAACTATCAAACTTTGAAGAACACATTGGGCAAAGGAAATGATTATTGGCAAGGTCATGAAGAAGCTACCAATTGACATGCTGAAACATAGTTTGAAATGGATGAATCCCTAACTCTGCTGCTTGGGGTCTCCACCACTCATGTTCTCAATATCTCAAAGATAAAAGCCATAAAATCGAAGCATCCTGTCATTCCAAAGCAAAACTTGAATGGGTATCTGAAAGGAGTCAATGAAAACACTTCCAATGATCACCTTGGTCTATGAGTCAACGAAACCATTCAAACATCCTGTGAAGCAAAGAATGAAAAGAAGATATTGAATCAGGGGGCATAAGAGACCCATTGCTTGAGGAAACTCCAGTCATTTTGCAAAAGAAAGGAAGAAATGCATGCTTGTTCGATGAGCTAGACAATATACAAACATCAACCAAAGTCGCATAGAAAAAATCATGGGCTTGAGCCTATACAGGGGGCAAGGAGAAGATATGAAGGCTAGATAAAAAAAAAGAAGAAAAAGAGAGTTACAGTGAAGATGGAAATTATATATTGTCATTATTATTATGCTCATTATACAATGTTTATACAATTGATACAATATTTATACATCACTAAGAAGGTGGTGGTAGGTCATCCAATAAAGCCCTAAAAAAAGTCATCGCCTGTTGGAGGAGGAGGCATATTACTCGTCCCGAGTTCACCCGAAGCTAGAGCACCAAAATCCCTATTACATTGGAGTCCCGATCTGTCACGGTCCTCATCAGAAGTAGACGAAAGGATCTCATGGTCATCAGTTTGGGGGCCTCTTGATGAAGAAGCGCTAGGATCCCTCATCCCCTGAAATCGGAAGTCTCAAAAATTTTGTTCTGATTGATAATACAAATTTTCAAAATGAGAAGCCTGTTAACGACTTGCAGCCAACTCTTCTTGAAGTTTCTTATTTTGATTTTCAAGCATCCGCTGTGAGCCAGATAGGAAAAAGGTAAGAGCATACATAATCATGCATACATATAGCATAAATTACCATGAAATAAGAGAACTTACCAAGTAATTCATATCAATGCCATGCGGATGAGATGGCATATCCGGTGGGCTAGAATAAGCAAATGAAGGGGCAATAAAAGAAGGTCCAGCCTCATGATCAAATGAGCCAACAACCTGCAACAATCATTAAAGAATCAAAAAAAAGAAAGAAGCAGTTGCAAGGGAAAAATGGTAACGTTTTACCTGAGAAGTACTAGCCTTGAGATGTGGAACGAACTCTCCTGCCTCTCCATGATGGTCCTCTCCATCTCTATCCTCATTTTCTTCGGGAATTTTCTGTACACCAACAGGAGATACATCAAAGTTCAAGAGCCTTCTTTGAATAAAATGGGCATAAGATGCACTCGGCGGATAGAGAAATGTTTCAACACCATAACCGTACCGAGCCGACCACCATGCATCCTCCGGCATTGATATAATATTTAAAGTATATTCCGAGCAAAGCATCGGAATCCTCTACTGCTCTGGACTAAGAAACCACTCATAAACTCTCTCTCCGAGAAACTAGCCACTAGACACTAGGCCGGCGATAACTCGGCGAGATTGTTGGAAAGATAGCGCAGTCTTCATGAAGGGAGACCAGTTTGTCCGCTCTTCTAGGTTCCACCAGGCCAAATTCACCTGCAAAATGACATAAGGTAAATAAACTTTCACATAAAATTTAAAGTATACTAATGTTATCTTACCTGGTCCCAGGTTAAGCTCCTCAACACAAAGTGGTGAGTATGCACATGGTGAGAGCTGGGAACGTCCACATGATCAAACAACCAAAAATTTAATCTCGGATACCCGACTCTCTCTCGGGAAATACCGGATACCCTCACAAGGTTGTGTTCATATGCCCATGCCGACAACAATAATAAAAATCAAAATTCATGCAAGAAAAGAGTGGAAATGACATTGGTAGAAGAAGAATACCTCGACAACTGCCATCAAGCAGACAAAAGACTTCTTGGTTCGGCAAATTTTATCAAGACCATGGTAAAGACAAGCGAGACCAACTTCACCCCAGCCAGAAGATGGTACAATTCTGAAATATGAAAGGGCCCTCAACACTGACAAGTGGATGGAGGATTCAGTGCTGCCTAAGATGGTCGACCCAAGCAAATATAACAAAAATCCTCGAGCATAATGTTGGGCCGTGTCTCTATGAACCTATCCTTCATAGTTCATCTAATAGCTACGAATCGGTTCAATTTTTATCTTAAAAGGCCCTTTATATGATGGTTCCATACCAATTAATTCTTGAATTTCTTCAAATGTTAAAATATAGTTGGTTAGAGGAATCGGAACACCATCATATCGAAGGCCGGTTATAGCAGTAAAATCGACTGGACCAATTGTCATCTCTCCAATGGGCAAGTGAAACGTGTGGGTTGTGTCCAACCATCATTCTGCAAGTGCCTGGACTACGCTCTAGTCTATCAGATACTCCACGGATGATAGTTGTAAGATGAAGCTCTCAAAGCTGCAATCTCGTATAATCTGCCTTACCCGAGAAGGCACTACATCATACCATTGTTGGGCTTTGTAGATACACCCTCCAACCTGAACAACGCAACGATCAAGCTAACATGGAACCAGGTAAGTACATGTTATTCTATCTGCTTAAATTAATTTATTTTTTTAAATTTTCTAAAGAATAATAATATAAAAATAAAAATAAAGGCAAATACAATAATAATAAAAGAGCATAATATAAAAACATAAATAAAAATATAAAAAATAAAAAATAATAATATAAACAAATAAGAAAAAAAGAAAAAAAGAAAAAAGAAAAAAAATATATAAATCAAGAAAAAAAACAAATAATAGAAAGATTAAAAAAAGAGAAAAGGAAATAATTACCGCGCTTTTTTGGATTGAACTTCGATAAAGCGGCATCCCAGCTAGTAGATTTATATTTCCATCTTCATGATGCCAAATAAACTCTAATAACTCAGTATTAGAATGAGTTCCTGACCTTGAAGCATGCATTTTTTTGAAAACTATGTACTAAATTTGAGAGAATTATAGAAATTATAGATTTTGCTGTGAATGAAATGAAGAAATTTGTTGATTTTTATAGAGAAACGGCAAAGGAAAAAACAAAAGTCAAAAGTAAGTTTACTGTTCATGAAGAGTAAACTTTACTATTGATGAATAGTAAATTTTACTATTTATGTATAGTAAATTACTATTTATAAATAGTAAATTACATATTTCAATAGTAAAAAATACTATTTACTACTATTTACCAATAGTAAGTTACTATTTATGAATAGTAAATAGTGCATAAACAGTGACTACACAGTAAATAAACAATAAACTCAATTATTCAATTTAATCATTCAAATACTTGCGTGTATATAAATATTTTTACACGCAAGAGGTAAGTAGAAGACGTGCATAAAAATTAGTCAAACTTTTTAAAACCAAAAAATTACTTTTTGCAGATAATTAAATCTTTATTAGCTCGGGTCTAGAACCTAAATTTTCCTTAGGTTCAGAACCTAGAATCTTTCCTAAGTCCAGAACTTAGCTCGGGTCCAGAATCCAAATTACCCTTAGGTCCAGAACCTATAATCTTTCCTAAGTCAAGAACTTAGCTCGAGTCCAGAACCCAAAATTTTCTTAGGTCCAGAACCTAGAATCTCTTTTAAGTCCAGAACTTAGCTCGAGTCCAGAACCCAAATTACCCTTAGGTCTAGAACCTAGAATATTTCCTAAGTCCAGAACTTAGCTCGGGTCCAAAACCCAAATTTTTCTTAGGTCTAGAACCTAGAATCTCTTCTAAGTCCAGAACTTAGCTCGGGTCTAGAACCCAAATTACCCTTAGGTCCAGAACCTAGAATCATTCTTAAGTCCAGAACTTAGCTCGGGTCCAGAACCCAAATTTTTCTTCGGTCCAGAACCTAGAATCTTTCCTAAGTCCAGAACTTAGCTCGGGTCTAGAACCTAAATTATCCTTAGGTCTAGAACCTAGAATCTCTTCTAAGTCCAGAACTTAGCTTGGGTCCAGAACCCAAATTATCCTTAGGTCCAGAACCTAGAATCTCTTCTAAGTTCAGAACTTAGCTCGGGTCCAGAACCCAAATTATCCTTAGGTCCAGAACCTAGAATCTCTTCTAAGTTTAGAACTTAGCTCGGGTCCAGAACCCAAATTATCCTTAGGTCCAGAACCTAAAATTACCCTTAGGTCCAGAACCTAAAATTATCCTTGAGTCCAGAACTCGAACCGGGTCTAGAACCCAAAACCTCAACCATCTCAAAAATTAAGTCTTATTTCTTTTCACTCTCTTTTACTAAAGTCTCAGATCATTCAAGCAGAGGGCAAACTGTAGACCCTTAATTTTTTACCCAGTCCGATCCAATATATTTTAATTAGATCAAAATAATTTTTGTGTTGCCCAATACATTTTAATTAGTCCAAAATAATTTTGTATTATCTTTGTTAGAGAAATGATCTCAATTTTGATCCTTGACAACTCAAATTGAATGATCCATTTAACTTGTGTTTGGAGAATCTTGTTGCAGACTTAGGATACTTCAAATAAAGCTGAACAGAACACATCTAGCGGTCGCACCAAAGATGAATACGACCGCACCATTCAATAACAGGATGAAACCTTATCACAGTAGGTTTCGCGGTCATAAGCCCGACCTCAGTCTCGACCGCGCCTAAAGAAGAGCGACCGTCCCAATTTATGGACGACCGCTAACCAAGGAACTCAAATCATTCTTATCACAGTAAGGTTCGCGGTGACAAGAATGGTGAATGACTCGGCCTCGCTTACCACCTTAGCGACCGCCCATTCAGAGTCGTGACTGCTCGACCAATTCAAGAAGAATTTGCTTAAAGAGACAGTAGTGTTCGCGTCCTCAGGTGCGTCCAAAAGTTCAACGCGAGAACCTCAATTCGACCGCGAGATGCTACCTAGGGCGACCGCGATATTCAAATTATGGCGGACATCTCTTCTGCCCTGTCAGAGAATGCAATGTGACATGACCGTTATAAATCCACTTCAACATTCAAAAAGGGCGACTGCACCTTGGTGATGCGCGACCGTCCCGACAACCACAGCATGGGCAAGATTCCAGCTGCAGAGCACTCAAATTCGACCATTGAAGCTTTTTTAAATACAGCGACCGCACCTTGTCCAAGGACGACCGCGTGAGATATGAGCGCGACCATCCTTGTATGAAGGATGACTGCTAAATGCTTCGGACAGTTTAAGTAAAGAAGGTCTAAGCTGCCAAGACTTCATTCTCACTATCAATAACAGCTAGTAAGACCACATTGGCTATAAATACAATGTTTATATGAGAAAAAAAAAATATAGAGACAAGAAGCAAGAAATCAGATTTTGATAGCCAAGCAACAAATTTTCTTTTACTTAAACTTACATTTGAATTGTAATGAATGTTGGGTGTTAGCATTGAAAACACCATTTTATAAGTTTGAGTGTGAGCTTGGAAAAACACTTGGGTTGTGAGAGTAATCCTTGTAAAACTCTTGTTTGGGTTGTGAGAGTAAGCCTTAAAAACTCCTTTAAAGGTTCTTGAGTGTAAGCCTTAGAAAAACACTTGTGAAGTTAGGTGTGAACTTGTGAAAACACCAAAGTTGGAAGTGAGCTTGTAAAAACTTCAAAGATTAGTGGAACCTTAACAAGTTGCTAAGGAAGTGGATGTAGGATTGAAGTAAAATCTGAACCACTATAAATCTTGTGTGTTCTTTCCTTCTTCATTACTCAACCATCTCTTAATTCCGCACTTCTATTTTGTTGAGTTTTTTAAATTGTCATTATTTCTTGAGGAAACCAATTCACCCCCCCCCTCTTGGTTGCCATCTTGGGACAACAATTGGTATCAGAACCTGAGATTTCTTAAACTTAATTGTGAAATCTGATCCACTATGGCAACTTCTTCTTCATCAAGCTCTCATGGAAATCTTAACACTATTCTTAGACCCTACTTTGATGGAACTGATTATTCATACTGGAAACACAAAATGTATTTGTTTCTAGACAGTGAAGGGATTAAACTATGGGATTTCGTGGAAAGTGAGTGGAAACCTCCCACTTATGAAGTTGACGGTATTCAAGTTCCACTTTCCAAAGCATAATGGTCAGCTAGCAATGTCAAAGATCGATTCAAGAACAATAGAGCCGCTTCCATCTTGATCAATTCCATTTCAAGAGAAGAAGGTGGAAGAGTTCAACATTTAACTTGTGCACATTGCATTTGGAAAACACTCAAAAGCTACCATGAAGGTACGACTCAAGTGAGATTTACCAAGAAACAAATGCATGTCCATGAGTACGAGCTATTCAAGATGAAACCAAATGAAAATGTCACCGACATGACCAATCGCTTGCTTGCTATTGTCAATGAACTAAAGAAGTATGGCAAGGTATATGATCAAGGTGATGTAAACAGTAAAATCTTGAGAGCCCTAAGAGCTAGAAAGAACTTTGAATCAAAAGTATCATCCATAGAAGAAGCTCATGATCTCAGCACATTAAGAACCGACGAGCTAGTTGGTAAACTACTCACATTTGAGCTACACAGTGAGAAAGAAGAAGATCAAGGTGAAAAAGAAAAGAGAAAACCAATTGCACTCAAAGCAATCAAAGAAGTTGAGAGCTCAAGCAATGAAGGTACTGATGATGAAGATGAAATGGCAATGTTCTCAAAAAGAATCAATGAATGGAAAAGGAAGAAAATATTACAAGAAAACAAAGGTACACCTCCAAAATTGTCCTTCAAAGATAAAGAAAAGAAAAATGAGGTAAAATGCTATGAATGTGGAAAAAATGGTCACATTAAATCGGATTGCTTCAAATTAAAGAACAAAAAGAAATGGGATAAAGAAAAGAAAAAGTCTCTCAAAGCCACATGGGATGACTCTTCTTCAAGTGGAGAAGAAGAAGAAGAAGGAATTGCAAATCTGTGTCTCATGGCTATTGAAGATGACTCCAATGAGGTAAGTGCTCAATCCTTTGATCTAGTAGCACATAATGATACAAATGATATAGATGATAGTGATTTGATTGAGCACATGAACTTTAAAATAGAAAAATATTTTTCTAAAATGATGCTTTATAAAGAGAAAAACTCTAAGTTAGAAAAAGATTTTATATGCTTAAAGAACTCTACCTTAGAATTGAAAACCTCAAATGAACACTTGATGAATACGATAGGAGAGTTAAATAAAAACTCACATGACTTAGAAAAGGTGATTAAAGAAAATGAAACATTGAAGCATGAGCTAAAAGAACTAAAAGAATCAATTTCCAAATTTCATAAAGGAAAGGAAGCATTAAATACATTATTAATAACCAAAGATCACCTTCCTTAAAGTATGGATTAGGATTCAATGGCTCAACCAACATTGCACCAAGTAAACCAACATTTGTAAAAGCATCTACAATTGAAATTTCTGATGATCATATCAAAGATGCTTGCACCAAGTCTAAAAGTACCAAAAGTACTTCTTATGGTTTGCTAGGAGAAAAAGCCAAAAATAATTATGCATTGTTGTTCACTAAACTTGCACAAAAGAAATCACATACTTGTAGCTGCATGCATAATACGTTAAATACAAAATGAAAAATGCAGAAGTATAGAATGCCATGGCAATGCAGATATTGCATGAAATTTGGACACAAAAATTTCTATTGTTATATAAGAAAGGCTCATTTCAATTTAGAAGGTACTTTTACTACTAACAATCAAGGACCCAACTTCATGTGGGTACCTAAAAGAAGATGATCACTATTGCCTTACAGGTATGCCTAAAATCTACTATCAACGAAAGCACATGGCTTGTGGATAGTGGATGCTCAAGGCATATGACTGGGAATGCAAAGCTCTTTACAAGTATTACCTATAAACATGGAGGTAATGTAACTTTTGGAAACAATGCTAAAGGTAAAATTCTTGGTGTTGGCTCCATTGGTTCTATTGGTAAGGATTTAATTGAAGATGTATGGCTTGTTGATGGTTTGAAACATAACTTACTAAGTGTTAGTCAACTTTGTGATAAAGCATACTTTGTCAATTTTGATTCCAAGGTATGCAAAATCACAAATTCAAATGATATTATCATATTTAAGGGTACTAGAACAAACAACACTTATAATATCAACATTCATTCAAATCATATATGTTTAATGTCCACTAATAATGATGCATGATTATGGCATAGAAGACTAGGACATGCTGGTATGGATCAATTGAAATATATTTGTAATGAAAACTTAGTTGATGGCTTACCTAAGATAGAATATGATAAAGACAGGATTTGTGAACCTTGTCAACATGGTAAGCAACACAAAAGCTCATTTAAAACAAAGAGTGTTATAAGCACCTCTAGACCTTTAGAGCTCATTCATTTGGATTTGTTTGGACCAAATAGAGTCACAAGCTTAGGAGGCAAATCATATGCATTTGTTCTTGTTGATGACTACTCTAGATTCACATGGGTTAATTTCTTAGCTCAAAAGAATGAAGCCTTTAATTACTTCAAAACGTTTGCAAAATGAGTTCAAAATGAAAAAGGATAAGTGATCACATCTATTAGAAGTGATCATGGCAAAGAATTTGAGAATGAAAATTTTGAAGGCTTTTGCAATGAACTTGGCATTTCACATAATTTTTCTGCTCCTAGAACTCCACAGCAAAATGGTGTAGTTGAAAGGAAAAATAGAACTTTAATTGAAATGGCTAGGACAATGCTCAATGAATATGATTTACCATCTTATTTTTGGGCAGAAGCCATTAATACAGCTTGTTACATTGCAAATCGTGTTTACAAAAGGCATTTAACTAATAAAACTTCTTATGAGCTATGGAATGGAAGAATACCCAGAATTGGATATTTTAGAGTATTCGGATGCAAATGCTTCATATTGAATACCAAGGATAATCTTGGAAATTTTTCATCCAAATCAGATGAAGGCATATTCCTAGGATATTCATCATATAGCAAAGCATATAGGGTATTTAACATGAAAACTCTAGTTATAGAAGAATCAATGCATGTTGTATTTGATGAATCATCTAATCGTGATCAAAAGAAAGGTATTGCTTTCAATGACCCTGCAGGTACTCTTGAACCTCTTGAATCTATTGATGCTCCAAAGATCAATCAGCATGAACTTGAAGAAAAGACTTAAGATCTACCTAAGGATTGGCAATACAAGAAAGACCATCCTAAGGAACTCATCATTGGAGAAACATCTAAGGGAGTAATTACTAGATCTAAAACTAATCATATAGATGTTAATTTTGCTTTTGTGTCTCAAATTGAGCCAAAGACTATTGAGGAGGCTTTAAATGATGAAAATTGGATAACTGCAATGCAAGATGAACTTAATTAATTTGAAAGAAATAATGTTTGGCAACTTACTCCTAGACCTACAGATCACTCTATAATAGGATGCAAATGGGTCTATAGGAATAAGCTTGATGAAAATGGTCACATTATTAGAAATAAAGCAAGATTGGTAGCCAAAGGCTATAATCAAGAAGAAGGTATTGACTATGATGAAACCTTTGCCCCCGTAGCCAGATTAGAAGCTATTAGAATATTACTTGCTTTTGCATGTCATATGAACTTTAAGATTTTTCAAATGGATGTTAAAAGTGCATTTCTAAACGGACTTATAAGTGAAGAAGTTTATGTAGAACAACCTCCTGGTTTTGAAAACTACAAATTTTCTGATCATGTTTTCAAACTTACCAAAGCTTTATATGGATTGAAACAAGCACCTAGAGCTTGGTATGATAAACTTAGTGCATATTTGCTTGAAAATGGTTTTTCAAAAGGAAAAGTAGACACAACTCTTTTTGTTAAAAAGGACAAGCATAACATTTTGATTGTACAAATTTATGTGAATGACATAATATTTGGAGCTACTAATGAAGCCTTGTGCAAAGAATTTGCTACTTGTATGACTAGGGAATTTAAAATGAGCATGATGGGTGAACTCAAGTTCTTCCTTGGACTGCAAGTCAAGCAATGTGAAGATGGGATCTTCATTAACCAATCCAAATATACAAAGGAACTCATCAAGAAATTTGGAATGGATGGCTGCAAAACTAGCAAAACTCCCATGAGCACATCCTTGAAATTAGGTAAAGATGAAAATGGTAAAGCAGTAGATGAGAAGAAATATCGAGGTATAATCTGATCACTACTTTACTTAACCGCTTCTAGGCCTGATATAATGTATAGTTATGTCTTTGTGCTAGATTTCAAACTAGTCCTAAAGAATCACACTTGAATGCCACTAAGAGAATTTTGAAATATTTGAGTGGTACAATGCATTTAGGACTTTGGTATCCTAAAAACACATCATTTCATATCATAGGCTTTTCAGATGCAGATTATGCTGGTAGTATTTTAGATAGAAAGAGCACTACAGGAGCATGTCACTTTCTTAGTAATTTTCTAGTTTCTTGGCATAGTAAGAAACAAGCATCGACTGCTTTATCCACAACGGAAGTCGAATATGTTGCAGCATGTTTTTGTTGCACACAAGTATTATGGATGAAACAACAATTGCCTGACTATGGTAAAGTATTTAACAATATCTCCATTAAATGTGACAACACTAGTGCTATCAATTTGTCTAAAAATCCTATCCAACACTCTAGATCCAAACATATAGATATTAGACATCATTTCTTGAGAGAAAATGTACAAAATCAGAATATAATCCTAGAATTTATAGATACACAAAATCAACTTGCTGATATCTTCACAAAACCCTTGAATGAAGATAGACTTAACTTCATTAAACTCAATTTAGGAATGATTGATGGAATCACTTTGAATTAATTAAAACTTTTGCCTTTTAATAAAGTTTCTTTGTGCATATATGTATATTTCTGCCTAAACATTAGAAATATCCTCCATCTTTCCTTGAATCTTTCAATTTTAAGTCAGTCGCGTTCGCTCCAGTGTCCTTTCGCGATCGCTATCTTGTCTGCCAGATTCACTCAAACAAATTACTCTGTGCGCGGTCGAGAAAATTTATGCGCGGGCGTAATAATTTGAACAGTTTCGACCGTTACAGATAGATTCTTCACCCGCGAGCGTACTGATCTTGATAATGGTCGCTAGACCGAATTTCGCGATCGTACCCTGTTGAATCTGTGACCTCACTCTGTACACTCTGCTCGAAATTTTGTAACCGTTGGCTGTGTGACAGGTCGAAACTCTTAACTTTCAACAGTCATAAACGGCTATTTTCTTAATTTCATCTATTTAAGAGTATGTTACATCAGTTTCTTTGATATTTTGCTTATTAAAACATACAAACTTCCCTCTGAATCTCTAAAATCTTCTCAAAATCATCTGTTTCTCAATCACCCTCTGTTTTCCAGTTCTCTTCTGTTTTTCTGTTCTGATGGCTCCCAAAAAGAAAACCACTTCCAAAATAAAAGAACAAGCAAAGAGAGTTCCAGGAATCACAATAAGAGAACCCATAGTTGATCCTCCATCTCCTCCACAGTCTAGAAGAGGTGAGAAAATTCACAAACCTCACCACCAAACTTCTGAGGAAGATGTTAGGTATGATATGTTGAAGAGAAAGAAGGTTGAAGGAACCAAATCTCCTTTTGGTGGGATGCTTTCTGCCCTAAATATCAAGGATGAGATTGAGAGATTACTAGATGTCCTTGGATGGAGAAAATATGTATTTCCAGAAGAGGTAGGTTATTCCAGTTTAAGCAAGGAATTTCTAATGTCTTTCCAAATAGAAAAGAGTGATAACTCTGCACTAGGATGGTATGGGGTTAGGTTTAAACTCTTTGATCAATACCAATCCTTAACCCTAGAAGATTTTGGCAACATTTGGAACTTTCCTACTGATGGTATAACCTCCTACAATGATCAAATCTTCTCAAACCAAACTCTCTCTAAATTCTGGCAAGAAATTTCTGTGGAAACTTCTTTTGAAAAGGAATCAAAAGCCAGACACATCAAATCTCTCACCCATTGGATGCTCCATAGGATTATCACCTACACCATCCATCAAAGAGCAGATGGGAATGAAAAAGGTAACCAAAAGAGACCTCATCTTTTTATATGCTTTCACCCACAACATTCAAATGAACACAACCAAGTTCTTAATTGACATCCTCTATCATCATGCTGTTACAAGAACTGGAACCTTCTTCCTATCCTCACAAATTACTCAAATAGCTAGGCACCTGAACCTGCTAAATGATTTGAACTTAGCTACTTTGAGAAACCCTTTCAATCTTGCCTCTAGTGCCATCACTATTGACTACTTAGAGCATGCTGGATGTGTAAGGAAGATTGAAGGTACATATGTATACTATTTTGGCAAGAAAGGAGTTATGGACAGACAAAAGAAAAGGCCAAGGTATACAATTGAGGAAGAGGGAGACTCTGTGGAAGTTGCTGTGGAATTACCTCCAAAAGCTGCTTCATCCAAAGCTACTCAAGAAACCACTTCATCCTCTACACAACTTATCCTCAATGCTATCAAATCTCTCTCCAGGAAACTCTCTAGGTTTAAGAAAAGTGTCTCCAAGAGATTCCATCACTTGAACAAGAGAATTGACCTTATATCTCACATGCACCATGACCTCTATGATATGCAAGGAAAACTGGACTTGCCTCAATGCAATCTTGAAGATTGGGATATAAGTGATCATACTCAAAGCCTTCCTGAAGAAGAAGAGTCAATAAGCACTAGCTCTACCTCTTTTGCTTCTCAAGATAAAGGAAAAGCTCCTTTAATAGAAGAAGAGATAGATGAGGATGATGAATCTGAATAGTATATTTAAGATGTTTAGTTTCAGTAGTTTACATCTTCATTTTGTGTTATGCTTTGATTTGTTTGTTGCTTTACTTATATCTTTGTACTTTCTTCTACCTTATAATAAATATAATGTTTAGTATCTTTATTTGTTTAATAGTTTATGTAATGTTTGTTGCTTTATTGCTTTTAATAGTTTATGCAATGGGAAAAATGTTTTGCTTATGACAAAGGGGGAGAAAATAGTACACAAATTGGAATGATTGGAATTCAATGCACCAAGATAATCAAATCAAATAATTTCAAATGCACCTAGATAGACTTAACCATGATTCATGCATATGTTAAGGGGGAGCATTTTAGTTTGTTTTAAAATCATTCAATTTGAATTGTCAAAGTCAAAATGGGGGAGATTGTTAGACAAATGATCTCAATTTTGATCCTTGACAACTCAAATTGAATGATCCATTTAACTTTTGTTTGGAGAATCTTGTTGCAGACTTAGGTTACTTCAAATAAAGCTGAACAGAACACTTCTAGCGGTCACACCAAAGATGAATACGACCGTACCATTCAATTACAGGATGAAACCTTATCACAGTAGGTTTCGCGGTCATAAGCCCGACCTCAGTCGCGACCGCGCCTAAAGAAGAGCGACCGTCCCAATTTATGGACGATCGCTAACCAAGGAACTCAAATCATTCTTATCACAGTAAGGTTCGTGGTGAAGAGGACGGCCGCTCTACCAATTCAAGAAGAATTTGCTTAAAGAGACAGCAGTGTTCGCGTCCTCAGGTGCGTCAAGAAGTTCAACGCGAGAACCTCAATTTGACCTCGAGATGCTACCTAGGGCGACCGCGATATTCAAATTATGGGGGACATCTCTTCTGCCCTGTCAGAGAATGCCACGTGACATGACCGTTATAAATCCACTTCAACATTCAAAAAGGGCGACCGCACCTTGGTGATGCGCGACCGTCCCGACAACCACAGCATGGGCAAGATTCCAGCTGCAGAGCACTCAAATTCGACCATTGAAGCTTTTTTAAATACAGCGACCGCACCTTGTCCAAGGACGACTGCATGAGATATGAGCGCGACCATCCTTGTATGAAAGACGACCGCTAAATGCTTCGGATAGTTTAAGTAAAGAAGGTCTAAGCTGCCAAGACTTCATTCTCACTATCAATAACGGCTAGTAAGACCACATTGGCTATAAATACAGTGCTTCTATGAGAAAAAATATATATATATATAGAGACAAGAAGCAAGAAATCAGATTTTGATAGCCAAGCAACAAATTTTCTTTTACTTAAACTTACATTTGAATTGTAATGAATGTTGGGTGTTAGCATTGAAAACAACATTGTATAAGTTTGAGTGTGAGCTTGGAAAAACACTTGGGTTGTGAGAGTAATCCTTGTAAAACTCTTGTTTGGGTTGTGAGAGTAAGCCTTAAAAACTCCTTTAAAGGTTCTTGAGTGTAAGCCTTAGAAAAACACTTGTGAAGTTAGGTGTGAACTTGTGAAAACACCAAAGTTGGAAGTGAGCTTGTAAAAACTTCAAAGATTAGTGGAACCTTAACAAGTTGTTAAGGAAGTGGATGTAGGATTGAATTAAAATCCGAACCACTATAAATCTTGTGTGTTCTTTCCTTCTTCATTACTCAACCATCTCTTAATTCCGCACTTCTATTTTGTTGAGTTTTTTAAATTGTCATTATTTCTTGAGAAAACCAATTCACCCCCCCCCTCTTGGTTGCCATCTTGGGACAACAATCTTAATTAAACAATATTTATTTTAGGATTTAGTTTTTTAATTAAAAAATAAAAAATAATAACAATAAATAAATAAATAAAAATAAAAATTGACGACGAAAAATCGCCGACGAAAAATTTCGTTACCGAAAAGGGGGTCGGACGAAATGGCCAAAGCCATTTCGCCTGCAGATTTTTCCTACAGGCAAAATGGCCTGCAAGAAATTTCCCCCCCCCCTCGCTCGCAGGTTCCCGTAGCAACCTTTTTGCCAGCAAAATTTTTCCGCAGCAGTTTTTTTGGCTAGCAAAATTTTTCCGACGCAATTTTTTCTGAAACCAAATTCAATTTGGTTTCGGTTTCCTTTTCTTAATTAATGTTAGATTCCATGAGCAATTAAGATTAATCACCAAAATCATCTATAAATAGGACTAAAAAACAATTTATCATGGATTTATTTAATTTATCATGGATGGATGTTTATTTTATATTTTGATTGATATCTTTGGTGAATGATTTATTTATTATGAATGGTTATTTACTTTTATTGATTTATTTAGATTTCCAAATATTGTAAGAGGTATGTTTCCACTTGGTGGGTTCCTCATTAGTTAAATATCATGTAATTTAAATTTCTTTTATGTTTTAGATCAATGTAAAGGACATGTTTCTACCTTTCAGTGGGTGTCCTATTTAGGCATGGATGATGTAAGGACATGTTTCTATCTTCGGATGTGTGTCCATTTATTTGTTTTGTTTGGACATTGCTTTGATTTTTAATATATCGATGCTTTATTTTAAATATTATGTGTAATATGGATAATATTATTATATTTAAGAATTTTATAATATTAAGACCTGTAAAGGAGGCCGGTTCTAATGAACTGGGCATTGTGGGGTTGCTGGGCCATTTCTCACCTTCCCCACACGTACCCAACTTTTCAAACCCATTATGGGGTTGGAGATTCCTTAGGAATCAAGTCATCCACCCCTTTCTTTTTCCTGGCCCGTCCGGATGGCGACTTCATTTTCTCCGGACCTAGGTCCGTATTCTCTAAGGCCCCGAGCCTAAACAGTGCCAAAGTCGTAAGAACCATTCCACCAGGAGTGGGGGTAAAAATCCCCACTCACAAACATTCTAGGTCTAAACATATAGATATTACACATCATTTCATAAGGGATAATGTATTTTAGAATTCATTGATATACATAATCAACTTGATGATATCTTTATAAAAGCTTTTAATGAAGATAGACTAAACTTCATTAAGCATAACTTAGGTATGATTGATGGAAGTTCATTGAATGAATAATTGTTGTAGTACGTCAATTTTGATATGTTTGTAACAATTTATCATCATTTAAAACACTTAATTTTGATCATACATTATTCATACCAAACCTATCTTATTTGTTTCTTTCTATTCTTTTTTCTTTGTTCAGCGCGGTCATCATACTAGGAATCCACTGGATAGGTTCATTTGAGATGATCTTTCATCTAGCAGTCAGGCAGAGATGATGGACGGGTGTGAGAATTTCAAATGTCACGACCATTACAAGCTTTCTCTCAGGTAGTGATGTGCGTCACTTTATAACGGTTGTGCCATTGCTTTTAGCGAGTGTCCATATGCCAAAAGGCGATCGCACCTTGTACACTGGTAAAATTTTTTAATCATTGGCAGTGTGTCAAGTAGCATTTTTCCAATTTTGAACAGCCATAAACGGCTTTTTTCCCCATAATTTCTCCGTTTAAGGCCATTTAACTTCAGTTACATACTTCTTTAATCATTCTTAGCATAAAAACTTCCCTCTAAAATAAAATCATCTAAAACCCATGTCTTTATATAACATACTATGTTTTTTAGTTTCTTTCATCTCTCTTACACCAAATGGCCCTAAAGAAGAAAATTTCATCCAAGGGAAAGGGAAAGGGGAAGAACCTTTTGGTTTTGTCATTAGGGAACCACAAGAGGCACCTCCTTCTCCTTCACCATCTAGAAGAGGTGAGAAAATCCACAAACCTCATCACCAAACCACAGAAAAAGACATTAGGTATGCCATGCTCAAAAGGAAAAAGATGAAAGGAACCAAAAGCCCATTTGGAGGTATGCTTATTGCCCTCAACATCAAGGAAGAAATTGATAGATTGCTTGATGTTCTTGGGTGGAGAAGATTTGTTTTTCTTTAAGAGGTAGGTCACCCTAGCCTTAGTAAGGAGTTTCTGATGTCTCTTCAAATTAAGAAGAGTGCAAATTCAGCCCTAGAATTGTATGTGATTAGATTTTAGTTGTTTGATCAATATCATGCCTTAACCCTATAAGATTTTGGTAAGATTTGGGACTTTCCTTTAGGTGGAGCCACTTCCTAAAATGACATTGCCTTCTCCAACAAAACCATTTCTACCTTTTGCCAAGAAATTTCATTGGAGAAATCCTTTGAAAAAGAATCCAAGGCTAGACATATTAAATCCCTCACACATTAGATGCTACATAGAATCATTACTTGTACAATCCATCAAAGGGCTAATGGAAATGAGAAAGTCACCAAAAGGGACTTGATCTTCCTATATGCCTTTACCCACAACATTCCCATAAACACACCAAAATTTTTAATTGACACCCTCTATGATTATGCTATTACAAGGTAAGGAACCTTCTTTCTTTCCTCCCACATTACCCATATATCTAGAAATTTAAACTTGTTAAATGATCTTAACCTAGCCACCTTGAGGAATCCATTTGTGTCATCACCATAGAATACTTAGAGCATACTAGATGTGTTAGGAAGATTGATTGTTCTTATGTCTACTTTTTTTGGCAAGAAGGGTGTGGTGGATAGACATAAGAAGAGGCCAAGGTATACCATAGAAGGAGAAGGAGAATCTATGGACGTTGTTGTGGAGTTGCCTTACAAAGCTTCAACCTCCAAACCCAACAAAGTCAGCTTTTCGACCAAACTTATCCTTAGAGCTATCAAATCTCTCTCCAATAAGCTTTCTCACTTCAAAAGGGATCTATCTAAGAGGTTGAAGCAATGGAACAATAAGATTGACCTTATATCCCATATGAACCATGATCTTTATTACATGCAAGACAAAATGGAGTTGCCTCAATGTGATTTAAAAGAATGGGATGTAAGTGATCATGAAGAGAGCCCCTTTGAAGAAGAATCCTTAGGAGATGACATTAGCACTATCTCCAGCAGTAGTGTACATGCTCCTCTTAACAAGGGAAAGGCCCCTATGGAAGAAGAAGAGCATGAAGAAGAAGAAGAGTATGATTAGCTTGTCCATTATTATTTTTTGCTTTTTGTTATGTCTTATGTTTTCCTTTTTGTGTTTTCTTCAATGTCTATGTACCTCATTTTGTATTAATGAACATTTTAGTATTTGCTTTATTAGTATCTTTACTTTTCTTTCTCTTTTTGCCTTTGTCAAAGGGGAGAAGAAATAACATGATATTGATATGCCATATGCGAATAATAAGATGCAATTCAAAGATGATCAATTGGCTAAAAGGAAGAACAATTAAAATGATTAATTGAAACAAATCACCTTAGATAATGCATACATTTAGGGGGAGATTAAGAAAACTTAAAAGCCACAAGTAGTTAACCTAAATATAAAGATTGTTATTATTTTGCTTATCCTTTATCATCATTCCATTTGATTGCCAAAGTCAAAAAGGGGGAGATTATTTGCAAAATAATCTCAATTTTGATCTTTGACACTTAAATTGAATGATGCATTTAACATGTTTGTAAGACACCTATTGCAAGAATAGGTTGCTCAACATATTTCCAGAATAGCGCAAAAGGTACGATCATTACAAACCTAAGGACGACTGTGAGCGGGGATTTTTGCCCCCACTCCCGGTGGAATGGTTCTTGCGACTTCGGCACTATTTAGGCTCGGGGCCTTAGAGAACACGGACCTAAGTCTGGAGAAAATGAATTCGCCACCCGGACGGGCCGAAAAAAAAAGAAAGGGGTGGATGACTCGATTCCTAAGGAATCCCCAATCCCTTAATGGGTTCGGAAAGTTGGGTACGTGTGGGGAAGGTGAGAAATTGCCCAACACCCCCACAACGCCCGGTTCATTGGAACCGGCCTCCTTTACAGGTCTTAATATTAGAAAATTCTTAAATATAACAACATTATCCATATTACACACAATAATTAAAAGAAAGCATCATTATATTAAAATCAAAGCAATATCCAATCAAAGCAAATAAATGGACACCCATCCAAGGATGGAAACATGTCCTTACATCACATGCCTAGATAGGACACCCACCAAAAGGTAGAAACATGCCCTTTACATAAGTTCTAAAATATAAAAGCAAATTAAATTACATGATGTTTAACTAATGAGGTACCCACCAAGTGGAAACATACCTCTTATAACATTTGGAAATCTAAATTAATTGATAAGAATAAATAATCATTCATCATAAATAAATCATTCATCAAAGCTATTAATCAAAATATAAAATAAACATCCATCCATGATAAATTAAATAAATCAAGTATTGAAATTAAATAAATTAAAGCACAAGAGATAAATCAAAGCATAATCAAGTATAGAATTAAATAAAGCAAATAAAAGTCCAATTATAGCTACTGTGACTTTTTATGGAATTAAAATAGATTAGGGTTTTATGTTTTAAAAGGTTGGTAAGACTCTTTGATTAACTAAATTAATATTTGAATGGTGAAATCATGAAACTAGGGTTTTAGACACTTTAAAATACTTTTGATTTGTGGTTTTAAATGGTGATTTCAAGCTACTGTGTAATTTTAAAATATTTATATTTTTTATGGTTTTTAATGTTTGAAAGGATTAGGACTTAGAAAAAATTAAGATTTAAGGTTTTAAAGGAGTTAAATTTTAATATTTTAGATTTAGAAGTTGAATTAGGGTTTTAGTGTTTTAGAATTTGGGTCTCGGGTGATGAATTTGAATTACGGTTTAGAAAAATAATTTGATGATTTCATGAGATTTTATAAGGTTAAACCAAACAAATTAAAGTTTTTATAAATAAAAAAGATTTATATAATTGGAAAAAGTATTTTAGGGTTTTTTTTTATAAGAAACAGAATATGTTTTAAGAGTTTACATAATTTGGAAAGTAAATTGGAGTTTTGGGGTTTTGAAGAAATAAAATTAATAACTTTAAATTCTTTGGGAAATAAAGCAATGGATTAATGTTTCTAACTTTAAGCAAAAAGGTGGATTGAATTCTGGGAATTTTGAATTAAAAGAACAAAGGAAAATTTAGCTACTGTATAAAAAAAACAAAGAATTTAATACATACCTTTTTTTATGATTCCTCCAAAAATAATTCTTCTTGGATGAACAAGCTCCAAAGATAAACCTTTTTTGCCTTTGTATTGCTTAAATCTTGTTTCTGCTCCTTAAAAATCAATTGAATTCAATTATTGCTTTTTCCACTTCACTTTCGGATTCAAATTCTCAAAGCTCCTGTGAAATTTTTCCTCCCCCAATTTGGTTGCCTTTGGTCCTTATTTATAGAGGTCTTTCTATGTATATTTCTTATTATTCACGGCAAGTAATATTAATAAGAAAAGGAAACCAAAACCTAATTAAATTAGGTTTCTGAAATTTTGCATCGAAAAAAATTGCGCTGCCGAAAAAAATTGCCGCAGGAAAAAATGCGCTGGCAAAAAAATTCTGCAGCAGGAAACTGCGGCAGTGGGATCTCAGTGGGCCTGCGGGTGACTCGCCCGTAGGAAATTCCTGCGGGAGAGCTATTTCACCCGCAGAAAATAGAAAAACTATTTCGCCCGCAGGAACTTCCTGCGGGCGAAATGCCCACGGGCCCGCGCGACGATTTTTTCCTCGCCGATTTTTTCGACTCCGATTTTTATTTTTATTTTTATTTTTTACTTTTATTTTGTTCATTTTTATTTTTTAATAGTAAAAATTAGATACTAAAGCAAAAATTATTTAATAAAAATTATTTTGGACCAATTTAGACAATAAAAATCATTTTAGACTAAATAAAACATATTGGACCGTATTGGGTCAAAAATTAAGGGTCTACAATTTTCCCCCTGCTTGAATGATCTGAAACCTTAGTGAAAGAGAGTGAAAAGCAATAAGACTTAATTTTTGAGGTTTTGGGCTCTGGACCCGAGAGATTTGGACACTCGATCCTAAACTAGACTTGGATACTCGATCCTATCTGGATTCGGATACTCGATCCTAAACTGAATTTGGATACTCGATCCTAACTGGATTTGTATACTCGATCCTAAACAAGATTAGGATACTCGATCCTAAATTAGATTTGGATACTCGATCCTAAACTGGATTTGGATACTCGATCCTAACTGGATTTAGATCCTAAACTGGATTTGGATACTTGATCCTAAATCTGATTTGGATACTCGATCCTAAGACTGGATTTGGATACTCGATCCTAAATTGGATTGGGATACTCGATCCTAAGACTGGATTTGGATACTCGATCCTAAATTGGATTGGGATACTTGATCCTAAACTGGATTCGGATACTCGATCCTAAATTGGATTGGGATACTTGATCCTAAACTGGATTCAGATACTCGATCCTAATTGGGTTAGGACACTCAATCCTAAATTGGACTTGGGATACTCGATCCTAAATTGGCTTTGGATGCTCGATCCTAACTGGATTGGGATAATCGATCTTAACTGGATTTGGATACTCGATCCTAACTGGATTCAATTACTCGATCTTAAACTGGATTTGGACACTCGATCCTAAATCTGATTTGGATACTCGATCCTAAACTGGATTTGGATACTTAATCCTAAATTGGATTGGGATACTCGATCCTAAATTGGATTGGGATACTCGATCCTAACTTGATTTGGATACTCGATCCTTACTTGGATTTGGATACTCGTTCCTAAACTTGATTGGGATACTCGATCCTAACTAGATTTGGATACTCGATCCTAAATCAGATTCGGATACTTGATCCTAACTTGGATTCAGATACTTGATCCTAAACTTGATTGGGATACTCGATCTTAACCTTGGTACTTTGACTTGAGATTTGAATTGATTTTGATTTAATTTGGGTACTTGGACCCGAGATTAGATTTGATTTGGGTACTTGGACCTGAGAATGGGTGCTTAGACCCGAGATTGAGTTTGACTGGCCTTTTATCATTTGAGAAATCTGACTGCTCCAGTTATTCTATGCATTATGGTTTTTCACCTTCAAAATGGATCTTCATCCTTTGAGATCGGGTCTTCATCCTTGAAAATGAATCTTCATCTTTTGACATCGGTTCTTCTCCCTTGCAAATGGATCTTCATCCTTTGAGATTGGGTCTTTACCCTTGAAACATGGGTCTTTATCCATTGGAGGTCGGGTCTTTACCCTGGCTTCAGCTCTTTTAGCTGGATTAGTCTTTTGTCTTTTGCATCTTCATTCTTTTGAGAGTTCTAATGTTCCATTCTTTTGTTCTTCCTTTTTGCAAAGAATTAGCTATTTTTAATTGGACCTTATATCCTCTCCTTACCCCCCTGTGTGGCAAAATATTTGTAAGTGATTTTAAAAATATTTGGTATATAAACTAAAAAAATTGAAAAGGAGAAACTTTGCCGCCTGTGTAGGCTC
This sequence comes from Garcia nutans, assembly GCA_947685225.1. Classification (NCBI taxonomy): domain Eukaryota; kingdom Viridiplantae; phylum Streptophyta; class Magnoliopsida; order Malpighiales; family Euphorbiaceae; genus Garcia; species Garcia nutans. Next base: position 27,023,415 of record CANTUV010000044.1, read on the forward strand.
AAACCAAATATTTTATCCATGCAAGCTTTGATTGATGTTTTTGCCATCTAGTTCTTCGCACAAGCACGTATTTCTTCTCTTTGCAAATTTACTAGAGCTTTCTCAAGCAATGGGCTTTCCATGCCCCCTTGATTCAATATCTTCTTTAGATTCTTTAATTCGCAGGGTGTTTGTTGTTCATTTTGCCAAAGAATAGACAACACAAGAAAAAAAAGTGATATGCGATATGCTCATGTGTGCATGATATGCATGAATAATACTTACAGTCATTCCATCGACTCACAGACCGAGGTGATTAGCTGAAGTGTTCTCATTGGTTCCTTTTTGACGCTCGTTCAAGTCTCGCATTGGAATGATCGAAAGCTTTGCATTTGTCGCTTTTATCTTCAAGATGTTGAAAACATGAGTGGTAGAGACCCCAAGTAGTAGATTCAAGGATACATCCATAGCATGTCGGCTGATAGCTTCTTCATGACCTTGCCAATAATCATTTCCTTTACCCAATGTGTCCTTTGGAGGTTCAACATACTTCCCTTAACTTGAAGGTTTTGTATGATAAAAACATTTTTTATTTGATTTTTTGAATTTTAATTTTGTAATCAAATGTTAGCTTTGCCAAATTAATGTCAATGTACCTCAGGACTTGATTTTCCAAATTAACACATCTATAACATGACAACCCTAGTTACCGTACTAAACTCGGGAATCATTTCTATTTAAGCAAGAACTGTTGCACTTCAGATAGGCACATACACATTACTTGGCCAAAGGTCTCATTTGAGTTTAAATATTGTCTATCTCATATGCATGCTTATCCAAACTATCTCCACTAATAGACTCTACCTACCAAGAGAGATCAACAGGTCTTTTATAGGCTTGAAACGGGGTCTATAAGGGACACAGGTTAAAGTGAAGGCCATTTTAAGATTGGAGTTGGTGTGACACAATGGACAAATCCTCACACTATAAATTTCTTGTTTGAATTTTAGGCAACTTGGAGGCAATCTTTCTAGACTCCAAATTCTTTCCGTCTTCTTGGCATTAATCTGGATCTTGATTAGGATAGTCTTTGCCCGTGCAAAAAGTTTAAGACCCAAACCTGTTTCTTTTCTTCTTTTCCCTTTTCTTTCCACTTTATTTTTCTTACTCTTCCCTCTTCTTTCTCTTTATTTTCCTTACTCTTCCCTTTCTTTGAGCATTTTATTATTTTGTCCTTCTTCCGTGCAGGACTGTTAAGTACAGAACTTTCAAGAACTTAATGGTCTTTCTCCTTTTCTTTGATTTTGATTGAATCTTTGTTTAGGTCGAACTAATTCAAGTCAAACTGTCCAAGTGGAAGCCTTTTACTGCTTAGGTAAAAGAGAACTCAGTTGGCTTTCTGAACCACCTTTTTAGGTTTTCTTTTCTTGTTTTTTTTTTTCTCTTTTTTCATTTCTTCTTCCTTTTTTCTTTTTCTTTCTTTCTTTCCTTTTTTTTTGGTTCTAGCTCAAACAGAGTCATCTTGTTTGTACCAACTTGGGCTCCCAATAATGGATGAGTGGAGCAACATACATCTCCTTTAGTAGGGATAAATCATTTGTTACTCTGATGTTGATGTTGTCTTGATATATTGGAGATAGTAAGTAAACTTCAACTACCCTTATGGTTTTGAGAACATCAACTACCCTTATAGTCTTGAAAACATTAACTACCCTCATGGTCTTGAGAACTTCAACTACCCTTATGGTCTTGAGAACTTCAACTACCCTTATGTTCTCAAGAACTTCAACTACCCTTATGGTCTTGAGAACTTCAACTATCTTCATAATCTTGAGAATTTCAACTATCCTCCTAATCTTGACTAATCATTGCTTTCTTTGATCTTCTTGTCTCTTCACCTTAGTGATCATAAGACTTGTCAAAAGTATCACAATAGCTCAGGGTAGGTTGTTGGGGTTATATGCCAATGAAAAGATAGTTAAAATTTTATGAAGGCTCAAAGGGACAACTAGAGATTGATATTTAATAAGGTGGATACTAGTTGTTGGCTAATCAAACAATGCCTAGATCATTTCTCTCTTAAATAAGCAAAGTTCAATTTCGCCTCGAAAGTTTGTTAAATCATGTTCTAAGACTGACTTGGACCTAGACAAAGGTAATTATGCAGGAGCCCTCTCTAAGTAAGCATACACAACTCGATGCTATAGAGAAATTCCCTTATCTAGTAAAGTCATTCGAGTCATGATGCATAAATATATTAATTCATGAATTATCAAGCTAGATTCCTCATCGGTTGAGCACCAAAATGAACAAAGACCAACAAAATTTTTGATAAAAGTAATTTATTCAAATAAATTTAAATTTGAAAAACACGATAGTTCCAAAATATTAAAGAAAGTAAAATTGAAAAGTAACATTCAAGCTAAGGAAAGTTTGTTGAATTGGAGTCAAAGATACTCCATTCATTTAGGCATATCGAGGGTAAGGATTTTTTCCATCATTAAGGATCATGGCTTCATCATCCATAGTTAATCTAAACTTGTTTAGTAGTACATCATCTTTAGCAGCTTCTCTATCCATATCATGATGAGATGACAAGATAAAACTCTTTATGAGGGTTGCAAGCGGTGGCGCCCTTCCAATTTTATGCAGAGGCTTATTCTTAGTATTGAGCTTATCAGGCTCAGGCAACTTCCCACTATCAATCAAATCTTAGATTTTGGGCCTTAAGTGAACACATTTATCTGTCTCATGCCCTTGCATTTGATGGAATTGACAGAAAACCTTGGCATCAAAATTTGATGGTAGAGGCTTATGTAGAGGCCGAGGTGCTAATAGTTGTAGCAAATCCATCTTCATTAAATTTTCTAACATCTTTGACAAAGGCTCCCCCAAGTTTGAACATTTACACTTCTTTGTTGGCTTAGTTGTTGCATTTTTCTCAACACCTCCTCTTTCCCTTTGACTTTGCCCACTAGGGTGATAGCCGCTCTTATTGCTCCACTTAGATAGCACATGGTTCGGTTGGTCTTGTAGAATAGGGATTGATCTCTCATTTTTCATTCAATCTCTATCAGTAGACATGTTCCTTGTTAATGCTGCCTTTTCCTTCTTTCTTATGTCAATGGGAGATGCCTCATTAGCATTGTTGACGATCTCTAGAATTTGAATCAACTGGATATTCATAATTTCAACCAATTGATCTTGTAGCTCGGCCATCCTAGCTTTGACAACTTCATCGATTATATCCCTTAGCTAGTTTGCATCCATCCTTCCAATGAGGCACTTGAATAAAAAATTAGTGCTGTAGGTGATATCGTTGTATGCTCTTGAATTGCTGTACCTCAGGTCTATGAGTCATAAAGGATCAATGATATGAGATGCAAATGTATGTATGTATGCAAACAACAAACAAGGATAATTAGGACGTTCCTTCCAACCTTATAACATTCACACATGAATGGCGTGTCTCTTTTCCTAGGTATATGGTTAACAAAATACCAACATGAGGTATCTTGCTTTCGAATAATTCCCTCGGACATTTCAACCAATAGTTATATTTTCAAAAATGGAAATCAATCCATGATAATTCCTATTAATTAGGTTTTAATCCATTCAACCAATTATAGTAGCTTTTATGCTATATTATATTAAAACGAAATTAAGAGGTTTATCATAAATATATTTCTCACTTTAAAAAAAAGGGGAACTAATGGTTCATGCCAAAAACAAGCCCATGGTTAATTTATTCTTAGTGTAAACTAGTCCCACAATTGATTTTTGGTATTTCATAATTGACCTAAATATTTTTGCAAGCTCTTTGTAAGAAAAGATTGGGTGAAAACAATTTTGTTTCAAAGCCCATTATCAAAAGATTTTAGAAAAATAGATTTTGGGCTTAGTATTTGGGCCATAGGCCAAAGAATTTTTGATTTGTTTTTTAGAAAAAGCCTTATGTCCAAAGACCATCTTGAAAAGTTTTGAAAATAGCTTTGGTCTCTTGGATTTTAAAGAAAAGTTTGTTTTGAGCTTACAATATACTTAGGTCATATTAGAAAAAGAACAAACCAAATAAGCCATGATTTAGGCCAAGATAAACCAACCATAGTCAAACAACATGCATTTGGGGTAAAACCTAAGGAAAGTAACTAGGCTAATTACATGAGCTTTAGTCTTTGGGTAAAAAGGCTTAGGTTCCCATAGCAAGTATATACCAAATGGTACTAGGCTATGAGTGGTTATGCCATGCTCGATCTCCACACCTTGAGTGAAAGTATGGTATCCCTTACATAACATAACACGGGTAACACGGGCGTCCTAACTCACGCACACCATGCAATCTAAGATGATGCAATGGATAATATCATTATAAGAAAGAATAGAATAATATAAAGACCAATGGAATCAACTTCTCTTATCCACAGTGGAGTCGCCACTGTGAGTGGGGAATTTTGCCCCCACTCTCGGTGGAATGGTTCTTGCGACTTCGAAACTGTTTAGGCTCGGGGCCTTAGAGAACACGGATCTATGTCCAGAGAAAATGAAGTTGCCACTCAAACGGGCCGGAAAAAAAGAAAGGGGTGGATGACTCGATTCCTAAGGAATCCCTAACCCCTTAATGGGTTCGAAAAGTTGGGTACGTGTGGGGAAGGTGAGAAATGGCCCAGCACCCCCACAGCCCGGTTCATTGGAACCGACCTCCTTTACAGGTCTTAATATTAGAAAATTCTTAACTATAACAACATTATCCATATTACACACAATAATTAAAAGAAAGCATCATTATACTAAAATCAAAGCAATGTCCAAACAAAGCAAATAAATGGACACCCATCCAAGGATGGAAACATGTTCTTACATCATATGCCTAGATAGGACACCCACCAAAAGGTAGAAACATTCCCTTTACATAGGTTCTAAAATAAAAAAGCAAATTAAATTACTTGATGTTTAACTAATGAGGTACCCACCAAGTGGAAACATACCTCTTACAACATTTGGAAATCTAAATTAATTGATAAGAATAAATAATCATTCATCATAAATAAATCATTCATCAAAGCTATTAATCAAAATATAAAATAAACATCCATCCATGATAAATTAAATAAATCAAGTATTGAAATTAAATAAATTAAAGCACAAGAGATAAATCAAAGCATAATCAAGTATAGAATTAAATAAAGCAAATAAAAGTCCAATTATAGCTACTGTGACTTTTTATGGAATTAAAATAGATTAGGGTTTTATGTTTTAAAAGGTTGGTAAGACTCTTTGATTAACTAAATTAATATTTGAATGGTGAAATCATGAAACTAGGGTTTTAGACACTTTAAAATACTTTTGATTTGTGGTTTTAAATGGTGATTTCAAGCTACTGTGTAATTTTAAAATATTTATATATTTACGGTTTTTTAATGTTTTAAAGGATTAGGGCTTAGAAAAAATTAAGATTTAAGGTTTTAAAGGAGTTAAAGTTTAATATTTTAAGTTTAAAAGTTGAATTAGGGTTTTAGTGTTTTAGAATTTGGGTCTCGGGTGATGAATTTGAATTAGGGTTTAGAAATACAATTTGATGATTTCATGAGATTTTATAAGTTTAAACCAAACAAATTAAAGTTTTTATAAATAAAAAAGATTTATATAATTGGAAAAAGTATTTTAGGGTTTTTTTATGAGAAACAGAATATGTTTTAAGAGTTTACATAATTTGGAAAGTAAATTGGAGTTTTGGGGTTTTGAAGAAATAAAATTAATAACTTTAAATTCTTTGGGAAAAAAAGCAACAGATTAATGTTTCTAACTTTGAGCAAAAAGGTGGATTGAATTCTGGGAATTTTGAATTAAAAGAACAAAGGAAAATTTAGCTACTTTATAAAAAAAAACAAAGAATTTAATACATACCTTTTTTTTATGATTCCTCCAAAAATAATTCTTCTTGGACGAACAAGCTCCAAAGACAAACCTTTTTTGCCTTTGAATTGCTTAAATCATGTTTCTGCTCCTTAAAAATCAATTGAATTCAATTATTGCTTTTTCCACTTCACTTTCGGATTCAAATTCTCAAAGCTCCTGTGAAATTTTTCCTCCCCCAATTTGGTTGACTTTGGTCCTTATTTATAGAGGTCTTTTTATGTATATTCCTTATTATTCACGGCAAGTAATATTAATAAGAAAAGGAAACCAAAACCTAATTAAATTAGGTTTCAAAAATTTTGCATCGGAAAAAATTGAGCTGCCGAAAAAAATTGCCGCAGGAAAAAATGCGCTGGCAAAAAAATTCTGCTGCAGGAAACTACGGCAGTGGGATCTCGGTGGGCCTGCGGACGAAATAGAAAATATATTTCGCTTGCAGGAAAATCCTACGAGCGAAATAGAAAAACTATTCTATTTCGCCCGCAGGAATTTCCTGTGGGCGAAATAGTTTGGGCTATTTCGGCCACAACAAATTCCTGCGGACGAAATGCCCACGGGCCTATGCGACGATTTTTTCGTTGCCGATTTTTCCAACTCCGATTTTTATTTATTTGTTTATTTTTATTTTTTATTAATAAAAATTAGATACTAAAGCAAAAATTATTTAATAAAAATTATTTTGGACCAATTTAGACAACAAAATCATTTTAAACTAAATAAAACATATTGGACCGGATTGGGTCAAAATTAAGGGTCTACAACGACCGCCCCTAATGATTTGAAGAACAAGTTGAGTCACAGTATGGTACGTGGTCAGAATCTTAACCTAAGGCACAACCCCGAGATAATATCAGCGATCATTCATTTATTGGAATGATTGTGCCTCAAGTGACCAAATCTCCAACATTCATAGTGGAGAATGTAGTGACAAGCACGGTCTGAAGAGCGGTCTCTCTGTTCCTCATCGTGATCGTCCCTCCATTGTCATGATCATCCATCCATTTTAAGAGAAAATCATAAGGATTGGCAGTAGTGTTCGCGACCTTGGGTGCGATCAGGAGTTCAATGCAAGACACCCAATCCTACCACTATTTCAGTCCTAGTGCGGCCGCTACTTTCATATTTTGAAAAAAATTTTAATTTGTCTAATGAAAGAATGCCACGTGGAATGACCGTTGTAAACTCACTTTCAGATTCAAAAAGGGTGATCGCCCCTTCACCTTGGGCAACTGTTCCGATAGCCACAGCATGGGCAAGATTCCACCAGAAGAGCACTTACATTTGACCGTTGGAAAATTTTCAAAAAGAGCAACTGCCTCAAGCTTAAGGATGACCGTCCATTATGTTTGGGCGACCATCCTCTGTTCCAAGATGACCGCTACCTATTGATGTTTTCTATCAACACAAGGACTAGCCTACTAAAGCACATCACATGACTTATAACGGCTAGTTGGACCATATTGGCTATAAATACCCCCAAGAACCATCATGTTAAAGAGTAATCTATGATTGCAAAAGCCTAAGCAATATACTTTCTTTTCATCTATATTAATTAACAATTAAATTGTTAGAGTATTAGGTGTGAGCATTAAACAACAAATTGTAAGTTTGAGTGTGAGCTTATAAATTCTTAGGTTGTGAGTGTAAAATTGGGAAAACTCTTGTAAGGGTTGTGAGGATTGATCTCAAATTATTATAAAGTTTGGTGTGAGCTTGTTAAAAACACCAAGTTAGAGTTAAGATTGTAAAAAACTCAAGACTAGTAGAACCTTAACAATTTGTTAAGGAAGTAGATGTAGGATTGAGGTAATGATGGTTGCCGAATCCACCAAAAATAATATCCTGCTCTCCTACAAATAGAACTTGTAAATATGGTGAGAAGGGTCGAATCCCTAGAGACTAGATTGTCAAGAATAAACCAGAACTGAATTATAAAATTACAAATAACTAAAAAAATTAATTGGGGATTTGAAAACAGAATCGAAACTGAATAAAATTAAAGTAAAACAAGAAATTAATATTGGAACCTGAAATCAAAGAGATAAATTCAGCCAAGGTATACCACGATTCGGAGCTTATTATGATTGATCATTGATTCAAATAATAATCCTTAATTCCAAATTACATACAAGTTATAGTTAGGAAGAACGTCAACCTAACCAATCCTACCGTATTCTTAGGTTATTAAGATTTGATCTAATAATAACCCCTAATTAACTAGCAACCCTAAGTATGATGAAAGGTTTAACCGTTAACAACCTTAAAAACTAGTAGGACCTTGAGCTAACTAACAGAAACTACGAGCTTCCATTCAAATCAGATTATAATCTTTCTTAATACAACCTAAAAAGTTTTACCCAATTAGGTTTATATCAATTACCACTTTTATCGACCTAATTAAACAATTACGTATCCAATTAAGTAGAATGGTTATGAAGATTGCTATCAAACAATTAACGAGCCCTGTTAAATCATTCAATAGAATCAAACTAAGGGATGGATTTTCCCAAATAAATCACAAAAAGATTATAAATGTAAGAGAAATCAAAGAATTCGATTAAAAACTGTTCAATCTCACAATCATATTCAAGCTCCTACCTTTGATTAAACCTTGACTGAAAAAGGACGATTAGCCACGCATGGCTATTGAAGAAAACATCATAAAATTAATCAAAATTCTCTCAATCCCGTCACTATTCCAAGGGTGGCAAAAAGTGTCTTCTCAAAACCTAATTTTTAACTTATATATTCCTATAAGTGGGGCCAAACTAAATATATCACATAAAGACCCAAAACACAGTGTTTTTACATCTTTCTCCGCTCCAAAATAAGTATAAAACATGATTAAAACGTGTGGGCCAGCTATCCAATTAAATGCTACCCTTCAACAGCTCCTTTGCACTTAATCTTGCCCAAGAGTAAGGCCTCACAGTCTTGATTTACCACTCTGAAATTCCAGCAGTTGCATCCTCGCTCCAAAACTCTTCCATTATGCTCCTATTTGCTTCCTTTTCACCAAATCCAACATTTCCTAGCATAAAAATAATAAACCAAATTAAAACTCTATTTTAATCACAAATAATGACAATTTCAGCATAAAATTAGGAATAAGAACATGTTGGATTTGCATGTTATCAAATTTCCCCACACTTATCCCATGCTTGTCCTCAAGCATGATTCAAAGCTCAAAATAACATCTATTAGGATACCTCAGACCTCACCTCATAACTCAATCGAACACACACAAGTCCTCCAAACAACTCAACATCACAATTAAGAGTCCAACCATCAACATCATTCCAATGAATCTCAATTGAAAAAGGTTACACTAAGAACTCAAAAATCACGCACACATACCAATCGAAGTCTGAATCAATAAGCATTTAATCGAGCAATTCCCAAAAATATTAAAAACACATTTTCATAGCTTCATAATATTAAAAACAGGTGAACATCCATATCCTCTCCTCCAAATCTCCTCTCCACTAATGTAGGACAAACTGCTACCAAGGATCAATAGGTCTTTTATTCGGGTAAGGCTAGGGTGATGTTACAAATGAAAAGGATCCCGTAAAGGCTAAGAAGAATGAGAAAACAAGTCTTTTATATTTAAACTAATAGAGCAATGCACATACTAAACATGACTAATTTGACAATGACTCAATGATTAAACATGAAAACAATGAAAATAAACTAAAAATAAACAACTTTTTTTTTTGTTTTTTTTTTCATTCTCTCTTTTTTTATTATTATTTTTTATTATTTTATTATTTTTATTTTTTTCTTCCTTTTTTTTCTTTTTACTTTGAGCAATACGACTTGACTAATTACAATATAAATGCACAACTGAATAAATTAAAAGAAAATATAATTACATCGACTTCATATTTACAAAGCAACTAAGACTAGATAATTACCTTAATTACTAAGACACGAACTTTAGCATGCTCAAAAACAAACAATAAGTCTATAAGACCATTTTCTCATTAAAAGGGTGGTAGGCAAAAGGCTTTTGGTGTATATGGCTATATTGTGGGCTATGAAAAGAATTTTAAAGTACGCATTCAGCATACTTCGTGAGCTAGAAGGGGCTTAGAGAATGGTAACGCCTAAGATTGATAATAATATAAAGGATGATAACGTCAGCCAAAAGAGCGCCTAAATCATTTCCAATGTAAAGTCCATCCTAAAATATTTCGCCTCAAGGGAACGTGAAGGAGAGCTCTAGCATTCGTGAAGCTATCCTAAATTTTTGTTTAAGAAATTGCTCTCAAAAACACCTATCAAAAGAGACTAAGTTTCACAAAACAATTTATAGAATTCGAAGTGTAACAACTTGCAACCAAAACTCATAAACGCAAAGGTCAATCTCAAGTCGGGACCCTCGCTTACTAGTCTCGTCATCCAAAGTTCTCACATGTGTTCAACCGAGTTATAAAAGCAAAGTACTCCTCTCTAGACTTCCTAAAAGCTCTAAATCATATTCAAGGACACAATAAACCCATTGAGTAAATCCCAAAATCAGCATGTAGCATCAAGCAAACAAAAAATTTTACTTAAAATTTTCATAGGATAAGTGTCTTAACCTCTAACTCAACCTAGATATCTACATGGCAGCAGCAACATGTGATGCAAACAGAAGCATGTTCACAAAATACATTATGGCAGCAGCTCATTATAACCATGTAAAGTTCAAAAATATGCTGCCATAGACAAAAGCAAAAGAATAATCAGCAAAAACATAGCAAAAATGATGTCCAATTTCACAAATCACAGCAACAACATATATATATCCACCTCCCCACACTTACTCCTCACATTGTCCTCAATGTGGACACAAGGTAGAAAATGGAAAATAAGAGAAGAGTTAAAGAAACTGCCCTGTTTGGAGGAGTGACTACCAAACCTCAGTTGGAAGCATGATTAGGACGGCTATCTCCTAACTGTTCCAACAAAGTCTGTATCAACTCATTGTTGCGCTGCAACAGTTCAGTGTTATGCTGTAAAATAGCTTGCATTGCTGTTAGTTGCTGCTCTAGTAGCTGTATTCTAGCTGTTTGGTCATGCGTGGCAGCTGTAACAGGTGTAGAAGAGGCTGGGCCAGCATTGGCAGCAGCAGCAACTCGGGGATTCCTTGTTGTTGGCCCAGCTAACTGACCTGCAGGCATCAAAGAGACAACACCACCTTCCTCGTGGCGTAATAAGCGCATACAATCTAAACAAGCCAAGTCAAGAGGCTCCATACCACATGCAAGGTGCAAGTCATTATCTAATGCAATGAGGTTCTCATGCAATGCTATTTTCGTGACAACAAATCCTAATGACATTTGCCTCTTACCGCTTATGTTCTTTTTAAATTGGGTGGCCAACCAAAATCCTAGATTTACTCTCTTTTTCTCTACCATACACCATAAAATGAACAATTCAGACTTTGAAAGGACTGTGGGGTCATTGTTACAACCAAAAATGGAATAAGCAATGAACCTATGAATGTACCTAAGAGCACCACTTTGAAGAAGATAGGCTTTAGAATGCCCAGGGTTAAAAACCTCATGTTCAAGTGCAGTGAGTGCTCTAAATGCATTGATTTGGTCAAATTCATCTACATGATAATCACAATATGCATTTATGTAGTCATTGCTCAATATGCTATCATGTGTAACAAGGCCCAAAGCTAAATTCAAATCATTAATAGAGTAATGATGCATGCGTCCCATCAACCTAAAATGAATGGTGCCCAGAGTAGATATGCTGAAATTTTTCTTTTTATAGTCAAACTTGAATGTAGCATAAAACTCCCTAGTTAGTTCAGTGAAAGAAGGTAAGTCTAATGCAAAATATGCTTCCCAACCTATATTTGCAACCAATTCCTCAAATTCAGCATATAAATTCAGTTTTTCTAAAGTTGCAACATGTATAGATTTAGCAGGCATTATGAAGCGACTTTGGTAAAAATCATATCTTTTCCTATGTTCACGTTTTCTAAAGTGTAGATGGCCGTGAAGTGCCTCTGTAGCAGGCGGATAGGTACTCTTACCATTACAAATTCTTGCCTTTCTTCTCTTTTTAGGGGCTGGTTCTGCCACCTCTTGTTCCTCCTCACGAATGTCTTCAAAAATCCCCTCTGGTAGGCTATTTTAAGGGCTGTGAGGTGGCTGCTCAGGATCGGAATGCACTAGAGCTGATTCTTCTTCATTGTCTTCATCGAAAATCCCTTCTGGAAGGCTGTTTTGTGGAGTTGCAGGCTGGTGTGTTTCGTTGGAGTTCATTGGAGCTGCTACATGGTAGGAGGTTGAAACTTCCTCCGATTCTTGTATAGCGTGGGATGGGCTGTCTCGTTGCAGTTGGCGAGCTAATGAAATGTTGTGGTGTTGCAGAATGTCGATCATGTCCTCGATGATCTGGTATGGTAGACGTCCTATGGGTGGAGATCCTGGTGAGGAGGGTGCAACAGGTTCAGGTTGTGGGAGTAAAAGAATGGGTTGTGGTTCGGGCTGTGTCAGTGCAATCGACGCAGAAGCAGTGGGCTGCTTGCGCTTTTTAAATCTGGTCCGAGACATGTTTCAATGACCTTAGTGCACCTACAAAAACTGAAAAAAAACAAAACTGCAACCAAGGATAGAAATAAAATCTCACAATAGTGGAAACCAATCAACAGAATATCATGCCCTTGTGCTGGAAATTTATATTCAGATTTTATCAATTCAAAAATCAATTCCAGTAATTGTATAATAATGACAATCAATTAGTCACTTAAGGTTCACGGAAACATGCACTTGCAATGGCAACAATGCTCGATAACAGATGTAACAGAGATGTTAACTGACAACATAACAAGCTTACGCAAGAAGATTCATGAAATCTGAAATACCCAAATGGTAGTAATCAAAGTTTCAGTATAGTTAAAAAGAAACCCAGTTCTTAGTTCAAACAGAAAAGGAAAAATTTAGCATTCCTAAATAAGAATGCTACAATTTCCAAAATAACCAAATGCCATTAAAATTTTCAGCAAGCAGAATTAACTAGACTTCCCCTTACTTGGAATCAAAAGCACTCAGCACGTCAGAAACAAACATATACTTCATAATGTCGAACCAAACACTACCAAATCCCTAAGTCTTATTAACCAATCGTCTCAATGTTCAACAGAATTTCAGTTAAGAAACACTTCTCAAACTGTCAAAGCTCAATCGCACAATAGAATTAGAAGAGATTATTAAGAAAAGTGATAGAAAGCATACCTGAATGATGACAGGGAGAAGAAATTAGAAATAAGTGTAAAGTATGAAGTACAAACCTCAATTATAACAGCCGAAATCTAAATCAAGGGAAGAAATCGATTTCAGAACCAGAGAAGGTTTCGGATGGAGGCTCCAAATCGCAACTCGTGATTTTTGAAGAAGAGGGGAATCGCGATTGGGATGGTGTTGGTGAACAGATGGTGGACCAGAGGAGGGTTGGGTCTAGGCAGCGGAGTGGTACGGTCGGCCGGTGAAGGTTGAATGGCCGGTGAGGTGACGAGGGCGTTAGTGCGATTCGGATGGGGACGCAGCAGTGAGCTGCGATTTCTGGGTTTGTGATTTCTGGGTTTGAGAGGCTGCTGGATTTCCGATTGAGGGGCTGTTGGTGCGATTCGGATGGGGACTCAGCAGTGAGCTGCGATCGGAGCTGGTGATGGCGATCTAGGCTGAGGCGGCTGGAGATGTGGTGAACGGTATGGGGAGAATCGGTGGGCTGCGATGGGAGCTGAATCGGTTTTTGTGAGAAGGGGGAAAGTGATTTGTTTATTTTAACCCTTTTCTTAGCTGGAAAAAAAATAATTAAATAATTAAATAAATAAATATACTCACATGCTCAAATAAACCCACATATAAAAACAGAAGATTCAAAGTTATAAACCCCTTCTCATTTTTTTTACACGGTATAATATACTAAAACCCATTACTAGGTAAAATAACCATTAAAAACCCGTGCTTTGTTTAAAACCCAGAACTTTTACTGAGAAATTATCATCAAACCAAGGAGGAAGATGACACTGTAGACTAAAACAAAAATAAAAATAAACATGAAAATAAAATAAAATAAAATAAACTCAAGCAAAATTTAAATTTTGTGCTCATATTTAAACCTTCTCTGCACTTAAAATACCCAGAATGGTACCAGGAAGAAGACGACATTGTTCATGGCAATTTTTTTTTTTTGAAAAATAAAAACAAGTGCAAAAAATTCAAATAAAAAGAAAAAAAATCATAAAATTTATTAGGCTTGAACAAGCCTAGCTGGGTTGCCTCCCAAAAGCGCCCTTGTTTAATGTCTTAGGCTTGACGTTCTTGAACTTCTCAAGTCGACTTCCCTGGTTCCTCCAGCTTCAAATTCTCAGACTGAGGAATCTCCAAACCTTCATAAAACGGTTTCAAACGATGCCCGTTAACTTTGAAAATTTTATTAGTTTCAAGGCTTTGAATCTCCACTGCACCATGAGCAAACACATTAATAACAACAAATGGTCCAATCCATCTGGACCTTAGTTTACCAGGAAATAACTTCAATTTAGAATGAAAAAGTAGAACTTTTTGCCCAATTACAAAATTTTTCCTAGATATCATGCGATCATGGAAAGCTTTAGTCTTCTCTTTGTAAATTTTGGAACTTTCATAGGCCTCATTGCGAATTTCTTCAAGCTCCTGTAACTGCAATTTCCTTTGCTCTCCCGCTGCCTCCAGCTCCATATTACAGCGTTTAATAGCCCAAAATGCTCGGTGTTCCACTTCAACAGGCAAATGGCAAGGTTTTCCATAGACCAACCGATATGGAGACATGCCAGTGGGGGTTCTTGTAAGCTGTCCTATAAGCCCATACAGCATCTTCCAGCTTACTACTCCAATCTTTCCTATTGGGGTTCACTGTCTTTTCGAGGATGGACTTCACTTCTCTATTTGAAATTTCAGCTTGTCCACTCGTCTGCGGATGATAGGCTGTGGAGATACGATGTGTAACACCATATTTTCTGAAAAGATTCTCCATAACCTTGTTGCAAAAATGAGTTCCTCGATCACTTATAATCGCTCTTGGAATCCCAAATCTAGTAAAAATATGAGTCTTCACAAAATTCACCACCGTCTTAGCATCATCAGTCCGGGTTGCCTTAGCTCCAACCCATTTGGAAACATAGTCAACTGCCAATAAAATGTAGTTGTTTCCAGATGACGATGGGAATGGTCCCATGAAGTCTATACCCCATACATCGAATATCTCACACACTAAAATAGAGGTTAGGGGCATTTGATCTCGGCGACTCAAATTACCAGTCTTTTGACAATTCTCACAAGATTTGCAATGAACATATGAATCTCTAAACATGGTGGGCCAGTATAGTCCACTCTCCAAGATCTTGCGAACTGTCCTTTGAGGACCAAAGTGACCTCCACATGCCGATGAATGGCAGAATCTTAAAATGGACTGTACTTCCACATCCATAACACATCTTCTTATAACCTGGTCAAAACAAAACTTCCACAAATAAGGGTCATCCCAAACATAATACTTAGCATCCCTCTTGATCTTCTCCTTCTCAGCTCTTTTCAAATCTCCCAATAAAGTCCCAGCAACTAGATAGTTGACTATATCAGCATACCATGGAATGACTTTTTGGAAACTAAAAAGCCGCTCATCTGGGAAATCATCATCCAATTGCGTTGGCTTTTCATTTAAAACCAACCGACTAAGGTGATCAGCTACAAGATTCTCGGACCCCTTTTATCTCTAATCTCCATATTGAACTCTTAAAGCAAAAGGATCCAACGAATCAGCCTTGGCTTTGACTCCTTTTTCTTGATTAAGTACCTCAAGGCTGCATGGTCAGAAAACACTATCACCTTAGTTCCCAACAAATATGACCTGAACTTCTCTAATGCAAATACAATGGCCAAAAGCTCTTTCTCCTTGGTAGAGTAATTGCATTGGGCATTGTCCAAGGTCCTTGATGCATAGTATATAACATGGGGGTTCTTCTCAATCCGCTGCCCAAGAACAGCTCCTACCGCATAGTTACTCGCATCACACATGATCTCAAAAGGATAATTACAATTCGGTGGCTGGACTATTGGTGCAGAGATCAGCTTCTCTTTCAGCATATCAAATGCTTCTCTACACTCCTCTGTGAACTTGAATGGCACATCCTTTTGCAAAAGCTTGCAAAGTGGTTGGGCTATCTTTGAAAAATCCTTAATAAAGCGCCTGTAAAACCTGCATGGCCAAGAAAAGAACAAATCTCCCACACACTTGTGGGGTAAGGTAAGGATTTAATCACATCAATTTTTGCTTTATCAACCTCAGTGCCCTTAGATGAAACAATGTGTCCTAGAATCAAACCTTGATCTACCATAAAATGGCATTTTTCATAATTTAGCACCAGGTTTGACTCTATACACCTTTTCAAAACTTTCTCAAGATTAGATAGGCATTCATCAAAGCTATTACCATAAACGGTAAAGTCATCCATAAATACCTCTATTATTTCCTCTACAAAGTCTGAGAATATACTTACCATACACCTTTGGAACGTGGCTGGTGCGTTGCAAAGGCCGAACGGCATCCGTCGATAGGCGAATGTTCCAAAAGGGCAAGTGAAAGTCGTCTTTTCTGGTCCTCGGGTGCCACCGGTATTTGAAAGAAACCTAAAAAACCATCAAGACAACAATAATGACTACGGCCAGCCAATCTTTCCAACATTTGGTCAATAAAAGGAAGTGGGAAGTGGTCTTTTCTCATGGCTGCATTCAACTTCCTATAATCTATACACACTCTCCACCAATTTTAGACTCTTGTAGGCACTAACTCTCCTTCCGCATTCTCCACCACAGTAATTTCGGTCTTCTTTGGCACTACTTGCACCGGGCTCACCCACTTACTATCCGAAATTGGATAGATCATGCCAGCATCTAACAACTTCAGTATCTCCTTCTTCACCACCTCCATCATAGGTGGATTCAAACGTCTTTGAGCATCTCTTTTGGGCTTGCTGCCTTCTTCCTAAAGAATCCTATGCATGCAAGTCGATGGACTCAATCCTTTAATATCAGCTATTGTCCACCCTATTACCTCTTTAAACTCTTTAAGAACTCGAATCAAGCCTTCCTCTTCCATCTTGCTGAGTTTGTTGGAGATAATTACAGGTAATGTATCTCCATCTCCCAAAAACACGTACTTTAAATGGTCGGGTAGCGGCTTTAAGTCTAACTTTGGGGCTGCAAAACAGATGGTAAGATTTTCTTATGGTGGGAAGGCAAAATGGCACAGCTGTGGCCGTTCTTGAAGGGCTGATTTGCCTCCAATTCTCCTACAATTTCCTGCACTTTTTCATCAAGTAAGAAAACTTCCTCAAGCTTTTTAATGTTGTCCATATTAATATCCCTGCAAAGCACCAAATCAAGCTCATCAATAGCATCTAATTCAAAAACTTCTTGTGCTAAGGGGTCAATTACATCAATACAGCTTATATTAGACACATCACATGGATACTTCATAGCCTCATAAACATTAAATTGGACTTTCTCACCATCAAACTCCATAGATAATGTTCCTTCATAAGCATCTATTTTTGTTCTTGCAGTGTGAAGGAAAGGTCTCCCAAGCAACAAATCAGCTGTATTCGAGGATTTATCATCCTCCATATTAAGCACATAAAAATCAGCTGGAAAAATTAAATCACCTACCTAGACCAAGACATCCTCTAGCAAACCCAGGGGGTAGACAATAGACCTGTCTGCCAATTGAATAACAATGTGTGTTTCTTTCAAGGGGCTACCCTTGAAAGATGAGTAAATAGATAAAGGCATGACATTTATAGAAGCTCCTAAGTCACACATAGCTCTCTTAATTCCTACATTGCCTATCTTACAAGGAATAGCAAACATACCTCGATCCTTGCATTTTTTTGGGAAGCTCCTTTCTTTGAATCATGGTTGTTGTCCCAAGATGGCAACCAAGAGGGGGGGGGTGAATTGGTTTCGTCAAGAAATAATGACAATTTAAAAAACTCAACAAACAAGAAATGCGGAATAGAGAGTTGGTTGAGTAATGGAGGAAGGTAAGAACACACAAGATTTATAGTGGTTCGGATTTACTTCAATCCTACATCCACTTCCTTAACAACTTGTTAAGGTTCCACTAGTCTTTGAAGTTTTCACAAGCTCACTTCCAACTTTACAAGTGTTTTTCTTAGGCTCACACTTACAACCCACACAAGAGTTTTACAAGGCTCACTCTCTCAACCTAAGTGTTTCCCAAGCTTACACTCAAACTTATACAATGGTGTTTTCAATGCTAACACCTAACATTCATAACAATTCAAATACAAGTTTAAGCAAAAGGAAATTTGTTGCTTGGCTATGAAAATCTTTTCTCAATAATGTTATTCTTTTTGTTTTCTCATGGAAACATTGTATTTATAGCCAATGTGGTCTTACTAGCCGTTATTGCTGTTTAGAATAAAGTCTTGGCAGATTAGACCTTCTTTACTTAAACTGTCCGAAGCACTTAGCGGTCGCCCTTCATACAAGGATGGTCGCTCTCATGCTTCACGCGGTCGTCCTTTTAACCAGGGACGGTCGCTACTTTTGAAAAAGTTCAACGGTCGAATTTTAGTGCTCTACAGCAGGAATCTTGCCCATGATGTTTTTGTCGGACCGTTTCTTGCCCATGCTGTGTTTGTCGGGACGGTCGCGCATCACAAAGTGCGGTCGCCCTTTTTTGAATACTGAAGTGGGATTACAACGGTCATGTCACGTGTCACTTTCTGACAGAGCAAAAGAGATGTCCGCCATAATTTGAATCTTCGCGGTCGCCCTTGGTAGGTTTTCGCGGTCGAACTCACATTCTCGCGTCGAACTTCTGGACGCACCTGAGGACGCGAACACTACTGTCTCTTTGAGCAATTTCTTCTTGAATTGTTGGGCGGTCGCGACTATAAATGAGCGGTCGCTAAAGTGGTAAGCGAGGTCGAATCATTCACCGTTCTTGTCACCGCGAACCTTACTGTGATTGTAATGATTTAAGTTCCTTGAGTAGCGGTCGGGCAAATATTAGGACGGTCGCTATTATGTATGAGCGGTCGCGACTATGGTCGAACTTCTGACCGCGAAACCTACTGTGACAAGGTTTCATTCTGTAATTGCATGGAGCGGTCGTTTTCAGTTGAGGTGCGACCGCTATACTTGTTCTGTTCACCTTTAATTGAAGCAACCTAATCCTGCAACAAGCTTTCTCAAACACAAGTTAAATAGATCATCCATTTGAGTTGTCAAGGATCAAAATTAAGATCATTTGTCTAACAATCTCCCCCATTTTGACTTTGACAATTCAAATGGAATGATGAGAAAAATAATAAGTCTAAAATACTCCCCCTTAACATATGCAACAATCATCGTTAAGAGCATTGTGATTAATAGTTTATCTTGGTGCAAAGGTTATTGTTTGATGCAAACATTTCTCCCCCATAAACATTTCTCCCCTATTGCAAATATTCAACATTATTGTTCTTATTCTTGTTTTCCCATTTTTGTATACTGTTACTTGGTTCATTCCACTTGGTTCATTCCATTTTGGTATTGTTCTCCCCCATTGGCATAGGCAAAATGAAACAAATGTTAAAACAAGCATATAAAAGTGCAAACAATGAAAGGGAATATAAACATTATATATATGAAAGTGGAGGAAAGTAACTGTAACGGTCGAAACTATTCAAATTGGTGCGGCCGCGCACAAATTTTCTCGACCGCGCTCAGAGTCATTAGTTTGAATGAAACTGACAGACAGGATAGCGACCGCTGAAGAATACTGGAGCGACCGCTACATACTTAAAAATGAAAGATTCAAGGAAAGGTGGAAAATATTTCTATTGTGTTAAGAAACATTAAATTCATGCACATAGAAACCTTATTGATAGGCAAAAGTTTTAATTAATTCAAAGTGATTCCATCAATCATTCCTAAATTGAGTTTAATGAAGTTAAGTCTATCTTCATTCAAGGGTTTTGTAAAAACATCAGCAAGTTGATTTTGTGTATCTATAAATTCTAAGATTATGTTCTGATTTTGTACATTTTCTCTTAAGAAATGATGTCTAATATCTATGTGTTTGGATCTAGAATGTTGGATAGGATTCTTAGACAAATTGATAGCACTAGTGTTGTCACATTTAATGGAAATATTGTTAAAAACCTTACCATAGTCAAGCAATTGTTGTTTTATCCATAATACTTGTGTGCAACAAAAACATGCTGCAACATACTCAGCTTCCGTTGTGGATAAAGCAACCGATGCTTGTTTCTTACTATGCCAAGAAACTAGACAATTACCAAGAAAGTGACATGCTCCTGTAGTGCTTTTCCTATCTAAGATGCTACCAGCATAATCTGCATCTGAAAATCCTATAATATGAAATGATGTGTTTTTAGGATACCAAAGTCCTAAGTGCATTGTACCACTCAAATATTTCAAGATTCTCTTAGTGGCATTCAAGTGTGATTCTTTAGGACAAGTTTGAAATCTAGCACAAAGACATACACTATACATTATATCAGGTCTAGATGCGGTTAAGTAAAGTAGTGATCCGATGATACCTCGATATTTCTTCTCATCTACTGCTTTACCATTTTCATCTTTACCTAATTTCAAGGATGTGCTCATAGGAGTTTTGCTAGTTTTGCAGCCATCCATTCCAAATTTCTTGATGAGTTCTTTTGTATATTTGGATTGGTTGATGAAGATCCCATCTTTACATTGCTTGACTTGCAGTCCAAGGAAGAATTTGAGTTCTCCCATCATGCTCATTTCAAATTCCCTAGTCATACAAGAAGCAAATTCTTTGCACAAGGTTTCATTAGTAGCTCCAAATATTATGTCATCCACGTAAATTTGTACAATCAAAATGTTATGCTTATCCTTTTTAACAAAAAGAGTTGTGTCTACTTTTCCTTTTGCAAAACCATTTTCAAGTAAATATGCACTAAGTTTATCATACCAAGCTCTAGGTGCTTGCTTTAATCCATATAAAGCTTTGGTAAGTTTGAAAACATGATCAGGAAATTTGTAGTTTTCAAAACCAGGAGGTTGTTCAACATAAACTTCTTCATTTATGAGTCCATTTAGAAATGCACTTTTAACATCCATTTGATAAAGCTTAAAATTCATATGACATGCAAAAGCAAGTAATATTCTAATAGCTTCTAATCTGGCTACTGGAGCAAAGGTTTCATCATAGTCAATACCTTCTTCTTGATTATAACCTTTGGCTACCAATCTTGCTTTATTTCTAATAATGTGACCATTTTCATCAAGCTTATTCCTATAAATCCATTTGCATCCTATTATAGAATGATCTATAGGTCTAGGAGTAAGTTGCCAAACATTATTTCTTTCAAATTGATTAAGTTCATCATGCATTGCAGTTATCCAATTTTCATCATTTAAAGCTTCCTCAATAGTTTTTGGTTCAATTTGAGAAACAAAAGCAACATTAACATCAACATGATTAATTTTAGATCTAGTAATTACTCCCTTTGATGTTTCTCCAATGATGAGTTCCTTTGGATGATCTTTCTTGTATTGCCAATCCTTAGGTAGATCTTGAGTCTCTTCTTCAAGTTGATTGATCTTTGGAGCATCAATAGATTCAAGAGGTTCAAGAGTACCTGCAGGGTCATTGAAAGTAATACCTTTCTTTTGATCAAGTTTGGATGATTCATCAAATACAACATGCATTGATTCTTCTATAACTAGAGTTTTCATATTAAATACTCTATATGCTTTGCTATATGATGAATATCCTAAGAATATGCCTTCATCTGATTTGGATGAGAATTTTCCAAGATTATCCTTGGTATTCAATATGAAGCATTTGCATCCAAATACTCTAAAATATCCAATTCTGGGTATTCTTCCATTCCATAGCTCATAAGAAGTTTTATTAGTTAAATGCCTTTTATAAACACGGTTTGCAATGTAGCAAGCTGTATTAACGGCTTCTGCCCAAAAATAAGATGGTAAATCATATTCATTGAGCATTGTTCTAGCCATTTCAATTAATGTTCTATTTTTCCTTTCAACTACACCATTTTGCTGTGGAGTTCTAGGAGCAGAAAAATTATGTGAAATGCCAAGTTCATTGCAAAATCTTTCAAAATTTTCATTTTCAAATTCTTTGCCATGATCACTTCTAATAGATGTGATCACATATCCTTTTTCATTTTGAACTCTTTTTGCAAATGTTTTGAAGCAATTAAAGGCTTCATTCTTTTGAGCTAAGAAATTAACCCATGTGAATCTAGAGTAATCATCAACAAGAACAAATGCATATGATTTGCCTCCTAAGCTTGTAACTCTATTTGGTCCAAATAAATCCAAATGAATGAGCTCTAAAGGTCTAGAGGTGCTTATAACACTTTTTGATTTAAATGAGCTTTTATGTTGCTTACCATGTTGACAAGGTTCACAAATCCTATCTTTATCATATTTTATCTTAGGTAAGCCATCAACTAGGTTCTCATTGCAAATATATTTCAATTGATCCATACCAGCATGTCCTAGTCTTCTATGCCATAACCATGCATCATTATTAGTAGACATTAAACATGTATGATTTGAATGTATGCTGACATTATAAGTGTTGTTTGTTCTAGTGCCTTTAAATATGATAATACCATTTGAATTCGTGATCTTGCATTCTTTGGAATCAAACTTGACAAAGTATGCTTTATCACAAAGTTGACTAACACTTAGCAGGTTATGTTTCAAACCATCAACAAGCCATACATCTTCAATTAAATCCTTACCAATAGAACCAATGGAGCCAACACCAAGAATTTTACCTTTAGCATTGTTTCCAAAAGTTATGTTACCTCCATGTTTATAGGTAATACTTGTAAAGAGCTTTGCGTTTCCAGTCATATGCCTTGAGCATCCACTATCCACAAGCCATGTGCTTTCATTGGTAGTAGATTTTAGGCATACCTGCAAGCCAATTGTGATCATCCTTTTTTAGGTACCCACATATAGTTGGGTCCTTGATGGTTAGTAGAAAGAGTGTTTTCTAACTTGAGATGAGCCTTTCTTATATAACAGGAAAAATTTTTGTGTCCAAATTTCATGCAATATGTGCATTGCCATGGTATTCTTTGCTTCTGCATTTTTCTTTTTGCATTATACATACAACTACAAGTATGTGATTTCTTTTGTACAAGTTTAGTGAACAACAATGCATAATTATCTTTAGCTTTATTTCCTAGTGAACCATAAGAAGTTCTTTTAGACTTGGTGCAAGCATCTTTGATATGAACATTAGAAATTCCAATTGTAGATGCTTTCACAAATGTTGGTTTGCTAGGTGCAATGTTGGTTGAGCCATTGAATCCTAATCCATATTTCAAGGAAGGTGATCTTTGATTATTAATTAATGTGTTCAATGCTTCCTTTCCTTTATGAAATCTGGAAATTGATTCTTTTAGTTCTTTTAGTTCATGCTTCAATGCCTCATTCTCTTTAATCACTTTTTCTAAGTCATGTGAGCTTTTATTTAATTCTCCTATTGTATTCATCAAATGTTCATTTGAGGTTTTCAATTCTAAGGTAGAGTTCTTTAAGCATATAAAATCCTTTTCTAACTTAGAGTTTTTCTCTTTATAGAGCATCATTTTGGAGAAATATTTTTCTATTTTAGAATTCATGTGCTCAATCAAGTCACTATCATCTATATCATTTATATCATCATGTGCTACAAGATCAAAGGATTGAGTACTTACCTCATTGGAGTCATCTTCAATAGCCATGAGACAAAGATTTGCAATTCCTTCCTCCTCTTCTTCTTCACTTGAGGAAGAGTCATCCCATGTGGCTTTGAGAGACTTTTTCTTTTCTTTATCCCATTTCCTTTTGTTCTTTAATTTGTAGCAGTCTGATTTGATGTGACCAGTTTTTCCACATTCATAGCACTTTACCTCATTTTTCTTTTCTTTATCTTTGAAGGAGAATTTTGGAGGTGTACCTTTGTTTGCTTGTAATCTTTTCTTCCTTTTCCATTCATTGATTCTTTTTGAGAACATTGCCATTTCATCTTCATCATCAGTACCTTCATTGCTTGAGCTCTCAGCTTCTTTGATTGCTTTGAGTGCAATTGGTTTTCTCTTTTCTTTCTCACCTTGATCTTCTTCTTTTTCACTGTGCAGCTCAAAAGTGAGTAATTTACCAACTAGCTCGTCGGTTCTTAATGTGCTGAGATCATGAGCTTCTTCTATGGATGATACTTTGGATTCAAAGTTCTTTCTAGCTCTTAGGGCTCTCAAGATTTTACTGTTTACATCACCTTGATCATATACCTTGCCATACTTTTTTAGTTCATTGACAATAGCAAGCAAACGATTTGTCATGTCGGTGACATTTTCATTTGGTTTCATCTTGAATAGCTCATACTCATGAACATGCATTTGTTTCTTGGTAAATCTTACTTAAGTTGTACCTTCATGGTAGTTTTCAAGTGTTTTCCAAATACAATGTGCACAAGTTAAATGTTGAACTCTTCCACCTTCTTCTCTTGAAATGGAGTTCATCAAGATGGAAGCAGCTCTATTGTTCTTGAATCGATCTCTGATATTGCTAGTTGACCATTGAGCTTTGGGAAGTGGAACTTGAATACCGTCAACCTCATGAGTAGGAGATTTCCACTCATTTTCCACGAAATCCCATAGTTCAATCCCTTCACTGTCTAGAAACAAATACATTTTGTGTTTCCAGTATGAGTAATCCGTTCCATCAAAGTAAGGTCTAAGAATAGAGTTAAGATTTCCATGAGAGCTTGATGAAGAAGAAGTTGCCATTGTGGATCAGATTTCACAATTAAGTTTAAGAAATCTCAGGGCTCTGATACCAATTGTTGTCCCAAGATGGCAACCAAGAGGGGGGGGGGTGAATTGGTTTCGTCAAGAAATAATGACAATTTAAAAAACTCAACAAACAAGAAATGCGGAATAGAGAGTTGGTTGAGTAATGGAGGAAGGTAAGAACACACAAGATTTATAGTGGTTCGGATTTACTTCAATCCTACATCCACTTCCTTAACAACTTGTTAAGGTTCCACTAGTCTTTGAAGTTTTCACAAGCTCACTTCCAACTTTACAAGTGTTTTTCTTAGGCTCACACTTACAACCCACACAAGAGTTTTACAAGGCTCACTCTCTCAACCTAAGTGTTTCCCAAGCTTACACTCAAACTTATACAATGGTGTTTTCAATGCTAACACCTAACATTCATAACAATTCAAATACAAGTTTAAGCAAAAGGAAATTTGTTGCTTGGCTATGAAAATCTTTTCTCAATAATGTTATTCTTTTTGTTTTCTCATGGAAACATTGTATTTATAGCCAATGTGGTCTTACTAGCCGTTATTGCTGTTTAGAATAAAGTCTTGGCAGATTAGACCTTCTTTACTTAAACTGTCCGAAGCACTTAGCGGTCGCCCTTCATACAAGGATGGTCGCTCTCATGCTTCACGCGGTCGTCCTTTTAACCAGGGACGGTCGCTACTTTTGAAAAAGTTCAACGGTCGAATTTTAGTGCTCTACAGCAGGAATCTTGCCCATGATGTTTTTGTCGGACCGTTTCTTGCCCATGCTGTGTTTGTCGGGACGGTCGCGCATCACAAAGTGCGGTCGCCCTTTTTTGAATACTGAAGTGGGATTACAACGGTCATGTCACGTGTCACTTTCTGACAGAGCAAAAGAGATGTCCGCCATAATTTGAATCTTCGCGGTCGCCCTTGGTAGGTTTTCGCGGTCGAACTCACATTCTCGCGTCGAACTTCTGGACGCACCTGAGGACGCGAACACTACTGTCTCTTTGAGCAATTTCTTCTTGAATTGTTGGGCGGTCGCGACTATAAATGAGCGGTCGCTAAAGTGGTAAGCGAGGTCGAATCATTCACCGTTCTTGTCACCGCGAACCTTACTGTGATTGTAATGATTTAAGTTCCTTGAGTAGCGGTCGGGCAAATATTAGGACGGTCGCTATTATGTATGAGCGGTCGCGACTATGGTCGAACTTCTGACCGCGAAACCTACTGTGACAAGGTTTCATTCTGTAATTGCATGGAGCGGTCGTTTTCAGTTGAGGTGCGACCGCTATACTTGTTCTGTTCACCTTTAATTGAAGCAACCTAATCCTGCAACAAGCTTTCTCAAACACAAGTTAAATAGATCATCCATTTGAGTTGTCAAGGATCAAAATTAAGATCATTTGTCTAACAATGGCAGAGCAAACTTCACTCATCTCCACCTTCTCTACACTATCTAGCTTTCTCTTGTTGGTACAAAGTTCCTTGAGAAACTTCTCATACTGGGGTATTTGCTTTATGGCATCAAGCAATGGAATGTTCACCTCCACCTTACGGAAAGTCTCCAAAATATCCTTCTCCTCACTTTCTCTTCTTGTCTTAGCCAATCTCTCCGGGAAAGGGGGCTGGATAGTATAAGTTCCAGGCTGTTCAACTTCAGATTGCTTGGAGGCCTCATTTTGCTCAATTTCCACCTCTTTTTCAGCCTCTTTCTTGGACTCACTTCTGCCTTTCTTTAGGGCTGGTGTATCTAGCTCTTTACCGCTTCTCAAAGTGATTGCACTTAGATTTTCTTTTGGATTTACAACTGTTTGAGAGGGTAACTTTCCTTGATTCTCCAACCTGCTCACGGAAGAGGCAAGCTGGCTGACTTGGGTCTCCAAGTTTTGCAAGCTCCTCTTTGTTTCTTATTGTAAGGCATTCATGTTGGTGGTAATCCCTCTCAATTCCCTCCTAGTTTCTTACTGAAATGTGGCCGTACTAGTGGCAAGAGATTTAACAATGTCTTCCAAAGACATACTTGAGTTGGAAGCTTGTTGAGGAGGCGGTCTAGCTTGCTGAAAATTCTGCTTATTCCCATAGCCATAATTCTGCTGATTTCTCCATCCTTCATTAGATGAATTAGGGAAAGGCCTTTGGGGTTGCCCGGAAAATCCACCCATTGCATTGACTTGTTCCTATCATCTTGTATTTGATAACACAAGTCTGTCGGGTGATCAAGCGAATTGCAAAATCCACACACATTCACACGAGCATTGAATCCTGCAGTAAAGGTTTTAAACATAGATGTTAGTTCATTAAGTCTATCATCTACAGAAGAATTACTTACCTGGTAGACTTTCCTTGAAGGCTCTTCAGTTTGCCCGAATTGCTGTGAATTTGCTGCCATAGTAGTTATGATCTCTCTAGCTTGGGCTGGAGTTTTATTCACAATTGCTTCCCCACTTGCAGCATCAACCATTTTCCTCTCCATATCTATCATTCCTTCATAAAAGTACTAGATCAAAGACTGATCTGACATCCCGTGTTGTGGGCAAGCTACACATAACCTCTTGAATCTCTCCCAGTAATCATAAAGGCTCTCTCCAACTCGTTGCTTAATACCACATATTTCCCTTCGAATAATGGCAGCCCTAGAAGCGGGGAAATACTTCTCCAAAAATACACGAGTCATTCGGGCCATGTTGTTATAGAACCCGGTGGTAGGTTAAGCAACCATTCTTTGGCAGCGTCTTTAAGTGAAAACAGAAATGCTCTCAACTTAATTTGCTCTTCCATCACCCCTTGAGGCTTCATACTAGAGCAAACTCCATGGAATTCTTTCAAAAAGTTGTGTGGGTTCTCGGTCTTCATTCCATGAAAGGTAGGTAGCTGATGTATCAATCAAGATTTCAGCTCAAACGGCCCATCTAAGTTGGGATAAGCAATACACAGGGGCTGCTGGTCTACAGGGGCAGCCTGTAGCTCTCTAACTGTGCGGTTATCAGCCATCACTTCTTCTCTATCAGAATCTGTTGAGGAATCTTCTTGCACTAGACTTCCTTCTTCAATTTCTGTGGGATTATCACCCAAATCAGCAGCTGCTCCTTCCAAACCAGATGTGGAAGTTGCTTCTACCCACCTTCGTTCCTTAGTTTTCTTCTTTAATGCACGAGCTGTCTTTTCTATCTCTGGATCAAATTCTATAGGCAAATTTTTAGACCTGGTCATCCAAAAAGACAACAAACAATAAAGTTAACTAGTCCCCGGCAGCAGCGCCAAAATTTGATGGTTGCCGAATCCACCAAAAATAATATCCTGCTCTCCTACAAATAAAACTTGTAAATATGGTGAGAAGGGTCGAATCCCTAGAGACTAGCTTGTCAAGAATAAACCAGAGCTGAATTATAAAATTACAAATAACTAAAAAAATTAATTGGGGATTTGAAAACAGAATCGAAACTGAATAAAACTGAAGTAAAACAAGAAATTAATATTGGAACCTGAAATCAAAGAGATAAATTCAGCCAAGGTATACCGCGGTTCGGAGCTTATTATGATTGATCATTGATTCAAATAATAATCCTTAATTCCAAATTACATACAAGTTATAGTTAGGAAGAACGTCAACCTAACCAATCCTACCGTATTCTTAGGTTATTAAGATTCGATCTAATAATAACCCTAATTAACTAGCAACCCTAAGTACGACGAAAAGGTTTAACCGTTAACAGCCTTAAAAACTAGTAGAACCTTGAGCTAACTAACAGAAACTACGAGCTTCCATTCAAATCAGATTATAATCTTTCTTAATACAACCTAAAAAGTTTTACCCAATTAGTTTTATATCAATTACCACTTTTATCGACCTAATTAAACAATTACGTATCCAATTAAGTAGAATGGTTATGAAGATTGCTATCAAACAATTAACGGGCCCTGTTAAATCATTCAATAGAATCAAACTAAGGGATGGATTTTCCCAAATAAATCACAAAAAGATTATAAATGTAAGAGAAATCAAAGAATTCGATTAAAAACTATTCAATCTCACAATCATATTCAAGATCCTACCTTGGATTAAACCTTGACTGAAAAAGGACGATTAGCCAAGCATGGCTATTGAAGAAAACATCATAAAATTAATCAAAATTCTCTCAATCCCGTCACTATTCCAAGGGTGGCAAAAAGTGTCTTCTCAAAACCTAATTTTTAACTTATATATTCCTAAAAGTGGGGCCAAACTAAATATATCACATAAAGACCCAAAACACAGTGTTTTTACATCTTTCTCCGCTCCAAAATAAGTATAAAACGTGATTAAAACATGTGGGTCAGCTGTCCAATTAAATACTGCCCGTCAACAGCTCCGTTGCACTTAATCTTGCACAAGAGTAAGGCCTGGCAGTCTTGATTTACCACTTTGAAGTTCCAGCAGTTGCATCCTCGCTCCAAAACTCTTCCATTATGCTCCTATTTGCTTCCTTTTCACCAAATCCAACATTTCCTAGCATAAAAATAATAAACCAAATTAAAACTCTATTTTAAGCACAAATAATGACAATTTCAGCATAAAATTAGGAACAAGAACATGTTGGATTTGCATGTTATCAGGTAATCCAAACCACTATAAATCTCTTGTATTCATTCTTCTCCACTCTACTCTTCTACTACTCTAGCTTTGGTTTGATTTTGATTTAATATCTTAATTTGCCTTCAATTCTTTAAACTAACCAATTCAACCACCCCCCCCTCCCCCCCCCCCCCCCCCCTCTTGGTTGCTATCTTGTGGCAACAGTTAGGATTTCTTTCCTTTTATGAATTAGGGTTAAGTTAAGTTATATAACCTATAAATACTTATTATTTTATAGAATGTAAGAGTTTTATATGTTGATGGATTAATAAAAGTTAAGGACTTTTGTTCTTGGAAGAGAATTATTCTCTTGTTTCTTAATTCTTTCTTGACTCAATATTTCTATTGTCAAAGTTAGCTACTTTTTTATAGGTAATTCCAAGGTTATCTTCCACAGGTTGAAATTAGGTCAATGACTTGGCAAGGATCTGATTTGGCTTTCTAAGGAGCCACTTTCAAGCATAAAAAATAGTGGGTCTACGATTTCATATATCAGCGATTCACATCATAAATGGAAACAATACAAAAGGAGCTCATTTTTACTCATAATTTAGTGTTGTGAAAAATAACCTCATCTGGCTTTGAAATTTTATATAAATCTATCCATCAATTTGTCTCTATATATTTTGTGTTTGAGGTTGTAATAATTCAATTTTTTGAGTTAAAAATAAGATATTTTAGGAAACACTGGTGATCCTTGTCTGGGTTACTTTGGGATTCTGATTTGTCTTCACCTTTTTCATAAATAGCTTTTATTGCAACCACAATTTGGTTTTTGTTTTTTGGTTTGACAAAAGATGAATATGCGACTCTCTCTTTTCAAAAGAATCTTTCTTTTTATAGGCTTAGGCCAAGTTAAATGATTTTAGCTTATTAAAAAATAATCTTTCAATTGTGGGCATCAAACACTCATTAGTTTTAGAATGAGACCTTGCTCTTAGAGAGGAAGTTAGGAATGGTAGTGCCCACCTCTTTGAATGACTACAGAGGGGAATAATTTTTCATGGAAGTCTTTTTGGATATGAAGTATTTGGGAACAATTACAAATCATTATAATTGTAATTTTTTTAAAATTTTGGTTATTTGATTGTAAATCTTTTATTTTTTTTATTTTTTTGCTCTTTGGATTTAACTATAATGATTGAGATTTTTTTTTAGTCTTCAATTTAAATATGCACCACATGTTTAATATGACGCTTTAAAGAAATGGTTTTTACAATTTTTTCAGTTTTGCATCATATAACTATTATACTGTTTTTTTGTTTTCCAGTGACAACATTTTGATTATTAATAAAATATTGTAATTATTTAGTTATATGTTGGTATATGCTACATATAATTATATATATATATATATTGAATTGGAAGAGAATAGACAATATATAAATATTATATGTTTAGTTATATGTAGGTATATGTTACATATGTATATAACTATATTTTTTGAAAAAAATATATATATATATATATGGGTATATATTACATAAAACTAGATATATATGTTGATTTTAAAAAGAATACTAGTATATAACTATTTATATATAGGTATATGTTAATTATAAAATAACAGTATGTGTGGGCATATGTTAGTTATAAAATAATAGTATATGTTGGTATATATCGGTATATTTTACATATAAGTTAATAAAGAATGACATTTTTGTAAATATATATTGGGTCCCATATGTGAATGACATTTTTGTAAATATTTATAGGGTCCCATATATTTTGAGTAGTCCATTGTTTACCAAAGTTTTGAAAAAAAAAATTGTTTTGAAGTATTTTTATAGCATTTTTTATAATATTTTTAAAGCTAACTTTTTTTTAAGTTAATTTTGTAATTCTCCCTTTAAAATAAATTTGGCCAAAGTTCATTTGTTATAAAACAAATGAAAGATGATTTGGGTCTTAGCATAAATAATTATGAAAACATAATAATTAGCAATACCAAGTTATAAAAACCTAATAATTAATAATAATATATTAAATAAATAATTTTAAAACATAAATAATTATAAAATTCTATTAGTTAATAACAATAAGATATAGACACCTATTTATTCATACATAATAAATTAAGTAATTTAAAGAAAATATAAATAACTATAAAAGTTTATTAATCATAAATTAAAAACCTAATAAATAATATAAATGCAAAAAAATCATATAGATAGGCTCATGAAAATTCATAATGTGCTTAATAAAATTAATAAGTTAAAAAAGAAAACATAATAATTATAAATTCATAGTATTTATAAATAACAAACCTAATAAATAATGTAAATTCAAAAAAGCATATCGATAGGCCCATAAAAATTCATAATATTCTTAAAAATTTTAATATGTTAAAGAACATAAATAAGTATAAAAGCCAATTAATTATAAATGACAAACCTAATAAATAATATAAACGTAAAAAAGCATTTAGATATACCCATGGAAATTTCATAACTTACATAATAAATTTAATAAGTTAAAACATAAATAAGCCTATTAATCATAAATTAAAAACTAATAAAGAATATAAATGCAAAGAAACATATGGATAGGCTCATGAAAATTTAATAGTGCACTTGAAAATTTTCATAAGCTAACCAAACTATAGTGTGAATTTATGAGCTATAGTAGCGCATATAGTGTGAATTTCTTATTATTATAATTTCTTTATTATTGTATGTTAATTATTTTGAGATGTGCATTTGATTATTTTTTGTAACTATTTATATAATAATTTATTTTGGAATTATTTGTTTGTTTAAGTGTTTGTGGTTTGTGAAATATTGTCATAGTCTAAAGGATTTAAGGGTGGAAGTGTTTATTCTTAGCGAGAGCATTAAAAATTAGTTCGGTAGCTATACTCTTAAGGGAAATTTTGTCAAAATTTCTATATAGATATATATTAAAATGTATTGGTTTATAAATTAAATTTCATAGAATTACAATATAAATGAATCTTAGTACCTATTTGGTGAGTTTCTCATGTTTGTTACAAATGAGAACTCATTAAATAGTTTAAGTTGGACAGTTTAGAAATAATAATATGTAGGGCTTTTGACAAAAATATAAAAATAATTTTAAAATAATTTCAAATATACCATATTTATAAAATATTTACCAAAATACCAAAATTAATAAAATATTTACCAAAATACCAGATTTTTATTAGTTTACAATGAGTTTATAATTAGTTTACAATGAGTTTATAATGAGTTTACAAATCTCACACAGTTTATAATGAGTTTATTATGAGTTTATAATAAAATAACTAAAATACCCCTTGTAAAAAAGTAAAAATTTTTAAAAATATGATGGAGGGTGTCATTTTCCCTAATATATATATATCTATATTAATTATTTGTTATGCAAGACAATTGTTCATAAGTTTTGTAAAGAATTGGTAGCATTTCTCTTTAACTATTTTCTAACTACATATCAAGTATAATAAATAATTAAAATTATTTTTTCATTATTTATGACATTTGACATCATGTGCTTAGAGAACCTAGAGAAAATGCCATTGGTTTTTCTACAAAATTTGCAATAGATCTCATATAATTGTTAATTAAGATATATAGACATGTATACATATATATATTGCATTTTTGAACGAGTTAGGTCCCTATCCTTTAGGAAGGCGATATAAGGAATCATAAATATAACTAATAAAAAATTTCTTAATATTTTTTCTTATAGGAAAAATAAATTCCAATCTTGCTTGAATGTACAAATGATTCAATTGAGATTGCACTATTAATATAGTTTTTGTCAATGGGGTTGAAGAATTTATTAGATTTTCTTGTTCTCAAAGGAGATATATGCAAGGCAATAAGATCTGGTGTCCACTCCTAAAATGTCATCATAAAATATTTTGGAAAGTGGATGATGTGAAGTTCCATCTAGTTAAATATGGGTTTGCACTGGATTATTTTATTTTGAATAGACATAGTGAAGAACATGTTGTTACAGCACCTAATCCATAACAACATATTCCATTTGATACACAATTTGAAAGTCCTTATAAACAAATGGTATATGATGTTATTGAGCCTAATGTGTTTGATAGGGACATGTTAGATAATTTTGAAGTGGAACCTAGGTACTATCTAGCAAGAACAAGAGGAAGAAACTCTAAATCCAAGAGCTTAACAATTTTATACATTGTTGAATTCATTAGATACTAAGTTGTGGCCTGATTGTGAAAGACATTCCTTACTATCAGCTATAGCATGTTGTTTGAATATGATGTCTGAGTAGCATATGTTAGAAAAGGCCTTTGATGACTAGGTCCCATCTATTAAGAGAATATTATTATTTGGCAATTTCTACCAAACCAAAAAAATAGTTCAGGGTCTTGGATTGTATGTGGAAATTATTACCTGTTTTAATAATAATTGTATGGTATATTGGATGGAGTACTGCTAGCAAGTTAGCATGTGCATATTTAATGGGGCAGACAAAAGCGTTTACTCTTCCTAATAGGGAAAAAATCTATTGGTTTGATAGTCATAGGAACTTTTGAGGCATGATCACCCATTTATAAGGAATAAAAAATGTTCTTGAAAAAGTACCACACAGTTTCAAAAACACCACCTATCATGAATGGGAACATATATTGAATCAGATTAAGGAATTAGGCTTGCAAAATGTAACTGAACTTGATGCCAATAAGATTAACAGTGGACTAAGATGTTGGAATTGTGGAATGAAAAAATAAGTATTTTTTTGGGATTTCCCATATAGAAAAACTAATCTAATAAGACATAATCTAGATGTGATGCACATTGAGAAAAATATATTTAATAACGTGTTTAAAACGTTAATGGATGTTCCAGGCAAAACAAAAAATAATGCCAAGTCCATAATAGATTTTAAGATATTTGTAAAAGGGTGAAGTTAGAACAAGATGAAAAAACTAGTAGGTACCCTAAAGCAAGTTACATCTTAGATCATGGTAAAAAAATAACTAATATGTCAATGATTGAAATAGGTGACATATTAGTTATATGTAATATAGATGGATGGACATATTTCAAATTTGTCTAGATGTATAAATATGTGTATACTTTGAATCTGTCAAGTGCCTCTTCTACTATGTATTACCTAGTATTACAAATTTGTAATACATACATAGTATAAGAGGCATCAAAATTTTATTCCTATTATTTTGATTCGTTTGTGATAATTAGATTGTGCCAAGTGCCTCAAAATGATGATGGGGTATAAAAAACCAATCTAAAGGCCTTTTATCAATTTTAACATATTTGGGTCAACCATATCGTAAAGCAATAAGGCAAAGATTGGAAAATAAAGAATATGATGCAGCTCATACATATATTCTCCTAAATTTCAATGAGGCTACACCTTATCTCAAATAAGTTAAAATTTTAAGTAAAAAATTTTATGATCATTTTACTTAAAATCCAAAATTCCAATTTACTTTAATTTCTTTTATTTATTCAAGAATTTCATTGAACACTTACAAGAACTAGATGAAGATATATTCGATTCTTAAATTGATGTTAAGATTGATAGGCATTTGACTATATGATTTGAAAAATATGTATGTATGTTTAGATTATTTTAATTTAATTTGCATTTTATAACATGCAGATTCATGAATTATGTTTAATTAACTAAACTCTATTTATTGTTAAATTTTGTATTTACTGGGCACATAAAAATAACAATTTGATTATGAACAAATGTATAAAGGATCTAGACAAGGGTCCATTACTAACTATTAGATGTTATAATGTGTATTTTGTCAATGGGTACAAATTTCACACATAATCTCATTACACAATAAGAGGGTATAAATGGGTCAAACTACAATGATAACTCTTGTGATTTCTATGGTTAATTAACTAACATTATAGAGGTTGAATATCATACTCTACTAATTAAGATGATAGTGTTATTTAAATCTGACGGAGATGATCCAAAAAACTGGGATAAAGGTTCATCCACAATATAATCTATTCAATATAGACAAAAGATAAACATATGCCAAATATAAATCATTTGTTCTTGCCAATCAAGCTACACAAGTGTATTATATTCTGTAACAAATTATAAGATAAGACACTACTGACTATCAGTTTGCAAAATATAAGTTAGGTCAAAGATTGATCTACCTAAATCAACTGCCAACAATCTTGAAATAGAATTTGCATTTTAGAAAGATAGTCCTAAGAATGTACATATTGATAGGACAACTATTAATGATCCATGTGCTTTGGATAATCCAACTAGACAACTAATAGACATTGATTCATATAGAATTCAAATAGGATGAATCAATACTTGAATCAAAATCTGAAGAATCAAAATCTGAAGAATCAAAATCAGAATCAGATGAAAGTGATGAATAAAAATAATAGGCATAAATTTGTTTCTTTTTTTAAGTATAACCAAAGGTATCCATAAACCCACTGCGCCAAGATTAATAATGTTAACATTGGGTCAGCCTACTAAAGTGTAAACTAATCCCAGTATATAGTGACTCCATTCATAAAGATTGAACTTGCAGCCTCTTGCTTAAGGGATAAGAGTGTTGAACCACTCACATTGACCACTTGTTGGTCATAAATTTGTTTCTTTGGCTATTTGAGTTTTTGATATATTATGTAAAATATTTTAGCCATTATATATTAATTTTTTATTGAATATTTGTTTATATATGTATCGAGGACCAAGTAAAGGATTGGATAGACTACATCTGGTGGATGATCATCTGGAGGGCGAGGCTTTAGGCGACGATAGAGAGGTAGCAGATTTATTGAATTTGATTATTTTAAGGGGAGTACTTCTAGGGCTCCATAGCTCAGAGATAACTTGATGAGGATCATCCTGGTGATCTTATGGTCACAGAAGATCTGACTCCTTCTATTTACTTGGCCTCCTATTAAGGTATATACCGGTGATGCTAGTAAAATAACATCAATCGCAGATGGAATCAGGCAGTGCATACACATCAGAGTTTGCAAGTGAGAATAAGTATTTATATATTCTTTATTCTTTATATTTATTTTTCATAAAATTACTTATTTTTAATTAAATTATATATTTACATTTTCATTTTCAGTTTCATGTTGGAGATGGTTGTGGCATGTTCACGTTATATTAGAAGGATTATGTACGAGAAGATGGATCTAATAGGAGTTATCTAGAAGGTTGTCTCATAAAAGATGAAGGATTTTTATTTTTGAGCAGTTCAAGATAATCAACTAAAAATTTTAAAGTAAAATCTTTAATATATATTTCTTTTATTTGTTATGCTAAAATAATTATTTGTTTCTATATTTGCAAAAATATTTTTGGTTGAACTAGGCTATTAATGCCTTGGTCCGAATTGCCTACATAAAGAATGTTTTTATTCTTTATAGCAATATGCTTAGCAAAATAAAAGATAAAGGGTAGAAACCTCACTTCATTGAAGAAGATTTTTAGGCTAATCTGCAGGCCAGCCAGACCTCACTTCACGAAAGGTTAGGCTCATTCTACTATTACCTCCTAGAACAGGTTATCCAATATTGTGGATGGTATAGGTCCGTCCATAAATACAGAATGTAGCAGATCTCATTGCAATCATGCTTGAGCACTTGTAAATATAATTATAATTTTTAGTAATATTTGTAATAATATTTTTAACAGTTATCCTAACAAAATTATTTTCTCTAATGTATATTAAATTTTAACTTAATATAGAAATTAGATTTGGGGTAGCCCTCGACTAGCTATTAGCTCTTCCTTCATACTCATACTAAAGGTCATGAAGAGTATACTTTCATTGATCAGTGATCACATGATGTAAATGTAAGTTATTTTTAATTTAAATTAATTAGTTAAGTAATTTTTAAATAACTATTAAAATAATTATATGTTATTGCAAGATCAATTTAATGCATCCCGAGACTAGATTAGTTTGCGAGGCTGTTGTACCAGACTTCTGAATTCCACATCCGAAAAAGCATTTTTTTTTCATCCTCCTCAACTTCTTTATAAATAGAAATCATCTCCCCACTTCTAAAACACACCAGAAAAGGCAAGCAACACCTATTTGCTAACTTTGCTCACTATGTTTCTCTCTTTATAATGTTTCTTTATTTTATTCTTCCAAAATTTTTGGAGTTAAGTTGAGCTCAAGCCCAAACCTTTCATCCGTCCCAAGTCAAGGCCTAAGCCTTCTATCAAGCCCAAGTTAATGTTTAAGCCTTCTATCAAACTTAAAATCAAAGCTCAAGCCTTCTTTCAAGTCAAGCTCAAAAGCCGAAGCCTTCAAGTCAAACGTGTTACATATAATGTAACTCATGCCAATTTATTTACTAGTTTACTAATTAGTTATATTTTTCTTTAAAATTACTTTATTACTTATAATTGTTAAATTAATAAATTATTCTTCTTGAAAATTACATACCAAAATAATAAATTTAGAATTTTTCCAAATTAGTTTCTTATTTACTTATTGTTTATTATTAAAACTTGGATTACATTATATATACTTCCAAGTTAAAAATTTCGTTTGGCTTAACTACGTTAAAATTTTCATTTGGCTTAACTAAATATAATTAGTGGCTTGTACCAAATTGCGTTTCATTTTCATTAATAGTTAAAATATAGAAACATTTGAATAACAAAAGGTATTTAAATGAAAAATTGTTTATAAAATTATATATATTTATCTTCTAAATTCCCTAACCAAACCTAATTTAATTAATAATACATACCTCTTTCTTATTACTTCCTCAAAACCACTGATTTAGAACTTCCAATTGGCTAACAATAATTCTTTAAAAATTATAGTTCAGATGTCAGGTTTTAAGAAACTTGTACAAACATGCAGCTTGCATATATATTTTAGCTCTCGGTTGAAGATTAAGAAATTTTTTAAATCCTTATTTGTTAAGTTTAAATCTTACTTAACTAACATTTTTCAACCTTAAATTCATGTAGTTAACATTTGTCAAAGTTTTATTTCATAACTTACCAACAGTCCAACCTCTTTTCTTCCCTAGCTTACATGTTTGTGATGATAAGGTTGGCTAAAATATATTTTAATTCTTTTATAATTATAGCTTAGGTTCTTTAATCATTACCATTGTCTCTACTAAGCCAACATCATCAGTTCTTTGCTCCCTAAATACTTCTTCCCATTACACATTATAAGCTTTAAATCAAAAGCTCAACATGTGTATAGTTTGTTAATTCTATACTTGGCAGGAGGACTATGATGTGTCCATTCTTTAACTTGAGAAGTATGCAGATATATTTACACACTTCATCCTTGAGTTGTGCCCGCGTGCGTGCACACACATATATACATATGTATATATAACAATTACTAATCATGGGTCGTGTGAAATTAATAATGACATGTTTACATATATCCTTGTTACACCGAATTTATGATTCAAAATATTTTATTTATTTTCTCTTTAACATTTCATTAATAAATTTATATGACCTAAATTAACTTTGACATATGGTTAAAAATCTAACATTTAATCTAGAATTTTAATGGAAATCTTGATTTTCGGCCTATTTATCATCTCACAGAAATGCGACTATTATTAATTATTAAGTTAATATTTTAACTTTAATTCTTAATTTATTTATCACTATATGAATAAATAAACTTATAATGTTCTACTCTTTTATGTTCATAATCCTACTTATTAAATTAATGGTTTCAAACTATTCATTACTCAGATTTATATTTAAGTAGTGCATTGCAATTAATCTAATTGCTCGAATTTATAAAATCCATTTTTATATACTTTTATAAATATAATGACATGTCATAAGAATTTAATTAATCTACTCTTATTTTGGCTATTTTAATAATTAACTATTTAATCCTATCATAACCATTAATTAATAATTTAATTAATTTTCCAAGTAAAATTTGCTGCGTGCCTTGTAGTTGTGATCTACTTTGGGTTGGAATATTACAAGTACTTCGATTCAGTTTAGAAAGATTCAATCTCTACGAACAGCCCTAGGTGTAGCATGTTAATTAAGCTCATTTTGGTGACTTTGCACATGTCAATTTAAGACTTTGCACATGTCAATTTAAGTTATCTTGATTTTGTTATGCCTGGTTTTTAGATTATAGACATGTGGGCTTCGAGTCGCATGTGTGTTTATTTGCATGCATTTGTTAACAACCACAAACTTGACAAACCCTACAAACTTGACTTACCTCATGATACTGTTAAATAAGGCAACCAGTCTAGCCAAGTAAACATTCACCCTAACCTCATATTGACTAATGTACTATATAACTCAACATTCAAGTATAACTTGTGATGTAGAGAAAGTAATGAAAATATTTTCTATAACCCTTTTTAGTCTAATAAATTGCCCAGGAATATAGAAACAAACAAACAATCATTGATTCAAAGAATATTGAATCTTTGAAATTTGAAAAACTACCTTTACCTTCAAAATGGTTACAATATATATAGTTAGGGTTGCAAAAACCTAATTACATATAAAAAAACTTATAAAAAAAAAGCAACAAGCTGCCAAAAATAAAACTCCTACCAACCTATTCCTTTACCTCTTTCTCATTGATTATTATTGTTATCATTTTTACACCACCAAGAACTCATGAACAAATATTGATGAAACATTAAGTTCCTCTATTCCCTCACAATAGTCATTAAAAACTAGTTATAATTCTTCGACTTCCTCCATTTCATCAATATATTCAAGAAATTAATTATAATTCTTCAAAGTAATTCCCTAAATAATCATCCGCATGTAATTTTTATGTAAATCAAATACCTTAATTTTGATTCTTCCACTATTTAAATTAAGAGCATGCAATAATCGTGATTCAAATCCACCACGTTTTCGCTTGATTAGTAGTTTTATCTTCATTAAAAGGGTTCACATCCTCGAGTTCCTCATTAATTTCCAAATCTCCTAGAGGATCAAGTTTGTGGTTACCTTCTAAAATCTCCCTTTGGGCTCTATATCATATGAGTGGTACCTCTTCATAATAAATTTCTTCTTCAACATCAAAGCCTCTATCAAATCTATTAGAATTAGGGTTCTCTACTGGTTAAGGTTAACCATATTTTGATCTCCTATGAGTTACATCATTCGCTTTGTTAATCGATCTATCTGTTGTCCCATCTATTCCTCCATCATTTGCTTAAGTTGCTACTCAAGGTGCACCATGAGATTATGTTCATAAACCCCTTCATACATTGTCATGGTTATCTTAACAGTGCCATAGTTGTCCAAGAACAAACAAAACTCTAATATCAACTGATGTAATGGAAGTAATGAAAATATTTTCTATAGCACTATTTAGTATAAGAATGCCAAGGGATACAGAAATAAACAAGTAATCGTTGATTCAAAGAATGTTAAAAGCTTGGAAAGAAAGAGACAAAGTTCTCTTTAAACTTTTATTCAAATATGAAAAATTTCCTTTACCTTCTAAAAGGTTACAATATATAGGGTTAGGGTTATAAAAACCCTAATTACATATAAGGAAACGTACCTAAAAGGCAAAAAAATGCCAAAAATAAAAGAAAGTACATATAAGGAAAGAAAAATATTCATAGAGGTAGACAAAATGCTAAAATAGTGTTTTGATATGATATTCCTACCAAAATTGAATAAGGAAAAAAAAGTTGTATATTTTAGATTGAATAGGAATCTTATCTTCATTTTCTTTAGCCTTCATCAACTTGCTTTGGGCAAACAAAGCTTCCAACATTGGAAATATAGTCTTCATATTCTATCCTACACACTGTATTTTGTAGGATTAGTGGAGTGACAAGGTCACTGCAGTTGGCAAAGCTATTAAAGGTCTATATGTGTCAGATCAAATGTAATATCCCAACGTATGCCCTAGAAGTTTGGATATAATTATTGTTTGTTTGAATCATGTGTATATGTTATGTTGATAAGAAAAGAAATTGAAAAGAGAATGTTTATGTATTGTTTAAAAAGGAAAGGCATGTGTAGAGAGAAAGTGTATATGTTGGGTATATGGTAATATATATAACATATACATAAGTCAAAATGAAAGGTCAATGCAAGAGGATATTTATTTGTGGCATGTGAAATTACTATTAAGGGCATATAAGAAAAATAAGTTAAGTTAAATGGGAAGAGGGCATGTTAGTAATTGCTCATGTAGAATTGCTTGGTGGAGATTAAAAGAAGAAAAGGAGTTTGACTTGATTTTATTTTCTTCTCTTCTCATTTGGTGTGGCCGGCTACCATAAGGAAAGGGAGAGCAAGAGAAGTGTTTTCATTTCTAACATCAAATTGAAGGGAGAATCAAAGGATTAAGTTGGAGAGTTGTGAAATTTCTTCAATTAGGTAAGTACTCTCTTGTTTTCCTTTCTTATTTTTGAAGTTGAATTTGAAGTGAGTTTTGATTTGTTGAGATTATGATTTGGTGGGGTTGAGATGTGATTATAAGTGTTTAAATTGGTTGTAAGTTAAATTGGTGTTGGTTTTGGTTTGAAAATGGTAAGTTGAGTGGATATTGAAATTGAAAGAATAAGAATGATGTTGGTTTAGGGTTTTGAAGTGGTATGTGTTTAAATGTGTTGTTAATGATTTGTTAATGAGAATATTGTGATGAATATGTAAAATAAGTGTTAATGACATTGTTTATAACCAATTGAATGAGGCTATGTTGTGCACAATGAGTTTAAATGCAATTAAAAGAGTTTTGGCCACATTTAGGGTTTTGTTCATGTGAGACACGGCCAAACCAAAGAAGGAACACGGCCAAGACTTAAGATTTTTGGGAGACACGACCAAGTTCAAGGAAATTTGGCCGTGTTGGATCAATTTTGGAGAGACACGGCCACTGGCTTGGACTTGTCCCTTGCCCATGTTTGCCACTGCCTGAATTTTGTTGAGAGACACGGCCGTGTCCCCTTGCCCGTGTCTGCCTCGGTTTGAATTGGTGTTGAGAGATACGGCCACAAGCTTGGCCGTGTCCCTTGAGTGTGTTGGTTACTGTGTTTGGTTTTTGCTCTTCTTACATGATTGGGATTGAACTTACATTTGATGATGCATATGATACTATAAGAACAATGCTATGTTTTATGCATTGTGAATCTTGTGAATGGTAATGTGTTATATGAATAATGTACTTTGTAATGTTACATCAATGATGCTATAGGTAAAATGTGAAGGATATGATGAGGTAATTGATTATGTATAGCTTGATGGGAGTAGTTCTTGAGGTAAGTACAAATTTACCTAGACTCATTCTTTTATATTATTTTGAAACTTAAAACAATGTTAAGTAGATTATTATATTGTTAATACAATGTGACTAATGTTGTTATTTGTATAGTGTGAAAGCTATAATGATTATCCAAAAAGGTATGTGC
Organism: Garcia nutans; assembly: GCA_947685225.1. Lineage (NCBI taxonomy): Eukaryota > Viridiplantae > Streptophyta > Magnoliopsida > Malpighiales > Euphorbiaceae > Garcia > Garcia nutans. The sequence goes on from CANTUV010000044.1 coordinate 27,066,177, forward strand.
AAATGCAATTTGTTATGATAAATGTTTTAATAATGAATGGTGTAAATGTGTCTTGAGAAATGATGAAATGTGATGTTATCATAGTTGATAATAATGATCAAAATGAAATAAATGGACATATGGTTTATATGACAATGAATTTAAGATACATGTGCAATGTAATTGATTATGTATGCTTGGATGATTAAGTGTATAATGTGAATTGAGATAAAATGTGATGTGAAGCCATTGTGTTTGGCTATGATGATTCAAATGTGATGTGAAGCCATTGTGTTTGGCTATGATGATTCAAATGTGATGTGAAGCCATTGTGTTTGGCTATGATGTTTCAATTGAGATAAATGAGGCATGTTTGCCTAGATGATGATGAGAATTGAGAATGAAAGTGCTAATGAAATAATGAATGAATTGTGTGGCTAATGTGTTATTCCATTTTCAGAGTTTGTTGTTGGTGGCATGCCTAATATTAGTAACAATCTCTTGAAGTTAGGTTGGACTTGATCCTTGAAGCCAAGTTGGGTTGAAGTTTAACATGTTTTACTCCCCTTGAAGCTTGGTTGAGTCTAATCCTTGAAGCCTAATTGAGATGTTACAACCCTTGAAGCTAGGTTGGATTGGTTCTTGAAGCTAAGTTGGGTTGAGACTTAGCATGCTTTGTTCCCTTGAAGCTTGGTTGAACCTAAATCCTTGAAGCCTAGTTGGGTCTATGATAATGATAAATGTGATAACAAAACCAACGCATTAACTCTAAAAATTGAATGGTATATTAGTGTCTTTTGGGCCCGAGTCTGTCTTTGTTGTCAATATGATATACAAATGTTGAAATAAATGAGTAATGAGATCTATGGTTGACTTTGTTGGCAATGTGACTCATGATTGGTGAATTGTGAATTAAACAATGTTAGGAAGTATGATGTGAAATGTGTATATTGATATACTAGTTGTGAGTATTAATGATGGATTGCGGATAATGATTCAATTGAATGATATAATGATTGCCTTTGTTGAAAATGTGATTCATGAATATTGAATTGTGGATAATGATTTAATTGAATGGCGTAATGAGATGTAAGGTTATAAAGTATGGCATGATAATATTGTATAAATGAGTTATTGAAAAGAGATTTGATTTTGAGAAGTTATGTTGAGATATATGATTCTGGAAGTATAATATGACATGTAATATGTATATGAGGTAGCAATGGTAAGTATCATTTTGTGAATGTTTTATGTAAATATATATATAATCTATGAGATTAGTGGGAGTATATGAAGAATGCACTAAGAAAGGAAAAACGGGATAAGAAAACAATAAAACATGATGCTAAAAATATGAGGTACGATTCTTTTGTAAAGTATATTTTAATATTTATTTGTACTACTAAGCTCTCGGGCTTAGCGCGAATGTGTAATTGCGCAGGTGTCTAGGAGGAAGATATGAAGTCTTTCGTTATGCCACGAGAAGAGTAAGAGTTTGTCGAGACCAACTAGAGGGTGATGCATACATGTATAATTTTTAATTATGATGTATTTCTGACAATAGTGTATGTATATGTATAAATGCAGTTTTGATAAAAATAAGATTATGATATATATGTAAGATCATTAAAAATATAATGATTTGTAAATGTTCTTTAAATTAATGTATTGTGGGTTTAATTCTGTTAAAGGTTTTTAAAATGTAACGAAAAGTGACATCCTTATACTTTATATATTTACTGTATGTATACCAGGTGTATGTATAGTACTTTTATGGAGTATTAGGGTGTTACAATTATTTAGGTATCAGAGCTTAGGTTCGAGATTCTCGGCCTAAGTGAAATTAAAAAGAAAAATTTTTGCAACGCTTAAAATGAATTAAAAAGAAGAGTTTTGAAATGCAATTGGTAATACATGCATATGCATTGACACCTAGGTTGGTCTCGGATGTGGCATTATATGATTTGTAGCATATCTGTGTTATATGAGATGGATGCTAGCGTGTGAAAGATGTTTTACATGAAAGTACAGCTAGAAAAAGAAATTTATGCCAGTAAAGTGAATTATTAAATGTGTTGAAGTATAAAGAAATGAAAAGAAGAATAAAGTTGAAAATGAGTTGAAATCAAATCAAGATAAGAGTATGTACTTTTTCCTCTACATTTTGAACCTCTTTGTAATAAAGTTTATGTTGGGTTTGCTAGACAGAGGAAATATTGTTGAATTGTTAATATTGAAAGATATGTTATTAAAATGAGGAGAGTATGGTGGAATATTGAATGAGTTGATTAGTATAGACAAAGTGTGACTATTTAAAGTTTGAGGTATATATATAAAGTTAAGGCTTTGTTTAAAGGAAAAAGAGATGATATTGGTTAAGTAAGAATATAAATTGATATTGTTATTTTAATGCAAACATTGTGAGTTCAATGTTAGAAATGTGAGATGCTTGAATATTGTGAAAGCTCATGGTAATGGTGATAATATGTGATATTTGAGATTTTTGGAAATGAGCTTGATAATTGTGAAAATTATATGTTTTGATATTGCTTTGTGATGTATATATATAAGATGTTTTTAAAGTTGATATTAAGAAAAGATGAGTTTGGCAAATTGAAGCTTAAACGAAGCAGTAAGTTGAAAAGTTAAAGTTCTAGTGGAATCTGATAAAGATCATTTGAATATTGATGGTTTAATGTATATTCAATAAAGGAGCTAGGTGAAATGACTAATATTGCACATGAAAGTATTATGAATTGAGTAATGTGATTGATAGTATGAGAATTTGTTTTGAAGTAAAAAGGGAAGTGGATAAGCAAATGAAAAGGAGCTATTTTAAGTCATTTTACTGCAAATGGGTAAAAGTGGATATGGAAGTATATTAAATGTTTTTAAAGATGAAAGTGAAAGAGATGTCACATTGGGAATGTGACTAAGATAGATGTGAAGTGCTATTATAGTTAGAATATATATATATATTTATATATATGTGTGTTGTGTGAATAAATACTTTACATCATATTGGAAGAATGCAAATGATAGTGTTTAAAAGAAAGTGATAAACATTAAATGTGTATTGAATGAATAAAAAAAAGCATATAATTAAGTGTATACATGTAAATGATATGTGAATTGAGTTTTTCAATATTAATGAAATGTGTGTGAATCACATTATGAAGGTGACCTATGAGTATGTATGTGGTATAATTATAGAATTAGTGATATGGAAACGATGTTGTATGTATTAGTGGACCTAAGAGGGATTAGGTCTTGAACTGTGAAAAGCTAAATGGATTATGTGATGGAAGTGAGTATAGAATGGACTTGAGTAATATTGGACAGTGGAAATTGTTATGGTGAGCATTGAACGTGATAATCATATGATATTTAGAGTCTCAAAGTATTCACATATGGAAAGTTCTATGTAATTATATATTATAAGAGATTGTAAATGGATTAGAAAAGAAGTGACGAATAGAAATTGTATAGGAATTGCATATGATTGAATATGTATATAGTAATATTGTTGAAACATGAATTAAGTTGATAAAGATCATATAATCGAGTGCAAATTGGTTTGAAACGGAGTTGGAATGTGTTAACTTTTGATATAGCAATAATGTAAAGAAGGAATATGTAATTTTTGAGATACACCTTAGCCTTGTATTTGTAAAGATTGAGAATAAAATTATAAAAGAACAGTATTGATTTGGAAGCTTCAGGCTTGAATATTAATCTTTTAAAACCATGTGTTTTGTTCAGTATATTTGATCGATTAATTTGTTATCCATGGATATGGGTCTTAGACAAAATGATTGTAATACAGATTTGGTGAGATTAAAAATTTTGTTTGAGAAGTATAGTTAAAAGTTATGATGGATGAAGTTGTACCTTAACATTTTATGTTAAGAATTTGGTTATAATTATGAAGGTAAAGAGAGAAAAGGAAATTATGTAAATGTTTTGAGTTATGGATAATATGACAAAGAGGTAATCAAAATAAATATAACAATGATAGGAAATGTGAGAAGATATTAAAAAGGGAGAAAATATGAGAGGTGACTGAGAATTATACTGAATATGTTTATGGTATGTAATGAATAAATGAACGAACTTGAGGTTTAAGGAAGTGAACTATAAATAGTAAAAATGGTATAAATTTTTTTAATGAAATTGAGGGGAATTATACTAAGATAATTTGAAGTGATTTGTTATCATGATAATTTGAATGAACATGGATCGGAAGAGATCGGGAATTGTATATAAGTTTTCCCTAATAGAACTAAGATATATATATACATATATGAATATTGTGAAATTTCTTGATAAGTTAAATGAATTAATCATTGGTTGGAATTAAACAAGATTGGAACGTGAGTATATTGTGGCAGATAGATCAATGAAACTGGATTTGGCTAAGATTATGAATCATTATTGAGATTTAACATGTATAGTTGTACTGAGAGTATAATTATTTACACGATAAAGTATATGATGTAAAATGTTAAAGTGTGATTGGACATGAATGAATGGAGTTATAATAGTTATCAATCATGATAAAAAGGGAAAAGATTGATTATTTATAAAATAAGTTGAAAGGTAATGTATTAATATGTAAGTTAAGTAAAAAGTATGCTAAAGAAGTAACTCCTTTTGTGAAAAATAAGGATCTTGTTACCCATTGAAGGTTGATAAATGTCTATTTAGACAATGATTGTAATGACGGGATAATTAATGCTAAGATTTAAACCAATGATTTTTAAGGTTAAAGTTAAAAGAGTAATTACTAAGAGGTGAAGAAACAATATATATATTAAAAATAAAGATTGGATGAAGTATAAGTGTACTATAAAATGATCTGATTCTTGTATAAAGACATTAATAGGAAATGTAATGAGTTCTTTTGAATGCTTAATCAAGGAAGTAATGAGATATATAAACATATAGAATGATGAGTTATGGAATTTAGAGAAGATGGTTGATTCTAGAGGGAAGAGTTGAAGTTATATGATTTGATGATATAATAACTTAAGCATATAATTAACTTCATATGGAAGTTAAGATAGTATTTTGTTAAGAATAGATTGTTACGGTACTGATAATTTTGAGGACGAAATTATTTAAGGGGGAGAGAATTGTAATATCCCAACATATGCCCTAGAAGTTTGGATATAATTATTGTTTGTTTGAATCATGTGTATATGTTATGTTGATAAGAAAAGAAATTGAAAAGAGAATGTTTATGTATTGTTTAAAAAGGAAAGGCATGTGTAGAGAGAAAGTGTATATGTTGGGTATATGGTAATATATATAACATATACATAAGTCAAAATGGAAGGTCAATGCAAGAGGATATTTATTTGTGGCATGTGAAATTACTATTAAGGGCATATAAGAAAAAGAAGTTAAGTTAAATGGGAAGAGGGCATGTTAGTAATTGCTCATGTAGAATTGCTTGGTGGAGATTAAAAGAAGAAGAGGAGTTTGACTTGATTTTATTTTCTTTTCTTATCATTTGGTGTGGCCGGCTACCATAAGGAAAGGGAGAGCAAGAGAAGTGTTTTCATTTCTAACATCAAATTGAAGGGAGAATCAAAGGATTAAGTTGGAGAGTTGTGAAATTTCTTCAATTAGGTAAGTACTCTCTTATTTTCCTTTGTTATTTTTGAAGTTGTATTTGAAGTGAGTTTTGATTTGTTGAGATTATGATTTGGTGGGGTTGAGATGTGATTATAAGTTTTTATATTGGTTGTAAGTTAAATTGGTGTTGGTTTTGGTTTGAAAATGATAAGTTGAGTGGATATTGAAATTGAAAGAATAAGAATGATGTTGGTTTAGGGTTTTGAAGTGGTATGTGTTTAAATGTGTTGTCAATGATTTGTTAATGAGAATATTGTGATGAATATGTAAAATAAGTGTTAATGACATTGTTTATAACCAATTGAATGAGGCTATGTTGTGCACAATGAGTTTAAATGCAATTAAAAGAGTTTTGGCCACATTTAGGGTTTTGTTCATGTGAGACACGGCCAAACCACAGAAGGAACACGGCCAAGACTTAAGATTTTTGGGAGACACGGCCAAGTTCAAGGAAATTTGGCCGTGTTGGATCAATTTTGGAGAGACACGGCCACTGGCTTGGGCGTGTCCCTTGCCCATGTTTGCCACTGCCTGAATTTTGTTGAGAGACACGGCCGTGTCCCCTTGCCCGTGTCTGCCTCGGTTTGAATTGGTGTTGAGAGACACGGCCACAAGCTTGGCAGTGTCCCTTGAGTGTGTTGGTTACTGTGTTTGGTTTTTGCTCTTCTTACATGATTGGGATTGAACTTACATTTGATGATGCATATGATACTATAAGAACAATGCTATGTTTTATGCATTGTGAATCTTGTGAATGGTAATGTGTTATATGAATAATGTACTTTGTAATGTTACATCAATGATGCTATAGGTAAAATGTGAAGGATATGATGAGGTAATTGATTATGTATAGCTTGATGGGAGTAGTTCTTGAGGTAAGTACAAATTTACCTAGACTCATTCTTTTATATTATTTTGAAACTTAAAAAAATGTCAAGTAGATTATTATATTGTTAATACAATGTGACTAATGTTGTTATTTGTATAGTGTGAAAGCTATAATGATTATCCAAAAAGGTATGTGCAAATGCAATTTGTTATGATAAATGTTTTAATAATGAATGGTGTAAATGTGTTTTGAGAAATGATGAAATGTGATGTTATCATAGTTGATAATAATGATCAAAATGAAATAAATGGACATATGGTTTATATGACAATGAATTTAAGATACATGTGCAATGTAATTGATTATGTATGCTTGGATGATAAAGTGTATAATGTGAATTGAGATAAAATGTGATGTGAAGCCATTGTGTTTGGCTATGATGATTCAAATGTGATGTGAAGCCATTGTGTTTGGCTATGATGATTCAAATGTGATGTGAAGCCATTGTGTTTGGCTATGATGTTTCAATTGAGATAAATGAGGCATGTTTGCCTAGATGATGATGAGAATTGAGAATGAAAGTGCTAATGAAATAATGAATGAATTGTGTGGCTAATGTGTTATTCCATTTTCAGAGTTTGTTGTTGGTGGCATGCCTAATATTAGTAACAATCTCTTGAAGTTAGGTTGGACTTGATTCTTGAAGCCAAGTTGGGTTGAAGTTTAACATGTTTTACTCCCCTTGAAGCTTGGTTGGGTCTAATCCTTGAAGCCTAATTGAGATGTTACAACCCTTGAAGCTAGGTTGGATTGGTTCTTGAAGCCAAGTTGGGTTGAGACTTAGCATGCTTTGTTCCCCTTGAAGCTTGGTTGAACCTAAATCCTTGAAGCCTAGTTGGGTCAATGATAATGATAAATGTGATAACAAAACCAAAGCATTAACTCTGAAAATTGAATGGCATATTAGTGTCTTTTGGGCCCGAGTCTGTCTTTGTTGTCAATATGATATACAAATGTTGAAATAAATGAGTAATGAGATCTATGGTTGACTTTGTTGGCAATGTGACTCATGATTGGTGAATTGTGAATTAAACAATGTTAGGAAGTATGATGTGAAATGTGTATATTGATATACTAATTGTGAGTATTAATGATGGATTGCGGATAATGATTCAATTGAATGATATAATGATTGCCTTTGTTGAAAATGTGATTCATGAATATTGAATTGTGGATAATGATTTAATTGAATGGCGTAATGAGATGTAAGGTTATAAAGTATGGCATGATAATATTGTATAAATGAGTTATTGAAAAGAGATTTGATTTTGAGAAGTTATGTTGAGATATATGATTCTGGAAGTATAATATGACATGTAATATGTATATGAGGTAGCAATGGTAAGTATCATTTTGTGAATGTTTTATGTAAATATATATAATCTATGAGATTAGTGGGAGTATATGAAGAATGCACTAAGAAAGGAAAAACGGGATAAGAAAACAATAAAACATGATGCTAAAAATATGAGGTACGATTCTTTTGTAAAGTATATTTTAATATTTATTTGTACTACTAAGCTCTCGGGCTTAGCGCGGATGTGTAATCACGCAGGTGTCTAGGAGGAAGATATGAAGTCTTTCGTTATGCCACGAGAAGAGTAAGAGTTTGTCGAGACCAACTAGAGGGTGATGCATACATGTATAATTTTTAATTATGATGTATTTCTGACAATAGTGTATGTATATGTATAAATGCAGTTTTGATAAAAATAAGATTATGATATATATGTAAGATCATTAAAAATATAATGATTTGTAAATGTTCTTTAAATTAATGTATTGTGGGTTGAATTCTGTTAAAGGTTTTTAAAATGTAACGAAAAGTGACATCCTTATACTTTATATATTTACTGTATGTATACCAGGTGTATGTATAGTACTTTTATGGAGTATTGGGGTGTTACATCAAACATCCTTTTAGAATAAAACTATAGAATTTTTATATAAAACAAAACTTTTTTCCTACTTTGTTAGACACTAAAAGAGCTTTTATGTCTAATAATGTTTCTGAGTGGCTATCAATTGTACAAATGGCTCTCTTTAACACATGAGGTTGGATCATCCTTCCTTAGGTGTCATTCATCATGTACCTATTGTTATTGATAATAATAAAGTTTGCTTAGTTTGTCTCTTAGCTAAACAAACGAGAATTTCTTTTCCAACTAGTTCTATTAAAACCAATGTTTCTTTTTGATTGTTACATATCGATATTTGCGGGCCTTATAAAATTTGTTCACTTTCTAGATCAAAAAACATTTTAACAATTATGGATGATTGGATAAGGGCAACCTGGACCTATTTGATGTATCACAAATCCCAAGTTGTTCATATATGAAGAGTTTTCTTTAAGATGGTTTTAAATAATTTCAATGCAGTCAAAAGCATAAGGATGGATAATGGGAATGAGTTTTTAAGTTTAGAGTGTAGAAGATTATTTGAAGAATTATGAATCACACACCCCAACATAATTTGGTAATAGAGAAGAAATATAGAAATTTGATTCAAGTAGCAAGGGCATTGTTGTTTCAATCAAAATTACCACTTAAGTTTTAGGGTGATGCAGTACTTGCTGCTGCTTTTCTCATTAATGGACTATCTACATAAATGTTATCTTAGAAGTCACCTCATGAACTGTTATTTCACAAGAAACCTTATTACATCAACCTTAATATTTTTGCTCGTTGTGTTTACCACAAATGTACAACCCCAAAAAATCTAAGTTTGATGTTAGAGCATATAGGCATGTTTTCATATGCGCAATGCACAAGGTTTTAATGCCTATAAAGTGTATGATTTAAACTCATTCAATTCTAGTATCTAAAGATATTGTGTTTCATGAACAAATTTTTCTTTCTCTTTAATAGAGTAGTAAGATTTTTATATTCCCTTTCTAAACCCAAGTACCTTCATTTAATGTCCAACACCAATTCATACTTCTATGCCAATTCCTATTTCTACAAACCTAAAAACCCCATCACCAATTACTACTGAGCTTCATTCACCATCTGCATATACTAACCCCAGAATGGCCACCTTTAATCAATATACTCATAGTCAGCTAATTCCTTCCAGCATAAATTCCCAACAACCATTAACTAGTAGTCAACCATCACAACTACTTCCCTTCAATATGTAACAATCTACTAGGTTAGCAAAATCTTCCAACCATCAGCAAACACTAATTCCTAAAAGAAGTAACAAACCCAAAACAAAGCCATTTTAGCTTCAAGATCATGACTTGAATGTCATTCATACCTCACCACACACACCACTAGATTTTCCTTTCACTACACATGCATGCTTTTTTGATATATACGTAGATTTCTTAGCTTATGTGTCTAAAATTATAGAACCTACTTCTTATAGTCAAGGGTGCAGGCTATGAATAAAGAGTTAAAGGGCTTTGAAAGATAATCAAACTTGGGCTCTTGTTAAACAACCAAAGGGCAACACCAATAGGTTGTCATTGGGTATACAAACTTAAGCTAACTCCTAATCACACTATTAAATGTTTTAAAGTAAGACTTATAACAAAGGGATATAATCAAATTGTAGGTGTTGATTATTTTGACAGCTTTAGTCCAATTGTGAAGATAGTAACAATGATAATTCTCTTTGCACTTGCTGCCTCAAACTATTGGATGCTCCAACAACTATATATAAATAATACTTTTCTACATGCAATCTAATTAAAGATGTGTACATGATCTCGCCTGAAGACTATGAGAAAGCTAACAAGGGGCAAGTTTGAATACTAAGGATTCCTTATATGGGCTAAAACAAGCATTATGTGTAACACCCTTATACCCTATATGCATATAATACATACACCTCATATATATAAAATATATATATATGGTATAAAAATGTCTCAATCTAGTTTAATAAAAAGTTTTACAATTCAAATTTAAAATCCCAAATACTTAAAAATATATATTTAAATAATAGATAAAATATTTGTTATTAACTATAGATTCCAAAATAGTATTTTTCATAAAAATCTCTGAAAAAAAATTCATCAGAGTTTTGTCTATAATTTGGACATCCCCAAATTTTCAACCAAACACAACTTGCATAAACAAAAAAAAAAACACTCCTAAGAAAACCAATCATACATTTCAACTCCAACTTCTCTATTTCTATAATATCCGTGATCTTAGAGAAATTAAATAAGTATTTTAATTATTTGTGTTCTATAAATCAAATGTACACCTAGTGTATACAAAGAAAATAATTAATATATATGTTGGATAAATATATTATAATTAATATATATAAGGTATATATAAGGTATACTTGATTTATACATAAGATACACATTATATACATATATGAGTGAAATATGTATTAAATATATATTACATATATATATAGTATATACATTAAATAAATATGTATATAATGGTATATGTAACATATAAATAACATATATATGACATATACATATACATAGAATATATGCAACACATAAATGGTATATATATTTATATATGTGTATAATTTATGATGTAAGATGATAAATAAATAAATAAGGAAGAAAAGAAAGTTAAAATAAGGAAGAAGTGCTTAGTGGAGATTAAAGTAAATTAAATAAATGATTAAATGTATAATAGATGTAATATATATATATATATATTATATACTTCAAATATAGGTGAAATAGAAATTGAATATATAAGACACATAACTATACATAAGATATACAATACATATATATATATATGAAGTATAAATTGGTGTAGGGAAAGTCGATGATGATGATGATGATGATGATGATGATGATGATGATGATGATGATGATGATGATGATGATAATAATAATAATAATAATAATAATAATAATAATAAGAGAAGAAGAAAAGTCAAGGAATGAAGAGATATGATTAGTGAAAACTAAAAGTAGTAAGATATTTAATTATTTAATTAAAAAAATTAAAAATTAAGTAATTTTTAGTGGTTGTGGAAAATTATGGAATTCTAATAATTAATTAATAAATTAAATATATTATTATGTATATTGTAAAGAGAAAAGAAAGAAAGTAAATTAAAAATAAATAAAAATAAAAATAAATAATTTAATTTAATGGATGGGAAGAAAGCAGAAATATCTTATTATTATGTTAATTACTTAATTAATGGGTAATTTTATAATTTAACAATGGGCAAATTTAGAAATCAAAATATATAAAAAGTCACCATCTTCTTCTTTATTCCATGGTTGGCCGAAGTTCATCTTTAAAAAAGAGAGAGAGTTTTTTCTTCAACAACACCAAATTCTACAAAATGTTCAAAGGATTTGAAGTAATTTTGAAGTTTCATCAACATTAGGTAAGGTTTCTTCTTAATTTAAGAAGTTGTCTTTCAATTTAAGATTATGTATAAATTTTGATTTTTATAAGAGTTTTATAATTGTTAATATGGATTGCTATGGAGTAGTTTTGGTGTATATGTAATGATAAAAAAATTGGTTGGTGAAAATATTTAAACTTTGGTGAAGTTGGGATTTATGGCAAAATTATGTGAAATTAAAGTTTTGTATAGAAAACATTATAATTAATGAATTAAATTATAATGATGTTATTTTGATATAATAGTAATAATTTTGTGGTTGGATGATTAAAATGATTGGGTTTGGTATGAATTTGGAGGAGGTAGTAAGGTTATTAGGGTTTTGGAGCAATTCTTGATTAGATTGAGTAAAATTGAAAATTTAATTGATTAAATGTATTAAAATGGAATTCTAATGAAAAATTTAAATTTATAATTTGGTTAGAGGTTGATCAACGTGAAGTTCTACATTTAAAGAATTGAATGACAATTGATGAAAATTCGGCAGAATTGAAGTATTTAATATTTGATTTGGTTAAATGAATAGAAATATGTCTTTAATGATTTATATTAATTCATAACTTGGCTAGGAATTAAGTAGAGTGGATGTGCTCAACTAAAGTAGTGAAAGGTATTTTTAGAAAGTGAAGGAATGTGAGTGAACTTGACTTGGAATTATGGATGTATAGGTTAAAGTGATAAAAGAAATGGAATTGAGAGTTTGGCTTGAGAAAAACAATAAGGTTAGTACATATCCTTAAAACTTGTGATTTTCATCAAATGTGAATTGACATTGTGTATGTAAAGTTACTTAGTATGTAAAATGCATAAGATTTATAAGTTGAGCCATTGTAAATGGCTATGATAGTGGTTATGTATATAATGTAGTAAATGTGGAACTTGCTAAAGAACAACAACAACAACAACAACAACTAAGCCTTAGTCCCAAACAAGTTGGGGTCGGCTGTATGGATCCTCAACAACATAAGCTCAAAAGACACCAAAAAAAGATACTCCAGCCTTAGGCCCCTTCCAAGACACGGATTTTACGTCTCCATTCAAGTCTGTCATTAATCAAATCCACATCAAGATCTAAGGCATGTAAGTCTCTTGCTATCACCTCATTCCACACAGGTTTAGGTCTTCCACGACCTCTAGCCCCCTCAATCAACAAATTCTCACACTTACGAACCACAGCATTAGGAGGTCTTCTTAAAACATGCCCATACCATCTAAGTCTTCCTTCCCTCACCTTATCTCCGACATCCATTACTTAGACTTTTTGTCGAATATGGACATTCTTAATTTTGTCCAGTCTGGTATGTCCACACAACCATCTTAGCATCCTCATTTTTGCCACACTCATCTTATGCAAATGTTGTCCCATTGGTGCCCAACACTCACTACCATAGAGCATCACAAGTCTAACAACCGTCCTATAAAATTTACCTTTCACTTTCAGAGGTATTTTCTTATCACATAGAACCCCAGTCGTACCCTTCCACTTCAACCACCCTACCTGTATTCTGTGAGCCACATCTTCATCTATACGGCCATCATTTTGGAACACCGAACCCAAATATTTGAACTGCTTGGTTTTAGGAACCAAAACTCCATCCAACTTAACCTCATGTTCCTACTTCTTCCTTAGACTGAACTCACAGTGCATATATTCCGTTTTACTCCTACTTAACTTAAAATCCTTGTCCTCGAGGGTTTTCCTCCACACTTCCAACTTACGGTTTACACCAGCACTAGTCTCATCAATTAAAATAATGTCATCAGCAAACAACATACACCAAGGAAAATCATATTGTATGCTTCTGGTTAGCTCGTCCATAACCAGGGTAAATAAATATGGACTCATGGCCGAACCTTGATGCAATCCGGTAGTAATGGGGAAAGCCTCAGTGTCTCCACCAGGTGTTTTCACACTAGTGGATGCATTCTCATACATGTCCTTGATGATGTTGATATATTTGCCGCTGACTCCTTCCCTCTTCAAAACCCACCATAACACTTCTCTTGGTACTCTATCATAGGCTTTCTCCAAGTCAATAAATACCATGTGGAGATCTTTCTTCTTCTCTTGATACAATTCCATTAGTCTTCTTAGAAGAGAAATAGCCTCCATGGTAGATCTCCCTGGCATAAACCCAAACTAATTCTCTAAAACTCTTGTAAGCTTCCTCAATATGTGTTCAATAATCCTTTCCCATAATTTCATAGTATGGCTCATAAGTTTGATACCTCGATAATTTGTACAGCATTGAATGTCTCCTTTATTTTTATATATGGGTACCAGGATACTCTTCCTCCAGGCATTCGGCATCTTACGTCCTTTCACAATAGCATTAAAGAGTTTAGTTAACCAGGCAACTCCTACCTCTCCAAGGTTCTTCCAAACCTCTATAGGAATACCATCCGAACCACAAGCTTTACCAACTTTCATATACTTCAAGGCTTCTCTTACTTCACTATGCAAGATCCTCCTAGACCAGCTGATATAACCATTTGTTGCATGAAGACCTTGAAAATCTTGTTCATGTTCAGGGTTGAATAACTGCTCAAAATAAGCCTTCCACCTCTCCTTAATCTCAGCATCTCTTGTCAACACCCGTTGATCTTCGTCCTTTATACATTTGACTTGGCTTAAATCTCTGCTTTTCCTTTCTCTCATCCTTGCAATCTTATAAATGCCCATTTCTCCCTCTTTAGTACCTAACTTTTGATAAATCCCTTCTAAGGCTCTGCCACGAGCTACACTAACAGCCTTCTTTGCCTCTTTCTTAGCCCTCTTATATTCCTCAAAGGCCTCGCTATTAATCGCATTCGGTAACTTTTTATACCATTCCCTCTTAGCCTTAATAACCTTTTGAACCTCCTCATCCCACCACCATGCATCGTGCGGTCGAGGCCCTGCCCCTTTAGAGATCCCAAGCAATTTACTACCTGCTTTCTTAATGCCACCTTCCATTTTTGTCCACAAGTCCTCTGTACTAGCCTCAAGGTTCCAAATGTCTTCCTTTAGTAACTCCTCCTTAAAGGTACCTTGAGCTAGGTCTTTCAATTTCCACCATCTTATCCTTGATTCCAATCCTTTCTTATCATTCCTCCAGCTACTTTTATTCTTAACATCTAAAACCACAATACGATGTTGCGCCATCAATGCTTCACCCGGAATGACCTTGCAATCCTTACACTTACTTTTGTCCCGTCTTCAAGTAAGTATGAAGTCTATTTGACTTTGAGTTCGTCCACTCTTAAAGGTAATCAAGTGTGACCCCCTCTTTTCAAAGCAGGTATTTGCCAGTACTAGATCATAAGCCACTGCAAAATCCAAAATGCTCTTTCCCTCCTCATTCCTGTTGCCAAAACCATATCCCATGGACCCTGTCAACCATTATTGTCCTTACCAACATGCCCGTTAAGGTCCCCACCAATGAAAATTTGCTGATTATCCGGAATACCTTGCATGATTTCATCCATATCTTCCCAGAACTGAACCTTGGATGCTCCGTCCAAACCTACTTGGGGAGCATAAGCACTAATAACATTAATAGTGTCATCTCCCAAAACAAGCCTCAAAGAGATAATCCTATCTCCCTTTCTCTTCACTTCCACCACCTTGTCTTTAAGCGTAGGCTCAATAATAATGCCCACACCATTCCTATTGTTATCCAAGCCGCCAACCTACCGCAACCCTCCTCCTTTGTCCGGGCTTGGGACCGGCTACGATAATCGCAGGCGGAGTTGTGGAACTTGCTAAAGAAAATAATAATAATTGAAAAATATGAGAAATAAATAATGTGTTAAGAAATGGAAAAAAAAACATGTAAAAATTATGAAAGGAACCATTATGTTGTAAAATGTCTATATTGAGAATATTGAAAGTTGTGATAAATGTATGTAGAAAGAGGCACATTGTGAATGTGACTCTTGACTATGTAATGTGATAGTGAAATGGTGATGAATATGTTGGATTTTGGGTTTTTGAAATAATATGATGTAATTGTCTATTTGGGTATGAATGAAGTTATTTTGAGTAGTTAACAATGATTTTAAGGCTGGATTGAAAAAATGGTTAAGTTTGAGTGAGTTTTGGTGAAGAGAGATAATTTAGGATTATGGGAGAATTGGACTTTTGAACTCATGTGATTTAATTACGCAATTTGATTCTAAATGTGTTATATTGATGCATAAACAAGTATTTTAAAGTCAAATGATGGATTTGGTTAAGTTTGGATAGAGTTTGAGAATGAAAGTTGTGATTTAGGGTTTTGAAAAAGGGATTTTTAAAGTATGGTGAATTGTTTGATTTTAATGGTTAAAGGATGTTACTTAATGATATTAAGGATGGAAATAACCTTGGATTGATGATCGGAATGAGTTGAAATGGAAAACCTTCAATGGTGAAGGTTATGCCATTTTAGGGTTTTGAACTAAGGTATGTGTTTAAATAATGTAATTGGTTTAAACATGTTAAAAAAAGTTTGTAATGATATTAATAAACTTAAAACACCAATTTATATGGCTTAACATGGTTTTTCAAAGTTAAAGTGAGGTTATGCTATATTTTGGGGTTTTGATTGAAGTAGTGTATAATTAAGATTTGATGCTTGAAATGCCTTAGAATGTGATACTAAATGATTATTTATGATCACATTTGGTATAGGCATTAAGGAGAGGTGATTTTCCTAACACTAGTGTTGAAGGAAAACTTGAAAGAGGAGGTTGGAGTTTGATTTTGAACTTGCATTTGAAAGCTTTTAGAGGTAAGTACAAACTTTGGATAAATTGGATATGTTTGCATTACATTGGGCTTAACACATTTTGATTGGAAAATATGTTAAACTACTTGATACATTGAACATTCATGAACAATATGGTATGGCATGTGATTTATTATGTATGCATTAAAGGCGTTGTGAAAAGCCATTGTTAATGGCTAAAATTGCATAAAATGTAAATTATGTGAAAATAGCCCAAAGTGTTTGGGTAATATGATTTTGATGTGTTATGTAATACATTTTGATGGTATATTGAGATATGATGAAATGAAATGAATTGATATTGATATGAATGAGAAAAATGATAAAAAGAGGCAACGTGCCTAATTGATAATAAGAAATTAGGCAATGTGCCTATTTGATTATGGAAAGTGAGAAAGAAATTGATGATGAAAAATATGAAATAATTGTGTACCTAATATGTTATTTAATTTTCAGAGTTCTTTATTTTGCGGCATGCCTATGAGGTTATCCTCATTATTTGCCTTCAGGGCTAACTTTTGAGCAATACTTTGATTTGTCTTCGTGGCTAGACGTTTGGCATCACTGTGATATGATTTGTCTTCGGAGCTAGCTTTTGAGCAATATTATGATTTGCCTTCGAGACTAGCTTTTGAGCAATATTATGATTTGCCTTCGGGGCTAGCTTTTGAGTATTATTATGATTTGCCTTTGCGGCTAGACACTTGGTGTAAATTTGGGCCAAAACAGTAACTCTGGGATTTAAATTGTATATTAGTTTGTTTGGGCCCATACTTGTGTATGTGTTAATGTGAAGTATAAAAAGATTAAAGATTATGTTTTATAGCGGAATTGTATGTCATATTGTGGAATACCATGCAACAGGATTGTGAATTGTTATTATTTTAAAATTTTATTATTATCAAAGTACGTACCACTAGGCTTTTAGCTTAGCGCGATTATAATTCATTGCACAGGTGACAGGGTTGATCCGGTAGATCCAGAGAATTTCTAGACCTAGTCAAGTCTAGACTTCGGACGAATGTACTTGAAATAAGTTTTTGACTGCCACATGATCATAGTCAGCTGCTGTCATGTATATTTTCTATTTATTAGAACATGCCATAATTATATATAATATATTTATATTTTGGGAGTATTGTAAAATATTAAGAACTTTTGGATAAATTTTGTGATGATGAATTGTATATACGCTTTATAAATATATATGTATATAAATAACTATTTAGAGAAAATGTGGAGACATTGAGTAGTTGGGGTGGAAATGTATGATTTATTTTATTGGAAGTGTATTTTATGCAGGTTGGATAATTGTTGAAATTTAGAAATGTCTAAATTACAGATAAAACTCTGACAAATTCTTTTTTCCAAAGATTTTCATATAAAACTCTATTTTGGAAGCTATAGTCAATAATAATTATTTTATTTATTAATTAAATATACATTTGAAAGTATTTTGGAATTTTAAATTTGAAATGTGAAAATTTTTATTAAACTGGGTTGTGATATTTTTATACCATATATGTTTATTTTATAGATACTGGATATATATAATATATATATATATATAGAGTATAAAGGTGTTATATTTATTTTGGTATCAAAGCCTAAGTTTGAAGCTCTCGACCCAGGTGGGTTTTAAGAGAGAGAAAATAAGAATTTTAAATATAGTTTTAAATTATAATACATACATTGGAATTGGTAATTTATCTGATCTCTAATGTAACAATGTCCGTTCAATGTAATGGATATGAGTTGAGATGGTGTCTGGATTGCATAAATTAGAGTGTCGCAGTGGAAGCGTCATTCTGGAGATTATGGATTAAAACTTTTTGAAACTTTTATTTGAAATTAAGATTCATGGCTTATTCAATTGATGAATAAGTGAAATTAAGAAAACAAATATAATAATAATTTAGAAAATTATTTAAGATATGAAATAAAGAGTTTGAGAAATTTGCATAATAGATACAGAAAATTCTTTAGGTGTGCTGCAAAGTGATATTGTATAAATTTTTGGATAAACCTCGAAATATTGGATGAGTTTGAAATTTTAATAGAAAGTTTTTCTATATGTTAGAATCCAATGTATAAAATTTTATAATTTTTAAAGATGGGGGACTAATTAAAAAAAATAGAAGAACACAAATTGTTGAAGCAGTTCCACCAACTCAGAATCTATAGAAATTGAGAAAAATATTTAGAAACTCTGGTAAACCAACCGAGAAAAATCTAAATATTTACAACAAATATCATATGTATTCTTAAAAAATATGGTTAAAATTTGATGAAATTTTATTAAGGTTTGATACCTTAAAAAAATGGATAACTGGGTGCTCCCAGAGGAATTATTGAAGAGACAGATTATGTGGGTTTAGAAGACATAATTTTTAAAATTAGTAAATCAGCTGAAAAAAATCTAAAATTTTAAATGTAAGCCCATTTACGTGTCAAGTGAATATGGTGAGATTTTTATAATTTTTAGTGAAGTTTTGGGGATGAATAAAAAGTTGAAAATTAAGATTGATATGAAAGTTAGGAAGTTATGCAGATTTATGAAATTAGGTAACAAATTAATTTTATGTGAAATGATTGAATATGGATTGGTAGATGTATGAAGAAGGGATGTTGAGTTTTTAATAAAGTAGAACAAAGGGGTTCATAATTAAAATCAATAGAAGAACTAGTTTATGACAATAATTCTATTTATTATGAAAGTATATTGAGGATTTATTAAAATGACATAAAGTATTGGTTAAGTCAAAATTAGCTATGAGTAAATAAGAATTTAAATTTTTTTCTTTATAATGATCAATTTAAATGTGAATTTATATAAATTGATTACCAAGTTAAAGCGAATTAAATTTATATATGCAATCCATATTTGGTTGCATGATTGAGATGTGTTTATTAATGGATTATGTGGAAGTGGATGTTATGATATGTTTTTGAATATTTAAGGTGGTGGTAAAGATTTAATAAGGGATATATAATGATTTCATAATAAATAGATTTTAATTCATTTTATAAATGGTATTTGGTTGATTAATTAAGACATGAATCATTTGATTTAAGTGGATGAAATTAATCACAATATAATGAGTAAATTTCATGAGTACTTGTAATTGATATCAGATTATCAAAGACAGTAATGAGATCAATTTATTGGATAAGTTGAAAAATAAGATTTATATTAGGAAATTTTGACATGTATATTGATAATTAAACAAGTGCATAGCTAGAGAATAAATAAAAGATAATAGTACTTGATTAGAGGATTTTACTTTAATTGTAAGGGAATAATACAATTTGAGAAATGACATAAAAGTTGTGATACATGGAGGAATTATTGATGATTTTAGATAGCGAATAGAGTAAGATAAAGAATCAATTGTGTGAATGAAATAATTTGAAAGTTAATGACAAAAATAATTTGAAAGGCATGGGCGTGATAATATATTGGCACGGTTGAGTTTTTGGATAGAATTCTGAATTGGTTTGCACTATAAATGGTTAGTTTAATATTATTTAAATACTTGATGATAAGTATTTACCAGTAAATGATTAATGAAGGGAAATATGTATTTGAAATTTAATTGTATTTTTTGATAAGTAGAAATTATATGTACTTTAGACATAAGTAGGTGAGGAATTTATAATTATTATTAATTTTTATAATGGTAACTGTAAAAATGATTAAGAGTATTTGTAAGAGGGAGAGTAAAAGATTATGTAGTTAGTAATGATGATAAGTTGTAACAATAATTTGATAGTTAATTATTCATGAAATGAAGATTGGTGATTAATATTAGTTGAGTTTGATTACTACAATAAGTAATTTCAATAACAAAATTATTTAAGGGGAAGAGAATTGTAATATCCGTGATCTTGGAGAAATTAAATAAGTATTTGGAGGTATATATTTTGTATAAATCTAATGTATACCTAGTATATACATAGCATATAATTACTATATATGTTGGATAAATATAATGTATATATAAGGTATACTTGATGTATACATAAGATACACATTATATACACATAAGAGTAAAATATATATTAAATATATATTACATATACATCATATAGATTACACAAATATGTATATAATGGTATATGTAACATATAAGTAACATTTATATGATATATACATATACATAGAATCTATGCAACACATAAATGGTATATATATGTATAATTTATGATGTAAGATGATAAATAAATAAATAATAAAGAAAAGAAAGTTAAATAAGAAGTGTTTAGTGGAGATTAAAGTAAATTAAATAATTAATTAAATGTATAATAAATGTAATATATATATTATATATACTTGAAATATAGGTGAAATAGAAATTGAATACATAAGACACACAAATATACATAAGATATGCAATACATATTTATGAAGTATAAATTGGTGTAGGAAAAATTGATAATAATAATAATAATAATTATTATTATTATTATTATTATTATTATTATTATTGTTATTATTATTATTATTATTATTATTATAAGAGAAGAAGAAAAGTCAAAGAAGGAAGAGATATGATTAGTAAAAATTAAAGATAGTACGATATTTAATTATTTAATTAAAAATTTTAAAAATTAAAATAATTTTTTGTGGTAGTGGAAAATTATGGAATTCTAATAATTAATTAATTATTATGTATATTGTTAAGAGAAAATAAAGAAAGTAAATTAAAAATAAAAAAATTAAATTAAATTAAATTAAATTGATGGATGGGAAGAAAGAAGAAATATCTTATTATTATATTAATTAATTAATTAATGGGTAATTTTATAATTTAACAAGGGGTAAATTGGAAATTAAAATATATAAAAAGTCACCATCTTCTTCTTTTTTCCATGGTTGGCCGAAGTTCATGTTTAAAGAAAGGGAGAGAATTTTTCCTTCATCCACACCAAATTCTGCAAGATGTTCAAGGGATTTGATGTAATTTTGAAGTTTCATCAACATTAGGCAGGGTTTCTTCTTAATTTAAGAAGTTTTCTTTCAATTAAAGATTATGTATAAATTTTTATGGGAGTATTTATAATTGTTAATATGGATTGTTATGGAGTAGTTTTGGTATATATGTAATGATTATAAGATGGGTTGGTGAAAATATTTAAGCTTTGGTGAAGTTGGGATTTATGACAAAATTATGTGAAATTATGGTTTTGTATAGAAACATTATACTTATTGAAATAAATTGTAATGATGTTATTTTGATGTAATAGTAATGATTTTGTGGTTAGATGATTAAAATGATTGGGTTTGGTATGAATTTGGTAGAGGTAGTAAGGTGATTAGGGTTTTGGAGCAATTCTTAATTAGATTGAGTATAAATGGAAATTTAATAAATTAAATGTATTAAAATGGAATCCTAATGCAATATTTAAATTTATAATTTGGTTAGAGGTTGAGTAATTTAAAGTTGTACATTTAAAGAATTGAATGATAATTGATGAAAATTGGGTAGAATTGAAGTATTTAATATTTGATTTGGTTAAATGAATAGAAATGTGTCTCTAATGATTTATATTAATTTATAACTTGGCTAGGAATTAAGGAGAGTGGTTGTGCTCAATTAAAGTAGTGAAGGATACATTAGAAAATGAACGAATGTGAGTGAACTTGACTTGGAATTATGAATGTGTAGGTTAAAGTGTTAAAAGAAATGGAATTGAGAGTTTGGCTAAGAAAAAAAAATAAGGTTAGTACATATCCTTAAAACTTGTGATTTTCATCAAATGTGAATTAACATTGTGTATGTAAAGTTACTTGATATGTAAAATGCATAAGATTTGTAAGTTGAGCCATTGTAAATGGCTATGATAGTGGTCACGTATATAATATAGTAAATGTGGAAATGGCTATGATAGTGGTCACGTATATAATATAGTGAATGTGGAACTTGCTAAATAAAATAATAATAATTGAAAAATATGAGAAATAAACAATGTGTTAAGAAATGAAAAAGATGTAAAAATTATGAAAGGAACCATTATGTTGTAAAATGTCTAAATTGAGAATATTTAAAGATGTGATAATTGTATGTAGAAAGGGGCACATTGTGAATGTGACTCATGACTATGTAATGTGAAAGTGAAGTGGTGATGAATATGTAGGATTTTGGGTTTTTGAAATAGTATAATTTAATAGTCTATTTGGGTATGAATGAAGTTGTTTTGAGTAGTTAACAATAATTTTAAGGCTGGATTGAAGAAATGGTTAAGTTTGAGTGAGGTTTGGTGAAGAGAGAGAATTTAGGGTTTTGAGAGAATTGAAATTTTGAACTCATGTATTTTTAATTGTGCAATTTGATTCTAAATGTTTTTTTTTTGATGCATAAACAAGTATTTTAATGTCAAATGATGGATTTGATTAAGTTTGGATAGAGTTTGAGAATGAAAGTGTTGATTTAGGATTTTGAAAAAGAGATTTTTAAAGTAAGGTGAATTGTTTGATTTTAATGGTTAAAGCATGTTATTTAATAATATTAAGGATGGAGATAAGCTTGGATCGATAACTGAAGGTTATGCCATTTTAGGGTTTTGAACAAAGGTATGTGTTTAATTAATGTAATTAGTTTAAACATGTTGAAAAATGTTTGTAATGATATTAATAAACTTAAAACACCAATTTATATGGCTTAACATGATTTTTCAAAGTTAAAGTGAGGTTATGCAATATTTTGGGGTTTTGATTAAAGTGGTGTATAATTAAGATTTGATGCTTGAAATGTCTTAGAATGTGATACTAAATGATTGTTTATAATCACATTTGGTATAGGCATTAAGGAAAAGTGATTTTTCCAACACTAGTGTTGAAGGGCAACTTGAAAGAGGAGGTTAGAGTTTGATTTTGAGCTTGCATTTGAAAGCTTTTAGAGGTAAGTACAAACTTTGGATAAATTGGATATGTTTGCATTACATTGGCCTTAACACATTTTGATTGAAAAATGTGTTAAGCTACTTGATATATTGAACATTCATGATGTAATATCCCAATGTATGCCCTAGAAGTTTTGAATATTATTGTTGTTTTAATTAGATTGAATGTATATATTGATGTGTAAGAGAAAAGAAATTGGAAAGAGAATGTTTATGTATTGTTTAAAAAGGAAAGAAATGTGTAGAGAGAAAGTGTATATGTTGGGTATATGGTTATATACATAACATATACCTTAGTCGAAAGGATGGTCAATGGAAGAGGATATTTATTTGTGACATGTGAAATTACTTAAATGGGCATATAAGTGACAAAGGTTAAGTTAATTGGATGAGGGCATTTAGGTAATTGCTTTGTTAGAATTGCTTGGTGGATATTTAAAGAAGAAGAGAAGTTTGACTTGTGATTATTTTCTTTTCTTCTCCTTTGTGTGCCGGCTATTCAAGAGAGGAGAGAGCAAGAGAGGTGTTCTTGATGCTAGAATCAAATTGAAGGAAGAATCAAAGGTTTTGGTTGGAGATTTGTGAAATTTCTTCATTTAAGGTAAGTATTCTCTTGTTTATCTTTGTTATTTTTGAAGTTATGTTTGAGGTGGGTTGTGATGTGTTGAGATTATGAATTGGTGTGTTTGAGATGAGTTTATAAGTGTTGAGATAGATTATAAGTTAAAAAGGTTGAATTGATGTTGGTTTTGGTTTGAAGATGATAAGTTAAGAGTGATGTTTGGTTTTAGGGTAATGAAATGGTAGATGTTTTAAATGGATTGTTGATGTATTGTTAATGTGTATATTGTGTTAAACATGCAAAATAAGTGTTAATGACTTTGATTACATCCATTTGAATGAGTTTATGTTGTGCATAATGTGTTTAATTTCAATCAAAAGAGTGTTGGCTAGGGTTAGGGTTTTGTTCATAAGAGACATGGCCAAAACCAAGGAAGAGACACGGCCAACCTATACAATTTTGGAGACACGGCCAAGTCTAAGAAAAATGTGGCCGTGTTGGATGATTTTTGGAGAGACACGGCCGTGTCCCTTGCCCATGTTTGCTTCTGTTGCTTTTGGTTGAGAGACACGGCCACAAGCTTGGCCGTGTCCCTTGAGGGTGTCCCTTACTGTGATTTGTTTCTTGCTTTTCTCACATTGTTGAATCCTTCCAAGGTCTTTTTGCATTTACACTTTGAATATACTTAAAACAAAGATGACCTAAACAAATGAGTATTGAGGATTCTAAATTTAAGAATAAGGTGAATTATATATGTGTATATATATCAATGATGATCATTTTTAATGGATGTTTAATGTGTTTGATTATATACATTTCAATAATAATGTACTTTGAAATGTTGTATCAATGATGCTATATGAATAATATGATTTGAGATATAATATGATATGAGGTCATTGTAATTGGCTATGATAACTCAAATGTGATATGAAGCCATAGTGTTTGGCTATGATGATTCTATTGGAAGAACATAAGGCATGTTTGCCTAATTGATGATGAGATTTGAGAATGAAATAATAAATGAATTGTGTGTCTAATGTGTTATTCATTTTCAGAGTTTTGTTATTGGTGGCATGCCTATTGGTAACATTCTCTTGAAGTTAGGTTGGATTTGATCCTTGAAGCCTAATTGAGATGTTACAACCCTTGAAGCTAGGTTGGGTTGGTTCTTGAAGCCAAGTTGGGTTGATACTTAGCATGCTTTGTTCCCCTTAAAGCTTGGTTGAACTTAATCCTTGAAGCCTAGTTGGGTTTATGATAATGATAAATGTGATAACAAAACCAAAACATTAACTCTGAAAGTTGAATGGCATATTAGTGTGTTTTGGGCCCATGCTTGTCTTTGCTTAATGTGATTCATAAATGGTAAAATGATTGACTAATGAGATATATGGAAGGATATTGAAATGTGATATGTTTATTTATGTGGTTTATGAAATATAAAGGTGTGTTGTTAACCTTTCATCTATGATATTGATTTGAGTAATCAAATGTGTGAAATTGCATTGCCTTAAAGTATAGTGTTGGTATATTTTGTACTACTAAGCCGATGGCTTAGCGCGATAGTGTTTGATCGCGCAGGTAACAGAGTTGAACCTGAGAGCTCCTCGAGACCGAGTGAGAGTAGACATTGAAGAGTTATTTTGGGACTTAAAGATCGGAGAAGAGCTGTCAATCATGTATATATTCTATGTTTTGTAAACTTTGATTTATAATATACTTGTAATAACTTCCGTTGTGAATTAATAAATATTTTTATATGGTGTCTTTTGGATTTCTTTTAAATGTTTGAAATTGGTTTCACTTATTTACAAAGATATTTGTTGTGTTTCTTTTTAAACTGTGGCATTTTCTATATTCAGTATACGTATGTTACGATCGTTTAAGCATGCTTGGTATGTATACGGTATATAGGGGTGTTACACATGAACAATATGCTATGACATGTGATTTATTATGTGTAACATTCCAATGGCCTTGGGCTTACTACTTGATCTTTTCACCCAGCCCGCTTTAAGGGACTGCTACAATACTGCTTCCACTCATGATTTCACAGCAGAATTTGTTTATTTGGCCAAGTCAAGGGTCGCCTCCCTCGTTTTGATCCCAAGACCTCCTTAAGAGAGTCTTTTTTCACTAGAAGAAATGGTACTCGTTTAGTGAAAAAGACTCTCTTAAGGAGGTCTTGGGATCAAAATGAGGGAGGTAACCCTTGACTTGGGCCAAATAAACAAATCCTGCTGTGGAACTGTGAGGAAAAGCAGTACTGTAGCAGTCCCTTGAAGCGGGCTGGGTGAAAAGACCAAGTTGTAAGCCCAGGGCCGTTGGGATGTTACATTATGTATGCATTAAAGGCATTGTGAAAATCCATTATTAATGGCTAAAATTGCATAAAATGTAAATTATGTGAATTATGTAAAAATAGCCCAAAGTGTTTGGGTAATGTGATTTTGATATGGTATGTGATACATTGTGATGGTATATTGAGATATGATGAAATAAAATGAATTGATATTGATATGAATGAGAAAAATAAGAAAAGAGGCAATGTGCCTAATTGATAATGAGAAATGAGGCAATGTGCCTAGTTGATTATAGAAAGTGAGAAAGAAATTGATGATGGAAAATATAAAATAATTGTATGCCTAGTATATTATTCTGTCTTTGGCGGCATACCTATGAGGTTATCCTCAATATTTGTCTTTGGGACCAGCTTTTGAGCAATATTTTCATTTGCCTTTGGGGAATTTTAAATTTGAAATGTGAAAATTTTTATTAAACCAGATTGTGATATTTTTATACCGTATATGTGTATTTTACAGATACTGAATGTATGTATTATATGTATATAGGGTATAAGGATGTTACATTTATTTTGGTAACAGAGCCTAGGTTTTAGGTTTTCGACCTAGGTGGGTTGTAAGAGAGAGAAAATAGGGATTTTAAATATGATTTTCAATTGTAATACATGCATTGGAACTGGCAATTAACAGATATGAGTTGAGATGGCATCTGGATTGCATAGATCAGAGTGGCGCAATGGAAATGTCATTCTAGATATTATGGATTAAGAATTTTTGAAACTTTTATTTGAAATTAAGATTCATAGCTGATTCAATTGATGAATAAGTGAAATTAAGAAAAAATTTAATAATAATTTAGGAAATGATTTAAGAAATGAAATAAAGAGTTTGAGAAATGGGCATAATAGTTACAGAAAATTCTATAGGTGTGCTGCAAAGTGACATTGTCTGAATTTTTGGACAAATCTAGAAATGTTGGATGAGTATGAAAATTTAATAGAAAGTTTTTCAATATGTTAGAATCCAATGTATAAAATTTTATAATTTTTAAAGATGAATCACTAATTAAGAAAAATAGAAGAACACAGATTGTTGGAGCAGTTCCAGCAACTCAGAATCTGTAAAAATTGAGAAACATATTTAGAAACTATAGTAAACCAACCCAGAAAAATCTAAAACTTTACACACAATATCATATGTATTCATAGAAACGACCCGATCTAGAAGATCTCTCCAGCTCAATCGGATCACCCATGTCACCTGCACGATGAATTTCAATCGCGCTAAGCTAAAAGCCTAGAGGTACAAACTCTGATAATAATAAATCTATAAAAGCAATACCAATGAAAAATGCTTTTACATTATGTTTTGCAATGTAGTACTCAATTTCACCTTAAAACATATCCTTTAGTAATTTTACAATTCATATAAGTACAGACACAAGTATGGGCCCAAGGATCTAATATGCCATTCAAATCCCAGAGAACTGTTTTGGTCCAAATTGACACTAAGTGTCTAGCACCGAAGGCAAATCAAAGTAAAGCTCAAAAGCTAGCCCCGAAGGCAAATCATATCATAGTGACGCCAAGTGTCAACTCCCGAAGGCATATCATGTATCAATGATGCATAGCGTCTAGCCTCGAAGGCAAATAATGAGGATAACTTTATAGGCATGCTGCTAAACACAAAACTCTGGAAATTGAATAACATACTAGGCACACAAATAATTCATATTTTCCATATTCAACTTTTTCTCATATTTCCATAATCAACTAGGCTCATTGCTTCATTTCTCATTATCAATTTGGCACATTGCCTCATTTTTTTCATTCATATCAATCTCATCACAATGTATCACATTTCACATTAAAAACACATTACCTAATTATTTTTGTGTCATTCTCACATAATGCATATAAATAACATTTTGATCAATTTAGCCATTAACAATGGCTTTTCACAATGCATTTAATGCATACATAAAAAATCACATATCATAGCATAATGTTCATGAATATTCAAAATTTAATGCCAATCTATCTAATTTATCAAAAGTTTGTACTTACCTTAGAAAGCACTCAAAAGCAAGCTACAAAACTCCCTCCAACCTTCTCTTCCAAGTTGCCCTTCAACACTAGGATTGGCCAAATCACCTCTCCTTAATGCTAATTATGGTTGAAATCACTAAAAATCCCACTTGAAACCTTGGAATCCTTCAACTAAAGGAGATTAGAAGAAGCAAAACCTTTTCCTGAACTCCCATGAAGTTTCGGCCATCTAAGAAGAAGAAGAAGAAGATAACTTATGAATATTATCTCTTCTTCCACTTTCATTTCAACCTTATATATATATATATAATATTTTATTGTATTTTTAATTAATTATTTATTTATTTAAAAAACAATAATTTTCCTCTTCCATAAAAAAAATTATTTTTGAATTATTTAAATAAATTTTAATTTTCAAAGTATATTTACAAAAATGCCATTTAACCTTTGACTTTTCTTTTAAAAGAGTTGACTTTTATATATTATGTATATTTTGCATATATATCACATATACATCCTCCTTTCTCACTTAAAATCCTTCTACTTTCCATTTAAATCATTTATTTAATTAATCCAATTTAATTTTAATTTATTTTATTAAATTTTCAAAAATTAGGGACGTTACAATTCTCTCCCCTAAAGAAAATTTCGTTATCAAAATTACTTGTTATCTACTCTGAAATAACTGAGGATACTAACCCCACATCGTCTGCTCAATCTCTCATGTCGCATCCTCAGTGGTATGATTCCTTCAAAGAACTTTAACAAGTGTCTCCTTCTTGTTTCTCAACTCTTTCACCTCTCGTGCCAAGATTGCCTCTGGTTCTTCTTCGTAAGTCAAATCCGGACTCACTTCAATAGACTCCTCTGACAAAACATGAGATGTATCTTCGAAGCATAGAGACATGGAAAATATTGTGTATCCTGTCTAACTTAGGTGGCAGAGCCAATCTATAAGCCACTAGACCAACTCTCTCCAGTACCTCATATGGTCCTATAAAACAAGGACTCAACTTCCCTTTATGACTGAATCTCAACATTTTCTTCCACGGTGACACCTTCAGGAACACTTTATCTCCCACACTAAACTCTATGTCTTTCCTCTTCAAATATGTATAGGATTTTGTCAGTTTGAAGCTGCTTTCAGATGACCCCGAATCACCTTCACTTTCTCTTCTGTTTCCTTAATCAAATAGGGACCAACCAGTTTACCTTCTCCAACCCCATCCCAATACTTAACTGATGACTGTTGTTATAAGCAAACTCAATCAGTGGCAAAAACCTGTCTCGGCTTCCAGTGAAATCAATGATACAACTCCTAAACATATCCTCTAGAATTTGTATCACTCTTTCTAACTGCCCATCTGTTTGAGGATGGAAAGTAGTACTAAAATGCAACCGAGAACCCAATGCATCCTGCAAACTGCTCCAAAATCTTGATGTAAACCAGGGATCTCGGTCCGACACCAAAGAAACTGAGACTCCATGCAACCTCAGTATCTCACTGATATACGACTCAGCCAACCTCTCAAGTGAATAATCCATCCAAATTGGAAGAAAATGAGTTGTCTTCATCATCCAATCAACAATCATCCAGATTGCATCATACTTCTTCTGGGTCAAAGGCAGTCCAGTCATAAAATCCATCATCACTTGCTCCCATTTCCACTTAGGCACTGATAATGGCTAAAGCAACCCTGAAGGCTCTCTAGCAAGTGAGACATCTGAATACAAATTTTTCTATGTCCCTCTTCATTCCTGAACACCAATAATGCTGCTACAAATCTTGATACATCTTAGTACTACCAGGGTGAATGGCATAGAGTGACTGATGTGCTTCTTCTAAAATCTTCCTCTTTAAATACTACATCATCAGGAATACACAACCTATCATTGTACCATAGACTGCCATCATCTCTCACATAAAAGTCTCGACTCTTCCCCTTTTGGCAATCCATCACAATCTTTTAGATTTTCTCATCTGCCAACTGGGCCTCCCTAATCTGATCCAATAAAACTAGCCTCATCTGCAACTGAGCCATCAATGCACCATCATTACAAGACTCAAATCTGGCATGTAATGCTCTCAACTCAATAAGCAATGAGAGCGAATAAGCAGTCAAACCTTCCATGGACTTCTGACTTAAGGCATCTGTAACAACATTTCCCTTGCTAGGATGATAATCAATCAAGCAATCATAATAATTAATCAACTCTAACCACCATCTCTTTCAAAGATTCAGCTCTTTCTGAACACTCAGATACTTCAAACTCTTATGATCAGTATAAATAAAACACTTATTCCTATACAAGTAATGCTGCCAAATCTTTAATGCAAAAACTATGGTTGCTAACTCCAAATCATGAGTAGGATAACTTAGATCATGAGGCTTCAACTGTCTAGATGCATAAGCAATGACTTTACCCTTATGCATCATAATGCAACCTAAATCACTATGTAAAGCATCACTGTATATCATATAAGGTTTACCTTCCACAGGCAGGGGAACGACATGAGCCTAAGTCAACATCTCTCTCAATTTCTCAAAACTCACCTGACACTGATTTGTGCACACAAATCTAACCCCTTTCTGAAGTAATCTAGTGAGTGGTATAGCTATCATAGAAAAACCCTTACAAACCGACTATAATAGCATGCCAATTCTAGAAAACTTCTAACCTCTGTCACAGTCTTTGGTGGACTCCAATTCAAAATAGCCTTAACTTTACTTGGATCAACTTCAATACCCTCTCCTGAAACCACATGACTGGTAAAAGTCACCTGATCGAGCCAGAACTCACACTTAGACAACTTAGCATACAGCTGCTTCTCTCTCAATGTCTATAATATAATCCACAGATGCTTGTCATGATCCTTCTCATTACGCGAATACACCAAAATATCATCACTGAAGACCACTACAAGCTGATCTAAGTATGGTCCAAAAACCCTATTCATCAAATCCATAAATGCTACTGGTGCATTTGTCAATCCAAAGGGCATGACTAGAAACTCGTAATGTCCATACCTCATGCAAAAAGTTATCTTGGGTACATCCACATCTCTGACTCTTAACAGATGGTACCTTGATCTCATATCAATCTTAGAGAATTATGTTGCTCCCCTAAACTGATCAAAGAGATCATCTATTCAAGGTAAAGGATACTTGTTCTTGATGGTCACCTTATTCAATTGTCTATAATCAATACACGATCTCAAGATGCCATCCTTCTTCTTCACAAATAAGACAGGCGCTCCCTACGGGGACACACTTGGGTGGATAAATCCTTTATCAAGCAACTCATGTAACTGTACCTTTAACTCCTTCAATTTAGCAGGTGCCATCCGATAAGGGGTAATAGAGATGAGAGTGGTACTAGGCATCAGATCAATACCAAACTCCATCTCTCTCTCAGGAGATACCCCTAGCAACTCATTAGGGAAAACATCCCCACTCCTCTAATATCTACAACATGAGCAAGATATGCCTTATATCCCTTATGAATCATCCTCCTAGCTAAAACAGCTGAAATAAACATGGATGAAAAGTGTCTCTGCTAACTAGATACCACCACATCTCTACCATCACGTGTTCTTAGGGTAACATGTTTTCTCTGACAGTATACTACATCTCCATGCTTGGATAACCAGTCCATGCCCAAAATTAGATTATACTCCCTAAAAGGCATCTCAATTAGGTCATCAAAAAAGTCCTCATCCTAAACAATAACTAGACTATATCAGTGCACCTTACTAACAACAACACTGTGTCCTAAAAGATTTGTAACCAACACATCAAATCCAAGGGAATCTGAATGCAATTCACTCACAGACAAGATGGATGCACTGATGTATGAATGAGTTAACCCAGGGTCTATCAATGCAAAAACAAAAGTACCAAATAAATTAAAAGTACCGGCTATAACAATTGAAGCATCTGGCTACCTCTGCATCACATAGACCCACTATGATGGCCCTACTTCATCTGGTCTACTCCCTACTGTAGAACCTCCTCTCTGACCAGTCCCAGATCTACTATCTCTGCCAAACCCTCTGCCACCACAACCCCCACTGACACTAGGTGGAGAAGCTACTGTATCTGACTGTGTCATCTAGTGGCTCTCGACAGTCTCTGAGAAAATGGTCTGATGATCAACATCTGTAACACACTACTAGTGCACCTGTCCTCCAATAGATACCCCCATGTGCCCTACCATAATGAACACAGGTAGGTAGAGCAGGCCTCTGAGACACTGAGGTCAGGGCACCAGCCACTGAAGCTACAGGTCTCTATCACTGCCTCTGTTGCCGTACTGATCTACCAGATTGCCCCTGGCTCCTACTGAACCTCTGAGGATATCCTTCTTGACCTATCTTCACTAATGAAGACCTTGCCACACCCTGGGGTCTCCTAGCTCTTCTCTCCTCAACTTTGGTAGCTATAGCAAGACCATGTTCCTTCTCTACACTCTTGGAAGCTATAACTAACTAAGAAAAATCATAGTACTGAGTGCCTACCATAAGACACATGATAGAGGTTCTCAGTCCCTCCTCAAACCTCCAGCATCTGTCAATCTCATCAAAAATAATCCCTCCAGCATATTGACTCAGTCGGATGAACTCAACCTCATACTCTGTCACTGACCTCGCATCCTGCCTCAAACTTAGTAACTTCATCTTCTTGGCATCTTTATATTCTCTAGGATTATACTTCTTCTCGAATTCCCACAGGAAATCATCATAAGTCAATACTGGTGGATTAGTTGTACCATGGGGAACCGTCTTCTACCACTCATAGGCATCCCTCTGTAGAAGAGATCTAGCATAATCAAACTTCTCCTCTGGAGTAGCCTGCAGCTAAATAAACACTCTCTGGACCCTATCTAGCCATTGCTATACTATAGCCGAGTCTATAGTGCCAACAAAATCTATGGCTCTAAACTTTTCAGCTTGTCATACTTCCGAGGCGACAACTGCTATTGCAGTTGCGACTGCGGTGGCAACTGCTGCTGCTAAACTGCAGCCTATCTGAGTAACTCCACCATATGTCATACCCAGCCCGGTGAAACATCATTAGCTAATGATCTAATAGGAACAGAAGCAGACACCTCTCCAGCAGACACAACACCAGCTCCAACTCGACCCTCATCTGGAGCTACACTCTCTGCACTACCCTCTGCAGACTTATGCATCCTAGAATCCATAACTACCTATATCTGCAAATACAAAAAAAAATTACCACATCAGAGATCAGATAAATTGCCAGTGCCAATACATATATCATAATTAAAAACCATATTTAAAATTCCTATTTTCTCTCTCTAACAACCAACCTAGGTCAAGAGCATCAAATATAGGCTCTGATACCAAAATAAATGTGACACCCTTATACCCTATTTATGTATAATACATACACCTTGTATATATAAAATATGCATATACGGTATAAAAATATCACAATCCAGTTTAATAAAAATTTTCACAATCTAAATTTAAAATCCCAAATACTTAAAAATATATATTTAAATAATAGATAAAATATTTTATTATTAACTATATGTTCCAAAATAGTATTTTTCATAAAACTCTGAGAAAAATTCACCAGAGTTTTGTCTGTAATTTGGACATCCCCAAATTTTAAACCAAACACAACCTGCATAAACAAAAAAAAAAACACTCCCAATAAAACTAATCATACATTTCCACCCTAACTTCTTTATTTCTCTAAGTTTCTCAAAATATTTATACATATATATATTTATCAAAAACACATATAAAACCCACATTATACAATCATCCAAAACATTCTTTAAAATTTATAATATATTGTGAGTGGGGATTTTTGTCTCCACTCCCGGTGGAATGGTTCTTGTGACTTCGGCACTGTTTAGGCTCGGGGCCTTAGAGAACATGGACCTAAGCCAAGAGAAAATGGAGTCACCACCGGGATGGGCCAGGAAAAAGAAAGGGGTGGATGACTTGATTCCTAAGGAATCCCCAACCCCTTAATGGGTTCGGAAAGTTGGGTACGTGTGGGGAAGGTGAGAAATGGTCCAGCACCCCCACAACACACGGTTCATTGGAACTGACCTCCTTTACAGGTCTTAATATTGTAAAATTCTTAAGTATGAGAATATTATCTATATTACATGCAACAATTGAAATAAAGCATCATTATATTATAATCAAAGCAATGTCCAAACAAAGCAAATAAATGGACACCCATCCGAAGATGGAAACATGTCCTTACATCATCCATGTCTAAACTAAATAGGACACCCACCGAAAGGTGGAAACATATCCTGTACATTGATCCAAAATATGAAAATAATTTAAATTACATAATACTTAACTAATGAGGTACCACAAAGTGGAAACATACCTCTTACAATTTGAATACTAAAACAAACAAATAATAATCATAATAATAAAGAAAATATCCATCCATGATAAACTAAATAAATCAAACATTGAAATTAAATAAATCAACTATCAAAACATATAATAAACTACATAATCAAATCTAAAATTAAATAAAGCAATAAATATATAAGTTTAGGGTTTTAAAGAATTTAGGGTTTTGGAACTTAGGATTTTAAAATTAGGTTTCGTAATTAGGGTTTTGAGGGTTTTTGAAACTAGGGTTAAGGAATTGAGAGTTTGGAATTAGGGTTTTAAAATTAGAGTTTTTGAAACTAGGGTTTTGGAATTCAGAATTTGGAATTAGGGTTTTTGGGGTTTAACTTACTGCCTTAAAAACATAGTTTTGGGTTTGGAAAGATAAATTACGGTTTTGGAAAAATTATCAATATTTTGGAGTTTAATAATGAAATGGTTTAAGCTTTTGGATAAAAATAGTTTAAGGTTTTGAGTTTCAATAAAATAATTTACGGTTCTTGATGTAAAGTAAACAAAATATATTCTAACAATTAATTTAAATCCTCGATGGATACTGGATAGTTTTATATTTTTTATGAAACATGCATATGGGGTTATGAATACCAACTGATCAATGTGTTAAATAAAGCAAATGATTAAAGTTTTTGAAACAAAGATAAATTTACTACATGTTCAAAGATCTAGTTACTGCACGTTCAAGGATCATGTTACTGCATGCATGCTCTTATTAATCAAAGAAACAAAGCTACTGTGAGCATGAATAATTTATGATTTAAGATCAAACCTCCGCCATTGGTTCCACAAAAAAAAAATTGATTTTTGGATGAACAATGTGAAGACAGTATGGATTCTGCCTTCTTCTTTGGTTGTTTTGATTTTTCTATTTGTAGTTTCCTTCGCTCTCCAAAAAGCTGCTGCTGTTCTTCTCTCTTTGTTGCCGTCTCTTCTCTTTTGTGGTTTTAATCCCTCTTAATATTCATTGCCGAACCTCTTTAATGTTCCTTCTCTCTCTAAATTATGAAATGCTATTATTTATAGGCCCTAACTTCACTCAGAATCCTTAACCTAATATTAATCAGTCCTTAAAACAAATTCTAATCGAATTAGGAAACTTATCCAACCTCATGTCGACCTGGTTGCCCTAGGTCGACATGAGACCAACCTCATGTTGACCTTGGGCTGCCCATGTCGACATGTGGCATGCTCATGTCGACCTTGGGCTGCCAAGGTCGACATGAAGCATGCTCATTTCGACCAAGCCTGCCAAGGTCAACATGAAGCATGCTCATGATGACCTAGCCTGCCCAGGTCGACATGAGTCCAACCTCATGTCGATCTGGGCTGCCAAATTGACATGAGGCATGCTCATATCTCTCCGGCTGGCCTCACTCAAATTATTCTAGCCTTTTTAACTTATGGATCGAAAAGTTTTAATTTGGGCCAATTCAACTTGATTTTAGGGTTTTACAATTAAATTTATGCCTCTTTAATCCGAACATAATCCTTTAAAAATTACAAACTAGGTTAAAATATTTAACGTCGGATCAAATTTATTTTGACATCCTTTAATTAGGACCACATCAAATTGGGCTCAAAATTAAGGGTCTACAGTTTGCCCCATGCTTGAACGATCTTGAATTGAGTCAAAGAGTGAAAAACAACAAAACTTTTAATTTTGGAAAAAATAGAATTAATTTTCTTGAGATGGTTTTGGTTTTAGTTTCTGGACCTAGTTCGAGTTTTTGACTCGAAAAAGACTTTGGTTATGAACCCGAGATGGTTTGGGTTCTAGACCTGGTTCGAGTTCTGAACTCAGAAAAGACTTGGGTTCTGGACCCGGGATGATTTGGGTTCTAGACCTGGTTTGAGTTTTGGACTCGAAAAAGACTTGGGTTCTGGACCCAAGATGATTTGGGTTCTGGACCCGGTTTTAGTTTTGACTCAAAAAAGACTTAGGTTCTAGACCCGAGATGGTTTGGGTTTTGGACCCAGTTTGCGTTCTAAACTAAAAAAAAAATTAGGTTCTGAACCCGGGACAGTTTGGGTTCTGGACTCAGTTTGAGTTCTAGACTCGGAAAAGACTTGGGTTCTGGACCCAAGCTAAGTTCTGAACTTAAGAGGGAATTTAGGTTCTAGACCTAAGCTAAGTTCTAGACTTAAGGGTAATTTGGGTTCTGGACTCGAGCTAAGTTCTGGACTTAAGAGTAATTTGGATTCTGGCCCTGAGCTAAGTTCTGGACTTAAGGGTAATTTGGGTTCTGGACCCGAACTAATTTCTGGACTTAAGAGTAATTAGGGTTCTGGACCCGAGCTAATTTCTGAAGTTAAGAGGAAATTTAGGTTCTAGACCTAAGCTAAGAGAGATTTAATTGTCTGCAAAAAATAATTATAGTCAGTAGTATACTAAAAGAATTTGCAAAAAATTTAGCTAATTTTTATTATACACATATTTTCTCCTTGCCCACTACGTGTAAAAAATATTTTAAAAGTGTAAAAATATTTATATACATACAAATATTTGAATGATTGATTTGAATAATTGAGTTTTCTATTTATTTACTGTGTAGTTACCGTTTATGCACTATTTATCACTATTCATTTACTATTTGTAAATAGTAACTTACTATTTATCAATAGTAAAATTTACTTTTTCATTTTTTCACGAGAATACTGTTTTTTTTTTATTTTTGTCTTTTTCCTTTGCCATTCCTCTATATAAGCAGCTCATTTCTTCATTTCATTCTTTATAGGTCGTATTATTTCTTTCCTTGCAAACTAAACACTGTTAGTATTGTAAGATTCATACAGCTCAAACAGTTACCATGGTAGGCATCCAACACTCTTCAAGGCATAAGACTCGATCAAATAATGAATTGATTTCTTACCTTTGAGATAATGAAATTGTGTAAATTTTGATATTACCCGGCATGCATCTCCATCGGAGTTCCAAAGATAAAACACCGGTAAGTGGTACTTTTCCGTACATATAAGTAATTTATTGCAAAATTTGTTATTATAATTATGTTCATATAGATTATACAAGAATAAGTATGAAATTTTATAAAAATGTCTATGTAGCATAATTTATTTGTAAAATGATTGTATAAGAATGAAACACATCAATTGTTATACGAGGAATTATTTATCTGTGTCCCTTTTTTATTTTTATTTATTTATTTATATTATATATATATTACTTTTAATATTATTTATCTATTATTTTTTTTATTTTTTTATTTTATTATTATTTTTATATTTTTATATTTTATTATTATTATTTTTTATTTTTTATGCATAAATATATTGCTTTACATATTTATACAAAAGTATTTTATTTTATTATTTTAATTTAATAATAATTATTTTAACTATTTTAATTATTTTAATTATTTTATTTTATTATTTTATTATTTTATTATTTTATTATTATTATTATTTTAACATTTAACATAGTTATTATTATTACTTTTTATGTATTTATTATTATAATTATACTTTTTTTTTAAGTGTGTGATAGAAATTACATGTGCACTTACCTGAACTTACTTGTATTTGGACAGCATGATGGTTGCGACATTAAAGTGGGGGGAAATATTCACAAGGCCCGTAAGTGGTATGACCAGGCCCCGCCTGCAGTAAAGAGAATGGTGCTGGAAAGTTGTTTTGAGGACTTCATTTTGCAATTACCAGCACGGGGCTATCAAATAGACCGGAGCGTGATCCAGGCGATTGCAGAACAATGGGTGGACACAACTCATACTTTTCACTTGCCCATTGGAGAGACGACAATTGGTCCAGTTGACTTTGCTGCTATAACCGGCCTCCGATGTGATGGAACGCCCATTCCTTTGACCAGCAATATTTTGAAAGAAGATGAAATTTGACAATTGATCGGTGTCAAGCCCCGATATAGGAAGTCGTATAAGATCTGATATGACCCCATCCAAGAGTATTGGATAAAGTACACTCGACCCGTGCAGGGTGAGATGGCAAAACAATATGCTCAGGGATTTTTGTTATATTTGTTAGGGGCAACCATTTTGGGTAGCACCGAGTCCGCCATTCACTTATCTGTGTTGTGTGCCCTTTCTGACTTGGATCACGTATCTTCTTATGCATGGAGGGAAGCTAGTCTAGCTTGTCTTAATCACGGTTTTGATGTGGTTTGTAGGAAGAAAAGATCCTTGATTGGTTTCGCGGCCATTGCTGAGGTGCTACTTCCTTTAAAATTATTAATCCACACAATGCATGTGCATAGCCTTGATTTTCTCTTTCATGTACAGGTCTGGGCATACGAGCACAACTTGGTGAAGGTTCCAAACATTATATAGCCATGAGTCAATTTTCCAAGGTTGGGTGTTTGGTTGTCGGGTCGCAGGGAAGTGTCCGGGAGTCACCATGTCCACTCTCACCGTTACCACTTGAGTCGTCTGTCCTGGGATCAAGTAAGAAAAATGTTAATATTAATATCAAACCTATGATAAAAGATAAATTACCGGTTTGCTTTTCTGCAGGTGGATACAACCTGGTGGAGAGCCAAAGAGAAAAATGGCTAGATTAGATGCATGACTGATGCAATGCCTTTGCACAACTCTTTTCAAATTATGGTTGGACCAGTCTCTAGTGGCTAGTTTCTAGGCGATGGAGTACATGACTGGTACCTTGGACCTAACCGGTGCAGAGTACCAATTGATATTCCATCATTTGTTTTGAACATTAATGCAATGTTGGAGCCCTTCTAGAGTTGTTCCCGTATTGGTTTCGATGTTCATGACTTCCTGCTCTCACCGGAAGTGTCATATGCTCAATTTATCAATGATTATCTACTAAGTTTTGAAGTGTCACCTGTTGGTGTTCGTGGGCTGTCTGGAGGTGAAGAAGAAATAGAAGCTGAGCTAGGAGAAGATGAAAAAGATGAGGGAGTGGATGAGGATGAGGATGAGGAAGAAGGTGAGGAGGAGCCTTCTTCCTAATCCCATGGCAATTCCGGGGTTAGCACTTCTTAGGTAGCTATCACTTTGTCATTACAACTGTCTCTTCGTTTATCTATTCTGATTATTTATATGATCATTATAGGCTGCCGGTTCCTCTGACTATGGGGATGTCCCTCTATATGATACCCCGATACAGCGACAATTTTTTCCATTTGCCCCTTCTCATTTAGATGTACCATCTGATTTGTAGAGCTTTGATCTGAGTTACCTGGTTAGTTATTCTTATCCCATAATGATGTATGACTGCATGTATGCATGGAAATGTATGGACTTTTCCTTTTCTAGCTCACAGCGGATGCTTGAGGAGAAAACAGGAAGCTTTAGGAAGAATTAGCTACGAGTCATTGACATGTGGCCCATTTTGAGGAAATGTATCAATAAGAGGCACGGGACTTTCGATACTTTCGATTTTAGGGCATGAGGGAACCAAATGCTTCTTCATAAAGAGGATCCCGGACTGTTGTCCATGATATACCACCTCCCTATTTAGGCGATGATAGAATCGATTTTCGAAGGCCTGGAGGTTTAGATATTCCTTCTTCGAGCGGATATTGGACGGATAATATGCTCCCTCCTCCAATGGGTGATTATTTTTTTAAGGCTTTGATTGATCATGAATCGCATCCTTCCTCGCAGTGACAAAAATATAAAGCTTGTAATAAAAACTTGTAGTAAAACTTGTAATTAAGTAAAAATGGTAATGATAATAATAATTTTTGGTTTTGCATACTTTTTTTTAATTAGATACAGTGGCTTTGCCAAATCAGTGCCATAGTACCTCAGGACTCAACTTCCAAGTTAATATATCTATAACATCACAGCCCTAGTTACCATACTAAACTCAGGAGTTATTTCTATTTAAGCAAGAACTGTTGCACTTCAGATAGGCACATACACATTACTTGGTCAAAGATTTCATTTGAGCTAGAATATTATCTATCTCATATGCATGCTTATTCAAACTATCTCCACTAATGGACTCTACCTACCAAGAGAGATCAACATGTCTTAAATAGGCTTGAAATGGGGTCTATAAGGGACATGGGTTTAAGTGAAGGCCATTTTGAGATAGGAGCTGATGTGACACAATGGAAAAACCCTCACATTACAAATTTCTTATTTGAACTTTAGCCAGCTGGGAGCAATCTTGCTAGACTTGAAATTCCTTCTATCTTCTTGGCATTAATCTGAATCTTGATTAGGACAGTCTTTGCCCTTGCAAAAAGTTTGGTATCCAAATTCTTTTTTTTCTTCTTCTCCCTTTTATTTCTTTTTATTTTTCTTACTCTTCCCTTTCTTTGAGCATTTTATCATTTTGTATAGAACTTTCAAGAACTGGATGGTCTTTCTTCTTTTTCTCTGATTTTGATTGAATCTATGGTTGGGTTGGACCAATTCAAGTCAACCTATCCTTATAAACCAAATGGAAGGCTTTTGCTGTCTTAGGTAAAAGAGAACTCAGTTGAATTTCTGAAACATTTTGGGTTTTCTTTTCTTTTTTTTTTTCCTTCTTTTTTTTTATCTTTTTCTCTCTCTTTTTTTTGTTTTGTTTTCTTCTCTTTTTTTTTTGTTCTAGCTCTAAAAGAGTTGTCTTGTTCGTTCCAACTTGGGTTTCTAATAATGGATGAGTGGAGTCGCATAAATCTTCTTTAAAAGGGATAAATCATTTGTTACTCTGATGTTATCTTGATAGACTTGAGATATTAGGTGAACTTTAAATACCCTTATGGTCTTGAGAATATCAACTATCCTTATGATCTTGTCTATTCATTCATTTCTTTGATCTTCTTGCCTCTTCACCTTAGTGATCATAAAACTTGTCAAAAGTATCACAACAGCTCATGGTAAGTTATTGGGGTTATATGCCAATGAAAAGAAAGCTAAAATTTTATGAAAACTCAAAGGGACAACTAGGGATTGATATTTAATTGGGTGGATACTAGCTGTTGGCTAACCAAACAATGCCTAAATCATTTCTCTCTTAAATAAGCAGAGTTCAATTTTACCTCGAAGTTTGTCAAAGCATGTTCTAAGACTGACTAGGACCTAGACAAAGATAATTATGCAGGAGCCCTCTCTAAGTAAGCATACACAACTCAATGCTATAGAGTAATTCCCACACCTAGTAAAGTCATTCGAGCCATGATGCATAAATATATTAATTTGTGAATCATCAAGCTAGATTCCTCATTGGTTGAGTACCAAAATGAACAAAGACCAACAAAAATTTTATGAAAGTAATTTATTCAAACAACTTTATATTTAAAAAACACAATTGTTCCAATTAAATATTAAAGAAAGCAAAATAAATAAAGCAATATTCAAGCCCAAGAAAGTTTGTTAAGTTGGAGGCAAGGATTTTTTCAATCATCAAGGATCATTGCTTCATCATCCACAGTTAGTCCAAGCTTGCTTAGTAGCACATCATCTTTAGCAGCTTCTCTATCCATATCATCACAGGATGACAAGATAAAACTCTTCATGAAGGTTGTAAGAGGTGGCGCCCTTCCAAATTTAGGTAGAGAATTATTCTTAGTGTTGTGCTTATCAGGCTCAAGCAGCTTTCCATCATCAATCAAATTCTGGATCCCATGCCTCAACTTCATATAGTTATTTGTTTCGTGTCCAGGCCTTTGATGGAATTGACAAAATGCCTTAATATCAAAGTTAGGTGGAAGAGGATTAGGCAAAGGACTAGGAGTTAAGGGTTGTAACAATCCCTTCTTTTTTAGCTTATTGAGAACCCAAGATAACGGCTTCCCCAATCTAAAAACTGCCTCATTCCTCCTTGACCGGTGGCATTAACATCAGCTTCCTTTTGTGTGTTTTGATTGCTAGGCTGAAAAATAATTCTTCTCTATTTCCTTTTGACTTTTTCCACTGGGGTGATAGCCGTCCTTATTGCCCCACTTAGATAGCATATGATTCGGCTGGTCTCGTATAATAGGGATTAGTCCCTCATTTTTCATTCGATCTCTAATAGTGAACATGTTCTCCATGGATGTTGCCTTAGCATTGTTGATGAGCTCTAGAATTTTAGTCAACTAGGTCTTCATAATTTCAACCAATTGATCTTGTAACTCGGCCATCCTAGCTTTAACAACTTCATCGATTATATCCCTTGTCTAGTTTGCATCCATCCTTCCAATGAACACTTGAATAAAAAAATCAATGTTGTAGGTGATATCGTTGTATGCTCTTGAATTGTCGTACTTCAGGTCTATGAGCTAGAAAGGATTAATGATATGTCATGTGATGCATGTATGCATGTATGTATGTATGCACAAACAATAAACAAACAAGGATAAATAGGATGTTTCTTCCAACCTTATAACATCCACACACAAATGTCGAGTTTCTTTTCCTAGGCAATATGGTTAACAAAATACCAACATGGGGTATCTTGTTTTCGAATATTTCCCCCAGACATTTCAGCTAATAGTTATATTTTTAAAAATGGAAATCAATCCATGATAATTCCTATTAATTAGGTTTTAATCCATTCAACCAACTAAAGTAGCTTTTATGCTATATTAGATTAAAACTAAATTAAGATGTTTATTGTAAATAGAATTCTCACTTGAAAAAGTAACTAATGATTCATGCTAAAAACAAGCCCATGATTAATTATTTCTTAGTATAAACTAGAGTCACAATTGACTTTTGGTATTTCGTAATTGACCTAAATAATTTGCAAGCTCCTTGTAAGAAAAAGGTTGGATGAAGATAATTTTGTTTCTAAGCCCATTGTAAAAAGATTTTAGAAAAAATGGATTTTAGTATTTGGGTCATGAGCAAAAGAATTTTTGATTTGTTTTTAGAAAAGTTTTATATCCAAAGACCATCTTGAAAAGTTTTGAAAATGGCTTTGGTCTTTTGGATTTTAAAGAAAAAATTATTTTGAGCTTACAATATACTTAGGTCATATTAGAAAAAGAACAAACCAAATAAGCCATGATTTAATCCAAGATAAATTAACCATAGTCAAACAACATGCATTTGGGGTAAAAACCTAAAGAAAGTAACTAGGCCAATTACATGGGCTTTAGTCTTTAGGTTAAAAGGCATAGGTTCCCATAGCAAGTATATACCAAATGGTACATGGCTATGAGTGGTTATGCCATACTCGATCTCCATACCTTGAGTGAAAGTATGATATCCCTTACATGACACAACACGGGTAACACGGACATCCTAGCTCACACATACTATGCAATCTAATATGAAGCAGTGGATAATATCGTTATAAGAAAGAATATAATAATATAAAGACCAAT
The DNA here is from genome assembly GCA_947685225.1 of Garcia nutans. Classification (NCBI taxonomy): domain Eukaryota; kingdom Viridiplantae; phylum Streptophyta; class Magnoliopsida; order Malpighiales; family Euphorbiaceae; genus Garcia; species Garcia nutans. The sequence continues at coordinate 27,110,278 of CANTUV010000044.1, forward strand.
GGAATCAACTTCTCTTATCCCCAGTGGAGTGGCCACTATGAGCGGGGATTTTTTCCCCCACTCCCAGTGGAATGGTTCTTGCAACTTCGGCACTGTTTAGGCTCGGGGCCTTAGAGAACATGAACCTAAGCTTGGAGAAAATGGAGTCGCCACCCGGACAGGCCGGAAAAAAGAAAGGGGTGGTTGACTCAATTTCTAAGGAATCCCCAACTTCCTAATGGGTTTGAAAAGTTGGGTACGTGTGGGGAAGGTGAGAAATGGCCCAGCACCCTCACAATGTCCAGTTCATTGGAACCGGCCTCTTTTACAGGTCTTAATATTATAAAATTCTTAAGTATGACAATATTATCCATATTACATGCAATAATTAAACTAACGCATCATTATATTATAATCAAAGCAATGTCCAAACAAAGCAAATAAATGGACACCCATCCGAAGATGGAAACATGTCCTTACATCATCCATGTCTAAACTAAATAGGACACCCACCAAAAGGTGGAAACATGTCCTTTACATTGATCCAAAATATGAAATCATTTTAAATTATATAATACTTAACTAATGGTGGAAACATACCTCTTACAATTTGAATACTAAAACAAACAAATAATAATAATCATAATAATAAAGAAAATATCTATCCATGATAAACTAAATAAATCAAACATTGAAATTAAATAAATCAACCATCAAAACATATAATAAACTACATAATCAAATCTAAAATTAAATAAAACAATAAATATATAAGTTTAGGGTTTTAAAGAATTTAGGGTTTTTTGGAACTTAGGGTTTTGGAACTTAGGGTTTTAAAATTAGGGTTTTGTAATTAGGGTTTTGAATTAGGGTTTTGAGGGTTTTTGAAACTAGGGTTATGGAATTCAGAGTTTGGAATTAGGGTTTTAAAATTAGGGTTTTTGAAACTAGGGTTTTGGAATTCAGAATTTGGAATTAGGGTTTTTGGGTTTAACTTACTGCCTTAAAAACATAATTTTGGGTTGGAAAGATAAATTACGATTTTGGAAAAATTATCAATATTTTGGTGTTTAATAATAAAATTGTTTAAGCTTTTGGGTAAAAATAGTTTAAGGTTTTGAGTTTCAATAAAATAATTTACGGTTCTTAATGTAAAGTAAACAAAATAGATTCTAACAATTAATTTAAATCCTCGATGGATACTGGATAGTTTTATGTTTTTTATGAAACATGCATGTGGGGTTATGAACACCAACAAATCAATGTGTTAAATAAAGCAAACGATTAAAGTTATTGAAACAAAGATAAATTTACTACATGTTCAAAGATCGAGTTACTGCACGTTCAAGGATCATGTTACTGCATGCATGCTCTTATTAATCAAAGAAACAAAGCTACTGTGAGCATGAATAATTTATGATTTAAGATCAAACCTCCATCGTTGGTTCCAAAAAAAAATTGATTTCTGGATGAACAATGTGAAGATAGTATGGATTCTGCCTTCTTCTTTGGTTGTTTTGATTTTTCTGTTTGTAGTTTCCTTCGCTCTCCAAAAAGCTGATGTTGTTCTTCTCTCTTTGTTACCGTCTCTTCTGTTTTGTGGTTTTAATCCCTTTTAATATTCATTACCGACCTTCTTTAATATTCCTTCTCTCTCTGAATTCTGAAATGCTATTATTTATAGGCCCTAACTTCACTCAGAATCCATAACCTAATATTAATCTATCCTTAAAACAAATTCTAGTCGAATTAGGAAACTTATCCAACCTCATGTCGACCCGGTTGCCCTAGATCGACATAAGACCAACCTCATGTCGACCTTGGGCTGCCCAGGTCGACATGAGTCCAACCTCATGCCAATCTGGGCTGCCAGATCAACATGAGGAATGCTCATGTCTCCCCAGCAGTCCTCACTCAAATTATTCTGGCCTTTTTTAACTTATGGACCGAAAAGTTTTAATATGGGCCAATTCAACTTGATTTTAGGGTTTTACAATTAAATTTATGCCTCTTTAATCCAAACAGAATCCTTTAAAAATTATAAAGTAGGTTTAAATATTTAAAGTCGAATCAAATTTATTTTGACATCCTTTAACTAGGACCATATCAAATTGGGGTCAAAATTAAAGGTCTACATATATCCTTCAAAAATATAACATAATATACATAATATTAAAATGTAGTATAATATAAACTATATACATGCTAGCTGTCTCTGATCTTGATGCACCAAAATCAACTCTATAATCAACTCAAATCTAGACCCAACCTGGTCTAAAAGAACTCAACTGGATCACCCATGTCACTTACGCGATGAATTACAATCGTGCTAAGCTAAAATCCCTGCGATACAAACTTTGATAAATAAAATCTGTAAAGCAATACAATGCAAAATGCTTTTGCATGATGTTTCACAATGTAGTACTCAATTTCACCTTAAAATATATCCTTTAATCATTTTACAATTCATTTAATTACAAACACAAGTATGGGCCCTAAAGATCTAATATGTAATATCCCATATAGTACCCTGAATTTTTGGATATGTTAATTGTTGAATTGGATTAAATGATTTAAAGTGTATACATGATTAAGTGAGAAGATGGTAGGAGTGTGTATATGTTATGTATATGGAGATATATATATTATATACAAGTCAATGGGTTTAATAGGTCAAAAGATATTTTAGTATTTAAATGGATTTATTTAAATTAGTGGAAGATGATGTAATTGGGTTATTATTTTATTAATTAAACACTTGGTGGAGAGTGATTTGGGGAAAGATGTTTTGGTTAAAAGAGAAGAGTGTGTGTGGTTGACTTTCATCTTCTTCTTTCTTCTCTTTGGCTGGCCACCATTATCAACCAAAGGAAAAGGGATTTTGTTGCTTCCAAACTCAAGAGATTGAAGGTTTTCAAGAGATCAAGTTGGAGTTTTAAGGATTTTCTTCACTTTTGGTAAGTTTCCAACTTGTTTCTTTGTTTTCTTTTGAGTTATGATTTTGAGTTTGGTGAATGGCTATTGTAGATGTGTTTTTAGTTGTTTTGGTATGTTTGAAGTGTTTGGCCTTATTAACTTTGATTTTGGGGTTGGATTGAAGAGAAAAGGGTTAAGTTTGGTGAAAGAGACAAGTGTTGAGCTTGGGCTTCTGTGAGGGTTTTCCCGTTCTTTGTGCATAAATCCTTGTGAGGATTTCGCGCAGTTTCAGTAGTTCTTCTACTTCCAGGACAAATTCTCCTATTTGTGCCTCATAAAAACCAGCAATAGGTTGATGAATCATTACCCTGATGATATAAGAAAAAAAAAATGGTTATTCTATCTCGCATAATAAATAATAAGATGACGAGAAGAGATAAAGAATAATAAGAAAAAAAAAAGATAGAATTGAACAACCGTACATAGAATTGAACAACCGTACAGGCATTGTTTGTACATTGCATACGGCTCCACAATAGAATTCACTTTTACCTTTCATCGAAGAAAAATATAGAGTTTATCGGGCTTAAATCAGTATTGTGTAAGTTTGAGTTGTGAGATATGGTTGTGTTTGTATTGTGATGTTTGTAATTGAGCTGTTTTGATGTTTACTCAAGTATTATATGGTATATTGATTGTTTTGTTAAGTTTTTTTGGAGTGAAAAAGGGTAAAAGAAAGATGTTTACTGGATGTGGCATTTTGGTGTCGATTTCATGGTTTTTGGCCTAACACGCCCATTAGCACGACTATTTCTTTGGCCATGTCGTTGGTTCTATTTTCTAGGTTGGTGACATGTTCAGTGACATGACCATGTCACTGAGCGTGTATAGCTTCTGTGTAGTGGTAGTATTAACAGGTCCAGTGACACGCCCATGTCACTGAGTGTGTCATAGTTACTGTGTTGTTGGAAGATTTACACGTCCAGTGACACGCCCATATCACTGAGCGTGTCATAGCTTCTGTGTTGGAGGAAAATTGACACGTGTAGTGACACACCCATGTTACTGAGCGTGTCAAAGCATCTATGTTGTGGGTTTAGGGCACGGTCAGGGACACGCCTGTGTTGTTGAGTGTGTCAAGTGTAGAGTTTGCCCTAGATAGTTCTTATCCTTATTTTCTTATGTGTAACACTAAGTGAGTATTTATAATCACCTTTGGATTAGGTTTTAAAGAGAATTGAGTTACCCAAGCCAAGGTTTGAGGGATATCTTGAAAGAGGAAGTTGATAGAATGGTGTTGTTGCTTTTAGAGGTATGTACAAACTTTGAATGATTGCATACATTTACATGACATTGGGACTTAACACTTTTAGTTGAGAAATGTGTTAAGTTATCTTATATATTGTTGATGAATGAGTTATATGTTATGATATGCATAATGTGAATTATGTTGATATATCAATGCAACTGAGTAATGTGTTGTATATGAAAAGAAATGTGGAATAATGTGATATGATATGTGAAAACATAATAGAACAAATTGATATTGATATAAAAGAGAAGAATGAGAAAAGATGAGAAAATGATGTTATAATAAGGCAATGAGCCTAGTTTGATTATGAGAAATGAATTATGAAAGTATTCGATAATGAGATAAATGAATAAGTTGTGTGCCTAGTATGTTATTCAATTTTCAGAGTTCTGGGTTTGGCGGCATGCCTATGAATTGCTGGGAAGGTAAAAAGACCGGGTCATAAGCCGAGCCCAGCTGATAAATGTGATGTTTTTGGGGTGAAAAGACCGGGTCGTAAGCCTCAAAAAACTGTAACAGTCTAGCCGAGTTAAGGACCAAGATACTAGGGCCTAAGGGTCTAGCCGGGTTGAGGTCCAAGAGACTGGGGCTATTATATTATCCATGGATATATATTGCCTACGGGGCTAGACATAAGGTGTCATTATGGACCAAAGCAGTAACTCTGAACTTTGAATAGCATATTAGATCCTTTTTGGGCCCATGTTTGTCTTTGTTTTAATGTGAATTATGAAATGTGATGCAAATGATTAATATGTTGAGATATAATGTAATGAGTTGATATATTCATATGTATTATGCATGAACATTGCATTGATCTATATTGAATCAAAGTTTGTACCACTAAACGTTTCGCTTAGTGCGATTGTGGTTCATCGCGTAGGTGACAGGGTAGATCCGGTTGTGCTGAAGAGCTCGTCTAGACCGGGTCAAGTCTAGGCTTGAGTTTGTGAGAGCAGTGTTGAGTTGTGGACATCAAGATCAGAGATGAACTGCCAACATGTATAAATTTCATATTTTTGTATTTATTAATTTTAATATAAACATATGTATATTCCGCTGCATTTTCCGCTGCTTATTAAACTAATGTTTTGGATAAACTTTTGGGGTAATGAAGATATATGAATATGTATTTTAGTAAGGAATGTTTTCTCTATTGATTTCTATAAATTAAGTTAAATATTTTAAGTTTACTTAGATTTATTTACAATGATAAAGTTTTAAAGATTGGTTTGTTTAAAATGAGTTGTGACACCCTTATATCTGGTATACATATATCGCATATAGTGTGTGTGTATGCAATGTACGTATATAGGGTATGGGGGTGTTACATAATATGCCATTCAAATCTCAGAGTTACTGTTTTTGTCCAAATTGACACCAAGTGTCTAGCCCCGAAGGTAAATCATATCACAGTGATGCCAAGGGTCTAGCCTTGAAGACAAATCATGTATCAGTAACACATAACATCTAGCCCCGAAGGCAAATAATGAGAATAACCCATAGGCATACCTCCAAACACAAAACTTCAAAAATTAAATAACATACGAGGCACACAAATAATTCATATTTTTCATATTCAACTTTTTCTCATTTTTTCATAATCAACTAGGTTCATTGCCTCATATCTCATTATCAATTAGGCACATTGCCTCATTTTTCTCATTTTTCTCATTCATATCAAAGTTAATTCACCTTAATTAATCATATTTCATCAAAGATTATCATATAATGCATATAAACACATTACCCAATTATTTTTGGGTCATTTTCATATAATGCATATAAATCACATTTTGTTCAATTTAGGCATTAACAATGGCTTTTCACAGTGTATTTAATGCATACATAACAAATCATATATAATAGCACAATGTTCATAAATATTCAATATATCAAGTAGCTTAACACATTTTCCAACCAAAATGTGTTAAGTCCAATTTAATGCCAATCTATCTAATTTATCAAAAGTTTGTACTTACCTTAGAAAGCACTCAAAAGCAAGCTACAAAACTCCCTCCAACCTTCTCTTCCAAGTTTCTCTTCCACACTAGGATTGGGCAAATCACCTCTCCTTAATGCTAATTATGGTGGAAATCACTAAAAATCCCACTTGAAGCCTTGGAATCCTTCAATTAAAGGAGCTTGGAAGAAACAAAACTTTATCTTGAACTCCCATGAAGTTTCAGCCATCTAAGTAGAAGAAGAAGAAAAAGATAACTTATGAATATTCTCTCCCCTTCCACTTTCATTTCAACCTTATATATATAATATTTTGTTATATTTTTAATTAATTATTTATTTATTTAAAAAAATAAATTTTCTCTTCCATATAAAAATAAATTATTTTTGAATTATTTAAATAAATTTTAATTTCTAAAGTATATTTACAAAAAATGATATTTGACCTTTGACTTTTCTTTTTAAAAAGTTGACTTTTGGTTGACTTGTATATATTATGTATATTTTGCATATATATCACATATACATCCCACTTTCTCACTTAAAATCCTTTCATTTTTGGTTTAAACTATTTATTTAATTTATTCAATTTAATTTTAATTTATTTTATTAAATTTTTAAAAATTAGGGACGTTACATCACGCCAGTGGAATATTGAATTTGTAACACCATTACACCATATACGTATAGTACATATACCCAGCATATGTAAATACACATATAAAGTATAAAGATGCCATAAAACGGTTTAATAAAAATTTTGACATTTCCAATTTAAAATCCTAAATAATTAAAAATTTAAATTTAAATAGTAAATAAAATATTCTTTATTAATTATTGGGTCCAATATAGTATTTTATATGAAAATCTCTGAAAAAAATTCGTCAGAGTTTAATCTGTAATTGGACAATCCCAAAATTCAACAAAACACAACTTGCATAAAAAGAACTCCCAATAAAGCAACTCACACATTTCCACCTCAACTTCTTAATTCCTCCATAATTTGTCAAAATATTTATATATATACATACATATATATATATATATCAAAACACATATAAAACTCCACATTACACAATTTTTCCAAAATATTCTTTATAATGTATAATGTACTCAAAATTATAACCATAATATACAAAATACAAAAATGTAGTATAATATATAATATATATATTATGAAAAATGGCTCTAATATTGAAGAAGCAGCAAAAACAACTTAGATCAACCTCAAATCTAGACCCGACCTGATCTAGAAAAACTCTCTAGATCAACCAGATCACCCCTGTCACCTGTGCGAGGAATTATAATAGCGCTAAGCTAAAAGCTTATCGGTACAAACTTGATAATAACAAAACTTTAATACAATGCTAATGCATAATGCCTTTGCATGTAATGTTACAATGTGGCATCCATTTAGAACATAATCTTTAATTATTTCATAATTCACATTAACACATACACAAACATGGGTCCAAAAAAACTAATCTATCATTTAAATCCCAGAGTTATCATTTTAATCCAAATTAGCACCAAGTGTCTAGCTCTGAAGGAAAATCATATATCAGTGACTCTTAGCGTCTAGCCCTGAAGGCAAAATCATATATTAGTGACGCATAGCGTCTAGCCCCAAAGGCAAAATCATATATCAGTGATGCATAGTGTCTAGCCCGAAGGTAAATAATGAGGATAACCTCATAGGCATGCCACCAAACACAGAACTTTGTAAATTGAATAACATACTAGGCACGCATCATATTTTCCATAATCAACTTTTATCATCACATTGCTTCAATTCCCCATTTTCCTCATCACGTTGTCTCAATTTCTCATTTTTCTCATCTCATGGTCTCATTTTCTCATTTTTCTCATTCATATCAATGTCAAAACACTTTAATTCATCATATTTCATCACATTATCACCATGTATCTCATTTAACATTTCAAACATCTTACCCAAATATTTTTGGGTGAATTTCACATAATTCACATGAATCACATTTTATTCAATTTAGCCATTAATAATGACTTTTCATAATGCATATAATGCATACATAACAATTCATATATCATAGCACAATCTTCATGAATGTTCAAGCCACCAAGTATCTTAACACAATTTTTATCCAAAATGTGTTATGCCGAATGTAATGCAATTATACCTCATTTTATCAAGAGTTTGTACATACCTCAATAAACACTCAAATGCAAGCTTAAAATCTCCCACCAACCTTCACTTCCAACTTGCCCTTCAACACTAGGGTTGGGCAATTCACTTCCTCTTAATGCTTATACACAATGTGATCAAATACAAAGAATCACATTTTAAGGTATTTTCAACATTAAATCCTAATTAAACATCACTCCTAAAAATTCCCAAAATTGAGCCTAACCTTACTTTAACATTGGGAATCCATTTTAATCCATTTAAAATTTGTGTTTTAAGTTTATTTATATCATTACAAACATAATATGGCATGTTTTAAACATTCAAACTAAATAAACACATATACTTTAAATAAAATCCTAAAATGCCATAACCTTCCTCAATAAGGGTTCTGTAATATCCCAAAATTTTGAAATAAACATTAATTTTGAAAATTAATTAAAGGATTTAAAAGTGTATATATATTTGATTAAGTGAAGAGAAAGGAAGAAGATATGTATATGTTGTATATATGAAGATATACATGTTATATACAAGTCAATATCTTGATAAGGTCAAAAGATATTTTAATTATTAAAATAGTAATTAATTAATGATAGTGGAAGATGACATATTTGAGATTAATTATCATAATAATATATTGCTTGGTGGAGATAAAAAGAGGAAAAAGTGTGTGGTTAATAATGAAGTAGTTGGTTTAAGTGAGTGGATGACCATTTTCTTCTTCTTCCTCCTCCTTTGAGCCGGCCATCATCTCCATCAAAGGGAAAGAGATTTTGCTTCTTGCTAACTCAAGAAATTGAAGGATTTCAAGTGTTCAAGTTGGAGTTTTAAGGATTTTCTTCATATTTGGTAAGTTTCCAACTTGTTTCTTTGATTTCTTTTGGAAGTTTGTATGTGTGAATTGGATGTTTGATGTAGTTTGTGTCTATGGTTGATATTTGGCATGTTTGAAATTCTTTTGTCTAGTTTGCTATGAATTTGGGGTTGGATTGAAGAAAAAGGTTAAGTTTGGTGAAGAAAATAAGAGTTGTGGATTGTATAAGTTTTGAGTTGTGAAATATGGTTATGATTGTGTATTGTTGATTGTGTTTGAGTTTTTTTTGATGTTTACATAAGTATTACGTGGTTTGATGATGGATTTGGCTAAGTTTATATGAGTTGAAAAGGTTAATGAAAGATGATAGTTGGATGTGGCATTTTTGTATTGATATCAGAATTTTTGACCTGACATGCCTGGCAGCATGGCCATGTCTTTGGGCATGTCGATGGCTCTGTTTTCAGTGTTGGTGACACGAGCAGTGACACGCCCATGTCATTGAGCATGTCACAGCTATTGTGATGATGTAGAATTGACACGAGCAGTGACACTCCTATGTCTCCTATGTCACTGATTGTGTCATAGCTACTGTGTTAGAGGAGAATTGACACGTTCAGTGACACGCCTATGTCACGAAGCATGTCATAGCTACTGTGTTATTGTAGTATTTACACGTGCAGTGACACGCCCATGATACTTAGAGTGTCAAAGCTTTTGTGTTGTGGGTTTAGGGCACGGTCATGGACATGCCTGTGTTGTTGAGCGTGTCATGTGTAGAGTTTGCCCTAGATGATTCTTTTCCTTACTTTTCATTGTGGATCACTTAGTGATTATTTATAATCACATTCGGTTTAGGCTTTGAAGAGATTTGAGCTACCCTAATCCAAGTGTTGAGGGATATCTTGGAAGAGGAGTTTGGAATTGGTGTTTGTTGCTTTTAGAGGTAAGTACAAACTTTGAATAATTGTTTATATTTACATGACATTGGGACTTAACACATTTGGTTGCTAAATGTGTTAAGTTACTACATGATTGATACATGAATAATATGCTATGATTTGTATATTGTAAATTACGTTGAAATACCCATGGTAGTTGAGTAATGTGTTGTAAATGAAAAGAAATGTGGCAAAATGTGATGAGATATGTGAAAACATGATGTAATGAATTGATATTAATATAAATGAGAAAAGTGAGAAAAAGATGAGAAAATAAGGCAATGTGCCTAGTTTGATTATGTGACAATGAGAAAGAAATTCATAATGAGAAATAAGAATATATTGTGTGCCTAGTATGTTATTCAATTTTCAGAGTTCTGGGTTTGGCGGCATGCCTATGAATTGCCTAAGGGCTAGACGCCGGGCGTCACTATAAAAATATTTTTGAGGTGAAATGACTGGGTCGTAAGCCTCATAAACAAATCCTTGAAGCTAGGCCGGGTGAAATGACCTGGTAGTAAACTCAGTCTTAGTTGGATTAATCCATGGATATATTACCTACGGGGCTAGACAAAAGGTGTCATTATAGAAAAAAGCAGTAACTCTAGAAATTGAATAGCATATTAGTTTCCCTTTGGGCCTATGCTTGTCTTTGCTTTAATGTGAATTATGAATTGTGGAATAATTGAACAATTTATTAAGATATAATGATGTAATGCTATGAGATATAATATCCTTATGAACTGTGGAACAATTGTACAATATAATGAGATGTAATGTTAGGAGATATGATATCCTTATGTGTTGTGCATTAGCATTGCAATTGAATAATATTATTATCAAAGTCTGTACCACTAAGCTTCTGGCTTAGCGCAAATGTGGTTCATCACGCAGGTGACAGGGTAGATCCGGTTGAACCAGAGAGTTTAGCTAGACCGAGTTGAGTCTAGACTTGAGATTGTGAGTGCAGTGTTGATTGTGGAACATCAAGATCAGAGACAAACTGCCAGCATGTATATATTTCATATTTTTGTACATATTGATTTTGATGTATTTAAATATGTATAATCCGCAAACTATCAAAAATATTTTGGATTAATCTTTGGTAATGAAGTGATATATATGTTTTAACAAGTAATGATTCATTTACTATTTATATGATATCAATTGAATGTTTTATGATTATACAGATTTTATAAATGATGATTTGATTGTTTAAAATGGTTGTGAAATTATTGTATCCTCTATACGTATATTACATATAGCGGGTATATGTAGTGTACGTATATTGGGTATAAGGGTATTACAGGTTCTTCATTCCAACTCATTCTAATTGTTAATCCAAGCTTATTTTCATCATTTATATCATTAAATAACATGATTTAAGCATTAAAATAAAAAATACTAATACTTTGAAAATTCCCTTTCCAAAACCCTAAATTCAACACTACCTTAACCAAACTAAAACCAAAATTTGTTAAATCCATCATTTGACTTTAAAATCCTTGTTTATTTATCAAAACAACACATTTCAAATCAATTTGCACAATTGAAAAAATATAAATTCAAAAGTCCATATGTTCCATAGTCCTAAATTCTCTCTCTTCAACCAACCAAACTTAAACTCAATAATTTCTTCAATCTAACTTAAAAATCATTAATAACTACTCAAAATAACTTCATATAAACTCATTCAAGCCATTAAATCGTACTATCACAAAAACCTAAACTCAACATACACAAATCTTTATGGAAATCCAAAGAAATAATTTGGAAACTTACTATTTCAAGAGGAAATCACTAAAATTCTACTTGAATCCTTGAAATCCTTTCAATTATGGAAGCTTGGAAGAAGAAAAACCTTGGCTTGGTCACCCATGGAGTTTCGGCCACCTTGAAGAAGAAGAAGAAGAAGAAGAAGAAGACTTTTAAAATTTATCTTTCTTTCCACATTAAATTTGACCATATATATAATAAATTTTATTATTTTTTAATTATTTATTTAATAAAAACCATAAATCTCCTCTTCCAACCAAAATAAATTATTTTTAATTTATTTAAATAGTTTTAATTTTTTAAAGTGTATTTATAATATTGCTACTTGACTTTTAACTTTTCTTCTTAAAGTGTTGACTTTGAGTTGACTTTTGTATATATTCTTCATATATATCTCACATATACATTCCTCTTTTTTACTTAACATCCTTTAATTTTTTATTTAAACCATTTATTTAATTTAATTTAAAATTATTTTCTTTAATTTTTGAAAATTAGGGATGTTTCAATTCTCTCCCCCTAAAGAAAATTTTGTTTGCGAAATTACCTTATATCAATTCTAGAACATCTGAGGATACTGACTCCTCATCATCTGCTCACTCTCCCATGTAGTCTCCTCAGAGGCATGGTTCTTCCAAAGGACTTTCACAAGTGGCACATTCTTGTTTCTCAACTCTTTCACCTCTTGAAACATTGTGTGGTAAATATAGCAGATAGAGATACCAAAGTGTATGAAGTGCTCCATATCATGGTGTTGGGGCATGTGGTTATTTTCTCTCTCTCTCTGTAAATGCATTTTTATCTAATATGCATACTATAATGTCAAGTATTCCAAAAATCTAGAAATTCATTATCCCATTTGGTTTAAATGCACGTATGTTTTATCATTTATGGTTCTGGTGCTGTGGACCTCCAATTGTCTCATGGAATTGATCAGTCGGGTCTTGTTGTACTTCAGGTTGATAATTTTGGCACTGTAAACCTTGTGGATGCATGCCGTAGATTTTGATTGCATAGAGGGTAAGAATCTATTTCTCTCAGTTTTTTTTTGTTTAAAAATTATCTTTTTTGGAGGAGGAATTGTAATTTGTTTTGTTTTATTTATTTTTTTAATTGAGGAGTTAAGTTTCTTGCCGTTAATTTGATCTTGGGCCAATAATCCAATAACTCCTTAACTTTGATGATTTAATTGATGAAGTGACGACAAACAGCTTGTGTATATACAAAATTCCTGAGCAGCTACACGAGTTGAATGAAAAAGCCTACACACCACGGTTAGTATTACTTTGTTAACGTGTATCATATTATTCTTTTTCATTTACTCTTTTTAATATTATTTGCAGGTTAATAATGATGATGCAAGTCATGATTCAATGGAAAATGATAATTGAAGATCTATATTGTTATTTTCAAGATAGATTATTTATAGTAGTGTTCTTAACACTTGTATAGTTAAATTGTAAAATATTTTATTCTATTGAAGATTAATAAAAGAATTATTTTTATCAATGTAATTAGTGTTTTTTTAGATTGTGTTTAAATGTTCCAAATGTATTTATAAAGTTCTTATAAAATTAATTGATAATACAAATAGTTCCAATAAAAATCAATATTAAATTACTACGGATTTGCTACGAATCTGCGACGGATATTTGAAATCTATGACGGAATCTGCGACAGATACTGCGACGACAATCTGCGACAGCAATTTGCGATGAAAATCTGTGACGGAATCTGCAAAGGAAATCTGCGACGGAATCTGCGACGGCTGCCCTTTACCCGCGAAAATTTAAGCGCGAGATTTGCAACCGCCGAGTGGACGGCCTGTCGCAAAATTGAAAATTGTGACGCCTTTTTTATTAACAGATCGTATCCGTCGCAGATCGGTCGCAAGACTTGATTTGCGACGGATTTACGACGGATCTGGGACGGATTCTGTCCGTTGAAGATAGCGTGTTTTTTTGTAGTGTCAAATCTATATAGGATTTTTGTCTGTCTGAAGCTACTTTTAGATGATCCCGAATAACCTTCACTTTCTCTTCTGTTTCCTTGATCAAATCGTGACCAACCAGTTTCCCTTTTCAAACCTCATCCCAACATAATGGTGTCCTATTCTTCCTGCCATACAAGGCCTCATAAGGTGTCATCCCATGCTGGATTGATGACTATTATTGTAAGAGAACTCAATCAGTGACAAAAATCTATCCAAGCTCATAGTAAAATCAATGATACAGCTCCGTAACATATCCTCTAGAATCTGTATCATTCTCTCTGACTACCATCCATCTGAGGATGGAAAGCAGTACTAAAATGCAACCAAGAACCCAAAGCATCTTGCAAACTTCTCCAAAATCTCAATATAAATTGGAAATCTTGGTCCTATACTAAAGAAACTGGGACTCCATGCAACCTCACTATCTCATTGATATATAGCTCAGCCAACCTCTCAAGTGAGTAGGCCATCCAAACTGGAAGAAAATGAGCTATCTTCATCATCCGATCAACTATCACCTAGATTGCATCATGCTTCTTCTGGGTCAAAGGCAGTCTAGTCACAAAATCTATTATCACTCGCTCCCATTTCCACTCTAGAATTGATAATGGCTGAAGCAACCCTAAAGGAACTTGGTGCTCAGCTTTCACTCTCTAGCAAGTGAGACATCTGGATACAAATTCTGCTATGTCCCTCTTCATACCTTACCACCAATAATGCTGCTTCAAATCTTGATACATCTTGGTACTTCTAGGGTGCATAGCATAAAATGACGGATGTGCTTCCTCTAAAATCTTCTTCTCCAATCCCGCATCATTAGGAATGCACAGTCTATCTCTATACCACAAACTACCATCATCTCTCACATGAAAGTCTCGACTCTCCCCATTTTGGCAATCTAGAACAATCTTCTGAATTTTCTCATTTACCAGCTGGGCTTTTCTAATCTGGTCCAATAACACTGGCCTCAACTGCAGCTAAGCCATTAATGCACCATCATCACATGACTCAAATATGGCATGCAATGCTCTTAACTCAAAAAGCAACAAGAGCGAATAAGCAGTCAAACTTGCCATGGACTTCTGACTCAAGGCATCCACAACAACATTTTCCTTGACAGGATGATAATCAATCAAGCAGTCATAGTCTTTAATCAACTCTACCCACCGGCTCTGTCTCAAATTAAACTCTATCTAAACACCGGGTACTTCAAACTCTTGTGATCCGTATAAATGAAACATTTCTCCCCATATAAGCAATGCCCCCAAATCTTCAATGCAAAAACTATGGCTGCTAACTCCAAATCATGAGTGGGTAATTTAGGTTATGAGGCTTCAATTGTCAAGATGCATAAGCAATGACTCTACCCTCCTACATCAGAACATAACCTAAACTACTATGTGAAGCATCACTGTATATCATATAAGGTTTACCTTCCACATGCAGAGTAAGGACAAGAGCTTGAGTTAACACATCCCTCAACTGCTCAAAACTCGACTGACACCAATCTGTCCAAATAAATCTAACCCCTTTTTAAAGTAATCTAGTGAGTGGTATAGCTATCATAGAAAAACCCTTCACAAATCGATGATGATAGCCTGGTAATCCTAGAAAACTTCTAATGTCTGTCGCATTCTTCGGTGGACTCCAATTCAAGATAGCCTCAACTTCACTCGGATCAACTCTAGAAAAGTCACCTGATCGAGCTAGAACTCACACTTAGACAGCTTAGCATACAACTATTTCTCTCTCAAAGTTTGCAGTACAATCTGCAGATGCCTATCATGATCTTCCTCATTACACGAATACACCAAAATATCATCAATAAAGATCACTAGAAGCTAATCTAAGTATGGTCTAAATACCCTATTCATTAAATCCATAAATGCCACTAGTGCATTTGTCAATCCAAAAAGCATCACCAGAAACTCATAATGCCCATATCTCGTGCGAAAAGCTATTGTGGGTACATCCACATCTCTAACTCTCAAGTGATTGTGCCGTGATCTCAAATCAATTTTAGAGAATATTATTGCTCCCTTCAACTGATCAAATAGATCATCTATCCGAGATAATTGATACTTGTTCTTGATGGTCACCTTATTCAACTGGTTGTAATCAATACATAATCTCAATGTGCCATCCTTCTTCTTCCCAAACAAGACAGGTGCTCCCCATGGTGACACACTAGGATGGATGAACCTTTTATCAAGTAACTCCTGCAACTACACCTTTAACTCCTTTAATTCATTAGGTGCCATCCAATAAAGGGTAATAGAGATGGGAGTGATACCAGGCATCAAAACAATACCAAACTCCACCTCTCTCCCTCAGGAGATACCCCTGGCAACTCATCAAGAAAAATATCTAAAAACTTGGCAACTGTAGATATACTATTAAGCTGGGACCCCATTACTCTGGTATCTACAACATGAGCAAGATATGCCTCACATCCCTTTCAAATCATCCTCCTAACTGATACAACTGAGATAAACATGGATGAAAGGTGTCTCTGCTCAATAGATACTACCACATCTCTACCATCACGTATTCTCAGGGTAACATGTTTATGCTGAAAGTCTACCATAGCCCCATACCTGGATAACCAATCCATGCCCAAAATTAAATCATACTCCCTAAAAGGCATCTCAATCAGGTCACCAAGAAATTCTTCATCTTGATCAACAGCTAGACTATCTCGACACACCCTGCTAACTATAACACTATGCCCTAAAGGATTTGTCACAAACACATCAAATCCTAGGGACTCCAAATGTAAATCACTCATAGGCAAGATGGATACACTGATGTGTGAATGAGTCGACCCAGGGTCTATCAATGCATAAACTGAAGTACCAAATAAAGTAAAAATACCAGCTATGACAACTAAAGCATCTAATCACCTCTGCATCACATAAACCCGTTGTGATGGCCCTACCTCATCTGGCCTACTCCCTACTATAGAACTTCCTCTCTAACTAAACCCTGATCTACCAACTCTACCAAAATCTCTGCCACCACGACCCCTTTAACATTGGGTCTAGAAGCTACTGTATCCATCTATCTATCATCCGGTGGCTCTGGATAGTCTCTAAGAAAATGGTCTTATGATCCACACCTGTAACATACTGCTGATGTACCTTTCCTCATAGACACCCCCATGTGCCCTACCATAATGAACACAGGTAGGTGGAGTAGGACTCTGAGTTACTGGGGTCGAGGCACTAGCCACTAAGGCTGCATGTCTCTGTCTCTATCTCTGCTACTGTAATGACCTTCCAGACTACTGAATCTCTAAGGAAATCCCCCTCAACCTCTCTTCACTGATGAAGACCCTACCTCACCCTGGGGTCGCCTAGCTCTACTCTCCTCTGCTCTGACAGCTGCTACAAGACCTTGTGCCTTCTCTACACTCCTGGCAGCTATAACCAACTGAGAAAAATTCTGATATCGAGAGCCTACCACTAAACACATGATAGAGGGTCTCAGCCCCTCCTCAAAACTCGGGCACCTGTCAATCTCATTAGATATAATTCCACCAATATACTGGCTCAGCCAGATAAACTCAATCTCATACTATGTCACAGTCCTCGTGTCCTGCCTCAAACTCAGAAACTCCATCTTCTTAGCACCCTTATACTATATGGGAGTATACTTCTTCTCGAATTTCTGCAGAAAATTTTCATATGTCAGAACTAGTGGATCAGCTATAGCTTAAGGAACTGTCTTCCACCACTCATAGGCATCCCTCTGCAAAAGAGATCTAGCATAAACAAACTTCTCCTCTAGACTAGCCTGTAACTGAATGAACACTCTCTAAAACCTATCCAGCCACTGCTCTACTATAGCCGGATCTGTAGTACCGACAAAATCTATAGGTTCACACTTTCTCAACTTGCCATACTTCCCAGTTGGCAACTGCTGTTGTGACTATGATTGTGGTGGCAGCTGCGGCTGCTGAACTGGAGCCTGTCGCAATAGCTCCACCATATGTCTTACCCAGCCTGGTGGAACCTCCTCAGCTGCTAGTCTAACTAGCAAAGAAGCAGACGCCTCTCCAGCAGACATAACACCAGTTCCAACTCTACCCTCATCAGGAGTTATACTCTCTACACTACCCTCTGCAAACTGGTGCATCCTAGACGCCATAACTACCTATATCTACAAATACAGTAGAAATTGCCACATCAGAGATCAAATAAATTCCAATGCGAACACATGTATCACAATTTAAAATCATATTTAAAATTTCCATTTTATTTCTCTAACAACTCACCTAGGTCGAGAACCTCATATCTAGGCTCTAATACCAAAATAAATGTAACACCCTTACACCTCATATATGTATAGTACATACACCCAGCATATATAATTACGCATATAAAGTATAAAGATGCCACAAACTGGTTTAATAAAAATTTTAACATTTCTAATTTAAAATCCCGAATACTTAAAAATATAAATTTAAATAGTAAATAAAATATTCTTTATTAGTTATTGGTTCCAATATAGTATTTTATATAAAAATCTCTGAAAAATTCGTCAGAGTTTCATCTATAATTTGGACAACTTTAAAATTCAACAAAATACAACCTGCATAAAAACACTCCCAATAAAACAAGTCACACATTTCTACCTCAACTTCTCAATTCCTCCATAATTCCTCAAAACATTTATATTTATACATATATATATATATATATCAAAACACATATAAAACGCCCACATTACATAATTTATCCAAAATATTCTTTACAATTTACAATGTACTAAAAATTATAACCATAATATACACAATACCAAAATATAGTATAATATAAAATATATACATGATGGCAAATGGCTCTAATCTCGAAGAAGCAGCAAAAATAACTCAGATCAACCTCAAATCTAGACCTGACCTGGTCTAGAAGAACTCTCTAAATCAACCAGATCATCCATGTCACATGCACGATGAATTACAATCGTGCTAAGCTAAAAGCCTAGTGGTACAAACTTGATAATTACAAAATTTTAATACAATGCCTTTGCATGTAATGTTACAATGTGGCATACAATTCCATTTAGAACATAATCTTTAATCATTTTATAATTCATATTAACACATACATAAACATGGGCCCAAACAAACTAATATATCATTCAAATCCTAAAGTTACTGTTTTGGTCCAAATTGATACCAAGTGTCTAGCCCCGAAGGCAAATCATATACCAGTGACACCTAGTGTCTAGCCCCGAAGGCAAAATCATATATCAATGATGCATAGCATCTAGCCCCGAAGGCAAAATCATATATCAGCATAGCGTCTAGCCCCGAAGGCAAAATTATGTATCAGTTATGCATAACGTCTATCCACGAAGGCAAATAATGAGGATAACCCCATAGGTATGCCACCAAACACAGAACTCTAGAAATTGAATGACATACTAAGCACACAAATAATTCATATTTTCCATAATCAACTTTTATTATCACATTGCTTCAAGTCCTAATTTTCCTCATCACATTATCTCATTTTTCTCATCATAGTGTCTCATTTTCTCATTTTTCTTATTCATATCAATGTCAAAGCACTTTAATTCATCATATTTCATTACATTATCACAACATATCTCATTTAACATTTCAAACATCTTACCTAAATATTTTTTGGTCAATTTCACATAATTACATGAATCACATTTTATTCAATTTAGCCTTTAATAGTGGCTTTTCATAATGCATATAAGGCATACATAACAATTCATATGTCATAGCACAATGTTCATAAATGTTCAAGCCACCAAGTAGCTTAACACATTTTTCATCCAAAATGTGTTAGGCCAAATGTAATGCAATTATACCTCATTTATCAAGAGTTTGTACATACCTCAATAAGCACTCAAATGCAAGCTTAAAATCTCCCACCACCTTTACTTCCAACTTGCCTTTCAATACTAGGGTTGGGCAATTCACTTCCTCTTAATGCCTATATACAATGTGATCAAACATAATCATTTAGAATCACATTTTAAGGTATTTGCAATATTAAACCCTAATTAAACATCACTCCTACAAATTTCCAAAATAAAGCTTAACCTTACTTTAACATTGGGAATCCATTTTAATCCATTTAAATTTATGTTTTAAGTTTATTTATATCATTACAAACACAATATATCATGTTTTAAACATTCAAACTAAATAAACACATATACTTTAGACAAAACCCTAAAATGCCATAACCTTCCTCAATAAGTGTTTTTCATTCCAACTCATTCCAATTGTTAATTCAAGCTTATTTCCATCACTTATAGTATTAAATAACATGATTTAAGCATTAAAATCAAATAAATACTAATACTTTGAAATTTCCTTTCAAAAACCCTAAATTCAACACTACCTTAACCAAACTCTAATCAAACATAGCTAAATCCATCATTTGACTTTAAAATCCTTATTTATGCGTCAAAACAACACATTTGGAATCAATTTGCACAATTAAAATGCTTGTATTCAAAAGTTTATATGTTCCATAGCCCTAAATTTTCTCTCTTCAACCAACTCAACTGAAACTCAATCATTTCTTCAATCCAACTTAAAAATTATTAATAACTATTCAAAATAACTTCATATAAACTCATTAAAGCTATTAAATCATACTATCACAAAAACTCAAAGTCAACATATACAAATCTTTATGGAAATCCAAAGAAATAAGTTGGAAACTTACTATTTCAAGAGAAAATCACTAAAATTCCACTTGAATCCTTGAAATCCTTTCAATTATGGAAGCTTGGAAGAAGAAAAACCTTGGCTTGGTCACCCATGGAGTTTCGGCCACCTTGAGGAAGAAGAAGAAGAAGATGAAGACTTTTTAAAATTTCTCTTTCTTTCCACTTTAAATTTGACCGTATATATAATATATTTTATTATATTTTTAATTATTTATTTAATAAAAATCATAAATTTCCTCTTCCAACCAAAATAAATTATTTTTAATTTATTTAAATAATTTTAATTTTTCAAAGTGTATTTATAATATTGCCACTTGACCTTTGACTTTTTTTCTTAAAGTATTGACTTTGAGTTGACTTTTGTATATATTATGTGTATTTCATATATATCTCACATCTACGTTCCACTTTTTCACTTAAAACCTTCAATTTTTCATTTAAATTATTAATTTAATTTAATTTTAATTTATTTTCTTTAATTTTTCAAAATTAGTGATGCTATAGAATAAGCACAGAAGCTGCACTTACTTAGTTTTTAAAAAAGTTCTCATTATTCTTATTTATTTGTCAAAAAGGATGCCACTTGCTTGGTTATTTTGCTGGTGTACATTGATGAAATATTGGTAACAAGTAACTTAGAGCATGAAATTGCATTAGTTAAGAATTTTTTGCATTTTGAGTTTATTATCAAAGACATTGGACTAGCTAAATACTTTCTTAGGTTAGAGATTTCAAGATCAAAGGCTGGTATTTTTGTCAACCAATGTAAATACAGTTTGGATTTGATCAAAGATGTTAGATTATTAAGTGTCAAACAACTAGCGCACCAATGACAAAAGGACGTAAACTATCTGAGAATGATGAACCAAAGCTTTAAACATCTTGAGGAGTATTAATGGTTGATTGGTCGTCTCATCTATCTTAATTTCACCGGACCTGATATTAGTTACACTACATAAAAAACTTATCCAATTTGATTAGGCTCTGTCTCTTTCTCATTGGCAAGTTGCATTGCACGTACTTAAGTGCCTTAAAAGATATCCCTCTAAAGGCCTATGTTTTGTTGCAAATGCTTTGATGAAATTAAAAGGCTATTGTGACACTGATTGGCATCATGCAAAATCCTTAATTGGCTATTACATTTATCTTGGAATTGTGCTATTCTCTTAGAAAATAAAGAAACAAACAATAGTTTCTAGATCTTTAACTAAAGCAGAATATCAAATCCTTGCATCCACCACTTGTGAGTTACAATTGTTAGCTGACATTTTAATTGCAAGACCTTCATCTCACAATTCCCCTTCCAATCAAAGTTTAGTGTGACAACCAAGCAGCCATACACATCACAGTTAACCATGTCTTCCATGAGTGCACCAAGCATTTTGAGATTGACTATCACCTAGCTCGAGATAAATATAAACAAGGCTTCATTCATCCTTCACATATTTCATCTTCTCATCAACCAACCAACCTATTTGCTAAAACATTGCTAGTGCCTCAGTTTGCACTTTATTGTCCAAGTTGGGCTTATTCATCCCTACTAGCTTTTAACTTAAAGGGGGATGAAGAATGAGTTGACTATTTTTGATGTGCTTAAAAGTATAAGTTGTGTAGCAACAACTCTTCTCGTTAAGTCTAGAAGAAGTTGGTTAGTAAGATGTTAAGTTAGCTTATTGTAGAAGTTAGAATTAGTTAGTTAAGTATAATAGATTTTGTGAGTTGGGCGAATCAATTAGATCGCGTGGGAGTGAGAGATTTTTCTATATAAAATACACTTCTTTTTTCATCTATATTTTTCATGCTCAGAAAATACAAGTTATCTTCTTCATTTCCATTATCGTGTTGCTTAAGCTTTACTGCTTATTTACTCTAGCTTGATTTTTTTTTTGTTCATCTATTGTGATCTTATTTTATTGCTTGTTATTTTCTGGACTAAATACACTACTGATGAGAGGTATACCATAAAATAGTGTGCATATTAGTGACCAACAAATGAGATCAATGACATTCAAGCCCTAATTAAGAAGAGTCATAAACTCCAAATGTACACTATGATAAAGTGTATGCTGAGGATATAGGATGGACCCAATGCAAATATGATATGATTATGATATGGATTGTGTGATATAGACTGTGTTTTATCCATCGAGAATTGGCAAACCAATAATTATAAACATTTTATGACCTTGTCACGACTGCTATAGGAAACCCCAAATCATTATTTTGGATATGTTACTATTTTGAAAAATGGAAATCCTTGAGAACTACACTATAACTGAAAAAAAAATTGAAACTAAATTTTAACTAATATTATTTATCTATGAACCTTTAAATTAATATGATTCATATTCTCACTGAGTTGTAAACTAATTTTATTTGTTTTATGGTTTTCAAGTTCAAAGGGATCAATGGTCATGGCTTCTTAATTTTCTTTTTCTTCCAAGAAGCCCATTGATGCAATATTTTTTATGTTTTATAGTATGCATGTAAATATTATAATAGTTTACTTTAGACGCCACATAGTGTATTATGGTTTAGTATGTGATCATTCATATTCAAGATACAAATATATATTATTTATGAGCTTAAAATTTTTAACCCCAATTCCCGGTGATTATATCTTCGACAGTGTTTAGGGTTGCATTCTTAGAGAATCCGGGTCTAAGTATGGAAAAAGAGATATCACAAGGACACACTAGAAAAATAAGAAAGGGATAGTGACTTGATTCTTAAGGAATCTTCAACTCCTACTAGATTCAGAAAGTTGAATATGTATAGTCATAATAAGACATATCATACTATCGCTATACACCCATTTTATTTGAACCAACCTCCTTTTTGAGTCCTAGTATTATATTATTTTTAAATATCATAATATTATCCTATATGTAAGTAATAAGAATATGTAGAGGGCAAATAAAAGATATTTTATTACAGATCAAATAACATATACAAATGGTATGAAAATATTTAGAACTGGTAAAATAAACAAAATAAAAAAAATGAGCACCTGTTAGAGATGATAAAATGTCCTTACATATGATAAAGCCCATATACCAATCTAAGAAATAAAAATTACATTTGAAGACGTATTACGGCATTTGTAAAGAAATTTACCAAAATTGCAATAAAATCAAGTAATAAAATATAATACGCATAAATATTCACATAATATCATATATCACATCATAATAACTCGGAATCATCCCAGTTAATTATAAAGCATCATAATAAATAATTTAAAACATGTTTAGACAAAAACTAAAACCAAAACCACTATGGAAAACAAATTGAGGTAAAACATTATAATTATCAATAAAATCACAAATCATGCCAAAATCATTCATGAACACTTCTATTTATCATCAATAATCATATCATAATCAAATAAGTGCATTAGAATCAAAATGGTGGTGAAATTGAGCATGGCATGTATTTCAAGGCAAAATCAGGTTTGATGAACAAAAATTACGTTTTTCATTCAAAATTCTGAATTTTCAATCTAAAACCTTAAAATATGTTAAATATGTGATTATATTGATTAATTTTCAAATTTGGTTCAAAAAGTGACTCAATAGGAAAATCGAGGCAAATTTGGATTTAAATTTCCAAAATTAAGGCTTTTTCTTAAAAATTCCAAAAATTACCTTTAACTATCTTAAAACATCTTGAAGATTATAAAATTAATTTTAGAATTGAAATATTTAAAAAATGTATCAAAAATTACGTGAAACCGACGTAATTTTTAGCAAAAATCCAATATTCAAACCGATTCAAGGTCTAAACTCCAACAACTTTTTGATGTTTAAAATGATTCATTACCATCCTCAAAAGTCCAGGTTCATTTTTTATCAAATGGTGTCAAAAAAATCCTAAATTTTAAGTCCTAATCAAGCAAAGGTTCAATTAATGTTTACAAGGCTCATTCATGAGGTTCTAGGGTGCAAAATCCATATTTTCATAGTCCCAAATTCAGTGAGAAATGTCCAGAAAGTATAAAATATCTATATCCTTGTCTGAAAGCTCCCATTGGTTCATAAAATCTCAACCCAAATTGATTTTAGCAACTTAATTACCAAATGGATGTTTAAGTTTATCTTAGGATCACTTTAACTCCTTTTTAATCCTTCTAATTAATTTTAATCATTACAATTGTAACATACTTATACCTTATATACGTATAATACATACACCCCGAATATATAAAATACGCATATAGATACAAGAATATCATTATTCTAGTTATTAGAAAATTTACTATAATTTCCAACAAAATAATTTATTAATTTAAATACAATTTATTAGATTAAACAAATATAAATATAAGTAATATAAATATTAAAATAGCTTTTATTAATATAATTCTCTAAAAAAAATTCACTAGATTTTTGTTTGTTAATCTAATAAATCCCAATCAACAAATAACTCAACCTGCAAATAAAAATAATATACTTCCTATATTTATAAATACCACTTCCAATAATTCCCCCAACTTCTTGAGAGTTAATAAATATTCACCGTGTCATTAAAAATCCTAAAACATTCTCAAAAATAAAATACTAAAATATTCTAAAACATATCCAATATACTTTACAAATTTACATTTTACTAACAATACTTATCTTAAGTACTCATATATATATATATATATAATGTTTTCCCAAAGCATGTTGAATATACAAGATCCAAATTACACAATACTCAAATAATAAATAAATACAACATCGTCCAAGTTGGTCTCGTGGCACACTTTATCTCTAATCCCAGTCATTCTGATATGCACTTCTAATACCTACGCGATACAAACTACCGCTAAATATATAGCTTAATGATACATATATTTTTCATAATAGCAAATATTTAAATCAAGACACTTAGTTCGCAATGAAACATGCTTTACTTAAATATTATATTTTCTATCTTACAACAGTCACCAACACATCACCATTAAACTGTTGTTCTCAATTATACTTTAATGGCATATAACATGTTATGCCATCTCACAACACTCCATATATTTACTCGGCTGTAAATATGACCCTCAACTATACTCATGGTTTAATAAACCATAGAAGTATAAAACTGCAATGACAACTCACATATATTCACACACACATTCATAATTGGGCCCAACTAGTTCTTGCATAATATTCAAGTTTTAGAAATAATAATTCAATCCATCCGACACTGGAGCAAGTGTCAAATATGTAACACCCCTATACCCCGTATACGTACACAGCATGCTTATACGATCGTAATATACGTATACTGAATATAGAAAATGCCACAGTTTATAAAATACACAAGTCATAACTCGAAAAGAAATAAAACAAATATCTAAGGTTTAGAAGAAATTCATAAAACATAATAGATAAAAACGTTTATTAATACGCAGCGGAAATTATAACAAATAAGTACAAATACATTAAAAATCAAAATTTACAAAACATGAAATATATACATGATTGGCAGCTTGACTCTCTGATCTTTAAGCTCTAGGCCAACTCTTCAAGCATAAACTCAACTAGGTCTAGAGGAATCTTCCGTCTCAACCCTATCACCTGCGCGATAAATCACAATCGCGCTAAGCCAACGGCTTAGTGGTACAAACCATAATGATATTATGCAATGTCAATATCAATGTCATACATTCTATAATAATAACATAGACACACATGGGCCCAACAAGTATTTAATATGATATTCAAAGTTCACATTGTATAAAACATAACATTATTTATATATATCAACAATGCAATAAGATTCCTTAGTACATTCATACTCAAATGTATAAGTTCCAAAAATCACATGAATGTATGCAATAATGCAAGGTTTGTACTTACCTCAAAACAACTCACACAACTCTATTGACTTCCTCTTCCAAAAATCCTTCACTTCTTAAATTATGGCAAATCACCTTCTTCACAACCTATTCAAAAAGAATGATGAAACCCACATGAGATCATAAGGCTAAGAACCAACTAGGGCAAACTCTAAACATGACACGCTCAACCACACGGGCGTGTCCCTGGCCGTGCCCTAACTCTACAACACGAAGCATTGACACGCTTAGAACCACGGGCGCGTCACTGGGTGTGTAATACATTCTGTCTCTCAGAAATATTGACACGTCCAATAACATGAGCGTGCTCATGGCCGTGTCAATTCCCCAATAACACAGTGGCTATGACACGTTCAATAACACGGGCGTGTTACTGGCCGTGTCAAACCTACTGCCACACAGAACAATTGACACGCTTAAAGATCTGGACGTGCTCGTGGGCGTGTCAGGCCAAAAACCCAGATTCCGGCCACAACAACCTCACAACCAACATTTTTCTTCTTACCACCATCATCCACTTCAAACCAACTTAGCCCAAACATACCCAAAACCATATCAAACTAGCAAAAATAACAAAACAACCCAAAATATACATCAAAAACAATCCAAAATATCATCACCACCCTAAACACAACCACAACACTTCTAGACCAACAAACTTACTCCTTCCTTCCATCCAACCCCAAAATCCAAAAATCAATAGAACCAAACACTCTTAAACACACCCA
Organism: Garcia nutans; assembly: GCA_947685225.1. Classification (NCBI taxonomy): domain Eukaryota; kingdom Viridiplantae; phylum Streptophyta; class Magnoliopsida; order Malpighiales; family Euphorbiaceae; genus Garcia; species Garcia nutans. The sequence goes on from CANTUV010000044.1 coordinate 27,137,425, forward strand.
AAATCAAACAAACACATTCTCAAACACAACTTCAACTCACAAACCCAAACAAATCAAAGAATCAAGTGGAAAGACTTACCAAGAATGAGGAAACTCTTAAATCTCCAATTTGATCTCTTGAAAACTTCCTTCAATCTTAAACTTGGAAGATCAAAACTCTTCTTGATCTCTTGCTTCTTTGATGGTCGAACAACAAAAGGAAAAAGAAAGAAAAGGAAAGAGAACCACGATGAAGAAAGAGAGAAAGAAAGAAACCAAAGAAATCAAAGTCAAACTTTTCCTTAAAACCCTCTCATCCAAGCAATAATAATATTAAAATAATCCAAATTAACCTCTTCCATTCATTTAATTTCCCATTTCCACTAATTAACTTAATTAATTTAAAATAACTAAATATCTTCTTCCACTAACCTTCTTTGACTTTGGCTTGTGTATATGTTGTATATATTTTCATATACACAACATATACATTCTCTATATAATTCTTTTCTCTTACCAAAGAAACATATACATAAAAACCAATTATAACAAATATACCAAAACTTCTAGGGTACATTTTGGGATATTACAATTCTCCCCCTCTAAATGAAATTTCGTCCTCGAAATTACCTGATATCAAGTCTGAAAAAGTTGAGGATATTGGTCTAGCATTGCTTGCTCATTCTCCCAAGTTGATTCTTCTCTACCATGATTCTTCCAAAGAACCCTTACAATTGGTACTTTCTTATGTCTCAATTCTTTCATCCCATATGCTAAAATAGCCACTGGTTCTTCTTCAAAAGTCAGATCCGAACTCACCTCAATAGATTCAACAGACAAGACATGAGATGGATCTGATCTGTACCTCCGCAACATAGAAACATGGAAGACATTATGGATTTTATCCAACTCAGGCGGCAAAGCAAGCCGATAAGCAACTGGCCCAATTCTTTCCAATACCTCGTAAGGTCCAATAAAACGAGGACTCATTTTCCCTTTTCGACCAAATCTCAATATCTTTTTCCAAGGAGACACTTTCAAAAATACTTTATCTCCCACATTATACTCAATGTCTCTCCTCTTCAAATCTGAATAAAATTTCTGCCGATCTGAAGCTGCTTTCAACTTATCTCGAATCATCTTTACTTTCTCTTCTGTTTCTTTAACCAAATCAGGACCAATTAACTTGCCCTCTCCGATTTCATTCCAACATAATAGGTGTTCTGCATCTTCTACCATACAATGCCTCAAATGGTGCCATTCCAATACTGGATTGATGACTGTTGTTGTAAGCAAATTCCACAAGAGTTAAGAATCTGTCCCAACTTCCAGAAAAATCAATGATACAACTTCTTAACATATCCTCGATAATCTGTATCACTCTCTCTGACTGCCCATTTGTCTGCGGATGAAAAGCAGTGCTAAAATGCAATCGAGAACCCAAAGCCCCATGTAAACTCTTCCAGAACCTCGAAGTGAACCGGGGATCTCGATCCGACACTAAAGAAATTGGGACTCCATGCAACTTCACAATCTCATGGATATACAGCTTAGCCAACTTCTCAAGAGAATAATCCATCCGAACCGGAAGAAAATGAGCTATCTTTGTCAATCTATCAATAATCACACAAATAGCATCATGTTTCCTCTGAGTTAATGGAAATCCAGAAACAAAATCCATTGTCACCCTCTCCCATTTCCATTCAGGCACTGTTAAAGGTTGAAGCAACCCTGTTGGAACTTGATGCTCCGCTTTTACCCTTTGACAAGTGAGACATTTGGACACAAATTCCGCTATGTCTGTCTTCATACCAGACCACCAATAATACTGTCTTAAATCATGGTACATCTTTGTACTTCCCGGATGCATAGCAAACATTGATTGATGTGCTTCTTCCAAAATGATCCTTTTCAAACTATCATTATCAGAAACACACAATCTATCCTTGAACCAAAGACTACCATCATTTTTCACATGAAAATTTCGGCTCTCTCCATTTCGGCAATCTGATACAATCTTCTGAATTTTCTCATCCACCAATTGGGCCTCCTTTATCTGATCTAACAATACTGGTCTCAACTGCAGCTGAACCAATAATGCACCATCATCACATGCTTCAAAACTAGCATGTAACGCTCTCAACTCAACAAGCAACGAGAGTGAGTAAACAGCCAAACCTGCCAAAGACTACCGACTCAAGGCGTCAGCAACAACATTTGCCTTACCAGGATGATAATCAATCAAACAGTCGTAGTCTTTGATCAACTCCAACCATCGTCTCTGCCGAAGATTGAGCTCTCTCTGAACCCCCAAATATTTCAAACTTTTATGATCAGTATAAATAAAACATTTCTCCCCATATAAATAATGTCGCCAAATCTTCAAAGCAAACACTATGGCTGCTAACTCAAAATCATGGGTTGGATAATTGAGCTCATGCGGCTTCAACTGTCGAGAAGCATAAGCTATGACTTTACCCTCTTGCATCAATACACATCCTAAACCATTATGTGAAGCATCACTGTAAATCACATATGGTTTATCTTCTACGGGTAAAGTAAGAACAGGTGCTTGAGTTAACATCTCTTTTAACTGTTCAAAGCTAGTCTGACACTGATTTGTCCACACAAATCTAACTCCCTTTCGAAGTAATCTGGTAAGTGGAGTAGCTATCAAAGAAAATCCTTTCACAAAGCGTCGATAATAGCCTGCCAAACCCAGAAAACTTCTAACTTCGGTCACAGATTTGGGTGGACTCCAATTCATAATAGCCTCAACTTTACTCGGATCAACTCTAATACCATCTGCTGATACTATATGACCGAGAAAAGTCACTTGATCAAGACAAAACTCACACTTCGACAGCTTAGCATACAATTGCTTCTCTCTCAAGATCTGCAACACAATCCGCAAATGCTTGTCATGCTCCTCTTTATTACGCGAATACACCAAAATATCATCGATAAAAACTACCACAAACTGATCCAGATAGGGCCTAAATACCCTATTCATCAAATCCATAAAAACTGCAGGTGCATTCGTCAACCCAAAAGGCATTACTAAAAACTCATAATGCCCATACCTGGTGCGGAAAGCTGTCTTAGAAACATCTTCAGCTCTAACCTTCAATTGATGGTACCCAGATCTCAAATCAATCTTGGAAAACACTGCTGCTCCCTTTAATTGATCAAAGAGATCATCAATCCTAGGTAAAGGGTATTTATTCTTAATAGTCACTTTGTTCAATTGCCTATAATCAATACATAACCTCATGGTACCATCTTTCTTCTTCACAAACAACACAGGAGCTCCCCAAGGAGAAACACTGGGGCGAATAAACCCTTTATCCAACAACTCCTGTAACTGCACTTTCAACTCTCTTAATTCAGCAGGTGCCATGTGATAAGGAGTGATAGAGATGGGAGTGGTACCAGGCAACAAATCGATACCAAACTCAACCTCTCTCTCAGGAGGCAACCCTGACAACTCCTCTGGAAACACATCTGGAAAATCTGCAACTGTGGTTATAATATCAAGTTGAGAACCTACTACTCTAGTATCCACGACATGAGCAAGATAAGCATCACACCCTTTTCTAATCAACCTTCTAGCGGTTACAGCTGATACAAACAAGGATGCAAGCTGTTTCTGCTCACTAGATACCAACACAAATCTACCATCATTAGTTCTCAAAGTAACACACTTTTGTTGATAATCTACCACAGCTCCATGTCTAGACAACCAGTCCATGCCCAAAATCAAATCATATTCTTTAAAAGGCATTTCAATCAAATCTCCACGAAACTCCTCACCTTGCACCACAACTGCACTATCTCGGTGCACCTTGCTAACAATCACACTATGCCCTAAAGGATTTGTCACCAAAACATCAAATCCTAGGGACTCAGAATGCAATTCAGACACAGGCAATATGGATGCACTTATATATGAATGAGTAGATCCTGGATCAATCAAAGCAAGAACTGGAATGCAAAATAAAGAGAAAGTACCCGCGATGACTGCTGAAGCATCTGGTTGTCTTTGCATCACATATACTCGTTGAGAAGGCCCAGCCTCATCTGGCCTACTAACCTTGGATGGAAATCCTCCTCTCTGACTAACTCCAGGTCTACCCCCTCTGCTGAAACCTCTGCCCCCTCTACTACCTCTGACACTAGGTCGAGAAACTGCAGAATCTGCCGGCCTCTACTCCTGCATCTCAGGACACTCTCTAATAAAATGATCAGGAGATCCACATCTGAAGCATACAGCTGGTCCACTATTCTTCCAACAAACACCTCTATGAGAACCCCCACACTGAGCACATATAGGTAGAGTAGATCTCTGAACTACTGGAGTCGGAGCACTCGCTACTGAAACTGTAGGTCTCGATCTCTGTCTCTGAAACTGAACTGACCTACCAGCCTGCCTCTGACTCCTACTGATCCTGGGAACAAAATTTCCTCTACCTCTCTTCACAGATGAAGACCCTGCCTCAAACTGGGGTCTCCTAACCCTGGTCTCCTCCTCGGCTGCAGCTGCTGCAATACCCTGAGCTCTCTCCACACTCCTAGCTGCTGCAACAAGCTGGGAAAAATCCTGGTATCTAGAACCAGCCACAAGACACATGATAGGAGGCCTCAATCCCTCCTCAAATCTTCCGCACCGGTCTATCTCGTCTGAAATAATTCCCCCAGCATAGTGACTCAACCGGATGAACTCGACCTCATATTCTGTTACAGTCCGGCTGTCTTGCTTCAAATTCAGAAACTCCATCTTTTTCACATCTTTATATTCCCTCAGAGTATATTTCAGCTCAAACTCCCGTAGAAAATCACTGTAGGACAATGTAGGTGGATCATCCATGGCATGAGGAACTGTTTTCCACCAATCATATGCATCCTTCTGTAACAGTGATCTAGCATAATCAATTTTTTCTTCTGGAGTGGCTTGCAACTGAATGAATATCCTCTGTATTCTATCTAACCATTGTTCAGCTACTGCTGGATCAATAGTACCCAGAAAATCTTCTGCTCCATACTTTCTTAATTGATCGTAATGTCTCATTGGTACCAATGGATGTGGGGGTGGTGGCAGCTGTACTGGGCTTGCCTAAACAATTCTATCACATGTCTAAGCCAACCCTGCAGAGCCTCCCCACCAGCTGGTCTCCCAGACGTAGAAACAGGTACCTCTCCAGCTCTATCCACTCTAGCTCCATCTCTACTCTCTTTAGGAGCTAAACTCTCCGCACTACCCTCAACAGACTGATGTGAATGAGAATCCATTACAACCTATATCTGTAAACATAACAAAATACACCTCATTAAAGATCAGAGACTGCCAATACCAAACATGTATTTTATTCAAAAACCCACTTTTTAAAATCAAAATACTCTTTTTCTTACAATTAACCTAGGTTGAGAATCTCAAACATTGGCTCTGATACCAAAATAATTGTAACACCCCTATACCTAGCATGCTTATATGATCGTAATATACGTATACTGAATATAGAAAATGCCACAGTTTATAAAATACACAAGTCATAACTCAAAAAGAAATAAAACAAATATCAAAGGTTTAGAAGAAATTCATAAAACATAATAGATAAAAACGTTTATTAATACGCAGCGGAAATTATAACAAATAAGTACAAATACATTAAAAATTAAAATTTACAAAACATGAAATATATACATGATTGGCAGCTTGACTCTCTGATCTTTAAGCTCTAGGCCAACTCTTCAAGCATAAACTCAACTAGGTCTAGAGGAATCTTCCGTCTCAACCCTATCACCTACGCGATAAATCACAATCGCGCTAAGCCAACGGCTTAGTGGTACAAACCATAATGATATTATGCAATGTCAATATCAATGTCATACATTCAATAATAATAACATAGACACACATGGGCTCAACAAGTATTTAATATGATATTCAAAGTTCACATTGTATAAAACATAACATTATTTATATATATCAACAATGCAATAAGATTCCTTAGTACATTCATACTCAAATGTATAAGTTCCAAAAATCACATGAATGTATGCAATAATGCAAGGTTTGTACTTACCTCAAAACAACTCACACAACTCTATTGACTTCCTCTTCCAAAAATCCTTCACTTCTTAAATTATGGCAAATCACCTTCTTCACAACCTATTCCAAAAGAATGATGAAACCCACATGAGATCATAAGGCTAAGAACCAACTAGGGCAAACTCTAAACATGACACGCTCAACCACAGCGTGTCCCTGACCGTGCCCTAACTCTACAACACAGAAGCATTGACACGCTCAGAACCACGGGCGTGTAATACATTTTGTCTCTCAGAAATATTGACACGTCCAACAACATGAGTGTGCTCATGGCCGTGTCAATTCCCCAATAACACAGTGGCTATGACACGTTCAATAACACGGGCGTGTTACTGGCCGTGTCAAACCTACTGCCACACAGAACAATTGACACGCCTAAAGATCTGGATGTGCTCGTGGGGGTGTCAGGCTAAAAACCCAGATTCCGGCCACAACAACCTCACAACCAACATTTTTCTTCTTACCACCATCATCCACTTCAAACCAACTTAGCCCAAACATACCCAAAACCATATCAAACTAGCAAAAATAACAAAACAACCCAAAATATACATCAAAAACAATCCAAAATATCATCACCACCCTAAACACAACCACAACACTTCTAGACCAACAAACTTACTCCTTCCTTCCATCCAACCCCAAAATCCAAAAATCAATAGAACCAAACACTCTTAAACACACCCAAAATCAAACAAACACATTCTCAAACACAACTTCAACTCACAAACCCAAACAAATCAAAGAATCAAGTGGAAAGACTTACCAAGAATGAGGAAACTCTTAAATCTCCAATTTGATCTCTTGAAAACTTCCTTCAATCTTAAACTTGGAAGATCAAAACTCTTCTTGCTCTCTTGCTTCTTTGATGGTCGAACAACAAAAGGAAAAAGAAAGAGAGAAAGAAAGAAACCAAAGAAATCAAAGTCAAACTTTTCCTTAAAACCCTCTCATCCAAGCAATAATAATATTAAAATAATCCAAATTAACCTCTTCCATTCATTTAATTTCCCATTTCCACTAATTAACTTAATTAATTTAAAATAACTAAATATCTTCTTCCACTAACCTTCTTTGACTTTGACTTGTGTATATGTTGTATATATTTTCATATACACAACATATACATTCTCTATATAATTCTTTTCTCTTACCAAAGAAACATATACATAAAATCCAATTATAACAAATATACCAAAACTTCTAGGGTACATTTTGGGATATTACAAAATATATCACTCGAAGGCCGCCCCTATGAACACCGAGGCTAGTGTCATATAATCACCCGAAGGCCGCCTCTATAAATGTAACACCCCTTAACCCGACTATTTCCAGCCGAGCCAAGTGTGCTACAATATATGCAACATGGTATACAGAACATGCACTAAATAAAATTTTTTCCTTTTTATTTTTAATAATAATAATTTACACATTTCTTTAATTGTTATAATTACATTTTGAAAGTCCTTAACAGTACATGCCAAGCTAAACTTTGCTTTGCTCCTCACTTCGCCTACTGTTGCGCACTCTAGTGCTCCTTTATAGCTTCCCATTTGTCAGCTTAGACTCCATAACCTACGAGTTTAGAAAACTAAACTCGCTAAGCATATAGCTTAATGGGTACTTTAACTGTTAAATAGAAATTAGATGCAAACCACACAATGTTACAAATATGGCACAGCCAACCCAATCATCAATATAAACATTCTTAGGTTCTTATTATATTTCTTCTATTATTTGTTAAGCTTTTATGACAGTATGCTATTCATTTCTATTGATTTACTGCCACTGGATAGTACCTCATCCTATGTCTGTTAGTTGCCTAACATTGCTTTTGATTACCGATCTGATGGTTATGTATTTGTATTTTATGGCATTATAATTTCTTTATCATTGTAGGCCCAATACTCTCTTGTTTTGAGTTCCGTTTGTTAAATAACTTATGCATGAATTAAAGGTGTGTATTCACTATCTTTGTCCTATGCTTTCCTTCGGTAGTTTGGCATAAATGGTTATTCGTGTGTTCATATGCTCCTTTCATTAAGTTCACATATATTTGTTAAGGTTTGGATAAGTCATATAAGAAATTAACCAACTGAATAATGTTTATTACCCTTTACCGAGTTTAATATTTTGACGGTTCGGAATTTATTTTATTAAAAATTCATAGGGCACCAGTGATTAGGAATCTGTCTATTTTTATCCTAAATCAGTTCAATAGAACTAATTTGTAGTTCAAAGTTTTTATTCCGGCCTTTGGGCCGGACTACACTTTTTAGGCCACACCAGGTTTTACAACATTGCAAAAATCGCTCGGTGGGCTTTAAAATCTAAATAAAACACAATTGGGATGTGATTTAAAAAAAACGAAAAATGCTATCTTGTTCTTAATTGGTCAAGCTTTCAAGAGCCTATTTTTTGATAATTTATTTCATTCCAAACGAATATTTTATCTCAATTATACCTCATTTATTTCTTACCAAATGAACAGTGAATTCTAGCATTTAGTTTCTTATGTACCTTGTTATCTTATTTCTCCAATAACTTTTGTTCTACTAATCCGAATGTAAAAATTCTTGTTTTCACTCGAACTAGACTCATATGAGTCCTTATGGTTAAATTTCTAGATTTAAATTTGTTACACATAATTCTTGATAGCTCCTTGAACTCTTCTCTATCCAATTGGTTACTCAAGTCTGCGCAATGCATACTATTTCATTTATAACTTTACCTACGCAACTCAGATTGAGACGATTCTTATCTTAAATTAAAATACACACATAAGGATATATTCATTAAAAATTTCAAATTAAAACAGGCAACACGTGAGTTTTGGCACAATTTCTAATTCAGCCCTGCAGTCTGCTAGGGTCTCCCTGCGCATGGTTCGCTCATTCGTGTGTAACTTCTACATTTTAAGTCCAATCGAGATGAATCCAACTCCTATGATTCACCAAAATACAAGGGTTCATTTATATCTTTCACAACATCTAATTCCTGAGGTAAATGGACCAAACCTGGACTCAAAACACAAATCTCAGTCTGTCCGGTTTCACAATTCCAGTGTGCATGAGTTATACTCTTTTGATCATATCTTTTTATCTACAAGTGGGATTTAGGACATTACAAATTCTATGGTTTCCTAACACATAAGGGTACATTTAATTCTTCTTTCACAGCTTCTAAATGTGTCATTAAGGTCACCTAAACGTAGTCCCAAGTCACAGGTTACTGACTGAGGAATCTCAGTTTTTCAGTTTGTACGCCTGGTATCATTTTGATCATAACTTTCATTCCACACATGAAAATGAGTTGGCTCCAGAGCCTATGGTTTACTGACTTAATTGAGAACAATTAAGTATTTTTTTCAAGTTCTAGTTCTATCATTTTGCTAGTCTAAATTTCGGTTGAAGTTCCAGAAAAATGCAGGACACATGGCTGGCTGCAACAAAACAACACAACATAGCACTCCCATATTTACCTCCCTTATAACCTCAACCCCAAAATCAATCAATACAAAAAAAACACTTCTATATCATCATCAATTTCAACCACATAACCACCACAACTCAAGCACATGAACAATTATAGCAATTACACATCCAAATGCAAAGGCAATAGAGATCACTAATTCAAGAAGGTTAAAGTACCAAACCTTTTTCCCCTTTGCTTTCCTTAGCTCATCTTTAATCTTTTTCTTCTTTTTCCTTATGCCTTTCTTGATTTCATACAAGAATGCCAGCATACACACTTTAAACATACATCCTATGGTTTGAAAACATAAGCTACCAATTCATTTCTTGCCAATTTTTCCTCAATCTAATCTCCTCTAACCTTAAAACCATTATTTCTTTCATCAAATCCTTCAAATAATTATTTCTTGAATTTTCTCCAAATCTAGCTATATGAACCCTAATTTCAATCTCTTAAATTAACCATTAATCCATGAAATTAAAACTAGAGATAGATTTCTCTTACCTTATAATCTTGTTTGTCACCAAAATCTTCAACCAAAAGCCTTAAATGTTGGAAAAATCACCTCCTTCTTCCTTCTCTTATGGTTTGGACGAGTTCACCATGTAAGAGAGGGCTTTTACTTTCTTTCCTTAGCTTATTTTGATCCAAATGGCAGCCATAAGTGGTGAAAATATGTTGGTATAGATGTTGACTTCCAATTCGTACACCTTATAGCAAAAATGGCTACTTTTAATTGGTCCACTTGCCTTCTTCTTTTATCTATTTATTTGGCAAGCCATTAGGCTTCCTTTTATTCATATTTTGACCCCCTCAACTTTCTTGTGCTGAAATTTTATAGTTTAGGGTGTGAAAATATCAAAATATCCTCCAGCGATTAATCGATTGTAACTTTTAAACCGTGCGTTTTCGAAAAAAATTGAAACCCACTGTTATGACCCGATTAATCTCAAGAATATTCTTCCGGGGTTGGATATGGGCACTATTAAGAACTTTCGACACTTAATTTTTAAGTTTACATAGTTGCCCCTAACTTTTGAGAAATTTTTACTTAGGTCTTTTTGATATCCCTTCCTGACCTTGCTGTCTTTCTTTATTAATATCTTTTTACTCACAACTCCAAATTATGTAATTCTTATTCCCACGGAAACTAAACGTCAGGGGGTACATTGTGTCAAAATTGTAGGTCGATCCGAGCTATATCTTATTTTTGACGGTTCTTCGAAATCAAGCCTACTATGCTGTCCTGAGGCAGCTTGCACATTGTCTACTAAATCCATCATATCTTATTATGTACAACTCCAAATTGAGTAATTTCAAGTTATAAATCTAGATAAGACACAAATAAACAATTAAGTCTTCTTTGAAACTCTCTAATTTTGTCATTAACTTGGATGAAATTCGATCTCAAGTTATAAGTAATGTTCTAAACTCCTTTGTTCTAAGCCTAAATCATATCCTCTGTGTCTGTTTCTTACCAATCTGGGATTTGGGATGTTACAATTCTATCCCCCTTAATTTAAGCTTCGCCCTGAATCTTACTCATTCTATATACTTGATGTTCTTTAACTACTGTCTATTGCTTTTGCCACTCTTTCACCTTATTCACTTGATTGCTCTCTGTCATCTCTCTATATTGTTTACGCATTGCCTTATTTTGACACTTATTCATTTACTGGGATTAACTATTTTAAGATTCAACATGTTTTACTTTTTGTATTCTTTTTTCTTCCCATCCCTGCTCACTTGATGTTTATTATTCTATAAGATTGTCCAATAGACTATTATGTGGTTCAACAAGCTTTGACTTTTGTCACGATTTCTCATTCGAAGCGTTATTATTATTCACTTATGTTTTCTTTAACTTTGATTTAAATTTATTCTTTTCCATTCTTTTTTGTACAATTTTCATTCTCTGCTATATTCATTTCTAGGCCTTCTTCTCTCCATATTATTGTCATTTCTTTATTTGCTTCTTCATGTTGTCTATTCATTATGTTAGGCCGACGTTTATTCAACTATTGATATTAATTATTTTGAGATTCATCATGTTTGTTTCATTGTATTCTATGAGATTGTTCAACAGGCTAATATATAGTTAAAACCTTTTTTTTTTACTTTTCTTATCACAATTTCTCATTTGAAGCATCACTATTACTCTCTTGTATTTCCTTCAACTTTGATTCATGTTTGTTCTTTCTTATTCCTTCTTGTATGTTTTTCACTTTCTAATGTATTCATTTCTAAGCTTCCTTCTCTTTGCATTGTGGTTATTCTTTATTTACTTCTTACTGAATTTGTATGTCCTATGTATATTTGTGCAGTGTGGTGGCATTCCTTAAGTATCGGCTCATCTAACTTTCCTTGTGTTGTCATATATACATCTCGAATAATAGCTCATAGGTGATCAGTCCATGATACCATTATTCTCGAAGTACTATTTATTTCATTACGTGTCTCGCTCTATGTTGGTTACGGCCGATCCCAACATAAGGTGAGAACATCTTTCCTTTTTTATTACATTTCAAACTCTTTCTTTCCTTTCTTTTTCGAATATGTTTCAATTCACTTTCTGTTTATTTTCATATATACTTTTTTTTTGTTTCATTTGTATATTATCACATATTTTTCTTACTTAGCTCCTCAAGGTAATAATAGTATAATCAAAGTGGGATGAGGCAATACCATATGGAACCAGCATGGCACGGGTGGCCCTCACCATCGTTTCATTTCCATGGCACAGGTGGCCCTCACCACCATTTTCATATCACAGGAGTGGCCCTCACCACTCTATAATCAACCAATGGCCCTCACCATTGAGTTCATATCAATGCCGTCATATCACAGGAGTGGCCCTCACCACTTTTTTTCATCAAACCAATGGCCCTCACCATTGGCCCCAGTGGCCCTCACCACAGAGTATATATATCGGTGCCAAATAAATATCAAACCAGTGGCCCTCACCACTGGCCCCAATGGCCCTCACCATTGAGTATAAATGTTAATGCCATATAAATACACTCATCCCAACTCTGATTCAATCTGAATTACCAAGGTAAGCATATCTTTCTAATATTTTATTCTCTTTCCTTCATTCTTTCCTGCTTTCTATATGCACGGATTGCCATATGTTTCATATGTATTCACATCTGCATGGATGTCACCATATCATATCTCGAGCCATTTCTTGGCTCATTCACAATGCTCAGTGGCATATACGGGCTCATTGGCATTTTTATTCACTCATACTGTCATATTATTTATTTCCCCAGTGCTATACTTTATGAGCCTTATATTTTTCAAGTATCAGGCTTTCCACTGTTTCATCTCTTTATTCTCTTTCTGCATATGTATTATTTAGCACGTCTTTATGTATGTATGGTATGTCTTTCTGTTTGTACAGTGTATGTTACGTTTTATGTGAAGACATTTAAATATTGTATGTATAGTACTCAGTATGTCTCACATAAGTATAGATATTATATGCACCGTGTTCGGTATGTCTCACATGGATATGCTTTGTACAATTTATGATATATCACATGTACATTGATTTGCAGGTCCAATCATTCATAGCTTTATTTTCAATTCAGCAACCATAACATTCCCATAATAAGTCAATCACATAATATTGGCATAGTAATCAAACTCATTTAACATGATTGAAACACATTCATATCAATGCACACATAGGCACAAAAAAAATTCTCAAGTTGTCAGAACACATTACCAAACATTTCCAACACAAGTTTAAATAGTTCATTATATAAGGAACACATGATTTCAACCAGGTAAAGCATTAATCCTGGAGAATCTAACTAGTTTTGCTTCCTTTTCTTAGTTCTCATTTTTATTTTCTATGATTTTTTTTCTTGCCGTACTATTATTCTTCACTCTTTCAATTTTAGATTCTTGTATTATAGTCGGTATTCTATTCGCTATTATTCTTCCGGTGCTTTTACTACTTACCTCTCATAATTGCTTTATCCTTTATTGCATATATTTCGGTCTTTAACATACTTGTTTTTGCCCTTATGTGTATTTATCTTGCTCATATAAATTTTTGGTTTCTATTCTTAACTTACTGTTCATTCTTTTTAACCTTCTGAATGTCTGCCACTATCTAATTTCTTTCTATCATACTATGTATCTGTATATATATGCACCTTTAGGTCTACTTTCTATCATTTCTTACTGACCGTCTATTCCAGTTGTCATATATTTCTCAATTTCTAATTAGTACAGGGCTTACTGTTTCGTGTTAATCATATTCACTCATTGCATTAACCTCTTTCTACCTGATATCTTTCTATCTCACTCCGTTTACCTTTCCTCCGTATCCTAATTGGAACATACTTTCCTATGGTTAACCGCCAGGAACGGCTAAACCAATGCTCTGATACCAAAAATTGTAACACCCCTTAACTCGACTATTTTCAGCCGAGCCAAGTGTGCTACAGTATATGCAACATGGTATACAGAACATGCACTAAATAAAATTTTTTCCTTTTTATTTTTAATAATAATAATTTACACATTTCTTTAATTGTTATAATTACATTTTGAAAGTCCTTAACAGTACATGCCAAGATAAACTTTGCTTTGCTCCTCACTTCGCCTCCTGTTGCGCACTCTAGTGCTCCTTTGTAGCTTCTCATTTGTCAGCTTGGACTCCATAACCTATGAGTTTAGAAAACTAAACTCATTAAGATCACCTAAACGTAGTCCCAAGTCACAGGTTACTGACTGAGGAATCTTAGTTTTTCAGTTCTACGCCTGGTATCATTTTGATCATAACTTTCATTCCACACATGCAAATGAGTTGGTTCCAAAGCCTATGGTTTACTGACTTAATGGAGAACAATTAAGTCTTCTTTGTTAAGTTCTAGTTCTATCATTTTGCTAGTCTAAATTTCGGTTAAATTTCTAGAAAAATGCAGGACACATGGCTGGCTGCAACAAAACAACACAACATAGCACTCCCATATTTACCTCCCTTATAACCTCAACCCCAAAATCAATCAATACACAACAAACACTTCTATATCATCATCAATCTCAACCACATAACCACCACAACTCAAGCACATGAACAATTATAGCAATTACACATCCAAATGCAAAGGCAAATTACACATCCAAATGCAAAGGCAATAGAGATCACTAATTCAAGAAGGTTAAAGTACCAAACCTTTTTCCCCTTTGCTTTCCTTAGCTCATCTTTGATCTTTTTCTTCTTTTTCCTTATGCCTTTCTTGATTTCCTACAAGAATTCCAGCATACACACTTTAAACATACATCCTATGTTTTGAAAACATAAGCTACCAATTCATTTCTTGCTAATTTTTCCTCAATCTAATCTCCTCTAACCTTAAAACCATTATTTATTTCATCAAATCCTTCAAATAATTATTTCTTGAATTTTCTCCAAATCTAGCTACATGAACCCTAATTTCAATCTCTTAAATTAACCATTAATCCATGAAATTAAAACTAGAGATAGGCTTCTCTTACCTTATAATCTTGTTTGTTACCAAAATCTTCAACCAAAAGCCTTAAACTTTGGAAAAATCACCTCCTTCTTCCTTCTATTATGGTTTGGACGAGTTCACCATGTAAGAGAGGGCTTTTATTTTCTTTCCTTAGCTTATTTTGATCCAAATGGCAGCCATAAGTGGTGAAAATATGTTGGTATAGATGTTGACTTCCAATTCGTACACCTTATAGCAAAAATGGCTACTTTTAATTGGTCCACTTGCCTTCTTCTTTTATCTATTTATTTGGCAAGCCATTAGGCTTCCTTTTATTCATATTTTGACCCCCTCAACTTTCTTGTGCTGAAATTTTATAGTTTAGGGTGTGAAAATATCAAAATATCCTCCAGCGATTAATCGATTGTAACTTTTAAACCGTGCGTTTTCGAAAAAAATTGAAACCCACTGTTATGACCCGATTAATCTCAAGAATATTCTTCCGGGGTTGGATATGGGCACTATTAAGAACTTTCGACACTTAATTTTTAAGTTTACATAGTTGCCCCTAACTTTTGAGAAATTTTCACTTAGGTCCTTTTGATATCCCTTCCTGACCTTTCTGTCTTTCTTTATTAATATCTTTTTACTCACAACTGCAAATTAAGTAATTCTTATTCCCACTGAAACTAGACATCCGGGGCTACATTGTATCAAAATTTCAGGTTGATCTGAGCTATATCTGATTTTTGACGGTCCTTTGAATTCAAGCCTACTATGCTGTCCTGAGGCAGCCTGCACATTGTCTACTAAATCCATCATATCTTATTATTTACAACTCCAAATTGATTAATTTCAAGTTATAAATCTATCTAAGACACAAATAAACAATTAAGTCTTCTTTGAGACTCTCTAATTCTGTCATTAACTTGAATGAAATTCAAGCTCAAGTTATAGGTCATGTTCTAAACTCCTTTGTTCTAAGCCTAAATCATATCCTCTATGTCTGTTTCTTACAAATCTGGGATTTGGGATGTTACAATTAACACTGAGGCAAGCGTTAAATAATCACCCGAAGGCCGACTCTATTGACACTAAGGGTAAGTCTCAAATAATCACCCAATGATTGCTTCTATTGACACCGAGGGCAAGTGTCATATAAATCACCCGCAGGTTGTCCTCTCTCGACACCAGAGGCAAGTGTCACATAATGTACATGAATGCCACCTCCTATTGACACCAGAGACAGAGTGTCTATCATCACTCAAAAGTCATCTCCATAGCATTAATATTCTCAACACTAATATCTCTCGCCCGAAGGCATGAACAAACAACATGGCATACCGTTGGCAAGCCTACTCGACTATGCTAACACCAGTCTTTCATAAACATTTCGCAATACACATTAAACACATTACCATTTCACATTCACATCATATAATCATGAGTCACATCCATAATGTGACCCATTTCCACATTCTATCACATATCACAAACATATCCATTTTCACTTAATTACACATATATATGCATATAAAGCATTTCATAAGCACAAACACATACACATTGTCACACCTCTGTTACATATTCTTATCCCATTATCACATTTTAACACATTTCATAATTCACACTGCACATACTTATACATGTCACACATCACATTACATATTCCCTAATCATATCCATATCACAATTCATTTCCACAACACCTTGCATAAAAACAATTACCATTTTATCCATGTTCATCACATTTCCATAGTCATGCTATCAATCCTCATTCCCATCATCTTATTTATGTCTTTTCCATAAATTTCACATTTTTCCATGTTTTTTATTCAATTTTCATATTTTTCTATATTTCTAATATATTTTCCATGCTTTTCACAATTTGCTCCAAACATATAAATTTCTCATATTTTACAATAATATTTAAGAAAAATACATTCTTTTCACAATTTCCGTACTCTATAACTATTTTTTACACATTTAACAACTACATTAGGCAAAACTCTTAATGTGACTCACATACATATTTCCAATACATTAAACAATTCATTAACATTTACCATTACACATTAGTTTTTAATTTCAATTCAAGGCACAAATCACCATTTTAATATAAGTATACACAATATCACTTTAAATAATAAATTATTCTTTAAAGTATACCAAAATGAGATACATCAATTATGAATTTTCAATATAAATGTAACCAATATATGTACTAACCTCCTTTTGCTTCAAAATCTCTTTCCAAGCTTTATTTTCAACAAATCTTACACTTCACCACTTACACCAACTTGGCCTAAACACATATAATCCAACATTACTTGTATTACTCATTTAAATTCACATTACAACCCATTGTATATCAAATCACCATTATTCAAACCATTTTCATTAAAATACCATTAAAAGCATAAATTCATCACTTGCTGCTTTATCCAAACTTTAAGTAACTCAACTCATATCCAACATTTAACCAAAAAATCATAATTTACATATCAAAATAACAACAAACCAACTCATATCCATAATTATCTCAACTTCCATGCAAAACCACCCAAATTTTACATAACACACCATAAACCCTAAATCTCAACTTTATCCAAATTTGCTCATAACAAATTTGTAACCATAGGATCATCAAATACATATTAAAATAACATTAAATTCTTCAATTTCCACAATTATAACCATCCACACTAAAACTCTAGTTCACACAGTGTAACACCCTATACTCTATATAAGTACTATACATATACCTTGTATACATACAGTACGTATATAAAATATAAGAATGTCACTTTTCATTACAAATTAAAACCTTTACCTTAGTTCCAAACAATAATACAATTTATTTAAAGAACATTTACAAAATCATTATACTTTTGATGATATTACATATATATATATATATTACCTTGTCTTTTCCAAAATTCATTTAAGTATATATATACATTTTTATCAAAATATAACATAATTAAATTGTACATGTATGCACCACCTTCTAGTTGGTCTTAAAATACTCTTACCCTTATCGTGGCATAACAGTTTGACTCCCAGATCAACCATCTACTCACCTGTGTGATTTACATAACCGCGCTAAGCTCGAAAGCTTAGTAGTACAAATAAATATTTTAAATATACATTACAGAAAAATCATACTTCATATATTAACATCATGTATTATCATTTTCTTATAATGTTTTCCCTTTTCAATGCACTCTTCATATATTTCCACTAATCTCATAATTAATATACATATACACATATATCATTACAACAAACCACAATTCAATGACTTATCAGAACCTTCATGAAATAATACTCACAATTTCCACATCCATATACATATTACACATCATATTGTATTTTCATAATCTCATCATTCAGCATAGTTTCTCAAGCCACATTCATTTTCAATAATTGGCTTATGTATTGTAATCATTTCTTTCCATAATTATCATCATATATCTCATGACATTTTATCTTATTCCATAATTCAAATTAAAGCAAAGACCATGGGCCCAAAGAAACTAATATGCCATTCAGCTTTCAGAGTTAATGTTTTGGTTCAATTATCACATTTATCATCCTAACTAGGCTTCAAGAACTAGGCCCAACCAAGCTTCAAGGGAAGCGAAGCATACTAAGCATCAACCCAACTTGGCTTCAAGGACCAAGCTCAACCCAGCTTCAAGGGTTTGTAACATAACTAGGCTTCAAGGACTAGGCCCAATCAAGCTTCAAGGGGAGTTAAGCATGCTAAACTTTAACCCAACTTGACTTTAAGGACCAAGCCCAACCCAGCTTCAAGTGATTGTTACTTTTAGACATGCCACCAATAACAAAACTCTGAAAATTGAGTAACATATTAGGCACATAATTCTGTTATTATTTCATTGTCAATTCCATTCTCATGTTCTCATAATCATCTAGGCAAATATGCCCCAAATATTTCATTTGCATCATTATAGCCAACAACAATGGCTTCACATCTCATCATTAGGGTATACATAACCATTTGTATTGTACATACACTTTAAATGCTCATTATATCTTTCATATTTCATATTTCACCTTTATATCCATTAACAATAGTTTAATATTTCATCATTGAGATATACATAGCAAATTACATTATTCATATATTTAGAATCTTCAACATACATTCCACATAGTACACATAATACAAATCATAGTACATTTCTCACACATCAACAATATAATAAATAAGTTAACACATTTTCTAATTAAATGTGTTAAGTCCCATAGTCATTCAAATATATACAATAATATAGGGTTTGTACTTACCTTTAAGAGTAACTCACACCAATTCCAAACTCGTCTTCCTTGAATCCTTTAACATTTGGATTAGGGCAACTCAATCTCTTCAAAACCTAATCCAAAGGTGATTATACACACTCACTTAGAGATACACATAAGATAATAAGAACAAAAATCAACTAGGGAAAACTCTACACATGACATGCTCAACAACATGGGCGTGTCCCTGATCGTGCCCTAAACCAACAACACAAAAACTTTGACACGCTCAGTAACACGGGCGTGTTCATGGCCGTGTCAATTACTTTATCTCACAGTAGCTATGACACGCTCAGTAACATGGCTGTGTTAATGATCGTGTCACAAACGTTAAACTCAGCACCGTCAACACGCCTAACGACATGGCCGTGTCACTAGCCATGTCAGGCAAAAATTATGCATTTCGAACTCTCATCCATGTAAACACAATCACTCCAAAATCCATACTACAACACCCTTAATCAACATCTTAATTTATATTCATAAATCACCTATCAATTCAACACTTATATAACTTCAACATATCATAATAATAATCATTATATACATCATCCATGTATCAATTACTCAATTCTCCGACTCATTTATACTAAACCCTTACTAAACAATTTCAACAACTCATCATCATCCTCACAAATAACCATATTATCATCATCTAAATACCAATTCAACACAAATATATACTTCATTCTTTCATTATCATCATCTTCACACACTAACCACATCAAATATAAACTCAATCTATAGAAATCAGCAAAAGGAAAAGAATACTTACTTGAATTCTTTGCCAAATCTTCAATATCCACCTTCAATTCTCTTAAAGCCCTTATGAATTTGATGTGTATGTGAACAAAATCACACCTCTCTCTCTCTCTCTCTCTCTCCCCCACGTTCTAGAGGAAGAAGAAGAATAAGAAAGAAAG
This sequence comes from Garcia nutans, assembly GCA_947685225.1. Taxonomy (NCBI): domain Eukaryota; kingdom Viridiplantae; phylum Streptophyta; class Magnoliopsida; order Malpighiales; family Euphorbiaceae; genus Garcia; species Garcia nutans. The sequence continues at coordinate 27,157,710 of CANTUV010000044.1, forward strand.
GAAGAAAATCTTCTTTTCCCTTTTCAAACTTATCTTATATATATATATATAATAATATAATTAAATACCCCTAAAAATTCTCCACCACAATATTTGTCATTCCCTTTGACTTTCTTTTCTTCTTTTTCTCTTGTCATTATTATCGTTATTATTATTATTATTAATTAATTAATTAATTAATTATTTACAATTTACTTTTCCTACACCAATATATACATCATGTATATGTGATGTATATGCTGCTATATATATATGTCTTATATATTGTATTTATATTTCCCATATTTTTCAATTACAATATATACATATCATCCTTCATATATATCTATCTCTTATACTATCTTCTTTACATATTTCACCAACATATTCTCTCACAACTACTATTTCAAAGTACATCAAAAATCGGGGTATTACACACAGATTCACCCATAACCCTAAATTTGCTAACTTTGTCCATTTCAAACAACTGACTATCAATTCATCATATACTCACCATTTAATCATCATTTTAATATCATTTCTATCAAATTTAGCAATTAAAACATACTTTCTCTCTCTAAACATTCCAAACATATTCTTAGAATCACATAAAAAAAGTTTAAAGATGAGTACTTACTTGATTTCTTGCTAAGGCTTCAATATCCACTTAAATCTTCTTGAATCTCTTGTAGTATTTGGTGTATAGAAAAAAACTTATACTATTCTCTCCCTCACTCTCAAGTTACGGGTTCCATAAAAAAATAAGGAAGCATATGACCATTTTTGCTTCTTTCTTCATTTTACATCCATGTATATTAATATAATTAATTATTTAATTATCTATTTATTTTTATTTTAATTTCAACCAAGTATTTGTTATTCTTTTGACTTTCTTTTTTTATTTATTTATTTAACAACTTCTCATCCATAATTATACATGCATAATAATTAATTAGATAATTCCCACCAATCACTTTTCCTCCTCTGACTTTTCTCTCTTCCCTTTATTATTATTATTATTATATAAACTTTTCCAACACCAAATTATACCTCACATATATATTATGTATATTTTATGAATATATATATATCTTATATATGTTACTTATATTTTACATATACCATTATATACATATTTATGTAATGTATATACTATATATATATAATGTATATTTAATGAATATAAATACCTATATGAACAAATAATGTGTATTCTATATACACATCAAATATAATTTATATATATATATATATATTAAATATACCAAGTATGTAATATATATATATCCAACATATACAATTAATATGTAATATGTATAAGTTATGTATACACTAGGTATACATTTGGTAAATATAACTTTTATACCTCAAATACTTAATTTCTCTAAAATCATGGATATGACAACAATATCAAGGAAACCAAAAAAACAAAGAAAAAGAACATGCGAAATGTTCAAAAATGAAAAAAAAAAATGAAGTTAAAAAGACAAACCCACGAGTAAGCTCCTCCAAAGTTTGAATATTCAAGAAGATCTTCGAAGTCTCCAAAATCTTCAACTTTTGGTTTATGAACCAAGGTTTTTGTGAGATACCTTCCTTAATCCAAGGCTTTGGTTGTATCTAGATATGTTTGGAAGTTGTTTTGAAAATTTTGGAAGAGTTTTGGAAACAAACGCACAGAGTTAACTCTAAGATTGTCAAAATGTCCCCCTTTAATGACTTGGGATTCCTCAATACATAAAGGAGCTCTATCCACTCAACAAGTAGGCTAGACTAGCGGAGTGTCAGTCTTAATTCTAAGCTAACCACCCAAGTGGCAGTTTTAGTCATAAGTTTACTATCCAAGTAGCTGTTTTATTGATAAATTGACTGATAGGGCTGATTTTGAGTATTTTGGCCTCTTGCAGTGTTTTTTTTTTTTTTTGAATCTCCTAAAATGGTTTAAAAAGTATTTTGAAATTGTTTTAGATGATTTTTGGAAGAATTTTGATAATAAAAAAAAGATAAAAAGTCAATTTTAGTGCGGACTGACAATTTGAATCGATTGTAGCTTGAAATCTTTATTTCAAGGTCATTTTCATCATTCTTAATATCTTTTAAAATTTATAATATATATACATATGTTTTAAATATTTTAAATACATATATTTTTTTATTTTTTTAAAAAATATTTAAAACCCGAATTTTTATTAAAATTATGGTCAATGTGAAAATTAAGAGTCTGTATTATTCCTAATTAATAATTGGTAGATATTGCTTTTATAGTGCCATCACGTTTCCAAATTCAGAATCTGACATAACAAAAAGGGAAAACATTTCTTAAGCGAATATTAGTTACAATCGCGGCATGTTAAATGATTAAAAAATTATTAAATGATAATCATCTGGAATTAATCTATCTCATAATATAAAAATTTAAAGATTTAAACTTTGACATTTCTTTTTTAAATAAATTTTAATATATTAAAAAAATATATAAACTGATCATACATAATATTTTTTGCAACAAATTCGACGTTGACTGATGTACAAACTTGCAACTTTATAGTTGTGAAATAAACATAATAATGCTGATAAGACATGCAAGGTCTAAATGATAAACATCTTTGGAAGAGGACCCCTAATTCAATGTATAACTGCCAAACATTTAATAATAATCACGCTCACTGAGAACCATTAATTACCAAATCTACAAATTCACCTTAATTATTAAAGCATCATTATTGATCTTCAGATCACCAAATCTATTAGTTCACCATAATGCATTGCTTTCTAATTTCACCACTAGTTCCAGTGAGAGGAGCAATATCTCCCATCTTAACCATTGCACAAGCAAAATCTGAATGGAAGATCTTTGGATTGGAACTGTATAATTTAACCAAAGAAACAGTAGATCCACCATCAAACAACACTTGATCAGAGTGGAGAAGACCCTTTTGAACGATGAGATTCTTGAAATAATTGTTGTCAAAAGCATTAGGAGTTTGGACGTCAAGAGGTGCCAAATTATTGTCTGCAGATCCTGAAACACTTGGGCAGCTCTGTTGTCTAGTGCTAGCAAATGAACTATCAATATTTGTATCATTATATATGCGACTTCTGAAAACTATACACCTTGCTTGTCCGATGGTGTGGGATCCTTGCACATATATATAATAGAGTTCAACCCATTTTAGGATATATCAAGCAAAGTAATTTGCAGAAATATATATTAGCTATAAACCAGTGGATTAAAATGGTTCCTTATATTTTTTCTCAGAAAAAAAATAACTTGTAGAAATATATGTTAGTAACAAAAATTATACCTGACAAAGCAACCATGTCTCTGACAGAGAGGCCTTTATCTTCAAACCGTGTGATAAGGTTACTAAAGTTAGAAGTTCCAGGAGGGAGGACACCACTATTAGCAGTAGCAAAGCTTGCTGTTCTCGAGTCCCTCCTTCCCAGCTTTACATTCCAGTATGGTCCTCCAAGCTGCACCAAATACATTTCAAAATTAGATTTTGAAAATGGATTTCAAACTGTATATATTCCAAATAAAACAGAGCCTTACTATAACAGTAGAGTCGCGAGCTGCAATGGTGACAATATCAGCACAGGAGACAACACCGGGGCAAACATGCTCAACCTTGGCCTTTATATTATTAATAACATTATATCCTCTCACTGAATTATTATTTGGTCCTGCAGTTTGCTCTCCAATGAAAGTTGGAGTGTCTTCTAAAAGTATAGACCCATCACAACCCTGTTATTATATAGTACAATAATTAATTAATTAATTCAAGAAATATTGTAAGCTTGTTAAGATCTTTAATTTGATAATGTTTGAAATGTTACACACACTAGTACTTTTATGAGAATTAGATCAATAATACATTATAAATAAATGTTGAAACTAATAGATGGATTCAGATAGGACTATAAATAGATAGAGCCAATTCCGAGATTTTGGTTGTTCTAATCGATTTAAATTTTGATTGCTCAATTAAATATTAAAAAATTTGATAAAATTGAAAAAGATTATGCAAACTCGAAATTTTATTGTCCTTTTAACTTAAATTATATAAAAAATTATATATATATATATTATTTAATTGTCTATATTTGTATTTGGTGAACAATTATTAATTTGGCATATAAACTAAGGAGTTCATAAATAAAGAAAGATTACCATGTATGATTTCACTTCAAAAATATAATCCTATAAAAGTATAAACAAATTATTTTGCCAACCAATCAATTGTTGTTTCTGTTTTCCAATTTAATTTAACAATATTAATAATAAAAAAGGAAAATCCAAATATGCAAAAAACAATTTTTAAAAAAAAAAATTGAATCAATTAGTTATCAACTAATTATGAAAGTAATTAATTAATATAAGTACATAATAAAATTCAGATATTATTTAACAAAATGTTTAAAAATATAAATAATGTTAAATTAGTGGAAAGTTACCCTATATCCTATTAGAAATATAATATCTCAATAAAAAAATATTAATTTTAAAAAGTTTATATAAAAATAAAGGAGAAAACCTTCTCAACTTTTGAAAAAAGACATCAATTAAATAATTTTAGACTGTTGAAAAAGAAATCCTACAATTTTTTTATTACCTCCAAATTAATAATACAATCCTAAAAACTAATCAGATGTAATTTAATAGCAATGAGCGTTTATTATTCTCATTTAGATCTAAAATTCGACTCTCTGCATTCTCTTCCCCACATAATAATAATAATAATAATAATAATAATAATAATAATAATAATAATAATAATAATAATAATAATAATAATAATAATAATAATAATACAACCCTTAAAATGGGTTGAGAAAAAAAAATACAACCCTAAAAATTTCGTTTTTCGTAGGTAGTTAATTTAACAGCTTATGTATATTATGAAATCCTATATTTATTTACAACCCATTTTTAGGAAATGAATTCACAAAATTTTATGAAACTTTATTTTATTAATTTAATTTTATGAAATTAAATATGACCAAATCAAATTCAATCAAAACAAAATGAATTTCCAAATAAATTCCACCTTAAAAAGCAACTTTTATAAATGAAAGTATCTCATTTCTCTTGTTTTTTTTCTTTTCCTCTCTCTCTCTCTCTCTCTCTCTCTCTCTTTCTCTCTCTCTCTCGCCCCCCTCTCGCTTTCACCACCTTTCCACACTTTCTTTCACAACTAAATTTCCTTTAATTAGTTGTGCTGTGCTAATTTTTCCATAACATTCACTGCATTAATGATATTATAAATAAAAGCGACAAAAATTACTAATGAAAGCACAATTCAATTTCCTATTAAGAATAAAAATTATATGATAGAAAATTAGACATTTGACGTACTAGTTATAAAGTAAAATTTTCACGTTATTTTTTGGATATTTAAAAATTTATTGAATATTTTTTATATGCATACAATTAATGTTTACTTTTTTTTTCTTTTTCACATGCTTCTTTAAGTTCTTTTATTTTTATTTTTTATTTTTGAGATGGTACTTGCTTCTCCAGTTTACTAAGTATTCTATATCTTTTATAATTTAGAATAAAAAAATTGTTAAAATGTTATGTTTTGAAAAAAATAATACTAAATATTTTATAATTTTTATCAATTATTTAGTCTAACATTAAATTTTTATTATTTAAACTTAAAATTCAAACCACATGGTGATTTTTTTTTTAAAATTGTACTCCAGTTTGAATTGAAATACAACCCTCGGTTTGGATTTTAAACGATTCCAACTCCTTAAAGTTTGAAATTTATTCGAATTTTAATATTTTAATTTTGATTTTATTCATAATAAAAGAAAACGATTTTTCATTGGTTCTAATTGCTTTTTGTTCGATTTCGGTTCTTCTCATTTGGAAAGAAATTGATTGTCAGATGTAGACTGAAAGAGAGTGATGGCTACAAAGTGGCTTATGTCGTTTTACTCTAATCTAAGAAATAATAAATAAAAAAAACACTAATTATAGCAACTAAAAGTATATATTACTATTCAAACGTGGAGAAAAATTTAATGTATATATAATTTAATTATTTACCAGTCATGAGCTTGTGGTCCGTTTGAGTTTAGTTCAGTTTATATTTTTATTGAAATCTTATAACAAATACAAATTATTAAAATTTTTATTGCTATTAAATTTAAATTAATACTTTTTTATAATTTTATTTGTATTAATTTAAAGATTAATGCTTATTAAATATAGATTAATTAATATATATGTATATATATTAATCAATGAAAATTTTAGTTAAGATATCTACATACACAGTGATGATGAAAAATTTTAAAATTCACTTGACTTTTAAAATTTTTTGAATATTTTAAATTTTAGAGTAAAAAAAAAAGAAGTTTAATTGAAATACATATGATAACAATTTGAGCAGGGTCATACTTTAAATTTAAATGAGGACATAGTTTTAAAAAATATATATATGTTTTAGAAATTTACAAATATTTAAGTAGGATAACGTAACCCCCACTCCTTATAAGTTGTTGCTGTCAACAAGTTGATTTACACTTGGTTATAAATAGATCGACTATCATTTTAGCTTGAGTTTCAGTCCAAAATCATGGATATTTAATATGATAGGATATGAATATCATATTAAATTTAATATATTATAAATACTTCTTCATTTCTATTTTAAGTATCATTTTAAAAATAATTACACATACTAAAATAATCATTAGTGATTATAAATTTTATAAAAAAATTATAATATTTTATTTAATTATCCATATCAAGTATTTTCTTTTTATTAATTACTATTTTTATCTCATAAGGATAAATTTAAAATTTTATAATTAATATTATCTTAAATTTATAAAAATAATAATTGAAGTAAAATAAAAAATTTCTTATATAATACTTAAAGTGGAATGTATGAAGTATTAAATTTTAATAAATTCTTAAATATTTAGGTTTCTAAATGAGTAACTGTTGAAAGTTGTATTTATAAACAAAGTATCATTCAACGGTTTAAAATGTTTGGTTAACATAGTTTTTTAAAGCCTGACTTCAAAATTCAAAAATTCAGTTTCATGGAGTTCATTGATTGATCCTAAATTTTTTTCATTTATATTATTAATACTTTTAAATTTCAATATTGCAATAAATTTTTTTAAATTCAATTGTTTTTTATTAAAATTATTAATTCTATTTGCTGGCTGGAGATACTTACGTTGACTTCACATAATAATATATAGAATTTCATATCTAAAAACAAAAAAAAAATAAAAGAAATTATTTTTTGACAGTCATATAGAAAAAAAAATATATTTATCTTTAATTTGGATGTGGTATATATACATATATATATATACATATATATATATATATAGGCTTTTGGATATATATTTTTTTGTGATACTACTGAATACATGATTATCTTTGGCAGGAAAATAAGATAGAGATTTTAATAAAAAAAAATTAACGACAAAAATTTTAAAATTCAACAAGGATCAGTCAAATCAACTTGAAGTTATCAAACTGAAAATAATCCATTGCCTTCAATGAAACCTTTCTGATGCTGTAAAACAATAGAAAATTAGAGCTCATAAGAATATTAAATAATGCAAAAAAGAGAGAAAATTACATTGACAAAGCAGTCGTGAAAGAAGAGGCGAACAAGAGATGCACCCATGCGTGGCTCTTTCGACACTGCTTCTTTAACCACAGATTTCACAGTACTAAAAAGGTTTGGGCAACTTTTAGAATAAAAATCTGTAGTAAGATGAGCAGAAGAGCTGCCAGTGAATATCAAAACAAATCCTAATAATGTTAAAATTGAAGAGACATTATAATAATTAGTAACAGCCATTTTCAAGTGAGAAGATACAGCTTTGGATTGAGTTTATTTATAGGGATTAATGTACAGAAATTAAACAGTTGCAATTAATCAAATTGGCCCATATATAATTGATTGATAACTAACCATAATTAAAATCCATCTAAAATTATGTTTGTTTAGTAGATTGAAATCAATTTGATGTGACCAATTAAGTAGCCTTACATTGCATTATTATTGCTTTATGAAATATTTCTAGCTTAGTGGTATTATAGTTATTTTTAAAATTGAGGGTTTCAAAATCAAATTATGGTTGAAATTTAAACGTAGAACAAAAAAATCACAAGTCAAAATAATTAATATTGATAAAAAAAAGAGCTAACTAGTTCATTAGTCGCAATTGATCATGACAGTTATATGTAATTCAATTATATATTTTTTAGTCAGAGTTTAACATTATCTTCAATAATAATAATAATAATAATAATAATAATAATAATAATAATAATAATAATAATTCACCTTTTTTTTGTTTGAGATTGTTTTAAATTTTTATTATTGTTTTTCTAAGCATCACATGTACTGCACCGACAGAGACTAATTAGGGTTATCAATAATAGAGAATAATTAATGTTATCAATAACACGTTATAATGAAAGTAATTAATAAAATAAATACAAATTCTTAATTTTTATTTGAAAATAAATATGTGAACTGCTATTTATAGACAAAAAGATAGTTTAATCAACTTTATACATCACGGACTTGCTGCCACGTAATTAAATTTATTTTATCATTCATGGAATGTGTAGTGGCAGATTTGTCATAGAGGCAAAGAAAACAGTTTTGAGGAGAATATTTAAATTTATGTACGAGTATGGTAATACTAATCGTATCACTAAGTTTATCAATTTTACCTTATTAAATAGTGCTAAATGACCCTATAGTCCATTTAATTTTTAATTTATTTATTTGTTATATTTAATTTACTTTAAATTTTAAATTATTATTTTGATTTGGTTAAAATATTATGAAAGCAGAGAAAAAAATAGAACTAGTTAACAAATAGATTGGATTTATTTATTTCGAATATATAATTTTTTAAACTAATATATAGTATATTATTGTCAAAAATCTTCATGTTATAAATGTTATATCCACTTGGGTTTGGTATTCCGAGTGTGAATTATAATTCCAATTCCTTTATGACTAGAACTAAACTATTGGAACTACAGAACAATTAAGTAACCAAGAAGAAGAAAAAAACTGTAATCAGTTTGAATTTCTCTATTTTTCAATTTAATTATTTTGTTTTACTTTCATCATTAGTATTAGATTCTATAATCTTAGATTAGAATTTTTGTTTTTATTTTATTTTATTTTCCTTCTCTGTATGAGGTTTTACAGTATAAATTTATTTTTTATACAATATATTTGATTTTAGCATATTGCGAATATTTTCGTTATGAACTTATAATGACTTCCTTGTGATTGTGGCAGAAATTTTGTTATAATTTTTATTAGCTTAATGGAAAAAGTCGATAATACGTTCATTATGTTGCAAGACTTATGAACATTGGATGAGTATAATAACCATGATTTAATAATTCATTTACTTCTGTACATGTGAAATATAGATTATCAATTTTGCATGTCCTCTATGATGATCTTCGTGTTAAAAAAAAAAAGAAATACCATGTGTTCTACTGTTTCCAAGGCTAACATGCAATCAAAATTGCACATCCAGTCTTAGTCCAGTGGTAAACATATCTTCTTGGATAATCTAGGATTTATTTTTCTCTCTCCAATCGTAATACTAAAAAAAAAAACATTCAATCAAAATTATATAGTAAGAAGTGAAAAAAATTCAATATGGATACCAAACATAATAAAATATAAATATAAATATAAAATTTTAATTAACCATAGGATATTTTTACCATATTTAAATTTTTAATTAAGTACAATGTAATTTTGCCAAATTTATAATGTTCCCAGAGCTATAAAGTATGTAGCTACAAGAATTATAAAAGTAACTATAGCGAAACGTGTTATATCCTATAACAAATTAATGATTAAAAATTTTAATTTGTTACACTTCAATCATTTGAATAAGAATAAATTACTAGTCACTCATTTGTTTATGTGGCTAGAAATGAAATGATATAACTATTTTTGTTATAAACTTTAAATTTTTGTGACTAATTAGACTGATTATATATTATTTTAGTGTAGCTAAAACACCATGGTTAATTTATATTTGTAGTTGCAATTTTGAGATAATATAACAGGAATATTATTTTTATTACAGATAATTAACCGGTATAACTAATTAATTTAATAAAATTATATACAATTATACAAAAAAAATTAAATTTTGTACAAATTTACTTATTATGACTCAAAATATGTGATTACATATAATATTAATTGTAGTGAGATATTTGCATGTGCTTGATGACGTTGATAAATTTATTTTATGAGGGATTGGAGTCCTCTTATTTGTGCTTTGTAGTCCTTGGCTTTCTGTGATCAAGCTTCTAATACAATCATTACAACTATAATTCACTCCTTTTGTGTCATCATGTTTTGCCAAAAAGTTGAATATGGCAGGTGCATCATTATAAATCCCATTAATTGTATGATCTCCATTATTAAAAGAAATAAAGGTCCAAATTATGTTCCCTTTATATGTGGTCAAAGTAAGGATTAGCAACTTGGGTTAGATTTGAGTGAATTATTTGTATTGAAATTGATGTGATATTGGGAATGGATTGATTTTCCACCGTCACACCTTTCTTGATTGTTATGAGAAAAGACTAGTCTTTAAACCACTTTCTATAGTAGATTGAATACATAAAAATGGAGTGAAATACCATGTGATATGATTTATGTTATTAGGGTTATAGGATAACAGGTAGGGATTTATGGGATACCATGTTGGGATAAGAAGGAGAAAATAAAGGGCATAGATCCCTACTTGAAAGAGTTTCAAGAGATATTTCCTAAAGAATTACATGGATTACCACTTGAAAGAAAAACAAGTTCATCAAAGTACTATCTAAAAGCGCATCCAATATTCGTATCATATGTAACACCTATATTTTTAGTAAACATAATTAAATAATAGTGTGGAAGGGTTAATCAAAGTGATGAAAGAAGAATATGAATAGTGTATACTTAATATATACACAAAATATAAATAAAGTATATATTTCACTAAAAACGAAAAAAAAGGAAAAAATTAAAATTAAAATAGTTATGGATGGAAGAAGAAAAATGTAACATCCCAACAGCCCTGGGCTTACGACCTTGCCTTTTCACACAGCCTGCTTCAAGGGACTGCTACAGTACTATTTCCCCTCTCGGTTCCACAGCAGGAATTTGTTTATTTAGCCTAAGTCAAGGGTCGCCTCCCTCGTTTCGATCCCAAGACCTCCTTAAAAGAGTTTTTGTCACTCAACGAGTACCATTTCTTTTAGTTAAAAAAATGGCACTCGTTGAGTGATAAAGACTTTCTTAAGGAGGTCATGGGATCGAAATGAGGGAGGCGACCCTTGACTTGGGCCAAATAAATAAATTCTTGCTGTGGAACCATGAGGGAAAGCAGTGTTGTAGCAGTCCCTTGAAGCGGGCTAAGGGAAAAGGCATGGTCGTAAGCTCAGGGCCGTTGGGATATTACAGTTAAAAAGGCCTCTTTGAACTTTTGAAATCCTTCAATTCTTGGAGCTAAGAAGAAGAAAAATCTTCGAGTTTTCTCCTATGGTGGTTCAGCCAAGAAGAAGAAGAAGAAGAAGAAGAAGACTATTTTTTCATTTCTCTTTCCTTTCATCTTTTAATTACAATCATATATATATATATATATTATAATAATTTAATAATTAATTATTTAATTATTTATTAAAAAATTAAAAGACTAAAAATCCAGCATCCATTTAAAAATAATTTATTTTTGAATTATTTTATTAATTTTAAATTTCTAAAATTTATTTACAAAAATTCCATTTGACTTTGACTTTTCTTTTAAAAAGTGTTGACTTTATATGCTATGTATATTTTACATATATATCATATATATATTCCACTTTTTCATTTAAAATCTCTTCAATTTTCATTTAAAACCATTAATTTAATTTATCCTATTAAACTATAATTTATTTTATTAAATTTTTAAAAATTTAAGATATTACAATTCTCTCCCCCTAAAATAAATTTCGTTCTCAAAATTACATGCTCTCAAGTTTGGAACAATTGGCGATATTGACTCTGCATCGTCTGCTCGCTCTCCTATGTCGCCTCCTCAGTGACATGATTCCTGCAAAGGACTTTCACAAGTGGCACCCTCTTATTCCTTAATTCTTTAACCTCTCATGTCAAAATCGCCACGGGTTCTTCCTCATAAGTCAGATCTGGACTCACCTCAATGGACTCCATTGACAAGATATGAGATGGGTCAGACCTGTATCTCCGAAGCATCGAGACATAGAAGATATTATGTATTCAATCCAACTCAGGAGGCAAAGCTAGTCTATAAGCCATTGGACCAACTCTCTCCAACACCTCATATGGTCCTGTGAAATGAGGATTCCATGCAACCTCACTATCTCACTGATATATAGCTCAACCAATCTCTCAAGTGAGTAATCCATCCGAACTGGAAGAAAATGACTGGTCTTCATCATCCGATCAACTATCACCAGGATTGCATCATGCTTCTTCTGAGTTAAAGGCAATCTAGTCACAAAATCCATCGTCACTCGCTCCCATTTCCACTCTAGCACTGATAAAGGTTGGAGCAACCCTAAAGGAACCCGGTGCTCAGCCTTCATTCTCTGGCAAGTGAGACATCTGGATACAAACTCTGCTATGTCCCTCTTCATACCTGACCACCAATAATGTCGCTCAAGTCCTGATACATCTTGGTACTCCCAGGGTGTATAGCATAAAGTGACTGATGCGCTTCCTCTAATATCATCTTTTTAAATTCTGCATCATCAGAAATACACAACCGATCTCTGTACCATAGATTGCCATCATCCCTCACATAAAAATCTCGACTCTCCCCCTTCTGACAAACCAACACAATCTTTTGTATTCTCTCATATGCAAACTAAGCCTCCATAATATGATCCAACAATATTAGCCTCAATTGTAACTAAGCCATCAAAGCACCATCATCACAAGACTCAAATCTAGCATGCAACGCTCTTAACTCAATAAGCAACGGGAGCGAATGAGCAGTCAAACCTGCCAAAGACTTCCAACTCAAGGCATCAGCAACAACATTTTCCTTGCTAAGATGATAATCAATCAAATAGTCATAGTCTTTAATCAACTCTAACCACCATCTTTGTCGAAGATTCAACTCTCTCTGAATACCCAGATATTTCAAACTCTTTTGATCGGTATAAATGAAATATTTCTCCCCATATAAGTAATGCCGCCAAATCTTTAATGCAAAAACTATAGCTGCTAATTCCAAATCATGCGAAGGGTAATTCAGCTCATGCGGCTTCAACTGTTGAGAGGCATAAGCAATGACTTTACCCTCCTGCATCAGAACACAACCTAAATCACTATGTGAAGTATCACTGTAAATCACATAAGGTTTACCTTCCACAGGCAGGGTAAGGATAGGAGCCTGAGTCAACATCTCCCTCAGCTGCTCAAAACTCATCTGACACTGATCTGTCTACACAAATCTAACTTCTTTCCGAAGTAATCTGGTGAGTGGAGTAGGTATCATAGAAAAACCTTTCACAAACTGATGATAATAGCCTACCAAGCCCAGAAAACTTTTAACCTCTGTCACAGTCTTCGGTGGACTCCAATTCAAAATAGCCTCAACTTTACTCGAATCAACTCTAATACTCTCTGCTGAAACCACATGATCGAGAAAAGCTACTTGATCGGGCCAGAAATCACATTTAGACAGCTTAGCATACACCTGCTTCTCTCTCAGAGTCTGCAATACAATCCACAAATGCTTATCATGATCCTCCTCATTATACGAATACACCAAAATGTCATCGATGAAGACCACCACAAACTGATCTAAATATGGTCTGAGCACCCTATTCATCAAATCCATAAAAGTTGCTGGTGCATTCGTCAATCCAAAGGGCATCACCAGAAACTTATAATGCCCATACCTCATGCGAAAAGTTGTCTTGGATACATCCACATCTCTGACTCTCAATTGATGGTACCCTGATCTCATATCAATCTTAGAGAATACTGCTGCTCCCTTCAACTAATCAAAGAGATCATTTATCCGAGGTAATGGATACTTATTCTTGATAGTCACCTTATTCAATTGCATATAATCAATACATAATCTCAAGGTGCCATCCTTCTTCTTCACAAACAAAACAGGTTGTGAGCGGAGATTTTTACCCCCACTGCCGGTGGAATGGTTCTTGCGACTTCGGCACTGTTTAGGCTCGGGGCCTTAGAGAACACGGACCTAGGTCTGGAGAAAAATAGAGTCACCACATGGACAGGCCTAGAAAAAGAATGTAACACCCGTTCTCAACCTACATATGTAAGCCAAGTAGAGGCGCCACACTATCCTAATGTTGCTACCAATTTTACTTAGTCAAATTTTTAGTTCCGATTTTTACAGAAATTTTGCCATAGTATTGCCTAAAAATTGAGTCCCAAGTGTCGACAAAACTGGTTTTTTTTCTGATTTTTAAAAACATTTTACACAAACCAATGCAAACAAAATCATTCTCAGTACACTCCCAATAAATCCCCCTTATAACCTCGACTACAACCTGCAAAAAGGATTTACACTTCTAGTACAACATAAAGTAAAAGTTTATTATGAAATACAGTAGATAAAATATTTGTTCACTATGCAGCGGAAAATAACAATATTTACAAATTCATATATATATATATCCAAACTCAAGTTTTACAACCCATAAAATTTATACATTTCTTTGGCAGTCAGTCTTTGATCTTTAAGCCCACTATCAACACCTCAAAATCTAGACTTGACTCGGCCTAGAGGAACTCTCTGGTTCTTCCCTGTCACCTGCGCGAAGAATCACATTCGCGCTAAGCCAACGGCTTAGTTGTACAAATTACAGTGCTATGATGCTTTAATGCCATGCTAATGTCACACAATAAAGATTCAAGATCAATTCAAGAGAATATTATATTTCAAATCTTACCGGTTTCAATAATGTATGTATAGTAGTCATCTCATTATTCATTTGTTTCACCATTCAATAGTCACATTTAAACAAACACAAGCATGGGCCCAAAAATAATCTAAAATGCTATTCAATGTTCAGAGTTACTGTTTTGGTCTATAATCATAATCATCAATACATTTATCCATGGATAATCAACTAGATTTGAGTTTACGACCCAGTCATTTCACCCAATCTAGTTTCAATAATTTGTTTTTGAGGCTTACGACCCGGTCATTTCACCCCAAAAACATCACATTTCACATTTTTCAACTGGAATCGGCTTATGACCCGGTCATTTCACCTATCCAGTGATTCATAGGCATGCCGCCAAAACCAGAACTCTGAAAATTGAATAAACATATTAGGCACACAATCATTTCATTTATCTCATTATCAATTTCTTTTCATTTCATTTCTCATAATTAATTAGGCAACCATGCCTCCATTATATATATTTCATTTGCATTATCATAGCCAACAACCATGGCCTCATATCTCATATGATCTCAAATCACAATAAAACAACTCTTCATAACATCATATCTTTCATATTTCATTTCATCATTCAAATGGATATAATCAAATGACATTAACACATATTTTACATACTCATCACAACATTCACATCATACCAAACATACATTATTAATATGTATTAACAATGCATTAGATTTCTTAACACATTTACAATCAAATGTATGTTAAATCTCAACATCATATGAATGTATGAAATAATGTAATTTGTACTTACCTTAAAACCAACTCACACCAATCTATACTCTTACTCTTCCAAGAATCCTCAACACTTAGGCTAGGGCAATTCAACCTCTTCACAACCTAATCCAAAAGGAGTATTAGCAAAATGACCATATGAATAGTATATTCTGGTTTTAGACTCTACTCTATCCTTATTTTGAAAATTTGTATAAAATAATCTACTTGACTAAAAATTCTAAACTTTTTATAGAACTAAATTTTACATCTTAAAATCATTCCTTTAAAATTTCAGATCGAACTGAAAAAAAAATCTTGGTCAAATAGTTCACCCAACCAGACTGCCCCAATTGCCCTGCATCCTGGCAGCAGTTCTGAACTTTGTGAATTCCATAAATTAAATTCAATCAACGTGGTTCCAAATTATTTTTCTCAAATACTAGACTCACTAAGCAACAACATATCCAAAATTCAATTGAATATGAGTTTTCTACATTTTATTAAAAATCCCGAAATATAGCTGTCTCAGTTAAGGTACCTGCTGGAACAGGTTTAGTAAAAATAATCTTTCCAAAATCATAACCATTCCAAAATCGAATCAACATATTTTTCAGTCATTCTAGACTCATAGAGGCACAACATATCAAAAATTCACTTCAAGAACATTTTTCTATATTTAATTAAAAATCATATAAGTCACAGCCTTTACTAATTGTAAAACAGAAAAATTTTCACTAAACACAACTCTTCCTCTTCCATCACCAACACCAACCTAACTTCTTATCTTTAATTCCATTTCAACACTTACAAACACACCACAAGAAATCCTAACCATATTATCAACAACACTTCATCAAACTCAAAAATAACTTCAAAAACAACAAGAGCAATCAAGAGAGAACTTACCAAAATAATGAAATTTCTTGAAATTCCAACTTGTTTATTTGAAATCTCCTTCAATTTTGGTCTTGGAAAATCAAATCCCTCTTTTGCTCTCTTGCTTGAATGATGGCCGGCCAAACCACAAAGGAAGAAGAAGAAAAAATCAAAATGAATGGCAAAGTCAACTTTACTCTCTTCTTTAAACCTCCACCAAGTAATTTAAAAAGAAAATTACTTAAATACCCTCACCTATTTATTTTACTTCTCTTTCACTTATTACCCTATTTAGTAATTTCACAAAGAACAAATTAAATATCTTCATCCCTTGACCATCACATTTGACTTGTATATATGTTGTATATATTTCCATATACACAACATATACACTTTCTTTTAAATTTCTTTTCTCTCCCAAATTAACATATACATTTTAATTCAAATAAAACAACAATTATACTAAAACTTCTATGGCACATTTTTGGGATATTACAAGTAGTTTGGAAAATTTCAAACCAAATCAAGGAAGGAAAAGAAGAAATTCAATTCAACTCTTTTCTGGAACAGCAGCAGCACGATTTAGAGGATTCAAATGCAAAAAAGGCTTGTCTTTGGAGCTAGTTCATCCAAGAAGAATTGTTTTTGGAGAAATCATCAAAAGAAGGTATGTGTTAATTAATTTTCTTTAATTGTTTTTTTTTACACAGTAGCAAATTTATGAAATCAAAATTAAAAACCTTTGAACTTTAATTTAGTTTTTCTAAAGCCAAAAAAAAACTTATTTCGTCGGTTTATCATCCAATAGGCTTAAAATTGTTATTTTTTCTTCTTAAAAACCTTAAAACTTTAATTGAACATATTCTTCAACAAAACAAGAATCAAATTCTGTTTCTTTCAAAACTTTAAACTTGGTACTTTTTCCTTCAAAAAGTCTTCTAAAACATCTTTTTTTGTTATAAAAACTTTAATTCACTTGTTTAAATTCATAAAATTCCATAAAATATTAAATTGTCTTCCAAACCCTAAGATTAAAATTACCACCCGTGACCCTAATTCCAAAATATCAAATCCAAATTCAACTTCCAAAATTCAAAATAATGAACACTAACTCTTTTAAAACCTTAACCCTAATTTTTATGAACCCTAATCCTTTTAAAACATTAAAAAAATAAAAACCTAAATTTTACATAGTAGCTTAGGAACCCAATAACCAAAAATCACAAATTAAAGTATTTTAAAGTGTTTAAAGCCCTAGTTTCATGATATCATCATTCAAACCTTAATTTTGTTAATCAAAGAGTCTTACCAACCCTTTAAAACATAAAACCCTAATTTATTTTAATTCCATAAAAATTCACAGTAGCCATAATTAGACTTTTATTTGCTTTATTCAATTCCATACTTGATTATGCTTTGATTTATTTCTTATGCTTTAATTTATTTAAATTCAATACTTGATTTATTTAATTTATCATGGATGGATGTTTATTTTATATTTTTAATAGCTTTGATGAATGATTTATTTATTATGAATGATTATTTACTTTTATCAATTGATTTAGATATCCAAAAGTTGTAAGAAGTATGTTTCCACTTGGTGGGTACCTCATTAGTTAAATATCATGTAATTTAATTTGCTTTTATATTTTAGAACCAATGTAAAGGACATGTTTCTACCTTTCGGTGGGTGTCCTATCTAGGCATGTGATGTAAGGACATGTTTCCATCCTTAGATGGGTGTCCATTTATTTGTTTTGTTTGGACATTGCTTTGATTTTAATATAATGATGCTTTCTTTTAATTATTGTGTGTAATATGGATAATGTTATTATATTTAAGAATTTTATAATATTAAGACCTGTAAAGGAGGCCGGTTCCAATTAACCGGACGTTGTGGGGGTGCTGGGCCATTTCTCACCTTCCCCACACGTACCCAACTTTCCGAACCCATTAGGGGGGTTGGGGATTCCTTAGGAATCGAGTCATCCACCCCTTTCTTTTTCCCGGCCTGTCCGGGTGGCGACTCTATTTTCTCTAGACTTAGGTCCGTGTTCTCTAAGGCCCTGAGCCTTAACAGTGCCGAAGTCGCAAGAACCATTCCACCGGGAGTGGGGGCGAAAATCCCCGCTCACACTTTGTTTGGACATTACTTTGATTTTTTTTAATATAATGATGCTTTGTTTTAATTATTATTTGTAATATGGATAATATTGTTATATTTAAGAATTTTATAATATTAAGACCTGTAAAGGAGGCCGATTCCAATGAACCGGGCGTTGTGGGCGTGCTGGGCCATTTCTCACCTTCCCCACACGTACCCAACTTTTCAAACCCAATAAGGGGTTGGGGATTCCTTAGGAATCGAGTCATCCACCCCTTTCTTTTTCCCGGTCCATCCGGGTGGCGACTCCATTTTCTCCGGACTTAGGTCCGTGTTCTCTAAGGTCCCGAGCCTAAGCAGTGCCGAAGTCACAAGAACCATTCCACTGAGAGTGGGGGTGAAAATCCCCGCTCACAGTGGCAACTCCACTGGGGATAAGAGAAGTTGGTTCCGTTGGTCTTTATATTATTCTATTCTTTCTTATAATGATATTATCCATTGCATCATATTAGATTACATTGTGTACGTGAGTTAGAACGCCCGTGTTACCCGTATTGTGTTATGTACAGGATACCATACTTTCACTCAAGGTATGGAGATCGAGCATGGCATAACCACTCATAGCCTTGTACCATTTGGTATATACTTGCTATGGGAACCTAAGCCTTTTAACCCAAAGACTAAAGCTCATGTAATTGGCCTAGTTACTTTCCTTAGGTTTTACCCCAAATGCATGTTGTTTGACTATGGTTAATTTGTCTTGGCTTAAATCATGGCTTATTTGGTTTGTTTTTTTTTCTAATATGACCTAAGTACATTGTAAGCTCAAAATAAAATTTTATTTAAAGTCCAAAAGACCAAAGCTATCTTCAAAACTTTTCAAGATGGTCTTTGGACATAAGACTTTTCTAAAAATAAATCAAAAATTCTTTTGCTCATTGCCCAAATACTAAGCCCAAAATCCATTTTTTCTAAGATCTTTTTACAATGGGCTTAGAAATAAAATTACTTTTATCCAACCTTTTCTTGCAAAAAGCTTGCAAATTATTTAGGTCAATTAAGAAATACCAAAAATCAATTGTGAGCCTAGTTTATACTAAGAATAATTAATCATGGGCTTGTTTTTGGCATGAATCATTAGTTACTTTTTTCAAGTGAGAAATCTATTTATAATAAACCTCTTAATTTAGTTTTAATCCAATATAGCATAAAAGCTATTATAGTTGGTTGAATGGATTAAAATTCAATTGATGGGAATTATTATGAATGGATTTCCATTTTCGAAAATATAACTATTAGTTAAAATGTCCGAGGAAAATATTCGAAAACAAGATACCCCATGTTGGTATTTTATTAACCATATACATAGGAAAAGAGACTCACCATTCGTGTATGGATGTTATAAGGTTGGAAGGAACATCCTATTGTCCTTGTTTGTTAATTGTTTGTGCATACATGCATACATACATACATTGGCATCACATATCCTTGATCCTCTCTGGCTCAGAGACCTGAAGTATAGCAATTCAAGAGCATACAACGATACTACCTACAACATTGATTTTAATTCAAGCACTTCATTGGAAGGATGGATGCAAACCAGCTAAGGGACATAGTGGATGAAGTTGTCAAAGCTTCGATGGCCGAGCTACGAGATCAATTGGTTGAAATTATGAGGACCCAGTTGATTCAAATTCTAGAGATCATCAACAATGCTAATGAGGCATCTCTCATTGACTCTAAGTGGAGCAATAAGAGCCGCTATGACCCTAGTGGGCAAAGTCAAAGGGAAAGAGGAGGTGTTGAGAAAGATGCAACAACTAAGCCAACAAAGAAGCATAAATTTTCAGACTTAAGGGAGCCTTTTTCAAAGATGTTAGAAAATCTAATGAAAATGTATTTGCTACAACCATTGGCACCTCGACCTCTACATAAGCCTCTACCACCAAATTTTGATGCCAAGGTTTTCTGTCAATTTCATCAAATGCAAGGGCATGAGATAGATAAATGTGTTCAATTAAGGCACGAAATCCAAGATTTGATTGACAGTGGAAAGCTGCCTGAGCCTGATAAGCCCAACACTAAGAATAATCCTCTGCCTAAATTTGGAAGGCACCATCGCTTACAACCTTCATGAAGAGTTTTATCTTGTCACCTTGTCATGATATGGATAGAGAAGCTACTAAAGATGATGATGAAGCAATGATCCTTGATGATGCAAAAAAATCCTTGCCCTTGAGATGTCTAATCTTCGACTCCAACTCAACAAACTTTCCTTAGCTTGAATGTTGCTTTTCAATTCTACTTTCTTTAATATTTAATTGGAACAATCATATTTTTCAAATTTTAAATTGGTTTGAATAAATTACTTTCATCAAAATTTTTGTTGGTCTTTATTCATTTTGGTGCTCAACCAATGAGGAATCTAGCTTGATAATTCATGAATTAATATATTTATGCATCATGACTCAAATGACTTTACTAGATAAGGGAATTGCTCTATAGCATTGAGTTGTGTATGCTTACTTAGAGAGGGCTCCTGCATAATTACCTTTGTCTAGGTCTTAGTCAGTCTTAGAACATGCTTTGATAAATTTTTGAGGCGAAATTGAACTCTGCTTATTTAAGGGAGAGATGATCTAGGCATTGTTTGGTTAGCCAACAACTAGTATCCACCCAATAAAATATCAATCCCTAGTTGTCCCTTTGAGCCTTCATGAAATTTTAGCTTTCTTTTCATTGGCTTACAAACCCCAATAACCTACCCTAAGTTGTTGTGATGCTTTTGACAAGTCTTATGATCACTAAGGTGAAGAGGCAAGAAGATCAAAGAAAGCAATGATTAGTCAAGATCATGTAGATAGTTGAAGTTTTCAAGACCATAAGGGTAGTTGAAGTTCCCTTAATATCTCCAATATATCAAGACAACATCAACATTAGAGTAATAAATGATTTATCGCTGTTAAAGAAGATTTATGTTACTTCAGTCATCCATTATTGGAAGCCCAAGTTAGTACAAACAAGACAACTCTTTTAGAGCTAAAACAAAAAAAAACTTCACTCATCCATTATTGGAAGCCCAAGTTAGTACAAACAAGACAACTCTTTTAGAGCTAAAATAAAAAAACAACAAAAGAAAACAAAAGAAAAAAAGAAGAAAAAGAAGAAAAGAAGAAAAAGAAAAGGAAAAAGAAGAAAATAAAAAATAAAACCTTAAAAGGCGGTTCAGAAAGCCAACTGAGTTCTCTTTTACCTAAATTAGCAAAAGGCTTCCATTTGGTTCATAAAGACATTTTTACTTGAATTGGTCCAACCCAACCAAAGATTCAATCAAAATTGGAGAAAAAAGGAGGAAGATCATCCAGTTCTTGAAAGTTTTGTACTTAATAGTCCTACAAGAAAGAAGGACAAAATGATAAAAGAAAGGGAAGAGTAAGGAAAGAGAAAGAAAAGGGAAAAGTAAGAAAAATAAAGAGGAAAGAAAAGGGAAAAGAAGAAAAGAAATGAATTTGGGTCTTAAACTTTTTGCAAGGGCAAATACTATCCTAATCAAGATCCAGATTAATGCCAAGAAGACAAAAGGAATTTGGAGTCTAGAAAGATTGCTCCCAACTGTCTAAAGTTCCAACAAGAAATTTGTAGTGTGAGGGTTTGTCCATTGTGTCACACCAGCTCCAATCTCAAAATGGCCTTCACTTAAACCTGTGTCCCTTATAGACCTTATTTCAAGCCTATCAAAGACTTGTTAATCTCTCTTGGTAGGTAGAGTCTATTAGTGG
This sequence comes from Garcia nutans, assembly GCA_947685225.1. Taxonomy (NCBI): domain Eukaryota; kingdom Viridiplantae; phylum Streptophyta; class Magnoliopsida; order Malpighiales; family Euphorbiaceae; genus Garcia; species Garcia nutans. The sequence continues at coordinate 27,180,172 of CANTUV010000044.1, forward strand.
AGATAGTTTGGATAAGCATGCATATTAGATAGACAATATTTAAAACCAAATGAGACCTTTGGCCAAGTAATGTGTATGTGCCTATCTGAAGTGCAACAATTCTTGCTTAAATAGAAATGATTCCTGAGTTTAGTATGATAACTAGGGTTCTCATGTTATAGATATGTTAATTTGAAAAAATTAAGTCCTGAGGTGCATTGACATTAATTTGGCAAACCAACATTTGATTTCAAAATTAAAATTCAAAAATTTAGAAAATCAAAAACAAATATATTTTTTTTTCATACGAAGCCTTCAAGCTAAGGGGAGTATGTTGAACTGTTGAACCTCCAAAGGACACATTGGGCAAAGGAAATGATTATTGGCAAGGTCATGAAGAAGCTATCAACTGACATGCTGAGACATAGTTTGAAATAGATGAATCCCCGACTCTGCTGCTTGGGGTCTCCATTATTCATATTTTCAACATCTTGAAGATAAAAGCCATAAATGCAAAGCTTTCTATCATTCCAATGCAAGACTTGAATGAGCGTCGAAAAGGAGTCAATGAGAATACCTCTGCTGATCACCTAGGTCTATGAGTCAATGAAATCGATGTGAGTATTATCATGCATATCATGCATACATGAGCATATCACATCACACTTTCTTATCTTGTATTGTCTATTCTTTATCAAAGTGAACAGAAAACACTTTGTGAAGTAAAGAATCAAAAGAAGATATCAAATCAGGGGGGCATGGAAAGCCCATTGCTTGAGAAAGTTCCAGCCATTTTGCAAAAGAAGAAATACGTGCTTGTGCGAAGAACTTGACCGCAAAAACATCAATCAGAGCCCACATAGAAAAATCATGGGTTTGAGCCTACACAGAGGGCAACGCTTCTCCTTTTCAATTTTTGAGTTTATGCATAAACAAAATATTTTGAATATCTTGACACGCAGGGGCAAGGAGAAGATATGAAGGCTAGCTAAAAGGCTGAATTTTTTTTGTTCATGTTTAATTAATGAACAAGAAAAAGAATTCTCAAAAGAATAAAAAATCATCATCAATCAAAAGAAAAAATTAGAATGAAAATGCAAAAGATAAAAGGTCAGTCCAACTAAAAGAGCTGAAGCCAAGGTAAAGACCCAATCTCTAATGGATAAAGATCCATTTTTCAAGGGTAAAGACTCGATTTCCAATGGATAAAGATCCATGTTTCAAGGGTAAAGACCCAATTTCCAGTGGATAAAGATCCATGTTTCAAGGGTAAAGGCCTTATTTCCAATGGATAAAGATCAATGATTCAAGGGTAAAGACCCGATTTCCAATGGATAAAGATCCATGTTTCAAGGGTAAAGACCCGATCTCTAATGGATAAAGATTCATGTTCCAAGGGTAAAGACCCAATTTCCAATGGATAAAGATCCATCCATGTTTCAAGGGTAAAGACCCAATTTCCAATTGATAAAAGATCCATGTTTCACAGGTAAAGACCCAATCTCCAATGGATAAAGATCCATGTTCCTAGGTTAAAGACCTAATTTTCAATAGATAAAGATCTATTTTCGGTGGGTAAAGACCTACAATTCATAAAAATGGAACAACCAGTTATGCTAGAATTCTCAACTGATAAAAGGTCAGTCAAATCAAATTCATTCTCGGGTCCAAGTACCCAAATCAAATTCAATCTTGGGTCCAAGTACCCAATATCGAGTCCAAGTACCCAAATCGAATCAATCTTGGGTCCAAGTACCTAAATTCAATCCAATCTTGGGTCCAAGTACCTAAATTCAATCCAATCTTGGGTCCAAGTACCCATTGTCGGCTCCAAGCACCCATTCTCGGGTCCAAGTACCCAAATCAAATCAATCCCGGGTCTAAGTACCCATTCTCGGATCCAATTACCCAAATCAAATCAAGCTCATGTCCAAGTACCCAAATCAATCTAATCTCGGGTCCAAGTACACAAATTAAATTCAATCTTGAGTCCAAGTACCCAAATTAAATTCAATCTCGGGTCCAAGTACCCAAATTAAATTCATTCTCGAGTCTAAGTACCAAAATCAAATTAGTCTCGGGTCCAAGTACCCAAATCAATCCAACCTCGGGTCCAAGTACCCAAATCAATCCAACCTCGGGTCCAAGTACCCAATACTGGGTCCAAGTATCCAAATTCAAGTTCAGTCTCGGGTCCAAGTACCTAAAACAAATTCAAGTAACCATCTCAAAAATTAAGTCTTATTGCTTTTCACTCTCTTTTGCTGTAGTCTCAGATCGTTCAAGCAGGAGGCAAACTGTAGACCCTTAATTTTTACCCCAATTTGATATGGTCCTAATTAAAGGATGATAAAATAAATTTGATTTGACTTTAAATATTTAAACCTAGTTTATAATTTTTCAAGGAGTCAGTTTGGATTAAAGAGGCATAAATTGGATTGTAAAACCCTAAAACCAAGTGGAATTGGCCCAAATTAAAATTTTTCGGTCCATAAGTTAAAAAAGGTTAGAATAATTTAATTGAGGCCGGCTTGTTATATTTAAGAATTTAATAATATTAAGACCTATAAAGGAGGCCGGTTCCAATGAACCGGGCGTTGTGGGGGGGGGGTGCTGGGCCATTTCTCACCTTCCCCACACGTATCCAACTTTCCGAACCCATTAAGGGGTTGGGGATTCCTTAGGAATCTAGTCATCCACCCCTTTTTTTTCCCGGCCCATCCGGGTGGAGACTCCATTTTCTCCGAACTTAGGTCCGTGTTCTCTAAGGCCCCAAGCCTAAGCAGTGCCGAAGTCGCAAGAACCATTCCACCTGGAGTGGGGGCTAAAATCCCCGCTCACAATAACCATAATTTGTATCTTGACTTACTTTATTTTTAGATTTAATTCTGTAGTTTATTATATGCTTTGATTTATTTAAGTTCAATGCTTGGTTTATTTAATTTATCATGGATGAATGCTTATTATATATTTTGATTGATGTTTAATATCTTTGATAATGATTTATTTATTATGAATTGTTATTTACTTTTATTGATTTATTTTTTATTTCCAAATGTTGTAAGAGGTATGTTTCCACTTTGTGGGTACCTCATTAGTTAAATATCATGTAATTTAAATTGATTTTATATTTTGGACCAATGTAAAGGACATGTTTCTACCTTTCGGTGGGTGTCCTATTAGTTTAGACATGGATGATGTAAGGATATGTTTCCATCCTCGGATGGGTGTCCATTTATTTGCTTTGTTTAGACATTGCTTTGATTTTAATATAACGATGCTTTATTTCAATTGTTGCATGTAATATGGATAATATTGTTATACTTAAGAATTCTATAATATTAAGACTTGTAAAGGAGGCCAGTTCCAATGAATCGGGCGTTGTGGGGGTGCTGGGCCATTTCTCACCTTCCCCACGCGTACCAAACTTTCTAAACCCATTAGGGGGTTGGGGATTCCTTAGGAATCGAGTTATCCACCCCTTTCTTTTTCTCGGCCCGTCTGGGTGGCGACTCCATTTTCTCTAGACTTAGGTCTGTGTTCTCTAAGGCCCCGAGCCTAAACAGTGCCGAAGTCGCAAGAACCATTTTACCGGGAGTGGGGGCTAAAATCCCCGCTCACAGTGGCAACTCCACTGGGGTTAAGAGAAGTTGATTCCGTTGGTCTTTTTATTATTCTATTCTTTCTTATAATGATATTATCCATTGCTTCATATTAGATTGCATCGTGTGCATGAGTTAGGACGCCCGTGTTACCCGCATTGTGTTATGTAAGGGATACCATACTTTCACTCAAGGTATAGAGATCGAGCATGGCATAACCATGCATATCCTCGTACCATTTGGTATATATTTGCTATGGGAACCTAAGCCTTTTAACCCAAAGACTAAAGCTCATGTAATTGACCTAGTTACTTTCCTTAGGTTTTTACCCCAAATGCATGTTGTTTGACTATGGTTAATTTATCTTGGCTTAAATCATGGTTTATTTGGTTTGTTCTTTTTCTAATATGACCCAAGTACATTTGTAAGCTTAAATAAATTTTTCTTTAAAGTCCAAAAGACCAAAGCTATTTTCAAAACTTTTTTTAAGATGGTCTTTGGGCATAAAACTTTTCTAAAAATAAATCAAAAATTCTTTTTCTCATGGCCTAAATACTAAGTCCAAAATCCATTTTTTTTCTAAACTCTTTTTACAATTGGCCTAGAAATAAAATTATTTTCTTACAAAGAGCTTGCAAATTATTTAGGTCAATTATGAAATACCAAAAATCAATTGTGAGCCTAGTTTATACCAAGAGTAATTAATCATGTGCTTGTTTTTGGCATGAATCATTAATTACTTTTTCAAGTGAGAAATCTATTTATAATAAACCTCTTAATTTAGTTTTAATCCAATATAGCATAAAAGCTACTTTGGTTGGATAAATAGATTAAAACCTAATTAATGGGAATTATCATAAATTGATTTCCATTTTTTTTGAAAATATAACTATTGGTTGAAATGTCCGAGGGAAATATTCGAAAATAAGATACGCCATGTTAGTATTTTGTTAAGCATTTACCTAGGAAAAGAGACTCTCCATTCATGTGTGGATGTTATAAGGTTGGAAGGAACATCCTATTTGTCCTTGTTTGTTAATTGTTTGTGCACACATGCATACATTTGCATCACATGACATATCATTAATCCTTTCTGGCTCATAGACTTGGAGCACGAAAATTCAAGAGCTTACAACAATATCATCCACAGCATTGATTTTTTTATTCAAGTGCTTCATTGGGAGGATGGATGCAAACCGGCTAAGGGATATAATCAATGATGTTGTCGAAGCTAGGATGGCCAAGCTACAAGATCGATTGGTTAAAATTATAAAGACCCAGTTGATTGAAATTCTAGAGCTCATCAACAATGCTAAAGCAGCATCCGTGGAGAACATGTTCACTAATAGAGATAGAATGAAAAATGAGAGACCAATCCCTATTCTACGAGACCAACCGAACCATGTGCTGTCTAAGTGGGGCAATAAGGGCGGCTATCACCCTAGTGGAAAAGGTCAAGGGGAAAGAGAGAAGAACCATTTGTCGACAAAATGGAATTATCAGCCTCATAATCAAAATACACAAAAGGAAGCTAATGTTAATGCCACCGGTCAAGGAGAAATGAGGCAGTTTTCAAAATTGGGGAAGCCACTATCTTGGGTTCTCAATAAGTTACAAAAGAGGGGATTGTTACAACCCTTGACTCCTCGACCTTTGCCAAATCCTTTACCCTCAAAATTTGATGTTAAGGATTTTTATCAATTTCATCAAACTCAAGGACATGAGACTGATAGATGTACCCGATTGAAGAATGAGATCCAAGACCTAATCGATAGTGGTAAGCTGCTTGAGCCTGATAAGCCCAACACTAAGGATAAGCCTCTACCCAAAATTGGAAGGGCACCACCACTTGCAACCTTCATGAAGAGTTTTATCTTGTCATCTCATCATGATATGGATAGAGAAGCTGCTAAAAAGGATGTACTACTAAACAATTTTGGATTAACTATGGATGATGAAGCAATGGTGCTTAATGATGTAAAAAATCCTTGCCCTTGATATGTCTAAATAAATGAAGTGTCTTCAACGCCAACTCAACGAACCTTTCTTAGCTTGAATGTTGTTTTTCAATTTTACTTTCTTTAATATTTAATTGGAATAATCTTGTTTTTTAAGTGTAAATTTGTTTGAATAAATTACTTTCATCAAAATTTTTGTTGGTCTTTGTTCATTTTGGTGCTCAACCAATGAGGAATCTAGCTTGATAATTCATGAATTAATATATTTATGCATCATGAGTTGAATGAATTTACTAGATGAGGGAATTGCTCCAAAGCATTGAGTTGTGTATGCTTACTTAGAGAGGGCTCCTACATAATTGTCTTTGTCTAGGTCCTAGTCAATCTTAGAACATGCTTAGACAGACTTTCGAGGTGAAATAGAACTCTGCTTATTTAAGAGAGAGATTATCTAGGCATTATTTGGTTAGCCAACAACTAGTATCCACCCAATTAAATGTCAATCCCTAGTTGTCCCTTTGAGCCTTCATAAAAATTTTTAGCTTTCTTTTCATTGGCATATAACCTCAATAACCTACCCTGAGCTATTGTGATACTTTTGACAAGTCTTGTGATCACTAAGATGAAGAGGCAAGAAGATCAAAGAAAGCAATGATTAGTCAAGATCATGAGGATAGTTAAAGTTCTCAAGACCATGAAGATAGTTTAAGTTATTAAGACCATAAGGGTAGTTAATGTTCTCAAGTCCATAAGGGTAGTAGAACTTCACCTAATATCTCTAATCTATCAAGATAACATTAGAGTAGCAAATGATTTATCCTTGTTAAAGGAGATTTATGTCACTCCACTCATCCATTATTAGAAACCCAAGTTGGTACAAACAAGACAACTCTTTTAGAACTAGAACCAAAAAAAAAGAGAGAAGAGGAAAAAAGAAGAAAAAGAAGAGAAAAAAGAAAAGGAAAAAATGACAAAATAAAAAAAAGAAGAAAAAAAAAGAAAAAAGATAAAACCCAAAATGGTTCAGAAAGCTAATTGATTTCTCTTTTACCTAAAGCAGCAAAAGGCTTCCATTTGGTTTATAAGGACAGTTTGACTTGAATTGGTCCAACCCAACCAAAGATTCGATCAAAATCAAAGAAAAAGGAAAAAGACCATCCAATTCCTAAAAGTTCTGTACTTGACAGTCCTACAAGGAAGAAGGACAAAATGATAAAATGCTCAAAGAAAGGGAGGAGTAAGAAAAATAAAAAGAAAGAAAAGGGAGAAGAAGAAAAGAAACAAATTTGGGTAACAAACTTTTGTGGGGGCAAAGATAGTCCTAATCAAGATCCAGATTAATGCCTGGAAGATAGAAGGAATTTGGAGTTTAGAAAGATTGCTTCCAGCTGCCTAAAGTTCCAATAAGAAATTTGTTGTGTGAAGGTTTGTCCATTGTGTCACATCGGCTCCAACTTACAAATGGCCTTCACTTTAACCCATATCCCTTATAGACCCAATTTCAAGCCTATCAAAGACCTATTGATCTCTCTTGGTAGGTAGAGTCTATTAGTGGAGATAGTTTGGATAAGCATGCATATGAGATAGACAATATTTAAACTCAAAAGAGTTCTTTAGCCAAGTAATGTGTATGTGCCTATCTGAAGTGCAACAATTCTTGCTTAAATAGAAATAATTCCCGAGTTTAGTATGGTAACTAGGGTTGTCATGTTATAGATATGTTAATTTGGAGAATTAAGTCCTGACGTACATTGACATTGATTTGGCAAAGCCAACATTTGATTTCAAAATCAAAATTCAATAATAATAATAATAATAATAATAATAATAATAATAATAATAATAATAATAATAATAATAATAATAATAATAATAATAAGTGTTTTTGTCATACAAAGCTTTCAAGTTAAGAGAAGTATTTTGAAACTCAAAAGACACATTGGGCAAGGAAATGATGATAAAAAAAAAAAAGAAGAAGAGAAGAGAGTTATAGTAAAGATGGAAATTATATATTGTCATTATTATTTTTATGCTTATTGTGCAATGTTTATACAATTGATACAATATTTATACATCCCTAAAAAGATGGTTGTAGGTCATCAAATAAAGCCCTGAAAAAATCATCGCCTGTTGGAGGAGGAGGCAAATTACTTATCCTGAATTCGCCCGAAGTAGGAGCACTAAAATCCCTATTACCTTGGAGTTTCAATCTGTCACGGTCCTCATCGGAAGTGGAAGAAAGGATCTCAAGGTCATCAGTTTGGGGGCCTCTAGATGAAGAAGCACCAGGATCCCTCATCCCCTGAAATCGGAATTCTCAAAAATTTTGTTCTGATTGATGGTATAAATTTTCAAAATGAGAAGCCTGCTGACGACTAGCGGCCAGCTCTTCTTCAAGTTTCTTATTTTGTTCTTCAAGCATCCGCTATGAGCCAGAAAGGAAAAAGGTAAGAACATACATAATCATGCATACATATAGCAAAAATTACCATGAAACAAGAAAACTCACCAGGTAATTCATATCAATGCCCTGCAGATGAGAAGGCATATCTAGTGGGCTAGAATGAGCAAATGAAGGAGCAGTAAAAGAAGGTACAACCCCATGATCAAATAAGCCATCAACCTACAACAATCATTAAAAAGTCAAAATAAGAAAGAAGTGATTGCAATGGAAAATGGGTAAAAGTTTTACCTGAGAAGTGCTAGCCCCAAGATGTGGAATGAACTCTCCCGCATCTCCATCTCTACCCTCATTTTCTTTAGGAATTTCCCGCACACCGACAGGAGATACATCAAAATTTAAGAGCCTCATTTAAATAAAATGGGTATAAGATGCACTCGGCGGATAGAGAAATGTTTCAACACCATAACCGTGCCAAGCCAACCACCATGCATCCTCCAGCATTGATATAATATTTAAAGTATATTTCGGGCAAGGCATCGGAACCTTCCGCTGCTCTAGACCAAAAAATTACTCATAAACTCTCTCTCTGAGAAACCAACCACTAGACAACAGGCCAGCAATGACTCGAAGAGTATGTTGGAAAGACAACGCAACATTCATGGAGGGAGTCCAGTTTGTCCGCTCTTCTGGGTTCCACCAGGCCAAATTCACCTGACATAATGTAAGTAAACTTTCAAATAAATTTTAAAGCATACTAATGCTATTTTACCTGGTCCCAGGTCAAGCTGCTTAACACGAAGTGTTGGGTATGCACATGGTACGAGCTGAGAACTTCTATGCCATCTGACAACTAGAAATTTAATCTTGGATACTCGACTCTCTCTCGGGATAATCGAGTAACCATGAGTCCTAAATTCAAATGTTTTAAAGTATCCAAACCCTAATTTCATAATTTTATCCCTCAAACCCTAATTTGGTTAATCAAAAAACGTTATCAATCTCTTAAATTATAAAACCTTAATCCATTCCAATTCCCTTAAAACTTACAGTAGCCTAAACTAATAAATTCCAAAACCCTAAATATTAATTAAAGAACTTTAAATGAGAAACAGTAACCCTAATATGTATCTTGACTTACTTTTTTTTTCGATTTAATTATGTAGTTTATTATATGCTTTGATTTATTTATGTTCAATGCTTTGTTTATTTAATTTATCATGGATGAATGCTTATTATATATTTTGATTGATGTTTAATATCTTTGATAATGATTTATTTATTATGAATAGTTATTTATTTTTATCGATTTATTTTTGATTTCCAAATGTTGTAAGAGGTATGTTTCCACTTTGTGGGTACCTCATTAGTTAAATATTATATAATTTAAATTGCTTTTATATTTTGGACCAATGTAAAGGACATGTTTCTACCTTTCGGTAGGTGTCCTATTAGTTTTGACATGGATGGTGTAAGGACATGTTTCCATCTCCAGATGGGTGTCCATTTATTTTCTTTGTTTAGACATTGCTTTGATTTTAATATAACAATGCTTTATTTCAATTGTTGCATATAATATGGATAATATTGTTATACTTAAGAATTCTATAATATTAAGACCTATAAAGGAGGCCGGTTCCAATGAACCGGGCGTTGTGGGAGTGCTGGGCCATTTCTCACCTTCCCCACGCGTACCCAACTTTTCTAGCCCATTAGGGGGTTGGGGATTCCTTAGGAATCGAGTCATCCACCCCTTTTTTTTCCCAGCTCGTCCGGGTGGCGACTCCATTTTCTTCGGAATTAGGTCCATGTTCTCTAAGGCCCTGAGCCTAAATAGTGCTGGAGTCGCAAGAACCATTCTACCAGGAGTGGGTGCTAAAATCCCCGCTCACAGCTACCCAAGCCAGATAATCCCAATACCAAAAGTAATCCTTTGCCTAAGTTCAATAGAGTGCCACCACCAGCAACTTTCATGGTAGGAGGAGGACTGAAGGAAGATCTTGTCTTATCCACCTTTTAGTATGGGAATATTAAAGATGTGAAAGGAGAAGAAGCTTAACTCAACAAACTTCCCTTGGCTTGTTTGTTTTTCTTGTTTTATTTTCTTTATTTGGTGTTTTATGGAACAATCCTGTTTTTCAAATTTAAAGTTGTTTAAATAAATTACTTTGATTAAAAATTTTATTGGTCTTTGTTCATTTTTGTGCTCAACCAATGAGGAATCTAGCTTGATAATTCATGAATTAATATATTTATGCATCATAACTTGAATGACTTTACTAGGTGAGGGAATTACTTTATAGCATTGAGTTGTGTATGCTTACTTAGAGAGGGCTCCTGCATAATTACCTTTGTCTAGGTCCTAGTCAGTCTTAGAACATGCTTTGACAAACTTTTGAGGCAAAATTGAACTCTTCTTATTTAAGGGAGTGATGATCTAGGCATTGTTTGACGAGCCAACAACTAGTATCCACCCTATTAAAAATAAATCCCTAGTTGTCCCTTTGAGCCTTCATAAATTTTTGCTTTCTTTTCATTGGCTTACAAACCCAACAACCTACCCTGAGCTGTTGTGATGCTTTTGACAAGTCTTATAACCACTAAGATGAAGAGGCAAGAAGATCAAAGAAAGAAATGAATAGTCAAGACCATGAAGATAGTTGAAGTTCTCAAGACCATAAGAGCAGTTGAAGTTCTCAAAACCATAAAGGTAGTTGAAGTTCACCTGAAATAGACCAAATATCACAAATAAAGTAAGGATTGAAGCAGATTAATACCACTTCACTCATCCATTATTAGAAACCCAAGTTGGTATAAACAAGATAACTCTTTTAGAGCTAGAACCAAAAAAAAAAAGAAAAAAGAAAAGAAAAGAAGAAGGAAAAAAAAAGAAAAGAAAAAAGGACAAAAAAAGGGAAAAAAGAAATAAAAAAGAGAAAGATAAAATCTAAAAGGCAATTTAGAAAGCTAACTCAGTTCTCTTTTACCCAAAGCAGCAAAAGGCTTCCATTTGGTTTATAAGGATATTTTGACTTGAATTGGTCCAACCCAACCAAAGATTCGATCAAAATTAGAGAAAAAGGAGAAATACCATCCAGTTCTTGAAAGTTCTATACTGGACAGTCTTACAAGGAAGAAGGATAAAATGATTAAATGCTCAAAGAAAGGGAAGAGTAAGAAAAATAAAAAGAAAGTACCAAACTTTATGCAAGGGCAAAATCCAGATTAATGTCAAGAAGATAAAAGGAATTTGGAGTCTAGCAAGATTGCCTCCAAGCTACCTAAAGTTCAAATAAGAAGTTTGTAGTGTGAAGGTTTGTCCATTCTGTCACATCATCTCCAACTTACAAAAGGCCTTCATTTAACCCGTGTCCCTTATAGACCCCATTTCAAGCCTATCAAAAACTTGTTGATCTCTCTTGGTAGGTAGAGTCTATTAGTGGAGATAGTTTGGATAAGCATGCATATTCAAACTCAATGAGACCTTTGACTAAGTAATGTGTATGTGTCTATTTGAAGTACAATAGTTCTTGCTTAAATAGAAATGATTCCCGAGTTTAGTACGGTAACTAGGGTTGTCATGTTATAGATATATTAATTTAGAAAATCAAGTCCTGAGTTACATTGACATTGATTTGGCAAAGCCAACATTTAATTTCAAAATAAAAAAAAAATTTACAAAGTCTTCAAGTTAAGGGAAGTATGTTGAATCATTAAACCTCAAAGGACAAATTGGGTAAAGAAAATGATTATTGGCAATGTCATAAAGAAGCTACCAACTGACATGCTGAAACATAGTTTGAAATGGATGTATCTCTGACTTTGTAGCTTGGGGTATCCATCACTCATATTTTCAACATCTTGAAGATAAAAGCCATAAATGTAAAGCATTTTGTCATTCCAAAGTAAGATCTGAACTGGCATCTGGAAGGAGGCAATGAGAATACTTCAGTTGATTATCTCGGTCTGTGAGTCGATAGAACCATTGTATGTGTTATTCATGCATAACATGCATACATGAGAATATCACATTGCATTTTCTTTTATTGTATTGTTTATTCTTTGTAAAAAATAAACAGTAATATTCTATGAAGCAATCAAAAGAAGATATTGAATCAGGGGGGCATGGAAGACCCATTGCTTGAGGAAGCTCTAGTCATTTCGCAAAAGAAAGAAGAGATGCATGCTTATGCAAAGAACAAGACAAAATACAAACATCAATCAAATCCTGCATGAGAAAAATTATTGGTTTGAGCATACATAGGGGGCAAAGTTTCACCATTTTAATTTTTGAGTTTATGCATATAAAAAATATTTTCAAACTCACTTTCAAATATTTTGGTCCAGAATCCAAATCTAGTTTAGGATCTAGTATCCAAATCTAGTTTAGGATCGAGTATCCAAACCCAGTTTAGGATCGAGTCAGTTTAGGATCCAGTATCCAAATCCAGTTTAGGATCGAGTATCCAAATCCAGTTTAGGGTCGAGTATCCAAATCCAGTTTAAGATCGAGTATCCAAATCCACTTGAGGATCGAGTATCCAAATCCAGTTTAGGGTCGAGTATCCAAATCCAGTTTAAGATCGAGTATCCAAATCCACTTGAGGATCGAGTATCCAAATCTAGTTGAGGATCAAATATCCAAATCCAGTTTAGGATCGAGTATCTAAATCTAATTTAGGATCGAGCATCCAAATCCAGTTTAGGATCAAGTATCCAAATTAATTTAGGATCGAGTATCTAAATCTAGTTTAGGATTGAGTATCCAAATCTAGTTTCATGTCAATAACCCAAATTACCCTTAAGTCTAGAACTTAGCTCGGGTCCAGAACCCAAGTTTTTTTAAGTCCAAAACTAGAACCGGGTCTAGAACCCAAACCATCTCAAGTCCAGAACCCAAGTCTTTTCCGACTCCAGAACTCGAACTGGGTTTAGAATCCAAACCATCTCGGGTCCAGAATCTAAGTCTTTTCCGAGTCCAAAACTCGAACCGAGTCTAGAACCATCATCTCGGGTCCAGAACCCAAGTCTTTTTTGAGTCTAAAACTCAAAACGGGTCCAGAATCCAAGTCTTTTTTTAGTCCAGAACTCGAACTGGGTCCAGAATCCAAACCATCTCAAGTCCAGAACCCAAGTCTTTTTCGAGTCTAGAACTCGAACTGGGTACGGAACCAAAACCATCTCGAGTCTAGAACCTAAGTCTTTTTCGAGTCCAGAACTCAAACCGCCAAAACCCAAACTATCTCAGGAAAATTAAAAATTAATTCTTGTTGCTTTTCACTCTCTTCTACCAAGTCTCAGATCGTTCAAGCAGGGGGCAAACTGTATACCCTTAATTTTTGACCCAGTTAAATCCGATAGTCTAAAATAATATTTGTTGTATTTTAATTATTTTAATTACTTATAATATTTAATAATTATTTTTAATAAAAATATAAATATAAAAAATATAAAAAAATGAAAAAAAATAAAAATCAGGCTGATCGGCTAGCGGCGCGCGGCAACCCATTTTGCCATAGAAAATGTCTACGGAGAATTGGGTAGTGCCCAATTCGCCACAGCTGGGCTTTCCTAGTTCTGTGATGAACTGGCTTGCCAAACTAGCCTGTCGCGCCTGCGGGCCCGACAGCCCACGCGCTGCCGATTTTTTATCAAACCTTGTTTTACCCGGTTTTGTAGTTTTTCCAAAATAGATAGTATTTCCTTATTAAAATAGGATTAGGAATTTATTTCTCTTATAAATACAATATTAAAACACGAGAAAAGGGGGATGAAAAAAAGGGAAAACCCTAAAAAAGAAAAAGGAAAACAAGGGACAAAAAGAGAGAACAAAGAAAAAACCCTAGGGGAAGGAGATCTAAAGGAGTAAACTAGAAAGGCAGAAGACGGCAAAAGAAATTAACAGCAAGGAAGCATTCATTAATCACCAATCCATCTACCTTTGTTCTTGTTCAACCAGAGTCAATTGTGGAGGAACCAATGAACAGAGGTTTGATTATAAATCTTTTATTTGATTATATTTACAACATTCTTACGTTTTGATTCATGAATTGTTTAAGCATGTGATGTTATTGCCATATTTTCTTTTAAATGTTTCTATTAATTTTTTTTTGATATTGAGTCTTTCAGTAGCCTAAATTATTAAACTTAATAGCATGTTTTATAGATCAAATTATTCATTCATCCAGTATACTAAATCGTTGATTAAATTATCAAAACCCTAAACTGTTATTTTATTTCCAAAACTTTTAAACCCTAAATTATTCTGTTAAAGTGTTACAAACCTAATCGTTTTCCAAAATCTCAATTTATTTTCAGAATCAATGTTTCTTCTGGAAAGATAAATCAAAACCTTAATTTATTTTAAAGTTTGTCAACTCGTAACACTTTCCCAAAACTATTCTACCTAAAGCCACCAAAACCCTAATTGCAAAACTCTAGTTTCCAAAAACCTAATTCAAGAAAATCTTAATTTATTCCCGAAATTCCAAAACCTCATTTTTTCAAACTCCTATCTAGTAAACATAAAAAACCTCAAACCCTAATTCCAGTGGCCAAACCTAAAAAATCTTAAACCCTAAATCCAATCTTTTAAAATTATAAAACCCTAATCAATTCTATTTTTCCAAAAACCCTCACAGTAGCCTAAATAAAAATAATAATAATTCCTCTAAATCCCAAAACCCTATTTTCTAAATCCTAAACCCTAAAATCTTAATTTTCAACACCAAAACCTACAACCCTAAAAGCCAGTTTCTAAAATTATCTGGGGCGCAGGCCCCTTGACCCCCCCCCCCCCCCGCCAGCTAACCGGCTAGCAGGATCGCCATATGGGCTCGTCGAAGGGGTCAATATTCATTTGTGTATTATGAGTTCGTGTATTTAGCTTTTATTTTTCCAAAGCCCTAATTTAGTAATTAAAATTATAAAACCCTATTTTAAGATGTGAACCCTAAATTTATATATTTATTGCGTTATTTAATTTTAGATTTGAATATATAGTTTATTATATGTTTTGATGGTTGATTTATTTAATTTATTATGGATGGATATTCTCTTTATTATTATGATTATTAATTGTTTGTTTTAGTATTAAAATTGTAAGAGCTATTTTTTCATTATTGGGTACCTCATTAATTAATTTTCATGTAATTTAAATTGCTTTTATATTTTGGACAAATGTAAAGGACACGTTTCAACCTTTCGGTGGGTGTCCTATTTAGTTTTAGGCATGGACAATGTAAGGACAAGTTTCCATCCTCGGATGGGTGTCCACTTATTTGCTTTATTTTGACATTGCTTTTATTTTAATATAATGATGCTTTATTTTAATTGTTGCATGTAGTATGGATAATATTATTATATTTAAGAATTTTATAATATTAAGACCTGCAAAGGAGGCCAGTTCTAATGAACCGGGCATTGTGGGGGTGCTGGGCCATTTCTCACCTTCCCCACACATATCCAACTTTCCGAACCCATTAGGGGGTTGGGAATTCCTTAGGAATCGAGTCATCCACCCCTTTCTTAGTGCTAGCAGATGCTTCGGCATTGTTTCCTAAAATTATAGCTAATTGATTCTTCATGGTCTAAGCCAGTGCCTATTTTATTTCTTCCATCTTGGCATTGAGGGCATAAGTTTTAAAACCCTAAAATCTTAATTTTATTTTCTCCATCCTATTTTAGAAACTGGCTTTTAGGGTTGTAGGTTTTGGTGTTGAAAATTATGATTTTAGGGTTTAGGATTTAGAAAATAGGGTTTTGGAATTTTAAGGAATTATTATTATTTTTATTTAGGCTACTGTGAGAGTTTTTTGGAAAAATAGAATTGATTGTTGAATTTTTAGGGATGTCCTATTTAAAGAAAAAACTCTAGCAAATTTTTCCAGAGATTTTTATGTAAAATATTTATTTTTGAACCTATAATTAATAAAAAAAATATTTTATTTACTATTCAAATATACATTTTAATGTGCTTGGGATTTTAAATTTGAAAGGTGAAAATTTTTATTAAATCAAGTTGTGGCATTCTTATGCTTT
The DNA here is from genome assembly GCA_947685225.1 of Garcia nutans. Taxonomy (NCBI): domain Eukaryota; kingdom Viridiplantae; phylum Streptophyta; class Magnoliopsida; order Malpighiales; family Euphorbiaceae; genus Garcia; species Garcia nutans. Next base: position 27,196,152 of record CANTUV010000044.1, read on the forward strand.
ATATACTTATTTTACATATATTGAGTGTATGTACTATACGTATATAGGATATAAGGATGTTACAAAAATCTTATGAAGGCTCAAAGGGACAAACTAGGGATTTATGTCAACAATGTAGTTTTTAGTTGTTGGCTCACCAAACAATGTCTAGATCATCTCTTTTAAATAAGTAAAGTTTGATTTTGCCTTGAAAATTCATCAAAGCATGTTCTAAGATTTACTAGGACCTAGATACATAATTATGCATGAACTCTCTCTAAGTAAGTATACACAACTCAATATTATAAAATAACTCCCTTACCTAGTAAAGTCATTCAAATTATAATGCTTACATATACTAATTTATGAATATCAAGCTAGATTCACCCTTGGTTAACCACCAAAATGAGCAAAGATCAACAACAACATAAATGTAACAAAAATAGTTTATTCACAAAAATGTTAATTGAAAATAATTATTCTAAAAAAATATCAAAGAAAAAAGTATAATAAGCAGCACTCAAGCCTAAGGAAGTTTATTGTATTGTAGTTGAAAAAGTTTCATCTACTTTGACATATCAGGGGCAAGGATTTTTCTATCATCAATGAAGTTATTATGATCTGTTTCCAAATGGTCATATCCTTCTCATCCACAGTTGGTCTAAGCTTGCTTAGTAGCACCTCCTCTTTAGTAATTCATCTATATACGACTTGAAAAGATGATAAGACAAAAATTTCCATTAATTCTCCCTGTAATACCCTCACAACCTACCCACAAATAATACACAATCCCTTAAATATGTAATAGACACAGATAGTATATAAGAGTATTAGTAAAATGTTACGATTGTTCCTTATTACTCTTCTTAATTTAGCTATAGTTTATAGTATTATATAAATAATAATATAGGTATAAGAAAGATAAATAAATCTTTAGAAATTTTTCCAGAGTTCCATATAAAATATGAATGTTACCAAATCCAAACAATTTGACCTATGAACAATTAATACTTCTCAAAATATTACCATTTCACTCCCAACCCAAAAATCTCATTATTATCCATACATGCATATGAATATATATGAACATGAGTATATCATAATGCTTTTGTACAAAATATCTTTAAGTCATATTACAATTCATTACGTATTACAAAATAGATAATAAATATACATCCATCTAAAAAGAATATTGATATGCAATGCTTAAGCTTGATCTGCGACAACTGAGGGTTTCTCGTATCGACCACCACCTAGACCGGTCCTAGTCTAAAAGGACTCCTAGCTTCTATCATGTCACCTATGTGAGAAGTAAATCCCCCTAAGCCTAGAGCTCATTGGTATATACTTGATAATACAACATTATTATGTCACTAGGATATGAATATGCATAAAAATTTTATGTTACAAACACTTTCATCTTTATTTTGTAAACAAACATAAACAACCACAATGCATTGATCCCAACAATCTTATACAATAACCTAGTTCTAAAACCATTGCTTTGGCCTATCTCATCAATAAAAACACCATTGTGTCTCGTTAGTGAACGTATCAAAATCTATGATACCCAGTGCCTCATCTAAAGCATAATCATCAATATGACACCTCATATGTCTTGCTTAAGGGCATGGTAGCATCTCTATGACACCTAGTGTCTCACCTCATCGTGTATGGCATGCCAATCACCAAATGCAATCTTCTGGCAACTAGGTAAAGTATAAGACAACACACATTACACATTTAACATTCAATCACTTTCTCATTTCACATTCTTATCGTACATTCATATATCATCCTCATTTACATCATAATTTCAACATCATAAATAATATAGACATTTGCTCATCATATCTAAGTGCCACAACAATGTCTACCAAAGGCCATGCCCGTGTACATCAAAACGCTTATGTCTATCTTTTGGAATAGGCCACAGTTGTGGCATGCCTTAAGCCATAGTAGTGCCATTGGAAACACCACTGCCACTTCATTAATTCAAAGCTACGATCATGGTTCTCAAGTGCCATGCTTATGGCATTGAAAACGTTATTGCCAGATCAAACCTTTCATACACACAAAACCATTCTAAGTATCATGGCCATGTCCTTCCTCAAGGCCACACCTGTAGGCCATCGTAATTGCACCAAATCACACACAATCAAGACAAAATGATGAAAACCAAAAATAAAAGCATTATCAAAGTATATACTAACCATTTTGAGCTCAAATTGAAAGGATAACTCATTTCCCATAAATTTCACTTAGCATTTTATCTCCCTTATTGATTGTACCACTCAATTCAATCAATACCTATTCAAATTATAGGTTCAAAGGTAACATTAGAAACTCATATATGCACCTTTAAACCTATTTAACTTCCTTCAAACTTAAAGTTAACTAAACACTTATAAAACCCTAATACTCAATCACTACCGTAAATTCTTGTTAACTTCATCCAAATACTAAACCTAGCCTAGAATTATCATCTCTATATCAATTTCATGTCATTACTTTCCACACATCTTATTATACTACAATCCCATATAAATTATGCTAAAAGAGAGTCATTAAGGGTTAGAGAATTGACTTATTACTTGAATTAAAATCCAAGCTTTCTTTACTTCTTGTTGAATCTAATTAATACTTGATAACTTAAAGAATCAAGCACTTCCTCTAACCCAAATAGAGAATTTGGCCAAGGAGGAGAAGAAGGAAGAAGAAAAAAGAGTTTTCTAAAGAATTTGACTTTTAACCATCTTTTACTAAAGATATATATTATTAATTAATTAAGATTTTTATATAAAATATTATAATTTTTTATTTTAACTTTTCTACTTTTAACTTTTTACCATCCTACCATTTATATTTAACCTTTTATATGTTATGTATATGTTATCTATATTTCCAAAATCTTCCATCTAAATCTTCCTTAACCTCTCACCCATTTGTGTGTCTAATTAGGTTTAATAAAAATTGGGGTGTTATAACTCTCTCCCCCTTAAATAATTTCATCCCCAAAAATTATCTGGTGTTAGCTCTAAAATGGTTATGGGTATTGACTCCACATCACTTACTCACTTTCTTGGTAGCCTCTTCTGTAACACCCCATCTTAGCCTATGTTTATAGACCAAGATGGACTGTTATCTCATGGTGGTTGTGTCTTAATATTTTACTTAGCCAATTTTAAGTGCAGATTTTAAAAAAATTTTGCCATAACCTCCCCTAAAAATGGAGGTCCCAAGTGTCGCCAAAACTGATTTTTTTTAATTTTTGAAAACAATTTTGATCTTAATCAAACAATCGCAACACTCCTCATACACTTCTATATTCATCACCCTTATATCCTCCACCAAATCCTGCACTAAAACTTTACACTTCTACACTTGCATACATAAGTGCTAAATCCAAATAAGATTTATTAGATTACTAGCAATGTACGTGTTCTAACTTTTCAGTATAATACATTTATTTGCTAGATCATACAAGCTTATGTACATGCCATATTGCTACAATCAATCATATCCAAACTCCTACCCAAAGTAGTAGTCAAGGCCAGCTGCGCAGGACATGCTGCAATCTCGTCTCCTCGTTTAACCTACGAGTTTAGAGGGAAACTAAACTCGCTAAGCAATTGCTTAGTGGGTACTTAAATCATTGCAATAAATAAATAAAATGAAAGAATGATTTGAACATACATTTATATACTTTAAATAATTGAAGGGAATAAATACCAAACACAAAAGGTAAAAAGGCTTGACTGAATAATTTGAATTTAAATCATTTTTCTTGCTTTTATCATTTTGGTTGCTCTACTGGTTTAACAGAACATCAACGGATAAGGCACGGGTCATGATAAATATATCTCGTCATGGTGAGATATTACAGGATGATATGCGTCATGTTGCATATTTCATCATCCTTCATCATAATTCTTGAACATGTGCTAATAGCCATTGTTCATTGAATCATTGATCATGTCATTGTAATCATCGGCCTTCAGCCGGAATATCATATCATGTCATGAGCAGTACTGCAATAATAGTATGATGTATCATACCCTTATCTCAAGGGTTCTGTCATAACCAAGTAGAGCGTAAACCATTCATTAATTAATTTGATCATGATATTCAATAAGCCATGATTTTTCCATAATGCATGTATTGTCGGAATAGCTTGCCATGATGCCTTTCTGATCATTTCCAATTCTCCTTCATGTCATTTTATATGATTTAACATCAATCCATATCATAATATTCAAGTTTTAACACATTTAGAAAAAATGACCAAATGAATAGTGGCGCGGCGAGTAAAATCGGCAACACAATGGCGCGCGTCAACTAAATGGTAAAATCTGTTTTTACGGCTGAAAATCAGTCAACTTTGGCAACAGTTTTGACCAAGTAACAAACTTATTTTTGGCTGAATTTTTGCAGGAAAACAATTTCATAAGTTAACTAAATGCATGTAAAATTTCATCTGAAAATTCCTTCGTTTGCCCCTTCAACGGACTGCCCAAAATGAAAGCTGCAGAATGGTGCCCAAAAGGGACCATTCGGCCCAAATTTTCAAAACTTGAGGGAAATTCATTTTTTCCTAGCAAAATTGATTTTTAGACTCCTTTTGTGATACCATTGAAGGACTAAGGGTCCCTCTTTCAAAAATCAAACCAAAGGGGTGATTAAAAGTTCATCAAAGTTTATGGATAATTGAGCAAATTTAGCTAGTTTGTTTTGTTTTCATTCTTTTCACAATCAATTGATTACAAATGGTTCAAAAGCACTTTCCCACATATTTACTACACATAATAACATCATTTCAAAACCATTTCAAAAGTCCCATAATGCAAAATATGTGAATTAATTGAAAAGGGCAATGATTTAAGTACTAAACCTTAATTCTTTTCACTTGTTTCTAGTTCTTTTATGCCTTCTTTGCTTCCTTCTCTCTTAATTCTTGATTTCCTATAATTTTCATAAAATCCATGTCAAGAACATAATAAAATTGAAGTGCTTCATGCCTTATTTTGCTAACTAATACTACTAGTCATCCTTTTTATCCTTAATCTTATATGTGCAAATCATCTCTTTCACTTTCTCTTCAACTTCTTAAATTTTCTATAATCATCATATTTATTCTTTCATTTGTATCTTGCAAATAATAGAACCAATGAAAGAAATACGACTATAGATGAATTTCCTTACCTTAAAGTCTTATTTTCCACCCAAGTTTGCAACCAAAATTAGCTATTTGAAAAACAATCTCTCTCTCTTTTCCCTTTCTCTTCAATTCGGCCAAGCAAGAACAAAGAGAGCTCTTGGCTTTTATTTATTTGGTGTTCTCTCCTCCAAATGGCAGCCAAGAGAGGTTAAGATGTGATGGTGTAAGTGTTGATTTCCCATTGGTACACTTAAGTGGGAAAATGGCTAATTCTCATTGGTCCAAATGTCTCTTTCTTTTATTTATTTAGAACCCAAGCCATTGGACTTTCTTTTAATTATATTTCGGCCCCTCAACCTCCTTGTGCTGTAATTTTATTGTCTAAGATGTGAAAAGACCAAAATACCCTCCTGCGATTACTCGTTCGTAACTTTTAAACCGCGCATTTCCGCCGAATGCTGTGGTACACTTTTTGACTCTGTTTTTCCTCTACTTTTCATTTTTGAGATCCATTATTACTTTCGAGACACTTTTGAAAATGACCATGATGCCCCTGATCAAAATCCCCTATATCTTCCAAACCGTGCATTTTCGGAAAAAACCGTGTCGCGATTTTTCTCTACTTTCCATTTCTGGAGTCTGTTATATGCACTATTAAGGACCTTCGGAACAACTTTTGGTAATTACAGTCACCTCCACAAAACTTTGCAATCTTTTCAGTTAGGTCCTTTTTGTCCCATAGAGCTTCCTTTCACTTCGTGTTCTTTGGTGGTTACTCGGGATGGCTCCTCTTACTGTATGCGAATGTACTGTACATATGTACAAATTGGGTCGTGACATCTTCTATTGAATGATTCCTCTATAAAACTTCACCAAAGGCACCTTATTATTGTAACACCCCATCTTAGCCTACGTTTATAGACAAAGATGGACTGTTAACTCATGGTGGTTGTGTCTTAATATTTTACTTAGCAAAATTTAAGTGCTGATTTATAAAAAAAAATTTGCCATAACCTCCCCTAAAAATGGAGGTCCCAAGTGTCGCCAAAACTGATTTTTAAAATTTTTTGAAAAACATTTTGTTTCACAATTCAACTCAAGCACACTCCCAATAATCCACCCTTATAACCTCAACTACAATCTTGCAAGAAGAATTCACACTTCTATACTTGCATACATAAGTGCTAAACCCAAATAAGATTTATTAGACTACTAGCAGTGTACGTGTTCTAGCTTTTCATTATTATACATTTATTTGCTAGATCATACAAGCTTATGTACATGCCATATTACTACAATCAATCATATCCAAACTCCTACCCAAAGTAGTAGTCAAGGCCAGCTGCGCAGGACATGCTGCAATCTCGTCTCCTCATTTAACCTACGAGTTTAGAGGGAAACTAAACTCGCTAAGCAATTGCTTAGTGGGTACTTAAATCATTGCAATAAATAATTAAAATGAAAGAATGATTTGAACATACATTTATATACTTTAAATAATTGAAAGGAATAAATAAAAACACAGAAGGTAAAAAGGCTTGACTGAATAATTTGAATTTAAATCATTTTTCTTGCTTTTATCATTTTGGTTGCTCTACTGGTTTAACAGAACGTCAGCGGATAAGGAAGGGTCATGATAAACATATCTCGTCATGATCATATTTCATTATCTTTCATCATATTTCTTGCACATGTGCCAATGGCCATTATCATTGCATCATTGATCATGTCATTGCAATCATCGGCCTTCAGCCGGAATATCATATCATGTCATAAGCAGTACTGCAGTAATAGTATGATGCATCATACCCTTATCTCAAGGGTTCTGATATACCAAGTAGAGCATAAATAATTTATTAAATTACTTTGGTCATGATATTCAATAGGTCATGATTTTTCCATAATGCATATATTACTAGGATAACTTCTCATGATGCCTTTCTGATTATTCCAACCCCTTTTGTGTCATTTTAAATGATATAACATCACTCTATATCATAATATTCAAGTTTTAACACATTTAGAAAAATGACCAAATGAATAGTAGCGCGGTGAGTAAAATCGGCAACGCAATGGCGCGCGACAACTAGATAATAAAATCTGTTTTTACTGCTGAAAATCATTCAAATTTGGCAACAGTTTTGACCAAGTAAACAACCTTACTTTTGGATGAATTTTTGTAGGAAAACACTTTCATAAGTTAACTAAATGCATGTAAAATTTCGTCGAAAAATTCTTTCATTTGCCCCTTCAACGGACTGCCCAAAATGAAAGCTGCAGAATGGTGCCCAAAAGGGACCATTCGGCCCAAATTTTCAAAACTTGAGGGAAATTCATTTTTTTTTGCAAAATTGATTTTTAGACTCCTTTTGTGATACCATTGAAGGACTAAGGGTCCCTCTTTCAAAAATCAAACCAAAGTGGTGATTAAAAGTTCATCAAAGTTTATGGATAATTGAGCAAAGTTTAGCTAGTTTGTTTTGTTTTCATTCTTTTCACAATCAATTGATTACAAATGGTTCAAGAGTACTTTCCCTCATATTTACCACACATAATAACATTATTTCTAAACCATTTCAAAAGTCCCATAATGCAAAATATGTGAATTAATTGAAAAGGGCAATGATTTAAGTACCAAACCTTGTTTATTTGCTTTGTTCCTTGCTTGTCCTATTCTTTCTTCCCTTCTTCTTCTTTATCCCTTTGATTTCCTATAATTTTCATAACTTCCATAATAAGAACATGATAAAAACCATATGTTCAAGCCTTGATTCTTGCTATCTAAAGCTACTAATTACCATTTATTCATCACTTCTACATGTATGGATCATTTAATCTAATTCCTCTTCACTTTCTTAACTTTCCCATAATCTTCCCAACTTTTCTTTCATTGATAACTTGAAAACTATCAATCAAATGAATAAACTAAAGCTAGAATTGGAATCCTTACCTTAAAATCAAGCTTTTCCTTTCAAAAATCCATTTGAACACTTGAAAAATTCCTTCCCTTTTTTTGGTGGAGAGAATTCGGCCATGCCTCTCAAAAATGGAGAGAAAAATGTGTCCTTAGTTCTTTAATCATCCTTCTCTCTCTTTTTATATTTTTCCATTTTCCATTTATTTAATTAATTTCATTTTGGAGGGTTAAGATGTAACCACCACAAAAGTATCTTTAACTAGGATGGTGCCATATGGAGGGTTAAGATTAATCCAACCCAAAAGTGTCTTTAAACAAGATTTTGCCATGTGTCCTTTTCTAGAAAATTACTATGCCATGTGTCCCTTTTCTAGAAAATTTCTATGCCATGTGTCCCTTTTCTAGAAAATGGGTGGAAGTGAAAAGACCAAAATACCCTTCAATGGAAGGTTTTGCCTTTTCTTCGTAACCGGGTGGTTCTACGACGCGTAAAATGTACCGTTCTCCTCCTTTCAACCTCTCGTTTCCATTTCCGACATTCATTCTTGATTTTGAACTAATTTATAAAAATTACGCTCATGCCCTTGACTTTTGTAAAAATTCCCTTTAGGTCCTTACGTGATTCGGGTCTCCACTTAGGTTCATTCTTCAACATCGATCACTGCGGAGTCCTTCAGTTTACTTCGGATAACTTTACGTGTCTTGTTTTCCAGTGTATAAATTATTATCACAAGAATAACGAAAATACCCTTGGTCAAGAATCCACTGTATCTCTCAAACTATGCGTTTTCGGGAAAAACCGTGGTGTTCCGTTTTGACCCAATTTTTCTCTACTTTCCATTTCTGTAGTCTATTATATGCACTATTAAGAACCTCCAGTACAACTTTTGGAAATTACAGTTACCTCCCCAAAACTTTTTGAAATTACAGTCACCTCCCCAAAACTTTTACAATCTTTTCAGTTAGGTCCTTTTTGTCCTATAGAGCTTCCTTTCACTTCGTGTTCTTTGGTGATTACTCGGGATGGCTCCTGTTACTATACACGGATGTACTGTACATATGTACAAATTGGGTCGTGACAATTATTCCTTAGTTCCTGTTTCTTCTCATGCCAAGATTGTTATCAGTTCTTCCTCATAACTTAGGTTTGGATTCACCTCAATAGATTCAATTGATAGAACATGAGACGCATCTGACCTATACCTCTGCGGCATAGAAATATGAAATACATTCTGAATTCTATCCAAATCTAATGGCAATGCTAATCTGTAGGCAACTGTCCAACTCTTTCCAACACTTCATATGGACCAATAAATGTGAACTTTTTTTTCTTTCTTTCCAAATCTCAACACCTTCTTACATGGAGACATTTAAAAAAAAAAACTTGTCACCTATATTAAACACTATATCTTTTCTTTTTAGATCAAAATAAGATTTTTGTCTGTCTTAACTTATTTCAGCCGATTTCGAATCAATTTCACTTTCTCTTCAATTTCCTTAATCAATTTAAACCTACTAACTTCCTTTCTCTAACTTTATCCCAACATAAAGGTGTTTTACATTTCATCCCATGTAGAGCTTCATATGGTGCCATACCAATACTAGATTGATAGCTGTTGTTATATGCAAATTCAATCAATGAAAAATGTTTATCCCAACTACTAACAAAATCAATCACACAACTCCTTAAAAAACCAGTATCACTCTTTCAGACTACCCGTCATTCTATGGATGGAAAGCAGTACTAAAATATAATCAAGCACCTAATACACCTTACAAACTCTTCCATAATCTTGAGATGAATCTAGGATCTTGATTTGACACTAATGAAGTCGGGACCCCATGTAGCCTCATAATGCCACTGATATATATTTATGCCCATTTGTCAAGGGAGTAATCCATCCTCATTGGTAAGAAATGAGTCCTCTTCATCATTCTATCCATAACTACCCAGATTGTATCATGCTTCAAAGGTAATCCAGTAAAAAAATCCATAGTTACTCTATCCCATTTCCATTCAGGCATCAATAAGGGCTATAACAATCCCAAAGAAACTTGATGTTCAACCTTTATCCTCTAACAAGTGAGGTACTTGGATACAAACTTCGCTATATCCATCTTCATACCCATCCACCAGTAATATTTCTTTAAATTTTGATTCATTTAAGTACTTCCAGTGTGCATAGGATAAGCTGACTGATGTGCCTCTTCCAATATCTTCCTCTTCAATTTTATATCTTCTACTACACATAATCATGTTCTAAACCTCAAACTATCATTGGAAGTCTCTATTCTTCCCCTTTTGGCAATTCTGTACAATTTTCTAAATCTTCACATCTACCATTTGAGCTTTTTTAATTTGCTGCAAAAATAACAGCTTAACTTGCAACTGTGCCACAAGTACACCATCATCACCAACTTCAATCTAGCACATAAGGCTCTCAATTCAATCAATAACATGAGAGAATAAACAGTCAAACTTTCCATATACTTCTGACTCAGAGCATTTGCAACTACATTAGCCTTGCCTGGATGGTAATCAATCAAGCAATCATAATCCTTGATCAACTCCAACCACCGAAGATTTAGCTCTTTCTGTATCTTCAAATACTTTAAACTTTTATGATCTGTATAGATAAAATATTTCTCCCTATATAGATAATGTCGCCAAATCTTCAATGCAAACACTATAGCTGCCAATTCTAGGTCATGGTTAACTCATGTGGCTTCAATTGTATAGAAGCATAAGCAATGACTCTACCTTCTTACATCAACACACATCTCATATAATGTTTAAAATTTTAAATAGTGAACTTTTTAGCTAATGTTGATAATTGATTGTGTATAGTGATAAAAGTGATTTGGATAAAAGATATAAGTAGAAAATGGTAAATAGTAAATCTTAAAATTTACTAAGAAAATTATTTTTATGGTTTTATGGGACTAAAAATAGAATTAGATCAAAGGATAAGAAAGAGGGTGCACTATAGTTAAAATGAGATTGCCCACACTTGAATGAACTTATTATTATATATATGTGTGTGTGTGTATAGCCTAGAATTTTAATTTTTCTTCTCTTCTTTCTCCATCATCCATGCCATCTACCACAACCACCACCATCTTTTCTATTTTCTTCTTCCTTGTAATAAATTAATCAATAATAAAGGGAAATCCATCTCTTATTACAAATTTTTAAGAGAATTAGCTAAAATAGATAGGGTAATCAACAAGTAATCAAAGGGAAAGAGGGAAGAAAAGAGAAAGAAAAGGGTTTTTGAAGAGGTATTCACCATATACTTGATTGTAATATTATTTAGTGATTGAAGATAAGCTATAGAGTGTATATAAAAATGTTAAAGAGTTGGTAGATATTGATTAATGACAATATATAGAAAGGAATTGATAATGTGAAAATAAAGAATCTAATGAGATTCGAAAATAGTTTATTTTTTTCTAGTGAAATGATATCTCAAGGATCAAGTGAGAGATATATATATAAGAAAGTAAATGTCATGTATAAGAAATTAGTAAACGTTTATAATATGGAAATGCACTACTAGTGAAATGTATCTATATATATAGAAATATGTATATATCAATATATGTGAGTGTGTTAAATGTAGTGAATACATTATATATATGTATACAAAATCTTAAAGTGAAATAATAGTTCATAGATTCTCACTATGTTAAAGAAAGAATTAAATAAATAGAAGTGAAAATCTATTTAGATTTTATTATTATAGTGGAAATGTGAAAGTGAATTGAAAAACAATGATTGAGGAATAAATAAGATTAACTAAATTAATTGGATACAAATGTTGTGTAAATACATATAATTGTTCATATGATAATGTGTTTGAAATAATTGTTCATAATTGTCTATACCCTATAAATTTATAGTGATAAACGAGCAAATGAAAGAGGAAGTGTTTTATGATAATAAATATTATAATTAAAGAACTAACTAGAAATGGTGAAATAAACATATATAGCCTGATTATACTGATGTTAAATCTAGTTTTTGAGTTGAATAGCTAGCTAGAGTGTGGACATTTATAGTGATAGTGAGCATTCTGTGCCATAGAGGATACCTTTGTGTCTCAATAATATTGGCATTTAAGCCATCAGTGGACGCTTTGCGTCACAGAGGACTTTTGGTCCCTTTCTCTATAGTAGGCCTTTAGCCATATACTTACAGTAGGCATTTATTTGCCATCAGTGACCCACGATCTAGACGTAGGATTTACTGCTCAATATAGGGCAAGAAAATATATGTGAATATGATGTTATGAATATTGAAAGATATACGAAACAGTATTATAAATCAATTATTTAAAATAGACTTGCTGTGTTTCAATATGAAAGTGATTGATAATGTATATAATAACACTTTGAAGGAAATTGCTAAAGCACTGAATAAAATGGTAATATTCAAAATATTGAATTAATAAACAATTTTCTAAGTGTTATAATAATTGAAAGTGCATATAGTGACAATTGAAGCAAAGTGTACCAAACTATAGTACTAAATTAAAGTGCTAAAGTTATAGATTGAACATAAATGTCCTATATGTAAATCTAAGAAGTGAGACTTACTAAATAACACAATAAGTGTAATAAGAGTAATTTTAACATATGTGAAAGCAAGTCTTAAATGAAATAGTTTAATAAAGGTAAAGTTGCAATACTGAAAGTGTAATGCAGCATGATTGGTTTTTATAAAGTTAAAATTATTATTTTATGTAATCATAATATTGCATTAGTTTGTTATTAAGAATACTTGATATATTGAAATGTTTTGTTAAAATTGAGTTTTATTACTATATTTTTATAAATATTTTCTTTAATATTAAATTGGTAAAATATATTAATATAAGCACCACTAAGTTATTGGCTTAGCGTGTTAGAATGTTTCTAACACTCAGGTATAATGGAATAAAAGAAGTCTACGATTTAAAGTGAAGATGTTGGGAACTAGTGGTACTGTAGCAAATAATTCTTATATATATAAATTCTTTATAGAATGGATGTATTGTTTAGTGCAATAGATAATATTGTAAAGTTGCACAAATTTGTAAGTATGGTTAAAACATTTATATTTAGAGACTTAATGACCACAAATTCTGACAATATTGATACATTTATTGTCTTGTGAACTATTGAGTCTATAATAGACTCTTTGATACATGAATGGAGTTAATTTCTATTGGAGATATTAGAGTTGGATTGAATGTAGGAAAAAAAAAGGTTATATGACAAGTTATGATTTTATATTGAAAATTTTTGTTTAGTGACAATTCCAAAAGGAGGCTTTATCAATAATTTGATCAAACTACTAATAGTATTTTTTAAAAGTAATGTTCTAAATGGTTACAAGATAGATAGCATGTTAAGTGACATTCTCTGGTAGTTTTATGTGAGAATTTGGAGGATGTTACATCCCAAATCATTATATGAAGCATTTCTATATATCACATACGGTTTGCCTTCCACAGGTAGAGTAAAAACAGGAGCCTGAGTCAAGATATCCCTCAATTGTTCAAAACTCATTTGACATCTATCTAGCCATACAAATTTCTTCCTTTTCTAAAGTAATCTGGTGAGCAGCATGGCTATCATAGAAAATCCCTTCACAAATCAATGATAATAACTTGCTAATCCCAGAAAACTCATCACGTCTGTAGCATTTTTAGGGGGAATCCAATTCAAGATCGCCACAACTTTACTTGGGTCTACTCTAATCCCTTCTGCTGAAATAGCATACCCAAGGAAAGTTACTTGTTCCAACCAAAATTCACACTTGAACAATTTTGCAAAAAACTGCTTGTCCCTTAATGTCTGTAATACAATCCGTAAGTGTTTATTATGATCCTCCTTATAATGCAAATACACCAAAATATCATCAATGAAAACCACTACAATATGGTTAGAAAATTTGATTCATTAAATCCATGAAAGCAGTTGGTGCATTTGTCAACTCAAAAGGCATCACAAGAAATTCATAATGTCTATACCTCGTGCGACAAGCGGTATTGGGTACATCTACCTACTTCACTCTCAACTGGTGATGCCTTAATATCAAATCAATTTTAGAGAACACAGCTGCTCCATTCAATTGATCAAAGAGATCATAAATTTGAGTGTAGACCATTAATTTTTTTACCCAATCTGGTCCAATATGTTTTATTTAGTCCAAAATGATTTTTGTGTTGTCTAATTGGTCCAAAATAATTTTTGTTATCTTAATTAAATAATTTTTGCTTTAGTATCTAATTTTTATTAATAAAAAATAAAAATAAACAAATAAAAGTCAAAAAATAAAAATCGGCGTCGAAAAAATCGGAGACGAAAAAATTGTAGAGCGGGCCCGTGGGCATTTCTCCCGCAGAAGTTGCCTGCGGGCGAAATGGCACACGCCATTTCACCCGCAGGAAAATCCTGCAAGTGAAATGGTCACCCGCAGGAATTTCCTGCATGCGACGCCCGCTCCTCGCCCATTTTTTTCGCCAGCGTATTTTTTCTTGCGGCAATTTTTTTTGATAGCGCAATTTTTCTGACGCAAATTTTTTGAAACCTAATTCAAATAGGTTTTGGTTTCCTTTTCTTATGAATATTATTTACCGTGATTAATTAGGAATATACCATATGAAACCTCTATAAATAAAGACTAAAGGCAATCAAATTAAGGGAGGCCGAAAGGGGGAGAAAATTTGGACAGTGATAGGAAAACGTTGAAACCAAATCAGTGAAGGAAAAGGAGCAATTGAATTTGATTTTTTCTGGAATAGTAGGGACACGATTTAAGCAATTCAAAGGCAGCAACTATCTTTGTTCTTGTTCATCCAAGAAGAATTATTTTTGGAGAAACTATCAAAAAGAGGTATGTGTTAATTGTTGTATTTATTTTTTACAGTAGCTAAACTATGAAATTGTGTCTTTCAAAATAAAAAACTCTAGGATTTTAATTTAGTTTTTCCAAAGTTAAAAACACTAATACATTACTTTATTTTCCAAAAAGACTTAAAATTGTTATTTTTACCTCTTCAAAATCTTAAAACCTTAATTGAACATGTTTTTCAACAAAACTAAAATGTGATTCTGTTTCCTTCCAAAAGCTTTAAAAATATCTTTTCTATTTATGTAAACTTCAAATCACTTTGTTTAAATTCATAAAAACTCATGAAATCATCAAATTGTTTTTCCAAATCCTAAAATCAACAAATCACCCGAAACCCTAAAATCAAAAGCCTAAAAACCTAATTCAACTCCAAAACCTAAAATAATGAACCCTAACCTCCTTTAAAACTTTAAACCTTAATTTTTTCTAAACCCTAATCCTTTAAAACATTAAAAACAATAAAAACATAAATATTTTAAATTTACACAGTAAGCTTTAAATCACCATTTAAAAACATGAATCAAAAGTATTTTAAAGTGTCTAAAACCCTAGTTTCATGATTTCACCATTCAAACCTTAATTTGTTTAATCAAAGAGTCTTACCAACCTTTTAAAACATAAAATCACAATCTATTTTAATTCCATAAAAAAGACACAGTAGCTTAATTTTATGAATTCCAAAACCTTAACACATGAGATAAAGAACCCTAAATGGAAACAGTAGCTATAATTTGGATTTTTTGGATTTTTATTTACCTTATTCAATTCCATATTTGATCATGCTTGGCTTTATTTCTTATGCTTTAATTTATTTAAATTCAATGCTTGATGAATGATTTATTTATTATGAATGGTTATTTACTTTTATCAATTTATTTAGATTTCTAAATATTGTAAGAGGTATGTTTCCACTTGGTGGGTACCTCATTACTTAAATATCATGTAATTTAATTTGCTTTTCTATCTTAGAACTTATCTAAAGGGCATGTTTCTAAGTTTCGATGGGTGTCCTATCTAGGCATGTGATGTAAGGACATGTTTCCATCTTCGAATGGGTGCCCATTTATTTGTTTTGTTTTGTTTGTACATTGCTTTGATTTTAATATAATGATGCTTTCTTTTAATTATTGTGTGTAATATGGATAATATTGTTATATTTAAGAATTTTATAATATTAAGACCTGTAAAGGAAGCCGGTTCCAATGAACCGGGCGTTGTGGGGGTGCTGGGCTATTTCTCACCTTCCCCACACATACCCAACTTTTTGAACCCATTAGGGGGTTAGGGATTCCTTAGGAATCGAGTCATCCACCCCTTTCTTTTTCCCGGCCCATCCAGGTGGTGACTCCATTTTCTCCGGACTTAAGTCTGTGTTCTCTAAGGCCCCGAGCCTAAACAATGCCAAAGTTGCAAGAACAATTCCACCGGGAGTGGGGACGAATATCCCCGCTCATATTGAGGTAATGGATATTTATTCATGATGGTCACCATATTTAACTACCGGTAATCAATACATAGCCTTAAGGTACTATCCTTCTTTTTGAAAAATAAAATTGGTGCTCCCCATGGTGAAATGCTAGGGCGTATAAATCTCTTATCCAACAATTTTTGAAGTTGCACCTTCAACTTTTTTAGCTCTAATGGTGCCATTCGATGAGTGGTAATAAAGATAGGAGTGGTACTTGGCATCACATCAATACCAAACTTCACCTCTCACAAAAGGTAGCCCTAGTAACTCATATAGGAATACATCAGGAAATTCTACCATTGTAGGAATACTATTGTTTAGGTCATTTCTATACTAGTTTTTAGTATGATTTTATGTGTTTTAGTTAATGTTTTGATTGATTTTTGTTTTAAGTTTGTTTATTGTGTTTGTTTTTAGGTTTGAGAGCAAAAACACCCTTGGAAGATCAAAACAGTGAAAAACAGAGCAAAAATGAAGAGACACACCCAGAGACACGGCCAAGTCTCTGGGCGTGTCTCACCTGATGAGCAAAACCAAAGAACAGAACAAGAAAGAGCAAAAATCAAGCAGGAGAGGACACACCCAGGGGACACGGCCGTGTCCCTCCAAAAATGCTAGACACGGCCAAGTTCATCCTGACTTGGCCGTGTCACACTCCAAAGAAGAAGAAAGGAAAATCAAGCAGGAGAGGACACACCCAGGGGACACGGCCGTGTCCTTGGCCGTGTCCCTCCAAAAAGTTCAAACACGGCCATGTCTCATCCAAAGCTTGGCCGTGTCACACACCCAGCTCAAAGAAAAGAAAGAAAGAGAAGAAAAATCACAGTGAGGGACAAGGCCATTTGACTTGGCCGTGTCCCATGGAAATTAAGGGACACGGCCAAGCCAACCAAAGCTTGGCCGTGTCACCTAAAGGAAATCGAGGAAAAGGGCAAGAGACACAACCAAGCTCACCCAAGCTTGGCCATGTCACCTGGATTTGTATAAAATCTTTCGCACAAAAAGGAAAAAGGGGATTTGGGGAGAGCGGCTAGGGTTTGGAGCAAAAAGGAAAGAAAAGAGAAGAGAGGGCATTCCTAACTTGGGATGAGGAGAGAGTGACACTCTCCTTGTCCCTCATCTTCATCCTCCATCTTCATCTTCTCCATCTTCCATTGACAAGCTTCAATTTGGTTCTTTGGGATAAATTGGGTTACAAGCTCTCAAAGGTTGAAGAAGCTTCATTGAAAGGAGTGGTGACTTGAGAAAGCTCCATTCCATATTCCAAAGGCACAATCAATTGAAGGATTGGTGACTTGAGAAAGCTCCATCCATATTGCAAGGGGAATCAACCACTAAAGAGGCTTGAGTTCTTCATCAAACATCAAAGTGGAGCTAGGAGGAAGACTAGTAATCCTACTCTTGGCATCTTCACAAGGGGTTTTTCTATTCTCTCTTTTAATTCATTTCAATATTGTTTTTGCTTGTATTAAGAGATTGATATTGCAATTGAACAATTTGTATTTGATTTATATTGAGTTGAATGAATATTTTAAATTGATGATGTTGAGCTAAAAAACCCAAGCTTAGGGGTTTGTAGTATATTTGATTGAATGCTTTGATTTGATATTTCCATTGATGTACCTTGTTGTTGGATGATTGCATTGGATTGTATGCTAGGTTAATAGATTAGCTACCTATTGATCTCTAGATATTGAATGAAGGACCGAGAGGTGAAATTTGGTATCGGAATTATGCAATCGACTACCCTATGAATGAATTAGAAATATAAGTTCTAGGGTTTTATTAATTTGCAAATGTAAAGTAATTGGTTATTGCTATTTCATGAATGTGAGAACTAATGAATTGGTAATTGACTAATTAATCTTAAGAAACAAATTAATTACAAGGCTATGATTAATTGAGAATTGAGCTTTAATTGAATGGACCTATAACCCTAAGCACTTTCCCGAGAACTGAATTGATCTTGTGCACCCATCACACACATCAAACCCTACGTACGTTAATCTTAGGTTTAAATTGTTATTTTGCATTCCAAACAACAAACTCTTGTTTTTAATTTAATTACTTTAATCAAGCTATTACGAACCACACCTTCTTGGGGAAACGACCTTGGGGCGATCACCTTTGCTACAGCTACCTCGAATACCTGCGAGTGACACTTTTTAGTAGTACTTAATTCGAGCGCAACAACTATCTAACTTAGACTTCTCTACTCTAGTATCTGTAGACCTTTAATTTTTGACCCAGTCCGATCCGAGATTTATAAACAGTCTAAAATAATTTTTATCGTATTTTAATTAAATTTATTTTAATTACTTATAATATTTATTTTTAATAAAAATAAAAAAGGTAATAGTAAAAAAACATAAAAATAAATAAATAAAAATTGGCGACAGAAGAATCGGCGACAAAAAACTTCTATGACCGAAGACGAATTGGCTTAGACCAATTCGCTGCAGATTTTTCTGCGGCAAAATGGCCATAGGCCAATTCGCCTCAGGAAAATCCTACGGAGAATTGGTCACAAGCCAATGCGGGATTTTAAAGACCTTTTGCAAGCTGGTCTACAAATTGAAGAGTGGGAAAGAGAAAAGAATCGCTTTTCAACAAGAAGGAATGAAAAAGGAAACTACCAGTCTGGTAACCAAGGAATGCAAAAGGCAGTTGATGTTAATGCTACTAGCCAAGGAGGAAGAAGGCAATTTTCAGAATTTGGGAAGCCGCTGTCTTGGGTCCTCAATAAGCTAAAAAAAAGGGATTGTTACAACCCTTAAATCCTCGTCCTTTGCCTAACCCTCTCCCACCTAATTTTGACAATAATGCATTTTGTCAATTTCATCAAATAAAAGGGCACGACAAAGATAGATGTGTGAGTTTGAGGCATGAGATCCAAAATTTGATTGATAGTGGGAAGCTGCCCGAGCCCAACAAGCCAAACACTAAAGATCAAAATAGTGAAAAACAGAGCAAAACACCCTTGGAAGATCAAAACAGTGAAAAACAGAGCAAAAATGAAGAGACACACCCAGAGACACGGCCATGTCTCTGGCCGTGTCTCACCTGATGAGGAAAACCAAAGAACAGAGCAAGAAAGAGCAAAAATCAAGCAGGAGAGGACACACCCAGGGGACACGGCCGTGTCCTTGGTCGTGTCCCTCCAAAAATGCCAGACACGGCCAAGTTCATCCTGACTTGGCCGTGTCACACTCCAAAGAAGAAGAAAGGAAAATCAAGCAGGAGAGGACACACCCAGGGGACACGGCCATGTCCTTGGCCGTGTCCCTCCAAAAAGTTCAAACACGGCCGTGTCTCATCCAAAGCTTGGCCGTGTCACACACCCAACTCAAAGAAAAGAAAGAAAGAGAAGAAAAATCACAGTGAGGGACATGGCCAAGCCAACCAAAGCTTAGCCGTGTCACCTAAAGGAAATCGAAGAAAAGGGCAAGAGACACGGCCAAGCTCACCCAAGCTTGGCCGTGTCACCTGGATTTGTATAAAATCTTTCGCACGAAAAGGAAAAAGGGGATCTGGGGAGAGCGGCTAGGGTTTGGAGCAAAAAAAAAAGAAAAGAGAAGAGAGGGCATTCCTAACTTGGGATGAGGAAAGAGTGACACTCTCCTTGTCCCTCATCTTCATCCTCCATCTTTATCTTCTCCATCTTCCATTGACAAGCTTCAATTTGGTTCTTTGGGATAAATTGGGTTACAAGCTCTTAAAGGTTGAAGAAGCTTCATTGAAAGGAGTGGTGACTTGAGAAAGCTCCATTCCATCTTCCAAAGGCACAATCAATTGAAGGATTGGTGACTTGAGAAAGCTCCATCCATATTGCAAGGGGAATCAACCACTGAAGAGGCTTGAGTTCTTCATCAAACATCAAAGTGGAGCTAGGAGGAAGACTAGTAATCCTACTCTTGGCATCTTCACAAGGGGTTTTTCTATTCTCTCTTTTAATTCATTTCAATATTGTTTTTGCTTGTATTAAGAGATTGATATTGCAATTGAACAATTTGTATTTGATTTATATTGAGTTGAATGAATGTTTTAAATTGATGATGTTGAGCTAAAAAACCCATGCTTAGGGGTTTGTAGTATATTTGATTGAATGCTTTGATTTGATATTTCCATTGATGTACCTTGTTGTTGGATGATTGCATTGGATTGTATGCAAGGTTAATAGATTAGCTACCTATTGATCTCTAGATTTTGAATGAAGGACCGAGAGGTGAAATTTGGTATCAGAATTATGCAATCGACTACCCTATGAATGAATTAGAAATATAAGTTCTAGGGTTTTATTAATTTGCAAATGTAAAGTAATTGGTTATTGCTATTTCATGAATGTGAGAACTAATGAATTGGTAATTGACAAATTAATCTTAAGAAACAAATTAATTACAAGGCTATGATTAATTGAGAATTGAGCTTTGATTGAATGGACCTATAACCCTAAGCACTTTCCCGAGAACTGAATTGATCTTGTGCACCCATCACACACATCAAACCCTACGTACGTTAATCTTAGGTTTAAATTGTTATTTTGCATTCCAAACAACAAACTCTTGTTTTTAATTTAATTACATTAATCAAGCTATTACGAACCACACCTTCTTGGGGAAACGACCTTGGGGCGATCACCTTTGCTACAGCTACCTCGTATACTTGCGAGTGACGCTTTGTAGTAGTACTTAATTCGAGCGCAACAACTATCTAACTTAGACTTCTCTACTCTAGTATCTGTAGACCCTTAATTTTTGACCCAATCCGATCAGAGATTTATAAACGGTTTAAAATAATTTTTATCGTATTTTAATTAAATTTATTTTAATTACTTACAATATTTATTTTTAATAAAAATTAAAAAGGTAATAGTAAAAAAACATAAAAATAAATAAATAAAAACTTCTATGGTCGAAGACGAATTGGCTTAGGCCAATTCGCTGCAGATTTTTCTGCGGCAAAATGGCCATAGGCCAATTCGCCTCAGGAAAATCCTACGGAGAATTGGTCACAAGCCAATGCGGGATTTTAAAGACCTTTTGCAAGCTGGTCTACAAATTGAAGAGTGGGAAAGAGAAAAGAACCGCTTTTCAACAAGAAGGAATGAGAAAGGAAACTACCAGTCTGGTAACCAAGGAATGCAAAAGGCAGTTGATGTTAATGCTACTAGCCAAGGAGGAAGAAGGCAATTTTCAAAATTTGGGAAGCCGCTGTCTTGGGTCCTCAATAAGTTATAAAAAAAAGGGATTGTTACAACCCTTAAATCCTCGTCCTTTGCCTAACCGTCTCCCACCTAATTTTAACAATAATGCATTTTGTCAATTTCATCAAATGAAAGGGCACGACACAGATAGATGTGTGAGTTTGAGGCATGAGATCCAAAATTTGATTGATAGTGGGAAGCTGCCCGAGCCCAACAAGCCAAACACTAAAGATAATCCATTGTAGAGGTTCAATAGAGTACCACCACCGGCCACCTTCATGATTGGAGGAGGTTTGCATGAAAGTTTTGTCATGTCTTCTTTCCAAGATGTGGATGAAGAAGCAACCAAAGAAGAAGTGGTATTTAATAAAGTTGAACAAGCTATGGTGGTGGGTAAAGAAGTAGCAATATGTGTTGTAAATGAGTTTTGGGGTTCAAGTGATAGTGATGACGATCTTATACCTAAGAAGGATGAATGCACCTGGTCCGAGCCTGAAGAAGATGAAGTAATGAACATAAGATCTGGTAAGCCTTATGCAAGGCCACCACCTAAGGAGGTAGAAGTTAATAAAGGAAAGAAAGTCAAAGTGGGAAATAAAGAAGAGGAAGATGATACTGTGCTTAAGCAATTGAAGAGACCCAAGCAAGTGTTAGTATTTGGGACTTATTGGCCACTTCTAAGAAGCACCATGAAACTATGGACAAGGCCTTAGCCAACATGCCAATTTCCACCTCCACAATACCTGAGGAGCTGATTAACTTCATAAAAGTTGAAGGAGTAATGAAGTGTAAAGAAGCTCAAAAGAAGAGCAAAGTTAATATGGGAATTGTATCTTTCTCAGATGTAGATTTACCAGAAGAGGGGAGAGATCACATTTGCCCTCTCTTTATCACAGTGGAAATCAAAGGAAAAAAAGACTCCATGTGTAATGGTTAATGATGGGTCCACCATAAATGTTTGTCCACTTAAAATATTGCCAAAGCTAGCTATGTTAACAAGGGATCTAAGCCCAACTGAGATAACAATTCGGGCTTATGACAACACCAAAAGGCATGCCGAAGGAACTTTCAAAGTTGCTGTAAAGGTTGGTCCAATTGAATTTATTGTTGAAATTGTTGTTTTAGACATACCTGTTACCTTTACTCTACTTTTGGGATGACCATGGTCTCATCCTCTCAGTGGAGTTCCTTCCACCCTTCATCAAAATATCAAGTTTCCTAATGGAGATGAGACGGTGATCATCGAGGCTGAAGATAATGAGGCTGTTAATGCTCTAATGGTAGAGAGGCCTCTCAATGGTTCAAAGTAGCTATAGTTTTTTATGATGAAGTAGTGGACTCTAAGGTCTTGAACATGATGAAGAACATGAGCTACCTTCCCAGAGTTGGTCTTGGAAAAGGTAAGCTGATATGACAAAGCTTTCAGATTTTAAGACTTAAACTTCCAAGAAGGGGTTAGGGTATGAAGAAGCTAGAAAAGATGTTCATCCAAAGAAGAATGAGAAGATGAGCTTCCCACTACTTGAAAAAGTATTTGTCAAAGCTCTAGACATGGGACCACTCCAAGGAAAGCCTGAGCCAATCATGTTCATGGGAAAGTTAATTATGGGTTTTGAAATTTTTGCTGATGTTTCTGTAATGGTACAAGTGAAGAAAGAGTTCACCCTGCCAGCCGACATGGAGCCGGATCCAAAAAGGAAGAAGGAAGCTATCCTAAAAGCTGAGAAGAC
Source organism: Garcia nutans (assembly GCA_947685225.1). Classification (NCBI taxonomy): domain Eukaryota; kingdom Viridiplantae; phylum Streptophyta; class Magnoliopsida; order Malpighiales; family Euphorbiaceae; genus Garcia; species Garcia nutans. Next base: position 27,219,508 of record CANTUV010000044.1, read on the forward strand.
TCCAGAGGAGATTGCTTCCCTGGTTGAAGAGAACTTTGAAGATGTTTTACTTTATGATTTTGAGAACAATGATTTTTATTTTGATTTTAATTTGTCTACTTTGAATGAGGTTGATGATATTTCCTTTTCCAAAATGAATGCAATAAAGTCTAATTTTGCTTACTTGTATGATATTTCTCCTGATGGTTGTATACATTCAAATAGTGGTTCATGAGCATCTTTAATATTAACTCTATTGATACACAATCATTAAATTTGGGAATAACCGAAAATCCTAAAAACATTAGCATAGCATCTGACCTTACTCCTGATGAGAGAGAGAGAGATTTGAAAAAATATTTAAAAAATATGAAGAAGTATTTGCTTGGTCTTATGAGGATATGCCTGGAATAGATCAAGACATAGCCGAACATCTTATTCCTACTTACACCCACATGAAACCTGTGAAACAAAAGCTTAGGCGATTAAGACTTGAATGGGCTAAATTGGTTAAAGAAGAGGTCAACAAACAAATACAAGTAAAGTTCCTTGAAGTGATAGATTAACCAATCTGGCTAGCCAACATATTACCCGTACCAAAGAAAGATGGAAGAATTAGGGTCTGTGTGGACTATAGAGATTTAAACAAGGCTTCCCCTAAAGATGATTTTCCTTTACCCCATATAGATGTTCTCATTGATAGTGCATCCTCTAGCATGCTACACTCATTTGTAGATGGATTTTTCGGATACAACCAAGTGTTAATGGCCCAAGAGAATAAACTCAAAACTGCTTTCATTACTACATGGGGTATATTTTGTTATAAGGTGATGTCGTTCGAATTAAAGAATGCTGGAGCAACCTACCAAAGGATGGCCACCACATTATTTCATGACATTATGCACAAAGAAGTCGAAGTATATGTTGATGATATGATGGTGAAATCAGATACAAGGGAACAATACTTCCAAAACTTAGAATTATTCTTCGATAGAGCATTGAAGTATAAGCTAAGATTAAACCCAAAGAAGTGTGTGTTCGGGGTTACCTCAGGCAAATTGTTGGGACATGTGATTGGTCCAAATGGCATTGAGATTGACCCTAAAAAAATTAAAGCAATCAGGGATATGCCAACCCCCAAGACGGAGAGAGAAGTTTGGCAATTTATTGGTAAATTATAGTACATTAGCAGGTTTATAGAAAAACTCACCACAATCTGTGAACCTACCTTCAAATTGCTTAAAAAGAATCAGCTGGTCCTGTGGAATGAAGAGTGTCAAAATGCCTTTGAGCGAATAAAGGAGTATTTGTTGAATCCACCTGTTTTAAAACCACCTAAACCCGGTAAACCCTTGTTACTATACTTAGCAGTACAAGAAGAGTCAATAGGAGCTATGCTAGCCCAAGCTGATAAGTCAGGGATTGAGCATGTAGTTTACTATTTGAGTATAAAGCTCCTACCTTATGAAATTAAGTATAGTATCATTGAAAATACCTGTATAGCTATGGTTTGGTCATCTAAAAAGTTGCGGCATTATTTCCAATCTTATAGTACACAAGCAATTTCCAGGTTGGATCCAATAACGTACTTAAGGGTGACACCCTCTTTGATTGGGAAGTATGGGCGATGGTTGATAATATTGGAAGAATTTGAGATTGAGTATGTAACTAGGAAAACAATCAAAGGTAGAGCAATGGTAGAATTCCTGGCCCAACAACCATTACTGGATAGCGAACAGGTAGTCATGGTATTTCCAGATGAACATTTAGAGGTCATTGAAATACAAGGATGGAAAATGTATTTTTGACGGAGCTGTGAATAGGAAAGGAGCAGGTTTGGGAGTCATACTAGAATCGCCTGAAGGGGAACTTATTCCTTTAGCCAAGAATTTTAAATTTAGGACAACCAATAATATGGTGGAATATGAAGCATGTACCTTTGGTTTAGAAACCCTAATGATTATGAAGGTGGATGAGGTGGAAGTCTTTGGCGATTCATTGCTAGTAGTATTGGAGAGTGGGAGTTGAAAGAAGAGAAGTTAAAACCATACCACCATTACTTGACTATGATGAAGAAGAACTTTAAGGAGTGCAGGTTTATACACCTACCAAGAGAAGAAAATCAGATGGTTGATACTCTAGCCACATTGGCTTCGGTATGAAAAAATCCTGTCAACTTATTCCTTAAGCCTCTGATTTTGACCAGCTCATTAACTTCTTGCTATGAATATGAGACAATCATAGAAACTGATACTAACCATGGTGCTTGGTATGACACTATAAGCTGATTTTTGGATGATAAGGAATACTCGTTGGGGGCAACAAAGAAAGAAAGAAGAGTCATAAGGTGGTGATCCTTACAATACATCACCTTCCATGGAGAATTATATCAAAGATGGCCTGATGTGGTGCACTTGAGATGCTTGAGGAAGCCTAAAGTGGAGCATATCATGTCATAAATAAATGCGGGAAGTTGCGGTCCACACATGAGTGGTTTAGCCCTAGTTAAGAAGATAATTCGACAAGGTTACTACGGGTTGACCATGGAGAGAGATTGTATTGAGTTTGTTAAGAAGTGCAGCAATGTTAGATGTATGGTAATTTGAATCACATGCCACCTGAAGAATTGTATTCTATGTCTTCACTCTGGCCCTTCGCCACTTGGGGATTGAAATTATAGGAGAGATACATCCGGTAGCCTCAAACAGTCACCGTTTCATTATAATAGCGGTAGATTATTTTTCAAGATAGGTCAAAGCTGAATCTTTCAACAAACTGGGGGCAAGTGAAATGGCTTGATTTATTGAAAAGAATCTCATCCGTAGATATGGGGTTCCACACAGTGTGATATCAGATAATGGGGTACGGTTTCAAGGAGTAGTTAAGGATTTATTCTCGAAGTTCCAAATCCATCATCAGCGATCTTCTCCTTATAGACCAAAGGCCAATGGCACAGTAGAAGCAACAAACAAGACAATTAAGCAGATCCTGTCCAAGATGACTAAGATATACAGGGATTGGTCAGAGATGCTTCCTTTTGCTTTATGGGGATACAGAACAAGTGTACGAACACCGACTGGAATGAAACTGTTCTCTTTGGTTTATGGGATGGAAGCAGTGTTGCTAATTGAAATTGAGATCAAGTCATTGAGAGTGGTCTTGGAAGCTGAACTGCCTGAGATGGAATGGGTAGTGAGTAGATACACATAGTTAGCTTTACTAGAGGAGAGAAGGTTAAAAGCACTGTATCATCATCAACTGTATCAAAGGAGGATAGCTCGGGCCTATAATAGAAGGGTTAAGATCAGAAAACTCAGAGTCAGTGATTTAGTGTTGAAACAATATAAGCTTAATGTATCTGATCCAAGAGGGAAATTTTGGCATAGCTGGGAAGGGCCATATGTTGTGAAACAAGTCATGAACAAGGGTGCAGTGAAGTTATCAGAGATGGACGAAAATGAGTTTAGTGAGCCAGTGAACATTAACAGATTAAATAAGTTTTATGTATAAAAAAAGAGAAAAAGAGCTCGCTAGGTTGAAAATCTATTTTATTAGTTTTTGTCATAGAATTGTGTCTTATTTATTATGATAATTATTGTTTTCTTTAGGTATTTTAATAGTTTTAATCTATTTATTTAGTGTTTTCATCAATTTTGGTAGTTTTAATTTATTTCAGTGTTTTATGTTGTTTTTGTTCTAGTTTTTAGTGTGGTGTTTGTGAGTTATTGGTTAATGTTTATTTGATTCTTGTTTAAAGTTTGTTTAAGTGTTTATTTTAGGTTAATATGCAAACATTTCCTTGGAAGAAAGAATAGCATGAAGCATGTCTCACCTTAAGAGCAAAACCAAGGAACCAAGAGAGAGGAAGGAAAATTCAGGCAGTGACTGACACACTCAGAGGACACGGCCAAGCCACTGGCTGTGTCACATGACACGGCTAGGAGACTTGGCTGTGTCCCATATTAAGCCAAGGAAGAAGACCAAAAAGAAAGAAAGCAAAGAACAAAGAGTCAGTAGGTGACACACCCAGGGCACACAGCCAAGCCACTGGCCGTGTCCCTCCAAATGCATCAAACATGGCCAAGCTCACCCAAGCTTGGCCGTGTCACACTTAACTCCAAAGAAGAAGAGATGAAAATCACACAGAAGCGGACACATTCAGGTGACACGGCCAAGCCACTGGTAGTGTCACATGACACGGCCAGGAGATTGGCCGTGAGCTTGGCCGTGTCACTCCATGGACTAAAGGAGCGGAGTTTTAAGCGAGGTTTCGTATAAATAATACGATTAGGGTTTTATTTCGGAGAAGTTCTTGAGCAGCCATCAAAGAGAATAAATTAGGGTTTTCCAATTGTTTTCTTGGAGATAATTGATTACACTTTGATGCAAAAACATTCTATATTAAATTTGTTCTAGCCATTGCAACATTCTTCTAGCAAGATCTGAACAAGAGATTCTTCAGAAGCTTAAGGGAGTTTGTAATTTGGTGGAGAAGCACCCCATCTTAGCCTACGTTTATAGACCAAGATGGACTGTTATCTCATGGTGGTTGTGTCTTAATATTTTACTTAGCCAATTTTAAGTACAGATTTAAAATTTTTTTTGCCAGAGTTTCCCCTATATTTGGTGGTCCCAAGTGTCGACAAAACTGATTTTTCTTATTTTTGAAACACATTTTGTTTCACAATTCAACTCAAGCACACTCCCAATAATCCACCCTTATAACCTCAACTACAATCCTGCAAGAAAAGTTCACACTTCTATATTCACAATCCAACTCAATTCAAAACCATACAGTTATTATACATTACTAGATTTACATGCTACATCAAGTTATCTCTTTGGATTGTTCAAATAAGTACATGCCAGTTTCTAATGCCAAAATACAAAATGAAGAGCACCACTTAAGTTTGTAGATGACCGGCAGATCGCAGGACTCTTCTGCTCGCTACTGGTTCCTTGCTAATAACCTACGAGTTTAGAAGAAACTAAACTCGCTAAGCATTGTTTAGTGGGTACTTTAACTAATTACGAAAAATAAATAATAAAAGCATAATGCACTTTTAAAAGCAATGAGTCGTATTGAAAAATAATATCACAGTAGAAGTAATCCATACATGTCATATAATCATTTTATCATTTTGCTCCACAAGGTAATTATGAATACACCGATCTCGAAATGAGGCCTCGTATAGAATTACGCGTGGTCTTGACCTCACAGGACTAATTGCCATGGTCTTGGTCTCACACGATATAACTGCGTGGTCTTGACCTCACACGACTAATTGCCATGGTCTTGGTCTCACACGATATAACTGCGTGGTCTTGACCTCACACGACTAATTGCCATGGTCTTGGTCTCACACGATATAACTGCGTGGTCTTGGTCTCACACGACTAGTTGCCATGATCTTGACCTCACACGATATAATCCCCATTCCAGACCAGTTTTACTCATTTACCGAGTAGAGCATATATAATATTTCATATATACACATTCACTTCGTATATATATACCACATATTCTCCATGTATATACAGTATATCCTCACAAAAATACCACATATACTCACATATGAATCATATGTATTCACATATATACCATATACACGCATATATATACCATATGAACAAAAGTTTGTAAGAAAATAAAATTTCTTTTATGTTAAAGTACCAAACCTTGCTTTTCCTTAGTCCTTATTCTATATCACTTCCTTTCCTTGTCTCCTTGATTTCCTTATAATCTTGTTTGTCACCAAACTCTTTAAATCAAAAGCCTTAAACTTAGGAAAAATACCTCCTTCTTCCTTCTCTTATGGTTTGGATGAATTCACCATGCAAGAGGGGGCTTTTATACTTTCTTTCCTTAGCTTATTTTGATCCAAATGGAAGCCATAAGTGGTGAATAGATGTTGACTTCTAATTGGTACACCTTATAGCAAAAGTGGCTACTTTTAATTGGTCCATTTGCCTTCTTCTAATTGGTACACCTTATAGCAAAAATGGCCACTTTTAATTGGTCCATTTACCTTCTTCTAATTGGTACACCTTATAGCAAAAATGGCCACTTTTAATTGGTCCACTTGCCTTCTTCTTTTAATAAATGCTATATGGCTAATTATGATCTACTTTTGGGGTGGATGAATGCCTTAGGGCCATTTGTCCATCTCTTTTTCTTTTCTTCTTTTAATAAATGCTATATGGCTAATTATGTTCCACTTTTGGGGTGGATGAATGCCTTAGGGCCATTTGTCCATCCCTTTTTCTTTTCTTCTATTAATAATTGCTAAATGGCTAATTATGATTGGCCCACTTGCCTCCTTCTTTTATCTTATTTATTTGGCAAGCTCTTAGGCTTCCTTTTATCATATTTTGACCCCCTCAACTTATTTGTGCTGTAATTTTATAGTCTAGGGTGTGAAAATATCAAAATACCCTCCAACGATTAATCGATTGTAACATTTAAACCATGCATTTTCGGGAAAAATTGAAATCCACGGTTATGACCCAATTAATCTCAAGAATATTCTTCCGGGGTCAGATATGGGTACTATTAAGAACTTCCGAAACTTAATTTTTAAGTTTACATAGTTGCCCCTAACTTTTGAGAAATTTCCACTTAGGTCCTTTTGATATCCCTTCCTGACCTTGCTGTCTTTCTTTATTAATATCTTTTTACTCACAACTCTAAATTACGTAATTCTTATTCCCACTGAAACTAGACATCCGGGGATATATTGTGTCAAAATTTCAGGTCGCTCCGAGCTATATCGGAGTTTTGAAAGTCCTTTGAAGTCAAGCCTACTATGCTGTCCTGAGGCAGCTTGCACATTGTCTACTAAATCCATCATATCTTATTTTTTACAACTCCAAATTGAGTAATTTCAAGTTATACATCTAGATAAAACACAAATAAACAATTAAGTCTTCTTTAAGACTCTCTAATTCTGTCATTAACTTGGATGAAATTCGAGCTTAAGTTATAGGTCATGTTCTAAACTCCTTTGTTCTAAGCCTAAATCATATCCTCTATGTCTGTTTCTTACCAATCTGGAATTCGGGATGTTACAGGATGAGATGCTTTCCATATACATTGAAGGATAGGGCAAAGATCTGGCTTATGATGTTGCCTGAAAACTCTTTGACAACTTGGGAGCAAGTTTATAACAAATTTATGGGCAAGTTCTACTCACATCAGAAAGACAGCTGAATTGAGAGGGAAAATAACTACATTCTCTCAATTTGAAGGAGAGCCATTTCATGAGGCTTGGGACAGGTTTAAAATGTTATTGATCCAGTGTCCACACCATCACTACCCACTTCAACTTCTAAATCAGTTTTTCTATGATGGTCTATCCCAGCAATTTCAGAACACTGTTGATAACGCAGCTGGGGGCTATGGGAGAAAAGACAGCTGATGAAACTTATGAAATTTTTGAAGTGTTGGAAGCTAATTCTCAATAGAAAAGTGTAAGAGGAAGAAGTAAAGGGGTGAACCAATTGGAAGCCAATAGTGAGATGGTCAATTATATAGCTAAATTGACAAGGCAAGTGCATATGCTGAACATGAAGAACAATACTTCTTCATCCACTCAAGAAGTGTGTGGAATTTATGGGACTTTCGAGCATGGAGCAAATATATGCCCCTCCGCATATGAGTCTTATGGAAATGAAGCTGAACAAGTCAATGCTATGGGGGGATATCAACCAAGGGCCAGAAATGATCCTTACTCAAACACTTACAATCATGGTTGGCGGAATCATCCAAATTTTTCCTAGGCAACAAATAATTCTCAACAGCCTTTCCATTTTCTCCAGAGACAAAACCAACTGTAGGGTCAATCCTCAAATCAAGGGCAGCCTAAGAGAGAGAGTTTAGAGGATAGTTTATAGGCCTTTATCCAAGTCAATGCTAAGAATCAAGAGATGACTAACAAAAGGCTGGATTCCTTAAAAGCATCTTTTAAGAAAGTGGAGACTCAAGTGGGACAACTTGCACAATAGATGCAGATTCGACAAAAAGGGAAATTTTCAAGTCAACCTGAGCAGGCGCAATCAGTGACTGTGCTTAGAAGTGGCAAGGTAATTAACAATAATGTTGAAAATAATTATGTGCATGCAGGTGATCAAGAGAACAAAAAAGAAGGAGAACCAGAGAACAAAGGTTCTGGAGAAAGATCAAAGGAGAAATCCCTTTCAGCAGATTTACACAAGGCAAGTAATCCTTACCGGCCACCTATACCATTCCACAGCAGGTTGAAGAATGATAAACAAGATAAGCAATTTTCAAACATCTTCAACATGCTGTCTAAGGTAAGTATTAACTTACCTTTACTTGAAGCAATAAAGAACATGCCAGCTTATGCCAAATTCTTCAAGGAACTGAACACCAAGAAAAAGAGGTATGAGCCAAATGAAAAGGTGATAGTGTCAGAGGTAGCTAGTGCTATTTTGCACCATAAACTACCTCCGAAACTAAAGGATCCTGGTAGTTTCATAATTCAAATTACTATGGGTAATGGAAAGGAAACTGATGGCATGTGTGATTTAGGGGCCAGTGTAAATTTGATGCCTTATTCTGTATATCTAGAATTAGAACTAGGGGAACTTAAACCTACAAAAATGGTGTTGCAATTAGCTGACAGATCTCTTAGATTCCCGAAAGGGGTTATAGAAGATGTGTTAGTTAAGGTTGGTGGGTTGATAGTGCCTGTGGATTTCATAGTTCTTGACATGGAAGGAAGTAACTCTACATCATCCGCACACAATATTTTACTGGGTAGGCCTTTTATGGCTACCACCAACACCTTGATAAATGTTAAAAATGGTAAATTGTCAATGACTGTCTTAGGACAAATGGTTGAATTTTCTATTTTTAACACTTCTCCCATTCCTACATCTGCATTATATGAGGATTGCTCTTTAATTGATTGTATTGATGCAGTTGTTTCAGATGTTTTCTTGCAGACAGGTTCCTCGGATAAATTGGAGCTGGCACTGATCTTAGATGGTGGTTTAGATATTTTTGATTCAGAAATAGCCAGTTACCTTGAGATATTAGAGAGTGCTGAAATAGAGGAACTTAAGAAGGACCCAGTTTGTGAACTTCCCTCCATCCAAAAGGAAGAGAAGAATCCTTCACTTGAGTTAGAGCTGAAAGAGTTACCTAAAAATCTGAAATATGTGTTTTTAGGAGATCACAACACCTTACCTGTGATTATATCTAATGAACTTAGTGAAGGGGAGGAGATGAGGCTGGTGAGTGAGCTTAAAAGATTGAAAAGAGAAATAGGATGGGGATTGAGTGACATCAAAGGTATTAGCCCTTCAATGTGCATGCATAGAATCACCTTAGAAGAGGGATCTAAACTTGTGAGGGAGACCCAAAGGCGCCTTAACCCAAATATGAGTGAAGTGGTTAAGAAGGAAGTGCTCAAATTGCTGGATGAAGGAGTAATATATCCAATTGCTAATAGTGAGTGGGTGAGCCCAGTACATGTAGTGCCTGAGAAATCAGGAATCACTGTGGTGAAAAATGAAAATAATGAATTGGTTCCTACTAGGACTACTACTGGGTGGAGAATGTGTATCGATTATAGGAAGTTGAACAATGCCACAAAGAAAGACCATTTCCCTCTTCCTTTTATTAATCAAATGTTAGATAAACTTTCGGGACACTCACTCACATTATTGCTTTTTGGATGGACTTTCAGGTTATTATCAGGTGCCGATATCACCAGAGGATCAATCCAAGACTACCTTTACTTGCCCTTTTGGGACTTAAGCATTTTGGCGTATGCCATTTGGCTTGTGCAATGCACCTACAACTTTTCAGAGATGCATGATGTCTGTCTTCACAGACATGATAGATTATTTTATTGAGGTATTTATGGATGACTTTTTGTTTTTGGTAGTTCTTTTGATAATTGCCTCAATAAACTTGTTCTTGTGATTGAGAGATGCATTGAATGTAACCTTACTTTGAGTTGGGAAAAGAGTCATTTCATGGTTACTCAGGGCATTGTATTAGGTCATGTTGTGTCAAGTAAAGGGATTGAGGTGGATAAGGCCAAGGTAGAATTGATTGCTGAATTACCCCCACCTACCTCTGTTAAGGGAATAAGAAGTTTTCTAGGGCATGCAGGATTTTACCGGAGGTTTATCAAGGATTTTTCCAAAATAAGCCAACCATTGTGCGATTTGCTGGGTAAAGATGTTCCATTTGAGTTTACTGCACAATACATGCAAGCCTTTAATTCCCTTAAGGAAAAACTGACTAGTGCACCGGTAATAGTAGCTCCTGTTTGGTCTTTACCTTTTGAAATCATGTGTGATGCCTCTAATCATGCAGTAGGAGCTGTTCTTGGGCAAAGGGTTGAGAAATTTTTTAGAGTGATATATTATGCTAGCTTGACCCTGAATAGTGCACAAATGAATTACACAACAACTGAGAAGGAAATGTTAGCTGTTGTTTTTGCTTTAGATAAGTTTAGACCATATTTAATTGGGTCAAAAATTATTGTGCATTCTGATCATGCAGCTCTAAAATATCTTTTAACAAAACAACATGCTAAACCGCGCTTAATTAGATGGGTGTTAGTATTGCAAGAATTTGATTTTCAAATCAAGGATACTAAGGGTAGTGAGAATGTTGTAGCTGATCATTTATCTAGATTACCCTTCTTTAGTGAAAATCTTGCATCTTATAGCATTCATAAAAATTTAGAAGCATTTCCTGATGAACAGCTGTTTGTGGTAATTAATACACCTTGGTTTGCAGATATTGCTAATTATCTTGCTTGTGGTATTTTGCGTTCTTACATGTAATTTTAGGAAAAGAAAAAGTTTTTACACTTAAGTAAATTTTATTTTTGGGATGAACCTTACTTATTCCGGATATGCAAAGATGAGATAGTTCGCAAGTGTGTACTTGAGGAAGAACAATTGAGTGTTCTTCAATTTTGTCATGACCTTCACTATGGTGGTCATTTTAGAGGAAGAAAGACTGCAGAGAAGGTGTTTCAAAGTAGTTTTTACTGGCCTACTCTATTTAAAGATGCTCAAGAGTATTGTAAGCACTGTGACCGCTGTCAAAGAGTAGGTAACATTGGGAGAAGGAATGAAATGCCCCTTCAGTCATAAATTGTTGTTGAACTGTTTGATGTGTGGGGAATATACTTCATGGGTCCTTTTCCCAAGTCTTTTGGTTATGAATATATTTTAGTTGCTGTTGATTATGTTTCAAAATGGGTGGAGGCAATCCCCACCCGTACTAATGATGCTAACGTGGTAGTTAAATTTGTGAAGTAAAATATTCTTAGCAGATTTGGCATGCCAAGAGTGATAGTCAGTGATGGGGCAAGTCATTTTTGCAACAAACATTTTGAGAAGTTAATGCACAAATATGGTGTGAAACACAAGGTGGCGACCCCATACCATCCACAGACTTCTGGACAAGTTGAAACATCCAACAAGCAAATAAAAGGAATTCTGGAGAAAACAGTCAACTTATCAAGGAAGGATTGGGCGAGTAGATTGCATGATGCACTATAGGCATATCGGACTGCTTTCAAGACTCCTCTGGGTATGAGTCCATACCGATTGGTTTATGGTAAGGCTTGTCATTTACCAGTGGAGCTGCAGCACAAAGCATATTGGGCAATCAAGACTCTGAATTTAGACCTGGACAAAGCAAAGAGAGAACGTTTTCTGCAAATTTCAGAGTTAGATGAGCTGAGGAATGAGGCATATGAGAGCTTGAGGATTTATAAGGATCACACTAAAGCACTTCATGACAGAATTATAGTGCAAAAGACATTGAGCCCAGGTATGAAAGTTTTACTTTTTAATTCTCGTCTCCATTTGTTTCCAGGAAAACTCAAGTCTCGATGGAGTGGTCCTTTCGAGATAACTCAAGTATATCCTTCCGGTGCCATAGAATTGTTTAACTCTCGAACAAATGAGACTTTTAAAGTAAATGGACAGAGAGTTAAACCATATAATGAAGGATTCCAAGAAGCAAGGATCATCGATAGCACTTTGATCTATGATCCTTAAGTCTTGCAGTAATGTCCAGCTGTATGACATTAAAGAAGCGCTAAATGGGAGGCAACCCATCGGTTTGCATTTCTTTTCATAGTTATAATTTTAAATTAAGCAATTTTGATTTTTTGTTTGTTTTGAATAAATGGAATGGGTGCTTTGATCCGTTTTTCATTTTTTTCTAATATGTTTCAGGGTTGATCGAAGAAGAGGTTTGCAATTTCTTTAAGATTGGTGATATAAAATAAAAATTAAACAAAAAGTCAAAATGGCAGTAGGTGACACGGCCACTTGACACGGCCAAGCCACTGGCCGTGTCAAGCCCTCTTTAAAGTCACCAAAAACATACAGTAGGTGATACGGCCAAAAAGCTTGGCCGTGTCCTTGCCCGTGTCACATGGGACACTGCCAAACCTCACCAAAAGGTCCTCTTTTTGTTTTTGCAAACTTTTCTTCACAGTAGGTGACATGCCCATGGGACATGGCCAAGTCACTGGCCGTGTCCCTCCAAGCACATCAGACACGGCCAAGCTCACCCAAGCTTGGCCATGTCCCCCCCAATTTTACACTTTAAAAACACGTTTTTTTGCTCCTTTCGTTCATTCCAATCCCTAAATTTCTTTTTGCTTCCTCTCGCTCTCTCGACTTCTCTCTCACAAAACTTCCATTATTTATGTTTCAAAGCTTCCAAACATCCATTAATTCTCAATTTCCTTCACCAAAACTGAAATTAATCCGTTCAATTTTCTTCTTCTCTCATAAAAAATCAATTTAATCGGTTTAAGTTTCAAATTTTTTCAGATATTTCAATATCCCAAGAACAAAGATGGTGTCCCACCATAAGAGGAAGCAACCTCCAACTACAGCTGCATCTTCATCTTCCTCGTCTTCATCTTTGAAGAGAGCAACTCTTTTGGCTTGGGGTTTCTTCCCGATGAGGTATGTCAGTGATGAATCCCTTAATGCTCTTCATATCAGGGATAATTTTTATTGTTCAAATTCTTGGGTGGGAGAACCTAGTCTCCTTGCGACCTTTGCAATTTCAAGAGCTTACTTTGGAATTTTTGACATCTCTTAAGGTTGAAAGAGATGAACAAAAAATTTGCTCTAGGTTGAGTTTTAAATTGCTTGGGAAATCATTTATGGTTAGTGTTGAGCAATTGAATGTTATATTTGGTTTCCATCGACACGGAGAAAGGTCGATACCTAAGGAATTTAAACAACAATTTGCTTAGGGAGCATTGGGCTCGGTAACTTATGTGGCCAAATCGGCCAAGGCAACTAAATTGAGAAATCCTGCTTTACGGTATTTGCATCGTTTTATGTCATGTGGATTTTTTGCTAGGAAGGAAAGCTCGGGTGTAGTTGAACTTAGTGAGCTCTTTTTCTTAGATTGTGTGTGTAATGCAATACCTATTAGTTCTGGCTATTGGTTAGCCGATGTTTTTTATAGTGTGGCAAACAAGAAGAAGGGGGCTATCTGTATTGGAGAATTGGTTATCACATTGGCAACAGCCCTCCTTGATGATTTTGACCCGAGTACCTGTCGTATGACTAAAATTACGGGTAATGATTCATTAGATTTGGCTACACTAGAGAAGATGCATATGGTGGTGCACAGGAGAGGGGCTTATATGATGGCTTCAACTGAGCAAGAAGTACGGGGGGGCAAACAAAAGAGAACACGAGTCCAGGAGGAGTCTGACTCGAATTCTCTTGATTTGGAAGAAGATGCTCCAGCTCCAGATAATCAAGAGATACTTAATAGGATAGAGGCACTGGAGAGCAAGGTAGATCGTAACCATGCTGCGGTCTTGCAACAGTTGGACCAAATAAATAGCAACCTTGCTAAGATTTTCAGTCTTCATCCTTTGGCTGCTTCATCATCACATCCTCCTTCACCGTAGATCTTTCGAGATAATTTCTTACTTTCTTGTGTTTAGTTATAGCATATTTGTGTTGTTATTTTTCATTTTTTTTTAATGTTAACATTTTTATATTTTGGATATTTTATTTTTATATATTATATTTTATTTTTGAACATTTGCTGTTTGTGATGGAAAGGTAGAGTTTGCCTCACAAGGGATCGATGGAAAATAGGTTGTACCTTCACTCTTTATCTTTATTATCCTTGTTTCCATTGAGGACAATGTAAGTTTTAAGTGTGGGGTAATCTTTAAGCTTTCCTTTAATTCTTGTTTTGTTTGTCGTTGTGTGTTATATTGTGCATTGTGCATGGCATAATTGTTGAAAACTTATTGACTTTTCTGTGATTCTGGCATTATATTTGAGACTATAGTATCAGCATAGAGATTAGCATTTGAATTCATTCAGGATAAATTTTCACATTCTGCAATTCATGACATATAAATCTTTGAGAACCCACCTTTTGTGAGTTTTGAGCCTCATAGATTGAATATTATTGTCAATTGATTTTCTTTTCTTAAGTGTGCACCTTCATTATTTTGCATCTCTAGAGCTTGCTTTTGCATACTAATTGAACTCACATTATGATTTAATCTCAAGTTTTAAAATGATGAAGGCAAATTAGGTTATCCCTTTAGCTTAAAAAGAACTCCCTTAATTATGAATTCCTTAGTGAGCCAAGTTGAGCCTTTAACCTTTTCTTGATTGATCAACACAATTCACAACTCAACTTTTTCTTATTATCATCATACCTGCATTAAGGAATGGAGTTTCTTATGATATGACAATAGGGTGGTTTGATTCATAAGTGTGGGGTAAGCAATTTAAAAAAATATATAAAGTAAAAAAAATACTAGTGCTATTTGGGGCTGAAGTGCATACTTTGCACATTGTAATTGCTAAGAGTCGGTTATTCTTTTCCTCTACATTTTAAGCTAGATGTTCCATGAAATTTTATATTTTGTATATATATATTAAAAAAATAAAATAATAAAAGGAAAAGGAAAAAAAATAATAAAAGATATATATATATACAGAATTCATATATTTTCTAGCATTAGAGGAATGTCGACTTATGTACTTTTCTTTAAGTATGCAAGTATGTAAGATTATCAAGGGTTGGTGAATATGCCATTTGAAGGAGCTATGAGTTTATGAGCAAGAGTATTGTCTAATTTAGATACTCCATTTCTTGATGTTCCAGCTTAAATGTCTTTTCTCACACCTTCACCTTAGCCCCATTACATCCAAATAAAAGACCTTCGGATTATTTCATGAGAAAATCAGTGAGGGAGATTGGATAATTAAGCAAGTTTATGGCAGTATGCAGTCATGAGTGGTTTGAGTGAATTAACCTTTGAAATTGAATGAAACACTTAGATGAGAGATAAGATTTGTATGTCTAGATTAATGAATGAGTTAAGAAAATCTTGATTGAAGTAAATTGCAATTGCTTATGGCTGAGTCTTAAAGGATTTCATCTTATATACTGGAATTATAGTTAAGGTTGCTTGAGTTTTTAATTTATGCCATGTGAATTTGCTTGAGGACAAGCAAAGTTTTAAGTGTGGGGTAGTTGTTTTATTAGTTTTTGTCATAGAATTGTGTCTTATTTATTATCCTAATTATTGTTTTCTTTAGGTATTTTGGTAGTTTTAATCTGTTTATTTAGTGTTTTCATCAATTTTGGCAGTTTTAATTTATTTCAGTGTTTATGTTATTTTTGTTCTAGTTTTTAGTGTGGTGTTTGTGTGTTGTTGGTTAATGTTTATTTGATTCTTGTTTAAAGTTTGTTTAAGTGTTTATTTTAGGTTAATATGCAAAGATTTCCTTGGAAGAAAGAATAGCATGAAGCATGTCTCACCTTAAGAGCAAAACCAAGTAACCAAGAGAGAGGAAGGAAAATTCAGGCAGTGACTGACACACTCAGAGGACACGCCCATGCCACTGGCCATATCACATGACACGGCCAGGAGACTTGGCCGTGTCCTATATTAAGCCAAGGAAGAAGACCAAAAAGAAAGAAAGCAAAGAACAAAGAGTCACTAGGTGACACACCTAGGGGACACGGCCAAGCCACTGGCCGTGTCCCTCCAAATGCATCAAACACGGCCAAGCTCACCCAAGCTTGGCCGTGTCACACTTAACTCCAAAGAAGAAGAGATGAAAATCACACAGAAGCGAACACATTTAGGTGACACGGCCAAGCCACTGGCCGTGTCACATGACACGGCCAGGAGCTTGGCCGTGTCACTCCATGGACTAAAGGAGCGGAGTTTTAAGTGAGTTTTCGTATAAATAATACGATTAGGGTTTTATTTCAGGGAAGTTCTTGATCAGCCGTCAAAGAGAATAACTTAGGGTTTTCCAATTGTTTTCTTGAAGATAATTGATTACACTTTGATGCAAAAACATTCTAGATTAAATTTGTTCTAGCCATTGCAACATTCTTCTAGCAAGATCTGAACAAGAGATTCTTCAGAAGCTTAAGGGAGTTTGTAATTTGGTTTTGTTCTCAAACTTTATCTCTTAATTTCATTGGAATTATATTTATGAATTCTATTATGTCTAAATTGATTTCTTTGAATTTTAATGAGATGAATATGTTTGATAGCATTATGAACTAATTTGATCTAGTCTAGGGTTTGTATGGATCTACTATGATTGTATGAATTGGTTATTGCTCTTAACTGAATTATTTCTTTAGCCTTGATTGAATGGATTACTTGTTAATATATAATTGATTGGCCACCAATTATGTGTTTGAGGTATTAGATGAAGGATTGAGAGATGAAGTCTAATACTGGAACAATTTAATTAGAGACTTAGGTGAATTAGAAATATAACCTAAGAAAAGGATTATTTCAATTGTAACAAGATTATTTGAAAGAGGTTTGATTGCAAGAGCTTATTTCCTTGATTTGATTAATTAAGTTACTTGAGATCTAATCCTTGAAATTAAATTAGTTGAGAGGAATAACCGTTTATACATATAAGTTAGTAGAGAAGTGCAAACCCTAGACCTTTCTATTAGGTGAATCAATATATCAGCTCAGTTTACTTTTATTGTTTTAAACTTCAATCGATCTGTTTTCATTAGTTGTTAGCAATTTAAATTTATTATAATTTGTTATTTGCAACCTGATAATTAATTAGCTTATCTAGCTTCCTTGTGAGACGGCCTTGGGGCGATCACCTTTGCTACAGCTACCTCGTATACTTGCGAGTGACGCTTGTAGTAGAACTTAATTCGAGCGCAACAAAATCCAAAAAGGGCACCTAGGCAAAAGTTAGAACAGTTCGCTAGTTCTGAAAACCCGAAAGGGCAGGCTAGGCAATAATTAGGGCTAAGCAAGAGAAAATTGTCAATTAGAAAACCCAAAAGGGCTAGATGGTAACAAGAGTTATTTTGTGTATGCTGGCTTTATGTTTGGTTGTTCCCCAATTTAATAAAATAGAATTAATATTAAAATTGTTCTATGTGCACTGTTGTAAGTATTTGACAAGATATGGATAAAATAAATGGACACAATAGCAAAAGGTGATGAAGAATTATAAAAGGAAAAGAAACATCTCTTCTTACTTTTATTATTTTTTCATCCTAACAATACTCTTTCTAAAGAAATTGACAAATGTAAAATCTATGGCACATGATAAGTGTACATGCAGGCCAGCTAAGCTTTCGCTGATCCAAGTAGGCTTGAGTCAAACAAGGCATGTCCAAATCAAGAGTAAAATTGGAACATCGTGGCTCAGCTCCATACTGAAGGTCAAGCCGGCGAGGATCATAGCAAGTACCTTGACGAAGAGCAGCAAGAGGAACATACATCAAGTACATTCGAATGGTGATACAAGAAATCTTCCACCAAGGTACTAACCAACGGATGTTGACTTCAGCAAGAGAACAGACCCAGTCAACCCAATCAGCATATGAAGAAGCAGGGTGGAGCAGTTTCCGAGCAGAGTGATGTTGCGGTAGATATCTAGAAAAATTCATAGATGGAGTATCGAGCAAGCAGAGATGTTCCTGAGGCCAAATCTATAAGTACAAAAAAAGAATTAAAAAATTAAATTAAAAAAAGGGTATGCTAAGTTGAAAACCCGCAAGGGAAGCTTAGGTAAAAATTAGGACAGCTTGCTAGTTCTGAAAATCCACAAGGGCAGACTAGGCAAAAATTAGAGCAAAAAAAAAAAGAAAACCTAAATTGAAAACCCGAAAGGATAGTTTAGGTAATTACCTGAAGCAACAATGGACACTCGACCAAATCTCTTTGACAATCCCGATTTTAAGTTGGTCTAGTCCAATTAAAGTTTCGGCTAAGATCATGGGTATTGGAGACAAACCTCCTTCCATTTAGTCCATGATATCCAATACTCATGAATCAATATTGCCATTAGAAGAAATAAGCAAGAATTGGCCAAGCAAGCATAGACAAAGCATACGTCCCCATGCCCTAGTAGGAGCTAAGTGAGAAAGGCAAAAGTCAATTAAGGGACCAAGCATAATTTTCTGACCTCTCGTCAACTGTAGAACTTCTGGCTTTGAAAGTTGAAATAATATTTGCATCTTTTGTTGAGTATTGGAAATCAAAAATAGGTAACGCCATTGGTTGATTTCTTGGATATCCAAGGATGGCCTCAAATTCTTCAATCATGGGACATATCTCAAAGCCATTAATCTCAAATGTCCTAGAATTCACATTCCAAAAAGAAGCCATGGCATGTAAAAAAGAATGGTCCAATTTAATATTTTGAAAAAAATTCGAAGTATCAATTTTTGACCAAGATATTTGTTTCCAATGAATGGCATTCATATTTTTAAATAGACCTTTTGTTTTCTTCAAATTGAGTTCGGTCATTGTTGATAATTGAAGGAAAATTGGAATTGTTAAAAGGAATTTTGATGCTAAAGTGGAAATTTTCCTGGCTTCTATATGAGATCATGGTATGAAAAGAGATTTATATGGGATGATTGGCTATTCCAAAATTGACAAGGAATAGCTTGAGACCGAGACGCACACGGATAGAAAATTAGCGATGAAAAGGTTTTGAGTTGCCGCATTGCCTTTAGTTTTGTAGATTAGTGCTACTGTGGAAATTTTGAATGTGAAGAGGAAAGAATAATAATTGTAGCGTAGAAATAATAATGATGATAGAAACAAAAAAAAAGAAAGAAAGAAGTCAAACGTTGCAGTAAAAGTGCAAATTATATATCATCATTATTATTTTTATCATTTTTTTATTTATTATATAATTTTCCTCAATTAATATAATAATGATAGATCACTAAGAATGAGGTGGAGGATCATGACCAAATAAAGCCTTGAAAAAGTCATCACTTGTTGGAGGAGGAGGTATATCACCTATCTCGAGTCTGCCCGAAGTAAGAGCACCCGAACCTCTATTACCTTGGAATTCAGATCTGTAACGGTCCTCATCCGAAGTAGATGACAAGATCTCATGGTCATCAGCTTAGGGTCCTCTAAATGATGAAGCACCAAGATCTCTCATCCTTGAAACCAGAAGTCTCAAAAATCTTACTCTGACTGGTGATATAATTTTTCAAAATGGGCAACCTATTGACGACTAGCAGCTAACTCTTCTTGAAGTTTCTTGTTTTGTTCCTCAAGCATCTGCTATGAGTCAGAAGGGAAAGAGTAAAGCATACATAATCATGCATACATGTAGCATAAATTATCGTGGGACAAGAAAACCTACCAAGTAATTCATATCAATGCCCTGTGGATGAGATGGGATCTCCGGATGATTAGAATGAGCAAATGGAGGAGCAGCAGAGGAAGGTCCAACCTCATGACCAAATGAGCCAGTAGCCTAAAAATAACCACTAAAATGGTCAAAACAAGTTAAGAAAGAAGCAATTGCAATGGAAAATGGTAAAAGTTTACCTGAGAGGTGCTAGCCTCGAGATGCGGGACGGACCCTCTTCCCTCTCCATGATGCTCCTCTTCATCTCTATCCTCATTTTCCTTGGGAATCTCCTAGATGCCAACATGAGATACATAAAATTTCAAGAGTCTTACTTGAATAAACTGGGTATATGATGCACCCGGTGGATAGAGAAAGGTTTCAACATCATAACCATGCCGAGTTAGCCACCATGCATTCTCCGACATTGATGTGATATTTAAAGTATACTTTGGGCAATTCATCGGGATCCTCCGCCGATTGGGACCAAGGAACCACTCATACACTCTCTCCCCGAGAAACCAGCCACTAGACACAGGGCCGACAATGACTCGGCAGGTATGCTGAAAAGGCAATGAGGCATTCATGGAAGAAGTCCACTTCGTCCGCTCTTCTATGTTCCACTAAGCCAAATTGACCTACAAAATGACATAAGGTAAGTGAACTTTTATATAAATTTTAAAGTATACTAATACTATTTAACCTGGCCCCAGGTTAAGAAACTCAAAAGATAGCGATGGGTGTGCACATGGTGAGAGCTTGGAACTGCTACACAATCCGACAATCAAAATTTTAATCTCGGATACCCGACTATCTCTCAAGATATTCCAGGCACCCTCACAAGATTATGCTCATATGCCCATACCTAAAACAATAATGAAAATTAAATTTATGCAAGAATAAGAATGGAATTGACAATGGTGGAAGAATAGTGCCTAGACAACCACCATGAAACCAATGAAAGACTTCTTATTTTTGCAAATCTTGTCTAGTCCATGGTAGAGACAGGCAAGGCCAGCTTCACCCTAGCCGTAAAGCGGCACCATACTCATATTAATAAGGGCCCTCAACATCGATAAATGGATGGCAAATTCGATGCTGCATAAAATGGTCGACTCGAGCAAATACAATAAAAAATCCTCGAGCATATTGTTTAGTTGTTTCCCTATGAACCCGTCCTTCGTAGTTAATCCAATAACTCCGAATCGACTTAATTTTTATCTTGAAATGCCCTTTTAATGATGGTTCCATACTGATTAACTGTTGGACTTCTTCGAATGTCAAAATATCATTGGTAAGAGGGACCGAAAGGTCATAGTACCAGATATCAGTTATGGTTGTATAATCGACTAGGCCAATGGTCATCTCTCCTACAAGTATGTGAAACGTATGGGTCATGTCCATCCACCATTCTGACAATGCTTGAACTACACTCCTGTCTATCGGACACTCCTCAGATGGTAATTGCAAGATAAAGCTTTCAAAACCATAATCTCAGACAATCCGTCTTATCTGAAAAGGTGCTACATCATACCATTGTTAAACTTTATAGACACACCCTCCACCCCGGATAATGCAACTATCACGCTAACATAGAGCCAGGTAAGTTAAAACAAGGTAAGTATATCATCATACCAATTCCACTGATTCATAGACTAAACTTACTAGTTATGTTTTATTTTTAGTCTATGAATTTATTTGTTTATTAAATCTTAAACATAGTCCTCTAATTAATTTATTTTTCTTAAATCTCAAAAAAAAAGAAAAAAAAAACACAAAAGCAAAAATATAATAAAATAATAAATACATATTTGTGCAGTTAAAATAAATAATTGCATTGTTACCTTGGTTTTTTTACTTGAACTGCGATGAAGCTGCATCCCAGCTAGTAGGCTTATAGTTTCATTTTCATGCCGTCGAATAAATTCCAATAACTCAGCATTGGATCGAGGTCTTGATTTCGAAGCATGCATTTTCTCCTCAACTCTATGCTAAACTCTCTGATTTATCTAACAAAATATGTGAGTTTGGATGAATATGGTAGAAATAGGCCGAGGTTTATATAGAAAAATTGCAAAGGAAAAAGACAAATAAAAAGGAAAAAATAGTATTCTCGTGAAAAAAGTAAATATTACTATTAATAAATAGTAAGTGAATAGTTAGTGAATAGTATATAAATAGTGACTACACAGTGCAAAAATAGTAAACTCAATTATTCAATTCAATTATTTAGATATTTGTGTGTATAAAAATATTTTGCACTTTAAAAATATTTTTACATGTAGGGGGCAAGAAGATATAGGCATGGTCAAAAATAGCTAAATTTTTTTCAAATTTCTTTAGTATCTGTGAGCGGGGATTTTCGTCCCCACTCCTGGTGGAATGGTTCTTGCTACTTCAGTACTATTTAGGCTCGGGCCTTAGAGAACACGGGCTTAAACCCAGAGAAAATGGAGTCGCCACCCGGACGGGCCAAGAAAAAGAAAGGAGTGGATGACTCGATTCCTAAGGAATCCCCAACCCCCTAATGGGTTCGGAAAGTTAGGTACGTGTGGGGAATGTGAGAAATGGCCCAGCACCCCCACAACACCCAGTTCATTGGAACCGGCCTCCTTTCAGGTATTAATATTATAAAATTCTTAAATATGACAATATTATCCATACTACATGCAATAATTAAAATAAAACATCATTATAATAAAATCAAAGCAATGTTAAAACAATGGAAATAAATGGACACCCATCCGAGGATGGAAACATGTCCTTACATCGTTCATGTCTAAACTAAATAGGACACCCACCCAAAGGTGGAAACATGCCATTTACATTAGTCCAAAAACTTTAAAATAAAATAAATCACATTATGCTCATGACATGAGGTACCTAAAAATATGGAAAAATACCTCTTACAATATTTGGAAATCAAAATAAATCAATAAAAGTAAGTAACCATTCATAATAAAAAAAAAATCATTCATCAAAGATATCAAACATCAATCAAAATATATAATAAACATTCATCCAATTTAAATAAAACAGGAAATATATTAACTTTAGGGATTCATGCATTAATTAGGGTTTCTAGGGTTTTATGTTTAATAACTAAGTGTAGACCCTCAATTTTTTACCCTGTCTGGTCCGATAATTTTATATAGTCTAAAATAATTTTTGTGGCATTTTAATTAAATAATATTTCTTTTAATATTTATTATTTATATTTTTTAATAAAAATAAAAATGGTAAAGTTAAATAATAAAAAGAAAAATAAAAAGAAAAATCGGCTATGAAAAAATTCGTTGCCAAAGGTTGAATCGGCTAGGCCAGGGCGGGCGAAATGGCCTTGGGCCAATTCGCCGCAGGACGTGCCTACCTGCAATGATTTTTGGTCGCTCGCAAGTTTTCGCCCTAAACAATTTTTAGCGCTCGCAATTCTTGGCCCGCAGGAGATTTTTCGTCAGCACAATTTTTCAACCCAGTTTTTTTCGAAACCCAATTCTATTTGGTTTTAGTTTCTTTTCCTAATTGGTTTTAATTTCCTTAAGTAATTAGAAGTAGGTTTATTATTTTTTCCTATAAATACCACATTAAGACACAGAATTAGGGGATCGAAAATTAGTTTTTACTAGAGGAAAACTTTGGACTTCTGACTGAGGAAAAAAAGACAGAAAAACCCTAGCAAGTAAGAAACATTAGCAACAAGAAGCAATCAACAATTCATCAAAGGCAGCAACACTGCCTTTATCATTGTTCATCCAGAAATCAGTTTTGGTGGAACCAACGAACGGAGGTTTGATTTTAAATCTTTGCTTTGATTATATTTACAATGTTATTGCCATATTTTCTTTTAAATAAATCTATCATTGATTTTTGTTTCAGTAACCTAAATCATTAAACTTGGTAATATGTTCATCCAGTAGCCTTAATCAGTGATCAAAACTTCAAAACCCTAAAATTGTTCTTCTTTTTCCAGAGACCTTAAAACCCTAAAGTATTTCTCTCATGTTTGCAAAACTTCAAAAACCCTAAACTAGTCTTCTGTTTCCAAAAACCTTAAAAACCCTAAATTGTTTCTTCTGTTTCCAAAAACCATAGAAACCTTAAATCGTTTCTTCTATTTCCAAAGACCTTAAAAACCCTAAATTATTTTTTTCGAACTATTTTCTTCTAAACTCTAACTTTTTTCCAAAATTTCCAAATGTTTTCTTAAATCTCCAAACCCTAATCTTCTTTATGTTTTCTAAAAATCAAATTATTTTTATAAAATGCTAAATTGTTTTCTTAAATCCTAAAACCAAATATGTTTTACAAAATACCAAAAACCCTAACTTTCTCAAAAACCAAAACAGTTTTTCTAAACCCTAAATTCTTAAAGAATCAAAATTTTATGACAAATTCAACACCCTACACCCTAATCCAGTGAATTTAAAACTAAATCTAGTGAATCTAAACCCTAAAGCCATAATCCAGTAAACCTAAAATCATAATCCAGTAACCATGAATTATAAACTCTAATGTCTTAAGATTCTAAAACCCTAATTTCATGATGTTACCCCTAAACCCTAATTTGATTAACTAAAAAGCCTTAATACTTTCTTAAATTTATAAAACCCTAATCCATTCCAATTTTCTAAAATCTTTACAGTAGCCTAAATAAATAACAATAATAATTCTAAAATCCTAAAACCCTAAATGTTAATTAAAGAACTCTAAATTGAGATATAAACCTAAATTTTGTATCTTTATTGCTTTATTTAATTTTAGATTTAATTATGTAGTTTGTTATATGTTTTGATGGATGATTTATTTAATTTCAATGCTTAATTTATTTAATTTACAATGGATGATTATTTTCTTTATTGTTATGATTTTTATTTGTTTGTTTTAGTATTAAAATTGTAAGAGGTATGTTTCCACTTTGTGGGTACCTCATTAGCTAAATATCATATAATTTAAATTTCTTTATATTTTGGACCAATGTAAAGGACATGTTTCCACCTTTCGGTGAGTGTCCTATTTAGTTTAGACATGGATGATGTAAGGACATGTTTCCACCTTCGGATGGGTGTCCATTTATTTTCTTTGTTTGGATATTGCTTTGATTTTAATATAATGATTCTTTATGTTAATTGTTGCATGTAATATGGTTGATATTGTTATACTTAAGAATTTTATAATATTAAGACCTGCAAAGGAGGCCGATTCCAATAAACCGAGCGCTGTGGGGGTGCTGGGTCATTTCTCACCTTTGTTGCGCTCAAATTAACTCTACCACAAAGCGTCACTCGCAATTATACGAGGTAGCTGTAGCAAAGGTGATCGCCCCAAGGTCGTTCTCTCAAGGAAGCCAAGGTGGGTAATTGATTATCAAATTTAAAGTAACAAATAATTAAAGAAATTTAATTTGCAAAGTAATGAAGAAGAATGATTTAATTTGAAAACAATAAAAATAAACAATAGCTTATGTTTTGATTCACTTGATAAAAAGAGTCTAGGGTTTACACTTCTTTACTACTCATATGTATGAATGGTTATTCCACTTAACTAATTTAATTTCTAAGATTAAATCTCAAGCAACTTAATTAATTGAGTCAAGGAAATAAGCTCTCGCATTCAAACCTCTTACAACTAATCTTGTTATAATTGAAACAATCTTTTTAATAGGTTATATCTCTAATTCACCTAAGTCCTTAATTGAATTGTTCCAGCATTAGATTTCATCTCTCAATCCATCATCTAATACCTAAAACACACAATTGGTGGCCAATCAATTATATGTAACAATTTTTCATTCAATAAAGGCTAAAGAAATCATTAGTTAAGAGAATAACCAATTCATACAATTCATAGCAAATCCATACAAACCCCTAGACTAGATTAAATTAGTTCATGTTGTTATCAAGCATACTCATCTCATTAATAATCAAAGAAATCAATTTAGACATGATAATGTTCATAAACACAATTTCAATGAAACTAAAGAGACAAAGTTTAAGAATAAAACCAAGTTACAAACTCCTTGAAGCTTTTGATGAAACTCTTGATCGAATCTTGCAAGAAGGATGAAACAATGGCATGAACAATCTAATCTCAACTAGTGTAATCCAAAGTAGAATCAAAATCTAAGAAAACAAATGTTTAAACCCTAAGATCCCTCTCAGATGGCTAAACTTGCTCTCAGAATCGTCAACAGACCCTAAACCCTATCTTTTCTTTTGCTTTTATACGAAGCGTCGGCTTTAAAATTCGGTGCGCGTTGATTCATGAGGGACACGGCCAGGTGATGAGGGACACGGCCGTGTGAGGGCTTGATGGAGGGACACGGCCAGGTGACACGGCCGTGTCCCCTGCATGTGTCCTCCTCTGTTGCTTTTTGGTCTTCTTTGCTTCTTTGTTGAGTGACACGGCCAGGTAGAGCTTGACTTGGCCGTGTTGCATCATATTTGAGGGACATGGCCAGATGACACGGCCGTGTCCCTTCCCAGTGTCTGCCTCTGTCTGCTTTACTCTTCCTTTCCTTTGGTAATAAGTGGGACACGGCCAAGTCAAGGTGACTTGGCCGTGTTGCTCTTCTTTGGAGGGACACGGCCACATGACTTGGCCGTGTCCCTTGCTGGTGTCTGCTACTGGGAATTGTTCTTCCTTTTAACTTGGTATGGGACACGGCCAGTGACTTGGCCGTGTCCTCTGCCTGTGTCAGCTACTGCCCATTTCATCTTCAATTCGTTTCCTTGCCTGTTTTAACCTAACACAAAACTCAAAACAAACTTAAAACACGAAGTAAATAAACAATAACCGACAAAACATAAACACAAACTAAAAACTAGATCAAAAACGACATAAAACTAAAAATAAACTAAAACTACACAATTAAAGAAAACACTAGACAAACCGATAAAAACTAACGAAATACCTAAATAAAACAATAATTAACCTAATAAACAAGACACAAAACTTATAACAAAAACTAATAAAACAACTACCCCACACTTAAAACTTTGCTTGTCCTCAAGCAAATTCACATGGCATAAATTAAAAATTCAAACAACCTTAACTATAATTCCAGAACATAGATGAAATACTTTAAGACATCAGACATAAATAATTACAATTTCCTTCAATCAAGATTTTCTTAACTCATTCATTGATCCAGACATACAAATCTTATCTCTCAACTAAGTGTTTCACTCGATTTCAAAGGTTAATCACTCATACCATTCATGAGTGCATACTGCCATAAACTTGCTTAATTATCCAATCTCTCTCACTGATTTTCTCAAGAAATAATCCGAAGGTCTTTTATTTGGATGTAATGGGGCTAAGGTAAGGTGTGAGAAAAGACATTTAAGCTGAAGCATCAAGAAATGGAGTATCTAAATTAGACACTACTCTTGCTAAGAATTTCATAACTCCTTCAACTAGCATACTCACCAACCCTTAACAATCTTACATACTTGCACACTAAAAGAAAAGTACACTAGTCAAAATTCCTCTAAGGCTAGAAAATATATGAACTTTGTATATATATATCTCTTTTTGTTTTATTTTCACTTTTTTTTATTGAGTTTATATATATATATTTTTAATATATATATATACAAAGTATAAACTTAATGGAACATCTAGCTTAAAATGTAGAGGAAAAGAATACTGACTCTTAATCAAATACAATATGCAAAGTATGCATTTCAACCCTCAATTAGGGATACCATTTTTTTTTTTACTTACCCCACACTTAAAATAAACTACCTATTGTCAAATCATAAAACTCCATTCCTTAATGCATAGGTATGATGATAATAAGAACATGTTAAGTTGAGAATTGTGTTAATCAAACAAGAAACGGTCAATGGCTCAACTTGGCTCACTAAGGAAATCAATATAAAGGGAAGTCTCTTTAAGCTAAAGGGGCTAACCTAATTTGCCTTCATCATTTTAAAACTTGAGATTAAATCATAATGTGAGTTCAATAAGTATGCAAAAGCAAACTCTAGAGAAGCAACATCATGAAGGTGCACACTTAAGAAAAGAAAATTAATTGACAAAAATATCAAATTTTATGAGGCTCAAAGCTCACACAGGTGGGTTCACAAAGATTTACATGTCATGAATTGCAGAATGCGAAAATTAATCCCGAATGAATTCAAATGCTCATTTCTATGCTGATACCAAAGTCTCAACTATAATGCTAGAATCAAAGAAAAGATCAATAAATTTTCAACAATTATACCATGCACAACAAACACAATAAACAAAAAAAACAATAAGCAAAACAAGAATTAAAGGAAAGCTTAAAGAGTACCCCACACTTAAAATTGACATTGTCCTCAATGGAAAACAAGAATAATAAATAAAAAGAGTTAAAGGACAACCTGTCTTCCATCGTACCTGGTCAGGCAAAATCCTAGCTTTCCATCACAAACACAAAAGTTTTATAACAAAAGTACAATAAAATATCCAAACACAAAAGTTTTAATATGAAAAACAAAAATGAAAAATAAAACAAAAGTACACTAAATAAAATAAAATAAAGCAAGGAACACAAAGTCTAAGGAAAAGGCGGGCAGGAAGATGATGCAGCCGAGGGATGAAGACTCAGAATTTTGGCAAGGTTGCTGTTAATCTGATCCATCTGTTGCAACATCTCAATATGGTTTCGGTCCACCGTGCCTGTCAGTCCATCTACCTTTCCCTCCAATTGATCTACCTTGCCCTCCAGGGCTTGAATCCTCCGAAGTATCTCTAGATTCTCTGAAACAGGAGCATCCTCATCTAAGTCAAGAGAATCCGAGTCAGACTCCTCTTCGACCCGGGCTCTCTTCTGCCTGTCCCCCGGTGCTTCAGGCTCAGCTGACGGCATCACAAAGGTCCCTTTTCTATGCACCACCATGTGCATCTTCGCCAGTATAGCTAAATCCAAGGAATCATTACCCAAAATTCGAGTCATCTGAGTAGTACTCGGGTCAAAATCCTCCACAAGGGCTACTGCTAATGTAGTGATCAATCCTCCAACACAAATAGCCCCCCTCCTTTTATTAGCTACAGAATCAAAAATATCGGCTAACCAATAGCCGGCACTAATATTCATTTCATTCAAAACACAGTCCAAGAAAAATAGCTCACTCGACTCAACCACACCCGGGCTCTCCTTCCTTGCAAAGAACCCACATGACATAAACCTGTGCAAATATCTCAAGGTAGGGTTCCGTAATTTAGATGCTTTGGCCGATTTGGCCACATAAGTACCCGAGCCTAAGGCACCCCAAGCAAACTGTTGTCTAAAATCTTTGGGTATCGATCTTTCTCCATGGTGATGAAAACCATATATATCATTCAACTGATCAATAGTAAGCACAAATGATTGACCCATTAATTTAAACATCAGTCTCCTACAAATTTTCTTATCATCCCTTTCCACCTTAAGAGTGGTCAAAAATTCTAGGGTGAGCTCCTCAAACTGCAGAGGTATCAATGAAACAAAAGTCTCCCACCCAAGATATTGCACATATCTATAAAAAGCAGTCCTCATTTGCAAAGCATCTAGAGATTCGTCATTCACATACCTTGTGGGGAAAAACCCCCGAGTTAAAAGACTTGCCCTCTTGTGAGATAAGGTGGAAGAAGATGACGAAGCTCCTTCGGTTCCAGATTTCTTCTTCTTTCGGTGTGGTACAGTTTTAGTTCTTGGCATCTTGAGATCTGAAAAATTAACACCCAAAACTAAGTAAATCAAAGATAATATGAGTAAAGAGGAAGTTTTAAGTGATTATCTCAAGGTTTATTGAAGAAATTTAAAGTTTCAGTGGATGATTTGAAGTTTTGAAATATCAAAATTGGCTATGGCGATACAGAGAGCGAAGGAGAGCGAGAGAGAAGACGAAAGAAAAGTTAGGGATTACAAAAAGAATTTGGGCAAAATCGGTTTTTAAAAGGGCAAAACGTGAGGTGACACGGCCGTGTGTGTGGGGACTTGGCCATGTCTGTGTGTGAAAGTGAAGGGACACGGCCAAGTGGAGATCACACGGCCGTGTCTCATGGTTTTTGGGGGGAACACGGCCAAGTGACACGGCCGTGTCCCCTGGGTGTGTCCAAGTCTGTGCAAAATCGATCAATTCCTTATTATTATATATATTTTTTTTAAGAATTTTGGCCGTGTCCAGTGAGTGACACGGCCAAGGGACACGGCCAAGTCCTTTGGCCGTGTCCTCTTTTGCCAGTTTTAACTGTAAACACTTCTTTTTTTTTTAACGATTTTGCAAACCTTCTTCTTTAAACACCCTGAAACACAAAGTAAAGAAAAATCGATCAATGCACAGTCCATTTAATGAAATCGAACAGAAATCAAAATTCGCTAAACTTAAAATTAAACTACGAAAAATAAATGCAAACCGATGGGTTGCCTCCCATATAGCGCTTCTTTAATGTCATATAGCTGGACATCATGCAAGGCCTAGGGATCATGAATCAAAGTACTGTCAATGACCCTCACTTCCTGAAATCCTTCATTGTATGGCTTAACTCTCTGTCCATTCACTTTGAAAGTCTCACCTGTTCTAGAGTTAAGTAATTCAATTGCACCAGAAGGATATACCTGAGTTATCTCGAAAGGACCACTCCATTGAGACTTGAGTTTACCTGGAAAAAGACGGAGTCGTGAGTTAAAAAGTAAAACCTTCATACCTTGACTCAATGTCTTGCGCACTATAATTTTATCATGAAGTGCTTTAGTGCGATCCTTGTAAATTCTTGAGCTCTCATAAGCCTCATTCCTCAGCTCATCTAACTCTGAAATTTGTAGAAATCTTTCTCTCTTCGCTTTGTCCAAGTCCAAATTCAGAGTCTTGATTGCCCAATATGCTCTGTGCTCCAACTCCACTGGTAAGTGGCAAGCTTTTCCAAACACCAATCGATATGGACTCATACCTAGAGGAGTTTTGAAAGCAGTCCGATATGCCCATAGTGCATCGTGCAATCTGCTTGCCCAATCCTTTCTGGATGTGTTGACTGTTTTCTCCAGAATTCCTTTTAGCTGCATGTTGGATGTTTCCACTTGTCCAGAAGTCTGTGGATGGTATGGGGTTGACACCTTGTGCTTCACACCGGATTTATGCATTAACTTCTCAAAAAGCCTGTTGCAAAAATGACTCCCCCCATCACTTACTATCACCCTTGGTGTGCCAAACCTGCTAAGAATGTTTTCCTTCACAAGTTTAACAACAATATTAGCATCATTAGTATGGGTGGGGATTGCCTCCACCCATTTGGAAACATAATCAACAGCAACTAAAATGTATTCATAACCAAAGGATTTGGGGAAAGGACCCATGAAGTCTATTCCCCACACATCAAACAGTTCAACAACAATAAATGACTGAAGGGGCATTTCATTCCTCCTTCCAATGTTACCTACTCTTTGGCAACGATCACATTGCTTACAGTAGTCTTGAGCATCTTTAAATGAAGTGGGCCAGTAAAAGCCACTTTGAAGCACCTTTTCTGCAGTTTTTCTTCCTCCAAAATGACCCCCACAGTGAAGGTCATGACAAAATTGAAGAACACTCAGTTGTTCTTCCTCAGAAACACACCTGCGAACTATCTCATCTTTGCAAATCCGGAATAGATAAGGTTCATCCCAAAAATAAAACTTACTCAAGTGTAGAAACCTTTTCTTTTCCTGAAAGGACATGTTAGATCTCAAAATACCACAAGCAAGATAGTTAGCAATATCTGCAAACCAAGGTGCATTAATTACCACAAACAAATGCTCATCAGGAAATGCTTCTAAATTTTTATGAATGCTATCAGATGCAAGATTTTTACTAAAGAAGGGTAATCTGGATAAATGATCAGCAACAACATTCTCACTACCCTTAGTATCCTTGATTTGGAAATCAAACTCTTGCAATAACAACACCCACCTAATTAAGCGCGGTTTAGCATGCTGTTTTGTTAAAAGATATTTAACAGCTGCATGGTCAGAATGAAAAATAATTTTGGACCCTATTAAATAAGCTCTAAATTTGTCTAAAGAAAAAACAACACCTAGCATTTCCTTCTCAGTTGTGGTGTAGTTCATTTGTGCACTATTCAGAGTTAAACTAGCATAATAAATTACCCTTAAGTATTTGTCAACCCTTTGCCCAAGAACAGCTCCTACTGCATGATTAGAAGCATCACACATGATTTCAAAAGGTAAAGACCAGACAGGAGCTACAATCACAGGTGCACTAGTCAATTTTTCCTTAAGAGAATTAAAAGCTTGCATGCATTGTGCTGTAAATTCAAATGGAACATCTTTCCCCAATAAATGGCACAATGGTTGGCTTATTTTGGAAAAATCCTTAATAAACCTCCTGTAAAATCCTGCATGCCCTAAAAAACTTCTTATTCCCTTAACAGAGGTAGGTGGGGGTAACTTAGTAATCAATTCAATTTTAGCCTTATCCACCTCAATCCCATTACTCGACACCACATGACCTAAGACAATGCCCTGAGTAACCATAAAATGACTCTTTTCCCAACTTAAAGTGAGGTTACATTCAATGCATCTCTCAAGCATACGAACAAGTTTATCGAGGCAATTATTAAAAGAATTACCAAAAACAGAAAAAACATCCATAAATACCTCAATAAAATCGTCGATCATATCTGAGAAGACAGACATCATGCATCTCTGAAAAGTTGCAGGTGCATTGCACAAGCCAAAGGGCATACGTCGAAATGCATAAGTCCCAAAAGGGCAAGTAAAGGTTGTCTTTGACTGATCCTCTGGAGCTATTGGCACCTGATAGTAACCTGAAAGGCCATCCAGAAAACAATAATGTGAGTGTCTAGAAAGTTTGTCTAACATCTGATCAATAAAAGGAAGAGGAAAATGATCTTTCTTTGTAGCATTGTTCAACTTCCTATAATCGATACACATTCTCCACCCAGTAGTAGTCCTAGTAGGAACCAACTCATTATTCTCATTTTTCACCACAGTGATTCCAGATTTCTTAGGAACTACATGTACTGGACTCACCCACTCACTATTAGCAATTGGATAAATTACTCCTTCATCCAGCAATTTGAGCACTTCCTTCTTAACCACTTCACTCATATTTGGGTTAAGTCGCCTTTGGGTTTCCCTCACAGGTTTAGCTCCCTCTTCTAAAGTGATTCTATGCATGCACATAGAAGGGCTAATACCCTTGATGTCACTCAATCCCCATCCTATTGCTCTCTTTAATCTTTTAAGCTCACTCACCAGCCTCATCTCCTCCCCTTCACTAAGTTCACTAGATATTATCACAGGTAAAGTGTTATTATCCCCTAAAAACACATATTTCAGGTTCTTAGGTAACTCCTTCAGCTCTAATTCTAGTGAGGGGTTCTTCTCCTCTTTTTCAATGGGGGAAGGTTCAAAAATTTGGTCCTCCTTAAGCTCCTCTATTTCAGCACCCTCTAAAATCTCAAGGCAACTGGCTATTTCTGCATCAAAAATTTCCAAATCACTATCCAAAGTCAATGCCAGCTCCAATTTGTCAGAGGAACCTGTCTGCAAGAAAACATCTGAAACAACTGCATTAACACAATCAATGAAAGAACAATCCTCATATAAAGCAGTTGTAGGAATAGGAGAAGTGTTAAAAATAGAAAATTCCACAGTTTGTCCCAAAACAGTTATTAATAATTTTCCATTCTTAACATCTATCAAAGTATTGGTAGTCGCCATAAAAGGCCTACCCAGCAGAATGGTGTGTGCAGATGGTGAAGAATTACTTACCTCCATGTCAAGAACAATGAAATCCACAGGTACTATCAAACCACCTACTTTAACTAACACATCTTCTATAACCCCTTTCGGGAATCTAAGAGATCTATCAGCTAATTGCAACACCATTTTTGTACGCTTAAGTTCCCCTAATTCTAAGTCAAGGTACACAGAGTAAGGCATTAAATTCACACTAGCTCCCAAATCACACATGCCATCAGTACATTTTCCATTCCCCATAGCAATTTGAATAATAAAGCTTCCAGGATCCTTTAGCTTAGGGGGTAGTTTATGCTGCAAAACAGCACTAGCTACCTCAGAAACTATCACCTTTTCATTCGGCTCATACCTTTTTTTCTTGGTATTCAGTTCCTTGAAGAATTTAGCATAAGCCGGCATGTTCTTAATTGCTTCAAGTAATGGTAAGTTGATACTTACCTTAGATAGCATGTTGAAGATATCTGAAAACTGCTTATCTTTTTTATCATCCTTCAACCTGCTAGGGAATGGTATAGGTGGCCTGTATGGATTGCTTGCCCTGTGCAAATCTGGTGTAGGGGTCTTCTCCATTGATCTTTCTTCAGCACTTTTGTTCTCTACTTCTCCTTCCTTTTTCTTCTCTTGCTCACCTGCATTCACAGAATTATTTTCAACATTGTTATTAATTACCTTGCCACTCCTAAGAACAGTCACTGCTTGTGCCTGCTCAGGTTGACTTGGAAACTTCCCCTTTTGTTGAATCTGCATCTGTTGTGCAAGTTGCCCCACTTGGGTCTCCACCTTCTTAAAAGATGCCTCCAAGGAATCCAGTCTCTTGTTGTTCATCTCTTGGTTTTGTGCACTGACTTTGATGAAGGCTTGTAAACTTTCCTCCAAACTATCTCTCTTAGGCTGCATTTGATTTGAGGATTGACCCTGCTACTGGTTCTGTCTCTGGAGCAAATGAAAAGGCTGTTGAGCATTATTTGTTATCCAAGAAAAATTGGGGTGATTCCTCCAGCCAGGATTGTAAGTGTTAGAGTAAGGATCATTCCTGGCTCTTGGTTGAAATCCTCCCATAGCATTAACTTGGTCAGCTTCATTCCCAAAAGTCTCATATGCAGAGGGACATATATTTGCTCCATGCCCAAATGTCCCACAGATTCCACACACTTCTTGAGTAGATGAAGAAATATTGTTCTTCATGTTTAGCATTTGAACCTGCCTTGTCAACTCAGCTATTTGACTAACCATTTCAGTATTGGCTTCCAATTGATTTACCCCCTTGCTTCTTCCCCTTACACTCTTTTGTTGAGAATTAGCTCCCAACATCTCAAAGATCTCATAAGTCTCATCAGCTGTCTTTTCTCCCATGGCTCCCCCAGCTGCATTATCAACAGTGTTCTGAAATTGCTGGGTGAGACCATCATAGAAAAACTGATTAAGGAGTTGAAGTGGGTAGTGATGATGTGGACACTGGATCAGTAACATTTTGAATCTGTCCCAAGCCTCATGAAATGGCTCTCCTTCAAATTGAGAGAATGTAGCAATCTTCCCTCTCAACTCAGCTGTCTTTTGGTGTGAATAGAACTTGCCCATGAATTTATTGTAAACTTGCTCCCAAGTTGTCAGTGAGTTCTCAGGCAACATCATGAGCCAGCTCTTTGCCCTATCCTTCAAAGTATAAGGGAAACATCTCATCCTCAACTGATCTTCTGTTAGTCCTCCCAAAGGAAAAGTGTTGAGGGTGGAGTAAAAATCCCGAATAAAGTTTAAAGGATCTTCATTTGGAACTCCATAGAATGATGGCAGCATGTTGTAGTGAATGTTCTTCAACTCATAGTTCCTTGCTGCATCTGTCAGTCTTATGCAAGAAGTGAAAGTCCCAATTACAGGTCTAGCAAAATCTCTCATGGTTCTTTGCCTTTCTTCAGCCATCTTTACAGATTTTTCAGATTCTAACTCAAAATCCGAAATGTCTTCCTCTGAAGTATCAAATCCTGTGAAAAACTCAAACTCCTCTCTGCTCCTTTTTACTCTCTGAATTTCTGGAATGAATGGATGCAGTTCTCCTTCAAGTGATCTCCTGCCTTGCATAAACAAAAATTTCTAGAAAAAGAAATATCAAAAGCAAAAGACAAATTAAATAAAATGAAAACAATGAAAATAATCTGAAATGTAATTTTTTTTATTATTTTTAAATGAACAATTACGCCAATTAGCTTCCCCGGCAGCGGCGCCAAAAACTTGTTGCGCTCAAATTAACTCTACCACAAAGCGTCACTCGCAAGTATACGAGGTAGCTGTAGCAAAGGTGATCGCCCCAAGGTCGTTCTCTCAAGGAAGCCAAAGTGGGTAATTGATTATCAAATTTAAAGTAACAAATAATTAAAGAAATTTAATTTGCAAAGTAATGAAGAAGAATGATTTAATTTGAAAACAATAAAAATAAACAATAGCTTATGTTTTGATTCACTTGATAAAAAGAGTCTAGGGTTTGCACTTCTTTACTACTCATATGTATGAACGGTTATTCCACTTAACTAATTTAATTTCTAAGATTAAATCTCAAGCAACTTAATTAATTGAGTCAAGGAAATAAGCTCTCGCATTCAAACCTCTTACAACTAATCTTGTTATAATTGAAACAATCTTTTTAATAGATTATATCTATAATTCACCTAAGTCCTTAATTGAATTGTTCCAGCATTAGATTTCATCTCTCAATCCATCATCTAATACCTAAAACACACAATTGGTGGCCAATCAATTATATGTAACAATTTTTCATTCAATAAAGGCTAAAGAAATCATTAGTCATATTTGAGGGACACGGCCAGATGACACGGTCGTGTCCCTTCCCAGTGTCTGCCTCTGTCTGCTTTACTCTTCCTTTCCTTTGGTAATAAGTGGGACACAGCCAAGTCAAGGTGACTTGGCCGTGTTGCTCTTCTTTGGAGGGACACGACCACATGACTTGGCCGTGTCCCTTGCTGGTGTCTGCTACTGGGAATTGTTCTTCCTTTTAACTTGGTATGGGACACGGCCAGTGACTTGGCCGTGTCCTCTGCCTGTGTCAGCTACTGCCCATTTCATCTTCAATTCGTTTCCTTGCCTGTTTTAACCTAACACAAAACTCAAAACAAACTTAAAACACGAAGTAAATAAACAATAACCGACAAAACAAAAACACAAACTAAAAACTAGATCAAAAACGACATAAAACTAAAAATAAACTAAAACTACACAATTAAAGAAAACACTAGACAAACCGATAAAAACTAACGAAATACCTAAATAAAACAATAATTAACCTAATAAACAAGACACAAAACTTATAACAAAAACTAATAAAACAACCTTCCTCGCACATACCCAACTTTCTGAACCCATTAGGGGGTTGGGGATTCTTTAGTAATCGAGTCATCCACCCCTTTCTTTTTCCCGGCCCATCTGGGTGGCAACTCCATTTTCTCCGGGCTTAGGTCCATGTTCTCTAAGGCCCCGAGCCTAAACAGTGCCGAAGTCGCAAGAACCATTCCACCGGGAGTGGGAGCAAAAATCCCCGCTCACAGTGGCGAATCCACTGGGGATAAGAGAAGTTGATTCCGTTAGTCTTTATATTATTCCATTCTTTCTTATAATGATATTATCCATTGCATCATATTAGATTGCATTGTGTGCGTGAGTTAGGACTCCCGTGTTACCCGTGTTGTGTTATGTAAGGGATACCATATTTTCACTCAAGCGATGGAGATCGAGCATAGCATAACCACTCATAGCCTTGTACCTTTTGGTATATACTTGCTATGGGAACCTAAGCCTTTTAACCCAAAGACTAAAGCTCATGTAATTGGCCTAGTTACTTTCCTTAGGTTTTTACCCCAAATGTATGTTGTTTGACTATGGTTAATTTATCTTAGGTTAAATCATGGCTTATTTGGTTTGTTCTTTTTCTAATATGACCTAAATACATTGTGAGCTCAAAATAAATTTTTCTTTAAAATCTAAAAGACCAAAGCTATTTTTAAAACTTTTCAAGATGGTCTTTGGACATAAAACTTTTCTAAAAACAAATCAAAAATTCTTTTGCTCGTAAACCAAATACTAAGCCCAAAATCATTTTTTTTCTAAAATCTTTTACAATGGGCTTAGAAACAAAATTAATTTCATCCAACCTTTTCTTACAAAGAGCTTGCAAATTATTTAGGTCAATTACGAAATACTAAAAATCAATTGTGAGTCTAGTTTATACTAAGAAATAATTAATCATGGGATTATTTTTGGCATGAATCATTAGTTACTTTTTTAAGTGAGAAATCTATTTATAATAAACCTCTTAATTTAGTTTTAATCCAATATAGCATAAAAGCTACTTTAGTTGGTTGAATGGATTAAAACCTAATTAATGGGAATTATCATGGATTGATTTCCATTTTTAAAATATAACTATTGGTTGAAACGTCCAAGGGAATTATTCGAAAATAATATAACCCATGTGTGAGCGGGGATTTTCGCCCCCACTCCCGGTGGAACGGTTCTTGCGACTTCGGCACTGTTTAGGCTCGGGGCCTTAGAGAACACGGACCTAAGTCCGGAGAA
Organism: Garcia nutans; assembly: GCA_947685225.1. Classification (NCBI taxonomy): domain Eukaryota; kingdom Viridiplantae; phylum Streptophyta; class Magnoliopsida; order Malpighiales; family Euphorbiaceae; genus Garcia; species Garcia nutans. Next base: position 27,257,492 of record CANTUV010000044.1, read on the forward strand.
AATGGAGTCGCCACCCGGACAGGCCGAAAAAAAAGAAAGGAGTGGATGACTCAATTCCTAAGGAATCTCCAACCCCTTAATGGGTTTGAAAAGTTGGGTACGTGTGGGGAAGGTGAGAAATGGCCCAGCACCCCCACAACTCCCGGTTCATTGGAACCGGCCTCCTTTACAGGTCTTAATATTATAAAATTCTTAAATATAACAATTTTATCCATACTACACACAATAGAAAGAAAGCATCATTATATTAAAATCAAAGCAATTTCCAAACAAAATAAAACAAATAAATGGACATCCATCCAAGGATGGAAACATGTCCTTACATCACATGCCTAGATAGGACACCCACCAAAAAGTAGAAACATGCCCTTTACATAAGTTCTAAAATAGAAAAGAAAATTAAATTACATGATGTTTAACTAATGAGGTACCCACCAAGTGGAAACATACCTCTTACAACTTTTGGAAGTCTAAATAAATTGATAAAAGTAAATATCCATTCATAATAAATAAATCATTCATCAAAGCTATTAACCAAAATATAAAACAAACATCCATCCATGATAAATTAAATAAATCAAGTATTAAAATTAAATAAATTAAAGCATAAGAAATAAATCAAGGTATAAATAAATATGGAATTGAATAAAACAAATAAAAGTTCAAGTATAGCTACTATTTCTATTTAGGGTTATTTATCTCATGTGTTAAGGCTTTGGAAGTTCTAAAGTTTAAGCTACTGTGACTTTTTAGGGAATTAAAATAGATTAGGGTTTTATGTTTTTTAAAGGTTGGTAAGACACCTTGATTAAACAAATTAAGATTTGAATGGTGAAATCTTGAAACTAGGGTTTTAGACACTTTGAAATACTTTTTAATTCATGATTTTAAATAGTGATTTAAGCTATTGTGTGATTTTTTGGTTTTTATGTTTTTATGTTTTTTTATGTTTTAAAAGGATTAGGGTTCATAAAAATTAGGGTTTAAGGTTTTAAAAGGATTAGGGTTCATTATTTTAGGTTTAAAAGTTGAATTTTGGATTTAGGCTTTGAAATTAGGCTTCTCGGGTAATGAATTACTTTTAGGGTTTTAAAAAGCAATTTGATATTTTATGAAGTTTTATGAATTTAAACAAATGAATTAAAGTTTTTATAAGTAGAAAAGATGTTTTTTAAGGTTTTTTGAATGAAATAGAACCTACGTTAAAATTTTAAAAGAAACAGAATTTGATTTTGGTTTTGTAGAAAAATATGTTCAATTAGAGTTTTAAGGTTTTTAAGAAGAAAAAACAACAATTTTAAGTCTTTTTAGAAAAGAAGGTCATGTTTTTATTGTTTTAACTTTGGAAAAATTAAATTCAAGTTCTAAGATTTTTTATTTAAAAAAACTTAAATTTTATAGATTTGCTACTGTAAAACATGAATCAAGAAGAATTTAACATACCTTCTTTTGTTGATTCTCAAAAAAAAAAAAAACTCTTCTTGGATGAACTAGCTCCAAAGACAAGCCTTTGTTGCCTTTGAATTCTCCTCCCCCCTTTAAATCGTGATTCTGCTGCTTTAAATATCACTTCAATTGAATTCTTACTTTTCCTTCCTTGATTTGGTTTAATTGGTCCTTATTTATAATGGTTTTTAGGTTATTTATTCTTAATTAATTAAGGTAAGTAATATTAATAAAAAAAAGAAATTAAAACCTAATTGGATTAGGATTCAAAAAATTGCATTGAAAAATTTTGCGCTGGTGAAAACTGTGGCAGGGGCCAGTGGGCGTGCCAGCCCGCAGGAGGCACGTCAGCCCGCAGGAAATTCCTGCGGGCAGTTATTTCGCATGCAGGAATTTTCTGCGGGCGAAATAACTCGCCCCGCAGGAGGTTATTTTCTGCGGGTGAGCTGCTGATTTTTTTTCCGACTCCGACTCCGACTCTGATTTTTATTTTTATTTTTATTTTTATTTTTATTTTTATTTTTATTTTTATTTTTTAATTTTATTTTTTATTAATAAAAATTAGATACTAAGGTAAAAATTATTTAATTAAAATTATTTTGGACCAATTAAACAAGAAAAATCATTTTAAACTAAATAAAGCATATTGGATCGGATTGGGTCAAAAATTAAGGGTCTACACCATGTTGGTATTTTGTTAACCATATTACCTAGGAAAAGAGACTCGCCATTTGTGTGTGGATGTTACAAGTTTGGAAGGGATGTTCTACTTATCTTTGTTGATTGTTTGTGCATGCATGCATACATGCATACATACATTCACATCTCATATCATTGATCCCTTCTGGCTCAAAGCCTTGGATTACGACAGTTCAAAAGCTTACGACAATCCAACCTACGCTAGAGATGAAGAATCTAGTAGCAACTCAATCACTTGCTCACCAAAAGCAATGGAGCCCAAATAAATTCAAAGAATGGTGGATGACGCCCTCAATGCCAAGATGGAAGAAATAAAAGAGGCCCTAGCTGAGACCATGAAGAACCAATTGGCTGTGATTTTAGGAAATCATGCTGAAGCATCTACTAGCACTAAGAAGCCAAAGGATAAAGGGAAGACTAAAGTTGGTGAATTGGTTTTTGATGATGATAAGGTGATCATTGATGATGATGATGATTGGGCTCAATACTTCCAAGATCCTCAAGACAAGAAGAAAGAACCAAAGATTGTTGAAAGATCAGCTATGGAGAAAATTAAGACTTCTGATGTTGAAAAGATGATTGCGGACTTTGAAAAGAAATTTGAGAAGAAGCTGAAAACTGAAGAAATGTCCGAAGTTGACAAATTATTTGAGCTAGACGAAGAAGTTCCATACAAGTTCAAGATGTTATCCTTTGCAAAGTTTGATGGAACCGAAAATTCTCACCTCCATGTGAAGCAGTATATCACTGCTATGCAGTCTGCCCGAGCTACTAAGGCTCAAACTCTAAGATATTTCATGCTCTCATTGGACCCTGTTATCCAAAATTGGTTCAATACCTTAAAAGAAGAAACACAAAAGAGTTGGGATTTGCTATACAAGGCTTTCATCCAACAATATGGATACAATGTTGAAATGGAAGTTACCTTAATGGAAGTGGAGTTCATTAGACAAAGGCCAAACGAGAATTTTGTGGACTATGTGAAAAGATGGAGAAATAAGGCCGCTTTGCTTAAGAAAAGGCCCGATGAATCCAATCAAATAAAGATAATTATGAGAGGGGTGTTGCCTAGTCTTCGTGAAAGGATGTCTCATGCGCTCATCCGTGATTTCAATGATCTCCTCCAAGCTGGTCTACAAATCAAAAAATGGGAAAGAGAGAAGAACCATTTTTCAACAAGAAGGAACGAGAAAGGAAACTATCAGTCTAGTAACCAAAGCATGCAAAAGGCAGTCGGTGTTAATGCTACTAGCCAAGGAACAAGGAGGTAGTTTTCAAAATTAGGGAAACCGATGTCTTGGGTTATCAACAAGCTTCAAAGAAAGGGATTGTTACAACCCTTAAATCCTCGTCCTTTGCCTAACCCTCTCCCACCTAATTTCAACACTAAAGCATTTTGTCAGTTTCATCAAATGCAAGGGCATCACATGGATAGATGTGTGAGGTTGAGGCATGAGATCCAAAATCTAATTGATAGTGGAAAGCTGCCTAAGCCCAACAAGCCGAACACCAAAGATAATCCATTACCAATGTTTAATAGAGTACCACCACCGGCAACCTTCATGATTGGGGGAGGTTTGCATGAAAATTTTGTCATGTCTTCTTTCCAAGATGTGGGTGGAGAAGCAACCAAAGAAGACGAGATATTTGGCAAAAATAAACAAGCTATGGTGGGTAAAGAAGTAGCAATTTGTGTTGTCAATGGGTTTTGGGATTCAAGCGATAGTGATGACGATCTTGTATCTAAGAAGGAGGAATGGACCTAGTCTGAGCCCGAAGAAGATGAAGTAATGAACACTAGATCTGGTAAGCCTTATGCAAGGCCATCGCCTAAAGAGGAAGAAATTAATAAGGGAAAGGAAGTTGAAGTAGGGAATAAAGGAGAGGAAGATGATACCGTGCTCAAACAACTGAAAAGAACCCAAGCAAGTGTTAGCATTTGGGATTTATTGGCTACTTCTAAAAAGCACCGAGAAACTATGACCAAGGCCTTAGCTAGCATGCCAATTTCCACCTCTATAACACCGGAGGAGTTGATTGACATCATAAAAATTGAGGGAGTAATGAAATATGAAGATATTCAAGAGAAGAGAAAACTTAATATGGGAGCGGTATCTTTCTCAGATGTGGATTTACCAGAAGAGGGGAGAGATCACATCTGCCCTCTCTTTATCAAAATAGAAATCAAAGGGAAAAGGAATCCATGTGTAATGGTTGATGATGACTCTGCCATAAATGTTTGTCCACTTAAAATATTGCCAAAACTAGCCATGTCAACAAGGGATCTAAACCCGACCGAGGTAACCATTCGGGCTTATGACAATACTAAGAGACATGCCGAAGGAACTTTCAAAGCTGCTGTTAAGGTTGGTCCAATTGAATCTACTATTGAATTTGTTGTTTTGGACATACCTGTTACCTTTGCCTTACTCTTGGGATGACCATGGTTTCATCCTCATGGTGGAGTTCCTTCCACCCTTCATCAAAAGATCAAGTTCCCTAGCAGAGATGAGACAGTGGTCATTGAGGCTAAAGATAATGAGGTTGTTAATGCTCTAATGATTGAGAGGCCTCTCAAAGGTTTTCAAATAGCTGCAATTTCTAATGATGAATTAGTGGACTCTAAAGTCTTGAATATGATGAAGAACATGAACTACCTTCCCGAAGCTAGTCTTGGAAAGGGCAAGGCCAGTTTGACAAAGCTTTTAGATTTTAAAACTCAAACTTCCAAGAAGGGTTTGGGATATGATGAAGCCAACAAAGATGTCCAGCCAAAGAAGAATGAGAAGTTGATATTTTTGCCACTTGAAAAAATCTTTGTCAAAGCTCCAGACATGGGACCACTCTAAGGAAAGCCTGAGCCAATCATGTTCATGGAAAAGTTGATCCCGGGTTTTGAAATTTTTACAGATGTTGCTAAGCTAGTGGAGCAAGTGAAGAAAGAGCTCACCTTGCCAGCCAACAAAGAATCCAATCCGGAAGAGAAGAAGGAAGTTGTCCTAAAAGCCGAGAAGACCCCAAAGGAGATTGCTGCCCTGGTTGAAGAGAAGTTTGAAGATATTCTGCCTTATGATTTTGAGAATAATGATTTTGATTTTAATTTGTCTACTTTGTTTGAGGATGATGATGTTTTCTTTTCCAAAATGAATGCAATAAAGTCTGATTTTGCTTACTCGTGTGATGTTTCTCCTGATGGTTGCATACATTCAAATAGCAGTTACATGAGCATTTTTAATATTAATTATGTTGACACACAATCATTAAAATTTTGAACAATCAAAAATCCTAAAAACATTAGCATAGCATCCGACCTTACTCCTGATGAGAGAGAGAGATTTGAAAAAATATTCAAAAAATATGAAGAAGTATTTGCTTGGTCTTATGAGGATATGCCTAGAATAGATCGAGACATAGCCGAACATCTTATTCCTACTTACACTCACATGAAACCTGTCAAACAAAAGCTTAGGCGATTAAGACCTAAGTGGGCTGAATTGGTTAAAGAAGAGGTCACTAAACAAATACAAGTGAAGCTCCTTGAAGTGATAGAATATCCAGATTGGCTAGCAAACATAGTATCCGTGCCAAAGAAAGATGGAAGAATAAGGGTATGTGTGGACTATAGAGATTTAAACAAGGCTTCCCCTAAAGATGATTTTCCTTTACCTCATATAGATGTTCACATTGATAGTGCAGCCTCTAGCTTGCTACACTTATTTGTAGATGGATTTTTTGAATACAACCAAGTGTTAATGGCCCAAAAGGATAAAGACAAAACTACTTTCATTACTACATGGGGTATATTTTGTAATAGGGTGATGCCGTTTGGCTTAAAGAATGCTGGAGCAACCTACCAAAGAATAGCCACCACGCTATTTAATGACATGATGCACAAAGAAGTTGAAGTATAAGTTGATGATATGATGGTGAAATCGGATACAAGGGAACAACACTTCCAAAACTTAGAATTATTCTTCGATAGAGCATTAAAATTTAAGCTAAGATTAAACCCGAAGAAGTATGTGTTCGGTGTTACCTCAAGCAAATTGTTGGGACATGTGATTGGCCCGAATGGCATTGAGATTGATCCTGACATAGTTAAAGCAATCAGGGATATGCCAGCTCCTAAGATGGAGAGAGAAGTTCAGGGATTAATTGGTAAATTACAATACATTAGCAGATTTATAGCAAAGCTCACAACAATCTGTGAGCCTATCTTCAAATTGCTTAAAAATAATCAGCCATTCCTGTGGAATGAAGAGTGTCAAAAGGCCTTTGAGAGAATAAAGGAGTATCTACTAAATCCACCTATTTTGAAACCACCCAAACCCGATAAACCCTTGTTACTATACTTAGCAGTAGAGGAAGAGTCAATAGGAGCCATGCTAGCCCAAGCAGATGAGTCAGGGATTGAGTATGCAGTGTACTATTTGAGTAAAAAGCTACTACCTTATGAAATTAAGTATAGTATCATTGAAAAGATCTGTATAGCTGTGGTTTTGTCTTCTAAGAAGTTGCAGCATTACTTTCAATCTTATAGTGTGCAAGCAATTTCCAGGTTAGATCCAATGAAGTACTTAAGGGAGACACTGTGAGCAGGGATTTTGGCCCCCACTCCCGGTGGAATGGTTCTTGCTACTTCGGCACTGTTTAGAGAACATGGGCCTAAGCCCGGAGAAAATGGAGTCGCCACCCGGACATGCGGGAAAAAGAAAGGGATGGATGACTCGATTCCTAAGGAATTCCTACCCCCTTAATGGGTTCGGAAAGTTGGGTACATATGGGGAAAGTGAGAAATGGCCCAGCACCCCCACAACACCTAGTTCATTGGAACCGGCCTCCTTTGCAGGTCTTAATATTATAAAATTCTTAAATATGACAATATTTTCCATACTGCATGCAATAATTAAAATAAAACATTGTTATAATAAAATCAAAGCAATGTTCAAACAAAGAAAATAAATGGACACCTATCCGAGGATGGAAACATGTCCTTACATCGTTCATGTCTAAACTAAATAGGACACCCACCCAAAGGTGGAAACATGCCCTTTACATTAATCCAAAATATAAAAGCAATTTAAATTGCAAGATATTTAACTAATGAGGTACCCACAAAGTGGAAACATACCTCTTACACTTTTAATACTAAAACAAACCAATAACAACAATAAAGAAAACATCCATCCATGATAAATTAAATAAATCAAGTATTGAAATTAAATAAATTAACCATCAAAGCATCTAATAAACTGCATAATCAAATCTAAAATTAAATAAAGCAAGTAAAGATACAAATTAGGGTTTACTGTTTCTATTGAAGTTCTTTAATTAACATTTAGGGTCTTGGGATTTTAGTATTATTATTGTTATTTATTTAGGCTACTGCAAAGGTTTTAGGAAATTGGAATGGATTAGGGTTTTATGAATTCAAGAAAGTAGTAACATTTTTTGGTTAATTAAATTAGGGTTTAGGGGTAACATTATGAAATTAGGATTTTGGAATCTTAAGATATTAGGGTTTATAATTCTTAGTTACTGGATTTTGATTTTAGTTTTATTAGATTATGGCTTTAGGGTTTAGATTTATAACATTTTAAGGTTTTAAGAATTAGGGTTTAGGAAAACTAGGGTTTACCGTATTAGTCTTGAGAGAATTAGGATTTTTGGTATTTTGGAAAACATATTTGGTTTTAGGATTTAAGAAAACAATTTATAGTCTTATAGAATAATTATGATTTTTAGAAATGTAAAGTAGGTTAGGGTTTGGAGATTTAAGAAAACATTTGGAAATTTTGAAAAAAGTTAGAGGAAAATAGTTTAGGGTATTTTAAAGTTTTTGGAAATAAGAGAAACGATTTAATGTTTTTAAGGTTTTGGAAAATAGAAGACAAAAATTAGGGTTTTTGGAGACAAGAAATAAATTAGGGTTTTTGAGGTTTTTAGGAAATAGAAGAAATAATTTAGGGTTTTTAAGGTTTTTGGAATCAAAAGAAATAATTTAGGGTTCTTAAGGTTTTTTGGAAACAGAAGAAATAATTTAGGGTTCTTAAAGTCTTTGAAAATAGAAGAAATAAATTAGGGTTCTTAAGGTTTTTGGAAATAGAAGAGTACTTTTTAGGGTTTTTGGAAACAGAAGGAACAATTTAAGTTATTGAAATAAAGATCAAATTACTATATATTTAAGGATCAAAGTACTATGTGCATGTTCTTATTAATCAAAGAAACAAAGCTACGTAAATATTTAATCTATGATTAAAAATTAAACCTGCGTAGTTGGTTCCACCAAAATTGACTTCTGGATGAACAAAAACAAAGGTAGTGTGGCTACCTTTGATAAATTTTTGTAATCCAAGTTTAAAAGTCCAATTTTCGATCCACTAATCAAAGTCTCGATCCCAAAGTTCCCCGCCGTAATTCTGAGTTTTAAAGTGTTATTTATAGGAAAAATTATAAGCCTAGTTCTAATTGTTTAAGGAAACTAAAATTAATTAGGAAAAGAAACCGAAACCAAATAGAATTTGGTTTCGGAAAAAATTGAGTTGAAAACTTTCACTGGCGAAAACTACGAGAGTTGGCGAGGACTGCCAGAGCTAGCGAAAAATTGAGAGGCTCTGAATTCCATTAGATGCAATTTTCAGCGATGAATTTTTCATCACCGATTTTTTCGTCGCCGATTTTTATTTTTATTTATTTATTTATTTATTATTATTATTTATTATTATTGTTTGTTTATTTATTATTATTATATTTTTATTAACTTCACCATTTTTTAATTTTATTAAAAATTATAATTAATAAATACTAAAATAAATATTATTTAATTAAAATATCACAAAAATTATTTTGGACTATATAAAAAATAACGGACCGAACTGGGTCAAAAATTAAGGGTCTACAATTCGCTCCCTGCTTGAACTATTTAAGTCTTCAGTAAAAGAGAGTGAAAAGTAATAAGACTTAATTTTTTCGAGATGGTTGAGGTTTTGAGTTTTGGACCCGGTTCGAGTTCTGGACTCAAGGATAATTTTAGGCTCTAGACCTAAGGGTAATTTTGGGTTCTGAACCCAAGCTAAGTTCTGGACTTAAAAGAGATTTCAGGTTCTAGACCTAAGGATAATTTAGGTTTTGGACCCGAGCTAAGTTCTGGACTTAGAAGAGATTTTAGGTTCTGGACCTAATGGTAATTTGGATTCTAGACCCGAGCTAATTTCTGAACTTAAAAGAGATTTTAGGCTCTAGACATAAGGATAATTTGGGTTCTGGACCCGAGCAAAGTTCTAGACTTAAAAGAGATTTTAGGTTCTGGACCTATGGATAATTTGGGTTCTGGACCCGAATTATCTGCAAAAAATAATTATAGTCCGTAGCATATAAATTTTGTTTGTAAAAAATTTAGCTAATTGTTTATGCACATTTTCCCTTGCCTCCTGCGTGTAAAAATATTTTTAAAAGTGCAAAAACATTTATATACACGCAAGTATTTGAATGATAAAATTGAATATTGAGTTTTCTATTTATTTACTGTGTAGTCACTATTCATGCACTATTTACTATTCGTAAATAGTATCCTACTATTTGTAAATAGTAAACTACTATTTATAAATAGTAATCTACTATTTTTAAATAGTAATCTACTATTCATCAATAGTGAAATTTACTTTTTGAATTTTGTTTTTCCCTTTGATGTTCCTCTATATAAATGAACGATTTCTTCATTCCATTCACAGCAAACTTTTCATTTGATTCATTCATAGCTATAAGCATTTCAAGTTTAGCATACAGTTTTGAAAAAATTTATGCTTCAAGATCAAGAACTCATTCTAATGCTGAGTTATTAGAGTTTATTCGGCATCATGAAGATGAAAATATAGGTCTACTAGCCAGGATGCCGCTTCACCATAATTCAAATCAAAAGAGCAAGGTAATTATTTTTTTTATGTTTCTATTGTTTAATTTTGCTCTCTGTCTGTTTCCTTTTTTACTTTGCTAATTCTAGAGCTAAACCTAATTACCGGTTGCTCACTACCTCCCTCCTAATCTTTTTATTTGCCTTTATATTTATAGGTAGCATTAGGGCTTTAATTAAGCTTAGCAGTCCTAAACATATTAGAATACTTCTTGATTATCTGAATCCCCTTGAATTTTTCCTCGATTAGGTTACTCAAACTTGATTTAAAGTTGAATTAAGCCAAAATTAAGGGCCCATGTTGAATTGGATGTCCAATTTGACATGAGCAAGGCTTATATCGAATTGGGCCATGGCTTGAATTTAACCATGAACAATTCATTATGAGCCATGATTATAATGAATTGGCCATAAAAAATGGCCAATTCTCACGATTTCTAGGTTGGTTCAGCTTCTTGAATCGGACCAAAATTGGTTTTGGCTTTTTATTTGCATCCGGACTTGATTTGGGCTTTTAAAATTGGATTGGACCTGGTTTGGGCTTTTAAAATTGAATTGGATTTAAAATGGGCCTTTAAGATTGGACCAGCCATGGTATGGGCTTTTAAATTAGAACTAAGGTCATTCAAGGCCAAATTTAAGGGTCTACAATACCCCCATTATGTAATAAACCCAGACTTGGCCTTGTCTCTTGGAGGTATATGATTGTAACTGCATAGAGATAATTTAAGGAAATTATCTCCGAGCCTTCAAGACAGTCTACTAAGACATCAATATTGGGTAATGGAAAATCATCCTTAGGACATGCTTTGTTAAGTTCTCTATAGTCCATATACATCCTTGCTTTCCCATTTTTTGTAATATCTCAAAATTTTGAAAATTCTTAATTTTTAAAAATTAAATAAAATTAATTATAATTTAATTGGATAAATTAAATAAAAAGTTTTAATTGAAAAATGGGAGGTTTTTAAAAGAAAAGGTGAAATGTATATATGATATATATGCAAAATATACATAATATCTAAAGTCAACACTTTTTAAAGAAACAGTCAAAGTCAAAGGGTATTTTGGTAAATATACTTTAGAAATTGAAAAGTTTAAAAATAATTCAAAAATATATATTTTTTGAATGGAAGATATGAATTTTGAATTTTTATTAAATAAATAAATAATTAATTAATTAAAAATATATTAACATATTATAAATATATGGTTATAAATATGACTGGAAAGAAAGAAAAATTAATATTTTGGTCATCTTCTTCTTCTTCTTCCTAGTGTGCCAAATTTCCATGGGAGAAAAGCTCAAAATTTTGCTTCATTCAATCCTCCAAAATTTATAGCTTTTCAAGGTTTTAATTGAAGATTTGGTATTTTCTACCAAAGTTAGTAAGTTTTGTAACTTTTCTTTGAATTTCCATGAAATTAAGAATATGTGAATTTTGGGTTGTTGAAGTATTATGTTATAATTATCTATTTGGGTATGAATGAAGTTATTTTGGGTAGTTAATAATGATTTTAAGGTTTGATTGAAGAAATGGTTGAGTTTGATTAAAGATTGTTGAAGAGAGAGAATTTAGGATTATGTAATTTTTGAGTTTGTGGAATCTGGTGATTTAATTATGGAATTTGTATCTAAATGAGTTGTTTTAATACATAAACAAGTATTTTTAAGTTAAATATTGGATTTGATTGAGTTTGACTAGAGTTTGTTAATGGAAGTATTGATTTAGGGTTTTGGAAAAGTGATTTTTCAAAGTTGTTGAATTGTTTAATTTTATTGGTTAAAGCTTGTTCTTTAGTGATAAAAGTGATGAATATAAGCTTGAAATAATAAATGGATTAAGTTGGAATGGAAAACTTCAATGGGAGAAGTTTATGCCATTTTAGAGTTTTGGTCATAAGTGTGTGTTTTTGTAATGTAATTGTTTTAAACATGCTAAAATATGTTTTTAATAATATAAATAAACTTAAAACATCAAATTGAATGGCCTAGCATGGTATTCCAAATTTAAAGTGAGGTTAGCCTCGACTTTGGGATTTTTGTTTGAATGGTGTTTAATTATGATTTAAGATTGGAAATGCCTTAGAATGTGATACTAAATGATTATTTATGATCAAATTTGATATAGACATTGACGAGAGTTGATTTTTCCCATCCTAGCATTGAAGGGCAAGTTGGAAGAGAAGGCTAGAGGTGGTGTTTGAGCTTGTTTTTGGTTGCTCTTAGAGGTAAGTACAAACTTTGAATGAATTGGGTATATTTGCATGATGTTGCGCTCTAATTAACACTACTACAAAGCGACACTCGCAAGTATATGTGGTAGTTGTAGCAATGGTGATTGCCCCAAGGTCATCTCTTAAGGAAGGAATTATTTTATAATAGTTTGATTAACAATTAAATTTAAAAACAAGGGTGTGATGGTGAAAAGCAATTAAAATTGAAAAGGTAAATGAGTGATGTTGTGCAAGATTAATTCAATTCTAGGAATGGTGCATAGGGTTGTAGATCAATTTAATTAAATCCTAATTCTCAAATTATCCATTAATATAACCTTGTATTTTAATTTGTTCCTTGAGTTTAATTAGTAATTACCAATTTATTAGTTTTCACATTCATAAATTAACAACAATGAATTGTTTTGAAATTGCAAATTAATAAAACCCTAGAACTTATATTTCTAATTCATTCTTAGGGTGGTTAATTATATAGTTCTGATATCAAATTTCACCTCCCGGTCCATCATTCAATATTAAATAATCAATAGGTGGCCAATCTATCAATCTAACTTTAAGTCCAATGCAATCAACCAATAATAAGGTATACTAATGGAATTATCAAATCAAGTCACTTAATCAAATCTACTATAACCCAAGGCATGAGTAAATTAGCTCATCATCAATTTAAAACAAATATTCATATCAATATAAACCAAATCAAAATTACACATTGTAATATTAATGTTTATAATAAAACAACAATAATTTAGAAATGAATTAAAAGAGAGAATATGAAAAACCACCTTGTAGATGCCAAGAGTTGAACTTATAGTCTTCCTCCTAGCTCCACTTTGAATATGATGAAGAATTAACAGGCCTTCGTCAATCAATGGTTCTCCTCTTGAAAGATGGAATGGTAACTCTCCCAAGCCCCCAACTCCTCAATTAAGCTCTCTTGCTTGTGTCTATCTCTGCCAAATTTTCCTGAGGGACATGGCCAAGCTAACTTGACCTGGCCATATCATGTGAGTGGTTCATGCCTCTTGCCTAGGATGAGGGATACGGCCAAGCCATGAAGTGTCTTGGCCGTGTCTCATGTTTTTCCACCTCATTAATCCATCAAATTGAATTAAAGCTCCATTGTTTTGTTCTTCAACCTGGATCAAATACTTTAAATAAACTTAATCACAAATTTAAAGAAACATCAATCAAAAGCCAATAAAATTACCTAAACATTCATACACAAATGATCAAAACACATGACATTTGGGCTTAACACATTTTGAATTGGAAAATGTGTTAAGCTACTTGCTGCATTGATTATTTATGAATAATGTGCTATGACATGTGTAATGTCATATATGTATTAAATGCTTGTGAAAAGCAATTGTTAATGGCTAAATTATGTAAAATGTGAAATATGTGTATTATGTGAATTGTGAAACAATTAAGAAATATGTAAAAATGAAATGATATGAGATATGATATGATATCCGTATGCATTATGCATTGGCATTGCATTTGAGCTTTATTTTATCAAAACTTGTACAGCTAGGCTTTTGGCTTAGCATGATTGAAATTCATTGCACAGGTGATAGGGTAGATCCGATAGAGCCAGAGAGTTTGTCTAGACCGGGTCGGGTCTAGTATTGAGTTTGCTTGAGTTGTGTGAATACTCGAATTTTGAGACTCGGAAAGCCGATTTTCTCAGACTGCAAAAGACCGAGATGGACCGGAGGTCCACGGTAAAGTTCACCGGAAGTATATCATCATGGTACTTGAAGTGTCCAGAGCGACGCAAGGATCACAGATACGATCTCAGAATAATTTTTGGAAGTCCGCAGCTCCCAGAAAATCAGTTTGAACGAAAATCGGGAGATTTTTTGAGGGCTGAACCGCCAAGCTTGGCGGTCCGACCGCCGGAGTCGGCGGTCCGATCGCGGCGGTCTGACCTCCAACCACGGCGGTCCGACCGCCGTCCAGTCCGAAATTTTGTCTATAAAAAGGCTTTCGATCCTCAGAAAAAAGGGGTTGGCTTTTGGAGCGTGTTACAGGAAGCAAGGAGCATATTCTGAGAGAACAAGATCTGGAACTTAGAAGTGGGAAAATCATAAACAAGGTAATATCTTAATTCCTTTTTGTCAATTCAAGGATACATTAAGCATTCCACTTTCTTCTTAATTTCTTTTTGGTCAAAGACCTAATCCTTTTAGGTCTAAGGCCTGATTAACTAATCAATCAAAACTTCGACATTAAGTCACGAATCAATTAATTTTTGGGGCATGGAGCCTAAATTGCATTCTTTTTGGTACCAAGTACCCAAATTTAATCAAATTTAGCACCAAGTGCTCAAAATCACACAATTTTTGACAAAGAGCCCGACAATGCACAAAGCATACACACACACATGCATAAATGCATAATTGCCTTTAAATAGGCTTTTCCGAACTACATGGGCTTTGATCTCTCATAAAAATGAGAGTATGTAGGCATATTTGGGATTCACCCCAAATAGCAAGTCCAAAATTTATCAACCATCTCTTCTTCTTCCTTTCTATTTTTCTTTTGAATTCATTTCTTATTTGGCAAATTAATCAAATACATGACATAGTCCCCGAATCCTCCTTGGGTTCGTAGATTAGAAGCCTTTACATTGGATGCGTTAATTGGAGTCAGACAAGGGTTTTCTTAGCTTTTCCCTTCGGACAAAATAAACTGAGTGGCGACTCCCGACAACAAGTGAACGTTCTCCCGAATCCTTTTCGGGTGGAAATCGAGGTTCACAGGTTGGCGACTCCACTGGGGACCATAAAAATGATTTATGGGGTTCTAGTGGACTACTATTGCTTATTTGATTAATTTGACACTAGGGACCATAAAAATGATTTATGGGATCCTAGTAGATTATTATTATTCATTCAACTGATTTGCCCTTCTTTAGGGTACTTTTATTCATCTTGCAGGGTACCTTAGCAATATATATCCCCTCCTTGGGGATATTGGATTGAATATTGACAAAAGGAATCTTTTTCCTTTAATGAACCCCTTGTTTGATTAATTGTGCATTTATTTTGTCATTCAGAGAATCTTTTTCTCTTGCATTATATGGGGGAATCCTTTTCTTCCATTGCATAAAAAAAATTTTCAAATGAATTTATTCTCTTTCTGTTCAAAATTCTGAGTCTGGATAGCAAGTAGCACTGACTGGCAGGTCTCCTTGATTATGCCGGCGGACAACCAAAGCGTCCTCCCTGTTGTCGCAAACCATTCCAATCCTTTTGGAGTGGCCCATGAGTAATCGTACTGTTGGACCCACGCGAAACTCTTTGTTTCACATGTGGTTAGGTATATCTTACTCAAGACTCAAGGGTCCCTATTACGAGCCAATTCTCTATTTTTCATAAACAATAGTACCTTCCCTTAGGTTGTATGTACCCAATGATAGTGCCACATTCCATTAAAATGAATTATGATGTGATGAGGTGCATTCATGCAACATGACAACATTATTTTGGGGGAAAATCTTTTGGGAAAAACTTTTGATGTATTTAAGTGGACCAAGAGTTCTTCCTACCCTACACACTACCCTGATCCTTTACCCTTAACCTTTGCAGGTATCCACTATCCGTGTACCTTCACCTACACAAGCTACACCAACTCCAACTGTGCAATCACCCACAAGTCTTGCTACCCCAATTTCACCAACTGCTCCAATTACTGAAATGGCTACTATCGAACAGATTAAGGCTTTGCTAGATGGACAGGTTAAGGAAATTGAGGATAGGATGCAAGAGAGAATTGATGAAGCTTTGGCTGCCCAAAGGGTAGCCATCCTGACTGAATTGGGAGGGGCACCAAAGACGGCTTCTACTCCTGGAGATTTAGGGAAGGAACCCATTGTAGGGCAAACCAGTACCCCCATGACTGCTCAGAACAATACCCCTGTTATCAATTTGGAGGATCCACCCTCTAAGAATGAAACTGATGAACTGAAAAAGAAACTTGAATTGCTTGAAAGGTCAATCACTGCCATGAAAACTCATAAAGAGGTGGTAGACATGGATTCCTTATCCTTGTTTCCCCAAGCTAGATTGCCTCCAAAATTCAAGATGCCTGGGATGGACAGATTTGATGGGACCACTTGCCCTAAAACCCATTTGAAGATGTATGTGGGGGCCTTGAGCCCTTAGGGTTTAAATGATGAGCTCTTTGCTCAACTCTTTCAACAATCCTTGACTGGGGCTGCCTTAAAATGGTTTGTAAGCCTGGATCGTGCTAAGATTAAGACCTGGGAAGACATCTGCAATGCATTTAACACTCAATAACACTACAATATTGAGGTAGATGCCACTAGAAGGGAGCTTGAGACTACTAAGCAAAATAACAATGAACCCTTCTCCTCATTCCTTATGAGGTGGAGGGCGAAGGCTGCCCAAATGATCAATCGCCCTTCAGAACAGGAGCAGATTGATATTATAATCAGAAATTTAAGGCCTACATATCAAGCTCAATTGCAAACCCAATACCTACCTACTTTCAAATCGCTCATTGCGACTGCAACTAAGGTAGAAGACTTGATACAATTGGGTAAAATAGTAGACGAAGGAGCTACTTCAAAGTATAGGAAACAAGGCCAAGCTACTTCCTCAAGCAAGGTCAATGAAGTGGCCAATATTGCCCCTGCGAATCCTTTACGTGTGGGCAATCTTGGGCAGAGAAATCAGCTAAGAAGGCAATATACTGACCTTGGGGTGCCCCTTCATCTAGTGTTTAAAAAGGCCATGGAAGGAAAGTATTTGAAGCCTTTGGACCCAAGGCCACCTCCAAACCCATTACCCGCCAGTTATAAGGCCAATGAATATTGTGAATACCACCAAGGGAAAGGGCATAGAACAGATGCTTGCTGGACTTTGAAAAACCGCATCCAGGATTTAGTGGATAGGGGTGACATCATTCCTCTTAAGAGTCAACCGAACATTAATACTAACCCTTTACCTAATCATTCCATCCACGCCATCACTGTGGAAGAAGAGCTGTTTGATCCTTTCAAACTTCTCTTAGAAATGAATGAAGTGTGTGTGTTGGATTTGAATGACCTTGCTGAAGAGGTCGACGCTTTAACAAGAAGAGGAAGGCAATATCAGCCACTCGACTTGGGAAAAGCCCCTACAACCTCAAATCACCCCCATAAGAAGACACCAGAACCAAAAGAAGACCCTGTCCTCTCTCAGCTTAAACAAACTCAAGCTAAGGTGTCAATTTGGGAGCTCCTTGCTTCCTCATTCCCGCACCGTCAGGCTCTCAGTGAAGCTTTGAGTCAGCTTGATACATCAGTAGACACAAGCCCAGAAGCCTTGGTGGCCATGTTGATTCAATCAACCAAGGCATTGAGTATCCGATTTTCTGATACAGACCTACCAGAAGATGGCAGCAAACACAATGATGCTCTATACATCACCATACAAACTGGGGGAAAGACTGTACCCATGGTTCTCATTGATAATGGGTCAGCCTTAAATGTATGTCCCTTGAAGGTAGCAAGCTGTCTGGGGTTGGAGGCTACAGATCTTACACCTTCTGATCAGATTGTTAGAGCATATGATAACACTCGAAGAAAATTTTGGGTGTTGCCACTCTGGAAATTGCCATCGGGCCGGTGAAAATGAGAGTGCCCTTCCAAGTCATTGATGTACCCGCGAGCTTTAATCTCCTCCTTGGAAGGCCGTGGATTCATCATATTAATGTTGTACCATCTTCATTACATCAAAAACTTAAGTTCCCTTTTGAAGGAAAAGTCATCACTATCAAAGGGGACACATGTGAAATCAATAAGAGAACCATGGATCAGTCTCTCTTTGAGGTTGTTCCTAGCGGAACCGCCATGACCTTGACTGGTTTCCATTATGATACAGTCCAATGCATTGAAGGAGAAAAACCCAAAGGGCCATTTATCTTATATGATTTTGGAGAGGTCCAAATCAATTACCTGGTGGGAATGATGTTAAGGGTAGGTCTGCTACCCGGAATGGAAATGATAAAGTCTGGGAGGAAAACACCCGTAGTACGGCCATGGGAAGAACCTGAGAATAAGGGAACCTTTGGCCTGGGGTACAAACCCACAGATGAGGAGATTGAAGAGTTTGAGCATGGAAGGAAGAAAAAGAAGAATTGGGGGGCAAGAAGCCTCAAAATGCGCCCTTATTTTAGAACTCTGAATGGTCACTTCTGCAAACCTGGAAAAGCAGTTCCTTACTGTGGTTTTCAGGAACCATTCTATTCTCCTATGATTGGAAAGAAGTTACCGGGTTTTGAGATGTTCACTGATGTTTTAGCGTTGAAGGAAGAAGAGCCAGAACTTATAATTGAACCACAAGTGGAAGATTTCATGCGGCCTAGTCTCTTTGATGAGGTTGCTATGATAACCAATGTTGAAGACAAAAGGGACTTCACAAGGCTGATCAAGACCACAGATGGACCACTAATGAACTGGTATGCCGAGGAGGGACAAGCTGCTGTAGTCAAATCTAGTCCTGTGTCGCACCCTGAACCTGAGTCTTGTACTGAGTCAAAACTCGAGTCAAACACTAAGTCAGAGTCTAGTTCTGAGTCTTTCTTAGCTTCAGGAATAGAAAACCCTGGTGTCGAATATGATGTAACTCTGGGGGATGACTCCGCCATTATTAATAAAACTGGTCAAGTTCTTGGTTACCCTGTGTCTTTTGCTTTCCAAGTATTATCTAGCAAAAATGAAATAAATGAAAAAATAATGATTGGCAAAGAAAATGAACATACATACATTGAATATGATTGTGTGAATAAGGAACAGGTTGTTGAGTGCATCAGAAGATATGTCGACTGCTTCATGTGGAAGGCGAGTGATGTCACGGGAATAGACCCAGCCATAGCAGTTCATAAGATTCCACTATACCCAGATGCAAAGCCGGTTAAGCAGAAATTGAGGAGAATGAAGCCTGAATGGTCTTTGAAAATTAAAGAGGAGGTTGCCAAGCAACTGGACAATAAGTTCATAGAACCAATTGCCTACCCTTCCTGGTTAGCAAACATCGTGCCAGTCCCGAAGAAAGATGGAAAGGTCAGGATGTGTGTTGACTATAGAGATCTGAATAAGGCCTATCCTAAGGACGATTTTCCACTGCCACACATCGATTTGCTAATTGACAGGATGGCTGGGCATATGATGGTTTCCATGACTGACCTCGCGGTTGTGTACAATCAGATCCTAGTGCACCCACCAGACAAAGAGAAGACAGCTTTCATTACAGAATGGGGCACTTTCTGCTACAGGGTTATGCCTTTTGGGTTGATAAATGCAGGGGCTACCTACCAAAGGATGGTGACAACAGTCTTTCATGACATGATTCACAAAGAAGTAGAAGTGTATGTTGATGATATGATTGTTAAGTCAAAATCTCCGGAAGAACACGTTGAAGCACTTGAGAAGTTCTTCCTTAGACTTCGCAAGTACAATTTGAAACTTAATCCTGCAAAGTGCCTATTTGGAGCAACATCAGGCTTGTTTTTGGGGTATTTGGTCAGCAAGAGAGGAATAGAGGTTGATCCAGCAAAGTCAAAGGCTATTCTGAAAATGCCTCATCCAAGAACAGAAAAGGAAATTCGAGGCTTGCTAGGTAGATTACAGTATATCAGTCGATTCATATCGCAATTGGCAGAAACTTGTGGTCCAATCTTTAAGCTACTAAGGAAAGGTGCTTCACAAGAATGGAATGAAGACTGCCAAAAGGCCTTCAACAAGATCAAAGAATACTTGTTAAATCCGCCAATTCTACAGCCTCCCAGAATGGGAAAGCCTCTGCTCTTGTATTTGTCTGTAATAGATGAAGCCATGGGTGCAATGCTAGCTCAAGAAGCCGAAAGTACAAGGGTGGAAAATGCAATTTACTACCTCAGCAAAAGGATGCTGGACTATGAGTTAAAGTATAACAAGATTGAGAAGTTGTGTTTAGCATTGTATTGGGCTTGCACAAAGTTACAACACTACTTGTCTTCTTACACTACTTGTGTCATCGCAGAACAGAGTCCCTTGAAATTCCTTATGGAGAGGACTGTTTTGGACAGCAAAATGGCTAAGTGGGTGTCAACATTGGCGGCCTTCAACTTAAAATTCATTCAAAGGAAAGCTGTGAAAGGTGGCGCGATAGCTGACCAATTAGCAGAATTACCCGTAAAAGATGAGATGCAAGAAATGGGTTTCCCT
This sequence comes from Garcia nutans, assembly GCA_947685225.1. Lineage (NCBI taxonomy): Eukaryota > Viridiplantae > Streptophyta > Magnoliopsida > Malpighiales > Euphorbiaceae > Garcia > Garcia nutans. The sequence continues at coordinate 27,278,002 of CANTUV010000044.1, forward strand.
GACGAAGACCTCTTGAATATGGAAAGAAGTGTTTGGGAGATGTATTTTGATGGGGCATCCAATTATCATGGAAATGGAATTGGGATTGTGTTCAAAACTCCTTGTGGAAAATACATTCCATTTTCAGTTAAACTTGACTTTAGCTGCACAAACAATGAAGCAGAATATGAAGCTTGTATCAATGGGCTTGAAACCGCTCTGGAATTAGGGATTAAGAACCTAAAGGTCTATGGTGATTCTATTTTAATAGTATCACAAGCTTTAAGGAAATGGAAGATAAGAGAAAAGCGTTTGGTTCCTTAACTACAACGCCTTGATCATTTGGCGCAACAATTCGATGATCTGTCCTTCGAATATCTCCCAAGAGCAAAGAATCAGTTTGCTGATGCCCTGGCTACTTTAGCTTCCATGATCAATATCAAGGAGGGGAAAGTCGTTCGACCATTAAAGGTTCAACTTCAGAAACAACCCGCCCATATAATGCATTTGGCCGATGGTAAACCATGGTTTTGGGATATCAAGAGTTATCTCAAGGATGGAAGTTATCCGGAGGGATCATCAAAGGTCGATCAGAGGGCCATAAGGCAGCTAGCCACAGGTTACGTTCTTAATGGAGATATCCTCTACAAGAGGAGTTGGAATGGGATGCACCTATGGTGCGTGAATGAAGCAGAGGCTAAGCAGATAATGGAAATGGTACATGGTGGCGAATCAGGACCACACATGTATGGGATCGCCTTAGCTCGAAAAATCGCCAATCTAGGATATTATTGGTCCACCATGAATGCAGACTGCATGGCATTTGTGCAAGAGTGCCATCAGTGTCAGATATTTGCTAAGATGCAGAAGCAACCTCCCGTTGCCCTGAATCCGATCACTTCTCCATGGCCCTTCGCTACTTGGGGAATAGATATAATTGGAAAAATACATCCAAAAACCTCAAATGGACATCAGTTTATCTTGGTAGCAGTGGATTACTTCACAAAGTGGGTTGAAGCAGCTTCCTATGCAAAATTAAACGCCAAAAAGGCAGCACAGTTTGTCCGAACCAACATCCTTTGTCGGTACGGGACGCCATTTGAGATTATCACTGATAATGGAACTCATTTCTAAGCAGAATTTGTTAAGCTCTTGAAGGATAAGAATGTCCAGCATCATAAGTCCTCTCCTTATAGACCTCAAACAAATGGAGCTGTAGAAGCAGCGAACAAGTCTATAAAGGTGATCATACAAAAAATGATCAAGGAACATAGGCGTTGGCATGAGAAGTTACCGCTGGCCTTGTGGGGATATAGAACATCAATTAGAACTCCTACTGGGGCAACCTCGTATTCACTGGTGTACGGAATGGAAGCAGTACTTCCCATTGAACTGGAAGTTCAATCGGCGAGGATAATTCAAGAAAGTCAGATAAATGAAGCTGAATGGATCAGCAATTATCATCATCAGTTGTTGGGTTTGGATGAAAAAAGACTTCAAGCTCTACATCAGATTCAAGGGTATCAGAGGCGAATGGCCGGACATTTCAACAAAAAGGTCAAAGATCGAAAGTTGGAAGAAGGTTGTTTGGTTATGAAAGAGATCAGAACACCTATTACAGATCCTCGTGGGAAGTTTTGTCCTCATTGGGCGGGACCCTACATTTTAAAGAAAATACTTTCCGGCGGAGCCGTCATCTTATCTGATTTAGATGGTCTGGAGTTCACAAACCCATGCAATCTGGATCAATTGAAGAAATATTATGTATAATCATGCATTGTAATGAACTACATTAGACCTGATTCTCGCAAACTAATTCGAGATATGTAGGCAGCTCTCCTTGAGCACGGTCTAAATTTTAATAAGAATCACTGATTCATTTTTCTTTTGCCAAGAAAAATAATAATAAATGAATAAATGAATAAATAAATAATAAAAAAGGGAAGAAAAAATCCCGCTAAGTCGAAAACCCACAAAGGGCGGCTTAGGTAATAGTGGGGTCCGCTAAGTCGAAAACCCACAAAGGGCGGCTTAGGCAAGAATGGGTAAGAGCTCGCTAAGTTGAAAATCCGAAAGGACGACTTAAGCAAAAATTAGAGCAAATAAATAAAGTAGATAATGCTTGGAAGGCAAACAAAAAGTTATTCATTAAGAATCATTCATCATTTGTTACAAAAAGTGTCATTCATCCCATGAAATATCCAACCAATCAAAAAGTCAAGTCATAACCCCAAAATGTAAAAAAAAAAAAAAAGGCAACCCAATAAAAAAACAGACAATAGAGTCAACCCTAGGGCCTAAATCCTACGCCTCCTACGTGGGGCAGAGTCTTCGGTATCTTCCTTAGTTTCGGAGCTCTCTACGATAGCTGTCTTCTCCTCGCTAAGTGGAACCACCTCCTCTCCCTCTAACTCCTGCAGCAAGGCATACCTCCTGGGTTTTTCAACGGGCCAAACTTCAGCTATAAACCAGGTTCTGTACTCCGGAGTAGGCTGAACAAGGGAAGGCTCAGCAAAAGGCCTGATCATCTGATGGTCTCTGACCCAAGTCTGTAGAACAGCTCGAATAACTCCGGGAGTAATCGGGGAAGCAATGGTAAGCCCAACAGGAAGAGGAACCCTCTGATCAATCCCCATCTGTCTGAGGACCCGAGAAGCACTGTACCATGTGCTATGAGTGAAACCAAGGAGATAGACATGGTTGTGCATTGCATTTGCCTCCAGGAAGCGAGGAACTCTATACCAAGGGACGAACCATAGCAATTCTTCTGGTCCAAGCTCAAACAACCAGATAGCCCACTTAGCCATTGAGGGAAAAGAAATCTGGATTCTCCTGGTGCGATACTGAGAAGGGTTATAAGTCAAGGCATTGGGAGCAGCAACCACTCGGAGATGGTCTCTCAGCCAAACCTGAAAAGATAGATCCTTTCCATTTACAAACAAAAAAGAGAGACAATGAAATTAGAAGAAGCAAAAGGTATGACAAAATTACCTGAAGAATGATCGGGGTGACAGTCCAGCTCTCAAACCCGAGCACAACTCTGTCAAGACTCTGAATAGTCTCAGCCAGAATCATACCACCAATGCAGTTAAGTTCTTCCATCTGCCTGACCATGGGATAAAGCTTCAAATCTCCAAAGCCGGGATCATGGTTAAAAAGAAACCCGGCTAACAGGCAGAAAACAAAAGCCCGCATTCTGTGCTTCAGTTGAACCTCATCTTCAAAGTTAGCGGTCAGGAATTCGTCAATCAAGGGAAGCTGCATCGCCTTACTCCCATCCATGATCATAGCTTGAGCTTGAGGCCTGCTAAAGTTGAAAAGTCTCTGAAAAGATCCCACATAACCAACTTGGACCTCATGCCTTACAAGAGGGGCATTGGGGTCACATCCAATGATTGAGCAAAACTCCTCAAAAAGAGGACACATTTCTTCCATTCGAGCACCAAATCTGAAAACATGAGCTTGAGGATCCCAAAATTTAATACAAGCATTCAAGAAATCCCAATCCACAGCTACACCTCTAAGGGTAGCAATGGCTTTCAGTCCATACCTTCCCATATTGATCATTTCGACATTGTGGAGGCTCTTGGTCCAGTTATGCATCACGTGGTTAAAAAGAGGATTCATTGTTGAGGGAACTAAAAAAAAAATCCTGCAATGAGAAATCTGTTTCTGGCCCGAAAATACACTCAAAATTTTGTTTTTTTCTTATACATATACTGCCCCCGACGCCTCCCCGGCGGTCCGACCGCCGGGTCGGCGGCTCGACCACCGTCCGTGGTGGTCAAACCGCCGGAATCGGCGGCTCGACCACCGCCCACGGCGGTCCGACCATGGTGGTCGACCCCCCCATGGTGGTCGACCCGCCGGACCGGCGGCTCGACCGCCGCCGAACAATTTCGATTCTCATTTTTGTTATTTTTATTTTATTTTATTTTATTTTTATCTTATTTTTATTTTATTTTATGAAATTCTTGTGTTTTGACCCTGTTTAGATTATTTTAGGTAATATTTTTGGGGTTATTTCAAGGATTTATTTTTGAAAATAGATTTCTAAAAAAAAAAGAAAACAAAAAAACATCATTCATACATATCTGCTGTTAATACTAACAAATTAGTGCAGGTTTATATTTAAGTTCAAATGACAGGCGGAAAATATGAAAAGTACAAAGTACAGAGCAAGAATAATTCAAATACTACAAATATAGTCCAAGACAAATGTGAGAATTCAGCGCCGGGCTCTCCGTCTTTGCGGCCTATTCGGTCTCTCATAAGCAGCATCAGTCCAAGCACCTGTCAGCTCATCCGAGAAAGCAGTGATCATTGCCGCCATTTCAGCAACTAGGCCCTCAGGTACCTGTAAAAAAGGACAATCGCAATCAATTTCAAGAGACTTTTATGAATCCTTTTCATGAAAAGTTCTATAAAGATATACCTGAGTGATGTGAACAAGGCTCTGATAGGGTGCAAGCTCCGCACTAATTGGCCGGGTCACCCAACCATCAGGTGCATGATAACGAACAACATATGGCAGCCTCAAGTCGGCTAAAGCAGGGTCCAATTGACCAGTAGCCGCAAGGACGGATGAGGGAGGCCTCAAGTATGATGAACTGCTACTTGCTCCAGTACGTGATGGTCCAGCCCTGAAAGTGGAAGCCCCAGCCCTGGAGGAAGAAGGTCTGTCAGCTCGCCAGCTCGAAGAGGGATCCTCTCCCGGGGTGCTGGAAGTGGGGGCTGAAGAATGGGAGGACCGATAAGGTGGCACAGAATTGAACCGTGCCCCAATCGTGGCATTAGTCGCTGAAGACAGTAGAAATCATAATCTTCCTCTTCCGGGGCAAGGGCCGATTCGAAGGGATAGCCCTCATACTGAGACGCTGAAATAGGCAGAAGCGTCAGAGATAGCATGTCTTCAGGGGGGTCCGAGGGAGATGTACGAAAGCCAGCAATCTGGAAAGTCACTCTCTCAGCGAGATAGTACCGTCGATACTCTGGATGGGGAAGTATGAATCGACGGTGAGTCAGGAACTGGGACCGCTGAAAGCTGTGATCTTGAGCAATCCACTCTGCCAACCGGCTAGACATCGCTGTAAATGCTACCTGTAAAAATTTATTATGTTAGTGAATCATTTTCTCTAATACAATAAATAAGGATGAGGAGAAAATATTTACCGAGTTCATGGAGCAGCTGTCAAAGAATGATCTCAGCTCTCTGATAGGAAGCTTCCTCTTTGGTACTACTATCCTCTCTTTATACCACCTCCAAGCAATGGGAGAAAGAGGATCTACGGGGGCAAGTGGCTCACAAAGAAAGGGGGCGACATCAGGAAAGTACTCGTAAGCCCAAGTCTGGAAAAAATGAAGAAAATATCAGAATCGGTGTATGTAAGGTGAAGGAAATGTTCTTTACATTACCTCCCAGAAGTAGTACAGGCCACATGGAGTAATGCGGGTATAGCAGAGGTCTGACATGTCATCATACAATTTACACAGCATCATGCTGGCCCAATCATATGTCTGAAGTCGTGTCAGGTCGGTTAGACTCTTCAGCATATTGAGATTCACTGCGTCCTTCCTGTTTGCTAAGAAGGAGCTAGCAAACAGGAGTATCAGGGTGAACCTGGCCACCTGATCAGCAGTAAGATTGCCTACCTCATAGCCAGTATAGATGGCTGGCGCCTGCTCTACTAACCAACTTCGTTGAATGCAGCGGGGCGCCTGATGTCGAGGATAGTCAACCCCGATCAGAGTGACCATGTCGGCTGAAGAGATGTCATGCCGCCAGTCATTGTAGTACTCCACCATCTCAACGCCGAAGGGAATCCCAGAAATGACAGAAAAGTCGGTAGGTGTCATCGTCATCTCCCCCCAGGCAAAATGGAAGGTATCAGTAGTGGGCCACCATCGCTCAGCCAACGCGCAGATCAACTCCCTATGGATATATCTGCCCGCATCTATAGTCCTCAAATGGTGGAGGAAAGCAGGTCTGATAAGATCCCCCACCGGATGACCGGCCTTAAGAATATAAGCCGGAATAGTACTCATGGGTCTCTCGGCAGTGGATATCCTAATCGCAGTGTCCTAAAAAAAAATTCATTATTGTGGATAATTTAGGGGGGAGCTTCAGGAAAATTTAAGTTCTATCCCCAGTCGGGTGTGATTTCCTAGAAGATTATTTCTAAGTTCTTTACTAGAAATAATTACTGATGGCAGAACATGGTGAAACTTGGTATTACTCTTGATTCATTACTAGTACATGTAAAGGAAAGATTCATAAAAATTTGTTTCTAAGTTCCTTACTAGAAATAAACAAAATTCCTAAGCATGCATACTAGATAAGTAAAGAGGAAGGTACTTACCTCATAGCAGTCGGTCCGAGAGTTGTGCTTCTCCTCATCAAGTAAAAGATTGCAAGGGGGGAGTGGGATCTCGAAATCTTCAAAGCCAGTGAAATCCATTGTTGAAAGAAAGTTTAAAGGAAAGGAAAGGAAAGAAGAAGGAGTGAAAGCAAATGAAAATTGATTTGAAATGAGCCTATTTATAAAGAAAAGATGAAAACGCGGGTCTTTTTATACCTTGCTCAAAATTCTCATTTCTAACGACCACTGTGCTCCATAAATCATTTTTATGGACCCTAGTGGGGGGCAATTGTGAACACTCGAATTTTGAGACTCGAAAAGCCGATTTTCTCAGACTGCAAAAGACCGAGATGGATCGAAGGTCCACGGTAAAGTTCACTGGAAGTATATCATCATGGTACTTGAAGTGTCCGGAGCGACGCAAGGATCACAGATAAGATCTCAGAATAATTTTTGGAAGTCCGCAGCTCCCAGAAAATCAGTTTGAACAAAAATCGGGAGATTTTTTGAGGGCTGAATCGCCAAGCTTGGCGGTCCGACCGCCGTCCGGTCCGAAATTTTGTCTATAAAAAGGCTTTCGATCCTCAGAAAAAAGGGGTTGGCTTTTGGAGCGTGTTACAGGAAGCAAGGAGCTTATTCTGAGAGAACAAGATCTGGAACTTAGAAGTGGGAAAATCATAAACAAGGTAATATCTTAATTTATTTTTGTCAATTCAAGGATACATTAAGCATTCCACTTTCTTCTTAATTTCTTTTTAGTCATAGACCTAATCATTTTAGGTCTAAGGCCTGATTAACTAATCAATCAAAACTTCGACATTAAGTCACGAATCAATTAATTTTTGGGGCATGGAGCCTAAATTGCATTCTTTTTGGTACCAAGTACCCAAATTTAATCAAATTTAGCACCAAGTGCTCAAAATCACACAATTTTTGGCAAAAAGCCCGATAATGCACAAAGCATACACACACACATGCATAAATGCATAATTGCCTTTAAATAGGCTTTTCCGAACTACATGGGCTTTGATCTCTCATAAAAATGAGAGTATGTAGGCATATTTGGGATTCACCCCAAATAGCAAGTCCACAATTTATCAACCATCTCTTCTTCTTCCTTTCTATTTTTCTTTTGAATTCATTTCTTATTTGGCAAATTAATCAAATACATGACATAGTCCCCGAATCCTCCTTGGGTTCGTAGATTAGAAGCCTTTACATTGGATGCGTTAATTGGAGTCAGACAAGGGTTTTCTTAGCTTTTCCCTTCGGACAAAATAAACTGAGTGGCGACTCCCGACAACAAGTGAACGTTCTGCCGAATCCTTTTCGGGTGGAAATCGAGGTTCACAAGTTGATTTGGCTACTTCTTCAAGATTAGTGATGACTACTAGCATGAATATGTTTTTATTATATTTTGATATTACATATATTATATTATGTTTTTGGTATATATATTGTAAATTATAATGGAAGTTTTGGATAAATGTTATATTATGGATTTTATATGTGTTTTTGGATAAACAAATATACATGTATAAATCTTTTGTGAAATTTGGAGGAATTGGGGAGTATGGATGAAATGGTGATTTGATATTTATTGGGAGTGTTATCTTATGCAGATTGTGTTGTTTGTTGAATTTGGGAATGTCCAAATTACAGATAAAACTCTGGTGAATATTTCCTAGAGATTTTTATGAAAAATTTTTATTTTAGTATCTATAATTTATGATAATATTTTAGTTTTTATTTAAATATACATTTTAAGTATTTAAGATTTTAAATTTGAAAAGTGAAATTTTTTTATTAAATCGGACTGTGATATTTTTGTATTGTATATGCATATTTTACATATACTGAGTGTATGTATTGTACGTATATAGGATATAAGGGTGTTACATTTTTCTTCTGAACTGGGACTACATTTGCTAGTCACAATGGATATGTTATGGCTTTAATAAACTTATTAGCCAACAATTTCTCTAATTCTTCTTTGATTGCCAAGGACCATTGGGGTTTTAATCTTCTGAGCTTTTACTCGACTGGCTTCACATATTGTAAGTCAGAATCTTATGGACTATTACATCTAGATCAATCCCTATCATGTCCTTTGCTTCCCAAGCAAAATAGTCAAATAATTCCTTCAACAGTTGTTCCAAACCCCATTTATCTTGGTAAGATGATGCAATGTATGTGGCTTTTAGGCTTTCATTGGTGCTAAGGTTTATTAACTCTTTTTCTTATTTTATTTTATATTTTTATATTTTTATTGTTTGAGTCAATAGAAGACCCTTTATTGAAGATAAAATTGTCTAATACAATTTGATAATCAAAAGGAAAATTATAGGGAAATTTATACTAGGAATCAAAGGACTTAGGCATTAGAAAAGACTCTGATTGGGACAAAGACTCTGGCTAGGACTCTATTACTAGCTTTATTTTGGGACTTAACAGGGAATCTAACTCTGACTCTATCCCTATGGAATCTAACTCGACTGGACTTGACCCTGGATGACTTTGACTCTCTATCTTGCCATTCTTCTTATAAGACCAGTTTATAAGGCGATGCAGGGATGGCTATCTTCTTTGGTTGGATAGGAAAAGGGATGATATCTCAAACATCTATCAAATCTTGGATCATGTGCTATAAGCTAAGACACATGTCTATCTTGTGCCTATTTCTCTAGTGGTAGGCATAGTATTCATTCTGTAATATCCTCATTTATGCCCTAGAAGTTTTGCATATTGTTGTTGTTGTTATTGTTATATATTGGATTGAATATATGTGTTAAATTGTAAGAGAAAAGAAATTGAGAAGAGAAAGTATATGTATATGTATTTTGGGAAGAAATAGGGTTTAGAGACAAATTTATATGTTGTGTATATGTTAATATATATGACATATAAAGTGGTCAAAAGGCTTGGACAATGCAAGAGAAGATATTTATTTGAGATTGGTAAATTACTTAATTGGGCACATATAAGACAAAAAGATAATTATGTGAATAAGGGCACTTTGGTAATTGCTTGGATAAAATCACATGGTGGATATTTAAAGAAGGTTTGACTTGTGTTTTCTTCATTATTTCTTCTTCTTCTTCTTGTTGATGGCCGGCCCTCCATAGCCAAAGAGAAAGAAAGAGACAAGTGATGGTTTTGATGATTTCAAGCTTAAATTGAAGAAAGATTAAGTGTTCAAGTGTTGATTTAAGAAGTTTTTAACTAAGGTAAGATCTTTTCTCTAATTTCTTCAATTCTTTTGAAGTGGTATGATTAAGTTGCTTATGGTATGATTGTAAGTATTGATTTTGCTTGATAGATGAGAAGTTGGGTTGGTGTTGGTGATGGAAGAGTAAGATTGGTGTTTAGTGAAATTGTTTCTGTTTTAGGATTAGTAATGGCTGTGACTTGTATGATTTTTAATTAATTTTAGAAAAATGTTCTTGAAGTGAATTTTTGATATGTTGTGCCTCTATGAGTCTAGAATGACTGAAAAATATTTTGATTCGATTTTGGAATGGTTATGAGTTTAGAAAGATTATTTTCATTAGACCTGTTCCAGCAAGTACCTTAACTGGGACAGCTATATTTCGGGATTTTTAATAAAATGTAGAAAAATCATATCCAATCGAATTTTGGATATGTTGTTGCTTAGTGAGTTTAGTATTTGAGAAAAATAATTTGGAATCACGTTGATTGAATTTGATTTATGGAATTCACAAAGTTCAGAACTGCTGCCAGGATGCAGGGCAATTGGGGCAGTCTGGTTAGGTGAACTATTTGACCAAGATTTTGTGTTCAGTTTGATCTGAAATTTTAAAGGGATGATTTTAAGATAAAAAACTAAATTCTGTAAAAAATTTTAGAATTTTTAGTCAAGTAGATTATTTTATACAATTTTTCAAAATAAGGATAAAATGGAGTTTAAAAACCAGAATGTACTATTTATGGTTAGGGTTTTAATTCTTTGTTCTTCTTGCATTGCTTTGGTTCTCCAAAGGTAGGTTGGTCCTTAAACCTAACCCTAAACACTTTAAACACACTTGAATCAATGAATGTTATAATCAATTGTTCTTTGCCCTAATTGCATTGTTGAGATTGAACAATGTTATGTTGTGCATTGTGAATGGTAATGTGTTTCATGAGTAATGTGGAATGAAATGTTGATATTTATGAATGATGCTATGTGAAATATAATGTGATCATGGATGAGATATATATATATATATATATATACTTGAATAATGAGATGTTATATTGTGAAATGAAATGTGAAGCCATTGTTATTGGCTAAGATGATGTAATTGAAAGAAAGAAGGCATGTTTGCCTAAATGTGATGAGAATTGAGAATGGAAATGAATTGTTTGTTTAATATGTTATTCAGTTTCAGAGTTCTGGATTTGGGTGGCATGCCTAAGAAATGATGAAAGGTAACAGTCTTGCCGGGTTGAGGACCTCCTCATAGGTGTTGAGTTGATGGTCCAAGAGACTGGGTCTGTTACACTATGAGATATATGATTTGTAACAGTCTTGCCGGGTTGAGGATCTCCTCATATGTGTTGAGTTGATGATCCAAGAGACTGGGTCTGTTACACTATCCATGGATAGAGATACATGTATATACATTGCCTACGGGCGTGATTATTGTGACTATGAACCAAAGCAGTAACTCTGAACTCTGAATATCGTATTAAATACTTGTTGGGCCCATAGGTGTCAAGGTTATATGAATGTCCTAAATAATGTTATGAGTTTAATGAAATGAGATGTTGGTTATGGAGTATGATTGATTAATGTTGAATGTGAAAAGATGTTGAAATGTGGTATGCTCATATGACTATGATTTGTGAAATGCATAATTGTGTGGTTAACTTTATATTTATGATGTTGATCTTATCAATAACATATGTGGCATTGCATTTCATTAAAGCATACCGTTAGCATGTTTTATCTTACTAAGCCGTTGGCTTAGCGCGATAGTGTTTAATCGCGCAGGTAGTAGAGTGGATAGAGTTGAACCCGAGAGTTCATCAAGACCTAGTGAGAGTAGACCTTGAAGAATCCATTTTGGGAGCTTAAAGATCAGAGCAGACTTGCCAATCATGTATAAATTTTATGTGTTGTAAAACTTGAGTTTTGATGTATATGAATTTGTAAATATGTAAATATTTTATAACTTCCGCTGTGTAATATTTAAATATGGGGGTTGTCACAAAACCTTTATTTTATGTTGTACTAGAAGTGTAAATCTTTTTTGCAGGTTGTAGTTGAGGTTACAAGGGGGATTTATTGGGAGTGTATTGAGAATGATTTTGTTTGCATTGGTTTGTGTAAAATGTTTTTGAAAATAAGAAAAAAATCGGTTTTGTCGACACTTGGGACTCAATTTTTAGGCGAAACTATGGCAAAAATTTTGTAAAAATCGGAACTAAAATTTGACTAAGTAAAATTGGTAGCAACATTAGGTTAGTGTGGCGCCTCTACTCAGCTTACATATGTAGGTTGGGAAGGGGTGTTACACATTCTCTTTGTATCCCCTTAGTAGAGGATGTGGAGGAGGGACTGGTTTCAGGGGTTTGATCAACTAAATTTTCACAACTTTGTATAAGATCTTGCTAAGTAGTACCCTTATAGCTACAAATTCCATCTTCCTCTTATCTCTAACTTTCGCAATGTTTTGCATTAGTATGGGGATATCCTTTGCCAACTCCTGGTGATTCTAGGTTGGGTTAATTGGTGCAGTTGGAATACTTTTGACCCCAGCTAGTTGGGTGGTCAGGGTAGTAACTGTAACACCCCTTGACAATCATATTAAGAATTATCAAGAGATTTCAACAATGCATATTTATGTTTCACTCAATATTTAGCAATTACTAAAGACAATATTAATAAAAATTCCAGTAGAGTCTTCCCTATAATTTGACACTGCCAACATTTTCACCAAACAAAACACAACCTGCAAAAGAACAACTAAAATTTTCAAAAATTAAACCAAACTCCAATAACTCTAATAAATTAAATATAAACCATAATTTCAAATAAAATATCATAAACCAGTTTCAATCCATTTGTATATATAAAAAAAAATACAGTACTAAAATTTATAATCATAAATTAAAAATTATATCTTCAAACTCTATACATATAAACTAATAATCTATCCTCTCCTAACAATTTCTACAATCTTCCAATAAACCAAAATAAATTATATAATATAAACACAATTCTTATTTATAATATTTATAAGGAGCTTCATATATTCTGCAGCTAATCTCTGAAACATTTATTCACTACCTCAATGCTTTATTCTGATCCAACTTACCTGTGTGTAGCTCTTAGTGGTACTTGTATACACATATTTTTCTACTTAATATTGAAGTAAGTAATTGCAATAATAAAGTACTAAATCTCATATTTTAAAAATAAATCAGTAAATTAAAAATTCCAATCAAACTTATTTTAGTATTTAAAAGTTTCTAATATAATTTAGATTATATAATATAATCTCGTAGCAAATATGTTTTAAAATATTTATGTGGTTAATATAATTTGTACTCCCATATTTCAATTCCAATTTAATTATGTAAGGTATAACTATATTATATTTGTTTATCAAACATTGTAATTATCAACTTTGCAATTTGTAAAATTTATATTTTCCACTTACCACTTATATTTTTTGTTTATAATTTCTGATACAACTCTTAATAATGTCCATATTACATTTCTCAAATTTTCAGTAGAAGTCACTTATCAATTTAACACTATAGCCATTTCCATTCAAATAACACATTAAACACTTTCATTATGTCTAATACAATTAAACTTTCAGTCAAATTTCAATAAATCTCATTATCTAACATAATTTGCTATAAACATTCATTATATTTATTTTATATATTTTAATCAGTTTTATATATTTTTGCACTTTTGCCCTCGTATACTTGGTATCAAACCCTAGATTCGGATAATAGTCCACTAATGGCATGTAAATGCCTACTGTAGAGAATATGACCAATAGCCCAGTGATGACATGAGTGCCCATTATCATTGGTAAAACAAAGTGTCTACTGATGACGTAAAGTGTCCACTAATACTATAGACGTCTACCCTCTGGCTAGCTATTCAATCTAATAATTGGGTTTAGCACAAGTACAATAGGGTAATTCACTTATTTCATTATTCCAAACAATTTCACAATTATAATGTTAATTTTAAATATAAAAAATTCTTCTTTACTAATTATCATTTTTCCACTTTAGCAATACAATAAAATAGTCTTATATTTCAGTTAATTCTAAATATAATTCGTAAATTATCTTTTAATTACAATGACATTACTTTTAAGTATATTACATGTAACACCCTTATACCCATATATGTACAATACACATACCATATATATGTAAAGTACATATATAGAATACAAGGATGATATGATAATTTACTGTATAATCATCTTTTCCAAACTATATTAAGTTAAAATATAATTAAATAAATTTATAAATAAAAATCTCTGGAAAAAAAATTCGTCAGATTTTTATTTGTATTTTAATCAAAAAATGCCAACCTACATAATACTCACACTCCCAAATATTTACTGATCGATGCTCCATATTCTCCAAAAATATTCAACATACATTATATACAAATATTACAAATTTGTAACATTTAGCCCAAAGACTTTTAAAATTTACGTTATTTTCACATATATAATCATATTACACAAAATTATATTAAGTTTCACAAAATAAAATATTTACATGACAACAGCTCTGGTCTCGTGTCAGTAACAAAATCTTCCAGTATATCCTCGAAACCCTAGTCCTGCTCAGCTCTAGCAGTGCTCCCTATCTCAACCATGTCACCTGTGTGATAAACAAACCGAGCTAAGCAAACAACCTAGTGGTACATCTTTGATACTAAAATAGCTTAAAAATAAAGCAATATGGACCTATTTTCCAAAATAACATAAATGATGTCTTTTATGCACATACATTTATATGTATTTCATCAAAACATTATTTGACCCAAATAACCTTGTATAGTATACTTGTTCCAGAGATATTATCATGTCCTATTACAACATCAGGGATCTAAGTGTCACATCTATCACCTGTTGAGATCTCTGTGTCTAACCCCAAAAGCAAATATCATCAATGGTGAAACCCAGTGTTTAGCCCGAGGGCAAGTAATAGTGATTCCCAGTATCTAGCCTAAAGGCAAATAATAGTCACTCCCAACATCTAACCTGAAGGAAAATCATATCAATAGCACTAACAAGAATTCTCTGGAATAAGATACTATATAAGGTGACACACACATCATTTTACATTTTCATAATCAATTTTCTATCAGACAATTCCATTTACTCTTTTCCTTTTGTAATTTTTCCACCATTTTATTACATTTCTATATAGTTTCATAATCATGTATGAATTTCATCACAATCAATCACATTTCTTATAACTTCTAGTCACATTACAATGTGACATTCTTTCTCACATTTATTATGCATTTATTACACTTTTCACAACTTTCTCATAACATGTACTATTTCCATAATTCAATGGCTCAACATATTACCATTTATGCATTTCTCACTTAATTATACGAAAACAATGCACTCAATATATGAATGTCATGAACAAATTAGCTTAGCACATTTTCAAAACCATAATGTGCTAAGCCAAACGAAATGCAATTCAAACATAGAGATTCAAAGTATGTACAAACCTTTACTCAATCAACTTCCAAGCTAAATGCATTCCTTTCCCTTCACTTTTCCTATGCGTCCTTTACCACTTAAGTTGGGCAAATATTATCTACTCAATGAATAATCACATATTGAATTTAAATATATTAATATCACATTTTTATGTATTTTAGCTAATAAAATTTAATTTAACACATTTCCTTTAAATTTCCATTTCCTTGCCCTAATGCACTTTAACTTTGGACTTCCATATTAATCAATTCCATATTACATTCTAAGTTAATTTCTATCATTAAAATCATAATTCTATTCACTTTAATAATTTAAACTTTAAATTCCATAATTCTATCAAATCTTCCAAAGTTTTTCCCTAATATACTTTAATTCTAGAAAACCTTTCTAATCAATTTCTAAGTGAGTTTTAAGTCTATTTCCATCATTATAACCATATTATAATATGTTTTAAACAATTAAACACAATTTATATAAATTCTTTAACATAATTATTCCAAAAAAACTAAACTCATCACTGCCTCCTTCAATCTTCTGTCAAACCTTTTTGTTTCAACAATTTAACTACAAAATTCTTGTCTCTACATCAAATTAATATCCTCTATACCCATTTAGATAATTATCTCATCCTCCATCAAAAACCAAATTTATACATAATCTAATAGCTAGAGAAAAACTAATAAATAGCAAAGAAATCATACCTTTTTCTAGCAATTTCCTTAAAACCTCCTTAATTCCTTGAAAATTCTTATGGTATTTGATGGAAGGAAGAAGGAAATTTCCTCCTTGCCTATCTATAGAGGGCCGGCCAACATGAAGAAGAAAGGAAGAAGATGAAGTTTGAAATTTTGACTTTTCTTCTTCTTTGAAATTTCTATCCATATATATAAAGTATTTTAATATTTAATTTTTTAATTTTTAATTTTTTTAAAATTCAATTTTTTATCTTCCATCCAAAAATATTTTAATTTTGAATTTTTTTACCTTTTTAACTTTTACTATTCTACATTTGACTTTTACTTTTTACATTTTGACTTTATATATTATATATATTCAACATATATTTTACATATGCATTTTATATTTTTTATCTTCCAACACATTAATTAATCCTCTATATTATTTATTTAATTTTATTTTAATTAAAATTTGGGTGTTGCATTACAAGTAAACACAAATATATTGTCAATGTTTCTATTTGTCATCCACTCATTTCTTATTACACATTTATTTATTTGATTTCCTTTTTTGGTTTATATTACACATCTTTATAAAGTTTATCTATTATGGACAATTCTTTCAATGGACAATTCTTTCAATTTCACTCGTCTTGTATATTAAATATATATATATTTTAGAATAAATTGTCTAACTTTTTTTATATTAATTTTTAACTTTTCAACATACACTTCACATTCTTTAATTATGTCTTCTTAATCTCATGTTTCACATTCTATTTATGGTAATCAAGTTCTATACAGAAACTCCAATTTTTCTTATGTAACTCTTTCTAGCTATATGAATTCCACCCATTATTAACTTCATTCCAAAAGTGTATATTCTATGTATACACTATGTACATCCTACATATATACATATTCTATAATTTATACATTTCCATTAAAAATTTTATCATTTCCTTCTTATATGCTATTTAATCTCTTTATGCAATTAATTCAATCTTTCCTTAAAATCTCACTTCACTTAATGGCAATAACAATAAAATATATTAATTTTGATCCTCACTGGGTTTTCCTTTCATATAATCATTCCTTTTTCTCTAATATTATCAATCAATAAAATTTAACTCACCAAACACTTCGATAAACAATCTAATAATTATCTTTAATTGTCCAATAGTGTTACTGTCAGGTATACAATAGATATACAGTTTGTATATTTAAACATTATTTACAATATTTAACTATCACAACTTATTTAATTCCTTCATTTCTCCATTTCTTTTTTTTTTCATTAACTCTCTTCTAACTATTCCAAGTCATTGGTGATCAATCATTTTATCAATTATCCTACTCTAAGTATCAAGTTTTACTTGCTTCCACAAATATGTCATAAAAATTTGCTAATCTTATACAATTAATACTTGCTCATTCTCAAATTAAACTCTCATTTTGAATGTTCAAATACCTTTTCTAACAAATTTCCTCAAGTCCTTTTCTCTTTCTAAGTTATTACTATTCAATGTTTTAATCTTCCATTAACTTCCTTACAAACAAACTTTCATCAATTATATACATTTTCTATGATTTAATCTATAATGCACTCCTAATTAAACTAAATTAAACAAAAGAATAATGCCCAAAATTTCAAGAACACTATTGAATTCAAACATAAACCTCTATATGCAAATCAATTAAACATAATTCAATACACTTATACTATCTTCAATTAAGCTTAATACTAATCTTTTTCCTTCTCATCATTGATTTTCCCACTACAATTCTCCTTTATGTACACTTTAACAGTATAATTTAACAAATTCTATCACTATTGATTCTACACATAATTCATCTAAACCAAGATTATCAAGTATAGTTCAAATAAACATTTCCATAAATATTTTCCTTTCATAATCAATTAAATCAACATTTAAATAACACCAAGTTGCTTTTAACCATATTTATAAAGAATATATATTTTCTTTTCTATTTTTCAAATCTTCCATAATTCAATAATTTAACATATCCTCAATTAAAAAATTCCTTTAAACATGATTTTGAATTAATTACCTAACAAATACACTTCCAAATACCATAAATATTATCATACTTCAAAGATAGAAAATTCCATAACCCTAAAATTCTTCATAACCTAAACTTTCTCAAAACCCTAAATTCAACATAATTCTAAATTAAATACTTTGTAAATTCAAAAACTATTTTTAAACTTAGTTTTTGTTTAACAACCACATAAACACACTTTTTTTAATCAATTATGAACTCTCAATCATTTGTTTCATGAACTAGTTCCATTCTTACTCTTAAACCCTAAATTTGCCAAAACTTAATTCTACACTTTTATGAATCAAAAATCATTCTAACCATAATTTTAGGTTAACAATTTTACAAATACACTTATTTCCATCCATTTATGAATTTATAACAAATTATTTCATTAACTAGTTCAATATCCAACTCTAAAACCTAAACTTGCCTTAACCCTAAATTGAATCTTTCATGAAACAAAAAATGTTTTAAATATAATTTTAAGCTAAAAACTATACATATACACTTCAAATCATTCAAAAATGGATTTAAATAAAATTTCTCTTCACATAATTCCATATTCCATTTTTCTCTCTCTGTAAATACAATTAATAAATTTCACCACAAAATTTCAATTAAAGTAGTGTAATTAGCTTTGATAATTTATGAAAATCAAATGAAAACAAAAGAATAGAAAATCATGAATAAACGAGCATAAATTTCTTTACAAAGTAACACTTTTTCTCTCTTCCTCAATTTTTTCTCAGATATTTGGTGTTGATTTTTGTATTTCTAATCTATTTTAAGGGTTTGGTGTAGGAAGAAGAATATGTTTTTAGTTACATATATATATTGTTAGGGTTTTGATCATATAAGGTGTGCTCACCACAACTTTGGTGCACACACTTTCTTAATTCATAATTAAATCTAACTTTTAATTTCATAAAACTATAAAGATAATTTATATCTATATTTCACATCCTAATTCCAATAAAATCCGATTCTAGGGTCAAAAGGGCATTTCTATAAAGTTTTATAGTTTAAAGAGACTTTTTTAAAAATATTTATATTGTCCATATTCGGATTTAATTTTTCACTTATTAGGGCTTAATTAACCTCATTACTACCAATTTTAAACTTAAACCACACATAATATCATCATCATTCTGATATACACACACACACACACATATATATATATATATATTTAGTATGGCAAATTATCGCTTAAATTTTCTAAGTATTATAGTAAGGGCACCAACATGATCTCCCAATTTCTTGAAAAGGTTAGCAATGCATTCCTGTTGGATGATAAGGGCAGCTTGAAATTCATTTTGTTGCTTCCTAATGAGACTATTGAGGTATGTCGATTGAGTGACAAGAGCTATATAAAAATTTTCTTCTTGATTCTCAAAGATGTCAATAAGAGTCTATTGAAAGCCAACTTCTTATTCTTGGAGGAAAGCCTCAGCTGGGGGTTTGGGTTTGGCATTCTAAGCTATTTGTACCTAAAAATGAGAGAAGCATAATGGTTTTAAAAAAAGGAGGAAAGAGAAAGACTTAGTGTAAGCAAGTATGGGTCATACAAAAATTTAATGGTGTATCATAGATTGGACTTCCCCTAAAATGGATTATCACTGGCTAGCTAGATGGGTGTCTAAATTCTGAAGCAAGGTACTAAGAGATGTCCTTACATGACTAGACATGCTATGTTTCCTAAAAAAAAGGATAGGGATAGTATGTTTGGACCATATACAACTTGAAGAAAATGGGATGGCTTTTGAAAAGGCTGGCAATGTTTAAGTGGATATGGAATCTATGAGTACATGGGAGTATCATTTAAAGGGAATTTTCACACAATGTAGGATACCCTAAGTTTTGTTTTTGTGCAGGCCTGTTAAAGGTTTAAATGCAATATACATGGATACATTGGAAAAAGGTTTCACGTGATTATGTAAAAAGGCTTTATTATGGCACATGACGTAAGGTTAAACATTAAGGTCACTACATGAAAGGGTTAAGGGTGGCTTAGTCAAAAGGGTCCCATCTCACTAGAGTAGATATATACATAACTACATGATAGGTAAGGAATTTGGCATGGGTTTAACAATATGTGTATACTTGTTATACCCTAAAAAAGGATTTGAGAATTCATCGTGGGTGGGATTACTCTTACTATCCCCTAACATACCTAAGGAAGGTTGCCAGGTATATGCTATTGTAATATCCATAATTTTTAAATACAATCAGATAATTAATATGGAGGGTAATTAGAGAATGATGGAAGGTTAATGTATATAGTCTATACTTAATATATATGCAAGATATATATAAAGTATACATTTTACTAAATGATAAAAGTAAAAACAAAAAAGAGTAAAAGCCAAAAGTTAAAAAAGTAGAAAGTTTAAAAATAAAATAAAACGAAATGGAAATATTTTTGAATGAAAGATGG
Source organism: Garcia nutans (assembly GCA_947685225.1). Lineage (NCBI taxonomy): Eukaryota > Viridiplantae > Streptophyta > Magnoliopsida > Malpighiales > Euphorbiaceae > Garcia > Garcia nutans. The sequence goes on from CANTUV010000044.1 coordinate 27,298,250, forward strand.
AAAATATCTTAATTATTAAGTAATTAATGAAATAAATATATGGATAGGAATGGAAGAAGGAAATTAAAAAGAAAATCAAAAAGTCTACTTCTTCTTCTTCTCTTATTCTTGGCCAATTTTGTAGAGAAAGGGAGAGATATTTTATACTTCATCATCTACACCCAATCTCATTAAAAATTAAAGTATTTCAAGTTGGCTTTGAACAAAACTTAAGATTTTCAAGTAAGCTCTTTCTCCTTTAACTTTGTTTTCTTTAATTGTAAGAGTATGTATAACTAGGTTAGTGAGATAAAGTTGATCTATATTGTTAAATTGATAGTAATGAAGTTAATCTAATGCATATATAATGATTTAGTATTTAATTGGTTAAAGAGAGCTTGATTGGTTAAGTTAGGTTTTATGGGATTAATATGTGAAATTAGGTGTGAGCGGTGATTTTTTGATAAAATGGAGTCACCACCCAGATGGGCTGAGAAAAAAAAATGGGTGGATGACTCAATTCCTAAGGAATCCCCAACCCCCTAATGGGTTCAAAAATTTGGGGATGCATGGGAAAGGTGGGAATGACCCAACACCATCACAGTGCGAGGTTCATTGGAACCGGCCTCCTTTTTAGGTCTAAATATTATTAAATCCTTAAAGATTATGGCATTATCCATATTACATACAATTTTAAAAGAAAAAAAAATCCATCACTTTTATTGAAGTAAAAACAAACAAAAAATAGGCACCCATCCAAGGATGGAAATATGCCTTTACAATGTCCAAGTCTATAAAAATAAATACAATAGGACATCCACCAATTAGTGGAAACATGTCCCTTACATTAATCCTTAAAAAAAATAAAAGAAATAAATTAAATAAATAAGGCAGCTACAAAGTGAAAAACACGCCTTTTACAACTCCAAATAAATAATTAACCAATTAAACCATTAAAACATAACAATTAAAAATGAAACATTCATTATAAACCAAATAAAATGAATCATCCACCATAAAAGCATATAACAAACTAAATGATTAAAATTAGGGTTTAAATTATTAAATATACAAAATTAGGGTTTAAACCTTACATTAGGGCTTGTAAGATTTTAAATGCAAAATTAGGTTTTTTGGGATGGAAAACAAAGGTTTGGTTTGGAAATTAGGGTTTTAATGCTTTAAATTGGAAATTAGGGTTTTAGTTTTAAAATTAGGGTTTTGAGGTTAGTGTTTGGGAAATTAAGATTTTGGTATTTGGAATTACAGTTTTTAATGAATTAGGGTTTTGGTTTCAGAAAATAAAATTAGGGTTTTGATATTTTAAAAAATAGATTAGAGTTTTGGTTTAAGAAAATAGAATTAGGGTTTTGATATTTAGGAAACCAGATTAGGATTTTGATTTAAGAAAGTAGAATTAGGGTTTTGATATTTTGGAAAATAGATTAAGGTTTGGTTATCTCGAAAAATAGATTAAGACTGGGTATGTAAGATTCTAGATACTAGGGTTTTGGGAAATGGGGCTTAAGATTTTACAAATTAGGGTCTGGATATTGAGGTTCTAGATACTAGGGTTTTATAGATTAAGTTTTAAGGCTTTGATGTGTACTGTGATTACATAAACATTGAATTCAAATTATAGTATTTAAATCAAGTAATCAAAATATTTAGGGCTACGGGTGTAACACCCCATCTTAGCCTACTTTTATAGACCAAGATGGACTGTTATCTCATGATGGTTGTGTCTTTATATTTTACTTAGCCAATTTTAAGTGCAGATTTTACAGAAATTTTGCCAGAGTTTCCCCTATAATTGGTGGTCCCAAGTGTCGCCAAAACTGATTTTTCTTATTTTTGAAAAACATTTTGTTTCACAATTCAACTCAAGTACACTCCCAATAATCCACCCTTATAACCTCAACTACAATCCTGCAAGAAAAGTTCACACTTCTATATCCACAATCCAATTCAATTCAAAACCATACAGTTATTATACATTACTAGATTCACATGCTACATCAAGTTATCTCTTTGTATTGCTCAAATAAGTACATGCCAGTTTCTAACACCAAAATACAAAATAAAGAGCACCACCTAAGTTTGTTGATGACCGATGGATCGCAGGACTCTTCTGCTCGCTACTGGCTCCTTGCTAATAACCTACGAGTTTAGAAGAAACTAAACTCGCTAAGCATTGCTTAGTGGGTACTTTAACTAATTACGGAAAATAATTATAAAAGCATAATGCACTTTAAAAAAATCAATGAGTCTTATTGAAAAATAATATCACAGTAAAAACAATCCATACATGTCATATATTCAGTTATTATCATTTTATCAATTCGCTCCACAAGGTAATTTGGTAGACTAATGTATGGTAAGGAACTAACTGAAACAACTGTATATATATTCTGTGGCTGTGGCCCTAAAAAAATTCCGGACCAAGCCCTATGGAATCTGTGGCCGAAGCCCTCGGACCGGAGTCCTATATAACTCGGGCGATTGCCCTATATAACTCGGACCGAAGTCCTATATAGTTCGGGTCGTCACCCTATATAACTCGGACCAAAGTCCTATATTAAAGCAGCACTGCATATAGTATGATATATCATACCCTTACCGTACTCAGTACTGTCCCAGATACCAAGTGGAGCCAAAATTCTCATACCATTTCTTAATCGAATATGCATTATACAATTATCGACTTATGGTTCTTATAATATTTCAACATGAAATATCATATTTTATCATTTTAATAACATACTATACTCATTTATATTCATAAGGAATCAATTGGATTACTTTTGAAAAATGACCAAATGAATATTAGCAAAATGACCATATGAATAGTAAATTCTGGTTTTGGACTCAACTCGATCCTTATTTTGAAAACTCGTATAAAATAATCCACTTGAGTAAAAAATCTAAAATTTTTACAGAATTTATTTTTACATGTTAAAATCATTCCTTTAAAATTTCAGATCAAAATGGACACAAAATCTTGGTCAAATAGTTCACCCAACCAGACTGCTCCAGTTGCCCTGCATCCTGGCAGCAGTTTTGAATTTTATAAATTCCGTAAATTAAATTCAATCAATGTGGTTCCAAATTATTTTTCTCAAATACTAGACTTATTAAACAACAACATATCCAAAATTCAACTCAATATAATTTTTCTATATTTAATTAAAAATCATACAAGTCACAGAAGTTTACTAATTGTAAAACAGAAAAATTTTCAAAAAGGAGTTCAATGGTTAAAGTACCAAACCTTGCTTTTCCTTGCTCTTCTTATCTATTTCACTTCCTTTCCTCTCTAATCTCCTTGATTTCCTATGAATTTAATATGTCACATATGTAAGAACAAACCCTAGATATGAACATGATGCTGCCTTATGATTTTCTAACAATCCTTTACTTATTCTTACTAATAATCACCATTTTCATCATTTCCTTTAAGTAGTTTATCATTTTTCACCATAATCATCAACTTACTAATTCTTTCCCAACATGAACATAATATCAAATCTTCCTAAACATAGCCTAATACCTAATTCTAATGAAAGAATAAGACTTAGGATGGTATCTTACCTTATTTCCTATTGAATTTCATTTGAGAAATGGCTTGGACTTGAAACTTGTCTCCTTGAAAATGGAAGGGAGGGGGAGCACGACTTAAAGAAGAAGAAAAGTGGTGATGGTGGTGTCTTTTTGATCCTTACTTGGGTTTGGATGACCATAATTAGTTATTTATAATTTAATTTACATTTAATTAATTTATTTATTTTCAATGGCCATGATTTGTCCAACACATTTGGATTTAATGGCTAGGATTTGGTTTATTTTCAATGGCCATGATTTGTCCAACACATTTGGATTTAATGGCTAGGATTTGGTTTATTTTCAATGGCCATGATTTGTCCAACACATTTGGATTTAATGGCTAGGATTTGGTTTATTTTCAATGGCCATGATTTGTCCAACACATTTGGATTTAATGGCTAGGATTTGGCCACTTGAAAGTGGCTTTTTGTTCTTTTAAATCTTGCCCCCAAAGTTATATTTAATTACAAAATCGCCCCTCCAGTGGAAATGTCCAAAATGTCCTTATCGGAAAATCGCCCGTAACTTACAAACCGTGTGTTTTCAGGAAAAATTGAAACCCACGGTTATGACCCGATTAATCTCAAGAATATTCTTCTGGGGTCGGATATGGGCACTATTAAGAACTTCCGACACTAAATTTTTAAGTTTACATAGTTGCCCCTAACTTTTGAGAAATTTCCACTTAGGTCCTTTTGATATCCCTTCCTGATCTTGCTGTCTTTCTTTATTAATATCTTTTTACTCACAACTCCAAATTAATTACTTCTTATTCCAAATGAAACTAGACATCCAGGGATATATTGTATCAAAATTTCAGTTTGATCCGAGCTATATCTGATTTTTGACAGTCCTTCGAAATCAAGCCTACTATGCTGTCCTGAGGCAGCTTGCACATTGTCTACTAAATCCATCATATCTTATTCTGTACAACTCCAAATTGGGTAATTTAAAGTTATACGTCTATCTAAGACACAAATAAACAATTAAGTCTTCTTTGATACTCTCTAATTCTGTCATTAACTTGGATGAAATTCAAGCTCAAGTTATAGGTCATGTTCTAAGCTCCTTTGTTCTAAGCCTAAATCATATCCTCTATGTCTGTTTCTTACAAATCTGGAATTCGGGATGTTACAACGGGATTTAAGTTGACTACTGGACCTAAACATCTTAACAATCTTCAAACCTTTAATGATTTTTTTTAGAAGGGAATGAATGTATTGGATATTCAACAAATTGTAAATCAAGGATGAAGGTACTATAAATTTAAACAAATTACAGGATAAAGCCAAACCTCCATTTTTTGGTTCCACCAAAGATAATAAATTGAAACAATTATAGTTTTTTGCCGGAGACTGCCTTGTTATTGCTTCTATGTTTAATTCTTTCTAAGCCATGCTAATTATTGATCGTTTGCTTGATAATTCATTTTTTGTTTTAGTATTAAACATTGTTATTTATAGGTAAACAATGACTTACACCTAAACCTAATCCACTTAATTCGAGGTTTAAATGAATTTTAGCTTGATTAGGAAATTAAATTATTGGCCAAATTGCTTCGAAATTAAGGTTCCTTTCGATTTGGCACATCCAAATCGACATAGAGCCAGCCCATGTTGATTTGGGTGTGCCAAATCGACATGAGCCTTCCAAATTGACATAAGCCATGCTCATGCGAACTTGGATCCTCTAGGCTGACATGAGCAATGGCTCAAATCACCTGGACCCATCCTGACTCAAACCATTTTAAATTTTTGGTCCGAACAAGTTAAATTAGGGTTAATTTGGGCTTTTTTAATTTAATTTGGGCCTTTTGAAACTGAAATGACCTATTTAAAGCTGTAAAAAAAGTTTAAGCCTTAAAATTGGATAAAATTTAGTGTGGCCCTCTTTAATTAGGATTGTACTAGCTTAGGACCAAAATTAATAGTCTACAGTTTGCCCCCTGCTTGAATGATCTTAAATTCATTTAGAGAGTGAAAAGCAACATGGCCTTTGAACTGATTTTAGGCAAAAATGGGTTATGGACCACAAAATGGTTTGGATTCTGGACCCAAAATGAGTTCTGAACTCAAAAAGATTTGAGTTCTAGACTCGATTTGATTTAGGCTCTATACCAGATTTGAGTTCTGGACTGGAGTTGGTTTGGGTTCTTAACCCGTTTTGAGTTTTGGACTAAAAAATGATTTGGATTCTAGACCCAAGTTAGTTTGTGTTCTAGACTCGGTCTGAGTTATGGACTCAAAAATGATTTGGGTTCTAGACCCGAGTTGGTTTGGGTTCTATACCTGGTTTGAGTTCTGAACTCAAAAATGATTTGGGTTTGGATCTGAGTTCATTTGGGTTCTGGACTCGGTTTGAGTTCTAGACTTAAAAATAATTTGGGTTCTGGATCCGAGGTGGTTTGGGTTCTGGACCAGGGATGGTTTTGGTTCTGGACCCAAATTGATTTATGGACTCGAAAAACTTTTGGGTTTTTAACCCGAGATCATTTAAGTTCTGGACCCAATTTAGTTATGGACATAAAAAATATTTGGATTATAGACCCGAGATAGTTTGGGTTCTGTATTTTGATTGAGTTTTGGACTTAAAAAATATTTGGGTTCTGGACCCGAGATGGTTTGGATTTTAGACTCGGATTGAGTTCTCGATGCAAAAAAAATTTTAGATTTTGGACCCGAGATGGTTTGGGTTCTAAACCCAAATTGAGTTCTAGACTCAAAAAATATTTTGGTTTTGGACCCGGATTGTCTGCAAAAAAAAATTGATTTTAATAGTTAGTTTTGAAAAAAAATTGCTATTTTTACCGTATCTATATACTCTTGCTCCTTGCATGAAAAAATTATTTGTAAGTAGAAAAAATATTTTTTAAACATGTAATGATAATATAACCACAATAATGAGACATGTGCTATATGAATTTTTGAAATAGAGAAAGGAAATAATAATGCAAAGCTAATTATGAATTACTAGAATTGAAGACAAAAAATATTGAAATGGATTATTGAAGACAAAAGATGAATTATTTGATCTGACAATTAAATGAATAATGTAAACCAAACTTTGACTTATCAATTATTGAAATGGATAAAAGAATTTGAATTATTTGATCTGAGCATGAATTATTTAACTATAGTGTATGTGATTTACTTTATATATATTTATATACATGATACTTGCCTCATTTTTCCATATAAATCATCATTCCCTTATAATTTTGCATTCAAAACTTCTTCATCTTCAACATTCTTACAAGTTTAAGTTTTTAAAAGCATTAATACTTCCCATAAGTGGCTGCTATTCAACATTCCTCAAGGTTTGGACACACTCAAACAATGAATTGCTTAGTTACCTCTAACCCAGCGGGGTCAAGCAAATTCTCTTTTACCCAGGATGCATCTTTACCGTAGTTCCAAAGAAAAAATACTGGTAAGTGTCATTTTGCTAAACTTTTAATTACTTATTAACGTAGAATTTCTTAGAATAATTTGTATAAAAATTATTATTGTGTGAAATTATGTATGAAAATTATATAGCAAAATTGGTAAATATTATTGTACAAAAATATGCATGAAAAATTATGTAACAAAATTGACAAATATAATTGTAAAAAAATATCCATGAAAAATTATGTAGCAAAATTGGTAAATATTATTGTACAAAAATATGTATGAAAAATTATGTAGCAAAATTGGTAAATATAATTATACAAAAATATATATGGCAACACCTATAAAAATTTGTAATAGGTAAGAAAATTTATGTAGTAAAATCTATAGAAATTAGTGAGAGAGGGAGAGAGTATGAGTGTAATTCTTATTAAAGTGCAAAAAGAAATATATGTGTACTTACCTTGACTTACCTATATTTGGATAGCATGACAGCTGTGACATTAAAGTAGGAGGAAACATTCACAAAGCCCGCAAATGGTATGATAGGGCCCCACTTGAAGTAAAAAGAATGGTCTGAGAAAGCGGCTTTGAGGACTTCATTTTGCAATTACAATCCCGGGGACACCAAATTGATAGGAGTGTGATCCAAGTACTTGCAGAGCGATGGTTGGATACTACCCATACTTTTCAATTGCTCATTGGAGAGATGATAATCGGTTCAGTTGATTTTGCCTCCATAACAAGTCTCCAATGTCATTAGACCCATGTCCCTTTAACCAGTAATATTTTAAATGAGAAAATTCGACAGTTGATCGATGTCAGGCCCCATTATAGAGGACCATACAAGATCAAATATGAGCTCATCTGAGAGTACTAGATAAAGTATACTCGACCCGTGCAAAATGAGAATGCAAAACAATATACTTGAGGATTCCTATTATATCTGTTGGGGGCAACCATTTTGGGCAGCACTGAGTATGTCATCCATTTATCGATGCTACATGCCCTTTCTAACTTAGACCATATACCTTCTTATACATGGGGAGAATCTAGCCTCACCTGTCTTTATCACAGCTTTGATGCAATTTGCAGGAACAAAAAATCCTTCATTGGTTTCATATCCATTGCCGAGGCATCACTTTCTTTAAAACTATTGATCCAAATAATGCATGTGTATAGACTTGATTTTTTTCATGTACAAGTTTGTGCGTATAAGCACAACTTGGTGAGAGTTCCTAACATTATGAGGCCGTAGGTTGGGTATCCGAGGCTAAGTTTTTGGTTATCAGGCTGCAGAGAGGTTCCCGAAAGCCACCATATTCACGCTTACTGCTTCCACATGAGCCAGTTAACCTGGGACCAAGTAAGAAAATGTTAATATTAATATTAAACTTATGATCAAAACAACTTACCTGTTTGATTTCACTGATGCACTGCACTTGCAAGACTCTCGTCGGATTATTGCTGGTCCAGTTTCTTGCAGCTGGTTTCATGGTGAGAGGGTATATAATTGGTTTCTTGGTCCTAACCAGTGAAGAGTACCAGCAGATATCCCATCATTCATGATAAACACCATATCTATGCCATAGCCTTATTGGAGTCGAGCTCACAATGGCTTCGATATTTAGGATATTTTGCTTTCACCTAATTTGTCATAAGTCCAATTTATTTGGGACCAGCTGCTAATTTTTAAAGTTTCATCTATTGGCATTCAAGGGCTTCCTCGGGGTAAAGAAGAATAAATAGGAGGAGAGGAAGGAGAGGAAGAAGAATATAAAGAGGAAAATGAAGACAAGGAGGAGGAGAGTGAGCCTTCTTCCCATTCATGTGGTAATTATGATGGTGGCACTTCTCAGGTAAACACTTATCATTTTGTCATTACAACTATTTTTTTCTTAATTTGCTCTGACTATCTTTATGATTATCTGCTGGTTCCTCTGGCCATGGAGTTGTCCCTCTATATGATACTCCTATACAATGGCAATTCTCTCCATTTGCACCTTCTTTTTAGCTAGATGCTCCATCTTATCCACAAGGCTTCAATTTTAGTTACCTAGTTTGTCATCCTATTTCATAATGATATATGCTTTTATGTATGTATGTATGAAAATATATGAACTTAACCTTTTCTTGTCTGGCTCATAGCAGATGCTCGAGGAGCAGAACAGAAAGCTGCAGGAATAGTTAACAACTAGTCGCCAACATGCTGACCATTTTGAAGGATTATACCATTAGGAGGCAACAAACTTCTGGGACTTTCGGTTTCGAGGCATGAGGGATCCGAATGCTTCTTCTTCAAGGGGGGTTCTAGACTGATGTCCATGACATGCCTCTTTCTTTCTCAAGTGATGATTATTATAGAATCGATTCTCAGGGCAATAGGGGCTCGGGCGTTTCCTCGTCGAGTGGACTTTGGACATTATGCCTCCTCCTCCAACAAGCGATGACTTTCTCCGAGCATTGTTTGATTATGGACCGCCTCCCTCTTTGCAATAATCAACTTGTATCATTTTTATAGTGATCAACTTGTATGATTTAAATAAAAAGATTGTATAATAATAATAATAATAATCACATTCCAGCAACTTTGACATTTTAAATTTTTTTAATAGAATTTTTGTTTTTCTGTATTTTTTTAATATATACTGTAACATCCATAATTTTTTTCAAAAATTAAATTAAATGAATTAAATAAAAAATTTAAATAAAAAATTGAAGGATTAGAAGTGAGAAAATAAAGTTTATATGTGAAATATATATTAAATATATATAACATATACAAAAGTAAACATTTAAAGAAGAAAGTCAAAGGTCAAATGAAAAAATTGTAAATATGCTTTGTAAAATTAAAATTAACTAAATAATTTAAAAATAAGTTATTTATGAATGCAAGACAAAAATTATCATTTTTAAAATAAATAAATAAATAATTAAAAATATTTAAATAAGATATATATGGTCTTAAATTGAAAGTGGAAAGAAATAGAAAATATCAAATTCACTTCTTCTTCTTCTTCTCCAAAGGGGTCGATCCACCACTGAAGGAAAAGCAGGGTTTTTGCTTCTTCCATACGTCAAGGTTTGAAGGCATTTTCAAGGTTTAACAAAAGAATTGGAAGTTTCTCCATCAATTAGTAAGCTTTCATACCAAATTTCTGAGCTTTATGGAAAATTATGAATGTGTGAAGTTTGGGTTTTTGTATAAACACGATTTAAATGCTTGAATGGGTATGTATGATGTTATTTTGAGTACTAAGTAATGATTTTTAAGTTAGATAGGAGAAAGGATTAAGTTTGGGTTGAGTTTGGATGAAGAAGATGATTGAGGGTTATGTGTAATTTGGAATTTTGCAATTTTGTGTTTTAATTGTTCAAATGGATGCCAATGATGTTGTTTTGATGCTTAAATAAGGATTTTAAAGTCAAATGCTAGATTTAATCAAGTTTGGTTAGAGATTGAGAGAGGAAGAGTTGAATTTAGGATTTTAGAAGAGAATTTTTAAAGTATGGTTGTTTATTTCATTTTAATAAATAAATCATGTTATTAAATAATTTTAATGATGGAAATGGGCTTAGATTAGCATTTGGATTGGTTTTTATGAAGAATTAGAAATGAAGAGACTTAGGGCACATTTTAGGGTTTTGTTAACAAATTTATGTTTACTGGATTTAATTGATTAAAACATGTTCTAATATGTTTTTAATGATTAAAATGAACTTAAAACATCAATTAAAATGTTATGGAATGGAATTCTAAAGTAAAGTAAGGAAAGTCAAATTTTTGGAAAGTGATTGGAATGATGCTTAATTAGGGTTATATGTTTGAAATGGCTTAAAATGTGATTCTAAATGATTATATTTACTCACATTTTGAATAGGCATTAAGTGGAAGCTTTTTGCCCAACCTTAGTGCTGAAGGGAAATTTGGAAGTGGAAGTTAAAGTCACATTTTAGCTTAAGTTTGAGTGCTAATTAAGGTATGTACATACTTTTAATGATTTAAATGTATTTGCATTTAATTTGGCTTAACACATTTTGGATAGAAAATGTGTTAAAGTACTTGACTATTTAAACATTCATATATAGTGTGATATGACATGTGAATTGATGAGTATGCATTATGTACATTCTGAAAAGCCATTGTTAATGGCTAAAATGAATGGAATATGGTTTATGTGAATTATGTGAAAATAACCGAAAAATATTTGGGTAGTTTGATTGTGATGCCAAATGACATACATTATGATAAAGTGATAAGAAATGATGAATCAAAGTGATTTGGCATTGTTTTGAACAAAGAAAATGGGAAAAAAGGCAACGTGATAGAAAAATTGACTATAAAAATATGTACTGTTTATGTGTTGCCTAGCATATTATTTAGTTTCTAGAGTTTTATGTTTGATGGCATGCCTATAAGATTATTCTCATCATTTGCCTTTGGGGCTAGACATTGGGCATCACTGATATATGATTTGCCTTCGGGCTAGATGTTGGACTTCACTATGATTTGCCTTTGGGCTATAGGCTGGGCGTCACTTGTATTTCCTTCGGGCTAGACACTAGGTGTCAATATAAATCAAAACAGTAGCTCTGGTATTTGAATAATGTACTAGGTTAATTGGGCCTAATGCTTGTGAATGTTTTAATGTGATGTTTAGGAAGAATGATAAATGAGAAGTAATGTGGAATTGCATATTACATTGTGAAATTTCATGATACAACATAATACATTATCTTATTTCTTTAAAAGTTTCATTATTATCAAGGTATGTATTGCTAAGCTTTTAACATTGCATGATTGAAATTCATCTCGCACGTGACAGGGTTTATCTGGTAGATCCATAGAGTTCATCTAGACCTAGTCAGGTCTAGGCTTGAGATTGTTTGACCTTGAAGTGATTTTGTTGCTACAGGATCAGAGCCAGTTGCCACTATATATAATAGTACATTTTATCATTTTGTATATTATGTTTATATTTTTCATAATATTGTAAACTATAAAGAATAATTTGGACAAATTGTATAATGTGGGAATGTGTATGTGTGTTTATATATAGAAATGTACATATATGAATGCTTTGAGGAAATTGGGAGAAGATTGAGAAGTTGGGATGGAATGTGTGATTTATTACTATTGGGAGTGTATTTTTCTGCAGGTTGAGTATTATAGAAATTTTTGGGAATTTCAATTTGCAAACAAAATTCTAGCGAATTTTTCTCAGAGGTTTTTATATAAAATACTTATTTTACCTAAAACTAATAAAGAATATTTTATTGGTTTATAAAAAATATATTTTGAAGTGTTTGGGATTTTAAATTGGAAATATGAAAATTTTTATCAAACTGGGTTGTGGCATTCTTATTTTTAATATGCGTATTTTACATATACTGGATGTATGTATTGTATGTATATAGCGTATAAGGGTGTTACATTTATTTTGATATCAGAGCCTAGGTTTGAGGTTCTCGACCTAGATGGGTTCTTAGAGAGAGAGAAAATGGGGATTTTAAATATGGTTTTAACTTATGATGCATGCATTGGCACTGTCACTGGCATTTTATATGATCCTTGATGTGATAATCTTTGTTGTATTTACAGATATGGGTAGTCATGGCATCTAGGACGCACCAGTCTGCTGAGGGTAGTATAGAGAGTGTAGCTCCTAATGAGGGTAGAGCTAGAGCTAGTGCTGAGAATACTGGAGTGGCATCTGCATCTGTGCCAGTAAGACTAGTAGCTGAGAAGGTTTTGTCAGGCTGGGTGCAACATATGGTGGAGTTTCTCTGACAGGCTCCAGTACAGCAGCCGCAGCCACAACAACAGCTACCGACTCAATAATATGACAAGTTGAGGAAGTTTGGAGCCACAAATTTTGTTGGCACTACTGACCTAGCTATAGCAGAGCAGTGGCTGGACAGGATCCAGAGAGGGTTTATACAGTTGCAGGCCACTGTAGAGTAGAAGTTTGATTATGCCATGTCTCTATTGAAGGGGGATGCTTATGAGTGGTGGAAGACAATTCCTCAAGGCACGGCTGATCCACCGCTCCTGACATATTTTGATTTCCTATGGGAATTCGAGAAGAATTATACTCCCAAAGAGTATAAAGATGCTAAGAAGATGGAATTCCTGAGTTTGAGGCAGGAGATGAGGATAGTGACTAAGTATGAGATAGAGTTCATCCGGCTGAGCCAGTATTCAGGAGGGATTGTATCAGATAAGGTTGATAGATGTCGGAGGTTCGAGTAGAGGCTGAGACCATTTATTATGTGTTTATTGGAAGGCTCTATGTACGATGATTTTTCTAAGTTTGTTGTAGCTGCCAGAAGTGTAGAGAAGGCACAAGGACTTGCAGCAGCTGCCAGAGCGGAGGAAAACAGAGCTAAGAGACACCATGGAGAGGCAGGGTCTTCATCATCGAAGAGAGGTCGAGGGGGGATATCCACAGAGGTTCAGTAGAAACTAGAGGCAGCCTGGCAGGTTGTCATAGCAGTAGAGGCAAGGCCAGAGACCTATATCTCAGTGGCTAGTACCCCAACCCCAGTGTCCCAGGGGCCCGCTCCACCTATATGTTTTCAGTGTGGTAGGGCATATGGAGGTGTTTATTAGAGGACTGGTGCATCAGCAGTTTGTTTCAGATGTGGATCACTATTTTATCAGAGATTGTCTAGAGCCACCAGAAGACAGACAAAAATATACAGCAGCAGATAGACTCAGTGTCAAAGGGGGTCATGGTGATAGAGGTTTTGGCAGAGGTGGTAGACCAGGGCTAGTTAAGAGAGGTTCTACAGTAGGAAGTAGGTCAGATGATGCATGGCCATCATAGTGGGTTTATGTGATATAGAGGTAGTCAGATGCTTGAGCTTTCATAGCTGGCATTTTTACTTTATTTGTACTTGAGTTCAGTACTTCAGTTCATGCATTGATAGACCTTAGGTTGACACATTCATACATCAGTGCATCCATACTGCATGTGAGTGATTTGTATTTGGAGTCCCTAGGATTTGATGTGTTGGTTACCAATCCTTTAGGACACACTGCTGTAGTTAGTAGGGTGCTCCGAGATAGTCTAGTTATTGTTCATGATGAACAGTTTCTCAGCGACCTGATTGAGATGCCTTTCAGGGAGTGTAATTTGATTTTGGTCATGGATTGGTTATCTAGTTATGGGGCTGTGGTAGACTATCAGCAGAAATGTGTTACTCTGAGAATATGTGATGATAGAGATGTGGTGGTATCTAGTAAGAACAGACACCTTTCATCCATGTTTATCTCAGCTATATTAGCTAGGAGGATGATCCAGAAGGGATGTGAGGCATATCTAGCTCATGTTATAGATACCAGAGGAGTGGGATCCTAGCTTGACAGTATACATACAATTTCCAAGTTTCCAGATGTTTTCCCTGATGAGTTACCAGGGTTACCTACTGAGAAAGAGGTGGAGTTTGGTATCGATTTGTTGCCTGGTGTCACTCCCATCTCTATTACCCTTTACCGAATGGCACCTGCAGAATGGAGTTGAAGGTACAATTATAGGAGTTGCTTGATAAGGGGTTCATCTGCCCTAGTGTGTCACCATGGGGAGCACATGTTCTATTTGTGAAGAAGAAGGATGGCACCTTGAGGTTATGCATTAATTACCGACAGTTGAATAAGGTAACTATCAAGAACAATTATCCTTTACCTCGTATTGATGATCTCTCTGATCAATTGAAGGGAGCAGTAGTATTCTCTAAGATTGATCTGAGATCAGGGTACCATCAGTTGAGAGTTAGAGATGTGGATGTACCCAAGATAGCTTTTTGCACGAGTTATGGGCATTATGATTTTCTAGTGATGCCATTTGGATTGACGAATGCACCAGCAGCATTTATGAATTGGATGAATTGGGTGTTTAGACCATACTTAGATTAGTTTGTAATGGTTTTCATTGATGATATTCTAGTGTATTTGAGCAATGAGGAAGATTATGACAGACATCTGGAAATTGTACTATAGACTTTGAGAGAGAAGCAGTTATTTGCTAAGCTGTCTAAGTGTAAGTTCTGGCTTGATCAGGTGACTTTCCTTGATCATGTGATATTAGCAGAGGGTGTTAGAGTTTATCCGAGTAAAGTCAAGGCTATCTTAAATTGGAGTCCACCAAAGAATGTGACAGAGGTTAGAAGTTTTCTAGGATTGGAAAGCTATTATCATCAGTTTGTGAAGGGTTTTTCTATGATAGCTACACCAATCATCAGATTACTTCAAAAAAGGGTTAGATTTATGTGGACAGAGTGTTGTCAAGCGTGTTTTGAGTAGTTGAGAGACATGTTGACTTAAGCTCCTGTCCTTACTCTACCTATAGAAAGTAAACCTTATTTGATATACAATGATGCTTCACATAGTGGTTCAGGGTGTGTTCTAATGCAGGAGGGTAGAGTCATTACTTAAGCATCCCGACAGTTGAAGTCTCATGAGTTAAATTACCCGACTCATGATTTGGAGTTAGCAGCCATAGTTTTTGCACTGAAGATTTGGCCGCATTATTTGTATTGGGAAAAATGTCTTATTTATATCGATCACAAGAGTTTGAAATACCTGGCTATTCAAAAAGAGTTGAATTTGAGACAGAGACAGTGGTTGGAGTTGATTAAAGACTATGACTACTTGATTGATTATCATCCTGGCAAGGCAAATGTAGTTGAGGATGTCTTGAGTTGGAAGTCTATGGTAGGTTTGACTACCTATGCACTCTCATTGCTTGTTGAGTTAAGAGCATTGCATGCTAGATTTATGCTTTGTGATGATGGTACATTGATGACTTAGTTGTAGTTGAGGCCAGTGTTGTTAGATCAGATTAAGGAAGCCCAACAAGCAAATGAGAAAATCCAGAAGATAGTGAAAGATTACTAAAAGGGGGAGAGTGGAGACTTTCATGTGAGAGATGATAGCAGTTTTTGGTATAGATATAGGTTGTGCATTCCTGATGATGCGGGATTGAAGAAGAATATTTTAAAGGAAGCACATCAGTCATTTTATGCTATGCACCCTGAAAGTACCAAGATGTATCAAGATTTGAATCAGCACTACTGGTGGTCAGGTTTGAAGAGGGACATAGAAGAATTTGTATCTAGATGTCTCACTTGCAGAGAGTGAAGGCTAAGCACCAAGTTCCTTCAGGGTTGCTTCAGCCATTGTCAGTACTTGAGTGGCAATGGGAGTGAGTGACGATGGATTTTGTGACTAGATTGCCTTTGACTCTGAAGAAGCATGATGAAATCTGGGTGACAGTTGATCGAATGATAAAGGCAACTCATTTTCTTCCAGTTTAGATGGACTATTAACTTGATAGGTTGGTTGAGCTATATATCAGTGAGATAGTGAGATTGTATGGAGTCCCAGTTTCTTTGGTGTTGGACTGAGATCCTTATTTTACACCAAGATTTTAGAGGAGTTTCCAGGATGTATTGGATTCTCGATTGCACTTTAGTACTGCTTTTCATTCTCAGACAGATGGGCAATCAGAGAGAAAGATATAGGTTATAGAGGACATGTTGAGGAGTTGTATCATTAATTTTACTGGGAGTTAGGGCAAATATTTGCCGCTGATAGAGTTCGCCTACAACAATAGTCATCCGTCCAGTATTAATGTAATACCCCAATTTTTGATGTACTTTAGAATAGTACTTATGATAGAGTATATCGATGAAATAGGTAAAGAAAATATAATAAGAGGCAGATGTGTATGAAGAATGTTAAATATATATATATATATATTGTATTTGAAATATATGGGAAACATAAATACAATATATAAGACATATACATTTACCAACATATACACTATATATACATGATGTATACATTTGTGTAGGAAAAGTAAATTTAAAATAATTAATTAATAATAATAATGATAATAATGATAAGAGAAAGGAGAAATGAAAGTCAAAAGAAGGACAAATATTATTGGTGGGAAACTTTAGGTGGAAATAATTATATTATTATTATTATTATTATTATTATTATTATATATATATAAGATAAGGATGAAAATTGAAAAGAGAGCTTTCTCTCTTTCTTTCTTTCTTTCTTCTTCTTCTTCTTCCTCTTTGAACGTGGGAATAGAGAGAGAGAGAGAGAGAGAGAGAGAAGAATTTGATTTTGTTCATCTACACACCAAACTCATAAGAGTCTTAAGAGAATTGAAGGTGGATATTGAAGATTTAGCAAAGAATTCAAGTTCTCTTTTTTCTGAGCTAATTTTTATAGATTTTGAATTTATATGTGATATGGTTAGTGAGAGAAAGTGATGATCAATTGAATATTATGATGATAATGAAATATTGAATTATATATATATATGTTGAATTGGTGCTTATATGATGAAAATATGATTATTTGTGAGGATGATGATGAGTAGTTGAAATTGAGGAATAAGGGTGATAAGGAAAAGAGTAAGGGTTTAGTATAAATGAGTTAGGAATTGAATAAATTGATACATGGATGATTGTATAAATGAATTATATAATGATTATTATTATGATATGTTAGAGTTATATAAGTGTTGAATTGATGGGTGAATTATAAATATAAACTAAGATGATGATTAAGCGTGTTGTAGTATTGATTTTGGAATGATTGTGTTCATATGGATGAGAGTTTGAAATGCAAAACTTTTGCTTGACACGGCCATGTCGTTGGGCCTGTCAATAGTGTTGAGTTTAACGTTGATGACATGACCATTAACACGACCATGTCTCTAGACGTGTTGTGGCTACTATGAGAGAAGATAATTGACACGGCAATGAACACGCCCATGTTTTTGGGTGTGTCAATGTTTCTGTAAGGCAGAATGAATGACATGGGCAGTGACACACCCATGTCATTGGACATGTCAATGCTTCTGTATGAATGAGTTAATGACATGGTCATCAACACGCCCGTGTTGTTGGGCGTGTCACTTGAGAATAACTCTTTTTGTTATTTTCCATTTGTAATTCCTATTTAAATGATTTGAGTGTTAAGAATGCCTTAGAATGTTATACTAAATGGTTGTTTATGATGACATTTGGTATAGGCATTGAGAGAGAGTAGTTTGCCCAACCTTAGTGTTGAAGGGCAACTTGGAAGAGAAGGTTAGAGGAAATTTTAAAGCTTATTTTGGAGTGTTTCATAAGGTAAGTACAAACTTGGAATAATTGCTTATATTTGCATGGCATTTGGACTTAACACATTTGGTTGAAAAATGTGTTAAGTTACTTACTACATTATTGGTGCATGAGTAATATGCTATGATTCGTGTGATGTTACAAATGCATTATATGTAATGTGAACTATGAGCAAAATATGATAATGACTCAAAATGTGTGGGTAATGTAATTTGTTATGTATACATTAAATATGGTATGTAAAGACATTGGTGATGACTATATTGATATAAATGAGATAATTGAGGCATTGTGCCTAGCTTGATCTTGAGATAATGAGAAAGATATTGATAATGGAATTATAAAAGAAGTGTGTGCCTAGTATGTTATTCAATTTTCAGAGTTTTGTGTTTGGCGGCATGCCTAAAATGTAACAGCCCCTTGAAGCTGGGTTGGGTTTGGTCCTTGAAGCCTAGTTGGGTGTTACATGATGTAGCAGACCCTTGAAGCTGGGTTGGTCCTAGTCCTTGAAGCCTAGTTGAGATGTTACATATGAGGCAATCCTCACTGTGATTATGATTTGTCTTTAGGGCTAGACACATGATGTCATCTTGGACCAAAGCAGTAACTCTGGAATTTGAATAGCATATTAGATTCTTTTGGGCCCATGCTTGTGTTTGTTTATATGTGAATTGTGAATTGTGAATTGTGGAATAAATGAAAAATGTGTTAAGATATAATGTTATGAGATATATGATGGTGATCATGGAATGATATGATCATAATACATAAACAAATTACTGAAAAGGAATGTGACTTAAGAAAATATGCTAAATGATGAGAAATGAGTTGTTGAAAGACTTGAGCATAGCTAGGTCTTGATATTGAAAATGAGATTATGGAAATATAATGTGATGTGTAATATGTATATGGATGTGGAAATTGTGTGCAGTGTTTCATGAATATTATGATAAGCCATCGAATTGTAACTAATGTTAAAGATATATATAAATTATGAAATTTGTGAAAAGTTATGGAAAGTACATTGAAAATGGGAAAAAAAACATGATAAGAATATGATGATAAATGATGTTAGTATGTGAGTATAAATTTCTGTAATATATGTATATAATATTTATTTATACTACTAAGCTTTCGAGCTTAGCGCGGTTGTGCAAATCGCACAGGTGAGTAGATGGCTGATCTGGGAGTCAAACAGTTGTGTCACCAGAAGAGTAAGAGTATTTCGAGACCAACTAGAAGGTGGTGCATATATGTACAACTTTATTATACTGTATTTTGATAAAATGTATATGTACATAAGTGAATTTTGGAAAAGATAATGTAATTTATATATTTGTAATATATAATCAAAAGTATAATGGTTTTGCAAATGTTCTTTAATTAAAAATGTATCATTGTTATGGAACTAAAGTAAGGTATTTAAACAATACTTAAACATGACATCCTTATATTTTATATATGTATTGTATGTATACAGGGTATATGTATAGTACTTATATAGAGTATATGGGTGTTGCAATTAAAATGGCACCTTATGAGGCCTTGAATGGCAGAAAGTGCAGGACACCATTATGTTGGGATGAGGTTAGAGAAGGCAAACTGATAAATCCTTATTTGATTAAAGAAACAAAAGAGAAAGTGAAGGTGATTCGGGATCGTTTGAAAGCAACTTCAGACCGATAGAAATCCTATACATATTTGAAGAGGAAAGATGTAGAGTTCAGTGTGGGATATAAAGTATTCCTGAAGGTGTCTTCATGGAAGAAGATTCTAAGGTTTGGTCGGAAAGGGAAGTTGAGTCATCACTTCATAGGACCTTATGAGGTATTGGAGATAGTTAGTCCAGTGGCATACAGATTGGCTCTGCCGCTTGAGCTAGATCAGATACATAATGTCTTCTATGTCTCTATGCTTTAGAGGTATAGGTCAGACTCATCTCATGTCTTTTCAGTGAAGTCTATTGAGGTGAGATCTGACTTATGAAGAAGAAGCCATGGAAATTTTGACATGAGAGGTGAAAGAGCTAAGAAACAAGAAGGTGCCACTTGTAAAAGTTCTTTGGAGAAACCATGCCACTAAGGAGGCAACATGGGAGAGTGAGCAGACGATGCGAAGCCAGTATCCTCAATTATTCCAGAGTTGATATTAGGTAATTTCGAGGATGAAATTTTCTTTAAAGGGAGAGAATTATAACATTCATAATTTTTTTCAAAAATTAAATTAAATGAACTAAATAAATAATTTAAATGAAAAATTGAAGGATTATAAGTGAGAAATAAAGTGTATATGTGAAATATATATTAAATATATATAACATATACAAAAGTCAACATTTAAAGAAGAAAGTCAAAGGTCAAATGGCAAAATTATAAATATTCTTTGTTAAATTAAAATTAATTAAATAATTTAAAAATAAATTATTTATGAATAGAAGAGAAAAATTATCATTTTTAAAATAAATAATTAATTAAAAATATTAAAATAATATATATGGTCTTAAATTGAAAGTGGAATGAAATAGAAAATATCAAATTCACTGCTTCTTCTTCTTCTCCAAAGGGGCTGATCCACCATTGAAGGAGAAGCAAGGTTTTTTCTTCTTCCATACATCAAGATTTGAAGGGATTTTCAAGGTTTGATAAAAGAATTGGAAGTTTCTCTATCAATTGATAAGCTTTCTTACCAAATTTCTAAGTTTTATGGAAAATTATGAATATGTAAAGTTTGGGTTTTCGTATAAGCATGATTTAATTGCTTGAATCGGTATATATGATGCCACTTTGACTAGTACGTAATGATTTTTAAGTTAGATAGGAGAAAGGATTAAGTTTGGGTTGAGTTTGGATGAAGAAGATGATTTAAGGTTATGTGTAATTTGAAATTTCACTATTTTGTGTTTTAATTGTTCAAAGATGTTGAGAGATTTTGTTTTGATGCTTAAATAAGGATTTTGAAGTCAAATGATGGATGTAATCAAGTTTCTTTAGAGATTGAGAGAGGTAGTGTTGAATTTTGGATTTTGGAAGAGAATTTTTAAAGTATGGTTGTTTATTTGATTTTAATGAATAAATCATGTTATTAAATAATTTTAATGATGGAAATGGGTTTAGATTAGCATGTGGAATTGGTTGGAATGAAGAATTGGAAATGAAGAGGCTTAGGGCATATTTTAGGATTTTGTTAAAGGATATATGTTTATTGGATTTAATTAATTAAAACAAGTTCTAATATGTTTTTAATGATAAAAATAAACTTAAAACATCAATTAAAATGTGATGGAATGGAGTTCTAAAGTTAAAGTAAGGAAAGTCAAATTTTGGAAAAGTGATTGGAATGATGCTTAATTTGGATTATATGTTCAAAATGCCTTAAAATGTGATTCTAAATGATTATATTTACTCACATTTTGAATAAGCATTAAGTGGAAGTTATTTGCGCAACCTTAGTGTTGATGGGCAATTTGAAAGTGGAAGTTAAAGGGACATTTTATCTTGAAGTTGAGTGCTAATTAAGGTATGTATATACTTTTGATAATTTAAATGTATTTGCATTTAATTTGGCTTAACACATTTTGGATAGAAAATGTGTTAAGGTACTTGACCATTCGAACATTCATATACATTGTGATATGACATGTGAATTGATGAGTATGCATTATGTACATTGTGAAAAGCCATTGTTAATGGCTAAAATAAATGGAATATGGTTTATGTGCATTATGTGAAAATAACCCAAAAATATTTGGATAATATGATTGTGATGCCAAATGACATACATTGTGATAAAGTGATAAGAAATAATCAATCAAAGTGATTTGGCATTGTTTTGAATAAAGAAAATGAGAAAAAGAGGCAATATGATAGAACAATTAATTATGGAAAATATGTACTATTTATGTGTTAACTATAATATTATTCAGTTTTCAGAGTTTTGTGTTTGGTGGCATGCCTATGAGATTATTCTCATTATTTGCCTTCAAGGCTAGACGCTGAGTATCACTGATATATGATTTACCTTCAGGATAGACGTTGGATGGCACTATGATTTGCCTTTGGGCTAAATATTGGGTGTCACTTGTATTGCCTTCATGCTAGACATTGAGTGTCAATATAAATCAAAATAGTAACTCTAAGATTTGAATAATGTACTAGGTTAGTTGGGCCTAATGATTGTATATGCTTTAATATGATGTTTAGGAAGAATGATAAATGTGAAGTAATGTAGAATTGCATATTACATTGTGAAATATCATGATACATCATAATTCATTGTCTTATTTCTTTAAAAGTTTCATTATTATCAAAGTATGTACTGCTAGGCTTTTATCTTAGCGTGATTGATATTCATCGTGCAGGTAATAGAGTTGATCTGGTAGATCCGGAGAGTTCATCTGGTAGATCCGGAGAGTTCATCTAGACTTAGTGAGGTCTACGCTTGAGATTGTTTGAGCTAAAAGTGATTTTATTGCTACAGGATTAGAGCTAGTTGTCACTATGTATACATTCTATGCTATAGTACATTTTATCATTTTATATATTATGTTTATATTTTTCAGAGTATTGTAAACTATAAAGAATATTTTAGATAAATTATATAATGTGGGAATGTGTATATGCATTTTTATATATATATATGTACATATATAAATGTTTTGAAGAAATTGGGAGATGATTGAGAAGCTGCGGTGAAATGTGTGATTTATTACTATTGGGAGTGTATTTTTCTTCAGGTTAAGTATTGTTGAAATTTTTGTGACGTCCAATTTACATACAAAACTCTAGTAAATTTTTTTCAGAGATTTTTATATAAAATACTTATTTTGGGAACCTAAAACTAATAAATAATATTTTATTGGTTTATAAAAAATATATTTTAAAGTGTTTGGGATTTTAAATTAGAAATATGAAAATTTTTATCAAACTTGGTGTTGGCATTCTTATACTTGATATGCATATTTTATATATATTGGATGTATGTATTGTACGTATATAGGGTATAAGATTGTTATATATATAAATTTGTACATTATGTCCATGACGAATCCACAATTTGAATTCGTCATGGGCTTAAATTTACAAAACCATGGTAGACTCAGCATCTTAACAATAACTCAATATGAACACCTTTTCCATATGCGTCTTGGTTTCAAACCACTGCCTATTCCTCATGCACTTTGGTCTACAAGCCACTACCTATTTAAATCTGCTTCAATTCTCCAATCACGCCATAATTCTCAATTTCAACAAAAATAGCTTCATATCCTACTAATTTTATCACAACAATAAAAATAATTCCAACAATTTTTTATTTTTCTTTAACTTCAACAATGATTGAGCTCAATTTAAAGAAAACCAAAGGTTTATTTAAGTCCATGAAAGCTACACATTGGGAAGAAACCTCTTGGTCTCAAATCAATGCTTTAAAGTGTTTTCAAAATGTCAAGTTGGACCACTCCTTCTTACATGCCATGGCTTCCTTTTGGGATGTGAAAACTAGGACTTTCAAGATAAACAACTTTGAAATATGTCTTATGGTTGAAGAATTTGAAGCTATTCTTGAATATCCAAGCAATCAACTAATGGCATTACCCATACTGACTTCCAAGACTAAAAAAAAGATGCAGATGTTGTTTCAACTCTCGAAACCTGAAGTTTTGCAATTAACCAGAGGTGAAAAAATCTTACTTGTTCCATTGATTGATTTTTGTACTTCTTCTTTGGCTCCTACCAAAGCATTGGGATGCATATTTTGCCTATGTTTGCTTGGTCAATTTTTGTTTGTTCCTCCCAACAGTGACATTGATCCGCGGGTAATGGATATCGTGGACCAAATGGAAGGAGGATTGTATCTAGTACCTATGATTTTGGCTGAAACCCTAGTTGGATTGGATCAATTTAGGACAGAATCTTCAAGGAGATTGGTTGTAAGTCCCCTACTACTTCAGGTAATTACCTAAATCGCCCTTTTGGATTTTCAATTTAGGCTTTTATTTTTATTGCTCTAATTTTTACCTAGCCCACCCTTGCAGATTTTTGAAACTAGTGAGCTGTCCTAATTTTTCCTAGGCCACCCTTGCGGGTTTTCAACCTAGTGGACCTCTTTTTAATATTTTTTTTATTGGTTCTAATTTTTACTTAGACTGCCTTGCAGATTTTTGGAGCTAGCGAATCGCTCTAATTTTTCGCTTAGACTGCCCTTATGGGTTTTCAACCTAACGAACATTTTTTTTTAAATTTCTAACCTTATTTATGGATCTGGCTATAGGAGCGCTCCTGCCTGCTTGACACCCCATTTGTGGATTTCACTAAATATTTACCCCAATATCATTCTGCCAAAAAACTAATCCATCCTTCTTCCTCATATGCTGACTGAATCGACTGAATCTGCTCAAGAGCTATGATTAACATTCGTTAGTTGGTACCTTGGTAGAAGATTACCCATGTCACCATTTGGATGTATCTAATGTATGTTCCTCTTACTGCTCTCCATTGAGGTACTTGCTATGATCCTCATCGACTTGACTACTAGTTTGGAGTTGAGCCTCAAGGTTCTAAGTTTACTCTTGATATGGACATGCCTCATTTGACTGAAGCTTTCTTAGATCGACTAAAGCAAAACTGGCCTGCACATTACAATTATCGTCTGCCATAAATTTTGCATTTGTTAATTCTTTAGATACAGTGATGTTAGGATGAATAATGATGATAATAAAAAGATGTTTTCCTTTCTTTTATAATTTCTCATCACTTTTCACTATTGTGTTATTTGTTTTACCTAATGGTCAGATTATTAAAAATAGTAAACATAAAACAATTTTAACATTAACTATGTTTTATTAAATTGGATAACAACAAAAAACAAAAAGCCAGCATACATAAGATCACTATTGTTGCCAACTAGCCCTTTTGGGTTTCTAATTGGCAATTTTCTCTCATTTAGCCCTAATTGTTGCCTAGCCCGTCCTTTTGAGTTTTTGGAACTAGTGGACTGCTCTACCTTCTGCCTAGGCTAACCTTTTCGGTTTTCAACCTAGCTGTAATATCCTCATTTATGCCCTAGAAGTTTTGCATGTTATTGTTGTTGTTGTTATTGGATTGTTGGTTTAAATTGAGAAAGAAAAGTATAAGTGTTTTGGGAAAGAATTTAGGGTTTAGAGACAAGTTTATATGTTGTGTATATTGTGATATATATAACATATAAAATGGTCAAAGGGAGAGTCAAAGTGTTGGTTAGTGGAAGAAGATATTTTCTTGTTGAGTGTGAAAGTTCATATATGGGCTCATATAAGACAAAAGGTTAGTTATATGGTTAAGGGCCTTGAGGTAATTTACTTTTGGAAATTTTGTAGTGGAGATTAAAAGGAAGATTGACTTTGTGATTCTTGATCATTTTCTCTTCCTCTTGATGGTAGTGGCCGGCTCTCCATTAGCAAAAGGGAAGGAGAAGTGTTCTTGATAGTAAGATCAAGATTGAAGGGAGAATTGAAGAATCAAGTTGAAGATTTGTGGAATTTCTTCACTTTAGGTAAGTAATTTCTTGTTTTCTTTTATTAATTTGGAAATTGTGGTTAAGGTGTATTGAGAATTGTTGAGATGATGATTTAGTGTGTTGATGTGTGTTTATAAGTGTTAGAGTTGTTTGTAAGTTAAAAATTGGAGGTTGTGATTATGGAAATTGGAGGTTGTGATTATGGAAAAATAAGTGAAGATTGATAGTGGAAAATCAAGAGTAGAGTTTGAGTTAGGGTTTTGAGATGGTGTTTGTTTAATTGTGATATTAAGGTGTTTTAAAGTGATTATTGTAATGAATATGTATTTAGAACATTGATGATGTTCATTTGAAGCATGTGGTATGATGTATATTGAGTTTTAATGCATTTGGAAGAGAGTTGGTTACAATTAGGGTTTTGGTTTTGGGAGACACGGCCAAAGGCCATGTGAGACACGGCCAAGTCATATGATTTTGGACGTGTTGGATTAATTTTTGGGTGACACAGCCGTGTCCCTAAGCCGTGTTTGCTACTGCCAAAGTTGAATTGAGAGACACGGCCACAAGCTTGGCCGTGTCCCTCATGTGTGCTGCCCGTGTCCATCAAATGAGTTGGTTAGGGTTTTGTTTCTTTGTTCTTTTTGCATTGTTTTGGTTCTTCAAAGGTGGGTTGGTTCTTAAACCTAACCCTAAAACACTTTAAACACACTTGAATCAATGAATGAACTAATCAAATGCATATGGAAGATCATAAAGCTATGAATCATATAAGTTGTTCTTTGCCCTAATTGCATTGTTGAGATTTAAACAAGGTTATGTTATGCATTGTGAAAGGTATTGTATTTTATGAGTAATGTACCTTGAAATGTTGTATCAAAGATGAAATGATAATTCAAATAAGATATGATATGAGACAATGCCATTGTTATTGGCTATGATGATAATATTAAGAGAATGAAGGCATGTTTGCCTAAATGTTGATGAGAATTGAGAATGGAAATGATAATTGATATGTAAATGAATTGTGTGGCTAATGTGTTATTCCATTTTCAGAGTATGTTATTGGTGGCATGCCTAATGATAGTAACAATCTCTTGAAGTTAGGTTGGATTGAATCCTTGAAGCCTAATTGAGATGTTACCACCCTTGAAGCTAGGTTGGGTTAGTTCTTAAAGCCAAGTTGGGTAGAAGCTTAGCAAGCTTTGCTCCCCTTGAAGCTTGGTTGAACTTAATCCTTGAAGCCTAGTTGGGTCTATGATATTGATATTGATAAATGTGATGATAGAACCAAAACATTAACTCTGAAAATTGAATGGCATATTAGTGTGTCTTGGGCCCATGCTTGTCTATGGTTAATGTGAGTCATGAATGATGTTTGTTTTGCTTTGTATTGATGATTAAATGAATACTAATGAGGTATATGAAAAGATAATAAAATGTGATATGTAATGTGAAAGTATATTGTTAATTTTGCAAATATGATGTTACATATATATTATGGTTTGAGAAATGACATTGCATTGCACGAAGTCATATCATTAGCATGATTATCTTACTAAGCCCTTGGCTTAGCGCGATAGTGTTTAATCGCGCAGGTGATAGAACTGTTAGAATCGAACCCGAGAGCTCTTCGAGACCGAGTGAGGGTAGACATTGAAGAGTTGATTTTGGAGACTTAAAGATCAAAGGGGATTTGCCAATCATGTATAACTCTTTTTATATTTTGTAAAGTATTGATTAAATGTACATATTTGTATATTTGTAAATATGGAATTAAGTGTTTTCAAATATGTAAAAATTTTATGACTTCCGCTGTGAAATAACTATATGTATGTATATATATCTAATGTGTTTTATTTTAAAAGTAAATGATCTACTTTTCTATATTATATAATGATAGTAGTATTGTATCTATTTAAATGTTTTGAATGTTGAAGAAAACCGTAGCATCCCTATGTTTGGTGCACTTATGCTACATGGTTGTAGTTGTAGTGTGTGTGCATTGGATGTGGGGGTGTTACAATTGTTTTGGTATTAGAGCCTAGGTTTGAGATTCTCAACCTAGGTAATATGTTATAAAAAGAATATTTTGAATTAAAAAGTGAGTTTTTGAAAGAAAATACATGTTTGGGATTGGCAATCTTTGATCTTTAATAAGGTGTGTCTTTTTTTTGTGTTTGCAGTGTAGGTGTTGATGGATCCTCATTTGAGACAATCGGTTGAGGGTAGTGAGGAGAGTGTTGCTCCTGAGGATGGAGCTAGGGTTGATAGTGCTGGTGAGGCACCTGTTTCTGGGTCGGGTAGACCAGTAGGTGATGAGGTTCCGCCAGCCTGGTTTAGGAATATGATGGAAGCTATGAGACGAGCACCTGTGCAACCACAGCCACCACCCCCTCAGCCTTCAGTACCAGTAAGGCATTATGATAAACTGAGGAAATATGGAGCGGAGGATTTCTTAGGCACAGTTGATCCAGCTGTGGCAGAACAGTGGCTTGACAGAGTTCAGAGAGTATTTGTTCAGTTACAAGCCACCTCAGAGGAAAAGTTTGACTATGCAAGATCTTTGCTTCAGAAGGATGCCTACGATTGGTGGAAGACGGTGCCCCATTCTATGGATGATCCTCCAACACTGTCTTACACTGATTTCTTGAGAGAATTTGAGTTGAAGTATACTCCAAGGGAGTATAAGGATATGAAGAAGATGGAGTTCTTGAGCTTGAAGCAAGATAGCAAGACTGTAACTGAATATGAGGTTGAGTTTATTAGATTGAGTCATTATGCTGGTGGCATTATTGCTGATGAGATAGATAGATGCCGGAGGTTTCAGGAGGGATTGAGACCCTCTATCATGTGCTTAGTGGCCGGGTCTAGATATCACGATTTCTCCCAGCTAGTGGCAGCAGCTCGAGATGTAGAAAGGGCTCAAGTGATTGCAGCTGCATCAGAGGAAGAGGTCAGAGTGAGAAGGCCTCAGTTTGAGGCAGGGTCTTCTTCAGCAAAGAGGGGTAGAGGAAGCTTTGTTCCTCGGAGTAGTAGGAGCCATAGACCAGCAGGTAGATCAGTGCAGTTCCAAAGGCAAAGATATAGACCTGCAGCTTCAGTGGCAAGTGCTCCGACCCCTATGGTTCAGAGATCCACCTTACCTATCTGCATCCGTTGTGGGAGGCAACATGGTGGTCCTTGTTGGAAGGCTGGTGTTGCAGGGGTTTGTTTCAGGTGTGGGTCACCGGATCACTTTGTGAGAGACTGTCCGGAGAGACAGGAGTTTATGCCAGTTGATTCTGCCGCTTCTCGAGCCAGTGTGAGGGGAGGTAGAGGAGGCAGAGGTGCCAGCCGAGGTGGTAGAGCAGGGTTCAGTTCTAGAGGTGGTGCTACATCCAGGGAAACTAGACCGGAGGAGGTTGGTTCTTCCCAGAGGATGTATGTTATGCAGAGGCAGCCAGATGCATCGGCGGTCATAGCTGGTACTTTTTCTT
The DNA here is from genome assembly GCA_947685225.1 of Garcia nutans. NCBI lineage: Eukaryota > Viridiplantae > Streptophyta > Magnoliopsida > Malpighiales > Euphorbiaceae > Garcia > Garcia nutans. Next base: position 27,327,342 of record CANTUV010000044.1, read on the forward strand.
TATTTGATACTGCAGTACTTGCTTTGATTGATCCGGGTTCCACCCATTCTTATATTAGTGCATCTGTATTGCCTGTGTTTGATGTGCATGCTGAGTCCCTAGGATTTGATGTTTTGGTGACAAATCCGTTAGGGCATAGTGTGATTGTGAGTAAAGTGCATCGGGATAGTGCAGTGAGGGTGCAGGGTGAGGAGTTCCTTGGGGATTTGATTGAGATGCCATTTAAGGAATATGATGTGATTTTAGGCATGGATTGGCTATCTCGACATGGAGCTGTGGTGGATTGTAAAAAGAAGATTGTTTCTTTGAGAACTAGTGATGGTAGAGAGGTGATAGTATCTAATGAGCAGGAACAGTTAGCCTCCTTATTTGTTTCAGCTGTTGCAGCCCGGAGGTTGATTAGGAAGGGGTGTGAAGCCTATCTTGCTCATGTGGTAGATACTAGAGTGAAGGGTTCTCCTATTGATAGCATTGCCACAGTTGCAGAGTTCCCTGATGTTTTTCCTGAGGAGTTGCCAGGATTGCCGCCTGTGAGAGAGGTGGAGTTTGGTATTGAATTGTTGCCTGGTACCACTCCTATCTCGATTACTCCTTACAGAATGGCACCAGCAGAACTAAGAGAGTTAAAAGTGCAATTACAGGAGCTGTTGGATAAAGGATTCATTCGCCCCAGTGTTTCTCCTTGGGGAGCTCCAGTGCTCTTTGTAAAGAAGAAGGATGGTACTATGAGGTTGTGCATCGACTATAGGCAATTGAACAAGGTGACCATTAAAAATAAGTATCCTTTGCCTAGAATCGATGATCTCTTTGATCAGTTGAAGGGAGCGTCAGTATTCTCTAAGATTGATCTGAGATCGGGGTACCATCAGCTGAGAGTCAGAGCTGAAGATGTTCCGAAGACTGCATTTCGGACCAGGTATGGGCATTATGAATTTTTAGTTATGCCTTTTGGTCTGACGAATGCACCTGCAGCTTTTATGGATTTGATGAATAGGGTGTTTAGGCCCTATTTGGATCAGTTTGTAGTGGTCTTCATCGATGATATTCTGGTGTATTCGAGGAATGAAGAGGAACATGATTTGCATCTGCGGATTGTGTTGCAGATTTTGAGAGAGAAGCAACTATTTGCCAAATTGTCGAAGTGTGAGTTCTGGTTGGATCAGGTAGCTTTTCTCGGACATATTGTTTCAGCAGAAGGCATTAGAGTTGATCCGAGTAAAGTTGAAGCCATTTTGAATTGGAGTCCACCCAAGTCTGTGACAGAGGTTAGAAGTTTTCTGGGTTTGGCAGGCTATTACCGGCGGTTTGTGAAAGGATTTTCTTTGATAGCTACTCCACTCACCAGATTGCTTCGTAAGGGAGTGAGGTTTTTGTGGACAGATCAGTGTCAGGCTAGTTTTGAACAGTTGAGAGATTTGTTGACTCAAGCGCCTGTTCTCACTTTACCTGTAGAAGGCCAACCCTATGTGATCTACAGTGATGCTTCACATAGAGGTTTGGGGTGTGTATTGATGCAGGAAGGGAAAGTTATAGCTTATGCATCTCGACAGTTGAAACCGCATGAGCTTAACTATCCTACCCATGATTTGGAGTTGGCTGCCATTGTTTTTGCATTAAAGATTTGGCGCCATTATCTGTTTGGGGAGAAATGTTTCATTTACACTGATCACAAGAGTTTGAAGTATTTGGGTGTTCAGAAAGAGCTCAACCTTCGGCAGAGGAGATGGTTAGAATTGATTAAAGACTACGACTGTTTGATAGATTATCATCCAGGTAAAGCAAATGTGGTTGCTGATGCCTTGAGTCGGAAGTCTTTAGTTGGTTTAACAGTTTACTCGCTCTCGTTGCTTGTTGAGTTGAGAGCTTTGCGTGCCAGTTTTGTACTTTGTGATGATGGTGCATTATTGGCATAGTTACAATTGAAGCCTGTTTTGTTGGATCAGATCAAAGAGGCTCAGTTAGCTGATAAGAAGATTCAGAAGATTGTTTTAGATTGTGAGAGTGGAAAGACTAGAGATTTTGTTGTGAAGGATGATGGGAGCCTATGGTTTAAGAATAGATTGTGTGTACCCGATAATGCTGACTTGAAGAGGATCATTTTAGAGGAAGCTCATCAGTCTTTATTTGCTATGCATCCGGGTAATACGAAGATGTATCATGATTTGAGACAGCATTATTGGTGGATTGGGTTGAAGAGAGACATTGCTGAGTTTGTATCGAAATGTCTCACTTGTCAGAAGGTTAAAGCAGAGCATCAAGTTCCAACTGGGTTGCTTCAACCGTTGTCAGTGCCAGAATGGAAGTGGGATAGAGTGACCATGGACTTTGTGTCTGGGTTGCCTTTGACACAAAAGAAACATGATGCCATATGGGTGATTGTGGATAGATTGACTAAGACAGCTCATTTCCTCCCAGTTCGGATGGATTATTCTTTGGAGAGGTTGGCTGAGCTGTACATCCATGAGATTGTGAGATTGCATGGTGTTCCAACTTCTTTAGTGTCTGATCGAGATCCCAGGTTTACTTTGAGATTTTGGAAGAGTTTGCATGGTGCTTTGGGTTCTCGACTGCATTTCAGTACTGCTTTTCATCCACAGACGGATGGACAGTCTGAGAGGGTGATACAGATTGTTGAGGATATGTTGAGAAGCTGTGTCATCGATTTCTCTGGAAGTTGGGATAGATTCTTACCTCTTGTGGAGTTTGCTTACAACAACAGTCACCAATCCAGCATCGGAATGGCCCCATTCGAGGCATTGTATGGCAGACGGTGCAGAACACCTCTTTGTTGGAGTGAACTTGGTGATAGCAAGTTGATTGGGCCTGATTTGATTCAAGAAACTGAAGAGAAAGTGAAGTTGATTCGGGGCAGGTTAAAAGCAGCTTCAGACCGACAGAAGTCCTATGCAGATCTGAAGAGGAGAGACATTCAGTTTGATGTTGGGGATAAGGTATTTTTGAAGGTATCTCCTTGGAAGAAAATTTTGAGGTTCGGTCGGAAAGGGAAATTAAGTCCTCGTTTCATTGGACCGTATGAAGTATTGGAAAGAGTTGGGCCAGTGGCTTATCGGCTTGCTTTGCCACCTGAGTTGGATCGTATTCATAATGTGTTCCATGTATCTATGTTGAGGAGGTACAGGTCAGATCCATCTCATGTGTTGCCATTTGAATCTATTGAAGTGAGCCCAGACTTGTCATTTGAAGAGGAACCAGTTGCTATCTTGGCACGGGAAGTGAAAGAATTGAGGAACAAGAGAGTACCATTGGTGAAGATTCTTTGGAAGAATCATGCAAAAGAAGAAGCAACTTGGGAGAATGAGCAAATCATGCGAAAGCAATATCCTCAGCTGTTTCGGCCTTGATATCAGGTAATTTCGAGGACGAAATTTCTTTTTAGAGGGGGAGAATTGTAATATCCTCATTTATGCCCTAGAAGTTTTGCATGTTATTGTTGTTGTTGTTATTGGATTGTTGGTTTAAATTGAGAAAGAAAAGTATAAGTGTTTTGGGAAAGAATTTAGGGTTTAGAGACAAGTTTATATGTTGTGTATATTGTGATATATATAACATATAAAATGGTCAAAGGGAGAGTCAAAGTGTTGGTTAGTGGAAGAAGATATTTTCTTGTTGAGTGTGAAAGTTCATATATGGGCTCATATAAGACAAAAGGTTAGTTATATGGTTAAGGGCCTTGAGGTAATTTACTTTTGGAAATTTTGTAGTGGAGATTAAAAGGAAGATTGACTTTGTGATTCTTGATCATTTTCTCTTCCTCTTGATGGTAGTGGCCGGCTCTCCATTAGCAAAAGGGAAGGAGAAGTGTTCTTGATAGTAAGATCAAGATTGAAGGGAGAATTGAAGAATCAAGTTGAAGATTTGTGGAATTTCTTCACTTTAGGTAAGTAATTTCTTGTTTTCTTTTATTAATTTGGAAATTGTGGTTAAGGTGTATTGAGAATTGTTGAGATGATGATTTAGTGTGTTGATGTGTGTTTATAAGTGTTAGAGTTGTTTGTAAGTTAAAAATTGGAGGTTGTGATTATGGAAAAATAAGTGAAGATTGATAGTGGAAAATCAAGAGTAGAGTTTGAGTTAGGGTTTTGAGATGGTGTTTGTTTAATTGTGATATTAAGGTGTTTTAAAGTGATTATTGTAATGAATATGTATTTAGAACATTGATGATGTTCATTTGAAGCATGTGGTATGATGTATATTGAGTTTTAATGCATTTGGAAGAGAGTTGGTTACAATTAGGGTTTTGGTTTTGGGAGACACGGCCAAAGGCCATGTGAGACACGGCCAAGTCATATGATTTTGGACGTGTTGGATTAATTTTTGGGTGACACAGCCGTGTCCCTAAGCCGTGTTTGCTACTACCAAAGTTGAATTGAGAGACACGGCCACAAGCTTGGCCGTGTCCCTCATGTGTGCTGCCCGTGTCCATCAAATGAGTTGGTTAGGGTTTTGTTTCTTTGTTCTTTTTGCATTGTTTTGGTTCTTCAAAGGTGGGTTGGTTCTTAAACCTAACCCTAAAACACTTTAAACACACTTGAATCAATGAATGAACTAATCAAATGCATATGGAAGATCATAAAGCTATGAATCATATAAGTTGTTCTTTGCCCTAATTGCATTGTTGAGATTTAAACAAGGTTATGTTATGCATTGTGAAAGGTATTGTATTTTATGAGTAATGTACCTTGAAATGTTGTATCAAAGATGAAATGATAATTCAAATAAGATATGATATGAGACAATGCCATTGTTATTGGCTATGATGATAATATTAAGAGAATGAAGGCATGTTTGCCTAAATGTTGATGAGAATTGAGAATGGAAATGATAATTGATATGTAAATGAATTGTGTGGCTAATGTGTTATTCCATTTTCAGAGTATGTTATTGGTGGCATGCCTAATGATAGTAACAATCTCTTGAAGTTAGGTTGGATTGAATCCTTGAAGCCTAATTGAGATGTTACCACCCTTGAAGCTAGGTTGGGTTAGTTCTTGAAGCCAAGTTGGGTAGAAGCTTAGCAAGCTTTGCTCCCCTTGAAGCTTGGTTGAACTTAATCCTTGAAGCCTAGTTGGGTCTATGATATTGATATTGATAAATGTGATGATAGAACCAAAACATTAACTCTGAAAATTGAATGGCATATTAGTGTGTCTTGGGCCCATGCTTGTCTATGGTTAATGTGAGTCATGAATGATGTTTGTTTTGCTTTGTATTGATGATTAAATGAATACTAATGAGGTATATGAAAAGATAATAAAATGTGATATGTAATGTGAAAGTATATTGTTAATTTTGCAAATATGATGTTACATATATATTATGGTTTGAGAAATGACATTGCATTGCACGAAGTCATATCATTAGCATGATTATCTTACTAAGCCCTTGGCTTAGCGCGATAGTGTTTAATCGCGCAGGTGATAGAACTGTTAGAATCGAACCCGAGAGCTCTTCGAGACCGAGTGAGGGTAGACATTGAAGAGTTGATTTTGGAGACTTAAAGATCAAAGGGGATTTGCCAATCATGTATAACTCTTTTTATATTTTGTAAAGTATTGATTAAATGTACATATTTGTATATTTGTAAATATGGAATTAAGTGTTTTCAAATATGTAAAAATTTTATGACTTCCGCTGTGAAATAACTATATGTATGTATATATATCTAATGTGTTTTATTTTAAAAGTAAATGATCTACTTTTCTATATTATATAATGATAGTAGTATTGTATCTATTTAAATGTTTTGAATGTTGAAGAAAACCGTAGCATCCCTATGTTTGGTGCACTTATGCTACATGGTTGTAGTTGTAGTGTGTGTGCATTGGATGTGGGGGTGTTACACTAGCAATCTCTCTTTTTCTAGACATAAAAACTCTTCAATCTATTAATGTTCACAGGCTCGCTAAACTCATTCACATTCATGTCTGACAACTTGACTGCACCTTTGTTCATGACTTATTTCACAATATATAGCCCTTCCCAACCAAGTCTGAACTTCCCTCTTAGATCAAGGACATTAGGCTTGCACTGCTTCAACACTAAGGTGTCGACTTTAAGCTTTATGATCTTAACCCTTTTATTCCGAACCCGAGCTATCTTTCTTTGATACAGCTGATGGTGATACAATGCTTTCAACCTTCTTTCTTTTAATAAGGCCAGTGTGCATATCTACTCACTACCCATTCTGTATCAGGCAATTCATCTTCCAGGACCACCCTCAATGATTTGATCTCAATTTCAATTGGCAACACTGCTTTTATCCCATAAACCAAAGAAAATGGTGTCATTTTAGTCACAGTTGAGAAATAATCCACCGCTACTATAATGAATTGGTGACCATTCAAAGCCGTCAGATGTATCTCTCCAAAAATATCAATTCCCCAAGTTACAAAAGGCTAGGGTGAAGAAATAGAATGCAATTCTTCAGGAGGCAAGTGACTCAAGTTCCCATAAATCTGGCACTGCTGGCACTTCTTCACAAAGTCAATACAGTCTTTTTCCATGGTCAACCAATAGTAACCTTGTCGAATTATCTTTTTAACCAAGGCTAACCTGTTCATATGGGATCCATAACTTCTGCGTGTATTTACATGATCTGCTCAACTTCATACTTTTCCTTAAGCATCTTAAGTGCACCCCGTCGGGCCATCTTCGATACAACTCTCCATGAAATGTGATATATTGCAAGGACAATTGCCTTATAGCTCTTGTCCCTTCCTTTATTGCATCTTATAGGTATTCTCTACTTTCCAAGAACTATCTTATGGTGTCATACCACGCATCATGGCCCATGTCAGTTTTCATAACCATCTCATACTCATAACAAGGAGTCGATGAACAGGTCAAAACTAAAGGATTAAGAAATAAATTAACATGATCTTCCCATATCGAAGCCATGGTGGCTAGGGCATCAGCCATATGGTTTTCCTCTCTTGGTAGGTGTATAAATCTGCACTCCTTAAAATTCTTCTTCATCATGGTTAAATAATCATGGTATGGTTTCAGCTTTTCTTCCTTCAACTCCCATTTTCCATTTACTTAGGACACTACTAGCAAAGAATCCCCAAAGACTTGCACTTTATCTACCTTCATGATTATTAGGGTTTCCAGGCCAAAAATACATGCTTCATACTCCACCATGTTATTGATTGCCCTGAATTTCAACTTCTTGGGAAAAAGAATAAGCTCTCTTTCTAGCGATTCCAATATCACTCCTAAACCTACTCCCTTTCTATTCACTGCTCCGTCAAAATACATCTTCTACCCTTATACTTCTATAGCTTGTAAATGTTCATCAGGAAATTCAAAAATCACCTCTTCATCATTAGGCAATGGTTGCTGAGCCAGGAATTTTTCTACTAGTCTTCCTTTGATGGTTTTTCTAGTTATATACTCAATCTGAAATTCTTCTAAAATTATCAACCGTCTGCCATATTTCCTGATAAACTAGGATGTTTTCCTTAAATACTTCACTGGATCTATCTTGAAAATTGCTTGCATAATATAAGATTGAAAGAAATGCTGCAACTTCTTAGATGACCAAACCATAGCTATACAAGTATTTTCAATGATACTATACTTAATCTCATAAGGTAGGAGCTTTCTACTCAAATAATAAATCACATACTCAACTCCTGATTCATCCGCTTGTGCTAGCATTGTTCCTATTGACTCTTCTTCTACTGCTAAGTATAGTAACAAAGGTATACCGAGTTTAGGTGGTTTTAAAATAGGTGGATTCAGTAAATACTCTTTTATACACTAAAGAGCTCTTTGACACTCTTCGTTCCACTTAACTGGCTAGTTCTTTTTAAGTAATTTGAAGATTGGCTCACAAATTGTGGTAAGCTTTGCTATAAACCTCCTAATGTATTGTAACCTACCAATAAACCCCCAAAATTCTTTCTCCATTTTAGGAGTTGGCCCTAACCTTAGCAGGTTCAATCCCAATGCCATTTGGACCAATCACGTGTCCAACATCTTGTTTGAAGTAACCTTAAACACACACTTCTTTGGGTTCAATCTTAGCTTATACTTTACTACTCTTTCAAAGAATATCTCTAAATTTTGAAAATGATGATCTCTTGTGTCCAACTTCACCATCATATCATCAACATAGACCTCAACTTCCTTATGCATCATGTCATGAAATAAGGTGGTGACCATCCTCTAATAGGTCACTCCAGCATTCTTTAACCCAAATGGCATCACCCTATAGCAAAATATAAGCTACGTAGTAATGAAGGCAGTTTTGGCTTTATCCTCTTGGGTCATTAACACTTGGTTGTATCCAGAAAATTCATCTATGAATGATTGTAGTACGCTAGGGGTTGTACTATCAATAAGGACATCTATATGGGGTAAAGGAAAATCATCCTTAGGGGAAGCCTTGTTCAAGCCCCTATGATCCACATAAACCCTAATCCTTTCGTATTTCTTGGGCATGGGAACTATGTTAGCTAACCAGTCAAGATAATGTATCACCACAAGGAATTTGAGTTGTATCTACTTAATGACTTCTTCTTTGATCAATTCTACCAATTTTGGTCTTAACCGTCTAAGCTTTTATTTGATAGGTTTCATATGAGTGTAAGTGGGAATCGTATACTTAGCTATGTCTCGATCAATTCCGGGCATATCCTCATAAGACCAAGCAAAGACTTCTTCATATTTTTAAATATTTTTTCTAATCTCTCTTTGTCTCTCTCTTTAGGAGTAAGGTTGGATGCTATGCTAATATTTTTAGGATTATCAGTTGTTCCCAAATTTAATGATTATGTGTCAACATAGTTAATATTAAAAATGCTCATGTAACCAATACTTGAATGTATGCAACCATCGGGAAAAACATCTAAAATCAGACTTTATTGCATTCATCTTAGAAAAGAAAACATCATCATCCTCATACAAAGAAGACAAATTAAAATCAAAATTAAAGGCATTGTTCTCATAATTAGAAGCTAAAAGACTTTCAAACTGTTCTTTAATGAAAGCAGCAATTTCTTTTGGATCTTCTAGATAACTTCCTTCTTTTCTTCTAGGCTAGGCTCCTTGTCAGCTGGCAAGTCAAGCTTTTTTCCATCTGGTCTACCAATTCAGCAACATCAGCAAATATCTCAAAGCCCGGAATCATCTTCCCCATGAACATTATTGGCTTTGGCTTCCCTTGGAGTGGTCCTATGTCTGGAGCTTTGACAAAAACCTCTTAGAGTGGAAGAAAACTCATCTTCTCATTCTTTTTCAGCATATCACTTTTATTAGCTTCATCATATCCCATCCCTATCCTGGAGGTTTGAGTCTTAAAATGTAGAAGCTTTGTCACACATGTCTTTCCTTTCCCATGACCAGCATCGGGTAGATAGTTCATTTTCTTCATCATAGTCAGAACTTTGTAATCCACCATCTCATCATCAAAGGCAACAACTACTTAGAATCTGTTGAGAGGCCTCTCAATCATCAGAGCATTCACTAATTCACTATCCTCAGTCTCAATAACCACTGTTTCATCCTCATTTGGGAACTTGATATTTGATGGAGTGTAGAAGAAACTCCACCAAGAGAATTAAACCAGAGTTGTCCTAATATTAGTGCAATGTTGACGAGAATATCCAAGACCACAAACTCTACCATAGTTTCAATAAGGCCAGCCTTCATAATAGCTTTGAAGGTTCCTTCAACATGCCTTTTTATACTATCATAAGCCCTAATTGTCACCTCTGTTGGGCTTAGATCCCTTATCGACATAACTAGCTTTGGTAAGATCTTGAGTGGGCAGACATTTATGGCAGATTTGTCATCAACCATAACACATGGAGTCCTTTTTCCCCTTACTTCTACCTTAATAAAAAGAGGGCGGACGTGATCTCTTCCTTCTCTTGGCAAATCAGCATCTGAGAAGGACACCATTCCCACATCAATCTTGTTCTTCTTATCAGTATCTTCACCCTTCTTTACTTCCTCAACCTTGTTTACCCCTTATGAAGTGGATTAGTTCATCGGGTGTTGCATAAGTGGAAATATGCATGCTTCCCATAGCTTTGGCCATAGTTTCTTGATGCTTCTTGGATGTAGCTAGTAGATCCCATATGTTGATAATTGCTTGAGTTCTCTTCAACAGTTTAAGAACAACATCATCTTCTTCTTCTTTATTCCCCATTTCAACGTCTTTCCCTTTATCAGCTTCCACTTCCTTTAGTGGTGGCCTTGTATAAGGCTTACCAGAGTGAGTGTTCATTACTTCATCTTCTTTGGGTTTGGACCAAGTCCACTCCTCCTTCTTTGGCTCAGAATCTTCATCACTATCAGTTGAATCCAAAGATTCACTCACAACACATATAGTTACTTCCTTCTCAGCCACAACTTGCTCCATCTTGCTAAGCACCACTTTTTCTTTAATTACTTGGCCATCCACATCTTGGAAAGAAGATAGAACAAACTTCTCATTCAAACCTTCCCTGATCATGAAAGTTGCCGGTGGTGGTACCCTGTTGAACCTTGGTAATGGATTGTCCTTCATGCTAGGCTTGTCAACTTTGGGCAACTTCCCACTATCAATCAGATTCTGGATCTCAAGCCTTAACCTCAGACATTTATCCATCTCATATCTTTGCATTTGATGGAATTGGCAAAATGCCTTTGCATAAAAGTTGGGTGTTAATGGTTGTAACAACCCTCTCTTCTGTAGCTTATTGAAAACCCAGGACAATGGTTTTCCCAATTCTAAAAATTTCCCCTTGCCTCCTTGGGGAGTTGCATTAACATCAACCACCTTTTACATGCTTTGATTGCCAGACTGATAACTCCTTTTTTCATTTCTTCTTGCAAAAAAAAAAGGTTATTCTCCATTTCCCATTCTTTTATTTGCATATTAGCTTAGAGAAGATCCTTGAAATCCCTAATAAGAGTATGGGACATTCGTTCACGAAGATTAGGTAGCACCCCTCTCACAATCATCCTAATTTGATCTGACTCATAGGGCCTTTTCTTAAGCAATGCAGCTTTGTTCCTCCACCTTTTTATGTAGTCAACAAAATTCTCATTTTATTTCTGCCTGATCGACTCAACTTTCTTTAAAGTAACTTCCAACTCAGCATTGTATACATATTGTTGGATGAAGGCTTTGTACAATGAATCCCAATTCTTATGGGTATCATCTTTTAAGGTGTTGAACCAATTCTGCACAATAGGATCTAATGAAAGTATAAAGTACCTTAGGGTTTGAGCCTTAGTAGCTTGGGCAGACTACATAGAGGTGATGTACTACTTGTTATGAACATGAGGGTTGCCAATTCCATCAAACTTGGCAAAAGAAGGCATTTTAAACTTATAAGGGACTTTCTCATCTTGTGCAAATAGCTTGTCCACGTCTAACATCTCTTTAGTTTTTAACTTTTCTTCAAACTTTTTCTCTAGATCAGCAATCATTCTCTCCATATCTGAGGTTTTAGTCTTTTCAATAGTTAATTTTTCCACAACCTTCGGCTCTTTCTTCTTATCTTGAGGATCATAGAAATACTGAGTCTAGTCATCATCATCATCGACAACTACCTTATCATCATCAAAGGCTACCTCACCCACCTTAGCCATTCCCTTGTCTTTTGGCTTCTTAGTACTAGTAGATGCTTCAGTAGTATTCCCCAATAATGCAGTTAGCTGGCTTTTCATGGTCTTAGTTATGGCCCCTTTAGTTCTTCCATTTTTGAGTTGATTACATCATCTACATCTTCTGAACTTGCTTAAAATCCATCGCTTTTATTGAAGTAAAAATAAACAAAAAATAGGCACCCATCCAAGGATGGAAACATGTCTTTACAATGTCCAAGTCCATAAAAATAAATACAATAGGAACCCACCAATTAATGAAAATGTGTCCCTTACATTAATCCTCAAAAATAAAATAAAAGAAACAAATTAAATAAACAAGGCACTCACAAAGTGAAAACATAACTTTTACAACTCCAAATAAACAATTATCCAATTAAACGATCCAAACACAATAATTAAAAATGAAACATCCATTATAAACCAAATAAAATAAATCATCCACCATAAAAGAATATAACAAACTAAATGAATAAAATTAGGGTTTAGAGCATTAAATATACAAAATTAGGGTTTAAACCTTAAATTAGGGTTTGTAAGATTTTAAATGCAAAATTAGGGTTTTTGGGATAGAAAACTAAGGTTTTATTTTGGAAATTAGGGTTTTATTATTTTAAATTGGAAATTAGGGTTTTAGTTTTGAAATTAGAGTTTTAAGGTTGGTGTTTGGGAAATTAGGGTTTTGGTATTTGGAATTAGGGTTTTGAATGAATTAGGGTTTTGGTTTTGGATTTGATATTTTGGAAAACCGATTAGGATTTTAATTTAAGAAAATAGAATTAGGGTTTTGATATTTTGGAAAATAGATTAAGGTTTTGGTTATCTCGAAAAACATTTTAAGATTAGGTATGTAAGATTCTGGATACTAGGGTTTTGGTAAATGGGGTTAAGATTTTAGAAATTAGGGTTTGGATATTGAGGTTCTAAATACTAAGGTTTTATAGATTAAGTTTTAAGGCTTTGATGTGTACTGTGATTACATGAACATTGATTCAAATTATAGTATTTAAATCAAGTAATCAAAATATTTAGGGCTACAGGATTTAAGTTGACTATTGGACCTAAACAACTTCACAATCTTCAAACCTTTAATGATGTTTTTAGAAGGGAATGCATGCACTAGATATTCAAACAAATTGTAAATCAAGGATGAGGCTACTGTGAATTTAAATAAATTAAAGGATAAAGCCAAACCTCCATTTATTGGTTCCACCAAATTTAATAAATTGAAACAAGCTTGCCTCTACTAGTGCCTGCTTGGATCAATTATAGTTTTTGGCTAGAGACTACCTTGTTATTGCTTCTGTGTTTAATTTTTCCTAAGCCATTGTAATTGTTGATCATCTACTTAATAATTCATTTTTTTTGTTTTAGTATTAAACGTTGTTATTTATCGGCAAACAATGACTTAACCCTAAACCTAATCTACTTAATCTGTGATTTAAATGAATTCTAGCTTGATTAGGAAATTAAATTTTTGGCCAAATTGCTTCAGAATTAAGGTTCATGTCAATTTGGCACATCCAAATCAACATGGAGCCAGCCCATGTCGATTTGGGTGTACCAAATCAACATGAGCCTTGGCTCATTTCTATTTCGGCATCCAAATCAATATGTGCCATGCTCATGTCAACTTGGATCCTCTAGGTCAACATGAGTAACTGCTCAAGTCCCCTGGACCCACCCCAACTCAAACCATTTTAAATTTTTGGTCCAAACAGGTTAAATTAGGGTTAATTTGGGCTTTCTTAATTTAATTTAGGCCTTTTGAAACTGGACCGACCTATTTAAAGCTGTAAACTAAGTTTAAACCTTAAAATCAGACTAAATTTAGTTTAGCCCTCTTTATTTAGGATCATACTAGCTTAAGACTAAAATTATGGGTCTACATTAGGATTTTGGATGGAAGTGAGTATAATTATTGAAATAAATTGTTTTGATGTTATTTTGATATGTAAATAATAATTTTATAATTGGATGATGAAAATGGATAGGCTAGATGGTAATATGAAAGTAGTAAGGGTGAATTAGGGTTTTAATGAAAATTTGGGTATAATGGATGTAATTGAAGTCTAATTAATTAAAATGTGTTAGAAGGCGATACTAATGCAATTTTTATACTTTTAATTTGGTTTAGGATTGAATAGGGTGGACTTGCCCAATTAAAGAAAGGAAGGGCAATTGGTGAAGTTGGAATTTAAGAGTGATTTGGCCTTAGTCTCAGAAATTTAGAGGTTAGTATATACTTTGATAATTATTATTTCAATTGCATTACTTTTGGTATGAAATATTGTGAATTGATGAGTCGTCATATTATTTAAACTTTGGTTTTCATGTGTGAAATGCATTATTTTGAGTAAAATGTATGAATTGTATAATATGTGACAGGATAAGCCATTGTAGAATGGCTAATAGCCTTGATAGGTATTATTTATAAAAAGTGTGAAATATGTTTAAAGAATTGGAAAAGGAAGTCATATTGTAAATATGGCTAAGATTATGAGTAATGTGATTGAATTGCGTTGAGAATTTGGAAATTATATATGAATATGGAAAAGATATGGAAGTGGACAAAATGTGATAAAGTGTATGTTTGGTGTGTTTTTTTGCCTTATATAGTATCTTATTCCAAAGAATTGTGCTTGGTGCTATTAGATTGGCATGCCATTGATATGAGATGAGATATTATTATTTGCCTTTGGGGCTAGACATAGTGGTCTCACTTATAATGATGATTTTTATTTGCCTTTGGGGCTAGACACATTGGTGTCAATAGGGGATACACCTTTAGGTGGTCTGACATGATACTTAGATCCCTAGCGTCGTGATAGATCAGAGTAATATCTCTAGAACATAAATACCGTGTAGGGTTATTTGGGCCCAATGCATGTGATTGGGATACCTAGATGATTTATATGAGTAATGCATGTATTAAACATAATACATTTCATGTTTGAAAGGAAAACATAGAGCATTGTTTTAAAATAACTTTTGTTATCAAAGTATGTACTACTAAGCTATATGCTTAGCGCGATTGTATGTATCACACAGATAATAGGGCTGTAGACCATAGTGGTCCAGACAAAAGTTAGATTAAAAGTTTTAATTTTTTCATGAGACTAACCCTGATGATGCTGCATTCATATATAATTTTGCCTACTATGTACTTGGTTTGTAAATCTTGGATATATCATATGTATATTATTTAAACTTTGGGAATGTTATATATATGAACATATATAAATATTTATGATGAGGAATATTTTGGATATAAAACCTTGTTATAAATTAATCAAATGGTGATTTGGAAGATTGGTTGTAAATATTATTTTGGAAAAGTTGTTTTACGTAGGTTGGCTTTTTATTGATTTGGGATTTATTGAATATACAAACAAAACTCAGGCAATTTTTTTTCAAAGATTTTATCTTAAAATATGTATTTTGTCATTTAATTATTTATAAAAATATTTTTTTTACCAACTAGATTTATCACTAAAAGAATAATTTAGTTTATTTACAACTAAAAAGGATTTTCTACTGTTAATTATGGTGATATTCTTGTATTCTACATATATATTTTACATATATAAGATGTATGAATTATACATATGTAGGGTATAAGGGTGTTATAGCTGCTCATTATTACAAGGTTTAATCCTAGATAATCTAAGGGTAAATGCAAAGAGTGATGCATGAAAAAGTTCAAATTTAATAAAAAAAGCCAAGCTATTCTTACTTTGAAAAAGGTTTAATCCCATTAGCCTGCTTAAAATGATTTATCTTTTGAAAAATACTTTTCTCCCCAATAGAGTCACCAAGTTGCGAGGCCCCAGCCCAAGCATGCCTTTTTAGGCCCGGCCAGCAAATGATGCGAAACCAAAGTGCTAGAAGATTAGACTAAGTTCTCATGAAAAAGTGTTGAGGTCACATTGCCTTCATTGGTAATGCTCATATCGATAGCAAAATTATTTTGAAAATGAGTCTCCACTCAAATTCATTTTTTGAAAAGGGAAAATTTAAGAAAACAAAACCCTAAAAATGACTCCAACATTATTCCCAAGGCCAAAAATCACTAGCCTCGAACCAAAGGATAGATTCAAGGGATAGGTTTGGGATTTTAAGTAAAAATAGTTTGGCCTTAGATTAAATAAAAACTTACAAAATGAGTTTCATGATATGACAATTATAATATGGGATGACAAATTAAACATGTTTCATAAATAGATAACAAGATAACATAATAAAAGTATAAATTAAATTAAAGATTACATCTCAAAATTGAAAATAAAGAGATCCCAACTCTAGTTTTTTGGATTCTAGCTTGAGCACACATTTCTCAACTACTATTGCTAACTTGAATTTTTTTTTTTTAAAAGCAAACTAATTTGCTTTAACTGGCTTGTTAGGCCGATACTAGCTATGAGAAACTTCAGGTTGCTTAGTTTCCTTAAAAGGCAGTCTTAACAAAAGAACTAAGGAAAAGGTTTATTTTAGAAAGTGGATTTGACACTTGGAGTAAAATTACAAGTAAGCTTGCATATCCATTTAAATTGAAATCAAAGCTCATGTAGTTCTAACCATTGTGAGATTGTTGGTTTAGGACTCAAAATGGGGTTTTTTAACTTAACTTAGGTGAGCCTAAGTCTACATTGTTTTTAGGTTTAGATTAATTGGGTTTAGATTAATTATAGGTCTAATTAGATGAAACCTAGTTTTAGAAAATGACCTTAGAACCAACTAGATGGAACTTAATTTAGAAAATAACCTTAGAACCAACTGGATGGAATCTAATTTAGAAAATAATCTTAGAAAAAATAACCTTAGGACCAACTTGATAAAATCTAATTTAGAAAATAATCTTAGGACCATCTGGATGGAATCTAATTTAGAAAATAACCTTAGGACTAACTAGATGGGATCAAATATAGAAAAATAATCTTATGACCAACTGGATGAAACATAAATTCAAAATGATTTTAAGAGACAATTGGATAAAATCTTAATTTGAAAAAAATGATCTTTGGAAGACAACTAGATGAAAACCTAATTTGAAAAATATTTTGGGAGATAACTGGATGAAATCCTAATTTAAAAAATAATTTTACTTAAAAAGCTTGATTTGGTTTTAAAGAAAAGTAATTTTAAATAAGTTAATTTTGAAGATCAAATGATAATCTTGATCTTCAAAATTAGGGCAAATGATGAAATAGGGTTCTAATTTTTAAAATCAAAGGATGGTCTTAAAAATTGGGCCAAGATAATGAACTTGAGTTGAGTTTTGAGAATTCTTATCTTCTTTCTTGATGGCTTTCTTGGCAGAGGCTTGAGAGTGTAACAAGATCTTAATTCCAACTTGGTTAACATTTTATTTTGCTAAGTAAGCAAAATAAAGGAAAATTAGGGGTTAGACTTTTGCTAATGAAAAATTTTGGTTTGGTTTAGTTTAAGAAAAACTAAACAAAAAGGGACTAAGCATCCAAACTAGGTAAGGAACCTAGCTTTAGGGGACTCTTTCTCAGGAAGAGAGAACTTTTTTCTTAAAAAAAAGAGAGAAATAAGAGTAAATTAGACAACTTGCAAGTAGGTTTTACCAAGTTGAATGGTTTCTAGAGAAATTAAGGGAAGGGGTCTATTATAAAGGCTTAAAGGGGTGAAATCATTAAAATCAAGACCAAGGCATAGCGGCACCACAAGGGGTGTCACACGGCACATTTTGGCCTTCATGTGGTACCTAGGGGTGCTGCGGCTACCGCACGACACCCCGAGCAGCAGTGCAGGCAATGGAGCAACATGCCCAAGACTATGCAGTAATTTTCTAGGGCCCATTCTCCTTTGTCAGATGTTCATTTTGAAAGATTCAAGTTGTATTGTGACCATAACGAATTGAATTTTAATTTTATAGTGAAAATTTTTGGGTTCACTCTAATGCTTCTTCATGAATGCATTTTGGAGTTGCAATAATTTAGTTAGAGATTTGTGCTTCAACTAGTACTCCTAAGGGCTAAAGTCAAAGCTCGCTTGTATATGCAATTTCGGTGTTGTAATCTTTTGTTTTTATCACACTATGGATATCATATTTCATTTTGCTCATGCATTATATCAATTGTCAGTCATAAAATTATGTCATTGTATAAAAATTAATCTTTCCTCAAAAAAGTTAGGATTTATTTAAAGAAAAATATTTTATTAATTAAAATTTACTTGAAAACCTAGCCTAGAACCTATTATGATTAGTTTCAAAATACTGCTTTTGAGTTCAAAATTATAATTTTCATGGAGTCAAATAAAAATAAAATTTTTCTTGAATTTTTCCAAAAACCAAATAATTTGAGGTGGTGACTCTTCAATTAGCTTTTAAAATAAAGCAATCCATTTTTCAAAATAAAAAGGCGAGTATTCTTTCAAAATAAAAAGAATAAATCTTTTTAAAATAAAAAGATCTTTTTAAAACTCATGCTAAAAGTCTTGAGCTTTCCTATTTCCTTAGAATTAGATCATGAAAATGATGTGTAAAATTGTAATTAAATAAAATCTAACATAGATTATTTGTTGTGAACAAATGTGCTAATTTTAAATAGTAATTACAAGTTATTATTTTATAATAAAGGTAATTATATTACCACATTTAAAATTTTTCTATAGCTATAGATATTATATATAAAAGTAATGATAGTTATACTTCATTAATTATAGTTATACATCTTCCATCTTATAACGATCATTAAAAATTTTAATTTGCTACACATCAATTATTTGATTGTAATAGATTATTATTAGTATTAATTTGAGCAAGGATTTTCTTAAAACTTTCAGTGGGTGATTACTTCAATACCACTA
Source organism: Garcia nutans (assembly GCA_947685225.1). Taxonomy (NCBI): domain Eukaryota; kingdom Viridiplantae; phylum Streptophyta; class Magnoliopsida; order Malpighiales; family Euphorbiaceae; genus Garcia; species Garcia nutans. The sequence continues at coordinate 27,345,801 of CANTUV010000044.1, forward strand.
GGTTTAAAACCTTAAGGAAAATGAGTCTAAAGTTGGAGATTAGGAGTTATCACTTAAACGGGTTAGGAAAATAAAGAAGAGTTATATAACTCGACTTATAAGAAATATCCAACCCTCACTGAGTTTGAAAAGTTAGATACTCATAGAAATGTGAGAAATAACTTAACACCCCCAATACACCCAGGTCATTGAAATAGGCCTTCTTTTTATATCTTAATATTATTTTATTTTTTAAATATTAAAGTATTATTCTACAAATAATGCAATTATAATAATAAATAAGTTAAAATTCATTCATGAAAGAAATAAAAAATTAATCAGTCTAAATATAACAAACAAAATAGGCATCCACAAAAATAAAAACATGTATTTATAATTTTTAATGACCAAAAATAATAAAATAAAATCAATAAATCACACACCAAAAAAGTAAAAAATGCATCTATTACAACCATAGCAAAAAAAATGCAAATAAAAGTAACCCAAGTAATAAACTAAACCGAAATAATAATAAACACAACTTAAATATTGGAGGGATAAATAAAATAAAGCTATTAACAAAATATACTGTATTATAAAAAAAATATCAACATCCAAAAGCAAACATAAAAATAGTTAAATTGCCCAAAATAAATTTAATTCTATCAATAAATAGCAATAAGAAAATTAAGAAAAAACACATTAATAAAACTTACATTAACATTTATAAATAAATGTATATCTAGTAGCGAGACTAAAAATTGAGAAATTTATGAAAACATAAATATTCATTAAAATAAACCAAAACTAAGAAAAAACTAAGGTGAATGGTGAATTTGCCATTGAAATGGTGAATTCGCTAAAACATTAGTGAATTCACAATTGTTTATGGTGACATAAGCAATGGCAATTTAGGCATTACAAATATTAACCTAAAACACTTTTGGATAATACAATATCAAACCTAGGTTTACTAAATTATGTACTATAAATCAAATTTTACTTTGATCAAATGAACAAAGAAGCCTAATATAATTTAGCTAATAAAACATGCAAAAACCATAAACAAAAATATGTTCTGCAATAATAACAATCATAACTTACACATATAATAATATTAGATATTAAGTTAAACTCAAGCAAACAATATGCAATAATCAAAAGATAACAAAGTAATTCAAATAAATCTACTAAAACTGAATTAAGCAAACTTACATTGCTGATTCCTGCAAATCTTTTGATGATTTAAAATTGAATGTAAATTCCAAAGTCTTCTTAGCTTGTAGTAATTCCTCACCAAGTGGTTTAGAAATGTCTACTACGAATGCTGTAGATTTTGGGTTGTCCCTTATTTCAGTTTTGATTGTGTTTTTGTTTTTGTTGTTCTTAGCCATAAAATTTTTTCTTCTTTGGTTCTATTTTTAATTAATTTTTTTCTCTATCAAATAATGCTTCATTTAGAATGCTAATCTCTCGTGCTATTTTGTTCTCCACTTTTTCTTTTTTCTTTCTTTTTTTTTTTTGCACAATCCCACTTGAAAATGTTCATGCATCATGGAGAAATTGCTCTCCTACATTCAAACATGTTTTAGGGACTAGCCTAGCTAACTGCAAGTGCACAAGTCATCCACAAGTAATATAACAGTAAATAGAGTATCATTCTCATGAGGAATGAGTATTTTATGTACCAAATAATTAAACTAATTACTATTTAGAAAATAAATTTTATTTTAAAATTAACTAAACTAAATTAAATTGAACTTGAAAATTAATTAAACTAAACTCTTATATTTTAAGGCATGGAGTTAAACTACCTCAATTGATTAACTATAGATTTTCTAGGGTATTATTCCAATTTTAGTTTTCCTTTGATTATTAATTAGATTCTCCAAAATTAAATTTTAATCTCTCTCAAGTATTAAGAACTAATATTGAACATAATTCTTATGTCTACTCTCGTGATCACAAGTAATTAAGTCAATTTATTAAGTTTTGTGTGATTTTTTATTAACCTCTGAAGTATTTATCTTATCTCTAAGTGAAAACTTTACTTATGATTGTTATCTTCTTAGACTAATGTTATACTTACACTCTCACTATTACATAATATCTTAGATCTAATAATTATTAGCTAAATAATTATAGCTTTGAGTACAAAGATAATAAAATAATCAAAAGAGAATAATTATTAAATTAAATATGTATGAAGTAATAACCAAAAGAATAATCTAACCCTATTTAAGGTTTATTTACTCACAATTGAAAACAAAATAACAAAGGAATAAAATAAATTGAATTGAAATATTAAATTTAAATTGACATGAAAATAAAAGAAAAGTAGATATAGGAGAAATAGAACTTGGATTGAGTGGAACTCTTGAACTTTGCTTGAATCTCTTCAACAACTAAGCCTCCTTCTCTTTCTCTCCAAATAAAATCTTGAAAGAATTGAAGAGCCTGTGAAGAATTATGGATCATTGATAACAAGGGCGGAGGCTTCTCTATATAGGAGTTTGGAAATTCCTAAACTGATTAAGAATAAAATTAAGAAACTTCTAAATTGATTAGGAGTAAATCTAGGACAAACCTAAAGACTCATAATTTGATTCGGAATTTAATTAGGGCAAACATAGAAATTCCTTTCTTGATTAGAAATTATTTTTAGGATGAAATTCTTTAGAAAATATGAGTTTTTTTCTTCTGTTTTGAGCTTGTCTTGCCTCCTTTTTATTTTTATCTATATTTTTGTTGTATTCCGTCATGTTTTTATCAATTTGCATTCCAAACTCATGTTTTGCAAAGCCAAACTTTAAAATAGAAGTTTTCACAACAAAAACATATCAAATTCGATTAATAACAATAAAAATATAAGTAGAATAATTAGTAAAATTATATACAAAATATGGTCTTATCAGCATGTCTAAAGCTTGCAGTAAGGCCATGAGCAAGACCATATGTTGACAAATTCACTATGACATCATGGTGAATTCACGATGAATCATGGCAAATTGTCATATCATGGTGAATTTGCCATGAGTCATGGCAAATTATCATGTAATGATGAATTCGCCTTGAGTCATAACGAGTGTGTTTCAAGAGGTTGCTCCTCTCATTCTAATCTTTTGTGTTTCGGGAGCTACATTAGACATGTGGAAAATCTACTACAACTAATTTTTGTATAGTTAGAATTAAAAATGTATAACTATTTTTTAGTAAAACTTCAAATCTTTGTAATTAATTAGATTGATATTAATTACATTATACCAGTGATGCTAAACTTTATGGTTAAATTTAAGGTTATAGTTACAATTTTTATATATATTAAAAAGAATAATATGTTTACTAGGAATTGTTAACCTTTATAACTAATTAATTTTATTTAATTATATAGAACTATGAAGAATTAATTTTTATAACTAGTACAAAAATTTAATTACAATTTTACTGATATATAGTTGTGCACATACTCAATAAAGTAAAAGTCTCTTAATTTGATTTGTAGCAACTTTTCACAAATTGCTCAAATTCAAAGTCCTTCAAATGGATATAAATGTTAAGATAAATGAATAAAAGAAGTGATGTATAATGTAATTTTTTTTAAAAAAATCTTTATTTTAGTTGATAAGAAAATATTTTTCATATAAAAAAATCTAGCTAGAAAATTGATAAAAACTAAAGAATACATACAATAAATTGATCTCAATATTTAAATAAAAAAAGGCCTCGAAAAATTTAAACCTACAATAAGCAGAAAAATCAGCAAAATAATAAGAAAAAAAAAACAATAGAAGAAATCAAAGAAAGAAAATCAATAACATAGTGAAAAAATAATTCATATACGATTTTACTTGAGTATAATGATGCAAAAATCGAACGAATTTCAATAATAAAAAATTCAAAATAGAAAATAAGAATTAATTATCTCATTGAGTTAATTAAAAAAATTATAGCAAGACAACAAGGCCATTCAAAATCGCACATTTTTAAGAAATATGAATAGACAAAAAAATTTTAATGCTGAAGCAGAAACTATTTTATTTGGTCTTCGAATCACCTTGGACTATGGCATTAAAGATTTAATGGTGGAATCAAATTCGAAGGTTTTAATCCAGAAACTAAACTCCAATGAAGTTGGGCTAAATTTCTGCGGCATCAAGTTGCTAGATTATTTAATTCTGTTTCCTTTAGTTTTATTCCCAGAACTACTAATTTATTAGCTCATAATCAAGCATCTTGGGCTACTGGTCTTCAGGAGCCTTTAATTTTTATAGAGGATATTTCCTCTCAGTTTATTAGTATTGCACAAACTTATATTTTGTACCTACAAAAATTATACAGTTTAAACTAAAAGATTAACAAAATTTCATTTTTTTAAAATAAAATCTTGGGATTCATCAAAAACCAAAAAAAAAATAGACACAAAAATAAAATTAAACTAAAAGATTAACCAAATTTCATTTTTTTAAATAATAAAATAGATAAGAATAAGTAGAATAGACTAAGCGTATGCAAAAATATTAGGTGTGAGTTTTTTAAATATTATTGACATTATATATTAGAATTTAGAATAGTTTTAAAAGAGAGTTTTTGTGAATTTACGAACATAAGTTAATTAATTAATATTTTCTCTATATCAAATAGAGTTTAAGCTTTTGTTTGGGTTCTTAGTTTTTAACAGTGCAATAAAAAAGAAAAGAGAAAAGAGAAAAAAAATAATTACAGAAGAGAAGAGAATTTATATTTTCTTCCCTTAGTTGGTTATCTAATTAAACATGAAAGAAAGTAAAATTTATAAAGTTTATTTTTATTATTATATTTTCATTATCCTTAATTGATAAAAGATAATTAATAATTTCTTATACTATGACCTTTTTTTTCCATTTCCTTCATTTTCTCTCTTAATTGGTGAGAAAATACTTTGGAGGATTTAAGGGAATTTGGAGGAAGCTGCTTTCATTATTTGGAAATTGGAGGAATCTACTTTCATTATTTCGTTCTCTTTTCTTTTTCTTATTATTGTCTAAATAAAGAAAATGAAGGAACTAAAATTTCTATTCTCTTATTTTCCATCTATTTTCTTTGAAATAAACAAATGTTTAATATGAGTTGAAGTGAATTACAAACTACCCTAAAATTTTGAGTGATTTAACATGGGACTATGTGAATAAATTTGGAAAAAATCTATAAATGAATTATTTTTATTTTTTCATTTTTTTAAAATATTGTAGCAAGAATTAATTGGATAAATAAAATATTATAGAGAGAATAGTAAAGAGAGAGAAAAAAAATGTAATTAAAAGAGATGAGAGAGAGCTTATGTAGGAGGGGTATAAGAGATGATTCAGATAGCTTGGTTACTGCCTCCGGCACGTTGATTCTGTAATATCTACAATTTTAGACATAATTAAATACTTACATGAAGATTAATTAAAGTATTAGAAGAATGATTAATATAAAATGTAGATGTTGGGTATATGACAAATATGCCTAGAGTATAAAAAATCACTAAAAGACAAAAGTTAAATAGTAATAAGGGTAAAATAATAAAATAAAAGTAAAAGTAAAAAAGTTAATTTATATAATAATAAAAATAATTTAAAATTAAATTGATTTTTTTATAGTGAAAGATGATGAAAAAAAATTGGATATTTATTAATTATTAAATAAATAAATAATATATATGTGGTTAGAAATAAAAAGAAAAATATGAAGTCAAAATTCATGACCATCTTCTTCTTCCTCTCTTCCTAGTGGGCCGTTTTTCCCCATGGTAGCTAAGGAGAGAATTCTTTCTTTCAATACTCAATTTTTAAAAGGATTTTCAAAGGATTGAAGGAGGTTTTGGAGAAAGCACACCTAATTGGTAAGCTTTCTTTGAATTTGAAGATTTTTTACAATTTCCAATTATGTGAAATATGAAATTTTGAAGGAGGTTAGGATAATTATTCAAATGGGTATGGAAGATGTTAATTTGATAGAGAGACAAGGATTTTATGGTTAAATAGTTGAAACAACTACGTTTGGTAGAAGATTGAGAAGTTAATGATGAATTTAGGGTTTGGTGGAACTTTTGTGAAGAATGATTGTTAATTTGATTTAATTGTTTAAATCATATAATAATATAATTCTAATGGTGGAAATGAACTTAAAACTCAATGTGGAATTGATGGAAATGGTTTTTCAAAATTAAAGAAGGTTATGTTAAAATTTAAAAGTTGGAGGAAAATGTGTTAAATTGATATTTGCTAGTTAAAATACAGGGAAATTATATACATTCACATTTTGATTAGATGTTGAGTAGATAGTAATTGTCCAGCCCAAGTGGTGAAGAACATTGTGGAAAAATGGTGAGAAATGTGTGATTTATAGCTTGGAAGTTATTTGAAAAATGTTAGTGTAATATCCCAATATATGACCTAGAAGTTTTAATACAATTGTTGTGTGATTTGAATTAAAGGTATATATGTTTTTACAAAGGAAATGATTGTGTTAATGAAATGTATATGTTGTATATATGTTAATATATTAAACATATAAGTTGGTCAAAAGATAGTCAAGAGAAGAGAAAGGTGTGGTGGAGGATTTTTGGTAATTATTATTATATATATATATATGTATATGTGGCTAACGTGAGAAGAGAAAAGGATATTTTCTTTCTTCTTCTTCTCCTTTTGGTTCTTGCACGAGAGAGAGAGAGAAGGATGATAGAGAGGTGATGATCTTCATTAAAACCTTAGGGTTTTAAGAGAATTGAAGATAGAGATTGAAGATTTGTCAAGATATTCAAGTAAGTATTTTCTTGTTTTCTTTTGTTGTTGTTGAAGTTTTGTTTGAAGTGAATTTTGATTTGTTGGGATTTTGATTTGGTGTGGTTAAGATGTGTTTATAAGTGGTGAAAGTGATTATAAGTTAAATTGGTATTGGTTTTGGTTTGGAAATGGTAAGTTGAGTGTATATTGAAATTGAAAGAATAAGAATGATGTTGGTTTAGGGTTTTGAGATGGTATGTGTTTAAATGTGTTGTTAATGATTTGTTAATAAGAATATTGTGATGAATAGGTAAAATAAGTGCTAATAATATTGATTATGTCTATTTGAATGAGGTGGTGTTGTGTATAATGTGTTTAAATGCAGTTGGAAGAGTTTTGGCCATTTTAGGGTTTTTGTTCATGTGAGACACGGCCAAATCAAAGAAGAGACACGGCCAAGACTTAATATTTTTGGGTGACACGGCCAAGTTGAGGGAAGTTTGGCCGTGTTGGATGAGCTTAGGGAGAGACACGGCCACTGGCTTGGCCGTGTCCCTTGCCCGTGTTTGCCACTGCCTGATGTTGGTTGAGAGACACGGCCGTGTCCCCTGCCCGTGTCTGCCTCGGCTTGAATTGGTGTTGAGAGACACGGCCACAAGCTTGGCCGTGTCCCTTAAGTGTGTTGGCTACTGTGATTTTTCCTTGCTCCTCTTACATGGTTGAGTTTGAACTTACATTTAGTAATGCATATGCTACTATATGAACAAGGTTATGTATTATGTGCATTGTGAATCTTGTGAATGGTAATGTGTATATGAATAATGTATTTTGTAATGTTACATCAATGATGCTATAGGTAAAATGTGAAGGATATGATGAGGTAATTGATTATGTATAGCTTGATGGGAGTAGCTCTTGAGGTAAGTACAAATTTACCTAGAAGCCTTCTTTTATATGATTTTGAAACTTAAAACAATGTTAAGTAAATTATATTATTGTTAATACAATGTGATTAATGTTGTCAATTGGATAGTGTGAAAGTTATAATGATGATTCAAAAAGGTATGTGCAATGTGATTTGTTGTGATAAATGTTTTAATAATGCATGGTGTAAATGTGCCTTGAGAAATGATGTAATGTGATATTATCATGGTTGATAATAATGATCAAAATGAAATAAATGGACATATGGTTTATATGACAATGAATCTAAGATACATATGCAATGTAATTGATTATGTATGCTTGGATGATAAAGTATATAAGGTGGATTGAGATGAAAGGTGATGTGAAGCCATTGTGTTTGGCTATGACGTTTCAATTGAGATAAATGAGGCATGTTTGCCTAAATGATGATGAGAATTGAGAATGAAAGTGCTAATGAAATAATGAATGAATTGTGTGGCTAATGTGTTATTCCATTTTCAGAGTTTGTTGTTGGTGGCATGCCTAATATTAGTAACAATCTCTTGAAGTTAGGTTGGATTGATCCTTGAAGCCAAGTTGGGTTGAAGTTTAACATGTTTTACTCCCCTTGAAGCTTGGTTGGGTCAAATCCTTGAAGCCTAATTGAGATGTTACAACCCTTGAAGCTAGGTTGGATTGGTTTTTGAAGCCAAGTTGGGTTGATGCTTAGCATGCTTTGCTCCCCTTGAAGCTTGGTTGAACCTAATCCTTGAAGCCTAGTTGGGATTATGATAATGATAAATGTGATAACAAAACCAAAGCATTAACTCTGAAAATTGAATGGCATAGTAGCGGTTGTTGGGCCCGAGTCTGTCTTTGTTGTCAATATGATATACTAATGTTGAAATAAATGAGTAATGAGATCTATGGTTGACTTTGTTGGCAATGTGACTTATGATTGGTGAATTGTAAACAAAATAATGCTATGAAGTATGTTGTGTAATGTGTGTATTGATATGTTAATTGTGAGTGTTATTAATGTATTATGGTTGGTGAATTGTGAATTAAACAATGTTATGAAGTATGATGTGTAATGTGTAATGTGTATATTGATATACTAATTGTGAGTATTAATGATGGATTGCGGATAATGATGCAATTGAATGATGTAATGATTGCCTTTGTTGAAAATGTGATTCATGAATGTTGAATTGTGGATAATGATTTAATTGAATGGTGTAATGAGATGTAAGGTTATGTAGTATGGCATGATAATATTGTATAAATGAGTTATTGAAAAGAGATTTGATTTTGAGAAGTTATGTTGAAAATATCTGATTCTGGAAGTATAATGTTCTATGTGAATATGTATATAATCTATGAGATTAGTGGGAGTACATGAAGAATACAATAAGAAAGGAAAAACAAGATAAGAAAACAATAAAACATGATACTAAAAATATGAGGTACGATTCTTTTGTATAGTATATTTTAATATTTATTTGTACTACTAAGCTCTCGAGCTTAGCGCGGATGTGTAATCGCGCAGGTAGCTTGGTGGAAGATGTGAAGTCTTTCGTTATGCCACGAGAAGAGTAAGAGTTTGTCGAGACCAACTAGAGGGTAATGCATACATGTTTAATTTTAATTATGATGTATTTCTGATGAGAGAGTATTTATATGTATAAATGAAGTTTTAATTAAGACAATGATTTTGTAAAATGATATTTAAATTAACGTAATATGGTTTGAACTCTGTTGCAGGTTTTAAAAAGGTAACAACAAGTGGCATCCTTATACTTTATATACTTACTGTATGAATACTAGGTATATGTACAGTACTTATATAGGGTATCGGGGTGTTACAGTTAGTACATACTTTGATAAAAAAATATATGGAAATGCATTTGTTTGACATGTTGCATTGTTGTTTGACATGGAGATTATGCTACTTTGATGTGAGAATTCACGTGAAAAGTGGCTAGATAAGTATTTAAAGGCATGAAATGCATAATGTATGATTAATTAAGCCACTTTAAGATGGCTAATGGCATTATTAAATATGTTTGTAAAAAGAAAGTATTTATGCCAATTTAAGGACATGAATTGGAAAAAATGTATTAGTGGCAAATAATTTGATGTTTGTGATAAAAAAAATGAAAATATGGTAAAATGATTAAAAAAAAGTGCTAAAAAGATAGAAGGTGGCATAATTGACAATATTATGAAAAAGTATGAAATGTTGCATGTTGCATTATATAGTATTCTTTTCCAGAGTTTTGTGTTTGGTGATATGGATATAGCATGCCTATGATTTGCCTTTGTACTAGACGCTGAGCGTCACTGTTATATAATTTGTCTTCTGGCTAGACGCTGGACCTCACTTATATTACTTTCGGGCTAGATACCGTTGGATGTCAATAGGCCAAAATATTATCTCTAAAATTTAAATAGTATATATGGTCATTTGAGGTCAATTCATGTGATTGTGTTATTTGATGGAATTATAAAATAAAACATAAGTTCTAAAATGTAGTTGCATGGTACATTATGAGTTTCTAAAAGAAAGTATGGTGCATTATCTTTTTCTTTAAAGTTTTTTTTATATCAAAGTATATACCACTAGGTTGTTAACTTAACGCAATTACTAATCGCGTAGGTGATAAGGTTGAGACAAAGAGCCCTGCTAGACTTCACCAAGTCTATGTAACATCCTAAAAATTTTTAAAAAATTAAATTTAAATTAAATAAATTAAAAGAATAATTTAAATGGAAAATTGAAGGATTTTAAGTAAAAAAGAGGACTGCATATGTGAAATATATATTAAATATATACAACATATACAAAAGTCAATATTTTAAAATACAATAGTCAAATGGCAAATGGAAAAATGGTAATTATACTTCATAAAATTAAAATTACTTAAGTAAATTAAAAATAAATTAATTTTGAATGTAAGAGGGAAATTATGGTTTTTTTAAATAATTAATTAATTAAAGATATAATAAAATAATATATATGGTCATTTTTGAAAGTGGAAAGAAAGAGATAAATTAAAGTCTTCTTCATCTTCTTCTTCTTCTTAAGGTGGCCGAACCACCATTAGAGACCAAGCCAAGCTTTTTCTTCTTGCATACATCATATATTGAACGAATTTTAAGGATTCAAGTGGAGTTTTTGGAAATTCTTCATCAATCGGTAAGTTTATTTACCAATTTTGTATGTTCTTTGGATTTCCACGAAGTTGTGAATATGTTGAATTTGAAATTTTGTCTTAGCATGATTTAATGTCTTGAATGGGTACGTATGAAGTTATTTTGATTAGTTATTAATTATTCTTAAGTTGGATTAAAGAAATGATTAAGTTTGATGGGGTTTGGAGAAAGAAAATGATTTAGGGTTATGAAAAATTTGAACTATTGAAATCATGGGTTTTAATTGTGCAAATTGATTCCAAATGTGTTGTTTTGATGCATAAACAAGGATTTTAAAATCAAATGATGGATTTAGCTAAGTTTGGTTAGAGATTGGATAAGGTAGTGTTGAATTTAGGATTTTGTAAGGGAATTTTTAAAGTATTGGTATTTGTTTAATTTTAACGCTTAAATCATGTTATTTAATGATATAAGTGATGAAAATAAACTTGGATTAATAATTGGAATGAGTTGGAATGAAGAACCTTGAATGAGGAAGGTTATGGCATTTTAGGGTTTTGTATAAGTATATGTGTTTATTTAGTTTGAAAGGTTAAAACATGTTATAATATGTTTGTAATGATATAAATAAACTTAAAACACCAATTTAAATGGATTCAAATGAATTTTCAACATTAAAGTAAGATAAGGCATAATTTAGGAATATTAGTTGGAGTGATGTTTAATTAAGTTTTTATGCTTGTAATGCCTTAAAATGTGATTCTAAATGATTGTATTTGTTCAAATTTTGAATAGGCTTTAAGAAGAAGTAAATTTCCTAACCCTAGTGTTGAAGGGAAAGTTGGAAGTGAAGGTTGGAGGGAGATTTTTAGCTTGTAATTAAGTGCTATTTGAGGTAAGTACAAACTTTTGATAAATTAGATATGTTTGCATTAAATTTGGCCTAACACATTTTGGATAGAAAATGTGTTAAGCTACTTGGTAGCTTGAACATTCATGAACATTGTGTTATAACATGTGAATTGTTGAATATGCATTCTATACATTATGTAAAGCTATTATTAATAGCTAAATTGAGTAAAATGTGATTTATATGCATTATGTGAGAATGACCCAAACATATTTAGGCAATATGATTTTAATATGTAATGAGATACATTGTGATGAAATGATAGGATATGATGAATTAAAATGAGTTGACATTGATATGAATGAGAAAAATGAGAAAATGAGCCAATGTGATGAGAACAATGAGAAATTGAGACAATGTGATAAGAAAAGTTAATTATGAAAAATATGTATTAATTGTGGGCCTAGTATGTTATTCAATTTTTAGAGTTTTGTGTTTGGCAACATGCCTATGAGGTTATCCTCGTTATTTTCCTTTGAGGCTAGATGCTAGGCATCACTGATATATGATTGGCCTTTGGGGCTAGACGTTAGGCGTCACTGATATATGATTTTCCTTCAGGGCTAGACGCTATGCGTCACTGATATATGATTTGCCTTCAAGGCTAGATGCTATACATCACTGATATATGATTTGCCTTCGAGGCTAGATGCTATGCTTCGCTGTTATATGATTTGTCTTCGGGGCTAGACGCTGGTTGTTAATATGTACCAAAACAGTAACTCTAGGATTTGAATAATATATTAGTTGGTTTGGGCCCATGCTTGTATATGTGTTTATGTGAGTAATAAAAAGATTAAAGATTATGTTTTAAAAGTGAAATTGTATGCCACATTATGACATAACATGCAAAAGCATTAAACATTGGCATTTTATTAAAGTTTTGTTATTATCGAGGTTTGTATCTCTAGGCTTTTAGCTTAGCACAATTGTAATTCATCACACATGTGACAGGAGGAATCCAATAGATCCAGAGAGTTTTGTTAGACCTAGTAGGATTTAGACTTGTGGCTGATTTGAGGGATTTTGCTACATCAAGATCCAAGGCATTTGCCATTATGTATATATTTTATATTATAGTACCTTTTGTTATTTTGTATATTATGATTATGTTTTTTTAGTACATTGTCAATTATAAAGAATATTTTGGATAAATTGTACAATGTGGGTTGTGTTTATGTATTTTAATATATACATATATATATATATGTATATGTATAAATATTTTGAGAAAATACAGAGAAAATGAGAAATTGGGATGAAAGTGTGATTTGTTTATTGGGAGTGCGTTTTTATGCAGGTTGTGTTTTATTAAATTTTTGGAATGTCCTATTTATAGATAAAACTTTGGCAAATTTTTTTCAGATATTTTTATATAAAATGTTTTTTGGTATCTATAATTAATAAAGAATATTTTATTTACTATTTAAATATACAATTTGATGTGTTTGGGATTTTAAATTAGAAAGGTAAAAATTTTTATTAAACCAAGTTATGACATTCTTATGCTTTATATACATATTTTATATATACCAGGTGTATGTATGATACGTATTTAAGGTACAAATGTATTATATTTATTTTGGTATTGGAGCTTAAGTTTGAGGTTCTTTACCTAAGTAGGTTGTTAGAGATAAAAAAAATGGGAATTTTAAATATAGTTTTAAATTATGATACATGCATTGGCACTAGCATTATATCTGATCTCTGATGTGGCAATTTCTATTGTATTTGCAGATATAGGTAGTTATGAAGTCTATGACTCATCAGTCTACAAAGAGTAGTGCAAAGAGTATAGCTCTGTTTAGATCATTTTTGTACTTGTTTTTAGTATGATTTTATGTGTGTTTTAGTTAATGTTTTGATTGATTTTTGTTTTAAGTTTTTTTAAATTGTTTGTTTTAGGTTTAAGTGCAAAAACTCCCTTGGATGATCAAAACAATCAAGAAAAATGAAGAAAGAGCATGAATCAAGCAAGACATGGCCAAGCCAAAGCAAGCTTGGCCATGTCCCTCAAAAGAATTCCAAGACAGTAGCTGACACACCCAAGAGACACGGCCAAGCCACTAGCCGTGTCTCACCCAAGGAAAAGAAACCAAGAAAGAAATAAAATAGAGGCAGTGCTTGACACACTCACAGACATGGTCATGTCTGTGAGTGTGTCTGATCGACATGGCCATGTCACTTGAAGCTTGTCCATGTCTCATTGTCTTGGTCGTGTCCCTCATCAAAAGAAGAAGAAACCAAAGAAAATTATGTGACACGGCCAAGCTAGACATGTCTTGGCCGTGTCTCTCATCAAAAGTGAAGAAATTGAAGAAAAATATGTGACATGTCTCTTATCAAAAGTGAAGAAATTGAAGAAAATTAAGTGACACGGCCAAGCTAAACATGTCTTGGCCGTGTCTCTCATCAAAAGTGAAGAAATTGAAGAAAAACAAGTGACACGGCCAAGCTCCACATGTCTTGGCCGTGTCCCTCAAGAAATCAAGTCCAGAAGTGAACACGGTTATGAGACACGGCCAAGCCACTGGCCGTGTCTCACCAAAAGAACAAAGAAAAGAAAGAAACAAAGAAGAAGGCAGTGAAGGACACAGCCAGCAAGCTTGGTCGTGTCCCAAAGAAAAATGAGAGACACGGCCAAGCCAAATCAAGCTTGGCCGTGTCACTCTTAATATCTATTTAAGTTCTTTCACGCGACAGAGAAAAGAGGGAGGACGGCTAGGGTTTTGAGTGAGAGAAAAGAAAAGAGAAGGAGGGGGCAAACAATTTGGGATGAGGAGAGAGTGACACTCTCCTTGTCCCTCATCTTCATCCTCCATCTTCATCTTCTCCATCTTCTATTGAAAAGATCTTTGAGGTTCTTTGGGATAAATTGGGTTTACAAGCTCTTGAGGGTTGAAGCATCATTGGAAGGGTTGGTGACTTGAGAAAGCTCCATTATATCTTCCAAAGGTACAATCAATTGAAGGGTTGGTGACTTGAGAAAGCTCCATACCATATTGCAAAGGGAAATCAACCATTGAAGAGGGCTTGAGTTCTTCATCAAACATCAAAATGGAGCTAGGAGGAAGACTAGCAATCCTACTCTTGGCATCTTCACAAGGAGTTTTTCTATTCTCTCTTTTAATTCATTTCAATATTGTTTTTTGATGTATTAAGAGAATTGATATTGCAATGAACAATTTGTATTTGATTATTATTGAGTTGAATGAATTTTTTAAATTGATGATGTTAAGCTAAATACCCATGCCTAGGGTTTGTAGTATATTTGATTGAATGCTTTGATTTGGTATTTCCATTGATGTACCTCGTGTTAGTTGATTGCATTGGATTGTATGCTAGGTTGATAGATTAGCTACCTATTGATCTCTAGATATTGAATGAAGGACCGAGAGGTGAAGTTCGATATCGGAATTATGCAATCGACTACCCTATGAATGAATTAGAAATATAAGTTCTAGGGTTTCATTAATTTGCAAATGTAAAATAATTGGTTATTACTATTTCATGAATGTGAGAACTAATGAATTGGTAATTGACTAATTAACCTTAAGGAACAAATTAATTTACAAGGTTATGTTAATGGATAATTGAGAATTGAGCTTTGATTGAATGGACCTATATCCCTAGGAACTTTCCCAAGAATCGATTTGATCTTGTACACTCATCACACACTTCAACCCTACGCACGTTAATTTTAGGTTTAAATTGTTATTTTGCATTCCAAACAACAAACTCTCGCTTTTAATTTAACTGCTTTAATCAAGCTATTACGAACCACACCTTCTTGGGAAAACGACCTTGGGGCGATCACCATTGCTACAGCTACCTCATATACTTGCGAGTGACGCTTGTAGTAGAACTTAATTCGAGTGCAACAAGCTTCTAATGAGGGTAGAGTTGGAACTAGTGTTGATACTGCTGGAGAGGCATTTACATCTATGCCTGTTAGACCAGCAGCTGAGGAGGTTCTACTGGGCTGGGTATGACATATGGTTGAGTTGTTGAGACATGCTCCGATTCTGCGGCCGCAGCCACAACAGCAATTGCCGACTCGAAAATATGACAAGCTAAGGAAGTTTGAAGACATAAATTTTGCCGACACTACATATTCAGTTGTAGCAGAGCAGTGGCTAGAAGGATCCAGAGAATGTTCATTTAGCTGCAAGCTAGTCTGGAGGAGAAGTTTGATTATGCTAGATCTCTTTTGTAGAGGGATGCGTATGAGTGGTAGAAGACGGCCCCCCATGGTATAGCTGATCCACTAGTTCTGACTTATGTCGATTTCCTATGGAAATTTGAGAAGAAGTATACTCCCAGAGAGTATAAGGATGCTAAGAAGATGGAGTTTCTGAGTTTGATTCAAGACACGAGGACAGTGACAGGGTTTGAGATTGAGTTCATCCGGCTGAGCCAGTATGCTGGTAGGATTATATTTGATGAGATACCAGAGGTTTGAGGAGGGACTGAGACCCTCTATCATATGTTTAGTGGTAGGCTCTTGGAATTAGAATTTTTCTCAGTTGGTTGCAGCTGCCAAGAGTATAGAGAAGGCACAGAGTCTTGCAGTAGCTGCAAGAGTAGAGGAGAGCATAGCAGAGCTAGGAGACCCCAGGATGAGGCAAGATCATCATCAATGAAGAGAGGTTGAAGGGGATATCCTCAAAGGTTTAGTAAGAGCCAGGAGCAATCTGGCAGGTCAGTACAGTAACAGAGATAGAGACAGAGACCTGCAGCCTCAGTGCCTAGTGCCCCGACCCTAGTGACTCAGAGACCTGCTCCACCTACTTGTGCTCATTATGGTAGGGAACATGGAGGTGTCTGCTAGATGACTGGTGCACCACCAGCATGTTACAAGTGTGGATCACCAGACCATTTTCTCAGAGACTGTCCAGAGCCACCAAATGATAGACAGACAGATACAATAGCTTCTAGACCCAGTATCAGAGGGGGTCATGATGGCAGTGGTTTTGATAGGAGTGGTAGATCAAGGACTGGTCAGAGAGGAAGTTTTACAATAAAGAGTAGGCTAGAGGATGCAGGGCCATCACAGTGGGTTTATGTGATGCAGATGTAGCTGGATGTTTCAGCTGTCATTATAATGTTTAAAATTTTAAATACTAAACTTTGATTTAATATTGATAATTGATAATGAATTGTGATATAAGTGGTATGGATAAGTGATGTAAATAGTGGATCTCAAAAATTTACAGAAGAAATTATTTATTTTTATGGTTTTATGAGATTTAAAATCAAATTAGAATCAAAGGATAAGAAAGAGGGTGCGCCATAACTAAGATGAGATTGGCCACACTAGATTAAGCCATATATGTATATATACAGGTGTAAGGACATGTGTATTTATGTAGAAACTTCTCTTTCTTTCTTCTTCTTTCTTCTTTCCAAGTTCATCACCATCTTCACCATCAAAACTCCTTATTTCTTCCTTCCTTCCTTCCAACAATTTGATCAAAACCTAAGAGAAAATAATATCTAATTATAAGTTTTTAGAAGATTAAGCTGGAAAAGTTGAGATTAACAACAAGTGATTAGAGAAAAAGAAGAGTTTAAAGAGGTATGTGCTTATGTATTTTTTATTTATAACTATTTGAATTTCTATGAATTTATTATTTAAAATGATTGATTGAGTTGTCTTAATGAGTTTTTACTAAAAAATATTTGATATATGCTCTTTCTATGTTAAAGAAACTAGTTTTGATCCATTGATATCATATATTTGGATATATGGAATTTAAGTTGGTAAGTATTTGAAATACAGAGTTTTGCTTGACACCACCAATGACACGGCCATGTCACTGGGCGTATCAATGATGCTGTGTTTCAACATTGAAGACATGACTAGTAACACGCCAGTGTTATTGGGTGTGTCACAGCTACTGTGATAAAAGATAAATGACACGGCCAGTGACACGCCCGTGTAAATGGGCGTGTCATAGCTACTGTAATGTTACTTAAATGGCAAAGCCAGAGACACGCTCATATTCTTGGATGTGTCAAAACTTCTGTGAGAATGAGCTTATGACACGGTCAATGACATGCCCATGTCACTGGGCGTGTCACTTGAAGAAATTTGCCCAAAATGACTCTTTTTATTATTATTTGTAAGTGACTATAAGGTTTTAAGATGTAAAGAATATTTGAAATTAACCCTAACAAATAATGTGATAAATTTATTTTAAATATATGATAAATATGTGTTATACTAAGTGTTGACCAAAGAATTGTTTCATTATAGTGCTATACATAATTTAATGTTAGTTAAAAACTAATGAATTGCCCAAAATATACTGATTTTAGATCTAGATTGAGATTGAATGGCTAGCCAAAGGGAGGAAATCCAAAGTGATAGTGGGCACTCTGCGCCATCTATAGACACTCTGTGTCATCATACTCAGTGGGCATTCGTGCCATAGTGGGCCATTAGCCAAAATTTTATACAGTGGGCATTAAATTGCCAACAGTAACCTGTTATCCAAATCTAGAATATGAGTTCAGTGTGTATGGGCATAATTAAAGTACTTAACTATATTGAAAATAATGTGTTATATATTTATTGATGAATTACTCAATTCTGAATTTAATTGTGTTTAGTATTTCAATTTTCAATGAATTTATTAATTTCTTTATTTAACATTTCGAAAGTAATACTTTTATTGTTTCTAAATTATTTAAAGTATAGATCTCTTTTCTTTATTTTATTTTTGAATACATAAGCACCACTAAGTTTTGCTTAATGTGTTAGAATTATTTTCTGACGCAAATCAAACTAGGAGAGTTGAGACTGCAGAGTGAGAGATATACGTTTTTTATCAATTGCATCACCAAGGTTCAATGAACAATATTATAATATTATATTCTATATAGTTCACATGGAAATATTTTATAATTTTATATGACAGTTGTACAAGATTGAGAGTAGTTTGAGAATTTTATAATAATATAAGTTATCATTAATAGTTCTTTATAAATTAATAGATTTATGTTTGTACTATAGAAAGTTTAACAACTGCATTAATGCTTAAATGTATTTCGACTTTATTTATTTAATGCATACATAGATACATATATAGAACAATTGTGAATGTTAGGTGACATCTCCTATGTAGGTAAGTGTATGGGCTATGTAAGGGGTGTTACATTTAGTGGTATCAGAGCCTGGTTTAGACGGTTCTAAGTTGTGGGTTAAAAGAAAAGAGAAGTACAACTGTCATTGCTATGTGACTATATAATTGAATAAATATTTGATGCAGTTAATTTTTAATGTTTAAAGGTATAAGATGGCCTCTGAATCCCATCAAGGTGCCGAGGATCAAGCTGCGTCCTCACACAGTCAAGCTAGTATGGGAAATCAGAAGCCATCAGAATCTTCTGTGGAATAAATTCCATTAGATCCCCAATTTGTGAGAAATATGGGGGAAGTTCTCAGGCAAATTGTAAGAGTTGCTCCTCCTGCACAGCCTCCACCTCCAGTTCCCTAAATATCTCCATTGGAGAGAATTAGAAAATTGAGAGCAGAAGATTTTAAAGCTCGTGATACTGATGAGTCTTTAGTAGCAGAGTATTGGATGGAGAGAATTGTGAGTGCTTTTGATATTCTGCATTGTACTGATGAGGAAAGATTAGAGTTTGCAGTTTCCTTGTTGCAAGAACAAGCTTTTGCCTAGTAGGATACAAAGCAGAAAGGTATACCCACAGGTAGACTTACTTGGGCATTTTTCCAAGAAGAATTTAAAAAGGAATATATTAGTGAGATTTATTTAGAGGAGAAACGTCAGGAGTTTTTGTATCTTAAGCAAAGGCAATCATCTGTGTCTGAATATGAGAGGCAGTTTGTTCACCTCAGCAAATATTTTTCAGAGTTAGTTGCATCTGAGGAAGAGAAGTGTAAGCGGTTTGAACAAGGTTTGAACAGTCAGATTCGGGTGTATTTAGTAGCAATGAGGATTAAAGAGTTTTCCGCTCTTGTTAATGCAGCAGTTTCTATAGAAAATGAGATTAAATAAGAGCAGGGAAGAAAACAACAATCAAAGAAGGGATTTTCTAGTGAACAATAACAAGGTGGCTAGAAAAGACAGAGAAATATTCAAGCCCAAACTCAGGGGTTTGGTAGAGAAAGTGGAGTTAGTTTTCATAAATCTAGAGGTGGTAGGTTTGGAGTGGCTACAGGCTCATCTTTAAGGGTTGTTACTACACCTTGTCAATATTGTAGTAAGGGCCATGCAAGTGAAGATTGTTGGTATCAAAAGGGGGCTTGTTTGAAATGTGGTTCTTTGGAACATTAAATTAGAGATTGTCCAAAGATAAAAGAATTAAAAGTTGTTGAAGGACATAGTTCTATACAGAGGTCTCAGTCAAGCTGTAAGACAGGTAGATTTGGTCAACCCAGTGATAGTCAGCAAAGAGGATCTGAAACAATCGAGAGACCTCAAAATTGAGGCAGTGCTCCAACTAGGGCTTATGCCATGAAAGCTGTGGAGGACCAGGATGCTCCTGGTATTGTAGTTGGTAAATTTTCTTTACTTGGTCTTGATGTGTACGCATTGTTAGATCCTAGTTCTACATATTCTTATATTTGTACAATTATAGCTTCAGGGAAGAAAATATGTGTTGATAAACTTGATTATGAGATAGAAGTTACAAATCCTTTAGGCCATAGTGTGAAGGTAAATAGAGTATACCGAAATTGTCCACTTAGAGTTCATGATGTAGAGCTTTCTACTGATTTGTTTGAACTACCATTCCATGACTTTGATGTAATCTTGGGAATGGATTGGTTGTCCCGACATCAAGCAGTTATGGACTGCTGTAGTAAAATTTTAACTTTTAAGATTTTGGGTTATGGTGAAATTGTAGTTCGAGGAGAAAAATAATTTTATCCTTCTAATTTGATTTTTGCAGCTAAAGCTAGAAGGTTGATTAGGAAGAGATGTGAAGCTTATCTTGCTTATGTTAATGATACATGACATTCAAGCAAGGTTTTGAGAGACATACCTATAGTGAGTGAGTTTTCGGATGTTTTTTCGGAAGAATTACCTGGAATACCACCAGAGAGAGAGGTAGAATTTGTTATTGATGTAGTTCCAGATACAGCACCAATTTCTATTCCACCTTATAGAATGGCACCTCCGGAATTAAAAGAATTAAATGAGCAACTCCAAGAATTGCTTGATAAAGGATTTATATGACCTAGTGTATCACCTTGGGGCGCACCAGTTTTGTTTGTGAAGAAGAAGTATGGTACCTTAAGATTATGTATAGATTATCGACAGTTGAATAAAGTAACTATTAAGAATAAGTACCCATTACCTTTGATGACTTGTTTTATCAGTTGAGAGGAGCGGGTGTTTTCTCTAAAATTGATCTTAAATTGGGTCATTATAAGATAAAAATTAAAGAAGTAGATATTCTGAAGATAACTTTTAGAACTCGATATGACATTAGGAATTTTTGGTTATGCCTTTTGGTTTAACTAATGCTCCAGCAGCTTTTATGGACTTAATGAATCGAGTCTTTATACCCTATTTAGATCAGTTTTAGTTATTTTTATTGATGATATACTAGTTTATTCTAGAAATAGAGAGGAGCATAAGAAGTATTTGAGAATTGTACTACAGACACTAAGGGAGAATCAATTGTACGCTAAATTATCGAAGTGTGATTTTTGGTTGACGAAATGGCCTTTCTATGGCATGTAGTGTCAGCTAATGGTATTTGTGTGGATTCAAGTAAAATTGAGACTATTTTGAATTCGCAGCCACCAAAGAATATAACAAAAGTCCAAAGTTTCCTTGGGTTGGCTGGATATTATAGAAGATTTGTGCAAGGGTTTTCAAAGATAGCACTTCCCTTAACTAAGCTCCTTAGAAAAGAAATTAAATTTGAGTGGAATTCTCAGTGTCAAGCTAGTTTTGAACAATTGAAGGCTATATTGACTGAAGTGCCTGTCTTGACACAACCAAATCCAGGTAAAGACTATGTTATTTATAGTGATGCTTCTCGTTAGGGACTTGATTATGTATTGATGCAAGAGAGCAAGGTAATTGCTTATGCTTCTAGGAAATTAAAATCTCATGAATTGAATTACCCTATACATGATTTGGAGTCAGCTGCTATTGTATTTGCTCTTAAAATCTAGCGACATTACTTGTATGGTGAAAGGTGTTACATTTTCACTAATCATAAAAGTTTGAAATACTTGTCAACACAAAAAGAAATAAACTTAAGACAGAGAAGATGGATGGAATTGATCAAGGATTATGATTGTATCATCGACTATCATCCTGGAAAAGCTAATGTGGTAGCCGATGGTTTAAGTCGAAAGACTTTAGCAGGTATTTGTATATAAAATATTTTAGCATTATATATATAAATTAAATAAACTAAATGATATCATGTGTTATGATAGTAGAATTGAGGGTTGAACCAACCATTAGGCAAAAGTGATAGAAGCTTAGAAACAAAGTCAAAAATTGTTATAACTTTTGAAACAAGTGCATGAAGGGGAAAAGCCAGATTATGTTGTGTCAGAAGATGGTGGAGTGTATTATAGAGATCGATTATGTGTACCTGATGTGAAGGAACTAAAGGAGTGTATTCTTGGTGAAGCTCACAATACTATGTATACTGTACACCCCGAGAGCAATAAGATGTACCAGAATTTGAAATCTCATTATTGCTGGCTTGGTATGAAAAGAGATATTACTGAATATGTGACTAGATGTTTAGTATGTCAACAAGTCAAAGCAAAACATCAAGTTCCATCGGGTCTTTTGCAACCTATATCAATACCAGAATGGAAGTGGGATAGAACCACCATGGATTTTGTGACTAGTCTTCCAAACACCCAAAAGAATCATGATACAATTTGGGTAATTGTTGATCGATTAACTAAATCAACTCATTTCATTCCCATTTGAATTGACTATTCAATGAATAGACTTACAGAGTTGTATGTTAATGAGATAGTCAAGCTTCATGGAGTACCAGTGTCTATTATTTTAGATAGAGATCCTTGCTTTACTTCAAGATTTTGGGAAAGTTTTCAGAAAGCATTGGGCACTCGACTCCATTTTAGTACTGCATTTCATCCACAAACAAATGGTCAATCAGAAAGGGTGATACAAATACTTGAGAATATGCTTAGAAGTTGTGTAATCGATTTTAAAGGTAGTTGGGATAAATATCTGCCTTTAGTAGAATTTACTTATGACAATAGTTATCAAATGAGTATTTAAATGGCTCCATATGAGGCACTCTATGGAAGGAAGTGTAGAACTCCATTGTGTTGGGTGGAATTAAATGAGAGCAAACTTGTGGGCCCTGATCTCATAAAACAAACTAAAGATAAAGTAAAGCTTATAAAGATCGATTACAAATTGCAATGGATAGACAAAAATCTTATGCAGATTTGAAACGGCTTGATATTGAATATAGTGTGGGGGATAAGGTATTTTTGAAAGTATCACCATGGAAGAAAGTTATTCGCTTTGGAAAGAAAGGTAAATTAAGTCCTAGGTTCATTGGACCATATGAAATACTTGAACGTGTAGGATCAGTAGCCTATCGCCTAGCTTTGCCTCCAGAATTGGCTAAAATTCATAATGTATTCCATGTGTCGATGCTTAGATGATATAGATCAGATCCTACACATGTGATTCAAGTAGAGTCTATTGAAATTCAGCCAGATTTAAATTATGAAGAAGAACCAGTGGCTGTCTTAGCTCGTGAAATAAAGAAGTTGTGTAATAAGCACATTCCTCTAGTAAAAGTGTTGTGGAGGAATCATTCAATAGAGGAAGCCACTTGGGAAAGCGAAGAGATAATGAGACAACAATACCCTCAATTGTTTCAAGCGTCTATAACAGGTAAATTTTGAGGATGAAATTTCTTTAGTGAAGGAGAATTGTAATGTTTAAAATTTTAAATACTAAACTTTGATTTAATATTGATAATTGATAATGAATTGTGATATAAGTTGTATGGATAAGTGATATAAATAGTAGATCTCAAAAATTTACCGAAGAAATTATTTATTTTTATAGTTTTACGAGATTTAAAATCAAATTAGAATCAAAGGATAAGAAAGAGGGTGCGCCATAACTAAGATGAGATTGGCCACATTAGATTAAGCCATATATGTATATATACAGGTGTATGGACAGGTGTATTTATGTAGAAACTTCTCTTTCTTTCTTCTTCTTTCTTCTTTCCACGTTCATCACCATCTTCACCATCAAAACTCCTTCTTTCTTCCTTCCTTCCAAGACTTTGATCAAAACCTAAGAGAAAATAATATCTAATTATAAGTTTTTAAAAGATTAAGCTGGAAAAGTTAAGATTATCAATAAGTGATTAGAGAAAAAGAAGAGTTTAAAGAGGTATTTGCTTATATATTTTTTATTTACAACTATTTGAATTTCTATGAATTTATTGTTTAAAATGATTGATTGAGCTGTCTTGATGAGTTTTTACTGAAAAATATTTGATATATGCTCTTTATATATTAAAGAAACTAGTTTTGATCCATTGATATCATATATTTGGATATATGGAATTTAAGTTGATAAGTGTTTGAAATACAAAGTTTTTCTTGACACCACTAGTGACACGGCCATGTCATTGGGCGTGTCAACAATGCTGTGTTTCAACATTGAAGACATGACCAGTAACACGCCCGTGTCATTGGGCGTGTCATAGCTACTGTGATAAAAGATAAATGACACGGCCAGTGACACGCCCGTGTCAATGGGCGTGTCATAGCTACTGTAATGCAACTTAAATGGCATGGCCAAAGACACACTCATGGTCTTGGACGTGTCAAAACTTTTGTGAGAATGAGCTTATGACACAGTCAATGACACGCCCATGTCACTGGGCGTGTCACTTGAAGAAATTTGACCAAAATGGCTCTTTTTCTTATTTTTTTTAAATGACAATAAAGTCTTAAGATGTAAAGAATATTTGAAATTAACCATAACAAATAGTGTGATAAATTTATTTTGAATATATGATAAATATGTGTGATACTAAGTGTTGACCAAAGAATTGTTTCATTATAGTGCTATGCATAATTTAATGTTAGTTAAAAACTAATGAATTGCCCAAAATATACTTATTTTAGATCTAGCTTGAGATTAAATGGCTAGCCAAAGGGAGGATATCCAAAGTGATAGTGGGCACTCTGTGCCATCTATAGACACTTTGTGTCATCATACTCAGTGGGTATTTGTGCCATAGTGGGCCATTGGCCAAAATTTTATATAGTGGGCATTAAATTGCCAACAGTGACCCGTTATCCAAACCTAGAATCTGAGTTCAGTGTGTATGGGCATAATTAAAGTAGTTAACTATATTGAAAACAATGTTTTATATAGTTATCAATGAATTACTCAATTCTAAATTTAATTGTGTTTAGTATTTCAATTTTCAATAAATTTATTAATTTCTTTATTTAAAATTTTGAAAGCAATACTTTTCATTGTTTCTAAATTATTTAAAGTATAGATCTCTTTTCTTTATTTTATTTTTGAATACATAAGTACTACTAAGCTTTGCTTACTATGTTAGAATTATTTTCTGACGCATAGATCAAACGAGGAGAGTTGAGACTACAGAGTGAGAGATATACATTTCTGATCAACTGCATCACCAAGGTTCAATGAACAATATTGTAATATTGTATCCTATATAGTTCACATGGTAATATTTTATAATTTTATATGACAGTTGTACAAGGTTGAGAGTAGTTTGAGAATTTTATAATAATGTAAGTTATCATTAAGAGTTCTTTATAAATTAATAGATATATGTTTGTACTATAGAAAGTTTAACAACTGCATTAATGCTTAAATGTATTTCGACTTTATTTCTTTAATACATCCATAGATACATATATATAACAATTGTGAATGTTAGGTGGCATCTCCTTTGTAGGTAAGTGTATGGGCTATGCAGGGGGTGTTACAGTCACAGATGGTATTTTTGCTTTATTTGATACTTTATTTGATGCATTGATAGATCCTGGGTCAAAGCATTCATACATCAGTGCATCCATACTTTCTGTGAGTGATTTGCATTCGAAGTTCCTAGGATTTAATATTTTGGTTACCAATCCTTTAGGGCACAGTATTGTAGTTAGCAGGGAGTATCGAGATAGTCCAATTGTTGTTCAGAATGAGAAGTTTTTCGATGATTTGATTGAGATGTCTTTTAGAGAGTATGATTTGATTCTGGACATGGATTGGTTATCCAGGCATAGGGTTTTAGTAGATTATCAGTGAAAATGTAACATCCGTAATTTACAAAAACTAAATTAAGTAAATTAAATAAATAATTTAAATGAAAAATTGAAGGATTATAAGTGAGAAAGTAAAGTGTATAAGTGAAATATATACGAAATATATATAACATATACAAAAGTTAACATTTAAAGAAGAAAGTCAATGGTCAAATGGTAAAATGGTAATTATGATTTGTAAAATTAAATTAATTAAATAATTTAAAAACAAATTAATTATGGATGGAAGACAAAAATTATATATTTTTTAAAATAAATAAATAAATAATTAATAATAAAATAGATAGTGGAAGATGATGGAGAAATTTAAATATTTATTAAATATTAAAATAAAATATTTTTAGTGGAAGATGATAATTAGCATTTTTAAAATAATTAATTAAATAAATAAATAATATAATATATATATATGGTCTTAAATGAATTAAAGAAAAAAATCAAAATTAGAAGAGAATTTCTTTTTTTTTCTTCTTCCTCTCTTGGACGTTTTTCCATGGGGCAACAAGGGTGATTTTTGCTTCATTTAAACAACCATATTTGCAAGAAATTTCAAGAATCAAAGGTAGTTTTGGTGATTTATATCAAGTAAGTAAGTTTTCACTTGGAATTTTTAAGTTTCTTTGAAGTTATGAATATATGTGATTATGTGAAGTTTGAAATTTTGAATGGGTGTGATTAAATTATTTAAATGAATATAAATGATGTTATTTTGATTTGTAAGTAATGATTTTTAAGTTAGATAGAAGAAAATATTAAGTTTGGGTTGAGTTTGGTGGGTG
This sequence comes from Garcia nutans, assembly GCA_947685225.1. Taxonomy (NCBI): domain Eukaryota; kingdom Viridiplantae; phylum Streptophyta; class Magnoliopsida; order Malpighiales; family Euphorbiaceae; genus Garcia; species Garcia nutans. The sequence goes on from CANTUV010000044.1 coordinate 27,372,600, forward strand.
TATGATGTTATTTTGATGCTTAAACAAGAATTTTAAAATTAAATGATGGATTTGATCAAGTTTTATTAGGGTTTGAGGAAGGTAGTATTGAATTTAGGGTTTTGAAAGAGCATTTTCAAAGTATTGACTTTTATTTGATTTTAATGAATAAATCATGTTATTAAAAGATTTAAATGATGGAAATAAGCTTAAATTAGCATTTGGAATGAGCTGGAATGAAGAATCATAATTGATGAAGGTTATGACATTTTAGGGTTTGGTTAAAGAATATTTGTATTTATTATACTAAACTGGTTAAAACATGTTCCAATATGTTTTTAATGATAAAAATAAACTTAAAACACCAATTAAAATGTGATGGAATGGAATTCCAATATTAAAGTGAGGTTAGGCAAAAATTTGAGAAATAAGTAGGAATGTGGTTTAATTGGAGTTTGATATTTGAAATGCCTTAAAATGTAACTCTAAATAATTTTATTTAGTCACATTTTGTTTATGCATTGGGTGGAAACATTTTACCTAACCTTAGTGTGAAGGGCAATTTGGAAGTGGAAAATAAAGGGATACTTTAGCTTGAATTTGAGTGTTAATTGAGGTAAGTATATACTTTTGATAAATTAGATATGATTGCATTAAATTTGGCTAACACAATTGGATAGAAATGTGTTAAGCTACTTGGCAACATGAACATTATGTTATAACATGTGAATTGTTATGAATGCATTATATGCATTATGAAAAACCATTATAATTGGCTAAATTGAATAAAATGTGATTTATATGCATTATGTGAGAATGACCCAAAATAATTATGTAATGTGTTTTTAATGTGAAATAAGATATATTATGATGAAATGATGAGATATGATGAATCAAAATGAGTTAACATTGATATGAATGAAAAAAATGAGAAAAGAGGCAATGTGATGAGAAAAATGAGAAATTATGGCATTATGATAAGAAAAGTTGAATATAGAAAACATGTAATATTTGTATGCCTAGTATGTTATTCTATTTTTAGAGTTTTATGTTTGGCAGCTGCCTATGAGGTTATCCTCATTATTTTCCTTTGGGACTAGATGCTAGGCATCACTGATTTATGATTTGCCTTCGAGGTTAGATGCTAGGCACCACTGATATATGATTTGCCTTCGGGGCTAGACACTGAGTGTCAATATGAACCAAAATAGTAACTGTAGAATTTGAATAATATATTAGTTTGTTTGGGCCCATGTTTATATATGTGTTTATTTGAATTATAAAAAGATTAAAGATTATGCTTAAAAGTGGAATTGAGTCCTACCTTGTGACATAACATGCAAAAGCATTATGCATTGGCATTATATTAAAGTTTTATTACTATCAAAGTATGTACCGCTATGCTTTTAGCTTAGCGCAATTGTAATTCATTGACAGGGTTGATTCGGTAGATTTGGAGAGTTCACCTAAACCTAGTCAGGTCTAGGTTTGGGACTAGTGTGCTTGAAGTGAGTTTTGACTGCCATAAGATCAGAGCCAGTTGCCACTATGTATATGTTCTATTTATAGTACATTTCATCATTATGTATATTATATTTATGTTTTTAGAAGTATTGTAAAATATAAAGAATTTTTGGACTACTTTTGTGATAAAGGATTGTATAAATGTTTTATAAATATATATGTACCTACTAAAATATTTTGTGGGAAATGTAGAGAAATTGAAAAGTTGAGGTGAAATGTTGATTTATTTTATTAGGAGTGTGTTTTTATGCAGGTTGAGTAAATGTTGATTTTTAGGACGTTCAATTTACAGATAAACTCTGGAGAATTTTTTTCCCTGAGATTTTTATATAAAAAAAACTTATTTTGGGTAATTAGAATTAATTATAAATATTTTATTTACATATTTAAAATACATTTTAATTATTTGAGAGTATAAATTGAGAATATAAATTTTCTTTTATTTATTTTATTAAATCGATTTGTAGTATTCTTACACTTTATATGTGCATTTTACATATACAGAATGTATGTATTATATGTATATAAGGTATAAGGGTATTACAGGAAATGTGTTACTTTGAGGACACGTGATAATAGAGATGTGGTGGTATCTAGAGAGCAGAGACATCTTTCATCCATGTTTATTTTATATGTATCAACTAGGAGGATGATTCAAAAGGGATGTGAGGCATATCTTGTTCATGTTGTAGATACTAGAGTAGTGGGTCCCAGCTTGACAATATACCTACAGTTGTCGAGTTTTTGAATGTTTTCTCTGATGAGTTGTTAGGGGTACCTCCTGAGAGAGAGGTGGAGTTTGGTATCTATCCGATGCTTGATACCACTCCCATCTCCATTACCCCTTATCAAATGGCACCTACAGAGTTAAAAGAGTTTAAGGTGCAGTTGCGGGAGTTGCTTGATAAAGGATTTATCCATCCTAGTGTGTCACCATGGGGAGCACCTGTCTTATTTATAAAGAAGAAGGATGGCACCTTAAGATAATATATTGATTGCCGGTAGTTGAATAAGGTGACTATTAAGAATAAGTATCCATTATCTCGAATAGATGATCTCTTTGATTAGTGTAGCAGTATTCTCTAAGATTGATATGAGATCAAAGTTCCATCAGTTGAGAGTTAGAGATGTAGATATACCCAAGACAACTTTTCACATGAGATATGGGCATTATAAGTTTCTGGTGATGCCCTTTGGATTGATGAATGCACCAACAACATTCATGATTTTGATGAACATGGTGTTTAGACCATACTTAAATTAGTTTGTAGTGGTCTTCATTGATGATATTATGGTGTATTTGCATAATGAGGAATATCATGATAGGCATTTGCCAATTGTACTGTAGAATTTGAGGGAGAAGCAGTTATATGCTAAGCTGTCAAAGTGTGAGTTTTGGCTCAGTCATGTGACTTTTCTTGATCATGTGACTTTTCTTGATCATGTGATATCAGCAGAAGGTATTAGAGTTGATCAAAGTAAGTTGAGGCTATCTTGAATTGGAGTCCACTAAAGAATGTGACAGAGGTTAGAAGTTTTTTGGAATTCGTATGTTATTATTGTCGGATTGTGAAGGGTTTTTCTATGATAGCTACACTACTCACCAGATTACTTCGGAAAGGATTTAGATTTGTATGGATAGATCGGTGTCAGGCGAGTTTTGAGCAGTTGAGGGAGATGTTGACTCAGGCTCCTATCCTTACCTGCCTGTGGAAGGTAAATCTTATGTGATATATAGTGATGCTTCACATAAAAGTTTAGGTTGTGTTCTGATGTAGGAGGGTATAGTCATTGCTTATGCATCTCGATAGTTGAAGCCTCATGAGTTGAATTACCCAACTCATGATTTGGAATTAGCAGCCATAGTTTTTGCCTTGAAGATTTAGCGGCATTATTTGTATAGGGAGAAATGTTTTATTTATACAGATCACAAGAGTTTGAAGTTCCTGGGTGTTCAGAGAGAGCTGAATCTTCAATAGAGATGCTGGTTAGAGTTGATTAAAGACTATGACTGTTTGATTAATTATCATTCTGGCAAAGAAAATGTAGCTGCGGATGCCTTGAGTCAGAAGTCCATGGCAAGTTTGAATGCTTATTCGCTCTCATTGCTTATTGAGTTAAGAGCATTGCATGCCATATTTGAGTTATGTGATAATGGTGCATTGATGGCTCAGTTTCAATTGAGGCCAGTGTTATTGGATTAGATTAAGAAATCCCAGCAGGCAGATAAGAAAATCCAGAAGATTGGGATAAATAGCCAAAAAGGGGAGAGTCAAGACTTTCATGTGAGAGATGATGGCAGTTTGTGGTACAGAGATAGACTGTGCATCCCTAGTGATGCAGGATTGAAGAGAAAGATTTTAGAGGAAGCACATCAGTCATTCTATACTATACACCCTGGAAGTACGAAAATGTATCAAGATTTGAAGCAACATTATTGATGGTCAGGTATGAAGAGAGACATGGCAGAATTTGTATCTAGATGTCTCACTTGCCAGAGAGTGAAGGTTGAACACCAAGTTCCTTCAAGGTTGCTTCAACCATTATAAGTGCCAGAGTGGAAATGGGAGTGAGTGACGATAGATTTTATGACTGGACTGCCTTTGACCCAGAAGAAGAATGATGCAATCTGGGTGATTGTTGATCGGATGATGAAGATAGCTCATTTTCTTCTAGTTCGGATGGAAGTGACATAGTGAGATTGCTTGGGGTCCCAGTTTCTTTGATGTCAAATCGGGATCCTCATTTTACATCGAGATTTTGGAAGATTTTGTAGGATACTTTGGGTTCTCAGTTGCACTTTAGTACTGCTTTCCATCCTCAGATAGATGGGCAGTCAAAGAGAGTGATACAAATTCTAGAGGATATGTTGAGGAGTTGTATCATTGATTTCACTAGGAGCTGGGACAAATTCTTTCCGCTGATTAAGTTTGCCTATAACAATAGTCATCAGTCTAGTATTGGGATGACACCTTATGAGGCCTTGTATGGAAGGAAGTGCAGGACACTTTTATGTTGAGATGAGGTTAGAGAAGGTAAACTGGTTGGTCTCGATTTGATTAAGAAAATGGAAGAGAAAGTGAAGTTGATTTGAGATCGTCTGAAAGCAGCTTCAGACCGATAGAAATCCTATTTAGATTTGAAGAGGAAAGACATAGATTTCAATGTGGGAAATAAGGTGTTCTTGAAGGTGTCTTCATGGAAGAATTCTGAGATTTAATCGTAAAGGAAAGTTAAGCCCTCATTTCATAGGACTATATGAGATACTGGAGAGAGTTGGTCTAGTGGTGTTGACCTAGATTTAGGTCAATCTTGTTTTTGATCTTGGCAAATAAATTGAAGTGATCTAATGGCTTCAATGAGTGTCTATATGGCAGGAAAGCAACTTAGAATGAGCTGAAATGCAAAGAAATTTGAAGATTTCCTAAGTGCTGAAAATCTGTCTTTGAAGGGATGCGCGACCGCTCCAAGGGTGTGCGCGACCATCCAAGAATGTGCGATCACCCCAAGGTGTTGCGCGACCATCCAAAATGTCTTGGTTTGACAGAGAGGTTCGCGGTGGCGTGGACCGGTGAATGACTCGACGCAAGATAATGCGCGACCACCCAATGTGGCTACGCGACCGCTAAATTTATATAGCCGTTGGTGGGCTTCAATGGCTAGTTAAAGAACCAATAAGAAGATGCCACGTGTCAAGTAGCCGTTAGAGATTTGAATTGTGCGACCGCACTAGACTGCTGGGATGACCACACAAACAGATACGCGACCGCCCAAAGGTGATGAGCGACCATCCCAAGATGCGCGACCATCCAAAGGTGGTGCGCGACCGCACCAACAGTCTGACACAAAAATCCAAGAAGATTTTGTGGCTATTGGAGTTGCACTTTTCTACCCACTTCACCAACGGGCAGAACTGGTTTGAGGCCTATAAATACCACCTCAAACAAGTCTTCTAGCAAGAGAAAAAATACTAATATTGTCCAAACTCTTGCAATTTATTTACTTAAGCTTTCATCTATTTATCTCTTCATGTAAGGTTGAGTGTTAGCCACTAAAACACCAATTGTAAGGTTGTGAGAGTGAACCTAGTAAAACTCTTGTAAGTGGTTTGAGTGTTAGCCTTAGTAAAACACTTGTCAAGTTAGGTGTGAGCTTGTAAAAACACCAAAGTTGGAAGTGAGCTTGTAAAACTTCAAGTATAGTGGAATACCCAATTGAGGTTGGGGAGTGGATGTAGGATTGTTGAATCCGAACCACTATAAATCTCTTGTGTTGATTTTTCTACTCTCTACTCAATCTTCTACATCTTCTACATTTCTTATTTGTTGAAGTTTTAATTTGCCATCATTTCTTGAGGAAACCAATTCACCCCCTCTTGGTTGCCATCTTGGGACAACAATTGGTATCAGAGCTTTGAAATTTCTTAAACTTAATTGTGAAATTTGATCCTCAAAGGCAACTACACCCACTAATACCTCTACATCAATTTTTTCTTCCAACTCCATGGCTCATTATCATGGAAACTCAAACTCCCTTGTTATACCTCACTTTGATTATTCATATTGGAAACACAAGATGTTTTTTACTCCTAGATAGTGAAGGAATAGAGCTTTGGGATTATGTTGAAAATGAGTGGAAAATTCCTACAAGAGTGGTTGATGGTGTAGAAAAAGAGATTCCACGAAAAGAGTGGAATGAAAAACAAAGAAGAAGCAATGGGAGAGATAAAAAGGCTTCTTTCATTCTCCTAAGCTCATTGCCAAAGGAAGAATGTGGAAGAATTATTGGATGCTCAAATGCCTATAGTATTTGGAAGACCTTGGAGAATTATCATGAGGGTACTAATCAAGCAAAATTCATGAAGGCCCAAATGCTTGTTCAAGAGTATGAACTCTTCAAAATGAAGTCCTTTGAAGATGTCACGGAGATGACCAACCGACTTCTTGCCATTGTCAATGATTTGAGGAAATTTGGCAAAGTTTACTCTTTGGAAGACATAAATTGTAAAATCCTTAGAATTCTTACAAAGAAGGAATTTGAAGCAAGAGTATCATCCATTGAGGAAGCACATGATTTGAGCAAACTTCCAACGGATGTCCTCATTGGAAAATTACTCACACATGAGATGGCAATGGAAATGCAAGAAGAGCAAGAAGAAGAAGAAGAGCAAGCAATTGCAAATCTATGTCTCATGGCTATGGGAGATGATGAACACTCCAATGAGGTAGGTACCCAATCTTTAAACATGAATTTAAATTACAACAATATTGATGATGCTGTAGATGATAGTGATATAATTGAACATATGAACCTTAGAGTAGAAAAGTATTTTTCTAAGATAAAATTTCATAAGGATAAATGCTCTAAACTAGAAGAGGATTTTGTATGTTTAAAAAATTCTACTTTAGAATTAAAGACCTCAAATTAACAAATATCTAAAAACAAACATAGCTTAGAAAAGGTTATCAAGGAAAACACCCTAATTGACAAGGGCAAATGGCATGAAGATGGAGGAGAATGAGTACTCCATCAAATCAAGTCCAACAATGCTAATAGTAAGGCAATTGGCATTAAAAAATTGGTAACAATTCTTGCCTTACAACATTTGAACTTTTATACATTTAATTTTTACCTTACATGTAGTGTTTGACATTAAGGTTGAAAAATGATTTTATGGTTGACTAAATTATTTTTGTTACATTTTAAATTTGTTCATAATTAAGTTAATCACTTTCTTGAATTGTATTTAATTTTCTTTTTATATTCCTCTTGATTTGACTCCAACAAGAGAGGAGAAAACTTGAATATTTTGATAAAAATGGATCTCAATTGTTTCTAAGTTTTTCACTTCTTGAGGGGGAGATCATCAATTGAGGGGGAGTATAATCCAATCAATTGGTATCCTTAACATATTTTTCATTGATTTTGATATTTTCATTGATTGGTACTTTTATTTTTCCTAAGTATATGACTTAGATTTGTGTTAATTGTGAATTTTGTTTATGGTGATTGGCCATCGGCTTTGAATTCTATTATAAAGTCACACCAACACTGATTTTGATCTTGTCTTGGCCATTGGCTTGATTGCTCTTCATCTCTCCCCTCCTCTTTTTGAATTTTGGCAAAGGGGGAGAGAATTTGATGAATTTGAACATTATCTTTTGAATTTTCTTATGTTTTTCCATAATGGGAAGTATTGCCTATTTTTGTTGATTATTTTTATTTCAAATTCAATTTGATTGCCAAAATCAAAAAGGGGGAGATTGTTGACCTAGATTTAGGTCAATCTTGTTTTTGATCTTGGCAAACAAATTGAAGTGATATAATGGCTTCAATGAGTGTCTATATGGCAGGAAAGCAACTTAGAATGAGCTGAAATGCAAAGAAATTGAAGATTTCCTAAGTGTTGAAAATCTGTCTTTGAAGGGATGTGCGACCGCCCCAAGGGTGTGCTCGACCATCCAAGAATGTGCGACCGCCCCAAGGTGTTGCGCGACCATCCAAACTGTCTTGGTTTGATAGAGAGGTTCACGGTGGCGTGGAGCGGTGAATGACTCGACGCAAGACAATGCGCGACCGCCCAATGTGGCTACGTGACCGCTAAATTTATATAGCCATTGGTGGGCTTCAACGGCTAGTTAAAGAACCAATAAGAAGATGCCACGTGTCAAGTAGCCGTTAGAGATTTGAATTGCGTGACCGCACTAGACTGCTGGGATGACCGCACAAACAGATACGCGACCGCCCAAAGGTGATGAGCGACCATCCCAAGATGCGCGACCATCCAAAGGTGGTGCGCGACCGCACCAACAGTCTGACACAAAAATCCAAGAAGATTTTGTGGCTGTTGGAGTTGCACTTTTCTACCCACTTCACCAACGGGCAGAACTGGTTTGAGGCCTATAAATACCACCTCAAACAAGTCTTCTAGCAAGAGAAAAAAATACTAATATTGTCCAAACTCTTGCAATTTATTTACTTAAGCTTTCATCTATTTATCTCTTCATGTAAGGTTGAGTGTTAGCCACTAAAACACCAACTGTAAGGTTGTGAGAGTGAGCCTAGTAAAACTCTTATAAGTGGTTTGAGTGTTAGCCTTAGTAAAACACTTGTCAAGTTAGGTGTGAGCTTGTAAAAACACCAAAGTTGGAAGTGAGCTTGTAAAACTTCAAGTATAGTGGAATACCCAATTGAGGTTGGGGAGTGGATGTAGGATTGTTGAATCCGAACCACTATAAATCTCTTGTGTTGATTTTTCTACTCTCTACTCAATCTTCTACATCTTCTACATTTCTTATTTGTTGAAGTTTTAATTTGCCATCATTTCTTGAGGAAACCAATTCACCCCCCCTCTTGGTTGCCATCTTGGGACAATAAGTGGCTTATAGATTGGATCTGCCATCCAAATTAGACCAGATACATAATGTTTTTTGTGTCTCTATACTTTGGAGATACAAGTCAGCCGCATCTCATATCTTATCAGTGGAGTCTATTGAGGTGAGTCCAAATCTGACTTACGAAGAAAACCCAGTGGCGATCTTGGCATGCTAGGTGCCATTCGTTAAGATTCTTTGGAGGAATCATGCCACTGAGGAGGCGACATGGGAGAGTGAGTAGACGATGCGAAGCTAGTATAGCATCCTCAGTTGTTCCAGAGTTGATATTAGATAATTTCGCAGACGAAATTTTTTTTTAGGGTGAGAGAATTGTAACATCCAAAATTTTAAAAAAAATTAAAAAAATTAAATTAAACAAATTAAATGAATATTTTAAATGGAAAATTGAAGGATTTTACGTAAAAAAGAGGAGTGTATATGTGAAATATATATTAAATATATACAACATATACAAAGTCAATATTTTTTAATAGAAAAGTCAAAAAGTCAAAAGTCAAATGGTAAAATGGTAATTATACTTTATAAAATTAAAATTATTTAAACAAATTAATTTTGAATGGAAGAGGAGAATTATGATTTTTTTAATTAATTAATTAATTAATTAAAAATATAATAAAATAATATATATGTGGTCATTTTTGAAAGTGGAAAGAAAGAGAAAAATTAAAAGTCTTCTTCATCTTCTTCTTCTTCTTAAGGTGGCCAAACCACCATTAGAGACCAAGCCAAGCTTTTTCTTCTTGCATACATCATATATTGAATGAATTTTAAGGATTCAAGTGGAGTTTTTGAAAATTCTTCATCAATCGGTAAGTTTCTTTACTAACTTTGTATGTTCTTTGGATTTCCATGAAGTTGTGAATATGTTGAATTTGAAATTTTGTCTTAGCATGATTTAATGTCTTGAATGGGTATGTATGAAGTTATTTTGATTAGTTATTAATGATTCTTAAGTTTGATTGAAGAAATGATTAAGTTTGAATGGAGTTTGGAGAAATAACATGATTTAGGGTTATGAAAAATTTAGACTTTTGAAATCATAGTTTTTAATTGTGCAAATTGATTTCAAATGTGTTATTTTGATGCATAAATAATGATTTTAAAGTCAAATGATATATTTAACCAAGTTTGGTTAGAGATTGGATAAGGTAGTGTTGAATTTAGGGTTTTGTAAGAAAATTTTTAAAATATTGGTATTTGTTTAATTTTAATATTTAAATCATATTATTTAATAATATAAGTGATGAAAATAAGCTTGGATTAATAATTGGAATGAGTTGGAATGAAGAACCCTAAATGAGGAAGGTTATGGCATTTTAGGGTTTTGTATAAGTATGTGTTTATTTAGTTTAAATAGTTAAACATGTTATAATATGATTGTAATGATATAAAAAAAACTTAAAACACCAATTTAAATGGATTCAAATGAATTTTCAATGTTAAACTAAGATAAGGCATAAGTTAGGGATATTAGTTGGAGTGAGGTTTAATTAGGGTTTTATGCTTGTAATGCCTTAAAATGTGATTTTCAATGATTGTATTTGTTCACATTTGGAATAGGCATTAAGAAGAAATAAATTGCCCAACCCTAGTGTTGAAGAGCAAGTTGGAAGTGAAGATTAAGGAGATTTTTAGCTTGTAATTGAGTGCTATTTGAGATAAGTACAAACTCTTGATAAATTAGATATATTTGCATTAAATTTGGCCTAACACATTTTGGATAGAAAATGTGTTTAGCTACTTGGTAGCTTGAACATTCATGAACATTGTGTTATAACATGTGAATTGTTGAATATGCATTCTATGCATTATGTAAAGCCATTATTAATAGCTAAATTGAATAAAATGAGATGTATATGCATTATGTGAGAATGACCCAAACATATTTGGGCAATATGATTTTAATATGTAATGAGATAAATTTTGATGAAATGATAGGATATGATGAATTAAAATAAGTTGACATTGATATGAATGAGAAAAATGAGAAAATGAGGCAATATGATGAGAACAATGAGAAATTGAGACAGTATGATAAGAAAAGTTGATTATGGAAAACATGTAGTAATTGTGTGCCTAGTATGTTATTCAATTTTTAGAGTTATGTGTTTGGCGGCATGCCTATGAGGTTATCCTCATTATTTGCCTTCAAGGCTAGATGCTAGGAGTAACTGATATATGATTTACCTTCAGAGCTAGATGTTATGCATCACTGATATATAATTTGCCTTCGAGGCTAGACGCTATGCGTCACTGTTATATGATTTGTCTTCGGGGCTAGACGCTGGATGTCAATATGGACTAAAATAGTAACTCTGATATTTGAATAATATATTAGTTAGTTTGGGCCCATGCTTGTGTATGTGTTTATGTGAGTTATAAAAAGATTAAAAATTATGTTTTAAAAGTGAAATTGTATGCCACATTGTGACATAACATGTAAAAGCATTATGCATTAGCATTATATTAAAGTTTTATTATTATCAAGATTTGTATCACTAGACTTTTAGCTTAGCACAATTAGAATTTATAGCGCAGGTGACAGGGTTGATTCGGTAGATCCGAAAAGTTATGATAGACCTGGTAGGGTCTAGACTTATGGTTGATTTGGGGGATCTTGATGCAACAAGAAAAGAGTCATTTGTCATCATGTATATATTTTATATTATAGTACATTTTGTTATTTTATATATTATAGTTATGTTTTTTAGTACATTATCAATTATAAATAATATTTTATATAAATTGTATAATGTGGGTTATGTATATATATTTTGATATATATATATATATGTATATGTATAAATATTTTGAGAAAATATGGAGAAAATGAAAAAGTTGGGGTGAAATGTGTGATTTGTTTATTGGAAATGCATTTTTATGTAGGTTGTGTTTTATTGAATTTTTTGGATGCTCTATTTATAGATAAAACTCAAATAAATTTTTTCCTGAGATTTTTATATAAAATGCTTATTTTGGTATCTATAATTAGTAAAAAATATTTTATTTACGAATTAAATATATATTTTAATGTGTTTGTAATTTTAAATTAGAAAAGTAAAATTTTTTATTAAATCGGGTTGTGACATTCTTATATTTTATATTCGTATTTTACATATATTAGGTGTATGTATTATACATATATATGGTATAAGGGTGTTACAATCTAAGTTCTTTTTGGGGATTTTACTAGAAGTTTGGTTAGGCTGCTCAGGACCAGAGGCAGTTATAGACATGCAAATATTTATTATGTGAAACATAACATAATTATGTACATTGTGTTTATATACAAAAAAAATTATTGTAAATTGTAATGGTTTTGGGCTAAATATTGTAAATTTGGAATATTATATATATTGATATAAGATTAAATACTTTGAGGAGCAATGGAGAAATGGTTTTATGAATTTATTTGGGGAGTGTAAAATTTTTTTGCAGGTTGTGTTGTTTGAATTTTTGGGAATGTCCGAAATGCAGAAAAATTATGACGAATTTTTTTCATATATTTTTTTTAAAACATGTATTTTTGGTAATTAAATCATTTAAGAATATATTTGTTTATATATTAAGTTATGTTTTAAGGCATTTAAGAGTTCTTCTAAAGGAGCTTATGCAGGAGAGGTATATTGTAATTAATATTAGACTGTAGTATCGCAAAAGCCAAGAAAAGGGGGGGGGGGGGGGGGGGGGGGCTTGCTTTGAGGAGGAGGGAATGGATCTCCTCTCCCACCCCAATATATGCATACCATATATATATTATTTTATTTTTAATTAGTGAGTATTTAGGGTTTTGTGATTAATTTTATATTTTAATTATTAATTGGATAAAATTAATATTCTTATATGAAATAATATTTTTTATAAAATTTAATTTAATAAAATCATGTAAATAAATTAATAGATCCAATGACAATATATGTCAAAAATTTAATAAATTTTTAGAATTTAAAAATTAATATCAAATTTTGATAGACAAGTTTTTTTATATAGAAATTTATAATAAAATTTTAAAATTTTCTATAATATTAAATGTATAATTTTATCTTTAATTTCGTTGTAATTTTTTGGCTTGAAAAATTTGAGAAGTGTATCAAGGGTTGTGGCTTGCTTGGCAAACTGGCATCAGGAAAATTAAAGTCGAGCTGGATAGAAAGTGTGAAGTTGCTTTGGTTCTTAGCTCAAAGAATGCAGCAGGTTCTAATTATTTGTTGGTGTAGAAAATCCAAGGGCTTATCAGTTGAGCATGGATGGTTGATCTGTATCACATTTATAGAGAGGCGAATTAAGTTGGGGTTCATAAGATGGTGGAATCTGCCGCTGAAGTTGTTAGATGGCTTTCTTATAACAGCTTGGGAATTACATACCTAAGAGCTATTGTTGCTTATTCAAGAGGCGTTAGTTTCCTCCTAATATATATATATATATTAAACAACAAGAGGAGTTAGTTTTCTCCTTCTAATATATATATATATATATATATATATATAAAAGGAGATGAGAAAGACAAAAAGACTAGAAGAGAAAGTGAAACAGAATAAAAAAGAAATAATATTTTTGTTCATAATAATTATTTTGTTAATTTTATAAAATTAATTTGAAAATTTCTTCTACTTCAATGAAATTTAATTTAATATGTTGATTTAAATGAAATTCATATTCATAAGATTGAAATATATATATTTTTTAAAAATAAAATTTTTAAATAAATTTTATAGAATTTATGAAATTTATTTATTTTAAACTCACTATAGATATAGAAAATAGAAAAAATTATATTCATATTTCAATTTTTTATTTTTCTAAAAAATATCAACATAATATTTTTACTTTTGAAATTGAAAATTGAAATGTGAGCATATATTTTTATTGTAATATATATATATATATATTAAATGTGTATTTCTAAATTATTTTTTAAATTAAAAGTTCAAAAGTAAATATTTAAAGAATCTTATTGCCTGAGGTTTATCTCGACTTCACGACTTTCATTTGCTTCATAAATGAAAAAAAAAAAAATTTGCATGCGCTTCACTCAATTCAGAAACCGAAAAGTTTACACGTTTGATGTTCATGAATCATGGTCACCAGTACCATGTGACTAGATAAAATGGAAACTTTTATTATTATATTATTATTATTGTAAGGTGAAATATTATTATATTATTATTATTGTAAGGTGAAAAAAATAATTAAATATAAATTGTTATTTTAATTTTTCATATTTGATTTGATTAATAAAATGATCTTCCATTCCTAAAAAATTAAATTAAATATTTTTTTTATTTTTGTTAAATATTTTAGTCTTTCTATATAATTTTTATTTTTTAATTAAATATATGTGAAATGAATAAAATGGCATCTTACATATAATAAAAAAATAAATTTTTATTAATTGATTTTTTAAATTTTAATTCATTTAAATGATAGGAATTTTCTTATTAAATTTAATGATAAAATTTTCAATTATAATTTTTTATTTTTTTTTGTGTAATTATTATTTTAATTAATTTTTTTCTTGTTTTAAATATATATGAACTTTTTAATTATTTTATATAAATTTAATAAAAAATCCAAAAAATAGACGAAAATATTAAAGACGAAAGTGTTTGATAAAAAACGCGAGTAACTATTTAGTTAATTTCTCAAAAAGAAAATAAATTTCTCAAAAAGAAAAATTCATTTCATTAAATATGTTAAACTTTAAGAATTAAATAACATCTTTAAAAAATAATAATGTGAAAAAATATCAATATTGTCATCTCATAATTGTATTCTAAATGCTATTTTTATTTTTTTTAGCTTGTTTGTTTAGCAGGATGAAGTCTCTGTGTTTTGTTTAAATTGCAAAATTATATAAGATGTAGTAATCAGTATCCTGTAAACATTAACTTAATAGACTGGGAGAGTTCCTTCTTTAAGAAGATTTTTCAGTTCAGGTTTTGGCGCAGTTGCCGGCCCTTTAGCCACCGACGGCCCTTATAAAACCTCATCTTCTTCTTAGTTTTTCTTTCTTTTTTTTTTGAATTTTTTTGGTTGTTTTTCTGTAGATGTGCCCTTTCCAAGGTTTATTTTGTCTTCCACTGGGCTTTGAAAATTATCACTTTTCTTATAGAAGCCGTTCAATCTATCTCTGTATTGGTTCCTCGGTTCACTCTTTTGTACATATATATTTGAGTTTTTCTCAAAGATGCTCCTCTTTTGAATAATTTATTCATTTATTTTCTCGCTTATAGTAGTGCTCACATTTGAAGATGTTTATAACTCTTGATATATATGAGAAGTCTTTTTTATGATATCTTGTTAGATTTCTCTTTCTAGAGAGTTTTCTTTTTTAAAGCATTAGTCTTTATCTTTTCTGTAGACCAATTCTTTGATTCTTGTTGACTGCTGTATAAGGAAGTTTTTTGCTTTACTCTATAACTCTTTGAAATGGAAAAAAGATTTACAACCTTCTGTGTTTTTCTGTTTCTGAGCTTCACCATGCGCATTATGATAACACTTTTCATGTATTTGTAGATTGAGTCGTCAGCATTAATTATAAAACAATATGGGTAAAAGAGAGTTTAATTTCAATGTTTGATTTCCTCTTTTTGTGTATTGTAGTCCACAAAATTTGAAGATTTTATATTTTATATTATTTATAATTTTATTACAACCACTCACATGATTAATTATTAACCAACAAGTAATTGGTATCAGTGGTTCGGCACACTCATCTCTTAAATAAGAGATCAAAAATTTAATCTTTATTAATAAAGTCACTATTTATTAAAAATATTTTATCCTTTAATAAACCAATCCGACACGAATATAATTAATCATGGCTGAATAAATTCAATACATGTAATTATACAAAAAAAAATATCATTAACTATTATAAAATAGTGTTATTGATTATAGTATAATTATATTATATTATATACTAAAAGGAACACAATGAACTTATTTTTTCCGTCCCGTAATAATAAGAATATTTTTTATTTTACACATATTAAAAAAAATAAATTATTTAATTAATAGACAAATTTTTTTTTATAATCTTCTCATTTAACCCTTCATTCAAACTTAATAGCTATTGATTGTAATTTAAAAAATATAAATAATTAAATATAAATATTGTTGATTATAAAATATTAAATATAAATATAATGGTTAATTTATAATATAATTATAATTTAAATAAAGTAGTAGGACTATATTTTAGGATAAATAAAAAAAATATCCCTATTATTATAGGACCAATGAAGTATTATTTTTCCCATTTTCCCTCTTTTCCTTTTAACTTAAAATTATAACTTGTAATACGAGGAAATCACGTGACCAACTCAAAACAACCATTTTTTATTTTTTGCAACTACTAATTTCCAATTCCCAATACAATTTAACAAAATAGAGATAGTATATTCCTGAAAACTGCTTTATTGTCTTATTATTTTTATTTTTATTATCCTATGTTAAAATTTAAAAGTTATTAGAAAATAAGTTGATAGATTTCAAAAATAATATTACCAAATGGGACTTAAAAAATATTTTATTATAAATATTTTTATAATATGTAAAATAAAATTTTTTAATACTATATAAATATATATGTATAATATTATTTTTTATATATTTATTATATTAGTACATTTTTTATTTCATCATCTGTTGACTATCAATCAAATGCTAAATTAGTTTTGACAACTATGTCAATTAATCTGAAAATTAATATATTTTTCAATATATAATATATTTTTCCTTAAAAACTTTCGATAAAAAAATAAATAAATGTATATCGCATTCATTTATTATTACAAAATTAATAGTATTAAATGTGAAAATTTTAATCTATCTAAATAAATCTTTTTAAATTCATTAATATATGTTGTTAAAAAACTAAAATTTTAAATGAGTTTTCAACATAATTATAACTAATCATGTTATTTAAAAATATTATATAAAAAAATAGTTTTATATTCTAATTGTATTAATATATAAATTATTTTTTATATACTTTATATATATTTTTATATATTACAATTATATTTAATATCTATTTTTATTTATTTTTCTTATTTTTTACATAATAATATTAATTATGCAATAATTTGCGGCAGGTAATCAGCTTCTTCATACTAAAAAAATATGAATTACAAATTTCTAATTTATAAATAAAAGGAACAACGTTTTTTAAATTTAAATTTAGTCAGTAAAATATTTAATTCCAACACAAAATAAATCTGCTTAATCAACATTTAATAAAAAAAAATCGTTATTTAAGTATCATATATAATGATAGTAAAAATGTATTGTATTCATGTTTGGAACAAATAATATTATTGCATTTTCCTAATATATACATTTAGCATAATAAAACATGTAACATCCGATAATTTACTAAAATTAAATTAAATTAAATTAATAAAATTATTGGAAGTGAGAAAGTATGCAGTGTATATCATTTCAATCATTTATGTTTATATTTTTAAAATACTTTTATCGGCTTTTAGTTAATTTTTCCTTTAATATATGTTTAAAGATTGCTTGAAGTGTTTGATTTAGGTTGAAGTGCAAGACAATAAAGTGATGATCAAAATTGGTGGAAAAACACATGACACGGCCAAAACACTTAATGGTTTGGTCGTGTTCCTCATCAAAGGCAAGAATAGCAAGGAACAAGCAAGTGATACGGCTAAGATAAGTTGGCTTGGTTGTGTCCCTGAGAAGTTTTGGGCAGAAAAGGACACATTCAAGAGACACGGCCAAGCCACTGGCCTTGTCACATGACACGGCCAGGTCCTTGGCCGTGTCCCACCTGAAAGACAACAAAATGAGGGGCTGAAGCAGAATGGCAGTAGAGAACACAAGTACAAGACACGGCCAAGCCATTTGCTGTGTCACATGACAACTAGAGACTTGGCCGTGACACACCTAGAAAAAAAAAGAAGCATTGAGAAGTAGCCATGGACACAGCCTAATGGCTTGGCCGTGTCTAATAAAGTGTCTTGAGAGAACTTTTATGAATTATGTGCACAACAAGTGGGAGACAACATATATTCTTTTAAAAATAAATGATAAAAAGGAGTAAAAGATGGATGATTTTATGAGATGAAATATTAAATAATGAAAAAAAAGAGGGGACAAAGGGGAGTAAGTGAGTTGGCAAGACATTCTTTGTGTTTTTAAAATTGAAAATAATTGGAGGAGTGGAAGATACACATACACGTTGGAGGCTATATCTAGGATTCACATTCTACACACTCCATTTTTTTTTTATCTTGTTCTTGTTCTTAGTTCCTGGTTCTTAGTTTTAGGGGAAGACACCATTTGCATAATCACCTTCACCTTCATTTTTTCCTCCATCTTCAACTTCTTCTATAAACAAGACAACATTTTTGGGATAAAATTTGGGTGAACAAACTCTTGAAAAGATTAAGGTTTGAAAAAAACTTGATTGAAGAGTTGGAGGCTTGAGAGAGTTTTCATTCCATCTTTTAATAGTAAGAGCCATTGATTGAAGAGGGCTTGTGTGTTTTTCATCATATTCAAAGTGGAGCTAGGAGGAAGATTAAAAGTTCAACTCTTGGCATCTTTAAGGGGTTTTTCATATTCTCTCATTTAATTCTTTTCTAGAATGTTATTATTTTGTTATAAATATTAATATTTCAATAGATAATTATGATTTGATTTATATTGAGATGAATGTTTATTTTAAATTGATGATGAGCTAATTTACTCATGCCTAGGGTTTGTAGTAGATTTGATTGAATGACTTGATTTGATATTTTCATTAATATACCTTGTTATTAGTTGATTATATTGGAATTAAAGTTAGGTTGATAGATAGGTCACCTATTGATCTATAGATATTGAATGAAGAACCGAGAGGTAAATTTTGATATTGAAACTATGTGTTCAACCACCCTAAGAATGAATTAGAAATATAAGTTCTAGGGCTCTACTAATTTTCAAAATAATTGGTTGTTGTTAATTCATGAATGTGAAAACTAATGAATTGGTAATTGACTAATTAAACTCAAGGAACAAAATAAATTACAAGGTTATCTTAATGGATAATTTAAGAATCAAGCTTTGATCAAGTTGATCTACAACCCTAGGTACCATTCCAAGAATTAAACCAATTCTAAGCATACCGATAATTGTTGACTTGCTATTTTAATTTTATTACAATTTTAAGAATATTGCAAACAATACACACTCATTCTTTTAAATTTATTTGCTTTAATCAAATTATTACGATCAACACATTTCTTATGAGACAACCTTGGGGCAATCACCATTGCTACAATAATCTCGTATACTTGCGAGTGTCTCTTTGTAGTAGAATTAAATTGGGTGTAACATATATGTGAAATATAAATAAAAAAATATATTATGTATAAAGTCAAACATAAAATAGAAAAAGATAAGAGATAAATAGTAAAATGAGGGGCAAAATGATAAATTTACTTTAAACAATTTTCAAAAAGAAAATAAATATGGATGGAAGATGAAAATTGGATTTTAAAAGTAAATAAATAAATAAATAAAATAATATATACATGGTTAGAAAAATTGAAGAAAGAAAAAGTCAAATATTAAGAACTCATCTTCTTCCTTCTTCTTCTTCTCCTTGCCTTGACCACCATAGCCACAAAAGGTGGTTCTTGCTTCTTTAATCACTCAACTTTGAAGGATTTTCAAAGGATTGGAAGGAGTTTTAGTGGATTCTTCACTAGTTAGTAAGTTTCTTATCTTAATTTTAGAGTTTGGTTTAAAGTTAAGATATGTATGATTTGGGTTCTTGAAGTAGTGTGTTTTAATTGTTAAATTGGGTTTGTAAGATGTATTTTGGTGAGGAGACAAGGATTCTATAGTCATTTGGTTGATTTACTTAAGTTTGGTAGAAGTTTGAAAAAGGTAGTATGGATTTAGAGTTTTGGTAAAAAGTGATGGTGCATTTGGTTTTATGATTTAAATTGTGTTGTTTAATGATGTTAATGATAGAAATGAGCTTAAATCACCATTTGAAATTAGTTAGAATGAAGAACTAAAATTAAAGTGAGTTAGGGCACATTTTAGGGTTTTGAAGAGAATATTTTTAAATTGAGTTTTATTGCTTAAAATGTGTACAATATAATGTTTTAGATATATTTAAGCTTAAAACTCAATTTGAAATTAGTTGAAATGGATTTTCAAAGTTAAAGTGCATTAGGGCTAAGAAAAGGGGAAATTGAAGGAATGTGCCTTAATTTGTATTTTATGCTTTGAACACCTTAAAATATGATTCAAATGTATGTTATATATTCACATTTTGTATAGGAGTTGAATAGGTTATTATTCTCATAACCTAGTAGTGAAGGACATTAGAAGGTTTTGAAGTGGAGTGGAGTTTTGACTCCCATTTGTGCTTGACTAGGTTAGTACATACTTTAGCATTGAATTTAATTTATTTCATTGTTTTTAAGCATAATACATTACATATGATAAATGTGTTATATTTCTTGATTTTTAATGATTATGTATGTGAAGCATTTTTTGAAGTAACAATGCTTGATTGATATTGATTATGGCGTGATAAGCCATTTGAGAATGGCTAAATGTGATGTTTGTGTAAAGTGTGAAAAGTACGAGTTATGCACTAAAATATGAAAGTAAGTCACATTTGCATTATATGTGATAATGATATTGATTATGAGTAGAATATTTGAAAAATAATGAGAAATATGAAAAGAATTAGAGAAAAGTGGAATATGAGAAATGTGATTGTATGTTTACCTTATATAGAGTTTATTTTCAGATTATTGTTGTTGAAAATCTTTTACGCCTTCGGGTGAGACACATTAGTGTCATCTATTCATTATATCTTAGGATGAGATACGCTAGTGTCGCAAAGTTATCATGCCTTTGGGTGAGACACGCTGGTGTCACAAATGAATGAGATAGTCCAAGACAATATTTCTGGAACTAAACTATTAAATAAAGAATTTTGGGGCCCAATGTATATGAATGATGGATGTGTTTTTTAAATGTGAGATCAATGCTTGACATGTATATTGTAAAGTATTTATGGCATTCTATATTAAATGTCATTTATTTTTACCAAAATATGTACTGCAAAGCAAAGTACATACCACTAAGTATTTTTCTTAGCGTGAGTGAATTTCATTGTGCAGGTGATAGAGCTGATCCAAAGGATCTAAAGAGTGCTACTAGACCACATTAGGTCTAGATTGTAGTTTATTGATTTTGGGGTTTGTCAAGCTGTCACGGACTAGAGTCATCTACATTTCATATATATTTTAAACTTTGAGAAATTTACTTAAATATGTGCATTATATTTATAAGTATGTATGTAAAGTAAATTATAAAGTTTTTCTTTGGATTAAATGTTGAAAATTTGAAAGAAAGAGACATATGTATTATTTTATATTAATGGATTTATATTTTTTAAAATGTTGGTGAATTTGAGTCATTAGGTTATCTTGGAGAAATGAATTGTTGAATGAATATTTAGGAGTATATTTTAAATGCATGTTGAGTATGTTCAAATTTGAGAATATCCGAAATATAGGCAAAACTTTGGTTAATTTTTTCAGAGATTTTCTTTTAAAATATGTCTTTTTATATTTAAATTAATGATAAATATTTTATTTATTTATTAAAATATATTTTAAGTGTTTTGATAATTATTTTGGAGTTATGAAAATTTTCGAAAAGACTATACTGTAACATTCTTGTATTCTGTATACATATTTTACATATACAAGGTGTGGGTATAAGGGTGTTGCAGAACATGAAAGAGATACAGTTGCTTTATGAGGTGAAATAAGGATTTCTAACTCTTAATAAATTTATTGTATTTTATAAATGTAAAAATAAAATTTCAGTTATAATATAATTATATAAAATAATAATTTCATAACTAATTCATATCAAATATTTTATGTTGTTCTATAAATTAAATATGTCCACAGAGTGAATTTTAGATTTTTTTTTTCAATTTTATCATAAACTTCTTATAATATGAAAAGGGTATATAAAATATGAATTTTGTTTTAATTTTGTCGTATTTACTAGAAAAATCAATTTCACTTGTAAAAATTGACCCGTCGATTACGTTGCAGATATAGATTGCTGAGGTGGATAAAAAAGGTTAATTTTAAAAATTGTGTGAACTTTAATATTTTTTCATTTCTATTACATATATTTAAAAAATATCAAAAGGGTGCATAAACTATGTATTTTATTTTAAATCTTTTATTTTTAGCTAGAAAAGATATTTTACATGATAAAATATTAATTTGTCGCCTTTTGTGAATTATCTTAGTCAAAAAATATTGTAACATGTTGTATTTCTTGAAAAACAATCCTCAAATTCCAAAATGAAAAAAACAAAAATATTATTTTTTTTAAATTGAAACTGCTAAGGAAAAATGTGAATATTATTAAGCAATATTATAAAATCAACTCAAATAATATAAAATTGACTCAAGATTAATTTCTTAATAATCCACTACTAAAGTCACATTCAAAATAACACAAAAAATAGAAATTATATAAAGAAAAAAAAAGGCTCAAATTCAATTTTAATAATAGAAAAAAGGTACATTACTTAAAATACATTTTCAAAATTTGTAAAATGTAGAATTTTTGATTTGTTTTCCTCAATTTGAGAATTATTTTGAAGAAATACATGTTAAATTTTACGTATTAATTTTTTTAATATAAATATGAAAGTATCAACCATAAAAATTAGCTGTTAAGATTGAAGAGTCTATTTTTTATATTAACTAGGTTATATTCTTATGTATTTTAAATGTGAGATTACCCACATTTTACCATTAATAGGGTAGTTCAATACTCCCCTCTCAAGTATTAACTACCTCATTGACACTTGACAAATATATGGTAGTCAGTGTCTAGGCCACCTATGAATATAATCCAGGTAAGAGTAAGGGTACTAGCTCTGATATAATATTAAATTCTTCATATTAATTTTTTTCGTTAATATAGATCTAGATATGCCAACCCTAAAATTTAGCTGTTAAGGTTGGAAAGCCTATTTTTATATTAACTAAGTCATATTCTTATATTTTTTAGATGTGGATTTACCCATACTTCACCATTAATAGAATAGTTTAACAGTACAATACAAAGTTACAAGACAAATATATCGAAGTTACAAAAAGAATGGCGGGCTTATCGATTGGTGAGTTGGAATGCGAGCTGGATGTGCAACTGCTTGAGCCAACCGAGCGACCGCACAATATACCGAGCTAAAAACCATAAAACTTACAGAGAAGCTCGCGGTCTTAGTATGTGGTGTAGTCCAATCGCTAGGCAAACGAGCGACAACACCCGAGCATTGAGCGACTGTAACAAAAATGAGTTAAATTCATAAACTTGCAGAAAGGTGTGTGGTAAAACTACATTGCGAGGTAGGCGTGCGATCGCACTACCATACCGAGCGAACGCATAATCCAATGACCCAAAAACTTAAAAATGGCATAAGAGATAGCAGTCATCCCATGCAATGCTTCCTCAATGCTCAATCATTTGTGTGACTGCCTGAGGGAATCGAGCGACTGAACAAGTCAAATGCATTTAAGTCTTAGCGCCAAATACCTTGGACCAATGGTAATTGAGCATGTAGATGAAGAAATTCAAATCAAACGATAAAATTATCTTATGCGACCACACAAAGCAATGTGAGACTGCAAGACATATGATTATGGGCAGTCAAGATCCTGTCAGACAACTAAATCTTACTGTTGGAGTTAGCCGTTAGAGTAATTTTTGAATTGTATGACCGCACAAGGGGTAGTGCGACCACACAAAGGATCTCGACCACCATATTAGTGGAAGATAAGTTATACACATGTGGGAACCACTTCAAATAGCCAGTTCAAGTCCAAATGGCTATAAATACCCTAATAAATCTCTTATTTAAGGGTAATTGTGATTCTAATAGCTAAAGCAATATACTTTCAATTTTATTTACTATAATTAATATTTGTATTATTTGAGTATTGGGTGTGAGCATCAAAAACACCATTGTAAGTTAAGTGTTAGCTTTGAAACACTTAGGTTTTAGAGTAAGCTTTGAGAAAACTCTTATAAGGGTTGTGAGGATAGATCTCAAACCTTGTTAAAGTTTGGTGTGAGCTTGTGAAATACCAAGTTAGAGTTAATCTTGTAAAAACTCAAGATTAGTGAAACCTTAACAAGTTGTTAAGGAAGTAGATGTAGGATTGAGGTAAATCTGAACCACTATAAATCCCTTGTGTTCATTCTTCTCTACTCTACTCCATCTTCATCTTCATCTTCTTATTGCTCAAAAATTTTAATTGATCATTACTTCTCCAATCAACTAATTCACCCCCCATTTCTTAGATGCTAATTTGGGACAACAATTAGTATCAGAGCCTTCTAAATTTCAAGAAACTTAATTGTGAAATTTGATTCAAAATGGCAACCATTCCACCAACAAACACCTTTACATCAACTTCTACTTCCAACTTCACAATTTCTACACATGGAAATCTAAATTTCTTCCTTAGACCTTATTTTGATAAAATTGATTACTCTTATTAGAAACATAAGATGTATTTATTTCTTAATAATGAAGGAGTTGAGCTTTGGAAATTTGTTGAAAATGAGTGAAAACCTCCCAATCATGAAGTAGATGGTGTTTAAGTTCCTCTTCCTAGAGCACAACAAACAAGTTACAAGGTGAGAGGTCATTTCAATAACAATAGAGTAGCCTCTATCTTGATGAAGTCAATATCAAGATAAGAAGGTGGGAGAGTCCAACATCTTACTTGTGCATATAGTATTTTGAAAACTCCTGAGAACTATCATGAGAGTACTACCTAAGTGAGGTTCACTAAGAAGTAAATTTTTGTGTATGAGTATGAGCTTTTCAAGATGAAGCCTAACGAGAATGTCACCGACATGACAAACCGTTTGCTTGCCATTGTCAATGTACTAAAGAAATATGCCAAGGTCTATGATCAAGGTGATGTTAATAGCAAAATCTTGAAAGCACTTAGAGCAAAGAAGAGTTTTGAGTCAAAGTTTTCTTCAATTGAATAAGTTCATGACCTTAACTCTTTGAGAACCGATGAACTCATAGAAAATCTACTCGCTTTTGAATTACACACTGAAAAGGAAGATGAACAAAGTGAAAAGGATAAAAGAAAAGCAATAGCTCTTAAAGCCATCAAGGAAGTTGAGATCTCAGGTGATGAAGATAGTGATGATGATGAAGAAATGGCTATGCTATCCAAAAGGATAAGTGATTAGAAGAGAAAGAAAAGACTATAAGCTAATAAAGGTTTCCTAAATCCTCCTTCAAAGATAAAGAGAAAAAGAATGAAGTGAAATATTATGGATGTGGCAAAACGAGTCACATCAAATCGAATTGCTTCAAATTGAAGAACAAAAAGAAGTGGGATAAGGAAAAGAAGAAATCATTCAAAGCTACATGGGATAATGATTCTTCAAGTGAAGAAGAAGAGAAAGAAGAGCAAGGAATTATTAATTTATATATCATGGCTATTGGGGATGATGATCACACCGATGAGGTAGGTACTCAACCCTTGAACTTGATTGCATTTGATGATAATGTTGATGATACCTTAAATGATAATGATTTAATTGAGCATATGAATCTTAAAGTAGAAAAATATTTCTCTAAAATAAAATTTTATAAAGACAAATGCTCTAAGCTAGAAAAGGACTTTGTATCTCTAAAGAATTCAACCTTAGAATTAAAGAATTCAAATAAACAATTGTTGAAATCTATAGAGGAAATGTTAAAGAATTCACATAGCCTAGAGAAAATTTGTAAATAAAATGAAATTTTGAAAGGAGAGATAAGTGAACTTAAAAATTCTATATATAAATTTCATAAAGGAAAAGAAGCTTTAGATAATATGATTAGTAATCAAAGGTCACCCTCTTTGAAACATGATTTAGGGTTTAATGGCTCATCTATCAATACATATAATGCACCAACATTTGTAAATCATCTACAACTCAAATCTATAGCGTTAAAGTTGTAAAGAACACTAATACACACAATAAACTGAAAAATCCTAAAAGGATTATATTAGGTTAACAAGGCTCTAGAACTAAAATTCCAAGAGCAAACCATGCATACATGTATACAAGACATGCACACAAACATGAAAATGCACAAAAATAATTTCACTCAACATATACTTACAATTGTGTACATGGTCCATTAAATTTCAATAAGAGAATGCATAAATATAAAACCTTGTATCAATGCACTTATTGTATGAAATTTGAACATAAGAGGACCTTTTGCTATATTAGGAAGGCTCATCTCAAATTAGATGATCCTTTTATTACTAATCTCCAAGGATCCAAGTTCATTTGGGTACCTAAAAAAAGATAAATATTATTATGTTATAGGTATGCCTAAAGTCTACTATCAGTGAAAGTGTTTAGCTTGTGGATAGTGGATGCTCAAGGCACATGATGGGCAATACAAAATATTTTACAACTCTTACCTACAAGAAAGTAGGTAATATAACTTTTGGGAATAATGTTAAAGGTAAAATCATAGGCATTAGATCTATTGGCATGCTTGGCAAAAATATGATTGATAATGTATGGCTTGTTGATGGTTTAAAACATAATTTGCTTAGTGTGAGTCAATTGTGGGATAAAGGATATAGTGTAAATTTTGACTATAAAGAATGCAAAGTTACTTCTTCCAATGGTGAACTTGCATTCAAAGGAGTTAGAATTGGCAATACTTATAAAATTAACTTACATTCTAATGATACATTTGAATGTTTGATTACCATTAGCAATGATGCATGGATTTGGCATAAGAGACAAGGACATGCTAGCATAGATCATTTACAATGCATTAGTAAAGAAGAACATATTGATGGTCTTCCCAAAAATAAATTTTAATAAGGATAAAATTTGTGAACCTTGTCAATATGGTAAACAACACAAAAGTTCATTTAAAACCAAAAATGTTGTAAGCACCACTAGACCACTAGAACTAATTCATTTAGATTTGTTTGGTCCAAATAGAGTTGCTAGTCTAGGTGGCAAATTATATGCATTTGGCTTGTTGATGATTACTCAAGGTTTACATGGGTTAATTTGCTAGCTCAAAAAATAAGACTTTTAATCATTTTAAAAATTTTGCAAAAAGAGTTCAAACTGAAAAAGGCTCTGTAATTACATCTAGTATGAGTGATCATGGCAAAGAATTTGAAAATAAAAACTTTGAAAATTTTTGCAATGAGTTTGGTATTTCATATAACTTTTTGAATCTTAGAACACCACAACAAAATGGTGTGGTTGAAAGTAAAAATGAAACATTGGTAGAAATGGCTAGGATAATGCTCAATGAGTATGATTTATCATCTTACTTTTAGGCGAAGGCCATTAATACCACATGTTATGTTTCGAATCATTTTTATAAAAGGCCTTTGATAAAAAAAAAACCTCTTATGAGCTTTGGAATGGTAGAAAACCCAAAATTTCATACCTTAGAATGTTTGGATGTAAATGCTTCATATTATATACCAAGGATAATCTTGGAAAATTCTCATCCAAATTGGATGAAGACATATTTTTAGGATATTCATCTTCTAGCAAAGCAAATAGAGAATTTAATAAGAGAACACTAATAGTTGAAGAATCAATGCATGTTATTTTTTATAAATTCTCTAAACTTGATCAAAGGAAAGGTACTGCTCTTGATGATTTTGTATGTATATTTGAAGAACAAAAAACAAAAAAATGTTCTAAAGGATAATCACAATGAAATTGGGACAAGAATGAAACAAGAGGAAGAATCTCAAGAACTACCAAAAGATTGTCAATACAAGAGGGATCATCCAAAAGAACTTGTCATTGGTGACACATCAAAAGGAGTAACTACTAGATCTAAACTTAAACACTTAGATA
Source organism: Garcia nutans (assembly GCA_947685225.1). Taxonomy (NCBI): domain Eukaryota; kingdom Viridiplantae; phylum Streptophyta; class Magnoliopsida; order Malpighiales; family Euphorbiaceae; genus Garcia; species Garcia nutans. The sequence goes on from CANTUV010000044.1 coordinate 27,400,448, forward strand.
CTAATATTGACTTTGTTTCTCAAATTAAGCCAAGGACTATTGAAGAGGCTCTTAGTGATGAATGTTGGGTGATTGTTATGCAAGATGAAGTCAATAAATTTGAGAGAAACAAAGTATGGGAACTTATTCCTAAACTTAAAGATCATCCCATTATAGGATATAAATGGGTATATAGGAATAAGCTTGATGAAAATGGTCTCATTACTTGAAACAAGGCTAGATTAGAAGCCAAAGGCTATAACCAAAAGGAAGGCATTAACTATGATGAGACATTTGCTCCGATTGCTAGGTTAGAAGCAATTAGAATATTGCTTGCATTTGCTTGTCACATGAATTTTAAACTCTTTCAAATAGATGTCAAAAGTGCATTTCTAAATGGGTATATAAATGAAGAAGTTTATATTGAACAACCCCCCAACTTTGAAGACCATAAATTTTCAAATCATATTTTTAAATTAACCAAGGCACTATATGGATTGAAACAAGCTGCAGAGCTTGGTATGATATGCTTAGTGCTTACTTGCTAGAAAATGATTTTTCAAAAGGCAAAGTTGACACAATACTTTTTGTTAAAAAGAAAATGCATAACATTTTGATTGTGAAAATTTATGTTGATGACATCATATTTGGTGCTACTAATGAATCTTTGTACAAGGAATTTACTTCTTATATGACTAAGGAATTTGAAATGAGCATGATGGGTGAACTCAAATTCTTTCTTAGAATCCAAATCAAGTAATGCAAGGATGGGATCTTCATCAACCAATCCAAGTACATAAAAGAACTTCTTAAGAAGTTTGAAATGGATAGTTGCAAAGCAAGCAAGACTCCAATGAGCACATCCTTGAAGTTGGACAAAGACGAAGTTCATAAGAAAGTAGATAAAAAGAAATATCGAGGTATTATTGGATCACTTCTTTATCTTACCACTTCTAGACCCGATATAACGTATAGTGTTTTTCTTTATGCTAGATTTCAATCTTGTTCTAGGGAATCACATTTAAATGCCACTAATAGAATTTTAAAATACTTGAATAGTACATTGCATTTAGGTCTATGGTATCCTAGAAACACATCATTTGACATATTAGTTTTTTCGGATACAAATTTTTCTGGTAGCCTACTAGATAGGAAAAGCACCACCAGAGAATATCATTTTCTTGGTGAATGTCTAGTTTCTTGGTTTAGCATGAAACAAGTGTCAGTTGCTTTATCTATCGCAGAAGCTGAATATTTTGTTGCATATTTTTGTTGCATAAAAGTTCTTTATATGAAACAACAGTTGCTTGATTATAGAAAAACATTTGATCACATTCGTATTTAGTGTGATAACACAAGTGCAATTAACTTATCCAATTACCCCATTCATCATTTTATGTCAAAGCGTATAGACATTAAACATCATTTTTTAAGAGATAATGTTCAAAATCATAATGTAGTCTTATAATTCATAGACACTCAAAACCAACTTGTCAATATTTTTACAAAACCTTTAAATGAAGAAAGATTAAACTCCATCAAATTACATATTGGTATGATTGATGGAAAATCCCTTGTATGATCACTCTTTGACACTTTCACATCTATTTTGATCATTTGTATTTGAAAAAATCATCAAAATCCTTATGTCTTTTGTTGTCCCAATATGGCAACCAAGAGGGGGGGGGGGTGAATTGGTTTCCTCAAGAAATGATGGCAAATTTTAAACTCAACAAATAAGAAATGCGGAATAGAAAAATGGTTGAGTGGTGAGTAGAAGAGAGAACGCACAAGATTTATAGTGGTTCAGATTTTCTTTAATCCTACATCCACTTCCTTAACAACTTGTTAAGGTTTCACTAATCTTTTGAAGTTTTATAAGCTCACTTCCAACTTTGGTGTTTTCACAAGTTCACACCTAACTTGACAAGTGTTTTTCTAAGGCTGACACTCAAACCACTTACAAGAGTTTTACTAGGCTCACTCTCACAACCTTTACAAGAGTTTTTCTAGGCTTACTCTCTCAGCCTAAGTGTTTTTCAAGCTCACACTCAAACTTTTACAATGGTGTTTTCAATGCTTACACCTAACATTCATTACAATTCAAATGTAAATTGAAGCAAAAGAAAATATGTTGCTTGGCTATAAATTTTTTTATTCTCTCTTATATTTTTTTGGAATAGCAATGTATTTATAGCCAATGTGGTCTGACTAGCCATTATAGAAAGTGAGAATTAAGTCTTGGCAGTTTAGACCTTTTTTAATAGACTTGTTCAAAGCAGTTCACGGTCATCCTTGGTACAAGGATGGTCGCATTCATGTCTCACGCGGTCGCCCTTAGACAAGGTACGGTCGCTGCATTCAAATTTGCTTCAATGGTCAAATTTAAGTGCTCTGCTGCAGATATCTTGCCCATGCTGTGCGGTCACCCTTTTTTGAATGCTTAGGTGGGTTTCCAACGGTCATTACACGTGGCATTCTTTAATTGGGCAAAATGCAAGTCCGCCTAAATATGAATTTCGCGGTTGCTCTAGGTGCCTATTCGCGGTCGAGTTGAGAGACTCTCATCGAACTTCCGGACTCACCTTAGGACGCGAACACTACTGTCAGTTTAAGCAGATTTCTCTTCAATCATCAGTGCGGTCGCGGATACTGAAAGGCAGTCGCTAGAGTGTTGAGCGAGACCATATTCTTCACCGTTCTTGTTACCGTGAACCTTATTGGAATTTGGATGATTTGGGTTTCTACTATTGCGGTCGTCCATTATTTAGGACCGTCGCTCTTGTGGGAGTGCGGTCGCGACTGTGGTCAGGTTTCTGATCGCGAACCTTACTGTGATATGGTTTCATCCTTCAATTGAATGGGGCGGTCGTTTCTATGTCTTGTGCGACCGCTAAATATGCTCTGTTCAACTTTATTTGAAACAACCTAATCCTGCAACAAGGTTCTTTAAACACATGTTAAATAAGTCATTCAATTTGAGTTGTCAATGATCAAAATTGAGATCTTTTGGCTAACAATCTCTCCCATTTTGACTTTGACAATCAAATGGAATAATGATATAAATTGAAAAAAAATGTAAATTAGGTTGGCTAATAATCTCCCATAATTTAAAATGCTCATTTGTTGAATGTTAATAAAGTTTTACAATGCTCCCCCTAAACATATGCATGAGCCATGTTTATGTTGGAGTATAATTTGGTATATTAGTAAAATATCATTCCCATTGTATATCTCTCCCTCTTTGTCTATTTCTTTCTTTGTCTATTTCTCTCCCCCTTTGTCATAGGCAAAATGCACAATATAAGAGAATTATTTAAAGACAATGATAAGATTATAAGCATTATATATGTAAAACACAATGTTATTAGATAGAGGGCAGTACAAAGATAGTGCAAAATAGGAAACATAAAAAGAAAACAAAATCAAAACAACAAAACATAACAGGAAAAATAAACTAATCAGAATCTTCATCATCATCTAGCTCTTCTTCTTCTAAAGGAGTTTTTCCCTTATCAAGAGGGACATTGCTGGTAGAGCTAGTGCTGAAAGAATCTTCTTCAGGGAGACTTTCTGTGTGATCACTTATATCCTAATCCTCAAGATTGTATTGAGGCAAGTCCAATTTGCCTTGCATGTCATAGAGATCATGATGCATGTGAGATACAAGGTCAATCCTTTTGTTCAAGTGATGGAATCTCTTGGAGACACTTTTCTTGAACCGAGAGAGTTTCCTGGAGAGTGATTTGATAGCTTTTAGAATGAGTTTTGTAGGAGAGCTGGTTTGGGTAGGTTTAGATGAGGAAGCTTTGGAAGGTAGTTCAACAGCAATGTTCAAGGAGTCTCCTTCTTCCTCAATGGTGTACTTGGTCTTTTCTTTTGTCTATCCACAACACCTTGTTTGCCAAAGTAATACACATATGTACCCTCAATCTTCCTTACACAGCCAGCATGTTCTAGATAGTCAATGGTGATGGCACTTGAGGCAAGATTGAAAGGGTTTCTCAAGGTAACTAAGTTAAGATCATTTAGCAAGTTCATGTGCCTAGCTATTTGAGTTATTTGTGAGGACAAGAAGAAAGTTCCAGTTATTGTGACAGCATGGTGATACAATGTGTCAATCAAGAACTTTGTTGTCTTCATTTGGATGTTGTGGGTGAAAGCATATAAGAAGATGAGATCTCTTTTTGTTACCTTTTCATTCCCATCAGCCCTTTGATGTATGGTGCAGGTGATGATCCTATGAAGCATCCAATGGGTGAGGGATTTGATGTGTCTAGATTTTGACTCTTTTTCAAATGAGGTTTCCACAGAAATTTCTTGCCAAAAGGTAGAGAGTGTTTGATTAGAGAAGGCTAAATCATTGTAGGAGGTTATTCCATCAACAGGAAAGTCCCAGATTTTTCCAAAGTCCTCTAATTTTAAGGCTAGGTATTGGTCAAATAACTTAAATCTAACCCCATACCACCCTAGTGCAGAATTTGCACTCTTTTCAATCTGAAAGGACATGAGAAATTCCTTACTTAAACTAGAATAGCCTATCTCTTCAGGAAATTCGAATTTCCTCTAGCCAAGAACATCAAGTAGACTTTCAATCTCATCTTTAATGTTAAGGGCAGAGAGCATTCCACCAAATGGAGATTTGGTTCCTTCAATTTTCTTTCTCTTTAGCATGGTATATCTCACATCTTCCTCAGGGGTTTGGTGGTGAGGTTTATGAATTTTCTCACCTCTTCTAGACTGTGGAGGAGATGGAGGAACATCTATTGGTTCTCTTATGATAGTTCCTGAAGGCTTCTTTCCTTTCCCTTTCCCTTTGGAGGTTTTTTTCTTTTTGGGGGCCATTAGAGTTGAAGAACAGGAAGAAAACTGGAAAACAGAGAGTGTTTGAGAAGGAGATGATATTGAGAGGATTTTGGAGATTTGGAGGGAAGTTTGTATCTTATAAGAAGTAAAAGATCCAAGGAACTGATGTATAATGGTCTTAAATAGAAGAAATTAAGAAAATAGCCATTTATGACTGTTGAGAGTTGAAAATCACGACCTGTCATACAGTCAACGGCTACAAAATTTCGAGCAGAGTGTACAGAGTGCGGTCGCCTATTTGTATAGGTGCGATCGCGAAGACACTCTAGCATCCAGTAGGAAAATTAGTGCACTCGCGAGTGTAGAGAATGTCTGCAATGGTCAAAACTGTTTAAGTTATTGCGACCGCACATAGAGTTTCCCGACCGCTCACAGAGGTATTAATTTAGATGACCCACAGAGGTATTAATTTAGATGAATCTGTCTGGAAATATAGCGATTGCTATAGGCATTGGAGTGAACGTGAGTAGCTCAAAAATGAAAGAGACATGAAAGATGATGGATTTTTATAGTTTTAAGCAAAAAATCTATGCGTTGAGATGCTTAAGAAATTTTTATTGATAGCCAAATTTTTTATTCATTCAGGGTAATTCCATCAATCATACCTAAATTAAGTTTAATAAAGTTAAGTCTATCTTCATTCAAAGGTTTTGTAAAGATATCAGCAAGTTGATTATGTGTATCTATAAACTCTAAGATTATATTCTGGTTTTGTACATTTTCTCTCAAAAAAATGATGTCTAATAACTATATGTTTATATCTAGAGTGTTGGATAGGATTTTTAGACAAATTGATAGCACTAGTGTTGTCACATTTAATGGAGATGTTGTTAAATACTTTGCCATAGTCAAGCAATTGTTGTTTCATCCATAATACTTGTGTGCAACAAAAACATGCTGCAACATATTCGACTTCCGCCGTAGACAAAGCAACCGACTCTTGTTTCTTACTATGCCAAGAAACTAGACAATTGCCAAGAAAGTGACATGCTCTTGTTGTGCTTTTTCTATCTAAGATGCTACTAGCATAATCCGCATTCGAAAAACCTAAGATATGAAATGATGTGTTTTTAGGATACAAAAGACCTATATGCATTGTACCACTTAAATATTTCAAAATTCTCTTAGTAGCATTCAAGTGTGATTCTTTAGGACAAGTTTGAAATCTAGCACAAAGACATACACCATACATTATATCAGGTCTAGAAGCGGTTAAGTAAAGTAGTGATCCGATAATACCTCGATATTTCTTTTCATCTACTGCTTTACCATTTTCATCTTTACCCAATTTCAAGGATATGCTCATAGGAGTCTTGCTAGTTTTGCAGCCATCCATTCCAAATTTCTTGATGAGTTCTTTTGTATATTTGGATTGGTTGATGAAGATCCCATCTTTACATTGCTTGATTTGCAGTCCAAGGAAGAACTTGAGTTCACCCATCATGCTCATTTCAAATTCCCTAGTCATACAAAAGCAAAGTCTTTGCACAAGGTTTCATTAGTAGCTCCAAATATTATGTCATCCACATAAATTTGTACAATTAAAATGTTATGTTTGTCCTTTTTAACAAAGAGAGTTGCATCAACTTTTCCTTTTGAAAAACCATTTTCAATCAAATATGCACTAAGTCTATCATACCAAGCTCTTGGTGCTTGTTTCAATCCATATAAAGCTTTGGTAAGTTTGAAAACATGATTAGGAAATTTGTAGTTTTCAAAACCAGGAGGTTGTTCTACATAAACTTCTTCGCTTATGAGTCCATTTAGAAATGCACTTTTAACATCCATTTGAAAGAGTTTAAAGTTCATGTGACATGCAAAAGCAAGTAATATTCTAATAGCTTCTAATCTAGCTACAGGGGCAAATGTTTCATCATAGTCAATACCTTCTTCTTGATTATAGCCTTTGGCTACCAACCTTGCTTTATTCCTAACAATGTGACCATTTTCATCAAGCTTATTTCTATAGACCCATTTGCATCCTATGATTGAATGATCTGTAGGTCTAGGAGTGAGTTCCCAAACATTATTTCTTTCAAATTGATTAAGTTCATCTTGCATTGCAGTCATCCAACTTTCATCGTTTAGAGCCTCCTCAATGGTCTTTGGCTCAATTTGAGAAACAAAAGCAAAATTAACATCTATATGATTAATTTTAGATCTAGTAATTACTCCCTTAGATGTTTCACCAATGATGAGTTCCTTAGGATGATCTTTCTTGTATTGCCAATCCTTAGGTAGATCTTGAGTCTTTTCTTCAAGTTCATACTGATTGATCTTTGGAGCATCAATAGTTTCATGAGGTTCAAGAGTACCTGCAGGGTCATTGAAAGTACTACCTTTCTTTTGATCAAGTTTAGATGATTCATCAAATACAACATGCATTGATTCTTCAACAACTAGAGTTTTCATGTTAAATACTCTATATGTTTTGCTATATGATGAGTATCCTAGGAATATGCCTTCATCTGATTTGGATGAAAATTTTCCAAGATTTTCCTTGGTATTCAATATAAAGCATTTGCATCCAAATACTCTAAAATATCCAATTCTGGGAATTCTTCCATTCCATAGCTCATAAGAAGTTTTATTAGTTAGATGCCTTTTGTAAACACGATTTGCAATATAACAAGCTGTATTAATGGCTTCTGCCCAAAAATAAGATGGTAATTCATATTCATTGAGCATTATTCTAGCCATTTCAACCAGGGTTCTATTTTTCCTCTCAACCACACCATTTTGTTGTGGAGTTCTAGGAGCAGAAAAATTATGTGAAATGCCAAGTTCATTACAAAAACTTTCAAAATTTTCATTCTCAAATTCCTTGCCATGATCACTCCTAATAGATGTGATCACATATCCTTTTTCATTTTGAACTCTTTTTGCAAACATTTTGAAGTAATTAAAAGCTTCATTCTTTTGAGCTAAGAAATTAACCCATGTGAATCTAGAGTAATAGTCAACAAGTACAAATGCATATAATTTGCCTCCTAAGCTTGTAACTCTATTTGGACCAAACAAATCCAAATAAATGAGCTCTAAATGTCTAGAGGTACTTATAACATTCTTTGATTTAAATGAGCTCTTATGTTGCTTACCACATTGACAAGGTTCACAAATTCTATCTTTGTCATATTTTATCTTAGGGAGACCATCAACTAGGTTTTCATTACAAATATATTTTAATTGATCCATACCAGCATGTCCTAGTCTTCTATGCCATAACCATGCATCATTATTAGTAGACATTAGACATTTAAATGCATGATTTGAATGTATGTTAATATTATAAGTGTTGTTTGTCCTAGTACCCTTAAATATGATAACACCAATTGAATTTGTGATTTTGCATCCTTTGGAATCAAAATTAACAATGTATGCTCTATCACATAATTGACTAACACTTAGCAAATTATGTTTCAATCCATCAACAAGCCATGCATCTTCTATTAAATCTTTATCAATTGAACCAATGGAGCCAACACCAATAATTTTACCTTTAGCATCATTTCCAAAAGTTACATTACCTCCATGTTTGTAGGTAATACTTGTAAAGAGCTTTCCATTTCTGGTCATATGCCTTGAGCACCCACTATCCACAAGCCATGTGCTTTCGTTGATAGTAGGTTTTAGGCATACCTACAAGGTAATAGTGGTTATCTTTTCTTAGGTATCCAAAAGAAGTTGGGTCCTTGATGGTTAGTAATAAAGGTGTCTTCTAGCTTGAGATGAGCCTTTCTAATATGACAAAAGAAACTTTTATGTCCAAATTTCATGCAGTATGTACATTGCCATAGTGTCTTATATTTTTGTATTTTTCTATTCATATTCCAAGTAGTATGCATACAACTACAAATTTGCTTTTGTGCAAGTTTAGTGTACATAAATGCATGATTATTTTTTGAGAGCTTAGCTCTATTTGCTAGTGAGCCATGAAAAGTTCTTTTAGAACTTTTAGACTTGGTGTGAAAATCTTTGTTCTTTACAATATCAACATTAGAAATTTTAATTGTAGATGCTTTTATAAATATTGGTGTGCTTGGTGCAATGTTGGTTGAGCCATTGAATCCTAATCCATATTTTAAGGAGGGTGATCTTTGGTTACCAATTAATGTGTCTAAGGCTTCCTTTCCTTTATGAAATTTTGAAATTGATTCTTTTAGTTCTTTTAGTTCATGCTTCAGAATTTCATTCTCTTTAATAATTTTTTCTAAATCATGTGAGTTTTTATTTAACTCTTCTATTGAATCCATCAAGTGTTCATTTGAGGTTTTCAATTCTAAGGCAAAGTTCTTTAAGCATATAAAATCCTTTTCTAACTTAGAGCTTTTTTTTATTATAGAGCATCATTTTAGAAAAATATTTTTCTATTTTAAAGTTCATGTGCTTAATCAAATCACTATCATCTAGATCATCAATATCATCATGTGCTACTAGATCAAAGGATTGAGTACTTACCTCATTGGAGTCATCTTCAATAGCCATGAGACATAGGTTCGCAATTCATTCTTCTTCTTCTTCTTCTTCACTTGAAGAGGAGTCATCCCATGTGGCTTTGAGAGACTTTTTCTTTTCTTTGTCCCATTTCCTTTTATTCTTTACTTTGAAGCAATCCGATTTGATGTGACCAGTTTTTCCACAATTATAGCACTTTACCTCCTTTTTCTTTTCTTTATCTTTGAAGGAGGATTTTGGAAGTGTACCTTTATTTGCTTGTAATCTTTTCTTCCTTTTCCATTCATTGATTCTTTTTGAGAACATTGCCATTTCATCTTCATCATCAGTACCTTCGTTGCTTGAGCTCTCAACTTCTTTGATTGCTTTGAGAGCAATTGGTTTTCTCTTTTCTTTTTCACCTTGATCTTCTTCTTTTTCACTGTGTAGCTCAAATGTGAGTAGTTTTCCCACAAGTTTGTCAGTTCTTAATGTGCTAAGATCATGAGCTTCTTCGATGGATGATACTTTTGATTCAAAGTTCTTTCTAGCTCTTAAGGCTCTCAAGATTTTACTGTTTACATCACCTTGTCATATACCTTGCCATACTTCTTTAGTTCATTGACAATAGCAAGCAAGCGATTTGTCATGTCGGTGACGTTTTCATTTGTTTTCATCTTGAATAGCTCATAATCACGAACATGCATTTGTTTCTTGGTGAATCTCACTTGAGTCATACCTTCATGATAGTTTTCAAGTGTTTTCCAAATGCAATGTGCACAAGTTAAATGTTGAACTCTTCCACCTTCTTCTCTTGAAATGGAATTCATCAAGATGGAAGTGGCTCTATTGTTCTTGAATCAATATTTGACATTGATAGTTGACCATTGTGCTTTGGGAAGAGGAACTTGAATACCATCAACTTCATAAGTGGGAGGTTTCCACTCACTTTCCACAAAATCCCATAGTTCAATTCCTTCACTGTCTAGAAATAAATACATTTTGTGTTTCCAATAGGAATAATTCATTCCATCAAAGTAGGGTCTAAGGATAGTGTTAAGATTTCCATGAGATATTGAGTTTGATGAAGAAGAAGTTGCCATAGTGGATCAAATTTTACAATTAAGTCTAAGAAATTTCAGGCTATGATACCAATTGTTGTCCCAAGATGGCAACGAAGAGGGGGGGTGAATTGGTTTCCTCAAGAAATGATGGCAAATTTTAAACTCAACAAATAAGAAATGCAGAATAGAAAAATAGTTGAGTGGTGAATAGAAGAGAGAACACACAAGATTTATAGTGGTTCGGATTTTCTTTAATCCTACATCCACTTCCTTAACAACTTGTTAAGATTTCACTAATCTTTTGAAGTTTTACAAGCTCACTTCCAACTTTGGTGTTTTCACAAGTTCACACCTAACTTGACAAGTGTTTTTCTAAGGCTGACACTCAAGCCACTTACAAGAGTTTTACTAGGCTCACTCTCACAACCTTTACAAGAGTTTTTCTAGGCTTACTCTCTCAAGCTAAGTGTTTTTCAAGCTCACACTCAAACTTTTACAATGGTGCTTTCAATGCTTACACCTAACATTCATTACAATTCAAATGTAAATTGGAGCAAAAGAAAATATATTGCTTGGCTATAAATGTTTTGATTCTCTCTTATTTTTTTTGGAATAGTAATGTATTTATAGCCAATGTGGTTTGACTAGCCGTTATAGAAAGTGAGAATTAAGTCTTGGCAGTTTAGACCTTTTTTAATAGACTTGTTTGAAGCAGTTCGCGGTCATCCTTAGTACAAGGATGGTCGCGTTCATGTCTCACGCGGTCGCCCTTGGACAAGGTACGATCGCTATATTCAAATTTGCTTCAACGGTCAAATTTAAGTGCTCTACTGTAGGAATCTTGCCCATGCTGTGGTTGTTGGGATGGTCGCGCATAGGATAGGTGCGGTCGCCCTTTTTTGAATGCTTAGGTGGGTTTCCAACGGTCATTACACGTGGAATTCTTTAATTGGGCAAAATGCAAGTCCGCCTAAATATGAATTTTGCGGTCGCTCTAGGTTCCTGTTCGCGGTCGAGTTGAGAGACTCGCATCGAACTTCTGGACGCACCTTAGGATGCGAACACTACTGCCAGTTTAAGCAGATTTCTCTTCAATCATCAGTGCGGTCGCGGATACTAAAAGGCGGTCGCTAGAGTGTTGAGCGAGACCGTATTCTTCACCGTTCTTATTACCGCGAATCTTACTGGAATTTGGATGATTTGGGTTTCTACTGTTGCGGTCATCCATTATTTAGGACGGTCGCTCTTGTGGGAGTGCGATAGCGACTGTGGTTGGGTTTCTGACCGCGAACCCTACTGTGATATGGTTTCATCCTTCAATTGAATGGGGAGGTTATTTCTATGCCTTGTGTGACCGCTAAATATACTATGTTCAACTTTATTTGAAACAACCTAATCCTGCAACAAGGTTCTTTAAACACATGTTAAATAAGTCATTCAATTTGAGTTGTCAAGGATCAAAATTGAGATCTTTTGGCTAACATCTTTAAAATGTGCGTTCGTCCAAAAATCCCGAGCAGTCGCACCACTATCTATGTCTCCCAAGCTTGAGCTTCAAAAATGAGTGTCTCCCGAGCCCGAGCTTCAAAAATCTCTCTTGCGAGAACACACAATAAACTCCTTTTTAAAATCCTCCCAAGCCATCTCCTAATAATGGGATCATATGTAATCTTTATACCATGCCTGTGCAGGACCGTCTAGTCTCCGACCAGCCAAATAAATGGATCCGGTATCTGAACAACCCAACTCATCATAAATCTCCTGAATATTATCCGGAAAATTGTTGCGCTCAATTTAATACAATTACAAAATGACACTCGCAAGTATACGAAGTTATTATATCAATGGTGATTGCCCCAAGGTCATCTTACAAGGAAGGAATTATTTTTTCAAATTTAAAGATACATCAATCAAAAGCCAATAAAATATTAAAGTTTGAGTGTATGATATTGAAATGGTGAAAAGTAATTAAAATTTAAAAGTAAAATGAGTGATGGTTGTGCAAGATTAATTCAATTCTTAGAATGGTGCCTAGGGTTGTAGATCAATTTAATCAAAGCTTAATTTTCAAATTATCCATTAATATAACCTTGAACTTAATTTGTTTTCTTATGATTAATTAGCAATTACCAATTTATTAGTTCTCACATTCATGAATTAACAACAACCAGTTATTTTAAATTTGCAAAGTAATAGAACCCTATAACTTATATTTCTAATTCATTCTTAGGGTAGTTGATTGCATGGTTCCGATATCAAATTTCACCTTTCGGTCTATGATTCAATATTAAAAGATCAATAAGTGGCCAATCTATCAGCCTAACATTCAAACCAATCCAATAAACTAATATCAAGGTATATTAATGGAATTATCAAATCAAGTCATTCAATCAAATCTACTACAACCCTAGGCATGGGTAATTTAGCTCATCATCCTTTCAAAACAAATATTCATCTCAATATAAATCAAATAAAAATTATCCATTGAAATATTAATGTTCATAACAAAACAACAACAATCTAGAAATGAATTAAATGAGAGAATATGAAAAACCCCTTGAAGATGCCAAGAGTTGAACTTCTTGTTCTTCCTCCTAGCTTCTACTTGAATGTGATGAAGAACTCTCAAGCCCTCTTCAAACCTTCAATCAATTGTTCTACCCTTGAAAGATGAAGTGGAAACTCTCTCAAGCCTCCCATCCTTCAATCAAAGGTTTCTTCAAACCCTAACTCTCTAGAGCTTGTTCACCCACACACCATCCTAAAGAACCATGTGAAGTGTTATTTTTTGGAAAATAATGAAGATAGAATGGAAGATGAAGATGAAGGTGATAAGAATGTTGTCTTCTCCAAAAACCAAGAATAAAGAACAAGATGAAAAATGAAATAGAATGGAGAATGCTCTTTTTAATCTTTCCAATGTGTGTCCCCATCACTCTCCCTTCCAATCATATTTTTTTTAATTGCCAATTGCTTTTTCAACTCACCTCACTCCCATTTGTCCTCTCCTTTTTCCTTTTTTTTTTAATCTTTTACTTCTTTTATTATTTCTTTTCAAAAGATAAGTCTTGTTGACTCCTATCTTGTCCCTCATCCCGTGCAAATAATTCAAAGGAGTCACACAAGATACGGCCAAGTCATGAGTGACTTGGCTGTGTCACTAAAATTTCCATTGGACACGGCCAAGACATGAGGTTATGTCCCTTGCTGCCTTCATGGTTTTCTTCTCATGGGGAGTTACACGGCTAGTGGCTTGGCCTTGTCACTTGCATTTGTTCACTTCTATCTCTTTTCTTTCTCTTTTATTTGGTTTGCTCTTTAGGTGAGACACAGCCAAGTCTATGGTTGTGTCATGTCACACGACCAGTGGCTTGGCCGTGTCTCTTGCTTGTGTCCGCCTCCGCTGAATTCTTCTTAGGGAAATGGCCAAGTCAACTTGCCCTAGCCATGTCATGCTTGTTCATTTCCCTTGATGAGAGACACGGCCAAGCCAGTAATTGTCTAGGCTGTGTCACATGCTTTCCACCAATTTTGGATCCATCAAGTGAATTAAATCTCCATTGTTTTGCACTTCAACCTATATCATGACACTTTAAATAAATTTAAGCACAAATTTAAAGAAACATCAATCAAAAGCCAATAAAATTAACTTAAAAATACATACATAAATAATCAAAATACTCAACGCGCGTTAAAACCACTTCGCAAGGTAGGCATGTGACCGTACCACCACACCGAGCGATCGCACAACCCAATGGCCCAAAAACACAAAAATGGCAGAAGGGAAAGTGATCATCATGTGCAGTGCTTCCTCAATGCTTAATCATTTATCCGATTACCCAAGGAAATCAAGCGACCGCACAAGTCCAATATATTTGAATCTTAGCGCCAAATACCTTGGACCAATGATAATTGAACACATGGATGAAGAAATTCAAAATAAAAGGTAAAATTATCTTGTGCGACCTAAAGACATATGATTATGGGCAATCAAGATACTGCCAGATAACCAAATCTTACCATTGGAGTTAGCCATTTGAATTGTGCAATCGCATAAGGGGTAGTACGACCGCACAAAGGATCTCAGCCACCATATTAGTGGGAGACAAGCTCTAAACATGTGGGTACCACTTCAAATGGCTAGTTCAAATCCAAATGGCTATAAATACCCCCCCCCCCCCCAAGAAACCTCTTGTTTGAGGGTAATTGTGATTACCAAAGCAATATACTTTCAATTTCATTTACTACAATTAACATTTGTACTGTTTGAGTGTTGGGCGTGAGTATCAAAAACACCACTGTAAGTTGAGTGTTAGCAATGAAACACTTAGATTTTAGAGTGAGCCTTGAAAAAACTCTTGTAAGTATTATGAGGATTATAAGGATTGATCTCAAACCTTGTTAAAGTTTGGTGTGAGCTTGTGAAAATACCAAGTTAGAGTTAAGCTTGTAAAAACTCAAGATTAGTAGAACCTTAATAAGTTATTAAGGAAGTGGATATATGATTGAGGTAAATTTGAACAATTATAAATCTCTTGTGTTCATTCTTCTCTACTCCACTCCATCTTCCTCTTCATCTTCTTATTGCTCAAAATTTTTAATTGATCATTACTTCTTCAATCAACCAATTCAACCCCCCCCCCCCCCTCTCTTGGTTGCTAATTTGGGACAAAAACAAAATTCGTACTTCATGCACTCTTTTGACACTTTTAAAAATTTATGATAAAATTGAAAAAAAAAAAAAGCTAAAGATTAATTTTTTTTAAAGATAATTATCCATTTATGAAATATATAATTTTCAAAAATTTGATAATTGGATACATAAATTTCTTTTTTAATTACGTTTAATATCTCAACCACCCACAAATATATTTTAGCATAATATCAAATTAAATTTCTTTATAATCAAATTTTAAATTTTAAAAGTATTAAAATTTTTAAAATCTAATTTGTGTGACCCCTAATTTTCTACACTCATTGCATGTAGCTTTTGTAACATCCAGAAATTTACTAAAATAAAATAAAATAAATAATTTGAGAGAAAAATAAAGAGTTGAAAGTGAGAAAATATCAAATGTATATGTAAAAAATAAATAAAATATATATGACATATAAAAGTCAAATAGTCAAAGTCAAAGTCAAAGGTAAAATAGTACAAAGTTTAAAAGTTTAAAAAATTTAAAAATTAAATAATTTTGAATGGAAGATAAAACTAAAATTTTTAATTAAATGAATAATTAATTAATTAATATATATACATGGTTGAAAATAAGAAAGAAAAGAAAAAAGTCAAAATTCAAAACTCATCTTCTTCATCTTTTTCTCTCCTAGCCAAAATTTTCTCCAAACACTAAATTTTAGGAGAATTTTCAAATATTAAAGGGAATTTTGGTGGATTTTTAACTAATTGGTATGCTTTTTTTCAAAATTTTAAAGTTTCTTTTAAATATATGAATATATAAGATATGAGTTTTTGATGGGGTGTGATATAATTGTTCAATTGGTATTGAATGATGATAATTTGATGTATACAAGGATTTAATATTTAAATGGCTAGTTTGTTTAGGTTTGGTCTAAGTTTGGATGAAGAAAAAGGTGATTTAGGGTTTAAATAGGAAAATTGATAAAAAAAAATAATGTTAATTGGATTAAATAGCTTACACCATGTTATAATTGTTTTTAATTATGAACATGAACTTAAAATTCAATTTGAATTGGGTTAGAATGGTGTTTCAAAAGGTAAAGAGAGTTAGGCCAAAAGTGTGAAAATTTGAAGGAATGATGTTTAATTGATATTTAATAGTTTAAGTGTCTTAAAATGTGATTCAAATATGTTCTATGCACTCATATTATGATTAGATGGTGAGTGAAACCAAGTTATTTGGTTAAAGTGGTGAAGGGCACATTGAGAAAAATGGTGAGAAACGAGTGTTTTCTAGCTTTGGAGTTTTGTAAACTAAGGTTAGTACATACTTTGATAATTTTGTATTGTAAAGCATTGAAAATTATGACTATGATATTTGATGTGTGAATTCACATGAGAAGTGCATAGAAGTGTATTTAAAGGCATGAAATGCATAATGTATCAATAATTAAGCCATTTTAAGATGGCTAATGGCATTGTTATATATATTTGTGAAAAGAAAGTATTTATTCCAATTTAAGGGCATAATTCGGCCACTATGTATAAGTGGCAAAGAATTCGATGTTTATGATGAAAAAGTATAAAAAAATATGATAAAATGATGTGAAATGTGCTAAAAAGATAGGAAAAGGCATAATTGGCAAGGTTATGAAAAAGTGTGAATTGTCGCTTGTTGCCTTATTTAATATTCTTTTTTCAAAGTTTTGTATTTGGAAAGATGGATATGGCATGCCTATGATTTGCCTTCGGGCTAGATGTTGTGCATTACCATTATATCATTTTCCTACGAGCTAGAAGCTGGATGTCACATGTATTGCCTTCGAGCTCGACACTG
Source organism: Garcia nutans (assembly GCA_947685225.1). Classification (NCBI taxonomy): domain Eukaryota; kingdom Viridiplantae; phylum Streptophyta; class Magnoliopsida; order Malpighiales; family Euphorbiaceae; genus Garcia; species Garcia nutans. The sequence goes on from CANTUV010000044.1 coordinate 27,417,270, forward strand.
GGTATCAATAGACCAAAATATTATCTCTGAAATGTGAATATTATGTAGGGTCATTTAGGCCCATTGCATGTAATTGTGATATATATTGAAATTATAAAAACAATGCATAAATTCTATAATGTTTTTGCATAGTACATAGTGACATTTTAAGATAAGTCATAGTGCACTATCATTTTTATAAGATTTCTTTTATATCAAAATATATACCACTAGGCTGCTAGTTTAGTGCAATTTTTTTATCTCACAGGTGACAAGGTTGAGATAGAGGACCCTACTAGACTTGACCAGGCCTAGGGTTTTGAGGTTTTACTAGAAGATTTTGTACTGCCACAGGACCAGAGCCAGTTACTATCATGTAAATATACTTATTTTGTTAAAACATGACATATTATGTGCATTGTTTAGTTATATATGAATTTGATGTAAATTTTAAAGATTTTTGTTAAGTATTGTAAACTTGGAGCATTTTTTGTATATATATATATATATTTATTTATTTGCATATGTTTGAGTATTTGGAATGATATTAGAGAATCAATTGATTGGATACCTTTGGGAGTGTGAATTTTATTGCAGGTTGAATTGTGTTTTTAGGAAATGTTCGAAATACAAAAAAAATTCTGACAAATTTTTTTCAGAGATTTTTCTTTAAAATTTGTATTTTTATAATTAATCACTTAAGAATATATTTATTTACTTATTAAATTATGTTTTAAAGAATAAATTATTTTATTGAAATTTTGGTGAAATTTTCTGAAGACTAAAACTAGGGAATTCTTATATTTTGTACACATATTTTACATATACTAGGTGTATGTATTATACGTATATAGGGCATAAGAGTGTTACATATATTTTGGTATCAGAGCCTAGGTTTGAGATTCTCGACCTATGTGAATTTTTAAGATAGAGTCAAAGGGAATTGTGAAGGAGAATCTTAAATGTGATTTCAACACGTGATGTATACATTTGTACTGACATTCAAAATGGTCTATGATGTGGCAATACTTGCTGTGATTTTAGATATAGGTTGATATGGCGTCTAGGATGCACCAATTTGATGAGGGGAGTGCAAAGAGTGTTGTTCCAGAAGAAGGTAGAGCTGGAGCCAGTGTTGAGATTGTTAGGGAGGCATCTGCATCAATTCTAGCTAGACTAGCAGGACAGAAGGTTCCACTAGTCTGGGTGCAGCAGATAGTGAGCTACTCCACCAAGCCCTAGTACAGCAGCAGCAGCCACAGACTAGAAAGTATGATAAACTAAGGAAGTATAGAGCTATATATTTTTTGGCACAGTTAATCCAGCCGAGGCAGAGCAGTGGTTGGACAGAGTTCATAAAGCATTTATCCAGTTGTAGGTCATTGCAGAAGAGAAGTTTAACTATCCCTTTGTCACTTCTGTAGGGGGACACCTACAACTAGTGGAAGACTATTCTTCATAGGTTGGATGATCCACTAGTGTTGACATATGTTGATTTCCTATGGGAATTTGTGAAAAAAGTACACATCCATAGAGTGTAAGGATGCCAAAAAGAAGGAATTTCTGAGTTTGAAATAGGAAACGAAGATAGTTACAGAGTATGAGAAGCATTTCCTTTGATTGAGTAAGTATACTGGGGATTTGTTGTCTGATGAGATAGATAGGTGCCAAAGGTTTAAGGAGGGGCTAAGGCAACCATTATGTACCAGGTAATGGTAATTTAGTATGATGATTTCTCTAGAATGGTGTCCACTGCTCGAAATATTGAGAAAGGGCGAAGGCTTGCAGCTACAACTAGAATAGAGCCAGGAGACCCCATGGTGAGGCAAGGTCTTCATTTTCGAAGAGAGGCCAGGGGGATTTTCTCAGAGATTTAGTAAGAGCAAGGGGCGGCCTAGTAGATCACCACAGTAGTAAAGGCAAAGACCTGCAGCCTCAGTGGCGAGTGCCCCAACCCCAGTTTCATAAAGACCTACTCCACCTAACTATGCTTAGTGTGGTAGGGCATATGGGGGTATTTATTGGAGGACTAGTGTATCAACAGTTTATTTCAAATATGGGTCACCAGATCACTTTATCAGAGATTGTTTAGAGTCACTAGATGATAAACAGATTGATATAGACCCAGTGTCAGAAGGGGTCATAGTGGTAGAGGTAGTAGCAATAGTGGTAGACCATGTCCAATCAGGGTAGAGGTTCTACAGCAGGGAGTAGACCATAGGATGCAAGGACATCATAGAGGATATATGTGATGCAGAGATAGTCAGATGCTTTAGTTGTGATAGTTGGAACCTTTTATTTTTTTGACACTTCAGTTCATACATTGATAGACCCTAGGTCAACACATTCATACATCAATGTACTCATTCTGCCTATGAGTGATTTGCTTTTCGAGTTCTTAGGGTTTGATGTGCTGGTGACCAACACTTTAGGGTATAGTGTAATAGTTAGCAGAGTCTACCAAGATGGTCCGGTAGTGGTACATGATGAGGAGTTTCATGGTGACTTTATTGAGATACCCTTTAGGGGTTATGATCTCATTCTGGGTATGGATTGGTTATTCAAACATCGAGAAGTAATAGATTGTCAACAGAAATGTCTTACTCTGAGAACACGTGATGGGAAGGAGGTTGTGGTATCCAGTGAGCAGAGGCATATGTCATCCATATTTATTTCAGCTATTTCATCTAGAAGGATGATCCGGAAGGGGTGTGAAGCTTACTTAGCATATGTAGTGGATACTAAAGTTGAGGGGTCTAGGCTGACAGTATTCCTACAGTGACAGAGTTCCTTGATGTGTTCCTCGATGAGTTGCCAAGGCTACTACCAGTTTGAGAGATGGAGTTTAGCATCGATGTGATGCTTGGTACCACTCCTATCTCTATTACCTCTTATCAGATGGCACATACAGAATTAAAAGAGTTGAATGTGCAATTGCAGGAGTTGCTTCCATGGGGAGCACCGGTACTTTTTATCAAGAAGAAGAATGGCTCCTTGAGATTGTGTATTAATTACCGGCAGTTGAATAAGGTGACCATCAAGAACAAGTACCCACTACCTCATATATTTATGATCTCTTTGATCAGTTAAAGGAAGCAGTCATATTCTCTAAGATTAATTTGATATTGAGGTACCATCAATTGAGAGTTAGAGATGTAGATATACCTAATACTGCTTTTTGCATGAGGTACGAGCATTATAAGTTCTTAGTGATGTCTTATGGGCTGACGAATGCATAAGTGGCCTTTATAGACTTGATGAACTGGATCTTTTGACCATATTTAAACTAGTTTGTGGTGGTATTCATCAATGATATCTTGGTGTATTCACGTAGCAAGGAAGATCATGATAGACATCTGCAGATTGTGCTGCAGACATTAAGAGAGAAAGAGTTGTATGCCAAGTTGTCTAAATATGAGTTCTTGTTGAATCAAGTGACTTTTCTCAGATATGTGGTTTTAGCAGAGGGTATTAAAGTTGATCAAGCAAAGTAAAAGCAAATTTGAATTAGAGTCCACCAAATAATGCTACTGAAGTCAGACGTTTTATGGGATTGGCAAGCTACTACCGTCGATTTGTGATTGGATTTTCTATGATAACTACACCACTCACCATATTACTTTAGAAAAGAGTTAGATTTGTGTGGAAAAATCAGTGTTAGGTAAGCTTTGAGTAGTTGAGAGATATGTTGACTCAAGCTTCTCTCCTTACCATGCCTGTGGAAGGTAAACCATATATGATATACAGTGATGCTTCACATAGTGGTTTGAGTTGTGTTATGATACAGGAGGATAGAGTCATTACATATGCATCCTAACAGTTGAAGCCTCATGAGTTAAATTACCCAACTCATGCTTTGGAGTTGGCGGCCATAGTTTTTACCCTAAAGATTTGGCGATATTATTTATATAGGGAGAAATGCTTAATTTATAATGATCATAAGAGCTTAAAGTATTTGGGTGTCCAGAAAGAGTTGAATCTTCAACAGAGACGATAGCTGGAATTAATAAAGAACTATGATTATTTGATTGATTACCACCTTGGCAGGGTAAATGTAGTTGTGGATGCCTTGAGTTGGAAGTCAATGGCAGGTTTGACTTCCTATTCACTCTCGTTACTTGTTGAGTTGAGAGCGTTACATGCTAGATTTAAGGTATATGATGATGGTGTACTTATGGCTTAGTTGTAGCTGAGGCCATTTGTGAGCAGGGATTTTTGTCCACACTCCCAGTGGAATGGGTCTTTTGACTTCGGTACTATTAGGTTTAGGGCCTTAGAGAGCACGAGCCTAAACCCAGAGAAAATGGTGTCATCACCCGGATAGGCTAGGAAGATAGAAAGGGGTAGATTACTCGATTCATAAGGAATCCCCAACCCCTTTATTGGGTTCAAAAAGTTAGGTACACATGGAGAATGTGAGAATGACCTAGCACCCCATATCACCCAGTTCATTGGAACTGGCCTCCTTTACAGGTATAAATATTATCAAATTCTTGTGTTATTATGACATTATCCATATTACATGCAATAAAATGAAAATAGATTCATCCATAAAATAAAGAAAAATAGTATATTACAAAACAAAATGGGTACCCATCCTTAGATGGAAACATACCCTTATAATCCTCAAATATTCATACTATAAATAAAATGGGACACCCATCAATTGATAGAAATATGTCCCTTATAATAATCCTAAAGTCTTTAAAATAAATAAAAGAAACAAAAGAAACAAGGCACCCACAATGTGAAAACATGCCTTTAACATCTTAAAATTCCCTTTAAAATCTAAAGAACAAAATAAACACAAATCCATACACATATAAGTAATCATTCAAAGAATTATAAAAACTAGGGCTTAATTAAATAGAAATAAAGATTGATCACAAAGAATTATAATCCATAAATAAATATTAACCCAATTGATGAGAGGTCACGTACGATAGTACCGCTAGCCGATTAACAGACGAGGGTCAACGGGATAGAGCCCCTTGAGGGGATTGGGGGCAGCACCCCCGAAGGTAAATGATTTATAGGATAGGGTTTGTTGGGGAATTAGGGTTTCTATCTAAACTGGGGTTTTATATTTATACAAATTAGGATTTTTTCTAAACTAGGGTTTTAAGATAAAAATTAGAGTTTTGGGAAAAAAAATTATGGTTTTAGGATTTTGAATCAAAATAGGTCAAATTAAATCATCCTACTAGGGTTTGTGTAAAATCATCATCAAAATTATGGTTTAATGCTTAAGGTTCATTTTTTGTCCAATACTAATGATTTCATTACCACGGGATATTAATTTAAATGAGCTAATGCACGTTGGTATTATTTTAACGATTATGAAAATGCTACTAAACGTTGGTTTTAACATATTACGACACGAGATTATATTAATTTAAGAATTGAAATTTGCAACTGTGAATTTAAATAGGCTAAATAATAAAATCAAACCTTCATTTGTTGGCTCCACCAAATTGATCATTGAAGCAAGCTATCTTATGCCACTGCCTGTATCCACTTTGAGTTTTGGTTGGAGGTTTAATGCAATCGAGTATAATTGCTTTATTTAGCTCCTGCCTCTTTGATTACTGTATGTGTTTTTTATGTCCTTTGGTTCGTGTCTATTGCTAGGTTTTGTTAATTCTTGCGATCTATTTGTTACTGCCTTTCAATTATTTAATGTTGTTGTCCCCTTTACTTCTTTTCAAACCTGTATTGATAGGTCAATACCCTAGTTTCTTGGTTCAATTAAAAACCCTAAGCTACTAATTCGAAAGCCATTTGAAGTCAAAACTGATTAGGAAATTAAAATTTTCTAGTAATTAAAATTAAAAACCAAATTAAAAGACCACTGCAAATTGGCTTCCTTGGCGAACTAGCCAAGGCCAATTCGCCATGGGTCAACCCCTGTGGTGAATTGGCTAGGCTAATTCATCATGACATAGGTTTTGGGCCCAGTCTGGCTTGGTTTTATCTTTTATAATTATATCGAATCTAATTTGGTCTTGTAACATTAAATCAGACTAGGTTTAGTCTTTAAAAATTTAAATGACTTACTTTAGGCCTTTTAAAATTGGCTGATCTAATCCAAATCTATAAACTAGGCTTAAGATTTTAAAATAGGACCAAATTTGGCTTGGCCTTCATTCATTGGGATCAGATTTGCTTAGGGCCAAAATTAAGGGTCTACACCATTATTGCTTGATCAGATTAAGGAAGCATTATAGACAAATCTAAAAATTTAGAAGATTATGGAGGATTGCCATAAGGGGGAGAGTAGAGATTTTCATATTAGAGATGATGGCAGCATGTGGTACAGAGATAGATTGTGTATTCCTAATAATGTGGAATTGAAAAAGAGGATTTTAGAGGAAGCACATCAATCATCCTATGTTATGCACCCTGGAAGTACTAAGATGTATCAAGACATAAAGCAACATTACTGGTGGTTAGGTATGAAGAGGGACATAGCATAATTTATATCCAAATATCTCACTTGTCAAAGAGTAAAGGCTTAGCACCAGGTTTTTTCAGGGTTGCTACAACCATTAATGATGCCTGAATGAAAGTGGGAGCAAGTGACTAGATTTTATGGCTAGACTGCCTTTGACCTAGAGAAAACATGATGCAACCTGGGTGATAGTTGCAGAATGATGAAGACAGCTCAATTTTCTTTTAGTTAGGATGGACTATTCACTTGATATGCTGGTGTAGACCCTTAATTTTTTACCCAATCCAGTCCAATATATTTTAATTAGTCCAAAATAATTTTTGTATTGTCCAATATATTTTAATTAGTCCAAAATAATTTTTGTGTTATCTTAATTAAATAATATTAGTTTTAGTATTTAGTTTTTATAATTAATAAATAATAATAAAATAATAATAAACAAATAAATAAAAATAAAAATCAGCGACGAAAAATTTCATCGCCAAAAATTGAGTGAAATGGTTTGCAGGAAAGTCCTGCAGGCGAAATGGCCCGCAGGCAATTCCGCAGCCCACAAGTTCCCACGACAGTTTTTTCGCCAGCGAAATTTTTCCGCAGCAGTTTTTTTTGCCAGCGAAATTTTTTCGACCCAATTTTTTTCGAAACCAAATTCAATTTGGTTTCGGTATTATTTTCTTAATTAATGTTAGATTCCATGAGTAATTAAGATTAATCACCAAAATCATCTATAAATATGACCAAAAAACAACACAGAGAGGGGAAATTTTTGGAGGAAAAACTTTGTAACAATCGGACTAGGAGAAACCTTTGGCAAAAAAAACAATCGGACTTTTTGAGAGAAGAATAAGTAACCAAGCAATCAATCCATCAAGGGCAGCCATCTTGTCTTTGTCCTTGTTCATCCAAGAAGTAATTTTTGGTGGAACCAACAAATGAAGGTATGAATATCAAATCTTTTTTCTTTACAATAGCTTGAATCATTAAACTCTTTCTTTTAATTCTAAAAACCTTAGAACCCTAATTTACTTTTCTAAACCTTAGAACCTTAAATCGTCTCTTCTATTTTCAAAAACCCTAAAATTACTTTTTCTATTTCTTAAAAATATCAAAATCTTAATCCGCTTTCCAATTTTCCAAAACCCTAAATTGAATCCTTTTCTTTCCAAAAACCCTAAAAAATATCTTTTATGTTTCTATAAACCTTAAATCATTTTGTTTATTTTCATAAAGCTTCAGAAAATTATAAATTGTTTTTCCAAATTCTAAAATCAAACAAATTCTCAAAAACACAAAAAACCCTAATTCAATTTTAAAACTAAGACAGTAACCTCAAATTAGCTAAATATTAAAATAACATTAAAATACATAAAAGGAGAAAATAGAAAAACCCCTTTCAATGTAGCTTCTTCAACCTCTAGGAGCTACCAATGGAAGATGCAGATGCTAGAGAGGATGGAAATGGAGGATGAAGATGAAGAGTTAAGGAAAGTGTCACTCCCTCCTTGCCCAAAACATGTATGCCCAGCCTCCTCCTCTCAAACCTCTCTTCTCTGCCTCTGTTCTCTGTCTCTCTGCAAAAACCTCTAGCCCTCACCCCTTGCAGAAGCTCCCCCAAAACTCCCTCTTCTTCTCTTTTTATTTCCCTCCAAAACTCAAGCCATGCTACCCAACTCACACCAGCTCACACCACTCTCTCTTGTTCCCTACTCTCTCTTTGTTTTGTATTTCTTTTGGCAAAAGTAATTGGTTTGTCTCCCACTTGTCCCTCAATTCGTGCAGAAGAATTCAGGTTTTTATAGGGTGACACAGCCAAGCCATGAGTGGCCTGGCCGTGTCTCTTGTTTTGCTTTGGGACACGGCCAAGCTTGCTGGCCGTGTCACCTTCTACTTGAATTTGTTCAATCTTTTCTTTGTTTCCAAGGGTGACACGGCCAAGCTTATGGCTGTGTCACATGCTTGGGCGTGTCAGCTTCTACTTCTCTTCTTTCCTTCTTTGCTTGGCCTTCTTTGGTTTTACTCCTTGGGTGAGACACGGCCAGTGGTTTGGCCGTGTTAGCTACTGGCTTGAGATTATTTTGAGGGACACGGCCAAGCTTGCTTTGTCTTGGCCATGTCTTGCTTGATTCATGCTCTTTCTTCATTGTTTTGATCATCCAAGGGATATTTTCCACTTTAACCTAAAACAAACACTTTAAACAAACTTTAAACAAAAATCAAATGAAACATTAACTAAAAACACATTAAAATAATACTAAAAACAAGTATAAAAATGCTCTTATCAAATACCCCACACTTAATTCCTTGCTTGTCCCCAAGCAAGGCTAAAATCAAAACAAACTAAACAAGATAAATTTTGTTAAGTTCAAGAGTTATAAAATAGCATTAAGACTTCCCTATCCCTAAATCCACAATCAATATCAAATCAAACAAAATCGATACCAATGCAATTAAGTGGCTTTCCATGCATAACCTACATCGTCACTCCCTCACCAACTCTTAGAAAGTGTTCGATCAAGGTGGTGTTTACACTCATAACAATCAATGAAAGATTATTGCCATAGGCTTGCTTATCTATCAAATCTCCACCACTTAATTACAATCAAGCATCAATCAAAAGGTCTTTTATTGGGTTGTAATGGGGTTAAGGTAGAGGCATGGCATTTAGGAAATGTGAGCTTAATCATTAAGTTCAAGAGCACTTTAAGAATGAAGTAACCGATCATATATATATAACCTAACGATCCCAAAACACCTTCCTCTTATCTACCCCTTGACATTGAAAGAACTTTTCAAGGGAACTCACTTATTACATCTTGCAATGATTATTTCCAAACGTATTCCAACCCTTTCAACAAGAACAATAATAATTTGATTTTTTTAATCTTTTTTTTTAATCTTTTTTTATCTTTTTTTATATTTTTCTTTGCAATCTTAAACCTACTAAATTTAACCCCACACTTAATTCGGCACAACACTCGGTCGTAAACGCTCTTAAAATGCTCTTGACCTAATGAAAGGGGAAGAGACAAAATAACATGATTCAAAGTTGGTAGTGTTGCGAAAAATGAAGAAAAGGAAAAACGAAATAGGCTCAAAATTGGCTAACTAAGGTTAAAAATAGGGTTGGTCTTTTTAAGCCAAAGTGGGTTCACCTAATTGCCTTAATCATCTTGATACCAAATTGAAATTTTTATGTAATCCTAAAATGTATGTCAAAGTAAGTTCTAGCAAGTTATCAATCAAAGATGTTCAACCACAAAAAGAATAATAAGTTGATGGCTCAATTTCTCACTAGGTTAAAGGTAGTGCAAGGAAAAACCAACAAAATTGACAATAAGCATCAATTCTACTCAATTCTCAAATTCATGCTTCTAAAATTCAAAGGTTATCAATCAACAATTTATAACAATTGAACTTTCCAAAATTCATTTATTTAAAGAAAAACATTAACTAAACCTAAACAAAAATAACTTAACAGTAAAAATACAAAACACAAAATGCAATTAAAAGTAAAAACACAAAACACAAAATGCACCCCACACTTAAAATTTCACATTGTCCTCAATGTGAGCATGCATAAACTAAAGGAGAGTTCAGATGAAACCTGATTTCCATCGCTCCCATATGCGATATGTAGGGCTCCTTCCACCCATAATGCAATTGGAGCCTATGATTTAGAGGATGGAAAATATGCAACATTGAAGTGCGCCCAATGTATGGCAATCCATATATATTATTCCTTGAAGAGAAATTGTCCTAAAGGGACATGTGAAGGTTGCCTCGGGGTGATCCTCCAGTACTATAGGAACTTGGTAAATAGTTTTGTCTTTGTGCAACATGGGCATATCAGATTTCTGCTCTTCCTTACTACCAAAAGTAGAGGGGATGACTGTTCGGTATTCTTGGAATTCAACCAAAGTTGGTTGGGTCACTTTTTCATCTATTTTAACAATGTCAAGTCCCCTCTCAACAACCTCAGCATCTAAAATTAGTTTGCACTCCTCAAGTTCTAAATTGGGCATGTCATTGAGTTGAGGAATATGCATACCTTGTTTTTCTTCTTCCACCCTACATGGGGATGAAATCGGTGGCATAAAAGGATTTGGAGGTTCATGCAATTCTATCCAAGTTGATGTTTCCAAGTTCTCCTCACTGAGCAACTTGACAATTTGTTCCACCTGATTCTCCAAATTATGGATAGAGGCTTGCTGATTTCGAAGAGTGATTTCATCGGATTGAAGCCTGGTTTCATAATTCGCTATAAATTTCTTTATCATGTCCTCCAAATTTTCCTCCTCCATTGAGTGGCTTGGCTCCTCCATGTTGGATTGTATTTCCGCGCCATCGTCTTCTTGCTGAGTCCCTGCAACAAAGAAATCACAAAATTTGTTATATATTACCTGTTCATTCCTCAAATTTGTGATTACCTCAATTTGCTCAAATTGGCTAGGAAATTCCTCCTCTTGGTGTGCTTGGGGTTGATGTGTCATCTGCTCAACTAGAGCATCCAATATCCTCTGTGTTTCTTGCAAAGATTTAGACCTCAACTTATCCTCCAAAGTGGGTTCCTCAAGGTGGTCTTGGTTCATTGTGAGTTTTTGAATATAGGCATTTAACTTATCCTCCAATGTGGGTTCCTTAAGGTGGTCTTAGTCTGAAAATTATTCTTGAAAGTAAGAACTTCTTTGGCAAGGCTAAAAATTTTAATGAGGTGGAATGTACTGCTGATTTTCCTAATAAAAATTTTGGTGGTTTTCCCAGCTTGAATTATAGGGATTGGAATATGGGTCATTACAACCCATTTGCTGGAAACTTTGGTAGTCATATTCTTCCTCATGCCATTTTCGGTATCGTTTGAAACCGAATGAACATGTACTGGCACTATGTCCTGCATTGCCACATGCTGCACATACCATGTTAGAATTATAGTCCCTATCATAAACTCCCCCGTACTATGAAAATTGCATCTTTACAAAAAGAACACTTAACAATTCAAAGAAAAATGAACAAACAATTAAAAAGAAACAAATTCAAACACAACAAACAAAAACATTTACAGGAAACAATCAAACAATTCAAAGAAAAACACAAAAATAATTCACAGAAAAAAACAAACAGTTTTGTTAAAAATAAAACTAAATCAACAATCTTAATTATATTACTAGAATTGAAACCATTGTCCCCGGCAACGAAGCCAAAAACTTGGTGCACGTCGCGCCTAGTGCTATAGCAATACCGCAAGTGCACGGGTCGCCCAAGTAATAAAGTAGTGAGTGAGTTATCGTTCCACTGAGGACAAGGCCAAGTACTAGTGCAAATCTTAATTGTTGTTTAGCAAATCAATATTTTTGTGATGTTTTATAATTAAAGACAATTCACTTAAATAAATGCAATTAAAGATAAATTGTGTGTTGTGTAAAAAGGTTTGATAATAATGATACTATCCAGATATTGAATCCCCCTAGCCACAATTACATCACATAATAGAGTTGATGAGTTGAGTTGGCATTCCTCTAACTTAGACTAAAACCTCTCTCGAGCGAATTAATCCCTAATCACTAAGTAGAGTGCCAGAATCTCTTCTCAAACACAATTAAGTAGATCATGCATTAAGAACAAGGAACTATAAACCAAAGGATCTTGTAAGTCTATCTCTAGCACCCTAATCAATCCTCAACCCTTATAAGTAATCAATTCATATCAAGCTTTCTCAAGTCAATAATATGAAAATGGCAACCAATCAATAAGCATGCTATTATCAATAGGAAATAAATCATAAGCATCATAAGAATAAAACAACTTCATCAATTAAAATCATTCAATCATATAAATAAGCTAGGGTTCTTCAATATCTAGATAGGGAATGAATTAGTTCATATTCAATACACTTAATTCAACAATAACATTAAAATACATAAAAGGAGAAAATAGAAAAACCCCTTTCAATGTAGCTTCTTCAATCTCTAGGAGCTGCCAATGTAAGATGCAGATGCTGGAGAGGATGGAAATGGAGGATGAAGATGAAGAGTCAAGGAAAGTGTCACTCCCTCCTTGCCCAAAATGTGTATGCCCAGCCTCCTCCTCTTAAACTGGTGCGCGCAAGCTGCGCTATAGCAATACCGCAAGTGAACGGGTCGCCCAAGTAATATAGTAGTGAGTGAGTTATCATTCCACATGGGACAAGGCCAAGTACTAGTGCAAACCTTAACCGTTGTTTAGCAAATTAATAGTTGTGTGATGCTTTGTAATTAAAACAACTAATTTTAATAACTGAAAGTAAAGGGAAATTAAATGTTTTGGAAATAGGATTGATGATAATAATACTATCCAGATATTGAATCCCCCTAACTTCAATGATATTTATAAACAATCAATTCAGTTAAATCATTCAATAGATTTGAGTTGGCATTCCTCTAAATTAGACTAAAACCTCTCTCGAGTGGATTAATCCCTAATCACTAAGTAGAGTGTCGGAATCTCTTCTCAAACACAATTAAATGGATCATGCATTAAGAATAAGGAACTATAAACCAAAGGGTCTTGTAAGTCTATCTCTAGCATCCTAATCAATCCTCAACCCTTATGAGTATTCAATTCATATCAAGCTTTCTCAAGTCAATAATATGAAAATGGCAACCAATCAATAAGCATGCTATTATCAATTGGAAATAAATCATTGAGCATCATAAGAATAAAACAACTCAATCAAATGATTCAACTAAATATAATTATTCAATCCATACAAATAAGCTAGGGTTCATCAATATCTAAATAGAGAAGAAATTAGTTCATGTTCAAAACCAGAAAAATAGAGCAAGAGAAATGAGTAAAAGAAACCAAACAATCCATGGCGAATAATATGTATTTCTTCACTTCAATCCTTGATTCTTGATTTAGGTCTTGTATAGGATGTATCTCCTTCTTCAAACTCAGCTCTAAACTCTCCTCTTTGCTCCAGCAATTGGCTCCTTCTCCCTTGTTCCAGTCTCCACGTCCAAGCTCCAGCTTCTCTCAAAACTCCCTCTTCTTCTCTTTTTATTTCCCTCCAAAGCTCACAGCCCCTCTTCTAGCTCACCCTCTTTTCCTTTGTCTCCCACATTTTCTTTGTTTTACCTTTCTTTTCCTCAAATTAGGCAAGCTTTTCTTTTGTCTATGAAGACTTTTGGCAAAAGCTAGTCTTTGTTCCCCACTTGTTCCTCAATTCGTGCAAAGATTTCAACATTTTTATAGGGTGACACGGCCAAGCTATGGGTGGCTTGGCCGTGTCTCTCATCTTTCTTTGGGACACGGCCAAGCCACTGGTCGTGTCCATCACTGCCTCTTCTTTCTTTCTTTCTTTTCTTTTGTTCTTAAGGAGTGACACGGCCAAGCTTGTGGCCGTGTCTTGTGACACGGCCACTGGCTTGGGCTTATCACTTGGGTATGTCACCTTCTACTTCCAGCTTCGTCAAATTGCTCTCTTTGTTTCCAAGGGTGACATGGCCAAGCTTGTGGCCGTGTCATGTGACACGGCCACTGGCTTGGGCGTGTCACTTGGGTGTGTCAGCTACTGCCTTCATTTCTTTCCTTTCCTGCTTAGTTCTTTGGCTTATGTTCTTTGGGTGAGACACGGCCAGTGACTTGGGCATGTCACCTGGCCGTGTCAGCTACTGCCTTCAAGTTACTTTCAGGGACATGGCCAAGCTTGCTTTGGCTTGGCCATGTCTTGCTTGCTTCATGCTTTTTCTTCATTGTTTTGATCATCCAAGGGAGTTTTTGCACTTTGACCTAAAACAAACATTTAAAACAAACTTTAAACCAAAATCAAATGAAACATTAACTAAAAACACATAGAAATCATACTAAAAACAAATATAAAAATGCTCTTATCAAATACCCCACACTTAAATCCTTGCTTGTCCCCAAGCAAGGCTAAAATCAAAACAAGCTAAACAAGAAAAATTTTTTCAAGTTCAAGAGTTATAAAAATTGCATCAAGACTTCCCTATCCTTAAATCCACAATCAATATCAAATCGAACAAAATCGATAACAATGCAATTAATTGGCTTTTCATGCATAACCTACATCGTCACTCCCTCACCAACTCTTAGAAAGTGTTTGATCAAGGTGGTGTTTACACTCATAACAATCAATGAAAGATTATTGCCATAGGCTTGCTTATCTATCAAATCTCCACCACTTAATTACAATCAAGCATCAATCAAAAGGTCTTTTATTGGGTTGTAATGGGGCTAAGGTAGAGGCATGGCATTTAGGAAATGTGAGCTTAATCATTAAGTTCAAGAGCACTTCAAGAATGAAGTAATTGATCATATGTTTCACCCAACGATCCCAAAACACCTTCCTCTTATCTACCCCTTGACATTGACAGAATTTTTCAAGGTAACTCACTTATTATATCTTGCAATGATTATACCAAAACATATTCCAACCATTTCAACAATAACAACAATTATTCTTATTTTTCTTCTTTTTATTTGATTTGATTTGATTTCTTTTTTTTTTTTTTTGCAATCTTCAACCTACTAAATTTAACCCCACACTTAATTTAACACAACACTTGGTCATAAACGCTCTTAAAATGCTCTTGACCTAATGAAAGGGTAAGAGTTAAAACAACAAGGTTCAAGGTTGGTAGTGTTGCGAAAAATAAAGAAAAGGTGAGATGAAATAGGATCAAAATTGGCTAACTAATGTTAAAAATAGGGTTGGTCTTTTTTTAAGCCAAAGTGGGTTCACCTAATTGCCTGAATCATCTTGATGCCAAATTGAAATTTTTATATAGTCTTAAAATGTATGTCAAAGCAAGTTCTAGTAAGTCATCAATCAAAGATGTCTGCACACAACAAGAATAATCAGTTGATGGCTCAATTCCTCACTAGGTTGATGGTAATGAAAAGAGAAACCAACAAAATTGACAATAAGTACCAATTTTGCTCAATTTTCAAATTCATGCTTAAAAAATTCAAAGGTCATCAATCAACAATTTATAACAATTGAACTTTCCAAAATTTATTTATTCAAAGAAAATATGAAAAATATTAACTTAAACTAACACAAAAGTAACTTAAAGTAAAAACACAAAACACAATATGTACCCCACACTTAAAATTTCACATTGTCCTCAATGTGAGTATGCAGAAATTAAAGGAGAGTTTAGATGAAACCCCACTTTTTTTTCACAAACCAAAAATACAATAATTTAAAACATAAAATTTAAAGAAAGAATAAAATGGTGGGTTGCCTCCCACCTAGCACTTCTTTAACGTCGTATTAGTTGGAAGTTCAGGGCAGATATCCCTAGTCTTGGAGGTGTAAAACCTCCTTTAGGTCCTGTATTTTCCCTCCAAAATAAAATTTGAGCCTGTGCCCATTGACTTTAAAATCACCTTTTTTTCGGGTTGGTTATTTCAACCACTCCATAGGGGAAATCTTCCTTGACAGTAAAAGGACCGGACCATTGAGATTTCAACTTACCTGGAAAGAGTCGAAGCCTTGAATTGTACAGTAATACCTGATCTCCCGCTTGAAACTCTTTTCGTTCCTTAATGTGAGCATCGTGCCATCTCTTGGTACGTTCCTTATACATTTTTGCATTGTCATAAGCTTGCAATCTCCACTCATCTAACTCGTTCACCTATAATTTTCACCTTTCACCTACACAAGCTAGATCAAGGTTAATCTGTTTTATGGCCTAATATGCATTATGCTCAATTTCAACAGGTAAGTGGCAAGCTTTTCCATATACCAACCTAAATGGTGTAGTGCCCAAGGGAGTTTTGAATGCAGTCCTAAAAGCCCATAGAGCATTGTCTAATTTCTCAGACCAATCCTTTCGGGATCGCTCTACAGTTTTTTCTAGAATTCGTTTAATCTCCCTATTCGTGTTCTCAACTTGGCCGTTAGTTTATGGATGATAGGGAGTAGCAAACCTATGTGTAACTCCTAATCTTTTGAAAACTTTTGCAAGCTGGAAGTTACAAAAGTGAGTACCCCTATCACTTATAATTGTTTTTGGTGTACCAAATCGAGAAAATAACTTCTTCAAAAATTTCACCACAACCCTAGCATCATTGGTTGCCAGGGCTTGGGCTTCAGGCCATTTAGAGACATAGTCTATAGCTACGAGAATATATTTGTTACCAAATGAATTTGGAAAGGGTCCCATAAAATTGATCCCCCATACATCAAAAATTTCACAAACTAAAATCCCATTTTGGGGCATTTCATCACGAGATGAAATATTTCCAGTTCTTTGGCAACGATCACAATGATTTACAAATTCGTAGCTATCTCTAAACAAAGTGGGCCAATAAAATCCTGATTCTAGTACCTTTTGAGCAATCCTATTGGTTCCTATATGACCACCAGCTGGTCCAGCATGGCATTGACTTAGAATGTTCATTGTTTCAGGCCATGCCACACATCGTCGGATCATGTGATCCTTACATAATCTAAACAAAAAGGGATCCTCCCAAAAATAATATTTTAAATCAGAAAAGAATTTCTTCTTTGCTTGATAAGTTAAGTCCTTAGGAAGCTCCCTAACAGCTAAATAGTTGGCAAAATCTGCAAACCAAGATGTTTCAAAATTTAAGTTACTTACCTCACTTACCATGGCATACAGTTGCTCATCGGGGAAGTTATCATCAATGTCTCCTTCTTCAAACCTCTCCAAGGTTGGATTCTCCAAGCGAGAAAGATGATATGCTGCTAGATTTTCAACTCCCTTCTTGTCTTGAATTGTCAAGTCGAATTCCTGCAATAATAAGACCCAACGGATTAGCCTAAGCTTTGCATCAATTTTTGCAAATAAGTACCTCAAAGCTGAATGGTCTGTATAAACAATCACTTTTGACAAGATTAGATATGATCTAAACTTATCAAAAGCAAAAGCCACAGCTAGCAGTTCTTTCTCTATAGTTGTGTAATTAGATTGAGCTGTGTTCAAGGTCTTGCTTGCATAGTAGATAGGCTGAAAGTATTTCTCCTTACGTTGACCCAAGACTGCTCCCACTGCAAAGTCACTTGCATCACACATTAGTTCAAATGGTATATTCCAATTAGGAGCTACCATGATTGGAGCATGGGTCAATTTCTCCTTAAGGGTTGTGAATGCTCTCAGACAATCCTCATCAAAAACAAAATCCACATCCTTCTCAAGGAGTCTTGTCAATGGATGGGCTATCTTAGAAAAATCTCGAATGAACCTCCGATAAAAACCCACATGTCCTAGAAAACTTCTGATGGCCTTCACAGATGTGGGTGGTGGTAACTTCTCAATGGTGTCTACCTTAGCCTGATCCACCTCAATGCCCTTGTTTGAAATTTTTTGTCCCAACACAATTCCCTCTTGAAACATGAAATGACACTTTTCCCAATTAAGCACTAGATTGGTTTCCTCACATCTCATCAGGACTCTTTCAAGGTTTTCCAAACATCTTTCAAATGAGCTACCATAGACCGAGAAATCATCCATAAACACCTCCATAATATCCTCTATAAGCTCATCAAAGATTGCTACCATGCACCTTTGGAAAGTTGCAGATGCATTGCACAACCCGAATGGCATTCTTCGATATGCAAATGTCCCATATGGGCAGGTGAATGTAGTTTTCTCTTGGTCTTCCGGGGCAATAGGAATTTGGAAATAACCTGTAAGACCATCCAAAAAATAGTAATACTCATGCCCAGATAACCTCTCCAACATCTGATCAATGAAGGGTAAAGGAAAATGGTCCTTTCTAGTTGCATCATTCAATTTTCTGTAGTCAATGTAAACCCTCCAACTAGTAACTGTTCTTATTGGAATTAGCTCATCATTTTCATTAAGGACCACCGTCACCCCTCCTTTCTTTGGTACTACCTGGACTGGGCTCACCCAAGAACTATCCGAGATCGAATATATAATCCTTGCATTAAGTAGTTTTATCACTTCAGCCTTCACTACATCTTTCATCTTTGGGTTTAGTCTCCTTTGTGGTTGCACTACCGGCTTGAATTCGTCCTCCATCAGTATCATATGAGTGCAATAGGATGGATTGATACCCTTGATGTCTGCTATCTTCCAAGCTATCACTTCCTTATGTTTCTGCAACAACTAGATAAGTTTTTCTTTCTGCTCAGAAGATAGGTGGGAACTCAGAATTATTGGTAATTTCTTCTTCTCTGCTAGAAATCCATACTCAAGGTGAGCTGGAAGAGGTTTCAGTTCCAAGTTGGGTGGATCAATCACCGATGGTTTTGGCTTCTCTTCCTTTGGCATCTCAATAGTCTCATATGCCCTACATTTGAATGAATTGCTTGCTTCAAGAAAAGCAAGCTGCTCCATTGCTTCTTGACCCTCAACATTTTCCTACAATAAACACAACTCAAGGAGATCCTTGGAAACAATGTTAGTAACACAATTTATAGTCTCATGCTCAACAACATCATTGCATGATTCCACTTCATCAAGTGAAAGTGAATGTTTCATCATCATGTATTCTAAAAATAACTTTCTCATCACCCACTCTCAAAGTTAATGTGCCATCATGAACATCGATAAGGGCATGGGCTGTATTTAAAAATGGCATACCAAGAATAAGTGAAACATCTGCATCCTCATCAATGTCAATGACAACAAAATCATTAGGGAAAATGAAATCCTCGACTTTTACCAACACATCTTCTATAATGCCACGAGGGTGGACTACTGACTTATCAGCAAGTTGGATGGTCATGAGTGTTGGTTTAGGTTTACCAATGTCTAACTCTTTAAACATTTTATAGGGCATAACACTTATGCTAGCCCCCAAATCAGCTAATGCACTTTTAACCTCAAGGTTACTTATCAAACATGGAATGGTAAAACTACCTGGATCTTTTAACTTCTTAGGTAACCTCCTTTGCAAAATTCTAAACTCTTTTCAGATAACTACACTAAAGACACTTCCTCAAGTTTCCTTTTGTTAGAAAGGATATCTTTCAAAAATTTAGCATATTTAGGCATCTGTGACAAAGCTTCAGCAAATGGAATATTAATGTGCAATTGTTTAAAAAGTTCAAGAAACTTACCGAACTGAGCATCAATCTTGTCCTTGTTCAATCTTGTTGGATAGGGTACTCTAGGTCGATATTCCTTTAGTATGGGACTGCTTTCTAGCGGCTGCTTCTCTTTCTCACTTGTTTTCTCTCCCGAAGTGATAGGACGATCGTCTTCTTTTTCTTGTACTTCAGCCCCTTTCTCTGCCACTTCTTCTCTTTTTTCAACCATATTGCCCTTGATCTCTTTTCCACTTCTTAGTGTAATTGCCTTGAGCTGCTCTTTAGGATTTGCCTCAGTGTTGCTAGGCAGACTTCCTTGTGGTCTCTCACTGAGCAACTTGGCAATTTGCCCCACCTGATTTTCCAGATTATGGATAGAGGCTTGTTGATTTCTAAGGGTGGTTTCAGTTGATTGAAACCTGCTTTCAGAAGCTGCTATAAATTTCTCCATCATGTCCTCCAAACTACTCTTTCTTGAAGGGGCAGCTTGTTGATGTTGGGGCTGCTGGAATCCAGGGGGATGTCTTAGATTATTTTGATTATTCCATGATAAATTTGGATGATTCCTCCACCCCGGATTGTATGTTTTGCTGTAGGGATTATTCTATTGTTGCCTTGGCATATTTCCAACATAATCTACTTGCTCTTGCCTAGCAAACATGTTGCCACTTTGGCAATCTTGCCTTTGATGTCCACCCCCACACCATTCACAAGACATTACTTGCATTACTTTCCCAGAAGAAGAGGCCAAAGAATCAAATTTTTTATTCAATGCTTCCAATTGGGCTGTCAAAGCCACTACAGGGTCTATTTGGTGTGAACCCATTACTTTTAGCTTTCCTTGTTCCCTTGGGGCTTGCCACTGATAATTGGTGACAGCCATGTCTTCAATTAAATCCCTTGCTTGTTCAGGTGTCTTGTTGTTTATGGTACCACCAGCTGCTGCATTAATGGATTGCTTACTTACATAATTCAACCCATTGTAAAATGTTTGAATTTGAAGCCATAGTGGAAGTCCATGATGAGGACACCTTCTCAACAAATCTTTAAATCTTTCCCAGGCATCATAAAGGGTCTCACCATCTTGCTGCAAAAAGGATGAGATATCATTCCTCAACTTAGCAGTTTTGGACGGTGGGAAGTATTTTTCTAGGAATTTCTCTGCCAACTAACCCCATGTGGTGAAGGTTCCTAGAGAAAAAGATTTTAGCCACTTCTTTGGTCTATCTCTAAGGGAAAATGGGAACAACCTCAGCCTAATTGCATCATCTGAGACATTATTTATCTTAAATGTGTCACATATCTCCAAAAAATTCTCAATATGTGCATTAGGATCTTTATCAGGAAACCCATCAAACTGACAAGTCTGATGCACCATTTGAATTACATTTACTTTTATTTTGAAGTTGTTTGCAGCAACTGTCAGCCTCTGGATACTAGATTCAGCTCCATTGAGATTAGGCTTAGCAAACTCCTACATTGTCCTTGGCCCAACTCCTTCCATTACTTCAAACTCTTCTTCTTCATCTATTTCCAGATTTATTTCCATTTCTGCGTCTTCCAAAACTGCCTCCCCTTCTTCTTTTCGCTTTCTCCTTAATGTTCTTTCTAGCTCTGGGTCTAACTCAAACAATTGGGATGAGTTATGTAATATCCCAATGTATACCCTAGAAGTTTTGAATATTATTGTTGTTGATTTGAATTAAATGTATATATGATTTGCAAAGGAAATGAGTGTGTTAAAAGAATGTATATGTTGTGTATATTGTAATATATATAACATATAAGTTGGTCAAATGAAGAGTCAATGGGAGAGGATATTTTAATTGTGTTATGTGAAATTTCTATTAGAGGCATTTGATTAAGAGGAAAGCTAGAACAAATGGAAAAGGGTAATTATGTAATTTTCCTTGTTGGATTGCATGGTGGAGGATTTATGGAAATAAGTAATTATATTATTATTATATTATTATTATTATTATTATTATATATATATATATATATGTGGCTATCGTGGGAAGAGGAAAAAGAAAACAAGATATTTTCTTCTTCTTCTTCTTCTTCTCCTTTTTGGTTCTTGCACGAGAGAGAGAGAGAGAGAGAGGTAGAGAGATGAGATGATCTTCATCAAAACCTTAGGGTTTTAAGAGAATTGAAGGAAGAATCAAAGGATTAAGTTGGAGATTTGGTGGAATTCATCAATTGAGGTAAGTACTAAATTCTTTGTGTTGATTCCTCTTGCTTGAGTTTAAATTTGTTAGGGTTGGTGTGAGATGGTAATATTAATGAAAGATTAAAGTTATAGAGATGTTAAATTGATGTTAGATGTTGTAAATATGGTTAATTGTGAGGATGGATTATTGGATTTGGTTTGAAAATGGTAAATTGAGTGGATATTTAAATTAAAGGAATAAGAATGTTGTTGGTTTAGGATTTTGAAGTGGTATGTGTTGTAAATGATTTGTTAATGAGAATATTGTGATGAATATGTGTTAATAACATGAATTATACCTATTTGAATGAGATTGTGTTGTGTATAAGTTGTTATTAATTCAATCAAAGGAGTATTGGTTATGTTTAGGGTTTTATACATGAAGGAACACTGCCAAAATAAGAAGGAACACGGCCAAGACTTAATATTTTTGAGAGACACGGCCAAGTTGAGGGAAGTTTGGCCGTGTTGGATGAGTTTAGGGAGAGACACGGCCACTGGCTTGGCCGTGTCCCTTGCCCGTGTTTGCTACTGCCTGATTTTGGATGAGAGACACGGCCGTGTCCCCTGCCCGTGTCTGCCTCGGCTTGAATTGAAATTGAGAGACACGGCCACAAGCTTGGCTGTGTCCCTTGGGCGTGTTGGCTACTGTAACTTTCCTTTACTCTTCTTGTTTTGATGAAATGGTACATACATTTGATAATACATATGATACTATATGAACAAAGTTATGTATTATGCATTGTGAATCTTGTGAATGGCAATTTGTTATATGAATAATGTACATTGTAATGTTACATCAATGATGCTATATGTAAAATGTGAAGAAGAGGATGAAGTAATTGATTATGGATAGCTTGGTGGGAGTAACTCTTGAGGGTGAAAGAGATGGGGATCATCCAAAAAGGTATGTACAATGCAATTTATAATGATGTGAATGATATGTTTGCCTAGTTAATGTAATTGATGTTGTATATATCAATGATGGAATATGACATGTAAAGGATATGATGAGGTAAATGATTATGTATGTAAAAGATGAATTGCTATAATGTGGATTGAAATGTAATGTGAAGCCATTGTGATTGGCTATGTTAACTCAAATGTGATGTGAAGCCATTGTGATTGGCTATGATGATTCAATTGAAAGAAACAAGGCATGTTTGCCTAGATGATGATGAGAATTGAAAATGATATTGATGATGAAATAATCAATGAATTGTGTAGCTAATGTGTTATTCTATTCTCAGAGTTTGTTGTTGGTGGCATGCCTAATGGTAACAATCTCTTAAAGTTAGGTTGGGGCTTGATCCTTGAAGCCAAGTTGGGTTGAAGTTTAACATGTTTTACTCCCCTTGAAGCTTGGTTGGGTCTAGTCCTTGAAGCCTAATTGAGATGTTACAACCCTTGAAGCTAGGTTGGATTGGTTCTTGAAGCCAAGTTGGGTCGATACTTAGCATGCTTTGTTCCCCTTGAAGCTTGGTTGAACCTAATCCTTGAAGCCTAGTTGGGTCAATGATAATGATAAATGTGAAAACAAAACCAAAGCATTAACTCTGAAAATAGAATGGCATATTAGTGTGTTGTTGGGCCCGAGTCTGTCTTTGTTGTTAATATGATATACAAATGTTGAATTAAATGAATAATGAGATCTATGATTGACTTTGTTGACAATGTGACTTATGATTGGTGAATTGTGAATTAAACAATGTTATGAAGTATGATATGTAATGTGTATGTATTGATATGTTGATTGTGAGTACTGGTGATGGGTTGTGGTTGGTGTTAATGATTGCCTTGTTGGAAATGTTATTCATGATTGGTAAATGGTGAATAAAATAATGTTATGAAGTATGTTGTGGAATGTGTGTATTGAAATATTGTTTGTGAGTATTATTGATGAAAGGTGATGGGTGATAATGATATATGATATATGATTTAGTTGAGATATATGAAAGGTACAATCTAAAAGAAAAGACATGATAGACGCTAAAGTTACATGGAATTGATATATCATTATATGCTAGTATTTTTATAATGTATGAGTATATTTTATATTTGTACTACTAAGCTCTCGGGCTTAGCGCGGTTGTGTGATCGCGCAGGTGACCAGGTGGAAGATATGAAGTCTTTCGTTATGCCACGAGAAGAGTAAGAGTTTGTCGAGACCAACTAGAGGGTGATGCATACATGTATAACTTTTAATTATGATGTATTTCTGACAGGAGTATGTTTATATGTATAAATGAAATTATGAGAAAGATAAGATTATTGTATAATTATAAGATCATTAAAAGTATATTGATTTTGTAAATATTCTTTAGATTAATGTATTGTGGTTTGGAACTCTGTTAAAGGTTTTTTTTTTTTAAATTGTAACAAAAAGTGACATCCTTATACTTTATATACTTACTGTATGTATACTAGGTGTATGTATAGTACGTATATGGAGTATCAGGGTGTTACAATTATTTTGGTATCAGAGCTTAGGTTCGAGATTCTCGGCCTAAGTGAAATTAAAAAGAAAAAGTTTTGAAACGCTTAAAATGAATCAAAAAGAAGAGTTTTGAAATGCAATTGGTAATACATGCATATGCATTGACACCTAGGTTGGTCTCGGATGTGGCATTATATGATTTGTAGTATATCTGTGTTATATAAGATGGATGCTAGTGTGTGAATGATACTTTGCATGAAAGTAAAGTCAGAGAAAGAAATGATATGAATTTATATAAGTTTAATTGAGAAATTAAAAATGGAAATTTATGCAAGTAAAGTGAAGTGTTAAATGTGTTGAATTATAAGAAATGAAAAAGAGAATAAAGTTGAACATGAGTTGAAATTAAAATTAAGATAAGAGTATGTATTCTTTCCTCTATACCTGAAATCTCTTTATTATAAAGTTTATGTTGGGTTTGCTAGATAGAGGAAATATTGTTGAAGTGTTAATATTGAAAGGTATGTTATTGAAATAAGAAGAGTATGGAGGGATATTGAATGAGTTGATTAGTATAGACAAGGTATGATTATTTAAAGTTTGGAGTATATACATATGTAAAGTTAAGGTGTTGTTTAAAGGAAAAAGAGATGATATTGGTTAAGTAAGAATATAAATTGGTATTGTTATTTTAATGTAAACATTGTGAATGCAATGTTAGAAATGTGAGATGCTTGAATATTGTGAAAGCTCATGGTAATGGTGGTAATATGTGATATTTGAGATTTTTGAAATGAGCTTAATAATTGGAGAAATTATATGTTTTGACTTTGCTTTGTGATATATATACATAAGATGTTTCTAAAGTGATATTAAGAAAAGATGAGTTTGGCAAATTGAAGTTTAAGCAAAGTAGTAAATTGGAAAGTTAAAGTTTTAGTGGAATTTGATAAAGATTATTTGGATATTGATAGTTAAATGTATATTCAATACATGAGTTAGGTGAAATGACTAATATTGCACATGGAAGTATTATGAATTGAGTAATGCGATTGATAGTATGAGAATTTGTTTTGAAGCAAAAAGGGAAGTGGATAAGCAAATGAAAATGAACTATTTTAAGTCATTTTATTGCAAAGGGTAAAAATGGATATGGAAGCATATTAAATGTTTTTAAAGATGAAAGTGAAAGAGATGTCACATTGGGAATGTGACTAATATGGATGTGAAGTGCTATTATAGTCAGAACATATATATATATGTGTGTTATGTGAATAAATACTTTATATCATATTGGAAGAATGAAAATGATAGTGTTTAAAAGAAAGTGATAAACATTAAATTTGTATTGAATGTGTGAAAAAGAAACATAAAATAAGAGTATCTAATTAAGGGTATACATGTATATGATATGTGAATTGAGTTTTCAATATGAATGAAATTATGATATATAAACAAATGTGTGAATCACATTATGAAGGTGACCTATGAATATGTATGTGGTATAATTATAGAATTAGTGATATGGAAATGATGTTGTATGTATTAGTGGACCTAAGAGATATTAGGTTTTGAATTGTGTAAAGCTAAATGGATTATATGATGGAAGTGAGTATAGAATGGACTTGAATAATATTGGACAGTGGAAATTGTTATAGTGAGCATTGAATTTGATGATCATATGATATTTAGAGTTCTAAAGTATTCACATATGGAAGTTCCATGTAATTATATTATAAGAGATTGTAAATGGATTCGAAATGAAGTGACGAAAAGAAATTTTATAGAAATTACATATGATTAAATATGTATATAGTAATATTGTTGAAACGTGAATTAAGTTGAGATAGACATTATAATCGAATGCAAAGTGGTTTGAAATGGAGTTGGAATGTATTAACTTTTGATATAGCAATAATGTAAAGAAGGAATATGTAATTCTTGAGATACACCTTAGTCTTGTATTTGTAAAAATTGAGAATAAAATTATGAAAGAACAGAACTGATTTGAAAGTTCCAGGCTTGAATATTAATCTCTTAAAGCTATGTGTTTTGTTCGGTATATTTGATCGATTAATTTGTTATCCATGGATTTGGGTCTTAGATATAATGACTGTAATACAAATTTGATGAGATTGACATTATGATGAGAAGCATAGTTAAACGTTATGATGGATAAAGTTGTATCTTATCAATTTTATGTTAAGCATTTGGTTATATTTATGATAGTTAAGAGAGAAAAGGAAATTATGGAAATGTTTCGAGTTATGAATAATATGGCAAAGAGGTAATCAAAATAAATATAACAATGAAATGAAATGTGAGGAGATATTAAAAAGGGAGAAAATACAAAATGTGACTGAAAGTTATACTAAATATGTTTATGATATGTGATGAATAAATGAATGAATTTGAGGTTTAAGTGAATGAGCTATAGATAGTAAATATGGTATAAAATTTTTATGAGAATTGGTTGGAAATTATATTAAGATAATCTGAAGTGATTTGTTATCATGATAATTTGATTGAATATGGATCGGAAGAGATCAGGAATTGAATGTAAGTTTACCCTAATGGAATTAAGTTATATATATACATATATGAATATTGTGAAATTTTATGATAAGTTTGAATAAATTAATTGTTGGTTGGAATTGAACAAGATTGGAACGTGGATATATTGTGATAAATAGATCAATGGATCTGAATTGGCTAAGATTCTTAATCATTATTGAGATTTGACATGTATAGTTGTGCTAAGAGTATAATTGTTTGCATGATAATGTATATGATGTAAATTTTAAAGTGTGAGTGGACATGAATAAATGGAGTTATAGTAGTTATAAATCATGATAAAAAGGGAAAAGATTGGTTATTTATGAAATAAGTTGAAAGGTAATGTATTAATATGTAATTTAAATAAAAAGCATGCTAAAGAAATAACTCCATTTGTGAAAAATAAGGATTTTGTTATCCATTGAGGTTTGATAAATGTCTATTTAGACAGTGATTGTAATGACGGGATAATTAATGCTAAGATTTAAACCAATGATTTTTGAGGTTAAAGTTAAGAGAGTAATTACAAAGAAGTGAAGGAATAGAATATATTGAATACAAAGATTGGATGAAGTATAAGTGTATTATAAAATGATCTAATTCTTGTGTAAAGACATTGATAAGAGATGTAATGAGTTCTTTTGAATGTTTGATCAAGAAAGTAATAAGATATCT
Source organism: Garcia nutans (assembly GCA_947685225.1). Lineage (NCBI taxonomy): Eukaryota > Viridiplantae > Streptophyta > Magnoliopsida > Malpighiales > Euphorbiaceae > Garcia > Garcia nutans. The sequence goes on from CANTUV010000044.1 coordinate 27,444,607, forward strand.
AATCATATAGAATGATGAGTTATGAAATTTAAAGAAGGTGGTTGATTTTAAAGGGAAGAGTTGAAGTTTTATGATTTGATGACACTATGACTTAAGCATATAATTAACTTCATATGAAAGTTGAGATAGTATTTTGTTAAGAATGAATCGTTACGGTACTGATAATTTTGAGGACGAAATTATTTAAGGGGGAGAGAATTGTAATATCCCAATGTATACCCTAGAAGTTTTGAATATTATTGTTGTTGATTTGAATTAAATGTATATATGATTTGCAAAGGAAATGAGTGTGTTAAAAGAATGTATATGTTGTGTATATTGTAATATATATAACATATAAGTTGGTCAAATGAAGAGTCAATGGGAGAGGATATTTTAATTGTGTTATGTGAAATTTCTATTAGAGGCATTTGATTAAGAGGAAAGCTAGAACAAATGGAAAAGGGTAATTATGTAATTTTCCTTGTTGGATTGCATGGTGGAGGATTTTTGGAAATAAGTAATTATATTATTATATTATTATTATTATTATTATTATTATTATTATTATATATATATATATATGTGGCTATCGTGGGAAGAGGAAAAAGAAAACAAGATATTTTCTTCTTCTTCTTCTTCTTCTTCTCCTTTTTGGTTCTTGCACGAGAGAGAGAGAGAGAGAGAGAGGTAGAGAGATGAGATGATCTTCATCAAAACCTTAGGGTTTTAAGAGAATTGAAGGAAGAATCAAAGGATTAAGTTGGAGATTTGGTGGAATTCATCAATTGAGGTAAGTACTAAATTCTTTGTGTTGATTCCTCTTGCTTGAGTTTAAATTTGTTAGGGTTGGTGTGAGATGGTAATATTAATGAAAGATTAAAGTTATAGAGATGTTAAATTGATGTTAGATGTTGTAAATATGGTGAATTGTGAGGATGGATTATTGGATTTGGTTTGAAAATGGTAAATTGAGTGGATATTTAAATTAAAGGAATAAGAATGTTGTTGGTTTAGGATTTTGAAGTGGTATGTGTTGTAAATGATTTGTTAATGAGAATATTGTGATGAATATGTGTTAATAACATGAATTATACCTATTTGAATGAGATTGTGTTGTGTATAAGTTGTTATTAATTCAATCAAAGGAGTATTGGTTATGTTTAGGGTTTTATACATGAAGGAACACGGCCAAAATAAGAAGGAACACGGCCAAGACTTAATATTTTTGAGAGACACGGCCAAGTTGAGGGAAGTTTGGCCGTGTTGGATGAGTTTAGGGAGAGACACGGCCACTGGCTTGGCCGTGTCCCTTGCCCGTGTTTGCTACTGCCTGATTTTGGATGAGAGACACGGCCGTGTCCCCTGCCCGTGTCTGCCTCGGCTTGAATTGAAATTGAGAGACACGGCCACAAGCTTGGCCGTGTCCCTTGGGCGTGTTGGCTACTGTAACTTTCCTTTACTCTTCTTGTTTTGATGAAATGGTACATACATTTGATAATACATATGATACTATATGAACAAAGTTATGTATTATGCATTGTGAATCTTGTGAATGGCAATTTGTTATATGAATAATGTACATTGTAATGTTACATCAATGATGCTATATGTAAAATGTGAAGAAGAGGATGAAGTAATTGATTATGGATAGCTTGGTGGGAGTAACTCTTGAGGGTGAAAGAGATGGGGATCATCCAAAAAGGTATGTACAATGCAATTTATAATGATGTGAATGATATGTTTGCCTAGTTAATGTAATTGATGTTGTATATATCAATGATGGAATATGACATGTAAAGGATATGATGAGGTAAATGATTATGTATGTAAAAGATGAATTGCTATAATGTGGATTGAAATGTAATGTGAAGCCATTGTGATTGGCTATGTTAACTCAAATGTGATGTGAAGCCATTGTGATTGGCTATGATGATTCAATTGAAAGAAACAAGGCATGTTTGCCTAGATGATGATGAGAATTGAAAATGATATTGATGATGAAATAATCAATGAATTGTGTAGCTAATGTGTTATTCTATTCTCAGAGTTTGTTGTTGGTGGCATGCCTAATGGTAACAATCTCTTAAAGTTAGGTTGGGGCTTGATCCTTGAAGCCAAGTTGGGTTGAAGTTTAACATGTTTTACTCCCCTTGAAGCTTGGTTGGGTCTAGTCCTTGAAGCCTAATTGAGATGTTACAACCCTTGAAGCTAGGTTGGATTGGTTCTTGAAGCCAAGTTGGGTCGATACTTAGCATGCTTTGTTCCCCTTGAAGCTTGGTTGAACCTAATCCTTGAAGCCTAGTTGGGTCAATGATAATGATAAATGTGAAAACAAAACCAAAGCATTAACTCTGAAAATAGAATGGCATATTAGTGTGTTGTTGGGCCCGAGTCTGTCTTTGTTGTTAATATGATATACAAATGTTGAATTAAATGAATAATGAGATCTATGATTGACTTTGTTGACAATGTGACTTATGATTGGTGAATTGTGAATTAAACAATGTTATGAAGTATGATATGTAATGTGTATGTATTGATATGTTGATTGTGAGTACTGGTGATGGGTTGTGGTTGGTGTTAATGATTGCCTTGTTGGAAATGTTATTCATGATTGGTAAATGGTGAATAAAATAATGTTATGAAGTATGTTGTGGAATGTGTGTATTGAAATATTGTTTGTGAGTATTATTGATGAAAGGTGATGGGTGATAATGATATATGATATATGATTTAGTTGAGATATATGAAAGGTACAATCTAAAAGAAAAGACATGATAGACGCTAAAGTTACATGGAATTGATATATCATTATATGCTAGTATTTTTATAATGTATGAGTATATTTTATATTTGTACTACTAAGCTCTCGGGCTTAGCGCGGTTGTGTGATCGCGCAGGTGACCAGGTGGAAGATATGAAGTCTTTCGTTATGCCACGAGAAGAGTAAGAGTTTGTCGAGACCAACTAGAGGGTGATGCATACATGTATAACTTTTAATTATGATGTATTTCTGACAGGAGTATGTTTATATGTATAAATGAAATTATGAGAAAGATAAGATTATTGTATAATTATAAGATCATTAAAAGTATATTGATTTTGTAAATATTCTTTAGATTAATGTATTGTGGTTTGGAACTCTGTTAAAGGTTTTTTTTTTTTAAATTGTAACAAAAAGTGACATCCTTATACTTTATATACTTACTGTATGTATACTAGGTGTATGTATAGTACGTATATGGAGTATCAGGGTGTTACAATTATTTTGGTATCAGAGCTTAGGTTCGAGATTCTCGGCCTAAGTGAAATTAAAAAGAAAAAGTTTTGAAACGCTTAAAATGAATCAAAAAGAAGAGTTTTGAAATGCAATTGGTAATACATGCATATGCATTGACACCTAGGTTGGTCTCGGATGTGGCATTATATGATTTGTAGTATATCTGTGTTATATAAGATGGATGCTAGTGTGTGAATGATACTTTGCATGAAAGTAAAGTCAGAGAAAGAAATGATATGAATTTATATAAGTTTAATTGAGAAATTAAAAATGGAAATTTATGCAAGTAAAGTGAAGTGTTAAATGTGTTGAATTATAAGAAATGAAAAAGAGAATAAAGTTGAACATGAGTTGAAATTAAAATTAAGATAAGAGTATGTATTCTTTCCTCTATACCTGAAATCTCTTTATTATAAAGTTTATGTTGGGTTTGCTAGATAGAGGAAATATTGTTGAAGTGTTAATATTGAAAGGTATGTTATTGAAATAAGAAGAGTATGGAGGGATATTGAATGAGTTGATTAGTATAGACAAGGTATGATTATTTAAAGTTTGGAGTATATACATATGTAAAGTTAAGGTGTTGTTTAAAGGAAAAAGAGATGATATTGGTTAAGTAAGAATATAAATTGGTATTGTTATTTTAATGTAAACATTGTGAATGCAATGTTAGAAATGTGAGATGCTTGAATATTGTGAAAGCTCATGGTAATGGTGGTAATATGTGATATTTGAGATTTTTGAAATGAGCTTAATAATTGGAGAAATTATATGTTTTGACTTTGCTTTGTGATATATATACATAAGATGTTTCTAAAGTGATATTAAGAAAAGATGAGTTTGGCAAATTGAAGTTTAAGCAAAGTAGTAAATTGGAAAGTTAAAGTTTTAGTGGAATTTGATAAAGATTATTTGGATATTGATAGTTAAATGTATATTCAATACATGAGTTAGGTGAAATGACTAATATTGCACATGGAAGTATTATGAATTGAGTAATGCGATTGATAGTATGAGAATTTGTTTTGAAGCAAAAAGGGAAGTGGATAAGCAAATGAAAATGAACTATTTTAAGTCATTTTATTGCAAAGGGTAAAAATGGATATGGAAGCATATTAAATGTTTTTAAAGATGAAAGTGAAAGAGATGTCACATTGGGAATGTGACTAATATGGATGTGAAGTGCTATTATAGTCAGAACATATATATATATGTGTGTTATGTGAATAAATACTTTATATCATATTGGAAGAATGAAAATGATAGTGTTTAAAAGAAAGTGATAAACATTAAATTTGTATTGAATGTGTGAAAAAGAAACATAAAATAAGAGTATCTAATTAAGGGTATACATGTATATGATATGTGAATTGAGTTTTCAATATGAATGAAATTATGATATATAAACAAATGTGTGAATCACATTATGAAGGTGACCTATGAATATGTATGTGGTATAATTATAGAATTAGTGATATGGAAATGATGTTGTATGTATTAGTGGACCTAAGAGATATTAGGTTTTGAATTGTGTAAAGCTAAATGGATTATATGATGGAAGTGAGTATAGAATGGACTTGAATAATATTGGACAGTGGAAATTGTTATAGTGAGCATTGAATTTGATGATCATATGATATTTAGAGTTCTAAAGTATTCACATATGGAAGTTCCATGTAATTATATTATAAGAGATTGTAAATGGATTCGAAATGAAGTGACGAAAAGAAATTTTATAGAAATTACATATGATTAAATATGTATATAGTAATATTGTTGAAACGTGAATTAAGTTGAGATAGACATTATAATCGAATGCAAAGTGGTTTGAAATGGAGTTGGAATGTATTAACTTTTGATATAGCAATAATGTAAAGAAGGAATATGTAATTCTTGAGATACACCTTAGTCTTGTATTTGTAAAAATTGAGAATAAAATTATGAAAGAACAGAACTGATTTGAAAGTTCCAGGCTTGAATATTAATCTCTTAAAGCTATGTGTTTTGTTCGGTATATTTGATCGATTAATTTGTTATCCATGGATTTGGGTCTTAGATATAATGACTGTAATACAAATTTGATGAGATTGACATTATGATGAGAAGCATAGTTAAACGTTATGATGGATAAAGTTGTATCTTATCAATTTTATGTTAAGCATTTGGTTATATTTATGATAGTTAAGAGAGAAAAGGAAATTATGGAAATGTTTCGAGTTATGAATAATATGGCAAAGAGGTAATCAAAATAAATATAACAATGAAATGAAATGTGAGGAGATATTAAAAAGGGAGAAAATACAAAATGTGACTGAAAGTTATACTAAATATGTTTATGATATGTGATGAATAAATGAATGAATTTGAGGTTTAAGTGAATGAGCTATAGATAGTAAATATGGTATAAAATTTTTATGAGAATTGGTTGGAAATTATATTAAGATAATCTGAAGTGATTTGTTATCATGATAATTTGATTGAATATGGATCGGAAGAGATCAGGAATTGAATGTAAGTTTACCCTAATGGAATTAAGTTATATATATACATATATGAATATTGTGAAATTTTATGATAAGTTTGAATAAATTAATTGTTGGTTGGAATTGAACAAGATTGGAACGTGGATATATTGTGATAAATAGATCAATGGATCTGAATTGGCTAAGATTCTTAATCATTATTGAGATTTGACATGTATAGTTGTGCTAAGAGTATAATTGTTTGCATGATAATGTATATGATGTAAATTTTAAAGTGTGAGTGGACATGAATAAATGGAGTTATAGTAGTTATAAATCATGATAAAAAGGGAAAAGATTGGTTATTTATGAAATAAGTTGAAAGGTAATGTATTAATATGTAATTTAAATAAAAAGCATGCTAAAGAAATAACTCCATTTGTGAAAAATAAGGATTTTGTTATCCATTGAGGTTTGATAAATGTCTATTTAGACAGTGATTGTAATGACGGGATAATTAATGCTAAGATTTAAACCAATGATTTTTGAGGTTAAAGTTAAGAGAGTAATTACAAAGAAGTGAAGGAATAGAATATATTGAATACAAAGATTGGATGAAGTATAAGTGTATTATAAAATGATCTAATTCTTGTGTAAAGACATTGATAAGAGATGTAATGAGTTCTTTTGAATGTTTGATCAAGAAAGTAATAAGATATCTAATCATATAGAATGATGAGTTATGAAATTTAAAGAAGGTGGTTGATTTTAAAGGGAAGAGTTGAAGTTTTATGATTTGATGACACTATGACTTAAGCATATAATTAACTTCATATGAAAGTTGAGATAGTATTTTGTTAAGAATGAATCGTTACGGTACTGATAATTTTGAGGACGAAATTATTTAAGGGGGAGAGAATTGTAATATCCCAATGTATACCCTAGAAGTTTTGAATATTATTGTTGTTGATTTGAATTAAATGTATATATGATTTGCAAAGGAAATGAGTGTGTTAAAAGAATGTATATGTTGTGTATATTGTAATATATATAACATATAAGTTGGTCAAATGAAGAGTCAATGGGAGAGGATATTTTAATTGTGTTATGTGAAATTTCTATTAGAGGCATTTGATTAAGAGGAAAGCTAGAACAAATGGAAAAGGGTAATTATGTAATTTTCCTTGTTGGATTGCATGGTGGAGGATTTTTGGAAATAAGTAATTATATTATTATATTATTATTATTATTATTATTATTATTATTATTATTATTATATATATATATATATGTGGCTATCGTGGGAAGAGGAAAAAGAAAACAAGATATTTTCTTCTTCTTCTTCTTCTTCTTCTCCTTTTTGGTTCTTGCACGAGAGAGAGAGAGAGAGAGAGAGAGGTAGAGAGATGAGATGATCTTCATCAAAACCTTAGGGTTTTAAGAGAATTGAAGGAAGAATCAAAGGATTAAGTTGGAGATTTGGTGGAATTCATCAATTGAGGTAAGTACTAAATTCTTTGTGTTGATTCCTCTTGCTTGAGTTTAAATTTGTTAGGGTTGGTGTGAGATGGTAATATTAATGAAAGATTAAAGTTATAGAGATGTTAAATTGATGTTAGATGTTGTAAATATGGTGAATTGTGAGGATGGATTATTGGATTTGGTTTGAAAATGGTAAATTGAGTGGATATTTAAATTAAAGGAATAAGAATGTTGTTGGTTTAGGATTTTGAAGTGGTATGTGTTGTAAATGATTTGTTAATGAGAATATTGTGATGAATATGTGTTAATAACATGAATTATACCTATTTGAATGAGATTGTGTTGTGTATAAGTTGTTATTAATTCAATCAAAGGAGTATTGGTTATGTTTAGGGTTTTATACATGAAGGAACACGGCCAAAATAAGAAGGAACACGGCCAAGACTTAATATTTTTGAGAGACACGGCCAAGTTGAGGGAAGTTTGGCCGTGTTGGATGAGTTTAGGGAGAGACACGGCCACTGGCTTGGCCGTGTCCCTTGCCCGTGTTTGCTACTGCCTGATTTTGGATGAGAGACACGGCCGTGTCCCCTGCCCGTGTCTGCCTCGGCTTGAATTGAAATTGAGAGACACGGCCACAAGCTTGGCCGTGTCCCTTGGGCGTGTTGGCTACTGTAACTTTCCTTTACTCTTCTTGTTTTGATGAAATGGTACATACATTTGATAATACATATGATACTATATGAACAAAGTTATGTATTATGCATTGTGAATCTTGTGAATGGCAATTTGTTATATGAATAATGTACATTGTAATGTTACATCAATGATGCTATATGTAAAATGTGAAGAAGAGGATGAAGTAATTGATTATGGATAGCTTGGTGGGAGTAACTCTTGAGGGTGAAAGAGATGGGGATCATCCAAAAAGGTATGTACAATGCAATTTATAATGATGTGAATGATATGTTTGCCTAGTTAATGTAATTGATGTTGTATATATCAATGATGGAATATGACATGTAAAGGATATGATGAGGTAAATGATTATGTATGTAAAAGATGAATTGCTATAATGTGGATTGAAATGTAATGTGAAGCCATTGTGATTGGCTATGTTAACTCAAATGTGATGTGAAGCCATTGTGATTGGCTATGATGATTCAATTGAAAGAAACAAGGCATGTTTGCCTAGATGATGATGAGAATTGAAAATGATATTGATGATGAAATAATCAATGAATTGTGTAGCTAATGTGTTATTCTATTCTCAGAGTTTGTTGTTGGTGGCATGCCTAATGGTAACAATCTCTTAAAGTTAGGTTGGGGCTTGATCCTTGAAGCCAAGTTGGGTTGAAGTTTAACATGTTTTACTCCCCTTGAAGCTTGGTTGGGTCTAGTCCTTGAAGCCTAATTGAGATGTTACAACCCTTGAAGCTAGGTTGGATTGGTTCTTGAAGCCAAGTTGGGTCGATACTTAGCATGCTTTGTTCCCCTTGAAGCTTGGTTGAACCTAATCCTTGAAGCCTAGTTGGGTCAATGATAATGATAAATGTGAAAACAAAACCAAAGCATTAACTCTGAAAATAGAATGGCATATTAGTGTGTTGTTGGGCCCGAGTCTGTCTTTGTTGTTAATATGATATACAAATGTTGAATTAAATGAATAATGAGATCTATGATTGACTTTGTTGACAATGTGACTTATGATTGGTGAATTGTGAATTAAACAATGTTATGAAGTATGATATGTAATGTGTATGTATTGATATGTTGATTGTGAGTACTGGTGATGGGTTGTGGTTGGTGTTAATGATTGCCTTGTTGGAAATGTTATTCATGATTGGTAAATGGTGAATAAAATAATGTTATGAAGTATGTTGTGGAATGTGTGTATTGAAATATTGTTTGTGAGTATTATTGATGAAAGGTGATGGGTGATAATGATATATGATATATGATTTAGTTGAGATATATGAAAGGTACAATCTAAAAGAAAAGACATGATAGACGCTAAAGTTACATGGAATTGATATATCATTATATGCTAGTATTTTTATAATGTATGAGTATATTTTATATTTGTACTACTAAGCTCTCGGGCTTAGCGCGGTTGTGTGATCGCGCAGGTGACCAGGTGGAAGATATGAAGTCTTTCGTTATGCCACGAGAAGAGTAAGAGTTTGTCGAGACCAACTAGAGGGTGATGCATACATGTATAACTTTTAATTATGATGTATTTCTGACAGGAGTATGTTTATATGTATAAATGAAATTATGAGAAAGATAAGATTATTGTATAATTATAAGATCATTAAAAGTATATTGATTTTGTAAATATTCTTTAGATTAATGTATTGTGGTTTGGAACTCTGTTAAAGGTTTTTTTTTTTTAAATTGTAACAAAAAGTGACATCCTTATACTTTATATACTTACTGTATGTATACTAGGTGTATGTATAGTACGTATATGGAGTATCAGGGTGTTACAAGTTACCTCTGGTCATAAACAGGGAGGACTACCTAAAATGATAATCGACAAGCAAGAACCAATGTCAAAAACAAATGAAAATAAAAACTAAATCAACAGTTTTGATTATATTACTAATAATGAAACCGTTGTCCCCGGCAATGGCGCCAAAAACTTGGTGCGCGCGAGCTGCACTATAGCAATACCGCAAGTGCATGGGTTGCCCAAGTAATATAGTAGTGAGTGAGTTATCGTTCCACATGGGACAAGGCCAAGTACTAGTGCAAACCTTAACCGTTGTTTAGCAAATTCATAGTTGTATGATGCTTTGTAATTAAAACAACTAATTTTAATAACTGAAAGTAAAGGGAAATTAAATGTTTTGCAAATAGGATTGATGATAATAATACTATCCAGATATTGAATCCCCCTAGCTTCAATGATATTTATAAACAATCAATTCAGTTAAATCATTCAATAGATTTGAGTTGGCATTCCTCTAAATTAGACTAAAACCTCTCTCGAGTGGATTAATCCCTAATCACTAAGTAGAGTGTCAGAATCTCTTCTCAAACACAATTAAATGGATCATGCATTAAGAACAAGAAATTATAAACCAAAGGGTCTTGTAAGTCAATCTCTAGTACCCCAATCAATCCTTAACCCTTATGAGTATTCAATTCATATCAAGCTTTCTCAAGTCAATAATATGAAAATGGCAACCAATCAATAAGCATGCTATTATCAATTGGAAATAAATCATTGAGCATCATAAGAATAAAACAACTCAATCAAATGATTCAACTAAAAATAATTATTCAATCCATACAAATAAGCTAGGGTTCATCAATATCTAGATAGAGAAGAAATTAGTTCATGTTCAAAACCAGAAAAACAGAGCAAGAGAAATGAGTAAAAGAAACCAAACAATCCATGGCGAATAATCTGTATTCTTCACTTCAATCCTTGATTCTTGATTTAGGTCTTGTATAGGATGTATCTCCTTCTTCAAACTCAGCTCTAAACTCTCCTCTTTGCTCCAGCAATTGGATCCTTCTCCCTTGTTTCAGTCTCCACGTCCAAGCTCCAGCCTCTCTCAAAACTCCCTCTTCTTCTCTTTTTATTTCCCTCCAAAGCTCACAGCCCCTCTTCCAGCTCACCCTCTTTTCCTTTGTCTCCCACATTTTCTTTGTTTTACCTTTCTTTTCCTCAAATTAGGCAAGCTTTTCTTTTGTCTATGAAGACTTTTGGCAAAAGCTAGTCTTTGTTCCCCACTTGTTCCTTAATTCGTGCAAAGATTTCAACATTTTTATAGGGTGACACGGCCAAGCTATGGGTGGCTTGGCCGTGTCTCTCATCTTTCTTTGGGACACGGCCAAGCCATTAGCCGTGTCCATCACTGCCTCTTCTTTCTTTCTTTCTTTTCTTTTGTTCTCAAGGAGTGATCATCCAAGGGAGTTTTTGTACTTTGACCTAAAACAAACACTTAAAACAAACTTTAAACCAAAATCAAATGAAACATTAACTAAAAACACATAGAAATCATACTAAAAACAAATATAAAAATGAACTTATCGCAAACCTCTCTTCTCTACCTCTATTCTCTGTCTCTCTGCAAAAACCTCTAGCCCTCACCCCTTGCAGAAGCTCCCCCAAAACTCCCTCTTCTTCTCTTTTTATTTCCCTCCAAAACTCAAGCCATGCTTCCCAACTCACACCAGCTCACACCACTCTCTCTTGTTCCCCACTCTCTCTTTGTTTTGTATTTATTTTGGCAAAAGTAATTGGTTTGTCTCCCACTTGTCCCTCAATTCGTGCAGAAGAATTCAGGTTTTTATAGGGTGACACAGCCAAGCCATGAGTGGCTTGGCCGTGTCTCTTGTTTTGCTTTGGGACATGGCCAAGCTTGCTGTCCGTGTTACCTTCTACTTGAATTTGTTCAATCTTTTCTTTGTTTCCAAGGGTGACACGACCAAGCTTGTGGCCGTGTCATGTGACACGGCCACTGGCTTAGGCATGTCACCTGGATGTGTCAGCTACTGCTTCTCTTCTTTCCTTCTTTGCTTGGTCTTCTTTGGTTTTGCTCCTTGGGTGAGACACGGCCCGTGTCTCCTAGCCGTGTTAGCTACTGGCTTGAGATTATTTTGAGGGACACGGCCAAGCTTGGTTTGTCTTGGCCATGTCTTGCTTGATTTATGCTCTTTCTTCATTGTTTTGATCATCCAAGAGATATTTTCCACTTTAACCTAAAACAAACACTTAAAACAAACTTTAAACAAAAATCTAATAAAACATCAACTAAAAACACATTAAAATCATACTAAAAACAAGTATAAAAATGCTCTTATCAGTTTTCCTAAACCCTAACCCTAATCCTTAAAACCATATAAACCTAAAACATCCAAAACCCTAAATCTTTAAAACGTACAGTAGCATTATTCATTTAAAAAATAATATTAGTTACTCAAAATTCCAAAACCCTATTTTCTAAATTCTAAACCCTAAAATCTTAATTTTCAACACCAAAACCTACAATCCTAGAAGCCAATTTCCAAATTTTTTTGGGGCGCTGCCCCCTACCCCGCAAAGGGCGCTGCTCCCTTGACCCCCGTCAGTTAACTGGCTAGTGGGACCGTCGTATGGGCTCGTCGAAGGGGTCAATATTCATTTGTGTATTATGAGTCTGCGTATTTAACTTTCCTTTTTTCCAAAGCCCTAATTTAGTAACTAAAATTCTAAAATCCTATTTTAAGATGCGAATCCTAAAATATATATTTATTGCTTTATTTAATTTTATATTTGATTATGTAGTTTATTATATGCTTTGATTTATTTATTCAATGATTGATTTATTTAATTTATCGTGGATGGATGTTTATTTTCTATTTTGATTGATGTTTAATATCTTTGATGAATGATTTATTTATGATGAATGGTTATTTATTTCTCTCGATTTATTTTGATTTCCAAATGTTGTAAGAGGTATGTTTCCACTTTGTGGGTACCTCATTAATCAAATATCATGTAATTTAAATTGCTTTTATATTTTAGACCAATGTAAAGGACATGTTTCTACCTTTCGGTGGGTGTCCTATTTAGGCATGGGATGTAAGGACATGTTTCCATCTTCGGATGGGTGTCCATGTAACACCCCTATACCCCGTATACGTACACAGCATGCTAATACGATCGTAATATACGTATACTGAATATAGAAATGCCACACTATAATTAACAAATGACACATCCCCTTTTTAAAAACATAACCAAATTTAAATCATTTAAATTAAATGATAAAAGATAAAAGATAAAATATTCATTTAAAAAAACAGCGGAAATAAATCAAATATTTTTAAATACAAATACATTAAGATCCAAATTTACAAGACATGAAATATATACATGATTGGCAGCTCTTCTCTGATCTTTAAGTCCAAACTCAACTCTTCAGTGACTAGACTCACTTGGTCTCGAAGAACTCTCGGGTTCAACCCTGTTACCTGCGCGATGAACCACAATCTCGCTGAGCTAACAGCTCAGTAGTGCAACTAATACAACCATGATGCTTTAATGCGATGCCCATGTCACCATTATACATTTCATAAACCATACATAATCATATCACATTTCATAATTATATATTAGATCTTATTATTCAATTGTTTCTTCATTCGTAAATCACATATTACAATTAAGACAGACACGGGCCCAAAACTCACTAATATGTTATTCAAAGTTCAGAGTTACTGCTTTGGTCCATATTGACACCTTGTGTCTAGCCCCGTAGGCAATATATATATATATATATATCCATGGATAATCAACTAGATTTGAGTTTACGACCCGGTCATTTCACTCAATCTAGTTTCAATAATATGTTTTTGAGATTTACGACCCGGTCATTTCACCCCAAAAACATTACATTTCATATTTATCAACTGGATTCGGCTTACGGCCCGGCCATTTCACCTATCCAGTTATTCATAGGCATGCTGCCAAACTCAAAACTCTGAAAATTGAATAAACATATTAGACATACAATTATTTCATTTATCTCTTTATCAATCTCTTTCTCAATTCACTTTACATTTCATTTCCATACTCATAGCCAACACTCATGGCCTCATATCTTTCACATTTCATCATCATATAAACAAACATATCTCAATCATCTCATTAATTAATTCATTATTCACATGGATATAATCAATGGCATTATCACATATTTTACATGCTCATCACAACATTCATATTATAGCCAATTATATCTCAATTCACAATATCATATGAATGTATGCAATAATGTGGTTTGAACTTACTTAAAAAGAAACTCACACAACTCTAAACACTTACACTTACTAGAATCTTTCACCACTTGAATTAGGGTAATTCACCTTCTTCACAACCTATTTCAAAAGAATGAGGAAACTCTCATGAGATCATAAGGTTAAGAATCAACTAGGGCAAACTCTAAACTTGACACGCTCACACACACGGGCGTGTCCCTGACCGTGCCCTAACTCTACAACACAGAAACATTTACACGCTCAGAACCACGGGCGTGTCACTGGGCGTGTAATACATTCTGTTTCTCAGAAATAACGACACGTCCAACATCATGAACGTGCTCATGGCCGTGTAAATTCTCAAAACTCACAGTAGTTATGACACGCTCAACAACATGGGCGTGTTAATGGCCGTGTCACACCTACTGCCACTCAGAACAATTGACACGCCTAAGGACCTGGACGTGCTCCTGGGCGTGTCAGGCCAAAAACCCAGATTCCGGCCAAGACAACACCACAACCAACAAAACACTTCCTTTCACCAAAATCCACTTCAACCAAACTCATCTCAACATACCCAAAAACCATAATAAACTCACAAAAACACCAAAACAACTAAAACATTCTTCAAATCTCAAATCAAAAATCATCAACACAAACCTAAAACACAACCTCAAAACAATCACTTCCAACAACTTACTCTTTCCTTCAAACCATACCCAAAAACAAGAAAATCAGTTACCCAAACACCCTTAAACCCATCTTAAACAACATATTCACAAACCATCCACAAACTCAACTCAAAAACTCAAAGAAATCAAAGGATCAAGTGGAGAACTTACCAAGGATGAAGAAATCTCTTGACTTTCCACTTAATCTCTTGAAAGCTTCCTTAGATCTTGAGTTGGAAGATCAAAACTCCTCTTGTTCTCTTATTTCTTTGTTGTCCGGCCAAACAAAACAAAGGAAGGAGAAGGAGAAAATGATTCACGGCAAGAAGAAAGAAAGAAGAAAGAGAAAACTCCAAGTCAACACCTCTTTTCCTTAAAATCCTCTCAACCAAGAAATTAAAAATATTAAACAAATCAAATAAACCTCCTCCATTCATTAATTTCCTTAATAATTAATTATTAACACAAACACAACAAATATCTTCTTCCACTAACTCCATTCTTAAACTATCCATTGACTTAGGTATATGTTATATATATTCTAATATACATCACATATACACTCCCTTTAAAAACCCTTTTTCTCTTCCAATAAAACATATACAATAAATCCAATTAAATTAATAATAAAACCCAAAACATCTAGGGTATATTTTGGGATATTACAGTCCATTTATTTATTTTTCTTGGACATTGTTTTGATTTTTAATATATCAATGCATTATTTTAATTGTTTGTGTAATATGGATAATATTGTTATATTTAAGAATTTTATAATATTAAGACCTGTAAAGGAGGCCGTTTCCAATGAACCGAGCATTGTGGGGGTGCTGGGCCATTTCTCACCTTCCCCACACGTACCCAACTTTTCGAACCCATTAGGGGGTTGGGGATGCCTTAGGAATCGAGTCATCCACCCCTTTCTTTTTTTCGGCCCATCCGGGTGGCGACTCTATTTTCTCTGGACTTAGGTCCGTGTTCTCTAAGGCCCCGAGCCTAAACAGTACCGAAGTCGCAAGAACCATTCCACAGGGAGTGGGGGCAAAAATCCCCACTCACAGCTGGTTAAGTTGTACATTAGTGAGATTGTAAGATTACATGGAGTCTCGGGTTCATTTGTATCATATCGAGATCTCATATTCACTTTTAGATTTTGGATGAGTTTGCAGGATATATTAGGTACTAGGTTGTATTTTAGTATTGCTACAAATGGACAGGTAGAGAGAGTGATACAGGTCCTGAAGGATATATTGAGGAGCTGTGTCATTGACTTCACAGGGAGCTAGGATAGATATTTGCCGTTGATTGAGTTTTCCTATGATAATAGTTATCAATCCAGCATTGGGATGGAACCTTATGAGGCCTTGTATTGTAGGAAGTGTAGAATACCATTATATTAGGATGAAGTTGGAGACGGTAAGCTAGTAGGTCCTAAATTAATCAAAGAAATAGAAGAGAAAGTGAAAGTAATTCGGTATCGGTTAAAAGTAGCTTCAAACTGGAAGAAATCATACTCAGACTTAAAGAGGAAGGATATAGAATTCAGTGTAGCGAATAAAGTATTCTTAAAAGTTCTCCATAAAAGAAGATTTTGAGTTTTGGTTGAAAATAAAATTTCAATGCTTGCTTCATCGGACCATATGAGGTACTTGTGAGATTGGAACTAGTGGCCAACAAATTGGTTTTGTCACCTGAGGTGGATGGGATACACAATGTCTTCTATGTCTCGATGTAACATCCGTATTTTATAAAAATTAAATTAAATAAATTAAGAAAATAATTTAAATAGAAAATTGAAGAATTAAAAGTGAAAAAGTAAAGATTATATGTAAAATATATATTAAATATACATAACATATACAAAAGTCAACTCTTGAATAGAAAAATCAAAAGTCAAGTGGTAAAATGGTAATTATACTTTATAAAATTAAAATTAATTAAAAAATTTTAAAAAATTAATTATGGATGAAAAAGGTAATTTGTAATTTTTAAATAATTAATTAATTAATTAAAACATAATAAAATAATATATATGGTCATATTTTTAGTGGAAGGAAAGAGAAATTAAAAAGTTGATCTTCGTTTTCTTCTTCTTCAAGTTGAGGCCAAACCTCCATAGCCTAAAGAACCAAGCTTTTTTCTTCTTCCAAGCTTCCATAATTAAAGAGATTTTATGGATTTAAGTGGGATTTTGGTGATTTTCTCCATAAATAGTAAGTTTTCCATCTTATTCTTTGGAATTCCATGAAATTGTGAATATGTGGATTTTGGGATTTTGTCTTAGTATGATTTAATTACTTGAATGAATTTGTATGAAGCTATTTTGATTAGTTATTAATGATTTTTAAGTTGCATTGGAGGAAAGATGAAGTTTGAGTTGAGTTTGGTTGTAACAGTTGATTTAGGATTATTTAAAATTTGGACATTTAAAATTATGTGTTTTAATTGTGCAAATGGATTCTAAATGTGTTGTATTGATGCATGAAAAAAGATTTTAAAGTCAAATAATGGATTTAACCAAGTTTGGTTAGAGATTGGATAAGGTAGTTGTAATATCCCAAATTTTTAAAAATTTTTAATTTTTGGAAATTTAATAAAATAAATTAAAATTTAATTGAATAAATTAAATAAATGATTTTAAATGAAAATTGAAGGATTTTTAAATAGAAAAGTGAAATATATATGTGATATATATGCAAAATATATATAACATATATAAAGTCAAATTTTTAAAAAGTCTAAGTCTAAGTCTAATGGCATTTTTATAAATAAACTTTGGAAATTTAAAATTATTCAAATTATTCAAAAATAATTTATTTTAAATGGAAGATGGATTTTTGAATTTTCAATTAAATAAATAAATTATTAATTATTAAATTATTAAATAATATATATATGGCTATAAATGAAAGTGGAATGAAAGAGAAAATTAAATTGTTCGTCATCTTCTTCTTCATTCTTCTTCAAGCCAAATTTCCATGGCTATTCAAGAGGGATTTTTTCTTCTTTCGTACTCCACAAATTGAAGGATTTTAAGAGTTTCAAGTGTATTTTTGGTGATTTCCACCAAAATTAGTAAGTTTCCAACTTCTTTCTTTGGATTTCATGGAAGATTGAATATGTGTATTTTAGGTATGTGAAGTAGTATGATTTAATTATCTATTTTGGGTTGAATGAAGTTATTTTAAGTGATTAACAATGATTTTAAGGTTGGATTGAAGAAATGGTTGAGTTTGGATAAGGATTAGTGAAGAGAGAGAATTTAGGATTATGTAACTTTTGGAATTTTGAATTCATGGGTTTTAATTGTGAAAATTGATTCTAAATGAGTTGTTTTGATGCATAAACAAGTATTTTAAAGTCAAATATTGAATTTGGTTGAGTTTAATTGGAGTTTGAGAATGAAAGTATTGATTTAGGGTTTTGGAAAAGTGATTTTTCAAAGTTGTTGAAATGTTTGATTTTATTAGTTAAAGCATGTTATTTAGTAATAAAAGTGATGAATATAATCTTGAAATGATAAATGGATTGAGTTGGAATGGAAAACCTTCAATGGGGGAAGATTATGCCATTTTAGGGTTTTGGTCATAGTGTTTTTTTTTTGTAATGTAATTATTTTAAACATGTTAAAATATGTTTTTAATAATATAAATAAACTTAAAACATCAAATTGAATGGCTTAGTATGGTATTCCAAAGTTAAAGTGAGGTTAGCATTAACTTTCGGATTGTTGTTTGAATAATGTTTAATTATGATTCAAGATTGAAAATGCCTTAGAATGTGATACTAAATGATTATTTATGATCACATTTGGTTTAGGCATTAAGGAGAGTTGATTTGCTCCATCCAACTGTTGAAGAGCAAGTTGGAAGAGAAGGTTGGAGGTGGTGTTTGAGCTTGCTTTTAGTTGTCATTTGAGGTATGTACAAACTTTGGATGAATTGGTCATATTTGCATTACATTGGGCTTAACACATTTTGGATTGGAAAATGTGTTAAGCTACTTGATAAATGGAACATGTATGCATAATGTGCTATGACATATGTAATATCATATATGTGTTAAATGCATTGTGAAAAGCCATTGTTAATGGCTAAATGGTGTAAAATGTGAAATATGTGTATTATGTGAAATGACCCAAAGTGTTTGGGTATTACCATTTGTTGTGTATGCATTAAGGGCGTTGTTAAAAAGCCATTGGTAATGGCTAAAGTGCATAAAATGTGAATCATATGTGGATTATGTGAAATTATCAAAAATATTTGGGTGATGAGTTTTAAGGTAAAATGTGATGCAATGTCATGATATGATGAAATGTGATGAATTGATATTGCTATAAATGAGAAAAATAAGAAAAAGATAAGAAAATAAGGCGTGCCTAATAGATAATGAAAAATGAGGTAATGTGCCTAGCTTGATTATGAGAAAATGAGAAAGAGATTGATAATGAGAAATGTGAATTAATTGTGTGCCTAGTATGTTATTCAATTTATAGAGTTCTGTGTTTTGCGGCATGCCTATGAGGTTATCCACATTATTTACCTTCGGGGCTAGCTTTTGAGTAATTATTGATTTGCCTTTGAGCTAGACGTTGGATGCCACTTGCCTTCGGGCTAGATGCTGGGCATCACTATAATTTGCCTTCGGGCTAGACGCTTGGTGTCACTTGCCTTCGAGCTAAACATTGGGTGTCATTATGGACCAAAATAGTAACTCTGGATTTTAAATAGCATATTAGATCCTTTGGGCTCATGCTTATGTTTGTTTTTTATGTGAATTGTGAATTGTGAAACAATTGAAAAATATGTTAAAATGAAATGAAATGATATATGATATCCATATGCATTGTGCATTGGCATTGCATTTGAGATTTATTATTATCAAAGTTTGTACCTCTAGGCTTTTGGTTTAGCATGATTGAAATTCATCGTGCAAGTGACAGGGTAGATCTGGTAGAGCCGGAGAGTTCGTCTAGAGCAGGTCGAGTCTAGCTTTGAGTTTACTTGAGTTGATTTGGTTGCTTCTTCGAGATCATGCCGACTGCTAGCATGTATATATTTTTATTAAATTTTGATATTACATATATTATATTATGTTTTTGGTATATATATTGTAAATTATAAAGAGCATTTTGGATAAATGTTATATTATGGATTTTATATGTGTTTTTGGATAAACATATATACATGTATAAATGTTTTATGAAATTTGGAGGAATTGAGGAGTATGGGTGAAATGGTGATTTGATATTTATTGGGAGTGTTATCTTATTCAGGTTGTGTTGTTTGTTGAATTTGAGAATGTCCAAATTACAGATAAAACTATAATGAATTTTTTCCAGAGATTTTCATGAAAAATATTTATTTTAGAACCTATGATTTATAATAATATTTTATTTGTTATTTAAATATATATTTTAAAGTATTTAAGATTTTAAATTTAAAAAGTAAAAAATTTTGATTAAACCGAACTATGATATTTTTATACCGTATATGCGTATTTTACATATACTGGTGTATGTATTGTACGTATATAGGGTATAAGGGTATTACAGTAGTGTTGAATTTAGGTTTTTGGATGGTGTTGCGCTCGAATTAAGTACTACTACAAGCGTCACTCGCAAGCATACGAGGTAGCTGTAGCAAAGGTGATCGCCCCAAGGTCGTTTCCCCAAGAAGGTGTGGTTCGTAATAGCTTGATTGACAAATTATTTAAAGCGAGAGTTTGTTGTGTTGGAATGTAAAAGAACAATTTAAACCGAAGATTAAGGAGTGTAGGGTTGATGTATGAAAGTTGTTCAAGATAAAATTGATTCTTGGGAAGGTGCCTAGGGGTATAGGTCCATTCAATCAAAGCTCAATTCTCAATTATCCATTAACATAACCTAGTAATTAATTTTTTCCTTAAGGTTAATTAGTCAATTACCAATCCATTAGTTCTCACATTCATGAAATAGCAATAACCAATTGTTTCACATTATCAAATTAATGAAACCCTAGAACTTATATTTCTAATTCATTCATAGGGTAGTCGATTGCATAATTCCGGTATCAAATTTCACCTCTCGGTCCTTCATTCAATATCTAGAGGTCAATAGGTAGCTAATCTATCAACCTAGCATACAAGCCAATGCAATCAACCAACAACAAGGTACATCAATGGAAATATCAAATCAAAGCATTCAATCAAATATACTACAAACCCTAGGCATGGGTATTTTGCTCAACATCATCAATTTAAAACATTCATTCAACTCAATATAAATCAAATACAAATTGTTCATTTGCAATATCAATTCTCTTAATATAACAAAAACAATATTGAAATGAATTAAAAGAGAGAATAGAAAAACCCCTTGTGAAGATGCCAAGAGTAGGATTACTAGTCTTCCTCCTAGCTCCACTTTGATGTATGATGAAGAACTCAAGCCCTCTTCAATGGTTGATTTCCCTTTGCAATATGGTATGGAGCTTTCTCAAGTCACCAACCCTTCAATTGATTGTGCCTTAGGAAGATAGAATGGAGCTTTCTCAAGTCACCAATCCTTTCAATGATGCTTCAACCCTTAAGAGCTTGTTGACCCAACTTATCCCAAAGAACCTCAAAGATCTTTTCAATGGAAGATGGAGAAGATGAAGATGGAGGATGAAGATGAGGGACAAGGAGAGTGTCACTCTCTCCTCATCCCAAATTCTGTTTGCCCTCTCCTTCTCTTTTCTTTTCTCTAACTCCAAACCCTAGCTGTCTCTCTTTTCTTTGTCGTGCGAAAGAATTTATAGAAATTAAGGTGACACGGCCAAGCTTGGGTGAGCTTGGCAGTGTTTCAAGCTCTTTTCCTTGCTTTCCATTAGGTGACACGGCCAAGCTTTGGTTGGCTTGGCCGTGTCCCTTAATAACTCTTCCTTTCTTTTCTTTGGAATTGGATGTGTTACACGGCCAAGCTTTGGATTGCTTGGTCGTGTTTGAGCTTTTTTGGAGGGACACGGCCACAAGCTTGGCCGTGTCCCTTGCATGTGTCTCCTTCTGTGGTTGTGGGCTTCTTCTTAGCTTGGTATGGGACACGGCCACAAGCTTGGTCGTGTCCCTTGAGTGTGTCAGCTACTGTTCTTCGTTCTTTGCTCTTCTTGAACTGTTTTGATCTTCCAAGGGTCTTTTTGTACCTAAACCTAAAACAAACACTTTAAACACACTTAAAATAAAAATTAATCAAAATATTAACTAAAACACACATAAAATCATACTAAAAATAAGTACAAAAATGATCTAAACAACTACCTCACACTTAACTCCTTGCTTGTCCTCAAGCAAGGCTAAAATCAAACACACTAACAAGATAAATTTTGTTAAGTTCAAGAGTTATAAATATGTATCAAGACTTCCTTATCCCTAAATCCGCAATCAATATCGAATTAAACAAAATCAACACCCATGCAATAAAATGGTTTTCCATGCATAACCAATGTTGTCACTCCCTCACCAACTTTTACAAGTGTTTGATCATGGTGGTGTTTACACTCATAACAATCAATGAAAGATTATTACCATAGGCTTGCTTATCAATCAAATCTCCACCACAAATAACAATCAAGCATCAATCAAAAGGTCTTTATTGGGTTGTAATGGGGCTAAGGTAAAGGCATGGCATTTAGAAAATGTGAGCTAAATCATTAAGTTCAAGAGCACTTTAAGAATGAAGTACCCGATCATATACATAACCCAACAATCCCAAAACAACTTCCTCTCATCTACCCCTTGACATTAAAGAGCTTTTCAAGGGAACTCACTTATTAAATCTTGCAATGATACATTCCAACTCTTTCAACAAGAACAATAATTATTCTTATTATTATATATTTTTTTTTCTTTTTCTTTTTTCTTTTTCTTTTTTTTTTCTTTTTCTCTTTCTTTCTTTTTTTCTTTTTCTTGTACACAAGTTTTTGTACAAGTTTTTATTTTGTTTTGCAATCTTAAACCTACTAAATTTAACCCCACACTTAATTCAACACAACACTCGATTATAAACGCTCTTAAAATGCTCTTGACCTAATGAAAGGATAAGAGTTAAACAATAAGGTTCAAGCTAATGGTGTTGTGCAAAAGAAAGAAACGAAAAAAATAAAATAAGCTCAAAATTGGCTAACTAAGGTTGAATATAGGGTTGGTTTTTTTAAGCCAAAGTAGTTCACCTAATTGCCTTAATCATCTTGATGCCAAATTGAAATTTTCATGTAGTCTTAAAATGCATTTCAAAGCAAGTTCTCGTAATTCATCAATTAAAGATGTTCACCCACAACAAGAATGATAAGTTGATGGCTCAATTCCTCACTAGGTTAATGGCAATGCAAGGGAAAAACCAAAAAAAATTGACAATAAGCACCAATTCTACTCAATTCTCAAATTCATGCTTAAAAAATTCAAAGGTCATCAATCAACAATTTTATAACAATTGAACTTTTCAAATTTCATTTATTCAAAGAAAAACATTAAGAACATTAACTAAAACTCAAACAAAAACAAATTAAAGGTAAAAACACAAAAACACAAAATGCAATTAAAAGTAAAAACATAAAACACCAAATGCACCCCACACTTAAAAATTCACATTGTCCTTAATGTGAGCATGCATGCTATAGAGAAAGTTTAGATGATACCTAATTTCCATCGTTCCCATATACGATGTGTGGGGCTCCTTCCACCCATAATGCAATTGGAGCCCATGACCGAGAGGATGAACACCATGCAACTTTGAAAATTGCCCAATGTATTGAAAAGTCTATGTAGCATTCTTAGGGGAGCAATTGTCCAAAAAGAACATGTGAGGGTTGTCTTAGCTTGATTTTTTAATGCTATAGGGACATAGTAAGAACCTTTTTCAGTTTGCAACATGGTTTTATATGGTTTTTGCTCGTTCTCACCACCAAGAGTGGGAGAGATGATAATTTTTTGCATACTGTATTCCCCAACCAAAACATCTTTCAAAATTCCTGGGGTCTGTTTAAGATCAACCAAGTTTGGTTGAATGTGTTCTACATTCTCTTTAGCAATTTGAAGTTCTCCCTCAACAATCTCATTATTCACTAGTAAATTGCTCTCATCAATTTCTAATTTGGAAGAATTAGGCTCTACTTTTATGGTCATGGCCACCTCAAGCTTATCTACACTATCTTCACTATAGGGCATGTCATGGAGTTCAGAAAGTTGCATACCTTGTTTCTCTGCATTCAGCTTACCTAGGAATGGGATTGGTGGCATACAAAGATTTGGAGGTTCATGCAATTTTGTCAAAGTCGATGCTTTCAAATTCTCCTCCTCCTTTGCTTGAATTAACTCCTCTATGTTTGATTGCATTTCCTCGCCATCTTCTTCTTTGTTAGTTCATGCATCAAAGGAATCACAAAAATCGTTATATATCACCTGTTCATTCTTAAAATTTGTGATTACCTCTATTTGCTCCAATTGGCTAGGAAATTCCTCCTCTTGGTGTGCTTGGAGTTAATGTGCCAGTTGCCCAAGTTGTATTTCCACCCTCTTCAATGATTCCTCCAAAGAATCAAACCTCTCATTGATTTCTTCCTGATTTTCTATGCTAATTTGAAGGTAAGCATTCAAATCATCTTCCACTGTAGATTTCTCAAATTGATCTTGGTTCTGTGTGCTAATTTGAATGAACGCATTCAAACTATCTTCCAAAGTGGGTTCCTTAAGTTTACTTTGATTTTGCGCGCTAATTTGAATGAAGGCATTCAAACTATCTTCTAATGTGGGTGGCTTAAGGTACTCTTGATTTGAATATTGTTCTTGAAAGTAAGAACTTCTTTGGTAAGGTCAAAAAAAATTGGAGGTGGAATGTGTTGCTGATTTTTCCAAGAAAAATTTGGGTGGCTTCCCCATCTTAAATTATAAGGTCTAGGGCATGGGTCATTTTCACCCATTTGCTGTAAACTTTCATAGGCATATTATTCCTCTTGCCTCTCTTGATATTGTCCATAACCAAATGAACACATGTTTGCGCTATGTCCTACAATGCCACATGCTGAACATACTTCACGAGTAGGCATATGTGTTCTTCCTTTGGCATTTAGCATCTTAAGTTGGTTCGTTAATTCTGCTAATTGCCATGCCATGTCAGAGTCTGGGTTATCATCATAAACCCCTGAGTACCTTGAAAATTGCATATTTACACAAGGCACTTAGCAACTTAAAGAAAACAAACAAATAATTAAATTGAAAGAAAAACAAAACAAACAAACAAACAAGTCACAGAAAATAAACAAACGTTGAAAAGAAAAATCAAACTATTACTACTGCGATAGCCTTCCCTGGAAACGGCGCCAAAAACTTGTTGCGCTCGAATTAAGTACTACTACAAGCGTCACTCGCAAGTATACGAGGTAGCTATAGCAAAGGTGATCGCCACAAGGTCGTTTCCCCAATAAGGTGTGGTTCATAATAGCTTGATTGACAAATTATTTAAAGTGAGAGTTTGTTGTGTTGGAATGTAAAAGAACAATTTAAACCTAAGATTAAGGAGTGTAGGGTTGATGTATGAAAGTTGTTCAAGATCAAATCGATTCTTGGGAAGGTGCCTAGGGGTATAAGTCCATTCAATCAAAGCTCAATTCTCAATTATCCATTAACATAACCTAGTAATTAATTTGTTCCTTAAGGTTAATTAGTCAATTACCAATCCATTAGTTCTCACATTCATGAAACAGCAATAACCAATTGTTTCACATTATCAAATTAATGAAACCCTAGAACTTATATTTCTAATTCATTCATAGGGTAGTCGATTGCATAATTCTGATATCGAATTTCACCTCTCGGTCCTTCATTCAATATCTAGAGGTCAATAGGTAGTTAATCTATCAACCTAGCATACAAGCCAATGCAATCAACCAACAACAAGGTACATCAATGGAAATATCAAATCAAAGCATTCAATCAAATATACTACAAACCCTAGGCATGGGTATTTTGCTCAACATCATCAATTTAAAACATTCATTCAACTCAATATAAATCAAATACAAATTGTTCATTTGCAATATCAATTCTCTTAATATAACAAAAACAATATTGAAATGAATTAAAAGAGAGAATAGAAAAACCCCTTGTGAAGATGCCAAGAGTAGGATTACTAGTCTTCCTCCTAGCTCCACTTTGATGTATGATGAAGAACTCAAGCCCTCTTCAATGGTTGATTTCCCTTTGCAATATGGTATGGAGCTTTCTCAAGTCACCAACCCTTCAATTGATTGTGCCTTAGGAAGATAGAATGGAGCTTTCTCAAGTCACCAATCCTTTCAATGATGCTTCAACCCTTAAGAGCTTGTTGACCCAACTTATCCCAAAGAACCTCAAAGATCTTTTCAATGGAAGATGGAGAAGATGAAGATGGAGGATGAAGATGAGGGATAAGGAGAGTGTCACTCTCTCCTCATCCCAAATTACGTTTGCCCTCTCATTCTATTTTCTTTTCTCTAACTCCAAACCCTAGCCGTCTCTCTTTTCTTTGTCGTGCGAAAGAATTTATAGAAATTAAGGTGACACGGCCAAGCTTGGGCGAGCTTGGCCGTGTTTCAAGCTCTTTTCCTTGCTTTCCATTAGGTGACACGGCCAAGCTTTGGTTGGCTTGGCCTTGTCCCTTAATAACTCTTCCTTTCTTTTCTTTGGAATTGGATGTGTGACACGGCCAAGCTTTGGATTGCTTGGCCGTGTTTGAGCTTTTTTGGTGGGACACAGCCATAAGCTTAGCCGTGTCCCTTGCATGTGTCTCCTTCTGTGGTTGTGGGCTTCTTTTTAGCTTGGTATGGGTCACGGCCACAAGCTTGGCCGTGTCCCTTGAGTGTGTCAACTACTGTTCTTCGTTCTTTGCTCTTCTTGCACTGTTTTGATCTTCCAATGGTCTTTTTGTACCTAAACCTAAAACAAACACTTTAAACACACTTAAAATAAAAATTAATCAAAATATTAACTAAAACACACATAAAATCATACTAAAAGCAAGTACAAAAATGATCTAAATAGATGGGAATTTTCAAAGTATTAGTATTTATTTGATTTTAATATTTAAATCATGTTTGTAATATCCTCAAGTATGCCTTAGAAGTTTTGATTATGTTGTTGGTTTTAAATGTGATTGAATGTATATGTTATTTGATAAGAAAAGAAATTGGAAGAGAATGTTTATGCATATGTGTTTTGGGAAAGAAAAGAGGGTTTAGAGAGAAGTATATATGTTGTTTATATGATTATATATATAACATATAAGTTGGTCAAAGGAAGAGTCAAGGTGATGGTTAGTGGAAGAGGATATTTATGTGTGATATGTGAAATTACATGAATGGGCACATAAGAGACAAAAGTTAAGTTAAATGGATGAAGGGTATTTTAGTAATAATTCTTTTGAATTGTGTGGTGGAGATTTAAAGAAGAAGACATGGTTGACTTTTATGGATTTTTCTTTTCTTCTCTTTGGTGTGCCGGCCATGGGAGAAAAGAGAGAGGAAGAGAAGTGTTCTTGATGCTAGAACCAAATTGAAGAAGGAATCAAGGGATTTGGTTAAAGATTTGTGGAATTTCTTCATTTAAGGTAAGTACTTTCTTGTTTTCCTTTGTTAATTTGGAAGTTGTGTCTAAGATGAGTTATAAATTGTTGATGTGATGATTTGGTGTGTTTGGTATGTGTTTACAAGTGTTAAAATTGATTGTATGTTAAAAGATTGAATTGGTGTTGAGTTGGTTGTAAAGATTGTAGGCTTAAGGGGATGTTGATAGTAGAAGATCAAGTGTGAAGTTGGTTTTAGGGTTTGGATTTGGTGAATGATTAAATGTATGGTTAATGTGAATATTGTGTTATACATGCAAAATAAGTGTTAGTGGCTTGATGATGTCTATTTGAATAAGTTTATGTTGTGTGTTATGTGTTTTGGTTCCTTGCAAAGAGATGTGGCTATGTTTAGGGTTTTGTATGAGAGACCCGTAATTTGGGGCGGTCGCTATTATGTTAAGTGCGGTCGCTATTATTGAAGTGCGGTCGCGACTTAGACCGAACTTCTGACCGCGAAACCTACTGTGATAAGGTTTCATCTTTGATTGTGAAGTGCGGTCGCGACTTAGACCGAACTTCTGATCGCGAAACCTACTGTGTTAGGGTTCATCTTTTGATTGTGAAGGGCGGTCGCGACTTAGGTCGGACTTCTGACCGCGAAACCTACTGTGATAAGGTTCCATCTTTCGATTGTGTATAGCGGTCGTACCCTGGTTTGTAGCGACCGCGAGTAACGTTATGTTCTGTTTTATTTGAAATAACCTAATCCTACAATAAGATCCTCAAACACATGTTAAATAAATCATCCAATTGAGTTGTCAAGGATCACAATAGAGATAATTCTTAATGAATGTGTAATGTGTTGGATTATGTATACTTGAGTGATGAAGTGTTATAATGTGATTAATATTATGACTTGTATAGTGTGGAAGAGATGAGGATCATTCACAAAGGTATGTGCAATGCAATTTATTATTATTATAATTACTTTTATAATGAATTACCTTAGTGTAAATTGAGACATAAAGAGATGTGAACTAATGTTTTGAGTTATAATGAGGTGAATGATATGATTGAATAATGATACATTTGTTTAATTAATGTAATTGATGTTGTATATTAATATGATGATTTAAATGTGATATGATGCCATTGTGATTGGCTATGATGATTCAAATGTGATATGATGCCATTGTGATTGGCTATGATGATTCAATTGATAATGGAATAAGTGTGTAACTAATGTGTTGATTCAACTTTCAGAGTCCTGTTTTGATGGCATGCCTATGAACCATTGGATAGGTGAAATGGGAGGCCCGTAAACCGATTCCAATTGGTAATTATGATATGAATTCCTGGATAGGCGAAATGGGAGGCCCGTAAGCCGATTCCAGATGAGAAATGTGAAAATGGAATGATGGTGAAATGGGAGGCCCGTAAACCACTTCCATTTGTAACAGTTTAGCCGGGTTGAGGATCTCCTCATGTTAATGGGTTGATGGTCCAAGAGACTGGGTCTGTTACACTATCCATGGATAGAGATATGATACATGTTGCCTACGGGCTTGATTATTGTGAATATGATCAAAGCAGTTGACTCTGAACTTTGAATAACATATTAGAGTTTTTGGGCCCGAGTCTGTCTTTGTTTTCAATGTGTTATATAAAGGTTGAACTAAATGAGTAATGAGATCTATGATTACCTTTGTTGGAAATGTGATTCTTAAGTGGTGAATTGTGAATAAATAATAACATGAAATGTTATGAATTATGACATGTTAATGGGTGTATTGATATATTGATTGTGAATATTAGTGATGGATCTGTGATTGGTGATAATGATACGTATTTATGTAGATAACATATTAAATTAGAAGAGACATATGAAAGCTGCAATTAAGAATGAAAATACAAACATGCTAAGAAATTATAAGTACTTAGTATTAATATATCTTGTTATGTTGGAATTTATATATTGTATGTTTATATGTTATTTGTACTACTAAGCTCTCGGGCTTAGCGCGGTTGTGTAATCGCGCAGGTGACTAGGTGGAAGATATGAAGTATTTCGGTAAGCCACGAGAAGAGTATGAGTTTGTCGAGACCAACTAGAGGGTGATGCATACATGTAAAACTTTTGAATAATAATGTATTTCTTTTACGAAGTGTATTCATATGTATAAAGGAAATGTTAATAAATGTAAGATTATTATATATGTAAGATCATTAAAGTATAATGATTTTGTAAAGGTTCTTTCAATTAATGTATTGTGATTTGAACACTGTTAAAGGATTTTCTTAAATAGCGATGAAAAGTGACATCCTTATGCTTTATATATGTACTGTATGTATGCTAGGTATATGTATAGTATTTATATGGAGTATCGGGGTGTTACAATTATTTTGGTATCAGAGCTTAGGTTCGAGATTCTCGGCCTAAGTGAAATTAAAAAGAAAAAGTTTTGAAATGCTTAAAATGAATTAAAAAGAAGAGTTTTGAAAAGTTTAAATGGAAGTAAAGAGGAAAAGTTTGGAAATAGAATTTGTAATACATGCATATGCATTCACACCTAGGTTGGTCTCGGATGTGGCATTATGTGAATTGTAATGTAATTGAACTAGATGAGATGAGATGAATAATAACATGTGGATAAAGTTCTGCATGAGAGGAAAATTAAAGAAAGCAAATATTGAATTATTGCTTATTGAGATGTGGATGTAATATAAAGAAATAAATAGATAGATAAGTTATTAATGGACGAGAATCTGGTGAAATATTAAGTGAGTTGATCGATATAAACAAAATGTATGTGGATAATTCTAAAATTATGAATAAGATAAATTGATATATATATATATATATCAATGATGATATATGAAATGTGAAAGGTATGATGATCATTGAAAAAGTTTGTGTAATGCCATTGATTATGTACATTTGAGTGATGTGGTTTGAAATGACTGAGGCATGTTTGCCTAATTTGATTATGAGAATGAAATGAATTGAGAAAGTAATGTTTAAAAGATATAAATGAATGAACCTGTCTGCCTTCTGCGGACCCCTGAGATTGGCAGTGGCTTGAGGCCCAGTGGGCAACCGACCTGGTTGGGGGAAGGTTCATATATGAGATCATGATTGTTGATTGAAAATGAACTTTGATTATAATATTAAATACTTGTTGGGTTATGTGTGTTTATGTTGAATGAGTATAATGGATGATGATATAACTATTGAAACAATGAAATGTGACATTTGTAAGTATGAGCTTTATTGGTTGAATGCATAACATGAATATTGATATTGTTTTTATTGTTATGGTAATGCAACATTGTGATTTTAATGTTAAAAGTGTAATATGTTTGAATATGGTGAAGGCTCATGGTAATGGTAGTAATATGTAATATACATATATAAAATGTTTTGTTTTGATGTTATACTATGGTTTATATATGAGTTTTAAAGCTGATATTACTAACGTAAGGTTAGTAAATTAAGTTTCAATAAAAGAATACTTGAATAGTGAAAGTTTAATGTATAGTATGTATATGATCTATGTGGAATAAATAATGTTACATATTAAAAATGATTTACAAATATGTAATTTGATGAATTAAAAGTTTGACAAGTGATGAAATAGTCATGATAATGTTGACTACTTGAAATGTGATAAAGTGATGTAATATGTTAGTGATCAAGGATTGAGTTGATCACTTGAGAATGTAATGTACGCATAGTATTGCGTGTTTGTAACCTATACAACTACATATCTATTAATATTGAGAATGATTACACTTGCATTGACAGATTTGTGCGAAGTAAGGTCATGTGATAAGATTGATAGTAAGAATTGGATTGAACAACGTTGATTCAAGAAACTGAGAATTGTGATAATTAGACTTAGAAATTGTATAGAGGTTATTGGGCTCAATGTGTAGATGATTGGATGTAATATGTATATATATGTGGAATGGTAAACAAATGGATATAAAGATGGTATATTAAATGCATTTAAAAAAAAATAAAGGTGAGAGAGGTGTCACCTTAGTATTGTGATTAAGATTTTGTGAAATATTATTATGGTTAGAGTGTATGTATGTGTGGAGTGATAAACAATTAAATCATATCAAAAAGGGATAAGAATGATGTTGTGCAATGAAAGTAATAAATGTTAAATTGTGTTGATGATATGTAAAAGAGGAATTAAATATAATTGTATGATTATGTGTATATATGTAAGAAATGTGGAAAGCAAGTCACATTGTGAATGTGACCTTTGAATGTAAATGGGATATAATTACTTGTCTAGTGGTATGGAGAATGATATGGCATGTATTAGTGGACCTATGAGAGATTAGGTCTTGATCTATGCAGAGTTCGACTATGAGATGAAATGAAGAGTGAGAAAGGATTCGAGTAACACTGGATGATGAATTGTTATGATAATAATTGAGCTAGACTATTATATAATGTTTTCTGGTTCAAGGATTATGCACGTGAAAATATTATATGTATATGTGTAAAATATGAAGGGAAGTATAATGTATGAAAAGTTTTACAAGAGATAGATTAGAAGTGGAGTAATAAATGAATTTGTATATGATTGAATGTTGTGCATAAAGATGTTATAAATAATATTGTTGACGTAAGTTAGGCTAATGATGATCTTATGATCAAGAGTAAATTGTTTTGGAACAAAGTTGAATTATGTTAACTTTTGGGAATAACAAAAGTATAGAGAAGGAATATGTAAACTTAGTACTGTAATTGGAAATGTTTGAAGAAGAATAATAGAGAAGCAATATTGATTTATAAACTACAGACGTGATTATTATTATACTCCGGCCGTATGGTTTGTTAGTGTAATTGGCTGGTTAATTTTGTTCTCAGCAGATTTGGGTCTGAGATACTATGATTATAGTATTATGTGGGTGAGGTTGAAAATTTTGTTTTAAGAAACATGGTTAGAAGTTATGAATGGTAAAGTTATATCTTTTCAAGTTCTATGTTAGAAATTTGTTTATAATTATAAAAAGTATGGGAAGAGAAGAGAACTGTGTAAATGTTTTGAATCATGGAGAGTAGATAGAAAAGTGATTATGTATATATAGTAATGATATGATAATGTGAGGAAATGATAATGGGAGAAATTATGAGATATAATTGAAAATGATATTGAATATATTTTTGTATAAGATGAATTAATGGATAGAAATAATGTTAAATGAATGACCTATGGGTGATAATTATAGTATGAGAATTATGTGAGATTACACCGCTATTATAAAAGCAATATATATATATATATATGGATATGGAAAGATAATTTAAAGAGATTTGTTATTAATGAGGATAGTCTCAAAAAGTTGAACGGATGGATCCTGAGGGATTAGAATTTGAGAATAAGTTTGACCTAATTGAATTAGGTCATGTATATTGAGATATGGTTATATTATGATAGCTAGATCGATTGATCTAAATTTTGCTAAGATTGCGAATTAATATTATCGAGATTTAATATGTATAGTTATGCTAAGAGTATAAGATATGTATGATAATGTATATAAGAGGTAAAATGCTGATACATAAATGAGTTATGAATGGGGAAAAGATGTTTGAATTAAAGGGAAGAGTAAAAGTTATGTGATTTGAGGAAATCATAATGTAAGAATATGATTATCTTCACATGGATATTAAAATGGTGATTTGTTATAAATGGGTTGTTATTGTGATGGATAATTTCGAGGACGAAATTTCTTTTTAGAGGGGGAGAATTGTAATATCCTCAAGTATGCCTTAGAAGTTTTGATTATGTTGTTGGTTTTAAATGTGATTGAATGTATATGTTATTTGATAAGAAAAGAAATTGGAAGAGAATGTTTATGCATATGTGTTTTGGGAAAGAAAAGAGGGTTTAGAGAGAAGTATATATGTTGTTTATATGATTATATATATAACATATAAGTTGGTCAAAGGAAGAGTCAAGGTGATGGTTAGTGGAAGAGGATATTTATGTGTGATATGTGAAATTACATGAATGGGCACATAAGAGACAAAAGTTAAGTTAAATGGATGAAGGGTATTTTAGTAATAATTCTTTTGAATTGTGTGGTGGAGATTTAAAGAAGAAGACATGGTTGACTTTTATGGATTTTTCTTTTCTTCTCTTTGGTGTGCCGGCCATGGGAGAAAAGAGAGAGGAAGAGAAGTGTTCTTGATGCTAGAACCAAATTGAAGAAGGAATCAAGGGATTTGGTTAAAGATTTGTGGAATTTCTTCATTTAAGGTAAGTACTTTCTTGTTTTCCTTTGTTAATTTGGAAGTTGTGTCTAAGATGAGTTATAAATTGTTGATGTGATGATTTGGTGTGTTTGGTATGTGTTTACAAGTGTTAAAATTGATTGTATGTTAAAAGATTGAATTGGTGTTGAGTTGGTTGTAAAGATTGTAGGCTTAAGGGGATGTTGATAGTAGAAGATCAAGTGTGAAGTTGGTTTTAGGGTTTGGATTTGGTGAATGATTAAATGTATGGTTAATGTGAATATTGTGTTATACATGCAAAATAAGTGTTAGTGGCTTGATGATGTCTATTTGAATAAGTTTATGTTGTGTGTTATGTGTTTTGGTTCCTTGCAAAGAGATGTGGCTATGTTTAGGGTTTTGTATGAGAGACCCGTAATTTGGGGCGGTCGCTATTATGTTAAGTGCGGTCGCTATTATTGAAGTGTGGTCGCGACTTAGACCGAACTTCTGACCGCGAAACCTACTGTGATAAGGTTTCATCTTTGATTGTGAAGTGCGGTCGCGACTTAGACCGAACTTCTGACCGCGAAACCTACTGTGTTAGGGTTCATCTTTTGATTGTGAAGGGCGGTCGCGACTTAGGTCGGACTTCTGACCGCGAAACCTACTGTGATAAGGTTCCATCTTTCGATTGTGTATAGCGGTCGTACCCTGGTTTGTAGCGACCGCGAGTAACGTTATGTTCTGTTTTATTTGAAATAACCTAATCCTACAATAAGATCCTCAAACACATGTTAAATAAATCATCCAATTGAGTTGTCAAGGATCACAATAGAGATAATTCTTAATGAATGTGTAATGTGTTGGATTATGTATACTTGAGTGATGAAGTGTTATAATGTGATTAATATTATGACTTGTATAGTGTGGAAGAGATGAGGATCATTCACAAAGGTATGTGCAATGCAATTTATTATTATTATAATTACTTTTATAATGAATTACCTTAGTGTAAATTGAGACATAAAGAGATGTGAACTAATGTTTTGAGTTATAATGAGGTGAATGATATGATTGAATAATGATACATTTGTTTAATTAATGTAATTGATGTTGTATATTAATATGATGATTTAAATGTGATATGATGCCATTGTGATTGGCTATGATGATTCAAATGTGATATGATGCCATTGTGATTGGCTATGATGATTCAATTGATAATGGAATAAGTGTGTAACTAATGTGTTGATTCAACTTTCAGAGTCCTGTTTTGATGGCATGCCTATGAACCATTGGATAGGTGAAATGGGAGGCCCGTAAACCGATTCCAATTGGTAATTATGATATGAATTCCTGGATAGGCGAAATGGGAGGCCCGTAAGCCGATTCCAGATGAGAAATGTGAAAATGGAATGATGGTGAAATGGGAGGCCCGTAAACCACTTCCATTTGTAACAGTTTAGCCGGGTTGAGGATCTCCTCATGTTAATGGGTTGATGGTCCAAGAGACTGGGTCTGTTACACTATCCATGGATAGAGATATGATACATGTTGCCTACGGGCTTGATTATTGTGAATATGATCAAAGCAGTTGACTCTGAACTTTGAATAACATATTAGAGTTTTTGGGCCCGAGTCTGTCTTTGTTTTCAATGTGTTATATAAAGGTTGAACTAAATGAGTAATGAGATCTATGATTACCTTTGTTGGAAATGTG
The DNA here is from genome assembly GCA_947685225.1 of Garcia nutans. Taxonomy (NCBI): domain Eukaryota; kingdom Viridiplantae; phylum Streptophyta; class Magnoliopsida; order Malpighiales; family Euphorbiaceae; genus Garcia; species Garcia nutans. The sequence goes on from CANTUV010000044.1 coordinate 27,479,754, forward strand.
ATTCTTAAGTGGTGAATTGTGAATAAATAATAACATGAAATGTTATGAATTATGACATGTTAATGGGTGTATTGATATATTGATTGTGAATATTAGTGATGGATCTGTGATTGGTGATAATGATACGTATTTATGTAGATAACATATTAAATTAGAAGAGACATATGAAAGCTGCAATTAAGAATGAAAATACAAACATGCTAAGAAATTATAAGTACTTAGTATTAATATATCTTGTTATGTTGGAATTTATATATTGTATGTTTATATGTTATTTGTACTACTAAGCTCTCGGGCTTAGCGCGGTTGTGTAATCGCGCAGGTGACTAGGTGGAAGATATGAAGTATTTCGGTAAGCCACGAGAAGAGTATGAGTTTGTCGAGACCAACTAGAGGGTGATGCATACATGTAAAACTTTTGAATAATAATGTATTTCTTTTACGAAGTGTATTCATATGTATAAAGGAAATGTTAATAAATGTAAGATTATTATATATGTAAGATCATTAAAGTATAATGATTTTGTAAAGGTTCTTTCAATTAATGTATTGTGATTTGAACACTGTTAAAGGATTTTCTTAAATAGCGATGAAAAGTGACATCCTTATGCTTTATATATGTACTGTATGTATGCTAGGTATATGTATAGTATTTATATGGAGTATCGGGGTGTTACAATGTTATTCAATGATGTAAGTGATGAAAATAAGCTTAGATTAACAATTGAAATGAGTTGGAATGAAGAACTTAATTGATGAAGGTTATGTATTTTAGGATTTTGCATAAAGAGCATGTGTTTATTTAATGTGACTGGTTAAAATATGTTATAATGTGTTTTTAATGATGTAAATAAACATAAAATACCAATTTAAATTAATTAACATGAATTTTCAATGTTAAAGTAAAGTTAGGAAAAATTTTAGAATTTTGTAGGAGTGATGTCTAATTAAGGTTTAATATTTTAAATGTCTTGAAATATGATTCTCAATAATGGTATATATTTACATTTTGAATAGGCATTAAGAGAAAGTGAATTGCCCAACCTTAGTGAAGAAGAGCAAATTAGAAGTGAATGTTGGGGAGTGATTTTGAGCTTGTATTTGAGTGCTAATTGAGATAAGTTCAAACTCTTGATAATTTAGATGTATTGGTATTAAAGTTGGCCTAACACATTTTGGATAGAAAATGTGTTAAGTTACTTGGCAAAATGAACATTCATGAGCATTATGTTATAACATGTCAATTATTATGTATGCATTATGTGCATTATGAAACACCATTATTAAATGTTAAAATGAATAAAATGTAATTTATGTGTATTATATGAGAATGACCCAAAAATATTTGGGTAATGTGACTTTAATGTGAAATGACATATATTGTGATGAAAGGATAAGATATAATGAATTAAAATGAGTTGACATTGATATGAATGAGAAAAATGAGAAAATGAGGTAATGTGATAAGAAAAATAAGAAATGAGGCAATGTGATGAGACAAATGAGAAATTGAGACAATGTGATGAGAAAAGTTGATTATGGAAAATATATATTATTTGCATGCCTAGTATGTTATTTAATTTTTAGAGTTATGTGTTTGGCGGAATGCCTATGAGGTTATCCTCATTATTTGCCTTCGAGGCTAGACATTAGGCGTCACTGATATATAATTTGCCTTCGGGGCTAGACACTATGCATCATTGATATATGATTTGCCTTCGGGGCTAGACACTGGGTGTCAATATGGACCAAAATAGTAACTCTAGAATTTGAATAATATATTAGTTTATTTGGGCCCATGCTTGAGTATGTGTTTATGTGAATTATAAAAAGATGAAAGATTATATTTTAAAAGTGGAATTGTATGTCACATTGTGAAATAACATGCAAAAGTATTATGCATTATCCTTGTTTTAAAGTTTTATCATTATCAAAGTTTATATTGCTAGGCTTTTAGTTTAGCACGATTGTAATTTATTTCGCAAGAAGCATGGTTGATCTGATATATCCGGAGAGTTCTTCTAGACTAGGTCAGGTCTAAACTTGAGGTTGATTAAGTGAATTTTTGCTACTTTAAGATCAAGCTAGTTGCCATCATATATATATATTATGTTATAGTGCATTATGTTATTATGTATCTTATGGTTATGTTTTTTAGTACATGGTAAATTATACAGATATTTTGAATAAATTGGATAATGTGGGTTGTGTTTATGTATTTTGATATATATGTATATGTATAATTATTTTGAGAAACTTGGAGAAATTGAGTATTGGTGAAATGTGTGATTTATTGTTTATTAGGAGCGCGTTTTTATGCAAGTTGAGTAATTGTTGAATTTTTAGAACGTCCTATTTACAGACAAAACTCTAAAGAATTTTTTTCAGATATTTTTATGTAAAATGCTTATTTTAGAAATCTATAATTAATAAAAAAAATATTTTATTTACTATTTAAATATACATTTTAAGGTGTTTGAAATTTTTAATTGGAAATATATGAATTTTTATTAAACCGGATTGTGATACTCTTATACTGTATATGCATATTTTACATATATTATGTGTATATATTATACTTATATAGGATATAAGGGTGTTACACTCGATGTTTCGCAGATATAGATAAGATCCATCTCATATCTTAGCAGTGGAGTCTATCTAGGTGAATCCAAATCTGATTTACGAAGAGGAACCAATAGTGATCTTGACATGAGAGGTGAAAGAGTTAAGAAATAAGAATGTACCATTGGTTAACATGTTATGGATGAATCATTCTACCGAGGACGCAACATGGGAGAGAAAGTAAATTATACGGAGCTAGTATTCTCAGCTATTTCAGAGTTAATGTTAGATAATTTCAAGGGCAAAAATATTTAAGGGGGAGAGAGTTGTAACATATGAAAATTTACTAAAATAAAATTAAATTAAATTAAATAAATAATTTGAGAGATAAATAAAGGGTTGAAAGTGAGAAAATATCAAATGTAAATGTGAAAGAAAAATAATATATATATAATATATAAAAAGTCAAATAGTCAAAGTCAAAAGTAAAAAAATTAGAATTTTTAATTAAATAATTAAATAATTAATAAAATAATATATATACATGGTTGGTGTAGCCCCTTAATTTTAGCCCTAAGTTGGTACGGTCCTTATTAAAGAATGTCGAAATAAATTCGATCTGATTTTAAAAGATTTAAACCTAGTTTACAACTTTTAAATAAGTCGGTCCAATTTTGAAAGGGCATAAATTCAATTATAAAATCCTAAATTAAAATTTTTTGAACCAATTAAAACTGTCCAGTCCAGAAATTTAAAAAAAATATAAAATTAATTTGAGTCGGGGTGGCTAGGCGACTTGAGCCATTACTCATGTTTATATGGTGGTCCAGATCGACATGGTCTTAGCTCTTGTCGATCTGGCACACCAGATTGACATGGTCCTACTTATTTTTATGTTTTGGCCAGTCGGTTTCCTAATTAGGCTACAATTCATTTTAATATGGATTACACAGATTAGGTTTAGGGTTTTTGGATGGTTTACCTATAAATAATAAGGTTTAATGCTAATAACAAGAGCAACAACAATAATCAAAAAGAGCAACAAGGATTAATAGCAGGTAGTAGCAACAATCAATAATCAGCAAGATTCAAGTAGCAACCAACAACGTTCATCAATAATCAAATCATCAAAGGTAACAATACTATCTTTACTCTTGTTCAGCCAGAACCAATTTTGGTGGAACCAACAAATGGAGGTTTGGTTTAATTCTTTAATTTGATAACAAGCTTTGTTCATTAATGTTATGAAATTCATGTTTTCTGTGGTTTTGTTTGAATATTTTTTATAAAGCCTTATTTGATAATATAGTCAATTTATGTTTATGAAACACATCCAATAGCCATGTCCCATGTAATTATTTGTCAAAAAAATCCATGTTAAGGTGGCCTTAAAAGCTTTTACAATAATCATATTCTTTATAAAACCCTAAATTTGTTTTTCCAATTTCCAAACCCTAATTTGTCATATATGATTTTAACACCCAGTAACCTCAAGTCCTTAAACCCTAAAACACTAAACCCTATATCCTAAAAACCCTAATTCCTAAACCTAGTACCTAGAAACCCTAAACCTTAGTCTAAAATCCTAAAAACCTATTATAGAAAACCCAAAACCCTAATACCCAACAAACCTAAAAACCCGAGTCCATAATTCCAAAACCCTAGTTCATAATATCATATCCTAATCCAAAAATCTAATCCAAACCCTAATTATCTAAAAAGTTTAATATTTCAGTAGATAAATACCTCCTAAAGCCTTTAATCCAGCAGCCTTATTTAATTTTATCCAGTAACGCCCAAAACCCTAGTTTTCAACTTCAAACCCTAAAACTAATAAAACTAGTTTTCAAACCCTAAATATAATAAGACTAGTGCATAAACCCTGAAACCTTAAAATCGTAATTAACAAAAAACCCCAATCCATTTTCCAAAATATTAAAACCTCAAACTGTTTTCCTAAAACCCTCATTGAGTAACCTAATTTCATCCAAAATCTAAACCCTAATTTCCAAATTGTAACTTCCAAAACCTTAAAAAACCAAACCCTAAACCTATTTTTCTAAAACCATAAAATATTAACCATAATTTTTTAAACCCTAATTTATATTAATCAAACCCTAGTTTGTACATCTATATCTAAAATATTGATTTGATTTTTAGTTTATTAATGCATGTGTTTCTCTGATTGTGTGATTTATTATATGTTCATAATGGACGATTTATTTTGTTTGGTTTATAATAGATGTTTCATTTTAATTATTATGTTTGAGTGATTTAATTTATTTAATAAATTATTTATTTGATTTCTTGAATTATAAAGGGCACGTTTTCACTTTGTGGGTGCCTCAATTTTTATTATGTAATTCAGTTTATCGTTTAAAGTTCTGGATTAATGTAAAAGTATACATTTTTAACTTTTGATGAGTATCATGTCTATTTTATTTTTGACATCAAACATGGTTGTGAGGGCACGTTTCCATCTCGTATGGGTGCTCATTTATTGTTTTGTTTTGAACATTGTCTTATTTATATATAATGATGTTTTATTTTAATATTCGCATGTAGTATGGATAGTATCGTAACTTAATAACTAAGAATTTTATAATATTTAGACATGAAAATAAGGTCAATTCTAATTAACTGAGTGTTGTGGGGGTGCTGGGTCATTCTCACCTTTCCCACACATCAACTTTTCGAACCCATTAGAGAGTTAGGGATTCCTTAGGATTTGATTCACCCACCCATTTCTTTTTTTGGATTTAGGTTCGAATTCTTTAAGGCTCTGAGCCTAACAGTGCCAAAGTTGCAAGAGTCATTCCACATGAAAGTGGGGACAAAAATCTCCGCTCACAGTTAGAAATAAGAAAGAAAAGAAGAAGTCAAAAGTCAAAACTCATATTCTTCATCTTTTTCTCTCCTAGTTGAAATTTCCTCCATGGCCAAGGGTGAGTTTTTCTCATCCAAACACTAAATTTTAGGAGAATTTTCAAGTATTAAAGGGAGTTTTTATGGATTTTCAACTAATTGGTGCATTTTTTTTTCAAAGTTTTAATGTTTCTTTTAAATATATGAATATATAAGATATGAACTTTTGATGGGGCGTAATATAATTGTTCAAATGGTATTGAATGATTATAATTTGATGCATACAAGAATTTTATAGTTAAATGGTTGGTTTGTTTAGGTTTGGTGTAAGTTTGGATGAAGAATAAGTTTAAATAGGAAAATTGATAAAGAATTAATGTTAATTGGATTAAATTGCTTAAATCATGTTATAATATGATTTTAATTATGAAATGAACTTAAAATACAATTTGAATTGTGCTAGAATGGTGTTTCAAAAGGTAAAGAGAGTTAGGGCAAAAATGTAAAAATTTAAAAGAATGATGTTTAATTGATATTTAATAGTTTAAATATCTTAAAATGTGATTTCAATATGTTGTATGCACTCACATTATGATTAGGCGGTGAGTGAAACCACATTTTTTGGTTGAAGTGGTGAAGGGCACATTAAGAAAGTGGTGAGAAAAGAGTGCTTTCTAGCTTGGGAGTTGTGTAAATCAAGGTTAGTATATACTTTGATAAAATTGTATTATAAAGCATTGAAATGACATATTGCATTTTATTTAGAAATTATGACTATGCTACTTTGATGTGTGAATTTACATGAGAAGTGCATAGAAGTGTATTTAAAGATATGAAATACATAATGTATGAATAATTAAACCATTTTAAGATGGCTAATAATATTGTTATATGTATATGTGAAAAGAAAGTATTTATGCTATTTTAAGGGCATAATTCGGCTATTATGTATAAGTGGCAAAGAATTTGATGTTTATGATGAAAAAGTATAAAAATATGATAAAATGACGGGAAAAGTGCTAAAAAGATAGGAAAAGGCATAATTGGCAAGGTTATGAAAAAGTGTGAATTGTCGCTTATTGCCTTATATAATATTCTTTTTTTAGAGTTTTGTATTTGGCAAGATGGATATGGCATGTCTATAATTTATCTTCAAGCTGGACGATGGGCGTCACCATTATATCATTTGCCAACGGTCTAGAAGCTGGACGTCACATGTATTACCTTCGGGCTAAACACTGATTGTCAATAGGCCAAAATATTATCTCTGAAATGTGAATACTATGTAGAGTCATTTGGTCTCAATGCATGTGATTGCATTATATATTGAAATTATAAAAACAATGCATAAATTCTATAATGCTTTTGCATGGTAAATGGTGAAATTGTAAAAGAAGTCATAGTGCACTGTCATTTTTATAAGATTTCTTTTATATCAAAATATATATTACCAGGTTATTAGCTTAGCGCGTTTTGTTTATCACACAAGTGATATGGTCGAGACAGAGGATCATGCTAAACCTAACTAGGTCTAGGATTTTTTAGGTTTTACTAAAGGATTTTGTACTGCTACAAGACCAAAGCTAGTTACTATCATGTAAATATACTTATTTTGTTAAAACGTGTCATATTACATTTATTATCATGTAAATATACTTATTTTGTTAAAACATCTCATATCATGTGCATTGTATTGTTATATATGAATTTGTTATAAATTTTAAAACTTTTGGTTAAGTATTGTAAACTTGGAGCATTTATATATATATATATATGAGTATTTTGAAAAATATTGGAGAATTGGTTGATTTGATACTTTTGGGAGTGTGAATTTTATTTTAGGTTAAATGTGTTTTTGAAAACGTTCCAATTATAAACAAAACTTTAATGAATTTTTCTTAGAGATTTTTTTTTAAATTCATATTTTTGATAATTAATCACTTATGAATATATTTGTTTACTTATTAAATTATGTTTTAAGGAATAAATTATTTTATTGAAATTTTGATGGAATTTTCTAAAGACAGAAGCTGTGTCATTCTTATATTATGTGTATGTATTTTATATATACTCAGTGTATGTATTATATATATATAATGTATAATGGCATTGTATTTATTTAATTAAATTTTATTTTAGTAAATTTCCAAATGTTACAGTTTTAACCACAAATGCATCTCATAAATTTTCATTAATTATGATTTACAACTTAACTCAATTGAATAGATTTACGGTAAACTAAATCAAATATATATTTAACTTTTTTTTTTAAAAAAAATTCTTTATCTCAAATTGATAGATAAATATAATTTTTTATTCATCTCAAATTATAGTATTCTTATTATTTTAATAAATTAATAAAAAAAATATATTATTAGTATTTGTACTTATTTATTTTTATTATTTTGATATTTGAATTTATTTTAAAATTAATTTAGTATCTGAATTCTAATTTTTAGTATTAAATTAATTATTCCGATCATTTTCTTTTTTATCGGAGTGCTTATTGGACCCATGTCATATTTTCTTTAGAAAATGACAATAATATAATCAAAATAGATCCTCAAAATAGAAAGACAATAAGATTTGAATTGGGCAAAAAAATAACATTAAGGGAAATTTTATAATATAAATATTCATAATATGACCTGCTTACTTTTTAAGCTGAAAATAAATTTAATAAATATCAAATAGCATGTCAATTAGGACAAAAACAATTACAAAAACCAACTTAATAGTGAAAACTAGAGTTCAGATATTAAACTAATTAAAAAAAGTTTAAACACGAAACTAAAAAAATATATAAAAATATAAAAACTAATAATTTTTTTTTTCTAAATTAATTAATATGTTTAGTCTTTGTTATATTCGTATTTCATAATATTCATTAAAAATATTTAATAAAAGGATCTAATAACAAAAATGTTTTAAATTTATATTTTAATTTAAAAATAATTATTATTATTTTAATAATTTTGTGAATACAAAATATGTTTAGTAATTTCACAATCTAATATTTTTCACTAATTATGCAAACCCAGTTAAGGTCGCATCAAGGAGAAATTATACTATGCACCCGTTATTTTAGGTCTTGCCTCAAATCTGGCCTCACATTAACTTAATTAAATTAAATTAATTAATAAAAGGGCATCAATAAACTGTACTTTGTAATGTCTATCCACTTTCCACAATTAAAAAAAAAAAGTGGATATTATAATGAACACTCAAACACAGTACACAGATTCAAACAACACAACACATCAACTGTGGCTGTTAATCACTTTTTTCTCAGTAAAAATATCTCGTCTACTATAAACTAGGGTTGTGCTTTATCCGCAGCCGTTTTTCATTTCTTCTTTCTCTTCCTCTTCATCCCAGTGGTGGTTTCTGATCAAAATCAGGTATCCTTAATTTCTTGATTCCTTCTATTTTTATGGTAATTCTGATTAACCACACGGTTCTTGATGGTTTCCCTTCTGTAGAATTCTCTTGATTGTTTTTTGTGCTTTGGCTTTTATAAGGTTGCTAGATCCTTCAAATTTTTTTTTTCTAATAATTTGAGCTCTTGTATATAGTCTCTGTTTGTGCATAGTACGTTTATTTATTCATTTCTTTTAGTTATGTTTCTCAACTTATATAACTGCTGTTTGAGTTTTGGTGTTAATTTTGTTCTTAATAGAATTTCAGCTGTACTGATTGATTTAATTGGAATTTATATAGTTGTTGCGTGTGTGTATGTATTTGAATTTGGGACTTGGGAATATTCTGCTTAGACTTGCTCAAGTCCTGCATTCAAAAGTCAGCTCTTTGATCTTCCATCTTGTTTTATATAAGATTCCTTTCATATTTGAATGATTATTACAAAATATTTGCAGCATATTTAAAACCTGCCTTTTTTTTTTCAAACCCAGAGAAAACAAATAGAATTTCTAGGATTATTTTATATTTCCTTATTCTGCTTGATCCATAACATACTATATTATATTCTTGTAACTTGATATATTACATATAGTCACAAAATAATTGTATAATGATATAAATGGAATGCTAATCGAAGACTGTATTTGGAAGTCTCTATTATATTTCTTGCTAATCAAAACTCAAAGATCCATGAACTAATCCATATAGGCATTGGCCTTGAAGCACATTGTTCAAAATAAGCATTTGCTTACCTGTGATACATGATGCTTAATGAATGAGATCAATTTCTTTGTTTACAGGAAAAATGCAAGGGGCAGTTCATGCATTATTATCCCATGGAAATTTCGTGAAAAATGCAGTCTTGCAACATTTCCGTGTTGCCAATCCAGCGCTGAGGCCCATTTTGTTCTCTCGTTTTGAGTCCATCTCGTCTGCTCGTATGGAAGAGCAAAGCTTCGAAAGCACTACTATTTCAGACATCTTGAAAGCAAAAGGGAAAGGTGCTGATGGCTCTTGGCTTTGGTGCACCACTGATGATACTGTTTATGATGCTGTCAAGTCGGTATACTTCTATGCTTCACCATAAAACACTACTATTGTTGATTCGAAGATTCATCACTACTCACCTCACTTCATCTTTGTACTTTTCCTAATTAATGCTGTTTCTCTGCAGATGACGCATCACAATGTTGGAGCCTTGGTAGTTGTGAAACCTGGAGAGCAGAAATCGCTTGCAGGAATTATCACAGAGAGAGGTATATGAGCAGTATCTACTTGCATTAAGAAGCTTATGAATCAAGTCTTTTTAACATGCAAGAGACATTTATGGTTTATAATATCTAAAGTTTTCTTGCCATTTTCATCTTTTGGGTTACGATCTACCAGTAATAATCGTAAGTCAGTAAGAGGACAATGGCATCTTTCTTAGATTTCAAATGTCGTTTGATGCTATCACTGTATTTGGTTTTCCTTCTATAAGCAGTTTTCATTATGCTCAAAAGTTTTCTCAGCATGGCAGTTCTGTAAAATGAACATCAAATTTTGTTCTTTCGGTTAGATGCAAGGGACGAACCCAGGGACTGTCACCCCCCAATAATTTAATTAAAGAAAATAAATAATTTTTTTAATTAGAAATCTATCAACATGTTTGCATCAGAAAAGTTGTAATCAAAATTTCTGTGTTGAAAAATTTTTTTTTTTCTTATAGCAACAAGTGTTGGCTGGATATGCTAAACAATGTGTTGCAACTCCAAGCTATTATAATTTTGTTTATTGATAAATCCAGATTACCTGAGAAAGATCATAGTACAAGGAAGATCATCCAAGTCAACTAAGGTTGGGGATATTATGACTGAAGAGGTACAATACTATTGACTTTTGAAAAGCATATATTTGGTTTCCATCATCATATCAATTATCATCATATCAATTAGCAAATTAATGTGGTGATTGCAGAACAAGCTTATTACGGTCACTCCTAACACTAAAGTTCTGCAAGCAATGCAATTGATGACAGGTATCTCATGCTATTTTATCACCATGAATTTTTTTCATTTCCTAGTGCAGTGATTTCTTCTCATGTAAGCAGAATGTAGTGTAAGCTTGAATCTATGTTTGTTTGGTAGATAACCGCATCAGGCACATTCCTGTCATTGATGATAAGGAAATGATTGGAATGGTGTCCATTGGAGATGTAGTTCGTGCTGTGGTAACTGAGCACCGGGAGGAGCTGGACCGCTTGAATGCTTACATACAAGGAGGTTATTAGATGATGATGATGATGATGACAAACTTGAAGGAATGCTCGGCTCACGGAAGACCAGTAAGCCAAGAGCTTGTAAATATGGCATGTTATGCGTGTCTCCTTGTTAAGTGGTTTTACCCGTTTCCCTGTAAGATATCTTATGTTAAATAACGTTTGGACGAATAAGCAGTCATGTTGCTTGAGACCTTTTTCCTAATACACCTTATGGGTGGTTGTGAACCGAATGTTAACATCATTGAGAACTTTTAATTTGAATTAAGGTCTTTCATAGCTGCTTTATGCCTTTCTAGATAGCAGATGATGTTATTACCTAATGCTGGAAATATGATAAATTTTCTGGCTATGATTTTGGAGGTAACTTGTATGATTCTCGGTACAACTCATACCCACAAATCCACCAATCATAATTATAGATAATTTTTCTTGCAATTTTGTTAGGATATGGTGTACTATATTGTAGTGCAGTGAAGAACTTCTGGATTTATATTTATAGGTTAGAATGTTCTTTTCTTTTTTCAATGGGAAGTCCCAAAATTTCTAAAAGAAAAAAGAACTGGAAAGTGGAAATTTCTTGTATATTCCAAGTGCGGTACGTCATATTCAAGCAAGTGGGCCTACAAGTGCAATGGGGGTGGAAAACAGGGTCTTTATAAAATTACAAGGAAAAAAAATTAAATTTATTATATTTTTAAAATATTTACATATTTAATAGATTTTATTATTTTTTTTATAAAAAAAATTATATTTAATTAGTTTATTATGAGTTTATTATAAATTTATATAGTTTATTATAGGGATAGGTAGTGGTAGGTTGATTTTTTAATTTTATTTTGACAGAAATTTTTGAACACCAAAATTATTAATCGAGCTGACTGATTTTTAATTTTGGTCTGCTCGATCAATTGACCGAATATTTTATAATGAAAAATTATATTTATAATAAAAATATTAATATAATTAAATAATTAAACAAAATGTATTAAAAATATAACTTTATTTTATAATAAAAAATATATTTATAATAAAAATTTATATAATTAAAAAATTAAATAAAAACTTAATAAATAATTAAAAAAATTTAATTTTCGATTAACGGTAAATTAACCAAACTGAATTGGTTAACCATTAACTGAACTGAAAATCAAAATAAATTAAAATTTTCAACCGAATTAACTTTACTATTGTTTAACTGAAAATTTAATTGGTTAACCGAATTGTGTCTACTCTTAATTTATTATGAGTTTATTATAAAATTACTAAAATACTCTTGATAAAAATAAAAAAAAAATTTATAAAAAATGATGAAGAGTGTAATTTTTCTCAGGAAAATGTATGAGCACGTTTGGACTTCATGATTGGAAATGCAATTTAATTCTTTAGTTCGGATAAATTATTCACAAATAATATATATTTTATATTTAAATAATTTAATTTTTGTTGTTATAATTTATAATTTTAAGCACAATTATTAATTTAATTAATTATTTAATTTTATAAAAAATAAACATGAAAATAAATATTTAAGATTTTAATTTTAATTTTATTTGGATCAATTTTAAAGTATAAAAAAATAGAAGTGAGAAAATGTAATGAGTATAACACTTCATATTATTATTATTAATATTATTATTGAACTGAATAACACTTTCATATTAAAGTTTTAAAATTTCAATTTTATTTCTTCTTTTGGATAAAAATTATCAATGCAGTAAATAAGTAATTTTAAAATTTATCTCACTTCGTGATTTTGAAGAAATATGAAAAAAATGGACATTTATATAACTACCCAAGAAATAACTTTTATTATAAAAATACTACAAAAGCTAAAAATATTTTATTACGACCTAATTCCATAGGCACATGTTCAGCACTAAGGGTCGAAAAATTTGAGGTACCATACCTCACAGTCAGTCTAACGTAATATAATAATAAAAATATATAAATCATCACATCATTCATTAAATTACAGAACCAAATATAATAATTCAACATTTATAATTTATAAAGTCTCTAAAGATAGAAATACATACCAAAGTAAAACAAACGTGATTATAAATTAGTTCATACATAAAAACTACTGCTGGAAAAAGAAAAGTAGTGTATCTATATAATATCATAAATGCTCACCATGAGAATCTGAAAAAAAATAGTGAGACAGGGGTGACCGTCTTGAGTCAGTGTATGATACTAGCAAATATACTTACTTGATATCATGCTTGGGCTCTATACTAACATTATACATATCATGTCAATACATCATGTCAATCATACATCAAATCATGCCAACATTCGAAGATAGAATATAGTCTATGAAAAATCACTATAAACCTTAAATTAGGAAAGTTGATCCCTCTGTTTGGCACTCTTATTCCAATATGATCTCTTAATTTCAACTCATATAAGGTCCACCGTCATAGCCTAAGCCAAGCAACACTACCTGACTGACAAGCAGCGCTGAGCATAAAAATACTTCCGCCGTCACGCCAGTCCTAAATTCATCATAATATCATCATTCATGCATTATCATAATTCAATCATATCCTGTATGGTTCCATATCATTCCAATTCTATCCAGTAATCACAATTCAACATTACCACATATATGCACAACTACATACAAATGTTGAACTAAAATTATAAATAGTGCATAATATTTATATATGTATATACATTAAATGTTAATGCATCAAATACAGAAAAATATATTAAAAAGTGTCACTCATAGTTCAGAAAGAAAATCCCGATCAACTGTTGGGTCTCGGGATATCAGAATCTGAAACCGGACGGTCTACAGAATAAATTACCAAAAATTATTATGATAATATAATTAAAGACTCTAAAATCAAGTCTATATTTATCGTAATTAAAATTTATTAATTAATTTAATAATTTAAATTTGATTATTAAAATTTAATTATCATCCTTACCAATTTTTTTTATTTAAAGTCCGATAAGAATCTGATAGCAAATTTGGTATCCACGTGTTCATCTCGACAATAAAATTTCAAATATATAGGTCACTCTCCATCACTCACCGGAATCTGGCCGAAAAATGCATTGAAAGTCAATAACATCTCTGTATTCTGGGCAAAATTAAAGTTGGTCTAAAATTAGCAAATGATATACCAAAACAAAGCACATGAGGAGAGGAGTCGAAGGGTACCTGAATCATCATGGAAGGAGGTCAAAAAATGGGCAAAAACTTCGGTCAAAGTCATCAACGGCGGGACTACATTGATAGCTTCGGACGGCACGTGTAGCTTGGTCCGGTGGTCGTTCAGGCCGATTCAGCTGGTGTTGGACTCATCATCAGATGATTTAACTAATAGTTACATTTTCTAAGATAAAAGTCGGTTCATGATAATTCTAATTAATTAGGTTTTAATCTATTGAATCTGAATTAAAACAGCTTTTATGCTATATTGGATTAAAACTAAATTAATAGGTGTATCATAAATAGATTTCTTATTTAAAAAGTAACTAGTGATTCATTCTAAAAATAAGCCCATAATCAATAGTTCTTAGCATAAGCTAGGCTCACAATTAATTTTTGGTATTTTCATAATTGATCTAGCTACTAATAAGCCCATTGAAAAATTTATTAAAAATAATTTTTTTTATTTCAAAGTCCATAAAAAAATTTAATAGATTTTGGGCCATGAGATAAAAGATTTTTGACCCATTATAAAAAAAAAGATTATTTTAAAAAGTTGTGAAAATATTTTAGTTTTAAAAGAACAAATTTATTTTGGGTTTATAATGTAACTAGGTCATATTAGAAAAATAACAAACCAAATAAGCCATAATTTAAACCAAGATATATTAACCATAGTCAAAGAGCAAACATTTAGGTTCAAACATAAGAAAAGTTACTATACCAATTACATGAGCTTTAGTCTTTGGGTTGAAAAGCTTAGGTTCCCAAAGCAAGTATATATCCAAAGGTACAAGGTTATGAGTGGTTATACCATGCTCAATCTCCGTACCTTGAGTGAAAGTATGGTATCTGTGAGCGGGGATTTTCGCCCCCACTCCCGGTGGAATGGTTCTTGCGACTTCGGCACTGTTTAGGCTCGGGACTTTAGAGAACACAGACCTAAGTCCGGAGAAAATAGAGTCGCCACCCGGACGGGACGGAAAAAAGAAAGGGGTGGATGACTTGATTCCTAAGGAATCTCCAACCCCCTAATAGGTTCGGAAAGTTGGGTACGTGTGGGGAAGGTGAGAAATGGCCCGGCACCCCCACAACGCCCTGTTCATTGGAACCGGCCTCCTTTACAGGTCTTAATATTATAAAATTCTTAAATATAACAATATTATCCATATTACACGCAACAATTGAAATAAAGCATTGATATATTAAAAATTTAAACAATGTCCAAGCAAATCAAATAAATGGACACCCATCCGAAGATGAAAATATGCCCTTACATCCTCCATGTCTAAACTAATAGGACACCCACCAAAAGGTAGAAACATGTCCCTTACATTGGTCTAAAAAGCTATTTAAATGATATTTAACTAATGAGGTACCCACAAAGTGGAAACATACCTCTTACAACATTTGAAAATCAAAATAAATCGATAGAAATAAATAACCGTTCATCATAAATCATTACCAAAGATATTAAACATCAATCAAAATATAATAAGTATTCATCCATGATAAACTAAATAAATTAAGCATTGAAATTAAATAAATCAACAAAGCATTGAAAATAAAGTAAAGCATATAATAGACTACATAATCAAATCTAAAATTAAATAAAGCAATAAATATATAATTTAGGGTTCTCATCTTAAAATAGGATTTTAGAATTTTAGATACTAAATTAGGGCTTTGGAAAAAGGAAAGTTAAATATGCAGACTCATAATACACAAATGAATATTGACCCCTTCGACGAGCCCATACGGCGGTCCCGCTAGCCGGTTAGAAAGTCAAGGGGGCAGTGCCCCTTGCGAGGTCGGGGGCAGTGCTCCTTGGCTTCTAGAATTATAGGTTTTGGTGTTAAAAATTAAGATTTTAGGGTTTAGAATTTAGAAAATAAGATTTTTGGAATTTTGAGTAACTAATATTATTTTTTATCATGCTACTGTGATTTAAAATAAATTGGTTTGGTAACAGATTGTTATTTTGGTTGTACTATATTGGATTTGAATGTTTAGGTTTATAAGGTTTTAAGGATTAGGGTTAGGGTTTAGGAAAACTAGGGTTTATAGTTTTGGTTTTGAGGGAATTAGGGTTTTTAGTGTTTCAAAAAATATGTTTGGTTTTAGAATTTGGAAAAATAATTTACAGTTTTATGAGTTTTATGAAGCTTTATGTGATTTTTAGAAACTGTAAAGTGAGTTTGAGTTTGGATATTTAACAAAACATTTGGAATTTTGGAAAAGAATTATAAGAAAGCTAGTTTAGAGTTTTATGGTGTTTTTTTGAAACAAACAAAATGATTTAAGGTTTATAGAAATAGAAAAGATATTTTTTAGGGTTTTTGGAAAGAAAAGGATTCAATTTAGAGTTTTTGAAAATTGAAAAGCAGATTATGGTTTGGGTAAATTAATGAAACGATTTTAAGGTTTTGAAAAGTTGGAAAGTAGATTAGGGTTTTAAAATTTTGAAGAAACAGAAATAACAATTTTAAGATTTTTGAAAAACAAAGAAACAAATTAAGGTTTTTAGAATCAAAAGAAACAATTGGATGATTGAAGCTACTGTAAGGAAAAAAAAGATTAGATATTCATACCTTCGTTTGTTGATTCCACCAAAAATTGCTTCTTGGATGAATAAGAACAAAGGCAAGATGGCTGCCTTTGATGGATTGATTGTTTGGTTGCTTATTCTTCTCTTAAAAAGTCCTATTGATTTCAATGCCAAAGGTTTCTCCTAGTCCGATCGATTCAAAGTTTTCTCAGTTCCCCCTTCCCTGCGCTGTTTTTAGTCTTATTTATAGAAAGTTTCGATGATTCATTCAACTTGTTTATGAAATTTATCATTAATTATAAAAAGGAACCCGAAACCAAATAGAATTTGATTCGGAAAAAATTACGTCGGAAAAATTTCGCTGGCAAAAAATAAAACTGCTGCGGAAAAATTTTGCTTGAGAAAAAAAATTGCTGCGAGCGCTGGCAAAAAAAAATTGCTGGGCGAGGCTGCAGGCCATTTCGTCAGAACTTTTCGGCAATGAAATTTTTCGTCGCCGATTTTTATTTTTATTAATTTGTTTATTTTTTATTAATTACTAAAATAAATATTATTTAATTAAGATAACACAAAAAATATTTTTGACTATTTAAAATATATTGGACCGGACTGGGTTAAAAATTAAGGGTCTAAAGTTTGCCTCCTGCTTGAACGATCTGAGACTTTAGTAAAATAGAGTGAAAAGCAATAAGACTTAATTTTTCTGAGATGGTTGAGGTTTTGGGTTCTGGACCCAAGAGATTTAGATACTCGATCCTAAACTAGGCTTGGATTCTCGTTCCTAACTGGATTCGGATACTCGATCCTAAACTGAATTTGGATACTCGATCCTAAACTGGATTTGGATACTCGATCCTAACTGGATTTTGATACTCGATCCTAATTTGGATTGGGATATTCGATCCTAACTGGATTTGGATACTTGATCCTAACTGGATTTGGATACTCAATCTTAAATTGGGTTCAGATACTCGATCCTAAACTAGATTTGGATACTCGATCGTAACTAGATTTGGATACTCAATCCTAAACTGGATTCGGATACTCGATCCTAACTGGATTTGGATACTCGATCTTAACTGGATTTGGATACTCAATCCTAAATTGGGTTTGGATACTCGATCCAAACTGGATTTGGATACTCGATCCTAACTGAATTTTGATAGTCGATCCTAATTTGGATTAGGATACTCGATCCTAACTGGATTTGGATACTCGATCTTAAATTGGGTTCGGATACTCGATCCTAAACTAGATTTGGATACTCGATCGTAATTGGATTTGGATACTCGATCCTAAACTGGATTCGGATACTCGATCCTAACTGGATTTGGATACTCGATCCTAAATTGGATTGGGATACTCGATCCTAAATTGGGTTGGGATACTCAATCCTAAACTGGATTTGGATTGGGATACTCGATCCTAAATAGATTGGGATACTTTGACTCGAGATTGAATTTGATTTGATTGATCAGTTGTGGATTCTGGCTTAACTTGTTGTTCCATTCTTTTGTTCATCCTTTAGCAAAAATTTAGCTATTTTTAGTTGGCCCTCATATCTTCTCTTTGCCCCCAGCATGGCAACATACAAGTGAGTTTGAAAATATTTAGTGTATAAACTCAAAAAATTGAAAAGGAGAAACTTTGCCCCCTCTGTAGGCTCAAACCAAAGATTTTTTGTAACACCCCGATACTCCATATAAATACTATACATATACCTAATATACATACAGTACATATATAAAGCATAAGGATGTCACTTTTCGCCGCTATTTAAGAAAATCCTTTAACAGTGTTCAATTCACAATACATTAATTGAAAGAACATTTACAAAATCATTATACTTTAATGATCTTACATATATGATAATCTTACATTTATTAACATTTCCTTTATACATATGAATACACTTCATAAAAGAAATACATTATTATTCAAAAGTTTTACATGTATGCATCACCCTCTAGTTGGTCTCGACAAACTCATACTCTTCTCGTGGCTTACCGAAATACTTCATATCTTCCACCTAGTCACCTGCGCGATTTCACAACCGCGCTAAGCCCGAGAGCTTAGTAGTACAAATAACATATAAACATACAATATATAAATTCTCAACATAACAAGATATATTAATACTAAGTACTTATAATTTCTTAGCATGTTTGTATTTTCATTCTTAATTGCACCTTTCATATGTCTCTTCTAATTTAATATGTTATCTACATAACTACGTATCATTATCACCAATCACAGATCCATCACTAATATTCACAATCAATATATCAATACACCCATTAACATGTCATAATTCATAACATTTCATGTTATTATTTATTCACAATTCACCACTTAAGAATCCCATTTCCAACAAAGGTAATCATAGATCTCATTACTCATTTAGTTCAACCTTTATATAACACATTGAAAACAAAGACAGACTCGGGCCCAAAAACTCTAATATGTTATTCAAAGTTCAGAGTCAACTGCTTTGATCATATTCACAATAATCAAGCCCGTAGGCAACATGTATCATATCTCTATCCATGGATAGTGTAACAGACCCAGTCTCTTGGACCATCAACCCATTAACATGAGGAGATCCTCAACCCGGCTAAACTGTTACAAATGGAAGTGGTTTACGGGCCTCCCATTTCACCATCATTCCATTTTCACATTTCTCATCTGGAATCGGCTTACGGGCCTCCCATTTCGCCTATCCAGGAATTCATATCATAATTACCAATTGGAATCGGTTTACGGGCCTCCCATTTCACCTATCCAATGGTTCATAGGCATGCCATCAAAACAGGACTCTGAAAGTTGAATCAACACATTAGTTACACACTTATTCCATTATCAATTGAATCATCATAGCCAATCACAATGGCTTCATATCACATTTGAATCATCATAGCCAATCACAATGGCTTCATATCACATTTGAATTATCATAGCCAACCACAATGGCTTCATATCACATTTGAATCATCATATGAATATACAACATCAATTACATTAACTAACAAATGTATTATTATTCAATCATCTCATTCACCTCATTATAACTCAAAACATTAGTTTCACATCTCTTTATGTCTAAATTTACACCAAGGTAATTCATCATAAAAGTAATTATAATAATAAATTGCATTGCACATACCTTTGTGAATGATCCTCATTTCTTCCACACTATACAAGTCATAATATTAATCACATTATAACACTTCATCACTCAAGTATACATAATCCAACACATTACACATTCATTAAGAATTATTTCTATTGTGATCCTTGACAACTCAATTGGATGATTTATTTAACATGTGTTTGAGGATCTTATTGTAGGATTAGGTTATTTCAAATAAAACAGAACATAACGTTACTCGCGGTCGCTACAAACCAGGGTACGACCGCTATACACAATCGAAAGATGGAACCTTATCACAGTAGGTTTCGCGGTCAGAAGTCCGACCTAAGTCGCGACCGCCCTTCACAATCAAAAGATGAACCCTAACACAGTAGGTTTCGCGGTCAGAAGTCCGACCTAAGTCGCGACCGCACTTCATATAATAGCGACCGCACTTAACATTATAGCGACCGCCCCAAATTACGGGTCTCTCATACAAAACCCTAAACATAGCCACATCTCTTTGCAATGAACCAAAACACATAACACACAACATAAACTTATTCAAATAGACCTCATCAAAGTCACTAACACTTATTTTGCATGTATAGCACAATATTCACATTAACCATACATTTACTCACTTATCACTTCAAAACCCTAAAACCAACATCATTCTTGTTCTTCTACTATCAACATCCCCTTAAGCCTACAATCTTTACAACCAACTCAACACCAATTCAATCTTTTAACTTACAATCAATTTTAACACTTGTAAACACATACCAAACACACCAAATCATCACATCAACAATTTATAACTCATCTTAGACACAACTTCCAAATTAACAAAGGAAAACAAGAAAGTACTTACCTTAAATGAAGAAATTCCACAAATCTTTAACCAAATCCCTTGATTCCTTCTTCAATTTGGTTCTAGCATCAAGAACACTTCTCTTCCTCTCTCTTTTCTCCCATGGCCGGCACACCCAAGAGAAGAAAAGAAAAATCCATAAAAGTCAACCATGTCTTCTTCTTTAAATCTCCACCACACAATTCAAAAGAATTATTACTAAAATACCCTTCATCCATTTAACTTAACTTTTGTCTCTTATGTGCCCATTCATGTAATTTCACATATCACACATAAATATCCTCTTCCACTAACCATCACCTTGACTCTTCCTTTGACCAACTTATATGTTATATATATCATCATATAAACAACATATATACTTCTCTCTAAACCCTCTTTTCTTTCCCAAAACACATATGCATAAACATTCTCTTCCAATTTCTTTTCTTATCAAATAACATATACATTCAATCACATTTAAAACCAACAACATAATCAAAACTTCTAAGGCATACTTGAGGATATTACAATTCTCCCCCTCTAAAAAGAAATTTCGTCCTTGAAATTATCCATCACAATAACAACCCATTTATAACAAATCACCATCTTAATATCCATATGAAGATAATCATATTCTTACATTATGATTTCCTCAAATCACATAACTTTTACTCTTCCCTTTAATTCAAACATCTTTTCCCCATTCATAACTCATTTATGTATCAGCATTTTACCTCTTATATACATTATCATACATATCTTATACTCTTAGCATAACTATACATATTAAATCTCGATAATATTAATTCGCAATCTTAGCAAAATTTAGATCAATCGATCTAGCTATCATAATATAACCATATCTCAATATACATGACCTAATTCAATTAGGTCAAACTTATTCTCAAATTCTAATCCCTCAGGATCCATCCGTTCAACTTTTTGAGACTATCCTCATTAATAACAAATCTCTTTAAATTATCTTTCCATATCCATATATATATATATATATATATTGCTTATATAATAGCGGTGTAATCTCACATAATTCTCATACTATAATTATCACCCATAGGTCATTCATTTAACATTATTTCTATCCATTAATTCCTCTTATACAAAAATATATTCAATATCATTTTCAATTATATCTCATAATTTCTCCCATTATCTTTTCCTCACATTATCATATCATCTCAGACCCAAATCTGCTGAGAACAAAATTAACCAGCCAATTACACTAACAAACCATACGGCCGGAGTATAATAATAATCACGTCTGTAGTTTATAAATCAATATTGCTTCTCTATTATTCTTCTTCAAACATTTCCAATTACAGTACTAAGTTTACATATTCCTTCTCTATACTTTTGTTATTCCCAAAAGTTAACATAATTCAACTTTGTTCCAAAACAATTTACTCTTGATCATAAGATCATCATTAGCCTAACTTACGTCAACAATATTATTTATAACATCTTTATGCACAACATTCAATCATATACAAATTCATTTATTACTCCACTTCTAATCTATCTCTTGTAAAACTTTTCATACATTATACTTCCCTTCATATTTTACACATATACATATAATATTTTCACGTGCATAATCTTTGAACTAGAAAACATTATATAATAGTCTAGCTCAATTATTATCATAACAATTCATCATCCAGTGTTACTCGAATCCTTTCTCACTCTTCATTTCATCTCATAGTCGAACTCTGCATAGATCAAGACCTAATCTCTCATAGGTCCACTAATACATGCCATATCATTCTCCATACCACTAGACAAGTAATTATATCCCATTTACATTCAAAGGTCACATTCACAATGTGACTTGCTTTCCACATTTCTTACATATATACACATAATCATACAATTATATTTAATTCATCTTTTACATATCATCAACACAATTTAACATTTATTACTTTCATTGCACAACATCATTCTTATCCCTTTTTGATATGATTTAATTGTTTATCACTCCTCACATACATACACTCTAACCATAATAATATTTCACAAAATCTTAATCACAATACTAAGGTGACACCTCTCTCACCTTTATTTTTTTCAAATGCATTTAATATACCATCTTTATATCCATTTGTTTACCATTCCACATATATATACATATTACATCCAATCATCTACACATTGAGCCCAATAACCTCTATACAATTTCTAAGTCTAATTATCACAATTCTCAGTTTCTTGAATCAACGTTGTTCAATCCAATTCTTACTATCAATCTTATCACATGACCTTACTTCGCACAAGTCTGTCAATGCAAGTGTAATCATTCTCAATATTAATAGATATGTAGTTGTATAGGTTACAAACACGCAATACTATGCGTACATTACATTCTCAAGTGATCAACTCAATCCTTGATCACTAACATATTACATCACTTTATCACATTTCAAGTAGTCAACATTATCATGACTATTTCATCACTTGTCAAACTTTTAATTCATCAAATTACATATTTGTAAATCATTTTTAATATGTAACATTATTTATTCCACATAGATCATATACATACTATACATTAAACTTTCACTATTCAAGTATTCTTTTATTGAAACTTAATTTACTAACCTTACGTTAGTAATATCAGCTTTAAAACTCATATATAAACCATAGTATAACATCAAAACAAAACATTTTATATATGTATATCACATATTACCACCATTACCATGAGCCTTCACCATATTCAAACATATTACACTTTTAACATTAAAATCACAATGTTGCATTACCATAACAATAAAAACAATATCAATATTCATGTTATGCATTCAACCAATAAAGCTCATACTTACAAATGTCACATTTCATTGTTTCAATAGTTATATCATCATCCATTATACTCATTCAACATAAACACACATAACCCAACAAGTATTTAATATTATAATCAAAGTTCATTTTCAATCAACAATCATGATCTCATATATGAACCTTCCCCCAACCAGGTCGGTTGCCCACTGGGCCTCAAGCCACTGCCAATCTCAGGGGTCCGCAGAAGGCAGACATGTTCATTCATTTATATCTTTTAAACATTACTTTCTCAATTCATTTCATTCTCATAATCAAATTAGGCAAACATGCCTCAGTCATTTCAAACCACATCACTCAAATGTACATAATCAATGGCATTACACAAACTTTTTCAATGATCATCATACCTTTCACATTTCATATATCATCATTGATATATATATATATCAATTTATCTTATTCATAATTTTAGAATTATCCACATACATTTTGTTTATATCGATTAACTCACTTA
The DNA here is from genome assembly GCA_947685225.1 of Garcia nutans. Taxonomy (NCBI): domain Eukaryota; kingdom Viridiplantae; phylum Streptophyta; class Magnoliopsida; order Malpighiales; family Euphorbiaceae; genus Garcia; species Garcia nutans. The sequence goes on from CANTUV010000044.1 coordinate 27,503,874, forward strand.
ATATTTCACCAGATTCTCATCAATTAATAACCTATCTATCTATTTATTTATTTCTTTATATTACATCCACATCTCAATAAGCAATAATTCAATATTTGCTTTCTTTAATTTTCCTCTCATGCAGAACTTTATCCACATGTTATTATTCATCTCATCTCATCTAGTTCAATTACATTACAATTCACATAATACCACATCCGAGACCAACCTAGGTGTGAATGCATATGCATGTATTACAAATTCTATTTCCAAACTTTTCCTCTTTACTTTCATTTAAACTTTTCAAAACTCTTCTTTTTAATTCATTTTAAGCATTTCAAAACTTTTTCTTTTTAATTTCACTTAGGCCGAGAATCTCGAACCTAAGCTCTGATACCAAAATAATTGTAACACCCCGATACTCCATATAAATACTATACATATACCTAATATACATACAGTACATATATAAAGCATAAGGATGTCACTTTTCGCCGCTATTTAAGAAAATCCTTTAACAGTGTTCAATTCACAATACATTAATTGAAAGAACATTTACAAAATCATTATACTTTAATGATCTTACATATATGATAATCTTACATTTATTAACATTTCCTTTATACATATGAATACACTTCATAAAAGAAATACATTATTATTCAAAAGTTTTACATGTATGCATCACCCTCTAGTTGGTCTCGACAAACTCATACTCTTCTCGTGGCTTACCGAAATACTTCATATCTTCCACCTAGTCACCTGCGCGATTTCACAACCGCGCTAAGCCCGAGAGCTTAGTAGTACAAATAACATATAAACATACAATATATAAATTCTCAACATAACAAGATATATTAATACTAAGTACTTATAATTTCTTAGCATGTTTGTATTTTCATTCTTAATTGCACCTTTCATATGTCTCTTCTAATTTAATATGTTATCTACATAACTACGTATCATTATCACCAATCACAGATCCATCACTAATATTCACAATCAATATATCAATACACCCATTAACATGTCATAATTCATAACATTTCATGTTATTATTTATTCACAATTCACCACTTAAGAATCCCATTTCCAACAAAGGTAATCATAGATCTCATTACTCATTTAGTTCAACCTTTATATAACACATTGAAAACAAAGACAGACTCGGGCCCAAAAACTCTAATATGTTATTCAAAGTTCAGAGTCAACTGCTTTGATCATATTCACAATAATCAAGCCCGTAGGCAACATGTATCATATCTCTATCCATGGATAGTGTAACAGACCCAGTCTCTTGGACCATCAACCCATTAACATGAGGAGATCCTCAACCCGGCTAAACTGTTACAAATGGAAGTGGTTTACGGGCCTCCCATTTCACCATCATTCCATTTTCACATTTCTCATCTGGAATCGGCTTACGGGCCTCCCATTTCGCCTATCCAGGAATTCATATCATAATTACCAATTGGAATCGGTTTACGGGCCTCCCATTTCACCTATCCAATGGTTCATAGGCATGCCATCAAAACAGGACTCTGAAAGTTGAATCAACACATTAGTTACACACTTATTCCATTATCAATTGAATCATCATAGCCAATCACAATGGCTTCATATCACATTTGAATCATCATAGCCAATCACAATGGCTTCATATCACATTTGAATTATCATAGCCAACCACAATGGCTTCATATCACATTTGAATCATCATATGAATATACAACATCAATTACATTAACTAACAAATGTATTATTATTCAATCATCTCATTCACCTCATTATAACTCAAAACATTAGTTTCACATCTCTTTATGTCTAAATTTACACCAAGGTAATTCATCATAAAAGTAATTATAATAATAAATTGCATTGCACATACCTTTGTGAATGATCCTCATTTCTTCCACACTATACAAGTCATAATATTAATCACATTATAACACTTCATCACTCAAGTATACATAATCCAACACATTACACATTCATTAAGAATTATTTCTATTGTGATCCTTGACAACTCAATTGGATGATTTATTTAACATGTGTTTGAGGATCTTATTGTAGGATTAGGTTATTTCAAATAAAACAGAACATAACGTTACTCGCGGTCGCTACAAACCAGGGTACGACCGCTATACACAATCGAAAGATGGAACCTTATCACAGTAGGTTTCGCGGTCAGAAGTCCGACCTAAGTCGCGACCGCCCTTCACAATCAAAAGATGAACCCTAACACAGTAGGTTTCGCGGTCAGAAGTCCGACCTAAGTCGCGACCGCACTTCATATAATAGCGACCGCACTTAACATTATAGCGACCGCCCCAAATTACGGGTCTCTCATACAAAACCCTAAACATAGCCACATCTCTTTGCAATGAACCAAAACACATAACACACAACATAAACTTATTCAAATAGACCTCATCAAAGTCACTAACACTTATTTTGCATGTATAGCACAATATTCACATTAACCATACATTTACTCACTTATCACTTCAAAACCCTAAAACCAACATCATTCTTGTTCTTCTACTATCAACATCCCCTTAAGCCTACAATCTTTACAACCAACTCAACACCAATTCAATCTTTTAACTTACAATCAATTTTAACACTTGTAAACACATACCAAACACACCAAATCATCACATCAACAATTTATAACTCATCTTAGACACAACTTCCAAATTAACAAAGGAAAACAAGAAAGTACTTACCTTAAATGAAGAAATTCCACAAATCTTTAACCAAATCCCTTGATTCCTTCTTCAATTTGGTTCTAGCATCAAGAACACTTCTCTTCCTCTCTCTTTTCTCCCATGGCCGGCACACCCAAGAGAAGAAAAGAAAAATCCATAAAAGTCAACCATGTCTTCTTCTTTAAATCTCCACCACACAATTCAAAAGAATTATTACTAAAATACCCTTCATCCATTTAACTTAACTTTTGTCTCTTATGTGCCCATTCATGTAATTTCACATATCACACATAAATATCCTCTTCCACTAACCATCACCTTGACTCTTCCTTTGACCAACTTATATGTTATATATATCATCATATAAACAACATATATACTTCTCTCTAAACCCTCTTTTCTTTCCCAAAACACATATGCATAAACATTCTCTTCCAATTTCTTTTCTTATCAAATAACATATACATTCAATCACATTTAAAACCAACAACATAATCAAAACTTCTAAGGCATACTTGAGGATATTACATTTTTTCCATGCAAGCTTTGATTGATATTTTTGCCATCTAGTTCTTCACACAAGTACGTATTTCTTCTCTTTGCAAAATGACTGGAGCTTCCACAAGCGAATAGGCTTTCCATGCCCCCTTGATTTAATATCTTCTTTTGATTCTTTACTTCGCAGGGTATTTGCTGCTCATTTTGACAAGGAATAGACAATACAAGATAAGAAAGTGCGATTTGATATGCTAATGTATGCATGATATGCATGAATAATACTTACTGTCATTCCATCAGCTCACAGACCGAGGTGATCAGCAGAAGTGTTCTCATTGGTTCCTTTTTGACGCTTGTTCAAGTCTTGCATTGGAATGATCGAAAGCTTTGCATTTATAGCTTTTATCTTCAAGGTGTTGAAAATATGAATGGTGGAGGCCCTAAATAGTAGAGATTCATCCATTTTAAATTATGATTCAGCATGTCAGTTGGTAGCTTATTCATGACCTTGCCAGTAATCATTTACTTTGCCCAATGTGTTCTTCGAGGTTTGATGATGCAACAAACTTCTCCTAACTTGAAGGCTTTGTGTCTCAAAAATATTTTTTTATTTTTTGAATTTTTATTTTGAAATCAAATGTTGGCTTTGCCAAATCAATGTCAATGTACCTCAGGACTTGATTTTTCCAAATTAACATATCTATAACATGACAACCCTAGTTACCGTACTAAACTCGGGAATCATTTCTATTTAAGCAAGAACTGTTGCACTTCAGATAGGCACATACACATTACTTGGCCAAAGGTCTCTTTTGAGTTTAAATATCATTTACTCATATGCATGCTTATTCAAACTATCTCCACTAATAGACTCTACCTACCGAGAGAGATCAACAGGTCTTTGATAGGCTTGAAAAGGGGTCTATAAGGGACATGGGTTTAAGTGAAGGCCATTTTGAGATTGAAGCTGGTGTGACACAATAGACAAACCTTTACACTTTAACTTTCTTGTTTGAACTTTAGGCAGCTGGGAGCAATCTTGCTAGACTCCAAGTTCTTTCTATCTTCTTGGCATTAATCTGGATCTTGATTGGAATAGTCTTTGCCTTTGCATAACGTTTGGTACCCAAATTCATTTCTTTTCTTCTTCTCCCTTTTCTTTCTTTTTATTTTTCTTACTCTTCCCTTTCTTTGGACAGAATTTTAAAGAACTGAATAGTTTTTCTCCCTTTTCCTTTGATTTTGATTGAACCTTTGGTTGGGTTGGACCAATTCAAGTCAATCCGTCCTTATAAACCAAATGGAAGCCTTTTGTTGTCTTAGGTAGAAGAGAACTCAGTTGGCTTTTTGAACCGCCTTTCTAGGTTTTATTTTTCTTTTTTCCTTTTTATTTTCTTCTTTTTTCTTTTGTTTTGTTTTCTTTCTTTCTTCTTTTTTTCTTTTTTCCCCTTTTCTTTCTTTCCTTTTTTGGTTCTAGCTCAAACAGAGTTGTCTTGTTTGTACCAACTTGGGTTTCCAATAATGGATGAGTGGAGTGGTATAAATCTTCTTTAATAGGGATAAATCATTTGTTACTCTAATGTTGTCTTGAAATATTGGAGATATTACAAAAACTTCAAATACCCTAATGGTCTTGAGAACTTCAACTATCCTCATGATCTTGACTAATCATTGCTTTCTTTATCTTCTTACCTCTTCATCTTAGTGATCATAAGACTTGTCAAAAGTATCATAATAGCTCAGGGTAGGTTATTGGGGTTTGTAAGCCAATGAAAAGAAAGCTAAAATTTTATGAAGGCTCAAAGGGACAACTAGGGATTGATATTTAATTGGGTGGGTACTAGTTGCTGGCTCATCAAACAATGCCTAGATCATTTCTCCCTTAAATAAGCAGAGTTCAATTTAGCCTCGAAAGTTTGTCAAAGCATGTTCTAAGACTGACTAGGACCTAGACAAAAGTAATTATGCAGGAGCCCTCTCTAAGTAAGCATACACAACTCAATGCTATAGAGCAATTCCCTCATCTAGTAAAGTCATTCAAGTCATGATGCCTAGACACGTTAATTTATGGACATCAAGCTAGATTCCTCATTGGTTGAGCACCAAAATGAACAAAGACCAAAATTTTTTTTGATGAAAATAATTTATTCAAACAAATTTAAATTTAAAAAACACGATTGTTCCAAAATATTAAAGAAAGTAAAATTGAAAAGCAACATTCAAGTTAAGGAAGGTTCGTTGAGTTTAAGCTTCTTTTCCTTTCACATCTTCAATGTTTCTATCTTGAAAGGATGATAAAACAAAATCTTCTTCCAATCCTTTTCCCACCATGAAGGTTGCCGGTGGAGGTACTCTATTAAACCTTGGTAATAGATTGTCTTTGGTGTTGGACTTATCCGGCTCGGGTAGCTTACCACTATCAATCAAATCTTAGATCTCATGCCTTAGATGAGCACATTTATCTGTTTCATGCCCTCGTATTTGATGAAATTGACAGAAGGCCTCAGCATTGAAGTTTGGTGTCAGTGGATTATGTAATGGTCGAGGAGCTAATGATTGCAACAACCCTTTCTTTTGTAGCTTGCTAAAAATCCAAGATAGAGGTTTCCCCAATTCTGAAAACTACCTCATTCCTCCTTGACCAGTGGCATTAACATCAACTTCTTTTTGTGTGCTTTGATTGCCCGACCGGTAATTCCCTTTCTCCTTCCTTTTTATTGAAAAATGATTCTTCTCCCTTTCCCACTCTTCAATTTGTAGACCAGCTTGGAGAAGATCTTTGAAGTCCCTTATAAGGGTGTGAGACACCTTTCACGGAGGTTGGACATGATGCCTCTCACAATCATCCTTATTTGATAAGATTCATCGGGCCTTTTCTTGAGCAAAGCAGCCTTATTCCTCCACCTTTTCACATAGTCCACAAAATTCTCATTTGGCCTTTGTCTAATGGACTCAACTTCCATTAAGGTAACTTCCAACTCGACATTATACCCATATTGCTGAATGAAAGCCTTGTACAACATGTTCCAATCTTTTTGAGTACTTTCCTCTAAGGTGTTGAACCAATTTTGGACAACAGGGTCTAATGAGAGCATAAAGTACCTTAGAGTTTGAGCCTTAGTAGCTCGGGCAGACTGCATAGCAGTGATGTACTGCTTCACATGGAGATGAGGATTTCCTGTTTCATCGAACTTTGCAAAAGATGGCATCTTAAACTTGTACGAAACTTCTTCATCTAGCTCAAATAATTTGTCAATCTCAGACATCTCTTCGATTTTTAGTTTCTTCTCAAATTTCTTTTCTAAATCAGAATCATCTCCTCAACATCGGATGTCTCGGTCTTTTTAATAGTTGCCTTCTCAACAATCTTTGGCTCCTTTTTGTCTTGAGGATCTTGGTAGTATTGAGCCCAATCATCATCATCAATGATCACCGTATCATCATCAAAAGCTACTTCACCAATTTTAGCCTTCCCATTGTCTCAGCTAGGGCCTCTTTTATTTCTTCCATCTTGGCATTGAGGGCATCATCCACCATTCTTTGAATTTGTTTGGGCTCTATTGCTTTTGGTGAGCAAGTGATTGAGTCATTGCTAGCTTCTTCGCTTCCGGCGTAAGTCAGATTGTCGTAAGCTTTTGAACTATCGTAATCCAGGGCTGTGACCCAAAAAGGATCAATGATATGAGATGCAAATGTATGCATGTATGCACAAATAATTAACAAACAAGGACAAATAGGACGTTCCTTCTAACCTTATAACATCCACACACGAATGACGAGTCTCTTTTCCTAGGTATATAGTTAACAAAATACTAACATGGGGAACCTTGTTTTTGAATATTTCTCTCAGACGTTTCAACCAATAGTTATATTTTCAAAAATGGAAATCAGTTCATAATAATTCCCATTAATTAGGTTTTAATCCATTTAACCAACTATAGTAGCTTTTATGCTATATTGGATTAAAACTAAATTAAGAGGTTTATTATAAATAAATTTCTCACTTGAAAAAGTAACTAATGATTCATGCCAAAAATAAGCCCATGATTAATTACTCTTAATATAAACTAGGCTCACAATTGATTTTTGGTATTTCGTAATTGACCTAAATATTTTGCAAGCTCTTTGTAAGAAAAGGATAAAAATAATTTTGTTTCTAAGCCCATTGTAAAAAGATTTTAGAAAAAATGGATTTTGGGCTTAGTATTTGGGTTATGAGCAAAAGAATTTTTGATTTGTTTTTAGAAAAGTTTTATATCCAAAGACCATCTTGAAATGTTTTGAAGATAGCTTTGGTCCTTTGGATTTTTAAAAAATTTATTTGAGCTTGCAAATGTACTTGGGTCATATTAGAAAAAGAACAAACCAAATAAGCCATGATTTAAGCCAAGATAAATTAACCATAGTCAAACAACATGCATTTGGGGTAAAACCTAAGGAAAGTAACTAGGCCAATTACATGAGCTTTAGTCTTTGGGTTAAAAGGCTTAGGTTCCCATAGCAAGTATATACCAAATGGTACGAGGCTATGAGTGGTTATGCCGTGCTCGATCTCCACACCTTGAGTGAAAGTATGGTATCCCTTATATAACACAACACGGGTAACACGGGCGTTCTAACTCATGCACACGATGCAATCTAATATGATGCAATGGATAATATCATTATAAGAAAGAATAGTATAATATAAAGGCCAACGGAATCAACTTCTCTTGTCCCTAGTGGAGTCGCCACTGTGAGCAGGGATTTTCGCCCCCACTCCTGGTGGAATGGTTCTTGCGACTTCGAAACTATTTAGGCTCGAGGCCTTAGAGAACACGGACCTAAGTCTAGAGAAAATTGAGTCGCCACCTGGACAGGCCGGGAAAAATAAAGAGGTGGATGACTCGATTCCTAAGGAATCCCCAACCCCCTAATGGGTTCAAAAAGTTAGGTACGTGTGGGGAAGGTGAGAAATGACCCAGCACCCCCACAACGCCCAATTCATTGGAACCGACCTCCTTATAGGTCTTAATATTATAAAATTCTTAAATATAACAATATTATCCATATTACACGCAACAATTGAAATAAAACATCGATATATTAAAAATCAAAAGAATGTCCAAGCAAATCAAATAAATGGACACCCATCTGAAGATGGAAACATGCCCTTACATCCTCCATGTCTAAACTAATAGGACACCCACCAAAAGGTAGAAACATGTCCCTTACATTGGTCTAAAATATAAAAGTTATTTAAATGATATTTAACTAATGAGGTACCCACAAAGTGGAAACATACCTCTTACAACATTTGAAAATCAAAATAAATCGATAGAAATAAATAACCATTCATCATAAATCATTACCAAAGATATTAAACATCAATCAAAATATAATAAGCATTCATCCATGATAAACTAAATAAATTAAGCATTGAAATTAAATAAATCAACAAAGCATTAAAAATAAAGTAAAGCATATAATAGACTACATAATCAAATCTAAAATTAAATAAAGCAATAAATATATAATTTAGGATTCGCATCTTAAAATAGGATTTTAGAATTTTAGTTACTAAATTAGGGCTTTGGAAAAAAGAAAGTTAAATACGCAGACTCATAATACACAAATAAATATTGACCCCTTCGACGAGCCCATACGGCAGTCCTGCTAGCCGGTTAGAAAGTCAAGGGGGCAGTGCCCCTTGCTGGGTCGGGGGTAGCGCCCCAAAAAATTTTGAAAATTGGCTTCTAGGATTATAGGTTTTGGTGTTGAAAATTAAGATTTTAGGGTTTAGAATTTAGAAAATAGGGTTTTTGGAATTTTGAGTAACTAATATTATTTTTTAAATGAATCATGCTACTGGACGTTTTAAAGATTTATGGTTTTGGATGTTTTATGAAAATAATGCTACTGTGATTTAAAATAAATTGGTTTGGTAACAGATTGTTATTTTGGTTTTACTATCTTGGATTTGAATGTTTAGGTTTATAAGGTTTTAAGGATTAGGGTTAGGGTTTAGGAAAACTAGGGTTTATGGTTTTGGTTTTGAGGGAATTAGGGTTTTTAGTGTTTCGAAAAATATGTTTGGTTTTAGAATTTGGAAAAACAATTTACAATTTTATGAGTTTTATGAAGCTTTATGTGATTTTTAGAAACTGTAAAGTGAGTTTGAGTTTGGATATTTAACAAAACATTTGGAATTTTGGAAAAGAATTAGAAAAAAACTAGTTTAGAGTTTTATGGTATTTTTTGGAAACTAACAAAACGATTTAAGGTTTATAGAAACAGAAAAGATATTTTTTAGGGTTTTTGGAAAGAAAAGGATTCAATTTAGAGTTTTGGAAAATTGAAAAGCAGATTAGTGTTTTGGTAAATTAATGAAATGATTTTAAGGTTTTGAAAAGTTGGAAAGTAGATTAGGGTTTTAAGATTTTGAAGAAACAGAAATAACAATTTTAATATTTTTGGAAAACAAAGAAACAAATTAAGGTTTTTAGAATCAAAAGAAACAATTGGATGATTGAAGCTACTGTAAGGAAAAAAGAGATTAGATATTCATACCTTCGTTTGTTGGTTTCACCAAAAATTGCTTCTTGGATGAACAAGAACAAAGGCAAGATGGCTGCCTTTGATGGATTGATTGTTTGGTTGCTTATTCTTCTCTCAAAAAGTCCGATTGATTTCACTGCCAAAGGTTTCTCCTGGTCCGATCGATTCAAAGTTTTCTCAGTTCCCCCTTCCTTGTGTTGTTTTAAGTCTTATATATAGAAAGTTTCAATGATTCATTCAACTTGTTTACGAAATTTATCATTAATTAGGAAAGAAAACCGAAACCAAATAGAATTTGGTTTTGGAAAATATTGCATCGGAAAAATTTCGCTGGCAAAAAAAAAACTGCTGCGGAAAAATTTCGCTGGCAAAAAAAAATTGCTGCAAGCTGCTGCGAGCGCTGGCGAAAATAAATTACTGGGCGGGGCTGCGGGCCATTTCGCCAGTAGGATTTTCCTGCCAGCGAAATGGCCCAAGGCCATTTCGTCCAACCTTTTCGGCGATGAAATTTTTCGTCGCTGATTTTTATTTTTATTTGTTTATTATTATTATTTGTTTATTAATTACTAAAACAAATATTATTTAATTAAGATAACACAAAAATTATTTTGGACTAATAAAAATATATTGGATCAGACTAGATAAAAAATTAAGGGTCTACAGTATCCCTTATATAACTTAGCACGGGTAACACGAGCATCTTAACTCATGCACACAATGCAAACTAAGATGATATAATGGATAATATCATAATGTAGACCTTTAATTTTTTATCCAGTCCAATTTGATATTTTTAAACAGTCCAAAATAAATTTTGTGGTATTTTAATTAAATAATATTTATTACTTATAATATTTATTTTTAATAAAAATAAAAAAGTAATAATAAAAAGGATAAAATAAATAAATAAAAATCGACGACGGAAGAATCAACAACGAAAATTTTTCGTCGCTGGCGACGAATTGGCCACAAGCCAATTCGCCGCAGATTTTTCCTACTGCGAAATGGCAGCAGGCCAATTTGCTGCAGGAAAATCCTGCAGCGAATTGGCTAGCCCGTGCCCAGCGCCCGCAGAACTTCTTCACCAGCACACTTTCGCACGCCCGGCCCGCATACGGTTTTGCCAAAACCCTATTCTACTTGATTTTTAATTTTATTTCCTAAAAAGTTTTTATTTCCTTAGCCAATTAGTATTAGGTTTTTTATTTTTTCTTATAAATACCACATTAAAGACACATAATTAAGGATTTGAAATTTTTTATTGGACTTTGGACTTTTGGATTTTTTCGGCCAAAAAAGAGAACCTTGAAGGAGCAAGAGGCAGTGAGCAAGCAACAACAAATCATCAAAGGCAGCCTACACTGTCTTTATTATTGTTCAACCAGAATTTAAAGATTGTGGTGGAACCAACAACGGAGATTTTAATCTCTATTTCTTTGCTTATGTTTACAGTAGCTTCATCATGCAATTTGATAAATTATTTAAACATGCATGTTTTTGTTATTTGATCAATTATTCTACTTACTATCCACAATTTATTTAAAACCCTAAAAAGCATTTTTCTAAAATTCTAATGCCTTATTACCCGTAAAACATATTTTTGAAAACTATAACCATAATTACACTTTTCTAAAACCACAAAAACAGAAATCTAATTTCTTAAACTCTAAGTTATTCAAACCCTAAATCTTAATTAATTCTGTTTTTAAATCTTCACAGTAGCTTGTTCCATTAAATCACCATAGCATTAGATTATTCAAATAATATTTTAAACGTCCAGTAGTCATATTACAAATAAGTATTTATCAAAAAATCCATGTTAAAGTGGTCTTAAAGTTTTTATAATAATCATGTTTTAAAAAAAACCCTAACTCCAGTAAACTCTAAGACCCAAACCCTAATTTTCCTTGTAATTCCTAAAACCCCAAAATAGTTTTACAATTATCAAAACCCTAAATTATTTTCTAAAATTCTAAGATTCAAAATTGCTTTCTTAAATCCTAATCTGTTTTCCAAATATCCAGTAACCCCAAAAATTAACTTTCAAACCTTAGATCCCAAATTCTTATGCTCTTCTTCCAGAACCATAAATTATTCTTGAAACAAACCCTAAAGTGCTTTATTTTTCAAAAAATTCTAAATCATTTTTTTCGAACCCTAAATTCTTTAAAATTCTAAATGCCAAAACCTTAATTCCTCAAAGCCAAAATTTAGAAATCATAATTTATTAAACCAACACCCAGTACTCTTAGTAACCTAAAGCCATAACCAAAACCCTATTTCCTCAAACTTTAAATTCTAGAACCCTAATTTCTTAAATCCTAAATCATAAACCTTAACCTTGTTTATTTAATGGATTGAATTCTAATTTTATTTATTTGATTATTTAATTTGTTATATGTTAATGAGGAATGATTTATTTTATTTTATGAATGTTTTGCTTTTATTTATAATTAGATGATTGAATATTCTTTTATTTGTCTTAGTTTTAAAATTGTAAGAGGTATGTTTCCACTTTGTGGGTACCTCATTAGTTAAACATCATATAATTTATTTTATTTTAAAGTTTTTTGGACCAATGTAAAGGACACATTTTCACCTTTCGGTGGGTGTCCCATTTAGTTTTAGACATGGACTATGTAAGGACATGTTTTCATCCTCGGATGGGTATCCATTTATTTGTTTTGTTTGACTATTGCTTTGATTTTAATATAATGATGCTTTATTTTAATTGTCACATGTAATATGGATAATATTATTATATTTAAGAATTTTATAATATTAAGACTTGCAAAGGAGGTCGGTTCTAATGAACCGGGCATTGTGTGGGGGTGTTGGGCCGTTTCTCACCTTCCCCACACTACCCAACTTTTCAAACCCATTAAGCGATTGGAGATTCCTTAAGAATCGAGTCATCCAACTCTTTTTTCCCGGCCCGTCCGGGTGGTGACTCCATTTTCTCCTAGCTTAGGCTCGTGTTCTCTAAGGCCCCGAGCCTAAACAGTGCCGAAGACGCAAGAACCATTCCACCGGAAGTGGGGGCGACAATCCCCACTCACAGTGGCAACTCCATTGGGGACAAGAGAAGTTGATTCCATTGGTCTTTTTATTATTCTATTCTTTCTTATCATGATATTATCTATTGCATCATATTAGATTGCATTGTGTGCATGAGTTAGGACGTCCGTGTTACCCGTGTTGTGTTATGTAAGCGATACCATACTTTCACTCAAGGTATGGAGATCAAGCATGGCATAACCACTCATATCCTTGTACCTTTTAGGTATATACTTGCTATGGGAACTTAAGCCTTTCAACCCAAAGACTAAAGCTCATGTAATTGGCCTAGTTACTTTCCTTAGTTTTTCACCCCAAATGCTTGTTGTTTGACTATAGTTAATTTATCTTGGCTCAAATCATGGCTTATTTGATTTGTTTTTTTTTTCTAATATAGCCAAAGTACATTGTAAGCTCACAATATATTTTTCTTTAAAGTTCAAAAGACCAAAGCTATTTTTAAAACTTTTCAAGATGGTCTTTGGAAATAAAACTTTTCTAAAAAATAAGTCAAAAATTCTTTTCTCATGACCAAAATACAAAGCCCAAAATCTATTTTTTCTAAAATCTTCTTACAATGGGCTTATAAACAAAATTATTTTCATAATCTTTTAAAAGAGCTTATGAATATATAGGTCAGTTATGGAAATACCAAAAATCAATTGTGAGCCTATTTTATACTAAGAATGTAACATCCTAAAATTTTTGAAAATTTCTAATTTTTAGAAAATTTGATAAAATAAATTATAATTTAAAAGGATAAATTAAATTAATGGTTTTAAATGAAAAATGAAGGGATTTTAAATGAAAAAGAGGAATATATATGTGATATATATGCAAAATATACATAACATATATAAAAGTCAACACTTTTTAAAAGAAAATGGTATTTTGGTAATTAAATATTATAAATTCAAAATTAATAAAATAATTCAAAAATAAATTATTTTTTAATGGAAGAGGGAAATTAGGACTTTTAATTTATTAAAAAAATAATTAAATATTAAATTATTTTAATATATATATATATATATACGTGGTTAAAAAAAAGATGAAAGGAAAAGAATATAAAAGTCTTCCTCTTCTTCTTCTTCTTCTTCTTCTTCTTCTTCAAGGACGTGTTTTCCATGGGAGTTTGAAGACCAAAGATTTTGATTCTTCCGTACTCCATAAATTGAAGGAATTAACAAGTTTCAAGTGGATTTTTGGTGATTTCCACCAAAATTAGTTAAGTTTCCATCTCTTTTCTTTGAATTCCATGGAAGATGAGATTATGTGAGTTTTGAGATTTTGATGTAGTATGTTATAATTGTTGGAATTGGTGTGTATGATGTTATTTTGGGTAGTTAAAAATGATTCTAAGGTTAGATTGAAGAGATGATGGAGTTTGGTTAAAGAATGGTGAAGAGAGAGAATTTAGGATTATGGATTTTTGGTGATTTGAAAACATGAACTTTAATTGTGTAAATTGGTTCCAAATGAGTTGTTTTGATTCATAAACAAGTATTTTAAAGTCAAATATTTGATTTGGTGGTGTTGGGTTGGAGTTTGAGAATGGAAGTGGAGATTTAGGTTTTTGGAAAAGTGATTTTCCAAAGTGGTTGAATTGTGTGATTTTATTTGTTTAAGCATGTTGTTTAGTGTTAAAAGTGACGAATATAAGCTTGGAAAGAGTAATGGATTGTGTTGGAATGGAAACCTTCAATGGGGGAAGGTTGTACCATTTTTAAGATTTTATGTATAAGAGTGTATTTTTATAATGTAAATGATTTAAATGTATTAAAATATATTTTTAATAATATAAATAAACTTAAAACGCTAATTTAATTGTAGTAGAATGGAATTCTATTATTGAATAAGGAAATGCTAAATTTTTGGAAATTTATAGGAGTGATGTGTAATTATGGTTTAATGTTGGAAATGCCATTAAATGTGATACTAAATGATTATTTGTTATCACTTTTGGTTTAGGCGTTGAGGGAGGTTGATTTGCTTCATCCAAGTGGTGAAGGGCAAGTTAGAAAGATTGGATTGAAGGTTGTTTTTAGCTTGCTTTAGGTTGCTAGTGGAGGTATGTATAAACTTTGAATATATTGTTTATATTTGCATGACATTTGGGCTTAACACATTTTGGTTGAAAAATGTGTTAAGCTACTTGGTTCATTAATTGTGTATGAATAATATGCTATGACATTTGTAATGTCATATATGTGTTAAATGTATTGTGAAAAGCCATTGATAATGGCTAATTTGTGTAACATGTGAAATATGCATATTATTTGAAAATACCCAAAGTAATTGGGTAATGTGTTGTGAATGCAAAAATGAGATATGTGTAATAATGAAATGAATTGATATTGATAAAAATGAGAAAAGTGAGAAAAATGAGAAAGATGTGAAAAGTGAGAAAAGTGAGAAAAAAAAAGTGAAAATAAGGCAATGTGCCTAGATTGAATATGTAAAAATGAGAAAGAGATTTATAATGAGAATTATGAATAAATTGTGTGCCTAGTATGTTATTCAATTTTCAGAGTTCTGGGTTTGGCGGCATGTCTATGATTACCTACGGGCTAAACACTGGAATGGTGAAAAGACTGGGTTGTAAGCTAGGCCAGCTAATAAATATGATATTTTTGGGGTGAAAAGACTGGGTCGTAAGCCTCAAAAACTGTAGCTGTCTAGCCGGGTTGAGGAGCAAGATACCGGGGCGTAAGGGTCTAGCCGGGTTGAGGTCCAAGAGACTGGGGCTGTTACATTATCCATGGATATATAAATTGCCTATGGGGCTAGACACATGATGTCATTATGGACCAAAGCAGTAACTTTGAAATTTGAATAACATATTAGATCCTTTTTGGGCCCATGCTTGTCTTTGTTTTAATGTGAATTATGAATTATGATACAATTGAGTAATATAAAGTTATGAGTTGTGCTTATGAAATATTTAAAAAATATAAGAAAGTGGATTGATGTGACATCTATATGCATTCTGCATTTGGTATTGCATTGAGTTATATGGTTATTATCAAAGTTTGTACCACTAGGCTTCGGCTTAGCGCGATTGTTTCCATCGTGCAGGTGACAGGGTAGACCCAGCTGAGCCAGAGAGTTCCTCTAGACCAGGTCGGGTCTAGACTTGTAGTTAAACTTGTTGAGTTGCTATCGAGATCAGAAACACTACCAACAGCATGTATATATTTTTATGTTATTGTACATTTTGAGTTTTATGCATAATATATTATGTTTTGGATTTTACGTATTGTATATTATAAAGAATGTTTGGGTCAATGTATTTGAAATGGGAGAGTAAGTGTGTTTTAAATTATATATATCTATATATATAAATGTTTGAGAAACTTGGTGAAATTGAGAAGCATGGTTGAGATGGTGGATTGGAGGTTATTTGGGAGTGTTTTCTTTTTGCAGGTTGAGTAATTGCTAAATTTTGGGATGTCCAAAATATAGACAAAACTCTGGCGAATTTTTTCAGAGATATATATATATATTATTTATTTTGGGTTCTTATAACAAGTAAATAATATTTATATTCTATTTAATTTTTATGTATTTAGAATTTGAATTTTTAAATTGGAAATGTGAAAAAAAAATTTAGTAAACCAGTCTGTGACATTTTTGTACCGTATATGCGTATTTTACATATGCTGAAAATATGTATTGTACGTATATAGGATACAAGGGTGTTACATTTATTTTGGTATTAGAGCCTAGGTTTGAGGTTCTTGACCTAGGTGGGATGATAGAGAAAGAAAATGAGGGATTAAAAAAATAGTTTTTAATTGTAATACATGCTTTGGCACTGGCAGTTTCTAATATCTGATATAGTATTTTCTGCTTTGTTTGCAGATATAGGTAGTTATGGCTTCTCGGCCGCATCAGGCTGCTGAGGGTAGTGCAGAGAGTGTGGCTCCAAATGAGGGTAGAGATGGAGCTAGAGTTGTATTTGCTGGTGAGGCGTCTATTTCTGTGCCTGTGAGACCAATAGCTGATGAGGTTCCGCCTGGCTGGGAATGGCATATGGTAGAGTTGTTGAGGCAGGCTCCAGTTCCCTAGTCGCCACAGCTACAGCCGCAGCCGTAGTTGCCGATGAGGTAGTATGATAAACTGAGAAAGTATGGGACTGAGGACTTTGTTGGTACTACAGATCCTGCTATAGTAGAGCAGTGGCTAGACCATGTTCAGAGGATATTTATTCAGTTACAGGCTAGTCCAGAAGAGAAGTTTGATTATGCCATATCTTTTCTGCAGAGAGATGCATATGATTAGTGGAAGACGGTTCCACATGCTCTGGATGATCCACCAATCCTGACCTATGATGATTTCCTGCGGGAATTTGAGCAGAAGTATACTCTGAGAGAGTATAAAGTTGCAAAGAAGATGGAGTTCCTGAGTCTGAGATAGGATACTAGGACAGTGACCGAGTATGAGATCGAGTTTATCTGGTTGAGTCACTATGCTGGTGGGATCATTTCTGACGAGTTTGACAGGAGTAGGAGGTTTGAGGAGGGACTGAGACCCTTTATCATGTGCATCATCGCAGGCTCTCAGTATCAGGATTTCTCCTAGTTAGTTGCAGCTTCCAGGAGTGTTGAGAGGGTGTAGAGTCTTGCAGCAGCTGCCGGAGTTGAGGAGACCAGAGTTAGGAGACCCCAGAGTGAGGTAGGGTCTTCATCAGTGAAGAGAGGCCGAAAGGGACATTTTTAGAGGTTTAGTAGGAGTCAGGGGTAGTTTGGCAGGTCAGTTCAACAACAGAGACCTGCAGTTTTAGTGGCTAGTACTCCGACTCTAGTAGCTCAGAGACCTAGTCCACCTACTTGCGTTCACTGTGGTAGAGTACACGGAGGTTTCTGCTAGTGGAGAGGTGCTTTGGGAGTGTGTTTTAGATGTGGTTCGTCAGACCATTTTATCAGAGATTGTCCCGAGCCACCAGAGGTTAGGCAGGCAGATACTGCATTTTCTCGACCCAGTGTCAGAGGGGGTTGTGGTGGAAAAGGTTTTAGTAAAGATGGTCAACTTGGGTTTAGTCAGAGAGGAGGCTCTACATCTGGAGGCAGTAGGCCAAATGAGGCTAGGCCATCTCAGCAGGTTTATGTGATGCAGAGGCAGCCGAATGCTTCAGTCATCATTGCAGGTACATTTTCTTTATTTGGTATTTCAGTCCTTTCTCTCTTAGATCCTGGATCTACGCATTCATACATAAGTGCATCCATCTTGCATGTGAATGAATTGCATTATGAGTCCCTAGGATTTGATGTCTTGGTGAGTAGGTGCACTGAGATAGTCCATTTGTTGTTCGAGATGAGGAGTTTCTCAGTGACATGATTGAGATGCCTTTCAGGGAATATGATATGATTTTGGGCATGGATTGGATATCCAAGCATGGGGCTATGGTAGACTGTCAGAAGAAATGTGTTATTTTGAGAACACGGGATGGCAGGGATGTTATAGTATCTAGTGAGTAGAGGTATCTTTCATCCATGTTCGTTTTAGCTGTTTTAGCTGGGAGGATGATTCGGAAGGGATGTGAGGCTTATCTTGCTCATGTTGTAGATACTAGAGTAGTGGGATCCCTGCTTGAAAGTATACCCACAGTTGCCGAGTTTCCATATGTTTTCCCTGATGAGTTGCCAGGGGTACCTCCTGAGAGAGAAGTGAAGTTTGGTATCGATTTGATGTCTGGTACCACTTCTATCTCTATCACCCCTTATCGGATGGCTCCTGCTGAGTTGAGAGAGTTGAAGGTACAGTTGCAAGAGTTATTGGATAAAGGGTTTATCCGCCCTAGTGTGTCTCCGTGGGGAGTGCCTGTGTTGTTTGTGAAGAAGAAGGATGGCACCATGAGATTGTGTATTGATTATAGGCAGTTAAATAAGGTGACCTTCAAGAAAAAGTATCCTTTGCCTTAGATAGATAATCTCTTTGATCAGTTGAAGGGAGCAACAATATTCTCTAAGATTGTTCTAAGATCAGGGTACCATCAGTTGAGAGTCAGACATGCAGATGTACCCAAGATAGCTTTTTGTATGAGGTATGGGCATTATGAGTTCCTGGTGATGCCCTTTGGATTGACAAATGCACCAGCAACTTTTATGGATTTGATGAACAGAGTATTCAGACCATATTTAGATCAGTTTATGGTGGTCTTCATTGATGACATCTTGATGTATTTGTGTAATGAGGAGGATCATGATAGGCATTTGCGGATCGTATTGCAGACTCTGAGAGAGAAGCAGTTGTATGCTAAGCTGTCTAAGTGTGTGTTCTAGCTCAATTAGGTAGCGTTTCTTGGTCATGTGGTTTCAGCAGAGGGTATTAGAGCTGATTCGAGTAAAATTGAGGCTATCTTGAAGTGGAGTCCACCGAAGACTGTGACAAAGGTTAGAAGTTTTCTGGGATTGGCAGGCTATTATCATCGATTTGTGAAGGGTTTTTCTATAATAGCTACACCACTCACCAGATTACTTCGAAAAGGAGTTAAATTTGTGTGGACAGATCGGTGTCAGGCGAGTTTTGAGCAGCTGAGGGAGATGTTGACTCAAGCTCCTGTCCTTACTCTGCCTGTGGAAGGTAAACCATATGTGATATACAGTGATGCTTCACACAGTGGTTTAGGTTGTGTTCTGATGGAGGAGGGTAGAGTCATTGCTTATGCCTCTCGATAGTTGAAACCACATGTGCTAAATTATCCGACACATGATTTGGAGTTGGCAGCCATAGTTTTTGCCTTGAAGATTTGTCGGCATTACTTATATGGGGAAAAGTGTTTCATTTATATGGATCACAAGAGTTTGAAATACCTGGGTGTTTAGAGAGAGCTGAATCTTCGACAGAGACGGTGGTTAGAGTTGATTAAAGACTACGATTGCTTGATTGATTATCATCCTGGTAAGGCAAATGTTATTGCTGATGCCATGAGTCAAAAGTCTTTGGCAGGTTTGACTGCTTATTCACTCTCGTTGCTTGTTAAGTTGAGAGCATTGCATGCTAGATTTGAATCTTCTGATGATGGTGCTCTGATGGCTCAGTTGCAGTTAAGGCTAGTCTTGTTGGATCATATTAGGGAGGCTCAGTTGGCAGATGAGAGAATTCAAAAAACTATGTTGGATTGTCAGAAGGGGGAGAGTCGAGACTTTTATCTAAGGGATGATGGCAGTTTATGGTACAGAGATAGATTGTGTATTCCTGATGATGCAGAATTGAAAAGAATGATATTAGAGGAAGCACATCAGTCACTTTTTGCTATGCACCCTGGGAGTACCAAGATGTATCAGGAGTTGAAGCGACATTATTGGTGGTCAGGTATGAAGAGGGACATAGCAGAGTTTGTATCCAGATGTCTCACTTGGCAGAAAGTGAAGGCTGAGCACCAAGTTCCTTCAGGGTTGCTCCAACCTTTATCAGTGCCAAAGTGGAAATGGGAGCGAGTGACAATGGATTTTGTGACTGGACTATCTTTGACTCAGAAAAAGCATGATGCAATCTGGGTGATAGTTGATCGGATGACAAAGACAACTCATTTTCTTCCAGTTCAGATGGATTATTCTCTTGAGAGTTTCGCTGAGCTGTATATCAATGAGATAGCCAGGTTGCATGGAGTCCTAGTTTCTTTGGTGTCGAATCGAGATCCCCGGTTTACTTTGAGGTTTTGGAAGAGTTTGCATGATGCTTTGGATTCTCGATTGCATTTTAGTACTGCTTTCCATCCTCAGACAGATGGACAGTCAGAGAGAGTGATACAGATTTTGGAGGATATGTTGAGGAGCTACATCATTAATTTTACTGGGAATTGGGATATATATTTTTCCATTAATTGAGTTTGCTTATAACAACAGTCATCAGTCGTGTAACACCCCCACATCCAATGCACACATACTACAACTACAACCATGTAGCATAAGTGCACCAAACATAGGGATGCTACGGTTTTCTTCAACATTCAAAACATTTAAATAGATACAATACTATTATCATTATATAATATAGAAAAGTAGATCATTTACTTTTAAAATAAAACACATTAGATATATATATACATACATATAGTTATTTCACAGCGGAAGTCATAAAATATTTACATATTTGAAAACACTTAATTCCATATTTACAAATATACAAATATGTACATTTAATCAATACTTTACAAAATATAAAAAGAGTTATACATGATTGGCAAATCTCCTTTGATCTTTAAGTCTCCAAAAATCAACTCTTCACTGTCTACTCTCACTCGGTTTCGAAGAGCTCTCGGGTTCGATTCTAACAGTTCTATCACCTGCGCGATTAAACACTATCGCGCTAAGCCAAGGGCTTAGTAAGATAATCATGCTAATGATATGACTTCGTGCAATGCAATGTCATTTCTCAAACCATAATATATATGTAACATCATATATGCAAAATTTACAATATACTTTCACATTACATATCACATTTTATTATCTTTTCATATACCTCATTAGTATTCATTTAATCATCAATACAAAGCAAAACAAACATCATTCATGACTCACATTAACCATAGACAAGCATGGGCCCAAGACACACTAATATGCCATTCAATTTTCAGAGTTAATGTTTTGGTTCTATCATCACATTTATCAATATCAATATCATAGACCCAACTAGGCTTCAAGGATTAAGTTCAACCAAGCTTCAAGGGGAGCAAAGCATGCTAAGCTTCTACCCAACTTGGCTTCAAGAACTAACCCAACCTAGCTTCAAGGGTGGTAACATCTCAATTAGGCTTCAAGGATTCAATCCAACCTAACTTCAAGAGATTGTTACTATCATTAGGCATGCCACCAATAACATACTCTGAAAATGGAATAACACATTAGCCACACAATTCATTTTCATATCAATTATCATTTCCATTCTCAATTCTCATCAACATTTAGGCAAACATGCCTTCATTCTCTCAATAATATCATCATAGCCAATAACAATGGCCTCACCTTTCATTTCACAATATAACACTTCATTAATCAAGTGTATACTTATCTCATCCATGATCACATTATATCTCATATAGCATCATTCATCATATCTTATTTGAATTATCATTTCATCTTTGATACAACATTTCAAGGTACATTACTCATAAAATACAATACCTTTCACAATGCATAACATAACCTTGTTTAAATCTCAACAATGCAATTAGGGCAAAGAACAACTTATATGATTCATAGCTTTAGGATCTTCCATATGCATTTGATTAGTTCATTCATTGATTCAAGTGTGTTTAAAGTGTTTTAGGGTTAGGTTTAAGAACCAACCCACCTTTGAAGAACCAAAACAATGCAAAAAGAACAAAGAAACAAAACCCTAACCAACTCATTTGATGGACACGGGCAGCACACATGAGGGACACGGCCAAGCTTGTGGCCGTGTCTCTCAATTCAACTTTGGCAGTAGCAAACACGGCTTAGGGACACGGCCGTGTCTCTTCAACCAAAACCCACAGCAGCTCACACGGCTTGGGAACACGGCTGTGTCACCCAAAAATTAATCCAACACGTCCAAAATCATATGACTTGGCCGTGTCTCCCAAAACCAAAACCCTACTTCTAACCAACTCTCTTCCAAATGCATTAAAACTCAATATACATCATACCACATGCTTCAAATGAACATCATCAATGTTCTAAACATATATTCATTACAATAATCACTTTAAAACACATTAATATCACAATTAAACAAACACCATCTCAAAACCCTAATTAATCACCATCCTTTTTCATCTTTCAAAAACAACATCCATTTAAACATACAATCTTTACAATCAACCCAACACTAATTCCATCTTTTAACTTACAATCAATTTTAACACTTAAAAACATAACACAAACTCATCTCATCATCACACCAACAAAACCTAATTCCTTTCTCACACCACTTCAAAAGAATTGAAGACATTAAAGAGAAGATCTTACCTTATATGAAGAAATTCCACCAATCTTTCACCAAATCTCTCAATTCCTTCATCAATTTGAGTATAGCATCAAGAACACTTCTCTTTCCCTTTGTCTTCTTCAATGGCCGGCACCAACATGAGAAGAAAAGAAAATGCACAAGTCAACCTCTCTTTCCTTCTTAATCTCCACCATGCATTTCATCCAAACAATTACCAAAATGCCCTCAAACATATAACTAACCTTTTGTCTTATATAAGCCCATATATGTAATTACACACTCAACAATAAAATATCTTCTTCCACTAACCAACACTTTGACTCTCCCTTTGACCATTTTATATGTTATATATATCACAATATACACAACATATAAACTTGGCTCTAAACCCTAAATTCTTTCCCAAAACACTTATACTTTTCTTTTCTCAAATTAGACCAACAATACAACAACAACAACAACAACAAGCAAAACTTCTAGGGCATAAATGAGGATATTACAATTCTCCCCCTCTAAAAAGAAATTTCGTCCTCGAAATTACCTGAAATCAATTCTGAAACAATTGAGGATATTGCTCTCGCATAGTCTGCTCACTTTCCCATGTTGCTTCTTCTTTTGCATGATTCTTCCAAAGAATCTTCACCAATGGTACTCTCTTGTTCCTCAATTCTTTCACTTCCCGTGCCAAGATAGCAACTGGTTCCTCTTCAAATGACAAGTCTGGGCTCACTTCAATAGATTCAAATGGCAACACATGAGATGGATCTGACCTGTACCTCCTCAACATAGATACATGGAACACATTATGAATACGATCCAACTCAGGTGGCAAAGCAAGTCTATACGCCACTGGCCCAACTCTTTCTAACACTTCATACGGTCCGATGAAACGAGGACTCAATTTTCCTTTTCGACCGAACCTCAAAATCTTCTTCCAAGGAGATACCTTCAAAAATACCTTATCCCCAACATCAAACTGAATGTCTCTCCTCTTCAGATCTGCATAGGACTTCTGTCGGTCTGAAGCTGCTTTTAACCTGCCCCGAATCAACTTCACTTTTTCTTCAGTTTCTTGAATCAAATCAGGCCCAATCAATTTATCATCACCAAGCTCACTCCAACACAGAGGTGTCCTACACCGTCTGCCATACAATGCCTCGAATGGGGCCATTTCGATGCTGGACTGGTGACTGTTATTATAAGCAAACTCCACAAGAGGTAAAAATCTATCCCAACTTCCAGTGAAATCAATGACACAGCTTCTCAACATATCCTCAATGATCTGTATCACCCTCTCAGACTGTCCATCCGTCTGTGGATGAAAAGCAGTACTGAAATGCAGTCGAGAACCCAAAGCACCATGCAAACTCTTCCAAAATCTCGAAGTAAACCTGGGATCTCGATCAGACACTAAAGAAGTTGGAACACCATGCAATCTCACAATCTCATGGATGTATAGCTCAGCCAACCTCTCCAAAGAGTAATCCATCCGAACTGGAAGGAAATGAGCTGTCTTAGTTAATCTATCCACAATCACCCATATGGCATCATGTCTCCTTTGTGTCAAAGGCAACCCAGACACAAAGTCCATTGTCACTCTTTCCCACTTCCACTCTGGCACTGACAACGGTTGAAGCAACCCAGTTGGAACTTGATGCTCTGCTTTAACCTTCTGACAAGTGAGACATTTTGATACAAACTCAGCAATGTCTCTCTTCAACCCAATCCACCAATAATGCTGTCTCAAATCATGATACATCTTCGTATTACCCGGATGCATAGCAAATAAAGACTGATGAGCTTCCTCTAAAATGATCCTCTTCAAGTCAGCATTATCGGGTACACACAATCTATTCTTAAACCATAGGCTCCCATCATTCTTCACAACAAAATCTCTAGTCTTTCCACTCTCACAATCTAAAACAATCTTCTGAATCTTCTTATCAGCTAACTGAGCCTCTTTGATCTGATCCAACAAAACAGGCTTCAATTGTAGCTGTGCCAATAATGCACCATCATCACAAGGTACAAAACTGGCACGCAATGCTCTCAACTCAACAAGCAACGAGAGCGAGTAAACTGTTAAACCAGCTAAAGACTTCCGACTTAAGGCATCAGCAACCACATTTGCTTTACCGGGATGATAATCTATCAAACAGTCGTAGTCTTTAATCAATTCTAACCATCTCCTCTGCCGAAGGTTGAGCTCTTTCTGAACACCCAAATACTTCAAACTCTTGTGATCAGTGTAAATGAAACATTTCTCCCCAAACAGATAATGGCGCCAAATCTTTAATGCAAAAACAATGGCAGCCAACTCCAAATCATGGGTAGGATAGTTAAGCTCATGCGGTTTCAACTGTCGAGATGCATAAGCTATAACTTTCCCTTCCTGCATCAATACACACCCCAAACCTCTATGTGAAGCATCACTGTAGATCACATAGGGTTGGCCTTCTACAGGTAAAGTGAGAACAGGCGCTTGAGTCAACAAATCTCTCAACTGTTCAAAGCTAGCCTGACACTGATCTGTCCACAAAAACCTCACTCCCTTACGAAGCAATCTGGTGAGTGGAGTAGCTATCAAGGAAAACCCTTTCACAAACCGCCGATAATAGCCTGCCAAACCCAGAAAACTTCTAACCTCTGTCACTGACTTGGGTGGACTCCAATTCAAAATGGCTTCAACTTTACTCGGATCAACTCTAATGCCTTCTGCTGAAACAATATGTCCGAGAAAAGCTACCTGATCCAACCAGAACTCACACTTCGACAATTTGGCAAATAGTTGCTTCTCTCTCAAAATCTGCAACACAATCCGCAGATGCAAATCATGTTCCTCTTCATTCCTCGAATACACCAGAATATCATCGATGAAGACCACTACAAACTGATCCAAATAGGGCCTAAACACCCTATTCATCAAATCCATAAAAGCTGCAGGTGCATTCGTCAGACCAAAAGGCATAACTAAAAATTCATAATGCCCATACCTGGTCCGAAATGCAGTCTTCGGAACATCTTCAGCTCTGACTCTCAGCTGATGGTACCCCGATCTCAGATCAATCTTAGAGAATACTGACGCTCCCTTCAACTGATCAAAGAGATCATCGATTCTAGGCAAAGGATACTTATTTTTAATGGTCACCTTGTTCAATTGCCTATAGTCGATGCACAACCTCATAGTACCATCCTTCTTCTTTACAAAGAGCACAGGAGCTCCCCAAGGAGAAACACTGGGGCGAATGAATCCTTTATCCAACAGCTCCTGTAATTGCACTTTCAACT
Organism: Garcia nutans; assembly: GCA_947685225.1. Classification (NCBI taxonomy): domain Eukaryota; kingdom Viridiplantae; phylum Streptophyta; class Magnoliopsida; order Malpighiales; family Euphorbiaceae; genus Garcia; species Garcia nutans. The sequence goes on from CANTUV010000044.1 coordinate 27,529,880, forward strand.
CCCTCAATTCTGCTGGTGCCATTCTGTAAGGAGTAATGGAGATAGGAGTGGTACCCGGCAACAGCTCGATACCGAACTCCACCTCTCTCTCAGGAGGCAATCCTGTCAACTCCTCTGGAAAAACATCAGGGAACTCTGCAACTGTGGCAATGCTATCAATAGGAGAACCCTTCACTCTAGTATCTACCACATGAGCAAGATAGGCTTCACACCCCTTCCTAATCAACCTCCGGGCTGCAACAGCTGAAACAAATAAGGAGGCTAACTGTTCCTGCTCATTAGATACTATCACCTCTCTCCCATCACCGGTTCTCAAAGAAACAATTTTCTTTTTACAATCCACCACAGCTCCATGTCGAGATAGCCAATCCATGCCTAAAATCACATCATATTCCTTAAATGGCATCTCAATCAAATCTCCAAGGAACTCCTCACCCTGCACCCTCACTGCACTATCCCGATGCACTTTACTCACAATCACACTATGCCCTAACGGATTTGTCACCAAAACATCAAATCCTAGGGACTCAGCATGCACATCAAACACAGGCAATACAGATGCACTAATATAAGAATGGGTGGAACCCGGATCAATCAAAGCAAGTACTGCAGTATCAAATAAAGAAAAAGTACCAGCTATGACCGCCGATGCATTCGGCTGCCTCTGCATAACATACATCCTCTGGGAAGAACCAACCTCCTCCGGTCTAGTCTCCCTGGATGCAGCACCACCTCTAGAACTGAACCCTGCTCTACCACCTCGGCTGGCACCTCTGCCTCCCCTCACACTGGCTCGAGAAGCGGCAGAATCAACTGACATCTGCCTCTGCCTCTCAGGGCAATCTCTCACAAAGTGATCCGGTGACCCACACCTGAAACATACCCCAGCAACACCAGCTTTCCAACATGGACCACCATGGGGCATCCCACAATGGATGCAAATAGGTAAGGTGGATCTCTGAACCATAGGGGTTGGAGCACTTGCCACTGAAGCTGCAGGTCTGAATCTTTGTCTCTGGAACTGCACTGATCTACCTGCTGGTCTCTGGCTCCTAATACTCCGAGGAACAAAGCTTCCTCTACCCCTCTTCACTGAAGAAGACCCTGCCTCAAACTGGGGCCTTCTCACCCTAACCTCATCCTCTGAAGCAGCTGCAATCACTTGAGCTCGCTCTACACTTCGAGCTGCTTCCACTAACTGGGAGAAATCATGATATCGAGATCCAGCCACTAAACACATGATCGAGGGCCTCAATCCCTCCTGAAATCGCCGGCATCTATCAATCTCATCAGCAATGATGCCCCCAGCATACTGACTCAGTCGAATAAACTCAACTTCATACTCAGTAACAGTCTTGTTATCTTGCTTCAAGCTCAAGAATTCCATCTTCTTCATATCCTTATACTCCCTAGGAGTATATTTCAACTTGAATTCTCTCAAGAAATCAGCATATGACAAAGTTGGTGGATCATCCATAGAATGTGGCACAGTCTTCCACCAATCGTAGGCATCCTTCTGTAGCAAAGATCTTGCATAGTCAAACTTTTCCTCAGGGGTGGCTTGTAACTGAATAAAGATCCTCTGAACTTTGTCAAGCCACTGTTCTGCCACAGCTGGATCAGTGGTACCAATAAAATCCTCAGCTCCATACTTCCTTAACTTGTCATAGTGCCTCACTAGCACCAAAGACTGAGGGGGTGGTGGCACTGGTTGTACTGGCGCTTGCCTGAAAGTCTCCATCATATGCACAAACCAAGCTGGTAGAACCTCCTCACCAGTTGGTCTCCCCGACCCAGAAGCAGGTGCCTCCCCAGCACTCTCAACTCTAACTCCCTCATCAGGAGCAACACTCTCCTCACTGCCCTCAACTGACTGTCTCAAATGAGAATCCATCAACACCTAATACTGCAAACACAACAGGACACACCTTATTAAAGATCAAAGATTGCCAATCCCAAACATGTATTTTCCTTCAAAAACTCACTTTTTAATTCAAAATATTCTTTTTATAACATATTACCTAGGTTGAGAATCTCAAACCTAGGCTCTGATACCAAAACAATTGTAACACCCCCACATCCAATGCACACATACTACAACTACAACCATGTAGCATAAGTGCACCAAACATAGGGATGCTACGGTTTTCTTCAACATTCAAAACATTTAAATAGATACAATACTATTATCATTATATAATATAGAAAAGTAGATCATTTACTTTTAAAATAAAACACATTAGATATATATATACATACATATAGTTATTTCACAGCGGAAGTCATAAAATATTTACATATTTGAAAACACTTAATTCCATATTTACAAATATACAAATATGTACATTTAATCAATACTTTACAAAATATAAAAAGAGTTATACATGATTGGCAAATCTCCTTTGATCTTTAAGTCTCCAAAAATCAACTCTTCACTGTCTACTCTCACTCGGTTTCGAAGAGCTCTCGGGTTCGATTCTAACAGTTCTATCACCTGCGCGATTAAACACTATCGCGCTAAGCCAAGGGCTTAGTAAGATAATCATGCTAATGATATGACTTCGTGCAATGCAATGTCATTTCTCAAACCATAATATATATGTAACATCATATATGCAAAATTTACAATATACTTTCACATTACATATCACATTTTATTATCTTTTCATATACCTCATTAGTATTCATTTAATCATCAATACAAAGCAAAACAAACATCATTCATGACTCACATTAACCATAGACAAGCATGGGCCCAAGACACACTAATATGCCATTCAATTTTCAGAGTTAATGTTTTGGTTCTATCATCACATTTATCAATATCAATATCATAGACCCAACTAGGCTTCAAGGATTAAGTTCAACCAAGCTTCAAGGGGAGCAAAGCATGCTAAGCTTCTACCCAACTTGGCTTCAAGAACTAACCCAACCTAGCTTCAAGGGTGGTAACATCTCAATTAGGCTTCAAGGATTCAATCCAACCTAACTTCAAGAGATTGTTACTATCATTAGGCATGCCACCAATAACATACTCTGAAAATGGAATAACACATTAGCCACACAATTCATTTTCATATCAATTATCATTTCCATTCTCAATTCTCATCAACATTTAGGCAAACATGCCTTCATTCTCTCAATAATATCATCATAGCCAATAACAATGGCCTCACCTTTCATTTCACAATATAACACTTCATTAATCAAGTGTATACTTATCTCATCCATGATCACATTATATCTCATATAGCATCATTCATCATATCTTATTTGAATTATCATTTCATCTTTGATACAACATTTCAAGGTACATTACTCATAAAATACAATACCTTTCACAATGCATAACATAACCTTGTTTAAATCTCAACAATGCAATTAGGGCAAAGAACAACTTATATGATTCATAGCTTTAGGATCTTCCATATGCATTTGATTAGTTCATTCATTGATTCAAGTGTGTTTAAAGTGTTTTAGGGTTAGGTTTAAGAACCAACCCACCTTTGAAGAACCAAAACAATGCAAAAAGAACAAAGAAACAAAACCCTAACCAACTCATTTGATGGACACGGGCAGCACACATGAGGGACACGGCCAAGCTTGTGGCCGTGTCTCTCAATTCAACTTTGGCAGTAGCAAACACGGCTTAGGGACACGGCCGTGTCTCTTCAACCAAAACCCACAGCAGCTCACACGGCTTGGGAACACGGCTGTGTCACCCAAAAATTAATCCAACACGTCCAAAATCATATGACTTGGCCGTGTCTCCCAAAACCAAAACCCTACTTCTAACCAACTCTCTTCCAAATGCATTAAAACTCAATATACATCATACCACATGCTTCAAATGAACATCATCAATGTTCTAAACATATATTCATTACAATAATCACTTTAAAACACATTAATATCACAATTAAACAAACACCATCTCAAAACCCTAATTAATCACCATCCTTTTTCATCTTTCAAAAACAACATCCATTTAAACATACAATCTTTACAATCAACCCAACACTAATTCCATCTTTTAACTTACAATCAATTTTAACACTTAAAAACATAACACAAACTCATCTCATCATCACACCAACAAAACCTAATTCCTTTCTCACACCACTTCAAAAGAATTGAAGACATTAAAGAGAAGATCTTACCTTATATGAAGAAATTCCACCAATCTTTCACCAAATCTCTCAATTCCTTCATCAATTTGAGTATAGCATCAAGAACACTTCTCTTTCCCTTTGTCTTCTTCAATGGCCGGCACCAACATGAGAAGAAAAGAAAATGCACAAGTCAACCTCTCTTTCCTTCTTAATCTCCACCATGCATTTCATCCAAACAATTACCAAAATGCCCTCAAACATATAACTAACCTTTTGTCTTATATAAGCCCATATATGTAATTACACACTCAACAATAAAATATCTTCTTCCACTAACCAACACTTTGACTCTCCCTTTGACCATTTTATATGTTATATATATCACAATATACACAACATATAAACTTGGCTCTAAACCCTAAATTCTTTCCCAAAACACTTATACTTTTCTTTTCTCAAATTAGACCAACAATACAACAACAACAACAACAACAACAACAACAACAAGCAAAACTTCTAGGGCATAAATGAGGATATTACAATTCTCCCCCTCTAAAAAGAAATTTCGTCCTCGAAATTACCTGAAATCAATTCTGAAACAATTGAGGATATTGCTCTCGCATAGTCTGCTCACTTTCCCATGTTGCTTCTTCTTTTGCATGATTCTTCCAAAGAATCTTCACCAATGGTACTCTCTTGTTCCTCAATTCTTTCACTTCCCGTGCCAAGATAGCAACTGGTTCCTCTTCAAATGACAAGTCTGGGCTCACTTCAATAGATTCAAATGGCAACACATGAGATGGATCTGACCTGTACCTCCTCAACATAGATACATGGAACACATTATGAATACGATCCAACTCAGGTGGCAAAGCAAGTCTATACGCCACTGGCCCAACTCTTTCTAACACTTCATACGGTCCGATGAAACGAGGACTCAATTTTCCTTTTCGACCGAACCTCAAAATCTTCTTCCAAGGAGATACCTTCAAAAATACCTTATCCCCAACATCAAACTGAATGTCTCTCCTCTTCAGATCTGCATAGGACTTCTGTCGGTCTGAAGCTGCTTTTAACCTGCCCCGAATCAACTTCACTTTTTCTTCAGTTTCTTGAATCAAATCAGGCCCAATCAATTTATCATCACCAAGCTCACTCCAACACAGAGGTGTCCTACACCGTCTGCCATACAATGCCTCGAATGGGGCCATTTCGATGCTGGACTGGTGACTGTTATTATAAGCAAACTCCACAAGAGGTAAAAATCTATCCCAACTTCCAGTGAAATCAATGACACAGCTTCTCAACATATCCTCAATGATCTGTATCACCCTCTCAGACTGTCCATCCGTCTGTGGATGAAAAGCAGTACTGAAATGCAGTCGAGAACCCAAAGCACCATGCAAACTCTTCCAAAATCTCGAAGTAAACCTGGGATCTCGATCAGACACTAAAGAAGTTGGAACACCATGCAATCTCACAATCTCATGGATGTATAGCTCAGCCAACCTCTCCAAAGAGTAATCCATCCGAACTGGAAGGAAATGAGCTGTCTTAGTTAATCTATCCACAATCACCCATATGGCATCATGTCTCCTTTGTGTCAAAGGCAACCCAGACACAAAGTCCATTGTCACTCTTTCCCACTTCCACTCTGGCACTGACAACGGTTGAAGCAACCCAGTTGGAACTTGATGCTCTGCTTTAACCTTCTGACAAGTGAGACATTTTGATACAAACTCAGCAATGTCTCTCTTCAACCCAATCAACCAATAATGCTGTCTCAAATCATGATACATCTTCGTATTACCCGGATGCATAGCAAATAAAGACTGATGAGCTTCCTCTAAAATGATCCTCTTCAAGTCAGCATTATCGGGTACACACAATCTATTCTTAAACCATAGGCTCCCATCATTCTTCACAACAAAATCTCTAGTCTTTCCACTCTCACAATCTAAAACAATCTTCTGAATCTTCTTATCAGCTAACTGAGCCTCTTTGATCTGATCCAACAAAACAGGCTTCAATTGTAGCTGTGCCAATAATGCACCATCATCACAAGGTACAAAACTGGCACGCAATGCTCTCAACTCAACAAGCAACGAGAGCGAGTAAACTGTTAAACCAGCTAAAGACTTCCGACTTAAGGCATCAGCAACCACATTTGCTTTACCGGGATGATAATCTATCAAACAGTCGTAGTCTTTAATCAATTCTAACCATCTCCTCTGCCGAAGGTTGAGCTCTTTCTGAACACCCAAATACTTCAAACTCTTGTGATCAGTGTAAATGAAACATTTCTCCCCAAACAGATAATGGCGCCAAATCTTTAATGCAAAAACAATGGCAGCCAACTCCAAATCATGGGTAGGATAGTTAAGCTCATGCGGTTTCAACTGTCGAGATGCATAAGCTATAACTTTCCCTTCCTGCATCAATACACACCCCAAACCTCTATGTGAAGCATCACTGTAGATCACATAGGGTTGGCCTTCTACAGGTAAAGTGAGAACAGGCGCTTGAGTCAACAAATCTCTCAACTGTTCAAAGCTAGCCTGACACTGATCTGTCCACAAAAACCTCACTCCCTTACGAAGCAATCTGGTGAGTGGAGTAGCTATCAAGGAAAACCCTTTCACAAACCGCCGGTAATAGCCTGCCAAACCCAGAAAACTTCTAACCTCTGTCACTGACTTGGGTGGACTCCAATTCAAAATGGCTTCAACTTTACTCGGATCAACTCTAATGCCTTCTGCTGAAACAATATGTCCGAGAAAAGCTACCTGATCCAACCAGAACTCACACTTCGACAATTTGGCAAATAGTTGCTTCTCTCTCAAAATCTGCAACACAATCCGCAGATGCAAATCATGTTCCTCTTCATTCCTCGAATACACCAGAATATCATCGATGAAGACCACTACAAACTGATCCAAATAGGGCCTAAACACCCTATTCATCAAATCCATAAAAGCTGCAGGTGCATTCGTCAGACCAAAAGGCATAACTAAAAATTCATAATGCCCATACCTGGTCCGAAATGCAGTCTTCGGAACATCTTCAGCTCTGACTCTCAGCTGATGGTACCCCGATCTCAGATCAATCTTAGAGAATACTGACGCTCCCTTCAACTGATCAAAGAGATCATCGATTCTAGGCAAAGGATACTTATTTTTAATGGTCACCTTGTTCAATTGCCTATAGTCGATGCACAACCTCATAGTACCATCCTTCTTCTTTACAAAGAGCACAGGAGCTCCCCAAGGAGAAACACTGGGGCGAATGAATCCTTTATCCAACAGCTCCTGTAATTGCACTTTCAACTCCCTCAATTCTGCTGGTGCCATTCTGTAAGGAGTAATGGAGATAGGAGTGGTACCCGGCAACAGCTCGATACCGAACTCCACCTCTCTCTCAGGAGGCAATCCTGTCAACTCCTCTGGAAAAACATCAGGGAACTCTGCAACTGTGGCAATGCTATCAATAGGAGAACCCTTCACTCTAGTATCTACCACATGAGCAAGATAGGCTTCACACCCCTTCCTAATCAACCTCCGGGCTGCAACAGCTGAAACAAATAAGGAGGCTAACTGTTCCTGCTCATTAGATACTATCACCTCTCTCCCATCACCGGTTCTCAAAGAAACAATTTTCTTTTTACAATCCACCACAGCTCCATGTCGAGATAGCCAATCCATGCCTAAAATCACATCATATTCCTTAAATGGCATCTCAATCAAATCTCCAAGGAACTCCTCACCCTGCACCCTCACTGCACTATCCCGATGCACTTTACTCACAATCACACTATGCCCTAACGGATTTGTCACCAAAACATCAAATCCTAGGGACTCAGCATGCACATCAAACACAGGCAATACAGATGCACTAATATAAGAATGGGTGGAACCCGGATCAATCAAAGCAAGTACTGCAGTATCAAATAAAGAAAAAGTACCAGCTATGACCGCCGATGCATTCGGCTGCCTCTGCATAACATACATCCTCTGGGAAGAACCAACCTCCTCCGGTCTAGTCTCCCTGGATGCAGCACCACCTCTAGAACTGAACCCTGCTCTACCACCTCGGCTGGCACCTCTGCCTCCCCTCACACTGGCTCGAGAAGCGGCAGAATCAACTGACATCTGCCTCTGCCTCTCAGGGCAATCTCTCACAAAGTGATCCGGTGACCCACACCTGAAACATACCCCAGCAACACCAGCTTTCCAAAATGGACCACCATGGGGCATCCCACAATGGATGCAAATAGGTAAGGTGGATCTCTGAACCATAGGGGTTGGAGCACTTGCCACTGAAGCTGCAGGTCTGAATCTTTGTCTCTGGAACTGCACTGATCTACCTGCTGGTCTCTGGCTCCTAATACTCCGAGGAACAAAGCTTCCTCTACCCCTCTTCACTGAAGAAGACCCTGCCTCAAACTGGGGCCTTCTCACCCTAACCTCATCCTCTGAAGCAGCTGCAATCACTTGAGCTCGCTCTACACTTCGAGCTGCTTCCACTAACTGGGAGAAATCATGATATCGAGATCCAGCCACTAAACACATGATCGAGGGCCTCAATCCCTCCTGAAATCGCCGGCATCTATCAATCTCATCAGCAATGATGCCCCCAGCATACTGACTCAGTCGAATAAACTCAACTTCATACTCAGTAACAGTCTTGTTATCTTGCTTCAAGCTCAAGAATTCCATCTTCTTCATATCCTTATACTCCCTAGGAGTATATTTCAACTCGAATTCTCTCAAGAAATCAGCATATGACAAAGTTGGTGGATCATCCATAGAATGTGGCACAGTCTTCCACCAATCGTAGGCATCCTTCTGTAGCAAAGATCTTGCATAGTCAAACTTTTCCTCAGGGGTGGCTTGTAACTGAATAAAGATCCTCTGAACTTTGTCAAGCCACTGTTCTGCCACAGCTGGATCAGTGGTACCAATAAAATCCTCAGCTCCATACTTCCTTAACTTGTCATAGTGCCTCACTAGCACCAAAGACTGAGGGGGTGGTGGCACTGGTTGTACTGGCGCTTGCCTGAAAGTCTCCATCATATGCACAAACCAAGCTGGTGGAACCTCCTCACCAGTTGGTCTCCCCGACCCAGAAGCAGGTGCCTCCCCAGCACTCTCAACTCTAACTCCCTCATCAGGAGCAACACTCTCCTCACTGCCCTCAACTGACTGTCTCAAATGAGAATCCATCAACACCTAATACTGCAAACACAACAGGACACACCTTATTAAAGATCAAAGATTGCCAATCCCAAACATGTATTTTCCTTCAAAAACTCACTTTTTAATTCAAAATATTCTTTTTATAACATATTACCTAGGTTGAGAATCTCAAACCTAGGCTCTGATACCAAAACAATTGTAACACCCCCACATCCAATGCACACATACTACAACTACAACCATATAGCATAAGTGCACCAAACATAGGGATGCTACGGTTTTCTTCAACATTCAAAACATTTAAATAGATACAATACTATTATCATTATATAATATAGAAAAGTAGATCATTTACTTTTAAAATAAAACACATTAGATATATATATACATACATATAGTTATTTCACAGCGGAAGTCATAAAATATTTACATATTTGAAAACACTTAATTCCATATTTACAAATATACAAATATGTACATTTAATCAATACTTTACAAAATATAAAAAGAGTTATACATGATTGGCAAATCTCCTTTGATCTTTAAGTCTCCAAAAATCAACTCTTCACTGTCTACTCTCACTCGGTTTCGAAGAGCTCTCGGGTTCGATTCTAACAGTTCTATCACCTGCGCGATTAAACACTATCGCGCTAAGCCAAGGGCTTAGTAAGATAATCATGCTAATGATATGACTTCATGCAATGCAATGTCATTTCTCAAACCATAATATATATGTAACATCATATATGCAAAATTTACAATATACTTTCACATTACATATCACATTTTATTATCTTTTCATATACCTCATTAGTATTCATTTAATCATCAATACAAAGCAAAACAAACATCATTCATGACTCACATTAACCATAGACAAGCATGGGCCCAAGACACACTAATATGCCATTCAATTTTCAGAGTTAATGTTTTGGTTCTATCATCACATTTATCAATATCAATATCATAGACCCAACTAGGCTTCAAGGATTAAGTTCAACCAAGCTTCAAGGGGAGCAAAGCATGCTAAGCTTCTACCCAACTTGGCTTCAAGAACTAACCCAACCTAGCTTCAAGGGTGGTAACATCTCAATTAGGCTTCAAGGATTCAATCCAACCTAACTTCAAGAGATTGTTAATATCATTAGGCATGCCACCAATAACATACTCTGAAAATGGAATAACACATTAGCCACACAATTCATTTTCATATCAATTATCATTTCCATTCTCAATTCTCATCAACATTTAGGCAAACATGCCTTCATTCTCTCAATAATATCATCATAGCCAATAACAATGGCCTCACCTTTCATTTCACAATATAACACTTCATTAATCAAGTGTATACTTATCTCATCCATGATCACATTATATCTCATATAGCATCATTCATCATATCTTATTTGAATTATCATTTCATCTTTGATACAACATTTCAAGGTACATTACTCATAAAATACAATACCTTTCACAATGCATAACATAACCTTGTTTAAATCTCAACAATGCAATTAGGGCAAAGAACAACTTATATGATTCATAGCTTTAGGATCTTCCATATGCATTTGATTAGTTCATTCATTGATTCAAGTGTGTTTAAAGTGTTTTAGGGTTAGGTTTAAGAACCAACCCACCTTTGAAGAACCAAAACAATGCAAAAAGAACAAAGAAACAAAACCCTAACCAACTCATTTGATGGACACGGGCAGCACACATGAGGGACACGGCCAAGCTTGTGGCCGTGTCTCTCAATTCAACTTTGGCAGTAGCAAACACGGCTTAGGGACACGGCCGTGTCTCTTCAACCAAAACCCACAGCAGCTCACACGGCTTGGGAACACGGCTGTGTCACCCAAAAATTAATCCAACACGTCCAAAATCATATGACTTGGCCGTGTCTCCCAAAACCAAAACCCTACTTCTAACCAACTCTCTTCCAAATGCATTAAAACTCAATATACATCATACCACATGCTTCAAATGAACATCATCAATGTTCTAAACATATATTCATTACAATAATCACTTTAAAACACATTAATATCACAATTAAACAAACACCATCTCAAAACCCTAATTAATCACCATCCTTTTTCATCTTTCAAAAACAACATCCATTTAAACATACAATCTTTACAATCAACCCAACACTAATTCCATCTTTTAACTTACAATCAATTTTAACACTTAAAAACATAACACAAACTCATCTCATCATCACACCAACAAAACCTAATTCCTTTCTCACACCACTTCAAAAGAATTGAAGACATTAAAGAGAAGATCTTACCTTATATGAAGAAATTCCACCAATCTTTCACCAAATCTCTCAATTCCTTCATCAATTTGAGTATAGCATCAAGAACACTTCTCTTTCCCTTTGTCTTCTTCAATGGCCGGCACCAACATGAGAAGAAAAGAAAATGCACAAGTCAACCTCTCTTTCCTTCTTAATCTCCACCATGCATTTCATCCAAACAATTACCAAAATGCCCTCAAACATATAACTAACCTTTTGTCTTATATAAGCCCATATATGTAATTACACACTCAACAATAAAATATCTTCTTCCACTAACCAACACTTTGACTCTCCCTTTGACCATTTTATATGTTATATATATCACAATATACACAACATATAAACTTGGCTCTAAACCCTAAATTCTTTCCCAAAACACTTATACTTTTCTTTTCTCAAATTAGACCAACAATACAACAACAACAACAACAACAACAACAACAACAAGCAAAACTTCTAGGGCATAAATGAGGATATTACAAGTCGAGTATTGGGATGACTCCTTATGAGGCTTTATATGGCAGGAGATGCATGACACCTTTTGTGTTGGGATGAGGTTGGAGAAGGTAAACTGGTTGGTCTCGATTTGATTAAGGAAACAGAGGAGAAAATGAAGGTGATTCGGGGTCGTTTGAAAGCAGCTTCAGACAGAAAGAAATCCTGGAAGAAGATTTTGAGATTTGGCGCATAGGACCATATGAGGTGTTGGAGAGAGTTGGTCCAGTGGCTTATAGACTAGCTTTGCCGCCTAAGTTGGATCGAATACATAATGTTTTCCATGTTTCGATGCTTTGGAGTTACAGGTTTGACCCATCTCATATCTTGTCAGTTGAGTCCATTGAGGTGAGTCCAGATCTGACTTACGAGGAAGAACCAGTGGCGATTTTAGCATGAGAGATTAAAGAATTGAGGAATAAGAGGGTGCCACTTGTGAAAGTCCTTTGGAGGAATCATGCCACTTAGGAGGCGACATGGAAAAGTGAGCAGGCGATGCAGAGTCAGTTTCCCCATTTGTTCCAAACTTGAGGACAGGTAATTTTGAGGACGAAATTTGTTTTAGGGGGAGAAAATTGTAACATCCTAAAATTTTTGAAAATTTTTAATTTTTGGAAAATTTGATAAAATAAATTATAATTTAAAAGGATAAATTAAATTAATGGTTTTAAATGAAAAATGAAAGGATTTTAAATGAAAAAGAGGAATATATGTGATATATATACAAAATATACATAACATATATAAAAGTTAACACTTTTTAAAAGAAAAGGGTATTTTGGTAATTAAATATTATAAATTCAAAATTAATAAAATAATTTAAAAATAAATTATTTTTGAATGGAAGAAGGAAGTTAGGACTTTTAATTTATTAAAAAAATAATTAAATATTAAATATTAAATTATTTTAATATATATATGTGGTTAAAAAAAGATGAAATGAAAAGAATATAAAAGTCTTCATCTTCTTCTTCTTCTTCTTCTTCAAGGACGTGTTTTCCATGTGTGAACCTCGGTTTTCCGCCCGAAAAGGATCCAGGAGAAAGTTCACTCGTTGTCGGGAGTCGCCACTCAGTTTATTTTGTTCGAAGGGAAAAACTAAGAAAACCCTTGTTTGACTCCAATAACTTGTCCAATGTAAAGGTTTCTAGTCTGCGAATCCAAGGAGGATTCGGGGACTATGTCATGCATTTGACTAACTTGCAAAAAGAACAAATCAAAAAGGAGTGAAGAAAAGAAGAGACAGATTGTTAGTAAATTGTGGACTTGCTATTTGGGGTGAATCCCAAATATGCCTACATACTCCCGTTTGAATGGGAGATCAAAGCCCATGTAGTTCGGAAAAGCCTATTTAAAGGCGATGAAAATTATGCTTCATGCATGTGTGTGTGTATGCTTCGTGCATTGTCGGGCTTCATGCCAAGGATTGAGAGATTTAGCACTTAGTGCTAAATGGTGAAATTTAGGTACTTTGTACCAAAGGAGTGCAATTTAGGCTTCATGCCAAATGTGAGATTTTGAGCACTTAGTGCTTCGTGCTGGTGTCGGTCTTCATGCTAAGTATTGATCGGGCTTTTTGTCAAATTTGTTAAATTTAGCACTTAGTGCTAAATGGTGCAATTTTAGGTACTTTGTACCAAAAGAATGCAATTTTTAGGCCTTTGGCCTGTGTTGTCGGGCTTTATGCCAAAATGGTGAGTTTTAGCACTTAGTGCTAAATGTGAAATTTAAGTACTTGGTACCGAAAAAGGTGCGATTTAGGCTCCATGCCAAAAAGTTGATTTTAATTGTGAAATTTAGGTACTTTGTACCGGAAAGATGTAATTTGGGCTTCGTGCCAACAGATTGATTAATTAGTCCATTAGACCTTAGACCTAAAAGGATTAGGTCTTTAACCAAGAAGAAATTGAGAAGAAGATGGAATGCTTATGAAATGTTTAAATTGACAAAGAATTGATTAGAATATTACCTTGCTTAGGATTTTTCCACTTCGAAGTTTCAGATCTCGTTTTCTTGGACCTTGGATTATGATTCTTGATTACGGATTAAATTCGTCAGCATGAGGCTCGGAGTCTCCACAAGCCAACCCCTTTTTCTGAACACTTGAAGGCTATTTATAGGCAAAATCGGACTGGACGGCGGCCGGGCCGCGGTGGATGTGACAAGCAGAAAAGACGGAAAGTTTTGGCGGCTCGGCCGCCGATTTTTGCGGCTGAGCCGCCGGTTTTGGCGGCTGAGCCGCCGGGGTCACGGCGGCTGGGCCGCCGGTTTTCGCTCAAACTAATTTTTCGGGAGCTAGAGACCTCCAAAAATTATTCCCGGACCATATCCGTGATCCTCACGTCGTCCCGGACATTTCAAGTACCATATTGACATATTTTCGGTGAACTTTACCGTGGACCTTCGGTCCGGCTCAGTCGTCTGCGGTTTGAGAAAATCGACTTTCCGAGCCTCAAAATTTGAGTGTTCACAATTGCCCCCCACTGGGGTCCATAAAAATGATTTATGGAGCCCAGTGGTCTTCTAAAGAGCGAATTTTGAGCGAGGGGTAAAAAGATCAACCTTTTGGCATTTCCGATTGCTTGCAATATTTATGATTTTTCTGTACCTGCACTTTTGTTAAGCACAAACAGTACATATGTATGCATGATGTCCCCTTCTATTTTTCAAAAAGGTTTTTTTTTTTTTTTGGAACTTATGGTTTGACTCTTTTTGGTTTTTGGTACTTTATGAAAGGAATGACTTCTCTTTTTTTTTTTTTTTGAATGAATGACTCCCTTGGGAATGAATGACTCTTCTTGGCATGACTCTTTCCTTTGCTTTCCAAGCATTATCTACTTTATTTACTTGCTCTAATTTTTGCCTAAGCTGTCCTTTCGGATTTTCAACTTAGCGAGCTCTTACCCATTCTTGTCTAAGCCGCCCTTTGCGGGTTTTCGACTTAGCGGGCCCCACTATTGCCTAAGCCGCCCTTTGTGGGTTTTCGGCTTAGCCGAATTTTTTTTTGTTTGTTTGTTTTTTCTTGGCAAAAGAAAGATGAATGAATGATTTTTATTAAAATTTAGACCGTGCTCAAGGAGAGCTGCCTACATATCTCGAATTAGTTTGCGAGAATCAGGTCTAATGTAGTTCATTACAATGCATGATTATGCATAATATTTCTTTAGTTGATCCAGATTGCATGGGTTTGTGAACTCTAGACCATCCAAATCAGACAAGATGACGGCTCCGCCGGAAAGTATTTTCTTTAAAATGTAGGGTCCCGCCCAATGAGGATGGAACTTCCCACGAGGATCTGTAACAGGTGTTCTGATCTCTTTCAGGACAAAACAACCTTCTTCCAACTTTTGATCTTTTGACCTTTTTGTTGAAATGTCTAGCCATTCGCCTCTGATATCCTTGAATCTGATGTAGAGCTTGAAGTCTTTTTTCATCCAAACCCAACAACTGATGATGATAACTGCTGATCCATTCAGCTTCATTTATCTGACTTTCTTGAATTATTCTCGCCGATTAAACTTCCAGTTCAATGGGGAGTACTGCTTCCATTCCGTACACCAAGGAATATGGGGTTGCCCCGGCTTAATTTATGTTTTGTATGATCACCTTTATAGACTTATTTGCTGCTTCTACAGCTCCATTTGTTTGGGATCTATAAGGAGAGGACTTATGATGTTGGATCTTCTTATCCTTCAAGAGCTTAGCAAATTCTGCTTGGAAATGAGTCCCATTATCAGTGATAATCTCAAATGGCGTTCCGTACTGACAAAGGATGTTGGTTCGGACAAACTGTGCTGCCTTTTTGGCGTCTAATTCTGCATAGGAAGCTGCTTCAACCCACTTTGTGAAGTAATCCACTGCTACCAAGATAAACTGATGTCCATTCGAGGCTTTTGGGTGTATTTTACCAATTATATCAATTCCCAAAGTAGCGAAGGGCCATGGAGAAGTGATTGGATTCAGGGCAACAGGAGGTTGCTTCTGTAGCTTAGCAAATATTTGGCATTGATGACATCCTTGCACAAATGCCACACAGTCTGTGTTCATGGTGGACCAATAATATCCCAAATTGGACTGATGTTACACCAAAGAGTCACTTTGCAGGATTTAAGCTTCAAATTGTACTTGCGAAGTCTAAGGAAGAACTTCTCAAGTGCTTAGACGTGCTCATATCATATCATCAACATACACTTTTACTTCTTTGTAAATCATGTCATGAAAGATTGTCGTTGCCATCCCGTCTATTAGCAAATCGATGTGTGGTAGCGGGAAATCTTCCTTAGGACAAGCTTTATTCAGATCTCTGTAGTCAACACACATCCTGACCTTTCCGTCTTTCTTTGGGACCGGTACAATGTTTGCTAACCAGGAAGGGTAGGCAATTGGTTCTATGAACTTATTGTCCAGTTGCTTGGCAACCTCTTTTTTAATTTTCAAAGACCATTCTGGCTTCATTCTGCTCAATTTTTGCTTAACCAGCTTTGCATCGGGGTATAGCGAAATCTTGTGAACTGCTATGGCTGGGTCTATTCCCGTGACATCACTTGTCTTCCACATGAAGCAGTTGGCATACTTTCTGATGCACTCAAGAACCTGTTCCTTATTCACACAATCACATGCAATGTATGTATGGTCATTTTCTTTGCCAATTATTATCTTTTCATTTATTTCTTTTATTTCATTTATATCATTTTTGCTAGATAATACTTGGAAAGCAAAAGACACAGGGTAACCAAGAATTTGAAGAGTTTCATTGATAATGGTGGAGTCATTCTCCAAGATTACATTAAATGTGACATTTGGGTTCTCTAAATCTGAAGCTATAGAGGACTCAGAACTAGACTTTGGCTTGGTGTTTGACT
The DNA here is from genome assembly GCA_947685225.1 of Garcia nutans. Lineage (NCBI taxonomy): Eukaryota > Viridiplantae > Streptophyta > Magnoliopsida > Malpighiales > Euphorbiaceae > Garcia > Garcia nutans. Next base: position 27,546,849 of record CANTUV010000044.1, read on the forward strand.
CAGAATTTGACTCGGTACAAGACTCGGGTTCAAGGTGTGACACTGGACTAGTTTTGACTAGAGCAGCCTATCCCTCCTCGGCGTACCAGTTCATCAGTGATCCATCTGTGGTCTTGATCAGCTTGGTGAAGCCCCTTTTTGTCTTCAAAATTAGTTACCATAGCAACCTCATCAAAGAGACTAGGCTGCATGAAATCTTCCACAGTGATGGCATTGATGGAATGATTGGGCAAAGGATTAGTGTTAATGTTTGGTTGCCTCCTGAGAGGAATGATGTCACCACTATCCACCAGATCCTGGATGTAGTTTTTCAAAGTCCAGCAAGCATCTGTTCTGTGCCCATTTCCTTGGTGGTACTCACAGTACTCATTGGCCCTGTAATTGGAGGGTAATGGGTTTGGGGGAGGCCTTGGGTCCAAAGGCTTCAAATATTTCCCTTCCACGGCCTTTTTAAACACTAGATGAAGGGGCATTCCAATGTCGGTATATTGCCTTCTTGGCTGATTTCTTTGCCCAAGATTGCCCACACGTAAAGGATTCACAGGGGCAATATTGACCACTTCATTAGCAGCTTGGCCTTGTTTTTTATACTTCGAGATAGCTTCTTCATCTACTATCTTACCCAATTGTATCAGATCTTCTACCTTGGTTGCAGTCGCAATGAGCGATTTGAAAGTAGGTAGATATTGGGTTTGCAGTTGAGCCTGATATGTAGGTCTTAAATTCCTGATTATGATATCAATCTGCTCTTGTTCTGAAGGGCGATTGATCATCTGGGCAGCTTTTGCCCTCCACCTCATAAGGAATGAGGAGAAGGGTTCATTGTTGTTCTGCTTGGTGGTTTCAAGTTCTCTTCTAGTGACATCTACCTCAATATTGTAATGGTATTGAGACTTAAATGCATTGCAGATGTCTTCCCAGGTCTTAATCTTAGCACGGTCCAGGCTTACAAACCACTTGAGGGCAGCACCAGTCAAAGATTGTTGGAATAATTGAGCAAAGAGCTCATCATTTAAACCCCAAGGGCTTAATGCCCCCACATACATCTTGAGGTGAGTTTTAGGGCAAGTAGTCCCATCAAATCTGTCCATCCCAGGCATCTTGAATTTTGGAGGCAATCTAGCTTGGGGAAACAAGGATAAAGAATCCATGTCTACCACCTCTTTATGGGTTTTCATGGCAGTGATTGACCTTTCCAGCAATTCAAGTTTTCTTTTCAGTTTATCAGTTTCAGTGATATTCTTAGAGGGTGGATCTTCCAAATTGATGACAGGGGTATTATTCTGAACAGTCATGGGGGTACTAGTTTGTACCACAATAGGTTCCTTCCTTAAATTTTCAGAAGTAGTGGCTGTCTTTGGTACCCCTCCCAATTCAGCCAAGATGGCTACCCTCTGGGCGGCTAAAGCTTCATCAATTTTTTCTTGCATCCTAGCTTCAATTTCCTTAGCCTGTCCATCTAACAAGGCCTTGATCTGTTCAATTGTAGCCATTTCAGGAATTGGAGTGGTTGGTGAAGTTGGAGTGGTAGAGCTTGTGGGTGATTGCCCAGTTGGAGTTGGTGTAGTTTGTGTAGGTGACGGTACACGGATGGTGGATACCTGAAAAGGTCAAGGGTAAAGGATCAGGGTAGTGTGTAGGGTAGGAAAACTCTTGGTCCACTTGCACATATCAAAAGATTTTCCCCAAAACCGTGTTGTTATGTTGCATGAATGCACCTCATCACATCATAATTCATTTTAATGGAATGCAGCACTATCATTGGGTACATACAACCTAAGGGAAGGTTCTATTGTTATGTGAAAAATAGAGAATCGGCTTATCATAGGGACCCTTGAGTCTTGAGTAAGATATACCTAACCACATGTGAAACAAGGAGTTTCGCGTGGGTCCAACAGTACGATTACTCATAGGCCATTCCAAAAGGATTGGAATGGTTTGCGACAACAGGGAGGACACTTTGGCTGTCCGCCGGCATAATCAAGGAGACCTGCCGGTCAGCGCTACTCGCTATCCAGACTCAGAACTTTGAACAGAAAGAGAAGAATTCATTTGAAAACAATTTTTTATGCAATGGAGGAAAAGGATTCCCCCATATATGCAAGAGAAAAAGATTCTCTGAATGACAAAACAAATGCACAAGTAGTCAAACAATAGATCCATCAAAGGAAAAAGATTCCTTTCTTCAATCTTCAGTCCAATATCCTTAAAGGATGGATATATATTGCTAAGGTACCCTGCAAAATAAACAAAAATACCCTAAAGAAGGGGAAATCGGTTAAACAAATAATAACAATCTACTAGGATACCATAAATCGTTTTTATGGTCCCTAGTGTCAAATTGATCAAATAAGCAATAGTAGTCCACTTAGAATCCCATAAATCATTTTTATGGATCCCCAGTGGAGTCGCCAATCTGTGAACCTCGGTTTTCCGCCCGAAAAGGATCCGGGCGAAAGTTCACTCGTTGTCGGGAGTCGCCACTCAGTTTATTTTGTTCGAAGGGAAAAACTAAGAAAACCCTTGTTTGACTCCAATAACTTGTCCAATGTAAAGGTTTCTAGTCTGCGAACCCAAGGAGGATTCGGGGACTATGTCATGCATTTGACTAACTTGCAAAAAGAACAAATCAAAAAGGAGTGAAGAAAAGAAGAGACAGATTGTTAGTAAATTGTGGACTTGCTATTTGGGGTGAATCCCAAATATGCCTACATACTCCCGTTTGAATGGGAGATCAAAGCCCATGTAGTTCGGAAAAGCCTATTTAAAGGCGATGAAAATTATGCTTCATGCATGTGTGTGTGTATGCTTCGTGCATTGTCGGGCTTCATGCCAAGGATTGAGAGATTTATCACTTAGTGCTAAATGGTGAAATTTAGGTACTTTGTACCAAAGGAGTGCAATTTAGGCTTCATGCCAAATGTGAGATTTTGAGAACTTAGTGCTTCGTGCTGGTGGCGGTCTTCATGCCAAGTATTGATCGGGCTTTTTGTCAAATTTGTGAAATTTAGCACTTAGTGCTAAATGGTGCAATTTTAGGTACTTTGTACCAAAAGAATGCAATTTTTAGGCCTTTGGCCTGTGTTGTCGGGCTTTATGCCAAAATGGTGAGTTTTAGCACTTAGTGCTAAATGTGAAATTTAGGTACTTGGTACCGAAAAAGGTGCGATTTAGGCTCCGTGCCAAAAAGTTGATTTTAATTGTGAAATTTAGGTACTTTGTACCGGAAAGATGTAATTTGGGCTTCGTGCCAACAGATTGATTAATTAGTCCATTAGGCCTTAGACCTAAAAGGATTAGGTCTTTGACCAAGAAGAAATTGAGAAGATGGAATGCTTATGAAATGTTTAAATTGACAAAGAATTGATTAGAATATTACCTTGCTTAGGATTTTTCCACTTCGAAGTTTCAGATCTCGTTTTCTTGGACCTTGGATTATGATTCTTGATTACGAATTAAATTCGTCAGCATGAGGCCCGGAGTCTCCACAAGCCAACCCCTTTTTCTGAGCACTTGAAGGCTATTTATAGGCAAAATTGGACTGGACGGCGGCCGAGTCGCGGGTCTTGGCGGCCAAGCCGCGGGTCTCGGCGGCCGAGCCGCCGTGGATGTGACAAGCCGAAAAGATGAAAAGTTTTGGCGGCTGAGCCGCCGGGGTCACGGCGGCTGGGCCGCCGGTTTTGTCCGGTTTTCGCTCAAACTGATTTTTTGGGAGCTAGAGACCTCCAAAAATTATTCCGGGACCATATCCGTGATCCTCACGTCGTCCCGGACATTTCAAGTACCATATTGACATATTTCCGGTGAACTTTACCGTGGACCTTCGGTCCGGCTCAGTCGTCTGCGGTTTGAGAAAATCGACTTTCCGAGCCTCAAAATTCGAGTGTTCACACCATGGGAGTTTGAAGACCAAGGATTTTGCTTCTTCCATACTCCATAAATTGAAAGAATTAACAAGTTTCAAGTGGATTTTTGGTAATTTCCACCAAAATTAGTAAGTTTCCATCTCTTTTCTTTGAATTCCATGGAAGATGAGATTATGTGAGTTTTTAGATTTTGATGTAGTATGTTATAATTGTTGGAATTGGTGTGTATGATGTTATTTTGGGTAGTTAACAATGATTCTAAAGTTAGATTGAAGAGATGATGGAGTTTGGTTGAAGAATGGTGAAGAGAGAGAATTTAGGGTTATGGATTTTTGGGGTTTTGAAAACATAAACTTTAATTATGCAAATTGGTTCCAAATGAGTTGTTTTGATTCATAAACAAGTATTTTAAAGTCAAATATTGGATTTGGTGATGTTGGGTTGGAGTTTGAGAATGGAAGTGGAGATTTATGGTTTTGGAAAAGTGATTTTCCAAAGTGGTTGAATTATGTGATTTTATTTGTTTAATCATGTTGTTTAGTGTTAAAAGTGATGAATATAAGCTTGGAATGAGTAATGGATTGTGTTGGAATGGAAAACCTTCAATGGGGGAAGGTTATGCCATTTTTGAGATTTTGTGCATAAGAGTGTATTTTTATAATATAAATGATTTAAATGTATTAAAATATTTTTTAATAATATAAATAAACTTAAATTACTAATTTAATTATAGTAGAATGGAATTCTAATGTTGAAGTAAGGAAAGGCTAAATTTTTAGAAATTTGTAGGAGTGATGTGTAATTATGGTTTAATGTTGGAAATGCCATTAAATGTGATACTAAATGATTATTTGTTATCACATTTGGTTTAGGCATTGAGGGAGGTTGATTTGCTTCATCCAAGTGGTGAAGGGCAAGTTAGAAAGATTGGATTGAAGGTTGTTTTTAGCTTGCTTTGGGTTGCTAGTGGAGGTATGTACAAACTTTGAATATATTGTTTATTTTTGCTTGACATTTGGGCTTAACACATTTTGGTTGAAAAATGTGTTAAGCTACTTGGTTCATTGATTGTGTATGAATAATATGCTATGACATTTGTAATGTCATATATGTGTTAAATGCATTGTGAAAAGCCATTGATAATGGCTAATTTGTGTAACATGTGAAATATGCATATTATGTGAAAATACCCAAAGTAATTGGGTAATGTGTTGTGAATGCAAAAATGGGATATATGAAATAATGAAATGAATTGATATTGATAAAAATGAGAAAAGTAAGAAAAATGAGAAAGATGTGAAAAATGAGAAAAGTGAGAAAAAAAGTGAAAATAAGGCAATGTGCCTAGATTGAATATGTAAAAATGAGAAAGAGATTAATAATGAGAAATATGAATAAATTGTGTGCCTAGCATGTTATTCAATTTTCAGAGTTCTGGGTTTGGTGGCATGCCTATGATTGCCTACGGGTTAAATGTTGGAATGGTGAAAAGACTGGGTCGTAAGCCAAGCCAGCTAATAAATATGATGTTTTTGGGGGTGAAAAGACTAGGTTGTAAGCCTCAAAAATTGTAGTAGTCTAGCAGAGTTGAGGACCAAGATACTAGGGCGTAAGGGTCTAGCCGGGTTGAGGTCCAAGAGACTGGGGCTATTACATTATCCATGGATATATATATTGCATACGGGGCTAAATACATGGTGTCATTATGGACCAAAGCAGTAACTCTAAAATTTGAATAGCATATTAGATCCTTTTTGGGCCCATGCTTGTCTTTGTTTTAATGTGAATTATGAATTATGATATAATTGAGTAATATAAAGTTATGAGTTGTTGTTGACCCTTAATTTTTGACCCAGTCCAGTCCAATATATTTTAATTAGTCCAAAATAATTTTTGTTATCTTAATTAAATAATATTTGCTTTAGTATTAAATTTTTATTAATAAAAATAATAATAATAATAAACAAATAAATAAAAATAAAAATTGGCGACGAAAAATCGATGACGAAAAATTTCGTCGCCGAAGAGGGGGCGGCAAAATGGCCCGCAGGCAATTTCGCCCTCCGCAGCCCGCTACCCCTTGCGGTAGCTTTTTTGCCAGTGCAATTTTTTCGCAACAGTGTTTTCTTGCCAGCGAAATTTTTCCGACGTAAATTTTTCTAAAACCAAATTCAATTCGATTTTGGTTTCCTTTTCTTAATTAGTATTAGATTCCGTGAACAAGTGAAATTAATCATCAAAATATTCTATAAATAAGGACTAAAACAACACAGAAAAGGATCGGATTATGGTGAGATTGAGGAGGAAAACTTTGAAAGGAAATATGATTTAAAAATTCCTTCTGGCAGTGAAATCAATCGGACTTTTGAGAGAGCAAACAAGCAATTCAATCCATCAAAGGCAGCAAAGCTTGTCTTTGTTCTTGTTCATCCAAGAAGTAATTTTTGGTGGAACCAACAAACGGAGGTATGAATGTCTAATTTCTTCATAGTAGCTTGAACCATCCAATTGTCAGTTTTGATTCAAAAAACCCTAGAACTTTAATTTACCTTTTCTAAAGCTTGAAAACCTTAATTCGTTTCTTTGTTTTCCAAAAATCTTAAAATTGTTATTTTTGTTTCTTCAAAATTTCAAAACCCTAATTTGCTTTCCATTTTTTCAAAACCTTAAATTGAATCGTTTTCTTTCCACAAACCCTAAAAAATATCTTTTCTATTTCTATAAACCTTAAATCGTTTTGTTTATTTTTATAAAGCTTCATAAAACTATAAATTATTTTTCCAAATTCTAAAATCAAATTCATTCTCCGAAACCCTAAAAAACCTCAATTCAACTTTAGAATCAAGACAGTAACCTCAAACTAATTATTCTAAACCCTAGTTTTCTTAAACCCTAATTCCCTTAAAACCTTAAACCCTACTTTTTCCATATCCTAATCTTTAAAATCTTAAAACCTTATAAATTTAAATATTAAAATTCAATATGGTAAATACAAAATAATGATCCAGTAACCATAAATCATAAATCTAAATGTTTTAAAGTGTCCAAACCCTAATTTCATGATTTTACCACTCAAACACTAATTTGTTTAATTAAAGAACCTTATCAATCTCTTAAATCATAAAACCTTAATCCATTTTAATTCCCTTAAAGTTTACAGTAGCTAAGAATTACAAACTCTAGATAATACTAAAATTTCAAAACCCTAAAGTATTAATTAAAGAATTTTTAATAGAAACAGTAACCCTAATTTGAATCTTTACTTGTTTTATTTAGTTTTATATTTGATTATGTAGTCTGTTATATGCTTTAATTTATTTTCAATGCTCTGTTGATTTATTTAAGTTCAATACTTAATTTATTTAGTTTTTCTTTTTATTGTGTGTAATATGGATAATGTTGTTATATTTAAGAATCTTATAATATTAAGACCTATAAAGGAGGCCGGTTCTAATGAACCGGGCGTTGTGGTGGTGTTGGGCCATTTCTCTCATTACCCACATGTAACCAACTTTCCGAACCCATTAGGGGGTTGGGAATTTCTTAGGAATCGAGTCATCCACCCCTTTCTTTTTTCCCGTCCTGTCCGGGTGGCGAATCCATTTTCTCCGGACTTAGGTTCGTGTTCTCTAAGGTCTCGAGCCTAAACAGTGCCGAAGTTGCAAGAACCATTCCACCAGGAGTAGGGGCGAAAATCCTCGCTCACAGTGGTGGCTCCACTGGGGATAAGAGAATTTGATTCTGTTAGTCTTTTTATTATTCTATTCTTTCTTATAATGATATTATCTATTGCATCATATTAGATTGCATCGTGTGCGTGAGTTAGGACGCCCTTGTTACCTGTGTTGTGTTATGTAAGGGATACAATACTTTCACTCAAGGTATGGAGATCGAGCATGGAATAACCACTCATAGCCTCGTACCATTTGGTATATACTTGCTATGGGAACCTAAGCCTTTTAACCCAAAGACTAAAGCTCATGTAATTGGCCTAGTTACTTTCCTTAGATTTTTACCCCAAATGCATGTTGTTTGACTATGGTTAATTTATGTTGGCCTAAATCATGGCTTATTTAGTTTGTTCTTTTTCTAATATGACCTAAGTATATTGTAAGCTCAAATAAATTTTTCTTTAAAGTCCAAAAGACCAAAGCTATTTTCAAAACTTTTTTTAAGATGGTCTTTAGACATAAGACTTTTTCTAAAAATAAATCAAAAATTCTTTTGCTCATGGCCCAAATACTAAGCCCAAAATATGTTTTTTCTAAAATCTTTTTACAATGGGCTTAGAAACAAAATTATTTTCACCCAACCTTTTCTTACAAAGAGCTTGCAAAAATATTTAGGTCAATTACGAAATACCAAAAATCAATTATGAGCCTAGTTTATACTAAGAATAAATTAACCATGGGCTTGTTTTTGGCATGAATCATTAGTTACTTTTTTCAAGTGAGAAATCTATTTATAATAAACCTCTTAATTTTGTGTTAATCCAATATAGCATAAAAGCTACTTTAGTTGGTTGAATGGATTAAAACCTAATTAATGGGAATTATTATGAAATGATTTCCATTTTCGAAAATATAACTATTGGTTGAAACGTCCGAGGGAATTATTCGAAAATAAGATGCACCATGTTGGTATTTTGTTAATCATATTACCTAGGAAAATAGACTCGCCATTTGTGTGCTGATGTTATAAGGTTGGAAGGAACGTCTTATTTTTCCTTGTTTGTCTATTATTTATGAATACATGCATACATGCATCTCATATCATTGATCCTTTCTGGCTCACAGCCCTGAATTATGACAGTTCAAATGCTTACGACAATCCGACCTACGCCGGAGACGAAGTATCTAGCAACGACTCAATCACTTGCTCACCAAAAAGAATGGAGCCTGAATAAATTCAAAGAATGGTGGATGAAGCCCTCAATGCCAAAATGGAAGAAATAAAAGAGGCCCTAGCTGAGACCATGAAGAACCAATTGACTACAATTTTAGAAAATCATGCCGAAGCATCTGCTAGCACTAAGAAGCCAAGGGACAAAGGGAAGACAAAAGTTGGTGAAGTGGTTTTTGATGATGAAAAGGTGATCATTGATGATGATGATGATTGGGCTCAATACTACTAAGATGCTCAAGATAAGAAGAAAGAGCCTAAGATTGTTGAAAGATCAGCTATGGAGAAAACTGAAACTTCTGATGTTGAAAAGATGATTGCAGACTTAAAAAAGAAATTTGAGAAGAAATTAAAAACTGAAGAAATGTCCGAAGTCGACAGACTGTTTGAGTTAGATGAAGAAGTTCCGTATAAGTTCAAGATGCCATCTTTTGCAAAGTTTGATGGAACTGAAAATCCTCATCTCCATGTGAAGCAGTATATCACTGCTTTGCAGTCTGCCCGAGCTACTAAGGCTCAAACTCTAAGGTACTTTATGCTCTCATTGGACCCTGTTGTCCAAAATTGGTTCAATACCTTAGATGAAGGAACACAAAAGAATTGGGATCTGCTTTACAAAGCCTTCATCCAATAATATGGATATAATGTCGAGATGGAAGTTACCTTAATAGAAGTGGAGTCCATTAGGCAAAGGTCGAACGAGAATTTTGTAGATTATGTGAAGATATGGAGAAACAAGGCCGCTTTGCTCAAGAAGAGGCCCAATGAATCCTATCAAATAAGGATAATTGTGAGAGGGGTGTTGCCTAGTCTTTGTGAGAGGATGTCTCATACGCTCATCCATGATTTCAAAGACCTTCTCCAAGCTGGTTTGCAAATTGAAGAATGGGAGAGAGAAGAACAGTTTTTCAACAAGAAGGAATAAGAAAGGGAACTATAAATCTGGTAGCCAAAGCATGCAAAAGGTAGTCGGTGTTAATGCTACTAACCAAGGAACAAGGAGACAGTTTTTGAAATTATGGCAGTCTATGTCTTGGGTTCTCAATAAGCTTCAAAGAAAGGGATTGCTAAAACCCTTAAATCCTCGTCCTTTGCCTAACCCTCTCCCACCTAATTTCGACACTAAAGCATTTTGTCAATTTCACCAAATCCAAGGGCACGACACGGATAGATGTGTGAGGTTAAGACATGAGATCCAAAATCTAATCGATAATGGGAAGCTGCCCAAGCCCAACAAGCCAAACACCAAAGACAACCCATTACCAAAGTTCAATAGAGTACCACCGCCGGCAACCTTCATGATTGGAGGAGGTTTGCATGAAGATTTTTTCATGTCTTCTTTTCATGATGTGGGAGGAGAAGCAACCAAAGAAGAAGACGTATTTGGTGGAATTAAACAAGTTATGGTGGGTAAAGAAGTAACAATTTGTGTTGTCAATGGGTTTTGGGAATCAAGCGATAGTGATGATGATCTTGTATCTAATAAGGAGGAGTGGACTTGGTCCGAGCCCGAAGAAGATGAAGTAATGAACACTAGATCCGGTAAGCCTTATGCAAGGCCACCAACTAAGGAGGTAAAAACTAATAAGGGTAAGGAAGTTGAAGTAGGAAATAAAGAAGAGGAAGATGATGCCGTGCTCAAGCAATTGAAAAGAACACAAGCAAGTGTTAGCATTTGGGACTTATTAGCTACTTCTAAAAAGCACCGAGAAACTATGGCCAAAGCCTTAGCTAGCATGCCAATTTCTACCTCCACAACACCGGAAGAGCTGATCAACTTCATAAAAATTGGAGGGGTAATGAAATGTGAAGAGGTTCAAGAGAAGAGCGAAGTTAATATGGGAGCGGTTTCTTTTTTAGATGCGGACTTACCGGAGGAGGGGAGAGATCACATCTGCCCTCTCTTTATCAAAATAGAAGTCAAGGGGAAGAGGACTCCATGTGTAATGGTCAATGATGGGTTCGCCATAAATGTTTGTCCACTTAAGATATTGCCAAAGCTAGCCATGTCAACAAGAGATCTAAGCCCGACCGAGGTAACAATTCGGGCTTATGACAACACTAAGAGACATGCCGAAGGGACTTTCAAAGCTGCTGTCAAGGTTGGTCCAATTGAATCTATTATTGAATTTGTTGTTTTAGACAAACTGGTTACCTTCGCCTTACTCTTGGGGTGACCATGGTTTCATCCTCTTGGTGGAATTCCTTCCACCCTTCATCAAAATATCAAGTTCCCCAACGGAGATGAGACAGTGGTCATTGAAGCTGAAGATAATGAGATTGTTAATGCTCTAATGATTGAGAGGCCTCTCAATGGTTTTCAAGTAGCTGCAATTTCTGATGATGAAGTAGTGGACTCCAAAGTATAGAATATAATGAAGAACATGAACTACCTTCTCAGAGCTGGTCTTGGAAAGGGTATAGCCGGTTTGACAAAGCTGCCAGATTTTAGAACTCAAACATCCAAGAAAGGGTTGGGATATGATGAAAACAACGATGTCTAGCCAAAGAAGAGTGAGAAGATGAGCTTCCCACCACTTGAAGAGATCTTTGTGAATGCTCCATATATGGGACCACTCCAAGGAAAGCCCGAGCCAATCATGTTCATGGGAAAGTTGATCCCGGGTTTTGAAGTTTTTGCAGATGTGGCCGAGCTAGTGGACCAAGTGAAGAAAGAGCTCACCCTGTCAGCCAACAAAGAATCCAATCCAAAAGAGAAGAAAGAAGCTGTCCTGAAAGCTGAAAAGACTCCGGAGGAGATTGCTGCCCTGGTTGAAGAAAAATTTGAGGACATCCTGCCTTTTGATTTTGAGAACAATGATCTTGAATTTGATTTTAATTTGTCTGCTTTGTATTAGAATGATGATGTTTTCTTTTCCAAAATGAATGCAATAAAGTCTGATTTTGCTTACTTGTGTGATGTTTCTCTCGATGGTTGCATACATTCAAATAGCAGTTACATGAACATCTTTAATATTAATTTTGTTAACACACAATCATTAAATTTGGGAACAACCAAAAATCCTAAAAACATTAGCACACCATTCGACCTTACTCCTAATGAGAGAGAGAGATTTGAAAAAATATTTGAAAAATATGAAGAAGTGTTTGCTTGGTCTTATGAGGATATGCCTGGAATAGATCAAGACATAGCCGAGCATCATATTCCTACTCACACTCACATGAAGCCTGTCAAACAAAAACTTAGGAGATTAAGACCTGAGTGGGCTGAATTGGTTAAAGAAGAGGTCACTAAGCAAATACAAGTGAAGTTCCTTGAAGTGATATAATATCTAGTTTGGTTAGCCAACATAGTACCCGTGCCAAAGAAAGATGGAAGAATAAGGGTCTGTGTGGACTATAGAGATTTAAACAAGGCTTTCCCCTAAGGATGGTTTTCCTTTTAGATGTCCTCATTGATAGTGCAGCCTCTAGTGTGCTACACTCGATTGTAGATGGATTTTTCGGATACAATCAAGTGCTAATGGCCCAAGAGGATAAAGCCAAAACAACTTTCATTACCATATGGGGCATATTTTGTTATAGGGTAATGCCGTTCGGCTTAAAGAATGATGGAGCAACCTACCAAAGGATGGCCACCACACTATTTCATGACATGATGCACAAAGAAGTTGAAGTATATGTTGATGATATGATGGTGAAATCGGATACAAGGGAACAACACTTTCAAAACTTAGAATTATTCTTCAATAGAGCTTTGAAATATAAGCTAAGATTAAACCCGAAGAAGTGTGTATTCGGTGTTACCTCAGGTAAATTATTGGGACATGTGATTAGTTCGAATGACATTGAGATTGATCCTAACAAAGTTAAAGCAATCGAGGATATGCCAGCCCCAAAGACGGTGAGAGAAGTTCGGGGATTTATTAGTAAATTACAATACATTAGCAGGTTCATAGCAAAACTCACAACAATTTGTGAGCCTATCTTCAAATTGCTTAAAAAGAATCAGCCGGTCATATGGAATGAAGAGTGTCAGAAGGCCTTTGAGCGAATAAAAGAGTATTTGTTGAATCCACCTATTTTAAAACCACCTAAACCCGGCAAACCCCTATTACTATACTTAGCAGTAGAAGAAGAGTCAATAGGAGCCATGTTAGCCCAAGCAGATGAGTTAGGGATCAAGCATGCAAATTACTATTTGAGTAGAAAGCTCCTACCTTATGAAATTAAGTATAGTATCATTGAAAAGACTTGTATAGCCGTGGTTTGGTCTTCTAAGAAGTTGCAACATTACTTTCAATCGTATAGTGTGCAAGCAATTTCTAGGTTGGATCCAATGAAGTACTTAAGGGAGACACCCTCTTTGATTAGGAAGTATGGTCGATGGTTGACAATATTAGAAGAATTTGAGATTGAGTATGTAACCAGAAAAATAATCAAAGGTAGAGCGGTGACAGAATTCCTGGCCCAACAACCATTACCAGATAGCAAAGAGGTAATCTTGGAATTTTCGGATGAACATTTAGAAGCAATTGAAGTACAAGGGTGGAAAATGTATTTTGATGGAGCAGTAAACAGGAAAGGAGCAGGTTTGGGAGTTATACTAGAATTGCCCGAAGGGGAACTTATCCCTTTAGCCAAAAAGTTGAAATTTAGGGCAACCAATAATATGGTGGAATACGAAGCTTGTATTTTCTGTTTGGAAACCCTAATAATTATGAAGGTGGATAAGGTGAAAGTTTTTGGCGATTCATTACTAGCAGTATCCCAAGTAAATGGAGAGTGGGAGTTGAACGAAGAAAAATTAAAACCATACCACCATTACTTGACCATGATGAAGAAGAACTTTAAGGAGTGTAGGTTTTTACACCTATCAAGAGAAGAAAATCAGATGGCTGATGCCCTAGCCACATTGGCTTCGATATGGGAAAATCCTATCAGTTTATTTCTTAAGCCTCTGATTTTGACCAGTTCATCAACTCCTTGCAATGAACATGAAACAATCATGGAAACTGATACAGACCATGATGCGTGGTATGATACTATAAGGCAATTTATGAAAGAAAGAGAATACCCGCCAGGGGCAACAAAGAAAGAGAGAAGAGCCATAAGGCATTGGTCATTGCAATACATCACATTCCATGGAGAGTTATATCGAAGATGGCCTGATGGAGTGCATTTGAGATGTTTAAGGAAGCCTAAAGTGAAGCATATCATGTCAGAAATACATGCAGGAAGTTGCGGACTGCATATGAGTGGTTTAGCCCTAGTTAAGAAGATTATTAGACAAGGTTATTACTGGTTGGCCATGGAGAAGGATTGTATTGAGTTTGTAAAGAAGTGCCAACAATGTCAGATCTATGGTAATTTGAATCACATGCCTCCTGAGGAATTGCATTCTATGTCTTCACCCTAGCCATTTGCCACTTGGGGTATCGATATTATATGAGAGATACATCCGACAGCTTCAAACGGTCACCGTTTCATTGTGGTAGTAGTAGATTATTTTTCAAAATGGGTTGAAGCTGAATCCTTCAACAAACTGGGTGTAAGTGAAATGGCTAAATTTATTGAAAAGAACCTCATCTGCCAGTACGGGGTCCCGCACAGTGTGATATCAGACAATGGGGTACAGTTTCAAGGAGCAGTTAAGGATTTATTCTCAAAGTACCAAATCCATCATCACCGATCCTCTCCTTATAGACCAAAGGATAATGGTGCGGTAGAAGCAACAAACAAGACAATTAAGCAAATTCTGTCCAAGATGACCAAGACTTACAGGGATTGATCAGAGATGCTTCCCTTTGCTTTATGGGGGATATAGGACAAGTGTGCGAACACCTACTGGAATGACACCGTTCTCTTTGGTGTATAGGATGGAAGCAGTGTTACCAATTGAAATTGAGATCAAGCCATTGAGAGTAGTCTTGGAAGCTGAACTACCTGAAATGGAATGGGTAGCGAGCAGATACACACAGTTAGCTTTACTAGAAGAGAGAAGGTTAAAGGCACTGTATTATCACCAACTTTATCAAAAGAAGATAGCTCGGGCCTACAATAGAAGGGTTAAAATCAGAAAACTTAGAGTTAGGGATTTGGTGTTGAAGCAATGTAAGCCTAATGTATCTGATCCAAGAGGGAAGTTCAGGCCTAGCTGGGAAGGGCCATATGTAGTGAAACAAGTCATGAACAAAGGTGCAGTGAAGCTATCAGACATGGATGGGAATGAATTTAGTGAGCCAATGAATGTCGACAAGTTGAAGAAGTTTTATGTATAAATAAAAAAAAGGGAAGTTCGCTAGGTTGAAATCCCAAAAAGGGTGGCCTAGGCAAAAGTTAGAGCAGCCCGCTAGTTCCAAAAACCCGAAAGGGTGGGCTAGGCAACAGTTAGGGCTAAATGAGAGAAAATCATCAATTAGAAAACCCATAAGGGCTAGTTGGCAACAAGAGTAATATTGTGTATGCTGGCTTTATGTTTGGTTATTCCCCAATTTAATAAAATAGAATTAATGTTAAAATTGTTCTATATGCACTGTTATAAGTATTTGACCAGATATGGATGAAATAGATAAACACAATAATAAAAGGTGATGAAAAATTTTAAATGGAAAAGAAGCATCTTTTATTGCTTTAATTATTTTTCATCCTAACAATACACTTTCTGAATTGACAAATGTAAAATCTATGGCAGTCGATAAATATAACGTGCAGGCCAGCTTTGCCTTAGCAGATCCAAGTAGGCTTTAGTCAAGCAAGACATGTCTAAATCGGGAGTAAAGTCAGAATCACGAGGCTCAGCTCCATACTGACGGCCAAGTCAGAGAGGATCATAGCATGTACCTTGACGAAGAGCAGCAAGGGGAACATACATCAAGTATGTCTACATGGTGATACGAGAAATTTTCCACCAAGGTAACAACCACCGGATATTGACTTCAGCGCGTGAGTGGATCCATTCAACCCAGTCAGCATATGAAGAAATAGGATGGAGTAGTTTTCTAGCAGAATGATGACGTGGCAGATATCTGGCAAAATCCATGGATGGAGTATCAAGCAAACAAAGATGCTCCTAAAGCCAAATCTATGAAGAAAGAATTAAATTAAAAAAAAAGAGAGAAAAAAAGAGTATGAACCCGCAAGGGCAGCTTAGGTAAAAATTAGGATAACTCGCTAGTTCCGAAAATCCACATGGGCGAACTAGGCAAAAATTAGAGAAATAAAAAATATATATAATAAAAAGAGGTCTGCTAAGTTAAAAACCCGTGAGGGCAGCTTATGAAAAAATTACGACAACTCGCTAGTTTCGAAAACCCATATGGGCAGACTAGGCAAAAATTAGAGCAATAAAGAAAAGAAAAGAAAAAAAAGAAAACCTAAATTGAAAACCCAAAAGGGCAGTTTAGGTAATTACATGAAGCAGCAATGGACTCCCGGTCAGTCTCTTTGATAATCCTGATTTAAGCTTGTCTAACCCAACTAGAGTCTCGGCTAAGATCACGGGTACCGGTGACAAACCTTCTTCCATTTGGTCCATAATATCCAATACTCGTGGATCATTATCACCGTCAGAAGAAACAAGCAAAAATTGGCCAAGCAAACAAAGACAGAGCATGCGTCCCCATGCCTTAGTAGGAGCCAAATGAGAGAGACAAAAATCAATCAAAGGAGCAAGTAGAATTTTTTCACCTCTCATCAACCGAAGAACTTTGGGTTTTGGAATTTGAAATAACATCTACATCTTCTGTTGAGTTTTGGAAACCAATGTGGATAATGCCATTTGTTGATTATTTGGATATCCGAGAATTGCCTCAAATTTTTCGATCAAGGGACATATTTCAAAGCCATTAATTTTAAATGTCCTAGATTCCACATTCCAAAAGGAAGCCATGGCATGTAAGAAGGAGTGGTCCAATTTAACATTTTGAAAACACTTTAAAACATCAAGTTTTGACCACGAAATTTGCTTCCAATGAATAGCATCCATATTGTGTAAGGAAAAGAATTGGCGACAAAATCCTTTACCGTGTTGCATTTGGTTTTAGAAAAGTGATGCAGCTGTGAAAAGGAAATTGTGATGCACTGTTTATGATGTGATAAAAAGAAGTATAATAATTGTGGCGCAGTAATAAAAAAATATAAAAAAATAATAAAAAAAAGTTAGTTATAGTAAAGGCAGAAATTATGTATTATTATGCTTATTGTACAATGTTCATACAATTAATACAATATTTATACATCATTAAGAGGGAGGTGGTGGGTCATCAAATAAAGCCCTGAAAAGTCATCGCCTGTTGGAGGAGGGGGCAAATTACCCGTCCCGAGATCACCCGAAGTAGGAGCACTAAAATTCCTATTACCTTGGAGTTCCAATCTATCACGGTCCTCATCAGAAGCAGAAGAAAGGATCTCATGGTCATCAGTCTGGGGGCCTCTTGATGAAGAAGCGCCAGGATCCCTCATCCCCTGAAATCGAAAGTCTCGGAAATTTTGTTCGAATTGATGATATAAATTTTCAAAATGAGAAGCCTGCTGACAACTTGCAGCCAACTCTTCTTGAAGTTTCCTATTTTATTCTTCAAGCATCCACTGTGAGACAAAAAGGAAAAAGGTAAGAGCATACATAATCAGGCATACATATAGCATAAATTACCATGAAATAAGAAAACTCACCAGGTAATTCATATCAATGCCCTGCGGATAAGATGACATATCTAGCGGGCCAGAATGAGCAAACGAAGGGGCAGTAAAAGAAGGTCCAGCCTCATGATCAAATGAGCCAACACCCTGCAACAATCATTAAAGAAGCAAAAAACATAAAGAAGCGGTGGTAAAGGAAGAATGGTAAAAGTTTTACTTGAGAAGTACTAGCCCCGAGATATGGAACAAACTCTCCTGCATCTCTGTGATGTTCCTCTTCATCTCTACCCTCATTTTCCTCGGGAATCCGTATGCCAACAGGAGATACATCAAAGTTCAAGAGCCTTCTTTGAATAAAGTAGGCATAAGATGCACTCGGCGGATAGAGAAATGCTTCAATACCATAACCGTACCGAGTCGGCCACCATGCATCCTCCGGCATCGACATAATATTTAAAGTGTATTCCGGGCAAGGCATCGAAATCCTCCACTGCTCTGGACTGAGAAACCACTCATAAACTCTCTCTCCAAGAAACCAAGCACTAGACACTGGGCCAGTGATGACTCAGCGAGAATGTTGGAAAGACACCGCAACCCTCATGAAAGGAGACCAGTTTGTCCGCTCTTTTGGGTTCCACCAGGCCAAATTCACCTACAAAATAACATAAGGTAAGTAAACTTTCACATAAATTTTAAAGCATACTAATGTTATTTTACCTGGTCCCAGGTTAAGTGGCTCAACATAAAGTGATGAGTATGCACATAGTGAGAGCCGGGAATGTCCACACGATCGGACAACCAAAAATTTAATCTCGGATACCAGATTCTCTCTCAGGAAATATCAGGTACCCTCATGAGGTTGTGTTCATATGCCCATGCCTACAATAACAATAAAAATCAAATTCATGCAAGAAAAGAGTGGAAATGACATTGGTGGAAGAAAAATACCTCGACAACCGCCATCAAGCCTACAAAAGACTTCTTATTTCGGCAAAGTTTATCAAGACCATGGTAAAGATAGGCGAGACCATCTTCACCCTAGCCAGAAGATGGTACCATCCTAAAATAAGAAAGGGCCTTCAACACTGACAAGTGGATGAAGGATTTAGTGCTGCTTAAGATGGTCGACCCAAGCAAATCTAACAAAAATCTTTGAGCATACTGTTGGGCCGTGTCTCTGTGAACCCATCCTTCGTAGTTCATCCAATAACTACTAATTGGCTCGATCTTTATCTTAAAAGGCCCTTCATACGATGGTTCCATACCAATTAATTGTTGAATTTCTTCAAATGTCAAAATATCGTTGGACAGAGGAACTGAAACACCATCATATCGAAGGCCGGTTATAGCAGTACAATCAATCGGACCAATTGTCATCTCTCCAATGGGCAAGTGAAAAGTGTGGGTTGTGTCCAACCATCATTTTGCAAGCGCCTGGACTACGCTCTGGTCTATCTGATACTCCTCGGATGGCAATTGTAAGATGAAGCTCTCAAAGCCGCAATCTCGGATAATCTGCCTTACCCGAGAAGGCACTACATCATACCATTGTCGGGCTTTATAGATACACCCTCCGGCCCAAAACAACGCAATGATCATGCTAACACAGAGCTAGGTAAGTTATTACCAGGTAAGTACATATTATCTTATCTGCTTAAATTAATATATTTTTCATAAATTTGCTAAAAAAGATAATAAAGGCAAACACAATAATAATAAAAGAGCATAATATAAAAACATAAATCAAAAATCAAAAATAATAATAATAATAAATAATAATATAAATAAATAATAAAAAAAATAAAAAAAACAAAAAAAATAAAAAAAATAAAAAAAATAAAAAAAAAGAAAAAGGAAAGGAAAAAAATTATTATTATCGCGCTCTTTTGGTTTGAACTACGATGAAGCGGCATCCCAGCTAGTAGATCTATATTTCCATTTTTATGATGCCGAATAAACTCTAATAACTCAGTATTAGAATGAGTTCCTAACCTTGAAGCATGCATTTTTTGAAGACTATGTGCTAAATTTGAAAGAATTTGAGAGAATTATAGAAATTATAGATTTTGCTGTGAATGAAATGAAGGAATTCGTTGGTTTATATAGAGAAACGGCAAGGAAAAAAATAAAATTCAAAAGTAAGTTTTGCTGTTTATGAATAGTAAACTTTACTATTGATGAATAGTATATTTACTATTCATGAATATTAAATTACTATTGATAAATAGTAAATTACTATTTCCAATAGTAAATACTATTTACTACTATTTACGAATAGTAAGTTACTATTTATGAATAGTAAATAGTGCATGAACAGTCGCTACACAGTAAATAAACATTAAATTCAATTATTCACTTTAATCATTCAAATGCTTGTGTGTGTATAAATATTTTTACACGCAGGGGGCAAGGAGAACCAATATGCATAAACAATTATTATTAGCTCGGGTTTAGAACCCAAATTACCCTTAGGTCCAGAACCTAGAATCTCTTCTAAGTCCAGAACTTAGCTCGGGTCCAGAACCCAAACTTTTCTTAGGTCCAGAACCTAGAATCTCTTCTAAGTCCAGAACTTAGCTCGGGTCCAGAACCAATATTTTCCTTAGGTTCAGAACCTAGAATCTCTTTTAAGTCCAGAACTTAGCTCGGGTCTAGAACCCAAACTTTCCTTAGGTCCAGAACCTAGAATCTCTTATAAGTCCAGAACTTAGCTCGGGTCTAGAACCCAAATTACCCTTAGGTCCAGAACCTAGAATCTCTTCTAAGTCCAGAACTTAGCTCGGGTCCAGAACCCAAATTACCCTTAAGTCCAGAACCTAGAATCTCTTTTAAGTCCAGAACTTAGCTTGGGACCAGAACCCAAATTACCCTTAGGTCCAGAACCTAGAATCTCTTCTAAGTTTAGAACTTAGCTCGGGTCCAGAACCCAAATTACCCGTAGGTCCATAACCTATAATCTTTTCTAAGTCCAGAACTTAGCTTAGGTCCAGAACCCAAATTTTTTTTAGGTCCAGAACCTAAAATTTTCCTTAGGTCCAGAACCTAAAATTATCCTTGAGTCCAGAACTCGAACCGGGTCTAGAACCCAAAACCTCAACCATCTCAAAAATTAAGTCTTATTGCTTTTCACTCTCTTTCACAAAAGTCTCAGATCATTCAAGTAGGGGACAAACTGTAGACCCTTAATTTTTGACCCAGTCCGGTTCAATATATTTTAATTAGTCCAAAATAATTTTTGTTATCTTAATTAAATAATATTTGCTTTAGTATTTAATTTTTATTAATAAAAAAAATAAAAAATAATAATAAAAAACAAATAAATAAAAATAAAAATAAAAATCGGGGACGAAAAATTTTGTCGCCTTAGGGGCGACGAAATGGCTATTTTGCCCACAGGAATTTCCTGCGGGCGAAATGGCCTGCAGGCAATTTCACCCGCCGCAGCCTGCTACCCCCTGCGACAGCTTTTTCCCCAGCGCAATTTTTCTGCAGCAGTTTTTTTTCGTCAGCAAAATTTTTTCGACGCAATTTTTTTCGAAACCAAATTCAATTCGGTTTTTGGACTAATTAAAATATATTGGAACCAACAAACGGAGGCATGAATGTCTAATTTCTTCATAGTAGCTTGAACCATCCAATTGTCAGTTTTGATTCAAAAAACCCTAGAACTTTAATTTACCTTTTCTAAAGCTTGAAAACCTTAATTTGTTTATTTGTTTTCCAAAAATCTTAAAATTGTTATTTTTGTTTCTTCAAAATCTCAAAACCCTAATTTGCTTTCCAATTTTTCAAAACCTTAAATTGAATCGTTTTCTTTCCACAAACCTAAAAAATATCTTTTCTGTTTCTATAAACCTTAAATCATTTTGTTTATTTTCATAAAGCTTCATAAAACTATAAATTGTTTTTCCAAATTCTAAAATCAAATCCATTCTCTGAAACCTTAAAAAACCTCAATTCAACTTTAGAATCAAGACAATAACCTCAAACCAATTATTCTAAACCCTAGTTTTCTTAAACCCTAATTCCCTTAAAACCTTAAACCCTAATTTTTCTATATCCTAATCTTTAAAATCTTAAAACCTTATAAATTTAAATATTAAAATTCAATATGGTAAATACAAAATAATGATCCAGTAACCATAAATCATAAATCTAAATGTTTTAAAGTGTCCAAACCCTAATTTCATGATTTTACCACTCAAGCACTAATTTGGTTAATTAAAGAACCTTATCAATCCCTTAAATCATAAAACCTTAATCCATTTAATTCCCTTAAAGTTTACAGTAGCTAAGAATTACAAACCCTAGATAATACTAAAATTCCAAAACCCTAAAGTATTAATTAAAGAATTTTTAATAGAAACAGTAACTCTAATTTGAATCTTTACTTGCTTTATTTAGTTTTATATTTGATTATGTAGTCTATTATTTGCTTTAATTTATTTTAAATGCTTTGTTGATTTATTTAAGTTCAATACTTGATTTACTTAGTTTATCATGGATGGATGTTTATATTCTATTGATGTTTAATATCTTTGGTGAATGATTTATTTATGATGAGTGGTTATTTACTTTTATCGCTTTATTTAGATTTCCAAATATTGTAAGAGGTATGTTTCCACTTGGTGGGTACCTCATTAGTTAAATATCATGTAATTTAAATTGCTTTTCCATTTTAGAACCAATGGAAAGGACATGTTTCTACTTTTCGGCGGGTGTCTTATTTAGGCATGGATTATGTAAGTGCATGTTTTCATCTTCGGATGGGTGTCCATTTATTTGTTTTGCTTGGACATTGTTTTGATTTTCAATATATCGATGCTTTATTTTAATTATTATGTGTAATATGGATAATATTGTTATATTTAAGAATTTTATAATATTAAGACCTGTAAAGGAGGCCGGTTCCAATGAACTAGGCGTTGTGGGGGTGCTGGGCCATTTCTCACCTTCCCCACACGTACCCAACTTTTTGAACCCATTAGGGGGTTGGGGATTCCTTAGGAATCGAGTCATCTACCCCTTTCTTTTTTCTCGGCCCATCCGGGTGGTGACACTATTTTCTCCGGACTTAGGTCCGTGTTCTCTAAGGCCCCGAGCCTAAACAGTGCCGAAGTTGCAAGAACCATTCCACAGGGAGTGGGGGCAAAAATCCCTGCTCATAGTTGTGCTTATGAAATATTTGAAAAATATAAGAAAGTAGATTCATGTGACATCTATATGCATTCTGCATTTGGTATTGCATTGAGTTAAAGCCTAATTAATGGGAATTATCATGAATTGATTTTCATTTTTAAAAATATAACTATTGGTTGAACTGTCTGAGGGAACTTTTTGAAAATAAAATATCCCATGTTGGTATTTTTATTAACCATATACCTAGGAAAAGAGACTCGCCATACATATGTGGAAGTTATAAGGTTGGAAGGAACGTCCTATTTATCCTTATTTGTTTATTATTTGTGCATACATGCATACATGCATCACATGACATATCATTAATCCTTTTTGGCTCATAGCCTTGGATTGTGACAGTTCAAAAGCTTACGACAATCCGACCTATGCCCGAGATGAAGAATCTAGCAATGACTCAATCACTTTTTCACCAAAAGCAATGGAGCCTGAATAAATTCAAAGAGTGGTGGACGACACCCTTAATGCTAAAATGGAAGAACTAAAGGGGGCCCTAGCTGAGATCATGAAGAATCAAATGACTACAATGTTTGGAAACAATGTCAAAGCATCCGCAAGCACCAAGAAAGATAAGGGAAAGGCTAAAGTTGGTGAATTGGCTTTTGATGATGATAAGGTGATCATTGATGATGATGACGATTGGGCTCAATACTTCCAAGATCCTCAAGACAAGAAGAAAGAGCCAAAGATTGTTGAAAGATCAGTTG
This sequence comes from Garcia nutans, assembly GCA_947685225.1. NCBI lineage: Eukaryota > Viridiplantae > Streptophyta > Magnoliopsida > Malpighiales > Euphorbiaceae > Garcia > Garcia nutans. The sequence goes on from CANTUV010000044.1 coordinate 27,570,121, forward strand.
TGGAAAAGATTGAAACTTCTGATATTGAGAAACTGATTGCTGATTTAGAAAAGAAATTCTAGAAGAAGCTGAAAACTGAATAGATGTCCGAGATTGACAAGTTGTTTGAACTAGATGAGGAGGTCCCTTATAAGTTTAAAATGCCTTCCTTAGCAAGATACAATGGTACAGAAAATTCACACTTGCATGTTGAATAGTACATCACTGTCATGCAGTCTGCCAGAGCTACTAAGGCTCAAACTCTAAGATATTTCATGCTCTCATTAGACACTATTGTCCAAAATTGGTTCAACACCTTAGAGGAAAGAACTTAAAAAGATTAGGACATGTTGTACAAGGCTTTCATTCAGCAATGTGGGTACAATATTGAGCTAAAAATTACCTTAATGGAAGTTGAGTTTATTAGACAAAGGCCAAATGAGAATTTTGTGGGCTATATGAAAAGGTTGAGGAATAAGGCTGCATTGCTCAGGAAGAGGCCCGGTGAATTTGATCAAATAAGAATGATTATGAGAGGGGTGTTGCCTAGTCTTCATGAAAGGATGTATCATACACTCATCCAGGATTTCAAAGATCTTCTCCAAGCTAGTATGCAAATGGAAGAATGGGAAAGGGAGAAGAATCGCTTTTCAGTAAGAAGAAATGAGAAAGGGAACTACCAGTTGGCAATCAAAGCACGCAAAAAGAAATTGATGTTAATGCGACTGGTCAAGCAAATAGAAGGCAATTTTTAGATATGGGAAAGCCTTTGTCTTGGGTCTCCAACAAGCTACAAAAGAAGGAACTATTACAGCCATTGGCCCCTCGACCTTTGCCAAATCCTTTACCCCCAAAATTTGATACTAAAGCCTTTTGTGAATTTCATCAGACATAAGGACAAGAGACAGACAAATGCTTGCGACTAAAACATGAGATCCAAAATTTAATTGACAGTGGTAAGCTACCTGAGCCTGATAAGCCCAACATAAAAGACAATCCTTTGCCAAGGTTCAATAGAGTGCCACCACCAGCAACCTTCATGGTAGGAAAAGGATTGGAAGAAGATTTTATTTTATCTTCTTTTCAAGATGAGAATAATGAAGATGTGGAATGAGGAGAAATTTTGTTCAACAAACTTCCATTAGCTTGGAGTGTTACTCTATTTATTTTACTTTCTTTAATATTTAATTGGAACAATTATGTTTTTTAAATTAAGATTGTTTGAATAAATAATTTTCATCAAATTTTTCATGGTCTTTATTCATTTTGGTGCTCAACCGATGTCAAATTTAACTTGATATTTATAAATTAGCATATCTATGTATCATGATTCGAATGACTTTACTAGGTGAGGGAATTGCTCTATAGCATTGAGTTGTTTATGCTTACTTAGAGAGAGCTCCTACATAATGACCTTTGTCTAGGTCCTAGTCATTCTTAGAACATGCTTTGATGGAATTTTGAGGCGAAATTGAACTTTGCATATTTAAGAGAGAAATGATCTAGGCATTATTTGGTTAGCTAACAACTAGTATCCACCCTATTAAATATCAATCCCTAGTTGTCCCTTTGAGCCTTTATAAAATTTTAGCTTTCTTTTCATTGGCTTACAAACCCTAACAACCTACCCTGAGCTCTTGTTATACTTTTGACAAGTCTTATGATCACTAAGGTAAAGAGGTAAGAAGATCAAAAAGAAAGGAATGCACAATCAAGACCATAAGGATAGTTGATGTTATCAAGACCATAAGGGTAGTTGAAGTTCACCTAATATCTCCAATCTATTAAGATGACATCAGAGTAACAAATGATTTATCCCTGTTAAAGAAGATTTATATCACTGCACTCATCTATTATTAGAAACCCAAGTTGGTACAAACAGGACAACTCTTTTAGAGCTAGAACAAAAAAAAACAAAAAAGAGAAAAGAAAAAAAGAAAAAGAAAAAAAAAGAAAAAAGAAAATAAAACCCAAAACAGTTCAGAAAGCCAATCGAGTTCTCTTTTACCTAAAGCATCAAAAGACTTCCATTTGGTTTATAAGGATAGTTTGACTTGAATTGGTCCAACCCAACCAAAGATTCAATCAAAATTGGAGAAAAAGGAGAAAATTCATCCAGTTCTTGAAAGTCCTATACTTGATAGTCCTACAGGGGAGAAGAACAAAATGATAAAATGCTCAAAGAAAAGAAAGAGAAAGAAAAGGGAAAAGAAGAAAGAAAAGAAAGGGAAAAAACAGTCCTAATCAAGATCCAGATTCATGTCAAAAAGAAAGAAGAATGTTCAAAGCTCTATCTTATTCCTGCTCCCAACTGCCTAAAGTTCAAACAAGAAATTTGTAGTGTGAGGATTTGTCCATTGTGTCACATCAGCTCTAATCTCAAAATGGCTTTCCTTTAACTAATGTCCCTTATAGATCCTATTTCAAGCCTATCAAAGACCTGTTGATCTCTCTTGGTAGGTAGAGTTTATTAGTGGAGATAGTTTGAATAAGCATGCATATGAGATAGACAATATTCAAACTCAATGAGACCTTTGACTAAGTAATGTGTATGTGCCTATCTGAAGTGCAACGATTCTTGTTTAAATGGAAATGATTCTCAAGTTTAGTATGGTAATGAGGGTTTTCATGTTATAGATATGTTAATTTGGAAAATCAAATCCTGAAGTAAATTGACATTGATTTGGCAAAGCTAACATTTGATTTCAAAATTCAAAAATAAAAAAAAGAAATTTTTTTTTACAAAGCATTCAAGCTAAGGGGAGTATGTCGAACCATCAAACCTCAAAAGACACATTGGGAAAAGGAAATGATTATTGGCAAGGTTATGAAGAAGCTACCAATTGACATACTAAATCATAGTTTGAAATGGATGTATCTCTGACTTAGCCGCTCGGGGTCTCAACCACTCATGTCCTCAACATCTTTAAGATAAAATCCATAAAAGTGAAGCCTTCTGTAAGACTTGAACAAGCATCTAGAAGGAGTCAATGAGAACACTTCAGTTGAGTATCTCAGTTTGTCAGTCAATGGAACCATTGTAAGTATTATTCATGCATATCATGCATACATGAGCATATCACACTCCATTTTTCTTTGTAAAAAATAAACAGTAATATTCTATAAAGCAATCATAAAGTGGATATGGAATCAGGGGGCAAGGTAAGCCCATTGCATAGGAAGCTCTAGAAATTTTGCAAAAGAAAGAAGAAATGCATGCTTGATTCGATGAGCTAGACAATATACAAACATCAACTAAAGCCGCATAGAAAAAATCATGGGTTTGAGCCTACACAGGGGGCAAAGTTTCTCATTTTAATATTTTTTGAGTTTATGTATGTATAAAATATTTTGAAACTCACTTCCAATATTTTACCACGCAGGGGACAAGGAGAAGATATGAAGGCTAGCTAAAAAAAAGGGCTGAATTTTTAGCAAAAGTACAAAGGAAGAACAAAAAAGAATGGAAAAAGAAGAAAATTAGAACTCTCAAAAGAATGAAGATGCAAGAAATAAAAGATCAGTCCAGCTAAAAGAGTTAAAGCCAGGGTAAAGACTCGATCTCTAATGGATAAAGATCCATATTTCAAGGGTAAAGACTTGATTTTCAACGGATAAAGATCCATGTTTCAAGGGTAAAGACCCGATCTCCAACGGATAAAGATATATGTTTCAAGGGTAAAGACCCAATTTTCAATGGATAAAGATCCATGTTTCAAGGGTAAAGACCTAATTTCCAATGGATAAAGATCTATGTTTTAAGGGTAAAGACCTGATCTCTAATGGATAAAGATCCATGTTTCAAGGGTAAAGACCCGATCTCCAATGGATAAAGATCCATGTTTTAAGGGGAAAGACCCTATCTCCAATGGATAAAGATTCATGTTTCAAGGGTAACGAGCCGATCTCCAATGGATAAAGATCCATGATTCAAGGGTAAATACCTGATCTCCAATGGATAAAGATCCATGTTTCAAGGGTAAAGACCCAATTTTTCAATGGATGAAGATTCATGTTTCAAGGGTAAAGACCCAATCTCTAATGGATAAAGATCTATTTTTGGTGGGTCTTTACCCACAATCCATTAAAGAATGGAATAACCAGTTAAGCCAGAATTCTCAACTAATAAAAAGTCAGTCTTAGATCCAGAACCCAAATTATTTTTTAGTCCAGAACTCAAACCAACCTTGGTTGTGGAGTCCATTATGGCTCTAAAACCAGTAAAAAATCACATTGCTTTTCGCTTTCTCTTACTGTAGTCTCAAATCATTCAAGCAGGGGGCAAATTGTAGACCATTAATTTTGATCTAGTCTAATCCGATATTTTTAAACAGTCCAAAATAATTTTTATGGTGTTTTAATTAAATAATATTTATTTTAATAATATTTATTTTTAATAAAAATAAAAAAAGTAATAATAAAAATGGATAATAAATAAATAAATAAAAATCAATGAAGGAAGAATCGGCGACAAAAATTTTTCATCGCTGGCGACGAATTGGCCACAAGCCAATTCGCCGTAAATTTTTCCTACGGCGAAATGGCCATAGGCCTGGGGTGAATTGGCTAGCCCACACCTAGCTCCTGCAGAACTTCTTTGCCAGCGCACTTTAGCACGCCCGACCCGCTCGCGGTTTTGCCAAAATCCTATTCTACTTGGTTTTTAATTTTATTTCCTAAAAAGTTTTATTTCCTTAGCCAATTAGTATTATGTTTTTATTTTTTTTTATAAATACCACATTAAAACCACATTATGTTTCCTAAAAAGTTTTATTTCCTTAGCCAATTAGTATTATGTTTTTATTTTTTTTTATAAATACCACATTAAAGACATAGAATGATCTAAAATTTTTTATCATAATTTGGACTTTTAGATTTTTTCGGCCAAAAAAAGAGAACCTTGAAGGAGCAAGAGGTAGTGAGCAAGCAACAACAATCCATCAAAGGAAGCCTACACTGTCTTTATTATTGTTACCATAATTCAAAGATTTTGGTGGAACCAACAACGGATGTTTGAATCTCTATTTCTTTGCTTTTGTTTACAGTAGCTTCATCATACAATTTGATAAATTATTTAAACATGCATATTTTTGTTATTTGATCAATTGTTCTACTTACTATCCAAATTTTATTTAAAACCATAAAAAGATTTTTTTCAAAACCCTAATGCCTTAATACTCGTAAAATATATTTTTGAAAACTAAAATCCTAATTACACTTTTCTAAAATCACAAAACACGAATCTAATTTCTTAAACCCCAAGTTATTCAAAGCCTAAATCTTAATTAATTATGTTTTCAAATCTTCACAGTAGCTTGTTCCATTAAATCACCATAGAATTAGATTATTCAAATAATGTTTTAAACGTCCAGTAGTCATATTACATATAAGTATTTATCAAAAAATCCATGTTAAAGTGGTCTTAAAGTTTTTATAATAATCATGTTTTGATAAAACCCTAACTCCACTAAACTCTAAGACCCAAACCCTAATTTGTCTTGTAATTCCTAAAACCCCAAAATAGTTTTGCAATTATCAACCCTAAATTATTTTCTAAAATTATAAGATTCAAAATTGCTTTCTCAAATCCTAATCTATTTTTCAAATGTCCAGTAACCCCAAAAATTAACTTTCAAACCGTAGATCCCAAATTCTTAAGCTCTTCTTCCAGAACCATAAATTATTCTTCAAACAAACCCTAAAATGCTTTATTTTTTAAAAAATCCTAAATCATTTTTCCCAAACCCTAAATTCTTTAAAACCCTAATTCTAAATACCAAAACCTTAATTCCTCAAAGCCAAAATTTAGAAATCATAATTTATTAAACCAACACCCAATACTCCCAGTAGCCTAAAGCCATAACCAAAACCCTATTTCCTCAAACTTTAAATCCTAGAACCTTAATTTCTTAAATCCTAAATCTTAAACCTTAACCTTGTTTATTTAATGGATTGAATTCTAATTTTATTTATTTATTTGATTATGTGATTTGTTATATGTTAATGATGAATGGTTTATTTTATTTTATGAATGGTTTGCTTTTATTTATAATTAGATGATTGAATATTCTTTTATTTGTCTTAGTTTTAAAATTGTAAGACGTATGTTTTCACTTTGTGGGTACCTCATTAGTTAAACATCATGTAATTTATTTTATTTTAAAGTTTTTTGGACCATTGTAAAGGATACGTTTCCATCTTTTGGTGGGTGTCCCATTTAGTTTTAGATATGGACTATATAAGGACATATTTTCATCCTCGGATGGGTGTCCATTTATTTGTTTTGTTTAGATATTGCCTTGATTTTAATATAATGATGCTTTATTTTAATTGTCATATGTAATATGGATAATATTGTTATATTTAAGAATTTTATAATATTAAGACCTGCAAAGGAGGCCGATTTCAATGAACCAGCCGTTGTGGGGGTTGCTGGGTCGTTTCTCACCTTCCCCACATGTACCCAACTTTTCAAACCCATTAGGAGGTTAGGGATTCCTTAAAAATCAAGTCATCCACCCCTTTCTTTTTCTCGGCCCATCCGGGTGGCGACTCCATTTTTTTTGGGGCTGAGGCTCGTATTCTCTAAGACCCGAGCCTAAACAGTGCTGAAGTAGCAAGAACCATTCCACAGGGAGTGGAGGCAAAAATCCCCACTCACACATAATAAAGAAGATTAAAATAATATAAAGTCCAATAAAATCAACTTCTCTTGTCCCCTGTGGAGTCGCCACTATGAGCGGGGATTTTCACCCCCCACGCTTTGACTTCAGCACTGTTAGGATCAGGACCTTAGAAAACACAGGCCTAAATCCGGAGAAAATAGAGTTACCACCCAGAAAAGCAGGGAAAAAGAAAGGGGTGTATGACTTGATTTCTAAGGAATCCAAAACCCCCTAATAGGTTTGGAAAGTTGGGTAGGTGAGAATGACCCAGCACCTCGACAATGCCCATTTCATTGGAACCGGCCTCCTTTTCAGGTCTAAATATTATAGAATTCATAATTATTATGATAAAACACTACATGTGATAATTAAAATAAAAGCATCATTGCATTACTAATTAAAATAATGTTTAAATAAAGAAAATAAATGGACATCCATCTGAGGATGGAAACATGTCCTTACATTGCTTAATATCTAAAACTAAATAGGACACTCAACAAAAGGTGAAAACGTGTCCTTTACATTAATTCCAAAATATGAAAATAATTTAAATTATATGAAGCTTAACTAATGAGGTACCCACAAAGTGGAAACATACCTCTTATATTATTAATACCAAGATAAACAAAAAATAATAATAATAAAGAAAATATATGTCCATCATAAATTAAACAAATCAAGCATTGAAATCAAATAAATCAATCATCAAAACATATAATAAACTACATAATCAAATCTAAAACTAAATGAAGCAATAAATGTATAAGTTTAGGGTTTACATCTTAAATTAGGGTTTTAGAACTTTAATAACTAAATTAGAGTTTTGAATAAAGGAAGTTAATCACAAAGACTTATAATACACAAATAAATATTGACTCTTTCAATGAGCCCATACTGCGGGTGTCAAGGGGAAGCTCCCCTTGCAGGGTCATGGGTAGCGTCTCAGAAAGTTTTGAAAACTAGTTTTTAGGGATTTAAGTTTTGGTGTTGAAAACTGATTTTAAAATTTTAATAAACAAGTCACTAGGATATTAAGTTTTGGGAAAATAATGATTCAAGGCTTCATATTTTAAGGTTAAGGTTTTGATTTACTTACTGGAACAATTTTAAAATCACCAAACCTAGATATTGGATCAGTTAATTAATCAATATTCAATATAAAGGAAATAGCATGGCTACTGGAAGGACAAAATGAATTAATTTTTGATTTTATAAAATATGCAACTAAGGTTTTAGTAATTAAATTTCTGTGATCAAAATGATAATTAAGATAATTAATCAATGCGTTTAAATAAAAACTCGTCTATTGTATGCTTAAGTAATTGATCAATCAAATAATGAAGCTACTGTTAATATGAACAAGTAAATATAAAAACTCAAACCTCCGTTGTTGGTTCCACCACAATTTGATTATGGTTGAACAATAGCAAAGACAGTGTGTGCTGCCTTTTATGGATTATTTGTTTGATCAACGTCTTTGGTTGTTGCTGGATGATTTCTTTTTGTTTGCTGCCTCTTGCTTCTTAATTCACAACTACAGATCCAATTTTTTCCCCTCCTTGTTAAAGTATTAAAGTTTATTATTTATAGGCAAAATCAGGCTTAACCTAAACCTAATCTGCCTAATCCAAGACATAAAAGGATTCTAATTTAATTAGAAAATCCAAAAATACTTCAGAATTAAATTCCATGTTGATTTGGCTGTCCGAATCGATATGGGCCAAGGCCATGTTAATTTTGTGTGCCAAATCGACATGGAACCAACCCCCTATCTATTTGGTATGCCAAATCGACATAAGCCTTTGGCTCATGTCGATTCTCATGTTGATTTTAGCCACCAAATTGACATGAGCCATGGCTCATGTTGATTTTGGCCCTCCAGGTTGACATGAACCATGGTTCAAGTCGCCTAAGGCCCTGATTACTTAAAATCGATCTAAAAATACTTTAATCAGACCGAATAATTGAATTTGTGCCTTTTAAACCTGAACCAACTTATTTAAAAATCATAAACTAGGTTTAAATCTTTTAAAGTGGAATCGAACTTATTTTGGCATTCTTAAATTAGGATCATACCAAATTGGGGTCAAAATTAAGTGTCTATAGATCGTGCAATCATAATCCTTCAAAAGTTTTATCCACCTTATCTACCTCATATTTAAATCCCTTTGATAAAAAATATACTTCAGACTTTTATGATCCATGTATATGTCACATGTCTCACTATACAAGTATTGTCTCCAAACTACTGTCATCTCTAAATCATGAGCAGGATAATTATGCTCATGCTTCTTCAATTGACGGGAGGCATAAGCAATTACTCTACCATGCTACATTAGAACACACCCTAGTCCAACTCTGGAAGCATCACAATAAATGGTATAGTCGCCCATCCCAGATGGTAAGGCTAACACTGGAGCAGAAGTAATAAAATCCTTCAGCTTCTAGAAACTATCTTCATATTCATCAGTCCAGACAAACTTGGCATTCTTGTGAGTTAACCGAGTCAAAGGGGCTTCTATCCTTACAAAATCTTGGACAGAGCGATGATAATACCTAGCTAACCCCAAAAACTACGAACCTCGGTAACAGTCTTCAATCTTTTTAGGGTCTACTATAATGCCATCTTTTGTAACAATATGCCCCTTAAAACTCACACTATCCAACCAAAACTCACACATGGAAAACTTAGCATACAACAGATGATTTCTTAGAATCTGCAAAACCATCCTCAAATGTTGTACATGCTCCATTGGTGATCTTGAATATACCAGGATGTCATTGATAAATACGATAATGGCTTAAACACTCGGTTCATCAAATCTATAAATGTGGCTGGTGCATTAGTGAGTTCAAAAGACATTATAAGGAACTCATAATGACTATACCGAGTCCTCAATTTCATCTTGGGTATATCTTCCCTCCTGATCCTCAATTGATGGTACCCCGATCATAGATCAATCTTGGAAAAACATTGTGCTCCCTAAAGTTGATCAAAAAAATCATCAATTCTAGGAAGGGGATACTTATTCTTTACCATAACCTTGTTCAACTACCTGTAGTCAATATAGAGGCATATACTACCATCGTTCTTCTTCACAAATAATATCAGAGCGTCCTAAGGTGAAACACTGGGTCGGATGAATCTCTTATCCAGAAGATCTTACAATTGTTCCTTAAGTTCCTTCAATTCTATAGGAGCCATCCTATAAGGTGGCATAGATATGGGATTTGTACCAAGAAATACATCGATACAAAACTCTATCTCTCTTTTAGGAGGCAATCTCGAAAGCTCTTCAGGAAAAATATCTGGAAACTCATTCACCATTGGCACAGTTGTTAAATTCCCAACTTCTGCAGATACATCCCTAACAACTGCCAAATACTCTTGACAACCATGACTCAATATCTTCCTGGCACTGATAGCTGAAATGAGGCTACAGGGGATAATATCACTGTTCCCCTTAAAAGAAAATCTAGAAACAACTGGAATTTGAAAGATGACTTTCTTATTGCGACAATCGAGGTTGCATAGTGAGTTGAAAACTAATCCACACCAAGGATTACATCAAAATTCAGAACATCTAAAAGAATTAGATCCACGGGCAGAATCCTTCCCTCAACTAGAGCTAGACATGATAAAAAGACCATATTCACCAATAAGGAATCACTCATAGGAGTTGCAACTGACAAGAGGCAATCTAAATTGGTTGATATCATGTCGAGTTTTACTGCAAATCAGGGGGACATAAAGGAGTGCATAGCATCCGGGTCAATCTGTAATATCTCAAATTTTTGAAAATTATTAATTTTTTGAAATTAAATAAAATAAATTATAAAATAATTGGATAAATTAAATAAATAGTTTTAAAAGAAAAATGAGAGGATTTTAAGTAAAAAAGTAAAATGTATATGTGATATATATGAAAAATATAGATAATACAAAGTCAACAAAAATTCAACACTTTTTAAAAGTCAAAGTCAAAGTCCAATTACATTTTTATAAATAAACTTTGAAAAATTAAAATTATTTAAAAATAAATTATTTTAAATGAAAGATGAATTTTTGGATTTTTAATTAATTAATTAATTAATTAATTAATTAAAAACATATTAAATAATATATATATGGTTGGAAATGAAAGTGGAAAGAAAAAGGAAGTTAATTTTGTTCTTCATCTTCTTCTTCTTCCGTGAATGGGCCGAACCTCCATTTTTGAAGAACCAAGGATTTTGCTTCTTCTTAGCTCCATGAATTGAAGGATTTCAAGTGTTCAAGCTGGATTTTTGGAGATTTCCTCCATATTTGGTAAGTTTCCAACTTATTTCCTTGAATTTCCATGAAAGTTTGAATATGTGTGATTTGAATTTTTGATGTAGTATGATTTATTGTTGGAATTGGTGTGCATGAATTTGTTTTGAGTATTTAACAATAATTTTAAGGTTGGAGTGAAGAAATGGTTAAGTTTAGGTAAGGATTGGTTAAGAGAGAGAATTTAGGGTTATGTAACTTTTGGACTTTTGAATTCATGGGTTTTAATTGTGAAAATTGATTCTAAATGAGTGATTTGATGCATAAAAAAGTATTTTAAAGTTAAATATTGGATTTGGTTGAGTTTGATTGGAGTTTGAGAATGGAAGTGTTGATTTAGGGTTTTGGAAAGGTGATTTTTCAGAGTTATTGAATTATTTGATTTTATTGGTTGAAGTATATTCTTTAGTGATAAAAGTGATGAATATAAGCTTGAAATGATCAATGGTTTGAATTAGAATGGAAAACCTTCAATGGGGGAAGGTTATGTCATTTTAGGGTTTTGGTCATAAATGTGTGTTTTTGTAGTGTAATTGGTTTAAACATATTAAAATATATTTTTAATAATATAAATAAACTTAAAACATCAAATTGAATGGCTTAGTATGGTATTCCAAGGTTAAAGGAGGTTAGCCTTAACTTTGGGATTGATGTTTGAATGATGTTTAATTATTATTTAAGATTGAAAATGCCTTAGAATGTGATACTAAATGATTATTTATGATCACATTTGGTTTAGGCATTGAGGATATTTGATTTGCCCCATCCAAGTGTTGAAGGGCAAGTTGGAAGAGAAGGTTGGAGGTGGTGTTTGAGCTTGCTTTTGGTTGTCATTTGAGGTAAGTACAAACTTTGGATGAATTAGACATATTTGTATTACATTGGCCTTAACACATTTTGGATTGAAAAATGTGTTAAGCTACTTGATACATAGAACATGTATGAATAATGTGATATGACATGTGTAATGTAATATATGTATTAAATGCATCGTGAAAAGCCATTATTTATGGTTAAATTGTGTAAAATGTGAAATATGTGTATTATGTGAAAATGACCCAAAGTGTTTTGGTAATGCTATTTGTTGTGTATGCAATAAGGGCATTGTTAAAAATCCATTGGTAATGGCTAAAGTGCATAAAATGTGAATCATATGTGGATTATGTGAAATTACCCAAAATATTTGGGTGATGAGTTTTAAGGTAAAATGTGATACAATGTGATGAATTGATATTCCTATAAATGAGAAAAATGAGAAAAGTAAAAAAAAAAAGGAGAAAATAAGATAATGTGCCTAATAGATAATGAAAATGAGGCAATATGCCTAGCTTGATTATGAGAAAATGAGAAAGAGATTAATAATGAGAAATGTGAATTAATTGTGTGCCTAGTATGTTATTCAATTTTTAAAGTTCTGTGTTCGGAGGCATGCCTATGAGGTTATCCTCATTATTTACCTTCAGGGCTAGCTTTTGAGCAATTATTGATTTGCCTTCAGAGAAGATGTTGGACGTCACTTGCCTTCGGGCTAGATACTGGGCATCACTATGATTTGCCTTTGGGCTAGTCACCGGGTGTCAATATGGACCAGAACAGTAACTCTGAAATTTGAATAGCATATTAGATCCTTTAGGCCCATGCTTGTGTTTGTTTTTATGTGAATTATGAAATAATTAAGAAATATGTTAAAATGAAATGATATGGGATATGATATCCATATGCATTGTGCACTGACATTGCATTTGAGTTTTATTCTTATCAAAGTTTGTACCACTAGGCTTTTGGCTTAGCGCGATTGAAATTCATCACGTAGGTGATAAGGGAGATCCAGTAGAGCCAGAGAGTTTGTCTAGACCGAGTCAGGTCTAGCTTTGAGTTTGCTTGAGTTGATTTGGCTGCTTCTTCAAGATCAGTGCCGATTGGACTTTTCTCATTTAGTAGCACTTGTCAGGAGTGTAGAGAGAGCATAGGGTCTTACAGCAGCTGCTAAGATTGAGGAGAGCAGAGCTAGGAGACCCTAGGCTGAGGCAAGGTCTTCATTAATAAAGAGAGGCCAAGGGGATTATTTTCAAAGGTTCAATAGGAGCCAGGGGCAGTCTGGCAGGTCAATACAGTAGCAAAGACAGAGGTAGAGACCTACAATATCAGTGGTTAGTGGTCCGACCCCAGTGCCTCAGAGGCCTGCTCCACCTACCTGTGTTCATTGTGGTAGAGCACATGGAGGTGTCTGCTTGAGGAGAGGTGAATCAGTAATGTGTTTTAGATGTGGGTCATCAGACCATTTTATCAAAGATTGTCCAGAGCCACCAGAGGATAGACAGACAAATACTGCAGCTTCTCAACCCAGTGTCAGAGAGGGGTCATGGTAGCAGAGGTTTTAGTAGAGGTGGTAAATCTGGGACTGGTAAGAAAGGCAGTTCTACAGTTGGGGGTAGACCAGATGAGGCAGGGCCATCACAGATGGTCTATGTGATGCACAGGCATCAAAATGCTTCAGTTGTTATTGATGGTACTTTTTCTTTATTTGCTACTTCAGTTCTTGTATTGATAGATCCTAGGTTAACTCATTCACACATCATTGCATCCATCTTGCCTGTGAGTGATTTGCATTCTGAGTCCCTGGGATTTGACGTATTGGCGATAAATCCTTTAAGGCACAGTGTTATGGTTAGCCTGGTGCACTAAGACAGTCTGGTTGTGGTTCAGGATGAAGAGTTTCTCAGTGACCTGATTGAGATGCCTTTTAAGGAGTATGATCTAATTTTGGGTATGAATTGGTTATCCAGGCATGGGGCCATGGTTGACTGCCAGCAGAAACATGTTATCTTGAGAACACGTGATGGTAGGGATGTGATGGTATCTAGTGAGCAGATACATCTTTTATCCATGTTTATTTCAACTATTTTAGCTAGGAGAATGATCTAGAAGGGATGTAAAGCTTATATTTCTCATATGGTAGATACTGGAGTAGTGGGGTCTCAGCTTAATAGTATACTCACAGTTGCCGAGTTTCCAGATATTTTCCCTGATAAGTTACCAGAGGTATCTCCTATGAGAGAGGTTGAGTTTGGTATTAATTTGTTGTTTGGTACCACTCCCATCTCTATTACTCCTTATCAGATGGCACCTGTTGAGTTGAGAGAGTTGAAGGTGCAGTTACAAGAGTTGTTGGATAAAGGGTTCATCCACCCTAGTGTGTTCCCGTGGGGACCACCTGTTTCATTTGTGAAGAAGAAGGATGCCACCTTGAGATTGTATATTGATTATAGGCAGTTGAATAAGGTGACCATCAAGAACAAGTATACATTGCCTCAGATAGACGATCTCTTTGATCAGTTGCAGGGAGCAGCTGTATTCTCTAAGATTGAGCTGAGATTAGGGTATTATTAGTTGAGAGTCAGAGATGTGGATGTACCTAAGACAACTTTCCGCATGAGTTATGGGCATTATCTGTTTCTGGTGATGCTCTTTGGATTGACAAATGCACCACCAACATTTATGGATTTGATGAACATGGTGTTCAGACCCTACTTAGATCAATTTTTGGTGGTCTTCATTGATGACATTCTAATGTATTTGTGCAATAAGGAGGATCATGATAGGCACTTGCAGATTGTATTGCAGACTCTGAGAGAGAAGCAGTTGTATGCTAAGCTATCTAATTGTGAGTTCTGGCTCGATCAGGTGACTTTTTTCGATCATGTAGTTTCAGCATAGGGTCTTAGAGTTAATATGAGTAAAGTTAAGGCTATCTTGAAATGGAGTCCACCGAAGACTGTGACAGAGGTTAGAAATTTTTTGGGATTGGCAGGCTATTATCATTATTTGTGAAGAATTTTTCTATGATAGTTATACCACTCACCATATTACTTTATAAGGGAGTTATATTTGTGTGGATAGATAGGTGTCAGGTGAGTTTTGAGTAGTTGAGGGAGATATTGACACAGGCTCCTATCCTTACCCTGCCTATGGAAGGTAAACCTTATGTGATATACAGTGATGCTTCACATAGTGGTCTAGGTTGCATTTTGATGTAGGAGGGTAGAGTCATTACTTATGCCTCTCGACAGTTGAAGCCACATGAGTTGAATTGCCCAACTCATGATTTGGAGATAGCAGCCATAGTTTTTGCATTGAAGATTTGGCGACATTACTTTTATGAAGAGAAGTGGTTCATTCATACTAATCACAAGAGTTTGAAGTACCTGGGGGTTCAGAGAGAGCTGAATCTTTGATAGAGACAATTGTTAGAGTTGATTAAAGACTATGACTATTTGATTGATTATCATCATGGCAAGGCAAATATTATTGCTGATGCTATGAGTCAGAAGTCTTTGGCAGGTTTGACTGCTGATTTGCTCTCATTGCTTGTTGAGTTGAGAGCGTTGCATGCAAGATTTGAGTCTTGTGATGATGGTGCTTTGATGGCTCAGTTGCAGTTAAGGCCAGTTTTGTTGGATCAGGTTAGGGAGGCTCAGTTGGTAGATGAGAAAATCCAGAAGATTGTGTTGGATTATCAAAATGGGGAGAGTCAAGACTTTCATGTGAGAGACGATGGTTGTTTGTGGTATAGAGATAGGTTGTGTATTCCTAATGATGTAGGATTAAAGAAGATGATTTTGGAGGAAGCGCATTAGTCACTCTATGCTATGCACCCTGGTAATACCAAAATGTATCAGGATTTGAAGAAACATTATTGGTGGTCAGGTATGAAGAGGGATATAGCAGAGTTTGTATTCAGATGTCTCACTTGCCAGAGAGTGAAGGCTAAGTACCAAGTTTCTTTAGGGTTGCTCCAGCCATTATCAATGCCAAAGTGGAAATAGGAATGAGTGACGATGGATTTTGTGACCGAACTGCCTTTGACCGAGAAGAAGCATGATGCAATCTGGTGATTGTTAAGCAAATGAAGAAGACAACTCAGTTTTTTCTAGTTTGGATGGATTATTCTCTTGAGAGGTTACCTGAGTTGTATATCAGTGAGATAGTGAGGTTGCATGTAGTCCCAGTTTCTTTGGTGTCAGATTGAGATCCCCGATTTACATCGAGGTTTTAGAGGAGTTTGCAGGATGCTTTAGGTTCTCAATTGTATTTTAGCACTGCTTTTCCATTCTCAAACAGATGAGCAGTTAGAGAGAGTGATACAGATACTAGAGGATATGTTGAGGAGCTGTGTCATTGATTTTACTAGGAGTTGGGACAAATTCTTGCCACTGATTGAGTTTGCATATAACAACAGTCATCAGTCCACTTATGTCATAAGATGGAGGACACCTCTGTGTTAGGATGAAGTTGGAGAAGGTAAGTTGGTCGGTCCCGATTTGATTTAGGAAACAGAAGAGAAAGTTAAGGTGATTCGGGGTCGTCTGAAAGCAGCATCAAACTGACAAAAATCCTATACAGACATGAAGAGAAGAGATATAGAGTTCAGTGTGGGAGATAAAATGTTTCTAAAGGTGTCTCCATGGAAGAAGATTCTGAGATTCGACCTCAAAAAGAAGTTGAGTCCTATTTTCATAGGATCATATGAGGTGCTGGAGAGAGTTGGTCCAGTGACTTATAGACTAGCTTTGCCACCTGAGTTGGATCGAATTCATAATGTCTTCCATGTCTCTATGCTTCAGAGATACATGTCAGACCCATCTCATAAATTATCAGTGGAGTCCATTGAGGTGAGTTCAGATCTAACTTATGAGGAAGAACCAGTGGCGATCTTGGCACGAGAAGTGAAAGAGTTGAGAAATAAAAAGGTGCCACTTGTGAAAGTCCTTTGAAGGAATCATGCCACTGAGGAGGTGACATGGAAGAGTGAGCAGACGATGCGAAGCCAGTATCCTCAGTTGTTTCAGAGTGGATAACAGGTAATTTTGCAGACGAAATTTGTTTTTAGGAAGAGAAAATTATAATATCCCAAATTTTTAAAAATTTTAATTTTTAGAAATTAAATAAAATAAATTATAAATAATTGAATAAATTAAATAAATGATTTTAAATAAAAAATGAGAGGATTTTAAGTGAAAAAGTAAAATGTATATGTGATAAATATGCAAAATATACATAATATATAAAGTCAACAAAAAAATCAACACTTTTTAAAAGTCAAAGTCAAAGTCCAATGGCATTTTTATAAATAAACTTTAGAAAATTAAAATTATTAAGATTAGTCAAATATAAATTATTTTAAATGAAAGATGAATTTTTAGATTTTTAAATAATTAAATAATTAAATAATATATATATGGCTGGAAATGAAAGTGGAAAGAAAGATAAAGTTAATTTTTTTTCTTCATCTTCTTCTTCTTCCATGAAAGGGCCGAACCTCCATTTTTTAAGAACCAATGATTTTGCTTCTTTTTAGCTCCATGAATTGAAGGATTTCAAGTGTTCAAGTTGAATTTTTGGGAATTTCCTCCATATTTGGTAAGTTTCCAACTTATTTCCTTGAATTTTTATAAAAGTTTGAATATGTGTGACTTGAATTTTTTATGTAGTATGATTTAATTGTTGGAATTGGTGTGTATGAAGTTATTTTGAGTATTTAACAATGATTTTAAGGTTGGATTGAAGAAATGGTTGAGTTTGGGTAAGGATTGGTGAAGAGAGAGAATTTAAGGTTTTGTAACTTTTGGACTTTTGAATTCATGAATTTTAATTGTGCAAATTGATTCCAAATGAGTTATTCTGATGCATAAACAAGTATTTTAAAGTCAAATATTAAATTTGGTTGAGTTTGATAGGAGTTTGAGAATGAAAGTGTTGATTTAGGGTTTTGGAAAAGTGATTTTTCAAAGTTGTTAAATTGTTTGATTTTATTGGTTAACGCATATTCTTTAGTGATAAAAGTGATGAATATAAGCTTGAAATAATCAATGGTTTGAATTAGAATGGAAAACATTCAATGGAGGAAGGTTATACCATTTTAGGGTTTTGGTTCTAAGTGTGTGTTTTTGTAGTGTAATTGGTTTAAACATGCCAAAATATATTTTTAATAATATAAATAAACTTAAAACGTCAAATTGAATGGCTTAGTATGGTATTCCAAAGCTAAAGCGAGGTTAGCCTTAACTTTGGAATTATTGTTTGAATGATGTTTAATTATGATTTAAGATTGAAAATGCCATAGAATGTGATACTAAATGATTATTTATAATCACATTTGTTTTATGAATAGAGGAGATTTGATTTGTCCCATCCGAGTGTTGAAGGGCAAGTTGGAAGAGAAGGTTGGCGGTGGTGTTTGAACTTGCTTTTGGTTGTCATTTGAGGTAAGTATAAACTTTGGATGAATTGGACATATTTGCATTACATTGGGCTTTACACATTTTGGATTGGAAAATGTGTTAAGCTACTTGATAAATGGAACATGTATGAATAATGTGCTATGACATGTGTAATTTCATATATGTATTAAATGCATTGTGAATAGCCATTATTTATGGCTAAATTGTGTAAAATGTGAAATATGTGTATTATGTGAAAATGACCCAAAGTGTTTTGGTAATGCTATTTGTAGTGTATGCATTAAGGGCATTGTTAAAATAGCCATTGGTAATGGCTAACGTGTATAAAATGTAATCATATGCGGATTATGTGAAATTACCCAAAATATTTGGGTGATGAGTTTTAAGGTAAAATGTGATGAATTGATATTGCTATAAATGAGAAAAAAGA
Source organism: Garcia nutans (assembly GCA_947685225.1). Classification (NCBI taxonomy): domain Eukaryota; kingdom Viridiplantae; phylum Streptophyta; class Magnoliopsida; order Malpighiales; family Euphorbiaceae; genus Garcia; species Garcia nutans. The sequence goes on from CANTUV010000044.1 coordinate 27,588,748, forward strand.
TAAAAGTGAAAAAAAAATGAGAAAATAAGGCAATGTGCCTAATAGATAATGAAAAATGAGGCAATGTGCCTAGCTCGGTTATGAGAAAATGAGAAAGAGATTGATAATGAGAAATGTGAATTAATTGTATGCCTAGTATGTTATTCAATTTTTTAAGTTCTGTGTTTGGCGGTATGTCTATGAAGTTATCCTCATTATTTGCCTTCGAGGCTAGCTTTTGAGCAATTATTGATTTTCCTTCGGGGTAGACGTTAGACATCACTTGCCTTCGGGCTAGATGTTGGGCAACACTATGATTTGCCTTCGGGCTAGACGTAATGCGTCACTTGCTTTCGGGCTAGACACTGGGTATCAATATGGACCAGAAAAGTAACTCTAAAATTTGAATAGTATATTAGATCCTTTGGGCCCATGCTTGTGTTTGTTTTATGTGAATTGTGAATAGTGGAACATTTGAGAAATATGTTAAAATGAAATGATATGAGATATGATATCTATATGCATTGTGCATTGACACGCATTTGAGTTTTATTTTTATCAAAGTTTGTACCGCTAGGCTTTTGGTTTAGCACGATTGAAATTCATCGTGCATGTGACAGGGGAGATCTGGTAGAGGCAGAGAGTTTGTCTATACCGGGTCGGGTCTAGTTTGAGTTTGCTTGATTTGATTTGGCTACTTCTTAGAGATTAGTGCCAACTATCAACATGTATATATTTTTATTATATTTTGATATTACATATATTATATTGTGTATTTTGTATATATATTGTGAATTATAAAGGACATTTTGGATAAATGTTATATAATGTGTTTTTGGATAAACCTATATACATATATAAATGTTTTGTGAAATTTGGAGGAATTGAGGAGTATGGGTGAAATGGTGGATTGATATTTATTAGGAGTGTTATCTTATGCAGTTTGTGGTTTTGTTTAATTTGGAAATGTCCAAATTATAGACAAAACACTGGTAAATTTTTCCTAGAGATTTTTATAAAAAATGCTTATTTTAGTACATATGATTTATAATATTATTTTATTTGTTATTTAAATATATATTTTAAAGTATTTAAGATTTTAAATTTGAAAAGTGAAAATTTTTTATTAAACCGAACTGTGATATTTTTGTACCATATATGTATATTATATATATATTGGGTGTATGTATTGTGCGTATATAGGTTATAAGGGTGTTACACTATCAATACATGTGCCTCAAGAGAACAAATAGAAAAATTACCTGCCACCATAGCATTAGAAGCCTGTGCATCCTGACGGGTACGGGTAAAAATTTGAGCCTGTCCCTGATTCTTACATCTGCCAGAATGCCCTGAGCTCCGACTTTGACACTATCCTCTGCCCCTACTCCCCAAAACCATGGCCCTTCTGGCCACTCATCTATCCTCCAAACTGAGATGAAAATGATATCTACAAAGGCTGGCCCACACTAGGCATGGAACTCTGAGTATACCCCTGACTGTGAACTCTCTGTCCTCCAGATAAGGGATAATCTCTAGCAAAATGACCTGGTTGGCTACATCCAAAGAAAATATTCGATCCCAGCATGCACTGACCATGATGAGCTTTACCACATCTAGCACAAGTAGAAGTACCTGAACCAAAACCGGATCCACTATAACTGAAGCCTCCATTGCTGCCACTGTAACCTCGACCATGTTTGGAGCCACCTTTATTCTTGCCCTTATGCCTGAAAGAACCCTGTGACTCTAAACTATAAGTTCCCATCTGAAAAGTACCACCGGGACCAAAAAACCTGTGAGTGCCCTGCCTCCCTGTCGTCCAGAACCTCTAGACCTCTTCTTCCTTTTTCTTAAGTAAATTCTATATCCTTGGAAGTATCAACAAACTCACTAAAAGGTCGGCCTTGGTATCCACTGAGTAACGAAGTATAATCATCACCCAGAGCCCACACATATATGAATTTCTTAAGCTCATCATCGGCTACCATTTTAGGGACAAACCTGTATAATTCAAGAAACTTAGTAGTGAACTCTGTCACTAAAGTGTGCTCATCCTTCCTCAAATTCTCAAGCTTTATCATTTTTAAAATCCGGGAGGAAAAAAACCAAACAATAAACTCCTTTTTAAAATCCTCCCAATTCATCTCCTAATAACGGGATCATATGTAGTCTTTATATCATGCCTGTGCAGGACCCTCTAATCTCCGACCAGCCAAATAAATGGATTTTGTATCCGGACAACCCAACTCATCATAAATCTCTCGAATATTATCCAGAAAATTACTGCGCTCAATTTAATACTACTATAAAGAGACACTCATAAGTATACGAGGTTATTATAGCAATGGTGATTGCCCCAAGGTTGTTTAACAAGGAAGAAATTATTTTTGCAATAGTTTGATTAAAACAAAATATTAAAGTTTGAGTGTATAATGTTGAAATTGTGAATTGAAATTAAAATTTAAAAGTAAAACGAGTGATAGTTGTACAAGATTAATTCAATTCTTGGAATGATGCCTAGGATTGTAGATCAATTTAATCAAAGCTTAATTCTCAAATTATCCATTAATATAACCTTGAACTTAATTTTTTTTTTATGATTAATAAGCAATTACTAATTCATTAGTTCTCACATTCATGAATTAACAACAACCAATTATCTTGAATTTGCAAATTAATAGAACCCTAGAACTTATATTTCTAATTCATTCTTAGGATAGTTGATTGCATAGTTTTGATATAAAATTTCACCTCTCGGTCCATCATTCAATATTAAAATATCAATAGTTGGCCAATCTATCAACCTAACATTCAATCCAATCCAATCAACTAATATCAAGGTATATTAATGGAATTATCAAATCAAGTCATTAAATCAAATCTATTATAACCCTAGACATGGGTAATTTAGCTCATCATCCTTTCAAAATAAATATTCATATCAATATAAATCAAATCAAAATTATCCACTGAAATATTAATGTTCATAACAAAACAACAACAATCTAGAAATGAATTAAAAAGAGAATAAGAAAAACCCTTTGAAGATGCTAAGAGTTGAACTTCTTGTTCTTCCTCCTAGCTTCTACTTGAATGTGATGAAGAGCTCCCAAGCCCTCTTCAAACCTTCAATCAATTGTTCTACCCTTGAAAGATGAAGTGGAAACTCTCTCTCTCTCAAGCCTCCAATCCTTCAATCAAAGCTTTCTTCAAACCCTAACCCTCTAGAGCTTGTTCACCCACACAGCATCCCAAATAATGTTTAAGTCTTGTCTATGGAAGAAGTGGAAGATGGAAGGAAAATGGAGTTGGAGATGGTGATATGGTGTGTAACACACTTATACTCTATATATATACAATACATACGCATATACAGTACAAAAATGTGACAGTTCGGTTTAATAAAAATTTTTCATTTTTTAAATTTAAAATCTTAAATACTTTAAAATATATATTTAAATAACAAATAAAATATTATTATAAATTATAGGTACTTAAATAAGCATAGGAAAAATTCGCCAGAGTTTTATTTGTATTGGACATTTTCAAATTCAACAAACAACACAACCTGCATAAGTTAACACTCTCAAATAATATCAAATCACCATTTCACCCATATACCTCAATTTCTCCAAATTTCACAACACATTTATACATATATATATATATATGTATATATATATATTCAAAACACATATCAACCCATTCTATAAGTTTTTTAACACAATCTTTATAATTTACAATATATACATCAAAACATGATATAATATGCATAATATCGAAATGTATGATAATATAAAATGTATACATGCGACTGACAGCATTTATGATCTTGATATCAACTCTACAAGCAAAACCTCACGTCTAGACCCAACCTGGTCTAGAAGAACTCTCTAGCTTAGATGGATCTACCCTGTCACCTACGCGATGAATTTCAATCACGCTAAGCTAAAAGCCTAGCAGTACAAACTTTGATAGAAAAAAAGATCAAATGCAATGCAAATGCACAATGCATATGGATGCATGGGCCCAATGGTTCTAATAAGCTATTCAAAATTCAGAGTTACTGTTTTGGTCCATATTAACACCCAGTATCTAGCCCGAAGGCAAGTGATGCCCAGCGTCTAGCCCAAAGGCAAATCCTAGAGATGTCTAGCATCTAGGCCGAAGGTAAATAATGAGGATAACCTCATAGGCATGCCGCCAAACACAAAACTCTGAAAATTGAATAACATACTAGGCACACAATTAATTCATATTTCTCATTATCAATCACACAATTAAATCACATTTCTCATTATCAATCTCTTTCTCATTTTCTCATAATCAAGCTAGGCACATTGCCTCATTTTTCAATTTTCTCATTTCATATCATTTTCTCATCTTTTTCTCACTTTTCTCACTTTTCTCGTTTCATATCATTTTCTCATCATTTTCTCAATTTTTTCATTGATATCAATATCAACTCATCACATTTCATCACATTGCATCACATTTTACCTTAAAACTTATCACCCAATTATTTTGGGTAATTTCTCATATGATTCACATTTTATGCACTTTAGCCATTACCAATGGCTTTTTGACAATGCCCTAAGTACATACACCACAAATGGCATTACCTAAACACTTTGGGTCATTTTCACATAATACACATATTTCACATTTTACACAATTTAGCCATTAATAATAGCTTTTCACAATGCATTTAACACATATATGACATTACACATGTCATGGCACATTATTCATACATGTTCTATGAATTAAGTAGCTTAACACATTTTTCAATCCATAATGTGTTAAGCCTAATGTAATGAAATATAACCAATTCATCCAAAGTTTGTACATGCCTCTAAAGACAACCAAAAGCAAGCTCAAACACCCTCCAATCCTTTTCTTTCCACTTGCCCTTCAACACTTGGATGGGAAAAATCAACTCTCCTCAATGCCTAAACCAAATGTGATTATAAATAATCATTTATTACCACATTCTAAGGCATTTTCAATCTTAATCCATAATTAAATATCATCCAAGCAAAAGTCCCAAAGTTAAGGCTAATCTCACTTTAACTTTGGAATACCATACTAAGCCATTCAATTAGGTATTTTAAGTTTATTTATATTATTAAAAACATATTTTAACATGTTTAAAATAATTACATTACAAAAATACACACTTATAACTAAAAATCTAAAATGGCATAACCTTCCCCCATTGAAGGTTTTCCATTCCAACTCAATCCATTTATCATTTCAAGCTTATTTCTATACTTAATATTATTAAATAACATGCTTAAAATAACAAAATCAATTAATTCAACAACTTTGAAAAATCACTTTTCCAAAACCCTAAATCAACACTTCCATTCTCAAACTCCAATCAAACTCAACAAAATATAATATTTAAAATTTAAAATACTTGTTCATGCATCAAAACAACTCATTTGGAATTAATTTGCACAATTAAAAATATGATTTTAAAACCCCAAAAATCACATAACCCTAAATTCTCTCTCTTCACCAATCCATAGCCAAACTCTATCATCTCTTCAATCTAATCTTAAAATCATTACTAATCACTTAAAATAACATCATACACACCAATTCCAATAATAACATACTACTTAAAAAATCCAAAATCACACATAATCATAATTTTCATGAAAATCCAAAGAAAAAGCTGAAGAACTTACTTTTTCAAGTGGAAATCACTAAAAATTCTTTTTTAACCTTTAATTTTGGAAGCTTGGAAGATCAAAATCCTTGAGCTCTACACAAATAGAGGTTCAGCCTAGGAGCAAGAAGAAGAAGATAAAAAAAACTTTTTAATTTTCTCTGTCCTTCCATCTTTTAATTTCAACCATCTATATATTATTTAATTTAATAATTAATTATTTAATTATTTATAAATTAAATGTCCAAAAATTCTTCTTTCATTCAAAAATTATTTATTTTTATTTAATTTAATAATTTTAAATTTCTAAGATTTAATTACTAAAATACCTTTTTTTACTTTGACTTTTGACTTTTCTTTTAATAAGTGCTGACTTTTTTTGTTGACTTTTATATGTTGTATATATTTTGTATATATATCACATATATATTCTACTTTTTCATTTAAAAAATCTTCATTTTTCATTTAAAAACATTTCTTTTATTTATTCAATTAAATTATAATTTATTCAATTAAATTTTAAAAATTACGAACTTTTCAAAAATAATTTTGGGATATTACAATTCTCTACCCCTAAAAATAAATTTTGTCCTCCAAATTACATGCTCTCATGTCTGGAACAACTGAGAATACTAGCTCTGCATCGTCTGCTCGCTCTCCCATGTTGCCTCCTTAGTGGCATGATTCCTCCAAAAGACTTTCACAAGTGGCACCTTTTTATTCCTCAACTCATTCACTTCTCGTGCCAAGATCGCCATTGGTTCTTCCTCATAAGTCAGATCTGGACTCACCTCAATGGATTCCACTGACAAGATATGAGATGGGTTTAACTTGTACCTCCGAAGCATGGAGACATGGAAGACATTATGAATCTGATCCAACTCAGACGGTAAAGCCAGTCTATAAGCCATTAACCAACTCTCTTCAGTACCTCATATGGTCCTATGAAATGAGGACTCAACTTCCCTTTGCGACCGAATCTCAAAATCTTCTTCCATAGTGATACCTTTAAGAACACTTTATCTTCCACACTGAACTCTATGTCTTTTCTCTTCAAATATGTATAGGATTTCTATCGATATGAAGTTTCTTTCAAACAACCCCAAATCACATTAACTTTCTCTTCTATTTCCTTTATCAAATAGATACCAACCAATTTACCTTTTCCAACCTCATCCCAACACAGAGGTGTCTTGCACTTCCTGCCACACAATGCCTCATAAGGTGCCATCCCAATATGGAATGATGACTATCGTTATAAGCAAACTCAATCAGTGGTAAGAACATGTCCCAGCTCAAAGTAAATTCAATGATACAGCTCCTCAACATATCCTCTAAAATCTGTATCACTCTCTTTGACTGCCCATCTGTCTGAGGATTAAAAGTAGTGCTAAAATGCAATCGAGAACCCAAAGCATCCTGCAAACTCCTCCAAAACCTCAATGTAAATCGAGGGTCTCAGTCCTACACCAAAGACACTGGGCCTTCATGCAACCTCACTATCTCACTGATATACAGCTCGACCAACTTTTCAAGAGAATAATCCATCCAAACTGAAAGAAAATGAGTTGTCTTCGTCATTCGATCAACTATCACCCAGATTGCATCATGCTTCTTCTGGGTTAAAGGCAGTCCAGTCACAAAATCCATCGTCACTCATTTCCATTTCCACTCTAGCATTGATAATGGCTAGAACAACCCTAAAGGAACCTGGTGCTCAGCCTTCACTCTTTGGAAAGTGAGACATATGGATACAAACTCTGTTATGCCCCTCTTTATACCTGACCACCAATAATGCTGCTTCAAATCTTGATATATCTTGGTACTACCAGGGGTGCATAACATAGAGTGACTGATGTGATTCCTCTAAAATCATCCTCTTCAATCCTACATCATCAGGAATACACAACCTATCTCTATATCACAAATAGCTATCATCTCTCACATGAAAGTCTCGACTCTTCCTCTTATGACGATCCATCACAATCTTTTGAATTTTCTCATATACCAACTAAGCCTCCTTAACCTAATCCAACAATACTAGCCTCAACTACAACTGAGCCATCAAAGCACCATCATCACAATACTCAAATCTAGCATGCAACGCTCTCAACTCAATAAGCAATGAGAGCGAATAAGCAGTCAAACATGCCAAAGTCTTCCGACTCAAGGCATCAATAACAACATGTGCCTTGCCAGGATGATAATTAATTAAACAGTCATAGTCTTTAATCAACTCCAACCACCGTCTCTACCAAAGATTCAACTCTCTCTGAACCCTTAGGTACTTCAAATTCTTATGATCCGTATAAATGAAATTATGCTTCCCATACAAATAATGCTGCCAAATCTTCAAAGCAAAAATTATGGTTGTGTGAGTGGGGATTTTCGCCCCTACTCCCAGTGGAATGGTTCTTGCGACTTCGGCACTGTTTAGGCTCGGGGCCTTAGAGAACACGAACCAAAGCTCGAAGAAAATGGAGTTGCCACTAGGACGGGACGGGAAAAAGAAAGGGGTGGATGACTAGATTCTTAAGGAATCCCCAACCCCCTAATGGGTTCGGAAAGCTGGGTGCATGTGGAAAAGGTGAGAAATGGCCAAGCACCCCCACAATGCCCTGTTCATTGGAACCGGCCTCCTTTGCAGGTCTTAAAATTATAAAATTCTTAAGTATAACAATATTATCCATATTACATGCAATAATTGAAATAAAGCATCATTATATTAAAATCAAAGCAATGTCCAAACAAAACAAATAAATGGACACCCATCCAAAGATGGAAACATGTCCTTACATCATCCATGTCTAAGCTAAATAGGACACCCACCAAAAGGTAGAAATATGTCCTTTACATTGGTCCAAAATATAAAAATAATTTAAATTACATGATATTCAACTAATGAGGTACCCACAAAGTGGAAACATACCTCTTACAATTTTAATACTAAAATAAACAAATAATAACCGTAACAATAAAGAAAATATCCATCCATGATAAATTAAATAAATCAAGCATTGAAATTAAATAAATCAACCATCAAATCATATAATAAACTACATAATCAAATCTAAACTTAAATAAAGCAAATAAAGATAAAAAATTTAGGTTTATGTCTCAATTTAGAGTTCTTTAATTAACATTTAGGGTTTTGAAATTTTAGAATTATTATTGTTATCATTTTGGCTACTGTAAAGACTTTGAAAAATTGGAATGAATTAGGGTTTTATGAATTTAAGAAAGTAATAAGACTTTTTGGTTAATCAAATTAGGGTTTAAGGCTAACATCATAAAATTAGGGTTTTGGAATCTTAAGACATTAGAGTTTATAATTCTCAGTTACTGGAATGTGATTTTAGGTTTACTGTATTGAGTTTTAGGGTTTAGATTTATTTGTCATAAGATTTTAAGGTTTTAAGGATTAGGGTTTAGGAAAACTAGGGTTTAACGTATTTGGTTTTGAGAGAATTAGTGTTTTTGGTATTTTAGAAAACATATTTGGTTTTAGGATTTAAGAAAAATAGTTTAGAGTTTTATAAAAATAATTATGATTTTTAGAAAATGTAAAGAAGATTAAGGCTTGGAGATTTAAGAAAATATTTGGAAATTTTGGACAAAAATTTATGGTTTAGATGAAAATAATTCAGGGAAAATAGTTTAGGGTTTTAAAGCTTTTGGAAGCATAGGAAATAATTTAGGGTCTTTAAGGTTTGTAGAAACAGAAGAGTAATTTAGGGTTTATGAAGCTTTTGATTAATTTGTATGACGAAAAAATTAATTCAATTTGAATGATGAAGCTACTGTAAAGAAATAAATAAAGAAAATAGATATTCAAACCTCCGTTCGTTGGTTCCACCAAAAATTACTTTTTGGATGAACAATAGGAAAGACAGTGTGGCTACCTTTGATGAATTGTTGATTGCTTGCTTGTTGCTAATGTCTCTTGATAGGGTTTTCTGTCTTTTTTACTCCGATCTAATCCAAGTTCAAAAGTCCAATTTTTCGATCCAAATTTTTGATCCCCCAAATTCTGAGCTTTAATGTGTTATTTATAAGAAAAAGTATAAGCCTACTTATAATTGTTTAAGGAAACTAAAATTAATTAGAAAAAGTAACCAAAACCAAATAGAATTTGGTTTCGAAAAAAACCGCGTTGGAAAATTTCGCTGGCGAAAAACTTGCTGCGGGCTGTAAACTGCGAGCTATGAAAATTTTGCGGGCGGGCGCTAGGGTGGCTGGCCAATTCGCCGCAGGAAATTCCTTTATTATTATTTATTATTTTATTTACTATTATTTATTATTATTATTTATTATTATTTATTATTTATTATTTTATTTTTATTACTTATTTATTATTCTTTATTATTATTATTATTTATTTTTATTATTATAAAAAATTATAAATACTAAATACTAAAATAAATATTATTTAATTAAAATACCACAAAATTATTTTGGACTATATAACAAATATCGGACCAGACTAGGTCAAAAATTAAGGGTCTACAGTTTGCCCCCTGCTTGAACGATCTGAGACTACAGCAAAAGAGAGTGAAAAATAATAAGACTTAATTTTTCTGAGATGGATGAGGTTTTGGGTTCTGGACCCAGTTTGAGTTCTGGACTCAAGGATAATTTTAGGTTTTGGACCTAAGGGTAATCTGGATTCTGGACCCGAGCTAAGTTCTGGACTTAAAAGAGATTTTAGGTTTTGGACCTAAGGATAATTTAGGTTCTGGACCCGGTTTGAGTTCTGGACTCGATGATAATTTTAGGTTCTGAACCTAAGGGTAATTTGGGTTCTGCACCCGAGCTAAGTTATGGACTTAAAAAAGATTTTAGGTTATGGACCTAAGGATAATTTGGGTTCTGGACCCGAGCTAAGTTCTGGATTTAAAAGAGATTTTAGGTTATGGACCTAAGAGTAATTTGGATTCTGGACCCGAGCTAAGTTCTGGACTTAAGAGAGATTTTAGGTTCTGGACCTAATTGTAATTTGGGTTCTGGACTTGAGCTAAGTTCTGAACTTAAAAGAGATTTTAGGTTCTGGACCTAAGGGTAGTTTGGGTTCTGGACCCAAGCTAAGTTCTGGACTTAAAAGAGATTTTTAGGTTCTGGACCTAAGCGTACTTTGGGTTCTGGACCCGTGCTAAGTTCTGGACTTAAGGAAGATTTTAGGTTCTAGACCTAAGGGTAGTTTGGGTTCTGGACCCGAGCTAAGTTCTGGACTTAAGAGAAATTTTAGGTTCTGGACCTTAGGGTAATTTGGGTTTTGGACCCGAGCTAAGTTTTGGACTTAAGAGAGATTTTAAAGGAATTTGCAAAAATAATTAGCTAATTTTTGCCATGCACATGCATATATCTTCTCCTTGCTCCCTGCGTGTAAAAATATTTTAAAAGTACAAAAATATTTATTTACGCCTAAGTATTTGAATAATTAAATTGAATAATTGAGTTTTCTATTTATTTACTGTGTAGTCACTGTTTATGTACTATTCACTATTCGTAAATAGTAACCTACTGTTTGTAAATAGTAACCTACTATTCATCAATAGTGAAATTTACTTTTTAAATTTTTTTTTGTCGTTCCTCTATATAAATGACTGATTTCTTCATTTAATTCACAGCTAACTTGTTAGTTTTATTCATTCATAGCTATAACCTTTCATTTTGGAGAGTTTAGCATACAATTTTAGAAAAATGCATACTTCAAGATCAAGAACTCATTCTAATACTAAGTTATTGGAATTTATTCGGCGGCATGAAGATGAAAATATAGGACTACTAGCCGGGATGCCGCTTCATCGTAGTTCAAATCAAAAGAGCAAGGTAATTATTTTATTTTAATAGCAAATTATATTTTTATTTTGTTTCTTTTTTTTCCTTTGTTTTTTTCTTTCTTTTTGTTTTTGTGTTTTGTTTTTTTCTTTCTTTTTTCGTTCTTTTTTTTGTTTATTATTTATTTTATTTTATTTTATTATTTATTTATTTTAAAATTTAAGAAAAATAAATTAATTAGATGAATTTAAGAACTTAAGTAAATAGAAAAAATAGAATATAAATAAATTTAGTCTAAAAATCGGTGGTATTGATATAATAATATACTTACCTTGTGTTAACTTACCTGGCTCAGTGTTAGCGTGATCGTTGCGTTATTCGGGGAGGAGGGTGTATCTACAAAGCCCGACAATGGTATGATGTAGCGCCTTCTCGGGTAAGACAAATTATCCGAGATTGCAGTTTTGAGAGCTTCATCTTGCAATTACCATCCGAGGAGTATCCGATAGACTGTAGTATGGTTCAAGCACTTGCAGAATGATGGTTGGACACAACTCATAATTTTCACTTACCCATTGGAGAGATGACAATTGGTTCGGTTGACTTTGCTGCTATAATCGGCATTCGGTATGATGGCCTTCCGGTTCCTCTTACCAATGACATTCTGACATTTGAAGAAATTCAACAATTAATTGGTATGGAACCATCATTTAAAGGGCCTTTCAAGATAAAAATTGAGCCAATTCGTAGTTATTGGATGAACTACGAAGGATGGAACCACAGAGACACAACCCAACAGTATGCTCAAGGATTTTTATTATATTTGCTCGGATCGACCATCTTAGGCAGCACCTAATCCGCCATCCATTTGTCGGTGTTGAGGGCCCTTACTTATATGAGGATGGTAACACTTCATAGCTGGGGGTGAGGCTGGTCTTGCTTGCCTTTACCATGGTCTTGACAAAATTTGCAAAAATAAAAAGTCTTTTGTCGACTTTATGGTGGTTGTCGAGGTACTCTTCTTCTACCAATGTCAATTCCATTCTTATTCTTGCATGAATTTGATTTTTATTATTGTTGTAGGCATGGGCATACGAGCATAATCTTGTGAGGGTGCCTGGTATTTCCCGAGAGAGAGTCGAGTATCCGAGATTAAATTTCTGGTTGTCAGATTTGCGTAGAAGTTTTCGGCTCTCACCATGTGCATACCCAACGCTTCATCTTGAGCTGCTTAACCTGGGACTAGGTAAAATAACATTAGTATACTTTAAAGTTTATATGAAAGTTTACTTACCTTATGTCTTTTTGTAGGTGAATTTAGCCTGGTGGAATGTAGAAGAGCGGACAAACTTGACTTCCTCCATGAATGTTGCATTGCCTTTTCAACATACTCGTCGAGTCATCGTCGTCCCTATCTCTAGTGGCTGGTTTCTTGGAGAGAGAGTATATGAGTGGTTTCTTGGTCCCGAATAGAGGAGGATCCCGATGCGTTGCCCAGAATATACCTTGAATATCACGTCAATGCTGGAAAATGCATGGTGGTTGGCCCGGCACGGTTATGATGTTGAAACATTTCTCTATCCATTGAGTGCATCTTATACCCATTTTATTCAAATAGGGATCTTGAACTTTGACGTATCTCCTGTTGGCATACAGGAGACTCCTAAGGAAAATGAGGATAGAGATGAAGAGGAACATCATGGAGAGGAAGGAGAGTTTGTTCCATATCTCGGGGCTAGCACTTCTCTGGTAAGCTTTTACTATTTTTCCATTGTAATCTTTTCTTAATTAATTTATTTTAACTTTTCTAATGATTGTTGTAGGCTGCTGGCTCATTTGATCATAAGGCTGGACCTTCTTTTACTGCTCCTTCATTTACCCATTCTAGTCCACCGGATATGTCATCTCATTCGCAGGGTATTGATATCAATTACCTGGTAAATTTTCTTGTTTCATGACAATTTATGCTACATGTATGCATGATTATGTATGTTCTTACTCTTTTCCTTCCTGGCTCATAGTGGATGCTTGAAGAACAAAATAAGAAACTTCAAGAAGAGTTTGTCGCTAGTCGTCAATAGGTTTCCCATTTTGAAAATTTGTATCATCAGTCAGAGCAAAATTTTTGAGACTTCTGATTTCAGGGGATGAGAGATCCTGGTGCTTCTTCATCTAGAGGCCTTCAAATTGATGACCATGAGATCCTTTCATCTACTTTTGATGAGGACCATTACATATTGGAACTCTAAGGTAATAGAGATTTTGGTGCTTCTACTTTGGGCGGACTTGGGACGGGTGATATGCCTCCTCCTCCAACAGGCGATGATTTTTTCAGAGCTTTATTTGATGATCTACCACCCCCTTCTTAGTGATGTATGAGTATTATATCAATTGAGGAAACATTGTATAATAAGTATAAAAATAATAATGACAATATATAATTTTTATCTTTACTACAACTCTTTTTTCTATCTAGCCTTCATATCCTCCCTTTGTCCCCAATGATTTTTCTCATGTAGGCTCTGATTGATGTTTGTGTTGTCTAGTTCTTCGCACAAGCATGCATTTCTTTTTTTTTTTTTACAAAATGACTGGAGTTTCCTCAAGCAATGGGTCTTCTATGCCCCCCCTGATTCAATATAGTGGTTTCATCGACTCACAGACCGAGGTGATCAGTTGAAGTGTTTTCATTGACTCCTTCCAGATGCTTATTCAGTTCTTGCTTTGGAATGACGGGATGCTTCTCATTTATGACTTTTATCTTCAAGATGACATGAATAATGGAGGTCCCAAGTAGCAGAGATACATCCATTTCAAATTATAATTCAGTAGCTTCTTCATAACCTTGCCATTAAACATTTTCTTTGCCTAATGTGTCCTTCGAGGTTCGATAGTTCAACACACTCCTCTTAACTTGAAGGTTTTGTATGACAAAAACATTTTTGAATTTTTGAATTTTGAATGTTGATTTTGCAATCAAATGCTGGCTTTGCCAAATTAATGTCAATGTACCTCAGGGCTTGATTTTCCAAATTAACATATCTATAACATGACAACCCTAGTTACCGTACTAAACTCGAGAATCATTTCTATTTAAGCAAGAATTGCTGCACTTCAGATAGGCACATACACATTACTTGGCCAAAGGTCTCATTTGAGTTTGAATATTGTCTATCTCATATGCATGCTTATTCAAACTATCTCCACTAATAGACTCTACCTACCAAGAGAGATCAACAGGTCTTTGATAGGCTTGAAATGGGGTCTATAAGGGATATGGGTTAAATGAAGGCTATTTGTAAGTTGGAGCCATTGTGACACTATGAGCAAACCTTCACACTACAAACTGCTTGTTGGAACCTTAGGCAGTTGGAAACATAAAAAGTTAGAGCTTTGAGAGTTCTCCCATCTTTTTGGTATTAATCTAGATCTTGATTGCGATAGTCTTTGCCATTGCAAAAAGTTTGGTACCCAAATTCGTTTCTTTTCTTCTTCTCCCTTTTCTTTCTTTTTATTTTTCTTACTCTTCCCTTTCTTTTGAGCATTTTATCATTTTGTCCTTCTTCCTTATAGGAATGTCAAGTACAGAGCTTTCAAGAACTGGATGGTCTTTCTCTCTTTGATTTTGATTGAATCTATGGTTGGGTTGGACCAATTCAAGTCAAACTGCCCTTATAAACCAAATGGAAGCCTTTTGCTTGTCTTAGGTAAAAGAGAACTCAGTTGGATTTCTGAACCATTTTGTGTTTTCTTTTCTTTTCTTTTTTCTTTTTCTTCTTTTTTTCTTCTTTTTTTTCTTCTTCTTTTTTTTCTTCTTTCTTTTCTTTTGGTTCTAGCTCTAAAAGAGTTGTCTTGTTTGTACCAACTTGGGTTTCCAATAATGGATGAGTGGAATGACATAAATCTTCTTTAACAGGGATAAGTCATTTGTTACTCTGATGTCATCTTGATAGATTGGGGATATTAGGAGAACTTCAACTGACCTTATGGTCATGATAACACCAACTATCCTTATGGCTTTGGCTATGCATTCCATTCTATGATCTTCTTGCCTCTTCACCTTAGTGATCATAAGACATGTCAAAAGTATCACAATAACTCGGAGTAGGCTGTTGAGGTTATATGCCAATGAAAAGAAAGCTAAAATTTTATGAAGGCTCAAAGGGACAACTAGGGATTGATATTTAATTGGGTGGATACTAGTTGTTGGCTAAACAAACAATGTCTAGATCATCTCTCTCTTAAACAAGCAGAGTTTCATTTTGCCTCGAAAGTTTGTCAAAGCATGTTCTAAGACTGACTAGGACCTAGACAAAGGTCATTATGCAGGAGCCCTCTCTAAGTAAGCATACACAACTCAATGCTATAGAGCAATTCCCTCACCTTGTAAAGTCATTCAATCATGATGCCCTGATATATTAATTTATGAACATCAAGCAAGATTCCTCATTGGTTGAGCACCAAAATGAACAAAGACCAACAAAATTTTTTATGAAAGTAATTTGAAACAACTTTAAAATTTGAAACACAATTGTTCCAATTAAATATTAAATAAAGCAAAATTGAAAAAGCAACAATCAAGCTAAGGAAAGTTTGTTGAGTTAAGCTTCTTCTCCTTTCACATCTTTAATATTCCCATCTTGAAAGGATGATAAAACAAAATCTTCTTCCAATCCTTTTCCTACCATGAAGGTTGCTGGTGGTGGTACTCTATTGAACCTTGGCAATGGATTGTCTTTGGTGTTTGGCTTGTTGGGCTCAGGCAGCTTTCCATTATCAATCAAATTTTGGATCTCATGCCTCAACCTCACACATCTATCCGTGTCTTGTCCTTGCATTTGATGAAATTGACAAAATGCCTTAGTGTCGAAATTAGGTGGGAGAGGGTTAGGCAAAGGACGAGGATTTAAGGGTTGTAACAATCCCTTCTTTTGTAGCTTATTGAGAACCCAAGACAACGGTTTTCCCAATTCTGAAAACTGCCTTCTTGTTCTTTGGCTAGTAGTATTAACACCAACTTCTTTTTGCACTCTTTGATTTCCAAACTGGTAGTTCTCTTTCTCATTCCTTCTTATTGAAAAGCGATTCTTCTCCCTTTCCCATTCTTCAATTTGCAGACTAGCTTGGAGAAGATCGCTGAAATCACGGATGAGTGTATGAGACATCCTTTCACGAAGATTAGGCAACACCCCTCTCACAATCATTCTTATTTGATCAGATTCATCGGGCCTCTTCTTGAGCAAGGCAGCCTTATTTCTCCATCTTTTCACATATTCCACAAAATTCTCATTTGGCCTTTTGTCTAATGGACTCCACTTCCATTAAGGTAACTTCCATTTCAACATTGTATCCATATTGTTAGATGAAGGCCTTGTATAGCATATCCTAACTCTTTTGCGTGCTTTCCTCTAAGGTGCTGAACAAATTTTGGACAATAGGGTCTAATGAGAGCATGAAATATCTTAGAGTTTGAGCTTTAGTGGCTCGGGCAGATTTCATGGCAGTGATGTACTGCTTCACATGGAGATGAGAGTTTCCGGTCCCATGAAACTTTACAAAGGATGACATCTTGAACTTGTACGAGACTTCTTCGTCTAGCTCAAATAATTTGTCAACTTCAGACATTTCTTCGGTTTTCAACTTCTTCTCAAATTTCTTTTCCAAATTTGCAATCATCTTTTCAACATCAGAAGCTATGGTTTTCTCCATAGCTGATCTTTCAACAATCTTTGGTTCTTTCTTCTTGTCTTGAGGATCTTGGGAATATTGAGCCCAATCATCATCATCATCAGTGATCACCTTATCATCATCAAAAGCCACTTCACTAACTTTAGTCTTCCCTTTGTCCTTTGGCTTCTTAGTGCTAGCAGATGCTTTGGCATGATTTCTTAAAATTGTAGCCAATTGGTTCTTCATGGTCTCAGCTAGGGCCTCTTTTATTTCTTCCATCTTGGCATTGAGGGCGTCATCCACCATTCTTTGAATTTGTTCGGGCTCCATTGCTTTTGGTGAGCAAGTGATTGAGTTACTGCTAGATTCTTCATCTCTGGCGTAGGTCGGATTGTCGTAAGCTTTTGAACTGTCGTAATCCAGGGCTGTGAGCCAGAGAGGATCAATGATATGAGATGCGAATGCATGTATGCATATGCACAAAAAATCAACAAACAAGGATAATTAGGACTTTCCTTCCAACCTTATAACATCCACACACGAATGGTGAGTCTCTTTTGTAGGTAATATGGTTAACAAAATACCAACATGGGGTATCTTATTTTTGAATAATTTCCTTCGACGTTTCAACCAATAGTTATATTTTCAAAAATGGAAATCAGTTCATGATAATTCCCATTAATTAGGTTTTAATCCATTCAACCAACTAAAGTAGCTTTTATGCTATATTAGATTAAAACTAAATTAAGAGGTTTCTTATAAATAGATTTATCACTTGAAAAAGTAACTAATGATTCATGCCAAAAACAAGCCCATGATTAATTATTTCTTAGTATAAACTAGGCTCACAATTGATTTTTGGTATTTCGTAATTGACCTAAATAATTTGCAAGCTCTTTGTAAGAAAAGGTTAGATGAAAATAATTTTGTTTCTAAGCCCATTGTAAAAAGATTTTTGAAAAAATGGATTTTGGACTTAGTATTTGGGTCATGAGAAAAAGAATTTTTGATTTGTTTTTAGAAAAGTTTTATGTCCAAAGGCCATCTTGAAAAGTTTTGAAAATAGCTTTGGTCTTTTGGATTTATAGAAAAATTTATTTTGAGTTTACAATGTACTTAGGTCATATTAGAAAAAGAAAACAAACCAAATAAGCCATGATTTAAACCAAGATAAAGTAACCATAGTCAAACAACATGCATTTGGGGTAAAATCCTAAGGAAAGTAACTAGGCCAATTAAATGAGCTTTAGTCTTTGGGTTAAAAGGCTTAGGTTCCCATAGCATGTATATACCAAATGGTACGAGACTATGAGTGGTTATGCCATGCTCGATCTCCATACCTTGAGTGAAAGTATGGTATCCCTTACGTAACACAACACGGATAACATGGGCGTCCTAACTCATGCACACAATGCAATCTAATATGATACAATGGATAATATCATGATAAGAAAGAATAGAATAATATAAAGACCAACAGAATCAACTTCTCTTATCCCCAGTGGAGTCGCCACTGTGAGCGGGGATTTTCCCCTCCACTCCTGGTGGAATGGTTCTTGCGACTTTGGCACTGTTTAAGCTCAGGACCTTAGAAAACACGGACCTAAGCCCAGAGAAAATAGAGTCGCCACCCGGACAGGCCAGGAAAAAGAAAGGGGTGGATGACTTGATTATTAAGGAATCCCCAACCACCTAATGGGTTCGGAAAGTTGGGTACGTGTGAGGAAGGTGAGAAATGGCCCAGCACTCCCACAACTCCCAGTTCATTTGAACTGGCCTCCTTTGCAGGTCTCAATATTATAAATATCTTAAGTATAACAATATTATCCATATTACATGCAACAATTGAAATAAAGCATCATTATATTAAAATCAAAGCAATGTCCAAACAAAGCAAATAAATGGACACTCATCCGAAGATGGAAACATGTCCTTACATCATCCATGTCTAAGCTAAATAGGACACCCACCAAAAGGTAGAAACATGTCCTTTACATTCACCAAAAGGTTGAAACATGTCCTTTACATTGGTCCAAAATATACAAGCAATTTAAATTACTTGATATTTAACTAATGAGGTACCCACAAAGTGGAAACATACCTCTTACAATTTTAATACTAAAACAAACAAATAATAACCATAACAATAAAGAAAATATCCATCCATGATAAATTAAATAAATCAAGTATTGAAATTAAATAAATCAACCATCAAAGCATATAATAAACTACATAATCAAATCTAAAATTAAATAAAGCAAATAAAGATACAAATTTAGGTTTATGTCTCAATTTAGAGTTCTTTAAGAAACATTTAGGGTTTTGGGATTTTAGAATTATTATTGTAATCATTTAGGCTACTGTAAAGATTTTGGAAAATTGGAATGAATTAGGGTTTTATGAATTTAAGAAACTAATAAGACTTTTTGGTTAATCAAATTAGGGTTTAAGGCTAACATCATGAAATTAGGGTTTTGGAATCTTAAGACATTAGAGTTTATAATTCTCAGTTATTGGATTGTGATTTTAGGTTTACTGTATTGAGTTTTAGGGTTTAGATTTATTTGTCATAAGATTTTAAGGTTTTAAGTATTAGGGTTTAGGAAAACTAAGGTTTACCGTATTTGGTTTTGAGAGAATTAGGGTTTTTGGTATTTTAGAAAACATATTTGGTTTTAGGATTTAAGAAAATAGTTTAGAGTTTTATAAAAATAATTATGATTTTTAGAAAATGTAAAGAAGATTAGGGTTTGGATATTTAAGAAAACATTTGAAAATTTTGGACAAAAAGTTATGGTTTAGATGAAAATAATTCGGGGAAAACAGTTTAGGATTTTAAAGCATTTGGAAGCAGGGGAAATAATTTAGGGTCTTTAAGGTTTCTAGAAACAGAAGAGTAATTTAGGGTTTGTGAAGTTTTTGATTAATTTGTATGATGAAACAATTAATTCAATTTGAATGATGAAGCTACTATAAAGAAATAAATAAAGAAAATAGAGATTCAAACCTCTGTTTGTTGGTTCCACCAAAAATTGCTTTCTGGATGAACAATAACAAAGGCAGTGTAGCTACCTTTGATGAATTGTTGATTGATTTCTTGTTGCTAATGTCTCTTGCTAGGGTTTTCTGTCTTTTTTACTCTGATCCAATCCAAGTTCAAAAGTCCAATTTTTAGATCCAAATTTTTGATCCCCCAAATTCTGAGCTTTAATGTGTTATTTATAAGAAAAAGTATAAGCCTACTCCTAATTGTTTAATGAAACTAAAATTAATTAGGAAAAGAAACCAAAACCAAATAGAATTTGGATTCGGAAAAAACTGCGTTGGAAAATTTTGCTGGCGAAAACTTGCTGCGGGCTGGAAACTGCGAGCTATGAAAATTTTGCGGGCGGGCACTGGGGCAGCTAGCCAATTCCACTTTCAGCGATGAATTTTTTCGTCGTCGATTTTTATTTTTATTTTATTTATTTATTATTTATTATTATAAAAAATTATATATAATAAATACTAAAATAAATATTTTTTAATTAAAATACCACAAAAATTATTTTGGACTATATAACAAATATCGGACCAGACTGGGTCAAAAATTAAGGGTTTACAAGCTGCTAGCTCCAGATCATGAGTCGGGTAATTCAACTCATGTGGCTTCAACTGTTGAGAGGCATAAGCAATGACTCTACCCTCCTGCATCAGAACACAACCTAAACTACTATGTGAAGCATCACTATATATCACATTAGGTTTACCTTCCACAGGCAGGGTAAGGACAGAAGCCTGAGTCAACATCTCCCTCAGTTGCTCAAAACTTGCCTGACACCGATCTGTCTACACAAATCTAACTCCCTTCTGAAGTAATTCGGAGAGTGGTGCAACTATCGTAGAAAAACCCTTCACAAATCGAAGATAATAGCCTGCCAATCCCAGAAAACTTCTAACCACTGTTACAGTGTGGACTTCAATTCCAGATAACCTCAACTTTACTCGGATCAACTGTAATACCCTCTTCTGAAACCACATTACCGAGAAAAGTCACCTGATCAAGCCAGAACTCACACTTAGATAGCTTAGCATACAACTGCTTCTCTCTCAGAGTCTGTAATATAATCCGCAAATGCCTATCATGATCCTCCTCATTATGCAAATACACAAGAATATCATCAATGAAGACCACCACAAACCGATCTAAGTATGGTCTAAACACCCTGTTCATCAAATCCATAAAAGTTGCTGGTGCATTCATCAGTCCAAAGGGCATCACCAAAAACTCATAATGCCCATACCTCGTACGAAAAGTTGTCTTGGGTACCCTGATCTCATATCAATCTTAAAGAATACTGCTGCTCCCTTCAACTAATCAAAGAGATCATCTATCCAAGGGAATGGGTACTTATTCTTCATGGTCACCTTATTCAGCTATCTGTAATCAATATACAATCTCAAGGTGTCATCCTTCTTCTTTAGAAATAAAACAGACGCTCCCCATGGGGACACACTAAGGCGGATGAACCCTTTATCTAGCAACTCCTGCAACTGCACCTTTAAGTCTCTCAACTCTGTAAGTGTCATATGATATGTGGAAATGGAAATGGGAGTAGTATCGGGTATTATATTGACTGCAGGAACCTATGATATTACAATACCATAAGTGCACGGGTCGCTCAAGTAATAAAGTAGTGAGTGAGTTATCGTTCCACTGAGGACAAGGCCAAGTACAAGTGCAAATTTTAACCGTTGTTTAGCGAATCAATAGTTTTATGAAGTTTTGTAATTAAAGATAATTAACTTAATAAATGAAAATAGAGAGAAATTAAGAGTTGAATAAATTGATTGATGATGATGATACTATCCAGATATTGAATCCCCCTAGCCACAATTATATTTATGAAAATCAATTCAATTAAACCAAATGATAGAGTTGAGTTGGTATTCCTCTAAATTAGTCTAAAACCTTTCTCAAACGAATTAATCCCTATTTACTAAGTATAATGCTGGAATCTCTTCTCAAACATAATTAAATAGATCTTGCATTAAGAATAAGGAATTATAAACCAAAGGATCTTGTAAGTCTATCTCTAGTACCCCAATCAATCCTCAATCCTTATGAGTATTCAATTCATATCAAGCTTTCTCAAGTCAATAATATGAAAATTGCAACCAATCAATAAGCATGCTATTATTAATTGGAAATAAATCATTAAGCATCATAAGAGTAAAACAACTCAATCAAATGATTTAATTAAATAAAATTATTCAATCCATACAATAAAGCTAGGGTTCATCAATATATAGATAGAGAATAAATTAGTTCATGTTCAAAATCAGAAAACCAGAACAAGAGAAATAAGAAAAAGAATCCAAACAATCCATTGCGAATAATTCGTATATCTTCACTTGAATCCTTGAATCTTGGTTTAGAATATGTCTTCACCCTCAATCTTAGCTCTAAAACTCTCCTCTTTGCTTTAGAAGTTGGCTCTAGGTTATAAAATATGAAATTTGGATCCCTAATTTGTGCTTCAGCGCAACTTTTATAATGTAGATAATTTCGCCTGACACGCCCATGTCACTAGGCGTGTCATTGCCATTGGGATTTTGAATATAAGGCATGTCCAATGACACGCCTATGTCACTGGGCATGTCACAGCTACTGTGAGTCATTGAAAAAGGCATGCTCGGTGACATGCCCATGGACGTGTCCATTGATGAATTTTGCTCTTTTCTTCTACTTTCATCCGTAATTCCTCTGAAATGATCATAAGCCTCAAAATACAGAGAATTCCTAAAATTAACCCTTAAAAACACTTGAACAAACAAATTAAACTCAATTGGATAATAATCATATTAAGAAATAGGAATAAAATATCATCAATTGTGCACTTATCAAATTCCCCCATACTTGAGTTTTTGCTTGTCCTCAAGCAAACTAAATCGCTATAATAAGTAGAAATGATGGACCCCCTCTATATTCAAAAAGAAAAGAAAAATTTTGACAATACTTGAATCAGAAAACCCCACTTTCTCAACCAAAAACTAATTTATAATTATAACAGCTGAATCAAGAAGTTTCAAAATAAAAAATTCACAGACCTAAAACCTAAAAATCCAGAGTTAAAAAAATTGAGCATAAAATTCCAGAAAATCCAAAAGCCATGAACAAAGTACGAAAAATGTAACTTTTCTCTTAAGTTCTTTAACCCTCATTTTTTTTAAAATGTATATACACATATATATACATTTTAAGGAGCCCGACTTGTTGAACTGATACTAACCTTTTGACGCGAAGGTAAACATTTGTGATGCCGACCCCCGGTTACTCAGCCAGAATCACCGTTCAAATGGTTACTAGCACTATTCATGATTCCAACTCATTTGTTTTAATTCAAGAGTAAAAATCAGTGGAACAGGGATAAATTTTCAAAGCTCCTTTAATTAGAATTATTTATTTATTTATTTATTTATTTTTTAAACAACTCAAGAGTCAGAAACTTAAGGGTCATACTAAGTCCGACTCAAGAATCTAAGGAATTATAACATGCTCAAAATATAACTAATATTTTAAACTTCAGATGTGTCCAATTTTCATCAATCCACAACACAATTATAGCTATTGCAATCGATCATTAGCAATTGATCAAGATTGCCAAGTTAACCTCAACAAGAAATTGTCATTTAGAAAATCACAAATTAATTTAACATATAAAGGGGGAACCATCTCAATTCACACTTATTACAACAATCTAGCTTACTTAAATCCAAAAATAATTTATAGAAATTAATTGAGACAAATGAATCAAATAGAAAGAATGAAATAATAAAAACTCAATCAAGAAAGTATACCTCTCCCTCACACTTAAGATGCACATTATCCTCAATGTGTGTGCAAAACAAGAAATAATAAAGAGAGAGAAAAACTGCCCTTCCATGTCCATGAATAGATAAATATGAGTACGGTGCCAAGAGTATGGTGAAGGCGAATTTGCTTCAAAACAAAAATCTAAAATGCAAAAACAAGGTTAAGACATAAATAAATGAAACAAACAAACAAAAGAAACAGTTCATAAAGAAAATAACAATTGTCCAAAAGGAATAAAAAAAATAAAGAAACATAAAAAGGATATTAAATAAGCAAAGAAATGAAAATAAAACAAAATAAAAATGTGGGCTAGTAAAAAATCGGCACATCGCCGAAATCGTCACCACTGGTCTCATCATTAGAGACATCAACTTGAGGTGCAGGTGCAGGAGCAGGGGCAGGTGGCTGGTATGGTGGAGGTGGTGGTTGCGAAGGGTGAAACCCTTGATACCACCAGAACTCTAACATGGATTGCTCCAGCCATTGCCATCTCAAGATCTTGTGATCCAGCTGGGCTTGAAAAGAAGTAGTCTGGTCAAGTATGAACTGCTGCAGCTGGTCCTGTAGGGCTAAGATCTTACTTTGATTCAGCTCGATATTCCCTATCTTCCCTTCAATCCTACAAATCAGACGCTCTAAATCTGTGGGTTTCCTATCATCATCCCACTCAACATTAACTAACTGATGCCAATCCCGGAATGCAGGAGTCTGGACAAAAGATGGTCCAGCAGAAGAAGAAGGTGCAGCAGTGGAAGAAGGCCTAGCAGCAGTGGATGAACCCGGAAAATCTGACAGTGGAGGTGGTGGTATATCCAAAGGAGGAGCAGAAGGAGCTACCTCTGGTATATCTGCATGCATAGGAGTTGCTTGCAGCCCAACTACCATCTCCCGGTTTAGTCTCTTTAATGTGTCCATACCCAACAACTTGGGCATACCATCCACCGTCATAGGGAGGCAGCCATCTAACACACCCAGGCGACGAGCGAGTCTTGTGACATACATGACACCATGTAAAGTACCTGATGCTCCCTTTTTAGACTGCTTGTAGAAAAAATGTGTGATGGCATGTGCGACATTGCACCAGGTCTTCTATACCATGCAGTGCAGGAAAAACAAATCATGCAAGCTTACCACCCATGTGCTGCTTAGCCGAGCTGTAAGAGTGTGAACTAATAGGTTGTGCACCACTCGGCAGGGGAAATACTCAAAGTTGGATGCCTTAGAAACCTTGGGTTGATATTTATCGGTAGTGGGTGCAAAGGTCTGCCAAACCCGAGGAGGATCAACTTCATGCTCGACAAAATCCACCTTGGAGTTTAGATAATCAAAGGTCTGTACCTCCTCTTTAGTATATAACCCGAGATGCACCCCAAGGTCATTAATGCTCATGTTGAATCTCCGCCCTCCCAGTCTAAATTTAATTGTTGGCTCAGTAATTGAAACCTTGGTCTTCTGGAACTAAAAGGTGCAGTAAAATTCCAGTGTCAGCTCTCGATAGGAAGGCTCATTGATGGAGAATAGTTGGTCCCACCCTGGTTGATTAATCAATTACTAAATATTTGTTGCAATATTAGCTAGTTCCATAGCGTCCCAATCTAAAACACGAGGTGGGGACCATTCTTTATTACCAAAAAGTTTGAATCGTCTCCTTTCCTCGGCATTCGAAAATCTATGGCATTTGTGGGTGGCCAAGAATTTAGAAGTTGGACATGTAGCGGGTTGGCTGGAACTGCCTTCCCCTCGTGTACGCTTGGTGGAAAGCAGGGAAGATGATTATTTGTGAGGGCCCATTGTCGGTTTGTCTGCAAAACAAACAAAAAGATTCCTCAATAATAACAAAAGTATAGCACGATACAAAACACCCATAAAAAAAAGACATAAAGTTACCGAAATGTCGGCATTATAACGATGAAGCATAATGTATATCCCAATAAAGGCAATGCTAACAGCCAATATAAACCAAATGTAATCGACCTATGGCAACACACACTTAATCAACAAAAGTGACAAACCAATTCGAACGACGGTAATTCCCACAATAACAATACAATTTTCCAAAAATAACGATTAACTAGAACCCAACAAGCGAAACAATCAATATATAACTCAAACACAAACTAATTCAAAAATAAACAAATGCCGAATCAAAATAGACTCAAAAACAAACAAAAAGAAAATTAATCAAATGCCCCAAAAATTATGATAAATAAAAACACAGCAAAATAAAGTGAATGCATCATAAATCTTGCAACTTCAAGGCAAAGACAAGAAAATACAAGGAATTCATACGAAAAATGAAAGAAAAACGAAAGAAATCCAACAAAAATCATAAAATTTGAGATTTTGTACCTAAAAAATGTGAAAATCACGCGGAACGAGCAAATTCAACAGAAATCGAGCAAACTCACGCAAATAATGCAAGCTGGGAGTGAGAATCTCTACTAAAGTGAGTGGGTGTGTGAATGCACTGGTAGGTGTGCAAGAAAGTCAAGAGAAAATGAGAAAGAAAACTAAAAATTACGTGAAAATGGCTTTGGTTCTATATATAAAGACGTCGGCACGCCCAGTGACACGCTGGGCGTGTCCTATAGTATGAGAGACAGAGCACACGACATGCCCACAGACACGACCATGTCCATGGGCATGTCACAAGTACTGGATGAATCAATGAATGACACACCCACAGACACGGGCGTGTCCATGGGCGTGTCACATGTACTGTGAGAACCAGGCAAACGACGAGCCCAATAGCTTGGGCATGTTCTTTGGGAGTGCTGGCTCCTTTTTTATTCATTTTTTAAGCCATGACCAGTGACACGGGCGTGTCACTGGGCGTGTCATAGCTACTGTTTCACATGCAAAAGGACATGCTCAGAGACACAGGCGTGTCACTGGGCGTGTTGTAGCTACTGCCTGTAAAAAATAATGACACGCCCAATGACACGGGCGTGTCCTTTAATATGCTTAATTTACTCCTCAAAATCAAATTTCCTCTATAAATTCAAATGAATGCAAAACAAACAAACCACCACCCAATGATAGAAGGATAAAACTAAAATAAAATGACAACACAAACCAAAAACACAAAAATTTAAGACATAAAAATCAAAGAACGAATAAAATGGTGGGTTGTCTCCCACCCAGCACTTCTTTAACGTCGTATTAGTTGGACGGCAGGGTAAATTTCCCTAGTCTTGGAGGTGTAAAACCTCCTTCAAGTCCTGTATTTCCCCTCCAAGGTATAATTTGAGCCTGTGCCCATTAACTTTAAAATCTCCTTTTTTCGGGTGAGTTATTTCAACCATTCCATAGGGGAAGACTTTCTTAACAGTAAAAGGACCAGACCATCGAGATTTTAACTTACCAGGAAAGAGTCAAAGCCTTGAATTGTACAATAATACCTGATCTCCCGCTTGAAACTCTTTTCAGTCCTTAATGCGAGCATCATGCCATCTTTTGGTATGCTCCTTATACATTCTGGCATTGTCATAAGCTTGCAATCTCTACTCATCCAACTCATTTACCTGCAACTTTCTCCTTTCACCTGCACGAGCTAGATCAAGGTTAATCTATTTAATAGCCCAATATGCATTATGCTCAATTTCGATAGGTAAATGACAAGCTTTTCCATATACCAGCCTAAACGGTGTAGTGCCCAAAGGAGTTTTAAATGCAGTCCTAAAGCCTATAGAGCATTGTCCAATTTCTCAGACCAATCCTTTCGGGATCGGTCTATAGTTTTTTCCAAAATTCTTTTAACCTCCCTATTCGTGTTCTCAACTTGGCCACTAGTTTGGGGATGGTAAGGGGTAGCAAACTTATGTATAACTCATAATCTTTTGAAAACTTTCTCAAGCTAAACATTACAAAAGTGAGTACCCCTATCACTTACGATTGCTTTCGGTGTACCAAATCGAGAGAACAAGTTCTTCAAAAACTTCATCACTACCCTAGCATCATTGGTTGCCAAGGCTTGGGCTTCAGGCCATTTAGAGATGTAATCTATAGCTACAAGATATATTTGTTACCAAAGGAATTCAGAAATGGTCCCATAAATCAATCCCCCATACATCAAAGACTTCACACACTAAAATTCCATTTCGGGGCATCTCATCACGACATGAGATGTTTCTAGTCCTTTGGCAATGATCACAGCGGTTCATAAATTCATAGCTATCCCTAAATAAAGTGGGCCAATAAAATCCTGATTCTAGTACCTTTTGAGCAGTCCTATTGGCTCCTATATGACCACCAGCTGGTCCATGGCATTGACTAAGAATGTTCATTATTTCGGGCCATGCCACACATCGTCGAATCATGTGATCCTTACATAATCTAAACAAAAAGGGATCCTCCCAAAAATAATACTTTAAGTCAAAAAAGAATTTCTTCTTTTCTTGATAAGTTAAGTCCTTAGGAAGTTCCCTAGCAGCTAAATAGTTAGCAAAATATGCAAACCTAGGTGTTTAAAAATTTAAATTACTTACCACACTTACCATGGCATATAGCTTCTCTTTGGGGAAGTGATCATCAATGTCCCCTTCTTCAAACCTCTCCAAGGTTGGATTCTCCAAGCGAGAAAGGTGATCTACTGCAAGATTTTCAGCTCCCTTCTTGTCTTGAATGGTCAAGTCAAATTCCTGCAATAACAAAACCCAACGGATTAGCCTAGGCTTAGCATCAATCTTCGCAAATAAGTACCTCAAAGCTGAATGGTCCATATAAACAATCACTTTTGACAAGATTATATATGATATAAACTTATCAAAAGCAAAAACCACAGCTAGCAGCTCTTTCTCTATAGTTGTGTAATTAGCTTGAGCTGTGTTCAGAGTCTTGCTTGCATAATAGATAGGCTGGAAGTATTTCTCCTTGCGTTGACCCAAGACTGCTCCCACTGCAAAGTCACTTGCATCACACATTAGTTCAAATGGTAGATTCCAATTGGGAGCTACCATGACTGGAGCATGGGTCAATTTCTCCTTAAGAGTTGTGAATGCTCTCAAACATTCCTCATTAAAAACAAAATTCACATCCTTTTCAAGGAGTCTTGTCAATGGATGGGCTATCTTAGAAAAGTCTCATATGAACCTCCAATAAAAGCCCGCATGTCCTATAAAACTTTTGATGGCCTTCACAGATGTGGGTGGTGGTAACTTCTCAATGGTGTCTACCTTAACCCGATCCACCTCAATGCCCTTGCTTGAAATTTTGTGTCCCAACACAATTCCCTCTTGAACCATGAAATGACACTTTTCCCAATTAAGCACTAAGTTGGTTTCCTCACATCTCATCAAGACTCTTTCAAGATTTTCAAAACATCTGTCAAATGAGCTGCCATAGACTGAAAAATCATCCATAAACACCTCCATAATATCCTCAACAAGTTCATCAAAGATTTCCAACATGCACCTCTAAAAAGTCGCAGGTGCATTGCACAACCCGAATGGCATTCTTCGATACGCAAATGTCCCATATGGGCAGGTGAATGTAGTTTTCTCTTAGTCTTCTGGGGTGATAGGAATTTGGAAATAGCCTGAAAGACCATCCAAAAAACAGTAATACTCATGCTTGGATAACCTCTCCAACATCTGATCAATGAAGGGTAAAGGAAAATGGTCCTTCCTAGTTGCATCATTCAATTTCCTATAGTTTATGCAAACCCTCCAACCGGTAACTGTTCTTGTTGGAATCATCTCATCATTTTCATTAGGAACCACCGTCATCCCTCCTTTCTTTAGTACTACCTGGACTGGGCTCACCCAAGAACTATCCGAGATCGGATATATAATCCCTGCATCAAGTAGTTTTATCACTTCAGCCTTCACTACATCTTTCATCTTTGGGTTTAGTCTCCGTTGTGGTTGCACTACCTGCTTGAATTCATCCTCCATCAATATCTTGTGTGTGCAATTGGATGGACTAATAACCTTGATGTCTGCTATCTTCCAAGCTATCACTTTCTTATGTTTCTGCAACAACTGGATAAGCTTTTCTTTCTACTCGGAAGATAGGTGGGAACTCAGAATTATTGGTAATTTCTTCTTCTCCGCCAGAAATCCATACTCAAGGTGATCTGGAAGGAGCTTTAGTTCCAAGTTGGGTGGATCAATCACCGATGGTTTTGGCTTCTCTTCCTTTGGCATCTCAATAGTCTCATATGCCCTGCATTTGAATGATTTGCTTGCTTCAAGAAAAGCAAGCTGCTCCGTTGCTTCTCGATCCTCAACATTTCCCTACATTAAACACAACTCAAAGGGATCCTTGGAAACAATGTTAGTAACACAATTTACGGTCTCATGCTTAATAACATCATTGCATGATTCTGCCTCATCAAGTGAAAGTGAATGTTTCATAGCATCATATATCCTAAAAATAACCTTCTCACCACCCACTCTCAAAGTTATGGTGCCATCATGAACATCGATAAGGGCACGGGCTGTATTTAAAAATGGCCTACCAAGAATAAATGAAACATCCGCATCCTCATCAATATCAATGACAACAAAATCATTGGGGAAAATGAAATCCCCAACTTTTACCAACACATCTTCTATAATGCCATGAGGGTGGACTACTGACTTATCAGTAAGTTAGAAGGTCATTAGTGTTGGTTTAGGGTTACCAGTGCCTAACTCTTTAAACATTTTATAGGGCATAACACTTATGCTAGCCCCCAAATCAGCTAATGCACTTTTAACCTCAAGGTTACCTATCAAACATGGAATTGTGAAACTACCTGGATCTTTAAACTTCTTAGGTAACCTCCTTTGCAAAATTGCCGAACTCTTTTTAAACAAATGCACTAAAGACACTTCCTTAAGTTTCCTTTTATTAGAAAGGATATCTTTCAAAAATTTAGCATATTTAGGCATCTGTGACAAAGCCTAAGCAAATGGAACGTTAATGTGCAATTGTTTAAAAAGTTCAAGAAACTTACTAAACTGAGCATCAATCTTGTCCTTGTTCAACCTCGCCGGATATGGTACTCTAGGTCGGTATTCTTTCATTATGGAGCTGTTGTCTTGTGGCTGCTTCTCTTTCTCACTTTCTTGTGCAGCTTGCTTTTCCGAAGTGACAGGAGGATCGTCTTCTTTTTCATTTTCTTGTACTTCAGCCCTTTTCTTTGCCACTTCTCCTTTTTTCTCATCCACATTACCCTTGATCTCTTTTCCACTCCTTAGTGTAATTGCCTTAAGCTGCTCTTTAGGATTTGCCTCAGTGTTGCTAGGCAAACTTCCTTGTGGTCTCTCACTGAGAAACTTGGCAATTTTTCCCCACCTAATTCTCCAAATTATGAATAGAGGCTTGCTGATTTCTTAAGGTGGTTTCAGTTGATTAGAACTTGGTTTCAGAAGCTGTTATAAATTTCTCCATCATGTCCTCTAAATTACTCTTTCTTAGAGGAGAAGCTTGTTGATGTTGGCGCTACTAGAATCCAGGGGGAGGTCATGGATTATTCTGATTATTCCATGAGAAATTAGGATGATTTCTCCACCCCCCAGATTGTACATGTTGCTGTAGGGATTATTCTGCTGTTGCCTTGGCATGTTTCCAACATAATCTACTTGCTTTTGCCTAGCAAACATGTTGCCACTTAGGCAATCTTGACTTTGATGTCCACTCCCACACCATTCATAGGACATCACCTACATCACTTTCTCTGAAGAAGAAGAAGAAGAAGCTAAAGAATCAATCTTTTTGTTCATTGCTTCCAACTGTGCTGAAAGAGCAACTACGGGATCCAATTGATGTGAACCAGCAGCCCTTAATCTTCCTTGTTCCCTTGGGGTTTTCCACTGATAATTTGTAAGAGCCATGTCTTCAATCAAATCCTTACTTCTTTAGGTGTTTTATTGTTTATGGTACCTCCTCCAACTGCATTGATGGACTGCTTACTTGAGTAACTCAATCCATTGTAGAAAGTTTAGATCTGAAGCCATAGCAGAAGCCCATGGTGAGGACATCTTCTTAATAAATCCTTAAATCTCTCCCAAGCATCATATAGGGTTTCACCATCTAGCTGGAGAAAAGAAGAAATATCATTCCTCAACTTAGCAATCTTGGACAGTGGAAAATACTTCTCTAAAAATTTTTTCTCCTAGTTGGTCCCATGTAGTGAAAGTGTTAGGAGGAAAAGACTTCAGCCACTTCTTTGGTCGGTCTCTGAGCGTGAATGGAAACAACCTCAGTCTGATTGCATCTTCAGAGACATTCTGTATCTTAAATGTGTCACATATTTGCAGAAAAGTTTCAATGTGTGCATTAGGATCTTCATCCGAAAATCCATCAAACTGACAAGTCTGCTGCACCATTTGAATGACATTTGTTTTTATCTCGAATTTATTGGCAGCAATCATTGGTCTTTGTATACTTGATTCAGCCCCATCAAGAGTAGGCCTAACAAACTCTTGCATTGTCATTGGCTCATTTTCTGCCATTTCTTCTTCTAGGATGAGATCTTCAAAGTTCAGTTTCGTCTCTGCCAGAACTACTTCCTCTTCTTCCTTTCGCCTTCTTCTCAATGTTCTCTCTAACTCTTGATCTAATTCAAAAGGTTGGGAAGAGCTAGCTCAGGTCATAAACAGGAAGAAGTACCTAGAATGACAGTCAAAAAGCAAGAACTTATGTTAAAACAAAATAAAATAAAAACTAAATTAACAGTCTTAATTATATTACTAATACTGAAAACCGTTGTCCCCGGCAACGGAGCCAAAAACTTGACTGTAGAAACCTATGCTATTGCAATATCGCAAGTGCATGGGTCGCTCAAGTAATAAAGTAGTGAGTGAGTTATCATTCCACTGAGGACAAGGCCAAGTACTAGTGCAAATTTTAACCGTTGTTTAGCAAATCAATAGTTTTGTTAAGTTTTGTAATTAAAGATAATTAACTTAATAAAAGAAAATTGAGAGAAATTGAGAGTTGAATAAATTGATTGATGATGATGATACTATCCAGATATTGAATCCCCCTAGCCACAATTATATTTATAAAATCAATTCAATTAAACCAAATAATAGAGTTGAGTTGGTATTCCTCTAAATTAGACTAAAACCTTTCTCAAGCAAATTAATCCCTAATCACTAAATATAATGCTGGAATCTCTTCTCAAACATAATTAAATAGATCTTGCATTAAGAATAAGGAATTATAAACCAAAAGATCTTGTAAGTCTATCTCTAGTACCCCAATCAATCCTCAATCCTTATGAGTATTCAATTCATATCAAGCTTTCTCAAGTCAATAATATGAAAATTGCAACCAATCAATAAGCATGCTATTATTAATTGAAAATAAATGATTAAGCATCATAAGAATAAAACAACTCAATCATATGATTTAATTAAATAAAATTATTCAATCCATACAATAAAGCTAGGGTTCATCAAAATATAGATAGAGAATAAATTAGTTCATGCTCAAAATCAGAAAACCAGAACAAGAGAAATAAGAAAAAGAATCCAAACAATCAATTGCGAATAATTTGTATATCTTCACTTGAATCCTTGAATCTTGGTTTAGATCTTTTTTAGAATATGCCTTCACCCTCAATCTCAGCTCCAAAACTCTCCTCTTTGCTTTAGAAGTCAGCTCTAGGTTATAAAATATGAAATTTGGATCCCTAATTTGTGCTTCAGCATAGCTTTTATAATGCAGATAATTTCTCCTAACATGCCCATTGACACGCCCATGTCACTGGGCTTGTCATTGGCACTGGGATTTTGAATATAAGGCACGTCCAATGACACGCCCATGTCACTGGGCGTGTCACAGCTACTGTGAGTCATTGAAAAAGGCACGCAGCATCAAGGGCACGTCCATTGACACGCCCATGCCCATGGGCGTGTCCATTGATGAATTTTGCTCTTTTCTTCTACTTTCATCCGTATTTCCTCCGAAATGACCATAAGCCTCAAAATACAGAGAATTCCTGAAATTAACCCTAAAAAACACTTGAATAAACAAATTAAACTCAATTGGATAATAATCATATTAAGAAATAGGAATAAAATATCATCAATTGTGCACTTATCACATATCAATACCAAACTCAACCTCTCTCTCAGGAGGTACCCTTGGCAACTCATCAGAAAAAATATCTGAAAACTTGGCAACTGTGAGTATACTGTCAAGCTAGGACCTCAGTACTCTAGTATCTACAACATGAGCAAGATAAGCCTCACATCCCTTCTGAATCATCCTCCTTGCTGAAATAGTTGAAACAAACATGGATGAAAGATGCCTCTGCTCAATAGATACCATCACATCCCTACCATTATGTGTTCTCAGAGTAACATATTTTCGCTGACAGTCTACCACAGCCCCATGCCTGGATAATCAATCCATGCCCAGAATCAGATCATACTCCCTAAAAGGCATCTCAATTAGGTCACCAAGAAACTCCTCATCCTAAAATACAACCAGACTGTCTTGATGCACCCTACACAACACTATGCCCTAAAAGATTTGTCACCAAAATACTAAATCCTAGGGACACAGAATGCAAATCACTAATAGGCTATATGGATGCACTGATGTATGAATGAGTTGACCCAGGGTCTATCAATGCAAGAACTAAATTACCGAATAAATAAACAGTACCAATAATAACAGCTAAAGCATATGGATGTCTCTGCATCACATAGACCCACTTTGATGGCCCTGCTCATCTAGTCTACTCTCAGCTATAGAATCGCCTCTCTAACTAGTCCCAGATTGACCACCTCTACCAAAACCTCTGCCACTACGACCCCCTCTAACATTGGGTCAAGAAGCTATAATATCTGTCTGTCTATCCTCTGGTGGCTCTAGACATTCTCTGATAAAATGGTATGGCGATCCACATCTAAAATACACTATTGATGCACCTCTCCTCCAGCAGACACCTCCGTGTGCTCTACCACAATGAACACAAGTAGGTGGAGCAGACCTCTGAGCTGCTGGGGTCGGAGCCCTAGCCACTGAAACTGCAAGTCTCTGTCTCTACTGTTGTACTAACTTGCCAAACTGCCCCTGGCTGCTATTGAACCTCTGAAAATATCCCCCTCAACTTCTCTTCACTGATAAAGAGCCTGCCTCACTTTGGTCTTCTAGCTCTGGTCTCCTCAACCCTAGCAGCTGTTACAAGACCCTGTGCTCTCTCAACGCTCCTGGCAACTGTAACCAATTGAGAAAAGTCTTGATACCAAGAGCCTGCCACAATACACATAATAGAGGGTCTCACCCCCTCCTCAAACCCCAACAATAGTTAATCTCATCAGAAATGATTCCACCAACATACTGACTTAGTCGGATAAACTCTATCTCATACTCTATCACTATCCTAGTATCCTACCTCAAACTCAGGAACTCCATCTTCTTCTCATCCTTATACCCCCTCGGAGTATACTTCTTCTAGAATTCCTACAGAAAATCATCATAGGTCAAGAATGGTGGATCAGCTATAGAATGTGGAAATGTCTTCCACCACTTATAAGCATCCCTCTACAGAAGATATCTGGCATAATCAAACTTCTCCTCCAAAATAGCCTGCAGTTGGATAAACACTCTCTAGACCCTGTCTAGCCATTGCTCTGCTACAGCAGGGTTTGTAGTACCAACAAAGTTCTCAGTTACAAACTTCCTCAGCTTATCATACTTCCTCATTGGCAACTACGGCTGTGCCGGTAGCGGCGGCTGCTGAACCGAAGCCTGTCTCAATAGCTACACCATATGCCATACCCAGCCCGATAGAATCTCATCAGCTGCTGGTCTCACATGCACAAAAGCAAACACCTCACCAGCAGTCTCAGCTCTAGCTCCATCTCTACCCTCACTAGGAGCTACACTCTCTGCACTACCCTCTGCAGGATGCGTCCAAGACGCTATAACTACCTATATCTACAAACACATCAGAAATTGCCACATCAAATATCAAAAATTGCCAGTGCCAATGCATGTATCACAATTAAAAATCATATTTAAAAATCCCTATTTTCCCTCTCTAACCACCCACCTAAGTTGAGAATCTCAAACCTAGGCTCTGATACCAAAATAAATATAACACCCTCATACCCTATATATGTACAATACATACGCATATATGGTACAAAAATATCACATTTTTCACTTTTCAAATTTAAAATCTTAAAAACTTTAAAATGTATATTTAAATAACAAATAAAATATTATTATAAATCATAGGTACTAAAATAAGCATTTTTTATAAAAATCTCTGGAAAAAATTTGTCAGAGTTTTGTTTGTAATTTGGACATTTTCAAATTCAACAAACAACACAACCTGCATAAGTTAACACTCCCAAATAATATCAAATCACCATTTCACCCATATACCTCAATTTCTCCAAATTTCACAACACATTTATACATATACATATATATATATATTCAAAACTCATATCAACCCATTCTATAAGTTTTTTTAACACAATCTTTATAATTTACAATATATACATCAAAACATGATATAATATACATAATATCAAAATATATGATAATATAAAATGTATACATATTGCTGGTAGTGTTTCTGATCTTGATATCAGCTCTACAAGCAAAACCTCGCATTTACACCCAACATGGTCTAGAAGAACTCTCCAGCTCAGCCGAATCTACCTTCTCACCTATGCGATGAATTTCAATCACTCTAAGCTAAAAGCCTAGCGGTACAAACTTTGATAGAAATACAGATCAAATGCAATGCAAATGCACAATGCATATAGATATCATATCTCATATCATTTCATTATAACATATCTTTCGATTATTTCCTAATTCAAAATTCACATACAAGCAAACACAAGCATGGGCCTAAAGGATCTAATATGCTATTTAAAATCCAGAGTTTCTGTTTTGGTTCATATTAACACCCATTGTCTAGCCCGAAGGTAAGTGACGCCCAGCGTCTAGCCAAAGACAAATCATAGTGATGCCCAGCATTTAGCCTGAAGGCAAATAATAAGGATAACCTCATAGGCATGCCGCCAAACATAGAACTCTGAAAATTGAATAACATACTTGGCACACAATTAATTCACATTTCTAATTATCAATCTCTTTCTCATTTTCTCATAATCAAGCTAGGCACATTGCCTCATTTTTCAAATTTCTCATTTCATATCATTTTTCTAATCTTTTTCTCACTTTTCTCATTTTCTCACTTCATATCATTTTCTCATCTTTTTCTCACTTTTCTCATTTTTCTCATTTATATCAATATCAACTCATCATATTTCATCACATTGCATCACATTTTACCTTAAAACTCATCACTCAATTATTTTGGATAATTTCACATATGATTCATATTTTATGAACTTTAGTCATTACCAATGGCTTTTTAACAATGCCCTAAATGCATACACCACAAATGCCATTACCCAAACACTTTGGGTCATTTTCACATAATACACATATTTCATATTTTACACAATTTAGCCATTAACAATGGCTTTTCACAATGCATTTAACAAATATATGACATTACACATATCATAGCACATTATTCATACATGTTCCATGAATTAAGTAGCTTAACACATTTTTCAATCCAAAATGTGTTAAGCCCAATTTAATGCAAATATAACCAATTCATTCAAAGTTTGTACATACTTCTAAAGACAACTAAAAGCAAGCTCAAACACCCTCCAATCCTTCTCTTTCCACTTGCCCTTCAACACTTGGATGGGGCAAATCAACTCTCCTCAATGCCTAAACCAAATGTGATCATAAGTAATCATTTAGTAATACATTCTAAGGCATTTTCAATCTTAATCTATAATTAAACATCATCCAAGTAAAAATTTCAAAGTTAAGGCTAATCTCACTTTAACTTTGGAATACCATACTAAGCCATTCAATTCGGTATTTTAAGTTTATTTATATTGTTAAAAATATATTTTAACATGTTTAAAATACTTACATTACAAAAACACACTTATAACCAAAACCCTAAAATGAAATAACCTTCTCCCATTGAAGGTTTTCCATTCCAATTCAATCCATTATTTTAAGCTTATTTCTATCCTTAATATCATTAAATAATATGTTTATAACAATAAAATCAAACAATTCAATAACTTTGAAAAATCACTTTTCCAAAATCCTAAATCAACACTTCCATTCTCAAACTCCAATCAAACTCAACCAAATCCGATATTTGAATTTAAAAATACTTTTTTATGCATCAAAACAACTCATTTGGAATTAATTTGCACAATTAAAATCCATGATTTCAAAACCCCAAAAATCACATAACCCTAAATTCTCTCTCTTCACCAATCCATACCCAAACTCCATCATCTCTTCAATCCAACCTTAAAATCATTACTAATCACTTTAAATAACATCATACACAAAAATTTTCAATAATTATAACATACTACTTAAAATCCAAAATCACACATAATAATAATTTCTATGAAAATCTAAAGAAAAAGCTAAAGAACATACTTTTTCAAATGGAAATCACTAAAAATTCTTTTTGAACCTTTGGAATCCTTCAATTTTGGAAGCTTGGTGTTTGATCATATATGTATATATATTTAGGCTAATTTTATGGGCTTTAAGCTAATTTATCTTTTAAATTGTGTTTAAGGCTTGTTTGAAGTGTTTGATTTAGATGGGAGCTTAAAAAATGAATTGAAGGATCAAAAAGGTGAAAAAGCATGTGACACAACCAAGAGACATAGCCAAGCCATTGGTCGTGTCCCTCATCCAAAGCAACACACATGACACGGCTTGAGTTGACAAGCCACTGATCATGTCCTTCAGAACAAATTGGCAGAAGCAAACACTGGGATAAGACACGACCAAGCCACTGGTCGTGTCTCACTTGATGAAGCCAAGAGTGAAACTAAAGAAGCAAAGGCAGACATGAACACACCCAAGAGACATAGCCAAGCCATCGGCCATGTCACATGACATGGCCAAGGCCTTGGCCGTGTCTCATCCAAAGAACAAAGCAAGGATGGAACCACAGTGGAGAACACACTCAAGAGACATGGCAAGCCACTGGACGTGTCCCATGACACGGCTAGGGCCTTGGCCATATCCCACATGAAAAAAAAAGAGATTTTGAGGCAGCCATGGACACGTCCACATGACTTGGCTGTGTCCATAAGAAAATGAATGACAAGGCCAAGCTTGAAATGACTTGGCCATGTCTTGTGGAAATTCTTTCAATCATTTTGTACAAATTGGGGGACAAGATGGGGGATAATAGGTGATATCTTTTAAAAAGAAACAATAAAAGATAAAAAAAGTTTGCCTAATTTATGGAAAAAATTATAAACAAAGAAAATGGTGGGAGACAAAGTGTGGTGTGTGAGTTGGCAAGAGATGGATGTTTCTTAAAAAAATTAAAAGAAGATGAGAGTGGAGTAGTTTATACACGTTGGCTATTTTTGAAGAAGGGGTGCTGAGTTTTGTTCTTGATTTTCACAAGAGGAGAGACACCATTCTCTCTTCATCTCCATTCCCATTACTTGCATAGATAAGAGCCAATCAATATTGGGGATTAAATTGAGTGAGCAAGATTCTTAGACAATAAGGGTTTGAAGAAAGCTTGATTGGAGTTGATGCTTGAGAAAGTTACATTCCATCCTTCAAAAGGAGAGCCATTGATTTAGGGAGCTTGAAAGATGTTCATCACACATCAAGGTGGAAGCCAGGAGGAAGACAAGTAGTCCAACTTTTGGCATCTACAAGGGGTTTTTCATATTCTCTCTTTGGATTCATTTCTATATTGTTGTTGTTTTATGGAGATGGATATGTGTTTTAATTTGATGATGAGCTAATTCACTCATGCCTTGGGTTATAGTAGATTTAATTAGATGACTTGATTTGATAATTCCATTAGTATACCTTGTTGTGGGTTGATTGCATTGGATTGAATGTTAGGTTGATAGATTGGTTACCTATTAATCACTTAATATTAAACAATGGATTGAGAGGTGAAATTCGATATTGGAACTATGTAATCAACTGCCCTAAGAATGAATTAGAAATATAAGTTCTAGAGTTTATTAATTTGCAAATTCAAAACAATTGGTTGTTGTTAATTCATGAATATGAAAACTAATGAATCGGTAATCACTAATTAAACTCAAGGAACAAATTAAAATACAAGGTTATACTAAAGGATAATATGAGAATTAAGCTTTGATTAAATTGATCTACAACCCTAGGCACCATTCCTAGAATTGATTTGATCTTACACAACTACCACTCGTTTAACTTTTAAATTAAAATCAATTTTCACCATTCCAACATATCACACTCTTTCTTTTTAATTTACTTGTCAATCAAACTATTACAAACAATTCCTTCCTTGTGAGACGACCTTGGGGTGATCATCGCTGCTGCAACTACCTCGTATACTTGCGAGTGTAGCTTATAGTAGTAATTAACCGAGTGCAATAAGTTTTTAGCGTCGTTGCCGGGGAAGGCAATTGTTAATTATAGTTTGACTCTTTTATTTTAATTGTTTTATTATTTAAAGTGTTCCTTTTTAAATTGCCTAGGTGATTTATGCAAGGACGAAGGTCTCAAGAAAATGAACTTGTTTCTTATATAGACGGTATTCATAGACTATCAAAAGCCGAAGGAGTAGATCCCTTGAGACAGGAAAGAGAAGAAATCACCGAGAAATTTAAGGAGGACACTAGAGTAGAAATGGGTGACGTAGAGGAACCACCTATGAAGGAGTTTGCCCGACCGATCATTGGAGTAACCACATCATGTATCCGGTTGAGCAATGCAGCAAGGAACTATGAACTTAAAAACACTTATTATAGTATGCTTCCATCCTTCCATGGATTACTGAATGAAGATCCTCTCAACTTCATTTGAGATTTTTACACAACACTGCATACTTTTCCTTTACAATTACTAACAGAGGATGAACTTAAGATGAGATGTTTCCCATATAGTTTGAAAGATAGGGCAAAAGCATGGTTAATGACCTTACTGGAAAATTCTTTAACCACTTGGACCGAAGTGTTCAAAAAATTTATGGGAAAATTTTATTCACACCAAAAGACGAAGGGGCTTAGGGGGAGTATTGCAACTTTCACCCAATTTGATGGGGAGCCATTTCATGAAGTGTGGGATCGCTTCAAATCTCTATTATTTCAATGCCCTCATCATTATTATCCATAACAATTGCTCAATCAGTTTTTCTATGATGGGCTAACTCAGCAATGTCAAAACACAGTGGATAATGCTGCAGGAGGCGCAATGGGTGAGAAAATAGCAGCTGAAACAATTGCATTATTTGAAATGTTGGGAGCCAATTCTCAATAAAAGAGCATTGGAGAAAGGAGAAGAGGGGCATATGAGTTGAATGCAAACTCAGAAATGGCAAGAAAAATTGCTGAGTTGACTAGGCAAGTTAAATTGTTAAATTCTAGAGGAAACTTGCTGAGGCCAAGCCAAGAATCATGTGCATCATGTGGTGTGGTAGGTCACAATATAAATGTATGTCCTTCA
This sequence comes from Garcia nutans, assembly GCA_947685225.1. Classification (NCBI taxonomy): domain Eukaryota; kingdom Viridiplantae; phylum Streptophyta; class Magnoliopsida; order Malpighiales; family Euphorbiaceae; genus Garcia; species Garcia nutans. The sequence continues at coordinate 27,630,204 of CANTUV010000044.1, forward strand.
AACTTTGACCAATTCCAAGGAGAGCAAGAACAAGCTTTTGCTTTTGAAGGGTTCCAACAAAGGGGAATGAATGACCCGTACTCAAATTCTTATAATCCCAGTTGGAGAAATTGCCCTAATTTTGCATGGAAGAACCAACAACAAATTCCACCTCAACATTCATTCCAACCTTATCAAAGGGGACCTCAATTTCAAGGATAAGGTTCAAATCATGAACAAGTCAATAAACCTTCACTTGAAGATAATTTGAATGCTTTCATTCAAATAAGCACTCAAAATCAAGAGGCAAACAGCAAATGATTCAACTCTTTGAAAGCCTCACTTAAGAAGGTTGAGACACAAGTTGGTCAATTGGCTAATCAAGTACAAACTAATTAAAAAGAAAAATTTTCAAGCCAACCAAAGCAATCACAGTCCTAAGAAGTGGTAAGGTACTTGATAACAAAATTGGTGATAATAACATTAATGATTCTTTGGATGTAGGAACAATGGAAGAAGATGGTGACGAAATACAAGGAGGTAAAGCTCAACCAATTGAGCCTAAGAAAGTTAGTGAGGAGGCATCAGTGGCACCAAAGCTGCACAAATCTCCAAATCCATACAGACTGCCAATTCCTTTTCCAAGCAAGTTAAAAAATGAGAAGCACGACAAGCAATTTTCTGAAATTTATAATATGCTTTCAAAGGTAAGTATTAACCTTCCCTTACTTGAGGTGATTAAAAATATGCCATCATATGCCAAATTTTTTAAGGAGCTTAACACAAAAAAGAAAAAATATGAGTTGAATGAGAAGGTGATAGTCTCGAAAGTAACAAATGTTGTTTTACAACATAGGTTACCTCCAAAACTAAAGGATCCTGGAAGCTTTATAGTTAGTATCTCAATGGGGAATGGGAAAGAAACTATTGGTATGTGTGACTTAGGAGCAAGTATAAATTTGATTCCATACTCTGTTTACTTGAAATTAGAGCTAGGAAAACTTAAACCAACTAAAATGGTTTTGCAACTTACGGATAGAACTCTTCGATACCCTAAGGGAATCATAGAAGATATTCTGGTTAAGGTAGGTGGTTTAATTATACCCGCTGATTTCATTGTCTTAGATATGGGGGAAGAAATTCATAGAGATTCTGAACATACAATTTTGTTAGGGGGACCTTTTATGGCCACAACTAACACATTAATTGATGTTAAAAATGGAAAATTGACCATGACTGTTTTAGGTCAAATTGTAGAGTTTTTAATTTTTAACACTTTTCCTATTCCCACTACTGTTTTATATGAGGACTGCTCTTTCATTGATTTTACTGATAATGCTATTGAAGAAGTTTTCTTGCAGGAGTGTGGCGAAGACAAACTTGAAAAGGCTTTAAATTTGGAGGAAGAAGTTGAAGGTTCAAATGAGTAGATTCAACCAAAGGGGGTTGAACTTAAAGAACTTTCAAATCACTTAAAGCATGTTGTTCTTGGGGAAAAACAACTCACAACCAGTGATCATTTCTGCTACTCTTGGTAGTGAGAAGGAAGATAAACTTGTGAGGATGTTGAAAAAATTTAAAAGAGCTATTGGTTAGGGGTTGAGTGATATCAAGGGTATTAGTTCCTCTATGTGCATGCATAAGATAGTTCTAGAGGAAGGGGCTAAACCGGTGAGAGAGGCTCAAAGGAGACTTAACCCTAATATGAGCGAAGTAGTGAAGAAGGAGGTTATTAAATTGCTTGATGGAGGGGTAATCTACCTCATTGCTGATAGTGAATGGGTTAGTCCCATTCACATCATGCCAAAGAAAGCAGGTTTGACTATGGTCTAGAATGAGAAAGGAGAGTTGGTACCTACTCGAACACAAACCGGGTGTCGAATGTGCATAGATTATAGGAAATTAAATAATGTCACCAAGAAAGATCACTTTTCTTTACCATTTATTGATCAAATGCTTGATAGGTTATCTGGACATGCTTTTTACTATTTTCTTGATGGTCTTTCAGGTTACTACCAAGTCCCAATAGCACCAGAAGATCAACCAAAGACAACCTTTACTTGTCCCTTTGGGACATTTGCCTTTCGGAGGATGCCATTTGAACTATGCAATGCACCAGGTACATTTCAAAGATGTATGCTTTCAATTTTTCTGATATGCTAGACAAATGCATTGAGGTGTTTATGGATGACTTCTCTATTTTTGGTAATTCTTTTTATGATTGTTTGCAAAAATTGACTCTCGTGCTTGAAAGATGTATTGAATGTAATCTTACCTTGAGTTGGGAAAAGAGTCATTTCATGGTTGATCAAGGGATTATTTTGGGCCATGTCATTTCTCACAAAGGGATTGAGATAGATAAGGCTAAGGTTGAATTAATCATGAATATACCTCCACCCACAACTGTTAAGGGGATTAGAAGTTTTTTGGGACATGCTGAATTTTATAGGAGGTTTATAAAAGATTTTTCAAAAATTTCACATCCTTTATGTTATTTGCTAGGAAAAGATGTTCCATTTGTTTTTTATGACAAGTGCTTAGAAGCTTTTGAAATTTTGAAAGAAAAATTAACTTTTGTTCCTATAATTGTTGCCCCAAATTGGGATTTGCCATTTGAAATCATGTGTGATGCATCGAATTATGCCATTGGAGCCGTTTTAGGCCAAAGAGTGAATAAATTGATGTGTGTAATTTACTATGCAAGTTTATCTTTAAATGATACACAAGTGAATTACACAACCACTGAAAGGGAAATGTTAGTTGTGGTTTTTACACTAGACAAATTCATATCTTACTTGAAAGGTTCTAAAGTCATAGTATTTTCAGACCATACAGCCTTGAAATACCTATTGACCAAACCACAAGCTAAACCCAGGCTCATTAGGTGGATATTGATGCTGCAAGAATTTGATGTTGAAATCAAAGATCAAAAGGGAAGTGAGAATGAAGTAGCCGACCATCTCTCTAGATTGAACTCTCACAATAATGATGCAGAAATTGCTTGTGAAAATGCTTTTGAAAAACTCCCGGATGAACACTTGTTTGCTTTAACTCAAGCACCTTGGTATGCAGATATTTGTAACTATCTCTCTTGTGGTGTTGTGAGAAAGGATTTGAATTTTTCGGCAAAGAAGAGGTTCCTACATTCATGTAAGTACTATTTTTGGGATGAGCCATATTTATTTAGAATTTATAGGGATGAAATTATAAGAAGATGTGTACCGGAGGAAGAACAAAAACAAGTGTTGCAATTTTGCCACAACATGTATTGTGGAGGGCATTTTGGAGGAAAGAAGACCGCCAAAAAAATTCTTCAAAGCGGTTTGTATTGGCCTACTCTTTTTAAGGATGCTCATAATTTCTCTACAAGATGTGATAAATGCCAAAGAGTAGGAAACATTAGCAAAAGGAATGAAATCCCCTCAATGTGTTTATTGTGGTTGAAATTTTTGATGTATGGGGGATAGACTTCATGGGGCCATTTTCCAAGTCATTTGGTTTTGACTATTCTTCTTACAGTGGATTATATGTCTAAGTGGGTGGAGGCTATCCCCACTAGGACTAATGATGCTAATGTTGTTTTGAAATTTCGAAGGAAAATATTTTGAGCAGGTTCGGAACCCCAAAAGGCAATAGTAAGTGATGGAGGAAGCCACTTTTATAACAAATAGTTTGAGATGTTAATGACCAAGATGGGCATCTGGCACAAAGTGGCAACTCCATACCACCCTCAAACGTCCGGACAAGTCAAGATTTCCAACAAGCAAATTAAAGGGATCTTGGAAAAGACGGTGAGCACAACAAGAAAGGATTGGTCAATCCAACTCCCAGAGGCATTATGGGCTTATAGAACTACTTTCAAAACACCATTGGTAATGAGCCCATATAGGTTCATCTTTGGCAAGGCTTGTCACCTACCAGTGGAATTGGGGCATAAAGCCTATTAGGCAATAAAGGCCACAAATATGGACTTAGAAGGAGCAAGGGAGCAAAGCATGTTGCAAATTTCTGAGCTTGATGAGCTTAGAAATGAGGCCTATGAGAGTTCAAGAATCTATAAGGAAAGGGAAAAAGCTATGCATGACGGGACGATCCTTCAAAGAACTTTCGAACGGGGAATGAAAGTCCTCCTATACAATTCCAGAATGCGATTGTTTCCCAGAAAATTGAAGTCCTGTTGGAGTGGACCATTTCAAGTAATTCAAACATTCCCATATGGGGTGTTGAGTTACTCAATTTGAAAACTAATGACACATTTAAGGTAAATGGACAAAGGGTGAAACCCTATCTTGAGGAACTTCAAGTTGCAAAAATTGTTGAAAGTTTGATGTTTATAGACAAATGATGCAACAATGTCCAGCTATACGACATTAAAGAAGCGCTCAGTGGGAGGCAACCCATCTGTTTGTATTTGTTTTCATAGTTTTATTTTTGTGTTTTGTCATTTAAATTTCATTTTGTTATAAGAGAATAGAATGGGTGCGCTGATCAGTTTTTATTTTTGATGAAGTTTCAGGGTAAAGCTGGGAATATAAGTGCACATCTTAGACTTGGATGACACATTTGTTTAAATAAAAAAAGTTTTGGCAGTAGAGGACAAGACCACTTGACACAGCCAAGCCACTGGATGTGTCAAGCAAACCCAGATTTTTGAGGTGTGGACATGGCCAGAAGGCTTGGCCATGTCTCTTAGACACGCCCAAGCGCAGCCCGTGTCCTCAACCCCTTACCCTACACCCAAACACACAGACTCGGACACTCCCACAGGACATAGCCAAGCCATTTCAAGCTTGGCCGTGTCACCATCTTTAAAAACCCGATCGTGCCCTTTTGTTCATCCCTAACCTTGGTTTTCCTTTCTTCTTTCTCTTGCCTCTCTCTATAAACCTCCATCCCCATCTCTCAAAACTTAAAAATCTTATCAAATCTTCCATTTCTCTTACTCAAACTTAATTAAATCCAATCAATCTCCCAATTTTCAACTCAAAACTCCATAAAATCTATCAAGATTCGATTTTCACCAAAAATATCAAGATGCCTAGAACAAAAATGGGGTCCCACCACAAGAGGAGGCAACCTCCATCATCCACTCCATCATCCTCTTCATCATCTTCAAAGTGGTCCACTCTTCTAGCACGGGATTTCTTTCTGACGAGGTATGTGAGCAATGAATCCCTTGATACTCTCCAAATTAAAGACAATTTTGCTACATATGTTCAAAACCTTGGATGGGAAAAATTAGTTTCCCTTAAACTTTTGCAATTCCAAGAACTCACCATAGAATTTTTAACCTCCCTTAAGGTTGAAAGAAATGAAGCAAAGATTTGCACTAGGTTTAGCTTTAAATTGCTTGGAAAATAATGTGTTCTTGATATTGAACAATTAAATGCTATTTGTGGTTTTCACCAAGATGGAAAAAAGGTATTCCTAAAGGTTTTAAACAATAATTCGCATGGGGGAAATCGGCTCAGGGGGTATGTATGTGGCCAAATCGGCCAAAGCAACCAAATTGATAAATCCCGCCTTGAGGTATCTACATCGATTTATGCCTTATGGGTTCTTTGCAAGGAAAGAAAGCATGGGTGTAGTGGAACTAAATGAGCTATTTTTCCTAAATTGTGCTAGCAATGTTATGCCCGTAAGTGTCGGCTATTGGTTGGCCGATGTGTTTGATAGCGTAGCAAATAGGAAAAGGGCACAATTTGCATAGGTGGATTGGTGACCACCTTGGTTGTAGCACTTATTGATGGATTTGATCTGAGCTTTTGCCAAATGACTAAAATTTTCGAGAGTGATTCATTGGATCTTGCTACCCTAAAAAAGATGCACATGGTTGTAAAAAAGGAGAGGGGCTTATGTTATGCGTTTAGATGAGCAGGTTGCACCTGAGGACCGGCACATGATTATGGTCCGACTCAGATTCACTCGATTTGAATGAAGATTCTCCGGCGCCGGATAATCAGGAGATTATTAGTAGGATTGAAGCATTGGAAAGTAAGGTGGACCATAATCATGCTGAAGTCCTCGCCCAGTTAGAACAAATCAATAGCAACCTCACAAAGATTCTTAGCCTCCACCCTTCAGCAGCCTCATCATCATATCCTCCACTGATGTAGAGCATATCAGCTTCTGCCTTTTGAAGACACTTCTTATGTTTCTTATTTTTAGTTTTTGAATATTTTAGTTATTTTTCGTACCGCTTTTAGTTACTAAAACTTTATGTTTTATTTTGGTTATTCTATATTTATTGCATTTTAATATTGAACAATTAATGTTTATGGATGAAAGGTAGCACTTGCCTCACAACAAAAATGATGAAAATCAGGTTGTACTTTATCTCTCACCTCATTTTATTTATCCTAGTTTCCATTGAGGGCAATGTCAATCTTAAAGTGTGGAGTGCTAAGTTTTTTGTTCATAAATGCAAGTAGTTGTTTTTCGTAATCTTGTTGTTGTTGTTAAGTCTTTATTCTAGTCATTTTTGTTAAATGATTTGCCTTACCTTGTAACACCCCTTCCCGACCTACATATGTAAGCCGAGTAGAGGCGCCACACTATCAACACCTCAAAATCTAGACTCGACTTGGCCTAGAGGAACTCTCTGGTTCTTCCCTGTCAGCTGCAAGAATCACATTCGCGCTAAGCCAACGGCTTAGTGATACAAATTACAGTGCTATGATGCTTTAATGCCATGCTAATGTCACACAATCAAGAGAATATTATATTTCAAATTTTACCGGTTTCAATAACGTATGTATAGTAGTCATCTCATTATTCATTTGTTTAACCATTCAATAGTCACATTTAAACAAACACAAGCATGGGCCCAAAAATAATCTAATATGCTATTCAAAGTTCAGAGTTACTGTTTTGGTCTATAATCATAATCATCAATACATTTATCCATGGATAATCAACTAGATTTGAGTTTACGACCCAGTCATTTCACCCAATCTAGTTTCAATAATTTGTTTTTGAGGCTTACGACCAGGTCATTTCACCCAAAAAACATCACATTTCACATTTTTCAACTGGAATCGGCTTACGAACCGGTCATTTCACCTATCCAGTGATTCATAGGCATGCCGCCAAAACCAGAACTCTGAAAATTGAATAAACATATTAGGCACACAATCATTTCATTTATCTCATTATCAATTTCTTTTCATTTCATTTCTCATAATTAATTAGGCAACCATGCCTCCATTATATATTTCATTTGCATTATCATAGCCAACAACCATGGTCTCATATCTCATATGATCTCAAATCACAATAGGGCAATTCTTCATAATATCATATCTTTCACATTTCATTTCATCATCACATCTTTTACATTTCATATTCCATATTTCATTTCATCATTCAAATGGATATAATCAATGGCATTAACACATATTTTACATACTCATCACAACATTCACATCATACCAAACATACATTATTAATATGCATTAATAATGTATTAGATTTCTTAACACATTTACAAAATGTATGTTAAATCTCAACATCATATGAATGTATGAAATAATGTAATTTGTACTTACCTTAAAACCAAATCACACCAATCTATACACTTACTCTTCCAAGAATCCTCAACACTTAGGCTAGGGCAATTCAACCTCTTCACAACCTAATCCAAAAGGAGTATTAGCAAAATGACCATATGAATAGTACATTCTGGTTTTAGACTCCACTCTATCCTTATTTTGAAAAATTGTATAAAATAATATACTTGACTAAAAATTCTAAAATTTTTACAGAACTAAATTGTACATCTTAAAATCATTCCTTTAAAATTTCAGATCAAACTGAACACAAAATCTTGGTCAAATAGTTCACCCAACCAGACTGCCCCAATTGCCCTACATCCTGGCAGCAGTTCTGAACTTTGTGAATTCCATAAACTAAATTCAATCATCGTGGTTCCAAATTATTTTTCTCAAATACTAGACTCACTAATCAACAACATATCCAAAATTCAATAGAATATGATTTTTCTACATTTTATTAAAAATCCCGAAATATAGTTGTCTCAGTTAAGGTACCTGCTGGAACAGGTCTAGTAAAAATAATCTTGCAACTGCACCTTCAACTCTCTCAATTCAGCAGGTGCCATTCGATAAGGAGTGACAGAGATGGGAGTGGTACCAGGCAACAAATCGATACCAAACTCAACCTCTCTCTCAGGGGGTAACCCTGGCAACTCCTCTGGAAATACATCTGAAAACTCAGCAACTGTGGGTATACTATCAAGTTGAGAACCCATTACTCTGGTATCCATAACATGAGCAAGATAAGCAACACACCCTTTTTTAATCAACTTTCTGGCTGTTACAGCTGATACAAACAAGGATGCAAATTGTCTCTGCTCACTAGATACTAATATACTTCTACCATCACCAGTTCTCAAAGTAACACATTTCTTTTGACAATCCATTATAGCTCCATGCTTAGACAACCAATCCATGCCTAAGATAAAATCATATTCTTTAAAAGGCATTTCAATTAAATCACCAAGAAACTCCTCACCTTGAACCACAACAGCACTCTCACGATGCACCCTGCTCACCACAACACTATGTCCTAAAGGATTGGTCACTAAGACATCAAATCCTAAGGACTCTGAATGCAATTCAGACACAGGCAAGATAGATGCACTTATATATGAATGAGTAGATCCTGGATCAATCAAAGTAAGAACTGAAATGCCAAATAAAGAGAATGTACCAGCTATAACTGCTGAAGCATCTGGCTGCCTCTGCATCACATATACTCTCTGAGAAGATCCGGCCTCGTCCGGTCTACTGTCTCTGGATGAAGATCCTCCTCTCTGACTAAACCCGGATCTACCACCCCTACTGAAACCTCTGCCTCCTCGACCACCTCTGCTGACACTATGTCGAGAAGCTGCAGTATCAGCCTGCCGATATTCCTGCATCTCAGGACAATCTCTAACAAAATGTGCTGGTGACCCACATCTAAAACATCCAGCTGGTCCACCAATCTTCTAACACACACCCCTATGGGTTTTACCACAATGCTCACATACAGGTGGAGTAGACCTCTGAATCACTGGAGTCGGGGCACTAGCTACAGAAACTGTTGGTCTCGGCCTCTGTCTCTGAAACTGAACTGACCTACTAGCCTGCCTCTAACTCCTAATGATCCTAGGAACAAAACTGCCTCTACCTCTCTTTACAGATGAAGACCCTGCCTCAAACTGTGGTCTCCTAACCCTGGTCTCCTCCTCGGTAGCAGTTGCTGCAATATCTTGGGCTCTCTCCACACTCCTAGCTGCTGCAACAAGCTGGAAAAAATCTTGGTATCTAGAATCAGCCACAAGACACATAATAGAGGGCCTCAATCCCTCCTCAAATCTTCTGCACCGGTCTATCTCGTCTGAAATAATACCTCCAGCATAGTGACTCAACCGGATGAATTCGACCTCATATTCTGTCACAGTCCGGCTGTTCTACTTCAAATTCAGAAATTCCATCTTTTTCACATCTTTATACTCCCTCGGAGTATATTTCAGCTCAAACTCCTGTAGAAAATCACTGTAGGACAATGTAGGTGGATCATCCATAGCATGAGGAACTGTCTTCCACCAATCATAGGCATCTTTCTGCAGGAGGGATCTGGCATAGTCAAATTTCTCATCCGAAGTGGCTTGCAACTGTATAAATATTCTCTGTACCTTATCCAACCACTGCAGGATTGGTAGTGCCCAAGAAATCTTCAGCCCCAAATTTTCTTAACTTGTCATAATGTCTTACCGACATCTGAGGCTGTGGTGGTGGTGGTGGTGGCTGCACTGGAGCTCCCCTCAACAGTTCTACCATATGCCTTAACCAACCCGGCGGAACCTCCTCCGCAGCTGATCTCTCTGGCACAGAAACAGGTGCCTCACTAACCCTCTCAAATCTAGCTCCATTTCTATTCTCTTCAGGAGCTACACTTTCCGCACTACCCTCAATAGACTGTCGTGAATGAGATGCCATCTCTACCTATATCTGCAAACACAGCAGAATATTCCTCATTAAAGATCAAAGACTGCCATACCAAAACATGTATTTTACTCAAAAACCCACTTTAAAAATCAAAATATTCTTTTTCTTACAATTGACCTAGGTTGAGAATCTCAAACCTAGGCTCTGATACTAAAAATTGTAACACCCCTTCCCGACCTACATATGTAAGCCGAGTAGAGGCGCCACACTATCAACACCTCAAAATCTAGACTCGACTCGGCCTAGAGGAACTCTCTGGTTCTTCCCTGTCACCTGCGCGAAGAATCACATTCGCGCTAAGCCAACGGCTTAGTGGTACAAATTACAGTGCTATGATGCTTTAATGCCATGCTAATGTCACACAATCAAGAGAATATTATATTTCAAATTTTACCGGTTTCAATAACGTATGTATAGTAGTCATCTCATTATTCATTTGTTTAACTATTCAATAGTCACATTTAAACAAGCACAAGCATGGGCCCAAAAATAATCTAATATGCTATTCAAAGTTCAGAGTTACTGTTTTGGTCTATAATCATAATCATCAATACATTTATCCATGGATAATCAACTAGATTTGAGTTTACGACCCAGTCATTTCACCCAATCTAGTTTCAATAATTTGTTTTTGAGGCTTACGACCCGGTCATTTCACCCCAAAAAAACACCACATTTCACATTTTTCAACTGGAATCGGCTTACGACCCGGTCATTTCACCTATCCAGTGATTCATAGGCATGCCGCCAAAACCAGAACTCTGAAAATTGAATAAACATATTAGGCACACAATCATTTCATTTATCTCATTATCAATTTCTTTTCATTTCATTTCTCATAATTAATTAGGCAACCATGCCTCTATTATATATTTCATTTGCATTATCATAGCCAACAACCATGGTCTCATATCTCATATGATCTCAAATCACAATAGGGCAATTCTTCATAATATCATATCTTTCACATTTCATTTCATCATCACATCTTTTACATTTCATATTCCATATTTCATTTCATCATTCAAATGGATATAATCAATGGCATTAACACATATTTTACATACTCATCACAACATTCACATCATACCAAACATACATTATTAATATGCATTAATAATGCATTAGATTTCTTAACACATTTACAAAATGTATGTTAAATCTCAACATCATATGAATGTATGAAATAATGTAATTTGTACTTACCTTAAAACCAACTCACACCAATCTATACACTTACTCTTCCAAGAATCCTCAACACTTAGGCTAGGGCAATTCAACCTCTTCACAACCTAATCCAAAAGGAGTATTAGCAAAATGACCATATGAATAGTACATTCTGGTTTTAGACTCCACTCTATCCTTATTTTGAAAAATTGTATAAAATAATATACTTTACTAAAAATTCTAAAATTTTTATAGAACTAAATTGTACATCTTAAAATCATTCCTTTAAAATTTCAGATCAAACTGAACACAAAATCTTGGTCAAATAGTTCACCCAACCAGACTGCCCCAATTGCCCTGCATCCTGGCAGCAGTTCTGAACTTTGTGAATTCCATAAACTAAATTCAATCATCGTGGTTCCAAATTATTTTTCTCAAATACTAGACTCACTAATCAACAACATATCCAAAATTCAATAGAATATGATTTTTCTACATTTTATTAAAAATCCCGAAATATAGTTGTCTCAGTTAAGGTACCTGCTGGAACAGGTCTAGTAAAAATAATCTTTCCAAAATCATAACCATTCCAAAATCGAATCAACATATTTTTCAGTCATTCTAGACTCATAGAGGCACAACATATCAAAAATTCACTTCAAGAACATTTTTCTATATTTAATTAAAAATCATACAAGTCACAGCCTTTACTAATTGTAAAACAGAAAAATTTTCACTAAACACCACTCTTCCTCTTCCATCACCAACACCAACCTAACTTCTTATCTTTAATTCCATTTCAACACTTACAAACACACCACAAGCAATCCTAACCATATTATCAACAACACTTCATCAAACTCCAAAAATAACTTCAAAAACAACAAGAGCAATCAAGAGAGAACTCACCAAAATAATGAAATTTTCTTGAAATTCCAACTTGTTTATTTGAAATCTCCTTCAATTTGATCTTTAAACACCAACTCACTCTTGCTCTCTCTCTTGTCTAGGATGGCCAGCCAACAATGGAGAAGGAAAGAAGAAGAAATGAAGAAAAGTCAAATATCTCATCTCTTTAAACCTCCACCAAGTATTCCAAAATAAGAAATTACTTAAATATCCTCACCTATTTATTTTACTTCTCTTTCACTTATTACCCTATTTAGTAATTTCACAAAGAACAAAATAATTATCTTCATCCCTTGACCATCACATTTGACTTGTATATATGTTGTATATACTTCCATATACACAACATATACACTTTCTTTTAAATTTCTTTTCTCTCCCAAATTAACATATACATTTTAATTCAAATAAAACAACAATTATACTAAAACTTCTAGGGCACATTTTGGGATATTACATACCTTACATATTGTTTAAGTTCAATTGTTATAAGATGGTTGATAGATGACCTTTTAACTTTTGAGGCATGAATTGGAGAATTGAATAAAACTTGTGTTTATTGTTGATTTGGTGGTTATTCATTGCATCACCTTTAAACTAGTGAGGAATTGAGCCATCAACTTATTATTCTTTATTGTGTGTAAACATCTTTGATTGATGAATTGCTAGAACTTGCTTTGACATGCATTTTGAGACTACATAAAAATTTCAATTAGGCATCAATATGATTAAGGAAATTAGGTGAACCCATTTTGGCTTAAAGAGACCAACCTTATATCCGACCTTAACTAGCCAATTTTGACCTTATTTCATTTTTTATTTTCTTTCTTTTTCACAACACCATTAGCTTGAACCTTATTGTTTTAACTATTACCCTTGAATTAGGTCAAGAGAGCGTTTATAATTGAGTGTTGTGTTAAATTAAGTGTGGGATTGAATTTAGTGGGTTCAAAATTATAAACTATCTTCTTTAGTTGCAAACCCTAAAAAAAAGAGAAAAATCAAAATAATAGAAGTTGTTGTTCTTTTTCATAGGGTTGGAATAAGTTTGGGAATAATCATTGCAAAACAAGTGAGTTCCCTTGAAAAGCTCTTTAATGTCAAGTGGTAGGTGAGTGGAAGGTGTTTTGGGATTGTTGGGTTATACATATGATCATTTACTTCATTTTTGAAGTGCTCTTGAACTTAATGAATCAGCTCACATTTCCTAAATGTCACGCCTTTACCTTAGCCCCATTATAACCAAATGAAAGACCTTATGATTGATGATTGATTGAAATTTAGTGGTGGAAGTTTGATTGATAAGCAAGCTTATGGTGATAATATATCATTGAATTTTATGAGTGTAAACACTACCTATTTAAACACTTCAAGAGTTGGTGAGGGAGTGTCAATATTGGTTATGTGTGGAAAACCACTAAATTGCATGAGTATTAGTTTTATTTGGTTTGTTATTGATTGCGGATTTAAGAAATTGGAAGACTTGATATACTCTTATAACTCTTGAACTTGGCTAAATTTTCATGTTTACTTATTTTGATTTTAACTTTGCTTAGGGACAAGCAAAGGATTAAGTGTGGGATAGTTGTTTTGATCATATATGTATATATATTTAGGTTAATTTTATGGGATTTAAGTTAATTTATCTTTTAAATTGTGTTTAAAGTTTGTTTGAAGTGTTTGATTTAGATGGGAGCACAAAAAATGAATTGAAGGATCAAAAAGGTGGAAAAGCATGTGACACAACCAACAGACACGGCCAAGCCATTGGCCGTGTCCCTCATCCAAGGCAACACACATGACACGGCCTGAGTTGACAAGCTACTGGCCGTGTCCTTCAGAACAAATTGGAAGAAGCAAGCACTGGGAGAAGACACGATGTAGACCCTTAATTTTTTACCCGGTCCGGTCCAATATATTTTAAGTAGTCCAAAATAATTTTTGTGTTGTCCAATACATTTTAATTAGTCCAAAATAATTTTTGTTATCTTAATTAAATAATATTTGGTTTAGTGTCTAATTTTTATTAATAAAATATGAAAAATAATAATAAAAAACAAAAAATGAATAATAAAAAATAAAAAAAATCGGCAACGAAAAATCGTCGTCGAAAGTCAGCGCGGGCCTGAGGGCATTTCGCCCGCAGGAATTTCCTGAGGGCGAAATGGCCCACAGGCCTGTTTCGCCCGCTGGCTGCTACAGCTTTTTTGCTAGCGCAATTTTTCCTGCTGTAATTTTTTTCGCCAGCATAATTTTTCCTCAGCAATTGTTTTTTACCAGCGAAATTTTCCAACACAAATTTTTCAAAACCTAATACAATTAGGTTTCGGTTTTCTTTTCTTATTGAATATTGTATGCCGTCAATAATTAGAATTACCCATAGAATTCTTCTATAAATATGGACTAAACAACACAAAAAAGGGGAGGAAAAAAAGGAGAAATTGGGGACGAAAATTGAGAGAGTTTGAAACCAAATCTGTGAAGGAATACTTTAATCAAGTTGATTTTTTTTTGAGGGAGCAGAAAAAGCATTAACAAACGATCAAAGGCAGCAACTGCCTTTGTTTTTGTTCATCAAGAAGAGTTATTTTTGGAAAAACCATCAAGAGGTATGTATTAATTGTTTTTTTTTTCACAGTAGCATAAACTATGAAATTGTGTTTTTTAATTCAAAAACTCTAGAACTTTAATTTAGTTTTTCTACAGTTAAAAACACTAATTGGTTGCTTTATTTTCCAAAAAGGCCTAAAATTGTTATTTTTACTTCTTCAAAATCTTAAAACCCTAATTGAACATGTTTTTCTTCAAAACCAAAATTTGATTCTGTTTCTTTTAACAAACCCTAAAAACACCTTTTCTATTTATATAAACCTTAAATCATTGGTCTACTTTCATAAAATTATCAATTGCTTTTTCCAAAGTCTAAAAAACCTAAACATCCACCGAAACCCTAATTCTAAAAACTAAATCCAAATGCAACTTCCAAACCTAAAATAGTAAAACCCTAACCCCTTAAAAACCTTAAACCCTAATTTTTTCTAAACCATAATCCTTTAAAATTTTAAAAACCATAAAAACATAAATATTTTAATTTCACACGGTAAACTTGAAACCATAAATTAAAAGTGTTTTAAAGAGTCCAAATTCTAGTTTCACAATTTTACATCATAAACCCTAGTTTGGTTAATCAAAGAGTCTTACCAACCTTTTAAAACATAAAATCCTTCATCTATTTTATTTCTCTTAAAGTCACAGTAGCTAATTCTATAAATTCCAAAATCCTAAACATAAGAAATAAATAACTCAAGCTATAATTTAGATTTTTATTTACCTTATTTAATTCTATATTTGATTATGCTTTGATTCGATTTATTTAAGTTTAATGCTTGGTTTATTTAATTTATCATGGATGGATGTTTACTTTATATTGATATTTAATGAATGATTTATTTATGATGAATGATTATTTACTTTTATAAATTTATTTAGATTTCCAAATGTTGTAAGAGGTATGTTTCCACTTGGTGGGTACCTCATTAGTTAAATATCATGTAATTTAATTTGCTTTTCTATTTTAGAACCTATGTAAAGGACATGTTTCTACCTTTCGGTGGGTGTCCTATTTAGGCATGTGATGTAAGGGCATGTTTCCATCTTCGAATGGGTGTCCATTTATTTATTTTGTTTTGTTTGGACATTGCTTTGATTTTAATATAATGATGCTTTCTTTTTATTATGTGTAATATGGATAATGTTGTTATATTTAAGAATCTTATAATATTAAGACCTGTAAAGGAGGCCGGTTCCAATGAACCGGATGTTGTGGGGGTGCTAGGCAATTTCTTACCTTCCCCACACGTACCCAACTTTCCGAACCTATTAGGGGGTTGGGGATTCCTTAGGAATCGAGTCATCCACCCCTTTCTTTTTCTCGGCCCGTCCGGGTAGAGACTCCATTTTTTCCGGACTTAGGTTCGTGTTCTCTAAGGCCCCGAGCCTAAACAGTGCCGAAGTCGCAAGAACCATTCCACCGAGAGTGGGGGCGAAAATCCCTGCTCACAGTGGCGACTCCACTGAGGATAAGAGAAGTTGATTCCGTTGGTATTTATATTATACTATTCTTTCTTATAATGATATTATCCATTGCATCATATTAGATTGCATCATGTGCGTGAGTTAGGATGCTCGTGTTACCCATGTTGTATTATGTAAGGGATACCATACTTTCACTCAAGGTATGGAGATCGAGCATGGCATAATCACTCATAGCCTCGTACCATTTGGTATATACTTGCTATGGGAACCTAAGCCTTTTTACCCAAAGACTAAACCTCATGTAATTGGCCTAGTTACTTTCCTTAGGTTTTACCCCAAATGCATGTTGTTTGACTATGGTTAATTTATCTTGGCTTAAATCACGACTTATTTGGTTTGATCTTTTCTAATATGACCTAAGTATATTGTAAGCTCAAAATAAATTTTTTCTTTAAAATCCAAATGACCAAAGCTATTTTCAAAATTTTTCAAGATGGTCTTTGGACATAAGACTTTTCTAAAAATAAATCAAAAATTCTTTTGCTCATGGCCTAAATACTAAGCCCAAAATCCATTTTTTCTAAAATATTTTTACAATGGGCTTAGAAACTAAACTATTTTCACCCAAACTTTTCTTACAAAGAGCTTGCAAAAATATTTAGGTCAATTAAGAAATACCAAAAATCAATTGTGAGCCTAGTTTATACTAAGAATAAATTAACCATGGGCTTTTTTTTTGGCATGAATCATTAGTTACCTTTTTCAAGTGAGAAATCTATCTATAATAAATTCTTAATTTAGTTTTAATCCAATATAGCTACTTTAGTTGGTTGAATGGATTAAAACCTAATTAATGGGAATTATCATGGATTGATTTCCATTTTTGAAAATATAACTATTGGTTGAAACATCCGAGGGAATTATTCGAAAACAAGATGCCCCATGTTGGTATTTTGTTAACTATATACCTAGGAAAAGAGACTCGCCATTCGTGTGTGGATGTTATAAGGTTGGAAGGAACGTCCTATTTGTCCTTGTTTGTTAATTGTTCATGCATACATGCATACATACATACATTGGCATCACATATCCTTGATCCGTTCTGGCTCACAGCCCTGAGGTACGACAATTCAAGAGCATACGATGACACCACCTACAAAATTTTAAGGATGGATGTAAACCAGCTAAGGGGCACAGTCGATGAAGTTGTCAAAGCTAGGATGGCCGAGCTACAAGATCAATTGGTTGAAATTATGAGGACCCAGTTGATTCAAATTCTGGAGATCATCAACAATGCTAATGAGACATCTCCCATTCACATAAGAAGGAAAGGAAAGGCAGCATCCATGGAGAACATATTCACTAATAGAGATCGAATGAGAAATGAGGGATCAATCCCTATTCTACAAGGTCAGCCGAACCATATGCTATCTAATTGGGGTAATAAGAGCGGCTACTACCCCAATGAACAAAATCAAAAGAAAAGAAGAGGTGTTGAGGAAAATACAGCAACTGAACTAGCAAAGAGGCATAAATTTTAAAATATGGGAAAGCCTTTGTCTTGGGTCTTCAACAAGCTACAAAAGAAGGGACTATTACAGCCATTGGCTCCTCGACCTTTGCCGAATCCTTTACCCCTAAAATTTAATACTAAAGCCTTTTGTGAATTTCATCAGACTCAAGGACATGAGACCGATAGATGTACTCGATTGAGGCATGAGATCCAAGATTTAATTGACAGTGGTGAGCTACCTGAGCCTGATAAGCCCAACACTAAGAATAAGCCTCTGCCTAAAATTGGAAGTGCGCCACCGCTTGCAACCCTCATGAAGAGTTTTATCTTGTCATCTCATTATGATACGGATAGAGAAGCTACTAAAAATGATTTGCTACTAAACAAGTTTGGATTAACTATGGATGATGAAGCCATGATCCTTAATGATGGAAAAAATCCTTGCCCTGGATATGTCTAAATGAATGGAGTATCTTTGACTCCAATTTCAACAAATTTTCCTTAGCTTGAATGTTGCTTTTCAATTTTACTTTCTTTAATATTTTGGAACTAACGTGTTTTTCAAATTTAAATTTATTTGAATAAATTACTTTTATCAAAAAATTTGTTGGTCTTCATTCATTTTGGTGCTCAACCGATGAGGAATCAAGCTTGATGTTCATAAATTAATGTGTCTAGGCATCATGACTTGAATGACTTTACTAGAAGAGGGAATTGCTCTGTAGCATTGAGTTGTGTATGTTTACTTAGAGAGGGCTCTTGCATAATTATCTTTGTCTAGGTCCTAGTCAGTCTTAGAACATGTTTTGACAAACTTTCAAGGCGAAATTCAACTCTACTTATTTAAGAGAGAAATGATCTAGGCATTGTTTGGTTATCTAACAACTAGTATCTACCCTATTAAATATCAATCTCTAGTTGTCCCTTTGAACCTTAATAAAATTTTAGCTTTCTTTTCATTGGCTTACAAACCTCAATAACCTACCCTAAGCTGTTGTGATACTTTTGACAAGTCTTATGATCACTAAGATAAAGAGGCAAGAAGATCAAAGAAAGCAATGATTAGTCAAGATCATGAGGATAGTTGAAGTTCTCAAGACCATGAAGATAGTTGAAGTTTTCAAGACCATATGGGTAGTTGATGTTCTTAAGACCATAAGGGTAGTTGAAGTTCACCTAATATCTCCAATCTATCAAGATAACATCAGAATAACAAATGATTTATCCCTGTTAAAGGAGATTTATGTCATCCCATTCATCCGTCATTGGAAGCTCAAGTTAGTACAAACAAGTCAACTCTTTTAGACCTAGAACCAAAAAAAAAAAAGGAAGAGAAATGAGAGCAAAGAAAAAGGAAGAAAAAAAAAAGAAAAGAAGAAAAAGAGAAAGAAAAGAAAAAAAGATAAAACCTAAAAAGGTGGTTCAAAAAACCAACTGAGTTCTCTTTTACCTAAGACAACAAAAGGCTTCCATTTGGTTTATAAGGACGGATTGACTTGAATTGGTCCAATCCAACCAAAGATTCGATCAAAATCAAAGGAAAAAGAGAAAGACCATTCAGTTCTTGAAAGTTCTATACTTAACAGTCCTACAAGGAAGAAGGACAAATTGATAAAATGTTCAAAGAAAGGGAAGAGTAAGGAAAATAAAGAGAAAGAAGAGGGAAGAGTAAGAAAAATAAAGAGGAAAGAAAAGGGAAAAGAAGAAAAGAAATGGATTTGGGTCTTAAACTTTTTGCAAGGGCAAAAACTGTCCTAATCAAGATCCAGATTAATGCCAAGAAGATAGAAGGAATTTGGAGCCTAGCAAGATTGCCTCCAAGCTGCCTAAAATTCAAACAAGAAATTTATAGTGTGAGGGTTTGTCCATTGCGTCACACCAGCTCCTATCTCAAAATGGCCTTCATTTAACCCATGTCCCTTATAGATCCTATTTCAAGGCTATCAAAGACCTGTTGATCTCTCTTGGTAGGTAGAGTCTATTAGTGGAGATAGTTTGGATAAGCATGCATATGAGATAGACAATATTTAAACTCAAATGAGACCTTTGACCAAGTAATGTGTATGTGCCTATCTGAAGTGCAACAGTTCTTGCTTAAATAGAAATAATTCCCGAGTTTAGTACGGTAGCTAGGGTTGTCATGTTATATATATGTTAATTTGAAAAATCAAGTCCTAAGGTACATTGACATTAATTTGGCAAATCCAACATTTGATTTCAAAATTAAAATTCAAAAATTCATAAAAAAAAAAAGGAAAAGAAAAAAGTGTTTTGTCATACAAAGCCTTCAAGTTAAGGGAAGTATGTTGAACCTCCAAAGGACACATTGAGCAAAGGAAATGATTATTGGTAAGGTCATGAAAAAGCTATCAACTGATATGCTGAAACATAGTTCAAAATAGATGAATCCCTGTCTCTGCTGCTTGGGGCCTCCATTATTCATGTTTTCAACATCTTGAAGATGAAAGCGACAAATGCAAAGCTTTCGATCATTCCAATGCAAGACTTGAATGAGTATATAAAAGGAACCAATGAGAACACTTCTGCTGAACACCTTGGTCTGTGAGTCAATGGAACTGTAAGTATCATTCATGCATATCATGCATACAAGAGCATATCACATCACACTTTCTTGTCTTGTATTGTCTATTCCTTTTCAAAGGGAACAGCAAATACCTTGCAAACTAAAGAATCAAAAGAAGATATCAAATCAGGGGGGCATGGAAAGCCTATTGCTTGAGAAAGTTCCAGTCGTTTTGCAAAAAGAAGAAATACGTGCTTATGCGAAGAACTAGATGATAAAAATATCAATCAGAGCCCGTATAGAAAAATCATGGGTTTGAGCCTACACAGGGGGCAATGCTTCTCCTTTTCAATTTTTGAGTTTATGCATAAACAAAATATTTTGAATATCTTGCCACGCAAGGGGGCAAGGAGAAGATATGAAGGCTAGATAAAAAGGCTGAATTTTTTTGTTCATGTTTAATTAATGAACAAAAAAAATAATTTTTGAAATAATAAAAAAACATCATCAATCAAAAGAAAAAATTAGAGTGAAAATAGGTCAGTCCAACTAAAAGAGTTGAAGCCAGGGTAAAGACCCGATCTCTAATGGATAAAGATCCATGTTTCAAGGGTAAAGACCCGATTTCCAATGGATAAAGATCCATGTTTCAAAGGTAAAGACCCAATTTTCAATGGATAAAAATCCATGTTCCAAGGGTAAAGACTCGATTTCCAATGGATAAAGATCCATGTTCCAAGGGTAAAGACCCGATTTCCAATAGATGAAGATCCATTTTTCAAGGGTAAAGACCCGATTTCCAATGGATAAAAGATTCATGTTTCACGGGTAAAGACCCAATCTCCAATAGATAAAGATCCATGTTCCTAGGTTAAAGTCCTAGTTTCTAATAGATAAAGATCTATTTTTGGTGGGTAAAGACCTACAATTCATAAAAGTGGAACAACCAATTATGCCATAATTCTCAACTGATAAAAGGTCAGTCGAATCAAACCAATCTCAGGTCCAAGTACCCAAATTCAATATAATCTTGGATCCGAGTACCCAATCTTGGGTCCAAGTACCCAAATCAAATTCAATCTCGGGTCCAAGTACCCAAATTCAAGTTCAGTCTCGGGTCCAAGTACCCAAAACAAATTAAATAACCATCTCAAAAATTAAGTCTTATTGCTTTTCACTCTCTTTTACTAAAGTCTCAGATCGTTCAAGTAGGGGGCAAACTGTAGACCCTTAATTTTTTACCCGGTCCCGTCCAATATATTTTAATTAGTCCAAAATAATTTTTGTGTTGTCCAATACATTTTAATTAGTCCAAAATAATTTTTGTTATCTTAATTAAATAATATTTGGTTTAGTGTCTAATTTTTATTAATAAAAAATGAAAAATAATAATAATAAACAAAAAATGAATAATAAAAAATAAAAAAAATCGGCGACGAAAAAATCGTCGCCGAAAGTCAGCGCGGGCCCGTGGGCATTTCGCCCGCAGGCCTGTTTCGCCCGCAGCTGCAGCAGCTTTTTCTCCAGCTCAATTTTTCCTGCTGCAATTTTTTTTGCCAGCGCAATTTTTTTTTTTTGCTAACGAAATTTCCTACGCAAATTTTCCGAAACCTAATACAATTAGGTTTCAATTTTCTTTTCTTATTGAATATTGTATGTCGTGAAAAATTAGAATTACCCATAGAATTCTTCTATAAATATGGACTAAACAACACAAAAAAGGGGAGGAGGAAAAAAAGGAGAAATTGGGGACGAAAATTAAGAGAGTTTGAAATCAAATATGTGAAGGAAACAAGCTGATTTTTTTTTTTTGAGGGAGCTGAAAAGCATTAACAAATGATCAAAGATAGCAAATGCCTTTGTTTTTGTTCATCCAAGAAGAGTTATTTTTGGAAAAACCATCAAAAGGAGGTATGTATTAATTGTTTTTTTTCACAGTAGCATAAACTATGAAATTGTATTTTTTAATTCAAAAACCCTAGAACTTTAATTTAGTTTTTCTAAAGTTAAAAACACTAATTCGTTGCTTTATTTTCCAAAAGGGCCTAAAATTGTTATTTTTACTTCTTCAAAATCTTAAAACTCTAATTGAACATGTTTTTCTTCAAAACTAAAATTTGATTCTATTTCTTTTAACAAACCCTAAAAACACCTTTTCTATTTATATAAACCTTAAATCGTTGGTCTACTTTCATAAAATTATCAATTTCTTTTTCCAAATTCTAAAAAACCTAAACATCCACCAAAACCCTAATTCTAAAACACTAAATCCAAATGTAACTTCCAAACCTAAAATAGTAAAACCCTAACCCCTTTAAAACCTTAAACCCTAATTTTTTCTAAACCTTAATCCTTTAAAATTTTAAAAACCATAAAAACACAAATATTTTAATTTCACACAGTAAAATTGAAACCATAAATTAAAAGTGTTTTAAAGAGTCCAAATTCTAGTTTCACGATTTTACATCATAAACCCTAGTTTGGTTAATCAAAGAGTCTTACCAACTTTTTAAAACATAAAATCCTTAATCTATTTTATTCCTCTTAAAGTCACAGTAGCCTAATTCTATAAATTTCAAAATCCTAAACACATGAAATAAATAACTCAAAATGGAAAGAGTAGCTATAATTTAGATTTTTATTTGCCTTATTCAATTCTATATTTGATTATGCTTTGATTCAATTTATTTAAGTTCAATGCTGGGTTTATTTAATTTATCGTGGATGAATGTTTACTTTCTATTGATATTTAATGAATGATTTATTTATGATGAATGATTATTTACTTTTATCAATTTTTTTAGATTTTCAAATGTTGTAAGAGGTATGTTTCTACTTGGTGGGTACCTCATTAGTTAAATATTATGTAATTTAATTTGCTTTTCTATTTTAGAACCTATGTAAAGGACATGTTTCTACCTTTCGGTGGGTGTCCTATTTAGGCATGTGATGTAAGGGCATGTTTCCATCTTCGGATGGGTGTCCATTTATTTGTTTTGTTTTGTTTGGACATTGCTTTGATTTTAATATAATGATGCTTTCTTTTTATTGTGTGTAATATGGATAATGTTGTTATATTTAATAATCTTATAATATTAAGACCTGTAAAGGAGGCCTGTTCCAATGAACCAGGCGTTGTGGAGGTGCTGGGTCATTTCTCACCTTCCCCACACATACCCAACTTTCCGAACCCACTAGGGGGTTGGGGATTCCTTAGGAATCGAGTTATCCACCCCTTTCTTTTTCCCGGCCCGTCAGGGTGGTGACTCCATTTTCTTCGGACTTAGGTCCATGTTCTCTAAGGCCCCGCTAAACAGTGCAGAAGTGGCAAAAATCATTCCACTGGGAGTGGGGGCGAAAATCCCTGCTCACACACGGCCAAGCCACTAGCCGTGTCTCACTTGATGAAGCCAAGAGTGAAACCAAAGAAGCAAAAGCAGACATAAACACACCCAAGAGACACGGCTAAGCAATTGGCCGTGTCACATGACACGCATCCAAAGAACAAAGCAAGGATGGAAGCACAGTGGAGAACACACTCAAGAGACATAGCCAAGCCACTGGCCGTGTCCCACATGAAAAAGAAAGGAGATTTTGTGGCAGCCATGGACACGGCCACATGACTTGGCCAGGTCCATAAGAAAATGAGTGACACGCCAAGCTTGAAATGACTTGGCCATGTCTTGTGGAAATTCTTTCAACCATTTTGTACAAATTGGGGGACAAGATGGGGGACAACAAGTGATATCTTTTAAAAAGAAACAATAAAAGATCAAAAAGTTTGCCTTATTTATGGAAAAAATTATAAACAAAGAAAATGGTGGGAGACAAAGTGTGGGGTGGGAGACAAGATGAGACTGGAGTAGTATATACACATTGGCTATTTTTGAAGAAGGGGTGTTGAGTTTTGTTCTTGATTTTCATAAGAGGAGAGACACCATTCTCTCTTCATCTCCATTCCCATTTCTTCCATAGACAAGAGCCAATCAATATTGGGGATTAAATTGAGTGAGCAAGATTCTTAGACAATTAGGGTTTGAACAAAGCTTGATTGGGGTTAAAGTTTGAGAAAGTTACATTCCATCCTTCAAGAGGAGAGCCATTGATTTAGGGAGCTTGAAAGATGTTCATCACACATCAAGGTGGAAGCTAGGAGGAAGACAAGTAGTCCATCTTTTGGCATGTAGAAGGGGTTTTTCATATTCTCTATTTTGATTCATTTCTATATTGTTGTTGTTTTATTATGAACATTAATATTACAATGTATAATTTTGATTTGATGAATATGGAGATGGATATGTGTTTTAATTTGATGATGAGTTAATTCACTCATGCCTTGGGTTGTAGTAGATTTAATTTGATGACTTGATTTGATAATTCCATTAGTATACCTTGTTGTTGGTTAATTGCATTAGATTGAATGTTAGGTTGATATTTGGCCACCTATTAATCACTTAATATTGAACGATGGACCGAGAGGTGAAATTCGATATTGGAACTATGTAATCAACTGCCCTAAGAATGAATTAGAAATATAAGTTCTAGGGTTTATTAATTTGCAAATTTAAAATAATTGGTTGTAGTTAATTCATGAATGTGAAAACTAATGAATTGGTAATCACTAATTAAACTCAAGGAACAAATTAAAATACAAGGTTATACTAATGGATAATTTGAGAATTAAGCTTTGATTAAATTGATCTACAACCCTAGGCACCATTCCTAGAATTGATTTGATCTTACACAACTACCACTCGTTTAAATTTTAAATTAAAATCTCTTTTCACCATTTCAACATATCACACTCTTGCTTTTTAATTTACTTGTCAATCAAGCTATTGCAAATAGTTCCTTCCTTGTGAGACAACTTTGGGGCGATCACTGTTATTGTAACTACCTCGTATACTTGCGAGTGTAGTTTGTAGTAGTAATTAACTGAGCACAACACTTGGAAGATCAAAATCCTTGAGCTCTACACACATGGAGGTTTGGCCTAGGAGCAAGAAGAAGAAGATGAAAAAAAAACTTTTGATTTTCTCTTTCCATCTTTTAATTTCAACCATATTTATATATAATTTAATTTAATAATTAATTATTTAATTATTTATATAATAAATTAAAAGTTCAAAAATCTCTCTTTCATTCAAAAATTATTTATTTTTAAATTAATTTAATAATTTTGAATTTCTAAGATTTAATTACCAAAATACCCTTTTTTACTTTGACTTTTGACTTTTCTTTTAAAAATTGTTTACTTTTATATGTTGTATATATTTTGTATATATATCACATATATATTACACTTTTTCATTTAAAAACCCTTCATTTTTTATTTAAAACTATTTATTTAATTTATCCAATTAAATTATAATTTATTTTATTAAATTTCTAAAAATTAGGAATTTTTCAAAATTAATTTTGGGATATTACATGGTGTCTTCTCCAAAAACAAGAACCAAGAACTAAGAATAAGATAAAAAATGAAATAGAATGGAGAATGGTCTTTTTAATGTTTCCAACATATGCCCCCATCACTCTCCCTTCCAATCATATTTTTTTAAATGCCAATTGCTTTTCCAACTCACCTCACTCTCATTTGTCCCCTTCTTTTTCCTTTTTTAAATCTTTCATTCCATAAAATAAGTAACCTTTTACTTCTTTTATTATTTCTTTTCAAAAGATAAGTCTTGTTGTATCCTATCTTTTACCTTATCCCATGCAAATAATTCAAAGGCGTGACACAAGACATGGCCAAGTCATGAGTGACTTGGCCGTGTCACTAAAATTTCCATGGGACACAACCAAGATATGAGATCGTGTCCCTTACTGCCTTTATAGTTTTCTTCTCATGGGCAGTGACACAACTGGTGGCTTGGTCGTGTCACTTGCATGTGTTCACTTCTATCTCCTTTCTTTCTGTTTTCTTTGGTTTGCTCTTCAAGTGAGATACGGCCAAGTCTCTAGCAGCCGTGTCACATGGCTTCGGCTTGTCTCTTGCTTGTATATGCCTCTGCTCAATTATTCTTAGGGACATAGCGAAGACAACTTGCCCTGGCTATGTCATGCTTGTTCCTTGCTCTTGATGAGAGACACAGCCAGGCCAGTAAGCGTCTTGATCGTGTTACATGCTTTCTACCGATTTTGGATCCATTAAGTGAATTAAAGCTCCATTGTTTTGCACTTCAACCTATATCATGACACTTTAAACAAACTTAAGTACAAATTTAAAGAAACGTCAATAAAAAGTCAATAAAATTATCCCAAAAATACATACATAAATGATCAAAATAAAAATCATAAGCTTGATACTTGTGCCGGTGCTACAACTGGGGCCGTTTGAGGAACAACCCAGGTCACATCAACCATAATCCTCTGAAAATCGGCTAACATAGCCTCTACACCCATAGGGGCCTCCTCTATAGTCTATCTATGCTTGCCCTGACTACTAGGGCCAGCTTGGGTAGGAATAATATAGAGCAGCTTGTTCTCCAGCAGTTGCCTGTGCTCTAGCACCAGCTCTAGTCATATGCTCACTCATCTTCTGAAAAGAAATAAATAAATTTAATAAAATAGGATAAATCAATTTACATAATTTTACAATTATATAAAGGAAATGGCAAACAACTGACTCGATTTCATACAAAATGACGTGTGAGGACCCTATACTTCGTAATTATAAATTTTTCAAGGAAAAGAAACCAAAAGCCTTATACTAACTTTGTCACAACCCGATCCTAAGGGCACATGATTGGCATTGAGGGGCGAAAAACCCGATGCACCAGACTCCACAGTCAGCTTGACGTAATATAGCAGTAAAAATATCTAAACTATCATATCATTCATTAAATTACAAAATCAAAGATAATAATTTAATATTTAGAATTTACGGAGTCTCTACAGATAGAAATACATACCAAAGTAAAACAAACATGATTTTAAATTATTTCATACATAAAAACCACTGCCGAAAAAAGTGAAGTAGTGTCTCTGAAAATAATCATAAATACTCACCCTGAGAACCTACAAAAATAGTGAGACAAGGGTAAGCATCTCGACTCAGTGAATGATATCGACCAATATATATACCTGGTGTCCTGCTATGGTTCTATACTAACACAATAAATATCATGTCAATGCATCATGCCAATCATACATCAAATCATGTAAACATCCAAGGATAGAATATAGTCCATGAAAAACCACTATAAACCTCAAATTAGAGGAGCCAATCCCCCTGTCTGGCACTCTTATTCCAATGTGGTCTCTTAATTCCAACTCATATGGATCCACTGTTTAGATCATTTTTGTACTTGTTTTTAGTATGATTTTTATATGTTTTTAGTTAATGTTTTGATTGATTTTTGTTTTAAGTTTGTTTAAAGTGGTTGTTTTAGGTTTAAGTGCAAAAACACCCTTGGAAGACCAAAACAATGCAGGAAAAGCATGAACAAAGCAAGACATGGCCAAGCCAAGCTTCGCCGTGTCCCTCAAAGAATGGTGATGGCAGAGCTTGACACAACCAAGAGACACGGCCAGGCCACTGGCCGTTTCTCATCCAAGGAGCAAAACAAAGAAACCACAAAGAAAGAGCAAAAATGAAGAAGCAGGAAGAGACACACTCAATGACACGGCCAAGCCACTGGCCGTGTCACATGACACGGCCAGCAAGCTTAGCCGTGTCCCATTTCATGCCAAAGACACTTGGAGCAAGCAAAGAAAGAAAGAAAAGAAACAGAAGTGGACACACCCACATGACACGGCCAAGCTTGCGGCCGTGTCACATGACACGACCACTAGCTTGGCCATGTCACCCCTTGAGACCAAATGAAAGAAAGAAAAGAAAGAAGAAACAAAGAGGGCAGTGAAGGACACAGCCAGCAAGCTTAGCCGTGTCCTAAGGGAAAAAGAGAGACACGGCCAAGCTACTCTTGGCTTGGCCGTGTCACACCTAAAAAATTTAAATTTTTTCACACGAAGTGGGGGACAAAGTGGGGAATAAAGCCTTGTGTTTGCCAAAAGAAATATTAAACAAAGAAAAAGTGGGGAACAAGTGAAGTGGTGCGAGTTGGAAGGCATGGGTGTGTATTTTGAATGAATTAAAAGGAGAAGAAGAGGGAAATTGGAGGGAGTCTTGAGTTCTTGGAGCAAAATTTTCTGCTACACGTTTGGGAGAGGGAGAGAGTGACACTCTCCCTTAGCCCTTCATCTTCATCTCCATTTCCATCCTCTCCACCTTCTCCATCTTCCATTGATAAGATCTTTGAGGTTCTTTGGGATAAATTGGGTTTAACAAGCTCTTGAAGGTTAAAAAAGCTTCATTGAAGGGATTGGTGACATGAGAGAGCTCCATTCCATCTTCCAAAGGCACAATCAATTGAAGGGTTGGTGACTTGAGAAAGCTCCATCCAAAGGTTTGGTGACTTGAGAAAGCTCCATTCCATATTGCAAAGGGGAATCAACCATTGAAGAGGGCTTGAGTTCTTCATCAAATATCAAAGTGGAGCTAGGACGAAGACTAGTAATCCTACTCTTGGCATCTTCACAAGGGGTTTTTCTATTCTCTCTTTTAATTCATTTCTATATTGTTGTTGTTGTATTAGGAGAATTGATATTTCAATTGACAATTGTGATTTGATTTGTATTGAGGTGAATATTTGTTATAAATTGATGATGTTAAGCTAAATACCCATGCCTAGGGTTTGTAGTATATTTGATTGGATGCTTTGATTTGATATTTACATTGATGTACCTTGTTGTTGGTTGATTGTATTGTATTAAATGCTAGGTTGATAGATTAGCTACCTATTAATCTTTGAATATTGGATGACGGACCGAGAGGTGAAATCCGATATCGAAACTATACAATCGACCACCCTATGAATGAATTAGAAATATAAGTTCTAGGGTTTTATTAATTTGGTAATGTAAAAGAATTGGTCATTGTTAATTCATGAATGTGAGAACTAATGGATTGGTAATTGACTAATTAACCTTAAGGAACAAATTAATTACAAGGTTTTGTTAATGGATAATTGAGATTTGAGCTTTAATTGAATGGACCTATACCCCTAGGCACCTTCCCAAGAATTGATTTGATCTTGTACACCCATCACACATCAACCCCACTAGTTAATTTTAGGTTTAAATTATTCTCGCAGCATTCCAACACAACTAACTTCCACATTTAAATAATTTGTTAATCAAACTATTACGAACTATACCTTCTTGGGGAAATGACCTTGGGGCGATCACCTTTACTACAACTGCCTCGTATACTTGCGAGTGACGCTTGCAGTAGTACTTAATTCGAGCGCAACAAGTTTTTGGCACCGCTACCGGGGAAGGCTATTTAAGTAGTGATAGTTTGATTTTTTATTTAATTGTTTGTTTGTTTTTCTTTGAATTGTTTGTTTGTTTTGTTTGATTTTCTTTTAATTTAATTGTTTGTTGTTTTCTTTAAGTTGCTAAGTGCCTTTTGTAAATATGCAGTTTTCAAGGTACGTAGGGGTTTATGATGATAACCCTTACTCTGAAATGGCATGGCAATTAGCAGAATTAACGAACCAAATTAAGATGCTAAAAGCAAGAGGAAGAACACCTATGCCTACTCATGAAGTATGTTCAGCATGTGGCATTGCAGGACATAGCTCAAACATATGTTCATTTGGTTATGGACAATACCAAGAGAGGCAAGAGGAAGAATATGCCTATGAAAGTTTCCAGCAAATGGGTGGAAATGACCCATATCCCAGACCTTATAATTCAAGCTGGGGAAGCCACCCAAATTTTTCTTGGGAAAACCAACAGTAAATTCCACCTCAAAATTTTTTTCAACCTTACCAAAGAAATCCTTACTCTCAAGAACAATATTCAAACCAAGATTACCTTAAGAATCCAACAATTGAAGATAGTTTGAATGCCTTCATTCAAACTAGCGTACAAAATCAAGATAAACTTAAGGAACCCACTTTGGAAGATAGTTTGAATGCCTTCATTCAAATTAGTGCACAAAATCAAGATCAATTCCAGAAATCCACAGCGGAAGATGATTTGAATGCTTACCTTCAAATTAGCACACAAAATCAGGAAGGGGGCAATGAGAGGTTTGATTCTTTGGAAGAATCATTGAAGAGGGTGGAAGCTCAAGTTGGGCAATTGGCACATCAACTCCAAGCACACCAAAAGGAGGAATTTCCTAGCCAAAGGGAGCAAGTCAAGGTGATCACAAATTTGATAAGTGAACAGGTGATATATAACAGTTTTTGTGATTCCTTTGATGCAGGAACTAATCAAGAAGAAGATGGTGAGGAAATACAACCATACATAGAGGAGTTAATTCAATCAAAGGAGGAGGAGAATTTGGAAGCATCAACTTCCACAAAATTGCATGAACCTCCAAATCCTTGTATGCCACCAATCCCATTCCCAAGCAGACTGAATGAAGAGAAACAAGGTATGCAACTTTCTAAACTTTATGACATGCCCTATAGTGAAGATAGTGAAGATAAGCTTGAGGTAGCCATGACCTTAGGAGTAGAGCCTAATTTTTCCAATTTAGAAATTGAAGAGAGCAATTTACTATTAAATAATGAGATTGTTGAGGGGGAGCTTCAAATTGCTAAAGATGATGAAGAAGTGGTTCAACCAAATTTGGTTGAACTTAAAAAGACCCCAATAATTTTGAAAGATATTTTGGTTGGGGAGTACAATAAGCAACAAATTATCATCTCTCCCACTCTTGGTGGTGAGAATGAACAAAAACCATATATAACCATGTTGCAAACTGAAAAAGGTTCTTACCACGTCCCTATAGCATTAGAGGATCAAGTTAAGACAACCCTCACATGTTCTTTTTGGACAATTGCTCTTCCAAGGATGCTACCTAGGCTTTTCAATACATTGGGCACATTTCAAAGTTGCATGTTGTTCATCCTCTCACACATGGGCTCCAATTGCATTATGGGTGGAAGGAGCCCTACACATCGTCTATGGGAACAATGGAAATCAGGTATCATCTAAACTCTCTTTTTAGTTTATGCATGCTCACATTGAGGACAATGTGAATCTTTAAGTGTGGGGTGCATTATGTGTTTTGTGTTTTTACTTTTGTTTTGTGTTTTTACTTTTAAGTTATTTTTGTTTAAGTTTAGCTAATGTTTTTAATGTTTTTCTTTGAAAAAATGAATTTTAGAAAGTTCAATTGTTATAAAATTGTTGATAGATGACCTTTGAATTTTTGAAGCATGAATTTGAGAATTGAGTAGAATTGGTGCTTATTGTCAATTTTGTTGGTTTTTCCTTGCATTACCATTAACCTAGTGAGGAATTGAGCCATCAACTTATCATTATTGTTGTGGGTGAACATCTTTGATTGATAAGTTGCTAGAACTTGCTTTGACATACATTTTAAGATTACATAAAAATTTTCAATTAGGCATCAAGATGATTAAGGCAATTAGGTGAACCTACTTTGGCTTAAAAAGACCAACCCTATTTTTAACCTTAGTTAGCCAATTTTAAGCCTATTTCATTTTCCTTTTCTTTCTTTTTCACAACACCATTAGCTTGGACCTTGTTGTTTAACTCTTACCTTTTCATTAGGTCAAGAGCATTTTAAGAGCGTTTATGACCGAGTGTTTTGTTGAATTAAGTGTGGGGTTAAATTTAGTAGGTTTAAGATTGCAAAACAAAATAAAATATATATATATATAAACAAAAAATAATAATAAGAATAATTGTTGTTCTTGTTGAAAGGGTTGGAATAAGTTGGAGATATCATTGCAATATTTAATAAGTGAGTTCCCTTGAAAAGCTCTTTAATGTCAAGGTGTAGATGAGAGGAAGGTGTTTTGGGATTGTTAGTGTATGTATATGATCAGGTACTTCATTCTTAAAGTGCTCTTGAATGTAATGATCAAGCTCACATTTTCTAAATATCATGCCTTTACCTTAGCCCCATTACAACCCAATAAAGACCTTTTGATCGATGCTTAATTGTTATTTTGTGGTGGAGATTTGATTGATAAGCAAGCCTATGGCAATAATCTTTAATTGATTGTTATGAGTGTAAACACCACCATGATCAAACACTTGTAAGAGTTGGTGAGGGAGCGACAACATAGGTTATGCATGAAAAACCACTTAATTGCATGGGTGTCGATTTTGTTTGATTCAATATTGATTGTGGATTTAGGGATAGGGAAGTCTTGATGCATCTTTATAACTCTTGAACTTGACAAAATTTATCTTGTTTAGTGTGTTTGATTTTAGCGTTGCTTGGGGACAAGCAAGGAATTAAATGTGGGGTAGTTGTTTAGATCATTTTTATACTTGTTTTTAGTATGATTTTTATATGTTTTTAGTTAATGTTTTGATTGATTTTTGTTTTAAGTTTGTTTAAAGTGTTTGTTTTAGGTTTAAGTGCAAAAACACCCTTGGAAGACCAAAACAATGCAGGAAAAGCATGAACCAAGCAAGACATGGCCAAGCCAAATCAAGCTTGGCCGTGTCCCTCAAAGAATGGTGATGGCAGAGCTTGACACAGCCAAGAGACAAGGCCAAGCCACTGGCCGTGTCACATGACATGGCCAGCAAGCTTGGCCGTGTCCCATTTCATGCCAAAGACAGTTGGAGCAAGCAAAGAAAGAAAGAAAAGAAACAAAAGTTGACACACCCACATGACATGGCCAAGCTTGTGGCCCCTTGAGACCAAATGAAAGAAAGAAAGAGGGCAGTGAAGGACACGGCCAGCAAGCTTGGTCGTGTCCCAAGGGAAAAAGAGAGACACGGCCAAGCTACTCTAGGCTTGGCCGTGTCACACCTAAAAAATTTGAATTCTTTCAAATGAAGTGGGGGACAAAGTGGGGAACAAAGCCTTGTGTTTGCCAAAAGAAATATTCAACAAAGAAAAAGTGGGGAGCAAGGTGAAGTGGTGTGAGTTGGAAGGAATGGGTGTGTATTTTGAATGAATTAAAAGGAGGAGAAGAGGAAAATTGGAGGGAGTCTTGAGTTCTTGGAGAAAAATTTTCTACTACACATTTGGGAGAGGGAGAGAGTGACACTCTCCCTTAGCCCTTCATCTTCATCTCCATTTCCATCCTCTCCACCTTCTCCATCTTCCATTGATAAGATCTTTGAGGTTCTTTGGGATAAATTGGATTTAACAAGCTCTTGAAGGTTGAAGAAGCTTCATTGAAGGGATTGGTGACTTGAGAGAGCTCCATTCCATCTTCCAAAGGCACAATCAATTGAAGGGTTGGTGACTTGAGAAAGCTCCATCCAAAGGTTTGGTGACTTGAGAAAGATCCATTCCATATTGCAAAGGGGAATCAACCATTGAAGAGGGCTTGGGTTCTTCATCAAATATAAAAGTGGAGCTAGGAGGAAGACTAGTAATCCTACTCTTGGCATCTTCACAAGGGGTTTTTCTATTCTCTCTTTTAATTCATTTCTATATTGTTGTTGTTGTATTAAGAGAATTGATATTTCAATTGACAATTGTGATTTGATTTGTATTGAGGTGAATATTTGTTATAAATTGATGATGTTGAGCTAAATACCCATGCCTAGGGTTTGTAGTATATTTGATTGGTTGCTTTGATTTGATATTTACATTGATGTACCTTGTTGTTGGTTGATTGTATTGTATTAAATGCTAGGTTGATAGATTAGCTACCTATTAATCTTTGAATATTGGATGACGAACCGAGAGGTGAAATCCGATATCGAAACTATACAATCGACCACCCTATGAATGAATTAGAAATATAAGTTCTAGGGTTTTATTAATTTGGTAATGTAAAAGAATTGGTCATTATTAATTCATGAATGTGAGAACTAATGGATTGGTAATTGACTAATTAACCTTAAGGAACAAATTAATTACAAGGTTATGTTAATGGATAATTGAGAATTGAGCTTTAATTGAATGGACCTATACCCCTAGGTACCTTTCCAAGAATCGATTTGATCTTGTACACCCATCACACATCAACCCTACTCGTTAATTTTAGGTTTAAATTATTCTCGCACCATTCCAACACAACAAACTTCCGCATTTAAATAATTTGTTAATCAAACCATTACGAACTACACCTTCTTGGGGAAACGACCTTGGGGCGATCACCTTTGCTACAGCTACCTCGTATACTTGCGAGTGATGCTTGATGTAGTACTTAATTCAAGCTCAACATCCACCGTCACAGCCTAAGCCAAGCAGTGCTACCCAACTAACAAGCAATACTGAGCATAAAAATGCTCCCGAGATCACGCAAGTTCTAAATTCATCATAATATCATCATTCATGTATTATCATAATCCAATTATATCTTACGTGGTTCCATATCATTCCAATTCAATCCTGCAATCATAATTCAACATTATCACATATATGCACAACCACATATAAATACGAAAATGCTAAAATTATAAATAGTTCATAATATTTATAATATTTATATACATGCATAAATTAAATGTTAATGCATGAAATACATAAAAATATATTAAAAAGTATCACTTACAGTTCAGAAGGAAAAACTTGATCAACTGTTTGATCCCGAGGTGTCAAAATTTAGAACCAGATGGTCTACAAAATAAATTATTAGAAATTATTATGATAATACAATTAAAGACTCTAGAATTAAGTATTTTATAATTTAAAATTGACTGGATAGATATAAATTTTAATTTAGGTTCGATCCCCAAATTTTAGTTATTTATCATAATTAATATTTATTAATTAATTTAATAATTTAAATTTGATTATTAAAATTTAATTGTTATCCTTGCCAATTCTATTGATTTAAAGTTTGATAAATTGATTAATTAACATGTGAAAATTTCTGTCAAAAATTAACATTCATCATACCCTCGCCGGAAAATTTTTTGACAGAAGAATCTGGTAGCAAATTTGATATCCATGTGCTCATCTCAATGAGAAAATTCTAAATATATATGTCACTCTTGCTCAATCACCGGAATCTAGCCGAAAAACTAGTCGAAAGTCAATGACGTCGCCAAATTTTGGCCAAAATTAAAGTTGGTCCAAAATTAGCAAATGATATATCAAAATGAAGCTCATGAGGAGAGGAGTCGAATGATACTTGAATTGTCGTGAAAGGAGGTCAAAAAATGGGCAAAAACTCCGCTCATGAGACGATGCATTTGGCTCGGTCCGGTGGCCATTCGGGGCAATTCAGGTAGTGTTGGACTCGTCGTTGGACGGCGATTCCTCTGGTCTAACGCGTGCTGAAATCCGAGTATCGGACAACGATAGATCTGAAATTTTTTTCAGCCTCTTTTCTTTCTCTCTCTCTCTTTTCTCATTCTTTTTTCTTTTCTTTTCCTCTCTCCTCCTTTTTTCCTTCTTTATGTTATTTTACTTTTCTTATTATTATTATTATTATTATTATTATTATTATTATTATTATTATATATTTAAAATTTAAGTTATTACATACTTACACTTTGATAAAAAGTTAATATAAAATTTTAAAAATATCTCATTCTTCATTAAAATATTTTTTTTTAAAATACATCTTATCTTACTACAATCAATATTTTACTTTTATTTTTTATTTTTTTTTCAAACTTTACTATTAAATAAAAATATTTTAATAAAATAATAAAAATTAATATTTTAAATTATTTTTTATCATATAAAAATCACAATTTTTATAAAAAGAAAAAATTAATTTTAATTATAAAAATAAACAACACTCAAAAAATAAGAACAAAATAAAATATATAAAAATATATTAATAAAAATCATTAAATTTATTTTTAAATAAATTTTACATATTATACACATGAAAAAATAAAAAAAATACACATAATTCATTATGTAGATGTGTAACAGATGTGTTGTAGATGCGTTACAGATGTTGTAGATGTGTTGTAGATGTTATTTATATATTATATTTTTGTTATTTAAGTTGTGTATATTTTATAAAAAAAATATGAATATTATATGAATATTGTATTAATATTATGTTGATGTTGTGAGAATAAAAATATAAAAAAATAAGTTAAGTAAATATTAAAAATATTATATAAATGTGCTGCAGATATATTGTAGATATTGTAAATATAATTTGTATTATTGAGTGCATATTTTATATATGTTATGTATATATTGCGTATATATATATTTGTATGTATTGAAATTATTTTATTAAAAAAATTTAAATAAAAAACATAAATAAAATAAAATAAAATAATTATAAAAATAAAAAAAGAAAAAGGATAAAAAGACATCAAAAAGTTAAATTTGAAAAAAAAAAGGAGCAAAAACAGTAAACTTTAAATAAAAAAAAAAAAAGCTGGGCTACGTATAAATGAAAGGTGGACTAAAAAAAGCCTTTTAGAAGCTATTTTATTTAAATTATATATATATATATATATTCAAATTTGATATGTAAAAGATAATTGAAATTAAGATATAGCAAAAAAATCTATGGGATAAAATCGAAAAAAATTAAATAAAAATTGAAGTAATTAGTGATTATGTGTTGCACATTGAGTAACACTGTATCCTTTCTATTTTATGCTAGTGAAATTCGGCTAGAGATCCCATGACACAATGTTCAAGTTAAATTCTTAACTTAATTTTAATTTATCGTTGCATGTGTATATGGAATGTTTTAAGTTATTTAATGCATAAGTCAGTCTAATAAAACATTGGCATGAGTTTGAAGAGGTAATGAAGACGAACCAAACCCGAGAACCTCTAATATCAATCAGTGTACCTCTTTGAGACTATAAATTGTCCTCTACTAAAATAAATAAATAAATAAAAGAAATTCATTCCACTTTCTGCGAAAATAAGTATAATCTAATATAAGAGATTAAATATAAAGGATCAGATCAGTTTCGCCTCGATGGAGTTCATTTCATTTCTTTGCTCGAAGAATGAGCGTTCAGGCTAAATCTTCTTACTCGGTTGTATATATGTGTATATATAACACACACTTATAATAAACAAAGATGACAATTCAAGTAATCAAACTAATAATTTAATGAAGAATATTTATTCGTAAAATAAAAAAAAAATTCATTTCAAATTTGAATTTTTTTTTCCTATTCTAAAGATTTAATTACAAAAGATTTGCAATAAGAATATTATTTTTATTAATGAGTTATTATGGCATTTGAGTAAAGATTTTCGTGAAGCTAAGATTTACTACTGTCATTTTTCATATCTTTTATTATGACATATCATAATATTATATATATTATAACTTCATATTGTTCCATTTTATCAATTAATGAAATATTTAGTTTCATTTACAAAAAATCTTTTACTGAGGCATAATTTTCTTTCTTTGAATGGAAGAGAGGAGAAGAGATTAATTATTTTTAATGATTTAGGTCATAATGTTTTTAATGATAAATTATTTTCATTGATTGGTTAAAAATTAAATTTTTCAATGATTCAACAGTGTTGATAACTTTGCTGTTTTAGGATGGACATCACTGAAACTCTACCGCTATATTTGGATGGAGTGTAAGAAGGTTAAATAAAGTAAAATAAGTAAAAAAAAAAAATAGAGTAGAGTAAAGAAATATAGAGTATTTATTTTTTTGTATTTGGAAGAGAGGTAAAGTTATGTTATATTGTTTGGGTGGAAGGTAAATAAAGGTAAGATTAAATATTAATTAACTAAAATACAAGATAAAATAGAAAATAAAAGTTGTAACACTCTTTAACGCTTCAAAATGAGGTGTTAAGAATTCTCTTACAAAATGAGGATTTTTTAACCCTCTCTAACCTTATAAAATCCCAAATTTTAATTTACTCTCCTCACAAACATTAAAACTAACCCTCTCTTCCCTTCTTTTATCCTACCCACCCCTCTTTCACCTCTTCCCAAACAAAGGTTTAAGCCAAAGTTGTGGAGGATGATCGGACTTGAAAAAAGAAAAGATTATTCAATGGAATCTTGTTGGATATGATAGAAAATAATGTTAATGAGGGAGATGGACAAAGAATATCAAACCCCTTTACCTAATAGGAGGAGTTTGAGTTTGAGGACAGTGACCTCATGATTACGGTGGAGGATGAGATTCCAGAGATAGAAAGCGAAGGAGCTTTGTATAAGCCATGGAAATCCACTCTTGTCGTGGAACTTTTGGAGCATTCCATTTGATACCAATCTCTCTGTATAAGGCTACAGCACATGTGGATTGCAATAGGAGGTTTCAACATTTTTTGTAACATCTGTATAATTACAAAATAATTAAAATTAAATTAATAAATTATAGGGTTAAATAAAGTGTTGGGAGTGAGAAATAAGTAATGCATATGTGAAATATAAAGAAAATATATATTACATATAAAGTAAAAAACAAGTTAGAAAAAGTCAATTTAAAAAGTAAAAGGAGGGATAAAATGGTAATTTATAAAAATAATAATAATAAAATAAAATAAAATTATTTTTAGATAGATGATAAAAATTAAAGACTTAAAAATAATCAAATAAATAATTAAATATTAATATTTTATTAATTAATAATTTTATAATTATGTAAATTGTTAAAGGATAAAATTAAAATTTTAGTAATATAAAACTATCCATCTTCTTCTTCTTCTTCTCTATATTCTCAAGCACGAAATTTTCACCATGACCAAGGATTATTCTTGCTCTAAATACTAAATTTTAGAGGAATTTTCAAGATTGAAGTGATTTTTGAAGGTTTTCCATCAAGTAAGTAAGCTTTTCTTACTTATTTTCAAGTTATATATATATATATATATGATTATGTATGAATTGGATTTTTGAAAGAGTATGTTATAATTGTTCAAATGGATATGTAAGATGTTATTTTGATGAGTAAGTAAAGATTTTATGGTTAAATATTGGGTTTGATTAGGTTTAGTTAGAGTTTGAAAGAGGTAGTATGGAAGTTAGGATTTTGGTAAAAAGTGATGGTGTATTTGGTTTTATGATTTAAATTGTATTATTTAGTGTTATTAATAATATAAATGAGCTCAAATAACCATTTGGAATTGGTTAGAATAAAAAACCAAAATCAAAGAGGCTTAGGACAACATTTTGAAATTATGATGGAAAAGTGATACATTATATTTTAATGCTTGAAATGTGTTAAAATATGATGTTTGTAATATATTTAAGTTTTAAATTCAAATTGAGATTGATTAGAATGAAGTTTTAAAGTTGGAGTGTGTTAGGGCACATTGTAGTGTTTTTAAAGATATGTGCCTAAATTTATGTTTTATACTTTAAACATCTAGAAATGTGATACTAATAGGGGTTGAGTAGTTTGTAATTTCACCAACATAATAGTGAAGGGCATTAGGAGATTTTGGAAGTGGAGTAGAGTTTTAACTCCATTTGTTGCTTAATAAAGGTTAGTACATACTTTGGGTTATAATGTGTTTAATTGCATTAATTTTTAGCATAACACATTGTAAATGTTGAATGTGTTATGTTACTTGGTATTCATGAATGTGTGTGTAGTATTATTTGGAGTAACAATACTTGATTTGTGATGATTATTGCATGATAAGCCATTGATAATGGCTAAATGAGATGTGTGTGCAAAATATGAAAAGTGTAAATTGTGCACTAACATGTGGGAATGAGCAACAATTGCATTGTATATGATGATAATATTAAAAATGCATTGGAAATATGAAAAAGAATGTAAAAAGTAAAAATTGTGAAAATATAATTGCATGTCACCTTTTATATGGTCTAGTTCCAGAATATTATTGTTGGATATTATTATGCCCCTTAAGTGAGACGCGCTGGTGTCATAGATATTATTACGCCTTGGGGTGAGACACACTGGTATCATAGACATTATTATGCCTTCGAGTGGGACACGCTGGTATCACAGATTTTATACGCTTTCGGGTGAAACAAGCTAGTATTACAGATGATTGAGTTAGCCTTAGACAATATTTTTGAAACTAGACTAATATATAAGGATTTTGGGTCCAATGTATGTTGATGATTGATGTATTGTTAAAACATGTAAAAAAGAAGTAAATTGTCTGGCATTTTTATCATAATACATTATATGACATTATATGTGTTATACCATTTATTTATTTTACCAAAGTATGTACCACTGAGCATTATATTTAGTGCGATTGAATTGCATTGCACAAGTGATAGAGCTAATTCGGAGAGTGTTGCTAGACTACACCAGGTCTATATTATAGTTGGTTACCTTTGGAGTTTGTCGAGCTGCCACGGACCAGAGCCATCTATATTTTATGTATATATTTTAAACTTTGACATATTTACTTAATTATGTATCTTATGTTTGTAAGCTGATATATAATGTAAATTATAAAAGAATTTTTAGTTTTAATGTTAAAAATTTAAGAGATGGATTTTATGTATAGTTATAATTTTGTTGGAGATTTTGGAGAAATGAATGTGTTGAATTAATATTTGAAAGTGTATTTTAAATGCAGGTTGAGTGTGTTAAAATTTGAAAATATCCAAAATACAGATAAAACTGAAAAAATTTTCCCAGAGATTTTTCTTTAAAATGTGTGTGAGTGGAGATTTTCGCCCCCACTTCCGGTGAAATGGTTCTTGCAACTTCGACAATATTTAGGCTCGGAGCCTTAGAAAACACGGGCCTAAGCCCGAAAAAAGTGGAGTCGCCACCCGGACGGGCCGAAAAAAAGAAAGGGGTAGATCACTCGATTTCTAAGGAATCTTCAACCCTCTAATGGGTTCAGAAAGTTAGGTACGTGTGGGGAAGGTGAGAAACAGCCCAGACCCCCACAACGCCCGGTTCATTAAAACCGGCTTTCTTTGTAGGTCTTAATATTATAAAATTTTTAAATATAATGATATTATCCATACTACATGCGATCATAAGAATAAATAAATACTTTATTAAAATCACAATAATGTCTAAACAAAATAAATAAATAGACTCATATCCGAGGATGAAAATATGTTCTTACATCGTCTGATATCTAAAACTAAATAGGGAACCCACCGAAAGGTGAAAACGTGTCCTTTACATTGATCCAAAAAATTTAAAATAAATTAAATTACATGATGTTTACAATATGAGGTACCCAAAACATGGAAACATACCTCTTACAATGTTTTGAAACCAAAGCAAATCAATAAAAGTAACCAACCATTCATCATAAGTAAAATATTCATCCAGGACATGAAACAACAATAAAAATGTATAATTAACATTCATCTAATAAGGCAGTAAGTATATGAATTTAGGGTTTATGCATTATTTAGGGTTTCTTAAATAAAAATTAGGGTTTTGTAGGATTTATGTTTAACAATTAGGGTTTTGTATTTGCTGGATTAGTCAACTAAGAAATATTTAATGTGAAAGCAATAATATGGCTATTGGATGTTTGAATTAAAGATTAGGTTTGAAATAAATTAGGGTTTGAATCTAGAGAATGGATGTTTAAGATTTAGGATTTCGGAAGTTGTATGAAACTAATGTTAAAGTTTAGGGTTTAAGTAAATAAAATTGAAGATCATGAAAATAGGATTAAGAGTTAGGTATTTGGAAAGAATAGGATACCATGAATTTTAGAAAAATATAATTGATTATGATTTTGAGAAAACAGATTATTGTTTTGTGGTTTTAGAAAAGTGCAATAGGGTTTTAGGCTTCAAAAATTAGTTTAATGGGTATTAAGATATTAGGGTTTTTAAAAATAATTTTTAGGGTTTTAGATAGAAACTAGATGATAAATAGAACAATTGATCAATGTGCTTTAAATAAAAATCCATCTATTGTATGCTTAAACAATTGATCAAATTGAATAATGAGGCTACTAGGAATATAAAAAGTTAAAAGAAACTCAAACCTCCGTTGTTGGTTTCACCATAATTTTAATTATCGTTGAACAATAACAAAGACAGTGTGTGCTGCTTTTTATGGATTGTTTTGTTATTCGCTCCCTCTTGATCCTTCAAGTCCGAGGTTATGAATAAATTGCCAAAAAGAATTTGAATAGTTCTTGAATAAAATTCTGATCCAAAAGTCTCAATCCCTTCCAATCCCCTTTTTCTGTGTATTTTAATATGGTATTTATAGGTAATTAAAATAAAAAATCTAGTATGTTAAGGAAATTAAAAATTGTTTTGGAAATAAAATCAAAAACCAAGTAAAACAAGGTTTCGGTGAGAACTGCATGCGAGCTCGGGCGAAATTGGCGTTGGGCGAGCTGGGAGTGAGCTACAGGCTGGATGCGAGCAAAACTGCGAGCGGGGCACATTTTAGTCACAACTTTTGCTTGCGACAAATTCACCTATGGCCAATTCATCGCAGGTGTTCCTGCGGCGAATTGGCCTAAGCTAATTCGTCACCAGCGATTCTGTCGTTGCAGATTTTTTATTTTTTATATAAAAATAAATAATAAATGAAAAGTAAAATAAATATTAAAATAAATAATAAATATTTATAAATAAATGATAAATAAAATAAATAATAAATATTAAGTAAAATAAATAATAAATAATAAAATAAATAATTTATACCACAAAAAATTATTTCAGACTATTTTAAAATCTTTGGACTGGACTGAATCAAAAATTAAGTGTCTACAGTTTGCCCTCTGCTTGAGCGATCTGAGACTACAGCAAAAGAAAGTGAAAAACAATGTGATTTTTTACTGGGTTTAGAGTTAGACTGGACTCTGTACCCAAGGTTGGTTTGAGTTCTAGACTCAAGAATAATTTGAGTTCTGGACTCAAGGTAAGTTTTGGACTTAAAAAATAATTTAGGGTTCTGAACCTAGGGTAAGTTCTAAACTTAAAAATAATTTGGGTTTGGGACTCGAGACTGATCTTTTATTAGTTAAGAATTTTGGCTTAACTGGTTGTTTCATTCTTTAATAAATTGTGGGTCTTTACCCACCAAAAATGAATATTTATCCATTGGAGATTGGGTCTTCATCGTTGGCATTGAGTCTTCACCCTTGAAAATAGATCTTCATCATTGGAGATCGGGTCTTCACCCTTGAAAGTGGATCTTCATCCTTGGCATTGGGTCTTCACCCTTGAAAACATATCTTCATCCTTGAAAATCGGATCTTCACCCTTGAAAGTGGATCTTCATCCTTAGCATCGGGTCTTCACCCTTGAAAACAGATCTTCATCCTTAGAAATTGGGTCTTCACCCTTGAAAGTGGATCTTCATCCTTGGCATCGGGTCTTCACCTTTGAAAGTGGATCTTCATCCTTGGCATCGGGTCTTCACCTTTGAAAATGGATCTTCATCCTTGGAAATCGGGTCTTCACCCTTGAAATTGGATCTTCATTCTTTAAGCTGGATCTTCATCCTTGGCATCATGTCTTCTCCCTTGAAATGGATCTGCATCCTTTAGACTTCGGGTCTTCACCCTTCAAAGTGGATCTTCATCCTCGGCATCAGGTCTTCACCCTTGAAAACGGATCTTCATCCTTGGAAATCGGGTCTTCACCCTTGAAATTGGATCTTTATCCTTTAAGCTTTGGGTCTTCACCCTTCAAAGTGGATCTTCATCCTCGGCATCAGGTTTTCACCCTTGAAAACGGATGTTCATCCTTGAAAATTGGGTCTTCACCCTTGAAATTGGATCTTCATCCTTTAAGTTGAATCTTCATCCTTGGAATCAGGTCTTCACCCTTTAAACTGGATCTTCATCCTTTGGGAGTTTGTCCTATATTGGCTTTAGCTCTTCTAGCTGGACTGATCTTTTGAGTTTTGAATCTTTATTTTTTTGATAGTTTTAGTGTTTTATTCTTTTGCACTTTTGTAAGAAATTCAGCCATTTTTTAGCTTGCCTCTTATATCTTATCCTTTGTTTGCCCCCAATGATTTTTCGGGTAGGCTCTGATTGATGTTGTATTTTGTCTAGTTCCTTTCATAAGCATGCATCTCTTCTTTCTTTTGCAAAATGACTAGAGCTTCCTCAAGCAATGGGCTTCCCATGCCCCCTGATTCTATGCCCATTTCATCTTTGCTTTATAGAGTGTCTGTTGTTCACTTTGACAAAGATTAGACAATACAATACAAGAAAATGCAATGTGATATGCTCATGTATGCATGATATGCATGAATAACACTTATAGTGGTTCAATCGACTCATAGACCAAGATGATCAACTGAAGTATTCTCATTGACTCCTTCCAGATGCCCGCTCAGGTTTTGCTTTGGAATGATAGAATGCTTCACATTTATGGTTTTATCTTCAAGATATTGAGAACATGAGTAGTGAGGTCCAAGCAGCATAGTCAGGGATACATCCATTTCAAACTATGTTTTAGCATGTCAACTGGTAGCTTCTTCATAACCTTGCCAATAATCATTTTCTTTGCCCAATGTGTCCTTTGAGGTTCGATGGTTCGACATA
This sequence comes from Garcia nutans, assembly GCA_947685225.1. Classification (NCBI taxonomy): domain Eukaryota; kingdom Viridiplantae; phylum Streptophyta; class Magnoliopsida; order Malpighiales; family Euphorbiaceae; genus Garcia; species Garcia nutans. The sequence continues at coordinate 27,674,711 of CANTUV010000044.1, forward strand.
CTCCCTTTAACTTGAAGGCTTTGTAAAAAAATTTTCTTTTTTGAGTTTTGAATTTTGAAATCAAATATTGGCTTTGCCAAATCAATGTCAATTTACCTCAGGACTTAATTTTTCAAATTAACATATCTATAATATGACAACCCTTATTATCGTACTAAACTAGGGAATCATTTCCATTTAAACAAGAATTGTTGCACTTCCGATAGACACATACACATTACTTGGTCAAAGGTCTCATTCAGTTTGAATATTTTCTATCTCATATGCATGCTTATTCAAACTATCTCCACTAATAGACTCTACCTACCTAGAGAGATCAATAGGTCTTTAATAGACTTGGAACGGGGTCTATAAGGGATATGGTTTAAGCGGAGGCCAATTGTAAATTGGAACCGATGTGACACTATGGATAAACCTTCACACTACAAATTTCTTGTTTAGATAGTTGGAAGCATGAAAAGATAGAGCTTTGAACATTCTCCTTTCTTCTTGACATTAATTTGGATCTTGATTGGGATAGTCTTTGCCTTTGCAAAAAGTTTGGTACCCACATTTTATCATTTCATCTTTTTCCTCTGTAGGATTGTCAAGTATAGGACTTTCAAAAACTAGACGATTTTTCTCCTCTTTCTCTGATTTTGATTGAATCTTTGGTTTGGTTGGTCCAATTCAAGTCAAACTGTCATTATAAACCAAATGGAAGCCTTTTGCTGCTTTAGGTAAAAGAGAACTCAGTTGGCTTTCTGAACCGTTTTGGGTTTTATTTTCTTTTTATTTTTTTTTCTTTTCTTTTTTTTTTTGTCCTAGCTCCAAAAGGGTTGTCTTGTTTGTACCAATTTGTATTTCTAGTAATGGATGAGTGGATTGGTATTAATCTGCTTCAGTCCTGACTTTATCTGTGATATTTTGTCTAATTCAAGTGAACTTCAACTACCCTTATGGTCTTGAGAACTTCAGCTATTCTCATGGTCTTGACTATTCATTTCTTTTTTTTTTATCTTCTTGCCTCTTTACCTTAGTGATCATAAGACTTATCAAAAGTATCAAAACATCTCAGGGTAGGTTGTTGGGGTTGGTAAGCCAATGAAAAGAAAGCTAAAATTTTATGAAGGCTCAAAGGGACAACTAGGGATTGATATTTAATTAAGTGGATACTAGTTGTTAGCTCATCAAACAATACTTAGATCATCTCTCCCTTAAATAAGCAGAGTTTAATTTTACCTCAAAATTCTATCAAAGCATATTCTAAGATTGACAAGGACCTAGACAATGGTAATTATGCAGGAGCCTCCCTAAGTAAGCATACACAACTCAATGCTATAAAACAATTTCCTCATCTAGTAAAGTCATTGAAATTATGACGCCTAGATACATTAATTTATGATTATTAAGCTAGATTAATCATCGGTTGAGCACCAAAATGAGCAAAGATCAATAAAAATTTAACTAAAATAATTTATTCAAGCAACTTTAAATTTACAAAACATGATTGTTCTAAAAAACACCAAATAAAGAAAATAAAATAAAAAACCAAACAAGCTAAGGAAAGTTTGTTGAGTTAAGCTTCTTTCTCCTTTCACATCTTCAATATTCCCATCTTGAAAAGGGGATAAGACAAGATCTTCCTCTAATCCTCCTCCTACCATGAAAGTTGCTGGTGGTGGCACTTTGTTGAACTTAGGCAAAGGATTACTTTTGTTATTGGGCTTATCCGGCTTGGGTAGCCTACCACTGTCAATCAAATCTTAGATCTCACGCTTCAATCGGGTACATCTATCAATCTCATATCCTTGAGTCTGATGAAATTGACAAAAAAAGAATTTGGCAAAGGTCGAGGGGCCAATGGTTGTAATAGTCCCTCCTTTTGTAGCTTGTTAAAAACCTAAGATAGCGGCATCACCAATTTCGAAAATTGCCTCACTCCACCTTGACCGATGGCATTAACATCAGCTTCCTTTTGTATATTTTGATTGTTAGGCTGATAATTTCGTTTTATAAAAAAAAAATGCTTCTTCTCTCTTTCCCTTTGACTTTGCCCACTAGGGTGTTAGCCTCCCTTATTGCTCCACTTAGACAGCACATGGTTCGGCTGGTCTCATAGAATAGGAATTGATCCCTCATTTTTCATTCAATCTCTATTAGTGAACATGTTCCCCATTGATGCTGCCTTTCCCTTCTTTCTTATGTCAATGTGAGATGTCTCATTAGCATTGTTGATGAACTTCAGAATTTCAATCAATTGGGTCTTCATAATTTCAACCGATTGATCTCGTAGCTCGGCCATCCTAGCTTTGACAACTTCATTGACTATGTCCCTTAGCTGGTTTGTATTCATCCTTCTAATGAAGCACTTGAATCCAAAATCAATATTGTAGGTGGTGCCGTTGTATGCTCTTGAATTGTTGTACTCTAGATCTGTGAGCCATAAAGGATTAATGATATGTCATGTATGCATGTATGCATGTATGCACAAACAATAAACAAACAAGGATAAATAGGACATTCCTTCCAATCTTATAACTTTCACACACGAATAGCGAGTGTATTTTCCTAGGTATATGGTTAACAAAAATACCAACATGGGATATTTTATTTTTGAAAAGTTTCCTCGGACGGTTCAACCAATATTTATATTTTTAAAAATGGAAATCGATTCATGATAATTCCCATTAATTAGGTTGTAATCCATTTAACTAACTATAGTAGCTTTTATGCTATATTGGATTAAAACTAAATTAAGAGGTTTATTATAAATAGATTTCTCACTTGAAAAAGTAACTAATGATCCATGCCAAAAATAAGCTTATGTTTAATAATTCTTAGTATAAACTAGGCTCACAATTGATTTTTGGTATTTCGTAATTGACCTATATAATTTGCAAGCTCTTTGTAAGAAAAGGTTGGATGAAATGCAAAAATAGTTTTGTTTGAAAAACCCATTGTAAAAAAGATTTTTAGAAAAAATGGATTTTTGACTTTGTATTTGAGTCATGAGAAAAGAATTTTTTGATTTATTTTTAGAAAAATTTTATGTCCAAAAACCATCTTAAAAAGTTTTTAAAATATCTTTGATCTTTTAGATTTAGAGGAAAAAATTATTTGAGCTCACAATGTAATTAGGTTATATTAGAAAAAGAACAAACCAAATAAGCCATGATTTAAGCTAAGATAAAGTAACCATAGTCAAACAACAAGCATTTGGGATAAAAACCTAAGGAAAGTAACTAGGCCAATTACATAAGCTTTATTCTTTAGGTAGAAAGGCTTAGGTTCCCACAGCAAGCATATACCAAAAGGTACAAGACTATGAGTGGTTATGCCATGCTCGATCTCCATACCTTGAGTGAAAGTATGGTATCTCTTACATGATACAACACAGGTAACACAGGCGTCCTAACTCACGCATACAATGCAATCTAAATGATGCAATGGATAATATCATAATAAGAAAAAATAAAATAATAAAAAGACCAACAGAATCAGCTTCTCTTATCCCCAGTGGAGTCGCCACTGTGAGTGGAGATTTTTGCCTCCACTCCCGGTGGAATGGTTCTTGCAACTTCGGCACTGTTTAGGCTCAGGGCCTTAAAGAACATGGGTCTAAGCCCGAAGAAAATGAAGTCACCACCAGGAAGGGCCGGGAAAAAAAAGGATGGATGACTCGATTCCTAAGGAATCCCCAATCCCCTAATGGGTTTGAAAAGTTAGGTACGTGTGGGAAAGATGAGAAATGGCCCAGCACCCCCACAACGCTCTATTCATTGGAACCGGCCTCCTTTGCAGGTCTTAATATTATAAAATTCTTAAATATAATGATATTATCTATACTACATGCGATCATAAGAATAAATAAATACTTTATTAAAATCACAACAATATCTAAACAAAAAAATAAATGGACACCCATCCGAGGATGAAAACATGTCTTTACATCATCTAATATCTAAAACTAAATAGGACACCCACCGAAAGGTGAAAATGTTTCCTTTACATTGATTCAAAAACTTTAAAATAAATTAAATTACATGATGTTTACAATATGAGGTACCCAAAATATGGAAACATACCTCTTACAATGTTTTGAAACCAAAGCAAGTCAATAAAAGTAACCAACCATTCATCACAAGTAAAATATTCATCCATGACATGAAACATCAATAAAAATGTATAATAAACATTCATCTAATAAGGCAGTAAGTATATGAATTTAGGGTTTGTAAACCCTTAATTTTTTATCCAATCCGGTCCAATATGTTTTATTTAGTCCAAAATAATTTTTGTTGTCTAATTGGTCCAAAATAATTTTTATTAAATAGTTTTTGCTTTCTTATCTAATTTTTATTAATAAAAAATAAAAATAAAAAAAATAAAAGTCAAAAAATAAAAATAAAAATCGCAGTCGAAAAAATCGTCGCGCGGGTGAAATAAATGTTCTATTTCGCTCATAGGATTTTCCTACGAACGAAATAGAATTTCTATTTTGCCCGCAGGAAAATCCTGCAGGCGATGCCCCAGCTCGCCCACTGCCGCAGTTTTCTGTGGCAGTTTTTTTTTCTCCAGTGCATTTTTTCCTGCTGCAATTTTTTCGGCAGCGCAATTTTTTTCGTCGCAAATTTTTCGAAACCTAATTCAATTAGGTTTCGGTTTCTTTTTTTTTTATTGATATTACTTATATTAACTAATTAGGAATAAACCACATCAAACCCCTTATAAATAAGGACCAAAGGCAACCAAATTGAGGGTGGCAAAAATATTGGAAGTAGCTTGGAAAATTAGAAACCAAATCAAGGAAGGAAAAGCAATAATTCAATTCAATTGATTTTTAAAGGTGCAGTAGCATGATTAAAAGAATTCAAAGGAAAAAAAGGCTTGTCTTTGGAGCTAGTTCATCCAAGAAGAATTATTTTGGAGGAATCATCAAAAGAAGGTATGTGTTAATTGATTTTCTTTAATTGTTTTTTTTTTACATAGTAGCTAAAACTAGGATTTTTGTTTTCCAATAGTTAAAATCTTAGAACTTTAATTTAGTTTTTCCAAGTCAAAAACACTAATACGTTACTTTATTTTCCAAAAAGACTTAAAATTGTTATTTTTTGCCTCTTCAAAGTCTCAAAATCCTAATTGAACATATTCTTCAACAAAACCAAAATTTGATTCTGTTTCTTTCAAAACTTTAAACTAGGTTCTATTTCATTCAAAAAGCCTTAAAAAACATCTTTTCTACTTATAAAAACTTCAATACATTTGTTTAAATTCATAAAACTTCATAAAATTATCAAATTATTTTTTTCAAACTTTAAAATTAACAAATCACCCGTAACCATAAATTCTAAAAACACTAAACCCTAATTCAACTTTTAAACCTAAAATAGTAAACCCTAACCCTTTAAAACCTTAAACCCTAACTTTTTCTAAGCTTTAATCCTTTAAAACATTAATAAACCATAAATTTACAAATATTCTAAATTTACACAGTAGCTTGAAATCATCATTCAAAAATCACAAATCAAAAGTATTTTAAAGTGTCTAAAACCCTAGTTTCATGATTTCATCATTCAAACCTTAATTTGGTTAATCAAAGTGACTTACCAACCTTTTAAAACATAAAACCCTAATCTATTTTAATTCCATAAAAAGTCACAGTAGCTATAATTGAACTTTTATTTGCTTTATTCAATTCCATACTTGATTATACTTTGATTTATCTCTTATGCTTTAATTTATTTAATTTCAATACTTGATTTATTTAATTTATCATGGATGGATGTTTATTTTATATTTTGATTAATAGCTTTGATGAATGATTTATTTATGATGAATGATTATTTACTTTTATCAATTAATTTAGATTTCCAAAAATTGTAAGAGGTATATTTCCACTTGGTGGGTACCTCATTAGTTAAACATCATGTAATTTAATTTGCTTTTTCTATTTTAGAACTTATGTAAAGGGCATGTTTCTACCTTTTGGTGGGTGTCCTATTTAGGCATGTGATGTAAGGACATGTTTCCATCCTTCGATAGGTGTCCATTTATTTACTTTGTTTGGACATTGCTTTGATTTTAATATAATGATGCTTTCTTTTTATTGTGTGTAGTATGGATAATATTGTTATATTTAAGAATTTTATAATATTAAGACCTGTAAAGGAGGCCGGTTCCAATGAACCGGGCGTTATGGGGGTGCTGGGCCATTTCTCACCTTCCCCACATGTACCCAACTTTTTGAAGCCATTAAGGGGTTGGGGATTCCTTAGGAATCGAGTCATCCACCCCTTTCTTTTTCCCGGCCCGTCCGGGTGGCGACTCCATTTTTCTCAGGACTTAGGTCCGTGTTCTCTAACGCCCCGAGCCTAAACAGTGCCAAAGTCGCAAGAACCATTCCACCGGGAGTGGGGGCAAAAATCCCCACTCACAGTGGTGACTCCACTGGGGATAAGAGAAGTTGATTCCATTGGTCTTTATATTATTCTATTCTTTCTTATAATGATATTATCCATTGCATCATATTAGATTGCATTGTGTGCGTGAGTTAGGACGCCCATGTTACCCATGTTATGTTATGTGAGGAATACCATACTTTCACTCAAGGTATGGAAATCGAGCATGGCATAACCACTCATAGCCTCATACCATTTGGTATATACTTGCTATGAGAACCTAAGCCTTTTACCCAAAGACTAAAGCTCATGTAATTGGCCTAGTTACTTTCCTTAGATTTTGCCCCAAATGCATGTTGTTTGACTATGGTTAGTTTATCTTAGTCTAAATCATGGCTTATTTGGTTTGTTCTTTTCTTAATATGACCTAAGTATATTGTGAGCTCTAAATAAATTTTTCTCTAAATTCCAAAAGACCAAAGCTATTTTCAAAATTTTTCAAGTTGGTCTTTGGACATAAGACTTTTCTAAAAACAAATCAAAAATTCTTTGGCCCATGGCCCAAATACTAAGCCCAAAATCCATTTTTCTAAAATCTTTTACAATGGGCTTAGAAACAAAACTATTTTCACCCAACCATTTCTTACCAAGAGCTTGCAAAAATATTTAGGTCAATTATGAAATACCAAAAATCAATTGTGGGCCTAGTTTATGCTAAGAATAAATTAACCATGGGCTTGTTTTTGGCATGAACCATTAGTTACTCTTTTCAAGTGAGAAATCTATTTATAATAAACCTCTTAATTTCATTGTAATCCAACATAGCATAAAAGCTACTTTAGTTGGTTGAATGGATTAAAAACTAATTAATGGGAATTATCATGGATTGATTTCCATTTTCAAAAATATAACTATTGGTTGAAACATCCGAGGGAATTATTTGAAAGCAAGATACCCCATGTTGGTATTTTATTAACCATATACCTAGAAAAAAGGGACTTGCCATTCGTGTGTGGATGTTATAAGGTTGGGAGGAACGTCCTATTTATCCTTATTTGTTGATTGTTTGTGCATACATGCATACATTTGCATCTCATATCATTGATCCTTTCTGGCTCACAGCCCTGGATTATGATAGTTCTAAAGCTTATAACAATCCGTCCTATGCCGGAGATGAAGTATCTAGCAATGACTCAATCACTTGCTCACCTAAAACAATGGAGCCCGAACAAATTCAAAGGATGGTGGATGAGGCCCTCAATGCCAAGATGGAAGAAATCAAAGAGGCCCTAGCTGAGACCATAAAGAACCAATTGACTGCAATCTTAGAAAACCATATCGAGGCATCTGTTAGCATTAAGAAACCAAAGGACAAAGGGAAGACCAAAGTTAGTGAAGTGGTTTTTTATGATGAAAAGGTGATCATTGATGATGATGATGATTGGGCTCAATACTACCAAGAGGTTCAAGAAAAGAAGAAAGAACCGAAGGTTGTTGAGAAGGAAACTATTGAAAAGACTGAGACATCTGACATTGAAAAGATGATTGTGGATTTAGAAAAGAAATTTGAGAAGAAGCTGAAAATCGAAGAGATGTCTGAGATCGACAAACTATTTGAACAAGATGATGAGGTCCCTTATCAGTTCAAGATGCCTTCCTTTGCTAAGTACAATGGCACCGGAAATCCCCATCTTCATGTGAAGCAGTACATCACCGCCATGCAGTCTGCCTGACCTACTAAGGCTCAAACCCTAAGGTACTTTATGCTCTCATTGGACCCTGGTGTCCAAAATTGGTTCAATACCATAGATGAAGGAACACAAAAGAGTTGAGACTTGCTATACAAGGCCTTCATCCAATAATATGGATATAATGTTAAGTTAGAAGTTACCTTAATGGAAGTTGAGTCCATTAGGCAAAGGTCAAATGAGAATTTTGTGGACTATGTGAAGAGATGGAGAAACAAGGCTGCTTTGCTCAAGAAGAGACCCGATGAATCTGATCAAATAAGGATGATCGTGAGAGGTGTCTTGCCTAATCTCCATGAAAGGATGTCTCACACCCTTATAAGGGATTTCAAAGATCTTCTCCAAGCTGGTCTACAAATTGAAGAATGGGAAAGAGAGAAGAATCGCTTTTCAGCCAAAAGGAACGAGAAAGGGAGCTATCAACCTAACAATCAAAGCACACCAAAAGAAGTTGATGTTAATGTAACCGGTCAAGGAAATAAAAGACAATTCTCATATCTGGGGAAGCCTTTGTCTTGGGTCTTCGACAAGCTACAAAAGAAAGGGTTGTTACAACCGTTAGCTCCTCGACCTTTACATAATCCATTGCCACCAAAATTCAACGCCGAGGCCTTCTATCAATTTCATTAAATACGAGGACATGAAACAGATAAATGTGCTCATCTAAGGCATGAGATCCAAGACCTAATCGATAGTGGCAAGCTACCCAAGCCGGATAAGCCCAACACCAAAGATAATCCATTACCAAGGTCCAATAGAGTACCTCCACCGGCAACCTTCATGGTGGGAAAAGGATTGGAAGAAGATTTTGTTTTAACATCCTTTCAAGATGGGGATATTGAAGATATGAAAGAAAAAGAAGCTTAAACTCAATGAACTTTCCTTAGCTTGAATGTTGCTTTTCAATTTTACTTTCTTTAATTTGAACAATCTTGTTTTTTCAAATTTAAAGTTGCTTGAATAAATTACTTTCATTAAAATTTTTGTTGATCTTTGTTCATTTTGGTGCTCAACCAATGAGGAATCTAGCTTGATAATTCATGAATTAATATATTTATGAATCATGACTTGAATGACTTTACTTGGTAAGGGAATTGCTCAATATCATTGAGTTGTGTATGCTTACTTAGAGAGGGCTCCTGCATAATTATCTTTATCTAGGTCCTAGTCAGTCTTAGAACATGCTTTGACAAACTTTCGAGGTGAAATTGAACTCTGCTTATTTAAGGGAGAGATGATCTAGGCATTGTTTGGTTAGCCAACAACTAGTGTCCATCCAATTAAATATCAATCCCTAGTTGTCCCTTTGAGCCTTCATAAAATTTTAGCATTCTTTTCATTGGCATATAACCCCAACAACCTACCCTGAGCTATTGTGATACTTTTGACAAATCTTATGATCACTAAGATAAAGAAGAAAAAAGATCAAAGAAAGCAATGATTAGTCAAGACCATGAGGATAGTTGAAATTCTCAAGACCATAAAGATAGTTGAAGTTCTCAAGACCATAAGGATAGTGGATGTTCTCAAAACCATAAGGGTAGTTGAAGTTCTCCTAATATCTCCAATATATCAAGACAACATCAGAGTAACAAATGATTTATCCCAGTTAAAGAAGATTTATGTTACTCCACTCATCCATTATTGGAAGCCCAAGTTGGTACAAACAAGATGACTCTTTTAGAGCAAAAACAAAAAAAAAAGAAGAAAAGAAAAAAAGAAAGAAAAGAGGAAAAAAGAGAGAAAACCCAAAATGGTTCAAAAAGCCAACTGAGTTCTCTTTTACCTAAGACAACAAAAGGCTTCCATTGGGTTCATAAGGTTGATTTGATTTGAATTGGTCCAACCCAACTAAAGATTCAATCAAAATTGGAGAAAGACCATATAGTTCTTGAAAGTTCTGTACTTGACAGTCCTACAAGAAAGAAGGACAAAATGATAAAAGAAAGGGAAAAGTAAGAGAAATAAAGAAAAGGGAGAAGAAGAGAAGAAACGAGTTTGGGAACCAAACTTTTTATACGGGCAAAGACTGTTCTAATCAAGATCTAGACTAATGCCAAGAAGACAGAAAGAATTTGGAGTCTAGCAAGATTGCCTCCAAGCTGCCTAAAATTCAAACAAGAAATTTATAGTGTGAGGGTTTGTCCATTATGTCACACCAGCTCCAATCTTAAAATGGCCTTCACTTTAACCCATGTCCCTTATAGACCCCATTTCAAGCCTATCAAAGACCTGTTGATCTCTCTTGGTAGGTAGAGTCTATTAGTGGAGATAGTTTAAATAAGCATGCATATGAGATAGACAATATTTAAACTCAAATGAGAACCTTTGGCCAAGTAATGTGTATGTGCCTATCTGAAGTGCAACAATTCTTGCTTAAATAGAAATGATTCTCGAGTTTAGTATGGTAACTAGGGTTATCATGTTAAAGATATGTTAATTTGGAAAATCAAGTCCTGAGGTACATTGACATTGATTTGGCAAAGCCAACATTTGATTTCAAAATCAAAATTAAAAAAAAAAAAGTTTTGTCATACAAAGCCTTTAAGTTAAGGGAAGTATGTTGAACCTCCAAAGGACATATTGGGCAAAGGAAATAATTATTGGCAAGCTGCCAATTGACATGCTGAAACATAATTTGAAATGGATGCATCCCTGACTCTACTATTAGGGGTCTCCACCACTCATGTTCTCAACATCTAGAAGATAAAATCCACAAATGCAAAGCTTTCAATCATTCCAATGCAAGACTTGAACAAGCGTCAAAAGGGAACCAATGAGAACACTTCTGCTAATCACCTCGGTCTGTGAGTCGATGGAACAACTGTAAGTATTATTCATGCATATCATCCATACATGAGCATATCACATCGCACTTTCTTGTCTTGTGTTGTCTATTCCTTGTCAAAATGAACAGCAAGCAATCAAAAGAAGATATCAAATCAGGGGAGCATAGAAAGCCCATTGCTTGAGAAGGCTCTAATAATTCTGCAAAGAGAAGAAATGCATGCTTGTGCGAAGAACTAGACAAGAAAAATATCAATCAAAGCTTGCATGGAAAAAATCTTTGGTTTGAGCCTACACAGGGGGCAAAGTTTCTCCTTTTCAATTTTTTGAGTTTATATACCAAATATTTTCAAACTCACTTGCAAATATTTTGCCACGCAGGGGGGCAAGGAGAGAGTATAAGGTCCAATTAAATATAGCTGAATTTTTGCAAAAAGGAAGAACAAAAGAATAGAACATTAGAACTCTCAAAAGAATGAAGATGTAAAAGACAAAAGACCAATCCAACTAAAAGAGCTAAAGCAAGGGTAAAGACCCGACCTCCAATGGATAAAGACCCATGTTTTAAGGGTAAAGACCCAATTTCAAAGGATGAAGATCCATTTTAAAAGGTGAAGACCCGATCTCAAAGGATGAAGATCCATTTTTCAAGGATGAAGACCTGATCTCAAAGGATGAAGATCCATTTTGAGGGTGAAAAACCACAATGCATAGAATAATCGGAGCAGTCAATTTTCTCAAATGATAAAAGGTCATTCAAACTCAATCTTGGGTCCAAGCACCCATTCTCGGGTTCAAGTACCCAAATCAATTCAAGCTCGGGTCCAAGTACCCAATCTCAGGTCCAAGTACCCAAATCAAATTCAATCTGGGGTCCAAGTACCCAATCCTGGGTCCAAGTATCCCAAATCAAGTTTAGGATCGAGTATCCGAACCCAATTTAGGATTGAGTATCCAAATTCGATTTAAGATCGAGTATCCAAACCCAGGTTAAGATCGAGTATCCCAATCAAGTTTACGATCGAGTATCCCAATAAATTTTAGGATCGAGTATTCGAAATCAAGTTAGGATCGAGTATCCAAATCCAGTTTAGGATTGAGTATCCAAATCCAGTTTCGGATCGAGTATCTAAATCCAGTTAGGATAGAGTATCCCAATCAAGTTTAGGATCGAGTATCCCAATCCAAGTTAGGATCGAGTATCCGAATCCAAGTTAGGATCAAGTATCCAAATCAAGTTAGGATCAAGTATCCCAATCCAATTTAGGATCGAGTATCCAAATCAAGTCTAGGATCGAGTATCTGAATCCAAGTTAAGATCGAGTATCCAAATCCAATTAGGATCGAGTATCCAAATCCAGTTAGGATCGAGTATCCCAATCAAGTTTAGGATCGAGTATTCGAATCCAAGTTTAGGATTGAGTATCCAAGTCCAGTTAGGATAGAGTATCCAAATCTAATTACGATCGAGTATCCAAATCCAATTTAGGATTGAGTATCCAAATCTAGTTTCAGATCGAGTATCCAAATCCAGTTAGGATCGAGTATCCCAATCAAGTTTAGGATCGAGTATCCGAATCCAAGTTAGGATCGAATATCCAAATCAAGTTAGGATCGAGTATCCCAATCTAATTTAGGATCGAGTATCCAAATCAAGTTTAGGATCAAGTATCTGAATCCAAGTTAGGATCAAGTATCCAAATCCAATTAGGATTGAGTATCCAAATCCAGTTAGGATCGAGTATCTCAATCAAGTTTAGGATCGAGTATCCGAATCCAAGTTTAGGATCGATTATCCAAGTCCAGTTAGGATCGAGTATCCAAATCTAATTTAGGATTGAGTATCCAAATCCATTTTAGGATCAAGTATCCAAATCCAGTTACGATCGAGTATCCGAATCCAGTTTAGGATTGAGTATCCAAATTCAGATAGAATCGAGTATCCAAGTCTAGTTTAGGATCGAGTATCCAAATCTCTCGGGTCTAGAACCCAAAACCTGAAAAATTAAGTCTTATTGCTTTTCACTCTCTTTCACTAAGGTTTCAGATCATTCAAGCAGGTGGCAAACTGTAGACCCTTAATTTTTTACCCAATCCGGTCCAATATGTTTTATTTAGTCCAAAATGATTTTTGTTGTCTAATTGGTCCAAAATAATTTTTATTTAAATATTTTTTACTTTATTATCTAATTTTTATTAATAAAAAATAGAAATAAACAAATAAAAGACAAAAAAAATAAAAATAAAAATCGGAGACGGAAAAATCGACGACGAAAAAATCGTCGCGCGGGCCTGTGGGCACAGGCCCATGGGCTATTCGCCCTCAGGAAATTCCTGCGGGCGAAATAACTGTTCTATTTTGCTCGCAGGATTTTCTTGCGAACGAAATAGAATTTCTATTTCGCCCACAGGAAATTCCTAAGGGCGACGCGCCAACCCGCCTGAGGCAATTTTTTTTCGCCAGCGCATTTTTTCCTGCGGCAATATTTTTGGCAGTGCAATTTTTTCCGATGCAAATTTTTTGAAACCTAATTCAATTAGGTTTCGGTTTTCTTTTTTTATTAATATTACTTACCTTAACTAATTAGGAATAAACCACATCAAACCCTTATAAATAAGGACCAAAGGCAACCAAATTGAGGGTGGCAAAAAAATTGGCAGTAGCTTGGAAAATTGGAAACCAAATCAAGGAAGGAAAAGCAATAATTCAATTCAATTGATTTTTAAAAGAGCAGCAGCACAATTTAAAGAATTCAAAGGCAAAAAAGGCTTGTCTTTGGAGCTAGTTCATCCAAGAAGAATTGTTTTGGAGGAATCATTAAAAGAAGATATGTGTTAATTGATTTTCTTTAATTGTTTTTTTTTTTTACACAGTAGCTAAAACTAGGATTTTTGATTTTCAAAAGTTAAAATCTTAGAACTTTAATTTAGTTTTCCCAAGTCAAAAACACTAATACGTTACTTTATTTTCCAAAAAGACTTAAAATTGTTATTTTTTGCCTCTTCAAAGTCTCAAAATCCTAATTGAACATATTCTTCAACAAAACCAAAATTTGATTCTGTTTCTTTCAAAACTTTAAACTAGGTTCTATTTCATTAAAAAAAGCCTTAAACCCTAACTTTTTCTAAGCTTTAATCCTTTAAAACATTAATAAACCATAAATTTACAAATATTCTAAATTTACACAGTAGCTTGAAATCATCATTCAAAAAATCACAAATCAAAAGTATTTTAAAGTGTCTAAAATCATAGTTTCATGATTTCATCATTCAAACCTTAATTTGGTTAATCAAAGTGTCTTACCAACCTTTTAAAACATAAAACCCTAATCTATTTTAATTCCATAAAAAGTCACAGTAGCTATAATTGAACTTTTATTTGCTTTATTCAATTCCATACTTGATTATACTTTGATTTATCTCTTATGCTTTAATTTATTTAATTTCAATACTTGATTTATTTAATTTATCATGGATGGATGTTTATTTTATATTTAGCTTTGATGAATGATTTATTTATGATGAATGATTATTTACTTTTATCAATTAATTTAGATTTTCAAAAATTGTAAGAGGTATGTTTCCACTTGGTGGGTACCTCATTAGTTAAACATCATGTAATTTAATTTGCTTTTCTATTTTAGAACTTATATAAAGGGCATGTTTCTACCTTTTGGTGGGTGTCCTATTTAAGAATGTGATGTAAGGATATGTTTCCATCCTTGGATAGGTGTCCATTTATTTGCTTTGTTTGGACATTGCTTTGATTTTAATATAATGATACTTTCTTTTTATTGTGTGTAGTATGGATAATATTGTTATATTTAAGAATTTTATAATATTAAGACCTGTAAAGGAGGCCGGTTCCAATGAACCGGGCGTTGTGGGGGTGCTGGGCCATTTCTCACCTTCCCCACACGTACCCAACTTTTCAAACCCATTAGGGGGTTGGGGATTCCTTAGGAATCGAGTCATCCACCCCTTTCTTTTTTCCGGCCCATCCGGGTGGCGACTCCATTTTTCTCTGAACTTATATCCGTGTTCTCTAAGGCCCCGAGCCTAAACAGTGCCGAGAACCATTCTACCGGGAGTGAGGGCTAAAATTCCCGCTCACAGGGTTTATGCATTATTTAGGGTTTCTTAAATAAAATTAGGATTTTATAGGTTTTATGTTTAACAATTAGGGTTTTGTATTTACTGGATTAGTCAACTAAGAAATATTTAATGTGAAAGAAATAATATGGCTGCTGGATGTTTGAATTAAAGATTGGGTTTGAAATAAATTAGGATTTGAATCTAAAAAATGGATGTTTCAGATTTAGGGTTTCGAAAGTTGTATGAAACTAATATTAAAGTTTAGGGTTTAAGTAAATAAAATTAAAGATTATGAAAATAGGATTAAGAATTAGGTTTCTAGAAAGAATAGGCTACCATAAATTTTAGAAAAATAGAATTAATTATGATTTTGAGAAAACAGATTATTGTTTTGTGATTTTAGAAAAGTGCAATTAGGGTTTTAGGCTTTAAAATTTAGTTCAATGGGTATTAAGATATTAGGGTTTTTAAAAATAATTTTTAGGGTTTTAGATAGAAACTAGATGATAAATAGAACAATTTATCAATGTGTTTTAAATAAAAATTCATCTATTGTATGCTTAAACAATCGATCAAATTGAATAATGAGGCTACTGAAAATATAAAAAGTTAAAAGAAACTCAAACCTCCGTTGTTTGTCCCACCACAATTTTAATTCTGGTTGAACAATAACAAACATAGTGTGTGCTGCCTTTTATGGATTGTTTTCTTGTTTGCTCCCTCTTGATCCTTTAAGTCCGAGGTTATGAATAAATTGCCAAAAAGAATTTGAATACTTCTTAAATAAAATTTTGATCCAGAAGTCTCAATCCCCTTTTCTGTGTGTTTTAATGTGGTATTTATAGGTAATTAAAATAAAAAATCTAGTATGTTAAGGAAATTAAAAATTGTTTGGGAAATAAAATAAAAAATCAAGTAAAATAAGGTTTCGGCGAGAACTGTGCGCGGGCCTGGGAAAAAATGGCGTTGGGTGAGCTGAGAGCGAGCTACGGGCTGGGCGAGGGCAAAACTGGACGCAGGGCGCAGTTTCATCGCAGGTTTTACCTGCGGCGAGTTGGCCCTAGCCAATTCGTCACAAGCGATTCTGCCGTCGCCGATTTTTTATTTTTTATATAAAAATAAATAATAAATAATAAATATTTATAAATAAATGATAAATAAAATAAATAATAAATATTAAGTAAAATAAATAATAAATATTAAAATAAATAATTTATACTACAAAAATTATTTCATACTGTTTTAAAATTTTTGGACTGGATTGGATTAAAAATTAAGGGTCTACAATGTCTTTTTATATTTTCATTGTGAAGGAATAATTTTCCTTATTTATTAATACATATAGTGTTCTAAATAATTAATTTGGAATGATGAAAGTTTTAAAATAAAAAAAAATATGTGACATTATTGTATTATGTATATGTATTTTATACATACGGGGTGTATATATTATACGTGTATGTGATATAAGGGTATTACAATTTATTTGGTACCAGAGCCTATGTTTGAGGTTCTCGACCTAGGTGAATTTTTAGAGAGAGAAAATAAAATTTTAAATGTGAATTACCATAACATACATGCATTTGTATTGGTATTTTATCTGGTCCCTGATGTGGCAATTCTTTCTATAATTATAGACATTGGTTGTTATGGTATCTTGGGAGCATATTTCTGGTGAGGAAAGTGCCGAGAGTGTTGCTCCTAGTGAGGGAGATGTTAGATCTGCGGAGATTGCTGGAGAGGCATCAGTGTCAGTTGGACCAGTAGGATTGGGGATTTCACCAGTCTGGGTGCAACAGATGGTGAAGTTGCTCCATCAAACCCCAGTTCAGTAGCAGTAGCAGCCGCCACAAACTAGAAAGTATGACAAGTTGCAAAAGTATGGAGCTACAGATTTCTTTGGCACCATTGATCCAGCTGAGGCAGAGTAGTGATTAGACAGAGTTCATAGGGTTTTTAACCAGCTATAGGTCACTGCAGAAGAGAAGTTTGATTATGCTTTGTCTCTTCTGCATGGGGATACCTATGACTGGAGGAAGACTATATCCCATGGGATGGATGAACAACCGGTGTTGACCTATGTTGATTTTTTACAAAAATTTGAGAAGAAGTATACTCCCATAGAGTATAAAGATACTAAGAAGAAGGAATTTATTAGTCTAAAGCAAGAAGTGAAGACAGTTACAAAATATGAGAATGACTTCATCCAGTTGAGTAAGTACGCAGGGGATTTGTTGTCAAATGAGATAGACAGATGCAGGAGGTTTGAGGAGGGTCTGAGGCCATCTATCATGTATCTTGTGGCAGCCTCTCATTATGAGGATTTTTTTCAAGATGATTTTAGCTGCCAGGAATGTAGAGAAGGCATAGAGACTTGCAGCAGCTGCCAAAGCATGGAAGAGTAGAGTCAGGAGACCCCAGGCTGAGGCAGGGTATTTGTCTGGAAAGAGAGTTAGAGGGAGTTTTTCTCAAAGGTTTAGTGGGAGTCAAAGCAATCTGGCATATCATTTCAGCAGCAGAGATAGAGACATGCAACCTCGGTAGTTAGTACCCCGACCCCGGTTCCATAAAGATCTCCTCCACCTGTTTGTGCTCATTGTGGACGAACACATAGGGGTCTCTGTTGGGGGACCCATACACCAGCTTACTTTAAGTGTGGTTCCACATATCATTTTCTTAGGGATTGTCCAGTGCCACCTATAGATAGACAGACTGAGACAGTAGTTTCTAGACCAGTGACAGAGGGGGTCGTGGTGACAGAGATGGTGGTAGAGGTGGTGTGAGCGGGGATTTTCGTCCCCACTCCCGGTGGAATGGTTCTTATGACTTCGGCACTGTTTAGGCTCGGGGCCTTAGAGAACACGGACCTAAGTCCGGAGAAAATGGAGTCGCCACCCGGACGGGCCGGAAAAAAGAAAGGGGTGGATGACTCGATTCCTAAGGAATCCCCAACCCCTTAATGGGTTCGGAAAGTTGGGTACGTGTGGGGAAGGTGAGAAATGGCCCAGCACCCCCACAACGCCCGGTTCATTGGAACCGGCCTCCTTTACAGGTCTTAATATTATAAAATTCTTAAATATAACAATATTATCCATACTACACACAATAAAAAGAAAGCATCATTATATTAAAATCAAAGCAATGTCCAAACAAAACAAAACAAATAAATGGACACCCATCTAAGGATGGAAACATGTCCTTACATCACATGCCTAGATAGGACACCCACCAAAAGGTAGAAACATGCCCTTTACAAAGGTTCTAAAATAGAAAAGAAAATTAAATTACATGATGTTTAACTAATGAGGTACCCACCAAGTGGAAACATACCTCTTACAACTTTTGAAAGTCTAAATTGATTGATAAAAGTAAATAATCATCCATAATAAATAAATCATTCATTAAAAGTATTTAAATATCAATAAAATAAGCATCCATCCATGATAAATTAAATAAATCAATTATTGAAATTAAATAAATTATAGCATAAGAGATAAATCAAAGCAAAATCAAATATGGAATTGAATAAAGCAAATAAAAGTTCAATTATAGCTACTGTGAATTTTTATGGAGTTAAAATAGATTAGGGTTTTATGTTTTAAAAGGTTGGTAAGACACTTTGATTAACCAAATTGAGATTTGAATGATGAAATCAAGAAACTAGGGTTTTAGACACTTTAAAATACTTTTGATTTGTAGTTTTAAATGATGATTTTAAGCTACTGTATAATTTTAGCATATTTGTGTTTTTATGGTTTTTTATGTTTTAAAGGATTAAAGTTTAGAAAAGTTAGGGTTTAATGTTTTAAAAGGTTTAGGGTTTACTAATTTAGGTTTAAAAGTTGAATTAGGGTTTTATGCTTTAAAATTAGGGTTCTAGGGTGATTTGTTGAATTAGGGTTTAAAAAGACAATTTCATGATTTCATGAAGTTTTATGAATTTAAACACACGGATTGAAGTTTTTATAAGTAAAAAAGATGTTTTTGAAGACTTTTTGAATGAAATAGAACTTATTTGAAAATTTTGAAAGAAACAGAATCAAGTTTTGGTTTTGTTAAAGAATTTGTTCAATTAGGGTTTTGAGACTTTTGAAGAAGCAAAAAATAATAATTTTAAGTCTTTTTGAAAAATAAAGTAATATATTAGTGTTTTAATCTTGGAAAAATTAAATTACAGCTCTAAGATTTTTTATTTAAAAAACCCTAATTTCATAGGTTTGCTACTGTGAAAACATAAATCAAAAAGAATTTAACATACCTTCTTTTGTTGATTCCTCTAAAAACAATTCTTCTTGGATGAACTAGCTCCAAAGACAAGCCTTTGTTGCCTTTGAATTGCTTAATTCGTGCTGCTGCTGCTTTTAAAAATCACTTGAATTGAGTTTCCCTTTTCCTTCACTGATTTGGTTTCAAAAAATCAAGCTACTGCCTCTTTCTTCCTCTTTTCAATTTGGTTCTATTGGTCCTTATTTATAATGGTTTTAGGTTGTTTATTCCTAATTATACACAACAAGTAATATTAATAAAAAAAGAAATTAAAACCTAATTGGATTAGGTTTCAAAAAATTTGCGTCGAAAAATTTTAAGCTGGCGAAAACTGCGGCAGCCGAGCCCGTGGCTGGGGCCAATGGGCGTGCTAGCCCGCAGGAAAATCCTGCGAAAAGTTATTTTGCCCGCAGAAAATTCCTGCGGTGAAACGCCCACAGGCCTGTGGGTGAAGTGCTGGGCCTACGGGCGTGCCGCCCGCAGGAATTTCCTGCGGGCAAAACGCCCATGGGCCCGCACGACTGCTTTTCGCCGCCGATTTTTTTTTCAGCTCTGATTTTATTTTTTTTATTTTTATTTTTTTATTTTTATTTTTTATTAATAAAAATTATTTAACAAAAATTATTTTGGACCAATTAGACAACAAAAATCATTTTGGACTAAATAAAACATATTGGACCGGATTGGGTAAAAAATTAAGGGTCTACAGGTGGCAAACCTAGATTCAACCAAAAAGGGGGATCCACGACAAGGATAGTGGACCAGATCAGGTAGGATCATCATAGAGAGTATATGTGATGCAGAGACACGTAGATGCTTTGGATGTTGTGGTTAGTACATTTCTTTTATTTTGCATTCTTGTGCATACATTGATTAATCCTGGATCGACACATTTATACATCAGTTCATCCATTCTGCCTGTGGGTGATATGCATTTGAGTCATTAGAGTTTCATGTGTTGGTGACCAAACCTTTGGGGCATAGTGTGACAGTTAGCAAGAACACTGAGATAGTCTTGTCATTGTTCATGATAAGAAATTTCTCAGTGACCTAATTGAGATACCATTCAGGGAGTATGACTTGATTTTGGGTATGGATTGGTTATCTAGATGCGGAGTTGTAATAGGCTGTCCACAGAAACGGATTATTCTTATTCTTCTTCCTTCTTTCATTTATACGATAGGTTTTGGAAATTTTCATTTCATTTTCATTTTTTTAATCAATCAATGGTTGCCATTTGTCACTCTCTTATTGGCTACTAATCAAAACCATTTTCTATAGCATTTGGTTTTGATTTCCAACCTTCCCTTTTATTAATTATTTATTCTTGTAATCATTGGTCATCATAGCTTCTAATGACAATGTCTTTCATTCATCGTCTTCATCTTCCCATTCATACCTATTCATATAAAAATACACCACTATTTAGGTTTGGCTTTTGAAATCAAGATTGTGCTTTGTTTTCAAAGGAAATTATACTAAATACTATATTTTGAGTTTTATTTTCAATTTTACTACTATTAATTTTTTTTTTTTACTTTTTTTCTTTTTTACTTTATACTTTTTTAATTTTATCTCTTTTATGATTTATATTTTCAAAAATATGATTTTTAGGTTTTATCCCACTTCGTGACCAGATTCTAGAGAAGCTATTCATGACACTCCATCTTTATCCACGGACATGCATTTTTCTCTCTCTCTCTCTCTCTCATGGTTTTATATATAGTAAGTAAAAAAGAATGAAATATTTATAAATAATCAAATCAATTTTCTAAAAATTATGGTATATAAAAGCAAATTCATACTGAATTCATACTGTAATTTTTCTAAGTACATTCACAATAGCACTATGAAATTAGTTTCATCTATAATATTTTAAGGGTCACAATATGCAGTGGATCAAAGAAGGGAATAGATGATTTCACATTTTTTTAGTATTTTTGAAGTGATGGTAAGTGGTCTTATTTTGGTTTGTTTTGGAATTGTAAATTTATTATTATTATTATTATTATTATTATTATTATTATTATTATTATTATTATTATTATTATTATTATTATTATTATTATTTTGAATTCTAAGTAGGCAAGATGGTAGAATTTTGAGTTTAAGTTTCTTTTTCTTTTTCTTTTTCTTTCTAATGAATTGTGATTTTGATTTGCTAAAGTAGAGATTTGCTTTTAAAATAAATGCACATGACTAGTTCAATAAACTATTTCAAAGAAATAGTTTTTTTTTTATTTTTCAGTTTTTGCATCATATATATTATTATTTGGGTATAAACAAAATTATGAGTAAACAAAACCTTATTAAGAAATGAAATGTTTATACTTCTCTCAAAAATTCTATTATAAACCAAACAAAATCTTTAAAACAAAAAAAATGGTTGAATAAGCCAACAAAACTCAACTTAGTTAAAGTGACCAATCCACTTGATAATAATATATATGCAACATATATAATCATATAATAACTTATAATAGTTGTATGGTGATATTTTTTATTTAAATCACCTGATAGATGATGTCATATATAATATATCAACATATATCAATAAATATATAAAATAAATATGTAGGTATATGTCTAGATATATATGGATATATGTTGCAAAAAATAATAGTATATATTACATATATATGGGTATATATCAATATATATAAGTATATATCGATATATGTTAGTCTATGTTATATATTCTTTAACTAAAGAATAATAATATATGTGGGTATATGTCAGTATATGTAGATATATCAATATATAAATATTTTATTTATTTACTTATATGTGAGCATATGTTATATATAAATAGATATATGCAGATATATATTATATATAATTAGATATATGTAGGTATATGTTGCAAACATAGTCGATATATGTTACATATACTTTAACTAAAGCATAACAATATAAGCCTATATTTATTGCATATATTTTAACTAAAGAATAATGATATATCTAACGCCCTCTAACAATCCTCATAGAGAACTATCAGAAAATGCTACTCAATATACTAAATAATCTTACAACAATCCAATATCTAGTTCTAAATATATTATAATAGCATTCCAACTTCTAAAACCTTTGACAGAGTCTCCTTTGTAATATTCATTATCTAAATTTACATCTATAACATCCTCTAATAATTTTTATATAAACTTAATATAGAATGTCACTTAACATACTATCTATCTTGTAACCATTCAGAACACTTCATTTAAGAAATATTAATAACAGTTTGATCAAATTATCGATAAAGTTTCATTTGAAATTATTACTAAATAAAAATTTTCAAATATAAGATCATAGCCTATCACATAACATTCCATTTAATTTATTTTTCCAACATTCAATCCAACTCTAAAAACTCCAAATAAAATTAACTCCACTCATATGTTAAATATCTATTATAAACTTAATAGTTCACAATACAATATATATCAAATATGGGAAGAATTTAAGGTCATTAAGTCACTAAATAAAAATATTTTAACTATGCTTACAAATTTGTACAATGTTATAATATTATCAATTATACTAAATGTAACACCCCTATATCCAATGCACACACACTACAACCACAACAATGTAGCATAAGTGCACCAAACACAGGGATACTACGGTTTTCTTAACATTCAAAACCCTTTAAATTTGATACAATATCCTTATCATTATACATTATAGAGAAATAAATCATTTACTTATAAAACAAAACATATTAGTTGTATATATACATTTAAATATTACACAGCGGAAGTTATAAAATATGTACATATTTACATATTAAACATTTCTTTACAAAATATAAAGAAGTATACATGATTGGCAAGTATGCTCTGATCTTTAAGCTCCCAAAATGGATTCTTCAAGGTCTACTCTCACTGGGTCTTGATGAACTCTCGGGGTCAACTCTATTAACTCTATTACCTGCGCGATTAAACACTATCGCGCTAAGCCAACGGCTTAGTAAGATAAAGCATGCTAATGATATGACTTAGTGCAATGCAATGTCATTTCTCAATCCACATTATACATGTAACATCATATATGCAAAACTAGCAACATATTTTCACATTACATATCACATTTCAATATCTTTTCATATACCTCATTAGTATTCATTTAACCATTCATAATCAACACTAAACAAAGACAAGCATGGGCCCAAGACACACTAATATGCCATTCAATTTTCAGAGTTAATGCTTTGGTTTTGTTATCACATTTATCATTATCATGTACCCAACTAGGCTTCAAGGATTAAGTTCAACCAAGCTTCAAGGGGAGCAAAGCATGCTAAGCTTCTACCCAACTTGGCTTCAAGAACTAATCCAACCTAGCTTCAAGGGTGGTAACATCTCAATTAGGCTTCAAGGATTCAATCCAACCTAACTTCAAGAGATTGTTACACTTATTAGGCATGCCACCAACAACCAACTCTGAAAATGGAATAACACATTAGCCACACAATTCATTTATCATTTTCATTCTCAATTCTCAACAACATTTAGGCAAACATGCCTTATTTCATTACAATCCTCATAGCCAATCACAATGGCCTCATATATCATTTAAATCATCATAATCAATCACAAGTCACATTACATTATCATATAAGCAACATGCTTTACATCCTTTACTTACTTCAAATAAAACAGAACAGAACGATTATAGCGGTCGCACCAGGCTAAGTCGCGACCGTCCTCCACAATCAAAAGATGAAACTTTAACACAGTAGGTTTCGCGGTCAGAAGTTCGGTCTAAGTCGCGACCGCACTTCACAATCAAAGATGAAACCTTATCACAGTAGGTTTCGCGGTCAGAAGTTCGGTCTAAGTCGCGACTGCACTTCAATAATAGCGACCGTCCCAAATTACGTGTCTCATGCATAAACCCTAAATTTAACAAACTTTATTTTGTTTAACTTCAAACACATTATACACAACATAACCTCATTCAAATGGACACAATCAACATCCTCAACACTTATTTACATCTTCCAAACACATTAATAACATATTTGATACCACAACACAATTACAACCAACACAAAGATCAACAAAAATAATCAATCAAAAATAACATAAATAACTCTTACCAATTCAAAACCCTAACTCAAACTCAACACAATCACTTCCAACACCTTCACCTGCTCAACTTCTCATCTATCAAGCAATATCAATACTTAAAATCACACCATAAGCAATTGAATCATATCATCATCAAACCACAACTCAACTCAAGCATAACTTCAAAATAACAAGGGTAAACAAGAGAAAACTTACCTTAAATTAAAACACTTCTTGAATCAACACTTGATCACTTCAATCTTCCTACAATTGGAGCTTACTCTTCAAAGTCTTCTCTTTGCCTCTTTGCTTTCCCTTTGTCTACGAGAAAACAGCCAAAAATGGAGAAGAAGAAGAAAATACATGGAGGAAATAAAGTCAACTCCACTTTAAATCTCCACCAAGAGATTTTATCTAAACAATTACCAAAATGCCCTCAATCATATAACTAACCTTTTGTCTCATCTAAGCCCTTATATGTAATTACACAATCCACAAAAATATCTTCTCTTGCATTGACTCTATTTCTCTTTGACCATTTTATATGTTATATATATCATCATATACACAACATATAAACTTGTCTCTAAACCCTAAATTTCCCCAAAACACATATACATAAACTTTTCTTTTCTCAATTTAAACCAACAACAACAACAATAACCACAACAACAACCACATACAAAACTTCTAAGGCCTGCATAGGGATATTACACTAAACAATACATCAATTCTATAAACAAACTATATATCTATGAATAATTCATTGTAGTACTATTAGCTCTGAACATCTTCACTATAAATCATTAACTTTCTTTATTCCATTATACCTGCATGTCATAAACATTCTAACACGTTAAGCCAATAGCTTAGTGGTGCTTATATAAATATAATTTACCACTTAATATTAAAGAAAATATTTATAAAATTATAGTAATAAAACTCAATATTAATAAAACATTTCAATAAATCAAGTATTAGCAATAACAAACTAACACTATATTTTGATTATACAAAATAATAATGTTAACTTTATAAAATCAATCAGACTACACCACACTTTCAGTATTGCAACTTAACTCTTATTAAGCTATTTCATTTAAGACTTGCTTTTGCATATGTTAACATTACTCTTATTACACTTAATGTGTTATTCAATAGGTCTCACTTCTCAAATTTATATATAGGACATATAAGTTCAATTTTATAATTTTAGCACTTTGATTTAGTACCACAGTTTGGTACGTTTTGTTTTAATCACCACTATATGCACTTTTAATTATTATAACACTTAGAAAATTATTGATTAATTCAATATTTTGAACATAACCATTTCATTCAGTACTTTATCAATTTCATTCAAAGTGTTATTTTATACATTATCAATCACTTTCACATTGAAACACATTAAGTCAATTTTAAATAATTGACTTATAATATTGTTTCATATTTCTTTCAACATTTAAAATATCAAATTCACATATCTCTTCTAGCCCTCATATACTGAGCTATAAATTCTAGATTTGGATAGCAGGTTACTGATGGTAAATAAATGTCCACTGTAATTATATGGCCAAAGGCCCACTATAAAAAAAGGGACCAAAGGTCCTCTATGATGCAAAGTATCCACTGATGACTTAGATGTCAATGTCACTGGGACATAAAAGTGTCCTCTATGGCACAGAGTGCCAATGTCAAAGTCTACTCTCTAGCTAGCCATTCAACCCAGAAACTAGATTTAATACCAGTATAATCGGGCTACATATATATATTTCACCATTTCACGTGAATTCTTTAATTATAATATGTATTATTATAAAACACTTTTTCTTTACTTTGTTCATTTATCACTATAAAGTTATAGGTTATAATCATTTATGAACAATTATTTGAAACACATTATCACATAAATAACCATATGTATTTACATAACACTTGTACCCAATTAATTTAGCTAATCTTGTCTATTTCTCAGTTATTATCTTTCAATTTCAGTTTAAGATTTGTAAACATATATATAATGTATGCACTACATTTAACAAACTCACATATATCGATATATATATTTATATATGTATAGATACATTTCACTAGCAATGCAACTCCATATTATAAACTTTTTCTAATTTCTTGAAATATAATGAGTTCTTTCTTTAATATCAATATATATATATATATATCACTAACTTGACCCTTAAGATATCATTTCACTAGAAAGTTATTTTCGAACCTCACTAGATTCTTTTCTTTTTATATTATCTTCCTTTCTTTCTGTTATCATTAATCAGTATTTATCAATTCCTAACATTTCTACATACACTCTATGACTTGTCTTCATTCATTAAATAATATTACAATTAAGTATATGATGAATATACAATATGTATATTTTATATTCTTATTTCCATCACTCAATCACTTCTTATAGATATTTCTTACTTTCCTTGTCTCGTTATCCACACCATTTGGAACATCAGCGATTTATTAATTTATATAATTTAACTCTCCAAATACTTCAGTATATAATCAATGAATTGTCTTAAATTACCAAATGATATTGCTATCAATTATACACAAGTTATATGACTTGTATACTTTTACCACACGAATTTCTATAGATAAACTAATCACTTTATTCTTCTCTTAAATTTCCTTAACTCGCTCTCTGAATTATAAAATCCACTATTCTTATATCCTTCTTCATATATTATTTCTCAAATCATTTTATCCTCTTAGATATGTATTATAAAATTCACTAATCTCATACAATTATCTTTTAATCTTTCACTAACTATTAACAGCACTTGTCTTGATTAACAAAGGACATATATTAATTTCCTCTTATAAATTTCACTTACTAAGCCAAATAATTAATATCAACCTCTCTCCAATTACACAACTCCATTTGAGCCTTGATTATCAATCAATAACACTTTCATTCCTCAGACCATTTATCATCGTATTTTTGCATAGTTTAACCATATAACTATATAAACACTTTGCACATAGCTTACTTAACTCAAAGTTTTCCTTTAGTGGATTAACCATTTAGTTCCACATATACCTTTAATTAATAAACAATTGGTTCATCATTCCAATTTCCTAAATAGTATACTTTAGATAGCCATTTGGCTACTAAAGACAAATCATTTCCAACTCAAATATTTAACACTTCAATAAACCAATAAACCTAAGTATTATAAACATAACCTTGCTTTCAAGATATCAAATCCTTTAACTCTAAAATCTTCCAAACCTTATACTTTCTAAACCCATCTTCTATTAGAAACATATTTGCTTAACACTTTATAAATAATCACTTTCCTCTAATCTTTACACTCTTTATCCAATCTTAACTTTCCACATTTAACATTGTATATACTTAACACACACTTGTAATTTTTTTATTATTTTTCAAATTTATAACACATATACATGAATTCTCAACATAAGGGTAAGAAATATATACTTGTCACTTTCCTCATATCACGTTCATTTATCATAAAATAAAAGGCAAAAATATTACCCAAGCACCCCACGGTCGTGGCAACTCAGCCCCACGCCCATGGGATACTAAATAAGGTTGTCAAACACATTTGGACACCCCCGCAGTAGTGGAACTCAAGGGCCATGCCCATGGCATATAAAATAACATTGTTTCTTCAAAAATTTTCCAGAAAATAGATTCGATCTAAGGCCTACGATCGTGGCACGCCCATAGCATCCTAAAATTATATAATTTGTACATTAAACTCCATAAAACATAAACATATTCAAGATCCATGATAAAAATGAATCAAAATTAAATTTTTAACATAAAAAGAGTCTATATCAAATACTTTAAGAAATAACTTATTTTGATGACTCAATCAACTAATTCAAATATTTAAACTCAAAGAAATTCAAATATTTGCAAAATAAATTGTATAAACATATACTTCTTTCAAAATCCCTCTCCCTCTCTCTTTTCCCTCTTTTTCTTTGATCATTTATGGATAATCTTGTCTTTCTTAATGGATTCTCTCAAAATCTTGTAACTAAATATGATTTTCCCTTGATTCTTGCCCAATTTGATGAAAGGAAGAAGAAGAATAAAGTTTAATGGTGGTGATGATGGTTGGCATGGAGAATGGAAGAAGATGGGAGAACATTCCACACACATACACATGTATATATATAATAAGTTTAATCAAGTAAGGGCAATCTTATTTTAACTATGGTGCACTCTCTCTCTTAACCTTTGATTCTAATCCAATTTTTAATCCAATAAAGCCATAAAAATAATTTCTTTAATTAATTTAAAGTCTTACTATCCACTTTTCACACCCTAATTCAATAATATTTAAATCTAGAATCACAAGGGCATTTTCATAAATTTTTATCACTTTATCTGCAACATCGATTTCATCCGAATCTAAAGTAAATTCTCAACTTTCTAAGTTATTTCCATCACTATTCACAATCTATTATCAATATTTATCAAAAAATCACTGTTTAAAATTTCAACCATTACAACATCAACCTGAATCCACCTGCAAAAAAAATAAAATAAATAAATAACACATATCTTCAGTTCAATCAAATTCAACTCTAATTTCTCCAAATAATCAACAATCAATCACAATCCAAGTCCAATGTCATATACTATATCAACCTGTATATAAAAATATATATATTGTACTATACATTCTCCGCAATAAATCATTATAATGCAAATAAAAGTTCCAAAATAAATAAAAATTTCAATCGGCACTTATAACTTTTACAATCTATAATCTTAACCAATAATTACACAGTTGTCATTTACACCATAATACCACTATGAAATCTATGAGAACATATTTAATACAATAACTTTACAAAAGACATCATCCGTTTTGCAGTTGATCTTTGAAATCCTAAATCTTCAATTGATAAGTCTCCTCTGGTCCGTCTGATCAATGTGCAAGAAAAAATTTAATACGCTAAGCATAAAGCTTAGTGGTGATTGTATAAGCTTAATTTGTTATTTAATATCACAAGTAAAATGCTACACTAATAAATTTAACATATATAATTATTACACTAGCAATTGTTTTATTATTTTTTTAATATAGCACTAATTTTCAAATAACATTATCATTTCTTTTTAATTGGATACAAACTTATCAATAATTATGTTTAAATAGTAATGATTCAGTTGAAAATCACTTATTTATCTTGTCACGTTAATATCATTACTTAAATACTTAATTATTACATTCATATAAATTAATACAATGATTATTGTCTAATACAATAAATTTATTATTTCATGTCAACTATATTTAAAGTTTAATAATTATATAATTTTTCACTTCTAATCAATATATCAATTCACGGTTCATCATTTATACCATAACAATATTGTAATACACTAAATTACAATATATTGTTAGCTAAACTTTTCATAGATTTCACTTAACATTCAATAATTTTTCTTCTATCCCTTATAAGCAACTTCATGCTTGAAATATCTTTATATACATGCTAAATTATATTTTCACCTCTACACATGTGTTTTAATACATATCAACATCACATCATCACTTAAACTTATATTATCATATATTAATTACATATTTATTTTGCATGTAACATCAAGATAACATTTTTTTTACATCTTATATCTCACTTTATTCATGCATGGAATGATTATTATGCATTTATGTACTTACATTTTAGTAATTTCCATTTATTTAAATAAATTTTACTTATTTCAGCAAATTTCACTTATTTCAATAAATTTTATTTATTTCATTAGATATTACTTATTTCAATAAATTTCACTTGCTTCAATTGCCCTCATATACTGATTTTTAAATTCTAGACTTGGATAACGGGTTCAGTAATTGAAAGTAAATGCCCAGCAATAGAGTTTAAGATAAGAAGAGAAAACTCAATATAAGCTCTGCAGTACTTATGCCTACGTACAGTCAATCAGACTAGTGGCCCTGTAACAATAGTGACAAAGTGTTTAGTAGTGGCATTGTGCACCCAATAATAGACATTTATCCTCTAACTAGTCATTCAATCCGATAACTAGGTTTATCACCCGTATAATTCGGGCAATTCATTTATTTCTCAATTTCAGTCAATTTTACAATTGATAATAGTATTTTTGCTTAAAACAATTATTTAAAATAATAATCCATTTTCTCATTAATAAAATGACACTCAAACTTTAACAATTTAATTTAAAAAAATTTCAATTAAACCTAATATATTTTCATAAATTGTCTTTAAATCATTTACCAATCAATTTATTATACATGTATGTTTTGAAATTTTATGCGTACAAGATTAATTTCAATCAAATGTCACAAATAAAATAACACCATAAATTACTCAATACACATAAGATTATCATTGTATTCATATTATATCATCATATTTTATATTACCATATTTACATCATATAAAAAAATCAATTATATTTAGTCTTAATACATCAATTGCCCTCTGAACTTGGCCGCATTAGTTATTTTGCCCCATGTACTTATACATTTTTCCGTTTTCTTCATGTACTTATCTATTTTATTCAAATAGACACTTATATAATAACATATTGATTACTTTGCCTCTTATACTTATCTATTTGATATCCAATAGACACCTAGATAAAAATAGTACTGCAGGTGCATATAAATATCTATTTGATATAAAATATACAAGTATAAGGGATAAAATAACCAATATGTGATTATATAAATTTCTATTAAAATAAAATAGACAAGCACATGTATCAATTTGGCAAATACATAAGTACAATGGGAAAAATGGCTAAAACTGCTAAGTTTGGAGGGCAATTGATATATTATGCCTTATTTTATTATATAAAAGCATCATCATATACATGTCTTATTTGCATGTATCTCAAACATAAAAATAGTATTTTATATCTTATTGTACACTTTTTCTAATATAAACGAATACTTCCAATCGATATCACACATATAAAAATAATACTATACACTCTCAATATATCACTTGCATGTATTAGACATGTAATGACTAATATAAATTAGCTAACTTTATTCATATAGCAATTTTTATCTTTTTAAGCTCATATTTCACATTTTACTTTTGATAATTAAGTTCCAAATAGGCACTCTAGTTTCCCTTAATTAAGTCTTTCCAAATATATAAGTTTTACAAATTATCATCATCATTCTAAAAGTGTATATTTCGTGTATATACTATATAGACCTTATGTATATTTTCTCTTTAAAACTATCTTCTTCTCAAATTTATAATTATACTACTTGTTTTTCTCTAATTACTTGACAAACAATAATAATTTTATTTTTCAAACACATCCACAATTAATATATAAATTATCTTAAATCACCAAGTAGTATTATTGTCAGATATATAGTAGGTATACAATTTATATATCTAAACATTAGTTACTAAATTTAGCTACTATCACTCATTTGATTCTTCATTTCTTTATCTCGCTAATTAATATATGCTCACACTTTAATAATTGAAATAAATAAATTTCATTTTAATTGATTCCAAATAAACATAATAATTAATCTTTAATTATTAATTATGTTATAAATATTTATTTTATTCCAAAATCCTAAAATCTCTCATAACCTTAAAATTCAATACTTGGATAATTCAATAATTCTTTTGAAGATAATTTAAAGTTAAAAACGGCACAAACATACTTAGTTCCAGTCTCAATTAGATCTATAATCTATTTCTTTCATAAAGGGGTTCCATAATTCAACTCGTCCCAATTTATTTCATATTAAATTACTTTCACAAGATAATCAATAAACAAATAATTAATCCATGATCAATTATTTTCACTAATCAATCCTTAGCCAATTATTATTGTAATTAATCAATTATTTTCACAATTTAAACTATAATCAATTATTTTCATAAACTAATCCATAATCAATTACTATAATAGTTTTTCTATAATCAATTACTTTTGCAAATTAATCTAAAGTCAATTCTTTTCACAAATTAGTTCATAATCAATTATTATCACAAATTAGTCTATAATCAATTGTTATTACAAATAATCAATTATTTTCACAATTATAAAGTCAATTTTTGCTAGAAACATTTCTTAAAAAGAAACTTTTTTCCTTATCAATCAATTGTTTCTCAAACTTTAACAATACATTTAAGTAAACTCTCCTTTAATTAAAACTATACATATTATTTCATTTTAAAATATATTCATCAAATATACTACAAGTAATTACTTTTCTTTCATAACCCTAAACTTTCCAAAATCCTAATTTATTCCACAGCCCTAAATCAACACATAATTAACTCAATAGTCGATTTAAACACAATTTCATTTAAAAATCAATAAATATACTATTTATGTATTGTAAAAATAACTTTATTCTCAAGAAATAAAGTTCCATAATCATCATCATCAGAAAATCATTCATTATATAAATTCTTACGCAAATAACTATACATTATCAAATCACAATCATTTTTAATTAATTAAAATCAAGATTATTTCATTTAATAGCAAAATAAATATTATACAAGCACAAACCTTATTCAAAGTATCTTTTTGTCCCTCTTCCACTAAATCCTTTGGTTTGATAATGATTTTCTTGAGAAATCCCACATGAACCAACTATTTCTCATCAAAACCCTAATTTGTTTCAAAAGTTTCCTTGATTTTTAAGTGAAATTTGGAAGAAGAAGAAGAAGAAAGAAGAAGATGGAGATGGGAGGTTTGGCCAAAAATGATGGAAGAAAGTGGTAGATTGCAGAAATTTGGCTTCTTTTATAATATCTAGGGTTTTTATCCCATACTTTGCACATAACTTTGCTTCGGTAATCTATTTTCTTTAATTATCCCTTAGTTTAATTTTTAACTCCATAAAATTATAAAAATTATTACTTTAACTATTTTTAAAGCTCCATTATCCACATTTCATATCTCAATTACAGTAGAATTTTATTTTATGGTCACAAAGGCATTTTTATAATTTTCTGACCACTTTAAAATCATTTTCAAAAATGCCGATTAAATATATATCTAAATTTAATTTTTCTCTTTTTAAGGCTTATCCAACCTTATTTCCACTAATTTCAAATCCTCGAATGACACTTAACCTCGTACATAGTCTAGTATATACTTATATATACACATAATACAGAAAATCATTGCTTTACATTTCTAGCCATTACAATATATGTCAGTATATATCAGTATATAAGGATATATATCGATATATATTACATATAACTGATATATATGTAATATCCCAAAGTATACCCTAAAAGTTTTGGAATAATTGTTGTTGTATTTGGATTTAATATATGTGTTTAATTGGAAAGAGAAAAGAAGTGAAGAGAGAGTGTATATGTTGTATATATAGTGATATATACAACATCTACAAGTCAAATGTGGAAGTCAAAAGATGATGATTTAAATGATTTTAATTAATTAATGGGAAATGGGAAAATAAGTGAGTGGAAGAAGATATTTATTTTTATAATTAATGGAATTAATTAAAAAAGGAAATTAAAATAAGTGGAAGAGAGGAAGTTGATTATTTTATTATTAAATACTTGGTGGAGTTTTAAAGGAGGTTTGAGTGGAGATAAATGTTTGACTTTGCTTCTTTTCTTCTTCATTTTCTTCTTCTTTTCCTTTCTTGGCCAGGCACCACTAAGACAAGAGAGCAAGAGAGAGTTTTGTGTTCCAAGCTCAAAATTGAAAGAAGATTCAAGTGATCAAGTTGGAAATTTAAGAGTTTCTTCATCTTTGGTAAGTTTCCTCTTGATTCCTTAGTTTTCTTTTAAGTTGTGTTTGAGTTTGTTGGTTGATTGTTAATGGTTTGTGAATATGTTTGATTATGATGTATTTGATAGTGTTTGGTTCAATTGATATTGGATTGTGGGGTTGGATTGAAGGAAAGAGTAAGTTTGTTGGAAGAGAAAGTGTTGTGGTTGTGTTTTGGGTTTGTGGTGATGATTATGATTTGTGTTTGGTGTATGTTTTGACTTGTTTTGGTGTTTTTGCAAGTTTGTTATGGTTTTTAGGTGTGTTTAGTTAAGTTTGTTTGAAGTGGATAATGGTGGAAGTAAGAGGTTTGTTGGATATGTTGTTGTTGTTGCCGGAATTTGCATTTTTGGCCTGACACGCCCATGAGCACGGCCAGGTCTTTAGGCGTGTCAATGGTTCTATTTTCTGGATGGGTGACATGAGCAGTGACATGCCCATGTCACTGAGCATGTCATAGCTACTGTGTTGATGGAGGATTGACACGGCCATGAACACGTCCGTGTTGTTGGACGTGTCAATGCTTCTGTGGGACAGAATGTATTACACGTTCAGTGACACGCCCGTGGTTCTGAGCGTGTCAAAGCTTCTGTGTTGTGAGTTTAGGGCACGGTCAGGGACACGCCCGTGTTGTTGAGCGTGTCATGTGTAGAGTTTGCCCTAGTTGATTCTTAACCTTATTATCTCATGTGTATCTCTAAGTGAGTGTGTATGATCACCTTTGGTTTAGATTTTGAAGAGAGTTGAGTTGCCATAATCCAAGTGTTGAAGGATCCTTGGAAGAGGAGTTTGGCGTGGGGTGAGTTGCTCTTGAGGTAAGTACAAACCATACATTATTGCATATATTATATGATCAAATGTGTTAAGTAACTTATTGCATTGTTGATGCATATGAATAATGTTATGTTTTGGCATAATGTGAACTTGGTGGAGTGTATCTTGAAGATTTTAAATATATATAATGATATGATTGAATATGAAATGTGAAAGCTATGATAATCATTCAAAATGTATGTTCAATGCAATTGATTATGAATACTTTAATGATGAATTGCCTTAATGTGAATTGAGATATGATGTGACATGAAGCCATTGTGGTTGGCTATGATAATGTAAATGAAATAATTGGGGCATGGTTGCCTATTTGATTATGGAATATGAAATGAGAAATGAAATGAGAAATGAATTGAGAAAGAGATTGATAAAGAGATAAATGAAATAATTGTGTGATTAATATGTTATTCAATTTTCAGAGTTCTGAGTTTGGCGGCATGCCTATGAATCACTGGATAGGTGAAAAGACCGGGTCGTAAGCCGATTCCAGTTGAAAAATGTGAAATATGTGAAATATGATGTTTTGGGGGTGAAAAGACTGGGTCGTAAGCCTCAAAAACAGTAACAGTCTAGCCGGGTTGAGGATCTCCTCGGGTCTATCTGGGTTGAGGTCCAAGAGACTGGGTCTGTTACACTATCCATGGATAGAGATATATATATATCGCCTATGGGCTTGATGATTGTGATTATAGACCAAAGCAGTAACTCTGAACTTTGAATAACATATTAGTGTCTTTTGGGCCCATGCTTGTCTTTGTTTAAATGTGATATTCTTATATATTGTTTATAATGTTTGAACATATGATATTGGCATTGCATTGAAACATATTATCATTGTGGTTTGTACCACTAAGCCCATGGCTTAGCGCGATTATGGTTCATCGCGCAGGTGACAGAGTAGAACCGGAGAGTTCCTCTATGCCAAGTCAAGTTTAGATTCTGAAGTGTGGATAGTGGGCTTAAAGATCAAAGACTGACTGCCAAATATGTATAAACTTTATATTTTGTAAAATTTGTTTTTGATGAATTTGTATTTGTAAATATAACTATATTTTCCGTTGCGTTTTAAATGAATGTTTTATTTATTGTGTTTAAGTTTATGTATATTTTGTAGAAAGAAGTGAGTCGTTTGTTTAGTAAACCATGGCATTTCTATATTCAGTATACGTATATTACGATCGTATTAGCATGCTGTGTACGTATACGGGGTATAGGGGTGTTACAATTGTTTTGGTATCAGAGCCTAGGTTTGAGATTCTCAACCTAGGTCAATTGTAAGAAAAAGAAAATTTTCATTTTTAAAATGTGATTTTTGAATAAGATACATGTTTTGGAATTGGCAGTCTCTGATCTTTAATGAGGTATATTCTGCTGTGTTTGCAGATAGAGGTAGTGATGGCGTCTCAGTCACGTCAGTCCGTAGAAGGTAGTGCTGAGAGTGTAGCTCCTAAAGAGGGTAGAGATGGAGCTAGGGTTGATAGAGTTAGTGAGGCCCCTGCTCCTGTGCCAGGGAGATCAGCTGCTGATGAGGTTCCGCCGGGTTGTTTACGGCATATGGTAGAATTGTTAAGGAGAGCCCCGTACAGCAGCCACCACCGCCACCACAGCCTCAAGTGCCGGTGAGACATTATGATAAATTGAGGAAGTATGGAGCTGAGAATTTCTTGGGTACTACAGATCCTGCAGTAGCTGAGCAGTGGTTGGATAGAGTGCAAAGGGTATTTATCTAGATGCAAGCTACTCTTGATGAGAAATTTGATTATGCTAGATCCCTTCTTCAGAAAGATGCTTATGATTGGTGGAAGACGGTTCCTCATGCCATGGATGATCCACCAACTTTGTATTATGGTGATTTCCTGAGGGAGTTTAAGCAGAAATATACTCCGAGGGATTATAAGGATGTTAAGAAGATGGAATTTCTGAATTTGAAACAAGATAACCAGACAGTGACAGAGTATGAGATAGAGTTCATCCGGTTGAGTCACTATGCCGGTGGGATTATTTTCGATGAGATTGACCGGTGCAGAAGGTTTGAGGAGGGGTTGAGGCCCTCTATTATGTGCATTGTTGCTGGTTCTCGATACCAGGATTTTTCTCAATTGGTTGCAGCAGCCAGAAGTGTTGAGAGAGCACAGGGCATAGCAGCAGCTGCTACCGAGGAAGAGACCAGAGTTAGGAGACCCCAGTTTGAGGCAGGGTCTTCATCTATGAAAGAAGGCAAAGGAAGTTTTATTCCAAGAGTCAGTAGAAGCCAGAGGCAGTCTGGTAGGTCAGTTCAATATTAGAGACAGAGACCGAGACCTACAGTTTCTATAGTGAGTGCTCCGACTCCAGTGGTTCAGAGATATACTCCACCTGTATGTGCCCCTTGTGGTAGGATACATGGGGGTGTTTGTTGGAAGATTGGTGGATCAGCTGTGTGTTTCAGATGTGGATCGCCTGACCATTTCATTAGATAGTGTCCTGAGCCACAGGATGATAGACAGACTGATACTGCAGCTTCTCAACCCAGTGTCAGCAGAGGTGGTCGAGGGGGCAAAGGTTTCAGTAGAGGTGGTAGACCTGGGTTTAGTCAGAGAGGAGGATCTTCATCCAGAGGCAGTAGGCCAGATGAGGCCGGATCTTCTCAAAGAGTATATGTGATGCAGAGGCAGCCGGATGCTTCAGCAGTTATAGCGGGTACATTTTCTTTATTTGATACTTCAGTTCTTGCTTTGATTGATCCAAGATCCACTCATTCATACATAAGTGCATCTATCTCGCCTGTGTCTGAGTTGCATTCAGAA
This sequence comes from Garcia nutans, assembly GCA_947685225.1. Taxonomy (NCBI): domain Eukaryota; kingdom Viridiplantae; phylum Streptophyta; class Magnoliopsida; order Malpighiales; family Euphorbiaceae; genus Garcia; species Garcia nutans. The sequence continues at coordinate 27,712,478 of CANTUV010000044.1, forward strand.
TCCATAGGATTTGATGTGTTGGTGACAAATCCTTTAGGGCATAGTGTGGTAGTTAGCAAGGTGCGTCGGGATAGTGCAGTTGTGGTGCAAGGAGAGGAATTTTTGGGAGATTTGATTGAAATGCCTTTTAAGGAGTATGATTTGATCTTAGGAATGGATTGGTTGTCTAAGCATGGAGCTGTGGTAGATTGTCAAAAGAAATGTGTTACTTTGAGAACCGGTGATGGTAGAAGTGTGATAATGAGCAGAGACAACTTGCATCCTTATTTGTTTCAGCTGTTACAGCTAGAAAGTTTATTAGAAAAGGGTGTGATGCTTATCTTGCTCATGTTGTGGATACCAGAGTAGTGGGTTCTCAACTTAATAGTATACCCACAGTTGCGAAATTTCCAGATGTGTTTCCTAAGGAGTTACCAGGGTTACCTCCTGAGAGAGAGGTGGAGTTTGGTATTGAATTGTTGCCTGGTACCACTCCCATCTCTATTACTCCTTATCGAATGGCACCTGCTGAGTTGAGAGAGTTGAAGGTGCAGTTGCAAGAGTTGTTGGATAAAGGGTTTATTCGCCCTAGTGTTTCTCCGTGGGGAGCTCCTGTTTTGTTTGTAAAGAAGAAGGATGGTACTTTGAGGTTGTGCATAGATTATAGGCAATTGAACAAAGTGACTATTAAGAATAAGTATCCTTTGCCTCGAATAGATGATCTCTTTGATCAATTGAAGGAAGCAGCAGTGTTTTCCAAGATTGATTTGAGATCAGGGTACCATCAGTTGAGAGTCAGAGTTGAAGATGTTTCTAAGACAGCTTTTCGCACAAGGTATGGGCATTATGAGTTTTTAGTGATGCCTTTTGGGTTGACGAATGCACCTGCAGCTTTCATGGATTTGATGAATAGGGTGTTTAGACCCTATCTAGATCAGTTTGTGGTGGTCTTCATTGATGATATTCTGGTGTATTCGCGTAATGAAGAAGAACATGACAGGCATCTATGGATTGTGTTGCAGACATTGAGAGAGAAGCAATTGTATGCTAAGCTGTCGAAGTGTGAGTTTTGGCTTGATCAAGTGACTTTTCTGGGTCATATAGTTTCAGCAGATGGTATAAGAGTTGATCCGAGTAAAGTTGAAGCTATTTTGAATTGGAGTCCACCGAAGTCTGTAACTGAAGTTAGAAGTTTTCTGGGTTTGGCAAGTTATTACCGACGCTTTGTGAAAGGCTTTTCTTTGATAGCTACTCCACTCACTAGATTACTTCGAAAGGGAGTTAGATTTGTGTGGACAGATCAATGTCAAGCTAGTTTTGAGCAGTTGAAGGAAATGTTGACTCAAGCACCTGTTCTTACTTTGCCTGTGGAAGATAAACCATATGTGATTTACAGTGATGCTTCACATAATGGTTTAGGATGTGTTTTGATGCAAGAGGGTAAAGTCATAGCTTATGCTTCTCGGCAGTTGAAGCCGCATGAACTTAATTATCCGACGCATGATTTGGAGTTGGCAGCCATAGTGTTTGCTTTGAAGATTTGGCGACACTACTTGTATAGGGAGAAATGTTTCATTTACACAGATCATAAGAGTTTGAAATATTTGGGGGTTCAAAGAGAGATTAATCTTCGGCAAAGACGATGGTTAGAATTGATCAAAGACTACGACTGTTTGATTGACTATCATCCTGGTAAGGCAAATGTTGTTGCTGATGCCTTGAGTCGGAAGTCTTTGGCAGGTTTATCTGTTTATTCGCTCTCGTTGCTTGTTGAGTTGAGAGCATTGCATGCCAGTTTTGAATCATGTGATGATGGTGCATTGTTAGCTCAGTTGCATTTAAGACCGATGTTGTTGGACCAAATAAGGGAGGCTCAATTGGCATATGAGAAAATTCAGAAAATTATTTCAGATTGCCAAAATGGAGGAAGCCGAGATTTCCATGTGAAAAGTGATGGTAGCCTTTGGTTTAAAGATAGGTTGTGTGTTCCTGATGATGCTAGTTTGAGAAAGATTATTTTAGAGGAAGCACACCAGTCAGTTTTTGCTATGCACCCTGGAAGTACAAAGATGTATTATGATTTGAAGCAGCATTATTGGTGGTCAAGGATGAAGAGAGACATAGCGAAGTTTGTATCCAAGTGTCTCATGTGTCAGAGGGTGAAAGCTGAGCACCAAGTTCCAACAGGGTTGCTTCAACCTTTAACAGTACCTGAATGGAAATGGGAGAGAGTGACAATGGAGTGTGTCTGGTTTGCCATTGACTTAGAAGAAGCATGATGCTATTTGGGTGATTGTTGATCGGTTGACAAAGACAGCTCATTTTCTTCCAATGCGGATGGATTATTCTCTTGAAAAGTTGGCTGAGCTGTATATCAGTGAGATAGTGAAGTTGCATGGAGTCCCAATTTCTTTAGTATCTGATCGAGATCCACGGTTTACTTCAAGGTTTTGGAAGAGTTTACAAGGTGCTTTGGGTTCTCGATTGCACTTTAGCACTGCTTTTCATCCTCAGACAGATGGGCAGTCAGAGAGAGTAATACAGATTATAGAGGATATGTTGAGAAGTTGTGTTATTGATTTTTCAGGAAGTTGGGACAGATTTTTGCCACTTTTGAAATTTGCTTACAACAACAGTCATCAATCCAGTATTGGTATGGTACCTTATGAGACATTGTATAGTAGAAGATGCAGAACGCCTCTGTGTTGGAATGAAGTTGGGGAAGGCAAATTGATTGGTCCTGATTTAGTTAAAGAGATGGAAGAAAAAGTGAAGATAATTCAGGATCGATTAAAAACAGCTTCAGATCGGCAGAAATCTTATTCAGATTTGAAGAGGAGAGACATAGAGTTTGATGTTGGAGATAAAGTATTTTTGAAAGTGTCTCCTTGGAAACAAATTTTGAGATTTGGTCGAAGAGGGAAGCTAAGTCCTCGTTTTATTGGACCTTATGAAGTGTTAGAAAGAGTTGGACCAGTTGCTTATCGTCTTGCTTTGCCACCTGAGTTGGATAGAATCCATAATGTCTTCCATGTTTCTATGCTGAGGAGGTACAGATCTGACCCATCTCATGTTCTGTCCGTTGAATCTATTGAAGTGAGTCCGGAGCTGACTTTTGAAGAAGAACCAGTTGCTATTTTGGCATATGGAATGAAAGAGTTGAGACATAAGAAAGTGCCAATTGTGAAGGTTCTTTGGAAGAATCATGGTAGAGAAGAGTCAACTTGGGAGAGTGAGCAAGCGATGCAAGATCAATATCCTCAATTGTTTCAGACATGAGATCAAGTAATTTCGAGGATGAAATTTCTTTTTAGAGGGGGAGAATTGTAATATCCCAAAGTATACCCTAAAAGTTTTGGAATAATTGTTGTTGTATTTGGATTTAATATATGTGTTTAATTGGAAAGAGAAAAGAAGTGAAGAGAGAGTGTATATGTTGTATATATAGTGATATATACAACATCTACAAGTCAAATGAGGAAGTCAAAAGATGATGATTTAAATGATTTTAATTAATTAATGGAAAATGGGAAAATAAGTGAGTGGAAGAAGATATTTATTTTTATAATTAATCAAATTAATTAAAAAATGAAATTAAAATAAGTGGAAGAGAGGAAGTTGATTATTTTATTATTAAATACTTGGTGGAGTTTTAAAGGAGGTTTGAGTGGAGATAAATGTTTGACTTTGCTTCTTTTCTTCTTCATTTTCTTCTTCTTTTCCTTTCTTGGCCGGGCACCACTAAGACAAGAGAGCAAGAGAGAGTTTTGTGTTCCAAGCTCAAAATTGAAAGAAGATTCAAGTGATCAAATTGGAAATTTAAGAGTTTCTTCATCTTTGGTAAGTTTCCTCTTGATTCCTTAGTTTTCTTTTAAGTTGTGTTTGAGTTTGTTGGTTGATTGTTAATGGTTTGTGAATATGTTTGATTATGATGTATTTGATAGTGTTTGGTTCAATTGATATTGGATTGTGGGGTTGGATTAAAGGAAAGAGTAAGTTTGTTGGAAGAGAAAGTGTTATGGTTGTGTTTTGGGTTTGTGGTGATGATTATGATTTTGTGTTTGGTGTATGTTTTGAGTTGTTTTGGTGTTTTTGCAAGTTTGTTATGGTTTTTGGGTGTGTTTAGTTAAGTTTGTTTGAAATGGATAATGGTGGAAGTAAGAGGTTTGTTGGATATGTTGTTGTTGTTGCCGGAATTTGCATTTTTGGCCTGACACGCCCATGAGCACGGCCAGGTCTTTAGGCGTGTCAATGGTTCTGTGAACACGGCCATGAACACGTCCGTGTTGTTGGACGTGTCAATGCTTCTGTGAGACAGAATGTATTACACGTTCAGTGACACGCCCGTGGTTCTGAGCGTGTCAAAGCTTCTGTGTTGTGAGTTTAGGGCACGGTCAGGGACACGCCCGTGTTGTTGAGCGTGTCATGTGTAGAGTTTGCCCTAGTTGATTCTTAACCTTATTATCTCATGTGTATCTCTAAGTGAGTGTGTATAATCACCTTTGGTTTAGATTTTGAAGAGAGTTGAGTTGCCATAATCCAAGTGTTGAAGGATCCTTGGAAGAGGAGTTTGGTGTGGGGTGAGTTGCTCTTGAGGTAAGTACAAACCATACATTATTGCATATATTATATGATCAAATGTGTTAAGTAACTTATTGCATTGTTGATGCATATGAATAATGTTATGTTTTGGCATAATGTGAACTTGGTAGAGTGTATCTTGAAGATTTTAAATATATATATAATGATATGATTGAATATGAAATGTGAAAGCTATGATAATCATTCAAAATGTATGTTCAATGCAATTGATTATGAATACTTTAATGATGAATTGCCTTAATGTGAATTGAGATATGATGTGACATGAAGCCATTGTGGTTGGCTATGATAATGTAAATGAAATAATTAGGGCATGGTTGCCTATTTGATTATGGAATATGAAATGAGAAATGAAATGAGAAATGAATTGAGAAAGAGATTGATAAAGAGATAAATGAAATAATTGTGTGATTAATATGTTATTCAATTTTCAGAGTTCTGAGTTTGGCGGCATGCCTATGAATCACTGGATAGGTGAAAAGACCGGGTCGTAAGCCGATTCCAGTTGAAAAATGTGAAATATGTGAAATATGATGTTTTGGGGGTGAAAAGACTGGGTCGTAAGCCTCAAAAACAGTAACAGTCTAGCCGGGTTGAGGATCTCCTCGGGTCTATCTGGGTTGAGGTCCAAGAGACTGGGTCTGTTACACTATCCATGGATATAGATATATATATCGCCTACGGGCTTGATGATTGTGATTATAGACCAAAGCAGTAACTATGAACTTTGAATAACATATTAGTGTCTTTTGGGCCCATGCTTGTCTTTGTTTAAATGTGATATTCTTATATATTGTTTATAATGTTTGAATATATGATATTGGCATTGCATTGAAACATATTATCATTGTGGTCTGTACCACTAAGCCTATGACTTAGCGCGATTGTGGTTCATCGCGCAGGTGACAGAGTAGAACCGGAGAGTTCCTCTAGGCCAAGTCAAGTTTAGATTCTAAAGTGTGGATAGTGGGCTTAAAGATCAAAGACTGACTGCCAAATATGTATAAACTTTATATTTTGTAAAATTTGTTTTTGATGAATTTGTATTTGTAAATATAACTATATTTTCCGTTGCATTTTAAATGAATGTTTTATTTATTGTGTTTAAGTTTATGTATATTTTGTAGAAAGAAGTGAGTCGTTTGTTTAGTAAACCGTGGCATTTCTATATTCAGTATACGTATATTACGATCGTATTAGCATGCTGTGTATGTATACGGGGTATATGGGTGTTACAATATATTTATATATGTAAATATATGTCGGTATTTATTAGTGTATATTATATATAACTAGATATATATTAATATATATATTATAAAAAAATAATAATAATATATGTTATATATATGTGGATATATATCGATACATGTTACATATACTTTAACTAAAAAATAATAATATATGCAAGTATATGCCGGTATATGTGAGTATATATAAATATATATCGGTAAATAACTATTTTATATATTTATTTATATGTTACATATAACTAGATATACCAAAAAGAATAACAATATATGTTGGTATATATTACAGAAAAGAATGATATTTATAGATATATGTGGGTATATGTTAAATATATTTTTTAATTAATGAATAGTATATATTGATATATGTAGGTATATGTTACATATATTTTAACCGAAGAATAATATTTATAAATATATGTAGATATATATTGCATATATTTTAACTAAACAACAACATATATTGATATATATTGGTATATATTATATATACTTAAACAGAAGAATGTTATTTGTAGGTATATGTGGATATATGTTAGATATACTTTAACTAAAGAATGATATATATAGATATATATATTAATGAATTATACAATTGTTATAATAATAATCCAAAGTGAATTAATAATCAAGTTGAACAATACAAAATTTTGGTCTCTCTCAAGTATTGATTTCATAATTAAATTTCAAAATAATAAATTTGAAAGTAATAGTTAAACTTGAAATTAATAATTATCAGCCAAATAAACTTGAAATTAATAATTATAAGCTATATGACAATTGCAAAAAAGGAAAAGAAAAAAATTTTAATTAATTTATATATGCGTATATATTATATATAAATAAATATACTAAAAAGAATAACAATATAAGTTAGTATATGTTACATATAAATAAATATATATGAGTATATATTGTAAAAAAAAATAACAATATATATTACATATATATATATATGTATATGTCGATATATTTTAATATATGTTACATATACTATAACTAAAGAATAACAATATATGTCTATGTGGATATATGTCAATATATATTATATATAACTAGATATATATATATATATATATTACATATATATATAGGTATATATTATATATAAAATGACATTTTTATGATTTTGTATTAAAAATATTTTCAAATAATTTTTATAATATATGTTACAATTATTTTAAAAAATATAAATTAAATAAAATATATTAATATAAATAAAAATTTAAAATTTTATTTTCAAAATAAAAGTATACATGAATATGTATGAGTATTTATTATATAGAAAAAAATATACAAATACCACTCTCAACTATTTGTAATATCTCGGACAAGACTCTAAACTTTTTTTTTTTGTCTCATTTAAACCCTTAACTTATCAAAATCAACTCATTTTGGACCCTAGCCAACGGAAGAACAAACAGCCGTTTAAAATTAATGATTTGACTTAATGAGACCCATTTATTCATGCTTTATTTGATTACTAATTTACACTAGGGAAATGAAATTTACTTTAATAAAAGAAATGGATAGAAAAATAAAATAAATTTACTTTAATGCTTTTGATAACCATAATTAAGTAATGAGAAAAATAAAATTTCTCCTCTATAATTTAAATAAATAAATAAATCTATAAAAAAATATTTTTATAATTTTATCCTTATCCATTAAACTAAGATAAAAATAAAATAAAAACATAAATAGTATTTCATATGATACAGTATTTTTCTTCTCTTATTTTCTCTCGTTTTCTATAATTTAGTTGAAAAGTTATTTTGATCATTTAAAATGAATTATTTCTATAGTGAAATTACATTTTTTTTTTCTCAATTAAACAACCAAACAATAGAAATTAAGAGAAATTCTATTTCATTTACTTTTTTCTCTCTCTAATTCCATCAAAACAAAAACAAATAATATGTAAGTATTTAGCAAGCAACGTGGTTCAACTATATAAAATGGAAAGAGAAAATAATAATAATAAAACAAATTAAAACACCGAAAAATCTTATTCTCCTATTTTTCCTCCATAACATTCTTCAATCTAAAACCTTCCTCTAAATTTCATAATTTACAATATCCATTAAGGCCATCTCCAACCATCCCACTAAAATAAAACAGTTTCAACTTTAAAATAAAGCAAACAGTATATTATTATCTCCAACCATTTACACTATCTTTATCTTTAAAAAGTATATTCTCTCTAAAAATAGAATATTCTTTATATCATTTTTATTTATTTATAAAATAATAAATAATCATAAATTTTAATCATTTATATAAATAATAATTATTAATGTAGCATAAATAAAATAAAAAAATAAAAATTAATATCAATTAGAATTTTTTTATTCATACATAATAAATACTACATTTAATAAAAAGAGGAATACAAGTACAAGTATAAATATTTATATTACATTTCTGAATTACCATAATCATCCCATATATGTTCGATTTAATGCATTTCGAAGTGCATAATGAGCATCTTTATCCTTAATTTTTCTATGTCGCGATAAAAATGCTTCAAATCGGTCATTTTCATTGGTTACAAGCTCAACATTTGGAGTCGGCACTTCCATACAGTCCGAAATATTTGCATGAACATCACGTTCATTTTCAATTATCATGTTATGCATAATAATGCATGCACTCATTATATCATGCAAAATATTCTTCTGCCAAAATCTTATAGGTCCGGCTATAATTGCAAATCGTGATTACAAAACTCTAAATGCACGTTCTACATCTTTCCTACATGATTCTTGTTTCATTGCAAATAATTTTCTTTTAGGACCACGTGGCTCATGAATACTTTGTACAAGTGTGGACCACTTTGGATATATGCCATCAGCTAAATAATAACTCATGTTATATTCTTTTCCTCGAATAACATAGTGAGCTGGAGGAGCAATACCTTTAGCAAGATTGGCAAAAAGATGAGATGCTTCCAACACATTAATATCGTTGTTAGAACCTGGCATACCAAAATATGCATGCCATATCCAAAGGTCATAATCAGCTACAGCTTCGAGAATAATAGTTGGAGATCCACTCCGACCAGCATATTGTCCTGCCCAAGCAGCAGGACAATTTTTCCACTTCCAATGCATACAATCTAGGCTACCCAACATCCCCGGAAAACCATGAGATTTTCCAATATGAAGTAATCTCGTCACGTCATTTGCATTAGGTGACCTTAAATATTCTTCCGCAAATACTTCTACAACCGCATGACAAAATCTCTTCATACTTTCTATTGCTATAGATTCTCCAATTTTAATGTATTCATCTGTTGCATCTGCCGGCATTCCATACGCTAACATCCGAAATACAGCTGTTACTTTTTGCAAACCCGATAATCCGACTTTACCAGTTGCATCTCTTCGTTGTACAAAGTAGTTATCGTGTTCCAGTACGGCATTAAAAATACATTGGAAGAGACCTCTGCCCATTCGAAACCTTCGACGGAACATAACATCATTATATAGAGAATTATCAGCAAAATAATCGTTAAAGAGATTACGATCAGCATTTTCACGATCACGATTGATCACTACGTGGCCAGCAACCGATCCTCCATGATGCACATCACTGTTTAGTTGGTCTTTATAATAATGGGCAATGGCTACATTATTATTGGTGTGAGCCAATATAAGTGCCATTCGCTCTGCATCCCATCTTTCATTATTCAGTATTTGTGATTCTTCATCATTTTCTGATTCTGAATTTGAAGATGAAGTATAATATTGATAATGAGATGAAGATCCGAAGTTGAAATTCATTTTTAAAAAGAGTAAAACAGAGTCAGTTTGTATTCAAGATAATTATCATCAATATATTTATATTAAAATTTTTATCTTATTTTTCAACATGTCAGAAGATAAGATATGTAAAAAATTTAATCTCAACCGTCGGATTCAATTTATCTTCGTATGAACCATTGGATATCTGTCATAGAATCTGATCTTATCTTCACTATTTTCCATGCCAGAAGATAAGATATCTAGCAAATCTAATCTCAACCGTCGGATCAATTTATCTTCGTATGAACCGTTGGATATCTGTCATAGAATCTAATCTTATCTTCACTATTTTCCATGCCAGAAGATAAGATATCTAGCAAATCTAATCTCAACCGTCGGATCAATTTATCTTCGTTTGAACCGTTGGATATCTGTCATAGAATCTAATCTTATCTTCACTATTTTCCATGCCAGAAGATAAGATATCTAGCAAATCTAATCTCAACCGTCGGATTCAATTTATCTTCGTATGAACCGTTGGATATCTGTCATAGAATCTGATCTTATCTTCACTTTTTTATATAAATACCCCACTACATCCTCACTTTTATTTTCGTACTTGTAAACATTTATCACTATCCATCAATCTTCTAAATTTTAATTTGTTTGTAACTGCCAAATCGTTAATATGTCTTCTAAACATCGCACTTTATCATACACAAATGATGAAGATAAACACTTATGTAGTGTTTACCTTGACATTTCTCAAAATCCAATTATAGGAATCAATCAATCGAGAGACCAATTTTGGTCCAGAATTGAAGAGGAATATAATAAGGCACAAACGGAGTTTTGCATCACGCAACCCATATTGAAAAGATCTCTACAATGTCGCATGCAATTGATATTGAAAGAGGTTGGTAAGTTTAGAGGATGTATGGAACAAGTTGAAAATCTCAATCTCAGTGGTGCTTCACAACAAGATATTGTGAGTATTCTACATTTATTTTCTAATTATTTTTTAAAGAAGTGATCCTAATATTAATATTTTTACAGGTTAACCGTGCAAGAATATTATATTCTCAAGATACGGGCAAGAGATTTAAGTTTGAGCATGTCTGGCTAATTCTAAAAGACATTGAAAAATTTATTAGTGTTAATAATGTTGCATCAACATTTTCAAGCCCAAATCGTAATTTTGCATCATCTGAATCAGACTCTCCTGCTTCGGAGTCTCCTAACACTCCAGGTCTATCTTCATTCTCCCTCGATATAAATGAGGACAATGTTAGTGGAAGTTCATCACAACGTCCTACAGGGGTAAAAAAATTAAAATTGAAAAGAAAAAATGATGATCAATTTTCTGCCCTTATCAAAACCATGAATTCAAATGCTGATCGACTTTTTGAAGCTTTAAAAAAAGGGAACCAAGATAGGGGAGAGTATCACGAAATCGAAAAACGGAAGTTGGCTTTAGCTGAAAGTAAAGAGGAACGTAAAATTATGTTCACAGATCTGAATTCTATAACTGATCCAAATTTACGTGAATATATTCGTACTGAAAAAGAAAGGATTTTACAAAAAAGATCTCAACAAGATCAAGGAACTCAAGGTCAAGAACATGGATTTGGAGTTAAAGAATCTAGAGGTGAAGGATCTGGAGGTGGATATGGTCAATATTTTAATTTATTAACTGGGTCACAAGATGATTTACCAGAATATTAGAGTTGTTGATATGCATTTTTAATTTTACTTAAATTTATTTTATGTTTATGTTTATTTTTATTTTTCGTTCATTTTATGTTGTATTTTTAATTTTTTTTAAAATTTAATTAAGTATGTGTTGTATTTTTAAGTTGTTTAAATTTTAATTAAGTGTGTGTTGTATTTTGAAGTTGTTTAAATTTTAATTAAGTATGTGTTGTATTGTTTAATTTATAATTTATATTTTTATAATTTTAATATTATAAAAAAATTATTAAAAATTATTTTAAAATTTTATATTTTTTTATTACTTAAAATAAAAAATTAAATAAATTAATGAAATAAATAAATAAATAATAATTAATAAATACATAACAAATTATATTTATTATATTAATTAAAAAATTTTATAATATTTAATTAATAATAATTAAAAAAATCATTCAACATTTCCTTTTCCTTTCTTCCTTTCTCTGTGACTCTTCCTTTCTTCGTTTCCTTTTCCTTTCTTTGTATTCTCTGTGTCTTTTCCTTTCTTTCTTCCTTTTCTATCTTCGTTTTCCCTTCTTTTCTTTCTTCTTTTAACATAGCGCAGCTACAGTGCTGCGCTATGTTTGGCGCAGCACTGTAGCATACATTCAGTTTGACGCAACAAATAGCGAACGATTGGAGTGAATTTTTAACATAAATTGCTCTATAATGGCGATATGAAGCTGCCGTTGGAGATGCTCTAATAAGAAGTATTAAAACTAATTGTTGTAGCAGATCCACTTGTAATTTCATTGAAAATCATATGGGCATCCTTAATTTTATCCTCTTTACATACTTTATTGCTTAAAAGATTAAAACTATATATATATTACCCAGGATCCAAAATCTCGGAACAAAACCTCCAAGTCACCATAGACAAACTCCTTTTAATCACTCTATAAAGCAAACTTACAACAATAGCATGAGATTTGAAAATTGTGCTTTCTAACCAATCTAAAACAATAAATAGCATTTGATATAAATTTCAAATCTACATACGCATTCATTAAAGCATCAAACATAAAAATTCGAAAAATAGGTATTTTAGTTTCCAAAATCCACTGTCTAGAGAGAGAGAGAGAGAAGGTGGGGATGTTTGGGTTTTGTTGGCAAGAGAAGAAGAATTAGTGAGAGTAATTTTTTTCTTTTATTTTAATTTTTAATAGTTGCGAAACTAATCATAAATCACGTAGAGATTGAAATGTATTTTCCTTTAAATAATTTAAATAGAAGAAGAAGAAGAAAGACAGTGTATAGTGAAATGGGTCTTCTTATTTTATTATAAATTTATTTAATTTTTTTGTGTGTCTGTTCGGTATCTCGACTAAGTCAAACGTTGAGCAAGTAGGCTCCATTAAGCCAAATCATCAATTTTAAACTGTTGTTTGTTTTCTGTTGAGATATGGTCCAAAATAGGTTGATTTTGATAAATAAAAGATTTAAATAAGATAAAAAAAAAATTAGGGTGTAATATGAGATATCACGAATAATTGAGGACCATATTTGTATTTTTTTCTTTAATATATACAAGTAAAAATTTAATATAAATATTTTTAATTTAATATTTTAACAATTTATTTTGAAAAGGAAAATAAAAATAAATAAATGGACAATGTTTTATGTATGTTATAAGCATATATTTTTTAAAAGAAAAATCAGTGGCCAAAACATTATTAACGTATTTTTGTAAAAAAAATATAGTATTTTTAAAAATTTAAAGGAGTGATAATATTTTTAAAAATAATTTATCTTTTTAGGATAGTTTTATAATAGCTCATTGTTTTCATGAAAACTTACCTAATTCAAACTCAATTAACTTATTTAATTCTTTTTCTTCTTAGATTATTTAATCAATTATATCCATTATTAAATTAACCAAAATGGGGTATTATAAAGTGTCCCTAATTAAACAAAATACGTAATTTTAATTTCTTTAAAATTACTTTAATTGAAAAAATATACAGCCGTCTAAAGATTATATCAATTAAAAGAATTAACTCATCATATCAATAAAATTAATTTTCATATAAATCGCCATATTTTATTCTAATTCACTGTTTTTTTATTCTCATTATATTTATCATAGCAAATTTTATTGTATTGTTAAATTCAATCAAGATAAAATTTTGTTTTTTTGTTAATTAAATCCCAGCATGGGGAGTTATCCAAAAAAAAAATGTAAAATATGGCAAAATAAATTAAAAATAAAGAATGAGGTTAAAGAATAATAGTAATAGGTAGCAAAAGTTATGATTAAGTGGCTATATAGGCCAAAAGAAAATGCGGCATCATCATCACTTGGATTCTGCTTCCCCAATTCCTGCAATTGCAATTGAATTGTCACCATCACTTTGCTTCTCTTTTTTTTTTTTTTCTAATTTTGAAAACTACAACCATTTGACCATCAATTTATATCCAATCTTATATGTAACCTTCCTTCTTTTTTTTATTATCTTTTTTTTTTCCTGTCCTTTTATCAGAATTTAATTGTTAGTTAAATAATATATGTAAATTAATACTACCTCCGTTTCATTAACATAGAAAAAATAAGATAGACACAAAAATTAAAAAAATTTTACTTTTTCTATCTCTATTGACTTAAATACCCTTACAAAAAGAATATCCCTCAAATTAAACTTTTAAGGCAAGGGTATAAATGGTATTTTGTCTCATTCCACTCCCCAAAATTTACCTAAAATAGCATATTTTCTATATAAAAGATACACCAAAAAAGAAAATTTTTCCTATATTAATGAAACGGAGGGAGTATATTTTCTGATTCTAAATTTTAGTCAGATGTTTTTTAATGCAATTTTAGAGATAATGGTAGTGTGTGTCCTATGCATTAAAATTAGGCTTTCTACACAATTAACTTTAAAAAATAAATTTATTTGCAAAATTACGGTAAAAAAAATTACAAAACTAAAAAATATGCTGCTAAAAATAACAAAACTACTGTAAAAACTGTGTTGTTATCTTTTTCTTCTTCTTCCTCATCATCCTTCTTCTTTTTCTTCTTCATCATCATCATCATCATCATCATCATCATCATCATCATCATCATCATCATCAATCAACAAAACACCAAAACAAAAATTCAAAATTCGAAAAATCATTGAAAAATGAAGAAATCAATATCAAAAGCTAAAAAAATCAGATGAGAAGCAAATCTTCATCATCTTCTTTATAAAAAACATTCATCTTCTTCATCAACATCGGCGTAAAAAAATCAATAATAAAAAATAAAGATATAAATCATCAATCAAAACTTAAGAGTTTTGCATGCAATCATATTTTAAAACTTTGTTTTAAATACAAACAAAAATCATAAAAATTAGAGAAAAACAGGATAAAGAAATAAATCTATAAATTAAAATCTTTATCTCCATGTTTACTTTAATTTTTATCTTCATATTCTTCTTCAACAAAATCTTCATCATCTTTTTCTTCAATAAATATTTACTTTATTCAAAAAATACATATTTAAATCATCAAATAAAAAAATATATAACAAATAAAATTATTGATATATTATAAATATTTTACATATGTAAGAAGAATAAAGAATAAAATTATTGATGTATGATAAATATTGTGTGAATATTATGTATAAGCAAAATTATTAATGTGTTATATGTTATATATGTTAGAAAAATACAAAATAAAATTGTTGATGATGTGTTGATGTACACACATACAAACTTTCAAAGGAAATCAAAGAAACAAGGAGAAAACTTACCAAATATGAAGAAAATCCTTAAAACTCAAACTTGAACACTTGAAATCTTTCAATTTTTTGAGTTAGCAAGAAGCAAAATCTCTTTCCCTTTAATGGAGATAATGGCCAGCTTAAAGAAGGAAGAAGAAGAAGATGAAAATGGTTAACTCCTCTTTTTACCAACTAAACCTCTATAACCACACAATCCCCTCTTTTAATCTCTACCAAGCAATATATTATTATTATAATTAATCTCAAATATGTCATCTTCCACTATCATTAATTAAATACTATTTTAATAATTGAAATATCTTTTGACCTTATCAAGATATTGACTTGTATATAACATGCATATCTTCATATATACAACATATACACATTTCCTTTTTCCTTTCTCTTTTCTTTTCACTTAATCAAATATATACACTTTTAAATCCTTTAATTAATTTTCAACAATTAATATTTATTTTAAAATTTAGGGATATTATTTGGGATATTATAATGAATATGCAAAGTTAACAAATAAAGAGAATGATTAAATTAAATAAATACAGGTATTAGATTTCATTATCGTCATTGTTAACTACACCAAACAATTATGTTGATCAAGCCATAATCCCTTCTGTAAAAATTTGGTGTTAGGTTCTGCCTATTAGATTTCATTACCGTCATTGTTAACTATACGAAACAATTATGTTGATCAAACCCTTGCCATAATCCCTTCTATAAAGATTTGGTGTTAGGTTCTACCTTGATGCTTTACAATTGTTTTGGGCCAAACAAAGTGTGTTTTGCCTACTGTGTCTCTAACTTTGTTCTCTTTACTCTCTGGTTTTTATTTTTGCTCTCATTTGTTTATGGGTTGTTTGTTGTTGCTCTTCCTTTGCTTTTTAATTTCACCCATTTATATAATAGATATTAGGGTTAATCAGGCTATCAAGTCCTGATTTAGCTAGAAAACCTTGTAATTATCCAAAGAAACCCAAGTTTAATGTGTATTAGGAATAAAAATTTGATGATAGGATTTATGGTGAATTTTCATGAGTCATAGCCAATTAGTCATGAGTCATGGACAATTTGCCATGGCAGGTAATTTTTTGATTTCTTGGCTTTTAGTTTTTTGGGCTTTTAAATTGAGTTTGGATTTATTAAGGAACCAAAATTAAGACTCTACAAGAACTAAAAAAATTTAACTTTTAGATATAAAGTACAAGTAAATTTCACCTATTGTCCCTCCAGTTTAGACATTGTTTCAGCGTCATCGCTTTAATATGATTTATATCGATAACATCACCTAACTTTCCAAATTTGATTCAGTAAAATCCTTAGAGCTAATTTTTGTCAATGAAAATTGATGTGGTGCTTGACGATGTGGTACCATGTTAGCCTTAAAATGATGTGGAAAATGACGTGGCAACCCACATGAGGTTGCCACGTCACTTTGGCGTTGACGTGGCACTACATCATGTTTCATATCATTAATCCCTTAATTTTACCAAACAAATAAGAATAATTTTCATCTATCGTCCATTAAATTTTAGGGATATTACTGCATCGTCCATTTATTATTACTTATAATAAAAAATCAACGAAAAAACAATTAAGCCCATATCACTTTAGGGCTGATGTGGCGCTACATCATATGCCACATCATCAACCCCTTAATTTCACCAAACAAATAAAAATAATTTTCATCCATTGTCAAAATCAACCAAAAAAAAAAAACAATTGAATCCCTTGTACCTTTTATATAAAAGCCTAACACCTAAACTAATTAAGCTACATTAGCATTTTGTTTACAAGGTTGTTTTATTTATATTTTAACTATAGTGTTTTGAAAAATTATAAATACAAAGTAATTTCATTTAATAATTAAATAAAATTTATTGATTAAATTAATAAATCTATAGATAAATTATTAAAAAAAATTCAAATTTTCAAAATTATTTAATTTTAAAATTATTTTTTATAATTTTTTTATTTACAAATAATGTATTTTTTTCATTTTTTTAATCTAAATTATTCTCGTATAATCTAAAAGTTTCATTTTTATTGATATAATTATTAATTATTATAATCTAAAATTTAATTTTTAATTATTTAAGTGAATTATTCAATTAAGTTTAAAAATTAATTATTAATTATTTAATTACTATTTTTATTTTACATTAGAATTATTTAAATATAAATAATTTAAAAATAGATAATTTTGAAAATTTAAATCCTTTTAATAATTTATATATTGATTTGTTAATTTAATTAATAAACAAAATTACTTGTATATAATAATTTTTCAGAATATTATAGTTAAAATACAAATAAATCAACCTTGTAAATAATATGCTAATGTAGCTTAATTGGTTTAGGTGTTAGGTTTTTATATAAAAGGTGCAAGTTCGAATATCATGTACCTTAATTGCTTTTTAGTTGATTTTTATGTTACAAGTGATACTAAAAAGACAACGTTATAATATCCTTCAAACTTAATGGATGGATGAAAATTATTCTTATTTATTTAGTGAAATTAAGAGGTTGATGTATCATATGATGTGATACCATATTGGCACTAAAGTGATGTGGAAACCTCACTTGGTTTGCCACATCATTTGCTATATTACTTTAGGCTTGATGTGGCCCCACATCATGTGTAACGTTAGCTGCTATGTCAATTTTCGTTAGCGATGTTGAAGGATTTTACTGAAATAAATTTAGAAAGTTAGGTGATATTATTAATACAAATTATATTAAAGAGATGACACCGAAACAATGCTTAAACTTGGAAGACAACAAGTGAAATCTACTCCATAAAGTACTCTTTTAAAAGTAAAAAAGAGCAATGCCACCAAATTAGGAGTCAATTAGTGAATATTACTTGAATTCAAATTTTCTTTAGCTAAAGTCTCTCCTACTTATTTTCTTCACAAGAACACTTCTGTTTATAGCCTTGTATATTAGGATTTGAAAATAAAGTTGTTATGCTTTAATTTAATATTTTTAACTCATTTGCTAGTTCTAATGGCTAGAAATTATGCATACATTCTGTCTGTAATGGATAGTAACATATGTTAATTTTTACGTAATAGATATTGTAATTGTAGGTAACATAGATATCTTCCTTTAGCGTGTGTAAAGAAAGCTTTTGTATTTGGGTGTCTCACTAGGTAATGATTATTACATTTTTGTAAAAAGTGTAACTATTAGTACTCAATTTTTGCTTAATTTGATTTTCTAATTGATACCCAATGATGATGACCAAAGATAAGACTTGAATGGGAATGAATTTCCTTGCATTGAAACAAGGGACCTAAAAATGGTGAATTAGGCCTAAAGATCATGAACTTTGATGAATTGGGTCTAAACTCATCAAAACCCACTCAAATTGAGCTTAAAACCTGTAGAACAAGCCTGAGAGTTCGAACCAATAGTGCAGTGGTCCCATATAATTGCACGATTCAATCCAAATTAGCAAATTGAGCGTAACCCATTTGCCATGAATTGTTGCCCAGTAGTCCATGACCGCTGCACGGTGAGTTTGACCAACCGTGCGACAATGTCTAATAGATAACACCAATTAAATAGCTTCTTTCAAATTTCAAAACTCAACATCATTCTAATGAATTCTACCTGATAAACCATATCCCAACCAATCTGTTAGGGATCATTTCATTTGATCTCCTATTCATCCATTTCTCCCTATAAATGCCTTTCTTCTCTTTTCATAATCAATAATCGTCAATCAATACCAGCTGCATTTCTTCACACTTCCAGCCAGTATCTCTCATTTCTCTCTCAAAATATGTCTAAAAGCCTATTGAAAAGGCCCTTCAAGCATCTCAAGCTATTTTCTCATAATTTCCAATCAATTTTGAATGCTTTTAAAGGAATAAACATGTGGTTCACTCAGTGAGGAAACCAGAATTTAATTGAAGCGTGTTGAAATTTTGAAGCAAAAAATTACATTAAACATGTAAGCTTATTATGAATAAATTCAAGATAAAATTAAATAAAAATAATTCTTTTAACATTATAGCTGTACAACGGCTAATTTTTGAAATTTATTTATTTATTTATTTATTATTATTATTATTATTATTATAAATTTAGATCTACTGTACTAATGTTAGGAAAGAAATTCAGATAAAATTGAGTAAAAAAAAATAGGATTGACTATTGAACAAAATTATATAATATATTAACAAATATAAAATAATAATGAAAATAAAAAAAAATGAAAAAGTAACATATATTTATTTATGATTGGAAAAGCAGAAAATTATTTTAAATTAAATTAAATTTTTAAAATAATTTTACTATAATAAATAATTTTAAAATATAAACATCAAGGGGAGGGGGTCTATGAACCGCCCAGACCCCTATAGTTTCGCTCTGAGCCCATTTCCAAATTTGAAAATTCAATATCAAATGCTCCATTTCTATCATAGTTCATCATTTTCAAGGCTATTCAATCCATTTAAAGGTTCATTTACTTCAGTTTGGTGCAATTTTCTAGAAGGGATTCTATCCAAAATGTGATTTTAAATATAATTTGTAAGACCTGAGAGAGAAATCCAATCAAACTCCAATTTTAATGCATGAATTCACATCTTATTTATGTTGAAAGATTATTTTTGATCTTAATGAGCCTACTTTGAATTATCAAATCATGTTTCTCATTTGGAATAGTGATATTACTTTATCATATCTTTATTCAATAAGTTGACTAATTTAGGTGTTCGATGATATAGCTTCCCAGGCCATACGTCCTTTACTCTGACTTTTTTCCTTCTTGCTTTTGTTGTTCATTTACATTACATTTTTATGGATTGTTGTGACTAACGCCTTTTTGGTTTCTTTTAATGCATTAGTTACATTAAGCTTTTGGACAAGTATGAGAAAACTACACTTTGCTCGCTTGCCTGTAGCCCAAGTAGATTGCCATCATTGAAAATAGCGAGCCATTATAGGCAGGAGCGAAGCCAAGAGTTAATTATAAGGGGGACAAAATTTTTTTTAATTTTTTTTTATCTTGTTACTTGGCCTTTCATATACAATAATTATTTTAAAAATTTATTAACCTATTAATAAGCTATTTTCATTTGTAAAAAAAATTAATCAAAGAAAATATGAAAAATAAATTTTAACATATAATATTGATGCAAAAATATTAAAGTATATTAGAATTATAAATAATAAAATGTAAATTTGAAGTAAAGAGAAAAAATTAAAAAATAAAATAAATAAAGATTTTAATTTTATAATTTTTTTAATTGTACTTTTAATTTATTTTTAATCTCTTAATTGATTGGATGAATTTAAAATTAATTTATTAAAAACTTTGAAATTTTTTTTCTTAAATTGAAAGATAATTTTTAATTTTAAGAGGGGTAAATAAAAAAATTTAAAAATTTAAAAAATAAATACATGTGAATATTTAAAAAAAAAATTAAGGGGGGCAATTGCCCCCCCTTCCCAACCACCTACCTTCGCCAATGATTATAGGTAATTTACTTCTCTAATAAACTTGCCCCATAACAAATTATCCACTTCCAACACAACTTACGGACTCAAAAAGCCTCTTCTTCTATTTAATGGGTTTGAAATTGTGAGGTTTTGTCTAAGCACTTGTCATATCCACTTAGAATTAGAATGTTTAATTGAGTTTGGTCTCACACAAGAAGTGGTTGTCACTTTATGTTGGCTGATTTAATTTCTATTTTGAAAATTTAGTTTTGATTTTGAGTCATTACCTTATTTTAAAGCAAAATATAAGGAAAAAAAAACTCTAAGTGACTTAATTTATACCTTTTGAAAAAATGCACTAGCTTTTCAAACTAAAAGAATGGATTATGAGATCATAAGTTTTCAGCTTTAAGTAAAATAAGCTTGACCTTAATTAATGTCTGACTTCTAAAATTGATTTTCTTGAAATGGTAATTATATAAATGGAATGACAGTTTATATTATGGATGAAAAAATTATAATAAGTAAATAATGATAAGAAATAAAGGAGTAGAATAATAAAGTCTTAATTATTATATTAAAATGCAAAGGGAGGAGGTAATACAAACTTTAGCCCTGGCCCTATTCAAGGTTCACAAAAGCACAAGTCTCAATTCTACATATTCATAAGGTTCTATCACAAAATGGTATCTAACTATTTCTCGTAAGTGTTCAACTCTAGGATCCAAAATACACTCTAAACTATTGTAATCTACGACCCATATATAAATTTCTATTTTTCTAAATTCTAACATGTAAACTCAAATTCTAACTAGAACTGAAAATCCCAATTATCTTAAAGCCTATCTAGATTCTTCCTTACCAGTAAGTTAATATCCCAGCTGAAATCCCAAATTGAATAGATCCTTCCACCGAATTAATTCCAAGATCTTTAAGTTTCCTCTAAAGCTCGAGTTAGGGTTTGGAAAGAAGATAACCTGGAGGAGACAAAGGGCTCTTTTGAAGTTTTAAAGCGAAAATTGTAAGAAATGATTGCTAAAGTTAAAATAGGGTTTATTCTGATCTTTGATGTGACACTACTAACTTTTGTTCCTCTTGGTTAATGATTGTTACTTGAGTCTAAACGAGCATAATTGAAGCTACTGTCTTTTTTTCTAGTTTGAGTCTAACTATGAACGAGTATTATTCCACATGAACAGACGTTTAAGATATTGCTGCTTGAATTGGCTTCATTAGTAATGAATGCTACTCAAAGTGAACGTGTGTTACTTCAGCCATTGCTACCAATTGTCCATCTTTATAATGATGGTCACAACCATGAACGAGCATGATTTTGGGCACTGTCCAATTCATCCAAAATTTACATTTATGCTCGTAACAGTTGTTCATACTCATGAACTAACACTATTATCTCTTTTGTTCAAATTTCACAATATAACTCTTAATCATGGCATGAACGTTCACCTCCAATACAAAAAAATCTAAATCCTCAGTTCCATTTATGTGAAAGCAAATCTAACCTACATAGCTTCTTTCCTAATATAGTCTTCACTTACCAGCCATAAAACCACTTAGTCTTTTTTAAACAACTCTTAGGGATTTTTTGATAAAAAGTATTTTTATTATTAATAATACGGAATAGGGAAAAACATGAATTATTGAGGCAATCTACCCAAGCCAATATGCATCCCCCATACACCCATATCTAAACCTCAACAACTCATGTGAAAAAATCCCAATAACAAGCTCAATGCACACTAACAACTCTCAGGGATACCTTACTCCCCACCCACATAAAAAGGGTTCGTCCAATAACATCATATTTTCACATTCATGACACATTATTAATACATCTCATCCCAAGCTCAATAATACTTAGGTGAACATTTTTGTTAGACCAAATACAAAGCTATCTTCAAATGAACCCTCATGCTCATCACTTACACGTATAAAGCTCACTAATGAGCTCCATTTCACCTCATAATCTTAAATACAAATTCTATAATAATAGGCAACAAAACTAACAATTAGTCTTAATGTCATTCTTATTCACGATCATAACCATATTTATCGATAGGAAAAGGACGAGATATTACACTTGGATCATTAATAATTATTTAGATTTATTTGATTTAGGATAATGTTGAATCTTAGTGACATGGCTTTAGTTTTTTTTTTTTCAGTTTCCAATAAGGTCTATTCATCTAAAGTTCTAAGTAACGAGAAGGTTTATTTTTCCTAAGATTATAAATATAAGGATTTCAATATATATTTATATTTTTCCCAACAGCATTGCACGTGCAAGCGATTAACTAGTTTTATCTACGAGTTGATAGAATTGTAATTGTCTTGTTTCCACCAACTATTAGTATGAGTTTTAATTGAAGGATCACTTAAATTTACTGAAGGTAAAATTTAATTTTATAAACTTATCGTATACAGAAGTGGGAATAAAATATAAGGTGAAAGAAAAGTATTAGATAAAACAAGTTAATACAAAAGTCTTCAAATTCTAATACATTAAATCATCTATAAGGTTTTTTTTTTTTTTGCTTAAAGTTTGAAAAGATAAATATTTGCATAAGTTTGAAAAGAGTAATATTATTATTACTTATGAAATTAAATTAGTATTATCAAAAATAAGTGTTCAAAAGATGTCAATTTTCATCTTCATAAGGATTGAACAATGAGTCATAACAATATATATTGTTTAGATATTAATTTAAAAAACTATTAAACTATAAATAAAAGGAAAAAATAAAAATAGGAACCAAAGAATATTTTAGATTAATTGGAACCCACACTAATCAAATAGATAAAAAAAATATAATTGTAATGTTATGTACATTATATATGGATAATTTATATCTAGATAAATAAATAGGAGATGGTATTTTAGATTATTCTACACATATACTAAGCCTATATTTTTATACACTACAACTTTATATAAAGAAAAATAAAATTTGATAGTATAATAGAAAGAAATATGTTTCTTTCTATCTTATTATCAAATCTCATACAATATTACTAATTTTTGTCCTTTCATTTTATTTAAGACTAATATTTTTAAAATTGAATCGGAACAGTAGGTCAGACTAGCTTAACTGATAACTAGAGGTTTATTTGATTTAAAAATACTAAAAAAATTAAATTTATAAAAAATCAGTCAAAACCAACAAAATTGATTCGGTCGGACTGAATTGGATCAAACCAGACCAAATCAATTTTCTAAATTTTGAGTCTTTGGAGTGAAAAAATTTAGATTCATTTTTTTATATGTATTACATTTAATATGTGATATTTTTGAATGAATAAAATATATTTTTCTTATTTTAAAATTTTTATGATTTTTAGATTATTTATTAATATTTATGAATAAAATTTCATAATAGTATTATATTATTGAATTCGAGTCAATTCAGTTGAACTGGTTCAACCATGAATCAATCATAATCTAGTTTGTGTTCTATCTAATTTTAAAAATATTACCTAAGGCTCAAAATTAGAATTTTTTTTTATTTCTTCAATTGTTAATATTAATAAGAACTAAGAAGTCAAGTATCAATATTCAAATTAATAACCAAGTATATGGAAAACCAACAAGTAAGGCTATTCACGTGGCCTGTTAGCCTAAAAAACTTGGCCCAACCCCAAAGATTCAGACCAGATTGGATTGGCCCAAAGAATAATAGGGCAGGTTGCAGGTATAACTCGGGTTGGACTTCGGGTTTAATAAAAAATTTTGTGCTAACCCAGCCCGACCCGAGCTCCAACATATAAATTAAAAATCTAACACTGCCATGCACTCATATGATCTCATCTCAGTCTCATACCGCCTCCCTCCTCCATCTTCTTACTCTACATTTTTCTCTCTCAATGTATTCCATCTCTCTCTCTTTCTATTTTCATTTTTTTTTTGCTTTGTTTCCACCTCTCTCTCGTTCTTTACTCCCCATTTTCCTTTTTCACATTTTTTCAGATTATGTTGGATCTCCTTTTCTATGTTTATTTGTTTTATTTTTTTTCAATTTTTTTCCTTTCCTTTTCTTTGCTTCTCTACCTCTCTTTCGATTTCTCTATGGAATCTTTATTTGTAGTTGACAAAGTTGGCAGTGGTTGGTAAGCATCACCAAGCAAAGTAGCCCAGCCCGAATGCTTTTCTGCCCACAGATTTAGGGCCAGGCCATTGGCCATATATAGAAGCCCGAATTAAATTCGGGCTAGGCTTTGGGCTAAGGTAAAATCTAACTTAACCCAACCCCGAGTACACCCCTACCAACCAACTTTTCATGAAGGGTTGAATCACCTTTAGAAGTTTGGATAGAAAGTGAGGCTACTTTTTTTAAGAGACATTTACAAAAATACCTTTTTTTATTCTAGAAATACTATAAAAAATAAAATTATTTATACTTTTAGAAAAAAGTTGAAATAAATTTTCAAAAATACCTCACTCCTTACTAAAATAAGATTTTTTTTTCAAAAATACATATTTTCTCACTATAATTAATATTTTACTTTAATTTTTATCTTTTTTTAAACTTCATTGTTAGCCAAATCATTGGCAATTAAACTATATTTTGATCATTGATAATCAAATTAATATATACTAATGAGTTCAACAAGTTTGCTTTTATAGGTAAACAATTTTAGACATTGTGCGTTCGTACAAAACATATGAGCGACTGCACAACAACAAAGGCAAAGGAAACATTCGAAGCACAGAAGAGTTCACGGTCTCTGGTATGGTAACAAACTGACCTCTAGGTATTGTGGGATAGCCCAAAAGGTTCGAGCAACCGCACAAAATAATGGAGAAAAATTACAAAATTTATAGAAGCGATAGTGGCCAGAGTGTGCAATGTATCGTCAACACTGAACGTTTTGTGCGTCCGCTCAATATGTCAAGCGACCACAGAAGACTTGACAATATTAACACCAAGTCACAGAAGAGATAGTGGTGGTGTTGTACGGTGAAAAACTTAAATTGTATGATCTCAGGATCAAATTTGAATTTTGGCACCAAACATAATGGATCAATGATAAATGAATAGGTGGAAGAAGAATATCAATTTAAACGATAACGTATGTATTGTGCGATTGCAAGACATGGTAGGATGGAAAATTATGATCCTATCGGACAACTTAAGTTTACCGTTAGAGACAGCCGTTGAAAAAAATTTAAATTATGTGATCACCTAAAGGACATAGCGACTATACAAAGTGACACAACAACAATTTAAGTGGGAGACAAGAACCAAACATGTGGGAACTATTTTAAACAGCTAGTTGAAGTTTTGAAGACTATAAATACTTCAAGAAATCTCAATTTTGAATATAATAGTGAATGAGATAATCAAGTTAAACATTTTTCATTACTTTGTATCAAAATATCTTGTTGTAATACTTTGAGTATTGGAGTGTGAGCATTCAACACTTTTCTAATTTTGAGTGTCAGTTTTGAAATACTTAAATTTTAGAGTGAGGCTGAAAAAATTCTTGATTAGATTATGATGATAATACTAAATCTTTTGTAAAAGTTCGGTATGAGCTTGTAAAAATACCAAGTTAAAGTTAAATTTGTAAAAACTCAAGAATTAGTAAAATCTTAATAAGTTGTTAAGGAAGTTGACGTAAGATCAAGATGATCCGAATCACCATAAATCATTATTGTTTTTTTTATTCTCTACTCTACTTTCTCTTCATCTTGCTCTTTTTGTTGTTTTAGTTTTTTAATTTATCATCACTTCTTCAAGACAACTGTTGTCCCAAGATGGCAACCAAGAGGGGGGGTGAATTGGTTTTCTCAAGAATTAATGACAATTTAAAAAACTCAACAATCAAGAAATGCGGAATAGAGAGTTGGTTGAGTAATGGAAGAAAGAAAGAACACACAAGATTTATAGTGGTTCGGATTTACTTCAATCCTACATCCACTTCCTTAACAACTTGTTAAGGTTCCACTAATCTTTGAAGTTTTTACAAGCTTACTTCCAACTTTGGTGTTTTCACAAGTTCACACCTAACTTCACAAGTGTTTTTCTTAGTCTCACACTCACAACCCAAACAAGAGTTTTACAAGGCTTACTCTCACAACCTAACAAGAGTTTTACAAGGCTTACTCTCTCAACCTAACAAGAGTTTTACAAGGCTTACTCTCTCAACCCAAGTGTTTCCCAAGCTTACACTCAAACTTATACAATGGTGTTTTCAATGCTAACACCTAACATACATTACAATTTAATTGTAAGTTTAAGTAAATGAAAATTTGTTGCTTGGCTATTACAATCTGATTTCTTGCTTATTCCTCTTTTTTGTTTTCTCAGAGAGACATTGTATTTATAGCCATTGTGGTCTTACTAGCCGTTATAGACATTAAGAATAATGTATTGGTAGATTAGACCTTCTTTACTTAAACTGCCCGAAGCACTTCGCGGTCGCCCTTCATGCAAGGATGGTCGCGCTCATGCTTCTCGCGGTCGTCCTTTAACAGGGGACGGTCGCTACTTTTGAAAAGACTTCAACGGTCGAATTTTAGTGCTCTGCAGCTGGAATCTTGCCCATGCTGTGTTTGTCGGACCGGCTTCTTGCCCAGCTGTGTTTGTCGGGACGGTCGCGCCTAGCAATGGTGCGGTCGCCCTTTTTGAATAATCAAGTGGGTTTATAACGGTCATATTACGTGTCATTCTCTGACAGGGCAAAATTGAATGTCCACCATAATTTGAATGTCGCGGTCGCCCTATGTAGATTATCGCGGTCGAATTGAGAAACCCGCGTCGAACTTCTGGACGCTCCTGAGGACGCGAAACCTACTGTCTCTTCAAACAATTTCTTCTTGAATGGTAGAGCGGTCGCGATTCTGAATGGGGCGGTCGCTAAAGTGATAAGCGAGGTCGAGTCATTCACCGTTCTTGTCACCGCGAACCTTACTGTGATTGTAATGATTTAAGTTCCTTGAGTAGCGGTCGTGCAAATATTCGGACGGTCGCTATTCTGTAGGAGCGGTCGCGACATAGGTCGAACTTCTGACCGCGAAACCTACTGTGATAAGATTTCTTCTTTTAATTACATGGAGCGGTCGTATTCAGGTGAGGTGCGACCGCTATAAGTGTTCTGTTCACCTTATTTGAAGTAACCTAATCCTGCAACAAGATTTCTCAAACACAAGTTAAATAGATCATCCATTTGAGTTGTCAAGGATCAAAATTAAGGTCATTTGTCTAACAATCTCCCCCATTTTGACTTTGACAATTTCAAATGGAATGATAAGAAAAATAATAAGTCTAAAATGCTCCCTCTTAACATATGCAACAATCATGGTTAAGAGCATTGTGATTATTAGATTATCTTGGTGCACATGTTATTGTTTGATGCAAACATTTTTTCTTATTTGCAAATGTTCAATAAATTTCAACAAGAAATTAACTCCCCCATAAACATTTTTCCCTAATTTGCAAATGTTCAAACAGATTGTTGTTCTTGTTCTTATTTCTCCCCCATAATTTTCTTATTTCTCCCTATTTCTCCCCCATAATTTTATTGACATTCCATTTATAATTTTCTCTCCCCCATTGGCATAGGCAAAATGAAATAAATGTTAAGCAAAATACAAATGGAAATATAAACATGGAAATATATAGATTGAAGTGGAGGAAAATACAAAACAGAAAGCAAATTAGCAAACATATGAAAATGCAAGCAAAAACAAACTAAAGCTAAGCTATTCTGAGTCATCATCTAACTCTAACTCTTCTTCAACTAAAGGAGCTTTCCCCTTATCTTGAGGTGCAACAGAGGCAGAGCTAGTGCTAATGGACTCTTCTTCTTCAGCAACGCTTTGGGTGTGATCACTTATATCCCAATCTTCAAGATTGCATTGAGGCAAGTCCAATTTGCCTTGCATATCATAAAGATCATGATGCATGTGGGATATAAGGTCTATCCTCTTGTTTAAGTGCTGGAATCTCTTGGAAACACTTTTCTTGAACTTAGTGAGTTTCCTTGAGAGAGTCTTGATAGCTTGGAGAATGAGTTGTGTGGAGGATGAAGCAGTTTCTTTAGCAGCTTTTGATGAAGTTGCTTTTGGATGTAATTCTACTGCAACTTCTACAGAATCTCCCTCTTCCTCAATTGTATACCTTGGCCTTTTCTTTTGTTTATCCATAACTCCTTTCTTGCCATAGCAGTATACATATGACCCTTCTATCTTCCTTACACAACCAGCATGCTCTAAGTAATCCATTGTGATAGCATTGGAGGCTAGAGTGAAAGGGTTCCTCAAAGTAGCTAAGTTCAAATCATTCAGAAGGTTTAGGTGCCTAGCTATTTGAGTAACTTGAGAGGATAGGAAGAAGGTACCAGTTCTTGTTACAGCATGATGATAAAGAGTATCAATCAAGAACTTGGTGGTGTTTATTTTGATGTTGTGGGTGAAAGCATACAGAAATATAAGGTCTCTCTTGGTTACTTTCTCATTCCCATCTGCTCTTTGGTGAATGGTATAGGTGATAATCCTATGGAGCATCCAGTGGGTGAGAGATTTGATATGTCTGGCTTTAGATTCCTTTTCAAAAGAGGTTTCAATGGAAATTTCTCTCCAGAAATCAGAAAGTGTTGGGTTTGAGAAGATTTGGTCATTGTAGGAGGTTATACCTTCAGAGAGGAAGTCCCAAATGCTGCCAAAATCTTCTAGAGATAGGGCTTGGTATTGATCAAAGAGCTTAAATCTGACCCCATACCACCCTAGTGCAGAATTTGCACTCTTCTCTATTTGAAGAGACATTAAAAACTCCTTACTCAGACTAGAGTAGCCTACCTCTTCTGGAAAGACAAATTTTCTCCATCCAAGGACATCCAGCAATCTCTCAATTTCGTCCTTGATGTTCAAGGCAGAAAGCATCCCACCAAAAGGAGATTTGGTGCCTTCAACCTTCTTTCTCTTTAGCATGGCATACCTAACATCTTCTTCAGTGGTTTGATGGTGAGGTTTGTGAATTTTCTCACCTCTTTTAGATTGAGGAGGAGATGGAGGATCAACAATGGGTTCTCTAATGGTGACTCCTGGAACTCTCTTGGCTTGACCTTTTATTTTGGAAGTGGTTTTTCTTTTGGGGGCCATTAGAACAGAAGAGAGTAGGAAAACAGAGAGTGATTGAGAAATAGATGATATTGAGAGGTTTTTAGGGTTTCAGAGGAAGGTTTGTGTGCTTTAATAGGCAAAATATCAGATAAACTGATGCAAAACACTCTTAAATAGATGGATTTAAGAAAATAGCCGTTTTTGACTGTTGAAAGTTAAGAGTTGCGACCTGTCACACAACCAACGGTTATAAATTTTCGAGCAGAGTGTACAGGGTGCGGTCGCAAATTTAACAAGGTGCGATCGCGACTTATGATCTAGCGACCATTGTCAAGATAAGTATGCTCGCGAGTGAGGAATGTAACTGTAACGGTCGAAACTATTCAAATTGGTGCGGCCGCGCACAAATTTTCTCGACCGCGCACAGAGTCATTAGTTTGAATGAAACTGACAGACAGGATAGCAACCGCTAAAGAATACTGGAGCGACCGCGACATACTTAAAAATGAAAGATTCAAGGAAAGATGGAGAATATTTCTATTGTGTTAAGAAGCATTAAATTCATGCACATAGAAACCTTATTGATAGGCAATTAATTCAGAGTGTTTCCATCAATCATTCCTAAATTAAGTTTAATAAAATTAAGTCTATCTTCATTCAAGGGTTTTGTAAAGACATCCGCAAGTTGATTTTGTGTTTCAATAAATTCTAGAATTATGTTCTGATTTTGCACATTTTCCCTTAAAAAATGATGTCTAATATCTATATGCTTGGATCTAGAATGTTGTATAGGATTTTTAGACAAATTGATAGCACTAGTGTTGTCACATTTAATGGAAATATTGTTAAAAACCTTACCATAGTCAAGCAATTGTTGTTTCATCCATAATACTTGTGTGCAACAAAAACAAGCTGCAACATACTCAGCTTCCGTTGTGGATAAAGCAACCGATGCTTGTTTCTTACTATGCCAAGAAACTAGACAATTACCAAGAAAGTGACATGCTCCTGTTGTGCTTTTCCTATCTAATATACTACCAGCGTAATCTGCATCTGAAAATCCTATAATATGAAATGATGTGTTTTTAGGATACCAAAGTCCTAAATGTATTGTACCACTCAAATATTTCAAGATTCTCTTAGTGGCATTCAAGTGTGATTCTTTAGGACTAGTTTGAAATCTAGCACAAAGACATACACTAAACATTATATCAGGCCTAGAAGCAGTTAAGTAAAGTAGTGATCCGATGATACCTCGATATTTCTTCTCATCTACTGCTTTACCATTTTCATCTTTACCTAATTTCAATGATGTGCTCATGGGAGTTTTGCTAGTTTTGCAGCCATCCATTCCAAATTTCTTGATGAGTTCTTTTGTATATTTGGATTGGTTGATGAAGATCCCATCTTTACATTGCTTGACTTGCAGTCCAAGGAAAAACTTGAGTTCACCCATCATGCTCATTTCAAATTCCCTAGTCATACAAGAAGCAAATTCTTTGCACAAGGTTTCATTAGTAGCTCCAAATATTATGTCATCCACATAAATTTGTACAATCAAGATGTTATGCTTATCCTTTTTAACAAAAAGAGTTGTGTCTACTTTTCCTTTTGCAAAACCATTTTCAAGTAAATATGCACTAAGTTTGTCATACCAAGCTCTAGGTGCTTGCTTTAATCCATATAAAGCTTTGGTAAGTTTGAAAACATGATCAGGAAATTTGTAGTTTTCAAAACCAGGAGGTTGTTCAACATAAACTTCTTCATTTATGAGTCCGTTTAGAAATGCACTTTTAACATCCATTTGATAAAGCTTAAAATTCATATGACATGCAAAGGCAAGTAATATTCTAATAGCTTCTAATCTGGCTACTGGGGCAAAGGTTTCATCATAGTCAATACCTTCTTCTTGATTATAACCTTTGGCTACCAATCTTGCTTTATTTCTAATGATGTGACCATTTTCATCAAGCTTATTCCTATAAATCCATTTGCATCCTATTATAGAATGATCTATAGGTCTAGGAGTAAGTTGCCAAACATTATTTCTTTCAAATTGATTAAGTTCATCTTGCATTGCAGTTATCCAATTTTCATCATTTAAAGCTTCCTCAACAGTTTTTGGTTCAATTTGAGAAACAAAAGCAAAATTAACATCAACATGATTAATTTTAGATCTAGTAGTTACTCCCTTTGATGTTTCTCCAATGATGAGTTCCTTTGGATGATCTTTCTTGTATTGCCAATCCTTAGGTAGATCTTGAGTCTTTTCTTCAAGTTGATTGATCTTTGGAGCATCAATAGATTCAAGAGGTTCAAGAGTACCTGCAGGGTCATTGAAAGTAATACCTTTCTTTTGATCAAGTTTAGATGACTCATCAAATACAACATGCATTGATTCTTCTATAACTAGAGTTTTCATGTTAAATACCCTATATGCTTTGCTAAATGATGAATATCCTAAGAATATGCCTTCATCTGATTTGGATGAGAATTTTCCAAGATTATCCTTGGTATTCAATATGAAGCATTTGCATCCAAATACTCTAAAATATCCAATTCTGGGTATTCTTCCATTCCATAGCTCATAAGAAGTTTTATTAGTTAAATGCCTTTTATAAACACGATTTGCAATGTAACAAGCTGTATTAACGGCTTCCGCCCAAAAATAAGATGGTAAATCATATTCATTGAGCATTGTCCTAGCCATTTCGATTAAAGTTCTATTTTTCCTTTCAACTACACCATTTTGCTGTGGAGTTCTAGGAGCAGAAAAATTATGTGAAATGCCAAGTTCATTGCAAAAGTCTTCAAAATTTTCATTTTCAAATTCTTTGCCATGATCACTTCTAATAGATGTGATCACATATCCTTTTTCATTTTGAACTCTTTTTGCAAACGTTTTGAAGAAATTAAAGGCTTCATTCTTTTGAGCTAAGAAATTAACCCATGTGAATCTAGAGTAGTCATCAACAAGAACAAATGCATATGATTTGCCTCCTAAGCTTGTAACTCTATTTGGTCCAAACAAATCTAAATGAATGAGCTCTAAAGGTCTAGAGGTGCTTATAACACTCTTTGTTTTAAATGAGCTTTGCATTTCCAGTCATATGCCTTGAGCATCCACTATCCACAAGCCATGTGCTTTCATTGATAGTAGATTTTAGGCATACCTGCAAGACAATTGTGATCATCTTCTTTTAGGTACCCACATGAAGTTGGGTCCTTGATGGTTAGTAGAAAGAGTGCCTTCTAAATTGAGATGAGCTTTTCTTATATAACAATAGAAGTTTTTGTGACCAAATTTCATGCAATATGTGCATTGCCATGGTGTTCTATGCTTCTGCATTTTTCTTTTTGCATTGTACATACAACTACAAGTATGTGATTTCTTTTGTGCAAGTTTAGTGAACAACAATGCATAGTTATTTTTGGCTTTATCTCCTAGTGAACCATAAGAAGTTCTTTTAGACTTGGTGCAAGCATTTTTGATATGAACATCAGAAATTTCAGTTGTAGATGCTTTCACAAATGTTGGTTTGCTAGGTGCAATGTTGGTTGAGCCATTGAATCCTAATCCATATTTCAAGGAAGGTGACCTTTGATTATTAATTAATGTGTTCAATGCTTCCTTTCCTTTATGAAATCTGGAAATTGATTCTTTTAGTTCTTTTAGTTCATGCTTCAATGCCTCATTCTCTTTAATCACTTTTTCTAAGTCATGTGAGCTTTTATTTAATTCTCCTATTGTATTCATCAAATGTTCATTTGAGGTTTTCAATTCTAAGGTAGAGTTCTTTAAGCATATAAAATCCTTTTCTAACTTAGAGTTTTTCTCTTTATAGAGCATCATTTTGGAGAAATATTTTTCTATTTTAGAATTCATGTGCTCAATCAAATCACTATCATCTATATCACTTATATCATCATGTGCTACAAGATCAAAGGATTGAGTACTTACCTCATTGGAGTCATCTTCAATAGCCATGAGACAAAGATTTGCAATTCCTTCCTCTTCTTCTTCTTCACTTGAGGAAGAGTCATCCTATGTGGCTTTGAGAGACTTTTTCTTTTCTTTATCCCATTTCCTTTTGTTCTTTAATTTGTAGCAATCCGACTTGATGTGACCGGTTTTTCCACATTCATAGCATTTTACCTCATTTTTCTTTTCTTTATCTTTGAAGGAGAATTTAGGAGGTGTACCTTTGTTTGCTTGTAATCTTTTCTTCCTTTTCCATTCATTGATTCTTTTAGAGAACATTGCCATTTCATCTTCATCATCAGTACCTTCATTGCTTGAGCTCTCAGCTTCTTTGATTGCTTTGAGTGCAATTGGTTTTCTCTTTTCTTTCTCACCTTGATCTTCTTCTTTCTCACTGTGTAGCTCAAATGTGAGTAATTTTCCAACTAGCTCATCGGTTCTTAATGTGCTGAGATCATGAGCTTCTTCTATGGATGATACTTTGGATTCAAAGTTCTTTCTAGCTCTTAGGGCTCTCAAGATTTTGCTGTTTACATCACCTTGATCATATACCTTGCCATACTTCTTTAGTTCATTGACAATTGCAAGTAAGCGATTGGTCATGTCGGTGACATTTTCATTTGGTTTCATCTTGAATAGCTCATATTCATGAACATGCATTTGTTTTTTGGTAAATCTCACTTGAGTCGTACCTTCATGGTAGTTTTCAAGTGTTTTCCAAATGCAATGTGCACAAGTTAAATGTTGAACTCTTCCGCCTTCTTCCCTTGAAATGGAATTCATCAAGATGGAAGCAGCTCTATTGTTCTTGAATCGATCTCTGACATTGCTAGTTGACCATTGAGCTTTGGGAAGTGGAACTTGAATACCGTCAACTTCGTGGGTAGGAGATTTCCATTCATTTTCCACGAAATCCCATAGTTCAATCCCTTCACTATCTAGAAACAAATACATTTTGTGTTTCCAGTATGAATAATCAGTTCCATCAAAGTAGGGTCTAAGAATAGAATTAAGATTTCCATGAGAGCTTGATGAAGAAGAAGTTGCCATAGTGGATCAGATTTCACAATTAAGTTTAAGAAATCTAAGGGCTCTGATACCAATTGTTGTCCCAAGATGGCAACCAAGAGGGGGGGTGAATTGGTTTTCTCAAGAATTAATGACAATTTAAAAAACTCAACAATCAAGAAATGCGGAATAGAGAGTTGGTTGAGTAATGGAAGAAAGAAAGAACACACAAGATTTATAGTGGTTCGGATTTACTTCAATCCTACATCCACTTCCTTAACAACTTGTTAAGGTTCCACTAATCTTTAAAGTTTTTACAAGCTTACTTCCAACTTTGGTGTTTTCACAAGTTCACACCTAACTTCACAAGTGTTTTTCTTAGGCTCACACTCACAACCCAAACAAGAGTTTTACAAGGCTTACTCTCACAACCTAACAAGAGTTTTACAAGGCTTACTCTCTCAACCTAACAAGAGTTTTACAAGGCTTACTCTCTCAACCCAAGTGTTTCCCAAGCTTACACTCAAACTTATACAATGGTGTTTTCAATGCTAACACCTAACATACATTACAATTTAATTGTAAGTTTAAGTAAATGAAAATTTGTTGCTTGGCTATTACAATCTGATTTCTTGCTTATTCCTCTTTTTTGTTTTCTCAGAGAGACATTGTATTTATAGCCATTGTGGTCTTACTAGCCGTTATAGACATTAAGAATAATGTATTGGTAGATTAGACCTTCTTTACTTAAACTGCCCGAAGCACTTCGCGGTCGCCCTTCATGCAAGGATGGTCGCGCTCATGCTTCTCGCGGTCGTCCTTTAACAGGGGACGGTCGCTACTTTTGAAAAGACTTCAACGGTCGAATTTTAGTGCTCTGCAGCTGGAATCTTGCCCATGCTGTGTTTGTCGGACCGGCTTCTTGCCCAGCTGTGTTTGTCGGGACGGTCACGCCTAGCAATGGTGCGGTCGCCCTTTTTGAATAATCAAGTGGGTTTATAACGGTCATATTACGTGTCATTCTCTGACAGGGCAAAATTGAATGTCCGCCATAATTTGAATGTCGCGGTCGCCCTATGTAGATTATCGCGGTCGAATTGAGAAACTCGCGTCGAACTTCTGGACGCTCCTGAGGACGCGAAACCTACTGTCTCTTCAAACAATTTCTTCTTGAATGGTAGAGCGGTCGCGATTCTGAATGGGGCGGTCGCTAAAGTGATAAGCGAGGTCGAGTCATTCACCGTTCTTGTCACCGCGAACCTTACTGTGATTGTAATGATTTAAGTTCCTTGAGTAGCGGTGGTGCAAATATTCGGACGGTCGCTATTCTGTAGGAGCGGTCGCGACATAGGTCGAACTTCTGACCGCGAAACCTACTGTGATAAGATTTCTTCTTTTAATTACATGGAGCGGTCGTATTCAGGTGAGGTGCGACCGCTATAAGTGTTCTGTTCACCTTATTTGAAGTAACCTAATCCTGCAACAAGATTTCTCAAACACAAGTTAAATAGATCATCCATTTGAGTTGTCAAGGATCAAAATTAAGGTCATTTGTCTAACAACAACTAATTCACTCTCTTTTGGTTATCATCTTAGGACAACATTCACTATTAAATAAAAATATTCTAATAAAATAATAAAAATTAATATTTTATATTATATTTTCAGCATATAAAATTTATTTATTTTTATAAAAGAAAAATTTTAAATTTTAATTATAAAAAATTAAATAATACTCTTAAAAAATAATAAATATAAAAATATATTAATAAAAATTATTAAATTTATTTTGAATACATTTTATAAAAATTATAAGAATTATTTTTAAATAAATTTTTCATATTATATGTAAAATAGTTTAAAAAATTAATTTTATTATATAGATATTATATAGATGTTTGGTATATGTTCTATGTATATTTGATATATATTATATATTTTGGTAGATATTATAAATTTTTGGCATATCTTGTATGTATAATGTATGTATTTTATGTAGATGTTGTGTGAATATTATGTGAATATTGTGATATTAAAATATTAAAAGAATAAAATTGAAAAATATTAAAAAAATTGTGTAAATATTTGATAGATATTTAGTAAATATTTAATAGATACTTGGTAATTGTGATATATATTATTTTTTTTATTATATGTGTATTTTAATATCTGTTGTATATATATTGTATATATATTATATATATATTTTATATTTTTTTATTTATATATTGAAAATATAAAATTAAAAAATATTTTCTGGATTAAATAATATAAACAAAAACCAAAAATAAAAAATAAAAAATAAAATAGAAAATAAAAAATAAAAAAATCTGAGTTTAAAAAATTAAAATTAAAAAAAAAAAAAAGAAAGCCGCGTGTTTCGCTAATTAGAAGCAAAAGTTTTGTTCCGTAAAATTGTAAAGCGCTCCACAAATTGCCATGTCCAGTGTGAAATTCATAAAATAATAATAATAATAATAATAATAATAATAATAATAATAATAATAATAATAATAATAATAATTTCAGTGGAAAGAAAAGTCAAAATAGGAGCTAAGAGCGAGGGTCTATTGCGAGTGCACGCTTGGTCATAATGACAAACAAATGGAACGAGAATGGAGAATAACAAGGAGATGATATAAATGTCGTTTCTTGGATAAGAGAAAGGAAACAGAAAAGAAAATACGAGGAAAATACCCTTGCCAAAAACAAAGAACAAACATAGAAATTCTTAAATATGAACTCTAAGCAAAATTAAAATATTATTTTTAAATGACTTGTTTTAATTATGGTAGATGTTATCTTTTTATTATATTGCTCCTATCATAATATTTTTTATATTAATAAAATTATTTTTATATAGTATATTTATTTACAATTCTTTAAAATTAATAAATAATTATTATTACATTATCTATAAATTTTGAAAATTAATTATAACTATTCTGTACCAAATTAAATGCATATTTTTTATTTTTCTATTTCATTTATTTTAAATTATAATTTATTTATAATTTTAATAAGTTAATTAATGTATGAAATTTTTATTTTGAATATATTACTCCCTTTGTTCTTTTATTTTAGATAAAAAAAATACAAGATTAAAAAAGATAGTTAATGAATTTATTAATATATCTTAGTTAGTTTTAATTAAGCCTAACTCCATAATTAATGTTAAGAGATAAAAAATTCATGAACATAATACTCTAGATATCATTTATGACTAAAATTAAATACGCAGAGAAAATTTCTCCTCCACTTATATAATAAGCGAATATATTAGCAAGTAAATAACGTGAATTATTGTATATAATTAAATTATTTTCGTAAATAAGGCACTACTTAAAAGAAAATTTGACATTTAATATCAATATTTAATTGATGCAAATAAAGTTTGAAAATAGTCAGACATAATTTAATAAAGAATGATACAACTTTTTAAAGTAAGTTGTAACACTTTTTAAATTTGTACACAAAACTGTGGCCTAAACTTGGTAATTTTAGAAAACTATTTTTTGGGCACTAAAAATAATAAATGTAACCTAAAAATGACAACGTGTCAAATTATATCGGTATATATAATTTAAAATTATGTTCTAATTATTAGTCTGATATGGACATCACCACGTCTTTCAAATAATTATAGTTCGATAGTTAAAATTAGTAACCATATTATAATACATGACAAAAGCTAACTCATAGTAATACTTTAATTTGTAAAATATATCGCAATTTAATAAAATATCTCATAACCATAACATTAATTCATGCATTAAAAAATAACGCATATTAATTATATAGCTCACATTTATTTGCCATTAGTTTTGTTTGATGTGCAAAATATAGTTACTTACAAAGACAATTTTAAAATTTTTTTAAGAAATAATTTTTAATTTTTTTTAAGTACCTTTCTTTATATAAGGAGAATACCTTAAATGTAATTTTTCTCCCTAAGAGAACAAATGGAGTAGTAATGGCATAATAAATATATATATATATTTAAAAAAAAACTAATTTTTATTAATGTTTGAGAAAAATTTTGATTATGAGAGAGCGAGTAATACAACCGATATTAACTACAAACAAGGACACCTTAACATTGTAAGCATCGCTGTCTTTTCTTTAAATGATTGAAAAACATTTTCGCGGGACAAACCAACATATAAATTCTCGTCTCTGGGTCCGCCTCAATTAGAGTCTCTCAGTTTCTCTGTTTCTTCACATTCTTCAAATTCAACTCCTAAAAATCTGCAACTTCTCATTCTCATTTCGATTCTGCCTTCATGTGTAATTGCATTCATTTCTGGTTATTTTAACGATAG
This sequence comes from Garcia nutans, assembly GCA_947685225.1. NCBI lineage: Eukaryota > Viridiplantae > Streptophyta > Magnoliopsida > Malpighiales > Euphorbiaceae > Garcia > Garcia nutans. Next base: position 27,751,358 of record CANTUV010000044.1, read on the forward strand.
ACCTTGTTTTTTTTTTTTGAAAAAAAAAAATTTCTTGATCTTGATTGCTTATTTTATTGCATATCCTAGTATTCAGCAAGGTTATGATGGAATTGTGTGTATATAGGTGTGTTTTAACCTCGCAAAATTCTGAACCCAGATTGTCAATTTTCTTTTCTGACACTAATCTAAACCAAAGAAGAAAATTGAATTTGACCAACGCCAGTGGTATTGGAGTGGTTTCAAGACAATTAAGTTGTGAATTGAAACTGCACCAAAGCTTAATCAATCAGAAGAAGATTAACAATGTGTTCGAGTTTTTATGGAGAAAGCTAGCAGCCTTTTCATTTATTCGTCCATGTTCATCTCCTGTAACCTCATGCTGTACATCTTCTTATTATAGACCAGAATGGAGATATGATGTGTTTCTTAGCTTTAGAGGTCTAGATACTCGGAATAACTTTTCAGACCATTTGTATGATGGTCTAGTTGAGAGAGGTATTAAGGTATTTAGAGATGATAAAAAACTGGGAAAAGGAAAGGCTATTATTGAAACAATCTTTGAGGCAATCAAGATGTCAAGATTTTCAGTTGTTATATTATCAAGAAATTATGCTTTCTCTGAATGGTGTTTGGATGAACTTGTAAAGATTATTGGATGTGTGAATGAGAAAGGTCATGTAGCTTTCCCAGTTTTTTATCATGTTACCCCTGATGATGTTATGAATCAAATGGGTCGTTACAAGGAAGCATTTCTTCGCCATCAACAGTTGTTTGAGAAAGAGAGGATCCAAATGTGGAGAACTGCTCTCACTAAAGTAGCAGGGATATGTGGATGGGATGTCCAAAACTATAGGTAATATTATTTCATTTGTTCGTTTTTCAATTGAATGAATGTTGAATTTTATTTTGTTTTGCAAATGAATTTTAGCTAGGGAAGATTCCATTTGAATAAATGAGGGTTTTTTTTTGCCACAATAAATGAGGGTTTTGAATAAAGGGTTTTTTGAATGAAGGGGTTTTTGAATTTGACATCATTTCTAACCCAATTCCACTCTTTCTATAAAAAGGATTTGAGTTTTTATAAATAGATCTTCGTGAGGGAAGACACCGAGGAGTATGATACGACACTTCAACTAAAAACTTAGAATATTAGGTTCATACATACTTTCTATTTATATAACTCACTAAATCATTCTCTTTCTCTATCACTTAAAATTCCAACAGTAAAAATAGTAGTTCAAAATGTTAGATTTTATGGATGCGTATGAGGCCTCAGGTCTCTCTTTTCATTTATGACTGGACTTATACTTTTTCAAGTAGAACATCAGATGCTACATATTATTGTCTCGTTTTTTCTCATTGGACTCCCTATTTTTTTCAACGGCCTATTTTTCCTCACAGGGCTCCTATTTTTGTCGGACCCTAAATTTTGGGCTACAAGCTTTCTTCAATGGGCCTTCGCTTATTGCCAACCCAAATTGCCAAGTGTAACTCTATTAGGTTTTTTGTTTTTTTGTTTTAACTTTTTGGAGAAACGTTGGGTCACGAGGCCAATGGGCACCGATAGTATGTTTGATTTTAGGAAAATTTACGCTCTGTATGTGGTTTTCTCATCCACTTTGTAATTTTACGTGCACTGATATTTTTTTTTTCAAGTACACAGACTACGCTTTTTTTTTCTTTTTTTTTTCAAAATTGACTTTTTCAATGTGGATTTTTTTTTGTAATTTTTTTTATTTTTATTTTTTATAATTTATTTTATTTATATTTTTTATTTAAAAAATTTTTAATTCCATATTTCTAATATATAGACAAAAAAATAAATATATATATAACATATATACAATTTATACAAAATACACACTCAGTAATATAAACTATATCTATAACACATCAAATAATATATCTACAATAAATCTATAACACATCTACATAATATTTTAATATTTATTTAATTTTTATTTTTAAAATATCCATACAAATTTATTCAATATTCATACAATATTTAATAATTTTTATATAAAATACACACAACTTAAATAATAAAAATATAGCATATACATAATATCTATAATACAACTACAACACATCTATATTATATCTACAACATATTTACTACATATTTATATAATAAAAATACGTGTATTTTTTATTTTTTATGTATATAATATGTAAAATTTATTTAAAAATAAATTTAATAATTTTTATTAATATATTTTTGCATGCCTTATTTTATTTTTATTTTTTTATTATTACTTATTTTTTATAATTAAAATTAAATTTTTTTATAAAAAAATTATGATTTTTATATGATGAAAAAAATTTAAAATATTAATTTTTATTATTTTATTAAAATATTTTCATTTTAATATTGAAATTTTAAAAAATAAAAATTTAAAATAAAATATTAATTATAGTGAGGGTAGATGCATTTTTAAAAAAAAATTTATTTTATTGAGAAATTAGATATTTTTAAAATTTTATATAAATTTTTATAAAAGTGTATATATTTTTAATTTTTAATAGTATTTTCATAATAAAAATTATTTATTGAAATAATTATGTAAACATCTCTTAATTTATGGATGCATGTGGCTCTAGTCAAAATCTTCATGAGGAGTGCTGGTGCATATGTGGCCCTAGTCCAAGTCTTCACGAGGAGTGCTGGAGTTATTTTTCATATGGTTATATTTCAAATGGGCTTATCTTAAATTTCAAGAAAAAATAATATTTTTTATCGTATTTTTTAAAATTTTTTATTTTATATAATATTTTTTTATCATTTTATTATAAATTCATTATAAATTATATAAAATTTATAAATTCATAACAAATTTATTATAAACTCGTTATAAATTTATCATAGACTAATAAAAATATAGTATTTTGATACATTATAAATTTTGATTTTTTTGTTAAATAATTTATAAATATAGTAAATTTAATTTAATTTTTATTTTTCTTGAATTTTTTTTCGAAAGCCCAAACTTTAATTAAATGGCTTAATCCTTAACGGGTTTTCTGTCACTTAAACCAAGTTCTTAATTAAACTTATTTCATACTGTTTATGTTTTTTCTCTTTGGTTCTGTAACTGGGAAAGGACGTTTGTTACTAAAACATGTCCTTTCTCCACATTTTTTTTGTCGTTCATTTCCATAAATCTATAATTGGTTAGTGGGATTTATGCCATATATCTATTCTCTAATTTTCCAGCTTGATATATAGTTATTATTATTTTTCCTTGATAGATCGGAGTCAAAATTAGTCAAAAGAATTGTTGAGAAGATATCACATAATTTGAGATGGGCATCCCAAAGTATTGGCGAGCAGTTAGTTCCATTGAATGCCACAATAAAGGAAGTGAATTTGTATTTATATGAGGGGTTAGAAAACATGGACGTGGTGAGAATTTGTGGGATGGATGGAATGGGCAGTACAACAATTGCAAGAGTTGTTTATGATGCAATATTTAATGACAAACTGGAGCTGCTTCGTTTTCAGGAACTTGTTTCTGAAATGCCAAAGGAGTTCAGAAGAAACGTATGGGGGGCTGATGAAGTGATAAGTATGATAAAGCAACAGCTACAATATAAAAAAGTACTTGTACTTGTTGATGATGTAGATACACTAGAACTAGTGGCATCCTTGGTCAGAAGGCATGGCTGGTTTGCTCCAGGATCAAGAATTGTTATATCAGCTAGAACTCCTGACAAAATGATCTTAAATGTACTTGATATGAGTTTTCATAAGCCCGAGGATAGGGAGAGCATGCATGATATGCATTTAGATATTGCATGTTTCTGCAAGGAGATCATGGATGATGAGCATGTAACAAGAATCACAAGATCACTAGTGAATGATGATCTGCAGGCAAATAGTGGAATGAAGGTCCTCATTAATAAGTTTTCAATAAATATTCAGAAACTGCTGAATTATGATTTTCTGCAAGATCTGAATTGGGAAAATCTTTTCCGAAAGAACCTGGAAGAGCACAGAAGCCACAGCAAGTTGATGGTAAGAGTTCTAACTAAGTAGTTTAAGCTTAATAGGCTTTGCCAAAGTAATATTTTATTGTTTATTATTCTTATATCTTTTATACACTTTCTTGTACTAATATTTTTGTGTTAATTGTTAGAATATGGTGAGTATTGAAAGATTGGCAAGGGATGGTATTGGCAGCACGTTAAGCCAAACCAATTGGAAGACTGAGAATGAGACAAAGGAGGGGTTAGTCGCTATAAAATCTGGGAATGAGCAGCAAAACCAAGTTGGAAATGTTGGTCAAGGTAAGGATACAGGTTCTTGGAACAATCTTGCAAGAGTGTCGAGTGACGGTTTAGACCAGAGGGCTAAAATTTTTAAGTATAAAAGAAAACGAATTTATATTAAATTTTATTTTTTATATTAATAAATTAATATAAATACTTGATATAAATATTTATATTTTATTTTATTTTTATATTAAAATTTATCATTTTATTTTAATATTTAAATATTACCTTAAAATTACACAATATATTATTTTTTTAAATAATATTTTTATATTTTTAACATAATTTAAAGAAATTGTTTTCTATTTTTTTAATAAATTTATATGATAGAATATTTTTTACAAAATAATTAACCTAATCATAAAATTTCTAAACTTAATTCATAATCAAATTATAAAATAATATTAATATTAATTTATGATACAAATTAGAAATGATGGAAGGTAATGAATATATACAATAGATTTATCAATTTAATATATATATATATATATATTATAAAGATTTAATATAATATATATACACACACAAATTGGTGGAGGGGGACCGAATCCCCCTAATCCGCCTCTAAGTGTCAATTTCAGTGAGGGAAAATGAAATTTGTCATGTGTCGTCAAGTCTTGAGAAGCACTGATATATCTGAAACTAATGCTTTAGTAATGCTACTAAATCGCTATCAATGCTTAGTTTCTCGGAAGAATTAGCAAATGCAATAGCTTTTAATGCCAACAGCGATGTTAAGACTAAATCTCTGTTAATTTCAGAAAAAAGCTTGCAGCAGAATCTGAAGTCGAAGATCACAAACAGTACATGCTATACAAGGCAACTGAAGAATGGTGAGAAGATGTTTTTTTCACCCAAGTCACTAGCAACTATTTCTGATGAATTTGCCTCATCTACCAATTGTAACATGAATGAATCAAGTGAAAGAGGATTGCCAGATAGCATAGAAACCATTAGTCAGATAAACAAAGATGCATCTTTTTTATACTCAGAGACGGGCTCAGGAAGTAAGACCAACAATCAGCAGTTGCAATTTTTCAAGCCTGAAAGCTCAGTTGGTGGGAAGATTGTTAGAATTCCTAAAGTTGTAGCTGAGGAGGGGATCAAACAATGGGATCTATGTCTTGTGGGGCAATTGCTTGAGGAAAGTATAGAGATCAGTCAAATGTTCAATATGGCAAATAAACAGTGGGGAGAAGAAGGAAGAATAGAGGTGACAACAACTGAAAACGGGCTTTACATCTTTAAATTTCCAAATGAAAGATCAAGAGATTGGGTATTGGAATCTGGACCCTGGTTTATAGCAAATAATCCATTGGTGATGAGAAGGTGGCAACCAAAGATGCAACTTTCAGAACTTGACAAGTCAAAAATACCTGTTTGGGTGAAACTTAAAGGGATTCCAATGGAGTATATGACTGTGCATGGGCTGAGTTATATAGCAAGTGCTCTTGGGAAACCTTTGTATATGGACAGGGCTACTGCTAGTAAGTCAAGACTGACATTTCCAAAAGTTTGCGTGCAGATGAGTGTAGAAGACGAGATTATGGAGTATATACCAGTCATGGATGATGATGGTGTAGACTTTGTAGTGAAAGTGCAGTACCTTTGGAAGCCTGAGAAGTGCATTTCCTGCAGAGAGTTTGGACATTCACTTAGTAAATGTCCATACTTTAATAATTGATTAATAATTGGAAAAGCTTGTCAATTTCCATAATTTAATAATTGCCAATTCCTATGTAAATGGAACTGAATGGATTTACCAAAACAATATGTAAAAATGGAGAAAAATAAATCTACTTTTTGCAACAAGAATAACAATCATGAAATTGAAGCAATCTGTCTTCACTGTTAAAAGGTTTTTTTTTTAAAAAAAAAATTATAAACCATTCTCTTTATAATAAACACCACTTATTTTTAAAAAATCTTATATTTTCAAAAAGTTCAACTTATATAACTTCTTTTTCATTTTAGACTTAGTTTGTCTACTCAATAACACATTACTTAATTTAAATTTTTATACCGTAGTTTTATAAATTTTTGGTATATGCACACTATTTTTGTAATTTTTGGTTGCATAATATTTTTATAATATTTTTATTTTTGATTGCATATGTATTATTGATATGGATTTTTGTTAATTTTTGAGAAATTTTACAAAAATAACCTAAATATAAAAAGTTTATAAAAATCTTGTGCAACAAAAAAAATTACAAAAATATTATGTATATACCAAAAAGTTACAAAATATGATATATATATTTAGGATATGTTAAGTATATTTTGGTATATATTATAAAAATATAAAAAAATTAAAAAATTGTAAATTGAAAAAAAAAACACATAGTAAAAATGAAATTTTGAAAAAAAAAATATTTTATATAATTTCCTTTTAATTTGTGTGCATGTTTGCTCCATTTTATAAAGGGAAAATGTGCAAATATATCCTTAAAGTTTTTGCAAAGATACAAATTGGCCTTTAAAGTAAATTTGGATAGAATTAGGCACTTTATCAATTAAAACCTACCATTTAAGCCATCTGTATTAACGGAAAAATAATATCCATTAACTATAGCCGACATGGCAATGTTAAGTTAAGAAAATAAAGAGAATATATAAATATCCTGAAAGTTTTCGTGAAAGGTACGAATTGACCCTCAAAATAATTAACAAAAAAAATTATCAAAAATTGAAGTTAAAAAATTGTTAATGAATATCTATATCTAGGTTTCATTCTAACAAAAGAAATATCATCTTGATTTCAATTGAATTAAATCCATAAAAACAAATCATTGAATCTCAAAATAATTAATTCAAATCTATAATATCACTATCAAATTTATATAAACACAAATTTCAAATTAAAGATTTGTGTTTATATAAATTTGATGGTAATATTTATTTTGAATTTGATCTCAAAGTTGTCGTTTAAGATTATGAACTAGAGGACATTTACAAAAGTTCAAAGAAGCCTTAATAACAATGATGCAAGGCCTTTGGAGAGATATAGCTACTATTAAAGAATGCAAGGAAGACTCCAAATATAAGCTTGGGCTCGTACAATCGAATCAAGGCCTAGTTCATCTTAATGCTATTTAGGAGGTCTAGCGGTTGCCCCATGGTTGTAGCGGTCGCTACATTTGTTTCGCACCCAACTTAGCATTTGCGATTATTACTATGAACTCTACTATGATATTGCGGGCCAGTTTTTGTATTTTAGCTAAATTTGACTTTTTTTTTACTTATTATTTACCATATTTTTCCAAGGATAATCTTATTTAGGAAAAATATCAATTGTAATATGGGCTATATTGTATGTGGTCCAAAAATTACTAAAGATTATCCTAGATTAATTAGTTTTCCTAATACAGTAAGAAAAGGTTAATTTAGTTTCCTAAATAACCTTAACTTCTTCTAGTTTAGGGATTTCTTTGTAGCCTATTTATGAGCACCATTTTTGACAGTGTAATTCATAGTTGATTTATTAATAAAATTTAAGAAATTTATTCTTATGAGAGATTCATTATCTCTTATTTATTTATTCTTGTTTGAATCAAATTCTACAAATAGAGTTAATTACTTGAGTGTTATTAGTGCTCAAGTTCTCTCTAGCATTGTTAGGTTTAGGTCAAGGACTTGGATAAAATGATACGATTTTGATTTCTAAGAAGTTACTTTCAAGCGTAAGGTGTTGGGTCTCAAGTTTTTACTTGTGGTTTGCATCAACCTAAGTTTGTCTTTAGGTTACATTTTAATAAAAACAAAACAATTTGGTTGAACTTAATTCAAGCATAAGATTAAAAAAAAAATATATATGATTAAACAGAACTTTGCTTTAAGATTTAATTTGAGAATAAACCTAATTATGTTTTAAGCTTTAAGAAAATCATATTAATAATCCTAATTCAGTTTTAAGATTTATTTTAAGAAAAATAACAATATGAATTAAAATACAACCATTACCTGATTAAACCTAATTCCAATTCTAGGTTGAATTAAGAAAATAACAATTATACCTAATCATGATCTAGGTTCGATCTTAGGTGAATTTATGATGATAATATGAATTTAACCTGATTCTGATTTTACTGAAATGGATTTCAAAACTAAAGCAACTTAATAATGAACATATTTATAAATAAAAAACAAATATGCAATTTAGGACACTTACCTTTTTGGCGCATGCTTTTTGAGGTGGTGGTAGTTTAAAGGCCTTTTTACCTTATCATAATTCCACTTTTGAAGCTTAAAGGAATGGAATAACGCTTGTGAAACATACTTGATAATCTTGACTAATCTTGATTTGATGGAGAAAATGGACTTCTCAAAAGAAAAAAAAATAATTTTAGTTAAAAATTATAAAAAAAAAAAAAAATAAGCAAAATCTTTATAAAATATCACAAAACGTTGTCTGAGCTCTCTAAAAGGTGTCCCAAACTACTGGAAAGGACTGAATATTAATTTTTAAGCAACCATCCGGAGGCGCTGGTGATTGGCCGATGAAAAAATAGTCACCAATGTGTGGTCGATCACTAGTGACCCTTCGATTGGTCATTGCTTCAGGTTTTTGCGCAGTTGACACTTTTGGGCTTATTTTAGGACTGTCTGATGTTCGATTGATGCGTTGGAATTGTAATAAACTTAACTTCGTCATGGCATGCAAAATCAAGGGTTCTCCAGGCAGAAATTTCTAGAAGCATTGGATGAGGGAGATAGCCTCTAAAAAGGTCCCATTTCCATTGGCCATGTGTATTTGCATAGTTAGCAACCAATTTCGAGAATGAAACAACAATTTAGCAATTATAAGATTTACTAGATGTAGGTTCTCTGTAGTCTAAACATCTATTTAAAATCTAACCTCCAAGCCATTACGAACTATCTACCTGCTACCATTATTCACTTCAGGCTAAACTTTCGACATGGCTTTCCAAAACCTTGGGCCTCAACCATCTTACAATGTTTGACTACATCCAAAGATTTTTTATATTTAGAATAAAAAATATTAACCTAGAGGTTGACCTTATTAAGCAATAGGTCTCATGATGGCTTCAATAAAGACTTCATAAGTCCCATGCTAGCTTAATAATTTGCATGTTTTTAAGGCTAAGACCCTTTTTTATTTAGGCATGCACTCTTCCTCCCATTTGTGACGGAATACGATCGGAAATCAAAACCCTAACAATAATCGCCACAATCCAGAACAACAAACAGAATCAAAAACAACAGAATCTTTTACTTGGTTCACCTTTACACACAGTAAAGTCTACATCCAAGGCGAGGAGACAAAACCCTTCAGTCAATCCCTTAGAAACTTTAGAATTGGCAGAAACTGTTACAATCCAGTAGTTTCAGATCATCCCTATCTCTCAAGATACAAACTGTAAAGCTCAATTCTCAAACAAATCAAAGAAACAAAAAACCCTTACAAAGAAACCAGTACAGAGAACTAGAGAAGAAAGCAGAAAGAAAACTCTAAAACGCACCGACTGCTGAGAGAGAGAGAATAATCAGAAAAAGATTACACAGTAAACTATAAGTAGGGTATTTATAATAACCATAAACCCGTGCACAGGAGAACCACATGTGCGAGGCAGCTCTTCAACTCTGCACACCAAAACGCACCGTATCAGAAGAGGGTTAGCTCATCACAGATGGCTCAATGCCTTTGTGACTTTGAGTCACCAAGACCCACACCATTTAACTAGATTGGAATCGTGGTCACTGTTATTTCTTTTGCCTCACATTCTTTGGTTTAGAGCCTAGCTTTAATACCAAACTGATGCGAATCATAAATAGCGACTTAAGACCCAACACCAAATATGCTTAGAAACGACTCCTTCGAAAGTCAAATCAAATCTTTTATCTAAGACCTCGATCCAAACCTCATGATGTAGGAGAGAACCTTGGTATTGATAAACTCAAATTGAAAAACCAAGATGTGCACTTATGTTTCCAGTTCAATAAAGAATAATTCATCAACAAGCTTGAAATTTTTGAGATCCAAGGTCAAGATAAGCATGGTAGATGCATCCTTCGCATTATTAGCAAATCTTTCTCTAGTTAATTTTTTCTGTTGTGATTCATAAACAATTACAAGTGGAAAATTTTTCTCTTTTCATGATCTAAATTACTCCAATTGTTGGCAACATTTCGTGGCAATCTTTTAGCTATAGACTTACTAGAGATTGGGCTAGAAAGATGTTAGTGGTGGTGGCGGTGATTCTCAAAGGAGGCCAGAGGTGGGGTTTTGATTCATCGATTGCCAAAGCCACAAATGTGTTCTATTTGATTGTGATTTGAAAAAATAATACGATAAGATTTTTTAGTTAGACCAAAAGAATAGTAGATTCAGTTTGTTACTATTCAGGCAAGAGAATAATTGAACAAAAATTTTTAGTAGATACAGAATTAGTAGTTTTGTTTATGATATAAATTGTGTAAATAAGGATTAATAAACTCTTTATATATTAAATGTAAACTTTATATACTAAGTAAAAACTTTATATATATATGCTAAGATTAAACTCTATATATTTGCATAAAATATCAGTAAATATTTTTATTTTTTTATGATAGTATATTATTCTATTAATGTATTGTGATGTATGAATTATTTATACCATATGTAATATTAATATAAAATTATAAAGTTGTTTATATATAGATTTTTATTTAATAAACTCTTTATATAGTAAGTATAAATTCTATATATACTAAGTGAAATATTTGTAAAAAATATTGGTATGTCTTTTGTTTTTTGGTGAAATGTTATTATTAGTATATATTTATAGTACATAAAAAATTATTAATTCTGTAGTTTGAATATAATATACTCAATATATAATAAATATAAACTCCATATCCACTAAGTATAAACTTTTTATATCTTTCTTGGTATTTGATATTATTTAATAAACAAATCTGGTATTTTTAGGAAAATTTTTTGAGTCTGGTATCTTTCTAATATTAATGACTTTTTTTCTGGTAAGTTTGTCAAATGCCCATGGATTTATGTTTTTCTGGTAAGTTTGTCAAATGCCCATGGATTTATGTTTTTCTAGTAAGTTTTTCAAATGCCCATGGATTTATGTTTTTGAATCACTCAATTTGGATTTCAGAAACTTGAGTTATAGCCTTTTAAAGTAAACTGGTCTAGACAAAAATTATTCTCCAATCAGGATTCGGATCTACTTTCCAGCTCGGGAAAATTACATTGTATATATATATATTTCTTTTGCTTTCAATTTTAAGACATTAATTTTTTTTTATTTTTATACTTTTTATTTTACATTTATACAGAAAATTTTATTTTTTTTCTATCTTATGTTGCACGATTTTTTTCATGCTTGCTGCATATAACCACATACTAATAGCTGCTTGGCCATTTATGTTTTGACTAAACAATTATTTTATATTATTATTATATGTTCATTTTTATTTAATTAACTTTTAAATTTTATTATTTAATATAACTTTACAAAAAATATATATTTAATTAATTATAATTTAACATTTTGAGAACATACAAATAAAATAAATAGATATATTGAAAATTAAAATATTTTTATTAAAATATTTTTTATTTCTCAATATTTATTTTTTCTATAAATTTTGTGAGTATTATTTCTTATTTGCAACCAAAAGTAAAATTTTTCAATAAATATAATCAATAATAATATTTTTTTTATTGTCATGTATATGTTAGTTATGTAATTAAAAATAATATTTTTATTAGAATATATTTTTAAAAATTTTATTTTTTAATTTTATTTGCTCAGTTATATGTTAATACATATCGGTATATTTTAGTAAATACCGGTATATGTTACATATATTTTAACTAAATAATAATAATATAAATTAGTATATATTAATATATATTAGTATATGTCGTCATATGTTGGTATATATTGATTAATATTAGTATATGTTGGTAGATATTTTTATATTGATATTTTTTCAATTTAAACTGATATATTGTTATATATAATATATATTAACATATAACATCATATTTTAGTTTGTACATTGAATTTTTTTTTTTCATATCAACTTATATATGTTGTTCTATGTAACATATATAAATATATAACAATATATATTGTTTGTAGATTGATATTTTTCATATATCAAGTCATATATATTGTTATATGTAACATATATAAATATATAATAGCATATATTAATTTGTATATTGATATTTTTTTTTTGCATATCAATAGATATATGTTGTTATATGTAATATTTATGAACATATAACAACATTTATCAGTTATATATTGATATTTCTTTTGCAAATCAACTAAAATATATTGTTTTACGTAACATAAATGAGCATATAACATCATATATTAGTTTCTATAATAATATTTTATAGCAAATCAATTAATATATATTGTTATATGTAACATATATAAATATATAACAATATATATTAGTTTGTATATTGATATTTTTTTTTTGTATATCAATTGATATATGTTGCTCTATATAATATATATGAACATATAATAACATATATACGTTTTATACTGATATTTGTTTTACAAATCAACCATAATTCATTGTTATATGTAACATATACGAATATATAACAACATATAACACTTTGTATTCTCAATTTTTTCTAAATCATCTAATATATGTTATATATATTAATATATAATAGCATATGACATTGTATTCTCATGTTTCCTCTTTAAATATCTGATACATGTTGATATATGTTACATATATTAATATATAGCATCACACAACACTTTGTATTCTCATATTTTCTCTTTAAATCATTTGATATATGTTGATATATGTTACATATACCAATATATAAACAACATATAATAATTGTATTTAATATTTTTTTTCTATAAATCATCTCATATATGTTGATATATGTAATATATATTAATATATAACAACATATAACTCTTTGTATTCTTATATTTTTTTCTTTAAATCATCTTATATATGTTGAAAAATATATTACATATATTAACATATAACATCATATAACACTTTGTATTTTCATATTTATTTTTTAAATCATCTAATATATGCTGATATATATTACATATCAACATATAACACATTGTATTCTCATTTGTTTTTCTCTAAATCATCTAATGTATGCTGATATATATTATATAGTCAACATATAATAATATATAACACTTTTGTATTGTCATGTTTATTCTTTAAATCATATAATGCAATTTCTTATTTGTAAAATATAACAACATATATGTCACAACTGATATATCTTTCTTAAAATCTATTTAAACAAAATAAATTATCTGTTTATGAAAATTTGTTTAAACCAAATAAATTAGCATGTAACATTTAAGAAAATCATCTGTTTATTCAAAGTTTTGTTTGATTTTGTACCTGTGTTCTTTTGAAGATGTTAATCTCACGAATTATTTTCTATTTATTTTTTTTAGATATGCTATTTTGTAATACCCGAAGATTTTAAATACAGTTAAATAGTTAATTTGGAAAGTAGTTAGTATATTGAAAGAAAGAAAGAACGGATATATACATAATATATACAAGGTATATATATATTATATACTTAATGTATCTATTACATTTACATTACATATACATAAACATAAAATATATATATCATATAAATAAATATAAAGGAAATATAAATATATATGTATAATTATGGATGAGAAGTGGATAATAAATAAATAAAAAAAGAAAGTCAAAGTAAGAAAGAAATACTTAGTGGAGAAAAAAAGTGAAAATAATTAAATAATTGATTAATTTAATATATATGGATGGGAATTAAGAAGAAACAGAAAAGGGAACTTCATCTTCTTCTCCAAAGGCTAGCTGAAATCCTTCTTAGAGAGAGAGAGAGAGAGAGAGAGAGAGTATTTTGTTCCAAATACTTCAAATTTGTATAAGAAATCCAAAGATTTCAAGGAAATTTTGAAGACTAATCAAATAAATCAAGTAAGCAATTCTTTTAAAGCTTGTTATTTTGAGTTTTAATGTTATGTTTGGAATGTTTAGAGAGAAAAAGTGTGTTTATTGGTTAAAGTTGATAGTCAATGAGTTAATATAATGGATATGTAAGGGTTTGTTGAGTAAATTGATGAGATGTGTATAAATTGTTAATTTAGAGTTATAAGATGATAATGGGAAAAATAAGGTTTCTATATGGGTGAGTATAATTATTGTAATTGGTTAATTTAGTGTTATTTTAATGTATATTAAGGTTAGAAATTGAATATGATTGAGTTTTGAAGGAGTTAGAGTTTATGGTAAGAATATGTGAAATTAAAATTTTTATAGGAGATGTTTATAATTGTTAAATTGAATTGTGTTGATGTTATTTTGGTATATAAGTAGTGATTTTATTGTTAGATGTTAGAAATGAGTTGGGAAGGGTGAAGTTTAATCAAAGTAGTAAAGGGTGAAAATAGGGTTTTGTTGAGATTTTGGTAGAAATTACATAAATAATGATAATTTGATATACATTGAACATGAGAGTGATTTTAAGTGGATAATGTTGTATGTTGTATGAATGATGTGTGTAGGATAAGAAATCCCCTAAGAAGATCATTAGGATTTGGTGAAATTAAAAGGTGGAGGAGGAATTTGAGTGATTTCAAAGCTTTATCAAGGTTAGTGCATATTTAAATTAATTGAGTTTTATTAAGTATGATTTGGCATAAAGTATATGGTTCCTTTGTAATGTTGATATTCACATAATCTATGCAATGGGGCATTATTTTGTGATAAGTGTCATATTGGTCATTTGTTTAATGTAAAAATTAATAATTGTACATGAAATATATGAGGTTTACTAATGTGATGAGAAAATATGGGTAATGTGGGTAATAAGTTTTAAAAAGTGAAAATATTGGAAAATGTGGGAAAAGAATACAAATTTGGCTCACTTTAAAGAATAAACAATATTCTTTGAAGTGACATTATTATGAATTAATGTACTAATATTAATAAGATGATGTTTTCTATAAAATAATGAGAACATGGTAATTTTACATGATTATGAAAAATAAAATATAAGGATGGGTGAAATGTGATAGAATGTGTGGAGTAAATCAAATGTGAATGTAACTCAAGGATAAGTAAAATAAATATAAATTGGTAAATAGATTGTGAAATGTGTTTTAAAGTATAATGTGGTTATGGTCATAAAAGTTGTTATTAGTACAACTGAGTCAACTTACCAATAGTAAGTCATGATGATTATTGTGTCTTCGGGTGAGATATTATGCCTTCGAGTGAGATACATTAGTGTTGAGCACATTTGTACAAAGGAGATGCCCTTCGGGCGATGATCGACACTTTGTATCTGGTGTTGAGATAGAATGACCTTCGAGTGATATATTGGATACTTTTTCCTCAGTGTCGAGAGGAGACAACCTTTGGGTGGTATTTGACACTTGCCTCCAGTGTCTACAGGGAATGGCTTATAGGTGAAATGTGACACTATATTTCCAATGTTGGATCTTTGGGTCACTTAAAATGTAATGCTAGGCCTTGTGTGTGTGTGAGAGAGTATGTGTATATGTGTGAGATGAGGATGGGTTACGTTTTAATGGTTTATGAAACCATAAGTATTGCTACGTAAATATGAAGTGTATTATGAGGTGACATAATATGTTAGATGCCATTAAAATATATGTGAGACCAATATTGTGATGGTGATATGTTGGTGGATATTATTTATTGATGAGGATTGGTTAAAATAATGTATTTAGTAACATGTGGTTGAGTGTTTAATTTAGCAATTTATTATTATTATATATGTACCGTTAAGTTATATGTTTAGCGCGGTTAAATGTATCGCACATGTGACAAAACTGCAAAGTAGAGTAGTCAAGAGTAAGTTTGAGATTGAACGTCAATTTTGTCACGAGCCTATAATGCCAAGGTTTGCATACATATATATTCTACAATATCGTATACTTTAATAAATATATCATATGTATTCTAAACAAGTTTTTGGGAAATGATATGTGTATATGTATGTATATTTATAAAATATTGAGTTTCGGCTAAATTGTTGAGATAATTGGAGAATTGTTGTTAGATGGAGGTTTTTGTGAAATTATTATTTTGGGAGTATTCAATTTTATGCAACTTGTATGTTTGTTGTTTCAAAGAATATTGAAATTACAGCCAAAACTCTAGCGAAATTTTTTCAGAGATTTTTCGTTAAATATACTATTTTAAATTATAAAAATGCATGATTTTGTCAGTCAAAATTTTATTTTTAAATAACATAATTATTTTGAGGTTAATTATAATAGTTTCTACAGTGATTGGGCGTGATATTCTTGTACTCTATGTATGTACTCTACATATATGGGTATATATACTGTACATAAATAGAGTATAAATGTGTTATATATTTTCTTAGATTTTTTTATTGATCTTGAAGAAAGTGTGTTTTCTCAATATTTTTTGATATTTTGAAGAAAGTTTGTGGGGGAAGAATTTGTATTGCTTTGAATTTGGTGCAAGCAACGTATTTTTGTTATTTTAAAAAGTTTTTAACGTAAAATTGAAAGAAGAAACTTATTGCTATACTTTTTAAAACAAAATTTTTTCAGGTTATTTTTGAAATTTAATTTTTATATTGATATTTTATTGCAAATCAACTGATATATGTTATTATATATAACATATATGAATATATAACAACATATATTAGTTTGTATATTGATAATTTTTTGCATATCAACTGGTATATATTGATACATATTGATATATAACAATATATGTTAATATATATAGGTATGTATTAATATATATTGGTATATGTTATATATATTTTCATGGTATATGTTAGTATATATTAATATATACCGATATATATATTGATATATATCAATATATGTTATATATAGAATGACATTAATTTAATTTTATATTTAAAAATATTTTTAAATAATTTTTATAGTATATACTATAATTATTTTAAAATTTTAAATTAGATAAAATATATTAATATAAATAAAAACTTAAATTTTATTTTCAAAATGAGAGTATATGTAGGTAGATATATAAGGGTATATATTACACATAAATAGAAACTTAATTTAAATATTTTTAATTTAATATTTTTAAAAATAAATGGCCACTATTTTTCATATTTCATATTTTATCTTGTTTTATAGGTTATTTTCATTAATATAAATTTTAATTGGAGTCAAATTAGAAATTAATAAAATAAGATAAAAATGTATTTCTTTACTTTGTAACTCAAATGCTAAGCATAATATATTGTCTACATTACAAGAAACACAGTCAATTTTAATTTTTTTTAAATTGCCGTATTTTTTAAATCGATTTCATTTTTTGTTATTTTTTGTAAATCTCCCTTTCAGGTCTGACTTTGAACAACTATTTGGAGGCCCTAACGAACTCGGTTTTGTACAAATAAGACCATTCTAAAATGTTTAAAACTTCCTCTAAAAACTTCATGAAGATTAGTTTCTCATTTTCAAACTCCAGGATCACCAAAATCTCAATCAAAACTTCCAAGATCAAGTTTGTCCAAATTTGAAAATTACATATTATGCTTTATTTATGCTCTTTCACCTCCAACGCTCCATAATTAATATTTCAACCATTAAATTAAACTCCATAGTTAGTTTTGAATCTCAAAAATTATTATATTTGTAAAACTTACTTTGATTAGCTATCTATGATCACATCACTCTTAATCAATATCATATCATCACATAAACTAATTGGAAGCAAAACTTATTGCATTGCATACATATCCATAGACATCAACATAGATTGAATCAAGGTAGTTCTCACTACAAAAGATAAATAGGACGCCAACTAGCTGGAGAGGCAATGCATTACTTTATCTAGCTAATATTTCTTTATGAGTTTTCCTAGTCATAGGGAATGCATGAGAGATATCCTAAATATTTGCCTAAGTCAGTTGTAACCGAATAACCTAACTCCCAGTGAATTTATCCAATCAAAGATCTCTTGATTTTCTTAGAGAAATACATTTGAGTTTTTTCTACATTAATCCCTTGACAAGAGCTTAAGCAAAACTTATAGAGGACCTCTATAATTATTCTAACTTGCTCCAAACTAGCCTTCGCCCTACGATATAATTATCTACAAGAAAAAGGTGGTTTGAAAGGGCTTTTAGGGATTTTAATAGCTCCAACAAGAAAGTTAAGCCTGTTATAGCTTGAATTCATACATTTAGAATGCCTCTCCTTTATTAAAATAGTGTTCTGCATTGATGGAAAATTTTTGAAGCTAGAGCAGAGGCCTAATGAGGGGTAGGTGGTCTTTTTATAGGATTTTTATTAAGTTGATGTATGAGTTCCTTGTACACGTGCAATTAATATGCCATGTTCAAATATAAATGAGTTGCAGACAACCTTATATCGTATTTGTGAGGAGAAGAACCACATTAAGATTAGACTCAATCGAGAGTTTTTTAAAATGTATGCGAAATAGTTCCATGATGTTGGTGATGAATACCAATTTGTACTTTTCACTAATATTTCAAATTCAAACGAGTGTCTCTTAGAAATTGACTTAAGTGATGACGAATAAGCGTGATTAAAGTTGATAAAGTATCCTACAATTAGTTTTATAATAATAACTTGTTGTTTCAATAACATAAAATTATTGTCCCACTCAAGTTTTGAGTCATTCCTATATCTATGTTGAATAATGTTTACTAAAATACTTGGTAGAAAAACTTGAATGGTTGTACTCATTTCATGACCTAAAATGAAAGGTCAATGGCTTATTATTTACATTGTGACAAAGCATGATAAAGATTTTTATTATTAATTACTAGTTTAAAATATATATATATAATAATATCGAATTAAATTTATAATTTCATAACTCTATAATAATTATCCAATTATAAAATTACATATAAAATATAAATTGTTATGTCTGTGATTATTTATTTTAAAATTAAGCATGTGAAAAGGTATTTACATAGAACATAATAAATGATTATTCAAATTTATATAATAAAAATATACAAATATTTAAGTTCCGCATCCTCAGGGCGGGTGTCTATTGCGCTTTGGTTATGCATTTCTAAATGCAATACCCTGTAGCGGAGGTTGCAGAAGCTCGAGTTCTTCAACATCTTCAGAATTAGGAGCTTCTTATGGAATAGATTGAGAAACAAGAGGAGTACCTCCAACATATACACTATAGAGAGGTGGGTTAGTAAATGTGATGCACTAATACAATATAGAACTACATGGATGGGGTTAACGATGCAAATGAAATGCCAGCAACATCAGCTCTAATGGTGTGTGTATATGCTGACCCTGAGAGTACTGCAATGAGAAAAACATGAAGTACGACTAAGATGTCATAGTATCTGGTGCTCTTCGCCACGGATAAAATGTTGATGTTGGTTCATGTGTGGAGCCTGAATAGAACCCTGAAGTCAGTATATTTTATGAGGATGAGCATCTTGGTACTGAAACTCCATTGTGGAAATTCCATAGTTGATGACATTTCAACACCTACATTCGGCGACATAAAATGTGCCTGACTTGAAGGGTCTGCATCATCAATATTATGATGGCCAGAAAATTGGTGATGTAAAAGGATGGGTGGTAGTAAAATATGAGAGTTGTCCATGGATCATGGTGGTACATCCACTCTCATACATCCATCAACCAAAATCTTTCATCGACGATGATGGGTAGTATTTGTAGGCTCAGCATTCTCACCTTCTTTGGGGGGCTGATATGGCTGTGGTGTTGTATGAGGAATTTGATCATTAAGAAAACAGTGCTCCTCATTCAACGCTCCCATCATTGAATGCGTAATGCGACTTATTTCTTCAGGTACATCATTAATCAATGTTATTCGCTTAATTCCATTAGTCTATAATTTATTGCAAAAATTAAATTTAGTATATATTTAATAACACATCATGCAAGTATAGGAGGAAAAAAAATTAATTGGTTAAGAAAAATTACCACTGATCCAACGGCACCACCAATATGAGAAATCCAACGCCGTGTGATACACCTATACCATTCTAAATACTCATAATGGTAGTGAAGTGGACCATCTGATAGAGTGCCAAATACGATAGGGCATTCCTGATATCCCATATCGCAATCCATCTTTCATGGTATGTAGACCATTCCTCATCCATGCTCAATGACGTGGTATGAAGATCATCTATTTCCCACAGCGGGTGAGGGATAGGCTGCTGAAGCCCAAACTGACACATCACTCTATCGGGCCGGTGCCACTCCACAATATGAGTTCAAATTAATGGTACAAGGGCTCTCCAAATTTGTTGCCCTTGTAGGCAATAATAAGGAAGCAACTGGAGAATATATGCATTGATTGCTCCCAAATAATCTAAAAAAATAAAAAAAATTTAAATAATATATACATCATATTTCAATAAATAAAAAAAGAGATTACACATACATCATCATTGTCCATGCAATCAAAGGAGTACCGTATGTGAATTAGGGTATGTGTCAGAATATTTACTACTATTCTAGTTATACTCCACCTATAAATATTAAATGTAATATTAGATTTTTGAGAAATTAATTGCATTTTAGTTATATCATAATAAAACTTACCTTCGGTCAAGAGGTGATTTATTGTGAATCTACGGATTAATTCTTTGTGGTACGATCATTGAGAATCTATCCCAGGCCTATAGATGTAATATATATAAAGGGACGAAAATCTTTGTTACAAATGGATTAGTCGCATTACTTAATTCCCTGTACAAAAATGATAAACATGCAGCTCCCCAACTATATTGTCTAGTAGTTTGAAAATCCTCTAGATAATGTAGAAAAGATAAATTAACTCGACTTATATTCTTATCACTAAACAGGTCACCGCTTATTATGCGTAAGATAAGGGCACAAGTGTGGCACACAATTATATAGTCATCCGCACCATCAGGGATGTTTAAAAAATTATCTTTCAACAAAGTCAATTTTAGGTATGACTGCCTCCTTGCATCATTTGGAGGAATGACCTCAAGAAGTCTCCCACAAATCTCATCCTAGTTGCCTCGAGTGGAGCCAATAAGTGTATGACCTTCGATTGGTAATTATGTTTGGATTGCCACATCTTGTAATGTTATTGTGCATCTCCCACTCATAGGTGAAAATTATGTGTCTCTAGTTTCCACTTCTTGACTAAGAGTGTAATTAAATGCCAATCAATTTGAAAGAATCCCATATGAATCATGTCATAAAACCCACTTTATTGCAGTAGCAGAATCATGCGTTGGTCTACTTCATTTATATGCATCGATGAGGAGCCACGTCTACAAGTCAACAACTCATTTTCAATCTGTCCATACCATATTGCCTTCGATCTGTGACTATTTTGTAAACGCAATATGGATGGATCATGTGGCCCAGGGTGAATGAAATCCCGTTGTGAATGAGAACTTGCCATGCGTGGATAGTAGTTAAACCGCTATTATTATTATTCTAAAACTAGCTATTTCAATACTTAAAAATGGTTGGAAAAAAAATAAACACATAATTGCATAACTTTAGTGAAATGACATTATTATAAAATTAATTCGGCTATGATAGATAGACAACACAATTACATTAGTCAATGACATATTATTGATTAAATTTGTGACTTATCAAAAGTAACAATTTAATATTAAATCATTTGTGCATTTAGGAATTGATGAAAGGAGCCAGAGACCAAATTTGGATACTACCACATTTTCATGATGACTATGCATTAGAAAAACATAATGATAGAAAAGAGTATTATGTAGGACTACATCATGAATGACATTTTAGGGTGCAGGAGTCTAACACATTAATGGTGGATCTACATCAATTAGGTGCTAGTATCATTATGCGGAGATCCTTATTAATGACACACACAAATTTATATACATATAAAGTTGCACTAAGAAGAACTAAAGTGAAAAATAATCTAATATTGATTTGCATGTCAAGATATTTTATGCTCAAACTAGCTAAAGATTAAGCAGTTGCAATCAGGAGACAACTCACTAAGGCAGAGACAACTAATGTCCTTAGTGACAATCGCTTTGTGATAACATGTAAATCTAACACGTTTTTATTGATTATAATATGCTGATTTTGTGTTAATTGTGATTAAAAGACGAGTTTTTAGTTGGATTCTTGTTTTTGTGTCAGGATATACTGGATATGGTGAGAATGAAAAGGAGTAGATTTGAAGATGTTTGTGGGAAGCAGTAGCTGCTAGAATATGTTTGGAAAATATGAAGCTGTCAAGTCCTTAGCCTTGGGCAAGACTAAGGAACAAGCGAACAGATGCAGACTGATTTATACTAGTGGCTGACCTGCGACTTATGGGGACTATTTCCAGCGTGTTTTAGAGCAGAGGAATGATATTAAACACTGTTTAGTGGGCCCCTTTTATTGTATTATGTTTTGGCCCCACTTTTAGGAGTATATAAGTTAAAATTAGGTTTTCCAATAGACACTTTTTGATTACGTAAAGGGAGATACGAATTTCAGTTTTCTTTGACAGATTTTACAATATTTTCTTCAATAGCCATGCGTGGCTAATCATCTTGTTCAGTTAAGGCTTAATCCAAGGTAGAAGTTTGATCATGATTGTGAGATTGAATTGAACTTAATAGAATTCTTTGATTTACATTGCATTTATATTCTTTCTGTGGTTTATTGGGAAAATATATCCCTTAGTGAAATTCTATTGAATGATTTAACAGGGCCCGTTATTTGTTTGGTAGCAATTTCCATGACTATTCAATTGAATCAATTCCTTAATTGTTTGATTAGATTGATGTAGTAGTGATTGGTATAATTTAATTAGGTAGAACCTTTTAGGTTATATTAAGAAAGAATATAATCTGATTTAAATGGATGCTCGTAGTTTCTGTTAATTAGGGCAAGGTCTTACTAGATTTTAAGGCTGTTGACGGTTAAATCCTTCGTCGTACTTAGGATTGCTAGTTAATTAGGGGTTGTTATTAGATCGTATCTTAGCAACCTATTAATACGGTAGGATTGGTTGGGTCGATGTTCTTCCTGACTATAACTTGTCTGTAATATGAATTAAAGGATTATTCTTGAATCAATGATCAATCAGTTTAAACTTCGAACCGCGGTATGCCTTGACTGAATTTGCTCTCCATCATTTCAGGTTTTATATTTAATTTTGTTGCTTTTGCTTTTAATTTTAATTAATCTCGTTCCAATTTTAAATACCCCGTTTCAATTTTTAGTTTTATTTTCGGTTCTGGTTAACTTTCAGTAAGCTAGTCCCTAGGGTTCGACCCTTCTCACCCTATTTACAAGTTTTCTTTTGTAGGAAGAGCAAGTTATTATTTTTGGTGGCTTCGATACCCATCACTTTGCATATGAGTATGAAATTTCTAATGAAGATACATGAATATTAATTTGTACTCAACTTGTTTGATGATTCACTAATTAATGTAATTTACTATATTAGGTTTAACATTGCGGGATTATGAATCAAGTTAAATTTTATAAATCATATAATCTAATTATACTTTCTCCTCATCAATCATGTCAATAGTTGCCATAGTTCATCAATCATTGACTATAGTTAAACAAATTTAATTAAACACATAAACACAATACATATAAATAAGTTCATAAGTATATATATCATGATTTAAATAAACATAATATGAACAAGAATAGACTTATCTAAAAATCATAAATGAATAGGAATAGACTATCTAATCTATCATAAAGCTCTTTTGGTAGTTTATAACTAACTTTCGGCAACATACAATTTCCTTTCAATTTTCATTTTCCCTTAATTCCTATCAGCAGTCCCAATGCAAGACTCGAAGTTTTTTTAGCAACTCATGTAACATGCTCATTAATGAATCCTTGCACTAGCATCTTATAAGATCCACTGTCGCCACCATTTTTCTCCCATTAAAAAAAATCAAAGATTCCTTGTTCGATTGGGGTGGGCATCACATGCCTTAGCGCTTCATCCTTTTGGAACTCTTCAAGTAAATCACCTTCCCAAATAATATCTTGTAGTTTTCCATTAAAATGAATCATGTAATTCACTAGATGAACCAAATCATCATTTTTTTTGTCTTTCAAATCCATTTTCAGTGCATATAATTTACTGATCATTTGGTCCACCTTTTCTTGTTGTTGTCTCCTCCTAATGACTTTATTAGTTCTAATAAACGTCATATTTCTGTAGAAATAATAATATTTTATATTTTAGTAGACATTATTTAATTATTACTATTCAATTAGGGTTTAAAAATATACAGGTGAATTAAAAAATTTCGTTGCTGAAAAAAAATAATAACAAGATTTGCATTTAAGCTTATTCATGTAATTAATTCCAAATTATATACTTCAAATTATAATACTTTAAATACTATATACACATTAGCTACTAAAATAAAAACTTTACTATATATACTTAAATGAAATATTAAAAATTAATTATAATGTTAATTTTATGATTAAAGTAATTAAAACAATAAATTCCCTAAACCCTAAAAATTAATTATAAGTTTATATTTTAATTTAAGAAATTAAAAAAATTATTTTTGTCTATAAACCTAAAAATTAATTATAAGTTTATGTTATAATTTAAGAAATTAAAACAAAAAATTATTATTGTCCCTAAACCATAACAATTAATTATAAGCTTATGTTTTAATTTAAGAAATTTAAACAAAAAAATTATTGTTGTCCCTAAATATTAAAATTAATTATAAGTTTATGTTTTAATTTAGGAAATTAAAACAAAAAATTATTGATGTCTCTAGACCCTAAAAATTAATTATAAGTTTATGTTATAATTTAAGAAATTAAAACAAAAAATTATTATTGTCCCTAAACCATAAAAATTAATTATAAGCTTATGTTTTAATTTAAGAAATTAAAACAAAAAAATTATTGTTGTCCCTAAATATTAAAAATTAATTATAAGTTTATGTTTTAATTAAAGAAATTAAAAAAAAAGTTATTGTTGTCCCAAGACCCTAAAAATTAATTATAAGTTTATGTTTTAATTTAACAAAATAAAAATAAAAAATTATTATTGTCCCTAGACCCTAAAAATGAATTATAATTTTATGTTTTAATTTAACAAATTAAAATAAAAAATTAGTATTGTCCCTAGACCATAAAAATTAATTATAAGCTTATGTTTTAATTTCAGAAATTAAAATAAAAAATTATTATTGTCCCTAAATATTAAAAATCAATTATAAGTTTATGTTTTAATTTAAGAAATTAAAACAACAAATTATTACTATTCCTAAATACTTAATAAATTAATTATAAAACTATAAGTTTGTTTTTTAGATTTTAAACCAACACTAAAATTATTAATGATATATACCATAGAATTAATAATTTACAAAATTAATATTGTTGTTTACAAAAACCACTATATATAAAGGGTTTAGAATGGAAAAATTTAGGATGCCGTTTGAGTCAGACCTAAAGTAAAGATTTTAGTTTGACTCAAACCGAAACTGACTTAAAAAAAATTTTCCCTCCTTGAACCCAAAACAATATTATTTTCAATGCAACTCATTTAAAAATTCTATAAAATTAATTATTTTTTATTATTATGATAAAACATTTTAGAAAAATTGAACATAATTTTACAAGTTTAACCTCATATTCTTTTTTTTTAATGTCTTTTTGTAAAATTTAAACAATTTTTTTATTGTCCCTAAACCCAAAAAAAAATAATTAAAAGTTTATAAAAAATTAAAACTTTAAAAAATTAATTTAAAAATTTTTAACATTCATCTCAAAACCCTCTCAAAAAAAAATATCTCAAAACCCTTAAAAATTTATTTATTAATTTATGAAAAAATTAAATAATTCAAATAGATATAATTTTAATGTTATTATCCTTCAACCCTAAAACAAGTATTTATATGTTCATGAAAAATTAATATTTTTCCTAAACCCTAAAAATTAATTATAGGTTTATGTTAAAAAAGAAAATTTATTATTGTCCTTAAACCCTAAACAAAATAATCATATAAATTTATGGAAAAATTAAGTCATTAAAATATAAATTTTAATTCATAATCCTATTTTTCTAACAAAAAAAATTAATTTAACTAAAATAAAAAATATGAAAATAACATATATACGATAAACAATTTAAAAAAAGTCACATATTTAAGTTCTAAAATTTAAAATCACAATAATAAAATTTTTAAAATTTACACTCATTATTTTAGTTTGTTTAATTTTTATCATACTTCTAATTCTATACATAAAAATATTAATCTAACAAAAAAATAAAATATTTCATGCAAGTAAAATATATACTACAATAAATAAATTTATAAAAATATTTAAAATAGGATTAAACACCTTTTTCTTGCTTTCAATATAACAATTTTCTGCACAAAAAAAATTATGCATGATTACTTACATCAATATAATAATTAGCAAAAAAATTAAAAATAAATGATTTTTCTACTTTATATAATAATATGTGAGAGTTTTAAATAAATTGGGTATGGAGATTTAGAAAATATAAATAGAGGGGTTGAGAGAGTAAAAAGAAATAAGAGAGTTTAAAATGGTTGAGGTGGTGAGTGAAATGAAAGTGTTAGAAAAATTTTTCAAATAGGATGAAATGAAGAGGGTTTTAAAGTGTCAAAATTTTTTAAAAAAAATATATATATATTTTTTAAAAGTTTTATGATGATAGGGGGCCTGAAAAGAAAACCAGTGCATGGATTGATGCCATCATCTCTCTGCAGATTCCCATGCTTATGGGAATCTGCTGCTACAGTCATAGAAATTTTAAAAAATATATATTATAGTCTCAAACCGAAATTTAGACTTTCAATTTGATGATGCCGATAATTTAAAGAAAATTTTATATATCATACCAACAGTGAGACTTTTGGTTTGATGAATGACTCTCACACTTTGATAATAAATGAGAGTAAATTTTATATTTTGAAAAAATATCCACATTTTAGTAAAAATTTCTCCTTTTGAAAGTGGGAGGGGAGAAGGGATCCATTCTCTCTCTATATATATATTAATTATTAATTTTTTTATATATTTTTTACTTAGCTAGTATTTAGGAGCTTATAATTATATACTAATGTTAATGTTAGAATTTTGTAATTAGATTGTGAATTGATAAAATTAATATTCTCAATTTAAGATAATATTTTTATGAAATTTAATTTAATACAATCGTATAAATAAATTAATAAATTTTTAAAATTTAATAAAAAATAAAAAATTTTGATAGAAAAATATTTTTTAATAAAAAATTATAATAAAAATTTAAATTTTACTATAATATTAAATATTTAATTTTATTTTTAATTTACATATATATATACATATATATATTATTTTACCTCTTTCGTCTAATGAGTTGAGATTTATCTTAAAAAATAAATATTTTAAAAATATTTTAAAAATTATAATATTTACAAAAAATAAAAAATAAAAGAGGCACGTAATTTCCACGTATAAAACTCATAATAAACTTCAAAGTTAGAAATTGTAAGAATCTTACAGCACGACAGGACTGCGTCCATGGCAGTCTCAGCTTCTGTTTCTTCAGACTATTCAAACACGTGTTTCGTGGTTTGTTGATTTTGAATATCTAAAACGCAGTGAGTTCTTATTTTTTCTTCGATTCATGGGGCTATTTTTTCACATCCAATCTAATTCCTTTTCGTTTCTAGTTCTTTTCAATTTTCATTCTTTGATTTGATTGATGATCATTTTAGAGAATAACTGAAACAGAACGAGTTTTAATCTTAGGTTTCAAGGACAGAACAGACTTGATTCAACCTGACTGAAGTTTTTATCTTAAAATTAATTGGTTTTCATTATATGGATTCTTTACTGTTTATTTGTTACAATGTCCTTAACTCTACAACATTTGTTTTTTCTTTAATGGGTCTATACATTTAGCACCAGTGGCGTAGCCAGCAAGTTGTCGGCGCCCGGGCAAGGTCAACAGGAGGATGAAAAGTCAACGGCCGTAAAAAGTCAAACGGCAGTGAAAACTAATATTAATGTGGCAATAAAATTCAAATATATTCTAGAAACACGAAGATAAAATTGAAACTTAGTCTAGAAATACTAATTTATATATATATATAATACAATTACTGTTTGGGTGGTAATAAGTGCCTACAAGTTTTCATATTCTGAAAATGATTCAGAATAACTTCATTATCAATTTTTGAAAATACATCTCGCTCCACATAACAAATCATACAATCATTTAGTAGATCGTCCCCCATCTTGTTTCGCAAATCCGTCTTTATAATTTTTATTGATGAAAACGCTCTTTCAACAGGAGCGGTTGCAACTGGTAAAACTAGAGTTAATTCAATAAGGCGAAACACTAATTGAAAAATTCGATGAATATCAAGCTGAATAATCTTCCTTGCAAGACCTCCAATATCACAAATATCAGCAAAATTCTCATTTCAGTGATATAATTTCTGAGTTGAAATTTAAGGTCCACTCTATCAGTAGGAGAAAAATCCAGTGGATATAACTCAGCAAGACGAAGGAGTTTTGAAACATCAAATCTAGAAAAATTATTCCTGGGATCAAGACATGATATGTACTCTAACAACTCGCTACTAGACTCAGTAAAACGATTGTTCATCTCTGTAATAACACGATCAATAACCTAACAGATTTAAAAAAAAATGATACCAATTACCCACCAAAATTATTTAAAATGCATAAATAAATTGAATTTACATAATATGTACCTGGTAAAAGATATCAACACGGAAGTAGTGGGCAAATGTGGGAGGTTCTGTCCCTCGAAGACGGCCGGACAATCTTTCTTCCATATTAGGAATGGGAATTTCAACAGAAACACAAAATTTATTAACTTCTTGTGTTAATTCCTCAAATCCAGCCTCCCTCAATCGGTGCAACTGTGCTTTTGTTGTCCCAATTAAACCAACGGCAGCCAGAATGTCTTGATCTTTTCTTTGAAGTAGAGAGGATAAGTCATTTGTTATTCCAAGAAGTTCCACCATCAAATGGGCAATAAATACAAATTCATATCTTTCCATAACTTCAACCAAACCGTACACTGTGCTACTCTGCTTGATGTCTGTGCCATCATGGTATACATTTGTAAGCACTTCTAACACAGGAGTCCACATATGTAAAAGGCGAACAATGGTTTTATAGTGAGAACCCCATCGAGTACTACCAGGTCTAGATAAACTTTTTTCTTGATTCAATCCCTTTCCAGTATAAAGTTCATTTTCTTCTATGCGTTGCACCATCTGTTCATGTTGTAGCTGTCGAAGTTGATCTTTTCTTTTGCAAGAAGCACCAACCAAATTGACTGCCATGGAAACATATGTAAAAAATTGATGAACACATTTGAGTTCTCCTGCAACAGTCACAACAACTAGTTGGAGTTGGTGAGAAAAACAATGAATATACCAGGCGCTGGGGTTCTCATTTTGAATTAGTGTTTTTAGTCCATTCAACTCCCCTCGCATATTTGATGCACCATCATATCCTTGACCTCTAACATTTGATATTGATAATCCATGTTGTGTAAAAAAGGTGTCAACTGCATTTTTCAAGGTAGCTGCTGAAGTGTCGCTAACATGAACTAACCCAATAAAGCTCTCTTGCACCTCTCCAACATTGTTCAAATACCTTAAAACAAATGTCATTTGCTCTTTCACTGAACAATCTCGAGCCTCATCCAACAGTATGGAAAACACACGGCCTCCAATATCTTTAATAATTGCTGCTCTTGTTTCTCCTGCACAAGCTCCTATAAGATCATGTTGAATGTCGGGGGAAGTTAGTTGGTTGTTTTTTGGAGCATTTGTTAACACTTCCTTTCCTACATCTGGACAACGCATGCCGTACCATTTGAGTATATTCAAGAAATTACCCTTGTATGTAGAATCCTCGGACTCATCATGACCACGAAAAACTATACCATTCTCAAGACACAACCAAATAACATCCAAACTTGCTGTAAGTCGAATGCGATAAGATGAATAAGACTTCGCCTTTGCAGTACTCATGTTATGAAGAATACTTTGCCTTTGGTCTTTGTAAGCCAAATATTGGGTTTGTGCATCATGGTGAGCACTACCAACTTTGCCTTCATGTTCTTTAAATGATCTAGTTGCGTTCTTCCAATTAATAAAACCTTTAACTGTGAACACTTCATCTCCATATTTTCGACCTTTGTCACCTCTAAACAGGTAGCACCAAAAACAAAAAACAGCATCGGCTGACATGCTATACTCCAACCATGGATGAAGTGTAAACCAATTACTTTGAAATTTTCTGTTAGTGCTTCCAATTCTCCTCGTCGGAAAAGCATGATTCAATGGTTGACAAGGACCATGAAGAACATACTTCCTCCTAACCTCGTCTCTAGCTTAAGGAGGATACTCATGTATAGGTATCCGTAATGCTGGATCAACTATAATATCATTATTAGAGGACTGGGACTCCACTCTTGCTCTCTTTCTACTTGCTTCAACAGAACCTATTCTATCACAATTTTGTACATTATCGGCTTCTACAACATTCTCATTATTTTCCCCTTGATTCGGAACTTGATTTGGATTTGTACGTTTAGAAAAATATTTTTCCATTTCGTATCTCAACAATTCAACACAAAAACAACTCAATTTCTCAAAATCAACAACCAATATCTCAATAATTCAACACAAAATCAACTCCATTTCTCAAAATTAACAACTAATATCTCAACAAATCAACACAAAACCAACTTATTTTCTCAAAATCAACAACCAATATCTCAATAATTCAAAGCAATTAACTCAATTAACTTAATTTAAAAAATTCAACAAACAATTAAAATTCAATGAACCTATAATCAATCTTAATTTTTAAAAGATATCAATATCTAAACAAATAAATCAATTTAACTCAACTCAATATATATTTCAATTACATCTCAACAAATAATATCTTAATCAATCAAACAATAAACTCAATGCCTCAATTTATCAACTAAAAATTTAGTATAACCCTAGAACTAACAATTAATAAGAAGAGGGAAATTGGGAAAAAAATTAGGGCAAGTGAGCTGTGAGCAACTAACCTTCAAGCTTCAACAATGAATAATTAGTGGAGGCAGGCGGTGGTGGTCGGCTGCCGGCTACTGCTGGACGCCGGCAATCGGCCGAAGATGAGATTAAGATGATGAAGGGAGGATAAACCCTTCTGTTTGTTTTCGTGTTGCTGTATGCTCGTTTCTTTTAACTTTTATGCTGTTATAATTTTTTTTAATAAAACGGCACCGTATCTCATATCATTAAAAAAAAATTAAACTAAACTTTTAAAGGGCCGCTGTTGTCTTCTTTCTTCAACAGCAACAAAGAACTTACAGGTGCCGCTGCTCTGCTACTGTTCTCTACCATTAACGGCAGCCCCTAACATTTTCTTCTTGAAAATTTTCCTCAGCCAGATCTGGGCGGCTGCCCGGGCGTGCCTAGGCCTAGCTACACCCCTGCAGTTATGGCTTCTCTGAATGCTCTTTGTGAAGGTGGTAATAATCTCATTGTCTCACAAGCCACACACCATGAATATTTCATTTTCTGAATATCATCCCAGTTTAACAACTCATCCGGACCCTTGGATCTCGCAATCTCCATTTGCTCTATTAATCAAGACACCATTAATCTTAATTAATTCAAATTCCTTTCTTTTATCATCCTCTTTGAAATTCATAAATTTTCATTTAAAAGTTTCTTTTGCAAATAATACGTGGTCTTTAAGATTCGGGTTGGGTTTGAGTATGGAAAATGTTCAATTAATTTTCAAAGGTTTAGTTCCGAGATCCACCTGTAATTTTTTTAAAAATCTAATTGAGACTTACAATCTGACTAATGGTCACATCTAGGCTTTATGAGTTACTAATAAATTTTGTTACTATAAAAAGGGAGGAACATTTATCTGCACCGGATTTATAAATATTTAACCAATAAAATCACTTATTTTTTATAATTATTATTTATTTTTTTATTAATCGAACGCATATATATTTGATCTAAATAATAATTATTGTCTAGAGTAAATGACATGTACATAATCAATAAAAAAATATTAAAAAAATAATAATATAAAAAATAAATAATTTTATTGACTGAATGCACGCAGGATAGTTTAGATAAAAACAACTCATAAAAGAAACATATCAAACGCAATCCATGAATTATCAGAAATGGAAACTTTACCTTTGAAGACTTTGCTCTAAACACGTGGATGCTCCGCAAGAAACTTGAAGGAAAATGTTATAGTAGTACTAATAGTATCATGGCTAGCAATAAGCAAAGCCATAACTCTATTAGCTATTTCAGTTTGGCTCATACAATACTTTCCATTCTCATCTTTCAAAAGCAACATACGAGTTAATAAATCTGGAAATCTTGATATTGCCTCTTCTTTCTTCTCCAACAACTCCATTTTTCTCTGCTTAATGTTTCCCAAAAGCTCATTAAGAATAAATTTACTACCCTTAATTGCTTTATTGTAAGCTGTTCCCAGAAAATTAATAGGCACTGATAACATTCCTGATGTCACAAGGGCAAAAGGGTCTGAAAATTTTTATTACCTTGTTTGGATCTTTAATTCTCATAAACAGTCTACAAGCTAATCCAAATGTGTATTTTTTTGATAATGGAAAAACCTTTATTTCTTTATTTGGTAACCGATCTACTTTCAGATGTTCTCTTGCCATTGAATCCATTACCGGAATATGATTATGTAAAGCTTCTGGTTTGAGAAATTCCGGTAGTAATCTTCTCATTGTTAGAATTAATTTTAAATTGTTAAAATTAATCCTCTAATTAATCATAAGTGTGGGCTAAATATATTTAAATATTAAATATGTATTGCAGTCAAATTAAAATAGTCAAATTAAAGTTATGATCAAATAAGGATTGTTGACTATTGAGGTGTCCTACTCGTAATAGGATTATAAGTGTAGAGACCGATAAGAATTTCTGTTTTGTTGAAGGACCAAAATAGAAATCATCATCATCAGTTATAAATAAGGGGTCGTGGTCTCTAGGGGAACATAACAATTTTGAGAGAACATTAAGTTCCTTCAGTAGTGCTTCCGCTAAACTTAAAGTGTGTATCTCCTGGAAGGCGACAAACTCCAAAATCGTCTTCAGCTTCAACATACGATGATGTCAGGTATGCAATTTACCCCTTTGCAATTTAATTTGAATAATCTAGTGATCTATGCATGTTTTAGGTTTTAGGGGAATCAGGTTTTCTCCCCCTTTCAATTGGTATCAGAACCCTATGCTAGGTTGCTAGATTTTCCGATTAAATTGCGGTATTGATTATTATTTTAATTCTAGAAAATTAATTCGGTGATTGTAATTTTTGAGAATTAATTTGAAATCGAAATTATTAATCTGAATTCAATTTTGGTTTGATTTGTTTTTGGATTAAATTACTGTTATTATTTAATTGATTCTGGAAAAATCAATTTCTGAACTTGAATTTGTGCTTGTGATTTTTTCTGGAATTAATTAATTTTTGGGTTAATTAATTATGTAATTGATTAATTTAAAAAAATCTGTTTTGAAACTGTTTCGTGAACAGTGTTTCATGAACAGTGTTTCGTGAACAGTGTCGTTGTTCTTCGTTTTGGTTTAGAAGAACACAGTTAAGGATTTTAATTAATTGATTAAATCTTTATGAAATTTTGATTTGATCTTCGATTAAATAGTAAATAAAAAAATCATTTAATTTTAAAATTTAATTCAATTGAGTTTAAATTTTGGTATTTTAGTCCTGATTGTGTCTAATATTTTTAATAATAAATTAATTGAAGCAATAAGTCACCAAAGTGACCTCTATTGTTTTAATTAATTTATTTGGGATATTAGACAGGTGTATTAAAATTCGTTGCGGGTAGTATGCCGGCCCAAAGGAAGGCTGTTATCTGGCTGAGTTTTGAATACACGTGTTGCAATAAATATGTGACAATTATTTGGTTTTATCCATGTGGATAATATATCGGCCCAAAGGAAGGTTATTATCTGACGGGACTAATTGTCAATATTTTGATTGCTGCGTGAGATACCAATTACAGTTAATATTTTATGTCCAAAGATGAAAATATTAACGTTGTGCCTGGTATCTTGTTTCCATTATTTAAACTCAAAATCAAGTTTATAATTTGTGGATCGTGAGCGTACAATTTTTTATTTTTCTTTTTCTCTGAATTTAGCTAATATGCTATATAAACTCCTAGTGTACCTTTTCTTTAGAGGTTAAACTTAGATTTAGAAATTCAAACATGTTGATTTATCTGGGACGCATGTATTTGGACTTAACATTTAGGAAGGATGAACCTATTTCTCCTACTGAAGAGAGCAAAGATGCTCAGAGGGTTCAGTATGAGAAGTGAGAGATTTTTTATCTTGCTTGGGTCCAGTGATCATGCATCAAAGAATCCCAGAAATATTTGAGGAGCCACTCTGCTAAAGCTATAATGCTATGAACTACCTTGCCCAACTGGAAAGCGACTATGTCAAGTGTGATGAAGTCGAAGTGGGGACATTTTCAGCAATCTAATTTTCGTTAGGTATACTGGCAATGGTAGTATTAGGGAGCATATTCTGAGCATGTCCTAAATAGCCAAGAGGCTAAAGGCTCTGGATTTGGTTTTACCAGATGACCTTTTAATCTATCTAGTTGATGGCTAATAAAGGGGAGAATGCTCGTTTGGTTGCTTCAGCAGATAAGGACAAAGGTGAAAAGAAGAATAAGACTGCTAATAGAAAGACTGTCCCAATTACACCACGCGACGTATAAAGAAGGGTAGTACCTTGTTTGGTTTATTATGAGGTTAATTCAACTTTAGTATCTAGAAACACTTATTGAATGGATTACAGTGCTACTATTCATATAAATGTTTCATGGTAGAGTTACTTGAACTACTGAAAACCAATTGACGGTGAAAGATACGTCTATATAGTAAATGGCAAACTGGTAGAGTAGAGACATAAAAACATTTTAGATTGTGTTTAAGAACTGGATATTATTTGAATCTTATAGATACTTTTGTTATACTATCTTTTAGATAGAATTTGGTCTCTGTTTCTTATTTGGACAAATTTATTTTTTTACTTGTTCATTTAGAAACAGATAATTTACTTTATCTATAGATTCAAATATTTGATACTAGTATCTTAAATGTTTATGATAATCTATATACGTTAAATGTCAATGCTTCTTATAATGAAACTCTGCATGTGAGTACTAGAGATATCAAAGGAAAGCTGGATATGGATAACTCAGCTGAACTTTGACATAGATGTTTGGATTACACATCCAAATCTAGAATAAAACATCTTGTGTCAAATGGTATCCTAGATACATTTGATTACACATATTTGGATTTCTATGTTAAGAATACTAAGTTAAAATAGACTAAACATAGAGATTAGGTGCTATTAAGTC
The DNA here is from genome assembly GCA_947685225.1 of Garcia nutans. Lineage (NCBI taxonomy): Eukaryota > Viridiplantae > Streptophyta > Magnoliopsida > Malpighiales > Euphorbiaceae > Garcia > Garcia nutans. The sequence continues at coordinate 27,787,123 of CANTUV010000044.1, forward strand.
TTCAGTCATCTTAGAGTTGATATATATGCATATCTGTGGTTTATTCTCTATAGCATCATGAATGACCAAAGATAATTCATATCATTCATAAGATGATTACTCACGTTAAAGGTACCTATATCTCATTCATGAAAAATCTAAGTCTGTGGACGCTTTATTTTAATCTTATAAGGCTGAAGTTGAAAATCAACTCGGAAAGAAGATTAAATCTATTACATCTGACTGTGGTTGTGAGTACTGTGGCAGATTAAATAGCTCAGGTGCGTAGCATTCTGGACCAATTGTTATTTTCCTACAGAAATGTGGTATAGTCCATCAGTACACAATGATTGGTATAACCAGCATGAATGGTGATGCTGAGAGACATTACAAGACTCTTTTGGATTTGATGAGGAGTATGATTAGTCATTCATCCTTATCAGAGTCTTTTCTAAGAAAAAGCATTAAATATAGCAGTCTATCTTTCTAATTAAGTACCAATCAAAGCAGTCTAAGTACTTTCATACTTACGGGTATCCAGCTAAGGCTAGGCCTTATAGGCCTAATAAGGGTAAAATTGGACTCCAAATATGTTAACTACTACTTTATTGGTTATTCTGAGTGATCATAGGGTCTAAATTTTATATTCCTACTACCATATTAGTGTATTGAGATGTGTATTATGACATTCTTTAGGATGTTGAGCTTGAGGGGGGGGGGGAATAAGGTTATAAACATTGTCTTTGAGGAGAGATCAAGTTAGGAAATTTTGATTCTCATCATTGTTTTCTGGAGTGGTAGTGTCACTCTTATTCTAGAAGCAATTATAGATCCAATATAAGACAATGTTAAAGAACTTCCCATCAGTTTGAAGATCCGTTCTTCATTAGGATCAAGCTCATCAACCTTAAGAATTTGAGCCAGAACATGTGCCTTTAAATAGGTCCATTAGAGAGAAGAGAAGTGCTATTCTAGATGTTTATGTAGTATTTCTATAGGATTCTAACTCTCATAAATGGATTGAGGCAATGAGTGAAGAGTTTAAGTTTATGCAAGACAATAAAGTTTGGAATCTTATCCCATTACCTGAAGGAAAGAAACCTATTGGTTTTAAATGAATATTTAAGACCAAAAGGAATTCTAAAGGTAATATGGAGAGATATAAAGCATGTCTTGCAGTTAAAGGCTTTACTCAGAAGGAATGGATTGACTATAAAGAGATATTCTCTTTGGTTTTATTGAAGGACTCTTTTAGGACAATCATGGCTCTCGTTGCACAATTATTCTTGAGTTTCATCAAATGGATATTGAGATTGTGTTTATCTATGGAGACATTGATAAAACAATCTATTTGGTGCAGTCAGATTGCTTTGAATAAGGAAACTCAAAGCTACTGATATGCAAATTAAGAAAATCCATTTATAGGCTCAAGCAAACATCTCGTTTGTGGTACTTTAGTTGTCTCATTTGGTATTGAGACAAATGCTATTGAGGACTGTGTATATCACTGTGTGTTTCACTAATTCAGTGGGAGTAGGTTTATTTTCTTGGTTTTATGTGTGGATAGCATAATTTTTGTTACCAGCTGTAAGGTCTTGTTGCATGAAAGGTTTAGATAAAGTTTCTTTTGTATTAGGGATCCAGATACTTCGAGATTACTCTCGATGAATTCTTGGATTATTACAAAAGAGCTACATTTAGAATATGCTCAAGAGGTTTGGTATGCAAGAATATAAACCAATTTATACCCATGATCATCATAGGTGATAAGTTTACTCTCATACAGTGTTTTAAGGATGAACTTGAGGTTCAGTAGATGTAGCAGTTTCCTATGCATAGGCAGTTGGGATTCTGGTGTATACTCAAATTTATACTTATCTGAATATTGTGTTTATAATTGGCATGTTAGGTTGATATCTTAGTGATCCAAAAATGGATCATTGGAAGGCAGCCAATAAGGTTTTAAGATATATTCAGAGAATAAAGGAACGTATGCTCACATACAGAAAGTCAGATTAGTATGAGATCATTTGGTATACTGATTCTGACTTTATCGAATGTCTTGAGTAGCAAAAGATCCACATTAGACTACATTCCATGGTTTTGGAATTTGTAGTATGCTATGAGACATTTGATCATGAATTTTTTTTTTACTTTGTTGAATGTCACAGGGCTGCACATTATGGCTAGCATTGAAAATGCTAATAAAGTTTTAAGTGTGACATTAATTCAGCAGTTTGATTTTCCAATGACAGTAGGAGCTATTTGGTATTTAGTTTCTGGCTGTAAATGGAGAAAATACAGAGTGGACAGATATCCATAGAGCATGTTAGAATGAACTCCATAATTATAGATCCTCTTACTAAGGCATTGATACCGAAAGTCTTTCATGAGCACACTGCTCATGTGGGTGTCATATTGTTTGAGGATGTTTAGTTTCAATGGGAGTTTTGTTCATTATGTTTTGAATGCTCTATTTGGTTTTGGATATGTTAATTCAGTTTCTGCAGAAAATGAAGTATTCACTTTTGTTTATTACACTCTGTGTTATTTTTGTGGTTGATCTCAATTAAGTGTGACCAGTTGGAAACAGGCATGATTAGATCATATTACATGTAGTTTCCATGCTACACTCCTATTATTGATCTATGTCATTTGAGAGTATTGGTAATGTGATTGATGGTGGTTTGAGTCACGATGAATGTGGCGACTGGCCCTTCAGTCCTTTATCGATATAATCAATGGACGAGATTGTTTGAGGCACCTTCAGTATGACTACTTTTATGAGCTCATTAAGGTATATACATTTATATTTAATATATGTTAGCCAAAGTGGGAGATTGTTAGAATTAATTTTAAATTGTTAAAATTAATCCTCTAATTAATCATAAGTGTGGGCTAAATATATTTAAATATTAAATATGTATTGCAGTCAAATTAAAATAGTCAAATTAAAGTTATGATAAAATAAGGATTGTTGACTATTGAGGTGTCCTACTCGTAATATGATTATAAGTGTAGAGACAGATAAGAATTTCTGTTCGGTTGAAGGACCAAAATAGAAATCATCATCATCAGTTATAAATAAGGGGTCGTGGTCTCCAGGGGAACATAATAATTTTGAGAGAACATTACGTTCCTTCAGTAGTGCTTCCGCTAAACTTAAAGTGTGTATCTCCTGGAAGGCGACAAACTCCAAAATCGTCTTCAGCTTCAACATACGATGATGTCAGGTATGCAATTTACCCCTTTGCAATTTAATTTGAATAATCTAGTGATCTATGCATATTTTAGGTTTTAGGGGATCAGGTTTTCTCCCCCTTTCACTCATTCTTATAGATTCTTCTTTTGCTGAAAGTTCAAGAGAGTCTTGAAATAACATGGCTTTCAACATTGATCTTGGTCACCAAGCTTTTACGTATTTATTTTCACCAGTAAAAAGCAATTTGTTTCCAGCTGAACCACAAGAGGCTGCAATGTTTTCTCTGAATGATGAAGTTTGGAAAACGTCTGGCGAGTATTTTTTGACCCTGCCGTTAATGACTTTTCTGGGTTCCCTTGCCGGCCAACTTTCACATGCTCCAAACTTTTGCCGAAAAATGGCCACCCTTTTGAACCATGAGGAAGCATGTTGTTCAGTTTAGAAGCCGAGGGGTTCTTTTTGTAAAGTAGAAAGATAACTGATATGGAGAATAAAAGAAGTGAAAGGTAAAAGAGATATGTAAAAAAGAATTCATGGTTGGTGTATAGCATATTGATCATGAAGAAAATGACATATAATATAACCAATAGGGGAAAGCAATGCATTCTTCATTGTTCAGTTCTTTTAGGCATGGAATGTGGATGTGCTTTGCTCATGACCTTTTTTTTGTCCCATAATATGGAATTAGATAAGTGATATTTTAACTAAATATCCTAGCTGTAATGATAAATCTTTTATATTTTATCATTAAAAAATTAAAGAGTTCAGCATAAAAGATTTTAAAGTATATTTTTTAAAAAATATTACTATATATTATAATTTATTTATTTTATTATTTCAACTAGAATGTTTAATTGGAATCACTATTATACCGTATAATTTATCCACATATATGATTACGTTTTGTGAAGATTAATTTGGTAGTTCATCAATAGTACTATAGTATTGGCTTTTTTTTTTCACTGATATAATTTAACTGTTCTTAATAACAATATAATTTAACCGCATCTCATATGTTACAAAAATTCAACTTTAACCTTGTCACTAGCTAAATTAAATTCTTATCAGTTAACACTTGCATTTTGCATTTTGCTAACAACCTTCTAGCCATTTTCATAGTTAATATATTTAATTTTCATAGCTATAGTACTTTATGCTATTCAGAGTCTAATTAATAAAAATAGGTCTAATTTTATTAAAAACAAGTCAAATTTTTAGAAAATAAAAGTCACATGATTTATAAAGTTAGTGACTATATTATATATCTTGGAATAAAATGTTAAAAAAAAATAGAAAAAAATTAAAATAAAATATCACTAAATCTTAATCTATCTATCAAGTAGGGAACGTTTGTGTTGGTTCCTTAACAACAGCAAGATTATTATTTAAAAATTACAATGAGAATAAATCAAGAAATGCAAGATCCATTTGCTAAAGATCCCCAATTCCAAGGTAAGACTCCAACTCTTCATTGAAATGCTAGTTAACCAACAGTTATCATTATTATCATGTTTTTTACCAACATTTATTTTATCAAATTATTCAATGTGTTGTTTAATATGACCTTTTATTATTATTATAATGTGGTGCATATTGAAGAGATAATTAATAAGTTATCCATGTTGTGATTAATTAAGATCATTTTTATCTTATTTTTGTGCTTAGTTTTATATTATATTAGTATACACTGCACTACAATACTATATCGATATATTGACAAATAGTTAGTGACAGATGCTAATTAGTGCCCAATTAGCCATGGATTATCGACATAAATGAGAAAAAGAATATTATTCCTTTCATTCTAAAATAATAGAATACTTCTTATCTCACACATATTAAGAAAAATTAGATTATTTAATTAATGGATAAAATTTTTACTATAATCTATTTATTTTACCCTCTATCTATATTAAATAATTATTGATTATTGTAAAAATTAAAATAACTATCGATTGGATCAAAATAATTATAATTTAAGAATATAAATAATTAAATATAAAATTATTGATTATAAAATACTTAAATAGAAGTATAATAGTTAATTTACTATATAATTAGGGATAAAGACAGGGGGATCCTTTGGGGGGGGGGGGGGGGGTTGGGAGGCAATGGACTCCCCCCTCCCCTCCTCCCAATCGATGTACATATATATATATAATAATTATATTTATAATTATAACTATATAAATTACAAATATAAATTATTGAATTTTTATATATAATATATGTTATTGGCTTTTTTGTATTCGATATATTTCTTTTTTAAAATTAATGAATAATTAAAATGTTGTGATTAGATATTTAAATTAATATTAGAATTTTACAATTTAATTATAAATTGGGTAAAACTAATATTTTTTTATTTAAAATAGTATTTTTAAAATTTAATTTAATAAAATTAATAAAATAAATTAATAGGTTCAATAATTAAAATAAAAAGATATATAAAAATTTAATAAATAATATAAAATAATAAAAATTTAAATTTTATTATAATATTAATGTTCAATTTTTATCTTTCATTGGCCTATAAATTTTTTTTTTTGCTTAAAAAATTTGATCTCCCTTTATTTAAGCCTTGGTTCCGCTACTGAATGTAATTATAATCTAAATAAAGTAATATGTCTATATTTTGATATGGATAAAAAAGAAAAACATCCTTATCATTTTGAGACGAAAGAAATATAAATATTCATCAATCTATTATGGAAGATCACAACAATTTTTCAACCAACAAAAGTTGTTGGCAACTTTGGCGCCAACAAGTAGCGTCATATTTTATTGTCTATGTTTACTGACATCCAAATCATTGGTAAATATGGTGCTAAATTATAGTGCCACTATTTATCAAATAAATTTATCAAGAGCAACTCATTCCATTGGTAATCTAATGGCAGAAAATATAGCGCCACATATTTTGAAAAATATAGTTACCAATCATTGTCCAAATTGCTTGGTAAATATGTCGAGAGGAAGTAGCGCCAAATTTTGTTTATCAATATATCGATAGAAAATTTTTCTTGTTACTGTTAAATTAGTTTATTGGGAGTGGTAGTTATCTCTTAGTAAAGAGTAGATCTGATATGATTTTTTAGTTTGGACTTTACGTTACACTAACATATATGATGATCTCTTGGTACAGATATGATGCTCTCTTAGTACATTCTCTTGAAACATGTGACTTAATGTGTATAAATTATTTCATGCACTTCTAACACTGTTCACTATTTTTAATTGGAACAATTTTCATAACTCAACAATTATGTCCAACTTATTTGTCAACTAGCAACATGTTTATAAATTTATTTAAATTATTAAATCATGTTCAAAAATTATAAAATTCCCCAAAAAATTTATAGACATGTATATGAATTCATATATAGCATTTCATGTCAATTCAAGTTCATTTACTATCTTAATTTCCAAAGTTTCACTCATATTCTGCCAGTTCAAAACTCATGCATGCATATCCTGCTTTCCGGTTTTTCTAAAATATCAAACATTTGCTAAAAATCTTAAAAATTTTAACAAAAAAATAAAATTCAGCTCAATTAGAGTTTCCTATGATCCTTAGAAAAATCATCCAATGCAACCAATCTCAAATCTCTCTTCATAATACAAACCTTGCACATCAAACTTATTTTATCCAAACTCAACATTCAACCTTTATTATTGTTATTTTAGTATCATAAGTTATCAATTTAATTCTCAAGCTCAACTTGTTGATAACTCTATGTGAGTTACCAAATTATTTCCTAATCTTCCTTTTAATCCCATAAGAAACTTTGTTTAATTCATATTTAACACGTTTAATAAGTTTACCTTAATTCAAGCTTTAATCTTGGCACTTCACCAAATTTTGAACCCTCTTCCTTTGTGAAACTCCTCTCTAAACTCTTCCTTAATTTGCATTAATAATATACTCCTAAGCTAGCTCTTTGGAACTCATGATTTTGCTCTTGAATTAGAAGACCATAACTAGAATAAAAGCAAAAGAAAGAAAGAAGAGGAGGAAGTAGTAGGTTTGGTGATGGTTTATCAAAATGAAGATTAGGATTTTCTAATTATCTTAATAATTTTTAATTATCTTATTGGCCAAGATGCCAGTTCAAATAGTCTAGCGATCACACGATAAGGGAGTGATCGCTAAACTCTTATGATAATATTTAATGCAAGAGATTTTGGTTTGTAAGATCTTGATTTTATGACACACAACTCCAAGGACTCCATGGAGTTATAAAGGCTATAAATACCTCACCAAACACTCTTTATTATAATCTTTTAAGCATTTATTACCTAAGCTCTTGTAATTTGCTTTCTTGAATTTCATTGTGATATTTTCATTGTAATTACTGAGTGTTTAGGTGTGGGCATTAAAATACCTAGTTGTAAGTTTGGTGTGAGCTTGTAAAATTCTATATTAGAGAGTGAGTCTTAACAGAGTGCTTGTAAGGGGATGAGGTAGCACAAATCTTATAAACGTTTGGTGTGAATTTGTAAAACACTAAGTTAAGGTTGAGCTTATAAAAAATCATAAGGTAGCGAGATACTTAACTAATATGTTGAGAAGTGGATATAGGATATTCTTATTCCAATCACTATAATTGCTTGTGGTCCATTTTAATCTTTCTTAAAACTTTCAATTTTTAATTTCTCTATCAATCTTCAAAAGAACCAATTCATTCCCCCTCTTTGTTGGCTAAGGGACAATAAGTGGTATCAATTATAACTTCATTGTGTGATTTAAGATCATGGCCACCATTCCTCCTCCAGCCACTTCACCACCACCTTAAATACTGCCTCTACATCTACCCCCAACGTTTCAACACATTAAAACCTAAATACTCACCTTAGACCATTCCTTGATGGAATAGACAATTCATTATGTAAATACAATATCCAAATATTCTTAAATAATGAAGGCATTAAGTTATGGATTTTCTTACTCAATGAATGGAAAGTACCAACTCAAAATGTTGAAGGAGTAGAAGTTCTAATTCCAAGAAAACAATAGACGTATGCACAAATAAGATTAAACTATAAGAATAATCATGTTGTCTCAATCCTCATCAAGTCCATGTTAACAGACAAAGTTGGAAGAGTCCAACATAATACTAGTGCCTATGGAATTTAGAGAATGCTAGAGAACTATCATGAAGGTACTACTCAAGTCAAGTCTAAGAATTTTCAAATGCTTGCACATGAGTATGCGCTCTTCAAAATGAAACCTAATGAGAATGTTACTGAGATGACAATTGATTGCTTGCACTAGTGATCGATTTAAAGAAGTATGAGAAGACATATTCATAGGAAGATGTCAACAATAAGATTCTAAGAGCTCTTCCCAAGAAGGACTTTGAATCCAAGGTTTCATCAATTGAAGAAGCTCATGATCTTAGCAAGCTTAGGGCCGTGAGCTTGTTGGAAAACTTCTCACGATCATGAGAAAGATGAGGATAAGAGTGAGAAAGAGAAGAAAAAGAGGATTGCAATCAAAGCAACCAAAGCGATGAAGGAAAGTGAATACTCAAGTGGAAGTGATAATAAGGAAGATGATAAAGATGAATTAGCCCTACTCTTTTAAAGGGTGGAACAAATTATAAAAAGAAGGAAGAAGCCAATAAGGATCCTTCTCAAATTCCAACTCTTCTTTAAGAGACCAAGAAAAGAAAAGTGAGTGAAATGCTATAAATGTGGCAAGTTAGGCTACATCAAGTCAGAGTGTCCCAAATTAAAGAATAAGAAGAAATGGGACAAAGAAAAGAAGAAAGCTCTCAAAGATACATGAGATTATGACTTGTCAAGTAAAGAAGAGGAACAAGAAATTACCAATTTTTGTCCAATAGTCATGGGAGATAAAGAGGACCCAAGTGAGGTAAATCCTATATCTTTGTCTTATGATGATAATTTGGATAATGATGATTGGTGTGGGTGATGATGAGCTCCTGGAACATATGGCCAAAAGGGTTCACAAATATTTTTCTAAAATGAAATTTTATAAAGAAAAATATTTCAAATTAGAAAAAGATTTTTTAAGCTTGAAAAACTCCACTTTGGAATTAAAAACTCCAATGAAATTTTAAAAAACTTATTGGAAGAAATTTCTAAAAGCTCCGCTTGTTTGGAAAATTTTTCAAAAAAGAATCAAATTTTGAGAAAAGAAATTGATTATTTAAAAAATTTAATTTCAAATTTTCAAAAAGGAAAGAAGGCATTGGATACCTTAATTGGATCTTAAAGGCCATCTTTCTCAAAACAATGTTTGGTTTTCAATAGCTCATCCATATCCATTTCTAAAACTCCAACATTTGTCAAAGTTTCGAAATCTAAAACTTCTAGTACTGAGGTTGAGAAGAACAAATTCAATTGTGCACACCAAGCTAAAAAGCCCCAAAAAGACTAAATAAGACACACAAAGCTCTAGAGTTCAGTTCCTAAGAGCTAATCATACATATATGTTTACTAAAACTGTACAAAGGCACAAGTATGCACAATCATATCCATAAGCACAACGCACATACGTATGCCATCATAACCAACGTCATCCTCCAACATATCCCATGAAGAGGATACAAAATCCTAGGCCTATATTTCAATGTCATTATTACAAATATGGGAACAATAATGTGTTTTACTATATTAGGAAGGCTTACCTCATGCTAGAGGATCCTTCTAAGGCTAATCCTCTAGGACAAGTATATTTACGTACCTAAGAAGAAGTAAGTATTTTATGTTTTATAGGTGTGCCTAAAGTCCACAATCAAAAAGAGAATTTGGGTGGTGGATAGTGTATGCTTAAGGCATAATGGTTGAAAGCACTTGGTGACTCCGAGCAAATGCCAAGCTCATGCATTGCATTTCAACTTCCTAATCCCCAATAGTTGCCAAGTGTTGTGGGAATTGTTTAGTTAAAATTGGTTCTTTGTTAAAATTAATTTTTTGATTGAAGTTGACTTTCTTTGCAAGCTTTATGGGTAAATCTTGATTGAATCCCATTAAAGTAGTGGCAAACTATTAGCATCCGATTTTGGTCAAACAATTTGCATAATTCATTACTTGATGATAAGACCAAATTTTGTTTAAGGTTTAATTAGTTTTTGTAACTAAATTCTTGAAAGTGATAGAATAAGTTTGATTGGATGAAAATGATTGTGATGAATATAGCTTAAAAATCTCGAGGAATGGATTTAAGATACCAAAAAAAAAACCTAAGTGCAAAAATTTTGATAAACTCATGATTGGCTATCTGCACGGTTATCTATAACATTCGTGATGATTTCCCCTAGTGCATGCAGGAGATCTGTGCCAGTGTTGCGTGAGCCTAGTGCAAGCCTACAATGAACATCCACGCGTATAACTCAAACATCCACGAGTAAGGTTCTCGTCTGATAATGCAAAAAAAAAATAATAATAATTTGAGATTTTGTAAGACTCTGCCTTTTTTAACTTGATTTTGTTTGATTTGTTTCCTCAAAATATATCCTTATCTATTTAGGAAAATTCTAGCAGAACCTTAAGAACCTAGGCCTATAAATACATCTGAAGCTCATCTTTTGGAGGGATCAAATGCCTAAAAAAACCAACAAAAGCAACATAAGTCTTTCTTCTTCCATTGTTTTCACTGTTAACTCCATAAACAAAACTAGTAGGTTTCAATCCTAAAAACTTATCCAAACTCAATCTTGACTAGCTACAAGGGGAGGGAAAATCATTGTTGCTGACTTAAGGTGATCATTGGTTCAAATCCTTCAAGAAACAACTTTGGAATCTCAAAACTCAAAGAAATCAATTCAGTATAGACCTCAAAAGCTTCATAAGTTCGCTGTGTTCATCACTCGTAGGTTAGTAATTCAACCTTTCATACTTATTTTATTATTCTGTGTGGATTTGATTATGAAAGACGAATAAAACTAAATGATTATAAGTCAAATTTGGTAAAACCTGAGGGTTTAAATCCATAAATCACTTTTCATTAAAATCAAATAGGTTTGTTAAAGATCTTATAACTTGTTAGCTGCAATCAGAATTTGATATTAATGATGTTATTCACATGATATAATGTGATAACTTAGATTTCCATGATAAGTAGAGATATTAAACATTAGCCTTTTTATACATGTTTTAATATGATTTTTGATGATTAATTCTTTAAAGAATAATAAACAAGTTACATGAATTCATTTACGATGATTCTCAGCATTAGTCTGTTAACATGTTCTATCAAATGATATCATAAATGCAATTCTTAATGATATGATGCCACGATATTATCCATGATCCATGCATATATAATTACATGTTATATATATATTTGTTATTATATATAACTGTCATTAGATTTGCATTATAAACATTCTTCCTGATATAGGTTGTATTATTTGACAAAATTATATTTTTCTCCCTCAGTTATGGTCTTAGACTTGCATTTTGTTGGTAATATTGGAGTTATTTGTACAAATAGTGCTAAAAGTAAAAAAGAAAAAGAGAAAGAATGAAATGTGTTAATGTAATATGAATTTTTTTTATATCTTAATGAATTACAAATTAAGTTATTTATACATGCAAAATGTAAATTACAACCATTACCAAATTAACGTGCATAACTTATTTAAATTTTATACCATTTATATTTTAGTTAAGTTAATAATAGTAATTATAAAGTGTGAATTTCTTCATTCTCTAACACTCCTTGAAGAAATTCCTTTGAACATAAAGTTTATCTCTTAGGAATTCAAACTTTGCTTTTGGAAGTACTTTGGTGAATATTTTGACTAGTTGTTCTTCTAAACTACAATGGACTAAGTTGATTTTTCCTTCATTTTCAACTTCTCGAAGAAATGGTATTTGATTTTGATATGTTTAGTCTTTCTATGTTAAACTAGATTCTTTGTAATAGTTATTACTGACTTGTTATCACAAAATATCTTGGTGGGTTACTCCTAAATTGCACCCATTTTAGACAAAATTTTTCTTATCCAAATTGCTTAATTTGCAGCGATACATATTGCTATGTACTCAACTTCGACTGTTTATTGAACCACAGTATCTTGTTTTTGACTAAGCAAAAAATAAAAAAATCACCATCTCCAAGTGAGAATACATAGCCTTTAGTACTCTTCACATCATCCAAAGATCTAGCCCAATCACTGTCTGAATATCCAATCAACTTTGAGTTTTCAATATGATTATACCAAATTCCATAGTTTGAGGTTCCTTTTAGATAGTGAAGAACTCTTTTAACTGCCTGTAAATGTACTTGGGTTGGTTTCTGCATGAATTTTGATAATATACTAACAACATACATCATGTTTGGTCTTATGGTTGTTAGGTACAATAAGCTACCAATCATACTTCTGTACAACTTTGCATTGACTTCTCCATAGTCATCTTCTTTATTAAAATTTTTATTTTGAGCCAAGGGTGTTGAAACAGGCTTTCAATTTTTCATTTTAAACTTTCTTAACATGTTGTTGACATATTTATCCCTTCATCTAATTAATTGATCTCCATGGAAAGAAAATAACTCATCCTGCCAAGATCATTCTTCTCAAATTGCTTCATCATATCTTGCTTGAATGATTTTATCATGGATTGATTATTTTTTGTAATAATAAGTTCATCCACATAAAGTGAGAGAATAGGAATATTCAATCCTTCAGACTTCATATACAAAGTAGCTTCATTAGTACTCCTTCTAAACCCTTGTTGAATAAAGTACATATCAATTAAACTATACCAACCTTGTGGAGCCTGCTTAAGTCCATAAAATGTCTTCTTTAGCCTTAAACTTTGTCTTCTTTTTCTTTGATCACGAACCCTAGGGGTTATTCAATATAAATTTCTTCTTAAAGAAATCCATTAAGAAAGGCGTATTTTACATCAAACTAATAAATCTTCCATCTTCTCTATGCTACCAATGCAAGAGTAATTCAGACAGTATCTTGTCTTGACATTGGAGCAAATGTCTCATTGTAATCCACATCAAATTGTTGTGAATATCCTTTAGCTACTAGTCTAGCTTTGTGCTTTTAAATTAAACCATTTGCATTAAGCTTTATCTTGAATATCCATTTCACGCCAATAACACCTTTGTTCAATGTCTTGTCTTGTAATTTCCATGTATGATTCTTCTCGATCTTGTGAATTTCTTCCTTCATAGTTGTTCTCCATTCTTCATGTTGATATGCTTCTTCATAGCAATTAGGTTTATGAGTTGCAAAACAATAAAACTCACATTGCTCAGCATCAAGATCATTAGCTTGTTGAGTGTCTTTGTATAATTTTGACAATCTCTGAAGCTTCTTAGGTGGTGAGTCAGATAAACTATCATATTCATACCTAGGCAAATCAATTTCATCTGAACTACTACTAGACTCCTCATAGGAATGTTGACCTGGTTGATTGATTGGTGCTAGTGAAAAAACTTCTTCTTATTGGAATGATTAGGTCGTGATATACCTCATGTCAACATCAGTATACTCCCAATTCCAAGAAGTATTTTCATCAAACACTACATCTCCATTGACTTGAACTTTGTAGGTGTCTGGGTTGTATACTCTATATCCTTTTGACTGAGAGTTGTAACCAAGGAAGATTCCTTTCTCTATTTTATAATCAAGTTTGTGTCTTTTTTTCGCTAGTAATATAGAGTAACAGATACACCCAAATACTTTTAAGTGACTTACAGATGGTTTATGTCCAGACTATGCTTCAATAGGTGTACATCCTTCAATTGACTTCATGGACAACTGGTTCTGAAGATAAAACACGTTAGGTAAACCTTTTATCCTTCGGCATTGATCTTACCATATCCATTACAGTCTTGTTCTTCCTGTCTAATACGCCATTTTGTTGTGGAGTATATGGAATAGTAAGTTGATGATGTATACCTTCCTCAACATAAATTTGTTGAATTCTGAGGAAGTAGACTCCTTTCCATTATCACTTCTGAGATTCTTAACTTGACACGAACTTTCTTTTTCAATATAATTCTTAAACTTGCAGAAAGTCTTGAAGACCTCAAATCGATCTTTTATGAAATAGACCTATGTCATTCGAGAGTAGTCATCAATAAATAATATGAAATACTTGTTATTGTCAAGTGAAGGGGTTCTCATGGGACCATGCACATCAGCATGTACTAACTCAAGTTTCTTTGATGCTCTCCATGCTTGTCCCACTGGAAATGATTACCATGTCTTTTTTCCTAGTTAATAGCCATCACATATGCTAATTGTCTCTGAATTGATAGAAAGGCCTTTCACCATATTTTTCTATGAAAGTAGTTTTAAACTTTGAAATTTACTATGTCCAAAGCGCTTGTGACCTATGAGCATGCATTGATTTTTCCTTTGTGGCATATTGCCATTATACAAGAAAACATTTTTGTTGCATTTCCATGCAAGCAATTGAGTTTCCTTTTGGATCATATATTGAACAATATCCACCCTTAAACTGAAGAGAATATGCCACAACCCTTTTCTTTTACTATAAGAGTGGACTTATCTCATAATCTACTATACTAATAAATTTCTAATAAAACTTCTCTTATAATTTAGGTGCTTAATATTATCAAATACAACATGCAATAGATACTAATATTTCTTAAATACACATTAATATTGTTCAGTACATTAATATAGTAAGCCTTAATTAAATCCTAATTATAGATAAGTTGGCCAAACATTTACTGCACACTAAAGAATGATAAATTAGATGTGCTCTACTGGTTTATTCTCCAAAATCTAAAATATTATATATATAATGGGTGAATCCAACTATTCAATAAATAGATAAATATGTAACAATAAAGAATAAATAAAGTTTAATTATATATATAATATTTAAATAAATATTATTTATAGTTTAGCTGGATAAATATAATTTTAATCTTAGTCATCTTTTACATACATCCAAATATAAATCCTTACTGTTCTAACTTCAATTCAATGGCGCATGATGACTTACCTCGCAAGCCCAAGAAGAAATAACTTTAATACACATATGTAGAGTAATTACCCAGGCTAAGGGTAATTTCATATTTATAAAAGAGTATATATAAATTATTTACCCAGCATAATATAATCAATCATTTATATATATAAAAATTTAAACTATTATTATTTGTTCTCACTTAATAAGAAAATAATTAACATTCAGGAATAAATCATCGCTTGAATTTAATAAATTCCTTTCTTAAAATCATATAAATATAATACTTTAAGAAAAATACAATGTTACATAATTATCCACTCACCTGAGCCAATTACTGTATTTCTTTAATCAACAGAATTCCTTTGATATTCTATAGCTATAGCTGGATTCGTTCGTATAATAATATAGAAATATTATTTAATTTAAATTATATCCTAGTTATAATAAATATATGCTATTAATATGACGTATAATTTCGGGTTCTTAAGTTCTAACGATATCTCGGTAAATTAATTTTTTTTTTAATTTTCTAAAGTAATACTAAAATTAGTATTTATCTAAATTTTAATGTAAAATTATCTATCAAATTTTCTAATAAATATTTTCAATAATAAAATTTTAACTGTAAAATTTACTAAATATTTATAATATTTCTATACACAATTATATTGTATTATTTTAGTTTATTTATTTTAATAGTTTATTACTATTAATAGTATTTATTTTTTAACTAACTTAATCATTTACGTATTGAATAATATTAATTTAATTTACAATAAATATATTCTTAGCTTTAATAAATAAATTTGTACTAATAATAATAATGCTAAAATAAGAAAAATAAAAATAATATTATTTACTTAAATATTGTTTGATTAATTTTTTTATTATTAATTTTTATTACTTAAAATAATTACTTATTTATTTTTTTAACTATAATAGTTTCTCATAATAAAATTACTAAAAATAATAATATTTATATAGTTAAAAATAATTATTTAATTGCTGTTATTTTAAAATTACTAATTTATGTCAAATTTAATATTTAATTATATTAGTAATAATAATAATAATAACAATATTTATTATTTAGGTAAACTTATAATAGACTTAAAATAATATATATATATATATATATATTATAGTAACAATAGTCAAATAACAAATTATACAAATTTTAAAAATTAATAATAACTACAGAATTTTAATTTTAATACTTTACTATTATAATAATAATAATAATAATAATAATAATAATAATTTATTACTTAGCATAATTCATATGTTAACAATTATTATAATTCATTTTAAGTAAAAATACTGATATCGTAATTATTATAACTTTAACAATACAAATCTTAATTAAATAATTAATTTTATGAATTTATATAAAATTTTAAATTATATTTTATTTACCACCTAATTTAATAATTAATTAACTAAATTTTAATTTATAAGTACTTTAATTAACTTAATTCATTTTATAAATAAATCTCTTATAAATAATAATTTAATATTAGTATTTAATATATCTTAATTTAACAAATTATTTATTCTTCATCTTTCAATTACTTATTTATTTTCTAAATATATTTATTTATGTCCTTATATCTAAAATACATCCATTTATTTTTTATTTTACTAACATAATTTATACTTTAAGAATTGATCTTAGTCTAACCATAATTATTTTTATTCTAAAATTAATATTCATTTACATATATATATATATATATACACTTATTTTTATTTTCATTAATCATTTAATATTTTCATTAATCATTTAATAAATCCACTATATATATGCATATATATTAACAAAATTTCTAAATCATAATTTGATAATAATTTTAAATTTACTAACTAATAACTAATTAATTCATAGTTTTATTAATTTAATATATATATTAATTTATTCTATAATCTATTAATATTTAGACAAATATTTAATTATTTAATTATACTTAATATTAATATTTTTATTTATATTTTAATGTCTAATAATTAATTATTCTTTATTATAATTTATCCTTTAATAATAATAATTAATTTAACTATAAATTATAACTTCTATTTTACTACATTAAATTTTACTATTTCTCCTTTTTTTTAAATCTAACAAATTATAAATTTTACTATTTATAATTGTAATAATTCAGAATTTATTTTTTATTAATTATTTCTAATTTATCATAATTCCTGTATAAAAATTTAAATTCTAAATTCTTATTAATTAAAAATTTTAATAATTTAAAAATTATTTTAAATTTCCTAAATCCACACATATATAGTTTTTTTTTTCTAATATTCATCTATAATTCGCACATAATATATTAAATTGAAGCTTAAGACGAGAGGATTCTAAAAATACCCGAGTCGTCGAAAGAAGTGCCGAAAAGTGGTTGAAAATGATTTTCGAAGATGACGCCAGCATGAACTCCGATCAGGACTTCGAACGATGTGTGTGGCGGTTTCTGGCGGCGATTCACGATGATTTTGATGGCGTTGGATAGTATTATTGACCCAATGATAAACCATTAACACTTTCCTCATTGGGCCTCCGTGCACTGGGAAAACGCCCCGCCCATCTCTGTTTTGTAAAGATCACATCGATTAGTCAATAGTCTTTGGCAGGCGATTAACCACTTACGCTCCTTTTGAATCCCACCCCTGGTCTAAGCCATTCAACATGTTTAGCAGGGTCCTCTTAAAAGCAGATAATGTCAAATGAATGAATGACAAGTTATACTAAACAAGCGAGAAAAGCCTTGCCCCTTACTTCTTTGTGGGGCCGCCAGTTATGGTCGATGAGTGTACTCCCTCAGTAGTCGGCGCTGTAGTAAATAGACAATCGAAAGACGATGAATGGAGCAGAAGAAGTTTACTGCTTCCAGATTCTCTCCTCTCCTTTTTGTCTTTATTTTAAAATTTTCCCAGACCCAATCTCCTTCTCTCTCTTTCTCTCTCATTTTTCTTTTCTTAATTTTTTTCTTTCTTAATTTCATACTTCAATTAAATACACAATTTGATTTTAATTTAAATTCAATTTATTTAAGCATACAAAATTTGTCTAGACCACTAATTTGGCCACTAAACCACAATTAGTGTTCCTTAATTAAAGTGGACACTTTACTTAAATTTTAATAAATTTTAATAAATTTTTGTTTTATTTTTTTATTTTATCATTATCATTATTATTTTAAATACTTACCTAATTTCTCAACAACAACAACAACAACAACTAAGCCTTAATCCCAAACAAGTTGGGGTCGGCTGTATGGATTCTCAACAAAATAAGCTCAAAAGACACCAAAAAAGATACTCCAGCCTTAGGCCCCTTCCAAGACACGGATTTTACGTCTCCATTCAAGTCTGTCATTAATCAAATCCGCATCAAGATCTAAGGCACGTAAGTCTCTTGCTATCACCTCCTTCCACACAGTTCTAGGTCTGCCACGACCTCTAGCCCCCTCAATCAACAAATTCTCACACTTACGAACTGCAGCATTAGGAGGTCTTCTTAAAACATGCCCATACCATCTAAGTCTTCCTTCCCTCACCTTATCTCCGACGTCTGCTACTTGGACTTTTTGTCGAATATGAACATTCTTAATTTTGTCCAGTCTGGTATGTCCACACATCCATCTTAGCATCCTCATTTCTGCCACACTCATCTTATGCAAATGTTGTCCCGTTGGTGCCCAACACTCACTACCATAGAGCATCGCAGGTCTAACAACCGTCCTATAAAATTTACCTTTCACTTTCAGAGGTATTTTCTTATCACATAGAACCCCAGTCACACCCTTCCACTTCAACCACCCTACCTGTATTCTGTGAGCCACATCTTCATCTATACGGCCATCATTCTGGAACACCGAACCCAAATATTTGAAGTGCTTGGTTTTAGGAACCAAAACTCCATCCAACTTAACCTCATGTTCCTGCTTCTTCCTTAGACTGAACTCACAGTGCATATATTCCGTTTTACTCCTACTTAACTTAAAACCTTTGTCCTCGAGGGTTTTTCTCCACACTTCCAACTTACGGTTTACACCAGCACTAGTCTCATCAATTAAAATAATGTCATCAGCAAACAACATACACCAAGGAACATCGTCTTGTATGCTTCTGGTTAGCTCGTCCATAACCAGGGTAAATAAATATGGACTCATGGCCGAACCTTGATGCAATCCGGTAGTAATAGGGAAAGCCTCAGTGTCTCCACCAGGTGTTTTCACACTAGTGGATGCATTCTCATACATGTCCTTGATGATGTTGATATATTTGCCGTTGACTCCTTTCCTCTTCAAAACCCACCATAACACTTCTCTTGGTACTCTATCATAGGCTTTCTCCAAGTCAATAAATACCATGTGGAGATCTTTCTTCTTCTCTTGATACAATTCCATTAGTCTTCTTAGAAGAGAAATAGCCTCCATGGTAGATCTCCCTGGCATAAACCCAAACTGATTCTCCGAAACTCTTGTAAGCTTCCTCAATCTGTGTTCAATAATCCTTTCCCATAATTTCATAGTATGGCTCATAAGTTTGATACCCCGATAATTTGTACAACATTGAATGTCTCCCTTATTTTTATATATGGGTACCATGATACTCTTCCTCCAGGTATTCGGCATCTTACGTCCTTTCACAATAGCATTAAAGAGTTTAGTTAACCAGGCAACTCCTACCTCTCCAAGGTTCTTCCAAACCTCTATAGGAATACCATCTGGGCCACAAGCTTTACCAACTTTCATATACTTCAAGGCTTCTCTTACTTCACTATGCAAGATCCTCCTAGACCAGCTGATATAATCATTTGTTGCATGAAGACCTTGAAAATCTTGTTCATGTTCAGGGTTGAATAACTGCTCAAAATAAGCCTTCCACCTCTCCTTAATCTCAACATCTCCTGTCAACACCCGTTGATCTTCGTCCTTTATACATTTGACTTGGCTTAAATCTCTGCTTTTCCTTTCTCTCATCCTTGCAATCTTATAAATGCCCATTTCTCCCTCTTTAGTACCTAACTTTTGATAAATCCCTTCTAAGGCTCTGCCACGAGCTACACTAATAGCCTTCTTTGCCTCTTTCTTAGCCCTCTTATATTCCTCAAAGGCCTCGCTATTAACCGCATTCGGTAACTTTTTATACCATTCCCTCTTAGCCTTAATAGCCTTTTGAACCTCCTCATCCCACCACCATGCATCGTGCGGTCGAGGCCTTGCCCCTTTAGAGATCCCAAGCAATTTACTACCTGCTTTCTTAATGCCACCTTCCATTTTAGTCCACAAGTCCTCTGCACTAGCCTCAAGGTTCCAAATTTCTTCCTTTAGTAACTCCTCCTTAAAGGTACCTTGAGCTAGGTCTTTCAATTTCCACCATCTTATCCTTGGTTCCAATATTTTCTTATCATTCCTCCAGCTACTTTTATTCTTAACATCTAAAACCACAATACGATGTTGCGCCGTCAATGCTTCACCCGGAATGACCTTGCAATCCTTACACTTACTTTTGTCCCGTCTTCGAGTAAGTATGAAGTCTATTTGACTTTGGGTTCGTCCACTCTTAAAGGTAATCAAGTGTGACCCCCTCTTTTCAAAGCAGGTATTCGCCAGCACTAGATCATAAGCCACCGCAAAATCCAAAATGCTCTTTCCCTCCTCATTCCTGTTGCCAAAACCATAACCCCCATGGACCCTCTTACACTTACTTACCTAATTTCTCCACTTTCAAAAATTTATTATTATTATTATTATTATTATTATTATTATTATTATTATTATTATTATTATTATTATTATTATTATTTTTGTAATCTATATTATTATTACTAAATAAATTTTAACTTGTTATCATTATTTTTTTAACTATAACCATTTATTTCACTTTAACATTATTATTATTATTATTATTATCATTATTATTATTATTATTATTATCAAGAATTACAAGATATTACATTCTTCCCCCTTTAATAAAAATTTATTCCCGAATTTTCACTAACTCTTTGTTGAAAACAAATGAAGATATCGAGCAATCATATCTTCCTCTCTTTCTCAAGTTGCTTCTTTCCTTGAATGATTATTCTATAAGACTTTTACCAAAGGAATAACCTTGTTTCTTAAAACTTTTTCTTCTCATGCTAAAACCATTACTGGTTCTTCCTCATAAGTCAAATCTTCTCTTAATTCCACTGGTTGTCTCTGGAGTATGTGTGAAGGATCACTTATGTACTTCCTCAACATGGATACATGAAAGACATCATGTATTTAAGATAAATTATGTTAGTAGTGCATGTCTATAAGCAACAGGACCGATTTTCTTCACAAATTCATATGCCCCAATAAATCGAAGACTTAACTTTCTATGTTTACAAAATCGCACTACATCTTTCCATGAAGAGATCTTCAAGAATACCTTATCCCCTACATCATACACAATATCCTTTCTCTTCAGGTCTGCATAACTCTTTTGTTTGTCTTGTGCAACTTTTAATCTATCTTTAATCAGTTTGATTTTATCAGCAGTCATCTATAAAAATTCTGGGCCCACTAATTCTCTTTCTTCAACTTCATTCCAGCATACTGGAGTTTTACATTTTCTTCCATATAATACTTTATAAGATGTCATGCCTATACTTGAATGAAAATTGTTATTATAAGCAAACTCCATTAACAGTAAATGCATATCCCAAGTTCCTTTAAATTCCATAACACAAGCTCTAACCATATCCTCCAAGGTCTAAATAGCGCGTTCTGATTTCCCATCAGTTTGAGGGTGAAAGGAAATACTAAACTTCACCTTAGTACACATAGCATTCTGCAAACTAGGCCAAAATTTAGAAGTAAACCATGGATCCCTGTATGAAACTATAGATATTGGAGCACCATGTAGTCTCACAATTTTCTTCACATAGATCTCTGTAAGTTTGTCCAAAGAGAGATTCATTTTGATAGGTTAAAAATGAAATGACTTTGTTAATCTATCTACAATCACCCAAACAACATCATGACCTTATTGGTTATGGGGCAAACCAAAAACAAAATCCATGATAATGTGCTCTCATTTTCATTCAGGAATCAGAAGTAGTTGTAAAAGTCCTGAAGGATGCTAATTTCTACTTTAATTTGTTGACACACCAAACACTTTGCTACAAAATCTGATACATCCTTCTTCATACCCTGCCACCAGTAATTCTCCTTAAGATTTCTATACATCTTAGTACTACCTAGATGCATAGAATAAGCACAACAATGGACTTCTTTCATTATCTCCCTTTTTAAAGTATCAACATTCAGTACATATAATATGCTACTAAGTACCAAAGTACCATCCTTCCTAGTAGCATAGTCTATACGAGTACCTGCTTTTACACCATCAAGGATCTTCTTCATCTAAAACTTAAGCCTCTCTAATTCTTTCCACCAAAATTGGTCTGACTTTAAAAGTCACTAATAGTACTCCATAATTATTCATCATCACATATACTCCCAAAGATCAAAGATCCAATAATAATGGAAGCCGCACAATCTTGATATGAAAAAGACTACCATGTGACTTCCGACTCAAAGTATCAGCTATCACATTAGCCTTCCCAGGATGATACTCAATATTATAATCATAATCTTTTAACAACTCAACCCATCTCCTCCGTCTTAAATTCAACTCCTTCTATGAAAGTAGATACTTCAAACTCTTGTGATATGTGAATATCTGACATTTTTCTTCATAAAGATAATGCCTCCAAAATTTTAAACTAAAGAACAAACCAGCAAGTTTCAGATCATGAGTGAGATAATTCAATTCATGGGGTTGAAGCTGTCTAGAGGTCTATCACCTTCCCATGCTGCATCAAAACACATCCTAAATGCCTCTGAGAAGCATCCCTTTACACCATAAACCTACCATTGCCTTTTGGAAGAGTAAAAACAAGAGTGGACGTCAAACAAGCTTTTAATTTTTTAAAGCTTTGCTGACACTCCTCAGTCCAGTTAAACTTCACATTCTTCCTTAGCAACTTAGTTAACAGTGATGCAATAATATAGAAATCCTATATAAAATGACGATAATATCCCGACAAGTCTAAGAAACTTCTCACTTCTGTAGGAGTTGTTGGCAGTTCCCAGTTCACCATCGCCTCTATCTTTTTAAGGTTAACAAAAACTCCTTCAGCTGATATGACATGACCTAAGAACACCACTCTATCCAGCTAAAACTCACATTTACTAAGCTTAACATATCATTGTTTGTTCTTCAAGGGTTGTAATATAATTCTCAAGTGTTCCTTATGCTCCTCTCTACTTCAAGAATACACCAAAATATCATCAATAAATATGATTATAAACATATCCAGATAAAGATGAAATGCCCTATTCATAAGATCTATAAAAGTAGGTGGAGCATTAGTTAACCCAAAGGGCATCACTAGAAATTTATAATGTCTATATCAAGTCCTAAAAGTTGTCTTTGGCACATCCAACTCCTAGATTTTTAGTTTGTGATACCCCAATTATAAGTCTATTTTAGAAAAGACTTTAGCTCCTTGGTGTTGATCAAAGAGATCATCAATGCGGGGCAAATGATATTTATTCCGAATAGTGACTCAATTTAGCTGTCTATAATCAATGCATAATCTCATATATCCATGCTTTTTCTTCAAAAATAAGACATGTGCTCCCCAAAGTGAGATGCTAAGCCTAATAAATCCCATATTCAGTAGTTTTTGCAATTGTACCTTCAGTTCCTTCAACTCTGTAGGAGCCATTATGTAAGGAGCTTGAGAAATAGGAGTTGTGCCTAGTTGAACATCAATAGAGAATTCAAATTCTCTATTAGGAGGTAATCTTAGAAGCTCTTTTGGAAATACCTTTGGAAATTCACATACTGTAGGAATATCCTCCAGTTTAGGCCCTTCTAATTATGTGTTAATTGCATGTGCTAGATATGCTTAACAACCCTTCTTAAGTAACTTCTTGACTATCATATCAGAAATAACATAAGATATAAGAAATTTTTTATCACCACATAATGTAAGGGTAAAATTTTGAGGTAAACCAAAAAGTCGCTTTCTTATCAAAATAATCAATAGTGGCATAGTGGCGAGATAGCCAATCCATCCAAAGAATAACATCGAACTCTTGTATAGGCAAGGGAATAAGATCTGCTAATAATTCAAAATCACCTAATTAGACTGCTGAATATCTATACACATGTTCACATATCATAGAAGTCCACATTGGAAAACTCACTATTAATTCATTGTCTAATGAACTTAATTCTCCACTCACATATGTGGCAAATGCATGTGACATGAATGAATGAGTGGATCCAGGATCAATAAGAATATGAGCATCTCTTGAAAAAATAATCAATGTACTAGTGACCACATCAGGGGAGGCTATAGCTTCCTATTGAGTAACAGCAAACACCCGAGCTTATGTAGGAGGTCTACCTATCTGACCAGATGGTATGACTCCATCCTGTCTACCCACACCATTGTTGTTTTCTCTCTTAGCTCCTATGTCCTGTGATTGAGTTATGCCCCCTCTTTGAGGCACAAATGCTAATGAGGCTTGAATAGACTCACTAGGCCTCACTAACATTAGACAATCTCTTCTGATGTGACTTGTATTACCACACTGATAGCATCCTCTAAAATTGGCCCTAAATTCTTCACTATGATGTCTATCACATGTAGGACATATAGGTCGTGGTCTCTGATTAGTTCCCAAATTGCTACCATGTCCAAATCTTGGTGCATTAGCAAAGTTAACCACATATTGCCTTACTGAACTCTGACTAATCTGGGGTTTGTTCATCTGCTGGCTTGATCTCACAAATTAACTTCTACTATTTTCAGGATAAGGTCTAGAATATGAACTGCCACCTTTCTTAATCTGTCTGTCAGTAACTCCTTGAAAAAAATTGTGAGTCTGCTTTCTCTTCTTATTTTCGAGCTCTGTTTCTTCTTTTATTAACTTCTCTTTTTCCAAGGCACCATCTACCATGGCACGAAAAGTATTGGCATGATCTTGTGACAATCCCTTGCAAATATTGATATGCAAACCCTTATAAAATCATTGCACTTATCTTTTTCCTTAGACACCATGTGATCTACATATCTATATAGTTCTTCAAATTTGCCAATATATTGAAGGGCTGTTATTCCATCTTGTTTAAGTTGGAAAAGCAAGCTCTCCTTTTCTCTTCTATAACTACCAGTGATATACTATTTATAAAACTCTGCCTCAAATGTATTCAATGTCAAACTAGTAACATGAGACTGGACTAGTCTAATGTACCAACCATCAGTTGTACTCCTTAAGAAAGCCTGAATATATCTCAATTTTTTCAGCATCATCAATTCTCATTAGAGAATAAGCTTTCTTTAATTTCTTGAGCCAATCATCTGCCTTTTTGAAATTTCGAGTACCATAAAAAATCTCTGCTCCACAGTTACAACAATGAGAAATTATTGCCTAAGCATGTGGCTAGTGTTCTCTTATAGTTATTGTAGCTGTAATAGCTTATGCAACAATAGTATTAACATCAATTTGAATTGACAGTACAGTAGATGGAATAATAGGGACATGAGGTGGAGTAGGTGGATTCACTCCAGATGAGCCTTTTTGTGAAGCAGTAACATTATTCTGCTCACTGTTCCTTGATGCATCAAAATCGGCTATCTCGCCGGAAGGAGGTGAAGTAGGATCCCTATGAGATTGGCCAACATTCTCTAATCTAACCATTTATTTTCTTCGACCAGTATTTCTACCATGGCTTATACCACCTTGCATTAATGATAACATTTTCTTACAAAATAAATCATAAATTATCTATGTATCATTTTCTTTATATATATATATATATATAACATATACTCATGTACTATAGTATGAATATATTTATATATTAGTGTATCTTGCTAAATCTCTCTAATTCTTGGGTAAATATTTATAAAATTTGAAGAGGACATACTATGGTACAATTATCATAGCCATTGTACCCAATTTCTAAGATACAATTATCTATGGTACAATGAATATTAGAGACTATGGTACAATGAATATTTATCTAATTTCTAAGATACAATTATCTATCAAATTTTCTAATAAATATTTTCAATAATAAAATTTTAACTATAAAAATTTACTGAGTATTTATAATAATATTATATTATTTTAGTTTATTTATTTTAATAGTTTATTACTATTAATAATATTTAATTTTTTAACTAACTTATTCATTTATGTATTGGATAATATTAATTTAATTTACAAAATATATATATTCTTACCATTAATAAATAAATTTGTACCAATAATAACAATACTAAAATAAGAAAAATAACAATAATATTATTTACTTAAATATTGTTTGATTTAATTTTTTATTACTTAAAATAATTACTTATTTACCTTTTATTTAACTATAATAATATCTCATAAGAAGATTACTAAAAATAATAATAATAATAATAATAATAATAATTGTTGTTGTTGTTTAGGTGAGGGAAGGAAGACTTAGATGGTATGGGCATGTTTTAAGAAGACCTCCTAATGCTGCGGTTCGTAAGTGTGAGAATTTGTTGATTGAGGGGGCTAGAGGTCGTGGCAGACCTAGAACTGTGTGGAAGGAGGTGATAGCAAGAGACTTACGTGCCTTAGATCTTGATGCGGATTTGATTAATGACAGACTTGAATGGAGACGTAAAATCCGTGTCTTGGAAGGGGCCTAAGGCTAGAGTTTTTTTTTTTGGTGTCTTTTGAGCTTATTTTGTTGAGAATCCATACAGCCGACCCCAATTTGTTTGGGATTAAGGCTTAGTTGTTGTTGTTGTTGTTGTTGTTGTTGTTTAGGTAAACTTATAATAGACTTAAAATAATATATATATATATATATAGTAATAGTAGTCAAATAACAAATTATACAAATTTTAAAAATTACTAATAACTTTAGAATTTTAGTTTTAATACCTTACTACTATAATACTAATAATATTAATATTTATTTATTACTTAGCATAATTTATATGTTACCAATTATTATAATTCATTTTTAAGTAAAAATAATGATATCCTAACTATTATAACTATAACAATACAAATTTTAATTAAATAATTAATTTTATGAATTTTTATAAATTTTTAAATTATATTTTATTTACTACCCAATTTAATAATTAATTAATTAACTTAATTTTAATTTATGAGTACTTTAATTAACTTAATTCATTTTACAAATAAATCTCTTATAAATAATAATTTAATATTAGCATTTAATATATCTTAATTTAACAAATGATTTATTCTATATCTTTCAATTTACTTATTTATTTTTTAAATATATTTATTTTTGTTTTTATATCTAAAATACATCCATTTATTTTATATTTTACTAAAATAATTTATATTTTAATGATTAATCTTAGTCTAAACATAATTATTTTTATTCTAAAATTAATATTAATTTACATATATATATACTTATTTTTAATCTCATTAATCATTTAATAAACCACTATATATATGTATATATTAACAAAATTTATAAATTATAATTTGATAATAATTTTAAATTTACTAACTAATAACTAACTAATTTATAATTTTATTATATATATTAAATTATTCTATAATCTAGTGATATTTAAACAAATATTTGATTATTTTAATTATACTTAATATTAATATTAATATTTTTATTTTTATTGTTTAATAATTAATTACTCTTTATTCTAATTTATCCTTTAATAATAATAATTAATTTAACTATAAATTATAACTTCTATTTTACTACTTCATTAATTTTTACTATTTCCCTTTTTTTAAATCTAACAAATTGTAAATTTTACTATTTATAATTGTAACAATTCAGAATTTATTTTTCATTAATCATTCCTAAATTATCATAATTCATACATAAAAATTTAAATTCTAAATTCTTATTAATTCAAAATTTTAATAATTTAAAAATTATTTGAAATTTCCTAAATCCACACATATATAGTTTTTTTTAATATTCATCTATAATTCACATATAATATACCAAATCGAAACTTAAGACGAAAAGATTTTAAAAATACCATAGTCTCTAGAAAAAATCGCCGAAAAGTGGTCGAAAATGGTTTTTGAAGAGGACACCGACGTGAACTCTTATCAGGACTTCGGACGACGCGTGTAGTGATTTTCGATAGCTATTCATAGCGATTTTAATGACGTTAGAAAACTCGGCGAATGTACTCCCTCGGTGGCCGGCGCGTGTAGTAAATAGACGATGACGAATAGAGCAGAAGAAGTTTACTGCTTCCGGTTTCTCTCCTCTCCTTTTTGTCTCTATTCTAAAATTTTCTCTGACCCAGTCTCCTTCTCTCTCTCTCTCTGTCGTTTTTCTTTTCTTATTTTCTTTCTTTCTTAATTGCATACTTCAATTAAATACACAATTTGATTTTAATTTATATTCAATTTAATTAAGTACACAGAATTTGGCCAGACCACTAATTTGGCCACTAAACCATAATTAGTATTTCTTAATTAAAGTGGACATTTTAACTAAATTTTAATATATTTTATTTTATTTTATTATTATTTATAATCTATATTATTATTTCTATTATTATTATTAAATAAATTTTAACTTATTATTTTTTTTAACTATAACCATTTATTTCACTTTAAAATTATTATTATTATTATCAAGAATTTCAAGATATTACAGAATACCCATTATTCTGCATCATCTGAGGAGCACTAAGCAAATTCTGATGTAAACCAGGGACGTATGATACATCTTTGATCAATATTGCGCCTTTCATTGTTTGTACAACAACATTAACTTTGCCTTCAAATTTAACTATAGCTCAATTGCCCATTTTGATGGGAACTTTGACAGACGTGTCTATTGCTAAATGAATGAGAACAGTTGGTCAAATGATTAGTGCATCCACTATCCATAAGCCAGGCATCCTTTTGATTGGAAATGCTCTGACAAGCATAGAACAATTGATCTTCTTCATCCATAGCCTCTGACACGCTTGCTTGTTGACTTTTAAATCTGCATTCATGCTCCATGTGACCAAATTTCTTACAAAACTTGCATTGTGACTTTCCCTTATGCCAGCAATTTCTTTCTTCGTGATATTGTTTTTTAAAAATTTTATAGCAAGGTATATTGCCTTTCTTGTCTCCCTCTTTGCTACTCCCCATATTGTATAGCTTTGGACCTCCTCATGTTTTATTTGGTCATGACGATGATGGTCTATGTTTTGATTGGAAGGCTCCTTCTAAAGTTACTTCATGTCTTCTAGGCATTCTATTTTCATGAACTTGAAGAGAATCAATGAGTTCCGTTATGGTTAACTTCGATAGATCTTTTGATTCCTCTATGACAGTTACCACAGTCTCAAATTTTTCTTTCTCCACTGCTCGTTGATTAGTAATACTTTCACCATATGCTTTTAGTTTGTTTACAAGCTCTATTATTCTTGAAGAATAATCTTTAATGGTTTCTCTATCCTTCATTTTTAAATTCTCAAGCTCCCATTTTAATGATTGACGCTTGACTATTCTTGTCCTTTTTCGTTCCTTCAAATCCA
Organism: Garcia nutans; assembly: GCA_947685225.1. NCBI lineage: Eukaryota > Viridiplantae > Streptophyta > Magnoliopsida > Malpighiales > Euphorbiaceae > Garcia > Garcia nutans. Next base: position 27,816,840 of record CANTUV010000044.1, read on the forward strand.
GTCTTCAAGATATCCCATGCTTCTTTTGTTGAATTAGTAACATTCATTATACGTGAAAATATTATATCTGAGGCGACAATATGAATTTTGGCTAATTCATATGCATCCTTTTTTGGCCAATCTATGATCTCCGAAGTTGGTGCATTAGTATTACCCCCAACTTGAGGTATACCTTTTTCTACCACTTCTCATAGGCCAAATGCACGTAAGACAACCTTCATTCTAATACTCCATTATCCATAGTTTTCTCCATTGAAAAGAGGAACAACCTGTTGATGGGTTGTGCTTGCAAAAGCCATGTTTTTTTAATTATATTTTGTAGAAGTTGTATTATAATCTTCTTGATCATTTTTTCTCTGAAACCACTTATTGGTAATATTGGATTTATTTGTGCAAATAGTGCTAAAAGTAAAAAAGAAGCGAAACAATGAAATGTGTTTAAAGTAATATGAATGTTTATTATATCTTTAATGAATTACAAACCAAGTTATTTATACATGCAAAATGTAAATTACAACCATTAATAATTTACTGTACATAAATTATTTAAATTTTATAACATTTCTATTTTAGTTAAGTTAATAATAGTAATTGTAAAGTGTGAATTTCTTCATTCTCCAACACATTTTTATAATTTAATAATTGGCGCATAATTATGAAAGCAGAACTATTTAAATGTTAAGAAGATTAATATTACATGAGGAATAATCTACGATTCCTTGCACACTACAAGAAATATTATTTTACTCATCGGTTTTTGGGTTGCAAAAAAGAAAAAGCAGACAGAATTTTTCTTAATTGTATATGGTATAAAAACTTGACACTTTTTTTCCCAAATATTAGTGCATAATTATTATAGTCTAATGTATTTAGAAACAATTTTTCTTTTAAGGAGGAACATATTTTTAGATAATTATTTTAAAGACTGAATCTAAATTATTTATTAATGAGATGAAACAAGAAGGATCTTCAACTATATGAACCAGATGCATCTGAACTTTGCTCTCTCCTCATCTTCAAATTGGTTTGTTTGTTGGTGGGCTCTCTATTCAAGGTGAGGATTTGGAAGGATTCAGGTAATCCATCTGTCTCAAAAATGCTGATAGTTTCCGTAGTTGGGTCCCCTAGCACCAGTTGGCAGTTGCCCTTTCCAAGTAGCAAAAAACAGCTCCCCATTTCTCCTAAATCCTAATGGTTGCTCCACAGACGGAAGAGATGTTATAGTGAATAATTTGGTCCAAGATTCTTTCACCCCACATCAAACATTATCCATACATCAATGTTCTCCACTTTGCATAGTTTTTCATAAGAGAGGAACACAGCCACATAGTCATTCAGAGAGAAAAGGATCCTAAACAAATAGCAAGTATTCACCATAGCATCAGGTACAGGTGCTTTCTTGAATACCTCATCGCTCAAGTCGAAAGAAACAATTTCCAATTGATTATCATCAGCCCCACAAGACAACCAATGAAATGCACCATTTGCACCCGTAAAATGACATTTATCACCATATGAAAAGGGAAAAGAATTTGGCACGATACTATCAATTGTTCTCCACGAATCATTCCTTAGGCTATATAGCTCGACAAAATAACGGCCATAGGGACTGTTATTGAAAAAGAGGGTAAAAGTCTTTAGTATTTTGCATCATTAGTTTTTGTATCAAGTCCAAAATCAGCTATCATAAAAAAAGAAGAAAAATTATTTAGAGGACGCAAAGCTTCAGATTTTGGTATAATCTTAACTTCAGAGGTCCAAGGGTTCGAGAGAATCAAATTACAATCAGCTTCATAAGAGTCCTGCCATCTATCAAGAACAATTTCAGGATCATTTACACTACGAAGACAGACGAAACCATTACAATAGGGACCTACAAATGATATATCTGTAACGTTTTCCATGAAATCTTTAGGAAATGGTATCTCTTGAGGGGCTGACATTCGATACGAATCTGAAGAAAACAAAGAAAAAACGAAATTTCTAGTCTGATGATCGCAGAGTTTGAATATAACAGGAGGATGAGGATTATCAATTAGGTGTTCACCATCAAAAATGAGTTTTTTGTAAACAAATTTCCGATCAGAAACAAAAGCACACCAGGATTTGCAACAGTGGCGGGACCAGCCCTTTAGAGAGGGGCAAAATTTCTATTCAATACATATAAGGAGGAGATGGGGGCTGGAGGCTGGGCCTTCGCCTCTTCTACTCCAGCCGGCAGAAATTCACTTTAAAAATGCACATCGATAACCGGCCAGGAGGAGTCGTCAGACCCCACTCGACCCTATCTGATTTCGTTCCTGAATCGGACGAAACATATGAGAGGTAATGTCAGCAAAATTTTGATAACCAAATCCTTCAGACAAATAATCCACCACGGTAACTAGCTAGATTTCTCGAAAGAAAAATAGGATAAATTAAAATGGACTAATCCTTAGAATTTTAATAGGGAATTCTTAGTGTGTGTTCTGTAAAAATTTTCGGTGCATGAGTCTATACATGGAAATGATATTGCCTTATCATGCATAATAATCTGAACAAATTTAGGTATTGTTAAAAAGAAATCTCTTACTTTCCGACTTTACTATTCTAATTAATTAGTCTAGCACTAAAATGCTTGTAAGTTTTCTTTTATTATATATTATTATTATTATTATTTATATATTTTTTTTACTGGAATATAAAATTATACATCTTCATCATTATCATGTCTACCGTCATTTTATTTATTTTGCTTTTAGCATAATTCTAAATTCTAATTTGTCCATCTGATTGATATATATTATTCACTCTCCAAATGGAGATCTTTACCCACCCAAAAAAATAAATAAATAAAATCCTTCATCACTTTAATTCCTGGTTTTGTACAATTTTAATATGTTGGTTCAGTATATTTGTAGTATGGTATCCATTGTATTATTTTGATCAAATTATATTTTGTCTTTTTTTTTGAATAAAAATTATATTTTGTCTTTAAATTATGGTCTAATTTAAACTCGCATTCTTATATTTTTTAAATTAGATTTCTCATTCTTTTTTTTTTTTAACTTTGAAAATATTTAGGTTTTTTTGTTTATGTTTTCCATTAAATACTACATTTATGTTGCTAACTTTTGGCATTATTTCATAATTAAGCCCCTCAATTAAAAAAATAATATATTTTAATTTTTTAATAAATCATCCCTGTAGAATTTTTATTTTTTACATTTTTTTCTCAATCAACAAATAAAGGTACTTGTGTATAAATATTAAATATATATTGTTATTTTTAATAATAATTAGAAAATTAAACAATAATATTTTAGTACAAGCCTCAAATTTTAATTTATTTTGAATAATATCCGTCAAAGAATTGAAGCAGTATAACTTAATTTTAATTACTATATGTTCCTAATAAATTTATAATATTCTTAATCTTGATCAGCATAATTTTATATTGATCAATATTTTTGAAGAAGACTTTAAATTGATCCAAAAAATTTTCTTATAAATTTTACCAAACGATAAAAAAAACTTCCAGCAATAATTTTTTTTTTACCGTTTTAAATAGAAACTAAAATTAATTGTACATATGTATATATTTTATAGGAAAATTGTGATTTGCCCTTTTATATCTCTTACCCATTTTTATTTATTTACCATTATTATTTTTTTTCAATATATATCTAAATGGAAAACCTTATTGCTAAGTAAATAAATTTTATGGTGGAGAAAAAATGGAAATTTAAATTTCCCATGGGCAGGAGCTTTCTATAATGGGGTGACGTAATGTGTAAAAATTTTAAATACAAATTTTCTGCATTATATGTATTCTGAGTGTTTGATAAATAAATGAATAATATATTACACAGGCGTAGTTTTAGAGTGTCACGGTCGTGGCATGAGTGTTATAACTGTCTCAAGGGAATTTTCTAACTTGGCAGTGGTGGTTATGTAACATCTTTATATTATATAAACTTTTAATACATACACTCAGTATCTGTAAAATACGCGTGCACGCTATAAAAATATCATAATCCGATTTCATAAAAATTTTCTCTTTACCAAATTCTTTATTAATTATAGGTTCTAAAATAATATTTTATATGAAAATCTCTAAAAAAATTCACCAAAGTTTTATCTGTAAACAGAACATCCAAAAAATTCAACAGTTCACAACCTGCAGAAGAAATTCTCCCACTAAATAAATCACACATTTTTCCAAATACTTCTCAATCTCTCCATATTTCCTCAAAATATTTTATACATATACATATATATACATATATATATATATATATCAAATTACATATAAAACGCTTGTTATACAATTTATCCAAAATATTCATTGCAATTTACAATATATACTTCATAAACATAACATAATACATATAATATTAAAATATACTATAATATAATATATACATGCTGGCAAATGTCTCTAATATTGATTTATCCAAAATATATTCAACAATTAGCCTCAAATCTAGACCCGACTCGATCTAGAAATACTCTTCGGCTCAATCTGATCACCTCTATCACCTACATGATGAATTACAGTTGCACTAAGCTTACAAACTTTGACAATAATAAAACTATAAAACAATATCAATGCAAAATGCTTTCACATGATGTTTCATACTGTAGTACTCAACTTCACCTTAGAACACATCTTTTAATTATTTTATAATTCACGTAAGAACAAATACAAGTATGGACCCAAAGGATCTAATATGCAATTCAAATTCCAAAGTTACTGTTTCGGTCCAAATTGACATCAAGTGTCTAGCCCCGAAGGCAAATCAAAGTAATACTCAAAAGCTAGCCCCGAAGGCATATCATATCACAGTGACGCCAAGTGTTTAGCCCTGAAGGCAAATCATATCAAAGTAACGCTAAGCATCTAGCCCCAAACACAAATCATATCCATAGTGACGCCAAGCGTCTAGCCCCGAAGGCAAATCATATCACAATGACGCCAAACGTCTAGTCCCGAAGGCAAATAGTTATGATAACCTCATAGGCATACCGTCAAACACAGAACTCTAAAAATTGAATAACATACTAGACACACAATTATTTTATATTTTCCATCATCAATTTTCTTTTCTCATTTTTCCATAATCAACTAGGCACATTGTCTCATTTTCTCATTATTAATTAGGCACATTGCCTCATTTTTTTCATTTAGATCAATATCAATTCACTTTAATTCATCATATTTTATCATTTCATCATAATGTATACAAATTTCTCATCACACACACATTACCCAAATATTTTGAGTTATTTTCACATAATTCATATAAATCACATTTTATGCAATTTAGCCATTAACAATGTCTTTTCACAATGCATTTAATGCATACATAACAAATCACATATCATAGCATAATGTTCAATAATGTTCAATGTACCAAATAGAATAACACATTTTCCATCCAAAATGTGTTAGGCCAAAATTAATGCAAACATATCTCATTCCTCAAAAGATTGTACTTACCTTAAAAAGCACTAAAAAACAAGCTCAAAATCAACCTCCAACCTTCTTTTCTAAGTTTCCCTTCAACACTAGGGTTAGGCAAATCACCTCTCCTTAATGCCTATACACAATGTGATCAAATACAATCATTTAATATCGCATTTTATGTCATTACAAGCATCAAACCTTAATTAAACATAACTTTAATCAAAACCCCAAAATTAGGCCTAACCCTTCTTTAACTTTGAAAAATCATATTAAACCATTCAAATTGGTGTTTTAAGTTTATATTTATATTATTAAAAATGTATTACATTAATTAAACACATGTTTTTGTTCAAAACTCTAAAATGACATAACCTTCACCAATGAAGGTTCTTCAATTCAGCTCATTCTAATTATCAAACCAATCTTATTTCCAGAACTTATATCATTAAATAATATGCTTCCAACATTAAAATCAAACAATTGACCAATCTTTGAAAATTTCCTTTTCAAAACCCTAAATTCAACACTACCATTTCCAAACTCTAACCAAACTTAACCAAATCCATCATTTGACTTTAAAATCCCTCTTTATGCATCAAAATAACACATTTAGAACCAAGTTGCACAATTAAATCACATGAATTCAAAAAATCTAAAAGTTCCATAACCCTAAATTCTCTCTCTTCACCAAACTTCACTCAAACTTAACCATTTCTTCATTCCAACTTAAAAATCATTATTAGCTACTCAAAATAACTTCATTCCTACACAATTAAGCAATTAAATCATGCTACTATAAAAACCCAATATCCACATATTCCAAAATTTCATAGAAATCCAAAGAACTTGCAAAATTGATAAAGAAACTTACTAATTGATGAAGAATTCCCAAAAACTCTACTTGAAACCTTGAATTCCTTTAATTCATGGAGCTTGGAAGAAGCAAAAGTCCTTAATGCTTAGCAATGGAGGTTCGGCCACAAGAGAAGGAAGGAGAAGATGAAGAAGACTTAGTTTTCTCTTTCCATCCACTACTTAAAGACCATATATATATATATATTATTTTATTATATTTTTAATTAATTAATTATTTATTTATTTAAAAAATAATATTTTTCTCTTCCATACAAAATAAATTATTTTTAAATTATTTTAATTATTTTAATTTTTAAAGTATATTTACAAAAATGCAATTTTACCTTTGACTTTTGACTTTTAAAGTATTGACTTGTAGTTGACTTTGTATATATTATATATATTTCATGCATATTTCACGTATACATCACTTATTCTCACTTCGAAACCTTTCATTTCCCATTTAAATAATTTATTTAACTTATTCAATTTAATTTTAATTTATTTTATTTAATTTTTAAAAATTATGGATGTTACAGGTTCAATTCCCATAGTTGTGGCTTTATGGGTAGAACTGCTTGAGGAAAATATTTTCAGAGTGACAATGAAGGTTTGATTCCCACGACCATGGCCTTTGAATTGCTATGGTCGTGGTTTGTGATTCTTATCTGGAATTTTTGTTGAAGTGTTACATATGGTATATGTGAATAATGAAACTTTAAAATAAATAAAGTAATTATTTTTACAATTGTATGGTGGTTAAAAATTAAATTAAAATACAATTAAAGTTAGTAAATATACCAAAATAATAGTATGAGTGAGTGCATAGGATTAAAACCGTAAACGCTATATAAAGGAGCCTTCTAGTGTCTTCCTTCCCCTTCTAACTAACCTCCTCATTCCCACCTCCATCTTTATTTATTCTTCTTCTTCTTATTCTTCCATTTCTTTACATAGAAAACATGGTCCTTTTGAAAGAAAAACATGATTTGATAGAAGTTAGTTACTTTAAGCTTGATTGATCAAGGATATAATCATCAAATTAGGGGATTCAATGGAAAAGTGATAAAAGAGTCAATTTAAAAAGGTTAATGCTTGTATATTGCTTATTTTGCTATTAATTATTTTTATTTGATTTTGGCTTTTTTAAAGAGGTTGTGTTTTGATTAAATATGATTATTTGTGAAAGAATTGTGTTTGAAATGATTTATGAGGAAGTGATGATTGAAATTTATTTTTTTGAATGAAAAATCATTTTTATAATGAAAAAAGAATGTATTTGATGGTTCTTAAATAAAATTATATTTAAAATCAACTATTGAATTATATAAGTAATGATTTAGGGTTATGGAACACGTTAGAGTTTGGTAATTTAGGGTTTTAGAGAGGATATTGGAGTTATAAAATTTTCTAATTTGAGAGTAAGATGATATTAGTGATATTTGAAGTCTATTTGTAATTAATTATATTGGAACCATATTGAAGAGAATTTGTGTCACACTAAATGTCCAAAGCTAGGATGGGCTTTCTCTACTATAAAAATTATCTTCCATAAATTTAATATTTCATATCTCTCATATACTCATAACTGTGAGTCTAATTATATCATCATCATTAATATTAATGTTATTATCTTTAAATGCATTTTAAATATTATCCATCATAATTAAATACCAACTCCTAATATGTTGGCCCAACCTCTTTTACACGCCGATGGAATAAAATGAATGGAATTCTACTGAATTACTCTCCAATATCTGATATTTATATATTAAAAGTGTGAGTCAAACTATTCAGTGAGAAGATAATTATATAACAAAGAGAGAATAAATAAAGTTTTTCATCTATATACTCACTAATATAAAATTCATACAACTACATAAATATTATTTTTTTTATCATAATACTACTAAATAAATTCATAATATTCTTCATAAAATCAATTATATACCTTCATACACTCACAATATATATTTCATAGATTATATAACACCTTATGTACAAATAAACATATATTTATTAGTAGTCTAAGGGCAGAATATATCATCTTGGGCAATGATGATGTATGACAATACCAAAAGCAAATAATCATAGTCATATATATATGCAGAGCTGCTCCCAAAAGGCAATCACCTGATATATACCTTAAAAGGTTATATGTATACCAAGCGATGTCCCAAAACAATATCATTATTATAATCCATCAATTTCTTTAATACTCCGTTATCACAGTTGCCTCTATTATAAAATATATAATGCGTATATTTAGAGTATTTATTCAGTTGTATCAATAAATAATCATCATTTTCATAATTAAACCATCAACATACCATTATTTGTTACCATTTTACATATATTTATAAATAAGATTTTCACCTTTCAAATTCCTTTATAAAATGAATTCCATCGTCAAACAATTTTAACAAATCATATATATAATTTAATAAAATACCTATATTATACAATTATCTACTCATATTGGCCAAAAGCTAAATTTGTATTTTCCAACTGAATTACATCTACGATTTACCTCAATTATTGAATCTACTCCTAAAGTGATATAAGAATAATCATTAACTAAAGAATAATTTAGAATTATCAAACTATTATGATATGTATTGTATGAGAAACATGTATAAAAACAAAGTCTAAATTCTAACGAAATTTCTCAAATATTTTCTCAAATTGTCAATAATACTCGAGTAAGTTTTATTCTAATTAACTCATCCCTCGAATTATCTTATATTTATTAAGTATTTTAGATATTATAATATACAATTAATTTACATAAGTTTAACTCGCTAATTCATATAGTTTAATAATAATATTGATAATATTATTAATACTTTATTTAATTGTACTTTACTAATATTTATTAGATCTTTCATATAAGATAATTACTTAAACTTTTAAAATATATTTAAATAAATTTTGAATAGCCTTAAGATGATAAATTTATAATTATTCTTCAATTATAACTAATTATTATATAATTTTATTCACTTTAGTTTTATGAAAATATTAATTTATTATAATCACAATGATAGTGAAAATATATTTAATAATATTTTTTAATAATTAATTTCACTTATATATATATTATAAGTTTTTTTTAATTTCAAAATACATTATAAATTGATTTGAATAGTTATTTAATAATTAAACTTTTTACAAAAAAAATCCTTTAAATAAAATATATTATTTACTTTAATTTTTATTATTTTTCCATATTAAATTTCTATAATAATAATAAATACAATAATAATAATTATTATAATAATGATAATAATGCTAAAATTGATATTTACTAGTCATAATAATTATAATAATTTTTAATAATAATAATATTTAATTATTACAACCATAACAATATTAACAATTCATTGCTATTTGACATTCATTATATTTTAACAATTACTATTACTCATTCTTAAATAATAATAATAATAATATTAGTAAAAATTAATATAATAATAATTAAATAGGAATAATAATATTAATATTAATAGTGATAATTTGACTATTTCAATTATATTTATATAAATTTTAAGCAACTAATTAGTCTTATAAACTTTAAACATAATATCTTAATTATTTAAATTATTTAGTAATCAACTGTTCATTATACTTATTAATTAGTTAATATTAACTCATTTATTTAATAATTTATTAATCCTTACATTAATAATAATTATTTACATTAAAAATAATTATTTATGTTAGTAATAATTATATGATAGAAATAATTATAACTAAGTTAATCAATGTATTATTCAATTATCTTTATTTTAAATTATTATTTACAATAATAACCTTACTCACTATATTAATTTTGATAGTAATATTAATAATTATTTATTTAAATTAACTAATAATTATTATTAGTTAATTTAAATAAATAATTACTTTATTTATTAGTTAATAATAATAATAATAATAATAATAATGTTGTAATTCATAGGTTAATTAACTAATCTCGTATATATTCATATATATGTATTTAAGTTGATAAAAAATTATTATTATTAAATGTTAAATTAGTATTTGATTAATTTAGATCAATTAATAAAATAAGTAATTCTAAGTAAATAATCAACTAATAAATAATAATTTTAACTCAATTCCTCAATTAACTAATTAATTTCAATCTAATATTTAAAATTTACAATAATTAACTTAATTCTAATTCTTTTTCTTTTAACATAATTTATTTATCAACTATTTAAAATTATATTTGGTAAATTTACTTAATTCACAAATCCTTAACTAATTACATAATAACTAAATATTAATTAATATTATTCAAATTAATTATTAATTATTTTTATTTTAAATTTAATTTATATATATACTTGTGTATTTTTTAAAATTAGTCCAAAAATTACAATTGATATATTGAATTGAAGCTCGTAACGAGAGGGTCTTAATCGTACTGGAATCACCGAAAAAGAATGTCAAAATCTACCAAAAGAGTCATCGAAAGTCGTTGCTGGTGGCAGCCACTACAATCCATTCGTACAGTGTGTGCTCCCTCCTCTGGCCGCCATATATGGTGATTCAAGTGGTGGACGAATCTACAGATGGTTGACGTCCTTCTTGTGCAGCGCTTGTTACTCTCTAATCATTGGACAACGGTAGATCATAGGTGAAAATAAATTGATGAAAAACTCACTTTTGCTCTCCTCTAGTTTCTGTTAATCTCTCTCTCTCTCTCTCTCTCTCTCTCTCTCTATATATATATATATATTTAAGTCCCTCTTTCTCTATCCGTCGCTTTTCTTTTTCTTTTTTTCCTTTTAATAATCTATAAAATATACACCTATACACCTACTTAATTGAAACTTTTTTTTCTTTTTGTTACACCTACCCATTATTATTATTATTATTATTATTATTATTATTATTATTATTATCTTCTTTTTTTTCTTTTTTTATACTACTCCATTTATTATTATAATAATTATTTTTATACTTACCCTAATTAGTATATTACTCTTTAATTATTTATTTGTTGGATTATAATTATTATCATTGCTATTATATTTTTTTATAAATAACATAACTAATAATTTAAATATTATTTAATGTATTATATGATTAGGCACAGGCTATTTAGCATAATGGTAAATTAACTTTCCACTCGTTCCCTTGCTTGCATTATTATTTTTTTTACAGGGTATTACAACTTGAATGAGTTGGATGTTGGATTATATATGATTATGAAAGACTTATTAAATAGGAGAGGAAAACCTTACTTTTGATAAATATGATTTAAATGATACTTAGAGTTATTGGACTGTCAAGTTAATTCATTTTGAAGTGAATTGTGTTATTTGAACTAAATGGTTATCTAAAATATATACATTAGATAATTGAAATGTTGATCTATTTGTTATGGATAGAAAGCGTAAGTGAAACTAAATGGTTATTACATCTATAGGTAACTTTGAGTTAAGTAATATATGTTTGAAGTTAATTATAGCAGTATTTGTGAAATTATATGCCTAAACTATGTATAAGAAAGATGACATGAGGGAAAGAGGGATGGAATTGCCATTGAATGAAGAAATGAGGCTTGAATTTGATTATGTTCCTGGAGAGTTAGATATTATTTATTTGATCTAATGAGTGAACTTGGTATTGAAATATTGAATAAATCTTGAAAGTTTTTGTAATTAGTGATAGATTTTTAAAGATTGAAATGAGATCAATATAATGAAGCTTAGAAAGTGAGATAAATATGAGGAAAGTTTTGATGTATGTCTTTGATATTCAAAATGAGTATAGTTAGAGAAAGGATAAAAGATAATTGCATGTGATTAGTGAATATTGAATTATTTGTGGAGAAATAAGATAATTTAAGAAACAAAGTAGTATTTTCACATTTCAAATTCATTTTAATTAGATAAGATATATTCACATTGCACTTGTTTATCCAACTTTAAAATTGTAAAACTTATATCTTCCACTTACAATTTTCAATACAACTCTTAATAATGTTCATGATACATTTCTCATATTTTCAATAAATTTCACTTATCGATTTAACACTTTGAACACTTTCATTCAGTTAAAAACTTTGAATACCTTTTATAATATGTTTCTTATGCTTCAATAAATCTCACTTTTCCAATATAATTTATTTTATGTATTGGATATATATATTTCATATTCTAGTAAGTTTTACATACTTTTGTCCTCATATACTTAGTTTTAAACTCTAGACTTGGATAACGGGTTCAATAATGACAATTAAATGCCCACTGTTAGAATTTAAGATGAGAAGAGAAAACTCAACACAAGCACTATAATACTTATGCCTAAATCAATCAATATAGCCAGTAACCCATTAATGTACATATATCCACTAACAGCAGTGACATAAAGTGTTCAATAATGATACAAAATGCCTAATAGCACTATACATCCACCCTCTGACTAGCTATTTTATCTGGTAACTAGGTTTATCACAACTATAATTCTGGCATTTCAATTGTTTTTTCTCATTTTCCATCAATTACACGGTTATAATATTAAATTTTGCTAAAAATATTTCTTTAAAGTAAACACTTCTTTTCTAATCAACTTTTAATCTCTTCCACCTAAGCAATGCAATAAAATAAGCTCTATTTCAATTAATTCTAAATATATTTCATAATTTTTTTTAAAATCTCAATAAGATTGCTTTTAGATATATTACAAGTATACAATATATATACACACAAACTTCTCATTTGTTATTCATTTACTTCTTATCATACTTATTTGATTATATAATTCCTTTTTACCTTTAATCATAGTAGTTCATCTTCTAACCTTATTACCTTTTATTTTCCCATGATAAACTATTTATATATTCAAGTTCCTCTTAAATCACTCTACACATGTTTATAAATTTTATAAATTATGGACAATTCCTTCCATTTCATATGTCATGTGCTAGAACAATTTGGCCAACTTTGTTCATAAATTAACTTTATTTTCTCAAACTCATACTTCACATTCTACTTGTAGTTATTAAATTCTAGATAGATATTCCAATTTCTCTAAATTAACTCTTTTCAAATATATAAATTCCACAAATTAGCATTTTCATTTTAAGAGTGTATATTTTATATATACACTATGTATATCTTGTGTGTATATATATATTGTAATATATATATATATATATATTCTATAATTTACATATTTTCCATCAAAAGCTTTATCATTTCCTTTTAACATGCTATTTAATCTCTTTATACATTTAATTTAATAATTTAATATCTTTCCCCTTAATTTCAATTGCAACCCAACATACTTTAACTCAATCCTCGTTAGGTTCTCCTTACATGCAACCACTTTTTTCTCTTTAACTATTAAAAATCAATATAATTTAACTTATCAAATACTTCCACATACAAATTACAAATTAACTTAAATGACTAAGTGGTGTTGCTTTCAAATATACAGTAGGTATATAGTTTTTATATCTAAATATTATTTACAAAATTTAGCTACTATCACTTATTTTATTCTTCCTTTATTTCTTCTTATTTTCATTATCTTTCTTTCCAAGCTATTTTGAATCATTGGTGATCAATCATCCTATTAATTTTCTTATCTTAATTCTCAAGTTTTCTTATTTTTTTTTAAAGAATATCCCAATATTTTGCTAATCACATGTAATTATTACTTACTCATTCTCTAGTTATACACTCATTTTGAATATTGAATTACATTTATCAACAATTTCCTCAAGTTTTTCCTTCTTTCTAAATTTCATCATTTAAAGGATTGATCCTCCTTCAATTTCCTATAAACAACATTCCATCGATTACATACTTTTTTCATGATTTAATCAACAATTCAATACTAGTTCCTCTCATTTAAACCAAGAAAATAATATCCAACACTCCAAGAACATAATTAGATTCAAGCAATAATTTCCATAAGCAAATCAGTCAAGTAAATTTCAATACGCATATATTAACTTCATTTAAGTTTAATGCTAATCTTTTCCTCCTCAACATTGATTTTCCCACCTCAATTTTCCTTAAATTGCACTTTCCTTCCTCTTTTCTTCTCAAACTTTTACATATTCACACTTCAACAATATCATCTAATAAATTCTATTACAATTGATTCTAAACATAATTCATTAAACCAAAATTATCAAATATGCTTCAATTAGTCATTTAGCTCTATAAACATTTTCCTTCCATAATCAATTGATTCAGCATTGTAGTAACTCCAAGTTTAATTTTAAACCGTATTTATCAAGGAAAGGGTTTTTCTTAATAATCGCCCAATGCTTCCATAATCCAATAATCTAACATTAAAATAATAAGGTCTTCTTTCCTTTTATCAAATATTCCATAACAATATAATTCAACATTTAATTAACTCAAAGATTCTTTTAAACATGATTTTAAGTTAAATATCTAACAAATACACTTTTACATAATACAAATATACTTAAAATTCCAAGGAAGAAAGTTTCTTAACCTTAAAATCATCCATAATGCCAAACTTTCCAAAACCCTTTTTTCTTCCATAACCCTAAATCAATACTTGAATGGTTCAATGGTTCATTTAAATATAATTTTAAGTAAAAACCAACATATACACTCTTTATATATTACAAAAATAGTTTTATTTTCAAAGAATTAATGTTTTACAATCATCTTCTTCACATATCACTTCATATGCAATTTCTTCACAAATAATTTTACTTAATCAAATCACAAGCTTCTTTAAGTAATTAAAATCAAGATAATTCAATTAATAGCAAAATAAGTAGTATACAAGCAATAATCTCTTCAAAATAGCTATTCCCTTACTCTTTCTTTCAATCCTTTGGATTAATGGTAATTTTCATGAAGATTCATGCTTAAAGTAGCTAATTTTCATCAAAATCATTATTTTCTTTCAAAGTAACCATGATTTCTAAGTAAAGAGATGAAAGAAGAAGAAGAAAAAAAGAAGAAGATGGTGATGAAGATGATGATGAATTCGGCCAGTAAGAAGAAGAAGAAGAAAAATGAAGTCAAAATTGGCTTTTTAAAATATCTTAGGGTTTTCATTCCTTGTATACAATACCTTTTGCTTCAGTATACCTACTTTTTTCTAATTTCCCCTTAATCCGATTTTTAACTTCGTAAAATCATAAAGATAATTATTTTAAATATTTTAGAGTCATATTATTCATATTTCATATTTTAATTATAATACAATTTTATTCCAAGGCCACATGGGCATTTTCATAATTTCTTACCTCTTTAAAATTTACTTCTAGAAATACTGATTACATCCATACTCGGATGTAAAATTTTTACTTATTAAGGCTTAATCAACCTTATTTCTAGTAATTCCAAATACCCAAATCACATCTAATATCATAATCAGTCTGATAAATACTTATATATATATATATATATAAACTTAATATAGAAGATCATTGCTTAAAATTTTAGACATTACAATTAGACCAACAAAACCATAACAACATACTAAGAAATAGAAAGATAAATAGTACCTACCACACACACACAAAAAAAAAAGAGAACACACAATAATAAAATCGACAAATTCAATGCATAATACTAAAAAGAATACATTAAAACCCCATTTTTCTTTCTCTCTTAAATTTGACTAGGGGTTTCATAAAAAATGTTGATCACAACTTTTTCTTTGGAAAGTAATGTATCCGATTCAAGAAACATATAAAAAATTTCAATTGGGGAGAAGTAAATTTTGTTTGATGTGCTCCTTCCCTATATCTTGAATTAATCTTTTTAGCAACTACTTCATTTCTATTTTCATTATTACTGTCTCATCCCATGTCCTTGGTTTCAAGAGTTGTTGAAAAAGAAGGCATAGAATCATTAATCAAAGACTTCTTTTTAGGTGTTTTATCCATGATTTGCAATGAGTATTTTTCAATAAAAGCTAACTCAATAATGGATGAGTATTTTAATCAAGCTTTGTGTGTGTGTGTGTGTGTGTGTGTGTATAGAAAAGGTCTTCAGTCAAATCGCTAAATATATGCATCATTTAATAAAATTTTTGATAAATCATTTAATAAATTAGTGAAAGCATGAATGAATTATTCCATGGTAAATAAAGAGGCACTCCTAAATTCTGAAGGTAATATTGTTATCTTGGAAACTTGGCTTGGGTAGGATGATTAATTAAATTGTACAATTCTAACTCATTTTTCTTTTTCAATTTATTATTTGATAGTTCCAAATTGATTATATTCATCTTTGATAAGTGTAGTTTAAAGCACCAAAAGTTGTAGTCAATTTTCAGTTTGGTAGTTCCATATTAATTACATTCATCTTTGATAATATGAACATTGAAGATGTATGTGAGCGAGGATTTTCGCCCCCACTCCTGGTGGAATAGTTCTTGCTACTTCAGCACTATTAGGCTCTGGGCCTTAAAGAACACAAACCTAAATTCAGAGAATAGGAGACGCCACCTAGATGGCTAGGAAAATAGAAAGGGGTGGATGACTCGATTCTTAAGGAATCTCCAACCCCTACTAGATTTGAAAAGTTAGGTACACATGGAGAATGTGAGAATCAACCAAGACCCCTATAGCACCTGATTTATTGGAATCGGCCTTCTTTTCAGTTTTAAATATTATTTAATCTTAATTATTATAACCTCATATGTATTTCATGCAATTTAAAGAAAATAAAATATCCATCATATTATTAAAATAAATCAAATAAAAATGGGTACCCATCCGAAGATGGAAACATGCCCTTACAATATCTAAATATTCATACAATTAAATAAGTAAAATAGGATACCTACCAAAAGGTGAAAATATGTCCCTTATAATAGTCCCTAGGCTTTTAACATAAATGAAATAAACAAAAGAAATAAGGTATCCACAAAGTGAAAATATGCCTTTTACATTGTCCTCAAAATAATTAAGTAAATATAATTAAACTATTCATGGAAAATAATTGATTTAAACATTCAATTCATTCATAGTAGACAATTAATTTAAAATGCCATTAAACATAAAACTAGGGTTTCTATTAATACAATTAGGGCTAAATTAGGGTTAGAACACAAAATTAGGATTTTATAGAACACAAAATTAGGGTTTTAACCTAAAACTAGGGGTTTTTGGTATAAAATAGGGTTTTAAACCTAAAACTAGGGTTCAAAAGATTAAATTATGGTTTTGAACCTAAATATAGGGTTAGGAAGGTTAAATTAGGGTTTTAGTATAAAATTAGTGTTTTAAGGTGTAAACATACAAATTAGGATTTTGATAACAAGATTATGGTTTTAAGGTGAAAATTAGGGTTTTGGAGACAAAATTAGGGATTTAATAAGTAAATTAAGGTTTTGGGAATGAAATTAGAGTTTTTAGGTATGAATTAGGGTTTTAGAAATAAAATTAGGGTTTTAAGGTGTGAGTTAAGGTTTTGGAGTTTTGGAAAAAAATTAGGGTTGATAAGCAAACTATAATTAAAACATGCAAGATGAGGGTTTGGTCATGCAATAGTAAGATTTAAGCCTAAAACTAAGATACAATATTATAAGATTAGAGTTTTGGATTCATGAAAATAATGGCAAAATGTGTATTAATGTTACTGTCTATTTTGATCCCAAACTTGTGGCTTGCTATGAATGATTTGCAATCCTGCTTATTAATGGAACAATGTAATACATAAATTGGTAAGAAACAATTGAATTGTGTTAGTTAAAAGAAATCAAACATGTGTTTGTCAGCTCCGCCAATTTGATGCATTAAACCAAGCTTTTGTTTTGCTTACTGCCTGGATCAATTAGCTTTCGGTTGGAGGTTCAATGATCTGTGGATCATTTTTTTGGTTACTATCTCTCTTTGTTTAGCTTTTATCTCTTGCTCTTTATTTCTTTCTGTTTACTGTTTCTTTAATTGATTTGATATGCTCAAGATTTTGTTAATCTTTTTTAATCGTTATGGCTGGCTGAGTACTATCTCTTTAATTCTTGTATTTATAAGCAATAATTAATTAGGGCGACGTTTAACTTATAAATCCTACTCTCATTAAAAAAACCTTCTGCTTTTAAACTTTAAACCTAATCATGGATGCCTAATTTCACTTGGAAACCAATTTAAAGCTCGAGTTTAAGACCTATGGGAAATTGGCTTTGGCCAAATCTCCATGGGCCATCTTCATGGAAAATTGCCTAGGCCAGTTCACTATGATTTTATATTTTAGGGTCAAATTGGCTTGGTTTGGGATTTTAAGATCGAACAGACCTGATTTAGGCTTTTAAAATTGGATCAGACTAGATTTAAATATATAAAACTGGATCAGACTAGGTTTAAGCTTTTGAAATTAGAACACACTTATTTAAGTTTAGAATTAAGGGTCTATAGTTTTACCCCATCTTGAATTTGTTTCAGAGAGTGAAAAACAATCTACTTTTAAGCCAATCTTGGATGAGGGTAGGTTCTAGACCCGTGGTATGGTTTGGGTTCTAGACCTGTCACTTGGTTTGAGTTCTGGACCCGATACTTGATTTCAGTTCTAAATCTATGATTTGATTTGGGTTCTAGACACGAGACCTGATTTCAATTCTAGACCAGAGATTTGATTTGGATTCTAAACCCGAGACTTGATTTGGGTTCTGGATCCTTGATTTAATTTGAATTCTAGACTCGTGATTTGATTTGGATTATGGACCCGTAATTTGGTTTGGGTTTTAGACCCGTGAATGGATTTGGATTTTGGACCCGTGATTGGATTTGAGTTCTTGACCTGAGACTGGTTTTTGGTTTTGGATCCGAGACTTGGTTTGGAATTTGTACTAGTGATTTGGTTTGGGTTCTCCATTAGTTAGTTTGGATTCTGGGCCCGTGAATGGATTTGGGTTCTAGACCCGAGACTTAGTTTGGTTTCTGGTCCTGTGATTTAGTTTAGGTTCTGAACTTGTGAATGGATTTGAGTTTTGGACCTGAGACTTGATTTGGGTTCTGGACCCATGATATCTATAAAAAATTGATTTCAAAAGTCAGCAAAAAATTTAGCTATTTTTCAATTACCTACTATATCGGGTACCTCCTTATATACACTTGCCCCCTGCATGAAAAAATATTTTTACTGATAAAAAAATTTTTAGACACATGTAAATAAATATCAAACTACTATTTACATGTGACTCTAGATATGGATTTGATATTAGTTGCATTATTTATGCAACTGTTGATCGTGGTTAATTATTGTCAAAAGCATTAGATAACTTACTTTTCATCTCTTGTTTATTTATGCTTTTCCTTTTCTTTTCTTTTACTTCACTTTTTTTATAATAAAAAATCTTGCCATTTTTTCCTATTTAAATGGTTCAACTAGCCAATTTTCTTCTCATTTTCATTTAACCAAACTTCTCATTTATTATCTTCTTCATTTTAAGCTTTCAATCTTCTTTCAAATAATTCAACCTTGCAAATGGAGGATATATAACATACTTCTAGGATAAAGCCTTGTTTTAATGCTGAGTTGCTAGAATATATCTGGACTAAGGAATATGGGACGGTTTCTCTTTTAACCGGGATGTAGCTTCATTGCAGTGCATGTGAAAAGACTTAGGTAGGCATTATTTTGCTGCAATTTAATTACTTATTGGCATAAAACTTGTTAGTACAATTGTATTGATAAATAGAAAAAATAATTATGTGTGAAAATAATCATGGGATTCCAGTCCTTTTGACTGATAACATTTTAACACACATTGAAATTTGACAGTTGATTGGCGTAAGGCCTAAGTTCAAAGGACCTTGTAAAATCAAATATGAGCCAATCCGAGAGTACTGGATGAATTACACCATACCAGTACACGATAAACAGGCTGAGCAATATATCCAGGGGTTCATGTTATACCTGCTAGCATCAATTATCATGTGCAGTACTGAGTATGCTATTCACTTATCAGTGTTGCGAGTCCTTGTCCACTTTGATATTATGCCATTTTACAACTGGGAAGAGGCCACTCTTGCCTGCCTTTATCATGGCTTTGATAAAATTTGCAGGAAAAAAAGATCTTTTACTGGTTTCATGGTTATTATCGAGGTATTAATTCTCGCAACTGATGAATCAAATAATGTGTGCATATGAGCTTGACCTTCATTGTTTCTACAAGTTTGGGCATACGAGCACAACCTCATGAGGCTACCCAAACTCTCTACATAGTGGATCAGATATCTGAGGTTAAAATTTTGGTTATTAGGCTGCAGGGAGGTGCTTGGCAGCCATCATGTGCATTCCCAATGATATCATCTGAGCCGTCTAACCTGGGACATGGTAAAAAGATGAGATTAGTATTAAAATTTATGAGAAAGACAACTTACCTTTTTTATAATATTACAGGTGAATGTTGCTTGGTGGAGAGCCAAAAAGAGAGCTAGTTGTACCCCCATCATTAATGATCCGCTACCTTTATAAAATTCTCGTAGGATCATGGCCATCAAGTTTCCTGTGGCTGGTTCCTTAGAGAATGAGTGTACAGTTGGTTCCTGCAGAGGTTTCATGGAATATTTAGAGATACACCCTTGACATTACTTCCTTGCCAAAGAATTCTTGGAGATGTGCTCAAAATGGATTCAACATCGACTCTTTGTTGCTTCTACCAGATGTGTCATATGCTCAGTTCATTTAAGATTAACTTCTGAATTTTCAAGTTTCTCCTATTGGAATTGAGGGTATTAAAGAAGAAGAAGAAGAAGAAGAAGGAAAATAAGGAAAAGATGATGAGGGATGTGATGAGGAGGAGAAAGAGGAGGATGAAGAGGAGGAAGGCAGAGGAGGGTCTGCTTCCCATTCTCATAATTATGTCAGGGTCATCTCTTCTGAGGTTGATTAGATACATGCATTTGCTTGTCCAGGACTACTTTTCTCTGCACTTGTCTAACTTTTATGAATCTTTGTAGGTGAAAGGACAGTCAGGCGATTCCATCCATGATGAAGTCAGTCCTTCTCATATAGCTTTGACACAACCGCACATTCTATATATACCACTTTATACTTATCCATCTTTTGGTCCTCAAGACTTTGATCTAAATTATCTGGTTTGTAACCCTATTTCATGTTGATTTATGCTGCATATATGAATGAAAATGCATGGGGTTACCATTTTCTTATCTGGATCATAGTGGATTCTTGAGAAACAAAATAGGAAGTTGCAGGAAGAACTAGCTGCAAGCCATCAGCATGCTACTCTTTTTGAAGGATTATACCATCAGTCAAAACAGAACTTTTGAGACTTTTAGTTTCATGGCTTCAAGGATCTTGGTGCTTCTTCATCAAGGGGACCCTAGGCTGGTGACCATGACCATGGCATGCCTCCTTCCCCTTCAGGCAACTACTACCTCAGGGAGGACTTCCTAGGCAATAAAAATCCTGGCACTTCTTCATCAAGGGGATCGTAGGCAAATGATGTGCCTCCTCCATCAGGTAATGATTTCTTTAGAGCTTTATTTGATTATGGACTGTCTCTCCCCTTCTCAGTGATTGTCTTGTATTATATTTAGTGTATATGTAATGAAATTTAGTATAATAATAATATTTAACTTTTCCTAGTTTTGACTTTTTTTAAACTTTTCATTTTTTTTAAATGAATCTCCATTTTACCTCTTTTTATTATTTTTTTAATATATATGTACAAATATACAGTGTCCATGACAAATCCATATAGATGAATTTATCATGGACTAGGTTTGATGTTTACAAAACCATTACAAATTCAACAATCCAGCATTAATTCGACATGAATTTCTTCTTCCTTATACAATTTGGTCTTCATCACATCACTATATAAATCAACACCTTGTCTCTTCCTTCTTGCCAATTCAACTAAAATCGTAGCCTTAATAATTCTTGGATCGTCTCTCACCAAAGCAAATATGACTAAAACCAATTTAAAGAAGATGAAAATTTTATTGAAGACACTTGAAGCTATATATTGGGAACAAATATCTTAGTCTCAAACTAATACTTTGAAGTACTTTCAAAATATCAAGTTGAATTAATCCTTCTTACATGATATGGCTTCTTTTTTGGATGTGGAATTTAGAACTTTCAAGATAAATAACTTTGAGTTGTGTGCCATGATTGAAGAATTTAAAGCCATCCTTGGATACCCAAGTAATAATCAAATGGAATTGCCCATATTAACCTCAAAAACTCATCAAAAAAATGTAGATGCTATTTCACCTTTCAAAACCAGAAGTTCTTCAATTAACCAGAGGTGAGAAAATCTTGCTTGGCACTTTAATTGATTTTTTTGTATCCCATTTAGCTTACACCAAAGCATGGGGTGCATGCTCTGTATGTGCTTGCTTGGTCAATTTCTGCTTGTTTCTTCTGATAGTGACATTAATCCATGAGTATTAGATATTGTGGATCAAATGGAGGGAGGATTTTCACTAATACCCTTGGTCTTAGATGAGTCCCCGGTTGGCTTGGAACAATTCAAGACTAGTTCTTCAAGAAGGTTGGCTAGAAATCCATTGCTGCTTCAGGTAATTAACTAAATCGCCCTTTTGGGTTTTCAATTTAGATCATCATTTTTATTGCTCTAATTTTTGCCTAGCCTGCCCTTGCGAGTTTTTGAAACTAGCGAGTTTCCCTAATTTTTTTCTAAGCTGCCTTTGTGGGTTTTCAACCTAGCAGCCTTTTTCATTTTTTTTTTATTTTGGCCTAATTTTTTCCTAGGCCACCATTATGAGTTTTCAACCTAGCGGTTCTTTTTAAATATATACAAATTATGCTTCTTTTCAGATCTGGTTACAAAAGTGTTTTTTCTTGCTTGACACCCCATTTATGGAATACACTAGATATCTGCTCCGACACCATTCTGCAAGGAAATTGCTTTATCCAGCCTCTTCATATGCTGAGTTGGTTGACTAGATTCATTCATGAGCTATAATCAACATTTGTTGGTTGGTACCTTGGTGAAAGACTACACATGTCACCATTCGAATATATCTGATGTATGTTCCTCTTATTGCTCCCCGCCGAGGCACTTGCTATGATCCTCATCGACTTAGCCTCCAATATAGAACCGAGCCATAAGGTTCTGAGTTCACTCCTACTTTGGACATGCCTCGCTTAACTAAAGCCTTCTTGGATCGATTGAAGCAGAGCTGGCCTAGATGTTACACTTATCGACTTCCATAAATTCTGCATTTGTCAGTTTTTTAGACAAATGATGTTAGTGTGAATAATAATAAAAGATTTTTTTCTTTATTTTCTAATTTGTCATCACTTTTTGCTATTTTGTGATTTGTTTTACCATGTTGATATGCTATTCAAAATAGTGCATATAGAACAATTTTATTATTAACTCTGTCTTATATTGGGAATAACCATAAACATAAATCCAACATACACAAACTTACCCATGTCATTAACTAGCCCTTTTGGATTTTTTAATTGAAAATTTTCTCTCATTTTAGCCCTAATTGTTTCCTAGCCCACCCTTTTGGGTTTTTAGAGCTAGCAGGCTACTCTAATTTTTGCCTATGCCACCCTTTCAGATTTTTAACCTTGTGAGCTAATTTTGTTTTTATCAAACATAAAACTTCTTCAGCCTATCAATGCTCACTGGTTCACTATCCATGTCTGAAAATTTGATCGCATGCTTCTTCATGACTTATTTTACAACATACATTCCTTCCCAACCTAGTTTAAACTTCCCTCTGGGATCAGGAACATTGAGCTTTCTCTACTTTAATACTAAATCTTCGGCTTTAAGCCTCCTGATTCTAACCCTTCTATTATAGGCTCGTGCTATCTTTTTATAGCCAGTGATGGTACAATGTCTTTAACCTTCTTTCTTCTAATAAAGCCAGTTGTGTATACCTACTTACTACCCATTCTGTCTCAGGCAACTCAACTTCCAAGACCACCCTCAGCTACTTGATCTCAATCTCAATAGGCAACACTGCTTCTATTCCATAAACCAAAGAATATGGTGTTATTCCAGTCAATGTTCACACACTTGTCCTATATCCCCCAAAAAGTAAAAGGAAGCATTTCTAAATAATCCCTATACGTCTTGGTCATATTAAAAAGAATTTTCTTAATTTTCTTAATGGTGTTATTCCAGTCAATGTTCACACACTGCACCATTAGCTTTTGGTCTATAAGGGGAGGATCGGTGATAACAGATTCAGTACTTAGAAAATAAGTCTTTAACTGCTCATTGAAACTGTACCCCATTGTTTGATACCACATTGTACGAGACTTATATCTACAGATGAGACTTTTCTCAATAAATCAAGCCATTTACTTTGCCCCTAGCTTATTAAAAGATTCAGCTTCAACCCATTTTGAAAAGTAATCCACTGCTACTATAATGTATCTGTGACCAACCAATAGTGACCTTGCCAAATTATCTTCTTAACCAAGGCCCAGTCGCTCATGTGGGGCTCACAAATTCCTGCATGTATTTCTGACATGATCTGCCGAACTTCAGACTTCTTTAAACATCTTAAATGCATCCATCAGGCTATCTTCGATGCAGCTTCCCTTTGAAGGTGATGTATTACAAAGACCATCACCTTATAGCTCTTCTTTCCTCCCTTGTTGCCTTCAATGGGTATTCCCTATTTTTCAAAAATCACCTTATAGTATGATACCATGCATCATGGTCCGTATCAGTTTCCATGACCATTTCATACTCATAACAAGGGGTTGATGAACTGGTCAAAACTAAAGGTTTAAGGAATAATTCTATAGAATCCTTCCATACTGAAGCCAGTGTGGCTAGGGCATCGGCCATCTAGTTTTCTTCACTCGGTAGGTATATGAATCTATAATCCTTGAAGTTCTTCCTCATCATGGTCAATTAATTATAGTATGACTTCAACTTTTCTTCCTTCAACTATGATTCTTCATTCACTTAGGATATCACTAGTAATGAATCACCAAAAATCTACACTCTATCTACCCTTATTATCATCAAGGTTTCCAACAAAAGATATATGTTTCATACTATACCATATTGTTGGTTTCTCTGAATCCTAATTTATTAGCTAGAGGAATAACTTCCCCTTCTCGTGATTTCAATATCACTCCCAAACTAGCTCATTTTCTGTTAACTGCTCCATCAAAATACATCTTTAATTCTTGTACTTTTATGGCCTCTAAATATTCATCTGGAGACTCTAAAGTCACTTTGTTACTATTAGGTAGTGGCTGTTGAGCCAGAAATTTTGCTACTGTTCTTCCTTTAATGGTTTTTCTAGTTATATACTCGATCTCAAATTCTTATAGGATTATCAACCATCGGCCATACTTCCCAATAAAAGAGGGCGTCTCTCTCAAATATTTCACTGAATCCATCCTGGAAATTACTTGCACACTATAAGATTAAAAGTAATGCTTCAACTTCTTTGACAACCAAACCACATCTACATAAATCTTTTCAATGATACTATATTTAATTTCATAAGGCAGAAGCTTTCTGCTCCAATAATAAATTGCATATTTGACTCCTAATTCATCTTCGTGGGCCAACATTGCTCCTATTGATTCTTCTTTTACTACTAAGTATAGTATTAATGGTTTACTAGGTTTAGGAAGTTTCATAACATGTGGATTCAATAAATACTCTTTTATGAGTTCAAATGCCTTCTGGCACTCCTCATTCCATTTGATAAGTTGGTTCTTTCTAAGCAATTTAAAGATAGGTTCACAAATTGTTGCGAGTTTTATAATGAACCCGTTGATATACTGTAACCTTTCGATAAACTCTCGAACTTCCTTCTCTGTCTTAGGGGCTGGCATAACCCTGATTGCCTTAACCTTGTCTGGATCAATATCAATGTCATTTGGGCTAATGACATGCCCCAGCGTCTTACCTAAAGTAACCCCAAACACATACTACTTTGGGTTTAACCTTAGATTATACTTCACTGCTCTCTCAATAAAGGTATCCAAATTTTTAGAGATGCTATTCTCTTATATCCAACTTCACTGTCATATCATCAACATAAACCTCAACCTCCTTTTACATCATATCATGAAATAAGGTGGTAACCATCTCTGATAATTTGCTCTAGCATTCTTTAACCCAAATGACATCATTCTATAATAAAATATACCTCGCGTAGTTATGAAGGCAATTTTAGCTTTATCCTCTTGGGCCATTAACACTTGATTGTATCCAAAAAATCTATCTACGAATGAGTGTAGCACGCTAGAGGCTGCACTATCAATAAGGACATCTATATAAGGTAAAGGAAAGTCATCCTTAGGGGAAACTTTGTTCAAATCTCTATAATCCATATAAATCATAATTCTCCCATCTTTCTTCAGCACAGGAACAATGCTAGGTAACCAATCAGGATAATTTATCACCCTATGAATTTCACTTATATCTGCTTAGTGACTTCTTCTTTGATTAGCACTACCCATTTCAGCCTTAAATGCCTTAGCTTTTGTTTAATAGGCTTCATGTGAGTGTATGTAGGAATCATATGCTTGGCTATATCTCGATCAATTCCAGGCATATCCTAGTAAGACTAAGCAAAGACTTCATTGCATTTTTTGAATATTTTTTCAAATCTCTCTATCTTTCTCTTCAAAAGTAAGGTCGAATGCTATACTAATATTTTCTGGATTGTTAGTTATTTTCAAATTTAATGATTGTGTATCAGCAGAGTTAATATTAAAAATGCTCATGTAATCACCACACGAATGTATACAAGGAAAAATATTATATAAGTAAGCAAAATCAGACTTTATTGTATTCATTTTAGAAAAGAAAACATCATCATCCTCATAAAGAGCAGACAAATCAAAATCAAAATCAAAATCAGTGTCCTTAAAATCATAAAGTATAAGGCTTTCAAACTATTCCTCAATGAGATTAGCAATCTCTTCTGGAGTCTTTTGGATTTTTAGGGTAGCTTCCTTCTTCTCTTCTAGGCTAGATTCCTTGTTATCTATCCAGACAAGCTTTTTCTCTACCTATTCCACAAGCTCAACAACATTTGCAAATATTCAAAACCTGAAATCGGCTTTCTCATGAACATGATTGAATTCAGCTTCCCTTGTAGTGGTCCCATATTTGGAGCTTTGACAAATGTCTCTTCAAGTGGAGGAAAATCCATCTTCTTATTACTCTTCAGTAGAACACCTTCATTAAGTTCCTTGTATCCCAACCCTTTTTCTGGAAACCTGAGTCTTGAAATCTTGAAGTTCTATCACACCTATCTTCCCTTTTCCAAGGTTAATTCTTGGTAGATAATTCATTTTCTTCATCATGGTCAAGACTTTGGAGTCCACTATTTCATCACCTAAAAAACAACTACTCAAAATCCATTAAGAGACCTCTCAACTATCAAGGCATTCACTACTTCATTTTCTTCAACCTCGATAACCACTGTCTCATCCCCATTTGGGAACTTTATTTTTTGATAGACAGTTGAAAACACTCCACCAAGAGGATGGAACCAGGGATGACCCAATAATAATGTAAAAATGACTGGTATATCCAGGACTACCAACTCCACCATGGATTTAATAGGGTCAGCCTTCACAGCAACTTTAAAAGTTCCTTCTGCTTGCCTTTTAGTATTATCATAAGCCCTAATTGTCACTTTGGTTGGACTCAGGTCATGTGTAAACATAGCCAGTTTTGGTAAAATCTTAAGTGGCACATATTTATAGCAGATCTATCATCAATCATGACACAAGGGGTTCTTTTTCCTTTGATTTCCACCTTAATGAAAAGTGGACAGGTATAATCTCTTCCTTCTTCTGGTAAGTCAGCATTTGAGAATGAAACCATCCCAACATCAATCTTGTTTCCTTTCTGAATGTCTTCACCTTTCTTCACTTCCTCAGCTTTATTCACTCCTATAAAATTAATCAGCTTGTCTGGTTTTACAGAAGTAGAAAGTTGCATGCTTGCCATAGCTTTAACCATAGTCTCCCGATGCTTCTTGGATGTAGCTTGTAAATCCTAAATACTAACACTAGCTTGAGTTCTTTTCAATTGTTTAAGTACAATATCATCTTCCTCTTCTTTCCCTTATGTTTTAGCATCTTTTCCTTTGTCAGCATCTACCACCTTTGGTGTAGGCCTCCCACAAGGCTTGCTAGAATGAGTATTTAGCACCTCATCCTCTTTAGGCTCAAACTGGGTCCATTCTTCCTTGTATTTTGATTCACCATCACTATTAGTTGAGTCCCAAAACTCATTCACAACACAAATGGTCACTTCCTCCTTAACAACAATTGTTCAATCTTATTAAGCAACTCTTTCTCTTTAGCAGATTTCCCATCCATGACTTGATAATATGACAAGATAAACTCCTCATTCAATCCCCCTCCTATCATGAAAGTTACTAGTGGTGCTACTTTGTTAAACTTAGGCAAAGGATTGTCCTTCATGATAGGTTTATTAGGTTCAAGCAACTTTTCACTGTCAATCAGATTTTGGATCTTATGCCTTAATCGCAAGCATTTGTTTGTAGTGCCCTTGCAGAAAAGCAATTCTTCTCCCTTTCCCATTTTTTTATTTGCAAGCCAGCTTAAAGAAGATCTTTAAAATTCTGATAAGATTAAGAGACATTCGTTCACGCAGATTAGGCAGGATACCTCTCACTATCATCCTAATATTATCAGACTCATCTGACCTCTTTTTCAAAAGTATAGCCTTATTTCTCCATCTCTTCACATAATTAATAAAGTTCTTGTTTTTCTTTTTTGTTAGATTGATTCTACCTCCATCAGAGTTACTTCAAATTCAACATTATACCCGTACTGCTGGATGAAGGCTTTATACAACAAATTTCAGTTCTTTTAAGTACTTTCCATTTAAGGTGTTGAACCAATTTTGAATAACATCATCTAATAAAAGCATGAAATATCTCAGAGTTTGAGCCTTAGTAGCTCTGAAAGACTACATGGCTTTGATATATTGCTTGACATATAGATGGTGGTGCCTAGTTCCATCAAAATTAGAGAAGGAAGGCATTTTGAACTTATAAGGAACTTCTTCATTTTGCTCAAATAGCTTATCCGCCTATGACACCTCCTCATTCTTCAAATTCTTTTTTAACTTCTTCTCTAAATCAACAATCAATTTTTCCATATCAGTAATTTTAGTTTTCTCCAAAGCCTTCTTTCTTTCTTTTTTTCTTGAGGATTTTGGAAATATGCTTCCCAGTCATCATCATCTATCACTACCTTGTCTTCATCATAGGCTACCCCAGCTACCTTAGCCTTTCCCTTATAGTTTTGCTTCTTTTTATTAGCAGATGCTTCAATATTGTTATCTTTCAATAGTGAAAGTAATTGACTCCTCATGGTCTCAGCGAGGGCTCCCTTCAATTCTTCCATCTTAGAGTTGAGGGCATCATTCACCATCTTCTGAACTTGATCAGGTTCCATTACTTTTTATGTGATTGACAAAATTCTCACTGGATTCTGAATCATAGGTCAGATTTTTGTAAGCTCCTGAATTTCTATAATCCAGATTTGTGAGCTTGAAAGGATTAATGCTATATAATGCAATGCATGCATGTATGTATGCATATGTAACAAATAAACAAAAAGAATTAGAACATTCCTTCTAACCTTATATCTTCCACATATGAATGGCAAGTCTCTTTTTCTAAGTATATTATCAATAAAACATCAATATGTGATATTTTATTTTTGAGAGATCCACTCAGACGAATTAACCAATAATTGTATTTTTAAATTTAGAAGTCAGTCCATGATAATTCTCACTAATTAAGCCTTAATCCATTGGATCAACTGAAAATAGCTTTTATGCTATATTGTGGATTAAAACTAAATTAAAAGTTATATCATAAATAAATTTCTCATTTGAAAAAAGCAACTAAAGATTCATGCTACAAACAAGCCCATGACTAACAAGTCTTGGTATAAATTAGGCCCATAATTGATTTTAATATTCCATAATTGATCCAACTAGTTGTAAGCTCATTTTAAAAAAAAGTTGTAATTTGAATTTAGGTTATGAAAAAAATGTTTCAAAGTCCATTGTAAAAAGGTTTGTTTAAAAATGAATTTTAGACTTTGAACTAAGGCTATAAGGGCGAAAAGGATTTTTAACCCATCTTGAAAATGTTTTACGTCCAAAAGACCATCTCGAAAAAGAGTTTAAAAATAATTTAGTCTTTTGAGCTTTAATTTTGGGTTTAAAATGGGAACATTATTTTGGGCTTTAAAATTACTTTGGGCTTACACCATATTAGCTCATATTAGGAAAAAGCAAACAAAAAAGGTCATAACTCAAACCAAGATATGTTAATCATAGTCAAACAATAAGCATTTGGGGTAAATCTAAAGAAAGTTACTAAGCTAACTATATGGATTTTAGTTTTTGGGTTGAAAAGCTTATGTTCCCATAGCAAGTATATATCAAAAGGTATAAGGCTATGAATGGTTATGACATGCTTGATCTCCATATATTGAGTGAAAATATGGTATCTCTTGCACAACATAACATGAGTTACACAGGGTGTCCTAACTTACGCGCGCAATGCAATCTGAGTGATGCAATGGATAATATCATAATAAGAAAGAATAAAATAATATAAAACCAACGAAATTAACTTGTCTTATCTACAGTGGAGTAGCCACTATGAGCGAAAATTTTTGCCCCCCACTCCTGGTGAAATAGTTCTTATGACTTTGGCACTGTTAGGCTCTGAAACTTAGAGAACACGAGTCTAAATCCGAAGAATAGGATTCGCCATCCGGATGAACTAGAAAAATAGAAAGGGATGGATGCCTCGATTCATAAGGAATCTCCAACCCCTACTAGGTTCGAAAAGTCAGGTACCGCATAGGGAATGTGAGAATGACTCAGCTCTCCCACAGTGCCTAGTTCATTGGAAAGAGCCTCATTTTTAGGTCTAAATACTATTAAATCTTAATTATTATAACATCATCCATATTACATGCAATTTAAAAAAATAAAATATTCATCATATTATTAAAATAAATCAAACAAAAATGGGCACCCATCCGAAGATGAAAGTATACCCTTATAACATCCAAATATCCATACATTTAAATAAGTAAAATAGGATAATAGAATACTCACCAAAAGGTATAAATATGTCTCTTACAATAGTCCCAAAGATTTTAATATAAATAAAATAAATAAAGCACCCATAAAATAAAAATATGCCTTTGACATTATCCTCAAAATTAAGCAAACATAATTGAACCATTCATAAAAAATAATTGATTTAAACGTTCAATTCATTCATAGTAGATAGTAATTTAATATTATTTAATAATTTAATACAATTTAATGCTGACCACATTATAAATGTTAACATATTATAAACATGTTAAATAATGTTATCAGAATTATATGGAAGTGTTATAATTTCATAAAAAAAAAAGTAAGTTTTAATGTACTCTCTCATAAATAAAAGAAATTTTAGAGTGATAAAATTTTGTCCATAAATAATTATCACTTTATAAAAATTAAGGTTATTTTATAATCTTTCTTTGAAATTTATCCTTATATAATTTTAAAAAAAATAAATTTAAAGTTTTAATCTTTCCAACTTTCCACAATTTTCATTGAATAATAAACTAAAGGAGAATGATAATTCAGTAAAATAGTTAAATAAAGTAAATTATTATATAATCTTCTTATTCTACAAAAATTCTAAAGTGACATATATTTATGAACAGATAGAGTATTAATTAATTATTTTCTCTTAATGACTAAATTTATGTAATATAGTTTTAAAAAGTAACTAATTATAGATATTAATTTGTAACTACATATGAATTTTTAATAAAAAATTTTAAAAAAATTATATTAATATAAATATATAATTTTGAAGTAATTATTTTCTATCACTCTTATATAAATTTAAAGATTTTTACAAAACTATTCTTAAAAGCAAAGTTTTTTTTAAATACGGTGCTAAACCGTTTTATTTATTCTTAAAAAGTGTCAAATTTTCAAAAAATATTCTTTTTTAGCTTTATGTATATGCTATGTAGATATTGAATAAGAGAATTAATATATACATATTATAATATTTAAATTATTTTTTATCATTTAAATTCATAATTTTACTATTTTAAATTAAAAAATTATATTATTTAGCAGTTAAAAGAGACAAAAACATGTAAAAAATAAAATATCTATATAAACCCTACACAACATCTGTACAATATCTATAAAATAGTAAAAAACTTTATTTGTATTATTAATTATAATTCAACATATATCAACAAAAATACACAATATATATAGATCATATTAAAAATATTATATGATTTTATAAGTTAAAATATAATATAAAAAATATCTACACAATATACACACACATTATATATTTAGAAAAACATTATTCCATCATAACTATATGCTTTCTATATATGACTCATAATTTTAGAATACTTTATTATATATTAGTCAACCACTTAATCTAATTAAAATCTTAAATTTGATTTGCTTTTAATTTATAACACCACTCTTTTACATTTATGAATAAACCTATTAGAAATGCATAAATTAAATAGCAAATTATTTATCTTATATTAAATTTAATTATAAGTGGAGGTTAAACTGTCATTTGTGTGTGTTTAACTTCCTGCACAAAAACTTAATTTGTTGAACTTTATTTTTTACTTTCTACACAATCAAACAAATCTAATAATTTAGGAAAAAATTTATAAAAAAAAGTATCTTAGGGCATAATCGATATCACTTTAAAATTTCTATTGGATTTTTTAGACAAAAATATTTTGAATTTTTTTTATTTTAATGTACATACTTGTCACTAACATAGTTAATGTAACAAGCAGCTCTAGTATATTTTGTATGAGATACTATCCGGTTAATTTTATAGAACTCCTACAAATAAAAAAAATAAGAAGAGAAAACCAAGAAAAGAAAATATAATTGAATTCATTACTTTGATTCATTTGGCTTGATATTATTTCAGTACAATTTTTTTTATAAAAAAATCAAGTTTTAATTTTTTTTATTTGATTTGATTCAATAATTGAATTCAATACTAAACTTTGAACTGTATGTTAATTTAGAAGTACAAATCAAGAGAATTGAAAAGCCAATTGTATGTCTTACCTTATTAACCTAAAAAAATATAGATAATTAAGTATAATAATAATAATAATAATAATAATAATAATAAGTTTAAGTAATTTCAAATAAATATTTTTTTAACTTGAAATTATATTTTTAACTTAAATTTATGTAAATAATAAGAAGAGAGAACAAAAAAATAATTGAATAAATAACTAGTTCAATTCATTTGATCTAATCTTATTTTAATACAAATTTATTTAATATTCAAAAGTTAAAGTTTTTATTTTTTTTGGTTCTGTTTGATTTAATAATTGAATTTGATATTTACTTTTAGGCTACATATCAGTTCAGAAGTACATGTATATATCAAGAGGATAAAAAACCAATTATATCTCTGACCCTTATTAACAAAAGAAAATATAAATCAATGAATATTATAATAATAAAAGCAATAATGAGAATAAGAATAACATATAAAACAGATAGATGATAAATATATTTAAGTAATTTAAACTAAATATTTTAACCTAAAAAAGATAAAAACTAAGAAGAGAAAATAGAAAGAAAACTAATTGAATCAATATTTTAGTTCGATTTATTTAGTCACTAATTTTAATATAGTTTTATTTAAAAATTTAAAATTTTAGTTTTTGACTCAATTTGATTCAATAGTTCAATCTAATATTCACTTTTAGATTGCATAGAATTTTAGAAGTGCGGATCAAGAGGATTGAAAAACTAATTACGTCTGTGACCTTAATTATTAATATGAAAAAATATAGATAAATAAATATAATGGTAATAATAAGAAAATAATAATGAGAATAATAATAACACATAAACATATTGAAGTTAATATATTTAAGTAATATTGAAATAATAAATATATTTTTAATTTGAAAATGTAAATAAGAAGAGAAAAAAACTACTTAAATCAATTAATTCGATTTGTTTTGTCTAATATTATTTTATTATAATTTTATTTAAAATTTTAAAAGGTTCAAGTTTTAGTTTTTTATCTGATTTGATTCAGTAATAGATTGCATATTAATTTAGTAAATATCAAGAAGATCGAAAAAGTAACTATGTCTCTAACCTTATTAACTTGAAACATCTAGATAAAATAAATATAGAAAAAGCATGTTGGCCAAAAATACATGACCAAAATTTTGTTAGGAAAAGAAAATTACATTAACACCCTTAATGTGATTTTGGCTCCAAAGCACTCAGAACTTCCTCCTAAAATGCAATAATTAATTCACATTAGTAAATTAAACAAGAATTTATCAACTCCAAAAATAATGGCCGACAAAATTAGAATTTCTTTCGTTTACCAATTTGTTTTAGATCCCGTTTCAATCTCTTCAAAATATAGTAATCATTTATTTAACTAGGAATAAATGGAAAGAAATCAAAATTATTGTAGAAATTAGAACAAAGGGAGGAAGATATCAATATGAATTATGGTTTAAGGCAAAGTTTGAATGATGTACTAGGACTTTCAGAGGATGACAATTTGTTTAGTGAAGATACTAGAAATGATAATTATTCATATGGTCATTTTGATGAATTAGACACAAGTTCTGAAAATGGTGAGTACTATTCTAATTTAAATGGTTCTACGACTGATGAAAATAATTGCTCTAATGATAAAAATGACACTAGATGGGATTTCTTATGAACACACTATAGAAGTAGGACCTCATACTAGCATGGGATTTTCTTATCTTAGATATATGTTAAACTTCAACAAAGAACATGCAAGAAGGAACAAATTTTGTGTGTATAAAAGATCTTTCAAAAAAATGAGGTCAATTTTATAAGTATATGATGTTGAGTTAAGAGAAGTTTGGAAAATTAGTTTGCAAGATGTTAACGTTCAAATTTTGACCAAATGATCCGAGCAACGGATGAAACTCGATGATGAGAACCTGTTAAATCTTTTGATTTGATTTATTTTCTTATTAAAATTCAGAAAATGGTAGAATGAGTATTATTGGTGTGAAAACCAACATGATGGTACTGAAAACAGCTTAAAATATCCCAAAATGGTATGAAATGTCAAAGGAGCGAGTAGGAACAAGAAGTTAGAGGCCCCTACATGGGGCTACTATGCAGAAGTCTAAGGCCTAGCCTATGGATAGTTCAAAGAACCACTGCTCGACAATTCCTCTTATTGTACGGTGGTTCTACAACAGATTTGGCAGCATAACAAGTTTTAAGATTTTGAAGATTCTTTCCTTATTTGTTTTGATTCTACCTTAGTTTTTTCCTCTATATGCACCCTAAACTAATTAGAAAGGCTTATAAATACATCCTAAACCTAATGAAGAGGGGGTTCCAACCAAGATTACAACTTAAACATTAAGATTACATCTCTTTCATCCTTTGTGTTCTAAAAAAAAAGATCTAGTAGCCATCCTCCCCTTTAAACCTCCCTTTTGTCCATCAAAAGAGAAGGATAAAAGAAGAAGAAGCATTTTAATAACCAATTAAAATAACTATTTATCAAAATTCATTTAAATTTGTAAGAATCATTAAGAACAAAGGATTAGGCATGGTTTAGCATACCAATTGCACCAAGGTTATTGTGTTCATCATCATGGAAGTAGTTAGTCACTCTATTGAGCTTGTTTTATGCATTTTTGGTGAATTTTGTATGAGAAAATGTGATTAAATCAAGGTTTAAGTCTAAAATGGTGAACTTGAGGATTTAAATCATATAAGTTATTTTGATCTAAATTTTGATAAGATAAAATTTGATTATTTGTGATTAATTATGTTGCTTTCATAAAAGGATGAGATAACTTGATTAGTCATGATTAGGTTAATAATTATGCTCTAAACATGCTGTTAATTAGAACATAGAATTAAGATAAGCTTTATATGTCAAGAATATTATATATTATGATCATCACCATCTTTACCATGAACATGCATACACTTTATTTTGCTTTATATTTTGTTATATATATCAAATTAAATTGTCATTAGAATTGCATATTTAAAAAGAGCTCCTTGACAAATACAAAGAGTGGTGCATATAGATTACTTAGTCTAGTGATTAGTAGTTTGTAATTATCGAATCTCGTATAGAGAATCGGGTTTGATCTCATGTCAACTCAATTGTTTTGAGATTTAATTCTTGGTCTGCACCGAGTGGTGACTCCTTCACTCGAAGTGGCATGCCGCTTACATAAGTACAATAAGAGAACTAATTATTCAACTGGATGAAACGCTAAATTTGATGATGATGGATTTTGACATGTTACTAAGGTTATTAACATTCATTCTTGCAAGCTCAATTTCCAAGCTTATGGCTAGCCATAGGGTTATGGATAATTCTTTAAACATAAATTTGGAAGCCAATGGCAAAGCTAGTTTAAGAGAATGCAAAATGTTAGACTAATGGAAGTTTAATGTGGTGGCCTAAGTATAGGGGATGTACTACGAAGGACTGCAGAAATTCATCAATAAACATAGAAGACTTACATTGAAAGATGGTGACGGAGAAGTAATACATAAGTTTTTTTTGTGATATACAAATAAAGGATAGGTTTTTTCTTTTTTTACATTTGATCGATGTTGACAATGCTGGTAGGCTATGCAATATGGTATGGATTCATCCACAAGGAAAAATGCATATAAGGAATTTAGTTACATTATCTATTTTGATACCACATATCTTGTGAACAAATATAAGATTCTTTTCTGCAAACCACCATTGTTAGTATGTACTTTTGTGATGTTCTTTAATTTCTAGTGAAGACCAATATACTTTTAAATGGTTGTCCTCTTATTAGATTTCCATGATGGGAGATATTCATTTGAATGTCATTCTAACTTATCAATGTGAAAGCGTCAAGGCAGCGATAAGTAAAGTGATACTTAACACAATTCACAAGTTCTACACTTGGCACATCTGTATGAAGCTGCCTATTAAACTAAGGGGTATTGAGAATTATACAAGTACCAAAAATAAATTTAAAGTTGTAATCCTTTATAGCATAAAAGTAGAAGAGTTTGAGAGAAGGTAGGATAATTTTGTAGTCAAACACAAATTAGAAAACAATGAATGGTTCCTTAAGTTATTTTCTAAAGGGAAAAAGTTGCATTCTTGTATTCCTCAATCACTTCTTTTGGGAAGAAATGTTATTAACACAAAAAAAAAAGTGAGGAGTGAATGCACCTTTGATGGATATGTTAATAGTTGAAACACATTAAAGCAATTTGTTGAGCAATATGAGTTATCTGTAAGAGTAAGGTTAGCAGCTGAATTTATGCCCAAGTATGTTGAAAGTAAATGTGTTTCTAGATTATTGAGGGAAAATCAACTCCAAACTACTTATATGCATATAATATTTGCAATGTTTCAATATGAGTTAAGGAGGTTGTATCATTGTGAATTGAAAACCTTAGAAAATGGTGATGACATGGGTGATGACGGAGTGATTGGAATAGAGAATATATGATATTAGATGGATCAATTAGGAACAAATTTTGTAATTGAGTATAGCCAAATGGACAATACTTTGAGTGTAACTGTAAATTATTTGAATCAATAGGCAATTTACTGCTATAAACTTAAGGTGATGGCCATAAAAGTATTGATCATATTCATGAGAAGTCTATATTTAGAAGATGGAGAAGAGATGCATTTCAACCACACTTGAAAAAAATCCTTTTTACAAGCTACCTTTGTATGACAAATGAGTTCCAAAAATATAGGAAGTTATTGAGTTTTTTGAACAAGTTACAGATATTAGAATGCATAGTGATATTTAAATGGAATATGTGAAGTCAAAATTGGTTTGAGCTGTAGATATACATGACAATTAGGCTAGGCAGCCCATGGGCAACACAACTCAGCCTTATTCAGGTAGTGTCAATATTAGACATGGCCCAATACTATAGCCTAGCATAAGTGTCCTAGGCTAGGTTCGGCCTGGGGCACTTGAACTACCGGCCGGCTGGCCCAGTACAACACGACAAACAGCTCAACACAACATAAATAATAT
Organism: Garcia nutans; assembly: GCA_947685225.1. Classification (NCBI taxonomy): domain Eukaryota; kingdom Viridiplantae; phylum Streptophyta; class Magnoliopsida; order Malpighiales; family Euphorbiaceae; genus Garcia; species Garcia nutans. The sequence goes on from CANTUV010000044.1 coordinate 27,855,228, forward strand.
TAAATAATTATAAAAATAAAATTAGAAAAGTAAGGAATTGATCCTAAGTCTATTGTCCTAAGAGAGAGTGTACTTGCCGCTAGACCATACCTAGATATATAAATAATTTTTCAATTTAACTATACATAATATCTAATATAATTTTATAAAATAAAACATTTGAAGTATTAAATAAAATTTTAATTATAAAAATTTTAATCGATAAAATTTTTTGTATATATCAAAAATTAATTATTTTTATCCATATTTATAATTAAGTTGAAACTTTAAATAAATTATATTATATGTTTTCTTATGTCAAAACAGAATTGCTTAATAACAAGTTTTTTTTTTATTTTTCCATAATAATTAATAAGGTTTTCACTTTTTTATGTCTAATTTACTTATTTTTTTTGTGTTGCTATAGTTTACTTTATTTTATATGTTTCTTTTTTTTCAATTTCTATATATAATTTGTTTGAAAAAAATAATTATAAAATTTATACTAAAAAAATTAGGCTAGTCCAATTATTGACATGATACGGTACAGCTCAACATGACACAACACGGCACGACATGATTATGTATGAGCTACTGGGTCGTGCTAGGCCATTACTTTTTAAATTTCAGCATGGTCTAATATGGCATAAATAATTTTTTGGGCCAGCACGGCATGACACGAAAAGTTACAAGCACGATGGATATAGGCCAAGTCTACATGACATGAACCAATTGCCATGTATAGCTGTAGGAAGATCTCCTAAATTAGAATCATAATATGATTACGCAAAACAATGTGGTTGAAGGAAATGGAACAAGTATATTGGATCCTTTAATGGTTCATTCTTAGGAAAGGCCAAGATCCAAATGTCATATATTAGGTTGGGAATCAAGGCCAAGAAATAACGAAAGGGGCGAAAGCAGGGGTGGAAGCATAGATGGAAGGGGTGGAGGAGGACATAGTAGGGGCTAGAGAGGAGGCAATAGAAGGAGGAGGCAGCAATGAGGAACTATTAGAGATGGCAATGGAGAACTAACTAGCAATATTTGAGAATGCAACAACATTAGCCATATTAACATTCTTGTTTTTTTAAATTTATCTTGAGGATAAGCATTGCCATTTGAACAAGTTATTAGCAATATGAAAAATGTATTTTGTTTCTTTTTGCACATTATGAACAATATTTAATGATAGTTATTCTATTTTTAATCAATGAAGTGCATAACTTGTAATGCTTGAAAATTCAAAGTACTGATTTTTTGTATTAAGTGTGTATATTAGCAAATGCATCGGAGTGATTATGATATTATGTGTGGTTTGAGTTTAGAATTAATAGTAATAAAGTTGATTAAGCCCTAATAAGTAAAAAATTAAATCTAAATATGGATAATGTCAGTATTTTTAAAAAAGAATCTTTAAAAGGTGAAATTTTATAGAAATGCTCTTTTGACCCTAAAATTATATTTTTATTGAAATTAAAATGTGAAATGTGAATTATAGAGCTTTAAATTAATTTAAAAAAAATATTTAGGAAAGGGATATACCAAAATTATAGTGTGAGCAACTTATACAATCAAACCTAAATAATATATAAATATATAAGCATGTAGAGTTTTCTTCTTCCTCCTCCATCAAACCAAAAACTCACCTCTTCACCATAACCAAATTTCCTTTCTTCTTCTTTCTTCCATCACTATACCTAGAAATCAAAGAAACCTTTTATATAATTCAAAATTTTTAGTAGAATTTATTAGAATGGGTTTGAAATACTAAAATCATCACCGAATATTCAAGGAAAATTGAGGAAGAGAGAGAAAGTGCTACTTTGTAAAGAGGTTTGTGCTAGTTTATTCATAATTTGTTATTTTTTGTTTTCTTTTGATTTTTATGAATTATGCAAGCTAATTACACTAATTTAATTAAATTTTTATGGTGAGATTTATTAATTGAATTTGTAGAAAGAGAAAGTTGGAGTATGGAACTATGTAAAGAGAAAATTTATTTGAATCCATTTTTGAATAATTTTAAGTGTGTATGTATAGTTTAGCTTAAAATAATGTTTAAAACCATTTTTGATTCATAAATGATTCACTTCAAGGTTATGGCAAGTATAGGGTTTAGAGATGGATATTGAACTAGTTAGTGAAATAATTGGTTATATACTCATAAATGGATGGAAATTAGTGTATTTGTATAATTATTAACCTAAAATTATGGTTAGAATGATTTTTGACTTATAAAAGTGTAGAATTAAGGTTTTGGCAAATTTAGGATTGGAGTAAGAATGGAACTAGCTTATGAAGCAAATAATTGAGAGTTCATAATTGATTAAGAAAAAGTATGCTTATATTGTTGTTAAACAAAAACTAAGTTTGTAATAATTTTTAAATTTATAAAGTGTTGAGTTTAGAGTTCTGTTGAATTTAGAGTCATATTGAATTCAGGGTTTGGAGAATGTTAGCGCTATGAAATTTTCTATCTTTGAAGTATAATGATGTTTGTGGTATTTGGTAGTATAATTGATAGATATTTGGGTTAAAATAATGTTTGAAGGAATCTTTGAATTGAAGAGATTTTGAATTGTTGGATTATGGAAGATTTGATAATTAAGAATGAAAACTCTATTCTTGATATATATGAATTAAAGTATACCTGGAGATATTAGAATGTTAAATTAATTGATCTTGAAGTGAAATGTGGTTATAGAACTTATGTCTATTTGAAGTTTATTAGTTGAAGCATTGAAATGTTGAATTATTTATTTATGGTTTAAAAAATGTATGTAAAGTTAATTGGTTATTTGTGTATACTAGACAACTTTTGTTTAAATGAGTTATGTCTAAAATTACATTTGTGATAGCACTTATAGAAATTATATGGTTAAGTTATGTATAGGTAAGGGGAATTGAGGAAAGAAAAAGGAAAGTGACATTGTATGATAATTGAGACATGAATTTGATTATATTCTTGGAGAGTTAAATATTATTTATTTGGTTTAGTATGTAAATTTAGTAGTGAATTATTAATTTGATCTTGACAGTACTTGTAATTGATGTTAGATTGTTAAAGATTGAAGTGAGATCAATCAATCAAATGAGTTTAGAAAGTAAGAATTACATGAGGAAAGATTGATATATGTTTTTGATAATTAAAATGAGTGTATAGTCAGAGAAAGGATAAAAGAAAAGTGTATGTGATTAGTGGATTTTATATTATTTATGTAGAAGTAAGATAATTTGAGAAACAAGAAAGAAAAATGATAGATTGATGAATCATTGCTGATTTTAAATCGTTTGGAGAACAAGTCAAGGAAGCAAAAAGGAGAATGGAAGAATTAGTAAGTAGTGGAAGTAAAAGTGTGGAGATATATATTGTATACCTACTGTATACTTTACAATAACACCATTAGGTGATTTAAGATAGTTTATAGATTATATATAAAAGTGTTTACTAAGTTAACTCATGTTGAATGTCGATAATAGAAGGGAAAGAATTGATTGCATGAAAAAAAAATCTAATAAGGACCAAAATTAGTTTAGTGTCTCAATATTGGAGTTGAGTGAATTGATATTTTAAGTATTAAATTAAGTATGTAAGAAAGTGGATACTTTGTTATAAAAAAAAATAATAAAGACTATAGTGGGTAAATGTATCAATAGTGGAATATGTTTATAAATATATATATATATATGTTTATATATAAATATGCTATATGTAGTGAATACAACATATATATACATACATATATTCTTGAAGTGAAAATGATAATTTTTGAAATTCCGATATTTTTAAAAAGAGCCAAATAAGTGAGAGTGAAAATTTATTTGGATTTCATTATTGTAAAGAAAACGTGAAATGTGAAGTGGAGAGATAAAGATTAATATGTAAATAAAATTAATTGAATTATTTTGATACAAATCTAATATATATAAGACAAATGTAATTGAAATAATTGTTCATAAATTTTTAAATTTATAATGATAGATAAAATAATTCAAAAAGGAAATATTTTGTAATAATTAATATTATAATTATGAAATATCTTGAAATAATAAAGTAAGTGTATTGCCCGATTATACTAATAATAAATCTAGTTTTCAAATCGAATGGCTAGTCAAAGAGTGGACGTCCATAGTGATAGTGGACACTTTAGGATCACTAGTGATAGTGGGTATTTATGTTATCAGTGGACACTCTATGTCATCGGTGGGCTTTTAGCCATATTCTTTACAGTAGACATTTACTTGTCATCAGTAACTCATTATCCGATCCTAGGATTTTAAACTCAGTATATGAGGTAAAACTATAAAGATGAGAAAAGTTTATTAGAACATGTATATATTTTATATAAATTATTTATTATTTATAATAATTGTTGGATTATAAGAAAGTATATTATATATATGAATATATATAATAATTATATAACAATTATAAATTAAAAAGTGAGATTTAGTAAGATTTTATTAAATTGAATATTTTTAAATCGAATGCAATGAAAGCATTCAAAGTTATAAATTGTATGTTGATTGAAAATGTCTCAAAATGTTATTTTAAATCATAGAATTCAAAGTGTTAAATAGAATGAATGTTAATTGAATGAAAATATTCATTGTGATAAAGTGATAAATGAAAATTTACTAAAAATACAAGATTTAAAGTTTGAAAAAAAAATGTTGATAATTACATTGAGCTATGTTTTATTTAATTTAATTGAATGCAAAACTTATTAAAGTAAATTGCAAATGAAAAATATAATCTGTAAATAGAAAATATTAATGTTACAAATGCAACGTTTAAAAGTATAATAAACTATAAATAAATGTTATAAAGTTATATGTTATTATTTATTTAATTTATTTGAATTTGAAATGCTAGAATATGTATCTTATTATAAATAGTATAAATTCGAAAACTAATTGCAAAAAGATTTTATTGTTATAATTGAATTTATATTTATTTTAGAATAAAATAAGTTTTACTCGAAATATTTATTTTCTTGATTTATTTTCAGAAATTGAGATTTATTATTTTATTGTTACAATAATTTTCATTGAAATTAAATAGCAAAATATGTGTATATAAACATCACTAGCTATAAACTTAGTGTGTTAGAATTTTCTGATACACAGGTAAGATGAACCAGAGCAGAGTTATCAATTGGTGAATAAGGATTGCAAAAACTAAATGCAGAAATGATGAAGAACTTTATAGTTTTTGAGAATTTTTAGATTGTTAATATTGTATTATGAATATTTGTACATATTTGAGGTTTATATGTATATTTATAAGAATGAAATATTTGTACAATTTGTGATTGGAGTTATTAGATCTAGTGAATGATATTACTTCATGTAAAATATGTGTTTTTACTAAAATTAAATTAAATTAAATTAAATAAGTAAGTTGGCTAAAATTAAATTAAATTAAATTAAATAAGTAAGTTGGAGGGTTAAATAAGATGTTGGGAGTGAGAAAAAGTGAAGTGTATATGTGAAATATAAAAAATATATATATACATAACATATAAAGTGAAATAGTGAAAAGTCAAAGTCAAAAGTTAAATAATAAAAAGTTAAAAAGTTAAAAAATCAATTTTAAAATAATTTTGAATGGAAGATGCAAATTTAAGAAATTTTAAATAAATAAATAAATAATTAAAATATAAATAAATATATATATGGCTAAAAATGAAAGAAAGGAAGAAAAATCTAACTTTGATTCTTCTTCTTCTACACGATTTTTGGTGGCTTGAAAGAGGGGAAGAGTTTCATCCAAACACTAAATTTTGGAAGGGATTTCAAGAATTAAAAGAACTTTTGGATGTTTTCTAACTAATTAGTAAGTTTTCTCTTGAAATTTTAAAGTTTCTTTGAAAATTTATATTGTGAGACATGGATTTTTAATGGAGTACTATATAATTGTTTAAATGTGTGATAATAGAGTTATTTGGATGTGTAGACAATGATTCTAAGGTTAGTTGATGGATTTATTTAGGTTTGGTTAGAGTTTGGAAGAAGAGGAATGAGATTTAGAGTTTTGAAAGGAACTTTAATAAAGAATGAGTGTAAATTGGATTTAAGTATTTAAAATATGTTATAATATGATTTTAATGATGGAAATAAACTTAAAATGCAATTTGAGTTGGGTTAGAATGGTGTTTTAAAATTTAAGAGAGTTATGGAAAAAATATGAAAGTTTGAAAGAATAATGTTAAATTGATATTTAACGGTTAAAAAAACCTAGAAATGTGATTTTAATGCATTATATAAATTCATATTTTGACTAGATGGTAAGTGGAACTAAGTTATTTGGTTAAAGTGGTGAAGGACATATTGAGAAAGTGATGAGAAAGTTGTGTATTCTAGCTTAGATGTAACACCCAATAAAATAATAATAATAATAAAATAATAATAATAATAATAATAATAATAATAATAATAATAATAATAAGAAAAAAGAAGGGTAATGGAAAAGAAGGAAAAAGAAGAAAGAGAAAAAGAAAAGAAAAAAAGAAGAGAGAGAAAAGAGAGAGAGAGAGAGAACAGATCGCTGGAGAAAATCTCATATCTACCTCCATCCAGTGCTCGAATTTTGACATGTACCGGACCAGCCATCCGACGATGAGTCCAATGCCACCTGACTCGCCCCGAACAGCTACCGGACCGAGCAACACGTACCTTATGAAGCCCATGGTGCAGTCCCACTGCCGACATATTTGATCAGAGTTTTAGTCTATTTTTCGACCTCCTTTCATGATGATTCAGGTACCATTCGACTTCTCACCTCCTGAGCTTCATTTTGGTATATCATTTGTAATTTTTAGTTAAAGTTTGAAATTTGACCAGAATTTTGTCACGGCCAAACTTTTCGATTGATTTTTTGGTCAAATTCCAGCGAGTGAGGGAGAGTAACCTATATATTTAGAATCCTCTCATCGAGACAAACATGTAGGTACCAAATTTGCTACTAGATTCTTCTGTCAAAAATTTTTTGGCGAAACGCCAGTGAGGGTTGGATGAGTGTTAATTTTTGATAGAAATTTTTGCGCGTTAGTTAATTAATTTATTGACCTAAAAATAAATAGAATTGGCAAAGATGATGATTAAATTTTTATAATTAAATTTACTTTGTTAAATTAATTAATATTAATTAATAGACATTAATTATGTAAATACCAAAAATTCAGGGACCGAACCTAAATTAAAATTTATAGTTGTCCAGTCAATTCTAAATTATAAAATACTTGATTCTAGAGTCTTTAATTATATTATCATTATGATTTTTGATAATTTATTCTGTAGATCGTCCGATTCCAGATTTCAACACCCCGAGACTGAGCAGTTGATTGGGTCTTACCTTATAAACAGTGAGTGATACTTTTTAATATACTTTCATGTATTTCATCCATTAACATTTAATATATGTACGTATATAAATATTACAAATATTATGCACTATTTATAATTTTAGAATTTTAGAATTTGAATTTGGTTGTGCATATATGTGATAATGTTGAATTGTGATTGCCGGATAGAATTAGAATGATATGAAACCACGTAGGATATGATTGGATTATGATAATATATGAATTATGATATTATGATGAATTTAGGACTGGCGTGATGGCAGTGGCATTTTTTATGCTTAGTGTTGCTTGTCAGTCAGGTGGCGCTGCTTGGCTTAGGCTGTGACGGTAAACCCCATATGAATTGGAATTAAGAGATCATATTGGAATAAGAGTGCTAGAAATGGGGATCAACTCCCCTAATTTGAGGTTTAGAGTGATTTGCCATGAATACATTCTATCCTTGAATATTTATATGATTGGCATGATGCATTGGCCTGATATTTATAATAATAGTATAGAACCAGAGTAGGATACCATATAGGTATATTGGTCAGTATCATTCACTGAGTCAAGATACTCAATCCTGTCTCACCATTTTTTTTTAGGTTCTCAGGGTGAGCATTTATGATAATGTTTAAAGACACTGCTTTTCTTTCCCAGCAATGATTTTTATGTATGAAATATTTTAAAATTATGTTTATTTTATTTTGGTATGTATTTCTAATTTTAGAGGCTCCGTAAATTTTAAATGTTAAATTATTATATTTTTTTGTAATTTAATGAATGATGTGATAGTTTAGATATTTTTACTGTTATATTACGTTAGGCTCACTGTGGGGTCTGGTACCTTGGGTTTTTCGCCCCTTAGTGTCGGTTACGTGCCCTTAGGATTGGGTCATGACAAAGTTGGTATCAGAGCTTTTGGTTTCTTTTCCTTAGAAAATTTAAAATTACAGAGTATAGGATCCTCACACGTTATTTTGTATTATCTTTGCTTTTCATTTCTGATGTACCATTTTGTTTGATATAAAGTCAGTTGTTTGCAATTTCCTTCATATGATTGTACAATTATGTAAATTGATTTATTCTATTTGATTAAAGTTATTTATTTCTTTTCTAAAAATGAGTGAGAGTACGACTAGAGCTGATGCTGGAGCTCGGGCAGCTATTGGAGAGCAAGCTGCTTTAGATGAGGAGGGCTCTACTATTTTGACCCAAGCTGGCCCTAATAGTCAAGGTAGGAGTAGACATACTAGAGAGGAGACCCCTACGGGTATAGAGGCTATGTTAGCTGATTTTTAGAGGATCATGGCTGATATGACTTGGGTTGTTCCTTAAATGGCCCTAGTTGCAGTGTTGGCACAGATATCTTTGGAGAGTTTCATTAAGCAGCATCCGACGACTTTTTCTAGTGATGAGGAGCAAGCTTATGATTTTCTGGATAATATTTGGGAGATTTGTGATGAGTTACATTGTTCAGATACCGGATCCATTTATTTGGCTAGTCAGAGACTAGAGGATCCTGCACAGGTATGGTACAAGGACTACATATAATCTCGGTATCAGGAGATGACTTAGGAGGATTTTAAAAAGGAGTTTATTGCTTGGTTTGTTCCTCCGGGATTTGTGCATAGAAAATGGTAGAGCTTGAGAATTTGAGGAAGGATGAGCACACTTCGCTGGCAGAGTTTACCACCAAGTTTCTCGAATTATGTAGGTTTGTTCCTACAATGGTAGTCGATGATGAGCTTAAGAAATTCATATATGTGCGGACTCTGGGTGATGATTATACTTCCTTACTCAGTGGACGTCAGGGCCGACCTTTAGTGAGTTGGTTGATACTGCCAGGGATATAGAGTTTACTTTAGAAGAAAGGAAGAAGAGATCTAAGGGTTCTGAGTGACAGGGAGGACATAGTACTCACAGCTTTTTCTGGTCCTAGTGGTACTTTTCAGATGGGCACTTATAGTTCAGAGTCACAAGGTTCTTTTAGGCGTAAGAGCAAGAATAAAGGTGTCTTCAGACATGATCGAGGTTACAGTAGCAGCAGTGGAGGCTCCAGTTATAGTGGATCGAGTTCTGGTTCAGGTACTTCTACTTATGCTAGATGTGGTAAACTTTATTTATTTATTTATTTATTATTATTATTATTATTATTATTATTATTATTATTATCTTCCAACTATAAATATTTATATATATGTGTATATATCATATATACTTTATGTATATATTATGTATATATTTATATATATATATATCATGTATATTTTAGGTATATGACATGTAACCAATGTTAATAGTAAGTATATGTTAGGTATATACCTTGTATATACTTTATATATCCAACATATATCTTGTGTATATCTTAAGTATATACTATACATATTCTTCTTCCTTTACTCTAATTAGCTCCTCATTAATTTTTTAATTTTATTTAAAATTACGAATATTACATGATTTTTTTTTATACTGTTATATTGTAGCCAAATCACTCTATAACCTTTGAATTGTTGAAGATGACTCCTCATAACCAATCCATCTGAGAGGCTTAATAGGTCCTTGGACTTTGGCACGGGCTAGTCCTTTATTCTATCATGCAAGAAAAGTCACTTGGTAACCATATTCACATAATGTTCGAAAGAAATAACTAATTAAACAATAAAATCACTGAGAACTAATGAAAAAGTTCTCCAATTTTTTTGTAGAAATTGGTTGATGTCTTTCTCTCTATCCCTTTTCTTTTAAAAACTATTTTCTTGATCATGTCTCCATGATTTTAAGCATCATTATGCTACTACTGAGTTAGTTTTTGCCTCCATGGGACGATGGAATAGTAACTCCTAAATTGTAGGAATTGCTTGTTGTGGGAAAGGTCTGCCGCAGCTCATTCCAAAATATGGGCTTTTCAAATTGGGCTTTGAGCCTGTTGGGCTTGCTTCTTTGGGGTGTAAACAAATGTTAAACAGTGGTAAATGTGAATATTATTTCTATTTTGTAGTCTCTTATCATGATGGAGCCAATGTATGGGTACCACTATATTTTACTAGTAAAGGAATAATCTTTTTAGAAGAAAACTAAATAATCCTATTAATATATAAATTATAATTAAATAATCAAATTCCTATAATTGCATAATGAATTGATTATATATATAGTGAGTAATCCATATTCCGTAGTAATTCATCGTGTTTTTTATTTTATTTATGAGCATAAGCATTCATTGGGATAATCTTTATTAAATTCAATTCATCTCATTTTTTTAAGCATGCAAACATCAACATTCAAATAGCATATATATTAATATTTGCCTTGTATTCATCCCAAATTTTTTGAAGATATAAGAAAAAGCATGGACAACATCAATATAACCATGGCCACAGTTCGGTTAACCGGAACCGCTGGTTTATAATTTTTGTGAACCTTAACCTTAACCGGTATGAGCCGGTTCAGTTGCGGTTCAGACCCTTAAAAACCGGTCCGGTTCCGGTTCCGATTTGAACCGTCGGTTCAAATTATTTTTTATAAAAATTATATTTAAAAAAGTAATATTATTAATACATAAAAATATTTTTTATTAGATTAAACACCACTTATAAAATTAATAATATTGTTTAAGTTATTTATAAATAATATTATTTATAAATATTTAATATTACAATTAAAATATAAAAGAAAAAATTAAAAAAATGTTTGAACATAATTACTAAAAATCAATTAAATACGTAAATTATAATTATAAATATTTTATATTACATTTGAAATATTCAATAAATACAAATAATTGAAATATTAAAAAACTACATAAAAATTTAAACTTAATACGGAGAAAGTGAAATTTTTATAAGGAAATTTAATGCACATATTTCATTCCATCGTATTGCGATAGCTAAAAGATTTGCAAGGAATTTTAACATTAGTTGTCAATATTTCTTTATTTGTATTTTTCATTCACAAACACACTCCACGTTCCAAAAAAAAAAATGAATGTATTTTTCTTGTCTAACATTTCTAAAATAAGAGATTAAATGTAATTTTATTTCCTTAACCTTTTGGTGAATACAAATGATTTTTTTCCTAAATCAAATAGATTTTACATATTTAAGATGTAAAGGAAAATTCATTATTACATGGATTAATATTGAGAATAGCTTTCCCTATATATGGTCTTTTGGCATAAATCACATTCACCAAACATACATCTCTAAAGTGCAAAAGATATAAAGAAAAAAATTGTTAGAAATGGCGAATCCTTCCACCAAGCAATTCTTCATCATTTTCCTTGTTTTATCAGGTTTCTCTCTCTCTTAATCATTATGCATTTATAATAATATATTTATGTCAAAATTAATCATATTCTTAGTTTTTTTTTTCCATGTAATTTTCAAAGCAAAGAATTCTATGTTTATTTAGAGAAAATAAGACTTATTTCTTGAATGCTTTTTCCAATAAATAGTAGAAAAATATTCTTTTTAATAATTCTTCAAAAAAGAAAAACTAAAAATTAGTATTTCCAAAATCTTAAATGCACAGTGGACTCTTTAAAATAGTTTTAAGATATTTTACAAGTTTTAACTAGAACCAATATGTGATAGAAAAGGCTATATATTATTTATCAAATGGGAACAATGAATTTTCATAATCCTTTTTATGATACCACAATTTTTAATCTAAAATAAAAAGCAATTGCAACATACACATGATTGTAAATCATTAGAATTTTTTAATTGTTTTTTAATAAATTATTAACTATCATAATAAATATTGTTGCAGCTGCACTAATAATGATGTCTCCAACGGATGCACTAAAGAGATGTGAAGAACAGTTATATCCTACAGGGTGTACACTTGAAGATTGTGGTGCAAAATGTTATCAAAGGCACAAACAATATGGAGGCCAATGCAATCAAATTGGTGCAACAGAAGTATTTGCGTGTATTTGCGTTTGGACATGTGGTTGATTACCTGCTATTGCAAGTGAGCTACTCTAATATAGAATGTTATCTATATTAATAATGACTGATCAAGTCTTTCTTATGGAATAAAGATCATAGTTCAAATATTAATCATTTTTAATTTAAAATGTTATCTATGTAATAATCACATAATTGCAAAATAAATATAAAAAAATGTAATTTTTGATTTTCCATTTTATGTTCAACTATATGTCATGTGATTGATCTTTGTACCTTACTTGTTAATTTCCATATTGTTGCTTAAATTTCAATTTCAATAAAATTTTCAGATTGTCAATTGTACTACAAATCTCGAAAATTAGTTTCATTAATTGCGTCTAATTACTCAAATTTTAAATTGCCACAACGCTAATTTGACAGTGTTTAGGTGATGGATAGGTCTAATGGCATTGCTCACGTAGAATATCATCACTTTATATATATACCAGTAAATTTAAATGGATCATATATAAAAATTAGCAACCTAGAGATTATCTAAGCAATAAATAATCAGGAAAAAGTCCTATTCTTATATCTAAACAAATATTTAAAGAGATTTAAATAAACCCAAAGAAAGAATATATAAGAAATATATATTTATTTATAATAATAAATTTTATAGAAAACATTAACCAAACATCAAAGGCTACTGGCTTTAACAAATAAAATTTATATAAATAATTATATAGAATCTTTGGTACATAGAATTGTTATACCCAAGTGCAGACAAGACTACTGTCCATTCGGATTCAGCTCTTGAATTTATATCTGGATTTTAATCCGATATACAAATAGACCTATATAATAATTTATATATTAATAAAGCTTTAAAGAAAATACAGAAATTATATAGAAATTTAAAATGCAAGTTTCTGATGCACCATATCAAACTGAGTTGTAGATGCATAGCATACTTATACAAATTTAAAATTTTAAAATATAAAATACAAACTTTAAAATAAATAAATAACTTACAAGAGAATTTTACAACAGTAGAAGGGGATATAGAAATGGAAGAAGAATTTTAGTGAAGGGAAAAGGGAGATCTTAACTAGAGCTTGGAGTTTTTTAGAGCTTCTGGAGGTGAGAGGGTTCTGAAAGGTGTTTCCAAGCTTCAGAAATGACTTCTTTATATAAACAGAGGGCTTTAACTTTACACTGTTCTTTTCACATGCTAGTACTGTAGATAAATAGTAACATATCATTATAATTTGCTTTATACTATACCTTCACGCATTCGAACTATAGATGAATAGTATTTTATCGGGGGATACTATTTGCTTCACTGTAGAGAACTGTAGATGAACAGTTCTTCTAACTTTACTGTTGGTTCCTCTGGCAAATACTGTAGATGAAGTATTTTATCAGTGAGCACCAAATTATTGATTTTTACAGAAATTGAAGAAATAAGATTCCTTCCGCCTTTAATTTTTTGAAGAGCTTGTGTTAGAGATCAGATTTTTTCTTTTTCTTTTTCTTTTTCTTTTTCTTTTTCTTTTTCTTTTTCTTTTTCTTTTTCTTTTTCTTTTTCTTTTTCTTTTTCTTTTTCTTTTTCTTTTTCTTTTTCTTTTTCTTTTTCTTTTTCTTTTTCTTTTTCTTTTTTGAAACAAAATATCATAACAATCGTCTTCATTACTGAGGCAATAATCTGAGTCTGAGTCAAATATTTTATCAGTGAAAGATGATGTCATGGATAATGTAGAGGATGAGTCAGAAGAGGAAAGTAATTTTCTTCTTCTTGACTAGGCTTTAGATTTTTTATAATAGACTTTATTGGATAATCCAGCAAGGCTAGTCTTACTAGGCTTTATGGGCTTAGAGGCTGAAGGAAAAAATTCAACCATCTGTTACATCAGGGCTTTATAATTTTTTGCAGTCTTTGCAGCTGCAAGAAAAGTTATATTTTGGACTCTTTGGGCTCCAAAAGAGACAGACAGTTTTGGGTCAAAGCCATTATGGTTTCTCTTTAGTAGCCACTATTTTACTGTATACTTATAGGTAGAATTGCAAAAGACAGTCCACCATTTATTTTAGTTTTTCTTAATACCATGATATATTGGTACCTGATTGTATTGCAGTATCAAAATACCACTGGTATACCCAAGGTATAAAAAATCATAAAAAAAGAGAATAAGAGGAGGAAAATTCTTCTCATATGGGCTTAGATTAAAATGGGCTTTAAAGTACTGAAAGGCTAGCAGTATGTCTTGTGATAATAGTTTATCTTCATTATCACAGTAATACCACCAGTTAATAAACAACATGGGAATATTATCAGTTTTAATTTTGGTATCAAAATATATGAGTCATGAATGAGTTTGGCCAGGGTTTTAGAAAATAAGGCTTTGGTTCAGGCACCAATATAATCCCAATAATTATAAGAGGGCAGATAAAGTTTTGAGAAAGGGTTTTAAATTGCACAAGAATGTGCAAAGGTTTTTCTCATTCATAAAGATGGATAATTTTCTTCATTTTAAAAGAAGAATAAGCTATGATAACTTTATTCTTCTAGTTATATTTATGCTTTAAATAAATAGAACCAGAATCTTCTAGAATATTAAGATCATACTCTTGAGGTCTTAAAATTTTAGTTGGTTTAAAAAATCAATTTTTAGGTCATACAAATTCAATAATTTTTCATGAATTCTGCTGAGCAGGTCCATATTCTATTATTAATTCTGTACTGAAAAATATTTTAGCAAACCACTCAGCTTTAGGATGCTTTAAAGGAAAATTTGAAGAAACAATTTGAGTTGAAGGGTTTGAAACTTCTAACTCATTTTTAGAAATATTTTGAGATAGGGTTTTAGATTTTGAAGATTATCTTATCTCTTATTTTAAATAAGGGATTAAAGCATCACTACTTGAGATATTAGGTGGCTCAAAGCCCATATTCTTTAAGGCTTTAATAACTTCTGGAGAGTGGGCAAGCTGGGAGACTCATTGTTCCATATGGGCTTTATTGTCTTCTTTGACCACTTGGGCCCAAGATTTTATGGCTTTAGTTGCATTTTTAGTGATTTCGTCTGAATGATCAAACAGAGTTTTAAGAGATTCAAGCTTTAGGGTTTCTTTAGCTTTATTAGCTGCTTTCTTCTTTTTATTCATCATGATTTCTGAGAAAGGAATTCACGAATAAGGAAGTCAGGTAAACTATTATTTTATTCTTTAATAAATTCTATATCAAAATCAAATATACAATCTAGCAAAAATTTATTTTGAGGTAAGGTTTTTAACATTTTTTTTGTAAAATATCTTTAGTACTTTTACAATCAATACAAAGTAAGAATTTTTGATTTAAAAGATCGGATTGAAATTTTGAAATACATAAAACAATACTTAGAATCTCTTTCTTAATAGTAGAATAATTTAATTGGGTTAGGCTCCAATGTCCTGAGTAAAATTGGACTATGGTTTCTCTACTCTTTTTACATGTTTTAATGTCCCACCACATCCTATATCTGAAGCATCAGTCTCAACTATCTTTTGGGCTAATGGGTCAGCTATATGCAGGCAAAGAATAATTTTAACTAGGATTTTAATTTGTTTTACTATACCGTATTTTGTCCATAGGCCAGAATTTTTCTTAAGCCTATCATATAATGGTTTTAAAATTCTATTCAGGTTTGGATAGAATTCTATAACAAAATATTAACATCCTAAAAATCTTTGTAGTTGAGCTTTATTAAGAATTTGATCAGAAAACTTATCTCTAAAGGCTAAGTTTCTTTTTATAAGTTCTAAAATACCTTATTCTATATAATATTCTAAGAATCTAATCTTAATTTGGAACAGTGACATGTTAGTTTTATTAAATACTAGACATTCATCTTTACCACAATAAAAAAATATTTTAGGTGTTTAAAATGATCATCTAAGGTTTTAGAATATATTAATAAATCATCAATATATACTATACAAAATTTAGTATAAGGATTAAATATATCATTCATTACTCTCTGAAACTCAGTTGGTGCATTTTTTAAACCAAAAAGCTTAACATTTCATTCTTACTATCTAAATGGGGCAGTAAATGCAGTCTTATACTTGTCCTTAGGGTAAATCTGAATTTGCCATAAATCAGATTTCATATCAAATTTACTAAAAATATTTGATTCATATAATCTTTCTAATAAATCTTTTTTATTTGGAATAGGGTATCTAATTTATTTTAATATTTTATTTAATGATTTATAATTTATTACTAATATAGAGGCTCCTGTTTCTATTTTAGAGGACTTGTTAACATAAAATGTTGCACAAGACCATGAGCTTCTAGATTTAGTAATTAATTTTTTATTTTCTAAATCACTTATTTCTTTTTTACAAAATTCAATCATACCATGCACTATTTGAATGGGCCTACCTTTAGTTGTAATAGACTTTTTATCAAAGCCTACCTTATATGGTAAATCAACCATATGTTGCTTTCTATTCCAAAATGCATTTGGAATATCAGCACATAATTCATTTTCTATTTGAAGTTTTAACTTATTAACTTTATCTTGTATAAATTTAGTTTTTAATTGTTTATTTATTTTTTGTAAATAAAAATTATTTTTTAAATTAAAAAATTGTTCAAACTTTGCTTTTATTAACATATTTATGTGTAATTCATATATTGAATGAGCTTTAAGTAAATTTAGATTTTTCCTTCAAGGTTTTTCTATAAATGAAAAAAATAATTTTTGATCTCTTATTTTAAAACTTATTTTATTATCCTTTACAGAATATGGTGTAATCAGATTCATAAATGGAGCTTCTATGATCACCATTTGACACATTTTATTAGTTAAAATAAATATATTTTTTAATTCTAAATTTTTATCAATTATTGAGGCTTCTGGTTTACCAAGAATATTTAATTTAAATTTATTAGCAGTTGATAATTTTTTATTTATTTTTTGCCAAAATCTTTTAGGGACTAGACTAGATTTAACACAGTTTAAATATGCTCCTGTATCAAATAAAACTATAGTTTCTATATTATAATTATTTAAAAATTTTAATTTTATTTTTGTTAAATATTTTCTTGATGTAATTTCCTGTAACATAAAAATTATATTATCAAGAATTTTATCTTTACTTAATGTGCTAATTTCATTAATTTTAATCTCTTGTCTATTAGTTATTTTTTCAATATTTTCTTCTTCTTCTTCTTCTTCAGAAGAAGTAAAATTTAATAAAGATTTTATTAATTTAGAATCATATTGTCATTTAATTTTTTTAATTCTTTTAGTTCTATTTTTAATTCTTTAATTTCTGTTTGTAAATCATTTATTGTTAGTTTATTTTTTATTATTTTATTTTATTTAAAATTAAAGTTAAGTCATATGTTTGTTTACTTATATTAGATAATACTGAATGCTTAGGTTTTTCATTAGAATCTTATAGTAATTTATTTAAGAATTTTTCTTGAATTTTATGATCATTTATATATTTTATTACTTTCAATATAGATTCTTATTCTTTAATTAAAATATTTATTGATTTACTATTAGTTTCAGAACTAGTTTCTGAACCCATATTGTCTATTTGATTTATTTTTTCAGAATCCAAATAATCTTCAGAATCTGAATATTCTAAATATAATTAATAAATTTTATTTAATATAGATTTTTCTAATTCTACTTCTTGTAGGTTTTTATGAAACCTACAAAATCTAGAAGTATATTCTTTTTTACCACAATTATAACATTCTAAATCTTTATATGATTTAAATTGTTTATCTTTCTTTTTAAAGAATTTTTTATTACTAGATTTTCTAGATATTTAAGATTTATAAGGTTTTTATTTTTTATAATAATCTTCTTTATTGTATTTTTTTATAATTTTTTTTATATTTTTTATATGTTTTTTTACTTTGTAGAATATTATCCATTATAGTCTTTATAATTCTGAGTTATACTATAATCAAACTATTTACAAAATAAACCTAGTTCTTATTTAATTTTTCTCATTTCAAATTTTAATAATTTTTGAAGTTTTATATCTTGACAGAGTTTTAATTCTTCCTTTTGATCTATACTGACCAATTGACCATAAGTCAAATTGTTAAAAGGAATAGGGTTACTATATTCCTGTTTTATATGATTTCTAACTTTTTCACCTAGAAAACATGATAATCCTGCTAGAAATTTTTCATTCCATAAAGCCTGGTTTGAATCTTCCCTAAGGTTAATCCTAGTTAAAAAAGTTATTTTATAAGATTGAAAATCACTAAGTTTTTTACACATGAGGTTACTTAGTAATTCAATAGTTTTATCTTTTAAATGGGTAGGATCTTCTATAAAATGAAGTGATATAATCAGTATCAGCGTTGCCACTGCATCCTAAATAGTATCACAATATTCATTTAATGTGGGGGTTCCATCTTCATAAGTTTTTACAGCATTTAATATTTCTAAATATTATTCATTAGTAAGATGATTATCCCACCATCATTTTTAATTGATATGTGAAGCCAGCTGTAATTAGTTCTACTATCATCTTATCTGAAGTATCAGTCTGAATTTTATAAGTTTTAGCAGTCATTGTCATCTACTGTAGAAGACTCAAAATATTATATTCTGATAGGCTATTAATGTTCCATTCATATACTGAAGAGGTATTATATTTATATTGTGATAAGGTATTAGGTATATCTATAATTTTTAAGTGTGGATCAGACATTCTAGGTATTAAATATTAATAGTGTGTTATAAGATTTATTTGTAGACTTATATCTTTACTAAAAGATTCAAGATCTTCAGTTTCAGGTTGAGAATCCTCAACTGATTCTAAATCTTGATCTTGAGTTACTATACTAATAGTTTTAGAGATTTTAGATTTATGTGTTTTTTGAACAACCTGTTTTGACTCAGAAGTTGAATCAATTTTACTTAGTTGATCTTTAATAGCTTGTACAAAGTCAGAGTCCTTAGATTTGACTTCTTATTGAACCGTTTTAGATACCTCAAAAGGTTTAAAGACGTGTTTTTATTTTTTTTTATCTGAAATTGGCTTTACAGTTTTTATTATTTCTCTATCTTTAATAGAATTTTTTTTATTCTATTTAATTATCTACCTATACTGATTAAATGTGCATTTAAAAATTATTTTGTTCTAATATCTTTTTATTTTGATCATCATTTGTTACTGTTTTAAATGGTGCAATTTTAATTTTTCTATCACCATGCATAAATATACTAGCAGTTTTAGGTGGATATTCGTTTTGTATAATTTTATCTTCTACTTTTCATTTGTTTCATTATTCCTAGTAGTTATAGGATTTATATATTTTCTTCTTTAATTTTTTCTCTATAAATTTTTTTAAACTAATAAAAAAATTTCATATTAACTTCATATTATTTTATATAATTAATATATTCATTCTTTACAGATTTAAAATTTTTTACTTTATTAAGTATTTCTTTTAACTTATCTATATTTTTTTACTGAAGTTAATTTTTTATCTAATTTGTCTTTGTTAAATATAAATTCTTTATTAATTACATTTAATTCTTTATCTATGTTCTCTGCATTTTCTGTTACAAATGAAGCTATATGTGACATAGGTGGGGAAGAAGATTGCTCTCTATATTGTTCTTGGTTATAATTAGAGTTTGGCTCTATAGGATTCATATTTTCTGTATGGTTATAAAAATGATGTGGTACAATTATACTGCAATCTACACCTTTTAATTTACTACTGGTTTCAAGTATATCTGATATGAAATACCTAGACTTTACTAATATTTGCAAAACAGGTTTAGGTTTTTTTTCTTTATATGAAGCATATATTACAGAAGGTAATTGTGAGGCTCTTCTTATATCTACTGTTGAAGCAGAGGGGGAGGTATCAAAATACCTACTGCTTATACTATGTCTACTGAATTTTAATTTAACTTTACCATCTTCATATTGCTCAATTTTACTGAGTTTTATATTAGATTTTACTATTTTATCAAGTTCTGGAGGAGGAACGGCATTTTCTAAAATTCATTCATCAGGAAGACTGATATCTTTTCATTGAATAGTTTTAGAAATTAATGTATTAGCTTCACTAAAGTCTGTTTGACGAAATCTAGTTTCTCTTGTTTTAGATTTCATTATGTACTTCGTTGCAAATGCTAAAACCATGGTTTATAATATACTTTTTACATTAACACTACAGGAATTAATCCTTCTAATATTTTATAATTATGAGTTTTAATTTCTAATGTAACGCTTTTTAATATATATTAGGGTCATTTAGAGATATTGCATTATCAGGAAGCCAATAAAAGGAAATAAGGTCACTGCTTAAACTAGTCTCTATTGTTCCTAAGAGAGAATCATTAAAATTTATAAATCTAGCATCTCTAACTAATGCTAATAAACTTGTATTTAAACCTTCCCTAGTTAAGGGTTTTATACCAATTTATACAAGTCCTAAATGTATATACTTATATTTTTTTACTTTTATGATGTTTTATAGATTTTGGAGATAACAATGTAATTTTCTCAAAAGGTTTACTTAACTATATATCTCTTCTTTCTGCTTTAATTATATAATTATTTTTAAATATATTTAATTTAGAAATTTTATAAATTTATTCTTTATCTATTTTATGTATTACCCAATTATCTATTACTTTATTAAAATCTTCTAAAATTACCTCATTTTTATTTACGATTATTTTAATTTCTGATGACTTAGAACTATCAGATTTAGTTGTATTAGCAGATTTATATAAAAATTATTTCATTTTTAAATATTTAAAAAATAGATTTTTAAAGTATTTTCTTGTTAATTTTAGACTCGACCACTGACTTACTACCCTAAATGTTTAACCATAAGAACAGTTTAAAGTATTTAGGACAATAAGTCAGTGGTCACGTCTAAAATCAACAAGAAAATACTTTAAAAATCTATTTTTTAAATATTTAAAAATGAAATAATTTTTATGTAAATCTGCTAATATAACTAAATCTGATAGTTCTAAGTCATCAGAAATTAAAATAATCGTAAATAGAAATGAGGTAATTTTAGAAGATTTTAATAAAGTAATAGATAATTGGGTAATACCTAAAGTAGATAAAGAATAAATTTATAAAATTTTTAAATTAAATATATTTAAAATTGATTATATAATTAAAGCAGAAGAAAGAGATGTACAGTTAAGTAAACTTTTTGAGAAAATTACACTGTTATCTTTAGAATCTATAAAACATCATAAAAGTAAAAAATATAAGCATATACATATAGAACTTATACAAATTGGTATAAAACCCTTAACTAGGGAAGGTTTAAATGCAAGTATATTAGCAGTAGTTAGAGATGCTAGATTTGTAAATTTCAATGATTTTCTCTTAGGAACAATAGAGACCAATTTAAGCATGACCCTATTTTCCTTGATTATTTTTCTGATATTACAATATCTCTAAATGACCCTAATATATTAAAACGCATTATATTAGAAATTAAAACTAATAATTATAAAATGTTAGAAGGATCAATTCCTGTAGCATTAATGTATAAAATATATTATAAAGCCATAGTTTCAACATTTGCAACGAAGTACAAAATGAAACTTAAAACAGAAGAAACTAGATTTCTTCAAACATACCTTAGTAAAGCTAATATAGTAATTTCTAAAACTATTCAATGGAAAGATATCAGTCTTCTTGATAAATGGATTTTAGAAAATAACGTTCCTCCTCTAGAACCTGAGAAAATAGTAAAACCTAATATAGAACTCAGTAAAATTGAACAATATGAAGATGATAAAGTTAAATTAAAATTCAGTAGACATAGTACAAGCAGTAGGTATTTTGATACCTGCCCCTCTGCTTCAATAGTAGATATAGAAAGAGCCTCACAATTACCTTCTGTAATGTATGCTTCATATAAAGAAAAGAAACCTAAACCTGTTTTGCAAACAGTAGTAAAATCTAGGTATTCTACATCAGATATACTTGAAACCAGTAATAAATTAAACGGTGTAGATTATAGTACAACTGTACCACATCCTTTTTATAATCCTACAGAAAATATGAACCCTATAGAGTCAAACTCTAATTATAACCAAGAACAACATAGAGAGCAGTCTTCTTCCCCACCTATGTCACCTACAGCTTCTTTTATAACAGAAAATATAGCAGACATAGATAAAGAATTAAATGTAATTAATAAAAAATTTATATTAAATAAAGACAAATTAGAAAAAGAATTAACTTCAGTAAAAAATATAGATAAGTTAAAAAGAAGTACTTCATAAAGTAAATAATTTTGAATATGTAAAGAATGAATATATTAATTTTGTAAAATAATATGAAGTTAATATGAAATTCTTTGATTAGTTTAAAAGAATTTATAGAGAAAAAATCAAAGCAGAAAAATATATGAATCCTATAACTACTAGGAATAAAGAAACAAAATGGAAAGTATAAGATAAAATTGATTCAGCTTCTGAGTCAAAATAGGTTATTTAGAAAATACATCAATCTAAAATCTCTAAAACTATTAGTACAGTAACTCAATATCAAGATTCAGAATCAGTTGAGGATTCTCAACTTGAAACTGAAGATCTTGAATCTTTTAGTAAAGAAATAAGTCTACAAATAAATCGTATAACACACCATTAATATATAGTACCTAGAATGTCTGCCCCACACTTAAAAATTATAGATAGACCTAATACCTTATTACAATATAAATATAATAGCTCTTCAATATATGAATGAAAAATTAATAGCCTATCAGAATATAATATTCTGAGTCTTCTACAGCAGATGACAACGACTACTAATGCTTATAGAATTCAGACTGATACTTCTGATAGGACTATAGTAAAATTAATTATAGCTGGCTTTACAATTCAATTAAAAGGATGATGAGATAATCATCTTACTGATTAATAATATTTAGAAATATTAAATGCTGTAAAAACTTATGAAGATGGAACTCCCATATTAAATGAATATAGTGATATTATTCAGGATGCAGTGGCAACACTGATACTGACTATATCACTTTATTTTATAGGAGATTTTACCCATTTAAAAGATAAAAATATTGAATTACTAAGTAACCTCAGTTGTAAAAAACTTAGTGATTTTCAGTTTTAGAAAATAGCTTTTTTAACTAGGATTATGCTTAGAGAAGATTCCAACCAGGCTTTATGGAATGAAAAATTTCTAGCAAGATTGTCATTTTTTTCTAGGTGAAAAGTTAGAAATAATATAAAATAGGAATACAGTAACCCTACTCCTTTTAACAATTTCACTTATGGTCAATTGGTCAGTATAGCTTAAAAGGAATGATTAAAACCCTGTCAAGATATAAAACTTCAATAATCATTAAAATTTGAAATAAGAAAAACTAAACAAGAACTAGGTTCATTTTGTAAACAATTTGATTATAGTATAACTCAAAATTATAAAGACTGTAATGGACAATGTTCTACAAAGTATAAAAAATCATATAAAAAATATAAAAAGAATTATAAAAGAAAATACAATAAAGAAGATTATTATAAGAAACAAAAACCTTATATATCTTATAAATCTAGAAAATCTAGTAATAAAAAATTCTTTAAAAAGAAAGATAAATAATTTAAATCATTTAAAGATTTAGAATGTTAAAATTGTGGTAAAAAAGAACATACTTCTAAATTTTATAGGTTTAATAAAAAACTACAAGAACTAGAATTAGAAGAATACGTATTAAATAAAATTCATGAATTATATTTAGAATATTCAAATTCTCAAGATTATTTAGATTCTGAAGAAATAAATTAAATAGATTATATATATTCAGAAACTAGCTCTGAAACTAGTAATAAATCAATAAATGTTTTAACTAAAGAATAAGAATCTATATTGGAAGTAATAAAGCATATAAATGATCCTAAAATCCAAAAAAAAATCTTAAATAAATGACTAGAAGATTCTAATAAGAAATCTAAACATTCAGTATTACCTGGTACAAGTAAACAAACATATGACTTAACTTCAATTTTAAATAAAATAAAACAATAAATAATAAATCAACAATAAATAATTTATAAAAAGAAATTAAAGAAATAAAAATAGAATTAAAAGAATTAATAATTAAACAACAAAATGATTCTGAATTAATAAAATCTTTATTAAATTTTACTTCTTATTGAGAAAAATAAGAAAATATTGAACAAATAACTAACAGAAAAGAGATTAATAATAATGAAATTGGCACATTAAATAAAGATAAATTTTTTGATAATATAATTTTTATGTTACAGAAAATTACATTAAGAAAATATTTAATAAAATTAAAATTAAAATTTGTAAATAATTATAATATAGAAACTATAGCTTTATTTGATACATGAGCATATTTAAATTATATTAAATCTAGTCTAGTCCCTAAAAGATTTTGGCAAAAAATAAATAAAAATTTATTAACTGCTAATAAATCTAAATTAAATATTCTTGGTAAAACAGAAACCTCAATAATTGATAAAACTTTAGAATTAAAAAATATATTTATTTTAACTAATGAAATATGTCAAATGGTGATCTTAGGAATTTCATTTATGAATCTGATTACACCATATTCTGTAAAAGATGATAAAATAAGTTTTAAAATAAAAGATCAAAAAATTATTTTTTCATTTATAGAAAAACCTAGAAGAAAAAATCTGAATTTACTTAAAGCTCATTCAATATATGAATTACACATAAATAGTTTAATAAAAGCAAAGTCTAAATAATTTTGTAATTTAAAAAATAATTTTTATTTACAAAAAATAAATGTACAATTAAAAACTAAACTTATACAAGATAAAGTTAATAAGTTAAAACTTCAAGTAGAAAATGAATTATGTGTTGATATTCTAAATATATTTTGAAATAGAAAGCAGCATATGGATGAGATAGGCTTTGATAAAAAGTTTATTATAACTAAAGTTAGACCCATTCAAATGGTGCCTAATATGATTGAATTTTTTTTAAAAAAAAAAGTGATTTAGAAAATAAAAAATTAATTACTAAATCTAGAAACTCATAGTCTTGTGCAACATTTTATACCAACAAAGCATTTGAAATAGAAAGAGGCGCCTCCAGATTAGTAATAAATTATAAACCATTAAATAAAGCATTAAAATGGATTAGATATCTTATTCCAAATAAAAAAGATTTATTAGAAATATTATATGAAGGAAATATTTTTAGTAAATTTGATATGAAATTTAGTTTTTGGCAAATTCAGATTAACCCTAAGAATAGGTATAATATTGCATTTACCATCCCATTTAGACAATACGAATGAAATGTTATACTTTTTGGTTTAAAAAATGCACCCTCTGAGTTTCAGAGAGTAATGAATAATATATTTAATCCTTATACTAAATTTTATATAGTATACATTGATGATGTATTAATATATTCTAAAACCTTAGATGATCATTTTAAACACCTAAAACCATTTTTTATGATGGTAAAGATGAATGGTCTAGTACTTAGTAAAACTAAAATGTCATTATTCCAAACTAAGATTAGATTCTTAGGACATTATATAGAACAAAGTATTTTAGAACCTATAAAAAGAAACTTAGCCTTTGGAGATAAGTTTTCTGATCAAATCCTTAATAAAGCCCAACTACAAAGATTTTTAGGATGTTCAAATTATGTTACAAAATTCTATCCAAACTTGAATAAAATTATAAAACTATTACATGATAGGCTTAAGAAAAATCTTGCCCCATGGATTGAAGTCTCATGTGGTTTGTTGACTGGTGGTATTACTGTGGTAATGAAGATAAAATATTATTACAATACGTACTATTAGCCTTTCAGTACTTTAAAGCCCATTTTAATCCAAGCCCATATGAGAAGAAATTTTATATTCTTCTCTTTTCTATGATTTTCTATATACTTTGGATATACCAGTAGTATTTCGATACTGCAATATAATCAGGTACTAATATATCCGTGATAATAAGAAAAACTAAAATCAAATGGTGGACAACCTTTTGCAATTCTACCTATGAGCACATAGTAAAATAGTGGCTACTAAATAGAAACTATGGTGGCTTTGACCTAAAATTGTCTGTCTCTTTTGCAGCCCAAAGAGTCCAAAATATATCCTTTATTATAGCTATAGAAGATTATAAAGCCTTGATGCAATAGATGATTGAATCTCTTCCTTCAATCTCTGAGCCCTTAAAGCCCAGTAAGACTAGCTCTGCTGGATCATCCAATAAAATCTATTCTAAAAATCTAAAGCCCAGTCTAGAAGAAGAAAATCACCTTCCTCTTTTGACTCATCTTCTACATCATCCATGACATCATCTTTCACTGATAAAACTTCTGACTCAGACTCAGATTATTACCCTAGAAATGAAGATTATTGTTATGGTATTTTGTCTCCAATAAAGATAAAAAGCAAAAAAGAAAAATAAAGAAAAAGAAAAAAGAAAAAAGAAAAGAAAAAGAAAAAGAAAAAAGAAAAGAAAAATAAAAAAATCTGACTCTGACATAAGCTCGTCAGAAAATTAAAGACAAAAGGAACCTCATTCATTCAATTTCTATAAAGTTAATAAAATCGATGTCCACTGAAAAAATACTTCATCTACAGTATTTACCAGAGAAAATCTACAGTAAAGTTAGAAGAACTATTCATCTATAGTTTTTCATAGTGAAGTAAATAGTACTCCCCTAATAAGATACTATTCATCTACAGTTTCGAACGCGTGGAAGTATAATATAAAGTAAATAGTAATGATATATTACTATTCATTCACAGTACTAGCATGTAAAAAGAACAGTGTAAAATTAAAGCCCTCTATCTATATAAGGAAGCCCTTTTTGAAGCTTGGGGACACCTTTCAGAACCCTCTCACTTCCAGAAGCTCTGAAGAACTCCAAGCTTTAGTTTTGGTCTCCCTTTTCTATTCACTAAAAATCTTCTTCCATTTTTGTATCCCTTTCCACTGTTGTAAAATTTTCCTATAAGTTATTTATTTGTTTTAAAGTTTGTATTTTATATTTTTAAAATTTTAAATTTGTATAAGTATGTTATGCACCTGTAACTCAATTTGATTTGGTGCATCAGAAATTTATATTTTAAATTTATGTATAAAAGTTTTATTATATAGATCTATTGGTATATCAGATGAAAATTCAGATATAAATTCAAAAGCTAAATCTAAATGGACAGTAGTCTTGTTTGCACTTAAGTGTAATAATTCCACTTACCAAAGATTCTGTATAATTATTTGTATAAGTTTTATTTGTTAAAGCCGGTAGCCTTTAATATTTGATTACTGTTTTCTGTAAAACTTTATTATTATAAATAAATATGCATTTCTTATATATATATTTTTTTGTGTTTATTTAAATCTCTTTAAATATCTGTTTAGATCTAAGAGTGGGGCTTTTGCCTGATTATTTGTTGCTTAGATAATCTCTAGGTTGCTAATTTTTATATACGATCCATTTAAATTTATTGGCATCGTATATTTAAATATACGATCCATATATATATAAAGTCTCCCAAAAATTCCAAAACTTTACCCTATTGACTGTTTGAAATAATTACAGTAATATATGAATAATATGAAATACTAGAATTATTTGATGGCTAATAGGAAAAAGGATGATAAAAAAGCCAAGACCTCCTAAGTCTCAAAAACTTGAAAACATGAAAGAACTAAAAGTAAGTTTTTTTTTTTCAACTCAGTGAGAATATGAATCATATTAAATAAAAAGTGTCTATTTTTGGATTCATAAGGAATTCTTACTACAGAATGTGATTCATATGATCACTTATCATTATCAATAATAATGGTACAAGGAAGATATATAATGAATGTTTGGTCCGAAGGAACGAAATATCATGAATCTCATATCATATTATAGACTGTTAGCCAATATCTTGGCCTAATGAACCTTATCTTGATCTTAGGCAATCAAATTGAATAATACTAACATTTATATTAAGTTGCATTTTACAGGAACTAAATTTTTGGAGAATTATTGTGAAGCCCGACCTGACCAACATCTAGCCCAACCGGACTATGGCTATGAAAATAAAGAAATTTCATCTAGTGAAGATCACGGTCAAATGCGTTCTTAAATTCTCAGAGTACCTTAAGTTTTTCGACAGGACTAACACCAGTATGATCGAACTCAATATATGAAAGTTAGCCATACCGAGCAAGAGTATGACCGTACCGAGCATGACTTACCAAGAATGACTTACCGAGCATGAGTGGACTTGTTATTAATCTGACCATACAGAGCCTGAGCTAAAACCTCAGAATCTCCAGTAGAGCTCACGGTCACTAGTACTCTAAAAATATCAACATACCATGCCTGGTACGATCGAAACATATGCAGTCTAACTAGACCAAGTCAGAGCCAAAAATCTAATAAAGTTCCAGTAGAGTTCACAGTCATCAATACTCCTAAAATCTCAGTATACCAGGATCAGACCGACTGGACCGAACTTGTGCCGACTGGACTATAATAACAAATTTTCAAAATTATAATCGTTACTTATCCGCTCAATTAGTGGATGCCATGTGTACTAGCCGTTAAAGAACTTTTATTAAAAAATTAAAGAGTATGACCAGACCAAATCAAGTTTGACCATGCCGAGCCCTACCCGACCGAACCAAAGACAGTACGACCAAGAGGATGCTCTGAAAAGTGATTAAGTGGGAGACAATAATCAAATATGTTAACACCCATTTCAAATGGTCATATCAAGACTTGAAGACTATAAATACCTCATATTTCTAGAGGATATTGATTGTAATTGCCAAAATTAATAAATATCATTTATTTGCATCAAAATTTCTATTTGTATTCTTTGAGTGTTGGGTATAAGCATTAAACACTATTGTGAATTTGAACGTGAGTTTTGAAGCACTTAAGTTTTAGAGTGAGTCTGAAAAAACTCATATTGAGTTGTGAGGAAATCAATCAAACTTTGTAAAAGTTTGGTGTGAGCTTGCTAAAATACCAGGTTAGGATTGATGTAATATCCTCATTTATGCCCTAGAAGTTTTGCATATTGTAGTAGTTGTTGTTGTTGTTGTTGTTGTTGTTGGGTTAAATTGGGGGAAAGAAGAGTATATGTATATGTGTTTTGGAAATTTAGGGTTTAGAGACAAGTTTATATGTTGTGTATATGATGATATATATAACATATAAATGGGTCAAAGGAAGAGTCAAAGGAAAAGAGATATTTTTGTGTTAAGTGTGTAATTACATATAAGGGCTTATATGAGACAAGAAGTTAGTTATTTGAGTGAGGGCATTTTGGTAATTGCTTGGATAAAATCACTTGGTGGAGATTAAAAGCAAAATTTGACTTGGTGTGTTCATTATTTTCCTTTTTCTTTCAAGAGGTGGCCGGCCATTGAAGAGAAGAGAGAGAGCAAGGAAGGTGTTCTTGATGCTTGGAGCAAATTGAAGAAACAATCAAAGGATTTGACAAGGGATTTGTGGAATTTTTTTTCTTTGTAAGTAAGTAAGTAATCTTTTGTTTTCTTTACTTATTTGGAGGTTGTGTTGGAAGTGAGTTAGGGTTTGGTGATTTTGTGATTTAATGGATTTGAGATGTGTTGTGTTGTGTTCTCAAGTATTAAATTGGTTTTAAGTTAATAGTTTATATAGTTGTTGTTGTTAGAAGTGGTAGATGTTGATTTGGAAGGATGGAGAAGGATGTTGGTTTTAGGGTTTTGAGATGATGTGTGTGCTTAATTGTTATATTAATGTGTTAAGAAGTGTTTCTTGTGATGATTATGTGTTTAGAACATTGTTTATGTTCATTTGAAACATGTTATATGAGGGATATTGTGTTTGAGTACAATTGAGAAAGTGTTGGTTTTAGTTAGATTGTGTTTGTGGGTGACACGGCTAAGTGCATTTAAAGGGACACGGGCGTGTCAATTATTTGAGGAAGCTACTGCCTCTTTTGTTGTTAGTGACACGGGCGTGTTCCATCAAGTGGTTGGGCGTGTTCCATCAAGTGGTTGGGCGTGTCCTACAAATGAATTACATATTGTTTTTTTTACTTTGTTTCTTTTTACATTGTTTTGATTCTTTAAAGGTTCCATTGTTTCTAAACTTACATATGAACATTATAAACATGTTTCAAACACAAGAATGATTTAATCAAATGAATGTGGAAGATCATAAAGCTATGAATCATATCAATTGTGTTTTGCCCTAATTGCATTATTGAGATTTAACAATGTTATTATGCACTTTGAATGGTAATGTGTTTCATGAGTAATGTATATTGAAATGTTGTATCAAAGATGAAATGATAATTCAAATAAGACATGACATGAGACAATGCCATTGTGTTTGGCTATGATGAATGATGCTTTATGAGATCTAATGTGATCATGGATGAGATAAATATACACTTGAATAATGAAGTGTTATATTGTGAAATGAAATGTGAAGCCATTGTTATTGGCTAATGTGATTCAATGGAAATAAATGAGGCATGTTTGCCTAAATGATAATGAGAATTGAGAATGAAATCTAAATGAATTGTGTGGCTAATGTGTTATTCCATTTTCAGAGTTTGTTGTTGGTGGCATGCCTAATAAGAGTAACAATCTCTTGAAGTTAGGTTGGATTGAATCCTTGAAGCCTAATTGAGATTTTACCACCCTTGAAGCTAGGTTGGGTTTTGTTCTTGAAGCCAAGTTGGGTTGAAGCTTAGCATGCTTTGCTCCCCTTGAAGCTTGGTTGAACCTAATCCTTGAAGCCTAGTTGGGTATATGATATTGATAAATGTGATGATAAAACCAAAACATTAACTCTGAAAATTGAATGGCATATTAGTGGATTTTGGGCCCATGCATGTGTTTGCTTAGATGTAAATGTTAAATGGTGAAATGTTTGAATAATGAGATTATGTTTGTCTTTGTTTAGTGTTGACTATGAATGGTTAAATGAACAATAATAAGGTATATGACAAGATATTGAAATGTGACATGCAATGTGAAAGTATGTTGTTAGTTTTGCATATATGATGTTACATGCATGATATGGTTTGAGAAATGACATTGCATTGCACTAAGTCATATCATTTGCATGATTATCTTACTAAGCCCTTGGCTTAGCGCGATAGTGTTTAATCGCGCAGGTGATAGAACTGATAGGATCGAACCCGAGAACTCTTCGAGACCGAGTGAGAGTAGACATTGAAGAGTTGATTTTGGGAGCTTAAAGATCAGAGCTGACTTGCCAATCATGTATATTTCTTTTATATTTTGTAAAGTAATGTTTATAATGTAAATTTGTAAATATTTTATAACTTCCGCTGTGTAATATTTAAATGTATATGTATATCTAATATGTTTTGTTTTATAAGTAAATGACCTATTTTTCTATAATGTATATAATTGAAAGGTTATGGTTTTGTTTAAAATGTTTTGAATGTTAAGGAAACCGTAGCATCCCTATGTTTGGTGCACTTATGCTACATTGTTGTGGTTGTAGTGTGTGTGCATTGGATATGGGGGTGTTACAATTGAGCTTGTAAAAATCTAAGGTTAGTAAAATTCTTAACTTGAAGGTTGAGGAGTAAACGTAGGATTTTTTTTATTTGACTCGCTATAAATTTCTTGTGTTCATTCTTCTCCACTCTACTCATTTTTTTTATTTAGCTTTAATTTAAGTTTCAATTTGCAATCAATTCTTCAAATCAACCAATTTAACCCCCCTCTTAGTTGCTATTTTGGGACAATAATTGATAATCAGAGCCTCAAAATTTTAAAAAATTTAATTGTGAAATTTGATCCATAATGACAGCCACTCCTCCATTTTACATTTTATGGTGATTATTTATTACAATTGTTTTTAAAATATAATTAGTGAAATAAATTAATAGTGAAAAATTGTTGGAAAAAAATTAACGAAGAAGAAAAAATAATAGTTTGTAAATAATATATTTGTCACACCCCCAACTCTCTAAAGCTATGACAGACTTAACTTACTATTAAAAAAAATCATCTTCCATAAAGTTAATATTTCATATTTTTCATATACTGATAACTATGAATCTAATTATAACACCATCATTAATATTAATACTATTATCATTAAATACACCTTTGATATTTTTCACCATAATTAAAAATCAACTCTAAATAAGATCAATTTATAATACTAATATGCTGGCCCAACCTCTTATATATGCCAATGGATCATAATGAAAAGGAATTATACTGGATTATCCTCCAATATCTGAAAATGTTAATAATAAAGGGGGTGAGTCAAACTACTCAGTGAGAAGATAATTATATAACAAAAAGGAAACAAACAAGATTTTTCATATATATATATATATATATATATACTTACCAATATAAGATTCATACAACTTAAGTATCATTCTTGCTTATTATAATGATGCTAATTTAATTCATAATTTTCTCCATAAAATAAAACATACATCTTCATACACTCAAAATATATAGTTCATAGACAACATAAAATCTTAAGTGCAAATAAACATATATTTACTAGCAATCTAAAGGTAAAACATTACATTTTGGGCACAATGTTGATGCATGATAGCACCAAGAGTAAATAATCATGGTTATACACATATGCACAGCTGCCCCAAAAGGTGACTACCTGATATATGCCCCAAAGACTATATGTATACCAAGTGTTGTCCCAAAGACAATATCATAAACATAATCCAGCAATTCTTTAACACCATGTCATCACAAATGTCTCTATTATAAAACATATAATGAGTGTAGTCAGAATATTTATTTAGTTGTATTAATAAATAATCATCATTTTCATAATTCAAATATCAACATACCATTATTTGTTTCCCTTTTAATTATATTCATAGATAATCTTTTATCCTTTCAAATTCCTTTATAAACTTATTTTTATCATAAATAATTTTAGCAGATCATATATATAATTTAATAAAATACCGATATTATATAATTATCCACTCACATTGACTAACAGCTACAAACCGTCTAGTCAAAATTATCACTTCTATAATCTACCACAACAACTGAATCTTTTCCTAAGTAATAATAAAATATTTATTAACTAATGAATGTCTTAGAATTATTAAGTTACTATGAGATATATGACATGAGAAATGTGAATAACAATGATTCCTAAATTCTATTGAAGTTTTTGACGTACATTAAATATTTTTCTAAATAATATAATTATTTAATTCCTTTTCATAGAGAACATTATCTTTTTAACATAATCTAAATAAATTTAGAGATTAATTTATTCGGTTATCTTTTTAAATATAGGCACAATTATTTATTTTAAATTTTCTTATTTTATCATAATAAATTTCAATAGTAATAATAAATATGCTAATTATAACAATAATATTTCTTATAATAATTAATTAATTTAATAATTAATTAATTTAATTTAATTAATAAATAATAATCCTTGTGTTAATAATTAAATGGTTGTCATAAATATAACTTAAATAACCAACTACTAATTTATTTTTTTTTCTAATTAATTAACTAATTCCATACATATATGTATATATATATAAATATAATTAATTAATTCTATAAATTGATAATTATTAACTATAATTAAATGTTAAATTATTGATTGATTAATCTAGATCAATTAGTAAAATAAATAGTCTAATTAAATGATTAACTAATAAAAATAATCTTAATTTAATGCATTAAATAATTATTAATTAATTTTAATATAATACTTAAGTTAATTATTTAATAAATTCATGATCATTATTTATTTATTTACTCTTAAATATAGTTTATTTATCAATTAATTAATCAATTTCCAAAAAATCCATATATATATATATTTAATTCAATAAATCCATATATAATTTGTAACATCCACTTTAAGACTAAAATTAATTAAAATTAATAAAAAATAATTTAAGGGAGAAATATTGAGTTAGAATTGAAAATTTAACAAATATATATGTGAAATATAAAGAAATATACATAACATATAAACTTGATAATAAGAGAGAATAAGGCAAAAATATAAATAGTAAAATAATAAAAATTTAGTAAATATATCTTGTAAAATTAAAATTAATAAACTAATTGGAAAAAAATATTTTTGAATGAAAGATAAAAATTATTATTTTAAAATAAAATAAATAAAAATAAAAATAAAAATAATAAAAGGGATAGTGGAAGATGATAGAAATATTTAATTAATTATTAAATATTAATTAACTAATTAATTAATATTTATATTAATATATAGATATAATTTAAAGAAAGAAAGTCAAAAATAAAAGAATGTCCATCATCTTCTTCTTCTTTCTTGGGCAGCCAAGTTTCTCCATGGACAAAGGGAAAAAAAATTTTCTTTAACAATTCATCAAATTCATCAAGTTTTCAAAAGGAATTAGGAAGTTTTTAAAGGAATTGCTTGATAGAGATAAGAATTCTTTGATTTTATTAGTTTTTTAAGATATATGAATATGTATAATTTAAATTTTTGAAAGAGTATATTATAATTGTTGAATTGGATATGGAAAGTATTCTTTTGATGTGGGAATTATGATTTTTAAGTTAGATGGAAGAAATGATTAAGTTTGGTTTGAGTTTGGGTGAAGAAGGTGATTTAGGGTTATGTGTGATTTGAGATTTCATAATTATGTATTTTAATTATTTGAATGGGTAAGAATGATGTTTATTTGATGCGTAAACAATGATTTATGGTCGAATAATTGATTAGCTTGGGTTAAGTTGAAGTTTGAGTTGGTTAGTAAGGTTTAAGATTATGAAAAAGTGTTTTGTTAAAGAATACTTGTTCAATTGGTTTCATCATTTAAATCATGGTGTTTAATGATTTAAATAATGGAAATGAACTCAAATTGATGATTGGAAATGGATGGAATGAAGAACAAGAATAGAAGTGAATTAAGGCACATTTCAGGGTTTTGAGAGGAATATTTCTAAATTGAGTTTAATTGCTTAAAGTGTCTTAAAATATGATTTTATGGATATATTTGAGCTTAAAACTCAATTTGGAATTGATTGAATTATAGTTCTAATGTTAAAGTACCTTAGGCCTAAGAAAAGGGAAAAATGGTGGAATGTATTTTAATTTATGTTTTATATTATAAACACCTTAAAATGTGATTCTAATGCATGTTATACATTCATATTTTTGTATAGGTGTTGAGTAGTTAGTCATTGCACCAAATTAATAGCGAAGGGTGATAAGGACTTTTAAAGTAAGGTAGAGCTTTGGCTCACTTTTGTGCATTAAAGAGGTATGTACATAATTTGACACTTAATAACATTTGTTGCATTGTTTTTAGTCATAAAACATTGAATATGAAAAATGTGCTAATGATAATGTGTTTGTATGTATGACATTGTTTGATGTAACAATGCTTGCTTTGAATTAATGTTCTATGATATAATTTTAAAAAATAAATAAGAGTGATGATATGTGAAAAATGAGAAAAGTGGAAATTTTGCACTAGGATGTGGAATAAGCTACATTTGTAATGTATGATGAAATGGGGTTGATTATAAGTAGTAGATAATAAAATATGATTGTGTGTTGCCTTATATACGGTCTAATTCCAGAATATTATTGTTGGATAGTATGACGCCTTCGGGGCAAGACACATTGGTGCCACTGATAGCATGACTCCTTCGAGCGAGACACACTGGTGGTACATATGAATGAAATAGCCCAATACAATAATTCTAAAATTAGAATAGTATATATGGTTATATGGGCCCATTGTATGTGTATGAATGATTGGTATGCTAATAAACAATATGTATATATTGCTTGGCATTGAAACATAATGTATGTTATGATATCACATATATAACATCATTCTCTGTTCGTTTTATGCCAAATTATATATTACTGAGCAATATGCTTAGCACGGTTGAAATTTATTATGCAGGTGACATGGTTGACCTGAAAATTCTAGATAGTGCTGCTAGACCACACCAGGTCTAGGTTGTATTGGTCATTTTGGAGATTGCTGCGTTGTCACGGACCAGAGCCATTACATCCCATGTAAATATTTTAAACTTTGTCTTTGACATTTTGTAAAGTATGTATAAATGTGGTCATAATGTAAATTATAAAAATTATT
Source organism: Garcia nutans (assembly GCA_947685225.1). NCBI lineage: Eukaryota > Viridiplantae > Streptophyta > Magnoliopsida > Malpighiales > Euphorbiaceae > Garcia > Garcia nutans. Next base: position 27,891,614 of record CANTUV010000044.1, read on the forward strand.
CTTTTAAGTTAAATGTTAGAAGTTGAAAAATGAGATATATGTATATATTAATATCTAAAAATGTTTGAATATTTTTTTTCTGAAATATTAGTTGATTTGGGCCGTTAGGCCATTTTGGAGAAATGGATGTTTTATAAGGATATTTAGGAGTGTATTTCATTGTTGTTTATGTTAGTTGAAATTTTGGGATTGTTCAAAATACAGACAAAACTCTAACAAATTTTTTTCCAGAAATTTTTAATATACTTTTTATTTGTCTTTTAAGTATGTTATGATTTTAAAATATTTTTATTATGAAAATGGGAATGTTTTTAAGAATGGAACTGACATTCTCATACTGTATATGCGTATTTTATATATACCATTGTATGGATATTATGCATATATATGGCATTAGGGTGTTACATTTATTTTGATATCAGAGCCTAGGTTTGAGGTTCTCGACCTAGGTGAGTTTTTAAGAAGAGAAAACATAATTTTAAATGTGATTTTAACATGTCATACATGTATTTGCATTGGCATTTTATATGGTCCCTAATGTGACTATTCTTTCTATAATTATAGACATAGGTAGATATGGCATCTAGGAGGCACCAGTCTGCTGAGGGGAGTGGTGAGAGTGTAGCTCCAGAAGAGAGTAGAGCTAGAGCTAGTGCTGAGATTACAGGGGAGGAATCTACTTCAGTGCCAGTTACACTAGCTGGATAGGGAGATCCACCAGTCTGTGTTCAGCAGATGGTGGAGCTGCTCCGTTAGGCTTTAGTACAGATACAGCAGCAGCCGCTGCAGCCACCACTATAGACCAGAAAGTATGATAAGCTAAGAAAGTTTGGAGTCATAGATTTCATCGGCACTATTAATCCAGTTGTAGTGGAGCTGTGGTTGGATAAGGTTCAGAGGATATTCATCCAGTTATAAAGCCATTGCAGAAGAGAAGTTTGATTATGCCAAGTCTCTTCTGCAGGGAGATGCTTATAAGTGGCAGAAGATAGTTCTCCATGGGACTGCTGATCCTCCGATGCTGACATATGCCGATTTTCTATGGAAATTTGAGAAGAAGTGTATCCCTAAAGAGTACAAAGATGCTAAGAAGAAGGAATTCCTGGGTTTGAGGGAAGAGATGAAGACGGTGACTAAGTATGAGATAGAGTTCATCCGTCTGAGCAAGTATGCAAGGGAGATCACGACAGATGTAATTGATAGATGCCAGAGATTTGAGGAGGGGTTGAGGCCTTCCATTATGTGTCAGGTGGCTGAAAGTCAATATGAGGACTTTTCATGATTGGTGTCTGTTGCTAGGAATATGGAGAAGGTTCATGAGATTGCAGCTGCAGCAAGAGTAGAGAGTATAGATAGAAGACCACAGTCAGAGGCAGAGCCTTCATCATTGAAGAGAGGTCGAGGGAGTTTCACACAGAGATTAGGCAGAGGCCAAAGGAAGTGTAACATTCCCTGACAATTCTCATTAAAACTATCAGACAATATTACTCGATATACTGTTAGTACTCAAATCAATTCATTTACAAAGTTCTCTTCTAACTAACAAAAATTTTCAAATAATAATACAATCTATATAATACAACACTTACAAGTCCAACATTTATACCAATCTCCAATAATCCAAATTCTAATTATAATCCAGATAACTATCATAAGATTGTCAAATCAAATGAATATATAATACATTACTTATTTGATAATCATTCACTAGAATCTCAAACTTCATCCTCTAAATACATATATTCCTTTCATGTTTGCAAATTTGTAAAATCTCTCAAATAGCCCAAATAAAATACATACATTTCATAACTTCAAAGTACAATATACAGAATATCTCTATATGTACAATAGATAATTTCCTGAGATCCTTAATTTCACTTCTTAACTTTCTTCGATAACCTGATACCTGCGTGTCAGAAAATAATTCTAACACGCTAAGCAAAGCTTAGTGATGCTTATATAAATATATTTTATCACTTAATATTAAAGAAAAATACTGCTGGTAATATAGTAATAACACTTATTTTTAAGAAATATTTCAATATATTAACTAATTTCAATTACAAACCAATATAATATTTTGATTACACAAAATAATAACTTTAACTTTATAAAAGTCGTCATGCTATACTATACTTTTGGTATTGCTACTTTTCTTTTTATGAATCATTTTATTTAAAACTTGCTTTCTCATTTGATAACATTGCTCACAATACGCTTATTTTATTTTTTAATAAGTCTTACTTTTCAATTTTACATATAGGATAATTTCATTCAATCTATAATTTTCAGCACTTAAATTTACTACTATATTTTTGGGCACTTTGTATCTTATACCATTATATACACTTTCAATTATTACCACACTTATAAAGTTATTAATTAATTCAATAAATTGAGCATAACATTTCTATTCCGTGCATTAGAACTTTCACATGTAAATATTAATAAATATATTATCAATCACTTTCACATTGTAACATAGTAAGTCAATTTCAAGTAATTGACTTATATTATTAATTGCATTTCTTTCATTATTCACAACTATCATATTTACATATATTTTTAATTTAGATATCTTCATTAAATATGTCCATACATACTGAACTCAGAACATAGATTTGGATAACAGGTTAGTGTAGCATTTGTAATGCCAAGTCTCAAAAATATATATATATAATGATAATTATGCCCACTGTCACTGATGACAAAATGTGTCCATTAATGGCAAGAGATGCCTACTATCACTATGGCTATCCTTCATTTGGTTAGCCATTCAATCCAAAGCTAGATCTAAAATCAGTATGATTTGGGCAATTCATTAGTTTTGATTAATACTCAATTGTGTATATCATTTCAATGGTACAATACTTTTATCAACATTTAGTACTATATATATTTATCGCATATCCAAAGTTTATCACTCTTTTTCATGCTTTTAACACATATACATGAATTCTGAACACAAGGATAATTTCATTAGCTTTCTAGTTTGTTTTATTTTTTTTAAAAAATGCATCTTTAAATTTGCTTGAAGTTTTATAATTTAGTTTGAAGCATGAACATGTGCAAAATGAAGCATTAATTCACTTTTTGAAGCTAATTTGGGGAAAGGGTATTGACCACGTCCAAGTTATGTTCAATGACTTGGCCATGTCTCTCATCAATGAAAAATGGAAAATTTTGACAGCATGTGACACACCCACTGACTTGACCATGTCACTGCCCATGTCACTAGACACACCCACTGACTGGCCATGTCACTGGCCGTGTCTTTCATCAAAGAAAATAGAAATTTTTGATAGCATGTGACACATCCACTGTTTTGGTCGTGTCACTGCTCGTGTCACTAGATACACCCACTAACTTAGCCATGTCACTGGCCGTGTCTCTCATCAAAGAAAATAAAAATTTTTGACAGCATGTGACACACCCACCGACTTGCCCGTGTCACTAGACACACCCACTAACTTAGCCATTTCACTGCCCGTATCATTAGACATACCCACTGACTTGGCCATGTCACTGGCCGTGTCACTAGACACACCCACTAACTTGGCCATGTCAATGGCAAAATTTATATATTTTTACACACTCAACCATATAAACATAAACATATTCAAGATCTATGATAAAAATGAATCAAAAACTAATTTTTTAATATAAAAAGTGTCTATATCAAATACTCTACTCAAACATTAATTAATCAATCTTTAACCATCACTTATAGCTAAAAACAAAATCAAACCACTCATTTCTTATAAAAATTGATTTAAAAATCATACTCATCACTTATAAGTTCCTTTGAATTTATTTTTCACTCATCAATCCATTTAACCAATACTTTTAAGTAATAATTCATTATAGATGACTCAATCAACCAATTCAAACATTAAATTTATAAAAATTCATATATTTACGAATTATAATACATAAGCACATACCTCCTTCACAATCCCTTTTCTTCACCCTTTTCCTTCTTTTTCTTTGATCACTTGTTGATAATCACACATACTCTAACTAATTCTCTTAAAAAGATTATTGGAAAAGATATATTTTCCCTTGATTCTTTTATGAAAGGAAGAAGAAAATAGAGAAATGGTAATGGTGGAGGAAAATGGCTTGGGAAATGGAAGAAGAAATGAGAAGTTTCCACACACATACACATGTACACACACACACATATATATATATGGTTTAATCAAGTGAGGGAATGCTCATAATAACTATGGTGCACCCTCATTCTTAACCGTTGATTCTAAATCGAGTTTTTGTCCTGTAAAACCGTAAAAAATAATTTCTTCAGTAAATTTTGAGATATACTATTTACTATTCTTTGCTTATAGTATTTATCCACATTACTTTTATCACTATACATTATCAATTATCAATATTAGTTAAAAAGTTTCATGTTTAAAATCTTAAACCATTACAGGAAGCCTGGCAGGGGATCTCTACGGCAGCAGAGGCAAAGACCTTTTGCCTTAATCGCCAATGCACCAACTCTAGTTATGTAGAGATATATTTTACCTACTTATGCTCAGTGTGGACGAGTACATATAGGTGTTTGCTAGAGGACTCATACACTGCCTAGTTGTTTTAGATGCGAGTCACGAGACCACCTTATCAGCGATTGTCCAGAGCCACTTGAGGACAGACAGACTGATACAGTAGCATCTCAACCCAGTATTAGAAGGGGACGTGATGGTAGAGGTAGTGGCAGGGATGGTAGACCAGGCTCAGGTAAGAGAGGATATTCTATAGCGGGGAGTAGATCAGATGATGCAGGGCCATCATAATGAGTATATGTGATGCAGAGGCAGCCATATTCTTCAGCTATCATAGCTGGTATTTTTACTTTTTTGGCACTTTAGTTTATGCATTGATAGACCCTGGGTCAACACTTTTATATATCAGTGCATCCATCCTGTCTGTGAGTGATATGCATTCGGTGTCCCAAGGATTTGACGTATTGGTTACCAATCTTTTAGGGCATAGTGTCATGGTTAGTAGGGTGCGCCGAGATAGTCCAGTTGTTGTTCATGTGAGGAGTTTCTTAGTGACCTGATTGAGTTGTCTTTCAAGGAGTATGATCTGATTTTGGGTCTGGATTGGTTATCTAGACATGAGGCTGTGGTAGACTGTTAGCAAAAATGTGTTACTTTGAAAACATGTGACGAGAGAGACGTAGTGATATTTAGTGAGCAAAGACACTCCGCTAAAGAAATTTCTTCCTCGAAATTTACATGCCATGGCAATAAGCCATTTAATTTATAACTAATCTCAAATCTCACATAAAATCAATTATTTTATTAATTTACATAACTTTTATTTATGTTTGATATCAATCAATGTAACATTTTCAAAATAATCTTATTATATAACTGCAGAAAATTCAGGTCTACACACTTACACTATTCAAGTTCAATTCAGTAATTTTCTTTAATTCTCTTTAGATTTTTTAAATATAATTTGTGTTATTACATTCCACTGTTATAGATATATATATTTCTTTCTTTCTCTCATATACTGAATTTTAAATCCTAGTTTTGGATAGCGGGTCACCGATAGCAAGTAAATGCCCACTATACAAATATGGCCAAAGGCCCACTATGGCATGAATGTCCACTGTATATGATGACACAGAGTGTCCACTGAGAGAAAGGGACCCAATGTTCTCTATGACGTAAAGCATATAATGATGGCATAGATGCCAATATCACTGGGACATATATATATATATATAAAAATATCCTCTATGGCACAAAGTGCGCACTTTTAATATGGGACATAAGTGTCCTCTATGGCACAGAGTGCCCACTTCCAATATGGTATAAAATGCCCACTATCACTTTGAACATTTACCCTTTAGCTAATCTCTAGATTTAACATCAGTATAATCGATTAATACATTTATTTCATTATTACAAATTATTGTCAATTATAATATCTTTTCTTAACATATTAAGAATTTACAACTATTCTTTCACTTTAAGAGTATATGTACATATATAATGTATTCACTATGTTTAATACACACACTCACATAAATATATATATTTCTAACTTGATCCACAATACATCATTTCACTAGAAGGGTTAAACTACCTTCAAATCTCACTACATTCTTTTCTTTTTACATTATCAATTCCTTTCTTTCTATTGTAATCAATTAATATCAGTTAACTCTTTAACGCTTCTATATATAATCTATAACTTATATTTAATAACCAAATAATATTACTATCACGTATTTTAAAAGTACACAATATGTAAATCTCATATTCTTACTTTCATTACTCAATCAATTCGTATAAACACCTCTTTGTTTTCTTTATCTTGCTCTTCAAACTTTGTAAAATCATCAATGATTCATCAATATATCATTCTTCTAACCTTGCTTCAGAAATTATCTTATTTCTTCATGAATAATGTGAAATCCACTAATCATTTGTAATCATTTTTTTATCTCTTCTCTAATCTTACACTTATTTCAAATATCCAATTACATTTATCCATATTTTTCTCAAGTTTTCTTCACATATAAGTTTCATCATTTATTGGATTGATTTCCTTTCAATCTTATAAGCAATCTTTCATCAATTATAACTATTTTCAAGATGTATTCAATAATTCACTACTAATTTCACTCATAAAACCTACTTTGTGAAGGTATAAGAAGGTAGAAATATGTATGTCCATAGGAATGATCATGTGTCTCACTGTTGGGATTTTTTTCTCAGAATTTGAAGAATAGAAATTTGCACAAGCATACGCATAACTATACAAATGATCATGCATATCTCTACTAGAATTTCATTTCATGATTTAATTAATAACTTATCAATAATTCAACTCAAACAAATTGAGGAAACAGGATCCAACTCTTCATAGCACAATCAAATTTAAATCCAAACTTTCATAACCCTAAAATCTTTCAAAACCTTATTTTCTTCCACAACTTATATCAAGTCATAAATGATTCAATGATGGATTTAATCATTGTTTTAGTTAATAATCAATAAATACACATTTACATATTATAAGAATAACTTTACTATCATAGAAGTAAAGTTTTATACTCATATTTTTCACAATTATTCAATATACAATATCTTTTACTAGTAATGGTGTTTTATCAATTCACAAATCTCTTTTCAAAATAAAAATAAAAATCAATTCAATAAATAGCAAAATAAGTATTATATAAGCACTAATCTCTTTAAAAATATTCTTCCATCACTTTTCCTTTCAATATTTTGTTTTGATGATGTTTTAGAAGACAATAGAAGACACTAGAAATCTTTAAATAGGTTTTAGGATTTTTATCCAATATACTTACTTGTACAATATTTTCGATGCATTCACTTTTTTTTAATTAACTATCACTTCAATTCTTAACACCAAATATTATAAAAAATAATTACTTTAGACACTTTTAAAACCTCATTATCCATATTTCACATCTAAATTATAGCTCGAATTCTTTTCGAGCTATAAGGGTAATTTCATAATTTCTTACCTCTTCGAAATCTTTTCTAAAAATACAAATATTATCCATACTCGGATTTAATGTTACTCTTATTAAGGTCTATTTAACCTTATCACTATCAGTTCCAAATGCTCAAGCAACACATAATATCATAATCAATCCAATTTACACTCATATATTCACTTAATGCAGAAAATCAGTACTTAAAATTTTAGAGCATGACAATTCTCATTCTCATAAAAAATTTAATTCTCGAAATTTATCTATCTGTCATAATTCATTCCTCATATTCCAACAAATTATTATACTTTCACTGTAGTACTTTGATATATCTCTTTAACTACTCATATCTTGTTTTCTTTTGACATCCTTCTTTTTCACAAATAGGTCTAGTGCACTCTAAACAATACATTATGAATTCTCAATCAATTCTTAGAAAATATTCTACTACCATAAACCTATGAAATATCAATTATATAAAAAATATACCCACTTATTCAATTCACATAACTTAGACAATTGTATTTCACTTCTCCCACAACTCCACATGCCAGAAACACCTAAACCACAGTCTGATACCACTAAATGTAACATTCTCTGGCAATTCGCATTAGAACTATCAGACAATGCTACTCGATATACTGTCAGTACTCAAATCAATTCATTTACAAAGTTCACTTCTAACTAACAAAATTTTTTAAATAATAATACAATCTATATAATACAAAACTTATAAGTCCAACATTTAGACCAATCTCCAATAATCCAAATACTAATTATAATCTAGATAACTATCATAAGTTTGTCAAATCAAATGAATATATAATACATTCCTTTATTTGATAATCATTCACTAGAATCTCAAAGTTCATCCTCTAAATACATATATTCCTTTCATGTTTACAAATTTGTACAATCTCTCAAATAGTTAAAATAAATCGCATACATACATTTCATAACTTTAAAGTACAATATACAAAAGATCTCTATATGTACTTGTGAGCGGGGATTTTCGCCCCCACTCCCGGTGGAATGGTTCTTGCGACTTTAGCACTGTTTAGGCTCGGGGCCTTAGAGAACACAGACTTAAGTGTGGAGAAAATGGAGTTGCCACCCAGATGGGCCAGGAAAAAAAAAGGGTGGATGACTCGATTCCTAAGGAATCCCCAATCCCCTAATGGGTTCGAAAAGTTGGGTATGTGTGGGGAAGGTGAGAAATGGCCCAGCACCCCCACAACGCCTGGTTCATTAGAACCGACCTCCTTTACAGGTTTTAATATTATAAAATTCTTAAATATAACAATATTATCCATATTACACACAACAATTGAAATAAAGCATAGTTATATTAAAATCAAAATAATGTCCAAGCAAAACAAATAAATGGACACCCATCCGAGGATGGAAACATGTCCTTACATCATTCGTCTAAACTAATAGGATACCCACCAAAAGGCAGAAACATGTCCTTTTCATTGGTCTAAAATATAAAAGCAATTTAAATTATATAGAACTTAATTAATGAGGTACCCACAAAGTGGAAACATACCTCTTACAACATTTGGAAATCCAAAATAAATCGATAAAAGTAAATAACTATTCATCATAAATAAATCATTCATCCAAGATATTAAACATCAATTAAAATATTTAATAAACATTCATCCATGATAAATTAAATAAATCAAGCATTGAAAATAAATCAAAGCATATAATGAACTACATAATAAATAAAGCAAGTAAAGATATAAATTGAGGTTTACTGTTTATATTTAAAATTCTTTAATTAATATTTTGGGTTTTGAAATTTTAGTATTGTTATTTTTATTTGTTTAACATACTGTAAAGGTTTTGGAAAATTGGAATGAATTAGGTTTTCATGAATCAAATTAGGATTTAGGGGTAACATTATGAAATGAGGGTTTTAGAATATTAAAACATTAGGTTTTTAACTCTTGGTTACTAGATTGTTGTTTTGGGTTTACTGTATTGAGTTTTAATATTTAAGTTTATAAGGTTTTAAGATTTTAAGGATTAGGGTTTAGGAAAAGCTAGGGTTTACAGTTTTGAGGGAATTAGGGTTTAAGAAAACTTAGGGTTTAGATTAACTGGTTTGGGGGTTTACTGTTTTGCTTTTGGAATTGAAGAAAATAGTTTAGTTTTATAAAGTAATTATGATTTTTTAGAAACTGTAAAGTGAGTTTAGAGTTTGGATATTTAACAAAATATTTGAAAATTTTGGAAAAAAAGTGAGGAAAATAGTTTAGGGTTTTTAAAAGCTTTTGGAAATAAGAAAAACGATTTAAGATTTTTGGAAACAAAAGAATATTTTTTAGGGTTTTTGGAAATAGAAGGAATGATTTAAGGTTCTAAGCTTTTAAAGAAACAAAAAAGTGTTTTGAGGGTTCTTAAGTTTTAGAAGAAACAGAAAAGTATTTTTAGGGTTTTTAAGGTTTAGAAGAACAGAAAAGTATTTTTAGGGTTTTTTGAGGTTTAGAAGAAACAGAAAAGATCATTTATGTCATTGAAACAAAGATCAACGTTACTATATATTTATAGATCAAGGTTTTGTGTGTATAATCTTATGAATAAAAAAAACAAAGCTACTATAAGAAAATAAAAATAAATTAGAGATTCAAACCTTCGTACGTCGGTTCCACCAAAAATTACTTCTTGGATGAACAGAGACTAAGGCAAGATTGCTGCCTTTGATAAATTGTTGAATTGCTTGCTTCTTGCTCTTTTCAAAATCCAAAGTCCTAAATTCAAAGTTCTAGTCCTCCTAGTCCAATCGTTCCTCTTGTTAATCCTTTTTTTAAAGTCCAGTCTGATCCTCTTCACTTTCAAGTCCCCCCCCCTTTTCTGTGTCTTTTTAGTGTTATTTATAGGAAATTTTGGAAGCTTAATTCTAATTGTTTAAGGAAATTATCATTAATTAGGAAAAGAAAACCGAAACCAAATAAAATTTGGTTTCGAAAAAAATTACGTTGAAAAAATTTCGCTAGCGAAAACTGTGAAGGGCTGCGAGCTTGCGAGCGATGGAGTGGAAAATTGTGGGTGAAGCCATTTCGCCCGCAGGAGGTTCCTACAGGCGAAATGGCCCAAGGCCATTTCGTCCAATGGCTTTCGGCGATGAATTTTTCCGTCGCCGATTTTTATTTTTATTTTATTTATTTATTTATTATTATTTTGTATTGCTATAATTATAAAAAATAAATACTAAAACAAATATTATTTAATTAAGATAACACAAAAATTATTTTGGACTAAATAAAATATATTGGACTGGGTCAAAAATTAAGGGTCTACAGTTTGCCCCCTGCTTGAACGATCTGAGACTTTAGTAAAAGAGAGTGAAAAGCAATAAGACTTAATTTTTCCTAGATGGTTGAGGTTTTGGGTTCTGGACTCGGTTCGAGTTTTAAACTCAAGGATAATTTTAAGTTCTGGACCTAAGGGTAATTTTGGGTTCTGGACCCGAAACTAGATTTGGATACTCAATCCTAAACTGGACTTGGATACTTGATCCTAACTGGATTTGGATACTCGATCCTAAATTGGATTGCCAACTAGATTTGGATACTCGATCCTAAATTGGATTGGGATACTCGATCCTAATTGGATTTGGATACTCGATCTTAAATTGGATTTGGATACTCAATCCTAAATTGGATTGGGATACTCGATCCTAAACTGGATTTAATTTGGGTACTTAGACCCATAATTGGGTACTTGGACCCGAGATTGATTTGATTTGGGTACTTGGATCTGAGATTGGGTACTTGGACCCGAGACTGATTTGATTTGGGTACTTGGACCCGAGACTAGATTGAATTTGGGTACTTAGACTCGGGATTGGATTGAATTTGGGTACTTGGACCCGAGATAGATTTGATTTGGGTACTTGGACCTGAGACTAAATTTGATTTGGATACTTGGACCCGAGATTGGGTACTTGGACTTGAGACTAAATTAGATTTGGTACTTAGACCCAAAATTGAATTTAATTTGGATACTTGGACCCGAGATTGGGTACTTAGACTCTAGACTGAGTTTGACTAACCTTTTATCAATTAAGAAGTCTGATTGCTCCGGCTGTTCTATGCATTATGGTTCTTCACCCTCAAAATGGATCTTCATCCTTGGACCTTGGATCTTCGTCCTTTGAGATTGGGTCTTCACCCTTGAAAAATTGGATCTTCATCCTTTGGACATCGGGTCTTTACCCTTGAAAATGGATCTTCATCCTTGGGTCTTTGGGTCTTCACCCTCGTAAATGTATCTTCATCCTTGGAGATCGAGTCTTCACCCTTGAAAAATTGATCTTCATCCTTTGAGATCGGGTCTTCTCCCTTAAAAATGGATCTTCATCCTTTGAGATCGGGTCTTCACCCTTGAAAATGGATCTTTATCCATTGGAGATTAGGTCTTTGCCCTTGAAACATGGATCTTTATCCATTGGAGATTGGGTCTTTACCCTGGCTTCAGCTCTTTTAGCTCGACTGATCTTTTATCTTTTGCATCTTCATTTTTTTGAGAATTCTAATTTTCTTTTTTTTCATTCTTTTTTTTGTTCTTCCTTTGCACTTTTTCAAAAAATTTAGCCCTTTTTAGCTAGCCTTCATATACTCTCCTTGCCCCCATGCTTGGTAAAATATTAGAAGTGAGTCTCAAAATGTTTTGTTTATAAACTCAAAAAAATTGAAAAGGAGAAACTTTGCCCCCTGTGTAGGCCCAAACCCATGATTTTTTCATGTGGGCTCTGATTGATGTTTTTGTTGTCTAGTTCTTTGCACAAGCATGCATTTCTTCTCTTTGCAAAATTACTGAAACTTTCTCAAGCAATGGGCCTTCTATGCCCCCCTAATTTGATATCTTCTTTTGATTGTTTACTTCACAGGGTGTTTGCTGTTCACTTTGATAAAGAATAGACAATACAAGACAAGAAAGTGCGATGTGATATGCTCATGTATGCATGATATGCATGAATGATACTTACAGTCATTCCATCGACTCACATACCGAGGTGATCAGCAGAAGTGTTCTCATTGGTTTCTTTTTGACACTCGTTCAGGTCTTGCATTGGAATGATCGAAAGCTTTGCATTTATGGCTTTTATCTTCAAGATGTTGAGAATATGAGTGGTGGAGACCCTAAGCAACAGAGTCAAGGATACATCCATTTCAAACTATGTTTCAGCATGCCAGTTGGTAGCTTCTTCTTGACCTTGCCAATAATCATTTACTTTGCCTAATGTGTCTTTCGAGATTCGACAGTTCAACATACTCCCCTTAACTTGAAGGCTTTGTATGACAAAAATATTTTTTATTTTTGATTTTGAAATCAAATGTTGGCTTTGCCAAATCAATGTCAATGTAACTCAGGACTTGATTTTTCAAAATTAACATATCTATAACATGACAACCCTAGTTATCGTACCAAACTCGAGAATCATTTCTATTTAAGCAAGAATTGTTGTACTTCAGATAGGCACATACACATTACTTGGCCAAAAGTCTCATTGAGTTTAAATATTGTCTATCTCATATGCATACTTATCCAAACTATCTCCACTAATAGACTCTACCTACCAAGAGAGATCAACAGGTCTTTAATAGGCTTGAAATGGGGTCTATAAGGAACATGGGTTAAATGAAGGCCATTTGTAAGTTGGAGCCGATGTAACACAATGGACAAACCTTCACACTACAAATTTCTTGTTTGAACTTTAGGCAGCTGGGAGCAATCTTGCTAGACTCTAAATTCTTTCAATCTTCTTGGCATTAATCTAGATCTTGATTAGGACAGTTTTTACCCTTGCAAAAAGTTTGGTACCCAAATTCTCTTCTTTTCTTCTTCTCCCTTTTCTTTCCTTTTAATTTTCTTACTCTTCCCTTTCTTTGAGCATTTTATCATTTTTTTCCTTCTTTCTTGTAGGACTGTCAGGTACAAAACTTTCAAGAACTGGATGGTCTTTCTCCTTTTTCTCTGATTGTGATTGAATCTTTGGTTGGGTTGGACCAATTCAAGTCAAAATGTCCTTATAAACCAAATGGAAGCCTTTTGCTGCTTTAGATAAAAGAGAACTCAGTTGGCTTTCTGAACCACCTGTTTAGGTTTTATTTTTCTTTTATTTTTCTTGTTTTTTTTGTTTTTGTTTTTGTTTTTTTTTTCTTCTTATTTTTTCTTTTCTTTTCTTTTCTTTTGTTTTTTTTCTTTTGTTTTTCTTTTGTTTTTCTTCTCTTTTTTTTGTTTGGTTCTAGCTCTAAAAGAGTTGTCTTGTTTGTATTAACTTGGGCTTCTAATAATAGATGAGGGGAGTAACATAAATCTTCTTTAACAGGGATAAATCATTTGTTACTCTGATATTGTCTTGATATATTGGAGATATTAAGTGAACTTCAACTATCCTTATGGTCTTGAAAACTTCAACTACCCTTATGGTCTTGAGAACTTCAACTATCTTCAAGGTCTTGAGAACTTCAACTATTCTCATGATCTTGATTAATCATTGCTTTCTTTGATCTTCTTGCCTCTTCATCTTAGTGATCATAAGACTTGTCAAAAGTATCACAATAACTCAGGGTAGGTTATTGGGGTCTGTAAGCCAATGAAAAGAAAGCTAAAATTTTATGAAGACTCAAAAGGACAACTAGGGATTGATATTTAATTGGGTGGATACTAGCTGTTGGCTAACCAAACAATGCCTAGATCATTTCTCAAAGCTTGTTCTAAGACTAACTATGACCTAGACACAGGTAATTACGCAGGAGTCCTCTCTAAGTAAGCATACATAACTCAATGCCATAGAGTAATTCCCTCAACTAGTAAAGTCATTCGAGTCATGATGCCTAGATATATTAATTCATGAATCATCAAGCTAGATTCCTCATTGATTGAGCACCAAAATGAACAAAGACCAAAATTTTTTTTGATGAAAGTAATTTATTCAAACAACTTTAAATTTGAAAAAAAACATAATTGTTCCAATTAAATATTAAAGAAAGCAAAATAAATAAAGCAACACTCCAAGCTAAGGGAAGTTCGTTGAGTTGGAGTCGAAGATACTTTATTTATTTAGACATCTTAAGGGCAAGGATTTTTTCCATCATCAAGGATCATTGCTTCATCATCTACAGTTAGTCCAAGCTTGCTTAGTAGCATATCATCTTTAGCAGCTTCTCTATCCATATCATGACAAGGTGACAAGATAAAACTCTTCATGAAGGTTGTAAGTGATGGTGCCCTTCCAAATTTAGGCAGAGGATTATTCTTATTATTGGGCTTATCAGACTCAGGCAGCTTTCCACTATCAATCAAATCTTGGATTTTATGCCTTAATCGAACACATTTATCTGTCTCATGCCCTTGCATTTGATGAAATTGATAGAAAATCTTGGCATCAAAATTTGGTGGTAGAGGCTTATGTAGAGGCCGAGGTGCCAATGGTTGTAGCAAATCCGTTTTCATTAGATTTTCTAACATCTTTGACAAAGGCTCCCTTAAGTTTGAAAATTTACGCTCCTTTGTTGGCTCAGTTGTTGCATTTTTTTTAACACCTCCTCTTTCCCTTTGACTTTGCCCACTAGGGTGATAGCCGCTCTTATTGCTTCACTTAGATAGCACATGGTTCGGATGGTCTTGTAGAATAGGGATTGATCTCTCATTTTTCATTCGATCTCTATCAGTAGACATGTTCCTTGTTAATGTTGCCTTTTCCTTCTTTCTTATGTCAATAGGAGATGCCTCATTAGCATTGTTGATGATCTTTAGAATTTGAATCAACTGGGTCCTTATAATTTCAACCAATTGATCTCGTAGCTCGGCCATCCTAGCTTTGACAACTTCATCAACTATATCCCTTAGCTCGTTTGCATCCATCCTTGAAATGTTGTAGGTGGTGTCGTTGTATGCTCTTGAATTGTCATACTCTAGGTCTGTGAGCCAGAGAGGATCAAGGATATGATGCCAATGTATGTATGTATGCATGTATGCACGAACAATTAACAAACAAGGACAAATAGGGCGTTCCTTTCAACCTTATAGCATCCATACACGAATGGCGAGTCTCTTTTCCTATGTATATGGTTAACAAAATACCAACATAAGGTATCTTGTTTTTGAATATTTTCCTCGGATGTTTCAACCAATAGTTATATTTTTGAAAATGAAAATCAGTTCATAATAATTCTCATTAATTAGGTTTTAATCCATTCAACCAACTATAGTAGCTTTTATGCTATATTGGATTAAAACTAAATTAAGAGGTTTATTATAAATAGATTTCTCACTTAAAAAAGTAACTAATGATTCATGCCAAAAATAAGTCCATGATTAATTATTTCTTAGTATAAACTAGGCTCACAATTGACTTTTGGTATTTCGTAATTGACCTAAATAATTTGCAAGCTCTTTGTAAGAAAAGGTTGGATGAAAATAATTTTATTTCTAAGCCCATTGTAAAAAGATTTTAGGAAAAATGGATTTTGGGCTATGCAATTGGGTTATGAGCAAAAGAATTTTTAACTTGTTTTGGAAAAATTTTATGTCCAAAGACCATCTTGAAAAGTTTTGAAAATAGCTTTGGTCTTTTAGATTTTAAAGAAAAATTTATTTTGAGCTTACAATACACTTAGGTCATACTAGAAAAATAACAAACCAAATAAGCCATGATTTAAGCTAAGATAAATTAACCATAGTCAAACAACATGCATTTGGGGTAAAAACCTATGGAAAGTAACTAGGCTAATTACATGAGCTTTAGTTTTTGGGTTAAAAGGCTTAGGTTCCCATAGAAAGTATATACCAAATGGTACGAGGCTATGAGTGGTTATGCCATGCTCGATCTCCATACCTTGAGTGAAAGTATGGTATCCCTTACATAACACAACATAGGTAACACGGGCGTCCTAACTCACGCACACAATGCAATCTAATATGATGCAATGGATAATATTATTACAATAAAGAATAGAATAATATAAAGACCAACGGAATTAACTTCTCTTATCCCCAGTGGAGTCGCCACTGTGAGCGGGGATTTTCGCCCCCACTCCCTGTGAAATGGTTCTTGCGACTTCGGTACTGTTTAGGCTCGGGGCCTTAGAGAACACGGACCTAAGTCCGGAGAAAATGGAGTCACCACCCTGACGGGCCGAGAAAAAAAAAAGGGTGGATGACTCGATTCCTAAGGAATTTCCAACCCCTTAATAGGCTCGGAAAGTTGGGTACATGTGGGGAAGGTGAAAATGGCCCAGCACCCCCACAACGCCCGGTTCATTGGAACCGGCCTCCTTTACAGGTCATAATATTATAAAATTCTTAAATATAACAATATTATCCATATTACATGCAATAATTAAAATAAAGCATCATTATATTTAAATCAAAGCAATGTCTAAGCAAAGCAAATAAATGGACACCCATCTGAAGATGGAAACATGTCCTTACATCGTTCATGTCTAAACTAATAGGATACCCACCAAAAGGTAGAAACATGTCCTTTACATTGGTCTAAAATATAAAAGAAATTAAAATTACATAGAAATTAATTAATGAGGTACCTACAAAGTGGAAACATACCTCTTACAACATTTGAAAATCAAAATAAATCAATAAAAGTAAATAACCATTCATCATAAATAAGTCATTCATCAAAGATATTAAACATCAATCAAAATAATAAACATTAATCCATGATAAATTAAATAAATCAAGCAATGAAATTAAATAAATCAACCATCAAAGCATATAATAAACTACATAATCAAATCTAAAAATAAAGGAAGTAAAGATACAAATTGAGGTTTACTGTTTCTATTTAAAGTTCTTTAATTAATATTTAGGGTTTTGAAATCTTAAAATATTGTTATTTGTTTAAGCTACTGTAAGTTTTAAGAAAATTGAAATGGATTAGGGTTTTATAATTTAAGAAATTAGTAAGGTTCTTTGATTGATCAAATTAGGGCTTGAGGGGTACAATTATGAAGTTATGGTTTTGACATTTTAAGATATTAGGTTTATAATTCATGTAAAATGGATTGTTATTTTAGTTTTATTAGATTATGGCTTTAGGGTTTAAATTAGTTTGGGGTTTTAAATTCAATGAATCAGGGTTTAGGAAAATTTAGGGTTTACTGTTTTGGTTTTGAGAGAATTAGGATTTTTGGTGTTTCGAAAAATATGTTTGGTTTTAGGATTTGAGAAAACAATTTAGAGTTTTATAAAAGTAATTGTGATTTTTAGAAACTGTAAAGTAAGTTAGAGTTTGGAGATTTAACAAAACATTTGGAAATTTTAGAAAAAAGTTAGAGGAAAACAGTTTAGGGTTTGTTAAAGTTTTTGGAAATAGAGGATCTTGATATTTTAGAATTTGATAGGGACTTTGGTGTTTTGAATTTTGGAAATAGATTTTATAAATTTAGGTTCGGAATTTAGAAAAAATTTTAGGGTTTTGGAAAATTAAGAAAACAATTAGGGTTTTGGGAATTAATAAAACGATTTAAGGTTTTGGAAAATTGGAAAACAGATTAAGGTTTTGGGAATTAATAAAACGATTTAAGGTTTTGGAAAATTGAAAAGCAGATTAGGGTTTTGGAAATTAATAAAACAATTTAAGGTTTTGAAAAATTGGAAAGCATATTACGATTTATAAATTTATACTATTGAATCAAAGTGATAAAAAAACGAAAAACAGTAAGAACAAAAAAAAATGATATAACAATTGAATGTTTAAACAAATTCAAGATTAAGACACAAAACCTGCGTTGAAGGTTCCTCCAAATTATTTTCTAGATGAACAATAACAAAAGCAGTATTGCTGCCTTTGATGGATTGATTATTTGATGAGTGTTTGTTGTTGCCACCTTCTTTTCTTTTTTCTCTCAATTGCCGCTCTTTGCCTTTCCTTTTTTTTTCTCCCTCCTCCTAATGTTCTTGTTTTAATGTGGTATTTATAGAAAAATAAAGAGTCATAATCCTATTTTAATAAGAAAATATGAATTGTTTAGGAAAAATTAGAAAACTGGGTAAAACAAGGTTTGGTCAAAAAATCGGTAGCGCGCGGGCTGTCGGGCCCGTGGGCTGTGCTGGCAGAAATTGCGCTGGCAAAAATGGGCGCAGCGGGCCAATTCGTCCCCATATGCCATCTGCGGTGAATTGGGACAGCCCAATTCGCCCCCATATGCCATCTGCGGTGAATTGGGCTACCGCGTGCCAGAGTGGCAGCGCTGCCGCGCGACGCTCGTCGATCCGTCCGATTTTCTATTTTTTTATTTTTTATATTTTTTATTTTTATTAAAAATAACTATAAAACATTATTAGTAATTAAAATATTATTAAAATAAATAAAATACCACAAAAATTATTTTAGACTATCGGATTTGAATGGGTCAAAAATTAAGGGTCTACAGTACTATAGATAATTTTTTGAGATCCTTAATTTCACTTCTTAACTTGCTTCGATGACCTGATACCTGCGTGTCAGAAAATAATTCTAACACACTAAGCAAAGCTTAGTGTTTGTTGTATAAACATATTTTGTCACTTAATATTAAAGAAAACTTAATATTAAAGAAAAATAATTATGGTAATATAGTAATAACACTTAGTTTTAAGAAATATTTCAATATATTAACTATTTTCAATTACAAACCAACATAATATTTTGATTATATAGAATAATAACTTTAACTTTATAAAAGTTGTCATGCTATACTATACTTTCGATATTGTAACTTTTCTCTTTATGAATCATTTTATTTAAAACTTGCTTTCGCATTTGATAACATTGCTCACAATACGCTTATTTTGTTTTCTAATAAGTCTTACTTTTCAATTTCACATATAGGATAATTTCATTCAATCTATAATTTTCAGCACTTAAATTTAGTACTATATTTTTGGGGCACTTTGTATCTTATACCGTTATATACACTTTCAATTATTACCACACTTATAAAGTTATTAATTAATTCAATAACTTGAGCATAAGATTTCTATTCCGTGTATTAGAACTTTCACTTGTAAATATTAATATATATATTACCAATCACTTTCAAATTGTAACACAGTAAGTTAATTTCAAGTAATTGACTTATATTATTATTTACATTTCTTTCATTATTCACAACTATCATATTCACATATATTTTCAATTTAGATATCTTCATTAAATATGACCATACATACTGAACTCAGATCATAGGTTTGGATAACAGGTTAGTATAGTATTTGTAATGCCAAGTCTCAAGAATATATATATAATGTCAATTATGCCCACTGTCACTAATGACACAATGTGTCCATTAATGGCAAGAGATGCCCACTATCACTATGGCTATTCTTCCTTTGGTTAACCATTCAATCCAAAGCTAGATCTAAAATCAGTATGATTTGGGCAATTTATTAGTTTTGATTAACACTAAATTGTGTATATCATTTCAATGGTACAATACTTTTATCAACATTTAGTACTATATATATTTATCACATATCCAAAGTTTATCACTCTTTTCCATGATTTTAACACATATACATGAATTCTGAACATAAGGATAATTTTATTAGCTTTCTAGTTTGTTTTATTTTTTTTAAAAAAAAGAATGTGTGTTTAAGTTTGCTTGCAGTTTTATAATTTAGTTTGAAGCATGAACATGTACAAAATGAAGCTTTAATTCACTTGTTGAAGCCAATTTGGGGGGAAGGGTATTGAACAAGGCCAATTTATGTTCAATGACTTGACCATGTCTCTCATCAATGAAAAATGTAAAATTTTGACAATATGTGACACACCCATTGACTTGGTCGTGTCACTGCTCGTGTCACTAGACGCACCCACTGACTTGGCTATGTCACTGCCTGTGACACTAGACACACCCACTGACTTGGCCATGTCACTGGCCGTGTCTTTCATCAAAGAAAATAGAAATTTTTAACAGCATGTGACACACCCACTGTCTTAGCCGTGTCACTAGACACACCCACTGACTTGGCCATGTCACTGGCCGTGTCTCTCATCAAAGAAAAAAATATTTTGACAGCATGTGACACACCTACTAACTTGGCCATGTCATTGCCCGTGTCACTAGACACACCCACTAATTTGGCCATGTCACTAGACACACCCACTGACTTGGCCATGTCACTGGCAAAAATTACATATTTTTACACACTCAACCATATAAACATAAATATATTCAAATCTATGATAAAAATAAATCAAAAACTAATTTTTTAACATAAAAAGAGTCTATATCAAATACTCTACTCAAACATCAATTAAACAATCTTTAACCATCACTTATAGCTAAAAACAACATCAAACCACTCATTTCTTAAAAAGATTGAATTAAAAATCATACTCATCACTTATAAGTTCCTTTGAATTTATTTTTCACTCATCAATCCATTTAACCAATACTTTTAAGTAATAATTCATTATAGATGACTCAATCAACCAATTTAAATATTAAATTCATAAAAAGTCATATATTTACAAATTATAATACATAAGCACATACCTCCTTCACAATCCCTCTTCTTCTCCCTTTTCCTTCTTTTTCTTTGATCACTTGTTGATAATCTCACCTACTCTAACTAATTCTCTTAAAAAGATTATTGGAAAAGATATATTTTTCCTTGATTCTTTTATGAAAGGAAGAAGAAAATAGAGAAATGGTAATGGTGGAGGAAAATGGCGTGGGAGATGGAAGAAGAAATGAGAAGTTTTCACACACATACACATGTAAACACACACACAATTATATATGGTTTAATCAAGTGAGGGAATGCTCATAATAACTATGGTGCACCCTCATTCTTAACCGTTGATTCTAAATCGAGTTTTTGTCCTGTAAAACCATAAAAAATAATTTCTTCAGTAAATTT
Organism: Garcia nutans; assembly: GCA_947685225.1. Taxonomy (NCBI): domain Eukaryota; kingdom Viridiplantae; phylum Streptophyta; class Magnoliopsida; order Malpighiales; family Euphorbiaceae; genus Garcia; species Garcia nutans. The sequence goes on from CANTUV010000044.1 coordinate 27,912,993, forward strand.
TGAGATATACTATTTACTATTCTTTGCTTATAGTATTTATCCACATTACTTTTATCACTTTACATTATCAATTATCAATATTAGTTAAAAAGTTTCATGTTTAAAATCTTAACCATTACAGGAAGCCTGGCAGGGGATCTCTACGGCAGCAGAGGCAAAGACCTTTTGCCTCAATCGCCAGTGCACCAACTCTAGTTATGTAGAGATCTATTTTACCTACTTATGCTCAGTGTGGACGAGTACATATAGGTGTTTACTAGAGGACTCATACACTGCCTAGTTGTTTTAGATGCGAGTCATGAGACCACCTTATCAGTGATTGTCCAGAGCCACTTGAGACAGACAGACTGATACAGTAGCATCTCAACCCAGTATTAGAAGGGGACGTGATGGTAGAGGTAGTGGCAGGGATGGTAGACCAGGCTCAGGTAAGAGAGGAGATTCTACAGCGGGGAGTAGATCAGATGATGCAGGGCCATCATAATGAGTATATGTGATGCAGAGGTAGCCATATACTTCAGTTATCATAGCTGGTATTTTTACTTTTTTGGCACTTTAGTTTATGCATTGATAGACCCTAGGTCAACACTTTTATATATCAGTGCATCCATCCTGTCTATGAGTGATATGCATTCGGTGTCCCAAGGATTTGAGGTATTGGTTACCAATCTTTTAGGGCATAGTGTCATTATTGGTAGGGTGCGTCGAGATAGTCCAGTTGTTGTTCATGTGAGGAGTTTCTTAATGACCTGATTGAGTTGTCTTTCAAGGAGTATGATCTGATTTTGGGTATGGATTGGTTATCTAGACATGAGGCTGTGGTAGACTGCTAGCAAAAATGTGTTACTTTGAAAACATGTGATGAGAGAGACATAGTGATATTTAGTGAGCAAAGACACCCATCATCCATATTTTTCTCAGCTATATCAGTTAGGATAATGATCATGAAGGGGTGTGAGGCATATCTGGCTCATGTTGTAGATACCAGAGTAGTGGGGACCCAGTCTGATAGTATACCTACAGTTGTCAAGTTTTCTAGATATTTTCGTAGATGAGTTGCCTAGGGTACCTCCTGATAGAGAGGTGGAGTTTGGTATCAATTTGATGTCTGGTACTACTCCCATCTCTATTACCCCTTATCGGATGGCACCTACTGAATTGAAGGAGCTAAAGGTGCAGTTGTAGAAGCTACTAGATAAAGAGTTTATTCGCCCCAGTGTATCACTATGGGGAGTATTTATTCTATTTGTGAAAAAGAAGGATGACACCTTGAGACATGCATTAATTATCGGCAGTTGAATAAGGTGACCATCATGAATAAGTATCCATTACCTCGAATAGATTATCTTTTTGATCAGCTGAAGGGAGAAGTAATATTCTCTAATATTGATCTAAGATCAAGATACCATCAATTGAGAGTTAGAGATGTAGATATACTCAATACTGCTTTTTGCATGAGGTATGGGCATTATAAATTTCCGGTGATGCCATTTGGACTTGCTAATGCACCAGCAGCATTCATGAACTTGATGGATCGGGTTTTTTGACCACATTTGGATCAGTTTGTGGTGGTTTTAATTGATGATATTCTAGTGTATTCGTGTGGTAAGGAAGATCATGATAGGCATTTGCGAATTATGCTGTAGACATTGAGATAGAAAGCAGTTATATGATAAGTTGTCTAAGTGTGAATTATGGCCTGATCATGTGACTTTCCTTGGATATGTGGTATCAGCCAGAGGGCATTAGAGTTGATCTAAATAAAGTTGATGCCATTTTGAATTGGAGTCCACCAAAGAATGCGACAGATGTTTGAAGTTTTCTGGGTTGGGCAAGCTATTATCGTCAGTTTGTGAAGGACTTTTCTATGATAGCTACACCAATTACCGGATTACTTCAGAAGGGTGTGAGATTTGTGTGAATAGACCAGTGTCAGGCAAGCTTCAAACAATTGAGAGATTTGTTGACTCAAGCTCCAGTTCTTACTCTACTTGCGGAAAGTAAACTATATGTGATTTACAATGATGCTTCACATAATGGTTTAGGTTGTGTTCTAATGCAAGAGGCTAGAGTCATTGCTTATGCATCTTGACAGTTGAAGCCTTATGAGTTGAATTACCCGACTCATGATTTGAAATTAGCAGCCATTGTTTTTGCATTGAAGATCTGGCGACACCACTTGTATGGAGAGAAATGTTTCATCTACACTTATCATAAGAGTTTGAAATATTTGAGTTTCCAAAAAGAGTTAAATTTAAGACAGAGGCAATGGTTGGAGTTGATAAAACATTATGACTGCTTGATTAATTATCATCCTAGTAAGGCGAATGTAGTTGCGGATGCCTTGAGTCGGAAGTCCATGGCAGGGTTGAATGCCTATTCGCTCTCGTTGCTTGTTGAGTTGAGAGCATTGCATGCTAGATTTGAGTTATGTCATAATGGTGCACTAATGGCTCAGTTGTAGTTGAGGCCAGTGTTGCTAGAGCAGATTAAGGAAGCACAGCCGGCATATGAAGAAATCTAAAAGATTGTGGAGGATTGCCAAAAGAGGGAGAGCAGAGACTTTCATATGAGAGATGATGACAATTTGTATCCAGATATCTTACTTGTCAGAGAGTGAAGGCTGAGCACCAAGTTCTTTCAGGGTTGCTTCAGCCATTATCAATACCTAAGTGAAAATGGGAGTGAGTGACCATAGATTTTGTGACTGAATTGTCTTTGATCCAAAAGAAGCATGATGCAATCTAGGTGATAGTTGATCGGATGACTAAGATAGCTCATTTTCTTCTAGTTAGGATGAAGTACTCAATTGATAGTTTGGTTGAGCTGTATATCAGTGAGATAGTGAGGTTACATAGAGTCCTAGTTTCATTAGTATCAGATCGAGATTCCCATTTTACATCGAGATTTTGGAGGAGGTTACAGGATGCATTGGGTTCCTAATTACACTTTAGTACCACTTTCCATTTGCAGTTAGATGGATAGTCAGAGAGAGTGATATAGGTTCTAGAGGATATGTTGAGGATCTGTATCATTGATTTTACAGGGAGTTGAGACAAAATTTTGCCATTAATAGAGTTCACCTATAGTAACGGTCATCAGTCTAGTATTGGGATGGCACCATATGAGGCTCTGTATGGCAGAAAGTGCAGGACACCATTATGTTAGGATGAGGTTGGAGAAGGTAAACTGGTAGGTCCCGAATTAATTAAAAAAATAGAAGAGAAAGTGAAGGTAATTCGGGATCGTTTGAAAGCAGCTTCAGACCGACAGAAATCTTATTCAGATTTGAAGAGGAAGGATATATAGTTCGGTGTGGGGGATAAGTGTTGCGCTCAAATTAACTCTACCACAAAGCGTCGCTCGCAAGTATACGAGGTAGCTGTAGCAAAGGTGATCGCCCCAAGGTCGTCTCACAAGGAAGCTAAAGTGGCTAATTGATTATCAGATTAAAAGTAACAAGAAATGAATAGATTTAAATTGCTAAATAATGAAGAAGATTGATTGAAATTTAAAACGAATAAAAGTAAACAAGAGCTGATGTTTTGATTCACTTGATAAAAGGGTCTAGGGTTTGCACTTCTCTACTACTTGTATGTATGAATGGTTATTTCTCTTAACTAATTCAATTTCAAAGATTAAATCTCAAACAACTTAATTAATTGAGTCAAGAAAATAAGCTCTCGCATTCAAACCTCTTACAACTAATCTTGTTATAATTGAAACAATCTTTTTAATAGGTTATATCTCTAATTCACCTAAGTCCCTAATTGAATTGATCCAGCATTAGACTTCATCTCTCAATCCATCATCTAATACCTAAAACACATAATTGGTGGCCAATCAATTATATATTAAAATATTTCATTCAATCAAGGCTAAAGAAATTATTAGCTAAGAGAATAACCAATTCATACAATCATAGCAGATCCATACAAACCCTAGACTAGATCAAATTAGTTCATGATGCAATCAAACATATTCATCTCATTAATATTCAAAGAAATCAACTTAGACATGATAATGTTCATAAATACAATTTCAATGGAAATAAAGAGATAAAGTTCAAGAACAAAACCAAATTACAAACTCCTTGAAGCTTCTGAAGAATCTCTGGTTCAAATCTTGCAAGAAGGATGTATCAATGGCTAGAACAATCTAATCTAGGCTAGTTTAATCCAAAGTGAAATCAAAATCAAAGAAAAAAATGTTAAAAACCCTAGCTCTACTCTCTGACGGCTCAAACTCTGCTCCAAATCGTCAACAGTCTTAAACCCTAGCTTCCCTCTCCTTTTTATATGAATCGTCCGCTTAAAAAAACTCGCTACGGCTTTGGTTCATGAGGGACACATCTAAGTCAGAAGTGACTTGGGCGTGTTGGAGTGTATTGGAGGGACACGGCCACTGACTTGGCCGTGTCCCTTGCATGTGTTCACTTCTGTTGCTTTCCTTCTTTCTCTTCTTTGGTTGAGTGACACGGCCAAGTCAGAGGTGACTTGGCCGTGTTGCACCATTTTGGAGGGACACGGCCACAAGACTTGGCCGTGTCCCTTGCCTGTGTCTTCCACTGGAGATTTGCAATTTCTTTCCCTTTAGAACTAAGTGAGACACGGCCAGGTTGGATTGACTTGGCCGTGTCTGGGCTTCATTGGAGGGACACGGCCACTGACTTGGCCGTGTCCCTTGAGTGTGTCCACCTCTGTGACTTTGATCTTCAATTTAACTTGGTATGGGACACGGCCAGTGACTTGGCCGTGTCCTCTGCCTGTGTCAGCCACTACCCCTTTCTCCTTCAATTTGATTCCTTGCCTGTTTTAACCTAACACAAAACTCAAAACAAACTTTAAACAAGAAGTAAATAGACAATAACCAATAAAACATAAACACAATACTAAAAACTAGATTAAAAATGACATAAACACTGAAAGAACTAAAACTACCAAAATTAATGAAAACACTAAACAAACCAATTAAAACTAACAAAATACCTAAAGAAAACAATAATTATCATACTAAACAAGACACAAATCTATAACAAAAACTAATAAAACAACTACCCCACACTTAAAACTTTGCTTGCCCTCAAGAAAATTCACATGGCATAAATTAAAAATTCAAACAACCTTAACTATAATTCCAGTATATAGATGAAATACTTTAAGACTCAGACATAAATAATTGCAATTTCCTTCAATCAAGATTTTCTTAACTCATTCATTAATTCAGACATACAAATCTCATCTCTCTTCTAAGTGTTTCACTCGATTTCAAAGGTTAATTCACTCATACCACTCATGACTGCATACTACCATAAACTTGCTTAATTATCCAATCTCCCTCACTGATTTTCTCAAGAAATAATCTGAAGGTCTTTCATTTGGATGTAATGGGGCTAAGGTAAAGGTGTGAAAAAAGACATTTTAGCTGGAGCATCAAGAAATGGAGTATCTAAATTAGACAATACTCTTGCTAAGAAATTCATAACTCCCTCAAATGGCATACTCACAATCCATTGATAATCTTTCATACTTGCATAAAAATACATGAGTCAACATTCCTCTTTTGATAACCAATGCTAGAACATATATGAATTTTGTATATATATATATAACTTTTTTTTTCATGGAACATCTAGCTTAAAATGTAGAGGAAAAGAATAATCAACTCTTAATCAAATACAATATGCAAAGTATGCATTTCAACCCCCAAATAGCAATACCATTTTTTTTTACTTACTTACCCCACACTTTGAAATAAACCATCCTATTGTATATAATAAGAACTCCATTCCTTAATGCAGATATGATGATAATAAGAGAAAGTTGAGCTGTGAATTGTGTTGATCAAACAAGAAAAGGTCAAAGGCTCAACTTGGCTCACTAAGGAATTCAATATTAAGGGAGGTCTTTTTAAGCTAAAGGGCTAACCTAATTTGCCTTCATCATTTTAAAACTTGAGATTAAATCATAATGTGAGTTCAATTAGTATGCAAAAGCAAACTCTAGAGATGCAAAATCATGAAGGTGGACACTTAAGAAAAGAAAATCAACTGATAATAATATCAAATTATAAGGCTCAAAACTCACACAAGTGGGTTCTCAAAGATTTATATGTCATAAATTGCAAAATGTGAAAATTGATCCTGAATGAATTCAAATGCTAATCTCTATGCTGATACTAAAGTCTCAACTATAATGCTAAAATCATAGAAAAGATCAATAAGTTCTCAACAATTATACCATGCACAACAAATACAATAAACAAAACAAAACAAACAAAACAAAAATTAAAGAAAAGCCAAAAGACTACCCCACACTTTAGAATTTACATTGTCCTCAATGGAAAACAAGAATAATAAAGAAAAAGAGTTTAAGGACAACCTGTTTTCCATCGTACCCTGGTGAGGCAAAACCTAACTTTCAAACACAGATGTTCAAAAACAAAATGCAAGAGAACTTTAGGGTTTCTATTTATTTAAACTAAACATAAAATCAAAATTGCAAAATATAAAATTATAACTATGAAAAAGAAATTCAAACTAATGGGTTGCCTCCCATTTAGCGCTTCTTTAATGTCATAAAGCTGGACATCATGCAAGACTAGGAATCATGGATCAAAGTGCTGTCACTGATCCTCACTTCTTGAAATCCTTCATTTTATAGTTTAACTCTATGTCTATTTGCCCTAAAAATCTTATTGGTTCTAGAGTTAAGCAATTCAATGGCACCAGAAGAACATACCTTAGTTACCTCGAAAGGACCACTCCATCGAGATTTGAGCTTACCTTGAAACAGACTGAGTCGAGAATTAAAAAGTAAAACTTTCATACCTGGACTCAATGTCTTTCGCACAATAACTCTGTCATGAAATGTTTTAGTGCGATCCTTAAAGTTCCTCGAGCTCTCAAATGCTTTTGGGTTAAAGCACCTTTGGGTCTCCCTTACTGATTTAGCCCCCTCTTCTAAAGTCAGTGTCAACTCCAATTTATCTAGGGATCCTGTCTGCAAGAAAGCATCTGAAACAACTGCTTCAACACAATTAATTAAAGAACATTCCTCATATAAAGCAGTTGTAGGAATGGGAGGAGTGTTAAAAATAGAAAATTCAACAGTTTGCCCTAAAACAGTCATTGACAACTTACCATTTTTAACATCTATTAAGGTGTTGGTAGTAGCCATGAAAGGCCTACCCAGCAGAATAGTGTGTGCAGATGGTGAAGGGTTACTTCCTTTCATGTCAAGTACTATGAAATCCACAGGTACTATCAACCCTCCAACCTTAACTAACACATCTTCTATAACCCCTTTCGGGAATCTAAAAGACCTATCAGCTAATTGCAACACCATTTTTGTCGGTTTAAACTCCCCTAGTTCTAATTCTTTAAACACAGAATAAGGCATTAAATTCACACTAGCTCCTAGATCACACATGCCTTCAGTCCCCTTTCCATTCCCCACAGTAATTTGAATTATAAAACTTCCAGGATCCTTTAGTTTGGGAGGTAGTTTATGCTGCAGAACAGCACTAGCTACCTCTGAAACTATCACCTTTTCATTCGTCTCATACCTCTTTTTCTTGGTGATCAGCTCTTTGAAGAACTTGGCATAAGCTGGTATGTTCTTTATTGCCTCAAGTAAGGGTAAGTTAATACTTACCTTAGACAGCATGTTGAAGATGTTAGAAAATTGCTTATCTGGATTATCATCCTTCAACCTGCTGGGGAATGGTATAGGTGGCCGGTATGGATTGCTTGCCTTATGTAGGTCTGCTGTAGGGGACTTCTCCACTAATCTTTCTCCAGCACCTTTGTTCTTTGGTTCTCCTTCCTTCTTGTTCTCTTGGTTACCTGTACTGACAGAATTATCTTCAACATTATTGTCAATTACCTTACCACTTCTAAGAACAGTAACTGATTGTGCCTGCTCAGATTGACTTGGAAATTTCCCCTTCTGTTGAATCTGCATCTGTTGTGCAAGTTGTCCTACTTGAGTCTCCACCTTCTTAAAAGATGCTTCTAAGGAATCCAGCCTCTTGTTTGTCATCTCTTGATTTTGAGCACTGACTTTGATGAAAGCTTGTAAACTTTCCTCCAAGCTCTCTATACTAGACTGCCCTTGATTTGAGGATTGACCCTGCTCTTGGTTCTGTCTTTGGAGCAAATGGAAAGGCTGCTAAGAATTATTTGTTGCCCAAGAAAAATTTGGGTGATTCTTCCAACCAGGGTTGTAAGTATTGGAGTAAGGATCATTTCTAGCCCTTGGTTGGAATCCTCCCATAACATTGACCTGCTCAGCTTCATTCCTATAAGTCTCATATGCAGAGGGGCATATATTTGCTCCATGCCCGAAAGTTTCACAGATTCCACACGCTTCTTGAGTAGATGAAGAAATATTGTTCTTCATATTCAGCATCTGCACTTGCTTTGTCAACTCAGCTATTTGATTGACCATCTCACTATTTACTTCTAGTTGATTCAACCCTTTGCTTCTTCCTCTTACACTCTTCTGTTGAGAATTAGCTCCCAACATTTCAAAAATATCATAAGTTTCAGCTGCTGTCTTTTCTCCCATGGCTCCCCCAGCTGCATTATCGACAGTGTTCTGAAATTGCTGGGTGAGACCATCATAGAAAAACTGGTTCATAAGTTGAAGTGGGTAGTGATGATGTGGACACTGGATCAATAGCATCTTAAATCTGTCCCAAGCCTCATGAAATGGCTCTCCTTCAAATTGAGAGAATGTAGCAATCTTCCCTCTCAACTCAGCTGTCTTTTGGTGTGAATAGAACTTGCCCATGAACTTGTTATAAACTTGCTCCCAAGTTGTCAGTGAATTTTCAGGCAACATCATGAGCCAGCTCTTTGCCCTATCCTTCAAAGTATAAGGGAAACATCTCATCCTCAACTGATCTTCTGTTAGTCCTCCCAAAGGAAAAGTGTTGAGGGTGGAGTAGAAATCCCGAATAAAGTTCAAAGGATCTTCATTTGGAACTCCATAGAATGATGGCAGCATGTTGTAGTGAATGTTCTTCAACTCATAATTCCTTGCTGCATCTGTCAGTCTTATGCACGAAGTGGAAGTTCCAATGACAGGTCTAGCAAAGTCTCTCATCGTTCTTTGCCTTTCTTCAGCCATTTTAACAGATTGTTCAGATTCCGATTCAAATTCAGAAGTGTCCTCCTCTGTATCAAATCCGGTGTAGAGCTCAAACTCTTCTCTGCTCCTTTTCACTCTTTGAATTTCTGGAATGAATGGATGTAGCTCTCCTTCGAGTGATCTCCTGCCTTGCATAAACAAAAATTTCTAGAAAAAGAAATATCAAAAGCAAAAGACAAATAAAATAAAATGAAAAAATAATCCAAATTATTTTTTTTAATAAACAATTTTGCCAATTAGCCTCCCCGGCAGCGGCGCCAAAAACTTGTTGCGCTCAAATTAACTCTACCACAAAGCGTCGCTCGCAAGTATACGAGGTAGCTGTAGCAAAGGTGATCGCCCCAAGGTCATCTCACAAGGAAGCTAAAGTGGCTAATTGATTATCAGATTAAAAGTAACAAGTAATGAATAGATTTAAATTGTAAATAATGAAGAATATTGATTGAAATTTAAAACGAATAAAAGTAAACAAGAGCTGATGTTAAGGGTCTAGGGTTTGCACTTCTCTACTACTTGTATGTATGAATGGTTATTTCTCTTAATTAATTCAATTTCAAAGATTAAATCTCAAACAACTTAATTAATTGAGTCAAGGAAATAAGCTCTCGCATTCAAACCTCATACAACTAATCTTGTTATAATTGAAACAATCTTTTTAATGGGTTATATCTCTAATTCACCTAAGTCCCTAATTGAATTGATCCAGCATTAGACTTCATCTCTCAATCCATCATCTAATACCTAAAACACATAATTGGTGGCCAATCAATTATATATTAAAATATTTCATTCAATCAAGGCTAAAGAAATTATTAGCTAAGAGAATAACCAATTCATACAATCATAGCAGATCCATACAAACCCTAGACTAGATCAAATTAGTTCATGATGTAATCAAACATATTCATCTCATTAATATTCAAAGAAATCAACTTAGACATGATAATGTTCATAAATACAATTTCAATGGAAATAAAGAGATAAAGTTCAAGAACAAAACCAAATTACAAACTCCTTGAAGCTTCTGAAGAATCTCTGGTTCAAATATTGCAAGAAGGATGTATCAATGGCTAGAACAATCTAATCTAGGCTAGTTTAATCCAAAGTGAAATCAAAATCAAAGAAAAAAATGTTAAAAACCCTAGCTCTACTCTCTGACGGCTCAAACTCTGCTCCAAATCGTCAACAGTCTTAAACCCTAGCTTCCCTCTCCTTTTTATATGAATTGTCCGCTTAAAAAAACTCGCTACGGCTTTGGTTCATGAGGGACACGGCCAAGTCAGAAGTGACTTGGCCGTGTTGGAGTGTATTGGAGGGACACGGCCACTGACTTGGCCGTGTCCCTTGCATGTGTTCACTTCTGTTGCTTTCCTTCTTTCTCTTCTTTGGTTGAGTGACACGGCCAAGTCAGAGGTGACTTGGCCGTATTGCACCATTTTGGAGGGACACGGCCACAAGACTTGGCCGTGTCCCTTGCCTGTGTCTTCCACTGGAGATTTGCAATTTCTTTCCCTTTAGAACTAAGTGAGACACGGCCAGGTTGGATTGACTTGGCCGTGTCTGGGCTTCATTGGAGGGACACGGCCACTGACTTGGCCGTGTCCCTTGAGTGTGTCCACCTCTGTGACTTTGATCTTCAATTTAACTTGGTATGGGACACGGCCAGTGACTTGGCCGTGTCCTCTGCCTGTGTCAGCCACTGCCCTTTTCTCCTTCAATTTGTTTCCTTGCCTGTTTTAACTTAACACAAAACTCAAAACAAACTTTAAACAAGAAGTAAATAGACAATAACCAACAAAACATAAACACAATACTAAAAACTAGATAAAAAACGACATAAACACTGAAAGAACTAAAACTACCAAAATTAATGAAAACACTAAACAAACCAATTAAAACTAACAAAATACCTAAAGAAAACAATAATTATCATACTAAACAAGACACAAATCTATAACAAAAACTAATAAAACAATAAGGTGTTCCTAAAAGTGTCTCTATGGAAGAAGATTTTACGGTTTGGTCAAAATGGAAAGTTAAATCCTCACTTTTTAGGACCTTATGAGGTATTGGAGTTGGACCGATGGCTTACAAATTAGCTCTGTTACCTGAGTTAGATCGGATACACAATGTCTTCCATGTCTCTATGCTTTAGAGATACAAATCAGATACATCTCTTGTCTTGAAAGTAGAGTCTATCAAGGTGACTCCGGATCTGACTTACTAAGAAGAACCAGTGGCGATTTTGGCATGAGAGATGAAAGAGTTAAGAAATAAGAATGTGCCACTTGTTAAAGTTCTATGGAGAACCCATTCCACTAAAGAGGCGACATGAGAGAGTGAGCAGATGATGCGGAGTCAGTATCCTCAGTTATTCCAGAGTTAATATCAGGTAATATCGGGGATAAAATTTTATTTAGGGAAAGAGAATTGTAACATCCGCTTTAGGGCTAAAATTAATTGAAAATAATGAAAATAAATAATTTAAGGGAGAAATGTTGAGTTGGAATTGAAAAAATTAACAAAGGTATATGTAAAAATATAAAAAATATACATAACATATAACCTTGATAATAAGATAGAATAAGACAAAAATATAAATAGTAAAAGAGTGACAATTTAATAAATATATTTTGTAAAATTAAAATTAATAAAATAATTAAAAATATATTTTTAAATAGAAGATAAAAAATATAATTTTAAAATAAAATAAATAATAATAATAATAATAATAATAATAATAATAATAATAATAAAAGGGATAGTGGAAGATGATGAGAACATTTAATTAATTATTAAATATTAATTAATTAATTAATATATTAATATATGGCTATAATTTAAAGAATGAAAGTCAAAAATAAAAGAATGTCCATCATCTGCTTCTTCTTTCTTGGATAGCCGAGTTTCTCCATGGACAAAGGAGGAAAATTTTTTCTTTAATAAGTCATCAAATTCATCAAGTTTTCAAAAGGAATTAGGAAGTTTTTAAAGGAATTGTTTAATAGAGGTAAGAATTCTTTGATTTTATTATTTTTTTAAGATATATGAATATGTATAATTTAAATTTTTGAAAGAGTATATTATAATTGTTGAATTGGATGTGGAAAATATTCTTTTGATGTGGGAATTATGATTTTTAAGTTAGATGGAAGAAATGATTAAGTTTGGTTTAAGTTTAGGTGGAGAAGGTGATTTAGGGTTATGTGTGATTTGAAATTTTGTAATTATGTGTTTTAATTGTTTGAATGGGTAAGAATGATGTTTATTTGATGAGTAAAAAAATGATTTTATGGTTGAATAATTGATTAACTTAGGTTAAGTTGAAGTTTGAGTTGGTTAGTAAGGTTTAGGGTTATGGAAAAGGGTTTTGTTAAAGAAATACTTGTTCAATTGGTTTCATCATTTAAATCATGTTGTTTAATGATTTAAATGATGAAAATGGACTCAAATTGATAATTGAAATGGTTGGAATAAAGAACAAGAATGAAAGTGAATTAAGGCACATTTTAGGATTTTGGGAGGAATGTTTCTAAATTGAGTTTAATTGCTTAAAGTGTCTTAAAATATGATATTATAATATATTTTAGCTTAAAATTCAATTTGAAATTGATTGAATTATAGTTCTAATGTTAAAGTGTCTTAGGCCTAAGAAAAGGAGAAAATGGTGGAATATGTTTTAATTTATATTTTATATTGTAAACACCTTAAAATGTGATTCTAATGTATGTTATACATTCACATATTGTTAGGTGTTAAGTAGTTAATCATTGCACCAACTTAGTAGTGAAGGGCAATAAGAAATTTTAAAGTGAGGTGGAGCTTTGGCTCACTTTTGTGTATTAAAGAGGTATATACATAATTTGGCACTTAATAATATTGGTTGCATTGTTTTTAGTCATAACACATTGAATATGAAAAATGTGTTAATGATAATGTGTATTTATGTGTGGTATTATTTGAAGTAACAATGCTTCTTTGAATTAATGTTATATGATATGACTTTAAAAATGAATAAAAGTGATGATATGTGAAAAATGAGAAAAGTGCAAAATTTGCATTAGGAAGTAGAATAAGCTACATTTGTAATGCATGAGGAAATGAGGTTAATTATGACTAGTAGATAATGAAATATGATTGTATGTTGTCTTATATACGGTCTAATTTAAGAATATTATTATTGGATAGTATGACGCCTTCGAGAGAGACACATTGGTGTCACTGATAGCATGACGCCTTCAGGCGAGACACACTGGTGTCACTAATAGCATGACGTCTTCGGACGAGATATACTAGTATCACTAATAGCATGACGCCTTCGGGCGAGACACACTAGTATCACTGATAGCATGACGCCTTCGGGCGAGACATACTGGTGTCATGTATGAATGAGATAATCCAATATAATAATTCTGGAATTAGAACGGTATATAGGGTTATATGGGTCTATTGCATGTGTATGGATGATTAGTATGCTAATAAATATTATGTATATATTGCTTGGTATTGAAATATAATGTATGTTATGATATCACATATATAACATTATTCTCTGTTTGTTTATACCAAATTATGTATTACTGAGCAATATGCTTAACACGGTTAAAATTTATCGTGTAGGTGACATGGTTGATCCGGAGATTCCAGATAGTGCTGCTAGACCACACTAGGTCTAGGTTATAGTGGTCATTTTGGAGATTGATGCACTGTCACAGACCAGAGACAATTCATCTCATGTAAATATTTAAAACTTTATTTTTGAAAAGTATGTATAAATGTGGTCATAATGTAAATTATAAAAATTATTCTTTTAAGTTAAATGTTAGAAGTTGAAAAATGAGATATATGTATATATTAATATCTAAAAATGTTTGAACGTTTTTTTTTTAAATATTGGTTTATTTGGGTCGTTAGGTCATTTTGGAGAAATGAATGTTTTATAAGGATATTTAGGAGTGTAGTTCATTGCAGGTTGTTTAAGTTAAAATTTTAGAATTATTTAAAATATAGATAAAATTTTGGTGAATTTTTTTAAAATATTTTTAATATACTTTTTATTTATCTTTTAAGTATATTATGATTTTAAGATATTTTTATTATAAAAATGGAAATATTTGTAAGAATGAAACTATGAAATTCTCATACTATATATGCGTATTTTACATAAACCATTATATAAATATTTTGCGTATATATAATATTAGGGTGTTACATAATTATAATTTAAACAATGAGTTTAGCAATTACTTAACACTTTAAATCAATAAATCACAAATAGATAACTTTTTTAAAATTTTAATTATCACATATATATTATTTATTATTTTCATCTATTATTATTTTATTTTATTTATCATAAATACATTTAAACAAAAATTCATTTTATTTAAACATAATAAAATTTATGTAATATTGACAACTTAACTATAACTTAGGGATTAATTAATTTAAAGCAATTTGTAAAATAAATAATTATAATTTAAATAATTAATTAGTTTTAAATTATAATTTTAAATACCATATTTTAATCATTTAATTCAAATCAATTAAGAACCAAATTTATATCTCAATTCATAATTTACAATAATTAATCTTAATTAAATACTAAATTATTTTACTTTAATTTTTTATTTTAAATTTCTATTTAATTAATTTTGAATTCTGTTTTTATAATAATAATAATAATAATAATAATTTTAATTTTAATAATACTGATAATAAAAACAATACCAATAATTTGCATAATGGGTACCAAAATAAAGTTAAAAAAGAGAGAATTCTAATGCCGTCGAAAAAGCAGTGAACAGAAGTCGGAGCCAGCCAAAAAATGCCTTTAAAGTTGACACCCAGCGACACCATCGAACGGCATGTGCGCCGCTATCTGGGATTGTTTTGAGTCACCGTCAGCTCACATGGAGTCACCGGAGATGGGCCAACATTCTGAGGAGGCAGTGTCGATCAATGATGGACGGACGACAACAGATCAAGTAGAATTCCGATCTCCCTCTCTCATTCACTCTCTCTCCCTCTCTCTTTCCCTCTCTTCGTCATTTTCTTTTTCTTTTTCATACCTTCTTTCTCTCTTATAATAATAATAATAATAATAATAATAATAATAATAATAATAATAATAATAATAATAATACCATCTTTAAATTTCCTCCTTTTAACATCCAATAATTTAATTCATTATTATTTTAATATTTCAAATTAATGTTCTAACCAATTAATTAGTTAGTTTTTTTTAAATTATTGTCCACTAAATTTTCTTTTATACATTAACTTTAATTATTTTTCTTATTTGTTTTCTAATAATCATTATCATCACTACCACTTTAATTATTTATGCTTAATATATTTTAATTATTTATTTGTTATTACTTTATTTTAGAAATTCCTTCAATAAATACACTAATTAATAATTTAAATCTATAATTCAATCAAAATTTCAATTATTTAGTTAGTTGCAAATTAATATTACACCATCTTATAATTCAAACTTTAATCATTTATTATTTATTATATATATACGGAGTATTACATATTTTCTTCTGTCGTGGTGCATTTCCTCTCTTTATGATAGTCGCAGTTTGAGTTGCTCTAGATCTATCTTCTAATTTGTGAATTGGCTTATTTAGCATCCCATTCTAGCTATTTGGTGGCTCCCTCTCGCCATTTGGTAGCTTTTTTTATATACTAAAACTTCGATTAGTTTGGTGTGGTTTTGAAGCATCAATGATAGTAGAATCAAAACAATCTCTCTTCTCTTTATTCATTAAGAAAGCTTCGGAGACACTTTTGGTTTTGGTGATTCTCTGATCATTGAGTCTGATTAGACCTTGCTCTTTAAAAAAGATTGATCATCATCTTCTCAGATTTTTTATGGAATCTCAATTTGCATATTATCCATGACTCCCACACATGATGGTTTTTAATCTTGGTTTCTGGCACAGTATTTATGAGTTTGTTTTTCTTTATTTTTTATGTGCTGGAGTTTTTATTGGCAAATTAATTATTTGTTTGGCCTGTGTTTATATCATGGGAAATTATCCTCTTTTTACGTCTACTTGTTTTGGAAAATTATCCCTCTTTCTTGGATTCTTTTTTAAAATATTTTTATGTTACCAAACCGCTGCAAGTATACACACATTTCTCTCATGGATCCAAGTCCAAGCAGCCACATATTGAATTTTTGAAATAGTCAATTGTTACAATTATTTTGTTTTAGTTATTTGTTTGAATATTTTCTGTTTTGTAGGAGGGTGTTCCTCCACTTTCTATTTCATGTAGTTAGTTGAGGAGGGTGTGCCTCCATGTTGAAGTAGTGCTCATTTGATGTAGGAAGCAGTTATACTTCCTTTCTGTATTTAAACAATAACATCAATGAAGAGAGGGAGCTTCCAAAAATCAATTAAGTCTTTAAGCACTTCAAGTCTCAAGGGGTTCCAGGTTCCCTCTTTTAGAGCCTGAATTCTTAATCACCATAGGTCGCAAAAAGAAAACCATTAACCCAAATACTCAAACACCTACCGTACCCTTAACTCATCGACCCATAACTAGATCCATAACTCGGGACCATAACATTTTGGTATCAGAGCCAGCAGTTATGGGAGGCTCTGTTCAAGATCAATTCGCCAAGCTCTTTCAATTATTGTTGGCTGAGCAGCAAGAAAACAAGGACCGCAATGAAAAGGTTGAGCAATTGCATGCCAAATTGGATGCAATGTCTCAAGAATTGGAATCAACTAAGAAGGGATTACAATCCAGCAGTGCTGGGAGTCAAGCAAAATCAAGGAGAGAAAAGGGAGTTTCTGGTACTTCGGTTTTCAAAAATTCTGGAGGAAGCTCGATAGTGCCGAAATTCACAAAGCTTGATTTTCCTCGCTATGATGGTCTGGAAGACCCTTTGGGGTGGCTTTGTCGTTGCCAGCATTTTTTTAGGCACCAACAAACACCCGAAGAGGAGAAGGTGAGTTTGGCTTTATACCATCTGGAAGGGATTGTTCAGCTGTGGTATATGCAGCTGTTGGAAGACATTCCAGATCCCAATTGGGATGAGTTTTCACAACAATGCAATCTTCGGTTTGGACCTCCAATCCGCAGCAACAAGTTGGGAGAACTGGCAAAGCTGAAACAAACAGGTTCTGTTGCAGAATACCAGAACAGATTCGAAGCTCTGGTGTCACGTGCTGGCACTCTTACCCAGCACCAAAAAGTCCAGCTGTACCTCAGTGGATTGCAAGATTCCATTGCTGTTGAAGTGGAGCTTCACCATCCAAAAGATTTGGTGAATGCAATGAGCATCTCCAGGTTGTATGAACGAAAATTATTTCCACGTTCTTCAGCTGTGAGAGACACTCGTCGCAATACCTTCACACCAGAACCTCGTGCCAATCGATTGGTTAAGCGGCTGACCCATGAGGAGATGGAGGAGAGGCAGAAAAAAGGACTATGTTTTAACTGTGAAGAAGAGTTTGTCCGTGGCCATCAATGTAAAAAGCTGTTTTGGATAGATTTGGAGGAGACAGATAAGGCAGGAAAATCAAATTCTGATCCAGTTCTCGAGCCACCAGAGATTTCATTGAATGCCATTACTGGAATTCGAAATCCTCAGTCCATGCGTTTGATGGGTAGTTGGAAGGGCGGACAAGTCTTGGTTCTTGTTAACTCTGGAAGCACTCACAGCTTTGTATCTGCCGCAAAAGTTGAGGAACTAGATGCTGAAGTAAACAGGCAAAATGGGTTGAAGGTTAATGTCGCCAATGAAGAACAACTTAATAGCCCAGGTATATGCAAGGGGATTCCGATTCTACTGGAATCTAACTCTTTTTTGGTGGATTTGTTTGTTTTACCCCTAACCGATTTTGATGTGGTTTTGAGAGTGAACTGGCTTCAAACATTGGGGCCCATTCTGTGGGATTTTGCTGTCATGAGTATGAGTTTCTTCCAACAGGGGCACTTAATAGAATTGCAGGGCATGACTTCTTCGTACTCTTCAAGACAGTCAGACCTCAACAGTATGCTGATTTCTTCTGATTTCGATGTCCAACTGCAGAAACTGTTGGCCGGATTTGCTTCTTTATTTAGTGCTCCAACCAGGTTACCTCCTAGCAGAGCCTGTGACCACCGTATTCCTCTGAAACCAGGGGCGGGACCTGTGGTGGTTTGACCCTATCAATATCCACATGGACAAAAGGATGAAATTGAGAGGCAATGTGCAGCAATGTTGCAACAAGGAATAATCCGCCCTAACCGATCCCCATTCTCATCGCCAGTGATTTTAGTTCCAAAGGCAGATGGTTCTTGGCATTTATGTGTTGATTACAGAGAATTAAATGCCAAAACCATCAAGGAAAATTTCCCATTCCGGTGATAGATGAATTATTAGAAGAGTTGGGTGGAGCTAAATTCTTCACAAAGCTGGATCTACTTTCTGGGTACTTTCAAGTGGGCATGCATCCTTCTGATGTGGAAAAAACTGCTTTCCGGACTCATTACGAGCACTTTGAATTCTTGGTGATGCCGTTTGGACTATCCAACGCCCCTTCAACCTTTCAGGCTTTAATGAACGAGGTATTTCAACCATACTTGAGGAAATTTATTCTCGTTTTCTTTGACGATATTTTGGTTTTCAGTCAGTCATGGGCAGAACATCTCCACCACTTATGGCTGGTATTTCAATTGCTGGTGAAGAACAATTTATTCCTCAAACGTTCCAAGTGTGTTTTTGGATAGACTCAAATCTCCTATTTGGGTCATATTATCTCTCAAAAAGGAGTGCAGGTGGATCAGTCCAAAATTTCAGCAGTCTTGGAGTGGCCCAAGCCCAACACAATTCGTGGTTTAAGAGGATTCTTAGGGCTTACGGGTTACTATCATAAGTTTGTACAGAACTATGGCATCATCGCCACTCCTCTCACTGCTATGTTGAGGAAAAACAGCTTTCAATGGACTGAAGAAGCTGTAGCTGCTTTCGAAAGATTGAAGTCGGAAATGATATCAACACCAATCTTAGTTCTGCAGGATTTTGAACTAACCTTTGTCATAGAATGTGATGCCTCTGGTACAGGAATTGGAGCAGTTCTGCTACAACAAAACAACCCAGTCGTATACTTTAGTCGATCAATGGCAGCACGCCATCAGAGCCTTCCGGTGTATGAGAGGGAATTGATTGGGTTGGTGAAAGCAATCAAACATTGGCATTCTTATCTGTGGGGTCGAGAATTTGTTGTTCGAACAGATCATTACACACTGAAATATCTATTGGAGCAGCGTCATCTTTCATCTACACAACAACACTGGGTCAGTAAACTTATGGGTTTTTATTTTATAGTTAAATACAAAGCTGGGAAGTCAAACATTGTTGCAGACACCCTTTCTCGATGAGATGCTGATCAATCTGCTCTCATGGCAGTTTCTATGCCTTAATTGAGCTTGTTTGATGAAATTCGGAGAGAGCACAAAGATTCAGAGGAAATACAACAAAGAATCTCTGCAATCAACAATGGAGCAGTCTCTTCCAAATGGGGTTTTAGGGACGGTTTACTCTTTTATAACAACAGAGTTTACCTTCCGCAAAACTCTCCATCTATTCAACTCGTTGTCAGTGCTCTCCACAACTAGGGTCATGAAGGCTACCAAAAAACCCTGTACAGGATTACTCGAGATTTTTATTGGATTGGAATGAAACAATTTGTGAGGGATTTCATGCGCTCCTGTGATACATGTCAGAGGCATAAAACTGAGACACTACAACCAGCGGGGCTCCTTCACCCTCTTCCCATTCCAACTCAGATTTGGGCTGATATCTCTATTGATTTCATAGAAGGAATTCTGACCTCGCGAGGGAAGAATGTGCTGCTAGTCGTAATAGACAGGTTTTCGAAGTATGGACATTTTCTGGCTTTGTCTCATCCATATACAGCTGTAAGTGTTGCTCGATCTTTCTTTGACAACATTTTTAAATTACATGGATTGCTATAATCCATGGTCAGTGACAGGGATGTGACCTTCACTAGTTCTTTTTGGAAAGAACTGTTCCTTTTGAGTGGTACAAAGCTGTGTTTCAGTTCTTCTTATCATCCACAGTCGGATGGTCAAATGGAGGTGGTTAATCGCACCATTGAAATGTATCTTCACTGTTTCACCAGTTCTGCTCCAAACAAGTGGATTGACTGGTTGTCTTGGGCTGAATTCTGTTACAACACCAGTTACCATTAATCACTCAAGTCCACTCCTTTTGAAACAGTTTATGGCCATCCACCCCCCAGATTGCTGTCATACTTGCTTGGTAGTTCCTCTGTTGAAGCTGTTGATACTGTTTTGAGGACAAGAGATGAAATGCTGCACCTACTTCGTCAAAATCTACAGCAAGCTCAATAAAAAATGAAACACACTTATGATCTGTAATATCCCAAAATGTGCCCTAGAAGTTTTGAATATTATTGTTGTTTTAATTGGATTGAATGTATATGTTAATTTGAAAGAGAAGAGAATTTTTAAAGAAAGTGTATATGTTGTATATATGGTAGTATAAATAACATATACATAAGTCAAAATGGTGGGTCAAGGTAAGAAGATATTTAATTTGTGAAATGTGAAATTACTAAAAAGGGCAAATGAATGATAAAGGAGTTAGAATGTTTAAAAGAGGGTATTTTAGTCAATTTCATTTTGAATTGCTTGGTGGAGATTTAAAGAGAAGAGGAAGTTGACTTTTCTCATTTCTTCCTCTTTCCTTTTCTCCTTCCATGGCCGGCCACCCTTAAGCAAGAGAGAGAGAAAGTGTTGTTTTGATGTTCAAGCTCAAAATTGAAGAGGTTTTCAAGTGATTAAGTGAAAGTCGAAGAAGTTTTATTATTTTGGTAAGTTCTCTCTCTTGGTTTCTTTTGTTTATTTGAAGTGATGTGTGAGTTTGTTGATAGATGTTTGAAAATAGGGGTGTGTTGGTTGAAGTATGTTTGATTTTATTAAATATGGTGTTGGTTTTGGTTTGAAGGAAGTAAGTTAAGTTGATATTGGTTTTGAAAGTGATCGTGTTGAAATTGTATTAGGGTTTTGAGTTGGTAAGTGTTGTTAGTGCTAAGTTTGGTTTATTATTTTTGTTGGTCTTCATGATTTTTGGGATTTGTTGGAAATTAGAAGCTTGGAAAACATGTTTTGATGGAAGGCAGTGGCATCTCGGATGCCACGCCCGTGGCCTTTTTATGTTTTGGCCGTGGGGTGTTGGATAATTTTGGGCAGAAGCAAATCCTAACCCACGCCCGTAGGGGTCTTGAGTGACCACGACCGTGGGCTTTAAGGTTGGGTGGTTGGTTTGTAATGGTGATCTAAGGGTCTTGTATAAGGTTAATAAGTGATTAGTTGTATTGGAATTGATGTGGTTCATTATTGTTTTGGTTTAGGTTGTGAAGAAAGTGAGTTGTCTTAATTCATTTGGTGAAGGACTTTTGAAAAGGGAAAGTGTTTAGAATTGTGTGGATTGCTTTTGAAGTAAGTACAAACCTTGCATTGTTGTTATATATATGATTATTGTTATGTTTTGCACATTGCGAAACTTGTGTAATATAATGTGCTATATGTATAATGATGAATTGCTTTGATGTGAAAGTAATGTTATGAGTTATAATGAGATAAATGATATGATTGAATGATGATAGTTTTGATGTGATGAAAAGCCATGATTGTTGGCAATGATGATGGGAATGAATTATAATTGAGACATGATGATTCAGATGTAATGAGAAGCCATTGTGAATGGCTATGGTTATACAAATGAAATAATTGTATGTTTAATATGTTATTCAGTTTCAGAGTTCTAGGTTTGGAGGCATGCCTATAAAATGAAAGGTAACAGTCTTGCCGGGTTGAGGATCTCTTCAATTTGAGATGAATTGAGGTCTAAGAGACTGGGTCTGTTACACTATGATAATTGTGATTATGAGATATATGATTTGGCAACAGTCTTGCCGGGTTGAGGATCTCCTCGATTTAGTCGGGTTGATGGTCCAAGAGACTGGGTCTGTTACTTGATAAATGTGGAATGTGAATTGTAGTAACAGTCTTGCCGGGTTGAGGATCTCCTCGAGTTTAGCCGAGTAGATGGTCCAAGAGACTGGGTCTGTTACGCTATCCATGGATATATATATATATATATATTGCCTACGGGCTTGATTATTGTGATTATGAACCAAAGCAGTAAATCTAAATTCTGAATATCGTATTAAATACTTGTTGGGCCCATAGGTGTCTATGTTACATGAATGTTATGAATGATCTTATAATGGATGAGATAATGTAATGAAATGATAGTATTACTTAAATGATGAAATGTAATATTCATGAGATATTGTATATTGAGTACAGTCTTTATGGTTTGAATGTATATCATTGTTATTGATAAAGCATAATAGCATTATGGTTTGTACTGCTGAGTTGTTGGCTCAGCGCGATTATGATTCATCGCGCAGGTGATAGAGGTGATAGAGTTGAGATGGAGGACTCCTCTAGACCTAGTTGAGTTTGTTTTGATTGTGAAGAATTGGATTAGAGCTTAAAGATCAGAGAGTCAAGCTGCCAATCATGTATATATTTCATATTTTGTAATTTTTGACGTTTAATGTATATGCACTTGTAAGTTTTGGATGTAACTTCCGTTGCGTAATAAACAAACGTTTTTTAT
Organism: Garcia nutans; assembly: GCA_947685225.1. Lineage (NCBI taxonomy): Eukaryota > Viridiplantae > Streptophyta > Magnoliopsida > Malpighiales > Euphorbiaceae > Garcia > Garcia nutans. The sequence goes on from CANTUV010000044.1 coordinate 27,935,829, forward strand.
CTATTGTGTCTTATGATTTTCATTTAAACATTTGGTATGTCTTTAAATTTTTATTTTATTTTAAATGTCATTTGTGTATTTGAAAAGTGTGGCATTTCTATATTCAGTATACGTATATTACGATCGTATAAGCATGTTGTGTACGTATACGGGTGTAGGGGTGTTACAATTATTTTGGTATCAGAGCCTAGGTTTAAGATTCTCAACCTAGGTCAAGTGTAAGAAAAAGAGTATTTTGATTTCTAAAGGTTGGTTTTTGAATAAAATACATGTTTAGTATTGGCAGTTTCTGATCTTTAATGAAGTGTGTTCTGCTGCATTTGCAGATATAGGTTATAATGGATCCTCATTCACATCAATCTGTTGAGGGTAGTGCTGAGAGTATAGCTCCTGATGATGTTAGAGATGGAGTTAGAGTGGATAGAAATGGAGAGGCCCCTGTTTCTATGTCAGGGAGACCAGCTGGTGAGGAGGTTCCCCCAGTTTGACTTAGGCATATGGTTGATATAATGAGGCAAGTACCAGTGCAACCACCGTCACCACCACAGTCAATAGTACCAGTGAGGCAATACGATAAATTAAGAAAGTATGGAGCAGAAGATTTTCTGGGTACTATTGATCCAACGGTAGCTGAGCAGTGGCTAGATAAGGTACAAAGAATTTTTATTCAGTTGCAAGCCACTCCAGAAGAAAAATTTGATTATGCCAGATCATTGCTACAGAAGGATGCATATGATTGGTGGAAAACAGTACCCCATGCTATGGATGATCCACCAACATTGTCCTACAGTGATTTTCTTCGAGAGTTTGAACTGAAATATACTCCAAGGGAGTATAAAGATGTGAAGAAGATAGAGTTTCTGACCTTGAGGCAAGATCACCGGTCTGTGATAGAATATGAGTTAGAATTTATCCGGTTGAGCCACTACGCCAGGGGGATTATCTCGGATGAGATTGACAGGTGTAGAAGGTTTGAGGAGGGATTAAGACCCTCAATTATGTGTATTGTGGCTGGCTCTAGATATCAGGATTTCTCTCAGCTGGTAGCAGCAGCTAGAGGTGTGGAGAGAGCACAAGGTATAGCAGCAGCTGCTACTGAAGAGGAGACCCGGGTTAGAAGACCTCAGTTTGAGGCAGGGTCCTCATTTGTGAAAAGAGGTAGAGGCAGTTTTGCTCCTAGGTTCAGTAGGAGTCAGAGGCAGGCTGGTAGGTCAGTTCAGTTTCAGAGACAGAGATCGAGACCTACAGCTTCAGTAGCGAGTGCTCCTACTCCTGTAGTTCAGAGATCCACTCTACCTATATGTGCTCAGTGTGGTGGAAGACATTCGGGTGTTTGTTGGAGGTATAGTAGATCAGCTGTGTGCTTCAGGTGTGGATCTCCTGATCATTTCATTAGAGAGTGTCCAGAGATGCCGGAGCAGAGGCCAGCAGATTCTGCAGTTTCTCGACCTAGTGTTAGAGGTGGTCGAGGGGGCAGAAGTTTCAGCAGAGGGGGTAGATCTGGGTACAGTCAGAGAGGATCATCATCCAGGGATACTAGGCCAGATGAGGCTGGGCCTTCTCAACGAGTTTATGTGATGCAAAGACAACCCGATGCTTCTGCAGTTATTGCTGGTACTTTCTCTTTATTTGGCATTTCAGTTCTTGCTTTAATTGATCCAGGCTCTACTCATTCATATATTAGTGCATCTGTTTTGCCTGTATCTGAATTGCATGCTGAGTCCTTAGGATTTGATGTGTTGGTAACAAATCCCTTAGGGCATAGTGTGATTATTAGCAAGGTGCACCGAGATAGCGCAGTGGTTGTACAAGGTGAGGAGTTTTGTGGAGATTTGATTGAAATGCTTTTTAAAGAGTATGATTTGATTTTGGGTATGGACTGGTTATCTAGACATGGAGCTGTGGTAGATTGTAAAAAGAAATGTGTCACTTTAAGAACTAATGATGGTAAAATTGTATTGGTCTCTAGTGAGCAGAGACAGCTTGCATCCTCGTTGGTTTCAGCTGTTACAGCTAGAAGGTTGATTAGGAAAGGATGTGATGCTTACCTGGCTCATGTGGTGGATACTAGAGTAAGGGGTTCTCAACTTGATGATTTAATCACAGTTGCAGATTTTCCAGATGTGTTTCCAGAGGAGTTGCCAGGGTTGCCTCCTGAGAGAGAGGTTGAGTTTGGTATCGATTTGTTACCTGGTACCACTCCCATCTCTATCACTCCTTATAGAATGGCACCTGCTGAATTGAGAGAGTTGAAGGTGCAGTTACAGGAATTGTTGGATAAAGGATTTATTCGCCCCAGTGTTTCTCCGTGGGGAGCTCCTGTATTGTTTGTGAAAAAGAAGGATGGTACTATGAGATTGTGTATTGATTATAGGCAATTGAATAAGGTGATGATCAAGAATAAATATCCTTTACCTAGAATTGATGATCTCTTTGATCAATTGAAGGGAGCATCAATGTTTTCCAAAATTGATTTGAGATCTGGGTACCATCAATTGAGGGTTAAAGCTGAAGATGTTTTTAAGACAGCTTTCCATACCAGGTATGGGCATTATGAGTTTTTAGTAATGCCTTTTGGGTTGACGAATGCACCTGCAGCTTTCATGGATTTGATGAATAGGGTGTTTAGGCCCTATCTGGATCAGTTTGTGGTAGTTTTTATTGATGATATTTTGGTGTATTCGTGTAATGAAGAGGAGCATGACAAGCATCTGCGGATTGTGCTGCAGATTTTGAGAGAAAAGCAATTATATGCTAAGCTGTCAAAGTGTGAATTTTGGCTTGATCAAGTGACTTTTCTCGGTCATATTATTTCAGCAGAAGGTATTAAAGTTGATCCGAGTAAAGTTGAAGCTATTTTGAATTGGAGTCCACCGAAGTCTGTGACTGAAGTTAGAAGTTTTCTGGGTTTGGCAGGCTATTATCGACGCTTTGTGAAAGGATTTTCTTTGATAGCTATTCCACTCACTAGATTACTTCGAAAGGGAGTTAGATTTGTGTGGACAGATCAGTGTCAAAGTAGTTTTGAACAGTTGAAAGAGATGTTAACTCAATCGCCTGTTCTTACCTTGCCTGTAGAAGATAAACCATATGTGATCTACAGTGATGCTTCACATAGTGGTTTGGGTTGTGTTTTGATGCAAGAGGGTAAGGTTATAGCTTATGCTTCTCGACAGTTGAAGCCGCATGAGTTTAACTATCCGACGCATGATTTGGAGTTAGCAGCTATAGTGTTTGCTTTGAAGATTTGACGGCATTACTTGTTTAGAGAAAAATGTTTCATTTATATTGATCATAAGAGTTTGAAGTATTTGGGGGTTCAAAAAGAGTTTAATCTTTGACAAAGGCGATGGTTGGAATTAATTAAAGATTATGATTGCTTGATTGATTATCATCCTGGTAAGACAAATGTTGTGGCTGATGCCTTGAGTCGAAAGTCGTTGGCAGGATTGACTATGTATTCGCTCTCATTGCTTGTTGAGTTAAGAGCGTTGCATGCTAGCTTTGTATCTTGTGATGATGGTGCATTGTTGGCTCAATTGCAGTTGAGGCCAGTTTTATTAGATCAGATTAAGGAGGCTCAGTTGGTTGATGAGAAAATCCAAAAGATCATTTCAGATTGTCAAAAAGGAAAGAACCGAGATTTTCTTGTGAGAGGTGATGGTAGTCTTTGGTTTAAGAACAGATTATGTGTACTAGATGATGCTAATTTGAGAAGGATTATTTTAGAAGAAGCACACCAGTCAGTTTTTGCTATGCATCATGGCAATACAAAGATGTACCATGATTTAAAACAATACTACTGGTGGTCTGGTTTGAAAAGAGACATTGCAGATTTTGTGTCTAAATGTCTCACTTGTCAGAGGGTGAAAGCTGAACATCAAGTTCCAACAGGGTTGCTACAACCTTTATCAGTGCTTGTATGGAAATGGGATAGAGTAACCATGGATTTTGTATCTGGTTTGCCATTGACTCAGAGAAAACATGATGCTATTTGGGTGATCGTTGATAGGTTGACAAAGACAGCTCACTTTCTTCCGGTTCGGATGGATTATTCTCTTAAGAGATTGGCTGAGCTGTATATCCATGAGATAGTGAAGTTGCATGGAGTTCCTACTTCTATAGTGTCTGATCGAGATCCTAGATTTACTTCGAGGTTCCGGAAGAATTTACACGGTACTTTGGGTTCTCGATTGCATTTTAGTACTGCATTCCATCCACAGACCGATGGGCAGTCAGAGAGAGTAATATAGATTATTGAGGATATGTTGAGAAGTTGTGTCATTGATTTTTCTGGTAGTTGGGACAGATTCTTGCCACTTGTGGAGTTTGCTTACAACAACAGTCACCAATCCAGTATTGGAATGGCACCATTTGAGGCATTGTATGGTAGACGGTGTAGAATGCCTCTATGTTGGAATGAAACTGGTGAAGGTAAGTTAATTGGTCTTGATTTGGTTAGAGAGACTGAAGAGAAAGTGAAGATAATTCGCAATAGATTGAAAGCAGCTTCAGACCGTCAGAAATCTTATTCAGATTTGAAGAGGAGAAACATTGAGTATAATGTAGGAGATAAAGTATTTTTGAAAGTGTCTCCTTGGAAAAAGATATTGAGATTTGGTCGAAAAGGGAAGCTGAGTCCTCGTTTCATTGGACCGTATGAAGTTTTAGAAAGAATGGGACCAGTTGCTTATCGTCTTACTTTGCCGCCTGAATTGGATAGAATCCATAATGTCTTCCATGTTTCTATGTTGAGAAGGTATAGATCGGATCCATCTCATATCTTGCCAATTGAATCCATTGAAGTGAATTCGGATATGACAATTGAAGAAGAACCAGTTGATATATTGGCCCATGAAGTGAAAGAGTTGAGAAATAAGAAAGTGCCATTGGTGAAGGTTCTATGGAAGAATCATGGGAGAGAAGAAGCAACTTGGGAAAGCGAGCAAGCAATGCGAGATCAATATCCTCAACTGTTTCAGAGATAATAACAGGTAATTTCGAGGACGAAATTTCTTTTTAGAGGGGGAGAATTGTAATATCCCAAAATGTGCCCTAGAAGTTTTGAATATTATTGTTGTTTTAATTGGATTGAATGTATATGTTAATTTGAAAGAGAAGAGAATTTTTAAAGAAAGTGTATATGTTGTATATATGGTAGTATAAATAACATATACATAAGTCAAAATGGTGGGTCAAGGTAAGAAGATATTTAATTTGTGAAATGTGAAATTACTAAAAAGGGCAAATGAATGATAAAGGAGTTAGAATGTTTAAAAGAGGGTATTTTAGTCAATTTCATTTTGAATTGCTTGGTGGAGATTTAAAGAGAAGAGGAAGTTGACTTTTCTCATTTCTTCCTCTTTCCTTTTCTCCTTCCATGGCCGGCCACCCTTAAGCAAGAGAGAGAGAAAGTGTTGTTTTGATGTTCAAGCTCAAAATTGAAGAGGTTTTCAAGTGATTAAGTGAAAGTCGAAGAAGTTTTATTATTTTGGTAAGTTCTCTCTCTTGGTTTCTTTTGTTTATTTGAAGTGATGTGTGAGTTTGTTGATAGATGTTTGAAAATAGGGGTGTGTTGGTTGAAGTATGTTTGATTTTATTAAATATGGTGTTGGTTTTGGTTTGAAGGAAGTAAGTTAAGTTGATATTGGTTTTGAAAGTGATCGTGTTGAAATTGTATTAGGGTTTTGAGTTGGTAAGTGTTGTTAGTGCTAAGTTTGGTTTATTATTTTTGTTGGTCTTCATGATTTTTGGGATTTGTTGGAAATTAGAAGCTTGGAAAACATGTTTTGATGGAAGGCAGTGGCATCTCGGATGCCACGCCCGTGGCCTTTTTATGTTTTGGCCGTGGGGTGTTGGATAATTTTGGGCAGAAGCAAATCCTAACCCACGCCCGTGGGGGTCTTGAGTGACCACGACCGTGGGCTTTAAGGTTGGGTGGTTGGTTTGTAATGGTGATCTAAGGGTCTTGTATAAGGTTAATAAGTGATTAGTTGTATTGGAATTGATGTGGTTCATTATTGTTTTGGTTTAGGTTGTGAAGAAAGTGAGTTGCCTTAATTCATTTGGTGAAGGACTTTTGAAAAGGGAAAGTGTTTAGAATTGTGTGGATTGCTTTTGAAGTAAGTACAAACCTTGCATTGTTGTTATATATATGATTATTGTTATGTTTTGCACATTGCGAAACTTGTGTAATATAATGTGCTATATGTATAATGATGAATTGCTTTGATGTGAAAGTAATGTTATGAGTTATAATGAGATAAATGATATGATTGAATGATGATAGTTTTGATGTGATGAAAAGCCATGATTGTTGGCAATGATGATGGGAATGAATTATAATTGAGACATGATGATTCAGATGTAATGAGAAGCCATTGTGAATGGCTATGGTTATACAAATGAAATAATTGTATGTTTAATATGTTATTCAGTTTCAGAGTTCTGGGTTTGGAGGCATGCCTATAAAATGAAAGGTAACAGTCTTGCTAGGTTGAGGATCTCTTCAATTTGAGATGAATTGAGGTCCAAGAGACTGGGTCTGTTACACTATGATAATTATGATTATGAGATATATGATTTGGTAACAGTCTTGCCGGGTTGAGGATCTCCTCGATTTAGTCGGGTTGATGGTCCAAGAGACTGGGTCTGTTACTTGATAAATGTGGAATGTGAATTGTAGTAATAGTCTTGCCGGGTTGAGGATCTCCTCGAGTTTAGCCGAGTAGATGGTCCAAGAGACTGGGTCTGTTACACTATCCATGGATAGAGATATATATATATATATATGTTGCCTACGGGCTTGATTATTGTGATTATGAACCAAAGCAGTAACTCTGAATTCTGAATATCGTATTAAATACTTGTTGGGCCCATAGGTGTCTATGTTACATGAATGTTATGAATGATCTTATAATGGATGAGATAATGTAATGAAATGATAGTATTACTTAAATGATGAAATGTAATATTCATGAGATATTGTATATTGAGTATAGTCTTTATGGTTTGAATGTATATCATTGTTATTGATAAAGCATAATAGCATTATGGTTTGTACTGCTGAGTTGTTGGCTCAGCGCGATTATGATTCATCGCGCAGGTGATAGAGGTGATAGAGGTGATAGAGTTGAGACGGAGGACTCCTCTAGACCTAGTTGAGTTTGTTTTGATTGTGAAGAATTGGATTAGAGCTTAAAGATCAGAGAGTCAAGCTGCCAATCATGTATATATTTCATATTTTGTAATTTTTGACGTTTAATGTATATGCACTTGTAAGTTTTGGATGTAACTTCCGTTGCGTAATAAACAAACGTTTTTATCTATTGTGTCTTATGATTTTCATTTAAACATTTGGAATGTCTTTAAATTTTTATTTTATTTTAAATGTCATTTGTGTATTTGAAAAGTGTGGCATTTCTATATTCAGTATACGTATATTACGATCGTATAAGCATGCTGTGTACGTCTACGGGTGTAGGGGTGTTACATGATCAGTCTCATCGTTCATTAGAATTTCAGGTGGGAGATATGGTTCTGCTGCGTTTAAGGCCTTATCGACAAAATTCAGTCACTAAAAGGAGAAATCAAAAACTTTCAGCCAGGTTCTATAGCCCTTTTGTGATTCTGGAACAAGTTGGGTCCATGGCCTATAAGCTGGATCTTCCTGCGGATTCAAAGCTCCATCCTGTATTTCATGTTTCCAACCTTAAACCTTATCATGAGGGTCAATCTACTGCTACCACATTGCTGCCATCCATTCCACTGGAGGATCTTGTTCATCCTTTAGCTATTTTAGATCACCGTGTCAAAGGGGGTACTCAGGAAGTTTTAATCCACTGGAGTCATTCATCACCAGCAGATGCTTCGTGGGAGAAGATTCAGGAAATCTCAAACAAGTTTTCAAAATTTAAGCTTGAGGACAAGCTTCCTTTGGGGACAGGAAGTAATGTTACCAAACCGCTGCAAGTATACACACGTTTCTCTCATGGATCCAAGTCCAAGCAGCCACATATTGAATTTCTGAATTAGTCAATTGTTACAGTTATTTTGTTTTAGTTATTTGTTTGAATATTTTCTGTTTTGTAGGAGGGTGTTCCTCGACTTTCTATTTCATGTTGTTAGTTGAGGAGGGTGTGCCTCCATGTTAAAGTAGTGCTCCTTTGATGTAGGAAGCACTTATACTTCCATTCTGTATTTAAACAATAACATCAATGAAGAGAGGAAGCTTCCAAAAATCAATTAAGTCTTTGAGCACTTCAAGTCTCAAAGGGATCCAGGTTCCCTCTTTTAGAGCCTAAATTCTTAATCACCATAGGTCGTAAAAAGAAAACTATTAACCCAAACACTCAAACACCTACCGTACCCTTAGCCCACCGACCCATAACTAGATCCATAACACGGGACCGTAACATTTTACCTCGGGTGTTTCTTGATGATTGTATCATATTGTGGGTTAGATTTCAATATTATCTTTTTATTGCTAAAAAAATTGTTTGTTTTATTATACAATCAAAGCAATATTGAGATCTTAGCCTGTTTATATAAAATTTATATATAAAAGTTTGTACAAATATATTTTCCCAGGTATCAATATGTCTTATTACTGGTTCCAAAAAACAAAATTCCTTTGATTTGTATTATTTTTTAGGTAAATATTATTTAATTTCTCAAATATAATTTAATTAGTAAAATAATATATTTTTAAAAAATAATTAAAAAATTCATAGTTTTTTTTATTAAAAATCACAAAATGTATTTAATTATTTCTAGAATTATGTGTACTAAAAAAATAATTTATTGTATTATTAGATTGAACCATAGGAAATTTTAATTAATAAATTGAGTTAAAAATAATTAATAGTTTATTTTTATTCTTCACACACACATATATATATATATATATATATATATTGTGAAGAAAGGTGGGTCTAGCTCAGAATTACAGACTAATAGATTTTCCTACAATATCATGCAGTTGAAGCCATATACGAAGACCCAAAGGAGCAGTGTGTAACACGTGGTTGCTGCAGGGAAATCTTCATATAAATTTAATAACAATTAATGAAAATAAAGCTCACAATATTTATCATATATTTTAAATCACATGAATAAAATAATAATTTATCATATATTTTAAATCACCTGTCAGTCTATAATCTACCTATCGCACTGCAAAAGCAATAAATATTCATAAAAGAAAAGTAAACCAAAGCCAATAATAGCCATCACCTTAGAAAAGAATGCTTTTCAATGTTAAAAGATGTCTTTCTTCATCAACGACCTTTGTGCTTACTAACTTGCAGCCAAACTCTTCAATGTTTTGCTCCAGACCAAAAGAGATTTGCTCCTGGCCAAAAGATATTTCCTTCCCCCAAATTCTTTTATTTTTCTTCTCTCTGCCTAACCGCAGAAGGAAGCAAGCAAGCAAATTTGCAGTTCCAGGTAGTTTTTTCTTCAGAATTAAATCTTTTAATTCTTCAAATTCATTTAGTTTTATCTCTGTTAAACAGAGTAAATCACAACACGAAAAAGAAAAGGAAAAAAGTTTGATCTCAAGAAAGTGCTCTGTTTTTTTTGTGTGTTCTGTATTGACCACAACTTCATAAGTTCGTGTACAAATACAATCAAGAAACGCACAATATTTTGCAGGAAAAATAAAATTCATTACTTCTGTAATGATGGGTTATTGATCATTATTATTATCATTGATGTGTAGATTTGGTGTTTGGATTATCAGTTATTGGTGTGTTAATGGAAACAGAACATGTAATTTTACTCTGTTTTGTCTCATATTTTGTGGTTTTCCATATGACATTTTCTTAACTTTAACTGATTTGTAAGTGTTAGTTATTTAACAATTGAATTAGAGAAAGCATATAATAATAAATGAATAATTATTATTTCATTGACCAACAAAAATTTATTTAAGTGATTAACCGCTACATAAAAGGAACTTCTTGAATATCTATTAAATTATATGCATAGATTATAATCTATTTTCAGTGAACCTAAAAGAGATTCTCTCTATTTCTCTTTGAAAAACAAACAACCAAAGCTATTCTTGATTCCATTAATATTATCTTGCTCTGTTATTACTTGTAAAGGGACAGCTCTGTTTCCTCTGTTTCTTCTTCCTTTCAGTAAGTGTTCTTGAGCTCTGAATCATAGAGTGCTTATTTATGTAGTTTTTCAAGCTTTTATTGGATGAAAGAGAACTTATTAATTATGAAAAAAAAATTTAAAAAAAAAAATTGGTCTATTTGGCTTACAGGCAAGATGGAGAATAGTGTAAAAGAAAATGGAGAAAATAATAGTGTTGCTGATTCATCAGTAGAAAAGGTATGATTATTAACATGAATGTGGATGTGGTTACTATTATAAATGCTTACATTCATTGTTATAAATAATAATTTTATGCATATTTGGTAAAGACTAAACTAAAAATGTTTGCTATGTTCTCTGTTTCTCTGTGAAATATTGGGGTAGGGTCGTCTTAGATCTATGTTCTCTGTTTCTCTGTGAAATATTTGCTTATACTCATCAATTACTTAGAAATTTTGATTGGACAGGTTTCGTAACTCTGGTTATTCTGACTCATCAACTCATTATACTCCCAAATAACAAATAACGCCTTATCCTATGTCATCATCCTTCTTTTTTTTTCTTCTGGAAAATAATCTTCCTTGACTTTTTTTTTGTTCTATTTCTTAAATAAGCCTTGGGAATGCAGAAATAACCAAGCTTTTTTTAATCAATGCAGAAATAACCAAGCTGAAACAAAAAAAAAACATTTGAATATATGCATATATATATTTTTATATATAAATACTTTTCATAAATAAGAATTTTTCTCAATCTTTTTTAATTTTTGATAAAAATTGTTAATTTATAATAATAATAACAACAACAACAACAATAATGAATATTAAAAATAAATAGTTACTGAGAAATAACTATTATTTAAGAATTTTTTATAAACAAAATTTACTCTTAAATTAATTAATTAATATAAACCAAACCTTACCATTACGGACACACTTACTTCTACTTTTTTTTGAATAATTTTATTTGGATGATTGTCAATATACTTTATTATGATTGGAAAAATAATATAATATAATTCGGTTAAATAAATTATTTTTATTTAATTTATAATATTTTAATAAATTATAAAAATAAATAATAGATTAAAAATATATATTTAATATTTAAAAAATTTATTAAGAATATTTTTAAAAAATAAAAATTTAAAATTATGAAAGGTCATAAAATTAGTGATTTAAAAAAATTATTAAAATTTATAATTTTCAAATCACAAAATTACTATAGAAAACTCTTAAAATTAAAATAAATAAGAAATTAAATCATATAATTTCTTATAAAATTCATGGGCAAATCATAAAATTCATCTGAAAGTTCTACTAACAAAAAAGTTTTGATCAAAATGACATTAGATCTAAACAATGAAAAAAGTTGAGTAAACGCTAATTTACATTAGAAAGACAAAAAGAACTCCCAAAGCATTGAATTCATCTTGTATGAAATTACGAAATTATAAATAATCGGATATAGCTGCATATATGTACATATAAATTTCATATTTGAAGAAGGCTAAAACTATTTAACACATTCTTTCTTTCATTGATTCTCTTGCTCGCATTTTACCTTTGAGAGCATGAATTTTAGTGCAGGAAGCATTGGAAGAAGCTACAAAGGCCATTTTCAATTCTTTAAATTATTTCCATTAGTATGTGAAGAAAGTCCCGTTTTGGCTAATCAGTTTTCTGTAAGTTTGCTCTTCTTCTCCTCAAAATGCAAATTTATAAGGATAATTCAATTATGCTGTAGATTAATCAAAATACGCTAAAGAAATAGATGAATGGACCGAATTTCCCAGAATTTCCATATTTAAATATCAATTTCTTAGTGTATAGGTCTACTTTTTGTTAATGACTTGCTATAACAGACTAAAATGCTGCATTGTTGATATATTTTGTGCAAGTTCATTCTTCCTGAACTATTTCAATATCAGGATTCTGTTACTTCTTCAAGGTTTTCGTTTCCAGCCCCAATGATAAAAAGTTCTATACTGTACTATGTTCAGGGAAGCCAGAGATACTGAAGTAAGCTACCATCTTCCTCCTCTTTTTTGTTCTAAAAATATTTGCTCATGATTTCATTAATGAATTCTTAAGAAACAAATTCATGTTTGCTGAGGAATTGTAAAATGCAGAGAAGGTACAGGCTCAGAAATTGAATCATGGGATTGGAATCTAAATGGCGAAAAGTGTACATATCATGCTTTGTTTCCAAGGTCTTGGACGACCTACGAAGGTATGAGCACTTCAGTACCAATATAGAGAACTCAATCAATTCACTCTTGATTTCAAAATTTATTAGGGTCGCCTTCAGGTGAACCAGACCCAGAACTTAAAACTGTTTCGCGTCAGATCTCACCTTTCATTCCCCAGAATTATAAAGAGAGCAGCTTTCCTGTATCAGTCTTCACATTCACGGTATGAATGAGGTTTCCAAGAAATCCCATCTTCTCATTATTAACTCCCTTTTACCATTGATTGATGAATATATGTTTGTTTCAGCTATCTAATTCTGGAAATACTTCAGCAAATGTCACCTTGCTTTTTACATGGGCTGTAAGTTCAGAATCTTGTACTTATATTTAGAAGCTCGATCTTCGTTCTATCACATGGTTTTGACTGGTTAATCTGCAAATGAGTTTCTTCTTTCCTTTCCTGTTAAATTTTGATCATTACATGATGTCACTGCTAGAGGTGCAAACAATAATTTTGAGGAATGTTGGAATTAGACAAGATAAAAAGTTCTGTTTTCTTTTCGAGCATTAACTGCATGATTTGTAGTTTTATTATTATTCAAGAGAAAATGAAGTTTATTAACCTTAGCTGATGTATCCTATCTTTTGTAAAAATTTATATTTCTGATTGTCCAGAATTCTGTCGGTGGAGTATCAGGATTTTCTGGTCAACACTTAAACTCGAGGATCATGTAAGTTTTTTCTAGGAAAATATATTGATGAAATTTATAATTTGTACCAAATATAATATTTGGCTGCAATTTCATATTCATTCTAATACAGTTAAGCTCATTCTAGGAAAGAAGATGGAGTTCATGCTGTCACTTTACACCACAAGTAAGTCTTTCACCCTGATTTTTGGAAATAGCTCAAAGTCCCAACTTGATCAATAAAAGTTCCCCTCCATATGTTTGATATGATATTGAGGCCTCGTAGCATAATTCCTATAGAACGACAGACGGGAAGCCTCCATTGACTTTTGCCATTGCAGCACAGGAGACACCTGATATACAAGTATCTGAATGCCCTTGCTTCGTTAGATCTGGCAAATGCCAGGGAATCACAGCAAAAAATATGTGGGATGAAATTAGAAAGGTACATATTCTCTCCTTTAAAAAAACTGCATTTCTTCCTTTTAAGAACACAAATTTTGTACCAATTAGCATGCAATTTCTAGTTGACTCTAATATAAGGATTCTGACAAGATTTTAATCACTTTAACCTTTAACCTGGTAGCATGGCACATTTAACCACCTAGGTGTCAACAAAAACTTCTTCACCTTCAGAACCAAGATCATCTATAGGAGCAGCAGTGGCAGCCTTTTTGACCATTCCTCCTGATTCTGCACTTAATGTAACATTTTCATCAGCTTGGGACTGTCAGAGGTAAGATTCAGTGGAAGAAGCATAGGTGAGCTATTCCTGTCTCCTAGAACTTGTGTTGTAACTTAATCCATGGAGTTGTATTCCTTCTATCGACAAAATGCCTCACAAGCAAGTAATATACAAAATTCTATGGCACGCAAGGGGATGCAGCTGCTGATATCGCAGATGATGCTATTCTTGGTAATGTTTTAGAGAATTTGATTGCAGATTAGATATTACTGAAAATTTCTCATTGTTTTATATTGACATAATTGGAGACTCGGCTTGGAAACTGCAGGTAGATATTCATGGTAAGAAGTATAATGCCATTTTTATCGCTAAAATAGTGTAACTTTGAAATGTTATGGAATGCATATTCTTCTGTGATAAGTATTTCAAAGACCTACGACCTTTTTTCCAAAGGACAGAGAGAGTAACACTAGGTATCTGACACCATGTTCTTATACAAATTTCAACTTAATTTTTTTTTCCTCTGCTTTTTGATTTTTGGAAACTAGAGCATGCTGATTGGGAATCCCAGATAGAGGCATGGCAAAGACCAATGCTTGAAGACAAGAGACTTTCTTAATGGTGAGATAAGATGACATGAGCATCTGATATTTAGCCTTAATTTTCCCCACCATTTTATGATATAAGATAAAAGAAATCAAGTGCCAGAAATATTTTTCTAGGTACCCTATTACTTCTCTTCAACGAGCTCTATTATCTCAACGCTGGGGGAACTGTTTGGACAGGTATTAACAGATCACATAGTTTATCAAATTCAAACTATAATTGCAGGAACCTGGTTTACTATCAAAAGTAACACTTTACCTTCAACAGATGGATTGCCTCCAATACAGAGTTTTGCAGCAATAGATAGAAAATTTTCTCTTGATAAGTCAAGCTCCGGTTTTGGAAATGCAAATGGTTTCACCCACAAAAATGACACAGGTGTTGAAATCCTAGAAAGAATAGCATCCATATATGAGCAAATACATAATCCAGTAACCTCAAATGCTGCTTTTGGGGTAAATTTGCTTCAGAGTGGAGAAGAAAACATTGGTCAGTTCCTTTACCTTGAAGGTTCCGAATACTTGATGTGGAATACCTATGATTCTCATTTCTATTCATCTTTTGCACTTCTCATGCTTTTCCCAAAACTTGAACTAAGCCTCCATGGAGACTTTGCTGCAGCAGTAATGATGCATGATCCTACTAGGATGCAAGTAATGAGTGATGGAAAGTTGGTTCCATGAAGAGTTCTTGGTGCTGTTCCACATGATATCGGGCTTAATGATCCTTTTTGAAATAAATTCTTATAACCTTTTTGGTACGGCTAGGTGGAAGGACTTGAATCCTAAGTTTGTTCTCCAAATATACAGGGATGTGGTTGCTACTGGGGATAAAAGTTTTGCACAGGCTGTTTGGCCGTCAGTATATGTTTCAATGGCTTATATGGATCAGTTTGATAAGGATGGGGATGGGATGATTGAGAATGAACGTTTCCCTGATCAAACCTATGATGCATGGTCTGTGAGTGGTGTGAGTGCATATTGTGGTGGGCTTTGGGTGGCAGCACTCCAGGCTACTTCGGCCTTAGCATGTGAAGTTGGTGACACTGTATCTGCTAACTGTTTCTGGGTTAAGTATCAGAAGGCAAAAGCTGTATAAAGCAAACTATGGAATGGTTCCTTCTTCAATTATGACAGCAGTGGCAATAGTTCTATTCATACTGATCAGTTGGCTGGGCAATGGTGAGCATGGCATACTCGCGTTCTGTATTTTGTATTTCAAAACTCAGAATATTTTTTAGTGCTTAATTGTGCATAGCCTAGAAGTGATATTTTTATTTTTTTATTTTTATATGACTATTCCTTGTTTAAGTGTTAAAATTTTAGAAATGGACTTGATGTTCAGTTATATTACAGGTATGCTAGAGCATGTGGTCTTTCACCAATTGTTGATGAGGACAAATTGAGGAGTTCCCTTGAAAAGATTTACGAGTTCAATGTCTTAAAATGGAAAGAAGGAAGGCGTGGTGCGGCCAATGGGATGCTACCAGATGGAAGAGTTGATATGACATGTTTGCAATCAAGAGAAATATCGCCTCGAGTTACATACACTCTTGCTGCTTCTATGATTCAAGAGGAAAAAATGGAAATTGCATTTCAGACTGCTGCTGATATCTATGGAGCAGCATGGTCACAAGAAGGTCTTGGGTGAGTTTTCTTCTCTTTCACTCACTTCAGTTTGCCATTTTTTAAATGTTTGTATATATGCATAAAGTTCCTCTAGTATTTCTTGAAGCTATATCTTGTCAAAGAAACCTCAAACAATAGGATGCTTTAGACAATAATAACAACAGAGAACAAGTGAAGTATTAGTATAAGAAACTACTGAAAACAAGAAATGGTGGAATTATCAGAGAAATTTTTTTAAAATGTTATAAGGTAGACAGATATTCTATTGGGTAGGCGTCACCTAAGAGAGCCGGCACTCGAAGAAAAACCAGTAGTTCAGTTTCGGTACTCAAGTTCCAGCGCTCGTAGAAAGAGGTAGGTTCGTTAGTTTAGCCTCCTTTTTTAAGGCTTAGGGAAGGCTGGTGGGGACTAGAATCGGTAAGAGGTCAAACTAGAGGTATGACTAGAAGTAGAAGCGACTTCCCCCTGTTGAAAAGAGGTTACCTGTTGAGAGAGTAGCTGTTCTTGCTTGAGTTAAAGGAGAGATTCTCATCTATATAATAGGCATTGATGCCCAGGGAGGAACTTGATGTTCCAATTGAATTGAGGATCTTCGACTCAAGCCCATCACAAACTGAAGACTTTTAACCTGAACAGATTGATCAAATTTACTCCTAGAACATTTACAGTAATCTTTTATCTTTTTTGCTACTTACTTCCTTATCTTTCTTGCTACTTCCTGTAAAACTTACACATTAATTGTTTTTGGTTATAGTTATTCATTTCAAATTCCAGAAGGCTGGAATACTGATGATGAGTATAGATCTGTGTTACATGCGACCACTGGCAATATGGGCAATGCAATGAGGATTATCAAAGCCTAAGCTCTTTAAAGAGGAGATGAAGCTTGACTCAGTCGATGATAGTTCGTATCTTAGGCAAATTATGGGGTTTTCTAAAGTTGCTCACCTTCTAAAGTTGCCAAATGATGATGCTTCTAAAAGCTTCCTACAGACTGTTTATGAGTTCATTTATAGGAGATGCCCATTGTAACTTCTAAATCATTCTAATAATGAGTTGTAGCTTATAGGGGTGATTTTTTTATCGTAATAGAACTGGATATATATAAACAAGCAGGCTTATTTTTACTCATGAAATAACACGGAATATAGGATACTGAGAATAAAGCTTTTTTTCAAATTTAAGTGTTCAACAATTGTGCTACAGAATTTCAAATTTACAATCTCTTGTTTGATTGAACTTTTTAGTATGTAAAAATTTATTATATGTAGTAAAATTCAAACTTTTGAAATACAAATTTTATAGAGTGAAGAATAGCTATTACATTGAATTGAACAGATAGCTATTCTATACATTATCTATTTTGTTCTGCAAACTGCATGGGCCTACATATCACTGCTAAAAATAGTTTTTCTTTTCTTTTCTTTCTGTATTATTAGAAACTTTTATACAGGTATAATACCCTCTGCAGAATTTCAATCAGGGGCTTCTCTTTTCTAGCTTTCTAGGAAAGATTTTAAGGGAATTTAGGAACTCATTTTGTTTACTTTCCAAACCCTGCATTAAGGAAATAAATGATGTGTTGTTCACCAGAAATTTTTTTTAGTTTCATGACATAGCTGAATTTTCTTAACCTTTTATACAATTATGAAATATATATTATCTTAATTATTTCATTTGGTAGGAGAATGAAGATGAAACAAAAAGAGAAGAAAAGAAGTATAATTGGGAATCATAATTCCACATTGGAGAACAAATGAAAAGATGGGCAGAATATTAGTAAAGGGGGCATCAAAGCCCACCAACATTCAGCTCATCAATTCAACATAGGGATAATTACAAAATCAACTTAAAAAAAAGAGTTAGTTTTCAAAAATACTTTAAAATAGTTTTTTTTTACAAAAATACGGAACAACATTGTTCTGCGTTTCTTTGGCAACCTTCATTCTTGCTCTGGCCATTTTGAAAACCAAGCATGGGAATTAATATTTTAAAAAATAAAATAGGATGAATGCTTTTAAACTTTTCAACTTAGTTTTGTTATCTTGCTAATTATTTATTTTCATAGTTATATTTACCTGATAAGAACTTTATATTTTAACTAACATAAATAACTAATTGTTATTCTAAAACCAATTTATTTATTAATATTTTAAAAATTTTATATAATTAAAAAATAACTAATTAACTTAAAATATAATTTATGTTACTTAATTTTAAACTATATTTTATATACATTTTTATATATTTTACTTAATATATATTTTTAAAAATAATTTTAACATACACTATAAAAATTACATTAAAATTTTTTTTAATAAATAAAGTAATTCACAATTTTATACATTTATATATAATTGCAGCTGTTATTAATATATAACTAAACATATAATAACATATATTGACTTTTATCATATACCGATATATACTCACATATATTGTTATTCTATAACTAAAATATATCTACCCATATGTATCATATATCACTTTTACAGTATTATTCTTTTAAATTTTAACAAGTATAATTACATATAACATATATCGATATATAACTAAATATATTTCACTTTTATACTATTTTTTTAAATTTTAAAAAGTATACATTGTTATTGTAATATATACCGATAACTAATGTAATGCCTATAATTTTACTAAAATATAATTAAATAAATAATTTGGAGGGTTAGGTGAGGTATTAGAAGTAGAAAATATGAAATGTATATGTGAAATATACATAATATATAAATGTTAATAAAAATAAAAAAGACAAAAGACAGATAGTAAAAATCAATGGTAAATTGTAAAAGGTTAAAAAGTTAAAAAAATAAAAATAAAATTAATTTTGAATGGAAGAAGAAAAATAAGATTTTTCATAAATAAATAAATAATTACTTAATTAATAATTAGTATATATATAATTAGGAATTAAAGAAGAAAGAAAATTAAAAACACAATTTCCATCATCTTCTTCTGCTCTCTCCATTTGGCCGAATTCTCCATGAAAGCTTAAGGAGATTTTTGCTTCTTCTAAGTACCAAACTTTCCAAAGAGTTCAAAGGATTACATGAAGTTTTACTGAAATATCAAGAAATTAGTAAATTCTCTTTTAAATTTAAGGAGTTCTTTGGAATTTTTTAAATATGTGAAAATTTGATTTTTGAAGGAGAGTGCTATAATTGTTTAAATGGATTGCAATGGAGTTATTTGGATGTGTAGACAATGATTTTAAAATTAGTTGATGGATTTGTTTAGGTTTGGTTGGAGTTTAGATGAAGTAGTAAGAGATTTAGGGTTTTCATGGAATTTCTATAAAGAAGGTGTTAATTATATTTAATTATTTAAAATATGTTAGAATATAATTTTAAAGACATAAATTAACTTAAAACATGATTTGGAATTAATTAGAATGGTTGCCCAAAATTAAAATGTATTGGGGAAAAATTAAAAATTTGAAGGAAGTAAATTAAATTTTATTAGTTAAAGTATATAGAAATATGACTTTAATAAATTATTTACACTCACATTTTGATTAGAAAGTGAGTGGAGACAAATTGTCATATCAAAATGGTGAAGGGCATTGAGTGAGCTTGGTGCTGGGTGGAGATTTGTCTTGCATGGTATCAATTGCGAGGTTAGTAAATACTTTGGTAACCATTTATTCAATTGCATTGCTTTAAATATAACATATTGTATATGGATGAATGTGTTATGTTATTTGAATATTATTGTTTATGTGTGATAAGCATTGTTTGAAGTAACAATGTATAATTTGAATAAATTATGGTATATTTAACCATTAAGAAATGGTTACTAGTGATAATATGTACAAAATATAAAAAGCGCTGACTTTGCACTAAAATGTGGAAGTTGGCCATATTTATAATGTGAATGAAAATATGTTAAATATGAATGGAAATTTGGAAAAAAAGAAGATATGAAATGTGGAAAATATGAAAAAAGTGAAATATGATAAATGTGAATTGCATGTTACCTTATATAATTTCTAGTTTCGAAAAAGTTATTTTTTTATTGATTTGACATTGCCATACGCCATCAGAAGAGACACGCTGATGTCATAATTATGATTACACCACTGGTGAGACATGCTGGTGTCACAGTTATAATTATACCGTTGGGCGAGATGCATGTCATTAAGGCATAATGCATTTTTTGGTATTTTATGTAAATTTCATTTCTTTTATTATACCAAAGTATATACTGATAGGTGTCAAAACAACTAAAATTAAATTTCTATTCCTAAACAAATTAAATAGTACTAGTGGTGAATAATGTCGAATCAACAGGGAATTGACTACATATTTAAATTTTTTTAAAAACCAAAATAGAAATAATAAAAAGTACAAGGGAAGCTTATAAATTAAAAAGTAAAATTAAATTAGAACAGAAAAACTAAACTAATAAATTAAAGAACAAAAAAACTAAATTGAAATATTCAATGGAAAAAGACTTAGTTGAAAGAGTAATTTTAGTTCAATTCTTGAATTGATCATAGATTCAAAGATCACTCTTCTTAATTCTTCAATGAACCGGTTATAGTATTGGACAAGCTCTTAATACCATTCTTTTCTTAAGTTTTAAATTTATCAGAAAACGTTCTCTAATTAACTCTTGCCAATAATCCATCTTATAGGAAAAGTCCTTAGAATCTAATTATTGACAACTTTAAGTATTAGAATGACCTGATTCTAACCAATAAGCCTAACTTTGAGATTTATTTAATTAGATTATATAACCTCTTAGGATAAACCTAATTGCTACTTAAATCAAAATATCAAGAACAAATTGCAGATTTAAGAATTTTGAATAGCTATATGTTATTTAACTAATCAAATAATGAGCTTATTGATTAATTAGCAAATAATAATTAAATTAAACCACAAAGATTTATATAAATACTGAATAATAAAGAAGAGAAAAGATAAATTGTTTAGATCTCACAATTCTTAAATATGAACTTTAATTAACATTTAACCAAGTAAGAATTAGTTGCTCCTTATTTGAATAAAGAAAATCTCTATAAATTCAAAAATATTCAGCAGCAAAACCTAGAACAATTGATTGCTGGGGTTGCTAGAACTACTAGTTTTTATATCCTTGACTCTCTAAACTTCCTAATTTAATTCTAACTAGGAAAACTTAAAAATAAAATTAATAATAATAATAACTTCCCAAATTAAATTTCTAACTCATAAGGGATTATAAGGTCTGATTTATCCTCCAAAATCTCTCCAAAATCATATCTTCAAAGATAAAAAAAAAAAGTAAACATCAGCTGTCAATTTTATCCACAATCTGTCAAGTCAAGTCTGTCACCAGTCTTGCCCAAAGCTCCTACCCAAGGCTCAAGTTTGTACATTATTGCAAAATTTCAGCTTTAAGCCAAAATTTTCCCATTCGATTTTAGCTCTTCCTTAAACCTTTTTTTTTCTGTAAAAACAATCAAAAATCAGTAGAAATATTTAATAATGATTCCAAATTACTTCCAAAATATAGATGATATTTGCACGCTATCAAATCTCCTCATACTTAAATCATAGTTGCCCTTAAGCATTTCACAATTCAAGACCTCCATTCCCCGCATTTATCAATCAACAACTCAACCTACAAAATTCAAATAACTCAAAGAGAATGGAAACCCAATAACCAAAGACTCATAAAATAGAATTTTCAAAGTTTCATAAATTTAGCGATCAAACTGATATATATTATAAATATAAAATACCAAGACCCTTAGCCAACTTGGTGACAAATTAATTACCAAGTGAAAAACTAGTTACACATAGAAGACTTTACTTAACTTATCCAGGCTTAATTACAAAAAAGATTTAAAATTAAGAACCAACTTTTTATTTGCTTTTGAGCACATTTAATTGCTTGCTTAAAATGTTACTAACCTTTTGATGCGAGGACAAATATATGTGATGCTGACACTCGGTTACTCAATTGGTTACAATTTTTAAATAGCTATTAGCTCTACTCATAGTCTTTTGACTAGCAGAGTAAGACATTTATTTTTAAACTTTATTTGAGCTCTTTTTTATTTATTTGTTTGGTTCACATTATATTTAACAATTAATTCAAAAATTAAACTAAGATAACCTAAGCAAGCCTACCCATGTGCTTTCAATTAATTAAATCAATTAAGTTTAAAACATCACGGAGTAAAAACCTTTTAAGCATTTTATACAAATAATAAATATGTCAATTGTGATCGGTAAGGTGAGTGAAACAATAAAAAATCAACCTAGATTAATTGGTTAAGGATTGCCATTACAACTTGTGGCTCAAAATATTGCATTTAAATTGTTTCAAATATAAAATGGGTCTTTGGGTCAAAAATCATAAAACATAATAAGGCTGTAGCAAGATTTAAGAATTTCCAAAGCTTTTAAAGAAAAATTCCAGCAACACAGTAGTAGCAAAATTACTATATTTGCATCAAAATTTTCAACAAATCTTATTAAGCAATAACTGGTTTCTAAAATGCTAATCAAAATTTATACCCACAAATTCCAAAGGACTTCAAAAATTCATCAAAATCTATTAAAAAATGTGGCTCTATTAAAAAAAATGTAGCTTTTATGTCAAAATGCATCAAAAATTCAGCATATGTCAACTATCATCAAAATATATACAAGATTGCACAAAATTAGAAATTTAATAAAAAATTCATCAACTCTCATAAAAAAATTGCAGCAACCCTCACTAACATATGTATCCCCCCCATACTTATTTTGCACATTGTCCCCAATGTGTAAATATAAATATAAAAAAAAGTTAAGAATAAAAGAACTCCTCTGATTTTTTTTCTTGATCAAATTGGAGGAGATGGGTGTCTGATTCTTTTCCTCATGATTTTTAGTTGTGGGTGAAAATGGGAGAGTGAAAGTGGTGGCAATTTTTTTTCTCCATTGTAGTGCCTCATCAACAAGAAAAAGAGATATTTGCAGGGATTTTTGAAGGAAGAAAAAGATAAAATAAGAGAAAAAAATAAAAATTACTAAAAGGAAAATTTTTAAAAGGTTGGGTTACCTCCCAACAAGCGCCTTTATTTTATGTCTTTGGCTAGACATAGCTTTTGTACTCTAATGAGCATCCCAAATTAATCTCTTCGGTATTGGAAGCAAAAGAACTTTCTTGATTGCTACACTAGAATCTATTATTTTTCATTTTGATATATGCATAACAGAAGATAAATATTTTATGTGAGAAGAAGGTAACTCAAGAATTGAGATTTTATTTTCTAGATGTTTGAGAGCCTCCCTTTCACACACTGAATCCTGTAATTCTTCATTAGTAACAAAATCTACCGTTAGATTTTTCACATTATTATTCAGCTTATAATTATTGGTCAATTCAAAATTTTCTTTATTCACAATATCTACACCATAAGACACATCACTATAACATTTCATATCCTTATAAACATTAAATTTAACCATTTTTTCATCAAATCTCATAGTGAGTATACCATCATATATATTTACTTTTGTCTTAGCTATGCTAAGAAAATGTCTTCCTAAAAAAAATAGAAGGATTAGAAGATTTATCATTCTCCATATTAAGTATATAAAAATCAGTAGAAAAAATTGATCCATTTACTTGAACTAAGACATCATCTAAGACTCCTTCAGGGTAAATAATAGACTATCAACTAATTGAATCATGAAAAAAGTTTCCTTTAACGGACTAGCACATAAAGATAAATAAGTAAATAATGGCATAGTATTTATTGATGTTCTTAAATCACACAAAACTCTTTTTATGCCTAAATTACCTATTTTACAAGGAATAACAAACATACCTTGGTTCTTATACTTGGGAAATAATTTTCTTTGAATTACAGTAGAAACACTTTCTCTCATACTTACATTTTCATTACCATTGAGCTTCTCTTTGTTGGTGTACAGTTTTTTTAAAAACTTAGCATGTCGAAGTACTTTTTCAATATCAAGTAAAGGGATATTTACCTCAACCTTGCGAAAAGTTTCTAAACTTTCTTCCTCCTCTTTTTTTTCTTATATTTAACTAAACTTTGTGGAAAAGGAGGTGAAATTACCTATGAAGTGGGTTGATCATTGCTGGATGTGGTAGATTGCTCCTCTTATTTTACTAAAATTTCAAATTCTGTTGTTTTCTTTAAGCACTGCCTAAGGGTATGTTTCTGGTGCAATTTTTCCAGTAGCTCTTTTTCACTTCTCAAGGCAATTACACTTATGTTTTGTCTTAGATTGACCACCATTTGAGAGAAAAAATTCTTTTTGAGACTTCAACTTGCATATAAATGATGCTAATTGGCTAATTTGATCCTCCAAATTTTGAATATATGCTCTGGTCTCCTGTTGAAATTCTTGAGTGTTAGTCATGAATAATTTAAATATTTTGTCAATAGACATACATAGTGTGGGTAGTAGTGATTATTGTTGTTGTGGTATCCATGATTGAAATTGTTAAAAATTTAATGACTCCACTCTATAGTTGAAGTTTGGATAATCTTTCCACTTTGAATTGTAGGCATTAAAGTATGGATCATAATTCCATTGTGGCTGATCATATTGAAGTGTAAGATATTCCATACATGCGCTACTTTCATAGACTCTAGCTTATTGCCTATTACCTATAACCATTCTTTGCATCCAAGTGGTTAGTTCAGAAATTTTGGATTTAAGAGAATACATATTTGTCTTGTTTGAAATTTATTTCTTGTATCCAAATTGATGCAAAATGGCATCCATAAAAGGCATAGTTATCAAAAGAAATAAAACAAATTAGAAACAATTCCTCGACAACGGAGCTAAAATTTGGTGGGTTTCAAAACCACCAAAATTAATTTTTATTCCTAAACAAATTAAATTGTAGTAGTGGTTAATATGGTCGAATTCACAAGGAATTGACTACTTATTTAAATCTCTTTTGAAAATCAAAACAGAAATAATAAAAATTAAAAAGGAGAGTTTATTAATTAAGAAGTAAAATTAAATTAGCATAGAAAACTAAGCTAATAAATAAAAGAACAAAAAACTAAATTGAAAAAAATTAATGGAAAAAGACTTAGTTGAAGAAATAATTTTAGTTCAATTCTTGAATTGATCATAGATTCAAAGATCACTCTTCTTAATTCTTCAATAAATCAGTTATAGTATTGGACAAGCTCCCAATACTAATCCTTCCTTAGATTTTAAATTAATCAAAAAATATTCTCTAATTAACTATTGCCAATAACCTATCCTATAGGAACGTCCTTAGAATAAAATTATTGGCAGTCTTAAGAACTAGAATGACATAATTCTAACCAATAAACTCATCTTCGAGATTTATTTAATTAGATTATATAACCTATTAGGATAAATATAAGTGTTACTTAAATCAAAATATAAAAAATAATTATGGATTCAAGAATTTTGAATAGCTATATGTTATTTAACTAATTAATCAATGTGCCCTATTGATTAATTAGCAAGCAATAATTAAATTAAACCATAGAGATTTATATAAATACTGAATAATAAAGAAGAGAAAAGATAAATTGTTTAGATCTCACAATTCTTGAATATGAACTTCAATTAACCTTCAACTAAGTAAGAATTTATTGCTTCTTGTTTGAATAAAGAAAACCTCTATAAATTCAAAAATACTCAATAGCCAAAACCTAGAACAACTGATTGCAAGGGTTGCTAGAACCACTAGCTTTTATATCATGGACTCTCTAAACTTTCTAATTTAATTCTAACTAGGAAAACTTAAAAATAAAATTAAAAATAATAATAACTTTCCAAATTAAATTTCTAACTAATAAGGGATTATAAAAGTCAGATTTATCCTCCAAAATCTCTCCAAAATCTCATCTTCAAAGATCAAAATAAGGTAAACACCAATTGTCAATTTTATCCATAATCTGCCAGATCAAGTCGGTCACCAGCCTTGCCCAAGGCTCAAGTCTATATAATATTGCAAAATTTCAGCTTTAAGCCAAATTTTCCCCAATGGGGCTTCAGCTCTTCCTTAAACCATTTTCATTTTTTTTTTGTAAAAACAATAAAAAATAAGTAAAAAGATTTAATAGCGAGCTTAAATTACTTTTAAAATATAGATGATATTTGGACGTTATCAATATACCGCTAAGCAAGTAGTTTAGCATAATTTGTTTATCGTGTAGGTGACAAGATTGATAGAGAGAGTCCTACTATAACATAGCAGGTTTAGGGAGTTGGGGTATTACTAGAAGTTTGCTTTTACCACAATACCAAATGGCCAATATATCATATATTCTTCTATTTTGTACTTTAATATGTGCATACAATATGTTAATATGTAATAATGCTATAAACTTAAAGTTTATTGGTGTAAATTAAGTATTTGAATATTATATATATATATATATATATATTATATAATGCTGGATGATTTTTGAGCCATTGGGCATTTTTGGAGAAATGGATGATTAAATGAATTTTGGGAGTGTGTTTTTGTGCAGGTTGTGGTTGTTTGCTATTTTGAAAATATCTAAAATACAGACAAAACTCAGAAATTTTTTTTTTAGAGATTTTTCTTTAAAATTTATATTTTTTCTAATTAAAGTATTAAAGAGTATTTTTATTTGTGCATTAAAGAATATTTTAAGGATTAAAATATTTTTCTTATAATTATGAAAATTTTTCAAATGCTAAGGATGTTGACATTTTTATATTCTGTATGCATATTTTACATATATGAGATGTATGTATTGTACGTATATGGAGTATCAAGGTGTTATAACTAAATATATAATAGTTTTATACTCTTATTATTTTAAATTTAACAAATATATGTTGTTATATATAATATACACAGAAATATAACTAAATATGTATCATTTTTATGCTCTTATTTTTTTTAAAATTTTAACAAATATATATTGTTATATGTAACATTTATCAATATATAACTAAATATATAATAGTTTTATACTCTTATTTTTTAAAAAACAAATTTAACATATATATATATATTGTTATAAGTAACATATACCGACATATAATGAAATATATAAATATTTTATATATTCTTATTATTTTAAAATTTAACATGTATATGTTGGTATATGTATAATATACTGACATATAACTAAACATATATTACTTTTTATACTCTCATTCTTTTAAAGTTTAACACATGTGTTATTATATGTAATATATACCGACATATACCAATATATACTGATACATATCTACATTTATCTATATATATATATAACATATATTGTTATTCTTTTGGAATATGCATACATACATATCTAGTTAACATATACAAATATATACTGTTATTCTTTTTGGTATATCTAGTTATATGTAATATATACTAACATATATCCATAAATATCCATATATACCGATATATACTCAAATATATTATTATTTTTAGTTAAACTATATATAATATATAAACACCAACATATACACACATATATGTAACATATACATATATAGTTATATGTAATATATACCAATATATATCCACATAAATTAATATATAACGACATATATGTAATATGTATTGTTATTGTATTACAACATATACCCACATATATATAGTTATATGTAATATATATCAACATATATTGTTATTTTTTTACAATAAATACCCACATATATTTAAATTTATGTAATATTTATCAACACATATCGACATATACCTACATATGGGTAACATATATATATATATATATATATATCTAGTTATATATAACATATATCGACATATATTATTATTCTTTATTTAAAGTATATATAACATATATCGACATAGCTTGTTATTCTTCAATTAAACTGTATATAATATATATCGACATATACCATTATTCTTTAATTAAAGTATATATAACATATATCAATATATATCGACATATACATACATATATGTAATATATATTGTTATTCTTTTGCAATATACACCTATATATATTTAATTATATGTAATATATACCAATATATATTGTTATTATTTTATATATGTATAGTTATATATAATATATACCAATATATATTGTTATTATTATTTTATATATCTAGTTATATGTAATATATATCCTCATATAAATAAATATATAAAATAGTTATATACTCACATATACCCACATATATTATTCTTTAGTTAAAGTATATGTAATATATACCGATAAATACCAACAAATACTAACATCTACCTATATATATGTAATATATATGTATCTAGTTATATATAACATATACCAATATATACCGTTATTCTTTAGTTAAAATATATGTAACATATAACGACATATACTCATATATATTATTATTCTTTACAGTATGTCTAGTTATATGTAACATATATTATTTTTTTAATATATACTCACCATATATCTAGTTATATGTAACATATACTAACATATATAGTAATTCTTTAGTTAAAATATATGTAACATATACCAACATATAACTAAAAATATAATATTTTTATATTTTTATTCTTTTGAAATGTAACAAGTATATAATGCTATATGTAACATATATCACTGTTAGTTATATAATATGTTGGGCCAATTAATCTATTTTTTATCTTAGGCAATCAAATTGAATTAATCTAATGTTTGTATCAAGTTACATTTTGCAAGAACTTATTTTTTTTTGTAGAAAATCTCAAAAGTCCGATCGAACCACCCCCAAATCCCGACTGGATCTCTAATGCCAAGTTGAGAAAATTTACTCAGTAGGTTTCATGATTGAAAGTACGCTTAAAATCTCATCGTACCTTGAACATTTTGACCAGACCACCAGATAGTAAAACCGGACTATTGGATAAAAAAGTTGCAAAACACACAGAGATTCACGATTGAAAGTATGCTCAAAATCTCATCGTACCACGAGACGTCAGACCGGACTGCATGATATACTGACCGACTGTCAAGGTAGTTTTTTCTAAAATCATCCAGTAGAGTTCTCGATCGTAAGCATGCTCAGTTTTTGGCCGGACCACCATTATTTCAACCGGACCATGATGTAGTTTGACCGGGATGTTTAAAGAATTCACAAGTCAGAAGTCGTTGGACCTCTACTCAATTAGTGGAAGCCATGTGGACCAACCGTTGGAAGAGCATTAAGCAAAAGTTTAAATATTTTGACTGAACCATAGGGTTTCATGACCGGGATCATTGAATACCAACCGGACTGCACCTAGTCCGACCATGAAAATGCTCTAGCCAAATAATTACTAGAAGACAAGGATCAAACAAGTTGGACCACTCCTCAAATGACTAGTTTATGACTTGAAGGCTATAAATACCCATATGTAACTTCATTTTTATATGTGGTTGTGATTGTAATAGCCTACTTGAATATAATTACTTTCTTTGCATCAAAATTATACTTTGTATTGATTGAGTGTTGGGTGTGAGCATTAAACACCATACTGAGTTTGAGTGTGAGATTGGAAACACTTAGGTTGTGAGAGTAAGCCTAGAAAAAACTCTTGTAAGGGTTGTGAGGTGTGTGATCTCAAACCATTGTAATGTTTGGTGTGAGCTTGTGAAAATACCAAGATAGAGTTAAGCTTATAAAAACTCAAACCTAGTGGAACCTTAGCAAGTTATTAAGGAAGTGGATATAAGATCAAGGTAAATCTGAACCAGTATAAATCTTTATGTTCATTGCTCCATCCTCTACTTAACTTTCTTCTGTATCTTCTACATTTCTTGTTCATTAAATTTTGAGTTTTAAATTTTAAATTTTCCATCATTATTCAAACCAACCAATTCACCCCCTTCTTGGTTGCCATCTTGGGACAACAATTGGTATCAGAGTTTTGAAAAATTTCTTAAACTTAATTGTGAAATTTGATCCACAATGGCAACTTCTTCATCCACCTCAAACTATCATGGAAATCTCAACTCTATCCTTAGACCCTACTTTGATGGAACGGATTATTCCTATTAGAAACACAAAATTTTCTTGTTCCTAGATAGTGAAGGAATTGAGCTTTGGAATTATACTGAAAATGAGTGAAAACCTCCATCTCATAAAGTTGATGGTATCCAAGTTCCTCTTCCCAAACCACAATGGTCAAGTATGAATGCAAGGGATCGATTCAAAAATCATAGGGCAGCCTCCATCTTGATGAATTCTATCTTAAGAGAAGAAGGTGAGAGAGTCCAACATCTCACTTGTGCCATTGCATTTGGAAAACTCTTGAGAACTATTATGAGGGTACTACCAAAATGAGGCTCACCAAGAAGCAAAGGCACATACATAAGTATGAGCTATTCAAGATGAAACCCAACGAAAATGTTACCGATATGAAGAATCGCTTACTTGCCATCGTAAATGAATTGAAGAAATGTGGCAAGGTGTATGATCAAGATGAAGTCAATAACAAAATCTTGAGAGCATTTAGAGTAAAGAAGAACTTTGAATCCAAAGTTTCTTCAATTGAAGAAGCACATGATCTTAGCTCTTTGAGAACCGATAAACTTGTCGAAAAACTACTCATCTTTGAGTTGCATACCAAAAGAGAAGAAGAACAAGGTGAAAAAGAAAAGAGGAAACCAATAGCTCTCAAAGCAATTAAAGAAGTTGAGAGCTCAAGCAATAAAGATAGTGATGATGAAGAAGAAATGGCATTATTTTCAAAAAGGATGAATGATTGGAAAAGAAAGAGAAGATTGTAAGCTAACAAAGGTACACTCTCTAAATTCTCTTTTAAAGATAAAGAAAAAAAGAATGAAGTGAAATATTATGAATGTGGCGAATTCGGTCATATCAAATCGGATTGCTTTAAGTTAAAAAACAAGAAGAAATGGGACAAAGAAAAGAAGAAATCTCTCAAAGCTAAATGGGATGACTCTTCCTCAAGTGAAGAAGAAGAAGAAGAGGAATAATGAATTGCAAATCTATGTCTCATGGCTATTGAGGATGAATCCAATAAGGTAGGTACTCAATCCTTGCATTTAATTGCATATGATGAAAATGATATTGATGCTTTAAATGATAGTGACATGATTGAGCATACGAACTTTAGAATAGAAAAATATTTTTCTAAGATGAAATTCTATAAGGAGAAATGTTCTAAGTTAGAAAAAGACTTTGTTTGCTTAAAAAATTCTACACTAGAATTAAAGACCTCAAATGAACACTTGTTGAAATATATAGATGAATTAAATAGAAATTCACATGGCTTAGAAAATGCAATCAAATAAAATGAAATTTTGAAGCATGAATTAAAAGAACTAAAAGAGTCAATTTCAAAATTTCATAAAGGAAAAGAAGTTTTAGACGCATTAATTGATAATCAAAGATCACCCTCTTTGAAATATGGATTAGGATTCAATGGTTCAACCAACACTACATCTAGCACGCCAATATTTGTAAAAGCTTCTGCAACTCAAACTTCTAGTGTTGAAGTTGTAAAGGTCAAAAATGGACACAACAAGCCTAAAAGTCCCAAAAAGACTACTCAAGGCTCACTAGGCAATAGAACCAAAATTCCAAGAGCAAATTCTGCATTCATATACACTAGACATACACATAGGTACAAAGATGCATAAAAGCAATCACACACTTGCAATTGTATGAACAGTATATTAAATGTCAATAGGAAAGTGCATAAATATTGAACATTGTTTCAATGCATATATTGCATGAAATTTGAACATAAAAGCACTTTTTGCTACATTAGAATGGCTCATCTCAAGTTAGAGGATCTTTCTACTACTAACCCCCAAAGACCCAAGTTCATTTGGATACCTAAAAGAAGGTGAATATTCTTATAAGTATGTCTAAAATCTACTATCAATGAAAGCACATGGCTTCTGGATAGTGGATGCTCAAGGCATATGACAAGAAATGCAAATCTCTTTACAAGTCTTACTTACAAGATTGGAGGAAGTGTTACCTATGGAAACAATGCTAAAGGTAAAATCATTGGTAGTGGTTCCATTGGCATACTTGGTAAAAATTTGATTGAAAATATATGGCTTGTTGATGGAATGAAGCATAATTTGCTTAGTGTTAGTCAATTGTGTGATAAAGGATATGATGTAAATTTTGACTCCAAAGGATGCAAGGTTACTAATTCAAATGGTAAAATTACATTCAAAGGAGCTAGAATTAGCAACACATATAAATTGACATACATTCCAATGATGCATTTGAATGTTTGATTTTCATTAATAATGATGCTTAGTTATGGTATAGAAGGCTAGGACATGCTAGTATGGATCATTTAAAATGCATTAGTAATGAAGAACTAGTTTATAGTCTCCTTAAAGTTAAATTTGACAAGATAGAACATGTGACCTTGTCAACTTGGTAAGCAACATAAAAATTCATTTAAGTCTAAAAATATTGCAAGCACTTCAAGACCCTTAGAACTCATTCACATAGATTTATTTGGACCAAATAGAGTTGCTATCCTAGGTGGCAAGTTATATGCATTTGTTTTTATTGATAATTACTCTAGATTTACATGGGTTAATTTCTTAGCTCAAAAGAATGAAGCTTTTAATCATTTTAAAATATTTGCAAAAAGAGTTCAAAATGAAAAAGGCTATGTGATCACATTTATTAGAAGTGATCATGACAAAGAATTTAAAAATGAAAATTTTGAAAACTTTTGTTATGAATTTGATATATTACATAATTTTTCGGCTCCTAGAATGCCATAAAAAATGGTGTGGTTGAAAGAAAAAATAGAACCTTGGTTGAAATGGCTAGAAAAATGCTTAATGAATATGAATTACCATCTTATTTTTAGGCGAAAGCTGTTAATACCGCTTGTTACATTGCAAATCGTGTTTACAACAGGCCTTTGATAAATAAAACTTCTTATGAGCTATGAAATGGAAAAATACCCAAAATTTCATATCTTAGAGTATTTGGATGCAAATGTTTTATGTCAAACACCAAGGATAATCTTGAAAAATTCTCATCCAAATTGGATGAAGACATATTTTTAGGGTACTCATCATCTAACAAAGCATATAGTGTATTTAATAAGAAAACTCTAATGGTTAAAGAATCAATGCATGTTGTTTTTGATGAATCCTTTAAACTTGATTAAAGGAAAGGTAGTACTCTTGATGATTTTGTAGGTACTCTCGAACCTCAAGAAACAATTGATGTTCCAAGGAACAATCATGATGAACTAGAGGAAGAGACTGAAGAACTACCTAAGGATTGGCAATACAAAAAGGATCATCCAAAAGAGCTCATCATTGGTGAAACATCAAAGTGAGTAATTAATAGATCTAAAATTAAACATTTAGATTCTAATTTTTCTTTTGTTTCTCAAATTGGGCCAACGACTATTGAGGAGGCTCTTAATGATGATTTTTGGGTAATTGCAATTCAAGATGAACTCAATTAATTTGAAAGAAATAATGTATGAGAACTTATTTCTAGACCTAAAGATCATCCAATTATAGGATGCAAATGGGTTTATAGGAATAAGCTTGATGAAAATGGTCTCATTACTAGGAATAAGGCTAGATTGCTAGCCAAAGGCTATAACCAAGAGGAAGGCATTAACTATGATAAGACATTTGCTCCCGTAGCTAGATTAGAAGCTATTAGAATTCTACTTACTTTTGCATGTCAAATGAATTTTTAACTCTTTCAAATGGATGTTAAAAGTGCATTTCTAAATGGATTTATAAATGAGGAAGTTTATGTTGAACAACCTCCGGGATTTGAAAACTATAAATCCTCAAATCATGTTTTTAAACTTACTAAAGCTTTATATGGATTGAAACAAGCACCAAGAGCATGGAATGATAGACTTAGTGCATATTTGCTTGAAAATGATTTTTCAAAAAGCAAAGTGGACACAACTCTCTTTGTTAAAAAGAATAAGCATAACATCTTGATTGTATAAATTTATGTTGATAACATAATATTTGGGGCTACTAATGAATCTTTGTGCAAGAAATTTGCTTCTTGTATGACTAGAAAATTTAAAATGAGCATGATGGGTGAACTCAAATTCTTCCTTGGATTACAAATCAAGCAATACAAAGATGGGATCTTCATCAACAAATCCAAATACACAAAGGAACTCATTAAGAAATTTGGAATGGATGGTTGCAAGGCTAGAAAGACTCCCATGAGTACATCCTTGAAATTGGACAAAGATGAAAATGGTAAAGTAGTAGATGAGAAAAAATATCGAGGTATTATAGGATCCCTACTTTACTTAACTGCTTCTAGACCCGATATTATGTATAGTGTATGCTTATGTGCAAGATTTCAATTATGCCCTAAAGAATCACATTTGAATGTACTAAAAGAATATTAAAATACTTAAATGGCACATTGCATTTTGGACTTTGGTATCCTAGAAACACATCATTTGATATTTTAGGTTTTTAAGATGTAGACTATGCCGGTAGTCTCTTAAATAGAAAAAGCACAACTGGAGCTTGTCATTTTCTTTATGGATGTCTAGTTTCTTAGTTTAGCAAGAAACAAGTATCGATTGCTTTATCTACCCCCAAAGCCGAATATGTTGCTGAATGTTTTTGTTGTACTCAAATCCTTTGGATGAAACAACAATTGTTTGATTATGGAAAATGTTTTTATCATATTCCCATTAAGTGTGATAACACTAGTGCCATAAATCTATCCAAAAACCCAATTCAATATTCTAGGTCAAAACATATAGACATTAGGCACCATTTCCTTAGGGATAATGTCCAAAACCAAAACATTATCTTAGAATTTATTGATACACAAAATTAACTTGCTTCCATTTTCACTAAACCCTTGAATGAAGAGAGAATGAATTTCATAAAACAACATTTGGGAATCTTGGATGGAAGCACAATTTCATGAACTTAAAATCAAGTTTGATTTTGCAAAATCCTTACCTTGATATCTATTTTTGATAAAATCTTCATAACTTAAATGAAAAGCACTTGATTTCTCAAAATTTCTACATTTTTGAAGATTTTCCAATTGGACCTATCCCAAGTTCGACTGCACTTTTTGAAAATTCTTGTTTTCAAATTTTTTCTTAAAAGTATGACCATACCTTTCCAGGTACGACCAAAATTTTTAAATTTTTTGTGACCATTATGCCTAAAACAAGTTTCCCATTGGGACTTCACACAGTCTGACCAAATTTTTTAAATTGTTTTAAATATCATGACCGAACTCATTAAAGTTCGACTGTACTTTCACTCTGAATTCAAAATTTTCTAGCAGTTGGAACTCAATCAAAACATGCATATCTTGTTTCTGACAGCCATAAACGGCTAGTTCCCACCTTAAACATTATAAATACCCCCCCTAATATCAATATTTACATCTTTTTTTTTATCAAACTCTAAGCATCTAAACTCACAAAGTACACAAATTCTCCCAAATTCAAACTCTCTCTTCATCGTTTCTCTTGATATACTTAATGGCTCCTAAAGAACACAAGAA
Organism: Garcia nutans; assembly: GCA_947685225.1. Lineage (NCBI taxonomy): Eukaryota > Viridiplantae > Streptophyta > Magnoliopsida > Malpighiales > Euphorbiaceae > Garcia > Garcia nutans. The sequence goes on from CANTUV010000044.1 coordinate 27,971,171, forward strand.
GAAGGCTTTAATAAATGAAAAAGGGAAGGGAATTGCTGCCCCATCTTAGCAAGAAGAACCTCAAGGAGAAGCCACATAGTAAGGTTTAGAGACGAGGAAGAAAGAAATAAGGTATGATATTATCAAAGAAAAAACTGTAGAACCTAACCGTCTCTTCTCTACCCTCACTCTAGAATCCCTAAGTATTGAAAATGACATTAGGGGTTGTCTTAGATATTTGGGTTGAGGGAAATTTATATTCTTAGAACATGATGATATGGATTGGGAAAGCTTAACAAAAGAATTTCTCACCACTTTGGTGGTTAGTAAGAAGAGCACTAATCCATTAGGGTATTATGGAATCTCTTTTAGGTTATTCGACTAAGAATATGGTCTAACTTTTGAGGACTTCTCTTCAATTTGGGGTTTCCAAACCGAGGGAATTTCTCACGTAATCAAGACCATCCTTACCATCGAGAGACAAAAAGAGTTTTTGATGGAAATTTCCATAGAAATCAATCTCCACAAACTATCCAATGCCAAACACCTTAGGACCCTTACCTATTGAATGTTGCATAGGATTATCACCTATTTTGTTAGTGCTAGAGGGGAGAGGAATGAGACATGCTAAGTGTATTCGGGAGGATAATGGGCACTATGTTTATCTTTTGGGAGCACTAGGTGCTAGGGACACAATAAGAAAGAGACCAAGGAATATTGAAGAAAGTGAATAAACCTTTCAAATGGAATTTCCAAGACCAACTACTCTAAGACCTCAATCCTCCATCCTTCAACTTGTTCTAGATATCCATGGGCAAATGAGCTCACAAAGCTCAAGAATTGATAATATTACTAGTGATATCTCCCATATCCACCTTGACATCCAAACCATCCAAGAAGCGTTGGGATTGCCAAAATGCTTTAAGTATGAACCAAGCCTATCACCCTCCATACATGGCTCCTACCCTCAAGAGGAAGAAGGTGAAGCTGCTGCCTCACAACCAAGGGAGGAAGAGCAAGGAGAAGAGGAATGTGATGAAGAAGAAGAGGGAGATGAAGAAGAAGGAGAAGATGAAGAAAGTTATAATGACATTTAGGATTTTTTCTTTTTCATTAATTGTATTTCTTTCTTTCAATAAATGAAAGTTCTTATTTTAATTGCTAAGTATGATTGATTCGTATGTTTAAATTCATATGTTTTTTGCCTTTTTCAAAGGGGGAGAGAAAGATTGAATTGAATTAACTTAAGAATAATGAACTTTAAATATGAATTTTAAATTTCCTTAACTCAAATCTTAGGAAGGCACATTTTGAGGGGGAGTAAGATTAAGTAAGATTGTATTTGACACATTTTTCAATTTATTGCCAAAGTAAAAAAAGGGTGAGATTGTTGGCCCAATTAATCTATTTTTGATCTTAGACAATCAAATTGAATTAATCTAAAGTTTGTATCAAGTTACATTTTGTAGAAAATCTCAAAAGTCTGATTGGACCACACCAAATCATCCTGACTGGATCTCTAATGCCAAGTTGAGAAAATTTACTAAGTACGTTTCACGATCGAAAATATGCTCAAAATCTCACTGTACCTTGAACATTCTGATCGGACCACTAGATAGTACGATCGGACTATTAGATGAAAAAGTTACAAAACACACAAAGAGATTCACGATTGAAAGTATGCTCAAAATCTCACCGTACCACGAGAAGTTCAACCGGACCGCATGATATACCAACCGGACTGTCAAGGTAGTTTTTTCTAAAATCATCCAGCAGAGTTCCCGACCATAAGTATGCTCAAGTTTTGGCCGGACCACTATTATTTCGACCTGACTATGATGTAGTCCGACCGGGATGTTTAAAGAATTCACAAGTCAAAAGTTGTTGGACCTCCACTCAATTAGTGGAAGCCATGTGGACTAACTGTTGGAAGAGAATTAAGCAAAAGTTTAAATATTCCGACCAGACCATAGGGTTTCTGACCGGGATCATTGAATACTGACCAGATCGCACCTAGTCCGACCATAAAAATGCTCTAGCCAAAGAATTAGTGGAAGACAAAGATCAAACATGTTGGACCACTCCTCAAACGACTAGTTTATTACTTGAAGGTTAAAAATACCATATGTAACTTCATTTTTATATGTGGTTGTGATTGTAATAGCCTACTTGAACATAGTTACTTTCTTTGCATCAAAATTATACTCTGTATTGATTGAGTGTTGGGTGTGAGTATTAAACACCATAATAAGTTTGAGTGTGAGCTTAGAAACACTTAGGTTGTGAGAGTAAGCTAAGAAAAAACTCTTATAAGGGTTGTGAGGTGTGTGATCTCAAATCATTATAAATTTTGGTGTGAGATTGTGAAAACACCAAGTTAGAGCTAAGCTTGTAAAAGCTCAAAGCTAGTGGAACCTTAACAAGTTATTAAAGAAGTGGATGTAGGATCAAGGTAAATCCAAACCACTATAAATATTTGTGTTCATTGCTTCATCCTCTACTTAAATTTCTTCTATATCTTCTACATTTATTGTTCATTGAATTTTGAATTTGCTATCATTCTGCAAACCAACCAATTCACCCACCTCTTGGTTGCCATCTTGGGACAATATAATAGTTTTATAATTTTATTCTTTTAAAATTTAACAAGTATATATTGTCATATGTAACATATATCGACATATAAATAACTATATAATAGTTTTATACTCTTATTCTTTTAAAATTTAACATGCATATATTATTATACATACTATATATCGGCTTATAACTGAATATATATCACTTTTATACTCTTATTTTTTTTAAATTTTAACAAGTATATACTATTATATATAAAATATATATCGACATATAACTGAATATATATCACTTTTATACTCTTACTCTTTTAAATTAAAAAACTCTTTTTTGAAGTATTTTATCGAATATTTGCAGTGTGTTACATTAGAAGAACAAAACAAAGTCAAACCATTATATTTGAAACCTAAAAAACAATCAAAACAAAAAATTAAAAATAGTTACAAACAGAAAACCAAAAATTACAAGCTTGTTGGTATATGCTAATTTTTCATATATACACATATATAAAGCTAGAGGAAACACCAATAACCAACCAACAATTTTTTTTTTCATCATATTAAAAACAAAGAAAAAACTATGAGTGAATAATCTTAAAATAAAAAAGGGGAAGAAAAAAGAACTCCTGTAGATACAAAGCCATAATGTTATCAATCATCCGAAGCCAATATAATAAGTGACTATATTATATTATATTTGAAAAGGAAAAAAAACAACAACAATTATTTGCATGAAATTCCTAATATATACCAAATTATGAAACATAAATTGGTGAATGTATATGTAGGTATACCAACTTATAAGCTAATGAGAAAATTGATATCATAAAATAAAAGCTTAATGCTTTGAGATTGTCTAAACATTTTCAGATCCCATAACATTTCCAAATCATAAGCTAGAAATTTAAAGCATCCCTTGATAAGAAATTAATGAAAATCAAAATTTTCTTGAAGTTCAACATCCATGGGGAACAATTTTGCGAGGACTAAATTGCACCATAGGAAGATAAGCTATAAAAGACACACACACGCCCATAAAGGAAAGAAAATTAGAAACCCAGAGCCCCAAGCTTATATGCCTAATTAAAGCAAAGCTTACAACTAATATGGCAACAATTCAATAAGAATAATCTTCCTCCTTCCTCTTGATAGCTTGAACTACCATAAGTGAATCGGTTTCAATGGTCACATTGTCTAAACTCTTGCTTTTTAGCCAGTTTAAAGCCTCTATAATACTAACAACTTCTACCACCTTCAGCTCCATAGTCCCATAGAGTAACTTGTTACAACCCATCTTTGAAATACTTTTATATGTTAATACATCTCTTTGGTGTTGATTTCTAAAGATTAATTACATTATGTTGATTTTCTGTCTGCATTTTTCATCATATCATAGCATCAAGAGAAAAAGATTAAAAGGAATTAGACCAGGCATCTTTGATTCCTTCACATTCATGCCTTTACAAGTTTATCTACAATGTTTAATCAACATATTTTTTTAGTTTCAATGTATTTTTTAATATCCTTATCACTGAAAAACCAAATGTTTTACCATTTAGAGACAAAAAAAAAAAGAAGAAGAAAGAACATTATATCAATGCTTATTCGTCGGCCATATCAAATTTTATGGAAACCAAGAAAAAAGAGAATCTAAAAATGCCTAAATCACAATTGAATTCAGAGGTGGACACAAATATGCACACACTGGTGGATCAGATCATTTACAAGTTGATTGGATTTTGAGGAAATTCAAACTAAAAGCCAGAAAAGATCATATTCAATGAGCCAAGTGTGGAGTGGTAATCTTCTTAAAGTCAATCATGTTGATTTTAACCTCTCCATCAATGAGCTTGTACTCATACACCACAACAAAACTAATAACCTCTCCATCAAATGAAGATGCAATCAACTACAAATGATGCTTTCATCATTTTTCATTGCCACATCTAAAATCCAACTCCCCAAAGCTCCAAAACCTCAACCCAAAATTAAATAAAAAAGTGGGAAAATCAACTATATTTATTCAAAAATTAAATTATCAAACTTATGAGATATTAAGTAATATTTCCAATAAATTCATGAGATTCATTTACTTCTAAAAGGACACCAAACATTAAGTATACAATCTCTATTTGTTATCCACATAAATACTTGATTTTCTAATTAAACATACTCAAAGACATCAAAAATTAAAGAAAAGAGGAAAACAAACCTGAAATTGCAAAAATTCAGAGAAGCTGAACCTCACATCGACCGTATTCATCCTTGATGAGAAGCAATGTGTGAGAGATGGAAAATTGTATGCTTGGATCCAACAAATCACACAAATAACTAAGTATTAGGTAATCTTCTTTCGTTACCTCATTTTGTTGCAATGTAAATATAATGAAAATAAAGAGAAGATAATCGAACTAGTGGAATAGAAAAGAAGGGATAGCCAATAGAAGGAATTAAAGAGGAATTGAGTATTGGTGAGCTCGTTAGCTATTGCCACTGCCGAAATTTTTGCTATATGAAAGCCTCCTTGAAACATTAAAGTTATATAAAAGCCTCCTTAAAACATTAAAGTTACAGGTATGAAAAATATATGTAGGTATATGTAAATATAAGATTCATATACCTTCTTATATCTATATGAAAATCTCCTTGAATTATTAAAGTTACAAGTATGAAGAATATATGTAGGTATATATAGGTATATAATTTATATTCCTTCATATACCTATATTCGTAGAAAAAGATATCACTTTAAAAATTGTTATTTATTATCATATATAGATATTTCCTATATATATCATATTATATATTGTTTACAAGTTAAGACAGTAATGCATTTCAAAAGAAAAAATATATATGTTATTATTTTTACTATATAAAGGTATATGTACAATATACCTACATATACCTATTGCCAATAGCTACTCTGTTGGAATATTTAAGATCACTTCTACAAGAATTGACTTATAAAAAAAATGTAGCATTATATATATTCACAAGATTGACAAAGAAGGCTGAAGATATACTAAATGCAAGTCTATATATAGGTATATATAGGTATATGATTCATATACATTCATATACCTATATGAAAGCCTCCTTAAATCATTACATGTATAATGAATATATGTAGGTATATGTAAGTATATGATTCATATACCTTTATATACTTAAATGAAAGCCTCCTTAAATCATTAAACTTACAGGTATGAAGAATATATGTAGGTATGTATATGTATATGATTCATATAAATTCGTATACCTATATTTGTAGAAAAAGAATATCACTATAAAATTATTATTTATTATCATATATAAGTATTTCCTATATATATGTATATGTATATGTATATATATATAATTATATATTGTTTACATTCTATAATACAACAATATATAAAGTTGCATAAATTATATAACTACATAAAATTATTGGCTTAAAAAAATAAATATGCAGCAGTAATATGAGCAAAAATATATACCTTTCATTAATCCTAAAATATTTACAACGGTACCAAAAATAAAAAAAATTGAAAAATTATTTTATTAAAGCATTTTTTTTAACATGTGAGGTGCGTCATATTAGAATAACAAAAAAAAAATTCAATTAATATATTTGGAACCCAATCAATACATTTAAGACTAAAAAAAATTTAATTAGAATAATTTCCAATATAAATTATACTAATTATTTCAAATGGTTTTTCTTTTATTGATACATTTTTCAACATAAAGAACATCAAACACCACAAGATTCTTTAACTAAAAAAAAAACCTTGACCTATATCAAGCACAAAGCAACCGAATTATAAGAAAGTATTTCATATACAAAATTATAGTTTTTTCCCCATCAGAACCCATTGTCTTACTTCACCAGATTCTGAAATTCAACGATGGTTACTCCATGATGCTTATGGGAAATAGCACATCCTCATAGAGTTGCTATGTAATTTCTAGTTTTTTTCCTCTGTAACAAAAAAAATAATAAAGAAGTAAAAAAAAGAAAAAAAAAGATGCCAAAATTTGCATCAGAGTAACTCTTTACCATTCCTATTAAATATTTTCTCACAATTACCCAAATTAATTAAACCAACTTCAATTTCCATGGGCAGCAACTTGAAGAAAGTGAACCCAAGCAAATCCAATTCTTATTTGTAAGGCATTACTCGTCTCTCTCACTTTTTAATAGCTTCAAGAATTGTCGAGAAAAAAAAATTGTCATTTTTCTTGTCACGACTCCTATAAGATGAAGAAGAAATGAAGAAGAAAAATGGGTCGTATTTTTGAAAAACTAAAACATAAAAAAGTTAAAAATGAAAAAATAATAAGTTAGAAGTGAAAAAGAAAGAAAGTAAGAGCAGTAAAATTGAAAATAAAATTCAAAATGTAGTATATGGTGTAATTTCCTCTTTAATAAATCCAACAAGCTCCACTCTTCCATTTTCAAGATCATGGACCAGCTCCATAAAATACAATATGGTACCATAGTTCATAAGGCCTTGCAGCCCATACAGATCCAAGCTTGTGAATTAAAAAGGGCTTTTTAAAAAGGGACATTTATAAAATTATCAAAAAAAATTTTATTTCAAAAATACTACAAAAGGTAAAAATATTTATACTTTAAAAAAGTTGAAGTAAATTTTTAAAAATACTTTATTAAAACAAAAGTTTTTTTTTTATAAAAATACTTATTTTGTCACTATAATCAATATTTTACTTCAATTTTCATCATTTTTTTCAAACTTCACTATTAAATAAAATATTTTAATAAAATAATAAAAATTAATTTTTTAGCATATAAAATTTATTAATTTTTATAAATAATAAATATTTAATTTTAACTAAAAATAAATAACACTCAAAAAATTAAAAAATTAAAAAATATAAAAATATATTTCATGTAGATATTGTGTATATATTGTTTGAATATAAATTAAAAAATATATTAAAAATACTCCGTAGATATTTGATAAATATTTTGTAGATATTTAACAAATAATTGATAGATGTGGTAGATGTTGAGTGGATACTTGGTATATGTTGTATATATATTATTAATTGTTATGTAAGCTTTTCATATACATTATGTATATATTATATATATGTTATTTATATGTTTGCTTTTTGTGTGTATATTAAAAATATGATATCAAAAATTTATTAATAAACAAATATAAATAAATTTAAAAATTAAAAATTTAAAAATTAATGCTTTAAAAAGTTAATTTTGAAAAAAAAGGCGCGCTCATATATATTTTAAAAAAAAAAAGTTTTCCATATGATTGAAAAGTAAAATTCAAAATGTTGTATACTATGTTATTAACCCAAAAAATTTTCAAAATATCAGATTTTTTTTTATCAAAATAACAACAAATACCAAAAAAGTTATAATAATTTTATATTTAGTATATATTGGATTTATACTTAGTATATATTGAGTTTTTACTTAGTATATATAAGATTTATTATATACAAACAATTAATAATTTTTTCATGCACTATAAATATATACTAAAAATTACATATAAAAAATAAAAACACATGCCAATGTGTTATACAAATATATAACTTTTGCACTTAATTAGTATATAAAGATTTTATTGAACAAAGATCCTTATATAAATAATTTATATTAAGATTACAAAAGATATTAAATAATTCATAAATCACAATTCATTAAGACAATAATATAGTTATCACAAAAGATAAAAATAATATTAATGTGTTATACAAATATATAGGATTTACACTTAATATATATATAATTTATGCTAAGTACATAAAAAGTTTATACTTGGTATATAAAGAGTTTATATTTAGTATATAAGGAGTTAACAAAAATTCTTATGTCACATCCTTAAACATTAAAGAATTGAATGTGAATAATGGAAAAGTGCATTATATCTAACATTTAATTAATTATACCATTTTTTTTCAAACATTTGACTGAAGAATAATTTTTAAAAAAAAAAGTGTACTCAATTATTATTAATAAAATAATTTTGACACTCCCAATTTCTCCATCACATAATTGTTGTCCTGCTAATGAATGAACATGCAATGTCAGTTTACAAAAATTCTAATCAGCATATTTGCATCAATTAACTGCAATTAAGATTTCATTCAGCATTGTAATTGAGCATTGTGTATCTCAGTATTGTTGTATTGTTTTCATCATAGATAGGCAAACCTAATAACTTTTTTTTAGAAAAAAAATATTAATTTTAAATCTTTAAATTAATAATTTATCATTTAAAAAAGGGAAAAAGCATATTTAGTTGTGAAAATAAAAAAAATTATTTAATTTTTTATTTTATGTGGTTAATAATCACAATGATGATTATTTTAAAGCTGAATAAATGAGAATGGAAATATATACAGAGGTAGCATTTTTTTTAATAAATAAACTAGAAATTCATTAAACTAAGAAAAGGCACAAGCACTTTAGAGAAGCTATTCTTCCATCAATGGCATCCAACAAAAAAGTCCAGTGTTTACTCTCCTCCCATCTGAATATGAAAGCTCTGAAACACATTGAAAGCTCCAAACATGAAAGCTCTGAAACACATTGACCAAAAAATTCAATAAGACAATGCCATCTCAACCAACAACTAATCAAATGGACCTCGATCAATTAGCAACAAATGGAAAGAACTCTGCCTAACACGCGACAGATCCAGCAAAATCTATCAGAACCCATGACAAATCAAAAGGGTTCTGCCCCTATCACAACAAATGAAGTTAAACATAACTCCACTAGTAGTTGATTGTGTGGACTCTGATCCAACATCCTACATCTTAAGATTAATGCTAATGGTTTGAAATTGAAGAATTCAAGGGCATGTTCTGAAGTTGAAGAATGCTATGACAAGTTGTGATAATGAGAATAACAAAAACTTAGTAATTCTAGGAGAAAAAAATGAAAATTTGGTTAATAAAAAAATAAAACAAATAGCACTTATGTAAAATACCAAAAAAAAAAACCCTAGTAAAAAGGAAAAGAATTTTTTTTAAAAAATAGCAAGGGGTAATTTCCTTAATTAAAAAAGCAAGGTGCAGAAAGTTCACTACTTGAGACCCAAAAACTAAAGCCTAAAAAAAGAGGCTCAGCGAGAAAGACCTAAGCAAAAATGTTGAGGCTAAAAACCTGCAGCCCAAAGAAAAAAAGGCTCAGTAAGGAAGACTCAGATAATTTGTGGCCTCTGAGGTTCAAAAAAGAGTATAAGCTCAAACAAAATGATGCAAGCATGGGCATGCAAGCCCATGAAAAGAAACTTTAAAGTCCCAAAACTAAATATGATTGCTGGATTCAAGAGCTGGAATGTTGATTATAAAAGCATTAAAGGTAAAAGAACTAAAAAAAAGACATTTTAATTTTCAGATTAACGCAGATTTGTCCTTTGAAGATTTACTTGAGAATTTGAAGATCTTAGAGCTCCAGAATGAAAAAGCATTATTCATAAAGTTTTTAGAAGACATCTCAAAATTTCTAGAATGGACTTATTTTTACATATCCAAGTCCATTTAGGCCTCCATATAGTTAGGAGAATTTAGACCTAGAAAATAAAGTTGGAACCATATCAGTGCGGATTTTTAGTCTGAACCAGGTTACTTCAAATGGCCATAACTTAGGCTTCTAAAGTCTAAATCAAGTAATTCAAAAGCTTAAAGTCATCTGCACTTCTAGAGATACAATTCTTATGATGAGCCCAAACCCATATTTGAACTTTATTAGCTGGATAAATGGCTTCCAAGTTTCTATACAAATTTTAAATTATTTAGTTTCCTTATTTTGTTAGGATTTCTCTTTCCTTTTATGAATTAAGGTTAGGTTAAGTTTTGTAACCTATAAATACTTCTTATTTTCATAATGTAATAGTTTGAGTTGGCTAATTGATTAATAAAAAGTTTAGAACTTTTGTTCTTGGAAGAGATTTCATCTCTTATTCTTGGTTTTTTTCTTGAATCAAGATTTTTCTATTGTCAAAATTAATTACTTTATCATAGGTAATTCCAAGATTCTCTTCCACAGGTTGAATTTGGGTCAAGGACTTGGTAAGAATCTGATTTGGCTTTCAACTCTAAGTGTAAAGGTGAGTGGGTCTCCAATTTCATATACTGGTGGTTCGCATTAGTTTGGTATTAGAGCAATTTTGAATTAAAATTCCAGATTTGAGAGATCATCTTCTCTTGTTCTTGATTTACTTATGAGATCAAGGTTCACTACAACAAACTTAATTGCTTTGAAGTAGATAATTGTAAGACTCTCTTCCATAGGTTAGAATTGGTTGAAGGGCTTAGCAAGGGTCTGATTTGGCTTTCCAATGAGCAGCTTACAAGCATAAAGGCAAGTGGGCCTCCAGTTTCATATACCGGTGGTTCGCGTCAGTTTGGTATTAGTGCTTAGGCTCTAAATTAGGTTCCCAATCTATCTATCTATCCTATCTATTCTTTGTTTATTATTCTTTGTGTTTTTGTCTCATTGTTGTTTAAAATTTCTGATTAAAAAATTATTATTATTTCTTTGTTGATTGTGTCCTTTCATCCCAAATTTTTAGTCTTTCATTATTTTCTTGTGTTTATTTATAGTTTATTCCTATCAATTCTTAAAAAAAAAGTGTTGTTGATCTTATTCTAGCTTAGATTTGTGTTTATTGTATGTTGGTGGCTACTAAAACTTTGTTTTAAATCCTAAAAACTATAAAAGGAATTACCAAATTTATGAAACCCTAAACCAATTTTCATAACTAGTTCGTAGCCTGACCATACCACCCTCTAGTTCAGTCGGACTATACTTATCCCACCTAATTTTCTATTTTACCACCCACTGTGAAACCTACTGCTAATATTTACAAAAAAGTTTTCAGTCTATCTCGTACATACCATATTCGTCCCATTCAAATTCTCACTATAACACCCACCATGATCTTTACTGCCTAAAATTTAAAAATTTTCCTAGTCCCTTCTCGGTCGAACCATACCTTTATCGGTTGGTCCTTTCTTGTCCCATTTAATAGTTCGATTGTACCAACCCTTGCCTGAGCATACCAACTCCATTTCGGTCAGTCTTTTCCTGTCCTGTCCACTAGTACGATCGGACCTTTAGCTATGAAACCTATTGTAAGCTTGATAATTATTTATGATGAGAGGCCAACCTAAATATTTTCAAGGTGATGTAGACCTTTTTTAGGCTATGTTAGATGAGATGCAATCCCTAGACAAGAAGTTGGTAAAATGCCATCGGATTGAGCATTTACTAGCAAGGAAGAAGCCAATTGCTCCTATTCATCATATATAGATTTTAAGAAAAATATAAGTGGGTGAAGTCTATGATGATCAATTTGCTTTTTCATAAAAGAGCAAGCCCCACAAGATTTATAAAGATCATCCAAAGGAGGAGAATTCTTTTGAGGAATGATGTAAAAACTTATTAACTCTACTTAAAGAGGAAATATCATATAGGCTTTACTTGATGGAGTCAAAGATTGAAGATGAAGTTGAAGAAGAGTTAGTGTGTGTTAAGGATCTAAACCACGATAAAGAATTACTCCCATTGGAACTTTTTAATGAAGATTCTTTGTTATCTTTAGGAGATGAAGAAGATGATGATCCTAAAGAAGAAGACGTGTTTTAAGAAGTTGAGAAAGAAGCTGAAGAAGAGAACTTGATTTAGATTTCTCCTTCCTAAATGTATATATAGGAAGTAAATATTTAGATTTCTCCTTCCTAAATTAGTCTCTAGTTTCTTGTATATAAATATAGGGTTGTGTATTGAATTGAAATATATATACAGAATTATTTTGCATACTAATTACATGGTATCAGAGCAGTTTTACAGTTTTGTGGGTTCACGCGCCGTTTTACAGTTTCAAGAGTAGTGGGTCTAGGTCATCTACCTAGACTGTTTGTTTTGTGTCACAGCCACCTTAGGGAGGAGCCTTGGACGCCAACCGGCCAGCCTCTGGAGTCCGGCCACCTGAAGATCTGCGCGTGAGGCTCACGCGCCGCTTGAAGAATCTGTGTCCTGCCTCACGCGCCGGCGCGTGTGGGAGCGCGGGAGGTTTTCGGTGACCGTATGATGACCGTCTTTCCTTTTCTAGCCTCATTTTGCTTCCTACTCTTCATTCTAGCAGTCATTTTTGGCATTCCAAGAGGTTAGTTTGTATCAGTGTGTTGCTTCCCTTCGCTTTGTTCCCTGTTCTGCATTCCAGTCATTGTTTTTGACACTCCAAAGGTTAGCTTGTGTCAGTTTGTTGGCTCCCTTTTATTTGACAGTTTATGCATTTCAGTTATTGCATCATGCCTGATACTAAGACTGTTGTTAGTGATATTATTCCGGTGGTTAATAGAATTACAGAACATAAGCTGAATGAAAATAATTTTTTAGATTGGAGTAAGACCATTAGAATTTATTTGAGAAGTGTTGATAAAGATGATCATTTGACTAATGATCCACCTACTGGTGAAGCGGGAAAGATTTGGGTGAGGGAAGATGCAAGATTGTTTTTACAGATAAAAAATTGTATTGGTAGTGATGTGGTTGGTTTCATAGGTCATTGTGAGTTTGTCAAAGATTTAATGGAGTATCTTGAATTTTTGTATTCGGGCAAAGGAAATTTGAACAGGGTGTATGATGCGTGTAAGGCATTAAATCGTGTTGAGCAGCAAGATAGGCCTCTTAAAGTGTATTTTTCGGAGGTAAAAAAGATTTATGAAGAACTTAATGTCCTTATGCCTTTCAGTTCTGACATTAAGGTTCAACAAACCCAGCGTGAACAAATGGTGGTCATGAGTTTTCTTGCAGGATTATCCCCAACATTTGACACTGCCAAATCACAAATTCTTTCTGGTAGTGAAGTTCCTAATCTGACGGAGGCTTTCTCTCGAGTACTACGTAATGAAAGTTCTAATCCGGGTACCTCCCTACCTTCTGTTTAGAGTGCTCTTGTAAGTCGTGATTCGGGACAATACGGAAATCAGGGTAAAGGAGGCAATATTCGTGGTAGTACTAATCGGGATTCAGTTATTATTTGCTATTATTGTCATGAACCAGGTCATACTAAACGATTTTGCAAGAAGCTGTTGAACAAACAACAGAGAGCAAATATGGCTAGTCAGGAGCCAGTGATCGCTCCTTCAGATAATACCGTGACTATTTCTGCTGCAGAATATGCTGAATTGTCTCAATACCGTTCATCTAAGTCTGTTGATTCTTCTGTTGTGGCTGCTGCTGCTGGTGCAGGTGAACTACGCTATAGCAATACCGCAAGTGCACGGGTCTCCCAAGTAATATAGTAGTGAGTGAGTTATCGTTCCACTAGGGACAAGGCCAAGTACTAGTGCAAATTTTAACCGTTGTTTAGCAAATTAATAGTTGTGTGATGCTTTGTAACTAAAAATAACTAAATTAATAACTGAAAATAAAGGGAAATTAAATGCTATGCAAAAAGGATTGATAATAATATTAATAGTACTATCCAGATATTGAATCCCCCTAGACTCAATAATATTTATGATCAATCAATTCAGCTAAATCATTTAATAGATTTGAGTTGGCATTCCTCTAAATTAGACTAAAACCCCTCTCGAGTGGATTAATCCCTAATCACTAAGTAAAGTGCTGGAATCTCTTCTCAAACACAATTAAATAGATTTTGCATTAAGAACAAAGAACTATAAACCAAAGGATCTTGTAGGTCTATCTCTAGTACCCCAATCAATCCTCAACCCTTATGAGTATTCAATTCATATCAAGCTTTCTCAAGTCAATAATATGAAAATAACAACCAATCAATAAGCATGCTATTATCAATTGGAAATAACATCAAGAATCATAAGAATAAAACAACTCAATCAAATGATTCAACTGAATATAATTGTTCAATTCATACAAATGAGCTAGGGTTCATCAATATCTAGATAAAGAAGGAATTAGTTCATATTCAAAACTAGAAACACAGAGCAAGATAAATGAGTAAGAGAAACCAAACAATCCATGGCAAATAATTTGTATTTCTTCACTTCAATCCTTGATTCTTGGTTTAGGGCTTGTACAAGATGTGTATCCTTCTTCAAACTCAGCTCAAGACCCTTCTCCTTGCTCCAGCAGCTGGCTCCTCCTCCTCTTCTCTGTTCTCTGTTTTCAAAAACGTCCTAAAAAACTCTTCCTCCTTCTCCTCCTCTTCTCTTTTTATTTCCATTCAAATCTCCAACCCATACTTCCAACTCACCACCCCCCATCCATTGTCTACTACCTTCCTTTGTTTCATCTCCCTTTCCCATTATTTAGGTAAGCTTTTCTTTTCTTTTGTCTTTCTTTTGACAAAAGCATAGTTCTTGTCCCCCACTTGTTCCTCAATCAGTGCAAAGAATTTAACTTTTCCATAGGTGACACGGCCATTGACACGCCCATGTCACTGGGCGTGTCATAGTCACTATGATTTTGAATATAGGACACGTCCAGTGACACGCCCATGTCACTGGGCGTGTCACAGCTACTGTAAATCTGAATATAAGGCACGTCCAGGGACACGCCCATGTCATTGGCGTGTCACAGCTACTGTGAGTCTGAATATAAGGCACGTTCGGTGACACGCCCATGTCACTGGACGTGTCAATGCTTCTGAATGCAGTATCAAGGGCACGTCTATTGACACGCCCGTGTTCATGGGCGTGTCCATTGATGAATTTTGCTCTTTTCTTCTACTTTCATCCGTAATTCCTCCGAAATGACCATAAGCCTCAAATTACAGAGAATTCCTGAAATTAACCCTAAAATACACTTTGAACAAACAAATTAAACTCAATTGGATAATAATCATATTAAGAAATAGGAATAAAATATCATCAATTGTGTACTTATCAAATTCCCCCACACTTGAGTTTTTGCTTGTCTTCAAGCAAACTAAATCACTGTAATAAGCAGAAATGACAAAATCCCTCTATATTCAAAAAGGAAAATAAAGTTTTGACAATGCTCGAATCGGAAAACCTCACTTTCTCAACCAAAAAAATTCACAATCATAACAGTTGAATCAAGAAGTTTCAAAATAAAATTTTCACGTAACTAAAACCTAAAAATCCAGAGTTAAAAAATTGAGCATAAAATTTCAGCAAATCCAAATGTCATGAACAAAGTACGATAAACATGAATTTTCTCTTAAGCTCTCTAACCCTCAAATATTTTTTTTAAATACATATATGTATATGTATATATATATATATATGTATATGTATGCATATTTTAAGGAGCCCGACTTGTTTGAACTGATACTAACCTTTTGACGCGAAGGTAAACATTTGTGATGTCGACCCCCGGTTACTCAGCCAGAATCACCGTTCAAATGGCTACTAGCACTATTCATGATTCCAACTCATTTGTTTTGATTCGAGAGTCAAAATCAGAGGAATAGGAAAAAATTTTCAAAGCTCCTTTAATTAGAATTATTTGTTTTGGTTATTATTATTCAAGGGTCAGAAACTTAAGGGTCGTACTAAGTCCGACTCAAGAATCTATGGAATTACATCATGCTCAAAAATGTAACTAAGGTTTTAAACTTTAGTAATGTTCCAATTTCCATCAATCACAACTTAACTGTAGCTATTACAATCGATCCTCAGCATTTGATCAAGATCACTAAGTTAACCTCAACAAGAAATTATCATTTAGGAAATCTCAAATTAGTTTAACATATAAAGGGAAACCACATCAAGTCACACTTATCATAACAATCTAGCTTACTTAGCAGGTATTAATTGAGACAAATGAATCAAATAGAAAGAATGAAGTAGTAAAAATTTAATCAAGAAAGTATACCTCTCCCCCATACTTAAGATGCACATCGTCCCCGATGTGTGCGCAAAACAAGAAATAATGAAGAGAGAGAACAACTGCCCTTTTATGTCCATAAGTGGATGAATATGAATACGGTGCCGAGAGTGCGGTGAAGGAGGGTTTGCGTCAAAACAAAATTCTAAAATACAAACAAAACAAGGTTAAGATATAAATAAACAAAGGAAAATAATTCTTAAAGGAAATAACTGTAATATCCCCATATATGTCCTAGAAGTTTTAAATGTTGTTGTTGTTGTTGTTGTTGTTTTAAAAATTGGATTGAATGTAGGTGTCAATTTGCAAGAGAAAAGAAATTGGAAGAGAATGTTTATGTATTTGTGTTTTGGGAAAGAAAAGAGGTTTTAGAGAAAATTGTTACTTATATGATAATATATATAACATATAAGTTGGTCAAAAGAGTGGTCAAGGGAAGAAGATATTTTCTTATGGGATTTGTGAAATTACTTAATTGGGCATATAAGAGACAAGAGGTTGATTAAATGGATAAAGGGTGTTTTGGTAATTGCTTTAATTGAAACACTTGGTGGAGATTAAAAGAAGAGTTGACTTTGTTTCTTTTGGTTCATTTCTTCTTTCTTCTTTGTGTGGTCGGCTCCTCCATAGACAAAGGAAAGCAAGAGACAAAGAGAAGATCTTGAAGAGTTAAGCTCAAATTGAAGGAAGATTAAGTGATCAAGTTGATGATTCAAGAAGTTTTATAACTTTGGTAAGTTCTCTTTTGATCTTTTTGTTTATTTGATATGATATTTGGATTTGATAGATGATCTAAGAGTGTGTTACCTGATTTTGATATGTTTAAGGGTGTTTGATTAGTTTGATCTTGGATTTTAAGGATAAGTTGAAGGAAAGAGTAAGTTGATTGGAGGAGATGATGTTGTGTTGTGTTTAGGGTTTTGAGATGATTTGGTGTTTTGTGTTTGATGTGTGTTTTGGTTTGTTTTTGGTGTTGTTGCAAGTTTAAGATGGTTTTTGGGTATGTTTTGTAAAGATTGTTTGAAGAGGATGTTAATGAATAGAAGTGTGTTGTTGAGTGTTTGGTTATTTTGGCCGGAATCTTGATTTGTGGCCGGACACGCCCATGAGCACGTCTAGGGTTTTTAGGCGTGTCAATTGTGTTGGAGGCAGTGGGTTTGACACGACCAGTAACACGCCCGTGTTATTGAGCGTGTCATAGCCACTGTGAGATTTGAGAATTTACACGGCCAGGAGCACGTTCATGATGTTGGACGTGTTGTTATGTTTGAGAGGCAGAAGGTATTACACGCCCAGGAACACGCCCGTGTTATTGAGTGTGTAAAGGCTTCTGTGTTGTGGAGTTAGGACACGGTCAGGAACACGCCCGTGTAGGTGAGCGTGTCAAGTTTAGGGTTTGCCCTAGTTAACTCTTAATTGGATTATCTCTTGTGTATCTCTAAGCAAGTGTATGTTATTACTTTTGGATTAGGTTTTGAAGCTAGTGATTAATCATTGATTTGAGAAGTGAAGAATCTTGGAAAAGGAAAGTATTTAGGGTTGTGTGAATTGTGATTGAGGTAAGTACAAAGTACATACTTGCATACATTCATATGATGTTGAGATTTAACCTACATTTGATGATATGGATGATGCATATGAATATTGATAATTTGTGTACAATGTGGAATGAAATGTTGACATTTATGAATGATGCTATGTGGGATATAATGTGATCATTGATGATGAATTGATACATGATAAGATATGATGATTCTATTGAAAGAAATAAGGCATGTTTGCCTAAATGATGATGAGAATTGAGAATGGAAATGATAATTGAATAATAAATGAATTGTGTGGCTAATGTGTTATTCCATTTTCAGAGTTTGTTGTTGGTGGCATGCCTAATGATAGTAACAATCTCTTGAAGTTAGGTTGGATTTGATCCTTGAAGCCAAGTTGGGTTGAAGTTTAACATGTTTTACTCCCCTTGAAGCTTGGTTGGGTCTAGTCCTTGAAGCCTAATTGAGATGTTACAATCCTTGAAGCTAGGTTGGGTTGGTTCTTGAAGCCAAGTTGGGTTGATATTTAGCATGCTTTGTTCCCCTTGAAGCTTGGTTGAACCTAATCCTTGAAGCCTAGTTGGGTATATGATATTGATAAATGTGATAACAAAACCAAAGCATTAACTCTGAAAATAGAATGGCATATTAGTGTGTTTTGGGCCCATGTTTGTCTTTGTTTAATGTGATTCATGAATGGTAACATGATTGATAAATGAGCTATATGGAAGGATGTTGAAATGTGATATGTTCATATATTATGGTTTATGGAATGGAAAAGTATGTTGTTAGCTTTACATCTATGATGTTGTTTTTATTAATAAGGTGTGTGGCATTGCATTACACTAAAGCATAACATTAGCATGATTTGTCTTACTAAGCCGTTGGCTTAGCGCGATAGTGTTAATCGCGCAGGTGATAGAGTTGAACCCGAGAGCTCTTCGAGACCGAGTGAGAGTAGACATTGAAGAGTTGATTTTGGGACTTAAAGATCAGAGAAAGTTGCCAATCATGTATAACCCTTTTATATTTTGTAAAGTATTGTTATAATGTAAATATATGTATATTTGTAAATATTTTCTATATTCCGCTGCGTATTAAGTAAATGTATATATATCTATTTGTTTTATATTACAAGTTAATGACTTATTTTCTATAATGTATAATGAGAAAAATTATAGTATCATTTAAAATGTTTTGACTGTTAATAAAATCCGTATCATCCCTATATTCAGTGCACGTATATTACATTGTGGTGTTTGTAGCGTGCGTGTATTGGATGTGGGGGTGTTACAATAACAATTGTCCAAAAGCAATTAAAAAGAAAGAAAACTAAAAAGGGTATTAAATAAGCAAAGAAATGAAAAATAACATAAAATTAAAATTAAAATGAAAAATAAAATGTGGGCTAGTCACTACTGGTCTCATCATCGGAAACATCAATTTGAGGTGCAGGTTCCGACGCAGGTGCAGGTGCAGGTGCCGGTGCACGGGCAGGTGGCTGATAGGGTGGAGGTGGTGGTTGCGAAGGGTGAAACCCTTGATACCGCCAGAAATTCAACATGGATTGCTCCAGCCATTGCCGTCTCAAGATCTCGTGATCCAGCTAGGCTTGGAAAGAATTTCTCTGGTCTTGTAAAAGCTGCTGCAGCTCTTCCTGCTGTATTAAGATCATATTCTGATTCAGCTCAATATTCCCTATCTTTCCTTCAATCCGACAAAGCTGACGCTCAAAATCTGTGGGTTTCCTGTCATCATCCCACTCGACATTAACTGACTGGCGCCAATCCAGGAATGCAGGGGTCTGGACAAAAGAAGGTCCAGCAGAAGAAGGTGTAGCAGCAGCGGTTGAAGGCCCAGCGGCGGTGGATGTACCCGGATAATCTGACGGTGGAGGTGGTGGTATATTGGAAGTAGGAGCAGAAGGAGCTGTCTCTGGTACATCTGAATCCATAGGAGTGGCCTGCAGCCCAGCTACCTTCTCCCTGTTCAGTCTCTTTTACGTGTCCATACCCAATAGCTTGGGCATACCATCCACCGTCATAGGGAGGCAGCCATCTAATACACCCAGACGACGAGCAAGTCTTGTGACATACATGCCACCATGTAAAGTACCTGATGCTCCTTTTTTAGACTGCTCGTAGAAAAAGTGGGTGATGGCATGGGCGACATTGCACCGGGTCTTCTGCGTCATGCAGTGCAGGAAAAACAGATCTCTCAAGGTTACCACCCCTGTACTGCTCAGCCGTGCTGTAATAGTATGAACTAATAAATTGTGCGAAATTGGATGCCTTAGAAACCTTGGGTTGATATTTATCGGCATTGGGTGCAAAGTGCTGCCAAATCCGAGGAGGAACAACCTCATACTCAACAAAATCCACCTCGGAGTTTAGATAATCGAAGGTTTGGACTTCCTCTTTAGTATATAACCCGAGATGTACCCCAAGGTCATTAATGCTCATGCTGAATCTCTGCCCTCCCCTCGTGCCCGCTTGGTGGGAAGCTGAGAAGATGATTGTTTGCAAGGGCCCATTTTCAGTTAATCTACAAAACAAATCAAAAGGTTCCTCAATAACAAAAGCATAGCATGATACAAGTTTAACCAAAATGCAGGCATTATAACGATAACGCAAAACAAATGTAATCCACCTATAGCAACACATGCTCAATTAACCGAAAGCAATAAACTAACCCGAACGACATCACAAACACACAATAAAATCAATCCCTACAATAACAATATATTATCCAAAAATCACGAGTAACTAGAAACTAACAAATGAAACAATCAATATATAATTCAAAACAATTTCAAAATAAACATATGCCGAATCAAAACGGAATTCAAAACGAAGAAAATTATAATTAATCAAATGCCGCAAAAATTACGAAAAAATAAAAACACAACAGAATAAAGCAAACAAGTCATGAAATTTCGAATTTCAAGGAAAACACAAGAAAATACAAGGAATGTATATGAAAAAAATGAAAGAAAAATGAAAGAAAACAAACAAAAATCGCAAAAGTTGATATCACGTACCTGAAAAAACGCAAATCCGCGTGGAACGAGTAGTTTCAATGGGGAAATGAGAAAATGCACGCAAATTATGCAAGTCGGGAGTGAGAATTGCTCCTAAATTGAATGGATGTGTGAATGCGCCGGTGAGAGTGCAAAAAAAATTTGAGAGAAAATGAGAGACAAATTTTGAAATTTTCGTGAAAATGGCGTCTGCTCTATATATAGAAAGACGTCGGCACGCCCGTGTCACTGGGTGTGCCCGATAATATAAAAGCCAGTTTGCATGACATGCTCTTGGACACGATCATGTCATTGGGCCTGTCATAGGTACTGGGTGAAATTACAATCGACACACCCAACAACACGGGAGTGTTTGTGGGCGTGTCACATATTCTGTGACAAACATGCAAACGACCATTAGTCTGGGCGTGTTCTAAGGGCGTGCTGGGTTTTTTTTTAATATTTTTTTTGTTTTGGTGACACGGCCGTGTCTGCGGGCGTGTTATAGTTTCTGTTTTAAAAAATATAATGACACGCTCATAGACACGGGCGTGTCCATGGGCGTGTTCTAGCTACTGCCTGAAAAAGATAATGACACGCCCATAGACACGGGCGTGTCCATGGCATATGCTCAATTTACTCTTCAAAATCAAATTTCCTCTACAAATTCAGATGAAGGCAAAACAAACAAACAACCATCCAATAAAAGAAAGAAAAAACTAAAATAAAATGACGACACAAACCAAAAACATAAACGGTAGGTTGTCTCCCACCCAGCACTTCTTTAACGTCATATTAGTTGGACGGTCGGGTAAATGTCCCTAATCTTGGAGGTGTAAAACCTCCTTTAAGGCCTGTATTTCCCCTCCAAAATAAGATTTGAGCCTGTGCCCATTGACTTTAAAATCTCCTTTTTCTAGGTGGTTTATTTCAACCACTCCGTAAGAGAAAACTTCCTTGACTGTAAAAGGACCAGACCATCGAGATTTTAACTTATTTGGGAAGAGTCGAAGCCTTGAATTGTATAGTAATACCTGATCTCCTGCTTGAAACTCTTTCTGTTTCTTAATGTGAGCATCATGCCATCTCTTGGTACGTTCCTTATACATTCTCGCATTGTCATAAGCTTGCAACCTCCACTCGTCTAATTCGTTTACCTGTAATTTTTGCCTTTCACCTGCACAGGCTAGATCAAGGTTAATCTGTTTTATTGCCCAATATGCATGATGTTCTATTTCGACAGGTAAATGGCAGGCTTTTCCATATACCAATCTAAATGGTGTAGTGCCTAAGGGAGTTTTGAATGCAGTCCTAAAAGCCCATAGAGCATTGTCTAATTTCTTGGACCAATCCTTTCAGGATCGCTCAACAGTTTTTTCCAAAATTCGTTTAATCTCCCTATTTGTGTTCTCAACTTGGCCACTAGTTTGGGGATGATAGGGAGTAGCAAATCTATGTGTAACTCCTAATCTTTTGAAGATTTTCTCAAGCTGAGCGTTACAAAAGTGAGTACCCCTATCACTTATAATTGCTTTTGGTGTACCAAATCGAGAAAACAACTTCTTCAAAAACTGCACCACAACCCTAGCATCATTGGTTGCCAAGGCTTGGGCTTTAGGCCATTTAGATACATAGTCTATAGCTACCAGAATATATTTTTTACCAAAAGAGTTTGGAAATGGTCCCATAAAATTAATTCCCCATACATCAAAGATTTCACAAACTAAAATCCCATTCTGGGGCATTTCATCACGAGATGAAATATTTCTAGTTCTTTGGCAGCGATCATAACTATTTACAAATTCATAACTATCTTTAAACAAAGTGGACCAATAAAACCCTGATTCTAATACCTTTTGAGCAGTCCTATTGGCTCCCATATGACCACCAGCTGGTCCGGCATGGCATTGACTAAGGATGTTCATTGTTTCGGGCCATGCCACACATCGTCGAATCATGTGATCCTTACATAATTTAAACAAAAAGGGATCCTCCCAAAAATAATACTTTAAATCAGAAAAGAATTTCTTCTTTGCTTGATAAGTTAAGTCCTTAGGAAGTTCCCTAACAGCTAAATAGTTAGCGAAATCTGCAAACCAAGGTGTTTCAAAACTTAAATTACTTACCTCACTTACCATGGCGTACAGCTGTTCATCGGGGAAGTGATCATCAATGTCCCCTTCTTCAAATCTCTCTAAGGTTGGATTCTCCAAGCGGGAAAGGTGATCGGCTGCAAGATTTTCAGCTCCCTTCTTGTCTTGAATTGTCAAGTCAAATTCCTACAAACAACAAAACCCAACGGATTAGCCTAGGCTTAGCATCAACTTTCGCGAATAAATACCTTAAAGCCGAATGGTCTGTATAAACAATCACCCTTGACAAGATTAGATATGATCTAAACTTGTCAAAAGCAAAAACCACAGCTAGCAGCTCTTTCTCTGTAGTTGTGTAATTAGCTTGAGCTGTGTTCAAGGTCTTGCTCGCATAGTAGATAGGCTAAAAGTATTTCTCCTTGCGTTGATCCAAGACTGCTCCTACTGCAAAATCACTTGCATCGCACATTAGTTCAAATGGTAGGTTCCAATTAGGAGCTACCATAATTGGAGCATGGGTCAATTTCTCCTTAAGGGTTGTGAATGCTCTCAGACATTCCTCATCAAAAACAAAATTGACATCCTTCTCAAGGAGTCTTGTCAATGGACGGGCTATCTTAGAAAAATCTCGAATGAACCTCCGATAAAAACCTGCATGTCCTAGAGAACTTCTGATGGCTTTCACAGATGTGGGTGGTGGTAACTTCTCAATGGTGTCTACCTTAGCCCGATCCACCTCAATGCCCTTGTTTGAAATTTTGTGTCCCAACACAATTCCTTCTTGAACCATGAAATGACATTTTTCCCAATTAAGCACTAGATTGGTTTCCTCACATCTCATCAGGACTCTTTCAAGGTTTTCCAAACATCTTTCAAATGAGCTCCCATAGACCAAGAAATCGTCCATAAACACCTCCATAATATCCTCTATAAGCTCATCAAACATTGCTACCATGCACCTTTGGAAAGTCGCAGGTGCATTGCACAACCCGAATGACATTCTTCGATATGCGAATGTCCCATATGGGCTGGTGAATGTAGTTTTCTCTTGGTCTTCAGGGGCAATAGGAATTTGGAAATAGCCTGAAAGACCATCCAAAAAGCAGTAGTACTCATGGCCGGATAGCCTCTCCAACATCTGATCAATGAAGGATAAAGGAAAATGATCCTTTCTAGTTGCATCATTCAATTTTTTGTAGTCAATGCAAACCCTCCAACCGGTAACTGTTCTTGTTGGAATCAGCTCATCATTTTCATTAGGGATCACAGTCATCCCTCCTTTCTTTGGTACTACCTGGACTGGGCTCACCCAAGAACTATCCGAGATCGGATATATAATCCCTGCATCAAGTAATTTTATCACTTTAGCCTTCACTACATCTTTCATTTTTGGGTTTAGTCTCCTCTGTGGTTGCACTACCGGCTTGAATTCGTCCTCCATCAGTATCTTGTGAGTGCAATAGGATGGACTTATACCCTTGATGTCTGCTATCTTCCAAGCTATCACTTGCTTATGTTTCGGTAACAACTGGATAAGTTTTTCTTTCTGCTTAGAAGACAGGTGGGAACTCAGAATTATTGGCAATTTCTTTTTCTCTGCTAGAAACCCATACTCAAGGTGATCCGGAAGAGGTTTCAGTTCCAAGTTGGGTGGATCAATCACCGATGGTTTTGGCTTTTCTTCCTTTGGCATTTTAATAGTCTCATATGCCCTGCATTTGAACGATTTGCTTGCCTCAAGAAAAGCAAGCTGCTCCATTGCTTCTTGACCCTCAACATTTTCCTGCAATAAACACAACTCAAGGGGATCCTTGGAAATAATGTTAGTAACACAATTTACGGTCTCATGCTCAATAACATCATTGCATGATTCCGCCCCATCAAATGAAAGTGAATGTTTCATGGCATCATGTATCCTAAAAACAACTTTCTCATCACCCACTCTCAAAGTTAGGGTGCCATCATGAACATCGATAAGGGAATGGGCTGTATTTAAAAATGGCCTACCAAGAATAAGCGAAACATTCGCATCCTCATCAATATCAATGACAACAAAATCATTGGGGAAAATGAAATCCCCGACTTTTACCAACACATCTTCTATTATGCCACGAGGGTGGATTACTAACTTATCAGCCAGTTGGATGGTCATAAGTGTTGGTTTAGGTTTACCAATGCCTAACTCTTTGAAAAATTTATGGGGCATAACACTTATGCTAGCCCCCAAATCAGCTAATGCACTCTTGACCTCAAGATTACCTATTAAACATGGAATGGTAAAACTACCTGGATCTTTTAACTTCTTAGGTATCCTCCTTTGCAAAATTGCTGAACTCTTTTCAGATAAATGCACTGAGGACACTTCCTCAAGCTTCCTTTTGTTAGAAAGGATATCTTTCAAAAATTTGGCATACTTAGGCATATGTGACAAAGCTTCAGCAAATGGGATATTAATGTGCAATTGTTTAAAAAGTTCAAGAAACTTACCAAACTGAGCATCAATCTTATCCTTGTTCAACCTTGCCGGATAAGGTACTCTAGGTTGGTATTCCTTCAATATGGGGCTGGTTTCTTGCGGCTGCTTCTCTTTTGCACTTTCCAATTCAATTTTCTCTCCCGAAGTGGCAGGAGGATCATCTTCTTTTTCTTTTTCTTGTATTTCAGCTTTTTTTTTCTGCCACTTCTCCTCTTTTCTCATCCACATTACCTTTGATCTCTTTTCCACCCCTTAGTGTAATTGCCTTGAGCTGCTCTTTAGGATTTGCCTCGGTGTTGCTAGGTAGACTTCCTTGTGGTCTCTCACTAAGCAATTTGGCAATTTTCCCCACCTGATTCTCCAAATTATGAATGGAGGCTTGCTGATTCCTTAGGGTGGTTTCAGTTTATTGGAGCCTAATTTCAGAAGCTGCTATAAATTTCTCCATCATGTCCTCCAAATTACTCTTTCTTGGAGGGGCAGCTTGTTGATGTTGGGGCTGCTGGAATCCAGGGGGAGGTCTTGGATTATTTTGATTATTCCATGAGAAGTTTGGATGATTCCTCCACCCCGGATTGTATGTGTTGCTGCAAGGATTATTCTGTTGTTGCCTTGGCATATTTCCAACATAATCTACTTGCTTTTGCCTAGCAAACATGTTGCCACTTTGGCAATCTTGACTTTGATGTCCACCCCCACACCATTCATAAGACATCACCTGCATTACTTTCCCAGAAGAAGAGGCCAAAGAATCAAATTTCTTATTCAATGCTTCCAATTGGGCTGTCAAGGCCACCACCGGATCTAATTGGTGTGAACCCATGACCTTCAGCTTTCCTTGCTCCCTTGGGGCTTGCCACTGATAATTGGTGATAGCCATATCTTCAATTAAATCCCTTGCTTGTTCAGGTGTCTTGTTGTTTATGGTACCACCAGCTGCTGCATTAATGGATTGCTTACTTACATAATTCAACCCATTGTAAAATGTTTGAATTTGAAGCCATAGTGGAAGTCCATGATGAGGACACCTTCTCAGCAAATCTTTAAATCTTTCCCAGACATCATAAAGGGTCTCATCATCTTGCTGCAGAAAGGATAAGATATCATTCCTCAACTTAGCAGTTTTTGATGGTGGGAAGTATTTCTCTAAGAATTTCTCTGCCAACTGACCCCAGGTGGTAAAAGTCCCTGGAGAAAAGGATTTTAGCTACTTCTTTGGTCTATCTCTAAGGGAAAATGGGAACAACCTCAGCCTAATTGCATCATCTGAGACATTATTTATCTTGAATGTGTCACATATCTCCAGAAAATTCTTAATATGTACATTACGATCTTCATCAGGAAACCCATCGAATTGACAAGTCTGTTGCACCATTTGAATTACATTAGCCTTTATTTTGAAGTTGTTTGCAGCAACTGTCGGCCTCCGGATACTAGATTCAGCCCCATTTAAATTGGGCTTAGCAAACTCCTGCATTGTTCTTGGTCCAACTTCTTCCATCACTTTGAATACTTCTTCTTGTTCTATTTCCAGATTTATTCCTAATTATGCGTCTTCCAGATCTGCCTCCTCTTCTTCCTTTTGCTTTCTTCTCAACGTTCTCTCTAGTTCTGGGTCTAACTCTAGTAGTTGCGACGAGCTAGATCTGGTCATAAACAGTAAGAAATACCTAAAATGATAGTAAACCAGCAAGAACCAATATTAAAAATGATTAAAAATAAAACTAAATCAACAATCTTAATTATATTACTAATATTGAAACCGTTGTCCCCGGCAGCGGCGCCAAAAACTTGGTGCGGTGAACTACGCTATAGCAATACCGCAAGTGCGCGGGTCGCCCAAGTAATATAGTAGTGAGTGAGTTATCATTCCACTGGGGACAAGGCCAAGTACTAATGCAAATCTTAACCGTTGTTTAGCAAATTAATAGTTGTGTGATGCTTTGTAACTAAAAACAACTAAATTAATAACTGAAAATAAAGGGAAATTAAATGCTATGCAAAAAGGATTGATAATAATATTAATAGTACTATCCAGATATTGAATCCCCCTAGCCTCAATAATATTTATGATCAATCAATTCAGCTAAATCATTTAATAGATTTGAGTTGGCATTCCTCTAAATTAGACTAAAACCCCTCTCGAGTGGATTAATCCCTAATCACTAAGTAGAGTGCTGGAATCTCTTCTCAAACACAATTAAATAGATTTTGCATTAAGAACAAAGAACTATAAACCAAAGGATCTTGTAGGTCTATCTCTAGTACCCTAATCAATCCTCAACCCTTATGAGTATTCAATTCATATCAAGCTTTCTCAAGTCAATAATATGAAAATAAAAACCAATCAATAAGCATGCTATTATCAATTGGAAATAACATCAAGCATCATAAGAATAAAACAACTCAATCAAATGATTCAACAGAATATAATTGTTCAATTCATACAAACGAGCTAGGGTTCATCAATATCTAGATAGAGAAGGAATTAGTTCATATTCAAAACTAGAAAAACAAAGCAAGATAAATGAGTAAGAGAAACCAAACAATCCATGGCAAATAATTTGTATTTCTTCACTTCAATCCTTGATTCTTGGTTTAGGGCTTGTACAAGATGTGTATCCTTCTTCAAACTCAGCTCAAGACCCTTCTCCTTGCTCCAGCAGCTGGTTCCTCCTCCTCTTCTCTATTCTCTATTTTCAAAAACGTCCTAAAAAACTCTTCCTCCTTCTCCTCCTCTTCTCTTTTTATTTTCATTCAAATCTCCAACCCATACTTCCAACTCACCACCCCCATCCATTGTCTACCACCTTCCTTTGTTTCATCTCCCTTTCCCATTATTTAGGTAAGCTTTTCTTTTATTTTGTCTTTCTTTTGACAAAAGCACAGTTCTTGTCCCCCCCCCCCCTTGTTCCTCAATCAGTGCAAAAAATTTAACTTTTCCATAGGTGACACGGCCATTGACACGCCCATGTCACTGGGCGTGTCATAGCCACTGTGATTCTGAATATAGGACACGTCCAGTGACACGCCCATGTCACTGGGCGTGTCACAGCTACTGTGAGTCTGAATATAAGACACGTTCGGTGACACGCCCATGTCACTGGGCGTGTCAATGCTTCTGAATGCAGTATCAAGGGCACGTCTATTGACACGCCCGTGTTCATGGGTGTGTCCATTGATGAATTTTGCTCTTTTCTTCTACTTTCATCTGTAATTCTTCCAAAATGACCATAAGCCTCAAATTACAGAGAATTCCTGAAATTAACCCTAAAATACACTTTGAACAAACAAATTAAACTCAATTGGATAATAATCATATTAAGAAATAGGAATAAAATATCATCAATTGTGTACTTATCAGCTGCCAATACAGGTACATCTAACACATGTCTTATGTCTGCATCATCAAAATGGGTCATTGATTCTGGTTGCACAGATCATATGACAGGTACTCCTAATCTCCTATCCTCTTTAAAACAACCTGATAAGTTTCGTAGGAATGTTACATTAGCTGATGGATCTAAAACTCTTGTTACTAGTATTGGTACTGCTAATCCCACTCCTTCCCTCCCTTTAGATAAAGTTTTATGTTTGCCTAAATTTTCGTTTAATCTTTTGTCCGTTAGAAAAATCACTCAAACATTAAATTGTTGTGTCTTATTCTTTCCTTTTCATTGTATATTTCAAGATCTTTTGACGAAGTGGATTATTGGTAGAGGACGTGAGTCAGATGGACTATATCTTTTGGATGACCAGATCTCCACGTCTCTAGCATGTGCTGGTGTTATCTCTCCATTTGAAATCCATTGTCGCCTTAGTCACCCCTCCCTGTCTTCCTTAAAGAAGTTATATCCACAATTTCAATCTTTGTCTGTTTTAAATTGTGAGTCATGTCAGTTTGCTAAACATCATCGTTCACATTTGGTTTCTCATGTCAATAAACGGGCTTCGTCCCCTTTTGAGATTGTTCATTCAGATGTTTGGGGTCCTTGTCCTATTACTTCCCAAACTGGTTTTAAGTATTTTGTAACTTTTGTGGATGATTATTCTCGTGTAACTTGGCTTTTCTTAATGAAAAATCGTTCGGAGATATATTCTATTTTTTGTTCTTTTGTGCTGAAATTAAAACTCAGTTTCAGAAGTCTATTCGTATTTTACAAAGTGACAATGAAAAGGAATATTTGTCTAGCTTATTTCAATCGTATATGTCACAAAATGGCATCATTCATCAAACTTCTTGTGTCGATACACCCTCTCAAAATGGGGTTGCAGAACGAAAAAATAGGCATCTCCTTGAGGTTTCTAGAGCACTTCTCTTCCAAATGAAGGTACCTAAACATTTTTGGGCTGATGCTGTTTCTACTGCATGTTTTCTTATTAATCGTATGCCTTCCGCTGTTCTTAATGGTGCAATTTCATATCAGCGTTTGTTTCCTTCTAAAGCTTTGTTTCCCATTAGTCCTCGTATATTTGGGTGCACTTATTTTGTGCGGGATGTTCATCCCCAGGTTACCAAATTAGATCCCAAATCCCTTCGTTGTGTCTTTCTTGGATATTCTCATCACCAAAAAGGATACCGGTGCTTTTCTCCTGATTTAAACCGCTACCTTGTCTCTATAGATATTACCTTTTTCGAACAAACCCCATTCTTTTCTTCTCCTTCTACATATGCAGGTCAGGGGGAGGAAGATGATCTTTTAGTTTATGTCGTGCACCAGCATCTTGAGTCTACTCCTACACCTGCTCCAGTTCCAGATTCTGCTCCTATTTTTGTTCCCTCACCAGCACCTTCTCGTCCTCGTTTTGACCAGGTTTATTCTAGAAGATTGGTTGTTACTGACTCTCATCCTCCACCAACCACTTCAGCAAAAGTTCCAACATCTCCACAAGAGTCTACTATGTCTAATCTTGATCTTCCTATTGCTGTCCGGAAAGGTAAATGTTCATGTACTTATCCTATTTCTTCTTGTGTAAGTTATGATCATTTGTCTTCTTCCTCTCATTGTTTTGTGAGTAATCTAGATTCAGTTTCAATCCCTACCACTGTTGCCCAAGCTTTATCTCATTCTGGTTGGCAAGCAGCTATGGCAGAAGAAATGGCAGCCTTGGATGCCAATGGTACTTGGGATCTTGTGCATCTTCCTGCAGGTAAAAAGGCTATTGGTTGTAAATGGGTGTTCACTATTAAGGTTAACCCTGATGGGTCTATTGCTCGGCTTAAGGCCCGATTAGTTTCCAAGCGATATGCTCAGGTTTATGGGATTGATTATTCTGACACTTTCTCCCCTGTAGCCAAATTGTCTTCTGTTCGACTGTTTATTTCCCTTGCCGCTACTTTTGACTGGCCTTTACACCAATTGGATGTTAAGAATGCCTTCCTTCATGGAGATCTTCAAGAAGAGGTTTATATGGAGCAACCGCCTAGTTTTGTTGCTCAGGGGGAGAAGGGTAAAGTTTGCAAACTTCGCAAGTCTCTTTATGTCCTAAAGCAAAGTCCTCGAGCGTGGTTTGGAAGGTTTTGTGATGTAATCCAAAAGTTTGGCATGAGGAAGAGTACCTTTGATCATTCTGTGTTTTTTAGAAGTTCAGATGCTGGGATGGTTTTGCTTGTTGTGTATGTTGATGATATTGTTATTACAGGGAGTGACTCAACCGGTATATCTTCACTTAAGTCACATCTTCAGTCACAATTCCAGACAAAAGATTTGGGTTTGTTGAAGTATTTTTTGGGCATTGAAGTATCTAGGTGTAAGCAAGGAATATTTGTCAAAAAGGAAATATATTCTTGATCTTTTGAAGGAAACTGGTAAGTTGGGTGTTAAGCCTTGTAGTGCTCCAATGATTCCCAACATACAGCTCACTACTGAAGGGGAGTTATTTTCTGATCCTGAGATGTATAGAAGGTTAATTGGCAAGTTGAACTACTTGATAGTAACACGTCCAGATATTACTTACTCAATGAGTGTTTTAAGTCAGTTCTTGTCTTCTCCTACTGTTTCTCACTGGGAAGCGTTAGGACAAATCCTATGCTACTTAAAAGGTGCTCCAGGGCGTGGTCTTCTCTACAGTAACCACGGACATGTGAACATTGAGTGTTTTTCTGATGCAGACTGGGCAGGTTCAAAGGTTGATAGAAGGTCGACTACAGGTTATTGTGTTTTTATGGGAGGAAACTTAATATCATGGAAAAGTAAGAAGCAAAGTGTCGTATCTCGTTCTAGTGCTGAAGCTGAATATCGAGCTATGGCTTAATGCACTTGCAAAATTATTTGGGTTCGCCAGCTATTAGAAGAGATCGGTTTCAAGACATCTTCTCCGGCAAGGTTATGGTGTGATAATCAAGCTGCTCTGCATATCGCTTCAAATCCAGTGTTTCATGAGCGCACCAAACATATTGAGGTAGATTGTCATTTTATTTGAGAAAAATTACAACAAGGTGTTATATCTACCGAGTATGTCAAGACAGGCGAGCAACTTGGGGATATTTTTACCAAAGCTCTTAATAGTTCTCAGGTTGACTATCTATGTAACAAGTTGGGCATGATAGATATATATGCTCTAACTTGAGGGGGAGTGTTATGGAAATAGAATAATGTATGTATAGGAAGAAAATAGTTAGATTTCTCCTTCCTAAATTAGTCTCTAGTTTCTTGTATATAAATATAGGGTTGTGTATTGAATTGAAATATATATACAGAATTATTTTGCATACTAATTACATGCACCAAGTTGAAGATGTTCATGAATTTGCTCTTCATGAACTTCACAATGTTGAAGCTCTTATTTCACCAACAACTTCTCTGATCAATTTTATTTTGCCTTGTGATTTCTTTGATGATATTTCAGCAGGAATTCAAGTTCACCATGTACTTCACATTCTTGGTGTTTGTAAGTAAGAAAGATAATAATCGTATTCAAAATTGATTATCTTTCTTCAAAACTTTAAGGTTAGAGGACGAGTTCACACCAATAAGGGAAGAATGACCTTGCCAAGAGAAGCCCAATTCTCCTATCTTACATTGATGTATGATTCAAGGATGAATTATTTTAAAAGAAGGGGAGAAATGATGCAAGCACGGGCATACAAGCCCATGAAAAGAAACTTTAAAGTCCCAAAACTAAATATAAAGCTGGATTCAAGGGCTATAATATTGATTATAGAAGCATTAGAAGTGAAAGAACTTAAAAAAGCCATATTTTATAATTTTCAAATTAAGATAGATTTGACCTTTAAAAATTTTCTTGAGATTTTGATTATCTTAGAGTTCCATAATGAGAAAGAAATCTTTATGATGTTTTTAGAAGAGATTTCAAGCTTTCAAGAATGGGCTTATTTGTATAGATCGAAGTTCATTTGGGCCTCTAAATATTTAGAAAAATTCAAATGTGGAAAATAAATTTGGAACCATTTCATTCTGAATTAGTTTAATTTAAATGGCCATAATTTGAGCTTTCGAAGTCCAAATTAAGTGATTCAAAAGCCCAAATTCATTTACACTTCTAGAGCTACAATTCTTATGAAGAGCCCAGGTCCATATTTGTAATGTATCAGATGGATAATTGGCTTTTAAATTTCTAAATGATTTTTAGATTAATTCAGTTTCCTTATTTTTGTTATGATTTGTTTCCTTTTATGAATTAGGGTTAGGTTAAGTTTCACAACCTATAAGTACTTCTTATTTTCAAAATGTAAGGGGGATTTTGATGTATTGATAAAATTAAGAACTTTTGTTCTTGTAAGAGATTTCCTCTCTTTTTTCTTAGTTCTTTCTTAAATTGAGATTTTCTATTGTCAAAGTTAACAACTTTGTAATAGGTAATTCCAAGGTTCTCTTCTAGAGGTTTGATTTAGGCCAAGGATTTGCCAAAGATCTCATTTGGCTTTTTAAAAAGTTACTTTCAAGAGTAAAGGTGAGTGAGTCTTCGGTTTCGCTTTTAATGCCCTTAACCCAATTCCAACATGTGGAAAAGAAAACCTTGGAATAACCTATTACAAAGTAGTTAACTTTGACAATAGCAAAAAGAACTAAGAATAAGAGATGAACTCTCTTTGAGAACAAAAGTTCTAAACTTTTTATTAATCAATCAACCCACTAAAAACTCTTACTCAAGTTATGGCCATTTGAAGTAATCTGGTTCAGACTGAAAATCTGCTCCAATCTGGTTCTAAATTTATTTTTCAGGTCTGAATTCTTCCAACTGTTTAGAGGCCCAAAACGGACTTGGATCTATAAAAATAAGCCTATTTGGGAAATCTTGAGATGTCTTGTAAAAACTTCGTGATTAATGCTTTCTCATTTTGGAGCTCTTCAAATTCTCAAGTAAAGCTTTAAAGATCAAATATGCCCTAATATGGAAATTATAAAATTTATCCTTTTGAGTTCTTCCACCTCTAATGCTTCGATAATCAACATTCTGAAATGCCTCTTCCTTCACATTTAGGGATTAGCATCAGTTGGGTTGGTCAACTTTTAGGATTCGACTAACCCAACTACTAAAGAATAGGGTTAAAAAATTTATTCTTCGAAATCGACTACTATTGATTGGATTCTATCGAGGTCGGTCTATTTTGTCATTTTTGGTCAGTTATAACTAGCAAAATGCAAGTCTAAACTAACCAACCTAACTGGTTTAAACTAACATGGTTGGTCGGGTTAATCAGATTAGTAAGCATTTGCTCATCGCTAACAACATTTTTTCATACAAACTTTCACCCTTTGTACAATCTATAATAGGAGCCACAATACTGCTAAAATGAGGGATGAAATGCCTGTAGAATGAGGTAAGACCATAAGAACTACAAACTTTAATAATGGTGTTCGGTTAGGGCTACTGCTTTACCACTTCAATTTTGAACTTATCTACTTAATGTCCCTCTCTAAAAATCATATAGCCAAGGAATTATAATAGTTTAGGTTCCAAGCACACACACTTCTCCACTATTACAATGACTTTTTCCTTGTAAATCATATATAAAACCTCTTATAGGATATTGTCCCTTGATGACAACCAATAGGGGAAGAGGGGGTGAATTAGTTGTTTAGTGAGATAAGGGGAAATTATATATATATATATATATATATATATATCAAACAAGAAAGAGTAGAGAAGAGAGATTGAACACAAAGAGTTTAAAATGGCTCAGATTCCTTAATCCTATATCCACTTTCTCAACAACTCATTGAGATTTCACTAGCTTTGAATTTTTAAAGTTCAACTCTAACTTATGTTTTAGTAAGATAACACTGAACTTTTATAAGGTTTGAGCTACCACACAACCCAACAAGATTTTTTCGTTGGTTCACTCTCTAACCAACTCATAATTACATGTGTTTAATGTCACACACCCAACACTCAAGAGCAATTAATGAAATATTTAATATAAAGAAAGTTGTGAAGTAAAATTGCAAGAGTTTGGTTACAATAACTCAAAAAGATTATCATAAATGCATATTGGTGGGGTATTTATAGTCACAGTAACTCCATAGAGTCTTTGGAGTAGAATGCAAGAAGATCTAAGTTCTTTTAACCAAAGTACCATGCATTTAATGCTTGTTAAAGCATTTTCCAGATGAGAAAGTCTCTGATCTAGTCAGGAGACAGATAGTCCAGTCAGATTGCTTTTGGTCTAGTGATTGACTTTGTGTTTGTAATACCTCAGCTTGAAATATGTTATCACTATAATGTATGTAGCAAAAAATATTAGGAAAATTAATTAAATTATTAAGAAAAAGGGTTATATAGGTTTAACTAGTTAATTATTAAAATAATCAAAATAAAATTAGCTTGACTAAATTCTTATGACATGTCGTTATATAAATAAAAATAGGTTTTATGAATTTGAGTGATTATATTAATTATAGTACTCTGCTTAAATATGATTTTTAGTGACAATAATACAAATTATTGTTCTAAATAAGTTGGATTATGAATTTGAATAGGTAGTATTTTTCAAAGTTAAATGATAGTGAAACTGGTAGTATTTTTCAAAGTTAAATGATAGTTAAACTGGTAGTATTTTTCAAAGTTAAATGATAGTTTAACCGATCATATAAGTTATACTTGGAAATTAATAACCAATGATAGTTGAGTTTTAGAAGATGGTGATTAGACCAAAAATTAAAACTCTTATCAAATGTTAAATTAAATGTATATGAATTTTATAATAATAATAAACAAAAACAAGTAAGAAATAGGAAAGAAAGAGAATATATTTTTGATATTAATTATTACCCTAAAACTTAGGTAATTATTACAAGATAATAAAATAAAACTAAAGCAAATTTAAAGATGAATGAATCATCTTCTGCGTGTAAATCAAAGGAGAAAGTGAGAAAGAGGTGGCAACTTGCATGCATGATAGTTAACAAATGTTTAGAAATTAAAAGGGAAGAAGTACAAGTGCCAAGCTTACAATTAAAGGACGTGTAATGTGTTAAGTAAAGAAATAGGAATGATGATGGTGAATGCATGGGAAAACATCATCATTGTAAGGCAATAGTTAAGGAATCTATGTAATCATTATAGTAAAAAAAAAAAGAAATGATGATTAATCATCTTTTACGTGTGAAGGAAAGGGAGAAGGATATGATAAGTGGCTATATGCATGACTCTTTATGAACATGTGTCTTCAAAGCAATAATAGTATCAATTTAGTCATGTATTATGTGTAGGATGAAAAATGGAAGACAAACACATCAAAGATTAGTAAAGACAAATACTGAGTTTTAAGCATTAAAATTGATAAGTGTTAGTGTTAAAATCATAGAACATGTAGTAAGGTAGACATGCAATAAACCACTTGTTTAGGAAGACATAATCATTATGCTATGAATAGGTAGTAATGATGAGGAATCAAAGTAATCATTACTAGAAAAATAAAATAATGGGGAAAAAGTTAACAAATGTCTTCAAATGGGTTTAGACATGTAAACACATAATAAAGTAAAAGAGAGAAGAAAGACATGTAACTAATGCATGGATTAGCTATTACAAGTGTTGGTTGAAGATGTTATAGTTCAACACTTGCTCCAATGCATAATAAGGAAATGACAAGTGTCAAAGTTGAGTTGGAAAGATGACAACTCATCTTGCTTGATCTCCAAATCGAAATATGCACACACACACACACATATATATATATATATATATATATATAGATGTAAGAAAATGATTGGCCTTTGTTTCCTTAAACTTAACATTTGAGACTAAATTTTAAGATACAAATTCCAAAGTTATTATTAGCCAATCAAAGGATAGAATTCAGTGAAAATTGAAAATCAAAGAAGAAAGAGGTATGTATGATAAGCAGCTATTAAAATCGGTTGGTTGGGAGTTTAGCTAGTAAAAATGCTTAGTTTAAAAAAGAAAGAAGATACTAACTTTAATCAAATAAATATTGGTTGTGATTATAATTTACAATAAAAGTAACTTAATTATTAGTTAGCCGTTAGAAGGCATTCTTGGAAATAATTCTAATTTATGAGTTCATAAATTAGTTTTATTGACCTAATTATTATAAATTGTAAAAAGAAGCATGATTAAGTAATAAATATTATAAATCTAGCATTTACTACATGCAACACGTAAAAACCCTATGGAATTAATTTCAACTAAATAATTATAGTATAATAAAAAAAAGCAAGGATAATCCTAAAATAGAATATAAAAGTTATATATTATGACTTGATAATAGTGAAATTTCTATAAATGATGTAGAAAGAAAACAACTAGGAGAACCCTCCAGTAAAAAAAGCAAGGTACCACAAGAGAATATAGGTGAGTGATAATCTAATATGATATCTGACATGTTCTATTGAATAATGTTGTTTAACTATTGTTAAACAGAATTAATATTTTTATTGCTATCCCAATTATTGTTACCCTAATTTGCATTGTTTGTTTATTAAGAAATCGTTGCTTCTGATTTATTATTATTGATATTGTTGGCCTCTCTTATTGGATTATGATATTGCTTCTGATTATTTGTTATTGCTGAGTTATTGTTTTGATATTTGTTTCTAGTTAAGAAAATATTGTTCTTAGTCATTGATCCTCTAGTTATTGTGGAACGTTTTATTAAGCTTTAATTTTGATTTGTTATATTTTTTGTTGAATTTCTCTGCTTTTCTCTGATGAGAATATTGATAACTGTTATTGGCCTCTACTATTGTGACATGACCCAACTTTGATGGGGGTTAAACTACTGGACAGTATACACTAGTGTTCTTTATAAGTAAAAGGGGGAAGTTACCACCCTAATTTCAACCTATGGTTGCCTTTGTTCTGTATGTCATCTGTTTTTACATAATTGCAGTTATATTTATTTTTTATTATTGATATTATCTCTTGTATTAGTTGATGCTTGTTTATTTTGATCTGTTGATCACTTTTTACCTCACTCACTTTGTCTATGCATCTGCTTAAGTTATTTATTGATTATTCCACCTAGCTACACTGTAGATTATAATTCACTGCATTGACGACTCACCCCTCATCACTATTTTTTTTTCAGATTAGTGCTTTATAGGTTGTAGCTTCAGGATTTTTGCCTCCTAGTTGCTCACTTTCTCGGTTGGTGTTAGAGGCATATTGTGTGATGACAAGAGACCTCTGTGACATATATTCTATTCTATAGTGCTTTATTGGGTACAAAAAAATATGTAATAAAAATTGAAGTTTGTAATATGTATATTAAAAGTAAATTTGTAATAATAAATATAAATATTTTGAGATAATGTTTAATGATCTGGAAATGTTCTGATCATGGTATCTGATGGCTTTAAGCTACCTTGAATCTTAAGACTGTCGTACCTTGTCTCCCTTAACTCAAATCAGGTTGGGAGTGGGGTGTGACTGTGTTTAACGTCTTTCCAATAGCCAGTACTCATGGCAGTCTTTGATTAGGCTAATAGATAATAGTTAAATTTGACCTACCAATTATAAATGGTTCGATCATACCAACTGGCTGATCCAATTGGCCGAAAGTCTGACTTCCATTCTTTAAGTTCTTGCTACATATTGTGTACTAGTTGGATGATCAGTCAGCGCCTTAAAGGTCCCTGACCAAAATGAATAGTCCGATCGAAAAGTTTCATGGACTTCATGTGGTATGCTAAGGATTTGCCCATGCCAATCAGCGGGAAACTCTCTGAAACTTTTGGATAATTTTTTTATAGTGTGGTTTGGTTAGGTCATACTATGGCCTGGTCTGGTCAAAATAGTGTGTCCTACTGAACCTTATTAGACAAACTCTAAGATTTCTCTAAACATTTTTCTATCGGACTGACCAAAGGTCTGAGCGAGATGAAGCGATTCGTTGAGAATTCGGGAGCAACTCTGGTTGTGATCCTTATTATGTGATTTTCCTTTGGAAGTCAAGGCTCTGGTCTGATAGGTCCACAGGTGGTCCGATCGGGACTAGACTATTTTTCACCAATTTCTTGAGTTACGCATGTTTCTTGCAAAATATTTCTTAATAAAAATATTAGTTCCATTCAATTTGATTGCCTAAGATCAAAATAGAGTTTAGTAGACTAAGGATTTGACTAATATATGTGTTATAAGTGTTTTTTGATATTAGCACTACATATTAATATTACGTCAAAATGCAAATTAAATCTACCAATAAATGGCATCAATGCCTAATTCATCAAATGCATTGATGTGTTGGGTGCTTTAGATAGTTTAAAACCTGTCACTAACCATTGTTGGGAATCCAAAATTTATCAAAATGGAAAAAGAATTATGTTTTTGAGGTTTAAATAATGGAATTTGATTAAACAAAAGACGGACACCATTAAATACCATTGAGTTTGATCCTTTGGTCCATTTTCCATTGAATTAGACTAAAGAAGCACTTAAATACTAATTCTAAAACTAGGAAAGAGTTACTGAATTGCTACTGGTGCATTTTTCTTTTAAAATCCTCCATAAATGTCATAGCTATTTATTCTGATAACCGTCTTGCATTACGTATTGCTAGCAACTCCAGTGTCACATGCATCGAGTGATATAGACATGGGGTTGGAGTTGTTGAGATTTTTGTTTATTCAATATTAATGTTAATTATGCTGTTGTGAACTTATGACAACTTTAAGGTAGAAAATGATTGTCTATCCTTATTTTAAAGACATAAGTATAGTGTTAAATTGTTATTTTTTTTACTAAGGGAAG
Organism: Garcia nutans; assembly: GCA_947685225.1. Lineage (NCBI taxonomy): Eukaryota > Viridiplantae > Streptophyta > Magnoliopsida > Malpighiales > Euphorbiaceae > Garcia > Garcia nutans. The sequence continues at coordinate 28,010,864 of CANTUV010000044.1, forward strand.
TTAACCTCTCCCATAGAAGGGAGGCTACTATAAATGTAAAAAAATTCAGAAAAATATATGTAAGAAAATGTAAAGGGAGGAAGAAAATGAAGAAGAAAAAAAATTAATTTTCATAGTTAAATTTCTTTGTATTTTCAATTATAATTTGATTATGTTTTTGTTATATATCTTTTATCTAATGTTCTTCTTTTCTTCATTCCAAAAGTCAATGTATTATAAGTTGAATCCTCTCCCAAATTTATTTTTCTTTTGTTCTATTTTTTACTTTGTTTTATGCTTACTGGTTCTATGATTGAAGTTTACGAGTGTATGTTTGTGTTCTTCTAAATCCAACAGTGGTATCGGAGCTCCAGTGATCTTTGATGGGCCTTGTTTTTATTGCTTTGATAAGTTGAAATATTTTGTGTCATATTTTATGAAATTTCAATTTTAATTTTCATGTTTTATATTCAAGATGAAGCGTACCTTCATCAAGTTTGTATTAAATGGTATAATGGTGCGTATTTGTGTTATGAGTTCACATTTTGAAGAAAAAAAAAATTTAATGGGAGCAACAAGTCCAAAAAACTGAAAATTGTCTCAAAAATGTTTTTTAAACTATATTTCAGAATTGTGTTTTGAGATATCAAAAACATGATTTGTGACAGGACCATCATGTCCTTAAACTAAAATGTGTGCAAAACTTTGATGAAGACCATCGAGTCTCTAAATTGAAAATGTGATGAGGACCATCATGTCTCTAAACTGAAGATTTGATGAAGACATTCAAGTCTTAAAACTAAAGTTGCAGACCTTTTTATCTTTAAAATAAAAAAAGAAAAAAAGATGAAGACCTTCATGTCTTTAAAGTAAAAAAAAAAAAAAAAAAGATGGATGCCTTAATTCTTTAAACTGAAAAATGAATGTAGACCATCAAGTCTATAAACCGTAATTAATTCAGTGAATGATTAAAAAATGACCATCAAGTCCATAAATAGAAATGTTTTAAGAAGTTTGCATGTCAGAAAATGCTCATAATTCGTTGAGTACATTGAAGGGCCATTAGCCATTTTCTTAGAATATTGAAGAATTATGGGCATTCTTAAGAATTAAGGAGAAGTTTTCTTCTTGTTGGTAAACAGGCAGCCATAAAAAAATGTTGAAAAAATGTGGTCCAGCAGAAACAGAAAAATGAAAACTTGGAAAATGTTGTTCCATGTAAAGAAAATGCAAATTTGAAGAAATGGTGCTCCAACATAAGTCAAAAAATGAAGGCTTGTAAGGAAGATGTTTCAAAACAGTAGAAGTTCAATCTCCAATAAAAATCTCATCAAGAAGAAGTGTTGGAGTTGTTGAGATTTTGTTTTTATTCAATATTAATGTTAATTACTTTGTTGTAAACTTATCACAACTTTTAGGTAGAAAATGAGTGTCTATCCGTATTTTAAGGAAACAAGTATGGTGTTAGATTATACTTGTTTCTTTGACTAAGAGAAGTTAGCCTCTCTTATAAAAGGAAGACTACTGAAAATGTAAAAATGTAAGGAAACGTAAAGCAAGGAAGAAAATGAAGAGGAAACAATAATAGTTAAATTTCTTTGTATTTTCAACTATAATTTGATTATATTTTTGTAGCAAATATTTTATCTATTCTTCCTTCCAAAAGCCAATGTATTACAAGTTGAATTCTCTCCTAAATTTATTTTTCTTTTGCTCTTTGTTCTAATATATTTTTGTGCTTGCTTATTCTATGATTGAAGCTTGTGAGAGTGTGTTTGTGTTCTTTCAAATCTAACACGTGGACATAGAGTTGCAGTAGCCGTTCAGGTGGATGGCCTTAATTCACATATTGACATAACAGATGCACTTACTGTTGCGGTAAAAAGGTACACCATAATTTGATAAATGGTATGTTTACTACCTCCAATGAATATATACGCGAGAAGCTCATCTCTTTCTAGCTCTCTATTTACCATATTTTAGTGATAAATGTAGTTATGTGTGTGTACTTTTTCGGTATGCATTATATTTTATTGTGCATGTTACACTGAAAGCCAATTACTATATCTATACTTTGTTGTTTTATTTTATAGAAATAGTCCATGACCTTAAAAATGGGAGAGTGGAGCTTGTTGGATTTTTTGAATTGATAGGCTTGGCTCCAACTTTCACTTATTTTGCCCATCTTTTCATTTGTTCTCTGACCCCTCAAGTCTAGTTGGTCTAGCTGTGACTTACCTTTAACTTTTCTTCCTGGGCTTATATTCCTTTTTTAGTCTTAAAGTATTTCAGTCTATCTCTTTTTTTTTAAGTCCGAGTATGCAAGCCCATGAAAAGAAACTTTGAAGTCCTAAAACTAAATAAAGGTTGGATTCAAATCATCAAAACATGTCTCACCACTGCCACGTAGCGTTGATGGTTGTTGCACTAGCTTATATGGCTAAGATAGGTCAATCTCATCAGGATTGCATTTGTCACCCATGGTATGATGATGCCTCTAACTTGCATTTGTCCCCTTATTCAAGACCTATTATTTCTACTAATTTTGGTGCACTTTACGTGTCCTCTTGTTCAAGGCTTGTTTAGTAAGGATAATTATCCTTAAGTTGTGGACTCTATCTTTAACTAAGTTCATAAGGTTATTGTAGTTCATTATTCCTATGTATAATCGTACATCCTCATGTATTATTTAAACACAACATCACAATAAGAAACTTTAAGTCATTCCTTTTACAAGTCTCTTTATAGTATCAGAATCTTATGTAGTCTGACAATTTAGCTGTGAGCTGTGTGACTCTGTTACTAAGAGCCAAAAACTGTGCGTTTTATGGCTAAACGGTGCGTTTTATATTAGGGTAGTTTTAGGTTTGGTATAAATACCAATCTATTATCTGTTCTCTTCACTTTTTCGCTCTCTGCCGCTTTTCTCATCTTCTTCTCTCTCTGCTAGGTTTTGTAATTACGAAATAAGGGGTTCTTCTTCTGTAATCTCTTGATAATTTTTCAAGCTTGTATCTGTGAGAGTTGAGAGTTGAGAGTTTCTGTTTGTAGTTTAAAAACAGTGTTGATCGATTTTGAGTTATAGTGAAAAGGCTGAGGAACCTTTCCTCCGTGGATGTAGTCCTACTGTGTGTAGGATGAACCAAGTAAATACTGGTGTTTGATCTGTTTGTATGGTTCGTTAATTCTTTCTTTCTATTTAAACTGTCTGGATCTTCAACAGTTGGTATCAGAGCACGTGATGATCTCAACAAATCAGGTTGTAATCTTCCTTGTCTCTGTTTATTTTCTTCGTTCTTTTGGGTTTTCTTGTTTTTTTTTTCAGATCGGGTTTTATCTTGCTTGATCTGTTCAAATCGTCTCCTTTTTCCTTAAGATATGTTCTCGTTTTGTTTGATCTGTTCAGATCTGTTCTCATTTCTTGTTTGATCTGTTTAGATCGGCTCTTCTTCTGTTAAGATCTATCAAGATCTGTTTATTTTCTAAATTGTTCTCTTGTTTTTCCTTGCGATCTGGTACTGTGATTGTATTTGTGTTTTGCAGGATTCACATAAGAACAAAGAAAAGGATAAAAATCTGCTTTCTGGTACTGTGATTATACTTGTGTTTTGCAGGATACACAGAAGAACATAAAGAATAAAGATCTGCTTAAAGAAACCCTAGATCGGAGAAACAAAATGTCCATCGCCAAAATTAATGTCAAAAAATTTGACGGCAAAGGAGATTTTACAATCTGGAAAGAAAAGATGACTGCAATACTTGTACAACAGAAGTGCATAAGAGCACTTGATGGCCCAGAAGCTTTACCTTCGACACTGACAGACTTGGAGAAACAAGATTTGATGGATCTTGCGTACAGCACCATCATTCTGAATCTTTCCGATGTTGTTCTTCGGAAAGTAAGGGGTAATGATTCTGCTCCTAAACTCTGGCATAAACTGAATGCATTGTACAATGTTAGGTCTGTCTCTAAAATTGCCTACTTGAAAGAAAGGTTGTTCAGTTTTAAAATGGATCCTACAAAGTCTGTTGATGATAATTGTGATGATTTTCAAAAGTTAGTATTAGAACTTGCTGATGTTGGTGAGAATCTGAGTGATCAAAATCAGTCAATTATTTTGCTCAATTCTATCCATGAAAGCTATCAGAATGTTAAGGATGCACTTAAATATGGTAGGGATAGATTAGAAACAGATGACATTATAAATGCATTAAGACTTAGAGAAATGGAAGTTAAGTCTGTAAGTAAGCAAACTGGAAATGCTGAGGGTCTGTTTGTTAAAGGAACTAGAAGTAAAATTAAAAAAGAAAAGATATAAGAATAAAAACAGTGAGAGTAATCAACAGCACCAGTCAAATAGTTCATCCCATAATGATAAAACTTATAATCAAAACACTATTGCCACAAATAAAGTTGAGAGAATTTGCTATTACTGTAAGAAAAAGGGTCACATTAGGAGGTTTTGTAGGGAAAGACTTAAGAAACTAGAACAAAACAATGAGTCTGGAGCTGCTAATTCATCAACTCAGGTTGATGATATAGAGGCTTTAACTATTACTTCCAGCAGAGATGCTGAGGTTTGGAATCTAGATTCTGCATGTTCATATCACATGACTCCTCACAGACACTGGTTCAGTAAGTATCAGGATCTAAGTGGACAAATGTTCTGATGGGTAATGACTCATCCTGTGAAGTTTTAGGGGTGGGTACAGTTAGGTTATCTATGTGGGATGGCAGGATAGTTCAGTTACAGGATGTTAGACACATTCCTGAACTTAGGAGAAACCTCATTTCTTTAGGTTGGTTTGAAGAAAAGGGGCTAAGTCATACAGATAGGAATGGTATATTAGAGGTTTATAAACAAGACAGGTGTGTTCTAAAAGGTAATAGAGTCAACAGACTCTATCACCTTGTACGTTCAGTCATAACAGGCACTGCTGCCAATACTGAGTCAAGCTGTGACGCAACAACTCTGTGGCACAAAAGGTTAGGCCACATTGGTTACACTGGTTTGGAATAGCTGTATAGGAAAGGGGTTTTAGACTTAGATCAGTTTAGTAAATCTAGCCTCTGTGAAACCTGTGTAATGGGTAAGGCACATAGGAAAAGCTTTAGTCAGTCACAACACAAGTCTCAAAACTGTCTAGATTACATTCACAGTGACTTGTGGGGTTCCTCTTTTTTACCACAATCACTGTCAGCCTCTCAATACTTTGTCACATTCATAGATGATTATTCTAGGAAAATCTGGATTTATTTCCTTAAGAATAAAAATGATGTTTTCAACAAATTTTGTGAATGGAAAGCACTTGTAGAGAATCAAAAGAATTGTAAAATTAAAGTATTAAGAACTGACAATGGTTTAGAGTTTGTCAATAAACAATTTGATGAATTCTGCTTAAAACATGGTATAATGAGACATAGAACTTGTACCTATACACCACAGCAGAATGGTGTAGCAGAAAGGTACAATAGGACAGTCCTGAATAAGGTCAGATGTATGCTGTTTGAGTCTGGTTTTGGTAATAAGTTCTGGGCTGAAGCTGCATCAACAGCTTGTTACTTGATAAACAGGTCACCTAGCTCTGCTTTAAAATATAAGTGTCCTAATGAGATATGGAATGGAAAACCTATAAGTTATTCTCACCTTAGGACATTTGGATGTATAGCTTACATTCATAGGAAACAGGATAAACTGGAACCTAGAGCAGTTAAATGCTATTTTGTTAGTTATCCTGTTGGTATTAAAGGATATAAAGTTTGGTCACCTGTTGATAATAAGATACTTGTTAGTAGGGATGTTGTGTTTAATGAATTGGAATTGTATAAGACTAACCTGCAGGTACCTTTGACAAGATCACAAGCTGACCTGTCTGTGTTTGAGGTGGAGCTTGACAGTTTTTACAAAACTGATCAAAATGCCACCCAAATAGAACCCCCTACTGCTGTAAACAATGAGTTACAGGTACAACCTGAAGGTGGAGTACTTGATAATGAGCCAGTAACACAAGAGCAAACTGGCTATATGTTAGCCAGAGATAGACAAAGAAGGGAAATCAGAAGGCCTCCCAGGTTTGATGATTATGCTTGTAATGTCTTAAATGTGGATTTAACTGCCTTTGCTTTTGTGTGTGCTGCTGTGACAGAGACAGGTGATCCATTGAGCTTTGAAGAAGCCAGATTGAGCAGTGACTGGAAACACTGGAAAGCTGCAATGGATGAAGAGATGAACTCTCTCATGAAAAATGGTACCTGGAAATTGGTACCAAAGCCTGTTGGTAAGAAAATTATTGGATGTAAATGGGTGTTTAAGAGAAAACCTGCTATACCTGGCTTTGATAAAGGGAGATTTAAAGCCAGAGTTGTAGCAAAAGGTTTCTCTCAATTGGAAGGTATAGATTTTCATGAGATTTTCTCTCCTGTAGTTAAACATGTTACAATTAGGTTAATGTTGTGTATAACTGCCATGTTAGATTTAGAACTTGAACAATTGGATGTTAAAACTGCTTTCTTGCATGGTACTCTTGATGAAGAGCTTTGCATGGCACAGCCAAATGGTTATGTTGAATCTGGAAAAGAAAGTTATGTCTGTTTGTTATTAAAATCTTTGTATGGTCTTAGACAAGCACCTAGGCAGTGGTATAAAAGGTTTGATGAGTTCATGACTAAACATAGGTTTAAAAGGAGTAGTTATGACCCATGTGTGTATTTTTCTAAACTGTCACATGATCATTACATCTATCTTTTACTGTATGTTGATGACATATTAATTGCCTGTGAAAATAAGTCTGATATTGTTAAATTGAAGTCAATGTTAAGTGCTGAATTTGAAATGAAGGACTTAGGTCCTGCAAAAAGAATTTTGGGCATGAGTATAGAGAGAGATAGGAGTAAAAGGATGTTATTTCTGTCCCAATGTGATTATGTTTGCAAATTTCTTGAATTGTATAATCTGAATAAAGTTAAAGCTATTTCTACTCCAATTGGTGCACAGTTTAAACTATGCTCCAGTTCTAAGCCTCTAACAGTATCTGAACAGGAATATATGAATAAGGTTCCATATCAAAATATTGTTGGAAGCATGATGTATGCTATGGTTTGTACTAGACCTGATATTGCCTATGGTGTGAGTTTAATCAATAGATTTATGAGCAGTCCAGATAAATCTCACTGGGAAGCTGTAAAATGGCTTGGTAGGTATCTTAAAGGTTCTGAATCTGTATGTTTGTTGTTTAAACAGCCTGATTGTGAAATGTTTGATATAGCTGGTTATTGTGACTCTGATTTTGCTGCTGATTTAGATAAGAGAAGATCTTTAACTGGTTATTATTTTACATTTGCTGGAAATATTGTGAGCTGGAAATGTAGTTTACAGCAGGTTGTAGCTCTCTCTACCACAGAAGCATAGTACATTTCCTTTACAGAGGCTATAAAAGAAGCCATCCGATTAAAGGGGATTGTAACTGAGTTGGGATTAAAAATAGGTAAAGTCAATGTGTTTTGTGACTCACAAAGTGCAATACACTTAAGTAAAAACAGTGTATTTCATGAGAGAACAAAACACATTGATGTTAAACATCACTTTGTTAGATATATAATCTCTAAGGGTATTATAAATGTTGAGAAAATCTCAACTTTGATTAATCCAGCTGATATCTTTACTAAGACTGTTTCTGTTTTGAAATTTCAGGAGGCTATAAGCCTACTTGGAGTTATAAAGAGATGAGCTATTACAGGTGTTACCCGAGGAATGGTTCTGAATGCCTTTCTGCTTTGTAACTCAAAGTTAAGGTGGAAATTGTGAGTTGTGTGACTCTGTTACTAAGAGCCAAAAACTGTGCGTTTTATGGCTAAACGGTGCGTTTTATATTAGGGTAGTTTTAGGTTTGGTATAAATACCAATCTATTATCTGTTCTCTTCACTTTTTCGCTCTCTGCCGCTTTTCTCATCTTCTTCTCTCTCTGCTAGGTTTTGTAATTACGAAAATAAGTGGTTCTTCTTCTATAATCTCTTGATAATTTTTCAAGCTTGTATCTGTGAGATTTGAGAGTTGAGAGTTTCTGTTTGTAGTTTTAAAACAGTGTTGATCGATTTTGAGTTATAGTGAAAAGGCTGAGGAACCTTTCCTCCTTGGATGTAGTCCTACTGTGTGTAGGATGAACCAAGTAAATACTGGTGTTTGATCTGTTTGTATGGTTCGTTAATTCTTTCTTTCTGTTTAAACTGTCTAGATCTTCAACATTAGCTTTATACAATATTATTCGTGGCTAACAATAAACAAATGGTTTCATCTTTGACTAACTCAAATTCATCTATTATTACACTGCCAAATATAGAAATCCGGCATCCCATAAAATTAAATTCTACTAATTATTTATTATGGCAAGTTCAAATCATGCCATTAATGCATAACTATGATTTAGTTCATCATATTGATGAAAGAACATAACCACTACAAAAGACCTTTGCCAATAATAAACCAGATCCAGCCAACCACTCATGGTTCAAAAAAGATCAATTAGTTTTAGGTTGGATCATTGGATCTATTTCTAAATATTTCATTCTTCAAATTGTTAGTGTATCTTTGTACACGAGGCTTGGATCAAGCTAGCTACCACTTATGCTTTTAGTTCTAAAGTACAAATCAGAACCATCATAGTTTTTATCATCTGCAAAAGGAACAAAGTGAAAGTATTGCTCAATAAAATCAATGTGCAAAAAGTATGTTTAATAATTTGACTGTTTTACTCACTCTAGTTAATGAAAATGATCTCATTTGTTAACAATTGGTTAGATCCATGTTATCACCCTTTTGTGTGATCTCTTGAGAATTGTCTTGATGTAACACCCCGATACCCTATATAAGTACTATGCGTATACCTAGTATACATACAGTAAATATATAAAGTATAAGGATGTCACTTTTCGTTACCTTTTAAAAACCTGTAACAGAGTTCAAACCATAATACATTAATTTAAATAACATTTACAAAATCATTATCTTTATCAAAAACTTCATTTATACATATAAATACTCTCTCATCAGAAATACATCATAATTAAAGTTTATACATGTATGCATTACCCTCTAGTTGGTCTCGACAAACTTTACTCTTCTTGTGGCATAACAAAAGACTTCATATCTTCCATCTATATACCTGCGCGAATAAACACCCGCGCTAAGCCCGAGAGCTTAGTAGTCCAACTATAAAATATAAACATATAGTATAGAAGTATTGACATATAATGATACATCAATTCAATATATAATTAGTTCTTATCATATCTTCTTTTCTTTTTAATTTCATCTTTAATATATCCTAGCTAATTTCAAATATGATGTACATATATACATAATATTATCACCAACCCCAATGCATCACCAATACTCAAAACCAATATATTAATACCCCTACATTATATATACCATACCAATCATTATTGCAATACACAAATTACATATCATACAAATCATAAATCACATTTACAATAAAGACAACCTTTATCATCAACCACAATTCATTTACATATTACACTTAATAACATTATATTATTCACAATTCACCAAGCATAATTCATTATTAATACTCACAATCAATATTTCAATACTTGCAATTCACATTGACAATAAAGACAGACTCGGGCCCAAAACACTAATATGTTATTCAAAGTTCAGAGTTACTGCTTTGGTTCATAGTCACAATCATCACGCCCGTAGGCAATGTATATACATGTATCTCTATCCATGGATAGTGTAACAGACCCAGTCTCTTGGACCATCAACTCAACACATATAAGGAGATCCTCAACCCGGTAAGACTGTTACAAATCATATATCTCACATTCACAATTCTCATAGTGTAACAGACTCAGTCTCTTGGACCATCAACTCAACACATATGAGGAGATCCTCAACCCGGCAAGACTGTTACCTTTCATCATTTCTTAGGCATGCCACCCAAATCCAGAACTCTAAAACTGAATAACATATTAAACAAACAATTCATTTATTATTTCATTATCAATCTCATCATCAATTAGGCCAACATGCCTTATCTCTTTCAATTGAATTATCATAGCCAATCACAATGGCTTCATATCATATCATATCTCAATCCATATGATACATATAGCATCATTGATATCACATTTCAAAGTATATTATTCATATAATACATTGCCATACACAAGATTCACAATGCATATAACATAACATTTTCTCACTTCTCAAAACACATTAACATCATTCATTACTAGAGCATTTATCATAACAAATTGCACATACCTTAAGAATGATCCTCATTTCTTCCTACCTTTCCCATTTCATATTTCATCCTTTATATATATTCTTCATTTACATTCACAATATAATAGCTTATTTAACACTTTCATCCCAATGTGTTAATGTTCAAAGACATATAAGGATATACAATCAAATAGGGTTTATGCTTACCTGGTTAATGATCTTCACATCCTTCACATCATTCAATCATCACCTTAGTCCAATTATGTTAACAATATAATAGATCACTTAACACATTTGCAAACAAATGTGTTAAGCCTCAAATTATGTAATTAAATATAATCATATGTATTGGTACTTACCTCAAGAACTAGTCCCATCAATCTATACATTTCTTTTCTTTCCAAGAATTCTCCACATTTAGGTTAATGCAACCCAATCTCTTCAAAACCTAATCCAAAGGAATATTAGCAAAATGACCATATGAATAGTACATTCTGGTTTAAGACTCCATTTTATCCTTATTTTGAAAAATTGTATAAAATAATCTACTTGACTAAAAATTCTAAAATTTTTACAGAATTTAGTTTTGTATCTTAAAATCATTCCTTTAAAATTTCAGATCAAACTGAACACAAAATCTTGGTCAAATAGTTCACCTAACCAGACTGCCCCAATTGCCCTGCATCCTGGCAGCAGTTCTGAACTTTGTGAATTCCATAAATCAAATTCAATCAACGTGGTTCCAAATTATTTTTCTCAAATACTAGACTCACTAAGCAACAACATATCCAAAATTCACTTCAAGAAAATTTTTCTATAATTAATTAAAAATCATACAAGTCACAGCCTTTACTAATTGTAAAACAGAAAAAAATTCACTAAACACAACTCTTACTCTTCCATCACCAACACCAACCTAGCTTCTTATCTTTAATTCCATTTCAACACTTTTACACACACCATACACAAACACACTCCATCAACCATCCATATCAACTCACCAATCCCAAACACAATTTCAAAAGAACAAAGGAAAATCAAGAGAAAGAACTTACCTAAGTTGTTGAATTCCACAAATCTTCAATTAAATCCTTTGATTCTCCCTTCAATTTGATGTTAGAATTAAACAAATCTCACTTTGCTCTCTCTTGTCTAAGGAGGAGCCAACCAACGTGGAGAAGAGAAGAAGAAGAAGAAGGAAATGAAGAAAAGACAAAATATCACCTCTTTAAATCTCCACCAAGTGATTCAACAAGAGTAATTACCTAAACACCCTTATACCATTTGTCTTGATTACCATTCATTACATGCCCTTTATAGTAACTTCACACTTAACAAAAATAAATATCTTCTTTCCTTGACTCTTCATTTTGACCAACTTATATGTTATATATATCATCATATACACAACATATACCATTCTCTCTAAACCCTAAATTCTTTCCCAAATCACATATACATAAACATTCTTTTCTCTATTTCTTTTCTCTTGTAATTTAACACATATATTCAATCCAATTATATAACAACAACAACAACATAATCACAACTTCTAGGGCATATATGAGGATATTACACTTGATGTTGTTAATTTCAATCACTTGTATGGTTTATTATTGAGTGAAGAAGCCAGTCTTGCTATTAAAAATTCTAGCAAAATTTCAACATCACCTTTTGCATTTTATGCTTCCCATTCTCCTCATACTCATGGTTCTTACCAAAGCCATAATGGATGGCAATAAGGAAGAGGTAGAGGTGCTGTATATTCTAATCGTAATCAGTCACCCCAATATTAGTAGAATTCCTCCTCTTAATATCAATAACTTATTACATCTTTGGACATCTCTCCAAGAATTTTTTCTCTCCAAAATTTAAGACTTGAGACAACTTAACCTAGAACCAGCCACCTAGTGGCAGAGCTACCCTTTGATGTGCACCCCTTCAAATTTATAATTTTCTTTTATGTATATATATATGACTAATTAAAAAAGTGACCTCCCTCAATTTTTTTGGGCGCACCCTCCGGGCTATATAATTCATTTGGAATTTTTAACCTTTAGCCCATGAATTAGTTTGAGCTAATAAATATTATTTTTTCCTTTTTCATATTCTATCAAAAGTGAACCTTAAATAATAGGCTAAAAAATCATTAGTGGCTAGAAGGTGAAAGGTTTTCACATAAGTCATCATCTAATAAGCCAACATCAAAAATTGAATTCAATTTTTGTTGCATCACTCTCTTTCCGCAAAAGACAACAAATTAAGTGAAATGAATCTTTAAAACATAGTTGGTTTGGCTTTTGGGTATTGAAATTGTTACTTTTTCTTTTAAAAAACAGGAATTGCGGGTTAGAAAAAAGTATACATATAATTTATATGTCATTGATATAATTATTTGTATGACTAGAATAGAAAAGTAGTAATATTTTAATTAATTATCTTATTATAATATTATTCTAATTACCAATTTGTATTGTTTTCCATTTATATAGGGCATGGATAAATTTTTGAAAAGAAAATCAATTTCTAATGAACAAGCTTCTTCAAGATCAACTGAAACTAATGTCCATATTGATGTACTAAATTGCATAAGATGACCTCGCATTGAGATTAAGTTGGAAGATCTTCCATTAGATCTTGGGTCCTAAAATGTCACATTATCATCCTAATGATCAAGATAAGATTGGAAGATACTACTTGCAAAAGGGACATGCAGCCCTATCAACATGATTTTCCTATGAGGAAATTTAGAGATAATTTTTGTTGATTTTGTCAAGTTTTGTTTATTTTGTCCTTTTTAATTTAATAAATTTAGTAATTGGTTAGAGTATAGCATAGCAAAAGATACTACTTTTTATTTGTGTTGTTATCTTTTTAAACCTTACATCAGGAAGCAATTAGAAGGAGGCATATTTGTCACAAAGAGGTTTACCAATTAGAATAAGAAAGATAAACAAAAGGTAGAACTTTGATGGATTATTACAATATAATTTAATTTATAATTATATTGATTATATTGATAGGTTGTTACAATAAAATTTATTTTTAAATTTTATATTAAAAAAATATTATATAGATAAGTGCCTCTGTGGTCCTCACTCCGCCGCTGCAACCCCTAATATGGTTGCCACCACAACTCCAAAATCATAACTTTGGGTAATGGACACTAGTGTAACGCATCATCTTAATCCTAAAATTAACAATCTTACTGCTCATCCAAATTAGTAATGTCTATGTCTAGATGAAGTGAAAATTGCCAATGGTAAAACTCTTTCTATCTCATATTAGTTCATCTCATTGTCAATCTAATAAGAAAAACTTTTTTGTCTTCATGATTTTCCACATGTTCTTATTACATGTAATAATTTATTATCTATTTCATCCTTTACTAAGTCTAACAATGTTCCAATTGAATTTTTCTGTCTCATTTTATAATTATGGACATTCGATTAAAGTATTGCTACTTACAGGCTTGAATTATAATAGACTCTACTCTATTTTTCCTGAGCCAATTTATCAACCTTATTCTCTTAAAGTGACATTTTTCAATTCTCTATCTAAATGGCATGCATGACTTCTCCATGCATCACTTTGCACAATTCTCTAAGCTCTTCAACAATCTAATATTGTCTTGTTTACAAACAACAATTATGCATTATATCATTCTTGTTCCATCACCAAAAGTCATAAGTTGCATTTCCCTATCTCTGGCTTCATGCTAAAGGACTATTAAAGTTGATTTGTTTTTATTTAGGAGCAGTCTTGTACTATCCCAAAATACACCCTAAAAGTTTTGGAATAATTATTGTTGTATTTGGATTTAAGTGTATGTTTAAGGGAAAGAGAAAAGAAGTGAAGAGAGTGCATATGTTGTATCTATGGGGATATATACAAGTTAAATTAATGAAGGTCAAAAGAAGAGGAATGAATTAATTTAATACCCGATTTTGGTGTACAGTGGAATAGTAGTAGTGAGAAGATATGTTGGTAAAATATGTAAGAAAATATTATAAGAGATAGATGTATATAAAGGATAAAATGTATATATGGTATTTGATAAATATGGGAAATATAAATTCAATATATAAGAGGTATACATATATCAACATATACATCACATATACATGATGTATACAATGGTGTAGGAAAAGTAAATTTATATAATTAAATAATAATAATAATAATAATAAAAGAAAAAGAAGAAAGGAAAGTCAAAGGGAAAAATATGTGATGGAGGATTTTTGTAATATTTATTTTATTATTATTATATATATATATGATAAGTATGAGAAAAAGAAGAAAAGATCTTCTTTCCTTCTTCTTCTTCTTCTTCTTCAACGAGAGAGAGAGAGAGAGAGAGAAAGATGTGATTTTGGTTGGTTTATACATCAAATTCTTAAGGGCTTTAAAAGCATTGAAGGTGGAGATTGAAGATTTGGAAAAATATTCAAGTTTTGAAGAGATTGTGTTGCCTTAACCTAAATGTTAAGAATTCTTGGAAGAGGAAGTATATAGATTGATGGGAGTTGTTCTTGAGGTAAGTACAAACCCTATATTATTGCATACATGTATATGATTATGAAACTTAACACATTTGGTTATAAATGTGTTAAGACATTGTTGATGCATATAAATAATGCTATGTATATTTCAATGATGAAATATGTAAAGTGAAAGATATGATGATCATTCAAAAGATATGTGCAATGTAATTGGTTATGATGAATACTTGAATGATAAATTGCTTTAATGTGATTTGAGATTGATGAGATGGAATGTTTTATGATGAATACTTGAATGATGAATTGTTTTAATGTGATTTGAGTCTAATGAGATGTAATGCCATAGTGGTTGGCTAGAAATATTCAAATGAAATAAGTGGGGCATGTTTGCCTAAATGATGATATCCAGATGAAGCCGTTGTTGTTGGCTATAATGATGCAAATGAGATAATTGGGGCATGTTTGCCTAATTGATGATGAGAAAATGAAAATGAAATTGACAATGGAATAATGAATGAATTTGTGAGTCTAATATGTTATTCTATTTTCAGAGTTTTGTTGTTGGTGGCATGCCTATAGTAACAATCTCTTGAAGTTAGGTTGGGCTCGATCCTTGAAGCCAAGTTGGGTTGAAGTTTAGCATGCTTAACTCCCCTTGAAGCTAGGTTGGGTCTTGTCCTTGAAGCCTAATTGAGATGTTACAACCCTTGAAGCTAGGTTGGGTTTGGTTCTTGAAGCCAAGTTGGGTTGATACTTAGCATGCTTTGTTCCCCTTGAAGCTTGGTTGAATCTAAATCCTTAAAGCCTAGTTGGGATAATGATAATGATAAATGTGATAATTAAACCAAAACATTAACTCTGAAAGTTGAATGACATATTAGTGTCTTTGGGCCCATACTTGTCTTTGTTTTCAATATGAATGATGAAATGTGATTCATGAATGGTGAATTGTGAATAACGAATTACTTGAATAATATAAGGACATGTAATGTTATGAAGTATGATATGATTACAATACATAAGTAAACTATTGAGAAGCTAAGTTGAAAGATGAGATTCGAAAAATATAGTATGACATGTAAAATGTGTATGGATGTGGACATTGTAAGTATTAATTATGAATGATCTTATAAGTTATGGAATTTAAGTTTGTGTTGGTGATATGTATATCTGTAAATAATTATGAGATTAGTAGAAATATATGAGAAGTGTAATTGAAATGGGAAAACATGATAAGAAAATAAAGATACATGAAGTTAGCATGTGAATATGTTTATATTATTTATTTGTACTACTAAGCTCTCGGGCTTAGCGCGGTTGTGTAATCGCGCAGGGGAGTAGGTGGTAGATCTGAAGTCAATCGTTATGCCACGTGAAGGGTAAGATTGTTTCGAGACCAACTAGAAGGTGATGCATACATGTATAATTTAATTATATTGTATTTCTGACAAGAATGTATTCATATGTATAAATGAAGTTTTGGTAAAGACAAGATTATTATATATATGTAAGATTATTGAAAGTATAATGATTTTGTAAATGTTCTTTAAATATATAATAATATTGTTTGAACTCTGATAAAGGTTTAAACTGTAACAAAAAGTGACATTCTTGTACCTTATATACGTACTGTATGTATACCCGGTATATATATAGTATTTATATAGAGTATGGGGGTGTTACAAGTCTCCTATTCCATCCATCGATGGTCATCGCTACTATATTATATTTTATGATCACTTTCACAAGTATTGTTGGATTTATTTTCTTAAATATAAGTCTGATGTTCTTAATATTTTTGTTCAATTTTGTCATGTGGTTGACAATTATTTTAGTGGGCATGAGTCCAAAAGCTCAAGAGAAACATGAGAATGTTGAACTAAAGATAAATCAGTTTCTATGGTGTCTATGCTTACATTCAATAGAACCATTCTGTTCAAGCATTTTTTGGTCATGCACTTCTCTGTGTTATACCATTTTTGGAGAGATAAGAAGCAAGAGCTTGAAATTTGGTTGAAGTAAGAAGCAAGAGTCTAATGTTCTTAACATTTTCAGAGAGATAAGACTCATAGAATGATTACTCATTCTCAAAATTTTCACTACATCAGTAAACCATAATATTAAGCCTACTTATTACTGTTAATCTACTAAAATATAGTCTTGGCATAAAGCCATGGTTGTTAAAATTGATGTTTTAATTGCTAATAAATGAGCAAAAATTTTCGCCCCCACCCCTGGTGGAATGGTTCTTGCGACTTCGATATTTTTAGGCTCAGGGCATTAGAGAACACAAGTCTAAGCTCGGAGAAAATGGAATCACCATATGGACAGGCCGGGAAAATAGAAAGGGGTGGATTACTCGATTTCTAAGAAATTCTCAACCCCTTATTGGATTCGAAAAGTTGGGTATGCATAGGGAATGTGAGAAATGACCTAGTACACCCTATTGTTGTTCATTAGAACCTGCCTCCTTTTCAGGTCTAAATATTATTGAATTCTTAATTATTACAATATTATCCATATTACACGCATTTATAAAAAAAAATAAAGAATACTATATTATAAATCAAATAAATTAAACAATGGGCACCCATACAAAGATGAAAATATATCCTCACAAATATCCAAATATCCATAAAGAAAATAAATAAAATAGAACACCCATCAAAAAGTAAAAATGTATCCCTTACAATTATCTCAAAGTCTTTAAATAAATTAAATTACACAAAATAAATAAATTGAACAAATAAGACACCCACGAGTGAAAATATTCCTTTTACATCCTTAAAATTTAAATAATAAAATTAACATCATTCAACCATTCATAGAAAAATAAATAATTCTAACTTGTAGTTTAATCATCATAAAAATAATAATAAATTAGAGTTTAATAAAAGAAAATTAAGGTTAATCATAAATTACAATCTACAAATAAATATTGACCCAATTGACGAGGGGTCACATACGGTTTCATATGTAACAATTTTCAAAATAGGTTTTATTATGGAATTAGGGGTTTGCTAATGAAATTAAGGTTAAATATGCAAAATTAGGGTTTTATAATATGACTAGGGTTTTAACTTAAAACTAGGATTTCATATATAAAATTAGGGTTTTATGTTTAATCTTTGTTATTGTGATTACGTTAATGAATTCATATATTATTTAAACGTAATTTATGTCCGAAGTGATTATTTTTTATGCTACGGAATTGTTTACCTAGCTATTATGAAAGAGTTGCTACAAAATTTCTACTGGATAAGCAATTGCAAATCAATATTTAAGGTACTAACTTCTAATACTTAAGATAACATTTAAGAATAACATTATGTGAATTTAAATTAATTGATCATAGTAAACACACCTTCGTTTGTTGGCTTCACCAAATTTAAATAACGTTGATCTAAGCCACTGCCTACACCAATTCAGAGTTTTGGCTGAGAAAGGCGAAGACAATGCCTACTGTTTTCCGTTGTGTGTTGATTGCTCGATATTAATTATTAACTTCTCTTTAGTGTTGCTTCTTGTCTCTTGTTAATTCTTGTTATCCCCTATTGTTGCTTAACCTCTATATTTATAGGAAAAATAGTTTAATGCCCAAAAACCTAATATGCTAATTTTAAGTTTATTCGAAGTCCAATCTTAATTAGGAAGCCTAAACTATTTAATAAACCAAATTATACCCAGATTAAAAGACTATAGAGAATTGGCTAATGCCAATTCGCCATGGTCAACCATGCATGAAAAATTGGACAATGTCAAATCACCATGGATGGGTGTACATGGCGAATTGGCTTACCAATTCACCATGGAACCCATTCCATTGCGAATTAGCAAGGCCAATTCGTCATGATTTTAAATTTAGGATCTGGTCTGGCTTGGTTTTGTATTTTAAAATTGCATCGAATTTATTTTGGTCTTTAAATATTAAATCAAACTAGGTTTAGAGCTTTAAAATTGAATTGACTTACTTTAAACCTTTTAAAATTGGATCTACCTAATTTAAAGTTGTAAACTAGGTTTATGCTTTTAAAATCGGACTGAATTTGGCTTGGCCTTCTTTAATTGGGATCGGACTTGCTTAAGGCCAAAATTAAGGATCTACATAATGACACTTGGGTGTAATTTGGTAGTTCATGCTAAGCATCATCCTGATGGGTCTATAGATCATTATAAAGCCCATCTAGTTGCTAAGAACTTCCACCAATGGCTATATATCAATTTTCATGACACTTATAATCCTATTATTAAGATAGCCAACATTCCTCTCATTTTATATATTATAATACAAAGAAATTGGTTCGTATAATAACTAGACGCGTCAAACACCTTCTTAAATGATAAACTTGATGAAGAAGTTTTCATGCAACAACCTCTTCTATTTGTTAGTTCAATTTATATGCATCATGTTTGCAAAGTGAAGCAATCATTGTGGTCTTCATCAAGCACCTCAACAATGTTCAAATGCCTTATAGTTACTTTAATCAATCTTGGTTTTGTGGCTTGAAGAAACATATAACTCACTCTATTATTCTAATCATAATGGTAGGCATGCATTTTACTTATTTATATTGATGTCATGATACTTCCTGGAAGTAGTCAAGATCATATGCAATCCATCTTTAAGTCTTAGACTAAATAGTTTGCATTGAAAGATATTGACTCTCTTTATTATTTTCTTAGGGTTGAAGTTACTTAGTTATCATTTGGCTTATTACTCATTCAAAAATAGTATATTCAAGATTTATTATATAAAGCAGCTATGGAAAAAATAAATGGAATATCTACTCCTTCTTGTACACAATTGAAGTTGTTAATTCATTATAGGGAACCATTTCCTAATGTTGCCTTATAACAAAGTGTAGTTGGCAAGTTGTAATATCTTTCATTAACAAGGCTTGACATTTCATACTTAGTTAATAAGGTATCTCAATTTATGTCTCAGTCCATGGATGATCAATGGCTAACTGTTAAAGAAATGCTTCATTATTTGCAATCCACAATTGGTCATGGGCTACTTAACCATCCTTTGAGTTCAACTTTGATATCACCTCATAGTGATGCAAATAGAGGTGGTTTCATTGATTATCATAAGTCAACTCTCTGGATTTTGTATTTATGTTAGCAATAATCTTATTTCCTAGGGATTAAATAAGCAAAAAATAATTGCTTCATCATTTACAGAAGTTGAATATCATGTTATTTTTTCCATAGATTGTGAACTGTAGTAGGTTATCTCTTTACTATATAAACTTGATATGAGTCAGTCAAATGGAGTTGACACTCAGCATAAACTAAGAAATAAATGTGGGTTGATTTAATAGATGAATTTCTATGAAGAGAATTGACCTAGGTTCTCAAAATTTTGAATTTGATGATAACGAGCTACTAGAATAAAGTTAAGTTACCAAATTATGGTTTTTTAAAAGTGTCGAATACAATTAATGCAAGTTTTAGAGAGAAAAAAAAAAATAGGGGTTTGTCATAACTTGAATCCAAGGGAACGTGATTGGTACCAGTGGACTTAAAACCTGAGGCTCCAAGCCCCTCGATCAGCCTAAACCATTATAACTATAAGAATACTTGAAATATCACATCAGTCATTCGATATAATATCAAATCATAGAAACTCAATAATATAAAATTTACAGAGTTTCTAAAGTAGAAACACAATATAATGAATGATAAACAACATATTTGATTAATTCATAAACAAATTCCACTGCCAAGGAAGTTAGGTAGGGTTACTGAATTAAAGAACTCTCAAAAACTCACCCCGGTAACTGAAAAAAAATAATGAGATAGGAGTGAGAGTCTCAACTCAGCAAGTGATACCAGCCAATATACAATCCTGGTATCCCATCCTGATTCTATCTAAAGGATGCTCATGCATCATGCCAAACACACCAATAAATTCAAGGATGGAAATTAGTCCATAGGAATCACTCTAAACCTCAAATCGAGGAACCAATCCCTTTATTTGACACTCTTCATTCAATATGATCTCTTAGAATCCAATACACATAGAACCCACTATCACGGCCTTAGCCAAGCAGCGCTGCCCGACTGACAAGTAGTACTAAGCTTAAAAACTTCCACTGTCACACTATTCCTACACTTATCATCATAAAATCATATTATTTTATATTTATAATTCTAATCACAATCTATGTAGTCCCATCTCATCCTAATTTCATAAATGACTACAAATTATATTCATCACATAAATGAGCAATCACAAGCAAATGCATGAAATTCTAAAATTCTAAATAATACATAATAATAAAAATATACATATTGCATATGAATGAGTGAATATATAGAAAAATATATTAGAAAGTATCACTCACAATTAAAGCAGAGAAACTCGACTTAGTCAACGACTCGGCTTAGGAGTGGTAGGATCTGGTCCTAAACAGTCTATGGAATAAAATATCATAAAAAAATATTATGATAATAATTTCAGATTCTAAAAATAAATATTTTATAAATGAAAAATCTGACAAAAAATTAAATATAATTTATTTTTAATTGGTCCACAAAAATATAGATAGCTAACATAATACATAATTAATATTATTTAATTAATTTACTAAATTGGAATCAAACGTTGAAATTTTAATTATTATCCTTATAAATTCTATAGTTTTATTGTTGGGTGAAATTAAATATCTAATACATAATAGGTCTCGCTGGAAGTACTCACTGATCTCCTATCGAAAAATTTTATTGGAAGAATCCAATGAGAAATTGAATACCAATACTGTAACATCCATGAATTTTAAGTAAGATTAAATAATTAATTTAGAGGGTAGTTAGTATGTTGGAAGGAAAAAATACATAGTGTATATGTTGGGGATATGTTAAATACACCTAAAATATAAATGTCAATAAAACGAAAAAAGGTCAAAAAGCAAAATTGAAAAAGTCAAAAAGGTAAAAGTTAAAAAGTTAAAAATATTGTATGGTCAAAGATAAAAATTATAATGATTAATAATTAATTATTTAAAGATATATATATATATATGTGGTTAGGAATAAAAGCTGAAGAAAAAGTAAAAAAAAAATCAATTTTCATCTTCTTCCTCTTCTACTTTCATGGCCGGCCCTCCATAGGTGAAAAAAGGGGAGGTTTTCATCTTCTCATACATCAAATTTCATAAAGATTTGAAGTAACCAAAGATAGTTTTGACGGTTTTGCAAAAAGTAAGTAAGCTTTCTTGAAATTTGAAGAAGTTTCTTTGAAAATTCTAATTATATGAAAAATAAAAATTTTATGAAGGCTTAGATAATTATTTAAATGGATTATTTTGAAGCTATTTTAATATATACGATTTTAAGTTTGGTTGGTGAAAAAGAATTGGTTTTGATAAGGTTAGGGTAAAGAATATTGAATGATGAATATAAATTATATAATGAGATAATGTGAAAAATGTGATACATATGAGAAAGTGAGAAAATGCACAAATTGAATTGTATTTATATACATTTGATTGATATATTGCATTATATATGAAAAGTGCGTAATTATGCCAAACGTAGACATAATTTGGCCATATTGAGGATGTGACAAGTAAATTGATGAAAATGGGCAGAAATAATGAGAAAAGATTGAAAAAGTGCAAAAAGAATAGAAATTGGCATAATTGCCAAAGTATGAGAAAAATGTGGAATCATTTGTGTTGTGTGTGAAGCCTTATGTAATATCAATTTTTAGAATATCATATTTGGTGTTATATGATATATCGGTTATTTGCCCTCGAGCTAGACGCTAGGCGTCATTATTATTGCTTTTGGGCCAGATCCTGGGCGTTACTTTTATTTGCCTTTGGGTCAAAAGTTGAGTGTCAATATTATTTGCCTTCGGGCCAGATAATAAGTGTCAAATATTAGTTCCAAGTAATATCTTTAGAATTTAAATATTATATAAGGTTATTTGGGTCCAATGCATGTTGTGATATGATGATAATGTGATAGATTGTGATGTGTTGAGACGTGAAATTAATATGTAAATATGATGATTTATGAGATATATGATGGTGATCATGGAATGATATAATCACAATACATATAAAAATTTCTGCAAAGGAATGTAAGATGAGAAATATATTAAATGATAAAATATAAGTTGAAAAGTATGCATGTGTGTTATTTAAATTGTCTTATGATTTTAGTATATATCACTAAGCTTTCAGGCTTAGCGCGGTTGTTTGAGTCATGCAGATGAAATATTTGCTTGTCAAAGAGATTTGGATTATGGGTGAGAGTTGGAGTTCTGTAGTGCCTTAAGACCAATAGTTCTATTTGCATGCATGTTTAGTTAGAGTTTTATGCATTTTAGAATATGTATATTTTATTGTAAAATGTGTTTGTTTTCCAAGAACATGGAATGGTGGCGTGTATGTGTACATGTGTTTAATCATGGTAACTATTATTTTGAGTTATAAAATTAATAGTACATTGATAAAGTGGTTTCATGGATAATGGGTGAAAACTTTTATTTGGGAGTGTTTCAAATTTTTGTGCAGATTGTGAATTTGACTATTTTGAAAATATTGAGATTACAAACAAACTTATGGTAAATTTTTTCTAAAGAAGTTTCATTAAAATATGTATTTTTAGTTTTAATTTACTAATGAATATTTTTATTTGTTTATTAAAGTGTATTATAAGTTTTAAAATATTTTCTTATATATATATATATGGAGATTTTGAAATGGTAGGTAACGGTGATATTTTTATATTCTCTATATGTATTTTATATATACGAAATATATGTATTGTATGTATATAGAGTACAACGGTATTACACTTATCACACCATGTCAAATATATATATATATATATATTTAATGTCAGATGAAAAAGATAAATTTTCCCTTATTAACTATTTCAGACAATGACGCTCTAATTAATATATTGGGTTTGAAAGGAAAATTTGAATCTTCCTCCCTGCAATTGGATTCCCAGACTCTGCCTTTCGCATGACTAGGTCGCTGCTGTTGAAGCCTTCATCATGTTCTTTACTTACAATATTAATTGTTGATTCCATCTCATAACTGACTTCTTTCTTGTTCAAGTAATTACTTATAGCATATGAGAAAGCTCACAAGATTATATTTACTTCAGAATATGCCCACTATTCTTTAGACTATATGTACTTCAAAATCTGCCCATTTGATTAACTCACAAGCTTTATGACTTTGTATTAAAATCAATTTTGTATAAAATCTGTAAAATATAAAACTGTGAAATATTGATTCCATGTGAAGCCCAAATAACTTAAATACAACCATGAGTTAATGGTCGTGGCCATGTATAATGAAAGTGGTGTCCATATTTAATATACATAAATTAAACACAACTGTTAGTTTAAAGGTCATGGCCATGTTTAAAATCCTAAACCCTAAGCCATACTAAATTTTGAATTACACAGTCATAATTTACTAACAGTTGCGATGATTTTATATGGACGACATATGAGGAAAATATGAATTACACTTGACCATGGTATTAAGACCACATCATGATCTCTTAACTGTTATAACTTTATAAGAACAGGAAAAATGAATTCAAAGAGAACATATTTTATTATATGAAAGATGAGTTGCAGAGACTCTCATACATTTATTTCATTCAAAAGAACTACATTTATAGCACTTGAGATCAACAAAAATCCCAAGATACTAGCAAATATCTAAACAAATATCCTATCAAATAACTAAGATGATATGCAAATAAGATATGATATGATTCCTAAGATATGAAGTTGACTAAGTAATAAATAAAATCTGCTGTAGATAAAGCACATAAACCCAACATCCCTCCTTGCTTTAAATACTGCAGATTTTTATTGTCTGGAATATAGCATTTAAAAAATTCGTGCATCTTTCTCAATCATGGACTACATCTTCACACATCCGGATAGAGGTATCCTTGATTGGTATACTTCAAAATTTTTTTTTTCTTCTCAATCATGGACACTGTGATATCCTTGATTGGTATTTAATTTTTTTTTCTCCCTCTCAATCATGAACCACGCTTTTATTCATCGCGATGTTCTTGATTGGTATAACTGTTATCAATAATTTAATTCATTGGTAAGAAATGTAGCCACAAAGAGAAGTTCTTCTTAAAAAAGAAATTCTTCTTCATTCTTTTGTTCAGTAATTTGCGCCATCTCTTCTTGTTTTTTAATTCTGCAAACCTTTTCTATGTGGCCAAGTTGGCTACATTTTCTGCATCTAACATCAGGTCTGAACCAACATCTGTTTTGAGGATGGTTCGTCTTTTTGCAATGTGAACATTTAGGGTAGTCACCATCGACTTTGTCAGTTACATTGTTTTTGTTGCTTTTGCCTCCTGATTTCAACTGCAATTTGGTTAAAAGGGCTCCTTCAACGAATTCCTCTTTCACTTCCTCTTTCATCATAGAGATTCGGTGTTCTTGTGCATACAACTTACTGGTAAGCTCCGCAATGGACAATGTTTTCAAGTCACAAGATTCCTCAATTGTTGAAACCTTAAACTCGAATCTGGCAGGTAAGCTTACTAACATTTTCTCTACTACCTTAGAATCTCTGAAATCTTCACCATATAAACGAATTTGATTCACAAGCTGCATGAGTCTTGATGAGTACTCCTTTATAGTCTCCTTATCTTTCATTTTAATCATTTCAAACTCTCTTTTGAGTGTTAACAATCTCACAGATTTTAACCTCTCATTACCTTCGAATTCTTCTTTCAATTTGTCCCAAGCTTCTTTTGCTGTCTCACAAGTCATAATTGTTGCAAAGATAGCATCAGATACAGCTGCATGAATGGAAGTAAGAGCTTTGGGCTTCTTGGATATCTCTCCGCTATGCTGTTTGATTTGTGTCAAAGTTGGATTTGGCCCCAATGGAGGAGGATCACAACCAGTTTCCGTTGCTTCCCATAAATCATAGGCTTTAAGATGGGCTTTCATTTTAATTGCCCAGAATTGGTAATTTTCTCCTGAGAAAATAGGGGGATTAGGAGTAGAAAAATGAGATGAGGCCATTAAGAAATAACTTGGGTAATATAACTCACAGTCCCATAAGAAAAAAGCTCTGATACCACTGTTGTAACTTTATAAGAACCAGAAAAATGAATTCAAAGAGAACATATTTTATTAATATGAAAGATGAGTTGCAGAGACTCTCATACATTTAATTCATTCAAAAGAACTACATTTATAGCACTTGAGATCAACAAAAATCCTAAGATACTAGCAAATATCTAAACAAATATCCTATCAAATAACTACGATGATATGCAAATAAGATATGATATGATTCCTAAAATATGAAGTTGACTAAGTAATAAATAAAATCTGCTGTAGATAAAGCACATAAACCCAACATTAACCCCTTCAATTAACGAACCAGGCTGTTACATAATTAGCTCAACAAGTAGTTTTACTTCAGGGGAATCACATCATTGTCAAGAATCACTTTATAATGATCATTATCTATATATAGTTGGGAAATCCAAAACCATTAATTATCTATGTATACTTGGTACCCATATACTCGAAAGCTTAAACATTAAACCTTAACCTATATGCAGGAAATGTATTAAATATTTAACTTCATTGATCACACCATGGGTAAGCATCTCTTGATAAAAACAAGTAGTGTATACAATTATATCTCAATAAGTAGACTACTTCATAGTAATCATCATTGTCAATAATCAATTAAAAGCAATAGTTCTTTAAATATACATTGATTTCTTGCTATGATAAAGCCGGATTTTTAATAAATTAAACAATTTATCATAAATCACGAATGTAGTTGAATTATATTAGTTCCATGTAAAACCCATATAGTTTAAACACAATTATGTGTTAGTTGACATCACCGTAAGCAATAAAAATGGTTTTCATATTTGATACAAATAAGTTAAACTTAGTTTGGAAGTCATGGCAGTGTCTAAAACCTTGAACCCTAAACTATACACAAATTAACTCACACTATCATAATTTAATGTAACATAGTCGTGGTGAAGTTATATGGATGATATATGAGGCAAATATGAATTACAAATAACAGTGGGTATTAAGGCCAAGGTGTTGATCTCTTAACCCCATATTAATGAACCAAATTGTTATATACTTGGCTTATTACAAACTTCTAAAAAGGGTATTATTTATAGTGGCGGAGTCACTCTTTAATTTCCACCTCAAATTTATAATTTTCTTCTATATATATATATGACTAATTAAAAAGTGACCCCTATTGATTTTTTAGTTGCACCTTCTAGGCCCATGTATAATTCTTATGGGAATTTTTTTTTAACCTTTAGCCTATGAATTAGTTTAGGATAATAAATATTATTTTTTTTTCTTTTTTATATTCTATCAAAATGTCATGACCCAGCTGAAGCAAAGAGAGCCCTCCTTGAGGAATGGTTCAGATGCTGGAATTCATGGACCAAAGGAGGCTGAGGAGATTACTAAGTACATTATGTCTGCTGACTTGGTATTAAACACAGCAAAGAAAGGGAAGCCATTTGCCATTGAGATCGTGAATTGGAGAGCAATTGAGTAAGTTGAGTTGTTGGCATAGAATTCTATGATGAGTTGGTTGTTTTAAAAATTATGACAGCTGGATAGTTAATATTGGGTGTGTGTACTATGTAGTTACACCCATATGAATAAGAGGGCAATTCATATATATAAAAAAAAAAGAATGTAATGGAATAATTATCAATGAAAATCTAACTACAATTCTTCTTCTTCTATAAAAGGAATCCTCTGTTTTCTCTGGGAGTCAATTATTGTATGAATAATTGGAGGATTAAGCCTAAAACTTGAATATGATTTGGTAATATCCAGCCCGTGATGTGAGGGATTGTATTCATGACGTCTTTGCATGATTTATATCAATTCACTCACAAATGAAAAGGATGGCATAAATCATACACATCATAGTTATTATTCTATACCACCACCAACACATGATTGCATGAAGTTGATTTAATTGGAACTTTCGACAAGTACACATCCAAAACAACATATCATTAATTCTATTTTCCACCGATCACATTATTAAATAGTCATCAGCAGGTTTTATCTGCAACATAGTAAGAAGATGAATAAAGTTATTAAGCCATATATATAATTAAATTTAGGAGTAGATTATCAAATTGATGCTCATTGATCATCAAATTTCTTTTACGTCTATTATATTATCATCACCAAACTTGAAATGAATAAGTGCACAATAATTATTTTCTTGCAACATGTGTAAATATCCAGGTAAAATACTAAAAGATTATTCTAGAGTACCCAAAAGAAGATTTTCATATGCTTACTCCTGTCCCCTCTAAGCGATACTATAATTGACTTCAACACCAAATTCCCTACTCATATGGTCTATAATATCTCTCGGTTAGAAAATTCTTCCTAGATATATCATTCTTTTCTATACACATTAGTAACTACTTAACTAGTTGCTTGCTTATGGCTTTTTTAGAATTCAGTTGCACTACCGTGATAGATTACAAATTTAGTGACCATCCAAAAGTCATTGTCTGCACGCCTCTTCACTCTTAGCCTTCATGTGCAGTTTTTATCAATGCAACGTAAAATCGTGATTAATGTAGTTGACTTGATAACCTTAAACTGAAATTAACCTTTCTTTGATTTAAAAAGTTTTCTCTCTTCAATGGTTTTTTATATAAAACTTTCCACACACATCAATTTACTAATAATTCTAGAACCCAAAAATCTGTAACATTGTCATTGACAAAAGTAGGCATAGGAGAAATTGTAAAAGCTCGAGTATAAGGAGAAGGGGCGTAACAAGATTCCACAGGTTGCATAACTTATTGCAAATTTTTTGTGCCAAATATTTGTCTTGTGTGTCATCATGGTCCTCATTATTGTCCCCACAAGAATTCACCAAACTCAAATCATATTCAAATGTTTTGCAATTCATTTCATTCAGATATAAAATGTTTGTATTTCCCTCTAAATATTTGTGATGATCATTATTACATAGAGGTTCCGGTTTCGGTATGAAATCAAGTTCCACAATATCTTTTCCCCTATGATTATTAGGCTCTGCTAGATCATTACTCCCATGATCATATTTATAAGCTTTCTCATAAATAGTAACAACCAAGAGATGTTTTGCTCTATCTTCATCAGAAACGAAACAATATTATAGATTAGTTTTAGGGGCATTCTAGAGACAATTTTTAAAAAATTTTAACCCAATATCAGTTCATTTTCAATATTCAACCTCCTTGTCATCCTTTTCTTCAAGTCAATGTAATCAGTGTATTCATTCGCTATCAAGAATTGACCATCCCCACCAACATATCCAAATGTTTTGCAATCTAATTTTCAACTGTACTATACGCCAATAAGTACTTCCATAGCTACAAATAGATTCATGAAAAAAAAGAATTATTAGCAATTGTAGTGAAATTTATGTGTGCCATAACATTTAAACATATAGTCGTTTCCTAATTAGATACGACAATATGTAATTTATGTGTCATAATATTTACACATGGTTATTTTCTATTTAGACACTAGCAGTGTATAATATATATGTGCACTATAACAATTAAACATGACAGTTGGCTTATTAAACACAACAATATATTATTTTACATGTATGCCTTAATGGATATGGTATTGTGTAATTTAATTATATGTATATCATAACAATGTCACATGATTGTTTTCTGTTTAGATAGGGACAATGTGTAATTTATACGTGTATCATAATTATGAATCATGATCCTTGGCTTACTAAATACGCCCGTTTGTTATCTTATATGTATGCCATAATGAATCCATTTAGCCAATGACATTTCTAGGTACGATCGTAGAATTAAGTTCCATAATGCATTATATAATGCACTGACTCAACAAAACAATAATAAATGCATATTACAACCGGACAACTATTATTTATTCAAAACCCTTTTGTAAAATTAAATGCACTGCATTTAGCAAAATAGCAAAGAAAATTTTGAACTTACTATTTGATACAAAAATTCTGATAATACCTTTTAAAAGAATGGAAGTTGATCTGGAGAGCTTATATGCCAGAATGCAGAGTAATAATGTAACAGATCTACAGATGGTAGTGATAGTGTAACAAGTAGAGAATGATAGCAGGTCTATGGATGAAAACGAAATAGAAATATGAGAGAGAGAGAGAGAGAGAGAGAGAGAGAGAGAGAGAGAGAGAATGAGGATGAGGTGATAAAAGAGTTGGTAGGGTTTCTTCATTTATTTAATAAAAAAAAAGTATAACTAAAGAGATCTATGGTGAATGGGATTTAAAATGGATTAAATACACTTCAGGGATATTTTTATGGTTTCTTAAAAAAAATTGTTGTGGTAATTTATCATGATAGGAGTAGAGAATTGTAATAGAAGTAGCATGTGATACGTCCAAATTCAAAGTTCTCTTTCATGATTCTCAAAACATAGCTCCCTTACATGAATACGAATGGACGATGGTTAATATTAAATACAAATTACATGAGCCATAATTTTTATTGTAACCTATGCCAAAGATGCTCTCATGTCTTCACTTGGCTGCTGGCAAAATTCACACTAACCACAAAAAATTAAGGAATCCATGCCATGAAAGCTTTACCACATAATAAATAAGAAACCAATAGCATTGACAATAAACCCCGTAGATTTCAGAATTAGCAACATTGTGGGTACATAACCAGCAGCAGCAAAATCTAAATGTTCCATCACCAGTCAGAAAAAGACCTAAATATCAAATCTCTAAGACTAATAATACCTGATGATAGTATATTCTGAATACTAAACTGCAAAAGCTTTTAATATTTCATCATGAGTTCAAACTCACTTTTCAAGCTACAACAAAATTCTCAGCGCGGTGCAACATACATCTGGGTTGAGTCATATTGAGGGTAAGTAGGTTGTGGGGACACAGTTTTCCCATATCCAACTGGTGCACTCCCTGGAGCAGTAGCTGCATAAGCACCTGACTGTGCAGCTGATTGATCATAACCTGGTTGAGTTGTGGTTGGCTGAGCATAAGCTTGTTGGCCACTTGAGGCTGCACCATAGACTGAACCTGCGCCAGTGCCATAAGCAGGATCTTGAGACCCTTGATAACCACAACCTGCATTGCTTGGAGCTGGTTGCTCTGGATAACCTTGCTGTGAAGATGGGTATGATCCATAACCACCAGATGAACCCTGCACATAGCCAGTTGCCTGCTGTCCACCAGGTTGACCATAAGATGGAACTGGCTGGCCAGCTTGCTGAGGATAGCCAGGGCCAGATGCAGGCATTGCCTGATTGTATCCATCAGCAGCTGATGTAGAGCCATATTGAGGATATGATTGCTGCATAAGCCCACTTGATGCATATGGGTATTGCTGTTGAGGCGGCACATTTGAACCATAGGATTGAGTGGGACCTTGATAAGGCATATCACCAGGTTGACTAGGCCTAGGAGGACCATATGATTGGGGAGGTGGAACCTGTGATGGCATGCCATATGGTAGTTGCTTTCCATATGGCTGCTGAGTTCCATAGCCTGGTTGATTGCTTGCTTGTGGGTATACTGGTTGAGAATTTCCATGTCCATAATGATGCTGCGTCTGAGCATGATTATCATATTTTGGTTCATCATATCCATGCCCATAACCCTGCTGAGGTACTGCCTGTGAATAGGGAGCTTGATGGCCATAATCTGGACCATGGGACTGCCCATAATTATAATTTGCCTGTGACGGTGGGTGGGACATAGCAGGGCTAGGGGAAGGGCCAGGAGCATGCCCAGACATTGGACCAGATGCCGGGTGATCAGAAGCATGGCCTCCTTGGCCACCATAGTAATCATAACCACCACCATGTGGACCTGGTCCCTGCATACTAGGAGGATGTCTTTGCTCCCAACCAGAACCAAAGTTACCTCTTGGAGCCGTGTGTTGTGGAGGGTAACCACCATAACTTGGAGGTGGATATTGTGAATTTTGGGATGGATACAGTCCTCGGTGATGATAATCATAAGGACTAGGCTGTGATGAATGGGAACCTCGAGGACCCCAATGAGATGGTCCAGGAGGTCCACGGGGTCGATAGGATTGCTGCTCGTTGAAACCGCCAGAGTAAGGTGATGACCTCACATTCTACTCGAGGCAAATAGTGGGGGGAAAAAAGTTAATAAGAAGCAATTATCCAATATAGAAGGAATTAAAAAAGGAATCAGGCATAGAGGAAAGAATAGCATAGCAGTTGCTTAAATTCAGTAGTCATGTCTTTTTTTGGAAAGCAAACAGTCCTGAGTAAGCACCAACAAAGATAACAAGCAAGGTTATACATAATACAAGTAAAATGAATCAAAATAACTGAGAGCCAAAATATATATATAACAAAGGCAATCCTTTTTCAAGTCTAATGTTACTCTTTCAAATCATCACAGCTAGCAAAGAAAATAATTAAAGCAAGCTAAGGGCACATACAATAAAGCATTCCATGCATCACACTTTCCAAAATTAAAAGCAAGAACAATCTGAATTCTTGATATTGTCACTACGTCCACAGTAAGCATTCTGAAAGACAGCCCAGAGGCCCTATTATCCAGCTTCCGCTGGTAGAATTTATTCAATTCAGATAAAGCCCAAGAAAGAAAATTTTTTATTTCTTTACTATTGAAGGAAAAGCCTAAAAAAGTTAACATGTCCATGGTTCATCAGTATGCCAATGTACTTACCTACATTCAGAATAATATAATATATGAAATTTAAGGAACTTGCAAAACTAAATGAATAGAGCAAATGAATTGTTAACACAAATATATTGAACTACAAAACTGGTGCTAATATTATTATCTAAAGGTCAACTCCGCATTGCCATGATGAATAACACAGACATAGAAGGCAAATCTGGAACTGAACACCCATGAAAGAAATATTTAGCAAGGCAGGAGCTTTTGAAGTAATTTAGCAGAGTTGATGGTAGCCAGCACTTAAAAATATCTTAACCATAACCAAATGCCCGTACTAAATCAAGCATGCATGGTATGTCTCCATTTACGAAATCTAACATGTTATAAAGGCAGCAAATCATACTCTTGCACTAATCTTAACTTAGTAATTAAGCCATTATTGTAATTTTCTTGCACCCCAATGCATATCATACAAGATGTACCACATTCTTCTCAAGTTCAGCACAGCAAGAGAAATAAATAAATATTTATCAGTCTGACAAAGACTTCATACACAATGACTTCACCAGGCATTAAACTTCTTCCACAAAAGTCTCATACATAGATGGGGCACTAAAGAGCACTAAGGTTAATACAATATAGTCTCACTGAATGATTTTTAACTTTCAAGTCTCAAAGCAATCTTACCAACTATTAACATCCAGCAATTGCGAGATTTAATGCCTGATACCTCTCTTCAGTGGATGAAAGTGAATGATGGTTCTCTATTGCTACACCAAGAAAGCAATGCTGACCCCAGGGAAAGGCAAAAGCCAAATCTGCATTTTTAAAGCCAACCAATTCGAAATCGGCACCTTCATCATAAATAAATAATGGCAACCGACATCTTGGATAGAATATGTGATCTTCCTTAGAGCATTCAAGTGACCTTGGAGTGGATCATTCATCAAAACCACAAAATTCCCACTTATTAAATTAGCTCTCCCTCCTACAGGTAACTATGATATATCCTTTCCTCAAATGGACAAAAATGTCATTCATGCAAACAAAACAAATCATGGCCTACAATTACATATTGCTTGGCAAAAGCTATAGCAAAGACTATCATCTCAATATATCCAATCAAACAAGATTCGAACAAAACCAAAAAGAATGGGCACCACAAAGGCAATTGCTAGTCCCACTTCAGAAGTAAACACAAGTAATAAGTTTTTCTTTCTAAAGAAATAACTAACATAGCATTTATTTACCCAAACCTTCCTTTACCAAACTTGTGCTTTTTTAGGAAATTTTTAATTCACTGTGGAATAGTATGCCTATCAATTAAGTAACCACTACTATAATAAAATTTGCTTTCTGCATTTTTTTCTTTTCATATAGATAGGGAACCTAACAATAACATCATTCTTACATAATCGCCACCGTCAACCATTATGCTAAGTCATATCATTCACAATAAATGTACAAGTGAGACACCATCAATCGACAAGCATAAAGACCGATGTGCCAATGGCATACTTTCATATTTTCCAAGATGAATGGCATTAGTACTAGAAGTATAAAAGTCATGAAACGGAAACACTAACAAAATGAAGATGGAAGTACAGCTCAGGATGGATACTCTGAACAAGGATTGACTGAACATTACACATGGCATATTTGAATTCACCACTCAATCACTAACAGAATTCCAGTATCACCTTTGGATATTCTTCAATTGAATCATGTTACAAGAGGGTTTGTAACAGTTACTTTTAGCAGCAAACATTCACAAAATGTACACGCACACCAATAAAACAATTATTCAAACAATATAACTAGAAACTAACAAAAATACCAGCATAGCAATTAAACAGATGCATTGCACCTGAGAGGAACAAGGACTGAATTGTGCAGAGATTTAATAAAGGTAAATAACAAACCTGATTCATAACATCCTTTATCATTTCTATTGTTATCTCAATTTTCTTTCTATCACCAGTAACTCGCACTATCCTTTCTTTAGATCCATCCCCTTCTGGAAGATGTTGAGGTATCAACTAAATTGAAATAAAATTGTCAGTTGCATTCGTATGGTGCAAATTTTCAATAAAACTGCTGAAGGCGATATGCGTTCATATGGTGCAAATTTTTAATACAATTGCTGAGGGCTATACGTTCATGACTTCATGAAAATAAATTTTAATGCGAGGTCAACGGTATCAACTACCTGAATCCGTGTCCCTGACTTCGCTTGGAGAGCTTTAATGGTGTCCCCACCTCTTCCTATGATCAAACCAACCTGGAACCAGGGAAGTTCACACAAGCATGTTAAGATAACTATTTATAGCAATGACTACAACCGTTGGCTACATATAGGAGACCAGCAACCTTCTCATTTGGAACTGGCATCTCAAGTTGATCTCCCATTCCAGTAGGATGTGCGCTAGGAAAGCCCCTAGCTATAAGGGAAGGAGAACCACCAGCATCAGCCTGCAAAATATACACAACAGTTAGAAATGGACACGAAGCAGCGCCATAATCTCCAATAAAATCATAGCATATCAACAAAAATGCAAGGCAAAAAAAAAAGGAATATTAATTAGGAAATAAAACTAATTCAGCTACCTCTGCTATGACAGCACTAATAAGCTTCTCAGCCTTGCTTATATTACTTAAAGTCCCTATTATTTCTACAGGCCTTGTCGTGGAATGTGGATCAGCATCTGCATCCCTTGTGATTTGAATTTTTGCCCCAGAATTATACTGCAGTAGACGAATGGTATCTCCACCCTTCCCAATAAGAACCCCAACCTGCATGTGAATGAAAGTCTGTCAACCTTGAAAAAAAAACTCCATAACAAATTAAACTATCAAAATAGCAAATAAATAAATAAATAAAAGGCCGCACAGCAATTACAAAAGGTGATGCATGAGCAATCCTAGTCCTAATTGGATTCCTAACACAACTAGAATTTTATTTAATTTCCTATTTTATTTCAGATTTGCATTAGTTTTCCGTTTCCTTATTTGATTAGGATTTACTATTTTATTATTGAATAGGAGTAGAGTTTTAATTCTTTCTTTAATTAGGGTTCTTAGTGTAGTTAGGATTTATCACTATAAACAGACAACACCAATAGTATTGTAATCATCTTATTTTTTTTCCCTCATAATTTAAATTCAAAGGTTATAAACCTAATTGTTGATTACTGTTCCACCTACAATCAACCCTATTCTAGTCTAATAGTTGAAAACTGACAGCCCACACCTTTCCCCTGCATCAATTGGTATCAGAGATCAAAAACAGATCCCTAGGATTCCTTTTTTGTCTGAATTAAACCATGGTTGGAAGAGGCAGAAGCAGAGGCAATCAGCCCCAACAAGACGATATAGCTGAGATACGGCGAATGATTGAGGATTTGACCCGGGCTGTACAAGCCTCACAGCATCAAACCCGTGGAAGCTCGAATGGAGACTCCGGAAGGCAACCACCAAAATCTTGATTTTCTAAGAAACGCTTGAGAGTGAAGAGAAAGTCGAGAACGTAAACCCCTTTCATGAAGCTGGACCTGCAAACCCAGCAGCACGAGGCAGATTGAAAGAGAGTTTACTTCATGCTCTTGATTTAAATAGTGGAGTTAAAATTGAAGTTGCTAGATTTTCATGGGAAATCGCATGCCGAAGACTATTTGGATTGGGAAACTAGTTTAGAAAATTATTTTGAATGGAAACCAATGGTTGAAACCCTAAAAGTGCTTTTTGTAAAGCTTAAATTGAAGAGTATTGCACCTCAATAGTGGAAGAGAGTTGAAGAGTAGCGCGCACGACAAGGAAAGCTTAAAATCAACACGTGGGAGCACATGAAAACTAAGCTAAGGAAGCAATTTTTACCGGCTAATTACGTAATGAAACTATATGAAAGGTTCCACTGCTTGAAACAAAACAATATGTCTGTTGAAGAGTACACTGCATAATTTAATAATTTGTCTCTTCGAGTTGGAATATCTGAAAGTAATGAACAAATTACCTCTCGCTACCTTGTTGGTTTGAATCAGTCCCTTAGAGATGAAATGAGCGTAGTCCGATTACACAATCTTAAAGATACTCGCCAATATGCCTTAGTAGCTGAAAATCGAGTTTCTCGTTACGGTGCTAGAAGGCCCATAAACAGAAGCAATTGACAAAACAATTTTGGAGCTGCAAGAGGGATTCAAAGAACTCAACAAAACGGGAAAGAGGCTGCTGCTACTAATAAATACAATGAAGAGGCAATCCGTGCTGATGGGAACGATAAAAGAAAAGGTATAGTACCTTATGGTTTACAAAACAGTTCTGGTTCGTCTACAATGAGAGGCAACAATTCTCAAGTTCGTTGCTTTACTTGTGGAGAAAAGGGACATACTTCATTTATTTGTCCACATAGAAGAGTGAATTTAGTCGAGTATGATGAAGACCTAGGCCCTATTTTTGATGAATATGATGAGGAAGTAGAAGAAATTGATGTTCACCCAGCTCAAGGTGAGTCTTTAGTTGTTCGAACAGTCATGGCAGCCATGATCAAGGAAGGAAAAGAAGATTGGAGGAGGCGTAGCATTTTCCATACACGTGTTATTTGTGAAGGCAAAGTGTGTAATTTAGTCATTGACGGAGGAAGTATAAAAAATATAATATCAAAGGAGGTTGTAGACAAATTAAAGCTTTCTACAACAAAACATCCTCATCCATACAAAGTAGGTTGGTTGAAGAATGGGCGTGAGGTACCGGTAACGTCTCAATGCTTAGTGCAATTCACAATGGGAGATGATTTGGCAAAAGAAGCACTATGTGATGTAGTACCAATGGATGTTGGGCATATTCTAGTGGGACGCCCTTGATTGTTTGATCATGACATGACACATAAGACGAAGCTTAATACCTATTCGTTCTACAAAAACAACAAGAGGTACACCTTGCATCCTCTTAAGGAAGAAGCTAAACAAATAGCAAATAAAGGAGCTGCAACTAGTAAATTAAATACGCTTGCAAGTGTTAAAGAATTTAAAGCTGAGCGTAGTGAGGTAGGAGTCACGTATGCCTTAGTAAGCAAACTGATAGGAGCTGACCAGGTTGAAAAATCAGTTGAATATTCCATTAAAATTCAACGATTATTGCAGGAATTCAAGGAGTTGATTAGTGAAGATGTACCAAAAAGCTTACCACCGTTAAGAATCATCCAACATGCTATTGATTTGGTATCGGGAGCAACTTTACCAAATCTGTCTGCATACCGAATGCCTCTTTTACAACGGGCTGAAATAGAAAGACAGGTTAAGGAATTATTGAAAAAAGGTCTGGTGCGTGAAAGTAAAAGTCCATGTGTCTGCCCAGCCTTATTAACTCCAAAGAAAGACGGTTCTTGGAGAATGTGTGTGGATAGTCGTGCTATAAACTAGATTACAATCAAATATCGCTTTCCAATACCAAGATTGGAGAATATGCTTGATCAACTAGCAAATTCTAAAGTATTTCTCAAAATTGACTTGAAAAGTGGATATCACCAAATTAGAATGAGGCATGGTGATGAATGGAAACAGCTTTTAAGACACCGGACGGGTTATTTGAATGGTTAGTAATGCCATTTGGCCTTTGTAATGCACCGAGCACTTTCATGAGAGTCATGACAGATGTACTCAAGCCTTTCTTGAATTCTTTCGTTGTGGTATATTTCAATGACATTTTGATTTATAGCCGCACCAAGGAAGATCATTTAAAACACTTGCGAAAAGTGTTAGAAGTACTTCGTCAAGAGCAGCTGCACATAAACCTAAAAAAATGCAATTTCCTGCAACCGAAAGTGGTATTTCTTGGATACATTGTTTCTGCTGAAGGCTTAAAACTAGATCCAGAAAAGATTCGTGCAATTACCGAATGGCCAGCACTGCAAACCCTCAAGGAAGTTAGAAGCTTTCATGGTTTGGCCTCTTTCTATAGGAGATTTATCCAGAATTTCAGTTCAATTATGAATCCTATAATTGAATCTATGAAAGAAGAAAAGTTTAAGTGGACAAATTCTGCACAAAGGGCATTTGAAAGAATCAAGGCTTACTCGTCGAAGCCGAGTTTTTTTCAAACCCGAGGAGAATGATGCATGAGCAATCCTAGTCCTAATTGGATTCCTAGCACAATTAGGATTTTATTTAATTTCTTATTTTATTTCAGATTTGCATTAGTTTTCTGTTTCCTTATTTGATTCGGATTTACTATTTTATTATTGAATAGGAGTAGAGTTTTAATTCTTTCTTTAATTAGGATTCCTAGTGTAGTTAGGATTTATCACTATAAACAGACAACACCAATAGTATTGTAATCATCTTATTTTTTTTCCCTCATAATTTAAATTCAAAGGTTATAAACCTAATTGATGATTACCATTCCATCTACAAGTGCTCGTCCCGATAGCATTTCTTGATAACTACAACAAGGGTTGATTGAACCAAAAGGAACAAATACTAGAAATAATGTTGCATTTCTTAATATCTACAGTTGTTTTTTTTTTATTCTTTAATATAGGATATAGATCAGTTCTACTAAGCACTATGTAGAATTAAGGGTTTCATTCCTTCATCTCCAAAGGTCATTGTCTTACATCTATCCATGTAGAATAGAAGCTGTATGTCAAAAACAATATTTGCAAGAATTTAGCTACTAGAACCATCAAAAATTCCTTATAATAAGCATCCATGATTGTGTTAGGAATACTACCTTATCATTGGGAACATCCATTTTGCGTGATGTAGTTTGAGTGTCAGAGTCTGGTTCCTGAGCCTCCTGATAAAGATTCTCATTTTCTTCTTTCTTCTCATCATCATCTGGCTTGGAATCCTCAACAGCCGTCTGTTGGGTGTCAACAGGTTCATGGTCATCCGCAACAGATTCGTCTTCACATATTGTTTCAGGAACACCCACAGATTGAGGAAGAACAGCTTCCTCTGCTTCCTCATTCTTATCATTCGTCTCCTCGGGTTCCTCCTTAGCTTGCTCCTCTGACTTATCTCCTTCAAAACCATTCTCACTAGCTATGACTATCAAAAACACCGAATTAGAAACACATATCATGAAAAAAAAAACCTTTCAAAGAAATTTTATTATAGTCGATAAAATTAAAAAGCATTGCGAATACCTAATCCATTGGGTTTACTCTCATCGTGCCTTGGCCGCTTAATATCAGGCGAGTCACCAACCGCCACGTCATCAATTTTCTTATCAACATCGGGCTCTACACGGGAGTCAGACGGTTGTTCAGGGTTAGGATCGGCAAGCTGAGGAGCTTCAGGCTCTAAATCTTCAAGCTTGCGCTTGTGATCTGACGGGATAGGGCTAGCTGCTGGTGGTACAACCTCCTCCTCCGCCATTGGAATCAGGAAGGAACCCAAAAATTAACAGCCTAGGCCAGTTAATTGAGATCTAAAAGTGCCAAATACAAGGGTAGCGGTGATGAAGAAGGATTTTGACAGTCTAGTTAAAGAGAGAGGGAAAGAACGAGAGAGGTGGAGATTGAGAGATATGGCTCAAGAGGTAAATCCTAGAGTGGAAGGGTTGAAATCTATTTATATTTAATAAGTAAACAGAGAGATATTATTTTGATGTGATGTGACCCATTTCCAGTTTTCGCGTTAGGGTTTGTCTCTTGATTGGCCCTCTCTCTTCTTGGTTGGGCTTAAATGCAATCTATCATTTAATCTGATTTGATAAAAATATAAAAAAAAAATTAAAATTTATCGTAATTATAAAACATTTATTAAAATAATAAAATTTATAAAATATTTATTAAAATTTTAAATTTTTATTAGTTTATAATTAATTTATTATAATTTTATAAATTTTATATATTTTATAATAAATTTATTATAAATTTATAATAAAATAATTAAAATATTTTTAATAAAAAATAAAAATTTTAAAAAATATAGTGGATGGTATCATTTTTTATCTTTTCTTTATTTATGAAATATTTATAAAACTAAACTATAACCAAATCTATTTTCAAATGTACTTGTTATATTAACATTTTCAAATTTATGATTAATAAGTTATAAGTTTGCAAAAATACGAAAAAGTAAAAAAGGGTCTTTATAAAAATAGTAGAAAAAATTAAAAATTAAATTAAATTTATCTTGTTTTTAAAAATATTTACAGTTTTATCAGAATTTATAATTTTTTTTATAAAAATATTATATTTAGATAATTTATTATAAATTTTTATATATTTATTATGAGTTTATGAATTTATATAGTTTATTATAAGTTTATTATGAATTTATTATATGTTTATTATAAATTTATAAATTTATATAGTTTATTATGAGTTTATTATAAATTTATTTTAAATTTAATATAAAATAATTAAAATATTTTAATAAAAAAATTATAGAAGATAATGGATGATGTAATTTTTTCATACTAAAAACAAAAAATTTGGACCAAAACGGACTACTTTGCCGTTTGCATTCCTGAGCCAAAAGAATTTATAATTAATACGGGTGTACTTTGCGTTACTGGACTGCTTTGCAACATTTTTGGATTGTGAAATAAAATTAAATTAATTTAGTAATGTGGGCATTATCTTTCTGTTTTTATTTTTTTTATCATTTTTATCTATTTTTATTTTTTTTATTTGTTTTTTGTTTTGTTTTTTTCATCTTTTATTTGCTTTTTAGTTTGTTTGTTTTTTATTCTTTTTTTTTTAGTGTTTTTATTATTAATACTGTTTATTTTAATTTTTTAATAATTTCAAATTAAATTTTTTAAAATATTTGATAAGAAATTATATTAAGCTTCTAATTATATATAACATATACCAATATATAAACTAAAATAAATCTATCAACAAATACATATATATACTCATATATATTATTATTATTTTAATTGAAATATCTATAACATATATCTACATATATGTAACATATATTATTATTTTTTTTTCAACATGTATCAGTATATATCTAATTGCATGTGACATATATTAATATATATTATTATTTTTTTCGGTATATTTAATTATATGCAACATATATCCATATATAACTGAATATATAATTAATAAAAAAATATTAAAAAATTAAAAATAATATAAAGTATTTTTATTAACACATTTTATATAAAATATGTTATTTAAAATTAATAAGCATAATTAATTAATTAGTAGCTAATTTCTAATTATATGTAACATATATTCACATATAAATAAATAAAATAGTTACACACTGATATATATCCACATATACTGACATATATTAATATATATTTATATATACATACATATGTATAACACATATATATCTAGTTATATATAAAATATGCCGACATATATTCACATATATCAATTTATACTGACATGTACCAATATATACTGACGCATGTATAATATATATTATTATTTTTTTGCAATATATACCTACATATATATAATTCTATATAACATATACCAACATATAACAACATATACCGATATATATATATGTATATATATAATATATACAATTATAAGGAACATATACCAATATATACCAACATATACCGACATATATATATATATATATGTAATGTATATATATTTATATATATATAATATATAGTTTTACGAAACATATACCGACATATACTGACATATATTGACATATATCAACATACACTGACATATATCGATATATACATATATATATATATGTAATATATATCTAGTTATATGTAATATATATCGATATATATCAACATATACTAATATATATTGACACATACTGTTATTTTTTAGTGAAAGTATATATAACATATATCGGCATATACCAACATATGCTGGCATATATCAACGTATATATAACATATATTGTTATTTTTTATAATATATACCCATATATTTAACATATAACAACATATATTGTTATTATTTTTTGTATATCTAGTTATATATAACATATATCCATATAAAAATAAATATATAAAATAATTATATACCAACATATATCTATAAATATATACTCACATATATTATTATTTGTTAGTTAAAATATATGTAACATATACTGACATATTTGAATATATATTGTTATTCTTTTTTATATATCCAATTATATATAATATGTATCCACATACAAATAAATATATAAAATAGTTTTTTACCGACATATATTTATATATACACATACATACTGACATATATCCACATATATTGTTATTATTTAGTTAAAATATACGTAACATATATCAACATATAAAATAAAATAAAAAACATGCAAAACCTAAAATTTCTAATAATGCAATACTGCCACTTCATTGAACATTTAACACATTTTTATTTATACCGATATATAAATAAATATATAATAGTTTTATATTGTTATTCTTTTAAAATTTATTACGTATATATTGTTATATTTACTATATATCGGTATATAACTGAATATATATGACTTTTATACTCTTAATTTTTAAAAATTTAAAACATATATATTATTATATATATCATATACCGATATATAATTAAATATATATTACTTATATACTTTTATTCTTTTAAAATTTAGAACGTATATGTTGTTATATATAACGTATATATACAAATGACTATACATATATCACTTTTATTCTTTTATTCTTTTGAAATTCAGCGCGTATATATTATTGTATGTACATATTACTAAATTTTAAAATATGGGAAACGAACAAAGAACTTAATTTTAATGGAGCCATAATTATCAATTTTTTTTATTGGTTGACAAGGAAATTAGAATAATTTATTTTACTTGGTTAAAAAAGGACTCAAAATTTAAATTATTTAACAGAGTCAAGAAATGCATTTAATATATTAATGTAAAAATACTATTTATCTTGTAAATGAGAATTTTTCTAACAAGTTGCATTTATATTAACTTCTGCCTTAAGGTAGACTTGCATTTTTATTACTGCATAGTTGCAAATCTGCATGGCTAGTTTCTTGAAGACTCCATTACAAGTTTCGCCTACTGTGAGATTGTCATCTCACTTGTATAGACATGAGAATTTGAAAGAATAATATATTATTCATTTTTGGGAGGGTGGAGATTTAATAATAGTGATATATAATAAAGTAGTCTTTTTCTTTTTTATTTTATTGAATTCCTAATTCTTCAGTTTTAAAAAACAAATTCAACCCAACAACATTAAAGGAGTGCTAAATATCAAGCTTATAAATAGTTTCAAGTGCTGAAGAACAGAAAAAATAAAAAATAAAAAATGAACAACCTCTCCTAACACCCAGTAAGCAGAATAAAAAAATGTACGTTCATGATCCTAAACAGAATAAGACATGCTCATCAGCATTATCTATTAGGCATTCATTCAAATAGTTTAATTTCATAAGAGAAAATGATTACCTTAGATATCAATGGGTTTTTCTTAAGTAACATTCCTTCATATTTTTTCTTGATCGATTCTTTCTAAACAAAACAGAAAATAAAAAATTACAACAAACAATTAAACAAATAAGACAGTGAAGTGAAAATTGGTATTCAAAATAATTGATATACCTCCTGCTGAGGTGAAGGCATTTCCATAGAGTTTTCTTCATCATTTTAATCAGAATCTTTAAGCTCTTCTATAGAATGATCAGTACCAACAACTTGATCCTGCTCCTAACTATATCCATGTTTGAGCTTGTCATTCCTCTGCTTTCCGAACTGTTTTATTTTTCTAAAAAAAATATAATAACAAAAGCATAAAAATCTA
Source organism: Garcia nutans (assembly GCA_947685225.1). Taxonomy (NCBI): domain Eukaryota; kingdom Viridiplantae; phylum Streptophyta; class Magnoliopsida; order Malpighiales; family Euphorbiaceae; genus Garcia; species Garcia nutans. Next base: position 28,055,022 of record CANTUV010000044.1, read on the forward strand.
AATAAATTATTTTTAATTCTCAATCAACAAGTCTGCACTGAGAATTTCTTAATAAGAAAAAAAATAATATGTATATAATTTGTATTTTTATAAATTAAATAGATTATTAAGAACCTGAATAATGAGAGAAATTAGGTGGGTTGACTAGTTATTATTACTTGATGATTTATAAGTGGAAGTTTATATATATATATATATATATATATATATATATATACACATTCGAAGAGGAAAAGGATGAAAATTTAATGATTTAATTAATTAAAAGAAAAGAAAACTGTGAGGTATGTTTTAAAGAAAAGAAAAGAATTGGTCTAAATTAATTGAACTAGTTAGATGCAAAAGAAAGACAAAAGGAGGAGGAGGAGAAAAGCACCTATGTTCTATGGAAAAAGCAAGAGAAAAAAAAGATGACGTATTTTTAAAAAGTGGAAATTAATAAAAAAGTAAATATAAAAAAGAGAAAAATGAAAAATAAAAATAAGAGTAGTAAAAGTTAGAAAGTAGTATACGGTGTAATTTTTTCTTTCTTTATTTTTTTTATTTTTTTTAAACTAAGGATATATATATATGTAATAATAAATAGATATTTATTTAATATTTATTTGGATAATTTAAATAAAATTAATATCTTTTATTTGATGTTAATAATAATAATATTTTTTTCATAAATTATTTTTTTAAAGTCATGCTAATAATAATAATAATAATAATTTGAAGAGTTCAAATAAAATTATAATATCTTATTTGATATTGAAAATAATTATATTTATTTGAAAAGTCTAAATAGGATTATAATATTTTATTCTATAGTACAAATATTTATTCTTAATTAATTAGTATAAATATTTATTTATAAATATTTATTTAAAATTTTTAATTAAATTATTATATATACATATATATATTACCTATCCTATTTATTTTGATATAGATCCTGCGAGTAGGGGTGGCAACGAGTAGAAAATTTTTGGGTACCTCACCCATCCCGATCTATTTATTTAGGATATGAGTAATTTATAAATGGATTTGAGTGGGTACGGGTTTGGGTATAAACCCTAGGATACCCGTTATCCGAATCCAATTATATATTAATTATATTTTATTAAAATTTTATTTATATATTTATTATATTTTACTATAATTATAAAAATATATAGTATGAAATTATTTTAATAAAATTACGTTAATATTAAATATTTATTTATAATTATTCAATTAAAAAATTATAATTTATATTTTAAATTTTATAATATTTTTGAATTTTTATATGTAAACTGGTAATTAAACGGTTTCGGATAGTAAACGGATACTATTAAACGGGGTTTAGGAAATGTACAAATATAACTATAATCGAATTTAAACAAGTTCAGATAGTTTAAAAATTAAACAGATTCGGGTTCAGGTAGGATAATTTTAGTGAATATCCTATCCGTTGTCACTTCTACCTTTGAACTTCTTCTTTTAAGAGCTTTTCCTTTAAAGATTTTTATTTATCAAAACAATTATAATAAATAGTTAGTGACAATTTGGATTATATGTATACATCGCCACCACTCTCAATATGCACAATACTTTCCTAAACTTATTGTTAATTTCTTTTTTGGATATGTAAAATTGTATTTCTTTAGATAGAGAAAGTGTATTATGTATCATATTTGTATATTATTATTTTTTATTAGATTTTGTGGTTTGCGTTAAATTTTATATTGTTTTTGTTGTTTTAATGAATTTAGGGTGTTAATGTAATAATTAATGAATGAGTTAACATATAGACCATTTCTTTAGTTGACCTAAAATGTAACACCCGTAATTTTTTAAATACACAAAAATAAGTATAAATGCGAAAGGATAATTATATAAAAATAAGTTCAATTGAGTCCCTAAACGAAAATATAAAAAATTAATTTATATGTTTAATTACATTAATATAAAGTTTAAGAACCTAATTAAATAATGAAATTTTCTTAGGAAGTTAAGAAGGAACTATGCTAAATTCAATACACATTTAGCTTCATTAGTTTATTTAAAATTTGGTTAGTAGTATTTATATAAAAGTTAAGTGCAAGACAAATTGAAGAAATAAGTGGTGAAATTAAAGATGCAAGTAAGATAAAAATAAAAATAAATGAGGATAAAGATAAAAGAGGAAAGAGAAGAGAACTTGTCTTCCCTTTTTCTTCAAAGTTGTTGATTTTTCCTCAAGAGAAAAGGGGAAGAAGAACTCTTCATTGGCTACTCAAATTCTCATCTAAAATCAAAAGGGTCCAAGTGGGTTTTAAAGGAAAATAAAAAATGCAAGTAAGATATACTCTTTTGAAGCTTAATTTTTATGAGTTTTAATTTATGTAAATTTAGAAGTTAGAGAGAGAAAATTTAATTTTATTGATAAAGATGATGTATATGAGAAATAATGTAGATAATGGAGAGAAGTTTATAGGCAGCTCGGTGTACTAACACTCTCGTTATGCGCGGAATCTGGAGAAGAGTCAGACTCATTGGGTCTTTGTTCGCAACATTCCCTTGCAATTGCAAGAGGTCATTTTCACGACTCAAACTCGTAACTTTTAGGTCATACGGTGACAATGCTTACCATTGCACTAAGGCTCCCCAATGAAAAGAAGATTATATATTGAATTTATGATTAACTAATTAAATTGGTTTTGAAGAATGGAATCATTATTGATATATTTTGGCCAATTTAGTTCAAGGTGATGGAAAATATGTTTCTTTGAATTGAGCTTGAAAAGTGAAATTGAATTGATTTTGGAGCTAATTAAATTTGTACTTTGGAAACATTTAGTTAGAGTTATTATACTTTGACATAAACTTATTTTGGTATACTTAAGTTATTATTTATTTATATTTGTGAAACTCATATTAAATTTTATAATTTGTGAAATGAGATTTAATTTGATTATTTAAAAAGAAATTTTTTTACTCTATGGAACTTTTAGTTTATATGATGGATTGAAGTATTTCAAAGGTTATTTAGTTTTATTTATTTATATGAATGTTAAATTTGAAATTTTAACATCGAATTACTTACCTTTTGAGTTATGAAAATTTTATATATTGATTACGTGAGTTTTGATAATTTGTGAAGAAATTATGAAAATGATGACTTCATATGGATTACACATATTGTTTAGCAACCATTTATTATTAATTATATTGCATTATTTATTTCGCTATAAAATTTTTATTCATTAGGAATTATCAATCACAGATTTATTTTTAACTTACCTTAATCTAAGAATAAAAATATTTGTTATTGTCCCTTTTATGCGATCAATAGAGGGGATAAATTAGTGATTTTGAAAGTTTAAAGGTTAAATTAAAATTTTTTGAAAAACTTAAGAGAGTATGGGATGAGAAAAATGAAAAAAATTTATAATGGTCTGGATTAAAACAATTCTATGTCCACTCCTCAATCACAAGTTAAGTATTTCACTATTTTAGATTTCTACAAATTCAACCTGACTTAGTGTTTTACAAGCTCATACCAAACTGTTACAATAGTTTAAAAATCCTTACAACACATATGAGTTTTCTCTTTGGCTAACTCTATAACCAACTCACTACAATGATATTTAATGCTCACACCCAACACCTAATGAATAATAAATAAAAATTTAGGTACAAGGCAATTTAGAAATATTTTTGCAAGAGTTTGGACAATGAAAGGCTAAAAGTTGTAATAAATGATGTTTAATGGTGTATTTATAGTCTCCTTCCTCTGAAAAATCCATTTGAAATAAGTCGAAAAAGATTAAGCTTTCACCTACCAAAATCTCTTATATTAAATGCTTATCAGAGAGCTCTTGCGGTTGCTTGTCCTGTGCCGCAGTCGCGAGGTGTAGTTTAGTAATCATCTTACCTTCTAGTGTAGTCACGAGATTAGCACTGTTTCTACCAGCTAGTTTAACATCTAGTACATGTGGCACTAACAAGTCAACACGAACCATTCCATGCCAAGCTTTATGAAATTGAGGTCGTGCTCTCTTTTTTATAGTCGTGAGTCAGCCAATTTGAATTTTCCTTAATTTTGACTAGCACATATGGCGTCCTTTAATTAGCGAAGAGAAAATCTACAAAAAGCTTTTGACAAGTTGAATATCACAGTCATGTCATACTGAAATTATGGTGACAGAGAGGATTTTGTGCTGGCATTTTAGATATCCAAACTACAAACTCTATTGCATCCATAGTGATTTTGCCTTTAGTAATCTTACTATCACGCTAAAGCTAGTGTGGTCGTAAAATTAGCTTTAGCGCCCATCGCCGTTAATGTGCCCTTGACTATGAACTTTACTGTGATTCTGAAAGTTTTTCAACTTTCAGGAACAGTTGCGCCATACTTAGAGCGGTTGCATCACGACATGTGTCATGTATAGAGAACTTAAAGCACTTTGAACCTAAGGCAAAAACACTTCAAAAAAATGCTAAATACTATCAATTTGAGTGCAAAAAGTCAAAATATAATAGGTATGTTAAGGATTTTGGCCAACATTTGTGTTTAAAATTTATTCCTAAATTATTAAATTTTTATAATAATGTGTATGGATTTATTTAAGTTTATAAATTTGATAAGTATGAATTTATATTTAAAAAATATTTTTATATTGTAAAATATTTATTGCTAATTATAAAAAAATAAGAAGAATATAATATTAATTTTGTGGTGATTGATTTACTAAAATTAAACCTGGATATTATCATTTTAAACTATTAATATACAATTTACTTATCATATGATATAATTTTAAATTCTCATCATTCTCAAAACAAGAAAAAAAAAAACTAGTTGTTGCATTATTTTAATATTAAAAGATTTATTTTTGTTCAATTTTATTTTGAATTTATTTGTAATAAGTATATATATTGAATGCAATTTTTTTTGTTCAAAATTTTGATCTCCTTCAATTGAATTCTGATTCTAATTCTGATTCTACCGATAGAGATAGGTGGTTTAATATTAAATTATTTATCTCTCAACTTAATTTTTTAATGCTAACTACACACATTAAGGAAGTTATATTTCCGCTAAAATGGCGCAGCAGATGTTAGCTTTTATCAAGCCTTCTATATAAACAACAACAACAACTAAGCCTTAGTCCCAAACTAGTTGGGGTCGGCTGTATGGATCCTCAACAAAATAAGCTCAAAAAACACCAAAAAAGATACTCCAGACTTAGGCCCCTTCCAAGATACGGATTTTACGTCTCCATTCAAGTCTGTCATTATCACCTTATCAAGCCTTCTATATAAATAAGCTAAAAAAAATTATATCAATCCATACTTTCGTGCAAATATGAAGGACATATTTACACCTTTTGCCTCCACTAATTTATAAGTAATTGAAAATACCTATTAGAGTTTAATTTTAATGGATTAATTAGTTTAATTGATTATGGGTATTAATTTATTTTTTATTTTAAAATGTCTCAAGTACAGTAAATATTTTAATTTTTACAAAACTATTTTTAATTTTTATTAAAAATTTATTATAATTATTTTGCAATATATGTATTTTTTTACCAATTACTTTATCTTTTAAAATTAAATTTATTTATAATTTTTTGATTTATAAATTTATAAATAAAACTATAGTTTAAAATTTTTAATTAAATTTTTGGAAATATTTTTTAATTAAAAATGAGTTCGACAATTTCAAGATTAATTACATGCAACTTAATTATTGCAAATTTTCTATTTGGTAATTTGAAAATTTCTGAAGTTATAAATTTTAACGAGTTTAAAATTTTTTTTTTATTACATGCAGCTTAATCACTTAATCACTGCAAGTTTTTTTTTTTTTTTTTTGTAGTTTTCTAATTCAGTTATATGTAATTAAAAAATATATTATCAATAGAGTTAACCATAGATTTGTTTTTTTTTTAAATTACATATATAATATAAAATGATGAGGCAATTTTTTTTTTCTATTAGTCATTATTATGGTCAGTAACTAGTTTGATTGTTCAATCTTTTGGATTAGACTTAATACATGAGGATTTGCTAGAGGGTATTATATTTAGTTTATAATCCATATAATATTTAATGTATTCATGCATGATAAAGGAGTGCACTATACACATTTTGCCACTTTAAGAAACGAAGACTATATAAGTATGAAATTGGCAAGTTAAAAGTTCAATATGGTTAAAATGGAAATAGAAGAGGTAAAGTGACTAATTATGCTAGGTACAAGGGTTATAATTGTATTAAATCTAAATATTTTTATAATATGTGAATACAAAAATTTTTTAATATTACGTGCATTTATAAATTTAATATTATTTTTTATATAATAATCATGTTGTTAGGAAATATATGTGAATGACTACTTAGTTTGATTAATTTTTATCTTATTCAGATTATAATTAACTTCATCTTATCTATATTATAGGTATAATTTTTTAATTATATGTTCTTATTTAAAGCATCAACAAACTAGTTATAATCTTTTACTTAGTTGACATTTATTACTATAAAAATATATCAGATTATCGATAAAAAATTTTATCGGTAATCCTTATTATTTTGTCGGTAATCAAATTTACCGACCGATTATCGATGGAATAATTCTGTTGTCGTATTCTTTGCCGGTAATGAAAATATCAATGAAAAAAGCTTTCTGTCGGTAAATTTCTGAGAGATTCTTTCTATCGGTATTTGTCGATAAAAACTTTGTCAGAAATATTTACTAACATAAAATAATTTTCTATTGGTAATATCAATAAAAAAAAAAAGCTTTTGTCTATAATTTCGACAAAAAATACCTTAGTCGTCACAGTAAAAGATAAATGAGATTGCCAATGAAAAAATATTTTCATCGGTAATACCGACAGAAAAATCTGATATATTTTTCGTCGAAATTATCAAAAAAAGCTTTTTCCATTGGTATTACCAACAGAAAATGTTGTCAGTAAATTTCGTGAGAAAATAAAAAATTTTTGAATTTTGAAATATATTATTTTGAATTTTTATTTTTTATAAAAAAATTTATTAGTTTGAATTTTAAATTTTATTATAAAATTTAATTATTTCAAATTTTAAAATATATTTTTTATTATTCTATTTACTTTGTATAATTTGTATGTAAAATTTATGAATGAATCAAATATTAAAAAGAATAAATAATATAAAAATAAAATTTATATATAAATGAAATGTAATAAAAGTACATAAATCAAATAAATGTAGATAAAAATAATAAAATGTATAAAAGTATAAAATTAAAATATAAAGTTTATATAAAAAAAACTGAAATCAACTAGAAGCAGGAGGCGGTGGAGGTGGAGGAGAACCACCCGGAGGAAATTGCCGTGATGGATCGAAGGTCACTTACATAAAGTTGGCCATAAACTCCTTAAACTGTTGCTGGACCAATTTCTGCAAATCAATTTACATCCGCGTCTGAGTCTGCTCCTGCACCTACACCTGCACCGCCTCCTAATTCTACTGCTAAACAGTTCGATCATGCTCCGCTAACTGCTTCTTCAAGAACTCAACCTCCAGTCGTAAAGCAAATGAACTAGAAGAAGAAGAAGAAGAAGAAGAAGAAGAAGAAGCTGTGTTGACATATTCAAGCTAAGTCCATACAATTTCTTCTTCTTCTTCTTTCTGCCTACAACAGCTCTAAATAAGCTATCATTATCAGCAGGCGTGTTGGACTAAGAGGCCTCTTCCTGAGATGCAATGAAACAATCCTATAAAATATAAAAAATTAAATAATTATTTATTTTAAATTTAAATTTTAAAAATTAAATAAAATTGAAAATTTACTTCCATTGACATCCTGAGATTGACAATCCATAAATGAATTCCCGTCGTGACCCCTAGTGTGTGTATGCACAAACAGCTTATAGCTACTCGGTGGCCTACCTAAGGTGGACTCCTATTTAATTAAAAAAATGTTAGTTTGATAAAATTAATAAATACAAATTAAAATATTTTAAAAATATATAATTATACTTACGAGTGAACGAGCATGATCATAATAAGATCTGCTGCCTACCGTATGTGTGGATGGACCTGCACCATTTACAATACTGGACTTCCTATTCTGAGAGGCAACAACAGAACGTGTATACCCTTAGGAAGAGCTCCATTGGGCTTATAAGTTGGCTCATAATTGATCATCAATAAATGAATGCTACTTCCCTGCAACCTTTACCTCGCTCAGTATATCACTATAGCAAATAGTTGTCTTCTTCATGAAGGCAATCTAGACTAGACTATTAATAGTCTGGTCCCAATAAAAATATTTCTGTAGTATCTAAAAATTATAAAATTTTAACTTTTAAATATATATCAAATATTAAATTTTAGATAAATTTGTTACCTTAAACTCCTCAAACCAAAAGTTCTTCATCTTAGAAGAGATAATCTTTTAGATAACTCTTGTAGGGTCCATAGGGGCATGTGTAGGGGCCATGTGAGAAGAAGAACTAGGATCCTTTTGCAGTGGCTGGGTGAGAAGAAGCGGGAACCTCTGTGGCCATATCGTCTGTAGCCGCGTCAATAGAAGGATCCTTAAGTGGGACATCATTTAGGACATCGCACAGCTACAGACGCTGCTGGCCTATACCACCATATCCTTAACCTCAACTGGATTGACTGCTAGATCCCAATCAATCTAATCCTCTTCTAGGTCCACAATAAATATCCAGAACAAATAACTTTAATCATAAACACATTGAATATTATAATAAATATAGATATAAATCTAATAATATTTATAGTCTAATTATACATACTTATTATTTTTATTCATCGCTTTCATCTAATTGGGACGATTCAAATTCAGATTCAAGTAATGATTCATCCAATTCAGATTCTACATCCATAGCATCAATATCCATGAGTTGTCCAATTGGGTCATTTAAAGGGCGTAGATCAACATCATTTATCCTATCAATAACCTATATATTTTTAGGACTATCTTCTTGAAATGCATTATCAGACTCCTGATTTTTGGCAGATTCTTCAGGTAGATCAATTTGTGATCTAGCTTTTATTTTGCAAATCGTCAACCAATCAGAAACGTCTCGCCTTGTGCTAGGGTATGGAACGTAGTCCACTTGGGCCGTTTGACTGGCAAGAATGAATAGTTCATATTTAGCATATGTTCTTTTTCTATTCACATCCACTAAATTATATAGTGGATGTAATCTTGTTCTATTTATGGGGTCATACTAGTCACATTTAAATAATACTACTCTTTTAATTGGTAATGCTGTATATTCAATCTCTACAAATATCTACTAATCGACCATAAAAATTAAATGAGTTTTCACTATAGTTTGACCACTTTATACAAACACCACTATTTGTAGTTACTCTCAAAGTACAGTAAGATTCAGTGTGAAATATATAACCATTAACAAAATACACCTTATAACATCTAACAGTTGGTAAAAGACCCGAGCTAGATCCTTCAAACATTTGTCAGGAATCATATGCCCATTTTCAGTTGCCTAATTTAATAAGAAAAAATATGCACAATTCAAATTATAAAAAAATTAAACAAATGACAAAGATTTAGAAAATGTTACTAGCAACGAATTAGTGCTTACATATTTTCGGAACTATAAGAGAAAATTATTCTCTACTTCAACATCAACTTGTGAACTTGTTATATTTTCATCCAAATCTCGTAAAAGTTCAACGAATATGCTGAAAAAGATTATAAAAATATTATTATCATTCAAAATTTGAAGATTAGAAGTTATATGTAAATTTAAACTTTTTTTTTACTTTAAATTTGCTAACTTACTTGATATAAGGTGTAACTTCATCACAATTCAACAATATGTAAGTATGAGTTACAGAATACTCTCTCTGTTCCAATATTCACTTGGTTGGTTTGTCGTATGGTCAACTCGAATGTTTGAAAATAGATAGAAGATATTCAGATTGGTGTTGTATACCTCCATCATCATTCTGAGAAACTTCACACAATTTTGTTATTATATGAGGCTCAAAATAATAGGAACAAAAAGTTGATGCTCTTCAACTATAAAGGCACTACAAATTGATGCTTCTACTTTCGCTTTATTCTTAATAATTTTCTTTAGATGTTGTAGATATCTTTCAAAAAGGTACAATATTATAGATATCTCTCAAAAAGGTACATCCAACGATAGTGTACCGGTCCTGTGATTTTAGCTTCATATGGCAAATGAACTGGTAAATGTTTCATTGAATGAAAAAACTTGAAGGAAATATTTGCTCCAATTTACAAAGAATAATTGGAATTTCTTCTTTTAATTGCTCTACTTGAGAAACTTTTAGAGATGCTATAATAAGTTCTTTAAAAAATAAGCTTAACTCTGTCAGAGCTTCCTAAACTTTTTTGGACTATAACTCCCTAAATGCAATGGGTAATAGTCTCTGCATAAATACGCGACAATCTAGAAACAATTTATATTTCCTCATATTAATATATCTCGATAAATTCGAGACATATCCATCTGGAAACGTTAAATTTTTACCCATTAGCTTATTAATTTTTTTATTACGATCTAACATGTAATTAGCTTTAGATACCTTCCGGTTGTTTCATCTTATTCCAACTCTAGCCTTCTATAAAATATTTTTAAGTCTTCTCTTGACTTTGTATTATCTTTTATTTTACCCGAAACATCTACAACCGTTCTCAAAAATATATTTTTTTTCAATATGCATAACATCCATATTATGTCTTATAAGATTTGAACTCTAATAAGGCAAATCCTAAAAGATGCTTTTTTTCCATCCACAATTTTGATATAAATGCTACTGGAATTTTTATTATATTTAGTTACCTTTTGAAGCCTCGAATGCTCAATCTGAAACAACAAATCATCTCCATTCAATACAAGAGGAGCATCTCTTCTTATTGTAATATTTTTTTCTAAAACATTTTTTATTCCTTCTAAATGAATGATCTTCCTTCAAAAACTTAATGTTATTATTGAACCAACTTATTTTTCCCCCATTTGGAAGAGTAAATGCTTTAGAATCAGTCATGCAGTAAGGGCATGCTAATTTTCCCGTAGTACTCCATCCATAAATGTTTTAACTCAACTATCAACAATTGAAGAAGTACCAATTTGATGTTTTGGGTTATTTGGACCATGTTGTAGACTCTTAATTTTGGCCCTAAAGCTAGTTCGGTCCTAATTAAAGATGACTAAGTACTTATTGGTCTATTCTTAATGGCTTAAACCTATTTTATTTGGTTCGATAATGGATCATGCATGTCGAATTGGGCCTATCCAGTTCGATATGAGCATCCATGTTGAACTGGGACTTGCCCATGTCCATATCGAACTGGGGGATGTCCATATTGAACTGGGGTCCATATTGAACTGGGGACATGCCCAGTTTGATATGGACATCCATATTGAACTAGGAGAGTCCTGGTTCAACATGGGCACTAGTCCATGATGGATTAAAATATTTTTAGTTCGATATGGTCAGAAAATAGTGTTTAATCAGGAAACTGATACTGGATTACGAAGTTCAAACTAATCTTGTCTTATAAATATAGGTTAAATAGACCAACAACAACGGGGGGAAGCAATAATTAAATAGTAGGCAACACTTAATTGGAAACCATAGCAGCCAGTGTGGATGAAAGACAGAGAGCTAAACAACAACCATTAACAAACACAAACCAAAACACTACACCAGAAGGCAGTAGCATATTGTCTTCACTTTACTCAACTGAGATTCGACACTGGTGCAAGCAATAAGTTTGGATCAACGTTAAATATCGGTGGAGCCAACAAACGGAGGCTTAAAATTTCTTATTTAATCTATTTTAAATTCACAGTAGTTCATTATTGTTTCACTCATTGAATTGTCTTTAGTTTGTTCTTGTGTTTTCTTTATAAAACATCGAGTAGATTGTTTATCCAATAATTATTTAATAAAGCTAATTTTCATGGTAGCTTGTTTAAGTGTCTAACAAACTGTTTAATTTAATTTTACAATAGCTTGTTTAATCAAATTAATATTAAGTTTTAATATCATAATAACAGTAGCAATAAAATTGTTAAGGTCTTGGACAGGAACCACGCTTTAAACATCAATCCATTAGATTATAGCCTTAGGCCCAGTAGCCAACATTAAACTTTATTTTTAACTAAAACCCCTAATATTTTCCTAAAACCCTAATTTGATAGTTTAAAACCCTAATATTATTTTCTAAAACCTAGTTTTATAAAAACCCTAGTTTTTAATATTTAAAACCCTAATTCTAAACCACCCTAATTCCCCAACAAAAACATATCATGTAAATCGTCTACCATTCAGGGGCACTGCCCCCTTGACCCCAGCCCACTAATCGGCTAGCAAGACCGCAGTACATGATCCCTCGTCAATGGTGTCAATATTTATTTATGGATTATAATTCTTTGTGATTTACTTTAATTTTTTTTATTAAACTCTAATTTATTATTTTTGTGATGATTAAACTATGTGTTTGAATTATTTATTTTGCTATAAATGGTTGAATGGAATTGTAATTTTTATTTGGATTCTAGAGATTGTAAAAGGCATATTTCCACATCTAGTGTGGATGCCTTATTTATTTAGTTTATGTAATTTAATTTATTTTAAAGTTTTTGGGACTATTGTAAGGGACACATTTCCTATTTTATTTATTTTACTTTCTTTATGGACATTAAATTATTATAAGGGCATGTTTCCATTTTATAAGGGTGTCTATTTTATTGGTTTAGACTTTTTTTTTATTTTAATAAATATTTTTTTTATTTATATTGCATATAGTATGTATGATATTTTAATAAGTTAAGAATTTAATAATATTTAGACCTGAAAAGGAGGCTGGTTCTAATGAACTGGGCGTTATGAGGGTGCTAGGCCACTTATCACTTCCCCATACGTATCTAACTTTCTGAATCCAATAGGGGGTTAGAGATTCCTTAGGAATCGAGTCATCCACCCATTTCTTCTTTTCCAGCCCGTCTGGGTGGAGACTCCGTTTTCTTTGAGTTTAGGCCCGTGTTCTCTGAGGCCTGAGCCTAACAGTATCAAATCGCAAGAACCATTCCACTGGGAGTGGGGGTAAAAATTTTCGCTCACAGTGGCGACTCCACTGGGGATAAGAGAAGTTAATTTTGTTGTTCTTTATATTATTTTATTCTTTCTTATTATGATATTGTCCATTGCATCATTTTATATTGCATTGTGTATGTGAGTTAGGACACTCTTGTTACCCGTATTATGTTATGTAAGAGATACTCTGGATCAAGGGAGTCCCAAAAGGCTCTAGGAAGAGCATTAACATCAACAACAAACAAGCAAAATAAGAGGGGATCTGTGTTATGGAACTAAGCCTAGGGGAGGTTTGGGGAACTAGAGACTTGAGAGATGGAATTTTTGGGTCTAAATATGAGATCTTGAAACTCTAAAACCCATACTCCAAAAAAAATTCGCTGGCCAGAAGCTCGATTTGAACCAAAATCGAGAAGCTCAGGGCGATAGCAATTGGAATTCGTGTTTGCAAAGAACTCCCAGAGAAAAACAAAAAAAAAATCAGAAAGGAGAAACAAAGAAACCAAACAAACAGAGGAGAAAAGAGGGAAGGTGATAGATTTAGGTCTATCGCCAGAAAGAGCATCGACGACAACCCTAGATCTAGGTTTGAATCCACAACAGGATGGCTAACTTCTATTAGCAGAGAGAAAAGGCTTCACTATAGAAGAGAAAAGGCTTAATACATGTGTTTATTTATGAGGAAATTACATGACATAATTCAAAATCAGTTTTGGATTTTATTTCTATGGCCAATCATTTTTACTATTTGTAAAAGTACGGGTTTTTTTTTTAAATTTACCTAAAAATGCTAATTTTTTCTTCTTCTTCTTTTTTTTTTTTTTCTATTTTTGTAATTTTTTGTCATTTGTATTTGTATTTTCTTATTGATAGATTTTTTTTATTCTCATATTTCAATGTACACATAAAAAAATAAATATATATAATATACGTAATATACACACAACATATATACAATGCACACATAACAAACCATATCATGTATATGATATATACCAAACGTATACACATCATCTATACGATATTTATATAATTTTTTTAATATATTTTTTTAATTTTACATACACAATATCATTCACATAACATGTATATAATATACACACGACATCCATAATAAATACATAAAATAAACGTAATATCTACATAACGTCTATAATTTCTACATAACAAACATATAACATCTATATAATAAAAATTAATATTTTTTAAAAACTTTTTTTAATGTTTATAATATGTAAAATTTATTTAAAAATAAATCTAATAATTTTCACTAATACATTCTTATATTTTACCTTTTTCCTTATTTTTTGAATGTTATTTTTTTGTAATTAAAATTAAAAATTTTTCTTTTATAAAAAATTAATAAATTTTATAAGTTGAAAATATATTTTAAAATGTTAAATTTTATTTTTTTTGGAATATATTTATTTAATAGTAAATTTTGAAAAAACAAGATAAAATTTATAGTAAAATATTGTTTAAAATGAGTTATGAGGTATTTTTAAAAGAAAAATCTTACTTTAAAGAGGAATGATGTATTTTTTTTAAATATTGATTTTAGTATTTTTGAAATTTTTTTAAGTTGTAATATTTTTTAAAATGAAACTTATTTTAAGGTAATTTTGTGAATATATCTTTATTTATATATTATGGCTTAAAAATTTCTAATGTTTGATAAACTCGGTGTGGGGCTATGCATGGCTCGATAAACATAGCTCTAACTCATGAGAATTCACTCATGTGAATTCTTATAGAGGAATTTACATGGAATACAAGATTTTGTTTCCTTCTTTTCATTTATATGGGCATATATTTTTTTTATACATTTCACTTTTTATGTATACCAAACTTACATTTTTTTTCTTTTCATTTATACGGTAAAATTGATAACATCCTCATTTTGTCTTCTTTAATACCTTTTTTTTTTTCATATTGTTTATTTTTTTCTTTTTTTCCATACATATTTATATTTATATATTTTTATGTAACCATACAAATATTTATTTTTTGAAATATTTTTATGTAATATAAATTTTGAATAATAATTTACATTTTGAATAATAAATTATTGTTATTATGTTTTATTTTTATTTTTTTTATATATAAGGTCTATAAAATATAATTTAAGATTAGTTAACATAAGTTATGTTTTAAGTTAATTAATTATTTATTTATTTTTAATTATATACAATTATAATTATAATTATATATAGATTATGTTTTAATTGCAAAATTATATATAAATTATGTTCATTTATACAATAAGTATATGTAGTTATATGTAATATATATTAATATATATCAACATATATTATTTTATATATTAATTTTTTTATTATAAATCAATTAATATATATTATTATATTGAACATATATCAACATATAACAATATATATTAGTTTGTATATTATTATTTTATTGTAACTTATATATATAAATATATAACAACATATAACACTTTGTATTCTTATATTTTTTCTTTAAAAAATGTGTTATATGATAATATATGTTATATATATCAATATATAACACTTTGTATTTTTATATTTTTTTTTCTTTAAATTATCGATATTTACTGATAATTGTTACACATATCAATATATAATAGCATATAATATCTTGTATTCTTATATTTCTTCTTTAAATCAATATATAATAGCATAAAATACCATGTACTCTTATATTTCTTCTTTAAATCATGTGATATATGCTGATATATATTACATATATCAACATATATTGATTTAATACTGATATTTCTTTTACAAACTAACTAATATATGTTATTATATGTAATATATATACATATAATAGCATATAATACTTTGTATTTTTATATTTCTTCTCTAAATCATATGATATATGTTGATATATGTTACATATATCAATATATAACAATATATAATATTTTTGTATTCTCATATTTTTTTTCTCTAAATCATTTAATATATGTTGATATATGTTATATATATTAATATATAATAGCATATAACATATTGTATTCTTATATTTCTTCTTTAAATCATATGATATATGTTGATATATATTACATATATCATCATATATTAGTTGTATACTAATATTTTTTTACAAATTAACTATTATTTGTTGTTATATGTAACATATATGAACATATAACATCATATATTTATTTATTTATTAATCAAAAATAAGAAAATTCGTTAAAGAAAATAAAAGATACAAAAACCATCCATAAGGAGGAGTTCTTTAGAATGATATTTTATTGCAAATCAACTTATAAATGTTGTTATATGTAATATATATGAACATATAATAATATATATCAATTGTATACTGATATTTTTTTACAGATTAACTAATATATATTTTTATACATAATATATCAGTTGTACAATAATTTTTCTTTTGCAAATCAACTAAGATATATTGTTATATGTAATATTTATTAACATATATTTGCATATCAATATTTTTTTTATTGTAAATTAACTGATATATATTATTATATATAACATATATGAATATATAATAACATATATTAGTTTTATGCTAATATTTATTTGCTAATCAATTATTTTAAATATTTTTTTTATAATATATGTTAAAATTAATTTTAAAAATATAAATTAAATAAGATATATTAACATAAATAAAAATAAAAATTTTATTTTCAAAATAAGAGTATATGTGGATATATATAAATATTTATTACATATAAATAGAAACTTAATATAAATATTTTTAGTTTAATATTTTAAAAAATTTATTTTAAAATTAAAAGATAAAAAAAGAAAAAAAAAACAAACGGCTACAATTTTTTTTAAACAATGGTCATTTGTAAAGAAAGTGGCAAAAAGCCAACAAAGGCTAAGTTTTCATAAATTTATAAAAAAAAAAGTGCATCCATATGTTTATAAATTTTTTTTTTCTACCGTATATTTGAAAAATAATTTTCTTTTTTGGATTATTTTTGGAAATGTCACATTCATATATATATATATATATATGTATATATATATATATATGTTAAAGCACTTTTTACAAAAATAACTTAAAACAAAAGTTGTTTTTTCAATTTTATGTACCATCTTTTTCTAATTTTACGGTAATATAGTTTTTAAATTGCAAAAGTATAACAATAAAATGGGACCACATATTTTTTTAATAGAGATTGAACCAGTGTTTTAAATATAGTTTTTAAATTTGTAAAAATATAATAAAAAATGGGACCATATTTTTTCTTCATTTGCAACTGGACATGTGTTTTTTTTTTCCTTCAATATACATAAGTGCTACTTATAATTGGCCATTGGCCACTATTTAAAAAAAATAGTGGCCATTTTTTTTCTTTTTTTTTCTTTTAAATTTAAAACAAATTATTTAAAATATTAAATTAAAATGTTTATATTAAATTTCTACTTATATAATAAATACCCATATATATTCCATTTTGATAATAAAGTTTGCATTTTATTTATATTAATATATTTTATTTAATTTATATTTTTTAATATAATTTTAACATATATTATAAAAAATGTTTAAAATAATTTTTTAATATATAACATAATTCACATATTAGTTATTATATTGCATTACAAAATAAAAAATATATACATGTTGTTATTTTAATATATGAAGACATATTTAGAATGTAACTATATATATCTATTATCTTAAAAAAATAATATCAGTTTGCAGTTATATTTTAGTATTTGTAGGTATATAACAATAATAACTACATATGCCAATTGTCTTTTAAAAAAAGGTCAAAAAACAGTTGTAATATTTTAGTATATGAAGTTAAATATTGTTTTGGATAAAAAATATCACTATACATGTTGTTATATCTTATTATATTTAGATATATACTAACTATAACTATATATATATCTATTATTTAAAAAAAATATCAATATGCAGCTATAATATCTTAATATATGAAGTTATATATAGCATATACCTATATATACTTATTATATATACCTACATATACCGATTGTCTTAGAAAAAGAATATTAATATACAAATATTATATCTTATTTTATTTAGATATATACTAAATATAACTATATATATCTACTATCTTTAAAAAAATGTCAATATGTCATTGTAATATCTTAGTATATAAAGTTATATGTAACATATGCATACATATGTTATTATTCTTTAATTAAAGTATACATGTCATATACCTACATATACTCAAATATATCCTATTATTATTTAGTTATTTTTTTAATTATTGATATACCCACATATATTATATGTTGAATTATTATTATTATTATTATTATTATTCTATACAAAAATGCATGTTTCTCTGACACAATTATGTGTAGTAATTAATTAGGATATGAAAATGAGATATAAATTTATTTGATCTCACCTATAAATATAGATAACAGACAAAATTAACTTTCAAAATTATATTTTGATTAACACGGGTCATTTGAATATGCATTTCTTGGTAAAAATAGTAATATTTCTACTGTTAATAAGTATTAATAAGCATTTGCGGAGGTTTGGTGAAAGGAAAAACATAGTGAATGGGACAAACAATTTGAGTCCAAACACAAACCTGAGAGGTAACTACAAACCAAGAGATGATGATTTTGGTGAAAAACTACTTCATTACAAAGGCTACTTTTCTTCACATTTGGTCCAAATATTGAAGGAAGTACATAAATCAAGATTATGGCTAAAAAAAGTGTTTAGAAAAATATAAATATTACAACTGTACAATGGCCACAACAAACATAAATCAAGATTCCTTAATCATCATCATCTTCGAAAGCAAATAAATTGAAATTAATCCATCCATATATAATATAAATTTTTAAATAGTGATTTGTTTTCTATCTAATAAGTAAATAAATGATGAAAAATTGAAAAATTATAAAAATTATTTCTTTGGAGCATTTTATCAAACATGCGGAATATGTTATATTTGAAAAATAAAAAAAAATCTCAATAACAACATTTAAAGCTTAAAAATGTAAATATAAATAAAAATCAAAAGAAAAATAAAAAAATAAAAATCAACATTAAACAACCTGTAAAATAATCAAATTGAATTTTTATTCATTCTTTGATAAGTTGATTTTTTCAATTGTATTATCAATCCATTCATAATAATAAAATTATTTTGTTCACTTCTCACCATTGCTACTTATCTTATTTTTCAAATCGGGCTTCTCTTCTCTTCTTATGAAATTATATTTTAATAATAATAGTTATCCTATTGGTTGCTTAAATCACCAATATAAGCCAGCCAGTTATGGCTGGTGTAGTCAATGCAGTAGTTAAAAAGTTGGGGAAGCTCGAATCTAATAAATATGGAGTTGAAGATAAAAATATAGTACAAAGTAAAAATTAAAAAAAAGCGAGAAAAAATATATAAAGCAAGAGGAAGAGGAAGAAGAGGAACACCTTAATTTTGAAAACTAAAAGTGAAAAAAAAAAGTAAAATTGAAAAAAGGAAAAATGAGAATTGAAAAAAAAAATTAGATGCAGAATAATTGAAGATAAAATTTAAACTCATGAGAATTACCTATGTTAATTGAAGATAATTACCTATGTTAAACTCATGAGAATTGGGCTACTTGTTGGCCCAAAGGACCTGAAAATGGTCCAACAATGAGGCCCATGCTCACCATGTACGCAATCGGCAATTTATTTAATTTTTATTTATTTCTCACCGTTTTTTGCTTTCTACCTGACGTTCAATGACCAACTGTAATTCTTTGTTTTGAATTTTGCATGAAGAAAAGGTATTTGGCGTGAATTGTAGATTGAAAAACTTAACAATTTTGATAGATTTTTTTTTTTCTGCTTTGGAACCGTTATAGATGGCGGATTCCAAAGCAAATTCGGGAATTTCAGAGGAAACATCGCCTGATTCATTGAAGAATACGCCATGGAATATTGCACGATTAGAAGATGTAATTGAGCATTCTAAAGGCCGTGAGAAGTACCTTGCACAGACTACAAGTCCTTCTGATGGAAGCGATGTGCGTTGGTATTTCTGCAAGGTTCCTTTGGCTGAAAATGGTAGATTTTTTGAATTCTTTATTATTCATTTTTTGTAATTTTTTTAAAGTGAATCAAACGCTCATTTTGCTATTACTTCTGGTGTGTTTTTACAGAGTTAGCTGCTTCAATTCCTCACACTGAGATAGTGGGAAAAAGTGATTATTTTCGTTTTGGTATGAGAGACTCTCTTGCAATTGAGGCGTCTTTTTTGCAGGTCTGCATTTTAATTTAATTACATTTTTCTTGCATATTAAACAAATTTCAGCCTGATTATTTAGGCATTCTACTGTTGCAATTTAAATGGAGGAGTGTGATATATGTGGAGCAGTCTATTAATTTACTTATTGTTTTTTTTTTCATAGAGAGAGGAAGAGTTGCTTTCCAGCTGGTGGAGAGAGTATGCAGAATGTAGTGAAGGTCCTAGGGGTCGAGCTGAATCTAGTAAGAAGTCGGAAAGTAAAAAAAGTGGATATTCTCTAGAGGGTGTTATTGCAGCTCAATTATATGAAGTGGAAGAAGAAAGAGTTGGTGTTCCTGTAAAAGGAGGACTCTATGAGGTAATCTTCTTCTTTCTTGTCCTTGTTTTTTGGTTTTTTATTTCTCATTCATTTTCTTTTTCGGTTCTGTCTGATGCTATAATTTGCAATCCTAAAAGTGATCAGTTTGAAAGATAAAATTTTGAAGTAAGAAATTGTTATAGAGGGATATGAGCAGGAAACAAATGATGATTGCTATTTTTGCTCAGCAAATAAATTTAGAAAATAAGGGTAATCTTAGTTTTCGTGACAGCCACAACTAGTGCAAAAGACTTTACTTATAGTTTTGTGATTTAAGGTCATTGCATTTGTTGCATCTTCTTGTATTTTTCCTTTGGTTTGATTATGGTGAGACAATTAGGCATTTGTATTCTTCTATCCTCTTGGTATATATAGTACAATCTTTTTGCTATTCTAGAGAATAGTCTTTCACACATAGACTCCAGAGGTTTTTTGAAGATTGGAATCTTGGGACAAGGAATATGTGGAAGCTTCCTTAGGGTTGTGCATAATGAGGTGGTCTGGATTGATTGGTTAAAGCATAATGCTAGAGTTTTAAGGAGAATTATTTGCTAATGTTACTACTCTCGGAGAAGATAGTCCTTGGTTTCTTTGTGGTACTTATTTTCCTTCTTTCCGTTGTATAATATTCTTCACTTTCAAAATAAGGAAAGAAAATAATTGTGGGTAAAACTCAGCTCTTTAATATACATATGATGGAAATGTTACGAAATACGAAATGCAGTTGATCTAATCTCATTGTTATATCTACTCCATCTTGCATTACATTTGTTTTTTATTTCTTAGAGCTGGAATAGCTAATGTGTTTTTCGTGTGTTGTCACATTGATTCGTTTCCTTCAGTATGTAAATTCAATTTCT
Source organism: Garcia nutans (assembly GCA_947685225.1). Lineage (NCBI taxonomy): Eukaryota > Viridiplantae > Streptophyta > Magnoliopsida > Malpighiales > Euphorbiaceae > Garcia > Garcia nutans. The sequence goes on from CANTUV010000044.1 coordinate 28,076,530, forward strand.
TCTGTACCTTTGCATGTAATGAAGTAATGGCATAAAAGTAGTCTGGTTCTATTGTATTTTCCTTAATTAATGTTCTTATCTTTATGTTACTCATGTTTGCAGTTTCGTGTTCTTAAATTTGGCATGTTATTACATAATTTAATGTAACATTAAAAGCACTGTGATGATATTTTTTAACACTGACTTGTTTTTGTTATGCAGGTAGATCTAGTGAAGAGACATTGTTTTCCTGTTTATTGGAATGGAGAAAATCGGCGTGTTTTAAGGGGTCATTGGTTTGCTCGTAAAGGGGGCCTTGATTGGTTGCCACTTCGTGAAGATGTTGCAGAACAATTGGAGATTGCATATCGTAGCCAGGTTTGCTTATTACATAATAACTTTATTTGACACATTGAATGCGGCCCATTTCTCATTCTCATCAGACAAGTACTTTATCTCTTAGATAAATTTGTATGCTAGAGTTTGAGAAGTGCAGCTGTTTAAAAGCATGCTGGACAAAGCATGATCATCTTAAACTTGCATATTTTAAGTTTTCAGCTCTTGGATTCTTCAATGCTTTTTATGCATAACAGACACATATATATGTTTTATGTTTCTCTCTATTCTTTTATTTTCCAATTATTGTGGAGCTCTATCTTTCCATTTTTTATTTAAGATTTGGACTTGGGCTTTAGGTTTGGCATCGGAGAACGTTTCAACCATCAGGCCTTTTTGCAGCTCGTGTTGATCTGCAAGGATCTACTCCAGTGAGTATATCATACTGTAAAAGGAAAATTTTTCTTTTTAGATCATTATATTCTGGTGCATAATTCAAAACAATATGTGTTGGGCTGTGCCATGCAGGGACTTCATGTGCTTTTTACAGGAGAAGACGATACATGGGAAGCTTGGCTTAATGTTGATGCTTCTGGTTTTTCTAGTGTCATTACCTTAAGTGGAAATGGGATTAAGTTAAGGCGTGGTTATGCACCATCTCACTCGGCAAAACCAACTCAGGTTTCTTTTTAACTTTGTTGTAGCAGAAAATATACTACCATTTGTATTTATTGTTCAGAAAATGAAATTTATAAATGATAGCAAATTGGTTCAAGAGAGCTGCTCTTCGCATTTTCTCTCATGCACATCATTTATATCAAATTTCATATTGATTGTAGTTTCGTAGTTAGCTTTATTATGCTAGAAAGAATGGTTGGAGTCGCTCCCTTTACACAAATTCATGTTCTTGTGTGCAAGGTAAAGAAAAATTCTGTTTGACTTACTTGATTTGTGTCAATGCGATATACTTGTTGAGAATACCATGTATTTCATAAGAGTCTATTTGGTATTTTCGGGAGACCACGATTCTGGATACAAGAAACAACATGCAATCTCTAATTGCTGAAAGCACTGTATATATCATATCAAATATCTATTATGTGGATCCAGCACAATTCAATTGAATTATACATATAGCATATCAAACATGATAATTTCCTTTTCTTGTGCTATTCATTAGCAAATGAAATGGATTCCCTTTTCACTTATTCCCAATTATTCCCACATATAGTGTAATTGTTAGTTCCATTAACTGCCATTTTCTTTATTTAGGATGAGCTTCGACAACAAAAGGAAGAAGAAATGGATGATTATTGTTCACAGGTGTGCACTGTTTGATTTTGCTTGCCGTATTCATTCAAGCTAGTTTCAATATATGACTGGTATGTCATGTATGCATAGATGTTCTCTTACCCCTTGTTTGGTGGTAAATGAAATTGAAATATGAAATTCATTTACAAATGACAGAATCTGGTTTAGTTATGTAATTGTGTTGAATTCTATAAAATTGAATGCATGAGGATAAATTAAATAATTTTGTTCATACCAAAAAATTGCAAATGAATTCCATAAAATTTATGGGATTCATTTATGACCAAGAAAGGCATTAGTGAAACTTTGTAGCTTCTTCATATACATGCATATATGTATATGTATATTTATTTGTATTTGTATTTGTATTTGTATTTGTATTTGTATTTGTATTTGTATTTGTATTTGTATTTGTATATGTATATTGAATTTGTCTATTATTTATTGCCTCTTTACATATAAGTTACAACACACAAGGATAGGGGGAATGACTAGATTGGTTTAGATTTTCTTCAGAAACTCAAAAGATGTTTTTTTGGAAGTCAAAGAATGGTCTTGAGTCTATGTTGATAGGTGCCTTTTTGTATAATCATTGGCTTAATATGGTATTGAGTGATCCATAATTTTTCATTTTAGTCGAGAGATCCATTTGGTGAAAAGAAGGAAGATCATATCAGAAGGTTTTATGCCATTTTGAGTTTGTGCTGCTAATTAACTTTCATCGATAATTCCTATCTCTAGATTTTAGATTGTTCGAACTTCATGATTCCTTATATAGGAGTCTTGATCGTTTCCTAGCAATTGGAATTTCTATTGATGCTTTGTACCTTTCTTTTAAAGCTTAGTGATTCGCAGTCTGTCATGCGTATTGCCACTTCATTTTGCTAATTATTAGTTTCCCTTTTCTTGATTATGATCTTTTGAAGAATGTGGCTCGTAATCTTTTATTTTCTTAGGTTCAAAAATGGGAGCATGATTTTTTTATTTGCACTTAAATTTAATCTTCTTGTTGGCATATATTCATATTGTAGCTTTATCTCTTTGTGTGCGCATGGGTGTTTATCATTTTCTCTGTCCTATAGTTTTGTTAAATTAACAAATTTCTAATTTTGCCTCACATTTTAGTTTCCTCTTTTGGTATTATAATAAATTAGCCATTAACTTCGTAAATTGGATATGGTTTAATTTTGTTTTTTGGTCTAGGTTCCTGTTCGACATCTTGTTTTTATGGTTCATGGTATTGGTCAAAGGTTGGAGAAATCCAATTTGGTTGACGATGTTGGTAATTTCCGCCATATCACAGCAAGTCTTGCTGAACAACACCTTACTGCACATCAACGAGGTTCTCAGCGAGTCCTTTTTATCCCTTGCCAGGTAAACAGAGTACTACCTTACCTTACTTTGTTTTTTTCCCTTTAAACCTCCTTTGAAAGAGAAAAGGTATAGTAGTTTCATGACCAAGCTAGATGATGTTGTCTATGTGTTAAAATTTCCTTTACTGAATTTGAATGCTATTTTTGATGTCTAGACAATTATGCTCTGTACATGAAAGGACCATTTGATAATTTAATTATATCTTGTGCAATATTTTTGAAGGCAGACAATGAACTAAGAAAGAAAATAGAAACTATTTTGTGGGATAAATACTAGTTATCTGTTTGTGCGGTTGTGACTCCCTTTTGAGGAAAATAGGCAAAAAATGGGTTATATTTCACGTAGTTTAGGTGAAGTTGGGCTTTCTTTATGTGCTTGAAAGGAAAGGTACTTATTGCCACAAGTATTTGATGGGGCTGCATATTTGAATTTTCATTTTATCTCTTTCCTTCTGAGAAATTAGAGAAAATTAGCTTGAATATTCCTTCGAGCTCGGTAAATTTATACTATAATAGTGATTTACATAATAGGAAACGAATCTACAACTAACTAGGAAATACAAATACGATACAACTAGATAGGAAAAGAATAAAGTATATTTTAACACTTTCCATCTTCTGTTGTCTCATTAGAAAAGTCAGTGTCTTTCATAATGTTGGCGGGCTATGCAGTTTGTTATTTGCATAATTTAGTTGGATGTTCATAATTGTGCTATCTATTTTTGTGAGCTTCGCATAATAATGTGCACAATTTTCTTTATATTGGAGTAATGCGAGTGAAAAAGAAGAATCCATATAGCTGACCTCAATTAACTTAGGATTAAGGCTTTCTTTTTGTTGTTGTTGTTGTTGCTGTTGGAGGAATACTCAACTCAACTCAACTCAACAAAGTCTTAATCCCAAGTCAATTGAGGTCGGTTATATGAATTTTTCTTTTCCACTCAATACGATTTAAGGTTATCTCTTCTGATAGATATAACATCATAAGATCACTTTGGACCACCTTTGACCAAGTCAGTTTAGGCCTACCTCTGCCTCTCTTAGCTATATCTACTCAAACTTGTTCGGTTTTTCTAACCGGCGCATCGCTAGGTTTTTGTTTCACATGGCCAAACCATCTCAATCTATGCTCTCTTATCTTATCCTCAATAAGTGCTACTCCCACTTTTTATCTAATGCACTCATTATTGATTCTATCCATCCTAGTATGATCACACATCCATCTTATCATTCTCATTTCCGCAACATACATTTTACTCATGTGTTGTCCTTTTACAGCCCAACACTCACTACCATACATCATCGCAGGCCGTATTGCAGTACGGTAAAACTTTTCTTTTAATTTAATTGGCATCTTTCGATCACATAGAACTCCTGTAGCACCCTTCCACTTCATCTAACCACTTTTAATCCAATGATTTACATCATTTTCACAACCCCCATCTTCTTGCTGTTGGAGGAATGTGAGTGATAATTTTTTAATAATCAGTTATGGAATTTCTTGTTGCTGGAAAATTGGTGGGAGTTGCCTGCTTTTGAGAATTTGATTTCTAAAACTAGGCATTGCCAAAATCCTTATTATTTAATATTTGAAAAATTATCAATGAGATTAGGTTCTAGAAAATCCCCTAGGAAATTGTAAATCTTTTTGAGTTTTGACTGTCAGTATTAGGAAGTGTCCTACTCCTGGAAAATTGGGAATTAGAAAACATTAAAAGTTTTTAGCTAATATTAATGCATGTCTGGCTACCTGATCTTGTGGAAAGTACACTAAAGAAATGGGGAGTCCATTCATAATATAATAACTAGGACTTATGTTTGTCTTTGGATGGATAGTTGCAAGTTACTTCTTGGTGTGACTGTGGATTTTTTTTTGCTATATTTGTATGGATATTTTTTTGCATCTTTTTTGCTATATTTGTTGACACTAGCCTGATTCTTCTCAATTTTTTTTCTTCCTATTTGCTTAACCTTACCTTATCCTTGCCTTTGTCCTTTGATTTTGTTTTTATTTGTTTCTCTTGCTTAACAGTTTGCATGCTGAATTGCTACTTTGCCTACTTTTCTATTTCAGTGGAGAAAGGGCTTAAAACTTAGTGGTGAAGCTGCAGTTGAAAAGATTACTTTGGATGGTGTGCGTGGTTTACGTGTCATGCTGAGTGCAACAGTTCATGATGTATTATACTATATGAGCCCCATCTATTGTCAAGATATTATTGACTCAGTATGTACTTCAAAAATATTGCAACCTTATTTCATGGGGTACCATAATTAATGGCTTAAAACATTTATATTGATGCTACAAATTTGTTTGAATCGATGAATAATCATTTACGTTACAGGTATCTATCCAGTTAAACCGGCTATATTCAAAGTTTCTTAAGCGGAATCCTGGTTATGATGGAAAGGTATGTGGCTCATTGAGCCCAGATGTTGCACTTCTTTGCCAAAGCCATGAGTGTTGATTTGCTCTGGATAGTCTTAGAATTTTGCTAATATGTGCATAGGTTTCCATTTATGGTCATTCTCTGGGAAGCGTCCTTTCCTATGACATCCTTTGCCATCAGGAAAATCTTTCCTCTCCATTTCCAATGAATTGGATGTATAAGGAACACACCAGGAGTGATGAATCTTCTTTTGATATGAATAACCAATCTTCTGCATACGATTCTTCAGCCAATCTGGAAAATAACAAATCCAATGTACTAAACAAAGCAACAGGACTAGACAAAGCAATAGAAAAAGAAGATCGTGTTGATGAAGAAATGACAAGTGAACGATCAACTTTAGTTAGTCCTGACGAACACACTTCAGATTCTTGTCCAGTCTCGAATCTTCAAGTATCAGATTTGGAACTACCTGCTACTGCTGTGGAGCAAAGAAGTGATGAGAATGATAACCATGAAATGGATAATGATTCCAGTGACATACTTCCTCAGGAAAAAGATTACTTAGTAGAAGCTTCTGGAGTGAAACTTGAAGACCAAATCAATGGTTTGGAGAAAATGGTAGCAGAAAACTGCAATGATACTGATAATAAGGATAAAGCTATTAAATTGTTAAGAGATGAGGTCTGCATTTTTAGATATTTGATTATTTTCCTGTATATTTAGTTAATACGGGTACATAATGTGTTAAACTTTTTGGGTTATGTTTCAGATCAATTCCCTAAAAGCTAAAATAGCAGAATTGGAATCACAGTGCAATGTTAAAGATATACGTGGTGGATTGCGTCAAGGCAATATCTGATGTTCACATGTTTACTTGCTTCTTGTGTTATATTTGCTCTACTAATGTTGTTCGGTTTTGATATGATAAACAGAAAATACAACCACACTAGAGCAACCCATATCTGAGAAGTTGCAATCTGGGATAGATGAGGCACCAAGGAGTTATACACCTTACATTAAGTACACAAAGCTTGAATTCATGGTATAGATAAACATTTCTTTTTTTTTTCTTTTGAAATTTCCTTTTACTTTGGTGTTGTAGATATAGGTCAAGTGCAGTCACAGGATGGTTGCTCATTTATTACCGCAAGGTAATAGGGTTTTGTAGAGTAGCTTCTCTGCCAAAAAAAAAAAAGAAAGAAAGAAAGAAAAAGGGGCAGAGAGATGGTTGTGTAGTAGAGATGGCTCCACCAACCCTTGCAAAGTGTGGAGCCCTGTGTAGCAGAGATGCCCTTCATGTTGTGATACAATATGGAGTCCCATGTTGTACTAGTTTTACCCAAAATATTTTGTATGTAAAAGAATTTCAAATGCTAATGTATATGTAAAATTTAAAAAGGGCAAACTACAAAAAAATTTATGACTGGTTGAGGCTTCAGCAACCAGCTGGTTTGCTGACGTGGTAGCAAAAATTAAAAAGGAGAAAAAAAGATGAATGATTTTTAGCACTATAGTAACACATTCATAGATAAAGAGATTTTGCTTAACTCTCACCATTTTCATTCTAAAAAGAGACTCTGTAACTATCATTTCCTGTCTTGTTCATGAGTATCTCAGCCTTAGAGGTCTCAAAAGCTCTGGTGCCATGACAAATCGTCCTTTTTGGGACCATGAGTGGCTGTGTTGGTGTTGTAATACTAGAAGACATTGCTGCAGAATTAGAGGAGAGTGCTACCGTTTTTGGAAATCCATTTTCTTTTTCTTCCTCTGAGACCTCCAAGATTGTCATGGAAAGAATCATATCACAGTCGCCGAGTTCAATGAAAAAACAAAGTTAGACAGAGGATAAAGACAAGTTTGAGATTCATATTTTTTTGGTTCTTGGTCTTAAAGCTTTAATTTCTGCTTAGTTTTTGCCTTTTTGCTTTGTCATCTCTCTTTTCCTTGCTACATAATTGATTGGTTTTGTCCTTGTTGGCAGTTAGTAGTCAGCATTAAAAATTATTGGTGGTAGTTAGCAGTTGATAGTTAGTAGTTCCATTAATATAGATAGGCCATAATATGTGTATATATATATATCATTGTATACCTCTTTGAAATGTATGAAGAATTGAAGTTTCTTCAAATGCTCTAAAATCAACTTGATATTAGAGCTTAAAAAACCCATGTTCGGTTTTGTTCTCAAAGGGCAGTAGATTTTTCATTTTAAAACAGGGGCAGTAGAGTTTTTTTATTGGTGGAGTAGGTTCTGACCTTTAACTGTTAGCCGTCAGTGCTCACTGCCCACCTAGGAAGAACAACCATGTCGAGACCAACCTATCACTGAAGACCAATCACTAGAAACAGATGCAAGTGAGCTCACACGCCAATGAAGGCTTCTGAAGTTACTGTTCATGCTCCGGCGAGTGAAAATTGTGAACCTCTTTCCGGTGTCCTTTTTTCGCCGACTCTTCTTCCAATCTCATTTTCGGCCATTTTTGACTGCAACTAGGTAGTTCTTCAATTCCCAGCGCCTGCAAGACAAGCTCCTTGAACAGTTGCTTTGTTCAAAAAAAATCTTAAACACAACAGCTTTGTTAAAAAAAAAAATCTTAAACACATCAACCATTCCCTCAATCTTAAACACAACAACCATTTTCTTCAGCTCAATTCCAAGATTCCTCTGCTGAGGAGGCTGTTGTTAGTCCTCAATACATGATTTGTTATTCAATTTCAAAATCAAATGATCCATTGCAGTAGGTGAACTAATAATAGGAGAAATAAGAGGGATAACAACGTTTCATTAAGATTATATACAAAGAAGCTGGTTTTCAACGTTGTAGGTGGCAGGGCTGACTTCCATCAATAGCGATTGTGGTGAAGTTTATATTCCTTGAGATATCAACCATGCTGCAAATGAAGGTGATTGCAGAAGGTTGAAAAGAGAAATAAAATTTATAGAGAGAGAAATGGAAGTTTTTAGTTAAAATTTTGTGTGAACAAAAATGAAGAGGAGGAGATTAGGGATTTTGAAATTTGATTTGGAGAAGAGAGAGAGAGAGAGAGAGAGAGAGAGAGAGAGATTAAAATGTTGGTTTTGATATATTTGTTAAATAAATTTAACAAATAGTCAGCTCTTCATGCGTGATGTAGGATGTAAGTTCACGTGCAGTGCCATCTCAACACAGAGGGAGCAGTTTGTTATTGAAATCAACAAGTTAAAGAGGTCAAGTGGTTCCTCGAAAACTATAGAGGGTTAAGTGACAAATCGTGCCAAGTTAGAGGGGCCATAAATGTATTAAGCCTTTTTTATTGGTGGAGTAGGTTATGACTTTAACCGTTAGCCGTCAGTGCTCACTGCCCACCTAGGAAGAACAACCACGTCGAGACTGGCCTATCACCGAAGACCAATCACCAGAAACAGATGCATGTGAGCTCACGCGCTGACAAAGGCTTATGGAGTTACTATTCACGGGCCGGCGAGTGAAACGAGTGAACCTCCTTCCGGTGACCTTTTTTTGCCGGCTCTTCTTCCAACCTCATTTTCAGCTATTTTCGTCTCCAGCTAAGAAGTTCTTCAGTTCCCAACGCCTGCAAGACGAGCTCCTTGACCAAGTGGACATGATTGTCCAGACCTTGATAGGTCGTCTCTGTGCTTGAGGAAGCGTTGTGGTGGCCGTTGGTTGCTGTTGCTCACCCAAGCTCCCAGAATTGGTATTTGTGGGTCTTATCCACATCTTACATATTTGTTGCTTGAAAAATCTGGACAATTTCTATATTTCCATAAGAAGTTGGATGTTCTATTGAACTCTCATCGAGCAGTTGGCTTTCCATCAGAATCTTTTAATGAAATTTTACCACATTTTGTTAATATGAGTAGTATTCAAACTCGGTAGGCTCACCATCCACAAACACACTCTTTATAACCAAATTAGTAGCAGAAGAAGAAAACCCACAAAAGACACTAGCTACCAGCCGGCTGAAAATAGTTACCAAACTCTTTTTAGTAATTTTCTTCACTTCTTGGCTCACTGGTTGTGTGCGTGTTGAATTGCTTTGGCAAAAATTCTCTTCCTGTTCTTTCAAGGCTTTCGTTTTTCTTTCAAGACTGGCATTTAAAAAAAATGGCAGAATTGGCCCCAATTTTGTACAAACAGGTAATGTTTTTCTTTCTAAACTTAATATTCGCTCTTGGATTATAGATTCAGGAGCAAACAGACACATGACAGGCTCTTCTAAGGGGTTCCTAACATATTCTTCATGTTCAAAAGGAAATACTGTTCAAACAGCAAATGGGTCTTCTTCTCTCGTATCCGGATCAGGTTCTATTGACTGTACTCCAAACATTAAACTATCATATATTCTTCATGTATGTTATAGAATCTGTATAAATATAGAAAGGAGATTATAGTTGTAATTAGTAGAGATTTTAGTATTAATTATAGGATTAGTTTCCTATTTTTGAGGGATTAGCTTCCTATTCTAGAGAATCTCTTTGTATATAAATATGTGTAGTTTTTTCCCATTCAAAATATAGAAAACCTTCTCAATTGCTCTGAGTTTTACATGGTATCAGAGCCAGAATAAAGATTTCCTGCTGGGAGCAGAGCGGAGGGAGCTGTGTTTTACGGTTGTAATAAAACAGAATTGTTTCTCATCACAGCCCCCACTTTAAGGTAGAACATGTCCAGAGGGCGGCGAGTGAGGTACACGCACCACTGTAGATTTCGGCCAGAGATCACGCGCCGGCACGTGGAGGCGCGTGCGATGGTTACCGGCGGTCGACTTTCCTGTTCCGGCGTCGCATTGGTGGCAGCTGTCTGTCCTGGTGGTCCGTTTTTGCATTTTTCTCGTTTCTGACACGTGAACAGTGATCAGTGCACGTGAACAGTGATCAGGTTCGGTTTTTGTTTCTGTTTGGTTGTGTTTTTGGACTTCTTAGTGTTATTTTCTCAGTGTTAAATGGGGGACAGTAGTGAAAAGAAGGTTGTAACTGAGGTTATGTTTGGTTCGTCAAGAATTACTGATAGAAAGTTAACCGGAAATCATAATTATGCCCAATGGAAAAGAATTTTTCGTAGATTTGTGAATAGTGCTTATTTAGAGGACCATTTAACTGGTCACCCTCCCTCAAACCCTGAGGCTAGGAAGAAATGGGTAAAAGAGGATGATAAATTGTTTAATCAAATTCAAAATACTTTAGACCCATCGGTTGACGATGTTGTGACCCACTGCGAGTCTGTTAGAGAATTATGGGAGTATCTTGAATTTATGTTTGCTTCTAAAGAAGATATGTCCTATGTGCATAACCTGCTTTTCAAACTCTATCGACCGGATAAAAAAGGCCGCTCTCTTAAACAGTATTATGCAGAATTCAAAAATGCTGTTGAAGAAGAGCGATCTATCTTTCCTATTGTTGCCGATGTAAAGAAAATGCAAGAATAGAAAAAACTTGTGCAAGTGCAGTGTTTCCTAGCAGGGTTAGGGCCTGAATATAGTGTGGCTCACACTCAGTTGTTAACTAGTGGGGGGACACTTCCTTCACTTACAGAAGTGTATGCTCGGTTACTTCGGGTTTCTAAAGATGAAGATATGGTGATTGATAGTGGATCGGGTGATACAGTAGCTCTAGTAAGTAATGCTAATCAGGGAGGCAAAACCGGAAGTGGAGGTAGTAGCACAATCCGAATATGTCACTATTGTAAAGAAGAGGGGCATATTAAGAAGAATTGCTGGAAATTACATGGCAAACCTCCCAAGTACTCGAGCCCAAGAAAGTATGCTAACATGGCCACACAAAAGGGCATTTTACCACATCCTCAGTCCTCTTCTCCTTCTATCACCATTTCAGTTGATGAATATGCCCGATTAACTAGTGCCCAACAACAGATTTCAGGTGTTTCTGAACAACCATCAGTATCTGCACTGGCTAATACGGGTATTCATGCTGCTTGTCTTTCCACCTCATCTCGTAATTGGATTGTTGACTCAGGTGCCACTGATCATATGACTGGAGACACAGGTATCCTTTCTTCTTTTAAATCTTCTGCCAACTTACCTCCTGTTACTTTAGCAAATGGGTCTAAAGCTTCAGTTATTGGGCATGGGACAGCATACCCAGCCAAAACTCTTCCGTTGTCATCTGTCTTATGCTTATCTCAATTTCCTTTTAATTTGTTATCTGTTAGCCAGCTCACAAAAAGCCTTAACTGTTGTGTTATTTTCTATCCTACTTATTATCTTTTTCAGGATCTTGGGACGAAGCAGATTATTGGTAAAGGGTGTTTAGTGGATGGGCTATACACTCTTGAATCAAATTCGCAACTTGTGCCTCGGTCAATTGCGTGTGCAAGTTCTACTTCTCTACAGCTTCATTGTCAACTTGGTCATCCACCTCTTCCTGTTCTACATAAATTATGTCCTAGTCTTAAACAAGAGTCTACATTAGAATGTGAAGCTTGTTAGTATGCTAAACATCATAGGGTGTCTTATTCTCCTAGAATAAATAAACGTGTTGAGTCTCCTTTTTATTAAGTGCATTCTGATATTTGGGGTCCTTGTCCTGTTTTGTCTAAATCAAATTTTCGTTATTTTGTAACATTTGTTGATGATTATTCTCGTGCAACTTGGCTTTATCCTATGAAATCTCGTTCAGACTTATTTTCAATATTTTGTGCTTTTCATGCTGAAATTAAAACACAGTTTAATAAACCTATTTGTCTTTTGAGAAGCGACAATGCAAAAGAATATCTTTCTAGCACATTTTCATCTTACCTCTCACAACATGGCATAATTCACCAAACCTCTTGTATTGTTACTCCTCAACAAAACGGTGTGGCTGAACGAAAGAATCGTCATTTATTAGAAGTTGCTCGAGCATTAATGTTTCATATGCAGGTTCCAAAAACATGTTGGGCTGATGCAGTTTCCACTGCCTGTTTCCTCATTAATCGCATGCCTTCTTCTGTTCTTCATGGTCAAGTCCCTTATTCTCTCCTCTTTCCGTCAAAAGCTTTATTTCCTCTTCCTCCTCGAGTGTTTGGGTGCACTTGTTTTGTTCAATACATGCGACCACAGGTATCCAAACTTGATCCCAAATCTCTTAAATGTGTCTTTTTGGGGTACTCTCGACAACAAAAAGGGTATCGATGTTATTCTCCTTCTTTAGGTCGTTACTTGGTGTCTGCAGATGTTACTTTCTTTGAGAACAATCCTTTCTTCAGTTCCGCTGCATCTTCTCTTCCCGCGTCTCTTCAAACTAATTTTATGGATGAGTTTCTTGTTTATACTGTCAGTGAACAGGTACAACCCCCTCCTCGGCCTGTTGTTCGTCATGTCTACTTACGACGTGTGGCGCATGCAATTGAGGCACCTTCTCTTGACTCAGGCACTAGTATTGCACCCACTGCTTCGTCTCCAGATCTGGTGCCTGTCTCTGACCCAAGCCTTGATCAACCAATTGCTCTTCGCAAAGGTAAACGCACATGCACTTATTCCATTTCGGCCTATGTTTCTTATGATACTTTATCTTCTTCTTCTAAGTCCTTTGTAGCATCTTTAGACTCTATTGTTATTCCTAAGTCCATATTTGAAGCATTAGCTCATCATGGTTGGCAAAAGGCAATGAAAGAAGAAATGATGGCACTTGAGTATAATCATACTTGGGATCTGGTTACATTACCTTCAGGAAAGAAAACTATTGGTTGTAAATGGGTCTACACAGTTAAGATGAATCCAGATGGTTCGGTTGCACGACTAAAAACTCGTTTGGTTGCAAAGGGGTATGCTCAATCTTATGGTATTGACTATTCTGAGACATTCTCTCTAGTTGCTAAGCTCTCATCTGTTTGACTTTTTATCTCACTGGCTGCCACTTATGATTGGGATCTCCATCAACTAGATGTGAAAAATGCCTTCTTACACGGTGATTTGTGTGAAGAAGTGTTCATGGAACCACCACCTAGATTTGTCGCTCAGGGGGAGTCCGACAAGGTATGTAAGTTACGGAAATCCTTATATGGTCTGAAACAGTCTCCACGTGCATGGTTTGAGAGATTTAGTTTTGCTATGATTGAATTTGGATTACGAAGAAGTGCATATGATCATTCTGTATTTTTCACATCATGTAGCTCAGGGTACATTTTGCTAGTTGTGTATGTTGATGATATTGTGATTACTGGAAGTGATAAGATGGGAATTTCAAAATTAAAAGCGTTTCTCGGTACTTGTTTTCAAACCAAGGATCTAGGACCATTAAAGTATTTCTTGGGGATCGAGGTTTTTCGTAGACGGAAGGGAATCTTTTTTACTCAGAGGAAATATTGTCTCGATCTACTGAATGATGCAAGAATGATTGGAGCAAAGATTCATGATGCAACAATGATACCAAATGTGAAGTTGAAACCTGAAGATGGAGATCTACTTGAAAATCCTGAAAAGTATAGAAGAATTGTTGGGAAATTGAATTATCTTACGATCACTCGTCCTGACATTGCATTTCCAGTGAGTGTGGTAAGTCAGTTTGTATCATCTCCCAGAACTTCACATTGGGATGCTTTGACTCATATTCTGAGATATTTGAAAGGAGCACCTGGACGTGGAATCTTGTATCAAAATCATGGTCATCATAGGGTAGAGAGGTTTACAGATGCTGATTATGCGGGTGATCTCACAGATAGGCGATCCACGACTGGTTACTGTGTGTTTGTTGGAGGCAATCTCGTGTCTTGGAAAAGTAAGAAGCATACAGTGGTTTCACGTTCAAGTGCAGAATCTGAATACAGGGCTATGGCACAAACAACCTGTGAACTTGTATGGCTACGACACTTGCTTGAAGAAATTGGATTTTCTCAAACAAAACCAATGACATTATGGTGTGACAATGAGGCAGCTATTTACATTGCCACTAATCCTGTATATCACGAACGAACCAAACATATTGAAGTTGACTGTCACTTCACCCGAGAAAAGCTAGAAGATGGTACAATCTAAACTCAACATGTTAAAACCGGAAGTCAACTGGCGGATGTATTCACTAAAGCCTTACCGGGAAATCGGGTCAACTACATTTGTACCAAGCTGGGCATGATCAATATCTATGCTCCAGCTTGCGGGGGAGTGTTATAGAATCTGTATAAATATAGAAAGGAGATTATAGTTGTAATTAGTAGAGATTTTAGTATTAATTATAGGATTAGTTTCCTATTCTAGAGGGATTAGCTTCCTATTCTAGAGAATCTCTTTGTATATAAATATGTGTAGTTTTTTCCCATTCAAAATATAGAAAACCTTCTCAATTGCTCTGAGTTTTACAATGTACTTTGTTTTCCTGTTAATCTTTTTTCTGTCAGTTCCCTTACCAAAGTTCTTAATTGTGAAGTTGAATTTGTTTCAGACCATTGTGTTTTTCAGGATTTGAAAATAGGGAAAATAATTGGCAATAGTAGACTGCAAGATGGTTTATACATTTTGGATGAAAGTCAAAACTATATTTTTGGTACTAATCAAGCCTTTATTGGTAAAAATAAGGACATAAAACAAGAATTGCATAGACGATTAGGACATCCATCATTCTTTGTTTAGAAAAGAAATATCCTAGCTTGTTTAAAGGGATTTCATTTGATTCTTTGTTTTGTGATGCCTGTGAATATACTAAGCATACAAAGAATTCCTATCCTTTGAGTAATAATAGGAGTACAATTCCTTTTATGACTATTCATTCTGATGTTTGGGGTCCCACTTAGAATACTTTATTGTTTGATCATAGATGGTTTGTTACTTTTATTGATTGTTGTACTAGGATAACTTGAATATATTTATTGAAAGCAAAAAGTGAAGTGTTTTCTTGCTTTCATTCTTTTCACAAAATGATCAGTACACAATTTGATGCTAAGATTAAAATTTTAAGGACGGATAATGGTAAAAAATACATGTATAGTAGCTTTCATGCCTATCTAGAGTCTAATGTAATAATACATCAAACTAGTTGTGCTTATATTATTGCCCAAAATGGGATTGCTGAAAGAAAAAATTGGTACATATTAGAAGTTGCTCGATCTCTCAGGTTCACCATGAGCCTACCCAGACCATATTGGGGAGATGCAAGTCCTAACAACTACTTATCTTATCAATAGGATGCCTCTTAGAACCCTTAATTTTAAGAGTCCTCTAGAAGTTCTGTAAGGTAAAAATTTTTTTACTGTCCCTCCAAAGGTATTTGGGTGTGTTTGTTTTGTGCATACTCAGAATACTGAAAAATTAGATCTTAGGGCTCTTAAATGTGTGTTTGTTGGCTACTCTCCAACTCAAAAGGGATATAATTGTTATCATCCTCCATCATCTAAGAAATATTTTGTTAGTATGGATGTTACTTTTAGAGAATATGTGCCTTACTTTGCTTCTCCTCTATCTCCTCTTCAGGGGAAGAATGAGAAAGAAGAGGAGATTTCTAATTTGGCAATTCTTGATATTGATAATTCTATTTTGGAAAAGGATCTTGTTAATCCTACTCAGGGGGAGAGTCCTGATAATCTCATTCAGGGGGAGAGTCTTGTTAATCTCATTCAGCGAGAGTGTCTTGTTGAAGGGGAGGAGAGTTTGGTTCAAAAAGAAAATGTTGGGCGTTAGGATAGATACTTCCACATCCTAAAAACTCTTTTGACTCTAGTGAGTCCTCTTAACTTTTTGATTCTTTTGATGATTTGGATAAGCTCATTGCCCATGGGAAATGAGTTAGGTATTGTACTAAACATCTCATATCTAATTTTGTTTCATATAACTTATTGTCTCCCTCCTATAGAGCTTTTGTCTTGTCTATTTCTTTTGTGTCTATTTCATAGGAGTGGAGAGAGGCTATTTGTGATTTCAAGTGGAAGGAAGCAATGACTGAAGAAATAAAAGTCCTCAGGAGAAATGAAACTTGGGAACTTGTCACCTCTCCCTCGGAAAAGAAATTGGTTGGCTGCAAGTGGGTGTTTATTGTAAAACATAAGGATGATGGTTCAATTAAAAGATATAAAGCTAGACTTGTAGCTAAGGGTTTCACTCAGACCTATGGAGTAGATTATTAGGAAACATTTGCTCCGGTTGCTAAAATGAATACCATCAAAATATTATTGACTTGTGCAGCTAATCTTGATTGGGACAAACAACAATTTGATGTAAAAAATTCTTTCCTTCATGGGGATATGGAAGAAGAAGTGTACATGGAGATTCCTCCGGGTTTTGAGAGCAAAGAGACATAAGGGAAGGTATGCAGACTAAAATAGGCTTTGTATGGGTTAAAAGAGTCTCCTAAAGCTTGGTTTGACAGATTTAGTAAGGCTACGGTCTCCTTTGGGTATCAACAGAGTAATATTGATTATACTTTGTTTATTAAATACTCTAAGGGTAAGATCACTCTACTCATTGTCTATGTTGATGATATTGTGGTAACCGGATATGATAGGGAAGAATTAGCTAGACTAAGGCAGCTCTTAGCCCAGGAATTTGAGATCAAACATCTAGGAAAACTGCCATATTTCCTAGGTATTGAGGTAGCTAGATCAAGAAGGGCAATTTTTATCTTACAAAGGAAATATATCTTGGATCTTCTTCTAGAAACAAATATGTTAGGTTGTAAGCTAGCATATTCTTCTATAGAAAGTAATCATAAGCTGCAAGCAGTAGGAACTACAGTTGATATGGAGAAATATCAGAGATTGGTAGGGAGATTGATTTCTTTCTCACACACTAGACCAGACATAGCATATGTGGTTAGTGTGGTCAGCCAATATATGCATGATCCTCGTGAGCCCCATTTACAAGCAGTTTTCCAGATTCTGAGGTATCTTAAGTCTGCTCCTGGAAAAGGACTTTTTTTCTCTAAGCATGGTCACCTTTGAATTGAAGCCTTCACAAATGTAGATTGGGCTAGATCTCTTGATGATAGGAGATTGACTTCTGGCTACTGTATACTTGTAGGTAGAAACTTAGTTACTTGGATGAGTAAAAAGCAGAGTGTGGTTTCTCATCAAGTATAGAAATAGAGTACGGAGCTATGACACAAGATTTTTGTGAACTACTATGGCTGCGAAAGCTGCTAAAGGAATTGAAATTGTTTAGTAAGACAATTTGTCACTGTTATGTGACAATAAGACTGCCATCAGCATAACTCATAATCCAGTTCAACATGATCGCACAAAACACATTGAAATATATCGGCACTTCATAAAAGAGAAATTAGTTGATGGTTTTATAAGTCTATTTCATGTGTCATCAGATAAACAACTGGCTGATGTTTTTATTAAATGACTCAACAATAGAAACTTTCACTTTTTAATTTGAAAGTTGAGCATGTGTGATATTTTTGCACCAACTTGAGGGAAAATGTTGGCAGTTAGCAGTTAGCATTAAAAATTATTGGTGGTAGTTAGCAGTTGGTAGTTCCATTAATATAGATAGGCCATAATATGTGTGTATATATATATCATTGTATACCTCTTTGAAATGTATGAAGAATTGAAGTAATTTTTCTTCAAATGCTCTAAAATCAATGGTCCTTTTTTTTAAAAAAAACTTGGTTGTTGACTTCACAGTGCTTTTGGCTCTTTCGGTTTGGGTTCTAGATAATTTCTACAAATTTTGCTTTCATTTTGTGTTTGTTTCTCTTAAAATGTGTTTTAAAGCAAAGATAATGGATTTTTTTCGGAGAAATCAAAGTGATATTGAAACTTGAAGTGAGTCTGCAAAATTTATTTTCAAACCACTTATCTTTTTAGATGAAATCAAACTAGTGTTGTTAAAATGATTTAATACCTGATTTGGTTTTTTTGTTTCTATAATTTGTCCCTTTTTTTTTTAATTTTCTCATTCATTAATCCACAACCTCCATTAAATAACACCCTTATCATTTCTAATGCAGCAGGCATTTTAGGCAACTTTTTTGAGAATGGATAAGCATTACTTGCTGTGTTGATTTTATGATTTTTTTTATTGCTCATTCATCTTTTTTATTTATTTATTTTTATTTTTGATTGCTGCTGATGTCCCGACTGGTCATATGATAGAATTGAAAAACAATCTCAAAGTTTGTTATATCTTTTGTTAAAGTTAAAATGTCATAATAAAATTGAAAAAAAAGGTATGTATATATATATATATATATATATTGTAATTTGCCCTTTGAAAAAAGGAAGTAGATGAGGTTGTAAGTTTTGGATCTTTGTTAAGTTCATATGCAATATCTCATTGGATGGGCATTAATTCAAATGAAACTCTCATTGTTTCAGGTTGACACATTCTTTGCTGTTGGATCACCTCTTGGAGTCTTCCTTTCACTTCGTAATATTCGTATTGGAATTGGTAATACCTGAATTCCTGATACACTTAATGTATTGGTGATTTAGTATTTTTTTGAGAGTTGTGATACTGCATTTAAGGATTTTCTTTTAATCTACGTTTGCTTCTTATGATTTTTGTTAGATCTAATATGAATGTGTAGCGTACTCTTCCATTATGAATTACCTCAATGGAAAATCTTATTTGTCAGAAGACCAAAATAGACAAATATCAACGCTAATTGTTTAGGCCATTATCATCCTTCCCAACTACAGAAAAATGTAATGATCTTATTAATATCATTTCAGATAATGCAATAATCTACTTGTTTACTCGCTTACCTATTTATATTTCTAATCTGGAAATTTCAAAGTGATAGTTATTCAGTGGGTGCATTAATTCTCTATTTTAAGTTATTCATTGAGACACATATGTTTATATCTAAGAATCAAGTTTGTCTTATGCGTTTAATGTCTATTAACAAATGATACTACTAGAAACCTCACAATGCCTTATATAATCAAGAAAGAGATCCATCATTATCTAATTTGCTGAGTGAGAAAAAAATGCTTCTGCTGTAATCTTTTTTTTGTTTCTGCTGCACACTCAAATAATTTTTTATGACGTTTCTTGCTTGAGCTGTAGCATTAATCTTGGCATCATATAAGAATATCCTAAAGTTCAGTTCCTTTTCCTCCCTTTTGTTGTCTATTTCTAGGCAAAGGGAAAGACTATTGGGCGGAGGAAAACATTAGTGAAGAGATGCCAGCTTGCAGGCAAATGTTCAACATTTTTCACCCATTTGATCCTGTTGCATATAGGTTTGCTTTCTCCTGTTAAGATTAAATTGTTAAAAACTTTTAATTTGATAACATCTCACCTAAGCTAGGATCTTGACCCATTTGATTTTGATGTATTAAGGTTGTTATTTTGGATTTTGGTACAGATTAGAGCCACTTGTCTGTAAAGAATACATCACCAAACGTCCAGTTATTATTCCTTATCACAGAGGCGGAAAAAGGTTGCACATTGGGTTTCAGGTAAGGCTCTTTGATGTTGTGTGGTTTAAATGGCCTTTTCTCCTGTCTGGCTATCTCTATTATTTTTCTTTCTCAATGTTCATGCTTTGTTATGCAGGAATTTAGAGAAGATTTAGCTGCTCGTTCTCAGGCAATGATGGATCACTTGAATTTTGTAAAGGTGACTTCGTCAGACTTCACTTAATAGTTTTAATTATTTGAATTTTTTATACGAATCAGCCAAAATTTGTACATTGTTTTGTCCTTCCGTGTACTGGAGTTATGGTGTCAATTATATTTCTAGATTGGGATAAGCATTTTAATATACTTATGCTCTCTAAGAAATGATACATAAATCCAGTCAGTTTATTAATCCTTGCTGGATTCTTTGATCAACTTGGTTTAAGTAGATGCATGAGTTCATGTTTCACAAGGAACTGAGATAGCAAAGCCTTTGCACTTAGATTTTATTTTATTTCATCTTTCATGTATTTGAATTATTGCAAGTTCTAAGCTCTTTGCACTTACAGGTTAAAGTGCTTACAGTTTGCCAATCAAGGAACATGGATGGCCTTGAAGGTAAAAGAAATTCTCATCCAGTGTGGTTGTCTTTTTTCTTTTCTTCTGAAATTTCACTCTCACTATCTACCTTTTGTTTTCTGCTTGTTATCCACTCTAGCATCCCCCCTAAAATGAGAAAAATATATTATGTTTCAGAGGGAGCAGAAAACATCCAAGAAAAAGTAGAGAAGACGTATGGCTCTTTAATGATGGAGACATTAACTGGAAGTCAAGAAGGGCGAATTGATCACATGCTTCAAGTATGTTGTATATTACATGGCATTGTTCAAATCTGCAATTTTGTTTCCCATCCATTATTTGTTTGTTGGGTGTGTGTGTATTTTAGATATGTATGCTTCCTACAAACGGTTGATACATAATTTTGTGTTGGGCTGTTTGCAGTTGCATTTGAGTGCTGGTCAGTGAGATGCATATATCTTCTCAGAAACATAGGATTTAACTTGCTTATATTTTCTGATATATACCGTTGTTGATCTTTCTCCTAGAATGTAGTCATAACTAGAATGTCTTCTCTTTACTAAATCCCAAAACACAAAATTAGAAACAAAGGAGTCATAACTAGAATGTCTTCTCTTTACTAAATCCCAAAACACAAAATTAGAAACAAAGGGGAGGCAGTGAGTTTCGAGGGCATTTAGAATTCAACATACCTATGTTGAATCACTTTCCTTGAAAGCAGATTTCAGAGTTAGTAATTCTAGAAATATAACATTATCATGTTTGGTTTTGAATAAAATTTTCTTTGAAATACAAGATGATATGTGACTTAAAAAAATAACAAAATCACCATAACACCATTAATATATATATATATATATATATATATATATAATTTATTTACTCAATCTAGAATCACATCATAAATATATAAATAGTAATGCAGGTAAATTTGTTATGAAATTATAACCAGTTTACGATGAACTAGTTAGATGTTATTTAAACCTAATTAACACGTGGCACACTAATCGTCCAAAATATTTTATCTACAAAAAAAAATTCCAAAATATTATATTGTTCATATTCTTGTATGCAATGATGTGTAGAAGCAATAGTTGTTTAAATATTATTATAATTTAGGACATTGATGTTAATATATGTTTTTTGATATTTCATTCCCATGGTAGTTTTTACTTTCCTACCACTTGGAGACTCCACATAGTCAGGAGCTTTGCTTTTCTAGACCTGTGACATTCGTGCATGAAACAAACATGGCTCCTAGACATATGACAATCACAAGTCACTTTCCCTTGTGATTCTGGCAACCCTTCTATTTTTTGTCATGCTGTGGAGAGGGATACTATTTCCCTTGTAGTGACCTTCATCAATGCTCTCTTCTTGTGTGTATGACCTTTAATTTGGGCCATTATCACTGGATACCTTGTAGGACTGCTTACTAGTGTTTCTTTTTCTTCTCAAAAGTATCTATGTTTTTTGACATTCACCCTTTAGTAGGTTTAAAGATGCTTTAGCTGATAATGCGATAGGTAAGAACCCATTGATGGAATATACATGGCTGAATCTCCAGCAACTCTGAATTGCTACCGTAAATTTGAAATGAATTTTATGGATTTTTAGCATTGTTATTTCTGGTCTCTGAAGCCATGTAGCAAGAGCTGTGCTTTACTTGTTGGTGCTTGTAATAATTCCACCTGATTTAGCAGGAGGAATGGCAAATTCATCTATATAGAAGGTTAGGCTTAGTTGACTGAGTTGAGCTGCTACCTGCCAATTTACTGAGTTGAAGAAGTTGGTAAGGGCACCAATTCTAGTTGGATAATTGCAGCAAATGATAGAATGAACCAAGAATTGAGCATGTACCCTAATTGTGCACATTTTTACAGGGACTTGGGGCAATCACTGGGGTTTTAAATGATTGTATTTTTTTCTTTTGCAATATCATGGTCTTGATAATATCAAACTGAATCAATTGCCACTGCAGGTATTTTTCTTTTCTGAAAAAAAAGGAAGAGAACAGAACACTCTATTCAGTAATAAAATAATTTAGCTAAATATGTATTATAATCTTTCCAGTCCAAGAAATTGCTAATAAGCATCACAATCTTGTAGATCTAACAATTTATACTTGCTTAAAAATAATAGCTAAACAAAACTAAAAAAGGACTCTTAAGACTTTATTTTGCAGAGTATTCCATATTTGTGCAAATTATTCAGAAATGAAGTGAAATAGAAGCATCTTGATGCCAAATAAGAACTAAAAGAGATTATTAGTTTTGGGAGATATATGAGAAATGGGTTCAGATGGCTGAAAAGCCACATTTTTCAGCTTTTATAGCAGAAATGGCGGCTATACTAGTGCTGTATTTCTTTTTACAGGGCGATAAGGGCTGGTGCACTTGTGAGTAGAACCCATATTACCCCTTTAATCTTCGTGATATATGAGCTGATGTTTGAAACCCTGGTGCTAAAACAGTCGAGTGTCTGACAATTCAGAGTCAATTCCATGATACTAATGCCTAATAGGTTTTTTTGCTTGATTTTTCCTTGGAGAGGTATCATACAGTTGCACTCAGTGCTGGTTGCCTTAATCTATAGAAGATATTTAAATTCTGAATATCATGAACTGTAATCTGGTTAAACTGTTCTGGCTTTAATGTTATCTTTTTTGTTAACTTTGCAGGATAAGACATTTGAACATCCATATCTACAAGCCATTGGATCACATACGTAAGTGCTCTACATTGTTACGAACTTTATTAGACACAATCCGAGTTTTATCCATTTGGTTTTATTGGGGAAATTAGGGAAATCAGGAATCTTCTTGTTTTTTCATGCATGTTTTAGACATACTAAATGCAGGACATATCATAATATACGTAGGAAATGAAAAATCTCAAGTTACTGTTATTGTATTTAAGAAAAAAGGAAATTTAATGAGTTACTGATATTTAATCTTAATTTCGGTAATTTAGTTCAAAGCACCATGGATTTGGGATGCCTTTCTTTTTCAGATTTGCCTTGGGAATTCTTCTCATTGATAGTTTTCTCTTTGATATTGTACAACTTGGTTGGAGAAATTTGCTTTTTAGTTTTAGCTGTTTCTCATGTTCTTATTTGTAGTTTTCTGCTGAGTTACATGAGAAATCCTTTGTGCTGTATCTTCCCTTTCTCTCCAGAAATTTCTTTTCTGGACAAAATAAATAAATAAAAATAAAAAAGAAGAAAAACACTTCCAGTGTTGCAAGACTGCAACTTTTTAACATTTAAATTAATGCAGTAAAGAAAAAAAAAAGTGCTTTCCTTTGATGATTGGATATTTCCGTGCAGGAACTACTGGAGAGATTATGATACTGCTCTATTCATTTTGAAACACTTGTATAAGGATATACCTGAAGAAGTCAGTGAAGACGACTCAAAAAATGAGAGTAGTTCAACAGGATGGACTGATGAAAGAGAGATTAAAGAGGAGGAACTTCCTTTGACATTCTCCAACAGAATGATGGTTAAAAACTTCTCGAGTAAAGCTAGAAGGTTTATGAGCAAGACTTGAGTCTTATTGCTGTATGCTGGATATAGATGCAACCACAACTCTGCAAAACAGAGTTTGGCCTTTGTGATTATCATTTCACTGATTGCAAACTCCATTAAGGTCTGAATTTTTGTGCAATTCTGAAAAATCTCAGAATGAAGATGATTTAGACACACAGACTGAAGATTTTGAAAGAACTATCAGAAGGGATTCATTTTGCATGTAGAGGTTTGGTATGAGTAGTTTAATGCTTCCCACTCAAGAAAAAAAGGTGCCTTGTTTTATATCACTTTTTTTTTTGGTACGTAAAAAGGAATCCTAGGAAATTGGGAACCACAGAAATACTATATCACAGTGAAATGCAGGTGGCTTGTAATCTGATGTATATATGCTACCAAAAGAATGTACATAAACTGTACACTTGAGAGTTGTATATTACTGATTATAACAATGTCCATTTCACTTGGCAATTATGGGTTTAATTCCTTGATAGCATAGACCATAGTATTAATCAAGCTTTGATGTGGCATGCTGAAATGCTTGTGTTCTATTCATCTCCTATTGATTTTTGGTGACCTTTGTTAAATTTTATTCATGTAGGAAAGTTTTTTTTTTCTTTTTTTTTTTTAACTAAATAGTGATTGACAAGCAGCATTAGACTTGGAAATGATGGATGAATGATTTTAAGAATAGAACATCATATCATTAGACATGATTTGAGCATATCTTTTGTATTGCAAGAGGACATTCCTTTTCAAATTATAAGAGTTTAGGAGTTGAAGAATTCCTAATATTTGGATGTATTAAAGACATGTTTGCAATTCAGGTCTTATAATGATTTCCAAATTTTCACGCACTAACCCATAAGAATATATTTTGATTAATTAAAATCAAAGTATATTT
Organism: Garcia nutans; assembly: GCA_947685225.1. NCBI lineage: Eukaryota > Viridiplantae > Streptophyta > Magnoliopsida > Malpighiales > Euphorbiaceae > Garcia > Garcia nutans. The sequence continues at coordinate 28,101,206 of CANTUV010000044.1, forward strand.
CTTACTTCAGTTTTTAATGCTCTGGTATTAATATTACTTAAAATATTTTCTTTAAGTAATTTTGTATCTTAAGTCTAAAATATTTTAATTGTGTTTTATCAATACACACTCTTATGTCTATTTCTTTTAGTATACCTAATTATACTATATTAGGTATAAATATACGGATTCCGTATAAGTATACAACGTTGAGTAGAGAAAGAAGAAGACAGAAAATGATAAAATATGAAGGTCCTTTTTAGCCGTTAGTAGTGTATATAATTTCTGATGTTTTAATTCCAGATCAAGCTCAACTTGCACGTTTTTTGCTTGCAAGAACTAAAACAGATCATACTTATAAATGAAAATGAGAGATGAAATATAAATTTTAAATTTATTTAAATGAAATAAGAATACAGAATAAAACTTTAAAAATAAAATATAAGTTATAAATATTAATTATAACTACCTTATACAAGAGAATCAATAGGTGAGGAGGTTACAGAACTGGAAGAAGTTATAGGTGAAGGAGGAAAGGGAAGAAGGAAAGTTAAAACTAAGCTTGAGATGTCTCAGTGTCTTTTGGATGAGGGAGAAGTATTTTCTGTATATGATAAGACCTGAATTATTTTCTGTATATGTTTTTAATATATGTTTTTATATGTTTTTAATATAATCTTTTACATTTTGCTTGTTTATTGTTTAATTAATCTGTTTATATCTATATTATTTATGCCTAACTGTTTATTGTTTTATTAATCATTTTAAAATTATTTTATCCCCTGTCAAAGATCATTTCCGTTTTGCTGGTATCAGAGCCATCTTCTTTTAGGGGTGGTAGTAGATAGATATAGAATTGTTTCTATAGTTAAATCTTTGATTTATTCTTCTAAAAGTGGACTTAGTGTTGTCTAGGTATTGGATATGCAGTAAGACCCGTGTTAGCCGATGGACAGGCGTTTAGGGCAGTTAGTCAGTGGTCGCTACCAAAACCAACATTAATAAACTTTAGAATCTATTTTTCAAAAATTTAAGAATGGAACCATTTCTGTGTAAATCTGCTAGTACAACTAAATCAGATAGGTCTGAGTCATCAGAAATTAAAATGATTGTAAATAGAAACGAAGTAATTTTAGAAAACTTTAATAAAACAATTGATAATTGAGTAATACCAAATATAGATAAAGAACATATTTATAAAATACCAAAATTAAACATATTTAAAAATGATTATATAATTGAGGCTGAAGAAAGGGATGTACAGTTAAGTAAACCCTTTGAAAAGATAACTTTACTTTTTGCCGAATCAATAAAGCACCATAAAAGTAAAAAATATAAATATATACATATAGGACTTGTACAAATAGTCATAAAATCTCTAACTAGAGAAGAATTAAATACTAGTATCTTGGCAGTAGTCAGAGACGCTAGATTTGTAAATTTTAATAACTCACTATTAGGAACTATAGAAACCAGTCTGAGTAGTGGACCTATCTCATTTGACTGTTTCCCTGATATAACAATTTCATTAAATGATCCAAATATATTAAAAAGTGTAGTATTAGAAATTAAAACACATAATTATAAAATGCTTGAAGGATCTATTCCTATAGCATTAATGTATAAAATAAAGTATAAAGCAATGGTATCTGCCTTTGCTACAAAGTATATAATGCAACCTAAATTAGGAGAAACTAAATTTTTACAAACAGATTTAAGTAAAGCTAATACAGTAATCCCTAAGACTATTCAGTGGAAAGATATTAGTCTCCCTGATGAATGGGTCTTAGAGGACGATGTTCCTCTTCCTGAACCAAAGACTATAGTAAAACCCAATATAAAACTTAGTAAAATTGAACAGTATAAAGACAGTAAAGTTAAATTAAAATTCAGTAGACATAGTATAAGCAGTAGATATCCAGACTCTTCCTCCTCTGTATCAACAGTAGATATAGGTAGAGCCTCACAGTTACCTTCTGTAATATATGCTTCATATAAAGAAAATGAACTTAAACCTATATTGCAAACAGTAGTAAAGCCTAGGTATTCTACATCAGATATACCTGAATCAAGTAATAAGTTAAAAGGTGTAGACTATAGTACAACAGTACTACATTTATATTATAATCCAACAGAAACAATGAAACCTTTGGAACTAAACCCTAATTATAATCAACCACAGAATATAGAATAGTCTCCTTCTCCGCTTATGTCACTTACAGCTTCTTTTATGACAGAAAATGTAGCAAACATAGAGAATTAAATGTGATTAATAAATAATTTATTTTTAATTACGATAGGTTAAATAAAGAATTAACAGCAATTAAAAATAAAGATAAATTAGAAAACATAATAAAAAAGGTAAAAGATTTAGAATAAGTTAAAGAAGAATATGTTGACTTTATAAAATATTATTAAGTTAATATGAAATTCTTTGATTGGTTTAAAAGAATTTATAGAGGAAAAATTAAAGTAAAAAAATTAATAAATCTAGTAACTATTAGGAATAAAGATACAGAATGGAAAGTAAAAGATAAAATAATACAGAGTGAACATCCACCTAAAACATCAAGTATATTCCTACATGGAGATAGAGAAATAAATATAGCACCATTTAAAACAATATCTGAAGATGATCCTAATAGGAAAATACTATAATAAAATAATTTCAGTAATGCACACCTATTAAGTATAAGACAACAGTTAAACATAATAGATGATACTATTAAAGAAAGTAAAATAGTAAAAATTGAAAAGGAAATTAAAGATAAAAAACTTAAGTCTCGTATTTTTAAACCTTTCGAAGTTTCTAAAACAGGACAAAAAGAAGTTAAATCTAAAGACTCTGATTTTGTAAAAGTAATTAAAGAACAATTAAGTAAAATTGACTCTTCTTCTGGGTCAAAATAGGTAGTTCAAGAAACACCTCAATCTAAAGTATCTAAAACTATAAGTATAGTCACCCAAGAGCAAGAATCAGAATCAGCTGAGGATTCTCAGCCTAAATCTGAAGATATTGAAACCTTTAGTAAAGCTTTAGAACCACAAATAAATCGCATAACATATATTCAATCTATAATACCTAGAATGTCTGCCCCAGACTTAGGTATAACAGACAGACCTAATACATTGACACAGTATAAGTATAATGCCTCTTCAGTATATGAATGGAACATTGATAGCCTATCAGAATACAATATTTTGAGTCTTTTACAACAGATGACAATGGCTGCCAATGCTTATAGAACCCAAACAGATACCTCGAATAAAACTATAGTTGAACTTCTTATAGCTGGTTTTACTGGTCAACTTAAAGGTTGGTGGGATAATCATCTTACTGATGAACAACATTTAGAAATTCTAAATGCTATAAAAACTCATGAAGATGGTATACCTATATTAAATGAATATGGTGATACTATTCAAGATGCAGTGGCAACACTAATCTTGACTATATCACTTAATTTTATAGGTGATCCTACTCACTTAAAGGATAAAAATGCTGAACTACTAAGTAATCTTAGGTATAAGAAACTTAGTGACTTTCAGTTTTATAAAACAACTTTCCTAACTAGGATAATGCTTAGAGAAGATTCTAACTGGGCTTTCTGGAAAGAAAAATTCTTAGCAGGGTTACCCTTTTTTCTAGGAGAGAAAGTTAGAAACCATATAAAACAGGAATATGAAAGCCCTATTCCTTATAACCTATTGACCTATGGACAATTATTTAGTATAGTTCAAAAAAAAGAATTAAAACTTTGTCAAGATATAAAGTTTCAAAAATCATTAAAATATGAAAATGAGAAAAACTAAACAAGAATTAGGTTCTTTCTGTAAACAATTTGATTATAGCATAACACAAAACATAAAGATTGTAATGAACAATGTTCTACTACAAAGTATAAAAAACTGTATAAAAAATATCATAAAAAGAATTATAAGAAAAAATTTGATAAAGATGATTATTATAAGAAACAAAAACCTTATAAACCTTATAAATATAGAAAACCTAGTAGAAAAACATATAAACAAAAAGATAAAAAAAATTTACATCATATAAAGATCTAACATGTTATAAATGTGGAAGAAAAGGTCATATATCAAGATTTTGTAAATTTGATAAAAAATTACAAGAATTAAATTTAGAAGAATCTGTATTAAATAAAATTTATGAATTATATTTAGATTATTCATATTATGAAGAATATTCAGATTCTGAAGAATTAAATCAGATAGATGATATAAGAACAGAATCAAGTTCTGAATATAGTAGTAAATTATTAATTGTATTAACTAAAGAACATAAATCTATATTAGAAGCAATAAAATATATAAGTGATCCTAAAATTTAAGAGAAAATGTTAAAAAAAATTAGAAAATGATAAACCTAAACATTCTATATTACCTAGTACTAGTAAACAAACTTATGATTTAACCACAATACTAAATAAAAATAAAATAGTAAAAAATAAACCAACCATAAATTATTTACAAAAAGAAATTAAAGAAATTAAATTAGAATTAAAAGAATTAAAGAATAAACAAGAAAATGATTCAAAGATAATAAAATCATTACTAAAATCGATTTCTTCTGATGAAGAAGAAGAAGATGTTGAACAGATAATTAGTAAAGAAGAAAATAATGATAATAATGAAATTAGTTTAATTAGTAAAGATAAAATTTCCGATAATTTAATTTTTATGTTGCATGAAATAACATCTAGGAAATATTTAATAAAAGTAAAATTAAAATTTTCAGATAATTATAACATAGAAATTATAGCATTATTTGATACAAGAGCTGATTTGAACTGCATTAAACCTAGTTTAGTACCAAAAAGATTTTGGCAAGAAGCTAAGGAAAGATTATCTGCAGCAAATAAATCTAAATTAAATATATTTGGTAAAGCAGAAGCATCAATAATAGATAAGAACTTAGAAATAAAAAATATATTTATTTTAACCAACATTCATCATATGGTAATCTTAAGAACACCACTTATGAATCTAATTACGCCTTATTCTGTAAATGATGATAGTATAAGTTTTAAAGTAAAAAATCAAAAGATAATTTTTCCATTTTTGGAAAAATAAAAAAAAAGAAATTTAAATCTTTTAAAGGCACACTCAATAAATGAATTACAAATAAATGCACTTATAAAAGCAAAGTCTGAACAACTTTGTAATTTAAAAAATAGATACCATTTACAAAAAATAAATGAACAGTTAAATAATAAATTTATGCAAGATAAAATTAATAAATTAAAATTGCAAATAGAAAAAGATTTATGTGCTGATTTTTTAAATGTATTTTGGAATAGAAAGCAACATATGGTTGACTTACCATATGAAATAAGCTTTGATGAGAAGTCTATTACAACTAAAACTCGGCCCATTTAGATGACGCCTTATTTAATTGAATTTTATAAGAAAGAAATAAATGATTTAGAAAATAAATGATTAATAACTAAATCTAGAAGCCTTTGGTCTTATGCTGCATTTTATGTAAACAAGGCCTCTGAAATAGAAAGAGGAGCACCTAGATTAGTTATAAATTATAAACCTTTGAATAAAGCTTTAAAATGGATTAGGTATCATATTCCAAATAAAAAAGATTTATTAGAAAGATTATATAAAACTAATATATTTAGTAAATTTGATATGAAATCTGAATTTTGGCAAATTCAGATTAATCCTAAAGATAGGTATAAGACTGCATTCACTGTTCCATTTGGACAGTATGAATGGAATGTTATGCCTTTTGGTTTAAAAAATGCACCCTCTGAGTTTAGAGAGTGATGAATGATATATTTAATACATATACTAAATTTTGTATTGTATATATATTGATAATATACTCTACAACTATAGATGAACATTTTAAACACTTAAAAATATTTTTTATGGTAATTAAACATAATGGTTTAGTATTGAGTAAAACTAAGATGTCTCTGTTTCAGACTAAGATTAGGTTCTTAGGACATTATATAGAACAGGAAATTTTAGAACCTATAGAAAGAAACTTAGCCTTTGAGAATAAGTTTCCTGACCAGATAATAAATAAAGCCCAACTTCAAAGATTTTTAGGTTGTCTGAATTATGTTATATAATTCTTTCCCAACCTAAATAGAACTATTAAACCTTTGCCTGATAGATTAAAGAAAAACCCAAGTCCATGGACTGAGGTCCATTCTGGTATAGTTAGACAAGTTAAAGACTTAGTTAAAACCATTCCTTGCTTACATATATCTGATTCATTAGCTTCTAAGATAGTAGAAACTGATGCATCAGATATAGGTTTTGGGGGATTTTAAAATAGGTTAAAGAGGGTAGAGAAACCATAGTTCAGTTTTATTCAAGACATTGGAGTCCAACCCAATTAAACTATTCTACTATAAAGAAAGAAATTTTGAGTATTGTTTTATGCATTTTAAAATTTCAATCTAATTTATTAAATAAAAAATTTTAATTAAGAATTGATTGTAAAAGTGCAAAAGATGTTTTGCAAAAGGATGTTAAAAACCTTGCCTCAAAATAAATTTTTGCTAGATGGCAAGCTATTTTGAGTATATTTGATTTTGATATTGAATTTATTAAAGGAGAAAACAATAGTTTACCTGATTTTCTTACTCGTGAATTCCTTCTCAGGAATCATGGGGAGAAAGAAGAAAATGACCAATAAAGCTAAAGAAACCCTAGAGAGTGATTCTCCTAAAGTCCTATCTGATCATTCAGATAGTATTCTTAAACCTAAACCAATAAAGTCTTGGGCTGATGCTGTCCAATAAGAAGATAAAGAAAATATTAAACTTTGGGTCTTCCAGCTGGCCCAATCACCTGAAGTGATTAAAGCTTTGTTAAAATGAGACATGAACCTCCTCCAGGGGTTCCAGGTAAAGACTCTCTGATCCCTTATTTAAAAAATCAAATTGAGATAGGATAATCTTCTTCTAAAAAAACCCTATCTCAAAATATTTCTAAAACTGAGTTGGATGTTTCAAAATCTTCAACCCAAATTGTTTCATCAAATTTTCCACTAAAACAAAGATCTGTATGGTTTCATAAAAATTCTTATTTTACAGAATTAATTATTGAAAGTGGGTCTGCTCAGCAGAACCTATGGACTATTATTAGTTCTGTTTACCCTAAAGAATGGTTTTTCAAACCAACGGATTTTTCTAAAACTCAAGAGTATTATCTTAATATTCTTGTGGATTCTGGTTTCACTATTTTTAAAGCACAACTATAATCAGCAGGATAAGGCTCTTATTGCATATTCCTCTTTTAAAATTAAGGGAATCCTCCATCCTTCTGATTGGGGAAGACCTTTGCATACTCCTATATAATTTAAAACCCTTCATTCTAAAGATCATTGTTCTTCATATAATTATTGGAATTACATTGATGCTTGGACTAAAGCCTTATTTTTCAAAACCCTGGAAAAACTCACTCATGGCTTATCTATTGTGAGTCCAATATAAAATTAACAAATCTTCCATGCTGGTTTGTTGATTGGTGGCACTATTATGGTAATGACGAAAGATGTCTTCCACAAGAAGTCCTATTAGCTTTCCAGTATTATAAAGCCCATTTAAATCCAACTCCTTATGAGAAGAGATTTCCTCCTCTTCTTCTTTTTTGTATGACTTTTAATATACCATGGGTATACCAATAGTACTTTGATACCTCCTTTCAGTCAGGTACTATGATCCTTGTTGTATTGAGAAAGTTTAAAGTCAAGTGGTGGACTGCCTTTCGCAATTCTACCACAGAGGAAACTGTTAAAAAATGGCTCTTAAAGAGGAACCATGGTGGCATTGATCCAAAGCTATCAGCCTCTTTTGGAGCTCAAAGAGCCCAAAATATAGCCCTTCTTGCAGCTGCTAAGATTGCAGAAGAATATAAAGCCTTAACGGAACAGATAGTTGAATCTCTTCCTTCAACCTCTGAGCCTGTTAAGCCCAGCAGAACCTGCTCTATTGGATCTTCAACTAAAGCCCAATCTAAAAAATCTAAAGCACTACCCAAAAGAAGAAAATCTCTTTCCTCTTCTTCGGATACTTCTTCATCATCCATGATGTCATCCTCTACCGAGACTTCTGACTTGGATTACTGTCCCAGTAATGAAGATGACTACTATGGTATATTGTCCCCCATTAGAGTAAAAAGTAAAGATAAAATAAAAAGAAAAAGAAAAAGAAAAGAAAAAAGAAAAAGAAAAAAGAAAAGAAAAAGAAAAAAAGAAAAAGTAAAGAAAAAGAAAAAGAAATCGCATAACATATAATAAATCTATAATACCTAGAATGTCTGCCCCAGACTTAGGTATAATAGACAGACCTAATACATTGACACGGTATAAGTATAATGCCTCTTCAGTATATGAATGGTTCATCCACAGTTCTCCACAGTAAAGAAAACAGTACCTCCGACAAGGTATTGATAAAACATAGTTCTTCTGACTTTACTGTGGAGAACTGTGGATAAACAGTTTTTCTGACTTTACTATTGGAATACCTCTGGTGAATACTGTTGATGAACAGTATCTTGTCAGTGGACACCGCCTTTATTAACTTTAACAAACTGAATGGAGAAATTAGGTTTATCCTACCTTTAATCAGATGAATTTGAATCAGATTCAACTTCTGATTCGATTTTCTTTTTACTTTTCCTTATTTTTTCTTTCTTTTCTCTTTCTTTTTCTTTATTTCTTATTTCTTTTTCTTTTTCTTTACTTTTACTTTTTTTCTTTTTCTTTACTTTTTTCTTTATCTTTTTTCTTTTCTTTTTATTTTATCTTTACTTTTTACTCTAATGGGGGACAATATATCATAGCAGTCATCTTCATTACTGGGACAGTAATCCGAGTCAGAAGTCTCGGTGGAGGATGACATCATGGATGATGAAGAAGTATCCGAAGAAGAGGAAAGATATTTTCTTCTTCTTGATAGTGCTTTAGATTTTTAGATTGGGCTTTAGTTGAAGATCCAACAAAGCAAGTTCTGCTGGGCTTAACAGGCTCAGAGGTTGAAGGAAGAGATTCAACCATCTATTCCGTTAAGGCTTTATATTCTTCTGCAGTCTTAGCAGCTGCAAGAAGGGCTATATTTTGGGCTCTTTGAGCTCCAAAAGAGGCTGATAGCTTTGGATCAATGCCACCATGGTTCCTCTTTAAGAGCCATTTTTTAACAGTTTCCTCTGTGGTAGAATTACGAAAGGCAGTCCACCACTTGACTTTAGACTTTCTCAATACAACAGGGATTATAGTACCTGACTGAAAGGAGATGTCAAAGTACCATTGGTATACCCATGGTATATTAAAAGTCATACAGAAAAGAAGAAGAGGAGGAAATCTCTTCTCATAAGGAGTTGGATTTAAATGAGCTTTATAATACTGGAAAGCTAATAGGACTTCTTGTGGAAGACATTTTTCATCATTACCACAATAGTGCCACCAATCAACAAACCAGCATGGAAGATTTGTTAATTTTATATTGGACTCACAATAGATAAGCAATGAGTGAATTTTTTCAGGGTTTTGAAAAAACAAAGCTTTAGTCCACGCATCAATGTAATCTCAATAATTATATAAAGAACAATGGTCTTTAGAATGAATGGTTTTAAATTGCACAGGAGTGTGCAAAGGTCTTCCCCAATCAGAAGGATGGAGAATTCCCTTAATTTTAAAAGAAGAATAGACAATAAGAGCCTTATCTTGCTGATTATAGTTGTGCTTTAAAAATAGTGAACCAGAATCCACAAAAATATTAAGATAATACTCTTGAGTTTTAGAAAAATCCATTGGTTTGAAAAACCATTATTTAGGATAAACAGAACTAATAATAGTCCATGGGTTCTGCTGAGCAGGCCCACTTTCAATAATTAATTCTGTAAAATAAGAATTTTTATAAAACCATACAGATCTTTGTTTTAGTGAAAAATTTGATAAAACTTTGAGTTGAAGATTTTGAAACATCCAACTCAGTTTTAGAAATATTTTGAGATAGGATTTTTTTTAGAAGAAGATTCTCCTATCTCAATTTGATTTTTTAAATAAAGGATTAGATAGTCTTTACCTGGAACCCCTAGAGGAGGTTCATGTCCCATTTTTAACAAAACTTTAATCACTTCAGGTGATTGGGCCAGCTGGGAGACCCAAAGCTCAATATTTGCTTTATCTTCTTCTTGGACAGCATCAGCCCAAGACTTTATTGGTTTAGGTTTAAGAATACTATCTGAATGATCAGATAGGGCTTTAGGAGAATCACTCTCTAGGGTTTCTTTAGCTTTATTGGCCATTTTCTTCTTTCTCCCCATGATTCCTCAGAAGGAATTCACGAGTAAGAAAATCAGGTAAACTATTGTTTTCTCCTTTAAATTCAATATCAAAAAATCAAATATACTCAAAATAGCTTGCCATCTAGCAAAAATTTGTCTTGAGACAAGGTTTTTAAAATCCTTTTGCAAAACATCTTTTGCACTTTTACAATCAATTCTTAATAAAAAAAATTTATTCAATAAATCAGATTGAAATTTTGAAATACATAAAACAATACTCAAAATTTCTTTATTTATAGTAGAATAGTTTAATTGGGTTGAACTCCATTGTCCTGAATAAAACTGGACTATGGTTTCTCTACCCTCTTTAACCTGTTTTAAAATCCCACCAAAACCTTTATCTGATGCATCAGTTTCTACTATCTTAGAAGCTAATGGATCAGCTATATGTAAGCAAGGAATGATTTTAACTAAGTCTTTAACTTGTCTAACTATACCAGAATGGACCTCAGTTCATGGACTTGGGTTTTTCTTTAATCTATCATGCAAAAGTTTAATAGTTCTATTTAGGTTGGAAAAGAATTCTATAACATAATTCAGACAACCTAAAAATCTTTGAAGTTGGGCTTTATTTATTATCTGGTCAGGAAACTTATTCCCAAATGCTAAGTTTCTTTATATAGGTTCTAAAATTCCCTGTTCTATATAATGTCCTAAGAACCTAATCTTAGTCTGAAATAGAGACATCTTAGTTTTACTCAATATTAAACCATTATGTTTAATTACCATAAAAAATATTTTTAAGTGTTTAAAATGTTCATCTATAGTTGTAGAGTATATTAATACATCATCAATATATATACAATACAAAATTTAGTATATGAATTAAATATATCATTTATCACTCTCTGAAACTCAGAGGGTGCATTTTTTAAACCAAAAGGCATAACATTTCATTCATACTGTCCAAATGGAACAGTGAATACAGTCTTATACCTATCTTTAGGGTTAATCTGAATTTGCCAAAATCCAGATTTCATATCAAATTTACTAAATATATTAGCTTTATATAATCTTCCTAATAAATCTTTTTTATTTGGAATAGGATACCTAATCTATTTTAAAGCTTTATTCAAAGTTTTATAATTTATTACTAATCTAGGTGCTCCTCTTTCTATTTTCAGAGGCCTTGTTTACATAAAATACAACACAAGACCAAGGGCCTCTAGATTTAGTTATTAATCCTTTATTTTCTAAATTCTTTATTTATTTCTTATAAAATTCAATTAAATCAGGCGCCATCTGAATGGGCCGAGCTTTAGTTGTAATAGACTTCTCATCAAAGCCTATTTCATATGGTAAGTCAAACATATGTTGCTTTTTATTCCAAAATGCATTTGGAATATCAGCACATAAATCTTTTTCTATTTGCAATTTTAATTTATTAATTTTATCTTGTATAAATTTATTATTTAACTGTTCATTTATTTTTGTAAATGGTATCTATTTTTTAAACTACAAAGTTGTTCAGACTTTGCTTTTATAAGTGTATTTATTTGTAATTCATTTATTGAGTGTGCCTTTAAAAGATTTAAATTTCTCTTTTTTAGTTTTTCCAAAAATGAAAAAATTATCTTTTGATTTTTTACTTTAAAACTTATACTATCATCATTTACAGAATAAGGCGTAATTAGATTCATAAATGGTGTTCCTAAGATTACCATATGATGAATGTTGGTTAAAATAAATATATTTTTTATTTCTAAGTTCTTATCTATTATTGATGCTTCTGCTTTACCAAGTATATTTAATTTAGATTTATTTGCTGCAGATAAACTTTCTTTAGTTTCTTGCCAAAATTTTTTTGGTACTAAACTAGGTGTAATGCAGTTCAAATCAGCTCCTGTATCAAATAATGCTATAGTTTCTATATTATAATTATCTGAAAATTTTAATTTTATTTTTATTAAATATTTCCTAGATGTTATTTCATGCAACATAAAAATTAAATTATCAGGAATTTTATCTTTACTAATTAAACTAATTTTATTATTATCATTATTTTCTTATTTACTAATTATCTGTTCAACATTTTCTTCTTCTTCATCAGAAAAAGTCGAATTTAGTAATGATTTTATTATCTTTGAATCATTTTCTTGTTTATTCTTTAATTCTTTTAATTCTAATTTAATTTCTTTAATTTCTTTTTGTAAATCATTTATGGTTAGTTTGTTTTTTACTATTTTATTTTTATTTAGTATTGTGGTTAAATTATAAGTTTGTTTACTAGTACTAAGTAATATAGAATGTTTAGGTTTATCATTTTCTAATATTTTATTTAACATTTTCTCTTGAATTTTAGGATCACTTATATATTTTATTGCTTCTAATATAGATTCATGTTCTTTAGTTAATACATTTAATGATTTACTATTATATTCAGAACTTGATTCTGTTCCTATATCATCTATCTGATTTAATTCTTCAGAATTTGAATATTCTTCAGAATCTGAATAATCTAAATATAATTCATAAATTTTATTTAATACAGATTCTTCTAAATATAATTCTTGTAATTTTTTTTATCAAATTTACAAAATCTTGATGTGTGACATTTTCTTCCACATTTATAACATGTTAGATCTTTATATGATGTAAATTTTTTATCTTTTTGTTTATATATTTTTCCACTAGGTTTTCTATATTTATAAGGTTTATAAGGTTTTTGTTTCTTATAATAATCATCTTTATCAAATTTTTTCTTATAATTTTTTTTATGATATTTTTTATACGGTTTTTTATACTTTGTAGTAGAACACTGTCAATTATAATCTTTATGTTTTTGTGTTATGCTATAATCAAATTGTTTACAGAAAGAACCTAGTTCTTGTTTAATTTTTCTCATTTCGTATTTTAATGATTTTTGAAGCTTTATATATTGACAAAGTTTTAATCCTTCTTTTTGAACTATACTAAATAATTGTCCATAGGTCAATAGGTCATAAGGAATAGGGTTTCCATATTCCTGTTTTATATGGTTTCTAACTTTCTCTCATAGGAAAAAGAGTAACCCTGCTAAGAATTTTTCTTTCCAGAAAACCTGGTTGGAATCTTCTCTAAGCATTATCCTAGTTAGGAAAGTTGTTTTATAAAACTGAAAATCACTAAGTTTCTTACACCTAAGATTACTTAATAGTTCAGCATTTTTATCCTTTAAGTGAGTAGGATCACCTATAAATGAAGTGATATAGTCAAGATTAGTGTTGCCACTGCATCTTGAATAGTATCACCATATTCATTTAATATAGGTATACCATCTTCATAAGTTTTTATAGCATTTAGAATTTCTAAATGTTGTTCATCAGTAAGATGATTATCCCACCAACCTTTAAGTTGACCAGTAAAGCTAGCTATAAGAAGTTCAGTTATAGTTTTATCTGAGGTATCTGTTTGGGTTCTATAAGTATTGGCAGCCATTGTCATCTGTTGTAGAAGACTCAGAATATTGTATTCTGATAGGCTATCAATGTTACATTCATATACTGAAGAGGCATTATACTTATACTGTGTCAATGTATTAGGTCTGTCTGTTATACCTAAGTCTGGGGCAGACATTCTAGGTATTATAGATTGAATATATGTTATGCGATTTATTTGTGGTTCTAAAGCTTTACTAAAGGTTTCAATATCTTCAGATTTAGGCTGAGAATCCTCAGCTGATTCTGATTCTTGCTCTTGGGTGACTATACTTATAGTTTTAGATACTTTAGATTGAGGTGTTTCTTGAACTACCTATTTTGACCCAGAAGAAGAGTCAATTTTACTTAATTGTTCTTTAATTGCTTTTACAAAATCAGAGTCTTTAGATTTAACTTCTTTTTGTCCTGTTTTAGAAACTTCGAAAGGTTTAAAAATACGAGACTTAAGTTTTTTATCTTTAATTTCCTTTTCAATTTTTACTATTTTACTTTCTTTAATAGTATCCTCTATTCTGTTTAACTGTTATCTTACACTTAATATGTGTGCATTACTGAAATTATTTTGTTCTAGTATTTTCCTATTAGGATCATCTTCAGATATTGTTTTAAATGGTGCTATATTTATTTCTCTATCTCCATGTAGGAATATACTTGATGTTTTAGGTGGATGTTCACTCTGTATTATTTTATCTTTTACTTTCCATTCTGTATCTTTATTCCTAATAGTTACTGGATTTATTAATTTTTCTGCTTTAAGTTTTCCTCTATAAATTCTTTTAAACCAATCAAAGAATTTCATATTAACTTCATAATATTTTATAAAGTCAACATATTCTTCTTTAAATGATTCTAAATCTTTTACCTTTTTTATTACGTTTTCTAATTTATCTTTATTTTTAATTGCTGTTAATTCTTTATTTAACCTATCATAATTAAAAATAAATTCTTTATTAATCACATTTAATTCTCTATCTATGTTTGCTACATTTTCTGTCATAAAAGAAGCTGTAGGTGACATAGGTGGAGAAGGAGACTGTTCTATATTCTGTGGTTGATTATAATTAGGGTTTGGTTTCAAAGGGTTCATTGTTCCTGTTGGATTATAATATAAATGTGGTACTGTTGTACTATAGTCTACACCTTTTAACTTATTACTTGATTCATGTATATCTGATGTAGAATACTTAGGTTTTACTACTGTTTGCAATACAGGTTTATGTTCATTTTCTTTATATGAAGCATATATTACAGAAGGTAACTGTGAGGCTCTACTTATATCTACTGTTGATACAAATGAGGAAGAGTCTGAATATCTACTGCTTATACTATGTCTACTGAATTTTAATTTAACTTTACCGTCTTCATACTGTTCAATTTTACTAAGTTCTATATTGAGTTTTACTATAGTCTTTGGTTCAGGAAGAGGAACAGCGTCCTCTAAGACCCATTCATCAGGGAGACTAATATCTTTCCACTGAATAGTTCTAGGAATTACTGTATTAGCTTTACTTAAATCTGTTTATAAAAAATTTAGTTTCTCCTAATTTAAGTTAGATTATATACTTCGTAGCAAAGGCAGATACCATTGCTTTATACTTTATTTTATACATTAATGCTACAAGAATAGATCCTTCAAGCATTTTATAATTATGTGTTTTAATTTCTAATACTACACTTTTTAATATATTTGGATCATTTAATGAAACTGTTATATCATGGAAACAGTAAAATGAGATAGGTCCACTACTCAGACTGGTTTCTATAGTTCCTAATAGTGAGTCATTAAAATTTATAAATCTAGCGTCTCTGACTACTGCCAATATACTAGTATTTAATCCTTCTCTAGTTAGAGGTTTTATGCCTATTTGTACAAGTCTTATATGTATATATTTATATTTTTTACTTTTATGGTGCTTTATTGATTCGGCAGAAAGTAAAATTATATTTTCAAAGGGTTTACTTAACTGTACATCCCTTTCTTCAGCCTTAATTATACAATCATTTTTAAATATGTTTAGTTTTGGTATTTTATAAATTTGTTCTTTATCTATATTTGGTATTACCCAATTATCAATTGCTTTATTAAAGTCTTCTAAAATTACTTCGTTTCTGTTTACAATCCTTTTAACTTCTGATGACTCAGAACTATCTGATTTAGTTGTACTAGCAGATTTACGCAGAAATGGTTCTATTTTAAAATTTTTGAAAAATAGATTCTAAAGTTTATTAATGTTGGTTTTGGTAGCGACCACTGACTAACTGCCCTAAATGTCTGTCCATCGGCTAACACGGGTCTTACTGCATATCCAATACCTAGACAATACTAAGTCCACTTCTAGAAGAATAAATCAAAGATTTAACTATAGAAACAGTTCTATATCTATCTACTACCACCCCTAAAAGAAGATGACTCTGATACTAGCAAAACGGAAAGAATCTTGCTATATATATATATATTTGCTGCTTGATTTCTAATCTCTTACCGTAAGTACAGCAAAATGATCCAACAAAGCCTAAACTCGTAATCTAAGTCTAAACATAGTATGTGTTGTATTTGAATTTTGAAATATGAACTGTAAATTTTTGAGTTATCATAATTAATTTTATGAAATTATAATTATAGAATTAAATGAGCATATTCATCGGTATCAAATAAAAATTTCAAAAGTTTTCTCAAAATTTTTATTTTAAAAGCAACTTCTTGCTACTTCCCCAAATCAAATTTTTTTATGCATGTTTAACAAAAAAAAAAAAAAAAAGCTTTTAGGAGTTATTGTATCTAAGAAAAAGGATTCTTCCTTTAATTATTATTTGTATTGAGGGAAATGGATAGAAAAGTTATTGTTGGTATAGAGTGAAATGGATAGAAAAGTTATTGTTTGAAAATTCCATTTTTCTCATTTTCTTTATTTGGATAACAATAAGAAAAATGAAATAAGAAAAAAAAGAATAAAATTAATTTCTTTTATTTTTCTTAAATTTATTAAATTTTTTTTATCAATTTAGAGAAAATGAAAGAAATGAAAAATTAAAAAAAAATATTAATAATTAAATTATTAATTTATCCTTTATCAATTTAAAATAATGAAGATATAAATACAAAAACCAACTTTATAAATATTCATGACAACTAAATAAGAAATTCTTTTCTCATTTTTTTTAACTTTATTTCTTTTATTTTTTTATTGCACTTATAAGCTTAAAAAAAACACACTTTTTTTTTATGAAAACTAAAAATAAATAAAATCTAGATAAAAAATGGGAGAAACCAAAACTATAATTTCAATATTGCTAATCAAAATAAGTATTAATATAAAAATTATTGAAATATATTTTATTACTCTGTTTTTTCTCTTTTTACATATTGTTAACCCGCACAAGCCCCCAAATTTTGTCCCAGAAATGGGAAAAGCAAACCCAACACCACCGTGGCCACGGCCGTTTCTACTCCTCCTTTGCACTATCTCAGTCCATAGTAGTGGCGGCGACGGCAGCAGCAACGACCACTAACTACGGCTCTCACCTTCCGCTACTTACTGATATGCCAAAGTCCATGATTCCTTCTCTTTGATTTTGTTTGATTTTTGATTCTCAAGAATTAACTGTAGTTGGAGTTCCTAGATGATGACGTGCATGAAAAACCACCGTAGACAGCGGCCAATCTAGGCTTGCATCAGCTACACAATGGAAGAGAAACCCAGCAATTCTGATTTCAACAATCCCGCAGCCAGGTAAGTCCCACCTATCTACACCATGTATTGAACAAATAGAAAATTTGAGCTTTTATTTTCTTTTATTTATGTAATGGGTATAAAGTGCATATGGGTTGGAGGAAAAAGTAAATACGTTAAGAATACTGGGTATAAAGTGTGGTATACAGGTACAGATAAAAGTAAAAACAGAGTAGGTATAATTTTGGATCAGAACCTAAAAGAGACGGTTATATCGGTGAAAAGAGTAAGCGATAGGATTATTTCAATTAAACTTGTGATCCAGAATGAGACCATCAACATAGTTAGTGCATATGTCCCTTAAGTTGGATTGGATGGGGAGAGCAAGCAAAATTTTGGGATGACATGGATGAACTTATGTGAGGGATTCCAAATGATGAAAATATTTTTATAGGAGGAGACTTAAATGGATATGTAGGAAAAGACAAAGTAGGTTTTGAGGAGGTACATGGAGGGTATGGTTTTGGAATTAGAAATGAAGAAGGTAAGAGTATCCTTAATTTAGCTTTAGCCTATGGTTTGATTATGACAAATACATATTTTATAAAAAGGGAATCACACCTAGTGACCTTTAAAAGTGGGCAAAATAGAAGTCAAATTGACTTCATACTCAAAAGAAAAGCCAATCGAACTCGATGCAAGGATTGTAAGGTTATTCCAGGTGAGGCTTTGACTACTCAACATAGGTTAGTAGTTTTGGATATCAAGTTTAAGAGGTTGACTAGTAGGTCAAGGAGGAACAATAGTCCTAAGATTAGGTGGTGGACTTTAAAAGGTGAAAAACAATTGTTGTTCAAGGATGAGTTGGTCAAAGCTGGAGTGTGGGAGGAAGATGTGAATATGTCATCAAATGATATGTGGATATGCATGTCTACAACTTTTAGAAGAGCAGCTAGAAAGATTCTTGGAGAATCTAAAGGGTGTGGACATCTCTCGAAGGAGTCTTGGTGATGGAATGAGGAAGTGCAAAAAGCGGTAAGAAATAAAAGGGAATGGTATAAGTGTTTGCCCAAGTGTAATAATAATGATGCTTTTGAGCAGTACAAAAAAGCAAAAAAAGATGTTAAAAAGACAGTTAGTCAAGCAAGAGCGCAATCTTTAGAAAGTTTGCATGAGAAACTTGGAACAAAGGAATGAGAAAAAGCTATCTATAAATTGGCTAAGATAAGAGAAAAGAAATGTCGTGATTTAAACCAAGTTAAGTGCATTAAAAATAAAGAGAATAAGGTTCTGGTTCAAGAAGAGGATATTAAGGAACGATGGAGAAGCTATTTTGAGGAACTTCTTAATGGTAACCATAGTGATAACATTGAGGATTTAGACGTTAGGCCGGAGAAAAATGTGAAATACACTAGACAGATTAGATTTTCGGAAGTTAAAAAAGCTTTGAAGAGGATGAAATTTGGTAAAGCCTGTGGACCAGATGAGATACCTATTGAGGTTTGGAAATGTTTGGGAGATACAAGAGTTACATGGTTGACATCTTTGTTTAATAAGATCTTAAGTTCAAAGAAAATGCCTAATGAATGGAGACAAAGTAATTTGATACCTATTTTTAAGAATAAAGGAGATATTCAGAATTGCTCAAATTATAGAGGTATAAAGCTTATGAGTCACACTATGAAATTGTGGGAAAGAGTTGTGGAATACCGTTTACGGTTAGATACTTGTATCTCCTCAAATCAGTTTGGCTTTATGCCTGGTCGATCAACTATGAAAGCTATTTTTCTTATAAGAGATTTGATGGAAAAGTATAGAGAGATGAAGAAGGACTTACATATGGTTTTTATTGACTTGGAAAAGGCGTATGATAGAGTCCCTAGAGAAGTTTTATGGTGGGTCCTAGAGCATAGGGGAATATCTATACGATATGTCCAAGTCTTGAAGGATATGTATGAGGGAGCTATCACCAGTGTCCGCACCGTGGGAGGGGATACTAAGGATTTTTTCGTTTCTATTGGGTTACACCAAGGTTCAGCTTTGAGCCCTTATCTTTTCGCCTTGGTCATGGATGAGCTAATAAGACATATACAGGATGACATCCCTTGGTGTATGATGTTTGTAGATGATATTGTATTAATAGATGAGACTCAAGCAGAGGTAAATCAAAAGTTGGAGTTATGGAGAAGCACTTTGGAATCTAAGGGTTTTAAGCTAAGTAGGACTAAGACTGAGTATATGCATTGCAGATTTAATAGCGAGAATAGAGAAAGAGGTAAAATTATTTTAGACGAAATAACAGTGCCTCATAGTACTTATTTTAGATACCTTGACTCAATTCTTCAAGAAGATGGGGGTTGTAAAAAAGATATAAATCATAGGATTAAAGCTGGTTGGATGAAGTGGAGGGTTGCTACAGGAGTTCTATGTGATTGAAAGATGCCAATTAACTTAAAAGAAAAATTTTACCGCACTGTAATACGGCCTGCTGTGATGTATGGTAGTGAGTGTTGGGCAGTAAAAGAACAACACATGAGTAAAATGCATGTTACGGAAATGAGAATGATAAGATGGATGTGTGGTCATACTAGGATGAATAAAATCCGCAATGAGTGCATTAGAGAAAAAGTGGGGGTAGCACCTATTGAGGATAAGATAAGAGAGCATAGATTGAGATAGTTTGGTCATGTGAAACGAAGACCTACCGATGCACCAGTTAGAAAAACCGAACAAGTTAGAGTAGATATAACTAAGAGAGGCAGAGATAGGCCTAAACTGACTTGGTCAAAGATGGTCCAAAATGATCTTATGATGTTACATCTATCAGAAGAGATAACCTTAAATCGTCTTGAGTGGAAAAGAAGAATCCATATAGCCGACCCCAATTGACTTGAGATTAAGGCTTTGTTGTTGTATTGGTTTGCAAAGGACTTATCGGATTTGGTCTACTAATTGTGAAGTGTAAAATTTATCTACCAAGTTACTATCTGTGAGATGACAGACCTTGGAGAAATTATTTTTTTCCTTAGTTTAGAGGTTCATCAAACAAGTCAAGGGACCATCATTTGTCAAGAAAAATATGCAAGAGAAGTGCTCAAGAAGTTTGGAATGGAAAACTGTTGTAGCATTTATACTCCCATAGCTCAAAATGAAAAATTGAGTAAAAATGATGGTTCAGATAAAGTGGATTTTGGAATTTATAGAAGTGTGACTAGTTGTTTGTTGTATTTAGTTGCATCCAGACCTGATATCATGTTTGCAATAATTCTATTGTTCAGATTCATGCATGAACCAAGTCAAAGACACTTCAAGGCTGCTAAAAGAGTGCTTAGATATGTTAAAGGAAACATTAACTTTAGGAAGTTGGTTCAAGGCTGCCAAAGAAGTGAAGCTTGTTGGCTATGCAGCTAGTGACTAGGAAGGCTCAGTTGATGACACAAAAAGCACATCTGGTTTCATGTTTTCTATTGGTTCAGGTGTTGTTAGCTGGAGTTTAGGGAAGCAAGATGTTATGGCCTAGTTCACAGCAGAAGCCAAGTACATCTCTGCTGCTGCAGCTGTGAACCAAGCAATTTGGTTTAGGAAAATCATAGAAGACTTAAAGAAAAAACAAGAAGGAACAATTATAATTCTCTGTGATAATCAATCTGCTGTTGCAATGGCCAAGAATATAGTCTTTTATGGTACAGCTAAACATGTTAAGATCAAGTATTATTTTATAAGAGTGACAGAAAAAAAAAATGAAGAGATTAAGATAGGTCATTGTGATTTTGAAGTTCAACTTGCTGATCTCTTGACTAAGGGATTGTCTAAAGTCGGATTTGAAACATTGAAGAGGAGTCTTGGTGTTTCCAGCAAAAACGCCGAGGAGGAGTGATGGGTTCAATGGTATTTTTGTTGTCATTAAGTCCAGATCACATGAAATCTAGTTGTAATCCCATACACTTTCAACTATTATTTTTGGTTAATTATGTCAGTCACTAAAGTATGGTCCAAGAATGGTTTAACACCTTTTTAGCTGTAGGTACAACAGTTTTGTATAACTATAAATTATGCTTTTCATTGTAATGCATGTATGTGTTGTTTCAGCCAATTTTCTTTCCACTTCTTTGCTTCTAATTCTACAATAATTGAATATGAATTAGTAAAATGCTTCTAATTGCAAAAAATAATTAGATGTAGTATTACTTGAATTTATATGAAGCAACTGATGGAACTAGAAGCATTAGCAGTGCATTGAGAAGTTGGTTCAGTATAACACTCGTTAAGATCATTGAAAGAGTAACAGATGGAGAAGAAATTGGATGGTTAAGGAATAATTTGAATAAAAGTAAGTTGATAACTTCTACTGGGTATTGGCAGCCACTAATGGATTTAATTTCTTAATCTATTTGTCGGTTTCTTCAAGTTATAAGGGCAGGCATAACAGCAGCGTTAGAGATGAGTCCTTAATTGTGATGAGTGATGTGGAAACAGTACCAATAGAAGAGAAGAGTAGAGAGGAATTTCAAAGTGGAGCCTTGTAACAAAATTGCATTTAATTTCTTGATTTAATTAGATTTAATGTGAGTGACTGAATTTTATTTTATTTTATGTGTAATAAATGTTTAATCATTTTATTTTCTATGTTGTTTTGTGTGAATTTAAAATACATTCGTCTAATTATATTTAGTGACTAAGAATATATTACTCTCGTTAAATTTAGAGCTTGAGTTTTAAGTGTGTTATCTTTTACATATAATTAATCAAAATGTACTTGTTATTAAATTCAATAAAAATTAAAAAAGTTATGTCAATTTTATTTTGGTTTGATCAATAATCATTTTTTAAAATTTCTATTTTTTATTAAATTTTTAATTAATTTATAAAAAAATAATAAATTCAAAAAAAATTACAGAAATTATCATACAGATGATTAAAAATTTCTAATAAATTTAAAAATATTTTAAAATTTTAATAAATTTCTTATCTTTTAATTTTTTTTTTCTGGCAATTCTATATTGAAAAAAACCGATGATCTTATGCAATTGATAGATGATGTGAATATGAGATTTTACCTTTAATCATGATAAATATATTATCTTGTCGCCGAATAAATTAATTGAGCTGAAAAATCAATTAACAGGAGAAGGTTTAAAGGAAGATAATGTGGAGATGCCATCCACTTTATTAAAGAAAAAGCGTAAGTTCTATGATGAAATATTAAATAATTAAAACAATTAATTTAAAAATACATATTGTTTTAATTAAGGTTAAAGAAAATGCATTTAACAGGGATGAGATGTGGTTGAATTGGTTGAATTTTAATATCGGTTAACCTAACCATTAATAATCAATCAAAAAAATTTATATTTAAAAATTGACTATTACAAGATAATTCAATTGAATTCGAATGGATTTATTTATAAATATATAATTTAAAATTGATTAATTCAATTAATTTAAATTAATATAATTAGTCAGATTAATTAAATTTTTATCGGATAGAACGAATTTGAAAATTTTTGCCCATTTCTATCGTTTACAAAGAAGTGGAGGATGCCTTGAACAAACTATATGTTTTTGCCTTTTGAGACCAAGAAGCTATTATATCATACATTGAAGTGAATTCAAATTATGAATAGTAATTTGGGCTTCTTTTTTATTTTATTGTTTAAAAATACTAACTTGAATTGTTATAGTGGACATGTGCAGTTTTTTTTTATTCATAATAGGTGGTGAGAAAGTTAAAGAGGAAAAAAGTTCACAGAAACTTCACTGCTAAGGATTTTTAAATACTTTTTATATTAAAATATGCAATGGATTAATTTTTTTACTTTAAAAAAATATTAAATTTTCTTTTGAAAAAATTGAAAAGCCAATATATTTTTAAAAATATTTTAATATATTTTTAATACATATTAATTTTAAAAAAATAAAATAAAAGGCAATTACCTCCCATCTCAGAATTCCACCATTGGCTAAATGTCCTCTTAACAAGTCAATAGTAGAACTTAGAGGATGATGAAATGATTTAAAATTCCAATTTTAGTTAAAATTAAACTAAATAAAATACATTTGGAAAAATGGAGGTTGAGATTAGAGATAAAAGAGGAAAAACTGAGGGTAAAAATGGAATAAAAAATAATAATATATTTAGAGAGAGAGAGAGAGAGAGAGAGAGAGAGGCATTTAGTGGAGGGGTAACGTGGAGAGGGGACAGGGGAAAAACGGGTTGAAGCGAAATGATGATTGTAATAGTGGACTCAGAACTATCTGATTTAGTTGTACTAGCAGATTTACGCAGAAATGGTTCTATTTTAAAATTTTTGAAAAATAGATTCTAAAGTTTATTAATGTTGGTTTTGGTAGCGACCACTGACTAACTGCCCTAAATGTCTGTCCATCGGCTAACACGGGTCTTACTGCATATCCAATACCTAGACAATACTAAGTCCACTTCTAGAAGAATAAATCAAAGATTTAACTATAGAAACAGTTCTATATCTATCTACTACCACCCCTAAAAGAAGATGACTCTGATACTAGCAAAACGGAAAGAATCTTGCTATATATATATATATTTGCTGCTTGATTTCTAATCTCTTACCGTAAGTACAGCAAAATGATCCAACAAAGCCTAAACTCGTAATCTAAGTCTAAACATAGTATGTGTTGTATTTGAATTTTGAAATATGAACTGTAAATTTTTGAGTTATCATAATTAATTTTATGAAATTATAATTATAGAATTAAATGAGCATATTCATCGGTATCAAATAAAAATTTCAAAAGTTTTCTCAAAATTTTTATTTTAAAAGCAACTTCTTGCTACTTCCCCAAATCAAATTTTTTTATGCATGTTTAACAAAAAAAAAAAAAAAAAGCTTTTAGGAGTTATTGTATCTAAGAAAAAGGATTCTTCCTTTAATTATTATTTGTATTGAGGGAAATGGATAGAAAAGTTATTGTTGGTATAGAGTGAAATGGATAGAAAAGTTATTGTTTGAAAATTCCATTTTTCTCATTTTCTTTATTTGGATAACAATAAGAAAAATGAAATAAGAAAAAAAAGAATAAAATTAATTTCTTTTATTTTTCTTAAATTTATTAAATTTTTTTTATCAATTTAGAGAAAATGAAAGAAATGAAAAATTAAAAAAAAATATTAATAATTAAATTATTAATTTATCCTTTATCAATTTAAAATAATGAAGATATAAATACAAAAACCAACTTTATAAATATTCATGACAACTAAATAAGAAATTCTTTTCTCATTTTTTTTAACTTTATTTCTTTTATTTTTTTATTGCACTTATAAGCTTAAAAAAAACACACTTTTTTTTTATGAAAACTAAAAATAAATAAAATCTAGATAAAAAATGGGAGAAACCAAAACTATAATTTCAATATTGCTAATCAAAATAAGTATTAATATAAAAATTATTGAAATATATTTTATTACTCTGTTTTTTCTCTTTTTACATATTGTTAACCCGCACAAGCCCCCAAATTTTGTCCCAGAAATGGGAAAAGCAAACCCAACACCACCGTGGCCACGGCCGTTTCTACTCCTCCTTTGCACTATCTCAGTCCATAGTAGTGGCGGCGACGGCAGCAGCAACGACCACTAACTACGGCTCTCACCTTCCGCTACTTACTGATATGCCAAAGTCCATGATTCCTTCTCTTTGATTTTGTTTGATTTTTGATTCTCAAGAATTAACTGTAGTTGGAGTTCCTAGATGATGACGTGCATGAAAAACCACCGTAGACAGCGGCCAATCTAGGCTTGCATCAGCTACACAATGGAAGAGAAACCCAGCAATTCTGATTTCAACAATCCCGCAGCCAGGTAAGTCCCACCTATCTACACCATGTATTGAACAAATAGAAAATTTGAGCTTTTATTTTCTTTTATTTATGTAATGGGTATAAAGTGCATATGGGTTGGAGGAAAAAGTAAATACGTTAAGAATACTGGGTATAAAGTGTGGTATACAGGTACAGATAAAAGTAAAAACAGAGTAGGTATAATTTTGGATCAGAACCTAAAAGAGACGGTTATATCGGTGAAAAGAGTAAGCGATAGGATTATTTCAATTAAACTTGTGATCCAGAATGAGACCATCAACATAGTTAGTGCATATGTCCCTTAAGTTGGATTGGATGGGGAGAGCAAGCAAAATTTTGGGATGACATGGATGAACTTATGTGAGGGATTCCAAATGATGAAAATATTTTTATAGGAGGAGACTTAAATGGATATGTAGGAAAAGACAAAGTAGGTTTTGAGGAGGTACATGGAGGGTATGGTTTTGGAATTAGAAATGAAGAAGGTAAGAGTATCCTTAATTTAGCTTTAGCCTATGGTTTGATTATGACAAATACATATTTTATAAAAAGGGAATCACACCTAGTGACCTTTAAAAGTGGGCAAAATAGAAGTCAAATTGACTTCATACTCAAAAGAAAAGCCAATCGAACTCGATGCAAGGATTGTAAGGTTATTCCAGGTGAGGCTTTGACTACTCAACATAGGTTAGTAGTTTTGGATATCAAGTTTAAGAGGTTGACTAGTAGGTCAAGGAGGAACAATAGTCCTAAGATTAGGTGGTGGACTTTAAAAGGTGAAAAACAATTGTTGTTCAAGGATGAGTTGGTCAAAGCTGGAGTGTGGGAGGAAGATGTGAATATGTCATCAAATGATATGTGGATATGCATGTCTACAACTTTTAGAAGAGCAGCTAGAAAGATTCTTGGAGAATCTAAAGGGTGTGGACATCTCTCGAAGGAGTCTTGGTGATGGAATGAGGAAGTGCAAAAAGCGGTAAGAAATAAAAGGGAATGGTATAAGTGTTTGCCCAAGTGTAATAATAATGATGCTTTTGAGCAGTACAAAAAAGCAAAAAAAGATGTTAAAAAGACAGTTAGTCAAGCAAGAGCGCAATCTTTAGAAAGTTTGCATGAGAAACTTGGAACAAAGGAATGAGAAAAAGCTATCTATAAATTGGCTAAGATAAGAGAAAAGAAATGTCGTGATTTAAACCAAGTTAAGTGCATTAAAAATAAAGAGAATAAGGTTCTGGTTCAAGAAGAGGATATTAAGGAACGATGGAGAAGCTATTTTGAGGAACTTCTTAATGGTAACCATAGTGATAACATTGAGGATTTAGACGTTAGGCCGGAGAAAAATGTGAAATACACTAGACAGATTAGATTTTCGGAAGTTAAAAAAGCTTTGAAGAGGATGAAATTTGGTAAAGCCTGTGGACCAGATGAGATACCTATTGAGGTTTGGAAATGTTTGGGAGATACAAGAGTTACATGGTTGACATCTTTGTTTAATAAGATCTTAAGTTCAAAGAAAATGCCTAATGAATGGAGACAAAGTAATTTGATACCTATTTTTAAGAATAAAGGAGATATTCAGAATTGCTCAAATTATAGAGGTATAAAGCTTATGAGTCACACTATGAAATTGTGGGAAAGAGTTGTGGAATACCGTTTACGGTTAGATACTTGTATCTCCTCAAATCAGTTTGGCTTTATGCCTGGTCGATCAACTATGAAAGCTATTTTTCTTATAAGAGATTTGATGGAAAAGTATAGAGAGATGAAGAAGGACTTACATATGGTTTTTATTGACTTGGAAAAGGCGTATGATAGAGTCCCTAGAGAAGTTTTATGGTGGGTCCTAGAGCATAGGGGAATATCTATACGATATGTCCAAGTCTTGAAGGATATGTATGAGGGAGCTATCACCAGTGTCCGCACCGTGGGAGGGGATACTAAGGATTTTTTCGTTTCTATTGGGTTACACCAAGGTTCAGCTTTGAGCCCTTATCTTTTCGCCTTGGTCATGGATGAGCTAATAAGACATATACAGGATGACATCCCTTGGTGTATGATGTTTGTAGATGATATTGTATTAATAGATGAGACTCAAGCAGAGGTAAATCAAAAGTTGGAGTTATGGAGAAGCACTTTGGAATCTAAGGGTTTTAAGCTAAGTAGGACTAAGACTGAGTATATGCATTGCAGATTTAATAGCGAGAATAGAGAAAGAGGTAAAATTATTTTAGACGAAATAACAGTGCCTCATAGTACTTATTTTAGATACCTTGACTCAATTCTTCAAGAAGATGGGGGTTGTAAAAAAGATATAAATCATAGGATTAAAGCTGGTTGGATGAAGTGGAGGGTTGCTACAGGAGTTCTATGTGATTGAAAGATGCCAATTAACTTAAAAGAAAAATTTTACCGCACTGTAATACGGCCTGCTGTGATGTATGGTAGTGAGTGTTGGGCAGTAAAAGAACAACACATGAGTAAAATGCATGTTACGGAAATGAGAATGATAAGATGGATGTGTGGTCATACTAGGATGAATAAAATCCGCAATGAGTGCATTAGAGAAAAAGTGGGGGTAGCACCTATTGAGGATAAGATAAGAGAGCATAGATTGAGATAGTTTGGTCATGTGAAACGAAGACCTACCGATGCACCAGTTAGAAAAACCGAACAAGTTAGAGTAGATATAACTAAGAGAGGCAGAGATAGGCCTAAACTGACTTGGTCAAAGATGGTCCAAAATGATCTTATGATGTTACATCTATCAGAAGAGATAACCTTAAATCGTCTTGAGTGGAAAAGAAGAATCCATATAGCCGACCCCAATTGACTTGAGATTAAGGCTTTGTTGTTGTATTGGTTTGCAAAGGACTTATCGGATTTGGTCTACTAATTGTGAAGTGTAAAATTTATCTACCAAGTTACTATCTGTGAGATGACAGACCTTGGAGAAATTATTTTTTTCCTTAGTTTAGAGGTTCATCAAACAAGTCAAGGGACCATCATTTGTCAAGAAAAATATGCAAGAGAAGTGCTCAAGAAGTTTGGAATGGAAAACTGTTGTAGCATTTATACTCCCATAGCTCAAAATGAAAAATTGAGTAAAAATGATGGTTCAGATAAAGTGGATTTTGGAATTTATAGAAGTGTGACTAGTTGTTTGTTGTATTTAGTTGCATCCAGACCTGATATCATGTTTGCAATAATTCTATTGTTCAGATTCATGCATGAACCAAGTCAAAGACACTTCAAGGCTGCTAAAAGAGTGCTTAGATATGTTAAAGGAAACATTAACTTTAGGAAGTTGGTTCAAGGCTGCCAAAGAAGTGAAGCTTGTTGGCTATGCAGCTAGTGACTAGGAAGGCTCAGTTGATGACACAAAAAGCACATCTGGTTTCATGTTTTCTATTGGTTCAGGTGTTGTTAGCTGGAGTTTAGGGAAGCAAGATGTTATGGCCTAGTTCACAGCAGAAGCCAAGTACATCTCTGCTGCTGCAGCTGTGAACCAAGCAATTTGGTTTAGGAAAATCATAGAAGACTTAAAGAAAAAACAAGAAGGAACAATTATAATTCTCTGTGATAATCAATCTGCTGTTGCAATGGCCAAGAATATAGTCTTTTATGGTACAGCTAAACATGTTAAGATCAAGTATTATTTTATAAGAGTGACAGAAAAAAAAAATGAAGAGATTAAGATAGGTCATTGTGATTTTGAAGTTCAACTTGCTGATCTCTTGACTAAGGGATTGTCTAAAGTCGGATTTGAAACATTGAAGAGGAGTCTTGGTGTTTCCAGCAAAAACGCCGAGGAGGAGTGATGGGTTCAATGGTATTTTTGTTGTCATTAAGTCCAGATCACATGAAATCTAGTTGTAATCCCATACACTTTCAACTATTATTTTTGGTTAATTATGTCAGTCACTAAAGTATGGTCCAAGAATGGTTTAACACCTTTTTAGCTGTAGGTACAACAGTTTTGTATAACTATAAATTATGCTTTTCATTGTAATGCATGTATGTGTTGTTTCAGCCAATTTTCTTTCCACTTCTTTGCTTCTAATTCTACAATAATTGAATATGAATTAGTAAAATGCTTCTAATTGCAAAAAATAATTAGATGTAGTATTACTTGAATTTATATGAAGCAACTGATGGAACTAGAAGCATTAGCAGTGCATTGAGAAGTTGGTTCAGTATAACACTCGTTAAGATCATTGAAAGAGTAACAGATGGAGAAGAAATTGGATGGTTAAGGAATAATTTGAATAAAAGTAAGTTGATAACTTCTACTGGGTATTGGCAGCCACTAATGGATTTAATTTCTTAATCTATTTGTCGGTTTCTTCAAGTTATAAGGGCAGGCATAACAGCAGCGTTAGAGATGAGTCCTTAATTGTGATGAGTGATGTGGAAACAGTACCAATAGAAGAGAAGAGTAGAGAGGAATTTCAAAGTGGAGCCTTGTAACAAAATTGCATTTAATTTCTTGATTTAATTAGATTTAATGTGAGTGACTGAATTTTATTTTATTTTATGTGTAATAAATGTTTAATCATTTTATTTTCTATGTTGTTTTGTGTGAATTTAAAATACATTCGTCTAATTATATTTAGTGACTAAGAATATATTACTCTCGTTAAATTTAGAGCTTGAGTTTTAAGTGTGTTATCTTTTACATATAATTAATCAAAATGTACTTGTTATTAAATTCAATAAAAATTAAAAAAGTTATGTCAATTTTATTTTGGTTTGATCAATAATCATTTTTTAAAATTTCTATTTTTTATTAAATTTTTAATTAATTTATAAAAAAATAATAAATTCAAAAAAAATTACAGAAATTATCATACAGATGATTAAAAATTTCTAATAAATTTAAAAATATTTTAAAATTTTAATAAATTTCTTATCTTTTAATTTTTTTTTTCTGGCAATTCTATATTGAAAAAAACCGATGATCTTATGCAATTGATAGATGATGTGAATATGAGATTTTACCTTTAATCATGATAAATATATTATCTTGTCGCCGAATAAATTAATTGAGCTGAAAAATCAATTAACAGGAGAAGGTTTAAAGGAAGATAATGTGGAGATGCCATCCACTTTATTAAAGAAAAAGCGTAAGTTCTATGATGAAATATTAAATAATTAAAACAATTAATTTAAAAATACATATTGTTTTAATTAAGGTTAAAGAAAATGCATTTAACAGGGATGAGATGTGGTTGAATTGGTTGAATTTTAATATCGGTTAACCTAACCATTAATAATCAATCAAAAAAATTTATATTTAAAAATTGACTATTACAAGATAATTCAATTGAATTCGAATGGATTTATTTATAAATATATAATTTAAAATTGATTAATTCAATTAATTTAAATTAATATAATTAGTCAGATTAATTAAATTTTTATCGGATAGAACGAATTTGAAAATTTTTGCCCATTTCTATCGTTTACAAAGAAGTGGAGGATGCCTTGAACAAACTATATGTTTTTGCCTTTTGAGACCAAGAAGCTATTATATCATACATTGAAGTGAATTCAAATTATGAATAGTAATTTGGGCTTCTTTTTTATTTTATTGTTTAAAAATACTAACTTGAATTGTTATAGTGGACATGTGCAGTTTTTTTTTATTCATAATAGGTGGTGAGAAAGTTAAAGAGGAAAAAAGTTCACAGAAACTTCACTGCTAAGGATTTTCATGTTGCGAGGTTCTTCTATTATTTTTATCTTTTTTTTTCCTTTTTTCTTTTGGGGGGATTTTTCAAATTAAGTTGATCATCTGGCGTAAGAAATCTTTGTATTTACCAGATTATAAAATGAAAGGGGGCAATATGTACTGTGGAGAAAAAAGAAAATGAATATATAAATGGAAAAAATAGTAAAGCAATATGTACTGTAGAAAAAAAAGAAAATAAATATATAAATGGAAAAATTAGTATACGAATTTTAAAGTTTATTATTTTATTGTTTAAATAATTTTTTATCTGATAATTAACTGCATATATATTTGACAGTAATCCTCTATATATATACTAAAAAAATAATTTTAGCGTAAATAATTATGAGTCACTGTGATTTTGTAAATTCTCCTATTTAATCCATCTAATTTCAACATCTAATTATTATGTCCCTAATATTTGCAAAATACAATTATTTGGTGTAAGCGTTAACTCTACCATCCATTTGCTGTTAGTCAAATGTATTTCTCAGTTAAAAAGGTCAAATATTTTTCAAAATGGCAAAAGTACCCTTCTGCAATCAATTCATGTAAAACACTCATCCACCAAATTGTCAAAATCTCAGTAAAAAATCAGCACTATATCAAGTTATTTTTGTTCTCATCATCGAGCACTACAGGAGGTGAAAATATGCAGTGGACAAGTATTGTAGGAGGCGACGAACTGGTCTAACTTCGGATTGAGAAGGTATTATTAACTTTGTTCTTCAGTTGTGGGAAAATTAATTTTCATTTAGTGTAATTGGTGACTGGGTTTTTAGTTAGGTTAGGATAATTAGTGATTGGGCTGTAAAATTTATTCTCCAGACGTTGATTTCAAGTGGAAATGCAAGTGCAATTTCTTATGCAGATGTTGATTTCTTCTCCCACTCTTGCTCATATTTGGTTAAGCTATATTTGCAATATTTGATAATGTATTTATTTCTTGAGAAAATTATATGATATATATTAATATATTATAATTTTTAATCAATTTTATGAATATTTGTTTATTAAGTTTAATAGAAAATATATTTTATAAACATCTAATTATTACAAATTAAAAGTAGATATCTTTGAGATTGAAAATTCTGATGCTGAGTCCATATGGAAAAAATAAGAAAAGTAATAAGTATTTTTAAAATATTTTTTACTTTTTGAGATATTTTTATATAAAACTCAATTTCTTTTGATATTATGTCAAGTTTTAAAGTGTAAATCTTTGTAATTTATATGACATTTTTGGTATAATGATAATAAAATATATTATATCGTATGTATTTGATATTTGATATGTAATATTGTTGGGTTGGCTTGTTGAGTTTTGCTAATGATAACTGTGTAACTGTTGTTTTTTTTCTATTCATTGATAGCTTTTTGCTATGATGCAGAGGTTTTTAAATCTTCTGTTATTTGGTGAATTAATATTCACAGTGGTGATGCAGGGGTTTGGTTTAATTGTTGTTTTATTGCTGACACAGTGGTATTGATTAATTGTTGTTTTTTTTTTTTTTAATTCTGAGATGTTTGTACGTGAGAGTTGGGGATCTTTTATTGGAATTTAAGAGCTTTTATGGGTATAAAGTTAGACTGGTGTAAATCCAATTCATTGCTATTCATTTGCTGTATATTCTCATTTTGTAAATATAATGATTTTATTGACAAAAAAAAAATACATAACACATAAAGCTCAAAAGTGAATTGAAAAAAATATGATTAATTTCATAAATAAAGAAGTTGTTCCTGTAAATACAAAATAATTCTAATAAATTTAGTAGCCCAAAAAATACACAGGTATATTTATAATGATTAAAAAAGACAACATTTTCAAAAATACAAAAAGAATAATATATGTTCAACTGCCACCGTAAAAAAGGACTAGGTGCTTTATGTTCAAAAAGGAGTGCAAAATGTTTAAATAAAAAGTGATAATGGTTGTCATATGGAAACATGTTACGCATTTGTAGACCCAATATTTCTACCTTTACCCATGGATCCCCTTAAAACTCATCCCCTACCTCTTCCTGTTATAGATCTAGTTTTCCTTCTTGCAACTCTATTTGTTGTTAGTAATTGTGAAGAGCTACTAGTATCTCTGTCTCTTGTAAATGTTTGATTAAATGTTCTTCTAGCATTTGTAGAAGGAAGAGACGATCTTGGTTCCTACAAAATAAAAGTATATTGTTTCAACATTTGCATTGTATACAAAAACATATAGCAATAATAAATGTAAATTTGTCACCCTTTGGTCATTTGTAGATCTTTGACATGTGGGTATATTATGTCCCAATTGCTTTCAATTTAAGCAACTAACAGTGCATGGCCTCCTTCTGATAGAAGAAGCAACCTCCTCACCTTATTATCTTCTCCTTGCCTTTCTAGATCTCCCAGGAAGCCTCGTTAGAGGAGGAGGCAAGATCATGTCATGCTCCTCCTCAATGTCAGCAATAATGTCAGGTACAAGGTGAACGATCCCTGAATATATCCACATGTATGCTTCAACTGTATAATATTCATCAACAAAGTCCTCCACTTTTTGCCTCTTATATCCAATGCATAATGTTGCATGTTTGCATGGAATACCTGAGATTTTCCACCATTTACAGCTACATGTGGCATTTATAAGGTCGACAGCAAATCTGGCTTTCCCATCCTTCACTTCAAATTGATCATTTCTTCCTGGCAATAATCTACATTGTCTGCAAGCTCTTATTACTTCATTCACCATTGTTTTTGCAGCAGGAATAAGTTTGCCTTGCATCACAATTCCTTCACATGTCGTTTATGTAACTTGACCATGCATTTAATCCTGAAAAGCATCTAACATTTGGACTAATGGGAGAGATCTCTATTTTAAAACCCAAGCATTAAAAGTTTCAGTCATGTTTTTAGTGTTGTTCTTGGATTTGGCAATACAAGAATATGCATGTCTGCTCCTCTGTGAACGAGGGATTTCCATCAACCAGTTATAAGGTCTAGACTCATGCTTAGCCTTAAGTTCCTTCATTATCTTCCAAAACTCGTAACCATTTAAAGCTTTTGCAGCTCTCCAAAAGTCTTTTCTCAACCCAAGACTAGGAAATTTCCCCTTAAAATTCATCCATATGTGCCTACAACAATTTCTCTGGTTTGAAGTAGGAAAAATATCTCTAACAGCATCCATTTAACCCCTGTGCAGAATAAAAAAGGTATAATACATGTCAATTTATCACTAAATAATGTTAATGATTAAATGAAAGCAGTTTTATAACCTTTTACACAATACCTTTTGTCTATCACTCATGAATGTAAATCTTTTCTATGTGGCATCTGCATCTATGCATTGCTTTAAACAATCAAGAAAAAAACACCATATGATGTAGCATTCATTCTCACATGTTGCCACAGCCAAAGGAAAAATTTCTCTATTACCATCCATTGATACCGCTGAAAGCAGACAACCATCATATGATCCTTTTAGGTGATACCCATCAAGGCCTATGAATGGCCTATATCCTGCCAAAAAATCTATTTTTAATCCTTCAAAGCATAGAAACATGTTCCTAAACTGAGGAGGGTCATCTAAGTTTTGCCTGGGTTGATACTCAACCTTAATCATAGTGCCTGGGTTGAATTTTTGGATTTTTAAAATCCATTTCGGTAACTCTTTATAAGATTCAACATGTGCACCATAATTGTCCTCTCTGCTTAGAGCTCTTGCCTTGTACATTTGCCACATAGTCACATCTATGCCCCATTTCTTAATCAATTCAGCTTGCATGGTCTCATAGCTGATGTTTGGGTCTCCATCCAATAATTCTTTCAATTTATTTGCTACCCAGCTTGTTTTAGCATTGGGATTTTTATTACTTATTGGTCTCACACAAGTGTGCTCACCTCTAATGATTTTTACCATGAAAGTCCTCTGATATTGCAAAATCGAAGCATGAATCTGCCATTCACACCCCTTTTTGGACGTGACCCTACTAGCATCATTCTTGATTCTTTTGAGAATACATCCACCATTCACTGAATAGTCTCGCAATGCATTTCTAAATGTGACTACATCATCAAATACTTGGCCAACTTCAAAGGTAATTTCTCCATTACCAGGGTTTGTAAATGCATTGTCATACATATTGGTAAAAGGATCCATCATTCTCCTCCTTCTCAGTCTATCCTGATTAATTTCATCTTCATCTGATGAGGACCAAATATCTTCCTCATTATCTAATGCCTCATTGAGATATGAGTCATCACCATGTAATCCTAGAGCTCATGAATATGAATCAATGCCAACTTCATTCATACCATTAATTTTATCTGCATAGACATTTTCATCTGCATCCATCAAATTTCCTTGAAATTCATTGTGACTATTATCATTTGCAGCATCATCGCTATCAGTGAAAAATAATCGTCATCTGTATTATTATCAAGACTTTCGTTAAATGTTGCATCTTCATTCTCCATGCTACCGTTGCCCTCATAATTATTTGTTGTAACATTCGAATTTTCACGGGCCTGCAACTCTGCATGTCTCACCCTTGTATGTGGCCTGGTTCTCCTAACTCTACCATTAGTCACTGGCCTACCTCTTTTTTCTTCCTCAATATAGGCTCTAACATCTGCTCAGTATATATATCACTGCCCAATATAAATCCATCTCTAAATCCTGGGTCAATTTCTGAAGGAAATTCTAAGAAAAAAAAAATAAATTGGAAACATATTAGAATTTTTTCTCTACTTTGAAAACTTATGGTATGCACAGATACATGTGTGCACAAGCCATAACATGGATAAAGATAAATAATTATTCAAAACAAATAAGAATACCAATAAAAAGTAGTCTATATAACTAAAAAAATTACTATTTTATGATAAATCATTTCCATGGAACTTTAAAACTAAAAGAAGAAAGACAAATACATAAATAGCTATTAAAATAACTGGCAAGAAGAAAATACTTACCAGTACAAAGCCCTACAATCTAAATTGAAAAGATTTTTCTATTAAAAAATTTATATTGTTTAAATCCACTTGTCTTGATGCTTTGCAAATTTGTGGTTAATTTCATAGTCCAATTCTTGTCCATTGCCCATTAAAATTTTATAACAGGAATCTAGAAGTTTTATTAAAAGATAGTCCCAACAATATGAACTCTCCACCCTCCATCTTATTCATAACTATCTTTACAAAAAGAAATAATTAAAGCTAATAATTCATAAGAAAATCATTTTTATCAATTAAGAAAAAGAGAAATGGGTATTAATTAAGAGTACTAGTTCAATAAAGAGATTAATCAATAAACCCAGAAGAGACTAATCCATTACAAGCATAATTTTCAATAAACTTGGGAAATAAATAAAAAAAGAAAAAAAGAAAACCCATAAGTGAATTTTGATAATTTGAAGAAAATCAACTCATATATCATCTATGCATGTCTACACAGGTTATCATTATGCAATTATCAATTTCGTTTAGTTATATTGTGTTCCTATAAATTGTAAATACAAAGACTGACATAATTTTGACTTATTCATAATCAATACACATCAACAGTACAAAATGATATTCAATACCTAACTTTTTCATCAATTTTTAAATTGAAATAGTCGAAATATATATACCTTGCCTAATATGATTTTGCAATTGTCCTATCATTATGCGCAGGTTGTTATATGAGTCACAACAGCGTCTTTGTAATGGGAGCCGACAAGTGAATAATGGTTTAAGATGCTCTCGTTATGTAAAATATGTTAAATAAAGAAAGCTTACACTTTGAAAAGGACGGAGATGAAAGTAACAATAATATTAGCTTACTGGTGATAATTTACTATAAGAAGTAAGGTTAAACTGAAATAGTCGAAATTGAAATACCTTGCCCGATATGATTTTGCAATTGTCCTATCATGCATCATGCACAGGTTGTTATATGAGTCACAACAACGTCTTTGTAATGGGAGCCGACAAGTGAATATGGTTTAAGATGCTCACATTATGTAAAATAGGTTAAATAGAGAAAACTTGCACTTTGAAAAGGACAGAGATGAAAGTAACAATAATATTAGCTTACTGGTGATAATTTACTATAAGCAAGGTTAAATTGAAATAGTCGAAATTGAAATACCTTGCCCAATATGATTTTTCAATTGTCCTATCATTATGCACAGGTTGTTTTATAAGTCACAACAATATCTTTGTAATGGGAGCCGATAAGTGAATAATGGTTTAAGATGGTCACGTTATGTAAAATAGGTTAAATAGAGAAAGCTTACACTTTGAAAATGAAAAGAGATGAAAGTAATAAAAATATTGACTTACTGTTGATAACTTACTATAAGAAGTAAGGTTAATAATAAAAAAGGTAAATTTGTCAATTTACTTATCATATGGATAGTGGAGTTAATTGTTGGACCAAATAATTATATGTTAAAAATATCATAGATGTAATAATTAGATGTTGAAATTATAAAGATTAAGTAGATAAATTTATAAAATCACAGAGACTCTATACTTGATTACCCTAATTTTTATCTGATAAATTTTTTTTCATTTTTAAAAATGATTTATATTAATATTTCAAAATTTTTTTTATCATGGGAGTGCTCGTATGTAATTTTTATATTTATTGAATTTTTAATTTTATTTAAAGTCTTATTTTAATATTCAATAAGCTAAAATTTTTTATTTTTGTTTTTTACATTTTAAAAATTTTAAAGTTGGAAATAAGCATTTCGATTGATTTTTAAAAGACATTTAAAATATATATGATTTATTTTTAAAAACTGAAAATCTATTAGTTTCAAGAAATTGTAATTTTGTCTTATATATATACATATTTTATAAACATATAATTTTGAAAAATTTTATATTATATATAATATTTACTTTAATTAATAGAGGCAGCTCAAGAAGTTTAGAGGTGTAAAGAAAAAAAAATATTTTTTAATAATTTATTAAAATTCAAAAATATATGTAAAATTTATTTAAAATTGCTAACCTATTATGAACATTATTTTATTTTATTTTTTGTTACTTATAAAAAAATTATCAAAAGCACATTTTGAGATTGTATTAAAATTTTATTTTTTAATTTTAAATAGCAGGATTTATTTATTTTAATTGACACAATAATTATTTTTTATGAATTATAAGAAAATAAACTTATAATAATAAAAAATATTTTGGAGAATTATTTTTTAATTCACAATTTTTAGTTGATATAATTTTGATAGATGACTATTGAAAACATTTTTTTTTTATCAAAATTTAGAACTTATTTTTATCTTAGAAACCTAAAACAAAGACTGATTTTGCTTTACTTAAAAGGTAGCCCTGTTAATTGATTTTTCATTAATCAATTGATTATTGAATTTTGAATATTAATATTATCGAATAGAGATACTATATTCTTTGGACAAAAAAAAGTGTCAATGCCGAATAATGATACAACTTTAAATTTTGATATAAATTCTTTTATCTAAATAATACATATTTAATTACAAAAACTCTAATTTTTTTATATTTATATTTTAAATTAAAAGTTTTTTATACCTGCAGCATAGCACGGCTGCTATTATAAGCAAGTCAAAGTGTTTTCTACCAGTACCAGTGGGTCCAAAATTCAGACATTTGTATTATTCTTTTTTTTCTTTACGTGCACAAAGGATAGAAGAGTTGAAGCATTCAAATTTGAGTTCCTGTACCTGAGATTGCCCAAATAGCATTTAGGTCAATAATTCAGAGGAGAAAGAATGGCAGCAGTTCTAGCAGACTTCTTAGTTAGCAAGATAGTTTCACTCATTGAAAATGAAGCAGCCTTGTTAGGAGGAATTCGTGATGAGCTTGAAGAGATCAAAAGTGAGCTAGTGAGCATGAGATCCTTTTTGGAGGATTCAGATAAGAGAAGGCCTCAAACAGTAGGTGAGAGAAATTGGGTTGCTGCTGTCAGAGACTTGGTCTATGATATTGAAGACATTATTGATGAGTTCATGTAACACACCAACAAGAGACATGGTAGGCACAGATCCTCCATTTTGCTCTACAAAGCCGTTGGCTTTCCAACATATCTTTGGCAAAGACGTCAAATTGCGTCCAAGCTGCAAAAACTCAAAAGTTTGATTGAAGCCGTACCAGAGAAAAATCAACGGTATGGTGTTGATCGTATAGAAGGCACAAGTTCTACAGAAAATTACTGAGGGACACTCCATGGAGAATCATCTCTGTTTATTGAATATGATGAACTTGTGGGCATCGAGCATGAAAGGGAACAATTATTTGGACGGCTAATAAATGGAGAATCACAACGCATAACTATTTCAGTGGTAGGAATGAGTGGCTCAGGGAAAACAACTCTAGTTGCCAAGGTCTACAATCACCCAAATGTGAAGCGACTTTTCGACTGCTATGCCAGGCTTACTGTGTCCCAAACTTAATCCATTGATGACTTGCTTAGAAGTTTGATTAATCAATTTTATCAAGCTGCTAAGGAAGCTTTTCCTATGGAATTGAGCACCATGAACTACCAGCAGTTGGTTGAGATGCTTGTGAATCACCTGGAGTCCAAGAAGTACATAGTTGTTCTGGATGATGTATGGAGTGCAAATCTTTGGAGTTAAATGAAAGTGTCCCTTCCAAATGGCCGGCACGGTAGTCGAGTAATTCTTACAACCAGGGATGAAAACGTATCATCTCTTTCTTTTGAAGTTGGAAGCCGTGTTCACCATATTCATCCGCTTGCAGAAAATGAAGCATGGGCTTTATTTTGCATGAATGCTTTTCCAAGAAATAGAAAAAAGTGTCCATCGGAGCTTTGGATTTTAGCCAAGGACATTAAAATAAGAGCGTTTGAAGAAGGTTGAGAGGATTAAAATAGGGTTAAATAGTTGTTATGACAGAGTGAAATGGTTTTTATAAAGGGTGGATGGTTTTAATGTGTTAAAAAGAAATAAAAAAAATTATTTTTTTAAAAAAACAGATAGGATATTAAAAAATTTGAATTTGAATCTGCCGAATGGATTGGATGTCTCTCTGCAAAGAGACGTCCAATCCATTTAGCAGATTCCCATGCCTTTGTGGTGTGAGAATCTGGTTCAATGAAACCAAAATATGAAATTTCGGCTTCACTCAATTTAAAAAAAAATTCACTAAACCAAAAGTTTTGGATTAGTGAAAACTGAAATTCTTAATTTCTGTTTGGTGCAAACTAAAACTAAGACTTTTAGTTTATTGTAAAAAATAAATTACAAAAAATATAACTCATCAAACCAAAAGTTGGTAAGAATACTCTCATACTTCAGTAATTTTAAGTGTAAGTCCTACACTCTGTGAATTATGGGACTTACTCCTATAATTTGGTAAAGACCGCTGGAAATTACATATCACTCGGGTTTTTATCTTTTTATTTTAATTATACTATCCAAACTTTCTTTTTATTTTTTTTTATACTTTTCCATTTTTTTTATTAATTATACTTTTTCATTTTTTAATTGTACAGAAGTTAACTTTTTTATTGAGAAAATTATACCACACACGTATATACTATATTTTAACACTTTGTTTGAATAGCAGGTAGTATGATTTATTGATGTATGTTATGATATGGTATGGTATTGTATTAAAAATAGTGTTTACCATGTTTGAAAAAATGATATGGTATAGTATGATTAATTAAGTTGTTTTTATTTGATTTGATGGTACGGTGTAGTTGCAGAAATAATAAAATAACTAGAATGTCTCTAACTTTTATTTTTTAATTTTACTACTCTAATTTTTTTTCATTTTCATTTTTAACTTTTAATTTTTTTTATTTTTAGCTTTTTATATTTTATTTTTTTTAAAAATATAGTTTTTATTGTCCTTTTTTCTTCACCGCTCTTTTAATGCATATTCTTCAACATGAATAAGCTCTGGCCAAGGATAATGCGCCGATGATTACTATAATCAAAGTCTCTCTCTATCACAAATTTGTGGTTAAGTATTGTTGGCCAAGGTGGTTTGAAAAGTCATATTGTTAAGTATATGAATAATCATTGATGTGCATCTGTGAAATGGTTACTCTTTGTTTTATGGCATGTAAATGTTATTAACATAAAGTAGTCATTAACAAAGTAGTGGCTTATAAATGTGAAATAGTTATATCTAAAGCAACTTTGAAAAGCTGATTCTTGCTTTGCAAATATATGTTGTTTGAAATAACAGTGCTGATTGTAGTTTGTAAATAATGAGTTTTTGGCAATGATATTGTCAATATATGTTTCAGCTCAATCAAGCGATTGGTTCAATTGAAGCCATTGCTAAAGCATCCGAAGAGTGCATCTTGGAGAATACAGATCTTTCAACTGAAAAGGCAGATATCATTACAAGGTTCTTCAGAGACCCGAAATTTTACCTCAGTGCAAAAATCAATTGATCTTGGTAACCTTCCTTGGATTATAATGATTGATTCACAGAAACTTAAAGTTGGTCAATTGCATGCATGTATGATAAAATCCATGCAGTAAGCATTTCAATCAGTCAAAAATTCTTTGTTGAGTTTGGCAATGGTTCTCTAATTCTGCTGCATTACTTGTTTGAGTAAATAGAAAAACGTATTCTTCTATTGGTGACCAAATTTTCATACTGAGTGAATTAAACTAAGTAATTCATTTTGCACATCTTTTTCTTGCTACCATAGCAGTTCTGCATTGTCACAGCATCTCACTCTGTTTGTTCATGTCAGGTTTGCCCTCTAGGATCTTAAAGAGTTAGCTCATGAATGTATGTTTGAGTGAAGGTCTGGTTTTCTGAGACAATCGTTATTTTAAAATATGGCTAAATTATTATAACATCCCCAGATTTAATCCAAATTTGCACTTTGATCTCTACTATTGAAATATTAACACTTTTAGTTAATAAGCATGCTTGAAATACAAAATT
Organism: Garcia nutans; assembly: GCA_947685225.1. Taxonomy (NCBI): domain Eukaryota; kingdom Viridiplantae; phylum Streptophyta; class Magnoliopsida; order Malpighiales; family Euphorbiaceae; genus Garcia; species Garcia nutans. The sequence continues at coordinate 28,143,076 of CANTUV010000044.1, forward strand.
TTTGATAGATTAAATTAAATGAAAAGTGAAAGTTTTTTTTTAAAAAACTATAATATTTTAATATAAAATAATTTTTAGAAGATTAATATATTTCAATTATTCAGATGAAAATGCTATGGAAATTAATATTAAACCAAAATTTAGTAAAAAAAATTTTGATCTTATATACAAGTACTAAAATGTTGGTAGTTAACAATGACATTATTTAGGGACTGGAAGTAGAAATTTTTAAATAATAAAGATAAAAGCACTGAAAGAGAATAAAGATAAAAGCACTGAAAGAGAGCCTTGGCGCAACGGACGGTAAATGTTATCACCGTGTGATCTGAAATCACGGATCGAGTCGTAAAAATAGTCTCTTACAATTAATTGCAAGGAAAAACCGCGTATAAAAATCTAATGAGTCCGACCCTTTCTCGAATCTCACTCATTGCAAGAGCATTCATACACCGGACTGCCTTTTTTTTTTTAAATCAAAGTGCTAGTTAAGACAAATATTGAAAAGAAATAATAATTTATCTTTTTCAAATAGATTTTACATATTTTAATCATAAAAAGTTAAAAAAATCAAATAAATATTCTGAAATTATATGTTTCCAACATCTAAAATGATATTTTATTTTCGGAAAATAATTTCAATCTCAGTTAACCTTACGATAGAAATAAACATCTGACCCCCTAACACAAAATCTATGCCCCTAAGTACGTTCTTCATAACGTACGGGGCAATGTTTCATTATGAACACAGTACAAAATTAGAAGTTTAACGGGAAAAAAAAAATCACGAGCAAAATCATATGCTAAATAACAAGAGTGAATCATATTTAACATTAGTAATGCATTTTCCTTGAAGAGTTCAAAGAGGATACTTCAAAAAAAGAGGTTAAAAAAATTGATAATAAGCTCCAGAATTATTAAGTATAAACAAAATGCAACCCTCTTATTGACTGTGATGGAGGATTTCTGATAGCATAAATTTAACAGTTTTTGGAAGCTACAAGACCTGGCAAAGAGAAGGAAAAAAAAAAGGGGGAAGGGGAGGCCGATTACAAGGTCGCAAAACTACTTCAGCCCCAAAAGCTGTTCAAGCAATTTAAAGTTTTAAGAAACAATTATATTTGCTAGAAGAACAAACTCAAGCACAACTAATGATACACCGACAAAAGCACAAACTAAGGCCTAGAAAAAAAAAGCAAATGTATTATGACGGAGCACCTAGATATGAGGCCAACCGCAATATGTCACTGAATATTCCACCAGCCGTCACTTGAGCCCCAGCACCAGGCCCACGGACTATTAAAGGTTGCTCCTTGTACCTTGTTGTAGTGAAAGCTATAATGTTATCAGAGCCTGAGAGCTGTGCAAATGGATGATCTTTCTTATACCTTCGCAACTCGACACGCCCTTCTTGTCTCACCGCATCCACCACCCCAACATATCTCAAAACCTTTATATTAAAAAGAGTTGGAGGAAAAAATAACAATCAAAATTCATAAACGTCAACAAGAAGTTCGTTTTGTGTGGCATAAAATAAATTTAAATTACCATTGTCTCTTTACTTTTTTCAGCCATTAGAAGGAACAGAATCCATCATCATAAAAATTTGAAAATAAATTATTATTCTAGAAGAGCATGAAAGTTAAGGATACATAGTTCACCTAAAAGATAATGGTTTCCACTTCCCTTGATTGTCCATTGGTGTGAATCCCATATTGTATAAATTGCTAAATTGAGTTCCAGTCAAAATTGTGATGCTTTAAAAATATTGACGAGAAGAAACATGTACTTACATCTCCAGCATCCTCAGCTTCTTGTCTTTCCTTAGCCATGTCTTGGTCATACTGTGGTAACTTCTCCATAAATTCTTCAGCAGATGTGCAGGCCTGAAGTAATAATTAAAAACCATCATATCAATGAAAAACTAGCATCCTAGCCTAGTGTATGATTGAGATAACAAAAAAATAAAATAAAATAAAAAAGCCTTACTCTCAATGGTTCAGGCACAAGACTTTGAACAGGGATATCAGAAAGTTCCAACTTCAAACCAGATTCTCTGGCAAGAATGATCACCTGCATATGTAATTGTGCTTAGTTAGAGAACATGGAATAAGTGCAATGCAGAAGCAATAAGGTTACAGTAAGTTGTGCTGCCTAAATATATCACATGACAAGCATTCACATTGATTTCTTGTTGGCTGCTAATAAAATCAGCCATTAAAGAGCTCCAAACCCTTCAAATAAAAGCATTTGGAACAACATCGTTGTCACCTATAGGAGAAGAATGTAGAAGAATGATTGAGAATATGATGACTGAGTAATGACTAGAAGGATATTCTGAATAGGACAGTAATAGTAGGGCCTGAATAACAGAAAGACAGGTGGCGATTGAATAGTGCAATTCGGAATTGCTGCATTTTGTAAGGAAAAATACTAAATACAGTCACTTTGAAGAGTGATTGTTCAACAATCTCCATCCTATTGGCTAGAAAATATTTATTATACTTTCATTTATTAAGAGAGAGATTATGATAAATATTTTTTAGCTAATGAAAGAGAAATTGTTGAACAATCACTCTCCAAAGTGACTATATTTAGCATTCCTCTTTTGTAAATATTCCTTTTCTGTCATTTGTTTGGTTGTGAACGACCTATTTGTATAGAGTAGTACCTCTGGATGATCAATCAATGATTATTATCAAATTCCTCTCACACTCTTTTCTTCTCATACTCCTTTTCTCTTCTTCTTTTTCTTCCTATCTTAATCCTCAGTTCCTTTAGCCCTATTCTAACATTGTTTGGATTAATTGTTCTGTTAATTGATTAGTCGATTACAAATGTACTTGCACTGGCCTTCTAATGAAATTTTGCTAACTACGCGATTCACACAAAGCTGGCTTAATCACTCGTCAGTTAGGAAATCTATTTCTGGATACACTCCCAGTAATGAGACAGACATGGAAAGGAAGTTGAGTGGATGTATGCAATTGCTTGCATGTTGAAAATTTTTTCCAAACAATTAATTAATTTAGCAAAAGGTTTTAGCTATGCAGTACCTTTCTGGCAACATCTGTTCCAGATAGATCATCCCTTGGATCTGGTTCAGTATAACCTGCTCGCTTAGCCTCTGCCACCACCTTGCTAAATGATTTTGTGCCTATGAAGTTGTTGAAAATATAACTCAAAGTTCCACTGCAACAACAAATTATGGGAAGGCTAGCATCAAAAGATGAACTCTGAAATTGCAGAATGTAGAAGAATTTAAGAAATTCAAATGATTATCAATTATTCATGCTACATATACTTTATCAACATTATGCTATTTTTTTTTTCTGCCACACACCAAACAAGCAAAATGTACCTGAAAATTCCTTCAATTTGCAGAATTTTGTCTCCAGTTTCAAGGAGACCTCGTAATGTGCTAATAATGGGAAGTCCAGCTCCAACTGTTGCTTCATAGAAGTAATGTGTATAGGATTGGCGTTGAAGAGACCTGAGCTTTAAGTACTGGAATTATACAGAACAAAGGTCATTGAAACCCGAACATAATGTGTGAATCAGAGATGATGATGCCAACTAGGAAAATTATGATAGCAATATGAAATTGTAATATACTAATAAATCTGTAAAGTCCCAACATCATCATCCTCCAGTTCGTTTTTCTGGAATTATTCAAATTAATCAACTGTCATACATTTCTTTCATTATTGGATGTCAAATTGATAACAGCTCCAACACCAGAAATGCAGTCAAATAGAATATAGATAAACATCTCTGTTGAGAGAATTGGTTAATCTATAATATTTCTCAACTGCATGCTTCACAAAAACATAAACGTCAAGATAACATTTTCAACAGGAAATCTTCCATTGGAGAAGCTTTTAAGTCTCCCTTCTTCTATAGAGTTCATAGTGAGGAAGTCCAGTTTCTAGAGTAAAACATACGGATAAATGTAAATGAATCATATATTCAACATGCGATTCAATCTACCCCACAAATATGCCATCAAGAATGTACCACATCACCAGTATTGTTATTTGTTAAATACGAGGACACATCTCCAGCTTTCCAACACAGTCAAACAACTTCTATCAATCTCATTCCTTTGTTCATTAGCAGTAGGACAATCATACAAATTTTTGCAAGAATATCTATAAATAGTTTTCATGATCATTCTAGTAGTGTCTTCAAAATGGTGCAAGCAGTATCAGTGGCTGCATCAGTTGATTGCACTTGTGCCTAGTCTTTGGTTCTTAAATTTGAGGGTTAATTACATCCACTCCGAAACTTAGGGACGAATTCAGACAGACCATGAAATAACATGTTAGAATGTCTATTATATATCTGGTCTGAATATGATTTTTCGATAAGGTGTTTCAGGTTAAGTACAGGAAATATGAAACAAAAAGAGCATTGAAGAGGAAAATGGTGGGAAAGTGCCATTAGTGGGCTAATGCACTGCAGGTATGAAATGGGGTATTACTTGTGAAGAGCTGTAATGCCAAAGATCAAGATGGGAAAAGGATGAAACAACAGGGAGTTCTGGTGCGAAAAAACTATGGTTCATTAACAATGCATGTATAGGTGAATGATGATAGAGCGATAAAAATGAAGAGTATCTTTGTGGAGGGAAGTGATGATAAGTACAGGTCAAGACCATGAGGGGAGGCATAGGAGCTACATACTTCAGTAGTAACAAGTACAAGGTTCTGTTAGATCTGGATTCTGTCAGCACGGATTTGGGAAAGAAAATTGGGTAAAAGAAAGAATATAAGGGATAGCAAAAGAGAAAAATAAGAAAAAAAGAAAGAAATTATCATGGCCCAATATGCAGAAGGAAGGATGAAGTTGGGCCAAGAATGCTGGAGGGCTCAGTTATCAGTAAGACATATGGAGCAGCAGCTGTGATGCAGAACAGAGTGCTCTGGCCTTTATGGAGCAGTTTGACAGAATACTGCTGTAGTGACAGTTTAGTAATTACTGCCAAAAGCTGAAGTTGCAAAATGGACGTTCAATAGACCTAGTCCAATGGGAAATGGGCCAACGAGTCAAAATCACTGCTTCGCGGTGAGATCCATCACTTTTCGGCCAAATTCTATCGTTTATGCCTCCGAAAATGCGCTTTACTATTATGGCCGCTTAAGGCAGATTTTTATTTCTTTATTTACAGTCTGAGGACCGAGGCGCCGTTTAGGCATTTTATCTGCCTTATTAAATAATATATTTCTATAATTGTAATCTCGTTTATTTTGGCAGTTTGTTGCATTTTAAAGACTTTTCTTATTTGGGATTAGGGTTTTCCGTAACCCTATTGCTATATATTGTAATGTTTGAGGAAATATAATCAGTTTTTGAGTATTCAATAATATTTCCACAGAAAAGCTTTTCTCTCCATGTCTATTTTTCTCAGGATTCTTAGACTAAACAAAAATAACACTCTCTATCTCTTGTTTTATTAACTTCCGCTACATCAAGCTGTCAAAAGTATTTCACAATTACCAAAAGGGAAGGAGCCAGAGCATGGAGTAATTATGAGTAACTATGCTACTGTTACTGGAGAGAAGTTAGTTAGCTAATAGGGATTTGTGCCTATAGCTGGTGCTGACTACAATAGAATTAGTAGTGCGAACCGGATGATGTTCTGTTATGAAATCTATATGAATAATCATTTATGTACTGATTACAAGCATCAATTAATCAATCAATATAGTCTATTCTCTACTATTTCTCTCTCTCTCTCTCCCTTCTTCCTCTCTACCTTCTACTCTCAGGTCATCCACAATCTCAATCTCAACTTCAACATCCAAGCTTCTTTAAAGCTGAACCTTCTTCACCAGTTCAGGAACCAAATGACCAAGGTCCCTGACAGAAAAACAAAGGGAGAGGGGAAGAGTGAGGATGACTAAAGAGAGGAGGGAGAAAGAAAAGATCTAGATTCTTTTTTATTAGTAGCAGATAACCCTTACGTACTAAACAACAGAATATGTATAGCAATTCTTTTCGTTGATGTCACTGTGTCGAGGAACATGTATAGTGATTTTGTTAGTTATATCTTCCTTTGTCTTTTTCTATAACAACCCAAATATTCCTTTTCCCTTATTTTTTCTGCAATATGTAACAATTCCTCCCCTTTACACCATTTTTGTCCTAAAGAATAAACAATATTAGAAAATTAACCCTGGATGTAGGCAATGTCTTCCCATGTGGAATCTATAGCAGTTAAGTTAGTCCACGTGATGAGGACTTGTTAAATGTGCTCATCCCCTTGCAAAATTACTCTAGAATTGAATATTTTTTCTGGAAGTGATAAATTAGCCTTGGTGAGTGCTTGGTAATTCTGTCATCGATGGTGGAACCAAAATTTAGATTGAGGGATGTTAAAATTTTGAAACAAAAAAAAATTACATTCAATATATAAATTTATTGAGAATAAATTTAACATAAAACTGTCTTCATTTAACATTATAATAGTGCATCAACTAATTTTTATTATTAATTTGACAGTAATTGAAAGGTGACAATTGTATTTTATAAGTCCGCATCTTTTGAAACTGCTACATGATAGCTTTATTTTTAATTTTTACAAAAATATCTTGCCATGTAAATTCCATAAAAATAGTAAATTTGAATTATAAAATCTATATGTAATGTATTTTAATAAATAGAGAAAAATAAAATTATAAAAATAAAAAAAAAACTGATTTGTTATCCATTGCAGCTAATAAAATGTCTTTACTCTATATTTAAACACATAAAAATACTAATTAATTCAATAAGAATATAATTTTGATTTGATAAACATACATAACAATTAGCTCATAAAAAAGGAACGTGCATAAAACATTATTTTTTTAAAATTTTATTTTTAATGCATTTAGTTTTTTTTTAATTTTACTACATGCACTAAATATATCAAAAATGTAATTTTGTGGCTTGGAGAAAGATGGGAGGAGCAGGTGCGCAACCGTAGCAAGCTTGGAAGGATAACATGTCAAGAGCCGAGTGGTGGGAAGTATTACACCACCATTAAGCAAGGCTTAGCCAGTCAACCCATTTGTTGGATCGGTTTTATACGCCAAAGGTAACTCTCTAGGGTTATATAGGAATCATCTACTTTAGTCGTCCAAGTAGGAAACAAAAGATGGAAAAGCCCAATCAAATCAGCTCCTCTTAATAGGCATATGTTGCATGGTTTGTAGTCCCTTTCTTGTACAAAATATGATTGTCTAGGCCTAGTAGCTCAAGTAATTCCCTTTTGTTGCACATAAATGTGAAATTTCTTCTATAGTAGGTGTTTTATAATCTCATGGTTTGTCCTTACTATGAATTTTCCTTGTTCCAGATAGTGTCTCCAATTGGAGACTGCAAGTACGATGGCTACAAGCTCTCTTTTATAAGCTGGAAGAAGCTGATTTATACTACTAAGGGCTTAGTTAAATAGGCAATGGGTCTGCCCTCCTATATCAATATTGCTTAATCCCTATCGCAAAACAAAGGGTTTAATGAAATTTGGCAGTGCCAATATCGGAGTTGTCACCGTAGCCTTCTTCAATGTCTCAAAAGCATGTTGAGCTTCAAGATTCCATTAGAAGGTATCATTTTTCAGTCAATCAGATAAAGGTTTACTAATGATGCCATAATCCCTTATAAATCTTCTATAATACCTTGTTAGCCCAAAAATCCTCACTTCTTTGATAGTTGTTGGTACAGGCCACTATTGCATATCTTGAATTTTAGAGTTATTTGTAGCAACTCCAAAGGCAAAAATAACATGCCTTAAGTACTATACTGAACTACTCCCAAAAGTACATTTTTGTAGCTTAGCATACAACTATATCCATAGTAAAATTGGAATACCATCTCCAAATGTTACAAATGGATCTCATAGGACTTGCTAAAAATCATAATGTGATCAATGAACGATAGAACAAACTTCTTTAAATAAGGTTGAAAACCTTGTTTATTGAAGCTTGGAAGATTGCTAGGCATTAGTGAGCCTTGTTACAGAAAGTCAATATTATTCCTAGTTAATTCATTTCCTAGTTAGGGATTTCATATATATTCCTAATTGGTTGATTTCCTAGTTATGGATTTGTATTCCTATTTAGATTGAATCAAATTGTATGTATATAGATGTATCAATTCAATGAACATATAACAGATTTTTCGCTACAATTACATGGTATCAGAGCCCCTTAAATTTGAAAACCTATTTTTTTTTTCTTTTCACTCTTGAACCTGTTATTTGTATCCACATATCAAGGGTGAATATCTTCGCTCACCACCCCTCTAGTTAGGATCCGGAGTTGCCAATCTAGTTTCTGGTGAGATTTAGTCGTCAATGGAGATCACGCACTGGTCGTCCATTTTGCTGCCAACTCCGCTCGCTGGCACTTAAGGCTGGCTTCTTTGTTTTTTTGGTGATAACAAGGGTCTTTAATACTTTTTTTTGTTGGATTCTCTGTTTATTTTATGTTTGTTTTCTGTTTGGGTCTCAATTTAAAGGGCTGGGAACATCTATTTTTTTGGGACTTTTATTTCTGGACCTTGGAAATTTTGAGAAAGAATAAAAAGAAGAAAATGGCTAATAAAGAAAAAACTAAGTTAGTGCTTCCAAATGTCATTAAGGAGATAAACTAAATCACTAATCATAAACTCAGTGGCTCAAATTACCTAGAATGAAGTAGTCAGTTCATATTTATCTACAAAGATGACTATCTCACATGTGATCGACCAACTAATGATAAAAAGCAGCCTTGGCTACGAGAAGATGCCCATTTGTTCTTACAGATTCAGAATTCGATTCATAGTGAGGTAATTAATCTAATTAATCATTGTGAATCTATTAAAGAATCAATAGAATACTAGTTTTTGTATTCTAGAAAAGGAAATATTTCTCGCATCTATGACATTTGTAAGTCTTTTTATAGAGTTGAGAAACAAGACATGTCGTTGACACCCTACTTAATGGATTTAAAACGTGTCTATGAAAAACTCAATGTCTTGTTACCTTCTAGTTTTGATGTTAAAGTGAAACATGCTTAGCGTGAGCAAATGGCTACCATGAGCTTTCTTGTTGATTTACCTTCCGAATATAACTCCGCTAAATCTCAGATTTTCTCTAGTTTTGGGATTTCTTCTCTACATGACACTTTCACAGGGGTCCTTTGCGCAAGAATACTCAACCTTCGCAACTTGTTAGTGGTACTTCTTATTAGTCACAATATTAGTGGTTGGGTTAATGGTAATAGAGTTAATCAGCATATTGAGGAGTACTTCTAATCAAGAATCAAGAGGTGTTATGTGTTATTACTGTCATGAACCTAGCCACACAAAACGATCATGTCTGAAGTTTCAAAGAAGGAATCAATGATCACAGATAGCAAATATGGCAAATGAGAAGCTTGTTCATCCTCTGAGAGTATTATTTTAGTATCTGCTGATGAATTTGCAAAATTCTCTAAGTATCAAGTCTCTTTAAAGTCTTCCAATTCCTCCATCACTGCTATTGCTGAATTAGGTAAATCTACTACATGTCCTGTGTCTCTAATATCCAAATGGGTCATTGATCTTGGTGTTACAGATCATATGACAGGTAATTCTAGTCTTTTATCCTCTTCTCAAACTTATTCCACTCCTACTACTGTTACTCTAGCTGATGGATCTACCTCATATGTCATGGGTTCTGGAATTCCGAAACCAACCTCATCCATTTCGGTCTTCAGTTCTCTGTCTACCTAAATTCTCTCTTTTTTTTAAATTTCTGTTAGTAGACTTACTCGCACCTTAAATTGTTTTGTTACATTTTTCCCTTGTCACTATTTGTTTTAAGATCATATAACGAAGCAGATTATTGGTAGAGGATGCGAGTCTGGAGATCTCTACATCCTTGATAGACATGCACCAAGTTCTCTTACTTGCTTCAACACATTAACTCCTCTTAAAGTGCATTGTAGATTGGGACATCCTTCCTTGTCTACCCTAAGTAAATAATGTCCCCAATTCCAGTATTTGTCTGTTCTAGAATGTGAGTCCTCTCATTTGCCAAACACCATCGTTTACCTTCTTTGTTTAGAGCCAATAAAAGGGCTTCGTCCCATTTTGAATTGGTTCATTCTGATAGTTGGAGTCTGTTTTTGTTACCTCTAAAATTGGATTAAGATATTTTGCTACTTTTGTCGATGATTATTCTCATATTACATGGATATATTTAATGAGGAATCGATCTAAGATCTAAGTTTTTTTCTATATTTAGTGACAACGCTAAGGAATGTTTTTCAGAAAACTTTCAGACTTATTTAACACAGCGGCATTCTTCATCAGTCTTCATGTGTCAATACACCTTCTCAAATGGTGTGGCTAAACAAAAAAATCAACATCTTCTTGAGGTTGCTAGAGCCCTTCTTTCCCACATGCATGTTCCTAAACACTTTTGGGCTGATGCAGTATCTACAACTTGTTTTCTAATTAATCAAATGTTCCCTGCTTAATGGAGACACTCCTTATAATGTCTTGTTTCCATCTATATCTTTATTTCCTATTGAGCGTATTTATGGTAGTACTTGTTTTGTGCATGATACATGTCCATAGGTTACAAAATTGGATACCTAGTCTCTTAAGTGTGTCTTCCTTGAGTATTCTCATCTCCAAAAAGGGTATCGATGTTTCTCTCCCATTCTTAATCGTTATCTTCTCTGCAAATGTTACTTTCTTTGAGTCTACTTCATTGTTTCCTCACACATCAGTTTATAATAGTCAAGGAGAGGACGATGATCTCTTATCAGGTTTCCAGTCAACTTGCTCCTGTTGCTCCTGTTCCAGCAACCTTCAAACCTCCTACCAAACATGTCTATTCTGGGAGACTGAAGACTCTTGACTCAAATTCTCCACCAGCCTCTGTCTTCATATCCAATTTCTACCATTTATCATGACTCAGATTTCGATCTTCCTATTGCCCATTGTAAAGGTAAACACACTTGCAGTTATCCTATCTTGTCTTTTGTTTCTTATGATCATTTGTTTTCTTCTCGTTGTTTTGTTATGTGTCTAGATTCCATATCTATTCCTAAAATTGTTGTTGAAGAATTGTCTAATCCAAGTTGGTGTGCTGCAACGAAAGAGTAAAGGATGCTTTAAATGCTAATAGTACTTGGGAATTGGTGTCTTTACCCAACAACAAGGAAGCTATTGGTTGCAAATAGGTGTTTAAAGTAAAGATGAATCTGGATGGGTCTATGGCTCGTTTGGTGTCTAACAGGTATGCTCAGACATATGGTATTGATTACACTACACCTTCTCTCTTATTGCCAAACTTACTTTTATTTGCTTATTTATCTCTCTAGCCACCACACATGATTGACCATTATACCAGTTAGATATTAAGAATGCTTTCTTGCTTGGTAACCTCCAAGAGGAAGTGTATATGGAGCAATCCTCTAGATTTGTTGCTCAAGGGAATCGAATAAAGTTTGTAAGCTTCGAAAATCTCTTTATGGCTTAGAAGATTTAGTGAAGTACTATAGGAGCTTGGTATGAGAAAAAATAAATGTGATCATTCAGTCTTTTATACGCATTCTAAAACTGGCTTAATCTTGCTCGTTGTTTATGTGGATGATATTGTCATCACTTTAAGTAACTCCAAAGGTGTCTCAGTAAGTCTCTTCTTCATAACCAATTTTAGACTAAAGATTTGAGTCTATTAAAGTATTTCTTAGGCATTAAAGTTACAAGAAGTAAGAAGGGTATTATCAGACAGGCTTAATCTTGCTCATTTATGTGAATGATATTGTCACCACTGGAAGTGCCTCCACAGGTATTGCATCTCTTAAGTCTTTTCTTCATACCTAATTTCAAACTAAAGATTTGGGTCTATTAAAGTATTTCTTGGCATTTAAGTTACAAGACGTAAAAAGGGTATTTTCTTGTCTTAAAGGTTGTTCTTGATTTATTGATAGAAATAGGGAAATTAGATGCTAAGCCTTGTAATACACCAATGACTCCAAATTTACACCTTGTAGCAAAAGATAGTGAGTTGTTTAGAGATCCTGAGACGTATAGAAGATTTGTGGATAAGTTGAACTACCTTACAATAACTCATCGTGATATTGCCAACTCAGCTCCAAATTTAGGGCCTTCTACAACGGGAGAATAACTAAGCTCTATTAGCTAATTGCTGATGTGGTATTTTTTAGCAGGCAATTCCATTTTCCAAAAATTTTGCCTTTATTTCCTTTTCTTTTCTTTTCTTTTCCTTTCTTTTCCCCCAAACACAAATCAAAATCCGATAATTCTTTTCTTTTATTTTCCTTTATTTTCTCATGATTTTTTTATTTCTCTCCCACCTTCACACCACAGACACACACCGAACTAATTTTTCAAAAACTTTCATTTCACTGTTTCTAAAAAAATCCTCAAGTCAGGTAAAAAAAAATTTTGTTTTGAAGAATTGTATTAAAAAAAATCTTCAAATCAACAACTGTGAATTCTTGGGAAGTACACCGACTCAAAATCTATGTTCTAAATGTTACCGTGATCTCCAACTCAATCATCTAATGGTATGTGCTTGTCTTAAATCAAACCGCAACCTCTACCTCATCGTTGCCGTTGTCTTCCTCCTCGTCAACTATTTCTGTTTCTATATCTATTTCATCTCAAGTGACTGTTGTTTTGCCTAAGGTGAAGGACTTTGCTCGGTGTGGTTGGAGTTGGTGAAATTTTTGACTTGGTTTCGTGATTATTAGTCAAGCCAACATCCAAAAGGGAGTTTTGATAGAAGCACTTATAGTGATGTTGATTGTATTGTGGATTTTTTTGCCAAATAAATTGGTTTTGGTTTTTGATGAATAATTTGGCAGTCTGAATTTTGGGTTTTTTATTTTAATTTTTAATTTTAAGTTTAATTTTTTAATTATTAATTTTTTATTTTATTGGATAAATTTTAGTCTCTGGCAATTCAAGGAAGAAAAAGGAAGTGCTCAAAGCTACAATAAATAGCAATATTCATTATTTCCATGGCTGATAAGTGTGAACAAACCCATTTTACCTTGGCTTAAAGACAGTGTTCCCTTAAGCCATTAAAGTCGCACAGCTGCCATTAAAAATCTCTTGGATTAGAGCTTAATCACCATTATTTATCTCTAGAAAAGCATCAGTCAACAATTAAGAACTTTCATTCCTTTTTTATTATCGAATTAGTGGCAAATCTCTCACCTTCACTGGGTTGCGAGTGATGTCCAGATTGGATAAAAAAAAAAAATAAGAAATCATTGATTTTTAATTTTTAATATTCAAGAATCGGTTTTTTTAACAGTGTTATTGATGTTTTGTTGTAGAGGGGCCTAAATAATTAGTTTTAGAGAATTGTGTTTAACTGAGCCTAAATTTTTTTAAGGGTTAATTTGTACCTTCGCGAAAAATTTAAGAGCTTATTTGTATCTTCTCTCTATTCCTAATTGGTTGATTTCCTAATTAGGGATTTGTATTCCTATTTAGATAGAATCAAATTGTATATATATAGACATATCAATTCATTGAAAATATAACAGATTTTTCTCCTCAATTACAAGTCTAAATGGCATTACCTTAAACTCAAAATGGCCAGAACGAGTTCTAAAGATTGTCTTGTGAATATATGAAGGCTCCATCCTAATTTGATAGTATCCAGCCTTCAAATCAATTTTGAGAAGACTATAACTCCAAGTAGTTCATCAAGTAAATCTTCAATTATGAACATATCATCTTTAATGCTTGATATCATTCAGCTACCTATAATCTACACAAAATCTCCAACTCCCATCATTCTTTTTAACTATTAGGACAGGGAAAGCACATGGGTTGTATGATTGATGAAGCTAACATTTCTTTTAATAGCCTTTCAATTTCATCTTTTTGAAAATGGGGTATCCATAAGGCCTTTTATTATCAAGCGCTGAACCTGGTTTTAGGTGTATAGTGTGGTTATGTGATCTAAGTGGGGGTTGTGTGTGTAGTTGTTGAAAGATAATATGGTATTTATCTAGTTAGGATTGAAGGAGTTATTGAATGTTACCTTTATGTAGATAGGGTAGTAGAGATGCTGGCAGCACCCAAGGAGAATAACCTAGCAGAAATCCTTCTCCAATCATTTTAGATTAGTTTACAAGTGATTTACTATTCATGATCTTCAAAGTAGCATGGCCTATAAAGCCTTTCAACTCAATCATCTTGCCATCATTATTGAAAAGAAGTTTATACCCTTCAAAATAGAAGGTTACATACACATAGGTCTTCATCCAATCCACTCCCAACGACATATCATAATCCCCAATATCAAGAACTCTCACATCAAATTGGAATTTATAACCTAGCATATTCCAAGTATAACCAAACACTTTGATCTTGTTAGAATATCCTTGCTTTGTGGATAATATCCCTGTTCTTGTGGTCCTTGTTTTGTGGATAGCATCCTTGCTTTTGGGACCTTGTTTTGTGGTTGTATTTAAGCTATTATGTACATGTAATAGGATTACTCTATATAAACTAAACCAAAAACCTATTGTAAATTTAAGAGATTGAGATATAGAAAATTCATATTTCTCTCAAAATCTTCATGGTATCAAAGCCTTAAGGCTGCTGTTTTACCTTTCCTTTTTCTTGCTTTTCTTTTTATTCTTCACCGTCACTATGAAGGATCACCAACCTTTTCCGACAGCTTTTTCGACGAGACTTCACCAGTAGCATCGACTCTCCATTCCGACTCCATTGGTTGCATTACTTTGGATCTTTGACAAAATTTGAAATTATTCTTCCTTGGTAGTAGCTACTTTCATTAAATTTAAAAAAGAAATTTATTGGCAGTAGCTACTTTTCATTGGCAGCTGTGTTACTCTTCAAGGGCAATTATTCATTTGATTCAGTATGTCTGACGCATCAAGTTTGATCAAACCTTTTTTCTCTTCTATTTTCGATTCTCTTGCCATTACCACTGTCAAATTGCAAGGTTGTGATAATTATGTTTATTGGGCTGCATCAATTGAACTTTGGTTTATGGGTCAAGGTTACAATGATCACTTAATAAAAAAATGCTATTGATATTGATGAAAAAGATAGAACATGGACTAAAATTGATGCACAATTATGTAGTCTATAAAACAACATGGACTAAAATTGATGCACAATTATGTAGTCTACTATGGCATTCTCTTGAACCAAAGTTGCTCACTCTATTTCAGTCCTGTAAAACTTGTTTTAAAGTCTGGAGTAAGGCTAAAACGTTGTATACTAATGATATTCAACGTATTTATAAGGTTGTCTTTAACCTTGGTCATTTACAACAAAATTTTCAAGATATGCCCAACTATTTAGGTCAAGTTGAAACTTTGAAGGATGAATTAAACTCTCTCATGCCTTTTTCTTCAAATGCCACTGAGCAAGAGAGTCAACAAGATAAATTTTTTATGGTATTAGCTCTTATAGGATTTCGAGCAGATTTGGCTACAGTAAGAGATCATATTCTTGCTAGCCTAATCATCCCTAAATTAGATGAAGCCTTTTCTCGTTTACTCCGCGTCTCTTCCAACAATACTCAAGATGAACCTTCTATGTTAGTTATACAAAAGAATAGTAAGCAAGGAGATAATCGAAAAAAGAAAGAAGAAGGCTCTAAATTCCATTGCTCTTATTGTGATAAGGGGAGTCATACACGTGACCAATGTTGGGCTCTTCACGGACGACCTCCTAAACCTAATCAGAATAATCGTCCAATTGCTAATATAGTCCAGTCTCAAGGAGATGGTATTCTTTCTCTACCCATGGCTCAAGCTTCAAAATCCAACTCAGTTACATTAACTGTGACTGATTATGATGAATACTTACAATATCGAACATTAAATAATAGAGCCTCATCTATATTTAGCGTCATTCACTCAGACATATGGGGTCAAAGTCGTATTGGAACTAATTTTGGTTTTCATTATGTTGTCACTTTCATTTATGACTATTCTCGTCATACTTGGTTATTTTTAATGAAAAATAAATCTGAATTATTTACTATTTTCAAAAATTTTTGTGCTAAAATTAAAAATCAATTTGATGTTTCCCTTAAAATTCTTCGAAGTGATAATGCACGAGAATATCTATCTCTTCCCTTTCAAGAATTCATGAGTTCACAAGAAATCATTCATCAATTTTCACATGCATATACCCCTCAGCAAAATGGCATTGTTGAACGAAAAAATCGACATCTCATTGTAACCACCCACACTATACTTATCCATCATAATGTGCCACTTCGTTTTTGGGGGTACATAGTCCTAACTGCATATTACTTAATTAATCGGATGCCCTCTTCAGTATTGCAAAACCAGAGTCCTTATTCTATTTTGTTTCCCAATAAAAAATCTTATCATCTCTCTCCTCGTGTTTGGGTGTACTTGCTTTGTTTACAATCATACCCTAGTAGAGATAAACTCCAACCCAAATCCATTAAGTGTGTCTTCTTAGAATATTCTCGCCTCCATAAAGGCTATAAATGTTATGATCCTACAACTAATAAATATTTTATTTCAGCAGATGTTACCTTTGAGACATCCTCATATTTTCCACCAATCAAACAAGTGTTGTTGAGGCTCTTCTAGTTCCCTCTCTTCCGATTTCTAATGACCAATCCTCTCATAAACCATTACAAATTTACTCTAGACGGCATTCTCCGCCTACACTTGATGTTTCCCTTGCAGGTACAAATGACATACATGACTCATCTCCTCCACCAACAACTTCTCCTACACCGGTCTTGCTTCCAACAAATGAACCTACTCTACCTATTGCTCTTCGAAAAGGTATTCGTTCTCGTAATCCTCATCCAATTTATAATTTTCTGAGTTATCGTCTTTCTCCTTCATATTACAAATTTGTCTCTAGTTTGTCTACTATATCTATTCCAAAATCTATTGATGAACTATAAGCTCATCTTGGCTGGCGATAGGCAATGGTTGAAGAGATGAATGCTCTTCATGCTAATGATGCTTAGGAGCTTGTTCCATTACCATCTGGACAATCTATGGTTTGGTTGTCGTTGGGTTTATACTATCAAAGTTGGTCTTAACGAGCAAGTTGATCGCTTAAAAGCCCGTTTGGTTGCCAAAGGGTATACTTAGATTTTTGGCCTTGATTATGGTGACACTTTCTCTCCTATTGCAAAGATTGTCTCTGTTCGTATTCTTTTTTCTCTTGTTGCCATAAATAATTGGTCTATTTATCAATTGGACATTAAAAATGCCTTTCTACATGGCAACTTGGCAGAATAAGTTTATATGGAGCAACCGCCCGGCTTTGTTGCTCAGGGAGAGTTTGGATTAGTTTGTCGATTGAAGAGATCTCTTTATGGTTTGAAACAATCTCCATGTGGTATAAAAATTTGGGATGCAAATAAGTGAAGCATATCATTAAGTATTTTATCGTCATACAGTTCATGGCAAGTGTATTTATTTGGCGGTATATGTGGATGATATTGTCGTAACAGGTGATGATCGTGAGGAGATTGCTCAACTCAAACATCATCTTCTCAGTCATTTTCAAACTAAAAACTTCGGAAAGTTGAAATATTTTCTAGACATCGAGGTAGCTCAATCAACTACAGGCATTGGTATCTCACAAAGAAAATATGCTTTAGATATTTTGGAAGATACTAGGATGATGGATTGTAAACCTGTCGAAACTTCTATAGATCCAAATGTTAAACTTATTCCCGGACAGGGGAGCCACTAAAAGACCCTGGCCAGTACCGGAGGTTGGTGGAAAAACTCAATTATCTCACTATCACGCGCCCAGACATTTCTTTTGCAGTAAGTGTGGTAAATCAGTTCCTTTAAGCTGCGTGTAATAGTCATTGGAATGCAGTAATATGCATCCTTAAATATGTTAAAGAAGCCCCCGAACAAGGTTTGTTGTATGAAGATAAAGAACATACACAAATTGTCGGGTATTCAGATGCTGATTGGGCAGGTTCTCCTCAGATAGGCGCTCAACTTTAGGATATTGTGTATTTATTGAGGAAAATCTTATATCAAGGAAAAGTAAAAAGCAAGATGTAGCAAGATCCCGTGCAAAAGCAGAATATCGAGCCATGGCTTTAGTTACCTGTTATATGGTTACGACAATTACTTCTAGAATTAGGGATCCAAAACACAGGTCCAATGAAATTGACCTGCGATGATCAAGCAGCACTCCATATTGCTTCAAATCCAGTCTTCCATGAAAGGACAAAGCATATAGAGATAGATTGTCATTTTTTCAGACAAAAGATTGAATCAGGTTGCATTGTTACCAGTTTTGTCAATTCAAATGATCAGTTGGCAAATATTTTCACTAAAGCTCTAAGAGGACCTCGGATTGAATATATTTGTCGCAAGCTAGGAGACTATGATATATACGCTCCAACTTGATGGGGAGTGTTAGAATATCCTTGTTTTGTGGATAATATCCTTGATTTTGAAGTCCTTGTTTTGTGGATAGCATCCCTAATTTATGGTCCTTGTTTTGTGGATAGCATCCTTGTTTTTGTGTCCTTGTTTTGTGGTTGTATTGAAGCTATTATGTGCATGTCTATTAGTAGTAGGATTACTCTATATAACTAAACCAAAAACCTATTCTAAATTTAAGAGATCGAGATATAGAAAATTCA
This sequence comes from Garcia nutans, assembly GCA_947685225.1. Lineage (NCBI taxonomy): Eukaryota > Viridiplantae > Streptophyta > Magnoliopsida > Malpighiales > Euphorbiaceae > Garcia > Garcia nutans. The sequence continues at coordinate 28,161,731 of CANTUV010000044.1, forward strand.
GATTTCTCTCAAAATCTTCAGATCTAACCAACATTTTTCACCCATCTGCCATGGTAACTGTTATTAGATTTACGTGCACCATGGGCAATTTCAATTCTTCAACCACCTTTGCATTTATGAAACTATGGGTACTGTCTCAAATATATGAGAATTACTTGTTCTGTGTTTTTAATTTGCCCATTTAATCGGATGTTGTTAGCAACTCCGCCTGCGAGTATCGTAGCCGGTCCCAAGCCCGGATAAAGGAGAAGGGTTCCGGTAGGTTGGCGGCCAGTGTAAAAATTTTGCCAAACTTTTTATGGATCCTCAAAACTATCATTATACCGTTGGGACGTGCTCACCTAGGCATGCGCTACATCGGCACCCGGGTGTAGTGTTAAATGATCAAGGGGATCCATCACATCGACGCCTGGGTGTGGTGGAGTATGAGCAAATGTTCCCATGCCATGGACGGGTATGGGTAAAGAAGTTAGTCCCGCCATATCAGCGCCCGGATGTGGTGTCAGACAGGAAAGGGCTACCGCATTATGGACGAATGCGGCTAAAGAAGCAAGTCCAAGGGAGCCGATTAAGATTAGGTAGTAGGAATATTGGCACTCTGACTGGGAAGTCTATAGAGCTTGTGGATACTTTGAAAATAAGGAAGGTTAGTATTGCTTGTTTGCAGGAAACCAGGTGGAAGGGAAATAAAGCAAAAGAGATTGGTAACTCAGGATATAAGTTGTGGTATTGTGGCTTGGATAACAATAGGAATGGTGTGGGCATTATTATTGAGCCTACGCTTAAAGACAAGGTGGTGGAAGTGAAGAGAAAGGGAGACAGGATTATCTCTTTGAGGCTTGTTTTGGGAGATGACACTATTAATGTTATTAGTGCTTATGCTCCCCAAGTAGGTTTGGACGGAGCATCCAAGGTTCAGTTCTGGGAAGATATGGATGAAATCATGCAAAGTATTCCGGATAATCAGCAAATTTTCATTGGTGGGGACCTTAACGAGCATGTTGGTAAGGACAGTAATGGTTATGACAGGGTCCATGGGGGTTATGGTTTTGGCAACAGGAATGAGGAGGGAAAGAGCATTTTGGATTTTGAGGTGGCTTATGATCTAGTGCTGGCAAATACCTGCTTTGAAAAGAGGGGGTCACACTTGATTACCTTTAAGAGTGGACGAACCCAAAGTCAAATAGACTTCATACTTACTCGAAGACAGGACAAAAGTAAGTGTAAGAATTGCAAGGTCATTCCGGGTGAAGCATTGACGGCGCAACATCGTATTGTGGTTTTAGATATTAAGAATAAAAGTAGCTGGAGGAATGATAAGAAAGTATTGGAACCAAGGATAAGATGGTGGAAATTGAAAGACCTAGCTCAAGGTACCTTTAAGGAGGAGTTACTAAAGGAAGACATTTGGAACCTTGAGGCTAGTGCAGAGGACTTGTGGACAAAAATGGAAGGTGGCATTAAGAAAGCAGGTAGTAAATTGCTTGGGATCTCTAAAGGGGCAGGGCCTCGACCGCACGATGCATGGTGGTGGGATGAGGAGGTTCAAAAGGCTATTAAGGCTAAGAGGGAATGGTATAAAAAGTTACCGAATGCGGTTAATAGCGAGGCCTTTGAGGAATATAAGAGGGCTAAGAAAGAGGCAAAGAAGGCTGTTAGTGTAGCTCGTGGCAGAGCCTTAGAAGGGATTTATCAAAAGTTAGGTACTAAAGAGGGAGAAATGGGCATTTATAAGATTGCAAGGATGAGAGAAAGGAAAAGCAGAGATTTAAGCCAAGTCAAATGTATAAAGGACGAATATCAACGGGTGTTGACAGGAGATGTTGAGATTAAGGAGAGGTGGAAGGCTTATTTTGAGCAGTTATTCAATCCTGAACATGAGCAAGATTTTCAAGGTCTTCTTGCAACAAATGGTTATATCAGCTGGTCTAGGAGGATCTTGCATAGTGAAGTAAGAGAAGCCTTGAAGTATATGAAAGTTGGTAAAGCTTGTGGCCCGGATGGTATTCCTATAGAGGTTTGGAAGAACCTTGGAGAGGTTGGAGTTGCCTGGTTAACTAAACTCTTTAATGCTATTGTGAAAGGACGTAAGATGCCAAATGCCTGGAGGAAGAGTATCCTGGTACCCATATATAAAAATAAGGGAGACATTCAATGTTGTACAAATTATCGGGGTATCAAACTTATGAGTCATACTATAAAATTATGGGAAAGGATTATTGAACACAGATTGAGGAAGCTTACAAGAGTTTCGGAGAATCAGTTTGGGTTTATGCCAGGGAGATCTACCATGGAGGCTATTTCTCTTCTAAGAAGACTAATGGAATTGTATCAAGAGAAGAATAAAGATCTCCACATGGTATTTATTGACTTGGAGAAAGCCTATGATAGAGTACCAAGAGAAGTGTTATGGTGGGTTTTGAAGAGGAAAGGAGTCAGCGTCAAATATATCAACATCATCAAGGACATGTATGAGAATGCATCCACTAGTGTGAAAACACCTGGTGGAGACACTGAGGCTTTCCCCATTACTACCGGATTGCATCAAGGTTCGGCCATGAGTCCATATTTATTCACCCTGGTTATGGACGAGCTAACCAAAAGCATACAAGACGATGTTCTTTGGTGTATGTTGTTTGCTGATGACATTATTTTAATTGATGAGACTAGTGCTGGTGTAAACCGTAAGTTGAAAGTGTGGAGAAAAACCCTCGAGGACAAGGGTTTTAAGTTAAGTAGGAGTAAAACGGAATATATGCACTGTGAGATCAGTCTAAGAAAGAAGCAGGAACATGAGGTTAAGTTGGATGGAGTTTTGGTTCCTAAAACCAAGCAGTTCAAATATTTGGGTTCGGTGTTCCAGAATGATGGCCGTATAGATGAAGATGTGGCTCACAGAATACAGGTAGGGTGGTTGAAGTGGAAGGGTGCGACTGGAGTTCTATGTGATAAGAAAATACCTCTAAAAGTGAAAGGTCAATTCTATAGGACGGTTGTTAGGCCTGCGATGCTCTATGGTAGTGAGTGTTGGGTACCAACGGGACAACATTTGCATAAGATGAGTGTGGCATAAATGAGGATGCTAAGATGGATGTGTGGACATACCAGATTGGACAAAATTAAGAATGTTCATATTCGACAAAAAGTCCAAGTAGCGGATGTCGGAGATAAGGTGAGGGAATGAAGACTTAGATGGTATGGACATGTTTTAAGAAGACCTACTAATGCTGCGGTTCGTAAGTGTGAGAATTTGTTGATTGAGAGGGCTAGAGGTCGTGGAAGACCTAGAACTGTGTGGAATGAGGTGATAGCAAAAGACTTACGTGCCTTAGATCTTGATGCGGATTTGATTAATGACAGACTTGAATGGAGACGTAAAATCCGTGTCTTGGAAGGGGCCTAAGGCTGGAGTATCTTTTTTGGTGTCTTTTGAGCTTATTTTGTTGAGGATCCATACAGCCGACCCCAACTTGTTTGGGACTAAGGCTTAGTTGTTGTTGTTGTTGTTGTAATCGGATGTTGTTAGCAACACTACCTTCAATAGCATACAAGGATAATTCTACTTTTTCAATTTCCTCCTCTTCTTCATTATCCCCTAAATCCTGCCACTCTTCCACTACTTCAGCTTTTCCTTCTTGGCCTTGCAGAGTCAACATTTACCTTTGTTGACATTTGTGGCCCGGGAAATACATCTCGCCACTTTGAAATAAGGACAAGGAGGTTTCTTTTGGTTGGTATTGAAGGGAATCAAGGCATTCTTTTGTGTGTTGGTTTGCATTTTAGGGAAGTGGTAAGGAGTTTTGGCGATTACATGGGCTGGGTATTAGGGGATTATGTAGTTTTGGATAATTACTAGGTGTTTGATTAAAGGTCTTAGAGTTAAAGTGTCCCTTACAGGTTTTATGGGTAGCTTCAAGTGTAATTTCATGAAGCTAGGCATATTCAAAGCTTGGTATAGAGTAGCAGGTCTTGTGGCACTGATTTCCTCCTTCAATTCCCCAATAAAGCTTTAAATAAAATAAGTTTGGCTAAATACATTTGTAGTCCCCTGAGCTTCTCGCTTTTAGTCACTTTGCCCCTCAAATTTTTAATTTAACCATATAGCTCCCTGAACTTGCATTTTAACTTATAAACACAAACTCGTTAAATTACACCAAGTCATGCTGAGTTACTGAGGTGTCTATTTGATACAAAATATACAAATACAAAGGCAAAGCGATTAATATTCATTAATATAAATGTCTATTAGTAAAAAATAGACAAGTACAGAGAGGCAAAGTGGTTAAAGTGAAAGTTCAGGGGCAAAGTGACTAAACAAGACAAGTTCAGAGGGTTACATATGTATTGAGCCAATAAGTTTATATGAGAAAAGGGTTTAACATCTCCATTTTAGCCTTACCTTTCCTCAAACTTGCTTACATACTCAGAAACACTCCCAATTTGCCTTAGCTTATTGAATTCAACCACCACAATCCTCTATAGGAGAATATGTAAATTTCTAAAGAAAACCTCCCAATTACTATCTTCATTTATCTTGCTCCACACAATAAACCATGTTTCATCTTTTTCTATGAAAAACATTCTACCTAACTCTACCTTCTTTTCCTCAGGTACTTCATATATTTGGAAGTCTTCATTACACTTCCAAATCCACAACTGTGGACCCTTAATTTCAAAGATTGACAAGTCCATTTTGAGAAGCAACCTTTCCATATACCCACGAGCATTAATCCTAAGGACCAAGACCAATTTCCTCAACCTCCCTCGCTCTGACTGTGGGTACGATTCCTCTTCCCAAACCTGGTATTTCTTCTCGCACAGGCTTCTTCCCCTTGTTTAAATTTTGGAGCAATAGTATCATCTATGTAAATTGAGCCCCCAGTATAAGTTGTTCAAATTTGAGTTGGTCATAAGTTCTTTTGTACTCAACTTTGGCAAAACATGATGCTCCTATAAAGCCAAATTCACTTCATTTTCAATGGCATTTGAGATTTTGTTTATGATCACTGTCCAATTCCCTAATACAACTTAACTGAGCCTTGATACCAAGTTAATTGAGATCGGTTATATGGATTCTTCTTTTTCACTCGGAGTGATTATGGGTTACATCTTCAGAGAGATGTACAGTCTCAATCTGTTGGCTAAAACTTTACAGCTACTCATCCATACCTTCTTGCTTTATTTCTTCTGTAGCAGGGCTTCTACCCCCTTCAGGAGCTTCTATTCATGGTATTGGATTTTCAGTTTTGCACTGCTCTTAACACTAGTTTGTTAGATCTGGATTTAGTCAGCATTGATTTGGGAAAGAAAATCAGAGTAAAAGAGGAAACAGATAAGAAAAAGGAAGAAAAGTAGAGTGAGAGGGGGGATAATGAGGATGACGAGAGACGGGAGAGAGAGAAAAGATCTGGATACTTTTTTATTAGTAGCAGATATACTAAATTACAGTATACATATACAGCAATTCCTTTTTTCGATGTCACTGCATGAGAAAATATTTAACCTTCTCTGCCAGCATAGAGTTATTATATATTAATTTGTCTTTTTCTATAACAACCCCAACATTTCTTTTTCCCTCATTTTTTCTGCCATAGGCAACAGGTTCCAATATCATTTCCATATTTGAGGAGAATAATTGGCTCACCAAATAACATGATCAATAATGAAGCAAAGTGGTACCCACAATTATGGGATAATTGAAAGGGTGATTCATATAACAAAAGAAGCAGCAACTTTATATGAGAAATAACATGATACTTAACTTTCCTTCAGAATGCCAGTATTTCTCTTTTCACCCATTGAATGCCAATACTTTGAATGGTAATGGATAACAAAAAACAAAAGCATCTTATTCTCATTAGCTATTTCTTTTTCCTCTTTTTCTTTTCTTTTTTGTATGAACAATGTGTGCTATAAATAACATTTATCAATACAATTCATGTTACCTGATCAAGTGGTCCTGAGTTTGCCTTTTTGTTTGGAGTAATCACGTGAATTCCTTTACATAACCAATCATAGTAAGAGCTTGCAACATTGGCATCTGCTGTGCAGTCTACCAAAACAGTATTTGGAATAAAATGATTTCCATGCACATGATATGTAAACTTCTCAAGATCAGCCACTTCACCATTCTCCTTTGCAAGTTCTCTCCATCTCGACAAGTCAATTCCACTACAATAGATGGAAAGGAACCCAGAAAATTAGTCATACACAAGTAAGCATGTTTATAATTAGCAGAACAAACCATCAACCACAATCTGTTTGCTCACAACAAACAAATGAAATTATCTCTACCAGTAAGAATCATATCCAAGCAGATAATGGCTTTCAATATCACCAAAAATCCATGTGCATGTATTTTACCATAAGTTCAAAATAGCAGAATATGCAGACCAAGAGCCTCAATCAAGATATCAGAACTATGGTTGCAAAAAATGGCAATTCCCCATGTAAATTAGATTAATTGACCCATGCCAAACTTGTCAGAGAGGTTAGGAGGCATTATTAATACAGTGCAAAAGGGGCTAGGTTAAGGAGTAGGTAGGAATAGGTAAGATATTTGAGTTTTGGGATAAGAAGTTTGGGATAACAAACCCAACCCAAAGATGTTGCTATGATACCAAAAGTCCTTGTGTCCAAATTAACAGAATGGTTTGAATTGTCTTCTCCTCTGAGGTGGTCTTTCACTGTAAAGGCGACTGTCAACTATAAAAGGAAACTTAAGCTTTACATGCTAATTACGTGACGTGATCCTAGGGAGCTATATATAGTAAGCTAAATCTCCTCTCTTATTTATGAAATATATACGGCATAGATTAATGAATCAATTACAGCTATTAATTAGGTGTTGACATGAAACATCAGATCCCATTTTTCACAGTAGCTCTTCCTGATTTGAACTTTTACAATTGCAAGAATATTCAAACTGGCGATAAAAGAGTGCTTCTACATCAATTAATATTTCCATGCACACTCTATCTACTTGATCTCAATAGAGCTTACATCATCTATGAGGTATTCAATACCTGGTTAAATGACTTTCCAATGACGCAAACAAGGTTCACTGTCTAAGGGATTATGAAAGTCAGTTTATTTAGTATATCTAAAGCAATTCTGAAATTTAATGTTTCTGAGAATTTAATTCAATTCCAATTTGATAAAGATATGATGCATGAAAACAAAATTTATTTAGAAAACTCATGTACCCTTGACATCAGTTGATTAAGCGAAAAGTTCTATCACAGGGTTTATTGGTAACTTTACTCTCAACAGCAAGCAAGTCATGTTGTATTGGAATAATTTTTTAGAGAATATTATAAAAGCAGGAACTTTATATGGAAACACGGAACTTATTACTTACACTTCACTCAAAAGCATTCTCCTTGAGCCGGTGATTCCCATAACACGCAAATCAATGTTAAATTCCTCCTTAAGGACCTTTGCCTGCAAAAGGAAGTACAATTTTTAGATTTAATAATAGCTTTTAAAATTATAGCTTAAAACTAGACCAAATTTTCCAGACTTTGGAGAGATATAGCATGGCTACCCATGTTAAATGGATAAAAGAAGAGACATCAAGAACATATCTATTAACTAAATATAATTTATTTGAATGTGTTAGAACTCTTGGCTTTAATGCATCTTTCAAACGCTATGACATTATCCTCTCTGCAAGTCAAGGTTTACAGAATTGGAAAAGGAAAAGTATGAGCCCTTTATCAGAAAGGTTTAAAGAAAAGGTGTGAACCATTTATATCAGAAAGGTTTAAGTGGGATTTTCAAAGACCCTTCCAGCACTCTCTTTAAGCTGAAAAACAGCTGAATTGTCATTCATGAGGATATGGAACCATGGTCAATTATCCAACCACAAAATCATTATTTGGGAGATAAAAAATAAGAACTCAACTGCTGAATCGTTATTTTTATTTTCAAAACTTATATGTACTAAATAATGTCTATGCTTTGATGTAGAAAAGGTAAAAGCCATGTATACCAAAATAGGTTAAATAGGATAAGTACAGATGATAATATGACCTCGATACAGACTTCCAATTATCATCCATGAGTTTATATATCCCAGTTATAGAGAAGTTGTACTTTCCTATTTCTTACTATAACTGCAGAAGCATCAAGCAGTACACTAAACATAACAAATCTCAAAGACTTAAAATAAATAAAAGGCCTGGCAACGGAAATTTATCCAAGGAAAATTTGTTGATTAACCAAGTGAATGCTACAAAGATCACAGATCTTCTATTGGTAAAAGTCATAGTAAGCATGCATAAATACCACTTAAGAACCTAACCATGAAATTCATAATTTTTCTTGGAAAAATCCTCTGGAGCGTTGCTCCCGAAATCTGTATTTGATTTCACATAACCATATTACATAAGGTAACAGATCATTTATACCCACATTACATGAGGTAACAGATAATTTACAAGAGCAGGAAGTGACAAAACATCATAAGTATCATAAATAAAACCTTAACATATGCTAATACCTGAGAATGCTAAACCATCCATAGAAGCAGTGACAAAACTACTTCTACTCCTTCACTCGTGATTTATTTCCACCACAGTAACCAAAAAAATTACAAAGGATCAAAAAACTTGTGTTATTACAGTATCAATCTTGCTATTACCCATAAAACTCCAACTACACACAACTTCCTACACCAGCAGCGATATAAGAGCAAACATTTGATGAACGGGTATCAGCTTTTGACAGTTGGCAATTAATAAATTAATTTTACTCTTTACAAAGATTGTACAACAACAACAACAACTAAGCCTTAATCCCAAACAAATTGGGGTCGGCTGTATGGATTCTCAACAAAATAAGCTCAAAAGACACCAAAAAAAAAACTCCAGCCTTAGGCCCCTTCCAAGACACGGATTTTACGTCTCCATTCAAGTCTGTCATTAATCAAATCCGCATCAAGATCTAAGGCACGTAAGTCTCTTGCTATCACCTCCTTCCACACAGTTCTAGGTCTGCCACGACCTCTAGCCCCCTCAATCAACAAATTCTCACACTTACGAACCGCAGCATTAGGAGGTCTTCTTAAAACATGCCCATACCATCTAAGTCTTCCTTCCCTCACCTTATCTCCGACGTCCGCTACTTGGACTTTTTGTCGAATATGAACATTCTTAATTTTGTCCAGTCTGGTATGTCCACACATCCATCTTAGCATCCTCATTTCTGCCACACTCATCTTATGCAAATGTTGTCCCGTTGGTGCCCAACACTCACTACCATAGAGCATCGCAGGTCTAACAACCGTCCTATAGAATTTACCTTTCACTTTCAGAGGTATTTTCTTATCACATAAAACCCCAGTCGCACCCTTCCACTTCAACCACCCTACCTGTATTCTGTGAGCCACATCTTCATCTATACGGCCATCATTCTGGAACACCGAACCCAAATATTTGAAGTGGTTGGTTTTAGGAACCAAAACTCCATCCAACTTAACCTCATGTTCCTGCTTCTTCCTTAGACTGAACTCACAGTGCATATATTCCGTTTTACTCCTACTTAACTTAAAACCCTTGTCCTCGAGGGTTTTTCTCCACACTTCCAACTTACGGTTTACACCAGCACTAGTCTCATCAATTAAAATAATGTCATCAGCAAACAACATACACCAAGGAACATCGTCTTGTATGCTTCTGGTTAGCTCGTCCATAACCAGGGTAAATAAATATGGACTCATGGCCGAACCTTGATGCAATCCGGTAGTAATAGGGAAAGTCTCAGTGTCTCCACCAGGTGTTTTCACACTAGTGGATGCATTCTCATACATGTCCTTGATGATGTTGATATATTTGCCGTTGACTCCTTTCCTCTTCAAAACCCACCATAACACTTCTCTTGGTACTCTATCATAGGCTTTCTCCAAGTCAATAAATACCATGTGGAGATCTTTCTTCTTCTATTGATACAATTCCATTAGTCTTCTTAGAAGAGAAATAGCCTCCATGGTAGATCTCCCTGGCATAAACCCAAACTGATTCTCCGAAACTCTATTAAGCTTCCTCAATCTGTGTTCAATAATCCTTTCCCATAATTTCATAGTATGGCTCATAAGTTTGATACCCCGATAATTTGTACAGCATTGAATGTCTCCCTTATTGTTATATATGGGTACCATGATACTCTTCCTCCAGGCATTCGGCATCTTACGTCCTTTCACAATAGCATTAAAGAGTTTAGTTAACCAGGCAACTCCTACCTCTCCAAGGTTCTTCCAAACCTCTATAGGAATACCATCCGGGCCACAAGCTTTACCAACTTTCATATACTTCAAGGCTTCTCTTACTTCACTATGCAAGATCCTCCTAGACCAGCTGATATAATCATTTGTTGCATGAAGACCTTGAAAATCTTGTTCATGTTCAGGATTGAATAACTGCTCAAAATAAGCCTTCCACCTCTCCTTAATCTCAACATCTCTTGTCAACACCCGTTGATCTTCATCCTTTATACATTTGACTTGGCTTAAATCTCTGCTTTTCCTTTCTCTCATCCTTGCAATCTTATAAATGCCCATTTCTCCCTCTTTAGTACCTCACTTTTGATAAATCCCTTCTAAGGCTCTGCCACGAGCTACACTAACAGCCTTCTTTGCCTCTTTCTTAGCCCTCTTATATTCCTCAAAGGCCTCGCTATTAACCGCATTCGGTAACTTTTTATACCATTCCCTCTTAGCCTTAATAGCCTTTTGAACCTCCTCATCCCACCACCATGCATCGTGCGGTCGAGGCCCTGCCCCTTTAGAGATCCCCAGCAATTTACTATCTGCTTTCTTAATGCCACCTTCCATTTTTGTCCACAAGTTCTCTGCACTAGCCTCAAGGTTCCAAATTTCTTCCTTTAGTAACTCCTCCTTAAAGGTACCTTGAGCTAGGTCTTTCAATTTCCACCATCTTATCCTTGGTTCCAATATTTTCTTATCATTCCTCCAGCTACTTTTATTCTTAACATCTAAAACCACAATACGATGTTGCGCCGCCAATGCTTCACCCGGAATGACCTTGCAATCCTTACACTTACTTTTGTCCCGTCTTCGAGTAAGTATGAAGTCTATTTGACTTTGGGTTCGTCCACTCTTAAAGGTAATCAAGTGTGACCCCCTCTTTTCAAAACAGGTATTCGCCAGTACTAGATCATAAGCCACCGCAAAATCCAAAATGTTCTTTCCCTCCTCATTCCTGTTGCCAAAACCATAACCCCCATGGACCCTGTCATAACCATTACTGTCCTTACCAACATGCCCGTTAAGGTCCCCACCAATGAAGATTTGCTGATTATCTGGAATACCTTGCATGATATCATCCATATCTTCCCAGAACTGAACCTTGGATGCTCCGTCCAAACCTACTTGGGGAGCATAAGCACTAATAACATTAATAGTATCATCTCCCAAAACAAGCCTCAAAGAGATAATCCTGTCTCCCTTTCTTTTCACTTCCACCACCTTGTCTTTAAGCGTAGGCTCAATAATAATGCCCACACCATTCCTATTGTTATCCAAGCCACAATACCACAGCTTATATCCTGAGTTACCAATCTCTTTTGCTTTATTTCCCTTCCACCTGGTTTCCTGCAAACAAGCAATACTAACCTTCCTTCTTTTCAAAGTATCCACAAGCTCTATAGACTTCCCAGTCAGAGTGCCAATATTCCAACTACCTAATCTTAATCGGCTCCCTTGGACTTGCTTCTTTAGCCGCATTCGTCCATAATGCGGTAGCCCTTTCCTGTCTGACACCACATCCGGGCGCTGATATGGCGGGACTAACTTCTTTACCCATACCCGTCCATGGCATGGGAACCTTTGCTCATACTCCACCACACCCAGGCGTCGATGTGATGGAACCCCTTGCTCATTTAACACTACACCCGGGTGCCGATGTAGCGCGTGCCTAGGTGAGCACGTCCCAACGGTATAATGATAGTTTTGAGAATCCATAGAAAGTTTGGCAAAATTTTTACACTGGCCGCCAACCTACCGCAACCCTCCTCCTTTATCCGGGCTTGGGACTGGCTACGATACTCGCAGGCGGAGTTTCTTTACAAAGATTGTAAGTCACCAAAATCATTTCTCCAGTAGCCCGTGGTAAATAAGGGGAAGAAAAAAGAAGAAAAAGAGGCAACTGGGAAGGTGTGCAGTCTTTCAAATTATCTTAAGGAACAAAGATCCAATTTAGCCTCTGAAGTATTAGTATAAGTCCAAATTAGCCCTTATTGTTTTTTTTTTGAGACAAATAAACCATTTTTCTATCAAAAGCAGCTCAGATTACCCAATTTTGACGGCAAAATTAACATATGTTAATTTTGGAATTTTATAGGTCCCACATCTCTTAGTTTTTATTATTAAAAGAAAAAACCAAACTGATTTGTCATGTGAAACTACATTAAATTACTGTAGCACCATTACTATCACCCTAAAATCTCATCTTACTGCCACCACCGCCGTTTTAATGGATCCACCACCCTCCGCAAGTACAACTATCACCAACGCAAATAAACTATGCCTAATGTGTGTAGTTATGAAGGGCACATAATCCCAAGACGTTATATACATTATTGCAAACAAAATAACCTTTATATATTTGTAAGGTAATTAATTGAAAACAACCCTGAATCTTTTCATCTCACAGACTTAACATACAAAGCACCATGGGATATTACCTTTATAAGAAGGCATTGTGAGAAGAGAAACATTGGAATAATATCCCTCCTTTACTATTTGATCTAACCTTATACCATTTCTTTACTATTTTCCATTTTCTCTAATATGAATTTTGCAAGAATTACTGCATCTTCTAAAGAAGCTTACCCTCCTTGTGCAAGAAATGGACCCATTGCAATCATTGCATCCCCAGCTACTATCACTGTCCCTTTTCTAAAATTACTCAATAGAATATCCCATGGTACTCTATATCTTAAGTTTGTGAGATGAAAAGATTCAAGGTTGTTTTCAATTAATTATCTTACAAATATATAAAGGTTGTTTTGTTTGCAATAATATATATAAGGTCTTGGGATTATGTGCCCTCCATAACTACACATTAGGCATAGTTTATTTGCAATGGTGATAGTTCTAGCGGGCGGAGGGTGGTGGATCCATTAAAACGGCGGTGGTGGCAGTAAGATTAGAGATTTTAGGGTGATAGAAATAGTGCTGCAGTAATTTAATGTAGTTTGACATGGCAAATCAGTTTGGTTTTTTTTTATTAATAATAAAAAAATAAAAAAAAAAAGAGATGTGAGAGCCATGAAATTTCAAAATTAACAAATGTTAAGTTTGCCGTTAAAAATTGGGTAATCTAAGCTGCTTTTGATAGAAAAAGGGTTTATTTGTCTAAAAAAACAATAGGGGCTAATTTGGACTTGCACTGATACTTTAGGGGCTAAATTAGGCATTTGTCCTATCTTAAAAGAAACGGGTCCACCTCTCCTATGCCACATTGGCTCAACAGTAAGGTTTCATCTGAAACTGAAGCTCACTGGATTTGCTCCTTTCAGTCTTCATATCCACTATTTGCAATCATCACCACTTATAAAAAACATTAAAGAAATTTAAAAAAAAAATAGTAGAAAAATAATTTTACCTTCCCATCCTGAAAATTTTATATGACATTCCAAATCAAACTAGCAATGGAAATTTTCAGGAAACAGAAACCACACTAATCATCATCCCAAAAATAAAAACAGAAATTTTCCTACTCATTTCTAACAATTTCCATGTTCTTGTCTTATTATCCCCTCCTTGCCTTTATATTCACCTGTCCAAAAGTAATCCAGACCACATTTAGCCCTGATGACGCACTTCTAGAAATGATTGCTCTCTAGCAACCCCAAAACCATTTTCTCAAAAACACTTTGCTAAAAAAAACACTTCAATTTCCAACTTAACCCTAACAATAGGACTTTGCAGCCTCTATTTCAGCAAAAAAAAAGTCTCCACTCCAATTCATTTCTACAAAGGAATCTTTTCTGAATTTACCCTGAAGGCCTCAACCTCTAAGAACACATGTTTCTTTTTCTTACTAAGAATTTTCAATTTGCTCCTTATTTATGTTACACCTTTTGAAAACACTATTTCATCGCAGTTTGCTCCATATGAGAAAAATCAGATCCGCTTTGGCTTCCAATTGTGAAATAAGCACCATGATCTCATTTAAACAAAGGATGGTTGATATATATAATAAATGAGTTTTAACAAAATAAAAAAATCATATTTTACCAATATCCTAAAATTTTAAATATAACTTGAAGCCGACTACTATGAATACATAAATGTAGATGCACATCCCAACTCCAAGATAAAACTACTTTGTGGTTGTCAACAGATAAGTGAACCAATAAAAAGATGCAACAACTAATAATGCACCTGATCCCTGAGCTGGTCAAGTAGTGTGCTGCCAATCAACCCAGGTCCAATAATCCCCATAGCTATAGTGGTTTTTGAGAGATAGAACCTTGAGTGGACAGCTCGTAATGCCCTTATACAATCTTCTCGCTTGACTACCACTGTAATATTATACTCAGAACAACCTTGAGCTATGGCACGGACATTAATACTAGCCTGCAATCAAATGGTGTTTCAAATTTTTCAATGACAGAAATATTAAGGGGATAAATAAAAAAGAATTACTTGAGTAGGAGAAAAAAGAAACAACTCAGCTTGGGAGGATTAACTTTCTTTTACCTTAGCTAGGGCATTGAATAGAGTAGCACTGACTCCAGGGGTACTAGCCATTTTCTGGCCAACTGCTGCTAAAATGCTACAATTTGGAATGATGGCAACCTGATAAGATAAGTTATTTTGAGAAAATTAATGTCAGCAAATCTGATTTCAATAAACTAGGCTGAAGAAAAGAGCTTTTTCACATAAAGAAGGGAAGAAACTATAAAATCAGATTCTAAAATAAGAAACAAGCTAAGAACTTGGACGAAACAGGAACTATGCACGTCACTAAATTGAGAGTGACACAAGTAAATACTTCAAAATTCCAAGAGGAGAAATGTTGAAGCTGCAATTTTAAAAAAAATTGTTGTTTCTTTTTTATCATGGTTCCTTTACTAATTGAACTCAGCCAAATAAAGGTGGCAGCAGTTCAGTCTGAACCACGGCCTGGCTCAGTGGTTCTGTGACAGTTCAGCAGCCCAAGCTGGGGCCTGGTAAATCCGGAGACTGGGCTACAAGGTCCTAGTCCCAATTCAACCTTCCACCAAAGCAAAAGAAGAAAAACAAAAAAGAAGGAGAAGAAGAAGAAGCTGCCAAGCCCAACCCGCAATGGTCACCTGTGCAGGTGGTCAATGCAGGTGGGGCAGCTTTTTTTAATTTCAATTTTATTATTTTTCAATTTACCTTATTAAGGCATTAACAACTAAAGAACAGTCAATACAAGGTATTAAAAGGGCAGCCCGGTGCACGAATACTCCCGCAATGAGCGGGGTCCGAGGAAGGGTCAGACCCATTGGGTCTTTGTAAGCGGCCTTCCCTTGCAATTAATTGCAAGAGGCCGTTTCCACGACTCGACCTCGTGACCTCAGGTTATGTGAAAAAAATTTACAAATTCTACAAAGTGCCCCATTCTATTTAAAAAAAAATTTCCCTCACACATCAGTTGTAATATTACAAATATATAGTTTATATAATATATTCATAATGAAAAAATCATGGTCCATTGCAAAGTTCCAATTTATCTCAAATTTATGGTGCATTTCAAATAGCAATAATAATCTGCTCTTCATTTTAATTATTAATGCAATTATTAATTAACAATTAATATTATGTCTTTATTAATTTGTTAAAATTGGTTAATAATGCCAAAAAGCAACATTCACGAGTCAAGTACTCAATTTCGATTTCAAACATCATAAAAAAAATAGTATTATTATGACTGAAATTAAAAATTGCAAAAAAAAAATGGTTAACTGATGGGCCAGCCTGAATAAGACCAGAACATGCCTGATTCGAACAGGACCTGGACCGTAACAAGCCCGGCTCCCAGTTATGCTTCCAGGTAACTAAGGCCTGGAACCAGCAGACCTGATTAACTGGCCCATGACCACCTTTACATCCTAGGAATGACAATACAAGAAATTTCACTATCCTATGCCACTATAGAAAACCAAAAACTAAAAAAAAAGCAATATAATAAAATCATGAAGATATTTTATTAATTGTCAATAATCAGATACAGCAGCACAATGACATATAAAAGAGCACCTGGGAAAGGCGTCCAGCATCCAAAGCTTGACGAAACCTAGACTGCAAAGCCTCTGCAACAGCTTTTACTTCCTTCTCAGGCACCGCAAAGCATACAGAATGCTCGCTACTAGCCTTCATTAGATTACATCAAGCTAAGTATCTTTATTAATCAAGAAAACAATCAAAATCAAATTTGCAGGATAGAAATACCTGGGATATCATAATGACATTAGCTCCCACATCTTTCACAGTACCAAAAATGGCACTAGCTGTACCAGGAACACCAGCCATTCCAGTTCTGTAAAAAGAAAGTGGCAATAAAAATGGAACACGAAAATTGCAAGTCTAATACATACTTCACAAGGGCTCACCAAATACATAAATACAAAGTAAAATAAAATGGCTCACCCCTCAACATTCACAAGGGCCACATTGTCTATTGTTGCAAAACCTTTAACAGGGGAGTCCAATTGCTGGTCACATTCACCCTCATTTACTGGTCGGCATATCATTGTTCCAGGTGCAGAGAGGTTGAAAATATTCCTTATCATGATTGGAATATCATACCGCATAACAGGAATGATAGTGCGGGGATGCAAAACATTTGCTCCAAAATATGACTACACAACCACATGAATTTAACCTTAGAAACGTGCAGTTAACAATTAGGAATAATTTTGGAAAGCATAAGAGTGATAAAATTTACCATTTCCCATGCCTCTTGATAGGTTAATGTCCTTAGTATCACAGCCTCACTAACTGCAGGAAAAAGAAAAAAAAGAAAGAAATGTAAGAAAAGGAGGAAAGTTTTAGCAGTCCATCAGACCTCAAAATTGATGGTTTCATAAAAGTGCTAAGGAAGTAGTATATAAACTAAGAGTGTGCTTCAAGCAAAATATGCAAAAATATAGTGGTGCTTCAAGCAAAATATGCAAAAATAAGAGTGGTGCTTCAAGCAAAATATGTAAAATAAGAGTGGTGCTTCAAGCAAAATACGCAAAATAAGTGTGGTGCTTCAAGAAATATGCAAAATAGGAGTGATGCTTCAGGCAAGATATGCAGACGATATTTCTTGTACAAAAAGGATGTACAATGTACACTCACAAAAGACCTAGAACAAACCTTTTCTGGGGTCTGCACTGTAGACCCCATCAACATCAGTCCAAATTGTAACTTGTCGAGCCCTCAGTAAAGCACCCATTATAGCTGCAGAGAAGTCACTTCCATCCCGCTTCAAAGTTGTGGGTATGCTCTGAGGTGTACTGGCAATGAAACCAGATGCAACAATTGTCTTACATGGATTTTGAGAGTACCATTCTTCAATTCTTTTTCCAGATTCCACAAAATCAGGATCAACTTGGTTAGAGCTGGTAGGATTTACAATAAGCACTTCTCTAGTATCCATCCATTTACAATCTATCCCACTCTGCACAAGAAAACAATTTAACGGTGCTCAAGTAATTTGCTGAAGCTACAACTGACAAGTGCTCAGGATTGTAATAAGCAATTAACAATGGACCTTTCTGACGACATATGATAACATCTGAGCAGACCATAACTCTCCATGCCCTACAACAAAATCAGAAAATGATTCTGTCGCGTGACCAGCTGCAATAGATTAAATAAGTTGTTGGAGGCAGTAGAAATGCAAATATGACAAGGAAATTCACCACTGGCCTCAATGAACCACAGCTCATAAAATTAAAACCTTATAAAAAGCAAAAAAAAAATAAACAAATAAACAAAAAAAATAAAACAAAAAAAAACTGATTATGTTGAACTGCTCTAATATAAGCACACATACTTCCACAAATAAGTATGTACACCAATTCCATTTTCACCCAGCCAGTGTGGTTTGAGAAAGAAACAACAGGAGAGAGAGAGAGATCCAATACCTATGTATATAGCATGAAGCATGGCTTTGAGGTTATTAATATCCTGATGTAACTGGGACAAGAAACTCGCTTGATCATCCCCATCAAGAAGATCCATTGCTGTTAATTGATGCTTTTCAAAAACGGCATCAGCAGCAGCAATATATGAATCATCTCGTGATTGTGCCTTGTAGATAAGATCATACATCATATCTGTCACCTTTGACATTGCTGACACAACCACCAGCTTCCCTTCTGAAGCATCATTAACAATTATCTCTGCCACATTCTTGATTCTCTCAGAGCTTCCCACGCAAGTACCACCAAACTTATGGACCGACCACATATCACCTTTGGGAAGGTGAATTTTTTCCTTGGATTCATCCAGTAAAACAGCTAAAAAGGAAAAAAAAAGGGAGAAATTTCATAAATATTTAAACTCTACTTTAGCTAACAGATATAAGCTTGTATATACTAGTTTAAACTAAACTAAAATAACAGAGTGGTTAATGTACCTTTAACCGAAGAAGAGACATGGC
The DNA here is from genome assembly GCA_947685225.1 of Garcia nutans. Lineage (NCBI taxonomy): Eukaryota > Viridiplantae > Streptophyta > Magnoliopsida > Malpighiales > Euphorbiaceae > Garcia > Garcia nutans. The sequence goes on from CANTUV010000044.1 coordinate 28,180,378, forward strand.
CACACGCTGACTCTTTTATACCACATTGAGAAACGAAACCTGTCCTGAAACATGGGCCATACAAGCTCTTCAACACTTCATTAAAAGTAGAAAAAAGTTTAAGGTTCTATATTCTAACCTAAAAGGACAATTGAAAACTCTAGATTGTAGGTTCACAAAAATCCAGTAATATTGTAACCAACCAACGGAAATGTTAAAAAGACCAAAGGGCACCAAAAATGTCATACTTTACTAAATCAAGAAGACAACATTCATATATCTTGATATATGATTATTTAAATAACAAAATGAGCACAAGAAGTGCGCAAGAAACCATAATCATAATAAAAAGATTACACAATAAATACTATGAATAAGAATAAGCATGATAGGGAACCAAAAGCAAACACTTCCAGATTGCTCAGCTAGAGAGAAGTTAAAATGTGTGAAAAAAAAATAAGACAACTCCAAGAGGGCATTTCCCATGTGACCAAGACAATGACCATGATTAAATTAATTTCAAGACAGCAGAAGATTCACTACACTTAAGACATGTAAGAAAAGGATGAAGAGCCTACGAAAAATAATTAACTCTGAAAATTGTAATGTGAACATAAAATAAAAATAGTACTTCCTTCCAAGTACTTATACAATAACACGTCTGAATAATCTTTCATTATAGGCTAGTTTCTTACAACAATTGACCACCATTTATAAATCTCTTCTGGTTTTACCTTGTTATAACCAACTAACCATGCAACCAATAAGACCAACTTCCCTTTAGAAATTCAAATCAGAGTTGTAATGATACATTTCAATAAACAAGAACCACTTTGTTGATAAATGGCAATAACTTCAAGCATTTCAGTTAAGCACAGACCATTAATGCGCTTAAACGAGAAATAATTCTTAAATTCCTTAATTATTATCATAATGAAATTGTTTATAAAAGAAATCTTTTCATGTGAAACAACCAAAGTTTAGCACTTTAGTCCTACACTATTCAACTCTAATTTCTTCATTTCCTTTTTTCTTTTCCCTTTCAATTCTGATAAGCAAGCATCTCATACACATTTCAACAATTTTACCAAATGAAATTAAACACTTTATACACCTAAAGCTTCCCAATTCTGAATCTAAACCTCAACAAAGAAAGTGAAATTGACTAATTTGAAAACCACAAAAGAAAAATTAGAAATGTGCTGAATCTGAGCTGAAGCAATCACTATTTTGTCGTTTTGTTAAATAATAACAATGATCAATTTTCAACGAATAAAAACAAACATGTGCGAATTCTAAGTGACAAAAAACATTAATCACTAGTAGAATATTAGAATCCTTCATTTTCTCAGCAACCAAACAGAAATTTGAAAGAAAAAAAATACCTGAAAAGAGAAGAAGAAGGAGGAGGAGGAGAAAGAAGAGGCAAAGCTGAGAATAGAGAAGAAGAGAAGATCTTCTTCTTAGGCTTGGTGTCGTGAGATAATGTATTCGAAGAGAGTAGGCGCAATGTGGTAGAGATCGAAGAAGAGTACGCCATAGGGGCGAGAGCGAGAGAGATTTTTTGGTAACTCTTCCTTTCTATTTTTGTTGCTGTGGGGGGTTTTTAGCTGTTTTTGCCTATTTTTATTGAGGAAATGACACTTATACCCTATTTTTATAAATTTTTATTTTTTTATTAAATATATATTTATAAATTCATTATAAATTTATAATAAATTAATTATAAAATCTATAAATTTATTGTAAATTAATAAAAATTTAATATTTTAATAAATATTTTATAAATTTTAATATTTTAATAAATATTTTATAAATATAATAAATTTAAAATTTTTTTTAAATTTTTTTATATTTTTATCGAAAGCTCATTTTTATTTGGCGGCTTTCAGAGTGTTCTGTACAGTGAAGGTCGCTTTATTTACGATAATGATTGACGAGCAAACTCAGTGCCAGTGTGATTATCATTTCGTGGTTTTGGAGAGACAAAAGCCAAATTTCACGCTTCCTCCTAACTTGCTAATTCATTTGCAAATAGTGATTTTTTCCGAAAATTGTAGCCAAGGTACTTCCAAATTAATTTTAGGTATAAATAATTTAGAATTTAAAAAATATATAATTATTTTAACTTCTTCCTTATTGAAATATTAGGTATGAGTATAATTCTGAATAATTTAAAAATTAAAAAAATTTTAAAACTGAATTAAATATTTAAAATTTTTAAAATATCATCTTTAAAATCAAATCAAATTTAAATAATCTTTAAATTGTAAAACTTCAATCTTTCAGAACAATTCAGTTTAAAAATTAGGCGATTTGAATATTATCTTTTAAATTTTAAATATATAAAAAGAATTAATAAATTATATTTTATTGATATAATAGATAAAAAAGAATTAATATAATTTTTATAGTTTAAAAATTAGTACAGTAGAAATATTTTATTGAGATTTATATATTTAATTAATAAAATTAAAAATATAAAAATAATATTTATAAAAAATAATTTTAATACATCTTATAAAATATTAACAATTTATCATATTTATATCTAAATTAATATTTATATTATTTATATTATTTTAAAATCTATTTATAATTTATTTATTTTTATAACCACTAGCACTATTAATTATTATTAATTCTTCTAACTTATCATTTTTATTGAAAATTTCTAAAATTATTATAAAAAATTACAATATAATAATCAATAACAATAGAGTATACGGCTTATTTTATGAATACTAAAATCAATTTGATTTTGAATTTAAGGAAATGTCAATCTAAAATTATTATAAAAAATTACAATATAATAATCAATGACAATAGAGTATACGGCTTATTTTATGAATACTAAAATCAATTTGATTTTGAATTTAAGGAAATGTCAATCTTAGAGGGTGTTTCTCAAAACTGGAGCTTTTTAGCTTATTGTGAATAAGTGATTTTTAGATTATAATCAGATTAAAAATAAGCAGTTAAGCGTTTCTGTAAACTAGCTAATAATCAGCTGATAATCAGTTTATAATCAGTTAAGTGTTTCTGTAAAATCAGCTTATAATCAGTTTTTAATTGTAGAAACTGTCAAAATGACCAAACTGTCCATAAGTTTATCTATTGTATAAAAATAATTTTTTAAATGTCAATTCAAAATTTATTTTGCAATAATAATAATAATAATAATAATAATAATAAAATTTAATAATAATAATAATAATAAAATTTCTTTGATGGGAACTAAAGTGTATAAGGTAGGTAAATTTGAAATATTGAAGATTAAGTAGGGATAGTATAGTCTTTTACTTGGTCAAAACTGCTTAAAAAATAAGTGCTTAAAAAAAAGTAGCAAAACCCAACTTTTAAAAAACTGATTAAAATCAGATTATAATCTACTATTTAAGTTTTCAGAAACACTTAAATAAACAACTTATAATCTAAAAACAGCTTATAAGCAGTTTTGACCAGCTTTTAAGTTTTGAGAAACACCCTCTTACTATATATTTTTAATATAAAATGGATTTGTTTGGAGGGATTTTTAATTTAATATGTGGGACCCGTAAATTTGACTTTTCGTTTCCTAAAACAAAAGCAAATATGGTGTCGTTTTTTTAGGTGTTTTGGGCAATTAAATTTCCAATAACAATAAAATATAGGAAATTATTTAGATATATACTCTGGAGTAAAAGATTAATATATTATAGATTTTAGTATTTTTAATTAGATTTTTTTAGATAAAAATATTTTTTAAATTTTAAAAGTCTGTTCATATTTTTAAAAACAGTTTTTTTTCACTCCATTTACGACTTTCATCTTTTCGTTCGTGCTCTCCGTCAGAGTAAGAAACTCTCGCCAGTCGCCGTCAATCATTTTCGACCGTCTGTTTTCTCTACTACTGTCTTCTCCATTCTTCTCTCGTAATCTCTATTTCTTCATCGTTCATCACGCTTATCTGAAGGTATTTTGTCCGCTCTCTCTCGATATCTCTCTTGTAAATCGTTGTGCTTAATTTGACAACAAGAATGCATATGTGTTTGTATAATTATCTATTTTGAAATTTTTGTTTGATTATTGGTGAAATTTATGATTTTACTGTTATGAGATGGTATGAGCTTGATATGACCAGATTTTTACTGGGATGGCTTGTTATGAGCATATTTTTACTGATATGAATTGGTATGAGTATATATTTACTAGCATTACTTGAGCATATATTTACTGGCATGACTTGGTATGAGCATATATTTACTGGTATGAGTTGGTATGAGCATATTTTTATTGGTATGAGTTGATATGAGCTTGGTATGAGCATATGTTTACTGGTTTGAGTTGGTATGAGCATATTTTTACTAGTATGAGTTGATATGAGCTTGGTATGAGCATATTTTTACAGGTATGAGCTTGGTATGAGCATATTTTTACTAATATGAGTTGGTATGAGCATATTATTACTGGTATGACTTGGTATGAGATTGGTATGAGCATATTATTACTAGTATGAGCTTGGTATGAGCTTTGTATGAGCATATTATTACTAGTATGAGCTTGGTATGAGCATATTATTACTGGTATAACTTGGTATGAGCTTGGTATGAGCATATTTTTACTAGTATGAGTTGATATGAGCTTGGCATGAGCATATTATTACTGATATAACTTTGTATGAGCATATTTTTACTGGTATGAGTTGGTATGAGCATATTATTACTGGTATGACTTAGTACGAGATTGTTATGAGTATATATTTACTGGTATGACTTGGTATGAGATTGTTATGAGCTTGGTATGAGCATATATTTACTGGTATGAGTTGGTATGAGCTTGGTATGAGCATATTTTTACTGGTATGAGCATATTTTTACTGGTATGAGTTGGTATGAGCATATTTTTACTAGCATGAGTTGGTATGAGCTTGGTATGAGCATATTTTTACTGGTATGAGCTTGGTATGAGCATATATTTACAGGTATGAGCTTGGTATGAGCATATTTTTACTAGTATGAGTTGGTATGAGCTTGGTATGAGCATATTTTTACTGGTATGATTTGGTATGAGCATATTTTTACTGGTATGATTTGGTATGAGCTTGGTATGAGCATATTTTTAATGGTATGAGTTGGTATGAGCATATTATTACTGGTATGACTTGGTATGAGATTGTTATAAGTTTATATTTACTGGTATGACTTGGTATGAGCTTATTATTAATGGTATGACTTGGTATGAGCTTATTATTAATGGTATGACTTGGTATGAGCATAGTATGAGCATATTTTTACCGCTATGACTTGGTATGAGCTTGTTATGAGCATATTATTTCTGGTATGACTTAGTATTAGCATATATTAACTAGTATGAGTTGGTATGAGCTTGGTATAAGTATATTTTTGCTGGTATGAGTTGGTATGAGATTATTATGAGTATATTTTTACTGGTATGAGTTGGTATGAGCATATATTTAATGGTATGAGCTTGGTATGAGCATATATTTACTGGTATGAGTTTGGTATGATCATATTTTTTTTTGTATGACTTGATATGACTTGATATGAGCATATTATTACAGTTATGACTTGTTATGAGCTTGGTATGAGTATATATTTACTGGTATGAGTTGGTATGAGTATATATTTACTGGTATGAGTTGATATGAGCTTTGTATGAGCATATATTTATTGGTATGAGGTGGTATGAGCTTTGTATGAGCATATTATTACTGGTATGACTTGGTATGAGATTGTTCTGAGTATATATTTACTGGTATGAGTAAATTTTTACTAGTATGACTTGGTATGATCATATATTTTTACTGGTATGACTTGGTACGAGCATATATTTTTACTGATATGATTTGGTATGAGCTTGGTATGAGCATATTTTTACTAGTATGAGTTGATATGAGCTTCATATGACCATATTTTTACTAGTAGAGTTGGTATGGGTTTGGTACGGGTATATTTTTACTGGTATGAGCATATTTTAACTAGTATGACTTTGTATGAGCTTGTTATGAGCATATTTTTACTGGTATGAGTTGGTATGAGTTAGTATGAGTAAATTTTTACTGGTATAACTTGGTATGAGCTTGGTATGAGCATATATTTACTTGTATGAGTTGGTATGAGCTTGATTTTATTGGTAAGACTTAGTATGAGCATATATTTACTGGTATGTACTTGGTATGAGTTGGTATGAGCTTGGTATGAGTATAATCACTTGGTATGAGCTTGGTCTGGGTATATTTTTTCTGGTATGATTTGTTATGAGCTTGGTATGAGCTTGTTTTTACTGGTATGAGTTGTAGTCAAAGAATTGCAGGAAAAAAATGGCAACAGGTTCTCATATTAGCCCATCTTCTCAAAGTGAGCATTCTCCCTTATGTGGGGATAAGCCAACCACACTCCATTCAAGTCTAGGAGTAATGTCGTCAACTTCTCCTAAGGGCTGGAGGATAAAAAGAAGATTGCCTTGTCAACCAGGTGCGGCTGGTAAGGCAAAGAAGCCAAGATTCGGGGTGTTCTTTAGTGATGACATTTCCAATCATAAGAAGGAAGTGAGAGGTGAACATGTTAATACAGAACACATTGAAGTAAGTAATTATAAAAAAATTTATTTAAAACTGCAACTATATTTTAAAGTGCAACTTGTCAATGATTAACTAATCAAGAAAATATGTGCCAGGATGTTGATTATGTCATCCCTCCAAGTGATTGGAGGTACCACCAGGTTAACAGGGTAGGCTGTGGATTACAACCAATTCAACTAATAAAGAACGTAATTGGTTCTAACAAAGAAAAGGTTAGTATGATTTACAATATATGACCTCTCGTCAATGATTGAGTTACAAGGTTAGTACGAAAGTGGGTTTATACTGCCAATGCGTTCAATAAGAGTTTATTTATTAATAATAATATTTTATTATTTTGGCGTAGATGGTTGCTTTTAACCGATACAATGTCAGCCACCTTCTTGGGCTAGATGATGGGAATTTTTATCATTGGCCTGGTGTAATACCCTAAAATCTAGTAGCTTAAATGTTGTACAAATGAATGAATAAAGTGAGAAAAAAATCTTTGATTGAAATAAAATTATAATGTGCCAAAGTAATAAACAAAAACTTTAAAGTATCTGAATTGAAAACTCTACAACTGTGAATCAAATCAATTAACTGTAAGTTATTAAATAATTAATTATATTTGTATATAAACTATTAGAGAAACAAAATAACCTATTAGAGTGATAAAGAAATCATTCATATACAAAGAAGTAAAATTTATGTGTTACTAAAGTCATGAAAATGTAAATTTTAAAATACTTTAGCTATGTGAACCCGTATGTATAAAAATCTTAGGGTATTATACTTGAAATGTATTATAACTTAATTAATAATATCTTAATATAATAATATACATTAAAACCATATAAGATAAATTAAAATTTAAAATTAGAAGTGAAAACAATTTTAAAGAAATTAATTACAAGTGTAGATAACAAGTTATGGTGTAAAATGACTAAAAGGGTATTTGAGTTAATAAAAGAAATGTATAAGATTGAGGGGCAAAATGGACATTTCACTCATTTAATTCTCAGCCAATTTTCTGCCAAAATAAGTGGGTAACTCATCTATTTTGAATAGTAATGGGTGCTGGAAAATGTTGACTAAAAGATGATAGGAATGGTTTGGTCTTATCTTTTCTTCTTTCTCTTTTCTTGTTACTATCAAGAACACCTCTTCTTTATCACGACCCTCTCTCATTTTCCAGCAGCTAAAAACCATTCCTAGGCTAGTTTCTTATGTTAAGAAGTGATCCAAAGTGAAAAATTAAACCAACAAAGTGATATAAAGGCAAAGAAGGCAAAAGAATTCCTAAAGGTAAGAATCTGAAAATTCTGGATATTAATCTTTTATTTTGTTTTTCTAATTTTAAATTTATTATTTATTGAATCTGGGCTAAAAATTATCATTTGTACATATTAAGTAAGTATTTAGGATGTTAGAAATCGATTTGTATTGAAAGAAATTGAAAGGAATGAAGCTAAAAACCCTAACACTCAAATCTGTCTAAATATTACAGCTTGAATTCTCAATAAATTAGCTACTGTGTTTTATTTATTTTAACATGATAACGAGCCTTAAAATTAATCAAAAATTACAGAAAGGTTTATTTGGATTTTGGGAAGGTGGTGGTAAAAGGCCAAGTCAAAATGATGAAGGAAGATGAGTGAGTAAATAAATAAACATAAGCTGCTCATTTTAATAGTCTGAATGAATACCATTGAGATTTTGCTGCTGTGTTTAAATTATTTACCTATATAAATAAACTCTATAAATTGTGAAAATTTACAGAGAGATCATATATAATGTTGGGAATATTCTGGAAAAATTTCAGGGCAAATTAATTTAAATAAATTAATATATAATTAAATAAATACAAACTACTCAAATGCTGGAATTTAGGTATTTTGTTGATGTAGGATTGAATTGAGCATAATAAAATATATTTGATTTGGTCATAAATATAAGCATATTATAGATTAATATAATCTCTAGTATGTGTATTTAATGTTCTCAAAAGTATAAATATTAATTTAATAAATAAGTAAATTAAATAACATAAAGAAACCAATGTACATTGTTATAGGCATATGACACATATTTGAACTTACTCTATTATATAGCCCTATTATAATATAATTTGTAAAATTTGAATTCATAATTATAAAATAAATTTTAGGACATATTAAGATATTAAAACAGGGTATAGGTTCCTAATAAATAATTAAGACAAAAAAATGATAAATTAAACAAAATAAACCTAAATGTGTGATTTATATGTGGATGTGAATGTAGGTCGGGTATTACCATCAAACCAATCAATTATTATCAATAACTTAGAGGAATCAAATTTGCATATTCAAGGTGAGTTATAGTGTCCAATTTTTGCTTTGTCACTTTTGGAATTCTTTGATGAAAATTTAACCATTGTTGATATTTAAGCCATATGATATCATTTATTGTTAGTGATTCTGTATTTGTGAATTGTGAAAACCAATGTGGCCTTTTGGCCTATGTGATCATACCAAGCCATTTGATTAGCCAATGTGACAGAATCCCAACTTGATGGGGGCTATACCATCAGGCTATGTGCACATAGAAGTTTGTGATTTGTAGGGTAGAAGCTACCCTTATGTGAATGTGATGTGTGATAGCATTGGAATAATGATATATTGTCTTCAGTGTTATTGCTATGTGTTATCTGTCATATTATATAATTTGCTTTTGTGATTTTGGTCCAATTATGGTGGGCCTTTCTTGTGAATTAAATTTCATTGTTATACCTTTATTGTGCAGCCGCCTTATTTATTTATTATCCTTGATCCTTGAAATATCGTTATTGCATATTCTACCCTTGTGACACTGTAATTTCACTGAGTTGACGACTCACCCCATCGTCTATGGTTTCAGGTAGAGGTGACCCAGGACCATCAGCTTCTTGATTTCTTCTTCCAGCAAGAAGCTTGAGAATAATGTAATTAGTCAATACTATCATATGTAATTAAATAATAATGTTTGTGCTATACTCTAGTTGCTCCATAGTAATATAGTGAATAGCTTGATAAATTATGGAAATAAACCATAATGTAATAAAAAAAAATACTTGTAAATAATGCATAATATATATATATATAATACATGTGTTATTATGAGTAAATAATAAAGTTTTAAAATAAAGTTATAATTTACTAGTGTAATAATTAATTTGTATAAATTCATAAATTAATTGGGTTCTACGTGGTGCCCGGTGGCCTTAAGCCTACCTGGACCCTAGGACAGTTACACTTCTAAAAATGGGGTGTGACAGAGGTGGTATCAGAGCTTAGGTTTATAATAATATATATGTTAAAGGTTCGTAAGTATAAATGTGTAAGAATACTATGGAGCTTAGGATTATTCTGTCATGTCTTGTTTTCGTTGTTTTCTAGATCTGCGTTAATTCGTGCGCTAATTAAATAATTCTTTTCTCTCTATAGTTAAATATGGAAAACCGAAGAAGACCTAGGGCAATTAGATCTGAGGGAGCTGTTCCTTCTGAGGAATCAGTACAAAGAGTTGAGAATGTAAGGGCTCCTCCCCCAGAACCACAAGCAGCTGAAGAAAGAATAACTAGAATGATGGAAAGATTTGAACAATTACAGAAAAATTATGAGTTGATGATGGAAATGATGATACAACAAAGACAACAACATCAACAACAGGCTCCTATCCCTGAATTCCATGTTCCTCCACCTCCACCACCACAGATGGAATCAAATGAAGAAAGAAAATTATTAGCTGGATTTTTGAAACTTAATCCTCCAACTATAAAGGGGAAGAAGATCCTACAGAGTTTTTAGAGGAAATGGAAGCAAAAACTCAAATACTTCGTTGTCCAGACAAGAAAGCAATTGAATTTGCAGGGTACCAAATGAGAGGTGATGCGAAAGAATGGTACAAGAGAGTTGTGGCAGGAATATTGAAAGAAAATGTTCTTTTGACTTGGGAGCAATTTGCAGAAATGGTATTGCAAGAGTTTTTACCTGAAAGTGTTAGGCAAGCCAAGGCTTTAGAGTTTGAGAGGCTAGTACAAACACCTGGTATGACAGTATCTGAATATGCAAGACAGTTTAATCAGTTGAGTAAGTATGTACCTGCTCTAGTACCAAATGAAGCAGCAAGAATACATCGATTCAGAAGAGGATTAGTTAATTCACTGTACATGATTTTGGCTGCTCATGATTATGATTCTGACTCTAAATTGGTGGACAAAGCAAGAATAATAGAAAATAGAGAGATGGAAGCCCAAGAACAGAAGAAGAAGGCTAGAACTGAAAGCTTTATAAGACAGAGAGGCAAGGAAGAAGTAGGAACATCTAGCGTCAGGCGACAATCACAATCTATGCCACAAATCAACCTACCTAGATCTTCAATGAGACTTCCACCTAGACCACCTACTGGAAGGTCATCTGGGGCTATTACCCATGGATTTTTCAGTACTAATGTTCAGAGGCCTCTTATACGTACTCCATGTCAGACTTGTGGGAAGATGCATAGAGGGCAATGTTATTGGGAGACTAGGGCATGCTTTAAATGTGGGCAAAAAGATCATATGATTAAAGATTGTCCTTTGATTGCAGCAGAAACAAGACCACAAACATCTCAGACCACCGTGCAGATGGAAAGGGGTCATAGATCTAGTGGATTTGGAAGAGGTTCTGGAAGAGGCAGTGTTACTGAGAGACCTACAGTACAGTCACCATCTGGTAGGGGTAGAGGGAGAGTGTATACCTTATCACCTCAGGAGGCACAAGCATCAAATGCAGCTATTACAGGTATCATTTCCATTGAATCTGTTAAAGGAAGGGTGTTATTTGATTCAGGGGCAACTCATTCTTTTGTGTCTACCTATTTTGCTTCCAAATTACATGTACCTTCCAAACTGCTTGATATACCTCTCACTGTGTTTACTCCTTTAGAGGAAGAAATTGTTGTTAAAAATGTATACCCTTCTTGTGAGGTAGTGATTGATGATAAAATCTTGAAAGCTGATTTGATAGAATTACCAGTGTTAGAGTTTGATGTTATTTTGGGAATGGATTGGCTGTCTAAGTATTTGGCCACCTTAGATTGTAATGGTAAGAGGGTAATATTTCATAGTTCATCAGGGGAAATTTTTGAATTTCAGGGGGATAGGAGTGAAGTGTTAAATAGTTTGATCTCAGCAATTAGTGCTAAAAGATTATTAAGAAAGGGATGTATAGGGTATTTGGTCCATGTCAGAGATACTAGTGTTTCATTCCCTAGTTTGGATCAAATACCTGCAGTACGAGAGTTTCCTGATGTATTCCCTGATGATCTAACCACTTTACCTCCAGAAAGGGAAATAGAGTTTAGTATAGATTTACTACCTGGTACAACACCTATTTCTATCCCTCCATACAGAATGGCTCCAACTGAGTTGAAGGAGTTGAAAGCACAATTACAAGATCTTCTGGATAAAGGTTTCATTAGGCCTAGCAGTTCACCCTAGGGTGCACCAGTATTATTTGTCAAGAAAAAAGATGGTTCACTTCGAATGTGTATAGACTACAGACAGTTGAATAGGGTGACTATAAAGAATAAATATCCTCTGCCTAGAATTGATGATTTGTTTGATCAATTACAAGGGGCAAGTTATTTTTCTAAGATAGATCTTCGCTCTGGGTACCATCAATTGAGAATCAAGAAGGAAGATGTACCTAAAACTGCATTTCGAACTAGATATGGCCATTATGAGTTTTTGGTACTACCTTTCGGTCTCACTAATGCACCTGCAGCATTTATGGATCTGATGAATCGAGTTTTTAAGTCATACTTGGATAAATTTGTGGTTGTTTTTATAGATGATATACTGATTTATTCTAAAAGTCAGACTGAACATGAAGAGCACTTAAGGATAGCATTGCAGACGCTGAGGGAAAATCATTTATTTGCTAAATTGTCTAAGTGTGAATTTTGGCAAGAGAAAATATCTTTCTTAGGACATGTGATCACCAGTGAAGGGTTACAAGTGGATCCTAAGAAAATTAAAGCAGTAGCTGATTGGCCTCGACCAACAAATATTGCAGAAATAAGGAGTTTTCTGGGATTGGCTGGTTATTATAGGAAATTTGTAAAAGACTTTTCTACTAGATTGCTTCATAAAGGGGTAAAGTTTGATTGGAACAGCAAATGTGAGGAAAGCTTCTGCAGATTGAAGGAATATTTAACTTCTGCACCTATTCTTGCATTACCAACTGAAGGAGGTAAATTTACAGTGTATTGTGATGCATCCAGAGTGGGACTTGGCTGTGTTTTAATGCAAAATGATAAGGTGATTGCCTATGCCTCTAGACAACTGAGAAAGCATGAGGTTAATTATCCTACTCATGATTTGGAAATGGCTGCTGTTATATTTGCTCTGAAGATTTGGAGACACTATTTATATGGTGAGAAATGTGAGATTTTCACAGATCATAAAAGCCTCAAATACATATTTCAACAGAAAGATCTAAATCTCAGGCAACGTAGATGGATGGAGCTACTTAAGGATTATGATTGTGAGATCTTATATCATCCCGGCAAAGCTAATGTGGTAGCAGATGCTTTAAGCAGGAAATCTTTGGGGAGTTTAGCACACATTCATGTAAGTCGACGACCATTAGTAAAAGATGTTCAGAACTTATATGGCTTGGGGATACGATTTGATTTATCAGATAATGGAGCATTGATAGCCCAATTCACTGTCAAACCATTACTGATAGATCAAATTAAGACACTACAAGAAGAAGATCCACAGTTGGTGAGAATAAAAGAAGACATTGCTACAGGCAAGACCTCTGACTTTGTAATTGATGAAGGTGTATTAAAATGTGGCAATCGACTTTGTGTACCAGCAGTAGATGATCTAAAGAAACAGATAATGAAGGAGGCTCATTATGCAAACTACAATGCACATCCTGGAACTACCAAAATGTATCATGATTTGAAAGATATTTATTGGTGGACTGGTATGAAGAAAGATATTACAGAATTTGTAGCAAGGTGTTTAACATGTCAACAGGTGAAATTTGAACATCAGAAACCATCTGGGCTATTACAACAGTTACCACTGCCCGAATGGAAATGGGAGAGGATTACTATGGATTTTGTGGTTGGATTACCTAGAACATCTACAGGATATGATTCTATATGGGTGATTGTTGATAGGTTGACGAAATCTGCTCATTTTCTTCCTGTGAAGACCACCTATTCTGTGTCTCAATATGCACAATTATACTTAGATAAGATAATAAGTTTACATGGAGTGCCTATTTCCATAATTTCTGACAGGGGAACACAATTCACCTCCAGACTCTGGCAGAAATTACAAAAGGCATTGGGAACAAAGTTAGATTTCAGCACTGCATTTCATCCTCAACACAGATGGGCAAACAGAAAGAACTATTCAAACCTTAGAAGATATGTTGAGATTGTGCATTTTGGATTTTGGAGGTACTTGGGACAAGCATTTGCCATTGATTGAATTTGCCTATAATAATAGCTACCATTCAACCATACAGATGGCACCCTATGAAGCATTATATGGAAGGAAGTGCAGATCCCCTATATGTTGGAATGAAATTGGTGAAAGACATATAGAAGGCCCAGAACTTATTCAAGAAACCATGGAGAAAATACCATTAATTCAAGAACGTTTGAAGACAGCTTTTAGCCGCCAGAAGAGCTATGCAGATCCTAAAAGAAAAGATGTTCAATTTAATATTGGTGAGCATGTATTTCTGAAAGTGTCACCTATGAAGGGAGTCATAAGATTTGGTAAGAAAGGAAAGCTCTCACCAAGGTACATTGGTCCATTTGAGATCTTAGAAAGAGTGGGATCAGTATCATACCGTTTGGCACTACCACCCAATATGGAACAAGTGCATCCAGTGTTCCATATTTCGATGCTTCGAAAATATGTTTCTGATCCATCCCACATTTTACAAGCTTCACCGGTAGACTTGCAGCAAGATTTGACCTATCAGGAAGTACCAGTAGCTATAGTTGATAAGCAAGTTAAAAGACTTAGAAATAAGAATATTCCTATGGTAAAAGTTTTATGGCAAAGTCAATCAGTAGAAGAATGTACTTGGGAAACTGAGTCTGAGACGTTAGATAGATATCCTCAACTTTTTAGTGGGTGATTACTTAAAAAAAAAAATTCGAGGACAAATTTTAATTAGGGGGAGAGAATGTAATACCCTAAAATCTAGTAGCTTAAATGTTGTACAAATGAATGAATAAAGTGAGAAAAAAATCTTTGATTGAAATAAAATTATAATGTGCCAAAGTAATAAACAAAAACTTTAAAGTATCTGAATTGAAAACTCTACAACTGTGAATCAAATCAATTAACTGTAAGTTATTAAATAATTAATTATATTTGTATATAAACTATTAGAGAAACAAAATAACCTATTAGAGTGATAAAGAAATCATTCATATACAAAGAAGTAAAATTTATGTGTTACTAAAGTCATGAAAATGTAAATTTTAAAATACTTTAGCTATGTGAACCCGTATGTATAAAAATCTTAGGGTATTATACTTGAAATGTATTATAACTTAATTAATAATATCTTAATATAATAATATACATTAAAACCATATAAGATAAATTAAAATTTAAAATTAGAAGTGAAAACAATTTTAAAGAAATTAATTACAAGTGTAGATAACAAGTTATGGTGTAAAATGACTAAAAGGATATTTGAGTTAATAAAAGAAATGTATAAGATTGAGGGGCAAAATGGACATTTCACTCATTTAATTCTCAGCCAATTTTCTGCCAAAATAAGTGGGTAACTCATCTATTTTGAATAGTAATGGGTGCTGGAAAATGTTGACTAAAAGATGATAGGAATGGTTTGGTCTTATCTTTTCTTCTTTCTCTTTTCTTGTTACTATCAAGAACACCTCTTCTTTATCACGACCCTCTCTCATTTTCCAGCAGCTAAAAACTATTCCTAGTCTAGTTTCTTATGTTAAGAAGTGATCCAAAGTGAAAAATTAAACCAACAAAGTGATATAAAGGCAAAGAAGGCAAAAGAATTCCTAAAGGTAAGAATCTGAAAATTCTGGATCTTAATCTTTTATTTTGTTTTTCTAATTTTAAATTTATTATTTATTGAATCTGGGCTAAAAATTATCATTTGTACATATTAAGTAAGTATTTAGGATGTTAGAAATCGATTTGTATTGAAAGAAATTGAAAGGAATGAAGCTAAAAACCCTAACACTCAAATCTGTCTAAATATTACAGCTTGAATTCTCAATAAATTAGCTACTGTGTTTTATTTATTTTAACATGATAACGAGCCTTAAAATTAATCAAAAATTACAGAAAGGTTTATTTGGATTTTGGGAAGGTGGTGGTAAAAGGCCAAGTCAAAATGATGAAGGAAGATGAGTGAGTAAATAAATAAACATAAGCTGCTCATTTTAATAGTCTGAATGAATACCATTGAGATTTTGCTGCTGTGTTTAAATTATTTACCTATATAAATAAACTCTATAAATTGTGAAAATTTACAGAGAGATCATATATAATGTTGGGAATATTCTGGAAAAATTTCAGGGCAAATTAATTTAAATAAATTAATATATAATTAAATAAATACAAACTACTCAAATGCTGGAATTTAGGTATTTTGTTGATGTAGGATTGAATTGAGCATAATAAAATATATTTGATTTGGTCATAAATATAAGCATATTATAGATGAATATAATCTCTAGTATGTGTATTTAATGTTCTCAAAAGTATAAATATTAATTTAATAAATAAGTAAATTAAATAACATAAAGAAACCAATGTACATTGTTATAGGCATATGACACATATTTGAACTTACTCTATTATATAACCCTATTATAATATAATTTGTAAAATTTGAATTCATAATTATAAAATAAATTTTAGGACATATTAAGATATTAAAACAGGGTATAGGTTCCTAATAAATAATTAAGACAAAAAAATGATAAATTAAACAAAATAAACCTAAATGTGTGATTTATATGTGGATGTGAATGTAGGTCGGGTATTGCCATCAAACCAATCAATTATTATCAATAACTTAGAGGAATCAAATTTGCATATTCAAGGTGAGTTATAGTGTCCAATTTTTGCTTTGTCACATTTGGAATTCTTTGATGAAAATTTAACCATTGTTGATATTTAAGCCATATGATATCATTTATTGTTAGTGATTCTGTATTTGTGAATTGTGAAAACCAATGTGGCCTCTTGGCCTATGTGATCATACCAAGCCATTTGATTAGCCAATGTGACAGAATCCCAACTTGATGGGGGCTATTCCATCAGGCTATGTGCACATAGAAGTTTGTGATTTGTAGGGTAGAAGCTACCCTTATGTGAATGTGATGTGTGATAGCATTGGAATAATGATATATTGTCTTCAGTGTTATTGCTATGTGTTATCTGTCATATTATATAATTTGCTTTTGTGATTTTGGTCCAATTATGGTGGGCCTTTCTTGTGAATTAAATTTCATTGTTATACCTTTATTGTGCAGCCGCCTTATTTATTTATTATCCTTGATCCTTGAAATATCGTTATTGCATATTCTACCCTTGTGACACTGTAATTTCACTGAGTTGACGACTCACCCCATCGTCTATGGTTTCAGGTAGAGGTGACCCAGGACCATCAGCTTCTTGATTTCTTCTTCCAGCAAGAAGCTTGAGAATAATGTAATTAGTCAATACTATCATATGTAATTAAATAATAATGTTTGTGCTATACTCTAGTTGCTCCATAGTAATATAGTGAATAGCTTGATAAATTATGTAAATAAACCATAATGTAATAAAAAAAATACTTGTAAATAATGCATAATATATATATATATATAAATACATGTGTTATTATGAGTAAATAATAAAGTTTTAAAATAAAGTTATAATTTACTAGTGTAATAATTAATTTGTATAAATTCATAAATTAATTGGGTTCTACGTGGTGCCCGGTGGCCTTAAGCCTACCTGGACCCTAGGACAGTTACACTTCTAAAAATCGGGTGTGACACCTGGGCTCTTTCACTGGCTTTTCATACACCAAGTTCCAAATGAAAATAAAAATGAGCTTTCATTTAAGTTTGAAAAGTCAGTCCTGACATTTGGAATTGTTTAGTTACCGGGCTAAAATATTGCGGCCTAAAAGACATGGTTGGGGGGACCAAATGCTTAGTTCAACGCTATGGTCGATGGATATGGGAGAGATTGTTCCATGAATTTAAAAAATGCAATGATGTTGAGTTGCAAATCAAATTAGGAGTAGCTTGCCTGGTTGATATGTTGGTTTTGGGAAAGGGTAAGACTACAAAGGTGGATCCCAAAATTTTATCTCTTGTGGACGATGTTAAGGCATTCAACAACGTTGCATGGGGGTTTGTGAGCTGAAAATTCCTTTGTTCGAAGTTTAAAGAATCCCTCGAAAAATTGAAGAACAAAGTGGCCGGTGGCTATTATGTTATTGGTTTTTCTAATGCCTTGACCATATTTGGAATGGAGGTTATTCCAAATTTACAAGAGCTAGGGGTAGAGAGGTGCGAAATTGGGTTTCCACGATTGATGAACTGGAAAATCTCTTCTAAATATCCACACCCACACATTTGTTCGATGTTATCACAATAGGTATTTAACTTAATTGGTGTTTGATATTTTGAGCTTTACCAATACCAATGCTATTATTCAATTATATATATTAAATCAATACCATAATATATAGGAGCTGACTGTTGTCGACTTGAAAATAACAAATCTTGAGGATGAATCTCCTAATCTACAAGGAATTTGCCAAAAGGATACCCAAAGACACTCGGAAATGGAAAGAAGTACTGAACCTCAGGTATTACTTGCATTTCTTTCCATTTATTATATCATAATGCTTTACAATATTATAGGTTTTTTTATTCTGACTATTATATCATTTTACAGGAAACTAGATTTGATAACAAACCAGTCAGTGCCACTAAAGAAAAAGGGTTCAAAACATTTTTTTGCAGGAGCAAAAGGAAGGAAGATCCGAGTGTCATGCCAAAAAGAAAAGTATAGGTGGATGTAGATATGGAGAAGAATAAAATAGAGTTGCGCATATCGCAACTCGAGTGTAGATGCAGTGCATTAGAAAGTGAAATTGCACTGCACATTCAATGGAATAAAGAGTTGAATGCTATCATATCCAGCTTGACGGACAGAATCACCTCCTTGGAAGCAAATGAAATTAAAAGGGCAGCAAAGAAAATGGAAACTAAAGAAAATGAGGAAGCTACAACTCAAAAGAAAAAGGAGGGAAAGGATGAGAGGGAAAATATTCATAAAGAAAATGTTAATGAAGACGAAGAAAACGATTATGTTACACCTCTTGCTGGGTATGACGATTATACTAAATCACTATTATTTATTGTAAAATTTTATAAATTCACTTATATCTAATCACTTAAAATATGACTACTTGCAGAAAAGATATATCAATGGCAGCTGAGAAGATGGTGCAGCTCAGCCTGTCAGTGGTTAAAGTGACGGAGACCACATACGATGAACAAAGGAAGAAGTTGTTACCGGTGCAGAACTCAAAATACATTGGTGATGAGTGGACTCTTGAAGGAAGAGGTGGACACAAAAAAAGGAGCAAACGTCTTCAAATTCTTTGCCGGAAGATGGCAGATGAAGTTACTTATGCACCTATTCTACCCTTGGATCTGTTCTCCCCCCATATGCCGATCATTGCCGCAGTTTTGATAATTGATGGCATATGCATTTTGATAATTTTAAATAGTAAGCTGCACTTTAATTACAAATTTTGGTTTTCACATTAATTATATCTAGATATAAATAAATTCTTCTTCCTATAATGTTAATATTAGTGTTTTAATTTATAAAAGTGATCCAAAAGTAGACCAGCTATTGCCGGAGGGTGAGATCTATGATTTCACAGTGCACTCCACGAACTACAAGAACTTTTGGTATCGATTACGAGTAAAAAATGTTTGGCTATTAAACGATGTAAGATTTTCAATATAAATGCATATTGAAGTTAATATAAGTTTGAAATGTGTTGGTATGAGCTTGGTATTAGTATATTATTACTGGTATAGGTTGGTATGAGCATAGTATAAGCATATATTTACCGGTATGACTTGGTATGAGCTTGGCATGAGCATATATTTGCTGGTATGAGTTGGTATGAGCTTGGTGTGAGTATATTTTTATTGGTATGAGTTGGTATGAGCTTGGTATGATCATATTTTTACTGGTATGACTTGGTATGAGCATGATATGAGCATATTTTTACTGGTATGACTTGGTATGAGATTGATATGAGCATATTTTTACTGGTATGACTTGGTATGAGCTTGTTATGGGCATATTTTTACCGGTATTACTTGGTATGAGCTTGTTATGAGCATATTTTTACTGGTATGACTTGGTATGAGCTTGGTATGAGCATATTTTTATTGGTATGAGTTAGTATGAGCTTCGTATGAGCATATTTTTTGCTGGTATGAGTTGGTATGAGCTTGGTATGAGCACATTTTTGCTGGTATGACTTGGTATGAGCATATTTTTGCTCGTATGAGCTTGGTATGAGCCTATTTTTGCTTGTATGAGTTGGTATGAGCTTAGTATGAGCATATTTTTACTGGCATGATTTGGTATGAGCTTGATATGAGTATATTTTTATTGGTATGAATTAGTATGAGCTTGTTATGAGCATATTTTTACTGGTATGACTTGGTATGAGCATATTTTTACTGGTATGAGCTTGGTATGAGCATATTTTTACTGGTATGACTTGGTATGAGCATATTTTTACTGGTATGATTTTGTATGAGCATGTTATGAGCATATTTTTACTGGTATGACTTGGTATGCGCCTGGTATGAGGATATTTTTACTGGTAAGACTTGGTATGAGCATATTTTCATTGGTATGAGTTAGTATAAGCTTGTTATGAGCATATTTTTACTGATGTGACTTGGTATGAGCATATTTTCACTGGTATGAGCATATTTTTACTGGTATGCTTGGTATGAGCATATTTTTATTGGTATGAGTTGATATGAGCTTGTTATTAGCATATTTTTACTGGCATGACTTGGTATGAGCATATTTTTACTGGTATGACTTGATATGAGCTTGGTATGAGCTTATTTATACTGATATGACTTGGTATGAGCATATTTTTATTTGTGTGGGTTGGTATGAGATTGTTATAAGCATATTTTTACTGGTATGACTTGGCATGAGCTTGGTATGAGCATATTTTTACTGATATGACTTGATATGAGCTTGGTATGAGCTGATTTATACTGGTATGACTTGGTATGAACATATTTTTATTGGTATGAGTTGGTATGAGCTTGTTGTGAGTATATTTTTACTGGTATGACTTGGTATGAGCTTGGTATGAGCATATTTTTACTGGTATGACTTTGTATGTACTTAGTATGAACATATTTTTACTGGTATGACTTTGTATGAGCATATTTTTACTAGTATGACTTGGTATGAGCATATTTTTATTTGTATGTGTTGGTATGAGCTTGGTATTAGCATATTTTTACAGGTATGACTTGGTATGAGCTTGGTATGAGCATATTTATGCTGGTATGACTTTATATGAGCTTGGTATAAGCATATTTTTACTGGTATTACTTGGTATGAGATTGGTATGAGCATATTTTTGCTGGTATGAGCATATTTTTACTAGTATGACTTGGTATGAGCTTAGTATGAGCATATTTTTACTGGTATGACTTTGTAAGAGCATATATTTATTGGTATGAGTTGGTATGAGCTTTGTATGAGCATATTTTTACTGGTATGAGCATATTTTTGCTGGTATGAGTTGGTATAAGCTTGATATGAGCATATTTTTATTAGTATGACTTTGTATGAGCATATTTTTACTGGTATGAACTTGTATGAACATATTTTTATTGGTATGAGTTGGTATAAGCTTGTTAAGAGCATTTTTTTACTAGTATGACTTGGTATGAGCATTGTATGAGTAGATTTTTACTGGTATAAGCTTGGTATGAGCATATTTTTACTAGTTTGAGGTTGTATGAGCTTGTTATGAGTATATATATTTACTGGTGTGACTTCTTTTGAGCTTGTTTTGAGCATATTTTAATGTGTTTTTATTGAATTGTAGGAAATTGATGTCATACTATATTATGTGCGCCAGAAACAGAAATATAATACAATGTTCTTTGACCAAAGAAAGGCATGTGGATCTTGTTATGCCAATTAGATTTGTATGGCATGTCATGAAGAGTTCAATTTTGATCATTGGAGGGCTCCCTGTTATATAATTGATTTTCTTGAGGGCAAGCACAAATATACTAAACATGTGAAAGTTGTTGATATCATTTATCTGCCAGTGAACCAAGCCGAACAACATTGGTTTTTAATAGAAATAAATTT
Organism: Garcia nutans; assembly: GCA_947685225.1. Lineage (NCBI taxonomy): Eukaryota > Viridiplantae > Streptophyta > Magnoliopsida > Malpighiales > Euphorbiaceae > Garcia > Garcia nutans. The sequence goes on from CANTUV010000044.1 coordinate 28,202,409, forward strand.
ACCTAAGTGGTCAATAAAGATATACGATTCACTGTATGCAGACGCTCGCAGAAGCGATAGGACAAAAATGTGTTATACCAATTGCTGAGATGTTGCCTCGTGCTTTGAATGAAGTTAATTTTTTCAGGTATAGGCCGGAATTGGATACTAAAAAGCGTACGACGCTAAAAATAAATTACGAGAATAATAGTTGTCCTCGCCAGGTTGGATAAGCTAGTGCAAATTGTTTATTCTCAGTCGTTATGTAATGAATAATAGTTGCCTTTTAAAGTTGCTAATATTAATATATTTTAACAGGGAAGATTGCAGAATGTTTGTTGCCAAATTTTTTGAGTTTTTAATGACGACCGGCCTCAATATATAGGACTACAACCAGCAAAATATGGAATTATTTAAATATAATACGACTGTTAATTTGTGGGTGGATGCTACAAATAAAAATAACAAGGCTTGTGATAGTGAATAACATTTTTAAATTTTGTACATATTTTGTGAATATATTAGATGGTATATATGAAAATATTACTTTCATTTATATTGATAGTAAATAACAGGAAATAATTATTTGATATTATATGTTATAACTTGAAGTATTGCTAATTTTTTTTATATGTAATTTCAAGCTCTGAAAATTACCTAAATATCATTCCATTAAAGACATCGAGTGTTTGAACCTAATTATTAAGGTCTCAGTAAAAATATGCAAGCTAGTTGAAGACAAAGATTTGGGACTACAAAGTACTGTAATGCCTACAAAATTACTTCCAATTGATGCGAAATAATTATAATCAAATTCTGACTCCATTACGCCAACAAGTATAATCAAATTCTGACTCCATTACTCCATTTTCAACACAAATATCATTGCAATTCAAGTCAGATAGTGAGCAGTGCATAATATACTCATAACAAGTTATACCCGTAAAAATATACTCATATCAAACTCATACCAAATCATACCAATAATAATATGGTCATACCAAGCTCATACCGACTCATACCAATAAAAATATGCTCATACCAAGTCATACCAGTATAAATCAGCTCATACCAAGATCATATCAAGTTATACCAGTAAAAATATGCTTATACCAAGTCATACCAGTATAAATATGCTCATACTAAGTTCATATCAACTCATACCAGTAAAAATATGGTCATACAAACTTCATACCAAATCATACCTGTAAAAATATGCTCATAACAAGCTCATACCAACTCAAACAAAAAAAATATGCTTATACCAAGTAATACTAGTAAAAATATGCTCATAACAAACTCGTAAAAAGTCACACCAGTGAAAATATACTTATACCAAGCTCATACCAAGTCATATCAGTAAAAATATGCTCATAATAAGCTCATTTCAGCTCATATCAGTAAAAATATGCTCATACCAAATCATACCAGTAAAAATATGCTCATACCAAGTCATACCAGTAAAAATATGCTCATAACAAACTCATGCAAACTCATACCAATAAAAATATGCTCATACAAAGTCATACTAGTAAAAATGTGCTCAAACCAAGCTAATACCAAGTCATACCAGTAAAAATATGCTCATGCCGACTCATACCAGTAAAAATACGATCATAGCAAGCTCATATTAAATCATACCAGTAAAAATATTCTCATAACAAGCTCACACCAACTCATACCAATAAAAATAAGCTCATACCAAATCATACCAGTAAAAATATGCTCATACAAAACTCATACCAAGTCATACCAGTAAAAATATGCTCAAACCAAGCTCATACCAAGTTATACCAGTAAAAATATGCTTATAACAAGCTCATACCAACTCATACCATTAAAAATATGCTCATAACAAGCTCATACCAACTCATACCAATAAAATATGCTCATACAAAGTCATACCAGTAAAAATATGCTCATACCAAGTCATACCAGTAAAAATATACTCATACCAATCTCATACCAAGTCATACCAGTGAAAATATGCTTATACCAAGTCATACCAGTAAAAACATGCTCATAAAAAGCTCATACCAACTCATACCAATAAAAATATACTCATACAAAGTCATACCAGTAAAAATATGTTCATACCAACTCATACCAGTAAAAATATGCTCATACCAACTCATACCAGTAAAAATATGCTCATAACAAGCTTATACCAACTCATACCAATAAAAATATGCTCATACAAAGTCATACCAGTAAACATATGCTCATACCAAGCTCATACCAAGTCATACCAGTAAAAATATGCTCATACCACGCTTATACCAAGTCATACCAGTAAATATATACTCATACTAAATCATACCAGTAAAAATATTCTCATAACAAGCTCATACCAAGTCATACCAGTAAAAATATGCCCATACCATGCTCATACCAATAAAAATATGCTCATACAAAGTCATACCAGTATAAATCAGCACATACTAAGATCATATCAAGTTATACCAGTAAAGATATGCTCATACCAAGTCATACCAGTATAAATATGCTCATACCAAGATCATACCAACTCATACCAGTAAAAATATGGTCATACAAAGCTCATACCAAGTCATACCAGTAAAAATATGCTCATAACAAGCTCATACCAACTCATACAAAAAAAAATATGCTCATACCAAGCAATACCAGTAAAAATATGCTCATAACAAACTCATACTAAGTCACATCAGTGAAAATATACTCAAACCAGGCTCATACCATGTCATACCAATAAAAATATGCTCATAATACTCAAACCAAGCTCATACCATGTCATACCAATAAAAATATGCTCATAACAAGCTCATATAAGCTCATACCAATAAAAATATGCTCATACAAAGTCATACCAGAAAAAATATGCTCATACGAAGTCATACCAGTAAAAATATGCTCATACCAAGTCATACCAGTAAAAATATACTCATACCAAGTCATACCAGTAAAAATATGCTCATAACAAGCTCATGCAAACTCATACCAATAAAAATATGCTCATAAAAAGTCGTACCAATAAAAATATGCTCATACTAAGCTCATACCAAGTCATATCAGTAAAAATATACTCATACCAAGCCATACCAGTAAAAATATGCTCATACCAGTAAAAATATACTCATAGCAAGCTCATACTAAATCATACCAGTAAAAATATTCTCCTAACAATCTCACACCAACTTATACCAATAAAAATAAGCTCATACCAAGTCATACCAGTAAAAATATGCTCATACAAAGTCATACCAGTAAAAATATGCTCATACCAAGTTATACTAGTAAAAATATACTCATAACAAGCTTATACCAACCCATACCATTAAAAATATGCTCATAACAAGATCATACCAACTCATACCAATAAAAATATGCTCATACAAAGTCATACCAGTAAAAATATACTCATACCAATCTCATACCAAGTCATACCATTAAAAATATGCTCATACCAATCTCATACCAACTCATACCAATAAAAATATGCTCATACAAAGTCATATCGGTATGAATATGCTCATACCAAGCTCATACTAGTAAAATATGCTTATACCAATCTCATACCAAGTCATACTAGTGAAAATATGCTAATACCAAGCTCATACCAAGTCATACCGGTAAAAATATGCTCATAACAAGTTCATACCAACTCATACCAATAAAAAAAATGCTCATACAAAGTCATACCAGAAAATATGATCATACTAAGCTCATAACATTAAAAATATGCTCATACCAAGTCATACCAGTAAAAATATGCTCAAAACAAGATCATACCAACTCATACCAATAAAAATATGCTCATACAAAGTCATACCAGTAAAAATATGCTCATACCAACTCATACTAAGTCATACCAGTAAAAATATGCTCATACCAAGCTCATACCAAGTCATACCAGTAAATATATGCTCATACCAACTCATACCAGTAAAAATATGGTCATACCAAGCTCATAACACGTCATACCAGTAATAATATGGTCATACCAAGCTCATACCAACTCATACTAATAAAAATATGCTCCTACCAAGTCATACTAGTATAAATCATCTCATACCAAGCTCATATCAAGTCATACCAGTAAAAATATGCTCATACCAAGTCATACCAAGCTCATACCAACTCATACCAGTAAAAATATGGCCATACAAAGCTCATACCAAGTCATACCAGTAAAAATATGCTCATAAGAAGCTCATACATTTCATACCAATAAAAATATGCTCATACCAAGTAATACCAGTAAAAATATGCTCATAACAAGTCATACTAGTGAAAATATGCTCATACCAATAAAAATATGCTCATAACAGGATCAACCAATAAAAATATGCTCATACGAAGTCATACCAGTAAAAATATGCTCATACCAAGTCATACCAGTAAAAACATGCTCATAACAAGCTCATACCAACACATACCAATAAAAATATGCTCAAACAAAGTCATACTTACCAGTAAAAATATGCTAATACCAAGCTCATACCAAGTCATACCAGTAAAAATATACTCATATCAAGCTTATACCAAGCACATACCAAGTTATACCATTAAATATATGCTCATACCAACTCATACCAGTAAAAATATGGTCATACAAAGCTCATACTAAATCATACCAGTAAAAATATTCTCATAACAAGCTCGTACCAACTCATACCAATAAAAATATGCTCATACCAAGTCATACCAGTAAAAATATGCTCATACAAAGCTCATACTAAGTCATACCAGTAAAAATATGCTCATACCAAGCTCATACCAAGTCATACCAGTACAAATATGCTCATAACAAGCTCATACCAACTCATACCAATAAAAATATGCTCATACAAAGTCATACTAGTAAAATTATGCTCATACCAAGTCATACCAATAAAAATATGCTCATACTAATCTCATACCAAGTCATACCAGTGAAAATATATTCATACTGATATATGTCCATTTTATAGATATTTTAGTATTATTATTTCTTATGTTTAGTGTGTTTTTATTATGTTTTATTATGTTATTTGTTTTATTTTTATTGTTATGTTTTTTAGTCCTTATGTTAGTTATTTTGGTTGTTTTGTAGTGTTTTTGGTGGAGAAAAATGGCTTGGAAAGGAAGTAGAAGCATAAGGAAGAGAGAGCTAGGAGGGCAGAATGTTTCACAGGGACCCTGTGAGATTGCTGGTAGCCTGTGAGATCTAGACGACTCACATTTTAAAAAGACCTAATACTCTAATCCAAGGGCCACAAATTAACACATGTTTTGGAAGTCAAAAATAGACCTAAAATAGAGTGAAGGACGGAAAAATAAGGGGGATTCACATTTTTTGAAGAGAGAGAACGTTTGGAGAATTTTTCTGGAGAGGACTGAACTTTTCTTTCCTTAGAGATTTGGGATTCCTGAAGAACTTTGGACTTTCTTGTTTAAGAGTTTGATTTTCTTCTTTTCTTTTATTTAATTAATAATGAATTATCTCTCAAACGTGTGGTTTCTTGATTTCTCAATGGAGGAGTAATTCTTTTTGTTAGGGGAAACATGACCCCTTGATTTGACAGGATGCAGTATTTTTAGAATTTTCTTTTCAATTTGAGATTTATGTCAGAATTGGTATTTTCTTAATGCTTAGATGAATGAATTGAGTTTATTACTTGATTGTTTTCTGATAGAAGATTAGGTTTTGGAATTTAATTTATTTCATTCTTGATTTCATAATTCTGACATAACAATTTAATTTAGGCGTTTTCTGATAGAAGCCTAGGTTGAATTGTGGGTTTAACTTGTTTCCTGATAGGAGAGTTATTAAATTAGGTTTTAATTTATGCGATTCATGCTCTAATTTTCCGGATAGGAGTTAGGCATGAATTGAGAATTTATTTGCGGATAGGATAAATTGGGCTTAATTAAGAAAACCTACCAATCTCAATGTCGATGTTTTGCGATTAACTTTGCATCCTATTAAGTCAAGGAGGAGTATGGATCCTAACCTTTTAATTATTGATTTCTTTCTCAAAAAGCTGTTCAATTGCGTGTTTTATTTAATTTAATTATTTATTTTCGAATCAATCACTTAATTTTATTGCTCAAATAATAGTAATAGTAGTAGTGAGATTGGCTTCCAAACTTTGGTCTCTTGGGATACGATATCGGGACTTCAACTCCTATACTACTTGATCGACTAGTACACTTGCTAGTGTTTGCTAGGACGCGTCACATACCAAGTCATACCAGTAAAAATGTGCTCATAACAAGCTCATACCAACTCATACCATTAAAAATATACTCAAACCAAGTCATACTAGCAAAAATATGCTCATAACAAGCTCATACTAACTCATACCAATAAAAATATGCTCATACAAAGTCATACCAGTAAAAATATGCTTATACCAAGTCAGACGAGTAAAAATATGCTCATACCATGCTCATATCAAGTTAAACCAGTAAATATATACTCATACCAACTCTTACCAGTAAAAATATGGTCATACCAAGCTCATACTAAATCATACTAGTAAAAATATTCTCATAACAAGCTCATACCAACTATTGCCAATAAAAATATGCTCATATCAAGTCATATCAGTAAAATATGCTCATACAAAGCTCATACCAAGTCAAACCAGTAAAAATATGCTCAAACCAAGTCATACCAGTAAAAATATGCTCATAACAAGCTCATACCATTAAAAATATGCTCATACGAAGTCATACCAGCATAAATCAGCTCATACCAAGCTCATATCAAGTCATACTAGTAAAAATATGCTCATACCAATCTCATACCAACTCATGACAATAAAAATATGCTCATATCAAGTCATACCAGTAAAAATATGATCATACCAAGCTCATACCAGTATAAATATGCTCATACTAAGTCATACCAGTAAAAATATGCTCATAACAAGCTCATGCCAACTCATACCAATAAAAATATGCTCATACCAACTCATACCAGTATAAATCAGCTCATACCAAGATCATATCATGTCATACCAGTAAAAATATGCTCATACTAAGCTCATATCAACTCATACCAGTAAAAATATGCTCATACCAAGTCATACAAGTATAAATCAGCTCATACCAAGCTCTTATCAAGTCATACCAGTAAAAATATGCTCATTACAAGTCATGCCAGTATAAATATGCTCATATCAAGCTCATACCAATAAAAATATGTTCATACCAAGCTCATATTAAGTCATACCAGTAAAAATATGCTCATACCATGCTCATACTAGTATAAATACACTCATACCAAGCTCATACCAACTCATACCAGTAAAAATATGCTCATACCAAGTCATACCAGTAAAAATATGCTCATACCAAGTCATACTAGTAAAAATATGCTCCTACTAAGCTCATACCAAGTCATACCAGTGAAAGCTCATACCAAGTCATATCAGTAAAAATATGCTCATAACAAGCTCATACCAACTCATTTCAAAAAAAATATGCTCATATCAAGCTCATACCGTGTCATACCAGTAAACATATGATCATAACAAACTGATACTATGTCACGACCCAAACCTGGAAGCCGGGACCGGCGTAAGACTATACCTAAGTACAACCTTACAAGCCTAATTCAAATTTATTATTATAGTGCAAAATTACTAAGTTCAAAAATTTTATTCCATAATCAAGTCATCAATAGAAATGATACTATCCAAAATCAAGTTCAATAACTAAAACTCAAACTAGATGCAAAGAAACATTCTACTCCTTATTACAAGAAAAAGGGTTCGAACACAGTCCGCCCAAAAATATCCAGAAATCTCTATGGAGTAAAGAAAATATGCAGACGAACCAAAATCCACAACCAAACTAGAAGAACCCACAAAGAGAACGACCGAGCTCACTAAGGAATATAACTTCAACCTGCAGGTCAATCTATAAGGGTGTGAACGTTATATATATACACTCAGTAAGCCCATGAGAGGCAGAGAAACACTAATACAATTTAACAAATTAATATATATCAAGTAAACATCCACAATAATCTCATACATGATGGTGTATCGGGGTCTACAAAATATAACATCCTCCTCATTCAACCATATCCAAGAACAAGTAGGCACGTGGCCCCAAGAGCAAGTAGGCATAAGCCCCAAGAACAAGATCGATATCGATATACAAAATAATCTCCATAATCACAATCCATATCCTCCGTCCCTATTGGACACACCATCGCACATCACAAGAATATTCAATATCATATCAAGGCATTTAGCAAATAGCATACAAGTTTCTCTGTCTCCTATTCACATGCGAGGTTAGAGCAAGAAAGGATAATATATCGAAATTAGAAAGAATAATATATACGAAGGGCTTATATATATATAATAGCTTAGTTAGCAAATAGTACATCACAAATAATACACATACACTCATGAACTTACCTGGTATCCAAAGAAAGCTTAGCCAAATCCTCACAACCTACTGATTTTGAGCTTCAGCTAGATTATTGCCTAAGGAAAGATAATTACATAGTCAAACAATCAATCCCACTATCTCATCTATCATGAGGGATGCAATGCATGCTATAAATGCAAAAAGACCTATACTTAACCAACAATTAACCAAGATAATCCAAAATTAAAAACCAACCCGACTCAACTTAAAATTATGGTTCAATCCAATGGTTAAACCGATCGCACCTCAAAAATACAAAATCAATTAATTACTTAAAATTTATTAGAACCAGAACCAGAACCTCAAATCAATTTTTATAACTCATTTATCAAATAATATCACATCAGTCCCTATGCAAAAATCATAATTCATACGAACACCCAAAACCGATAAAAATTCTTAAGTAGTCCCTATAATTCAAAAATTTCCAGAAAATAATTCCATCATTCAAAAATTCTGGAAAAATTCCAGTAGCTTCTCCAACATCTAAATAACGTGTGTGCAAAATTTCATATTAATCCAAATTTATTGATTCCCCCAAAAATATTTTACAACATTCTGGTTCTGTTTGAACCACTAAAAATTAGTATAACAAAAATCATCATAAATCCTTCACATTTCGTTGCCACAAAATTATCCAAATAATTTTCTCATATTATAGACATCAGGATGGAAAACATATAAAAATTTCATAATTTTTCAAGACATATAAGACCTTCAAAATAATTTTCAAAACAGACATCATCAGAAAACCCTTAACCAACAGCAGTGTCAATTCTTAATTTATTTTGGAACCTAAACATTAGAACCAGACTCAAAATTATTTTTCACAGATTCACAACATCCTAATAAACAACATATCAAAAAATCAGATTAATATCGAACACCAACTATTTTTAAAAATTCGACAAAGATACTGAATTTACAGTGACTATGCACAGACAGCATTTTCAAATTAATAATTCAATTAAAAATATAAATCTTAACCTAAAATTCCCAAATAAATCCTACAGCTAACATAACATCCCTAGAACAGATGACAATTGCCAAAAATATCAGATCATTAACTTAAACTCCCGAATCAAAGATTAAACATCAAGAACTTCCATAATCACCCTACAACTTTTTAATTGTTTTTAATTAATTAAAAATCAAAATAAATCAAAAATATTATTTTCTAACACCCTAAACATCATACAAACACCCAACAACACAAATCATACCATGAAGTTGGAAGAAATTGAAAGAAATTGAAGAAAACCTCAAAATATCCCAACTGCCAGAATTGAGAAGCCCGAAACGACAGACTTCGATTCACGCTGTCCCGCCGAACGACGCACTCCGCACGCCGAACGACACGGCCTCCAGCCCGCAGCTCCGCGCCGAACGACACGCTTCCACGCCGAACGACACCAGCTATTCCGCGCCCGCAGTTACCAAACGACAGTGCTCTGTTTTTGACCCCAAAATAATTTTTTCCTCTCCTTTTCTCTCTCTGACGGCACAAAATTTTCTAGGCTTCTAATTGGGTGCCCTAACACCCATATTTATAGTATTTTAGGTGGTAAATTACTAATATACCCTTAAATTAATTTATTTAATTTAAAAATACCCTAAACTCTTTAAAAAATTCAAAAAAAACACCCAACTAACTTATAAAAATTCACAACTAACCCCTAATTCAATTATTTTCAGAATTATTTTAATTAGTTAATTAATTATTTAATTTATTTATTTAATTTATTTTATTTTAATTAAAAATTAATAAATACCCAAAAAATTTACGAAACACAACCCGTAGCAAAATTATACTTAAAATAACCGTAACAACATCACGGTCACCAAAATGAAATCAAAAACAACAAAACGAAACCCAAAAATTTTTCGACTGCCAAAATGACCAAAATACCCCCGAAGCCAAAAACACAATATTATACTCAAAACAAACATCTCAACACCCACATTATGAAAATAAGCACCTAACGTTATAAAATGCACCCGAATATGAATTGAAGGTAAAATTACTATTTTGCCCCTAGACTCCAATTTCCCCAAAAATCAAGGGTTTTACAATCTAACCCCCTTAAACAAATTTCGTCCTCAAAATTTTACCCAATAACATACTCATCATCAAAACACTTTTATATTTTAAGTTATAAATAAATCCGGAAAGCATAGCTCACTTAGCACATGTTGTTATGGGTGATCAGGCCATAACCCCACAATACTAAGCGTTACAGACTGTTTCAGTTTTGCTCCAGGTTATGTTTAGTATAAAATCAAACAGAAGCATTTTCTTTTCAACTTCCACTCATCAACAATCATCACAAAACCAAAACTCAAGTGTTCAAGTCAAACCCAAATCAACCAAAACCATTACTAATATAACACTTATCCATATGATACTCATCATTCTACCAACAACCCAGACTTATTCAAGAATGACATCTGATATCAACAAACCAAGATTATTCAAAAACGTCTTCCAATAACCAATTTAATAGCAAACTATCATAAATAATACCAGACAAAACACATATACATTTATGATGTACAAAAGATATAATGATGTAATAATGATGAAATGATATGCATGCATATGGTGCTATATCAAGACTATTAATAAACTACACTCTAACCCCCTTAAAATGATTTCGCCCATGAAATCAATAACGCACCTGAAGACTCAAACAAATGAGGGTATTTTGCTAGCATGAGTTCCTCTGCTTCCCAGGTGCATTCCTCAACAGAATGGTTACGCCAAAGAACCTTTACTGAAGCCACATCCTTTGAACGTAATCGCTTGACCTGACGGTCCAAAATAGCTACAGGCTGCTCCTCATAAGTACAATCATCAGTAATCTCAATGGTCTCTGAAGCCAGAACATGATTGGGGTTCGATACATATTTCCTCAACATCAAAACATGAAAAGTCGGATGCATAGCTGCTAACTCGGGTGGCAAATCTAGTCTATAAGCAACATCACCGACACGTTCTAGGACCTCAAGGACCGATAAACCTGGGAGCCAATTTTCCTTACCAAACCGCATAACACCTTTAAAAGGTGATACTTTCAGAAACACCCTATCACCAACTGCAAACTCAAGATGCCTTCGCTTAAGATCAGCATAACTCTTATGTCTACTAAAAGCAGTACGGATCCGATCCTGAATTACCGGTACAACCTGGGCATTATACTGCAAAAGATCGGGACCCTCAATACGACTCTCACCGACCTCCTCCCAATACAATGAGGTTCTGCACCGTCTACCATACAATGCTTCAAAAGGAGCCATACCAATGCTAGCTTGATAACTATTATTATAGGCAAACTCTACTAACGGAAGATGATCTGCCCAACTTCCCTTAAAATCCAGAACACACAATCGTAGCATATCCTCCAAGGTCTGAATGGTTCTCTCCGACTGTCCATCTGTTTGAAGATGAAAACCGTGCTATAATGAAGATCTGTACCTAACCCTTTCTGAAGCTTCTGCCAAAACATGGATGTAAATTGAGCACCTCTATCGGATACAATGGAAACTGGTACCCCATGCAGACTCACAATCCGATTAATATACAACTTTGCATACTGGGACACTGTGTACTTGGTATTAACCGGAAGAAAATGCGCTAACTTGGTCAATCGATCTACAATCACCCAGATTGAATCATAGCCACCAGGAGTCCTTGGCAATCCGACAACAAAATCCATAGTTATTCTCTCCCACTTCCACTAGGGTAGTGGTAACTCTCTCAGTAAACCGGCTGACTTGTGATGCTCATACTTAACTTGTTGGCAAGGTAAACATTGAGAAACAAACTCCGCAATATCATTCTTCATTCCTTTCCACCAATACATTTGCTTTAAATCTTGATACATCTTAGTAGAACCAGGATGTATAGTGTACTTGGAAGAGTGAGCTTCTTTCAAAATCTTTTTCTTTAAATCATCCACTGAAGGCACACACAACCTTGAACCGAACCACAAAACTCCTTTTTCATCAACCGAGAATTCTGTGGATTCACCTGACAAGACTTTCTGGCGGATCGTTGACAACTCCTCATCCGTATTCTGCGCTGAAATTATCTCATCAAGGAAATCATGTTTGACTGTCATATTAGCCAACAACACACCTCTATCACCTTCAATTTCTTTACCAGACATATGAAAAGTTAAACCATCACCTAGCAGTTGATGTATCTCCCATATCAACGGTCTTCTAGAAACTGAAATGTGGAACAGACTACCCACAGACTTACGACTTAGAGCATCAGCCACAACATTCGCTTTACCCGGATGATACTGGATGCTATAGTCGTAGTCTTCAAGAAACTCCACCCACCTTCTCTGTCTCAAATTCAAGTCTTTTTGAGAGTATACATACTTAAGATTATTATGATCAGTGAAGATCTCACAAGTAACTCCATAAAGATAATGTCTCCAGATCTTGAGTGCAAACACAACTGCAGCCATTTCTAAATCATGTGTAGGATAGTTTACCTCATGCTTCTTCAGCTGTCTAGAGGCATAGGCGACTACCTTACCATGTTGCATCAACACACAACCCAGACCAACGCCTGATGCATTACAATAAACAGAATACCCCTCAGTGTCTTCTGGCAACACAAGTACTGGTGTAATGGTTAATCTTTCTTTAAGAGTAGCAAAACTCTCCTTGCAAGCATCATCCCAAATGAACTTAACACCCTTACGAGTGAGTTTTGTTAAAGGTGGGGCTATTCTGGAGAAATCTTTGACAAACCTTCTGTAATATCCTGCTAACCCCAGAAAACTCCGAATCTCAGTAACAGTCTTCGGTCTCTGCCAATCCATCACTGCCTCAATCTTCTGTGAATCAACCTGAATACCCTCTGCGGATATAACATGTCCCAGAAAAGACAACCCTGTCCAGCCAAAACTCACATTTGGAGAACTTAGCGTAAAGCTGATGTTCTCTTAAAGTTTGTAGCACCAACTTTAAATGATGCTCATGCTCTTCCTTAGATTTCGAATATATCAGAATGTCATCAATGAATACGACAACAAACCGATCAAGATAAGGACTAAACACCCCGTTCATCATGTCCATAAAAGCAGCAGGAGCATTAGTAAGTCCAAAGGACATCACTAGAAATTCATAATGCCCATACCTCGTGCGAAAAGCAGTCTTAGGTATGTCACTCTTCTTTACCCTCAACTGATGATAACCCGACCACAGATCTATCTTGGAGAAAAACTTTGCTCCCTGCAACTGATCAAACAAATCGTCAATCCTGGGCAATGGATATTTGTTCTTCATAGTCACCTTATTCAGCTGTCGATAATCGATACATAGCCTCATTGATCCATCTTTCTTTTTCACAAAAAGCACTGGAGCACCCCACGGTGAAGTACTCGGTCTGATATATCCCTTCTGCAACAAGTCATTCAATTGCTCTCTCAACTCCTTAAGCTCTGCTGGAGCCATCCTATATGAAGGCATAGAAATAGGATTGGTTTCAGGTACAAGATCAATGGAGAATTCAATCTCTCGTTCCGGTGGTAACCCCGGTAAATTGTTTGGAAACACGTCCATGTAATCTCGTACTGTCGGGATATCTTCAAGTTTCGCTTCTTCCTTGTTCACATCCCGAATAGAAATAAGGTAGGCATTACAACCCTTTCGTAACAATCTTCTAGCTCTTATAGCTGAAATTAGCTGACGGTCCCATTGATTTTAGAACCATAAAATGTCACAGTCTTGTCGGCCTCATATGCAAACACCACTACCTTATCCTTACAGTTCAAATTAGCTCCATGCCGAGCTAACCAATCCATACCCAAGATGACGTCAAATTCTATCACATCTAACGCCACTAGATCCGCAAGAAGTTCAACATTTCCAACTTTAACAACGCAATCCTTGTATACCATTAAAGATTCTACCTCCTCTCCTAAAGGTGTATGAACAACTAATGGCATTTCTATAGGTTCAGATGTAATACTCAGCTTAGATGCAAAACTAGGTGATATGAATCAATGAGTAGCTCCAAGATCTATCAATATGTGTGCATCTAGAGAGCAAATAGAAAGAGTACCTTACACCACATTGTTGTCAACTTGATCCTGCTGATGGTTTAGGTTGAACACCCGAGCATAATTCTGGTTTTGGCCCTGATTCCGATTCTGATTTTGGTTCTGACCATTACCCTTGTCCCACTGGTTGAACTGCTCTACCATTCTGTTGGTTTCCATTATTTGCAGCACCCTAGTATCCACGACCCTGCTGATACTGCTGACCCTGATAACCCTGATAACCGCGACCCTGCAGGCCCTGATATCCTCGGCCCTGCTGGCCCTGATAACCTCTGCCTCCATTGTAACCTCGACCACCTTGATAAAAAAAAAACTCGACCTCCCTGATATCCGTTACCGTTAAACTGTCCACGGCCACCATTACCTCTACCATAACCATTTCCATTCTGATAGTTACCCCTATAAGCTTGATTGCCAACTGGTCTGAACTGAGTATGCTGGCCTGCCTGAGTCTGATTGCTCCTAGGAATTGGACAATCCTTGGCTTGGTGATCCATCTGTCCACAGTTAAAACAAGCTCCAGTCTTCCTTCTGCACTCTCTCGTATGATGTAAGCCACAAGATTCACAAGTAGGGGCTCTAGGATCCTGTTGCTGGTAGCGCCCACCATTATCATTGCCTCTCTGACCACTATACTACCCTTGATAACCTAGTTGATTCCCTGGCTTGTTCTTCTTTCTGCTTGACTCTCTAGCATCATCCTTCCTTTTTCTGTTTTTTAACCCCAGAGCAGCATTAACAGCCAAATGTACTTCCTTGTAATTGTGACTGGCTATCAACTCATAGTATTTATCATTCAAGCCATCCACAAATCTATCAGTCATAGATTCTTCATCCTGAGACACACGTGTAGCATACTTCCTTAGCTCTTGAAACTGCTCCTAGTACTCAGCTATAGATTTGTTGCCCTTAGTCAACATTTCAAACTCCCTTGCTTTCGCTTTCATCACATTCCGAGGCATAAAGTTTTGCATAAACATTCTTCTGAAGTCTTTCCATACCTCAACTTGGCCTTGGATAGAGATCTTATACCATTCTTCAGCTGATTTTTGCATTTGATGCCCAGTTAACTCTATGGCTCTCTTCTCAGTACATTTCAAAGCATCACAGATCTTCTTAACTTTATTAAGAAATGCTAGAGGGTCTTCTGTAGCAAGATTGGAGAATGTAGGTGGATCAACTCTAATAAATTTGTGCAAATCCAGGTCGTCAGTTAATCCATTTCCTCTAGCTGTAGCGTTAGCATTAGCATTCATATTGTTACCCATGCCTTGAACAACCCGAACTACTCCATCAGCGAGAGCTTCCATAGATCTATTCAATGTCTGCAAAGTAGCCAAATATGCATCTGGGTTTTCTTGAACTGGTATTTGACTTGGCACATTCATATTACCAGCACCTGGACCTGCGCTATCATTTGGAAAATTTTGGTTTAATCCCTGATCTTGTCCAGCATTCTGTTCTAGCCCCTGATCTTGTTCAGTAGCAACTCTACGTGGTCTACCACGTCTGCGTGGCTGAGGTAGCTCCTCAACATGAGTGGTTGGCTGATGTTCAACTTCCTCAGCTATTCCAGCACCACTAGACCCACCAATCAAAGGAAAACGAGGGTTTTCTTGAGACATTGCACCTGCTAGCGGAGGAAAAGATTGATTAACGCAGAAAGGAAGCAAGACTTTTTATAAAAACAATCCTAATGATTTCTGGATAATATTAAGCTAAGTAAAACCTATGTCTCTGATACCACTTTTGTCACGAGCCAAACCTGGAAGCTGGGACCGACGTAAGACTATACCTAAGTACAACCTTACAAGCCTAATTCAAATTTATTATTATAGTGCAAAATTACTAAGTTCAAAAAATTTATTCCATAATCAAGTCATCAATAGAAATGATAGTATCCAAAATCAAGTTCAATAACTAAAACTCCAACTAGATGCAAATAAACAGTCTACTCCTTATTACAAGAAAAAGGGTTCGAACACAGTCCACCCAAATATATCCAGAAATCTCTATGGAGTAAAGAAAATATGCAGACGAACCAAAATCCACAACCAAACTAGAAGAACCCACAAAGAGAACGACCGAGCTTACTAAGGAATATAACTTCAACCTGCAAGTCAATCTATAAGGGTGTGAGCGTTATATATATACACTCAGTAAGCTCATGAGAGGCAGAGAAACACTAATACAATTTAACAAATTAATATATATCAAGTAAACATCCACAATAATCTCATATATGATGGTGTATCGGGGTCTACAAAATATAATATCCTCCTCCTTCAACCATATCCAAGAACAAGTAGGCATGTGGCTCCAAGAGCAAGTAGGCATAAGCCCCCAGAACAAGATCGATATCGATATACAAAATAATCTCCATAATCACAATCCATATCCTCCGTCCCCATTGGACACACCATCGCACATCACAAGAATATTCAATATCATATCAAGGCATTTAGCAAATAGCATACAAGTTTCTCTGTCTCCTATTCACATGCGAGGCTAGGGCAAGAAAGGATAATATATCGAAATTAGAAAGAATAATATATACGAAGGGCTTATATATATAATAGCTTAGTTATCAAATAGCACATCACAAATAATACACATACACCCATGAACTTACCTGGTATCCAAAGAAAGCTTAGCCAAATCCTCACAACCTACTGATTTTGAGCTTCAACTGGATTATTGCTTAAGGAAAGATAATTACATAGTCCAACAATCAATCCCACTATCTCATCTATCATGAGGGATGCAATGCATGCTATGAATGCAAAAAGACCTATACTTAACCAACAATTAACCAAGATAATCCAAAATTAAAAACCAACCCGACTAAACTCAAAATTATGGTTCAACCCTATGGTTAAATCGATCGCACCTCAAAAATACAAAATCAATTAATTACTTAAAATTTATTAGAACCAGAACCTCAACTCAATTTTTATAACTCATTTATCAAATAATATCACATCAGTCCCTATGCAAAAATCATAGTTCATACCAACACCCAAAACCGATAAAAATTCTTAAGTAGTCCCTATAATTCAAAAATTTCCAGAAAATAATTCCATCATTCAAAAATTTTGGAAGAATTCCAGTAGCTTCTCCAACATCTAAATAACGTGTGTGAAAAATTTCAGATTAATCCAAATTTATTTGTTCCCCCAAAAATATTTTACAACATTCCGGTTCTGTTTGAACCACTAAAAATCAGTACAGTACAAATCATCATAAATCCTTCACATTTCGTTACCACAAAATTATCCAAATAATTTTCTCATATTATAGACATCAGGATGGACAACATATAAAAATTTCATAATTTTTCAAGACATATAAGACCTTCAAAATAATTTTCAAAACAGACATCATCAGAAAACCCTTAACCAACAGCAGTGTCAATTCTTAATTTATTTCGGAACCTAAACATTAGAACCAGACTCAAAATTATTTTTCACAGATTCACAACATCCTAATAAACAACATATCAAAAAATCAGATTAATATCGAACACCAACTATTTTTAAAAATTCAACAAAGATACTGAATTTACAGTGACTATGCACAAACAGCATTTTCAAATTAATAATTCAATTAAAAATATAAATCTTAACCTAAAATTCCCAAATAAAATCCTACATCTAACCTAACATCCCTAGAACAGATGAAAATTGCCAAAAATACCAGATCATTAACTTAAACTCCCGAATCAAAGATTAAACATCAAGAACTTCCATAATCACCCTACAACTTTTTAATTGTTTTTAATTAATTAAAAATTAAAATAAATTAAAAATATTATTTTCTAACACCCTAAACATCATACAAACACCCAACAACACAAATCATACCATGAAGTTAGAAGAAATTGAAAGAAATTGAAGAAAACCTCAAAATATCCCAACTGCCAGAATTGAGAAGCCCGAAATGACAGGCTTCGATTCACGCTGTCCCGCCGAACGACGCACTCCGCACGCCGAACGACACGGCCTCCAGCCCACAGCTCCGCACCGAACGACACGCTCCCACGCCGAACGACACCAGCTATTCTGCGCGCGCACTGACCAAACGACAGTGCTCTGTTTTTTACCAAAAAATAATTTTTCCCTCCCCTTTTCTCTCTCTGACGGCATAAAATTTTTTAGGCTTCTAATTGGGTGCCCTAACACCCATATTTATAGTATTTTAGGTGGTAAATTACTAATATACCCTTAAATTAATTTATTTAATTTAAAAATACCCTAAACTCTTTAAAAAATTCAAAAAAAAGGCCCAACTAACTTATAAAAATTCACAACTAACCCCTAATTCAATTATTTTCAGAATTATTTTAATTAGTTAATTAATTAATTAATTATTTTATTTTATTTATTTTATTTTAATTAAAAATTAATAAATACCCAAAAAATTTACGAAACACAACCCCTAGCAAAATTATACTGAAAATAACCGTAACAACATCACGGTCACCAAAATGACATAAAAAACAACAAAACGAAACCCGAAAATTTTTCGACCACCAAAATGACCAAAATACCCGCCGAAGCTAAAAACACAATATTATACTCAAAACAAACATCTCAACGCCCACATTGTGAAAATAAGCACCAAACGTTATAAAATGCACCCGAATATGAATTGAAGGTAAAATTACCATTTTACCCCTAGACTCCAATTTCCCCCAAAATCAAGGGTTTTACAATAAATCATATAATTTAAAATCTTCTAATACTCATACCAAGTTATATAAATAAATATATGCTCATGACAAACTCATACCGAGTCATATCTGTACAAATATGCTCATATCAAAGTCATAATAACTCATATCGATAAAAATATACTTGTACATTAATCAATCGTCCGTAATAATAGTATTATAAAATGCATACTGCCCAGTTCGAGCTTATTGTGGAATGCGCTATTTTTATTCTGTCGATGCTCATGAATAACTGTGTAAATGGATGGAATTTTGGCAAGTAGATCTGTTGTGACCATGCTCGCGACATCGACTACACCTCAGATGAGTTTTCTCCTCACAAAGTGAAGGAACCTATGTTTTTTTTTGCCTCCCAGTTGACGTGCGCACATCTAAAAGCATGATGCTACGAATGTGCTCCGGGATAGACCAATCACCAATATGAGGAATTGGATTTATGACTTCTTTGTATGTCTGAAACTAATATTCACGCGAGTAATACAGAGAACACAACTCATAAGTGTCATAGCTGCTATTCCTAACAACCACAAGAGCATGCATGCACGGGAGTTGATCTAATTGAAACTTCCTGCAACAACAGGTCTTATTAGACATATCGATAACATAATTTATATCTACTTCCTTTACGTCGTATTTGTTGTTGCTAGCAGGCTCCATCTGCGAAATATAAATAACAGTATGACATGACAATATCATAAATAATGAAATTTGATGAAAATTAAATAAAAAATTTTGACATTGAAAAAAATAAATAATAAGAGCGTACATTCATTTTTTGTGCTTTCATCATTCTCTTCCTCAATTTTTTTTCTACATCTGTTGACATTTTATCCATGGAATGCTCTGCTTTGTTTCAACATTCATAAAACCATCTTTGACACATCTTTTTGACTTCATCAATAAATGCAGTAATCAGAAGGTCTCTTGTCTTAACAAGCGAAGCATTGACTGATTCAGAGGTGTTAGTCGTCATGATGTTATACCTCCTTCTATGCATATGAGACCGTGTCTACCTATCTAGCCCAACACCTTCTAGATATTCTCTTGCCCAGGGAATACTAACGCAAAAAACACCAAAAAGTTTAGTGAAATCATTTATTTTGTATGCTTTAGCTGTTTTGTAGTAGTGCTTCTCAAGGTCCTTGGTTATATGTTTAAATTTGCACTTTAAGTTATTTAACAAGTGATACATGCAAATTCCATGGAATGCATTTGGAAAAATCTCTGATATAGCCTTCTGAATGCTAAGGTGTCTGTCAGATATAATAACATGATCTTGTATTTCACCGAAAGCTTCTTTCAACCTCATAATAAACCATTTCCATGATGCATAATTTTCAAAATCACCAATCCCGAATGCCAAAGGAAATATCTGTTGGTTTGCATCATGACAAACGGCAGTGAAAAGCACACCTCGATACTTCCCTTTTAGATGAGTGCCATTAATAGTAATTACAGGCATACAATTTTGGAAACCCTTTATTGAAGCATCAAAAGCAAAGAAAAGATATTCAAATCGATTATCATCACTGCATTATAGATGTATCACCGTACCCGGATTAGTTTCGCCTAGCATATACAAATAGGCTGGTAGAATTGAGAAAGATTGTTTTGCAGTACCAAGTCTGATATTCTCATACACAAACTCACGTCCCCTCCAATGTAATGGAATAACTAATCTCAATACTAAATTTATTACGCATATCTTCGATAATATCCTTAGGTTTGAAAACCCTCCTAGGATTTATGAATCGCTTCTTAACACACTCTGCAACAACTCAACTAGTTGCTTGTCTGTGTCTACTCTAATCAAAATCAGCCGGACATGTATGTTGGGTGACATATTTTGTCACCATCCAACAACTCTTTGGATCTCCAAGACTTTCCTCTCTCAATCTCCACATACAACTTTTATCAATACAGTGCACAACAAAGAAGGAAGTATTGGACTTGAATACCTTAAACTGGAATTTCTCCCTAATTGCAATGAGGGAGACGGTTGTCTTGATATCATCTCTTGACTTAAATATTTTTCTCTCCTCAATAGTTTCAGATATATAACTTTCGCCTAACAATTTTGTATTGCTCCTGCATGCAAACAAGTTTGTCACAGTTTCTTCGTCATCTAGAGTTGCATGTTCTACCTCATTATTCCAATTAAAATGAGTGTCATCACTATGTTCCACCCTTGTATTATGATACTCTGGCCCTACTTTAGAATCTATTTGGATGTCAGTACTATGTTCTGTTGGTGAATTAGCCACATCATCTTCATTTTCATAATATTTTGGAGATATATGAATAGATTCAGTAATTGGTGTAACCCTTGCATATGCATTGTCTAGATTTTGACAAAAACCCGGTACGTCTACTTTGACATTTTTTAACACCGAAAGGATCATTACTGTCGTATCCTGATTTATATACTCCTTCTTCAACACTAGCATGGATGTTTAAGTCTATCCTCCATTGAAATGCTAATAAATATCCTAAGTGACCTATCATCTACCACACCATAAAGAGGACGTTGGTCATTACCAGTAACAAATTTGAATTCTATCTTTGATGTGTAGTCAATATGAAGCGCCTCCGATATTGATTTCTTCAGTTCGTTAAAGTTAGCCATTCTATTAAGGAAAACATATTCAGCATAACCACCAATATATTTGCCGATGCTGATATCAAACGTCCCACCACAATAGACGAGAATAATTATTTCATCCATAAAATGGATTCGTCATCCGATAACTTTCAAGCCTATAAATCAGAACCATCAATATCAAACTCATATCCAGTAAAAATATACTCATAACAAACTCATATTAATAACATTAACTCATATCAAACTCATATCAATAAATATGGTCATAACAAGCTCATACCAGTCATACCAGTAAAAATATGCTTATACCGGTAATAATATGCTCATAACAAGCTCATAACAAGCTCATACCAAGTCATACCAGTAAATATATGCTCATACCAACTCATACCAGTAATAATATGCATATACCAACTCATACCAGTAAATATATGCTCATACCAAGCTCGTGCCAACTCATACCGGTAATAATATGCTCATAACAAGCTCATACCAACTCATACCAGTAAATAAATGCTCATACCAAGCTCATACCAACTCATACCAGTAAATATATGCTCATACCAAGCTCATACCAACTCATACCAGTAAAAATATTCTTATAACAATCTCATACCAACTCATACCAGTAAATATATCCTTATACTAAGCTTATATCATCTCATACCGGTAAAAATACACTCATACTATGCTCATAGCAAGTCATACCAGTAATAATATGCTCATACCAAGTCATACCTGTAAATATATACTCATAACAATCTCAAACTAAGTCATACCAGTAATAATATGCTCATACCATGCTCATATCAACTCATACCAGTAAATATATGCTCATACCAAGTTATACCAGTAAAAATATGCTCATACCAAGCTCATACCAAGTCATACTAATAATAATATGCTTATACCAAGCTCATACCAACTCATACATCATACCAAGCTCATACCAACTCAAACCAGTAAAAATATGCTCAAACCAACTCATAACAGTAAAAATATGCTCATAACAGTAAATATATGCTCATAACAAGGTCATACCAACACATACAGTAATAATATGCTTATACCAAATTATACCAATAAATATATGCTCATAACAAGCTCATACCAACTAATACCAGTAAATATGTGCTCATAACAAGCTCATACTAGTAAATATATGCTCATACCAACTAATACCAGTAAATATGTGCTCATAACAAGCTCATACTAGTAAATATATGCTCATACCAAGTTATGTAAATATATGCTCATACCAACTCATACCAGTAATATTATGCTCATAACAAGTCATACCAGTAAATATATGCTTATACCAACTCATATCAGTAAAAATACTCATAACAAGCTCATACCAAGTCGTACCAGTAAATATATACTCATAACAATCTCATACCAAATCATACCAGTAAAAATATGCTCATACCAAGTCATACCAGTAAATATATACTCATAACAATCTCATACCAAGTCATACCAGTAATAATATGCTCATAACAAGCTCATACCAAGTCATACCAGTAAAAATATGCTCATACCAAGTCATACCAGTAAAAAAATGCTCATACCAAGCTCATACCAACTCATACCAGTAATAATATGCTCATAACAAATTCATACTAACTCATACCAGTAAAAATATTCTCATACCAAGCTCATACCAATAATAATATGGTCATAACAAGCTCATACTAACTCTTACCAGTAAATATATGCTCATATCAAGCTCATACTAACTCATACCAGTATTAATATGGTCATAACAAGCTCATACCAGTAAAAATATGCTCATACCAGTAAATAAATGCTCATACCAAGCTCATATCAACTCATACCAATAAAAATATGCTCATACCAAGCTCATACCAAGTCATACTAGTAAAAATATGCTGATACCAAGCTCATACCAATAAAAATATGCTCATACCAAGTCATACCAATAAAAATATGCTCATACCAAGCTCATACCAACTCATATCAGTAAAAATATGCTCATACCAAGCTCATACCAGTAAAAATATGCTCATACTAAACTCATACCATTAAAAAAATGCTCTTAACAAGCACATACCAATACATACCAGAAATAATATGCCCATAACAAACTCGTTCCAATTCATATCACTAAAAATATGTTCATAACAAACTCATAAGACAATGTCTTTTTCGACGCCCAACACCTACGTGCTTTGTTGACATCATCTTTATTGTTGGCTCAAATTAAAATTTTTCAAGAAAAAAAAGAAGTAACTCGATTTACCTTTTTACTTAATTGAGACAAAGCAAATTAGTTGCTAATAAATGGAGCCGCAAAGTTTATGGATTATCGGGCAAGGCGAAAGATTGAGAGGAAATCGACAAAGAGAAAGATAGAAGTAATCAAGCAAGAACAGGAGAAAGAAGATATCGGAAAATAATAGATAAAGAAAATAACAGAGTCTGGGCGGAGAGAAAGAAAGAGGAAAGAGAGAGAAAAAATGTGTTTTATTCTTTTTTTTTTTAGGGGTTGAGGGACATTTTTATCTAAAAAGGTCTAATTAAGATTAGTGAAGTTTATAATTTATTAATATTTTGATTTGGGATATATATCTGACTAATTCCAAAAAATATAGGGCTTATTTTTATAAATAGCAAAATCAAATTAATTTTGATTTTAAGGAAATATCAATCTTACCCATAGATTTTTAATGGTTGTATTTGGAGGGGTTTTTAGTCTTTGCGTTAAAATATAGGACCCATAAATTTGACTTTTCTTTTCCAAGATCCAAAAGCAAAAATGGCGTCATTTTTTTTTTTAAGTGTTTTGGGCAATTAAATTTTATAAAGGGTTACTTTTATCTTTTTATATATATTTTATATTGTATCTAATTATGATTCTTTCAAATTTGTACACATATTCCCCAGCAATTTGACAAACAAAAAGATAATTTGTACACATATTCCCCAGCAATTTAATTAAGGTTCATTAATTTGGAGTAATTGAAGTTTCCAAAAATATAAAGACAAAATTATATTATATGTACAACCAATAATTAGACTGTTAAAAATTTTAAACTCTATGGATAAATTATGATTGTCAAAAATATTTCAAAAATATATTTAGTTTAATTTTTAGTATAAGATGAATTCAATAAAAAGAAATAAATAAAATTAAATCCAAATCTTATTTTTTAACAAAAATATTTCTAAATACAAATTAAACAAAAAATAACCAAATAATAAAAAACATTACAAAACAATAAAATTCAAATAATAAGAAATAAAAAAATAATTGAATTTGATTATATTTCATTAAAAAACCATAATCAGTTTTGTATAAAATAGAGTATTCAAAACTTGATACAAATTATTTAAATATGTTTAATTCAATAGGTATGAGAAGATACATAATTTATATAGATTTAATTATGCAAGTTAATAATTATTTTATCAACATCAAATATAGAGTTTGAGGTTAAGTAAATTTTATAAATTATTTTGTATTTTAATTAATTAAAATAATTTTTTTTAGTTTCAATGGATTTAATGTATGGATTCTTTTGGAAATCATCAATAAATTTTATCTTTAATTTTAAAATTTAAGACAATCTATGAGAGTTTTCAATTTTTTTGTTTTGATTCTTCATTGTCATTTTGCTTTTATTAATTTTTTTTTGGTTTTTAGTATTATTTGATTTAATATTTTTTTGCCTATTCTGTTTATGTGTAAGAAAAATTAATTTTATGATAAAAAAATAAATGGAGATTTTCGTATCTTTAAAATTTAATTAAAATTAATCGTGTGTTTTGATCAACAAATTTGATTATGTTTCTTATTTAATTTATATTTTTAAAAAATACTTTTTAGTCTATGTAAATTATTATTATTTATTTAACTTAAATATAACTATCTTATATAATTTTAAATATTAATATAAATAAAATATTAACTAACTTAAAAAATATAAAAAATATTGAATATATTGATTTATATATTTTTTAATTAGAATATATAAAAGTATATGATATAAAAAATTAATAAGATAATTTCATATAAATTTAATTTTTAAAATAATTACTTGACATGTAATGAAAAAATTTATAATGATAATTTCCAATAAATTATATTATTTTATTTCTTATACTTTCACTGATATTAATAAAGTGATCAGTATTAATTTGTAAGTATTTTTTTATTTTTAATTTATTTTTTAACAATTTGTATTATTTACTTGTCGACATTAATGAAGTGAGCAATTAGAATAAGGAACAAAATATATATGCTAATGTAACTTAGTTGTGTTTAATTAGAGGACACAAGTAAGCAAATTAAGTACACATTTATAATAGCTATATATTTTGATTTTATGAGTTGTAGGTATAATGTCCCATACACAAAAACATGTAGTGCAATGTTAAAAAAGATGGTTAATCAATTATTTAATTGTAATAAAATAGGGAGAAGTTTAATGACTTAGTATGTATTATAATAAAAATAGATAATTTAAGAGTACAAATTAGATATATTAAGTAGATAGTGATTAGGTATAAGAAAAATGAAGGGTCCATGTTAATTAAAGTTGAAAATTATAAGAGTTAAATATGACATCTTTTTTTTATTATTAAAAATTACTCTTTGTTTTAAAAAATGATTTTTATTTTTTAATAAAAATTAAGAGTGTAATAAATAAAATAATAACTTTTCTTTTATATAATAAATATACTTAAATATATTTTAAAAGATAAGTATTAATAAGGAATAGTTATGAAAAATAAAGTAAAAAATAACTATTTATAAAGAGATAATAATCTTTTTGAGACATTAAAAAATAGTGGTAACTTTTTTTTAAAGAAAAACAAAAATTAAAATTTTACTTAGTATTTATTTTAGAGCAATTATTTATGTAAAATGGTAAATAAAACAAGTCTAATATGATAACTTTGTGTAAATATTATAATAGTCTTTGCATTAGATAAAATAATATGTATATTGATAATAAAATTTTAAAATACCAATTTGTAATTAGTTTGCTATACAAAAAAATTAACTGCATAAAGAATAGTTTAGACTTTTTCATTTAAGAGAAAATTTTTTTATCATAATATTATAGGCATTCATGAAAACTAATTTTTATGGAAGATTAAGGAAATTTTCTTAAAGTAAATAATAATCAACAAAAATAGTTAGAAATTAATATAAAAACAACCATGCAGTATATCATCCAATATATATAATACTTTAGATTCTATAGTATAACCTACATTTATATTTTATCACGTTAATTGAAAGTTTATTTTAAAGATAATGAAGTAATATTTAATTTGAATTTCACATTTCTTTCATAATTTTTTAATTAAATTTAAATATTAAAAAATTAATTACAAAAAATACTATTAATAAATTTATACTAATTTTCCCAAATACTCAAAAAAAGATTTTTTAAAAAAATAGATGAATAAATCATGATACTGAATGAGAAGTAGTATTATTATACATAAGATATTTATAAGCTATTTTTATTTTAATTCTCCAATAAAAATATTATATAATGTTTATTTTGTTTATAAGGGTACAATTAAAGAAATTATTCACAGAGCACTGATTTAAAAATTAATATATATATTAAGTAAGAATATCCACGTGATGCTGTGTATTTTTTTAGTTATTTATATAAACATATTAAATATCAATTTAACTTAAAATATTTAATTAATAGTTTATTGATAATTATAGTTTTTTAAATTTAAGTTATATTTTATTAATTTAATAATTTTATAAAATATGTAAATCAATATTGATTAGGTGATGAATTAAAAATTATATATAATCATTATATTTATATTTACTTTAGTTAAATTAGAAAAATTTAGCTATATATGATATTAAATATTAAATAATAAATTAATATAATAAAATATAATTTTATATTATTAGTAATAAATATGTTCTTATTTCAGTTGTTCAATTGGTTCGGTTCAATTTAATATGGTTATCGATTTGGATGTAGCTTAATCTCCAAAACCATTTGATATTATAAAAATCGGTATAATTCGATTATGAGAAAGTCAAAAGTCAATAAATTTTTTCAGTTTTAAATATTTTTTATCCAAATATTCGTATTGATTTAGAAATCTCTAAGATCCGTGCTCTGCCTTACAAAATATATAACAAGAACACATGAATGATAATGTGTACTTACCAATATTTGAAGGTAAAAATATATAAATTAAAAATTTAAAAATATATTTTTAAATACTTAAAATATTCAAAATTTAAAAAATATATATTTCTAAAATTTGAAATATATTATATTATATAAATTTAAAAATTTAAAAATATATATAATATGATATAATAAATTTAAAAAATATATAATTTTAAAATTTTAAAATTATATAAATAAGGCACTCAACATTTATAGAATTTTAAGGTTTTGTATAGAATCATTTTATTGATTTAATGCTTTTTATGGACAAAGCCAAAATTTTTATTATATTATCATGTTATTTAATAATAATAATAATAATAATAATAATAATAATAATAATAATAATAATAATAATTTTTTAAAAAATTAAAATTTTAAACTAGAATATATATTTAAATTTTTAATTTAAATATTTTTAAATAATTTTAACTTTTAAAATTTATTATATTAAATTAAATATATTTTTAAATGTTTAAATTTGTATATTTTAAATAAATTTTCAAATTCATACATTTTAAAATTTATATAAATTAAATTTAAAAAATATATAAAATATATAAATTTGAAAATATATTTTAAATATATAAATTTTAAATATATTTAATATAATATAATAAATTTAAAAAGTTAAAAATATATTTAAAATATATAAATTAAAGATATATTTTTTAAAATTTTAATTTGTACATTTTTCTCCTTAATATTTAGGTATTGCCTTTCTTGTATTGTTGTTATATATTTCCGTTAATAGATGAATCAAAATAATTGTTTTTTTTTTTTTGAAAATTCTAACTTATTTGTATTTAAAATTAATTTAGGAGTAAATTCATATTTTCGTTATAACTTAAAGGGTAAAAATACATCTTATCCTCTTTAGAAATATCTATCGCTTAATTAATAAAATTATTAAATAAGAAAAAATAATTAGATATCACTAAATTATATTTTTAAAATATGTAAAATTATTAATTATTAAAGACATATAACAAAAGATAAAGGTAGAATTAAAAAAATAATTAATATATTTTTTATTTTTTTAAAGTGAGATATACTAAAATTAAATAAATATATGGTGTATGAATAACAAATAAGATAATTAAAATGGCAAAAAATTAATGTATCTTTTAAAATAAATTGATAGATTAAAATAAATCATTTTTTTAAGTGAGATATATTCTATATTGAAAATAATAATAATAAATAAAATAATTAACCATGTTCATTATAGGGCTATGCATGATCTCTTAACTCGATCAACTTATTTTAATTGAAGTGTTTTAAGTCATAATAAGATTATTCTAAAGAATTGAGATTCAAGTTAGGTACAATATCTAAGTTTATGAATCCAAGAGAATAATGTATTTTATAACTTTTATTCATGATAAGTTTTAAAGTTAGAGTATTTAACTGATTTTAGCCATTTTTATTTTCAAGTTTGCAACTATATGAGTGGGGATTTTCACGTCCACTCTCGGTAGAATAGTTCTTGTGACTCCGATACTATTAGACTCAGGATCTTAGAGAACACGGGTCTAAAGTTGAAAATAGAAGTCATCACTCGGACGGACAAAAAATAAAAAGAGGTGGATGACTCGATTCCTAAGGAATCTCCAACTTTCTATTGAGTTCGGAAAGTTGGGTACGCATGAGGAATGTGAGAAATGACCTAGCACTCCCGTAACGTCCTGTTCATTGGAACCAGCCTCCTTTTCAGGTTTTTACATTATTGAATTCTTAAGCATTATAATATTATCCATATTACATATAGACTTTTAAATTTGGCCCGATTAAATTTAGATCTAATTAAAAGGTCAAAATAGATTCAAGAAGATTTAAACCAGCCTGGAATAATTTTACAAGCAGTATAATATTATAAAATCCCAAGACAGGTCAGCCTAGCCAATAAATCGGCATGCCCGATTTGCCACAGGATATGCCTGTGGCGAATTGGCATGGCCCATTCCTATGGTGAATTGGCATGGCCAATTCGCCACAGCCCATCTATATGGCGAATTGGCCTTGCCAATTCGCCACAGGCCACTAATCCGGCCATTTATTAATTTATTAATTTAGTTTGGACTTTTTCTTAACCGTCGAATGAAATATATTAGGGCTGGGTTTAAACCTGATTCGCTTATAAATAACAAGGTTTTAAAGATTTTAAGGGGGGCCAGCAACCGATCGACAATTAGCAATTAAGAAAAACCTAGCTGCCAACAACTATCAGAGGAAGAAAAGCAACACAGATAGACGACAACTGAGGAGGCAGTGACCATTGCCTCAAACTTGCTTTGTTCCACCCAAAAATAAGATTGATCCAAGCAGCAACGAGAAATAGGCAGTTTGTTTCAACACTTTTAATTTGGAGGAACCAACAAACGAAGGTTTGGCTTTTATTATTTAACTCATTTAACATTCATAGTAATTCATCCATTATTACTTCATGCTTCTGTTTATTTTTATAAAATATTCAGTAAATTATTCATGCTCACAAAACCTATTTCGATTGTCTAGTAAATTATTTTTATCTATGATAGTGTACTTAACATATTTTCAATATAACTATAACCTTGATTATATATCACAGTAGCAATAGCCATCGATTTTATGTAGCATTAATTTGAGTTACATATATCTAGCGATCTAAAATTTATAATTACAGTCACAATAGTTTGGTTTTCTTAAAATAAAAATAGTAGTTTTATTTCTTTAAAACCCTAAAGCCAGTTTTTAAAAAAACTAAAACCCTAAGAAACCCTAGTTTTTTAGAAATCCTAATTTATATAAATATAAACCCTAGTTTAGGAAAACCCTAATTTTCCAACAAAAGCATATCATGTAAACTGTCTACCTTTCGGGGGCGCTGCCCCCTTGGCTTCCGCCTCCCTAATCGGTTAGCGGAACCACCATACACGATCCCTCGTCAATTGGATCAATATTTATTTGTGGATTATAATTCTTTGTGATTTAATTTAATTCCTTTATTAAACTCTAATTTATTATTTTTGTGATGATTAAACTATGTGTTTCAATTATTTATTTTGCTATGAATAATTGAATGAAATTGTAATTTTTATTTGGATTTTAAGAATTATAAAAGGCATGTTTCCACACTATGTGAATGTCTTCTTTAGTTTGTTATTTAATTTATTTTATGGACTTTAAAATTATTATAAAAGTCACGTTTTCACTAATTGATAGATGTCCTATTTTATTTATTTGTATGAACATTTGTATATTTGTAAAGGCATATTTTCATCTTGTATGGGTGCCCATCTTTTGATTGATTTGTTTTAATTAATAATATGATATTTTATTTTATTGTATATAGTATGGATGATATATTAATAAGTTAAGAATTTAATAATATTTATACCTGAAAAAGAGATTGGGTCCAATGAACAGGACGTTATGGGAGTGCCGGGTCACTTCTCACATTCCCCATGCGTACCCAACTTTCTAAACTCAATAGGGGGTTAGGGATTTCTTAAAAATCGAGTCATTCACCCCTTTTTTTTTCGGCCCGTCCAAGTAGTGACTTCATTTTCTTCGGGTTTAGGCCCGTATTCTCTAAGGTTTTGAGCCTAATAGTGTCGAAGTCGTAAGAATCATTCCACTGGGAGTGGGGGTGAAAATCACCGCTCACACTATATGTAATTATTGAAATAAATAATTATTATATTATAAATCAAATAAACAAATAAAATGGGCACTCATCCAAAGATAGAAACATGCCTTTACAACGTATCAATGTCCATACAAATAAATAAAATGAGGCATCCATTAGTTGATGAAAATATATCCCTTACAATAATCCATAAATACAAATAAGATAAAAAAATAAACAAATTAAATAAACAAGATATCCATAAGTGAAAATATGCATTTTTATATCCTTAAAATCCAAATAGCAATTTTTAACCATTCAACATAAAAAATAATGAACAACTAATCGAGACATAATTAATCATCAAGCAAACAATAGATTAGGATTTAACTAATAAAATTAGGGTTCCATCATTAAATTAAGTTTTAGCCATGAGATTAGGGTTTTTAATCTTGGAAAATTAGGATTTTAAATAAAATTAGGGTTTAAACAAAACAAAAAACAAAAACTACTCCTATCATTTCCTTAACAAAGTGAAGAGCTTCATGCCTAAGAGTGAAAAATGTTGCCAATGAATTGATGGTGAGGATGAATGAGAGAGAGAGAAAGCGAGCTATGGAGAGAGGCTAGATTTGAGATTTAAGAGATCATCTTGTTTGATATGTAGTAATTAGTATTTTGCACAAATTAATGATGCGATTGGAAATCTTTGGTGTGCAACACAGGTGGAAGAAAATGGCCATGACCCATTATGATTTTTGGAAAATTTTAAAGAGGGAAGGGGTAACAGATGGGTATGTTAGAAGCATTTTATCTTTCAAAATGATGCATTTTAGCATTAAAATATTGTAAAACTAAATGCATAATTTTGATTGTGATTTAACTGCAGCTGATTTTCACGTGCTTTACTACTATCAAAAAAGGGCTTGAAATCACCAAACTGAAAAGTTTAGGGACTTAATGTCACCTATCCAAAGTTTATTAGGGCCTAATGCTCAAATTACATAAAGTTCAAGGGCAAAAATATATTTTTTCTATCAATTAAATTTTGTTAACTCTATAGTGCACTAATAATCTATTATGGCCAAATTCAATTCATGTATTATCTAACACCAATTTATCATTGTTAACTCTATTATTATTAATTAATCACATTTAGTATCATTATACTAATTACTCTATGAAAGCCAAACCTAGTACAAGCATTTTTTAACACAAGTCTCAGTATTTCTAATTTAATATCCACTAATCCAATATATTCATGAATTATTTCATCTATTTTTAACTTAGAATTATACAATTCGCACATTAAATCAACTTTAACATTGTTAACACTAATTTTGTTTTTTTAACTTAATTTCACCATTTAATTAATAAATCATTCTTAATATTAACAATGACAACCTTAATTATATAATAATATAATAGGAATTCAGATTGGCAAGGAATTAGAAATATAAATTCATAAAGTTATGGTTTAAGATTAGAAAATCTAAGTATGTCAATTAATTGAAGTTTTATCAAATTCAATCTACTGATATTAGGGTTGGCCTTGGGATTTAGGTTGCCTGAGTCAACTTAAGTTTAATTGCCTATTATTATTAAATATTAAAAAAATATAAAAATGCCTAAATAAATTTTTCTTTGTTTGTATATATATATATTATTGCATATATATAATTTTTTTGTATATAATTTTTTATTGCCTATAGATAATTTTTCTACACATTAATTTTTTTTGTTTAGTTGCCTTTTAGGGTGGGTTGCTCTGACCCAAAGCTTGTTGAGCTTATCTTACGACCAACACTGACTGATACTATATGTCAATCATTAATTGTACAATTATCCTTAAATGAAATTCACAAATTCAAGTTTAAAACTCAAAATCTGTAAATTCATACCTAAAGAACTAAATAGCAATACTTACCCTTTTTTGTTGCTCCCTTAAACTTCATTAATTAAATTCCTCCTAAATGCCCTTGGCATGATTATAGGCAAGGTTAAAAAAAGAAAATTGTGAAGAGGATTATGAGGGAGAGTTTCAACCATGATAAATAAAGAACGAATGGGAAAAGAAAGTTATTTTGGCTTTTTAAAATCCTTAACTTGGCAAACCATGTTCATAGAATAGGCCACTTAATACCTTTAAAACATTGACAAGTAATTGGTTATTATTATTATTAATTCCCAAATAATATTTTAATCATTTGTTCTTTGATTGTCATCCTTGAATTAATCTAATATTTAATTTTATAATCATAAATTTAGGTATTACAGGAACCATTTCTAGATTTTAGATGAACTATTGGCCTATTATAATGGGGAGATGTTTGCTTTATAGATACTTACAATTAGGCTGCATTAGATATTTCTAATCAAACTAAAAAAATTAATTTCTAAACTCTTGATAAACTAACAAAAAATTAATTTCTAAACTCTTAATAATTTACATTTGCACCAGTGTAACATTAGGCATCACTTATTACAAAAGTGATCATTTATTATACTTATAATTATTTCAACAAATGCAAATGTTACTGTTAACAATTGATTTTGACCAAACAATTTGCATAACTCGTAACCCAATGATGAGACCAAATTGCTCTTTCAATTTGGTTGATTTTCTTTATTAAATTCATGAAAATAATGTAATAGATTTGAATGGATGAAAATAGATCCAATTATGATGGATACAATCCAAAAAGCCCAAAAAATGGATTAAAAATACTAAGGAGAGCCCAAGTGAAGAGGTTTCAACCAGCCCTTGATAAGTTATCTTTGTAGACGTCTACGACATCTATGCAGATGTCCTCTGGCCTAGGAAAACCCTTTATGCCAACTTCCTTACCCATTTAGTGTATGGATGTTGTGAGTCAGATAAGACATAAAATCATTTTTGAGATTTTTTAGGACTTTACCTTTTCTAACTTGATTATATTCGATTTGTTTGCTCAAAATCAACTTTTATCTGTTTAAAAAGCTTTCTAATGAAAACCTAAGCCTATTAATACATATTAAATGCAACTTTCCAAAGGGATCACACTCTAAACATTAAGAACCTACCCTAAGCAACCAAGATTCTTCTTTTTCCAAACACTTCACCCTTAATTCCAGAAGCAAAATCATGAACTCAGTACCTAAAAGCTCATAGAAATCAATCTAAACTTGCTTCCAAGAAGAAGAAAATCAAAATAGTAATTAAGAGTGATCCTTGGCTCAAGATTCAACATGAAACCAATTTAATCCATCAAAGATTCAAATAGTTAATTTGATCTAGGCCTTAAATCTCAATAAACCTACTATGTTCATCAAATTAGGTTGGTTATCTATCCTTTCTTACTAGTCCTATTAATTTTGTAAGTTTAATCATGAAAATTAACTTAAATTAAAAGATCATAATTCCAATTTTGCAAAACCTGAGGGTTCAAACCTACTAAACCTTTTCATCAAAGTTAAACTAGTTCTTTTAAAGATATCTTGATTGATTTTCTAATGCTATAATCTATTTTCGAATATGTTGTTCACATGAAAAGATGAAATTACTTAGAATTGGCGTGATAAGTTGATAACGTGTTTTCTTATGAGTGATATGATATAATTAGTGTGGGAAATATATGCTTAGTTGTTGTGTATGAAGCTTTAACCATATTTATTCTTAATATTTTAATTAGATGGTCCATTGTTTCACATGTTAAGTTGAGCTTGTGAATATGCGCTTTAGAAAGTTATTAATGTTGCCTTCATATCATATTAATGTAGCCTTCATAATATGATATTATGATATTTATCATTGTTCATCTCATATTATACATTTTGTTTGCTTATTTCATATCCTCTTATGCATAAAATGTCATTAGACTTGCATAATAAAAGGCTTCTAGACAAATGTAAAGAGTGATCCATATAGATTGATTTGGTCTAGTGACTAGTAGTTTATCATCATTGAACCCGGTATAAAGAATTGGGCTGACCTTCTTCACTGAGGCTCATCTGTTAAGTGAATCCACCTTTTGAGATATGTATTTTTAGTTTGCATCGAGTAGTAACTCCGTTTGGCCTGCTCACAATGACAACTCCACTGAGGAGAAGTATTGCACTTCTCAAACTATTGATGGCATTCAAAAGCACAAGGTCGTCCTACATATGGGATTCTATATTTGCCTTGAAGCCTTCATTTATTTTGTTCCTAGGGGCATCATATAAACCACCTTCAATATCTTTATGAAGATGGATATTGTTGCTATATGGTCAATGGTGATGACCCTCCCCTTTAGGACCTTAAAGCTCAAACCACATATAAGATGAACCTATCGAGCCCATTCACTAGGACCTGAGTCTTGTTTAGTAGACTTTGTCAATTAACCCTTACTTGGGTTAACCCATGGTAAGCCCAGAAACCCAATAATGAGGATTCAAATTCTTCTACTTTTAAGGGCCATGGATTATTATGGTTTTATCTAAACTCATTTTAATAATGAAAGTCAAATCATATTATGAGAAGAGCTTACTTATCTCATGTTGATATCCAAGCTAAATCCTTGAGCCTAGGTTAGAAATGGAATTACATTATGTGGGAATAATAAGGTCGGAAGGAACATACTAACCTCATGAACATTCATGTATACATGCACACATGCTTACATGATTGTTAACGCCCATTCACCCTTTCACTCTAGCCATCATAGATCCGTTTCAAGTCCAAGATCCATTCTACCAACTTGGAAGAGCTTTGTATTGGACCCTAATTGAAGACATGTCCAAGGAAGCCCAAGGTTCTTTTAAGAGCCATAAAGAGCTTCACAAGTTCCTTAATGACATGATGAAGTTCCATAGCTAAAAGATTATGAACGAGATTGAGGCCAAGTGTGCTAGCCTAGAAAAGGGTAAGGGGAAAGAGGAAGAAGTTATGGGGGCCCATGCCTAAAAAGAGGTAGTAAGCAATAAGGATGAGGAAGAAAAGGACTTTGAAGACCTTAAAGACTATCTCCTTAACAAAAAGAACAAGGAGAAGACCTAAGCCCAAATGGAGTCTGACCTAAGAGAAGAAATTGAGGAGATCAAGAAGCTAGCTAAGGGCAAGATGGAAGATGGAGTATAGGCTTTTGCTTCCCTTAACCTCATATGAGATGAGCCATTACCCCTAAAGTTTAAGATGCCAAATTTGATCAAATTCAATGATAGTGGTAATCCTAAGATGTACCTAAGGCAATAATGGCTTTGATGACAACAACTGGGTTGTCTTAAAAGTAAGTGACCCGTCTTTTCCCTTTTTCTTTGGATGAGCCTGTAACAACCTGGTATCATGGGCTTAAAAAGCCCATCACAATGGAGTAAAGGGATCTAGCTAAGGCCTTCTTAAAGTAGTACTCATACAACATATGCATTGAACTCTCCATGATCTTGGGCTCACAAAATAAAATAATGATTGGAGTTTTTCAGACTTCCTATTGAGACAAAAAAACAAAGCTGCACACTCCCATATATCACCAATAAGATGTAATACATGCCTCTCAAGATGTTTTCAGCTATCCATGAAGCTACCTTAAAAGTTAAAACTGTTGAAAGTAGAAAGAATCCAACTTAGAATTTAAGATCAGATACTGCAAATGAGAAAGATAATGTCTATGCCATTAGAATATTTTCTAACTTAAGAATTCCAATGTCAAAGATATTGGAAAAGTTGATTAAGAAGGGCATTTTGGAGCCATTAAAGCCAAGACCATTGCCAAGCCCACTTCCATCTCATTAGAGGACAAATGTACATTGCAAATTCCATTAAAGAACTGGGCATAATACGAATGAAAGTGCATAGCTAAGAAATGGAATTTAAGATCTGATTGACAATGGTACTCTTAACGATCCCGTTCATATTCAACTTAGAAGGATAGTCAAGTTATTGAGCATTCTTTGTAATTTTCTCAATGAAATGGAATAATAGCCTTGCTTGAATAAACTTAATTTTGAATTTGAGAAGTTGAAAATCATTTTTGAGATAAACTAGTTCATAGTTAAATCTCTATCTCAATCCATGGAACAAGAAAAGACCATTAAAAATTATCTCATTTTCTTTATCTTTATATTCATAAACATAAATGGCCTTATTTAAAATTGGGAAACATTCAATGCAAATAAAGGATCAAGAAAATCAATCATTAAAACCTTTATGATTACCCTTTAAAGCGAAATCCTTTTACAAAACATAATGAGAAAAATCATTTAGGCAGTTCTTTAGCCCATTACTAATTGATCTCTCATTTTACCTACCGTATTTTAAATACCTTATTTTAAATTGCCATTTGCTAGCCCTTAAAACCAAGTATGCTAAATGCATACTCTGAATTTTCTTTGGTATCCAGATCGGACTTGAACCATATAACCTAAATGTTTGGACTCCCCTTAAAAGAGAGTTAATTATCCAATTTGATAAATAAGACTTAGAGAAATTGGAAGATTTGAAGAGAAATTTTATGACTGAGATGTAATCAATTCAAGAATGCATCAATAAAAAAAGTGAAAAATTAATAAAAAGAAAAGAAAGAAGGGAAAAAAAACAAAGAAAAAGAAGAAGAAAGACAACTCAAAATATAGGGGAAATAGTAGACTTAAAGCTTTTAAGAAACTAAGCATGTAGTTTAAAATGATCCCTAAAAGCCCATATACATACCTTATGGTTCTTTATAAGAAAATGGGCCAAATTCCAATGATCGTTCGAAGTAATAAGATTGCAATTAAAGAGAGAAACAATGATTATTCAAAATGCATATGGTCATTAGGTGGTTAATATCTCTTTTTATTTAAAACCTAATCGGTTTCTTTGTGACTAAAAACCCAAAGCCACATTACAATCCTTTATAAGACCTAATGATTTCCTATTTTATTTTATCTCCCATTAATAGAGATGTAGTATCCAAGAAGAGGCCTATGGTGATTTATGAGCCCATTACAAAATCTATGTTGATCCTTGAGACTTGTGAACTATTTTGGTCTTACACATATGCACTCTAAAGATCTTAAGTATGGATAAATTTTTCTTGTCTTTTGAAATGAATTAACATAGATAATTCATTGTTCACTTGATTTATTTTTAAAATGGATGAAATAATTTGGGTTTGGGTTTGAGTTACGTGAAAGGGCGGTTTATTCCTATTAAGAAATGAGCAAGCATCCGAGATTCGAGGAAGATTTTGAAGTGTAAACCTCATGGGCAGAGCATGAACATTCAATGATGGATCCTTATGATGAAAGTATCATAATTCAAACATAGGGGCAAGGTTGAAATTGGAAGAGGCATTCATTCTCAAAAATATCAATTACCTTAGGGGCAAGAGGAGTTAAAATGTAAGGAGAATTCAATTGAAGACCATTCAATGAGGCATCATAAGAAAGGAGATATAAAGGAAAAAGGAAATGAAATCCATAGGCCTGTTCATCATCACTTGAATCATCACCCTACTCTTGGGCCTGTCCCTATTGCACCTCTGAACTAAGCCCATCCTTGATAGTTGGGCCCTCAAACTCAATCTGCTTCTAGAGGTCTTTAGTAATTGCATCTCTAATCTACACTTGTATACTCTAATCTCTCATAAGGGGGGCCTCATTCACAGTTTACTCCCATTCATACCAGCCCATACATTGCTCAAAGGCTCAGTCTGTCTGCCTCAACTCCTCAGCATGAGTGACCTGCAAAGGAAATGAAGCTATGATTAGAACTACATTTGTATTTGCATATAGAGATCTTAGGACATGCATACACGTGCATACATGCATTTGCAAACTATGCAGGGTTAGTTGGCCCTTCAAGCCCGTATTGAGATGATCAACAAATTTTAAAGAAGGTCAGTGACACTACAAGCTAGAAAGAGAAGGCATTGGAAAAAGGAATAACATGAGGATAAATGAAGAGAAGAAGACATGAGCAAAGCAGTTGAAGGCCTGTCCAGTTAAACCATCAAAGACCTATTCAAGTGAAAGCATTAAAAGCTCATCAAGGTCAATAGAAGGCCCAATTAGGCTAAAACAACGAATGGCCCAGCTATGTTAACTTACTGAAGGCCTCACTAGGTCAAGTCATCAAAAGACATGTAAGAAGGTGAATCTGCATCACCTATTCAGGAGTATGATGAATCTACATCCCCTGGGAAGACAAATCTGTGTCATTTAGTAAGATAAAATAGTGTCACTTTAGAAGGCAAATTAAAGCCATCTTAGAAGATAAATCTGTGTCACCTTTGTAAGGCAAACCCAAGCCACTTTGGATGATAAATCAATGTCCCTTTAGAAGACAAATTTGTGTCTAAGAAGACAAATCTATGTTATTTTGGAAGGAAAATCTGTCATTTTGAAGATAAATCTGACACCTTTTGGAGACAAATCAGAGCCACCTTGAAAAACTAATATGTGTCAGCTTAGATGTAACACCCTTATACTCTAAATACATAGAATACATATACCTTGTATATGTAAAATACTTATCTAGGATACAAAGGTACTACAATAAATATCTACAAAATTTATCATTTAATAATAAAAATATAAATAATTAAAAATTTAATCTCAGTTGAATGTAAACTCTCTGAAAAAAAATTATCAGAGTTTTGTCTGTAATTTTATAAAATCACAAAACTCAAGTTTACTCAACCTGCAACAAAATTAATACTCCCAAATTACAAATCATTTCAAAACCATCATCTTTTCATTTATATTCAAGTGTTACAAATACGGTTAATATACATTATATACATATTCAAAATTGTACAAAACATCATTTGTTCAAACATGTTTGCACTCCCATGATATACAACACTAAAATGCCTTAATTAAATAGTACATGTATGCAGCATAACCGACTTGGTCTCGTGGCAAAACTCTACTTTCAAGGTCCACTCTAACACTTAGACCTATCCAAGTGTATCAGCACTTCTTTGCTCTGCACAACTATTACCTGCGCGATACACATTACTATGCTAAGCTTATAAGCTTAGCAGTACATACCTTGCTAATTTAAATAATTTAAAAATTCAATGCATGCTTTCATGTTCACTACAAATTGTGCTACCAATACATAAACAACACTTGTTATCACATTCTTAATTTTATAAAATACTTATCATCATTGCTTTAAAATTTCCATTTACCATTCTTTAACACACACATATATACGAAACATTTCTCAAACACATACATACATTGGGCCTAATAAGTCTCTACACAGTATTCAAGTTCTAGAATATTATTTTGGCCCATTGTGACGCCAACGCGTCTAGCTCTGAAAGGTACAGTTATCAATGACACCAGCGTGTCTCGCCCGAAGGAGTATGATATGCCAAACATCACCACAAATAACTTTCTAGAATTAGATATTTAATAAGGCAACATGCATCACATTTTATCCATTTCCATTTCTTTTTCCATAATCATATACAATTTCATCATTTCATCATAATCAATCACATTTCTTATATTTCATTTTCTTTCCTCTTTCCCACCATTATTAACTGCATCTTTTTAACAATTTCCACTCTTTCTATAGTTTCCATATCTTTTCCATATATTTCTTTGATTATTTCATATCATGATCACCTTCATATAGTCTCTTTCATTTTAAACACTACTATCATCACTTTATTCTCATTACACATCACGTTACATATAACATTTCATCTCATTACTATATTTTCATCACATTTTCTCATTTCTCATAATTTTCACATATTTAATTATTTTTCACGTTTTCTTTCTCATTACTCAACATATTTATTCATAATAATGTCACTTTAAAGAATATTATTTATTCTTTAAAATGAGCCATATTATTTTCTTTTCTCACCACATTATTTATATTTTTCAATTGCTCATTATTTTTACTATTTTCCCACTATTTTCTATATTTTCCATATTTTACATTTATTACTCACATTTTTCACATCATATTGGACATAATGTACATTTCACATATTTTTTACATCACAATTGCATTAGCCATAATATAATGGCTTAGCATTCGTATTTCATGCTTTTCACTTACTTTTAAATGGTGCAAAATCATATAATTTATCAAAATAAATATCAAAGTGGCATAACACATTTGACAAATTTATAATATGTTATGCCAACACAAATACAATTCAAACGCAATTCATTAAAGTATATACTAACCTTAATTATACCAAGTTCCAAGCTCTAATCACCTTCCAATTTTGACTTCACCATATGCCCTTCAATACCTTGATTTCACAAATTCATCATACTCAATCCTAAATCAAATTATAAATAGAAATAATCCATTAACGATACATTCCATGCCATTTAAATTCAAACACCAATTATACACATTCTTCCCAAATTCCACCAAAAACCTTAATTCAACACTAGTACTACTTTCAAACTTCATCAAAATCCAATTATTTCAATCAACCAATCATAAAATCATTATATCCACATTAAAATAACATCAAAACCATATATTAAAGTAATTATAAATACCCCTATCAACAGTCCAAATTTCACATATTCACCATAAATCCTAGTTTCACCATAATAAACTCATATCCAACTTCCAATCATAAAATCATTACTTCTGCACTCATACAACTTCAAAACAACCCATTTAATCAATTGTCAATTCCTCCATCAACATTTGAATTTTTACATATTCAAATATTTAAAGATAACTCCTTTAAAATTCAAGAAAACTCACCTACCTCTTGCAAATTCTTAAAAATTATCCGTTTCCTTGAATTCTCTAAGAAATTTGGTATAACAAGTGATGGAACTCTTCCCTTCCTTTGGCTATGGTGGACAACACAAGATGGAGAAGAAGAAGAAGAAGAAGAAGAAGAAGTATTTATTTTTTATTTTTTTCTTCTTTGTTTTTCTAACCATATATATGTATATAATAATATACTAATTTATTAATTAATTATTAAAAATCCATAATTTTCCACTACCGCCAAATTTTTTTTGACTTTTACTTTGATTTGTTGTTGTTTAGCTAAGTTTATATTTTATATATATCTCATGTATGTCGTACATATACAGCAAATCAAATTCTCCTTCTCAAGCAATTTAATTACTCTTCCTTATTATTTATTTAATTATTTTTGCTAAAAATACAGATGGTACATTGGAAGACTAATCCATGTCAACTTAGAGGACTAATATTGTCATCTACGTCAACTTGGAGCACTAACCTATGCCATCTTAGAAGACTAATCAATGCTAATTTTAGAAGATAAATTAGTGTCATCATGAAAGGATAAAAAAATTAGGATAATTTATGTCCACTTGAGAGATTAATCAGGGTCACATTGGAAAGATAATCATTGTAAGTGTGGAAGGCTAATCTAAGTCACTTGGAAAAGCTAATCAAAGCTAATTTTGAGGAACTAAATTAAAACCAATTCGGATTAACCAATCAAAGGCTAATCTAGGGCCATTAACTGAAGATCAACCACGTCATTAGATTCCTTGAATGTTGATCAAGCAATAAGCTACTAGACTCCGTGGGCTCAATTGTTGAATAAGATTGATGAAGCGTCCTTGAGAAGTAATAATGCTATAAGTAAGAAGTTAGGCATGGAGCAAGCTATGGAGTGGCGCCCACCACATTGCGAAAACCACCTTGAGAAGCGTACTATGGAAGCAACTATCACAAATGATCTCTTATTGATCAGGTAAGTACTCTATACTTGATTCTTTGTATTTTATTTTGGTTTTGCGGCCATGAGTGGCTAGGACCCTAGGGCCTTGAGTGGTCCTTAATGTATTTTGGTTCTGCAGGACCAAGTGGCTAAGAAACTGAGGCCTCGAGTGGTCCTTAACATATTCTAATTTTGCAAGCCTTGAGTGGCTAAGAACCTGAGGCCCGGAGTGGTCCTTAATGTATTTTGATTATGCAAGCCCCAAGTGGCTAGGAACCTAGGACCTCTAATGGTTCTTAACATATTTTGACTCTGCAGATCCCAAGTGGCTAGGAGTTCGATCCTGATTGGCCATACTTTTCAATCTTAAGTGGTTGAAAGTCCTTAGCAATCTGAACTAAATGCCAAGTTCATGCATTTCACTTCAACTTGCTAATCCATAGTGGTTGGCAAGTGTTATGGGAGTTGTTTGCTTAAAGTCAATTTTTGGTTAGGTTTTTTTTTATCTTTTGAAAAATTGAAATTATTTTTGTTTTCTCCATAAACTTTAATGGAATTAAAAAGGCAAACCTTAGCTAAATCCCATTAAAGTGGGAAATTACTATTAGCGCTTGATTTTGACCAAATAATTTGCATAACTTATAACTGATGATGATACCAAATTGCTCTTCAAATTTGATTGATTTTCTTAATTAAATTGATGAAAATAATGAAATAGGTTTGAATGGATGAAAATGGACCCAATTGTGATGAAGATGACCCAAAAGTCCCCAAAAAAGGATCAAAAATACCAAAGAGATCCCAAGTGAAGAGGTTCAAACTAGCCCCTGACAGGCTATCCATGTGGACTTCTGAGACATCCTCACAGATGTCCCCTAGCCCAGGTAAACCCTCCATGCCAACTTTCATGCCCATTCAGTGCCAGCTTGTGTTTAACACCCACATTTATAGTTTGAATATCTATGCGGAAGTTGTCCGTCAGATAAGGGAGAAAATCAAATTTGAGATTTTGTAAGACTCTACCTTTTCTAACTCCCTTCTATCATATTTGTTTCCTCAAAATCAAGCCTTAAATGTTTAGGAAGTTTGCTAATGAAAATCTAGAAACCTTAGGCCTATAAATACATATTGAACACATCTTTCAAAGGGGATCACACTTTAAACATTAAGAGCCTATCTTATGCAACCAAGAGTCTTCTTCTTTCAAACACTTCACCCTTAATTCGAGT
This sequence comes from Garcia nutans, assembly GCA_947685225.1. NCBI lineage: Eukaryota > Viridiplantae > Streptophyta > Magnoliopsida > Malpighiales > Euphorbiaceae > Garcia > Garcia nutans. The sequence goes on from CANTUV010000044.1 coordinate 28,246,880, forward strand.
ATCAAAACCAAGAACTCTAGTATCTAAAAGCTCATAGAAATCAATCCAAACTTACTTCTAAGAAGAAGAAAAACAAAACAATGAGTAAGAGTGATCCTTGCTAAAGATTCAACAAGTAACCAATTTAATCCATCGAGGTTTAAAGAGTTGATTTGATCCAGGTCTTAAATCTCAATAAACCTATTCTCTTCATCAAATTAGGTCAATTTTCTATCCTTTTTTACTAGTTCTATTAATTTTGAGAGTTTAATCATGAACAATAACTTAAATTGAAAGGTTGTAATTCCAATTTGGTAAAACCTAAGGGTTCAAACCTACTAAACCATTTCATCAAGGTTAAACTAGTTCTTTCAAAAATATCTTGATTGATTTGTTGTTGTTATAGTCTATTTTCTAATATGTTGCTTAGATAGAAAGAAAAATGACTTAGAGTTGGTATGATAGGTTAATAACATATTTCTTTTGAGTGATATGATATAATTAGTGTAGGAAACATATGTTTATTTACTGTGTATAAAGCTTTAACCATATTTATTATTAATATTTTAATTAGATAATCCATATGTTTCACATGCTAAGTTGAGCTTGTGAATATGTTCTTTAGAAAGTTATTAATGTTTGCCTTTATAACATGATATTGTGTTACTTATTCATTGTTCATCTTATGTTATACATTTTGTTTGTTTATTTCATATCCTCTTTTCTATAAACTATCATTAGACTTTCATAATAAAAAGGCTTCTAGGCAAATGAAAAGCATGGTCTGTATAGATGTACTTGGTCTAGTGACTAATTGTTTGCCATCATCGAACCTAATATAAAGAATCGAGCTGACCCTCTTCATTGAGGCTCATCTGTTAACTCAACCCACCTTTTTAAGATATGTATTCTTAGTCTGCTCCAAGTGTCGATTCTACTTGGACCACTCACGGTTACTTAAAAGTACAAGCAAAAAAGATGAAATATACTACCTAAGTGCATGTGATTTGTGAACCCAAAAGGATAGACCTAATTATGAGTCATGCACCGGCCTTTTTATAAATAATGTGAAGAAAATTATAGTATGCCTCTGAAGTTTATTAATTGCTTTTGTAAACTTTCTTTGCTTAGTCCAATGATCATGGACAAAATGATCCCAAAGATGGTGAGTAGTCCTAGAAGATGAAAATTTTAAAATTCTTAACATGGGCCTCTAGACACCATCTCTAATCAAAAGTGAAAATTACACTATTTACTACTTTTTAACTTTTCTTTTTTCATTTTTACTGCTTTTGCTTTTTCTTTTTTGTTTTTAACTTTTTTTTATATACTATTCATTAGGTTTTTCTTTTAAAAAATGTGTATTTTCCTTTTCCTCATATTCTTTAACTTCTTTCCATCTTCCTCTTTCTCTTCACTTCTCTTTTTCTATCTTTCTTTTATTTCATCTTTTTACATTCTTTGCTCCATCATAACCTTTTCATCCTCCACTGCCGCCTCCTCTTCTCCTCTATCATTGATCTCTTTTTCTATTTCTTTTGATTTTTTTAATCTATTTTTCTTTAATCAAAATCATATCATTTTTTATTTTGTTAACCACTAGAAAATGAAGAAGAAACATGAATCAAATGGGTAAAATCTTGCGGCATTTTGTGTTTTAAAATTTTTTTATTTTAATTGTTTTTGGCCTTCAACTGTTAGTGTTTTAAATCTTTTATTTCTTTTATTTTGATTATTTTTGGTCTCCAACTGTAATAATTAGGAATTTTTTGTGCTTCAATTGTAACACTTTATATGTTCAATAAAATAGTCATTAGTAAATTTTTTTCAATTTTTAGCTTAATTTTTTTAATTTTTTAGCTTTCCTACATTCACTGAAAAAATTCTTCTCCATCCCATCACATTTATCAAGTTAAATACAACACATATAAAGTTTAAAACTATGACATATAAATATGAAATCTATCACATTTAACAAATTATATGCAACATATATAATATATAGATGTTTATATATGCTTCTTAATATGGAATTCATCATATTTAACAGATTACAGTAACATATATAACATATAAAATGACACATAAAAGTTTATATAAGCTTCTTCATTTAGATTTCATCATATTTAACAAATTATATATAACATCTTTAACATGAAAACATGGAATTTATCACATTCAACAAATTATATGCAACATATATAATATGTAGAAGTTTATATATGCTCCTTAATATGGAATTCATCATTAAAATATTATATTTAACATATATAACATATAAAATGACATAAAATTTTCTATATGCTCCTTTATCTAGATTTCACCATATTTAACAGATTATATGTAACTCATGTAACATATAAATCTAGAATCCATCATATTTAATGGACCATATGCAACATATATAACATATAAAAGTTATATATGTTTCTTAATATGAAATTCATCATATTTAACAGATTATATGTAATATATATAACATATAAAATGATGTATAAAAGTTTGGGATTCATATTTTATTAAATTATATGTAGTATATATAATATTTAAAAGCTTTATATGCTACTTTATCTTGATTCCATCATATTTATCAAATTATATGCAACATATATATCATATAAAATGAAGTTTAAAAGCTTATTTGTTGATTATAAGTTTTATATATTTATTATTTATTGTATATGTTGTTCATTTGTTGATTCATATGTCTTATATGTTGTTTTATATGTCGTATATATTGTTTGATATGTTGATTTATACGTTATATGTGTGGTTTTACATATTTTATATGTTGTTATATATTGTTTTGTATGTTGCATATACTATTTATATGTTTTATATTGTTTTATATGTTATATGTGCTATTTTATATATTAAATATGCTATAAGTTTTATATGAAACATATAGAACATATGAAAAAGAATGGCAATTTTGTAATTAATGCTTTCCATATTTTTGTAATTGATTTTGCCGCATATTTCTGGAAGTTTTTCAAACCTACTATATTATTGGAACTAACTTTTGTTTTTTAGTTAGTTTTGCAAATTTCCCGAATCAAAATTGGTCGATGATCATATTGAATTTTTGTTAAATAGAAAACCAGGAACATCATTAAACAAATTATGTTAAGTGCTAGTGTGAGCGAACCGAACGAATGAGGCCATTCGGTACAAACCAAGAATATGATCTCAAAATATGAGTTAACTTAACAGATAATCCTAAGTGAAGAGGGTCAGTCTAATTCTCTATACTTAGTCAATTCACAACAATCTATTAATCACTAAGTTAAATAATCTAAATGGGTCATTCTTTGCAGTTACCAAGAAGCCTTATAGAGATGTAATTCAAATGATAGTTTTATAAGAGCTTGAATATATAAATCAAGTAAATATGCATGGTATTCAATGAGCAATCATAACATCATCAGATTATAATAACTATACATCAAATATAAAGAATCTATAAACGATACATCCACAAGTTCAACTTTATAAGGTATCATGTGAATTTATCATAAAAACTCTAAGAATAATCAAAATTTCATCATATATACAATGGCCTATTAATAAACTTAAAATCACATTTATCTAAGGAAAATTATAAAACATATGCTATTAATCATGTTCCCTTTGAATAGTAAATTATCATGTGATTCCAACATCCAAAGTGAGAAAACATAATTGAGATTGAATTATGGCAGCAAAGAAATCAATATCAAAAGCTTTAAGGACAAATTACAAAACTATTAAAAGCTTTGTAAGAACTTAATCCTCAGGTTTTACTAAATTCTATTAAGTGATCTCATTTTTAGGTCAATTCACTTTTGTTTAAGCAATTATAATTAATGATTAAACCTTAAAGATATGTAATACTAACCTAAAATGATGAACACAACAACTTCTAAGTGTTTAAAATTGGATTAAGTTGAATCCCCTCAAGTCTTGGTCTTGATCAACTCTAATTTAAGGTAAAGTAGTTGAAAAGATACTTCTTAATGGTTTAGGAATGATTAGAACTTCTTTTAGATGGATTTAGCAATGATTAGAACTTCTTTTATATGGATTTAGGCACATAATTATAGGTATTTTAAGTCTGAATTTTTTGGTTACAGGTTTAAGTTTATGTAGATGAAAGATTATTGCTCTTGTGCTTTAGTTTTTAGAATTAATGATGCTAGCTCCTCTTCAATTATATTTATCTTTAGTATTGATTGGGTTAGGATGAGAAAAGGATGGGTTTCAGATAAGATACAAATAGGACAGGTTGATTTAGATGAACAAGAAGTTCAGCCTTATCTAAATTAGTACATATGTGCATATATTCGACATATCTGAGCGGATGTATCCTATATCTACACTTATATACTCCAAAGATGGGTTAGAAGGTGGTTCAGATTGTAATTACCAGATTTGTTTTAATAATAATAATAATAATAATAATAATAATAATAATAATAATAATAATAATAATAATAATAATAATAATAATAATAATAATAATAATAATAATAATAGAGTAGAAAGAAATTAGGGGGGAGTTGAAAAAGATAGAAAGATGATGTATAAGTATGAGAGAAGTGCGGTTTAAAATTTTAAAAATTAAAATAATAAAATAATATAATATTTTATTAAATTAAAAAAAGTGAAAGTTGAGTATTTAAATATGTGGTGTAAGGAAAAAAGTCAGATTTTTTTTAAATAATATAATATGTAATATATATATAACGAAGAATATGTGTGTGGGTGTGTGCAACGGGAAAGAGAAAAAAAGAAAGAGAGAGGGAGAGAGGAAGAGAGAGAGAAGAGAGAAAAAGTGAGACTAAAACCTTTGACCGGCTATATATTCGTCGTTTAACCTTCGATTACTGCCACTCATCCACCATTGGATTCATCTCTAAAAGATGAATCCATAGAGGGGTGACTCATCACCAACCAACATCGGAGGAAATCTCAACTCCGTCCGAAGGTGACACCCTTCTTTCTAGGTGACATAGGTACCATTAGACTCCTTTCTTCTTAAGCTTTCATTTGGTACCTCATTTGTAATTTTTAGACTAAGTGTAACACCCCTTCCCAACCTACATATGTAAGCTGAGTAGAGACGCCACACTAACCTAATGTTGCTACCAATTTTACTTAGTCAAATTTTAGTTCCGATTTTTTTACAAAATTTTTGCCATAGTTTCGCCTAAAAATTGAGTCCCAAGTGTCGACAAAACCGGTTTTTTTCTTATTTTAAAAAACATTTTACACAAACCAATGCAAACAAAATCATTCTCAGTACACTCCCAATAAATCCCCCTTGTAACCTCAACTACAACCTGCAAAAAGGATTTACACTTCTAGTACAACATAAAATAAAGGTTTTGTGACAACCCCCATATTTAAATATTACACAGCGGAAGTTATAAAATATTTACATATTTACAAATTCATATACATCAAAACTCAAGTTTTACAACACATAAAATTTATACATGATTGGCAAGTCTGCTCTGATCATTAAGCTCCCAAATGGATTCTTCAAGGTCTACTCTCACTAGGTCTTGATGAACTCTCGGGTTCAACTCTATCCACTCTACTACCTGCGCGATTAAACACTATCGCGCTAAGCCAACGGCTTAGTAAGATAAAACATGCTAATAGTATGCTTTAATGAAATGCAATGCCACATATGTTATTGATAAGATCAACATCATAAATATAAAGTTAACCACACAATTATGCATTTCACAAATCATAGTCATATGAGCATACCACATTTCAACATCGTTTCACATTCAACATTAATCAATCATACTCCATAACCAACATCTCATTTCATTAAACTCATAACATTATTTAGGACATTCATATAACCTTGACACCTATGGGCCCAACAAGTATTTATTACGATATTCAGAGTTCAGAGTTACTGCTTTGGTTCATAGTCACAATAATCACGCCCGTAGGCAATGTATATACATGTATCTCTATCCATGGATAGTGTAACAGACCCAGTCTCTTGGATCATCAACTCAACACATATGAGGAGATCCTCAACCCGGCAAGACTGTTACAAATCATATATCTCATAGTGTAACAGACCCAGTCTCTTGGACCATCAACTCAACACCTATGAGGAGGTCCTCAACCCGGCAAGACTGTTACTTTCATCATTTCTTAGGCATGCCACCCAAATCCAGAACTCTGAAACTGAATAACATATTAAACAAACAATTCATTTCCATTCTCAATTCTCATCACATTTAGGTAAACATGCCTTCTTTCTTTCAATTACATCATCTTAGCCAATAACAATGGCTTCACATTTCATTTCACAATATAACATCTCATTATTCAAGTATATATATATATATATCTCATCCATGATCACATTATATTTCACATAGCATCATTCATAAATATCAACATTTCATTCCACATTACTCATGAAACACATTACCATTCACAATGCACAACATAACATTGTTCAATCTCAACAATGCAATTAGGGCAAAGAACAATTGATTATAACATTCATTGATTCAAGTGTGTTTAAAGTGTTTAGGGTTAGGTTTAAGGACCAACCTACCTTTGGAGAACCAAAGCAATGCAAGAAGAACAAAGAATTAAAACCCTAACCATAAATAGTACATTCTGGTTTTTAAACTCCATTTTATCCTTATTTTGAAAAATTGTATAAAATAATCTACTTGACTAAAAATTTTAAAATTTTTACAGAATTTAGTTTTGTATCTTAAAATCATCCCTTTAAAATTTCAGATCAAACTGAACACAAAATCTTGGTCAAATAGTTCACCTAACCAGACTGCCCCAATTGCCCTGCATCCTGGCAGCAGTTCTGAACTTTGTGAATTCCATAAATCAAATTCAATCAACGTGATTCCAAATTATTTTTCTCAAATAATAAACTCACTAAGAAACAACATATCCAAAATTCGATTGGATATGATTTTTCTACATTTTATTAAAAATCCCGAAATATAGCTGTCCCAGTTAAGGTACTTGCTGGAACAGGTCTAATGAAAATAATCTTTCTAAACTCATAACCATTCCAAAATTGAATCAACATATTTTTCAGTCATTCTAGACTCATAGAGGCACAACATATCAAAAATTCACTTCAAGAACATTTTTCTAAAATTAATTAAAAATCATACAAGTCACAGCCTTTACTAATCCTAAAACAGAAACAATTTCACTAAACACCAATCTTACTCTTCCATCACCAACACCAACCCAACTTCTTATCTATCAAGCAAAATCAATACTCACAATCTTACCATAAGCAACTTAATCATACCACTTCAAAAGAATTGAAGAAATTAGAGAAAAGATCTTACCTTAGTTAAAAACTTCTTAAATCAACACTTGAACACTTAATCTTTCTTCAATTTAAGCTTGAAATCATCAAAACCATCACTTGTCTCTTTCTTTCTCTTTGGCTATGGAGGGCCGGCCATCAACAAGAAGAAGAAGAAGAAATGATGAAGAAAACACAAGTCAAACCTTCTTTAAATATCCACCATGTGATTTTATCCAAGCAATTACCAAAGTGCCCTTATTCACATAATTATCTTTTTGTCTTATATGTGCCCAATTAAGTAATTTACCAATCTCAAATAAATATCTTCTCTTGCATTGACCAAGCCTTTTGACCACTTTATATGTCATATATATTAACATATACACAACATATAAATTTGTCTCTAAACCCTATTTCTTCCCAAAATACATATACATATACTTTCTCTTCTCAATTTCTTTTCTCTTACAATTTAACACATATATTCAATCCAATATATAACATTAACAACAACAACAATATGCAAAACTTCTAGGGCATAAATGAGGATATTACAATTCTCCCCCTCTAAAAAGAAATTTCGTCCTCGAAATTACCTGATATCAACTCTGAAATAGTTGAGGATATTGCTCTCGCATAGTTTGCTCACTTTCCCAAGTTGCTTCTTCTTTTGCATGATTCTTCCAAAGAATCTTCACCAATGGCACTTTCTTGTTCCTCAATTCTTTCACATCACGTGCCAAGATAGCAACTGGTTCTTCTTCAAATGTCAAATCTGGGCTCACTTCGATAGACTCAAATGGCAACACATGAGATGGATCTGACCTGTACCTCCTCAACATAGAAACATGGAATACATTATGAATACGATCCAACTCAGGTGGCAAAGCAAGTCGATATGCAACTGGCCCAACTCTTTCTAACACTTCATACGGCCCAATGAAACGAGGACTCAATTTTTCTTTCCGACCGAACCTCAAAATCTTCTTCCAAGGAGATACTTTCAAAAACACCTTATCACCAACATCAAACTGAATGTCTCTCCTCTTCAGATCTGCATAAGACTTTTGTCGGTCTGAAGCTGCTTTTAACCTACCTCGGATCAACTTCACTTTTTCCTCAGTTTCTTGAATCAAATCAGGTCCAATTATTTTACCTTCACCAAATTCACTCCAACAAAGAGGTGTTCTGCACCGTCTACCATACAATGCCTCGAACGGTGCCATACCAATGCTAGATTGGTGACTGTTGTTGTAAGCAAACTCCACAAGAGGTAAGAATCTATCCCAACTTCCAGTGAAATCGATGACACAGCTTCTCAACATATCCTCAATAATCTGTATCACCCTCTCTGACTGTCCATCCGTCTGTGGATGAAAAGCAGTACTGAAGTGTAGTCGAGAACCCAAAGCACTATGCAAACTCTTCCAAAATCTTGAAGTAAACCGGGGATCTCAATCAGACACTAAAGAAGTTGGAACACCATGCAATTTCACAATCTCATGGATATACAGCTCAGCCAATCTCTCCAAAGAATAATCCATTCGAACCGGAAGGAAATGAGCTGTTTTAGTCAATCTATCCACAATCACCCATATAGCATCATGCTTCTTTTGTGTCAATGGCAAACCAGACACAAAATCCATTGTCACTCTTTCCCACTTCCATTCTGGCACTGACAATGGTTGAAGCAACCCGGTTGGGACTTGATGCTCTGCTTTAACCTTCTGACAGGTGAGACATTTCGACACAAAATCTGCAATGTCTCTCTTCAAACCAATCCACCAATAATGCTGTCTCAAATCATGATACATCTTCGTATTACCCGGATGCATAGCAAACATTGACTGATGAGCTTCTTCCAAAATGACCCTTTTCAATTCAGCATCATCGGGTACACACAATCTGCTCTTGAGCCAGAGACTCCCATCGCTCTTCACAATAAAATCTCTAGTCTTCCCATTCTTGCAATCTGAAATAATCTTCTGAATCTTCATATCAATCAACTGAGCCTCTTTGATCTGATCTAACAAAACTGGTTTCAAAAGCAACTGTGCCAACAATGCACCATCGTCACAAGATACAAAGTTAGCACGCAGAGCTCTCAATTCAACAAGCAACGAGAGCGAATAAATTGTTAAACCAGCTAAAGACTTCTGACTTAAGGCATCAGCAACAACATTTGCTTTACCTGGATGATAGTCAATCAAACAGTCGTAGTCTTTAATCAACTCCAACCATCTCCTCTGACGAAGATTGAGTTCTTTCTGGACACCCAAATACTTCAAACTCTTGTGATCAGTGTAGATGAAACATTTCTCCCCAAACAGATAGTGGCGCCAAATCTTCAATGCAAACACAATGGCAGCCAATTCCAAATCATGGGTTGGATAGTTAAGCTCATGCGGTTTCAACTGTCGAGATGCATAAGCTATAACTTTACCTTCTTGCATCAATACACAGCCCAAACCTCTATGTGAAGCATCATTGTAGATCACATAAGGTTTACCTTCAACAGGTAAAGTAAGAACAGGCGCTTGAGTTAACAATTCTCTCAACTGCTCAAAACTCGCCTGACACTGATCCGTCCACACAAATCTCACTCCCTTACGAAGCAATCTGGTGAGTGGAGTAGCTATCAAAGAAAACCCTTTCACAAACCGCCTGTAATAGCCTGCCAAACCCAGAAAACTTCTAATCTCAGTCACAGACTTGGGTGGACTCCAATTCAATATAGCTTCAACTTTGCTCGGATCAACTCTAATACCCTCTGCTGAAACTATATGTCCGAGAAAAGCTACTTGATCCAACCAGAACTCACATTTCGACAATTTGGCAAATAACTGCTTTTCTCTCAAAATCTACAACACAAACCGCAGATGCATATCATGTTCCTCTTCATTCCGCGAATACACCAGTATATCATCAATGAAGACCACTACAAACTGATCCAAATAGGGCCTAAACACCCTATTCATCAAATCCATAAAAGCTGCAGGTGCATTCGTCAGACCAAAAGGCATAACTAGAAATTCATAATGCCCATACCTGGTCCGAAAAGCAGTCTTAGGAACATCTTCACTTCTTACCCTCAGCTGATGGTACCCAGATCTCAAATCAATTTTGGAGAACACTGACGCTCCCTTCAACTGATCAAAGAGATCATCGATTCTAGGCAAAGGATATTTATTCTTAATGGTCACCTTGTTCAATTGCCTATAATCGATACACAACCTCATAGTACCATCTTTCTTCTTCACAAAAAGCACAGGAGCTCCCCAAGGAGAAACACTGGGGCGAATAAATCCTTTGTCCAACAACTCCTGTAATTGCACTTTCAACTCCCTCAATTCTGCTGGTGCCATTCTATAAGGAGTAATAGAGATAGGAGTGGTACCAGGCAACAATTCAATACCGAACTCCACCTCTCTCTCAGGAGGTAACCCTGGCAACTCCTCTGGAAACACATCTGGGAACTCTGCAACTGTGGCAATGCTATCAATGGGAGAACTTCTTACTCTAGTATCTACCACATGAGCAAGATAGGCTTCACACCCCTTTCTAATCAACCTCCTGGCTGCAACAGCAGAAACAAATAAGGAGGCTAGCTGTTCCTGCTCATTAGATACTATCACCTCTCTACCATCACCCGTTCTCAAAGAAACAATTTTCTTTTTACAATCCACCACAGCTCCATGTCGAGATAGCCAATCCATACCTAAGATCACATCATAATCCTTAAATGGCATCTCAATCAAATCCCCAAGGAACTCCTCACCCTGCACCACTACTGCACTATCTCTATGCACCTTACTCACAACCACACTATGCCCTAACGGATTTGTTACCAACACATCAAATCCTAGGGACTCAGCATGCAAATCAGATACAGGCAAAACAGATGCACTAATATATGAATGCGTGGAACCCGGATCAATCAAAGCAAGTACTGGAGTATTAAATAAAGAAAAAGTACCAGCTATGACTGCTGATGCATCTGGCTGCCTCTGCATAACATACATCCTCTGGGAAGATCCAACCTCCTCTGGTCTACCCTCCCTGGATGCAGCACCTCCTCTAGAACTGAATCCTGGTCTACCTCCTCGGCTGGCACCTCTGCCTCCTCTGCCTCCCCTCACACTAGCTCGAGAAGCAGCAGAATCAATTGACATCTGCTCCTGCCTCTCAGGACAGTCTCTCACAAAGTGGTCAGGTGATCCACACCTGAAGCATACCCCTGATCTACTATGCCTCCAACAAACGCCCCCATGTCTTCCACCACACTGGTTACACACAGGTAAGGTGGATCTCTGAACTCCAGGAGTAGGAGCACTCGCTACTGAAGCTGCAGGTCTAAATCTCTGCCTCTGGAACTGCACTGACCTACCCGCTGGTCTCTGGCTCCTACTACTCCGAGGAACAAAACTTCCTCTACCCCTCTTCGCAGAAGAAGACCCTGCCTCAAACTGGGGCCTCCTAACCCTGACCTCTTCCTCTGAAGCAGCTGCAATAACTTGAGCTCGCTCTACACTTCGAGCTGCTGCCACAAGCTGTGAGAAATCCTGATATCTGGATCCAGCCACTAAGCACATGATCGAGGGCCTCAATCCCTCCTCAAATCGCCGACATCTATCAATCTCATCAGCAATGATGCCCCCAGCATACTGGCTCAGTCGAATAAACTCAACCTCATACTCAGTTACGGTCCGATGATCTTGCTTCAAATCTAGAAACTCTCTTTTCTTCCCATCTTTATACTCCCTAGGAGTATACTTCAACTCAAATTCCCTCAGAAAATCAGTGTAAGACAGTGTTGGAGGATCATCCATAGAATGGGGCACTGTCTTCCACCAGTCGTAGGCATCCTTCTGTAGCAAAGATCTTGCATAGTCAAACTTCTCCTCTGAAGTGGCTTGCAACTGCACAAATACCCTCTGAACTCTATCAAGCCACTGTTCTGCTACAGCCGGATCAACTGTACCAAAGAAATCCTCTGCTCCATATTTCCTTAGCTTATCATAGTGCCTTACTGGTACTGAAGGCTGAGGGGGTGGTGGCGGTGGCTGTGGTTGCACAGGTGCTTGTCTCATAGCTTCCATCATAGGCCTAAACCAGGCTGGCGGAACCTCCTCCCCAGCTGGTCTACCCGACACCGAAGCAGGTGCCTCCTCAACACTATCAACCCTAGCTCCCTCAGCAGGAGCAATACTCTCGGCACTACCCTCAATCGACTGACGTGAGTGAGAATCCATCACAACCTAAGTCTGCAAACACAACAGAATACCTCTTATTAAAGATCAGAGACTGCCAATCCCAAACATGTATTTTTGTTCAAAAACTCACTTTTTAAGTAAAAATAGTCTTTTTCTTACATTTTACCTAGGTTGAGAATCTCAAACCTAGGCTCTGATACCAAAACAATTGTAACACCCCTTCCCAACCTACATATGTAAGCTGAGTAGAGACGCCACACTAACCTAATGTTGCTACCAATTTTACTTAGTCAAATTTTAGTTCCGATTTTTTTACAAAATTTTTGCCATAGTTTCACCTAAAAATTGAGTCCCAAGTGTCGACAAAACCGGTTTTTTTCTTATTTTAAAAAACATTTTACACAAACCAATGCAAACAAAATCATTCTCAGTACACTCCCAATAAATCCCCCTTGTAACCTCAACTACAACCTGCAAAAGGATTTACACTTCTAGTACAACATAAAATAAAGGTTTTGTGACAACCCCCATATTTAAATATTACACAGCGGAAGTTATAAAATATTTACATATTTACAAATTCATATACATCAAAACTCAAGTTTTACAACACATAAAATTTATACATGATTGGCAAGTCTGCTCTGATCTTTAAGCTCCCAAAATGGATTCTTCAAGGTCTACTCTCACTAGGTCTTGATGAACTCTCGGGTTCAACTCTATCCACTCTACTACCTGCGCGATTAAACACTATCGCGCTAAGCCAACGGCTTAGTAAGATAAAACATGCTAACAGTATGCTTTAATGAAATGCAATGCCACATATGTTATTGATAAGATCAACATCATAAATATAAAGTTAACCACACAATTATGCATTTCACAAATCATAGTCATATGAGCATACCACATTTCAACATCTTTTCACATTCAACATTAATCAATCATACTCCATAACCAACATCTCATTTCATTAAACTCATAACATTATTTAGGACATTCATATAACCTTGACACCTATGGGCCCAACAAGTATTTATTACGATATTCAGAGTTCAGAGTTACTGCTTTGGTTCATAGTCACAATAATCACGCCCGTAGGCAATGTATATACATGTATCTCTATCCATGGATAGTGTAACAGACCCAGTCTCTTGGATCATCAACTCAACACATATGAGGAGATCCTCAACCCGGCAAGACTGTTACAAATCATATATCTCATAGTGTAACAGACCCAATCTCTTGGACCATCAACTCAACACCTATGAGGAGGTCCTCAACCTGGCAAGACTGTTACCTTTCATCATTTCTTAGGCATGCCACCCAAATCTAGAACTCTGAAACTGAATAACATATTAAACAAACAATTCATTTCCATTCTCAATTCTCATCATATTTAGGCAAACATGCCTTCTTTCTTTCAATTACATCATCTTAGCCAATAACAATGGCTTCACATTTCATTTCACAATATAACATCTCATTATTCAAGTATATATATATATATATATCTCATCCATGATCACATTATATTTCACATAGCATCATTCATAAATATCAACATTTCATTCCACATTACTCATGAAACACATTACCATTCACAATGCACAACATAACATTGTTCAATCTCAACAATGCAATTAGGGCAAAGAACAATTGATTATAACATTCATTGATTCAAGTGTATTTAAAGTGTTTAGGGTTAGGTTTAAGGACCAACCTACCTTTGGAGAACCAAAGCAATGCAAGAAGAACAAAGAATTAAAACCCTAACCATAAATAGTACATTCTGGTTTTTAAACTCCATTTTATCCTTATTTTGAAAAATTGTATAAAATAATCTACTTGACTAAAAATTCTAAAATTTTTACAGAATTTAGTTTTGTATCTTAAAATCATCCCTTTAAAATTTCAGATCAAACTGAACACAAAATCTTGGTCAAATAGTTCACCTAACCAGACTGCCCCAATTGCCCTGCATCCTGGCAGCAGTTCTGAACTTTGTGAATTCCATAAATCAAATTCAATCAACGTGATTCCAAATTATTTTTCTCAAATACTAAACTCACTAAGAAACAACATATCCAAAATTCGATTGGATATGATTTTTCTACATTTTATTAAAAATCCCGAAATATAGCTGTCCCAGTTAAGGTACTTGCTGGAACAGGTCTAATGAAAATAATCTTTCTAAACTCATAACCATTCCAAAATCGAATCAACATATTTTTCAGTCATTCTAGACTCATAGAGGCACAACATATCAAAAATTCACTTCAAGAACATTTTTCTAAAATTAATTAAAAATCATACAAGTCACAACCTTTACTAATCCTAAAACAGAAACAATTTCACTAAACACCAATCTTACTCTTCCATCACCAACACCAACCCAACTTCTCATCTATCAAGCAAAATCAATACTCACAATCATACCATAAGCAACTTAATCATACCACTTCAAAAGAATTGAAGAAATTAGAGAAAAGATCTTACCTTAGTTAAAAACTTCTTAAATCAACACTTGAACACTTAATCTTTCTTCAATTTAAGCTTGAAATCATCAAAACCATCACTTGTCTCTTTCTTTCTCTTTGGCTATGGAGGGCCGGCCATCAACAAGAAGAAGAAGAAGAAATGATGAAGAAAACACAAGTCAAACCTTCTTTAAATATCCACCATGTGATTTTATCCAAGCAATTACCAAAGTGCCCTTATTCACATAATTATCTTTTTGTCTTATATGTGCCCAATTAAGTAATTTACCAATCTCAAATAAATATCTTCTCTTGCATTGACCAAGCCTTTTGACCACTTTATATGTCATATATATTAACATATACACAACATATAAATTTGTCTCTAAACCCTATTTCTTCCCAAAATACATATACATATACTTTCTCTTCTCAATTTCTTTTCTCTTACAATTTAACACATATATTCAATCCAATATATAACATTAACAACAACAACAATATGCAAAACTTCTAGGGCATAAATGAGGATATTACACTAAGTTTAAATTTTGACCGAAATCCAGTCATGGCCGAATCTTTTGAAAGCTTTTTCGGCTAGATTTCAACGAGTGAGGAAGAATGAAGTGTGTTTCTGGAATTCTCTTATCAAGATGAACGTGTAGGTAACCAATTTGCCACCGAATTCATTTGATTAATTTTTTCCAGTGAGAGGCCGGTGAGTAAATTTTCTGACAGAATTTATCGTATGTTAATTAATAAATTATAAATTATAAATTATAATAGATTTATGAGATTATAAATAGATTCCTAAAATTAATTTTAAATTATTAAATTAATTAATAAATGCTAATTACGTTAATTATCGGTATTTTGGGGACCAATTAAGAATAAATTATATTAAATTTATCATCAGATTTTTTAATCATAAAATATCTATATCTAGAGTCTGAAATTGTTATCGTTATATTTTTATGATATTTTATTTAGTAGACCGTTCAGTGCCAGACGTACTTCTTCCGTACCAAGTCATTGACTGAGTTAAATTTCTTTTTATTCACATATAATGTATGTATATATATATATTTTATTATTATGCATTATTAGAATTTTAGAATTTCAACATTTGTTTGTGACTACTCAATTATGTGATGAATATAATTTGTGGTTGCTAAGTAGAATTGGGATGACATGAGACCACGTAGGATGTGATTTGGAATATGAATATAAAATGATATAATATTATGATGATAAGTTGATGACTGGAGTGACGGCGAAGGCTTTCTTATTCTCAGCGCTGCTTGTCAGTCAGGTAGCGCTGGTTGGCTAAGGCTGTGATGTTGGACCCTATGTGCATTAGATTTTAAGAAATTATGTTGGATAAAGAGAGCTATATAGAGAAATTGGCTCCTCGATTTGAGGTTTAGAATGGTTCCTATAGACTAATAATGCTCATATCTTCCTTCTGAAAATCCCAAATCCCACTTGAAAAGCCAATAACCATCGTTCTCTAGTATCATAGAAAACCTAGTTTGCGAATAACTTTAACTGCTTTAGTCCCTTGAGCACCAAAATCTTAGAATTATAATATATAATATATAAATGAGCACCATGAATGGATCCAACACTTCTTACCCCTTGGAAATTCTAGCCCATGAATGTACAATCTATAAAATAAAAAAAGTAAACTAGATAAAGAGAAACCAAGTTGCTACCTAATTTTTCATGATCCAAGTCTGAGGGCACATGATAGGCACTGAAAAACAGGAAAGCATATGACTTTCAAAACTTGTAGTTAGCCTAACTAACCATAAATCAATTCGCACCATAACCCCTTATACCTATCATCTCACCATCAAATTTCTACTTGATAAAATATCACATCTGCTAATAAAAAACTAGACTTAGGAACTAATAGAAAAACAAAAATACAATGCACAATGCTAGATTACATAACAAAATGGAAATAAATTACATGACTAAATGTAATAGAATATCTTTACATCTTGAGGAATGAAAGGCAAGAATGTCTCAAATCAAATGTCTCCTTAAACTCAGCCTACTCACTTGAAAAATAGTGAACAAGCATTCAACGTAGTGAACCATATAGTTACCAGCATAATACATCATTCTAGAGTAAACAATGCTCATACACATGTCAAATAAACAAACAATAACATTATCACTTAAGGATGAGTATTAGTCCATAATGACCATGCTAATCCTCAATAGGGCTATAATTAAGCTTAGCTAAGTTTTGAAAAGTTCAACTTCAGCTTACCATGAAATATGCAGGCTTTAGCTCAATTCAAGCCGAGCCCAAGCTCAATTTGTTATAAAAATATTGAGCTCAAGCTCACTTGAGTTTGGGCTTAAATCTTATATATCACGAGTTGAGAGCTCGAGATAGAGATGAAGATGAAGATCAAAATAATGGTACAACACAAAATGCACAACAAAAATTTAATTACATCCATTTAACATCAAACGATTTAACATAAAAACAAAATCTATCACCGAAAACCAATATATCAATTATCGAGGAAGAATTTAACAAAGGGGAAAGAGAGAGTATCAACGAACAATTTAACAAAGGTATGAAAAAATAGTACTAAGAAATAATCTGTCAACATAAACCAAAGTAACGAGCAATGACTAAAGTGATGGCAATGACTTTCATCGATGGCGATGGTGATGCCAACATAACCAATATATATATATATGCTTGAAGAAAATGAAATAAAATAAAGTAAAATTTAAAAATTAAAATAAAAAGTAAAATAAAAATAATAAAAAAAATGAAAACATACGATAGTAGACGATGGTGATAACGACAAAGCTAAATCTTGAACAACGATGGTGATTGTAGTTTGCAACCTTGCGATGGCAGTGGCGATTTGGAGAATACCTGACTCGCTAGAGAAGTCTAGTATGTGTGAGTGGGGATTTTCGCCTCCACTCCTGGTGGAATGGTTCTTGTGACTTCAGCACTATTAAGCTCTAAGCCTTAGAGAACACAGGCCTAAATCTGGAGAATAGGAGGTGCCACTCGGATGGGCTGGGAAAATAGAAAGGGGTGGATGACTCAATTCCTAATAAATTCTCAACTCCTACTAGGTTTGGAAAGTTGGGTATGGGGACGGTGAGAATGACCTATCACCCCCATAATGCCCAGTTTATTAGAACTAATCTTCTTTTCGGGTCTATACATTATTAAATTCTAAACTTATCATAATATAATCTATAATACATGCAATTAGAATAAATAAATATTCATTATATTAAAATCAAAATAAGTCCAAACAAACTAACAAAACAGGCACTCATACTAGATAGAAACATATCCTTACAATGTCTAAATGTCCAATAATATAAATAAAATAAGACGAGACACCCACAAAAGAGTGAAAATGTATCCCTTACATCAATCCCCAAGTATAAATTAAATGAAAAGAAACAAATTAAATACGACACCCACAAAGTGAAAACATGCTTTTTACAAGTCTCTTAAAAATACAACCAGTAAATAAATATTAAATAGTTCCATCATTCATAATAAAATAAGTAATCTAAACATATAGTTAATCATAAAAATAGCAACCCACAACCATATCTTAATATTAATAAAATAAGTAATCTAAACATATAGTTAATCATAAAAATAACAACCCGCAACCATATCATAATATTAACCCCTTAACAAAATATTGAGCACGACGCATACGGCGATCCCGCTAGCCGGTTAGAGGGTGGGGGGTCAAGGGGGCAAAAGGTAAATGATTTTCTAAATAAAGTTTTGTTGTGGAATTAGGGTTTGATTGTGGAATTAGGGTTTGATCATACAAAATAGGATTTTAATCCTAAACTAGGTTTAACATGCAAAACTAGGGTTTTAAAAATAAATTAGGATTTTGGATTATAAAACATGTAATTATAATTTAGGTTGGTTTTAATCCTAAATCCATGGCTTACTGTATAGAATTTGCAAAAACAAATCCATCATTTATTAAAATTGAATTGAATTGGTTACTAGAAGTAACCAATGCATGTTAACCCATAAATATATCTTAATATTAACCCCTTAACAAAATATAGGACACGACGCATACGGCGATCCCTCTAGCCGGTTAGCGGATGGGGAGTCAAGGGGGCAGCGCCCCCAAAAGGTAAATGATTTTCTAAATAATGTTTTGTTGTGAAATTAGGGTTTGATCATACAAAATAGGATTTTAATCCTAAACTAGGTTTAACATGCAAAACTAGGGTTTTAGAAATAAATTAGGGTTTTGGATTATAAAACATGCAATTATAATTTAGGTTGATTTTAATCCTAAATCCATGGCTTACTGTATAGAATTTGCAAAAACAAATCCATCATTTAACAAGACAGTGAATTGAGCAATGAAGATAGTTATTAAAATTGAATTGAATTGGTTACTAGAAGTCGTACACACATTGTTGGCTTCACCAAGTTGATTTTGTTGAACCAAGCTCACAGTTTGAATGGTTGGAAAGCCTGGATCAATTAATTTCTTGGTCGTGCTCCAACAACTTCGATATTGTTTGGCTATTGCCTTAATTATTGCTACTGTCTCTCCTTACTTTTGCCTTCTGTCTCTCCTTTTATTGCTTTTCTATCTCTTGCTATTAAATTTGTTAATGGTGGCTCTCGCTTTGATTTTCAGGGGTTTGGTTTTGATAAATTTGCTTATGTATGTTATTTTTCCTAAAGGTGGCCTCCCTTGTTGCTACCTTTAATCTAAGTATTTATAAGATAATATTATTAATTGCATTTATCAATCCTAATCCCACTAGAAGAGCTCCTGCCTATCCTAGTCTTTTATATTTTCATAATTTGGACACTTAAATTAAAACCGAATTAGGCCAGGACTAAGGGCTCATATCGAATTAGGGGTGGCGAAATTCAACGTAAGGGGAACCTCATATCGAATTTAGGTTGCCAAATTCGATATGAGTGGCCAAATTCAATGTGAGTGGCCCTCATATCAAATTTGGCTAGCCAACCGAACCAAATTCACAGTATCAGACCAAATTTAATTGTACCAGGCCTAATTAAATCACAATAAATTTAATTTGAGCCTTTAATTGGAACCAAGTTTAATTTGGCCCCTTTTAATTGGGGTTGAATTCAATCCGAGCCAAAATTAAAGGTCTATAGAGCATCTTAAGAGGGACCCATTACTCATCAAAAAAATATTTTTACTGCTTTACCTTTTCCTTATTTTTATTTATTATAACGTTGTAGCGGATAGTAGTCTTCCTCTTGAAGGCGATTTTAACTAAAGAGTCAATCGCCTCATCCTACCAAAAATATTTTTTTAAAAAAAAAATTAATTAAATAGTTAAATTCATAACTATTTTTTTTATTACTTATATGATTCTAATTAATTTAAATATTTTTTATATCTTAAATTCCTCAAAATAAAAATCTTTGATTTCTTTGAAGACTGACTTCTAATTAATTTCAACCATCTCTAACTTCTTCATCATTATTTTCCTAATCTTTTGTAAGCATGGGCCATTGTAATTTTTGACAAAATTCATTAATTATGGCTTGATTATTAAATTTTATCATTCTGAAAAAATAGACATTGAAGCTTTACTCATCTCGAAAAGTGACCTAAATTCTAGTGTCGTGCATGTTTGATGATGATGCTATTGTACTAACATCAACACATGCCTATTCTACTTTCGCATGTGGTATAGCAAAAGTAGATCGAGTTGGAACTGACGTCGACAGTGTATCCGTTAGGATGAAACGAGGAAAATTCGATGGTGTGGCAGTACCCTATAGGGTGATATCCATAGCAGATGTAGAGAAATACTTTCCAATAGATCTATCCTTTGAAGGTCTAATAATTGGATGTCCTCTGCCTGACATAAAGCCAGACCTGTCTCTATGAGGAATATCTAGGTGCCTAGCCATAACTAAACATGTAACAATTATGCTATTAGTTTATTAAATATTTTATTATATTTTCTGCATTAATTTTTCAAGGTAATAAAATTATATTCAATAATCTTTTTTACCATATCAATATAATATTTTAAAGAAAAATTTGGCAAAATTTTCCCTGTAACTTCATCTCTCCAAAATAGTTTCCAGTGTTGATAACACATACAATTATATTTAAAATTTTACTATCTTTTAAATCTATATTCAATTTTTGTTAATTATTAATTAATTTATATCGCTATAAGAAATATAAGAATTAACAATGACAATTGTTGATAGATCTATTTTGGTCGGTAAACCTAGTGGTGATCATTGGAGAGTAATAGGAAGAGTCCTTATTTATCTCAAAAGGATAAAGACTTATGAATTGCTTTATAATAAATATCCTTTAGTATTGGAAGGGTATTATGATGCTAGTTGGATAAGTAGTGTTGTTAATAACAAGTCAATGTCTAACCAAATATTCACCTTAGGTAGAGGTGCTATCTCATAAGTATTTAAGAAACAGACATGTATAACTCACTCTACAATGAAGTTTGTGATTATAGCCTTAGCAGCTATAGGCAAAGAGGTAAAATGGCTGAGAAACTTATTGCTAGATTTAGAGTGGTGGTCACAACCGATGTCAACTATCCTTTTGCTCTATGATAGTGAAGCAACTATGTCTAGAGCGTTTAGCAAGATTTATATTGGTAAATCTCGACATATTGCTTTAAAACATGAGTATATAAGATAATTGATTTCTGATAGTATTATTATAGTTGTCTATTTAAAATCTAAAGATAATCTTGTTGGCCCATTGACTAAAGGACTCTCAATAGATATGATAATGAGCACTACAAATGCTATAGGCCTAAAGGTACTTTGATTTATCACTAGTAATAGGAACCTTACCTTTACAGTTGCTTGGCAATTCTAAAGGTTTAAAAGGTAATAACAAGTTATAGTTTGTGATGGTTTAGCAAGTACTAGTAAATTTGTAATATTTAAGAGACAAAAGGTGAATATAAACTACTTTTAATGAAGAAACATAGTTTGGTTAAAAACTAAGTGAGTTCATATTAAGGACTTGGTTAAATCTCCACCTATATAAACATAAGAAGTGGTGCTGTTTCAATCAAAATTTGGAACATAAAACTTCATAAGTGTTTATGAATTCATGAGGTAGCACAAGGCTATATATAGTGCTAAAGCTCATGGTGAACACATTAAGAATTTGACTTAATTTATGTAATTTATGTATATAAATTTTTCCATTTTGTCAATTAAGAAATAGAGAATTAATAGAGCATAATCTAACCATTAAAATATTTAGTTTTAAGTCGAAAGACACTGCTATATGCATTAGGCCTCAAATCCAATATATTAGTCACTACCTAAGTGTGGGATTGTTAGAGATAGTTAATGATTAAATGTATATGAAGATAGTTAATGATTAAATGTATATGAAGACTTATGATAATTCAAAATAATAATTATTGAAGTGTCTATTAATGAAAAGTTGTATGTATTCATGAATAATTTATTTATTCATGAATAATTATGATTATCCAAGAATAGTTGTAATTATTCAAGAATAGTTATGCCTATTGATGGAAAAAAATATCTAACTCCTTTCATAATCAAACACTTTTTCACTTTCTCTCCAAATTCTTTGTGTCGAGAATTGCTATCTTAAATTTTTATTTTATCTTTGTAAAATCCTGAAGGAATACTACGATTAAAACTAGGTAACAACACATAGTGGGCAATAATTCCTTAAGAATAATGTATCAAATTATTTATATTCAACAGAACAATATAGCATTCCCTTCATTCTATTTCTTTTGAAAATTAAGCTCTTAAGAATGTTTACGTCATATATTGAAGAACCTTTAGTCTAAATGAAGAAGAGAATAAATTTTGAGCATGTGCTAGGTCCTCACCGTTTCAATTTGTCTTATCATAAATTTGCATGAAACACATGTGTTGGGATGTATAAGAGCTTATTCAAAAAAAATTTCAATGCAGGGTAACTTTCTAATGTTATTAACAACTGTTAGGAGTTAATTGATATATATATATATATATATATATATATATATTTAGGGAATTTTATAAAACTACCATCAAAAGCAAAACATTTTTTTAAAGTACGATAATTCAAAAAAAAAAAAATCAAAAGTTTGCCAAAAACTTAAAAAATTATAAAACTACGGCATTGTCGTCACCCCATCAAAATCTCCATAATTTTTTTAAAATTGTATATGTTATTAATATGTTATATATGTGTTATAAAATTTTTCAAAAAATAAAAACTGAGTTTATTTTAAATACTGTTTTGTGAAATAATAACTTTAAGAAAAAATAACATAATTTTATAAAAACTTCTAAAAAAAACTTAAGAACATTATTTTATATATTTTAGATGTATTATATATATATATATATATTGCAGATATTTAGTATTTCAATCTTTACATTATATATATGTTGCGGATATGTTATGTATATATTGTCTGTCAGCCCTTATATGTTGGTTAATTATAGTATATATTACTGATATATTGTATATATTGCATATATATTGTGTTCTGGCTTTATAAGTTGTATAATTTTTATGTACTGCTTAATTATAGTGCATATATTATAAATATGTTGTCTTCTAACAATTATATGTTGGTTAATGATAGTTCATATGTTGCCAACATATTGTGTATATGTTATAGATATGTTATGTTCCAGCCTTAAATTTTGTATATATTACAGATATGTTATGTATATGTTGTCTTCCAACCTTTATATGTTGTACAACCGTTATATGTTGCTTGATTATAGAGAATATGTTACAAATATGTTCTTTTTCAGTATTTATATGTTAGTTAATTATAGTATATATATTGAAGATATATTGTGTATTTGTTGGATATATTGTGTATATATTAGTGATATATTGTTTTCCAACCTTTATATACAAAAAAAAAACAATACAAATACAAATCAAAATAAAGCAAATACAATTCAAAAGAAAGGATATACGTCAATTCAAGAAATACAAATTTATAAAAATAGAAAAATATTACAAAACAAAACAAATTCCTTTAAAATATTTTAACGAACATGTGAAAGGAAATATAGTTCAAGAAAAAAAAAACTCTAATATTACAATTAAACAAACTAAAATAAAAAATAAAGAAAAATATAAATACTAGAAGAAGATGTACAATCTTAATTAGATTCTTCAAATATATATAAATAAATTATTACAACAAAGACTGTATATTTAAAAAGAAAAAGAAAAAGAAAAATTTAAGAAGCTATATACAGTATTTTTGGAAATAAAACTTAAAAATTAGTAATTCATATAATTTCCTCTATTTTTTAAAAGAGAAAATTACACCATATATTGTTTTTAATTTTGTCTTTTTCATTTTTACTATCGTAAATTTTTTTTCACTTTTACTTTATTTATGTTTTCCTTTTTTCATTTTTACCGTCTTTCTCAATTTCTCATTTCTTTTTCTCAGACAATTTTTGATATTTTAGGTTTCTTCTCTTGATCTTCATCATTTCTCTCGTCGTTTTTTTCTCATTTTCAGATTTCAATTCCTTTTCTTTTTTTCGGTTAGTGGTTTTTGTTTTTTAGTTTTTGTGTTGTGGTTTAGTGGTTTATTCATGTTTTGGTTCGCATTTCCTTTTCTTCAAAATTTTTTGTTGTTAAATTGTTAGAAGTTCCTCCTCTATTTTTTTCATTTCATAGAATTTCTTCACAGATTATTCAGTATTTGAAAAAACCTGCTATGGGTAAGAAATCAGTGAAAAAGAGTATTGGTTCTGGAAAATATTCTTCTGAAAATTTTTTTGTTTCAATTTTTGTTGTTTTTAATGTTAGAAAAAGAACTATTTGCATATAATTTTTTTATTTTGATGTTTGTTATTGCAAGTTTTTTGATATATTGTGATATATGTATCATATAATTGTATTTGTGTTTTTTTTTGTATTTTTTATTATATTATGTGATTTATGTCGATATATGTATCATATATCATTATAAAACATATATAATATTTTATTTTTTTATATTATTTTGATATATTTTATTTATGTTCTAAATTATCTTTGCACATATATCGGCATATATGTTGTTATATGCTAATATATGTGGCCCTTAGACTCGTTACGCTGTTCTACTGAACTTGTTGGCTCCGACCTCTATTCGAGCGGAACCCGCTTCGAGAACCTTCTCTCACAGATTCCCTTCACCAAGTCATCGTCAGCAATCAACTCTTGTCTCTTGGTGTTAAAGGCGAGTTCCTACTCATGGTCCTAGGGAAGTGGAATGGCTTAGCACGCGCCTGCTTTTGAGAGCCTTTCTGCTTAGATGTGTTATGCTCAGTGGCATTTGCCAATCCTATTAGGAAGAAATTTATAGATATTTAAATTTTTAACTCTTCCTGAGATCTAGGGTTTTTCGAGAAAAGGTCCCATCCTTCAATATCATAATTGGGTCGACTCAACCAGGCCAGATCATGAGTGAATAGAAAATAAAAAAAGTACATAGCTGTTCCAGCTGAAATACTTGGAATAATTCTACCACTTCTACTAGGAGTAGCCTTTTTAGTGCTAGCTGAACGTAAAGTAATGGCTTTTGTACAACGTCGAAAGGGTCCTGATGTAGTGGGATTGCTCGGATTGTTACAACCTCTGCCGATATATGTGATATATATCAGCATATAACAAATAATTTACAAAAAAATTCATGATATATGATAATATATATAATATATATCAACATATTATCTTATATAATAGTTTTTGTTCTGATGTTTGTGCTCTAAATTATTTCATATATAGTAATATATGTTACATATATCATTATATAACATTATATTTTTATTTTTTTATAGGTAGCTTCTAGAAAAAGTAAAGATTTTCATGTTGTTAGACTTTCTTGTGAATTGAAGTATAAGATTATCACTAATTTCAGGTCTATATTGAGTTCTGAACCAATGGTTATGTTTCGTGACACTTCTTTTGGGTTTTTATTAGATATGCCTTCATTTAAAGTTCAAACCTAACTTTTTTATCCATTGGTTTTTAGGTCAATTAAGGGTTCTAATTATAAGCAAATATTATTTGTTTTTGATGGTGTATAATTAGTTTTTATTTTACGTGAATTTAGTTTGGTTAGTGGTTTGAAGTGTATTGGAGATTGTAATAAGTTTTTGTTTTCAAAAGATGATAATAGTTTGTTATCTAATTATTTTGGTGGTAGAGTGAAGATCTTTAAATTTTAACTTGAGAATTGTTTTCTAAAAAAGAAATTTTTATATGATGAAGATTATGTTAAATTTGTTGTTTTATATGTTTTACATCTCTTTTTCTTATCATCTTCGGAGGAAAAGTTGGCTCCTAGGGAAGATTTGGATATTATTGATAGTGGAAATTTTGATTATCTTTTTGGTTTAGATAATTTTTATTTGACTATGAATAGTTGAGAAGTTTAGTTTTAATGTGAAGAAGTTTCCTAATAACTTTTATAGGCTTATTGGGTTTCATCTTGCTATTCAAATATGGTTTTATGAGTTTTATGGTTTTTTAAAAGATAAGTTTGATGTTAAATCTAAAGATAAAATTCCTCGGATGATATCTTGGTCTTTTGATTATTCTCCTTTTCTTAGGAAATTTGAAAAAGTTTTTAGTCATCCTGTTTTGGAGGTATGCAATTTTCTAGTTTCATTTTTTTATTTCTTTTTATTTTCTTGTTTGTTAATTTTTATTTATATATCTTTTTTGTTTTGTTTGTAGTTAGATTTGTAAAATATTTCTCCTACTTTTGATGAGTTGGATATTTGAATTTGGGCCATTTTTATAATGCTTTGGAGTATGAAGGTGTTAATGAAGCTTAATATGTTGGAGATAATAAGAAGGAAATGAATGTTGATGATGCTAATAATGATGATTTTGTTTTAAAGGAAAAGAGTAAGGCTGATGATTTATCGGGCCATTCTATGAAGATGAAGTCAAAAAGTGGTTTGAATCATCATTTGATTAAATTAGAGAAATACGTAAATAGTATTTCTGCTAAACAAGACAGAATGTAGAAGGATGTAAAGTTTATGAAGAAAGAAGTTATTTCTTTAAAGGAACAAGTTAATGCTTTGAATTTGAATTTCAATAAGAAATTTAAAGAAATTTTTGATATACTTGTTGGTATGTCAAAAAAGTTTATTTCTGAGGTATTTTATTGTTTCCTATTATTGTTTCTCTTATTTATTTATAATTATATTTTTGTTTGTTTTTTATAAGTTCTTGTTTTTTGTTTTTAATTAGTTTTTTTCTTTATTTTGTAGGACAATGAAAATGTTAATGATGATGTGCAAGAGGTTCATGTTTGTTTGTCTAATTCTGATGATTCTAATGGAAAAGATGAAGTGTTTGAGATATGACAACATATAATAATATTTAAGTCGTTTTTACTGGTATTTATTTTTCAAAATCTACTGATATACATTATATACATCATTATATAATAACATATATTATCATATATCATTTAAAGTTTAATTTTTATTTGATTATATTAGCTTTTTTTTTTAAATATTTGATTTGATATATGTTGTTATATGTTACATATATCAATATATGTTTTTTCTTTTTTTCTTTTTTCTATTTATATGTTTATTTTATATTTCTTTTTGTTTTCTTTTTTTTAATATAAAGAAGAGAAGTGTTGGTAAAGATTTTGAAGGAAAAATTTCTATTTCTGAAGCTGGTGATGATGATAACGAAGTTAATGTTAAAAAGATTGTTTTAGATGTCATATTTGATGTTTCAGCTGTAGATTGTGGTGGTGATGATAAAGTTAGTGTTGGTTTGGAAGGTTCTGTTATTGTTACTCAAGGTATTGTTAATCTTGCTACTATTTCTGTTGGTTCTTCTGATGGTGAAGAAGATAGATTTATTGTTCTTTCTAATGTTACTACTAGTATTGATGAAGTTATTGGTGGCATTGGCTGTGTTAATGAAAGTAAAGTTGATGGTGTTACTAGCAAAGTTACTGGTGCTGTTAATGAGGTTTATAGTATTGTTAGTGATAATGGGATTAAATTAAGCTTAGTAATAAGTCTACTTCAGGTTTTTCATTTTTTTGATTCTTGTTTTTTAGCTGAAGTTGACATTGTTGTTGCCCGTGTTAGAGAAGTTTTTGGTGCAAAAGTTATTATAAAGCCTATTTCAACTGGTTCTAATTTTGACTCTATTTTTTGGTAGAAGTTGATGCAATTGAACATGAAATTTCCGAGAAGGTATTTTCTATTTTTTTATAATTTTATTTGATTTTATTATTATTTATATTATGTTTTTTTTTTTATTTTTAATGGAAAATAGTTAAAAATGTTGTTGAAAATGTTGATGATGCTGCTGAACTAGTTATGTCTTTGAAATCTACTGAGGTATTGTCATAACTAATTTTTTGAAAAATTTGATATATATTGATATATGTTATATATATCAATATACAATAGTATATAACACTTAGTATTTTCATCATTTATTTCTAAATCATTTTATATATGTTGATATATGTTACATATATCAGCATATTACAAAATGTATTTTCTTGTCTTTTCTATATCATTTCATATATTCTTATTTATGCAATATATCTGAACATAAAACATCATATGATAGTTTGTATTTTAAATATTCATTTTTTAAATAATCTGATATATGCTTATATATGCTACATATATTAATATATGACAGTATATAACATTTTATATTTTCATTACTTTTTTTTTGTTAATCATCTGATATATTCTTATATATGTTACATATATCAATGTAAAACAATATATAACACTTTGTATTTTCATTGCTCATTGCTAAATCATTTCATTTATGTTGATATATGTTACATATATCAACATATATCAGTATATAACACTCTGTATTTTATTTTTTTTATCCAGATAATCTCATATATGGTGATAAAAAATTTCAGCATATGTGAAAAAGCTTATACATATCAATATATCATAGATTATAAAACTTTATATTCTTATCATTTTTCTTATTTTATTGGTTTTATAATATCATGCTATAAAATATTGATATATATTACATATTTTAATATACAAATCCTTATATTTGATTAATTACATTTTCTTTTTTATTTTCTTTTTATTAGGGTGAGTTGGAGAAATCTGATTGTTCCAATTTTTCTTTGAGTGTTGATAAGGATGATGTTGATCTTAAAAGAAAAGTCAAACCATCTGCTGTTTTGAGATCTCCTTTCACTACTCAATTGGGATCAGTTATTGTTAAGGAAGTTCGTAAAGATAATGTTGCTTTACCGTTAGGGGATGATTTGTTATATGAGCCTATATTTGATGATCATTTTGATTTTGATATTTGGATAGATAAGAGGAAGAATAGGTAATCTATATTTGTTTTATTTTAATAACAATTTTTTTATATTTGTTATATTTTATATGTTTCTAATTTGTTTATATTATTAATTTCCTTTTGTTATAAGAAAAATAAATATAATAACAAAGAAAGAAAAATTGATCCTCCTTTTGAGTTTGACAGTTTTTTCATGATCTTGCATTTCTTGGAGAGTTTCTAAATGATTTGGTATGTTTTAATTTTTTTATTCTGTATTCTCATCTTTCTTCTATAAATCATCTAATATATGTTGATATATATTACAAATATCAATATATAACTGCATATAAATTTTTGTTTTCTCATTTTTCTTCTGTTAATTATTTATATATATTGGTATATGTTACATATATCAATATATAATAGTCTATTAGTTTTTGTATTCTCATTTTTCTTCTCTAAATCATTTAATATATGTTACATATATCAATATATAATCACATATAAAAGTTTTTATATTCCCATCTTTTTCCTCTAAATCATTTAATATGTGTTGATATATGTTACATATATAAACATATACATCTCTAAATCGTTTTTTATGTGTTGTTTTATTTTTATGCTTTGTCATAATTTTTTTTTTGCAGCACGTGGATATTCTTTTTTATTATTTAAGGAAGAAAGGAAAATATGGTAACTATAGTGTCAAATTCATTACAACTGACATTTTTTTTTTTACCATATCCTAAACATGAACTATATTGAATTTCAAGAAAAAGGAGGAAAACCAAATATGTTTAGGATGGATGATGAAATATATAAATATATCTTGGGGAAGACATTGATTTGTTCATGTCCTTGGACTGAAGTTGATGAAGTTTTTATCAGTTGAGCAGTGCAAAGAATGATGTTGCTGCTATGAAGTATCTTACACCTTTTTGTACATTCCTACCCTATTATTTTCATTTGCTTGAGGTGGTTAAGTATAGAGAAATTGATTTTGTTAATGGTCTTTATGGTGGTGTATCTTTTACTAATCCTTTTGATTATTATTTGGTGGATGGAGTTCCTATACAAACTGACATGTATTTTTTATATTATTTTTTTGTTAATTCATTGATGTTTTATTTTTTTGTTGTTTTTTATTGTGGTGTGCATACCTTTGCTTTTGTTGAATTCTATGTTGATGGCTATCATTTGTTGCCTATGGCATTCAATATTGAGAATTATTGATATAGGTTAGCTTTATCATTGTTTAATTATGGTAGAGCTAAGATGAAAAGGGATGTTGAAAGTAGTGATGAATCAAGTAAAAAAGCTAAGAAGGTTAAGAATAAGAAGGGCAAATGGAAGTTTGAAGGCAAAGATTTGAAAGTTTACAAGACAAAGAAGTCCAAAGATGTTTAATTTTTTTTTGAATTATGTATATATTGAACAGATGCAAATATTTTTAGTTTTATAAAAGTTATATTTCTATATCAATTATCAATGTCTATATTGTTTGTTTTTTTATTCTATTATATATTGATATATGTTACATATATTAACATGTTATAGTTTAAAACATTTTGTATTTTAATATATCATTTTTAAGTCATTTATATATGTTAATATATATAATATTAATATATATTAGCATATAACACTTTGTATTGTCATTAGTCTTTTTATAAATTATCTTCTGTATGCTAATATATGTTACATATATCACCATATAATAATATATAACAAATTGTATTTCATTGGTCTTTTTTATATAATCTAATATATGGTGATAGATGTTACTTATATTAACATATAATAGCATATAATATTTTATATTTTTATTAGTCTTTTTTTTAACTTATCTTATATATTCTGATATATATTACATATATCAATTTATAACAAATTATAACAATTTTTATTCTCACTATTATTTTTGTAAATTATCTTTATATGCTGATATATGTTTCATATATCAACATATAATAACATCTTAGACATTGTATTTTCATTGGTCTTTGTTTATATAATATAATATATGTTGATATATGTTAGTTATACTAACATATAACAATTTCTGTTTCTTATTTCTATTCTTATTATTTGATATATTATGATATATTTCGATATATAGTGACTTATATTACATATATCAACATATAACAAGAAATAAGTTTTAAAATTCTCATTTTTCTTTTCTAAATCTTTTAATATATACTGATATATGTTACATATATCAACATATAATATCATATCGAATTTTGCATTCTTATCTTATTTTGATATATTTTGATATATGTTACATATATCAATATATAATAGGTTATAAATCTTTTTTTGTTATTATTGTTTTCATTAATTATCTTATATATGCTAATATATATTTCATATATCAACATATAACATCATTTCACACTTTGTATTATAATTGTTCTTTTGTAAATATTCTAACATATAATTATATATTTACATACATCAACATATAATATCAAATAAGATTTTGTACTTTCATTTTTCTTTTGTAAATAATCTAATATATTTTGATATATGTTACATATATCAACATATAATAGTATATAACAAATTGTATTATCATGTTTTTTTGTAGATGATATGATATGTGTTCATATACGTAAAATATATCAATATATATTTGTATTAACATGTTTTTTTAACACTATAAAAACGAAATATAAATCGTCTAATATACGTTTAAAATAACAATAAAATATATAATTTTGTAACACCATGTAATAGAATAAAAACTAGTACCTAAAGAAGTATATTATAATACATGTATATATATAGAAATATATATTATTTTGGTGGATTTCTACAAGTTTTTTTATTATGTCATTGCTGTCCACATTTACTGTATTTGTTTCTGCTGATATTCTCCCATGCCCCCTGTATCCTCTCTTTTTTGGTCTTCTTGCTTTGGCTTTAAATTCTGGAAGTAGTACTTCTAATTATTTTATTTCATCTTGTATTATCCATGTGTTTTCATTTCCAATTAGATGAACAGGTGATGCAAAGGTCTGTACAAATGTCTCTTTAGTATACTATTCTGAGCAATACAAATATGGGTCCTAATTCATTTTCATTAGTATTGCAACTGCGTGTTTGCATGGTATTTCATCTATTTAGAATTTGTTATAGTTGCATGATCTTTCCTTCAAGTTAACAATGGATTCAATTTGATTCTCATAAACACTATACATCTCACTTTTTGATGGTTTAACCTGTATTTTTAACACATATAAATATATTAGACATACAATAATTTTAATTATTTTTTATTTTGATATTTCTTTTTTAAATCATTTACTATATGTTGATATATGTAACATATATCAAGATATAACAATATATACCTATAATTAATGAAATACAATATATTAATTTTACATACTTGTAGTTTTAATGATTCGATAAGGCTTTCATTAATTATTTCTTCTGCCTTTTTTGTCAATGTTATGAATGTTCCTAATGCAATATTTCTATTTGCCCAAGTCCATTCTTGTACAAGTGATCGTAAATACTCCAATAAAGTTATTAGTGATAATTTTCTTGCAGCTTTGATTGTGGCATTCAATGATTCGACAATATTTGATGTCATAGTCCAATATCTATTGCTGGTTGAATATACTCTAGCCCATTTTTCAAATCCAACATTATGCAAACATGGCACAATTCTTTCATCAAATTTATCTAACTCTTCCATGTATTTTGTGAATTCTTCAACTGTATATGCTCTTGCTGCTCTAAAAATAATTCTTTAATTTTTTTTATTCCTTTTGAAGTTTGCTTTAAGATTATTCAATAAATGAAACATGCAAAATCCATGCATTGCTTTAGGATATATGTTTTTGACAACTATGATGATACTTTCATGTCTGTCAGAAATGATGCACATTCCTCTTCTATAACCAAATGTTGTTTTAATGTTTTTGAAGAACCATTCCCATGATTGATCATTTTCAGAGTCAACAACTGAGAATGCTAAATGGAATATCCTACCTGAAGCAAGTTTTATCATTTAAAATATGTTATAAAATGTATTAAATATAAATATATCAACTTGTACTAGTATATAACACTTTATTTTAAAATGTTTTTATTTTAAATCATGTAATACATATAATAGTTTGTATTTTCATATTTCCATTATTTTCAAATCATGTAATATATGTTGTTATATGTTGTATATATTAAGATAAAACAACATATATAAAATGATTTAATATAACAACGTATATCAAATGATTTAATATAACAATATATATCAAATGATTTAATATAACAACATATATCTAATGATTTATAGAATAATATATGTAACATGTATCATCATATATCACAATTAATAACTGAACATAATAGGGGGAATTTATTACCTGAAGCATTTTGTGTTGTTGCTGTCAATAATGTTCCTCCATAAGTGTTTTTGAGAAATGGTCCATCTAAAACCGTTATAGGTCTGCAATAATTACATCCTTTTATTGATGCATTTAATGCAATGAACAAATAAAGAAATGGTCCATTTTATTTTTCTTTTTACTAGCTCTACAATTGATCATGGATTTTTAATAGTTATCATGAATAAAAAGTTTGGAATAAGCTTATAAGATTCATCTGGTTTGCTTCAAACTTTTTTATAGCTTTGTCTTTTGCTCTCTATGCTTTCATATAATTCAAGTTTACACCGAATTCTTCTTTCATGTCCTTTGTAATTTCTGCTAGTGTATAAGGCCTCTTACTGTTCAGATACTTATTTTTAATGTAATAAGCAATAATAGATGTTGCTTGTCTATGGTTGCTCATTCTCACTTCTAGTGAATAGCTATGAACATTGTTGTATTTTTTAATCATAAACAACTTTGTTTTTTTTCTATTTTCGACGCTCTCAAAAACCATTTACATTGTTCATCATAACAAATTGCAACATATTCATGGTTGCATGACTTCTTACCTTATATTTGAAATGATTTCTAATTGCATATAGACTGAGAGCATGTTTAAAAATATCTTTATCTTTATAGATA
Organism: Garcia nutans; assembly: GCA_947685225.1. Taxonomy (NCBI): domain Eukaryota; kingdom Viridiplantae; phylum Streptophyta; class Magnoliopsida; order Malpighiales; family Euphorbiaceae; genus Garcia; species Garcia nutans. The sequence continues at coordinate 28,281,239 of CANTUV010000044.1, forward strand.
TGACCCTTTTCAATATCTACTTGTGTTGTGTTGGTAATTATTTTTGATGTAGCACTATCAGCTTCATCTATTGTTTGTTGTTCTTCTTCATCAATTGCTCTTTTGCTCATAATATTTGCATAATGGATGATATCATTTACTATATTACTTTCATAGGTTGAGCTTTGACCTGAATTTTGAGGTGTAATCAGATGTGGAAATAATTCTGATATTGGCATTGTAGAGCTTGCTTCTTCAACTGTCACACATAAAGGGTATTTCATTGTATTTGACTCTTTTTTCTTTAGTTGCATATAAAACATCAAATTGTTGTCATCATGAGCTTTTATTATTGGATATCCATTAGTGATTTGGTATTGCACTTGTATCTTTGACTTTTTAGTATTTATTTTCAGTTGCGAAGAGATTATTTGCAATATTTCTTTATATTTGCATTGTTTTGGTATGAGAATTTCATTTACTTCAAAATCTTTGTAATTCATGTCATCCCATTTTCCATTATATTAAATTAATGTTGGAATTGCAATCATTTTTTCATGTGAAAACAAAAATAAAACACTTTACTAAAAGTATTAAATATAAATATATTATTGTAACAAAATATAATATTTTCTTGTAATATCATACAACATATTACATATATTAACATATAACATTCTATAAAAGTTTGTGTTCTTATAAGTTTTTTCTTTTATTCTCTAATTTATCTCATATATATTGATATATGTTACATATGTCAACATATAACATCATATAGGTTTTTGTATTCTCATCTTTCATCTCTAAATCATCTCATATATGATGATATATGTTATATATATCAACATATAACATGATATAGGTTTTTATATTCTCATCTTTTATCTCTAAATCATTTGATACATGTTACATATATCAACATATAATAGCATATATGATTTTGTACTCACATCCTTTTTTTTTCCTAAATCATTTAATATATGCTAATATATCTTACATATAATAACATATAATCATATATAGGATTTTGCATTCTTATCTTTCATCTCTAAATCATTTAATATATGTTGATATATGGTAATTTATGTTATATATATCAATATATAACAACATATAGGATTTTGTATTCTTATATATTTTTTTAATTTATTTAATATATGCCGATATATGTTACATATATCAGTATATAATTATATTCTCATCTTTCTTCTATAAATAATTTAATATATGCTGATATATATTACATATATCAACATATAACAACATATAGATTTCTGCATTCTCATCTTTCATCTATAAATCATTTAATATATGTTGATATATATTATATATATCAATATATAACAACATATAGGTTTTTCTATTCTCATCTTTCATCTCTAAATCATTTAATATATGTCAACATAACAACATATAAGTTTTAATGTTCTCATTTTTCTTTTTGAAATCATTTATTTTGTTATTCATAATGTTTTGAATAATATATATGTTATATATTGATATGTCTTTTTTTTAGAATCTATTTCAACAAAATTAATAATTTATATATTGAAATATGTTTGAAGGAAATAATTCTGCATATAAAATACATCAAAATCATCTTTTTTATTCAATGTTTTGATCGATAATGTACATATTTTACTCTGAAGGAACAAATTTCACGATATGTTTCTTTTTATCTCTTTCTTTCTTGAATTTGAATCGATAATCTTTCAACTCTTTGTTTATTTTGATTTTTTTTCAAGTTTTTGTGTGATTAATCTTGAAAAAAATTTATTAGCTTGAAGAAGGCTGAAGAAAGTCGATAATTTAATGAAAGTTGGCGACGGAAAGATCTGTTATTTAGGATTTGATGAAATAACCATATTTTTGTTGTTTTAAAAAGATTTTAACGTAAAATTTAAAAAAAAATACCACTGTATTTTTTAAAACAAAAAGTTGTTAGGTTATTTTTGTAAATTTTCCTTTTTTAAACTCTTAGTAGACCGAATCATTTGATGAATTACAAAATTCAGCAATTATTAAGAGCCTTTTTCTATTAGGTGATAGCTCATAACATATTTGTAATATGTTGTTCTCTATTATATCACCTTTATAAAAATATTATTAATTGAATTCTTTTTCTCAAATTACATTTTATTTAATCCGTTCATTTATAATTCTTTAAAAGTAAGAAAATAATTATCACAATATTATTTTTAATATTTGAAATAATTATTATATTCATATTTTTAAAAATTACAAATACATATAAAAAATAAATTACGATGTTCTTAACATTCAAAACAACTTGGAATAACAAAACCAAATGGCCCTCAAGTGTCTTTCTCATTAAGATAAAATTGTAAAATACATCTATAATTTCCAGCAAACCAACAAATGCAAACAAATTCATTCATCAGCTCACAAAGAGTTCATTGTTAAAACATAGCTCTTCTTCATCTTCACCATTTCCCTCACAGCTTCATCAAATGCTTTTTTCTCACATTCCTTTCCATCCAAGCCAAAAAAATCACCATTATACTCATCATCTTCATCCCTGGGCTCCTTTTTATTCACTCCATCGGCAGGCCTAATTACAATAAGTGTTGCTCCCTTCATTAAATACCCTGTTTCTGGTAATTCAAGCACAGGCAAATACCATAATTTCATACTCAAATCAGGTACTCGAGTCCTCTCCATTGATGATTCTAACGAATTCATTTGATTCTTCATGTCAAGAAGCAGATCTTTCCCTAAACAAAGCTGTCCTTTCTTATTAACATCACTTATTATAACATTTTCAAGATTTTGATGCTCTGTTAAAATTTTCTTTAACAACCAATGCCTAGCAGATGCATCAATCAAGCAAGAAATTGTCCAAATAATTCGTAACTTAAGCTCTTCATCAGTTAAAACATGTTCAAGATTGTCTTCTGTCTGGTTGTGAAAATGATCCTTACATTCTTGAAATGAATTAGCACCAAGAACAATACAATTCTTGAGTTCCCCACCAAACTCTGCTTTCCATTTGAGAAAAGAATCAATACCCTTTTCCTCAAATCCAATTTCACCAGCAGTACCATGAGAAGGAACCTCTATTATAAGTGATTTAACATATTTGAATTGCTTCAAAATTACATTTGGAGAGTAATATGAGACTTTACCAAAAGTCGAATTTGATTGTTGGAATTAGCTTTGATATGGTTAAAGAATTGGAGAGATCTGGCAATGAATTTATTGAGCAACATCTTGAATAAAGGGTAATAATTTATGAGTTGATTTTGAATTGGATATGCAAGGAGGGATTGAAAGAAAAATGGTGTTTGTTTGAAGAACAAGAGAAGCAAAGCGTCTGGAGACAGAGAGGCATAGAGTAAGAGATTTTGCATCATTTAGGTTGTTGAAGATAAGAAGAAGAAGAGGGTCTGGTAGAAGATCGAAGTAATCAACTTCTTCTTCTGCCTCTTCTATGGAATTCATTGGTAATGAAATTCTTAGGTTTAGTTTGTGTTGTTTTTGAAGAGGATGAAAGTTGGGGCCGTTCTGCAAAGGGGGAAAGAAAGCAAAAGTACAAGGCCACACGGTTTTGACCAAAGCTATACCATGGACGCTTAAAAATAGCAAAAGTGCTACACGAATCATTGATTCGAATTTAGAAAAATAATTAGTCTAATTTTATATTTATTATTGAGATAATAATAAATATAAAGTTAAAATAGTTATTTTTTAATATAATTAATTCATAAAAAATTTTTTATCCGGATCAATTTGATTCGTTAAATGAATTAGCTTAGACATGGTTAAAGAATTGGAGAGATTGGCAATGAATTTATTGAGCAAAATCTTGAAAAGATGGTATAGCAAAAATGCTAAACGTTGTTCCCTTTTTGTTTTTCATGTTTATTTTGAGAGGAAACTACTATTAATGGCTAATCAACTTTGGCGGAGTGAACTATAAAATTATACTCTGTTAATTGATATTGGAAATTGATAAGCACATTTTTCCATTTGATTTAAATTATAGTTCATTTATTTAATTAATATTACATTGTTTATTATATTTATATTTAATATTATTTATTAAAAATATTTAATAAACAGTGATATAATTTTTTTAATATATTGGTATATTAAATGGTATAAGTTGGAGGTATTTACAAAATATAACCCATTTTAAGCTTTGGTTTGCAAATTTACGGCCTGCTTTTTTTTTTTTTTAATACTATGGATTTGACTTTTTTTTTATTTTTATGTTAAAAAATTGCTGCTTTTTCTTTTTTCTTTCCATTTTTATTATTTTTATTATTTATTTTAGTTTATATTTTTTATTTATAAATATTTTTATTATTATATTCTCATTATATATACAAAAAAATAAATATATACATAATATATATATAACATATATATAATATATCCATATATGCACAATATATACTAAATATATATATATATATTATCTACACAATATTTACACAGCTTATTTAATGTTTTTTTAATTTTATATACACAATATATACAATAAATATATAGCATAAATATAACATATATATAACATTTATATAACACATACACAATATATATACAACAACTATACAATAAAATTAACTTTTTTTAAAATTTTTTTATATGCATAATATTTAAAATTTATTTATAAATAAATTTAATAATTTTATTTATCTATTTTATATATTTTAACTTTTTTTAGTATTATTTGTTATTTGTAAATAAAATTAAAATTTTCTTTTATAAAAAAATTATACATTTTATTATTTGAAAATATATTTTAAAATACTAATTTTTATTATTTTATTTAAATAAATATATTTAGTAGTAAAATCTTTTTAAAAAAAGATGAATTTATAATAAAATATTACTTCAAATAAGAGATAAGGAATTTTTGAAAAAAAAAATTGCTTTAAAGAGGCGTGAGGTATTTAAAAAAGTAACATTATTTTTTATAATTTTGAAAACTTTTTTAAAAGTATAATATTTTTTAGAATGAAGTTTATTTTTAAGATAGTTTTGTAAAGATTCATATAAGTTAATAGTTCTTTGTTTTGACAAAAGCCCATGATTTTAGATTTTTTGAAACGGCTTTATAAAACCATCCAAAAAAAAATTATATTTTTAAAAATATTAAAAAAAATTTACACTTAGATAAATTGGATCAAATTTTAAAAATATTTTATTGCTCACTAAAATAATTTTTTTTTTCAAAAATATCTTTTCTCTCACTACAAACAATTTGATCAAACAATTTTCATATTATCAAAATTTACTATTACATAAATATACTATAATAAGATAGTAAAAATTAATATTTTAAATTATATTTTAAATATATAAAATGTATTAATTTTCTATAATGAAAAAATTTTAATTTTGATAACAAATAAGAAATAAGTCTCACAGAAATAATATAAAAAGATAAAATATATAAAAATATATTAATAAAAATTAGTAAATTTATTTTTGAATAAATCTTACATATTATAAATATAAAAAATAAAATTTGAAAAATATCAATTTTATTGTGTAGATTTTGCATAGATGTTACATATATATTATATGTATATTTTATAGATATCTATAGATGTTTATAGATATTATTTGTATATTATATATTTATTGTGTATATTTTTTGCATATAAAATTAAAAAATAAAATTAAATAATTTAAATAAATTATATAGATGTGTGTATTTTAGTATATGTTACGTATATGTCTATATTTATTATGTATGCATTATATATATTTATATATTTTGTACATATATTGAGAATTTGAAAAAAATATATAAATAAAACAAAAAAAGGCCATAAAAAAGTAAAAATGGACAAAAAAAAACAATGTACATAAACATGTAAACAATAGTGATTGGCTATAGATTTGGAAATGGAACACTAGATTTTCGTAATCGGTATAATTTCCTCTTCGGATTTTTTTTCTTAAAAAATCATCAAAATATATTTAATTTTCATTATTTAATGGTTTAAAATAGAAAAAGACGAAATTACATGGCATAACATTTTTTAAGTTTCATTTTTTATTTTTACTATTAGTTTTTTTTTTTCAATTTTAACTTTTTTATTTGTCAAATTTACGGTATATTATAAGTTTTGTTTTCAATTTTACGTTATGCTTTAATTCCCTTTGTTTGCACTTTTTCTTTCTTTCTTTCTCTCAATTTTAAGGTCATTCATTTGTCGCCGCAGCCACTACTTCTCTACCACACCAACTCTCTGCTCATCATAATCATTTCGATTTGTTTTGTCTTTTTTTTTTTTTCTACATTGAAGTGAAGAATTGTTTTGGGATTTTAACAGGTGCTTAATTTTGTTCATTCAAATTGTGTATTTTTCTTAACTTGCGGCAATTTCTTCTTAGATTTTGCCTTCTTATCATGGTTTGCATTATTAATGGGTTTGATTTGTTTGTGGAATTCTTGATGTGGCATGTCCTGATTATGCTTATCTGTTGATATTAAAGTTGGAAGAAATTGTGTAGCAAGGAATTTAGTGTCATATGCTGATATCATTGAAGTCTAAAATCTGTTAGTTTTATGGATGTACTTCTATTGATGCATACATAACATTTCTCACTTATTCTCAACCCAATACCACTCTCATCCAGGGTGAAGCCAGATCTTTTAGTAAAGAGGGACAAAAAAATATTATATATATATTAAAAATAATATAAATAATAATTTTTTTATATAAATAATAAATTAAAAAAATAAAAATAAATTAAAAAAATAAAAATTTTAGCCTATATTCTTTCTCAAATAAATTTGTTCCCGTAATTTTTTTTATTTTTGGAGAATATTAATTATTTTTGATTAATTTTTTAGAAGAGATATATATTTATTTAGAGAATAATAATTTATATAAAATTTATTGTTTTAATTTTTTGTAAAAGTTAAATAATAAAAGGGTAATTTAAAATTTTGAAGAGAGCAATTAAATATTTTAAAAATTTTAATAATATATATGCATATATTAAAAGAAAAGGACAACTGCTCTAATATGTAGGATGACTTCGCCCCTGCTCTCATCACACTTCCTTAAGTTGATCTTCCCCCTCTAGAACTCTTAGCCAAATTTGTTGAAAACCATGTTTGTGAAGTAATTTAGAGTCACAAAACCCACGTCAGAAAAATTATTTCTGATATAATTATATCATCCAAATCTGACCCAGATTCTATTCCGGTTATTAGGATAGTTCTTGATTTTTGTGTTTCAGTGATTGACATTGGAGATGAACTGGGTCTCCCTTCTTTTGTTTTCTTGATTTTCGGTTTTGGGTTTCTGAGTCTCATGCTTTCTTTTCCTTCTCACCACGAACAAATTGGCTCTGAGTTAAGTAATAGCAAAGAGAGATAGAGTGGGTTTAAGAGTGCTCGCAATACTGTATAAAAGTTACTTCATTAATTAATAGCAATTATAATCTAGGACTCCCCATTTTTATTTCTTCATGATTTGGTATATATAACTTATAATTCTGTCTTGGAACGGATAAGAAATACCCAGAAAATAATTTGATTGTCACTTTTCTTATATCTATTATCTAGATTAAAATATTTGAATGAGCAAAAAGTGACTAGCTAAATGAAGCTACAGTTTATAAAATATTATGCGAATGACAATTAATAAGCGCATAATTGAAATGACCATGTACGTACTACTATAATGAATATTTGGAATAAAAACAATTTTAGAAAATTACCTAAGATTTATAACTAGTATTTATTAAAACAAAAAAATCATTTAAAATAACCTCTTTCAAATAACAGAGGATTCAAATAACCTCTTTTAACACAAAAAATATTTTATAAAAGGAGTTGATGACAAGGGCTAACAAAATCTTAACTTCTTCAACAACACAAACTTGAAGTTCAAAAAGTAAGGCAGTGGTATATTTTTTGTAAAAACCACTAAACAATCAAAATGAATTTTTTCTGAACTTATATACTGAAATATCAGTTGTATAGTGATATTTTTTTCAAATCAATTGATATATATTATTATATGAAATATATATCAACGAATATTAGTTTGAATATTTGATAATTTACACAAATAAATTGATATATGTAGCTATATGTAATAAATATAAATATATAACGACATATATAATTTATATACTGATATTTTATTTGCAAATCAATTGATATATATTATTATATGTAATATATATTAATATATGTGAATTTATATATTTGATATTTTATTACAAATCAACTCATATATATTATTTTATATAATATATATAAATATATAACAACATATATTGGTTGTACACTGATTTTTTATTTACAAATCAATTAATATATATTATTATCAGTAACATATAACTAATATATGTTATTATATATAATACATATATATATATATAAATATATAACAACATATATTATTTGTATACTGATTTTTTTTTGCAAATCAACAAATATATATTATTAAATATAACATATATGAACATATATCAATTTGTATATTTAATATTTTATTGCAAACCAACTGATATATATTATTATATGTAACATATATCGACATATATTATAGTTGTATTCTGATATTTTTTTTGCAAATCAACTGTTATGTATTATTTTATATTACACATATCAACATATATCAATGTATATCAGTTTGTATATTTAATATTTTATTACAAATCAATCGATATATATTGTTATATGTAATATATATCAATGTATATCAGTTATATACTAATATTCCTTTTGCAAATTAACTAATATATGTTATTATATGTAACATAATGAACATATAACAACATATACCAATAGTCCAATACATACTAGTTTATATGCAAAAAGATATTAATAAACAAACTAATATACGTTGATATATGCCCTTGAGTTAAAATTTAAAGTCTTTTTTTTAATCAATTATGTCCTTTTTATGTAAAAAATTAATGATTTTATTTTGGCTTTCATCGTGTTTTAAAAAAAATGTTGATGTGGCTTTGTGTTGAAACTGTTGCTAAAGAATTTTAAGCAAACAAAATTAAATATGATAGTTTGTATATTGATATTTTATTATAAATTAGCCGATATATATTATTATATGTAATATATATGAATATATAATAATATATATTAGTTGTATGATAATATTTATTTTACAAATTAACTAATATATGTTGTTCTATGTAATATATATTAATATATCACAACATATATTAGTTTTATATATTGATATTTTATTGCAAATCAACTTATTTATATTGTTATATATAACATATATGAACATATAACAATATATATCAGTTATATACCGATATTTTTTTTATAAATCAACTAATACATGGTATTATATGTAATATTTATTACATATAACAATATATATTAATCTGTATATTGATATTTTATTATAAATTAACTGATATATATTGTTATATGTAACAATATATATAACAATATATATTAATCTGTATATTGATATTTTATTGTAAATTAACTGATATATATTGTTATATGTAATATATATATATATATGAACATATAATGACATATATCAGTTGTATATTGATATTTTTTTACAAATTAACTAAAATATATTATTATATGTAACATATCTTATTTTGTATATTAATACCTTATTGCAAATCAACCCATATATATAATATTAATTATAAGATATATTAGTTTGTATATTGATATTTGTTTCATAAATTAATTGATATACATTATTATATGTATTATATATAAACATATAACAATATATCAGTTGTATACTAATATTTTTTTTTTATAAATCAACTGATATATGTTATTATATGTAACGTATATGAACATGTGACAACATATATTAGTTTCTCTATTGATATTTTATTGCAAATCAACTGATTTACATTAATATATATAATACATATAAATATATAAAAACATGTACTAGTTTATATATCAATATTTTATTACAAATTAACCGATTTACGTTATTATATATAATATATATGAATATATAAAAACATATATTAGTTTGTATATTAATATTTTATTACAAATCAACCGATATATATTATTATATATAATATATATGAACATATAATAATATATATTAATTATAACATATATTAGTTTATATACTGATATTTGTTTTGTAAATCAACTAATATACGTTATTGTATATAATATATATGAACATATAACAACATATATCAGTTGTATACTTATATTTCTTTTGCAAATCAATTGATATATATTTTTGTATATTTAATATATGAATATATAAAAATATGTATTAGTTGTATACTAATATTTTTTTTTTTGCAAATCAACTTATATATGTTATTATATGTAACATATATGAAGATATAATAATATATATTAATTTGCATAATAATATTTTATTACAAATTAATTTATATATATTGTTATATATAATATATATGAACATATAACAATATATATTAGTTTATATATTAATATTTTATTGCAAATTAACCTATATATATATTGTTGAATCCAATATACATACACATATAACAATATATATTAATTATATAATGATATTGTTTTTGTAAATCAACTAATATATGTTGTTATATGTAATATATATGAACATGTAATAACATGTATCAATTATATACTGATATTTTATTATAAATCAATTGATATATGTTGTTATATGTGACATATATGAACACATAACAACATATATCAATTGTATACTGATATTTATTTTGTAAATCAACTAATATATATTGTTATGTATAATATATATGAACATATAACAATATGTATCAAGTGTATACTGATATTTTATTATAAATTAACTGATATATGTTGTTATATGTAATATGTATGAACATATAACAATATATATCAATTATATACTGATTTTTTTTTTGCAAATTAACTAATATTTGTCGTTGTATGTAACATATATAAACATATAACGGCATATATTAGTTTGTATATTGATGAACTCGTGCTTACTCTTGATTTAGTATTGAAAAGATGCCCATTTTATCTTGTTCCTTGAGGATTTTAGGTATTTTATGATAAAAGTATTTGTATTTGTAGATTTAACATTTGGAGGCTTAAGATGTAAAAATAAGAGCTTTCAATAAAGCAAATGTGAAATTTAAAAGTATTGTGATCAGTATGGGCGTGCTGATTATCCCAGACACTCCCACGCTGAAGATATTGAAGCAGTGAGCCCAAGAGTGAAAAAATCTAGTAGCAGATTTTTTTACACGAGCATGTCAATTCAAAATGATGCGCCAATACAGAAAATACCAGAGGTAAAGAAGGTGTTCAGAAGTAATTTTATCTATATGGGCATGCCAAATTCAAACAACATGCCCCTGCATATAATTTTGATACTGTATCATGAGATCAAGTTTGACATGGGTGTACTAATTGGACTCGCATGCCCATGCATATATGAAACGAGCTGAAAATGCAAATTTCAAAGCAACAGTGAAAGAAAACCCTAAGGACATTCAAGGGACAGATGTGGCAGAGTATAAATACATCTTTTTAGTCATTTAAGAGGGGGCTAACCTAACTTTTTCTATTCTTGGCAATTTTGGGGATCTAAGCTATAAGAGAGAGAGAATCAAGTCATTCCAAGAGATTTTCTGTAGATTTTTTAAAGATTTAGAAGTCATCTTTGCAATTGAAGACATTTATTTGGGCTTATTCTTCCTTTTTCTCTAGTTGTTTTTGTTTCTATCTATTTTTACATAAATTCATGGAAATTGCAATTAGGATTTATAGTTTTTATTTAAGTTCTGTAATGGGTAACTAATCTCCTTGTGGGATTAGGTGATTTAGATATTTGGACAATGGATATTTGATTATTTATCAATATACATGCATAAATTTTCTTAAATCTTGATTCGTTGGTTTTGGATTAATTGTTAGCAATTGCTTGCCGCCAATTGTTAAAATCTATTGAATCACAATGTATTCAATAGAAAAAAAGGATAGCTTGGAGCCTGGTTCGAGTGTTGACTCTGTGGAAAATTTTCCCATTTAGGAAAGAATTGCACCTGCTTATTTCACAGAGTTTCACATGGATATTCATAACCCTATTGTGCAAAAATGGGATATGCATTTGAAATGGATGCCGTTCTAGTGCTCGAAAATAATATTCCAAAGCTTTTTTGTGTTCTCCATTACTTATGTGAATAAGGAAAATTTTCTCTTATCATTATTCCACATAGATACAATCAATCTAAATGGACGAATTCATTAGTCTGAATCATTGCATTGAAATAGAAGTCTTTTTTTTGTTGACTAAGCTCGTTTAATTTATTATTTATTAATATTTTTTTGGTCCTCTCCTTCATTCAATTATTTAATCAATGCTATTGTTAACGTGTACAGTTCACACTCTTTTCTTTGGCTCTACCTATGAACTATCCATCCAGTAATAGGTTCGACTTTGATATTTTTCAATAAAATCATCACGCAGTAAATCAACAAAGCCCAAAGTGATCTCTCTTTCCCCTTCAAGTTTACCTACTATGGTACCGGCGCCTGATGTCGAATTCTAAAAACCAGCGAGAGGTTCCTCACTCTTCTTTGATATGTCTTAGGACCGAGTGGCAGCCTTGACCCGAGCGAAAGTGCAATGTGTCTTGAAACTCAAAATTGTAAATGGATTCGAGTACCATTTTGATCGCCTCTTTCATGATCTTTTCTATAGGTAAAACTACTGTGAGTGGTCTAAATTTAACCCCGGGGTACCATTCATTTCTTTTCTCTATCTTGCTATGCAGGGCTTGATCAAAAGTTTCATGTTCTTTTTTTCTTGCATTTATGTTGATTTGCCTATTGTCACTTTCTAGTGCCTTCTGTAAGCCCTCCTTCAGATGAAGCGACTTTTGAATCATCATATTACTTGATTCAAAAAGTTCTCAAAATGCCAAAAAAATTTGGTTCTTTTGATCACCCATTTTTGGAAAACCATTTTTGGGAACTTTTGCCTTACACACAGAAGATTGGATTGCCTGAATCACGAGTCTTATATACTGTGTTACAATCATATTGATAAAAAGTCCAGAGAACAATTTGAAATGGAAATCTAGAAAAAATTTCTTGTCATAAAAATAGGCTTACCCCTCTTTTCTTTTAATTTTAATAAGATTTCCCCCGATTAATAAGAAGTCAAGCTTTATCTCAGTCTAATAAGTAAGAAAGCGCTTTTTGAAAGACGACAACCCAGAATTCTTACAAAGTGCCTGTGCATTGGCTGCTATCCGATTAAAAATAAAATCTATCTAATATAATATAAGTAAATTAGAAAATATAAGTAAATTAAACTAAGATAAATTAACCAATATCTGCCATAAAAGGGCCAAGCCATAACAAATGAGAAGCTATACGACTCAATTCTAACATATTTACTCTGATATATCCAGCTCTTTTAGGTACTAGAATAATTCCTAACAGTTATGGACCATTTACTGTTATTGCTTCGGTGAACATAGTAGCCAAATAATCCCAACGTGTTATATAGGGAAAATATTATATAATTGTTCAATTTTCTGCATTTTATTCCATTCCTCGGTGTAAATAACCTAATATTGGGAATCTGTTGATCAATAAAGGATTTTTGGTCTATCGTATCGTCAACTCGATTTATTCACTGATCTGAAATGAAGCACTTGCCTTGGGCTTTTTTTTTTGGGATGGGATGAGACTTGCTTTCCTTCTTTCACATCTTTGGTTTGGGACTGATCAGCTCTACTGCAAGTTTCATTATTGCAGTTAGCTAGACTCTAAAGGTAGTTTAATCATCGGGAAATTTACTTATTAATAGAACATTCGGTAAAAAGAGTAGGAGTTTTCCCGGGCTGCTTCAAACCCCGACCTTCTCAACCAATATGGTCAACGTCATTCCAACTATATTTCCATAGTGGATCACATCCAGAGAATCACTTTGGAACTCAGGATTTGTCCCTCGTTCAGGCCGAAAGACTTACCGACTTATTGGAGGGGAGACATGGGTCTGAAAGAATTAACGAGATCCGATTATAGCATTGATGAGAGATTGAACTGTCTGGGGGTTCCCAAGCCCCCGGCTTAATGTTTTTGTTTTATTAGTTTTTGTCATAAAATTGCTATTTATTTTTTATGATAATTATTATTTTCTTCATGCATTTTGGTAGTTTTAATCTGTTTATTTAGTGATTTCATCAATTTAGTAGTTTTTAATTTATCCCAGTGTTTATGTCATTTTGTACTAGTTTTTAGTGTGATGTTTATGTGTTTTTAGTTAATGTTTCATTTGATTCTTGTTTAAAGTTTGTTTTAAGTGTTTGTCTTAGGTTAAAGTGCAAAAACTCCATTGGAAGATCAAGCTTGGCCGTGTCACCTCAAGGAAATTTTTGGCAGATCATGACACAGGCAGGGGACACGGCCAAGCCACTGGCCATGTCTCACCTAAAGGGAAAAAAACCAAAGAACTAAGAAAGAAAGGAAATTTTGGCAGAAGCTGACACTGGCAGGTGACACGGCCAAGCCACTGGCCTTGTCCCATCCTAAGCCAAGAACAAAGAAGAACCAAAGAAAAGACACAGAAGCTGAAAGCTGACACACCCAGGAGACATGGCCAAGCCACTGGCTGTGTCACATGACACGGCCAGGAGCTTGGCCGTGTCACTCTCATCTTTAAAGAAAAAAGAAGACCAAAGGAGAAACAGAAGATGACACACCCAGGTGACACGGCTAAGCCAGTGGCAGTGTCACATGACACGGCCACAAGCTTGGTCGTGTCACTCCATGAGACCAAAGAAAGAAAAGATGCCGGATTTTTTGCAAGGGATTTGTATAAATAGAAGAATTAGGGCAAGGGGGAGAGAACTTCTTCTTCATCAGCCATTGGACACACTTTCTTCAGCCGTTCTACACACAACTTTCAACTGTTTTCTATTTTTCTCTGGAAATTGATTTCACTTTCATCCAAACACTCTAGATTAAATTAGTTCTAGTCATTACATTATTCTTTTAGCACAAATCTGAGCAAGAGATTCTTCAGAAGTAAAGGAAGATTGTAGTTGGGTTTTATTCTTAAACTCTATTTCTTAAGTTTCATTGAAATTTTGTTTATGAATACTCTGATGTCTAAATTGATTTCTTTGAATTTTAATGAGATGAATTTGTTTGATAGCATTACTATAAATTAATTTTGATCTAGTCTAGGGTTTGTATGGATCTACTATGATTGAATGAAATGGTTATTGCTCTTAACTGATTTATTTCTCTTATCCTTAATTGAATGGAATAATGTTAATATATAATTGATTGGCCACCAATTATGTGTTTTAGGTATTTAGATGAAGGATTGAGAGATGAAGTCTAATACTGGAATAATTCAATTAGGGACTTAGCTGAATTAGAAATATAAACCTAAGGAAAAGATCATTTTGATTGTAATAAGATTAATTGAAAGAGTTTTGAATGCGAGAGCTTATTTCCTTGATTTGATTAATTAAGTTGCTTGAAATATGATCTTTGAAATTAAATTAGATGAGAGGAATAGCCATTCATACATATAAGTTAGTAGAGAAGTGCAAACCCTAGGCTTTTCTATTAAGTGAATCAATATATCTGTTCAATTTTCTTTCATTGCATTAAATTTAATTCCTTTCTGTTTTCATTAGTTGTTTAGAAATTTAATTTTATTGATAATTTGTTATTTATGATTTGATAAATAATTAAGCTTATCTAGCTTCCTTGTGAGACGACCTTGAGGTGTTCACCGAATACTACAGCAGCCTCGTATACTTGCGAGTGTAGCTTTAGTAGTGTTTACTAGAGCGCAACAAGTTTTTGGTGCCACTGCCGGAGAAGCTAATTGGCGTAATTGTTTATTAGTCATAAATATTTTAAATTATTTTTTATTGTTTATATTATATTATATTTTTTCTTTTGCTTTAAATAATTCTTTCTTCTAGAAATTTTGTTTATGCAAGGCAGGAGATCACTCGGAGGAGAGCTTTGCCAATTTATTTCAGAAATTCAAAGAGTGAAAAGGAGCAGAGAAGAGTTTGAACTGTATACCGGGTTTGATATAGAGGAGGAAATTTCTGATTTTGAGTCGGATACTGTACAATCTACCAATATGGGAGACAAAAGGCAAAGAACTATGAGGGATTTTGCCAGACCTGTCATTGAGACTTCCACCTCATGTATAAGATTGACAGATGCAGCAAGAAATTACGAGTTGAAGAATATCATTTACAACATGTTGCCATCTTTCTATGGAGTTCCGAATGAGGATCCTTTGAATTTTATCCGGGATTTCTACTCCACCCTCAACACATTTCCATTGGGAGGACTAACAGAAGACCAGTTGAGGATGAGGTGTTTTCCGTACACATTGAAGGATAGGGCAAAAAGTTAGCTTATGATGTTGCCTGAAAATTCGTTGACAACTTGGGAGCAAGTATACAACAAGTTTATGGGTAAATTTTACTCATATCAGAAGACAGCTGAATTAAGAGGAAAAATAGCTACATTTTTTCAATTTGATGGAGAGCCATTTCATGAGGCTTGGGACAGGTTTAAGATGTTGTTAATCCAGTATCCACACCATCATTACCCACTTCAACTGCTGAATCAGTTTTTTTACGATGGTCTAACCCAGCAATTTCAGAATACTATTGATAATGCAGCTGGGGGAGCTATGAGAGAAAAGACAGCAAAAGAGACTTATGAAATCTTTGAAATGTTGGGAGCTAATTCCCAACAGAAAAGTGTAAGAGGAAGAAGTAAAGGGGTAAATCAAGTGGAAGCCAACAGTGAGATGGTCAATCAGATAGCTGAATTGATAAGACAAGTGCAGATGCTGAACATGAAGAACAATGCTCTCTCATCCACTCAAGAAGTGTGTGGAATTTGTGAAACTTTTGGGCATGGAGCAAATATATGCCCCTCTGCGTATGAGTCTTATGGAAATCGGGCTGAGCAAGTTAATGCTATGGAGGGATATCTACCAAGGGCCCGGAATGATCCTTTTTCAAACACTTACAATCTTGGTTGGTGGAATCATCAAAACTTTTACTGGGCAATAAATAATTCTCAACAACCTTTCCATTTGCTCCACAAACAAAATCAACCGCCAGGGCAATCTTCAAATCAAGGGCAGCCTAAGAGAGGCAGTTTGGAGGATAGTTTACATGCTTTTATCCAAGTCAGTACCAAGAATCAAGAGATGAATAACAAAAGGTTGGATTCATTGGAAGCACCTTTCAAGAAAGTGGAGACCCAAGTGGGACAACTCGCACAACAGATGCAGATTCAACAGAAAGAAAAAATTTTTGAGTCAATCTAAGCAACCACAAGCAGTGACTGTTCTTAGGATTGACAAGGTAATAAATAATAGTGTTGGATATAATTCTATGAATGCAGGTGATCAAGAAAACAAAAAGGAAGGAGAACTAGAGGACAAGGGAGATAGAGAAAAATCAATGGAGCAATCTCCTTCAGCAGATTTACACAAGGCAAGTAATCCTTACCGGCCACCTATACCATTCCCCAGCAGATTGAAGAATGATAAATGAGATAAGTAATTTTCAGACATCTTTAACATGCTGTCTAAGGTAGGTATTAACTTACCTTTACTTGAAGCAATAAAGAATATGCCAACTTATGCCAAATTCTTCAAGGAATTGAACACCAAGAAAAAGAGGTATGAGCCAAATGAAAAGGTGATAGTATCAGAGGTAGCTAGTGCTGTTTTGCAACATAAATTACCTCCGAAGCTAAAGGATCCTGGCAATTTCATAATTAAAATTACTATGGGTAATGGAAAGGGGACTAATGGCATGTGTAATTTAGGAGCCAGTGTTAATTTGATGCCTTACTCTGTGTATCTTGAACTAGAACTTGAGGAACTTAAACCTACTAAAATGGTCCTACAATTAGCTGACAGATCTCTTAGAATCTCGAAAGGAGTTATAGAAGATGTGTTAGTTAAAGTTGGTAGGTTGATAGTGCCCGTGGATTTTATAGTTCTTGACATGGAAGGAAATAACCCTACACCATCCGCACACACTATTTTACTGGGTAGGCCTTTTATGGCTACGACCAACACCTTGATTGATGTTAAAAATGGTAAATTGTCAATGACTGTCTTGGGACAAACGGTTGAATTTTCTATTTTAACCCTTCTCCTATTCCTACAACTGCATTATATGAGGATTTCTCTTTGATTGATTGTATTGACGCAGTTGTTTCAGATGTTTTCTTGCAAACAGGTTCTTCGGATAAATTGGAGCTGGCACTGACCTTAGATCGTGAATTAGATATTTTTTACTCAGAAGAAGCCAGTTGCATTGATATTTTAGAAAGTGCTGAAATAGAGGAACTTAAAGAGGAACCATCATTTGAGCTCCCCTCCATCCAAAAAGAAGAGAATAATCCTTCACTTGAGTTAGAGCCAAAGGAGTTGCCTAAAAACCTGAAATATGTGTTTTTAGGAGATCACAACACCTTACCTATGATAATTTCTAGCGAACTTAGTGAAAGGGAAGAGATGAGGTTGGTGAGTGAATTAAAAAGATTAAAAAGAGCTATAAGATGGGGGTTGAGTGATATCAAAGGTATTAGCCTTTCAATGCGCATGCATAGAATTATCTTAGAAGAGAGAGCTAAACCTGTGAGAGAGACCCAAAGGCGCCTTAACCCAAACATGAGTGAAGTGGTTAAGAAGGAAGTGCTTAAATTGCTTGAAGAAGGAGTGATATACCCGATAGCCAATAGTGAGTGGGTTAGCCCAGTACATGTAGTGCCTAAGAAATCAGGAATCACCGTGGTAAAAAATGAAAAGAATGAATTGGTTCCTACTAGGACTACCACTGGGTGGAGGATGTGTATATACTATAGGAAGTTAAATAATGCCACAAATAAAGATCATTTCCCTCTTCCTTTTATTGATCAAATGCTGGATAAACTTTCTGGACACTCACATTATTGCTTTTTGGATGGACTTTCAGGTTATTATCAGGTGGCGATAGCACCAGAGGATCAATCCAAGACCACTTTTACTTGCCCTTTTGGGACTTTCGCATTTCGGCGTATGCCCTTTGGCTTGTGCAATGCGCCTGCAACTTTTTAGAGATGCATGATGTCTGTTTTTCACGGACATGATAGATGACTTTATTGAGGTATTTATGGATGATTTTTCTGTTTTTGGTGACTCTTTTGATAATTGCCTCAGTAAACTTGTCCTTGTGCTTGAGAGATGCATTGAATGTAACCTCACTTTGAGTTGGAAAAAGAGTCATTTTATGGTTACTCACGACATTCTATTAGGCCATGTTGTGTCTAGTAAAGGGATTGAGGTAGATAAAGCTAAGGTAGAGTTGATTGCTAAGTTACCCCCACCTACCTCTATTAAGGAAATAAGAAGCTTTCTTGGGCATGTAGGTTTTTTACCGGAGGTTTATTAAAGATTTTTCTAAAATAAGCCAACCATTGTGTCATTTGTTTGGGAAAGATGTTCCATTTGAATTTACTGCACAATGCATGCAAGCTTTTAATTCCCTTAAGGAAAAATTGACCAGTGCACCGGTAATTGAAGCTCCTGTTTGATCTTTACCTTTTGAAATTATGTGTGATGCCTCTAACCATGCAATAGGAGTTGTCCTTGGGCAAAGGGTTGAGAAATTTTTGAGAGTGATCTATTATGCTAGCTTGACCCTAAATAGTGCACAAGTTAATTACACAACAACTGAAAAAGAAATGCTAGCTGTTGTTTTTGCCTTAGATAAGTTTAGAGCATATTTGATTAGGTCTAAAATTATTGTGCATTCAGATCATGCAGCTCTAAAATATCTCCTGACAAAACAACATGCTAAACCTCATTTAATTAGATGGGTGTTATTATTGCAAGAATTTGATTTTCAAATCAAAGATACTAAGGGAAGTGAAAATGTTGTAGCTGATCATTTATCTAGGTTACTTTTCTTTGGTGAAAATCTTGCATCTGATAGCATTCATAGAAATTTTGAAGCATTTCCTGATGAACAGTTGTTTGTGGTAATGAATTCACCATGGTTTGCAGATATTGTTAACTATCTTGCTTGTGGTATTTTGCGTTCTGACATGTCATTTCAGAAAAAGAAAAGGTTTTTGCACATGAGTAAATTCTATTTCTGGGATGAACCTTACCTATTCCGGATATGTAAAAATGAGATAGTTCGCAGGCGTGTATCTAAGGAAGAACAACTGAGTGTTCTTCAATTTTGTCATGACCTTCACTGCGGTGGTCATTTTGGAGGGAGAAAGACTGCCGAAAAAGTGCTTCAAAGTGGATTTTATTAGCCTATTGTATTCAAAGATGCTCAAGAATATTGTAAGTATTGTGACCGCTGTCAAAGAGTAGGTAACATTGGAAGGAGGAATGAAATGCCCCTTCAATCTTATATTGTGGTTGAACAGTTTGATGTTTGGGGAATAGACTTCATGGGTCCTTTTCCTAAATCTTTTGGTTATGAATACATTTTAGTTGCTGTTGATTATGTTTCAAAATGGGTGGAGGCAATCCCCACCCGAACTAATGATGCTAATGTGGTTGTTAAATTTGTGAAGGAATACATTCTTAGCAGATTTGGCACGCCAAGAGTGATAGTCAATGATGGGGGAAGTCATTTCTGCAACAAACGTTTTGAGAAGTTAATGCATAAGTCAGATGTGAAACACAAAGTGGCGACCCATATCATCCACAGACTTCAGGACAAGTTAAGACATCCAATAAGCAAATCAAAGGAATTCTGGAAAAAACAGTCAACTCATCAAGGAAGGATTGGGCAAGTAGATTGAATGACGCATTGTGGGCATATCGAACTGCTTTTAAGACTCCCTTGGGTATGAGTCCATACCGATTAGTTTTTGGTAAGGCTTTTCATTTACCAGTGGAGTTAGAGCACAAGGCGTATTAGGCAATTAAGACTCTGAATTTAGATTTGGACAAGGCAAAGACAGAATGTTTCTTGCAAATTTCAGAGTTAGATGAACTAAGAAACGAGGCATATGAGAGTTCGAGAATTTATAAGGACCGTACTAAAGCACTTCATGACAGAATTTTAGTATGAAAGACATTGAGCCCAGGTATGAAGGTCTTACTTTTCAATTCTCGCCTCTGATTATTTCTAGGAAAACTCAAGTCTTGATGGAGCTGTCCTTTCGAGACAACTTAGGTATATCCTTCCGGTGCTATAGAATTACTTAACTCTCGAACGAATGAAACTTTTAAAGTAAATGGACAGAGAGTTAAACCATATAACGAAGGGTTCCAAGAAGTAAGGATTGTCGATAGTTCTTTGATCTACAATCCTTAATTCTTGCAGTAACGTTCGTCTAAGATGATGTTAAAGAAGCGCTCTACGGGAGGCAACCCATTGTTATTGTTTTTAGCATTTTAGTTTAGTATATTCAGTTTATTTATTTATTTTCCCTTCTATTTTTCTTTAAGGCTTGATAGTTTGGATATTCGAAGTGTTTTTATTCTTGCAGAGAATAGGCCAGGAGCATTGAGTTTAATTGAGAAAAGGAGAGCCATCCAGTTTCAACTTTCCTCGCTCGCATGTTTATGCTGAAGTCGTTGTATTTGCTTTAGTTGTTTTCTTTCATGTTGATTATTTGTACGAAAGCTTCACTATGCGTGACACAAAAGAGGTTCTTTCTATCTTTTCTTTTGTTTACATTGAGGACAATGTAACTCATAAGTGTGGGGTAATTTTTAAGCTTTTCTTTAATTTTTTTTTGTTTTCTTTGGGAGTTATATTGTGCGTTTTTCATGGCATAATTGTTGGAAACTTATTTTCATGGCATAACTGTTGGAAACTTATTGACTTTTCTGTAATTCTAGCATTACATTTGAGCCTTGAGTATCAGCATAGAGATTAGCATTTGAATTCATTCAGGATCAATTTTCACATTCTGCAATTCATGATATATAAATCTTTGAGAACCCATCCTTTGTGAGTTTTGAGCCTCATAGATTGAATATTATTGTCAATCGATTTTCTTTTCTTAAGTGTGCACCTTCATGATTTTGCATGTCTAGAGCTTACTTTTGCATACTAATTGAACTCACATTATGATTTCATCTCAAGTTTTAAAATGATGAAGGCAAATTAGGATTACCCCCTTTAGCTTAAAAAGACCTCCCTTAATTATGAATTCCTTAGTGAGCCAAGTTGAGCCTTTGACCTTTTCTTGATTGATCAACACAATTCACAACTCAACATTTTCCTATTATTATCATACCTTCATTAAGGAATGGAGTTTCTTATGATATGACAATAGGAGTGGTTTAATTGATAAGTGTGGGGTAAATAAATAAAAAAAATAAAATAAAAATAGAAATAAAATAAAAAGAAATAAAATAAAAAGAAATAAAATAGTATTGCTTTAGTAAGATTTGGGGCTGAAATGCATACTTTGCATATTGTATTTGACTAAGAGTCGATTATTCTTTTCTTCTACTTTAGAGCTAGAAGTTCAGTACAAAATTCATATATTTTCTAGCATTAGTCATCAAAGAGGAATTTTGACTCATTTACTTGTCTTTAAGTATGCAAATATTTGAGACTATCAGGGTTGGTGAATATGCCATTTAAGGGAGTTACGAGTTTCTACGCAAGATTATTGTCTAATTTAGATACTCAATTTCTTAATGATCAAACTTAAATGTCTTTTCTCACACCTTCACCTTAACCCCATTACAGCCAAATGAAAAGACCTTCAGATTATTTCTTGAGAAAAATCAGTGAGGGAGATTGGATAATTAAGCAAGTTTATGGCAGTATGCAGTCATGATTGGTTTGAGTGAATTAACCTTTGAAATTGAGAGAAACACTTAGATGAGAGATGAGATTTGTTATGTCTGAATTAATGAATGAGTTAAGAAAATCTTGATTGAAGTAAATTGCATTTATTCATTGCTGAGTATTAAAGGATTTCATCTTATATACTTGAATTATAGTTAAGGTTAATTGAGTTTTAAATTTATGCTATGTAAATTTGCTTGAGGACAAGCAAAGTTTTAATTGTGGGGTAGTTGTTTTATTAGTTTTTGTCATAAAATTGCTATTTATTTATTATGATAACTATTGTTTTCTTCATGCATTTTGGTAGTTTTAATCTGTTTATTTAGTGATTTCATCAATTTGGTAGTTTTTAATTTATCCCAGTGTTTATGTCATTTTTGTACTAGTTTTTAGTGTGATGTTTATGTGTTTTTAGTTAATGTTTCATTTGATTTTTGTTTAAAGTTTGTTTTAAGTGTTTGTTTTAGGTTAAAGTACAAAAACTCCATTGGAAGATCAAAACAAAGAAAGAAGAGCATGAGTCAAGCAAGACATGGCCAAGCCAAATCAAGCTTGGCCGTGTCACCTCAAGGAAATTTTTGGCAGATCATGACACGGGTAGGGGACACGGCCAAGCCACTAGCTGTGTCTCACCTAAAGGGCAAAAAACTAAAGAACCAAGAAAGAAAGGAAAATTTGGCAGAAGCTGACACTAGCAGGTGACACGGCCAAGCCACTGGCCGTGTCACATGACACAGCCACAAGCTTGGCCGTGTCCCATCCTAAGCCAAGAACAAAGAAGAACCAAAGAAAAGACACAGAAGCTGACACACCCAGGAGACACGGCCAAGTCACTGGCCGTGTCACTCTCATCTTCAAAGAACAAAGAAGACCAAAGGAGAAACAGAAGATGACACACCCAGGTGACACGGCCAAGCCAGTGGCCGTGTCACATGACACGGCCATAAGCTTGGTCGTGTCACTCCATGAGACCAAAGAAAGAAAAGACGCAGGATTTTTAGCAAGGGATTTGTATAAATAGAAGAATTAGGGCAAGGGGGAGAGAACTTCTTCTTCATCAGCCGTTGGACACACTTTCTTCAGTCATTCTACACATAACTACCCCAAGGAGCAGCACTATTTGCCCATCGCTCATGTGTTAAGCCATGTCTTCAGCCTAGTGCCATCTACCCCATATCTTACTTCCTTGCCTTTCTTTCCTATGTAACCAAGTCCTCCTATGAACTTATCCCCATGTAATGGATAGGATATATTATAACTAAAAAGTCAAGGCTGCCTTCGAGTAAGCTCTTAGCTTTCATCGTGAGTGAGAGAGGAATTGAGGTTGATCCAGCTAAGGTGAATGCCATTATGAATCTATGTCGTCACCTCATAACCTCAAAGAGTTGTGTAGTCTGTCGGGCAACCTCTAGCCCTTGATCTCCCCCGAGGGTAACATCACTCCTTTAAGGGAAAAAGAAGATGCTTCTAGGAAAGGCAGTTAGAAAGCTTGTTCTTCGAGTAAGATAACTATTCCTCCACCCTACTTACCTAAATGAAGGTCCTAATTAAAATTGGCTTGGCTTATATTAGAATAGAGGTGTCAAAAGCGTGGCTAGAGGGGGAAATTTTTTTTAATAGAGTGAGCTCCTCCCTTATCCAGTTGTTCGAGTGCTTTCCTAGCTCGATGAGAGAAGGTAGCTCCTTTACCGATTGGAGTTCCTGCGCTGGAAGTTTCTTTGTTGAAGATAAATAAGCTGACTTGCTTGTTTAGCTTGCCTTTATAATTCACATGCTCGTTAGTTCTTTCAATTGTGCTACTTGCTACCTTCCCTCACCTAAAGATTACCTTGCACATTTAGCTTGAATCGGGCACCCTTGGAAAAAAGGAAAGAGACCTTTCAAAGAAGCCTTTTCAATATTCTTTGATTTAAAAAAAAAATTATCAATCATGTAAAAACAAATAGAGAAAAGCCAGCTATCAGAGTTGAACCGATGACCATCGCATTACAAATGTGATGCTTGAGTTGCGGTACAAGTAATTCCCAAAATCTGGTATAAACAAATATAAAAAAGCAAATAATAAAATTTTTATTGGGAATTATGTATGATAAAAAAATTGTGAAAAGTTCTTTGTTTTTTAAAAACTCGATGTTGATAAATTTACAGATCTAGAAATTTTCACTGACCCAATTGCAAGAGTGGAGCTCTACCAAATGAGCTATATCCCCCCGAGCCAAGTGGAGCATGCACGAAGGAGTCAGATGCTTCTATTATTTTTTTTGGCACAACTGGGTCATATGGACTTGAACCAGAGACCTCGCCCATGAAGTAAATCATCGCACCTACGGTCCAACCAATTAGGAGAGAATCAATAGATTCCTTTTTGGGAGCGATTATCCTTCCCGAACGCAACATACAATTCTTCATTGTACTGCGCTCTCCAAGTGTGCTTGTTCTCCCCTTTTTCCTTACCATGGAAAGTCTTTTTAAAATACTCTGATGAAAAGAAAAAGGAAGGCGATAAGAGACCCTCCTGGCCCCACCTTAGACACTCTAAGATCCTTTTCAAACCTACTCCCATTTCGAGTCAAGAGATATATAAATAGACACATCCCATTACACTAATCGAAAGTGTTCGTAAAATGAATGAGCAAAATCATATTTCTTAATTCTAAATCATTTTTTTATCCAATTGAAGGAAATAGAATTTTCAAAATAAGGAATAAACAAACCATGGATAAATCAAAATCAAAACAACTTTTTCTTAAGCCTAAGCGATCTTTTAGTAAGAGTTTGCCCCTGATCCAATCGGGGGATAGAATTGATTATAAAAACATGAGCTTAATTAGTAGATTTATTAGTGAACAAGGAAAAATATTATCTAGATGGGTGAATAGATTGATTTTAAAACAATAATGATTAATTGCTATTGCTATAAAACAACCTCGTATTTTATCTTCATTACCTTTTCTTAATAATGAAAAATAATTTGAAAAAAAAGCTAATTGGTCATTATAACTACTGATCTCAGAAAAATAGACTTACCCCTCAATTGAATAAAAATTCCAATCCGAATTCAAATGTAGATTCCCCCGTTTAATGAATACACCTCAAATGTTCTTTGCCCCTGCACGAGTTGCCTGTCAGACCTTGACGAGCCATCCATTAATAGTAGTGGAACTCTGTGCAAAGTTTTCTCCCATCATTCATTCCTCTCGTTATCACTTGAGCTCATTCTTCAACCTCTTCCTTCCCTCTTAAAATATTTTCAAAAACTCGAGTTTTCTTTCTTCTTCTTTCGGTGAAGCCTCCTCTCTCCCACTTGAGTTACCTGACTCTTGGGCCATGCTATTCAATGATATTGGAAAAATGACAGCGTAACGTAACAACTAGAAAGCTGGTGGCCTTTGGAAGCGTTCATCAATAACCAAAGCATCTCATTTCTACAACCACTTTGGTAATTTACTTATAGCTTTTTTAGGTTATGCAATAGAAGGGGCTTAGCTCTGGATCCCCCCTAATTTCAAAAATGAATGGATCAGAAGGGGTCTGGGTTCTATTTCCTTACCGGGCGGAAGGTGAAGGTCATAAGAGAAGATTGCCCTCCTGATAAGAGAGGAAAAAGACACTGTCATCTATCTCGACCAGTTTCCCAAGGTGTTGGAAATCCAGACCAGCTAAGAGAATCACTGGAGCCTGTGGCGCCCTTTGTTTTGCCAACAAAGAAGTCATCCTTAATGATTTCCTAT
This sequence comes from Garcia nutans, assembly GCA_947685225.1. Classification (NCBI taxonomy): domain Eukaryota; kingdom Viridiplantae; phylum Streptophyta; class Magnoliopsida; order Malpighiales; family Euphorbiaceae; genus Garcia; species Garcia nutans. The sequence goes on from CANTUV010000044.1 coordinate 28,307,749, forward strand.
TCCTTCCCTGGCGAGCTGCCTCTTTTTGCCATTCGAAGTACTACCTTTGCCTTCCCTCTTTCTATAACATACACAGGCTCCCTCCTTTCAAATCACTAAGAAAAAATCAATGCCAATCAAATCAAAGCCCTATCTAAGTAAAGCTTCATCTGTTATTTTTTCGACCCTAGGGGAGTTTACTCGACCCATTCCCCAGTGTCCCACACTACTCAAGTAAGTGTGCAACTCCATATGAGGACCTCCTTCCCTTCTGTCCACTCTCCATTCACACGGTTCTCAAAGCAGAGGAGGAAGGGTGGGTAAAAGGGGTTTAAATTCTTGATAATTTATAATAAGAAGAAAAAGATGCATTTTATTTATCCAAATTTTTTCTATGAAATTTTTTATAGAAGTTTTCTTTAAACTTAAGGATGAAAAAAATTGATTTTCCCGCGCTTATGACCGTCCCTCATTGGTTGTCTGCTGATTCCATTATCAAGAAGTGTATCCACGACTTCTTGTACCAATTTTTTCTGACACATTACTTATTCTCCTGATGTAGATCTACTTGTTGTTAATAGATCAATAAGAGTATTGTTTGGATAGATAACTCTTCTATAGAGTTCATTAATATTTGAACTCATTAGTTTACCCCCATCTATCTGAATGATCGGTCTCAACTCGGGAGGAAGAACTGGCAATAGACATAACACCATCCATTCTAGTTCTATATTTATTCGAATAAAATGATTAGCTAATTTTACACATCTGTATGACACAAGAAAGAGAGATAGATATTCCCATGGTAGGAATAGGACAATTGCACTAAAAAAGAGAGCTAGGGATTTGATAAAGCTAAGGAAGTAACCCTGTTTCCAATAGTTCAAAGATTAAAATCTTTGTAATATTCTGAACCATTCATGAACATCACGGCAAATAGAATTAAAACATTTATAGCTCCCACATAAATAAGGAGTTGCGCGGGTTAAGTCCCGCACTGTTGAGTTTGGAACCTGACACCAAGGTACCCTCACTTGAGTATGCAAACTCAGTGGCTTCGGTCTCTTGATCAACCCTTTCATTAAGTGATGTTCTAGCCTCTTTTCATGTACACTGGCTAACAACATTGAATGAAAGTTTTCTCATGGAGTATCCCACTTCAAACTTTTTGATTCCTCAAATAGTCTCCTCTATAAAGGCATTCCAGCTTCAGAGGCAGGTGAGCCGGGTCAGGAAGGAGTTTGATTGCTGGGATGGGATCGGATCCTATTAGACTCCACCACAAAAAAGAATCATAGGGTTGGATAGGCAGTAGAGATAGGAGTTCCTATCTATAGGGCGAGCTTTTCAAGATAGAGATGCACTACTCCATCTAGAAAGGGCTTTCCCTCGAAGGCTAAGAGGGAGTAAAAAAATCAATAGAAAAAATCCCTTCCCGGTTGATGGGACTCTACGTTTGGGTCTTACTCCATCTCAAACTTGGATTCGGAAGAGTGCCCTTTTTCTACAGATCAATCATAATAAACAATACAAGAAAATAAATTATCCTACCGGCGAGAAAGGAGCATGGAATAAAATATATCAATAAAGTTTAAGAATCTCAAATTTATTTATTCTAAAATTTTTACTTATCCTCATATATGATTACTGGTCAAACCAAAACAAAATACTTTTTCTTGCTAGGTGAACTTTACTGACAATTACTTGTTTTGTTAAAAGAGTCCAAATATTCTGGTCTTAGATTAGGGATTAGTTTCAATATTTTTTTTGAATATGAATTATGAATTAAAAAAAAAAGGATAGGCTCATTTCAGTAAAAAAAGAAATGAGAATTTTTCCATAAGTAATAGAAAAAAAATGAGCGTGAGAGCTAAATGAATCGAAAGATTCATGTTTGGTTCGGGAAGGGATCATGGAAGTTTTGCAATGAATGGAAAGATAACCTACGCAAAATAGAAGAAAATCTCGGAAAGATAAAAGAAAGAATCTATTCTTCTTCCGTAAAATTCTGAACCTAATCTTTTCAAAAAATCTCATACAGTAATTTTGTGTTTACGAGCTAAAGTTTTAATACAAGAAAGTCGAAGTATATATTTTTACTCGATACAAACTCTTTTTTTTTTTTAAGATCCACTATAATAATGAGAAATATTTTTGCATATACGTGCAAATCAGTCGATAATATCAAAATCCGATCAAATTCAATTTTTCTCATTCTATCTCAGAGTATCCATTCATTCGAAACTGATCTGCTTCTATTTTCACTTTTGGTAAGCAGGCTCGAGCTTTTTCTAGTTGTTCCAACACTTAAAGGTAGGGCATTTCTCATTTTTATAGAAACTTCTGTACTAAAAATAATGGTATCTCCAGTTATAGCCCCTCTGGGATGTAAAATATATCTCTTCTCACCATAAAATGCCATTCTAGAAATACTATTGGCTTGGCTTCAGGGGGAACTTCAAAGTGAAGCAATTGGCTTCATTGCAGATAACTAAATAACTGGACTTTGAAGCCCGGTCTTTCCTTCTTGCCCAACGGTGTATTAGAGCTATATGTGAGAAAATGAAAAATTCCCACCAACAGATACAGTTGGATGCTTATATAAGGGAGAAGGCTGGACTCCATTCTAAAATAATGTTGTCTACGATGATATGCATGCCTTTAGATTGAAGTCAATGCAAAATAAGTGGCTTTATCTACATCGAGGGTCATCTTGGTGAAAGGCGTGATGCTATCGTTTATAAGGAATCACCTAGTTTAACCTCTATCCAAAGCTTTTAACGCTCTCCCGGCCTGACTTATAGGTCTCTTCTTCTCCCAAATGGTCATTTTATGATCATGATACTTGAAAGCCTTAAGTGAGCTCCCGCTAGGCTAGGTTAGGTGTAGCAACTTGATGACATGGAAGGAAGTTTTCATTCGGTGGAATGGAAGCGGAATGATTGGGTTACACGAAGCTAACCCAACGGCCTAGCAACCCATTGCTCCACTTCCTTCAGCCTATTTGCAGCTTTCATTCTGCAAGCATCCTTACCAACCTTGGGGTAGTTAAATGGGTAATGGTGATTTAGTTCATCATACGGATTGCTCTGGTCAAAGTAGCAGATGACCGCCGAAACTCGTGTCAACCTATAGGATTTTTCATTTTTTATTTCTTCTCTAGTAGAATGCAAAAGATTACCTTTTGATTTACCATAAGCAAAAGAAGAGTTAGTAGTCGATTATCAAATGGAATATTCAAGTATCAAATTTAGTTTATTATATATTGTTTCCTATCTAAACTTATTAGTTTCTTCATTATTTGTAACAGTTCTTTACTTGGGCAGTTGGAATATTTCTATTCCGTATATTCGTTCATGAGATTTTTGAAATAAATAAAATAGGTGGAGTTTTTGTAACAACAATTGGTATCTTTATTACATTGGTTAAAAGTTATTTATTCTTGTTCATTCCTATTTCAACAAGATGGACTTTACCTAAACTAAGAATGGACCAACTTTTAAATCTTGGGTGGAAATTTCTTTTACCTGTTTCTCTTGGTAATTTATTATTAACAACCTCTTTCCAACTACTTTCTCTATAGAAAGAATAATAAAAGAATATTTTTTCTATATTCATGATTTGTCTTCAAACAAGAGAAAAAAAACCAACATAAAATTATTCATAAATATTTACGATATCTTTCCCATGGTAACTGGGTTCATGAATTATGGGCAAAAAACCATAAGACATGCAAGGTACATTGGTTAAAGTTTTATGGTGATCGAATGCAGATTGAAATAAAATTCCCTTATATAATAGAGAAGAGGCTTGCTTGTTTTCTGGCAAATATGAGTTGCGGCTAGTTGAGTTTTCCTTACTTTCGTACATAACCTTACGCAAGGGGTAGCTCAACTGCTTAGAATTATTTGGTTAGAGCAAAGAACTGAAATTATATCAGTGGTTTGAATCCCATCAATCTTTCTAAACTAAATTGCTTATAGAAAGAAGAGACTCCTTGCCTTTTTGATGAGTGTGATTCTTTTTCTTCCATCCTTTTTTATCTTGGTTCTTGACCAATGGAAGACATGAGCCTAAAAGTGGTTTTCTTCTCCTATGATATTTCTAGTAATAGTGAGCTTTCGGTGTCTTACTGGCTTTTTAACCTATAAAAAATATGATAAAATATGCAGGTCATTCCCTTAAACATAAATGAAAATGAAAGGGTTCTTATGCAAGCATAAATATTCTATATGAGTAAATAAATTATTTAAAAATTAATCGAGATTGTGGCGGATATCTTTGAATAGGAAAAAGAGTGGATCTGCAAGGTCCCAAATGAATCGTCTTATTAAAAAAATCTTATTCTTTTGAAGATCTATCTTGTATTTGGTACTGCATGGTTTCACTCTGCAAGAACTCCAAATCATTCTCTTGAAGCTCATCCTCTTCATCATAAATGATTTGCTTCCCCTGAAATGACCTGGCCCTATAGGGAAATCCCAACTCATTGGGCCTTTCAATACAATCAAATAGAAAACCCCAAGGGCGCCATATTCTAGGAGCCCAAACTATGTGATTGAATAAATCCTCCTCATTTCCTCTAGGTAGGTACCTCTTGGATGTAGGACTTTGTTCTAACAGCTGCTACACGTGAGATCCTAATCGTCTTCTTCCCAGTGTTGTTACCTGCTGTTGGGGGAAAGAAGGAAAGATTCAAACCAGGACCATATAAGGTCAAACTCTGGGCAGGCTGTCGAGTTTTGCCAATGCTATGCTTTCATAATATTGAACCTTTTTTGTGAAACCGAGTTCCAAAGCACTAGTGAATGGGCTTTCATTCTCGAGATTGCCTCATCTATGTACTCGGTGCCTCCCCCGATTTCTTGAAGATGCACACGCGATATGATAAAGGGCCCAAGGGAGGAACTAATGAAAAGCCAGGGTAGAGCCTCAGAGCCGGCCCAAGCAGTTCCTTCCCCCTATCGCCTTCACTAGGTCGGCCTCTTTCCTCTCAGAAAGAGCAAGGTTGTTTCCTATAGAAAGAAAAGAGGTCGTTCAGTCGAGATTAGGTTTTATTTTCCTAATGATTTATTCAAAAGACGGAGATTCAATCAGCTGGTATATAACAAGCTGCACATTCATCTCGGTGCACTATGCTTTATTGCTTCTTCCCACCCTCCACCCATGGAATCAAATTCATTTGCAATTGTTGTCTCTCGCCTTTCTTTGTTGGACAAAACCAACAGGCAATTTTTGACAAGTCTTTCTTCATTTTTAGAGCAAGAAGCAGAGATGAACAACCGAGGCAAAGTGGTTTATGATTGAATCTTAGAGGCATTCTTATCATTTGGTAGATCCAAGTCCAGCCGAATTCGAGCTAGAGGTTATTTTTCTTCTTTTTCTTCTTTTGATTCTCTCTTCTTTTTGTCTTTCCATGATGCCTAGGGGGAGGAAGAAAAGGAAAATGTGTATCCCCTCATCTTCTTCCTCTTATGGTTCTTTCCCAGAAAGTAGGAATGACAAAAATGATGAGGATAAAGAGAAAGAACTGAAGAAACCGAATAAGCAGGTATTGGTACCGGGTACAAGAAGACCGGGAAAGCGACGGGAGCCTAGATTGATGCTATATCTTGATGTCTCAAAATCTGACAAACTTTAAATACGACCAGCCCTACCTTTTTCTTTATGACAAACCATCGATGGTTCTTTACACCAACAGTTGGCCTCTAATTTTTATAGATGGCTTTTTGCCTCTAATGAAAAGCCAGGGTAGAGCCTCGGAGCCGGCCCAAGCGGTTCCTTCCCCCTATCGCCTTCACTAGGTCGGCCTCTTTCCTCTCAGAAAGAGCAAGGTTGTTTCCTATAGAAAGAAAAGAGGTCGTTCAGTCGAGATTAGGTTTTATTTGCCTAATGATTTATTCAAAAGACGGAGATTCAATCAACTGGTATATAACAAGTTGCACATTCATCTCGGTGCACTATGCTTTATTGCTTCTTCCCACCCTCCACCCATGGAATCAAATTCATTTGCAATTGTTGTCTCTCGCCTTTCTTTGTTGGACAAAAACAACAGGCAATTTTTGACAAGTCTTTCTTCATTTTTAGAGCAAGAAGCAGAGATGAACAACCGAGGCAAAGTGGTTTATGATTGAATCTTAGAGGCATTCTTATCATTTGGTAGATCCAAGTCCAGCTGAATTCGAGCTAGAGGTTATTTTTCTTCTTTTTCTTCTTTTGATTCTCTCTTCTTTTTGTCTTTCCATGATGCCTAGGGGGAGGAAGAAAAGGAAAATGTGTATCCCCTCATCTTCTTCCTCTTATGGTTCTTTCCCAGAAAGTAGGAATGACAAAAATGATGAGGATAAAGAGAAAGAACTTAAGAAACCGAATAAGCAGGTATTGGTACCGGGTACGAGAAGAGCTGGAAAGCGACGGGAGCCTAGATTGATGCTATATCTTGATGTCTCAAAATCTGACAAACTTTAAATACGGCCAGCCCTACCTTTTTCTTTATGACAAACCATCGATGGTTCTTTACACCAACAGTTCGCCTCTAATTTTTATAGATGGATGGGGTAAGGTATTAATATATCTAACACATAATCTAAATGTGAAAATTGTTCCTAAAAAAAAGAAATATTGAATGAATCGATCATAATTTATGAGATTTTACTATCTCTGACCTTTCTAAAGAAGATACTAATCTTAGAGAAAGTGGAATTTCCGTAATAACTGCTTTATATAAACTTGTTTATTCATCCTTACAAAATTTAAATTTCTTTAATTCGTTCCCTAAAAAAGGTCCTAAGAGAATTCTTTTCACCTGTTGTAGTTGCTTTCGATGTCGGTCTAGTGCTAATCTAATTCCTAGCGGAGTTAATATATATTTATTTAAGCCTAGGTAATCTCCTTATGAAGCCAACCTGTTATAATTCCAGCCATCCAGAATGAGAGTTTATAGCCATTGATCCATGCATTTCTATGAATTGATCAGATAGGAAGGGTTGTTGTCTAAAATATATTTCTAAGTAATTGTCCCATAGATCCTATATCTATCTATATGAAGAATAAATTATGTAAAGAAGGGAATTATTATTTGTACAAATGCCTTTATGGTCACAACTGTATCCATGGCTCGCATACAATACCATTCAAGATATTTGAGCCATTGATACATCCAACCGGTTAACCATTCCTGACTGTATAAATGATAGTTGAGTATGATTTTGAATATATTAGGTAATTATCTTGGGGATAGGTATTTACTTAAAGATCTAGAGATGATATCTTGAGCTATTGGATTGGGCATTATTTAATTGACATGAGAATAGAGGATTAAGCTTTGCCCCGTCATATTCTCCTTGCTTGAGACAGAAGTGGATGAATTTTATGATACTTAGATATCTAAGATTTAAGAAGAGAGCTTAATTGAATTAATTAATTAGACCCATTAGAAAAACTCCAATGAAACCTAATCTTACTGTTTATTTATTGATTTTAGAATTCAATTCAAAGTAATTAGTTTAATTTGGTAATTAAATTATTGACATTTGGTAATTTTTGAATAATAGTTGAACTAAATTTAGATTATTCAAAGAACACATTTCTTGTGGAGACGGTACTCATATTCTTTATTTACTATGTATTACGATACAGTGTACTTGCGGTATTTTTTATAGTAACCTTCTCATATTATATAATATATATTAATATTTTATTATAAATTAACTGTTATATGTCAGAAATGTGTTGATATATTATTAGTGTATGAGAGTTAGTGTTGAGTGTTGAAATGTTCAACCACTAAGAAATGTGTTCCAAAAAAAAATATTAATATATAATATTTTAAAAATTTTCACCTGTAACATTTACAATGTCTTTTTTTTATTAAAATAGAAATACAAGTGTAGTAATTTAAATATAATAAAAAAATCTTCATGATTTATCAAACAAGAATTCTTACAAAATAAATTATAAAATTACATTATCCTAAAAACTCATCTTTTGTATAACATTTTGAGATATTGTTATAAATTATTATTTAAAATTTATAATAACTAAAATGTATTATTATTAATATTTTTGTTAAAATTAAATTATAATAATTTAGGTTTTGTATTTATATGATTATAATAATTTTTACTTTTTTTTTTATTTTAATATTGTGAAGTGGAGTCATTTTTAATTTTAAGTACTAGCTTTAATAGCATTATATATATAAATCAAATATAAAATGACAGTAGCTATTTGACCAAGCGGTGAAGCCGTGAATTAATATTGTTCCCTTGGTCATGTGTTCCGTATCTTTGTAAAAAAAGGTCTTCTAACTGTAAAATTGAAAAAAAAAAAAAAATAGCACCATATTTTTGAAAATTATTTTAGTTTTTAGGTTATTTTTGTAAAAATCCCATAGAAAATTAGGTTTCTGCAACAACAGAAAATCATAAAAAGCAATTTTTTATTTCATCAATTTATTTTCCAAAATACAAATATTTTATAGCATAAAAAATAAAAACAAAAAATCATAAATAGAAATAATATCAACCAGTCCCCTAATTTTTTAATTTATTATTTTTTATTGGTTTAGCTCTGTTTCAAAATTCAAATTTTCTATTAAATTTTCTAAGTATTTAGCTAAATTAAATTTTATTTTGTTAATTTTCATCTTTCAAAATTATCATCAATAAAATTTAATTTTTTTAATAAAAATAAATAGAATAATTTTAAAATAATTTAATTTCTTTAATAAAATTTGATATAAATAATTCAAAATGATTCTTTTTATAAGAATAAAGCGATTGAAAAATAATTACCTTTTATTTTATTTTTTTTAGTTATTCTAAACAAAGCTATCTAGTAGATTTTTTATTTTTTTAAAAAATAAATTATATAACTTTAAAATTTATTTTAAATATATAAATTTTATCATATTAATAAAACTGGATTAAATTAAAATTTTTATTATCGAACAGTACTGATAGCCCGGTGTTGTTCTTGGCCCCGCAAACTAACTGGATATAAGTAGTAGCAAAGCTGTTGTGCTCTAATTAACACTACTACAAAGCGACACTCGCAAGTATACGGGATAATTGTAGCAACGGTGATCTTCCCAAGGTCGTCTCACAAGAAAAAAAATTATTTTGTAATAGTTTGATTTAATCAAAATAAATAAAATTGAGTGTGTGTTGTTGAATTGGTAAATTGTAATTAAAATTTGAAAGTAAAAACGAGTAATAATTGTGTAAGATTAATTCAATTCTAGGAATGATGCCTAGGGTTGTAGATCAATTTAATTAAATCTTGATTCTCAAATTATCCATTAATATAACCTTGTATTTTAATTTGTTCATTGAGTTTCATTAGTAATTACCAATTCATTAGTTTTCACATTCATGAATTTACAACAATCAATTATTTTGAAATTGCAAATTAAATAAACTCTAGAACTTATATTTCTAATTCATTATTAGGGTGGTTGATTACATAGTTCCGATATCGAATTTCACCTCTTGATCTATCGTTCAATATTAAGTGATTAATATGTGGTCAATCTATCAAACTAACTTTAAGTCTAATGCAATCAACCAATAACAAGTTATACTAATGGAATTATCAAATCAAGTCATTTAATAAAATCTACTACAACTCAAGACATAAGTAAATTAGCTCATCATCAATTTAAAACAAATATCCATCTCAATATTCATCAAATTAAAAGAGAGGAAATGAAAAATCCCTTGTAGACACCAAGAGTTGAACTTTTTGTCTTCCTCCTAGCTTCCACCTTGATGTATGATGAGCAACTTGCAAGCCCTCTTCAATCAATGGCTCTCTTCTTAAAAGATAGAATGATAACTCTCTCAAGCAACTCCAATCAAGCTTTCTTCAAACTCTAATCTTCTAAGGAGCTTGCTCACTCAATTTAATCCCCAAACTTAATTAAGTCTTGTCTACGAAAGAAATGAAAGATAAATGGAAATGAAGATGAAGAGAGAATGACGTCTCCCCCCCATCCCCCCCCCCCCCAAAAAAAAAAAAAAAACAAGAACTAAAAACTAAGAAGTAGATAGCTCTCAAACAAGAAAAACGTGTATGTATTTCCATCCCCCTCCACTTCCATTTCTTTTCAATTTTTTAAGACACCAAGCATGTCTTGCCAACTCACAAACCACTATTTATCTCTCTCTTTTTCTTTGTTTAATATTTCTTCCCATAAATCTATCCACCTTTTACTTATTTTTAATATTTCTTTTTAAAAAGAAAGAGTCTTTTGTTCCCCATTTGTCCCTCACTTCGTGTAAAATAATTCAAAGGGACCATATGAGACACGGTCAAGTTATGAGTGACTTGGCCGTGTCACTCATTTTCTTATGGACACGGGCAAGTCATTTGGTCGTGTCCATGGCTACTTCTAACACTTCTTTCTTCTTCAGGTGGGACACAGTTAAGGCCCTAGCCATGTTATGTGACACGGCCAGTGGCTTGGCCGTGTCTTCTGCTTGTGTTCACCTCTGCCATTTGCTTTGCCTTATTTATTCTTTGGTTTCATCAAGTGGGACACGACCAATGGCTTGGTTGTGTCTCTTGCCAGTGTCTCCCTCTACCCAATTTTTCTGAAGGACACGGCCAAGCCAAGTTGCCTCAGCTCGTGTCCTACCTCTTCCTTGCCTTTGATGAGTGACACGGCCATGCTAAGTGGTATCTTGGTCGTGTCTCTTGTTTTTCCACAAATTTTGATCCATCGCTCCATTGTTTTGCACTTTAACCTAAATCAAATACTTCAAACAATCTTTAAACACAAATTAAAAGAAAAATTAACTAAAAACCAATAAAATTACCCTAAAAATATAAACATAAATGATTGAAACAAATATCCCATACTTAATTCTTTGTTTGTCCCCAAGCAAAGTTAAAATTAAAACAAACTAAATAAGAAAATTTAGTCAAGTTCAAGAGTTATAAGAATATATCAAGGCTTCCAATTTCTTAAATCTGCAATCAATATCAAACCAAACAAAACCAATACTCATGTAATTTAGTGGTTCTCCATGCATAACCAATGTTGTCACTCCCTCACCAACTCTTTGAAGTGTTTAATAAGGTAGTGTTTACACTCATAACATTCAATGAAAGATTATTACCATAAGTTTTCTTATCGATCAAACTTTTACCACTAAATTCCAATCAATCATCAATCATAAGGTCTTTCATTTAGTTGTAATGGGGCTAAGGTAAGGGCATGATATTTGGGAGAGTGAGTTTATCCACTAAGTTCAAGAGTACTTCAAGAGTGAAGTAAGCAACGTAGTACGACCAACAATCCCAACGTACCTCCCAATCACTTAGCAGTAGACATTAAAGAACTTTTTAGGAACTCCACTTATTAAATCTGCATAAATTATTCCCAAACTCATTTCAATCCTTCCAACAAGAACAACATTTTTTTTGTTTTTTACAATTTTTTGATTTATTATTAATTTTTTTAGTAAATTATGTTTGCAACTAAAGAACACAATGATTTTCAATCTTAAACCCACTAAATTTAACCCCCAAACTTATTTAACACAACACTCAATCAATAACGCTCTTCAAATTTTCTTGACTTAATGAAAGGGTAAAAGACAAAATAGAATGGTTCAAAGCTAGTATTGTTTTGAAAAAGAAAGAAAAGGAGAAATGAAATAGGCTCAAGATTGGCTAACTAAGGTTGAATATAAGGTTGGTCTTTTTAAGCTAAAATGGGTTCACCTAATTGTCTTAATCATATTGATGTTTAATTGAAATTTTTAAGTAGTCTCAAAATGCATGTCAAAACAAGTTCTAGCAATTCATCAATAAAAAATTCTCTCACACAAAAATAATATTAAGTTGGCTAAGAAATTAATAGGCTTAATTTCTCAAAAGTTTAAAAAGGTAATGCAAGGAATATCCACCAAATCAACAATAAGCACCAATTTTATCCAATTCTCCAATTGGATATAAAATAACAAAAAATATAAAGTTTTAATAACAAACAACGGTAACTAAAAATAGCAACTAAAATATTCAACAACTGAAAATAAGAAAAATGAGAAGTGTTCTCAAAAGGCAGAAGCTGATATGATCTATAGTGATGGAGGATATGACGATGATGCTACTGAAGGCTGGAGGCTAAGAATCTTAGCAAGGTTGCTATTGATTTGTTCCAACTGGTGAAGGACTTCAGCATGATTACAATCTACCTTGCTTTTCAATGCTTCAATCCTACTAATAATTTCCTGATTTTTCAGAGCCGGAGCATCTTCATCCAAACTGAGTGAATCTGAGTAGGACTCCTCATCAACTCGAGGCCTCTTTTGCCCATCCCCTGGTGTAACTTGCTCATCTAAAGCCATCACATAAGCCCCTTCCCTTTTTGTAACCATGTGCATCTTCTCAAGGGTAGCAATATCTAATGAATCACTTCTGAAAATTCTAGTCATATGGCAAGTGCTCGGGTCAAAACCATCAACAAATGTCATAGCTAAGGTGGTCACCAATCCACCTATACAAATTGTGCCCCTTTTTCTATTTGCTACGCTATAAAAAACATCGGCTAACCAATAGCCGGTACTCATGAGTATAACATTGCTATTATAATCTAAGAAAAATAGCTTTCTTAGTTCCACCACACCCGTACTTTTTTGCAGTGCAAAGAACCCATATGACATAAACCTATGTAAATATCTCAAGACAGGATTTATCAATTTCGTTGCCTTGGCCAATTTGGCCACATACATTCCACCCGAGCTTATTGCTCCCCTTGCAAATTATTGTCTAAAACCTTTAGGCACACATTTTTTCCCTTCTTGAAGGAAACCAAAAATAGCATTCAATTGTTCAATATCATGAACAGATGATTTGTCAAGCAATTTAAAGCTAAACATAGTGCAAATCTTCTTTTCATCTCTTTCAACCTTAAGAGAGGTTAGAAATTTCATGGTAAGTTCTTGGAATTGCAAAGGTTTAAGGGAAACTAATTTCTCTCATCCAAGGTTTTGAACATATCTAGTAAAATTTTCTCTAATTTGGAGAGTATCAAGGGATTCTTCGCTTACATACCTCATTGGAAAGAAACCCCTTGCTAGAAGAGCCAATCTCTTTAAAGATGATGATGATGAAGGTTGCCTCCTCTTGTGCTGGGACACCATTTTTATTCTAGGAATCTTGATTCTTTGGTGAAAAGTGAAGCTTTGATGGATTTTATTGATTTTTTATTAGAAATTTGGAAGATTTAATGGGTTTAATTGAGTTTTTGGTTAAGAATAATGGAAGATTTGGTGAAATTTTGAGGTTTTTAGGGATGGGAATGGAGGTTTTAGAGAGAGAGAGACGAGAGAAAGAAGAAAGGAAAATGGCAGCTTGGGTTTTGAAAATGGACCAGATCGAGTAAATTTGGATTTTAAAAAGGGGTGACACGGCCAACCTGGGAATAGCTTGGCCGTGTTTGATTCTTTTGGAGGGACTGTGAACTGGAATTTTTGCCCCTACTCCCGGTGGAATGGTTCTTGCGACTTCGGCATTGTTTAGGCCTAGGCCTTAGAGAACATGGACCTAAGTCCGGAGAAAATGGAGTCGCCACCCGGACGGGCCGGGAAAAAGAAAGGGGTGGATAACTTGATTCCTAAGGAATCCCCAACCCCCTAATGGGTTTGAAAAGTTGGGTACATGTGGGGAAGGTGAGAAATGGCCTAGCACCCCCACAACGTCCGATTCATTAGAACTGGCCTCCTTTACAGGTCTTAATATTATAAAATTCTTAAATATAATAATATTATCCATATTACACACAATAATTAAAATAAAGCATCGAGATATTGAAAATCAAAACAATGTCCAAGCAAAACAAATAAATGGACACCCATCCGAAGATAGAAACATGCCCTTACATAATCCATGCCTAAATAGGACACCCACCGAAAGGTAGAAATATGTCCTTTACATTGGCTCTAAAATAGAAAAGCAATTTAAATTACATGATATTTAACTAATGAGGTACCCATCAAGTGGAAACGTACCTCTTACAACATTTGAAAATCTAAATAAATCGAATAAAAGTAAATAATCATCATATAAAGGGCCTTTTAAGATAAAGATCGAGCCAATTCATAGTTATTGGATGAACTACGAAGGACGGGTTCATAGAGACACGGCCCAACAGTATGCTCGAGGATTTTTGTTATATTTGCTTAGGTCGACCATCTTAGGCAGCACTGAATCCTCCATCCATTTGTCAGTGTTGCAGGCCCTTTCTTATTTTAGGATGGTACCATCTTCTGGCTGGGGTGAAGTTGGTCTCGCCTGTCTTTACCATGGTCTTGATAAACTTTGCTGAAATAAAAAGTCTTTTGTCGGCTTGATGGTGGTTGTCGAGGTACTCTTCTTCCACCAATGTCATTTCCACTCTTTTCGTGCATGAATGTGATCTTTATTATTGTTGTTGTAGGCATGGGCATATGAACACAACCTCGTGAGGGTACCCGGTATTTTTCGAGAGAGAATCGGGTATCCGAGATTAAATTTTTGGTTGTCCGATCGTGTGAACATTCTCGGCTCTTGCCATGTGCATACTCACCGCTTTGTGTTGAGCCGCTTAACCTGGGACTAGGTAAAATAACATTAGTATGCTTTAAATTTTATGTGAAAGTTTACTTACCTTATGTTATTTTGCAGGTGAATTTGGCCTTGTGGAACCCAGAAGAGCGGACAAACTGGTCTCCCTTCATGAAGGCAGCACTATCTTTGCAACATTCTTACCGAGTCATCGCTGGCCCAGTGTCTAGTGGCTGGTTTCTCGGAAAGAGAGTTTATGAGTGCTTTCTCGGTCCAGAGCAGCGAAGGATTCTGATGCCTTGCTCAGAATACACTTTAAATATTATGTTAATGTCGGAGGATGCATGGTGATCGGCTCTATACGGTTATGGTATTGAAGCATTTCTCTATCCGCCGAGTGCATCTTATGCCCACTTTATTCTAAGAAAGCTCTTGAACTTTGATGTATCTCCTATTGGCGTATAGGAGATTCCCAAAAAAATGAGGGTAGAGATGAAGAGGAACATCAAAGAGATGCAGGAGAGTTTGTTCCACATCTCGGGGCTAGTACTTCTCAGGTATAACTTTACCATTTGTTCCTTGCAACTGCTTCTTTCTTTTTTGATTCTTTAATGATTGTTGCAGGTTGTTGGCTCATTTGATCACGAGGCCGGACCTTCTTTTACTGCCCCTTCGTTTGCTCATTCTAGCCCGCCAGATATGCCATCTCATTCGCATGGCATTGATATGAATTACCTGGTGAGTTCTCTTATTTCATGGTAATTTATGCTATATGTATGCATGATTATGTATGCTCTTACCTTTTTTCTATCTAGCTCACAGCGGATGCTTGAAGAACAAAATAGGAAACTTCAAGAAGAGTTGACTGCAAGTCGCCAGCAGGCTTCTTATTTTGAAAATTTATATCATCAATCCGAACAAAATTTTCGAGACTTTCAATTTCAGGGGATGAGGGATCCTAACGCTTCTTCATCAAGAGGCCCCCAGACTGATGACCATGAGATCCTTTCGTCTACTTCTGATGAGGATCGTGACAGATTGGAACTTCAAGGTAATAGGGATTTGGTGCTCCCATTTCGGATGATCTCGAGACGAGTAATTTGCCCCCTCCTCCAACAGGCGACGACTTTTTCAGGGCTTTATTTGATGACTTAACACCACCTTCTTAGTGATGTATAAATATTGTATCAAAAATATTGTACAATAAGCATAATAATTACAATATATAATTTCCATCTTCAGTGTAACTCTTTCTTTTCTTCTTCTTCTTTTTTTTTATCATCATCATTTCCTTGCCCAATGCGTCCTTCGAGGTTCAACATACCTCCCTTAACTTGAAAGCTTTGTATGAAAAAAATATTTTTTTTTATCATTTTTATCATTTTTATTTTGAAATCAAATGTTGGCTTTGCCAAATCAATGTCAATGTACCTTAGGACTTGATTTTTCCAAATTATCATATCTATAACATGACAACCCTAGTTACCATACTAAACTCGGGAATCATTTCTATTTATGCAAGAATTGTTGCACTTCAGATAGGTACATACACATTACCTGGCCAAAGATCTCTTTTGAGTTTAAATATTATCTATCTCATATGCATGCTTATCCAAACTATCTCCACTAATAGACTCTACCTACCAAAAGAGATCAACAGGTCTTTGATAGGCTTGAAATGGGGTTTATAAGGGACATGGGTTAAATGAAGGCCATTTGTAATTGGAGCCAGTGTGATACAATGGACAAACCTTCACAATACAAATTTCTTGTTTGAACTTTAGGCAGCTGGGCGCAATCTTGCTAGGCTCAAAATTTCTTCTATTTTCTTGGCATTAATCTGGATCTTGATTAGGACAGTCTTTGCCCTTGCGAAAAGTTTGGTACCCAAATTCATTTATTTTCTTCTTCTCCCTTTTCTTTCTTTTTATTTTTCTTACTCTTTCCTTTCTTTAAGCATTTTATCATTTTGTCCTTCTTCCTTGTAGGACTGTCAAGTACATAACTTTCTCAAGAACTGGATGGTTTTCCTTCTTTTTCTCCAAATTTGATTGAATCTTTGGTTGAGTTGGACTAATTCAAGTCAAAATGTCATTATAAACCAAATGGAAGCCTTTTGCTGTTTTAGGTAAAAGAGAACTCAGTTTGCTTTCTGAACCACCTTTTTAGGTTTTATTTTCCTTCTCTTTTTTTTCTTGTTATTTTTTTTTTATTTTGTTTTCTTCTTTTCTTCTTTTCTTTTCTTTTTTTTTCTTTCTTTTTTTTTCTTTCTTTCTTTCCTTTTTTGGTTCTAACTCAAACAGAGTTGTCTTGTTTGTACCAACTTGGGTTTCTTATAATGGATGAGTGGAGTGACATAAATCTTCTTTAACAGGGATAAATCATTTGTTACTCTAATGTTATGAAGATATTATAAGAAAACTCAAAGGGACAACTAGGGATTGATATTTAATAGGGTGGATACTAGTTGTTGGCTAACCAAACAATACCTAGATCATCTCTCCCTTAAATAAGTAGAGTTCAATTCTGCCTCAAAAGTTTGCCTAAGTATGTTCTAAGATTGACTAGGACCTAGATAAAGGTAATTACGCAGGAGCCCTCTCTAAGTAAGCATACACAACTCAATGCTATAGAGCAATTCCCTCACCTAGTAAAGTCATTCGAGTCATGATGCCTAGATATATTAATTCATGAATCATCAAGCTAGATTCCTCATTGGTTGAGCACCAAAATGAACAAAGACCAACAAAAATTTTGATAAAAGTAATTTATTCAAACAACTTTAAATTTGAAAAAAATAATAGTTCCAATTAAATATTAAAGAAAGTAAAATTGAAAAACAACATTCAAGCTAAGGAAAGTTTGTTGAGTTAAGCTTCTTTTCTCTTCACATCTTCAATATTTCCATCTTGAAAAGAAGATCAGACAAAATCTTCTTCCAATCCTTTTCCCACCATGAAGGTTGCCGGCGGAGGTACTCTATTGAACTTGGGTAATGGATTGTCTTTGGTGTTCGGCTCGTTGGGCTCAGGAAGCTTTCCACTATCAATTAAATTTTAGATCTCATGTCTCAACCTCACACATCTATCTGTGTCATGCCCTTACATTTGATGAAATTGACAAAATACTTGAGTGTCACAATTAGGTGGGAGAGGGTTAGGCAAAGGGCGAGGATTTAAGGGTTGTAACAATCCCTTTCTTTGAAGCTTATTAAGAACCCAAGACATTGGTTTGCCTAATTCTGAAAACTGCCTTCTTGTTCTTTGGTTAGTAGTATTAACACTGACTTCTTTTTGTGTACTTTGATTTCCAGACTGGTAGTTCCCTTTCTCATTCCTTTTTATTGAAAAGCGATTCTTCTCCCTTTCCCATTCTTCAATTTGCAAACCCGCTTGGAGAAGGTCTTTGAAATCACGGATGAGTGTATGAGACATCCTTTCACGAAGACTAGGCAACACTTCTCTCACAATCATCCTTATTTGATCGGATTCATCAGGCCTCTTCTTGAGCAAAGCGGCCTTGTTTCTCCATCTCTTCACATAATCTACAAAATTCTCATTCGACCTTTGCCTAATGGACTCTACTTCCATTAAGATAACTTCCATCTCGACATTATATCCATATTGTTGGATGAAGGCTTTGTAAAGCAGATCCCAACTCTTTTGTGTTCCATCATCTAAGGTATTAAACCAATTTTGGACAACAGGATCCAATGAGAGCATAAAGTACCTTAGAGTTTGAGCTTTAGTAGCTCGAGCAGACTGCATGGCAATGATATACTGCTTCACATGGAGATGAGGATTTCCGGTTTTGTCAAACTTCGCAAAATATGGCATCTTGAACTTGTACGGGACTTCTTCATCTTGCTCAAATAATTTGTCAACTTCGGATATTTCTTCAGTTTTTAGTTTCTTCTCAAATTTCTTTTCTAAGTTCGCAATCATCTTTTCAACATTAGAAGTTTCAGTCTTCTCCATAGTTGATCTTTCAACAATCTTCGGTTCTTTTTTCTTCTCTTGAGCATCTTGGTAGTATTGAGTCCAATCATCATCATCATCAATGATCACTTTTTCATCATCAAAAACCACTTCACCAACTTTAGTCTTCCCTTTGTCCCTTGGCTTTTTAGTGCTAGCAGATGCTTCAGCATGATTTTCTAAAATTGCAGTCAATTGATTCTTCATGGTCTCAGCTAGGGCCTCTTTTATTTCTTCCATCTTGGCATTGAGGGCATCATCCACCATTCTTTGAATTTGTTCGGGATCCATTATTTTTGGTGAGCAAGTGATTGAGTCGTTGCTAGATACTTCATCTCCGGCGTAGGTTGGATTATCGTAAGCTTTTGAACTGTCGTAATCCAGGGCTGTGAGCCAGAGGGGATCAATGATATGAGATGCAAATGTATGTATGTATGCATGTATGTACAAACAACAACAAACAAGGACAAATAGGACATTCCTTCCAACTTTATAACAACCACACACGAATGGCGAATCTCTTTTCCTAGGTATATGGTTAACAAAATACCAACATGGGGCATCTTATTTTCGAGTAATTCTCTCGGACGTTTCAACCAATAGTTATATTTTTGAAAATGAAAATCAACTTATGATAATTCCCATTAATTAGGTTTTAATCCATTTAACCAACTAATGTAGCTTTTATGCTATATTGGATTAAAACAAAATTAAGAGGTTTATTATAAATAGATTTCTCACTTGAAAAAGGTAACTGATGATTCATGCCAAAAAAAAGCCCATGATTAATTACTCTTAGTATAAACTAGGCTCACAATTGATTTTTGGTATTTCGTAATTGATCTAAATAATTTGCAAGCTCTTTGTAAGAAAAGGTTGGATAAAAATAATTTTATTTCTAAGCCTATTGTAAAAAGATTTTAGAAAAAATATATTTTGGGCTTTGCATTTGGGCCATGAGCAAAAGAATTTTTGATTTATTTTTAGAAAAATTTTATGTCCAAAGACCATTTTGAAAACGTTAAGAAAATAGCTTTGGTCTTTTGGATTTAGAGAAAAGTTTATTTTGAGCTTACAATGTACTTAGGTCATATTAGAAAAAGATTAAACCAAATAAGCCATGATTTAAGCCAAGATAAATTAACCATAGTCAAACAACATGCATTTGGGGTAAAACCTAAAGAAAGTAACTAGGCCAATTACATGAGCTTTAGTCTTTGGGTTAAAAGGCTTAGGTTCCCATAGTAAGTATATATCAAATGGTACGAGACTATAAGTGGTTGTGCCATGCTCAATCTCCATACCTTGAGTGAAAGTATGGTATCCCTTACATAATACAACACGGGTAATACGAACGTCCTAACTCACGCACACGATGCAATCTAATATGATGCAATGGATAATATCCTTATAAGAAAGAATAGAATAATATAAAATCCAATGGAATCAACTTCTCTTATACCCAGTGGAGTAGCCACTGTGAGCAGGGATTTTTGCCCCCACTACCAGTGGAATGATTCTTGCGACTTCGGCACTGTTTAGGCTCGGGGCCTTAGAGAACACGGACCTAAGTCCGAAGAAAATGGAGTCGCCACCCGGACGGGCCGGGAAAAAGAAATGGGTGGATGACTCGATTCCTAAGGAATCCTCAACCCCCTAATGGGTTTAGAAAGTTGGGTACGTGTGGGGAAGGTGAGAAATGGCCCAGCACCCCCACAACACCCGGTTCATTGGAACCGGCCTCCTTTATAGGTCTTAATATTATAAAATTCTTAAATATAACAATATTATCCATATTACACATAATAATTAAAATAAAGCATCGATATATTGAAAATCAAAATAATGTCCCAGCATAACAAATAAATGGACACCCATCCGAAGATAGAAATATGCCCTTACATAATCCATGCCTAAATAGGACACCCACCGAAAGGTAAAAATATGTCCTTTACATTGGCTCTAAAATAGAAAAGCAATTTAAATTACATGATATTTAACTAATGAGGTACCCACCAAGTGGAAACATACCTCTTACAACATTTGGAAATCTAAATAAATCGATAAAAGTAAATAACCATTCATCATAAATCAATCATTCATTGAAGATATTAAACATCAATAGAAAGTAAACATTCATCCATGATAAATTAAATAAATCAAGCATTGGAATTAAAGCATATAAAATAAATCAAAGCGTAATTAAATATAAAATTGAATAAAACAAATAAAGATTCAAATTAGGGCTACTATTTCTATTTAAGATTCTTTATTTAATGTGTTTAGGGTTTTGAAATTTATGAGTTTAAGCTACCGTGAGTTTTAAAGGAATTGAAATGGATTAAAGTTTTATAATTTAAGAGGTTGATAAAATTATTTGATTAACCAAATTAGTGTTTGAGAAGTGAAATCATGAAACTAGGGTTTGCACATTTTAAAATATTGGATTTATGATTATTAGCTACTAAATTATGGTTTTTAGGCTTACTGTGTTTGAATTTTAATATTTATGTTTATAAGGTTTTAAGGTTTAAAGGATTAGGGTTTAGAAAAATTAGGGTTTAAGGTTTTAAAGGAGTTAGGGTTTAAGAAAACTTTAGGGTTTAGGTTAGCTAGTTTAGGGTTTACTGTTTTGGGTTTTGAAGTTGAATTAGGATTTTAGAATTTTAGAATTAGGGTTTCGGAGAATGCATTAGATTTTAGAATTTGAAAAATAATTGATAATTTTACGAAACTTTATGAAAACAAACAAAACGATTTAAGGTTTATAGAAACAAAAAAGATATTTTTTTTAGGGTTTTTGGAAAGAAGAGGATTCAACTTAGGGTTTTGGAAAATTGAAAGGCATATTAGGGTTTTAGAATTTTATAAGAAGCAAAAACAACTATTTTAAAATTTTTGAAAAACAAAGAGACGAATTAAGGTTTTTAAGCTTTAGAAAAGGTAAATTAAGGTTCTAGGGTTTTTGGATTTTGAAGAAACAGAAACAACAATTTTTGATCTTGAGTGATGAAGCTACTGTAAATTAATGAAACAAATAAAGAAATTTATACCTTCGTTTGTTGGTTCCACCAAAAATCACTTCTTGGATGAACAAGAACAAAGACAAGCTTTGCTGCCTTTGATGGATTGAATTGCTTGTTTGCTCTCTTAAAAGTCCGATCGATTTCACTGCCAGAAGGAATTCTTCAAATCCGATTCCCTTTCAAAGTTTTCCTTCTCAATTTCGGTCTAAAATTTCCTACAAATTTCGGTCCCAAATTTTACCCCCTCCCCCTTTCTGTGTTGTTTTAGTCCTTATTTATAGAAGATTTTTATGAATAATTTTAATTATTCACGGAATCTAACATTAATTAAGAAAAAAAACCGAAACCTAATTGTATTTGATTTCGAAAAAATTTGCGTCGAAAAAATTTTGTTGGTGAAAAAAAACTGCTACGAAAAATTGCGCTGGCAAAAAAAACTGCTACGGAAAAATTGCACTAGCGAAAAAGCTGTCGTAGCTGGCTGCAGGCTGCGGGGCAAAAATTGGCTTGCGGGCCATTTCGCCGCAACCCTTTTCAGCGATGAAATTTTTCTTCGCCTATTTTTCGTCGCGGATTTTTATTTTTATTTATTTGTTTATTATTATTATTTTTTATTTTTATTAATTATAAAAATTAAATACTAAAGCAAATATTATTTAATTAAGATAACAAAAATTATTTTGACTAATTAAAATATATTGGACAACACAAAAATATTTTGGACTAATTAAAATATATTGGACCGGACCGGGTCAAAAATTAAGGGTCTACAGTTTGCCCCCTGCTTGAATGATCTGAGACTTTAGTGAAAGAGAGTGAAAAGTAATAAGACTTAATTTTTGAGATGGTTGATGTTTTGGGTTCTGGACCCGGTTCGAGTTCTGGACTCAAGGATAATTTTAGGTTCTGAACCTAAGGGTAATTTTAGGTTTTGGACCTAAGAAAAATTTGGGTTCTGGAGCCGAGCTAAGTTCTGGACTTAGAAAAGATTCTAGGTTCTTGACCTAAGGATAATTTGGATTCTAGACCCGAGCTAAGTTCTGGACTTAGAATGGATTCTAGGTTCTGGACCTAAGGATAATTTGGGTTCTAGACCCGAGCTAAGTTTTGGATTTAGAAGAGATTCTAGGTTCTGGACCTAAAGATAATTTGGGTTCTGGACCCAAGCTAAGTTCTGGACTTAGAAAAGATTCTAGGTTCTGGACCTAAGGGTAATTTGGATTCTGGATCCGAGCTAAGTTCTGGACTTAAAAAAGATTCTAAGTTCTGGACTTAAAAAAGATTCTAAGTTCTGGACTTAAAAAAGATTCTAAGTTCTGGACCTAAGGATAATTTGGGTTCTGGACCTGAGTTAAGTTCTGGATTTAAAAAAGATTCTAGGTTCTGGACCTAAGGGTAATTTGGGTTTTGGACCCGAGCTAAGTTCTGAACTTAAAAAAGATTCTAGGTTCTGGACCTAAGGATAATTTGGGTTCTGGACTCGAGCTAAGTTCTGGACTTAGAAAAAGATTCTAGGTTCTGGACCTAAGGGTAATTTGGGTTTTGGACCCGAGCTAAGTTCTAGACTTAGAAAAGATTTTAGGTTCTGGACCTAAGGGTAATTTGGGTTCTGGACCCGAGCTAAGTTCTGGACTTAGAAAAGATTCTAGGTTCTGGACCTAAGGGTAATTTGAGTTCTGGACTCGAGCTAATAAAGATTTAATTATCTGCAAAAAATAATTTTTTGATTTCAAAAAGTTTGAATAATTTTTATGCACCTGTCTTCTCCTTTGCCCCTTGTGTGTAAAAATATTTATACACACGCAAGCATTTGAATGATTAAAATGAATAATTGAATTTACTGTTTATTTACTGTGTAGTCACTGTTCAATAGTAAAGTAAGGGTCTATAGGAACACATCCAGTGGCTTGGTCATGTCCCTTGGGTGTGTCCACCACTATCAAGTCTCGGCAAGGGAAAGAAATGGGGACACAGGCTGGGCGGCTTGGTTGTGCCTGGGTGACACGTCCAAGCCTTCTGGCCGTGTCCATGCCTGGATTTTCTGGGCTCGCTTGACACGGCCAGTGGCTTGGTCGTGTTAAGTGGCCGTGTCATTCACTGCCATTTTTGCCTTTACGATTTTTTTTGTGTCACCCAAGTCTAATACATGCAATTTTTCTTCCTGGCTTCACCCTGAAACTCCATCAAAAACAAAAACAGATCAAAGCACCCATTCTATTCTCTTAAAACCAAAAATAAAATTTAAAATGCAAAACACAAAAAAATTAACTATGAAAAGAAATACAAACTGATGGGTTTTCTCTTATTGAGGGCTTATTTAATGTTGTTTAGCTGGACATTGTTGCATCATGTGTCGATAAACACCAAACATTCAACAGTTTTTGCAACATCGATTTCTTCAAAGCAGGGCTTCATCCTTTGTCCATTTACTTTAAATGTCTTATTGGTTTTCAAATTGAATAACTCAACAACCCCATATGGGAATGTTTGAATTACTTGAAATGGTCCGCTCCAACGGGACTTCAATTTTCCTGGAATAATCGTATTCTAGAATTGAATAGGTGGACTTTCATTGCCGGTTCGAAAGTCCTTTGAAGGATCATTCTGTCATGCATAGCTTTTATCTTTTTCTTATAGATCCTTGAACTCTAAGCTCATCGAGCTCAGAAATTTGTAACATTCTTTGCTCCCTTGCTCTTTCTAAGTCCATATTTGTAGTCTTTATTGCCCAATAAGCCTTGTGCTCCAATTCCACCGGTAGGTGGCAAGCCTTGCCAAAGACCAACCTATATGGACTCATTCCTAATGGTATTTCGAAAGCAGTCTTATAAGCTCATAATGGAGTTACCACTTTGTGTCAGATGCCCATTTTGGACATCAACTTCTCGAATCATTTGTTGCAAAAATGGCTTCCTCCATCACTCAAAATTGCCTTTGGGGTTCCGAACCTGCTCAAAATATTCTCCTTCAAAATTTTCAAAACAACATTAGCATCATTAGTCCTAGTGGGGATAGCCTCCACCCACTCAGACACATAATCCACTGTAAGAAGAATATATTCAAAACTAAAGGAATTAGGAAATGGCCCTATAACATCTATTTCCCATACATTAAAAATTCTAGCCACAATATAAATAGGTTGCCAAAGACCAACCTATATGGACCCATTCCCAATGGTGTTTCGAAAGCAGTCCTATAAGCCCATAATGCTTCTGGGAGTCGAATTGACCAATCCTTTCTCGTTGTGCTCACCATCTTTTCTAAGATCCCCTTAATTTGCTTGTTGGAGATCTCGGCTTATTTGGATGTTTGGGGGTGTTATGGAGTTGCCACTTTGTGTTGGATGCCCATCTTGGATATCAACTTCTCGAATCATTTGTTGCAAAAATGGCTTCCTTCATCACTCACTATTGCCTTTTGGGTTTCGAACCTGCTCAAAATATTCTCCTTCAAAAATTAGCATCATTAGTCCTAGTGGGGATCGCCTCCACCCACTTAGATACATAATACACTGCAAGAAGAGTATATTCAAAACTAAAGGACTTGGGAAATGGCCCCATGAAGTCTATTTCCCATACATAAAAAATTTCAACCACAATAATAATATTGAGAGGCATTTCATTCCTTTTACTAATGTTCCCTACTCTTTGGCATTTATCACATCTTGTACATAAATTATAAGCATCCTTAAAAAGAGTAGGCCAATATAAACCGCTTTGAAGAACTTTTTTGGCAGTCTTCTTTCCTCCAAAATGCCCTCTACAATACATGTTGTGGCAAAATTGCAGCACTTATTTTTATTCTTCCTCTGGCACACATCTTCTTATGATTTCATCCCTGCAAATTCTATACAAATATGGCTCATTCCAAAAATAGTAGTTACATATATGCAGGAACCTCTTCTTTGCCTGAAAATTTAAATCCTTTCTCACAACACCACAAGAATGATAGTTAGCAATATTTGCATACCAAGGTGCTTGAGTTAAAGCAAACATTCATCCAAAAATTTTTCAAAAGCATTTTCACAAGCAATTTCTGCATCATTACCATGAGAGTTCCTAGAAAGATGATCGGCTATAGCATTCTCACTTCCCTTTTGATCTTTGATTTCAATATTGAATTCTTGCAACATCAACACCTACCTAATGAGCCTAGGTTTAGCTTGTGGTTTGGTCAATAGATATTACAAGGCTTTGGTCAATAGATATTACAAGGCCGTATGGTCCGAAAATACTATGACTTTAGAACCTATCAAGTAAGATCTAAATTTTTCCAGTGCAAATACCACAACTAACATTTCTCTTTCAGTAGTTGTGTAATTCACTTATGCATCATTTAAAGATAAACTTGCATAATAAATTACACACATCAATTTGTTCGCTCTTTGGCCCAAAATAGCTCCAATGGCATAATTCGAAGCATCACACATGATTTCAAATGGAAAATCCCAATTTGGGGCAACAATTATAGGGGTAGAAGTTAATTTTTCTTTCAAAATTTCAAAAGCTTCTAAGCACTTGTCATAAAAACTAAATGGGACATCTTTTCCTAGCAAATGACACAAAGGACGTGAAATTTTTAAAAAATCTTTTATAAACCTCCTATAAAATTCAGCATGTCCCAAAAAACTTCTAATCCCCTAACAGATGTGGGTGGAGGTAGATTCATGATTAATTCAACCTTAGCCTTGTCTACCTCAATCCCTTTGTAGGAAACAACATGACCCAAAATAATCCCATGATCAACCATAAAGTGACTATTTTCCCAACTCAAGGTAAGATTACATTCAATACATCTTTCAAGTACGAGAGTTAACTTTTGCAAATAATCATCAAAAGAATTACAAAAAATAGAGAAATCATCCATTAATACCTCAATGCATTTGTCCAACATATCGGAAAAAATCGAAAGCATACATCTTTGAAATGTACCCGGTGCATTGCAAAGTCTGAATGACATCCTCCGAAAGGTAAATGTCCCAAAGGGACAAGTAAAAGTTATCTTTGGTTGATTTTTTTGTGCTATTGGGACTTGGTAGTAACCTGAAAGACAATTAAAAAATAGTAAAAAGCGTGTCTAAATAACCTATTAAGCATTTGACCAATAAATGGTAAATGAAAGTGATCTTTCTTGGTAACATTATTTAATTTCCTATAATCTATGCACATTTGCCGCCCGGTTTGTGTTTGTGTAAGTACCAACTCTCCTTTCTCATTCTGGACCACAGTCAAACCTGCTTTCTTTGTCACGATATGTACGGGACTAACCCAGTTACTATCAGTAATGGGGTAGATTACCCCTTCATCAAGTAATTTTAGAATCTTTTTTTTACTACTTTGCTCATATTAGAGTTAAGCCTCCTTTGAGTCTCTCTCACTGGTTTAGCCCCTTCCTCTAAAACTATCTTATGCATGCACATAGAGGGGTTAATACCCTTGATATCACTCAATCCCCAACCAATAGTTCTCTTAAATTTTTTCAACATTCTCATAAGTTTATCTTCCTCCTCGCTACTAAGAGTAGCAGAAATTATCACTGGTTGTGAGTTATTCTCCCCAAGAAAAACATGCTTTAAGTGCTTTGGAAGTTCTTTAAGTTCAACCCCTTTGCTTGAATCTCCTCATTTGAACCCTCAACTTCTTCCTCCAAATTTAGAGCTCTTTCTAACTTATCTTCACCACTCTCCTGCAAGAAAACTTCTTCAACAACATTATCAGTAAAATCAATGAAAGAGCAGTCCTCATACAAAGCAGTAGTGAAAATAGGGAAAGTGTTAAAAATTAAAAATTCTACAGTTTGACCTAAAACAATCATGTCAATTTTCCATTTTTAACATCAATTAATGTGTTAGTTATGGTCATAAAAGGTCTCCCTAATAAAATTATATGTTCAGAATCTTTAGGAATTTCCTCTCCTATATCTAAGATAATGAAATTAATGGGTACAATCAAACCACCTACCTTAACTAGAACATCTTCTACGATTCCCTTAGGGTATCTAAGTGTTGCAAAACTATTTTAGTTGGTTTGAGTTTCCCTAGCTCTAATTTCAAGTAAACAGAGTATGAAATCAAATTAATACTTGCTCCTAAATCACACATACTAATAGTTTCTTTCCCATTCCCCATAGAGATGCTAACTATAAAGCTTCTAGGATCCTTTAGTTTTGGAGGTAACCTGTGTTGTAAAACAATACTTGTTATTTCTGAGACTATCACCTTCTCATTCAAATCATACTTTTTCTTTTTTGTGTTAAGCTCCTTAAAGAAAGAGGAGGTGTTAAATTTGGCATAAGATGACATGTTTTTAATCACCTCAAGTAAGGAGAGGTTAATACTTACCTTTGAGAGCATATTATAAATTTCAAAAAAAAAATTATCGTGCTTCTCATTTTTTAACCTGCTTGGAAAAGGAATTGACAGTCTATACGAATTTGGGGATATGTGCAGCTTTGGTACAAATGATGTCTCCTCACTATCTTCCTTCGGCTCACTTGGTTGAGCTATGCCTTCTTGTATTTCCTCACCATTCTCTTGCATTATGCCTGCATCCAAAGAATCATCAATTGTATTATCACCGATTTATTATCAAGTACCTTACCACTTCTTAAAACTGTGATTGCTTTGGCTTGCTTTGGTTGGCTTGAAAATTTTTCTTTTTGATTAGCTTGTAGTTGATTAGCCAATTAACCCACTTGAGTTTCTACCTTCTTAAGTGAGGCTTCCAAAGAGTCGAATCATTTGTTGTTCACCTTTTGATTTTGAGTGCTTATTTGAATGAAAGAATTCAAAATGCCTTCAAGTTAAGGTTTCTTGACTTGCTCATGATTTGAACTTTTCCCTTGAAATTGGGGTCCCCTTTGATAAGGTTGGAGTGAATGTTGAGGTGGAACTTGTTGTTAGTACTTCCATGAAAAATTAGGGTGATTTCTCCAATCGGGGTTATAAGAATTTGAGTACGGGTTATTCCTTCCCCTTTGTTGAAACCCTTCAAAAGCAAAAGCTTGCTCTTGCCCTTCTTGGAATTGTTCAAAGTTTGAAGGATATACATTTGCATTGTGGTCTACCACATCACATGATTCTTGGCTTGGCACCGGCAAGTTTTTTCCAGCATTCAACAATTTAACTTGCCTTGTCAACTCGACAATTTGCCTTGCCATTTCTCAGTTTGCATTCAGCTCATATACTCTTCTTCTCCTTTCTCCAATACTCTTTTGTTGAGAATTTGCTCCCAACATTTCAAATAATGCAACCATTTCAGTAGTTGTTTTCTCACCCATTGCCCCTCCTGCAGCATTATCCACTATATTTTGACATTGTTGAGTTAGCCCATCATAGAAGAACTGATTAAGAAATTGTTATGGATAATAATGATGAGGGCATTGAAAAAATAAAGATTTGAAATGATCCCATGCCTCATGAAATGGTTCTCCATCAAATTGGGTGAAAGTTGCAATACTCCCCCTAAGCTCCTTTGTCTTTTGGTGTGAATAAAATTTTCCCATGAATTTGTTATACACTTCGGTCCAAGTGGTCAAGGAGTTTTTCGGTAAGGTCATCAACCACGCTTTTGCCCTATCTTTCAAACTATATGGGAAATATCTCATTTTGAATTCATCCTCTGTTAATGCTTGCAAGGGGAAAGTATGCAATATTGTGTAAAAATCTCGAATGAAGTTGAGAGGATCTTCATTCGGTAATCCATAAAAGGATGGCAACATACTATAATGAGTGTTTTTGAGTTCATAATTTCTTGTTGCGTTGCTCAACCGGATACATGATGTGGTTACTCCAATGATTGGTTGGATAAACTCTTTCATAGGTGGCTCCTCTACGTCACCCATTTCTACTTTCATGTTCTCCTCAAATTGCTCATCGGTTTCTTCTCCTTCTTATCCCAAAAGATCTACTCCTTCGGTTCTTAGGAGTCTATGAATATCGTCTATATATGAAACAAGTTCATTTTCTTGAGACCTTCATCCTTGCATAAATCACCTAGGCAATTCAAAAAAGAACACTTTAAACAATTAAAAAATTAAGGTAAAAGAATCAAACTACTAACAAAAACTGCCTTCCCCGGCAGTGGCGCCAAAAACTTGTTATACTCTAATTAACACTACTAAAAAGTGACACTCGCAAGTATACGAGGTAATTATAGCAACGGTGATCGCCCCAAGGTCATCTCACAAGGAAGGAATTATTTTGTAATAGTTTGATTTAAACAAAATAAATAAAATTGAGTGTGTGTTGTTGAATTGGTTAATTGTAATTAAAATTTGAAAGTAAAAATGAATAGTAGTTGTGTAAGATTAATTCAATTCTAGAAAGGGTGCCTGGGGTTGTAGATCAATTTAATTAAATTTTGATTCTCAAATTATTCATTAATATAACCTTGTATTTTAATTTGTTCTTTGAGTTTAATTAGTAATTACCAATTCATTAGTTTTCACATTCATGAATTAACAACATCCAATTATTTTGAAATTGCAAATTAAATAAACCCTAGAACTTATATTTCTAATTCATTCTTAGGGTGGTTGATTACATAGTTTCGATATCGAATTTCACCTCTCGGTCCATCATTCAATATTAAGTGATTAATAGGTAGCCAATCTATCAAACTAACTTTAAGTCCAATATAATCAACCATTAACAAGGTCTACTAATGGAATTGTCAAATCAAGTATTTAATCAAATCTACTACAACCCAAGGCATGAGTAAATTAGCTCATCATCAATTTAAAATAAATATCCATCTCAATATTCATGAAATCAAAATTATACATTGTAATATTAATGTTCATAATAAAACAACAACAATCTAGAAATGAATTAAAATAGGAAATATGAAAAACCCCTTGTAGACGCTAAGAGTTAAACTACTTGTCTTCCTCCTAGCTTCCACCTTGATGTATGATGAGCAACTTCCAAGCCCTCTTTAATCAATGGCCTCTTCTTGAAAGATGGAATAGTAACTCTCTCAAGCTTACAACTCCAATCAAGCTTTCTTCAAACCCTAATTTTCTAAGGAGCTTGCTCACTCAATTTAATCCCTAAACTTAATTAAGTCTAGTCTACGGAAGAAATAAAAGATGAATGAAAATGAAGATGAACAGAGAATGATGTCCCCCCCCACCCAAAAAAAAAAACAAGAACCAAAAACTAAGAAGTAGATAGCTCTCAAACAAGCCAAATGTGTATGTATTTCCATCCCCCTCCACTTCCAATTCTTTTCATTTTTTTAAGACATTAAGCATATCTTGCCAACTCACACACCACTATTTGTCTCCCTCTTTTTCTTTGTTTAATATTTCTTCCCATAAATTCATCCACCTTTTACTCATTTTTAATATTTCTTTTTAAAAAGAAAGAGTCTTTTGTTCCCCATTTGTTCCTCACTTCGTACAAAATAATTCAAAGGGGTCATATGAGACACGGTCAAGTCATGAGTGACATGGCCATGTCACTCATTTTCTAATGGACACGGCCAAGTCATTTGGTCGAGTCCATGGCTGCTTCTGACACTTCTTTCTTCTTCAAGTGGGACATGGACAGTAGCTTGGTCGTGTCTTATGCTTGTGTTCACCTCTACCATTTGCTTTGCCTCCTTTATTCTTTGGTTTCATTAAGTGGGACATGACCAAGGCCTTGGCCGTGTCTTTTGCCAGTGTTTGCCTCTGCCCAATTTTCCTGAAGGACACGGCCAAGCCAAGTTGCCTCAGCTTTTGTCCTACCTCTTCCTTGCCTTTGATAAGTGACACAGCCAAGCTAAGTGGTGTCTTGGTCATGTCTCTTGTTTTTCTATAAACTTTGATCCATCACTCCATTGTTTTGCACTTCAACCTAAATCAAATACTTCAAACAATCTTTAAACACAAATTAAAAAGAAAAATTAACTAAAAACCAATAAAATTACCCTAAAAATATAAACATAAATTATTGAAATAAGAGCCCAATTAAATAGAGAAAGTGATTAACTTGGTTTTCTATGCATAATTAGCATTTAGAGATATTTATTGAAGATTATCAGATATTTCCTTAGAAATAGTGGCTTCATTAAAATAGAACCTTTTTTCATCACTAATCTTTCTATAAATAAGATTGTAAGCCTTAAACTAGATGATGGTCAAATAACAGATGATGCCAATACCATTAAAAGGGCAGTGGTAGATTTCTACACAAGGCTTATTGGAGCAAATGAACATTCTAGAAAACACATTGCAAATAGGGTGATTAGTGATAGAAATTGTATCTCGGAGGAGGAGGCAGTTGCCCTAGTGATCCTTTTTCTAAAAGGGAAATCAAGAATGATGTATGGAGTATAGTAGATGATAAAGCTCATAAGGTGGATGGTTACAATGGTTATTTTTTTAAAGAAAAGCTAGGACATTGTTGGAAAGGAGTTTGTGGACGCAATTCAAGAATTCTTCTACTCAGGTAGATTACTTAAACAAGTAAATGTTACATCTCTAACCATCATCCCAAAAATTGCAAACCCCTCAGGGCTCACTGATTATCGACTAATAGCTTATTGTATCGTTACTTATAAAGTAATAAAAAAAATCCTGGCTCAAAGACTAGGCAGCGTGCTAGGCAACTAAATCAATATATCACAGTTAGCCTTCATACCGGGCAGGAAAATTAGTGGAAATATCCTTCTTGCTCATGAACTAGTTTGAAACTATCATAGAAGGGATGGGAAGCCTCGTTGTGCTTTGAAAATAGACCTCCGTAAGGCATATGACTCGGTGCAATGGGATTTCATTGAAGAAGTTCTTTACAGTTTGAGATTTCCAAGGTAATTAATTGGTTGGATCATGGAATGAATTAGAACCCTTATTATTCAGTCCTTGTGAACGTTAGCCTTGAAGGCTACTCTCCCGGTAAGAAGGGATTAAGACAAGGTGACCCAATGTGCCCTCTCCTTTTTGTTGTAGCAATGGAATACCTGTCTAGGTTGCTAACGTCCAATGTCCCTACAAGTTTCAAGTATCATGTCGGATGCAAAGATTTGAAGATCAATCACTTATGCTTTGCAGATGACCTCTTCATTTTTTTATTATGGCAATATGGAGTTAGTAAGCTTTGTGGCTGAAACTTTGAGGAAATTTGAGGTTGTTTTTGTCCTTCAAATAAATGAATCAAAGAATCAGATTTTCTTTTGTGGTGTGGGGAACGAAACCAAAGATCAAATTCTGAGAATGTTGAATTTTCATGAAGGTACCCTACCTATTAGCTATCTGGGTCTACCCCCTTATCTCTACATGCTTAAAAAAGGAACACTGTGAACCTTTAATAAACAAAATTACTACTAAGATCTCATCCTGGTCATTTAAGTTCTTATCCTATGCAGGACACATACAACTTATAAATGCTGTGTTATAGTGTCTTTATCCTCCCAAAAGTTGTCTTTGCTGAGATTGAAAAGAGAGTTCATAGTCTTTTATGGCCAGGAAGAGTGGAGCAACATTCCAAAAGTTCAGTGGCTTGGAGTGATGTGTGCACCCCAAAAAAGGTGGATTGGGAATCAAAGACCTTATTTCAAGGAACGAGGCAACAGTTGGCAAACTTGTTTGGGATTTGATTTCAATGAAGAATTCACTTTGGGCAACCTTGGTGAATAGGAGAAAATTGAAGAAATTGAGCTTCTGGGGCATAACTAAGCCCCTTGATTCTAGCTGGTCCAAGAGGCATCTGGTAAGACTGAAAGATAAGTTAAAACCCTACTGTGTTTATAAATTAGGGAAGGGTAACCTATCATTTTGGTTTAACCCTTAGTTGAATGGTTTTAGTGTCATGGAGAAGTTTCATATTTTAAATATGGCTGACACTGATGTCCCTAAGCAAACTAAAGTCTGTGATCTTTGGAGGAATAACTAATGGAGACTGCCTGATCCTATAAATGAGATGACAGAGCTAGCTTGGCAAGAAATTAAAAATTATAAGATTTTACATGACTGCAATGATAAAATCTCGTGCTCGTTAACAAAGAATAGATGTTATTCGGTCAAGAGTGCTTGGGAGGCATTGCAAACTAAAAGGACTTCAGTTCCTTGGTTCAAGCTAATTTGGGGACCTGGCTCTATCCCTAAATTCAGTTTTATCAGTTGGTTGGCCATGAAGGGAAGGTTAGCAGTAAATGCTAGACTATATAAATGGGGTATCATTGCAGATGAGAAATGTTATTTTTGCAAAAAAGAACGCAAAACCATTGATCATTTATTTTTTTAGATGCCAATTTTCATCTAATGTGTGGGCTCAAGTGCTAGCTAGGTGTGGATTCAATCGACAAGGCTTACCATGGAGAAGATAAGTTAGTTGGTTCAGTATAAAGATAAAAGGACAAAGCTTGTTAGCTACAATGATGAGACTTGCTTTCTCAGCTGCTGTCTACTAGATTTTGAGAGAAAGAAACCTTTTGGTTTTTCAAAATGCCACTATTGATATAAACAGAGTTCTTCAACAGATCTCATTTGCTACTAAACTAAAATTTGCTTATAGTGGAGAGGATTTGATTTCCATATGGAATATCTGGAATGGTTAAACCTGCAGCTTGGGACATGAATAGACTGAAGGAGCTGCTAAAAAATGTTGACCGACCCCGGTATGTTGGTTTATCTGTGCAAATTATTGTGCCTCTTTTTGCTTAATTCTGATGATGCAAATGAAGCCATGTGTGATTTTGAGGAAAAACTTCACAAGATGTGTGTTTCTAGTGCTTGTTTTATTTGTTTTCTTTTGGTTGCTATCAGATACTCCGCCTAGCCTGCTTGTTTCACTACTAATCCCCTGTATGGCTTAGTGGCTGGAATATTTAGGCTATGGCCATATGGTCCTATTGATTATTTTCTTTGTATAATGTTATTTATTTTGGCAATAAAACTGAATAAATTACCCAAAAAAATATTTTTAAAATCATATCAGATTGGTCGGTCGGACCATATTATTTAAGAATCAAAGATTGGTCTGGTTAAAAAATATTGAAAAAATATATTTTATAAAAAAAATCGATCAGAATTAGCAAAATTGGTTAAATCAAACCAAATGGAGTAAAAAACGGACCGAACTAATTTTAAAATTTTAAATCATTTCTGAATAAAAATTAGAGAAAATTTTAGATTCATTTTGTATATATTTTAGATTTAATATGTGATATTTTGTATTAATTACACTCGTCGTCCCTGAGAAATTCACTTATGACCGTTGTCATCCTCTATTAGGTCATAACCTAGATTAACTGTAAGTACACAGGTTGTAAATAAGTAATAAAATAATGAGTTCAGTATCATCCCATGAGAGAGGTGCATTTTAAGTTCCAAATAATGAAATTATTTATTAATTAGAAAGAAAATATTGAATTTAATTTTAAAGTAAACTAACAAAAACAAAAACTAGGTTTATTAGGTTTTGACTCTTATGTTTTAAAGCTTAAGGCTAGACTACCTTAATTGATTAATTATGAATTTTTTAAGATTTTGATTCAATTTTATTCTTTCTTGATTATTGTTTAGATTCTCCTAAATTATGTTTTAGTCCCTCTTAAGATCTAAAAATAATATTAAATTTAACTCTTACATCTACTCTCATGACCATAAGTAATTAAATCAATTCATTAAGTTTTATAAGAACCTTTTAATCAATCTCCTAAGTATTTATCTTATTTCTAAGTGAAATTTTACTTAAGATTGTTATCTTATTGGAGTAATATTATACTTTTACTCTCGCTCCATCACGTAACATCTGAAATCAAATATTTATTAGTCAGATAAATATTAACATAAATCTCAAATATAACACAATAACAAAATAATAATATAATTGAATCAAGTATAATGAATTAATCCATAGAAGAATCAATATAAGGGTCTAACCCCAATTGAGGCTTTAGTTGCACATGATTGAAATAAAATTAAAAGAGCTAAATAAAATAATTGAAGAAATGTTAAAACTAAGAAAATAAGAAAGATCAAACTTGTAAGAAAATAAGAAAGATCAAACTTGTGAAGTCTTTGGATTGAATAGAACTCTTGATATCGAATATCTTTTTGGACCAAGCCTTCTTCTCTCTTCAAATTAAGAATTCTTAAGTAATAACAGAAAATTGCAAAGAAATTTTATATGTTAATTGAGAAAGAGGCTTTGGTAAATATAAGGGCTTAGCAGGTCTTCTATTCTGAATAGGAGAATATGTGGAGAAGATTTGGAAACTTTCACTTGAATAGAAGATCAATTTGACAAGGATTTGCTTAAAAATCGCATTTCCAGCAACCTAAAGAACTCCACGGTCATAGCCTTTAGACCCCACGGCTGTGCTTAATTGCATATAAGTTGTCTCGCGAAAATTTCTTCTAGGAAATGACCAAATAAACCCCAAAGATGTGGCATTGAGGCTCCACAACATGGACTTGGATGATTTTCTAGATTTGTCGATCCCTCTTCTTCTCTTATGGGGCAGTAGGTAGATGGACTCCATGGTCGTATCTTTTGGATGCCACCACCGTGGACTTGATTCTCCTTTTGGATTCCTAACTTTCTCTTTTTCTTTTCTTGGGCAAGCTCGGGTTTAAGTCCATGGGTATGGGAATGATTTATCTTCTGCCCTTTTCCCCTTTTGCTTCTAATTTTGGCTTAAATGCAGCCAAAACTCGTATTTTGTAAATTCATCTTGATTGAATATTTATTCTACCTCATCAAAGAAAACTTATCAAATTCAATTTGAAGTAATCAAAATAGAGTTAGAATAATCATAAATTATAAACAAAATATGGTTTCAACAATTTCCCAAAGTTATTTTGTTACTTATCCTCAAGCAACAAGAATAAAATATTTCACAACAGACCTCATCATATGTCATGTATTCTCAGTATTTTGATATATAAAAATTTTAATAGTTAAAATTTCAAAATTCAAATGTAAACTTAGTTCCATAACCATACTTACTTTATTCTCTCCTCCTTTATTCAAGGAATTTAGCCAATCGCAACTAATTGCTATACTTCAGATAGGCAAATATCCACTTGCATTCATTAATAATTTTAATAGAGTTGAAAGAACTCAACTATTCTCATATGTATGTTTAATAAAACTTTCTCCACTAATAGACCTCGCTAACTCAAGAAAAATTAAAAGGTCTTTTTAAACCTTGCAATGTAGTCTAAAAGGGTGAAGGAAAAAGTGACACTTCATAACCTAAGTCTTTTATCTTTGAATATGTTTAAAGTTCTTTGATTGTAATTCTTCTTTATGTTGCTAAAGAGTTCCTTGCTTGGCTTTTTCTTTGATGTGGCTTGTCCTCCTTTATTTTGATACTTTATTTGCTTTTTTATTTTTTATTTATTATATTTCCCCAAACTTGAAACTTGATAAGGTTATATGTAGGAGCTATACTATTCTAATTTACTCTTTATTTTCAATTGAGCATATAATCAACCTCAAAAAGGTAGTTGTTAGGGTTTCTTTATTCTAAAAAATGCAATCTAAAATATTTCAATTTGGCTCAAATGGAATAACTAGAGAAAATATTTAAATAGGGTGAATATAAGAATTTTACTCGACAAACAATGCTTAAATTATCTTTCTCCTCACTCAACGAGGTTTAATTTTACCTTAAAAGTTCTTTTAAATATGTTCTAGACCTAGACATAAAATAATCAAAAATAAATGATGAAAGACTAGGAGCCCTCTCTAAGTAAGCATATATAGATTAATCACTTTTAACTATATTCAAGAACTCATTTAGTTTTAATTCCATAAAGCATAGTACGTTTCCAAATCTTTAACTTAAATTTTAAAATTTTAACAAAAAAAATGTAAGCATATCTAAAATAAACTAACATCATAGAATTTTATACAAATATTGACCCATCTAAGTACCCAGTTAAACCAGCATAAAAGAAATATTAACATCCATCCATACAATTAAAAATAAGTACTTTTTAGTGAGTAACATCCAAAATAAATAAAAGCATCCCAAATATAAAATAAACATACAAGTCCAAATAAAAATAAGAAGTTCAAAAAAAAAATAAAGATACTTCATTGAAAAGTTGATGACAGCGCCTCCAAACTTAAATCACCAATATCCTCAATGGTAATCAACATCACATGGTAGTGGAGGGTAGTGCAGTCCAAACTTGACATAGAAAGAAGTGATATGGTCAATAAGGCTCATCATCTTGGTAGAGACTATGTGGACTTCCTGCTTGACTCCATCAAATCGTTGCTCCATTTGATCAAATCTTTGTTACTGACCTTAGTATCTGTGGTTCATTCCTTGCTCAAACACATCAAATATGCTAGAAACTGATTCAAAAGAATTAAGGGGAATGGAAGGTCTAGCTCAGTCATATGTAAAGGTAGAGGTGAATATTATTCCTGCTCTTCAGTTTCATCCATATCCCTAAATAAATCTTCCAAATTAATCTCTAAATTAGCACCAGTTGGCCTAGTTAGAACATCTTTCATCCCTTCTTTTCAGCCAACTTCATAGAAAGCACTGTTGCTAAGTTAATGGCAGTTTGTCTAGGAATAGTTATAAGATTATCAAAATGGAGACCTAAATAGCAAGCGATTTTTGTTACCATTCCTCCAATCACAATCTTTCCCTTTGATTGATTAAGAAGACCTTGACATTTCTTGGCAAAAAAGAAACAAAAATTAAAAAACTTTCTTTTCCAATACATAATAGAAAAACTATAGTTAATTGGAATTCATAGCTCTTTGACTATATCCCATATTGGAAATAGTATTGGCAAGTACAATATGGATATACCTATAGCAAGGGTTTGTGAACTTGGAAACTTTTAAGCTTTTACTTTCAAATTTACCAATACCTCTTAAATGAGAGGAGAGAGAAAACTTGAAGTTTTTATAGTGCAAGTATACCACAAGCATGGGGTTGAGTGCCACGGTTTTAGCTTTTGAAATCTTATTTTTTTCCACCATTTAATTCTGAGTCTACAGTAATAAAGATGGGTCCCATGATCGCAGAGTTGAGTTTCCTTCCGCTTCTCTTCTCCTTAAAGTCCATGAGCATGGGAATGATTACGAGTGGCGTGAGAATGATTTGTCTTTTGCTCTTTTTCTCTTTTTACTTCCAATTTTGGCTTAAATGTAGTAAAAACTCATATTTTGTAAATTCATCTTTAAATTGAAGATTTATTCTATCTTATCAAACTTATCAAATTCAATTTGAAATAATAAAAATAGAGTTAGAATAATCATAAATTATGAACAACATATGGTTTCATCATCCTTTATTGTCAATTTGTCACGCCATGATCTCTGAAATTTTCACTTTGTTCTCATCGTTATTCTTTTGTCCATCTACCATCCAAAAGACTAAGGGTAATGTGACGTGGCACCACATCAGCTCTGAAAATGAGTTGACAAATGATGTGGCAAATTGCAAAATTGCCACATCATTTTCAAAGCTGGCAATCAACATGAAAATTAGTAGAAGTGTAGGGATTCAAACCATGTATCTCTAACATTAAAACTAACCATAAAGGCTACAACTTATATTGTATAAATAAAGTTACTTTATTATATTTTAACTATAATGTTCTATAAAATTATAAATTATTAAGTAATTTTTTTAGTATTATAATGTTCTATAAAAGAGGTACATTTGTCATTAGGTTATATCTCAGCTTGTAATTATAAAGTAATTTCATTTAATAATTAAGTAAAATTTATTGATTAGATTAACAAATCTATGTATAAATTATTAAAAATATTTAATTTTTAAAATTATATATTTATAATTTTTTATTTACGAGTAATCTAAATTAATAATTATATCAATAAATTACTAATCATTAAATTTTAGGTTATAAAAATTAATAATTATATTAATAAATTGTTTGGAAATATAATCTATTTTTAAAAAAATTTTAGATTATTGTTAAATTGAAAAAATAAATTTAAAATTGTATAATTTTGAAATTTTGAATCTTTTTAATAATTTATCCATAGATGTTTTAAACAAACTAATAAATTCATTTAATTATTAAATGATATTACTTTGTAATCTTTAATGTTCCTGAATATTATAGTAAAAATATAAATTTAAGTAATTTTATTAACACAAAATGAGATGTAGCTTGGGTGATTAAATATTTGTTTTTTATTGTTAGAAGTGCAAAGTTTGAATCCTTGCACCACCACCAATTTTCATGTTGATTTTTAAGTGAGTTTTAAGAACTGATATGGCATCACATCAGCTTCAAAAATAATGTGGCAAATTATATAATTTGTCACATCATTTGTCAACTCGTTTTCGAAGCTAGAATAGCATCACACCATATGTCACGTCAGTTTTTCATTATTTTTTTAACAGTAGATGGACAAAAGGATAACAATAGGAACAAAGTGAAAATTTCAAAATCTATGGCATGACAAATTGGGGTATTAGTAAATTTCTCAGGAATGTTAACTGTAATTAACCTATGATATTTTTGAATTGATAAAGTATATTTTTATTATTTTAAATTTTCATTTAATATTTTTATTATTTCTATATTTTTATCAATATTTATAAATAAAAAATTCAAAAATATTATAATATTATTAACCTCGAGGCAATATAGGCTAACTAGTTGAACCATAAACCAATCACTAAACCAGTTTGGTATCTAGTCTTGTTTTTAAAAAAATTACATATAATAATTATTGGGGCACCTGTGAGCAGAGATTTTTTCTCTTACTCCCAATGAAATAGTTCTTGTGATTTCGATACTATTAAACTATAAACTTTAGAGAACATGGGCTAAATATAAAGAATTGGACTCGCCACTTAAAAAATTGGAGTCGGCAATTAGACGGGCTAGAAAGAAAATAGAAGGGATGGATGACTCGATTCCTTAGGAATTTTCAACCCTCTACTGGGTTTGAAAAATTGGATACACATAAAAAGATGAAAAATAGCCCAGCACCCCTAATACTTCCAGTTCATTGAAACCGGCCTTCTTTTTCAGGTTTTAATACTATTAAATTTTTAAATCATTATAATTATTATTCATATTATTAATATTATTAAATAAATAAAAATTCATCCATTAAAAAAATAAAAAATACACCACAAATAAAATAGGTACACACGTTTAGTAGAAACAATCTTATATAAGGCCTAAAATCCAACAAACAAATTAAAATAAAATACAATAAACAAATAAGATACTCATAAAGTAAAAATTATATCTTTTACAACTTTCTTAAAACAAAATAGAACATCAACAAAAGTAGAGACATGACCTTTACAACTCCCTTAAATAGAATAGAATAAATGAAATAAACAGATAATCATAATCTTAAAGATATCAAATAAATAATAAAAACAACACATAAACATATGAAATAAATGAAAATGAAAATGAAATAAAATCAATAACATA
This sequence comes from Garcia nutans, assembly GCA_947685225.1. Lineage (NCBI taxonomy): Eukaryota > Viridiplantae > Streptophyta > Magnoliopsida > Malpighiales > Euphorbiaceae > Garcia > Garcia nutans. The sequence continues at coordinate 28,348,676 of CANTUV010000044.1, forward strand.
AATTAGTTTAGAGGAACGATAAATTAATAAATAGAAATGAGGAGGTGAACGACGAATATTAATATCCAAACAACTTCATAACAATTCAAATCCACAAGTAATGAAAGGCAAATAAACATGTGATTACATTTCACTTAAACAAAATTAATTTTAATTTTAATCTAATGAGTCGTTCTAATTTTCATAGTAATACAAAGAGCCGATTTTAGAAAAATAGTATCAAAAAACCATATAAAGAATTATGGCGAACTCACTATATGGAATGGCGAGGTTGCCTAGACCCGGTCAGATCGAACTGCAATTGACAATGTATATAAAAAAGCTTACTTTTTAAAAGAAAAATCACAATTAATTCATTAAATAGACATTTAGAAATAAAAGAAAATTAAGAACTTAACATCAAATTATCAACATTGTCAATTCTTTTAATCTTTGACTTTGACTAGATTAAACTCAAGCTTTGGCTCATGTAGCAGCACATCTTTTTTGCAAGTTTGATCCGAAAGCATGCTCTTCTTCTTTTGAAATTGGCATCCTTCAATAGTTTTCTACTATTGGAGGAAAGGAAAATTCTTTGATTGACTCTCTTGTTTTTTTTTCTTTCTATGTGTTCTCTCCTTTATGTTCTCTCTCCTTGCCTTCTGAAAACTCATTCCCTTCTTATCCTTTCTTATTTCCTTTTTTTATTTCTAACTATCAAAATATTTTTTCTTTTTAAAAACCCGATCCTTTCTTTAAACAAAAAAGACTAACATTTTCATCTAATCCAAAAATTTAATTTCAAAAACTAAAATTTTAGAATTTGATTTTTAAATTTTTATTTTTTTTTTAAACTAACCAGATGCACATAGTGAACTTGCCACATGACATGGTGGCAAGGAAGCCATGGCCCATGGCCCAGCTTGTCCTTTTATCCATTCAATTTCGAGTCCTATGCACTGATTAAGGCTTTTAATTATACCATCAAATAAATAATAAACTAAACCAATTAACCAGTAAATTAATTAATACCAATTGACTAGTAAATTAATTTATAAATTTTATGATCGGGTGTTAAAATTAAGAGTTTATAATTTACTCCTTGCTTAAAGGATCTAAAAATTAGATGGAAGAGAGTGAAAAGCAATACAATGAACTGAATCAAACATCCGGGTGCCTCAGAAAACCTAACAACTCATGCATAAGGTACTTCAATAAAATTAAACCTTTTTGGAATATTTCAACATATCCCATTAGACTGGGTACTTTAAAAAACCCAATAACTCATTTTTTGGTTGCCTCAATAAAACTCGCCCTAATTCAAGATACCTCTACAAATCTCGTTAAATTGGGTACTTCAAAAAAAAAAGCAATAAATCTTTTCCTAGGTAAAACCAAAACCAATTCAGGATACCTCAAAAAATACCATTGTCGAACAAAATTTGAGTTAGCCTATGTTGTCAAGATACTTCAAAAAATCCAATTTAGGCCAAAATGAAATTCCAACAACTATGAAAACACAACAAAAAAACTAATTTAATCATTAGCAATAAAATTTAGCTATTTTTTAATCACCATGATTTGACCTAGGAAATTCTTGTATGATTTGACCTCAAAATTTCATGTATACTCTTTCACCTTGCATGAAAAAAAATATTTTGCAAATGTTAGTCCAATAATATTTTAGACACGCACAAATATTTAGGAATTAAATGCTTTTTGTTGATTAATTTCTAAAAATGACTTTTATAAAGAACATTTCAAAAAAGAATTTGTATTTTTCCACATTCATCCATCTTTAACATTTACAATTTCAATTTCAAAGATTTTTCGATTTTGTAATAAATGCATTTCACTTTTCATTTATGAAAATTGAAAGTGCTCAGAAGTCATTTATTATAATTTGAAACAAAGTCTCAGAAAAGTGAAATTCATTAATTATAAAACAACTAATTTAAACTTTTTCAAAAAAGATGGAATAAATTTATTATGATTTTGAAATAACTTTCAAATATACTCTAGTCAAATTCATGGGAGCTCGACATATTACATAGCAAACTCGCCATGATACATGGCAAGTTTGCCATGTATTATGGCCTCTCTCATCTATAAAACCAATCAAGTTCATTTTCTACTCTCCACTTGACCCTTGACCTTCTGCAACTATATTTTAAGTTCCTTCCACTTGTTTTCAATTTTAGTTATTATGGCGGAGTAATTTTGTCATTTTGCAAGACATGGATAGCGTTCACACGTGAAACTTGAAGATATTGATCTTACGCCCGAGAAAAGAATCCTAATTTTGGCGGGTATGATGATCCCTGAGCTACCAAGGAACAAGAAGATTAAAGAAAGGGATGCTTAATAAAGGCCATGAAGACTATCGAAGTTTATATGAATTAGATATGATGTAACAAAACTACTTTATTATGAGACAGTTGAAGAAGACCCGCGTTACTCTACTTATCCATTGTCAAAAGCATAAAATGGTACAAATAAAAAAATACTCTTGAAGCTAGGACTCAAACAACAAATAAAAAAGGGAACAAAAAAGTTCAAAACAACCATAAAAAGAAAAAAAAAGAAGAAAAAAAAAAGAAGAAAAGGAAAGAAAAATAAGAGACTTGAACTTTTGCAAAAGTAAATATCGTCCTAATCATATTCAATTTTCTACCAAAAAGATGGAAGAAAATTCAAACTTTGTCTTTTTATGAAGCAAGATAATAAGATGCCTTTAAAGGTGGAAATGATACCCAAAGATTCAAGAATGTTTCCAACAATATATTATTTCAAAAGGAAGTTTATAACGTAAAGATTTATCAGTAGTATAACGTCAGCTCTAATTTAATAATGGCATTCACTTAGCCTCTACTCTTATAAACTCCATTTCAAGCCTATTAAAGACTTGTTGATCTCCCTTGGTATGTGGAATCTATTAGTGGAGAATTTTTTAAAAATATGCATATGAAATAGACAAATTTTAAATTTAGTGAAATCTTTTGCCAAGTTATACGTATGTATATATCCGAAGTACAACAGTACTGCTCAAATGGAAATGATTCCAAAATTTAGTACAATAATCAAGGTTGTGATATTAGAGATATGTTAAATTAGAAAATTTGAGTCTTGAAATATATTAATACAGATTTGACAAAGCCAACATGTTATTTAAAATTAAATTTTTTATAAAAAAAATGTGATTTCTTGCGACTTTAGTACTGTTAGGTTCTAAACCTTAGAATATACGAGCCTAAACTCAGAGAAATAAAGATGAGAAATGACTGAGTATCTTCAATGCGCCTAGTTCATTAGAACCAACCTCTTTTTTATGTCTAAATATCATTAAAATTTTAAATTATTGTAATATTACTTATATTATAAGTATTATTAAATAAAAAATAATTCATCCATAAATTAAATAATCCAAAGAAAATAAAATAATAAATAGATATCACGTTTGGTGGAAATATACCCTTACAATGCTTGAAATTCTTAAAATAATAAATAAAATAAATTGCAACGAAATACAATAAGGTATCCACAAAATAAAAATATGCTTTTATATTAATTTCTTTATAATTAAAATAAATAAAAATAAAATAAAATAAACAACAAAAATAATTATCGTAATTATGATAAAGAAATCATGGCAGTCAATAACAAGTACGCATGAAAAGAAAATTTTAACTAAAAAGTAGCAAATATATATATATATATATATATATAAATGAATAATCATAGCAGATATGAATTAACACTAAGCAAACACTAGCATTCGTAACAAAATATTAAAATAAAATGAAACATAAATAAACTAACAGAAATATAAAATAGCAAAATAACACAAAACATATTATGTAAAGCAAATATTACTACAAAGTAAAAATAAAAGAATTCATGTAAAGAACGTTATAATCAAAATATTAGTAAACAATGGAAACAAAAGAAGCAATCTTTCATAAACACAGTAATAGAATTATTCTAATTTCGATTTATCCAATTGACTTTAATTTTTATTAATCATAATTTAAGCACAACTGAACAATAATCAATTTAGTTTTTACCAATTTTTGTACTTTTAATTCTACTTCAATTCATAAGTTAAAAGGCATTAAACACTTTGTCATTACATCGACATAAAATGTGGATTATTGCAATACAAAATATAAACAAATTAATTCTACGAATATATATCACAAAACACATAAATTAATAAACACATATTCACATATCATTTATAAGTTAATTCAGTATCATGCTTGAAATAATTAAAACTAACAGATTTCTAAGAGATAATACTTGTGTTCGTTGCTTCTTCGATTTGGTAAAGATGAGGCTCGATAAACGGAACTGGCACACTCTCTTAACATGGTCCAAAAATATACTCTTAAGGGTTCCCGAGTTTGGTCTTTTTGCACCTTCTATGCCGTTGCTTTTTTGTTTTCTCTCTCTATGTTATTTTTTTAGCACCCTCTGTATTTTTATTTGCTTTTTCCAACTTACTTTGTCTTTCTTTTTTAAAAACTTTATCCCCGATTAATATTAAATAAATAAATTATTATTATTATTATTTATTTTTATCTTTTAGGATGGGCTTTTTTTTTTAGTAGGGGTCTAACATTGAGTTAACACATATCACTATAGTTATAAGAAATTCATTGGGGAAGAATAGGGTTGTTCAATCAGCCTAGTTGCTTGGTTGACCCGATTCAATCCAAATAAGTTAGATTAATTTTAGTTAATCTTTTGAAAATTAAGTTATAGTTCAAGTTATTTTTTAAAATTCTTTGATTTATTGGTCAAATTATGAGTTTGTAGGAAATACACAAACACACATCATTTCATGATAGCATTAATTATTTTAAACCTAACCACTACCCTCAAAACTTTCTCAATCGTGCCTGCCTCTCACTCTCTCTCTCTCTCTCATTTTCTCTCTTCTACACATACTTTTCTCTTGTTCTCTCTTTATCTTTCTTCCTTTCCCTCTATCCTCTCAATCTCACTTTCTTATGTTCTCTCTATCTTTTCCTTTCTGGTTCTCAATCCTACTCTCCTCTTTGCCTCTCCCTCTCTAACTCTTGAACTAACTCTCCTCTTCAATTTTTCGATCTTATGTTTTATATGTGTACGTGTTCTTTTCAATTTTCTACATATTTTTTCATTTATCCACAGATCTCCAGATCTTTTGTTGTGCCTATTTATTTTTTTATTTTTAATTTTCTATTTTTTTTTTATTTTGTGTATATGTGTGTGTTTAATTTCTTTTTCTAACAATTATATAGCATAAATGTGTTATTTTACACAAGAGAATATAGCATAAATGTGTGTTTAATGTTTTTTTGTGTGTGTACGTGTTGTCCAGAGCCGTCTTGGACATTTTAGGGGCTCTGAGCAAAAATTAAAATATGAATCCCTAAAAAACAGGTACTAATATATATAATATTTAATATTATTATCAATATATATATATATATATTGGTTGCCACAATTAAACCGTGTGTATGGTGTCTATATATGTGTAGTAAGTAGACACCGTAAAAACGAGAGTAAAGAGAAAAAAAAAAAAAACAATAGGATGGCAAACTTGAAAATAAAAGAAAGTAGGCTTGGTTTTTTAGGAATTACACCGCGATAAAGAATACTGAATTTGGGGGCTCTTCTAGCTGTATACAAGCAAAATATTTATCTGCAATAAATTTAATCGATATTTATCATTCATTTGAGGGTCCCATATCTTAATGCAAAAAAAAAAAAGATAACACTTGAGGGGGGCCTGAGCAACGGCTCAGGGTGCTCCCCCCTTGAGCCGGCCTTGGTGTTATCATGATTTACACAAGAGAATATTACACTATACACGATTTTAAAAATTGAGTTTGCAAATATACAGACACGCCATATTTTTTTTTCAAATTTACTTTTTAATTATGATTTTTCTTTTTTTCTACTTTTATAATTTTTTTTATTTTTGTTTTTTATTTTATTTTATTTATATTATTCATTTAAAAAATTTAATATATACACAAATAAATATATATACAATATATACATAATATATATAAAAAATATACTCAATAATACAAATTACATATATAACATATCCATAATAAATCTACAATATATCTACATAATGTTTTAGATATTTATTTTATTTTATTTTTTAATTTTTTTATTCTCACAATATCGGCACAATATTCATACAATATTTAATAATTTTTACATAAAATACACACAATTTAAATAATAAAAATATAATATACACAAAATATTTACAACATATCTGCAACATCTATAATATATCTATATGACAAAATTCTGTGTATTTTTTTTTATTTATATGATATGTAAAATTTATTTAATAATAAATTTAATGATGTTTATTATTATATTTTTATTATTATATATTTTTAGTTTTTGAGTATTATTTATTTTTTATAATTAAAATTAAAATTTTATCATTTATAAAAAAAATTATGATTTGTATATGATAAAAATAATTTAAAATATTAATTTTTATTATTTTATTATAATATTTTTATTTAATAATAAAATTTAAAAAAAATAAAAATTAAAGTAAAATATTGGCTGCAGTGAGTGAAGAGATATCTTTTAAAAAAAATTAGGAAAGAATAAGATATTTTTTAAAATTTTACTCTAACTTTTTATAAAAATATAAATATTTTTAATTTTTATAGTATTTTTGAAATAAAAATTATTTTTTAGATAGTTATGTAAATGTCCTTTTACATGAGTGCTTTTTACAAAACTACACTAAAAGTTAAAACCATTTTTAAATTTACGGTATCTAATTTTTTTTTTCAATTTTACGTTAAATACAATATTTAATTCCAAAAAAACGAAAAGTAAAAAAAAAAAAAGGTTAGTTTTGAATCCAATTTTGTATACATGATTAGTGCAAATAGAAGTAGAGTCCACGTACTAAGTAATTAAGTAATTTAAGTGACAAAGCAAACGTGAGTTCATAAAGCGATAGTCCTACTCCAAACATATTTTAGTCAATTTTTTATATGAAATTACATAATTTTAGGTCCCACTCATCCAATATAACTTTTATAAGTAAAAAAATTAATATAATAATATTATTAAAAAATAATGTACAAAATTTATTATGAAATAAAATTATTTAAATCTTAAATAAAATTTAAAATTTTATAAAATAGTTATTATTAGATAAACATATATTAAAATTAATAAATTTAATTAGTTTTTTTAAGAGAATAAAATTATTTTGTAATTTTTATAAAAAATTTATATTTATTTTTTATAAAATAAAATTTTAATATAAATTTAGTTATATATTTTGTAATATGTTACATATACCGACATATAACTAAATATATAATAATTCTATATTTTTATTCTAATTTAACATATATACGTTGGTAATGTTGTTATAAAATTTATATACCAACATATAACTAAATATATATCACATTTATATTTTTTTAAAAAAACTAACCAGTACATGTAGCATATTGTATTCTTTAGTTAAAGTATATGTAACATATACCACCCATATATACCTATAAATAATATTCTTTAGTCAAAATATACGTAATATATACCTGCATATATCCACTTATAACTTTCTTCAATTAAAGTATATGTAACATATACCACCCACATATACCTATAAATAATATTCTTTAGTCAAAATATATGTAATATATACCTGCATATATTTACATATAACTTTCTTTAATTAAGTATATGTAATATATATTTACATATATCCATATATATCATTCTTTAGTTAAAGTATCTATAGTATATGTAACATATACCTATATATTAACATATATCATTCTTTAGTTAAAGTATATATAACATATGCTCATATATACATATAAATATCATTATTTAGTTGAAGTATATGTAATATATACCTATATATCCATATATATAATTTTTTAGTTAAAGTATATAAAATATATACTCATATATACCTATAAATACTATTATTAAATTAAAATATATGTAATATATACCTAAATATATCCACATATATTATTCTTTAATTAAAGTATATATAATATATATTTACATATACCTACAAATAATATTTTTTAGTTAAAGTATATGTAACATATACCAATATATACTTATTATTTTTTCAGATAAATGAAGGTATATGTAATATATACCTATTATTTTCAAGAAAGAATATCAATGTACAACTCTTGTATTTTAATATTTGTAGGTATATGATAACTATATATATATATATATTATTTTTTAAAAAAGAATGTCAAATGCATGCAATTGTAATAGTTTTGTATACGAAGGTATAAGTAGCATATACCTACATATATTTATTATATTAGAAAAAGAATATCAGTATACAATTACTATATCTTATTATATTTATATATATACTAACTATAACTACATATATTTATTGTCTTTTAAAAAAAATATTAATATACAGCTGTAATATCTTAGTATATGAATGTGTATGTAAATATACCTATTATCTTAGGGAAAAAATATTACTATATTGCTATTATATTTTAGTATATATAGGTATATGCTAACTATAATTACATATATCTATTTTTAAAAAAAATAATAATGTCAATAGATATATGGAACATAAATTTATATATATTGTTATTCTTTTAAAATATTCATTTTAAATTGTATATATACATATAAAATATTTTGTTAAACTATTTTAGTTTATTCTTTTACAAATTATATATATATATTTATAAATTTAATATATTTATATAATTTTTTATTTTGTTTAAAAATATTTTTTATTCATGCTAAAATACTTGTGAATTTATAATTTATAAGGGTCATTTATATAAAAAAGTTATTATATTGATTTCTTTTGATAAACAAAAAAGTATAAAATAAAAAAACACAAACAATATAAAGAGAAAAAATAAATAAATTTATTAAATAAAAAACTTAAAACATAATAATAATAATAATAATAATAATAATAATAATAATAATAAATAAGTAATTCAACTCTTCATTGCTATTTTTTTTTTCATGAACTATCTCTATGGGTATTTAAATTCTTAAAGTGAGTACCAACTAAAACTAAAATATTAAATTCAAATACTAAAAGAGAATTGTCTCACAATGACAAATGTAAATAATACAATGAGAACATATATAGTTGAAAGAGAGAAACTATGAAAGAGAGCCAAAATGGTAGCAATATGAAATAACATCGTACACAAAAGATAAAAAAGGATACAAATGAAAAGATGAAAAGTTAAAAATTAAAAAAAAAAAAGTTAGAGCAATAAAAATAAAAATAGAATTTTAAAAATAGTATATGGTGTAATTTCCTCTTTACACAATGTGTTAGCCTGCCAACTTGAGTGGCTTGTGGGCCAAGTTTTGGATATGAAATTCTAAGTATAAAATTACAAAATAATATTTATACTTTTAGAAAAAAAATTTAAATTTTTTAATTTCATTCATCAATAAAATAAAATTTTATTTTATTAAAATACCTTTTCTCTCTCTATTTAAACCTATTTTATTTCAATTTTATTTTTTAAAATTTTACTATTAAATAAATATATTTGAATAAAATAATAAAAAATAATATTTAAATCTTATTTTTAACATATAAAATGTATTTTTTTATAACTAAAAAATTTTTAATTTTAAATAAAAAATAACAGTCGTAAAAATAATATAAAAATAAAATATATTAAAATATATTAATAGAAATTATTAAGTTTATTTTAAAATAATTTTTACATATTATGCGTATAAAAATTAAAATATTAATTTTATTTAATATTGTATATATGTTATGTATATATTGTGTGTACATTATAGATATTGTGCATATGTTATATAATTTTTATGTAGGTTGTGTGTATGTAATATATTTTTTATGTATGTTGTATAAAAGTTATTTTTATATAAATTAAAAAATAAAATTAAAACATATTAATTATATTGTATAGATATCGTGTAAATATTTAATGTATGTTGTGTGTATATCTATATTTGTTGTGTATATATTATGTGTGTATTTTGTGAATATGAGAAAAAAATATTTATGGATAAAAATATAAATATAAATAAAATATAAAATAAATAAACAAAAATAATAAAAATTACTGTCATTTTACCGTAAAAAAGACAAAAATCCAAACAAATAAGAGAAATTTTAATGGTCGTAAATTTGAAAACGGGATAAAGAAATGCCGTAAACTGTAAAAAAATCCTCATAAAATAATCATCTTCATTTGTGAATACTTAGGTGAGAAGTTCATGATCCTATATAGGATCAGTGGCGGAACCAGGTGGGGTCGTGTGGGGTAGCATGATCTCCCTGGTCGGCCAGCCGAAAGCTAATATACGTGAGTCAGGAAGTGCGACTCTCCCTTTTCTCTGGCCGTCCGCTGCAACAGAGCCCCTGTAGCTGCATTGGTGAAAATTTTGCCCCCCTCTTACATAGTCGCTGATTCCGCCACTGTATAGGATAATGATGTGATAAAAAATAATCACATATATTAACCACTTAAGTGATAAATTGTGATACTATCATTATAATGATGGGATAAAGTAAGACTAATGTGATAGGTTATGTTAACAAAATCTCGATTATTAATTTTAAAATAAAAAGTTTGAGAGTTTTTTTTTAAATTAAAATTTAAAAATTTTAGGAACAAATAGTTTAAGTGTAAAATAATAAAAAAATTAAATTAAATTAAATTGTTTCTTTTGTGTTTAACTGTTAATACGCACGTATTAATATAATTATCCCAATATGCATGGGAGGATGCGAATTTAGAAAATATAATCGTTTAAAATTCTCATGCTAAGATGAACATGATATATAACATTATCTTTGCTTCTTTTTTTTTGAAATAAACCTTATCTTTGCTATAAATGCCTATTTTCAGAAATTTGTAGATTTTAATCTTGAAAGAACTCATCAAAAACACAATCAATACCAAAAAAAAAAAGGTTTTAAGATCTGAACAACTTTTTTTTTGGTTTTTCTTCCCTTGCTCTTGATTTGCTCCGTTCGAGAATTTCAAATTCAGACCATTACTCAAGCCGTGTCAATATTCAAATTAAATAGAAATAATTATTATTTAGAACTACTCTTTATACTCATTTAGCAAAAAAAACATGAAATAAAAGGGAAAAGAAAAAAAAAATATATATATATATATAAAGAGTGAGAGGCTACAGTTAGTCTCTTTTGATGTGGATAAGAAGGGAAAAAAAGTCATCATCTAATATTCTAATTATATAAACTCTTTTCACTGTGTTTTTGTAAAAGAAATATCAAATAAGTTGTCTTCTCACGTACTCCAAAAGATTGTAGAGATGATACATTTAATGAAAATGATTGTGATAATTACCATAGAACTAGAAATAATCAATTATCCTACGCTGAGGGGAGTAACCTGATTAATAGTTGAGATTGTATTAACATGATCTATCATGTTCATTCTAACATGAGAATATATAAATCTAGATTGTATTAAGATCATTGGGATCGATTATGATAAGTCAGGTTAACAGAATAACAAAAATTAGATCGATTATCTTATCATATTTATTCTAACATAAGAAGACGTAATGCATTAAGATCCTGTCATGTTGGGGTAAACATAAGTCATGTTAACATCATCTTTACCGTTAATTCTTAAATAAAAGCTTAAAATATTTCCCTTGAAATTTAAAATTTCCAAAAACAGATGATTGTAGTATAAATAATAATAATAATAATAATCTGTATTTTATGTTTATCGATTGAAATTGTATTAATATGACCTTTTAAATCTATCCAAACTCAAGAAATGTAAATCCAAACACAATACACATTTTCTCTTTGGCAATGATGGCGTTTGCCCCTTGAAAAGAGAGTAAATAACACACACAGAGATCAATTTATTTAATCTCCTCTATAAGCGTTGTCTGTATATTCAAAAATTATTTTTCTATAGAATAGAAGCCACTCGAATGAAGCCTCCATACAGAAGGAGAGAGAAGAAATGAAAGCAAAGAGCTGTATGATTTGATCTCCTGTAACGTACACAAGACTACCCTTGCATTTTGCATAAATATAGAAGTTGATTTTCGAAAACAAAACCCTTCATGTCAGTTAATATAAAGGATGCTTCTTCATTAGCTAAAAACTAGTTTATATTACCATCTCTATTGTCCTAATTAACTAACAATACATGATTCAAAAAACATTTAGACAACAGTAGAAGCTTTAAAAATAATTGCCCTATCTTCAACTTGGTGGCGGTGGGGGTACACTGGGTGGGGGCGGTGGCTGCATCAACATTTGATGCATAGGGGGTCCCCCACCTAAATGCTGTGGAGGTGGTGGCTGCCGCCATAATTGTGGTGGTTGGACTCCCATTCCCATTTGCTGTGGAGGAGGCCTTGGGATGGGGACTGGAGCTGCCTGGGGTGGTGGTGGCGGCATGTTTGGAGGTGGCCTGAACTGCATTTGCGGTGGAGCCATTACTGGAGGTGGCATTGCTTGACCCGGCTGCAGTGGCTGACCCTGCCAAGCTGGTTGTCCAGCAACCTGCATTGGTTGAAAGGCTGCATTTGAGGGTGGTGGAGGGTGGAGCGCAGGAATTGGTCTTGGAGGAACAGCTCCATTAACAAATGGACGTGGAGGTGGCACACCGACTGGGCCATTGGCCTGAGTAATGCTTGAAAGAGTAGGAGGACCACTGGCAAACAATGTGTGGGGTCTGCTCTTTTGGGAACTTGGATTACTAGCAGCTAAAACTCTCTCTGTATTATAATAGCAGCAATTAAACCACTTTATCATATACTACACAGAATCAAATCCACCACAATATGCAAAAACCCTTGTAAGGAAAACTTTCATACTAAATTTCAAAGCACACAAACTTCCACCATGTATTTGATTAGAAAAGACTCATCATGGTCAGAAGTAACAAAATAAGTTATAGAATAATAAGCAAAGACACACCTGCTGGGGTGCCATGGCGCTCTCCTTTTGTGTCTTTCTTATATGCATATGAAACAGTTATCTGACGGTTGCAAAGATATTGACCATTCATTGCCTGTAAAAATCCAGAAAATTATAGATGCTGGAGTATATACAAATCAAGCCACAGTGCTCGCACCATGTAGTAGTGTGTGACTGAGGTAATTGAACAACAACCATTTTAGCCGGTATTGAAGTTTAGACCTAATCAAACTTTCCAGTTTTCCTAATTTTTTTAAAATTGGAGTAAATGGCAATATCTACACAAACAAACATAAACTCAATTCAACTAAACAAAACCTTAATCCCAAGTTAATTAGGGTTGACCATATAGATTCTCGTTTTTCTACTCGAAACGAATATGGATTACATCCTCGGAGACATATAAGGCCATAATCAAACTGAATTATGGAGGTTTGCTTCAGTTAAGTCAAAGTTCATTCAGTTTTTAGGTTTACTGTATAGATTTTGGCTTAAGCCAAAAAAATAAGAATAAAAAAGATGAAAACAAAATGAAAGAGAGAGAGAGAGGGGGGGTGAGAACTTTTCATAAACAGAACAAAAAGGAAAGTGTGGGTGTAAAGGGGGAGCTAATAGGAGTGCAGAAGGGGAAAATAAAAAAGGAAGGAGCACTTGGCAGTTGGTGCTTCATATGCACATTTAGGCAGCCATCCCAAACTAAAAACATCAAATACACGTTAAATTCTCTGCTCTCCCCTCCTAAGCCCAACCAGAAATTTTTTACTTTAAAAGCTTGAACCTTTTTATTTTTCAAATCCTAAACCAAAGAAAACCAAGTTTCTGAAATGCTTAGACCAAGTAAAAGAAATTATTTTATTAGTATCAGAAATTAAATTTTAACATTTAGTACAAACCACCTAATAATAAGGTTTAGAATATCATGAAACTTGCTAGAGTGCAATTTATACTATAACTTCCACTTTCTAAGAAGTTAAGGGCTTGTTTACTGGCAGAGAACTACATCAGTTTTCCAAAAAAAATTTCCAACTGTAAAATAGAGTTTTGTGTTCAAATATAATATTTCAAAATCGGAAAATGGAAAACTAATTTTCCAATTTCCTAACTTATAACTAGTACTTATAATAATATTTTGATGTATTCCATAGTTTTCTTTTATAACTGAATGATTGTTTTTCCAAATGAAAAACGAGGAAGTTCCAAATCAGGTCAAATGCTGGGCTTCAAAACCTAGACACGACACCTTTCTTTCTTTTATTTACTGTCCAATTAGTCTACTATCTTACCATTCAATTTTGGTTGATGGCTTGGTCCCTAAAGTTTTTTTTTCCTTCAATGTTAAACTTCTTTATTTTTTTAATTATAGTTTCATCAATTTGTTTTTTACTATTTTTTTTAATTATTTATATCTATGTTTTGTTTTTCATTTATTAATCACTTTAGCATTTTGACAATTTCGTTCTTTCACATCCCTTTTATATTTTTAAATTTTAATGATAATACCATTTTTATTATTTTGTTAATAATTCATTTTTAGTACAGTTTTAAATTTAAATATTTATCTATAAATAAAATTCGAGATAATACAATTTTCTTGTGTTCAATACAACGTGAAATAAAAATGACAACATTATTTACATTTTCTAAATTTTGGATTCTTTAGTCAGAAAATGAAAAATTATGATTATCCATGTAATGTGTTTCTAAATTTGAGAAATAAAAACTGATATGCATTTTAACAAACGAATGCATTTTCATAATTTCTGCAGAAAATGAAAACAATAGTTTTTTGAGAAAATAGAAAACGGAAACAGAAAACAATTTTCTACAAGTAAACAAGCCCTAAATGGCCCCAAATACAGCCAACTATTTTTTTTTAGATTTTTTTTTCTAGCAAATTTCAATGATATGAATGCAAATGCAAAGGAGTTACCTCAATTGCTGCATCAGATGCCTCAAAAGAATCATAGCTAATGAAACCAAAACCACGGGAATTTCCTGTCTCGGGATCTCTCATTATCTGAAAATATAAAATATCATGCATCAGAATATGAAAGCAAATACACATCAACATTACAAAATTGCCTACAATAATCAGAAAATATAGTTTGCATATATGCCTGCATTTATGGAACACCGCTAGATATTTTGTGGATTAAGAGAAGATACAAAAGATTTAAATCTTCAAAGCAGCAACTTAGATACTCACATAATGGCTTGAAGAGATGATATTCCTTACTACAAGAAAAATTCCACCTCAGCAATATAATTGACACATAGATGCTCCTACCTATCCCCTAAATCACAATGATTACACTATTTTCATCTTGGTAGTTACGTGTGAAAGATTAAACATAAGAACCAGTTTGAAAGTAAAAAACCTCACAATTTCAAAAACTGTATTAACAGGCTCACAAAATCAATAGCAATCAACAGCTCCATCTGCCTTAAAAAGAAGCAGAGTCGAAAGATGCATTAATATGTCAGACGTCATCATGTAATTTAAGTCAGAAAACTTTCTAACATCATTATTCCTAAGCAAAGATTTGTATAAGTCGGATGGTGAGTCTATTTCACAGATAAAAGTATCCAATTAGACAACTATGGTTAATATAAGATAACCTAAGATCGAGGCAACCTGAATCAACACTGTAAAATTTTGGTTGATACAAAATCAGCAATATATCCATCGTAATTATCTAAATGCCAAAGATGATGAATCATGAGAAACATCAACTCTTACTTGGATGGTTCCCATAACACAATATTCAACAAGCAGCAAACCTATCGTCCAAATATATGCTTAAAAGCATATCCTGATTCCTGAGTATTTTATAAAGAACTACTAAAGTGCTCAGCAACATCAATCCTGCTCTCTATAGCAGTCCAAAGGATTTCACTCAAAACAGAGCTACCAATGAAAACAAACAAGGTATAATTGGTATACCAACAAGGAAAAATAAACTATGAAGTTTGAGCAAACAGACATTTCTTTTATATCATTAACAACAATGACCCCTACCCACCACACACGCACAAATGCACTACTTACCCTTCTTAAACTGGAAGGGAAAGAGGATTATAACCATCATTCAAGATCTGTGAAATTCCGTTTTTTATAAGACTAAAATTCATTAATAATATCAATTGGCCACTTCAAAAACCAAGACAGATAAATATTACAGATATATTCAACTCCTACAGGATGCAAGAATATGATTCTGATTCTGTTTCTTCTTCTCATTCATTTGCACTTCTCCCCAAGCTTACTAGACACCAAAATTCAATATAAACAATGTACTACGAAATCAGATGCAACTGACAGAAAGTTCAGAGGAATGACCTTGGGATTTGTAACAATAACTCCGAAGGCGCTAAAAGTATCATGCAGAAGTTTCTCATCAACATCCTGCAACAGTAACAAACAGTTAGTAGACATAAACCAAACAGTAACAAACATATCCAGCAAGAACCCAATATATTTTTTGCAAAATCAATCCAACTTACAGGGTCCAAATTTCCGATGAACAAGTTTGCTCCAACATCCAAACTCTTTTTATCTTGTGAAGCCTAAAACCAGAAAGAAAGAAATTGAAAACCAAAATACCACTAAAATAGCAAAAAATCCGCTTAATGAATTCAGAAAACCCAGAAAATCAAAGCTAATGAAATTAAACTATTGTACCTTATTTACACGAATTGGCTTCCCATAAAGCTTAATCATATTCAAGACTTTGATTGCCTGTAAATATAATCAAATTCACAATTGAAAAAGAACACTTTAAGCAAACAAATTAAGAAACAAAACAAAAGCCGTTTCTGCTGAGTAGAGACTCACATAGTCAGCATCTTCTTCACTCCTGAATTCTACAAATCCATATCCTTGGTGAAGATTAGTAACTCTATCTTTCGGAACATATACATTAACTAAACAACATTGAAACACACGTATATAAGAATGAACTAGAGGAAAATAAAATTAATAAAAAAAAAAAAAAGGAAAGAACGGAAGGATCTTACCAACAGGACCTGCTTGAACAAACAACTCCCAAAGCAATTCTTCAGATACCTGAGGATCAAGATTGCCTACATAAGCAGTGGCATCTTGATTTCTCTCCGCCGAGTGTTGGCCTAGCAAATTCGCTCCCACCCCAGGAGCAATTCGAGTTGTCATTATCAACAGCAGTAAAGGAGAGAGCACAAGAGGCTGTTGTTGGGAGAAAGACACGGCGGCGTGTTTGGAGTGAAAAGAAGACACGATGGCGGTGGTTCAAACGGCGATAGCTTCTGTTAGTAATTGTATTGCACTAAAACCAACTGTTAGACAAGTATCCAGATCTGTATTCGAAACCAACCTGAGGCCCGAGCAGAAGGTCCAATGCCTACTGCCAACACTTCATCCCAGGCAATTTACACGATACACCTCTTTTCTAATTCACTTTCCAATTTTACTACACTTAATTTTTTATTTTAATACTTTTTTATGTAATTTTTTTAAATATATTTTTTTCCTCCATCTACACTTCTCTTTTCTTTCTTATTCTCTTTTTCTCTTATATCCCTCTCCTTCTTGTTCTTCCTTTCTTTTATTTTCTTTTCTATCTATAAAAAAATTAATTTAATCTTTCATATTATTTAATATTTATAAACATATCTATATTTTTATTTTTATTATTTTTCAATTGTAATATTAAATATTTTTATTGCTCTTTAATACTATTTTCTTTGTTGGAATGTGCAAGTGGCTTCTTTTGCAAAATTCAATAGAGCTTTCAAAACTTTAAAACACATGCGTAAGCTCAACTTGGTAGCTATCTTTGAGCCAATATATGGGGGTGTTCAAGTTGAGTTCTTTACAGCCATATAGTTGAGGCTAGGGGTTTCTCGAGTGGATTTTAGATTCTTTGGAGGAAGGAGTTAGCAGTATAGTTATATGAAAATCATGTTCAATATGTCTTGTTGAAAGCAACTGATGAGAAGGGACAGTGCAACTTTGTATCCCCTATGTGTGTTAGTTCTATCCCTTTTCTGCAAGAGGAGTTGTGGCCACAAATGAGTAGATTAGCCATGAACATATCAAAATCGGGGGTTATTAGGTGATGATTTTATGCAATCATCTCTGTAGAGGAAAGGAAAGGAGGTTATATTAGGTGAGGTTAGAGTTTTAAACAAGCTATATTAATTCATATAATATTTAGGACTTAGGATGCAATGGTCCTAAGTTTACTTGGATACGAGGTAATGTAACACCCTTATACTATATATACATATAATACATATATCATGTATGCATAAATTAAATATATATATATATATATATAATACAAGAGTATCACAATATTTGTCTATAGAAACCCTCATACATGACACTAAAAATAATTATAATTGTCATCGAAAAATATAAATATAATATTGGCAAATAAATATGTATTTAGTAATTAAAAAAATATAACTAAAGTGTAGTTGGTTAATTTATATAATAAAAATATCTGAAAAAAATTTGCCAAAATTTTATCTGTATTTTCAATAAATTTCAAAATCATAAATAACACAACCTGCATAAAATAATATTCCCAAAATTCATACTTTCATAAAATTCATTATTCTCCATATCACATCCAAGTATTTAATAAGTATAATTAATGTACATGATATACATTCGTAAAATTTTACAAAACCTTGAATATTAAAATATATTTATGACAGTATATATTACATATAATCAAAATGCATTAAAACGAAGTATAAATATATATCTTATGCAGTGAAACACCAATTAATCAAGTCTCTTAGCAGGCCTCCTAAACTTTAATGTCAATCTCAAATTTATACCCCTCAAATCAAACAGGACTTTCTTTCTTTTCTCTGCCACTTGCACGATTAAATATAACCGTGCTAAGCTAAAAGCTTAGTGGTACATATTTTGATAACACAATATTTAAGTCAATCATTCCTTTATTTATGTAAAATGCATTCATCTATGAATGTATGCACTATACTCAAATCACATATTAAGCCCTTAGTTCCAACTACAATGAAATACTCAATCAATATTTAGAATATCATAATTCACATAAGCATATCACATAAGCACACACTGGAACAATGTATCATCTTTACTACTTAAAATACATTTATCCTAACTTAGAATGTATTACTTAATTAAATAATTCATGTTCTCATAAATTGCCAAAACACAGCACATCAACACACATTGGGTACAAAAATTCTCCATTCAAGTTTCAAGTTTCAAAAAAATTAATTTAGCTTATCGCAACCCGAAAGTCCGATACCGGGGATCTGAGTATTATATATATCGTCCAAATGTCATCCCCTATCGACATCGGAGCTCTGAGTGTCATATCTATATCGTCCGAAGGTCATCCCCTATAGACATTAGAGATTTTAGTATCATATATATATGTATCACCCGAAGGTCGTTCCCTCAACATAAAAGTGCTCAACACCAACGTGTCTCACATGACGTATCATTGACATGCCAAATCGATATTACCAAATTCAATATTCTAGAACAAGTAATTGTGTAGGGCAAAACAAAACTAAAACTTCTCATCACATTTTCATATTCTCACTTTATATTATCATTTTTCCATATTTACATGTGATCAACTCATTCCATTATCATCCCACATTCCATCTCATTCATTAATTTCCCATATTTTCACATAATCCACCATATACATATTTCTCAATTACATTGAACATGATTCAAACATAATTTCCTTGATCATACTCGTAATGTGTCTTATTTCCATAATACCAATGTATTTTGTAAATATTACAATTCATCATATAATGGTAGTTTTTATATTCAAATCAATGCTCAAATCACATACTTGTTAATAAAACATAATTTCATAATTAACCTCGTTAACCATAAAGCAACCACTTTTAAAAAATTCAAAGTGGTTTATGCTAAAATAAAATGCTTTAAATAAAGGTTATTAAAGTATGTACAAACCTCCATTTTCTCTAAAATCAACCCAAAGCCACTTTCCAAGCCTTAATTCTAAAAAGTCCTAAACTTTGTTTTTTGCTTCAATCATGCCTATCCATTCCTAAACCAAACAAAGGTCCAATTCTTTAATTAAAATTATTCTCATGCTGAATTTATACAAAACTACTACTAATTAATCTAAATTTAACCAAAATCCAACAAAACCCTAACTTTACTAAACTTCCATATTTTAAACTTCTTCCAACAAGCTTACTTTCATTATCTAACCACTACATCAATATATACTCATCAAAATAACTTAACAATAATCCACCTCCATCAAAAATTCAAAATCCACATAATCTTGATTTTAAAAAAATACTTAAATTGAAGAATACTTACCTAATCCTTTATTGATCTTCAAAACCACCTTGAATCCCTTAAAATTCTTATAAAATTTAAAGTAGTTGATGAAGCAAAGCCTCTCCTTTTCTCTCTAATGAAAATCAGCCACCATAGGAAGAAGAAGATGATGATGATGAAGAAGAAGAGCCTTTAAATTCTAAGATTTTCAACTTTACCCCTTATACATATATATATATATAATTACTAAATAATTAATTAATAAAATATTAAGATATTTTAGTCTTCTTTCAATCCATAATTAATTTTTAACCTTCTTTTACTTTATCTTTATTGTTGTTGTTGTTGTTGTTGTTGTTGTTATTTTAACTTTTACTTTTTATCTAACTTTGTTTTTTAGTGATATTATATATATTAGGTATATGTCATGTATACATTATATATCCAATGTACTTATTAAGTTTATCTAGTATATACATTAGGTATATACTATGCATATCCCTCTTCCAACACCTCTAATTAACCCTTTTTATTAATTATTTAAATGTATATTAAAATTAAAGATATTATAGGTAACCTCCAACAATGTCATGATTGAGCACTTTATAATGCAAGTTGGCTGCAAGTTTACCATAAAACTAGCTGTGAGAGTGCAAGTAGCGAGGACAACCCAGCTCCCGGTGATTTTACAGCTGTGGCATTAGATTCTTGACCTCATGGATCCAATAGGTTAAAACTCATAAGAATGATGGAGTCGCCACCTGGTGTAAAAATCGGGAAAGGATAAGATGCAACATGCTTTTGATTCTATAAGGTATCTCTAACTCCTTACTGAGTTCAAGAAGTTAGATACACATATAGAACCTACCTCCTCTATGATTCACATATTATTGAAATTTGAGTTATTCAGAATGTTAAATAATAACTAGTATCATGAGATAAAAAATAAATTGCATGCATTAAATACATAATTCATATGCATTATATGATGAATTGGGAAAGCTTGAGTGCAAAAAAATAAATAGGAACCCACTGAAGTGGAAGCATGCCAGTATATTCTTCAAAGATAAATACAGAGAAATAAATTAATTAATTACATCATTGAATAAACCTACTACATTTTTATCTAAAAATAGGAAAATTACATCAAAGATCTATATACATCAGATCTATAAAAAAATTAAAATGTATGCATGAATGTGGCAATATGCCATGAGTGATATAATACAATAAGTAATAATAGTAAATAAGGTAGAATTAAAATATAAAACAATAAAAAAAACAAGGCATAATAGAGCAAAGAACAAAAAATATCGAACTCGATAATGAGAATTCAACTTCAATAATCAAAATATCGATTCAGAGGTTTGTTCTTATGGCTATATAGACTCATGTATTCGCTATTCTTTTTAACTTATTCGATAATAGGAGTATTAATTTCAACAATTAGATTGTCGAATTGATAATCTTTTTGTTTGTCCCCCACTTTTGGTTTCATTCAGCAAAGCCTTGTTTAAAAACATATTTTTCTAAGTTCTTAGATTGTATTTTATCTTGTGAAAGGTGGATTTGAATAAGAACCATCGCTATTTTGTTCTTAAGTATAAAATACGACAATAATACTGTCGAGTTTAATAGTAAAACTATCAAATTCGACAATACTCTTGAACTAAATAGAAAACTTCTTTTCTAATTCAATTTTTGAGATTTACACATTAAAACTTCAAATGAGTAATCATATTAACGTGGCTATATTACAAAATATCCATGCTAATGCCCAAATGTCATTTACAACATCAATCATGTTGGTTTTCCTCATATTTATCAAACTTTTTCCCAATTTAACTTGCTCAATTCATATTTACTAATTTTATGTTTGGTTTATCAGGCTTAAATAATTTGTTATATTATTTATCACATGTTTAGATTAAACAACCAACTTAGAAAGCATCAATGGTGAGAGATTATACCTTTAAAATGTCTTTTACCTTATTTTTCAAGTTTTGATCTGAAGGGTTTAATTTGATCTACATAATCTTCCTATTATAATGATCTCCTTTTAGGTTTTGTTGATTAGTTTTGGAAGTTGATGTATAGAGCTTGTGAATGGATATTCCTCCTCACCTTTTTTACCTTTTAAAGCTGCCGAATCATATCCCCTAACAGGTGCAATACACCTACATTTTTATAGGCATATGCAAGTTGATTCTGAGATATAAATGTAAAATATGATGGGCTTAAATATCGAATTCAATAATCACATCTCAGTTCATCAATTTTGTCTTTTTAATTGTTGACAATTATAGGAAACTATTGGATTCAACAGTAAAACTATCAAATTAGACAATTTTTCATTAAATTGTATGAAGCAATGTTTCAAGTTGTCTACACCAGTATTCCTCATGTATAGAGAATACATTCATATTATAGATTGATATTCGTTAAATATATTAAAGAGGACATGACAGTTAAGGGCCTCAAACCTTTTCAATTGCAAGCTACTTTGTTGTTACATGTGTTTGAAAGGCTAAAGGTTCAAATAAGCCCTATAAAGTGTATTATTGTCTGGACTCATCCCTTAATTTTTTTAAACCATATATGTCCTTTTTTTCTTTTTTCTTTTTTTTTATTATCAAAAATGGACTATTTAAACCATTATCATTATGGAAAGTTAACTTACTGCTAAAAATATGCTAAAAATACTGAGATGACACCATAAGACTCACTTATTAACTTTATATTTATTTAAATAACTACAAATATTAAAAATATATATTTTTAAATTATTAAAAATTCAAAAATATATTTTTAAATTATTAAAAAATTAAAATTTACTTTTTAAAATGGTTAAAAAATTTAAAATATATATTTTTAGAAATGTTAAATTAAAAATTAAATGGCAAATATATGTAAAAAATATTTTTATTGTTTAGACATTTTTTGAAGAAATCTTATGCAAGTGTTGTTTTTGTTAACATCATATAAAGAAATGGCATTTACCTATATATATGAAGGATTTAACTGTGAAATTCATATAATTTTTGGGTTAAAAAAACTCAAACTACTCTACATAAACCTAAATTAACACCCCTCCCCTTGCTATTTTTTTAAAACATTTTATTGTTTACATGTGTTTTTTTTTTTTTGTCATTTTACACAAGTACTATTAATTTATTTTACTTTTATACCATATTTTTATATTTTTTTTTATAATTACCATGATTTTAACCCCTTATTTACTTTTTCTTTTTAATTTCTCATTCCAGTTAGATAAATCAACTTCACCATGGTTGACGAATTAGAGCTTTAATTGTGATCGACCTATACAAACGCATTTGCAAATATTAGGCCAGGAAGCTTGAGAGGGATTTAAGAGGTTCATTGGAAACAAGGACAGAGAGGATCGCCATGAAGTACAGACTCATCAGAATCCATGAACATAAATGTGAGAATTGAGGTATTTTTAGATGATTTTAAGCAGTTGTTTTGGAAGATTAGCCCACCTGCAGCCACTCATATCTCTGTGTGTTCAGTTTTGTAGATGGTTTGTGCATATTGTATTAAGTAGACTATTTTGGATGTCTTTTTTCCAAGCAACTTAAATCACATAGAAAATATAATTTCCAAGCAAACTGTATTTGCATCAAGACTTTTCTTCACATTATTTTTTCTTAATTTTTCCTAATGCGACAATTGAATATTGGGCACCATTTCTTATTGAGTCCAATACTGATCTTAATATCATAGGAGGTCCAAAGAAGAGAATCATGAAAATGAATTTAATTGAAAAGCATGTCAAACATTGGGGAGGAGTGGACATTATGGTGTTCAATACTTATGTTTGGTGGATGAGTGGTCTTAGGATCAAAACATTGCAAGTTCCTTGAACCCATTTGAAATTCCCTCCTTCTTCTTCTTTCTTTTTTTTTTTTCTAATTTAGTACAGATGGGGTTCATTCGCAAATAGAAAAGAAGTATATTTAGAATTGGATACAACAATTACTTACAAAGTAGAATTGAAGACATAGGCAAACTGAGTTGAACCAAAAATTCTCTTTTTTTATACAATATGCTTTGTGATTTTGTCTTCTTCCCAATAAAACTGAATTTTTTTTATATTGTTCAATGGTTATATTCTTGGATAATGATAAAATTTAATTAAGGATGTTTGTTTTTTAAATTTTCATTTAATTGAATTGAAAATTGGTTAAAAGGTACAAGGATTTGGTTTGGGCTGTTGTTGAACTTGTTGAATTTAAGACCTGTGTAATTCATAAGTTGATGAAATTTTAATTTCTCTTTCCTTTTAATCAGCAGTGGATGTAATAATAATAATAGATATAATATATAAAGAAAAAAAAAAAAGGACAGAGGAGAGAGAGTCAGAGAAACAGAGGAGAGAAAAAGGAAAATTGAGCATCAGGCCTTTATAGGGGAGATTAAAATTAAATTTAGGTAGAATCTTACATAATGCCGCCATCCGAAATCAAATCCCATAATTAAAATTAAATATTACATAATGTCCTAGTTATAGGGGAGATTCTAATAAAATTTAGGTAGAATCTTTAGAGTCATCGAGCCGTCCATAATCTAATGGTTTTTACTGTCATTTGAAAATACTTTCAAGTGTCCTCTAATTTGAAATAAATGTTCCAAGGATAATCGTTGTGTTTTCATAAATTTGTAAGTTATATAGAATAATATAATACTACACTCTCCAAATTTACGTTCATAACTACATTTGCATAATACATCGGCTACTTGTGCAATATATGTACATTTATTATTATTATTATAAGTATAATATGTGTTGAGTAAAAGTTGGTTGTGCTTGATGTAATATGTGATGCCGGATAGAGTTAGAATGATATGGGACCACACATGATGGGAGATATGGGTTATAATATAATGATATTATGTGATGATAAAGTTAGAACTAACATGATAACAAAGGTATTCTCATACTCAGCGTTGTTTATCAGTCGAGTAGCGCTGCTTGGCTACTGCTGTGATGGCAGACCCTATGTATTAGATTTTAAGAGAAACGTGTGGATTAAGAGAGTTAGATAGGGGGATTAACTCCCCAATTTGAAATTTAGTGTAGTCTCATTGACTTACTTCTATCCTGAGTTGATTATATGATTTTAGTTGTTTGATTAGCATTTGTATGAGCACGTTATGCATGGGATAGTTGTATTATATTAATTACTATATAATTTATTTAGTCGAATGCTCATTCCTATTCACCATTTTTCTTCAGGTTGCAGGTTGGATATAGGAATACTGCTTATTCAGATTATCTGTATTTCTTTTTCCTCGGTAGGAGTATTATTTTTCTTTATATATATATAATTCATTGTATAACTATCTTATATTTGTTGCAACTTAGAACTTCGCATGATATTTTTTCCTTATTTATCTATTTTTTTTAGTTTTGTTATTTGGTTTTATGTGATTGTTACTGATGTCAGAGGGCGAATGATGAGATGTACTAGTCATGCATAATTAGTGGGCTCATGGATCAAATTTAAAATAGTGATGATCATTATAATCTAGATTTATTAGAAAATGAGTTATTAGGCCTACTACGAGTTCTAGAAGCCATGCGCTTTTTTCATTCTCTAGTGCTAGTCACATGCCCTTGGATTAGGTCATGACATACACAAGCTAGCCCATCTGAATAGTCCAACGACGACGAGTTATGTGAGTGGTGGTTCATAGTAAGTGGATGTCGGACGGCGATGCACACACATTCGATTATCGCGCCGTCTGTGATTTTCAATGAGTTTTTTGGCTGATTCTGATTCTGATTTGTTTTTCCAATGATGCTGATATTTCTAAGACCATTTCTTCACAAGCTTCAATTTGATATATCAATTGTCAATTATTGTTGAGTTTTGGAAAAAACTTATAAATATATAAATACTAAAAATTTAAATATAATAATTATTATTATTATAAATTGAATTTGAATTTGAATTTGAGTTGAATTACTATTAATTATATTAGTTAATTTTAATTAATTAAGTTTCATGAATTTTAATTGAATTTAGGAATAATAATATAATTAATTAATTAGTTAGTTGTGATTAAAAAGAAATTATTGAAATTTAAGGAAATAAATAAATTTAGAATATGTAATTTTAGTTATATGATGAATAAATTCTATTGAGGAGGAAATGATAAAAATAAATAAATGTGATAATATAAATTAGTTAAAAATAATAATAATTTGTTTTATAATAATTATGAAATTAATTGAATTTAGAATTAATAATTTTAATCAATTGATGATTTAATCGTGTTTAAAGGAAATTTAGAATAAATAAAATAAAAATGAATAAATAATGACAGAAATGGATAACAAGTATATACATATTAAATTTCAAATAAAAATATTAACATGGAATGTGATTAAAATAAATTAAATATTTGAATTATAATTTTTATTAGTAATTTATAAAATAAATTAATTATATTTTAATATATATATATGTGTGTGTGTGTGTGTATGGAATTAGTAAATTAATTGGAAGGAAAAGAATTAGAAGTTGATTAACTAAGTTATAATTATTGTTCACTAAATAATTAAATAGCAATTAGTATTTTCAATATTAATAACATATGAAATTTGTAAATTTTTATCATAAAGAAGTATATAATTAGAAATTATACAATATGCATAATATTAATATTAATATTATTTAATTTTAAATTTAGTAAATTATTATTACTTTAATGATAAAAATTATTATAAATGATTATTTGAAATTAATATAAAATGCTATTAAAGTTAAAAGTATATAAATTACGTAATATTTAATTTTAATTATGGGTATTTCTTCTAAAAGAATATATATATATATATATATATATTTAGTTATGCTTTATGCAGAATATAAAGAGATTATTTAGAAAATTAAATAAATAATAATAAGGATATTTTAATAAATTTGATTTTATAATATTTGTGAAAACAAAGTAAATAATATATATATGTATATATGTATTAATTAGTTTTCTTTGAAGGATATTTACAAAATGATTATTGATATGCAATCTAAACCAAACTAAATAAGAACAAAAATGAATAATGTAAATATATTCTAAAATATGCAATAATAAATAAAAAGAATCCAAATAACTTTGAATGACAAATAATAAATTAAAAATAAATTTAAGTGAGCAATTTTATGTTTGAATGTGAATGCAGATCGAGAATTGTCAAATCACTGACCAATAATTATTAGTGACTTGGAAGAATCAAATTTACAAGTTTAATGTGAATTATAGTATTATCACTTTCTTTGTAACCTTGGAATTCTTTGATGAAATTTGAGTCATTGTTAATATTTGAATCATTTGATATCATTTATTGTTTGTGATTCTACATTTGTGAATTGTGAAACTCAATGTAACCTCTTAGGCTATGTGATCCATACCAAGCCATATAATTAGCCAAAATGACAGAATCTCAACTTAATGGGAGTTGTATATTATCATGCTATGTGTACATAGATATTTGTGATTAATATGATAAAAGTTATTACCTTTATGTATATGTGACGTGTTATAGCACTTCAATACTATTGCTATGTGTTATCTGTCATATTATTTGATTTGTTTTGTGATATTGATCTAGTTATTGTGGACCCTCTTTGTAAATTGAATTTTATTGATATTCCTTGATTGTGCATCTACCTTGTGTTATTATTATTATTTCGAACCTTAATATATATAAAACATATATAACAAATACATAATATACACATAACTACTACCAAATATAGACATAATATCCACATAACGAAATTATTTTTTATGTGTATAATATGTAAAGTTTATTTAAAAATAAATTTAATATTTTTATTAATATATTTTATATATTTTACTTTTTTTTGTGAGTGTCATTTATTTTTTATAATTGAAATTAAAGTTTTTTTATAAAAGATTATAAATTTTATATGATGAAAAATAATTTAAAATATTAATTTTTATAATTTTATTAGAATATTTTTATTTAATAGTGAAGTTTAAAAAAATAAAAATTTAGATAAAATATTGATTATAGTAAGAAAAAATATATATTTTTTAAAAGAAAATTTATTTTAATAAAAAGTGAGGTATTTTTAAAAATTTGTTTAAAATTTTTTAAAAGTATAAATATTTTATTTTTTAATATTTTTAAAATAAATTTTTTTAAAGTAATTTTATAAATATTTCTTTAAAAAATAAAAAAAATTAAAATTAAAATCAAAATTAAAATTAAAATTAAAATGAACGTAGAGGAGCTATTAACTTTTGTTAACTGTAACATGAAAATGAAAAAAAAAATCCATAAAAAAACTTAAGCTGAAAGTTATATTTAAAAATAAAAAGATAAGGTGGTAAATTTAAAAAGAAAAATTGAAAGAGGTATATTATGTTAATTACTCTACAGATAAAGTGCGGCTAGGGGCATTAAATATGTTCCGTATACATAAACAGGCTGACATATTCAAACCTTGAAAGCAACAAACCAAGTCAGCAAATATAGAGTTCCCCACTTCATTATTTAACCATTGAAAAAGCCAAAATCCAAACCTATAAAGCATATATTTTTTGCATTAAATTTCCAACCTCAAACTACCATTATCTTGTAAATATTTATATATGTACGTATGTGAGACCATTTCAAAGGGCTTTGAAAGTGTCAAAATCTTAATTGGCACACCTTCTTTCTTTTCTTTTTTTTTTCTTTTTCCTTTTTTTTTCTTTTTATGCTACTCAAAATTTAAAAAAGCTGTCAATTACATATATATTTTTTAAAAAATTCTATCATTAACTAAATCTATATAAATATTTATAGACACAGTTAATCATAATTTTTTATTTAAATTATAATATTTTAAAAATTTTAATTATAAATAATTTTTTTAAAAAAAATTATAATTGATCGAGTTTACGAGGAGAGACATAAATTCAATTTATCTTAAATTTTTTTTTATGTTTCCTTCTTTGACCCCTCAATTATCACTATCATTAAAAAAATAGAAATAAAACCAAACTAGAGCGTATATATTTGTGGCTTTTTTTTATGTATGTTTATATATATTCCTCCATACTCTCATAGCCTTCTCGCAGTTGATAAGGAACCTTTTAATTTCAAACTTCAAAATCCCTTTCCCTTTCTTTCTGTTCTTTCTTTCTTTTTCTTGATTGCATGAATCATACTCTCTTCTTATTTTCTTTCTTTCTTAAAACAATTACAAATAATTAATAATCTCATTCTCATGCAATATTTACTATTACTATTGTGCCTACAATAGAAATTTGTCAAAAAAGAAAATTAATTATGATATACTTAGAAGATTTCTTATGGGGCTTTTCTATTGTTTCTCTCGCTTTATACTTTCTTCAAAGCTTAAGAAAGGCCATTTCCATGGCCTATTTATGCCTTACCAATTCTCCTTCTTCTTCTTCTACTTCTAATTCTTCTTTGCCTTCTCCTCTCTCACGGGTTAGCCAATTTCAAGAAAATAATAATAATACTAATAATAATAATAGTAACAATTATTTTCCTAAAAAATCAAGAAAGCGGTTTCTTGAAAATCAAGTGGGGGTGGTGGGAGGAGATAAAAGATTGAATATGCAAGAAAATATGCATTTTGAAGCATATCAAAAGGGTTTGCATGATAATAATAAAGAATTGGATTCTTTGTGTAGCAGTAATAATGTCAAGTTGAAGAAAAGGCCTGCAAGATTAGTTTTGCCTGAATATTGTCCTAAATTGGAATTTGCTGAGAAAGATAGGAAACTGGAAAATAAAGAATTTGAAATTCAAGGGAAAGATTTCTGTTTGGCTAGCAAGAAAGGAAGGAGACAAGCCATGGAAGATGGATATGGGCTCATGATTGATATTCTTGGAGATGCAAAGCAGGTACACATAATTTCATAATCTCCCCCTCTCTCTCTCACACATATTTGCTTTATTATTTTATTGTTTATAGGAGGCCAAACTAACCTTCTATAATTTAAGTTGTTGAAAAAAAAATTGTTATGTTAAAGCATAATTAGAAGTGGTTAAAATTTAATTCTTAAGGATCCAAAGATCACTTTTGTTATTGGATTTTTATTTTTTTTTATTTTTAATTTGGATAGATAATTTCTGAATTAATGAATATGCCATATGTACATGAGAATACATAAAGTTGCCGTCTCAGATGAATGCATAAATTTACCAAAAATGTTACGAACTGTTTGGACAATTTTTTTTTTTCAATCAAAAGTTGATAGAATTTTTTAAATGTGCATTTACATGTTTTAATTACAAAATTTTCAAAACAATTATATACCATTTCCGAATTATTTTTTCTAACAACACTTAAAATGATAATTTTTTGATTAAAAACATATAATTTTTGTTAATTATATTAAGTTTACCTTCTAATCTTTCTGCAAAAAAAAACCTTCTAATCTGATGCATCTTAATTCTTTTAAATGCTCATATTCTTTTTTTTTTTTTAATTTATGTTAAGATATACTTTGTTTCATTACTTAGCTCTATCTATATATAAATATAAATTAAGGATTTTTTTATCACTACATATATAATATATATACAGGCATTTTTTGCTGTAATTGATGGACATGGAGGAAGAGCAGCAGCTGACTATGTAGCTGAAAATTTAGGAAAGAACGTTGTAAAATTAGCTCAGGAAAATGCTAGAAAAGAAGAAGAAGAAGAAGAAGCTGATGATTTTCAACTTGAACAAGCCATAAAAGGAGGCTACTTGGTCACAGATAGGGAGTTTCTTAGCCAGGTAAATTGAAATTATTTTAATCTAATAATTTCAACTTATTATATTACATTTTCAACCATCCAACGAATGAACACATTGACCTGGTCTTATCTAGTTTAACTAAATTAATTTGAACTTTTCATTCACATTATTAGACTTTAATTGCTTATTAACCAATGGCATAATTAACCTTCCATAATTAATAAGGAATTATATGACCAATTCAACATGTTAATTTATTAATTAAAATGACTGTAAATAATAAACATTGTTGACCTAAACCAAATAATGATCAACTAATTTAAATTAGTTGGGATAGTGGTCTCCAATCTCTGATTGACTGATTCAATAATTGTAAGAAAAAATAAAGATAATATCAAAATTATTTAAACTTACGATTAATTAATTTTTAGGCACAACACATTTGTAATCCTCTTTACTTATCCATTTTGATCACTTTGACCTCTATATTAATGCATTTGTCATATTGCTCTATATATTTATCTATTTTATTCCAATAAATACTTATAAAATTGCATATTAGTTTCTCTGCCCCATGTATTTATATATTTTACATCAAATAGACACTTATATGTACATATAACAATATTTTTATTTAGGTATATCAAATAAACACTTGCATATATATATAACACTATCTTTATTTAGGTATCTATTGAGTATAAAATAGATAAGTACAAGGGACAGAGAAATCAATATGTGATTATATAAGTGTTTATTGGAATAAAATAGATAAGTACAAAGAGTAGTCTGATGAATATATAAATAGATGGGGCAAAATGACCAAAATAGATAAATATAAGGGACTGCCGATGTATTAATCTATTTATTAATTATTACATACTCAAAATGGCTAATTGTTGATTTTATAATAATAATTAAGAATAATAAATTAATCTCATAATATGAAAAAATAACAAATCATACATAAATAATTAGAATATAATTAATTTTTTTTAATGGTTAATCATCAGGGTGTAAGTAGTGGAGCATGTGCAGCAAGTGTACTGATAAGGAAAGGAGAAATACATGTGGCAAACGTGGGTGATTGTAGAGTTGTTTTGAGTAGGAATGGAGTTGCTGAGTCTCTAACATTTGATCATCGTCTTTCCAGAGAAGATGAACGTCGTCGCATTGAGAATTCTGTAAGTAAATTCTCATTCTCTCTCTATATATAATTATAACTAATTATTAAGCCTCAACCAAAAAATAAACTATATACATATATATATATTCAGGGTGGATTTGTTCATTGCCGGAATGGAATATGGAGATTGCAAGGGTCACTGGCAATTTCTAGAGCCATTGGAGACTTGCATTTCAAAGATTGGATCATTTCTGAGCCTGAGATTAAAAGCCTTCTACTAACTTCTGATTGCGACTTCTTGATATTGGCTTCTGATGGACTCTGGGATAAGGTAATATTCTACAATTTATACAATATATCATTAATAATTTTTTTTTGAAATAAAAATTAATGGTTTTATTACATTTTTACACTTCCAGAAGAGATTTCAGCACTCTATCTGAAGAAAAAATAATAATTCTAAAATTTAATTCTATCAATAAAATTATAGTAAGTTGCGTTGTAAAAATTGTTTCATTCAATTTGCAAAAAAAAAAAATCTAGTTAAACTAAATTCTTAAAAATTAAATTTAAAATAATATGATTTATTCGTCTATTTTTAGATATTTTTTACATTTTAAATTAAAATTTACAGACGACTTCTTTTTAAATATGAAAACTGATAAAATAAAATTATCTATGATTTAATTCTTACAAAATAGAAATAGAATTTGGTTGATTAATAGTTCTGGTTTGGTTTTGTTTTTTTTTTGAAAAATTATCCTTCTTGGAATATAGAATATTATATTCAAATTAATAATTTTTTTTTAAAATTTCCATTTCCAAGAAAAACCAAAGACAAATGAAAGAAATAATTCTTGAATTTTAGCAAGTAATTAGTATTTATGAAAATTTTGCAGGTTGAAGTGCAAGAGGCAGTTGATGTGATTTTAAGAGACAAGAATTCAATAGAGTCTTGCAAAAGGCTTGTAGATATGTCTTTTAGCAGAGGCAACATGGATGATATTACTGTTATGGTTATAAACCTTCAAAATTTCATGCCAAATTAGTCATATAGTTATTTTTTTCTAATAATTATTTAATTAATTACTTTATTGGCTTCATCCCACAATGTGGAAGCAATGAATTTTTTCTAATAAATATTTCTTGAATTTTTATTTTTATTTTTGTAAAGCAGACAATGAATTTTGTGAGGTTCAAATTACGAAGCAATAATAATAGGCAGAGAATATAAATGCTAGCTTCAGTTGTTTGTGGCTACTTAACCAATTTTTGCAAGGAGCTCAGATTATCTGAAGAAAGTTAACAAGTTTTATTTTATACTTTTTTTTTTATTGTTTTGGTTGTAATTATTATTTTTTCTTATTTATCATGTTGATAAAATAACAAAATTTTATCATAACTACGGAAGTACTAAACTTAAAAACTTAATACTAATATTAGAAAACTCATTTTTATCACTATAAGTGTTGATACTTAATCAATGTAGGACTTATTTTCATATTCTTAACAAAAAAGAAATAAGTTCGATCAATTTTTTTTATCAAGTAAACATATTAATGAGGGACCAGAAATAAGGGGATACACACAGAGGTGTACACATAAACTAGAGTAAGTGGGGGCTTATAAGTAGAGTCTTATTTACTGTTAAATATATATCTTTAGATTTTTTATTAATCATAACTCTTGCAAATATTTTACATTCTCAAATAATAAATTCAATACTTATTAATAACTTAATTTCATACATCAACAACATAAACTAATGACAAAAAGTATAAAAAAAAAATTGCAACATAATTAACCAGGAGCAAATTGAGAATTGAGATGAGTATTTCATGGATAATGCAACTGTAATTCTGCATGTAAATATATATAATTATATATTTGCTATATAATTATATATTTGCTATTGATATATATATGCATACATATATATATATATAATATAATTTATAAGAAAATGAGAAATTAGTGACAAAAAAATTCATCACAAATTTATTAAAGATTAGTGATGAAAAAAATTTTAGTGATGGATATTAGCAACAAAAAATTCACATTTTTTTTATGCAAAAAAAAATTGTGATGAATTTATTGAGGAAATTTTATGATGGAATATTTTTAATAATAAAATAAAGACGCTAATTGTCTGTCAAAATTTTGTGATGGATTTTTATCACTAATTTTAGTGACGGATTACTTTTGTCACTAAAAAATAAGTTTAAAATGTGAAAAAAATTAATGGTGAAAATAAGCCTGTCACTCAAATATGACTGAAATTACAATCTATTACTAAATTATGAAATTATTAGATATGACGGGATTACCACATTATCAAACTAATGTAGTGGTCATATCCAATAGTTATTAGATAATTTATTTTTTTTTCATGAATGGTAGATTGATAGATTCAGAAGGTTATTATTTTTTCATGAATTGTAAGTAGATAAATATCCACTGATAATATTAATTTATAATAAAAATTTTTACTTTTTTATTAGATAGAATTACCATATCAGTCTCATGATGTAGTAATCTCGTCTTATGTAATAATTTCTCACTAAATTAGCGACTAAAATTGCAATTCGACACTAATTTAGTGATGAAAATTGTAAATCGTCACTAATTTAATAATGGAAATTGCAATCCATTATTAATTTAGTGATAGATTAATGACGAAAATTATAATTTATCGCTAGATTAATGATGAGTTAGTAACGAATTTTTCTCTCACTAATTTCAAATTTTATTTTCTTTTATTTTTTATTTTTCACTCATTTAAATTTTTTAGTGACAGATTAGTGATGGAAATATTCCATCACACAATCTTTTCTTTATATATGTCTCTTTCCATTATTTTTTTTATCATCTTCATCTTTATCTTACTTCATATTAATTCTTCCTTATTTTTTTATTTTTCTTTATATTATTTATTTTTTCTTTTTTAACTTTATTATTATTTTACATTCTTAATTCATTTATTTCTCTACTTATTCTACTCTCTACCTTTCTTTTAATTCTTCAATTTTTCTTACTTTGTTATTTTTTTTAAAGCTATTATATGTCTTTGAAATCACACAAAGAAAGAAAATGAGAAAATGAGAAAATTGGTTGAAAAAAAATTATAAATATGTTTTATATAAAAAAAATTGACGAAAAAGGAATTAGTATAGAGATATAAATTTTTTTAAAAATTAACGATTTTAAATAAGTATATTTTTTAATAGTAATAATTATATTAATTGAGCTTAATCAACTAAAAGAATTAAAGATATGAAAATATAATATATATATATATATCTCTTTAATATATATATTTTTTTAAATAATATATTTTAAAAGAATATCTATGTTTTATTAAATTATATGGAAAGTTGTTTTGGAATTTGAAATCCCTATTAAAAATTCACCATTTTCTATGGGGCATTATTACTGATACTTTGCCTTGTATTTGAAAATTTATTAAGGAGAGGTATTATGGTGGACGGAGGTTGATGAAAATTAGTACATGAGAGGCATTATAGTGGATGGAGTATGTAGACAATTTGTGGAGAAGTTGAGGAAAATTAGTACATGTGTACCGATTTTTTTTTTCCATCTAAATCCTTCTCATTTTTAAGGCTAACCCTTGGTTTTAGACTCTGTTTTGTCTGCCTGTGAGCGGTATCTTTCCAATCCTCTGGTGATTTTTATCCAGATCTTAGGGCGATCAGCAGCCATTTTTAGCCTCATATTCCTCTTTTTTTCTTAGTTTTATTTTGGTTGTTTAGGTCTTCTACCAGAACTGCTTATCATATCTTTAGATCTAGTTTATTTTTCTCTTAATTTCTCTTTCTTTGTGTCAACTAGAAACCATAAATCATTATCTCTTTTTTGGTGGTTTCATTTGAAGGCTAATGGAGAGCTTAGTTCGTACAAGGTCCTAAAACTAAATCTAGCTCCAAGGTGTTCTGAGAGGGCTTTTTCCTTTTGGTTCTTCAAGGTCTCTCTCTCATCAATCACAAATGGACACATTATGAAGTTTTTTCTCTAGAATTTTTGCCCATGGTCCTTAATAGGGCGTCGATCAACAAGGCTTCTTGGTGTCTTCCTTTAGTTTTCTGAATTGATAGAGTTTTTGACTCTCCTTTAAAGTTATACATCTCCAGCCGCAGGCCAAATTGGTGTGATGGCCCTGGGTGTTTTAGATCTAACGGCTCTTATGGCCTTATTAGACTCTTCCTCTCAAGCAGGGGCGCAGCTACTTATGGTGGAAGGGGGCAGCTGCCCCTTCTATTTTGAATTTTTTTTATATATGTGTGTAATTTTTTATATATATGTGTATATATATTATTAAAATTTTTAAAATATATAATTTCTCCCCTTTGAATTTGTAAAAAAATATATGATATTTTTATTTTGCCCCTTTTCACTAAAAAATCTAGCTTCGCCCCTGCTCTCAAGACTATAATTTGAGTATTGGTGTTCTCCATGCTCTGTTGCACTAGTAGCTGGTTCTCTGTACCGCATCCCAATGGTTTGGGATTATGTTGCGCTGCTCTTTAAGTATATCCTTTTTAAGATGTTTGTGATTGTTTCTGTTATTTGGCTTATGTTGTTTCTTGTTTTGGTGTTCTATTCAATTTCTATTGTTTCTAATTGTTTTATGTTGTTTCTTGTTTTGTTTTATGTTGTTGTAGTGTTGCTTAGTATCTAATGAGCTTTCCTTTTTTTATACAAAAAATCCTTCTCATTTTAAAATCTAATAATAATCTAACCTTAAAATATGTTCTATATACTAAAATAAATAAATTAATTGCATTTCAAGAAAAAAAATATTATGCTAGCAAAAAAGTATTTAAAAAAACCTTAAAGAAAGCTCATAGCTTATTATAGGGATCATATTTTAGGGATTTAATTTTAGATAGGATTAATTTACATAAAAAGGAATTTAGAAAGAGAAAATATGTTTATAAGTTACAAAAAACTTGACTCAGAGTGACTCAATATGACTTAATAAAAACATGATTAACTGTGACTTCATAAGTTATATGGTTAAATTAAAAATTCAAAAAATATATTGATTAAACGAGTAAAATTTAAGTGCTACATATGTATTTGGCTCATCATCATCTTTTATAAAAATATAGATAATTATATTTAACTTAAATAAAGATATTTTTAAATTTTAGTAGTTAAATTAAGAGAATTAACTAAATAAATACCCCTATATAATGCACTAATAGATTTTAGACTCGATTCATTTTAACTAGACCTTTTAGGATAAATTTGTCTTTTAAACTAAAAAATTGATAGTAAAGGAAAAGATCTCTCTCTCTCTCTCTCTCTCTCTCTCAACTTGTTATCCTCAGCTCGTTTCTTTCTCTCTATTTTGACATATGGATTCATGTTTTCTTCTCTTCGTTTGACATGCTGATTCAAATTTTCTCTATATTTTCTTTTTCTCTTCTATCTTCTTGTGACTCCATCTGTTGTGGTAACTCGATATGCGCTGTCATCAATTGAAATCGATAAACTTGATCTTTTTTTAGCTATATATGTTTTTATTTTGTGTATAAAAACCTGATATGAGCAAATATGTTAAAATCTGAATAATGTATGTGTATTTTGGGGTTTGAAAAATGATGATGTATTATACTTGAAGAGAACTTATTTTATTTTATTTTATTCTTATGATACCACAACTCTTTTTTCCTCATATTCATCTATTCTTCCTTTCTTTATTTATTTTAATGTGTAGAGCCTTGAAGAGTTTGAAATGATTGTAGTTGGATCATTATGAGCTTTTATTTTTTGTTATAGATTAATATGGATTGTTATAGATTAATGATGTGTATTTATAGGTTGATATAGGTTGATATAGATTGATATGAGTTTAAGTACAGTTTAAGTGTTTTGTTCTTTATGTAGTTTAAATATTTTAAACAATTAAGAAGTATAAAATTATAGGTTGATATGTGTTGATATATATAGATATGGGTTGATATGGGATTATTTAAAATTGAATCTTTTTTGTGTGTTGTTTAAGTGGTTTAAACAGTTAAGTTTGTATTTATAGGTTGATATGGGTTGATATGTACTTATATGGGCTATTTTTAGTATGTTATGCCGTGTTATGAGTTTGTTATAGTTTTTATGGATTATGATGTGAATATGATTTATTATTGTAATTGTAGAGTATTCATAGATGGCTTCAAACTAATTAGTGTATAAATTCATTTAACGGATAAAATAATAATTCTTATACAATATAAAGGAAAATTTGATGTGAACATTAGTAAATATATTGGCAGAAGTGCCAAATATCTTAAATATTCATTGATTATTAGTACTGAAGAAGGTACATAAAATTCAGACATGACAGTAATGATCCTTATAGTGTGAAAAAAAGTGTCCAAGTAGAGGTACCGTGTCTTCATTCAATACTAAAAGATGCAGATGCAAGACTTTTATCGATTAATAAATCTATCCATGTAGCTTCGAAATATTATAAAAATAAACATAATATGCCTAATTCATATACAGAGGAACGAACAAAGCATAATAATGAAATTCTTATAGATTGTAATATTGGGACAAAATATACTAATGATTACCATATAGAATTTCAGTATATTATGGCGAAACACAGTAATGACATTGGTTTTGATTGTAATACCGATCTATAATATACTACTATCGATAATGAAGAAACTATGACAGACTTGTTTGCATCCAGGAGTAATCTAGACTTACTAAGCGAAAGTTTTATATTAGTAATGATTAAGGAGGGGAAAATATTTAATTAAAGGAATGATATTAAGGCAATTGTGTCCCTCATTACAATTAGAGAGAAATTCCTGTTTAAGGTCTTTAAGTCCAATACTACTTTCTTTATCGTGAAGTGTATTGGTAAAACCTGTACGTAGAGATTGAGAGCGAAAAATCTTAAAGACCTTATGGGTTGTTGGATGGTGATAATATACGTGACCTAACATACATGTCGACTAATTTTAATCAGACTAGATATAGATAAGCAACTAATTGGATTGTCACTAAGTGTGTTAAGAAGCGATTCATAAATTCTAAGAAGATTTTTAAATCCATGGATGTGATAGATGATACACATAATAAAGTTGGTGTTGAGATTAGTTTTTTTGTCGCATGGAGAGGACTGGAGTATGCATATGAGAATATCAGATTGCGTACTCCACAATAATATTTCTCAATTCTACATGTATTTTTGCATATGCTAGGTGAAACAAATTTTAGTATCGTTATACATCTACAATGCGGTGATGATAATAGATTTTGTATATTTTCTTCGCTTTTAATACTTCAATAAAAGATTTCCAATATTATAGACATATAATTACTATTGATGACACTCATTTGAAAGGAAGGCATCGATGTTTGCTTTTTACTATTGTTTGTCATTATGCAAACCAACAGATATTCTCTTTAGTATTTGGGATTGATGATTCAGAAAATTACGCATTATGAATGTAGTTTCTCACAAAGTTGAAGGAAGCTTCCAGTAAAAGACCATATCATATTATTATTTTTGATAGACACCTAAGTATTAAAAAGATGTAGCAAATATTTTCTCAAATTCATTCAATGGGATTTGCATGTATCATTTGTTAAACAACTTGAAGTGTAAATTTAAACATATAACTAAGGATCATGAGAAGTATTTTTCAAAACAGTAAATCCTACAAAATAAATGATTTCACTA
Organism: Garcia nutans; assembly: GCA_947685225.1. Classification (NCBI taxonomy): domain Eukaryota; kingdom Viridiplantae; phylum Streptophyta; class Magnoliopsida; order Malpighiales; family Euphorbiaceae; genus Garcia; species Garcia nutans. The sequence goes on from CANTUV010000044.1 coordinate 28,388,555, forward strand.
AACTTTTGATGGCTTTTGCATTATTATTCCCAGTGCCAAAAAATATCTATAAGGTGTTGGGCTTGAAAGGTGGGCGTGGTCTCATATGCATAAAATGAGGTATAACATTATGAAGATTAACGTTTCTGAATCAGTCAATGCTGCGTTTATACATTCCCAAGAGCTTCCAATTATTGTATTTGTTGATGAGATCAGAAAGATGTGTCAAAGATAGTTTTATAAATATCCAAGTAAAGCAAAAGAGTCCATGAATAAAATGGCAATGGATGTTAAAAAAAATGAGAAAGAGAATGATGAAAGCGAAAAACCTAAATGTAAGTTTTATATTTTTTTTCAATGTAAAAGTTCTTTATTTATTCTTCCTCATTTGTCATTAATTATAATATTGTCATATCATATTATTAATATTATTTTATAAATGGAGTCTGCTAGCAACAACAATTATGATGCTAAGTACGTAGATAAAAATTATTGTGTTGATATATCTCTGAGGACTTGTTGTTGCAGGAAGTTCTAATTAGATCAACTCCTATGTGTGTATGCTTTTGTGGTTATTAGAAATACTACCTATGATGCTTATAAATTATGTTCTCTATATTACTCGTGTGAGTCTTGGCATGAAACATATAAAGAAGTCATAAAATCTAATTCCTCACATTACTGAGTGGTCTATTCTAAAGCACATTCACAATGTTACTCTTCAACCGCTAAATGTGTGCACATCAACTAGCAGGTAAAAAAAAATGCAGGATTCCTTCTTTAGGTGATAAAAAATCTCAACATAAGTGCATTCATTATCGTGAGCATGGCCATAAAAGATCTACTTGTCAAAATTCCCTCTCATTATACATTATTTCAGGGTTAATGAGTGTCAGAAAAATAAAACTACTCTGATTTATATGTTGTATTCATAGACTATTATGTAATATCAATGTATTGTATCATTTGTTGTATTCATAAACTATTTAACAACAAATTATTATATGTTGTTGGATTAATATGAGAGGTTGTTGAACAACTATATAAATATTGGATATTGTTAGATTGATATGATAGGTTGTCGAACAGTTGATAGGGGTTAATATGTGTGTATATGATATTGATATAGGTAGATATAAGATTATATACATAGATATGAGTTACTATACAATTGATATGGGATAATATGTGTTGATATGGATAGATATAAGATCATATAGTTGATATAAGTTACTATACAATTGATATAAGATAATATATGTCGATATGGGTTGATATAAGTTACTATACAATTGATATGGAATGATATGTATTGATATGAGTTGATATAGGGTTATATGTGTTGATATGAGTTACTATACAATTTTTATAGGATGATATGTATTGATATGGATAGATATAGGATTATGTGAGTTAATATGAGTTACTATATAATTGATATGGGATGATATGTATAGATATGGATAGATACAGGGTTATATTGGTTGATATGAGTTAATATACAATTGATATGGGATTATATGAGTTGATATAAATAGATATAGGGTTATATGGATTGATATGAGTTATTCTACAATTGATATATGATGAAATGTGTTGATATAGATATATATAGGGTTATATGAGTTGATATGAGTTCCTATACAATTATTATAGGATGATATATATTGATATGGATAAATAAAGGGTTATATGGGTTGATATGAGTTACTATACAATTGATATGGGATGAAATGGGATGATATAGTATGTTATGGATTAATATGCATATAAAATGCTCGATAATCACACAAACATTTCAACATGTATGTCACACCTCATTGTTAGAAGTGTGATGGTCTCAGAATTCAGGTAGGCTTAAGGCCACCAAGCATCACTTAGAACCCAACTAATTTATGTATTTATACATATTGATTTATTGCACTAGTGAATTAAAATTTTATGTCATAACTGTTATTATTTACTCATAATTTTATGATATATTATTACATATTCATTTTAATATTATATATCACATACATTTATTTTTTTATATTATAGATCACTTACACACTTTACTAAACTATTCATAATAGTACTATGGAGTAACTAGAGTATAGCACAAATATAATTATTTAATTATATATGATAGTATTTGTTAATTACATTATTCTCAAGCTTCTTGTTAGAAGAAGAGATCAAGAAGATGATGGCCCTGGGTCACCTCTACCTAAAACCATAGATGAATAGGTGAGTCATCAACTCAGTGATATTATAGTATTACAAGGGTAGAACGTACAATAAAATATTTCAAAGTTCAAGAATAATAAATACACAAGGTTGCTACATAATAAAGGTATATCCATAAAATTCAATCCACAAAAAGGCCCACAATAACTAAACCAATATCACAAAAGCAAATTATATAATATGACAGATAACACATAGCAATAGCACTGAAGAAAACATATCACTATAGACATTTCAATGCTACCACACATCACACAAACTTACGGCATTAGCTACTACCCTTTTATTATAAATCTCAACGTGCACATAGCCTGATGGTATACAACCCCCATCAAGTTGGGATTATGTCATATTGGTTAATAAAATGCCTTGGTATGGATCACATAGGCCAAGAGGCCACATTGGATTTTACAATTCATGGATGCAAAATTACAAACAATAAATGATATCAAATGGCTCAAGTATCAACAATGGTTAAATTTTTATTAAATAATTTCAAAAGTGATAAAGTAAGGGATGAACACTATAATTCACCTTGAACATGCAAATTTGATTCCTCTAAGTCATTAAAAATAATTAGTTAGTTCGATGATAATAATCGACCTACATTCACATCTATAAATAAATCGCACATTTAAATTTATTTTTAATTTAATATTTTTCATTCTTGCTTTAATTATTTATTAGGCACCTATATCCTATTTTAATATCTTAATATGTCCTAAGACTTATTTTATAATTATGGATTTAAATATCAAAAAATTATATTACAATAGGGCTGTGTAATTAAATAAGTTCCAAATATATGTTATATGCCTATATAAATGCATTGGCTTCCTCAAGTCATTTAATTTACTTATTCATTAAATTAGCATTTGAACTTTTGAAAACATTAAATATACATATTAAACTTTATATTCATCAAATATATGTTTATATTTATAATCAGATCAAACCTTTTCTTTTATAATCAATTCAGCCTCAAGTCAACAAAATACTTAAATTCTAGCATTTGAGTAGTTTGTGTTCATTTAATTATATATTAATTTCTTCAAATTCATTTACCCTGAAATTTCACCAAAATGTTTATATCTTATATGACTTTCTTGTAAATTTTTATGAATTATAGAGTTCATTTAGATAGGTAAATAATTTAAATATAGTAGAAAAATATTCAATGATATTCATTCACACAATTAGAATGAACAACTTGTATTCATTTAATTACCCACTAATTTTTTCTAATCATTTTGACTTGCCCTTTTACCACAACCTTTCTAACATCCAGATACATATTTCTATAAATTTTTATGAATTTTAAATCTCATTTACATATTGAAATAAATAAAATATAGTAGCTAATTTATTGAGAATTCAAACTGTTTAATTTGGACAGATTTGAGTATTAGATATTTTAACTTCATCCCTTTCAATTTATTTCAATCCAAATCAATTTCCAACATTCTAAATATTCATTTAACATGTATAAATGATAATTTTTACCTCAAGTTAAATAAATAATAGATTTAAAGCAAGAGAAACAAAATTAAAAGATTAAGGTTTAAAATTTCCAAATTTTTACCTTTAGGAGTTTCTTTTGCTTTCTTTAATTTTATATCACTGTGTTGATTTAATTTTCTACTTTGGATCAATTTTAGACATAAGAAATTTTCTTAGTAATAGTTTTTGGCTGCTGGAAAAAGAGGAAGCCATAGTAGAAAGGGAGGGATTTTGATAGAAAGGAAAAATGAGAAATAAGAGAAGATAAGAACTATTTTTTGTCATCTTTTTAAACATAATGTCTAAGCCCTCTTCCTATTTAAGAAGGTGAGTAATCCACTTAATTTGGAAGTAATATGGTTGGGAATTAAGTGGGTGAAATATTCATTTTGCCCCTCAAGTCTTACATACTCTTTTGTTAATTTGAATGCCCTTATAGTTATTTCACACCCTAATTTACTACCTACACTTATGTGAATTTCTTTAAAATTCTTTTTCACTTTTAATTTTTAATTTCAATTTATCTTATATGGTTTTTATGTTAAGATATTATTAATTAAGTTATGATATATTTCAAGTATAATACCCTAAGGTTTTTATACATACAAGTTACTGTAGCTAAAGTGTTTTAAAATTTCCATATCTATCAATTTAGTTAACTTATAAATTTCACTTTTTTGCATATGAATGGTTTCTTCATTACTCTAGTAAGTTATTTTATTTCTCTAATAGTTTATATACAAATATCATTAGTTATTTTATAACTTACAATTAGTTAATTTGATTCACAGTCGTTATGAGTTGTAGAGTTTTAATTCTGAGTACTTTAGATTTTTTGTTTATATTACTTTGACACATTAAAATTTTATTTCAATCAAAATTTTTTCTCACTTTTTTTATTTAATTTGTACAACATTTATGCTACTATATTTTTATTTCATCTAGGATATTATAATATTAAGCATAAACCTAATAAATTATGCAGTATCCATCCAAAACAACCTCTGAATCCAAGATTTTAACTCTAATCAAACATCCATATTAACAACTTTCCTCAACCTATAATACATCTACCCCATTTCACATATCAATATTCATTCAAAATATATCCATTTAAAATGTATTCATTCAACATATCAATAAGTCTCAACTTATTAAACCATATCAACATATATAAATACAGACCAATCAATATTAGTCAACAAAAATACATTTCTTGACTATTTAAAATAGCTAAACAACATATAGAATAGAAAATGATTCATGCTTTAATAATCACTAACCAACCAATATCAATCCATTTCAACACAGATCAATCCATATCAATGAACAAAAAAAATATTTTTTCACTATTTAAAATAGCTAAATAATATATAGAACACAAAATCATACATGCTTTAATAATCACTAACCAACCCATATCAACACAGATCAATCTATATCAATCAACAAAAACACATTTCTTGACTATTTCAAACAGCTAAACAACATATACAACATAAATAATTCATACTTTAGTAGTCCCATATCAAAGCATATCAATCTAAATCAATCCACATCAATACAGATCAATTTATATCAGTATACAAAATACACTTCTTTAGTATTTAAAATAGATAAACAACATAAAAAACACAAAAAATTGACTCTTTAGTGATCTCATATCAAAGTACATCAAAACATATCAACACATATCCATACAGATCAATCCATATTAGTCAACAAAATACATTTTTTGACTATTTAAAATCGCTAAAAAAGATATAGAACACAAAATGATACATGCTTTAATAATCACTGACCAACCAATATCAATCTATATCAATACAGGTTAATTCATATCAGTGGACAAAAACACATTTCTTCGGAAAACACATATCTTCGGTATTTGAAACAATTAAACAACATATAGAACACAAAATTATACATGGGTTGATAATCACTAACCAACCCATATGAACATAGATCAATACAGATCAATCCATATTATTCCACAAAACACATTTCTTGACTATTTAAAATATCTAAATAGCATATAAAACACAAATGATTCATGCTTTAGTAGTCTCATGTCAAAATATATCAACATATATTAACATATATCGATCCATATTAGTATACAAAACACACTCATTTGGTATTTAAAATAGATAAATAATATATAGAACCCAAAATTATTTATTTTTAGTAATCTTATTGTAAGCATATCAAACTATATCAATCCATATCAAACATATTTCTTTACTATTTAAAATAGCTATACAATATGTAAAATACAAAATAATTCATTCTTTAGTAATCCCATATCAAAGTATATCAAACCATATAAACCCAGATCAACATATATCAATCAATAAAAACACATTTCTTCACTATTTAAAATAGCTAAACAATATATATAATACAAAATCATTCATTCTTTAATAATCTCATATCAAAGAATATCAAACCTTATTACATATAGATCAACCAACAAGAACAAATTTCTTTACTATTTAAAATAGCTAAACAAGATATAGAACACAAAAACAACTAAACATCTTTGAGTTTTAGATAGTAATGGTTTAATTTTTTTATTAATGTATCCATGAAAAGAGAATATAATTTACGTAATCAGTAAAGTTTAAGACTCCAAGATTGAGAGTTTGACTCCCATTATAATTAACTAACAAAATCTTTCATAGATACTCCTTGAGCAAAAACGACATTAAAGATTCACATATGAATAGCAAAATACTACACTTCTAATTATAAAAAATAAATCATATGATCAATTGTGTTTTTGTAATTAAAATAAAGAGAAGCATAAAGCTAATAATATTCTAGTTCCAAAAAATATAAAAATAATCCTACTCTTTCTATACATTGAGAAAAAGATACTAATAGTCAAAATAGAATCATTTTGTACCAAAGTCGCAACATATAAATAGTATTAATGAACTTCTCTTGTGAAATTAGACGATGACCAAACTCAAAAAATAAAACTGCAATGGTTTTATATTTAATAATGTTCTTATAATGATAAAAACAATGATGTGATTTAATATACTACACTTTGTAGATGCAATTACGAAGTGATAGCAAAAGGTAACCAATCCATAAAAGTGTCATAAAACTTTTACCATTGTCAAACCCTCATAGCATTTTCTTGGGATAAAAAAATCTCAGTGAAAAAGATACAAAGAAACCAACTGGGTGAACAATGGACTCATTATAAGCAGTTAGTTATCTCACTGATTAAACCATTATATTATTTTGCTTCTTCCAATGACACATGTAATGATATGCTCTTTCTCAAGCTAAGGGCCACAAGGGCTTCTAACTATTTTTCTCTTACTTATACTAGAGCTCTATACATTTTTTTTTTTAGATTATATAAGAGGTGTTATTTAGCTTGATTTTATGTTCTTAGCCACATCATGAACCAAAAAACCCTTAAAATCCATATACTAAAGAACAATGATTCAACTAGTGTTAAAAGTGTTGAAAGAAATTGCACTCGAGTCGAAGCCAAATTTTAAAAAAAATTCCATTTACTAAAGGACAAAATTTAACTAATGAGCAACCAATGTTAATGATCCGGTTAACTTTGCTGAAAGGCATCAAGCTCAAGTTCTACTTGAAGCCAAATCTTAAAAAAAATAATCAAAATACTACAAAATAAGTGTTTGTGACCTAATAATAACACATGTAAAAATAAGCATTCAAGAATTCATATATAATAAATTGAAAAAAAAAGAACTATAATAAGTAGAAATAAAAAAGCACAAAGAAAATTAGAAACTTGAGACTTGAAAGCCCTATAATTAAGTTCCAGAAACATATTATCCCTTTCACAGATCGATTTATGATTAGCGTAAGAAGATGAATTAAGTTTCCAACCATAGGTAAGTAATGACAAAGTTACAACAAAAATTATGTAATGAGTTAATGAAGAGAAAGAGAGCATACCTTACTTGTGCCTTCTGGAAGAACGTCTCGAGCAATGATGCACTATTTCTTTTAGGTCGATGATATTGGATTCCACTAGGAAGGCAATAATGGTGAAAAGGTTTGGAAGAAAAAGAGAGGGGAAGAGATTTTGATTGAGCAAGTTTTTAGAGATTTTAGATTTGGAAGAAAGAGAAAGATAAAGAGATTTTGAGAAATTTGGAATCAGAGAATTGTAGAAGCGTGTTTTTAGGAATTAAAATGGGTGAATTTTTTCATTGAAGGGCAATTTTATAAAAAAAGATCTATTTAAGGGGAGCATAGTCTAAAATTTATTAGTGATATATGTAAGAATATCTTTTTTATTAAATACCTTAAATTAATTAAATGAAAATTCTAACAAAATCCTTACGTTTCTTTTACAATACTAATTTTCTAACATACATAAATTAAATTTTAATAATTATGTTAAAATTAGATTGGAAAAAATTAAAGAAAATAGAAAAATATCTAAAATTCTAAGGGAAATCACCAAAAATAACCCCCCCTATAAGTGTTAGTATATTTTGGACTCTTATAACAAAAAATGACCCTAAATTGACAAAAATGCTCCTCACACCTTAAAAAAAACTTTCAGCTCTCTATTATCTTTCCCTTAGCTCGCTTGCACCCTATCTTCTGCTCTCTCAGCTTGCGTATTGTGACTCTCATCAACTCCTATTTAATTTTCTTCTTAGTTTCTCTCTTCTTGCCCCTAAGACTCTGCTACTGGAAGCTCGAGGATATTGAATTTCTTCATCAAACTTTTTATTTTATCCAATTATTGCAACGAGTTAGTTTTTGATTTTTTTTATTTTTTATATTTATTCAACTTTGGACAGTAATAATTACATATTTTAATTTGTAAATTTTTAAGTTTATAAACTTTAATTGTCTCTATCGGATTATGTAATTTTATATTTTATATTTTTATTGATTTTTCTTATTCGATTTAATGTTAAGTTCAGCATTTAGTATTGTTAGCTGCATTTATATGCAGATAGAGACAGTTAATGACATTTACTACTTAATAATGATTTCATTGATGATTGAGTTTAGATAGTTAGTGATATTTTGAGTTCATTAATGATTGAGTTTAGAGGATGGGTTTCTCTATGGATTGGGTTTGTATGTTGGTTGAAAATCGTAAAAATAAACAGTAACTATCACTAACTGTCAGTAACTATACCATAACTGCTACGAACTGCATTTGAAAACACTTCCTTATTCTCATTTAGTTAATATATGTAGCATTATTTGAATATGAAAAGTGTTTGGCTGAGTTTATGTATAAGTGGAAAATTATTAAATAAATAGTCACTAATGTTCACTGTGTGTAACTATCACTAACTATAAATTAATTACCATGAACTGTATTTGCAAACACTTCATAAATATCCTTTCGATAATGGGTCATATCAGGATTTAAAATGTATAAGTGTTTGACTGAGTTTTTATGACGGTGGAAAATCTTAATTAAATAGTCACTACCTCTCATTAAATTTCACTAACTATCACTAACTCTACACTAACTGTCATAAACTGCATTTTTAAACACTCCCTAGTACTCACTTAGATTATATATTTTTCAGGATTTGAATTTGAGAAGTATTTGACAAGGTTTGAATGCAGGTGGATATTCCTTAATTAAACAGTCACTAACTCTCATTAAATTTCACTATCACTAACTCTATACTAATCGTCATGAATTGCATTTTTAAACACTCCATAGTACTCACTTAGATGATATTTGTTGCAGGATTTGAATTTTAGAAGTATTTGACAAGGTTTGAATATAGGTCCAATAAATATTATAATATGATTATTATTATTATTTTGTTTGTTATTTGTGATTACAGGGTATTGATTTAAATATCATTTTGAAATTCCAAGGCCTAGTGTAGTTATCCCCACCCGTTATGGTGGTCAATTTAACCTGAATACTTTTAAATATGTTGGTGGGTCCACTGAACTTATAGTGTTGACTGAAAAACCTGATTTCAATGAATTAAGGAAAGCAGTGTCAGGCGTGCTTCATGTTGATAGTACTTCAAAGCTTGGGCTTAACATTTATACTGTCTTTGAAGAAGCACCGCTTTATGATGTCGTAGATGATAAGATGTTTAATGTCTCCCTTGTATTTGTTACCGAGGATAAATTAAGGCATCTATTATTTGCAAATATTAAAAAAGGTGCCTTTAAATATGGACATGACAACAATGATCCATCTGCATCGAAACAAATCAATGAAAAAGAGTTTCTCGGTCTTGAATCAATACCAGAAAGCAAGAATGAAGATGCAATGTTGTCTCCAATTGCAGAAGGTATACATGTTGCCCATGAGGATGAAGTATATGATTATGATATGCAAGTCAATGCTGATGATATAATGCATGTGCAAGTCAACACGATAGATGATGCCAATGTGTTTACAGTAGAACAGGTAGAAAAAACTTATGATTTTTGTGACATTACTATAGAACAAACCACCCAGCTTCTTAATTTTTCTAATACTGGTGTCGAGCAGACCACCGATGTTCATATCGATGCAAAAGCTCGATCAACATGAATGGATGAAGCCGAGGATGATACTGTTTCAGAGTTGTATGTTGAATCAAGCAAAACTTTAGAATCATCTATTTTGGGTGAAAGTTCAATTAAGGATTCTATTGCAAAGGGTAAAATATTTATAAAAAAAAAGGCGAGATTTAAGTACGACATTATCAATTGTAGCCATGTGGGAGTAATTTCAATATAAGGTTTACAAGTCTAATCCATTGTTCATGGTTGTCCATTGTATTGATAAAACATGTTCTTGGAGATTAAGAGCAAAAAGTTTATCTAAAGGAAATGACACACCTTAGATGGTAATGAAATATGTAACAGATCTCTCATGTCTAACTGATTTTGTGCAGAGTAGACATAGATAAGCTACTAGTTGGGTTGTTGCCAAGTGTGTTAAAAAGAGATTAATAAATCCTTGAAGAGTATTCAAACCTAGAGATGTGATTTATGATATGCGTAAAGAATTTAGAGCGGAGATCAGTTAATCTGTTGCATGGAGGGGGGTAGGAGCATGCTTATAAGAATATTAGATTGGGTACTCCTGAACAGTCTTACTCTATTCTACCTGGATACTTGCACATGCTTATCAAAACAAATCCAAGTTCGGTTGTTCTTGTGCACTGTAGCGATGAGCTTCGATTTCTTTCTCTTCTTTGCATTCGATGCTTCAATTCAAGGTTTGAAGTTTTATAGACCTATAATTTCTATTGATGGAACTCACATGAAAGGAAAATATCACGGTGTCCTCCTTACCGCCATCTATCATGATGCCAATCAATAAATTTTTCCATTGGCCTTCGGTATCACAGACTCAGAAAATGACTCATCATGGAAATGGTTCTTAGAAGAGTTGAAGGCATCCTTTGGTGAAAGACCTAGCCATACCATTATTTCTAATAGACATCGAAGTATTCAAAAGGCAGTATCGAAAGTATTTTTCAAATGATTTTTATGGAATTTGCATGTATCATTTGCTTAAGAATGTAAAATGCAAATTTCGACATATAACAAAGGATCTTGAAAAGCATTATTACAAAATGGCTAAAGCATACAAAATTCATAATTTTAGTTTACTTTATGAATCATTTTGTATTATTGTTCCTGGTGCGAGATATTACCTTGAAGGAGTTAGTTTCGACAGATGGACACGCTCTCATATGCCTAAAAGGAGATATAACATAATGACTACTAACATATCAAAATTTGTGAATGCTGCTCATGTGAAGGCAGGGGACCTTCCCATCACTGCTTTTGTCAATGAGGTGAGACATATGTTACAACGGTGGTTTTACGAACAGCGAGAGAATGCAGAAAAATGCACGACAAGGCTATCAACCGATGTGGAAAAAAAGCTGAGAAAAAGAATGACGTATGCATTGAAATTGAGTGTAAGTGTATTATTAATTTTTAATTTACTTGATATATTAATATTGTTGTTGTTAATTCACTGTACAATGCATTTAATAATGGAATTATGAATTACATATTCAAGTTGTTAATAACTTGAGATACGATGAGTTCGATGTTGATAAAAACTTTGTAGTGGATATGAATCTAAGGACTTGTTGTAGAAAGTTTCAGTTATACCAGATTCCATGCATTCATGTCCTTGCTGTTATGAAAACTGATGAATATAATGCTTATGATATGTGTTCCCCATATTTTTCAAGAGATTATTGGTACGAAATATATAAAGGAGTAACAAATCTGGTACCTCATATAATTTTACCACAGGAAGTGACAAAGATGAATATTCTACCACTAGATGTTTACACTTCAACTGGCAGATGAAAAAAAAGGAGAATTCCTTCCTTAGGAGAGGAAAAAACACATTCCGAGTGCAGTCGTTGTTATGAGCAAGGCCATAATAGACTCACCTGCCAGAATCCAATATCCATTAGTTCTGCTGCAAAAAGTGATCTATAATAAATAAATAATTATTTACTCTATATTATTGATATATATAACATGATTTAATTATGGAGTTCATGTACATTTTGTGGGAAAAACAGTTGATGATCCCCCATAGATGATATATGTAACATGATTTAATTATGGATGATACGTGATTGTATAAGTTGGTATGCAAGTGGAAGCTAACGGGAAAATATTCACTAACTATTACTTTATGAGTAACTGTGACTAACGGCCAACTAAATTGGATGAACTACGATTCTAAATACTCCATAATCCTGCCATATATTATACATGTACCATGATTTAATAGATGATACTTGATTGTATGAGTTGCCATGCAAGTGGAAGCTACCCAAAAAATATTCACTAATTATCACTAACTATGAGTAACAATGACTAACTGCCAACTAACTTGGACGAACTGTGATTCTAAACACTCCATAATCCTGCCATATATTATAGATGTACCATGATTTGATAGATGATATATAATTGTATGAGTTGATATGCAAATGGAATCTACTCGAAAAATATTTACTAACTATCACTAACTATGAGTAACCATGACTAACTGCTAACTAACTTGAACGAACTGCGATTCTAAACACTCCATGATCCTACCATATATTATAGATGTACCAGGATTTAATAGATGATATGTAATTATATGAGTTAGTATGTAAGTGGAAGCTACCTAAAAAATATTCATTAATTGTCACCTAATTATAAGTAATTGTGACTAACTGTCAAATAACTTGGATGAACTGTGATTCTAAACACTCAATGATCCTGCCATATATTATAGATGTACCATGATTTAATAGATGATACGTGATTGTATGAGTTGGTATGCAAGTGGAAGCTACCGGGAAAATATTCACTAATTATCACTAACTATGAGTAATTGTGACTAACTACCAAATAACTTGGACGAATTGCAATTCTAAACCCTCAATGATTTGTGTACTAGGATTCAATATATATATATATATATAATTTTTAAATCAATTTGTGCACTGGTCACCAGCTTAGACTAAATGCTTCAATGCTGAAATAAGACAGATTCATATAGGAAAATGACAGTGTGAAAAAAAAAACTGCAATAATTTCATAATCTATTATCATATCATATCTATATTGGAACTTGTCAACAGTAACATGTTAACATCATTAAGTAAAAGCTACTTACAAAATTTAGTTCATCATTAACATTAAGATCATTCCAATATATACAACCTAGCAAAATGCATTACTATATATACAATCATGCTTGCCAGTCAAATCATTTCTCATCATCGGAATGGTAATCACCCCTTTTCTTGTTTTCTACATAAATCCATAAAGAATAAGCTATAGTATATCTTAGTTGATCCATGTGCTCTTGTTTGCAATCTCACAAAGTGAAACCCAGAGTCATACACAATTTAATAAATTTAACCACAGACATCTCACAATCTTGACTGTTTAAAAAGCAAATATGAATTGTTAGTGAGAATTTAAATTAAATTTTGCTATTTTAATACAAAATCATGCAAGTGGAATTACCCATTTTTGTTGTGGACATGCTTCCTTTATATATATTACTTTGAATTTCTTCTTTTTGAATACTGCAAGCTCGAGTTTGATAGTGAAGAATTCAACATCATTAAGTGCAACAACCAACATTTCTCTTATTGGAGTCACACATGTCATCCTAACCGTACGGCGGTTTAGTCGAAACAATGAGTCAAATATATTAATAGTCTAAGTTTCTAGCAAGATTTCAATAAGAAACCAATGCTAAATGTTGTGGTTTATGGGCAGGTAAATTCTATCCACTTCCCAGACAGGTTTTTCGTATTTGAGATCGCCCTTTAAGATTTTCACTATATTAATTGAAGGCACCCAATCAATCTTTTCTTTTTTACTTTTGGTAAAGTCCCTATACCCCCATATAAACAATTGATTAATAAGAGTTCGCCTACAAGTTACTCTTTGGTCAAACAGAGATCTACAAAAGTATTATTTTTGACAAACATAATAAAGTATAATATCAATATCCTGCAAGTACATTTGAAACAAAATCGTCAATCCAAATTCATTTAATTAAACACAAATGGATAATATACAAAACTAAGTTAGAAACCTACATCATTGTCCAACCAGCCATCATTTGTTTTCAATTGCCACCAAAAATCAAATGCATTGATGATTTTTATTGTACAGTCAAAGTAACCCCCCATCAGGCAACTTCTACTCATTCTATTTATTGTTGCAAAATAAAGAGCACGTATGATAGATGATCATTACATACATTATATTAAAAGTTTAAAAAACATACTAATGCACTTACTATTTAAATCATGTGAAATTTAAGTCCCACCACTCATTGAATTATTTTTGGTCTTTTTTCACTTGGAAGTGCAAATGGGGAAATGGGGAGCACTGTATCATAGTCATCGTTATTGAGCTTCCACTTCACAACTTGTAAGGTGGCATCTCTACCCCTTTTCCCTTTCCATTCTGTTGTCCATTTGTCTTTGATGTATTTTGGATTGGAAACTTTATTTCTCTTATAGCCCTTGCATCAAATTTGGTGCAAGAAACTGTCATAAGGGAGGGGTGGCTACTTTCATCAAGTTATTACCTTATTCAACTGCTTTAGTGCTGAAATAAAACAAATGCATTTAAGAAAATGATAGTATGAAAGAAATAAAAAAAAATTATTAAGTTTTGTTAACATTACTCACACATACACAAGTGTATGTATGATATGAGTGTCATATGTTTCCTTCTGTCATAATGCAATATTCGGAGAGGGGATGGTAGTTTCATGCAATTTTGTTGCATCCTCAAGTTTTTCACTATTGCAATAAAACACATCTAGTTAGAAGAATCATTGCCACGGAGGGCAAAAATGGGGTGGTTAATTTTAACATCACTTACACATGCTCAAGTAGGGCAATGGGATGCCCTCTTCCATAATTTTTAATCTCTTAGAAAGACTTGCAATCTCTGCTAGCAGATGCTTATTTTGCTCTTTCATCTTCCTTTGTAAATCTTTATTTCTGTTGATCAGGCAATCTATCTTTTCATCTTGTTGATTATTCCTTAAAAGCAACTCCTATAAGAGTTTTTCTTTTTCTTCATTATCCTTCTGAATTGACATTTGCTATTCTTCAAGCTTTTTGATTGTATGCTCTATATTTCTCAAATTTGTTGAATCAAATAGGGATACATTTGATGCTTCACTACCTTTGATCTTTTCGTCTATGGATGTCAACTTTTTTTGTTCAATGAAGATGATGTCTCTCCTGTGCTTAATCCAAATAAAAAAGGGGAAGCAACTTCAACATCCGTTATTTTAAACTGATTAGCTTTCTCCTCCTATTAAAGACAAAGATTAGATGAAATATGAATATGTATCAAATTTTAAAGAATTTACAATAAACTCAGTTTGTTTATTACCAATCCCAACAATTTTGTTTCAATAACATTGTAGGATAATTTTGTTGAGAATTTCTAGTTTAGAAATCTTGGAATGCCACTGTCAATTCTTTTAGCCCTAAGTACATCTACAAATGGAAGTATCTCTATTCCAAATATTGACAAGACTTCAAAGAATCTACTCAAAGAATATCCTCCAACCACTTTCTCTTTGAATTTCAAAATGGTCTCTCTTATGTTACAGTACAAAAATTTCCAGCTTTGTTTTCCCCAAGCAACATTATTGAATGATTCAACGTCCTCAACAAGAGCCAAAATCCTAGCATCCACTTTTAAAGGAATAGCCTTCCCTAATATGAGCAGTTCAACGAGGTAGGCAATACCTAACTTGACTTGTGTAGCTAAATCTGTGCAATGCTTGAAGACTTCAAGTAATTCATTGCGCCTTACCAATCCATATTGCTCAACTAGAGGACTCGAACCGTCAGGCAAATCATCACATCCAGTATATGGTAAGCCTAAAATTAAACAATATTCGTCTGCTCTCATAATCACTATATCTTTTCCACATTTAAAATGAAGTTCATCAATTGTTGAACTATTTAGGAGGTGCATGCACATATAATTAATCATTCCCTACCAATACAATATATTCCTTTCTTTAATTTTCAGTAGAAGACCCACATTATACTTCCGAAATAAGTCTAACTGCAATATAAGATTAAATAACAATGATTAAAAGTATTGCAATGAAACAATGAGAATGGTTTGTATTAATAAACCATACTTACTTTTTCTTTGTCACTGGAAATGATATTACGTATTATGCAAATAATCTTTAAACCCTGTCCAACTATGTTCATAGTATTGTGCTTCCACTTTTCTGAAGGAATAATATATTCAACATCTTTAAAAATTATCTCATTTTGTTTTGTTTTCCTAGGTTGTTGCTCATCTTCGTAAGCCTTTTCATCATGCTTGAATTCAATTTCTCTCTCTCTTCTTAGACACCTCAGAAGGACCCTGAGCTTATCTACTAACAAGTATAAATCTATTGTCAGTATGTGACAATTCCCCTAGACTAATTAGTGCTGCCCCAGGATCAGTTGGTGTTCTCTCACAACTTGATGAGATGCAGTAGGTGATGCTATTTGTTCAGACACTATTTATAACCAACACCAATCATACTGCATGCAAATAAATGCTGAAAATATAAATGCACACAAAAGTATGAAGTTATTGAAGATAGTGACCGTTATTATCATTTAGTCACACGTATACAAACTCATTCAAACACATCTAAAAATGAAATACTACTGCATATGTCATTTAAGGGAGGATCACATAGTGATAATAGATGAAGTTTGTCCAAATTATTGTATAGTTAGTCACAGTTAGTGACAATTATGACCTGTTTAATGAGTAGTTTTCCATATACTTACAAACTCATTCAAATACATCTTAAAAACAAATCCTGATACATATATAATCTAAGAAAAATTCATGGAGTGTTTTTAAATAAAGTTTGTCGAAATTAGTGTTTAGTTAGTCATAGTTAGTCACGGTTAGTTATAGTTAGCTATTGTTTACTGAGTGGTTTGCCTCATACATATAAACTCATTCAATCGCATCTTAAAACTAAACTCTGATACATATATTATCTCAGGAAAAATTACGGAGTGTTTTTAAATGAAGTTAGTCATAGTTAATATGAAGTTACTCATAGTTATTTACAGTTAGTGACAATTATCGATTGTTTATTGAGTGATTTTTCTCATGCACACAAACCCTTTCAAACACATCTTATATTAAAATTCGGATACATATATTATCTAAGGGAGAATCATGGAGTGCTTATAAACGATGTTAATCGAAATTAGTATGAAGTTAGTCACGGTTAGTGAAAGTTAGCGAGTGTTTACTAAGTGATTTTTCACATGCATACAAACACAACAAACAAATAAACCCATATCCTAAACCCACCTAGTGACCATTAAATCTAAAACTCAGCGATCAAAAGAAAAATTTTTCAACACACAGTTTGCTGCAACACACATTCTACTGCATTCACTTTCTCTATTTACTACTAAAATATATGCTTGAACTCCATTAATCAAGACTCCTGATTTATAATTCAACATTGTTGATTTTAAAAGTAAAAAAAAAATGAAATGAACATCATAAAACCCTAGAAAACATATCTAAACTAGCTTCACGAGTCATTTTCTCGATTCAGTCGTTATTTCTTCAGAAATGAAGCTTCATATGACTAAACAAACTTTATAACTTGTTCATTCGATTCAAATTTCATGAAAGCACGAAATAAAAAGGCTTCGTAGAGATTACGATTATTGTATGCGAGGGAAAACGACGTGAAAAGATGTCGATTTTAATTTTTTAAATAAATAGTCGACAATTTTTTTTTTAAGGTGAGGGTATTTTTATTTATTTAGGGTCATTTTTTTTATTTATTAAGGGAGTCCAAATAAAGGAGGCCATTGTTGGTGAATCCCCAAATTCTGGACACTGTCGTTTTGGGGAAAGAAACCAATAAGTAAAGAGAAAAAAAAAAGAAGAAGAAGAATCTCCAGGGCCAGTCAGATCCTGACGCTTGAGAAGAAAAGTGGGCTTTTGCAGTCACTGCCATTTGCGGAGCTGTTCTCTTGGCATGAATTCTGAAATCTGGGCTAAAACCCTAAAACCACCACTACCACAGCTTCACCTCTGATAATTTCTCAAACCAGAACGTCTATTAATGGCGGTGAGAGGTGAAGTTAAAGTGATAACCTTAGGAGGCAAAGGTTCCTCTCTTTCATCCTCATCCGTCTACGCTGTCGCCGCCGGCGAAGCTCAGTTGCGTATTGACTCATCGGCACTCGATAGATTACTCTCCGATCCAAACCCTTCCACGTCTCTTAAACCATTCCAAATCCTATTTCCCAATTCCTTAACCCTTCTCGAAACTCGTGCTTCTCTCACTTTTCTTCTTAATAAGCTCCTTCTCTACTCCAATAATTCTACTAACATCCGTACATTTCTTCCAAATTTAATTTCTAATGCCCTGCATTCGAAATCTGAGACTGGGAGTTTTAACTCCATTGAGGTGACTGAAGAGGAAAGTGTTGTAATTGAGAAATCATCTGCTCATGTTTATGGAGTTTGTTCTATTTTGGATCATGAATCTACGGCTTTGGCTTCAGTTATTGATGCGGTGGCTGCTTTGTCGTGTGAGGCGAGTAAAGGTGATGTGGCGGCTTTTAGTTCCATGGATACTGGAGATGGCTATGTTGACAAGGAAGGGATTGGTGTTGCTGGAGACATGAAGATTTTGCTTAATGGGTCTAAGCTGGTGGGTAAGGTACGGAGTGAAGCCTTTTCTAAGATTCCAAAGATTAATGGGAGATTGAGAGAAATGGTGAAGTCAGTGCATTCTGTGACACGGGTTGCATTGAATTCTCGCGAGGAGGTTTATGAGGGTGATGCAATCCCGGCTGTTTTAGCTTTGGCCGCAGCGCTTCAGAATTTGGGAAAGAGTAGTCTGCATCGAGCGAAAATGAATTTGGATGCATTGGGAAATGAAAGTTTAAAAACGGGTTTGCTGAGTTTGTTTGAAAACAAATGTCCAAATGAGGTTGTGCTAAGGAATGCTTATAAGCTGGTTTTGGATTCAGATTATGAAGAAAATAATGGGAAATTTGTGCATGATGTGAATGCCTTATTGGCGACTGCGTGGAGGATTGTTGCCTGGGAGGGGATAACAGCGTTTATTGCACTCGAAGGTGGAGAATTGCTGAGTGAAAAGGGTGCTGAAGGAACTGAAGCAAATGGGAGGGATGAGAAGGCAGTAAAGAAAGGTGAGAAGAAGAAGAAAAAGGCGGTTTTGGGTAAAGGGACTAGCTTGATTTTACAATTAATTAAGTACAGGTTGCAGAGTAAGGGAGAGGATTCCAGTGATAGGGTATTGGAAAAATGGATTGCGGATCTTTTGCTGTTTTTCGACCCAAAAGAAACAGAATTTGATGAAATGGTACAAAAAATGAAAGAGATTGTGGAAAGCAACGAAAGTAGAAGACTCCCCAAACTTCCAAAGGTAACAAATTATGCTTGAAATTTCATCTTTTGGTTATCCATCTTTCTTGTTATTGAAAAGTGCAAGTATAAAACTTTTGAATTGATTAAATCATTAAATGTATAAAACTTTTGAATTGATTAAATCAATAAATGTCGATGCATGTCCGGACCAAGCATGTTTGATGATCAGATTAAAAAATTAAAGGGAGAAAGAGGAGAGACAGAATGCCGAGTTTAGAGCCAGTCAATAGTGCCATTCAACAGAAATGAGATTGAATGACTTGGAACAGTGGAGGTAGTTTGTATGCCACTAGGTCATTAACTTCCCACCTCGAAATTATTCTCTTTTATGGTAAACTGAGTATTGAAGGCAGTTGATGGGTGTTCATGGTTTGCTTAAGAAAGTGATAGCTAATGGACACAAGGGAGTGAATCATGCAAGTGCAGTAATGTAATTTATTTTATAAGCTTTTGCAAAGGATGTTTTCAATATTCAATTCAATGCACTAATATATTATATGCTATATTAATGGAAATTATTGCTATAGTAGCTGTAGAAAAAGTTCTGCCTCGCTTGGCTTTCCTTGTTTTATTTTAACTAGTTTCTGAAGGTTTGTGTAGATTGATGCTTTTAAAGATGTTTTATTCTATGTTATTGTTCTGTTATTATTTCTCATTTGACTTGAAAGGAATCTAGGATTCTTATATTGTAAATATTGTTTTAAATATTAGGGGACTCGTGATTTTGCCAAAGAACAAATGGCAATAAGAGAGAGAGCATTTTCAATAATAACAGATGTCTTCAAGAGGCATGGTGCCACAGCCTTGGACACTCCTGCATTTGAATTGAGAGAGACTCTTATGGGGAAATACGGGGAGGACTCGAAATTGGTTTATGATCTTGCTGACCAGGTAAATAGGTTATTATTTGTTTATTCGAGTGAGCTCATGTATATTTATTACTCTTGCTGTTACTTTTTGTCATTCTTAATATTTTAATATTATCATTATTAGATTTAGATAAATGCATGTTTGAGCCTTAAAGCCTTTATAATGCATTTATAATGGATAGAGTCATTGCAGTCAAATAGATCTGAGTAAGAAAAACATTTACTCATATGCTTCGGGCTTGGCATTTTTTATTCTGGCAACTGTATATAGCCTTTGCATCTTTAGTTGCTGACTGAAATGTTCCATGAATTCGCAATGTCTATTGAGTATAAAAAATGTCAAGTTTTTCACTAGACTTTTCATGTTTGGTTCATTTTCTATTTGAACGTATGTATTCATCTATGTATTTCTATTCTCCTTTTCTATGCATTGGTGCTGCTGTTGTTTTTTATTTTTTTGTGGACTACTGTTTATTTAATTGTTTGTGTTAATGGTGAAAATGTAGATAATAATTGTTATTTCACCACTTGTTGCAGGGTGGAGAGCTTTGTTCTTTACGGTATGACTTAACTGTTCCATTTGCGAGGTATGTGGCTATGAATGGTATCACATCCTTTAAAAGGTATCAAATAGCTAAGGTGTACAGAAGAGATAATCCATCTAAGGGGAGATACCGTGAATTTTACCAATGTGATTTTGATATTGCTGGCCAATATGAAGAAATGGGACCAGATTTTGAGATTGTTAAGATTTTGACAGAATTGCTTGATGACCTGGACATTGGAGATTATGAGGTAATTTGTTCTAATTGGTTCTCCTGATTTTATTAGCACTATATGAATTCAAGAGATTGAGTTTCTTATGGTATTTGGCAAAGCTAATCCTTTCAAATGCACGAGTTAATTGTTATTATATATGATCCCTGTGCTAGAGATTTAAGATCATGAATGGATCGCTGAAAGAAAAAAAAATGAAATTAGAATTCTGGATCAAAGATTTAAAATATATATTACTTGAACAAGTAGAAAATATATTGATGAATTTTGTTGTTTGTTACCTCGTTACTACACACTGTGCTGACTAAAGCAATACTGTTAGAATCCAATAATATTTGTGGTAGTGATAAACTTCCTACAAATTCATTATGCTATTTCCTTTGCATTTTCTGGCTTGGTTCATTGCATTTTTTGATAGCTTTGAGGAAGTCTTAAAAGTATTGAAGTGCTCACTGTTTCTCTCTCTCTCTCTCTCTCTCTCTCTCTCTCTCTCTCTCTCTCTTGCATTTGACAGATTAAATTGAATCATCGGAAGTTGTTGGATGGTATGCTAGAAATTTGTGGCGTGCCACCTGAAAAGTTCCGAACTATTTGTTCGAGTATTGACAAACTAGACAAGCAATCATTTGAGCAAGTAAAAAAAGAAATGGTAAGAGCATATAATAGTATACATCTAAAATGGATTTGTATTTAAAGGGATTTTGTTGAGTTAACTGAAGAATATCCTTCAATATGGTATCTTATTACTTGCTTTATGACAAAAACATCCCTGATTAGATAATATATGTGGTTCAAAAATTATACCAATTTCAGCTGACTTCAATTTGAATTCAAGTGCATTGCACCGTGCATTTTACTGGAAATTCGGAATTCCTTGATCTAATTTCTATTAAGTGGCTTTCCGCCTCCCCATATCAACTTAATGCAGTCAAAACAAGCTACTTAAATGTGAGAATAGTAGTCATTGACAAGCGTAATCAAATATTAAATATATTAGATTTGATGTTCTATACCATGAATATTCAAGGGATGAAAAGAGCTACCCGTCATTGATGATTTAGATGTATATATCCTATTGCTCCCGCATTGCTGGTCCCTGGTTAATGTGCCACTATTTTCAAATTTTGATGTAGGATATTGAACTATGTTCAATTTTATTTTGATGACTGGTTATTCGTTTTCATAAGTTATTAAACAGATCTAAAAAAATGTTCCTTGACATTTAGTTATTATTTGATGTATTTGGTGGAATTTTTTCAAACAGTATTTTTACTGAGATATCTTCAATTTTTTATTGGAGTTATGGTCTTTGTCCTGCCTTGCATGAACCATGGTGTTGTCTGAATGCAGTTCCTGGCTGCAATAATAGAACTCATGTGAATTGTTTTTTGAAAATTATGGATTTTTTTTGGAAGTATAAGCTTTAGTTGCCATGATATTGATGCAGATGGAGGAAAGGAATGATGTACTATGCCAGTTAAAGTACTATTTTGATCATATAGGACCTTTTTGTCTGCAAGAAGACCTTAAATAATAAAAATGATGAAATTTTTTAGTGATTTATAATTTATAATGGAATAGAAATACTCAATAAAATTCATATTCTGTCTGCATGCAACATGTATTAATTGGTTTTCGTAATTGCACAAATTAATTGTTTCTTTATTTGATTGTACGATTATAATGATTTTGTGTTTTTGTAGTTTAGTCCTCAAATTTTGATGCAAGTGCTTTAGTTTTTTGTCTCCTTTTCTTCTCTGTCATTCTTTTATTTTCCTGCCTTCTTTTCATGATATCTTATGTTAATTGATGAATGATGGTTGTTTTTTTGCTCGTCTTTTAGTGAATGACCAATTTCATGTATCTCAGCTGGTGATTACTTTTTTTTTCCCAATAAAATGATTTTTGGATGCTGCAGGTTGAAGAGAAGGGATTAAGTGTTGAGACAGCAGACAGAATTGGCACTTTCGTGAAGGAAAGAGGACAACCTATGGAATTATTATCAAAGCTTAAACAGGAGGGCAGTCAGTTTTTGGGCAATTCTTCTTCTAAACTTGCATTGGATGACTTGGATATTTTATTCAATGCTCTAGAGAAGTCAAAGTGTGTTGACAAAGTGGTTTTTGACTTGAGTCTTGCTAGAGGGCTTGATTATTACACTGGAGTCATATTTGAAGCTGTTTTTAAAGGGACTACGCAGGTAAAATTTCATTTATTTTTCCGCATATTTCTTTGTTAATTTGCTTTGACAGAGATATTACTTTTCTATATAATGTATAATTCGACATAAATATAATCTGTTAGCATTGTTATTGGATATAAATTAGATCACTCAAAATCAGAACTTGTAGTTCATATGGAACTTTTGTTAGTAAAAAAATGCTGGATTGAACGTACAAATAGGATGTAGGAGATCATCTTGATTAGCTTAACTCTGAACTATAGCTAATTAATCTTTTTTTCTCTCTATCTTTCCAAGTCAGCAATGCTATGATGCAAGCCTTACTCAGGTGATTTCATCCGTTGGATTATATTATTGACTTTTTGATAACCCAGGTTGGTTCAATTGCTGCTGGAGGACGATATGATAAACTTATAGGAATGTTTGGTACAAAGCAGGTTCCAGCTGTTGGTGTCAGTCTTGGAATTGAGCGAGTATTTACTATAATGGAGCAAGTTCTAAAGGACCGAAACCAGGTGGTAATGATATTTCATGCAATTCTTATGTTTATCTAAATGTTAGATAATATTCTGGTAGTGGATGATGAATTCTTTTGGAATACAATTGTTCTGATAGGAAAGTAATCCACTCATCATGTAAGTTTTTCCTTCCCTCATTTATTTTTTTTAAAAGAAAATTAATAATTGCTCTGTTTTTAGGTTGGCTTTCTGATAAAATTATTTAAATGCAAAAGTAAATGTTAAGGGAAATGAAAATCCCAGGTTCTAGTGTGCTGAATAAAATTATCCAATCTAGCAAAGTGATCTGATGCTTAATTATCCTTTCATAAATATGGGATATTCCTACATTTTGAGGTTTTAGTCATTCATTTTAGTGATAATCATATGAGTTGAAATATTACTGACCACTGTACAAGCCACCAGGTGCTTTACACTTGCAGACAATTACAATCTTCAACATTGAAAATGAATGTTAATGATGTTTAAGTGAACCTATTAATTGTTAAAACAAATTGGGGTACTGAATTTGTGCTAACATTAAGATTTAAAATTTTTAATATGTTGTGTTTGAAAATAAAAAAATTGGTCAGTTTACTGAAGTACAATCTGCAACTTTAGTTTTAAATATGAAAAAATAAGAAATTGAAAACTAAAATTATAATGGACCCAACTGGTTTGGTTAACCTTACCTGCGCAACCCTGTTTAAGTTGGTTAAACCTTTTATGTGCAACCGTAATCCAAAATTACATTTTCTCGTTTGACAACTCCTTTATTAGGTAATATTTTAATGCATTAAAAGCCATGTCTTTAACTCCAGTCTGCTTGAAGCTTGGTCTATTTTTTAGAAGAAATTTGCTGCTGTAATTACATTTTAAAAAAAAACTATGCATATTGCGGCAGGTTGACAGAAAGGTGCCCTTTACTAACACAAGTTCCCAGGGTCATTTAGATAATAATAATAAGGATGTGGACTTAATTTTACTAGCAAGATCCTTATTGTAAAGATCCTTTTTCTTACTCTTTTTATTTCTTTTTTTTTTTCTCTCGATACAGTTTGCTGACTCTTAAGCTGCATCTATATTCTTTATGTTACAAAGAATAGTTAGTTGTTGATTTCATTTTTATACTTGTTTTATATGCCCTTTTTCTCTGTTATTGCCCAAATGGTTAAAGGAGGGTTCTATTCTATATTTCAGATGTTTAAGAGTGAACTGTATCTGAATTTCTTGGTTCCATCCAAAACAGAACACTATTTTTAGTATAGTTGGAACTAGGATGAGGTTCAATCTTTATGAAGGAAATTTTTGTTAACATATACTGAACCAATGTGATTCATGTTTAGAATTTTCCATAGGCAAAATGTTATTGAATCCTTGTTTTTTGGTCTAAGAATCATGTTTAGAAATTTTCACCATTCATATGAGACTGTCAGAACTGACAAGCTCCTTTTGGGTGTTTACAGACAAGCCGGCCTACTGAAACCCAAGTTCTGCTGAGCATACTTGGGGATAAAAGTAAACTCTCTCTAGCTGCAGAGCTTGCTAGTGAGCTGTGGAATGCCAAGTTGAAAGCAGAATACGTTGTGAGTACAAGATTTAGTAAGCACATTGATCGTGCCAAAGAGTCTAGAATTCCATGGATGGTACTTGTAGGTGATAAGGAGCTAGAGAAAGGGATTGTAAAATTAAAGAACCTTGAGACCACGGTTGAAGAAGAGGTACCTAGAAGTACATTTGTTGACGAACTTAAGAGAAGGTTGAACCGGTGAAAATCTCATTTTGTCGATGCAAAATTGAACCGTTATACTCTTGTAACTGTGTTGCATATGGCATTCTTTGCTGGAGCATTTCTATAATTTTGGTAGTTATATTAGGCAATTTGATAATGATACAAACAAAACAAAATATGTACTGGTTGCTTATATTTTCTTGCGTCAGGAGTAGGTGAGTTCTGCTCATCTTTTTCTTTCATTTTTTTTATTGAATGACAAGAGATCTGCAACTTTCTGGAGAAAGAGGTTGTAGTTTATTATGAGAATTGGTGTGCTGGCCAAATACAATTTGTGAAAGAAAGTTGTTTTATTCATAGTTTAAATTTGGGCGTTGTGCTGTTGGTTGACCAACGAAGTTTGGTCGTTGGCTCCTCAGTTCTTCATTTTTTGCAGTTTTATTTGACAGACATTTTCTAGTATTATTTCTGTTGGATTAGGACTTGGGAGTTAAATCACATTTTGCCGATTTTTTTTCCTAACATCTTCTGCTTACTTCGCAGAAAATTTTGACATTAGCAACTCTTTTTTTTTTCTGTGTGGTATTTTGCACCCAAGGAAAAATATCTATAGAAAATAATTTTCTTCAGTTTTTTTTCCCTGCCTATTCTGTCAATTTGTTATTGTTGATCTGTGGTAATTGTCATAATAATCTGTGTTAATCTCAATGGTCTTAGATTTCAGTTGTAATAGCAACCAGAAAAAACCATGACATTCAATTTAAGAATATTTATTCAAAGTTTTAAGGAGGGTTTGAAAATTCAGTAAATTAGGTGATATTAAGTTTCAAAAAATTATTGTTAAAATGATAGAAAAAATAAGTCTCCAATTATTATTTTTTCTTTTAAATATTTCTTAGGGACAGAAAATTGAAGACTGCTTAGGTGTACCAGTGCACCAAAAAATTAAGATTGAAGACTGGTATTTGTTTTTATTCTTTTTAATGTTAAAATTAAATTATTGTTAAATTATTTGGATATGAAAATCAGAATTTTGATTAAAACTGGCTTCTGGAATCTAGAATTTTGGTCTGATCATGATCTGAGAAAGCAGAGACCACTTGAATTCATATAATGTTCTTATAAAATTTATTTGTAAATAAAATGAATTTCATAATCATTTTATTTCCAAAATAAAGAAATTGTTGGGCTCATTGAATAAATGAGAGCTTGGAATAAATGGTGTTTATTTATATTTTTCCTTGAATTTAAATTTAAATTCAAATTTACATTGATTTCAAAAATATATATGTATATTTATGCAAATGCATCCTCGTATTACATTTATTTGATAAAACTGTATATTTATAAATAATTTTTCATATTCAAAATCTTATATAATTAATATAAAATTTATTTTAAATTTATAGCTTCATGTATTCTTGTTAATCATTTTAATGTTATAAATATACTAATTCATTTATTTTTAATTTATTGCTCTTTCTCTTACAAATTAATAAACACATTTTCTTTTTCATTTATTTCAAATTATTTATTAAGTTAATTAATATTATTAAATTTTTATTATACTCATATTAAATATTACTTATTAAAAATATTTAATAAATATATTTCATACAAAAATAATAATATAATAGAAAATATATGTAACAATAAAAATAATTAATTTTTTAATTTTGTGAAACTGAATATATTTTTAAATTGGGAATAAGGAGAGTGGTGATTTATTAAATAATTATAAATTTAAAGATTTAAAGTCTACTTCTCTATAAAAATTTTAAAGCTCTACACGGCAATATGGTCTATGTAATTGTATATAAATTTCATACAATTTAATTTTTTTTTTGTAAATTATATAATTTATTTTGAAAATTTTATGACAAAAAAAGCTCTTAAATTGTTTATAAAATCCACATGTTAAATTCCAAAAATCTCTTTCCAAAAGGAATCCACAACCACAATTCAATTTGTGTGTATCACTCACAATAAGCTTGGAGAAATAGAATTGAAGATTTTATTAATTACTATTTTCTTCGTTCCAAAATAATAAATTTTTTTATTTATTTTAAAATATAATCTCATTATTATATTTAAATTATAATTACATTATAAATTAAATTATTATATTTTTATTTAAATAATTTATAATTAATAATATTATATTTAATTATTTATATTTTTAAATTATAAATACTTTTAATTCAATTAATAACTATTTTAAATTTTAATATTTATAATTATTAATAATTATTTAGTATAAAATAAATAATTTATAAAAAAATTATTTATTAATTAAATAATTAAATTTTTTAATATATATAAAATAAAAAATATCTCTATCCATTTGAAAGGAAGAAAGTGATGGCCACACTTAACCTATTTTTAGTATTTCACTTAAATAAAAAAAAATCGCTTTTTCCACTTATCTACGGTTTCAAACCAACCAGTGTCAATTTGTCCTCTTCTGCTTCTCTAGATTTTCTCACTGTCCTGAAAAGGACATATCTATAGCCTACTTCCTTTATTTTTTTTTTCATTTAAAAAAAGAAAAAATCCAGTACACCACACTACGCCACTCCATGCCACATGGATCAACAAAAACATACATATATATTTGCATCGAAAATATTATACTATTCCTATTGTTGTAACTTATCACTTTTAACTCATATATATCTTTTAAAAATTTATGAAAAATTTTAAATATCATATAAAATTATTTTAAATAAATTAAAATATTTTTTATTAATTTATTAATATTATATTTTTATTATATTAATTAAATTATTAATAATAAAAATATAATTAAAAAGTTATTAATTATATAAAATAATAATTTAAAAAATATTTTTTTATAAAAATAATAATTTTAATGAAACCAAAGAAATATATAATTTAAAAATTAAAAAAATTATTATAAATAATTAAAAATATTAATATATGGATTTTTTATCACTTTAATTATTCTATCTTTTTAGTCATATTATTTTGTTTACTATTCATATTATTTTATCTCTTAAATTATTTTATTATTTTAATAATTAATATGTAATATTTTATTTAATTTTTAACTCTATAAATAAATGTGATTTGTAAGGGCTAAGAAATATAAAAAAAAAATTGATAAACTTATGATTTTTTTTCTCTAAGTTGCTTTTTAAAGTAATTAGCTTTTGTTATTTATTTTCTTTTAATTATTTATAATATTATCATTAATTACATAATACGTCATTAACACGATTGTTTTGCATCATTCATCTTAATCTAACTTCAATCATATTTCATCAAAGATAATATTCATATATTGTTCATATTTATTTTAAATATATTTATCCATTTATTATATTTAAATTAATAATGGACTAAAATTTTAAGTGTTAATATACTACTATATAAATATATTTTTACAATTGGTAAAATTAAAAAAAAATTCTATGATTATAATTTTTATACATAAATTATTATTTTTAAATTTAGTTGATATGTATAATTTATTTTATGATTTATAGGTTTTATGTATATAATTCTTCTTATTGCATTTTAATCATTTTTATGAGATTTTATTTAATGTTATTACCAAGAGAAACTTGAATAATAATAATAATAATAATCATCATCATCATCATCATCATGATAAAAATAAATAAACAAATAAAAATTCTTAACTAGAATAAATTATAATTTTAACTATATTATCATTTTTATTTCTTCCATATACATAAAATAATAAAATGATATAAAGGTCATATAAGTAAAAAAATTAAATTATACACTTATGTATATATATTATATACTTATTATATATAAATTTTATATTGTTATAATTTTATAATAATAAAAATATAAATGTACATATCAACAAAATGATTATGTTTTCATTTAATTAAATAACATATATACTTACACTTGTGATTTTATATTTTTATCATCTTATATTAGTTCATGCATCTATATATGCATTAATTTACTCATAATCTTTCTTTACTTTTCTTAATATATTTTAAATTATTAATATCAATTATATTTGTTTCTATTTTTGAAAAGTTATAAATTGTACAATATTGATAATATATTTATATATAATTTATCTTTTACTTAATTTAATGTAATTTATTATTAGTTTACATAATATATTGAAAATAACATGTTAGTCACTAATTATAATTTTATTATATAGTGATCTACATGATATAAAATCTCACAAAGTTTGAGTTTATTGCAATTGATATATCGAAAAATAATTACTTATATTGGACTCTTAATGTTGAAATTTATCTTGATGCTATGAATCTTGAAAATATATTTCAAGAAGGAAATGACGTATCCTTGCAAGATCGCACAAAAGTAATGATATTCCTTTGTCATCATCTTCATGAATGATTAAAAACTGAATATTTAACGTTAAAGGATCCTTATGAACTTTTGCAAATTTTAAAAGAAAAATTTGATCATCAAAAAACAGTTATTCTTCCAAAAGCTCGCTATGATTGGATGCATTTACGATTATAAGATTTTAAAATTGTTAGTGAATATAATTCTACAGTTTTTAAAATTATTTCTCAATTAAAATTATGTGGTGAGAAAATTACTTATCAAGATTTATTAGAAATTTTTTTTCAACATTTCACGCTTGAATATGCTACTGCAGCAGCAATATCGAGAGTTAGGTTTTAAAAAATATTCTGAATTGATATCATGTCTTCTTGTTGTTGAACAAAATAATAAACTTTTGATGAAAAATAATTATTCACGACCAACTCAATATGAACAATTCCCTAAAGCGAATATTGTAATGATAAATAAGTTTGAACGAAGATAAAATAATAGATGTGGTCGTAGTCATGGTCGTAGCCGTGCCATGGTCGTGGCCGTGGCCTTGGCCATGGTCATGGTGACAATAGTAATAATTATCAAAGATATAAAATCACCATAGTATCAATTTTCGAAAAACTAATGATTATAGTAAGAAAAATGATAAATGAAAGAATTTGCAAAATAAAAATGAAGAAAATATCTGCTATAAATATGATATGAAAGGACACCGGTCTCGTACTTATCGTACATCTAAACATCTTGTGAATTTTTACTAAGCTTCTTTAAAAGAAAAAATTATGAAAATAAATTTTCTTGAATATAATTATCCAAATGATTTCACACATATGAATATTTCAGACTTCTTTTGAAAATACTAATAAAAAAATGATAGTTTAATGATTGATAAAAATTCTCTTTTGGATGGCCGTATTGATTAATGTATTTTATTCAATACCATATGTTTTTTTAAGTGTGATTTATTTATCAAGTGTATTTTACTTTTTAAGTGTGTTAAGTTCAAAATTAAGTGTATTTTATTTTTATCTGTGTTTTTATATAAATATATTAAATAAAATATTATAACACTTATTTATGCTATTTTTATTTTGAAAAAAATGAGATTATCTGGTCACTTATTTGATATTGGTAGAGATTTATATCTAGCAGACAGTGTAACAATACACACTATTCTAAAAAATAAAACATATTTTTTTCATATTTAATTAATTGAGGCTAATGTTAATATAATTTTTGGTGTCATAAATTTAATTGAAGGTTTCGGAAGAGCCCGTGTTATGTTACTCAAAGGCATGAAATTAATAATAAATGATACATTATTATCTAATAAATCAAAAAGAAATCTTTTAAATTTTAGAGATATAAGTCTCAATGGTTACCATATTGAGATTAAAGATGAAAACAACAAAGAATATCTCTATATTACATCTACAATCTCAGGAAAGAAGCATATAATGAAAATATTGCTAGCATTTTCTTTTGGATTATATTTCACATACATAAATACATTAGAGTATAATATTATAATTAATCAAAAGTTAATTGACTCAAAGAATTTTATTTTATGGCATGATCGCTTAGGTCATCATGGTACTATAATGATTAGAAGAATTATAAAATACTCATATGGACACCTTTAAAGAATCAGAAGATTCTTTTATCAAGTGAATTTTTATATATTGCTTGTGCTCAAGGAAAATTAATTACTAGGTCATCTTAAAGTAAAATTGGATTTGAATCTCCTCGGTTTTTATGGAGATATATGTGGGCCTATCATTCCATCTTGTGGCCCTTTTTAATATTTTATGGTTTTAATAGATGCTTCTATAAGATGGTCGCATGTTTGTTTATTGTCTACTCGTAATATTGCATTTGCCAGATTATTAGCATAAATCATCAAATTACGAGTACAATTTTTAGATTATACAATTAAGAAAATTCATCGTGATAATGTAGAAGAATTTACATCCCAAGCATTTAATGATTATTGTATATCAATTGGGATTACAGTTGAGTACCGTGTAACTCACACTCATACATAAAATGGTTTAGCAGAATTTTTTATAAAATGACTTTAATTAATTACTATACCATTATTTATGAGGACAAAACTACCTAGTTCAGCTTGAAGATATGTTATATTATATGCAACAATATTAATTAAAATTAGACAAACTGCTTATCATAAATTTTTTCCTTTACAACTTGTATATGATAATGAACCTAATATTTCTCATTTGAGAATTTTTTGTGGTGCGGTATATGTTTCAATTGTTCCACCACAACGAACAAAAATGGGCTCACAAAGGCGATTGAAAATTTATGTTAGTTTTGAATCACCATCAATTATAAGGTATCTTGAACTAATGACAAGTGATATTTTTACAGCATAATTTGCTGATTGTCAATTTAATGAGACTATATTTCCAGTATTAACGGGGAGAAAAAGAAATGTTAGAAAAATAAGATATTTCATGAAATGCATCATCAATCTCTCATTATAGTCCTCGAACAAATAGAAGTGAGCTTGAAATTAAGAAAATTATTCATTTACAAAACATTGCAAATCAATTACCAGATGTGTTCATTGATATAAAAAAAGTAACTAAATCGCATATACCAACATTAAATGTTGCTGCTCAAATTGATGTTAAAAATGAAAAGTCTACTAATATCCCAACAGATGTATTCGGTATATGCCAAAAACATAGTAGACCGATTGGTTCTACAGATAAAAATTCTAGAAAGAAAAGGGAACAAAATATATAAATTTGTATTTCTAAAATAAATATACCATAAGATATGATGATACAGAAATAAATAATAGACATAACTAATCAATTGCCTCCAGCAGAGGAACAATTACTCTAGAATAATGAAATAATGAAAAATTCTAAAAATGAAGAAATTTTAACAAGTTATGTCTATACAAGAGAAAGATGGAATCGAAATAAATCTATCATTGATAAAAAAAGTTTGCATATGCAACGGCTATTGATATAATAAATGAAAGCAATGATTTAGAACCAAAATTTATTAAATAATGTCGATATTGAAGTGATTGACCCAAATGGAAAGATGCTATTCAGGCATAATTAAATTCACTTGCAAAAATGTGAAGTTTTTAGACCGATAGTCCTAACACCTGAAAATATAAAATATGTTAGTTATAAGTGGATATTTGTAAGAAAGAGAAATAAAAATAATGAGATTACAAGACATAAGACACGACTTGTAGCCCAAGATTTCTCGCAGAGACCTGGCATCGATTATGAAGAAACATATTCTCATGTGGTAGATGCAATAACTCTTAGATTTTTAATAAGTTTAACAATTTTTGAAGGACTTCATATGCGTCTTATGGATGTTGTAACATCTTATTTATATGGATCACTTGATATTAATATTTACATAAAAATTTTTGTAGGACTAGAAAAGTCTGAAGCATTTAATTCATTACCAGAAAAAAAAAATATTCAATTAAATTGCGAAGATCTTTATATGAGCTAAAAAAATCTGAACGAATGTGGTATAATCGTTTCAATGAATATTTTTTAAAATAAGGATATGTGAATAATCTTATTAGTCATTGTGTTTTTATTAAAAAAAATTAACATTTTGACTTGCCATTTATTGCGGTGTATGTTGATTATTTGAACATTATTAGAACTCTTGAGGAGCTTAAAGAAGCAGTAACACTTCTAAAGAAAAAAATTAAAATGAAAGATTTTGGAAAGATAAAATTTTATCTTGGTCTACAAATCGAATATTATCAAATGAAATTTTTATACATCAGTCGAATTATACAGAAAAAAGTATCAAAGAGATTTAATATGGATAAAGCTCATCCATTGAGTTCTTCAGTGATTATTCGATCTCTTGATGTAAAAAAAAAATCATTTCGCCCTAAAGAAGATAATGAAGATATTCTTAGTCTTAAAATACCATATCTTAATGCAATTAGTGCATTAATGTATCTAGCTAACTATACAAGGCTAGCTATAGCTTTTTCGGTTAATTTATTAGCAAGAAATAGTTTTTGTGTCAACATGAAGATATTGGAATGGTATTAAACATATATTTCGTTATCTTCGTGGAATTACTATTTTGAGATTATTTTATTCAAAATAATTAAATTTCAAATTGATTGGATTTGCAGATACTAAATATTTATTTAACCCACATAAATGATGATCACAAACATGATATTTATTTTTTATATGGTGGTACTGCAATATCTTAGCGTTCAACAAAACAAACGATTATTGCAATATCTTCAAATCATGCAAAAATTATTGCAATTCATGAAATAAGTTGTGAATGTGTGTGGTTAAGATCATTGGTTCAACATATTAAAGAAATTCAGTAATTTTGTATAAAGATAATGCTGCTTGTTTTGCTCAATCAAAAGGAGGTTATATCAAGAATAATAGAACTAAGCATATCTCATCAAAATTCTTTTTCATGCATGAACTCCAAAAAAAGGCAAAATAGATATTCATTAAATTCGTTCAAGTAAAAATTTTGCAGATTTATTAACAAAAGCTTTGCCGACGTCAACATTTGAAAAGCTAGTTCACAAGATTGGTATGCGTCGACTTTCTTCACTAGATTTTTTTCACATGATTTTTACATTGTAAAATTTTAACGCGGCATATTCTTAATAGAAAAATATCTAAGGGAAAGTATTATAAATAATTAAAGATATTAATATATGAATGTTTCTTTTTATCACTTTAATTATTCTATCTCTTTAGTCATATTATCTTATCTCCTAATCATATTATCTTATCTCTCAAATTATTTTATCATTTTATTTATTTTATTATCTTAATAATTAATATATAATATTTTATTTAATTTCTAATTTTATAAATAGACGTGATTTATAAGACTTAAAAAATATGAAAAAATGATAAATTTATGAATTTTTCTTTCTAAATTACTTCTTAAAATAATTAACTTTTACCCTTTATTTTTTTAATTATTTATAATTTTATCATTAATTATATAATAAAAAATAATAAAATAAAAAATTACTAATAAATAAAGTTTGGAGCACTGTACATATAATTTACCTATTTTATCTTTAGATGGACAGAGAATATGTAGATAAGCTGAAAGACCTACAAATAAAAAAAAAAACTAAAATAATGGTAAAATAGAAAAAGTCAGTTGGAAGAGAGTGAGGGGACCTTTTGAAAGCTAACCTCCCCGTTTATCTTGGCCACTTTTTAATCTTTCTTTTCATTTAGTTAATATTAAATTTTATTCTTTCTTTTTTCTTTCATTTTGGTTTTGGGTCTCTGTGAGGGGTCGAGAGAGCTTCTTTTCTTCTTCACTTGTGTTGTGATTCTTCAATTCAACGATCATGGAAGGAGCGGCTTCAACTGAGTTTCAAGACTGGGAGCTTTTAGTAAACTCCGATGCCGACCTCAATAGCTCTCTTAATTCCAATTCGGTTAATAATTCCAGGAATTTTGATGAAATTGAATCTGAATCCGAAGGTGTACTCAGGTTAGATTATTTCTCTCTTGAAAATGATACTAGATATTCTAAAACTGTTCTTGATGTCAGTGAAGAGGGTTCTGTTGAGTCTGATAATCCTAGCTTGATTGATCCTAGGCCGGAACCTCCTTATCAGAGAAGGAATCCTGGTGAATTTTGGTCTGATTCGGGTAGTGATCGCTCGGATGAGCGTACATTTGGTGATTTTGACGTGAGAAATGAATTAGGTTTTGTGGATAATGTGAAAACTGAAGTGGGTTTTGATGTTGGAGATGTTGGTGGTAAGGATGGGAAAGATGGGAAATTTGAGTGTCGTGAGGGTGGTTTTGGTAACTTGGAAGGTAAAAATGAAATGGGCTTTGAGGAGAATGTGAAAAAATTGGCGGGTTTTGATGAATTTGGCAAAAACCATAGCAAGTTCTGGTCAGGGGATGATAATCTGGTTCTTGGTGATGTTGGGAAGGTGAATGAGGGTTCTGGGATTTTGGGTGAATCCAACGTTGGAGATGCCTCAAACGAGGAAAATTTGAACGTTGCTGCAGGTGGAGAAAAGAAACCAGAAACTGACAAGGAGAAGAGGAAGGTAGTATGGTGGAAGGTTCCTTTTGAGTTGTTGAAATATTGTGTTTTCAGGATCAATCCTGTTTGGACTTTCTCTATGGCTGCAGCTGTTATGGGTTTTGTTATCCTGGGACAGAGATTGTACAAGATGAAGCGCAAGACAAGTGGCCTGCCACTTAAGGTTACTGTGGATGATAAGGTAAGTCATTTCTTTTTTGTATTTAATTTGGCTATTCCAAGTGATGATGAAATGGTAAAATTTGTTTTAAGTGCTAATTGTGAGTATTCAATGCGAGTTATCTTATGGTTTTCTGCTTTAGCTTTCTTGGCAAGATTGTATATATTTATCTGCTGCACTCGTTTTAACTCGCAATTTAATACTAAACATTAAATCATAACATTCTATATACTGTTTTTGAATGTTGGCATATCTTTGTGATATGAGTTCTTCTTCCTTGTGTGTGCTTAGTGTTCAAAGGACTCAGGGTAGTTTTTTCTCAGCATATGCCCATTTTCTTCCTTCATACTTGGCATTTTAGCTAAAGAATTTGTTGGAACACCCTGCCTCTTTCTTCTCCTCTCTTTCCTCCACCTTTTGAGGTGACCTTTTGTCTTGATGAAATGAAAATGAATTATGGCATTACCACTGCCAGAACATGACGTGTACAAGGTTTTGGTGTCTAGCTAGTCAATTGGGGAAGCAAGGAATTCATTGAGTAGATCCGTGATAAAGTGGCCCAAGTTAGGAGTAAGGAAAGTTGCTTCCACAGAATTATTTGGTATCAGAAAAAGGAATCTGTGAAAGCATATGGATTGTATTTGCAGTAAAATCAGGAAAAGAATATGAGAGAATAGTCAAGGTTGTGGACCAAGTAATTCTCAAAAACTATTTTAAATTTTTTGATGGCTAAGCCCCAATGGAAATGGTTCATATTCTGATATGACGGGAGAATCATTGACAGCACTAGTTCCATTGAAATTGAGGATAACACATCCTTTATATCACACGATTATTGTCATTAGGTGCCTGGAAGTCAAGAGAAATCTTGAGAATTTCTCAACATCAACTGGAAAGGAAATCTACTTATCACTAAAAATATTAATATTCTTTGTCTTCCACAACCCACCTTATGGCTTGCTTCAGTAAGTTCCTTGCTAAACAGGTATTGTGGTGCATATAACATGGAGTGAACCCAACATTAGCTGTTAGGGAAATAAAAGAATCAAAGACACTGGCTAAATTAAGGATTTTTTTTTTAAACTTAAAAGGAATGGTAATCACAGAAATCTAGTCCTCCATCTTTTTTGGGTGCACATATTTTCTTTCAGGCTTCCATCTTAGCTAACTAATTTTCTGTTGATTCTTCTTTTCACCCCACCAAACCTAAATTTTACAGATACCTAAATTTTACAGATTTAATTATATCATAAAGTTTTTGAGGCAGTGAAAAAAGGACATCATATAACTAGGAAGGCTGCATATTGAATAAGAACCTCCTTTGCAACTTCCTTGCAACAATTACCTCTACAACAATTTGTGTCCACTTTGGAGTTATTTTCCATGTACTTTTCTTAGTTGGAAATGACTTTTATTGATCTTCTGATAGCATAGGCAAGCCCAAGTAATACTGTTGGCGCTCTACCACAAAGTTCCACTTTGCTGAGACTGCTTTCTTTGTTTGTTTTGGCCTAGACCTGAAAAATCCTCTGCATACAGATACATAGGTAGGGGTTCACGTATCAGATGGATATAACCAACTGGGGAGGCGTTAACATGAATGTAGTAAGTCACAGTCGACCCACACATCATCACTAAAGTGATCCCATTTCTCAGCAAAACCCAATTTACAAGCAACCCATCCCTCATAAAACAGTCTATGAATGATTTTCAGCAAGAATGCCCATTCCATCCTATTATACGCCTAGACATATCCTATGAGCAGCTACTCTTCCCTTCCTCATGTAATGGGAACATGCATAAGCAATGAGGATATTATCCATAGTAAGTCTGCTTGGTAATAAAGGCACTTGGGGACTCAAAAGTGATGCCATTTATGGGAGGCTTAAGATGGTTAGCTATGATTTTGGACACAAGCTTATGCAATGCATGAAACAAACTAATAGGACTTGGACTCTTCACTATTTTAGTTGTAGGAGCTATACAAATCTGATTTAAAACCTCTACTAAAGGCTTGCTAGTCGCCATTTTTATTTATGAATTAGCTTAACAATGACCTGCATGTCCATGCCACCCTGGTGGATATTTCTGAGTTATTTAACATGACAAATCAGCTGAAGCCCAACATTTTTGGCGCTGAAAATTTTCAGTAGTTGCCTTTACATGTTTTGGAGTCTTGATTTGTGTAATTTGTCTTTAGGAACTCAAGTCTAAATGGCTGGATAACTTAATTGATATATATTTGACAGAATGAGTTTAACACCATTTTCTGTTTGTGAATTACAAACATGCTGTACAATTGAGAGTATATGTAAAATATGCATACAGAATATAAGAACATCACAGTATCGTCTTTTCAAGAATTTCCATAACTTCAAGATAATTATTTTAAACATTTAAAATGTACTTTAATAAATAAAAAAAAATATTCATCAGTGATTTAGATATCAAAAAGACATATTTTAAAGGAAAATCTCTGAGAAAAATTCGCCTGAGTTTTGTTTGTATTTTGGATATTCCCAAATTCCAATTTAAACAACCTGCATTAAAACAAACACTTCCAATAATTTTTATTTATTTAATTCTCCAAAATCTCCAACATTTCTTGTAATTCACAAGCATTTATATATATAAATCAATACATATATTCCATATCTTAAATTTTCAACATTAAAGCCCAAAAATCCCTTTTAATTTACATCATAATATTCATCACTGTTGAGGACTTCAATACCTTTCTCATTTTTAACTTTTGGTTCTACTTGGTTGTTGACTTTCAATCTTATTAAAGCTCATCTGTAGCATCATATACGTTCTACACTAACTCCTCTCTCTCTCTCTCTCAATATATATATTCTAGTCATCAAAGAGTTTGATATCTATTTCTCAATTTTGTTTCTGCACTTGCATCCAATTGAGAGTGAAGGATTTGATAATAGGTTTTCCCCATAGTTGAACTTAAGGGATGTTAGTATAATCCTCCCAAGCTTTTTTTTTTTTGGTAATAAAAATTTTTCTTTCCATTTTTAGGCTTTAGAAGAAAAGTGACTCTAAAATCTCTTATTCTATATTAGAGTAGCTGCTTTTAATGTGCTCATATCTTAAACTTTTGTTTGAAAGATTAGTTCTCGTTTTGTGCTCACAACCTTTGTGAATAATGGTAAGTTTATGATTCTCTGAACATGTGCCTAGGCCTCAAGCACCTAGATATTAGATCAAGTGCCTTGGGTGATTTGGGCTAGTTTAAGTTTGTAAATTGGCAATCGGGTAGGTTCGTTTAGGGGGTCTCTATGCATGCACCTTAGTCCTTTGGGGACTGTTGGATGAGATTTATTTTATGCCTCCATGTTTTATTTTAACATTAAGGATTACTATTGCATCAACGAATTAAGAACAATCATAGGATGAATTCGTAAAAGCTGAATATTTCGATGACATGGTGCTTTAATTCTAAATTGAGGTCATTTGTCTTGTTCCTTGTCAACCTCAACGAATAAAGTCTGGATTTTGTCATAGTATTGGGCAGAAAAATGAGAAGAAAAATTCAAACCAACAATCTTCATTTGCCTCCATCCATCACCGAACTCAATCATGCATAAATATGTAGCATACAAACAATTAAGGATATATATCATACAAACAATTAAGGACTAAACACACCCTATTAACTCAAAACTAAGAGAGAGAGAAAGGGGGCAAGGCTGGGTTGGCTCGAATCATTGGAACTTTGCACAAGGAAGAAGAAGAAAGGTGATATTAGATTGTTTGGAGACTGACATAGCTGCAAGCATGACTGCTTTTAGCACTCTTTTCAAAATTGCAAATGAGGTAAGCGACTAATTTAGAGAAGACAAATGAAAACGGAGATGATGCTGAGAGCCTTGGTTCAAATTAAACAGAAGAAGATACAATCTTTAGTCAATGATAATGAGGTTTACCATTGTTTTTCTAGGAATAACTTGGAAAATAGAGTTTGGGTTTACCATTGTTTTTCACTTTGCTAGTTTTGAAACTTGATTGATATTTTCCATTCTCTTATGCTATATTTTGAATATAACTTAGAATATGGTTAACTAGTTTTATTGGTTATCTTTTTGCTATTTCATAAGCTAGCCGGTTGGATTGGAAAATTCAAGAACTGATCCAGCCATTGATTTGGTCCGTATTTGAAACTTGTCATTGAATAGACCCACTCAAAACCTTTGTGAACTGATCAAATGACCAGTAAACCCTATTGACCTGCTCACAGTTCATGGGGTTGTCAGTTTGGACCTTATTTATTCACTAAATTACTTTTTTTTTTAAAAAAAAAGCAAACTACATACACAAACAGTTGAACTTTGTCCTTGTGGAAATTTGAGGTACCTTACTCCATCAAGGCAAGGTCAGCAGTGTGATAGCCCTTCACAAGTTTAACATAATGTATTTCAGAAAATGTTATACCCTATAAATATACAAACTTTAAACAAATACATGCTCACATAAAATGTTCGTAATTTTTAATTAACTAAAATGATAAGCTCACACTCTCATTTAAGTAAAATACATCTTCTCTTTTGCCAATTTCTCATACAAACTTTAGAAGTCATTCAACAATATTACAATTATACTGAAAGCAAAATAATGAAAGCTTGTACCTTGTAGAACAATAATGAGATATGCTAAATGAAAGTTATTTTATTTATTTATTTTTTTGAAATAACAAATATAGTTATTTTATTTAAGTCTTTGTTTTAAATATTTCTTTCATCATTAAATATTATCAGATTTAAATTTCAATTGATTGTCAAAGAAATATACGATATATCATAAGTTTAGTATCTCGCTTTCAATATGTGATAAAAATTATTAATTTTGCATATACTTACACAATATGCTTAAACCTTGGGTGGACCCTGGTTGAAGCTCTGACCTGTGACCCTTGGCCTTCATCAATTCAATGATTGGGCCGGGTTTAAAAACTTTGATTGAAATGTGATATACAAGTATACTATTCATGTTAGCATATATGCGTCTCACATTCCTCAATTACATGCCTATGTCATGCTCTTAGGCCCCAAGTATTTTTTGTGACATAATGCATCTGTGCCTTTGACGCCTACGAAAAAGTCACATAACAAGAGGATCTTTTTACTTTCAAAAGGCCTCTTCTTTTCCAATATTTTAATAGTGTTTTGTTCAAAATGAATAAGATAGGTCTCAAGACTTGTATGTAGGTTTTGCAGGAAGTAATTTTTCAGTTTGTGTTTTGTTTCAGTTAGTATCCTAGCACGTGCACAAGTATCCATTTAAAACTATAGCTTACACTTGATTTATTCTTTTATTTTTTTTTTGTAAATCTGGTTTTTTTCTGTTTGAGCTTATTGCAAAAAACGTGAACTCTCTTGCAAATTAACTTGTTTCGAGGGGAATTTAGAAATTGATTATACCAAAAGT
Source organism: Garcia nutans (assembly GCA_947685225.1). NCBI lineage: Eukaryota > Viridiplantae > Streptophyta > Magnoliopsida > Malpighiales > Euphorbiaceae > Garcia > Garcia nutans. Next base: position 28,430,304 of record CANTUV010000044.1, read on the forward strand.
TGAAATATGACATGTTAGTCTCATTTTTCATTTCTGATTTCTATATAAATTTTGAGTTCCACTTGTGATTTGTGTAAGCAGAAGGTGTCTCAGTTCATGAGTCGTGCTGCACGTCTTAATGAAGCATTTTCAGTGGTGAGACGGGTCCCCATTGTAAGGCCTTTGCTGCCAGCAGCTGGGGTGAATCCATGGCCTGTTATGTCTTTGAGATGAAAAAATCACATTGTTGTGGAATTGATATTAAGAGGAAGCAAGATGTGAAGATGTGTAAGTTATAATGTTTGTCTTACTATGCTCTGTAAGTAAATCCGAGTGCTTTAGATTTTCTTGTGTATGAACTTGTTTTTATATACGTGTATGCATATTCGAACCAATTTATTTCGATAATCCTGTTATTGTTGATTTTCTTTTAAAATCAAATATGCTTTCCTGTACTTGCTTTCCACTTGATAGTTGAAAGTATCTTTATGGTCGTGTTTGGCATGTATGAAAAGGATTATATATATTATACAAATTTGCTGGTATCAGAGCCATCTTCTTTTAGGGGTGGTAGTAGATAGATATAGAACTGTCTACATAGTTAAATTTTTGACTTTTAGATCTAGAAGTGGACTTAGTGTTGTCTAGGTATTGGATATGCAGTAAGACCCGTGTTAGCCGATGGACAGGCGTTTAGGGCAGTAAGTCAGTGGTCGCTACTAAAACCAACATTAATAAACTTTAAAAATCTATTTTTCAAAAATTTAAAAATGGAACCATTTCTATGTAAATCTGCTAGTATAACTAAATCAGATAGTTCTGAGTCATCAGAAGTTAAAAGGATAGTTAACAGAAATGAAGTAATTTTAGAAGATTTTAATAAAGCAATTGATAATTGGGTTATACCAAAAATAGATAAAGAACAGATTTATAAAATACCAAAATTTAATATATTTAAAAATGATTATATTATTAAAGCTGAAGAAAGAGATGTACAGTTAAGTAAACCCTTTGAGAAAATAATTTTACTTTCTGCAGAATCAATAAAGCATCATAAAAATAAAAAATACAAGTATATACACATAGGACTAGTACAAATAGGTATAAAACCTTTAACTAGAGAAGGATTAAATACTAGTATACTGGTTATGGTTAGAGATGCTAGGTTTGTAAATTTCAATGACTCACTATTAGGAACTATAGAAACCAGTCTGAGTAGTGGTCCAATTTCATTTGACTGCTTCCCAGATATAACAATTTCATTAAATGATCCAAATATATTAAAAAGTGTAGTTTTAGAAATTAAAACACATAATTATAAAATGTTTGAAGGATCTATTCCTGTAGCATTAATGTATAAGATAAATTATAAAGCTATGGTATCTGCTTTTGCTACAAAATATATAATGCAACCTAAATTAGGAGAAACCAAATTTTTACAGACAGATTTAAGTAAAGCTAACACAGTAATTTCTAAGACTATTCAGTGAAAAGATATTAGTCTCCCTGATGAATGGATCTTAGAGGATGCTGTTCCTCTTCCTAAACCAAAAACTATAGTTAAGCCCAATATAGAACTCAGTAAAATTGAACAGTACGAAGACGGTAAAGTTAAATTAAAATTTAGTAGACATAGTGTTAGCAGTAGGTATTCAGACTCTTCCTCCTCTGTTTCAACAGTAGATATTGGTAGAGCCTCACAATTACCTTCTGTAATATATGCTTCATATAAAGAAAATGAACCTAAACCTGTATTGCAAACAGTAGTAAAGCCTAGGTATTGTACATCAGATATACCTGAACCTAGTAATAAGTTAAAAGGTGTAGACTATAGTACCACAGTACCACACTTATATTATAATCCAACAGGAATAATGAACCCTTTGGAACCAAACCCCAATTATAATCAACCTCAGAATATAGAACACTCACATTCTCCACCCATGTCACCTACAGCTTCTTTCATGACAGGAAATGTAGAAAGCATAGATAGAGAATTAAATGTAATAAATAAAGAATTTATTTTTAATTATGATAAATTAAACAAAGAATTAGCAGCAATTAAAAATAAAGATAAATTAGAAAATGTAATAAAAAAGGTAAAAGATTTTGAATCAGTTAAAGAAGAATATATTGACTTTATAAAACATTATGAAGTTAATATGAAATTCTTTGATTGGTTTAAAAGAATTTATAGAGGAAAACTTAAAGCAGAGAAATTAATAAATCCAGTAACCATTAAAAATAAAAATACAGAATGGAAAGTAAAAGATAAAATTATACAGAGTGAACATCCACCTAAAGCATCAAATGTATTTTTACATGGAAATAAAGAAATAAACATAACACCATTTAAAATAGTTTCAGAAGATGACCCTAATAGAAAAATTTTAGAGCAAAATAATTTTAGTAATGCACACCTATTGAGTATAGGACAACAATTAAACAGAATAGAAGATACTATTAAAGAAAGTAAGATAGTAAAAATTGAAAAAGATATAAAAGATAGAAAACTTAAATCTCATGTTTTTAAACCTTTCAAAGTTTCTAAAACAGGACAAAAGGAAGTAAAATCTAAAGATTCAGATTTTGTTAAAGCAATTAAAGAACAATTAAGTAAAATTGACTCTTCTTCTGGATCAAAACAGGTAGTTTAAGAAACACTTCAATCTAAAGCTTCTAAAACTATAAGTATAGTCACCCAAGAACAAGAATCAGAATCAGTTGAGGATTCTCAACCTGAATATGAAGATATTGAAACCTTTAGTAAAGCCCTAGAGCCACAGATAAATCGTATAACATATAATCAATCTATAGTACCTAGAATGTCTGCCCCAGACTTAGGTATAACAGATAGACCAAATGTCCTATCACAATATAAATATAATGCCTCTTCAGTATATGAATGGAACATTGATAGCCTATCAGAATATAATATTCTGAGTCTTCTTCAACAGATGACAATGGCTGCCAATGCCTATAGGACCCAAACAGGAACTTCAGATAGAACTATAGCTGAACTCCTTATAGCTGGCTTCACAGGACAACTTAAAGGTTGGTGGGATAATCATCTCACTGATGAACAACATTTAGAAATTTTAAATGCCGTAAAAACTTATGAAGATGAAATACCTATATTAGATGAGCTTGGTGATACTATTCAAGATGCTGTGGCATCACTAATCTTGACTATATCACTCCATTTTATAAGTGATCCTACTCATTTAAAGGATAAAAATGCAGAATTACTAAGCAATCTTAGATGCAAGAAACTTAGTGATTTTCAATTTTATAAAACAACTTTCCTTACTAGGATAATGCTTAGAGAAGATTCTAACCAGGCTTTCTGGAAAGAAAAATTCTTAGCAGGATTACCCTTCTTCTTAGGAGAAAAAGTAAGGAACCATATAAAACAGAAATTTGGAAACCCTATTCCTTATGACCTATTGACCTATGGACAACTGTTTAGTATAGTTCAAAAGGAAGGATTAAAATTTTGTCAAGACATAAAGCTTCAAAAATCGTTAAAATATGAAATGAGAAAGACTAAACAAGAATTAGGTTCTTTCTGTAAACAATTTGATTATAGCATAACACAGAAACATAAAGATTGTAATGGACAATGTTCTACTACAAGAAAATATAAGAAACTTTATAAAAAATATCACAAAAAGAGTTATAAGAAAAAATTAGATAAAGATGATTATTATAAAAAACAGAAACATTATAAACCTTACAAATATAGAAAATCTAGTAGAAAACCATATAAAAAAAAGATAAAAAATTTACATCATATAAAGATTTAACATGTTAGAAATGTGGAAGAAAAGGCCACACATCAAAATTTTGTAAATTTGATAAAAAAATTACAAGAATTAAATTTAGAAGAATCTGTATTAAACAAAATTTATGAATTATATTTGGATTATTCAGATTCTGAAGAATATTCAGGATCTGAAGAATTAAATCAAATAGATGATATAGGATCAGAATCAAGTTCTGAATATAGTAGTAAATCATTAAATGTTTTAACTAAAGAACAAGAGTCTATATTAGAAGCAATAAAATATATAAGTGATCCTAAAATTCAAGAAAAAATGTTAAATAAGATATTAGAAAATGATAAACCTAAAAACTCTATGTTACCTAGTACTAGTAAACAAACATACGATTTAACTGCAATATTAAACAAGAATAAAACAGTAAAAAATAAACCAACCATAAATGATTTACAAAAAAAAATTAAAGAAATTAAATTAGAGTTAAAAGAATTGAAGAATAAACAAGAACAAGATTCACAGATAATAAAATCTTTAATAAGCTCAACCTCTTCTTCTGATGAAGAAGCTGAAGAAGATATTGGACAGATAAATGATAAAGAAACTGATAATGAAATTAGCTTAATTAATAAAGATAAAATTTCTGATAATTTAATTTTTATGTTACATGAAATAACATCCAGAAAATATTTAATAAAAATAAAATTAAAATTTTCAGATAATTATAATATAGAAACTATAGCATTGTTTGATACAGGAGCTGATTTAAACTGCATTAAACCTAGTTTAGTACCAAAAAGATTTTGGCAACAAACTAATGAAAGTTTATCAGCAGCAAATAAATCTAAATTAAACATACTTGGTAAAGCAGAAGCATCAATTATAGATAAAAATTTAGAAATAAAGAATATATTTATTTTAACTAATATTCATTATATGGTAATCTTAGGAACACCATTTATGAATTTGATAACACCTTATTCAGTAAATGATGATAGTATAAGTTTTAAAGTTAGAAAACAAAAGATAATTTTTTCATTTTTAGAGAAACCTAAAAAGAGGAATTTAAATCTTTTAAAGGCTCATTCAATAAATGAATTACAAATAAATGCACTTATAAAAGCAAAGTCTGAACAACTTTGTAATTTAAAAAATAATTATCATTTACAGAAAATAAATGAACAGTTAGATAATAAATTTACACAAGATAAAATTAATAAATTAAAATCTCAAATAGAAAAAGATTTGTGTGCTGATATTCCAAATGCATTTTGGAATAGAAAGCAACATATGGTTGATTTACCTTATGAAATAGGCTTTGATGAAAAGTCTATTACAACTAAAGCTAGGCCCATTCAGATGGCGCCCGATTTAATTGAATTTTGCAAGAAAGAAATAAATGATTTGGAAAATAAAGGATTAATAACTAAATCCAGAAGCCCTTGGTCTTGTGCTGCATTCTATGTAAACAAGGCCTCTGAAATAGAAAGAGGAGCACCTAGATTAGTAATAAACTATAAACCTTTGAATAAAGCTTTAAAATGGATTAGGTACCCTATTCCAAATAAAAAAGATTTATTAGGAAGATTATATAAGGCAAACATTTTTAGTAAATTTGATATGAAATCTGGTTTTTGGCAAATTCAAATTAACCCTAAAGATAGGTATAAGACTGCATTCACTGTTCCATTTGGACAGTATGAATGGAAGGTTATGCCTTTTGGTTTAAAAAATACACCCTCTGAGTTTCAGAGAGTGATGAATGATATTTTTAACCCTTACACTAAATTTTGTATTGTTTATATTGATGATGTTTTAATATATTCAACAACCATAGAAGAACATTTTAAACATCTAAAAACGTTTTTTATGGTAATAAAACATAATGGTTTAGTATTAAGTAAAACGAAGATATCTCTGTTTCAAACTAAGATTAGATTCTTAGGACATTATATAGAACAGGGAATCATAGAACTTATAGAAAGAAACCTAGCCTTTGGGGATAAGTTTCCTGACCAGATTATTAATAAAGCTCAGTTACAAAGATTTTTAGGTTGTCTAAATTATGTTATAGAATTTTTTCCCAACCTAAATAGGACTATTAAACCTCTACATGATAGATTAAAGAAAAACCCAGGTCCATGGACTGAGGTCCATTCTGGCATAGTTAGACAAGTTAAAGACCTAGTTAAAACTATTCCTTGCCTACATATAGCTGATCCCTTGGCCTCCAAAATAGTAGAGACTGATGCATCAAATATAGGCTTTGGTGAGATTTTAAAACAGGTTAAAGAGGGTAGAGAAGCCATAGTCCAATTCTATTCAGGACATTGGAGTCCAACCCAATTAAATTATTCTACTATAAAGAAAGAAATTTTGAGTATTGTTTTGTGCATTTCAAAATTTCAATCTGATTTATTAAATCAAAAATTTCTATTGAGAATTAATTGTAAAAGTGCAAAAGATGTTTTGCAAAAAGATGTTAAAAACCTTGCCTCAAAACAGATTTTTGCTAGATGGCAAGCTATTTTAAATATTTTTGATTTTGATATTGAATTCATTAAAGGAGAAAACAATAGTTTACCTGATTTCCTTACTCGTGAATTCCTTCTCAGGAATCATGGGGAGAAAAAAGAAAACAGCCAATAAAGAAAAGGAAACCCTTAAAGATGACTCTCCTAAAGCTCTATCTGATCATTCAGATAGTATATTGAACCCTAAACCCATAAAGTCTTGGCTGATACCGTCCAAGAAGAAGATAAAGCAAAAATAGAGCATTGGGTCTCTCAGCTGGCCCAATCACTTGAAGTGATTAAAGCTCTCTTAAAGATGGGACACGAACCTCCTCCAGGGGTTCCAGGTAAAGATTCCTTAATCCCTTATTTAAAAAACCAAATTGAGATAGGAGAATCTTCTTCTCAAAAAACCATATCTCAGAGTATTTCTAAAATTGAGTTGGATATTTCAAAACCTTCAACTCAAATTGTTTCAGCAAATTTTCCTTTAAAGCAAAAATCATTTTGGTATAATAAAAATTTTTGGTTTACAGAATTAATTCCTGATTTTGGGACTGTTCAGCAGAACCCATGGTCTATAATAGAGTCTGTATATCCTAAAGGATGATTTTTCAAACCAAAAGAATCTTCAAAACCCCAAGAATATTATCTCCATATTCTTGTGGATTCAGGCTCCTTATTTCTAAAGCACAATTACCTTCAGCAAGATAAGGCTGTCATAGCCTATTCTTCTTTTAAAATAAAGAAAATTCTACATCCTTCTGAATGGGGAAAACCTTTGCACATTCCTGTGCAATTTAAAACCCTTCCTTCTTTATCATGCTGTTCCTCATATAACTATTGGGATTATATAGAAGCCTGGACCAAAGCCCTGTTTTTTCAAAACCCGGGTAAAACCCATTCCTGGCTCATCTATAATGAAACCAATTTAAAGATTAATAACCTCTCATCTTGGTTCGTTGATTGGTGGCATTATTGTGGAAATGATGAAAGAACTCTTCCACAAGATGTACTATTAACTTACCAGCATTTTAAAGCCCACTTAAATCCTACACCTTTTGAAAGGAATTTTCCTCCTCTACTTCTTTTTTGTTTAAATTTCAATATACCTTGGGTATATCAATGGTATTTTGACTATTCATTTCAGTCAGGTACCAGTATCCCTGTTATATTGAGAAAATCTAAAGTCAAGTGGTGGTCTGCCTTTCGCAATTCTACCACTATTGAAACTGTTAAAGAATGGCTCCTTAAGAGAAACCGTGGTGGTCTTGACCCAAGGCTACAAGCCTCTTTTGGAGCTCAAAGAGCCCAGAACATTGCCCTTCTTGCAGCTGTCAAGACTGCAGAAGATTATAAAGCCTTAATGGAACAGATGGTTGGGTCTCTTCCCTCAACATCTGAGCCCATTAAGCCCAGTAGAACCTGCTCTGCTGGATCTTCAACTAAAGTCCATTCTAAAATTTCTAAAGCCTCATCCAGAAGAAGAAGATCTCCTTCCTCTTTTCGGATTCCTCTACATCATCCATGACATCATCTTCCACCGAGACATCTGACTCAGATTACTGTCCCAGTAATGAGGATGATTGCTATGATATATTGTCTCCCATCAGAGTGAAAAGTAAAGGTAAAATGAAAAAGAATAAAGAAAAAGAAAAAGAGAAAAGAGAAAAGAGAAAAGATAAAGAAAAAGAAAAGAAAAAGAAAAATAAAAGAAAAATAAAAAAGAAAAAGAAAAGAAAAGTAAAAAGAAAATTGAGTCAGAAGTTGAATCTGACTCAGATTCGTCTGATTAAAGGCAGGAGAAACCTTATTTCTCCACTCAGATTGATAAAGTCAATAAAGACGGTGCCCATTGACAAAATACTGTTCATCAACAGTATTCACCAGAGGAAACCCAACAGTAAAGTCAGAAGAACTGTTCATCCACAGTTCCCCACAGTAAAGTCAACAGTACCCCCAGACAAGGTACTATTCATCCACAGTTCCGGACGCGTGAAGGTACAGTAAAAGCAAATAGTAAGGACAAGTTACTATTCCTCTACAGTGTCAAAGCATGTGACAAGAATAGTGGAATTTTAAAGCCTCTGTCTATATAATGAAGCTCATTCTGAAGGTAAAGAGGATCCGAAACACTTCTCTCTCAACACAGAAGACATTCAAGAACCTCTCAGCCTAGTTTTAGCTTCTTCCTTCCCTCTCTTCTTTCACTTATTATTCTTCCATTCCTGTACTCAACACCTATTGATCTCCTTGTATAAGGTAGTTATATTTTATATTTTATAATTATAAATTGTATTTTATTCTGTATTGTTATTTCAATTAAATAAATTTAATTTTTATATATCTCATCTCTCATTTCATTATAAGTATGCTCTGTTCTAGTTCTTGCAAGCAAAAAACGAGCAAGTTGAGCTTTATCTGGAACTAAAGCATCAGAAATTATATTTGCACTACTTACAGACTGAAAATGACCTCTATATTCTATCCTTTTCTGTCTTTCTTCTCTCTATATTTTACGCTGTTTATTTAAACAAAAAATATAAAATAATTAAGCATAAACAACATAAATATAAACAGATTAATTAAAACAATAAATAAGAAATAATAACGAATTAAGAAACAGAATGTAAAAGAATATATTAAAATAAATTACAGAAATAATTTAAAAGCATATATTAAAAATATAAAGAATATAAAGAATAATTATAATCTCTTTTAAATGGTACGGCGGCGTTGTTTCATACCTGGTGCAAAGGAGGACTTCAGACAAGTGCAAGTCTGACGTTGCTCCAATTTATACTTTATCTCCTTCCTCTTCTTCGGATTCCTCTACATCATCCATGACATCATCTTCCACCGAGACATCTGACTCGGATTACTGTCCCAGTAATGAGGATGATTGCTATGGTATATTGTCTCCCATCAGAGTGAAAAGTAAAGGTAAAATGAAAAAGAATAAAGAAAAAGAAAAAAAGAAAAAAGAAAAGAGAAAAGATAAAGGAAAAAGAAAAGAAAAAGAAAAAAGAAAAGAAAAAGAAAAAGAAAAATAAAAAAGAAAAAGAAAAGAAAAATAAAAAAGAAAAAGAAAAGAAAAATAAAAAGAAAATTGAGTCAGAAGTTGAATCTGACTCAGATTTGTCTGATTAAAGGCAGGAGAAACCTTATTTCTCCACTCAGATTGATAAAGTCAATAAAGACGGTCATATATATATATATATATATATGACAAAATTGGAATGTGACTAGAATGTTGTGATTTAACTTGGTATTCAAATAAAGGGATTTGAATTTGATATAAATATGTAGGGATGAGATTAGTTTATTATGTTAGATTTGACAAACATTATTAAATTGATATGATTTAGATATTTTCATTCATTTAAGTAATTTTGGGTTATAAACTTATAAATAAAGTTATCTTTCTCTGTTTCTTTTTTCTCCAGTTTGAAGTCATTGGTTCGGTTTGAAAATTGGAATAATTTACAATTAATTATACAGAAATTATAGCTTTATTTTTGTAATTTATAAATTGAAAGTCATGTTTTATAAAATAATTACTGTTAAGTTTTTTTTTAAATTATTATATGAATTATAAATTATTATAAAATATATAATTCAAGTGGTGAAATATTGAATTACCCAACTTCAATATGAGGATTGGATAATATTTGTTTGGTATTTTGCTGATGCGTATTTTAAAAATGGTTATAGTTGGATTTGGTTAACTGGATTGAAACTCGCATTCATGAAAAGTTATAAAAACTACGAGTATAATTTTATTTGAGGAAATTATATGGTATGACATTTTTTTTTAATTTTTTTAAAATATTTTATATTTTTTTGTACGTTTTTGATATATATTCAATGCATATTTTTAAAAATTGAGTATATTTTTAATATATTAAATATATATTTAAAATATATATCTGAAAATGGGTATTTTTAAAATTGAAAAAAATGAAAAAAGAATATTTTTGAAATTATTTGCATTTTTTAGGGTATTTTTTGAAAAAACCATTTTATTTTGACTATATAATTGTTCGATCCTTTAAAAAGAAAGCCCAGCAAGTCCATAAGCAGTGAGCCACGTTCTAACGCGAAGAACAGAGACGTGGGAATGTGAGACAAAGTGGAATAGCAAGACGCCGAAGAAGAAGGGAAATAGCAGCCTCGTCGCTCTTATAAAAATAAAGGCATCAATTAATTAAATCAATTTTATGTCCTACATGTTAATCCACTGATATAATTCTCAATCTCCTACATATTTATTCTATAAGCTTTACGTTTCAACAATTTTCCACAGTTTTCATACTAAAAAGGCTAGTTTTTTCTTTATTAATCTTTAACAATTCAATATTCAATCTCAAAACTTTTTGGCATTACTTGTAAAATCCAATTAAATCATGAAGAGGAATTTGAAGGCTATTTTTTTTTTTAAAAATCAATCTGTAGCAAAGTCTGATTGAGAAACGTACATCCTCTTATATGCCCATAAAGTAATTAAAAGGCCAAGATTTGTATTCTACATGAAATAATGATGTATAATTTCAGCCTTAAAAAATTTGGAAAGGAAGTTTTACTTTTCTTCCCTCATCAAACAATATTAATCTTACAAATTATACAATCCAAATTATCATATTTAAAATTCCTTTATGCACACTGAAAAATTCTTACCTACATTATAAGCATATTCTCACCTTGTAAACTTAAATTAAAAACACCTATAATGTAAAAGTTGGTAGAGAAAACTTTATTGTTCTTGTGGCCCTATCCAATTCAATACCAAAATGATGGTTTTTTAGAGAAAAAAAAACCTATAATGTTTATATTTTTTTTTTCTGCTTTCATCTTTCTTTTGAGCTGAATATAAATTAGTAAAACTAAGAAGAAGATAAATCCATACTGAGCAGTTTCAGCAGCCGATTAGAAGGATTGCAGAGCCAATACGGTCTTAAACCAGACTTGAACACAGACAAAGCTAACCGGTCAACAATCTGATTACAAGTTCTCTTTACGAAAATAAATCTATAGTCATTATAACTTCTTGCCAACTGCTTAATCTGAAGAACTATAGCATCAATCGTAAAAGACAAAAATCTTTAGAGTTAATTGCTTGGATGAGTTGCAAATTATTTGATAAAAAAAAAAAAATACAAAAGACCAGTTTAAGATCAACAGCTTTTTGGATATTCTTTAGCAAGGCTTGAGCTTCGTTTCTTAAAGGCCAGTATGAATGAATCAAATAAACAACTCCATCCACAATCTTGCCTGAAGAATTCCTCACAATCATGGATGTCCCTACTAATTTGGAGTTATTAAAACATTAATGCAAATAGTTGGCATCAATATTTATGTTCAATTTTATTTTTATATTAAATATTTAGATATTAGATTTTTTTGTCATTTTTATTTTAATATTTAAATGTTATTTTAAGAAATTACACAATATATATTATTTTTTAAATAATATTTATATTTTTTGAGATATTTTAAAAAATTATTTAAACTAATTATTTTTGAATAAATTTATATGATAAAATATTTAGCATAATAATTTTTTTAATAAATTTATAAAAAATAATTAACCTAATTACAAAATTCATAAACCCAATTTATAATAAAAAATGCAAAATAATTAATTTAACCATGAAAACTTAAATTATCAATTCATATTATAATCAGATTCTAAAATAATTAACCTCATTATAAAAATAATAAACTAAAATCCATAAGATCAAGCTTTAAATTAAACAATAATTATAAATAATTATAATACTCAATAATATTATCAAAATAATAAATTAAAAAATAATTTTAAAATTTTAAAATAATTAATAATCAACAGAAATATATATATATATATATATATATATATATAAATATATAAGGATCTTTGACAGGGGATGAAATGATCTTAAAATACTTTAGTTACCACAATTAAATAATCAGGCATAAATAGAATAGATAAACAGAATGTAAAAGACTATATTAAAATTAAATTAAAAGCATATATTAAAAACATATAAAGATAATACCATAACAATAAATACATACAGTATCATCAACTCTTTCGAGTCTTAAGTGTATAAGTTGTTCTGATACAAACTTTAAAACAGTTGTATCTTAAGTCTAAAATATTTTTATTATGTTTTATCAATATACACTCTTATGTCTATTTCTTTTAGTATACCTATTTATACTATATGAGGTATAAATATACGGATCCCATATAAGTATACAACGTTGAATAGAGAGGGAAGAAAGCAGAAAATGATAGAATATGGAAGTCCTTTTCAGCTGTTAGTAGTGTATATAATTTCTGATGTTTTAATTCCAGATCAAGCTCAACTTGCATGTTTATTGCTTGCAAGAATCAAAACAGAGCATACTTATAGATGGAGATGAGAGATGAAATATAAAATTTAAATTTATTTAAATAAAAATATTAATAATACAGAATAAAACTTTAAAAATGAAATACAAATTATAAATTATAACTACCTTATACAAGAGAATCAATAGGTGAGGAGGTTACAGAACTGGAAGAAATATAAGTGAAGGAGGAAAGGGAAGAGAGAAACTAAAACTAAGGCTTAAGGTTCTTCAACGTCTTCTGTATGAGAGAGAGAGGTTTCAGATCCCTTTTACCTTCAGAATGAGCTTCATTATATAGACAGAGGCTTTGAATCTTTACTGTTCTTTGTCACATGTCTGTCACTGTAGAGGAATAGTAACCCGTCGTTACTATTTGCTTTTACTGTAACTTCACGCGTCTGGAACTGTAGATGAATAGTATCTTGTCCGAGGTACTGTTTGCTTTACTGTTGAGAACTGTGGATGAACAATTCTTCTGACTTTACTGTTGGTTTTCCTCTGGTGAATACTATTGATGAACAATATTTTGTCAGTGGCCACCGCCTTTATTGACTTTAACAAACTGAGTGGAGAAATTAGGTTTCTCCTGCCTTTAATCAGATGAATTTGAATCAGATTCAACTTCTGATTCGATCTTCTTTTTATTTTTCTTTATTTTTTTCTTTCTTTTCTTTTTCTTTTTCTTTATTTCTTTTTTCTTTTTCTTTTCCTTTACTTTTACTTTTTTTTCTTTTTCTTTTCTTTTTCCTTTTTCCTTTTTCCTTTTTCCTTTTTCCTTTTTTCTTTTTTCTTTTTCTTTTCTTTTTATTTTTTCTTTACTTTTTATTTTAATGGGGGACAATATACCATAGCAGTCATCTTCATTACTGGGACAGTAATCCGAGTCAGATGTCTCGGTGGAGGATGACATCATGGATAATGAAGAGATATCCAAAGAAAAGGAAGGAGATTTTCTTCTTCTGGATGGAGCTTTAGATTTTTTAGAATGAGCTTTAGTAGAAGATCCAGCAGAATAGGTTCTACTGGGCTTAACGGGCTTAGAGGTTGAAGGAAGAGAATCAACCATCTGTTCCATTAAGGCTTTATATTCTTCTGCAGTTTTTGCAGCTGCAAGAAGGGCTATATTTTGGGCTCTTTGAGCTCCAAAAGAGACTGATAGTCTTGGTTCAAGACCATTATGGTTTCTCTTTAAGAGCCATGCTTTAACAGTTTCTTCAGTGGTAGAATTGCAAAAGGCAGTCCACCATTTGACTTTAGATTTTCTCAATATAACAGGGATATTGGTACCTGCCTGGAAAGAGGTTTCAAAGTACCATTGATATACCCAAGGTATATTGAAGGTTAAACAAAAAAGAAGAAGAGGAGGAAAATTCTTCTCATAAGGTGTGGGATTTAGGTGAGCTTTATAATACTGGTAGGCTAATTGTACATCATGCGGTAGACAACGATCATAATTACCACAGTAATACCACCAATTAACAAACCAGGAAGGGAGGTTATTAATCTTTATATTGGTTTCACAATAGATAAGCCAGGAATGAGTTTTTCCAAGGTTTTGGAAAAATAAGGCTTTAGTCCAGGCATCTATATAGTCCCAATAGTTATATGAAGAACAATGGGTTATAGAAGGAAGAACTTTAAATTGCACAGGAATGTGCAAAGGTTTTCCCCATTCAGAAGGATGGAGAATTTTCTTTATTTTAAAAGAAGAATAGGCTATGACAGCCTTATCCTGTTGATTAAAATTGTGCTTTAGAAACAAAGAACCTGAATCCATAAGAATATTAAGGTAATACTCTTGGGTTTTAGAAAACTCTGTTGGTTTGAAAAATCATCCTTTAGGATATACAGATTCAATTATTGACCATGGGTTTTGCTGAGCAAGCCCAAAATCAGTAATCAATTCTGTAAACCGAAAATTTTTATTATGCCAAAAAGACTTTGATTTTAATGGAAAATTTGAAGAAACAATTTGAGTTGAAGAGCTTGAAACATTCAACTCATTTTTAGAAACATTTTGAGCTAGGGTTTTTGAAGATTGACCTAACTCTATTTTAAAAGGGATTATAGAATTATTACTTGGGGCTTCAGGAGGCGGGAAGCCCATTTTTGCAAGAGCTTTAAGGATCTCTGAAGATTGGGCCAGGTGGGAGACCCAAAGATCCAATTTGGCTTTATCATCATCTTCTTGGACAGCATCAGCCCAAAACTTTATTGGTTTAGGGTTTGCAATATTATCTGAATGATCAGATAGGGCTTTAGGAGAATCATCATTTAGGGTTTCTTTGGCCTTATTGGCCATCTTTTTTCTATTTTTCCCCATGATCCCTGAGAAGGAATTCACGAGTAAGAAAATCAGGTAAACTATTGTTTTCTCCTTTAATAAATTCAATATCAAAATCAAATATACTCAAAATAGCTTGCCATCTAGCAAAAATTTATTTTGAGGCAAGGTTTTTAACATCTTTTTGCAAAACATCTTTTGCACTTTTACAATCAATTCTTAATAAAAATCTTTGATTCAATAAATCAGATTGAAATTTTGAAATGCATAAAACAATGCTTAAAATTTCTTTCTTTATAGTAGAATAATTAATTGGGTTGAACTCCAATGTCCTGAATAAAATTGGACTATGGCTTCTCTACCTTCTTTAACTTGCTTTAGAATCCCACCAAAACCTATATCTGATGCATTAGTTTCTACTATCTTAGAAGCTAGTGGATCAGCTATATGTAGGCAATGAATGGTTTTAACTAAGTCTCTAACTTGTCGAACTATACCAGAATAGACCTCAGTCCATAGACCTAGGTTTTTCTTTAATCTATCATGCAAATGTTTAATAGTTCTATTTAGGTTGGGAAAGAATTCTATAACATAATTTAGACAACCTAAAAATCTTTGTAATTGAGCTTTATTAATTATCTGATCACGAAACTTATCCCCAAAGGCCAAGTTTCTTTCTATAGGTTCTATGATTCCCTGTTCTATATAATGTCATAAGAACCTAATCTGAGTCTGAAACAGAGACATCTTTGTTTTACTTAATACTAGTCCATTATGTTTAATTACCATAAAAAATATTTTTAAGTGTTTAAAATGTTTATCTATAGTTGTAGAATATATTAATACATCATCAATGTATACAATACAAAATTTAGTATATGGGTTAAATATATCATTCATTACTCTCTGAAACTCAGAGGGTGCATTTTTTAATCCAAAAGGCATAACATTCCATTCATACTGTCCAAATGGAACAGTGAATGCAGTCTTATACCTATCTTTAGGGTTAATCTAGATTTGCCAAAATCCTGATTTCATATCAAATTTACTAAAAATATTAGCTTTATATAATCTTCCTAATAAATCTTTTTTATTCGGAATAGGATACCTAATCCATTTTAACGCTTTATTTAAAGGTTTATAATTTATTACTAATCTAGGTGCTCCTCTTTCTATCTCAGAGGCATTGTTTACATAGAATGCAGCACAAGACCAAGGGCTTCTAGATTTAGTGATTAATCCTTTATTTTCTAAATCATTTATTTCCTTTTTACAAAATTCAATTAAATCAGGCACCATTTGAATGGGTCGAGCTTTAGTTATAATAGACTTTTCATCAAAGCCTATTTCATATGGTAAATCAACCATATGTTGCTTTCTATTCCAAAATGCATTTGAAATATCAGCACACAAATCTTTTTTCTATTTGTAATTTTAATTTATTAATTTTTTCTTGTGTAAATTTATTATTTAATTGTTTATTTATTTTTTGTAAGTGATAATTATTTTTTAGATTACAAAGTTGTTCAGACTTTGCTTTTATAAGAGCATTTATTTGTAATTCATTTATTGAGTGTGCCTTTAAAAGATTTAAATTTCTCTTTTTTGGTTTTTCCAAAAATGGGAAAATTATCTTTTGATTTTTTACTTTAAAACTTATACTATCATCATTTACAGAATAAGGTGTAATTAGATTCATAAATGGTGTTCTTAAGATTACCATATAATGAATGTTGGTTAAAATAAATATATTTTTTATTTCTACGTTCTTATCTATTATTGATGCTTCTGCTTTACCAAGTATATTTAATTTAGATTTATTTACTGCAGATAAACTTTTCTTAGTTTCTTGCCAAAATCTTCTTGGTACTAAACTAGGTTTAATGCAGTTTAAATCAGCTACTGTATCAAATAATGCTATAGTTTCTATGTTATAATTATCTGAAAATTTTAATTTTATTTTTATTAGGTATTTCCTAGATGTTATTTAATGCAATATAAAAATTAAATTATCAGGAATTTTGTCTTTACTAATTAAACTAATTTCATTATTATCATTATTTTCTTCTTGTTCAACATCTTCTTCTTCTTCATCAGAAGAAGTCGAATTTAATAATGATTTTATTATCTTTGAATCATTTTCTTGTTTAATTTTTAATTCTTTTAATTCTAATTTAATTTCTTTTTGTAAATCATTAATAGTTGGTTTGTTTTTTATTGTTTTATTTTTATTTAATATTGTGGTTAAATAATAAGTTTGTTTACTAGTACTAGGTAATATGGAATGTTTAGGCTTATCACTTTCTAATATTTTATTTAGCATTTTTTCTTGAATTTTAGGATCACTTATATATTTTATTGCTTCTAATATAGATTCTTGTTCTTTAGTTAATACATTTAATGATTTACTACTATTTTCAGAACTTGATTTTGTTCCTATATCATCTATTTTTTTTATTTCTTCAGAGTCTGAATATTCTTCAGAATCTGAATAATCTAGATATAGTTCATGAATTTTATTTATTACAGATTCTTCTAAATTTAATTCTTGTAATTTTTTTTATCAAATTTATAAAATCTTGATGTGTGGCATTTTCTTCCACATTTATAACATGTTAGATCTTTATATGATGTAAATTTTTTATCTTTTTGTTTATATGATTTTCTACTAGGTTTCCTATATTTATAAGGTTTATAAGGTTTCTGTTTTCTATAATAATCATCTTTATCAAGTTTTTTTCTTATAACTCTTTTTATGATATTTTTATAAGGTTTCCTATATTTTGTAGTAGAACACTGTCCATTACAATCTTTATGCTTTTGTATTATATTATAATTAAATTATTTATAGAAAGAACCTAGTTCTTGTTTAGTTTTTCTCATTTCGTATTTTAATTATTTTTGAAGCTTTATATCTCGACAAAGTTTTAATCCTTCTTTTTAAACTATACTAAATAATTGTCTATAGGTTAATAGGTCATAAGGAATAGGATTTCCATATTCCTGTTTTATATGGTTTCTTACTTTCTCTCATAGGAAAAAGGGTAGTCTTGCTAAGAATTTTTCTTTCCAGAAAGCCTGGTTAGAATCTTCTCTAAGCATTATCCTAGTTAGGAAAATTGTTTTATAAAACTGGAAATCACTAAGTTTCTTGCACCTAAGATTACTTAGTAATTCAGCATTTTTATCCTTTAAATGTGTAGGGTCACCTATAAAATGAAGTGATATGGTCAAGATTAGTGTTGCCACTGCATCTTGAATAGTATCACCATATTCATTTAATATAGGTATCCCATCTTCATAGGTTTTTATAGCATTTAGTATTTCTAAATATTGTTCATCAGTGAGATGATTATCTCACCAACCTTTAAGTTGACCAGTAAAGCCAGCTATAAGAAGTTCAGTTATAGTTTTATCTGAGGTTTCTTTCTGGGTTCTATAGGCATTGGCAGCCATTGTCATATGTTGCAGAAGACTCAGAATATTGTATTCTGATAGGCTATCAATGTTCCATTCATATACTGAAGAGGCATTATATTTATACTGTGTCAAAGTATTAGGTCTGTCTGTTATACCTAAGTATGGGGCATACATTCTAGGTACTATAGATTGATTATATGTTATGCGATTTATTTGTGGTTTTAAAGCTTTACTAAAGGTTTCAATATCTTCAGATTCAGGTTGAGATTCCTCAACTGATTCTGATTCTTGTTCTTGGGTGACTATACTAATGGTTTTAGAAGCTTTAGACTGAGGTGCTTCTTGAACTACCTGCTTTAACCCAGAAGAAGAGTCAATTTTACTTAATTGTTCTTTAATTGCTTTTACAAAATAAGAGTATTTAGATTTAACTTCTTTTTGTCCTGTTTTAGAAACTTCAAAAGGTTTAAAAATATGAGATTTAAGTTTTTTATCTTTTACATCTTTTTCAATTTTTATTATTTTACTTTCTTTAATAGTATCCTCTATTCTGTTTAACTGTTGTCCTATACTTAATAGGTGTGCATTACTGAAATTATTTTGTTCTAATATTTTCCTATTAGGGTCATCTTCAGATACTATTTTAAATGGTGCTATATTTATTTCTTTATCTCCATATAGGAATATACTTGATGTTTTAGGTGGATGTTCACTCTGTATTATTTTATCTTTTACTTTCCATTCTGTATCTTTATTCCTAATAGTTACTGGATTTATTAATTTTTCTGCTTTAAGTTTTCCTTTATAAATTCTTTTAAACCAATCAAAGAATTTCATATTAACTTCATAGTATTTTATAAAGTCAATATATTCTTCTTTAACTGATTCAAGGTCTTTTACCTTTTTTTATTATATTTTCTAATTTATCTTTATTTTTAATTGCCTTTAATTCTTTATTTAATTTATCATAATTAAAAATAAATTCTTTATTAATTACATTTAATTCTCTATCTATGTTTGCTACATTTTCTGTCATAAAAGAAGCTGTAGGTGACATAGGTGGAGAGGGAGACTGTTCTATATTCTGAGGTTGATTATAATTAGGGTTTAGTTCCAAAGGGTTCATGGTTCCTGTTGGATTATAATATAAGTGTGGTACTGTTGTACTATAGTCTACACCTTTTAATTTACTACTAGATTCAGGTATATCTGATGTAGAATACCTAGGCTTTACTACTGTTTGCAATACAAGTTTAGGTTTATTTTCTTTATATGAGGCATATATTACAGAAAGAAACTGTGAGGCTCTACCTATATCTACTGTTGATACAGAGGAGGAAGAGTCTGAATATCTACTGCTTATACTATGTCTATTGAATTTTAATTTAACTTTACCATCTTCATATTGTTCAATTTTACTAAGTTCTATATTGGGTTTAACTATAGTCTTTGGTTCAGGAAGAGGAACAGCGTCTTCTAAGACCCATTCATCAGGGAGACTAATATCTTTCCACTGAATAGTCATAGGGATTACTGTATTAGCTTTACTTAAATCTGTTTGTAAAAATTTAGTTTCTCCTAATTTAGGTTGCATTATATACTTTATAGCAAAGGCAGATACCATTGCCTTATACTTTATTTTATACATTGATGCTATAGGAATAGATCCTTCAAGCATTTTATAATTATGTATTTTAATTTCTACTACTACACTTTTTAAAATATTTGGATCATTTAATAAAATTGTTATATCAGAGAAACAGTCAAATGAGATAGGTCCATTACTCAGACTGGTTTCTATAGTTCCTAATGGTGAGTCATTAAAATTTACAAATCTAGTGTCTCTGACTACTGCCAAGATACTAGTATTTAATCCTTCTCTAGTTAAAGGTTTTATACCTATTTGTACTAATCCTATATGTATATACTTGTATTTTTTTTATTTTTATGATGCTTTATTGATTCTACAGAAAGTAAAGTTATCTTTTCAAAGGGTTTACTTAACTGTACATCTCTTTCTTCAGCTTTAATTATATAATCATTTTTAAATATATTTAATTTAGGTATTTTATAAATTTGTTCTTTATCTATGTTAGGTATTGCCCAATTATCAATTGCTTTATTAATGTCTTCTAAAATTACTTCGTTTCTGTTTACAATCCTTTTAACTTCTGATGACTCAGAACTATCTGATTTAGTTGTACTAGCAGATTTACACAGAAATGGTTCCATTTTTAAATATTTGAAAAATAGATTTTAAAGTTTATTAATGTTGGTTTTGGTAGCGACCACTGACTTACTGCCCTAAACGCCTGTCCGTCGGCTAACACGGGTCTTACTGCATATCCAATATCTAGACAACACTAAGTCCACTTCTAGATCTATAAGTCAAAGATTTAACTATGGAAACAGTTCTATATCTATCTACTACCACCCCTAAAAGAAGATGGCTCTGATACCAGCAAAACTAATACCCCTAAATAAATATAAAATGCTTTGATACCCCTAAATATATATATATATATATATAGCCTCTAGTTATAAGGCCATAGGATTTAAACCAATATTAGAAGAGGGCCAGACAGCACGTGAGTGATCACAGAAGAAAAACAAATGCACATTATGTCAACTTCTATATTGCAAATGGGGCAGGTTTTAAACTTATAGAGGTTTCCTTTTGTAAAGGTTCATATAGAGAGACAGATCATTTATATAGACATGCCGCATAGAATTTTGTAATTTAGGGGGAATCCTTAACTTTCAAATCATGTGCCAGCTCAATCTATTATTAATGGAGCTGCCACCCTTAGAATTAGTAGAAAAATTTCACAAATTGCATAGGTAGTGATAAACAGACTTAATAGTTAGCTTTTCAACCTTGTCTAGATGTCATATTAGTTTGTTAGGGCAATTCACATAGCAATAGGAATGTTCATAATAGCATCAACTTCTCTTTTGTAAAAATAGAAGATAACAAACTTAGATTCCACATGCCTTGGTTATTAAAGAGATCAGATACCTAATCAACTCTCATATTATTATGCTTAGCAAAGAAAAAACTTTATGTTGTAACAAGTCTAGGACCCATAGGTCTCCCTAAATGCGTACCTAGTTTCCCTTCCTTATGAGCCATCTAGATCCTCCTTGGATAGAGTTTCTCACTGAAATTATGTTCTTCCAACTCCATAAGCATGTCCCCCGATTTTACCTCCTGAAAATAGTTGTTAGGAAAGTAAAGAGACTTCATAATATTATACCAGCCAAAATCAATTCCCACCATAAGGTTTCAATATTGTTTGAAGAGTAAAGCCACATTAAAGAGTTCAAAATTCTTAAAGCCTAAAGCTCCTTTGTATTTTAATCTAGTTAACACTTCCCACTTTTTCCTAGCTAGTCCTTTGTCTTTTTAGTTTTCACTCCACTAGAGAGAGGAGATGATGCTATTCAGTTTAATTATAACATAGGGTTTTAGGAATCTTAAAACAAGACATAAAGTGTGTGGGCGTGGCATTAATGACAGCCTTTATCATAACCTCTTTCCTTGAATATGATAATAACCTATGTTTCCATGCCTGTGTCTTAACTCTAACTCTATCCAGGATGAAGTTGCATGCTTCACAATTTGATATGCCCCAACTAGTAGGAATGCCTAAGTATTTGTAATATCCTGACATTTCCTTAATTCCCAACTGATTAATAATTATATTCTTGATATCTTGAGGGGTATACTTATTAAAACTACACTGAATTTTTCCAAATTTATGTTTTTTCCTGATGCAAGCCCATATAGTTTTAGGATTTTTGCAATCACAACTGCTTCATTTACTAAGGCTCTATCGTATATAATGGTGTCATATGCATATGACATATGGGTTATTTTAGGGGATGACCTGATAAATTGAAATCCTTTAATTTTATTATTTACCAAGGCCTGATCAAGGAGTGTTGAGAAAGCATTTGTAACCAATAGAAATAAATATGAGGACAAGGAAACCTTTTATTTGAGCCTCAGAGATGGTTGAAAGGACTCTGTTAGGCAACCATTAATTTTCATAGAATAACTTTCAATTGTGACACATTACATAATTTATAACACAACCTTATCACTAAAACCTATAGTCCTAGGTACATTTTCGAGAAAAGACTAAACTCTATCACATGCTTTGTTCATGTCTAATTTAACCATCATCTGCCATAGCTTCTTAGAAGAATTAGTTCTAAGTTTATGGACAATTTCATGGAAAGAAGGATGCTATCATGGATAACTCTACCTCAAATGAAAAACCCTTGTGATTGATTAATTAGAGAATGCATATAAGGCTTTAGCCTACTTACAATAAGTTTAGTTATAATCTTGTAACTGAAATTGCATAGCCCGATTATTGGTTTGGTTCAATCTTGGAGGAAGACTAGCATTGGTACAATATTGGTTTGGTTCAAACTTGGAGGAAGACTAGCATTGGAGAAAAATTTCTGCACCATAGTGATAAGCTCCAAAATAATATTATTCCAATAAGACTAAAAAAAGATGCCAGGGAATCCATTTGCTCCAAGAGCTTTGAGAGTTCTTAAACTGAATGTTGTTTCCCCAATTTCAATTTTTGATGGAATACTACATAATATACCATTTCATTGACTAGAAGCTAGTTTTGGAACACAATTTAGCACTTGATCATAAAGGTCAGTCTGCCTAGCATAATAAAAATCTTTAAAGAACTAATTGCCTCTGCTCTGATTTCATTTTCTCCCTCAGTTCACATGCCTTAGGAATTTTTAAGGTTCAGAATGATGTTCATTTGTCTACATTATATAGTTGATGCATGAAAAAACTTTGTGTTCCTATCCCCAACTTGTAGCCATCTATTTTTTCGACTTGGATACCAATGTTGCTTCTTTATCTTCCAAGCTAACTCTAATTCTTCCAAAAAACTTTTTTCTTCTACATTGAAGTTAGTTGTGTGTGCGTGTGAGCATATAGATTTTCCAATTCTTTAGTAGCTTGGTTAATTAACTTCTAGCATTTTGATTGCCTTTTCTACTCCATTCAAAAAATTATTTAGTTGTTTGGTACAATTTTTTTTACCAAAACCTTGATGAAAATATGATATGTCTAAAGGTTTGAGGATTGTGGATCAAGTTCAGCAAGGTGGCATACAAAGCCAAAGGAGAATGGTGAGCCCGCATTTGATTCAGATAAAGAAAATGAGTGCACCTCTATTGAGAAAGTTCTTGGTAGAAATGGTTAGCATTTTTTCTTGTTAAGCATGATGGTACAAGGGAAGTACCAGGATGGATGACCTCCTGGGAATGACTTGGCCTATTGGCATCATTTGATATCGGAGCCTATTTGTCAAGTTTGGCCCCATTGCTCTAGGATTGAGAACGATCATCCTTAAAAAGGGAGGGAATGATATGTCTAAGGGTCTGAGTTAGTGTTCTTTCTGGTTAAGCATACTGATGAAAGAGAAGTACCGAAATATGTGACCTCTTAAGAATGACTTTGCCTAATTGCATCAAAATCTCTATGATCAACTTGATTCTTGAATTTGGTAATAATTGAATCATGATATCTCTAATTTACATCCATTTGAGTTCAAATCTGAACTCATTCCTCCTTTTGATGATATATGAATCAAGAACCTAGACCAATGATTTGTGATCAGACCCCAAATTGTTTCAGTGGATCACACACAGTGTGTTGGAATTTCATTCGCCACTTGAGGTTAACTAGAGTTCAATATAATGTTTATTGAATATTAAAAAACCCTTTTTGTTTGTTTGTCTAGGTAAAACTACGCCCCTAAAGCCTTAGATTAGAAAATCCCATTGTATCAATCCATTCAGTCAACCAATGTCACTAGCAATGATTTATAAGGCCCACTCGCCTTTTCTTTTGGCATGAGACAATTTGGTTAAAGTTTCCCGTACAAGCCCATGAAATGTGGTTCTTAGGATTTAAATGGACAATTTCTCAAAAATCTCCTTCTTCCCTTGCTTGTAGGGACAACCATAAATAAATGTAATTACATAAAACCCAAATTAGGATTCTGAATAGCTATATATATATAGTTAAAAGTCTTTATATATAATTTGAATTTTTATGTTACCTCTCCACCATTGGGCAAGTCCACTAGCTTTTCCATATGGCTTTGCATATACACCATCATCATAGCCCAACTACTTTCTCCAATGGAACTCCATTAAAATCTCCTTTTGCTTTGTCTCTGACAAGAAGATTATATTTGGGAAGTTTTGAAAGATATTTTCTCTAAGACTCTTTCTTGTCAAGGCTTTCTCAAAGCCTTGACAGTTCCAAGCTAGGTTACTTATAACATTTGATGAGATGGAAGTGTACCTGAGAAGTAATAAATAAGTTTAGTGAAGAAAGAGTAGATTAAACAACAAATCTAATACAAGGAGTGGCTAAAGAAACAAAAGCCGTGGTTTGGACGGTGAGAAGAAACACCGATCTTAGTCCAAAGATCTAGACAATGAGAACTAATCCATTTATTAATATTATCTTACATACATATGCAAGGATAATAAAGAATCACCATATCATAGCTAATATATAGCTTCAAATACACTAAGTTATTTGTCAATGAATTCTGCCTTCATATCTTATTATTATATTGATAGTGTAAATAATACTTAGATGGTATTTTAAAAAATTGAAAATTTAAATAATTAACATATTAAATATTATAAATAATGTAGTTTTTAAATTATAAAAAATTGAAAAATCTAATCACATATTGCTAAATATCAAACGTTACCTAAATATTACCAAATACCCTTTTTATTCAGTTAGAATTAATACTTAGAATTGTGTTGCAGGAAGTGATAATGTTAGAGCTAGGAATCAACTATATTATAATATTAGGCTTATAGATAGATTAGAGATTTATATAATATTAGGCTTATAGATAGATTAGAGATTTATATTTATGTATAAACTCTTAATTAGTTGCAATATAATCCTTAGTTTGTAGCTAGATAGCCTTTTGTTATGAGTGAGAATTTTATTCTCTTAAAAAATTATTATTCTCATTAACGTTAAAATCATTTCGAAACATATATTGGAAAAAATTTATCAAAAAATATTATTATTTTCTCATAAACTAAAAAAAACAACATGAATAAGATATAATTTTCCTTTATATAATTGTTTTTCAGTTTTTTAGTAATAAAATTCATGTAACCTATTAATTTATTTTTTCTATTATAAATGAAAATTTTAAATATTACATACATTGTCAAATTTTATTTATTGGAGAATATAATTAATTAGTCATATCGTATTTACTTTTAATCTCCCTTTGCTTTATTTTACGGTTCGGAAACTTGAACCGTTGGCTTTAATTACCGAACCTGAACTTTTATCTCAGGTTTAACAATTTTATGAACCTGAGCCTATAGTGAATCTTCAAGTTTGCTTCGCCTATTTTTAGATTCAATTTCCCAATAGCCTAAACCTATATTAACTTATACAACAAAAAGAAATATAAGAAAAAATTTAATCACTAATCATATCCGTGAAAATAATTATAATATCCATAAAACTAAATCCATATGAAATTTAAAATATACATAAAAATAAATTTATTAAGAAATAATATTCATAAAAATTATATTTTGTCCAAACAACGCATTTTGAATATATCAAAAAGTTACTTGATTATATATTTATTTATTTTTTGGTTAAATTACAAAATTATTTTAATTAGGTGACTAATTAATAGTTATATTTATAATTTAACCATTGATTATAATTATATACAACTCAACCCAATTCAATAAAGTTTTAACCTCAGATTAATTAGGGTCGGCTATGTAAATTCTCTTTTTTCACTCATAGCCATTATGAACTACATCTTTGAAGAGATGTACAGTTGTAAGATTATTCTAAATCACTTTTTCTAAATTTTCTTAAGCCCACTAACTTATTCAGTTATTTTATCAGGCACATCACTATAGTAAAATAATATAATAAAATATAATTTTATATTATTAGTAATGATAGGCTATGAATTACTTGCCAACATTTTATTTTTTATCCTTTAACTTATTCATGAAATTTTTTCTGTTATTAATTAAATAAGTGGAAAGATGCAGGTAAGCCCATATAATTTTCACACATGTATAAGTTGGCACTTAAACTTTTTTGGGCTTAATTATGTATGATTTTTTATAAAACAAACTATTTAAGCCCTTAGTTGGATGTTAACTTTTACAGGGCTTCTTTTTTGGTTAAATAGTTTGTTTATAGGCGAACGTGTAAATAAATCCCTCAAATTTTTGCGAAGATACACATTGGCCCTTGAATTACATTTAAATTTATAAAAATTCAAATTCTTTACTTTTCCTCCTTTTTCTCATCAATGAAAAACTAACCTAGGTTCTACAAGATTTTTTTTTCAATTTTCGTTAGTTTTCTTTCATTTTCTCAGTAGCCAAATACTTATTTTCTTTGCAGGGAAGCTTTTCTTGTTTCCTCTCTTTCGTTTCATATTCTAACGTTGTAAACAATCATAATAAATTCATTATCAGTAATTTCAAAGTTCATTACTTTACATGGAAAAGATATCAAAATCAATGTTATAAATTTAAAGTTCAACAAGTTTTCAGAGTATTCAAATCAATTACAAGTAATTTTCAATTTCAATGATTTATATGGTAAAAATATCAAAATCTATCAGACATCTCAAATTCAACATATTTTTAGAGTATTCAAATTAATTACCAGTAATTTCTGAGTCCATTGATTTACATTGAATAGATTATGAAGGATCAATGAAGGTAAATCCTTATTCTTCCATTTTTGATCTCCTCTGCCATCACCATTGTCGCTGTTAGGAATGCTGCTATTTGCTTTTGAGCTATTTCATCCACCTTTACCCAAGAAAAAGCAAAAATATAATCTTGCACCCAAGGACTCAAATAGACAAAATTAATATAAAAACATATTAAATAAAAAAAAATTCAAGTGATTCATCAAATATCCTGAAAACTAAAAAATCTATTGGATTTTCCACTTAGGGCAAAGGAATTGCATGGTATCATCAAGCATCCTCGTTAAGAAACTAACCCATGTAATTTCATAATCAAAATCCCAAAGAAGAGGCCTATGAGGAAAGTAGTTGGGACAGTAATTGGTAAGATCTAATATTGGCTCCAACAATTGTAGCTTCTTTTGGATCCATATCTATATATGGAAGAAGACAACTAAGTGAGTAGGTATCAGAATTATTAGGAACAAAGGGCAAAATCTACCAAAACCAACCCCAAGAAGTCCATATCAATATTTGTCATCAGATTGTGCATTATATTAACCCTTGATGTCTTGGCTCGCTACCATTCCCCTGGAGGCTGTCGAACATCAATGAACAAAATAGTGGAGACAATGTCAGCCATCGCTAGCTGAAGGTAGCCAAAACGACACTTGTGTTTTCCCCTCTCTCTCTCTCCATGTAGCTTAATCTGATTGGTCATTCTGTATATATACTTAAGTATTAAAAGTTATAATACATACATAAGTGAAAGAAATTAAATATTAAAAAAACTAAGTTAGGCTTAATGGTTAAGGGTATGCTGAATAAACTATAGGCCTTCGGTTGAAACCATAGCAAAAGCATTCATTTATATGTATATTTTAAAATTATTTTACTTGAAAAATAATATATAGTAAATTAAATAAAATAATTATATTTTCTTATTATAAATAGATTTTCAAAAATAACTAGAAATTTGGATTATTACACATGCATTGAATGTCAAATGAACTTGTAAGGAGTTGTCAAGGATGACTTTCCTCATAAAAGCTAAGTAGAATAGGAAAGTTATTGTTGGAGGAAGGTGTTTGCTAAATGGATGACTGTTAGGATGAGCATGAGGCCTCTCTCCATGAGATAGTAGGCCTGATTGCCATTACTTCCTTATTCTTGATTATCTAAATGATATATGATACCAAACATACTACAAATCACGTAATGTACCAAGTATGGGAATCTTGTCAGACAACCATCAGAAGTTGCTACTAAGTACTAAACAATCCTTTGACAAATTTTAATTAAACTTTAAAAACAACCCAACTCAAAATTTTGGCAGAGTTTCCTTTGTAATATTCACAACTAAAATTTTCTCAACCTAACACCACCTGCAGAAAAAAATACTTGTATCTTCTTTTCAATCAAACTCAACTCCAACTATACTATTTCATCAATAATCAATAACAATCCAAGTCAAATATCATATATTTGTATCAACATGTATATATATGTATATTTATACATTCTCCAAAAATAAAATCATTCTATTAAGTCTTATCACCCAAACACAAGCTCAAAATAAAATATGTATCCCATCCAAAATTTACATTACGTACAATCCCCAAATTTGACTATTTCTGCTCTTAACAAAATCATAACTTGTAATAAAAAACTATACAATTGTCATATAAATCAAAATACTGTTATTTGAACTGTAATTAAACATACAATATAAAATCTTTTCGAAAAGACACCTTTTATGTTGTAGTTGATCTCTGAAACTCTAAGAATTCACTTGCCGGATCTGCTCCGGTCCATCTAATCTGCGCATTAAAAATCATTACATGCTAAGCAAAATGCTTAGTGATGCTTTTATATACATAATTTGTTATTTAATATTATAAGAATATAATTAAAATAATAAATAAAGCATAAATCACAATTTTAAAGGAAGTTATTTAACTAAATAAATTCAAGCTAACTTATTTCAATATCAACAAGTCCAATTTCAGCTTAAACAAATAAGAAATACTCACATTGCAATTATTTTCCAAAACGTCACCGGTTATAGTAAAAATCAAATCATATTTCTACATATACTTACCAACACAACTTATTATAAGCATTCATAATGCACATTTCATGTTTAAGGAAATTTCACTTAGAATTATCTTATTTTGCCCCCATATATCAAGCTTTAAACCCTAGACTCGGATAATGGATTCAGTAATAGCAATTAAATGTCAAGCAACATAACTCAAGATGAGAAGAAAAAACTCAGTATAAGTGCTGCATTCAGTTAGTGTGACTAGTGGCCCTATAATAACATGTGATGCCCAGTAATATTAGTGACATATAGTTTCTAATAGTGGGATACTGTGCCCACTAATAACATAGACGTCTATCTTCTGGCTAGCCATTTCATCCGATAATTAGGTTTATCACATGTATAATTTAGGCAATTTATTTATTTTCTTATTTCTAGTCAATTTCCCATAAATAATAATAATTTTGCTAAAACAATTCTTTGAAGCAAAATTCTCTTTTCTCACCAACTAATAGACATTCAAACTTAATAAGTAAATTCTATTTCAATTAAATCTAAATATATTTTCACTTAATCTATAATTATCAAGGCAGGGATTTCCCTCCTAATTACCTAGTTTCTTCCATAACCATATAGTTTATCATTTGATTAAACTCAATGTTTCATTTAAACATGGATTAAAGTTAAAATCAACAATCAGACTCTATGAATACAACCGGTATAATTTTACTTACAAGAAAGAAAAGTTCCATAATCAATTTCTTTCACAAATAATTCCATAATCAATTTCACAAACCTTTATAAGCAACTAAAAATCAAGAAAAATTCAATTAATAGCAAACTATGTGTTATACAAGCGCTAACCTTTTTCAAAAGCCCTTTCTTTCCTCTTTTCTTCAATTTTCCTTGATTGTATAGTGATGTTCTTGAAAAATTATACATAAGATAGCCAAATCCCATCAAAGCCATGAGTTATTCTTTAAGATTTCATGATTTTTAGGTGAAAAATGAAAGAAGAAGAAGAAGAAAGAAGAAGAAAAATGGTGATGGATGGTGAAGGTTCGGCCTAAAGGAAGAAGAAGATGGAAGTCAAAGTTAGCTTTAATAATATCTTGAGTTCTAATCCCATGTGAGGCACATAATTTAATTTCGGTACACCTAATTTTTTTAATTATCTTTTAATTTAGTTTTTTAATCAGTATAATCATAAAAAATAATTGCTTTAATTATTTTAAAGCTATATTTTCCCTATTTCATTTCCCGATTACCAAAGAATTTTATTTTATGGTCACACGAGCATTTTCATAAAATTTTATCGCTTTAAATTCTTTTTGAAAATACCAAATAAATCCATACTCAGATTTAATTTTCACTTTTTAAGTCTTACCAACCTTATTTTTCTACCAATTTCAAATCCTCGAGCCAAACATAACATCATAGATGGTCTAATATATATATATATATTATAGAAAATCACAACATAAATTTCAGACATTATATAAAAACCACACTTAAACTTAAATAAGGAAATTAATCTCCTAAATTTGTTTCTTATCCATAGATTTCTCATGGAATCCAATACATAAGGTTCTCCTATCACGGCCCAACCTAAGTAGCATAGAGCAACGAGCAAACCCTCTCCATATGCCTGTCATTGTTGTGATTGTGAATGATGTATATTTTACTGTAAGAAATATCGCAAGTGCACGGTATCATGACCCATAGTAAAGTGAGAGTACGAGTGTTATATCCACAGAAAAAGGTTTGTTTTGAGTGACTTCAATTCAATTAAACAATTATTTGAATGCAATCAAAATGTATCTTATAATATAACTACTTACTTAAGTTAAATCAAGTAGTTGTTGTAGATCAAATGCTTGATAATCAATAATATAAGAGTAGGATTAGGTTTCATTGGAGGTTTTCTAATGGGTTTAATCAACAATCTCAATTAATTATACCTCTCAAATCAAAGATATCTAGTATCACTAAATTCATCCACTTCTCCCTCAAGTAAGATGACTGAGTTAAATCTCTATTCTTAAGAGAATCACACAATACTCAATTCATACAAATAAGATACCATTATAGATCTTCAAGAAATTATCTTGTCTCTAAAATAATCACTCAAAGTTGTTGATTCCACATTCAAAATCACATTCAATTTTTATGTTTTATATGATTCAATATATTTAACAATTGGTGGCCAATCAATTGCTAGTAGTTAAACCAAAATCAATAAATCTAACATTTAGCAAATACTTCACTGACTGTTTATATAAATGAATAAACCTATCATCCAAATATCCAAATTCACCTAATCTCATAAAAAGAGATCAGTTATTCATGACTAAATTAAATATGAAAGCAAAAGATATATAAATACTAAACAAAGAATCTATAACTTCAATCCCTCAATAAATGAATTAAGGAAAGAATTAAAGAATTAAAAATTAAGATAATAAACCATGAATGATTGCTTGTTCTTGATGAATTAGTTCTTGAAGAAATGATTGAATCTTTCCAAAATCTCCTACTTCTTCCTTTGTTCTTCTTGTTTATCTAGACTTGATAAGGATTTTTGAGAGAAAAAGAGATGAAGAAGAGTTAGATATAGGGTTGGATGCTCTTCTCTCCTTAAAATGATAAATTTATAGAGTCTTGTTGGTTCTAAAAATGCTCCTAAGATTTTGGTGAAAAGTCTTGCCTTGAAATTCATGCTTCTTGCTCTTTTTAGTTATGCATGGACATGTGGTAACATGAACATGGGCATGTAGAAGGAAGAGCCTTCGAAATCTTGAAAACTTTAGATATGGCCTCTGGTGAAAACACACCATTATTTGGGATAAATTTCACACTACTGTGTATATTTTTCTATCTCTGTCCATTTTTGTTTTTGTTTTTCTAGTAAGGATTTGATACACACAGGCATGTATATTCACTAGACACGCCCGTGTGTATCCTTTAACCTCTTTTTAAATATCCAAATGCTCCATTTTCGTTGCTCAAGTCAATTTCTCCATTATTCTATTATCACAAACAAAACCTCATCAAAAGGGGCAAAATATAAACCAAAACATATTACAATTTAACAAATATTCATTAAAATATATAATCAAATATGAGATTATCAACTCCCCCAAACTTAGAGTATTACTTGTCCTCAAGCAATGTGCTAATTTCATTTTAAGACGGGTATGGACTCTTTTTCTCAGATGTTTGATATCAAAATCAAATTTACCATGTGCATTGGACTTCAATTCCTCAGTTCGATTGATTATACACCCCACATTACAAATTTTTCTCTAATAGTATATAAAAATCTCAAGCTGAAGTGGTTGCACTTCAGATAGGCACATACTTCTACCTCTCATTAAGAATACTTAGTCCTTAAAGAACAGGGTCTGTCTCATATGCAAATTAAGTCTTATCCACTAATTTGTCTTGCTAATTCTAGAGGAATCATTAGGTATTTAAAAGCTTGTAACATGTCTAAGTGGGTTTTGGCTATAGTGAAGCTAAACAATTTTCAACAGATATAAACTTTCCAAGGACATTACTCATTTAACTTGAGTGATTCTTCAATTAGCTTAAGATTTTGCCACTTTATTTCCCTTATAACCTTGCTAATTCATCGAAACCTTTAATTTAATTTTAGTTGGGGGTGTAAAGATGTTGTTTTAGTTTTTCCCCCCAAACTAAGGCATTTGCTAATAATATAGAATTTTCATTTAACTTTAGCAATTTCAAATCACATCACAGCTTTACTATCACTCATATTTAATTATATAACTAATAATCCTCAAATAGTTCAAATCTACAGGGGTAGAAATTAGGGGTTTTGTACACAAGAAAGAAGCGCAAGCCAAAACATAATTTAAGCTCAAAAGGGGTAAACTAGTGGACCATTTTAGCATTAGGTGGATATATGGATTTAGTTAGCAAAAAATGCCTAAATCATGTTCTCCTATCCTTATCATGAATCTTATTTCACCTCAAAGACCATTTTAAGCATGTTCTAGGCTCATACATAATATTAAGGTTTCCTAGCAAGATTATAGAAGTAGGAGCCCTCTCTAAGTAAGCATTTACCCTTAAAACCAAGAATTAAGGCATATTTTCTTCCTTCTCAAAGTTTATCAGTCATAATGCATATGGAAATTTATAAAATATAGGCAAAATTATCTATCGTCATTGAAAATAGTCCGCAACAAAATCACTTTTAGTGCAAAGCTTTTTCAATGAAACAGTCCACATATCCCAAATAAATCAAGATTTTAGGACAAACGAGATCTGTCAATTCACACTCAATGTCCACTCATTAAATGGTTTGGTGCCAATTTTGAAATGTCATAAAATATCTATACCTATTAACATTAACTTCACATTAAAATTTTCAAATTCAAGTCTAGAAATGTCAATTAAAACCAATCAGTTCTCAAAATCAAACTAAAATGACTCAAATATCAATCAAAATCAACACACTTGCATTCATGATAAATTGGAATATATGAAGATGCACTCCTAGCAAAACACCAAAACCAACATTCATCATTCATTATTCAGGTGCAAATGCTGAAATTAACTAAAAAAAAACAAAAATAAGTTAAGAAATAAGTTTTTAAAAAAATTCACTTTGTGACTTCCCTTAAACTCAGAATAGACATTGTCCTCAATGTCAAAGGGGAAATCACTGGTTACCTGCTGGTGGATTTGGAGAAGGTGGGATATAGTATCCCATATAGGCAAAAAAGTTCTACATCTCTGTCTCCATTTTGTTGAATTGAGCTCGTATGGCAGTATGTTGATCAATGAAAATAGCCCGTATATCATCGATCTTCTTAGGCAATGTGAGCTCCATGTGGTCTATCTGAGTGATGAGTTATTGCATTGTGAGATTTTTTGCTACTGAAGGATTTGATGTGTCTTGAGGAGGTTATTCTTCTAGTGTTTGCTCTCTGGGTATTCTCTCTTCCC
The DNA here is from genome assembly GCA_947685225.1 of Garcia nutans. Classification (NCBI taxonomy): domain Eukaryota; kingdom Viridiplantae; phylum Streptophyta; class Magnoliopsida; order Malpighiales; family Euphorbiaceae; genus Garcia; species Garcia nutans. The sequence goes on from CANTUV010000044.1 coordinate 28,464,449, forward strand.
TTTGCTTTTACTTGATCACAATACAGGTCCTTTTAACTTGCACCATTTTCATATTACCAAGCTTGTCATATCTATGCGCATAGATATGCGATTGGAGCCAAAGGTGAAATATCGATTCCTAAAGCTAAAATAATTTTCATTATATATCCTCCTATATTTATGGAACCCTTTTTTTATTAGCAACAATTTTTAGTCATTTACAAACCAATCCCCAATATTGTATCTTCTTCTATTTATTATGCAAAAGAAAGCATAGAGCTCATAGCTATTTACTCCTCCTGTGCTATCTCCTCTCCTAAAAGCTGAATTAGCTAACACCTAATACATATGTCTATGTACTGGGTTATTAAACTCTGATGCTTTAGATAAACTAGAATTTTATTGAGTATTTCCCCCTAATTCCACCCAAATATCTTGTTCTTTATAATCTGAATCTTTGTCCCAGGCACTTAGGGGGCCCTCAATTTCAAGAATTTCATTTAACCGGCCAACAGCTAAAGTGAAATTATTGTTAGCTAGTCTAAATGATATGGATCTAGATTTCCTAAATGGTGTGCCTTGGTTAATGTATGTAAAAGAACTTAGGAACTCATAGACTAGTTCATAATACGTGGGGCAGTTAATTAAAACAAATCCCTCTAAATTACATTTGTGAAAAAGCACCATTACTTTGTCAAACCATTTGATAGAGGGCTCGTCTATGTACCTAGAGGGGACTACTTTTCTATGGCATAGAATGTCATACCTCTTCCTTTGAGCATTAGACTAAAAAACGATAGGCAAGAATTGGTTTACCTGAGGAGATGGTGAGCATGGCCTAAGAGGTGGTGTGAGAGATCTCCTTAGTGGTGATGGAGTTGGAGAAACATCTTTAAATGAATAAGATGATGGAGGAAGGACAATCCTAGGTTTTCGTGGTCTCGGTGGTGGAGGAGAGTACCTCGAGGATGAGGATTCTCCTTTTCTCTTTGGGGCTTCTATTTTATGAGCAATGAATTTGTTCCTTGGGTGCAATTTTTCTGGAGTCTGCAAGAATTAAGAAATAGTTTGTAAGTGAAATTAAGAATCATACTACACTTGCTCCAAAACCCATTAAAATCATCATAACTACACCAAAAATTGCTCAAAATCTGTAATATAGCCTACACAAATCTTAATCAATACTTCGATTGAAAAGATTAACTATATTTCCCAAAATTATAACAGAAATTTTGCAATATCATCAATAATTTATACGCAAATAACAACCAACCAATATAATGATAGGTTCAATTGGCCTAAAGATCAAGATTTTTTGCTTAGGATGCAAACTTCTCAAAAAAATCAAGTATAAAAATCCCTAATTCTGCACAACTCTTTGAAATTCATTTATTTCCTAAGAAAAGGTCAAATAATCCCAATTCATTCATGCTAATAACCAAGTAATTATTTCAATTGCCTTATAGAATTCAATTTTCACATAAAATCTTCCTATTTGATGATTTATTCTTGAGAAATTGATTTCAAACATGAAGAATAGAAGCAAAACTACAAAGACCCAAACTTAATCGCATAATTTAGTTTCCTAGAAATAATTATTGTTGTAGCACTCACAAACACATCAATTGAGAGAAGAAAAATAGCAAAATTAAGCAAAAATTCTTCACCATGTTCGAATTCGATCATTAATATTCATAAAGATTGATGTAACCATGAAAGAATAATCCAAAATTTCAATAATCAAACAAAAATTAAAATTACCCATTCAAAATCTTGAATTTTCTATGCATGAACAAAACCAAATTATTTTTACCAATATGTCTTCAAATACATGATAAGAGTTGATTTTAATTGATAAAAACTTATTTAAAATGCTTGGGTAACTTAATTTTCCAAGTAATTCGAAGAAATTTGGTTGAAATGAGAAGAGAGAAGAAAACCAATCGTGAGAGAGAGGGAGAGATTGAGTTGGAGGAGAGAGAAAGTGTATGAATAGTGACTGAAGAAAAGAGACTCCCTTTTATATCTCAGTGAGACACAGGCATGTGATGTTGAAGTGACATGCCCTTGTGTATACAGTTTAAATCTGTATCCTTTAGCACTTGCGAAGTGCAGTGAGAGAATAGTACACAAGGCCGTGTTTGGTTGAAGTAACACACCCGTGTCTTTTGTTACAATTATGGAAACTACACATTGGCTGTGCAGTAGCTACCAATTACATACGAGCAGTGTGCCTTGGTTGACATGCCCGTGTGCTCACTTGTTAAGTCTGTCTCCTCCTTTTTTTACCTATAAAAAAACACCAAAACTCAATTAATAACTTCTAAAATTATCCATAAAATTTATTAAAACTTTAAAATAAATCCAATCAATAAAAAACATAAAGATTAAATGAAAAAAAATCAATATAAATTTGGGTTGCCTCCCAAAGGCGCTTGTTTAATGTCATTAGCTCGATTGTCATTTTAAAGTTCAAATCGTGAAATAACAGATCAAATTCTTATCAACAGGTTCTCCAACTATATGGCTTCAATCTTTGCCTATTAACTATAAAAATCTGATTTGAGCTATGGTGAATATCCACTACTCTTGAAGGATGAACTTTGACTACCTTGAATGGCCCTGACCATTTAGACTTAAGTTTTCTAGGGAAAAGTTTAAGTCTAAAATTAAACAATAACACAAATTGGCCCTCATGAAAGTCACATTCTTGTATATGGTTATCATGGCATGCCTTCTTTTGTTCTTTGTATAATTTAGCATTCTGAAATGAATTAAGGCACAACTCCTTAAGCTGACTCAATTGAAGTAACATCTTTTTCCCTGCAGCTTTTATATCAAAATTTAATTGCGTTATTGCTCAATAAGCCCTATGTTCTAGCTCTGTGGGAAGATGACAAGCCTTACCAAAGGCCAACATATATAAAGACATTCCAATGGGTGTCTTAAAAGTAGTTCGATACACCCATAGAGCATCATCCAATGTAAGTGACCAGTCCTTTTAGGAATTATCTACCATCTTTTCCAAAATCAACTTGATTTATCTATTTAAGATTTTGACTTAACCGTTTGTTTGTGGATGATAAGTTGTAGCTACCATGTGATGAACCCCATACTTCTTAAGAAGGGTTTTAAAAGCTTTATTATAAAAATGTGAACCTTCCTCACTAATAATAGCTTTAGGAACACCAAACCTGGAAAAGATAAACTTCTTCAAAAATCGGATCACCACTTTAGAGTCATTGGTTGGAGTGGCAATTGCTTACACTCATTTTGAAACATAATCAACTAGTATAAGAATGTATTGGCTACTCATGGTCCCATGAAATCAATGTCTGTTAGGACTCGAGCCTGGCTATCTGCAAATGCACAGGTCATATCAAGTAATAAAGTGATAAGTAGAGTATCGTTCCTATGAGGAAGGTTGTTTTAAGTACTAAACAATAAAGCTGATTATTGTTTGGATGATGAAATTCGATTTATGATTGAATTGAACTTTAAAAAATAAATTGCTTGAAATTAAATCTAATGATATGAAACTTAGGGTCAAGTCACATTTTTGAGTTTATTATGCATTTTCTAAATTATTGATTTTAATTCAATTTCGCTTTAGATTAATGGTTGAATTCTCCTTAATTAAGTTCAAGTCTCTCTCAAGTACTAAAACTAATATCGATTTAATCCTCACGTCTACTCTCGTGATCACAAGAAATTAAATTAATTTATTAGGGTTTATGAGAATTTTGAATCAACTTCTTAAGTGTTTAACCTTATCTCTAAGTCAAAAACTTCCTTAAGATTGTTATCTCCTCGGACAAATATTATGTTTCCACTCTCACTTGTATCTAAAAACACTCTCATACCTATAAACTCAGCCTAATTTCACTTTAATATCAAAAACTAACTTAACATCACATCAGCTCTTGAATCCTTGGAGGAATGGTGTTTATATAAAGTGATTGGAGGCTTCTTGATGATGCCAAGCTGTCAAATGCATGTTGTAGTTGTTTAGATCCTCAAAATTTAATTTTTCTGGCTAGAAGTCATCGATTTCTGCCCCACCGTCATGGCATATGGATGCCATGGTCGTGGCCTGGGTTTATTTGGACAGTTTTAAACTATTTTCTAGTTGTAAATAGTAATTTTGTGGGCCACGACCATGGCCTTTTGATTGCCACAGTCATGGCATTTAAATGAATGCTGCAAACTCTGACTTTTTTTCTTGTTCTTGATTCTGGCAGAAGGAAAATGGATCCCACTAACGTGGCTATGAAATGCCACAGTCGTGGCATCCATTTTGCTTATGAAATTTTTGTTTCTTTTCAATATTTGGAGAGGTAGATCCAAAATGAATCCCAGGTTATAGCCTTGAGGGGCCACGAGCGTGGCATTTAATTCTTACTTCATTTTTGGTTTTTTTTCTTTGATTTTGCAACACTAATAATTAAAATCTCTGAATCTTGCCTTTCAAAGCTTAAACACTATAATTCTAACTTAAACAAACAAAATCCTTCAAATTCAATTGGAAAATAATTAAAATCGTGGTTAGAATTTTATAAAATATTGGTCAAATTTTCACTCTATCAAACTCCCCCAAACTTAAATCATTGCTTGTCCTCAAGTAATTTGAAATTTAGTACTATAGGTTCCTTTATATGTTAGTTTATATGCTAAAATTTGAATAATTAAAATTTCAAATTTCAGGTTACAATTTAGCTTCATAACTTTACCTTCTTTATTCTTACCTCCTTTACTCAAGAACTTAATTAATTGCAATCAATCATTAATCTTTAGATAAGCAAATATTCTTTTTTATGCAAGCTTAACCTAGTCTCATATGCATGCTTAATTGAGCTTTCTTTACTAATAGGCCACACTAATTCTAGGAAAATCAAAAGGTCTTTTATAGGCTTATAATGGGGCTATAAGGGTGAGGTTTTAACATAAGATTTAAATGAAATAAGTTAACTATCTTTTCAAATTTCTTACCTTGTAGCTCTTGTAGAGGATTCTTGGATACTTTGCTCCTTTCTTAATCTCCTTTCTCACCTCTAAGAAAATTTATTTTATTTATTTTCTCTTTTTTTAACTTATATATTCCCCCAAACTTTAAACTTAGGAGTCTCTTATAACTTGTTATCCTCATAATATGAACAATTTGATTTTGAGAAAATTTTCAAAAAATAATTAACCTTGAAAATGGTGGTTTATTTAGCTTATCAAATCAAAGAAAATCTTAAGCTAACAATTTATTTTAGGCTCAAAAGGGACAACTAGGGATAATGTTTAAATTGGTAGGTATTAGAATTTGGTTTCACAAACAATGCTTAAATCATTTTTCCCTTTTACTTAGCAAGGTTCAATTTTGCCTCAAAAGCTGTTTTAAACATGTTCTAGGCCTAGGCAAATATTATGAAAGAATATAAACATAAACAAAAATTCAATAACTAATTACTTTTATTTAATTTAAAGAGCTCATTTGGTTAAAAGTCCATAAGGTATTTTTATTCCACCAAATCTTAACCTTAAAATTGCAAAAATTTTAATTGAAAAAATTTAACATATAAAATAACATATAAAGAAATCTAAGGTACTCCAATTATTTTTATCAAAAAATATATATAAGAAAAATTTATTATATTAAATCATATCCAAACTTTTAAACCATATATAATCCATAAAACCAAAACAAAATGACTTATTTTAAAACAACGCAAAATAAAATCATAAGTATTCTTAAGACAAACATATTGAAAAAGATTAAACCAAAATACCACAAATTAAAAAATATCACAAGTTTGCATAAATTCAACAATTTCGAGGAAAAACTCCTCCAAACTTGAATCATCACTGTCCTTAGTAGGTGCCATCATCAGGATTATCACCAGGTGGAGGGGGATGCTGTGGAGGTGGGTACTAAAGTTTGAATCGAGCAAAGAAGGAATTGAATTTCTCACTAAGGCCCATTATTTGAGTTGAAATAGTGCGCACCTCGTGCTTACCCACTCCAAACCGTTACTCCATATTGTCAAAGCACTGCTCCCAGACTGCATTCCTGCAGTCCATCTTATTTTCAAAAGAATCAAGTCTATTAGTAATATAAACAAATGTGTTTGGTGGTGGACCAGTTGGTCCAACCTCAGAAGGTGGAGGTGGAGCTAATGGACCAGCCTCAGAAGAGGAAGGTGGTGGTTGATCTTCGGGTTCCTCAAAATCACCTCCCTCTCCAAATAACTCATCTATGTCTATGTTAATATCGACATCTGGGAGTCTTAAAATTTCATATTGGTTCCCTCTTTTTCTTACTAATCTCATGGCTAAAATAGTTCCCATATCAATGGTAAGTTTACCCGGGCTGGGTACAATGTGATCAAATCTTATGTTTGATATGCATCAATTTTTGTGATAATCCCTCCAATGACAATCTTACCGCTCTGTCTAACTACTTTCTCGCACCTCTTGGCAAACTAAAACCCAACATTAAACACTTTTTCCTTCATGGCACAATAAAAGAAATATAACTCTTTGGAATTAACCATGCATTGGCTCTCCCCTCGCCCAAAAATTGTGTTTGCTAGGACAACATAGATATATCGATAAAATGGGTCTATAAAATTATAGGCTTTAGATATTTTACTATTAAACCATCACATGCCCCTAAGTCTAGTCCAAGTTTCATTTTCATCAAACCCTTCAGTTCTCCCAAATGTTCCTTGCAATCCAACTAATCCCAAAGCATGCCCAAATTCACCAATGAACCAATTATAATTTTGATTGGCGAATCTAAACTCTACCTTCCCATTATAGGGAGCATTACTATCTACTGGGATAAATTGACAAGTGGTCAAGAATTCTAGGGTTAATTTAGCATAGGTCGGATAACACATACTAGCAAACATAATCCATTCCATATCGATAAACATCTTGAGCAATGCATCTCAATTTCCTAATAACATTTCCATCTATGAACCTGAAGGAATAATTTTTCGTGATTTGAGATTTTGGTACCTTTGTCATTACTTCTCATCACAAAAATGAATTTTTGGGTACATGTGTAGTCCTTGAGGTATTGGAGACAATGGTGGAGAAGGTGTTGATGAAGATGATGATGATTCCTCTTGGTGCTTTCTTTTAGATATGCCACCTTTTGATCCTCCTCCTATTGATTTCGTGGCAAATGTCTCACTTCTAACCATTTTTGTGTTTTATTTGAAGAAAATTGAGTGAAAAATGGAGTTTAGGTCGTGGGTAGAGAGGTTTTGGGCATGGGTTTCAAACTTGGACAACCAGGGCTTCAAAAAATGAAGAGAGAGAGAGAGAGAGAGAGAGAGAGAGAGAGAAATAAGATGTTTATATAGTTCTGGGGTGCAACGGTCATGGCCTATAAGTGCTTAACATTGGTTGGTGTGGTAGTCATTCAATAACTTTGATCTTTGCTCTGTCCACTTCAATTCCTCTTTTGGAAACTTAGTGTCCAAGAATAATACCTTCTTCCACCATGAAAAGACATTTCTCCCAATTAAGAACTAGATTCGTCTCTTCACAATGTTTAAGTACCTGATCCAAATGTTGTAAACAAATATCAAAAGTGGTACCATAAACGCTAAAATCATCCATTAATATTTCAATAATAAATTCCACAATATCTAAAAATATGGCCATCATGCATCTTTGAAAGGTTGTCGGTGTATTGCATAGTCCAAAAGGCATCCTTCGATAAGCAAAAGTACTATATGGACATGTGAAAGTTGTCTTCTTTTGATCTTCTAGCACTATAGGAACTTGAAAATATCCTAAATATCCATCTAATAAACAAAAATAAGCATTACCTATAAGTCTCTCAAGCATTTGATCAATAAATGGTAAGAGAAAGTGATCCTTGCGAGTAGCTTTGTTCAATTTCCTATAGTCTATGTGAACACGGTGTCCAGTGACTGTTCTCGAAGGAATTAATTCATTATTTTCATTTTTAATAACATTCATTCCTCCTTCTTTAGAACTACATGTATAGGACTTACCCAAGAATTATCAGAGATAGGATAAATAATTCATGCATCTAAAAGTTTAGTCACTTCTGCCTTTACTACCTCTTTCATATTTGGATTTAATCTTCTTTGTTGATTAATCACAGGTTTAGAATTTTCTTCCAATAATATTCTATGCATACAAATCGAAGGGCTAATTCCTTTAATATTAGATATAGTCCAACCTATTGCTTTCTTATATTTTCTAATTAAATCCAAAGCTTCACTTAATTGAATTTCGAACAGATTAACATTGACAATAATAGGCAAAGTATTATTGGATGCAAGATACGCATACCTGAGATGATTTGAAAGAGGTTTTAGTTCCAGATCTGGTGCCTTTTCAATAGAAGGAGGTGGTAAGGTTTTACCTTTTCCAAGAGGTTCAAATTTTTGAAAATACATGAGTGGAGTTTGTTGAAATGCCCGAAGCATAAGCAACTACTTCCTTGTTTTCATCTTCTGCTGTAGAACTTTGTAGAAGACATGTTTCTAAAGAATCATCATTTGTTTGCTATATACAATCATCTATAACATCAATTAGAAAATAATCATTAAGAAATGTTGGATGTTTGGTTGCTTTTGTCCGGTAAAATTCCACTTTCTCCTCTCCTACTTGAAAAGTAAACTTTCCTCCTCAAACATCAATCATGGCTCTAACTGTAGCAAAAAATGGCCTTCCTAAAATGAGTGGAATCTCAATGTCCTCATCCATTTCCAAAATCACAAAATCGAGTGGAATGTAATGCTTATCCACTTTCACAAGAACATCTTCAACTATGCCAACATGATATTTTATTGAACGATCAGCTAATTGAAGAGACATTCTTGTTGGCTGTAGATGCGTGAAGCCAAGTTTCCTACAAATAGAATTAGGCATTAGACTAATACTAGCTTCTAAATCACATAATTCTTTATGAAAATCAACTTCACCAATGGTGCAAGGTATAGAAAACTCCCTGGATCTTTTAACTTTGATAGAAGCTTATTTTGAATCATTGCATTGCACTCTTTTGTTAATGCAATTTTTGTGTTGTCCTCCAGTTTTCTTTTATTAGAAAGCAGTTCTTTAAAAAACTTCACATATGTTGGCATCTGTGCAAGAGCTTCTGCAAAAGGAATATTAATGTGAAGTTGTTTAAAAACTTCTAAAAATTTTTCATATTGTTTATCTAATTTTTGTTTCTTTAATCTTCGAGGAAAAGGAATTTGAGGCACATAAGGTTTAACAATTTTTTCGGTGCTTCTCTAATTTCTTCTTCTTTTTCTTTCTCCTTATCCTTATCTAAGTTTAGATTTTCATATGGTTGAGGGTCTTTAAGTTGTAAGCCACTTCTCAAGGTAATAGCTTTGCAATGATTAATCTTTGTTTGGCTAGGAAGAGTTCTTTGATTGCGAGTATTAAGTGAACCTACAATTTGACCTACTTGAGTTTCTAGATTTCTATATTGTGTTGAAAGGTGTTTAATTTTTTGTTCAAGTTTGTCATATTGCTTTTTAATTTTATCAAATCTCTCCAATGTTGCTCCTATGAGTTTTTCTAAAGCTGATTCATAACTTAGTTTTTCTGAAGAAGTGGATCCTTGATTTTGGTGTTTCATGTATGGAGGTTGGTGTAGAGCTTTTTGGTTATTTTGGTTTCCCCAAGAGAAATTTAGATGATTTCTCCATGTTGGGTTATAATTATTGGACTTGCTCCATAATTCTACAATCTGTCATCTCATGGTTTTCTCCACATCCTTCGCATGATGAAGATGATGACAAATTGACAGGCTCTAACTTCTTAGCAATTGTATCCACTTTAGCTGCAAGTAAAGAAAAAATATCAATTTCATGTAAACCTGTAACTCTTTTATGCATACCTCATTCTGAAGTGTAATGATAATTATTTGCTGCCATTTTTTAAATCAAATCATTGGCTTTTGAAGAAAGTTTATTCATAATAGCGCCTCTTGCTGCTGCATCAATTGTTCCTTTAATATTTGGATGAAGACTGTTATAAAAAGTTTGAATCAAAAGCCATTCAGGTACTCCATGGTGCGGACACTTCCTTTGCAAATTTTTAAAATGTTCCCAAGCTTCGTACAAATTTTCTCCATCAAGATGAATAAAGCTTGTGATATCATTTCTTAATTTAGCCATTTTTGCTGGTGAAAATATTTGGCAAGAAAAGCTGTGGCCAATTGATCCCATGTTGTGAACGTGCCAGGTGGTTTTGAAATAAGCCAATCCTTTGCTTGATATTTTAAGAAAACTGAAAAAAGTAGCAAAGAAATAGCATCGTCAAATACACCATTAATTTTAAAAGTATCACACATTTCTAAAAAATTTGAAATATGATCATAAGCATCTTCATGTGGTAAGCCATGAAAAACTGATTGTTGAATCAAATTAATAAGTGCTGGCTTTAGATCAAATTAATTCTTTGTCAGATGAATCTATTGAATTTTTAATTTTAAGAATTGCTATTGAAGTTCCTTCCACTGTTTGTTCTTCTTTCCTCTCTTTCTTCTTTTTCTTGAAAAATCATTCAATTTCTAGATTATATGGCTCAAGTTTTTGTATTTGGATTTCTTCGCAAATAAACCAAAATTTTTTTGATTAAAAGTAAAAAAAATTAAAATAAAAAATAAAGATACAAAGCAATAACAATTTAATATTATTAATATCAAAATAATCACTTTTCCGGCAACGACGCTAAAAACTTGTTAGGACTCAAGCCTAGCTATTTGCAAGTGCACAAGTCATATCAAGTAATAAAGTGATAAGTAGAGTATTGTTCCCACAAGGAAGGTTGTTTTAAGTACTGTGAGCGGGGATTTTTGCCCCTACTCCCATGTAGAATGGTTCTTGCAACTTCAGCAATGTTAGGCTCAAGGCCTTAGAGAATACGGACCTAAATCTGGAGAAAATGGAATCACCACCCGGATAGGTCAGGAAAAAGAAAGGGGTGGATGACTCAATTCCTAAGAAATTTTCAACCCCCTAATGGGTTCGGAAAGTTGGATACATGTGGAGAAGGTGAGAATGACCCAGCACCCCCACAATGCCGGGTTCATTGGAACCGACCTCCTTTTCAGGTCTTAATATTATAAAATTCCTGAATATAATGACATTATCCATAATACATGCAATAATAAGAATAAACACTTACTTTATTAAAATCACAACAATGTTCAAACAAAACAAGCAAATATGGACCCATCCATGGATGAAAACATACCTTTACAATTGTCCAATGTCCAAAAGAAGATAAATAAAATAGGATATCAACCAATTGGTGGAAACGTATCCTTTACATTGATCTAAAACTTGAAATAAATTAAATTACATGATGCTCAATACATGAGGTACCCAAAATATAGAAACATACTTTTGGCAATATTTTGAAACCAAAGCAATTCAATAAAAATAACCAACTAACCATTCATCATAAACAAAACATTCATTGAAGATAAAAATCAAAGATATAAATAAATCACTAATCAAAATATATAATAAATATTCATTTAATAATGAAGCAAATAAAGATGCAAGTTTCGGTTTATGTATCAATTTAGGGTTTCTTAAATAACATTTAGGATTTTGGAGTTTATATTTAAAAGCTAGGGTTTTGAAATTTTAAGGAACTAATATTATTGTTATTTTTTAAAAGAATTATGATACATTGTGATTAAGTAAAGAAAAAGATTTGATTAGGATTTTAGCAAAATAGATTAGGGTTTGAATTAAACTAGGGTTTAGATTTCTAAAACTAACACTATTATACTTATTTTTAAAGGGATAATAGCTACTGTGATATATTTTGAAAAATAGATTAGGGTTTTATGATTTTAAGTGAATTATGGCTTGGATTTTTATTAAAATAGAATTTAAAGTTTTGGAATTAAAAAATACCTACTGTGTTATATTAAAAAGAAAATAAATAATGTTACTATGATATTTTAAAAAGAAAATAAATAAAGCTACCGTGTCTCCAAAAATTAGAAAACATGTCCGTTGGTTTCTTTTATTGGATTATTACATAAGTTTTGAGAGTTGTAATTTATTAATTTTAATGGATCAATAACTAATGGATGAAGATGATTTTTGATGAACAAAGTTAGAAAAACATGCCTATGTTTGAAGGCTCCACCAAAATTATTAGATGAAAATTTTAGAGCAGCTAATCACCAAGATAATTACCACTTGTTTGCTTCCTTGATTATTGTCTTTTGCTAAAAATCTTTTTGTTGAAAATTGTCCAAGTTTTAGAGTCTTCCTTTGCCAAGAAAGAAAAGACTCTCTGCCTCTTTTTTTTAAAAAAAATTTTCCCATCCAAGAAATTCTCCAAAATCCCATCTGTAATTGTTTTAATGTGGTATTTATATGAAAAAATAAAAACTTAATACTAATTGGTTAAGGAAATAAAAATCTGTAATTATGCGGGCTGGCGAGGCTGCTACGTACTGGGCGTGCTGGGAGCTGGGTGCTGGGGTGGGCAGCAATTCACCGCAGGCTTGGGCTTGCGGCGAATTGGCTGCTAGCAGCCAATTGTTGCTTGCCGGTTGCGCTACCGCGCGTCGCTTGCCGATCCGTCCAATTTTTTATTTTTATTTTATTTTTTATTAAAAACAAACATTATTATATTATTAAAAATAAAAATAAATAAAATAAATATTATAAATAATAAATAATAAATAAAATAAATATTATATTATTAAAATAAATAATAAATATTAAAATAAATAAATAACAAATATTAAAATAAATAATAAATACCACAAAAATTATTTCGGGCCATTTTAAAATCTTTGGACTGGACTTAGTAAAAAATTAAGGGTCTATAGTTTGCCCCCTGCTTGAACGATCAGAGACTTTCAGTAAAAGAGAGTGAAAAACAACATGACTTTAAGATGATTTTGAATGAGGGTGGGTTCTCGATCCGAGGTTGAAGTTGGTTTGGGTTCTGAACCCGAAATGAGTTATGGACTCAAAAAATATTTAGATACTTGGACCCGAGACTGAATTGAGTTTGGGTACTTGGAGTTGAGATTGGGTTGTGTACTTGGACCCGAGACTAGGTACTTGGACCCTAGACTAAATTGGGTACTCGGACCCGAGATAGGAGTTGGGTGCTCAACCTGAAACTTAATTTGGATACTTGATCCTGAACTGGATGTGGATGCTCAATCCTAAATTGGATTTGGATGCTCGACCTGAAACAAGATTTGGATACTTGATCCTAAACTGGATTCGGATACTCGATCCTAAACTGGATTTGAATACTCGATCCAAAACTGGATTGGGTACTTAGACCTAAGACAAGAGTTGGATGCTCGACCTGAAACTGGATTTGGGTGCTCAACCCGAAACTTGATTTGGATTCTCGATCCTAAATTGGATGTGTATGCTCAATCCTAAACTGGATTTGGATACTCGATTAGAAACCGGATTGGGTACTTGGACCCAAGACAAGATTTGGTTGCTCGACCCAAAACTGGATTTGGGTGCTCGACCCGAAACTGAATTTTGAGTGCTCGACCTAAAACTGGATTGGGTACTTGGACCCGATATAAGAGTTGGGTGCTTGACTCGAAACTAGATTTGGGTGCTCAACACAAAACTAGATTTTGGGTGCTCGACCCAAAACTGGATTGGGTATTTGGACCCGAGACAGGAGTTGGGTGCTCGACCCAAAACTGGATTTGGGTGCTCAACTCGAAACTGGATTTTGTGTGCTCGACCCAAAACTGGAGTTGGGTGCTCGACCCGAAACTGAATTTGGATACTTGATCCTAAACTGCATATGGATGCTCGATCCTAAATGGGATTCTCATCCTTTTGAGAGTTCTAATATTCCATTCTTTTTTTTCCTTTTGCAAAAAATTCAGCTAATTTTTAGCTGACCCTTATATCTTCTCCTTGCCCCATGCGTGGCAAAATCTTGAAAGTGAGTCAGAAAATATTTTGTACATGCATAAACTAAAAAATTGAAAAGGAGAAACTTTGTCCCCTGTGTAGGCTCAAACCAATGATTTTTCTCATGCAGGTTCATATTAATGTCTATGTTGTCTAGTTCTTCGTGCAAGCATGCATTTCTTCTTTTGCAAAATGACTGGAGCTTCCTCCATCAATGGGATTTTTATGCCCCCTGATTTAATATCTTCTTTTGATTCTTTACTTCACAGGGTGTTTGTTGTTCACTTTGACAAATAATAGGTAACACAAGAAAACAAAATGCAATGTGATATGCTCATGTATGCATGACATGTATGAATAATACTTACAGTGGTTCTGTCGACTCACAGACCGAGGTGATCAGCTGAAGTTTCCTTATTGACTCTTTCCAGATGCCTGTTTAGGTCTCGTATTAGAATGACATAAAGCTTTACATATATGGCTTTTATCTTTAATATGTTGAAAATATGAGTGGTGAGGCCTAAGCAGCAGAGATACATCCATTTTAAATTAGGAATCAGCATGCCAGTTGGCAACTTTTTCATAACCATGCCAATAATTATTTACTTTGCCCAATGTGTCCTTCGAGGTTCGATGGTTCAACAAACTTCCCTTAACTTGAAGGCTTTGTATGATAAAAATATATATTTTTATTTTAAATCAAATGTTGACTTTATCACATCAGTTTCATTATACCTCAGGATTCGATTTTACAAATTAACATATCTATAACATAACAACCCTAGTTACCTTAGTAAACTCGGGAATTACTTCTATTTGAGCAAGAACTGTTGCACTTCAGATAGGCACATACACATTACTTATCCAAAGGTCTCATTGAGTTTAAATATTATCTACCTCATATGCATCCTTATTCAAACCATCTCCACTAATAGACTCTACCTACCAAGAGAGATCAACAAGTCTTTGATAGGCTTGAAATGGGGTCTATAAGGGACATGGGTTAAGCGAAGGCCAATCGTAAATTGGAGTCGATCTGACAATATGGACAAACCCTCACACTATAATTTTCCTATTTAGATAGTTGAAAATATGAAAAGATAGAGCTTTGAACATTTTTCTTTCTTTTTGATGTTAATCTGAATCTCGATTGGGATAGTCTTTGCCTTTGCAAAGCTTGGAACCCATATTCATTTCTTTTCCTCTTTTCCCTTTTCTTTCTCTTTGTTTTTCTTACTCTTCCCTTTCTTTGAGCATTTTATCATTTTGTCCTTCTATGTAGGATTGTTAAGTACAGGACTTTCAAAAACTAGATGGTCTTTCTCCTTTTTCTTTAATTTTGATCGAATCTCTGGTTGGGTTGGACCAATTCCTGTCAAACTATCCTTATAAACCAAATGGAAATCTTTTGCTACTTTAGGTAAAAGAGAACTCGGTTGGATTTCTGAACCGTTTTGGGTTTTATTTTATTTTCTTTTTCTTCTTTTTTCCTCTTTTTTTTTTCTTTTTTATCCTTTATGGTCTTTACTAGGCATTCCTTTCTTTTTGATCTTCTTGCCTCTTCCCCTTAGTGATCATCAGATTTGTCATAAGTATCACAACAGCTCAGGGTAGGTTATCGGGGTTTACAGGCCAATAACAAGCCAGCTAAAATGTTATGAAGGCTCAAAGGGACAACTAAGGATTGATGTCAATAGGGTTGATACTAGTTGTTGGCTTACCAAACAATGCCTATATCATCTTTCCCTTAAATAAGTAGAGTTCAATTTTGCCTCAAAAGTACTTCAAAGCATGTTCTAAGATTGACTAGGACCTAGACAAAGGTCATTATGTAGAAGCCCTCTCTAAGTAAGCAAACACAACTCAATGCTATAGAACAATTTTCTTATCTAGTAAAGTCATTTAAATCATGATGTATAGATATATTAATTTATGATTATCAAGCTAGATTCATCATCGGTTGAGCACCAAAATGAAAAAAGACCAACAAAAATTTTGATGAAAGTAATTTATTCAAATAATCTTAATTTAAAAAAAACATAATTATTCCAATTAAATATTTAAATAGTTAAGGAAACTTTATTGAGTTAAAATTTTTACTTATTCCACATCTTCGATACTCTCATCTCGAAAGGAGGATAAGATAAAATCTTCCTCCAATCCTCTTCCTACCATGAAAGCTACCGGTGGAGGCACTCTTCCAAATTTAGGCAAAGAATTGCTTTTGGTATTGGGCTTATCCGACTCGGGTAGCTTATCACTATCAATCAAATCTTGGATCTTGTGCCTTAGACGTGCACATTTATCTATTTCATACCCTTGCATTTGATGAAATTGACAGAAGGCCTCGGCATCAAAGTTTGGTGGCAAAGGATTATGTAGTGGTCGAGGAGCCAATGGTTGTAACAATCCTTTCTTTTATAGCTTATTGAAAACCCAAGATAGAGGTTTCCCCAACTCTGTGAACTACCTTCTATTTCCTTGACCAATCATATTAATATCAACTTCCTTTTGAGTGATTTGATTACCCACTGATAGTTCCCTTTTTCATTCCTTCTTGCCGAAAAGTGGTTATTCTCCCTTTCCCATTCTTCAATTTGCAGACTAGCTTGGAGAAGATCTTTGAAATCCTGGATGAGTGTATGAGACATCCTTTCATGAAGACTAGGTAATACCTCTCTTACAATCATTCTTATTTGATCAGATTCATCGGACCTCTTCTTGAGCAAAATGTTTGGATCTCTATGTGTTTATGTTTAGTGTGATTTTATTGGCTTTTGATTGATTTTTCTTTTAATATGTGTTTAAAATTTGTTTAAAGTATTTAATCCAGGATGAAGAACAAATTAATGGAGCTTTAATTCATTTTGATGGATTTTAAGGTGGAAAACATGAGACACGACCAAGACACTTCATGGCTTGGCCGTGTCCCTCATCCAAGGAGAGAGGCAGGAAATTTTGGCAGAGACGAACACACTCAAGAGACATGGCCAAACCACTGGCCATGTCACATGACACGGCCAAGGCCTTGGCTGTGTCTCACCAAATCAAGCCAAAGAACAAAACAAGAACAAGCCAAGGCAGAATTGGACACACCCAAGAGACATAGCCAAGGCCTTGGCCATGTCCCACCAAAAGAACAAAGCAAAGACAAGTGAAGCAAGATAGAGGTGAACACACCCAAGAGACAAGGCCAAGCCACTGGCCTTGTCCCATGACACGGCTAAGGCCTTAGCTGTGTCCCATATGAAAAGCAAAGGAAAGATAGAAGAACAGAGGAGAACACACTCAAGAGACACGACCAAGCCACTAGTTGTGTCCCACTTGGAAAATGAAGAAAGAAATGAGGCAGCCATGGACACGGTCACATGGCTTGGCCGTGTCCCACTTGGAAATTGAGTGACACAGCCAAGTCCCTCATGACTTGGCCGTATCTTGTGATAATTCTTTCAATTATTTAAATAAAATGGGGGACAAAATGGGGGACAAAAAGTGCCATCTTTTAAAAAGAAATATTAAAAAAAGAAAAAAGGTGCTTAATTCATGGGATGAAGACTTAAATAATAAGAAAGTGGGAGACAAAGTGGAGTGTGTGAGTTGGAAAACATGCTTCGTATCTTAAGAAATTAAAAAGAATGGAAGGAAAAGGATATATATTCGCATTTTGGAGGAAGAGAAGGGGGTTCTCTCTTGGTTCATCATCTTGTTCTTGGTCTTGAGAGAGACCAAGAACATCACCTTTATCTTTATCTTCCATTTCTTCCATAAATAAGATCTTTAACATTTTTGGGATAAAATTGGGTGAGCAAGCTCTTTTTAAGGTTAGGGTTTGAAGAAAGCTTGATTGAGGAGTTAGGAGCTTTAGAGAGTGACCATTCCATCTTTCAAGAGGAGAGCCATTGATTGAAGAAGGCTTATTAGTTCTTCATCACATTCAAAGTGGAGGTAGGAGGAAGACTAGAAGTTCAACTCTTAGTATCTTCAAAGGGGTTTTTATATTCTCTCTTTTAATTCATTTCTAGATTTTTATTGTTTGTTAAGAACATTAATATTTCAATGTACAATTGTGATTTGATTTATATTGAGATGAATATTTATTTTAAATTGAAGATGATGAGCTAAATTACTCATACCTAGGGTTTGTAGTATATTTGATTGAATGACTTGATTTGATATTTCCATTAATATACCTTGTTTCTAGTTGATTATATTGGATTGAATGTTAGGTTGATAGATTAGCTACTTATTGATCTTTAGATATCGAGAGGTGAAATTTGATATTGGAATTATGCAATCAACTACCCTAAGAATGAATTAGAAATATAAGTTCTAGGGTTTATTAATTTGTAATTTCAAAACAATTGGTTGTTGTTAATTCATGAATGTGAAAACTAATGAATTGGTAATTACTAATTAAACTCAAGGAACAAATTAAAATACAAGGTCATGTTAATGGATAATTTAAGAGTTAAGCTTGATTAAATTTATCTACAACCCTAGGCACCATTCCTAGAATTGAAATAATCTTGCACAATCATTACACATGTTACTTTTAGATTTAAATTGTTCTTTCACCATTCCAACACATCACACTCTTATTTCTTTTAAATTTCTTGCTAATCAAACTATTATAAAGCAATTCATTCCTTGTGAGACGACCTTGGGGCGATCACCGTTGCTACAATTACCTCGTATACTTGCAAGTGTCGCTTGTAGTAGTAATAAGTCAAGCGCAATAAGTTTTTAGAAGGCAATTTTTGTTAGTAGTTTGATTTTTTGTTTTTTTAAATTGTTTAATTGTTTTAAGTATTTCATTTTTGAATTACTACATGTTTATTGTAAATATGCAGTTCTTAAGGCACGAGGGAGTTAGTGATGAGAATGCTAATCCTGAAATGGCATGGCAATTAGCAGAATTAGCAAGTCAACTTAAGATGCTAAATGCAAGAAGAAGAGCACCTATGCCTACTCGTGAAGTATGTCCAGCATGTGGCATTGCAGGATATAGTGTAAACATGTGTTTATTTAGTTTTGAACAATACCAAGAGAGGCAAGAGGAGGAATATGCCTTTGAAAGTTTCCAGCCAAGGGGGGTAGAAAAGACCCATATTCCAATCCTTATAATCTAAGTTGGAGAAGCTATCCAAATTTTTCTTGGGAAAACCAGCAACAAATTCCACCTCAATAATTTTTTCAACCTTATCAAAGAAGTTCTTCCTTTCAAGGAGAATTTTCAAATTATGATCAATTCAAGGAACCCACTTTGGAAGATAATTTGAATGCCTTTTAGTGCACCAAATCAAGATCACCTTAAGAAACCCACATTGGAGGATAGTTTGATGCTTTTATTCAAATTAGTGCACAAAGTCAAGATCAATTTAAGAAAACCACAATGGAAGATAATTTGAAAGCTTTTCTTCAAATTAGCACACAAAATTGGGAAGGAAGCAATAAGAGGTTTGATTATTTGGAGGTATCATTGAAGAAGGTGGAAACTCAAGTTGGGCAACTAGCAAATCAACTCCAAGCACACCAAAAAGAGGAATTTCCTAGCCAATTAGAGCAAGTCAATGCAATCACAAATTTGAGGAGTGAACAGGTGATATATAACAAAATTTGTGATTTCTTTGATGCAGGTACTAATCAAGAAGAAAATGGCGAGGAGATACAACCCAACATAGAGGTGCCAAGTCAATCAAAGGAGGAGGAGAATTTGGAAGCATCAATTTCACCAAAATTGAATGAGCCTCCAAATCTTTACATGCCACCACTTCCATTCCCAAGTAGATTGAAGGATGAGAAGCAAGGTATGCCACTTTCTGAAATCTACGACATGCCCTCCAAAGAAGATAGTGAATATAGTGTAGATAATCTTGAGATGCCTATGACTTTGGAAGTAGAGCCTAATATTTATAATTTAGAAATTGAGGAGTGCAATTTAATCTTAAAAGATGAGGTTATTGAGAGGGGACTTCAGATTGCTAAAGTGGATGAAAAAGAGATTCAACTAAACTTGGTTGAACTTATAAAGACCCCAAAACTTTTAACATATGTTTTGGTTGGGGAGAACAATATGCAACCAATGATCATCTCTTCCACTCTCAGTGGTTTGGAGGAGCAAAAAACGGATATAACAATGTTGCAGACTGAAAAAGATTTTTACCAAGTTCCTATAGCATTGGAGGATCACCCTAAGACAACCTTCACACGTTCCCTTTGGACATGTGCTCTTCAAAGGATGCTACCTAGGCTTTGCAATACATTGGGTACCTTTTAGAGTTGCATGCTATTCATCTTCTCACACATGGGCGACAATTGCATTAAGGATTTAAGAAGCACTTCATATCTAATATGGGAATTATGAAAATTAGGTTTCATCTGAACTCTCTCTGTTAATTTATGCATGCTCACATTAGGGACAATGTCAATCTTTAAGTGTGGGGTGCAGTTTGTGTTTTTACTTTTAATTTATCTTTGTTTAAGTTTAGTTAATATTTTTCTTTGCATAAATGAATTTTGAAAAGTTCAATTATTATAAGATTGTTAATAGATGACCTTTGAAGTTTTGAAGCATGAATTTGATAATTGATTAGAATTGGTACTTATTGTTAATTTTGATGGTTATTCTTTGCATCACCATTAAGCTAGTGAGGAATTGAGCCATTAACTTATTATTCTTTATTGTGTGTAAATATCTTTGATTGATGAATTGCTAGAACTTGCTTTGACATATATTTTGAGACTACATAAAATTTCAATTAGGCATCAATATGATTAAGGCAATTAGGTGAACCCATTTTGGCTTAAAGAGACCAACCTTATATTTGACCTTAGTTAATCAATTTTAAACTTATTTCATTTTTCCTTTTCTTTCTTTTTCACAACACCATTAGCTTGAACCTTGTTGTTTTAACTATTACCCTTGCATTAGGTCAAGAGCATTTTAAGAGCACTTATGATTGAGTGTTGTATTAAATAAAGTATGGGGTTAAATTTAGTAGGTCCAAAATTACAAATTATTCTTCCTTAGTTGCAAACCCCATTAAAAAAATAAAAAAATAAAAAAATAAAAAAAGAGAAAAATCAAAATAATAGAAGTTGTTGTTCTTTTTCGTAAGGTTGGAATAAGTTTGGGAATAATCACTGTAAGATTTAATAAGTGAGTTCCCTTGAAAAGCTCTTTAATCTCAAGGGGTAGGTGAGAGGAAGGTGTTTTGGGATTGTTGGGTTATACATATGATCGGTTACTTCATTCTTGAAGTGATCTTGAACTTAATGAATAAGCTCACATTTTCTAAATGTCATGCCTTTACCTTAGCCCCATTACAACCCAAAGAAAGACCTTATGATTGATGCTTGATTGTAATTAGGTGGTGGAGATTTGATTGATAAGCAAGCCTATAGAGATAATCTTTCATTGAATGTTGAGAGCTTAAATACTACCTGATTAAACACTTAAGAGGTTTTGTGAGGGAGTAATAATTTTTTGTATGCATGTATTGGCCATTAAATTGCTTGAGTACTGATTATTCTTGATTTGATAATAATTATGGATTTAATAAAATGGGAGTCTTGATACATCCTTATAACTCTTAAACTTTCCTAAATTTATCTTGTTTAGTTTGTTTTGATTTTGACTTTGCATAGGGATAAGCAAAGAATTAAGTATGGGGTAGTTGTTTGGATCATCTATGTGTTTATGTTTAGTGTGATTTTATTGGCTTTTGATTGATTTTTCTTTTAATTTGTGTTTAAAGTTTATTTAAAGTATTTGATCCAAGATGAAGAACAAATCAATGGAGCTTTAATTCATTTTGATGGATTTTAAGGTGGAAAAACATGAGACACGACTAAGACACTTCATGGCTTAGCCATGTCCATCATCCAAGGAGAGAAGCAGGAAATTTTGGCAGAGACAAACACACTCAAGAGACATGGCCAAGCCACTGGCCGTGTCACATGACACGGCCAAGGCCTTGGCCGTGTCTTACCAAATGAAGCCAAAGAACAAAACAGGAACAAGCCAAGGCAGAATTAGACACACCCAAGAGACACGGCCAAGCCATTGGCTATGTCACATGACACGACTAAGGCCTTGGCCGTGTCCCACCTAAAGAACAAAGCAAAGACAAGTGAAGCAAGGCAGAGGTGAACACACCCAAGAGACACGGCCAAGCTACTGGCCGTGTTCCATGACACGGCCAAGGCCTTGGTCGTGTCCCATATGAAGAGCAAAGCAAAGCTAGAAGAATAATGGAGAACACACTCAGGAGACATGGCCAAGCCACTGGCCGTGTTACATAACACGGACAAGGCCTTGGCTGTGTCTCACTTGGAAAATGAAGAAAGAAATGAGGTAGCCAAGGACACGGTCACATAGCTTGTCCGTGTCCCACTTGGAAATTGAGTGAGATAGCCAAGTCCCTCATGACTTGGCCTTGTCTTGTGAGAATTCTTTCAATTATTTACATGAAATGGGGGAAAAAGTAGGAAATAACAAGTGCCATCTTTTAAAAAGAAAAAGGGTGCCTAATTCATGGGATGAAGACATAAATAATGAGAAAGTGGGAGACAAAGTGGAGTGTGTGAGTTGGAAAGCATGCTTTATGGTTCTTCATGGTCTCTGACAGGGCCTCCTTTATTTCTTCCATCTTGGCATTGAGGGTGTCGTCCACCATTCTTTAAATTTGTTCGGGCTCCATTGCTTTTGATGAGAAAGTAATTGAGTCACTGCTGGATTTTATATCACTGGCGTAAGTGGGGTTGTCGTACACCCTTGAGCTACTGTACTCCAGGTCTGTGAGCCAGGAAGGATTAATAATATGTTATGTAACGTGTATATGCATGTATGCATGTATGCACAAACAATAAATAAACAAAGATAAATAGGACGTTCCTTCCAACCTTATGACTTTCACACAAGAATGGCGAGTCTTTTTTTCTAGGTTTATGGTAAAAAAAAATACCAACATGGGATATTTTATTTTTGAAAAGTTTTCTCGGATGGTTTAATCAATTGTTGCATTTTCTAATATAGAAGCTAGTCCATGATAATTCCCATTAATTAGGTTTTAATCCGTTGAATCTCAATTAAAATAGCTTTTATGCTATATTGGATTAAAACAAAATTAAGAGGTTCATCATAAATAGATTTCTTATTTAGAAAAAGTAACCAATGATTTATGCCAAAAATAATCCCATGATTAATAATTATTGGTATAAACTAGGCTCACAATTAATTTTTGGTATTTTGTAATTGACCTAAATATTTATAAGCATTTTAGATGAAGTGAAAAATAATTTTGTTTGTTTGGGCCATAAGGTGTAAAAAGATTTTTTACCCATCTTGAAAGGTTTCATTGTCCAAAGACCTTTTTGAAAATTTTGAAAATGGTTTTGATCTTTTGGATCTTAAAGGAAAAGAATTATTTTTTAGCTTACAATATAGGTAGGTCATACTAGAAAAATAACAAACCAAATAAGCCATGGTTTAAACCAAGATATATCAATCATAGTCAAACAACAAGCATTTGGGGTAAAAACCTAAGGAAAGTAACTAGGTCAATTACATGAGCTTAAGTCTTTAGGTTAGAAAGTTTTAGGTTCCCATAGCAAGTATATACCAAATGGTACAAAGCTATGGGTGATTATGCCATGCTCAATCTCCATACCTTGAGTGAAAGTATGGTATCCTTTGCATGACATAACACAAGTATCACTAGCGTCTTAACTCACTCACACAATGCAAACTAAATGATGCAATGGACAATATCATAATAAGAAAGAATAGAATAATAAAAAGACCAACGGAATTAACTTCTCTTATCCCCAGTGGAGTTTCCACAGTGAGCAGGATTTTTGCCCCCACTCCCATGTGAAATGGTTCTTACAACTTCGGCACTGTTAGGCTCAAGAGCCTTAGAGAACACGGGCCTAAATTCGGAGAAAATAGAGTCGCCACCCGGACAGGCCGGGAAAAAGAAAGGGGTGGATGACTCGATTCATAAGGAATCCCCAACCTCCTAATGGGTTCATAAAGTTGGGTACGTGTGGGGAAGGTGAGAATGACCCAACACCCCTACAATGCCCGGTTCATTAGAACCGGCCTCCTTTTCAGGTCTTAATATTATAAAATTCATGAATATAATGACATTATCCATAATACATGCAATAATAATAATAAACAAATACTTTATTAAATTACAAAAATGTTCAAACAAAACAAGCAAATAGGCACCCATCCATGGATGGAAATATGCCTTTACAATTGTCCAATGTCCAAAAGAAGATAAATAAAATAGTATACCGACCAATTAGTGGAAACATATCATTTACATTGATCCAAAACTTAAAATAAATTAAATTACCTAATGCTCAATACATGAGGTACACAAAACATGGAGACATACCTCTTACAATATTTTGAAACCAGAGTAAATCAATAAAAATAACCAACCAACCATTCATCATAAATAAATCATTCATCGAAGATATAAATAAATCACTAATCAAAATATATAATAAATATTCATTTAATAATGAAGCAAATAAAGATGCAAGTTTAGGTTTATGTATCAATTTAGGGTTTCTTAAATAACATTTAGGGTTTTGGAGTTTATATTTAAAAGCTAGGGTTTTGAAATTTTAAGGAACTGATATTATTGTTATTTTTTTTAAAAGAATTATGTTACTGTGTGATTAAGTAAAGAAAAAGAATTGGTTAGGTTTTTAACAAAATAGATTAGGGTTTGAATTAAACTAGGGTTTAGATTTCTAAAACTAACACTATGGCTTGGAATTTATGAAAATAGAATTTAAAGTTTTGGAATAAAAAAAATACCTACTGTGTTATATTAAAAAGAAAATAAATAAGATTACTGTGATATATTAAAAAGGAAATAAATAAAGTTACCGTGTCTCAAAAAATTAAAAAACATGTCTGTTGGTTTTTTTTATTGGATTATTACATAAGTTTTGAGAGTTGTAATTTATTAATTTTAATGGATAAATAACTAATGGATGAAGATGATTTTTGATGAATAAATTTAGATAAACATACCTGTGTTTGAAGGCTCCATCAAAATTGTTAGATGAAAATTTTAGAGTAGCTAATCACTAAGACAATTACCACTTGTTTGCTGCCTTAATTATTGTCATTTGCTAAAAATCTTTTTGTTGAAAATTATCCAAGTTTTAGAGACTTCCTCTGCCAAGAAAGAAAAGACTCTCTGCCTCTTTTTTTTAAAAAAATTTATCCCATCCAAGAAATTCTCCAAAATCCCCTCTGTAATTGTTTTAATGTGGTATTTATAAGAAAAAATAAAAACCTAATACTAATTGGTTAAGGAAATAAAATTATTTAGGAAATAAAATTTTAAAACCGAATAAAATAAGGTTTGGTCGAAAAACTGAGCAGACTAGCGAGGCTGCTGGGCGCTGCTGCATGCTGGGCATGCTGGGACGCTGGGTGCTGGGGCGGGAAGTAATTCGCCGTAGGTTTGGGCCTGCGGCGAATTGGCTGCCAGCAGCCAATTTTTTATTTTTTACTTATTTTATTTTATTTTTATTAAAAACAAACATTATTATATTATTAAAAATAAAAATAAATATTATAAATAATAAATAAAATAAATTTTATATTATTAAAATAAATAATAAATATTAAAATAAATAAATATTAAATATTAAAATAAATAATGAATACCACAAAAATTATTTCGGACCGGTTTAAAATCTTTGGACAGGACTTGGTAAAAAATTAAGGGTCTACAAGTACTAAACAATTAAGCTGATTATTGTCCGGATGATAAAATTTGATTTATGATTGAATTGAACTTTAAAAATATATTCCTTGTAATTAAATCTAATGATATGAAACTTAGGGTCAAGTCACCTTTATGAGTTTATTATTGATTTTCTAAATTATTGATTTTAATTTAGTTCTCCTTTTGATTAATGGTTGAATTCTCCTTAATTAAGCTCAAGTCTCTCTAAAGTACTAAAGCTAATATCGATTTAATCCTTACGTCTACTCTCGTGATCGCAAGAAATTAAATCAATATTAGGGTTTGTGAGAATCTTGAATCAACCTCTTAAGTGTTTAACCTTATCTTTAAGTGAAAAACTTCCTTAAGATTGTTATCTCCTTGTACAAATATTGTGCTTCCACTCTCACTAAATCATACAACATCTTAATTCAATTAATCATTGGCCAGATAATCAAAGCATTAAGATCAAAGATAATAAAATAATCAAAAGTAAACTTAGTTAAATCAAATAAGCAATAAGTGTTCTATAATAAACTCAATACAAGGGACTAAACCTAAAAAGAATTTAGTAACTCATATTTAAAGTAAAACACAACAATTATCGATTGAAATCATAAAATAAGAGAGATGCAAACTCTAGTTCTTAAATTGGAGAAGAACTTCTTGAATCTCTTCCTTGAAACCCTAATTTTACTCTTTTCTTAAAAGAAAAACTAGAACTAAAATTGATGCAAGTTTAAGAATAAATATTTAAGCTTATTACACTCTCACTTGTATCTAAAAACACTCTCTTACCTATAATTTCACTTTAATATCAAAAACTAACTTAACATCACATCACCTCTTGAATCCTTGGAGGAATGGTATTTATATAGAGTGCTTGGAGGCTTCTTGATGATGGCAAGCTGTCAAATGCAAGTTGCAGTTGTTTAGATCTTCAAATTTTAATTTTTTGGATAAAAATCATCAATTTCTACCCCACGATCATGGCATATGGATGCCATGATCATGGCCTGGATTTATTTAGACTGTTTAGAGCCATTTTCTATTTGTAAATAGCAGCTTTGTGGGCCACGGTCGTGGCATTTTAATTGCCACAGTCTTGGCATTTAAATGAAGGCTGCAAACTTTGACTTTTCTTCTTGTTCTTGATTCTGGCAGAAGGAAAATGGATCCCATGGTCATGGCTATGAAATGTCACGGTCGTGGCATCCATTTTGCTTCTGGAATTTTTATTTCTTTTCAATATTTAGAGTGGCAAATCCAAAATGAATCCCATGGTCGTGGCCTTGAGGGGCCATAAGCGTGACACTTGATTCTTCCTTCATTTTTGCTTTCTTTTCTTTGATTTTACAACACTAATAATTAAAATCTCTGAATCTTTCCTTTCAAAGCTTAAATACTATAATTCTAACTCAAACAAACAAAATCCATCAAATTAAATTGGAAAACAATTAAATTTATGGTTAGCATTACATACAATATTGATCAAATGTTCACTCTATCAATGTCCTACACATCAAATAACTCAACTTCTGAAACAAGATTCAAAGGCATATCATCCCTTCTTGATATGTTTCCCATTCTTTAACAATGATCACATTTCTGAACGAAATTGTGTGCATCTTTATACATTGTCAGCCAAAGAATCCTGATTACCATGCCTTCACAATTGTTTTTGAGAAACTTACATGTCTCCCACACTCTCTAAAATGAAAAAACTCAAGTATGGATTGAAACTCTTTCTCTGGAACACATCGATAGATCATCCCATTGCTACAATGCTTGAACAATAAAGGATCCTCCCACATATAATGCTGCACCTTAGAGAAAATTTTCTTCTTTTGATTGGAATTAAATTCAAATTGCACAATTTTACTAACCAAGTAGTTGATGATATCGACATACCAAGGAAAACTCCCTTGCAATATATAAAGTTGTTCATCAGGAAATGTCTCATTGATTGGAATTTCCTTGTCATTCATTATCCCTAACTCTAGTATAGAGAGATGGTCAGCAACAACATTCTCCATGCCTTTCTTGTCTCTAATCTCTACATTAAACTCTTGAATTAAAAGCACATAACAAATCAAGCATTTCTTTGCCTTTTTCTTGTTCATGAGATATCGGATGGCGGCATAATCAGTGTACACAATCACTTTTGACCCAATGATATAAGTTCAAAATTTATCCAAAGAATAATCGACTATGAGCATATCTTTTTCCATGGTGGCATAATTTACTTGAGCATCATTAAGTAGTCTAATGGAATAATAAATGGCATAGCACTTACGGTTCTTCCTTTGGCAAAGTACAACTCCTATTGCATATTCATTAGCATCACACATGATCTCAAATGGTATGGTCTAGTTAAGAGGAGCAATAACTGGAGTTATGGTCAATGCTTTTTTCAACCTATCAAAGACAATAAGACAATCATTAGAAAAATAAAAATCAGCTTCCTTACTCAATATATCACATAAAGTTTCTAAATTTTAGAAAAGTCTTTTATAAATCTCCTACAAAACCCAGCATGTCTAAGAAAACTCCAAATTCTCTTGACATTGGTTGGTAGGGGTAGCTTTTCTTTGAATTCAACCTTTTCTCTATCCATTTCTGTTCCTTCTTTAGAAAGTTTATGCCCTAAGATAATCCCTTCTTCTGCCATGAAATCACATTTCTCCTAGTTAAGAACAAGGTTTGTCTCCTCGCACATTTGAAGTACCTTGGCCAAGTTCTGTAAACAAACATCAAATAAAGTACCATAAATAGAGAAATCACCCATAAAAATTTTCATAAATTGTTCAACATAATCACTAAAAATGGCCATCATGCAACGTTGAAATGAAGCAGCTATATTACATAAATCAAAGGGCATTCTCCTGTAAGCAAAAGTACCAAAAGGGAAAGTAAAAGTTATCTTATCTTAATTTTCTGGAGCTATGGGTATCTGAAAATACCCTAAGTATCAATCTAATAAACAAAAGAAAGAGTTACCAACTAACCACTCTACCATTTGATTAATAGAAGGTAGAGGAAAATGGCATTTTCAAGTGGCCTTATTTAATTTTCTATAGTCAATGCATACTTTCCAACTTATAACTCTCCTAGATGGAATCAATTCAACTTCTTTATTTCTAATAACAGTCATTCCTCCCTTCTTTGGTACAACATGTACCAAACTCACCCATGAGCTATTTGAATTAGGTAAATAATACTTGCATCCAAAAATATAGTAATCTTTGCATTAACCACTTTCTTCATGTTAAGAATTAATTTCCTTTGTGTATCCACTATTGGCTTATAATCATCCTCTATTAAAATTCGATGCATGCATAAAGATGGGCTAATCCCCTTGATATCAGAAATAGTCCAACTAATAGCCTTTTTAAATTACCTAATCACACCTAATGTTTGCTCTAATTGATCCTCAGATAATTGAGCATTTATGATTATAGGTAAAATATCCTTAGGTCCTAAAAAGGCATATTTCAAATGGGAAGGTAATGTTTCATCTCAAGCATTAGGGATTTTTCAATCGAGGGGGGTGGTGGCAAAGGTGTAGATTTTTCTATATCTTCAAATCCTCTAAAAACTATGGGTAGTGTCATTTGCAAGTAATATGCATAAGCTGCAATCTGTTGATGTTATCTTTTAAGTTGCACTAAGGATTAAACAATCTTTAAAGGGTCATCTCTAGACTCTTTTTCATAGACCTCTTAAACTAACCCGTCAATAACATCAACTCTAAAACAATCATCTATAAAACTTGGTTCTTTTATTAACCCATTAAGATTAAACTCTACTTTCTCGTCACCTACTTGCAATGTTAATTTTCCACCTTTAGCATTAATCATAGCTCCTGCAGTAACAAAAAATGGTCTCCCTAAGATTAGATGAATTTCAATATCCTCTTCTATTTCAAAAATAATAAAATCAATTTCTACAATTTCTAATGGGAATTTCATAGGACGATATGCGAGTTGAAGTGTCATCCTTGTGGGCTTCAAATATGAAAATCCAAGCTTCCTGCAAATTAAATTTGGCATTAGACTTACACTTGATCCTAAATAATATAATGTCTTATTAAAATCAAATTCGCCAATAGTACAGGGTATGGAAAAACTCCCTGGATCGCTCAATATGTTTGGAAGTTTATTTAGGATTATCAGTGAGGGAAACTTTCACATTTTCTTCAAGGGATCTTTTATTTGAAAGCATCTCCTTCAAGAATTTGACATATGAGGCCATTTAGGTAAGAGCATCAGTAAAAGGTATATTGATTTTCAATTGCTTGAACACCTCACGAAACTTCTTGTACTGCTTATCTAACTTTTTCTTTTGAAGCCTTTGAGGGAATGGAATATGTGGGACATAAGACTTAATTTCTTTCTTTGAAGGAAGTGTTGCATCTTCCTTCTTCTATTTTTCAACCTCTTTTCCTTGGCATTCTTCTTTTTGCACTGATCCTCTTCTCTTTTTTATTCAACTGCCTTTAGAATCACCTCTTATAATTGTTTTCCATTTCTAAGTGTAACCGCCTTATAATGCTCTTTGGGATTTAATTCTGTTTTGCTAGGGAGGGTGCCTTGGCTCCTTGCGTTTGAAGAGCTAGCAATTTGTCCAATCTATATTTCAAGACTTCTATTTTGGCTAGCTATTTAGTCCATTCATTCTTTCAATCTGCATACTTTTTGTCTATCTTGTCAAACCTCTCACCAGATACAATAATGAATTTATCCAAAGCTACTTTATACGCCTATTTGTTGTCTTGGTAATGCATTTGGCCTTGATTTCTATTTGGAAATGGCGGTTGATATACCCCTCTTTGGTTGAATTGGTTCCCTTGACTTCCTTAGTTGCCTTGATTTCCACCCCAATGTCGTACACGAGGTGATGGGAAGTCGGCGGGAGATATTGATTTAATTTATTTTTTGTCAGCTTTGTATTTAGTTGTTATTTTTGTTAGGAGTCGCCACCAATCAATTATAAGATTTGACTGGATGCCTAGTGCATTTCTAGGTTTAGGGGGTTGATTACATGTAAGAAAGTAAAATCACCCTACAACGCCCAAAATTGGTACTATAATTATTGTGATGTTTTATCATCTATTTTTTTTATTTGTAAGAAGAATTATATCCACTGCGTGAATATAAATCCTAATTATGTTTTCATTTTCTTTTTATGATTATTCTCACATATATCCACCACCAAGATAGAAATATATACATTATAATTATATTATTTATTATCTTTAATAATTTTATTTACCATTATATATACATTAATTTTTTTTAGTTTTATTTAACCTCCACATTCACTTTTGGAATATATGAGTTTTATATTTTACTATTTATTATTATTATTATTATTATTTTAAACAATGTTCACTTCCTGAACATGATTCTTTATCATTACTATTTTAAGTCCATGTTTTATTATTTTTGATGATTTTATTACCATAGTATGCATATATTTCATTTATTAGCTAGTAATTTAATTATCGTATTTACTATCTGAATATAAAGATTTTATGGCTTAATATTTATTAAATTTATAATTTTTATTTTTATTATACCCACTCCTTGGACATAAATATCTTAATTTCACGTTTTTTATTAAATATATTTTTATTTTTTAAATTTTAAGAAAAGATATTTTTTAATTAAAGTGAACTTGAATTCGAAACTTGATTTTGAATCCCTACGTATCCACTTATTGAAATCAAAGTCCTCGTAGTTCAAATTAATTTTATTATTATTGTTGTTGTTGTTGTTATTATATCCAATTCTTGGAAAAATTATTTTCTTTATATTGGCTATGATTTTATTTTATAATACTTTCAATAACTATATTCACTTCCTGAATATAATTACTAGAGTCGTGTATTTGATATTTTTCTATATATATTAATTATATATATATTTTTTGATTATTGCATAATTATTTTTATTTTTCTTCTTTATCTTTGATTTTATAATTTAGTAAATATATAAAATATTGTCTATAATTTAATCATTTAATGATAAAGCTAAAATATTAAAATTAATGGGTTTACATATTGAAATCCATAAAGAGAAAAAAAATTATATACACTCAAAGTTCTAGAGATAGTGGAGACCGATTTTAAAAGTAGTAACGTTATTATTGTTATCATGCTCAATTTCTAGTCCTAATCCCTTTTACTTTCATTTCTTTTTTTATGATTATTATTATTTTTATTTAAAAGAAATATTCTTAATTCATTATAATTTATTTTTCAAAAAGTATATCAATTTCTTGAAAACAAGTATTAAATTTATTATATTCCTTTCTTTAGAAATAATATTCATCTTTTATTTTTAATTTATTTTTTGACTTAGTTAAATAACATGTGTAGAATGAAAATAATTTTATTATGAATGACATAAAATATATATAACAAAAATATTTGTGCTGATGGATTTTTTTATAAAAGAAAATTTCTATTTATTGTGATAAAAAAAATCTTAGTTTTTAATATTTACTTATTATTCAATTTTAAAAAATCATATAACAAAAGAAAGAAAAAGACAAAATAAAAAATATGGATAGATAAAAAAAAATAAATCCCATAAGGATTCTTATTTGTTTTATGTCTTTTAGTATATATTGGTCTAGATTTAATTTTATTTTTTTACAAGATTAAACAAGATATGTATTAAAATTCAAAGTTATATATTTCTTTTTTAAGGTTTAATTTTTAATTTTTTAAAATTTTTTATATATGTTAGATTTATTTTCATGTATTTCCTTTTTTTATTTTTATTTATCTTTGTGAATAAAATGGAAGAAGGTTCTCCATTAAAATACATTTATTGCTTTATTTACTATTTTTTTTAATATATACATATTATCTATAATTTGTATGGACAATTTTTTATAATAATTTCTTTTTGCATCTACGTATTTGTGAATATTGTAAATGATTAAGTTTTATGGATTTATATTTTATATTTGTTTTGAGATTTAAACAGAAAAATAAATAAAAATAAATAAATAAATAAATAAACAAATACAATAGATTATTTACTTGACCTGCTTTTTAATTGTTAAAAGTTTGTTTATGGATTTCTATTGCATATGCTTAGTTCTTCGGGATATTTATTAAGTGCATTTCTTGTACTTATCAAATGTTAATATTTCTTCACAATTTTCTCTACCAAAAAATTATTTTGTTGAAATTCTTTCACTCTTTTCTTATTTCTTGATTTTTTTTATTACTCTCTTTTTTTAAACTCTATTTTCTCTTTATATTTTGCTATGATTTTTGTATTTTTTTTCTTTCTCTCCTCCAACTTCTTGTAATTTTATTTGTGCCCTCTCCTCCATTTTCCAATCTCTTCTCATCCTTTTATGCTAAAAAAAAACTTTTTTATAAAATATATTCCACTAACCATTTTTTATTTCCATAGTTTAGGCCATAAAATATATTCTAGTAATTGTTTTTATTTTTAAGTTTTATGCCATGAATTATGGTCAAAGTTTTTTTAATATATAATCTTTTTCTTTATTTCAATATTTTATGCCATGAATTATGATTTTTTAAAAAAAATATACAACTCTTTTTTTTATTTTCATATTTTATGTCATGGATTATTCTCCATGTTATAAGCCTTAAATTATTGATAAAAGATTTTTTTTTAAAATTTTTTTAAAAAATGGATTATTTTAGTTGCCTCCTTCCATAGTTTAATTAATTAAAGTTGTGTAAAAGGTTAATAAGTAGTTATTCTTGAAGGCACGACCTAAATAGTAATTAAAACTTCCTTTTATGATTTTCTTTTTCAGGAAATGAAGAAAAGGCCTTACGACTCAACCTTAGGATCACATAAAATTAGATATTATGAAATTTTTTTGAAAAACAAAGAGAAAAAAAAACTAAGGCTTGATCTTATTAGTGTCGAAAGTTTGACATTAGTGATTTTTTTTAAGAAAAAGAAAACCTAAGTTATGGCACCAGGAGTGTATAATGTTTGACATTAGAGGTTTTTTGTTTTTTAGAAATCAAAAAGAAAGACTAATGTTTGACCTTAGGAGTACCTAATACTTGACATTATAAACTTTTTTATGAAATATAAAATTAAAAAAAATCTAAGGCTTGACCCTAGGAGTATTTAATACTTGAAACTAGGAATTTTTTCTTTAGCAAATGAAAAAGAATATAAGTCTCGACCTTAGAAATACCTAAAACTCGGCTTTAGAAATTTTTGAAAAATGAAAAGAGAACCAAGACTTGACCTTAGGTATATCCAATATTTGACATTAGGAACTCTCTCCATTTTTTTCTTTTTGAGAAATTTAGAGCTAGACTCTAGGATTACTTGAAAAGTGATCATTGTATACAGACTCTTTTGATTGTATTTGGGAATTTAAAAACCTCTTTTCTTTTCTTTTTTTTTTTTAAAAAAAAATTAAAACTTACATGCCATGTTTGCTTGCCTCTATCTAAATGCTCATATGAAGTGTTAATTTCCTTTTAAAATTGTCCTTTCATAGTAAGATTTTTTTAAAGAAAAATATAACATTGGAACTACAACAATCCATGAATCTGAAATAAATCTAGTACTTAACTTTAGCTACATAATTCTCAAAATGTCTTCTTGGGTTTGTTTAAGTAACAAATCTAGATCTTAGAACATTCTCGTCTATCATTATCTCTATAAGTGCCTTATTAGCAATTCTTTCACCCATTGATGTGTGCTTCTTTTTTTTTCACAGTTTTTTAGCCTTACAGACATATTATCTTAATTTTAACTATCTTTTAGCATTGTGTTCCTTTTTTAAATATTTCAAAAATAATTTTCAATAAACTATATGCCTTGAGGCATGGGCTGGGTAGGAATATTAGTTTATCAAGTTTTTTGATAATTATTTTATCAATTTTTTCTATGGCCACTTATTTTCAAATGTTGAAAATATGTGCAAGGAAAAAGAAAATTTTGTTAAGGAAAGCCAATGAATCATACAATCTTAACGATCATAAGTCAGAATTGACTTTGAATAATTTCTAACTATGCTTTTCATATCTTCTTTTTTTCTCCTTCTTGCAACCTCAGGCATAATACCTTTTCATAGCATTTGAGTTCACTGGATTCGACAAATTCTCTCCATCCATATTGATTAAAATAAGATCTCCTCTAGAGAATGCTCTCTTTACGACGTATGGACATTCATATTTTAGAGTCCATTTTCCTCGAGGGTCTTGATACCTAAGAATAATCTTTTTAAGCACTCAATCTCCTTTTTGAAATTCTTTTGCTTTCATCTTCTTTGCATGGACCTTGATAAGTCATTTCTGATATAATTGGCCATGACAAAAGGCTGTCAATCTTTTTTTTTTCTTTGATAAAGTTTAACTTATCATAACTACTTTGCACCCATTCAACATCATCAAGCTTGGCTTCTGTAATAACTCTGAGAGAAAGCATCTCAACTTTAATAGGCAATACTGTCTCCATGCCATATACTAAAGAAAATGGTGTTGCTCCAGTAGATATCCTAATTGTGGTCTTGTATCCATAAAGAGCATAAAGAAGCATTTCATGCTAATTTTTGTACGATATTGCCATTTTCTGGATTATCTTTTTAATATTCTTATTGGCTGCTTCAACTGTATCATTCATCTTTGGATGGTATGGGAAGGAATTATGGTGCTTTATTTTATATTTTGAGCACATCTTTATCATATCTTTATTTCTAAAATTCTTTGTATTATCAGTGATGATGCGCTCAGGAAGACTATATTGACATATGATACTCTGTTTGATAAATTTTAAGGCCACACTCTTTGTCATATTGGCATAAGAGGCTACCTTTACCCATTTGGTAAAATAAACAATTGCTACTAAAATGAATAGATGGCCATTAGAAGCTTTAGGTTCTATTGGACCAATCACATCTAGTCCCCATATCAAAAAGGGCTATGGGGAAACCATCACATGCAAGAGTGCTGGAGGAGCATTGATATCGTTAGCATATATTTGACACTTATGACATTTTCGAACATAGTTAATGCAATATGATTCCAATTTTAGCCAAAAGTAACCCATTTTGAGAATTTTATGAGCCAACAGATGCTCACTTGAATACGTACCACATAATCCTCTATGAACTTCTTCTATTAACCTTTGAGCTTCTCTTTTATCCAAATATCTAATCAGCATTTTATCATAGTTTCTTTTGTATAGGACATCGCCATTCAAAAAGAAATTCATTGCTAGTCACCAAATTATTCTTTTATCAGTGTCTGAGCTTTCTAGATGGTATGTCCTACTTTTGAGATATTGCTTGATATCATGAAACCATGGCTTACCATCACGTTCTTCTTCAAGGTTTGAACAGTAAGCATTGACCCCTCTGGTTTCGATCTTGATGGGAGGCATCTTTCCATAAGTATCCAATTAAAACATTGTAGCTAGTATAGCCAATGCATTAGCAATTTGATTCTCAATTCGGGAAACATGATCAAAGCTTATGAATTCGAAGCTTTGAGCTAAATCAAGAATATATTCCTGATAAGGCACCATTTTGGATCTCTAGTTTCCTATTCTCCTTTCAATTGGTTGATCACCAATGCTGAATCACCATACACTTTCAACCTTTTGATCTTCATATCAATAGCGGCTTGTATTTCTAAAGCACAGGCCTTATATTCAACCATGTTATTAGTACATTCAAAACATAATTTGGTTGTCATAGGAAAATATTTTTCCTCTAGATAGATTAGAATTACTCCTATTCCACTTCCTAAGGTATTTGAAGCTCCATCAAATTTCATAATCCAATTTCCTTTTAATCGTTGTTTTTCTTACACTAATATGATTCATTCATCAGTGGACTCATAACTTATTGGTTGATAGTCTTTAATAGCTCGATTTGCCAAATAGTCAGCTATAATGCTCCCTTTTATTGCTTTTTGATTGACATATAGTATCTTGTACTCGGTCAATAAAAACTACTATCGAGTAATTCTCCCAATTAGAGCTGGCTTTTCAAAATGTACTTAATGGGATGCATTCAAGATATCAAAAAGGTGGTATAGTATAGCTTATAATGCCTTAATCGATAAGCGGCCCATGCTAATGCAGCACAAGTTCTTTCTAATAACTAATAATTTACTTTGTAATTAGTAAACTTTTTGCTTATATAATATATGACTTGCTCTTTTCTTCCTAATTCATCGTGTTGTCTAAGAACACCACCCATTGAACTCTCAAAAATTATCAACTACAATAAAAGAGGACGACCGAAATAGGCGATTGTAGAATTGGAGGAGTCTACAAATAAAGTTTGATTTTATGAAAAGCTATTTGACAATCCTCATTCCATTTTCTCGGGTTATTCTTCCTCAAAAGCTTAAAGATAGGCTTACATATAGCTGTCAATTGTAATATAAATCGAGCTATATAATTAACCCTTCCGAAAAAGCTTCTGACTTCCTTTTTGGTATTAGGAGCCGGAATTTCAACTGTAGCCTTAATCTTATCATGATCAATCTCAATTCCCTTTTTACTGGCTATAAACCCCAATAATTTTTTCAATGAAACTTTAACTATGCATTTTGCTAGATTTAATTCAAGCTGATATCTTCTTAGCTGCTTAAATAATCTTCCCAAAACTGCAACATAGTCTTCATCATGTTGAGATTTTGCTATCATATCATCAACACATACTTCTATTTCTTTATGCATCATATCATGAAATAGGATAACTATTGCTCTCTGCTAAGTTGTCCTCGCATTCTTTAGCCTAAAAGGCATTACTTTATAACAAAATATTTTTGAGAGAGTAATAAAATTTATTTTTTCCTTATCATCATGATTCATTTTAATTTGGTTGTATCCTAAGAATCCATCCATTAATGAGAACATATAGAATCAAACTGTATTATCTACCAGCACATTAATATGCAGAAGAGGAAAATCATCTTTTAGACTAGCTCGATTAAGATCTCGATAATCAACACACATCCTGACTTTTCCATATTTCTTAGGGACAAGAACAATATTAGCCACCCATTTTGAATATTTGGCCATCTCTAAGAAACCTACCTCAAACTGTTTTGTACTTCTTGTTTATTTTCAATAAAATATCTAGCTTCATTTTTCTTAGTTTTTATTTTACGAGTTTATATTCTAGCTTTAATAGTAAACGATGCACAACTATGTCCGTACTTAGTCCTGGCATATCCTGGTATGACCATACGAAGATATCGATAAACTCTTTTAGCAATTTAACCATCCTTTCTTTGAGCTCTGGAGTTAGAGATGCACTAATTCTTATTTCTTTTCTATTTTCTTCATTCCTAAGTTTACTATTTCTATTGCCTCTTCTGAAAGTTGTATAAATTTTTCATCTTGTTTTTTCATCTTAGTTATCTCAGGAGAAAAAATCTCTTCATCTTCTTCATCATATGTGATTTCAAAGATAAGGTTATCAAAATCATATCCAGACTCAATTTCATCAGAATCTAATTCATCATTGGCATTCCTGGGTAAAATAAGTATAAAAGGAAAATATTACCAAGGGATAAAAATTAAGCAAAAAGTAACCAAATGAAAACAAGAGTCTAAGAATGGAGATGAAATATGCATTTTATTTTATTGAAAATTATTTTGAAACATTCAAAAAAAGGAAGCCCATGCTAACATTTTTCTAGATATTGGGCAGAATCATAGAAAAATAACTTATTTGGATTACTTTGAGTCATCATATGGCAATTCATAAGTTTTTCAATTATTCAGATCTTGTCCTGGTGACAAAGGTGTGACCCATAAAGTTGTTTCATCATGAGACTCATCCTTATTCACCAGTCACTAATGAATTTCCTAATATTATCTCCACAACTTGTGGACTTTTCGTCGTCTTCATTTCCTTATGAAAAAACCAATGCTTCTAAAGGTTTGATTTAGGGTGTGAATGTCATTTTCTCCGTTAAAGCTTCCTAATTTGCCAATCTTTCTAGTCGACAATTCTTTTTCTCTTTCTGAATTCTCCTTCTATATTCTCTAGTAATCCTATATCACAATCCAGCTTTATTGTCATTATTGTGAGGGAGCAGAAAAGTATTAATTCCTTGTTCATGTCTTCCTAAGCCTTTCCTTGGGGAATAACTTACCCTTATCATTTCTTTTGCTACCATCATAGCTACGGGAGATAATTGAGGAATTGACATAACTAATCCTTCTCCAACAGATAAAGTATTTGTTATTTCAAAGGATTGGAAAGAACTTTCAAAAGCTTCTTTTGCTGCTTCGACATATGGGGTTGAGGTAGGTTTGATAATCAGAATGTCTTCTTATCCTAAAATTTCAATCTTTTTTCCATCAATAATGAATTTAACCTTTTGATGTAGGGATGATGGTACTGTTCCTGCCGAATGTATCCATGGTCATCCCAATAACATTCTATAAGCTGGCACCATGTTCCATCACTTGAAATGTGATATAAAATGTGACTACTAGACCCACTTGGATAAGTATTTTGATACCCTCCTAAAACCTCTCTCCTAGTCCCATCAAAGGCCCGAACTATCAAAGAGCTAGGCTACATATATGTCTCATCGATTGGTAGCTTTGAGAGGGTTGTTTTAGGTAGGATATTCAGGGATGACCCATTGTCAACTAGAACCTTTGCAACTGAATATCCCTTGCATTTAATTAATATATGTAAAGCTTTTGTATGCCCAATTCTTTCTCCAAGTATTTCATCATCAGTGAAAGATATGTAATTAGCTGCCAATACACTCCCAACTATATTGTTCAAACTATCTACAGAGATGTCATGACATACATGTGCTTGATTCAGAATTTTAAGTATAGCATTTCTATAAGATTTTCAATTCAAGATTAAAGATAGCAGCGGCATTCTAGCTGGGATTCTATTCAATTGCTCAATCACCTTATATTCACTTTGCTTAATCAACTTCAACTCATACTCAGAGATCGATTTCTTTACTTCCAATTGTGAGTCATTTTTATTGGTTAAACATTGAAACTGTTTGACTTTCCTTCCTTTCACCAATTCTCCTTCTTTAGCTTTCCCTTTCCTGTGCTTCTCTAGTTCTTCTTTTCGGCGATTCTCTACTTCTTCTAGCCTATAGCAGCACCCACTTCTTGTCATGCCACCTACACCAGAAATATTGACCACCAATTCAATTTCATTACTTGCTTGACATAGACCAAGATTTTGGCTAACTACTTTACACCCATACTTCCAAGACACTGCTTTTGAATCATTATATTTGAAAGGAGCTGGTGTTTTGATTATAAGTTTTGGGACTTGTGAAGACATATCCATTTTTTTTATTTCTCCTGATGAGTATGATACTGCAATAGGCATTGGGATAGAAAGACCAGTAGACACCATATTCATATATTCCTCTTTTTTCTTTCTATTCCAAAAACCACAATTTTAAAATTTATCAATTCTTGAACTTTCATTCTGAACTGTGGGTATCTATTGATTGTATGATCTGACATTTGACCATGGTAGTCACAAAAAGGTTATTGTTAAGGGAGAGATTTCTTCCTCGATTGGCCTTTAAGGATCATACCGGCTTTGACTAAAATTCAAAAAAGATTCCTCAAAGACATTTGTATTTCTTCTATCTTTTTCTTATATTGTAAGACTCCATCCTCAATAATTGCATTAATCTTTCCCCCATCATGATTTGGTAAAGGATTATTGTTCACATTAGGGGTCTTCAGTTTCTGGTTAAACTTCAACCATCCTACATTTAAAAGACTTTGGACTTTTCTTTTAAAGGCAGTGTACTTTTTGATAGAATGCCCAGTGCCCCTACATGGTATTCACACTTTTCATTGGGGTCATACCATTTAGGATAAGGGGGTTTCATTGTCTTTAATGGTCATAAGCATACTTGTTGTCCTTGTAATAGTAGAGGCAGCAATTCTGCATAAGTTATCGGGATAGGATCAAGTGTTTCTATCATCCTTTCTCGAAAGCTATTATTTTATTTTTCCTCTTTGATTGAGTGAATTTATTCTATTATTTATTCATTGGGAAAGCATTAGAACATCAGGTGGTTTGAAATAAAGAGCATTTTGAGAACTCATGAATCAGAGAGAGTGATAAGGGACTTAATCTTTTCTAAGCCCTCGTTTTCCACATGATGTGATGGAGGAATATGATAGTAATTTTCTTTAGATTTTGGATGCCCTCCTACCATGTGGGTTTCTTTTTGAGTTGAATATTATCTTTTTGAGATGTTCTCTTTAGTGCTTCGCTCCTCAATTTTTGCTTTTTTTATGCCTTGCTCAATCTTTTCCCCAGCTAGGACCAAATTTGAGAAGTTAGTAGTTGTATTAGCTAGCAACATACTATAAAATAGTTGTCCCAATGTGTCCAAAAAATTAGATATCATCTCCTTATCCCTAAGAGGGGGGACTAACTTGTACTGCTTTGTTCCTCCATCTTTGAGTATATTCTTTAAAAGTTTCACAATTTTTCTTCTCCATAGCTTTTAAATCATCTCTGCTTGGTGCCATATCCATATTATGTTTATATTATTTCATAAAAGCATCTACCAGATCCTTCCATCTTCAAACATGTGTTCGATCTAAATTCATATACTACTTTGTTGCTGGTCCTGTAAGACTTTCTTGAAAAATATGAATCCGTAATTTCTCATTACTGATATATACTATCATTCTACTATAGAACATTGATAAATGGCTTTGAGGACTAGACAGATCATCATATTTTTCAAAGTCTGAAGTCTTAAATTTTATCGGTATGGTCACATCAGGTACTAAGTACAATTGGGATGCATCAGTGGTTCCATATATATTAACCCCTTCAATCGCCTTTGAATGTTCCTCTAACAATTCTATCTTTTTTTTTTTGAAACATGTTTAAAATTAGACTTTTAAAGCTATTCTACACCTTTAGGTTATCCAAGTCTGGTATCA
Organism: Garcia nutans; assembly: GCA_947685225.1. Classification (NCBI taxonomy): domain Eukaryota; kingdom Viridiplantae; phylum Streptophyta; class Magnoliopsida; order Malpighiales; family Euphorbiaceae; genus Garcia; species Garcia nutans. The sequence goes on from CANTUV010000044.1 coordinate 28,506,074, forward strand.
CTATGGGTTCTTTAGAACCAATAAGAAGTTTAGAATTGGTTTGAGCTTCTCCCACTTGTGGTCTTTGCAGTGCTCCTTGATAAGGTTGAGAAGCATGGATATTTTCACTTGGATGGGCATTATTGCTTGGTCCCATTTCCACTATCCTAGATGGTGGGATAAAATTTGGCAGGCATGCAGGATCTCCAATGATACTAGTAAATGAATGGGCTATTGGGGTTCTTGATCTTGAGGCATTAGGCATAGCTTCTATGGTATTTTTGCCTTTGAGAAATTCCATGAGTTATGCCAATTGATTTCTCATTTCAGAAATCTCTTCCAACATTTCCTTTATTTGATCAATATCTCACCTTATTTCTTCTTGAGCTTGATTTTCCATGAGTCTAGTCTTGGACCGAGTCTTGTAATGATGAGTTAAGTCATATTTGTTTTTTGAAAGCTAGGCTATGTTGATGTTCCTGATGCTATATTTTTTTAAAATTAGAAAAACTTTTTATTAGCCCTTTTTTTGTGAAATTTTGCATGAATTATATGTCATATACATGCATGAATGCATAAAAAGATTAGTATTAATGGAATTCATACTGAGTTTGAGTTTTCAAAATCTAGGAAAGGAATATACGAAATATGGACAAGGGGTACTTATCGAGTGATTCTAAAAGGGTAAGAAAGAAGTTGAGATAGGCTTACCTATAGGAGTGAATGGTTGAGTACTATTCCTAATGGATCCATCTTATTTTACTATGTTTTGAGGTTCTCAGACTGTGGGTAATCTCACTGTCATCCATAACCTAGACTAGTGAGCTCTCTTAGCCAATATATGGCTAAAAGATAGTCCGAGTGAGGATTTTTCGGAGGCCATTCAGGGTTTTCAATGGAGACAATCCTACTCCATCCTCATACTAAGCCTATTTGGGTGATATATTAATTTCTGACCTTTAAGTGAATGTGCGACAAGAGACTTATAAATTAAAATACGCAAATAATAATGACATAATTAAATATTTCAAAAAACAAATCATTAAATAATTCTCAAAACACAATTAATAAATAAAACATAAACATCACAATAATATCTATAGCTTAACCTCTCTATTTAGTAACTAGCTAATTTCCCAGTGGAGTTGCCAACTATCGTACACGGGGCGATGGAGAGCCGATGGGAGATATCAATTTGATTTATTTTTTGTCGGCTTTGTATTTAGTTGTTATTATTTTTGTTAGGAGTCGCCACCAATCAATTATAAGATTTGATTGGATACCTAGTAATGGTCTATATTTCTAAGTTCAGGGGGTTGATTATGTGTAGGGAAAGAAATGTACCCTACAATGTCCAAAACTGATACTATAATTATTATGGTGTTTTATTATCTATTTTTTTGTTTGTAAGAAGAATTATATTTAATGTCTGAATATAAATTCTAATTATGTTTTTATTTTCATTTTATGATTATTCTCATATATATCCACCACCCGAATAGAAATATATATATTTTTTATACTTACATTATTTATTATCTTTAATAATTTTATTACCATTATATGTACATTTGTTTTTGTTCGTTTGACTTAACCTCCACATTCACTTTCTGGATATATGAGTTTTATATTTTACTATTTATTATTATTCTTATTTTGAATAATATTCACTTTCTGAATATTATTCTTTATCATTACTATTTTAACTCCACGTTTTATTATTTTTTATGATTTTATTACTATAATGTGCATATATTTCATTCATTAGTTAGTAATTTAATCATCATATTCACTATCTGAATATAAGAATTTTATGGCTTAATATTTATTAAATTTATATTTTTTATTTTTTATTATGCCCACTCCTTAGATATAAATATTCTAATTTCACATTTTTATTAAATATATTTTTATTTTTTTTTTAATTTTAAGAAAAGACATTTTTTTAATTTTAAGAAAAGACATTTTTTTAATTAAAATGGACTTGAATTTGAAACTTAATTTTAAATCCCTACGTATTAACTTGACGGAACCAAAGTCCCTGTAGTTTGAATTTTTTATTATTATTATTATTATTATTATTATTATTATTATTATTATTATTATTATTATTATTATATCTACTTACTGGAAAAAAAATATTTTCTTTATGTTGGCTATGATTTTATTTTATAATACTCCTGATAGCTATATTCACTTTCTGAATATAATTACTAGAGTCGTGTATTTAATATTTTTCTATATATATATATATATTCATTTTTTTATATATAAAATTCGATTATTGTCATAATTATTTTTATTCTCATTCTTTATCTTTAGTTTGATAATTAACTAATGTATAAATGGAATATTCATGTATAAATGTATACAAGATTCATGTTATATGTCATGGATTATTCTCCATATTTTAGCCCTTAAATTATGGATAAAAGATTTTTTTTTTGAATCTTTTTTTAAAAAATAGATTATTACACCCAAGATAGATTATGATGGTTCCTCCAACTATGGTTGTATGTGTTCCCAAAAGACAATTGTTGAGTTTGATTTTGATTTTCTATAAATTGCATTTGTTCATGAGCTGGACATTCATAAGATTGGTGGTTATCACCACATCCTTTACTAGTTGTTGTAGCTAGATTAACATGTTCTAGCTTCCTAGCTAATGCATCAACCTTAGCTGAAAGGAGTGAAATGCAATATACTTCATGCACACCAACTATCTTCTTAGGTAAAGATCTTTTACTAGACAAATGGTATTTATTTACTGCCATGGACTCAAGTAATTTCAAAGCTTCAGCTGTATTTTTATTCATAAAGGCACCTCCAATAGCTGCATCTATTTTACTCCTCAATGGTCATGTTATCCCATTATAGAATGTTTGAATAATTAACCAATTTGGGGTTCCATGATGAGGACATTTCCATTGAAAGTTTTTGAATCTTTTCCATCCTTCATAAAACAACTCTCCATCATATTACACAAAACTGGTAATATCATCCTTGAATTTTGCAATCTTCCCCAAAGGAAAATATTTAGCTAAAAATCCCTTGGAAAGGTCATCCCAAGTAGTAAAACTTCCAGCAGCTTGACCTTGCAACCATGATTTAGCCTTATCCTTTAATGAGAAAGGAAAAAGATGTAGCCTAATTGCATCATCGCTAACTCCATTCATCTTGATTGTATCACAAATTTCTAGAAAGTTTACCAAATGAGCTATAGCACCCTCTTGGTCTAAACCAAAGAAAAGTTGTTGTTGAGCAATATTGATGAGGCATGGTTTAGGTTCAAAATTGTTGGCATTAACTGCAGGGTGAACAATGTATGATCCATCTAGCGGATTTGGAATAATGCGTTCCCTCAAAGCGAGGTTTCTCAATTGAAGTCATTGGTCCTTTGGATTTTCGATATTTACTTTTTCATCATTGGCTTCTTGGATTTCAACCTAATACTCTTCTTTTTGAGATTCTTGTGCCTAAACTATTCTCTTTCTAAGTGAAGTCTCTCTTTTCTTACTCTATTATTCTCTCTGTATTGTCTCTCAATTTCACAATTAAACTCTTCCAACACTGCTTGTTTATTTCTATGCATATATTTCCTATAGAAAAGCAAATTAAATTAAAAAAATTCTAAATTAATAGTCTACTTGAATTTAATATTATAAAAATTTTGCCTTCCCATGCAACGGCACCAAAACCCTATTGTGATAATGGGTGATGTATATTTTATGATAAGAAATACCGCAAGTGCATGGTATCGTGGCTCGTAGTAATGTGAGAATACGAGTGTCGTATCCACAATAAAGGTTTGTCTGAGTAACTTTAATTCAATTAAACTATTATTTGAATGCAATAAAAATGTATCTTATAATTTAACTATCTAATTAAGTTAAATTAACTAGTTGATGTAGATTAAATGCTTGATAATAAATAATATAAAAGTAGGATTATGTTTCATTGGAGTTTTTCTAATGGGTTTAATCAACAATATCAATTAATTCTACTTCTCAAATCAAAGCTATCTAGTATCACTAAATTCATTCACTTCTCTCTCAAGCAAAAGAACTATAATTATGTAAAGTTAGATCTCTATTCTCAGGAGAATCATATAATCCTCAATTCATACAAACAAGATATAATTTTAGATCTTCAAGAAATTATATTGTCTCTAAAATAATCACTCTAAGTTGTTAATTCCACATTCAAAATCACATTCAATTTTCATGTTTTATATGATTTAATAGATTTAAAAATTGATGGCCAATCAATTTTTAGTAGTTAAACCAAAATCAATAAATCTAAGATTTAAGAAATACCTCACTCACTGTTTATATAAATGAATAAACCCATCATCCAAACATCCAAATCCAATCTCATAAAAAGGGATTAGTTATTCATGAGTAAATCAAATATCAAAGAAAAAGATATATAAATACTAAACAAAGAATCTAAAACTTCAATCTCTCAATAAATGAATTAAGGAAAGAATTAAAGAAGTTAAAAATTAAAATAATAAAACCACAAATGATTGCTTATTCTTGATGAATTAGTCCTTAATTAAATAATTGAATCTTTCCAAAATCTCCAACGCATGCCTTTGTTCTTCTTGTTTCTCTAGACTTAATGAGGATCTTGAGAGAAAATGAGATGGTGAAGAGTTTGATCTAGGGTTGGCTAATCTTCTCTCCTTAAAATGATAAATTTGTAGTGTTTTGTTGGTTATAAAAATGCCCCTAGGGTTTCGATGAAAAGTCTTGCCTTGAAATTCATGCTTCAAGCTCTTTTCGATTATGCATGGGTGTATGGTAACATGAACACAGGCATGTAGAAGGAGAAGCCTTTGAAATCTTAAAAACTTTGGATTTGGAAGCCTCTGGTGAAAACACATAGGCGTATGGGATAAATTCCACACTGCCGTGTATATTTTTTTAGCTCTGCCCCTTTTTCTTTTTGTTTTTCTAGTAAGGATTTGATAGACATGGGCATTTATATTAATTATACACGCCTGTGTGTATCCCTTAACTCCTATTTTCTCTCTTTTTAAACCTCCAAATGCTCCATTTCTATCACTTAAGGGAATATCTCCATTATTCTATCATCACAAACAAAACCTAATCAAAAGGGCAAAATACAAACCAAAACATATCACAATTCAGCAAATATTCATTAAAATATATGATCAAATATGAGATTATCACCCATAAGCTCATTTTATTTCAATAATCATACTATAACCAAAATCCATGTCATATGTAATCCTATGTCATCGCAATCAAATCAAACCAAAAGAATATGTGAATCATCATATAATGCAGTATACACAAATATATTTAGAATACGTAAATCCTATAAATAATGCATAATTATATATGAAACAAATAAATATATGAGAAAGTATTACTGACTTGAAAAAAAAAACCCAACTAGTGCTCCTTAAAGTATTGATTGTCAAATGCAAAGATGCTAGAAACATATACTTAACAATAGATAAGAAATATTAGAATATAACAATCCAAATGACTACAAAGATTTTGCCAAATTTTCAACAGTCTCCTTTATAACTATAATATTTTTTCCCTAAAAAGGCAAAAACAAACACTTCCATATAACCCATAAGGCACAAAAAAATTGACAATAATGTCAATTGCTCTAAATTGGGCTTCATTGACCAAATCTCAACAATTAGTCCAACACTTCCAATACTTCAATTATACATAATTAAAGTCCCAAAATACAATACACAATAAAATATTTTGATTTCTCAATTCAACAAATATATATACTCGCATAAAACTTTAGGAATAAAATATAATTGCTAATGCAAAATCCAATCGAACTAGGACCATTAGATGTATAAGGACATCAAAATGGAGCTACTAGAATTGAAGTTTAGGAGCCACCATCGAACCATTATTGTTTGACCATTTATTGCTGCTTAACAATGCTGGAGTCAAGAACGATAACATCTGGAGCATCTCATCTCCAGAAGTCCATTAGTGATATTAGTGTGCTAATCACTCATTATCATTTGTCAGAATCAAATCCCAAAAGCTCCAGCCACCATGATTCCATATCTCTATCTCTTGTAAGTTTGAAGTGGCACGGTAGGTACTAAAATAAAGGTAGGAGGAGACAGTAAAATGCCACCTAAATCACTAAGAAAAGAGGCTGGAATCATCTATAATTGTCATAAACAAAATTCAAGGTGGTGGAGAAATAATTGAGCAACTAGTGTGACTTCCACCGATATTCTACATAGTTTTGGCATTGAGCTTGCCAATTGATAGGTGGTGGTGGTGGTGGTGTCGGACAGTGGCTTCTAGTACCACAACCTCTGTCTCTCTCTCTTTGACCAAGTCCAATTGCATATATACACAAATATAAATTATATAACATATATCAATTAAAAATTAAATATACAAAAAAGAGGTTAGGATTAGCAGTTAAGGCTTTGTTGAATAAGCTCTGGGTTCTAAGTTCAAATTGCGTATTAACATATAACTATATATATATTTTTAAATAATTTTAAATGCTATTTTATTTAATTTTTTTGGTCAATAATATTTTATTGCCAAAAGAAACTGTACAAAGAATGAGACAATGAGAGCAAAATCATAAAAATAGAGTGCTTCCAATATGACACACTCCATCACAAACAACCACTAGCTAAAATATAAAAAACTATATTAATTCTACCAGCATAATAAAAAAATTGCCCTACAAAAAAATCAAAAAACTGATAATCAATTTAATCTTCAATCCTATATATTCCATCTACCATTTTAATTGCAGCAACAATCCAAATAACTCATTTTAACAAAAGATATAACTCCTCTAATTACTCTGCCACTGTTAGTAGATTCATTATTAAAGATAACATAGTTCCTTTCCTTCCATAACCAATAAACAACAACACCAAAAACAATTCTTCCAACTTTGCTTTCATATTTTTTCCTTTAATTTTCCACCTGCTGATGTCTCTTCTTTAAAACAAAATTCCCCCACTAATCTCACGTTTCTTGAGAATTTGCCTCCAGCTATTTACTATTGAACATGCATTTAAAGAACATGTGATCAACATTTTCTTCCTCCAGATGACAGAGAACACAAATGTCATCACCAATAAGTCCCCATCTTTTCAATCTCACTTTTGTAGCTAGTCTTTTTTAAATTGCCATCCATAAGACAAAGCTTTGTCTTGGTATGATACCTCTACCCAAACTAGATAACACCATCTTACCTTTTCATTTTTGAGTCTCATAGCCTCCCACGCAGACTTCACAGTAAATCTACCATTTCTGGTAAGCCTCCATCTGATCACATCATCAACCCTTGTCTGCACTGAGAATTGTTGTACCACCTGCCAAGCAAGAGCAGTAAGATCATTCAAAGGATCTGAAAGCCTCAAATTCCCCTCTCTTCGCACATCTTTAACTTTAGCATATTTGCATACATCAGTATCAACAATAACAAGGTTAGGGTACTTAGAGATCTCGCTGTATTACTTTGTATTCAAACAAAGGTTTTAGCTTTCCCCTTATATGCAAAAAGTGCCTCCATATCCAACTAGCAACAAGAGGCTTAATAATACCCCAATAGCTCATCCTCTTCAATTTATTTTATGCAATCCATATAGCCCACATAGAAGACTTTTCACATAACAATTCAAACACATCTTACCTACTGCAGCAATATTCCAAGAAACAAGATCCTTCACCTCAGACCCCCCCCCCCTTCTTTTTTTAGTTTGTAAATAGTATCCCAGGCCACTATACTTCTCTTAGTTCCATCTACTTTCCCAAACCATCTTACATCTTCTGTCAATTTCATTATTCACAGATTTAGGCAAAATAAACATACTAGCCTAATAAAGTCTACATGCTTTTAATCACAACATTAATCAACTGAAGCCTCCCAGTATATGCAAGGAACTTCACTAACCAGGAGCTAATTTTAGTAGTAATCCTCCCAATTAATGTCTCACAATGGCTTTTCTTCAATCTAGAGGAAATCAAAGGGACTTCTAAGTATCTGACTGGAAGGTCTCCCTCTCTAAAATGCAATTCCTATAAAATTTGATTCTTTACAAATTCATCAACACCTGAAAAGAAAAATGGAGTGTGAACCTCGGATTCCGCCCGAAAAGGATTCGGGCGAACGTTCACTTGTTGTCGGGAGTCGCCACTCAGTTTATTTTGTTCGAAGGGAAAAACTAAGAAAACCCTTATTTGACTCCAATTAATGCATCCAATGTAAAGGTTTCTAATCTGCGAACCCAAGGAGGATTCGGGGACTATGTCATGCATTTGATTAATTTGCCAATTTAGAAAAGAATCTAAAAGGAAAACAGAAAGGAAGAAGAACAGATTGTTAGTAAATTGTGGACTTGCTATTCGGGGTAAATCCCAAATATGCCTACATACTCTCGTTTTTATGAGAGATCAAAGCCCATGTAGTTCGGAAAAGCCTATTTAAAGGCGATGAAATTTATGCTTCATGCATGTGTGTGTATGCTTCGTGCATTTTTCAGGCATTTTGCCAGAGTTGTGAGTTTTAGCACTTAGTGCAAAAATTGTATAATTTCGGGTACTTGGTACCAAAAGAGTTCGATTTAGGCTTCATGCCAAATTTTGATCTTAATTGTAATATTTAAATACTTCATATTTAAAGAATGTAATTTAGGCTCCGTGCCAAAAGGTTGATTTTATTCACGGCTTGATGACGAAAGGTTGATTGATTAATCCATTAGGCCTCTAGATCTAAAAGGATTAGATCTTTGACCAAGAAGAAATTAAGAAGAAGATTAGAATGCTTATGATATGCTCGAATTGACCAAAGATGAATTATGATATTACCTTGATTAGAATTTTTCCACTTCTAAGTTCCAGATCTTGTTTCCTTACACTTTTGAGTATGATTCTTGCTTTCTACAACACAATATTAGAAATTCTTAAGCATAAAAATTTCGTCAGCACCTGGGCGTAGGATGTCCAAAAGCTCCTTCTTCTGAAAATCTGAAGCCTATTTATAGGCAAAAAACCGAACTGTACGGCGGCCGAGCCGCCAGGGATGGCGGCCGGGCCGCCGGCTCTGGCCCCAAAAAGAGTGCCCGACTCACGCTACTGGTGTCAAAACTGATTTTTCTGCAGCCACGATCCTCTGAAAAAAATTCCAGGACCATATCCGTGATCCTCACGCCGTCCCGGACATTTCAAGTACCATATTGATATATTTCCGGTGAACTTTACCGTGGACCTCAGGTCCGATCCGATCGTCAGCAGTCTGAAAAAATCGGCTTTCCGAGCCTCAAAATTCGAGTGTTCACAATTGCCCCCCACTGGGGTCCATAAAAATGATTTATGGGGCCCAGTGGCTTTCTGAAGAGCGAATTTTGAGCGAGGGGTAGAAAGACCCGCGTTTTTTACCTTTTCCCTATAAATAGGCTCATTTCCATTCAATTTTCATTTGCTTTCATTCATCCTTCTTCTTTCAATTTTTCTTTTGACGATGGATTTCACTGGCTTTGAAGATTTCGAAATCCCACTTCCTCCCTGCAATCTTTTACTTGAGGAGGAGAAGCACAGTTCTCGGACCGGCTGCTATGAGGTGAGTACTCTCCCGTTTGTCCATCTAGTATGCATGTTTAGGAATTTTATTTATTTCCAGTAAGGAACTTAGAAATAAATTTTAGGAACATTTCCTTTACATGTACTAGTAATGAATTAGGATTAGTACTATGCTTCATTATGTTCTGCCATCAGTAATTATTTCTAGTAAAGAACTTAGAAATAATCCTTTAGGAATCCACACCCGGCTGGAGAAAGAACTTAAATCTTTTCTGAATTTGTCCAACTTTTCTGAATTTGAAATTTTTTTTTTTTAGGACTCTACGATCAAGATATCTATAGCTGAGCGTCCGATGGTCACTATTCCGGCTTACATCTTTGATGTCGGGCACCCAGTGGGGGATCTTATCAGACCTGCTTTCCTCCACCATTTGAGGGCTATAGATGTGGGTAGAGACATTCACAGGGAGTTGATCTGCGCGTTGGCCGAACGCTGGTGGCCCACTACTGACACTTTCCATTTTTCTTGGGGGGAAATGACAATGACGCCTACCGACTTTTCCATCATTTCTGGGATTCCCTTTGGTGTTGAGATGGTGGAATCCTATGATGACTGGCGGCAGGACATTTCTTCAGCCGACATGATTACTTTGATCGGGGTTGACTATCCTCGATATCAGGCGCCTCGCTGCATTCAGCGGAGGTGGCTTGTGGAGCAGGCGCCAGGTATCTACACTGGTTACGAGATGGGCAATCTTACTGCTGACCAGGTGGCCAGGTTTACCTTGCTTCTCCTGTTTGCTAGCTCCTTCTTATCAAATAGGAAGGATGCAGTGAGTCTCAATGTGCTGAAGAGCCTACTTGACCTAACACGACTTCATACGTACGATTGGGCTAGCATGATGCTGTGTAGGTTGTATGACGACATGTCAGACCTCTGCTATACCCGCATTACTCCATGTGGCCTGTATTACTTCTGGGAGGTAATGTAAAGAACATTTCCCTTATCTTATATATGTTGACATACACCCACTTTGATATATCTTTTTTTTTTCAAACTTGGGCTTACGAGTACTTTCCTGACATCGCCCCTTTTCTTCGTGAGATACCTGCCCCTGCAGATCCTCTTTCCCCCATTGCTTGGAGGTGGTATAGAGAGAGGGTAGAAGTACCAAAGAGGAAACTTCCCATCAGAGAGCTGAGATCATTCTTCGACAGCTGCTCATTGAACTCCGTAAATGCTTTACCATCATCCTTTTTTATTATATTAAAGAAAATGATTCACTAATATAACAAATTTTTTACAGGTTGCATCTAAAGTGATGTCTAGCCGACTGGCAGAGTGGATAGCTCAAGATTACAGCTTTCAGCGATCAGAGTTTCTGACTCAACGACGATTCATACTTCCCCATCCAGAGTTTCGACGGTATTATCTCGCTGAGAGGGTGACTTTCCAAATTGCCGATTTCTGTGCAGTTCCCGTGGATCCCCCTGATGATATGCTATCTTCAACACTTCTGCCTGTTATTGTGTCCCAGTATGAGGGCGACCCTTTCGAGTCGGCTTATGCCCCGGATGAGGATGATTATGATTTCTACTGTCTTCAGCGACTGATGCCACGCATTGGGACACGATTTGACTCTGTACCCCCTTATCGGTCTTCCCATTCTTCGGCCCCCACTTCTAGCACTCCGAGAAACCATCCTTTTCCCAACTGGCGAGCTGACAGACCCTCTTCCTCTAGGGCTGAGGCTTCCGCTTTCAGGGCCGGACCATCACACACTGGAGCAAGTAGCAGCTCATCTCATTTGAGGCCTCCCGCATCCGTCCTTACAGCTACCTGCCAATTTGACCCTATTTTAGCCGACTTGAGGCTGCCTTATGCTGTTCGTCATCATGCACCTGGTGGTTGGGTGACCCGACCAATTAGTGCAGAGGGTGCATTATATCAGAGCTTTGCTCATGTCACTCAGGTATATTCTCATAGAACTTTTCATGAAAAGGATTCATAAAATTCTCTTGAAATTGATTGTGATTCTGTCTCTTCTTACAGGTACCTGAGGGCCTGATTACGGAAATGGCGGCGCTGATTACTGCTTTCTCGGATGAGCTGTCTGGTGCTTGGACTGATGCTGCTTATGAGAGGCAGAGCAGGCCGCAAAGACGGAGAGGCCGGCACTGATTTTTCATACTTGTCTTGAACTATGCTTGCTGTATTTGAATTATTTTCCTTCTGTACTTTGTACCTTTCATGTTTTTCAGCTGTTATCTGAACTTATCTGTAAACCTGCACTTATTTGTTAGTATTAACAGCACATATGTATGCATGATGCTTTTTTTTTTCTTTTAGAAATCTATTTTCAAAATAAGTCCCTGACACAACCCCAAAAATAGCACATAACAGATCCTAAACATGGCCAACACACGAGAATTTTTCAAAACATCAGGAGTCAGGACGGGTCGGCGGCGGCTCCAGACCAGTATAAAATTCGAAGTTGTCTTACATCTGTGGGCCAGAAAGCAATCTTCTTACTGCAAGATCTTATCATTATTTTTTTCAAATAACAATGAATCCCCTTTTCAATCACGTGATGCATAATTGGACCAAAAGTCTCCATAATGTTGAAAGGATCAACATGGGGAGATACGGGTTGAAAGCTGTCGCCACCCTTAGAGGTGTAGCTGTGGACTGGGATTTCTTGCATGCTTGCATCAGGTTTTGGGATCCCCAAGCCCATGTTTTCAGATTTGGGGCTCGGATGGAGGAGATGTGTCCTCTTTTTGAGGAATTCTGCTCGATCATCGGATGCCACCCAAATGCCCCTCTTGTAAGGCATGAGGTTCAAATCGGCTATGTGGGATCTTTTCAGAGACTTTTTAGCTTCACAAAACCCCAAGCCCAAGCTATGATTGTAGACGGGGATAAGGCGATGCTGCTTCCTCTAATCGATGAATTCTTGACTGCCGATTTTGAAGATGATATTCAATTGAGGCATAGAATGCGAGCTTTCATCTTTTGTCTGTTAGCTGGGTTTCTCTTCAACCGTGACCCCGGCTTTGGAGATTTGAAACTTTGTCCAATGGTTAGGCAAATGGAAGAGCTCAACTGTATCGGGGGCATGATTCTGGCTGAGACTATTCAGAGTCTCGACAGATGTGCACTCGGATTTGAACGTTGGACCGTTACCCCGATCATCCTTCAGGTAATTTTGTCGTACCTTTTGTTTTTTTTCATATTCCATCATCTCTCTTTTCCTTTGTAAAATAGAAAGGATCTATTTTTTTTCAGGTTTGGCTGAGAGACCATCTTCGAGTGGTTGCCGCCCCCCAGACTTTGACCTATAACCCTTCGCAGTACCGTACCAGGAAAATTCAGATTTCTTTTCCTTCGATGGCCAAGTGGACTATCTGGCTATTTGAGCTTGGGCCGGAAGAATTATTATGGTTCATCCCTTGGTATAGGATTCCTCAATTCATGGAGGCAAATGCAATGCACAACCATGTATACCTTCTTGGGTTCACTCACAGTACATGGTACAGTGCTTCCCGAGTCCTCAGGCAGATGGGTATTGATCAGAGGGTTCCCCTTCCTGTCGGGCTTACCATTGCTTCTCCTATTACTCCCGGAGTTACTCGGGCTATTCTACAGACTTGGGTCAGAGACCATCAGATGATTAGGCCTCTTGCAAAGCCTTCCCTTGTTCAGCCCACTCCAGAGTACAGGACTTGGTTTATAGCTGAGGTTTGGCCTGTTGAAAAACCGAGGAGGTGTGCATTGCTGCAGGAGTTAGAGGGAGAGGAGGTGGTTCCTCTTAGCGAGGAAAAGGTAGATATTGCGGAGAGTTCCGGGACTAAGGAAGACGCCGAAGACTCTGCCCCCCGTAGGAGGCGTAGGATTTAGATCCCAGGGTGACTCCATTGTCTTTTCTATTTTTGGGTTGTCTTTTTACCTTTTTGGTTTTTTGGGAATATGACTTGACCTTTTTGATTAGTTGTGTGTTTTATAGGATGAATGACTCTTTCTGAATGACTCTTTTTTGTAACAGAGGATTCTTTTTGTAATGAATGACCCTTAATGATTGACTCTTTTGTTTGCTTTCCAAGCATTATCTACTTCACTTATTTGCTCTAATTTTTGCCTAAGTCGTCCTTTCGGATTTTCAACTTAGCGAGCTCTTACCCATTCTTGTCTAAGCCGCCCTTTACGGGTTTTCGACTTAGCGGGCCCCACTATTGCCTAAGCCGCCCTTCGTGGGTTTTCGGCTTAGCGGGATTTTTTGTTTCTTTTTGTTTTGCTTTTTTTTTTTGTTTTTTTTCATTTTTATGTTAGCAAAAGAAAAATGAATGATTTTTATTAAAATTTAGACCGTGCTCAAGGAGAGCTGCCTACATATCTCGAATTAGTTTGCAAGAATCAGGTCTAATGTAGTTCACTACAATGCATGATCATACATAATATTTTTTTAGTTGATCCAGATTGCATGGGTTTGTGAACTCCAGACCATCCAAATCAGACAAGATGACGGCTCCGCCGGAAAGTATTTTCTTCAAAATGTAGGGTCCCGCCCAATGAGGACGGAATTTCCCACGAGGAACTGTAACAGGTGTTCTGATCTCTTTCAGGACCAAACAACCTTCTTCCAACTTTCGATCTTTGACCTTTTTGTTGAAATGTCTGGCCATTCGCCTCTGATATCCTTGAATCCGATGTAGAGTTTGAAGTCTTTTTTTCATCCAAACCCAACAACTGATGATGATAATTGCTGATCCATTCAGCTTCATTTATCTGACTTTCTTGAATTATCCTCGCCGATTGAACTTCCAGTTCAATGGGGAGTACAGCTTCCATTCCGTACACCAGGGAATACGGGGTTGCCCCAGTAGGAGTTCTAATTGATGTTCTATATCCCCACAGAGCCAGCGGTAACTTCTCATGCCAACGCCTATGTTCCTTGATCATTTTTTGTATGATCACCTTTATAGACTTGTTCGCTGCTTCTACAGCTCCATTTGTTTGGGGTCTATAAGGAGAGGACTTATGATGCTGGACATTCTTATCCTTCAAGAGCTTAGCAAATTCTGCTTGGAAATGAGTTCCATTATCAGTGATAATCTCAAATGGTGTTCCGTACCGACAAAGGATGTTGGTTCGGACAAACTGCGCGGCCTTTTTGGCATCTAATTCTGCATAGGAAGCTGCTTCAACCCACTTTGTGAAGTAATCCACTGCTACCAAGATAAACTGATGTCCATTCGAGGCTTTTAGATGTATTTTTCCAATTATATCAATTCCCCAAGTAGCGAAGGGCCATGGAGAAGTGATTGTATTTAGGGCAACGGGAGGTTGCTTCTGCAGCTTAGCAAATATCTGACACTGATGGCATTTTTGCACAAATGCCACGCAGTCAGCATTCATGGTAGACCAATAATATCCCAGATTGGCAATTTTTTGAGCCAAGGTGATTCCATACATGTGTGGCCCTGATTCGCCACCATGTACCATTTCCATGATCTGCTTAGCTTCTGCTTCATTCACACATCTTAGGTGCATTCCATTCCAACTCCTCTTGTAGAGGATATCCCCATTAAGAATGTAACCTGTGGCTAGCTGCCTTATTGCCCTCTGATCAACCTTTGATGATCCCTCCGGATAATTTCCATCCATGAGATAGGTCTTGATATCCCAAAACCATGGTTTACCATCGGCCAAGTGCATTACATGGGCGGGTTGCTTTTGAAGCTGAACTTTCAATGGACGAATGACTTTCCCCTCCCTGATATTGATCATGGAAGCTAAAGTAGCCAAGGCATCAGCAAACTGATTCTTTGCTCTTGGGAGATATTCGAAGGACAGATTATTGAACTGTTGTGCCAAATGATCAAGGCGTTGTAGGTAAGGAACCAAACGCTCTTCTCTTATCTTCCATTTCCTTAAAGCTTGTGATACTATTAAAATAGAATCACCATAGACCTTTAGGTCCTTAATCCCCAATTTCAGGGCGGCTTCAAGCCCATTAATGCAAGCTTCATATTCTGCTTCGTTGTTTGTGCAGCTAAAGCCAAGTTTAACTGCGAATGGAATGTATTCTCCACAAGGAGTTTTGAACACAATTCCAATTCGTTTCCATGATAATTGGATGCTCCATCAAAATACATCTCCCAAACACTTCTTTCTACATTCAAGAGGTCTTCGTCAGGGAAACCCATTTCTCGCATCTCGTCTTTTATAGGTAATTCTGCTAATTGGTCAGCTATTGCCCCTCCTTTCACAGCTTTCCTTTGAACAAATTTCAAGTCAAAGGCTGCCAATGTTGACACCCACTTAGCCATTTTGCTGTCCAAAACAGGCCTCTCCATAAGGAATTTCAAGGGACTCTGTTCTGCAATGACATAAGTAGTGCAAGAAGACAAGTAGTGTTGTAACTTCGTGCAAGCCCAATACAATGCTAAACACAACTTCTCAATCCTGTTATACTTTAACTCATAGTCCGGCATCCTTTTGCTGAGGTAGTAAATTGCATTTTCCACCTTTGTATCTTCAGCCTCTTGAGCCAGCATTGCCCCCATGGCTTCATCTGTTACAGACAAATACAAGAGCAGAGGTTTTCCCATTCTGGGAGGTTGTAGAATTGGCGGACTTAACAAGTATTCTTTGATCTTGTCGAAGGCCTTCTAACAGTCTTCATTCCATTCTTGTGAAGCACCTTTCCTTAGTAGCTTAAAGATTGGACCACAAGTCTCAGCCAACTGTGATATGAATCGACTGATATACTGTAATCTACCTAGTAAGCCTCGAATCTCCTTTTCTGTTCTTGGTGGAGGCATTTTCAGAATGGCCTTTGACTTTGCTGGATCAACTTCTATTCCTTTTTTGCTTACCAAATATCCCAAAAATAAGCCCGATGTTGCTCCAAATAGACACTTTGCAGGATTAAGCTTCAAATTGTACTTGCGAAGTCTAAGGAAGAACTTCTCAAGTGCTTCAACGTGCTCTTCTGGAGATTTCGACTTAACAATCATATCATCAATATACACTTCTACTTCTTTGTGAATCATGTCATGAAAGACTGTTGTCGCCATCCTTTGGTAGGTAGCCCCTGCATTTATCAATCCAAAAGGCATAACCCTGTAGCAGAAAGTGCCCCATTCTGTAATGAAAGCTGTCTTCTCTTTGTCTGGTGGGTGCACCAGGATCTGATTGTATCCAACCGCAAGGTCAGTCATGGAAACCATCATATGCCCAGCCATCCTGTCTATCAGCAAATCGATGTGTGGTAGCGGGAAATCGTCCTTGGGACAAGCCTTATTCAGATCTCTATAATCAACACACATCCTGACCTTTCCGTCTTTCTTCGGAACTGGCACAATGTTTGCTAACCAGGAAGGGTAGGCAATGCAATTGGTTCTATGAACTTATTGTCCAGTTGTTTGGCAACCTCCTCTTTAATTTTCAAAGACCATTCCGGCTTCATTCTTCTCAACTTCTGCTTAACCGGCTTTGCATCGGGGTATAGCGGAATCTTGTGAACTGCTATGGCTGGGTCTATTCCCGTGACATCACTTGTCTTCCACATGAAGCAATCGGCATACTTTCTGATGCACTCAAGAACCTGTTCCTTATTCACACAATCATATGCAATGTATGTATGTTCATTTTCTTTGCCAATTATTATCTTTTCATTTATTTCTTTTATTTCATTTATTTCATTTTTGCTAGATAATACTTGGAAAGCAAAAGACACAGGGTAACCAAGAATCCGAACAATTTCATTGATAATGGTGGAGTCATTCTCCAAGATTACATTAGATTTGACATTAGGGTTCTCTAAATCTGAAACTACAGAAGACTCAGAATTAGACTCTGGCTTGGTGTTTGACTCAGAATTTGACTCGGTACAAGACTCGGGTTCAAGGTGTGACACTGGACTAGTCTTGTCTACAGCAGCTTGTCCCTCCTCGGCATACCAGTTCATCAGTGGTCCATCTGTGGTCTTGATCAGCTTGGTGAGGTCCCTTTTGTTTTCAAAATTGGTTATCATAGCAACCTCATCAAAGAGACTAGGCCGCATGAAATCTTCCATTTGGGGGTCAGTTTCAGGTTCTGGCTCTTCTTCTTTTATGGCCACAACATCAGTAAACATTTCAAAACCCGGTAGCTTCTTTCCGATCATAGGAGAATAGAATGGTTCCTGAAAACCACGGTGATAAACTGCCTTTCCAGGTTTGCAAAAGTGACCATTCAGAGTTCTAAAGTAAGGGCGCATTTTGAGGCTTCTTGCCCCCCAATTTCCCTTTTTCTTCCTTCCACGCTCAAACTCTTCTATTTCATCGTCTGTAGGTTTGTACCCCAAGCCAAAAGTTCCCTTATTCTCAGGCTCTTCCCATGGCCGTACTACGGGTGTTTTTCTTCCAGACTTCATCATTTCCATTCCGGGCAATAGACTTACCCTCAACATCATTCCCACCAGGCAATTGATTTGGACCTCCCCAAAGTCATATGAGACAAATGGTCCTTTTGGTTTTTCACCTTCAATGCATTGAACTGTGTCATAATGAAACCCAGTCAAGATCATGGCGGTTTCACCAGGAACAACCTCAAAGAGAGACTGATCCATGGTTTTCTTGTTGATTTCACAGGTATCCCCTTTAATAGTGATTATTCTTCCTTCAAAAGGGAATTTAAGTTTTTGGTGTAATGAAGAAGGTACAACATTAATTTGATGAATCCACGGCCTTCCAAGGAGGAGATTAAAGCTCGCGGGTACATCAATGACCTGGAAGGGCACTTTCGTTTTCACCGGCCCAATAGCAATTTCTAGAGTGGCAACACCCAAAATTTCTCTTCGAGTGTTATCATATGCTCTCACAATCTGATCAGAAGGTGTAAGATCTATAGTCTCCAACCCTAAACAGCTTGCTACTTTCAAAGGACACACATTTAAGGCTGACCCATTATCAATGAGAACCATGGGCACAGTCTTTCCCCCAGTCTGTATGGTGATGTATAGAGCATCATTGTGTTTCTTACCGTCTTCTGGTAAATCTACATCAGAAAATCTGATACTCAATGCCTTGGTTGATTGGGTCAAAGTGGCCACCAAAGCATCTGGGCTTGTGTCCACTGGTGTATCAAGTTGACTCAAAGCTTCGCTGAGAGCCTGGCGGTGTGGGAATGAGGAAGCAAGGAGTTCCCAAATTGACACCTTAGCTTGGGTTTGCTTAAGCTGAGTAAGGACAGGGTCTTCTTTTGGCTCTGGAGTCTTCTTATGGGGGTGATTTGAGGTTGTAGGGGTTTTTCCCAAGTCAAGTGGCTGATATTGTCTTCCACTTCTTGTCAGAGCACTGACCTCTTCAGAAAGGTCGTTCAAATCTAACACACACACTTCATTCATTTCTGAGAGAAGTTCGAAAGGATCAAACAGCTCTTCTTCCACAGTAATGGCATGGATGGAGTGATTGGGCAAAGGATTAGTGTTAATGTTTGGTTGCCTCCTGAGAGGAATGATGTCACCACTATCCACCAGATCCTGGATGCGGTTTTTCAGTGTCCAGCAAGCATCTGTTTTATGCCCATTCCCTTGATGGTATTCACAATATTCATTGACTTTATAACTGGAAGGTAATGGGTTTGGAGGAGGTCTTGGGTCCAAAGGCTTCAAATATTTCCCTTCCACAGCCTTTTTAAACACCAAATGAAGGGGCACTCCAAGGTCAGTATATTGCCTTCTCGGCTGATTTCTCGGCCCAAGATTGCCCACACGTAAAGGATTTGCAGGGGCAATATTGGCCACTTGATTGACCTTGCTTGAGGAAGGAGTTTGGCTTTGTTTCTTATATTTCGAAGCAACCCCCTCATCCACTATTTTACCCAACTGTATCAAATCTTCTACCTTGGTTGCAGTCGCAATGAGCGATTTGAAAGTAGGTAGATATTGGGTTTGCAGTTGAGCCTGATATGTAGGTCTTAAATTCCTGATTATGATATCAATCTGCTCTTATTCTGAAGGGCGATTGATCATCTGGGCGGCTTTTGCTCTCCACCTCGTAAGGAACGAGGAGAAGGGTTCATTGTTGTTCTGCTTGGTAGTCTCAAGTTCCCTTCTGGTGACATCCACCTCAATATTATAGTGGTACTGAGAGTTAAATGCATTGCAGATGTCTTCCCATGTCTTGATCTTGGAATGGTCTAGACTCACGAACCATTTAAGGGCAGCACCAGTTAGGGATTGTTGGAATAACTGAGCAAAGAGCTCATCATTTAAACCCCAAGGACTTAAGGCTCCCACATACATTTTCAGGTGAGTTTTAGGGCAAGTAGTCCCATCAAACCTATCCATCCCAGGCATCTTGAATTTTGGAGGCAATCTAGCTTGGGGAAACAAGGATAAGGAATCCATGTCCACCACCTCTTTATGAGTTTTCATGGCAGTGATTGACCTTTTAAGCAATTCAAGTTTCTTTTTTAGTTCATCAGTCTCAGTCTTAGAGGGTGAATCCTCCAAATTGATGACAGGGGTATTATTCTGAGCAGTAATGGGGGTACTAGTTTGCCCCACAATAGGTTCATTCCCTAAATTTCCAGGAGTAGGGACTGTCTTTGGTGCTCCTCCTAATTCAGCCAGGATGGCTACCCTTTGGGCGGCTAAAGCTTCATCAATTCTTTCTTGCATTCTAGCTTCAATTTCCTTAGCCTGTCCGTCTAGCAAGGCCTTAATCTGTTCAATAGTAGCCATTTCAGTAATTGGAGCAGTTGGTGAAGTTGGGGTAGTAGAATTTGTAGGGGATAGCACAGTTGGTATTGGTGTGTCTGGTGTAGGTGAAGGCACACGGACAGTGGGTACCTGCAAAGGTTAAGGGCAAGAGATCAGGGCAGTGTGTAGGGTAGGAAAAACTCTTGGTCCACTTATATACATCAAAAATTTTTCCCCAAAACAATGTTGTTATGTTGCATGAATGCACCTCATCACATCATAATTCATTTTAATGGAATGCAGCACTATCATTGGGTACATACAACCTAAGGGAAGGTTCTATTGTTATGTGAAAAATAGAGAATCGGCTTATCATAGGGACCCTTGAGTCTTTAGTAAGATATACCTAACCACATGTGAAACAAGGAGTTTCACGTGGGTCCAACAGTACGATTACTCATGGGCCACTCCAAAAGGATTGGAATGGTTTGCAACAACAGGGAGGACGCTTTGGCTGTCCGCCGGCATAATCAAGGAGACCTGCCGGTCAGCGCTACTTGCTATCCAGACTCAGAACTTTGAACAGAAAGAGAAGAAATTCATTTGAAAACAATTTTTTATGCAATGGAGGAAAATGATTCCCCCATATATGCAAGAGAAAAATATTCTCTGAATGACAAAATAAATGCATAAGTAGTCAAACAATAGATCCATCAAAGGAAAAAGATTCCTTTCTTCAATCTTCAATCCAATATCCTTAAAGGAAGGATATATATTGCTAAGGTACCCTGCAAAATAAACAAAAATACCCTAAAGAAGGGCAAATCGGTTAAACAAATAATAACAATCTACTAGGATCCCATAAATCATTTTTATGGTCCCTAGTGTCAAATTAATCAAATAAGCAATAGTAGTCCACTTAGAATCCCATAAATCATTTTTATGGGTCCCCAGTGGAGTCGCCAATTTGTGAACCTCGGATTCCGCCCGAAAAGGATTCGGGCGAACGTTCACTTGTTGTCGGGAGTCGCCACTCAGTTTATTTTGTTCGAAGGAAAAAACTAAGAAAACCCTTATTTGACTCCAATTAATGCATCCAATGTAAAGGTTTCTAATCTGCGAACCCAAGGAGGATTCGGGGACTATGTCATGCATTTGATTAATTTGCCAATTTAGAAAAGAATCTAAAAGGAAAACAGAAAGGAAGAAGAACAGATTGTTAGTAAATTGTGGACTTGCTATTCGGGGTAAATCCCAAATATGCCTACATACTCTCGTTTTTATGAGAGATCAAAGCCCATGTAGTTCGGAAAAGCCTATTTAAAGGCGATGAAATTTATGCTTCATGCATGTGTGTGTATGCTTCATGCATTTTTCAGGCATTTTGCCAGAGTTGTGAGTTTTAGCACTTAGTGCAAAAATTGTATAATTTCGGGTACTTGGTACCAAAAGAGTTCGATTTAGGCTTCATGCCAAATTTTGATCTTAATTGTAATATTTAAATACTTCGTATTTAAAGAATGTAATTTAGGCTCCGTGCCAAAAGGTTGATTTTATTCACGGCTTGATGACGAAAGGTTGATTGATTAATCCATTAGGCCTCTAGATCTAAAAGGATTAGATCTTTGACCAAGAAGAAATTAAGAAGAAGATTAGAATGCTTATGATATGCTCGAATTGACCAAAGATGAATTATGATATTACCTTGATTAGAATTTTTCCACTTCTAAGTTCCAGATCTTGTTTCCTTACACTTTTG
Source organism: Garcia nutans (assembly GCA_947685225.1). Lineage (NCBI taxonomy): Eukaryota > Viridiplantae > Streptophyta > Magnoliopsida > Malpighiales > Euphorbiaceae > Garcia > Garcia nutans. The sequence goes on from CANTUV010000044.1 coordinate 28,528,069, forward strand.
AGTATGATTCTTGCTTTCTACAACACAATATTAGAAATTCTTAAGCATAAAAATTTCGTCAGCACCTGGGCGTAGGATGTCCAAAAGCTCCTTCTTCTGAAAATCTGAAGCCTATTTGTAGGCAAAAAACCGAACTGTACGGCGGCCGAGCCGCCGGTCACGGCGGTTGAGCCGCCAGGGATGGCGGCCGGGCCGCCGGCTCTGGCCCCAAAAAGAGTGCCCGACTCGCGCTACTGGTGTCAAAACTGATTTTTCTGTAGCCACGAGCCTCTGAAAAAAATTCCGGGACCATATCCGTGATCCTCACGCCGTCCCGGACATTTCAAGTACCATATTGATATATTTCCGGTGAACTTTACCGTGGACCTTCGGTCCGTTCGTCAGCAGTCTGAAAAAATCGGCTTTCCGAGCCTCAAAATTCAAGTGTTCACATGGAGCTTTTTCCTTCACTTATATGCAATCATGACACCTTCACAGATTGCTTCATCACCCTCATCAACCAATTAACAAAACTCATATCCCCATAGCAAAATAAAAATAAATTATCTACAAAGCACAAATGATTTATTGCCAACCTCTTACAACCCTAGTGAAATTGGAACTCTCTATGAATGTTAAAACTTAAACTTCTAGACAAATACTCTATGCCAAGCACAAATAACAGAGGAGACATATGGTCTCCCTATCTTAAACCCTTTTTGCAGCAAAAAAAAAACCCTCCAATGACCCATTCACAATTACTGAATAATGTGGAGTTCTAACACACTCCATTATCTAATTAATAACATTCAGAGGAAACTGTAATCCAGAAGCATTTCTTCTATAAAATCCCACTCTATTGAATCATAAGTTTTCCTAAGATCAACTTTAATTGTACATTTAGGAATACCTCTCTCCTTATAATAATTCCACACTAATTCATGGGCTAGCATCACATTATCTGCAATTTTCCTACTTGGAACAAAAGTTGATTGAGCAGGATTAATAATTCTACTCATCAACTCACTCATTCTCTTAGTTGAAAATTAATTTATAATAAATTAAATAATATATAAATATAAGATAATTATATTTTCTTATAAAAATTAAAATAATTCAAAATTAAATTATTACAGTTCTCTATTACAACAATGCACAATTGGCCAATTCCACAATTTGACATTTGAAATGTCTTTCTTCACGGATATTTAGAGAGCAAAAAATAAAACTTTTGTGACAAAAAGAGAAATTTCATAATTAAGTTTGATTACAGTCATCTAGTTAGAAATTTATCAATATATCATATTGATAAATTTTTATAATAAAATATGTCTTAAAAAATAATAGTGTCTTAAAATGTGTTTACGCTGTATTTTATATGTTTTATTCATATTTTTTATGTCCAAAAATAAAAAAATTCATAAAAGTAATAAAATATATACAGAGCCGTGTCGAATATGTATCAACCGCGTGTCCATATTGGAAATAGACACAAAGACTTTACTTTGATAGACTAAGTGGTACATAGATTATCATCGTTCAATTTTATTTATGTATTTATTTATTTATTTTAGTGTTCTAAAGACCCTTTGGCAAGGGCGACGTTACGTTGAAAAAAATTATTTATTATTTTTTAAAAAAAATTTTAAATTGTCCCCCTCTTTTTTTTTTAATTTTTACAAGAAGTAAAAAAAATACAGTAAATTATTTATTTTATATGTAATAGTTCTCTTTTAAAATATTAATAATATACAAATGCAAAAAAAAATAAAGAAAGGGATAAATTTTTCAACTAAATTAATTTGAACACATTTAATAAATTAAATAACTCATTTATTTTAATTATTTTTTAAGAAATTATATTCTTTATTTAATTTTTTTCTCTTTATTTTATTTTTATTATGAAAAATCTTATAAATTTAAAATTTTGTACACATATATATATTAATATTTTTTTATTAATTATTTTTTAATAATAAAAATATATTATTAATAAATTTATAAATTTATAAAATACTGTTAAATAAAATGAAAAAAATAATTACGGGAAAGCTAAAATTTGCAAAAAAAAATTTTATCCCCTTTTATTTCAAAGTCTGACTTCACCCTGTCCTTTGAATATAAAAAGACAAAAAAAAATTGACTTCTTTTTCCTTCACACAAACATACTTATCAGTTGCTAATGCTACTGAAACACGTGCCTAAATATAAAATATAAATCTCTACTATAATTTAATTTTCGACACTTTAATTTAACTAGGCTCTAAAATATGAAATTTGATATTTTTATATACAAATTCATTTACATGAAATAGATAAAAACCCGCTCGATGCTGTAATTTTTTTTTATTTTTTTAAATATTATAATAATTTTAAATAAATAATTACTCATCCGCAGTTATAAACTTAATAAATAAAATTAATAAATATATGATAAATTTAAAATAAATAATATCTTTATCAAATTAAAAAATATAAAGATACTTGTAACTCCATAATATTATTATATTAGTTCATATATAAAATTATTTGTCAAGTCAAATGCACAAACATTATTAATAATAAATAAATAAATTATATTAAAAATCAAAATTATAACATAAATAGTCAAAAATAGCAACCTAGCAAATTTAACTTGAATTTAATATATATATTTTAATTTAGTTTAAAAAATTTGGACACCTGGTAATATGAGAACATACACTTAATAAAAAACTATATTACTAAGTATTTATTTATGTAGTATAATAATATATAGATTGTACACAACAAACACTTGTATATTATATTTTTTTGTGAAATAAATATTAATTTTAATTAAATATCATAAACCAATTTAAATAAAAAAATACATTTAAACAAATTCATTCAATTAAAAAATAGATTTAAAGTAATCTTGAAATAAATTCAAATAAATTTATTTAAAATAGAAAACAAATATATTTTATATTAACATCTAACTTAATCATTTTCTCAATTTGACAATTAAGATTAAAATGGGAGCAAAGAAATTTTTAATCAAGATTTTTTTTTCTTGATTAAATGGCCGCTAAAACAATTTTTCAGAAATAATTAATAGTTTCAAATTAATTTATTAATGTAAAATCCAAGAGCTCATTTTACAATAGAAAGATATATATTTTTTAAAATGGTCTTTATGTTAATTTTAATTTTTAAAATCTACTTAAAAATAAAAATATTAATAATATTTTTAATTAAACGTAATAGTTTTACTATTATTAAGGGATTATTTATTTCAAAATTTTATTATTATTAAGGGATTATTTATTTCAAAAATGAAGTTATATATCAAATAAAATAAAAAATGAAAGATTTAATTGCATATTTTATTAAGTACATAGGTTTTAACATATATTTGTAACATTTCTCTTTATATATACGCATATATGGAAATATAAAAATAGATTTTAGAAAAGATTTCTTTAAAAAATACCCTAAAAATTAATTTATTTTTAAAAAATTCACTTTTCTTTTTTTTTTCTTTAAAAGATATTCATTTTCAACTTTTAATTTAAAAAATAATGCACTTTCAGAATATACATTTAATATACCAAAAATAAAATATAATTTTCTCATTTTAAAATGCTCACAAACATGTGTTAAATTGCTATATAAATTTAATAGTTGATTATCTATATATTACATAAAATTAAGAATTAAAACTTTGTAATTTTACTCCTTTTAAAAATTTCAATGAATTGAAATATATATATATATATATATATTCTATATGTGTCAATTTCAAGCTACTATGCATAGTATAATTATGATAACAATTAAAAATTGCTATGTATTAAATATAGAATAGTTAAAATTTTCATTTTCTAACAGGAAACTCCTTATTCTATAAGAGTTTCATACAAAATAAATATAGATAATTTTAACTTATATTTCAAAAAGAATTTTTTTAAAATAACAATTCATACTGTCACGACCCGACCCGAGGGCCACGACCGGCATGCAGCCAAACCGAAGTCCTACCACATAAGCCTTAGAAACATTCATAACAGTCTAAGTGCAAAACAGTTCAATACTTATATAATCCTCAATCCTAGTTCAAATGCAAACCATCAATATAATCAAATCTCAATAAAATCATTCGGAAAATCTAATGCAGACAAGTTCTACTTATTACACAAAAAGGGATTCGGATTCAATCCGCCCAAAAGTTCAATATCCGGAAATCTCTAAGCAAAAGGACCGATAAACACAAACGGAAAACCTGATCGACTTCGCCAAAGAAGAGAAAGAAGATAGACGAAGACAATCACTGTAAACCTGCAAGACAATCTGTAAGGGTGTGAGCGCTTTATATAGACGCCCAGTAAGCCTATGAGAGGCAGAGAAACATCTAACAGTTATATAAGCAGTACATATAATACATTCACAAATTAAGCAATCAAGATGGTGTGTCGGGGTCACCAATCAGTAAACAGTACAGTATAATATCAGTCACATCCGCCCTTATAACTCCTCAGTACAGTACAGTAATCAGTAATTAGGCATGTAGCCTCAGTAAACAGTATAGACATTAAGCCTCAGTAGCAGTATAGGCATTAAGCCTCAGTAACCTCCTTCCCCTTCATGACACACCATCACACAGCACAAGTAATATCAAATTCAATATTCTCACATAAATACAATCACATGCAAGTTTCTCTGTCTCCTAAAGCATGCGAGGCTGAGTTCGAAAGAATAGTCTAGTGAATATATAGAAAGGATAATATATTATAAGAAGGGTTTATATATATATATATATATAAGTTGTTAGCAAGTAGCACAACACAAACAGTTCAAATACACCCATAGAACTTACCTGGTCTAACAGTCAGCTAAGCAATCCGCCACCCTAAGTCTGAGGTGCTGCTGGACCACCGCCTAACCATTAACCATCAATTAACAACCACCCTTACAAATGTATGCAAGTGTAAATGGGAATGCATGATGTGAATGCACGCAATTCAATAGTTTCCACAACAAGGTTAAACCTTTTGTCAACCAATCATAACTTAACCATCATAATACCACACCTTTAAACTTGCTTTCTAGAATATAAAACATCATTAAAAAGTCCTTACAATTTAAATTTATCAAATACCTTACTTAAATAATCAATATTCACCAAATACAATTTTACCGATAAACTTAAATAACGAGTGTCAACTTGTAAAATTCAAAACAATTAACCAGTATATGCAAAATTTATAATTCTCAACCAGAAGTTAATTTGATATCTGAAAAGCATCCTACCAAAATTTCATAATTTTTCGAGACTTAGAAGTCTCTCAACCAATTTTTATTCATAACAGTATACAGCTCACAAGGTATACTGACAGCAGTAGAAAGATCTAATTATTTCAAAAATAGAACAATAGAAACATAACCCAACATATTTTTCTTGTAAATTAGACTTCCAGAACTTCAACATATATGAAAATCAAATCTAAAACATTTTTACACATTTTAATATGAATTTCGAAAGTTACAGATGATGCAATCGCATCTACAGTACAGTTCGTCAGACAACAGTAGCAAACTTGAATTTTTCCAGAAATATACGATACTCCAAAATCCCAACAATTATTTTTCTCATAAACTAGACTCAATTTCAAGCCACATATCCAAATTTTAGATTTTTATCATGTTCCAATATTTAATTAAAAATCGAGCAACATACAGCACTAACATCAAACTTCAGCAGAGAATTAAATCATCCAAAAACTCAAAGAAAACAATTAATTCGAAAACCCTAATACCCAAATCAATTCAATCAAACCCTAATTCAATACATTCATCAAATTTTAGAACCCAACACACTAGCCCAATCAATTAATTCAATAACCAAAATCCCTCAAAACAATAAAAACCCCAAAACCTAACCTATTTTGTAAAAATCAATTTAATTAAATAATCATTCGAATTTAGCCAAATTAATTAAGAAAAATACCAACTCAATATGATATGAACATGTTCTAGTTAGATGGGAGTCAAATCAAAGCAAAAGGGATCGAGAAAAACCTCAAAAACACCCAAAAATTCGAAAATTATGGCTGCTGGACAGGACCCAAAATGACAGGGACGAGCCAGCCCGCAGCACGCCAAACGACGGCCTCCTCACGCCGAACGACACTCCCTCTGGCACGCGCACGGCTCAAAACGACCAGCCTCTGATTTTCTGCCCCCAAAACCTAATTTCTCCCCCTTTTTTCAAAACACCCGAAAATAGAAGACCAAAAACCTTACCCCCATCTGACTTTAGGCCTATTTATAGGAAAACAACTCTTCAAAATTATACTTTTACCCCAATCTAATTTATTTTAATTAAAAAACACCCTAAAACTATTTATTTTCATAAAAAATTACCCAAAACCATAAAATTCACAAAATCAACTCAAATTTATTTTTAACTTCAAACTTTAACCCAAAATAATTTATAAATATATTTTACGCATAATAATATCCGAAAATACCGAAAACGACAAAAAATCTAAAAATGACGAAAATACCCTCGGCACCCAAAAATACAATATTATACTCAAAACGACCGTCTCGTCGTCCTAAGTATCAAAAAGACATTCAAACCATCAAATTATGTTCAAACAACATATGATGGCATAAAATGACTATTTTGCCCCTAGACTTAAAATCATTCAAAAACCAAGGGTTTTACAATCTAACCCCCTTAAAGTAATTGCGTCCACGCAATTGAATCCAACATAATCATTATCCATCAAAAACTGTCATTACAATAGTTATACACAAATCCAGATGGTATCGTCTACTTAGTATGTGTCGTTATGGTTGATCAGGCTATAACCACAAGATACCAAGCACTAATGACAATTCCAGGTTTGATCCATTTAGAGTTCATTAAATAAAAACCAATTATCAGATAACCAAAACAAAATCAATGAATAGCGCTTAGCGCTCAACCCAGTCAATATCAGTGCCAATCAATCGAGTATAACATTATCTCTATTCATTTTTCCAATCTATAACAATATTAATATACTGTACCTCTGTAACCAAAAACAGAAATATTCTGTAACTCAACATCATTACACATACACCTTTTCAATAAGATCCATTGCATACAATTGTCAATCATCAGCCACAAACAATATCATGCGATGTATGAGTATGATGTTATGCTGGTATGCAAGTGCTCTAACACTAAAACTGAAGAATATTACAGTCTAACTCCCTTATAACGATTTCGACCTCGAAATCTAAAACATACCTGAAGACTCAAACAGATGGGGATATTTAGCTTTCATAAGCTCTTTGGCTTCCCAGGTGCATTCTTTAACAGAATGATTGCGCCAAAGGACTTTCACAGAAGCTACATCCTTAGAACGCAACCACTTGACCTGACGGTCCAGAATAGCCATTGGCTGCTCCTCATAAGAACAATCATCACTAATCTCTACAGTGTCCGGAGCTAGCACATGATCAAGACTAGATACATACTTTCTCAACATCGAGATATGAAATGTCGGATGCACAGAAGCCATCTGAGGTGGTAAATCAAGCTTATAAGCAACATCACCAATCCTCTCCAGAATTTCAAATGGACCAACTGTTACGCTCAAATTAACTCTACCACTAAGCGTCACTCGCAAGTATACGAGGTAGCTGTAGCAAAGGTGATCGCCCCAAGGTCATTCTCTCAAGGAAACTAAAGTGGTTAATTGCTTATCAGATTATGTTTAACAAGTAATAAAGAGATTTAAATTTCAATATAATGAAGAAGATTGATTTAAGTTGAAAACAAATAAAAATAACTAATAACTTATGTTTTGATTCACTTGATAAAAAGAGTCTAGGGTTTGCACTTCTTTACTACTCATATGTATGAACGGTTATTCCACTTAAACCAATTTAATTTCTAAGATTAAATCTCAAACAACTTAATTAATTGAGTCAAGGAAGTAAGCTCTCGCATTCAAACCTCTTACAACTAATCTTGTTATAATTGAAACAATCTTTTTAATAGGTTATATCTCTAATTCACCTAAGTCCTTAATTGAATTGTTCCAGCATTAGATTTCATCTCTCAATCCATCATCTAATACCTAATTCACACAATTGGTGGCCAATCAATTATATGTAACAATTTTTATTCAATAAAGGCTAAAGAAATCATTAGTTAAGATAATAACCAATTCATAGAATTCATAGCAATTCCATACAAACCCTAGACTAGATTAAATTAGTTCATGATGTAATCAAGCATACTCATCTCATTAATAATCAAAGAAATCAATTTAGACATGATAATGTTCATAAACACAATTTCAATGAAACTAAAGAGACAAAGTTTAAGAATAAAACCAAGTTACAACTCCTTGAAGCTTTTGATGAATCTCTTGATCGAATCTTTCAAGAAGGATGAAACAATGGCATGAACAATCTAATCTAAACTAGTTTTTAATCCAAAATAAAATCAAAATCCAAGAAAACAATTGTTTAAAACCCTCAAAACTCTCTCAGACGGCTAAACCTTGTTCTCAAAAATCGTCTCCCTTCAACCCTAGCTTTTTATTTTCCTTTTATATGAATCGTACGCGTTAAAAATCCGATGCGGGCTTGGAACATGAGGGACACGGCCAAGTCAGAAGTGACTTGGCCGTGTGAGTGTCTTTTGGAGGGACACGGCCACAAGACACGGCCGTGTCCCTTGCCAGTGTCCGCCTCTGCTTGCCTCTCTTCTTTCTGTTCTTTGTTGAGTGACACGGCCAAGTCAAGCTTGACTTGGCCGTGTTTGAGCTTGTTGGAGGGACACGGCCACAAGACACGGCCGTGTCCCTTGCCAGTGTCTTCTACTGCTTCTTTTGGTCTTCTCTTCTTCTTTGCTGAGTGACACGGCCAAGTGGAGCTTGACTTGGCCGTGTGAGTGAATTGGGAGGGACACGGCCACAAGACACGGCCGTGTCCCTTGCCAGTGTTTGCTTCTGTGTCTTGAACTTCCTTTTAGCTTGATATGGGACACGGCCAGTGACTTGGCCGTGTCCTATGCCCGTGTCAGCTACTGTCTCTTTTTGTCTTCAATTCATTTCCTTGCCTGTTTAACCTAACACACAACTTACAAACAAAAACTTAAACAAGACATAAATAAACATCAATAATCAAAACATAAAACTTACCTAAAATTAGATCAAACACGACCTAAATACTAAAACAAACTAAAATTACACAATTAAAGAAAACACTAAACAAATCAATAAAAACTAACAAAAGACCTAAATAAAACAATAATTAACACAATAAAAAAGACACAAACTATAACAAAAACTAATAAAACAACTACCCCACACTTAAAACTTTGCTTGTCCTCAAGCAAATTCACATGGCACAAATTAAAAACTCAAACAACCTTAACTATAATTCCAGTACATAGATGAAATACTTTAAGACATCAGACATAAATAATTGCAATTTCCTTCAATCAAAATTTTCTTAACTCATTCATTGATCCAGACATACAAATCTTATCTCTCATCTAAGTGTTTCACTCGATTTTAAAGGTTAATCACTCAAACCACTCATGACTGCATACTACAATAAACTTGCTTAATTATCCAATCTCTCTCACTGATTTTCTCAAGAATAATCCGAAGGTCTTTCATTTGGATGTAATGGGGCTAAGGTAAAGGTGTGAGAAAAGGAATTTAGGCTGGAGCATCAAGAAATGGAGTATCTAAATTAGACACTACTCTTGCTAAGAAACTCATAACTCCTTCAAATAGCATACTCACCAACCCTTGATACCTCACATACTTGCATACTCAAAGAAAAATACATGAGTCGACATTCCTCTTTTGATGACCAATGCTAGAACATATTTGACTTTTGTATATATATATCTCTTTTTATTTAATTTATTTTCTTTTTTTTATCATTTTTTTTGTTTTTTAATATATATATACAAAATATAAATTTGCATAGAACATCTAGCTTAAAATGTAGAAGAAAGGAATAATCAACTCTTAATCCAACACAATGTGCAAAGTATGCATTTCAACCCCAACTAGCAATACCATATTTATTTTTTTTACTTACCCCACACTTGAAATAAACTACCCTATTGTCTAATCATACAACTCCATTCCTTAATGCATAGGTATGATGATAATAAGAACATGTTAAGTTGAGAATTATGTTAATCAAACAAGAAACGGTCAATGGCTCAACTTGGCTTACTAAGGAAATCAATATAAAGGGAAGTCTCTTTAAGCTAAAGGGGCTAACCTAATTTGCCTTCATCATTTTAAAACTTGAGATTAAATCATAATGTGAGTTCAATAAGTATGCAAAAGCAAACTCTAGAGATGCAACATCATGAAGGTGCACACTTAAGAAAAGAAAATTAATTGACAAAAATATCAAATTTTATGAGGCTCAAAGCTCACACAGGTGGGTTCACAAAGATTTACATGTCATGAATTGCAGAATGCGAAAATTAATCCCGAATGAATTCAAATGCTCATTGCTATGCTGATACCAAAGTCTCAACTATAATGCTAGAATCACAGAAAAGATCAATAAATTTTCAACAATTATACTATGCACAACAAACACAATAAACAAAACAACACGATAAGCACAACAAGAATTAAAGGAAAGCTTAAAGAGTACCCCACACTTAAAATTGACATTGTCCTCAATGGAAAATAAGAATAATAAATAAAAAGAGTTAAAGGACAACCTGTCTTCCATCGTACTTGGTGAGGCAAAATCCTAGCTTTCCATCACAAACACAAAAGTTTGATAACAAAAATACAATAAAATATCCAAACACAAAAGTTTTAACATGAAAAACAAAAACGAAAAATAAAACAAAAGTACACTAAATAAAATAAAATAAAGCAAGGAACACAAAGTCTAAGGAAAAGGCGGGCGGGAAGATGATGCAGCCGAGGGATGAAGACTCGGAATTTTGGCAAGGTTGCTGTTAATCTGATCCATCTGTTGCAACATCTCAATATGGTTTCGGTCCACCGTGCCTATCAGTCCATCTACCTTTCCCTCCAATCGATCTACCTTGCCCTCCAGGGCCTCAATCCTCAGAAGTACCTCTTGATGTTCCGAGACCGGAGCATCCTCATCTAAGTCAAGAGAATCTGAGTCGGACTCCTCTTCAACCCGGGCTCTCTTCTGCCTGTCTCCCTGTGCTTCAGGCTCAGCTGAAGGCATCACAAAAGTCCCCCTCCTACACACCACCATGTGCATCTTCGCCAATGTAGCTAAATCAAGAGAGTCATTACCCAATATTCTAGTCATACGAGTAGTACTCGGATCAAAATCCTCGACCAGGGCTACTGCTAGTGTGGTAACCAACCCTCCAACACAAATTGCCCCCTTTCTTCCGTTAGCCACAGAATCAAAAATATCGGCTAACCAATAGCCAGCACTGACAGCCATCTCATTCAAAACACTATCAAGGAAAAATAATTCATTCAGCGCAACCACACCCGGGCTTTCCTTCCGGGCAAAGAATCCGCAGGCCATAAACCGATGCAAATATCTTATAGCAGGCTTTCTCAATCTAGATGCTTTGGCCGATTTGGCCACATAAGTACCAGAGTCCAAGGCTCCCCAAGCAAACTGTTGCCTAAATTCTTTGGGTAATGACCGTTCCCCATGCTGATGAAAACCATAAATAGCATTTAACTCATCAATATTAAGCACAAATGATTTTCCCAACAACTTAAACATCAATTTCCTGCAAATTTTCTTATCACCCCTTTCCACCTTAAGGGATGTCAAAAATTCCAAAGTGAGCTCCTCAAACTGCAACGGTCTTAAGGTGACAAAAGTCTCCCACCCAAGGTATTGCACATATTTATAGAAATCAGTCCTAATTTGCAAAGCATCAAGCGATTCATCATTTACATACCTTGTCGGGTAAAAACCCCTAGCCAAAAGACTTTCTCTTTTCGAAGGTACAGCGGATGAAGAAGAAGAAGCTCCTCCGGTGATAGGCCTCTTCACCTTGTGGTGTGAAACAGTCTTTGTTCTCGGCATCCTTAAAAATCTGAAAATTCAACCCAAAACTGAATTAAAGCACAAGTATATGAGTAAAGATGGAGTTTTAAGTGAATATGTCAAGGTTTGTTGAAGAAATCGGATGCGTTAAGGAAAGAATTGGAAAATTGCAATCAAACAATGGCTATGGCGATAAGAGAGAGCGAGAGAGAGAGAGAAAGAGAGAGCGAGAGAGAGAGAGAAAGAGAGAGAGAGAGAGCGAGAGAGAAAGAGAGAGAGAGAGCGAGAGAGGGACAAAGAAAAGAGATTAGGGATTAAAAATGAAATCTGTGCAAAAATCGTGACTTTTAAAGTTAAAAAATGATGGACACGGCCGTGTTTATGGGAACTTGGCCGTGTCTGGTGTGTGAAATTGGAGAGACACGGCCAAGTGCAAGCTAACACGGCCGTGGCTGAAGCAAAATGGGGGACACGGCCAAGTGACACAGCCGTGTCCCATAGGTGTGTCCCAATCTGTACAAAAGTTTCAAAATCGAATTTGGATGACCAGTGTGTGACACGGCCTAGGGACACGGCCATGTCCTTTGGCCATGTCACCTACTGCCTGTTACTCACTTTTAACACATTTCTTTTTTTTTTAAACGATTTTTGCAAACCTTATTCTGTGAACACCCTGAAACACAAAGTAAAGAAAAACCGATCAAAGCACAGTCCATTTATTTAAACCGAACATAAAATTAATACTTGCCAAATTAAAAATTACAACTACGAAAAATAAATGAAAACCAATGGGTTGCCTCCCATTTAGCGCTTCTTTAATGTCATAAAGCTGGACATCATGCAAGGCCTAGGGATCATGAATCAAAGTGCTGTCAATGACCCTCACTTCCTGAAATCCTTCATTGTATGGCTTAACTCTCTGTCCATTCACTTTGAAAGTCTCACCTGTTCTAGAGTTAAGTAATTCAATTGCACCAGAAGGATATACCTGAGTTATCTCGAAAGGACCACTCCATCGAGACTTGAGTTTACCTGGAAAAAGACGGAGTCGTGAGTTAAAAAGTAAAACCTTCATACCTGGACTCAATGTCTTTCGCACTATAATTTTATCATGAAGTGCTTTAGTGCGATCCTTGTAAATTCTCGAGCTCTCATAAGCCTCATTCCGCAACTCATCTAACTCTGAAATTTGTAGAAATCTTTCTCTCTTCGCTTTGTCCAAGTCCAAATTCAGAGTCTTTATTGCCCAATATGCTCTGTGCTCCAACTCCACTGGTAAGTGACAAGCTTTTCCAAACACCAGTCGATATGGACTCATACCTAGAGGAGTTTTGAAAGCAGTCCGATATGCCCATAGTGCATCGTGCAATCTGCTTGCCCAATCCTTCCTGGATGTGTTGACTGTTTTCTCCAAAATTCCTTTTAGCTGCTTGTTTGATGTTTCCACTTGTCCAGAAGTCTGTGGATGGTATGGGGTTGACACCTTATGCTTCACGCCAGATTTGTGCATTAACTTCTCAAAAAGCCTGTTGCAAAAATGGCTCCCCCCATCACTGACTATCACCCTTGGTGTGCCAAACCTGCTAAGAATGTTTTCCTTCACAAATTTAACAACAATATTAGCATCATTAGTACGGGTGGGGATTGCCTCCACCCATTTGGAAACATAATCAACAGCAACTAAAATGTATTCATAACCAAAGGATTTGGGGAAAGGACCCATGAAGTCTATTCCCCACACATCAAACAGTTCAACAACCATAAATGACTGAAGGGGCATTTCATTCCTTCTTCCAATGTTACCTACTCTCTGACAACGATCACATTGCTTACAGTAGTCTTGAGCATCTTTAAATAAAGTAGGCCAGTAAAAACCACTTTGAAGCACCTTTTCTGCAGTCTTTCTTCCTCCAAAATGACCCCCACAGTGAAGGTCATGACAAAATTGAAGAACACTCAGTTGTTCTTCCTCAGAAACACACCTGCGAACTATCTCATCCTTGCAAATCCGGAATAGATAAGGTTCATCCCAAAAATAAAACTTACTCAAGTGTAGAAACCTTTTCTTTTCCTGAAAAGACATGTTAGATCGCAAAATTCCACAAGCAAGATAGTTAGCAATATCTGCAAACCAAGGTGCATTAATTACCACAAACAAATGCTCATCAGGAAATGCTTCTAAATTTTTATGAATGCTATCAGATGTAAGATTTTCATTAAAGTAAGGTAATCTGGATAAATGATCAGCAACAACATTCTCACTACCCTTAGTATCCCTGATCTGGAAATCAAACTCTTGCAATAACAACACCCATCTAATTAAGCGCGGTTTAGCATGCTGTTTTGTTAAAAGATATTTAAGAGCTGCATGGTCAGAATGAACAATAATTTTTGACCCTATTAAGTATGCTCTAAATTTGTCTAAAGCAAAAACAACAGCTAACATTTCCTTCTCTGTTGTGGTGTAGTTCATTTGTGCACTATTCAGGGTTAAACTAGCATAATAAATTACCCTCAAGTATTTGTCAACCCTTTGCCCAAGAACAGCTCCTACTGCATGGTTAGAAGCATCACACATGATTTCAAAAGGTAAAGACCAGACAGGAGCTACAATTACAGGTGCACTAGTCAATTTTTCCTTAAGGGAATTAAAAGCTTGCATGCATTGTGCTGTAAATTCAAATGGAACATCTTTCCCCAATAAATGGCACAATGGTTGGCTTATTTTGGAAAAATCCTTAATAAACCTCCTGTAAAATCCTGCATGCCCTAGAAAACTTCTTATTCCCTTAACAGAGGTAGGAGGGGGTAACTTAGCAATCAATTCAATTTTAGCCTTATCCACCTCAATTCCTTTACTCGACACCACATGACCTAAGACAATGCCCTGAGTAACCATAAAATGACTCTTTTCCCAACTTAAAGTGAGGTTACATTCAATGCATCTCTCAAGCACACGAACAAGTTTATCAAGGCAATTATCAAAAGAATTACCAAAAACAGAAAAATCATCCATAAATACCTCAATAAAATCGTCGATCATATCTGAGAAGACAGACATCATGCATCTCTGAAAAGTTGCAGGTGCATTGCACAAGCCAAAGGGCATACGTCGAAATGCATAAGTCCCAAAAGGGCAAGTGAAGGTTGTCTTGGACTGATCCTCTGGAGCTATTGGCACCTGATAGTAACCTGAAAGGCCATCCAGAAAACAATAATGTGAGTGCCCAGAAAGTTTATCTAACATCTGATCAATAAAAGGAAGAGGGAAATGATCTTTCTTTGTAGCATTGTTCAACTTCCTATAATCGATGCACATTCTCCATCCAGTAGTAGTCCTAGTAGGAACCAACTCATTCTTCTCATTTTTCACCACAGTGAGTCCAGATTTCTTAGGAACTACATGTACAGGGCTCACCCACTCACTGTTAGCAATTGGATAAATCACTCCTTCATCCAGCAATTTGAGCACTTCCTTCTTAACCAATTCACTCATATTTGGGTTAAGTCTCCTTTGGGTTTCCCTCACAGGTTTAGCTCCCTCTTCTAAAGTGATTCTATGCATGCACATGGAAGGGCTAATACCCTTGATGTCACTCAATCCCCATCCTATTGCTCTCTTCAATCTTTTAAGCTCACTCACTAACCTCATCTCCTCCCCTTCACTAAGTTCACTAGATATTATCACAGGTAAAGTGTTGTGATCTCCTAAAAACACATATTTCAGGTTCTTAGGTAACTCTTTCAGCTCTAACTCTAGTGAGGGGTTCTTCTCTTCTTTTCCAATGGGGGAAGGTTCGAAAATTGGGTCCTCCTTAAGCTCCTCTATTTCAGCATCCTCTAAAGTCTCAAGACAACTGGCTATTTCTGTATCAAAAATTTCCAAATCACTATCCAAAGTCAATGCCGGCTCCAATTTATCAGAGGTACCTGTCTGCAAGAAAACATCTGAAACAACTGCATCAACACAATCAATGAAAGAACAATCCTCATATAAAGCAGTTGTAGGAATAGGAGAAGTATTAAAAATAGAAAATTCCACAGTTTGTCCCAAAACAGTCATTGATAATTTTCCATTCTTAACATCTATCAAAGTGTTGGTAGTTGCCATAAAAGGCCTACCCAGCAGAATGGTGTGTGCAGATGGTGAAGAATTACTTACTTCCATGTCAAGAACAATGAAATCAACAGGAACTATTAAACCACCAACTTTAACTAACACATCTTCTATAACCCCTTTCGGGAATCTAAGAGATCTATCAGCTAATTGCAATACCATTTTTGTGGTTTTAAGTTCCCCTAATTCCAAGTCAAGATAAACAGAATAAGGCATTAAATTCACACTAGCCCCTAAATCACACATGCCCTCAGTACTTTTTCCATTCCCCATAGCAATTTGAATAATAAAGCTTCCAGGATCCTTTAGCTTAGGAGGTAGTTTATGCTGCAAAACAGCACTAGCTATCTCAGAAACTATCACCTTTTCATTCGGCTCAAACCTTTTTTTCTTGGTATTCAATTCTTTGAAGAACTTAGCATAAGCCGGCATGTTCTTAATTGCTTCAAGTAATGGTAAGTTGATACTTACCTTAGATAGCATGTTGAAGATATCTGAAAACTGCTTATCTTTTTTATCATCCTTCAACCTGCTAGGGAATGGTATAGGTGGCCTGTATGGATTGCTTGCCCTGTGCAAATCTGATGTAGGGGTCTTCTCCAGTGATCTTTCATCAGCACCTTTGTTCTCTAATTCTCCTTCCTTTCTCTTCTCTTGCCCACCTGCATTCACAGAATTATTTTCAACATTGTTATTAATTACCTTGCCACTCCTAAGAACAGTCACTGCTTGTGCCTGCTCAGGTTGACTTGGAAACTTCTCCTTTTGTTGAATCTGCATTTGTTGTGCAAGTTGCCCCACTTGGGTCTCCACCTTCTTAAAAGATGCTTCTAAGGAATCCAGTCTCTTGTTGTTCATCTCTTGGTTTTGAGAACTGACTTTGATGAAAGCTTGTAAACTGTCCTCCAAACTCTCTCTTTTAGGCTGACCCTGATTTTGATTTGAGGATTGGCCCTGCTGCTGGTTCTGTCTCTGGAGCAAATGGAAAGGCTGTTGAGCATTATTTGTTGTCCAGGAAAAATTGGGGTGACTCCTCCAACCAGGATTGTAAGTGTTGGAGTAAGGATCATTCCTAGCTCTTGGTTGAAATCCCCCCATAGCATTAACTTGCTCAGCTTCATTCCCAAAAGTCTCATGTGCAGAGGGACATATATTTGCTCCATGCCCAAATGTCCCACAGATTCCACACACTTCTTGAGTAGATGAAGAAATATTGTTCTTCATGTTTAGCATCTGAACCTGCCTTGTCAACTCAGCTATTTGACTAACCATTTCAGTATTGGCTTCTAGTTGATTTACCCCCTTGCTTCTTCCCCTTACACTCTTTTGTTGAGAATTAGCTCCCAACATCTCAAAGATCTCATAAGTCTCATCAGCTGTCTTTTCTCCCATGGCTCCCCCAGCTGCATTATCAACAGTGTTCTGAAATTGCTGGGTGAGACCATCATAGAAAAACTGATTAAGGAGTTGAAGTGGGTAGTGATGATGTGGACACTGGATCAATAACATCTTGAATCTGTCCCAAGCCTCATGAAATGGCTCTCCTTCAAACTGAGAGAATGTGGCAATCTTCCCTCTCAACTCAGCTGTCTTTTGGTGCGAATAGAACTTGCCCATGAACTTATTGTAAACTTGCTCCCAAGTTGTCAGTGAATTTTCAGGCAACATCATGAGCCAGCTCTTTGCCCTATCCTTCAAAGTATAAGGGAAACATCTCATCCTCAACTGATCCTCTGTTAATCCTCCCAATGGAAAAGTGTTGAGGGTGGAGTAGAAATCCCTAATAAAATTCAAAGGATCTTCATTTGGAACTCCATAGAATGAGGGCAGCATATTGTAATGGATGTTCTTCAATTCATAGTTTCTTGCTGCATCTGTCAGTCTTATGCAAGAAGTGGAAGTTCCAATGACAGGTCTTGCAAAATCTCTCATGGTTCTTTGTCTTTCTTCAGCCATTTTAACAGATTTTTCAGATTCTAACTCAAAATCCGAAATGTCTTCCTCTGAAGTATCAAATCCTGTGAAAAGCTCAAACTCCTCTCTGCTCCTTTTTAATCTCTGAATTTCTGGAATGAATGGATGCAGTTCTCCTTCAAGTGATATCCTGCCTTGCATAAACAAAAATTTCTAGAAAAAGAAATATCAAAAGCAAAAGACAAAATTAAATAAAATGAAAACAATGAAAATAATCTGAAATGTAAATTTTTTTTTTAAATAAACAATTACGCCAATTAGCTTCCTCGGCAACGGCGCCAAAAACTTGTTACGCTCAAATTAACTCTACCACTAAGCGTCACTCGCAAGTATACGAGGTAGCTGTAGCAAAGGTGATCGCCCCAAGGTCGTTCTCTCAAGGAAACTAAAGTGGTTAATTGCTTATCAGATTATGTTTAACAAGTAATAAAGAGATTTAAATTTCAATATAATGAAGAAGATTGATTTAAGTTGAAAACAAATAAAAATAACTAATAACTTATGTTTTGATTCACTTGATAAAAAGAGTCTAGGGTTTGCACTTCTTTACTACTCATATGTATGAACGGTTATTCCACTTAAACCAATTTAATTTCTAAGATTAAATCTCAAACAACTTAATTAATTGAGTCAAGGAAGTAAGCTCTTGCATTCAAACCTCTTACAACTAATCTTGTTATAATTGAAACAATCTTTTTAATAGGTTATATCTCTAATTCACCTAAGTCCTTAATTGAATTGTTCCAGCATTAGATTTCATCTCTCAATCCATCATCTAATACCTAATTCACACAATTGGTGGCCAATCAATTATATGTAACAATTTTTATTCAATAAAGGCTAAAGAAATCATTAGTTAAGATAATAACCAATTCATACAATTCATAGCAATTCCATACAAACCCTAGACTAGATTAAATTAGTTCATGATGTAATCAAGCATACTCATCTCATTAATAATCAAAGAAATCAATTTAGACATGATAATGTTCATAAACACAATTTCAATGAAACTAAAGAGACAAAGTTTAAGAATAAAACCAAGTTACAACTCCTTGAAGCTTTTGATGAATCTCTTGATCGAATCTTTCAAGAAGGATGAAACAATGGCATGAACAATCTAATCTAAACTAGTTTTTAATCCAAAGTAAAATCAAAATCCAAGAAAACAATTGTTTAAAACCCTCAAAACTCTCTCAGACGGCTAAACCTTGTTCTCAAAAATCGTCTCCCTTCAACCCTAGCTTTTTATTTTCCTTTTATATGAATCGTACACGTTAAAAATCCGATGCGGGCTTGGAACATGAGGGACACGGCCAAGTCAGAAGTGACTTGGCCGTGTGAGTGTCTTTTAGAGGGACACGGCCACAAGACACGGCCGTATCCCTTGCCAGTGTCCGCCTCTGCTTGCCTCTCTTCTTTCTGTTCTTTGTTGAGTGACACGGCCAAGTCAAGCTTGACTTGGCCGTGTTTGAGCTTGTTGGAGGGACACGGCCACAAGACACGGCCATGTCCCTTGCCAGTGTCTTCTACTGCTTCTTTTGGTCTTCTCTTCTTCTTTGCTGAGTGACACGGCCAAGTGGAGCTTGACTTGGCCGTGTGAGTGAATTGGGAGGGACACGGCCACAAGACACGGCCGTGTCCCTTGCCAGTGTTTGCTTCTGTGTCTTGAACTTCCTTTTAGCTTGATATGGGACACAGCCAGTGACTTGGCCGTGTCCTATGCCCGTGTCAGCTACTGTCTCTTTTTGTCTTCAATTCATTTCCTTGCCTGTTTAACCTAACACACAACTTACAAACAAAAACTTAAACAAGACATAAATAAACATCAATAATCAAAACATAAAACTTACCTAAAATTAGATCAAACACGACCTAAATACTAAAACAAACTAAAATTACACAATTAAAGAAAACACTAAACAAATCAATAAAAACTAACAAAAGACCTAAATAAAACAATAATTAACACAATAAACAAGACACAAACTATAACAAAAACTAATAAAACACCAACATACCGTGGAGCTAATTTTCCCTTCTTACCAAACCTCATAACACCCTTGAAAGGTGAAACCTTCAGAAACACTCTATCCCCGACAACAAATTCCAGATTTCTTCTTTTCAAATCAGCATAGCTCTTTTGTCTACTAAAAGCAGTCCGAATACGGTCTTGAATCATTGGTACAACCTCCGCACTGTATTGCAAAAGTTCAGGACCCTCAATTCGACGCTCACCAACCTCCTCCCAATATAATGGAGTCCTACACCTTCTGCCATACAGAGCCTCAAATGGAGCCATACCAATACTAGCCTGATAACTGTTATTGTAGGCAAACTCTACCAAAGGAAGATGATCTACCCAACTACCACCAAAATCAAGAACACACAATCGCAGCATATCTTCCAAAGTCTGAATAGTCCTCTCCGACAAACCATCTGTCTGAGGATGAAAAGCAGTACTGAAATGAAGATTAGTTCCCAAACCTTTCTGAAGCTTCTGCCAAAATCTAGAAGTAAATTGTGGTCCTCTATCAGAAACTATAGAAACTGGGACCCCATGAAGACTCACAATCCTGTTGAGGTACAGTTTGGCATACTGCGACACTGTGTACTTAGTATTTACTGGAAGAAAATGAGCGGACTTAGTCAATCTGTCAACAATAACCCAGATCGAATCATGCCCACCAGGAGCTTTAGGCAAACCGACAACAAAATCCATATTGATTTTCTCCCATTTCCACTCAGGTAGTGGTAACTCCTTAAGCAATCCCGCAGGCTTATGATGCTCATACTTAACTTGCTGATAAGATAAGCATTGAGAAACAAACTGTGCAACATCATTCTTCATCCCTTTCCACCAGTACAACTGCTTCAAATCCCGATACATCTTGGTGGAACCTGGGTGAACTGTGTACTTAGAGAAATGTGCATCCTTAAGGATATCAGTCTTCAAATCATCTACCTTAGGAACACACACCCTAGTACCAAACTTCAAAATACCTTTATCATCTATAACAAACTCCTTGTTCTCACCGGCTAAGACTTTCTGTCGTAAAACTTCCAAATCCACATCCTTACTTTGCTCAGAAATAATCCTGTCAAGAAAATTTGGCTTCACAACCAAACTAGCAAGAAACACCCCTCTACCATTCACAACTTCCTTGTCAGACATATTAAATGTCCAACTCTCATCAAGCAATTGGTGAATCTCAGAAATCAAGGACCTCCTCGTCAAACAAATATGTGACAAACTCCCCATTGACTTGCGACTCAAAGCGTCTGCCACAACATTTGCTTTCCCAGGATGGTACTGAATATTATAATCATAATCTTCCAGAAACTCTATCCACCTCCTCTGCCTCAAGTTCAGATCCCTCTGCGAGTAAACATATTTGAGATTCTTATGGTCAGTAAAAATTTCACATGTAACACCATACAGATAATGCCTCCAGATCTTTAATGCAAACACAACAGCAGCCATCTCCAGATCATGCGTAGGATAATTAACTTCATGCTTTTTCAACTGTCTTGAAGCATAAGCAACCACCTTACCATGTTGCATCAACACACATCCCAAACCAATACCAGATGCATCACAGAAAACAGCATAGCCTTCATTGCCCTCCGGCAAAACAAGTACAGGTGCAGATGTCAACCTTTCTTTCAGAAAGTTAAAACTCTCCTCACAAGCATCATCCCAAACAAACTTAACACCCTTGCGAGTGAGTTTAGTCAAAGGTGCTGCAAGTCGAGAAAAATCTCTAACAAATCTTCTATAATAACCAGCCAAACCCAAGAAACTTCATATCTCTGTAACTGTCTTTGGTCTTGGCCAATCCATGACTGCCTCAATCTTCTTTGGATCAACCTGAACACCCTCAGAAGATATAACATGACCCAAGAACACAACTTTATCCAACCAGAATTCACATTTCGAGAACTTGGCATAAAGTTTATGTTCCCTCAGAGTTTGCAAAAGCTTCAAATGTTCCTCATGCTCTTCTTTAGTCATGGAATACACCAAAATATCATCAATGAACACCACAACAAACCGATCAAGATATGGACTAAACACCCTATTCATCAAGTCCATAAAAGTAGCAGGGGCGTTGGTAAGTCCAAAAGACATTACTAGAAATTCATAATGACCATACCTTGAGCGAAAAGCAGTTTTAGGTATGTCACTCTCTCGCACCCTTAACTGATGATAACCAGACCGAAGATCAACATTTGAGAAAAACTTCGCCCCTTGCAACTGATCAAACAAATCATCAATCATTGGTAATGGATATCTGTTCTTGACCATCACCTTGTTTAGCTGCCGATAATCAATACACAACCTCATGGAACCATCCTTCTTTCTCACGAAAAGAACCGGAGCTCCCCAAGGTGAAGTACTCAGTCAGATATACCCCTTCTGTAACAAATCATTCAGCTGCTCCCTCAACTCTTTAAGCTCTGCCGGTGCCATTCTATAAGGCAGCATAGAGATAGGATTTGTGCCGGGTACAAGATCAATAGAAACTCAATCTCCCTTTCAGGAGGTAACCCAGGAAAATCCTCAGAAAAACATCCACAAAATCTTGCACTATAGGGACGTCTTCTGGTTTAACTTTTTCTTTCATCACATCCCGAATAGATACAAGATAGGCGTCACAACCTTTACGCAACAACCTTCTAGCTCCTAAAGCAAAAATCATCTGACAAGGACCAATGGTCTTGGAACCATGTAATGTCACCGACTTACCTTCTTCATAATCAAATCGGACTATTTTAGCCCTACAGTCAACATTAGCTCCATGACAAGCTAACCAATCCATTCCCAAGATCACATCAAATTCCAACACAGATAGGACAATCAAATTTGCAGCTAAATATGCATCCTCAACTCTAATCATACAGTTACTATAAACATCCAACGTCTCTATCTCATCCCCCAGTGGTGTATGAACAAACAAAGGCTCAGCTAAAAGTTCATGTGATCTAGATAATCTAGATGCAAAGCTAGGTGATATGAATGAATGAGTAGCTCCAGGGTCAATAAGAACATGTGCATCAAATGAACATATAGAGAGTGTATCTTGCACCACATTATTATCAGCCCGAGCTTGCTGAGCATTAAGATTAAACACCCGAGCATAATTATGATTCTGATTCTGATTCTGGCCTTGGTTCTGATTCTGAGCATTGTTCTGACCTGCTGGCAAAGCGGGTACAGCATTCTGCTGCTGATTATTCAGGTGATAACCCTGATTCTGCTAACCTTGGTAGCCTCGATAACCTCCATTCTGTCGTCTGCCATTCTGATTACCTCGGCCTCCATTATAACCTCGACCACCATTACCTCTGCCATAACCATTGCCATTACCATTACCGTTGCCACGGTTGTTGTTACCCTGATTCCCTACTGGTCTCACATAATTCTGCTGCCCTCCTTGATTCTGACCACGCTGAGAATTAGGACAATTCTTCACCTGGTGATCCATCTGTCCACAACCTAAACATGCTCCCATCTATCTCCAGCAATCTCCTGGATGACGATTACCACAAAACCCACAAACAGGATTCCCCTGATTCTGATTCTGCGATTGGTAAGTCTGTTGTTGACCACCTCTATTATTACCTCTCTGATCTCTGTTCTGTCCTTAGTAGCCATGCGAATCATTAGGTCTACTTCTCTTCCTACTAACATCAGTAGTATCCTCAGTCCTGTCAGTCTTACCTCTGTTTTCCAAACCCAGAGCTGTGTTCCTAGCCAAATGCAACTCAGTGTAGTTATGGCTAGCAACAAAACCATAATACTTATTGTTCAGTCCCTCCACGAATCTGTGAGTCATCCGAGCCTCATCCTGAATCAAGTGTGTAGCATACTGTCGCAGATCCTGAAACTTCTCATAGTACTCAGCTATAGATCTATCCCCTTGCTTCAACCTCTCAAACTCTTGGCCTTTTTGCCACATAACATTCTCAGGTATGAAATTCTGCATGAACAAGTCCTTAAACTCATCCCAGACACGAACCCTATCTCTGATCTCATCATCGAACCACACCTTAGCTGACTTCTTTAACTGATGGCCTGCCAACTCTATAGATCTATCATCAGTACAGTTGAGAGCTAAACAAATCCGACGTACCTCATTGATGAAGTATACTGGATCCTCAGTAGCAGAGTTGGAGAATGTAGGTGGGTTCACTCTGATAAACTCATTTAACCTCACATACTGGGGTTCAACAGTAGGTGGCTGATCATTGGCTTGCCCAGCATTTTGATTCATATTTTGCACCAACTGAGCAATTCCATTAGCAAGAGTCTCCATAGATTTACCCATGGTCATCATAGTAGTCATAAACTGCTCCTGACCCACTGCAGCAGCCGGTGTAGCCTCAGGTACAGGATTATTCCCAGGAGTAGGTGGCTGAGGATCAGGCACAACTCCTGCAGTATTAACATTCCCTGCTGCAGCTCTAGGAGGTCTCACACGTCCACGTGGAGGCAGATTAGCACCATCTGCAGTTCCAGAAGTTTCAGCACCAGAGGAACCTCCCCCTATCCGAATTCCAGTACTTCTTTGAGACATAACTCCTGATATTAGTATAAGCATATCGGTTAACGCGGAAGCAAAAGAAACACATAAAGAATTTTTCCTAATGATTTCCGGATACAACTAGATAAATTATAAGTGTGACTGAATCTTATGGCTCTGATACCACTTTTGTCACGACCCGACCCGGGGGCCACGACCGGCATGCAGCCAAACTGAAGTCCGACCACATAAGCCTTAGAAACATTCATAACAGTCTAAGTGCAAAACAGTTCAATACTTATATAATCCTCAATCCTAGTTCAAATGCAAACCATCAATATAATCAAATCTCAATAAAATCATTCGAAAAATCTAATGCAGACAAGTTCTACTTATTACACAAAAAGGGATTCGGATTCAATCCGCCCAAAAGTTCAATATCCGGAAATCTCTAAGCAAAAGGACCGATAAACACAAACAGAAATCCTGATTGACTTCGCCAAAGAAGAGAAAGAAGATAGACGAAGACAATCACTATAAACCTGCAAGACAATCTGTAAGGGTGTGAGCGCTTTATATAGACGCCCAGTAAGCCTATGAGAGGCAGAGAAACATCTAACAGTTATATAAGCAGTACATATAATACATTCACAAATTAAGCAATCAAGATGGTGTGTCGGGGTCACCAATCAGTAAACAGTACAGTATAATATCAGTCACATCCGCCCTTATAACTCCTCAGTACAGTACAGTAATCAATAATTAGGCATGTAGCCTCAGTAAACAGTATAGGCATTAAGCCTCAGTAGCAGTATAGGCATTAAGCCTCAGTAACCTCCTTCCCCTTCATGACACACCATCACACAGCACAAGTAATATCAAATTCAATATTCTCATATAAATACAATCACATGCAAGTTTCTCTGTCTCCTAAAGCATGCGAGGCTGAGTTCGAAAGAATAGTCTAGTGAATATATAGAAAGGATAATATATTATAAGAAGGGTTTATATATACATATATAAGTTGTTAGCAAGTAGCACAACACAAACAGTTCAAATACACCCATAGAACTTACCTGGTCTAACAGTCAGCTAAGCAATCCGCCACCCTATGTCTGAGGTGCTGCTGGACCACCGTCTAACCATTAACCATCAATTAACAACCACCCTTACAAATGTATGCAAGTGTAAATGGGAATGCATGACGTGAATGCACGCAATTCAATAGTTTCCACAACAAGGTTAAACCTTTTGTCAACCAATCATAACTTAACCATCATAATACCACACCTTTAAACTTGCTTTCCAGAATATAAAACATCATTAAAAAGTCCTTACAATTTAAATTTATCAAATACCTTACTTAAATAATAAATATTCACCAAATACAATTTTACCGATAAACCTGAATAACGAGTGTCAACTTGTAAAATTCAAAACAATTAACCAGTATATGTAAAATTTATAATTCTCAACCAGAAGTTAATTTGATATCTGAAAAGAATCCTACCAAAATTTCATAATTTTTCGAGACTTAGAAGTCTCTCAACCAATTTTTATTCATAACAGTATACAGCTCACAAGGTATATTGACAGCAGTAGAAAGATCTAATTATTTCAAAAATATAACAACAGAAACATAACCCAACATATTTTTCTTGTAAATTAGACTTCCAGAACTTCAACATATATGAAAATCAAATCTAAAATATTTTTACATATTTTAATATGAATTTCGAAAATTACAGATGATGCAATCGCATCTACAGTACAGTTCGTCAGACAACAGTAGCAAACTTGAATTTTTTCAGAAATATACGATGCTCCAAAATCCCAAAAATTATTTTTCTCATAAACTAGACTCAATTTCGAGCCACATATCCAAATTTTAGATTTTTATCATGTTCCAATATTTAATTAAAAATCAAGCAACATACAGCACTAACATCAAACTTCAGCAGAGAATTAAATCATCCAAAAACTCAAAGAAAACAATTAATTCGAAAACCCTAATACCCAAATCAATTCAATCAAACCCTAATTCAATACATTCATCAAATTTTAGAACCCAACACACTAGCCCAATCAATTAATTCAATAACCAAAATCCCTCAAAACAATAAAAACCCCAAAACCTAACTTTTTTTGTAAAAATCAATTTAATTAAATAATAATTCGAATTTAGCCAAATTAATTAAGAAAAATACCAACACAATATGATATGAACATATTCTAGTTAGATGGGAGTCAAATCAAAGCAAAAGGGATCGAGAAAAACCTCAAAACACCCAAAAACTCAAAAATTATGGCTGCTGGACAGGACCCAAAACGACAGGGACGAGCCAGCCCGCAGCACGCCAAACGACGGCCTCCTCACGCCAAACGACGGCCTCCTCACGCCGAACGACAGGAGCCTTGGCCCGCGTCTCTCCGCCGAACGACAAGCCTCTCACGCCGAATGACACTCCCTCTGGCACGCGCACGGCTCAAAACGTCCAGCCTCTGATTTTTTGCCCCCAAAACCTAATTTCTCCCCCTTTTTTCAAAACACCCGAAAATAGAAGACCAAAAACCTTACCCCATCTGATTTTAGGCCTATTTATAGGAAAACAACTCTTCAAAATTATACTTTTACCCCAATCTAATTTATTTTAATTAAAAAACACCCCAAAACTATTTATTTTCATAAAAAATTACCCAAAACCATAAAATTCATAAAATCAACTCAAATTTATTTTTAACTTCAAACTTTAACCCAAAATAATTTATAAATATGTTTTACGCATAATAATACCCGAAAATACCGAAAACGACAAAAAATCTAAAAATGACGAAAATACCCTCGGCACCCAAAAATACAATATTATACTCAAAACGACCGTCTCGTCGTCCTGAGTATCAAAAAGACATTCAAACCATCAAATTATGTTCAAACAACATATGATGGCACAAAATGACTATTTTGCTCCTAGACTTAAAATTATTCAAAAACCAAGGATTTTACACATACTACCTAAAATGATATGTGAAAATTTATTTTATATTTATATATTCATGAATTACTTTCTTTAATTTAATTTTATGGAAAAATACTTCAAATTATAAGTAGGATAAATAAAAGACCTAATTAAATCGAAAACTAAATTGAAAATGGCTAAATTAAACAAAAAAATTATGATTAATCAAATCGATATTTTAAATTTAAATTTTTAATTTTCAATATTTTTGATTTTCAATTTTAATTTTTATTTATAAAAATAATTTCATTCAGCTAATCAAACTAAACAATTTTTATATGCTAAGTAAAAGTACATTATATATATAATATATAATATATAATATATAGTTATTAGAAATTATATACATTAAACTATTTTAATATGATTATATTTAAATTTAAAATATGTATTTTATATTTTAACCATGTTATTGTTAAATTTATTATTGTAATGTATTATATTTAACTTATATATATAATATTAAAAATTTATTTTATTATATAATGAAACAGTTAAAATTTGAAATTATTAATTAACCATTTATTTTATATTGGTAAACTATTTATTTATAGTTCAATTTCAAATTATTTTTTTAAATGAAAACCGATAAAATTTGATTTTTCAAGCTAAACAAATTGTAAAAGGCAAAATTTTGAATTATCTTTTTATTTAAAATTTTGAGTAAAAATATAATACAACTCAAAATTTGGTGGAGAAGGAAATAGTATTGTCGAGATAATATTTTTTTTTTTTCAAAAAGAGCAACAAAGAAAGATAGGAAGACTCCTTTTTTTTTTCAACTGAGAATAGTAAAGATGGGTTAAACACACCGGGGAAGTCTTTTGGAAAGATAAACGCCTTAAATGCTCACGTAACTCCAAGAAAAAAGGATAAAAATATTATTTATTAACCATTTAAAAACTAAATTACTCAAATAACCTCATAAGACGTCGTTTTGTATTTGAGATTTTTAAAAAAAAGTCCATAAAAATAATTTCAATCTCGTTCACTATTGATGGATCCTATTGAACTACAAAGACTAAAAAATCAAATCTAAATCATTGAAAATAAATAAAACTAAAGACAAAACCGATATTTTATAAGTCAAAATTAATTTTATTTTACTATTTATAATATATAAGCCCTATATTCTTTTGTTATGATGGGGTTTAAAAGTAAATAATTAATTAATCTGTTAGAATTAGTCCAGCGAATTAGTGATCTAATTCACTAAAAAAAGGTCGCGGGTTCGAATCCCTAATATATATTTTTTGAGATTTTAACTTTAAAAAAAAGAGTAAATAATTAATTTTAGCATGCGAGATAAAATCGCACAAAAATATTTCGACAATTATTAAATTATTAGTCTGATGACTTTGAAAGTGAACCATTTCGAGCGACCCCACCTGAAATCTCTTGGAATTGAAAGTGGATCGAGTTAGTCATAATGGTTGACTTCGAGCCAAATCCATGTGAATGCTATAAATTTTAGAATTAAGAGAAAATTACGTTGTATACCTTCTCTTAAGGTTTCAATTTCAAGAATACGGAGGTGATTTTATTTTTTTCAAATTTACTTTTGGATGGTAATTTTTTTTATCTGTTTTTATAATTTTTTATTTTTTTTATTTTTTTGTATTTATATTTTTATTAAATTTTTTTAATATCATATTTTAAATATATGCATAAAAAATATGTATATAACATATACATAAAAAATATACAATATATACAAAATATGTAATATCCCTAATTTTTAAAAATTTCTAATTTTTAAAAATTAATTAAAATTAAATTAGATAAATAAAATAAAATTATTTAAATAAAAAATGAGAGAATTTTAAATAAAAAAGTGAAAGGTATACATAAAATATACATAAAGTATATAAAAATTAACTTTTAAAAGTCAAAAGTCAAAGGTTCAAGGGTATTTTTATAATTAAATTTTGAAAATTAAAAATAATTTAAATAATTTAAAAATAAATTATTTTTAATGGAAGGTGTAATTTTGGGGTTTTTATTAATTAAATAATTAATTAAAATATATATATATATATATATATAGTTTAAAAGAAAGTGGAAACAAAGATAAAATCATTTTTGCTGTTGTTGCTGTTCTTCTTCCTTCCATAGAAGAACCACCAAAGCTTCAAAGATAAGATTTTTGCTTTTTTTTTTTTTATAGCTCCATGAATTGAAAGATTTAACAAGTTTTCAAGTGAATTTTTAGGATTTTTCTTCATAACAAGTAAGTTTTCAATTTGTTTCCTTAAATTTTCATAAAAATATGAATATGTTGATTTTGGAGTTGTGAAGTGGTATAATTTAATTGTCTATTTGGGTATGAATGAAGTTATTTTGAGTAGTTAACAATGATTTTAAGGTTGGATTACAGAAATGGTTGAAATTAAGTTGAGTTTGGTGAAGAGAGAGAATTTAGAGTTATGGGAGAATTGGACTTTTGAATTCATGTGATTTAATTGTGCAATTTGGTTCCAAATGTGTTATTTTAATGCATAAATAAGTATTTTAAAGTCAAATGATGGATTTGGCTAAGTTTGATTAGAGTTTGAGAAATTATTGATTTAGAATTTTGGAAAAGGGATTTTCAATGGTGAATTGTTTGATTTTAATGTTTAAAGCATGTTATTTAATGATATAAGTGGTGAATATAAGCTTGAATTGATAATTGAAATGTGTTGGAATGGAAAACCTTCAATGGTAAAGGTTATGCCATTTTTAGGGTTTGGTTCTAAAGTGTGTATTTAATTAATGTAATTGGTTTAAACATGTTATAACATATTTTAATAATATAAATAAACTTAAAACACCAAATTAAAATGACTTAATATAGTTTTTCAAAGTTAGAGTAAAGTTGGGCTTTATTTTGGGATTTTATATAGAATGATGTTTAATTAAGGTTTGTTGCTTGAAATGCCGTAAAATGTGATATTAAATGATTATTTATAATCAGATTTGATATATACATTGAGAGAAAGTAGTTTGGCCAACCCAAGTGTTGAATGACAACTTGGAAGAGAAGGTTGGAGGTTATTTTTTAGCTTGCATTTAGAAGCTTTTAGAAATTAGTACAAACTTTGAATAAATTGGTTGTATTTGCATTACATTGGGCTTAACACATTTTGAATTGAAAAATGTGTTAAGCTACTTAATACATTGATCATTCATGAACAATATACTATGACATGTATAATGTTATGTATGCATTATATGTATTATGAAAAGCCATTGATAAAAGCTAAATTGAGTAAAATGTAATTTATATGAATTATATGAAAATAGCCCAAAGTATTTGAGTAATGTGATTTTGATATGGAATGTGATACATTGTGATGATATATTGAGATATGATAAAATGTGATAAATTAAAATTAAATGACATTGAGAAAAAAGAGAAAATGTGACAATGTGCCTAATTGATAATGAAAACAGAGGCAATATGCCTAAGTGATTATGAGAAAATGAAAAAGAAATTGATAATGAAAAATATAAAATAATTGTGTGCTTAATATGTTATTCAATTGTTAGAGTTCTGTGTTTGACGGTATGCCTATGCGATTATTCTCATTATTTACTTTTGGAGCTAGCTTTTGAGCAATTACTTTGATTTACCTTCGGGACTAGACGCTCTGCGTCACTGTGATATGATTTGCCTTCGGGGCTAGCTTTTGAACATTAATATGATTTGCCTTCGGGTCTACATACGTGGTGTCAATTTAGATCAAAACAGTAACTCTGAGATTTAAATGACATATTAGATGTGTTAGGCCCATGCTTATGTTTGTGCTTATGTAAATTGTAAAATAATTGAAAAATATGTTTTAAAATAAAATTATATGACACGTTGTGACATGATATGCAAGGCATTGTACATTGACATTGTTTTATAATTTTATTGTTATCAAAGTTTGTACCGTTAGTCTTTTGGTTTAACACAATTGTAATTCATCACGCAGGTAACATAGACGATCCGGTAGAGCCGAAGAGTTCTTCTAGATCGGATCGGGTCTAGATTTGAGTTTTTGCTAATAGAGTTGATTTTGGACATCAAGATCAGAGACTCTGCTAGTATGCATATGTTTTATATTACATTTTGATATTATATATATTATATTATGTTTTGATGTATATATTGTAAATTATAAAAAATTGTGTTAAAAAATTTTATAATGTGGGTTTTATATGAGTTTTTGATATATATATATATATGTATAAATATTTTGAGAAATTTGGAGAAGTAGAGAAGCACGGGTGGAGTATATAATTAGTTTTTATTGGGAGTATTTTTCTTATACAGGTTATGATTTGTTGAAATTTGGAGATGTTCAAATTACAGACAAAATTCTATCAAAATTTTTTTAAAAATTTTCATATAAAATTTTATTTTAGAACCTATAATTTATAAAGAATATTTATTTATTATTTAATTATACATTTAAAAGTATTTTGAGGTTTAAATTTAAAATGTGAATATTTTTATTTTTACCTGGTCATGATATTTTTATACCATATATACATATTTTACATACATTGGGTGTATGTATTATATGTATATAAGGTATAAGGGTATTACAAAATATACAGTTAATAATATAAATTACATTTACAATATTTGCAACATATTTACAATATATCTGCAATACCTCTATAATATATCTACATAATATTTTAAATATTTATTTAATTTAATTTTTTAATTTTTTATTCTTATAATGTCCGCACACTATTTATATAATATTCACATAATATTAATAATTTTTATATAAAATACATACTACAGAGAGCTAAGTGGACAACTCAGCTAACCATCTAGACTATAAATTAACTAACTAATATTTCTTCGTCGGATAGGCACAAAACCTTGTGGCAATGCCATCATCAATTGTCCACCTCCTTTTATAGAATGGAAGTCAATAACTTACAACCACACCTTCAAATGCCCTTAATTAAAGGATTGTAGACATAACCCTACAAATAAATTTGGTAGAAATTATTAGAATTTATCTGCCAAATATAGATACAGATTTAGGCATGTATGGATAGTATTTTCACTATCCGTAATAATTTTGAGCACCATCACCATCATTATTAACCCAACTTGCTCACCATCATCACCAACCTAGTTTTCTTATCGTCACCATCATCACCAAACCTAGCCTGCTCACATCTTCACATAATCGCCATTTCAAACTATCGTTGCCACCGCTGGAGCTTGACTACTTGTATTTTTCTTTCTATTTTATTTATTTTATCTTTTGTTTGAATCTAATCATTAGTAAATGCTCCTACGTATTTCAAAATAGAACTAATATAATAAATTGTATATTTTATGATAAAATTTTTAATTACGAATAGAAATTTATCATAAAATATTAATTAATTATTATAATATTGTGACTAATGAATTTATTTTGGGATAATATTTTTTGCATCTCTTTAAAAAAATAGAAAAAAATTGTAATAATTGCATATGGAGGTAAAATTTTCCACTAAAATTTAGAGGAAAACATCCTAATTGCAATATTGTATTTATTGGTTACAATATTTATAGTTACGGAAATTGAAATATATAATGACAATATCACTTGCAGAGTATAAAAAATATAAAAAAAATAAAAAAAAGTATTTTTTTAAATTTAAAAAAAGACATTGTAAACCTGAAATTTTGAAGAAAAAAAATAGTATTTTATGTAATTTCCTTTTAATTTTTGTATATATTTGTTCTATTTTTTAAACGTCCTATATATTTTTATATCTAAAAAACATAAGGTGTATATGTATCCCAAAATCTAAATATCATGCTCATATTTGTATATTTTCTTAACTTATATTTTTGAGATTAAAAAAAAAAAAAACTTGGGATGTATATGCTCCTTATTCTAAATATTAAGGTCATATTTGCACATTTTTCCTATATATTTTAAAAAAGACCTCAATTTTTTTTACTTTAACAGAATAAATATATGAATGAATTCTATCCCAAATATTAGATAGATTTAGAATTATTTAATTTAAAATTATTTATCAACGTCAAAAATAAAATATCTAAAAATAAGGTTAATTAAAAGAAAATGCATATATTTCATTCATATTTTATTTGCCTTTTAATAAGATTTTAAGAGGTATTGAAATTGATAACTTCTATTACTAATTATTTAACACCTATCCACTCTCCCAATTATATGAAAAATGATGAATAATAAAAAAAAAGGAGGAAATTTTTAACCAAATATTTTTTTTTGTGATATATGTGCTATATATTAAATCCTGAACAGTTTCAATTCAAGAATATTAAATATATATTTAAAGCAGAAATAAAAATAAAATAATCAATAATTATTAAAAAATAAAAATTACATTATTGCCTTTTAAAATTTACATAAATATATTATTTTATTAATATTTATGTGCACATTTTTTTTTATTTTATTGAATTAAAAATTTGTCCTGATCGGAACAAAAAATTGAGACTGATTACTTCTGTCATGTCTTTTTCAAATTATTTATTTAACATTACTTACTTACAATTCTCTCTTTAACTTATTAATTAAAAAAACCCACATTTACAAAAGAAAATTGAAGCAATTATATACATTACTTAATTAATAAAATATTTTCTTTTTCTACAATTATATATATAAAGAAAAAAATTGCCAGTGTTAATGTTTTTAAAAGTTAAATTTTATACATTGAACTATATTTCATATTTGTTAGAGAAGAATTTATTATTTATTCTCTAGAATATGTCGCTTCAACTTTGATAATATAATATATATTCATGACACATATCTTAAATATAATTTTTTTTTCTTTTTAGTTTTTGAGACTCAATACATAAACAGCCTCTTCAATTTAACACGATCGATCAGTTTATTCTCTTTATATTCACTTTAACTTGATTTTTTTAATTCCCATTTGACCTTAATTTAAGGAAACAAGAAAAGAATATTCCATGTGAAATGTGAAATACACACGTTTCCACATGGCATATATAGAATAACAGAGATTCGCACTAAAAATAGACAATTGATGAGAAATAAGGAGATTCGTTATCTGTATCATTCACATCTGCTGTACAAGCGGTGGCTACACATGTCATAACTAATCCACGTCAGCTTCTTTCATAGCTAATTTAGAGCTAATCCAACAACTTAGTAACTTAAATATTTCTACATTCTTCTATAGCACACATATCAATGAAAGTGAAACAGGGAAACGCCACACATGAAAAGAAAATAAAAAAAAAAAAGAATAAACCATGACAATTGTACTAAAAAAAAACTCAAACATTTAATCTAAAAAAAATCGAAAAAACCCAAAAAAATATAAAAAAGCAAACAATTATATATAAATTAAATATAAGCTAAATAAATTATATGATATATTTTATTCAGTTCTAGCTACCACTTGGATTATCTGTGTTATATATATGTAAATATATATATAATGGAATCTACAAGCTAAATTAAAAAAAATATGTATATGTGCCTTCTCTAAAATTAATTATAAAAACACAGGAAAAGTTAAACTCGTAATGTAATTGAAAGATAAGAAAGAATGTTTATTGCATCCCTCTCAACCAGTGGCGAAAGCATAGCCAAAATATATATTGACTACCAATCAAGTCTTTTGGAGTCATCACCTAAATTCATGATATACAGATTTTAATATACGCAGATTTTGTAATATAATAATCTATTAATACTTTAATCATATTTGATTAATTAAAAGCCTATAAAATTTTTTTGCAAATTAATTATTTATAAATTAAAAAAATTAATTACTGTTTATTTTCTTATCTTGACAAGAATAATTATCTGTATTTTAATTTCTTAATTATACAAGTTTTTTCCTCAACCATAAATACAATTAGCCCATATATGTTCCTTATTCATAATATTACTTCTCTATTTTATCTAACAATTATTACAATATTCAAATAAAAATATTTATTACCGGCACTAATGAACTAAATATTGATGGACTGCCCTATAATATGATAAAATATGAGTAATTTTATATCTAAAAAATATAAAAATATTACCAAGTTAATATAAAAATGAGTTTTCCATTCTTAACAGCTAACTTTTAGGGTTGACACTTTCAAACTTATATTAACAAAGAAAAATATAATATAAAAATTTAATATGGTATCAGAGTGGATACCTTTACCCTTACCTAATGGTCCGAATAGTAACAATTAAAATATAAAATTATGATCCTAGGTAATCTGGACAGTAACTACCATGTACTTAAAAAGTGTCAACTAAGTGGTTGACAATTGAGATGGTCCGAATAATAATTATTGAAATATATGATTATGGTTCTAGGTGACCTGGACAGTGGCTATCGTGTACTTATAAAGTGTCAACTGAGTAGTTGATAATTGAGATGAGAGTGATGAATTATCCTATAATATGATAAAATGTAAAATACTTAAAAATATAAGAATATGATCAAGTTAATATAGAAATGAGTTATCCATCATTAGTAGCTAGCTTTTAGAATTAACACTCCCAAATCTATATTAACAAAGAAAATATAATATGAAAAAATTAACAATTATGATAGAACTTTAATTTTAGTCAATACAATTTAAAATCAACTAGCAAACTTATATTTTAAACTAAAAAAAAATAGTTTTACGTGAATGTGTATAAGAATTGATCCAAAATGATAATTTACCCAATATTACTAAAAAAGTTACTAATTTCAGTATTGATACTCTTATCATAAATGATTAATTAATACAATGAGATTATAATAAATTAATGAGTTAATGAATGGTATTTTAATCTATTTAAAATAATTTTTTATAAAATTAAGAGAATATAATAATTGTTTTAATATTTGTGCATGAGTTAAATGTGATAATTTCAGTAGTAAAAGAAAAAAA
This sequence comes from Garcia nutans, assembly GCA_947685225.1. NCBI lineage: Eukaryota > Viridiplantae > Streptophyta > Magnoliopsida > Malpighiales > Euphorbiaceae > Garcia > Garcia nutans. The sequence continues at coordinate 28,564,591 of CANTUV010000044.1, forward strand.
TCATCTGATTATTATCTTAGCTATCTAATGAGTATAAAATGATTTTTACATAATTTAACTTGTTTTTATAACTCACATTCGGTGGATAAGTACTTTAATTGTTGAATTTTCGATTTCATAGCAATTTTTCTTTTTTTCTAAAGTTCATATGTAAATTAATAATTTATGACTATAACCCATGCATATATATTTTATTTTCTTTTTTTTTTTAAATTACAATAGGGCAAAAGCTCTAACTATACTAATTAATATCAACATGTAGCAATTATAATAAATGGAATACCATGTGATGACTCATTTAAATAGTGAATTTCTGAATTCAAATTCATCGCATAATTTGCAAGTGAAATCTATTGACACGGTACACATGCTTCACTTCAATCTCCTAATCTCATCTCATAACAACAATTGAATGCCAAATGAATATATTATTTAATTTAGTGTGAATGTTTTTAAATATTATTTTTACTTTTATTTTGCTTCATCTAAATAAGTATGACTACCATAAAAAAGAGTAAAATTTTTAAAATTTCAATAATTTCAACAACTTTTAGAATAACTAAGGATGTGCCACCTTGATAATGAACAGGTTATGGATGAGAAAAGAGGTGGGGAGATGAAATGGGTAAGAACAGAGATAAATTTAGACAACCATATAATAGTCCCAAAGATTGATCATTCAAACATAGAATCTCCAGACAAATTTGTTGAAGATTATGCTTTTAACATGAGCAAAACAAAAATCAGTAAGTCTATACCAATGTGGGATTTTCATCTTCTTGACATTAAAACTTCCGAAGCTGAATCAGTTGGTATTTTTCGGAGTCACCATTCGCTTGGCGATGGCATTTCTCTTATGTCTCTTTTACTCTCTTCTTCTTGTAAACTATCCGATCCAAACTCACTTCCAACATTACCATCTGTAAAGAGAAGGAATACAAAGAATTCTGCTGGTGGGTTTTGGCAGTTCCTAATCAAGTTATGGATGGTGTTGGTGTTGTCTTGGAATACATTTGTTGATATTGCAATGCTTCTGGTTACACTTTCCTTTGTAGAAGATACGAAAACGCCGATTAAAGGATCAGAGTCTGGATCTGCTCCCAGAAGATTTGTTCATACAACAATTTCTTTCGATGATGTAATGCTAGTGAAGAATGCCATGGGCGCTGTAAGTTTAACTACATTCTTCTATTAATTTTCATCTTTCAATAACTAAAATCTAGTCTATTTGTTTTTTTCTTTCTTTTATTATAGACTATTAATGATGTGATGATGGGAATCACGCAAGCAGCTCTGTCTGAATATCTCAATCGTAGATATGGGGAGCTTCTAGATTTAAACCAGAAATACGGTAAGACTTCATATATATAAGATTACCGTTAGTAAAGTAATATATATATATATATATATCACTAATTATTAGATTACTTTATTTGATTTTTATTATATTAATTTTAGCCAAATACACATATAGCCACTGAATTTTCAATTTAAGCATATCAGCCACTTAAATTCACGTTTTTCTTAATTTATAAATACAAACTCATTGAGTCAAGCTAATTTGTATTTTTTTTTTCCAAATTATAAATAGTTATTTTTCTCTCTATATCTCTTCTCATCAAAATCTCTTATTTACTATCTAAAGTGTAACCATTACCTTTATCACGGTATCAGAGCAGACATCCTTATATTTATCTGATGGTCCGAATAGTAACTATTAAAATATAAAATTATAGTCTTAAGCGACTTCAGTTACTACTGTGTACTTATAAAATGTCAACTGAGTAGTTGATAGAGATGGTCTGAATAGTAACTATTAAAACATAGGACTATGGTCCTAGATGACCTAGATAATAGCTACTGTACACTTGTAAAGTGTCAACTGAGTAGTTGATAATGGGGTGAAAAGTGATGAACTACCCTGTAATATGATAAAATGTGAGATATTAAAAATATAAAAGAATATGACCAAGTTAATTTAGAAATGAATTCTACATTCTTAATACTTAGTTTTTAATATTGACACTCTCAAATCTATATTAACAAAGAAAAAATAATATAAAAAAAATAACAAAGATGACATAACTTTAATTTTAGTCATACAATTTAAAATCAACTAGTTAACTTATATTGTAAAAAAATAAATTAATTGCATTTAGAGAAAGAAAATTCAGCAGACATAAAACTAACAATAAAAGTTTAAAAAACGTATAAAAATATTAAAAAGAAAAGGAGAAGAAAACATGAAAGGAATTTAGAGATTTGATTTTGGAAATTTGATTTTAGATGGGAAGGGATTTAGAGAGAAAAAATATGTGTATAAATTAAGAAAAATAAGACTCAGCGTGCCTTAATAAGTTTATATTTATAATTTAATAAAAATATAAGTTTAGGAAATTATATGGTTAAATTGAAATTTAAGAAATAAATTGACTAAATGAGTAAATTTTAAGAGACTATATATATATACATATATATATATATATATATATATATATTTGACCATTAATTTTTCATAGAAAAATTGTTATGAATATCATGTTGATTACAAATCAAATAAAATAAATGGTTATAATCAGTAAAGGTCAATTAGTCAAGTGATTAATGTTAAATGTTTTGATGATATGTGTGTAAAACATTTCAATATATTATATGTGTTTATTTTGAATAACTGATTATGATTGATTTAATTTAACTAATCATTTTTGATATATTAGAAGGATAAATTCAATATAATATGTTTAAAAACTATAATGAGAGTATTCAGGTGGGGGTGAGAATGAAGCAAAAGCAACAAAAAGAAAAAATAATCTTCCCAAGAATATTCGTCTTAGAGCATCTTTTGTGGTGAACATCAGATCAGATTCAGGCATCCATGTAAGATTCATATGAATGATTAATTTGATATATATGCTCTATTAATTAATAATATCATTAATTAAGCACTAATTAACATTGTTTTCTCTCATTAATATAACTGGAAATAGGCTATGGATTATATGACAAGAATGGGTAGTAGAGCCAAGTGGGGAAACAAGATTAGTTATGTTCTTTATCCATTTACCATCGCTTTAAGAGATGACCCATTAGACTACATACGTGATGCTAAGGTTGTTGGAGGGAGAAAGAAAGCCAGTCTTGAAGCTAAATGTGCTTATTTGGGGCACGAATATCTTATTAGATATTGTGGGATTAAGGTACATTTGAATTCCTATTTGAGTTTAATTCATTATTTTTACCTTTTTTTTTTTACCTATCTGGTAAGAATATTGTTAATATTAGTATTGCATGTTTTATTGTTAATATTAGTATTGCATGTTTTATCTATTTTGGAGCAGAGGTTTGGAATTCCATCTCAAACGACGTTGAGTTTTTCAACTTTACCTGGTCCTAAAGAACTAATATCTTTTTGTGACCATCCACTGGCCTTCCTAGCTCCGACTTGTTATGGCCAACCCAATGTAAGGGAATATTACTTTAGGAGTGATTTATGTTTTTTTTTTTTTTTCCTTGTACATATTACTTCTATATAATAATCTAATATAGCTACGAAATATCATGGTGCATGATATTTCCTCTTAGAAAAAGCGTAGAAAATTTTGGGGGAAAACTTGATTGCTCATAATCCAAATTTGAGCTTCAAAATTGTTGGAAATAATACATACATAATAAAAAAAAAAATGGGGTTAGAAGTTACCTCTGATGGATCATATAGAGCTTATATCACCACTCGGGAAGGGCAATCATTAGAAGAGGGAAAATCCTTGCTTTACACAATCTAAGAACAAATTCAACCTTACAATATTGCATTCATTATTCACATAGAATAATATTTTGGGAGAAGAAGGAAGAAGATGGTAAAGGAGAGAGATAAGATAGAAGAGAAAAAAACTAACATAAGCTTCTTCTTTTTTTTTTTTTTCTCTTTTGATGATTTTCTTTTGGATAACAAAATACCCACACGATATTAACCAATAATATCTTTTATCTTAATGGGATTTTCTAATCCCACTCAAACTCTCCTAAAATATCATTTATTATCTTAATTAAATGTATTTATATATTTAACATAGACAATTTTATCCATAGTACATGGGTCTTACCCACCTGTTACGGCGAACTCGACCCAATAAAAATATCTCCCACTAGCATATGATAAGACACATGCTACTTGAAGTAAAATGTTTAGATAGCTCATACTAGGGTAATAAATTGTGCTACTGATATATTATAAGTTTTCTAAGTTATACACTTGTTAGGAATATATAACATCTTGTTTGAAAATGATGTAAGCGTAGATAAAAGTATGTTTTACCCCAAATGACTTATCACGTTTCTATTATCTCTGGCCGATCTCAAGACAAATTGTATTCGTAATTATGTAAGCACGTAAATATAATTGATTGACTTATGAATACAAGAGATATCATAAAAAATGGTCAGATATTATTTCTAATAGTTCTCTAGAAAGACTTGAACCGCAATTTATATCACTAATCGTCAAGGTCAATCACTAGAAGAAGGTTACTTATCACAATCTAAGAGTCAATTAAGCCTCACAATCTTACATTCATTACTCACCTAGAAGAATATTTTGGAAGAGATAAGTTTTTTTTTTTTCAATTTCGATGATATTCCTTTGGATAATAGAATATCCACAAGATATATATTAATAAATAATATCTCTTATTTTAATAGGATTTTCTAATCCCACTCAAACTCTCTTAAAATTTCTTTTATTATAGTAAACAAATACATTTATATATTTAATATAGATATTTTATCCATAGTCCATGAGTCTTGCCCAACCGTCAAGGACGGTCCTTACCCAATAAAAACAATAGAACTAATATATATATATATATATATATATAGCCTTTACATAAATATACTTTTAACTCAAATATAGTTCTTATTTCAAATTATCACTACGAGATAATAGTAATTAAAGATTGCAATACGTACTAACTATAATTTGTTTTTAATTATTTTGCAGGCACTGATGATAAATGTAGTAAGCTATGTAAATAAAATGGAAATAATATTATCAGTTGATGAAAGCATAATTCCCGATCCTCATCGACTTTGTGATGATTTTCAAAATTCTCTTAAGCTCATAAAAAATTGTTGTTTGACTAAAGGGCTGATCGGCAGCAGGTAATGATTTATCAGTAATCGCTTCATTAAGTACTTTTTGGTGTACTTGTTATACATAGTTTAATAATTAAATTATGAACTTTGATATTTGGCTAAAATTGATCCGGACCAAATGGGATAATTTTTGTCAATATGCAAAATGGAATTTCATTAATCAAATAATAATGAATTTATTTGATGTGTATTTACTTGGATGCCCTCATATGGCTCCAAGTTTGCTTACATAATTTTCCCTCCAATTTTTTCCAACACCTACTTTAGTGCTTGTTTGTACTTTTTACATTATTATTTGTTGTAACATTAATCTTTCATTAGCTATCTAACTACGTTCATATATTTCTAGTTACTATTTTATATAATATGCTTATTCTTATTCGTAATTATATGAAATAATTTATGATGCAATTTTTTTTGTACAATTCAACAAGTAATGAGTCCTACAATATCACAGCTCAATAAAGATGCAAATAACGCAATTGGAAGTTTAATTCATTTATACAACAATTCTTTTATAAGTAAAATAATTTTAATTATATTATTTATTAATACTCCATATAATGATGCATCTTCCATATTAAAACTTATAAGCCAAACAAAACAATTTATAATTTTAAACTACCCATTGTTATATAATTATTTAATATAACAATGTATCTAGTGGTGATTCTCATTTTATTTTTTAATATATACTAAAAATAGTATATATACATATCATTTTGTCTATTAGAAATATCAACTTCCAATTAATCTTTATGAAACTAATAATCTTAATTAAATTTTATAATATAATGTAATTAGATTATTACTAATCTTATATGCTAGAATTTGTCAGTGAAGCTCACAATAGCCAAAATAATAAAATTGATTCATTATGCATACACTTTCTTTTATTATTAATTTGATAAAATAATAATATGAATTTCAAAAAAAATTAGTTAATCTTAAAACTATTTTTTATAAATAAATCAATTCATAAATTCAATAAAAAAGTATAATGCATTGATATCTGATACGGGGCTACCTCAGGGGGTCCTTCTAACTCTCTTCGCTCGGGTTCAGGTGCTGTCTATGCCGTAACATCTCTAATTTTTAAAAATTAAATTAAATAAATTAAAATTAAATTAGATAAATTAAATAAATTATTTAGATGAAAAATGAAAGGTTTAGAAGTGAGAATATATGATGCATATATGAAATATACATGAATACATAATATATACAAAGTCAACTAAAAGTTAACACTTTAAAAGTCAAAGGCCAAATGACATTTTTGTAAATATACTTTAGAAATTAAAATTATTTAAATAATTTAAAAATAAATTATATAAGAATGGAATATGTAATTTATGATTTTTATTAAATAAATAAATAATCAAATAATTAATTAAAAATAAAATAAAATAAAATATATATAATACATATAAGGTATGTTTGATGTGTTTATGAGATACACATTATATGTGCATATGAATATTTAAATATATTAAATATACATTATACATATATAGTATATACATTATATATATACATAATGATATATATGAAATATAAGCAGTATATATATGATATATACATATACTTAAAGTATATACAACATATAAATTGCATATAAATATTTATATATATATAGATATTTATGGATGAAGAAGATGAAAAAAAAAGTAAATAAATAAAAGAAAAATAAAAGAAAAAGAGAAAAGTCAAAGAAAAGTATTTGGTGGAGATTTAAAGTAAATAAATACTTAATTATTATACATAAGTGATAAAGATAGAAATTAAATGGAAAAAAGATATTTCTTCTTCTTCTTCTTCTTCTTCTTCTTTTGGATGTGACATTGAAGGAGGCAAGAGCTTGGGTTTTGTTTCATGTTTATATCAAATTCATAGGGAATTCAAGAGGACTTTAAGAAAATTTTGAAGAAAAATCAAGAAGCAAGTAAATAATATTTCTTTTAAGTTTATTTTAATTGATTTTAAGTTTATGTGTAAGATGGCTAGAGAGAGAAAGTGATTTTAAATTGTTTAAACAAATAAAAATGATGTTAAAATGATGATTATACAATGATTTTTAAAGTTGGATTGAAGAAATGAAAAGGTTTGAGATGAGTTGGTCCAAGAGAGAGAATTTAGGGTTATGAAACTTTTGAATTTTTGAGTTCATGTGATTTAATTGTGCAATTTGGTTCTAAATGTGTTATTTTGATGCATAAACAAGTATTTTAAAGTCAAATGATGGATTTGGTTAAGTTTGATTAGAGTTTGGAAATGGTAGTATTGGATTTAGAATTTTGGAAAGGGAATTTTCAAAGATTGGTTAATTGTTTGTTTTTAATGCTTAAATCATGTTCTTTAATGATATAAGTAATGGAAATAAGATTGGATCGATAATTGAATTGAGCTAGAATGAAGAACCTTCAATTGTGAAGGTTATGCCATTTTAGAGTTTTGAACAAAAGCATGTGTTTAATTAATGCAATTGGTTTAAACATGTTAAAATATGTTTATAATGAAATAAATAAACTTAGAACACCAATTTGAATGGTTTAATATGGTTTTTCTAAGTTAAAGTAAAGAAAGGCTATATTTTGAGATTTTGATTAGAGTGATGTTTAATTAAGGTTTGGTGTTTGTAATGCCTTTTAATGTAATATTAAATGATTGTATTTGATCACATTTGGTATAGGCATTAAGGACAAGTGATTTGCCCAACTTTAGTGTTGAAGGGCAACTTGGAAGCGAAGGTTTATGGGAGTTTTTGAGCTTGTTTTTTAGTGCTTTCTAAGGTAAGTACAAGTTTTTAATGAATTATATATGTTGGCATTAAATTGGACTTAATGCATTTTGGATGAAAATTTTTTTAAGCTACTTGATGCATTGATCATTCATGAACAAGGTGCTATGACATGTGTAATGTTATGTATGCATTATATGCACTATGAAAAGTCATTGTTAATGGATAATTTAAATAAAATGTGAAATATGTGCATTATGTGAAAATGACCCAAAGTATTTGGGTAATGTGATTTTATTATGAAATATCATACATTGTGATGAAATGATGAAATATGATGAATTGAAATAAAATGACTTTGATATGAATGAGATAAATGAGAAAATGAGACAATGTGCCTAATTGATAATGAGAAAAGAGGCAATGTGCCTAGTTGATTATAGAAAAATGAGAAAGAAATTGATGATGAAAAATATAAAATAATTATGTGTCTAGTATATTATTCAATTTCTAGAGTTCTGTGCTTGGCAATATGCCTATGAGGTTATCCTCATTATTTGTCTTCGGGGCTAGCTTTTGAGCAATTACTTTGATTTGCCTTCGGGGCTAGATGCTTGGCATCACTGTGATATAATTTTTCTTCAGGGTTAGCTTTTCAGCATTACTATGATTTGCCTTCAGGGCTAGCTTTTGAGCATTACTATGATTTGCCTTTAGGGCTAGACACATGGTGTCAATATGGACCAAAACACTAACTCTGGAATTTGAATGGCATATTAAATCTTTTGGGCCCATGCTTGTGTTTGTTCTTATGTGAATTATTGAATGATGAAAGGATGTGTTTAAAAGTGAGCTTGGATGCCACATTGTGATATAGCATAAATGCATATTGCATTAGGATTGTATTTAAGTTTATTTGTTATCAAAGTTTGTACCGCTAGGCTTTTACCTTAGCGCGATTGTAATTTATCGCACAGGTGATAGGAGCGATCCGGTAGAGCCGGAGAGTTCTTCTAGACCTAGTTGGGTCTAGGCTTATTGTTTTATTAGTTTTTGTTATAGATTTGTTCTTATTTATTATGATAATTATTGTTTTATTTAGGAATTTTGTTAGTTTTAATCGGTTTATTTAGTGTTTTCATCAATTTTAGTAGTTTTAGTTTATTTCAATGCTTTTGTCACTTTTATCCTAGTTTTTAGTGTGGTGTTTATGTTTTGTTAGTTATTATTTATTTAATTCTTGTTTAAAGTTTGGTTCAAGTTTTATTTTAGGTTAAAAAGCCAAGGAACCAAAAGAAGGAAAAAATGGACAGAAGTTGACACATGCAGATGACACGGCCAAGCCACTGGCCGTGTCCCATACCAAGCTAAGGAGAAGCCACAAGACACAGAAGAAGACACACTCAAGGGACACGGCCAAGCTTGTGGCCGTGTCCCTCCAAAAAAAGCTCCAACACGGCCAAGTTGCTTAAGCTTGGCCGTGTCTCACTTAAGTCCAAAGGAAAAAGAAAGAAAATCAAGCAGTAGAAGACACAAGCAAGGGACACGGCCAAGCTTGTGGCCGTGTCCCTCCATTGCACCTCCAACACGGCCGTGTCTCCCTCAACTTGGCCGTGTCTCTCATGGACCAAAGACAACGCGGATTTTTAAAGCGGAGGTTTCGTATAAATGTGAAAATTAGGGTTTTCAAAGGAGTGTTGAGAGTTTGAGTTGAGATTGAGCCGTCAAAGAGAGTTTTAGGATTTCATAACTTGTTTTCTTTGATTTGGATTACACTTTGGATTAAAACTAGCTTAGATTAGATTTGTTCTGGCCATTGATACATTCTTCGAGCAATTTCTGAACAAGAGATTCTTCAAGAGCTAAGAAGTTTGTAATTTGGTTTTGTTCTCGAACTTTATCTCTTTAATTTCATTGGAATTGTATTTATGGATATTATCATGTCTAAATTGATTTCTTTGAAGTTTAATGAGATGAGTATGTTTGATAGCATTCTGAACTAATTTGATCTAGTCTAGGGTTTGTATGGATCTGCTATGATTGTATGAATTGGTTATTACTCTTAACTTAATTATTTCTTTAAGCCTTTATTGAATGGATTATTGCTAATATATAATTGATTGGCCACCAATTGTGTGTTTTAGGTATTAGATGATGGATTGAGAGATGAAGTCTAATGCTGGAACAATTCAATTAAGGACTTAGGTGAATTAGAGATATAACCTAGGAAAAGATTATTTCAATCGTAACAAGATTGTTTGAGAGAGGTTTGAATGCGAGAGCTTATTTCCTTTATTCAATTAATTAAGTTGCTTGAGATTTAATCTTTGAAATTAAATTAGTTAAGAGGAATAACCGTTCATACATATAAGTAGTAGAGAAGTGCAAACCCTAGACCCTTCTATTAAGTGAATCAAAACATCAGCTCAATTTACTTTTATTGTTTTAAACTTCGATCAATCTGTCTTTATTAATTGTTAGCCATTTAAATTTATTCATTACTTGTTATTTATAATCTGATAATCAATTAGCTACTTTAGCTTCCTTATGAGACGACCTTGGGGCGATCACCTTTGCTACAGCTACCTCGTATACTTGCGAGTGACGCTTTGTGGTAGAGTTAATTAGAGGGCAACAAGTTTTTGGCGCCGCTGCCGGGGAAGCTAATTGGCGTAATTGTTTATTAGTCAAAGATACTCTAGATTATTTTTCACTGTTTTCTTTTTATTTTATTTGTCTGTTGCTTTTAATAATTCTTTTGTTCTAGAAATTTTGTTTATGCAAGGCAGGAGATCACTTGAAGGAGAGCTATATCCATTCATTCCAGAAATTCAGAGAGTGAAAAGGAGCAGAGAAGAGTTTGAACTGTACACCGGACTTGATACTACAGAGGAGGACACTTCTGATTTTGAGTCAGAATTTGCACAATCTGTTAAAATGGCAGAAGAAAGACAAAGGACTATGAGAGATTTTGCTAGACCTGTCATTGGAACTTCCACCTCTTGCATAAGATTGACAGATGCAGCAAGAAACTATGAGTTGAAGAACATTCATTACAACATGCTGTCATCATTCTATGGAGTTCCAAATGAAGATCCTTTGAACTTTATTCGAGATTTTTATTCTACCCTCAACACTTTTTCATTGGGAGGACTAACAGAAGATCAGTTGAGGATGAGATGTTTCCCTTATACATTGAAGGATGGGGCAAAGAGATGGCTTATGATGTTGCCCGAAAATTCTTTGACAACTTGGGAGCAAGTTTATAACAAATTTATGGGCAAGTTTTACTCACATCAAAAGACAGCTGAATTGAGAGGGAAGATTGCTACATTCTCTCAATTTGAAGGAGAGCCATTTCATGAGGCTTGAGACAGATTTAAGATGTTATTGATCCAGTGTCTACATCATCACTACCCACTTCAACTTCTTAATCAGTTTTTCTACGATGGTCTAACCCAGCAATTTCAGAACACTGTTGATAACGCAGCTGGGGGAGCTATGGGAGAAAAGACAGCTGATGAAACTTATGAGATCTTTGAGATGTTGGGAGCTAATTCTCAACAGAAAAGTGCAAGGGGAAGAAGTAAAGGGGTGAATCAACTGGAAGCCAATAGTGAGATGGTCAATCAGATAGCTGAGTTGACAAGGCAAGTGCAGATGTTGAACATGAAGAACAATATTTCTTCATCCACTCAAGAAGTGTGTGGAATCTGTGGAACTTTCGAGCATGGAGCAAATATATGCCCCTCTACATATGAGACTTATGGGAATAAAGCTGAGCAAGTCAATGCTATGGGAGGATTTCAACCAAGGGCCAGGAATGATCCTTATTCGAATACTTATAATCCTGGTTGGCGGAATCATCCTAATTTTTCCTGGGCAACAAATAATTCTCAGCAGCCTTTCCATTTGCTCCAGAGACAGAACCAACCACAGGGCCAATCCTCAAATCAAGGGCAATCTAAGATAGAGAGTTTGGAGGAAAGTTTACAGGCTTTTATCCAAGTCAGTGCTAAAAATCAAGAGATGACCAACAAGAGACTGGATTCCTTAGAAGCATCTTTTAAGAAAGTGGAGACTCAAGTAGGGCAACTTGCACAGCAGATGCAGATTCAACAAAAAGGGAAATTCCCAAGTCAACCTGAGCAGGCACAATCAGTGACTGTTCTTAGAAGTGGTAAGATAATTAACAATAATGTTGAAAATAATTCTGTGAATGCAGGTGACCAAGAGAACAAGAAGGAAGGAGAACCACAGAACAAAGGTGCTGGAGAAAGTTCAATGGAGAAATCCTATTCAACAGATTTACATAAGGCAAGCAATCCATACCGGCCACCTATACCATCCCCTAGCAGGTTGAACGATGATAAAAAAGATAAGCAATTTTCTAACATCTTCAACATGCTTTCCAAGGTAAGTATTAACTTACCTTTACTTGATGCAATAAAGAACATGCCGGCTTATGCCAAATTCTTCAAAGAGCTGATCACCAAGAAAAAGAAGTATGAGCCGAATGAAAAGGTGATAGTTTCAGAGGTAGCTAGTGCTGTTCTGCAGCATAAACTACCTCCCAAGCTAAAGGATCCTGGTAGCTTTATAATTCAAATTACTGTGGGGAATGGAAAGGGGACTGATGGCATGTGTGATCTAGGAGCCAGTGTAAATTTGATGCCTTATTCTGTGTATCAAGAATTAGAACTAGGGGAACTTAAACCAACCAAAATGGTGTTGCAATTAGCTGATAGATCTCTTAGATTCCCGAAATGGGTTGTAGAAGATGTGTTAGTTAAGGTTGGAGGGTTGATAGTACCTGTGGATTTTATAGTTCTTGACATGGAAGGAAGTAACCCTACACCATCAGCACACACTATTTTGTTGGGTAGGCCTTTTATGGCTACGACCAACACTTTAATAGATGTTAAAAATGGTAAATTATCAATGACTGTCTTGGGACAAACTATTGATTTTTCTATTTTTAACACTTCTCCCATTCCTACAATTGCGTTATATGAGGATTGTTCTTTAATTAATTGTGTTGACGCAGTTGTTTCAGATGTTTTCTTGCAGACAGGTTCCTCAGATAAATTGGAGCTGACACTGACCTTAGAAGAGGGGGCTAAACCAGTGGGGGAGACCCAAAGATGCCTTAACCCAAAGGCATATGAGAGCTCGAGGAATTATAAGGATCACACTTAAGCACTTCATGACAGATTTATTGTGCGACAGACATTGAGTCCAGGTATGAAAGTTTTACTTTTTAATTCTCGACTCCGTCTGTTTCCAGGTAAACTTAAATCTCGATGGAGTGGTCCTTTCTAGGTAACTAAGGTATGTCCTTCTGGTGCCATTAAATTGCTTAACTCTCGAACAAATAAGACTTTTAAAGTAAATGGACAGAGAGTTAAAACCATATAAAGAAGGATTTCAAGAAGTGAGGATCATTGACAGCACTTTGATCCATGATCCCTAAGTCTTGCAGTATGTCCAGCTTTATGACATTAAAGAAGCGCTAAATGGGAAGCAACCCATCGGTTTGCATTTCTTTTTCATAGTTGTAATTTTAAATTAAGCAATTTTGATTTTATGTTTGTTTAAATAAATGGAATGGTGCTTTGATCGGTTTTTATTTTGTGTTTTAGGGTTGTTTAAAGAAGAAAGTTTGCAAAATCTTTAAGATTTGAAATTAAAAAAAAAAAGTTAAAAAGGGCAGTAGGTGACACGGCCAAGTCCCTTGGCCGTGTCACATGGGACACGGCCAAGCTTCACCACCAAATCAACTTTCTTTCGTTTTGCAAATTTTTCTTCCAGTAGAGGACACACCCATGGGACACGGCCAAGTCACTGGTCGTGTCCCTCCAAGTGTATCAGACACGGCCGTGTCCACCCAGACTTGGCTGTGTCTCTTCAATTTCACACACTAGACACGACCAAGTCCACCCAAACTTGGCCGTGTCCCTCCACTTTTACTCTTTAAAAACTCGATTTTTGCACTGTTTACTCATTCAATCCCTAATTCTCTGTTTTGGTCTTTCTTTCTCTCTCGACTTCTCTCTCTCAAACCTCCATTAATTGTGTTTCAAAGCTTCAAAACCTCAATTAAACCTCAATTTTCTTTACCAAAACTAGATTTAATCTGTTAAAACTTCTTCTTCTCTTACAAAAGATTGGTTTAATCAGTTTGTGTCAAATTTTTCAGATTTTTCAAGATGCCAAGAACAAAGATAGTTTCACACCACAAGAAGAAGAGACCTACAACTGAAGGGGCTTCTTCATCTTCATCGTTTTCATCTTTGAAGAGAGCAAATCTTTTGGCTCGGGGTTTCTTCCCGACGAGGTATGTTAATGATGAATCCCTTGATGCTCTGCAAATTAGGACTAATTTTATCGTTATATGCAAATTCTTGGGTGGGAGAACCTAGTCTCCTTGCGACCTTTGCAGTTTCAAGAACTAACTTTGGAATTTTTGACATCTCTTAAGGTTGAAAGAGATGAACAAAAAATTTGCTCTAGGTTAAGTTTTAAGTTTCTTGGAAAATCTTTTGTGATTAATATTGAACAATTGAATGCTATATATGGTTTCCATCAACATGGGGAAATGTCGGTACCTAAAGAGTTTAAACAACAATTTGCTTGGGGAGCATTAGGCTCGGGGACTTATGTGGCCAAATCGGCCAAAGAATCTAAATTGAGCAATCCCGCTTTGAGGTATTTGCATCGTTTTATGCCCTGCAGATTCTTTGCTAGGAAGGAGAGCCCGGGAGTAGTGGAATTGAGTGAGCTCTTTTTCTTGGATTGTGCATGTAATGTCGTGCCTATTAGTTCCGGCTATTGGTTAGCCGATATTTTTGATAGTGTGGCCAATAAAAAGAGGGGGGCAATTTGTATTGGAGGATTAGTTACTACATTGGCAGTAGCCCTTCTTGATGATTTTGACCCGAGTACCAGTCGCATGACTAGAATTTTGGGTAATGATTCATTGGATTTGGCCACATTAGAGAAGATGCATATGGTGGTGCATAGGAGAGGGGCTTATATGATGGCTTCAGCTGAGCCAGAAGTACCGGGGGACAGACAGAAGAGAGCACGGGTTCAAGAGGATTCTGACTCGGATTCTCTTAGTTTAGATGAAGATGCTCCGGCCTCGGGTAATCAAGAGATACTTAATAGGATTGAGGCATTGGAGGGCAAGGTGGACCATAACCATGATGCGATCTTGCAGCAGTTGGAATAGATTAATAGCAACCTTGCAAAGATTTTGAGTCTTCATCCCTCGGCTGCATCATCTTCACACCCGCCTTCATCGTAGATTTTGAGTTCCTTGCTTTATTGTGTTTAGTGTATTTTTGTTATTATTTTTCGTTTTTGTTTTTAATGTTAACATTTTCTATTTTGGATATTTTATTTTTATATATTGTACTTTTGTTTTTGAACATTTGTGTTTGTGATGAAAAGTTAGGGTTTTGCCTCACAAGGGTACGATGGAAGACAGGTTGTCCTTTAACTCTTTTTCTTTATTATTCTTGTTTTCCATTGAGGACAATGTAAATTCTAAGTGTGGGGTAATCTTTAAGCTTTTCTTTAATTCTTGTTTTGTTTGTTGTGTTATGTTGTGTGTTGTGCATGGCATAATTGTTGAAAACTTATTGATCTTTTCTGTGATTCTAGCATTATAGTTGAGACTTTAGTATCTGTTTTATTAGTTTTTGTTATAGTTTTGTGTCTTGTTTGTTATGTTAATTATTGTTTTATTTAGGTATTTTGTTAGTTTTAATTGGTTTGTTTAGTGTTTTCTTTAATTGTGTAGTTTTAGTTTATTTTTAGTTTTATGTCGTTTTTGATCTAGTTTTTAGTTTGTGTTTATGTTTTATCGGTTATTGTTTATTTACTTCGTGTTTTAAGTTTGTTTTGAGTTTTGTGTTAGGTTAAAACAGGCAAGGAAACGAATTGAAGATGAAATGGGCAGTAGCTGACACAGGCAGAGGACACGGCCAAGTCACTGGCCGTGTCCCATACTAAGTTAAAAGGAAGAGAAAGTCCCAGTAGCAGACACAAGCAAGGGACACGGCCAAGTCATGTGGCCTTGGCCGTGTCCCTCCAAAGAAGAGCAACACGGGCAAGTCACCTTGACTTGGCCGTGTCCCACTTATTACCAAAGGAAAGGGAGATAAAAAATTACACAGAAGCGAACACAGGCAAGGGACACGGCCGTGTCACCTGGCCGTGTCCCTCCCAACTCACTCACACGGCCAAGTCAAGCTTCACTTGGCCGTGTCACTCAACAAGAAGAAAAGAAGATCAAAGGCAGGCAGTAGTGAACACTGGCAAGGGACACGGCCGTGTCAC
Organism: Garcia nutans; assembly: GCA_947685225.1. Lineage (NCBI taxonomy): Eukaryota > Viridiplantae > Streptophyta > Magnoliopsida > Malpighiales > Euphorbiaceae > Garcia > Garcia nutans. The sequence continues at coordinate 28,580,825 of CANTUV010000044.1, forward strand.
CTGGCCGTGTCCCTCCAAAAGCCACTCACACGCCCAAGTCACATCTGACTTGGCCGTGTCCCTCATGAATCAAACGCGCACCGAATTTTAAAGCCGACGTTTCGTATAAAAGCAAAAAGAAAAGTTAGGGTAAAAGGGTGTGGACGATTTTAAGCAGAGTTCAGCCGACTGAGAGAGATCTTAGGGGTTTAAACATTTGTTTTATTGAATTTTGATTTTACTTTGGATTAAACTAGTTTAGATTAGATTGTTCATGCTATTGATTCATCCTTCTTGCAAGATTCGATCAAGAGATTCATCAAAAGCTTCAAGAAGTTTGTAACTTGGTTTCATTCTTAAACTTTGTCTCTTTAGTTTCATTGAAATTGTGTTTATGAACATTATCATGTCTAAATTGATTTCTTTGATTATTAATGAGATGAGTATGCTTGATAACATCATGAACTAATTTAATCTAGTCTAGGGTTTGTATGGATTTACTATGATTGTATGAATTGGTTATTCTCTTAACTAATGATTTCTTTTGCCTTTATTGAATGAAACATTGTTTACATATAATTGATTGGCCACCAATTGTGTGTTTTAGGTATTAGATGATGGATTGAGAGATGAAGTCTAATACTGGAATAATTCAATTAAGGACTTAGGTGAATTAGAGATATAACCTATTAAAAAGATTATAACAAGATTAGTTGTAAGAGGTTTGAATGCGAGAGCTTATTTCCTTGACTCAATTAATTAAGTTGTTTGAGATTTAATCTTAGAAATTAAATTAGTTAAGTGGAATAACCGTTCATACATATGAGTAGTAGAGAAGTGCAAACCCTAGACCCTTTTATCAAGTGAATCAAAACATCAGCTTTTAGTTTACTTTTATTTGTTTTCAACTTTAATCAATTCTCTTCATTACTTTGCAATTTAAATTACTTCAATTACTTGTTACTTTTAATTTGATAATCAATTACCCACTTTGGCTTCCTTGAGAGAACGACCTTGGGGCGATCACCTTTGCTACAGCTACCTCGTATACTTGCGAGTGACGCTTTGTGGTAGAGTTAATCTGAGTGCAACAAGTTTTTGGCGCCGCTGCCGGGGAAGCTAATTGGCGAAATTGTTTAAAATAAAAAATTTTAGATTATTTTTCATTATTTACTTTTTATTCCATTTGTTTTTTGCTTTTAATATTTCTTTTTCTAGACATTTTTGTTTATGCAAGGCAGGAGATCACTCGAAGGAGAGCTACATCCTTTTATTCCAGAAATTCAGAGAGTAAAAAGGAGCAGAGAGGAGTTTGAGCTCTACACCGGATTTGATACTTCAGAGGAAGACATTTCGGATTTTGAGTCAGAATCTGAAAAATCTGTAAAGATGGCTGAAGAAAGACAAAGGACGATGAGAGACTTTGCTAGACCTGTCATTGGAACCTCCACTTCTTGCATAAGATTGACAGATGCAGCAAGGAACTATGAGTTGAAGAACATTCACTACAACATGCTACCATCATTCTATGGAGTTCCAAATGAAGATCCTTTGAATTTTATTCGGGATTTCTACTCTACCCTCAACACTTTTCCTTTGGGAGGACTAACAGAAGATCAGTTGAGGATGAGATGTTTCCCTTATACTTTGAAGGATAGGGCAAAGAGCTGGCTCATGATGTTGCCTGAAAATTCACTGACAACTTGGGAACAAGTTTATAACAAGTTCATGGGCAAGTTCTATTCACACCAGAAGACAGCTGAGTTGAGAGGAAAGATAGCTACATTCTCTCAATTTGAAGGAGAGCCATTTCATGAGGCTTGAGACAGATTCAAGATGCTATTGATCCAGTGTCCACATCATCACTACCCACTTCAACTCCTTAATCAGTTTTTCTATGATGGACTCACCCAGCAATTTCAGAACACTGTTGATAATGCAGCTGGGGGAGCCATGGGAGAAAAGACAGCTGATGAGACTTATGAGATCTTTGAGATGTTGGGAGCTAATTCTCAACAAAAGAGTGTAAGGGGAAGAAGCAAAGGGGTGAATCAACTGGAAGCCAATACTGAAATGGTTAGTCAAATAGCTGAGTTGACAAGGCAGGTTCAGATGCTAAACATGAAAAACAACATTTCTTCATCCACTCAAGAGGTGTGTGGAATCTGTGGGACATTTGGGCATGGAGCAAATATATGCCCCTCTGCATATGAGTCTTTTGGGAATGAAGCTGAGCAAGTTAATGCTATGGGGGGATTTCAACCAAGAGCCAGGAATGATCCTTACTCCAACACTTACAATCCTGGTTGGAGGAGTCACCCCAATTTTTCCTGGACAACAAATAATGCTCAACAGCCATTCCATTTGCTCCAGAGACAGAATCAACAGCAGGGCCAATCTTCAAATCAAGGTCAGCCTAAAAGAGAGAGTTTGGAAGACAGTTTACAAGCTTTCATCAAAGTCAGTGCTCAAAACCAAGAGATGAACAACAAGAGACTGGATTCCTTGGAAGCATCCTTTAAGAAGGTGGAGACCCAAGTGGGGCAACTTGCTCAACAGATGCAGATTCAACAAAAGGGAAAGTTCCCAAGTCAACCTGAGCAGGCACAAGCAGTGACTGTTCTTAGGAGTGGCAAGGTAATTAATAACAATGTTGAAAATAATTCTGTGAATGCAGGTGAGCAAGAGAATAAAAAGGAAGGAGATCAAGAGAACAAAGGTGCTGAAGAAAGATCAGTGGAGAAGACCCCTACAGCAGATTTGCACAAGGCAAGCAACCCATACCGGCCACCTATACCATTTCCTAGCAGGTTGAAGGATGATAAAAAAGATAAGCAGTTTTCAGATATCTTCAACATGCTATCTAAGGTAAGTATTAATTTACCCTTACTTGAAGCAATTAAGAACATGCCGGCTTATGCTAAATTCTTTAAAGAACTGAATACCAAGAAAAAAAGGTATGAGCCGAATGAAAAGGTGATAGTTTCTGAGGTAGCTAGTGCTGTTTTGCAGCATAAACTGCCTCCTAAGCTAAAGGATCCTGGAAGCTTTATTATTCAAATTGCTATGGGGAATGGAAAATGTACTGATGGCATGTGTGATTTGGGGGCTAGTGTGAATTTAATGCCTTACTCTGTGTACCTTGATTTAGAATTAGGGGAACTTAAGCCAACAAAAATGGTGTTGCAATTAGCTGATAGATCTCTTAGATTCCCGAAAGGGGTTATAGAAGATGTGTTAGTTAAAGTTGGTGGTTTGATAGTACCTGTGGATTTCATTGTTCTTGACATGGAGGTAAGTAATTCTTCACCATCTGCACACACCATTTTGCTGGGTAGGCCTTTTATGGCGACTACCAATACTTTGATAGATGTTAAGAATGGAAAATTATCAATGACTGTTTTGGGACAAACTGTGGAATTTTCTATTTTTAACACTTCTCCTATTCCTACAACTGCTTTGTATGAGGATTGTTCTTTCATTGATTGTATTGATGCAGTTGTTTCAGATGTTTTCTTGCAGACAAGTTCCTCTGATAAATTGGAGCTGGCATTGACTTTGGATAGTGATTTGGAAATTTTTGATACAGAAATAGCCAGTTGTCTTGAGACTTTAGAGGATGCTGAAATAGAGGAGTTTAAGGATGACCCAATTTTTGAACCTTCCCCCATTGAAGAAAAAGAGAAGAACCCCTCACTAGAGTTAGAGCTGAAAGAGTTACCTAAGAACCTGAAATATGTGTTTTTGGGAGATCACAATACTTTACCTGTGATAATATCTAGTGAACTTAGTGAAGGGGAGGAGATGAAGTTAGTGAGTGAGCTTAAAAGATTGAAGAGAGCAATAGGATGGGGATTGAGTGACATCAAGGGTATTAGCCCTTCCATGTGCATGCATAGAATCACTTTAGAAGAGGGAGCTAAACCTGTGAGGGAGACCCAAAGGCGACTTAACCCAAATATGAGTGAAGTGGTTAAGAAGGAAGTGCTCAAATTGCTGGATGAAGGAGTAATATATCCAATTGCTAATAGTGAGTGGGTGAGCCCAGTTCATGTAGTTCCTAAGAAATCTGGAATCACTGTGGTAAAAAATGAGAATAATGAGTTGGTTCCTACTAGGACTACTACTGGGTGGAGAATGTGCATTGATTATAGGAAGTTGAACAATGCTACAAAGAAAGATCATTTTCCTCTTCCTTTTATTGATCAGATGTTAGATAAACTTTCTGGACACTCACATTATTGTTTTCTGGATGGCCTTTCAGGTTACTATCAGGTACCAATAGCTCCAGAGGATCAGTCCAAGACAACCTTTACTTGCCCTTTTGAGACTTATGCATTTCGACGTATGCCCTTTGGCTTGTGCAATGCACCTGCAACGTTTCAGAGATGCATGATGTCTGTCTTCTCAGATATGATCGATGATTTTATTGAGGTATTTATGGATGATTTTTCTGTTTTTGGTAATTCTTTTGATAATTGCCTCAATAAACTTGTTCGTGTGCTTGAGAGATGCATTGAATGTAACCTCACTTTAAGTTGGGAAAAGAGTCATTTTATGGTTACACAGGGCATTGTTTTAGGTCATGTGGTGTCAAGTAAAGGGATTGAGGTAGATAAGGCTAAAATTGAATTGATTGCTAAGTTACCCCCACCTACCTCTGTTAAGGGAATAAGAAGTTTTCTAGGGCATGCAGGATTTTACAGGAGGTTTATTAAGGATTTTTCTAAAATAAGCCATCCATTGTGCCATTTATTGGGGAAAGATGTTCCATTTGAATTTACTGCACAATGCATGCAAGCTTTTAATTCCCTTAAGGAAAAATTGACTAGTGCACCTGTGATTGTAGCTCCTGTCTGGTCTTTACCTTTTGAAATAATGTGTGATGCCTCTAATCATGCAGTAGGAGCTGTTCTTGGGCAAAGGGTTGATAAATACTTGAGAGTCATATATTATGCCAGTTTAACCCTGAATAGTGCACAAATGAACTACACCACAACTGAGAAGGAAATGTTAGCTGTTGTTTTTGCTTTAGACAAATTTAGAGCTTATTTAATTGGGTCAAAAATTATTGTGCATTCTGATCATGCAGCTCTTAAATATCTGTTAACAAAACAACATGCTAAACCGCGCTTAATTAGATGGGTGTTGTTATTGCAAGAGTTTGATTTCCAAATCAAGGATACTAAGGGTAGTGAGAATGTTGTTGCTGATCATTTATCCAGATTACCCTTCTTTAATGAAAACCTTGCATCTGATAGCATTCATAAAAATTTAGAGGTATTTCCTGATGAGCATTTATTTGTGGTAATTAATGCACCTTGGTTTGCAGATATTGCTAACTATCTTGCCTGTGGTATTTTGAGATCTAACATGTCCTTTCAGGAAAAGAAAAGGTTTCTACACTTGAGTAAGTTTTATTTTTGGGATGAACCTTATCTATTTCGGATATGCAAGGATGAGATAGTTCGCATGTGTGTAGCTGAGGAAGAACAACTGAGTGTTCTTCAATTTTGTCATGACCTTCATTGTGGGGGTCATTTTGGAGGAAGAAAGACTGCAGAAAAGGTGCTTCAAAGTGGTTTTTACTGGCCTACTTTATTTAAAGATGCTCAAGACTATTGTAAGCACTGTGATCGTTGCCAAAGAGTAGGTAACATTGGGAGGAGGAATGAGATGCCCCTTCAGTCATATATTGTTGTTGAACTGTTTGATGTATGGGGAATAGACTTCATGGGTCCTTTCCCCAAGTCCTTTGGTTTTGAATATATTTTAGTTGCTGTTGACTATGTTTCCAAATGGGTGGAGGCAATCCCCACCCGTACTAATGATGCTAATATTGTTGTTAAATTTGTGAAGGAAAACATTCTTAGCAGGTTTGGCACACCAATGGTGATAGTCAGTGATGGGGGGAGCCATTTTTGCAATAGGCTTTTTGAGAAATTGATGCACAAATCTGGTGTGAAGCACAAGGTGGCAACCCCATACCATCCACAGACTTCTGGACAAGTGCAAACATCCAACAAGCAGCTAAAAGGAATTCTGGAGAAAACAGTCAACACATCCAGGAAGGATTGGGCAAGCAGATTGCACGATGCACTATGGGCTTATCGGACTGCTTTCAAAACCCCTCTAGGTATGAGTCCATATCGATTGGTGTTTGGAAAAGCTTGTCACTTACCAGTGGAGTTGGAGCACAAAGCATATTGGGCAATTAAGACTCTGAATTTGGACTTGGACAAAGCAAAGAGAGAAAGATTTCTGCAAATTTCAGAGTTAGATGAGCTGAGGAATGAGGCTTATGAGAGCTCGAGAATTTACAAGGATCGCACTAAAGCACTTCATGATAGAATTATAGTGCGAAAGACATTGAGTCCAGGTATGAAGGTTTTACTTTTTAACTCACGACTCCATTTTTTTCCAGGTAAACTCAAGTCCCGATGGAGTGGTCCTTTCGAGATAACACAGGTATATCCTTCTGGTGCAATTGAATTACTTAACTCTAGAACAGGTGAGACTTTCAAAGTAAATGGACAGAGAGTTAAGCCATACAATGAAGGATTTCAGGAAGTGAGGGTCATTGACAGTACTTTGATCCATGATCCCTAAGCCTTGCATGATGTCCAGCTTTATGACATTAAAGAAGCGCTATATGGGAGGCAACCCATCGGTTTGCATTTATTTTTCGTAGTTGTAATTTTAAGTTTAGCGAGTTTTGATTTCTGTTCGGTTTCAATAAATGGACTGTGCTTTGATCGGTTTTTCTTTACTTTGTGTTTCAGGGTGTTTAAAGAAGAAGGTTTGCAAAATCGTTGAAAAAAAAAAGAAAAAAAAATGTGTTTTAAGTTAAAAATGGCAGAAGGTGACACGGCCAAAGGACTTGGCCGTGTCCCTTGGCCGTGTCACACACTGGACACGGCCTAAATTCTTTAAAAAAAAAATGAAGAAAAATTGAACGATTTTGCACAGAATAGGACACACCCAGGGGACACGGCCGTGTCACCTGGCCGTGTCCCCCAAGATCATCAGACACGGCCGTGTGCTCTCCACTTGGCCGTGTCCCTTCACTTTCACACACAGACACGGCCAAGTCACCACACACACGGCCGTGTCACCTCACGTTTTGACCTTTTAAAAACTGATTTTGCCCAAATTCTTTTCATAAATCCCTAACTTTTCTTTCGTCTTCTCTCTCGCTCTCTTTCGCTCTCTGTATCACCATAGCCACTTTTGATCTTTTAAAACTTCAAATCATCCACTAAAACTTCAAATTTCTTCAATAAACCTTGAGATAATCACTTAAAACTTCCTCTTTACTCATATTATCTCTTTGATTTACTTAGTTTTGGGTGTTAATTTTTCAGATCTCAAGATGCCAAGAACTAAAACTGTATCACACCGCAAGAAGAAGAAATCTGGTGCCGAAGGAGCTTCGTCATCGTCCTCCTCTTTATCTTTCAAGAGGGCAAGTCTTTTGGCTCGGGGTTTTTTCCCGACAAGGTATGTGAATGACGAATCTTTAGATGCCTTGCAAATGAGAATTGCTTTTTATAAATATGTGCAATATCTTGGGTGGGAGACTTTTATCTCATTGAGACCTTTGCAGTTTGAGGAGCTCACCCTAGAATTTTTGACAACTCTTAAAGTGGAAAGAGATGATAACAAAATTTGCAGGAGACTGATGTTTAAATTAATGGGTAGACCATTTGTGCTTACTGTTGATCAGTTGAATGATATCTATGGGTTTCATCAACATGGGGAAAGATCGATACCCAAAGATTTTAGACAACAATTTGCTTGGGGTGCCTTAGGCTCGGGTACTTATGTGGCCAAATTGGCCAAAGCATCTAAATTAAGGAACCCTACTTTGAGATATTTGCACAGGTTTATGTCATGTGGGTTCTTTGCAAGGAAGGAGAGCCCGGGTGTGGTTGAGTCGAGTGAGTTATTTTTCTTGGACTGTGTTTTGAATGAAATGAATATTAGTGCCGGCTATTGGTTAGCCGATATTTTTGACACCGTAGCTAATAAAAGGAGAGGGGCTATTTGTGTTGGAGGATTGATCACTACGTTAGCAGTAGCCCTGGTGGATGATTTTGACCCGAGTACTACTCGGATGACCCGTATTTTGGGTAATGATTCCTTGGATTTAGCTACCCTTGAGAAGATGCACATGGTGGTGCATAGGAGAGGGACTTTTGTGATGCCTTCAGCTGAGCCTGCAGCACCGGGGGACAGGCAGAAGAGAGCCCGGGTTGAAGAGGAGTCAGACTCTGATTCTTTAGGTCTAGATGAGGATGCTCCAGTCTCGGAACATCAACAGGTACTTCTGAGGATTGAGGCCCTGGAGGGCAAAGTGGATCGATTGGATGGCAAGGTGGACCGAAACCATGCTGAGTTATTGCAGCAGTTGGAGCAGATTAACAGTAACCTTGCCACGATCTTGAGTCTCCATCCCTCAGCTGCATCATCTTCCCGCCCACCTTTTCCTTAGATTTTGAGTCCTTGCTTTATTTTGTTTATTGTATTTTTGTTCTAATTTTTCGTTTTTGTTTTAATGTTAACGTTTTATATTTGGATATTTTATTTTTATATATTGTACTTTTATTTTTGAACTTTGGTGTTTGTGATGGAAAGCTAGGATTTTGCCTCACCAGGTACGATGGAAGTCAGGTTGTCCTTTGACTCTTTTTATTTATTATTCTTGTTTTACATTGAGGACAATGTAAGTTTTAAGTGTGGGGTACTCTTTAAGCTTTCCTTTAATTCTTGTTTTGTTTATTGTGGTTGTTTTGTTTATTGTGTTTGTTGTGCATGGCATAATTGTTGAAAATTTATTGATCTTTTCTTTAATTCTAGCATTATAGTTGAGACTTTGGTATCAGCATAGAAATGAGCATTTGAATTCATTCGGGATTAATTTTCGCATTCTGCAATTCATCGCATATAAATCTTTGTGAACCCACCTGTGTGAGTTTTGAGCCTCATAAAATTTGATATTTTTGTCAATTGATTTTCTTTTCTTAAGTGTGCACCTTCATGATGTTGCATCTCTAGAGTTTGCTTTTGCATACTTATTGAACTCACATTATGATTTAATCTCAGGTTTTAATATGATGGAGGCAAATTAGGTTAGCCCCTTTAGCTTAAAGAGACTTCCCTTTATATTGATTTCCTTAGTGAGCCAAGTTGAGCCATTGACCGTTTCTTGTTTGATTAACACAATTCTCAACTTAACATGTTCTTATTATCATCATACCTATGCATTAAGGAATGGAGTTGTATGATTTGACAATAGGGTAGTTTATTTCAAGTGTGGGGTAAGTAAAAAAAAAACAACTAAAAAAATAATAATATATGGAATTCCTAATTGAGGGTTGAAATGCATACTTTGCATATTGTTTATTATTGAGAGTCATTATTCTTTTCCTCTACATTTTAAGCTAGATGTTCCATGTAAGTTTATACTTTGTATATATATATATTTAAAAAAAAATAAATAAATAAACTAAATAAAAAAAAAGAGAAAAAAGAAAAAGTGAAAATAAAAAAAAAGGGAGATATATATATATATACAAAGTTCATATATTTTCTAGCCTTAGAGGAATTTTGACTCATGAACTTTTCTTTTAGTGTGCAAGTATGTAAGATTGTTAAGGGTTGGTGAGTATGCTATGTAAGGAGTTATGAATTTCTTAGCAAGAGTAGTGTCTAATTTAGATACTCCATTTCTTGATGCTCCAGCTTAAATGTCTTTTCTCACACCTGACCTTAGCCCCATTACATCCAAATAAAAGACCTTCGGATTATTTCTTGAGAAAATCAGTGAGGGAGATTGGATAATTAAGCAAGTTTATGGCAGTATGCACTCATGAGTGGTATGAGTGATTAACCTTTAAAATCGAGTGAAACACTTAGTTGAGAGATAAGATTTGTATGTTTGGATTAATGAATGAGTTAAGAAAATCCTTGATTGAAGGAAATTGCAATTATTTATGTCTGACTCTTTAAGTATTTCATCTATATGCTGGAAATTTTAGTTAAGATTGTTTGAGTTTTTAATTTATGCCATGTGAATTTGCTTGAGGACAAGCAAAGTTTTAAGTGTGGGGTAGTTGTTTTATTAGTTTTTGTTATAGTTTTGTGTCTTGTTTGTTATGTTAATTATTGTTTTATTTAGGTATTTTGTTAGTTTTAATTGGTTTGTTTAGTGTTTTCTTTAATTGTGTAGTTTTAGTTTATTTTTAGTTTTATGTCGTTTTTGATCTAGTTTTTAGTTTGTGTTTATGTTTTATTGGTTATTGTTTATTTACTTCGTGTTTTAAGTTTGTTTTGAGTTTTGTGTTAGGTTAAAACAGGCAAGGAAACGAATTGAAGATGAAATGGGCAGTAGCTGACACAGGCAGAGGACACGGCCAAGTCACTGGCCGTGTCCCATACTAAGTTAAAAGGAAGAGAAAGTCCCAGTAGCAGACACAAGCAAGGGACACGGCCAAGTCATGTGGCCGTGTCCCTCCAAAGAAGAGCAACACGGCCAAGTCACCTTGACTTGGCCGTGTCCCACTTATTACCAAAGGAAAGGGAGATAAAAAATTACACAGAAGCGAACACAGGCAAGGGACACGACCGTGTCACCTGGCCGTGTCCCTCCCAACTCACTCACACGGCCAAGTCAAGCTTCACTTGGCCGTGTCACTCAACAAGAAGAAAAGAAGATCAAAGGCAGGCAGTAGTGAACACTGGCAAGGGACACGGCTGTGTCACCTGGCCGTGTCCCTCCAAAAGCCACTCACACGGCCAAGTCACATCTGACTTGGCCGTGTCCCTCATGAATCAAACGCGCACCGAATTTTAAAGCCGACGTTTCGTATAAAAGCAAAAAGAAAAGTTAGGGTAAAAGGGTGTGGACGATTTTAAGCAGAGTTCAGCCGACTGAGAGAGATCTTAGGGGTTTAAACATTTGTTTTATTGAATTTTGATTTTACTTTGGATTAAACTAGTTTAGATTAGATTGTTCATGCCATTGATTCATCCTTCTTGCAAGATTCGATCAAGAGATTCATCAAAAGCTTCAAGAAGTTTGTAACTTGGTTTCATTCTTAAACTTTGTCTCTTTAGTTTCATTGAAATTGTGTTTATGAACATTATCATGTCTAAATTGATTTCTTTGATTATTAATGAGATGAGTATGCTTGATAACATCATGAACTAATTTAATCTAGTCTAGGGTTTGTATGGATTTACTATGATTGTATGAATTGGTTATTCTCTTAACTAATGATTTTTTTTGCCTTTATTGAATGAAACATTGTTTACATATAATTGATTGGCCACCAATTGTGTGTTTTAGGTATTAGATGATGGATTGAGAGATGAAGTCTAATACTGGAATAATTCAATTAAGGACTTAGGTGAATTAGAGATATAACCTATTAAAAAGATTATAACAAGATTAGTTGTAAGAGGTTTAAATGCGAGAGCTTATTTCCTTGACTCAATTAATTAAGTTGTTTGAGATTTAATCTTAGAAATTAAATTAGTTAAGTGGAATAACCGTTCATACATATGAGTAGTAGAGAAGTGCAAACCCTAGACCCTTTTATCAAGTGAATCAAAACATCAGCTTTTAGTTTACTTTTATTTGTTTTCAACTTTAATCAATTCTCTTCATTACTTTGCAATTTAAATTACTTCAATTACTTGTTACTTTTAATTTGATAATCAATTACCCACTTTGGCTTCCTTGAGAGAACGACCTTGGGGCGATCACCTTTGCTACAGCTACCTCGTATACTTGCGAGTGACGCTTTGTGGTAGAGTTAATCTGAGTGCAACAGTATCAGCATAGAGATTAGCATTTGAATTCATTCAGGATCAATTTTCACATTCTACAATTCATGACATATAAATTTTTGAGAACCCACCTTTGTGAGTTTTGAGCCTTATAGATTGAATATTAGTGTCAATTGATTTTCTTTTCTTAAGTGTGCACCTTCATGATTTTGCATCTCTAGAGCTTGCTTTTGCATACTAATTGAACTCACATTATGATTTTATCTCAAGTTTTAAAATGATGAAGGCAAATTAGGCTAGCCCTTTAGCTTAAAAAGACCTCCCTTAATATTAAATTCCTTAGTGAGCCAAGTTGAGCCTTTGACCTTTTCTTGATTGATCAACACAATTCATAACTCAAGTTTTTCTTATTGTCATTATACCTGCATTAAGGAATGGAGTTTCTTATGACATGACAATAGGGTGGTTTGATTCAAAAGTGTGGGGTAAGCAATTTAAAAAAAATGGTATTGCTATTTGGGGTTGAAATGCATACTGTGCGCATTGTATTTGACTAAGAGTCGATTATTCTTTTCCTTTACATTTTAAGCTAGATGTTCCATGCAAGTTCATATTTTGTATATATATATATATTATTAAAAATAAATAAATAAATAATGATAAAAATAAAAGAAATATATATATATATACAAAATTCATATATTTTCTAGCATTAGAGGAATGTTGACTCATGTATTTTTCTTGAAGTATGCAAGTTTGTGAAAGTATCAAGGGTTGGTGAGTATGCCATTTGAGGGAGTTATGAATTTCTTAGCAAGAGTATTGTCTAATTTAGATACTCCATTTCTTGATGCTCCAGCTTAAATGTCTTTTCTAATACCTTCACCTTAGCCCAATTACATCCAAATAAAAGACCTTCGGATTATTTCTTGAGAAAATCAGTGAGGGAGATTGGATAATTAAGCAAGTTTATGGTAGTATGCAGTCATGAGTGGTTTGAGTGATTAACCTTTGAAATCGAGTGAAACACTTAGATGAGAGATGAGATTTGTATGTCTGGATTAATGAATGAGTTAAGAAATCCTTGATTGAAGTAAAATACAATTATTTATGGCTGAGTCTTTAAGGATTTCATCTTATATACTGGAATTATAGTTAAGGTTGTTTGAGTTTTTAATTTATGCCATGTGAATTTGCTCGAGGACAAGCAAAGTTTTAAGTGTGGGGTAGTTGTTTTATTAGATTTTGTTATAGATTTGTGACTTATTTATTATGATAATTATTGTTTTATTTAGGAATTTTGTTAGTTTTAATCGGTTTATTCAGTGTTTTCATCAATTTTGGTAGTTTTAGTTTATTTCAATGTTTTTGTCACTTTTATCCTAGTTTTTAGTGTGGTGTTTATGTTTTGTTGGTTATTGTTTATTTAATTCTTGTTTAAAGTTTGGTTCAAGTTTTGTTTTAGGTTAAAAAGCCAAGGAACCAAAAGAAGAAAAAAATGGACAAAAGCTAACACATGCAGAGGACACGGCCAAGCCACTGGCCGTGTCCCATACCAAGCTAAGGAGAAGCCACAAGACACAGAAGAAGACACACTCAAGGGACATGGCCAAGCTTGTGGCCGTGTCCCTCCAAAAAAAACTCCAACAGGGCCAAGTTGCTTAAGCTTGGCCGTGTCTCACTTAAGTCCAAAGGAAAAAGAAAGAAAATCAATCAGTAGAAGACACAAGCAAGGGACACGGCCAAGCTTGTGGCCATGTCCCTCCATTGCACCTCCAACACGGCCGTGTCTCCCTCAACTTGGCCGTGTCTCTCATGGACCAAAGACAACGCGGATTTTTAAAGCGGAGGTTTCGTATAAATGTGAAAATTAGGGTTTTCAAAGGAGTGTTGAGAGTTTGAGTTGAGATTGAGCCGTCAAAGAGAGTTTTAGGGTTTCATAACTTGTTTTCTTTGATTTGGATTACACTTTGGATTAAAACTAGCTTAGATTAGATTTGTTCTTGCCATTGATACATTCTTCGAGCAAGTTCTGAACAAGAGATTCTTCAAGAGCTAAGAAGTTTGTAATTTGGTTTTGTTCTCGAACTTTATCTCTTTAATTTCATTAGAATTGTATTTATGGATATTATCATGTCTAAATTGATTTCTTTGAATTTTAATGAGATGAGTATGTTTGATAACATTCTGAACTAATTTGATCTAGTCTAGGGTTTGTATGGATCTGCTATGATTGTATGAATTGGTTATTACTCTTAACTTAATTATTTCTTTAAGCCTTTATTGAATGGATTATTGCTAATATATAATTGATTGGCCACCAATTATGTGTTTTAGGTATTAGATGATGGATTGAGAGATGAAGTCTAATGCTGGAACAATTCAATTAAGGACTTAGGTGAGTTAGAGATATAACCTAGGAAAAGATTATTTCAATCGTAACAAGATTATTTGAGAGAGGTTTGAATGCGAGAGCTTATTTCCTTTATTCAATTAATTAAGTTGCTTGAGATTTAATCTTTGAAATTAAATTAGTTAAGAGGAATAACCGTTCATACATATAAGTAGTAGAGAAGTGCAAATCCTAGACCCTTCTATTAAGTGAATCAAAACATCAGCTCAATTTACTTTTATTGTTTTAAACTTCGATCAATATGTCTTTATTAATTGTTAGCCATTTAAATTTATTCATTACTTGTTATTTATAATCTGATAATCAATTAGCTACTTTAGCTTCCTTGTGAGACGACCTTGGGGCGATCACCTTTGCTACAGCTACCTCGTATACTTGTGAGTGACGCTTTGTAGTAGAGTTAATTAGAGCGCAACACTTATGTTTAATGAGCTTGAAGTATTTTTGGATACATCAAGATCAAAGCCATTTGTCAACATGTACATATTTGATATTATAATATATTTTGATATTGTGTATATTATGTTTATGTTTTTAAAGTATATGTATAAATTGTAAATTATAAAGATTTTTTGGACAAATTGTATAATGTGGGTTGTTTATATATGTTTTGATATATATATATATATGTATATAAATAAATGTTTTGAAAAAATGTGGAGAAGTTGAGTAGTTGGGGTGAAAATGTATGATTTGTTTTATTGGGAGTGTATTTTATGCAGGTTGGGTAATTATTGAAAATTTGGAATGTCCCAATTACAAACAAAATTCTAATAAATTTTTTCCATAGATTTTATATTAAAATGCTTATTTTTGAAACCTATAACTAAAAAGGAATAATTTATTACTATTTAAATATGCGTTTTTAAGTACGTGGGATCCTAAGTTTAAAGTGTGAAATTTTTTTTATTTTACCGAGTTGTAATATTTTTATACTGTATATGCATATTTTATATATACTAGATGTATGTATTATACGTATATAAAATGTAAGGGTGTTATATGTGCTCGGGCTCCAACCTGCAAGACATGAGAGAAAGGCTGATTGGGCTCCACGATGGGAGGCTTCGATGCCTAAGTCAGTGCTCGGTCTGTCTGAGCATAAAGAGAGTGATAATGGAGAGAAGAGAAGAAGAGAGAGCCCTTTACCTGTGAGAGTTTGCCCCTATATATAGATAGTGCATGGGAGACAAAAACTATGTGTTAGATAATATTTAGAATGTCGTGATAGTGGGCCTGTCACATCGTGATGGTTTGCCTATCACATTAGGAGTATACGCCTGTTGTGTTAGGAGATGTCTAGGGAGCTCGATAGGATGAGGGTGTCCAGAGTCAGGGTTGAGTCTCTTTAAGAGCCCGTCCAAAGAATGACTGGTCATGGAGCTCGGTCCACAAGCTTGGTTAAAGGAGGGGTAGTATCACTAAACCCCCTCAAGTTACTTGACATTCATGTTAGATTCAAAGGCTCCATGCACGAGGGCTCAGAAGAGCCTAAATAACTATGATGACTCATGATACAACGAGGTTGTACGATCTCATGTAGAATAAGTGAGTAGCTCAGTGCACGAGCTAGGAGAAGTACTATCAATAGTCCCCCCTCAGTCATTTGACATTTATGTCAAACTCACATATATATATATATTACCTATAGAGGTCAAATCAAACTCAGTAGGAGCTACAGAGAGGCTGAGAAATACAGAGTAGAGTTCGCATAAATAGAGGGGCAAGGCTCAGTTTTCTAGGAGTAGTAGTACTACTGGACTAACTAAGAAGTCATGGCACTTATGTCAAGGAGAGTTGGCGAATATTTTAGAAGGACACATGTAAAAAAGGGTGAGGCAATGCTTCAGAAACCGAGGTAATGATTGGGCGGGTATCAAAAAGATGTAATGTCTGGGGCAGTAAAGAGGGACATTAATTTAGATAGCCAATGGGGACTCTATAAATAGAGCATAATGGGACAGCACTCGGTACATGATTTAAAGGAGAAAAGCTCGGTTCGTCTAACTAATAAAGGCTTAGAGGTTAATTTTAAGTTTTTGTTTTAAGTTTTGCATTTAAAATTCTAGTAGAAAGATGGTACGAGCAATAGTGAGTGCAACTCTGCTAAGAGAGGCAGGAGAGCGGGGCTCTGCAAGTGCAATGGGTGAGGGGACCCATATTGAGGCTGAGTCGACTATGACCAAGCTCACCGAGCAAAATGTTATGGGATCTTTAACTCTGCTGGACGAGTAGGAAGAAGATGCCATTGAAGCTCAACAAGTTAATTCAAGCTCGGAGAAGGCTTGGGTGAGGGATATCCGATCATCAGTAATAGAAGCTCACTTGGTGAGGATCCAAAAGAAATATCAAATACCAGAAGAATACAAGATGCTCATCCCTGGAGAGGATGTCCGAGCATATGATGCACTGCTTAAAAATCAACTGATGATTTTTGAAGAGGATTTGAGGTCGAGAGTGAGGTTCCCTCTACGCCCCTTCCCGCGAGAGTTCTTGAACTATCACAGGATAGTTCCTGGCTAGCTCAGCCCTAACGCATGGTGTACTATCACAGGGTTTGAGATTCTGTGTGGGCTGCTAGGAGTGGTGCCGACCCCCTCGAGTGCTGAGCTCGTTCAGTATGTTGAGAATACACTCTTGAGCAGATAAAGATTTTCTATATTTACAAGGTTAGTTCGGGCTCGCTATGCTCAAAGGAAAGCCAAACTCAATCTAGGCTTAGAAAGATCGATTCTTTATTTTGAAACACAAGGGGTTTGACTACCAAAATATTCGGTACATTAGTCCGAACGGTGAACAAGTGACCAGAGCGAGACTAAGCAAGGACATGCTCGTGACATTTACAGTTGTGAAGGAGGACATTTTTAGAGCAAAGAGGAATGTCATTGCCCTAATAAGGGAGTACTTCCCCCTTGGGAGGGCTCCAAAGGAAATTCAGCCGGAAATTCGAATAGGTATACTCTATGTTCCAACACTTGGTTTTTGTTATTGCTTGTTTTGAACATGTTGATGCACTAAATTTTGGCTCGGTTGTGTAGAGTCAGGCTCAGAATCAGCAGGTAGAGAGCTGAAATGCTTGGATGAGAGGGAAGCCAAAAGGAGAACTCAAAAAAGGGTTAAGAAGATCCATGGGCAAAGGGATGAGCTAGGTACTAGGACCATTTTTGCTCAAGAGAAAGAATTTATACTGGACTTGACTCTTCCTGCTGAAGTAACACCCGAGATCGAGCCACACTGGGAGGCAAAAGATATCACCCCCTACAGAGGATAGAAGAGGGCTCACCCAAAATCAAGGTGGTGGAGGGTTTGTCAATGAGAGAAATGGAAGAACCCTTAGCTCATTGGCATAGCCTCATCCGGCTAGCAGAGGCAGTAAATGAAAAACTAGTGGGCCTGTACAACACCATGTACTCCTTGCAAGATGTCGGGACTAAAAAAGTTCTTAAACATATATTCAAGGTTGTTCCAAAAAGGTGGCACGAGAATGCGCCAAAGAGCTTAGAAGAAGTAGCAAAAGAAATGGTGACAATGTCACATATGGTAAGGGATAACTTGAAAATTTAAAGTTAGGCTCAATGTTTGATACAAAGGGTAATTGAACAAAACTCTGCAGATCACACAGCTCGCATATACCATCGAGGATCGGGTGGCAGGCATGGCAACCAACTTTGATTAATCCATCAAGGACTGTGATGGAGGGAAAACAAAAAGGGTTGAGTTAGAGAAAACCCTGAAAAGCAAAGATGAAGAGTTGAAGCACACTCGAGATGAACTAAAGCAAGCTCAAGAAGCCTTAAAAAAGAAAATTAAAAAGTTGTGCTCGGCTAGAGAAACTATAAGAGTCTAAGATGAAGTGCTACGCTAGGTGAGGGAAGCTCTAAAATCCAAGGACGACGAGCTGCGCTTGGTAGAGGACACCCTTAAAGCCATCCAGCAAGGGCTAGTTGTTGAACGGACGAGAAGCAACAAAAGCTATGCTCGGGATGTCCATACCTATCAGAAGGCTATGTCGGATTGGTTGAAGCAGGAGAATCCGGGCATGGACTTGTCCTGAATGATGGAAATAGACATCTACCCACTGGCTTCCAAGCACGAGACAGATGAGGAAGATAAAGATTAGGACTCGGATGAAGACGAAGCCCAGGATGATGAGTCCCAAGATTAATATAGTTGTTTTTTTTTGTCTGCTATGGCTCGATCTATAAACAGTGTAAAGACCAGACCATTTTGTAATGAAACTCTATGTTTTATGAATGAATTCTTTATTTTTGAACCAAAGTTCGATGCTTAAATTTATTTTATCTTTTTTGTAATATGATGTTAGTATTAGTCTAAGGGCTCGGTCAAAATCGAACATGACATAAATGTTCTTCTTGTTGTGTTATGTTGATTTGTGTGTGAGGGTTATTCAATTTGCTCGAGCACAGGGTGCATCAGAGCATTCTTTATTACAATGTGCCTTAGGCACGGTTATACAGCCAGCTGAGATTATACGGCATGCTCTGGCAGCCATTTATCAGGCAATCTACTAAGCATGGTAGAGTGATTGACCTGAACTTCACTTCATGGTATGCTATGAAGTGAATGTATATATGCACTTCAGGAATTTTGTAAAATAAAAATGAAAAAAGTGAAATTATGGAGTATGTATGGGTGACCTATTTGAGGTGCCATTTGTGATGGTCAATTGACCGGACCCATTCTGTAGCATGGCTTATGGGAGGACCTTTTGAAACTGAATGTTTGGCTCGGGCCACTTGTTTTATTGGCTTTGACCATGGCTTGGTTTGCAGTAGTGCCAAGCTTTTCTCTGTGATGAGCTTGATTGCACTCGGATCTTTAATGGGCTTGGTTATATGCTTAGCCCTTAGGGACATGATATTCGGGATGCCTGTGCTCAATAATTCGAGATGTTAGTGTCCAGTCATTATCTTGACATTCATGTCAAGCAGTCCCTCGGGCGTGCTTTCTGATGGATCTGGTAATTGTTCCAACAATAGATTAGGCATGGGAATAACAAATATAGATGTTAGACATAGTATTATGAGGGGCTTAGTTTGAGCACTGAGATATGTAATTGTTGTTAGAGTTTGGTGTTTTGCAAAGGCACCGTACACAATAGTAAATAATTAGCATTTTATTAAAAATAGGAACTTTCAGATACAGACATAATGTTAGTGCATAACATTATAGTAAAAATTGATGCACTGCTAGAGTGCTGTCCTTAATGCTTGACCATGGTGATCAGAGCTCGATGCGCAGTGGCAGTGTTATGATGGCTTAAGGCTTTCGTGGGCCTTATAATATAGACTATCAGAGTGTTGAGTTTCGAGCACAGCTAGGGCTCGCTAATAGGCACCGTGAGTACTTAAGAGTTTGAGTGCGGTTAGGGCACGTTAACATGAACCGTGGGTGCTTAGACAATTTGACTGCGACGAGGGTGAGTTGATATGTATTGGAAGTAATTTGACAGTTTGAGTGTGATGAGGGCGCGTTAATATGCATAGTAAGTGCTTAAACAATTTTAGTGTGATGAGGGCGCGTTGATATGCATCGTAAGTGCTTAAAGGGTTTTAGCACGGCGAAGGTGCATTGATATGCACTGTAAGTGCTTAAAGAATTTGGGCATGGAGAGGGCGCTAAGGGGCTCTGTATGAGAGGTACAATGAGCTAAAATATATTTTAGATACACGTGAGGGCACTGTAATAGCTCAGGGCTAACTTAAGAGCTATTGACACAGGGCATTATAATATGAACTATTGAAGTATCACACCATCAGAGTGCTTCCCTTATGGGAGCTATAGGACATACCTGAGGCTTCATCGCTTATATCAGAGAATAGCCAATCCACGCTCACTGCACCACTAATGCGGGGGCTACCTCGGGGAGTCCTCCTAGCTCTCTTTGCTCAGGCTCGGGTGCTGCCTGTGCTCAGGCTCCAACCTGCAAGACAAGAGAGAAAGGCAGATCAGGCTCCACGTGGGGATGCTCCAATGCCTAAGTCAGTGCTCAGTCTGTCATGAGCATAAAGAGAGTAATAATAGAGGAAGAGAAGAAGAGAGAGCCCTTTACTTGTGGGAGTTTGCCCCTATATATAGATGGTGCATGGGAGACAAAACATGTATGTGTCAGAGAATATTTGGAATGTCATGATAGTGGGCCTGTCACATTGGAACTTTGCACCTACTGTGTCAAGGGAGCTCAGTAGGATGCGGGTGTCAAGAGTTGTAGTTGAGTCTATTTGAGAGCCCATCTAATAGGAGACTAGTCATGGAGCTCAGTCCACGAGCTCAATTAAAGGAGGGGTTGTATCACTAGACTGCCTCAAGTTACCTGACATTCATGTTAGATTCAAAGGTGCCATGCAAGGGAGCTTGAAAGAGCTCGGGTAACTATGCTGACTCATTATAGAAAAAGGTTGTACTATCAATATCAAAACTTAAGTGATAAAAATTATAGAAACATTAGTACCATATATTACGAAATTCACTAAAACTGGAAACTGAAGTCTTTAATATTAAGGTTCATATTATTTTCATACGTTAAGATGAAATATAAATTAATAAGAAATTAAGTTTAACACAACATATGATGTTAGACATTACTTAAAATTAAACATACAACAAAATCAAGAAATTCAAATTTTGAATTTTTTAAATTAAATTTTAACTTTTACTTTCCATAGTTAATACAACATATATTTTAGACATTAGATAAAAATATTAATCGAATTAAATAAATATTATTAGTTTTAGTATTTTTTTTTTTAAATTTCTTTAGTATAACCTAAAGGATTTGAGCAGCAATTGTTCTATTATAACATAAATTTTGTCTCATTCATGAAATTTCATGCGAAAATATTTCAATGAAAAATTTTGTTATTATTTCTTAAAAAAAGGCTTATACTTTTTAAAAAATCTTCTACGCACTAAGTTTCAAGAAATGTTAATTGCTACATTACATTCAAGAATTTTTTTTCAGTAACAATTTACCCTATAAAAGCATAAGAGATAACAAAGTAATTTCAAGTGCCACTGATTATGATTAATTATGAACAATGTAATTAAATTTATAAAAGACAAAACAATCACTATTGATCCAAATTAAATTAAGCCAGAAACTATAACATCAATTAATTAATTAATTAATTAT
Source organism: Garcia nutans (assembly GCA_947685225.1). NCBI lineage: Eukaryota > Viridiplantae > Streptophyta > Magnoliopsida > Malpighiales > Euphorbiaceae > Garcia > Garcia nutans. The sequence goes on from CANTUV010000044.1 coordinate 28,602,163, forward strand.
ATATAATTATAGCTATCACAGCTATTTCAAGCTTTCTAGATGAATATCTCACATGACAATAATACTGTATCATTTTTAATTTGCTTTTCATTGAGCATTCTTTTTCAAAAGTGCTTTTGCATCTATTATAAAGTAAAAATCTCAAACCCACTGTAGACCCTTAATTTTGACCCCAATTTAGTACGGTACTAATTAAAAAATGTCAAAATAAATTTGATCTGACTTTAAAAGATTTAAACCTAGTTAATAATTTTTGAATAAGTTGGTTTGGATTAAAAAGGCATAAATTCAATTGTAAAGCCCTAAATCAAGTTGGTTTGGCCTAAATTAAGAGTTTATGGTCCAAGAAATTAAAAATACAACATAACTTAGAGTCGGGACGGGCCCAGGTGGTTTGAACCTTTGCTCATGTCGACCTGGATGACCCAGGTCAACATGAGCAAGGCCTTCTATTGACCTGGTTGCCCAGGTCAACATGAGCAAGGCCTCATGTCAACCTGGCACTCCGGATCGACATGAACTTAGGTATTTTTTAGTTTTAGCAGCTTGATTCCTAATTTAGCTAGGATTCGTTGTTAAACACAGATCCATTCAATTAGTTTTATGGTTAACGATGAATTTCCTGTAAACATAAGTTTAAAAGGCAAGCAAAGGATCGGCAATTATCAATTAGAAGTAATAAGCAACAAGCAACAGGCAACCATAAAAAAGAATCAAGCAACAACCAAGGACGTTCATCAACAAACGATCCATCAAAGGTACCTGCACTGTCTTTGCTATTGTTCAACTAGAATCAAATTGTGGTGGAACCAACAACGAAGGTTTGAGCTTTAACATTAACTTGTTCATATTTAAAACTGTCTCATCTTTTGATTTGATAATTTGTTTAAGCAAGCAATAACTGGGTTTTCCTTTTTCTTTGAACACTTTGATTAATTAAATAACTTAATTGATATCTTGATCCAGTTTAAGTTTATGAATTTTAAAACCCTGATTTGTTTCACCATTTACAAAACTCTAATCTATTTTCAATTAATAAAACCCTAATTGTTTTCCTTAATATTAAAAACCCTAAAACAATTTTCAAACTCTAAAAACCCTAACTATCCAAAGTCCTAGCTTCCTAAAACCCTAATTATTAAACCCCAATTCCATAAACCCCAAACCTAAGTATCCAAGAGATTAATTCCTGAACTTGATCCAATAACCAAGTTTCCAAACCCAAGCTTTAGTAATCTCCAAGACCCAAACCCTAATCTTTCTTGTATTTTCTAAAATCTTAAAATAGTTTTGCAATTACCAAAACCTTGAAATTATTTTCTTAAATTCTAAAATTCAAAATTGCTTTCTTAAATCTTAATATGTTTTCTAATTATCCAGTAACCCCAAAAATTAATTTTTAAACCTTAAATCCCAAAATCCTAAACTGTTTTTCCAGAAATCCTAAATTATTTTTCCCGAACTCTAAATTCCTCAATACCTTAATTCCTCAAAGTCAAAAACCTAAACCCTAATTTCTTAAACCAAAATCCAATAACCCCAGTACCCCAAATCTAGGACCAAGCCCAAATTCCAATAACTTAAACCCTAGTTTCACAGTAACCCTAAATTTCATAAACCCTATCCAAAACCTAGTTTCCAAACCCTAATTCCTTAAACCTTAACCTTGTTTATTTAGTGGATTGAATTCTAATTATAATTATTTATTTGATTATGTGATTTGTTATATGTCAAGGATGAATGGTTTATTTTATTTTATGGACGGTTTGCTTTTATTTATGTTGGATGATTGAATGTTCTTTTATTTGTTTGTCTTAGTTTTAAAATTATAAAAGGTATGTTTCCATTTTGTTGGTACCTCATTAGTTAAATTTTATGTAATTTAAATTATTTCAAGTTCTGGGGCCAATCCAAAGGACACGTTTTCACCATTTGGTGGGTGTCTTATTCAGTTTTAGATATTAGATAATGTAAGAAAATTTTTCCATCCTCGGATGGGTGTCCATTTATTTTCTTTGTTTGAAAATTATTTTGATTATTAATACAATGATGCTTTTATTTTAATTGTCACATGTAGTATGGATTATATCATAATGATTAAAAATTTTATAAAATTTAGACTTGAAAAGGAGGTTGGTTGTTGCGCTTGATTAATTACTACTATAAAGCGACACTCGCAAGTATACGAGGTTAGTGTAGCAATAATGATTGCCTCAAGGTCATCTCACAAGGAAGAAATTATTTTGCAATAGTTTGATTTAAACAAATAATTAAAAAGGATAAGTGTGTAGTGTTTGCAATATTATTGAAATCGTAGTAAAAGTAAAATTGCAAAAAAATAATTATCGATGTGCTTAGAATTGGTTTAATACTTAGAAAGGTGCTTAGGGTTGTAGATCAATTTGATCAAAGCTTGATTCACAAATTACCCATTAATATAACCTTGTAATTTAATTTGTTCCTTGAGTTTTATTATTCAATTACCAATTCATTAGTTTTCACATTCATGAATTAACAACAACCAATTATTTTGAATTTGCAATTTAAAAGAACCCTAGAACTTATATTTCTAATTCATTCTTAGGGTAGTTAATTGTATAGTTTTGATATCAAATTTCACCTCTCGATCCATCATTCAATATCTATAGATCAATAGGTAGCCAATCTATCAACCTAACATTTAATCCAATATAATCAACCAACAACAAGGTATATTAATAGGATTATCAAATCAAGCCATCAATCAAATCTACTACAACCCTAGGCAAGGGTAATTTAGCTCATCATCATTACAAAATAGATATTCATGTCAACATAAATCAAATCACAATTATACATTGAAATATTAATGTTCATAACAAAACAATAATAATCTAGAAATGAATTAAATATGAGAATAAGAAAAACCCCTTTGAAGATGCCAAGAGTTGAACTTATTGTCTTCCTCCTAGCTTCAACTTGAATGTGATGAGAAAACTCCCAATCCCTCTTCAATCAATGGCTATATTCTTGAAAGATGGAATGAAAATTCTCTCAAGCCTCCAGCTCTTCAATCAAGCTTCTTCAAACCCTAATCCTCAAGAGCTTGCTAACCCAATTTTTATTCCAAAAGTATTGTTTTGTTCTTAGAAGAAGTGGAAGATGAAAGGAATATGAAGATGAAGGTGATGAGAATGGTGTCTTCCAAAACCAAGAACTCCAAAAATAAGAACCAAGACTCAAACTAAGAATAAGATAGCCTCTCCCACTTGACCAACATATATGTATATTCCATTTCCCTCCACTTCCATTCTTTTCAATGTTTTAAGACACAAAAGAATGTTTCCAACTCCACTCACTTATCTTGTCTCCTCCTTTTTCTTTGTTTAATATTTTATCCCATAAAATCATCCATCTTTTACTCATTTTTAATATTTCTTCTCAAAAGATGATGCATGTTGTCTCCCACTTGTCCCTTGACTCATGCAAAATTATTGAAAGAAGTCATATGAGATACGACCAAGTCATGAGTGACTTGGCCGCGTCACTCAAACTTTCACTGGACACAGTCAAGCCATTAGGCCGTGTCCATGGCTGCATTCATTTCCATCTTTTCTTTTTCAGGTGTGACATGGCCAAGACCCTGGTCGTGTCTCTTGAAAGTGTTCTCCACTATCTCTCCACTGTCTCTATGCTATCTCTTTATTCTTTAGATGGGACATGGCCAAGGCCACATGACACGGCCAGTGACTTGGTCGTGTCTCTTACATTTGTCTGTCTTTACCAAATTTTCTTGAGAGATATGGCCAAGCTGACTTGATATGGCTGTGTCATATGAGTGGTTCATGCCACTTGCCTTGGATGAGGGACACGGCCTAGCCATGAAGTGTCTTGGCCGTATCTCATGTTTTTCCACCATTTTGATCCATTAATCCATTCTTTTGCACTTCAACCTAAATCAAACACTTTAAGAAAACTTTAAACACAAATTAAAAGAAAAATTAACTTAAAGCCAATAAAATTAACCTGAACATGTATACATATTTGATCAAAATAACTACCCAACACTTAATCCTTTGCTTGTCCCCAAGCCAAGTTAAAATCAAAATAAACTAAAACAAGAAAATATTTAGTTAAGTTCAAGAGTTAAAAGGATGTTTTAAGACTCCCATTTTATTAAATCCACAATCATTATCAAATCGAATAAAACCAACACTCATGTAATTTAGTGGCTTTCCATTCATAACCAATGTTGTCACTCCCTCACTAACCCTTTAAAGTGTTTAATAAGGTAGTGTTTACACTCATAACATCCAATGAAAGATTATCACCATAACTTGTTTATCAATCAAATCTCCACCACTAAATTCTAATCAACCATCAATCATAAGGTCTTTCATTTGGTTGTAATTGGGCTAAGGTAAGGGCATGACATTTGGGAGAGTGAGTTTATCCTCTAAGTTCCAGAGAACTTCAAGAATGAAGTAAGCAACGTAATACAAACCGAACAATCCCAAAACACATTCCACTCACCTACCACTTGACATTAAAGAATTTTTTAGGGACTCCACTTATTAAATTTGTGAAGATCATTCCCAAACTTATTTCAACTGTTCTTGAATGAAATAGGCTCAAAATTGGCTAACTAAGGTTAAATATAAGGTTGATCTTTTAAAGCTAAAATGGGTTCCCTTAATTGTCTTAATCATATTAATGCCCAATTGAATTTTTATGTAGTCTCAAAATACATGTCAAAGCAAGTTCTAGCAATTAATCAATCAAGGATGATCACATACAAAAGGAATAATAAGTTGGTGTCCAACTTAAAAAGCTCAATTTCTAACAAGTTTAAAAGGCAATGCAAGGAACATCCATCCAAATCAACAACAAGCACCAATTTTATCCAATTCTCATTTCATGCTTCAAAAATTAAGAGGTCATATATCAATAAGCTTATAACAATTAAACTTGTCAATATTCATAAAAAAAATGTAAAATAAGGCACAATACTTAACAAAAAAACTATAGCAACAACTTAAGAAAAATAAAAACTTTGCATAAAACAACTAAATCAAGAAAAATAGCAACTTTCCATTTATAAACAAAAACTTAGCACCCCACACTTTAAGATTTACATTGTCCTCAATGGAAACAAGGATAATTTAAAAGAAGAAGAGTTAACGTACAACCTGTTGTCCATCATTTTCTTGGTGAGGCAAGTGCTACCTTTTCATTCACAAAATATTAATTGTTCAAGAACAAAAAGCAATAAATCCAAAAACATGGAGTTTTAATAACAAAAAGCGGTAAATAAAAATAATAATTAAAATATCCAACAACTGAAAACAAGAAAATAAGAAGTGTTCTCAAAAAGTTGGAGTAGGCAAAATCTATAGAGGTGGAGGGTGTGGCGATGATGCTGCTGATGGATGGAGACTAAGAATTTTGGCAAGATTTGTGTTAATGAGCTGCAATTGGTTAAGGACTTCTGCATGATTGCTATCCACCTTGTTTTCTAGGGCTTCTATCCAATTGATAATCTCCTAATTTTTTAGAACCGGAGCATCTTCATCCAAATTGAGTGAATTCGAGTCAGACTCTTCATCAACTCTTGGTCTCTTTTGTCGATCACTTTGTGCAACTTGCTCTTCAGAAGCCATAACATAAGCCCCGCCCCTCTTGGTGACCATGCACATTTTTTCCAGAGTAGCAAGGTCTAATGAATCACTGTCTAAAATTCTAGTCATGTTGCATGTGCTCGGGTCAAAACCATCGACAAGTGCCATAGCTAAGGTGGTCACCAATCTACCTATACAAATTGCGCCCCTTTTTCTATTTGCCACACTATCAAAAGCATCAGCTAATAAATAGTTGGTACTCACAGGTATGACATTATTCGTACAATCTACGAAAAATAGCTCACTTAATTCTACCACACTCGGGCTTTCTTTCCATACAAAGAACCCACAAGACATAAACCTATGTAAATATCTCAAGGCAGGATTTACTAATTTAGTTGCCTTGGCCGATTTGGCAACATATATTCCACCCGAGCCTATTGCTCCCCATGCAAATTATTGTTTAAAACCTTTGGGCACACATTTTTTCCCTTTTTATTGGAAACCAAAAATAGCATTCAATTGAGCAATATCAATAACATGAGGCTTCCCAAGCAATTTAAAGTCTAACCTAGTACAAATTTTATGTTCATCTCTTTCAATCTTAAGAGAGGTTAAAAAATTCAATGGTAAGTTCTTGGAATTGCAAAGGTTTAAGGGAAAATAATCTCTCCCACCCTAGGTTTTGCACATATCTATGAAACTTTTCCCTAATTTGAAGAGCATAAAGGAATTCTTTGCTCACATACTTCGTTGGAAAAAAACCCCTTGCTAGAAGAGCCATTCTCTTTGAAGATGATGAAGAGGATGATGGAGGTTACCTTATCTTGTGATGGGACACCATTTTGGTTCTTGGCATCTTGATTTTTGGTGAAAATTGAAGATTTGATAGATTTTATTGATTTTTGATTAAGAAAATTGGAAGATTTGATGGATTTTTGAGGTTTTAAGGGATGGGTATGGTGATTTGAGAGAGAGAGAGAGAGTAGAGAGAGAGAGAAAATGGAGATTAGGTTTTTAAAAGTGAGGAAGAAGATGAAAGATTGAGGCTTTAATTGGGTTATAAAAGGGGTGACACGGCCAAGCTTGAAATGGCTTGGCCGTGTCTAGTGAAGGTGTTGGTTTCTGTAAAATTGACTGCATGATAAAATGATGGGGACAAGAATGGCATCTTGGCCGTGTCTAAGTGACACAGCTAGGGACATGGCCAAGTTGCCTGGCCGTGTCCATTCCTACCATTTTTTTTTATTTTTTGGGTTATGCTTGACACGACCAGTGGCTTGGCTATGTCAAGTGGCAGTGTCCACCACTGCCATTTTTGCTTGTATTTTTTTAAATAAAACAAAGGTTTTAAACTGTGTCAACCAAATCAATTTTATTTCTCTTTGTATCTTTTCCTTGAAACACCATCAAAATAAAAATCGATTAAAGCACCCATTCCATACTCTTTATTACAAACCAAAAGCGAAATTTAAATTTAAATTGCAAAACATGAGAAATTTAATTATGAAAAGAAATACAAACCGATGAGTTGCCTCTTATAGAGCGCTTTTTTAATGTCGTGTATCTTGACATTGTTGCATCACTTGCTGATAAACACCAGACATTCAACAGTTTTTGCAACATCGATTTCTATAAAGTAGGGCTTCACCCTTTGTCCATTTACCTTAAATGTCTCATTGGTTTTTAAATTGAGTAACTCAACAATCCCATATGAGAATGTATGAATGACTTGAAATGGTTCGCTCCAACGGGACTTTAATTTTTCGGGAAATAATCTCATTCTTGAATTGAATATGAGGCTTTTATTCATAGTTCGAAAGTCCTTCTAAGGATCATCTTATCATGCATAGCTATTGTCTTTTTCTTATAGATCCTTGAACTCTCATAGGCTTCATTCCGAAGCTCTTCGAGCTAAAAAATTTATAACATTCTTTGCTCCTTGCTCCTTCTAAGTCCATATTTGTGGTCTTTATTGCCCAATAAACATTGTGCTCTAATTCCACCGATAGGTGGCAAGCCTTGCCAAAGACCAACTTATATGGACTCATTCCCAATAGCATTTTAAAAGTAGTCCTATAAGCCCACAATGCTTCTGGAAGTCAGATTGACCAATCTTTTCTCGTTGTGCTCACCGTCTTTTTCAAGATCCCCTTGATTTGCTTGTTGGAGATCTCAGCTTATCTGGAGTTGCCACTTTGTGTCAGATGCCCATCTTGGACATCAACTTTTCGAACCATTTGTTGCAAAAATGGCTTTCTCGATCACTCACTATGTCATATCCGTGATTTTGTAGAAATTAAATAAGTACTTAGAGATATAAAAGTTGTATATACCCAATATATATACCTAATGTATATATAATATATACATATGGTATATTAATTGTATATGTTGGATATATACATTACATACTTAATATATTTAATATACATATAAGGTATATTTGATGTGTATATAAGATACACATTATTTGTGCATGTGTGTAATATCCCAATTTTTTTTTTGAAAATTTCTAATTTTTAAAAATTTGATAAAATATATTATAATTAAATTGGATAAATTAAATTAATGATTTTAAATGAAAAATAAAGGAATTTTAAATGAAAAAGTGGAATATATATGTGATATATATATAAAATATATACAACAAATAAAAGTCAACACTTTTTAAAGAAAAAGTCAAAGTAAAAAGAGTATTTTGGTAATTAAATTTTAAAAATTCAAAATTATTAAATTAATTCAAAAATAAATAATTTTTGAATAAAAGAGAAATTTTTGGACTTTTAATTTATTAAATAAATAATTAAATAAATAATTATTAAATTAAATAATATATATATGGTTGAAATTAAAAGATGAAAGAAAAGAGAAAATCAAAAGCCATTTTCATCTTCTTCTTCTTTCTCCTTGGCTGAAACCTCCATTGGTGGTGTCCAAGGAATTTTACTCTTCCATACTCAATTTATTGAAGAATTTAACGAGTTTAAAATTAATTTTTAGTGATTTCCACTAAAATTTGGTAAGTTTCCAACTCTTTTCTTTGAATTCCATGAAAATTTTGATTATGCATGATTTTGAATTTTTAAGTAGTCTGTTATAATTATTAAAATTGGTGTGTATGATATTATTTTGGGTAGTTAACAATGATTTTAAGGTTGGATTGAAAAAATGGTTGAGTTTGGGTAAGATTGGTGAAAAGAGAGAATGTAGGGTTATGTAATTTTGAGGTTTTGAAATCATGATTTTTTAATTGTATAAATTGATTCCAAATGAGTTGTTTTGTTGCATAAACAAGTATTTTAAAGTCAAAAATTGGATTTAGTTGTGTTTGGTTGGAGTTTGAGAATGGAAGTGTGATTTAGGGTTTTGGAAAATGATTTTTACAAAGTTGTTGAATTGTATAATTTTATTGGTTTAATCTTGTTGTTTGATGATATAAGTGATGAATATAAGCTTAAAATGATTAATGGATTCTGTTGGAATGGAAACCTTCAATGGGGGAAGATTATGCCATTTTAGGGTTTTGTGTATAAGAGTGTGTTTTTATAATGTAAATGGTTTAAATGTATTAAAATATATTTCTAATAATATAAATAAACTTAATATATTAAAATGAATGGCCTAGGATGAGAATTCAAAGTTAAAGTGAGGTTAGCCATAAATTTTGAATTTTTTTCTTGGATGGGGTTTAATTATGGTTTAATATTGAAAATGTCATTAAATGTGATACTAAATTATTATTTGCTATCATATTTGGTTTAGCCATTGAGGAAGGTTGTTTTGCTTCATCCAAGTAGTGAAGGGCAAGTTGGAAGGATAGGATTGGAAGTTGTTTTAAGCTTATTTTGATTGCTATTTGAGGTAAGTACAAACTTTGAATACATTGATTATGTTTGCATGACATTTGGGCTTAACACATTTTGGTTGAAAAATGTGTTAAGCTACTTGATATATTGGTTATGTATGAATAATGTGCTATGACATTTGTAATATTATATATGTGTTAAATGCATTGTGAAAAGCCATTGATAATGACTAAATTGTGTAAATGTGATTAATATGTGAATTATGTGAAAATACCCAAAGTAATTGGGTAATGTGTTGTGAATGCAAAAATGTGGTATAATGTAAGGAGATATGTGGAAACATAATGAAATGAATTGATATTGATATAAATGAGAAAAATGAGAAAAGTGAGAAAAAGATGAGAAAATAAGGCAATATGCCTAGCTTGATTATGTGACAATAAGAAAGAGATTGATAATGAGAAATATGAATAAATTATGTGCCTAGTATGTTATTCAATTTTTAGAGTTCTGTATTTGGCGGCATACCTATGATTTGCCTACGGGCTAGACGCTGGGCGTCACTGTAAAAATATTTTTGAGGTGAAATGATCGGGTCGTAAGCCTCAAAAATAAGTCCTTGAAGCTAGGCTGGGTGAAATAACCGGGGCATAAGCTCATACCTAGTTGGACTATTATATTAATATTTTGCCTACGGGGCTAGACACATGGTGTCATTATAGACCAAAATAGTAACTCTGAAATTTGAATAGCATATTAGTTATCTTTGGGCCTATGTTTGTGTTTGTTTTTATGTGAATTGTGGATTGTGAAATATTTGAAAAGTATGAGAAAAGAGAATGATGTGATATCCATAAGCATTTTGCATTGACCTTATTTTACAGTTTTATTATTATCAAAATTTGTATCACTAAGCTTTTAGCTTAGCGCGATTGTAATTCATCGCGTAGGTGACATGGGCGATTTGGTAGAGCCGGAGAGTACTACTAGACCTAGTCGTGTCTATGCATGCATTTATCAAGCTTGAAGTGTTTTTAGGTACATCAAGATCAGAGCCTTTTGTCAGCATGTACATATTTGATATTATAGTATATTTTGATATTATGTATATTATGTTTATTTTTGAAGTATATATTGTAAATTGTAAAGAATATTTTGGATAATTTGTTTAAAATAGGATTCTATATGTATTGTTGATATATATTTATATATCTATGTATAAATATTTTGAGAAAATATGAAAAAATTGAGAAGTATTGGTGAAATGGAGATTTGATTTTATTGGGAGTGTTTTTTTTATGCATGTTGAGTTTATTAAATTTTGGGATGTCCAATTTACAGATAAAACTCTGGTGAATTTTTTTCAGAGATTTTTATATAAAATATTTATTTTGGGTTTCTATAATATATATTTAGTTTTTGAAATTTTAAAATAAAAATGTGAAAAATTTTTATTAAATAGGTCTGTAACATTTTTGTACCGTATATGTATATTGTACATATGCTGAAAATATATATTATACGTATATAGGGTATAAAAATGTTATATTTATTTTGGTATCAGAACCTAGGTTTGAGGTTCTCTACCTGGGCGAGTTATTTGAGAGAGAAAATTGGGATTTAAAAAAAAATAGTTTTCAATTATGATACATGCATTGATACTGACAATTTATTTGATCCCTGATGTGGCAATGTCCATTTGATATACCGGATATGAGTTAAGATGATCAGAGTGGCACAATAGAAGCGTCATTCTAGAGCTTATGGATTAAGAATTTTTAGAACTTTTATTCGAAATTAAGATTCATAGTTGATTGAATTGATGAATAAGTAAAATTTAAAAAAATAATCTAGGAAACGATTTAAGATATGAAATAAAAAGTTTGAGAAATGGGCATGATAGTTACAGAAAATTCTATATATGTACTGCAACGTGATATTATTTGAATTTTTGGATAAATCTAGAAATTTTGGATAAGTTTAAAAATTTAATGAAAAGATATTCTATACGTTAGAATCCAATGAATAAAAAAATTTATAATTTTTAAAGATGAATTTCTAATTAAGAAAAATAGAAGAATACGGGTTATTAGAACAGTTCCAATAATTCAGAATATGCAAAAATTGAGAAAAATATTTAAAAGCTATGGTAAACCAATCCAAAAAAAATATCTAAAAATTTGCATACAATATTATATGTATTCCTAGAATATATGGTTAAAAGTTTATGAATCTTTATTAAAGTTTAATACCTAAAAAAAATGGATAACCGGGTGCTTCTAGAGGAATTATTAAAAAGATAAATTTTGCTGGTTTGAAAGATTTAATTTTTAAATATAGTTAAAAAAATCTAAAATTTTAAATATAAATCCATATATGTGTCAAGTGCACATGGCTAAAATTTTACAATCTTTTATAAAAAATTGGTAAGGAATATATGGAGTTTAAAATTTCTTAATAGTTTATTTATGGGTATTTTCTAAGTTAAATCCCTAAATTCTTCTTGAATAATTTTGATTATGCTGCCATGAAAATTTCTCTTACAATAGTGTAAAAGAAATTGAAAAATATTTGAAAAGAACCAGCTATACACTATTAGTGGGCTTTAATTTTAGCTATTGTCTGTTGTTTCTGGAAAAACATGTTGAGAAAATAAGGTAAAAAGATTTCACTCCAAAAACTTAAAAAAAAACAGCGTGCATTACTTTTTTTTAATATCCGTTCATTTTGTTATTTTGTTAATTTTTTTAAAGAATAAATAAATGGACATTATTTTTACAAAGTGCAAAAAAAAGGATTGACACGGTAATAAGAGGGTGTTTTTCAAAATTGGAGCTTTTCAGCTTATTGTGAATAAGTGATTTTTATATTATAATCAGATTAAAAATAAGCAGTTAAGCGTTTCTATAAACTAGTTAATAATCAGCTGATAATCAGTTTATAATCAGTTAAGTGTTTATGTAAAATCAGCTTATAATCAATTTTTAATTGCAGAAACTGTCAAAATGACCAAACTATCCCTGAGTTTATTTATTGTATAAAAATAATTTTTTAAATGTCAATTCAAAATTTATTTTGCAATAATAATAATAATAATAATAAAATTTATTTAATAATAATAATAATACTAATATTGGTGTTATTAATAAATTATACAAATAAAAAATTAAAGTGTATAGGGTGGACAAATTTGAAATATTAATGGTAGGGATAGTATGGTCTTTTACTTGGTCAAAACTGCTTAAAAAATAAGTGCTTAAAAAAAAGTAATAAAATCCAACTTTTAAAAAACTGATTAAAATCATATTATAATCTCCTATTTAAGTTTTCAGAAACACTTAAATAAACAACTTATAATCTAAAAACTGCTTATAATCAGTTTTGACCAGCTTTTAAGTTTTGAGAAACACCCTCTAAAAATCCACTAAAAGCAAACCTAATTGGCTAAAAGATAAATTTAAAATGAAAAAATAAATTCATGAAGCAATTTTCGTTAAAAAAAAGTTTATGATAGAATTGAAAAACTGAAAAAAGTTGAGTATTTTTCGATAATTTTGGCTAAAATTTAATATACTAATACCTTAGTATTTTGCCACATTTAAAATTTTTCTATAGTTAGAAAATACAAGTTTAGCCACAAGTTATACTAAAGTAAATATAACTATGCATATTACGTCTTATAACATATCGTTATCAAAATATTAATTTGCTACGCATCAATCATTTAGATGACAATAAATTATTATAAATCATTATTTTGTTTATATGAATATAATTGAAATGATATAATTATTCTTGTTATAAATTTTAAATTTTGCAACTAATTAGATTTATTAGATATATTATAAAACATTGTGCTTAAATTTACAATTTTGAGATACTGTAACAAACAATAATATATTTGCTACGAACTATATATAGATAGCTATGAAGAATGTATTAATTTTATAGCTAGTAAAAACTTTTAGTTATTGTTTTAGCTATTGTGACTGGAAATCCATGTCTCATCTGGAGGCGGTGCTTGTCTCAACTGCAAACCAGAATAATGGATTAGTTTTGTTTGGAAACTGTGCCAATTGCTGGAAATTTCCTGCAAAAGTTAAGAGTTTGCTCAGGCTTCTCAACGGATGGTGTAGATTTGCATGGAAGATAATTTTGTTTTTCCTTTTTTATTTTTTTGACAGATTCTTTAATTCTTTAAGCAATATTGTTCATAACATTTGAGTGAAAGGGTGCTGTTTAATATGTTCCAATTTTGTTCAGTATATTTGCGGTAAATGTTTTGGAGAAAATGATACAATATTTGAAGTATAATAATAGTGGGTCCAAAATTAAGTTATGGTTCAAAATTTAGCTAGCATAAGGGTAACCTCTCCGCCCAAATCACACAAGTGCTTTTTAATTCAATCAATGACAGCTCTTCAAAACCTTAGCATGACAGTCAAGTTATTAAAAGCTTAGAAGCATGCAAATTACAAATTCCAAATCATACTCCGTCAGTAGTACAAATGGACATGACTATCAACCCATATTCTCCGCATCTCAGCTCCACCGCACAATCCCATTATCCCGCCTCCGTTTCCAAAACCAGGAACTCCACCCAGTCATCAACCACCACCTCATCATAATACTCCGTCCCCTCCACAAGTAGCTCCACCACATCATCCCATTACACCTTCACCGCCATTCCCAGTGCCAGGAACTCCATCTAGTCATCCACCACCATCTCCAACTCCAACAGTAGCGCCGCCTCATAATACTCCCTCCCCTCCACAAGTAGATCGTAATGCACCCCCACCACCGTTCCCAGTGCCTGGAACACCACCCAATCATCCACCAACTCCTGCAGCAAAACCACCCAGTCATCCAATCTCTTCCCCAACACCACCCCATCCTATTTCTCCATCATCACCTTATCTCAATCCACCTCCATCACCAACACTAGGACATCATTCAACTGTCATAGTTATTGTCTTTGTCTCACTTGGTGGTCTATTCTTTCTTGCGTTTCTCTCTGTTGCTCTTTGCTGCCTCATTAAAAAGAGAAATAAAAAAAGGGTTCAGAAAACTGAAGTCATAGCTTTTGATTAATACATGAGAGTCAAGGAGGAAATCATACCGGGACAACATGGTGAACAAACCAAGATAATAACCATTGAAGATGATGTGCAAATTGATGAGGTGATCAAGAGAAATGAAAAAATGAGTCAAGGTTCACACATCAAATCTTCAGTTGGACATTCCTCAGTTTCTGATTTGGCAGCATCCTCTTCAGCCTCAAATCAGCAATATCTTGAGCACAAAGTCTGATCGAAATGCAAATAATGGAATAAGTGGCAATATGATCATATAGTTTCATCCCTAGTGAGATGGTATTTGATAATTTTCTTTTTCTTTCCAAAGGTTTTCAAAATTTTGTTGGAATAATATAAAAAAAGGCTTGTGGAATAATATGCAGTTATTTTTCAAATTGAAATCCAAACAAAAAAAAATATTAAAGGAAATTAATTTCATATTTCAGATCTATCATTATTGGACTAAAAGACAAGAAATGATGATAGCGAAGTATTGATACTTTTACATAAACTTGACACCACGGCAAGATATAATTGCATCCCTTCAATATCCTTAATTATGTAGGTATTCAAAATCATCAGGCAGCATCAGCACCTTGATCATGTCATCTAATGTTTCACACATCTTTGTTCTGATTCTTGTTACAGAATCCCAAATATTGTTAGATTCATAAATATAATATAAGGTTATGTAACTGCTCAAGGATCTTGGCTCCAGTTCAAAGAGACATTTAGCTACTATTTCTCCAATCTTGACATTCTGGTACATGGCACAACCAGCTAGCAATGCCAGAGATTTGTTGCTCCTAGCTTCATATTCTGTACCAAACTAAGTGCTTCTTCAATATGTCCTCAAGGACCCAAAAGATCCACCATACAAGGATAATGCTCAGTGCTAGGTTCAAATCCACAATCTGACCATATAGAATAGAATATCTCCTGACCCTTGATCTATTAGGCTTGAGTGAATGCAACTTGCCAAAACTACAATTAGATTGCGTTTAAATCCATGATCTTTTATCTTCCTAAAAACATCCAATGATTTTCTCTCCTGTCCCATGAATTCCATAACTAGATATCATGGTAGTCCATGTCATCACATTTAAATTCTGCATATTCTGAAAAACCTTATGTGAATCAAACCAGCTTCCAAATTTTGTATACATCAATCAATGATTTCCCAACTGCAACATTTCCATCAAATACTGTAACACTTTACCACTTTGCCATAATTTTCTGTTCCTTTGGTCACCGCCCCTCCAGCAGCATTCGAAATGCCCGGAGTAGTCATAGCATCAACCTTTACCCCTTCTACAATCATAATCCTAAACAAACTGAAAGCCTCTCAATACGAACCTGCTCTCCTAAATCCTGAAATCATCAGATTCCAAGCACCAGTCTCCCCACAAAATTCCAGAAAAACTCTATTTGCATCAACCAATTCCTTATATTTCACACAAAAGACCAAAACAGTGCTAACCCCAACAACATATCCCTCAAACCAAGTCTAGCCAGCCAACCATGAAGCACCCATCCCAGATAAAAATACCCACACCTACAGATAAACAATCGAGTTAAGCTATAATGATCTGATCGAAAATCCATCTTTAGAAGCCTATCGGAAACACAAATAGCATCGGAATAAAGAGAATTCTGCACATAGGAGAAGAGCACAATGTTTCATGAATGCATGTTTTTTTTTATCACAAGATTTTTTCGAACACTTTGCGAGCATCTTGGAGAACCCCAGATTTTTAGCCTAAGATAACAGGAGATCAGTTAGGGGGTAACGTTGGTGAGGTGTTATTTGCAAGGATTTGGGCGTGGGTTTGCTTGGTTGGGGAAGAGAGTGAAGAACAAGGATTTCCAGCAGGGAAATTCTTATCTAGACTCTTAATTTTTCAAAATTCATATATTATTAGTTGAATACATGTACATTCTGTCTTTATAAGAATTTATCTATAAATGAGATTATATAGATATGTGGATCACCCTTGCATGTATTAATAGGATTATAATCAAGTAAGTTAAACTTTGAAAAATTTAAACTCAGTTTGCATTGGTTCAAGCTTTAATTTTTGAGTTTAAGTTTGACTCGAACATATCTTGGTGCGTCATAAACTCGATCTAGCTTGAAAAAAAAAAGAGCTCAGTAACCATGCTAATGTTTTGAAAGCAAAATAGACTCAAAAGCTCAAAATATCCATGTAGATTCAAGATCTCTAAGCAAATGGAAAGAACAAAATTTGGAAAAAAAAATACAAAAATCCAGAAAAGAAAAAAGAAATTAGAGTAGAAAATTAAAAATACAGGAATTTTTAAAAAATGAAATACAGAACAAACAATAAAAAAACACACAGTAGAAAATCAACAACACAAAAGAAAATTTAAAAATAAAATAAAAACACAACACTAAATCAAAAAAATAAAAAAGAATAGATATAAGAAAATGAAATAAAAAAATAAATATCGATTTATTGATTTTTATTTTATATAAAGTGTTTGTGGTTACAATTGATATGTTATCCAAGTTTGGGTGGTATAAGAGGAAGATATTAAAAGCGTTTTTCATTTGTAGGGACGTTAAAAATTAGTTTGATAGTGATACATATAAAAAAAAAACTCGTCGAATTTTTTGAAAAAAAAATATATATATATATATATATATTCAACTAGAATTTTTCAAATTTAATTGCATAACATTTTTAAAAAATTAAAAAAAAGGTTACTATAAAATTAAAAAAATTCAATATCTTATATTGAAAATTAATCTAAAAATAAGAAAAAATAAAAAGTAGGTTAATCTTATATTAATAAATTTTAATATATTAAAAAATTTATCTAAAAAATAAAAATAAAAAATCAGGTTAATGCAAGATTAATAAAATTTAATATATTAAAAATTAATCTAAAAATAAAAATAAAAAATTAGGTTAATCTAAGATTAATAAAATTTAATACATTATATTGAAAAATAATCTAAAAATTAAAAATTAGGTTAATCTAAAATATCTTATATTAGAAGGTAAAAAATAACATTGCGTAAATAGACGTGATCAAATGAATAGGTGTATATACGGGAGAAACTCTGTTGAATTTTTTTAAAATATATATATATAGATTAAACTAGGAATTTAAAATTTTAACTGAATAAAATGTAATACTTTAATTAGAAGAATTAATCTAAAATAACAAAAACTAAAAAAAAAAAGGTAATCCAAATTTAATAAAATTTCATACCTTATATTAAAAGAATTAATATAAAAATAATATTATATAAATGGACGTTAAAAATTGAATGGATATGTATATTTATAAGGAAACTCTCAAATTTTCTAATATATATATATATATATATATATATATATTGAACTAGGAATTCAAATTTTAATTGAATAAAATTCAATACCTTATATTAAAAAGAATTAAAAAATAATAAGAATTAAAAAATAGGTTAATCCAAGACTAATTAAATTTAATATCTTATATTAAAAAGTAATCTAAAATAATAAAAATTTAAAAAAAAATAGATTAATCCAAGATTAATAAAAATTAATACATTATATCAAAAAATTGATCTAAAAATAATGGTACATACATGGATGTTAGAAATTGAATGGGTAGGTGTATATAATTTAATTTATTGGAATACTTCATTTAATTCGTAAACTTTTTAATAATTTACTAAAAAATGGCTTAATTTGTTGAACTAATAATTTAAATATTGTATGTTAAGACATTGCTGGGGGTTCAAGCAGAAGACTTACTCATGAGAGCAAGTCTATTGATAATTCAGGTAGAGGACTTTTAGCAGGTCGATCCATTGGGAATTGACCTTCTGAAAATCACTCCTTAGCATTGGCTATGAAGATTACTCCACTGGGTAAACATCAGAGACTTATTTCGACACCGATGGAGACATTGATCCCCTATTTCAACTTCGACTTCAACTTCATATGAATCTACTCAGCAATCACATCCAGGCCATACTCCGAGTTCGAGAATAAGTGATTGCTTATTTTAAATTTTTTAAGATGCAATAAATTTTAATAGTTAAGCTATAATAGAAGATGTTGAAACCATTTGGTACATACTCCCATATGATTAAGAAGAAAATACAAGATAAGATGAGGTTGAAAGAATTAATTGGAAGCCTATCTAAAAAAAAAACCAAAGATTGGTATTATGAGAAATTTAATGTATGGATAATATTTTAAAAAATTAGGTTAATCTAAATATAATGAATGAAGTTAATTAAATATTTTTTTTAGAAATATTTTTGGTGGGAGGAAGTGATTGACCCTTTAATCAGAATCGCCTTTTAAAAAAAATTGTTCACTACAGTGATATGATTAATGAAATCAAGACTGTAGGAAAGCGGCATAAGTTTATTCATGATGAACTGTGTTGGCCCACTGGATATCTCTAGAGGTCAGACTCATTTTGAGGTAGCCTTCCATAATAGACTGCACAGTATAATTAAAGGTGCATAGTGCATACCCATCCACATATTCTAGAGGTAGCAAAACATATTATGAACATATTAGTTGCCTACTAAGTGTAATTTACCTTTTTACCTTTTGTTTTTATAATTATTTTTTACTAATATATGTTAATTTATTTTTTATTAATCTGCTAGGCGGAGCATTTGGGATAACCTCAAGACTAAAAATGAGTTGTTTGTCTATATTCACACCAAATATCATAATGGACAGATATTTATTGATTAGTGCTTACAAGATGTACATATAACTTTATATATTTTAATATTAGCTTTTAGTATTTTATATAATATATCTATTATTTTAATATAATTTTTTTTTCACCAAGGCCATTTTATGTCATCTCGTGACCAATGATTAGTAACAAGTGAGCCTGTAAATGAGATTCAATTATTTATTGCAACTGCAAGTGGGGAGAGGAAGAAGAGTGTATATGAGTTGAGATCCCAATATGTCTTTAATGCCAGTTCTTTATTCTCAGCTAACTCTTTAGCGATACATCAAAAAGTAAAGCAGTTGAAGATAACCCTTGAGGAGCAGCTTATGAATTAAGTGCAAACATATGAGAAGTGGCTTGATGCCTAAGGGAGAGAGCTGGCAGTACAAGCACGTGAGTGGAAGCAAGCATTACGAGATTAGATGCAAAGAGGTCCAAGCACAGTTAGATCAATTTCGATAATGATTCCTTTCCTCCACTTTCACCTCTTAGGATTCAGCTACCCCCACCTCTATCTCTTCTCCTTTATTAGTTATTTGTAATCATTATTTGTATATTTTATTTATTTATTTATTTTAATAATTTAATTACTACTATATATAATTTTTATTTTTGTATATGATTTTATTTTATACATTTTTTATTTTAATATATGATTTTTTATTATTTTTTTTATTTTATTATCTAAAATTTAAATTTTTAGAATTTGTTAACTTTACCAATAAATTATTGATTGACTTTCTATTAAAAAAACTAGTCTATAGAACTATTGATTACCGATTGAAAATAAAAATATTTAGTACATATAGATAGATTATGGACAAACGGTGAAATTATTTTGTAACTTAATATGACAGATTATCGATAATACACATATAAATAATTTACCATTTGAATACCAACCACAATTTTGCAAATTTAAATAACGTTACAATGGATTATCAATCAAATTTTAAATTTCAAAAATAATAACTTCAATATTTACCGACTAAATACCTACGACTTTCCTATTTCTTAAAGTATAATTAAAATATATCACCGAGTGTTCACCGACTATTTTTTCAATTAATTACAAGTTATAAAAATAAATTAGTGATAACATTTAAGTTGGCATTTACCAACAATACTTGGTTCTCTTTGGTATACCAAAACAGTTTAAGAACAAAAATTTCAAAAGACAAAACAATTAGTAATTATCACCTGACTGCAAGTTTTCTCGGCAATTACGTTGCCGATAAGTTAATTGCGAACTAAATTTTTTGCGGGCAGTAATTGATAAATATATTTATTAAGAAAATTTTTGTCGCTAATAAAATATTCCATTGGTATTTTGCATGTTTCTTGCAGTAATATATATAACATATAAATAATAATACAACATATAATCAGCATAAATATAACATATGCACATCGTAAACAACATATATAATATATAATCAACATAAAAACAATATCATAAACAACATATATGACATATATACAAGATATACAATTATAAACAATATAATACATATATACAACATATATTCTATGAATAAATAAGATATAAATTACATATATAAAATATATGCAATATAAGAATATAACAAATATATGAAATATATTGTTAGAATATTTTATTAAAAATTAGTTTTGATCTAGTAAATTTTGGCTTCTAAAATTGAGGAACAAATAAAGATATTGGGCATCTATTTATCCATTTTTTTTTCTCTTTTATAACTGTTAACATATATATGTTAACATTATGGCCAACGTTTGCACCCTAATGTCTCCCACTACTATTCTAATTAGTAGGTGGTTTTATTTTTCATAAACTGTTATTAATATATATATATATATATATCAAACTATTTTTATTGTTGATATAGAGAGACAAATACAAACAAGAGAGAATTGTATATTTGATATTGAAAGCAACACTTTTGTCTTATTCAAAAAAACCTACTACCATTGCTATTAATGTTAACTGAACTCTGAAAATTTTAGAGAATCAGATTGATATAAATAAAAGAAGACTAAAGCTTAGCTTAAAAAAGATAATCACATTTTAAAATAGATACGAAATAGCCTATAAATAGGCATTACAACTTAACCATAATTCCTACGAAATAGTAATCAATAATCCCACTAACTAAAATGCTAAAACTTAGAACAACTAAAGCATTAACTATAAAATTCTCCAACAAACTAAAATATCTTAACAAACAACTAAAATTACTTTTAACATTCCCTTTCTTAAACTGATATCTGCAAACATCAGTTTATGAACTAATCTTCCAACAACTCTAGTTAAATTTGGACTTGAGCAACCTCCATTGAAGAGCATACTCCAATCATTTTTCGAAGCTTAATAACGACTGCTTGTTTGTGTGGTTTAGTCATAATATCTGCCACCTGATCTTGACTTCTGCAATATTTCAAATCAATTGTTCCATTGTTGTAAAGATCACGAAGAAAATGGAACCTAACATCAATGTGTTTGCTTCTTCCATGCAAAATTGGATTTTTGGAAAGTTTTATTTTTGAAACATTGTCACAAAATATAGTTGTAGAACCTTGTTGTTGAATCTAAAGTGTTTCAAGCAATCTTCTTAGCCAGATGGCTTGACATGAACATGTTGCTGCAATAAACTCTGCCTCTGTACTAGACAAAGTGACAATCTATTGTTTCTTCGATGACCATGATACAACCCCAGGACCCATCAAAAAAACAAATCCATATGTACTTTTCCTATTCATTCAAGTCACCTGCAAAATCACTATCAGAGAATCCAATCAATTTTTCAGTTGTTTTAGCTGCATAAAGAATTCCAAAATCAATCGTGCCTCTTAAGTAACAAAAGATCTTATTGCAGCGGAGAGATGATTCTCAGTTGGATTCTCCATGTACCGACTGATTAAACTAACATCATACATGATGTCAGGTCTAGTTGAAGTAAGATACATCAAACTTCCAACAATTTGCTTGTACATGGTAGCATTTATCTTCTTCCTTCCTTCATCTTTCATCAACTTTAAGCCAAATTCAGTTGGAGCGAAAACTAAATTACAGTTCTTCATATTGAACTTATCCAAATCTCAAGAACATACTTCTTTTGTGAAAGAAATATACTAGCCGGTGACTGCATAACCTCAAGCCCAAGAAAATAATGCATTAATCCCAAATCACTCATATGAAATTCAGTCATCATACTCTTTCTAAATGCATCAATCATGATTGAATCATTTCCATTATATATCAAGTCATCAACATACAAACATACAACAAGCATTGAACCATTATCACCAAGCTTAGTAAATAGAGTATGTTCATGAGGACATTTCAGAAAACCTTCTTTAGCAAAATAGGCATCTATGTGACTATACCAATCTCGTGGATCTTACTTTAGTCTGTACAAAGCCTTTTTTAATCTGTATACCTTTTCTTCACTGCCTAGCTTTACATATCCAAGAGGTTGGTCGACATATACTTCTTCTTGTAACTTACCATGTAAGAAAGCTGATTTTACGTTCAATTGATAGATGGACCAGGAATTCTGGGCAGCCATGGACATCAATAAATGAATTGTTTCCATCCTCACAACTGGAGAAAATACCTCCTTGTAATCAACTCCATATTCTTATTTAAACCCCTTCACAACAAGTCGCGCCTTGTACTTGTCTATGCTGCCATCCTTATTTAGCTTTGTTTTGTAAATCCATTTTACTCCAATGGATTTTTATCCCTTTGGAAGCTCTACCAATTCCCATGTATTGTTCTTCACTATGGATTTCATCTCCTCATCCATGGAATGTTGCCATTTTGAATCTTTGATAGCTTCTTGAAATGCAAGGAGATCATAATATGCAAATAATGCAAAATGAGTGAGAGAATCTTTGGATTGATCAATTCCAATTACCTCATAATATGTCATCCATGCTGGCTTTCTTTGAACTTGCTGAGAATCCAAGTTGCCTACTATTTCATTTTGGTCATCTATAGCTGGCTCATTTTGTTCATTTTCAGGGGCAATATCTGCTGGAACATGCTGTTGTGGGGGTTGGAATTCCTCCACTCCATTTTCTTCATCAAAGCTTCCTGGAATTTGATCTCCAGAAGCAATTTTATCCCATGACCAAAACTGATTCTCATCAAAAATAACATCTCAACTGATTAGAATTTTCTTAGAGTTAGGATTATAAAGTTTATAAGCCTTTGATTGATCACTAACACCAAGAAAAATGCATTTCTCTCCCTTGTCATCTAGTTTCTTCCTTTTTTGATCTGGAATATGGGCATATGCAACACACCCAAATATTCTGAAATGGTCTACTGCTGGTTGTTTTCCACTCCATGCTTCCTCCAGAGTCATGTTTTTCACTGCAAATGTGGGACTTCTATTCAAAATGTGAATACTCCACTTGACTGCTTCAGGCCAAAAACTCTTTGAAACACCACTGCCGGTTAATAGACTTCACACCATATTTATAATAGTGCAATTTTTCCTCTTACAAACTCTATTTTGCTCTGGTGAATAGGTTGTAGTAAGTTGTCTCCTTATTCCATGAACCTCACAGAAATTTGCAAATTCATGCGAGTTATATTCTCCTCCACGATCTGAATGAAGAACTTTTATTGGTCTGTCAAATGTTTTAAAGCTTTTAAAAGCTTCAAAAGCTTTAGATTTTTCCTGTAAATACACCCAGATTTTTCGAGTATAATCATCAATGAACGTTATAAAATAACATTTTCCACTATTAGATGTCGGATTGAGGGGCCCATAAATATCCGAGTGAACTAGCTCCAGTACTTTCTTTGCTCTTCATGACTTTCCTTGTGGAAATGGATTACGATGTTGTTTGCTAAAAACAAATTCTTCACAAACTTGCGAAGGTATGACAAGTGGAGGAAGACCTGTCACCATATTCTTTTTGCTTGAGTGTTTTCAATCCACCAAAATTCAAATGGCCATATCAAAAATGCCAAAGCCATCAAGAATTCTTCACTTCAGACATCAAACAAGTATGGGCAACTTGTATTTTTAATGGGAATAACATGTTTGCACTCATTTGAATAACAACAATAGCACCCTTTGCAGGATCATAAATTTCACAAACTCCATTTTGAATGGTTATAACATAGCCTTTTTCTTGTAACTGACCAACACTTAGCAAATTGATTTTCAAGACAGGAACATAAAACACATTAGAAATAGTTTCCACAAAACCATTCTTGGTGCTAATGTTAATATCACCCTTTTCCCATTACTTCTACTTTAGAACAACCACTAAAACTGACAATTGAACTAAAACATTCATCTAAATGAGAGAAAAGAGACTTATTACCACACATGTGATTGCTGCAGCCCGTATCCACATACCAAGCTTCAGAGGTAGGTTCCTCATTTGTTTGAACAATCATCAATAAAAGTCTCAGTTTCTTAATTTTCTGCAAAATTTGATTTCTCCCCCTTCTCTTTGTCATTGGGCAATTTGGTGTGACATTCAGATCGATAGTGACCGAATTTATGACACCTGTAGCATTTCAATTTTGGATTTGTCATAATGTTGATCCTGTCTTCTTCCTTTGTTTTGAGATTGATCATCATCAGCATTGGAGTTCTTGTTGTTATTCTTGTTTCCTCGATGTCCCCTTCCTCTTCCTCTTCCTTTACCACCTCTTCCTCTAGAATTTGAGGAATGATAAAAAGTGGAAGCCTTTAAAGCTTATTCTTCTGTAGTTGAATTGCGATTCATTTTCTGTTCATGCACCAGCAAAGAGCTTTGTAATTCATCCAAAGAAAGTATATCTGTATCTTTAGATTCCTCAATTGAGCAAACTACATAATCAAACTTTGGTGTTAGAGAACGGAAGACTTTCTCTACAATGGTGACATCCTCCATCTTCTCACCATGAAACCACATTATATTAATCTCCATGGTTCGATCAAAATAATTTGTAATAGATTCTCCATCCTTCATTTGTAAAGTCTCAAAATCCTGCCTCAAGACTTGAAGTTGTGCACGCTTGACTCTTTCTGAACCTTGATATTTTTTTATTGAATCTCAAATTTACGTAGAGGTATCTTTGCATAAGATAGTCTTCAAGATTGAACAATCAATAGCCTAAAATAAAAAAATTCTTGGCTTTGAGACCCTTCAACTTCAATCTTTCATTTTCTGCTTTCTGCACATCCGACACAAGAGTTGTTTCACTTGTTAGTTCTGGTATCCCTTCAAAGACTACTTGCCAATACTCCTTCGATTTCATGAAATTTTTCATCACCAATGGTCATAATGACCATCAAAGCGAGGAATTGCAGGTTGCACAAAGTTGTCAGTTACCATTGACAATAATTTGGTAACACAAGAGAAAGCTACTGCTTTTCTTATACGAACCAGAATCTTGGTGGCTCTGATACCACTGTTAACTGAACTTTGAAAATTTTAGAGAATCAGATTTATGCAAATAAAAGAAGACTAAAGCTTTACTTAGAAAAGATAATCACATTTTAAAATAGATACGAAATAGCCTATAAATAGGCATTACAACTTAACCATAATTCCTACGAAATAGGAAGCAATAATCCCATTAACTGAAACATAATCCCACTAAATGAAATGCTAAAACTTAGAACAACTAAAGCATTAACCATAAAATTCTCCAACAAACTAAAATATCTTAACAAACAACTAAAATTATTGCTAACAATTAATTTATTCCATCTTTATTTCTTTTATATATAAACCACAAAAGCTAATTTATTTACTAAGCTTTTATCAACGAAAACTATCTCTACAAACTCAAATCATCAATATCCTTATTAAATCTTTTGGCTTCAGTTCTTATATTTTTTGAAGTCGTATAGAAGGATTGCTTTATTTATAACAAAAATTTATGTTCTAGGCATTGAGAATAATCTGGTTCCGAAAATTATTAGCTGCACACAAGGGTTCCCGCAGATTGGAGTATCTTGCAAAAGGAACATTGTTAATTTAAGTACTCGGTGCAGTCATGCCGTTTTCTCTCAAAGGACAATGCAAATATCGGTGTGCTTCAATCCATAAATCACATACTATTCTAATTTTTTTTATTGATTTAGTTGTTGTTTATTGTTTTATTGTTATTAAACTGCTTGCATTAATATAATTTGGAAAGTTAGTATTTATTTATTTAAAAAAATTAATTGAACATGAATTAACTTGCTTTTAATTTTTCGCTTGAACATAGATTTGGGTCATTTAGGAACAAATATATATATATATATATATTGGGCTTTATTTTTTTTTAATTGAATAGCAGATGATGTTTCTTTTTATTAACTCGGACTGTTTGTGTTTATTGACTATTTAATATTCTTAACATTCCTTGAGAGGAAAACTTGGTTAATGTGTCTGCTTTTTTCACATTTAGATTGCTAAAATTTTATTTATTTAATTTTTGCCATGAATTTAATTAAGTCTTATCTAGTAAACTAGAAAATTGGTTCGGTCAAAATTTTCTTTGTTGGCAACAACAAATGAAATTTTGGCTCACTGAATTAGATTTATTTTTGATAATTTTGAATGGTTTAAAAGACAAGAGTTCTTCAAAAGCACTTAAAACATCTATTGCTATTATTTCCTCTAGTGTTATACCCACTGCTAGTGACAAAGAAGATCCTAGTGAAAAAGACATCTTATGCTATGGTAGAGTTTTAAGTGCCCTGTCTGATAACATTTATCGAATCTTTTGTCATACCAAAACTGTTGTTGAATTGTAGAATGACTTAGAATTTAAGTATGGGACTAAGGAAAAAGGATTGAAAAGATGCATTATTGAAAAATTTCTTGATTTTCATATGGTTGATGGAAAAAGTTTGTCTGATTAAATTCATGATTTTGAAAACATTATTTTGGATTTTAAAATCAAAGAGATTGAATTTCACGATGTTCTTCTTATTTCATCCCTTATTAAGAAATTATCACCTTTATGGTCTGATTTTGCTCGAAGTTTAAAACAAAAACTAGAAAATTTTTCTTTTGATGGATTTCTTGTTTATTTAAGAATTGAAGAGAGACAACACATTTCATAAAAATAAGTTCAAAAATCTGAATATCGTGTTGAAGTTCATGTTACTGAATGCGTTCACAAACCTAGATTTAAAATTTTCAAAAAATCTACACCTAGTTAAAACTATGGTGGTAGCAACAATATTAATAATAATAAACAAAAAAATAACAATAACAATAAAAAAAATGTATATAATGTTGGATTTGTAGAAATATCAATCATGTGGCTAAAAATTGTTACAATTGATATGGTTAACAACCTAAAGCACTGGTAGTTCAAAAACCTGGTGAATATAGGATCTAGCTCTTTCTCCTAATCTCATAGGCATTTTGTTTCTAGCTAGAGCTAAATTTAATTTCTAACTTAAATTATTGGTGGATAGACTCTGGAGCAAATGTTCATATGTGTACTGATAAAAAATATTTTTCATCATATTCGGTATCAGGCACAAGAACTATGAGAATGAGGAATATGAGTGAAGCTCAAGTCTTAGGAGAAGGTAAAAAAAAAAACTAGAATTGTATTCAAGAAACTTGCATGTTTTAGACGGCGTCTTTACTATTCCAGCTATAAGAAAAAATTTAATAAGTGCAACTTTGTTAGACCAATATGGTTTTAAACTTGTTCTTGGTTTAAATATAGTTGTAATTAGCATATTTGGTGCTTTATTGGCAAATGTTATTTAGTTGATGGACTTTATAATAAATTATCTTCTGCTTCTTCTTCTATTATTGTTGTTGAATGTAATAACACTTGGCATGGTAGACTTGGACATGTAAATTTTGATACTATGAAAAGGATGATGGGTTTAGAATTAATTCCAAGGCATAAGATTAATGAAAAGAAAAAATGTCAAATTTGTATTCAAGTAAAGCAACTAAGGAAGCCATTTAAACCTATGTTTAGGGAAACTGTATTATTAGAATTAATATATAGTGATATTTATGATATTAATAATATTTTGACTCGTAGTTGTAAAAGATGTTTTATTACTTTTATTGATGACTTTTTCAAATATTACTATGTGTATTTGATTAATTCTAGAAATGAATTATTAGATAAATTCAAGATTTATAAGGCAGAAATAAAAAATCAACTAGATAAGAAAATTAAAATATTGCATTCTGATAGAGGTCGTGAATATGTGTCAAATGACATGAATAAATTTTTTTGAGTCACATGATATTAGTTATCAAGTTACACCCTCGTACTCGCCTCAATCAAATGGAGTAGCAGAAAGAAAAAAAAATAGGACTTTGATGAATATGGTTAACGTTATGTTAATTAGTTTTGGTTTACCTAATAGCTTTTAGGGTGAAGTTTTATATTATGTATGCTTAATTCTTAATAGGATTCCTTATAAAAATCATAACAAAACACCTTATGAACTTTGGCATAATAAAAAAAACCATCTCTAAAATTTTTGAAAGTGTATGGGTGTTTAACAAAAGTTAATATTCCTATTACTAAGAAAAGAAAAATATGACCAAAAATAATTGACTGTGTATTTATAGATTATTCTTTGAATAGTAATACTTATCGGTTTTTAATATTAAATTCATATATTCCTAAAATCTCTAATAGTACTATTATGGAGTCTAAAGATATATGCTTCTTTAAAAATATTTTTTCAATGAAAAATGAGATACCTAGAATTGTTAATACATGTTCTTCTAGTCCTAATTGTGTCATCGAGAACGTGGGTTCTCAAAAACTTAGAAAAAGTAAAAGGGGTAGAAAAACTAAAGATTTTGGTAATGATTTTTCTACTTTCTTGCTTGAAGATAAACCTAAAACTTATAACGAAGCTATGTTTTCTATTGATACTTCATTTTGAAAAGTAGTTATAAATGATGAACTGAATTCTCTTATTTCAAAAAAAACTTGGTTTTTGTGTGATCTTCCCTCTGCTTGTAAAACAATTGGTTGTAAATGGATTTTTAGAAAAAAATTAAGAATTGATGAAACTGTAGAAAAATTTAAAGCTAGGTTTGTAGCTAAAGGTTTTAAATAAGAAGAAGGGGTAGATTTTTTTGATACCTATGCACCTATTTCAAAAACTATAGCAATTAGACTTTTGATTACCTTGGCTTCAATTTATAAATTAAAGGTGCATCAAATGGATATAAAGACTTCATTTTTAAATGGTGACTTAGAAGAAGAGATATATATATAGATCAACCTGAAGGTTTTGTTATACCAGGATAAGAAAATAAAGTCTATAAGCTAGTAAAGTCTCTTTACGGACTAAAACAAGCTCCTAAACAATGGCATGAAAAATTTGATATAAAGTTACATTGTCTAATGGTTCTCAAATTAACATTATTGATAAATGTGTCTATTTTAAAAAAATTTGGAAATGATTATGTGATACTGCATCTTTTATGTGGATGATATATTAATTTTTGGTTGTAACTTAAATGTGATGAATATAACTAAATATTTTCTTTCAAGTAACTTTGATATGAAAGATTTAGGTGAAGCATATATAATTTTAGGAATAAAATTATTTATGATAGTATTGCTTTGTCTCAGTCACATTATATAAAAAAATACTAAGAAAATTTGGTTATATTGATGTTTTTCCTGTGTACTCCTTATGATATCACTATTAAATTGAGAAAGAATTTGGGTGAAAGCATTTCACAGTATAAATATTCTCAGATTATTGGATCTTTGTTGCATTTAGCAAATCATACTAGGCCTAAAATTGCATTTGTTGTGACTAAGTTAAGTAGATATACTCATAATCTAAATGTTACACATTGGCATGCTTTAGAAAGGGTATTTAAATGTCTTAAAGGAACTATTAATTATGTTTTGCATTATTGTAGTTTTCCTACTGTAATGGAAGGATGTAGTGATGCAAATTGGATATCAGATTCGGAGGAAACAAAATCAACAAGTGGTTTTGTTTTTACTATAGGTGGTTGAACATACTTCTGGAATATGCTAAACAAACCATAATTTCTTAATCTACCATGAAAGTAGAATTAGTATCATTAGATGTTGCCTATAGTGAAACAGAATGGTTGAGAAATTTTTATCTGACATATCATTTTTAAATAAACTTATACCTCTAATTTATATTCTTTATGATAGCCAAGCTACCATTGTTAAGGCTAAAAGTAAAAAAATTTAATGAGAAAAGAAGGCATTAACTATTAGACATAAATCTATTCGTTATCTATTATCTCATGGTGTAATTTCTTTGTATTTTATTAGGTGTGAAAAGAATATAGCGGATCCGCTCACTAAATGACTAGCAAGCCAACACATACTTCAGACATCAAGGGGAATGTAACATCCCCATTTTAGCATACATTGGAGTAATTAATATGGAGGATTAAATAGGTATGATTGGAATAGAGAAATACAAGATGTACACATAATGAATGTAAGATATATACATATAGTATACATGAAATATATATGATATATACATTTATATAAAATATACAAAACATATATGCAAAGTGTTGGGAAAGATGATGATGATGATGATGATGATGATAATAATAATAATAATAATAATAATAATAATAATAATAATAATAAAAGTGAATGGAAAGTCAAAGAAGGAAATAAAGTAATTGGTGGAAAATTAAAGGTTGTAAAATATTTAATTATTTAATTATCAAAAATAGCATAAGAATGGAAATTGAAGGGAAAGACTTCATCTTCTTCTTTTTGTTCTTTCATGGCCGAGCTCCACATCTAGAGAGAGAGAATTTCTTCCATAATACTTCGAAAATCATAGGAAATTTTAGAGGTTTTAAGGAGATTTTAGAGATTTACTAAGAATCCAAGTAAGTACTCTTCTTTAAGCTTATTTTTATTTGATTTTAAGACTATGTTTGAGTTTGTTAGAGAGAGAAAATAATTGTTACTTGAGAAAGATGATAGTTATGATATGATTGGAATGTGTATATGATGATTTGATGATTGACTTGTTGAAATAAACTTGGATGATGAATTTTGAATTATGGGAGGTTATGTGTGAATAGATGTTTTGATATAGATGATTATAATTCTTATAATAGATTGATTTAATATTATTTTAATATGTATGTTATGATTTTATGGTAATAATTTGGATATGAGTAAGTTTAGATAAAGTTGGCATTTTGAAGTGGTTATGTAGAATTAGAATTTTGCATGGAGGTTGATACAATTGTGAAAATGAGTTGTTGTGATGTTGTATTGATGCATATGTGATGAATAAGGTTGGATTATTGAAATGATTACGTTTGGTAGAAATTTGGAAGAAGTAGTAAGGTAATTAGGGTTTTGGAACAACTCTTGGTTTGAATGAGTCTAATTGAAATTTAATTGATTAAATTGTATTAAAATGGAATTCTAATGCAATATTTAAACTCATAATTTGGTTAGGGATTGAGTAATGTGAAGTTGTACATTTAAAGAATGGAAGAGCATTTGGTGGGAATTGGGTATAATTAAAGTAATTGATATTTGATTGAATTAAATGAAAAGAAATATATTTTTGATAATTTATTTTAACTTAAAACTTAATTTAGAATTGAGTAGAGAGGATTTTCAAAATTAAAGAAGTGAAGAGCATTGGTAAAGTTAGAGTTGAAAGAGTAGATTAGCTTGGATTTTGTCAATTGTGAGGTTAGCACATATTTTAATAAATATTATTTGAATAACATGGTAGTTGGCATAACACACTTTGAATTTGAGAATAAATTATATTACTTTGATTTTTGGATTTGATAAGGATATATGTATTGTATAATTAAGAGAGTAATTAATATATGAGGCATTGCAATGATTATGCGCATGATGTAAAAATATGAAATATGCTAAAATGGATTGGAAAAGATGAGAAACAAATATTGTGATAAATAATATGAAGAAAAAAATGGAAAATGATAAAATGTGATTAAGTTGTGAAAAGGGACTATATAATGTGTAAAATGGTAATTGATTATGAATTAATGAGAAATTGACAAATGAAATAAGAACATGAAAATGATATATAGAAATGCGTCACATTGTGACTGTGACCCATGATTATGTAATATAATAAAAAATAACATGAAAATGTGATGTGGAAGTAATCATAATAAGGTTGATCACTTAGGAATTGTGATAATGAAATGTAATGTGTAAGTGATCAAGGATTGAGTTTATCACTTAAAAAGAGTGAAAAAGTGTTATTGTGTGTTTGTAACGCTATAAAATTATTTTTCCAGTAATGTTGAGAATG
Organism: Garcia nutans; assembly: GCA_947685225.1. NCBI lineage: Eukaryota > Viridiplantae > Streptophyta > Magnoliopsida > Malpighiales > Euphorbiaceae > Garcia > Garcia nutans. Next base: position 28,634,628 of record CANTUV010000044.1, read on the forward strand.
AATATGTATACATTGACAGAGCTGAGCAAAGCTAAGTCTTGATCTGAGTAGAGCTAGATCATGAGATTGAGACTGAAAATGGACCCAAACAGAGATGAGTCAAGAAACCGATGTTGTCATAACTGGACTTGAAAATTATATAGGAGTTATTAGGCCCAATGTGTGTGTAGTTAGATGTGATATGTGTATGTGTGAGTATGTGTGTGATGTGTAAATATTACTAGTTACAATATGAGATGTGAGTTTGGATATATATATATATATATGATAAATGAATTATAAAATAAATGGTGAATATAGAAATATTGCAAATTACATTATGAGGAAAGAATTTAGATGGATATGTGTATGTTGATTTTATATATATGTACCACTAAGCTATACGCTTAATGTGGTTGTACGAATCACACAGGTGAAAGAGTTATTGATCTGCAGGATCCATATTATAGAGGTTGTCTGGAGATATAGGGTGCTTTAAGACCAACAATGTCAACTGCATTCATTTATAATTGTGCTTTGTTTTATGTATTTTGGCTAATGTATATAAATTTAAAATATTTATGTATTTAAGAAAATTGGGATTATGGTGTATTTATGTTAACATGAATTTAATTAAGATAAATATTTTGATTATATTTTGAATGTGTTTTTGAGATTGAGAAGTTTTGAGTAAATGTGAATTATTGAGAGTATTCAATTTGTAGGTTGTATGTTGGATGATTTGGGGAATATTAAAATTATAGATAAAATTATGACAAAATTTTCCCAGATGTTTTCCCTTATAAATTTATCTAATTATTTTAACTATTGATTTGTTATGAAAGGTAATATTACATGAATTATTATACTACTTTTATATTCTGTATATGTACTTTACGTATATGGAGTATACAGGAGGGTAGCTAATGCATACTGAGTGGGGTCATTGAATTTTTTGAAAAATATATATATATTTACATTATATATATGTATATTTTTTAAATTGACCCATTAAAAATTAAAATTGACCCCACTAAAAATAGGAAAAAATAATAATTTATAGCTCAAACATTTGGGTATATCTACCCATTCCATTGTTTAAGCAATGCAATTGGCTTTACTAAAAAAAAAGTAATTGGCTATTGAAAAAGGGAAAAGAAAAGCTCTCGGGAAGTAAAACGGGAAAAGGGAAAGACCTCTCATAAAAAAATTAGCATCTTCAAAGGAGTTTCTTATTGTAAATTTTTCATTTTTATTGGATAAAAGCCCCATAACTCTTCTTTCCTCTATTTTCTTTTATAGTTTTATTCATCATTTTATTAATTTTCATGAACACTAATAAAATTTTGCTATTTTACAATATTGAAGTAGAAAATTAGGTCACCATTGAAACTTGTTAATTAGTTTTTTGATTTAATTGTTGTAAGATATTTACATGAATAAGATATTTTAATCACTTGCTTAATTTAGAGGTAGAATTTCAATTAGATGTGGGTTTTAAATTTTTAAAATTTTAAGTGACATTTATAATCTTCTAAGCAAATTAGAACAATTTGTATGTGTGACATTGCTATTATCATGCTGGATTTCGGAATATATTTAGGAGCAGAAGTTGAGTGATTTCAAGCATGGTACCTTGGTTGATACAATAGATAGAATTTCAATTAGAGGTGGGTTTTAAATTTTTAATAAATAATATAGCTAGGGATTAAGAGTATAGTCATAATTGATGCATTTTTATTTTTTATCTTGTTATGGATAAGTTCATGATCAAAAGAAAATCACATTTTGAGCAAGTAGTGGATCAAGGAAATAAAGATAGAGAAAGTAATTCAAGAAAAAATAGTCCTAGGATTAACTTAGATAATCTTCCTGCTGATCCTAGATTGAAAATTAAAATTTTAGAATATCATCCTAATGATCAAGATAGAGTAAGAAGAGCACATCTACAAAAAAGGCCTTGTCAACACAAAATCACAATTGTAAATAGCGCAATATTAGGAATTTCCTTCGTTGTCTTTTCGTGGCCATGATGAATCTTATGGTTCAAAATAAGAAGGTAATTTCAGTGAACTTCTAAAGTTTTTAGCTAAGCATAATGACACTATTAGTAATGTTGTTCGTGAAAATAGTCCAAGTAATCTCAAGTTAACATCTCCCGCTATTCAAAATGAGATTATAAATGCTTGTGCTATTAAAAAAGTAGATGGATTAGTGAAAGATTTACACTATGCTTGGAGCATAGTGCAAATCAGTAAAAGATTTGCACTATGCTTGGAGCATAGTGCAAATCAGTGAAAGATTATAATGCCTTTGCTCATTAATGATTTGAATAATGATCTATTTGCAATTTTAGTTGATGAATCTCATGATGTATTAGTGAAAGAGCAAATGATGGTGGTTTTGCATTATGTTAATAATAAGGGAGAAGTGATTAAGAGATTTCTTTGTATTGTGCATGTTTAGGATACAAGTTTTTCATCTCTTAAAACATCAATTAAGTTGTTGTTTACAAAGTATGGGTTAAGTATGTCACAATTGTGAGGGCAAGGTTATGATGGAGCTAGTAACATGAGAGGAGAGTTTAATGAATTAAGAGTTTGATCATGAAAGAAAATGCATCTGCATATTATGCTCATTGTTTTGCTCATCAACTCCAACTAACACTTATTGCAGTAGCAAAACATGATATTAATATTGCAACTTTGTTTAATGTTGGTGGCTAATTTATTGAATGTTGTTGGAGCATCATATAAACGTCGAGATCTTTTGCGAAAAAGTTATGCTGCTAAAGTTTCTCAAGCATTGAAAAATGGTGAATTGATAAGTGGGTGAGGATTAAATCAAGAAATTGGTCTTAAACGAGCAAGTGATACACATTGGGGTTCTCATTATGGTATCCTCTTGAATTTGTTACTTATGTTTTCATTTGTGTTTGAGGTATTAGATAACATTGTTAAAGATGAAGATAACTCTGAGCAAACAAATGAGTTATTAGATAACATTGTTAAAGATGAAGATAACATTGTGCTTTATTAGAAGCAATGCAATGTTTTAATTTTGCATTTAATTTACATTTGATGAAAGGAATTTTGGGAATCACAAATGAGTTATCACAAGCTTTGCAAAGAAACGATCAAGCTATTGTTAATGCTATGCAGCTTGTTACAATATCAAAACAAAAGGCTACAAATGATGAGGGATGATGGTTGGGAGGCTTTGTTAAATGAAATTTGTCTCTTTTCTAAAAAAAATAATATCTTTGTGCTTAATATGGATAACATGTTTCAGATGAAAGGACGATCACAACGCAGAATTTAACAAGTCACAAATTTGCACCGTTATCAAGCGGAGTTGTTTTATGCTATCATTGATTTGCAACTTCAAGAGCTTAATAATCATTTTACATAGATGAATACAAAATTGCTAAGTCCAAATGATTTATTCTCCTCTTTTAATAAGGAAAAAATGATTCATCTTGCTCAATTTTATCTTCATGATTTTTCACAAGTGCAACTTCTTTTGCTTAATAATCAGCTTGACACTTACATTATTGATATGCGTTCTAATGATGGGTTTTTAATGGTGGAAGAGATCAATAATCTTGCTCAAAAGTTAGTTAAGACGAAAAAAAATTGTATTCTTTAGTTTATTTGCTTGTGAAATGAGCTTTAATATTACCAATAGCAATGACAATAGTTGAAAGGGCATTTTCTACTATGAATATAGTAAAAGTCATCTTCATAATCGAATGGAAGATCAGTTATTAAATGATTGTTTGCTTACATATATTGAAAAGGATGTATTTGAAAGTATTGACAATGAAGTTATTATTCAATACTTTTAAAATGTCAATACTTTCAAAATATGAAAACTCATAGAGGACAATTATAAATTTGAGAGTATTTTTCTATATAATATGATCAAATGTTAAAATTAATTTCTATTATTTTGCCTTAAATAGGTCATTTTTTATAGCATTATTTTTTACCTCGCTCAATAAAATTTATGGATATGCCACTGGGAGTATATATATTGTATGTTTATAAAGTATAAGAGTGTTACAAGAAATGAGGCCGAGACTCAGTAATTAGTTACCACAGTGGATACATGCCTTTAGATGTATAACAATCCCATGAATAAAGTTTAACATCTAATAATGAAACTATTTGGTAACTTAGGATATCATATTTATAGTTTTATATTATTTTTGTAGTGATGTATAGGAAGATTATATTTTTGAATGAAACCGATGGCATATATTTTTGTGGGGTGATAATCACATATTACTCTTGGAGAGTTCATCTAGTGAGTGTGGTGCTGGGGTTACCACTATAAAAACTTGGGTCATTTTCTAAAGACACTTATAAAAAAAAATACATCTGCATTATCAAAAAGTGCAAAACCGATAGAACCGGGGATGATTTCTCATACTATTTGTGTGATGAATTTTATTATGGTTAAAAGAGCCTAGTTCAAAACTTAATGTTACTATGGTTTCTTTAGTATAGATTAATTAACACTAAGTATATATTCAAACATTGAAGGTACCTAACACACATTACACAATATTGAATGCTCAAAATATGTTTTGTTAAATTTTCAATCATGTTGAGGATTGTTAGAATTTTTTATTAAAAAATTGTTTTGATCTAGCAAATTTTAGTTGCTAAAATTAAGGAAACAATAAAGATATCGGGCAACTATCTATCCATTTTTTCCTCTTTTATGACTGTTAATATATACATGTTAACGTCATAGCCAACATTTACATCCCAATATTTCTCCCACTGCTATTCTAATTATTAAGTGGTTTTGCTTTTCTTAAATTGTTATTATATATATATATATATATATATATCAAACCATTTTTATTGTTGGTATAGAGAGACAAATACCAACAAGAGAGAATTGTACATTTGATATTGAAAGCAACACATTTGTCTTATTTAAAAAAGACTACTACTATTACTAAAGGCTACTGCTATTACTATTAATTTATTCCATCTTTATTTCTTTTATATATAAATCACAAAAGCTAATTTATTTACTTATACCAACAAAAACTCTCTGCAAGCCCAAATCATCGCAATCCTTATTAAATCTTTTGGCTTTAGTTCTTATATTTTTTAAAGTCTTATAGAATGATTACTTTATTTATAATAAAAATTTATATTATGGATATTGAGGATAATTTGGTTTAGGAAATCTTTAGTTGCATATAAGGGTTTCGGCGAATTGAAATATCTTGTGAGGGAGACGTGGTTAATTTAAGTATTCGGTGTAATTGAGTCGTTTCCTCGCAAAGGACAATGCAAATATTGATGTGTTTCAATCCACAAATCGCATATTATTCTAAATCTTTTTTGTTGATTTAATTGTTATTTATTATTTATTATTACTAAACTACTTGCATTAATTTGATTTAATATATCACTTTTTCAAATCTATGCATCCAAAATTTTCCTTTCAATTTTATACTTTCACGTACGCCCTTTTTTTATACGTTTTTGCAATGCTGATTTTTTGTTTTTTTCTATTTTATTTATTTTTAGTTTTTATATTTTATTTTTATATTTATTTTTTTATTCATGAATAAATTTTTTTATTCTTATATTTTCAGCATACACATAAAAAATATAAATATATACACAACATATACCAAAGAAACATACAACATATACACAATTTATTTAATATTTTTAACTTTATATTTTAAAATTTTATATATATACAATATATGTAACATACACATAACATACAAGAAACATATATTTATATAACATACACACATTATCTAGTATCTATTCAATAAAATTAATATTTTTTAAACTTTATTATATATATAATATGTAAATTTTGTTAAAAAATAAATTTAGTAATTTTTATTAATATATTATACATTATTTTTTTATATTATTTTTTATGAGTTTATTTGTTATCAAAATTAAGTTTTTTAAAACATTAATACATTTTACATTTTAAAAATATAATTAAAAATATTAATTTTTATTATTTTATTATAATATATTTATTTAATGAACTAAAATTCAATTTAGCCCCTGAACTATAATAAAAAGATCAAAATTGAGCCTTAAAGTTTTTTTAAACCAAATAAGTACTTTTTCTTTTAAATTTAATTTAAATTATCCGTTTTCTTTTCAACAAAATAGTTAAATAGTTGACGGTATGAGCCAATTTAAACTAAAATTAAATATCATGGCCAAATTAAATATTTTTTAAGAATATTAATATAATATATTTTAAAAAATTATTTATTAATTAATATTTTAATATCAATAATTTAAAACATTAATAAATATTTTTTTAATTTATAATAATTTAATAATCTATAATTTAAAATTTTATAATATCTATGATTTTTATAATATTTTTAAATATAATATTAATAATAATATTATGAAATTAATATTAAAAATATTAATAAATAATTTATATTAAAAATATTATAATTGATAATATTAAAAATAATTTGTTATATTATAATTTATAATTTTAATATATTTCATATTTTTAATAATTATTTAAGTTTTAAAATTATAAAGTATTTATTAATTAATATTTTTAATATCAATAATTTATAATATTAATAAATATTTTTTTATAATTTTATAATTCATAATATTTTAATAATCTATAATTTGAAAAATAATTTAAAATTTAATAATATATATATAATTTGAGAATTGTAATTTTTAGTTTTATTTTTTAAAAAATAAAAAGATTTGAAAATTATAATTTTTTTTTAAAAAATTTTAATCAACAAGGAAATGAATGAATAATGAATATCGCTTTACATACTCCTATAATGTATTAAATGGCCTTGAATCAGGCAGGGCATTAATATAGATAAATATTATAAACTATAAAATTTTAAAAAATGTTTTTTAATATTACAAATTATTAATATTAAAATAATTAATTAATAAATATAATTATTAATTATTAAAAATGTGAAATATATTAAAAAATAAAATTATTAAAATTTTTATTAATGTTATAAATTATAATTTTTTAATACAAACTATTTATTAATATTTTTAGTATTAATATTGTAACACTATAATTAATATTATATTTAAAAATATTATAAAATTATATAATATAAATTATTTAATATTTTTAATTATTTGTTAAATTATAGATTATTAATTTATTATATATTATAAAATTATAAAAAAAATTTATTAATATTATAAATTATTGATATTAAAAATATTAATTAATAAATAATTTTTAAAATATATTATATTAATATTTTTTGAAAAGTTCAATTTGATCTATGATCTTTAATTTTTAGCTCAAATTAATCCAATGTTGTTAACTATTTAATGATTTTGTTAGAAAAAAAAATGATAATTTGGATCAAATTTAAACGAAAAAATACCAATTTAATTCAAAAAATTTTAAGGGCCAATTTAGATTTCTCATTATAGTTTATGAGCTAAATTAGACCTTTATTTTTTATTTAATAGTAAAGTTTTTAAAAAATAATAAAAATTAAAGTAAAATATTATTTGTAGTGAGAGAAAATGAATTTTTGATAAAAAAAATTTTATTTTAGTGATAAGTTATTTTTGAAAATTTGGCCAAATTCATAAATTTTTTTGATGAATTATTTTTGAAACAATTTCATAGGTAGTTTTGTAGAAGTCAACAAAAAAACAATAAATAAATAAATAATACACTGGTTATGTGATTTACGTGGCACTTTTTCAAAATTATCGTGATTGTTTTTTCAATTTCGTGCGAGTGTTTTTTTTTTCATTTTTAGTTTTTTAGACATTAATTTTTAGTTTTTTTATTTATTTTTATTTTTTAAAAAATAATTTTTTGATGTCATATTCTTCAGTTTATGCATAAAAATAAATATATATATATAACATATGTAAAATATATATACAATAAAAGATATTATCTACACAATATGTAATATCCCTAATTTTTGAAATTTTTAATTTTTAAAAATTAAATAAATTAAATTAAAATTAAATTGGATAAATTAAATAAATAATTTAAATGAAAAATGAAAGAATTTTAAGTAAAAAAGTGGAATGTATATATAAAATATATATGAAGTATACATAATATATAAAAGTTAACAAAAAGGTCCAAATTTTTAAAAGAAAAGTCAAAATCAAGTGGCATTTTAGTAATTAAATTTTAAATATTAAAATTATTTAAATAATTTTAAAATAAATTATTTTGGATGGAAGAAATATTTTTTGAGTTTTTAGTAAATAAATAAATAATTGATTGATTGATTAAAAATATAATTAAATATTATATATATGGTTATAAAAAAAGTGGAAGGAAAAAGAAAATCAAATTTTTCTTCATCTTCTTCTCCCCTCGAAGGTCGACCCCCATAGGTGACCAAGCTCAAGATTTTTGTTTCTTCTTAGCTCCATAAATTGAAAGATTTTTAAGATTTCAAGTGGATTTTTGGGGTTTTCCTCTTTAATTAGTAAATTCTTTAACTTCTTTCTTTGAAATTTCAAGAAATTGAAATTATGTTAATTTTGAATTTTTGAAGTGATATGATTTAATTGTCTATTTGGATATGAATGAAATTGTTTCAAGTAGTTAACAATGATTTTATGGTTGGAATAAAAAAATAATTAAATTTGAGTGAGGTTTGGTGAAGAGAAATAATTTAGGATTATGAAAGAATTGGACTTTTGAAATCATGTGATTTAATTATGCAATTTGGTTCTAAATGTGTTATTTTGATGCATAAACAAGTATTTTAAAGTTAAATGATGGATTTGGCTAAGTTTGATTAGAGCTTGGGAATTGAAGTGTTGAATTTAAGGTTTTAAAAATGAAATTTTCAAAGATTGGTTAATTGTTTAATTTTAATACTTAAAGCATGCTATTTAAGGGTATTAGTGATGGAAATAAGTTTAGATTGATAATTGAAATTTGTTGGAATGGAGAACCTTCAATGGGGAAGGTTATGTCATTTTAGGATTTTGGACATAAACATGTGTTTAACTAATGTAATTGGTTTAAACATGTTAAAATATATTTTTAATGATATTAATAAACTTAAAACATCAATTTAAAATGGCTTAATATGATTTTTCAAAGTTAAAGTAAGGTTGAACTTAACTTTGAGGTTTTATCTAGAATGATATTTAATTATGATTTAACATTGAAAATGTCTTTAAATATAATACTAAATGATTGTATTTGATCACATTTGGTATAGACATTAAAGAGATGTGATTTGCCCAATACAAGTGCTGAAGGGCAACTTGAAAGAGGATGTTGGAGTTTAATTTTGAGCTTGTTTTTGAGATCTTATAGAGGTATGTACCAACTCTTGATAAATATGGCATAATTGAATTATATTTGGGCTTAACAATGTGTTAAGCTTCGTGATACAATGATTATTCATGAACAATGTGTTATGACATGTGTAATGTTATATATGCATTAAATGCATTATGAAAAGCCATTGTTAATGGCTAAATTGCATAAAATGTGAATTATGTGAATTATATGAAAATAGTCCAAAGTGTTTGGGTAATGTGATTTTGATATGGAATGTGATACATTGTGATAATATATTGAGATATGATGAAATGTGATAAATTGAAATGAAATAACATTGAGAAAATGAGGCAATGTGCCTAATTGATAATGAAAAAAGAGGCAATGTACCTAGTTGATTATGAGGAAAAAAAAAAGAAATTGATAATGGAAAATATGAAATAATTGTGTGTCTAGTATGTTATTAAATTTTCAGAGTTCTATGTTTGGCGGCATGCCTATGAGGTTATCCTCATTATTTGCCTTAGGGATTAGCTTTTGAGCAATTACTTTGATTTGTTTTCGGGGCTAGACGCTTGGCGTCACTGTGATGTAATTTACTTTCGGGACTAGCTTTTGAGCATTACTATGATTTGTCTTTAGGACTAGACAATCGGTGTCAATTTAGACCAAAATAGCAACTACAATATTTAAATAATGTATTAGTTTATTTGAGTTCATGCTTGCGTATGTGTTTTATATGAATTATGAAAATATGAAAAATTATATTATAAAATAAAATTGAATGTCACATTGTGAAATGGCATACAAATGCATTATGCATTGACATTGTATTTAAATTTTATTATTATCAAAGTTTGCACCTCTAGGCTTTTAGCTTAGAGTGAATTTTAATTCATCGCGCAGGTGATAGGGGTGATCCGGTAGAACCAGAGAGTTCTTTTAGACCGGATCGGGTCTAAATTTAAATTTTTCTAGTAGAGTTAATTTTGGGCATTAAGATCAGAGACACTGCCAGCATATATATATATATATTATATTACATTTTGATATATGTATATTATATTATATTTTGATATATATATATATTGTAAATTATAAAGAATGTGTTGAAAAATTTTATAATGTGGGTTTTATATATGTGTTTTTTTAATAAATATATATGTATATGTATAAATATTTTGAGAAGCTTAGAGAAATTGAGGAGTATGGATGAAATATATGATTGGTTTTTATTGAGAGTATTTTTCTTATGAAGGTTGTGGCTTGTTGAAATTTTTGGAATGTCCAAATTACAGACAAAACTCTAGCAAATTTTTTTCAGAAATTTTCATATAAAACTCTATTTTGGAATCTATAACTTATAAAGAATATTTATTTATTATTTAATTATACATTTAAAAGTATTTTGGGGTTTAAATTTGAAATGTAAAAAATATTATTTTTATAGATTCGTGATATTTTTATACTGTATACGCATATTTTACATATAATAAATATATATATTATATGTATATATGATATAAGAATATTACATCATATACCTTAAATATCTATTACATCTACGAAATATTCATCAATTATTTATTAAATATATACTAAACATCTATAAAATATTTTTAATATTTTTTAATTTTATTTTTTTAAATTTTATATCCATATAATATACACAACATCTACATAATATATACATAACAAATACAATAAATACATAAAATACACATAATATCTTTTAAAAATCTACAATATTTATATAATATATACAAAACATACACATTCTATATCTATACAATATCTACATAATAAAATTAATATTTTTTTAACTTTTATTTTTTATGACTATACTATATAAAATTTGTTTAAAAATAAATTTAATAATTTTTATTAATATGTTTTTATATATATTTTTTATATTATTTTTATGGGTGTTTATTTTTTATTTAAAATCAAAATAAAAAAAAATTATTTATAAAAATTAATATATTTTATATGCTGAAATTATAATTTAAAATATTAATTTTTATTATTGTATTGTAATATATTTTTTTAATATTAAAGTTTAAAAAAATTAAAAATTAAAGTCAAATATTATTTGTGGTGAAAGATTAATATTTTTAAAAAAATATTATTTTAATAAATAGTGAGTTATTTTTAAAAATTTATTTAATTTTTTTAAAAATATAAATATTTTTATTTTATTATTACTTTTAAAATAAAATTTGTTTGTCATGAAAACACCCCGAAGGATAAATTCAGTGTTATCAACTCCTTTCGTCATTTCCCGCCAAATCAAAGCAGCAAGCGCGCACCTGCGCCGCATGTCCCTCTCCTTCCTTTCTCTTACTCCAAGTAATTCTTAAAAATATTCCTGCAGTTTCCTTTAAACCAAACAAGCAAGGTAGGATTTGATAATAAAAAAGGAAAGGGAAGAAATGAAGGGAGGAACAGTGCAGATCAATTGGCATGGAACAAAACCTGTTCTAACCCTAGACTTTCATCCGATCTCCGGTCTCCTCGCTACCGGCGGCGCCGATTTCGATATCAAGGTGCTTAAAAATTAAAATTTCTTTAGGAATTCTTGCCTTTTATTTTGCTTGCTCAGTTGCTCGTGCGAATTTGAGGGCCGATTGAATTTTATTTTACTTTTACGAAAATAAATAATCTATTTTTTTGTTGGATATTTTTCTTGAACACTAACAAGTATTTCCATTTTCATTTTTAACTTTTGAGGTTCCTATTAAATCATAAGTTGATATGTTCGATATTTGTGAAATTTCATTTGGAAATGTACGTCTTTAATTTTATGGAAATAGTTACCGTTGAGAAATATGCAAAAAATTAGGTAGAAATTGCTAATAGATTCCAAATTAGCATATTTTCAAATTTGACTTGATAAAATTGGTAAAAGAAGGCAAATGAATTTTATATTTAGTGCACAGTTATACTAAAATATAGAAATTTATATACAAATGAATATTATTAATGAAATTCATATTCAAATGAAATGAAGAACTTGTTTGGTATATATTGAATTCATAAAATTTTATGGAATTCATTTACAAATCTGCACTTTTGTGATTGGTTTAAATGGAAATTCATTTAAAATTCTATGGATTTGTTTATACCTGAACACCATTCTACCAAAATTGATGGAAACATAAGGTACTGAAGCTACATATTTAAATGAATTCCATAGTTAATTGAAACATGAAAATTCATTTGCAAATGAATTTTTTTAATGAAATTCATTTGCAAATATAATGACATGTAGATTTCTAGCAAACAATATCAAAATGAATTCCATATTCCTTTATTCCAAGTGAAGTTAATATAGCATTTCCTTTCACAGTCTAATAAGTTGAAGCTATACTAACTGTTAGTTTTCCTGTCGTGGAATTTCAGCTATGGTTAATAAATTCAGGTGAATCACAGAAGAAAATCCCAACAGTTTCTTATCAAAATAGTATTTCCTACCATAGTTCTGCTGTCAATGCTCTTCGTTTTTCACCATCCGGTAAAAAAAAATACTGATCCTCTGTTCCTTTCTTCTTCTCTCTATCAGCATGTAATTATTAATGGATGTAAACCTGTTATTTGTTTGCAAAAGCTGATGGGAATGATCATCATACAGGTAGAAGGTGGGATGCCTGCACAAGGTGTTTTGAGTATTGGGAATAGTTTTTGATATTTGAATGCTGAAAGCTTGTGTGTAGTTTTGTTTATTATAAATGCATTTTTCACTTGATCACTCTTGCATCTAGTATTCGTTTTTCAGTTTCACAAATTTATTTACTTCAGTGCTTCATTTGCTGTTAAGCTCAAGTTGTCATCATTCTGCATTCTGAATGTAGTCTCTTATACTTGCCATTTCTGTAGGATATCTACACTAATTTCTCTCTCACTGCGTCTTTTGCAAAATATAATTCTGAAATCTGGTTGTCTTAATTTTTTATCCTTTGTTATCTTCATTTGAAGTAATACTGCTCTTCCTTCTATGCAGGAGATCTACTTGCCTCTGGTGCTGATGGTATAACTTCAGTCATAGCAGCTTTTGTCTTTCAATATAAATATTACCAAACAATGCTCTCACTTGCTTATCTAGGCACTTTAGCTGTTATATTCTTAAATACAATATCTCTGCAGGGGGAGAGCTGATAATATGGAAGTTGCATTCTGCAGAAACAGGCCAAACATGGAAAGTCCTCAAGAACTTGTCGTAAGTGCTGTCCTGTGAATACATTCTTAAGTTGCTACATGCAGCTTGGACTGGGCCATGTGCTAATAAGCTTTGGGCTTGTTGGTTTGAGGGGTCAAATCTCGATCATGCTGAAATCTATCTTTTATCATTTTGATTTCAGCCTAAGCTTGAATTGTTATATTAACATGTTCACCCTCTGAATTAATCTGCTATGTCTATTGATAGGAATAATAGGATAAAAGCATTATTAATTAAAATGAAACTTCTCTTTTGGAGATCAAAATTATAAAGTCAATAATGAGATTGGCTTGATCTAGGGCATCTCGCTTTAAGTCAGAATTCATTTGTTACCTGGTCAAAACCTGTTTTGCTTGAGCATAGTTTGGCTGTCAAAATATGTGTTATGAAGCCATGTAATGTTTATTGGTTTTTACCTTTTTTCGGACCAGATTTCACCACAAAGATGTGCTGGACCTGCAGTGGTCTTCAGATAGTGCGTTTTTGGTCTCTGGATCAGTTGATAATTCTTGCATCATATGGGATGTTAACAAAGGCAAGATAAACAACGAAAAACTATAATACATTTTGGTTACAATGTTTTCATTATTGTTTTTCTGATTCCTTGTCTCCTTCCTTCAGGTTCTGTGAATCAGATATTGGATGGTCATTTCCACTATGTTCAAGGAGTGGCTTGGGATCCATTGACTAAGTTTGTTGCTTCTATTAGTTCAGATAGAACTTGCAGAGTTTATGTCAATAAGCCTCAGACAAGAACAAAAAGTGTTGAGAAGATAAATTATGTTTGTCAGCATGTCATTACGAAGGCAGAGCAGCTGCAAACTCATGATTCTAGGGTCAGAGACTAACAAGATTTTCTTCATTTTCTGCAGAATATAGGTGGATTTGCTACATATTGTAAGCCTCATGCATGTTTCTAATGCAGACTTTAAAAAACCATCTCTTTCATGATGAAACATTGCCATCTTTCTTCCGAAGATTAGCATGGTCACCTGATGGATCATTTTTACTGGTGCCAGCAGGTATGGCTAAGCACATGTTCAATTTAAATGCTTTACACACCTTTTTTTTTTTTATCCTCTTTTCATGGGAAGTATTTTAGCTGGTATCACCTTTGGGCTTAGGCTCTAGCTTTACCTTTCTCGGGAAGATGGTTGTGGTCTTTCCCAGAAATTGAACTTTTTCCTTTTTTTTGTTGCAAAGTTGTACGATTGAGATCTTAAGAACAGCCTTAATATGATATTTGCGCCGCAGGACCAAGAGTTTCAACTACTTGCCATGTATTAATACTTTTACTGGCTAACTACATCATTGTGCTCATTTTCTTGCTTTTATGGTTGAGATTGCTAGGATTTGAAATGTGATTGCATGGAAGTGTGTTAAATCTTGACCTATGCTCTATGAACTTGTTTGATGTGATTGCATGGATGTCAATTTCCTCTTCTTAATTGCTTCACTCCATTTCATTTCCCAGATGGTTGGGTGGCAAGTTGCAAGTATGTTGACATTGTATCTCAGTACTATAAATTACCTATTGTTGTCTGATTATGTTGTCATAAAGAGTACGAAAAATTTATATTATTTTACTTTTTTTTCATATAATAAAAAAGAACTGAAAACGGAGTCACCATTCAAAATAGAAAAAGAAAAGTGAAAATCGACTTGTTAGGCTTTTGCATTTTTTTTCTATATATGGCAGTGTATTTTCTGACTATATTTACATTCTGATGTTATTTATGTTCATAAAACAATTTTGGCATTGCAGGTTCTTACAAAATTTCACCTGCTTCAGACACAGTAAATATTGCTTATGTTTTTTCCAGAAAGGATTTTTCAAGGCAAGAAATTCTCTAGAACTTGTTTCTTTGAATGACATCCTACAAAGTTCATATTTGCTTTCTATAATGTATCAAGAATAAAGTCCAATTTCTATCAATGCAAGAGTCAACATAATTCCTCGCTATGATTTTTGTTTCCTACACATAGCTATACTAAAATATCTTTATTTTTTTCCTGTATTTAATTTTATATTTTATGATATGTAGGCCTGCTTTATTGCTCCCCGGTGCCAGTAAACCTGTTGTAGCAGTTCACTTTTGTCCCGTGGCGTTTAGCCTTAGGGGCTTATTATCAGGTATCATATTTCTCTTTTTTGTTGAATGTGTTATGGCAGAGGCAAAGTGTGACTGTAACTGACAAACTAAATGTCTTTATTGAGTCATGCAGCTGGGTTCTTCAAGCTTCCTTATCGCCTAATTTTTGCAGTGGCGACTTTAAACTCATTGTATATATATGATACAGAAGATGCTCATCCAATAGCGATCTTGGCTGGTCTTCACTATGCAGCCATAACTGACATTGCGTGGTAAGTTTGTGTCCGATTTATAGAAGCTGCTTTGCAAAATGCATCAGCTAGTGAAAATCATGTTCCATATCATTGTGGACTACATTCGTCCTCCTATGAATTTTAAAAATAAAAACTCAGAAGTAGAGGATTGAAAGGTACTTGTATAAGCCTTTCTTCTCCTCCCTCAACCCTGACAGCAGCAGAATGAAGTGCTTTCTGGATAATGCTCGACCCGCATGCTTTTTATCTGTTGTAAATGTTGATCTCAGTAGACTATAAAATGCATTTGCAAGGTTGAAGTCACAATCATTTGGCTTTTTACAGCTTTTGAACAGAAGCGGAGCAGTGTGTATCCTTGCACACTCTTCTTCCTAAATCTGATTATATTAGCCTGAACACCTTGATTCTTACACATTATTTTCTTACTTCAATGTCAAAATCTTTTGGACGCTTACTATGTAATAATCTATCAACATTTTGAATCTGGGCTCTATTTATTACTCTTAAGGTCATCCAATGCCCGGTATTTGGCCGTGTCTTCTCAAGATGGTTACTGTACTTTGGTAGAATTTGAAATCAATGAACTGGGAACCCCTGTCTCCTTACCAGGTTTGCTTTTATTTGTTCATTTATCTTGTTTTCATTTGTGCATCAAGTTTCTTCCTGGCTTTGGCCCCTTTTCTTAAGTAATCTGTTTCCATCTGTTGTAGAACACAAGAAAGACACAGTTTGTGAGAATAAAAGCCCTAATTTTGAGAAACTAGGGGACACAGTTATTGAAATACCTTCAGATGATGATTCCATAGCAGCAAGTGACAAAAAAACAGAAGTTAAGAAGAATGATGGGAAGCAGACTTCACAAAGCTCAATTAATGGTACTCCCGTTTCAAATAAGCCAGCCAAAAGGAGAATAACTCCCATGGCAGTTGATCCAAAATAACCATCAGAATGTTGGGTGAGTCCATAATTTAATATTTGTTTTTTTTTTGTAGGATGATGATCTCTGTATTATTGTTTATATTTTTCTTTTCCAAATATGAAATGTACAAGTTAATATTACAATGTGGACTCAAATGGACTATTTAATATGTGGATTAGGAAAAAGCACTATTTCTATCGAGGACAAGATCAATGATGGCTGTGTAGGAACCTTGAATAGAAGTTTTGCTTAGTTGAAGAAAAGGAAAAAAGATCTCGAAGTCTTAAGGTTTCATATAACTTTGTCTCTTTGTTGTTGCTTCTTAATTGCTCATTTTGTCTTTTAATTAGATGGGGGCGATTATTCTCAAGTAACATTTTTATTTGCTTATTATTGACAGTATGCTATAACTTTTTACTTGGCTATGAACTTGATGTTTTCTGCAATTTGCAAAATGTAAAACGGGCATGCTTATGCTTCAGTAGGATTTAATTTTGGTAATCTCATGCTGTGGCTGTAAAATTATATTCAAGCTTACTTGACATGAATTTGTTTAGATGCTACCATTTATACATATATATCTATGTGTGTGTATATATATCTATGTGTGTGTGTATATATATATATATATAGATATAACTTGAAAGTGAGTCCTGGTGAAGTAAAAAAATATGAAAATGGTTCATGTGCTTTATATATCTTGTTAGTCTATATTTATATTGTGACTGAATTCATTTGTTGAGCCCAGCAGGGGATGGTACCTGGTTAAATTTGGAGAATTTCAATCGGATAAATGCAGGCAAGCTACTTTTTTCATTTCAATCTATTGCACTTGTCAGTTTTAACAGATAAATAAGCAGAAGAAAATTAAATATATTAGGAACATAAAAAGAATACTAGACTGTAAGGCTAAAGAGCTGCTAACATCAATTTTCCATGCATTTATTTTACGCTCATTCCATGCCTCAACATAGCATCAAATTTTTTTCTTGCTTATTGATGATAGAAAAAGGCACAAATGTTGTTTTGCAAAAGAGAAATTTGATTCATTTAGCATAGGTTTTTTGCATTGTAATGGAATTTAATTTATATAATATAGATGTATTTGACAATAATAAATTAAATTAAAATTACATTTTAATAACGTTGTATTATTTAGTATCCCTTATTTGGAGGAGGTTGTCACCAATGATATTGAACATGCATAAAATGCTACAAGTTTTACCGTAAACAGGGAGGAAAGAAAATAGGGAAAATTACAAAAATGACTTTTAAAAATTAATTTTTGAAAATACTATTTAAAAAAAGTTTCAAAAATGCTTTAAAAGAGAATTTTTTAGATTACTTTAGCAGTTTATCATTTTGGATTTGCTTTACAACCTTATCGAATTCTAATTGCAATAAAATACGATATGGTGCAATAAAATATCAATCCGCCTAATTAATAAGTCATGGATTAATTCCGTGATATATGTTGGTTTCTTTAAAGAGTTAATAAAATATTGACTTTATAAGTTTTTTATCTTATAAAAGACCAATAAATTAATTAAATGCTTAAAATATTTTTTTTTTGAAAAAAAAATTATTGGTGTATAAAGACGACGACTATAATAAATTATTTAAATTAAAACTATTCATCTTTTTGTTTTCTAGGGTGGAAAATAAAGGGGCTCTGATTATATTAAAACTTTTACTTTTTTCCTTTTTTGTCGCTTTTATCACTAAGAACTTTTTTTTTTCTTTTTTTTTTATTATTGTTCAATTAGAGCTCAATTGTTAAAGATTATACTCAATACATCTTCAATTTCATCAGCTATATCTTTTTTATTTATGAAATTCTGAGTTAATATTGCTAATTTTTTTTAATTTAAACTAGCAATTATATTGACAAATTAATTAAATAAGTATTGCAATATAAAGTACCATCATTGTACATCACGTCATATTAGAATTCATTATTTATTAATAATGAATTTTTTTATTGAAAAAAATTGTCTGAAATTAAATAAGCATTGTAACAAAAACTTCGTAACATGAAGAAAAAAATGATTTTCTTAGAGATTCTCTTATTATTTACCACGAAAAAAAAAAGCTGAAAAATTTAGGATTGATATAATTATAGATAACTTTTATATATGATGAAACAGCTGCTAGCACAGCTTAAATGATAAAGAACCTAAATGATAAAGAATAAATGCGCACTTGTATATTTGTAATATTTTATTTTATATAACTTATTATTATTAGTAATATTAAAAAAAATTGTTATAGTATTTTTTTAATGAATTGTTTATGGCCCCTTTAAAAACTTCTTTGCCCCGTCCTGCTTGTCAAAGTTGAAAATTTAAGTATGCATGATAATGCTGATTAATTAATTTAAATTCAGTTTGAAAACAATATAGTAGAAAACTAAACCTTGCTTATAATTTTCAGGGAATTGTCTTGTTAAATGTATTATATATAAAAATCTTTAATCTATTTTTCCAAAATTACGAAACTTTAACTCTTGAAATTTTATTAAGAAAAAGAAAAGGAAGATTAATTAAAATTACATGGTTTTCTTTGTTAGAAAAACAACAAAGAAAAACATGTCCCAACTACATACCAAAAAATAAAAAAATTAAAACAAAAAATCCAGTACTCAACTGCTTATAATAATCTTAACAATGGAAGCAGCTGTAGTGGAAATATCATGAACTGCAAAGTTCATCTCCGAAATTGGAGATTTTCCAATGGAGAATCCTTCCTCACAAGACATAGCCTCTGCAACAGCATCATAAGCACCTTCTTCTGCAAACTTGTAATTACCTGTGCGTAGAGCATCAATGGATTGAGGAACATCTCCATTTATAATAACACTGTAACGATCAGCACAGGCTCTCAATTCCTGTTGCTCCTTTTTGCTTAGATTTGGGCTATGATCAAGAAGCTTGTTAATTCTTTGTAGAGCATGTGTAGCCTTAGCATCAATGGTGTCAACCATGATTTTAGCTAGACCATTTATATGAGTACTAAAACTTTGAGGATTTGATATTAGAGTCCATACCCAGAGTTTGTAATATGGCGTTTGTGTGCAAGTTTTGTCTATTAAATTACTGCCAAGAATGCTTGGAATTGCAGCATTAACAGGGAAAATGAACATGATAAAGAGCACCAGCAGACTATTCATTTTTTTATGTAGATTTTTGATGGGTATTTCATAAAAAAAAATTAAGAGTTTTGATGTTTGAAATTAGCTATAGTAATTGTGTTTTGGAGTGAATTTTGATTGGTTTTATGTTTGGGTTTGGAAGTGGTTTTATCAGGGAAATGTTGCTTTAGTTTTACTCCAAAATTTGAGGACACCGTTATTGTCTTGATAAATGACCTTTCAAACCATTGGATATGTTCAAATGGATATGATTAGAATTTTTTTTTGACATAATTTATTGCAAGGGAAATGAAATGTTTTGACTAAATCTTATATTGTTTTTTCAACTCTTTGCTGCAGGTTCGCCTCAAGGCAAGGATCATATTGAAAATCACTCGAGCCTTTTTTTTTTAACCTTAATAAGAAAGAGTTAATCCCTGTTTTCTTTTTTACTTATTCATATTAATTTATCATATATTATATTTAAACCCATGTACCAATGAAATTTTTATCAGTTTTAATATAAAATGACAAATTTATATTCCAATTAGATGCCTAAAAATATTAACTAATATCTAAATATTAATAAATGCCTAATAAAATTACCGAGCGAATAGATTAGTTAGTAATATATTATTTTATAATCTAATAATATCGTGAAATTGTTTTAAAAATATCAATGAGACTTTGAGTTTCTCTTTCCCCAACCTAAATAAGTAAATTGACAAAATACAGCTCAATTGAATCCTCAGGAGGTATTATACATCAGAGAGTTAAATGAACTGATGTTTTTATTTTATGGGACATGAATTTGTATAATGTTACAACTACTAAACAAACAAAACCCTCCAAAAATGAAGCATTAGCCATGTAAAAAGAGGAATTCATACGGCAATTCCCCATATAATTTGTCCCAAGTACGACACTGATTGGTTCTTAGGAGGTTAAAGAATGTAAAGAATAATTAGCCACCGCTGATGGGAGGTATAATTGCTAACTCATCTTTTTCTTTCACAACCGTTGACTCATTCGTGTATTCCTCATTTAGAGCCAGAACTATGCAGTCACGAATTTCTTCCAGACTCGGGAATTTTGCAACAAGCTTGTTCAAACAATCACTAGTTGTAGCACCAGATGGAACCTCTAATGGCATCTCAGTCAACCCAGTTACATCTCGAGCCCTGGCAAAGAACAAGACCTTAATCCTAACAGATGATCCCTCATTTCCCACAGGTTTAGTATTGACAGTTTCAGTATCAATTTTTATAGCATCCATAGCAGAATGCAGTAAGGATCAATTCAAGTGAAATATGTATCTGCAATAATGACCGTACAATATCAGTTTTGAAAGGTTTTCAAACTTTCAGTTGATTCACAATAGCAGAAGGAAAACATTAAAAATGGACAGCTACAGACCGTATACACAAACATGCTAAGAAAAAAGAAATGAATAATGTTGCATAAAATTAGATAGCCAAAAAAACAACGTAATGGGGCGACTATTTAACAAATATTTGTAGAAGAACAGAGATTGAGTCAATTACTCACACATAATTAATGGTTATAAGCAAAAAATTGCCTAGCAACTAGAAGAGTTCAACCTCAGTTAGGCTTAACCATGGTTCTCATAATGATATTTTGATAATATAAAAAAATTAGTCTTCTGATAATTTATACACCATATTTAATTAAGGGTTCCCTGTTTTGCATACACTTCTAGAGGAAATGATATAAAGGACTTGTGCACAACACATCCAGCCAAGCAAAGAGTAGAAAACCCCAATTATGCATTTACCATCTCAAAAAAGCAGTAATTTAAATCAAACAGCTATGAGGCATTTGCAGTGTAAAGGTCAGCTTTATCTCATAGCCTTTTCAATAAAAAAAAAAATAATCTTCACAAGCTAAGCACCAACTCAACATGAATAAAATCGCGAATGTTTAATAATTCAGTAGGTAAATTAGTAGATAATAAATGAATGCATCATTCATCAAGATGAGATTAATAATGGTACTTCAGTTTCCTTTTTTTTTTTTTTTCTAATGAAGTTTCAAATGCACCATAATCTTGAATTGAACACCTAAATGTTTACATCAATAATATCAATGCAGAGATGAATTTTGAGATATAAACACATAAAAAAAGCACAAACATCCCTAATGAACTTTCCTCAAAAACTACCCCAAGTAAGTGACTTAATATGGTGCAATTTTTATCTTCAAATGTGATGGATCTTGTAATTCTATTCGTCTTGCAATCTCAATTTGTAAAATTACAATTAAAATCAACTAATGAACAAGCACTTTATCGTATACCAGAAACAGAGTAAAGCTAATTAATGCATTCTTGAAGGGCCAAGTCCCAAACTGCAAGTTGTTTAGCTATGGCCTAATTTTACCAAATCACACTACTGGTTCAGTCTCAAATCCATCAGCAAAAATTAAAAAAAAAAAAAAGAAAAGAAAAACACCTTTATATTGGATGTTTAAGCAAAACAGAATAATTCAAGGGCAGCACCTAAAATACCTAGATAAGTTAACACATCAAGATTGTGCGGAACCCATTTAAAAATTTAAAACCAAAACCAAGCATTACATAACTCAATTCACATAATAAGATCATAAGATCATTGTGAATGAAATTGGGTATCTAATTGCTAATTCCATGAGCGCAAATCAATTTCAAAGCACAAAAATGAAAACATCTACGAAACCAATTGCAAATTTTCAATTAAATGAAATAAACCAATAAAAATAGAAGAGAACAATACCGCAACTCAGGAAAGAAGAATGGACAAGAGGATTGCGAAGCTGGTGTGACTTTTTGGCAGTAGCCTTTAAGAGTAGGAAGACCATACTTGTCTATCACTGGCTGTAGACGGATTTAAAAGGGAGAAATAAACATGAATCCAATAGTATAATTAAAATTTTTAATTAATTACTGTAAATATTTGTCTACCAGTATTATTTTTAAAAATAATATCACAGTAAAAGAAATGTTGTTCAAAAATAATTCATTTTCCTTGTTGAACTACCATTAAAATGTGAATAACCCCAAATCTAAAAAAATAAAAAGTATATTTTTCAATTTTATCAGCTAATTTTTAAATTTGATTCTCTTTAATATACATATTAAAAGAAAAAAATTAATATAAAAATTTTAACCTACTATAACTAAGAAAAATTTGATACGGAAGAATTTAACATTACTCTCTATATTTATTTAATTTTTTTTTGTTTTTTGACATTCAATAATTTTTCTTTTTCTTTTTTCTCTTTTATAAATATTTAAAATTGCAAATGAGCATTTCAGTTATTAGAAAATAAATACTTATATACTATGATTTTTAAAAATTAGAAAACTCATCAAACTACAAAAATTTATTAATATGTCAGTTTAATAGATTATTAAAAAAATTAATTACTAAAAATATATTTTCACTAAGATATATTAGTAATGCAACCAATCATTCAATAATAATATAATTTTTTCAAACAAATAATAATTGATATAGGCGGTCAGAATTTTTTTATAAATTTATAATTATTTTAAGATAAAAAAGTATATATCATAGTGGGAACGATTAATAGGGGGAACTATTAATATTTAAGCTATAGTATATAATTGTTTTTTTAAAAAATTAATATTAAAAAAAATAAAAGGTGGGCAATTCCATGCAAAGCGCAAGGCATCTTGAAAAACTCTTTCCATATGCACACTGGAATCGAATCTCATGCAAAATATTTTTTTTTGTTATTTGATAGTTAAAAATAAAAAATATGTTTATCATAATAAGAAAATAGAAAATAAAATATCGTTTTCCCTTATCATTTTATACACTTCCCAATATGTCGATTTTAGAGGCAATTTTCATTGGTCGCCCCTCTAAAATTAATTAATTTTAAATATCGTCTTCATAGTTTATTTTATAATAAATCTTTATTATTATTATTATTTTCATTTAAATTATAAAATTAAAATTAAAATAAATTATATTAAATTATTATAATAACAATAATTAATATTAGTAATAAATCATATAATCATTTATTTATTTTGATAATAATTGAATATAATATTTTAAATATTCAATTGATATAGTTATAAATAATGTTTAATTGTTTTAATAAAATTGAAATATAGTTCTAATGATACAACTTTTAATTTGAATAGTTAATGGTCAATGGTTCATATAAGCTCCAATTTTAGAGTAATTTAGGTATTTACTAATTACTAATGTTATTAATAATTTTAAAGTACTATTGATAATATCGAGATTGCTATCCTCGCAGTACTATTGGATCCGGATCTAGAATGTATTACATTTTTATTAATACCAATAATAAAATTTATCGACACATTTAATCATACACTTATTGAAATACAATAGTCATTTAAAAAATTATCTTTATTCATACTATCATCATACAAAATAAAGTTGCAAACTTAGATCATTGTTCATCCAAGCATTTGTTGTTTTCAATGACCACCAAAAATAATATGCATCTACAATTTTTATTGTAAAGTTATAGTAATCATTATCAGATAGCTTTTTCTCATATTATTTGTTACTGTACTACAAATAGTGCTTATGATTAGGGATCATTGTATGAATGTTATTAAAACTTGATCATAAGGAGTCAACTTACTATTTAAATCTTTTGAAATTGATGGCCCACCACTCATTGAATTGTTTTTGTTAATTTTCAATTGCAAGTTGAAATGGGGAAATGGAAAGCACTAGATTATAGTTATCATTCTCAAGCTTTCTCTTCAAAACTTATGAGGTGACATCTCTACCCTTCCTTTCCCTTCTATTATCCACTCATCTATGATATATTTCATATTTGAAACTTTAGCTTGCAGCCTCTTCATCAAATTTGATCCAAGAAACTATCATAAGGGAGGGGCTGGTAATTGTCTCTAATTTTTTTTCCTTTTTCAACGCTGAAATAAAACATATTTAGTTAAGAAAATGATAGTTTTAAAGGGAAAAAAAGCATGATTAAGTTTAATATTACTTACACATGCTCAAGTGTATGTATGGGATGAATATCATATTTTTTCTTTTATCCTAATGCAATCATCAGGGAGGGGCTGGTAATTTTTTATAAATTGTTCGCATCCTTAACTTTTTTGACGCTGAAATAAAATATATTTAGTTAGGAAAATCATAGTTATGATAGGACAAAAAGGCATGGTTAAAATTAACAATTCTCACACATGCTTAGATGGAAAAATGGGATGGATATCATATATTTCTTTTTGTCCCTCTTCTATCATTGTAATTCTACTCAAAAAACTTGCAATCTTTGCTTACAGATGTTTATTTTGCTCTTTAATCTTCTTCCATAATTCTTTATTTTTGTTTATTAGGTCATTTATCTTCTCATCTCGTTAATCATTCTTTTCTCATAACTCCTGTATTACTTTTTATTTTTCTTAGTTCTCCTCACTACAAGAATGTATCGGATTACCGACATAAATTTACCGACAGAAAATTTTTTATTGATAATACCGATAGAATACTGAGAGAAATAACTAAAAAAATTAAAAAATATACCGACAGATTACCGATAAAAAAATTTACTGATAGATATTTTATCGACAATAATGGCGCCAGCAAATGGAGCCAACAATTATCGACAGACTTTACCGATAAAAATATTTTCTGTAGGTAAAAATACCGACAGAATATATATTCTATAGGTAATACCGACAGAAATAATTTCTTTCGGTAATTTTACTGACAAAATTTTTTTTCTCGGTAAATAAATAGTGGCAACCCAATTAGTTGGATAAAAATTTTACTGTCATTATTTGATACATTTACTAAGAGAAAATATATTTTTGTCGGTAAAATTACCGAGAGAAACTATTTTCTATTGGTGTTACCGAGAGAATATATTTTCTGTAGATAATTTTACCGATAGAAAATATGTTCTGTAGGTAATACTGACAGAATATTTTTTCTATCGGTAATTTTACCGACAGTAAGTTATTTTCTTGGTAAATAAATAGTAGCAACCCAATTAGTTCGGTGAAAATTTTACCGCCATTATTTGAGATATTTACCGAGAGAAAGTATTTTTCTGTCGATAAAATTACCGAGAGAAACTATTTACCGAAAGAACATATTTTCTGTTAGTAAACTTACCGACAGAAAATATTTTCTGTAGGTAATGTCGATAAAATATTTTTTTCGTAGGTAAATTTACCGACAGATACTTAATTCTCTCGCTTATAAAAATATATTTTTTTCTCTCCTCTCCCATTTCTGCTGATTTTTTTTAATTTTTTTCATTTCTTCTCTCACTCTATATGTCCTTGTCTGTCCCTTTTTTTGTTTGTAGAAGAAGAAGAAGAAGAAGAAGAAGAAGAAGAAGAAGAAGAATGTATTTATTTTTATTTTTTAATTTTTGATAATTTTTTAATATATGTTAATTTTTTTATTTATTTTTTAATTTTAATGAATTTGATATTTTATTTTGATTTTGTGAGTGTTGTAGTTTAAGTTGATTATTTATATTTTGATTGTGTATTGTTTAATTTTTAAGGTTATTTTAATTAATTATAATATTATTTTAGAAATTTTTAAAATTTTGATAATATATTTAGAAATATTTTTGTATTTAAAATTTATTTAAAGTGTTATATTTTTTTTAAATATTTTCAGATTTTTTAAAAAATTTGGAAAAAAATGATTTATTTTTATAAATTTCAAAATAAAATTTATAAAAAAAATTAATTTTTTAAATTTATCTATTTAAACACAATATGTTTTAAGAAATTTTAAAATTTTTTTATTATATTTTTATAAAATTTTTGGTAAATAAAAATGTTTTAGGGTGTTTTATGATTTTTTTAAAAAAAATTAGCAAAAATTTATTTATTTTGATAAATTTTAGAATAAAATAATTTAAAAAATTATTTTTTTCAATTTTTTAATTAAATAGAATATGTTTTAGGAAATTTTATTTTTTTTATATTTTAAATTTTTTTTAGTAAATAGAAATATTTTAGGGTGTTAGATTTTTTTAGGGTATTTTTTTAATTTTTTAAAAAAATTTAGGTAAATTTGATTTGAAAATTTTAATTATAAAAATAAACTAATAAAAAATTTATTTTTTTTATGTTTTCTGTATGTAATACTGACAAAATTTTCTTTCGGTAATATTATATAATTTTTTGTCGAAAATTACTGATAAAATTTTCTCTAGGTAATTTACCGACATAATTTTCTTTTGGTAATTTACTGACAAAAATTTTTTCTCTGGGTAATTTACTAGCATATATTTATTTTCATCTGTATTTTCATTACCGGCAAAAGAAATAACTACAGAAATTTTCTGTCGGTAATCTATCGGTAAATCTAATTACCGACAAAAAAATAAGGATTACCGATGAATTTTTTTATCGGTAATCCGGTATATTCTTGTAGTGCCTTTTCAAGTGATATACAATGTTTCAAGAGCTTATGAAATTTATGCAGTAAATTTCTCAAATATGTTGAATCAAATCTGGATGCATTTAATGCTTCACCACCTTTGGAAGTTTTTTTTATGGATGGCAACATATTTGGTTCAATGAACATGACATCTCTCTTATGCCTCATCCTAAGAAAATAAGGGTAAGAAACTTTAGCATTCAATATGTGAAATAGATTAGCTCTCTCCTCTGAATGAAAACGTTTAGATGATAATATGAATATGTATAAAGTTTTAAAGAATTTGTAATAAGATTGTAATTTGAATGTAGATAAAAAAAAAATACCACTCTCGACAATTTTGTTTGAATAATATTGTAAGCTAATTTTGAGGAAAACTTCTAGTTTAGTAATCTTGGAATCCCACTGTTAATTCTCTTAGCCCTAAGTATGTTTGCAAATGGTAGTATCTCCATTTCAGAGACTGACAAGACATTAAAAAACCCACTCAGAGAATATCCCCTAACCATTTTTCCCTTACATTTTAAAATGGTCTCTTTTATATCACAATATAGGAATTTCTAGCTTTGTTTTTCCCAAGCAACATTATTGAAAGATTCAACATCCTCCATAATAGCTAAAATTCTAGCATCCACCTTTGAAGTAATAGCCTCTCAAATATGAGTAGTTCAACAAGGCATGCAACACCTAACTTGACTTGTGTAACCAAATCTATGCACTCCTTGAAGGCATCAAGCAATTCATTGCATCTCACAGATCCATACCGCTTAACGAGACATCAGGAAAATAATTACATCCACTATATGGTAAGCCTGAAACTAAATAATATTATTATGCTCCCATAATCACTATATCTTTTCTAAACTTAAAATAAAGTTCATCAGCCTTAGGATTATTCAAGAGGTACATGCACATATTATTGATTATTCTTTGCTAATGGAATATATTCCCTTCTTTAATTTTGAGCAAGTGACCCATATTATACTTACAAAATAATTTCAACTACAAAATAATTTGAATTTTTTTACTTAAATTTAATCAATAATTTAAATACAATATAGTAATATAATGAATGTCTTATATTTAATAAACCATATGTACTTTATTTTGGTTATTGAAATAGCATTATGTATTATATGTATAATCTTTAAACCCAAGCCAATTGTGTTGACAGTGTTGTGCTTCCACCTTTTTTGGAGGAATAATATATTCAACATCTTTAAAAACTGTCCCAATGTGTTCTCTTTGCTCTTCTTGTTACTCATCTTGTTGGGGGCTTCTTATCATACTTGAATTGAACTTCCCTCTTTCTCTTTTTAAACACCTTAGAAGGCCCCTTAGCTTGTCTTATAATAAATACAAATCTAATACAATTTGTTGACAATTCTCCAGGACTAATTGGTGCCCCCCTTAGCATCAATTGGTGTTCTCTCACAGCTCGAAGATGATGTAGTGGATGATGCCGTTTAATCTAAACACAATTTATAACCAACATCAATCATACTATAGGAAAATACACACTGTAAATATAAATCTACACAAAAGTATGAATTAAATACTAGATAGTGATAATTAGCGACAGTTGCTGACTATTTAATTAAGAATTTTCCACTTGCATATAAACTCAGTTAAACAATTCTCAATTTCAAATCCACTACATATATTTTCTAAGGAGAATTATGGAGTGTTGACAAATGCAGTTCATGGTAGTTAATGTATAGTTAGTGATAGTCAGTGAAAGTTAATGACTATTTAATTAATGATTTTCCACTTGCATACAAACTCAGTCAAATATTTCTCAATTTCAAATCCTAATGTATATATTATCTAAAGGAGAAATATGTACTTTGCGTATATAGTTCGTGATAATTAGTTATAGTAAATGACAATTAGTGACTATTTAATTAAGGATTTTCTACCTATATATATACTCAATCAAACATTTCTCAATTTCAAATCCTACTACATATATTATCTAAAGAATAATTATGGAGTGTTTACAAATGTAGTTCATGATAATTAGTGTACAAATAATGATAGATAGTGATAGTTAGTGATTGTTTAATTTAGGATTTTCCTCTTAGTTACAAACTCAGTCAAACACTTTTCATATTCAAATCTTTCTACATATATTATCTAAGGGAGAATTAGAGAGTGTTTTCAAATGTATTTTGTGGAAGTTAGCGTATAGTTAGTGATAGTTAGTAACAATTAATGACTATTTAATAAATATTTTTCCACCTACATACAAACTTAGTCAACAGAGAAACTCATTCCTTAAACCACCCATATATTGACCATTAAAATCACAAATCAGCGATCAATAGAGAAACTTTTCAACACTCATTCTACTGCATTCACATTATATAGACCACTAAAACACATGCATCAACTCTATTAAGCAAGACTCATGGTTTATAATCCAACATTGTTGGTTTTTAAAGTAAAAAAAAAAGAAGAAATGAATGTCATAAACCCTGAAAAACATATCTAAATGAACTTCACAAGTCATTTCCTCAATTCAATAGTTGTTTTTTTAGAAATGAAGCTTCAGATGTCTAAACGAACTTCACAACTTTTTTCTTCAATTTAAATGGCATGGAAACATGAAAATGTTGTTTGCTTGAGCAGATATTATGGTTACTGCGTGAGAAGGAAAGCGAGTAAAAGATAGCGGTTTTGAGTTTTTGAATAAATGAGGTATGAGGGGCATTTTTGTTAATTTTGAGTCATTTTAGGTTAAGAGGGTCCAAAATATATTAATGCTTTTAAGAGGATGTCATTTTAGGTAAATTCCCATGAAAATTTGCATAATGTATATTATTTTTAACTAATATTTAAATATATATTTTGAGATATTTTAAATAAAGTATTTAAACTAATTTCTTTTCAATAAATTTATATGATAAAATATTTTGTTTGCAAAGTAATTAATCTAATTACAAAACTCTTAAACCCAATTCATAATCAAAATAGAAAATAATTAACATAATCACAAAATTTCCAAATTCATGAATTCATATCATAATCAAATTTTAAAATAATTAACATAATTATCAAAATAATAAACTAAAATAAATAAATTAAACTTTAAATTAAACAATGATTATAAATAATTATAATGCTCAATAGCATTACTAAAATAATAAATTAAAAACTAACTTTTAATTTTTAAAAATATATATAGTGGAACAAAGGGGGGCAATGGAAGCCCCATGCCCCTTTTGTTCCACCCCTATTTCTAGTGATTATTTTTATGAATTTTTATTTAATATACATATAATATCTACACTTTTTTGCTGCTGATTTATTTAACATATATACAATATCTATACTTTTTTACTGTTGATTTGTCTTGAAAGAAAGTATATGTATGTTTTGAAGGAAAGTGCATATCTAATTATTTTAATCTGATGTCTTTTTTATCTATCTAACGTTGATTTATTCTTTTTTAATATATATTGATCTTTGATTTTGAATATGAAACTATTTTTCTTAATGATTTATGCTTTTTTGATTTCTTTCTATTGATTTCTTTTTGTTTAATGCTTTTTGAGCTTTAAGTGATGATTCTGATATAGCCTTTTACTGATAATTCTTGTATTTGTACTGATTAGTTGATTTATAAAGCAGAAGATTACCAAAGTATTTTGATTAAATAAGAAAATTGTCAGTTAACATTATAGTTTGTTTTGTCATTTTTTTCGTATTTTGGAAGCATTTAGACTAAATATGTAAATATTTCATTTTATTATCTTATTTGTGAAAAATGAATTCTTTTTTTTTTTTTGTTAGTTTTGTAATTTTCCCTTTCCCTTTTTCATCTTCTTAACAATGTCAACCTTGTAAGATGAATATGGAAACCCAATTTGTGGATGCATGAGTTAGCTCCCCCCTTCGAGCCAAGGGCAAATGCATATATTATTTTTTTAAGCAAATGTATATTTTATTTTTTTTAAGTGGATGTATATATTATTTTTTAAGTAAAATTTGACTTAATTTTAAGTATTTAGTAATATGATTTATTATGAAGAAATTTAATAAATTTAGATATTTAGTCATATGATTATTGAAAAAAAATTCACAACATTAATTATTTAACTATGCTTTTTTAAAAAAAAAATAAAATACGGCCTTTTCAAATAAAAGAAAATAAAAATTTTATTCTAATTTTTATAAAATGGTAATAGCTAACTCTAAAAATAGTTTATATTATTCAATTTTTTTTTAAAAATTTTCAGCGATAAGACTATGGATTTTTCAAAATTATAGCTCTAAAGCAACACTTACATTCGATTGTAATACATTTTTGTTTTTTGGTATTGTGGATTTAGTTGCAATATTTTTTTTAGCAATCATAATAGTTTAGTAATGCTAAAATTCATAACTTCTTTTAGTAACACTAGATAAATTCTCTCTTTTGCTTTAACTCTTAAAGGCTTTCATATAAACTAATTTAATTTAAAATATATGTTTGCTAGTTGATTTCATACTGTATAACTAAAATTGAAATTATATCATATTTAATTCATTAGTGCAAGAATAAATATTTATTTGAATATTGTAATAATTGTTAGACAAAATAAAGGAGGAGTACTATTATGTATATAAGAAATATAATTGGACTAATTATATTTATGGTGACTAAAAAGGTTTATGTAATTAAAAAATTAAAATATAGATAAATATTTTTGTCATGATTAAAAATAATAACTGATTCATTTTAACTTACAAATGATTAATTTGCAAAATTTTTTATAGACTTTTAATAGATAAAGTTTAGTTAAATTATTGGTGAAATAATTATATTACAAAACACCTTCATATATTAAGATATTTATATCACACTAGGAAAAAGGTCTTGGGTAATGCTACGAGTATTTTTACTATACACGCACACACACACTAATGTCAAAGCTTAAATAATTTTAAACAAATAAAATAAAAATTGCAAAACTAAATCTAAATAAAATTTAAATAATAGTTATAACACTCGTAGAATTTAAACATTATTAAATAATTAATTTAAAGGGTAATTAGTATGTTAGAAGAGAGAAATATATGATATATACGTAATATATACAAGATATATATTATATACTTGATATATAGTATATACATTAAATAAATATGTACATAAGGATATATGTAAAATATAAGTAATATATATATATATAACATATATATATACACAAAATATATAATACATATAAGTAAAATATATATTTGTGTTGGAAGATAGTAATTATAATAAAAATAAAATAATAAATAGTAATGAATAAAATAAATTAAAATTAAAATTAATTTTGGATAGTGAAAGATGATGGAATTATGGATATTTATTAAATATTAACTAATTAATTAATTATTTAATAAAATAATAATAAAGAAATAAAAAGAAAAGTCAAAAGAAGAGAAAAATTATGTGGTGGGAATCAAATGTGAAATAAATAATAATAAATTAATTATATGTATATGGTTGGGAAGAAGAAGGAAAAAATAAAATTAATATTACTATATTTATGGATAGAAAGATGGAAAAATATCTATTATTTTAATAATTAAATATTATGTAATTATATAATTTGTTGGAGAGCAAAGTGAAAAATTAGTTTTTATAAGAAAAAGATCATCATCATCATCTTCTTCTTCTATGTCTAAAACGTGATTTAAGAGAAAGAGAATGAGAGAGAGAGAGTTTCTTTCAAGCACATCAAATTTTACCAAAATTTTTAAAGAATCAAGTTGGATTTTGAAGGAAAATCAAGGAAACAAGTAAGCAAACCTTTTTTAAGCTTTGTTTTTCTCTATTTTAAGATTATGTTTTGAATATCTTGAGAGATAAAGTTGATTAAAAATTTTTAAATTGATAGAATTAAAGTGGGTAAGGTGAGTATGTAATGAATTGATGGTTAGTTAGTTGAAATGAACAAAGTTGGTAAATTTAGGGTTATGAGAAACGTTATGTTTAAATTAGGGGTTTGGTGTGGATGGTAATAATTGTTAAACTGAATGAATTTAATATTATTTTAATATGTATGTAATGATTCTATGATTAGAAATTAGTCATGAGCAAGATTGGATAAAGTTGAGATTTAGGGTTTGGTTGTATAAACTAGAGTTTTAGTATAAATGCATAAAATTGTTGTTGTGGAGTAATTTAATGTTGTTTAAGTGCATATGTTGTGACTTTATGGTTAGAAATTAATTAAAGGTAAATTTGAATGAAGTTAGGGTTATGGACCTATTATGTGAAAATTAGGATTTTAGGAGAGGTTTTGATAATTATGGAAATGAGTTGTTTTGTTATTGTTTTGGTGTATAAATATTTTTTTAAAAGTTAAATGTTGAAAATGAGGTTGGTAGAATAAAGTTTAAATGAAGTAGTAAGTGGTGAATTTAGAGTTTTAATGAGGCTTTGATGAGAATTGTAGAAATAATAATAAATTGATATACATTAGACATAAAAGTAATTTTAAATGAACAATATTGCTTATTGTATGGCTTATGTGTATTTAGGCCAAATGAGTACAAGTGACATTGGTTAAAGCTTCGCTGAAAGTGATAGGTGGATGAAGAGTTGAATTGGTTTTGGAGCAAGAAAAAGGTTCGTACATACTTATCGTACATTGTTTGACATTAAAGTATATGTAGTGTTTGATGAATGTGATGATAAGTCATTGAATTATGGATTATATTAAAGATATATATAAATTATGAAAATAGAGTAAAACTATGAAAAGTGCATTGAAAATGAGAAACATGATAAGAATATGGAATGAGGAAAAAGATATATATATATATATATATATGAGTTAATGTGTTGGATATGTAATTATATATATATATTAAATATTTTTGATTTTGTAACATAAGTATATGTGGGTGTGTGATGTTGCAAAATATGATAAATATGAAATATGTGATGGTAATCACAGTGTCGTGTGGTTAGGCATATGCAATGGTTGAGTTGGTTAACCTGATTAACCCGACCACAATCGGTCAAGGTGGATATATTATCCACTGAAATCGACCAATGAAATGAAGAAATTAAATAAAACTGACCACTCATGGTCGGATTGGTCGGGCTAGAAGAAAAATTTTTCAGAATACACCCCTTCCAATTTCAACAAATATTATTGATCCTAAAAAATTTCAACAAACTTTAACCAATAAAATAAACATTTTTAGCTTCAAATAAGATTGAATCCAATCCAAAGCCACGAATATACAAATCTAAGCATTAAAATAATACAAAATTAAAAATCAAAAAAAAAATCCAAATTTTTTCAACCAAGAACCAACAACAATGCCGCCAATGCATATCAACATTAAATAATAATCCAAATCTAGTCCAACATAATGAAAATACTCCAATTCAAATCCAAACATTAAAATAATATAAAATTACAAATCCACAAATCCAAATTATAACAACCAACAACATTACATATCCAAATTAACAATACAAGTTAGAATAACATAAAACACAAACAAACTCCTCAACAAATCAACAACCGTAACCTCTATGACATATCCTCCTTAGAAGCAACATCTGTAAATAAAAAAATAAATAAAGGAGTTAGTTATTAAACATAAATCAATATACAGTATTTTAAAAGTTGATAGTATGTAATAATAAAATATTTTTACCTTCGATAATTTGGTTCTATTTCTTAATTTCTAATAGCAACTCACGAAGATCATTTTAATTTGAACCTTTGCCATCAATAAGGAAGTCCAACCAGTTTTGAGTGTAAATCAATGTCTCAACTGTTTCGGCCGTTAATCTACTCCTATATGGATCAAGAATTCTACCACCAATAGAAAAGGTAGACTCAGACAATACTGTAGAAACGAGAAAACCCAATACTTCCTTCTCCATTTTTGAGAGACAGGGATATCTATTAGAATTAGCTCTCCATTATATCAAAATATCAAAAATCCCCATCATCTTCCTCTACTTCCTCTGACAAATATTTAACCAATTCAGATTTATTCACATTAGATCGCTCTGCTTTATATTGTCTCTTCCAACATTTAAAAATTTGTTCATCATAATCATCACCGTCCACCTAATCACTTATTCCCGACTCTCCACTCACTAAATTTTTTCCATCATTGGCATACTTTTCCTCATAATACTGATACAAACTAGTTAAAGCAGATTCAATTGAATTAATCATAGTAGCTGCTTGCACATTGTCATACAATCAATTAATAGAAAATTGAACAAATCACATCTTGTATCTAGGATCTAATATAACATCAACATATAACAAGTAGTTGATATTTTCATTTTTCCCCAATACTTATCATATTTCAATTTCATTTCCTTTGCAACACGTTGTATAAATTCATCATCAGAAACAACCATTGAATTCAACCAATCATGCAATTTAACAATTTCACAAAAAAATGTAGATGCTGTCACATGTAATGAACTAAAAATTTTTAAAGTAACATCATAAAAACTTTTAAGGAATTTCACAAACCTCCTTGCAATCTCCCAATCACTATGACTAGGTGGTCCCTTCACTTTTACCCCATCAAAATAATTTTGAAACGTCTGATCATCCCTTATTAACCTATCAAATGCCTTTTCATACTTAATTGCAACCTCTAGCATAAGATATGTACTATTCCATCGTGTATCAATATCTAAACACAATAAATTCTTCACTTCAAGTTTTTCTTTTTTAATACTATCTTCAAACTTTTTGAGCCCTAGCTAGTGAAGCCCACACATATTTAATAGCATTTCTAATTTTCATAAGTGATTGATTTTCCTCTTCGAGCCCATCCTTAATAATCAAATTTAAAATATGAGCACAACACCTAACATGAAGAAACTCATTATCCAAAATCATTGAATCCCATTGTTTTGTTGCTACTTTAAGGTGTTCAACGGTAAGATTATTTGAACTTGCATTATATATGGTCAAAGTAAAAATACCATCAATGCCTCAAACAATCATGTATTTTTCTATTTTTCTCCTACTAGATTTTCCTTTATGACTTGTTACTTGATGAAAATTTAAAATTCTTTTTTGCAATTTCTACTCATCATCAATCCAATGACCAGTGAAACATATATAGTTCTTATTCTGATATGTTGATGTCCAACAATCAGTGGTTGTGCATATACGCCTGCCCTTTATTTTTTCTTTCAATTTTTCCTTTTCCACAGCAAGCAACTGTGCACAATCTCTTGCTATAGACCACCTAGAAGGCAT
This sequence comes from Garcia nutans, assembly GCA_947685225.1. NCBI lineage: Eukaryota > Viridiplantae > Streptophyta > Magnoliopsida > Malpighiales > Euphorbiaceae > Garcia > Garcia nutans. Next base: position 28,671,203 of record CANTUV010000044.1, read on the forward strand.
AATAAATCTAGGCTCAAAGTTTCTTAACATGTGCCTAAATCCCCTCCCTTCGACAATTTTAAAAGGAAACTCATCCAACAACACAACTATTACTATAGATTTCCTATAATCATCATAGTTATATGCATGCTTCTTTAATATTTTACCCTCTCTTACACTATCAAATGAAAGAAGTGTTTGACCTTTTGCTACTCTATTAGGAGACTTCTTACATTGACTTTCTAAATGATTATTCAAACTATTAGTTCCTAGCTTTTTTGAATGACATTTATAGGATTGTCCACAATGATTACATATAGCTTTAGGACACTTGGGATCATTATTTTTTGTAAAATGATCCCAAACATATGAACGCTTACTCCTAGATGCTTGTGGTAATGATTCAGAGGGATTTGTTTCAATACTTTCTTCAACAGCTACATGTTCAGACTGGGAAACTCCGATATCATCAACATTTTCATTTGAGATATCATTTGAATTGATTTCTACTGCTACGTTTTCACTCCTACAATAAAAATAAATAGTATTTAGTTTGATAATTTATTTATTTCTTTTTTTTCTAAAACCTCTGTTAAGGTCAAACGAAAAAGGTTAATAATATATAATGGAGTTACAACTTTGATATATAAAATGATAAAATATCACTTTATAAACATTGAGAATTATTGTTTGTTCTACATTTATTATTATTATTTAGTTATGACTTTGGAAATAGCTTAGAATAATATTTCATCACAATAACAAATTATTGTTTTTGAAATTGTCATTTTATTATTGAAAATAATGTTCTCAACTTCAATATCAAATATAAAAAAGTGAAATTATTAGTACTGAAATTATTTTCTGAACTAAAAATTTATAAATTTCAATTTCAATGCAAACTTAATTAATACAATAAATGAATAAACAAATAATCTCATATATGACATATTAATAAAATAATAATAGAATATAAAAATCCATGTTAAATAAGCAGAAACCTCACAGTTCCTCTATGCAATTCCCATCATTTTGTCCCTACCTGTAGACCGAATAACCTTATAATAATTATTATTGTATCATGTGCAGAAACTTTATAAAAAAAATAATAGCCCTCTATTTATATACAAAATGCAGAAACATCTATTTATATAAAAATGGGCTTAAAACTTGTATAAAAAATGCATTTATATAAAAAAAGCAGATTCGATTTCAGTAAAATAGTAGCCCTCTATTTATATAAAAAATGGACTTAAAACTTCTATTTTATGGGTTTCAAATAAATTAATGCAGAAAAAATAATGAAATTAGATAAATTATATTATTATTATTTCATACTCTGCAATTACAATCTTCCAACAACAAGCTATTAAATAATTTAAATTCACTCACATTTTATGGATATGCGATTGAATATGTTGACTTGAGACTCAAGAGAGATGAGGAGAGCCTTGCGGCTAGCCCAACTGCCTTTCATTGGTCACCACTGGTAGCAAAGAAAGGAGGCCAGAAGCAGAAGGAATAGGAAGAAGAAAAAGAGGGAAGAAGAAGAAGAAGATAGGAGATGGGAGTCTTATTTTTTTGTGCAACTAGGGTTCTTTTGGGTAGGGTAATAGATTTAGGTAGCAAAATATCATATTTTAACTACTAAATATATATATATATATGTATATATTATAATATAATTTATATATAATAAAAAAGGTGGTCGGGTTAGGTCGGTTTGGTTTGTAGAACTTGTAAGCTGAGATCGAATCGAAACAATTAGTTTCTCCTTTATTAAAGCCAAAATCGACCGATTAAGTTGGGTTAAGCCGACTTTGTTGGTCGGTTCAGTCGGCCCGTCGGTTGGTTCGAGTTGAAGCGATTTTTTTGCTCGTCCCTACGTGTGGTCACGAGATGTATTAGAATTCTTTAAAAGGAATGTATGAAATGTGAAATATGAAAATATAATGTGTTGTGTCTTACTCTGTATAATTATTAGTTTCAGAAAATTGATATTGGTAAATTTGATGAAAAGCCCGAGTAGAGCTAGGTCGTGACCTAAGCAAAGCTGGGTCATATATATAATATGATTATGCTGGGTGAGACACTGGGTGTCATGGATAGAGATATGCTTTCAGTGAGACACTAAGTGTCACATATATGAGATATAGTCCAAATTCATTATTTTAGAACATGATAATTGTGCAGAGAGTAGTTGGGCCCAATATGTATGTCATGTGATGTGACATCGAGTTTGGTATAGTATTGGTAACATTGTAATTAAATGATGAAATAATGAGAATATTGAGTGTTTGATTGATTATAAAATCACGGTAATGATATGATGAGTCGAGTTTTGTATTGTGATGTGATGATAATTTGCTTAATGTATGTATGTGTGGTTGTGTAATAATTGCATATGAACCTTGTTATGATGATGTTGTGTGATATATATATATATATATATATATGAAAAAACCGTAAAATAATTGTGAAAATATCATAAGGAAAAAGAAAGGTAGAGGTATGTATTATAGTTATTTAAATTGAGGTTTTGTATTAATATGTACCACTAAGCATTATGCTTAGCACGGTTATATAAATCGCGTAGTTGTTGGGATGGCAGACAAGGTGATCGAACTTGAGAATTGTGATTAGAATTGAGACTTAGAAGTTGAGTTTGCCACGAGACCAATAACACTAGGAATGTATACTTGCATTGTGGTTATTGTAAAGCAAATTGGATGGTGTATATTTTCAACTTTAAATATGTTTAATAAATGAGTTTTGGGATATGTTGTATACTTTTGTATATAAGTTTTGTAATTCTTTAATATGAGATATTTGGAGTACTATTAATTTTTAAAGTGTTAAATTTCTGATGAATTTTTATACAGAATTTTATTTTTGGGAGTGCAAATTTTTAAATGCAGGTTGTATTTTGATAATTTTGGGATTTTATGAAATTGCAGACTCTAATAAAAATTTTTCAGAGATTTTTTTATAAAGTTGTATTTATAACAATTTATTGATTGAGTATATATTAATTATTAGTAATTAAAATGCGAATTTTTATTATGGAGTTTATTGTGGTACTTTTATATTCTGTATGCGTATTTTACATATACGAAATATATGTACTATACGTATATCGGGTATAAGAGTGTTGCAACAGCAATTTAAAAATAAATCTAAAAATTAAATAAACCTAACATAAAATTAAATGACATAAATTAAAAAGTAAAAACTAATCAAATAATAAACCAAAATAAAAATTAAAATAAAACAATTAATATAACTGAAATTAAAACAAAACCTAATAAAAAATTAAATTATAGAAATTTAAAATATCCTAAAACAAAATTATAGTTTACCCTAAAATTAAATAAAAATAATTAATTTAAAATAATAATCTTCAAAAAGAAGTTAAAAATAATAGAAAAAAGAAGAACAAAAAAAATCAACCTAAAACATTACAAAGAACATAAGAAAAGTTCTTAGAATAGCCAAACCACACAAATCAATCTAAAAAATGACATAATAAACAAATAATAAAAAAGGTAAAAAATAGAAAAAATAAATAAATCAAAAAATCAAAATCAAACAAAACAACAAATTATTCAAGAAATAATCACATAAATGAACACTATTGAATAGTAACGGATGGTGGAGAAAAGGCAAGGAAGAGAGAGATGAATGACTATAAGAGGAAGAATAATAATATTCTCCATCATAATTGTAAACATGATGATCAAACAAAAATAAATAAAAATAATAATAGATCAGACGAAATATAGGAAAAAAATTAAAAATAAAAGAAAAAGTATAAAAAAATATGATATGTTATCTATATGTCAATTAAACAATAATAATGTTGTGGGAGAATATGATAATAGCATATTAGTTATGGTGTTTTTTGTATTTTTATATATAGAGAGATAACTAATTATTATCAATATCAAATATAATATAACAATCCTATTTAAACTCTTCAAATATAAATTATCATCAAATATAATATCATAATTATATTTGAACTCTTCAAATAAATATCAAATAAATATTTACTATATAATAAATTTAATTTAAAATATTAAGAAATTAGAATAGTGGCAAGATTGAGACAGTGAGGCATGGCATAATATTATGCCAAGGTTAGCCATTTTAGTATAATATATAGATCCTAAAACATTTTCCAAAATATATTGTAAAAATTCATGCATGTTGTTTAAATATAAAAAATAATTTAGGATTTGGTGGTGCATTTGCTTTTCTAAAAAAACAAATGTCAACGATTGCATTGTCTAGACACATTTCTAGATTAGTTGATCTTCCTAAACAATGTATTTCTATATATGTCAAATGAACATTTTGACTTCTATTGCTATAATAAGTGTGTCTTCATCATTGTTTGACATTTCTGGCTTATTTGAGTCAAATTACTTTATTATGCTAGTTGTGAAATATTAATTTGGCTTGACTAGGATCCTTTCAGATTAATTTGATGCAATAATGATATTGGTGACTAGTCATTAAGTAATCCAAATAAATTATGCATGATATATAGAGTAAATTGCATTTATTGTCCCTTAAATATATACTATTGAATATCATCATTTCCTAACTCAATTTGGTACTTAAGAATTAACAACCCAGTAAAAATATTAATGCAATTTGAGCCACATTATTATTCTTTTAGAATAATTATGAGTATGAATTATGAATTTATCTTGAGAAAGATTGGATGACTACCGCTATTCTATCTTGAATTGATTGAAAGTTAAATGTAAAAGTCATAAGTAACATCATTAAATTTTGTAAATCAAAAAGGGAGAAGGTGTAAGTATGCCCTTGACGTTTTCAAGAAGGTGTGGATCTATAGCAAAGGAAATGATAAAGGTAAGTTATTCCCTGTGGAAGGGTTTTGGAAGACACAAATAAGGAATTAATGCCGTTATGTTTCTTTCCAATAATGTCAATAAAGCTGGATTAAGATATAGGATTACTCGAGAAGATAGGAGGAGAATTTAGAAAGGAAAAAGAATTGCTAATTATCAAGATTGGCAAGTCAGGAAGTCTAAGTTAAAAAAATAACATTCACCCCTAATGTAAACCTTTAAAAGCATCGGTTTGTTCATAAGGGGACAGAAACTGTAGAAGATCCATGAGATGTAGCGATCATATCAAAAAATTCATTAGTGACTATGGTGAATGAGAAAGAGCCTCTTAATGAAGTGACTTTATAGGTTACACTTATGCCACCTAGACAAGATTTGAATAATTGAAAAACTTATGAATTGCCATTTCGAGAGTTAAAATAATCAAAATAATTATTTTCCTATGATTATTCTCATTATCATAGAAAAACGTTACCATGGGCTTCCTTTACAAATGTTTCTAAATAATTTTTAATAAAATAAAATACATGTTTCATTTTCATTATTAAACTCTCCATGCTATTTTCATTTATCATTATTTTCTACTTAATTTCTATATCCTGGTAATTTTTACCTTTTATATTCACTCTACCCAGGAATGCCAATGATGAATTAAATCTTGACGGAATTGAAATTGGATATGATTTTGATAACCCTATCTTTGAAATCACATATGATAAAGAAGATAAAGAGGATTTTTCACCTAAAATAACTAGGAAGATAAAACAAAATGAAAAGAATTATGCAACTTTCAGAAGAGGTAGTGGAGATCGTAAACTTAGGGACCAAAGAAAATAAGAAAGAAATAAAGATTAGTTTATCTCTACTTTGAAACTCAAAGGAAGGCTAGTTAAATTATTAGGAGAGTTCATAGATGTCTTCATATGGTCATACCAGGATATGTTGAGACTGAGTATGGACATATTAATGCATCATTTACCATTAAAGCCAAAATGTAAATCTATAAAACAAAAATTGAGAAAAATGAAGCCATATGTTTTGTTAAAAATAAAAAGAAGTGAAATAGCAATTTGAGGCAGGTTTCATAGAAGTGGCCAAATATCTAAAATGAATGGCTAACATTATTCATGTCCTTAAAAAATATGGAAAGGTTTTAATGTGTATTAATTATCAGGATCTTAATCGAGCAAGTTTAAAGGATGATTTTCCTCTACCCACATTGATGTATTAATTGATAATAATGCTTAGTTCCGTATGTTCTCATTAATTGATAGACTTTTAGGGCATAATCAAATTAGAATGAATACTGGTGATAGATAAAAAAAATAACTCTTGTTACTCTCTAAGGAATATTTTGTTATAAAGCGATGCCTTTTGGATTGAAGAATGCTGGGGCAACTTACTAGAGAGCAATGATTGCCCTATTTTATGATATAATACATAAAGAAATAAAAAGTATGTCGATGACATGATAGTGAAATCTTAACATGGTGAAGAACATGTTGAAGTTTTGAGAAAGTTTTTTGAACAACTAAGGAAGTGTCAACTATGATTAGATCCTGTAAAATACATATTTAGAGTTTCATCAGGAAAATTATTAGGATTTATAGTTAATAGGAGAGAAATTAAGATTGATCATGATAAGATTAGGGCTATAGGTGAAATACCTGCTTCTAAAATCAAAAAGGAAGTTTAATGGTTTTTAGGAAGGCTTAATTATATAGCTCAATTCATTTCACAATTAACAGCTATAAGTAAGCCTATATGTAAGCTTTTAAGAAAGAATAACCCAGGGAAATGGAATGACGAATGTTAGATGGCCTTTGATAAAATCGTACTCAGTCATCTTCTCCTCTTGCACCTAACAATTTTTGAGAGCTCAATGGGTGGTGTTCTTGGGTAGCATGATAATTCAAGAAGAAACAACCAAGTCATATATTATATAAGAAAAACATTCACCAATTATGAAGTAAAATATTCTCTATTGGAAATAACTTATATTGCATTAGCATGGGCCACTCACCAATTAAGGCATTACATGTTATACTATACCACCTTTTTTTTTTAATTATAAAGAGAACAACAATAAAGAGATAGAACTAGCTACTACAAACTCTAGGCCATGAAACACCTATAATATCCTCTCTAATGAGATTGATGAGCTCTCCAAAAGGTTAGTTATATGAAGTGAGGCCATGGGATAAGGAGAAGCCATTATTGGCCAGCCAATGAACATAGCAGTTTCCCTTCCTGTGTGTATGATGAATTTGAATACTCTAGTCTCTAAGAAGCCAAGATTTGATAGTTAAAACCATATAAGCATTTGCACTATAAGGAACTACCTCATTGTTGAGTACTTTGTTAAGCATTTAGACAGCAAGGCTATAATCCATTTCAAGGATAATTTTATGTGACCCTAAATTCAATGCCATCTACAGACCATTAAGAGCTCCTCACAACTTAGATTGCAGAACTAAATAAGAACCAATCTATCTAATAAATCCTCCTAACATTTCACCAGTGCCATCCCTAGCTATTCCTTATGAGCAAGCAATATTACACCCTTTTCGAAGGGCTCCATTAGTATTAATTTTAATCCAATCATTGTTTAGCTTATTCTACCTAACTATTATCTCCCTCTAAGTTTGTGCTTGACTAATAATAATGTCTACTACTTCTATTGCCTTAAAAGGGTAGTCAACTACTCTAAGGACTAAGAATTTTAATTCTTTAATGCTGATAACTCTCCTCCAAAAATAAAATGATTTCTTTGATTCCAGAGGGACCAACTGATAATCATAAAGGTAACTCTCTAATGTTTAAAGTTCGAACACCAGCTTCACTTGTTTTGAAGATTAGCACCAAACCATTCTTCAAGGTTCAAATGGAAAAAAAATGAGCTTCATGAGGAATGAACTTTAAACACAAACTGTAAGCTTGATGACAATCTCATAGGACATGGTTAACATCTTCCATTACAGTGCTGCATAAATTATAACCTAGATCATCAGTCATATGTTGGCATGTCCTTTTATAATTTGTTAGTAGGCTCTTCCTCATAGATAACCAAAGAAAATGGCTAATTCTTTGGGCTCCAAGCCATTTCCATGCAAGCTCTCATCTCCCATCTGCAACAAAATTACTATTATTAGAAATCATATTATAAGCCGACTTGATTGTAAACTTACCACTTAAAGAGAAGCCCAAATAAGTGTTTGGATCAATTTTGTATATAATTTTTATGATTTTTTTTTATTAATTTTAAGTTAATTTTCATGTTAATTTGTGCTTAAGTTTGTTTGAAGTAGTTGATCTAGGTTGAGGTGCAATTGATGGAGCTTTAACTAAAATTTGATGGAGCCTTGTTGGAGAAAAGCATGTGACACAGCCAAGCGAGACATGGCTTGGCTGTGTTTCTCATCAAAAGTAAAAGAGGTCAAGGACAAGGCAGGACACGACTAAGATAAACCAAGCTTGGCCGTGTCCCTCAAGCAAAATTAGGCAAAAGCTGACACTGGCACGAGACATGGCCAAGCCATCGGTCATGTCTCACCTAAGGAACAAAAGCAAAGAATGAAAAGAAAGAAGCAGAAAGAGACACCCTCACAAGACATGGCCAAGAAGCTTGGCTAGTCACCTCTTGAGAAGAAGGAAAGAGGGGGAGGCAGCAATGGACACAGCCAGTAAGCTTGGCCGTGTCACCCTTGATCACCCTTGATATGTTTGAATTATTTTGCACGAGGTGTGGACAAGTGGGGGACAACATGCATTATCTTTTGAAAAGAAATAATAAAAAGGAGTGAAAGGTGGATGGATTGATGGAAGAAATATTAAACAAAGAAAAAAGTGGGAGACAAAGAGTGAGTGGGTGTCTTAAAATATTGAAAAGAGTGGAAGTGGAGGAGCATGGAAGGAAGAGACATCTTGGATATCTTGGGGTGGACATTCTCTACACAGAAATCATCTTCTTCCTTGGTTCTTGCTTGGGAGAGGAAGACACCATTCTCACCATCTTCATTCACCATTTTCTTCCATAAACAAGAACAAAGACAATTCTTGGGATCGAAGTGAGTTAGCAAGTTCTTGAGGATTAGGGTTTAAAGAGGCTTGATTGAAGAGTTGTGAGCTTGAGAGAGTTATCATTCATCCTTCAAGAAGAGATCCATTGATTCAAGAGAGCTTGGAAGTTCCTCATAACACATCAAAGAGGAAGCTATGAAAGAGACAAGGAGTCCAACTCTTAGCATCTTCAAAAAGGGTTTTTCAAACTCTTTCTTTTAATCCATTTCTTTATTGTTGTTATTGAATTAAGAACATTAATATTGCAATGAATAATTTTGATTTGGTTTATATTGAAATGAATAATTGTTTAAAGTTGATGATAAGCTAATTTACTCATGTCTTGGGTTGTAGTAGATTTGATTAAATGACTTGATTTGACGATTCCATTAATATACCTTGTTAATGGTTGATTGCATTGGAATTAAAGGTAGATTGATAGATTGGCCACCTATTGATTACTTAATATTGAATGATGGAACGAGAGGTAAAGTTTGATATCGAAACTATGCAATTGACTACCCTAAGAATGAATTAGAAATATAAGTTCTAGGGTTTTATTAATTTGCTAATGTAAAATAATTGGTTGTTGTTAATTCATGAATGTGAAAACTAATGAATTGGTAATTAACTAGTTAACCTTAAGGAACAAATTAATTTACAAGGTTATAGTAATGGCTAATTTGAGAATTAAACATTTGATTAAATGGACCTACAACCCTAGGCATCATTTCCATAATTAAATTTATCTTGCACAACATCACTTGTTTTCACTTTTAAAGTTAATTACAATTCACCAATCCAACCACACACTCAATTTTATTATTTCATGTTAATTGAATTATTACAAGCAATTCTTTCCTTGTGAGATGATCTTAGGGCGATCACCATTGCTGCAATAGCCTCGTATATTTGCGAGTGTCTCTTTGTAGTTGATTCCATTGTAGGCCAATTGACTGAGGATAAGAGAAGTTGATTCCGTTGGTCTTTTTATTATTCTATTCTTTCATATCATGATATTATCCATTGTATCATATTAGATTGTATTGTGTGCGTGAGTTAGGATACCCGTGTTACCCGTGTTGTGTTATGTAAGGGATACCATACTTTCACTCAAGGTATGGAGATCGAGCATGACATAACCACTCATAACCCTGTATCATTTGGTATATACTTGCTATGGGAACCTAAGCCTTTTTCAACCCAAAGACTAAAGCTCATGTAATTGGCCTAGTTACTTTCCTTAGATTTACCTCAAATGCTTGTTGTTTGACTATGGTTAATTTATCTTGGCTTAAATCATGACTTATTTGGTTTGTTCCTTTTCTAATATGACCTAATTACATTGTGAGCTGAAATAAAGTTTTCTTTAAAGTCCAAAAGACCAAAGCTATTTTCATAACTTTTTAAGATGGTTTTTGGATATAAAACTTTTCTAAAAACAAATCAAAAATTCTTTTCTCATGACCAAAATACAAATCCCAAAATCCATTTTTTCTAAAATCTTTTTACAATGGGTTTTTTCAAACAAAATTATTTTTGCATTTCATCCAACTTTTTCTTACAAGGAGCTTACAAATTATTTAGGTCAATTATGGAAACACCAAAAATCAATTGTGAGCCTAGTTTATACTAAGAGTTATTAATCATGGGCTTATTTTTGGCATGAATCATTAGTTACTTTTTCAAGTGAGAAATCTATTTATAATAAACCTCTTAATTTAGTTTTAATCCAATATAGCATAAAAGCTACTTTAGTTGATTGAATGGATTAAAGCCTAATTAATGAGAATTATCATGAATTGATTTCCATTTTTTGAAAATATAACTATTGGTTGAAAACGTCCGAGGAAAATATTTGAAAATAAGATACCCCATGTTGGTATTTTGTTAACCATATATCTAGGAAAAGAGATTCGCCATTTGTGTGTGGAAGTTATAAGGTTGGAAGGAACATCCTTATCTTTGTCTATTGTTTGTGCATACATGCATACATACATTAGCATCACATATCGTTAATCCCTTCTGGCTCATAGCCCTGAAGTACGACAATTCAAGAGCATACAACGATACCACCTACAACATTGATTTTGATTCAAGTACTTCATTGGAAGGATGGATGCAAACCAGCTAAGGGACATAGTCGATAAAGTTGTCAAAGCTAGGGTGGCTGAGCGACTTGATCAATTGGTTGAAATTATGAGGACCCAGTTGATTCAAATTCTAGAGATCATCAACAATGCTAATGAGGCATCTCCCATTGACATAAGAAAGAAGGAAAAGGCAACATTAATAAGGAACATGTCTACTGATAGAGATTGAATGAAAAATGAGAGATTAATCCCTATTCTACAAGACCAACCGAACCGTGTGCTATCTAAGTGGAGCAATAAAAGCGGCTATCACCCTAGTGGGCAAAGTCAAAGGGAAAAAAGAGGTGTTGAGAAAAATGTAGCAACTGAACCAACAAAGAAGCGTAAATTTTTAGACTTAAGGGAGCCTTTGTCAAAGATGTTAGAAAATCTAATGAAAATGGATTTGCTACAACCATTGGCACCTCGGCCTCTACATAAGCCTCTACCACTAAATTTTGATGCCAAGATTTTCTGTCAATTCCATCAAATGCAAGGGCATGAGACATATAAATGTGTTCGATTAAGGCACGAAATTCAAGATTTGATTGACAATGGAAAGCTGCCTGAGCCTGATAAGCCCAACACTAAGCATAATCATCTCCCTAAATTTGGAAGGGCACCATCGCTTACAACCTTCATGAAGAGTTTTATCTTGTCATCTTGTCATGATATGGATATAGGAGCTGCTAAAGATGATATGCTACTAAGTAAGCTTGGGCTAACTGTGGATGATGAAGCAATGACCCTTGATGATGAAAAAAAAATCTTTTCCCTTGAGATGTCTAAATAAATGAAGTATCTTCGAGTCCAACTCAATGAACTTCCCTTAGCTTGGAGTGTTGCTCTATTTATTTTGCTTTCTTTAATATTTAATTGGAACAATTATGTTTTTTTAAAATTATGTTTGTTTGAATAAATTACTTTCATCGAAATTTTTGTTGGTCTTTGTTCATTTTGGTGCTCAACCAATGACGAATCTAGCTTGATATTCATAAATTAATGTATCTAGGCATCATGATTTGAATGACTTTACTAGATAAGGAAATTGTTCTATAACATTGAGTTGTGCATGCTTACTTAGAGAGGACTACTGTATAATTATCTTTGTCTAGGTTCTAGTCAGTCTTAGAACATGCTTTGACAAATTTTCGAGGCAAAATTAAACTCTGCTTATTTAAGAGAGAAATGATCTAGGCATTGTTTGGTTAGCCAACAACTAGTATCCACCCAATTAAATATCAATCTCTAGTTGTCCTTTTGAGCCTTCATAAAATTTTAGCTTTCTTTTCATTGGCTTACAAACCCCAACAACCAACCCTGAGCTGTTGTGATACTTTTGACAAGTTTTATGATCATTAAGGTGAAGAGGCAAGAAAATCAAAGAAAGGAATGCATAGCCAAGACTGTAAGGATAGTTGATGTTATCAAGACCATAAAGGAAGTTGAAGTTCACCTAATATCTCCAATCTATCAAGATAACATCAGAGTAACAAATGATTTATCCATGTTAAAGAAGATTTATGTCACTCCACTCATCCATTATTAGAAACCCAAGTTGGTACAAATAAGACAACTCTTTTAGAGCTAAAACAAAAAAAAAGAAAAGAAAAGAAAAAAGAGAAAAAAAGAAAAGAAAAAAGGATAAAAGAAAAAAAGAAAAGAAAAAAACAAGAAGAAGAAAAATAAAACCCAAAAAGGCGGTTCAGAAAGCCAACTGAGTTCTCTTTTACCTAAAGCAGCAAAAAGCTTCCATTTGGTTTATAAGGACAGTTTGACTTGAATTGATCCAACCCAACCAAAAATTCGATCAAAATCAGAGTAAAAGGAGAAAGACCATCCAGTTTTTGAAAGTTATGTACTTGACAGTTCTATAAGGAAGAAGGACAAAATGATAAAATGCTCAAAGAAAAGGAAGAGTAAGAAAAATAAAAAGAAAGAAAAGGGAGAAGAAGAAAAGAAAGAATTTGGGTACCAAACTTTTTGCAAAGGCAAAGACTGTCCTAATCAAGATCCAGATTAATGCCAAGAAGATAGAAAGAATTTAGAGTTTAGCAAGATTGTTCCCAGCTGCCTAAAGTTTAAACAAGAAATTTGTAGTGTGAGGGTTTGTCCATTGTGTCACATCGGCTCCAACTTACAAATGGCCTTCATTTAACCCATGTCTTTTATAGAACCCATTTCAAGCCTATCAAAGACCTGTTGATCTCTCTTGGTAGGTAGAGTCTATTAGTGGAGATAGTTTGAATAAGCACATATGAGATATACAATATTTAAACTCAATGAGACCTTTGGCCAATTAATGTGTATGTGCCTATCTGAAGTGCAATAATTTCTGCTTAAATAGAAATTATTCCCGAGTTTAGTACGGTAACTAGGGTTGTCATGTTATAGATATGTTAATTTGGAAAATCAAGTCCTGATGTAAATTAACATTAATCTGGCAAAGCCAACATTTGATTTCAAAATCAAAGTTCGAAATTGAAAAAAAAATTATTACAAAGCCTTCAAGTTAAGGGGAGTATGTTGAACCGTTAAACCTCAAAAGACACATTGGGCAAAGTAAATGATTATTGGCAAGGTTATGAAGAAGCTACCAACTGACATGCCAAAACATAGTTTGGAATGGATGTATCTTTGCTGCTTGGGGCCTCCATTATTCATGTTTTCAATATCTCAAAGATAAAAGCCATAAAAGCGAAGCCTTCTGCCATTCCAGTGCAAGACCTGAACGGGCATCTAGAAGAAATCTATGAGAACATTTTAGCCAATAACCTCAGTCTGTGAGTCGATGGAACCATTGTAAGTATTATTCATGCATATCATGCATATATAAGCATATCACATCGCACTTTCTTGTCTTGTATTGTCTATTCTTTGTCAAAGTAAACATCAAACACCCTGTGAAGTAAAGAATCAAAAGAAGATATTGAATCAAGGGGGCATGGAAAGCCTATTGCTTGAGGAAGCTCCAGTCATTTTGTAAAAGAAGAAATACATACTTGTCCGAAGAACTAGACAATCTACAAACATCAACCAAAGCCCGCATAAAAAAATCATGGGTTTTAGCCCACACAAGGGGCAAAGTTTCTCCCTTTCAAATTTTTGAGTTTATGCATGTACAAAACATTTTGAGACTCACTTCCAATATTTTACCACGCAGGGGCAAGGAGAAGATATGAAGGCTAGCTAAAAAAGGCTGAATTTTTTTTTGCAAAAGTGCAAAGGAAGAACTAAAAAGAATGGAAAAAGAAGAAAATTAGAATTCTCAAAAGAATGAAGATGCAAAAGACGAGATCAGTCCAGCTAAAAGAGCTGAAGCAAGGGTAAAGACCCGATCTCCAATGGATAAAGATCCATGTTTCAAGGGTAAAGACCCAATCTCCAATGGATAAAGATCCATATTTCAAGGGTAAAGACATAATCTCTAATGGATAAAGATCTATGTTTCAAGGGTAAAGACCCGATTTTCAATGGATAAAGATCCATATTTCATGGGTAAAGACTCGATCTTCAATGGGTAAAGATCCATGTTTCAAGGGTAAAGACCCGATCTCTAATGGATAAAAATCCATGTTTCAAGGGTAAAGACGCGATTTTCAATGGATAAAGATCCACATTTCAAGGGTAAAGACTCGATTTTCAATGGATAAAGATCCATGTTTCAAGGGTAAAGACCCAATCTCCAATGGATAAAGATCCATATTTTAAGGGTAAAGACCCGGTTTTTAATGGATAAAGATCTATATTTCAAGGTAAAGACCCAATTTTCAATAGATAAAGATCTATTTTTGGTGGGTAAAGACCCACAATCCATTAAAGAATGGAACAACCCAAGTCTTTTTCGGGTCCAGAACTCGAACCGGGTCCAGAACCCAAACTATCTCGGGTCTAGAACCCAAGTCTTTTCCGAGTCCAGAACTCAAACCGGGTCCAGAACCCAAAACCTAAACCATCTCAGGAAAATTAAGTCTATTTTGTAAAAATTAAGTTTTGTTGCTTTTCACTCTCTTCTACCAACTACCAAGTCTCAGATCATTCAAGCAAGGGGTAAACTGTAGACCCTTAATTTTTGACCCAGTCAAATTTGATAGTCTAAAATAATTTTTGTGATATTTTAATTATTTTAATAATATTTTAATTACTTATAATATTTAATAATTATTTTTAATAAAAATAAAAATATAAAAAATATAAAAAAATGAAAAAAACAAAAATCGGGCGGATTGGAGAGCAGCGCGCGGCAGCCCATTTCGCCGCAGATAACAATCTGAGGTGAATTGGGCACTGTCCAATTCGCCGCAGTTGGGCTTGCCCAGTTCTGTGACAAACTGGCTTGCCCAGCTAGCCCGTCGCGCTCGTAGCCCACAACAATTTTTGCCAGCGCAGCCCGCGCGCTGCCAATTTTTTTTATCAAATCTTATTTTACCCAGCTTTGTAGTTTTTCCTAAATAGATAGTATTTCCTTATTAAAATAGAATTATGACTTTATTTTTCTTATAAATACCACATTAAAACACGAGAAAGGGGGAAGGACGAGAAAAAGGGGACAAAAAGAAAACCCTAGAAAAAGAACGGAGAGAAGGGAACAGAGAAATCCTAAGGATTGGACTTAATCTTTCCAAGGCAAACTAAGAGGAAGAGATCAAGAGGCAACTGGATTTTTAAAAAGAGCAACAGGAGACAGAGAGAAAAACACCAAGAAGTGACAATCTAACTTACAAAATCAAGGCAATAAAAGCAGTGTTGTCTTGATCTAACTCAACCCAAAAAATAAACTTTGATTCAGGCAGCAACACATATCCAAACAAGCTTGAATCAAAAAACTTTAAATTCGGTGGATCCTTCAAACGTAGGTAAGTTCTATAAATTCAGTTTATTGAATAAATAACTATCTTCTCCTTTCAAACTTTCATCACATTGTTTGTATAATCAAATTCTCTCTTTTTTTTTTAAATTCAAACAGTAACTAAGGTTCTACTTAAAGTAAATATGATTATTAAAATATTAGTCTAATTCTAAAAACTCTAACTATCCAAAACCCTAGCTTCCTAAAACCCTAGCTTCCCAAACCTCAATTCCAGAAACCATAAACCTGAGTTTGCAAATAGTTTAATTATTAAAATTGATCCAATAAACCGAATTTCTAAACTCTAACTCTAGTAAACTCTAAGAACCAAACCCTAATTTGCCTTATATTTCCTAAAACCCTAAAATAGCTTTTCAATTATCAAAACCCTAAATTATTTTCTTAAATTCTAAAATTCAAAGTTGCTTTATTGAATCCTAATTTGTTTTCCAAATATCCAATAACCCTCAAAATTAACTTTCAAACCTTAGATCTCAAATTCTTAAGTTCTTCTTCCAGAACCATAAATTATTATTCAAACAAACCCTAAAGTGCTTTATTTTTCAAAAAACCCTAAAACCTTATTTCCTCAAACCTTAAATCCTAGAACCCTAATATCTTAAGGATCCAAAACCCTAAATTCATGATGTTAGCCCTAAACCCTAATTTGATTAACCAAAAACCTTACTACTTTCTTAAAATAATAAAACCCTAATCAATTCTATTTTTTCAAAAACCCTCACAGTAGTCTAAATAATAAATATAATAATTTCAAAATCCCAAAACCCTAAATGTTAATTAAAGAACCCTAAATTGAGACATAAACCTAAATTTATATCTTTATTTGCTTTATTTAATTTTAGATTTGATAACGTAGTTTATTATATGTTTTGATTTATTTAATTTCAATGCTTGATTTATTTAATTTATCATGGATGAATATTTTCTTTATTATTATGATTATTATTTGTTTATTTTGGTATTAAAATTGTAAAAGATATGTTTTCACTTTGTGGGTATTGATGCTTTATTTTAATTATTGCATGTAGTATGGATAATATTGTTATATTTAAGAATTTTATAATATTAAGACCTGCAAAGGAGTTTGGTTCCAATGAACCGGGCGTTGTGGGGGTGCTCATCCATTTCTCACCTTCCCCACACGTACTCAACTTTTCAAACCCATTAAGGGGTTGGGGATTCCTTAGGAATCAAGTCATCCACCCCTTTCTTTTTCCTGGTCCGTCTTGGTGGCGACTCCATTTTCTCTGGGCTTAGGCCCGTGTTCTCTGAGGCCCTGAGCCTAAACAATGTCGAAGTCGCCAGAATCATTCCACCGGGAGTGGGGGCAAAAATCTCCGCTCACAGTGCTGTTGCCGCGAAAGGCAATTTTTATTAATAGTTTGATTCTTTTATTTTATTTATTAAATCATTTAATGTGTTTCTTTTTAAATTGCTTAGGTGATTTATGCACGGACTAAGGTCTCAAGGAAACGAACTTGCTCCATTTATAGACAATATCCATAGACCTCCAAGACCTGAGGGACCGAATCCTATTAAGCAAGAAAGGGAAGATACCGACGAGCAGTTTGAAGAAAACATAGAAATAGAGATGGGTGATACACAAGAACCACCTATGAAGGAGTTTGCCCGACCGATCATCGGAGTGACCACATCTTGTATCAGATTGAGCAACGCAGCGAGAAATTATGAACTAAAAAATACTCACTATAGTATGCTGCCGTCCTTCCATGGATTGCCGAATGAAGATCCTCTCAACTTGATTCGGGATTTTTACTCAACATTGCATACATTCCCTTTGCAAGCACTAATAGAAAAATTCAAGATGAGATGTTTCCCGTATAGTTTGAAAGACAGAGCAAAAGCATGGTTGATGACTTTACCGAAGAATTCCTTAACCACATGGACCAAGGTTTACAATAAATTTATGGAAAAATTTTATTCACACCAAAAAACCAAGGAGCTTAGGGGGAGTATTGTAACTTTCACCCAATTTAATGGAGAACCGTTTCATGAGGCGTGAGATCACTTTAAATCTTTATTGTTTCAGTTCCCTCATCATTACTATCCACAACAGTTGCTCAATCAATTCTTCTATGATGGGCTAACTCAACAATGTCAAAACACAGTGGATAATGCAGCAGGGGGAGCAATGGGTGAAAGAACAGCTGCAGAAATGGTTGCATTGTTTGAAATGTTGAGAGAAAATTTCCAAAAAAAGAGTATTAGGGAAAGGAGAAGAGAAGCACACGAGATAAGAGCAAACTCAAAAATGGCAAGGCAAATTGCAGAATTGACATGACAAGTGAAATTGTTGAGTGCTAGAGGAAACTTGTCGGGACCAAGCCAAGTGTCATGCGCATCATGCGGTCTTGTAGGCCATCAAGCAAATGTGTACCCTTCAAATTTTGATCCATCCAAGAAGGGCAAGAACAAGCTTTTGCTTTTGAAGGGTTCCAACAAAGGGGTAGGAATGACCCATACTCAAATTCTTATAACCTGGTTGGAGGAATCACCTTAATTTTTCATGGAAGAATAAACAACATGCTCCACCTCAACAACCTTTCCAACCTTATCAAAGAGGTCCCCAATTTCAAGGGCAAACCTCAAATCAAGAGCAAGTCAAGAAACCTTCACTTGAAGATAATTTGAATGCTTTCATTCTAGTAAGCACTCAAAATCAAGAAATGAACAACAAACAGTTTGACTCTTTGGAAGCATCACTTAAGAAGGTGGAAACTCAAGTAGGTCAATTGGATAATCAACTTCAAGCCAATCAAAAAGGGAAATTTCCAACCCAACCGGAGTAGACCAAAGCAATCACTATTCTAAGAAGTGGTAAGGTACTTGACAACAAAATTGGTGATAATAACATTGATAATTCTTTGGATGTAGGTACAATGCAAGAGAATGGCGAGGAAATGCGAGAAGGTAAAGCTCAACCAAATGAGCCTAAAGAGGATAATGAGGAGGCATCTGTTACACCAAAGCTGCATAAAATCTCCAAATCCATACAGACCGCTAATCCCTTTTCCCAGCAGGTTAAAAAATTAAAAGCATGATAAGCAATTTTTTAAAATTTATAACATGCTTTTGAAGGTAAGTATTAACCTACCCTTACTCGAGGTGATAAAAAATATACCATCTTATGCCAAATTCTTTAAAGAGCTAAACACTAAGAAGAAAAGGTATGAGTTGGATGAGAAGGTGATAGTCTCAGAAGAAACAAGTGTTGTTTTACAACATAAGTTACCTCCTAAGCTAAAAGATCCTTGGAGCTTTATAGTTAGAATCTCTATGAGGAATGAGAAAGAGACCATTAACATGTGTGATCTTGGAGCTAGTATTAATTTGATGCCATACTCAGTTTACTTGAAACTAGAGCTAGGGGAACTCAAACCAACTAAAATGGTTATGTAACTTGCGGATAGAACTCTTAGATACCCTAAGGGAATCGTAGAAGATGTTCTAGTTAAGGTAGGTGGTTTGATTGTACCCGTCGATTTCATTGTCTTAGACATGGGGGAGAAATCCCGAGGGATTTCGAGCATTCAATTTTATTAGGGAGGCCTTTTATGGCCATAACTAGCACTTTAATTGATGTTAAAAATGGAAAATTGACTATGACTATTTTGGGACAAACTGTAGAATTTTTAATTTTTAACACTTCCCCTATTCCCACTACTGCTTTATATGAAGACTACTCTTTCATTAATTTTACTGATAGTGCTAGTAAAAAAATTTTCTTGCAGGATAATGGTGCAAACAAGCTAGAAAGGGCTCTAAAATTGCAGGAAGAAGTTGAGGATTCAAATGAGGAGAGTAAAGAAGGCAATTCCATGTTGGGCGATGAGAGTGTTGAGGAGGAATTCGAAGTTGAAGAAGAGTAAATTCAACTACAAGGGGTTGAACTTAAAGAACTCCCCAAGCATTTGAAATATATATTTTTTTGGGAAAATAACTCTCAACCAGTGATAATTTCTGCTACCCTTACTAGTGAGGAAGAAGATAAACTTGTAAAAATGTTGAAAAAATTTAAGAAATCTATAGGTTGGGGGTTGAGTGATATTAAGGGTATTAGTCCCTCTATGTGCACGCACAAGATAGTTTTAGAGGAAGGGGATAAACAGGTGAGAGAGTCTCAAAGGAGGCTAAACCCTAATATGGGCGAAGTTGTCAAAAAGAAGGTCCCTAAACTACTTGATGAAGGGGTAATTTACCCTATCGCTGATAGTGAATGGGTTAGTCTCGTTCATGTTGTGCCTAAGAAAGCAGGTCTGACAGTGGTCCAGAATGAGAAAGGAGAGTTGGTACCCACACGAACACAAACTGGGTGGCGAATGTGCATAGATTATAGAAAATTAAATAATGTCACCAAGAAAGATCACTTTCTTTTGCCATTTATTGATCAAATGCTTGATAGGTTATCTAGACACACTTTTTACTATTTCTTAATGGTCTTTTAGATTACTACCAAGTCCCGATAGCACCAGAAGATCAACCAAAGACTACCTTTACTTGTCCTTTTAGGACATTTGCATTTCGGAGGATGCCATTCGGACTTTGCAATGCACCGGAAACATTTCAAAGATGTATGCTTTTCATCTTTTCCGATATGTTGGACAAGTGCATTAAGGAATTTATGGACGACTTTTCTATTTTTGGTATTTCCTTTGATGATTGTTTGCAAAAGTTGGCTCTAGTGCTTGAAAGTTGTATTGAATGTAATCTTACTTTGAGTTGAGAAAAGAGTCACTTTATGGTTAATCACGGGATTGTTTTGGGGCATGTTATTTCCCATAAAGGGATTGAGGTAGACAAGGCTAAGGTTGAATTAATTGTGAACCTACATCCACTCACATCAGTTAAGGGGATTAGAAGTTTTTTGGGACATGCAAGATTTTATAGGAGGTTTATAAAAGATTTTCCAAAATTTCACACCCTTTGTGTCATTTGTTAGGAAACGTTGTCCCATTTGTTTTTGATGAAAAGTGCTTAGAAGCTTTTAAAATTTTGAAAGAGAAACTAACTTCTGCCCCTATAATTGTTGCCCCAAATAGGGATTTGCCATTTGAAATTATGTGCGATGCATCAAATTATGCCATTGGAGCTGTGTTGGGCCAAATTGTGAACAAGTTGATGTGTGTAATTTATTATGCAAGTTAATCTTTAAATGATGCACAAGTAAATTACACGACCACTGAGAGAGAAATATTAGCTGTGGTGTTTGCGCTGGATAAATTTAGATCTTACTTGATAGGTTCTAAGGTCATAGTATTTTCTGATCATACGGCCTTGAAATATCTGTTGACCAAACCACAAGCTAAACCTAGGCTCATTAGGTGGGTGTTGATGTTACAAGAATTCGATGTTGAAATCAAAGATAGGAAAGGAAGCGAGAATGCAGTGACCGAACATCTTTCTAGACTTAACTCTTATGATAATGATGCGGAAATTAATTGTGAAAATGCTTTCGAAAAATTTCTGGACGAACACTTGTTTTCTTTAACTCAAGCACCATTGTATGCGGATATTGCTAAATATCTTTCTTGTGGTGTTGTGAGAAAGGATTTGAGTTTCCAGGCAAAGAAGAGGTTCCTATATACATGTAAGTATTATTTTTGGGATGAGCCGTACTTATTTAGAATTTACAGGGATGAAATCACAAGAAGATGTGTGCCGGAAGATGAACAAAAGCAAGTGCTACAATTTTGCCACAATATGTATTGCGAGGGACATTTTGGAGGAAAAAAGACTGCCGAGAAGGTTCTTCAAAGTGGTTTGTATTGGCCTACTCTTTTTAAGGATGCTTATCATTTTTGTATAAGATGTGATAAATGCCAAAAAGTAGGGAATATTATCAAACAGAATGAAATGCCCCTCAATATTTTTATTCTGGTTGAAATTTTTGATGTATGGGGAATAGACTTCATGGGGCCATTTCCCAAATCCTTTGGTTTTGAATATATCCTTCTAGCAGTGGATTATGTGTCCAAGTGGGTTGAGGCTATTCCCACTAGGACTAATGATGCTAACATTGTTTTGAAATTCTTGAAGGAGAATATTTTATGCAGGTTTGGAACCCCAAAGGCAATAGTGAGTGATGGAGGAAGCCATTTTTGCAACAAATAGTTTGAAAAGTTGATGACCAGATGGGCATCCGACACAAAGTGGCAACTCCATACCATCCCTAAACGTTCGGGTAAGCCAAGATGTTAAACAAGCAAATCAAGGGGATTTTAAAAAAGACGGTGAGCACAACAAGGAAGGATTGGTCAATCTGACTCTTGGAATCATTGTGGGCTTATAGGATTGCTTTTAAAACTCCATTGGAAATGAGTCCCTATAGGTTAGTCTTTGGCAAGGCTTGCCACCTCCCGGTGGAATTGGAGCACAAGGCTTATTGGGCAATAAAGACCACAAATATGGACTTGGATGGAGTAAGGGAGCAAAGAATGGTGTAGACCCTTAATTTTTGACCCAGTTCGGTCCGATATTTTTTATATAGTCCAAAATAATTTTTGTGTTATTTTAATTAAATAATATTTATTTTAATTATTTATTATTTATAATTTTTAATAAAAAAATGGTGAAGTTAATAAAAAATATAATAATAAAAAATAAAAATAAAAAATAAAAATAAAAAATAAAAAAATAAAAATTTTTGTGGAAATTCTTGCGGCGAAATTGGCTGGCCGCCCAGCTAGCGCGCCTAGCTCTCTCAATTTCGCACCAATCCTCGCAGTTTTGGCCAGCGCTCGCAGTTTTCGCCTGCGAATTTTTTTCCAACGCAATTTTTTCCGAAACCAAGTTCTATTTGGTTTCAGTTTTCTTTTCCTAATTGATTTTAGTTTCCTTAAACAATTAGAATGAATCTTATAAATTTTCCTATCAATAACACTTTAAAAGACAGAAAAAGGGACTTGGGACTTGAATTTTGGACTGGAACTTGGAGATCGGATAGTGGGGCTTTGATTAGGTGATCAAAACTTGGATTACAGAAAACCCTAGCAATAAACAAGCAATCAACAATTCATCAAAGGCAGCAACCTTGTCTTTATCTTTGTTTATCCAGAAAGCAACTTTTTGGTGGAACCAACTACGCAAGTTTGATCCTTCATCATAAATTACTTATGATCACAGTAGCTTTGTTTCTTTGATTCATAAGAATATACACAAAAATCTTTGATCTTTAAATATGTAGTAGCTTGATCTTCATTTCAATAATCTAATTTATTTCTTCTGTTTTCAAAAAACCTTAAGAACCCTAATTTATTTCTTTTGTTTCCAGAAACCTCAAAAATACTAAATTGTTCCTTCTATTTCCAAAAACCCTAAAGAGTACTTTTCTACTTCCAAAAACCTTAAGAACCCTAATTTATTTCTTCTATGTCCAAAAAACCTTAATTCGTTTCTTTTGTTTCCAAAAACCTTAAATCATTTTTCCTATTTCCAAAAATTTTTACAAAAACCCTAAACTGTTTTCCTCTAACTTTTTTCCAAAATTCCCAAATATTTTCTTAAATCTCCAAACCCTAACCTACTTTATAATTTCTAAAAATCATAATTACTTTATAAAACTCTAAACTATTTTCTTAAATTCCAAAACCAAAACAGTAAGCCCAAGTTTTCCTAAACCCTTAGTGAACTTAAAACCCCAAACTAGTTATCCTAAACCTTAATTCTTAAAACCT
The DNA here is from genome assembly GCA_947685225.1 of Garcia nutans. Lineage (NCBI taxonomy): Eukaryota > Viridiplantae > Streptophyta > Magnoliopsida > Malpighiales > Euphorbiaceae > Garcia > Garcia nutans. The sequence goes on from CANTUV010000044.1 coordinate 28,694,820, forward strand.
TAAAATCTTATAAATCCAAACCTTAAAACTCAATACAATAAGCCCAAAATCACAATCCAATAAACATGAATTATAAACCTAATATCTTAAGATTCCAAAACCCTAATTTCATAATTTTATCCCTCAAACCCTAATTTGATCAATCAAATAACCTTACTAATTTCTTAAAGTTATAAAACCCTAATCCATTTCAATTTTCTTAAACCTTCACAGTAGCTAAGAATTATAAACCCTAGTATACTAAAATCCCAAAACCCTAAATGCTAATTAAAGAACTTTAAATAGAAACAGTAAACCCTAATTTATATCTTTACTTGCTTTATTTTTAGATTTGATTATGTAGTTTATTATATGTTTTGATTGTTGATTTATTTAATTTCAATGCTTGATTTATTTAATTTATCATGGATGAATGTTTAATATATATTTTGATTGATGTTTAATATCTTTGATGAATGATGAATGGTTATTTACTTTTATCAATTTATTTTGATTTCCAAATGTTGTAAGAGGTATGTTTCCATTTTGTGGGTACCTCTTTAATTAGGTTCTATGTAATTTAAATTGCTTTTTATATCTTGGACCAATGTAAAGGACATGTTTCTATCTTTTGGTGGGTGTCCTATTTAGCTTAGACATGGATGATGTAAGGGCATGTTTCCATCTTCGGATGGGTGTCCATTTATTTGCTTTGTTTGGACATTGCTTTGATTTTAATATAATGATGCTTTATTTCAATTGTTCTGTGTAACAAGGATAATATTGTTATATTTAAGAATTTTATAATATTAAGACCTGTAAAGGAGGTCGGTTCCAATGAACCGGGCATTGTGTTGGGCCATTTCTTACCTTCCCCACACATACCCAACTTTTCGAACCCATTAGGGGGTTGGGGATTCCTTAGAAATCGAGTCATCCACCCCTTTCTTTTTCCCGGCCCATTCGGGTGGCGACTCCATTTTCTCCGGACTTAGGTCCATATTTTCTAAGGCCCCGAGCCTAAACAGTGCCGAAGTCACAAGAACCATTCCACAGGGAGTGGGGGTAAAAATCCCCGCTCACAAATGGTTCAGATTTTTGAGCTTGATGAGCTTAAGAATGAAGCCTACGAGAGTTCAAGGATCTTCAAGGAAAAGACAAAAGCTATACATGATAGGATGATCCTTCGAAGGACTTTTGAACCGGGAATGAAAGTCCTTCTCTTCAATTCAAGAATGCGGTTGTTTTTGGAAAATTGAAGTCCCGTTGGAGTGGATCCTTTCAAGTAATTCAAATATTCCCATATGGGATTGTTGATTTGCTTAATTTAAAAACCAATGAGACGTTTAAGGTAAATGGACAAAGAGTGAAGCCCTACTTTGAAGAAATTGAAGTTGCAAAAATGGTGGAAAGTGTGGTGTTAGTTGTTGAATAATGAAATAATGTCCAGCTACACGACATTAAAGAAGCACTAAATGAAAGGCAACCCATTAGTTTGCATTTCTTTTCATAGTTACAATTTCATGTTTAGCAATTTTAGTTTCATGTTTGGTTTAAATAAAATGGAATGGGTGCTTTGATCATTTTTATTTTTCTTGGATGTATTTCAGGTTAAGCAAGGAAGAAGATTGTATTTCTTAGATTTGGTGACACAAATTAACCATATTATTAAAAAAAATTCAAAGCCAAAATGGCAGTGAAGGACACTACCACTTGACATGGCCAAGCCACTAGCCATGTCAAGCAAGCCCAGAAAATTCAAGCTCAGACACGGCCAAAAGGCTTGGCCGTATCCTTGGCCTTGTCACACAGACACGGCCAAGCCTATGCCCGTGTCACATTCTTGTTCTTGCAACCATTTTTACAGTAGCAGACATGTTCAAGGGACACAGCCAAGCTACTGGCCATGTCCCACCAAACCCATCAGACACGGCCAAGCCATTTCAAGCTTGGTCATGTCACCTCTATTTTTAAGCCCGAAAAACACGATTTCCAGCATCTTTTCTTTCATTTTCAAACCCTAGCCTCCCTTTTCTTTCTCTCTCTCTCGGCTCTCTCTCTCCAAAACCTCCATACCCTTCTTCTAAAAAGAAACTCCAAAATCCCACTAAATTCTCCATTTTTCTTAACCAAAACTAAATTAAACCCATTAAATCTTCTACTTTTCTCATAAAAAATCAATAAAATCCATTAAAGCTTCAAATTTCACCAAAACTATCAATATGCCTAGAACAAAAATGGTGTCCCACCACAAGAGGAGGCAACCTCCAACATTAACTCCATCTTCCTCTTCGTCATCTTCAAAGAGGTCCACTCTTCTAGCACGGTGGATTGGTGACCACCTTAGCATGTAACACTTATTGATGGATTTGATCTAAGCTCTTGTCAAATGACTAAAATTTTCGGGAGTGATTTATTAGATCTTGCTACCCTAGAAAAGATGCACATGGTTGTAAAAAGGAGAGGGGCTTATGTTATGCGTTCAGATGAGCAGGTTGCACCTGAGGACCGATAAAAGAGGCCACGAGTTAATGAGGAGTCAGACTCGGATTCCCTCGGTTTGAATGAAGATGCTCCGACTCCGGAAAATCATAATTAGGAGATTATTAATAGGATTGAAGCATTGAAAAATAAGGTGGATCGTAATCATGCTGAAGTCCTCGCCCAGTTAGAACAAATCAATAGCAACCTCGCAAAGATTCTTAGCTTGCACCCTTTAGCAACCTCGTTGTCATGTCCTCCACCAATGTAGAGCATATCAGCTTCTGCCTTTTGAAGACACTTCTTATGTTCTTATTTCCAGTTTTTGAATATTTTAATTGTTGTTTTTCATAAAGCTATTAGTTACTAAAACTTTATGTTTTCTTTTGGTTTTTTTTAATTATTGCTTTTTAATATTGTACAATTAATGTTTGTGGATGAAAGGTAGCACTTGCCTCACAACGAAAATGATGGAAATCAGGTTGTACTTTATCTCTTACCTCCTTTGATTTATCCTAGTTTCCATTGAGGGCAATGTCAATCTTAAAGTGTGGGGTACTAAGTTTTTTGTTCATAAATGTAAGTAGTTATTTTTTGTAATCTTCTTGTTGTTGTTGTTGTTGTTGTTGTTAAGTCTTTACTTTAGTCATTTTTTAATGATTTGCCTTACCTTACATATTGTTTAAGTTCAATTGTTATAAGATGGTTGATAGATGACCTTTTAATTTTTGAAGCATGAATTGGAGAATTGAATAAAACTTGAGCTTATTGTTGATTTGGTGGTTATTCATTGCATCACCTTTAAACTAGGGAGGAATTGAGCCATCAACTTATTATTCTTTATTGTGTGTAAACATCTTTGATTGATGAATTACTAGAACTTGCTTTGACATGCATTTTGAGACTATATGAAAATTTCAATTGGGCATCAATATGATTAAGGCAATTAGGGTACCAATTTTGACTTAAAAGACCAACCTTATATCTGACTTTAGTCAACCAATTTTGAGCCTATTTCATTTCTCCTTTTCTTTCTTTTTCACAACACTAATAGCCTTGAACCATTCTATTTTGTCTCTTCCCCTTTCATTAGGTCAGGAGCATTTTAAGAGCATTAACGATTGAGTGTTGTGTTAAATAAAGTGTGAGTTAAATTAGTGAGTGTAAAATTATAAATTATTGTGTTCTTTAGTTGTAAACCCTATTTTGGAACTTTAAAAAATTAATGATAAAAAAATCAAAATAATAGAAGTTATTATTTTCTTTCGTAGGGTTGATATAAGTTAGGGATGATCATTGCAAATTTAATAATTGGTTTCCCTATACAAAGTTCGTTAAACGTGTAGTGGTTGGTGAGTGGGAGAAGTTTTGGGATTGCTCGGTTGTATTGCGTTGTTTCTTTCATTCTTGAAGTGCTCTTGAACTTAGTGGACAAACTCACACTTCCAAATGTCATACCCTTACCTTAGCCCCATTACAACCAAATGAAAGACCTTATGATTGATGGTTGATTGAAATTTAGTGGTGGAGATTTGATTGATAAGCAAGGCTATGGTGATAATCTTTCATTGAATGTTATGAGTGCAAACACTACCTTACTAAACACTTTAAAGAGCTTGTGAGAGAGTGATAACATTGGTTATGCATGGAAAGCCACTGAATTGCATGAGTATTGATTTTGCTTATTTTGATAATGATTGTGGATTTAAGGAATTGGGAGTCTTGATAAATCCTTATAACTCTTGAACTTAACTAAATTTTTCTTTTTTTTAGTTTGTTTTGATTTTAACTTTGCTTGGGGACAAGCAAAGGATTAAGTGTGGGGTAGTTGTTTGGATCAATTTTATATATAATTTTTATGATTTTTTTATTGATTTTAAGTTAATTTTCATGTTAATTTGTGCTTAAGTTTGTTTGAAGTGGTTGCTCTAGGTTGAGGTGCAATTGATGGTAAAATTTGATGGAGCCTTGTTGGAGAAAAGCATGTGACACAACCAAGCTAGACATGGCTTGGCCGTGTCCCTCATCAAAAGCAAAAGAGGTTAAGGACAAGGCAGGACACGGCCAGGACAAACCAAGCTTGACCGTGTCCCTCAAGCAAAATTGGGCAGAAGCTAACACTGGCATGAGACACGGCCAAGCCACTGGCCGTGTCTCACCTAAAGAACAAAAGCAAAGAATGAAAAGAAAGAAGCAGAAAGAGACACCCTCACAAGACAAGGCCAAGCCACTGGTCGTGTCACATGACACGGCCAGGAGCTTGGCCGTGTCACCTCTTGAGAAGAAGGAAAGAGGGGGAGGTAGCAATGGACAAGGCCAGGAAGCTTGGCCATGTCCCAAGAAAAGTGAGAGACATGGCCAGAAGCTTGGTCGTGTCACCCTTGATCACCCTTGATATGTTTGAATTATTTTGCATGAGGTGTGGACAAGTGGGGGACAACATGCATTATCTTTTGAAAAGAAATAATAAAAAGGAGTGAAAGGTGGATGGATTGATGGAAGAAATATTAAACAAAGAAAAAAGTGAAGGACAAAGAGTGAGTGGGTATCTTAAAATATTGAAAAGAGTGGAGGAGCATGGAAGGAAGAGACACTTGGATATCTAGGGGTGGACATTCTCTACATAGACATCATCTTCTTCCTTGGTTCTTACTTGGGAGAGGAAGACACCATTCTCACCATCTTCATTCACTATTTTCTTCCATAAACAAGAACAAAGACAATTCTTGGGATCGAAGTGAGTTAGCAAGTTCTTGAGGATTAGGGTTTAATGAGGCTTGATTGAAGAGTTGTAAGCTTGAGAGAGTTATCATTCATCCTTCAAGAAGAGAGCCATTGATTCAAGAGAGCTTGGAAGTTCCTCATCACACAACAAAGAGGGAGCTACGAAAGAGACAAGGAGTCCAACTCTTAGCATCTTCAAAAGGGGTTTTTCAAACTCTTTCTTTTAATCTATTTCTTTATTGTTATTATTGTATTAAGAACATTAGTATTGTAATGAAAAATTTTGATTTGGTTTATATTGAAATGAATATTTGTTTAAAGTTGATGATGAGCTAATTTACTCATGCCTTGGGTTGTAGTAGATTTGATTAAATGACTTGATTTGATGATTCCATTAATATACCTTGTTATTGGTTGATTGCATTGAAATTAAGGATAGATTGATAAATTAGCCACCTATTGATTACTTAATATTGAATGACGGACCGAGAGGTGAAGTTTGATATTGGAACTATGCAATTGACTATCCTAAAAATGAATTAGAAATATAAGTTCTAGGGTTTTATTAATTTGCTAATGTAAAATAATTTGTTGTTGTTAATTCTTGAATGTGAAAACCAATGAATTGGTAATTGACTAATTAACTTTAAGGAACAAATTAATTTACAAGGTTATATTAATGGATAATTTGAGAATTGAACATTTGATTAAATGGACCTACAACCCTAGGCATCATTTCCATAATTGAATTTATCTTTCACAACATCACTTGTTTTCACTTTTAAAGTTAATTATAATTCGCCAATCCAACCACACACTCAATTTTATTATTTCATGTTAATCGAACTATTACAAGCAATTCCTTCCTTGTGAGACGACCTTGGGGTGATCACCATTGCTGCAATAGCCTCATATACTTGCGAGTGTCACTCTGTAATAGTATTAATTAGAGCGCAATAGTAAGGATGATCAAGACTAGCTTATTCATTAGGAATCATCACAACTGCTAATTGGAGAAGTACACTAGCAAGGAGCATGTTATATAAAAGCCCCCAATTCCATTAACCTATATCTGAATAAAATCCTTAACACATTTTGAAAGATCAGTATCAGTTAGACTTTGGGATGTCAAGAGTTTTAGTGGACCATAATCTCCCAGCCAATTGTATCCCTAGAACTTAAGTTTACTTCCATTTATGATGCTCCAATGAATCCTCCTTTTCACGTCATCCTATATATAGCTAAGATGTGTTCATAGGTGTGAGCAAGATTTTACAAAAGTTGATCTTCTATAAGCCCCTTTCTAATTATATTTATGCCTTAGGATTTGTACCTACAAGTTTAGTAATAATTGTAAAACATACTTTCATAAGAAAAGCCTTATTAAAATCCTTGAGTTTAAGGATTCCTCCACCACTGTTTGCTTGAGATTGACATATGTCTATCCACTTCACCAAAGTTGGACTTGAGCCCCAAATGAACTTCCTCACAAGACCATCAATTTGGCCACATAAGCCTTTAGGGATAGTAGAAGTTTGCATAGTATAGGTAGAGATTGCCATTAAGACCGATTTGGATAGAGTTAGCCTCCCTGCCATCAAGAGAAATTGAGCATTCCAACCTGAGAGATTTTGCTTAACTTTATTGAGAATGTATCGATAAGTATCTTTGGCAACTCTATGGTGGATAAGAGGGACACTGAAATACTTGCCAAGATTATTTTGACATTTGAAAACCAAAAGTCCCACTAATTCTAGTAACCTTACTAGCCAAGACATTTTTAGAGAAAAGATTTTGGATCTTTGTAGCACTAACTTTATACCCGGAGCTATCACAAAACTCTTTTAACACATAATTTATAATTTGTACTTGATTATCATTAGTCCTACCAAACAAAATCAAATCGTCAGCAAAGAAAAAATGGGAAAGGTTTGGACCATTCTTACTTAGGGAAATAGGTTGCCACTTGTTTTTCTCCGTCAATTGATTTCTAGTCTCAGCTAATCTCTCCATGCATAATATGAAGATATGAGGTGATAATTGGTCATCTTGGCGAATACCTTTTGAGGGACAAAAAGTCTCTGTTACATTCCCATTCCATAAGAGTTGCATAGTATAAGAACGTATACATTGAATAATAATTTTGATCAAAGAGTGTGGCATTCCAACATCAAAAAGTGTATCCTCTATAAAATCCCACCTATAAAATCCCACCTTAGCTTGTCATATGCCTTCTTCAGGTCAACATCAATGGCAATTCATCTATTTTTACCTTTTTTTTGTTCTCATGAAGTGGATCACTTCTTGGCTAATAATAATATTATCTGAAATGTTACGTTTTTCCACAAAACTCACTTGTGTAGTGCTAATCAAATATTTCATAATTCGTTTTAGCCTAGTGCAATAATTTTCATAATGAATTTGTAAGAGATATTAAGCGAACTGATAAGTCTAAAATCTTTGATGCTAGTAGGCTTAGTAATTTTAGGGACCAATGTGATTAAGGTTTTGTTTAAACCTTCTTCCAATTCTTTACCCCGAAATACATTAAGAACCATGTCATTAATAGAATTACCAACAATGTCCTAATGACACTGAAAAAAGGCAGCATGTAAGCTATCTGCACCTAGGGACTTGAGAGGTTTCATAGCAAATAAGGCTTCATGAATCTCTTCAGAAGTAACCATTGCACTTAAATTCTGGAGCATATAAGGCTTAAGGTAGGGGAATTTGCCTCTGACCTTGTAAAGGGGAACTGATTCTCTATCTTCAGTGCACAAACCTTTGAAATAGGAGGCTTCCATGCTTTTAAGTTGTTCCTCCTCACTTAACCAATTCCTATTGCTATCCTTAAGCATAATAATTTTATCCTATCTTCTACATTCCATGGTACAATTATGAAAGTAAGTAGTATTCTTGTCACCAAGGAATAACTACTCACACCTAGATTTCTACATCCAGTAAAGCTCCTCTTGAAGGAGGATGTCTTCAAGGTCTTTATGAAGAGTTTGCTCAAGACTAACAAGATGAGGAGAATGTGATCTTTCCAAAATAACATTCTATCCCATTAATTCTAGCCATCAAAAATTTCTTCTTTTTGAAAATGTGTCCAAAAACATTAGCATTCCAATATTTTGCATTCTCAGTGAAATTCTTTATAGAATCTTGCAATGATCCAACACTGGCCTAATGCCTTTTTACCATATTAGGAAAATCAAGGTGGGTACCTAGGAAGCAAGGAATCTGAATGGTTAAGAATTCTTTCTGTCTTTGTGGATTGAGATGGATTTGATGAGGATAGGCCAATGGTCAGATTACAGCTTAGGAAGATGTTGCACTATAGTCTCAAGAAACTTAGCTATCCAATATTGATTACATAAGGCCTTGTCTAATCTCTGAAGAAGGGTGCCTCTCCTCCAAGTGAAATTCGAGCCTACGTGGTGAACCTATATCAAAACATTATGTTTAATAAAGTTATTAAAAAGAGGACAATCTTTATTGTCCTTAATAGCTCTGCCTTATCTATCAGAGGCATCTAGGATAGCATTAAAGTCTCCAACAAATATCCAAGGAATAGGGAGCTTTGGGTTTAAGTCAAAAAGGTAGTCCCATAAGCAATTTCGCCTATGCTTCTGTAAGCTACCATAGAATACAATGAAAAGGATTTTATCCTCACTATTGCCACAACTAATCAAGGTATGGATGAATTGGCGATTACTGACCAAAATATCCATCTTAAGTTGGCTGCTCTAGAGAATCCAAATGCCACCTATAAAACCATTAGCCTTCACTCTATAAGAGAAATCATAACCTATTCTTTTAATAACTTTGTCCTCCTTACCCCTGGGTTCAATTAAGACAATAATAAAAGGTTTGTGTTCCTTAAAAAAGGACTGTATAACACAAGCAAACTGAGCAGTAGCAATACCTTGATAATTCCAAACAAAGAAGCTGAAAACCATTAGAAGATATAAATAAATAAAACTTATCATTAGAGAGAAACTAGAGAAAAATATAAATAAAGATAAAAAATTAAAAGAATTATTCTATATTGCCTTTTGCCTTTGAGTGGCGATGATCCCAAATGAGATATACCACCTTTTTGACATCTCAAATGAATCCTATTAATCTACATATTTTAAAAATAAGCTCTAATTGGCATAATTGCCCAGTGGCAGTTTTTACTGACTGAGTATGCCCAAAAAGCAATAAAAGGGTCTATTATAGCTGAGTATTTGGCAGACTAAGATATTGAAGATTACCAACTTATAAGTTATGTTTTTTTAATAAAGAAATTATAGTGGTGGAAGAGGAATAGGAATCATAAAAAAAATAGATTAAGAAATTCAATGTGGGCTTTAAAAGCCTTATAAAGTGGGATAAGAGTGATTCTGATCTTCTCAAGAGGGAAAATATTTCCCTATGAAAGTCAAATTGTATTTTGAATGTACCAATAACATGGTTAAATATGAAGCCTATGCTTTAGGGCTGCAAGCCGCCATTGCTATGAAGATCAAAATGTTGAAAATGTATAGTGATTCAGCATTGATAATCAACTAGTTGAAAGGATAACGGGAGACTAAAGACCTAAAATTGGTCCCTTATTAAGAATATATTCTTAATTCGACGTAAAATTTTTAATTCATAAGCTTCAATTATTTTTCCTGAATTGAGAATCAAATTACAGATGTGTTAGCCACATTGGTTGTAATGTTTCGATTGGATGCTTGTGAAAGAATGCTTCCTATTAAGATCAAACTAGTAGGGTAAAGGCTTATTATGCAAATATTGATTGTAGGTCATGGTTACATGATATTAAATAGTACCTCAAAATAGAATATATCCGCAAGAAGCCTTATGCACAGATAAAAAAGCAATTCGGTGACTAGATATGAATTTCTTTTAAAGTGGTGATATATTATACAAAAGAAATTATGATACAATGTTAATTAGTTATGTGAATGAAAAGGAAGCTTAAGGATTGATAGAAGAAGTTCATGAAGGTTTTTATGGTATAAATTCGAGTGGACATGTGTTATTGTGTAAAATTCTCAAAATGGGTAACTTCTGGATAATAATGGAATTAGATTACATCAACTATATCCAAAAATGTCACAAGTATCAAATAAATGCTGATGATATCAACTCTCCTCCAACACACCTTACATGTTATGGTGTCTCTATGGCCTTTCTCGGTATGAGAACTAGATGTAATTGGTCCAATAAAACCTATAGCTTCTAATGGCCATCGCTTTATTATAGAAACCATTGATGATTTTACCAAATAAGTATAAGCAGCCTCCTATGCCAATGTGACCAAGAATGTGGTTCTGAAATTTATTAAATAGAATATCATATGTCGATATTGTGTTCCCCAAAAATATAATCACTAATAATGCAAATAATTTTAGAAATAAGGACATGATAGAGGTGTACGCAAAATTCAAAATTAAGTACCATAATTTTTCCCCATATCGCTTGAAAACGAATGGTGTAGTTGAAGCAGTCAATAAGAGTATCAAAAAGATAATTTAGAAAATGGCGATAACATATAAAGATTGACATTAGACACTTCCTTATGCTCTTCATGGTTATAGGACCACAATAAGGATATTTACTAGGGCAACACCATTTTGTTTAGTATATGGCATAGAGACAGTATTACCCATTAAAGTTAAGATTCCTTCTCACAGGGTCATTACGAAAGCCAAGTTTGATGATGCTGAATGGGTACAAGGTCGTTATGATTAATTAAATTTTATCAAAGAAAGATATTGACAACTATATATCATGGACAATTATATCAGAAATGGCTTATCAAAGCCTATGCAAAGAAGATGAAGGTGAGAGAGTTCCAAGAAGGAGACATAGATCTCAAAAAGATTATCCTAAAGCATTAAGATTCTCCCAAAAAATGGACCCCTAAATATAAAGGTTCATATGTCGTAAAGAGAGCATTTTCACGAGGAGCTCTAATTTTAACTAATATAGATGGGGAGTACCCACCAAATCTGATGACCTCAGATGTTATAAAGAGGTATTATGTATAAATTTGTAATAAAAGTGATAGTAAAAGGAAAGGAAAAAGATGTGAGGAACATATTTCGAGAGTATTCAAAGTTAATTCAGACTTATGATCACTAGATTGGTATGATTCATTAGTTTTTCTTAATAAAATTTCCCTTTTTCTTACACATTTTTGTAGCTTCTAAAAATAAGTAACCATAGAGGAAGTTAAGAAAACAACTTATAGAGCTTGTTAAACCAATATCTGTGTCTAACCCATGCTTTAAAACATATATTTTATTAAAAAATATTCTCTAAGTATTTGAAAAGGCGAACATATTGCAAACAAATCAATATGTGCTGCATAAAAAATATATAATAAACTTGAAATGAAAAGAGCATACATTGAGAGGTTAAAGAATCACTAACGAGATACTTAATATGGCATAAATAGATAGGGTTGCTCTAGATCTGGACTTGTTGCTTGGACAAAACCCAAGAAGACATATAGAGGATCTCATAACCAAAGTTAAATATTGTATTTGTTCTAGATTCAGGTTGTTACAGTTTTAATATTATATTTTTCTTTCAAAAAGAAAAACTTTTAATCATGAATCATGAAAAGAGAGTTTAAAAAAAATTTACACTTTTTCTAAACATTCAGATACAAGCATGCATGATATAAGAGTTTTAACCATTTAAAAAAATTGGAATTGCCCAAACATAATCAAAAGAGTCTACATACCAAAAACCGTTTCTAAAATAATCATAGAATCAAGTTTTGAATTTTTTAAAAAAGTTTCTAGTGTTAAGTATTAGGTACTCTTAGGATTGAGCCTTGGGTTCATTTTTTATTTTCAAAAAATTTTCTAATTTTGACCATTAGATACTTTTAAGGTTGAAGCTTAGGTTTCCTTTCTTTCTTTTTTTTTTCTTTTCTTCAAAGTTATTAGAGTCAAACTTTAGGCATTCTTAGGGTCGAGGCTTAGGTCTTTTTACCACAATTTCTTATAATTGAGTGCAAGCTTTCCTGGCATCAAGTCTCATGTTTTACATTTTTTTAAAAAATAAAAAATAAATAAAAGAGAATCTATCTTAGTAAATAATCTACTACGAACCTTTTACGTGACTTTAATAAATTAAAATATGCAAAAGGAAGACAATTGTATTAAACCATATTTTGCACAATAAAAATAACATTGCGATAAACTAAACAAAATTAACAATAAATAAAATTGATTAACCAAAATAATATTCTTAGGATGATTATAATTGAAATACAAAAAAAAAATCAAAGTAAAAACAAGATGCAAAAATTTTATGCTTGAAGAATCTTTCATTCATCCTATGTAACATCAACTATTCACCTAAACTAACATGAATAAGGAAAGTTAAAAACCCGAAAAATACAACACCAAGAAAGAAGGAATAGAAAAACAAAAAAGATAAAGGAAACAAAAAAGAAATAGAGGAAACATGGAAAGAAAATGGATACAAGAAAAAATACACAAGAGAAATTAAAATAATAGAGAGAAACATAGAGTAAAAGAAAGCAAAAAAACACAAAAAGGGAGAAATTGAGAGAAAACAAAAGGGAGTATAAAATTTTCAAAAATAATTTTTTGGTACAGAAAATTAGGTAAAAGCAACAAAAATTCGCATTCAACTCTCAATAATCAAGAAACAAAATTAGGTGAATACTCTACTATAGTCTAATCATTTAATTATTTATTTTTTATATTTATTTCTCTATTTTTATCTCAAAACAAATGCATATAATATCAAAATATAGTGTAGTTAAGTAGTAACTACACTATTTATTTTGTTCGCAAAAATAAGAAAATTAAAAAGTCAATGATAATAAAAATATAAACAGTAAGTACAAATGCAAGTACTCAAAATCTAAAGAGCTACAACACTCCTGACTCCATAAATTTTTAACAGATTGGGTGTATATACAAAACACAAATGATATATATGTATATGCACACATATAAAGATTCGGCTTTTGCATTTAGAATTCCATTGCACTATCTAATATAACACAAATAATGTACAAGAATAAATTCAGTAAAGATAAAATTAAAAAGAAAATTAAAATGAGATAAATCTATGAACAAAATGAAAGCATGATTCCAGACCCAAGAAAAAATAAATTAAGATAATTTTAAAAAAATCATAATAATAAAATTAGTTTTAGAAAAGGGGTGATAAAGCAAAAAATATCAGTATCCTCACAAAAAAAGAAACTTTCTTAAGGAAATTTGATTTTTTTTAGCAAAAAAAAAAAAAGTTAAACACAAGACTCTAGAAAATAATGATATGTTCAAAAAAATTTACAAAAATATAAAAATAAGAATAAGCTAAAATAAAATGAGAATATAAATTTTTTACCTTAAAATATATTTACAAATGATGGTATTAAGTTTACAAGAGTTGACATTGTAGCCATAGGTCCAAATCAAGAAGAAAAAAATTATATTTATGAGAGGAATTTTTTTATTTCTGAGTAAAAGAGAAAGGATTTTGATAGAAAGAAGAAATGGAGAAAGGGGAAGAACAACATTAGTTTAATAGGAAAAAAAAAAGAGGTATTTATATGAAAGGAATTAAGATTATTGACTTGGTGTAACTTTAATAGATTTTTTTACTTACTTATTTATTTGTTTATTTATTTATTTATTTTTTCTTTTGCTCTTATCATTAATCGTCGAAAACATTCATAAAAGGAAAATTTATATAACTATCCAAAAAATTAACTTTAATTTTAAAAATACTATAAAAGTTAAAAATATTTATACTTTTATAAAAATTGAAGCAAAAATTTAAAAATACTCATTTTTTATTAAAATAATTTTTATTTTCAAAAAATATATTTTCCCTCACTACAACCAATGTTTTACTTTAATTTTTATCTTTTTTATAAAAAATAATTCCTTATTAAATAAAAATATCCTAATAAAATAAAAAAATTAATATTTTAAATTATTTTTTATCATATAAAATCATAATTTTTTATAAAAGATAAAATTTTTAATTTTAAACTCACAAAAATTAAAAAATTAAAATATACAAAAAATATATTAATAAAAATCATTAACTTTATTTTTATACAAAATTTACATATTATACACATAAAAAATAATATATATATATATATTATTTTGTTACGTAAATATGTAGTAGATGTATCACAAATATGTTGTAGATTATATATATATATATACATTATATTTTTATTATTTAAGTTATGTATATTTTATGTAAAAATTATTAAATATTATGTGAATATTATTTAAAAATTATGTGAATATTGTGAGAATAAAAAGTTTTAAAAAATAAAATTAAATAAATATTTAAAATTTTATATAGATGTATTGTAGATGTTGTATATGTAGTTTGTATTGATAAATTTATATTATATATATTACGTCTATATTGTGTATATATTTATTTTTTATTTTTATATTAAAAATATGACATAAAATATTTTTTAAATAAAAAATATAAATAAAATAAATTAGTAAAAAACAAAAATAAAAAAATTATAAAAAGAAAAAAAGAAAAATCACCTACTAAAAAGTAAATTTGAAAAAAAAAAAAGCACGTCGCCGTATTATTGAAATTGAAACTATAACAGAAGTTATACAGTATAATTTCCCCTTTATAGAAAGGTAACATCATGGCCCAGCCTATGACATTACCTTGCAACCTTTTATTTATTTATTTTTTAGTTTTTTTAAAAGTATTTAGTTATTAGTTATTTACTTATTTCTTTTTTTTATTAGAATAATTAAAATAATAAAAATAAAATAAATATAAATTATTAAAATAATTTTCTGTTATCAAATTTAAAATACAACATTTCACTATTAAAAAATATCTTTGGGAGTAAATAGGCCCATTAGTTCTAATATCTACAATTTGTGATTAATTTTTCTTTATGTAATTTTATCTTATAAATAATTTCAACCACACATAATAGAGATATTTTTATATATTTTATTTAATAGTCAATTACTTGGGATAACATAATAAGCTTCATATTGAAATAAAAAGATAAAACGATGAAAAATATGATGTCCGATCAGTAGATATGGTAATAAGTAAATTTAGAATTTATAGCTAGAACATAAATATACAAATATTAATAATGTTAAATAAATAAATTCAATAATTGTATCCAATAAGTGGGCATAAATATTTAATATATATATATATATATATATATGAAAATAAATCTAAAGTAATTTGTGAATAAATAAAGAACAATAATAACAATAAAAAAATAAGTATAATTATATCAAGAAAATGGACATAATAATAATAATAATAATAATAATAATAATAATAATAATAATAATAAATATGAATTATTAAAATAATTTTTTGTTATCAAATTTAAAATACAACATTACACTATTAAAAAATATCTTTAGGAGTAAATAAGCCCATTAGTTCTAATATCTAAAATTTGTGATTAATTCTTCTTTATGTAATTTTATCTTATAAATAATTTCAACCACGCATAATAGAGATATTTTTATATTTTTTATTTAATAGTCAATCACTTGGGTATGACATAATAAACTTCATATTGAAATAAAACGATGAAACAATAAAAACTATTGTGTCCGATCAGTAAATATAATAATTAATACATTTAGAATTTATAGCTAGAACATAAATATACAAATGTTAATAATATTAAATAAAAAAATTCAATAATTATATCCAAGAAGTGGAAATAATTATTTAAAAATATATGATATATGAAAATAGATCTAAAGTAATTTGTGAATAAATAAAGAAGAATAATAACTATAAACAAAAAAAAAGTATAATTATGTCAAGAAAATGGACATCATAATAATAATAATAATAATAATAATAATAATAACTACAGCAGGCTTAAACAAATAAATTATACAAACATAATAATTAATTCATCAATATTTAGTATTTTATTTAAACTACGACGACTTTGATGCTGTCAAGCGAATACATAGATATTCATTATTAAATTTAGAATTGAAGTTCATTTCAATTAAAAATATTTCTCTTTTTGAAAATAATTAAAGAATATTAATTAATGAATAGTAAAAATTAAAAATATATATGTAAAATATATATAACTGCTCGGATTCAATAAAAATGTGAAGCTAGGATAATAATCATAAAGAGTCATATACATGGAATGGATATAATAATATTATTATTAAATATAACAAATATTAAACTAATTAATTATATAAAATTTCTAGTGAATATAGGGATTAAGTTATCAATTAATAAATAAAAAAACGGTGCCCATAGAAAAGTTAAACCATTAAAAATATTAAAGTTAATAATAAAATTTATTAAAAAAAATATATTTGTATCCATATAATAGATACAATAATCAAAATATAAAAATAATTAAATAAAAATAATTATGATTTATATCCAAACAATGAATATAATTTTTCGTACAGGTAAAATAAATAATAATAAAATATCACAATAATTATAGTATCAATTTTAAGCATTGTAGGGTACTTTTTTATATATATAATAAACCCTCAAATCTTATTTTTAATAACATAGACTATTACTAAGTATCCAATGAAGCTTTATAATTAATTGATGATGACTTCTAATATATAAGAAAAATAATAATAACTAACTATCACCTTACTAGCACAATTAATCTATTTTTCACCAGCTCTACACCAGCTCTACATCACACCATGTGTGACACAACACAATTTCATTTTATTAAAATAATAAAATAACAGCAAAATGATACAATAAAAAGAAAAATCATTAGATCATAAATGAACATAGATTATATAATAAAAAGAAAAATAATTAATAAATTATGCATGAATATTGCAAAAAAAAAGAGTGACATTGATACCAATAATAAAGACTAACGAAAGAACAAAAAACAAATAGTGAAATAAATGCTAAAGAAAGAAAATAACCTTAAAAAAGCAAATAAAAGAACATATTGCATTGATTGTTGTCAATAGTCTATATTTATAATCATAATCCCTCAAAAAAAAAAGTAGGTAAGTTATCCAATAAGTAAAACAAATAATTAATGCTTAGAGACAGTACAAATATAACAAGGTTTGGTTTAAAAAATATTTAAAATAATTTTAAACTTAAAATACACTATCAAAAGTTCAAATATCACATGTATGAAAATAAAAATAGAAGTGTGAAAATCAATTTGTGTTAATAAAAAAAATAAAAAAAACTAAGTAAATGTTAAAAATAATATAAAATTAAAATTAAAATAATATTTTAAGACTCATTAATTACATGCATAGAAAAACAATATTTTTTTAAAAAAAGTTGATTGTTTCATTACGACGGAACTAGAATTAAAATGAATGGAAATAAAATTTCTAAGTAAAAAAAATATAGATGAATTTATGTTCAATTGTATTTTTATAGTAAAAAAATAATACAAATAATTGGTATTAACTTTTATATTTAATTTTATTTTCATATTAAATATTTAAATATTAGAATTAGCATTTTTATTTTAATATTTAAATATTATTTTAAAAAATTGCATAATATATATTATTTTTAAAATAATATTTATATATTTTTTTGAGATATTTTAAAAAAAATTTAAACTAATTATTTTTTAATAAATTTATATGGTAGAATATATTTTTTAAAATAATTAACATAGTCACAAAAATCTCGAAAACTAATTTATAATCAAATTATAAAATAATTATTAATATTAATTTTTAGGTATAAATTGAAAATTATTAAAGCTAATTAATATATAGAGTAGATTTATCAATTTAACATAATATATAATATATTATAATACATACACATACACAAAAACATATTGGTTGAGGGGGGCAATAGACTTCTTATATGCTCCCTAGATCCGCCACTATATGTATGTAATAATGAAATATAGTGGAGAAGGAATGGAGGTCCATTCAATGCAGTAAGTAGTTCAGCAAATGCAAAAACGAGTTAAGCTAAAAACTAAATTTAATCTTTAATGAATCAAAGGTAGTTTTAAATATAATTTAAGCTAAAAACTATACATACACACTTAAAATTATTCAAAAATAGATTTAAATAAATTTTCTATTCATTTATTTTCATACTCATATTTTCTCTCTCTACAATTCAATAAACAAATTTAATAAAAAAAAATTCAATCAAAGTAGTAAAATAAATTCACATAATTCATGAAAATCAAAAGAAAATGAAGGAATAGCAAATTATAAATATACAAGCACAAACCTTTGTACAAAGTGATGCTTTCTCTCTTTTCCTCAATTTTCCTTTGAATATTTGGCGATGATTTTGATGTTTCAAACTTAATTTAGTGAGTTCTACTAAAACTTTTGAGTTATGTGTCAATTTTTCCTTAATTTTTTACTTAGGTTTCATGGAAGAAGATAAAATTGGTCATGGAAATGGTAGAAGGGATGGGTTTGGTACATGAAGAAGAAGTTTCTAGTCACAAATATATATATTATTAGGTTTTGATCATATAAGGTGTGCTCACCATAATTTTAGTGTACTCACTTTCTTAATTTATTTTTAAATTCGACTTTAAATTTTGTAAAACTGTAAAAATAATTTGTTTGATCAATTTAAAGCTCTATTATTCATATTTCACATCCTAAATCTAATAAAAATCCAATTTAAGAGTCAAAAGGGCACTTCTATAAAGTTTTATCTTTTAAAGATTCTTTTTTAAAAATACCGGTATTGTCGATATCCAAATTAATTTTTCATTTATTAGGGCGTAATCAACCTTATTACTACTAATTCTAAACTTAAACCGCACATAATATCATGATCAGTCCGATATACACTTATATATATTTAGTATGAAAAATCATTATTTAAAATTTCTAGGCATTACATATACCGTTAAAATATATGTAATATACACCGATATATATATCAATATATACCTATATATATCAATATATACCAATATATACAGTTAAAATATATATATAGCATATATCGATGTATACCAACATATAGCTAAATATATAATAGTTTTGTATTCTTATTTATTTAAAATGTAACATATGTATATTATTATATGTAACGATATATAACTAAATATTTAATAGTTTTATTTTTTTAATTTAACAAGTATATGTTATTATATATAACATATACCGACTTATAATTAAATATATAATATTTTTATATTCTTATTTTTAAAAAAATTTAACATGTATATTTTGTTATATGTAATATATACCGACATATAACTAAATACATAACATGTTAGTATATGTTATTATATATAACATGTACTGATATATAACTAAATACTTTTATACTTTTATTATTTTAAGAAACTAAAATATATAATTATTTATTATAAATTAGTATTATTAAGCATTTCACTGAGTATTTTTTTATTATTTGTAAACATATACTTTTTTTTTTGCAACATATACCCATATGCATACATTGTTATTCTTTAGTTATTTTTATCTAAAATATACACATATATATAAATTAATATAATATATTAAATTTGTTCAATTAAAATGATAAAATTATGAATTTTAATTTTACCTAAAAAGTAATGTTTTTAGAAGAAAACCAACAATTCTATCCAAGGTAGAACATACTCTGAAAATGAGTCGATACCAGATAGTGGATAGTATAGAGAATCCAAGGCAGACAAGGTTGAATGACTAATGGCACTTAATTGGAAAGTTGCAACAATATGAATGTTAATTTAATACATATATATTGTTATATATAACATATATTGATATATAACTAAACATATGATGTAGTGAAAGTGAACGAATACAAAGATAAAAGAGTATTGATCCTATTTAGTATGAGAATCCACAAAAAAATAGACATAAAGAGAGAAAGTTTCTCTGTAAAAATATTATTAAATACTCAAAAACTGCTTATATTTCTTCAAACGTTACAATATATAGCATTAGGGTTACAAAAAAAACCCTAATTCCAAATAAGGAAAGTTTTCAAAATGTAAGAAACTGCCAAAATAAATGAGATTATAAATATATAAAGATATTATTTAATGAGGTAAACAAAATGCTTAAACGTTGCCTCGATCCTCGGACTCTAAATAAAAAAATAAAAATATGCCCTAAGATGTCATAATAGTAAAACGTATTTTCAGAGGCCTAAACGATAAAATTTGGCCGAAAAGTGATGGACCTTACTGTAAAATAGCGACTTTGACTCTTTAGCCCATTTCCCATTAAGCTAGGCCCATAGAACACTCAATTTGCAACTTCAGCTTTTAACAGTAATTATCAAACTGCCACTGGAGCAGTATTCTGTCAAATTATTCTATGAAAGTTAGATCTCTCTATTATCACTTTTATACTCTTATTCTTTTTAAATGTCAATAAGTATATATTATTGTATGCAAATATATAGACATATAACTAAATATATAATAATTTTATATCATTGTTCTTTTAAAATTTAACACATATATATTGTTATATGTACCATATACTAACACATCACTAAATATATCATAGTTTTATATCCTTGTTTTTTAAAAAATTTAATATAGATACGTTGTTATATGTACCATATATATTGTTATATGTTATATATATCACTTTTATACTTTTATTGTTTTTAAATTTTAACAAGTATATGTTGTTATATGTAATATATACTGATATATAACTAAATAAATAATAGTTTTATATCATTGTTCTTTTAAAATTTAACATATATATATTGTTATATGTATCATATACTGATATAACTAAATATATAATAGTTTTACATCCTTGTTCTTTTAAAATTTAACATATGTATGTTGTTATATGTATCATATATTAACATATAACTAAACATATATTACTTTTATATTTTTATTATTTTAAAATTCAACACGTATATGTTGTTATATATAACATATACTGACATGTAACTAAATATATATATATATCACATTTATACTCTTATTTTTAAAATTTTTAATACGTATATATTGTTATATGTAACATATGCCGACATATAACTAAATATATAATAATTTTATGCTCCTATTTTTTTGTTACTTAATATATATATGTTATTATATGTACTATATACTGATATATAATTCAACATATATCACTTTTATATTCTTATTCTTTTAAAATTTAATGCGTATATATTATTTTATGTAATATATATTAACATATAACTAAACATATATCACTTTTATACTCTTATTTTTTAAAAATTTTTAACACATATATATTGTTATACGTAATATATAACAACATATAACTAAATATGTAATTGTTTTATATTCTTATTATTTTAAAATTTAACACATATATATTGTTATATGTAGTATATATCCAAATTTAACTAAAAATATATCACTTATATACTGTTATTCTTTTAAATTTTAACAAGTATATATTATTATATGTAACATATATTGACATATATAACTAATTATATATCATTTTATACTTTTATTTTGTTTTTAAATTTTAACAAGTGTATGTTATTATATGTAATATGTACTAACATATAAATAAATATATAATAGTTTTATACTCTTATTTTTTTAAAAAAAATTTAACATTTATATGTTGTTACATGTAATATATACATATATATAACTAAACGTATATCACTGTTATACTTTTGCTCTTTTAAAATTTAATTCGTATATATTGATATATGTAATATGTATTGAAATATTACTAAATTTCAAAACATAAGGAGAGGACAAAAAGAACTTAATTTTGGTGGAGCTATAATTACTATTTATTTATATTGGTTTACAAAGGAAATTAAATTAATTTTCTTTTAATTGCTTAAAGAGGAACTCAAAATTTGAATTATTTAATAGAGTCGAGAAAAATTTAATGGTTTAATTTCAGTTGGACTATATTTAGCATATATAGTTGTTGTTCTAAGCAAGAACATGATTAGTAATACAAGTTCCATCATCTTCATAATTATGCTATGCAAACCCACTTGTTATTACCTGGTTTTACAATGAAATTATTATACATTGTGTGTGTTTATACATACATACATACATACATACATACATACATACATACATACATATATAACTATATATTCTTGTTTTTGGCTTTTTTTTTGTCTTCCTGTAATAGTCACCTATGAACTTTCTGAGAAGTCTAAACGAATCTAAACAAGTCCATAGCCAATCAAAGAGGCTCACTTTAAGGGAAGTTCTATAAATGGAAATACCAGTTGCTCAGCTTTTTTCTCTCTATAGAATCGAGTATGAACTTGTAAGCAAAGACAACATTTGGTTGAGGATTTTTATCAAGCGTCTAGTATGCATGGTTATGAGTATACAAACAAAAACTCACTGTTTAATCATTGCAAGTTTCATAAAAAAATTATTTACAAACACAAAACCAAAAAATTAAACTTCTCTCCAAAATCTTGTATATTGATACAACCAGAACACTCCAAGGATAACAAAAGCAAGGGACATGAACCCATAGAAATTCATCAGAGATTTCATTCTACTAGATAAAAATATCATACTTAACAAAAATAAAATTTCAAAAAAATGAAATAAAATAATTCTAATAACCTGTCAATTTAATCAAATTTTAAGGCGAATTATATATACGATGGAAATAAAAGATAATAATATAAAAATCATTTAGCTAGCTAGATGATATGAACATGTGTAGAGACATACACTTTGTGCAATAGTCATGGTGATTCATGGTCAGATTTTTGCTAAAGGAGTTATAACTGCTGAAAGGTATAGAATCAAATCTAAAAGAAAGTGAATATTTCAAAATTATATTGTAACCAAGAGTTGTTTACTCAAAAATGGCATTTCTCTTGAGTTGGGCCTATATTGTTTTGCGCCTCTTCAAAAAACAAAGGCCTTTTTTGTTGGATGTTTCTGCTTGAAGTGAGAATTAAAATTGCCAATTTTATATTTAAAAAAAGAATTACATAGTTGAAGAAATTGTTGCATAGTAGTTCATCCGGCTCATAGGTGATAATGGAAAGAAATGAAGAAGAAGTGGTATGAAGAGATATCGAAGTTTTGAAAAAAAAAAAAAACAAGAAAAAAAATGAAAAATTAATGTAAAAAAAATTAATAGTAGTAAAATTAAAAATGAAAGTTGAAATTAGTATGGGTATAATTTGCTCTTTAGAAAATAGTGTTGGGCTAAATAACAACTAATGAAAATGGCTGAAATAAAACTCTTATGGATGTTGAACTTCTGAAATATAACTCTTATAGATGTTGGATATTGGGCACACAAATCAAAGATTTAAAAAAGTCCAATAAACACCAAATGAGCAAAAAAAATTATTTGTATAAATATCTAGAAAAGTAACAAAGTTTTTTTTTCTAAGTATCTTTATTTTAAAGGCAAAATAAAAAAAATCAAGTAACAAAGTTTTTTTTTCTTCTAAATATCTTTATTTTAAAGACAAAATAAAAAATATCACAGCTTGAAAAACAATCTAAATAAAATAAAATGCTTTGCAATTCAGTTCAACAGACTTATATTTCTATGGTGGGGAATCGAACATTATTTTAAAGTCAAATTATGATGGTACATTTCTAACAACATTGTAAATAAATATTTGTCTTATGAATGTTTGATTTGATAATCAAAATCTATAAAAGAAAAATAAAATCATTTATCAATCTGATACAGTAGTTGCATGTTCAAGATTTAGAAAAATAACCAGATTTTCACATATATTCCCAATCTCAACATAAACACTTAATTACAAAAAAAAAATTATTCAAAAGAAAGAAGAATTGAACATCATTAAAGTAATTGACTACACATGTATGAACCCGAATTTAGAAAAATTGAAATTTTCCTCCCCAACCGTATTATTTGTTTATAGGCTTAATAAATTGCAATAAATTGAGAAATTAACTTCCAACTGTCAAAGAAATCCCTTTTGTATAATTATAATAATGATCCCATCTTATGTATTTTAAGTGATTACTGTCAGTATTATAATTAAATTAATTAGGATTTTTCTAATGAGTACTCTAAAAGCGCTAGTTAAAAATATTTATTTTAGACACAATTTAATTAGAAAATAATTATTTGTGTCAAAAGTTAAGAAGGAACATTTTTAACAGGAAGAAATGTTAATGAAGCATTAAACTTAGTTGAAACTCGGAGAATCAGTTAAAAGAGTAAGACAATATAAATGATGTGAAAAGATGATCATGCAGAATGATACGTGAAGACATTGGTAGCTCATACATGAACAAATATTAGAGGGCAACACCTTGGAACCATAGAGAAGAAGCAAACATGTCCTGAGTAGTTGTTAAAATTCTAAACCAACAGTTTTAATCATGCACATTATAGAGTAACACTTTTTCTTTAATGATGCATATCAAGGCCCCTAATAGCACCAAAAATAAATGCATTAAAGATAATTACATTACCTAACTATTCAAGTAGATACATAAAAAATATAGAATATAATAAATGAAGGAATAAATTCTATCCTTGAACAGATTTATGCAAGGCGATAAGGTTTCCACCTTGAAAAATGCAAATACGCTAGCATAACACATTAAACAAAAGATTGCACAGATTACAACACTTAAGGTTATAGCTTGACTTGCTGCTCTTCATGTGATCGAGATTTTTCTATGCTACTTCCTTATAGCTTTTTGGATATCTTCACAAATTTTAATGTAGGTTGAAACCAACATTTGCAAATCAATTACTAGGTGTCAAACATAAATTAATAGTAGATTATGGCATATAAAGAAAAAAAAATACATTTGAATTCAAATAAGATTACAATGTTTGTGTTGGTACTTGGCACTTGGAGTGGAATTCAATTCTCACATGCATACAGACTTCTAAATCAGGTTTTTACAAAAAAAAAAAAAAAATGCAGCTCCACCCCTTTTCAACATATAGACTACTCAATCAAATTAAAACAGACACAACTCCACTCTAAAAAATCTTTCAAACTAAAAAGAGAAACTAAACTTCAAAGCATACCTTGAAATAGATCAAGATATAACTGTTGTAATGTTCATATTTTAGAAAAACAAACAGATTTCATATGTATTCCCAATCTTAAAGAGACATACAATTATGAAGAAAAATCCCATTCAAAAGAAAGAATTAAACACCATTAAAGTAATTGACTACAAATGTACGGACCTGAATTCAAGAAAAGTGATTTTTTTTTCCTTCCCAAACTGTATAATTTATCTATAGGCTTGATAGATTTTGACAAATTGGGAAATTAACTTCCAACTTTTAGACCAATCTCTCCTGTGTAATTATAATAATGATCCCATTGTGTGTATATTTAAGTGAATATTGACAATGTTATAATTAAATAAATTAGGATTCTTCTACTAAGTACTCTAAAGTGTTGGTTAAAGCCAACATTCAACTTCAATGACTCTATAGATCGAATATGGCTATAAATATTTCACTAGACTTCATTTATTATAACTTTTAAGCAATTAATAGCTAAAGTCTTGCAATTTATTTTCTTGATTTGCATTATAACAATTTGCATTTTATTATTTTTGAGTGTTTGGGTGTGAGCACTACAAACACTTTTGTAAGTTTGGTGTGAGTTTGAAAAATACTAGGTTAGAGAGTGAACCTTGGAAAAACTCTTAAAAGAGTTATGAGAATAGCACAAACCTTGTAAAATTCAATGTAAGCTTCAGAAAACACCAAGTTAGAGTTAAGCTTGTAAAAACTCAAGTACAGTAAAAACAGTCAACTAGTTTATTGAGGAGTGGATGTAAGATTATTGAATACAAACCACTATAAATTTCTTGTTGATTTCTCTTCTCCTTAACTCCTTTTTTAAGCAATTTTATTTTCACCTAAACATACCAAAGAACCAATTCACTCCCCCTCTTGGTGTGCCAAATGACCAACATCTTTATTGGTTGACTTAACTGATGAAGAGGTTAAGTTTGCAGTTTTCCAAATGCATCCTGCTACATTAAGAAAAAGGTAATAAGGTCTAGACCTTCCTCCAAAAATTAAGAACTTTACATGGAGAGTGGTAAACAAAATGCTACCGTCGAATGTAAACCTAAACGGTAAGGATGTTTTGTTAACTTAGGCTATGATAGGTATGTCTACATAGAAACTCCTTTGCATGCGCTGCATGGCTGCATTTTTGCATTTGAACGTTGGCAAAGATAGGGACTAAGTGTTTTTCCACTTTCTCATAAAGTGGGTGAGTAGTTTGGTCAAGTCAGGTGGAGGATGAAGGGAGGTTGGCAGAGTTCTTTGCTAGCAAATGTGGTTTGGCAGAAATGTGCTTCTTTGGCAACATGAATTGTAACATCCAATAATTTACTAAAATTAAATTAAATTAAATTAATAATTTGGAGAGTTAAATGAAGTATTGGAAGTGAGAAAATATGTAGTGTATATTTGAAATATAAAGAAAATATATATTACATATAAAGTCAAATATAAGATAGAAAAAGATAAATGATAAATAGTAAAAGGAGGGACAAAACTAGTAAATTTACTTTAAAAAATAAATAAATAATTATTTTTGATGGAAGATAGGAATTTAAATTTAAGTTTAAATAATTAGTTAGTTAATTAATTAAAATAATATAATATATATATGGATAGAAATGAAAGAGAAGAAAAAGTCAAATTTTCAAGCTCATCATCTTCTTTCTTCTTCTCCTTCTTCTAGCCGTGATTTCCATGGCCATTAGAAGAGCATTTTTTTTATCATCAAATCACTCAAGTTTGGAAGGATTTTAAAGGATTGAAGTGATTTTTGAAGATTTTCTAACAAGTAGATAAGTTTTCTTTCCAAATTTATGAAAATCTTTAAAGTTTATGAATATGTATGAATTGAGTTTTTAAAAGTGCATGTTATAATTGTTGGAATGGGTACAAAAGAAGTTATTTTGATGAGTAAATAATGATTTTAAGGTTATATTAAAGAAAAAAGTTAAGTTTAGTTAGGGTTTAGAAGAGAAAGTATGAGAATTAGGATTTTAGAAACTGTTTTGGTAAAAAGTGATGGTGCATTTAGTTTTATGATTTAAAGTGTGTTGTTTAATGTTGTTAATGGTAGAAATGAGTTTAAATTATCATTTGGAATTGGTTAGAATGAAAAACTAAAATTGAAGTGAGTTAGGGCACATTTTAGGATTTTAAAGGGAATATTTCTAAATTGAGTTTTATTGCTTAAAATGTGTTAAAATTTAATATTTTAGATATATTTAAGCTTAAAACTCAATTTGAAATTGGTTGAATTGAATTTCTAAAGTTAAAGTACATTAGGGCTAAGAAAAGGAGAAATTGAAGGAATATGCCTTAATTCATGTTTTATACTTTGAACACCCTAAAATGTGATTCTAATGTATGTTATACATTCACATTTTATATAGAAGTTGAGTAGGCTATTGTTCTGATAGCCTAGTAGTGAAGGGTATTAGAAGATTTTGAAGTGGAGTGGAGTTTTGACTCCCACTTGTGTTTGGATGATGTTCTAATAGCCTACTCGTGAAGGGTATTAGAAGATTATGAAGTGGAGTGGAGTTTTGACTCCCGTTTGTATTTGAAAGAGGTTAGTACATACTTTAATTTATAATGTGTTTAATTACATTGAATTTAATTGATTTCATTAATTATTAAGCATAACACATTACATATGATGAATGTGTTATGTTACTTGATTTTTAGTGATTATGTGTGTGAAGTATTGTTTAAAGTAAAAATGCTTGATTTGTATTGATTATGGCATGATAAGTCATTTGAGAATGGCTAAATGTGATATTTGTATAAAATGTGAAAAGTGCAAGTTATGCACTAAAATATGAAAGTGAGCCACATTTGCATTATATATGATGATAATATTGATTATGTATTGAAAAATGGAAAAAGAATGTGAAATATATAAAAATAAGAGAAAAGAGAAATATGAGAAATGTGATTACATATTTACCTTAGATGGAGTTTAGATCCAGATTATTGTTGTTTGAAATCTTTTATGCCTTCAGGTGAGACACGTTGGTGTCATATATTTATTACGCCTTCAGGTGAGACACAGTGGTGTTACAGATGAATGAGATAGCCCAAGACCATATTTCTAAAACTATACTATTATATAAGAAATTTTAGGCCCAATATATGTGGATGATGGATGTGTTGTTTAAAATGTGAAATCATTGCCTGACATGTATAGTATAAAGCATTTATAGCATTACATATTAAATGTCATTTATTTTTACCAAAGTATGTACCACTAAGCATTTTGCTTAGCACGAGTGAATTTCTTCGCGCAGGTGCTGATAGCTAGAGGATCCAGAGAGTGCTTCTAGACCACCCCAGTTCTAGATTGTAGTTTGTTGATTTTGGAGATTGTCGGGCTGCTACGGACCAGAGCCATATGCATTTCATATATATAATTTAAACTTTGAGAAATTTTATTAAAGTATGTACATTATATTTTATTTACATGTATATGATGTAAATTAAAAGGGCAGTTTGGGTTTTAATGTGGAAAATTTGAGATATGAAGTATATGTATTAATATATATGAATGTTTGTGAATTATGTGAAATGTTGGAGCTTTTGAAGAATTGAATAAATGAAAATTTTGGGAGTATTTGTTTTAATGCAGGTTGAGTGTGTTGAAATTTGAGAATATCCAAAATACGTATAAAACTTTGATAAATTTTTTCTAGAGATTTTCCTTTAAAATATGTCTTTTTATATTTAAATAAATGATGAATATTTTTATTTATTTGTTAAAATACATTTTAAAGTATTTTTAGTAGTTATTTTGGAGTTATGGGAATTTTTGGAAAGATTGTACTATGATATTTTTGTGTTCTATATATGTATTTTATATATACAGGGTGTGTGTATTATACGTATATATGATATAAGGGTGTTATATGAATTTAAAACCTCATACTATGTTTTGGTGATAGTAAAAGGGTGTTGAGAGAGTGAAGGGAGGCAATGCAAAGGAGATGTGTACTTGGGCCAAATACTCAGAAACTTTGTGGTCATGTCATAATAGAGAATTCATAGGAGTTACTAGAAATATAATTGTGATGGAGAGCTTGATAGTATACGAATAAGGTCTAGCTATGGCACTATTTACAGATTAAATAATAGTGAGTTTATGGTAGCATTGATAGGGAATGTGTCAGGCCTTTTGGAACCGCAACAATTGAGGCTTTGGCCTTGAGAGTGACTCTTACGTGAGTTGCAACTAAGTTCTCAGGTTGTGGGCTGGTGGAGACCGATTCTCAGTAGCTATTCTATGTAATAAATACATTTAAGGGAGGATAATTTTACTTTGGCTTAATTTTGAAGGATTGTAGGGTTTTCCTATTGAATACTCCTTGTATTAGAGTATGCTAGGTTGGGACATAAGGAAATACGGTTGCACATCATTTGGCAAAATACTCTTTTTCTATTAGTTCTCCTTTTCTCCAGAATTTTTGTCTTTAAAGTATTGTTCATGTTCTTGAAGCTGATTTAGTTTAATAAAATACTTATTATCTTTGCTTTCAATTAAAAAAAAGAGTTATAATCAGAACTTTTTTTTTATTACTAAGCTAACTTATTTTATTAAGAGGATTTTACACAGATTACGAGATTTAGATCCCAAGTTTTTCAAAATATGGCGCGATTTTTTTTCATTTTTTACGCTTTCAACAATGTTTTTCAATTTTTTTCCTAATTTTACTTTTTGAATTTTAATTTTTTATTTTCTTTATTCATAAATTATTTTTTTTGTTTCTATCATATTCTCAATATACACACTAAAAATACAAATATATATACAATATACACAAAATACACATAATAAAAATCGACATACACACAGTATATAGCAAATATGTATGCAATATCTATACACTATTTACATAGTTTATGTAATATTTTTAATTTTATATACACATAATATATGCACATAATATATACATAATATATACAATAAATACATAATATACACACATTTACACAACATTTGCAACATCAATATATATCGACATAACATACACACAACATTTATATAATATCTACACGATAAAATTAATAATTTTTTAATTTTTTTGTGTATAATATAAAAAAAAAATTTTAAAAAAAATTTAATTATTCCTATTAATATATTTTAATTTTTTTTACATTATTTTTGTGAGTGTTATTTATTATTTTATAAACATAATTAAAATTTTTTCTTTATAAAAAATAGTATATTTCATTGATTGAAAATATAATTGAAAATATTAATTTTTATTATTTTATTGCAATATATTTATTTAACAGTAAAGTTTTAAAAAAAATTGAAAATATTTTATATAATGAGATAGGAGGTATTTAAAAAAATTATTTTAGTGAAGAGTGAGATATTTTTTTTTAAAAATTAATTTTAATAATTTTTTAAAGGTATAGTATTTTTTAAGGAAAAACACATTTTTTTTTGGCTCATAAATTTTATGTTATTTACGTATTTAGCCCATAAACTTTTATTTGGTGATATTAAGCAGCTAAACTTTTTAGTTTATTGATATCAAGCCCTTTTTAGACAGCAGTTGAACATGTGAAAATCAAGTGCCGTTAAAATAATAATCAAAACGATGTGTTTTAGCTTTGTAACATTTTTGAGGCTAAACACATCGTTTTGAAAGTTAAAATGCTTCTAACATACCCATCCCTTCTCTCTAGAAAATTTCCCAAATATCAGAATGGCTCATGCCCATTCTCTTCCACCCTCTTTATGCACCAAAGATTTTCAATTACATCATTAATTTGTGTAGAGTTCTAATTACTAATTATGAAACAAACTGATCTATCAAATCTCAAATATCATCTGTCTCCATATCTCTCTCTCTCTCTCTCTCTCATATCCTCACCATCACACCACTAGCAAAATGTTTCACACTCAGGTATGAAATATTTAACTTTGTTAAGAAAATGATAGGAGTAGTTTTTGTTTTTTATTTTTTTAACGCAATTTCTTATGGGTTTTTGTGTTTTTGGTTTTATATTTTGATGGATAGATTTTTTTTTATATACATTGTTGCTTCTATTGGTTTGATTTTGAATAGTATTGGAATGCTCTCTCACTTGCAAATTCTTAATTTATTTGTTTAATTATGCAAATTAATTATTTAATTGGAGATTGAGAGCATTCAATACTATTCATGGCCTTCAAAATCAGAATTTCATTTGAGAATTGCAGAGAGAGAGAGAGAGAGAGTTGAAAATAATGCTCCCAAATCCTTCAAAATAATGCGTTTTGGTGTTGAAATTTTTAAAAACTAAAATGTATCTTTTTGCTTCATTGTTTTGCATAATTAAACGTAATTTTAATGGTAACTGATTTTTACCCGCTTAATAACTATCAGAAAAGGGCTTGAAATCACCAAAACTGTAAAGTTTAGGGGCTCAATATCACTAAATAAAAATTTAAGAGATTAATGCACAAATAACATAATGGTTAGAGGGTCAAAAAATATGTTTTTCCTATTTTTAGAAAGGGACATTTACAAAACTATCTCAAAAATAAGTTTAATTTTAAAAAATGCTACCATTTTTTTTAAATTCTCAAACATACTATATATATATATATTACAAAATATGTTTTAAAAAAAAAGGTCTCCCCATTGTAAGCATGCTCAAAAAAAGCCATTCTTAATGGAAGCACACCCTCCTTAAAAATGGCCACTGTTTAAAAAAAATAGTGGCCATTTCTATTTTTTTATTTTTTAATTTCAAAATAAAATTTAAAATTATTAAATTAAAAATATTTATATTAAGTTTCTATTTATATGTAACGAATATCTATATACACCTGCATATACTCTGATTTTAAAAATAAAATTTAAATTTCTATTTATAAAAATATTAATATATTTAATTTAATTTATATTTTTAAAATAATTTTACATATACTATCAAAATTATTTAAAAATATTTTTAATATAAAATTACAAAAATATCATTTTATACGTAAAATATATCAACATATATTAACATATATTGACATATACCTATATATATCAATATATGCCGATATATATTAATGTATACCGACATATATCAATATATACCAGCATATATTATTAAAATATATGTAACATATGCGAGAAAAATGATGAGCCCTAGTGAGTGCTCTGATCAAGTTTCAACTTCTCTGAAAAAACCCTAGCAATGATGATAATGTGCGACAAAGAAAGTTAAGCATCAGACATATTCCACTCCTAATTATCGTACTTGTTTGCTTTAGGGAGCTGTGGCTGAGGCGATAATGGAAGATTCTTTAGATACCTTTCATGTTAGTGTGCAAGATGGTGACGTAATTGACGATCATTCTGGTAAACACCCGGCCATCACACTTTCATCCACTACAAAAAAACACGCTATCTGCGACGGACAGAATCCGTCGCAGATCCGTCGCAAATCAAGTCTTGCGACCGATCTGCGACCGATCTGTGACGGATACGATCCGTTAATAAAAAAGGCGTCGTAATTTTCAATTTGTGACAGGCCGTCGCAGATTTCGTCGCAGATTCCGTCACAGATTTCCGTCGCAAATTCGTCACAGATTCCGTCGCAGATTGCCGTCACAGATTCCGTCGCAAATTGCCGTCACAGATTCCGTCGCAGATTGCCGTCACAGATTCCGTCGCAGATTCCGTCATAGATTTCAAATATCCGTCGCAGATTCGTAGCAAATCCGTAGTAATTTAATATTGATTTTTATTGGAACTATTTGTATTATCAATTAATTTTATGAGAACTTTATAAATACATTTGGAACATTTAAACACAATCTAAAAAAATACTAATTACATTGATAAAAATAATTCTTTTATTAATCTTCAATAGAATAAAATATTTTACAATTTAACTATACAAGTGTTAAGAACACTACTATAAATAATCTATCTTGAAAATAACAATATAGATCTTCAATTATCATTTTCCATTGAATCATGACTTGCATCATCATTATTAACCTGCAAATAATATTAAAAAGAGTAAATGAAAAGAATAATATGATACACGTTTTCTCAACCATTGAAGTGTGTTTAGAGCTTGGATGTATTAGAGAGACAAATTATAGTTTCTGTGATTGATCTTTGTGTACATTTGGATGTTCCTTCAAGCTGTCAATGCCCTTAATTTCTCCCGATAGATGGAGATTCTGATGCATTCAGATTATAGTAATGAATGAATCTCATTGCACATTCACAAAAAACAAGAGCTTAATGCCACTAGAAGATTCTTTGTTGTGCTATTATCCCTTTCTAAACAACTAACAATTGTAATATAACACCCACTGAACCTACCTTCTTTGTCAATGATATGCAACTAGAGAAATAAAACTTCATTTAAAATGTAACAATAACCTGAGATATTGTACTTAAAAAATGAATCATGGAGAGCCTAAAAAGAAAAATAGACCCATTGTGCTAATAGGATAACAGAAATGGAAGAAAAAATTGCCACATCATCTTAAAACAATTCAAGGAAACTGACAAACCTGATAGTCGATATCCATTTTTCCCATCTTTGGCTGCATACGTTCACGTTGCTTCTGTTTTAGCTTTTTACTGTCCTCTTTTTCAATGTAAGCCTACATAAGAAGATAATGCAGTAAATTATCAAGCCATAAGTAATAACAAGATCTTTTAGTTTGATCTCCAGTAGATCCAACTGAACAAATGCCACATAAAGAGTATGGCAAGTACACTGGCTATCAAAAAAACTTTTTTAATGGATGATTGTTCCAAAATCCTAAACTAGAAAGGCATGACAAAAAGTTACCAAGGGAAATCAAAGAATAATTATATTTGCTAAAGGATCTGCTCATTTCAACAAGAAAATTATATGCATGTGTGTGTTTGAGAAAGAAAAAGTGTCCAAGCAATGGTAAGATCTTTTTTTTATGGAGAAGCACAAACATGTAAAAGATTAATCGCATAATAACCACCTGTCTAATTTTCTCAATGCCAGTGGCTGCAATGAAATCAGGAAGCTGAAAAGGTTGCTTCTCAATACCACGCTTTCCCTACAAAATAAAATGAAGATCTGATGAGAGACACGTTCTCACAAGATAATAGAATATATAGTAGCTGTATGATTTAGCAATCAGCCCAAATACTTGGGATTCAAAACTATAATTAATATTAAATTTAGACGAATCTAGCCCGAGCATTTAGCACAATGTAAAGGCATCTGAAAATTCAAAGCAGATGAATTAGCACTTCAACAATGAAAAATCCCCAATATGTAACATGCAAATATAAGTCATAATTCAAATGGAGAAATAAAGTAAAATAAATCATTCAATATCTAGATCCCCAACCACTAGCAAATTATATTATATTAAAAGAGAAATCATTCAAGGGTCCCTATTCTTATGCAGTTCATATGCCCCTACCTTTTTCTTCTTGTTTGATACAACTTTCTCCTTCTGTTGATTATCTTGTTCTTCCTCTTCTGAGTCAGAGTCTGCCTTTTTCTTTGAGTCGGCATTCTGGGCAGACTCATCTTTTTTATCGCTCTCCTGGTTTAAATACAAAAGAACCAAGTTTCAAAAAACTCATTAACAGAACAATCATTATAAGTAACATGTAATGCTTAATTATCAAAGAAAATAACAATCATACCTCAGAACCGGCTTCTTGAAAACTAAATTTCTCAAATATCTTCCTGAATTCCTCATTCATCCCGTCATCCAACTCTGCCTTTTCTGGAACATACTCAACTACAACTTGTTCCGCGACCTATAAGATTGTAAACAACAATTAAAGTAAGGCCAACTTACTTCTCATGAACCAAAATTATTTCATTTAAAATAATATAAAATATCATAAATGCAAGTACAATGCAGGCCAATTATTTGCCAATATTGACCTAAGTGTTACGAAATTAATTAAATGTTGTTATAAATGTTATCATATAAAATAACATTGGAGAAACGGAAATATATATATATATATATAATGTACTCATATCCACCAAAATTACATTGTTTGCTACAATAAAATGTACACAATCTCTTTTCTTTTTCTAGTTGACACATCATGTACAATTTCAGCACAGTACGTCCTGAACAGCAGGAGGTAGAACACTAGTATTGGTAACAGTAACCATATGGGAAACGCAAAATTACTCTCTCAATACCAAATCTAGAGTCAATCACTCACCTGTTATGCATCATCAACAGCTCCAGTTCTTTGACATTGTGTACCACAAACTTTTTGAACCCATTTGGCATGAAATGGCGAGTCTTTTTATCAGAGCCATAACCTATATTAGGCATAAGGGTACAGCTTTCCTTCACACCCTAGAATCGATGCCTTTAGGGCGGCGCCAGTTTTCCTGCAATTGGAGTTACAAAATGCACTTACTAACAACTGTTTCACAACATTATGATATAAAAGAAAATTGTGGGTAAATTCCAAGAATATGTTCTCTAAATGAAGATTACAATAATCTTGCATAAAATAAGAACCTAACAAGGACATAGAAAAGCTCAATCAATACGAAATGTAAGCATGGTTAACGTAACAGAAAGCTCATTGAAGACAGTCAACCGTGTCGCAAGTTCTGTTAACATTTTTTTTCTGCCCTTCACAACGAAATGCCCAGCTACAAAAAATAAGACTGGACATCAGATACCATGGGCAATTTAGTTCAAACAAATGTGGGGAAATAAAGAAAAAATGACTAATGATCAAACTGACTGAGCAAGAAACAGATGTTAATCATAATTTGCAATCTCAGCCGAAAGATGGTGATTTTGTAATGATCAACATTGTAATTCAGAACCAATAAATAATTTGCATCATAGATTGCAGTATAGAGATTGAAAATCAACTAAAAAATCTAAGAAATAAAATCGATATTTGAAAAACAAGCTCTTTTGAGTAATCAAACAAGCTTTTATTAAGTATATATGCAACTGAAATCAGTTGGTAGCGCATGTATAAAATTCATCATCTAATAACAGAACTGGTGGAACAGTAACGTAACACCTCATTGCATACATCCATTTTTCATTTAACAAAAAAGGTTTAAAAATAAACAAATCATTTAACAGAACAAATGCAACGACACAGTAATAAGCACATTTAATTGAAATTCTTCAACTACCATTTTAGAAAAGAAATGTATAGAATATATAATAAAACATAAAATAGGAATATGTAAACTACACCTCTACTTCCTGCACTAGTCTTCTAATTTCCAGAATGCTATAAACTCAGCCAAGATCAAGTGACACGAAAAAGAAAGAAAAAATTATACGGCATTAAACTCAGCCAAATTCAATTTTTCACTACAAAAATATTCGGCATTTGCGACGAAAATCTGCGACGGACATGTTTCCGTCGCAAATTTGCTACGGATCTGTGACGGATTTGCGACGTAACATTTTCCGCAAAAATTCTCGGCGGGAGTAATCCCGCCAACTTTTGCGACGATTATTTGCGACGCACTGATTTTCGTCGCAGATCTGCGACGGATTTGCAATGGATTTGCGACCAATTTCTCAAAATTTCTCTGACTCGTCCTTCCATCGCAAATCCGTCGCAGATCCGTAGCAAATTTGCGACGGAAAACATGTCCGTCGCAGATTTCCGTCGCAAAATTCCGAATATTTTTATAGTGAAATTTGCGACGGCAATAGATGGTAGCAGATCTCCGTTGCAAATTGGTTTTTTTTAGTGTTTTCTCTCTCGCGCCAAGTCTCCGCGCCAACTTTTGCGACGATTATTTGCGACGAAATGATTTTCGTCACAGATCTGCGACGGATTTGCGATCAATTTCTCAAAATTCCTCTGACTTGTCCTTCCGTCGCAAATCTGTCGCAGATCCGTAGCAAATTTGCGACGAAAACATGTCCGTCGCAGATTTTCGTCGCAAATGCCGAATATTTTTGTAGTGATCGAATCTAAAAGATAAGTTGGAAATGACCTTTGACCATGCAGTGATAGTGAATCTTTTGGGTAGAGAGATTGGTTACAAAGTCCTTTAAAGTAGACTCCAATCATTATGGGGTCTTAGCGATATGCAAGTTCTGAACTTGGGTAGGGGATATTTTTGGTGAAATTTGCAAAAGAATCTGATCGTGTACACGCCCTCTATAATGGACCTTGGACTATTATGGATTGTTACTTGCAGGTTCAACCTTGGACCCTGAATTTCAGAATTAGCAAAGCTAAACTAGGTACTATTGTAATATGGATTCAACTACCTGAACTCCACTTTAATACTATTTGTAAGAGGTTATTAGGAAGATTGCTAAGGCTATAGGGAAAGTAATAAAGCTGAATTATAATACTAGTGATCTCCAAAGAGACATGTTTGCATGTATAATCGTAGTTGTTGATTTGACTGCCCCTTTGATCTCTAGAATGGAAATTGAGGGAGAGATTCAAATGGCGGAGTATGAAAACTTATTTGAGATCTATTTTAATTATGGCCAATTTAGACATACTATCTCTACTTGCCTCTGGAAATCACCACAGAGTAATGGAAGTTCCAGTGATGGAGACTGCCCGAGGGAGGGGATTTCTGAAAAAGGGGATGATTTTGGCCCTTGGATAATTGTGGAAAAGAGAGGGTAAAAACCTCGCAAGAATCCCACTAATTCTGAAAAAAGAATCACAGTTAATTCATAAGTCAAAATTTTCTGCTTTAGATAATGACGAGGATGCTAATCTCAGTAAGAAGCAACGAGTTAAATGCTTCGAGTTGTTAAAAGTGAAATATAACACGCTTGCTTTCTCTCTCTCGGACTGGATTCAGTTCCCTCTCCTGGTTAGTGATGCCGTAAGCCCCTGATCTTCAACATGCTAGTAACAATCTCATGCTTCTACCTAATATCTAAATGAGTTTAATTCTTTTTCTCAAAAGAATTGCAATCTGCTGCTGTCTTTAGCACTGCTGTCTGCACACATCAAAATTGTTGTCTGCAATTTTTGAACGATGAATGAGCTGAATGCATATGTTGCTGTCTTGTTGTTGTTGGTGACTCAAGTTTGGTCCTCCTTTTCTTATGCTTTCTATTAGTTTGTACAATCTGGAGCTCTAAGAACATTTGAGTCTTATCTTGTTTGCTTGTATTTCTTATTCTTGTAACATCATTTCCAATTAATAAATCTCTTTTTGCTGACCAAAAAAAAAAAAGAAGCAACGAGTTAGTTATGGCAATAGAGATCTTCTAGATACTTCCAAGAACTTGTGTAAGGAACCTGTCATTTTAAATGAGAATCTAAGGAGTAGGAGTCAAAATACACATGGAAAAAATAGTGGCTTGAGGATCTCCTCCTCACGTGGCATTAATGAAAACATGCACGTGAATAGTAATATGCACAGATTGAGTGTGAAAGCCAACATTAGGGGATTTTATTGATTTTAAATCCAAGCAACTAGATGATGATGCTTTGGTTGAACTTCTATCTTCTATATCAAAGGAAGCCCATAATGTGGTTGGGAGGTCTTCTTAGGTGCATTCCCACAATGGCAAGGAGATGGGTATCCCTATAGCAAAAGATAGTAATGTTCCAAGTTCTCCTTCTACTTTGGTCCAACTGACCGATTGTCCACCAAACCTCCCTCCCCTAGGTTTTAATATAGAAGGTAGGCCAGTGAGCACCCCTATGAGTTGCACTAGTGCTGAATGTGTAGATGCATATAATGAATGTATAGGGGATGTGGAAGAAGCCTTAGATCCTTATATGCAAGAATAAAGGTTCTCCTTCTGTTTTATTCTTATTTACTTTTATTATGTCTATTATCATTTGGAATTATCAAGGAGCCTGTAGCTTCTCTTTTCTTTGTACTTTATTTTTATTGTTACAGAGGCATAAACCACATGTGTTAATCTTACTTGAGCCTCAAATTAGTAAGCCTTTTACACATAGGGTAATTATAAGGATTGGCTATCCTTTTTCTCATAGAGTTGAAGCTTTTGGGTTTTCTAATGGAATATGGGTACTTTGGGATAATTACTAGGATGTGAAAATTTTAGAGAATAATCCACAGCTTGATTTTTTTATATTAAATATCAGAATAATTTTTTGACTCTTTACAGTAGTGTATGGGAATCCTAATCCATCTCTTAGATCAAACTTGTGGTTGCATCTACAAAGATTTAACTCTTCCTTTCTAATGCATGGTTTATTATAGGAGATTTTAATTCCATCCTTAATGCTATTGAAAGATATAAGGTAGACTGGTTTCGATATTTGGAAGAGGAGCACTTTACTAGAACATTTGGATAGAGGGTTGTGTAACATGGTTGGAAGAATGCAATTCCCTAAAGCAGCAGTGAACCATCTTGTTATATTACAATTATATCGTTGCCTTTTACTCTTGCATTTATGTAGCTTCAGTCCTTCTTCTGCAAATCGGCCCTTTAGATTCTTCCAAGCATGGTTAACTTATGAGAATTTTAGTTGCTTTGTTACTAATAATTAGACGTATAATGATAATTTCATGAGCACTCTTGCTTCCTTTAAGTTGAAGAGGTGGAATAATACTAATTTCGAAAATGCATTTAAGAGAAAGAATAAGTTGATAGCTAGATTAGGGGAAATTCAGAAGGCTCTAGAAAGGTGTCATTCTGAATGTCTAACCTTTCTTGAAAGTGAACTCAGGAAGAAAATTAGATGAAAGACTCCTGCAAGAGGAGCTTATACGTTTTCAAAAATTGCAAAGTGATGTAATTGTTTAGGGCAATTCAAATATATCCTTTTTTCATCTTCGAACCAGTCACAGAAGGAAGAGAAATAGGATTGAGTAGCTTTAAGATAGTGTTGATAACTAGGTTGAGGACCAAAATGTTTTGAAAGTGTAGTCCCAAGATGGCAACCAAGAAGGGGGGTGAATTGGTTTTGAAGAATGAAAGCAAATTCAATATTCAAAACTTAAAATTCAATGAATAAAAAATGTAGAAGATATAGAAGAAAGTTAAGTAGAGGATGGATTAATGAACACAAAGATTTATAGTGGTTCGGATTTACCTTGATCCTACATCCACTTCCTTAACAACTTGTTAAGGTTCCACTAGCTTTGAGTTTTTACAAGCTTAACTCTAACTTGGTGATTTCACAAGCTCACACCAAACTTTACAATAATTTGAGATCACGCACCTCACAACCCTTACAAGAGTTTTTTATAGGCTTACTCTCACAACCTAAGTGTTTCCAAGCTCACAATCAAACTTATTATGGTGTTTAATGTTCACATCCAACACTCAATTAATATAAAATATAATTTTGATGCAAAGAAAATAACTATGTTCAAGTAGGCTATTATAATCACAAAAACATATAAAAATGAAGTTACATATGGTATTTATAGCCTTCAAGTCATAAACTAGTTGCTTGAGGAGTGGTCCAACATGTTTGATCCTTGTCTTCCACTAATTTTTTGGCCAGAGCAATTTCATGGTCGGACTAGGTGTAGTGCGGTCCTGTTGGAATATTTAAACTTTTGCTCCCACGGTTGGTCCATGTAGCTTCCACTAATTGAGTGGAGGTCCGACAGTTTTTGACTTGTGAATTTGTTAAACATCCTGTGTAACACCCCTTAACCCGACTATTTCCAGCCGAGCCAAGTGTGCTACAGTATATGCAACATGGTATACAGAACATGCACTAAATAAAATTTTTTTTGTCCTTTTTATTACAAATAATAATAATTTACACATTTCTTTAATTGTTATAATTACATTTTGAAAGTCCTTAACAGTAATGCCAAGCTAAACTTTGCTTTGCTCCTCACTTCGCCTCCTGTTGCGCACTTTGGTGCTCCTTTGTCGCTTCCCATTTGTCAGCTTGGACTCCATAACCTACGAGTTTAGAAAACTAAACTCGCTAAGCATATAGCTTAGTGGATACTTTAACCGTTAAGTAGAAATTAGATGCAAACCACACAATGTTACAGATATGGCACCGGTGATTAGGAATCTAACTATTTTTATCCTAAATCAGCTCAATAGAACTAATTTATAGTTCAAAGTTTTTATTCCGGGCCTTTGGGCCAGACTGCACTTTTTAGGCCACACCGGGTTTTACAACACTGCAAAAATCCCTCGGTGGGCTTTAAAATCTAAATAAAATACAATTGGGATGTGATTTTCAAAAAATGAAAAATGCTATCTTGTTCTTAATTGGTCAAGCTTTCAAGAGCATATTTTTGATAATTTATTTCATTCCAAACGAATATTGTATCTCAATTATTCCTCATTTATTTCTTACCAAATGAACAGTGAATTCTAGCATTTAGTTTCTTTATGTACCTTGTTATCTTATTTCCCCAATAACTTTTGTTCTACTAATCCGAATGTAAAAATTATTATTTTCACTCGAACTAGACTCATATGAGTCCTTATGGTTAAATTTCTAGATTTAAATTTGTTACACATAATTCTTGTTGACTCCTTGAACTCTTCCCTGGCCAATTGGTTACTCAAGTCTGCGCAATGCATACTATTTCATTTATAACTTTACCTACACAACTCGGATTGAGAAGATTCTTATCTTAAATTAAACTAGACACATAAGGCTATATTCAGTAAAAATTTCAGATTAAAACAGACAACACGTGATTTTTGGCACAATTTCTACTTCAGCCCTGCAGTCTGCTAGGGTCTGCCTGCGCATGGTTCGCTCATTCGTGTGTAACTTCTACATTTTAAGTCCAATCGAGATAAATCCAACTCCTATGATTCACAAACATACAAGGGTTCATTTATATCTTCTATCACAACATCTAATTCCTGAGGTAAATGGACCAAAACCTGGACTCAAGGCACAAATCTCAGTCTGTCCGGTTTCACAATTCCAGTGTGCATGAGTTATACTCTTTTATTCATATCTTTTTATCTACAAGTGGAATTTAGGAAATTACAAATTATATGGTTTCCTAACACATAAGGGTACATTTAAGTCTTCTTTCACAGCTTCTAAATGTGTCATTAAGGTCACCTAAACGTAGTCCCAAGTCACAGGTTACTGACTGAGGAATCTCAGTTTTTCAGTTTGTACTCCTGATATCATTTTGATCATAACTTTCATTCCACATATGAAAATGAGTTGGTTCCAAAGCCTATGGTTTACTGACTTAATGGAGAACAATTAAGTCTTCTTTGTAAAGTTCTAGTTCTATCATTTTGCTAGTCTAAATTTCGGTTGAAGTTCCAGAAAAATGCAGGACACATGGCTGGCTGCAACAAAACAACACAACATAGCACTCCCATATTTACCTCCCTTATAACCTCAACCCCAAAATCAATCAATACACAACAAACACTTCTATATCATCATCAATCTCAACCACATAACCACCACAACTCAAGCACATGAACAATTATAGCAGTTACACATCCAAATGCAAAGGCAATAGAGATCACTAATTCAAGAAGGTTAAAGTACCAAACCTTTTTCCCCTTTGCTTTCCTTATCTCATCTTTGATCTTTTTCTTCTTTTTCCTTTAGCTTTTCTTGATTTCCTACAAGAATTCCAGCATACACACTTTAAACATATATCCTATGGTTTGAAAACATAAGCTACCAATTCATTTTTTGCCAATTTTTTCTCAATCTAATCTCCTCTAACCTTAAAACCATTATTTCTTTCATCAAATCCTTCAAATAATTATTTCTTGAATTTTCTCCAAATCTAGCTACATGAACCCTAATTTCAATCTCTTAAATTAACCATTAATCCATGAAATTAAAACTAGAGATAGGTTTCTCTTACCTTATAATCTTGTTTGTCACCAAAATCTTCAACCAAAAGCCTTAAACTTAGGAAAAATCACCTCCTTCTTCCTTCTCTTATGGTTTGGACGAGTTCACCATGTAAGAGAGGGCTTTTATTTTCTTTCCTTAGCTTATTTTGATCCAAATGGCAGCCATAAGTGGTGAAAATATGTTGGTATAGATGTTGACTTCCAATTGGTACACCTTATAGCAAAAATGGCCACTTTTAATTGGTCCACTTGCCTTCTTCTTTTATCTATTTATTTGGCAAGCCATTAGACTTCCTTTTATTCATATTTTGACCCCCTCAACTTTCTTGTGCTGTAATTTTATAGTCTAGGGTGTGAAAATATCAAAATACCCTCCAGCGATTAATTGATTGTAACTTTTAAACCGTGCGTTTTCGGGAAAAATTGAAACCCACGGTTATGACCCGATTAATCCTGAGAATATTCTTCTGGAGTCGGATATGGGCACTATTAAGAACTTCCGACACTTAATTTTTAAGTTTACATAGTTGCCCCTAACTTTTGAGAAATTTTCACTTAGGTCCTTTTGATATCCCTTCCTGACCTTGCTGTCTTTCTTTATTAATATCTTTTTACTCACAACTCCAAATTAAGTAATTATTATTCCCACTGAAACTAGACATCTGGGGCTACATTTTTTCAAAATTTCATTTCAATCCGAGCTATATCTGATTTTTGACGGTCCTTCGAAGTCAAGCCTACTATGCTGTCCTGAGGCAGCTTGCACATTGTCTACTAAATCCATCATATCTTATTCTGTACAACTCCAAATTGAGTAATTTCAAGTTATAAATCTAGATAAGACACAAATAAACAATTAAGTCTTCTTTGATACTCTCTAATTCTGTCATTAACTTGGATGAAATTCGAGCTCAAGTTATAGGTCATATTCTAAACTCCTTTGTTCTAAGCCTAAATCATATCCTCTATGTCTGTTTCTTACCAATCTGGGATTCGGGATGTTACATCCTGATCAAACTACATCATGGTCTGGTCGGAATAATGGTGGTTCGGCAAAAAACTGAGCATGCTTATGGTCAAAAACTCTACTGGATGATTTTAGGAAAAACTAACTTGATAGTTTGGTCGGTATATCATGCGGCCCGGTTAGATTTCTTGTGGTATGGTGAGATTTTGAGCATGCTTTCAACTGTGAATATCTCTGTGTATTTTGCAAATTTTTCATCCAATAGTTTGGTCATACTATCTAGTGGTCTGGTCGAAATGTTCAAGGTACGGTGAGATTTTGAGCGTACCTTTGACCGTGAAACCTACTGAGTAAATTTTCTCAACTTGGCATTAGAGATCATGTTGGGATTTGGTGTGGTCTGATAAGACGTTTGAGATTTTCTATAAAAAAATAAGTTTCTACAAAATATAACTTGATATAAATATTAGATTAATTCAATTTGATTGCCTAAGATCAAAAATAGATTAATTGGGC
Organism: Garcia nutans; assembly: GCA_947685225.1. Classification (NCBI taxonomy): domain Eukaryota; kingdom Viridiplantae; phylum Streptophyta; class Magnoliopsida; order Malpighiales; family Euphorbiaceae; genus Garcia; species Garcia nutans. Next base: position 28,739,248 of record CANTUV010000044.1, read on the forward strand.
CAACAATCTCTCCCTTTTTTTAACTTTGGCAATAAATTGAATTTCAAGTATTTTTTAAAATATAAAAATGTGTCAAATGCAATCTTACTTAATCTTACTCCCCCTCAAAATGTGCCTTCCTAAGATTTGAGTTAAGGCAATTTAAAATTCATATTTAAAGTTCATTATTCTTAGGTTAATTCATATTTAAAATTCATATTTAAAGTTCATTATTCTTAAGTTAATTCAATTCAATCTTTCTCTCCCCCCTTTGACAAAGGCAAAAACATATGAAATGGATTCATATTAATTTAAACATAACAATTAATTTAAACATACGAATCAATCATACTTAGCAATTAAAACAAGAACTTTCATTTATTGAAGGAAAGAAATACAATTAATGAAAAAGAAAAATCTTAAATGTCATTATCACTTTCTTTATCTTTTCCTTCTTCTTCATCTCCCTCTTCTTCTTCATCACCTTCCTCTTCTCCTTGCTCTTCCTCCCTTGGTTGTGAGGCAACATCTTCACCTTCTTTCTCTTGAGGGTAGGAGCCATGTATGGAGGTCGATAGGCTTGGTTCATCCTAAAATTATTTTGCCAATCCCAAAGCTTCTTAGATGGTTTAGATGTCAAGATGGAGATGGGAGATATCACTAGTAATCTTATCAATTCTTGAGCTTTGTGAGCTCATTTGCCCATGGATATCTTGAAGAAGTTGAAGGATGGAGGATTGAGGTCTTGGAGTAGTTGGTCTTGGAAATACCAATTGAAAGGTTTCTTCACTTTCTTCAATAATCCTTGGTCTCTTTCTTTGTTGTTTCCTAGCACCTAGTGTTCCCAAAAGATAAATATAGTGCCCATTATCCTCTCGAATACACTTGACATATTTTAGGTAGCCTATGTTTATGGACTTTTTGGTGGGATCCAAGGGATTGGTGAGAGTTGCTTTGTTTGTTGGTGTAAGAGCACCAACATACTTAGCAATTTGAGTTACTTGTGAAGATAGAAGAATAAGCTTAGTTTTTATTCTCCTAAGGTGTAGGAAGTATCAATTAAGAATTTTTAAGTTTGGATTGGTTGGTTTCTAAGCATGCAATAAAGAAAGAGTAAATCCTTTTGGGTTACTTTCTCATTGTTCTCCCGTCTAGCACTAATAGAATATGTGATAATCCTATGCAACATCCAATAGGTAAGGGTCCTAAGGTGTTTGGCATTGGATAGCTTGTGGAGATTGGTTTCTATGGAAATCTCTTTGATAATATCATACCTTTTTCTTTCTTTCTCATCTCTAAACCTTACTTTGTGGCTTCTCCTTGGAGGTTCTTCTTGATGAGTTGGGGCAGCAATTCCCTTCCCTTTTTCAGTTCTTGAAGCCTTCTTCTTGTGTTCTTTAGGAGCCATCAAGTATATCAAGAGAAATGATGAAGAGAGAGTTTGAATTTTGGAGAATTTGTGTACTTTGTGAGTTTAGATGCTTAGTGTTTGATAACAAAGATGTAAATACTGATATTGGGGGTTATTTATAGTGTTTAAGGTGGGAATTAGCCGTTTATGGCTGTTAGAAATAAGATATGCATGTTTTGATTGAGTTCTAACAGCTAGAAAATTTTGAATTCAGAGTGAGGATACGGTCGGACTTTAATGAGTCCGATTGTGATATTTAAAAAATTTAAAAAATCTGGTCGGACTATGTGAAGTCCGAACAAGAATCGTGTTTTAGGCACAAAGGTCACAAAAAATTTGAAAAATTTTGGTCTTACCTTGAAAGGTATGGTCGTACTTTTAAGAAAAAATTTAAAAACAAGAATTTTCAAAAAGTGCGGCCGGACTTAGGTTAGCTCCGATTGGAAAATCTTTAAAAATGTAGAAATTTTGAGAAATCAAGTGCTTTTCATTTAAGTTATGAAGATTTGATCAAAAATAGATATCAAGATAAGGATTTTATAAAATCATACTTGATTTTTAGTTCATGAAATTGTGCTTCCATCCAACATTCCCAAATGTTGTTTTATGAAATTCATTCTCTCTTCATTCAAGGGTTTAGTGAAAATATCAGCAAGATAGTTTTGTGTATCAATAAATTATAAGATAAAGTTTTAGTTTTGGACATTATCCCTAAGGAAATGGTGCCTAATGTCTGCATGTTTTGACCTAGGATGTTGAATTGGATTTTTGAAAAGATTTATGGCACTAGTGTTATCACACTTAATGAGAATATGATCAAAAGATTTTCCATAATTAAACAATTGTTGTTTCATCCAAAGGAGTTGAGTACAACAAAAATATGCAGCAACATATTCGGCTTCGGCGGTAGATAAAGCAACCGATACTTATTTCTTGCTAAACCAAGAAATTAGACATTCACCAAGAAAATGACAAGCCCCGGTTGTGCTTTTTCTATCTAAGAGACTACCGGCATAGTCTGCATCTGAAAAATCTAAAATATTAAATGATGTTTTTCTAGGATACCAAAGTCTGAATACAATGTGCCATTCAAGTATTTCAAAATTCTTTTAGTTGCATTCAAATGTAATTCTTTAGGGCATGATTGAAATCTTGCACATAAGCATACACTATACATAATATTGGGTCTAGAAGCAGTTAAGTAAAGTAGGGATCTGATAATACATCGATATTTTTTCTCATCTACTACTATGCCATTTTCATCTTTGTCCAATTTCAAGGATGTACTCATGGGAGTCTTGCTAGCCTTGCAACCATCCATTCCAAATTTCTTAATGAGTTCCTTTGTGTATTTGGATTGGTTGATGAAGATCCCATATTTGCATTGCTTGATTTGTAATCCAAGGAAGAATCTAAGTTCACTCATCATGCTCATTTCAAATTTTCTAGTCATACAAGAAGCAAATTCCTTTCATAAAGATTCATTAGTAGCCCCAAATATTATATCATCAATATAAATTTGTACAATCAAGATGCTATGCTTATTCTTTTTAACATATTCTTTTTAACAAAGAGAGTTGTGTCCATTTTGCCTTTTGAAAAATCATTTTCAAGCAAATATGTTCTAAGTCTATCAAATCATGCTCTTGGTGCTTGTTTCAATCCATATAAAGCTTTAGTAAGTTTGAAAATATGATTTTGGAATTTATAGTTTTCAAATCTCGAAGGCTGTTCAACATAAACTTCCTCATTTATAAATCCATTTAGAAATGCAGTTTTAACATCCATTTGAAAGAGTTTAAAATTTATATGACATGCAAAAGCAAGTAGAATTCTAATAGCTTCTAATCTAGCTACAGGAGCAAATGTCTCATCATAGTCAATGCCTTCCTCTTGGTTATAGCCTTTAGCTATCAATCGAGCCTTATTCCTAGTAATGAGACCATTTTCATCAAGCTTATTCCTATAAACCCATTTGCATCCTATAATTGGATGATCTTTAGGTCTAGAAATAAGTTTCCATACATTATTTCTTTTAAATTGATTAAGTTCATCTTGTATTGCAATTACCCAACAATCATCATTAAGAGCCTCCTCAATAGTCCTTGGCTCAATTTGAGAAACAAAAGCAAAATTAGAATCTAAATGTTTAATTTTGGATCTAGCTTTGATGTTTCACCAATGATGAGCTTTTTTGGATGATCCTTTTTGTATTGCCAATCCTTGGATAGTTCTTGAGTCTCTTCCTCTAGTTCATCTGATTGTTCCTTGGAACATCAATTGTTTCTTGAGGTTCAAGAGTACCTACAAAATCATCAAGAGTACTACCTTTCCTTTGATCAAGTTTAGAGGATTCATAAAAAATAACATGTATTGATTCTTCAACCATTAGTGTTTTCTTATTAAATACCCTATATGCTTTGCTAGATGATGAGTATCCTAAAAATATGCCTTCATCCGATTTGGATGAGAATTTTTCAAGATTATCCTTGGTGTTCAATATAAAGCATTTGCATCCCAATACTCTAAGATATAAAATTTTGGGTATTCTTCCATTCTATAGCTCATAAGAAGTTTTATTTATCAAAGGCGTTTTATAAACATGATTTGCAATGTAACAAACGGTATTAACGGCTTTCGCCCAAAAATAAGATGGTAATTCATATTCATTGAGCATTGTTCTAGCCATTTCAACCAAGGTTCTATTTTTTTCTTTCAACCACACCATTTTGTTATGGTATTCTAGGAGCCGAAAAATTATGTGATATAACAAATTCATTACAAAAGTTTTCAAAATTTTTATTTTCAAATTCTTTACCATGATCACTTCTAATAGATGTGATCACATAGCCTTTTTTTATTTTGAACTCTTTTTATAAATATTTTAAAATGATTAAAAGCTTCATTCTTTTGAGCTAAAAAATTAACCCATGTAAATCTAGAGTAATCATCAATAAGAACAAATGCATATAACTTTCCACCTAGGCTAGTAACTCTATTTGGTCCAAACAAATCTAAATAAATAAGTTCTAAAGGTCTAGAAGTACTTACAACATTTTTAGATTTAAATGAACTTTTATGTTGCTTACCAAGTTGACAAGGTTCACATGTTCTATCTTTGTCAAATTTTATTTTAGGGAGACCATCAACCAGTTCTTCATTACTAATACATTTTAAATTATCCATATTAGCATGTCGTAGCCTTCTATGCCATAACCAAGCATCATTATTAATGGAAATCAAACATTCAAATGCATCATTGGAATGTATGTCAATTTTATGTGTTGCTAATTCTAGCTCTTTTGAATGCAATTTCACCATTTGAATTAGTAACCTTGCATCCTATGGAGTTAAAATTTACATCATATCCTTTATCACACAATTGACTAACACTAAGCAAATTATGCTTCAATCCATCAACAAGCCATACATTTTCAATTAAATTTTTACCAAGTATGCTAATGGAACCACTACCAATGGTTTTACCTTTAGCATTGTTTCCATAGGTAACACTTCCTCCAAGCTTGTAAGTAAGACTTGTAAAAAGCTTTGCATTCCCCATCTTATGCCTTGAGCATCCACTATCCATAAGCCATGTGCTTTCATTGATAGTAGATTTTAGACATACCTACAAGAATATTCACCTTCTTTTAGGTACCCAACTGAACTTGGATCCTTGGGGGTTAGTAGTAGAAGGATCCTCTAACTTGAGATGACCCATTCTAATATAGCAAAAAGTGCGTTTATGTCCAAATTTCATGCAATATATGCATTAAAACAATGTTCTATATTTATGCACTTTCCTATTGACATTTAATATGCTATGCATACAAATGCAAGTGTGTGATTGCTTTTGTTCATCTTTATGCCTATGTGTATGTCTAGTCTATATGAATGCATGATTTGCTCTTGGAATTTTGGTTCTATTGCCTAGTGAGCCTTGAGTAGTCTTTTTGGGACTTTTAGGCTTGGTGTGTCCATTTTTGACCTTTACAACTTCAACACTAGAAGTTTGAGTTATAGAAGCTTTTACAAATGTTGGTGTGCTACATGTAGTGTTGGTTGAGCCATTGAATCCTAATCCATATTTCAAAAAGGGTGATCTTTGATTATCAATTAATGTGTCTAAAACTTCTTTTCCTTTATGAAATTTTAAAATTTACTCTTTTAGTTCTTTTAGTTTATGCTTCAAAATTTCATTTTCTTTGATTGCATTTTCTAAGCCATGTGAATTTGTATTTAATTCATCTATAGATTTCAACAAGTGTTCATTTGAGGTCTTTAATTCTAGTGTAGAATTTTTTAAGCAAACAAAGTCTTTTCTAACATAAAACATTTCTCCTTATAGAATTTCATCTTAGAAAAATACTTTTCTACTCTAAAGTTCATATGCTCAATCATGTCACTATCATCTAAAGCATCAATATCATTTTCATCATATGCAATTAAATTCAAGGATTGAGTACCTACCTCATTGGATTCATCCACAATAGCCATGCGACATAGATTTGCAATTCCTTCTTCCTCTTCTTCTTCTTCTTCACTTAAGGAAGAGTCATCCCATGTAGCTTTGAGAGAATTCTTCTTTTTTTGTCCCATTTCTTCTTGTTTTTCAACTTAAAGCAATTCGATTTGACATGAACGGATCTTCCACATTCATAACATTTCACTTCATTCTTTTTATCTTTATATTTAAAAGAGGATTTAGAGAGTGTACCATTGTTAGCTTGCAATATTCTCTTTCTTTTCCAATCATTCATCCTTTTTTGAAAATAATGCCATTTCTTCTTCATCATCACTATCTTCATTGCTTGAGCTCTCAACTTCTTTAATTGCTTTGAGAGCTATTGGTTTCCTCTTTTCTTTTTCACCTTGTTCTTCTTCTCTTTCGGTGTGCAACTCAAAGGTGAGTAGTTTTCTGACAGGTTTATCGGTTCTCAAAGAGCTAAGATCATGTGCTTCTTCAATTGAAGAAACTTTGGATTCAAAGTTCTTCAAAGCTTTAAGTGCTCTCAAGATTTTGCTATTGACTTCATCTTTATCATATACCTTGCCATATTTCTTTAATTCGTTTACGATGGCAAGTGATTCGTCATGTCGATAACATTTTTGTTGGGCTTCATCTTAAATAGCCCATACTTATGTATGTGCATTTGCTTCTTGGTGAGCCTCACTTGGATAGTACCCTCATGATAGTTCTCAAGGGTTTTCCAAATGCAATAAGCACAAGTGAGATATTGGACTCTCCCACCTTCTTCTTCTCTTGGGATAGAATTCATCAAGATGGAGGCCGCCCTATGATTTTTGAATCGATCCTTTGTATCCATACTTGACCATTGTGGTTTAGGAAAAAGAACTTAGACACCATCAACTGCATAAGTTGGAGGTTTCTACTCATTTTCAATATAATCCCAAAGCTCAATTTCTTCACTATTTAGGAACAAGAACATTTTGTGTTTCCAATAGGAATAATCTATTTCATCAAAGTAGGGCCTAAGGATAGAGTTGAGAATTCTATGAGAGTTTGAGGTGGATGAAGAAGTTACCATTATGGATCAAATTTCACAATTAAGTTTAAGAAATTTTCCAAAGCTCCGATCCCAATTGTTGTCCCAAGATGGCAACCAAGAGGAGGGGTGAATTAATTGGTTTGAAGAATGATGGCAAATTCAAAATTCAAAACTCAAAATTCAATGAACAAGAAATGTAAAAGATATAGAAGAAAGTTAAGTAGAGGATGGAGTAATGAACACAAAGATTTATAGTGGTTTGGATTTACCTTAATCCTACATCTACTTCCTTAACAACTTGTTAAAGTTCCACTAGCTTTGAGTTTTTACAAGCTTAACTCTAAGTTGGTGTTTTCACAAGCTCACACCAAACTTTACACTGGTTTGAGATCACACACCTCACAACCCTTACAAGAGTTTTTCCCAGGTTTACTCTCACAACCTAAGTGTTTCAAGCTCACACTCAAGCTTAGTATGGTGTTTAATGCTCACACCCAACACTCAATCAATACAAAGTATAATTTTGATGCAAAGAAAGTAACTATGTTCAAGTAGGCTATTACAATCACAACATATAAAAATGAAGTTATATATGGTATTTATAGCCTTTAAGTCATAAAATAGCCGTTTGAGGAGTGGTCTAACATGTTTGATCCTTGTCTTCCACTAATTCTTTGGCCAGAGCAATTTCATGGTCGGACTAGGTACAATCCAGTTGGTATTCAATGATCCTGGTCATGAAACCCTATGGTCCGGTTGGAATATTTGAACTTTTGCTTAATGCACTTTCAGCGGTTGGTCCATGTGGCTTCCACTAATTGAGTAGAGGTCCAATGACTTCTGACTTGTGAATTTTTTAAACATCTTGATTAGACTACATCATGTTCTAGTCAGAATAATGGTGGTCCGACCAAAAACTGAGCATGCTTATGGTCGGGAACTCTACTGGATGATTTTAGAAAAAACTACCTTGATAGTCCGGTCGATATAATATACGGTCCGGTCAGACTTCTCATGGTACGGTGAGATTTTGAGCTTACTTTTGACAACGGATCTATGCTATCGCACTGTTACCGTAAGTGCACGGGTCGCTCAAGTAATAACACAGTGAGTAAGATATCATTCCACTGGGAACAAGGTCAAATATTAGTTCAAATTTTAACTATTATTTAGTGAATCAATAGTTTGTGTGATGATTAAAATAAAAGACAAATTACTCAATAAACTAAAGTGAAGAAAAATTGAATATTGTGCAACAAAAGTTGGTGATGAAAATACTATCTAGATATTGAATCCCCCTAGCCATGAAAAGTATTTATGAATATCAATTCAATTAAATCAATTAATAGAGCTGAATTGGCATTCCCCTAAATTAGATTAAAACCTCTCTCAAGTGAATTAATCCCTAATCACTAAGTAGAATGCTAGGAATGTCTTCTCTAGCATAATTAAATAGATCTTGCAATAAGAACAAGGAACTTTAAACCAAAGGGTCTTATAAGTCTATCTCTATCACTCCAATCAACCCTCAATCCTAATGAGCATTCTATTCATATCAAGCTTTCTCAAGTCAAGAATATGAAAATTGCAACCAATCAATAAGCATAATATTATTAATTGGAAATAAGAAATTAAGAATCAAAAGGATAAAACAACTCAATCAAATGATTTAACTTAATAAGAACTATTCAATCCATACAATAAAGCTTGGGTTCATCAATATCTAGATAGATAAAATGTTTAGCTCATGTTCATAACCAGAAAACCAAAATAGAGGAAATAAGTAAAAGAATTCAAACAATCCATAATGAACGTTTTGTGTTTCTTTACTTCAATCCTTGGATCTTGGATTAAATCTCACATGAATTGGGTCTTCACCTTCACTCTTGGCTGCCAAAAACTCTCTTTTTCTTGGGAGGTCGGCTTTAAAAAATAAAAACCATCCTCTAATTCACTCTTTAGCTAGGATTTTATAGCCCAGATATTTTTGCCTGACACTCCCATAGACATGCCGTTGTTTCGAACTTTAATGACATGGGCAGTACACGCCCATGTCCTTGGGTGTGTTGTTGCTACTACAATGTTGAGCTAGGGACACAGTCAGGGACACACCCATGTCATTGGGCGTGTTACAGCTTCTATAAGTCAGGAGCAATGGCACTTTCAATGACATGCCCATGTCTCTGGGCGTGTCGAAGCTTTTGTAAAGTAGTTGAATGACACGGCCATGGCGTGTCCCTTGAAGAATCTGCCCAAAATAGCTTCTTCCCTTATCTTTCATCCGTGATTCCGGCCTAAATAACCTTAAGGTCCCAATGTGTCAAAAGTTCCTGGAATCAACCCTAATAAACAATTGAACAAACAAATTAAACTCAATTTGACAATAAATATATTAAGAAATAGGGACAAAAATATCATCAATTATACACTTATCAAATTTCCCCATACTTGAGTTTTGCTTGTCCTCAAGCAAACCAAATCACTATAATAGGTAGAAATGAAAGACCCCTCTAAATCCAAAGAAAACAAAAGTTTTTACAATGCTTGAATTAGAAAACCCAACATTCTCAACCAAAAACTAAATCTCAAACATGGTAGCTGAATTAAGAAGTTTTAAACAAAAATCTAACAGATCTAAAATTTAAAAGTTCAAAGTTAAAAGATTGAGCATAAAATTCCAAGAACTCAAAAGTCATGAACGAAGTAAGGAAGTAAGTTTTCTCTTAAGTTCTTTCACCCCTTCATAAAATACATTGTGTGAAACATTAATGTTTTTTCAAAAGGAGCCCGACTTGTTTGAACTAATACTAACTTTTTGATGCAAAATAAATATTTGTGATGCTGATCCCCGGTTACTCAGTTAGAATCATCATTCAAATGGCTTACTAGCACTATTCATTATTCCAACTCATTTATTTTAATTCAAGAGTTAAAATCAGCAGAACAGGGATAAATTTTTAAAACTCCTGAAAAATTGGTTTAATTAATTAATTTATTTTATTTATAGCAAAGTGGTCAAGAACTTAAGATAATAAACATATCATACTAAGTTCGACTCAAGTATCTAAAGAATTGGGATATGCTAAAAAATGTAACTAAGGTTTTAAACTTCAGATGTGCAACTCTCATCAATAAACTACCTAATTCAAACTATCACATTTAGTCTTTAGTAATCAATTAAGAAAACTGAGTCAAGCTCAACAATAGATTGTCATTCGTTAAATCAATCATTATTTTAATGAAAAGAGGAACCATTTCACTTCATATTATAATAGCAATATAGTTTACTTGAATTCAAAAATAAAATCAAAGAAACTAATTGAGACAAATGCAATCAATGGCAAAAAATGAAAATAAAAGCTCAATTTATAAAATATGTCCCTCCCCCACACTTAAGACTCACATTGTCCCCAATGTGTGTAAAATAATAAAAATAACAAAAGAGAGAAAACTGCCCTGACATGTCCTGAATTGACATATATGAATAGGGTTCCAAAAGTATTGTGATGTCGAAGGAGCCACAGGACAAAAAAAATTGACATAAAGAATGGTGAAGGTTCAAAGACATATATAAAAATAAGAATAATAATAAAAAAAATAAAAATATTAAAATATTAAAAATGAAACGTACAGGAATTCATAAGAAAATAAAAATGAAAATAAAAGAAAATAAAATAAATAAACAAAATGAACTAGTCGTTCATGGGCTCGGCACTGGAATCGTCACTAGCTCCAGTATTATCACTGCTGGCACTAGCATCATCGCTATCATCATCGTCAAAGACGTCAACATGGGGCACTAAAGGCTGGTGAGGTGGTGGCGGTGGCTACGAAGGGCTAAATCCCTGATGCCTCCAAAACTCAAGCATAGATTGCTCGAGCCATTGCCTCCTCAGTATCTCATGATCCAGTTGCGCTTGGAAGGATGAGTAGTGTTGCTCTATGGAACGCTGGATCTGATCCTGCTGAGTCAATAACTTATTCTGGTTCAGCTTGATGTTTTTGGTCTTTCCTTCTATCCTGCATATCTGGCGCCCAAACTTCGTTGGTTTTCAGTCATCATCCCACTCAATATTCATAGAATGACGCCAGTCTCTGAAAGTAGGGGCTGGAATAAAAGACGGGCCAGTTAATGAAGAAGGTCTGGTAGTGGTGGACAGGCCATGGATGTCTGTCGATGGAGGTGGAGTTATGTCGAAAGTAGGAGCAGGAGAAACTTGCTCAAAATCCATGGGTGGAACTGGCTTGAAATCCATGGGTGGCACCTGCAGTTCCACCACCTTTTCCCGGTTCAACTATTTCAAAGTATCCATGCCCAACAGTTTGGGGAACCCATCCAAAGTCATCGGGAGGCATCAATCCAACACTCCCAAGCTGCGAGCGAGTCTCGTAATATACATGCCACCGTGCAAGTTACCCGGTGCCCTTTTCTTGGACTGCTCATAGAAAAAATGCGTTATAGTATGAGCTACATTGCACCGGATCTTATAGACCATGCAGTTCAAGAAGAACAGCTCCCTCAAGCCAACAACTCTCGTACTGCTAAGCCGAGCTACGATGATGTGAACCAATAGATTATGCACTACTCTATAAGGGAAGGACTCAAAATTTGATGCCTTGGATACCTTCGGCTGATACTTGGCGGCATTCGGTGCAAACATGCTCCAAACCCTGGAAGGAATGACATCATACTCCACAAAGTCCACCTCGAAGTTAAGATACTCTACGGTCTGTACCTCCTCCGCAGTAAATAAACCCAAAGGTATGCCAAGTTTGTTGATGCTCATGTGAAATCGCTGGCCGCCCAACCAAAATTTCATCGTCGGCTCGATGATGGAGATCTTGTTTTTATCAAATTGAAAAGTGCAGAATAACTCCAGGGTTAACTCTCTATAGGAAGGCTCATTGATGGAGAAGAGTTGTTCCCATCCCGGCTAGTTGATCAATTCTCGGACCTCAGTCATTATGTTGGCTCGCTCCATGGCACCCCAATCCAAAACCCTAGGCGGCGACCAGTACTTGTTCCCTAACAGTTTAAATCATCTTCGCTCCTTTGTAGTTGAGAATCGAAGGCATTTGTGGCCGACCATGAATTTCGAGATGGGATTGGTAGTAGGTCGGCCTGAGCTACCTTCGCCTCTAGCTCGTTTAGTTGGTAATTTATATGGTATTTGTTTGCGAGGACCCATGATCTGCAAAACACACAAGAATAGCCTCAGAACAAAGTACACCAAATAATCCAAAAAGAGCGACATAATATACCAACCCAACGAAACCAACAATAGTAAGGCATTATCAAACAATAACAGCAATGACACTAAACCAACGAGAGAATAATGAGTCAATTCTCAACAAGGGCAACCCCCCATTCATGCAATAATCAATTACCAAGCATCACCCCAATTCAATATCGCCATAGCCCAACGCAATAAAACATAGGATGTCGACTCATTATACATAAACAATCAAAAACAGTGTGTCAATATACGCAACTCGATTCTAACCATAGAGTCAAAAACATAATGAGTAAATCACAAAATATCCACAAAACTCAAATAAAAATTGAAAGCCTATAGTAAAAAGAATTCAAAATCCCTAGAAACTAGCTATGACAAATAAACAAATCAATAATAAAGTAGAATAGGGTGTCTAGAATCCAACTAAACAAAAATAAAGCCAATAATCAACAGATCTTAAAGATTCTCCAAACAACTCACAAGAATCTCCAAACAAATCATAAGAAATCGCAAATAACAAAATAACATTTCAAAAGTTAAGAGTGTGTACCTTAATAGCGTGAAAAAAAGAGAGTTAAAAGCGAGGGAAAATGGATGAAATCCTCTCCAAATCACGAAATGAGAGTCGAAATCTTCTCTAGGATGAATGGGTATATGATTTTGAGTGTGAAAGTGTGAAAAAATTGAGAGAAAATCTAAAAAAGAGGGGAAGAGGAGAGAGAAAAATATGTTCGATTCAAAATTGACACAACTTAAAAACTGATGGACATGCCCATTGACACGATCGTGTCTATGGCGTGTCATAACTACTATTTCTGAACAAAACGACATGCTCACTAACACGGGCGTGTCAGTGGGCATGTTGTAGCTACTGTGAATCTCAAATTTAACCAAGATGACACGACCAATGACACGAGCATGTCAGTGGGCATGTTGTAGCTACTGTGGTGTCATCTAAATGACACATCCAGTGACATAGGTGTGTCACTAGTCGTGTCCTAGCTACTGTCTCTTAAAATTAATGACACGCCCACTCACATGGGCGTGTCCCTAAATAGGCTCAAGTTACCCCTCAAAAAAAAATTTCCTCTACAAATTGAAATGAATTCAAGGCAAACACACCACCAACCAATGATAGAAGAATAAAAATAAATAAAATAATAGAATAAACTCAAAACTTGAAAAATTAAAGAAACAGATATCAAAATAAATAAAATAGTGGATTGCCTCCCACACAACACTTCTTTAACGTCGTATTAGTTGGATGTTTGGGATTGGTTCATCTTTAGTCTTGGAGGTATAAAACCTCCTTCGACTCACTCAAGTCCCCCCTAGATACAGTTTAAGCCTTTGCCCATTAACCTTAAAAGTCCCTTTGTCTGGGTGATTAATTTCAATTGTCCCATAAGGAAAAATCTCTTTGACTGTAAATGGACCAGACCATCTTGATTTTAACTTACCTGGAAAAAGTCGAAGCTTGGAATTGTACAATAATACCTGATTGCCAACTTGAAACTGATAAGAGCATTTTTGTACTTGTTTTTAGTATGATTTTTATGTGTTTTTAATTAATGTTTCATTTGATTTTTGTTTTAAATTTGTTTTAAGTGTTTGTTTTAGGTTAAAGTGCAAAAACTCCCTTGGATGATCAAAACAATGAAGGAAGAGCATGAATCAAGCAAGACATGGCCAAGCCAAAGCAAGCTTGGCCATGTCCCTCAAAAGAATTCCAAGACAGTAGCTGACATGCCTAAGAGACACGGCCAAGCCACTGGCCGTGTCTCACCTGAAGAGCAAAACCAAGAAACCAAAGAAATGAAGGCAGAAGCTGACACCATCACATGACATAGCCAAGCAACTGGCTGTGTCACATGACACGGCCAGGAGCTTGGTCGTGTCACCCTTGGAAACAAAGAAAACAAATTGACAAAGCTAGAAGCAGAAGGTGACACACCCACATGACACGGCCAAGACACTGCCAGGAGCTTGGCCGTGTCACCTAGAAAAAAAGAATGAAAGAAATGGTAGAAGGAGATATGGCCAACAAGCTTGCCCGTGTCCCAATCAAAGTGAGAGACACGGCCAGCAAGCTTGGCCGTGTCACCTAGGGCAACCTTGAATAATTGAATTTTTTTGCAGACAAGTGGGGAACAAAGACTAGCTTTTGCCAAAAGTAATATTAAACAAAAGAAAAGCTTGCCTAATTTGAGGAAAAGAAAGATAAAACAAAGGGAATGTGGGAGACAAGGGAGAGTGGTGTGAGTTGGAAGATATGGGCTGTGAGCTGGAAGGTATGGGCTGTGAGCTTTGAAGGGAGTTAAAAGGAGAAGAAAATGAAGAGGAGAGGAGACGTGGAACAAGGGAGAAGGAGCCAACTACTTAAGCAAAGAGGAGAGTCTTGAGCTAATTTTGAAGAAGGAGATACATCCTATACAAGACCTAAACCAAGAATCAAGGATTGAAGTGAAGAAATACAAATTATTCACCATGGATTGTTTGGTTTCTTTTACTCATTTCTCTTATTCTGTTTTTCTGGTTTTGAACATGAACTAATTCATTTTCTATCTAGATATTGATGAACCCTACCTTATTTGTATGGATTGAATAATCTCATTTAATTGAATCATTTGATTAAGTTGTTTTATTCTTATGATGCTTAATGATTTATTTCCAATTGATAATAGCATGCTTATTGATTGGTTGCAATTTTCATATTATTGACTTGAGAAAGCTTGATATGAATTGAATACTCATAAGGGTTGAGGATTGATTGGAGTGCTAGAGATAGACTTACAAGATCCTTTGGTTTATAGTTCCTTGTTCTTAATGCAAGATCTATTTAATTATGTTTGAGAAGAGATTTCGGCACTCTACTTAGTGATTAGGGATTAATTCACTCGAGAGAGGTTTTAGTCTAAGTTAGAGGAATGCCAATTCAACTCTATTATGTGATTTAATTGAATTGATTTTCATAAATATAATTGTGGCTAGGGGGATTCAATATCTGGATAGTATTATTATCATCAATCCTTTTTGCACAACATTTAATTTCCCTTTACTTTCGGTTATTAAATTAGTTGTTTTTACTTACAAAACATCACAAAACTATTGATTTGCTAAACAACGGTTAAGATTTGCACTAGTACTTGACCTTGTCCTCAGTGGAACGATAACTCACTCACTACTTTATTACTTGGGCGACCCGTGCACTTGCGGTATTGCTATAGCATTAGGCTTGCACGAACCAGAAACTCTTTCTATTCCTTAATGTGAGCATCATGCCATCTCTTAGTCTGCTCCTTATACATCCTTGCATTGTCATAAGCTTGTAATCTCCATTCATCTAGCTTATTGATCTGCAATTTCCTCCTGTCACCGGCACTAGTTAGATCAAGGTTAATCTATTTTATAGCCCAATAAGCATTATGTTCAATCTCCACAGGTAAGTGACAAGTCTTTCCATATACTAGCCTAAATGGCGTAGTATCCAATGGAATTTTGAATGCACTCCTAAAGGCCCATAGAGCATTGTCTAATTTCTCAGACCAATCCTTTCGGGATCGCTCTATAATTTTTTTCAAGGATCCTTTTTATTTCTCTATTCATGTTCTCAACTTGGCCACTAGTTTTGGGATGGTAAGGAGTAGAGAATCTATGTGTAACACCTAGCCTTTTGAAAACTTTCTCAAGCTGAGTGTTACAAAAGTGAGTACCCCTATCACATATGATCGCTTTTGGTGTACCAAATCTTGAAAACAACTTTTTCAAAAACCTCATCACTACCCTGGTATCATTTGTTGCTAAAGCTTGTGCTTCAGGCCATTTGGAAACATAGTCTATAGCTACAAGAATATATTTGTTACCAAAAGAACTAGGAAATGATCCCATAAAATTTATCCCCCATACATCAAAGACTTCGCACACTAGAATTCCATTTTGGGGCATCTCATCACGAGAGGAGATGTTTTCAGTTCTCTAACAACGATCACAATATTTCACAAAATCATAGCTATCCCTAAACAGTGTGAACCAATAAAATCTTGATTCTAGCACTTTTTGAGTAGTCCTATTGGCTCCCATATGACCACCAGCTGGTCCAGCATGACAATGATGAAGAATATTCAATGTTTTGGGCCATGCCACACAATGCCGAATCATGTGGTCCTTACATAACCTAAATAAGAAAGGATCCTCCTAGAAGTAATATTTCAAGTCAGAAAAGAATTTCTTCTTCTCTTGATACATCATATCTTTAGGGAGTTCCCTAACAGCCAAGTAATTAGCAAAATCCGTAAACCAAGGTACATCAAAAGTTGAAACACTTACCATAGCGTAAAGCTGCTCATCAGGAAAATAATCATCAATTTTTCTTTCTTCGAACGTCTCCAATGTTGGGTTCTCTAAGCGCGAAAGGTGATCTGCTGCTAGATTTTCAGCTCCCTTTTTATCTTGAATCTTCAAGTCAAATTCCTGCAATAACAAAACCCAACGAATTAGCCTAGGCTTTGCATCTATTTTGGCAAATAAATACCTCAAAGCTGAGTGGTCCATATACATAATCACTTTGGATAAGATCAGATATGATCTAGACTTGTCAAAAGCAAAAACCACAGCTAGAAGTTCTTTCTCTATAGTTGTGTAATTGGCCTGGGTTGCGTTCAGCGTCTTGCTTGCATAATAAATGGGCTAAAAATACTTCTCTTTTCATTGACCCAAAACTGCCCCCACTGCAATATCACTTGCATTACACATTAGTTCGAATGGTAAATTCTAATTAGGAGCTACCATATTGGGGCATGGGTCAAAATCAGCATTCTTCATCAAACACAAAATCAACATCCTTCTCAAGGAGTCTTGTTAGAGGATGAGCTATCATAGAAAAGTTGTGTATAAACCTCCGATAGAAGCCTGCATGTCCCAAAAAGCTTCTGATAGTCTTAATTGATGTGGGGGGTGGCAGTTTTTCTATGGTTTCCACTTTAGCCCGATCCACCTCAATACCCTTGCTTGAAATCTTGTGTCCCAACACGATTCCTTCTTGAACCATGAAATGACATTTTTTCCAATTAAGTACCAGGTTTGTTTCCTCACATCTTATCAAGACCCTCTCAAGGTTTTCCAAACAACCTTTGAATGAGATGCCATAAATTGAGAAATCATCCATGAACACCTCCATAATATCCTTAATGAGCTCATCGAAGATTGCCACCATGCACCATTGAAAAGTTACAAGTACGTTGCATAATCCAAATGGCATCCTTTAATATGCGAATGTCCCATATGGACAGGTGAATGTAGTTTTCTCTTGGTCTTCCGGTGCAATATGAATTTGGAAGTAGCCTGAAAGGCCATCCAAAAAGCAGTAATACTCATGCTCGAACAATCTCTCCAACATCTGATCAATGAAGGGCAAAGGAAAATGGTCCTTCCTAGTTGCATCATTCAACTTCCGGTACCGGTAGTCAATGTAAACCCTCCAACCTGTAACTGTTCTTGTTGGAATTAGCTCATTATTCTCATTAGGAACCACCGTTGTCCCTCCTTTCTTTGGTACTACTTGAACCGGACTCACCCAAGAGCTATCCGAAATTGGATATATAATTCCAGTATCAAGTAGCTTGATCACTTCAGCTTTAACTACTTCTTTCATCTTAGGGTTTAGTCTCCATTGTAGTTGCACCACTGGCTTGAACTCATCCTCCATCAGTATTTTATGAGTGTAATAGGATGGACTAATGCACTTGATGTCTGCTATCTTTCAAGCTATAACCTGCTTATGTTTTTGTAGTAGCTCGATGAGTTTTACCTTCTGCTCATAAGATAGGTAGGAACTTAAAATAATTGGCAATTTATTCTCCTCTCCCAGAAATTCATACTCAAGATGATTCGAAAGGATCTTGAGTTCTAAATTAGGTGGATCAATCACAGATGGTCGCGGCTTCTATTCTTTTGGCATTTCAATGGTTTCATATGCCCGACTCTCAAATGACTTGCTTGCTTCAAGATAAGCAAGCTGCTCCAGTGCTTCCTGATCCTCAACATTATCCTGCAATAAACACAACTCAAGGAGATCCTTGGAAACAATGTTAGTAACACAATTTAATGTTTCATGCTCCATGATATCATTGCATGAATCCACCTCATTGAGTGTAAGTGGGTGCTTCATAGCATAATGTATATTAAAAATAACTTTCTCGTTTCCCACTCTTAAGGTCAATGTGACATCATGGAAATCGATAAGGGCATGGGCTGTATTCAAAAATGGCCTACCAGGGATAAGCAAAACATCCACATCCTCATCTACATCAATGACAATGAAATCATTGGAGAAAATGAAATCCCTGACTTTTACCAATACATCCTCTATAATACCACGAGGATGAATTACTGATTTATCAGCAAGTTGAATGGTCATGAGTGTTGGTTTAGGTTCTCCGACACCTAACTCTTTAAACATCTTATAGGGCATAACACTTATGCTAGCCCCCAAGTCAGCCAATGCAATTTGAACTTCAAGATTACCTATCAAACATGGAATAGTAAAACTACTAGGATCTTTTAATTTCTTAGGCAATCTCTTCCGCAAAATTGCTAAACTCTTTTCCGACAATTGTACCAAAGATACTTCCTCAAGTTTTCTTTTGTTAAAAAGGATATCTTTCAAAAATTTAGCATATTTGGGTATCTGCGATAAAGCTTCAGCAAATGGAATATTAATGTACAGTTGTTTAAAGAGTTCAAGGAACTTACCGAACTGAGATATCTTGTCCTTGTTTAACCTTACTGGATATGGTACTCGAGGTTGGTATTCCTTCTCTACTGGACTGGGTTCTTGAGATTTATTTTCTTTTTTATTTCCCACTGTAGCCTTCCCTCCCAAAGCGACAGGAGAATTATCTTCTTCTGCTTTCTGTGTCTCAACCTCTTTTGCTTGTGACTTCGCTTTTCAACTACACCACCCTTAATTTCCTTTCCACTCCTTAGAGTAATTGCCTTTAGCTGCTCCTTCAGATTTGCCTCAGTATTGTTAGGTAAACTCCTTTGTGGTCATTCACTGAGTAACTTGGCAATTTTCCCCACCTGATTTTCCAAATTATGAATGGAGGCTTGCTGATTTCTAAGGGTAGTTTCTATTGATTGAAATCTGGTTTCCGAAGCTGCTATAAACTTCTCCATTATTTCCTCCAAATTGTTCTTTCTTGGAGGGGTAGCTTGTTGATGTTGAGGCTGCTGAAATCCAGGAGGAGGCCTTGGATTATTCTGATTATTCCAGGAGAAATTAGGATGATTTCTCCACCCTGGATTATATGTGTTACTATAGGGGTTGTTCTGTTGTTGCCTAGGCATGTTTCCAATATAATCCACCTGCTCTTGTCTAGCAGACATATTGCCACTTTGGTAATCTTGACTTTGATGTCCACCCCCACACCATTCACAAGACATTACTTGCATTGATTTCCCTGAAGATGAAGCTAAAGAATCAATCTTTTTATTTATTGCTTCCAACTGTGCTGTCGAAGCAACTATGGGATCCAATTGATGTGAACCAGTAACCCTTAATTTTGATTGTTTCCTTGGAGTTTGCCACTGATAATTGGTAAGGGCCATATCTTCAATCAAATCCCTTGCTTGTTTAGGTGTTTTATTATTTATAGTACCTCCGCCAGCTGCATTGATGGACTGCTTACTTTCATAATTCAATCCATTGTAGAAAGTTTGAATCTGTAGCCACAGTGGAAGCCCATGGTGAGGACACCTTCTCAAAAAATCTTTGAATCATTCCAAAGCATCATAAAGAGTTTCACCATCTAGATGGAGAAAAGATGAAATATCATTCCTCAACTTGGCAGTCTTGGACGGTGGAAAATATTTCTCTAAGAATTTTTCTGCCAATTGACCTCATATGGTGAAAGTTTTTGGGGAGAAAGATTTCAGCCATTTCTTTGATCGATCTCTAAGCATGAATGGGAACAACCTCAGTCTAATTGCATCTTTGGAGACATTCTATATCTTGAATGTGTCACATATTTCCAGAAAAGTCTCAATATGTGCATTAGGATCTTCATCTGGGAACCCATCAAACTGACAAGTCTGCTGCACCATTTGAATTACATTTGTCTTTATCTTGAATTTATTTGCAACAACTACCGGTCTCTGTATGCTTGAATCGGCCCCATTAAGAGTAGGCCTAGCAAATTCCTGCATTGTCCTTGGCTCATTTCCTGCCATCATTTCCAGTTCTTCTTCTGAGCTGAGATCTTCAAAGTTTCGTTCCGTTTCTGCCAGAACTACTTTCTCTTCTTCCTTTCGCTTTCTTCTTAATGTTCTCTCTAGCTTTTGATCTAATTCAAGTAGTTGGGAAGAGCTAGTTCGGGTCATAAATGGGAAGAAGTACCTAGAATAACAATCACAAGCAAGAACTAATGTTAAAATAAATATAATAAAAACTAAATCAACAGTCTTGATTATATTACTAATATTGAAAACCGTTGTCCCTGGAAATGGAGCCAAAAACTTGACGATGGATCTATACTATCGCAATGTTACCACAAGTGCACGGGTCGCTCAAGTAATAAAACAGTGAGTAAGATATCGTTCCACTGGGGACAAGGTCAAATATTAGTGTAAATTTTAACTGTTATTTAGTGAATCAATAGTTTGTGTGATGATTAAAATAAAATACAAATTACTCAATAAACTAAAGTGAAGAAAAATTGAATATTGTACAATAAAAGTTAGTGATGAAAATACTATCCAGATATTGAATCCCCCTAGCCATGAAAAGTATTTATGAATATCAATTCAATTAAATCAAATAATAGAGATGAATTGGCATTCCCCTAAATTAGATTAAAACCTCTCTCAAGTGAATTAATTCCTAATCACTAAGTAGAATGCTAGGAATCTCTTCTCAAGCATAATTAAATAGATCTTGGAATAAGAACAAGAAACTTTAAACCAAAGGGTCTTGTAAGTCTATCTCTAGCACTCCAATCAACCTTCAATCCTAATGAGCATTCTGTTCATATCAAGCTTTCTCAAGTCAAGAATATGAAAATTGTAACCAATCAGTAAGAATGCTATTATCAATTGGAAATAAGAAATTAAGAATCAAAAGGATAAAACAACTCAATCAAATGATTTAACTTATTAAGAACTATTTAATCCATACAATAAAGCTAGGGTTCATCAATATCTAGATAGATAAAATGTTTAGCTCATGTTCATAACCAGAAAACCAAAACATAGGAAATAAGTAAAAGAATTCAAACAATCCATAATAGACGTTTTGTGTTTCTTCACTTCAATCCTTGGATCTTGGATTAAATCTCGCAGGAATTGGGTCTTCACCTTCACTCTTGGCTGCCAAAAACTCTTTTTTTCTTGGGAGGTCGACTCTAAAAAATAAAAACCATCCTCCAATTCGCTCTTTAGCTTAGATTTTATAGCCCAGATATTTTTACCTGACATGCCCATAGACACGCCCGTGTCTGTGGGCGTGTCAGCGGTGCTGTTTCAAACTTTAATGACATGGGCAGTGACACGCCCATGTCCTTGGGCATGTTGTTGCTACTGCAATGTTGAGTTAGAGACACAGTCAAGGACACGCTCGTGTCATTGGGCGTGTCACAGCTTCTATAAGTCAGGAGTAATGGCACGTTCAATGACACGTCCATGTCTCTGGGCGTGTCGAAGCTTCTGTAAAGTAGTTGAATAACATGGCCACGGACACACCCATGTCACTGGACGTGTCACTTGAAGAATCTGCCCAAAATAGCTTCTTCCCTTATCTTTCATCCATGATTCCGGCCTAAATAACCTTAAGGTCCCAACGTGTCAAAAGTTCCTGGAATCAACCCTAATAAACACTTGAACAAACAAATTACACTCAATTTGACAATAAATATATTAAGAAATAGGGACAAAAATATCATCAATTATACACTTATCAACTTTCAACCGTGAATTTCTCTGTGTGTTTTGTAACTTTTTCACCCAATAGTTTGGTCATACTACCTTGTGGTTCGATTGGAATGTTCAAGGTACGGTGAGATTTTGAGCGTACCTTCGACAGTGAAATCTACTGAGTAAATTTTCTCAACTTGGCATTAGAGATCCTGTCGAGATTTGGTGCAGTCCGATTCCACGTTTGAGATTTTCTATAAAAAAAATAAATTTCTGCAAAATGTAACTTGATACAAACATTATTAATTGAATTTGATTGCCCAAGATAAAAAATAGACTAATTGGACCAACAAAAAGAATTGGCAGCTAATTTTTTTAAGGACCTTTACTATGACTACCCATCAAATGACATTCCCTATAGGTTGAGAGGGTGCTTTCCTAGCATGGATAGTTCCCTGCTTCATGGACTTTCTATTACAGTTTTAGATAAGGATATAAGGACTAGTCTCTTTGAGATGAAGCCTTGGAAAAGCCCAGGAGTGGATGGTTTCCAAGCAGGGTTTTATCAATTTGAGTGGAATATTATTGGTGGGGATTTATATAAAGACATTCGAAAGTTTTTTGAAAAAAGCCAACTAAGTGATGGTATGAACTGAACTCTAATCTATCTTATTTTGAAAGTGGAAGTGCCTAAGATGTTAGCTCGATTTAGGCCTATTTCTTTATGCGTTGTGATTTATAAAATAATAACAAAGGTTTTTGTTAACAAACTAAAGCCTCTCATGCCTGAGCTAGTAGGTCCAACCTAGACAAGTTTTGTGCCGGGGAGACATATAATGGAAAATATTATAATTACTCAAGAAGTAATTCATACTATAAGAAGCTAAGTGATAAATGGCCATAAAAGTTGATTTAGAGAAAGCCCATGATAGAATAAGTTGGCAATTTCTCAATGATAACTTGTGTGATGTTGGTCTTCCAACTAACTTAATTACTCTGATTATGGATTGTGTGTTTTCAAATTTTGTTTAGATTCTTTGGAATTGGGAGACTACAGACTCATTCACTACTACCCATGGTCTGAGATAAGGTTGTCCTCTTTCCTTATTCTTATTTGTCCTTTGTTTGGAGAGATTGGCACATGTAATTTAATGAGTAGTCAGTGAAGGTAGATGACAATCGATGAAGCTAGCTAGAGGTGGTCAAGGTTTAAACCATTTATTTTTGCCAACGATCTTGTTCTCTTTGTAAGAGTAAGCATCGCTCAAGCAGAAGTAATTCAAGAGGTTTTAAATATTTTTGCATCAGCTCTGGGCAGAAGATTAATGCATAAAAGACTAGCATCTACTTTTCTAAAAATGCGGATGCTAGAACTAAAAGAAACATTAGCAACCATTTGGGTTTCAAGGAAATGAAAGACCTAAGCAAATATCTAAGAGTCCCTCTTCTTTATACTAGAGTGACTAAGAATACCTACAAGTGCATGGTTGAAAGAATGAGAGCAAAGATTGCCAATTTGAATGCATCACAACTCTCACTAGCAGGAAGAATTACTCTTGCATAATTAATTCTCTCTTTAGCTCCAATATATGCCATGTAAACTTCCAAAATTTCCATACAGATGTGTAGGGAGATGGAATAAGTAATGAGAAAGTTTCTTTGGGGGTATTAAAGAAGGTAATAACGGCCTCATTTTTGTTGCATGGTTGATAGTTAACAAGCTTAAAGATTAAGAAGGATTATGTATTTGGGATTTATGTCTACTTAATCATGCTTTTTCCATGAAGCTTATTCAAAATTTGTGAAACATAAAGAGAAGAGATCTAAATTCTCCAAGCCAAATACAAGGTCAGAGCTAATATTCCAGACTTGCTTCGTTTAGCTCATAACAACTCCCTTTTCTAGCGGTTTATATTTGCAAATTGGACACGCACAAGGAGCCAATTTTTGGGCATTGGGTAATGGCAAATCAGTTCTCTTTTGGAAGAACTCTTGGGTGTGGAATTTAGATGGTTCATTAGGAGATTATGCTACTTCTACCATGCATGTGTAGTTAATCTCCCCTTCGATTGCTAATATGGTTGAAAATGATAGATCTTGGAATTGGAGAGTCTTCTTTGGTTACCTACCTAACTCAGTTTTACTTAAAATTGCTACCATGTTACCTCCAATGGTGGGCATGGAGGATGATATGATCTTTCTGGTGAGGTTCTTCGCCTGAGATGTTTATAATTAAATCTACTTATCAGTATTTGCTTATGGACCATGGTGATCATCCTTCTTTGGTTTGGAGGGTGATTTGGCAATGGCTAGGACCTCAAAAGTTCGCACCTTCTCTTGGTTGGCTCTTAACAATGGTGATAACTAATTTAGAATGAGTTTGTCCTCACTTTAAATTTTATTCATAATGTGCTATCTATGATGGTGGATTTGAATCTTTATTGCATTGTTTGTGGGACTACCTTCCAGCTAGACAATTGTGGGTATTCTTGCTCCCTCATTTGTTGGAGACATGGTTTTATGATACCTCCATTTCTTTTCACAAATGACTGGTTTTGAATATGTAATTGAGGTATGAAGTTCATAGAGGTTCTCATTGGAATGTCTTATTTGGTATTGCTTGTTGGCTTATATGGAAACGAAGAAATAATTTCATTTTTAATGGTGTTCATCAATCAATGTTGAACTTATTGCATGAGGTACTGACGCAAACTAGTACAATTGAAGTAGCTATATGCCAAAGCTTGAGCAGTCACTTCTTTTGTGATCCAAAATATATTGCTTGGCAGATCCCACCTCCTAGTTTCTTGAAGCTTAACACAGATGCGTCGATGATAGTGAATTCCCATGCCTTTATTGATGGTTTAGTGAGAAATGATAAAGGAGTTTGTGGGAAATTTGGGCTCTTGCCCAATACTTAAAGCTGAGTTGTGGGCTATTTTCCTTATGTCCATCTGTGTAAACCATAGTAAATTGTTTACTGATATTCTTTTTCATAGTAAAACATATGTTATAGCATACAAATACATATATCTATTGAATTGAAAAAGAATATTAGTAAACAAATATTTTGTGTTTTTATATTTCAGTATACAATTATTATTTACTAGTATAATAGGATATATGTAACATATACCTATTAACTAAAAAAAAATCATAAAACAACTATTATGTGTTAGTATATTTGGATATATGTAGCATATACTTACATATATAAATTGAATTGAAAATGAATATCAATTTATAGATATATATATATATATATGTTAGTATATGTGGGTATATATAGTATATACCCACATAAAAGTATTGAATTAAAAAAAATATCAGTATACAACTGTTATAATCAGTATATGAGAGTATATGTAATATATACACACATATTTCCATTGACTTGAAAAAAAAAATTGGTATACAACTATTATGTATTAGTATATGTGAATATATATAGTATATACATATATATAACTATTGAATTGAAAAAAAAATCAGTATATAACTGTTATTTATGAGTATATGAGGGTATAGATAATATATATCTACATATTTTTATAAACTTAAAAAAATTAGAATGCAGTAATTATGTTGTGTTATTAGTATATTTGAACATATATTGCATATATTTACATATATGTATTGAATTGAAAACGAATATCAGTTCACAGATGTATATGTTAGTATATGTGGGTATATGTATCATATACCTATTTATACTTATTGAATTTAAAAAAATCAATATAAATTATATATTAATATTTTTAAAAATTATTAATATCAATATACATATTAGAAATTATTTTTAATATTACAAATTAAAATTTTTATATAAATTATTTATTAATATTTTAATATTAATTTTATAATATTATAATTAATATTATATTTAAAAGTATTATAAAAATCCTATATAATATAAATTATTTAATATTTCTAATTATTTGTTAAGTTATAGATTATTAAATTATTATAAATTATAAATCATAAAAATTATTTATTAATATTATAAATTATAGATATTAAAATTATTAATTAATAAATAATTTTTTAAAAAAAATTATATTAATATTTTTTAAAACGTTCAACTTGGCTCATAATGTTTAATTTTAGTCCAAATTGATCACTGCTATTAACTATTTAGTGGTTTTATTAAAAAGGAGCTAATTTGGAACAAAATAAAAAAAATACCAATTTGATTCAAAAAAAAAATTTAAAAATTAATTTGGACTTTTCATTATAGTTCCGAGGGCTAAATTGAGCATTTGTTCACCACATAAATAATATGATTGAAATAAAATATAAATAGTAAATGTAAAATAAACAAAAGAAATTGGATTACTAATAAACAAATGGGTTGGACTTTCCTACATCATGAAACAAACTCATTAGTCAAACCATTGGATTAAAGGCTAAGTAATACCATCATTCTATGATAAAAACATGATTTAATTATTCAAAAGATTTAAAAAGATCAAAACAACTTACTAAAAAAACATAGCATGAATTTAAATACAAAATGGAGTTTGATTAGATTTTTACCTCGGGGTTTACCAAATGTATTGTAGAATCAAATCGAGCAATGTTTCTCCTTAGAAAATTGAGGATGTAGAAACATATTGAATTGATTTTGAAATGACGAACAATGATGAACACATACACTTGGATTTTCAATTTTTGGATTAATGGAAATGGGAAGGGTGAAGGGGTATTTATAGGTGTGAAGGGATGAGGTGGTAGGGTTTGTTAGAGATTTAGATTGAAATTGTAATGTCATAAAAATTTTAAGTATGAATTTTTCAATAATAAGTGTATATGTAATAAGTGGGATTGATTTGGAGTGTTATATATTTATTTGGAGTGTTTGAAATTTGTACGTAATGGCCATATCAATCCCACAGGCGTGGCTTTAGAGTGCCACGGTCGTGGCATAAGAATTGGGATTGTTTCAGGGAAATTCTTGAACTTGGCAGTGATGGTCTGAATCCCACGGGCATGGCCCTTGGATTGCCACGACCGTGACATGTGACCCAAATTTGAAATTTTGAATTTTAAACATTTTACATGGTATAAATTGTATATGTGAATAATAGGGCTTTGAAATAGATAAAATAATAGTTTATATGATTGTATGGAGTTAAAAGTTGGATTAAGAGACAATTAGAGAAAGTGGGTGTACCAAATTAATGGTATGAATGAGTACATGAGAGAAAAGCCTTAAAGCTTGTATAAATGGCTTCCAGTGCCTTCTCTTCTCTTCGAAATCACATTATATATTATCCACCACCATCTTCATTATTTTCTTCCTCTTCTTCCAATTTCTAGCCTAGAAATCATGGAGATTTGATCGAAGAACTAAGTTTTGATAGATTTTAACTATTTCAGGCTTGATTTATCAAGAAAAACATAATCAAATCTAAGGATTGAACAGAAGGGTGGATGGCAGTGTAACTTAAGTGGGGTTAGTACTTGTATACTACTTATTTTGCTATTAATTAATTCTATTATGATTTTGATCATTAAATAATGTTTATGTTTTGATTTAAAGTGATTATTTGTAAAAGAAAGTTATTTAAAGTAATTATGAGAAAGTGATTATTGAAATTTGTTTCTTTGTAAATATAGTTAATTTATGATGAATAAAGAATGTATTTAATGATTCATAAATAAGTTTGTGATTAAATTAGTTATTGAAATATATATATGTGATGATTTAAGGTTACGAAACAAGTTGGCATTTGGTGAAATGAGAGTTGATAGATATTAGAGTTCTGAGATTTTCAAAGAGTAAGTGATATCACTGATATTTGAAGTTTATTGATTAGTTAATTATTTTAAAATTTTCTTGGAGAGAACTTTGAATCAATTATGCGTTGAATTATATATTCATGAAGGGTTTGTTTATTAGGTAAAAAGAATGTTATTTTTTATCAATGTGATCTAAATGGTATTTAGGGTTGTTGAAATATTAAATTAATTAACTTTGAAGTGAGAGGTGTTATCTTGAAGATATGAGAATATTTATAGAATTGGAAGTATATTTATAAGTGTGAATTTAACCATGTTGAAGAGAGGTTTGAAACAATTTGATAATGGATTGATGGATTAGAGAAGATTTGACCAAAAAGGGAAAGAGAAATTCTTTATTTTGATATATGTACAGGATTTAAGTGATAGTTGGAATTATTAAAGTGTTAATTATTTTATTTGGAAATGAATTGTATTTTGAAGTTAAATAATTATTTGGAAAATGATGGTTAAGTAATTGAAGGATTGAACCATTTGTTTATTGATGAAAAGTATGTATGAAGTTAAACGGTTATTATACTAGAAAATAACTTTAAGCAAGTTATGTTTAAAGTTTAGTGTATTAGTATCTATGGAATTATGTGATCAATGTTTGTATAAATAAATTGATATA
Source organism: Garcia nutans (assembly GCA_947685225.1). Lineage (NCBI taxonomy): Eukaryota > Viridiplantae > Streptophyta > Magnoliopsida > Malpighiales > Euphorbiaceae > Garcia > Garcia nutans. The sequence continues at coordinate 28,767,706 of CANTUV010000044.1, forward strand.
AGATAAGAAGGAATAGAGAGTTATTGAGTGATAATTGAGGCTTGAATTGCGATTGAGTATTTGGAGAGTTTGATATTATTTATGGGATTTCATGAGCAAATGTATTAGTAAATTGTTAATGTAACCTTAGGAATGTTTGTTATTGATATTAGAACGTTAAAGATTGAGGTTGTAACGTCCCTAATTTTTAAAATTTTAATAAAATAAATTAAAATGGATAAATTAAATAAACTATTTAAATGGAAAATTAAATGATTTTAAGTGAAAAAATAAAGAGTATATGTGAAATATACATAACATATAAGAAGTTAACTTTTAAAAGTCAAAGGTCAAAAATCAAATGACATTTTTATAAATATACTTTGAAAATTAAAATTTATTTAAATAATTCAAAAATCATTTATTTTTGCATGGAAGAGAAAAAGTATTATTTTAAATAAATAAATAAATAAATAAAAATATAATAAAATATCATATATATATATATATATATATATGGTTGAAATGAAAGTGGAAGGAGAGAGAATATTCATAAGTTATCTTCTTCTTCTTCTTCTTAGATGGCCAAAACTCCATGGGAGTTCAAGACAAGGTTTTGCTTCTTCCAAGCTCCTTTAATTGAAGGATTCCAAGGCTTCAAGTGGGATTTTTAGTGATTTTCACCATAATTAGTAAGTTCTCTCACTTTTTGTTTGGAAATCCATGGTTATATGAATATGTGGAGTTTGAGTTGTCGTGATAGCATGTTTTAATTACTTAATTGGGTATGAATGAAGTTGTTTTGAATTGTTAATAATGATTTTAAGGTTGGATTGAAAAAATGGTTAAGGTTGAGTGAAGTTTGGTGAAGAGAGAGAATTTAGGGTTATGGAACTTTTGGGTTTGTGAAATTATGAGTTTTAATTGTGCAATTTGATTCTAAATGTGTTGTTTTCATGCAAAAAACAAGGATTTTAAAGTCAAATGATGAATCTGGTTAAGTTTGGATAGAGTTTGGATGAGGTAGTGTTGATTTGGGGTTTTGGAAAGTGAATTTTCAAAGATTGGTTAATTATTTGATTTTAATGTTTAAAGCATGTTGTTTAATGATATTAGTAATGAAAATGAGCTTAGATAGATAATTGGAATGAGTTGGAATGGAAAACCTCCAATGGTGAAGGTTATGTCATTTTAGGGTTTTGTATTAAAGCATGCGTTTAATTAATATAATTAGTTTAAACATGTTAAAATATGGTTGTAAACTTAAAACACCAATTTAAATGGATTATAATGGTTTTTCAAAGTTAAAGTAAGGTTAGGCTTAACTTTGGAGTTTTGAATTGAATGATGTTTAATTAAGGTTTAAGGTTGGAAATACCTTAAAATGTGATATTAAATGATTGTATTTGATCACATTTAGTATAGGCATTAAGAAGAAGTGTTTTGCCCAACCCTAGTGTTGAAGGACAACTTGGAAGAGAAGGTTGGAGAGAGTTTTGTAGCTTACTTTTGAGTGCTTTCTAAGATAAGTACAAACTTTTGATAAATTAGATAGATTGGCATTAAATTGGGCTTAACACATTTTAGTTGAAAAATGTGTTAAGCTACTTAATACATTGAACATTCATGAACATTGTGCTATGATATGTGATTTGTTATGTATGCATTAAATGCATTGTGAAATGCCATTGTTAATGGCTAAATTGAACAAAATGTGATTTATATGCATTATGTGAGAATGACCAAAAATAATTGGGTAATATGTTTTGAAGGTGAAATGTGATACATTGTGATGAAATGATGAAATATGATGAATTAAAGTGAATTGACATTGATATGAATGAGAAAAATGAGGCAATGTGCCTAATTGATAATGAGAAATAAGGCAATGTGCCTAATTGATTATGGAAAAATGTGAAAAAGTTGAATATGGAAAAAATGAATTATTTGTATGCCTAGTATATTATTCAATTTTCAGAGTTCTGTGTTTAACGTTATGCCTATGAGGTTATCCTCATGATTTGCCTTCAGGGCTAGACGTTATGCGTCACTAATGCATGATTTGCCTTTGGGGCTAGACACCTGGCGTCACTGTGATATGATTTACCTTCGAGACTAGCTTTTGAGCAATACTTTGATTTGCCTTTGGGACTAGACACTTGGTGTCAATTTGGACCAAAACAGTAACTCTGGGATTTGAATGACATATTAGATCTTTTGGGCCCATGCTTGTGTTTGTACTTATATGAATTGTAAAATGATTAAAGGATATGTTTTAAGGTAAAATTGAGTACTACATTGTGAAACATCATGCAAAAGCTAGCTGTGCATAGGTCATCAATAAGTAATATAGTTGTAATTAAGTGTCATCCCATGAAGAAGGATAATCCTCACTACTAAACAATCAAACTATTTATTATTTAGAAATAAGAGATATGAAATTAAAACTAAAGTAAATTGATTAAAGCCAGAAGTAAGTTTCTTAAGGTTTAATATAATAGTTTTGAACATAGGGTTAGAATAACTTAATTGATTAACTATGAATTTCCTAAGGTATTGATTCAATTTTAGTTTTTCTTTTATTATTGGTTGGACTCTCTTACACTAAGTTTTAGTCTCTCCAAAGTACTAAAACTAATATTGAACTTAACTTATATGTCTATTCTCGCGATCACAAATAATTAAATTAATTCACTAAGATTTGTGATAATCTTTCACTAACATCTTAAGTGTTTACTTTATCTCTAAGTGAAAACTAACTTAAGATTGCTATCTCCTTATACTAATGTTATGCTTTCACTTTTGCTCCATCACACAACATCTAAATTCAATTAATTATTGGCCAGATAATTAATATATTAAGATCAAAATTTAGCAAAATAACCAAAAGGATAAACTTTAATTGAATCAAATAAATATAAATTATTCCATAGGTAAATCAAAATAAGGGCCAAACCCTAATTGAAGGTTTAATGACACATAATTAAAATAAAAACTAAAGAATCCAAGAAAATAATAGAAGACATGATTAAACTAAGAAAAATAGAAAGATCAAACTTAAAGGTCTTTGCATTGAATAGAACTCTTGATCTTGAATCTCTTCTTGGACCAAGCCTCCCTCTCTCTTCAAAGAACTCTTGCAAGATTGAACATAAAATTTTGCTAAAAGAAGTGGTTACCTCAATTGAGAAGGAGGCTTTGATATATATAGGAGCTTGGAAGTCTTCTTTTTTAAGTAGGAAAAGTCTTAGAGACTTTTAAACTGAATAAGAATAGATTTAGGAGACTTTTAACTTAACTAGGAATAGATCTAAGGTAAATATGAAGACTCCTAATTCAATTTGGAATATAATTGGGACAAAATCTTGTATAATCTCTCTCAAACAGCTGCTATAAGAAGTCCATGGTGTGCCTTTTAGGTCCCACAAGCATACATAATTGTACCTTCAAATTGCACGAAAATGTCTTTTTAGGTAGAAAACTTTTAGGATTCACATATGCACGGGTGTGTACTTTGTTTTATTTCTGTCTTCCTTTGCTTATTTTCTTCTTTCTTGGGAAGAAGCAATTTGGTTTCCATGGGCGTGGGAATTAGCTTGCATGGTCATGAAGATGCTTTCTATTTTTGAGTTTTTCCTTATAATTTTGCATCTCTATTTTCTTCATCTTTCATCATGTTTTGATCAATTTGCACTTAACTTCATATTTATAAAGAAAAACTTCAAAATATAATTATTCTACCTTTTACAACAAAAATACATCAAATTCAAAAAAAAATCAATAATTTATTTTAATTTTTAAAAAAAATTAATAATAATCTGTCACTAAATTTGTCTCCAAAAAAAGGCGACAAGAAAAAATAGCGACGACATATATCCGTCTCTAATTGCTGATGGCGTCACAAAATCGTAGCTAATTTTTCAGCGACAACATGAATAACGATAGACCTTAATAGACCTTACTAACTCAAGAAAAATCAAAAGGTTTTTTAAATCTTGTAATGGGGGATAAAAGGGATAGGTTAAAGTGACGCTTAATAATTAGATCATTATCTTTTGAATACCTTTCAACTGTAAGTTACTTTGGTTGCATCACTTCTTTATGTTGTTATTGGAGAGTAATTTGCTTGGCACTTTCTTTTCTTGATTTGATTTATCCTCATTTGCTTTGACACTTGGTTTAAGGGGGTTTATGTTCTTATTTATATATTATTTTTATTTTTCTCCAAACTTAAACTTTTATTTAGGAGGTTTATTTTATTTTATTTTTACTCTCTATCTTCAATTAAGCATATATATTTTATAACAAGAAAATATTTTAAAAGACAATCAACCTCAATAAGCTAATTATTAGGGTTAATTATATTTAAAGGACACAAGCTAAAAATATATTCAATTTGACTCAAAGGGGACAACTAGAGGCAATGTTTAAATTTAGTAGATATAATAATGTAGCTCAACAAATAATGTCTAAATTTACTCTCTCTTACTTAGTAAGGTTCAATTTTGCCTCAAAAGTTCTATTAAACATATTCTAGGTTTAGGCATAAGATAATAAAAAACAAATGACAAAAATGTAGGAGCCATCTCTAAGTAAACATTCACAAATCGATCACTTTTAACTAAAATGAAGAACTCATTCAGTTTGAAATCCATAAAACACAACACTTCACAAAAATTTTCATTCAAATTTTAAAATTTTAAGAGATAAATTTAAGTAAATCAACATAATTAGCATCATTGAATCACAAATAAATATTGGCTTGCGATGAAATCAATCATTCAAGTATAAGGTTTCAAAAATAAAATTTTAAAAATTTTCCACATGCCATAAAAAACTTTTAGTAGATATCCCATAAAAATAACCCAAAATTTAATGAAAAACTAAATAAGTCCAAAAGAGAATAGGTCACTTTATTGAATTTCCGGAGCTAAGCTCCTCTAAATTTGAAGCTTGCCACTATCCTTAGTGGTTTAGAAATTGGGTGGTGGAGAGGTTGTGCATGTCCATATTCTTAAGTCATGATTTTGTCCTTTGTAAGAAAAGTTCACTTATCAAATCCATTTTTAATCTAAAATAGGAACAAATAAAAATAAAAATAAATGAAATTGGCAAAAAATTGGGTTGCCTCTCAATAAGTGCTAATTTATAGTCTTTAGCTTTACTATAGCTTTTGGTCCTCAAAAGATCACAAAGTACTTCTTTTCCCACGATATTGTTTGCTATGCTTTGCTTGGAATGATATTTTCCAAGTTCTTTGTACCTTTCAAGTGGTTCTTGTGGAAGTGCCCTTAGAGCCTTGACTAAAGAAGCCACTTTAGTGTTTTGATCTTTTGATGTAGAGCTTCGAAGTAAGTCAGCTTCAAGTGGATCTTTTTTCTTAAAGTCTTTTTGAACTAACTCATTAATTGATTCCACTTGAAAACTCTCAATTGTTAAAGTAGGGTTCTTTATCAGCTTTGATGTGTTAAATTCAAGTTGATCATCTCCCACCTTAAAAATGAGCTTGCCTTTCTTCACATTGATAATTGCTCCAACAGTAGCTGTCTTCCTAATATTATTAGTATTTCTACATCTTTATCTATGTCTAAAATTATAAAATCCACAGGAATGGAGAATTTGTCCACTTTTACAAGCACATCTTTGACAATTCCCATAAGATTTTTAATAGATTTATTTACAAGTTGCAACATTATTTTTGTGGGCTTCATGAATCCTAATTTCTTGTAAACTAAAGAAGGCATTAGACTAATTCTAGCACTTAGATCACATAAAGCATTTTGGAAATTAATTTTATTGATTTTACAGGGAATAGAAAAGCTTCCTGGATCCTTGAGTTTAGAAGAGATCTTATTCTGAATAACCCTAATGCACTCTTCAATAAATGTAACTTTAGCATCCTCCTCTATCTTTTACTTTAGCCTTTGAGGAAAAAGAATAGGTGTCACATAAGGTTTAATCTCTTGCTTAACAAGTGTCTCCTCATTTTCAGCTTCACTTTCTTTCATAACAGGTTCAAAAGAAGAGATTTGTAGAACTAGGATCTCATGTGAAGAATCTTCAAGCTATATATTATTTAGGAAAATAACATTACAATTTTCTCTTAGACTAATTTATGGTTAGCTCAGAAGTGCCTCTTGAGGATGAGTATTAAAAAAAACTTGCCATTTGACCCACTTGAATCTCCAAGTTCCAATTTTAGATTGCAATATGCTCTACTCACGACTCAAGCATGTCATATTATTTTTCTCGATTGTTATATGTCTCAAAAGTGACCCCATTGAATTTTTCCAAAGCCAATTCATAGGATGGTTTGTTTTTAGGTTGATGAACTTGACCTTGGTTTTGATTATGTAAGAATAGAGGTTGGTAAGGCGCTCTTTAATTATTTAGATTTCCCTAAGTGAGATTAGGATGATTTCTCCAATTAAGATTGTGTGTGTTCCCTTGAGGAAGATTTTGATGGTTGCTTTGATTACCCACAAATTGTTCTCTCTCCATTATTCAACATTCAGCAGTGTGGTGATTTCCTTCATAAGTTTTATAAATAGAAGAAGAAGCAAAGTTGATGATAAGTGCATAGTTGATGATATTTTTGCCCCTATTTCTTAATATATTTGTTGTCAAATTGAGTTTAATTTGTTTGTTCAAGTGTTTATTAGGGTTGATTCCGGGAACATTTGACACATTGGGACCTTAAGGTTATTTAGGCCAGAATCACAAATAAAAGACAAGGAAACGAGCTATTTTGGAAAAATTCTTCAATTGACACACCCAGTGATATGGGCATTGTCAATGGTTGTGTCATTCAACTACTTTATAGAAGCTTTGACAAGCCTGGAGACATGGGCGTGTCACTAAACGTGCCATTGATCTTGCCCTACAGAAGCTGTGACATGCCCAGAAACATAGGCATGTCCCTAACTCAGCATTGCAATAGCAATGACATATCCAAGGACATGAGCGTGTCACTGCCCATGTCATTAAAGTTTTAAACAACACTGTTGACATGCCCACAGACACGCACGTGTCAATGGGCATGTCAGGCAAAAATTTTGGGCTATAAAATCTGAGCTAAAGTGCGAATTAGGGATCCCAATTTTTATTATTAGAGATGACTTCCTAAGAAAAAAAGAGTTTTGGCAGCTGAGAGTGAAGGTGAGATCCAATTCATGCGAGATTTAAATCAAGATTCAAGGATTGAAGTGGGGAAACATAAATCATTCATTATGGATTATTTTAATTCTTTTACTTATTTCTTTTGTTTTGGCTTTCTGGTTATGAACATGAGTTAAAGTGTTTCTATCTAGATATTGATGAACATTAGCCTTGTTGTATGAATTGAATAGTTCTTATTAAATTAAGTCATTTGATTGAATTATTTTATCCTTTTGACTCATAATTTCTTATTTTCAATTGATAATAGCATGCTTATTGATTGGTTGCAATTTTCATATGATTGACTTGAGAAAGCTTGATATGAACAAAATTTTCATTAGGATTGAGGGTTGATTGGAGTGCTAGAGATAGACTTACAAGACCCTTTGGATCAAATTTCCTTGTTCTTATTGCAAGATCTATTTAATTATGCTTGAGAAGAAATTCTTAGCAGTATACTTAGTGATTAGGGATTAAATCACTCGAGTGAGGTTTTAATCTAATTTATAAGAATGCCAATTCAACTCTATTATTTTATTTAATTGAATTGATATTCATAAATATTTTTATGGCTAGAGGGATTCAATATCTGGATAGTATTTTTATTATCAACTAATTTTGCACAATATTCAATTTCTCTTTACTTTAATTTATTAAGTGATTCATCTCTTGTTTTAATCATCACAAAAAGTATTGATTTGCTAAACAACAGTTGGAATTTGCACTAGTACTTGATCTTGTCTCCAGTGGAATGATATCTTACTCACTACTTTATTACTTGCGTGACTCGTGAACTTGCGGTAATACTGCGATAGCACAGATTAGCCATCAAGTTCTTGGCCCCGTTGCCGGGGACAATAGTTTTCAATATTAGTAATATAATCAAGACTGTTGATTTAGTTTCTATTTTTATTTGTTTTAACATTGGTTCTTGCTTGTTGATTATCATTTTAGGTACTTCTTCCCATTTATGATCCGAGCTAGCTCTTCCCAATTACTTGAATTAGATCTAGATCTAGAGAGAACATTGAGAAGAAAGCAGAAGGAAGAAAGGGAAGCAGTTCTGGCAGAAATGGAACCGAACTTGGAAGATTCAAGCTCAGAAGAAGAACTAGAAGTGATGGCAGGAAATGAGCCAAGGAAAATGGAGGAATTTGATAAGCCCACTCTTAATGGGGCTGATTTGAGCATATAGAGGCCAACAGTTGCCGCAAACAAGTTTGAGATAAAGACAAATGTAATTCAAATGGTGTAGCAGACTTGCCAGTTTGATGTGTTCCCATATGAAGATCCTAATGCACATATTGAGAATTTTTTAGAAATATGTGATACGCTCAAGATACAAAATGTCTCAGAAGATGCAATTAGGCTGAGGTTGTTCCCATTTTCACTGAGAGACCGACCGAAGAAATGGCTGAAATACTTTCACCACATGTGGTCAGTTGGCAAAAAAATTAGAAATACTTCCCACCATCCAAGACTGCCATGTTGAAGAATGGTATTTTATCTTTTCTTTAGCAAGATAGTGAGACCATTTATGATGCTTGTGAGAGGTTTAAAGATGTATTGAAAAGTTGCCCTCATCATGGTCTTTCACTATGGCTTTAGATTCAAACTTTTTACAATGGATTGAATTATACAAGTAAGTAATCCATTAATGCAGCAGCTGGGTTTACCATAAATAACAAGATACCTGAACAAGCAAGGGATTTGATTGAAGATATAACCCTTACCAATTATCAGTGGCAAACTCCAAGGGAACAAAGAAAACTGAGGGCCACTGGTTCACATCAATTGGATCCTATGGTGGCTTTGACAACACAGTTAGAAGCAATGAATAAAAAGATTGATTCTTTAGCTTCATCTTTAGGGAAATCAATGCAGTTGATGTCTTGTGAATGGTGTGGGGTTGGACATCAAAGTCAAGATTGCCATAGTGGTAATATGTTTGCTAGACGGAAGTAGGTGGATTATATTGGAAATATGCCTAGGCAACAACAGAACAACCCCTGTAGTAACACATATAATACGGGATGGAGAAATCATCCTAATTTCTCCTGGAGTAATCAGAATAATCCAAGGCCTCCCTATGGATTTCAACAGCCTCAACATCAACAAGCTACCCCTTCAAGAAAAAGCAATTTGGAGGACATGATGGAGAAGTTTATAGCAGCTTTAGAAACCATATTTCAATCAACAGAAAACACCCTTAGAAATCAGTAAGCTTCCATTCATAATTTGAAAAATCAGGTGGGGCAAATTGCCAAGTTACTCAGTGAACGACTACAAGGGAGCTTACCTAGCAATACTGAGGCAAACCTGAAGAAGCAGTTGAAGGCAATTACTTTAAGGAGTGGAAAGAAAATTAAGGGTGGTGTGGTTGAGAAAGAGGCTGAGACATAAGAAAAAGAAGATAACCCTACTGTCACTTTGGGTGAGAAGGCTGCAGTGAAAATTGAGAAAGGAGATCAACCATAAGAACCCAGTCCAATAGTGAAGGAATACCAACCTCGAGTGCCATATCCAGCAAGGTTGAATAAGGACAAGATGGATGCTCAGTTCGGTTAGTTTCCCTTTGCTGAAGCTTTATAACAGATCCCAAATATGCTAAATTTTTGAAAGATCTTCGTTCTAACAAAAGGAAACTTGAGGAAGTATCTTTGGTGTAATTATCGAAAAAGAGTTCAACAATTTTTCAAAAAAGGTTGCCTAAGAAATTAAAAAATCCTGGTAGTTTCACTATCCCATGTTTTATAGGTAATCTTGAAGCTCAAAGTGCATTGGCTGACTTGGGGGCCAGCATAGGTGTTATGCCCTATAAGATGTTTAAAGAGTTAGGTGTCAGAGAACCTAAACCAACACTCATGACCATTCAACTTACTGATATGTTAGTAATTCACTCCCGTAGTATTATAGAGGATGTGTTGGCAAAAGTCGGGGATTTCATTTTTCCCAATGATTTTGTTTTTATTGATGTAGATGAGGACGCAGATGTTTTGCTTATCCTTGGTAGGCCATTTTTGAATACAACCCGTGCCTTATCGATGTCCATGATGGAACATTAACCTTAATAGTGGAAAGCGAGAAAGTTATTTTTAATATACATTATGCTATGAAGCACCCACTTACACTCAATGAGGTGGATTCATGTAATGATATCATTGAGCATGAAATTGTAAATTGTGTTACTAACGTTGTTTCCAAGGATCCCTTTGATTTGTATTTATTGTAGGATAATGTTGAGGATCAGGAAGCACTGGAGTAGCTTGCTTATCTTGAAGCAAGCAAATCATTTAAGAGTCGGGCGTATGAAACCATTGAAATGCCAAAAGAACAGAAGCCACGACCATCTGTGATTGATCCACCTAATTCAAAATTTAAGATCCTTCCGGATCATCTTGAGTATGGATTCCTGGGAGAGGAGAATAAATTGCCAATTATTTTGAGTTCCCACCTATCTTATGAGCAGAAGGTAAAACTCATCGAGTTGTTACAAAAGCATAAGCAAGTTATCGCTTGGAAGATAGCAAACTTCAAGGGTATTAGTCCATCCTATTACACTCACAAAATACTGATAGAGGATGAATTCAAGCCAGTGGTGCAACTACAATGGAAACTAAACCCTAAGATGAAAGAAGTAGTTAAAGCTCAAGTAATCAAGCTACTTGATGCGAGAATTATATATCCGATTTCAGATAGCTCTTGGGTGAGCTCGGTTCAGGTAATACCAAAGAAAGAAGGGATAATGGTATGAAAATAATGAGCTAATTCCAATAAGAATAGTTACTAGTTGGAGGGTGCATCGACTATCGAAAGTTGAATGATGCAACTAAGAAGTACCATTTTCCTTTGCCCTTCATTAATCAGAAGTTGGAGAGATTGTCCAGGCATGAGTACTACTGCTTTTTGGATAGCCTTTCAGGCTGTTTCAAAATTCCTATTACCCCGAAAGACCAAGAAAAAAATACATTCACCTGTCCATTGGGACATTCGCATATCGAAGGATGCCATTTGGATTATGCAACGCACTTGCAACTTTTCAATGGTGTATGCTGGAAATCTTCAATGAGCTTATTGAGGATATTATAGAGGTGTTCATGGATGATTTCTCAGTTTATGGCAGCTCATTCGAAGGATTTTTGGAAAACCTTGAGAGGGTCTTGATAAGATCTGAGGAAACAAACTTGGTACTTAATTGGGAAAAATGTCATTTCATGGTTCAAGAAGGAATCATGTTGGGATACAAGATTTCAAGTATGGGTATTGAGATAGATTGGGCTAAGGTGGAAACCATTGACAAACTACCACCCCCCACATCAGTTAAGGCCATCAGAAGCTTTTTGGGACATGCGAGCTTCTATCGGAGGTTTATACGTAACTTTTCTAAGATAACTCATCCTCTAACAAGACTCATTGAGAAGGATGTTGATTTTGTGTTTGACGAGGAATGTTTAAGATCTTTCATAGCTCTTAAGAAGAAATTGACCCATGCTCCAATCATGGTGGCTCTCGATTGGAATTTACCATTCGAACTAATGTGTGATGCAAAGTGATATTGCAATGGGGGCAGTTTTGGGTCAACACAAAGAGAAGTATTTTTTGCCCATCTATTATGCAAGCAAGACACTGAACGTAGCCCAGGCCAATTACATAACTACAGAGAAAGAACTTCGAGCTGTGGTTTTTGCTTTTGACAAGTTTAGATCATATCTGATCTTGTCCAAAGTGATTGTGTATACGGACCACTCATCTTTGAGATATTTATTTGCCAAAATGGATGCAAAGCCTAGGCTAATTCGTTGGGTTTTATTATTGCAGGAATTTGATTTGAAGATTCAAGACAAAAATGGAGCTGAAAATCTAGCAGCAGATCACCTTTCCATGGCGTAAAGCTGATTCGTCTCTTGGTTTGCATATTTTGCTAATTTCTTGGCTGCTAGGGAACTCCCTAATGATATGACTTATCAAGAAAAGAATAAATTCTTTTTTGACTTGAAATATTACTTTTGGGAGGATCCTTTCTTGTTTAGGTTATGTAAAGACCACATGATTCGGCATTGCGTGGCATGGCCCAAAATGATGAATATTCTTCATCATTATCATGCTGGACCAGCTGATGGTCATATGGGAGCCAATAAGACTGCTCAAAAGGTACTAGAATCAGGATTTTATTGGCCCACTCTGTTTAGAAATAGCTATGATTTTGTGAAATGTTGTGATCATTGTCAAAGAACTGGAAACATCTCATCTCATGATAAGATGCCCTAAAATGGAATTCTAGTATGTGAAGTCTTTGATGTATGGGGGATCGACTTTATGGGACCGTTTCCTAGTTTTTTTGGTAACAAATATATTCTCTTAGCTATAGACTATGTCGCCAAATGGCCTGAAGCCCAAGCTTTAGCAACGAATGATGCTAGGGTAGTGATGAGGTTTTTGAAAAAGTTATTTTCTCGATTTGGTACACCAAAAGCGATCATAAGTAATAGTGGTACTCACTTTTGTAATGCTCAACTTGAGAAAGTTTTCAAAAGGCTAGGTGTTACACATAGGTTTTCTACTCCTTACCATCCCCAAACTAGTGGCCAAGTTGAGAACACATATAGAGAAATAAAAAGGATTCTTGAAAAAACTATAGAGCAATCCTGAAAGGATTAGTCTGAGAAATTAGACAATGCTCTATGGGCCTTTAGGACTACATTCAAAACTCCATTGGGTACTACGCCATTTAGACTAGTATATGGAAAGACTTGTCATTTACCGATGGAAATTGAACATAATGCTTATCGGGCTATAAAACAGATTAATCTTGATCTAGCTAGTGCAAGTGAAAGGAGGAAATTACAGATCAATGAGCTGGATGAATGGAGATTGCAAGCTTATGACAATGCAAGGATGTATAAGGAGCGGACTAAGAGACGACATGATGCTCACATTAAGGAACAAAAAGAGTTTCAAGTTGGAAATTTGGTATTATTGTACAATTCAAGGCTTTGACTTTTTTCAGGTAAGTTAAAATTAAGATGGTTTGGTCCATTTATAGTCAAAGAAGTTTTTTCCTATGGGATAATCAATAAAAAGTTTTTTCCATTACTCATCCAGAAAAAGAGAATTTTAAGGTTAATGGGTAAAGACTTGAACTGTATTTAGGGGGAGACTTGAATGAGTTGAAGGAGATTTTATACCTCCAAGACTAGGGATGAACTAATCCCGAACGTCCAACTAATACAATGTTAAAGAAGTGCTGGGTGGGAGACAACCCACTATTTTATTTATTTTTGATAATTGTTTCTTTAATTTTCATATTTTTAGTTTGTTTCATTGATTTTTAATTCTTCTATCATTTGTCGGTGGTGTGTTGTTTTGAGTTCACTTGATATGTAGAGAAAAATTTTCTTTTAAGGGGTAACTTGAGCTTGATTTAGAGACACGCCCATGTTAGTGGGTGTGTCATTTATTTTCAGAGATAGTAGTTATGACATGACCAGAGACACGCCCATGTCACTGGATGTGTCATTTAAATGGCACCACAGTAGCTAAAACACGCCCATTGATATGGCCGTGTCAATGGTCGTGTCATTTTGGTTAAATTTGAGATTCACAGTAGCAACCACATGCCCAGTGTCACACCCATGTCACTGGCCATGTTGATTTATTTGAGTTATAGTAGCAATAACACGCCCACTGACACGTCCATGTAAGAAAGCGTGTTGTACTAGCTCAGAGGCAATAGCTATGACACGTCCATAGACATGGCCATGTCTGTGGGCGTGCCCATGTGTTTTTAAACAATATCCGATTTTGAATTAAACATAATTCTCTCTCTCTTCTCTCCCTCTTTGTCAATTTTCTCTCAAAATTTTCACACTCTCACACTCGAAATCACATACCCATTCATCCTAGAGGGGATTTCGACTCCCATTTCGTGATTTGGAGGGGATTTAATTATTTTTCCTTTGATTGTGTCGCATTCTTCACGCTATGTAGGTACATACCCTAACTTTTGAAATTTTATTTTGGTTCTTATGATTTCTTGCAATTTCAACACTCTATTTCTTGTGATTTGATTAGAGATTCTTAAAGATTTGTTGATTGTTGGATTTGTTTTATTTCATTGTGTTGCATTTTGCAAGGAATTTTTAGGGATTTTGAGTTTTGACCATAGTTTTGTGGATGTGTTGTGATTTACTCATTGTGTTTTTGAGGATTTTATGGCTAGAATTGAGTTGAATACATTTGCACACTATTTATTTATTGTTTATACATAAGAGTTGACATTTCTTTGTTTTATTGCGTTGGGTTATGGAGATATAGAATTGGAGTGATGCATGTTATGGAGATTGATTATTGTGTGGATTTAAACAATTGCCCTTGTTGAGAATTGGTTCATTGCTCTTGTTAGTTTAGTTTCATTGCTTTTATTATTTGAATGCATTGCTATTGTTGGTTTAATTGTGTTGTTATTCCTAGATTATTTGGTGTACGCTACTATTATAATACCGGTGTTCTGGTAACCCTATCCAATATCGGTGTTTTAGTATTATTTTTTTTGTTTTTGAGTATGTTCTTGTTTATTTTGCAGATAATGAGTCCTCGCAAATAAGTGTCGTCCAAATTACCAACCAAACGGGCTTGAGGAGAAGGCAGCTCAAGCCGACCCACTACACATTCGATCGCGAAATTTATGGTCGGCCACAAGTGCCTTCGATTCTCGACTTCGGAGAAATGAAAATGGTTTAAACTATTAGGAAACAAGGATTGATCGCCATCTAGGGTTTTGGATTAGGGTGCCATGGAACAAGCCAACATAGCAACTGAGATCCGAGACTTGATAAACCAACCGGGATGGGAAAAACTCTTCTTCATAAATGTGCCTTCATATAAAGAGTTAACCCTGGAGTTCTTTTGCACTTTTCAGTTCAATAAAATAAGATCTCCATTATCGATCAAATGATAAAGTTTCGGTTGGGAGGTCAGTGATTCTACATGAGCATCAACGAACTTGGTGTGCATTTGGGTTTGTTTACTGAGGAGGAGGTGCAGATCGTAGAGTATCTTAACTCTGAGGTAGACTTTGCAAAGTACGATGTCATTCCTCCCAGGGTTTGGAGCATGTTTACACCGAATGCAGCCAAGTATCAGTCGAAGGTATCTAAGGCTTCAAATTTTGAGTCATTTCCTTGCCGAGTGATACATAATCTATTGGTTCACAATATTATGGCTTGACTTAGCAGTACAGGGGTCGTTGGCTGAGGGAGTTGTTCTTCTTGAACTGCATAGTCTAGAAGATCCGATGCAACGTAGCTCATGCTATCATGCACTTTTTATATAAGTAGTCCAAGAAAGGGGCACTAAATAACTTGCATGGTGGCATGTACATCACAAGACTAGCTCATAGTTTGGGTGTATTGGATGGATGTCTCCCGATGACTTTGGATGGGTTTCCCAAACTTTTGGGCATGGACACTTTGAAACGGTTGAACTGGGAGAAGGTGGTGGAGCTGCAGGCACCACCTACGGATTTTAAGCCAGTTCTTCCTACTCACTATAAGCCAGTTCCTCCTGCTCCCACTTTTGACATTCCTCCACCTCCACCAACAGACGTCCCCGGCCTGTCCACCATTATTGGACCTTATTCCTCAGTTGGCCTGCCCTTTACTCCAGCCCCTACCTTCACAGACTGGCTTCATTCTGTTGATGTTGAGTGGGATGATGACCAAAAACCAATTGAGTTTGAGCGCCAGATATCGAGCTAAACCAGAATAAATTATTGACTCAACAGGACCAGATCTAGCGTTCCATGGAGCAACACTACTCATCCTTCCAAGCGCAATTGGATCATGAGATACTGAGGAGGCAATAGCTTGAGCAATCCATGCTTGAGTTTTGGAGGTCTCAAGGATTTAGCCCTTCGCAGCCACCTCCTCCACCGTACCAGCCTCCAGTACCCCATGTTGATGTTTCAGATGACAGTGCTAGTGATGATGCTAGTGCTAGTGGTGATGATACCGGTGCTAGTGATGATTCCAGTGCCGAGCCCATGACTGACTAGCTCATTTTATTTTATTTTATTTTATTTTATTTTATTTTTATTTTTTTTTGGATGACTGTATGTTTAATTTTGTATTTTGTCTATCTTTTTATTATATATATATATATCTTTGAACCTTCATAATTTTGTATGTCCATTATTGTCCTATAGCTAATTCGACTTCGCAACGCTTTTGGAATCATATTCATATATGTTGATTCATGGACATGTCAGGGCAGTTCTCTCTCTCTTTTGTTCTTTTTCTTATTTTACACACATTGGGGGCAATATACATCTTAAGTGTGAGGGAGAGGTATATTTTCTAGATTGAGCTTTTGTTTTCATTCTTGCCATTTGATGCATTTGTCTCATTTAGTTTCTTCAATTTTATTTTTGGGTTCAAGTAAACTAGATTGATATAATAATATGAAGTGAAATAATTTCTCTTTTTATTAAATTAATGGTGGATTTAATGAATGGAAATATCTTGTTGAGGTTGACTCAGTTTTCTTAATTGATTGCTAAAGGCTAAATGTGATAGTTTGAATTAGGTAGTTGATTGATGAGAGTTGCACATCTGAAGTTTAAAACCTTAGTTACATTTTTTAGCATGTCCCAATTTCTTAGATAATTGAGTCAAACTTAGTATGACATATTTATTATCTTAAGTTCCTGACCACTTTCCTTGAAATAAATAAATATAATAAATTAAAATAATTTTTCAGGAGCTTTGAAAATTTATCTCTGTTTCGCTGATTTTAACTCTTGAATTGAAACGAATGAGTTGGAATCATAAATAGTGCTAGTAGCCATTTGAATGGTGATTCTAATGAGTAACCGGGGGTCGACATCACAAATGTTTACCTTTGCGTCATAAAGTTAATATCAGTTCAAACAGTCGAGCTCCTTTTGAAAAAAAAAAATTTCATGCAATGCATTTTACGAAGGGGTAAAAGAACTTAAGAGAAAATTTACACTTCCTTACTTTGTTCA
Organism: Garcia nutans; assembly: GCA_947685225.1. Taxonomy (NCBI): domain Eukaryota; kingdom Viridiplantae; phylum Streptophyta; class Magnoliopsida; order Malpighiales; family Euphorbiaceae; genus Garcia; species Garcia nutans. Next base: position 28,784,867 of record CANTUV010000044.1, read on the forward strand.
TGACTTTTGAGTTCTTGAAATTTTATGCTCAATCTTTTAACTCTGAATTTTTAGATTTTAGATATGTTAGATTTTTGTTTTGAAACTTCTTAATTCAGCTATCATGTTTGAGATTTAGTTTTTGGTTGAGAATGTCAGGTTTTTTTATTTGAGTATTGTAAAACTTTTATTTTCTTTGGATATAGAGGGGTCCTTCATTTCTGCCTATTATAATGATTTGGTTTGCTTGTGGACAAGCAAAAACTCAAGTGTGGGGGAATTTGATAAGTGTATAGTTGATGATATTTTTGCCCCTATTTCTTAATATATTTGTTGTCAAATTGAGTTTAATTTGTTTGTTCAAGTGTTTATTAGGGTTGATTTCAGGAATTGACACGTTGGGATCTTAAGGTTATTTAGGCCGGAATCACGGATGAAAGATAAGGAAATGAGCTATTTTGGGTAAATTCTTCAATTGACACGCCTAGTGACATGGGCATTTCAATGGTGATTTCATTCAACTACTTTACTGAAGCTTCGACACGCCCAGAGATATGGGCGTGTCATTGAACGTGCCATTGATCCTGCCTTATAGAAGTTGTGACACCCCCAAAAATACAGGCGTGTCCCTAACTCAACATTGTAGTAGTAATGATACGCCCAAGGACTTGGGCGTGTCGCTGACCATGTCAATAAATTTCAAAACAGCACAGTTGACACGCCCACAGACATGCATGTGTCAATGGACGTGTCAGGCAAAATTTTTGGGCTATAAAATCTGAGCTAAAGTGTGAATTAGGGATCCTGATTTTTATTATTAGAGCCGACTTCCTAAGAAAAATAAGAGTTTTGGTAGCTGAGAGTGAAGGTGAAGATCCAATTCATGCGAGATTTAAATCAAGATTCAAGGATTGAAGTGGAGAAACACAAATCATTCATTATGGATTGTTTTAATTCTTTTACTTATTTATTTTGTTTTGGCTTTCTAGTTATGAACATGAGTTAAAGTGTTTCTATCTAGATATTGATGAACCTCAGCCTTGTTGTATGGATTGAATAGTTCATATTAAATTAAGTCATTTGATTGAGTTGTTTTATCCGTTTGATTCCTAATTTCTTATTTCCAATTGATAATATCATGCTTATTGATTGGTTGCAATTTTCATATTATTGACTTGAGAAAGCTTAATATGAACAGAATTTTCATTAGGATTGAGGGTTAATTGGAGTGCTAGAGATAGACTTACAAGACCCTTTGGACCAAATTTCCTTGTTCTTATTGCAAGATATATTTAATTATGCTTGAGAAGAGATTCCTAGAATTTTAGTTAGTGATTAGGGATTAATTAACTCGAGCGAGGTTTTGATCTAATTTATAGGAATGCCAATTCAACTTTATTATTTGATTTAAATGAATTTATATTCATAAATACTTTTATGGTTAGGGGGATTCAATATCTGGATAATATTTTCATCATCAACTCTTTTTGCACAATATTTAATTTCTCTTTACTTTAATTTATTAAGTAATTCATCTTTTGTTTTAATCATCACAAAAAACTATTGATTTTCTAAATAACAGTTGAAATTTGCATTATTATTTGATCTTGTCCCCAGTGGAACGATATCTTACTCACTACTTTATTACTTGCACGACCCGTGCACTTGCAATAACACTGTGATAGCACAGATTCATCATTAGTTGACATGTTAAAGCTTCTTAGTAATGGCATCTACCTTAGCTAAGAGTAAGGAAAGACTATCAACATCATAAAGCACGACTACTCTCCTTGGATTACTTTTTTATGATGACTAGTAATAGTTATTTGTTACCATCTCTTCAATTAAATGAAGGGCATCAATAGGAACATTGTTTATAATTGATCTACCAGCTTCTGTATCAATTATACTCTTAATAGATGGATCTAATCCATTATAGAAGGTTTGCATCAAGAGTCAATCTAGTACTCCATGGTGAGGACATCTTCTTTTTAGATTCTTGAATTGTTCCCATGCTTTATAGAAGTTTTCCCCATCCTATTGTATGAATCCAGTAATATCATTCCTTAGCTTGACCACTTTTATAGGTGGGAAGTGTTTTGCAAGAAAAAAATAGAGGCTGGTTGCTTCAATGTGGTGAATATGCCCGATGGTTTGGAGTTAAGCCACTCTTTAGCCTTGTCTTTTAAAAAATGGGAAAGAGCCTAAGTCAAATGGTGTCATCAGAAACACTATTGATCTTAAAAGTATCTCACATCTCTAAAAGTTTGAGATATGGGTATGGGCATTTTCATGATGTAGTCCATGACATATTGATTATTGAATTAAGTTGATGAGTATCGATTTGAGAATAAAGTTATTGGCCTAAACTGGTGGTTTTATAATGCTTGATAGTGAAGCAGTGGATGGTAAGGCATAATCCTTAAAGGTTCTTGGTTCTTGGTCTTGGTCACTCATGATATCTTCTTCTTTTTCTTCAGATGAAGACTCTTATTCCTGTTCTTTTTCTTTTTGAAATATCAGCTGATCCTTCTTCAAGTTCCTATTCCTTTGTTTCCTTGTTTTCCTTCCAATAGAACTTCTCAATTTTATGATTATAATGTACAAGTTGTGTGTTGGGATTTTTGTGCATGTAACCTTAATCTTGTAAGGAAAACGAAAGAAATTAAAAGAGAAATAAAAATTCCAAAGTAATAATAATCTAATATTGTTGATATTAGAATAGTTTCCTACCTCATCAACGGTTCCAAAAGTTTGTTAGGGCCTAGTTTAGCTAACTACAAGTGCATAGGTCGTCAACACGTAATACAATACTGAGTGAGTATCATCCCATGGGAAAGAGTAATTCTAAGTAACAAAAAATAAAATTATTTATTATTTGGACAAAAAAGATTTGAAATTAAAACTAAATTTAATTCATTAAAACTAGAACTAAGTTGTTCAGGGTTTAATCTAATTTTTTTGAACATAGAGTTAGACTATGTTAATTGATTAACTATGGATTTCCTAAGGTATTGATTCAATTTTACTTTTCCTTTGATTATTGGCTGGATTTTCCTAAATTAATTTTTAGTGTCTTTCAAGTACTAAAATTAATGTTGAACTTAACTCATATGTCTATTCTCATGATCCCAAATGATTAAATCAATTCATTAAGATTTATGATAATCTTTTACCAACCTCTTAAGTGCTCTATCTTATCTCTAAGTGAAAACTCACTTATGATTGTTATCTCCTTAGACTAATGTAATGCTTTCACTCTTGCTCCATTACACAACATCTCAATTTAATTAATTATTGGCCAGATAATTAATGCATTAAGATCAAATATAATAAAATAACCAAAAGGATAAACTTTAATTGAGTCAAATAAATATGAATTATTCCATAGGTAAATCAATATAAGGGTCTAACCCTAATTGAAAGTTTAGTTACACATAATTAAAATAAAAACTAAAGAATCAAAGAAAATAATAGAAGACATGATTAAATTAAGAAAAATAGAAAGATCAAACTTGAAGGTCTTTGGATTGAATGGACTTTTGGTCTTGAATATCTTCTTGGACCAAACCTCTTTCTCTCTTTAAAGAATTTTTGAAAGATTGAAAAGAATTTTGCTAAAAGAAGTGGTTACCTCAATTGAGAAGGAGGCTTTGATATATATATATATATATATAGGAGCTTGGAAGTCTTCTTTCTTAAATAGGAAAAGATCTAGGAAAAATCTTGAAGACTTCTAAAGTGAATAGGAATAGATTTAGGAGACTTCTAAATTAATTAGGAATAGCTCTAATGCAAATATGCATACTCCTAATTTAATTAGGAATATAATAAGGATAAAATCTTGTTGATTTTTACTCAAACAGCCGCCATAAGAAGTCCATGGATGTGCCTTTTGAGTCCCACGGGCGTGCATAATAGTACCTCATCAAATTACATGAAAATCTCCTTTCAGGCAAAAAAATTTTAATATTCACTTCCATGTACTTTGTTTCATTTCTGTCTTCTTTCATTTATGTTCTTCTCTCTTGGGCAAAAGTTGTTTGGTTTCCACATGCATGGGAATTAGCTTGTGTAACACCCATGGATTTTAAATACTATTAAATAATTAATTTGGAGGGTAGTTAGTATGTTGAAAGGGAAAGATTCAAGGTATAAACATGATAAATACAAAAACATATACATTGTATACATAATGTACACACAATATATACATTTTACACTAAAGGACAAAATGAGGTGAAAAGTCAAAAGTAAAAGGTTGAAAAGTAAAATAAATAAATAAATAAATCAAAAATTAAATTAATTATGGTTAGAAAGACTTAAAATATATAATATTTAAATGTTAATTAATTAATTATATATATGAGTGGTTAGGAATAAAGAAATTAAAAAGTGATCTTCTTCTCCATGATTTTGCCAAAACTTTAAAGAAGGAAAGGGAGGATTTATTTATCAAATACTTCACATTTTTCAAGAATTCCAAAAGATTTAAGGTGATTTTGAAATTTAATAAAGCATTAGTTAAGTTTTCTTCCATCTAAGCTTGGTTTTTCTTAATTCTAGAAAATGTAATGATATGAGATGGTGAAAGATTGCTCTTAATTGTTAAAATTGATGGTAAGGAGGTAAATATAATGGATAAATGATGATTTGATGACTAAGTGATTAAAGTGAGCATGATTATTGAAGTTAGGGTTTATGGGTGATTATGTGGAATTAGGGTTTTTGATGGTGGTGTTTATAATTTTTGAAATGTGTTGTTTTAATGTTATTTTCATGAGTATGTAATGATTATATGGTTGGAAGTTGGAAATGAGTTTGAATAAGGTAGTAAATGAGGGAATTAGGGTAGAAATTGTAATGTAATGGTTATTTTGTATAAAATGAGTAAATAAATGGCTCCAATTAAATAATTTAGGTGTTGTTTGGTTTATATGTGTCTAGTCCAAAAGTTTCCCTAAAGGAGGAATTTAGGGTTTAGAGAAAGTTGGGCTTGAAAAGTGAATTGGTTGGATTTGAAGGTTAAACAAGGTTAGTACATTCTTTGGTAACTCTTAAATTGAATTTATATGAATGTCATTGGTCATTTTGGTATACTTTAAAGGATGTCCTTATTCCTTTAAAGTAGCATTGTGTATTGATATTACTAAGACTAAATGTAGAAATAATATGTAAGATGGAATGTAATTAAAAATATGGTTAAACACATAATCTATGTATTGTTGTAAAGTTATGTGATGTATGCTGTGTTGGGTAATTGATCAATGAAAATAACATAGTGTTTGGATATGATTTATGTGTAGTATGTTAGTGATGTGAGAAATAATATTGTTGGGTGCAATATGGAGAAATTATGAAAAAAGATAAAATATGATTAAAAGTATAAAATATGCTAAAAATGATTTAAAAAGATGAGAATGAACAATATGATAAGTAATGAAAAGAAAATGTGGAAAATAGCTAGAAATATGAAAATTATGAAAAATGAGAAAATATGATAAAAATATGATAATGAGATGAAATATAAAATGTAACGTAATATGTAATATGTATATACTTGTGAAAAGTATTTAAATGTGAAAATGAGTCACATTATAAATGTGACTCATGGTTATATTAAGTATTTATGAAATATGGAATATGGTAATTGTATGAAAATGTGAGAAATTGATAAATGAGATGAAATATGGCAGTAATCATGGGTGAGTTGATCACATAATAAATGTATAAAAATAATGGAAAGAAAATGAGAATATGAAAATGCAATTTGAAATGGTGTATGTTGACTCTGCACGATTACTAGATCCAGCAATTTGATATGGTTGTTGCATATATTGATGGACCTGAGCAGAGCTAGGTCCTAAGAGTGAGTTTGACCTGAACAGAGCTAGGTCATAAGTTTGAGGCTGAATGTAAGCCTGAGCAGATCTAGGCCTTAACCTGAGCAGAGATGGGTCATGAAATTGATATTGTGATAGCCTAAAACCAATTGTTCTGGAACTTGATAATTGTGTAGAGAATTGTTGGGGCTCAACATGTATTATTGTGTAAGTCTGTGGAAATTATATGATGATGTATGTGATGCAATGTCCTAATATATGTGTGCTTATTGTGAGATTTGATATTTGTATATATACCCGATGAATCAATAAGTATTATACGAGAATGTTATTAAATAAGCAAATGAGCCTGAGAATGAGTAAATGAATATTAAACGGATATATTAAATAATGGTATTAAATAATTTACAAATCAATCTATGTGTAAATGTGAGTTATGTTATCATGAATGTACCACTAAGCTTGTACGCTTAGCGCGGTAGTGTGTATCGCGCAGGTATTAAAAGTATAGACCAAGGTGAACCAGGGTGTGATTGAGACTTGAAGTTGTGGGTACCACAAGACCAACCTTGAAGGTATTGGTGTTACATTCATGTATTATTTATACATTGTATAATGTGGATTTTGTATAGTAAATAAACAACATTTGTATATTAAAATTATTTTTGGAAATATTACATATATACATGATACTTTTGGATGTAAATTGATGATATTTTCAAAGAAGTGATGGATTTTATAAAAATATGTATTTATGAGTGTTGTTTAATGCAAGATGCATTGTTTGTATTTTTCTTTAGGATTTAATAAATTACAGATAAAATTCTAATGAATTTTTCCTATAGATTTTTTTTATAAAATTTAAATTATTTTTAATATTGAATTGAGGAGTTAGTATTGATTGTTAAAGTGGCATTCTTATATTCTATATGCATATTTTACGTATACAGGATATATGTATTATATGTATATAGTGTATAAGGGTGCTATAGCTTGCACGGTCACAGAGATGATTTTCCTTCTATTTTTTAGTTATTTTGCTTCCTTCTTATTTTATATCTCCAATTTCTTCATCTTTCATCATATTTGATCAATCTGCACTTTAAATTCATATTTGTAAAGCCAAACTTCAAAAATATAATTATTCTAGCTTTTACAACAAAACACATCAAATTCAGTTGATAACAATAAAAACATAACTAGAATAATAACTAAATAATATACAAAATATAGCTTCATCAGCTTTATTGAATGCAAAAGTTTTTCATAATTATCATTTGAAGGCATATATATAGGCTTCAACCACTAGTTTTCCTATTGGAGAAAAGATTTAAAAGAGAGGGCTTCACCTATTAAATCTTTAGCATTAAAATGCTCCATGAAAGCCTAGTCACGATTGCTAACCTTATGCCATGGCTGCAAATTTCTTGTCATGGTGAGATTTGCTTCATGGTGGTTGTGAGACTCCATTTGTCTCTAACGAATACCCACCGAATAGTACACATGGCATTCTCTCACTTACTATGGTCGCAATAGTTGCCTCTAATAAAATGATATTGTGTATATAATTTTATGATTTTTCTAAATTTATTTTTAGCTATTATCAATTGAATTTGATGAATTTTCTTTGATAAGTTAAAATACATCTCAAGGTAAAGTGTACGTAACACAATATGTGTTTTTGTTGTAATTAGATCAGAGTTGGAAGTTAAAGAAGCAAGAGATTGGAATATAAGCAAAAGGGGGAAATTTAGGCCAAAAGAGAAGCAAATTCAAGTCACAAGAGTGTGGAATAAAATGCCACGACCCTGGAATTCATCGCGGATCTGTATGAAAAGAGAACAAGAAGAAGCAAAGAGTCTAGAGGCAAATTCAAGTCCATATATGTGGAGACTCAATGCCACGTACACGGAGTTCATTTACCTACTGCCTAGAAAATAGATTTTTATAAGACAGATTGGGTGCAATTAAGCAAAGTCGTGGGATCTAAATACCACGGCCATAGGGTTTTTAAGGCGGTTGAAATTTTTATTTTTAGTCAAATTCTTATACAATTTGGGTTCCTATTTAATCAAGAACTCTCCAAATTTGCACCAAATAATTTCTTATTAATATTAAAAGATCTCCCAAGCATCTGTATAAAAGCAAAGCCTCCTTTTAAGATGATTATCAATTAGTCATCTTATTTTTCCTTAAGTTCTTAAGGTTTCTTTGGAAGAAGGAAGGAGGCATTGCTTTAGAGAAATTCAAGCTCAAAGAGTTCCATTCAATCCAAAGAAAATTTTAGAGTTTGATTTATCATTTCTTACAGTGTCTTCATTAGTTTTCTTTAGATCTGTTGTTATTTATTTTTTCAATCATGCTCAACTAAACCCTAATTAGGGTTAGACTCTTCTTTGATTCATCTATGGAGTAATTCATGACTATTTGATTCAATTGTATTTATCTTTTGATTAATTTATTATCTTTATTCTTAATGCTAATAATTATTTGGCAAATAATTTTTAGATCTAAGATATTATGTAATGGAGCGAGAGTAAAATTATAATATTAGTTCAAGGAGATAATAATCTTAAGTAGTTTTTGCTTGGAGATAAGAAAAACACTAGGGAGGTTGTTTAATGATTGTCACAAATCTTAATTAGTTGAATTAATTTTTGTGAACAAGAGAGTATATATATAGGAATTAATCTCAATATGAGTTTTAGAACTTGTGAGAGACTAGAACTTAAATATGGAAAATTCAACCAATAATTAAAAATAAAATTGAATCAAAACTTTAGAAAATCCATAGATAATCAATTGAAGAAGTCCAGTCCAAAGTTTTTAATTATGAGAGTTAAAATTATCAACAACCTTAGTTTAGTTTAAGTAGTTTAATTAGTTTATTTAAAATCATTTTTATTTTTCAAATAATAAATAATTTAATTATTTGATACTTAGAATTCATCTTCCTCATGGGATCATCACTCTACTTACTCTATATTACTTGATTGTGATACTACTCACGTCTACCTACCGCTAGATGAGCATCGCAATTGTGTCAAATAGGTTCAAGATCGTGAGCCTTAAGAGTTGTAAATTCTTTGCTTTATTGGCTATCTCATATCATTTCTCCATTGGTGTGTTAAAAACTACCAATTCCCTCCCAACCGATATGAAAAGCACAGTTACGGGATCAACCCTCATGGTTGCTACAAGCTTGGTGCGGTTAGATTTTAGATGCAATGCTCACTACGTATTCTTTTGCCATTTTTTACCTTAAATGATGAAGTCTTATCATGGTCGTGCTCTTACTTTTGCAATCGCAAGCTAGCCATCATGGTGGATTCAGAGAACATAAGACGTATCATGATCTCTACTATGACAAGTGAATCAACATCAATTGCTGGTTCGAGGGTAAAAATTCAAGGGCAGTTGGGTTGGATATATTTTCACCTCATAAAAATACTAAAGACACCCCTAAAATATTTTTTTCTAAAATACCCTCAATGAAGATTACATTAAAGGATATATATATATATATATAATTATAATATTTACAAGTTTATCATTTATATTTTTACCTCATCTTCTCAAGTTCTATACATACCCCATTCTAAACCCCAAAACTACTTCAATCTATTTCATTTCTTCCATTTTTCACTTTTATAACTTTCAAATACTCTTTATTCTCTCACTCCAATTACTTCACACTCTTTATTGTTTAAAGTTAAAACAAGAAAAAAAATATATGGATTATGGGTCTCTTGAAGAGTTTAAGGTAAGTATTTAGTATTTTAAAGTAATGTAAATAGAATTAAGTGATTCTAGAATTGGGCTAGTTAGGCCAAAAATGGCTACACAATTAAATTTATTTAGTTATGTATTATTAAATATCTTAATTTGTTAATCAAATAGCGGCTTAACAAAAGTAAATGTTCAGTTCTGGTTTGATGAATTATTACTAAATTTCGGCTCTGATTTGCTAAACATATTTTATCGTTCAACTAAGACTAATGTATCATTTGTTTTGTGCAACTTTATCTAGATGGACAAAAATCATTTTTCATCGTTATCCTATTGAAAAAGAAATTATATTGATTAAGTAATTGTTGAATAATTGTTTATCAATTGTGATTAATGTTTCAAAAGTCATATCAAAATATGTATGCTACATAAAATTAAACGGTGAAAGTATAAAAATGCCCCTAAAATGAATACAAATGTATAGATTGGCCCTTTAAAAAATTTTTGTTGCCTTAAAAATTTTTTTTTGTCTCATTTATGTACTTCAGGTGTTAAATCATTGACAAATTAGCCCCTGTTTTAGCAGAAAGCTAATTATCATTAACTGTTTGGTTAATTAGAGAGAGAATATGCAAATATGTCCTTTAATTTGCACAAAAGTGTGGATCAGTATTGAATTTTTTTTTATTAATTATACATAAAAATGATATTTTTACCTATTTATAAATAAATGAAATATATTTAAGAGTATCTTATATTAAATAATATTTTGATTAAAATTATTATTTAATACTTCTTTTAATGAACCTTTAAAATCACTTTTGATTAAAATTATTTTCAATTAAAATTATTTTTTATTTTAAAAATATCAATTTTTAATTAGCTTTAAAAACTTTACTATTAATCAATTGAAATTATTTTTTATTTTAAAAATATCAATAATTAGCTTTACCCTATAATTAATAAATTGAAATTATTGTTTTTTTTAAAAACATCAATATTTTATATTTTCAAGGAAATCTCTTAAATATATCCTACTAAGAATATAATACATCTAATGCAATATGTATATATATAATGTGAATTAATGATTTTAAAGATCCATTAGACTAAGTGTAGGATAATAATTTTAATCAAAATATTATTTAGTATAAAATGCTCTTAAATATGTTTGATTAATTTATAAAGAGGTAAAAATATAATTTTAATACATAATAGAGTAAAAATAAATTTTAATATCAAATCATACAAACTTAAGGAGCATATTTGCACTTTCTCCCACTAACTAACCAAACAGTTAATGTTAATTAGTTTTACGTTAAAGCAAATCTAATTTGTCAGCTTTTTAACACTTGTAAATGTATAAATATGCCAAAAAAGATTTAAGGGCCAATTTTGAACCTCCAGTTCTGCACATGGATTGAAATGCATATGATAACGAATCTAATGCAAATAGAATTGCATGAACTAAAGGTCAAAACGGTCCGAAACTATAAAATTTTGCCAAGTCACACGCGGCGGCTACGCGTGTTGGCTTGCACTTCACACTATTTATTGTTTAAAGTTAAAACAAGAAAAAAAAATATGGATTATGGGTCTCTTGAAGAGTTTAATGTAAGTATTTAGTATTTTAAAGTAATGTAAATAGAATTAAGTGATTCTAGAATTGGGCTAGTTAGGCCAAAAATGGCTACACAATTAAATTTCTTTAGTTATGTATTATTAAATATCTTAATTTGTTAATCAAATAGCGGCTTAAAAAAAGTAAATGTTCAGTTCTGGTTTGATGAATTATTACTAAATTTTGGCTCTGATTTGCTAAACATATTTTATCGTTCAACTAAGACTAATGTATCATTTGTTTTGTGCAACTTTATCTAGATGGACAAAAATCATTTTTCATCATTATCCTGTTGAAAAAGAAATTATATTGATTAAGTAATTGTTGAATAATTGTTTATCAATTGTGATTAATGTTTCAAAAGTCATATCAAAATATGTATACTATATAAAATTAAACGGTGAAAGTATAAAAATGCCCCTAAAATTAATACAAATGTATAGATTGGCCTTTAAAAAATTTTTGTTGCCTTAAAAATTTTTTTTTTGTCTCATTTATGTACTTCAGGTGTTAAATAATTGACAAATTAACCCCTCTTTTAGCAGAAAGCTAATTATCATTAACTGTTTGGTTAATTAGAGAGAGAACATGCAAATATGTCCTTTAATTTGCACAAAAGTGTGGATCAGTATTGAATTTTTTTATTAATTATACAAAAAAAATGATATTTTTACCTATTTATAAATAAATGAAATATATTTAAGAGTATTTTATATTAAATAATATTTTGATTAAAATTATTATTTAATACTTCTTTTAATGAACCTTTAAAATCACTTTTGATTAAAATTATTTTCAATTAAAATTATTTTTATTTTAAAAATATCAATTTCTAATTAGCTTTAAAAACTTTACTATTAATCAATTGAAATTATTTTTTATTTTAAAAATATCAATAATTAGCTTTACCCTATAATTAATAAATTGAAATTATTGTTTATTTTCAAAACATCAATTTTTTATATTTTCAAGGAAATCTCTTAAATATATCCTACTAAGAATATAATACATCTAATGCAATATGTATATATATAATGTGAATTAATGATTTTAAAGATCCATTAGACTAAGTGTAGGATAATAATTTTAATCAAAATATTATTTAGTATAAAATGCTCTTAAATATGTTTGATTAATTTATAAAGAGGTAAAAATATAATTTTAATACATAATAGAGTAAAAATAAATTTTAATATCAAATCATACAAACTTAAGGAGCATATTTGCACTTTCTCCCACTAACTAACCAAACAGTTAATGTTAATTAGTTTTACGTTAAAGCAAATCTAATTTGTCAGCTTTTTAACACTTGTAAATGTATAAATATGCCAAAAAAGATTTAAGGGCCAATTTTGAACCTCCAGTTCTGCACATGGATTGAAATGCATATGATAACGAATCTAATGCAAATAGAATTGCATGAACTAAAGGTCAAAACGGTCCGAAACTATAAAATTTTGCCAAGTCACACGCGGCGGCTACGCGTGTTGGCTTGCACTTCACACTATTTATTGTTTAAAGTTAAAACAAGAAAAAAAAATATGGATTATGGGTCTCTTGAAGAGTTTAATGTAAGTATTTAGTATTTTAAAGTAATGTAAATAGAATTAAGTGATTCTAGAATTGGGCTAGTTAGGCCAAAAATGGCTACACAATTAAATTTCTTTAGTTATGTATTATTAAATATCTTAATTTGTTAATCAAATAGCGGCTTAAAAAAAGTAAATGTTCAGTTCTGGTTTGATGAATTATTACTAAATTTTGGCTCTGATTTGCTAAACATATTTTATCGTTCAACTAAGACTAATGTATCATTTGTTTTGTGCAACTTTATCTAGATGGACAAAAATCATTTTTCATCATTATCCTGTTGAAAAAGAAATTATATTGATTAAGTAATTGTTGAATAATTGTTTATCAATTGTGATTAATGTTTCAAAATTCATATCAAAATATGTATACTATATAAAATTAAACGGTGAAAGTATAAAAATGCCCCTAAAATTAATACAAATGTATAGATTGGCCTTTAAAAAATTTTTGTTGCCTTAAAAAATTTTTTTTTGTCTCATTTATGTACTTCAGGTGTTAAATCATTGACAAATTAACCCCTCTTTTAGCAGAAAGCTAATTATCATTAACTGTTTGGTTAATTAGAGAGAGAACATGCAAATATGTCCTTTAATTTGCACAAAAGTGTGGATCAGTATTGAATTTTTTTATTAATTATACAAAAAAATGATATTTTTACCTATTTATAAATAAATGAAATATATTTAAGAGTATTTTATATTAAATAATATTTTGATTAAAATTATTATTTAATACTTCTTTTAATGAACCTTTAAAATCACTTTTGATTAAAATTATTTTCAATTAAAATTATTTTTATTTTAAAAATATCAATTTCTAATTAGCTTTAAAAACTTTACTATTAATCAATTGAAATTATTTTTTATTTTAAAAATATCAATAATTAGCTTTACCCTATAATTAATAAATTGAAATTATTGTTTATTTTCAAAACATCAATTTTTTATATTTTCAAGGAAATCTCTTAAATATATCCTACTAAGAATATAATACATCTAATGCAATATGTATATATATAATGTGAATTAATGATTTTAAAGATCCATTAGACTAAGTGTAGGATAATAATTTTAATCAAAATATTATTTAGTATAAAATGCTCTTAAATATGTTTGATTAATTTATAAAGAGGTAAAAATATAATTTTAATACATAATAGAGTAAAAATAAATTTTAATATCAAATCATACAAACTTAAGGAGCATATTTGCACTTTCTCCCACTAACTAACCAAACAGTTAATGTTAATTAGTTTTACGTTAAAGCAAATCTAATTTGTCAGCTTTTTAACACTTGTAAATGTATAAATATGCCAAAAAAGATTTAAGGGCAATTTTGAACCTCCAGTTCTGCACATGGATTGAAATGCATATGATAACGAATCTAATGCAAATAGAATTGCATGAACTAAAGGTCAAAACGGTCCGAAACTATAAAATTTTGCCAAGTCACACGCGGCGGCTACGCGTGTTGGCTTGCACTTCACACTTTTTATTGTTTAAAGTTAAAACAAGAAAAAAAATATGGATTATGGGTCTCTTGAAGAGTTTAATGTAAGTATTTAGTATTTTAAAGTAATGTAAATAGAATTAAGTGATTCTAGAATTGGGCTAGTTAGGCCAAAAATGGCTACACAATTAAATTTCTTTAGTTATGTATTATTAAATATCTTAATTTGTTAATCAAATAGCGGCTTAAAAAAAGTAAATGTTCAGTTCTGGTTTGATGAATTATTACTAAATTTTGGCTCTGATTTGCTAAACATATTTTATCGTTCAACTAAGACTAATGTATCATTTGTTTTGTGCAACTTTATCTAGATGGACAAAAATCATTTTTCATCATTATCCTGTTGAAAAAGAAATTATATTGATTAAGTAATTGTTGAATAATTGTTTATCAATTGTGATTAATGTTTCAAAAGTCATATCAAAATATGTATACTATATAAAATTAAACGGTGAAAGTATAAAAATGCCCCTAAAATTAATACAAATGTATAGATTGGCCTTTAAAAAATTTTTGTTGCCTTAAAAATTTTTTTTTTGTCTCATTTATGTACTTCAGGTGTTAAATCATTGACAAATTAACCCCTCTTTTAGCAGAAAGCTAATTATCATTAACTGTTTGGTTAATTAGAGAGAGAACATGCAAATATGTCCTTTAATTTGCACAAAAGTGTGGATCAGTATTGAATTTTTTTATTAATTATACATAAAAATGATATTTTTACCTATTTATAAATAAATGAAATATATTTAAGAGTATTTTATATTAAATAATATTTTGATTAAAATTATTATTTAATACTTCTTTTAATGAACCTTT
The DNA here is from genome assembly GCA_947685225.1 of Garcia nutans. NCBI lineage: Eukaryota > Viridiplantae > Streptophyta > Magnoliopsida > Malpighiales > Euphorbiaceae > Garcia > Garcia nutans. The sequence goes on from CANTUV010000044.1 coordinate 28,799,960, forward strand.
AAAATCACTTTTGATTAAAATTATTTTCAATTAAAATTATTTTTTATTTTAAAAATATAAATTTTTAATTAGCTTTAAAAACTTTACTATTAATCAATTGAAATTATTTTTTATTTTAAAAATATCAATAATTAGCTTTACCCTATAATTAATAAATTGAAATTATTGTTTATTTTAAAAACATCAATTTTTTATATTTTCAAGGAAATCTCTTAAATATATCCTACTATCAATATAATACATCTAATGCAATATATATATATAATGTGAATTAATGATTTTAAAGATCCATTAGACTAAGTGTAGGATAATAATTTTAATCAAAATATTATTTAGTATAAAATGCTCTTAAATATGTTTGATTAATTTATAAGGAGGTAAAAAATATAATTTTAATACATAATAGAGTAAAAATAAATTTTAATATCAAATCATACAAACTTAAGGAGCATATTTGCACTTTCTCCCACTAACTAACCAAACAGTTAATGTTAATTAGTTTTCCGTTAAAGCAAATCTAATTTGTCAGCTTTTTAACACTTGTAAATGTATAAATATGCCAAAAAAGATTTAAGGGCCAATTTTGAACCCCCAGTTCTGCACATGGATTGAAATGCATATGATAACGAATCTAATGCAAATAGAATTGCATGAACCAAAGGTCAAAACGGTCCGAAACTATAAAATTTTGCCAAGTCACACGCGGCGGCTACGCGTGTTGGCTTGCACTTCACACTCTTTATTGTTTAAAGTTAAAACAAGAAAAAAAATTATGGATTATGGGTCTCTTGAAGAGTTTAAGGTAAGTATTTAGTATTCTAAAGTAATGTAAATAGAATTAAGTGATTTTAGAATTGGGCTAGTTAGGCCAAAAATGGCTACACAATTAAATTTATTTAGTTATGTATTATTAAATATCTTAATTTGTTAATCAAATAGCGGCTTAACAAAAGTAAATGTTCAGTTCTGGTTTGATGGATTATTACTAAATTTCGGCTCAGATTTGCTAAACATATTTTATCGTTCAACTAAGACTAATGTATCATTTGTTTTGTGCAACTTTATCTAGATGGACAAAAATCATTTTTCATCGTTATCCTGTTGAAAAAGAAATTATATTGATTAAGTTATTGTTGAATAATTGTTTATCAATTGTGATTAATGTTTCAAAATTCATATCAAAATATGTATACTACATAAAATTAAACGGTGAAAGAATAAAAATGCCCCTAAAATTAATACAAATGTATAGATTGGCCCTTTAAAAAAATTTTGTTGCCTTAAAAATTTTTTTTTTGTCTCATTTATATACTTCAGGTGTTAAATCATTGACAAATTAGCCCCTCTTTTAGCAGAAAGCTAATTATCATTAACTGTTTGGTTAATTAGAGAGAGGACATGCAAATATGTCCTTTAATTTGCACAAAAGTGTGGATCAGTATTGAATTTTTTTATTAATTATACATAAAAAATGATATTTTTACCTATTTATAAATAAATGAAATATATTTAAGAGTATTTTATATTAAATAATATTTTGATTAAAATTATTATTTAATACTTCTTTTAATGAACCTTTAAAATCACTTTTGATTAAAATTATTTTCAATTAAAATTATTTTTTATTTTAAAAATATCAATTTTTAATTAGCTTTAAAAACTTTACTATTAATCAATTGAAATTATTTTTTATTTTAAAAATATCAATAATTAGCTTTACCCTATAATTAATAAATTGAAATTATTGTTTATTTTAAAAACATCAATTTTTTATATTTTCAAGGAAATCTCTTAAATATATCCTACTAAGAATATAATACATCTAATGCAATATGTATATATATAATGTGAATTAATGATTTTAAAGATCCATTAGACTAAGTGTAGGATAATAATTTTAATCAAAATATTATTTAGTATAAAATGCTCTTAAATATGTTTGATTAATTTATAAAGAGGTAAAAATATAATTTTAATACATAATAGAGTAAAAATAAATTTTAATATCAAATCATACAAACTTAAGGAGCATATTTGCACTTTCTCCCACTAACTAACCAAACAGTTAATGTTAATTAGTTTTCCGTTAAAGCAAATCTAATTTGCCAGCTTTTTAACACTTGTAAATGTATAAATATGCCAAAAAAGATTTAAGGGCCAATTTTGAACCCCCAGTTCTGCACATGGATTGAAATGCATATGATAACGAATATAATGCAAATAGAATTGCATGAACCAAAGGTCAAAACGGTCCGAAACTATAAAATTTTGACAAGTCACACGCGGCGGCTACACGTGTTGGCTTGCACTTCACACTCTTTATTGTTTAAAGTTAAAACAAGAAAAAAAATATATGGATTATGGGTCTCTTGAAGAGTTTAAGGTAAGTATTTAGTATTTTAAAGTAATGTAAATAGAATTAAGTGATTCTAGAATTGGGCTAGTTAGGCCAAAAATGGCTACACAATTAAATTTATTTAGTTATGTATTATTAAATATCTTAATTTGTTAATCAAATAGCGGCTTAACAAAAGTAAATGTTCAGTTCTGGTTTGATAAATTATTACTAAATTTCGGCTCTGATTTGCTAAACATATTTTATCGTTCAACTAAGACTAATGTATCATTTGTTTTGTGCAACTTTATCTAGATGGACAAAAATCATTTTTCATCGTTATCCTATTGAAAAAGAAATTATATTGATTAAGTAATTGTTGAATAATTGTTTATCAATTGTGATTAATGTTTCAAAAGTCATATCAAAATATGTATGCTACATAAAATTAAACGGTGAAAGTATAAAAATGCCCCTAAAATTAATACAAATGTATAGATTGGCCCTTTAAAAAATTTTTGTTGCCTTAAAAATTTTTTTTTGTCTCATTTATGTACTTCAGGTGTTAAATCATTGACAAATTAGCCCCTGTTTTAGCAGAAAGCTAATTATCATTAACTGTTTGGTTAATTAGAGAGAGAATATGCAAATATGTCCTTTAATTTGCACAAAAGTGTGGATCAGTATTGAATTTTTTTATTAATTATACATAAAAATGATATTTTTACCTATTTATAAATAAATGAAATATATTTAAGAGTATTTTATATTAAATAATATTTTTATTAAAATTATTATTTAATACTTCTTTTAATGAACCTTTAAAATCACTTTTGATTAAAATTATTTTCAATTAAAATTATTTTTTATTTTAAAAATATCAATTTTTAATTAGCTTTAAAAACTTTACTATTAATCAATTGAAATTATTTTTTATTTTAAAAATATCAATAATTAGCTTTACCCTATAATTAATAAATTGAAATTATTGTTTATTTTAAAAACATCAATTTTTTATATTTTCAAGGAAATCTCTTAAATATATCCTACTAAGAATATAATACATCTAATGCAATATGTATATATATAATGTAAATTAATGATTTTAAAGATCCATTAGACTAAGTGTAGGATAATAATTTTAATCAAAATATTATTTAGTATAAAATGCTCTTAAATATGTTTGATTAATTTATAAAGAGGTAAAAATATAATTTTAATACATAATAGAGTAAAAATAAATTTTAATATCAAATCATACAAACTTAAGGAGCATATTTGCACTTTCTCCCACTAACTAACCAAACAGTTAATGTTAATTAGTTTTCCGTTAAAGCAAATCTAATTTGCCAGCTTTTTAACACTTGTAAATGTATAAATATGCCAAAAAAGATTTAAGGGCCAATTTTGAACCCCCAGTTCTGCACATGGATTGAAATGCATATGATAACGAATATAATGCAAATAGAATTGCATGAACCAAAGGTCAAAACGGTCCGAAACTATAAAATTTTGCCAAGTCACACGCGGCGGCTACTCGTGTTGGCTTGCACTTCACACTCTTTATTGTTTAAAGTTAAAACAAGAAAAAAAATATATGGATTATGGGTCTCTTGAAGAGTTTAAGGTAAGTATTTAGTATTTTAAAGTAATGTAAATAGAATTAAGTGATTCTAGAATTGGGCTAGTTAGGCCAAAAATGGCTACACAATTAAATTTATTTAGTTATGTATTATTAAATATCTTAATTTGTTAATCAAATAGCGGCTTAACAAAAGTAAATGTTCAGTTCTGGTTTGATGAATTATTACTAAATTTCGGCTCTGATTTGCTAAACATATTTTATCGTTCAACTAAGACTAATGTATCATTTGTTTTGTGCAACTTTATCTAGATGGACAAAAATCATTTTTCATCGTTATCCTATTGAAAAAGAAATTATATTGATTAAGTAATTGTTGAATAATTGTTTATCAATTGTGATTAATGTTTCAAAAGTCATATCAAAATATGTATGCTACATAAAATTAAACGGTGAAAGTATAAAAATGCCCCTAAAATTAATACAAATGTATAGATTGGCCCTTTAAAAAATTTTTGTTGCCTTAAAAATTTTTTTTTGTCTCATTTATGTACTTCAGGTGTTAAATCATTGACAAATTAGCCCCTGTTTTAGCAGAAAGCTAATTATCATTAACTGTTTGGTTAATTAGAGAGAGAATATGCAAATATGTCCTTTAATTTGCACAAAAGTGTGGATCAGTATTGAATTTTTTTTATTAATTATACATAAAAATGATATTTTTACCTATTTATAAATAAATGAAATATATTTAAGAGTATTTTATATTAAATAATATTTTGATTAAAATTATTATTTAATACTTCTTTTAATGAACCTTTAAAATCACTTTTGATTAAAATTATTTTCAATTAAAATTATTTTTTATTTTAAAAATATCAATTTTTAATTAGCTTTAAAAACTTTACTATTAATCAATTGAAATTATTTTTTATTTTAAAAATATCAATAATTAGCTTTACCCTATAATTAATAAATTGAAATTATTGTTTATTTTAAAAACATCAATTTTTTATATTTTCAAGGAAATCTCTTAAATATATCCTACTAAGAATATAATACATCTAATGCAATATGTATATATATAATGTGAATTAATGATTTTAAAGATCCATTAGACTAAGTGTAGGATAATAATTTTAATCAAAATATTATTTAGTATAAAATGCTCTTAAATATGTTTGATTAATTTATAAAGAGGTAAAAATATAATTTTAATACATAATAGAGTAAAAATAAATTTTAATATCAAATCATACAAACTTAAGGAGCATATTTGCACTTTCTCCCACTAACTAACCAAACAGTTAATGTTAATTAGTTTTCCGTTAAAGCAAATCTAATTTGTCAGCCTTTTAACACTTGTAAATGTATAAATATGCCAAAAAAGATTTAAGGGCCAATTTTGAACCCCCAGTTCTGCACATGGATTGAAATGCATATGATAATGAATCTAATGCAAATAGAATTGCATGAATCAAAGGTCAAACAGGTCCGAAACTATAAAATTTTGCCAAGTCACACGCGGCGGCTACGCGTGTTGGCTTGCACTGCTAAACCCCCCCCCCCCCTCTAGAGGCATGTTTTTTTTCATTTTTGGGCTTTTTCTTATAAATAGAGGTCTTTTTCTCACTAAAAGGACATCACAAAATCCTAAGAAAATAATATTAAAATTATTTCTCACTTTTCCTCCAAAAAATTAATTTTTTCCCAATAAATTTCTTTTTATTAAAAGTTTTAGGTTAATCATATTCCATGTGTGCATGCTCTTGCAATCGTGAGAAATGGAGAATTTAATGCTTATGATTTGTGTTTACCATATTATTTGCAAGAATATTGATATGAAACATACAAAGGAGTTATAAATCTAATACCTCACATTACTTATTGGACTTTAGTAGATGAAGTGAGAAAGATTACTTTGGTTTCACCAGATGTTTGAACATCAATTAACAGACGTAGAAAACGTAGAATTCCTGATTACTTTGCTTTCACCAGATGTTTGAACATCAATTAACAGACGTAGAAAACGTAGAATTCCTTCTTTAAGCGAAAAAAAATACATCTGATATCTTCATCTAAGTGCAGTCATTGTCGTGAGTGAGGCTTTAATAGACTTACATGCTAAAATCTGATATCTCTTCATAGTGCATTAGAATATGTGAGTGGTCAGAAATAGAATTGTTATCTTATTATAGAATATCTCTTCCATACTAAATATTGTTAAATTGTTGTAGACTATTTGTAACATTTTTTTATATGAACACAAAAAATTTGCCTATTTACAATAATAATTTTTGTACTCCTCTATTTATTTTTTGAAATATTATTTGTAAGATGATTCAGTAGTTGTTTGACTGCATTTATGGGGAGTTAAGGATAGTTAGTGGTACTTGAATTTTGTTAAATTTTCAGTTTTTATTTTGTAGAGAAATTTGGCACTGAAATTGTGGCTATAAGATGATTCAGAGTTCTTTGAATGCATTTAGGGGGAGTTAAGGGTAGTTATGAGTACTTTAATTTTGTTGGTTTATCAATTTTAATTTTGTATTTCTCTTTATTTGTTCATGAAATATTGTTTAGAAGGTGATTCAAATCTATATGATTGCATTTAGGCATAGTTAGGGATAGTCAGAGGTAGTTAGGTATATTTTAATTTTGTTGATTTATCAATTTTAATTTTGTATTTCACTCATTTTGGCTCCAAAATGGTAGTTATAAGATGATTCAGAGCTATTAGTGAGATTTAGGGAGAGTTAGGGGCTATTTAGTGTACTTTATAATCCATCATCACAATGAAAGAAAAATATTAAATAAATTACATGCCAATCAGGATGCCTTATTGTTTATAGATATTAAACATGTTGTAGGTTTACAATAAATGAAAGAAAAAAAATAAGTAATCTAATCAAATTATAATTAATCATCAAAACCCTAAACCCATTAAACTTATAGCAATTTAAAGCAATTCATATATATATACACACACACACATACACACACAGAGTTCAAATGATAATTCATCATTAGAATGATAAGAATCTTTTTTCTTGTTAGTTGTATGAACCCATAAACAGCATGTGGTGATGTATATGAGTTGGGACATATGCTTCTGTTTGTATTGGTGAATATTGCAAGCTGGAGACATATAAAATTTGATAAATTTAGCAACATGCATCCCATATTCTTGCTTGTGATGTTAAAAATGAAGCTGAAATTTAGTGGTTGATTGAAATTTAAATGAATTAAAGTAACTAAATGCCACAGTTAATATTGCTTACCCATTATGTTATGGACATTTCTTTCTTTCATAATATACTTTAAATTTTTTTTCTTATACGTCTCCAGCTCGGGTCTTTGGCTAAAGAATTCAACATAATGCAGTGCATAAGGCAATATTTCTGATAATAGAGTCCCATAAACATTATAGGCAAGTAGCAGTTGGGAAGATACAAGGAATCATAAATATTTATGGACCATGTATTCAATAAAATTTCAATGAGAAACTAATGCTGAGACTCGTGGTTAACTAGCAGGTATATTCCATACACATCCCATTCAAGTTTACCATACTTCAAATTACCCTTTAAGAATCTGACAATATTCACACTAGGCTTCCATTTACCCTTTTATTTTTTCATCATCTTAAACTCATGATAGTCCCATAAAAATAATTGATTAGTTTGTTCTCCATTGCATGTGGCTCTCTGGTCAAAATGATTTGAACAAAAATGCTATTTTTGATTAACATAATATAGGATTACATTAATATTCGACAAAACATGGTTGAGATATAATAGTTATCACAAACAATCATTAGAGGTGACATCTCATTACAAGATCAGTGGCAAACTTTTGTCATTGCTCAGCCAAGCATCTGGTGTTCTCAAATGCCACCAAAACTCATATGTATCCAAACTTTTTATCATAAAGTCATACCAATTATCATTGGATGGCTTTTATTCATGGTCTTTGTCACTGTAGATCAAATAGATATGAGATTGTTTATATTTTGTCAAAACTAATAATATATAAATTAAATCATAATGATGTGACTTACTATTTAAATCCTAAGAAAGTGTTGTCCCACCACTCTTTGAATTGTTGTTCATTTTAAGTGGGAATTTGAAATGGGTCTATGAGAAGCACTGGTATATACTCTTCATTATCGTGCTTACTCATCAGAATTTGAGATTTAGCAACTCTAGTATTCTTTCCTTTACTTTCTGTACTCCACTTATCTCCATTATATTTTGGATTTAGAACTTTATTCCTCTTTTCAGCACCTTCATCAAATTTGGTTCGAGAAACTGTCATGACGGAGATGCTGCTAATTGAATCTAATTTTTTTTTATCTTCCCTAACATTCTCAACTCTGATATAAATAAAACACATTTAGAAAATTTAGATTAATAAATGAAAAAATTGAGGATTAAGTTTAATATTACCTACACATGTCGGTTGTAGACATGAGATAAATTTCCTCAGTTTCTTTTGATTTGTCTTCAATCAATTTCATTTCACCCGATAGATATGCAATCTTTGAAAGTAGCTATTTATTTTGTTCTGAAATGAGCATTTGTAAATTTTTATTTTTCTTTCTCAACTCATCCATCTCTTTATTTTGCAGAGCAGCAATTGGCTCCAATTGAATATTCTTTTCTTGCAATGTAACATCCATAATTTTAATATACATAAAAATAATCAATGTGAGGGAATAACTAATATGTTGGAAGAGATATACCTAGTATATATATAGGGTATACATAATACATATGCTAGGTATACATGATATATACATATACATATACATATATATATATATATTTAAGTTTAAAAGAAAAGTAAAAAAGAAAAGTCAAAGTAAGAAAGAAAGTATTTATAGTTGGGAATTAAAGAAAAATATATAATATTCAATTATTTAATTAATCAAAGTATATAAAGGGATAAATATGAAAAATTAATTAGAAGTCTTCTTCTTCCTTCTCCTATCCATGGCCAAATTTTAGAGCTATTAAGGGGAGAGATTTTTCTTTTTCAAACACGCCAAATTCTATTAAAAACCAAAGTGAATGAAGTGGATTTTAAAGAAATACTAAGGATTCAATTAAACTTTCTATCTTTAAGCTTTATTTTCTTTAGTTTTTTAGATTATGTGACTATTTGGATTAGTGAGAGAATTGATTTAATTGAAAAAGAAGATAGTTATGAAGTTAATATGATGTATTTATGTTGAATTAGTGGTTAATTGGTTGAAGTAAACTTTATTTAAGAAGTTAGTATTATAAAAGTTTCAGAATTTAGGGTTGTGGTGGAAATTGGTTAAGTTTAGAATAATTAATGATTAGTTTGAGTAATTTGAGAAAAAAATATGTTTTTAGTTGAAAGAATTGAACTTTTATTGGATTATGAGTGGTTAGGCAAAGCTGATGCAAGTGGTGTTTGGATTATTTTGGAGCTGAGCAATGTTTATACATACTTTGAGAACATTTAATTAAAATGTTCATGTTTTACATAAGCTACTTTGAATTTTTAAAGGTTTTTGTTTTTCAATAATATGTAATTATAGACCCTTAATTTTGGACCTAATCCAGTTCATACCTAGTTAAAAAGGAAATTAGATCAAGTTTGAAGGTTTTAACCAGTCTGAAATAATTTTAAAAGCCTAAAATGGTCTGGTATAATATTAAGATCACAAGACAGGTCGGCCCAGGCCCAAATTTTGTCGAATCGGCATACTCGATTCACCACAGGCTTTGCCTTGGGCGAATTGGCCATGCCAATTTTCCATGGGCCCATACATGTGGCGAATTGGCCAGCCCATGCCTATGGCAAATTGGCATGGGCCTTGCGTCTTGAGTTTAGATGAATTTTAGGTGTCATTGCGTCTAGATGCAGTTTGAATTAATTTCCAATTCTAATTCTAATCAGATTAGCTTCAAGAGTTTTTTTTTTTAAATTGAAGGTGAAGTAAGACTCGGGAAAGAGGTTAAAACCTAATATGCTTTCTTATAAATACAAGGCTTAAGCAGCACTCACGGGGAGGCAGCAATAATTAATCAACTGGCAACAAAAAAGATTAAAAACCTTAGTAACAACTACCAAAAGCAATCAAAGATACACAGAAACAATACACCCTAAAAACAGTAATGTACTATCTTTGCTTTTACTCAGCTAGAGTTCTAAATTAATGCAAGCAAAAGTTTGATCAACATTTAATTTTGGTGGAGCCAACAAACGACAGTATATTCTAAACTAATTCAATATAAGATGCTTTGATGATGTTTTTTTAATATTGAATGCATTTGTGTTTTTTTTTAATTAAGTCCAGTATGCTATATTCATTAGTTTTAATTTATATCAGTTTTACTTGAAGCATGATCAGTGACTGTTGAATTTATAGTTTACAATAGGCCCTGTATTTGAATTTGCTTTATCCAGTAGCTTGTTTGAGAATCCCAAAATGAGCTTATGTCCAGTGAATTTATTTTCATGATGGTTTATTTAAGTGTCCAATAAACTACTTAATTTAACATCAAAATAGTTTATTCAATCCAAAGTTTTATTACCATAGTTGCTAAGCTTTTTAAATATTAAAGACCCCAACCATAATTTTTTGAAAAACCAATACCCTAATCGATAAAACTAATCCCCAAAACCATAAACCCTAATATCCTAATATCAAATAACCTAATTACTAAAACCCAAAATCCAAAACCCTAATTCTATTTTCTAAAAACCAAAAATCCTAACTGTATTTTTATGAAACCCTAAAACCCTAAATCTTATTTTTCTAAAATTCCAAACCCTAATTGCATTTTTCTAAAAATCTTAAAACATTAATCATATTTTCTTAAATCCTAATTCATATCAATAAAACCCTAGTTTGTACATCTATTGTTTAATATGATATTTAAATGTAGAATTGATTATTAATACATGTTTATTTATTATATGTCTTGATGGATGATTTATTTTTATTTTATTTTGTGATGAATGGTTTATTTATAATGAATGGATGAATATTTGTTTATTGATTTATTTTAGTTTCAAGAATTGTAAGAGGTATGTTCCCACCTTATGGGTACCTTAGTTTTTATTATGTAATTTAACTTGTCTTTTAAAGATTTTGGGACTATTGTAAGGGACACATTTTCGCTTATGGCAGGAGTCCCATTTTATTTATTTTTCTTATTTTTCTTTTGGACATTGGACACTTGTAAAAGCATATTTTCATCTATGGATATGTGCCTATTTATTATTTCGTTTGGACTTATTTTGATTTTAATACAATAATTTTTTATTTTAATATTTGCATGTAGTATGGATAATATTATAATACTTAAGAATTCAATAATATTTAGACCTGAAAAGGAGGCTGGTTCCAATGAACCAGGAATTATTGGGGTGCTAGGTCATTCTCACCTTTCCCATAAGTATCCAACTTTTTAAACTCATTAGGGGGTTAGAGATTTCTTAGAAATCGAGTCATCCACCCCTTTCTTTTTCCTGACCTGTCTGGGTGGCCACTCTATTTTCTACTGATTTAGACCCGTATTCTCTAAGGCCCTGAGTCTAACAGTGCCAAAGTCGCAAGAACTATTACACATGGGAGTAGGAGTGAAAATTCTCGCTCACAGTGGCGACTCCACTAGGGATAAGAGAAGTTAATTTTATTGGTCTTTATATTATTTTATTCTTCTTTATTATGATATTATCAATTGTATCATATTATATTGCATTGTGTATTGAGTTAGAATGCCCGTGTTACCTGTGTTGTGTTATGTAAGGGATATCATATGTTCACTGAAGGTATGAAGATCGAGCATAGCATAACCACTTATAGCCTCGTACCATTTATTATATACTTGCTATAAGACCCTAAACTCTTCAACCCAATGACCAAAGCTCATGTAATTGGCCTAGTTACTTTCTTAGATTTTTATCCAAATGCTTATGGTTTGACTATGATTAATACATTTTGGTTTGAACCATGACTTATTTGGTTTGCTCTTTTCCTAATATGACCTAACTATATTTTAAGCCCAAAAGACCAAAATCATATTCAAAACTTTTCAAGGTGGTCTTTTCACACAAAACCTTTTAAAGATGGGTCAAAAAAATTTTCTCACCTTATGGCCCAAGTACAAAGCCCAAGATTCAATTTTTTTAATCAAAACTTTTTACTTTGGGCTTTGAAACAAAACTATTTTTGTACTTCATTCAAATTAAAACCTTTTTCAATGGGCTTTTAAACATTTATTAAAATCTTTTCTAGGCTTACAACTAGTTAGGTCAATTCTGGAATATTAAAATCAATTATGGGCCTATTTATACCAAGACTTATTAATCATAGGTTTGTATGTGGCATGAAGCATTAGTTGCTTTTCCAAAATGGAAAATATATTTATGATAAACATTCTAATTTAGATTTAATTCAATATAGCATAAAAGGTATCTTTTGTTGGACCACTGGATTAAGACTTAATTAATGAAAATTATCATGGAATGACTTCTAAATTTAAAAATACAACTATTGGTTAAACTGTCTGAGTGAATTTTTTAAAAACAAGATATCCTATGTTGGTATTTTGTTGACCGTCTACCTAGAAAAAGAGACTTGCCATTCATGTGTGGGTGATATAAGGTTGGAAGGGTCATTCTTACTCTTTTTTGCTTGTCTGCTACATGTGAATACATGCATTACATTATATACCATTAATCCTTTCTAGCTCACAGACCTAAAGTACAGTAGTTCAAGAGCTAACGACAATCCGACCTATGTCAGTGACTCAGAGTTCAGTGAGAATTCAGTCAATTTCACATCAAAAAGCAATGGATCTTGAGCAAGTTCAGAAATTGATGAATGATGCCCTCAACTACAAGATGGAAGAATTGAAGGAGACCCTAGATGAAATTGTAAGAAGCGAACTACTTTCATTGTTAGAGGACAACAATGTTGAAGAATCTGCTAGTAATAAAAAGTAAAAGGATAATGGAAAGGCAACGATAGTCGAAGTGGCCTCTGATGATGACAAAGAAGCTATGGATGATGACGACTGAGAACAGTACTTCCAAGATCAACAAAAGGATAAGAAAGAAAAGAATACTATAAAAAAGAAAGCTAAATTCGCTGATATCAAGAAGATGATTACTGATCTAGAGAAAAAGTAGAAGAAGAAGCTAAAAGCCGAAGAGGTGTAAGAAGTTTATAAGCTATTTGAAGATGATGAAGGAATCAATGGTACAGGAAATCCTTATTTACATATTAAGCAATACATCATTGTCATGCAGTCTGGTCGAGCTACCAAGGCCAAACTCTAAGGTATTTCATTCTCTCGCTGGATCCTTTTGTGCATAATTAGTTCAATACCTTAGAGGAAATTACTCAAAAGAACTGGAATTTGCTATACAAAGCCTTCATCCAACAGTATAGGTATAATATTGAGATGGAAGTGACCCTGATGGAGTTGGAGACTATCAGACATAAGCAAAATGAGAATTTTGTTGATTATCTAAAAAGGTAGAGAAGTAAAGTTGCTCTTCTAAAAAAAAAAGGCCCAATGAGTCAGACCAGATCAGAATGATAGTGAAAGGTGTCCTGTCCAACCTTTGTAAGAGACTATCTCACACACTTATCAAAGATTTCAAAGACCTTCTCTAAGCTAGCTTGCAAATATAAGAGTGGAAACGGGAGAAGAATCGCTTTTCTAGAAGGAGGAATGAAAGAGGGAACTAACAATTTGGCGGTCAGAGTGCACAAAAAGAAATGGATGTCAATGCAACTACTGGCCAAGGGAATAAGAGGCAATTTTTAGAGTTGGGGAGACCTTTATCTTAGGTTTTCAATAAGTTGCAAAAGAAAGGGCTATTACAACCACTGGCTCCTCGACCGTTACCCAATCCTCTGCTGCCAAACTTTGATACCAATACATTTTGTCAATTCCATCAAACACAAGGACATGATATAGACAAATGCTTATGGCTAAAATATAAGATTCAGGATTTGATTGACAGTGGAAAGTTACTTGAGCCCGATAAACCCAACACCAAGAGCAATCTTTTGCCTAAGTTTGGAAGAGTGCCACCGCCAGTGACCTTCATAATAGAAGGAGAATTGATGGAAAGTTTTGTCTTGTCATTTTTTCAAGATGGAGAAATTATGGAAGAAAAGGTGATTATCATTGCCCCTGACATGTCCAAGTAGATGAAGCACCATTGGTTATAATTTAACAAACTTCCTTAGGCTTGAGTGCTACTTATTTTATTTTTGCTTTCTTTAATATTTTTGGAACAATTATGTTTTTTAAATTAAGATTGTTTGAATAATTTACTTTCATTAAATTTTGTTGGTCTTTGTTCATTTTGGTGCTCAACCGATGATGAGTCTATTTTGATATTCATAAATTAGTGTATCTATGCATCATGATCCGAATAACTTTACTTAGTGAGAGAATTGTTCTATAGCATTGAGTTGTGTATGCTTACTTAGAGAGTGCTCCTACATAATGACCTTTGTCTAGGTCCTAGTCAATCTTAGAACATGCTTTGACAAACTTTCGAGGCGAAATTGAACTTTGCTTATTTAAGGGATAGATGATCTATGCAATGTTTGATTAGCCAATAACTTTTATCCACCTTATTAATATCAATCCCTAGTTGTCCCTTTAAGCCTTCTTAAGATTTTAGCTTGCATTTCATTAGTTGTAAATCCAACAACCTACCCTGAGCTATTGTGATACTTATGGAAAGTCTGATGATCACTAAGAAATAAAAGGGAAAGAAGATCAAAGAGAATGATATATACTCAAGACTATAGAGATAGTTGAAGGACACTTGAATTAGACCTAATATCACAGATTTATCCTCACTGAAGCATACTTATGTCACCCTACTCTTCCATTATTAGAAACATAAGTTGGACAAACAAGACAACTCTTTTAGAGGTAGGATCTAAAAAGAAAAAAATGAGAAAAAAAGAAAGGAAAAAAATAAGAAAAAAGGGAAAAAAGGAAAAAGAAAAAAAGAGAAGAAGAAAAATAAAGAAGAGGAAAGAATAATAGGGTTTTTTTTTCAAAAAAAAAAAGCAAAGATCATCCTAATCAAGATCCAAATTTCTGCCAAGAAGATGGAAGGGCATTCAAGCTTTGTATCTTCATGAAGTTAGAAGGAAATGATGCCCAAAAGGTGAAAATGGAACCTCTAATAGTATACAATGTGAAGGTTTGTCAACAGTGTCACGTCAGCTCTAATATGAAAATGGTCTTCACTTAACCCATATCCCTTATAGACCCCATTTAAAGCCTATTAAAGACCTGTTGATCTCTCTTGGTAGGTAGAATCTATTAGTAAAGATTATTTGAATAAGCATGATATGAGATAGACAATATTTAAACTCAATTAGACCTTTGGCCAAGTAATGCATATGTACTTATCTGAAGTGCAATAGTTCTGGCTTAAATGGAAATTATTTCCAAGTTTAGTACGGTAACTAGGGTTATGATGTAATACATGTGTTAATTTGGAAAATTCGAGCCTTGAGGTATATTGACGCTTATTTAGGAAAGCCAACATTTGATTTTAAAATTAAAAAAAAAATTCAAAGTCAACATTGGATTTTTAAAAAAAAAATCTTGTTGCATAAAACTTCAAGTTAATGGAAGTATGTTGCACTGTCGAATCTCGAAGGACACATTAGGCAAAATAAATAATCATTTGCAAGGTTATGAAGAAGCCACCAACTGACATGATGAATCATAGTTTGAAATTGATGTATCTCTTACTACGCTACTTGGGTACTCACTACTCATACTATGTACATCTAGAAGATAAAAGCCATCAATGTAAAGTCTTCTGTCATTCTAATGCAAGACCTGAACAAGCATCTGGAAGGAATTCACAGGAGCACTTCAGTTGATCACCTCGGTCTGTAAGTCAATGGAACCATTATAAGTATTATTCATGTATATCAGGCATATATAAGCATATCTCACCACATTTTATTGTCTTGTATTGCCTATTATTTGTCAAAGTGAAAAACAAACACAGTGAAGTAAACAATCAAAAGCGGATATAGAATCAAGGGGCATGAAAAGAACATTGCAAAAAAAAAAAAAAGAGAAGATGCATGCTTGTGCAAAGAACCAGAGAAAATATAGACATCAGTCAGAGCTTGCATTGGTTTGAGCCTACACAGGGGGCAAAACTTATCTTTGTCAATTTTTGAATTCATATATAAAAAATATTTTCAGACTTACCTTCAATGTTTTTGCCATGTGGGGACAAAGCGAGGGTATGATGACCGAAAATAGCTGAATAGCCAAATTTTCTACAAAAGTGCAAAGTGAAGAATCCATTTAAGAATGAAACAAGAAGAAAATTAGAACTCTCAAATGAATGAAGATGAAAAAGATAAAAGACCAGTCCAACAAGAAGAGCTAAAGTCAATGCAGGACCAATCTACAAAGGATAAAGATCCATCTTGAAGGGTGAAGACCCGATGTCCAAGGTTGAAGATCCATTTTGAAGGGTGAAGACTAGATGCCCAAAGGATAAAGATCCAATTTGAAGAGTGAAGACTCAATGTCCAAGGATGAAGATCCATTTTGAAGGGTGAAGACCCGATGTCCAGATGATAAAGATCCAATTTGAAGGTTGAAGACCCAATGTCTAAAGGATGAAGATCCAATATGAAGGTTGAAGACCTGATGTCCAAGAATGATAATGCATTTTGAATGGTGAAGACCCATAATCTATTAAAGAATGGAACAACTGGCTAGAAGAAAGCCAAAACTCTCAACTAACAGAAGGTCAATCCAGCTAGAAGAGTTAAAGGCGATCCATTTAAGAATGGATTAATCTGCTAGAAGAAAGCCAAAACCGTCAACTGACAAAAGGTTAGTCCAGCTACAAGAAATGAAGATGATCCATTGAAGAATGAAATAATCGGCTAGAAGAAAGCCATAACTCTCAATTAACAGAAGGTCAGTCAGCTAGAAGAGCTGAAATTGATTAGCTAGAAGAATTTTTGAACTCTCAGATGACAAAAGGTTAGCATCATCCATTGAAGAATGGAACCAATTGGCTAGAAGTTTGCCAGAATTCCCAAACGACAAATGGACGGTCAAGCCAGAAGAACCCAAATCCAGTCTTGAGTCTAGAACCCAAAATCAACTCAGGTCCAGAACCTAAACCATTTTTTAGTCCAGAACTTAATCTGGATCCAGAACCCAAACCAATTCCGGTTAAGAAACCAAAAAATTTTCGAGTCTAGAACTCAATTCATGTCCAGAACCCAAATTATTTATGAGTTCAGAACTGAATCCGGGTCTGGAACCCAAACCAAATCGGGTCCAGAAACCAAATTATTTTTGAGTCCATAACTCAATCCGGGTCCAGATTATTTGGGTCCAGAACTCAAATAATTTTTTAGTCCAGAATCCAAACCAACTCGAGTCTAGAACCCAAATTATTTTTTAGTCTAAAACTCAATCTGGGTCCAGAACCCAAACTAAGTTGGGTCCAGAACCCATTCAAAAATCATGTTGCTTTTTGCTCTTCTTTGTTGAAGTCTCAGATCGTTCAAGCAGCGGGCAAACTGTAGACCCTTAATTTTAAATCTAATCAAGTCTGGACCTAGTTAAAAAGGGAATTATATTAAGTCTGAAGGTTTTAACTAGCCTGAAATAATTTTAAAAGCCTAAAATGGTTAGGTACAATATTAAGATCGCAAGAAAAGTAGGCTCAGGCCCAAATTTTATCAAATTGACATGCCCGATTTGCCACAGGGGCCTTGCATCTTAAGTTTAGATGAATTTTAGGTGTCAATACGTCTAGATGCAGTTTGATTTAATTTCCAATTCTAATTCTAATTGGATTAGCTTTGGGAGTTTTATTTTTTAAATTAAAGGTGAAGTAAGACTCGGGGAAGAGGTTAAAACCTAATATGCTTTCTTATAAATATAGGACTTAAGCAGCACTCACGGGGAGGTAGCAACAATCAATAAACAAGCAACAAAAATGATTAAAAACACCCTAGTAGAAACTACCAAAAGCAATCAAACATACACAAAAACAATACACCCCAAAGGCAGTAGCATACTGCCTTTGCTTTTGCTCAGCTAGAGTTCTAAATCGTTGCAAATGAAAGTTTGATCAATATTTAATTTTGGTGGAGCCAATAAAAGATCGTATATTCTAAACTAATTCAATATAAGATGCTTTGATGATGTTTTTTTTTTTAATTTTGAATCCAATTGTCTTTTGTTTGAATTAAGACTAGTACGCTATATTCATTAGTTTTAATTTATATCAGTTTTACTTGAAGCATGATTAGTGACTGTTGAATTTATAGTTTACAAATAGGCCGTGTATTTGAATTTGATTTATCTAGTAGCTTGTTTGAGAATCCCAAAATTACCTTATGTCCAGTGAATTGATTTTCATGATGGTTTGTTTAAGTGTCCAATAAACTACTTAATTTAACATCAAATAGTTTGTTCAATCCAAAGTTTTATTACTACAGTAGCTAAGCTTTTTAAATATCAAAGATACCACCTATATTTTTCTAAACAACCAAAACTCTAATCTATAAAACCAATCCTCAAAACCATAAACCCTAATATCCTAATATAAAGTAACCTAATTTCTGAAACCCAAAATCCAAAACCCTAATTCTATTTTCTAAAAACCAAAAATCCTAACTGTATTTTTATATTAAAACCCTAAATCTTATTTTTCTAATATTCCAAACCCTAATTGTGTTTTTCTAAAAACCTTAAAACATTAATCATATTTTCTTAAACCCTAATTCATATCAATAAAATCCTAGTTTGTACATCTATTGTTTAATATGATATTTAAATGTAGAATTGATTATTAATGCATATTTATTTATTATATGTCTTGATGGATGATTTATTTTTATTTGATTTTGTGATGGATGGTTTATTTATAATGAATGGATGAATGCTTGTTTATTAAATTATTTTAGTTTTAAGAATTGTAAGAGGTATGTTTTCACCTTGTGAGTACCTTGGTTTTTATTATGTAATTTAATTTGTCTTTTAAAGATTTTAGGACTATTATAAGGGACACGTTTCCGCCTATGGCGGGTGTCCCATTTTATTTATTTATCTTTTTTTTGGATATTGGACATTTGTAAAGGCATGTTTTCATCTATGGATGGGTGTCTATTTATTATTTCGTTTGGACTTATTTTGATTTTAATACAATAATTATTTATTTTAATATTCATATGTAGTATGGATAATATTACAATACTTAAGAATTCAATAATATTTAGATCCAAAAAAGAGACTGATTCTAACAAACCGGGCGTTATGGAAGTGCTGAGACATTCTCACCTTCCCCATACATATCCAACTTTTTAAAACTATTAGAGGGTTGGAGATTCTATAGGAATCAAGTCATCCACCCCTTTATTTTTCTCGGCCAGTCCAGGTGGCGACTCCATTTTCTTGGGGTTTAGGCATATGTTATCTAAGACCCTGAGGCTAACAGTGTCAAAGTTACAAGAACCATTCCACATGGGAGTGGGGGCAAAAATTTTCGCTCACAGTAATTATTTATAAATTCTATACATTTTAGCAATAACGTGATTTGAGGATTGCTTGAAATTTTAAAATCATTATGTTAAGATGATATGAAGCATTTAAAATGAGGCACATTATTATCATAACAAATTATGTGCATTATGTATGTGAACATGGTAAATGATGATTATGTGAAAAATATGGTAAATTGATAAATGAGATGAGAATGTGAAAATGTGATGTGATGTTATTGTATTTGGTTGCCCTGCACAATATCTTATTTCGGAATATTGTATTTGGCACTGTTGAGTTGGCATGCCAACAATATGTCATGACATTATATATGCCTTCGGGCGAGATACACTGATATTACTTTTATTATTATGCCTTCAGGTAAGATACACTAGTATCGTGACACTTCGATGTTAAGGAGATGACCTTTGAGCAAGATACATTGATATCACATGACACTCAGTCTCCAATATTAGACTTTTGAGTCACAATAGGCCAAATCAATCTTTCTGAAACCTGAATATTGTATAGGGGTTTGTTCGGGCCCAATGTGTATTAATGTGATGTGTTTATAAGTTTTATGAGATAATAAATTATCCATTTATAGATAAATGTACTTTTATGTCATTAAATAAAATTTTGAATTAAATATATTATATTATCAAAGTATGTACCACTAAGTTTTTAGCTTAGCGATTAAATTCTATCAAACAGGTGATAGAGTTGTAAAGAAAGAAAGCCCTAATAAATCTAAGAAGGTCTAGGGTTGAGATTGATATCAAAGCTACTGTTTTGCCACAACACCCATCTTGCCAGTGCTGCATTACATATATATTTTTGCATCCTTTATATTTTGGTTTTTTTTACATTATAAACATGCTATATAAATATGTTTTAGTAAACATATTTTTGTAATGTTTTGTAAATATGTAAGTTGTACATTATTTTCTTTTGTTATAAATTTGGTTATAAATTGGAGAAATGGCAGATTTTGAGAAATCTAGATTTTGGAAGTGTATTTTTCTTATTGGTTGTGTATTTTGTAATTTGGGATTTTATGAATTTATAGACAGAACTCTAGCTAAATTTTTTGAGATATTTTTATATAAATTAGTAAAAGATTTTTATGTTTGCTATATATATTTATAACTTTTGAAAAGCTCTTATTTTATTATTAAATGGGAGATTCTACAGTTAACTGTTGTAGTACTCTTGTATCATATATATATATATATATTATGTATATATAGTACAAGGGTGTTACACACAACTCATCAATTACTCTAGTTTTTTAGTCCACAATCTTGCCAAGTTCTTTATATTCTCTATCAACTAACATATGATGTGTCTCAACCTTAGAAAGTCACTGCAGTAATTTTCCAAAATCCATAGATTGAAATCCAAATGCATAATGATATTGTGCCTTTGATGATTCACTAGATTTTGGAATTTCTTCTGCAGGTGGCATCTATTTAATGATCGCCACCTCCCTATTAGGCTTCATCCCATGAGAAACTTGAATATGATATTTTGAATAGATAAGCTTTTAATTCCTGTGAATGAGAAATTCTACATATAAAATTGCATAAGATTTCATATCTTACATAATTATAATAAATTAATATAAATCTTATCCTAAATGTGAATGAAAAATTACCACTCCTAAGATTTTTGTTACAATAACATTTTGAGTTATTTTTCTATTTTAAAATACTTAGGATCCCACTATCAATTCTCTTTGCCCTAATTATATCTATAAGTAGTAGTGAATCCATTCCAAATACTAAAATTGTCTCTTTTATATTACTGCAAAGGAAATTTCAGTATTAAAAGTTTTAATGTCCTCCACAAGGGCTAATGTTCTTATATCCACCTTTGCAAAAATAACCCTTCCTAATATAAGTAGCTCAATGAGACATGCAATACCTAATTTCACTTGCTTAAGTGGATCATTGTACCCTTTGAAGGCTTCAACTAATCCCCTATGTTTCACCATTTCATATTACTCCATAAGTGGAGTAATGGCCTCAGGTAACTCATCACATCCACTACATTTCAAGCTTGAAATTAGACAGTATTCTTCGACTTCTATATTCATAATATCTTTTCCAAATTTAAAAGAAAGTTCATTGGCTTGTGCATTATTCAGTAGGTACAGGCACATGTAATGTATCATTCCCAGCCAATGAAATGTATTTCTTTCTTTAATGCTGAACAAATGGCCTACATCGTATTTGCAAAACAATTCACCTATAAAATAATTTTGGAATTAGATTTAATCAAGAATACAAAGATAATATAGTAATATAACAATTGGCTTGTATTTAATAAGCCATAAGTACTTTCTTTTGGTTACTGGAAATGATACTGTATATGATGCATCTAATTTTTAAACCCAAGCCTACGATGTTGACAAGGTGGTGCTTCCACCTAGATGGAGGAATAATGTATTTGGTCTCTTCAACAATTGTCTCAATATTTTCCTTTTTCTCTTCTTGTTGGGGCTTCTCTTCATATGAGAATTTCACTATCCTCTTTCTCTTATTAGCAACAACATGTCTTCTTTTGAATACACAACATAGGCCAATTGTTGACAATTTTCTTGGACTAATTATTGCCTCCTCAATAGCAATTGGTGATCACTCACTTCTAGAAGATGGCTCAATAGGTGATGTCATTTTACCTGAACATAATTTATAAATAACATCAAATAGACACTTCTCAATTTCAAATCCTTATCCATATATTATTTAGGGGAGATATATGGAGTGTTGTAAAGGGTAGTTAGGGGTGAGTTAGGGACAATTAGGGATAGTTAGAGGCTGTCTAAGTCAATATTTTCTAGTAGCATACAAACTCAATCAAACACATTTCAATTTTAGATTTTAATACACAAATTATGCTAGGGAGGATTATGGAGCGTTGTAAAGGTGAAATTAGTAGCAGTTACGGGTGAGTTAGGAATGGTTGGGGGCAGTGAGGCATTGTCTAAGTCAATATTTTCCTGCAACAGATCAAACTCAAATCAAACATATTTTAATTTCAAATTTTAATATACATATTATGTTAGAAAGGATTATGAAGTGTTGTACAGGGTAATTATTAGCAATTAAGTGTGAGTTAAGGGTTGTCTAAATCATTATTTTCTAGCAAAAAATCAAACATATTTCAATTATATACATATACGTATTATGTTACGGAGGATTATGAAGTATTATAAATGGAAATTAGTAGCATTTAGGGGCGAGTTAGAGACAGTTAGGGTTGAGTTAAAGATAGTCAGGGGCTGTTAGGGGGCTGTCTAAGTCTTTTTTTTTTCAACGGCAAATTAAACTCAATCAAACACATTTCAATTTTAGAAATTAATATACATATTATACTAAAGAGGATTATAGAGTATTTTAAAAGGCAATTAGTGGTAGTTTGGGATGAGTTAGGCATAGTTATAGTTAAGGGTTGTTTAAGCCATTATTGTTTAGCAACAGATGAAACTCAATCAAACACATTTTAGTTTAAGATATTAATACACATATTATATTATGAAGTATTTTAAAAGGCAAATAGTGGTAGTTAGGGATAGTTAGGGCATTTAGGAGCTATCTAAGTTATTATTTTTCAGCAGCAGATCAAAGTCAATAAAAAACATATCAATTTCAAATATTAATACACATGTTATATTAGGGAGGATTATGGAGTGTTGTAAAGGGCAAGTAGTAGCAGTAAGGGGCGAGTTAAAGGAAAATTAGGAACAATTATGGACTGTGTAAGTCATTATTTTTCCAGTTACATTTTAAACTCAATCAAACACTCCTTAATTTCAAATCCTAATCTACATATCATTTAAGAAAGAATTATGCAGTATTGTAAAGGATAATTAGTGGAAGTTAGAGGTGAGATAGGGGTAGTTAATGATAGTTAGAAGCTGTCTAAGTTATTATTTTTCATATGCAGATCAAATTCAATCAAACACATCTCAATTTTAAACTTTAATTAACATTATCTTAATTAAAATTTCATAAATGATATGTAGTGTTTAAAAAAGCAAATAGTAGAAATTAGGGGGGAGTTAGGGATAATTAGTGATAGTTAGGGGCTATCTAAGTTATTAATGTTCACCTATAGCTCAAAGTCAATAAAAAACATACCAATTTCATATTTTAATCCACATATTATGTTAGAGAGTTTTTATGAAGTGTTTTAAAAGGAAACTAGTGGCAGTTATGGTTGAGTTAGGATAGTTAGGGATAGTTATAGGTTGTCTAAGTTATTATTTTTTAGTTAGAAATAAATTTCAATCAAACACACCTCATTTTCCAATTGTAATCAAAATAGTATGTTAAGAAGTATTATAGACTATTTTCACAAGTAATTAGTAGCAGTTGGGAAGATTTAGGAATAGTTAGGGACAATTAGGAGTAGTTACTAACATACTCTAACTACTCATAGCTTCTCCTAACTCCCTTTAACTTCACTCAGATAGGCAATACAATATTAGAAAAAATGCAAATAATAGGAAACCCATACTTTAATCACCTAGTCACTATTAACACTATAAATCATCGATCGACAAAAGCATAGTTCAACACACATTCTACTGCCTTCATCAATGTTATGACTTCATACTCTAACTACTCATAGCTTCTCCTAACTCCCTTTAACTTCACTCAGATAAGCAATACAATATTAGAAAAAATGCAAATAATAGGAAACCCATACTTTAATCACCTAGTCACTATTAACACTATAAATCACCGATCGGCAAAAGCATAGTTCAACACACATTCTACTGCCTTCATCAATGTTACGACTTCAATACAAGCATCAACTATATTTGACAATAAAGTATTTCTTTAAACCCTTAATTTTGGCCCATAATGAATTTAGTTATAATTAAAAAACCCGAATCAAATCTGGCTCCAATTAAAAGACCCAATCAAATTCGAACCAAATTTAAAAAAGTTGAAATCAACTATAGTCTGATTCAAAAATCTAAAATAACTAGACCAACCTAAAAATCATGACGAATTGGCCATGTCAATTCACCATAAGCATTGGTCATGGCTCATCGCCAATTCACCATGAGCCTTAAGGCCTGCCCTAATTTAGTAGTCCTGATTCTTCTAAAACCCAATTAACTTAGTGGCTTTCCTAATTTAATTAGAATTGTTTAACCAAAAAAGGTCAGTTGTTGCCCTAATATTGGCTATAAAAGCTAATTAACGGGAAGAATAAAGGGCAACCATAATCAATAATTCAAGCCATAATTAACAATCAGAAAGCAAAGAATTAGTAGACATCAACTTATGGGCAACAAAGAGTGAAAAGCGATAGAGAGTAAACAAAGATACAGTAATCAACAACACAGTAATCAATCCTAGGATTACTTGGTTCACTAAAAACTTTGTTGTTCGAAGCCCATCGTAGAATCTCAAGGCAGAACATAACATCAATTTTCATAGAGGGATCATGTCGAGGCTTAGTTCAATAATATTATTTGGTGGAACTATAACGCAGGTATGATTTCCAATGCCTGAATTTATTTAATTCGACAAATTATCATCTTATCTATTCTATAACATTACATATCTATTTTATTCTATTTTGATTTTGTTTGATTAAATACAAAAACCCTATTTTGCAAAAATTAAAACCCTAATTCCATGTTTTAACCTTAGTTTTGTGATTTAAAACCCTAATTTATAAATTGTAATTATGGCAAATTGTTCAAATGTTAAATAGCATTATTTTGTAGCTAATATAATTAATATCATATATTATGGAGGCAGCAACTAATTCAATGAGTATGGTAAATCATTTACCTTTTGGAGGCGCTGACTTCCAATGGACTCTACTTTCTTGACCCCCGCCCGCTAATTGGCTAGCGAGACCTCCATATGCGTCGTGCCCTATATTTCGTTAATGGGTTAATATTATTTATACGTTTATGGATTGCAATTTTTATTATCTAGATTTTAAGGATGTAAAAAGAATATTTTTATTTATGGAATTGATTTAATTAGTTTGTGTAATTTAATTTATTTAAGGACTTTAGGACTAATGTAAGGGACATGTTTTCACTCTTTTTGGGTGTCCTATCTTAGTTATTTTATTTTAATTAAAGATTTTGAAATAGTTGTAAAGGTATATTTTCATCTTGTCTGGGTGCCCAATTTTGTTTGGTTGTTTGATTTATAATATAATGAATGTTTATTTCTTTTAATTGCATGTAAAATGGATAATATTATAATAAGATAAAAATTTAATAATATTTAGACCTGAAAAGAAGGTTTTTTCCAATGAACCAAGTGTTGTGGGGGTAATGGGTCATTTATCATATTCCCCACATGTACCCAACTTTTCAAATCTAGTAGGGGTTGGAAATTCCTTAGGAATCAAGTCATTCATCCCCTTATATCTTTTCAGCCCATCTGGGTGGCGACTCCTATTCTTCAGGTTTATGGTCGTGTTCTCTAAGGTTCAGAGCCTAATAGTGCCAAAGTTGAAATAACTATTCTATCGGGAGTGCGAGTAAAAATCCTTGCTCACAATAGCGACTCCACTGGGGATAAGAAAAGTTGATTCTGTTGGTCTTTATGATATTTTATTTTTTATTATTATGATATTATTCATTGTATTACTTAGAATTACATTGTGTGTGCTAGTTAGGATGCCCTGTGGAACCCATATTATGTGTGTGTAAATGATACCATACTTTCACTCAAAGTATGTAGATTGAGCACTATATAATCATTTATAGCTTTGTAACTTTTAGTATATACTTGCTACGAGAACCTGTAGACCCTTAATTTTGGCCCTAATTGAATTCAACTCCAATTAAAAAGCGGCAAATTAAACTTGTTTCCAATTAAACACCCAAATTAAATTTATTGTAAATTAATTAGGGCTGGTACAGTTAAAGTTGGTATGATATAGTGAAATTGGTTTAGTTGGATAACCAACCCATATCAAATTTAGGTAGAAAAATTCAAAATGAGGTCCCCCTCATGTCAAATTTTGCTACCCAAATTTAATATGAGGCCTCATGTCAAATTGGGGTCATGTCGAATTTGGCTACCCCAATTCGACATGAGTCTTGGCCAAATTCGGTTTTAATTCAAGTTTAAGTGTCCAAATTATGATAAAACTTTAAGACTCTCAACTTATAATTAAGTCTTCTAGCAGCATTAGGATTACAGACAAAATTTTTCCTTAATTTAACATTATAAATACAAATCAATCAGAGGCAATGAAAAGGGGGAGAAATTAATAAGCTCTCAGCCAGGATTTGAAATACACAGAAGCAATAGCAAAGAAAGAAAAGAGGTAGTAGCTTAATTTTTTGATCATCGAGACACTAAGAATTACTTTGATCCAGACTTATCAATCGTTCAATCAATAAGCTTAGTTCAATAAACTCAACTTGGTGGAGCCAACAACACATGTTTAGTTTTCTAAACTCCATTCAATTTTCCTTAGTTATTTTCATTCTTTAAACAGCATAAAGTTGGTAATTCAATTTAGTCAAGTAGCTTACAATTTAGTTCTTTAAACAATATTAAACAATTTGAATTCATTGATTTAATTTAGTCCATTGGAGAATTAATCTTGATTATGATTTGATACAAACCTTAACAACATGATTTAATCCAACCTATTTTGATCTAAAACTCTAATTTTGCTTATTTTGGCCTTAAACCCTAATTTATATCTAAAACCCTAATTCTATATCTAAAACCCTAATTTACATCAATAAACCCTAGTTTCATATGTAAAACCCTAATTTTGCATGTTTAATACCTAATTTAAGATTAAACCCAAGATTTGATTATTTGATTTTATTTTATTGATGGATGATAAGCTTTGATTTTCTTTTATTGTTTACGATGAATGATTGAATGGCTTAATTATATTTGGTTGATTATCTGAATTTGAAGGATGTAAAAGAAATATTTTCACTTTGTAGGTGCCTTGCTTTATTTAAGTTGTTCTTTTATCTTATTTGAGTTTTAAGATTAATGTAAAGGGACACATTTCCACCAAATGGTGGATGTCCTATTTTATTTATTTATATTTTTGGACATTGGACATTGTAAGGGCATGTTTTCATCTTGTATGGGTGCCTATTTTGTTGATTTGTTTGGACTTGCTTTGATTTTAATATAATGAATATTTGTTTATTGTAATTGCATGTATTATGGATTACATTATGATAATTTAAGAATTTAATAATATATAGACCTGAAAAGGAGGTCTTTTCCAATGACCGAAAGCTTTAAGGGTGTTGGGTTGTTCTCACCTTCCCCATGTGTAACCAACTTTCTGAACCCAAAATAGGGAGGTTGGAATTCCTCAGAAATTGAGTCATCCACCCATTTCTATCTTCTCAGCCCATCTGGATGGCCACTCCTATTCTCTGAATTTAGGCCTATGTTCTCTAAGGTCAGAGCCTAACAGTGTCGAAGTAGCAAGAACTATTTCACCAGGAGTAGGGGCGAAAATTCCACTCACAGTGGCAATTATACTGGGGATAAGAGAAGTTGATTTCATTAGTCTTCATATTCTTTTATTCTTTTTTATTATGATATTATCTATTGCATCACTTAGATTGCATTGAGTACATGAGTTAAGATGTCTTGTGCAACTCGTATTATATTGTGTAAGGAATACTATTCTTTCACTCAAGGTATGAAGATCGAGCATGGCATAACCACCCATAGCCTTGTACCTTTTAGTATATATTTGCTATGGGAACCTAAGCTTTTCAGTCCAATGATTAAAGCCCATATAATTAGCCTAGTAACTGTCCTTAGGTCTTGTGAGCTGGGATTTTCGCCCCCACTCCCAGTGGAATGGTTCTTGCAACTTCAGCACTGTTTAGGCTCTAGGCCTTAGAGAACACGGACCTAAGTCCAGAGAAAATGGAGTCGCCACCCGGACGGACTGGGAAAAAGAAGGGGGTGGATGACTCGATTCCTAAGGAATCTCCAAACCCCTAATTGGATTTGAAAAGTTGGGTACATGTGGGGAAGGTGAGAAATGGCCCAGCACCCCCCACAACTCCCGGTTCATTGGAACCGACCTCCTTTGTAGGTCTTAATATTATAAAATTCTTAAATATAACAATATTATTCATATTACATGCAATAATTAAAATAAAGCATCATTATATTAAAATCAAAGCAATGCCCAAGTAAAACAAATAAATGGATGCCCATCCGAGGATGAAAATATGTCCTTACATCATCCATGTCTAAACTAATAGGACACCCACCAAAAGGTAGAAACATGTCTTTTACATTGGTCTAAAATATAAAAGCAATTTAAATTACATAATGTTTAACTAATGAGGTACCCACAAAGTGGAAACATACCTCTTACACTTTTAATACTAAAACAAGCAAATAATAACAATAAAGAAAACATCCATCCATGATAAATTAAATAAATCAACCACCAAAGCATATAATAGACTACATAATCAAATCTAAAATTAAAGCAAGTAACGATACAAATTGAGGTTTACTGTTTCTATTTAAAGTTCTTTGATTAATATTTAGGGCTTTGGGATTTTAGTATTATTATTGTTATTTGTTTAACCTACTATAAATGTTTTAAAAAATTAGAATGGATTAGGGTTTCATGAATCAAATTAGGGCTTAGGGGTAACATTATGAAATTAGGGTTTTAGGATATTAAAACATTAGGTTTATAATTCTTGGTTACTGGATTGCTATTTTGGATTTACTGTATTGAGTTTGAATGTTTAGGTATGTAAAGTTTTAAGGTTTTAAGGATCAGGGTTTAGGAAAACTAGGGTTTACGTATTAGTTTTGAGGGAATTAGGGTTTACTGTTTTGGAAAATATGTTTGGAGTTGGAGAAAATAGTTTAGAGTTTTATAAAGTAATTATGATTTTAGAAACTGTAAAGTAGATTTGGGTTTGGAGATTTAAGAAAATATTTAGGAATTTTGGAAAAAAGTTAGAGGAAAACAGTTTAGGGTTTTTAAAAGTTTTCAGAAATAGACAAAATGATTTAAGGTTTTTGGAAATAAAAGAAACGAATTAAGGTTTTTAAGGTATTTGGAAACAGGCAAAATGATTTAAGGTTTTTGGAAATAAAAGAAACGAATTAGGGTTTTTAAGGTATTTGGAAACAGAAGAAATCATTTATGTTATTGAAACGAAGATCAATGTTACGACATATTTATAGATCAAGGTTTTTTATATATATTCTTATGAATCAAAGAAACAAAGCTACTGTGATCATGAGCAATGTATAATTAAGGATCAAACCTGCGTAGTTGGTTCCACCAAAAAGTTACTTTCTGGATGAACAAAGATAAAGGCAAGGTTGCTGCCTTTGATGAATTCTTGATTGCTTCTTCTTGCTCCTTTCAAATCTGAAGTTCCACTGTCCAATCCAAGTCCAAAGTTCTCTCCCCAGTCCTCCCTTTCTGTGTTTTAAAGTGTTATTTATAGGAAAATTTATAAGATTAATTCTAATTGTTTAAGGAAACTAAGATCAATTAGGAAAAGAAACCAAAACCAAATAGAATTTGGTTTCAGAAAAAAATACGTTGGAAATATTTCACTGCAGAAAACTGCGACGGGCTGCGAGGAAATTGCGAGCTACGAGCGCTGGCTGGGCAAGGATTGGCGCGTCCAACCTGCGACGATCCCCGATTTTTATTTTTATTTATTTATTTATTATTATTATTTATTTTTATTTTTTAAAAAATTATAAAAAATAAATACTAAAATAAATAATATTTAATTAAAATAACACAAAAATTATTTTGGACTATATAAAATATATTGGACCGGACTGGGTAAAAAATTAAGGGTCTACAGTTTGCACCCTGCTTGAACGATCTGAGACTTTAGTGAAAGAGAGTGAAAAGCAATAAGATCTTTGACTAATTTTTGATGATGATGGGTACTTGGATTTGATTTGGGTACTTGGACCCAAGATTGGATTGAATTTTGGATACTTGAACCCGAGACTGGATTGAATTTGGGTACTTGGACCTGAGATGGGGTTTGATTTGGGTACTTGGACTCAAGATTGAGTTTGATTTGGGTACCTAGACCCGAGATTGGGTATTTAGACCCGAGACTGAATTTTATTTGGGCACTTGGACTCGAGATTGGGTATTTAGACCCGAGATTGAATTTGATTTAGGTACTTGGACCCAAGATTGGGTACTTGGACCCGAGATTGAATTAGATTTGGGTACTTAGGCCCGAGATTGGGTACTTGGACCCGAAATTGGGTACTTGGACCCGAGACTGGGTACTTGGACCCTAGATTGAATTGGACTCAAGATTGAATTTGATTTGAGTACTTGGACCAGAGACTAAGTACTTGGACCCAAGATTGGGTACTTGGACCCGAGACTGAATTTGATTTGGGTACTTAGACCCGAGAATGGTACTTGGACCTGAGATTGAATTAGATTTGGGTACTTTGACCAGAGATTGGGTACTTGGCCCAGAGATTGAATTTTATTTGGGTACTTGGACCAGAGATTAGGTACTTGGCCCCGAGATTGAATTTGATTTGGGTACTTGGACCCGAGATTGGGCACTTAGACCCGAGACTGAATTTGATTTGGGTATTTGGACTCGAGATTAAGTACTTGGACCCGAGATTGAATTTGATTTGGGTACTTGGGCCCGAGATTGGGTACTTGGACCCGAGATTCAATTTGATTTTGGGTACTTAGACCCGAGACTGAGTTTGATTTGATTTGGGTACTTGGACTAGAGATTGGGTACTTGGACCCGAGATTGGATACTTGGCCCCAAGATTGAATTTGATTTGGGCACTTAGACCCGAGACTGAGTTTGATTAACCTTTTATCAGTTGAGAAGTCTGACTGCTCTGGCTGTTCTATGCATTGTGGTTCTTCACCCTCAAAATGGATCTTCATCGTTGGACCTTGGATCTTCATCCTTAGCATCGGATCTTCACCTTTGAAAACGAATCTTCATCCTTGGAGATTGGGTCTTCACCCTTGTAAATGGATCTTCATCCTTAGAGATCGGGTCTTCACCCTTGTAAATGGATCTTCATCCTTGTAGATCGGGTCTTCACCCTTGAAAATGGATCTTCATCCTTTGAGATCGGGTCTTTACCCTTGAAAATGGATCTTCATCCTTGGAATCAGGTCTTCACCTTTGAAAATGGATCTTCATCCTTGGAAATCGGGTCTTCACCCTTGAAAGTGGATCTTCATCCTTTGGACTTCGGGTCTTTACCCTTGAAACATGGATCTTTATCCATTGAAGGTCTGGTCTTTACCTTGGCTGTAGCTCTTTTAGCTAAACTGATCTTTTGTCTTTTGCATCTTCATTCTTTTGAGAATTCTAATTTTCTTCTTTTTTTTCATTCTTTTTCGTTCTTCCTTTGCACTTTTGCAAAAAAAAAAAAAAAAATCAGCCCTTTTTTGCTAGCCTTCATATCCTCTCCTTGCCCCCCCCCCTGCGTGGTAAAATATTAGAAGTGTGTCTCAAAATATTTTGTTCATCCATAAACTCAAAAATTGAAAAGGAGAAACTTTGCCCCCTATGTAGGCTCAAACCCATAATTTTTCTATTTGGGCTTTGATTGATATTTTTGTTGTCTAGTTCTTCGCACAAGCACGCATTTCTTCTCTTTGCAAAATTACTAGAACTTTCTCAAGCAATGGGCTTTCCATGCCCCCCCTGATTTGATATCTTTTTTTGATTGTTTACTTCAGGGTGTTTGTTGTTCACTTTGACAAAGGATAGACAATACAAGACAAGAAAGTGTGATATGATATGCTCATGTATGCATGATATGCATGAATGATACTTAAAGTCGTTCCATTAACTCACAGACCGAGTTAATCAGCAGAAGTGTTCTCATTGGTTCCTTTCAGATGCTCGTTTGGGTCTTACATTGGAATGACACAATGCTCCACATTTAAGGCTTTAATCTTTAAGATGTTGAAAATATAAATAATGAAGGCCCCAAACAGTAGAGATACATCCCATTTAAATTATGATTCAGCATGTCAGTTGGTAGCTTCTTCATGACCTTGCCAGTAATCATTTCCTTTACCCAATGTGTTCTTCGAGGTTTGATAGTTCAACCTACTCCCCTTAACTTGAAGGTTTTGTATGACAAAAATATTTTTTATTTTTGATTTTGAAATCAAATGTTGGCTTTACCAAATCAATGTCAATGTACCACAGGACTTAATTTTTCCAAATTAACATATCTATAACATGACAACCCTAGTTACCGTACTAAACTTGAGAATCATTTCTATTTAAGCAAGATTTATTGCACTTCAGATAGGCACATACACATTACTTGGCCAAAGGTCTCATTGAATTTAAATATCGTCTATCTCATATGCATGCTTATTCAAACTATCTCCACTAATAGACTCTACCTACTAAGAGAGATCAGCAGGTCTTTGATAGGCTTGAAATGGGGTCTATAAGGGACACAAGTTTAAGTGAAGGCCATTTTGAGATTGGAGCTGGTGTGACACAATGGACAAACCCTCACACTACAAATTTCTTGTTGGAACTTTAGACAGTTGGGAGCAATCTTTCTAGACTCCAAATTCCTTCTATCTTCTTGGCATTAATCTGGATCTTGATTAGGACAGTTTTCGCCCTTGCAAAAAGTTTGGTACCCAAATTCGCTTCTTTTCTTCTTCTCCCTTTTCTTTCCTTTTATTTTTCTTACTCTTCCCTTTCTTTGAGCATTTTATCATTTTGTCCTTCTTCCTTGTAAGACTATCAAGTACATAACTTTTAAGAACTGGATGGTCTTCCTCCTTTTTTTCTCCAATTATGGTTGGGTTGGACCAATTCAAGTCAAAATGTCCTTATGAATCAAATGGAAGTCTTTTGCTGCTTTAGGTAAAAGAGAACTCAGCTGGCTTTCTGAATCGTCTTTTTAGGTTTTATCTTTCTTCTCCTTTTTTTTGTCTTCTTTCTTCTTTTTTTCCCTTTTTTTTCTTTTGTCTTTTTTTCTTTTTCTTCTTCTTTTTTCCTTCTTTTCTTTTCTATTATTATTTTTTTTATTCTAGCTCAAACAGAGTTATCTTGTTTATACCAACTTGGATTTCCAATAATGGATTAGTGGAGTAGTATAAATCTCCTTTAACAGGGATAAATCATTTGTTATTCTGATGTTGTCTTGATATATTGGAGATATTAGGAGAACTTCAGCTACCCTTATGGTCTTGAGGACTTCAACTACCCTTATGGTCTTGAGAACTTCAACTGTCTTCATGGTCTTTACTATTCATTTCTTTCTTTAATCTTCTTGCCTCTTCACCTTAGTGATCATAAGACTTGTCAAAAGTATCACAACAGCTCAGGGTAGGTTATTAGGGTTTGTAAGCCAATGAAAAGAAAGCAAAAATTTTATGAAGGCTCAAAGGGACAACTAGGTATTGATATTTAATATGGTGGATACTAGTTGTTGGCTAACCAAACAATGCCTAGATCATCTCTCTCTTAAATAAGCAGAGTTCAATTTTGCCTCGAAAGTTTGTCAAAGCATGTTCTAAGACTGACTAGGACCTAGACAAAGGTAATTATGCAGGAGCCCTCTCTAAGTAAGCATATACAACTCAATACTATAGAGCAATTCCCTTATCTAGAAAAGTCATTCAAGTCATGATGTATAAATATATTAATTCATGAATTATCAAGCTAGATTCCTCATTGGTTGAGCACCAAAATGAACAAAGACCAACAAAAATTTTGAAGAAAATAATTTATTCAAATAAATTTAAATTTGAAAAACATAATTATTCAAATTAAATATTAAAGAAAGTAAAATTGAAAAGCAACATTCAAGCTAAGGAAAGTTTGTTGAGTTTAAGCTTCTTTTCCTTTCACATCTTCAATATTTCCATCTTGAAAGGATGATAAAACAAAATCTTCTTCTAATCCTTTTCCTACCATGAAGGCTGCTGGTGGTGGCACTCTTCCAAATTTAGGCAAAGGGTTGTTCTTGGTATTAGGCTTATTCGACTCAGGTAGCTTACCACTATCAATCAAATCTTGGATCTCATGCCTTAGAAGAGCACATTTATCTGTTTCATGCCCTTGCATTTGATAAAATTGACAGAAGGCCTCGGCATTGAAGTTTGGTGGCAGTGGATTATGTAACGATCGAGGAGCTAACGGTTGTAACAACCCTTTCTTTTGCAGCTTGCTAAAAACCCAAGATAGAGGTTTCCCCAATTCTGAGAATTGTCTTTTATTTCCTTAACCAGTCACATTAACATCTTCTTTTTGCGTGCTTTGATTGCTTGGCTGATAATTCCCTTTCTCATTCCTTCTTGCCGAAAAGCGATTCTTCTCTCTTTCCCACTCTTCAATTTGTAGACCAGCTTGGAGTAAATCTTTGAAATCATGGATGAGTGTATGAGACATCCTTTCATGAAGACTGGGCAACACCCCTCTCACAATCATCCTTATTTGATCAGATTCATCGAGCCTCTTCTTGAGCAAAGCAGCCTTATTTCTCCATCTTTTCACATAGTCCACAAAATTCTCATTTAGCCGTTGCCTAATGGACTCAACTTCCATTAAGGTAACTTTCATTTCAACATTGTAACCATACTTTTGGATGAAGGCCTTGTATAGCAAATCCCAACTCTTTTGTGTTCCATCATCTAAGGTATTGAACCAATTTTGGACAACCGGGTCCAATGAGAGCATGAAGTACCTTAGAGTTTGAGCCTTAGTAGCTCGGGCAGACTGCATTGCAGTGATATACTGCTTCACATGGAGGTGAGAATTTCCGGTTCCATCAAACTTCGCAAAAGATGGCATCTTGAACTTGTACAAAACTTCTTCATCTATCTCAAATAATTTGTCAACTTTGGACATTTTTTCGGTTTTCAGTTTCTTCTCAAATTTCTTTTCTAAGTCTGCAATCATCTTTTTAACATCAGAAGTTTTGGTTTTCTCCATAGCTGATCTTTTAACAATCTTTGGTTCTTTCTTCTTGTCTTGAGGATCTTGGTAGTATTGAGCCCAATCATCATCATCATCAATGATCACCTTTTCATCATCAAAAACTACTTCACCAACTTTAGTCTTCCCTTTGTCCTTTGGTGCTAGCAGATGCTTTGGCATGATTTTCTAAAATTGCAGTCAATTGGTTCTTCATGGTCTCAGCTAGGGCCTCTTTTATTTCTTCCATCTTGGCATTGAGGGCATCATTCACCATTCTTTGAATTTGTTCGGGCTCCATTGCTTTTGGTGAGCAAGTGATTGAGTCGTTGCTAGATTCTTCGCTTCCGGCATAGGTCGAAATGTTGTAAGCTTTTGAATTATCGTAATCCAAGGCTGTGAGCCAGAGAGGATCAATGATATGAGATGCAAATGTATGCATGTATGCACAAACAATAAACAAAGATAAGTAGAACGTCCCTTCCAACCTTATAACATCCACACACAAATGGCGAGTCTCTTTTTCTAGCTATATGGTTAACAAGATACCAACATGAGGTACCTTGTTTTCGAATAATTCCCTTGGATGTTTCAACCAATAGTTATATTTTCAAAAATGGAAATCAGTTCATGATAATTTTCATTAACTAGGTTTTAATCCATTTAACCAACTAAAGTAGCTTTTATGCTATATTGGATTAAAACTAAATTAAGAGGTTTATTATAAATAGATTTCTCACTTGAAAAAGTAACTAATGATTCATGCCAAAAATAAGCCTATGGTTAATTATTCTTAGTATAAACTAGGCTCACAATTGATTTTTAGTATTTCATAATTGACCTAAATAATTTGGAAGCTCTTTGTAAGAAAAGGTTGGATGAAAATAATTTTATTTCTAAGCCCATTGTAAAAAGATTTTAGAAAAAATGGATTTTGGGCTTAGTATTTGGGTTATGAGCAAAAGAATTTTTGATTTGTTTTTAGACAAGTCTTATGTCCAAAGACCATCTTGAAAAGTTTTGAAAATAGCTTTGGTCTTTTGGACTTTAAAGAAAATTTTATTTTGAGCTTACAATGTACTTAGGTCATATTAGAAAAAGAGCAAACCAAATAACCCATGATTTAAGCCAAGATAAATTAACTATAGTCAAACAACATGCATTTGGGGTAAAACCTAAGGAAAGTAACTAGGCCAATTACATGAGCTTTAGTCTTTGGGTTAAAAGGCTTAGGTTCCCATAGCAAGTATATACCAAATGGTACGGGGCTATGAGTGGTTATGCCATGCTCGATCTCCATACCTTGAGTGAAAGTATGGTATCCCTTACATAACACAACACGGTTAACACGGGCATCCTAACTCACGCACACGATGCAATCTAATATGATGCAATGGATAATATAATTATAAGAAAGAATAGAATAATATAAAGACCAACGGAATCAACTTCTCTTATCCCCAGCGGAGTCGCCACTGTGAACGGGGATTTTCGTCCCCACTCCCGGAGGAATGGTTCTTGCGACTTCGGCATTGTTTAGGCTCCGGGCCTTAGAGAACACGGACCTAAGTCCGGAGAAAATGGAGTCACCTCCCAGACGGGCCGGGAAAAAGAAAGGGGTGGATGACTCGATTTCTAAGGAATCCCCAACCCCCTAATTGGGTTAAAAAAGTTGGGTACGTGTGAGGAAGGTGAGAAATGACCCAACACCCCCCCACAATGCCCGGTTCATTGGAACTGGCCTCCTTTGCAGTTCCTAATATTATAAAATTCTTAAATATAATAATATTATCCATATTACATGCAACAATTAAAATAAAGCATCATTATATTAAATCAAAGCAATGCCCAAGCAAAACAAATAAATGGACACCCATCCGAGGATGGAAACATGTCCTTACATCATCCATGTCTAAACTAATAGGACACCCACCAAAAGGTAGAAATGTGTCCTTAACATTGGTCTAAAATATAAAAGCAATTTAAATTACATGATATTTAACTAATGAGGTACCTACAAAGTGAAAACATACCTCTTACACTTTTAATACTAAAACAAGAAAATAATAACAATAAAGAAAACATCCATCCATGATAAATTAAATAAATCAAGCATTGAAATTAAATAAATCAACCACCAAAGCATATAATAGACTACATAATCAAATCTAAAAATAAAGCAAGTAAAGATACAAATTGAGATTTACTGTTTCTATTTAAAGTTCTTTGATTAATATTTAGGGCTTTAGGATTTTAGTATTATTATTGTTATTTGTTTAACCTACTGTAAAGGTTTTGAAAAATTGGAATGGATTAGGGTTTCATGAATCAAATTAGGGCTTAGGGGTAACATTATGAAATTAGGGTTTTAGGATATTAAAACATTAGGTTTATAATTCTTGGTTACTGGATTGCTATTTTGGATTTACTGTATTGAGTTTGAATGTTTATGTTTGTAAGGTTTTAAGGTTTTAAGGATTAGGGTTTAGGAAAACTAGGGTTTACGTATTAGTTTTGAGGGAATTAGGGTTTACTGTTTTGGAAAATATGTTTGGAGTTGGAGAAAATAGTTTAGAGTTTTATAAAGTAATTATGATTTTAGAAACTGTAAAGTAGGTTAGGGTTTGGAGATTTTAAAAAATATTTGGGAATTTTGGAAAAAAGTTAGAGGAAAACAGTTTAGAGTTTTTAAAAGTTTTTGTAAATAGAAAAAACGATTTAAGGTTTTTGGAAACAAAAGAAACGAATTAGGGTTTTTAAGGATAAAAGAAACGAATTAGATCAATGGTTTTAAGGTATTTGGAAACATAAGAAATCATTTATGTTATTGAAATGAAGATCAATGTTACTACATATTTATAGGTCAAGGTTTTTTGTATATATTCTTATGAATCAAATAAACAAAGCTACTGTGATCATGAGCATTGTATAATTAAGGATCAAACATGCATAGTTGGTTCCACCAAAAAGTTACTTTCTGGATGAACAAAGACAAAGGCAATGTTGCTGCCTTTGATGAATTCTTCATTGCTTCTTCTTGCTCCTTTTAAATCTGAAGTTCCACTATCCGATCCAAGTCCAAAGTTCTCTCCCCATTCCTCCTTTTCTGTGTTTTAAAGTGTTATTTATAGGAAAATTTATAAGATTAATTCTAATTGTTTAAGGAAACTAAGATTAATTAGGAAAAGAAACCAAAACCAAATAGAATTTGGTTTTAGAAAAAATTACGTTGGAAAAATTTCGCTGGCGAAAACTGCGACAGGCTGCGAGGAAATTACGAGCTGCGAGCACTGGCTGGGTGAGGATTGGCGCGGCCAACCAATTTCGCCATAGGAATTTCCTACGGCGAAATGGCCTTACCTGCGGGCGAAATTGGCCTTGGCCAATTACTTTCGGCGACGAATTTTTTCGTCGCCAATTTTAATTTTAATTAATTATTTATTATTATTTTTATTTTTTAAAAATTATAAAAAATAAATACTAAAATAAATATTATTTAATTAAAATAACATAAAAATTATTTTGGACTATATAAAATATATTGGACCGAACTGATTCAAAAATTAAGAGTCTACAGGTCTACCTAATATGCTTATTATTTGACTATGATTAACATATCTTAGTTTGAGTTATGACCTATTTGATTTGTTCTTTTCTAATATGACCTAATTATATTGTAAGCCCAAAATAATTTTATTCCTTTAAGCCCAAAAGACCAAAATTATTTTCAAAACTTTTCAAGATGGTCTTCAGACATAAAACTTTGCTAAGATGAATTAAAATTCTTTTTTCACATCATGACCCAAGCTCAAAGCCCAAAATTTTATTTTTAAACCTTTTTACAATGGGCTTTTAAACATTTTATTCAACTTTGAAATTACAACCCTTTCTTAAATGGGCTTACAACTAGTTAGGTCAATTATGAAATATTAAAATCAATTGTGGGCTTGATTTATAGCAAGACTTGTTAATCATGGGTTTGTTTGTGGCATAAATCATTAGTTGCCTTTCTAAATTAAAAATCTATTTATGATAAATCTTTTAATTTTGTTTTAATCCACAATATAGCATAAAAGCTATTTGCAGTTGATCCAATGGATTAAGGCCTAATCATGGGAATTATCATGAACTAACTTCTAAATTTAAAAATACAACTTTGGTTAATCCATCTGAAAATAAAATATCTCATGTTGATATTTTGTTAACCATATACCTAGAAAAAGAGACTCGTCATTTGTGTGTGGGTGATATAAGGTTGGAAGGAACATATTTACTCTCTTTGTTTGTTTGTTACTCATGCATACATGCATTACATAGCATTGATCCTTTTTAGCTCACAAACCTAGAGCAAGAAAGTTTAAGAGCCTACCTATGGTTCAGAATCCAGTCAGAATTTAGTCAATTTCACATTCAAAATGATAGATCCTAAGTAAGTTCAGAAGCTGGTAAATAATGCCCTCAACTCCAAGATGAAAGAATTAAAGGGAGACCTAGCTGAGACCGAGAGAAGTCAGCTACTTTCACTATTGGAGGACAATAATGTTGAAGTATCTACTAGCAACAAGAAGTATAAGGATAAAGGAAAGGCTAAGGTAGCTGAATTAGCCTTCAACGAAGATAAAGTGGTAATTGATGATGATGACTAGGAAACATATTTCTAAGATCCTCGAGAAAAGAAGAAAGAAAAGAAAGCTGCAGAGAAAACTAAAACTGCTGATGTGGAAAAGCTGATTGCTGATTTAGAGAAGAAGTTTGAAAAGAAACTGAAGGCTGAGGAGGTGTCAAAGGTGGACAAGCTATTTGAGCAAGATGAAGAAGTTTCTTATAAGTTGAAGATGTCTTCCTTCACTAAGTTTAATGAAATTGGGAATCACCATCTGCATGTCAAGCAGTATATCACTTCCATGCAGTCTTTCAAAGCTACTAAGGCTCAAACTCTAAGGTATTTCATGCTCTCATTAGATCCTATTGTGCAAAACTGGTTCAACACCTTAGAGGAAAATACTCAAAAGAATTGGAATTTGTTGCATAAAGCCTTCATCTAGCAGTATAGGTACAATGCTAAATTGGAAGTGACCCTGATGAA
Source organism: Garcia nutans (assembly GCA_947685225.1). Taxonomy (NCBI): domain Eukaryota; kingdom Viridiplantae; phylum Streptophyta; class Magnoliopsida; order Malpighiales; family Euphorbiaceae; genus Garcia; species Garcia nutans. Next base: position 28,840,487 of record CANTUV010000044.1, read on the forward strand.
GGTAGAATCAATCAGACAAAAGCAGAATGAGAACTTTATTGATTATGTGAAGAGATGGAGGAATAAGTCTGCACTTCTTAAGAAGAGGCCAAATGAGTCTGACCGATGATAGTAAGAGATGCCTACCTAATCTTCATGAGTGGATGTCCCATACTCTTATCAAAGACTTCAAAGATCTTCTCCAAGCTGGCTTGTAAATAGAAGAATGAAAAAGAGAGAAAAACCATTTTTTGGAAAAAGAAACAAGAAAGGGAATTACCAATCTAGCAGTCAAGGCACACGAAAAGCGGTGAATGTCAATGCAACTAGTCAAGCAAATATGAGGCAGTTTTCAGAGTTGGAGAAACCTCTGTCTTGGCTTTTCAACAACTTACAGAAAAAGGGGCTGATACAACCATTGGCTCTCTGACCTTTACTGAATCCTCTTCCATCAAGCTTTAATGCCAAGGTCTTCTGTCAATTCCATCAAGTGCAAGGACATGAGATAGACAAATGCCTACGTTTAAAGTGTGAGATTTAAGATTTGATTGACAGTGATAAGCTATCTGAGCCTAATAAGCCCAACACTAAGAGCAGTACTTTGCCTAAATTTGGAAGAGTGCCACTGCTGGCGACCTTCATGATAGAGGGAGGATTAATGAAAAGTTTTCTCTTATCATCTTTTCAAGACATAGATAGAGGAACTGCTAAAAAGAAGATACTACTAAGCAAGCTTGAACCAACTACAGATGAGGAGGTGATGACCATTCTGAAATAGATCATATAGAACCTCATTGATGATGGAAAAATCCTTACCCCTGATATGTCCAAGTAGATGAAACTTTTTAACTACAATTCAACAAACTTCTTTAGGCTTGAGTGTTGCTTCTTTTACTTCTTCTTTCTTTGATATTTTTTGGAAAAATTATTTTTCAATTAATATTTTTGTGAATAAACTATTTTTGTTATATTTATACTTTTTTTTATCTTTGCTCATTTTGGTGGTCAACCGATGATGAGTCTAGATTGATATTCATAAATTAATATATGTATGCATCATAATCCGATTGATTTTACTAGTTGAGGGAGTTATTCTATAGCGTCGAGCTGTATATGCTTACTTAGAGAGGGCTCCTGCATAATTATATGTCTAGGTCCTAGTCAATCTTAAAACATGCTTTGACAAACTTTCGAGACGAAATTGAACTATGCTTATTTAAGAGAGAGATAATCTAGGCATTGTTTAGTGAGCCAACAACTAGATTCTACCATGTTAACATCAATCCCTAGTTTGTCCTCTGGAGCCTTCATAAGATTTTAGCTTGCTTTTTTGTAAGCCCGATAACCTACCTATGCTCTTATGACACTTATGATAAGTCTGATGATTGCTGAGGTAAAGGGATAAGAAGATCAAGAAAAAAGAATGCATAGTCAAAACCATAAGGATAGTTAAAGTTTACCTGAACTAAACCTAAAATCTCAAATCTATTTCATCATTGAGATAACATGAGGATAACAAAGGATTTATCCTCACCAAAGCATACTCATCCTATCCTATTCATAATCAGCAACATAAGATGGTATAAACAAGATAACTCTCTTGGAGCTAGGACTCAAATAAAAAAAAGAAAATAAAAAAACAAAAATAAAAACAAAAAAGGAAAAAAAATATAAAAAAGAAAAAGAAGGAAAAAGGAGCAAAGGGAAGAACAATAGGGTTTTAAATTTTTTTCAAAAGCAACGATCATCCTGATCAAATCTAGATTTCTTCCAAGAAGATAAGCTCTATCTTTTCATGAAGTAATATTTCATGTTTTGTTTTTCATCAAAGCAAGATAACAAGATGCCTAAAAGGTGGAAATGAAGTCTAGAGTTTAATGTTTCCAACTGTCTATGGTTCCAGCAAAAAGTTTGTAGTGTGAAGGTTTGTCCTTAGTGTTATCAGCTCCAATCTAAAAATGACCTTTATTTAACCCATATCCCTTATAGACCCCGCTTCAAGCCTATTAAAAACTTATTGATCTCTCTTAGTAGGTGGAGTCTATTAGTGGAGATAGTTTGAATAAGCATGCATATGAGATAGATAATATTTAAACCTAATGAGACCTTTGGCCAAGTAATGTTTATGTACCTATCTGAAGTGAAATAGTTCTTGCTCAAATGAAAATGATTCCCGAGTTTAGTATGATAACTAGGGTTGTCATGTTATAAATATGTTAATTTGGAAAATCGAGCTCTGAGGTATAATGACACTAATCTGACAAAGCCAAAATGTGATTTTAAAATTTTAAAAAAATGTGTGTTTTTGTCATAATTAGCTTTCGAGTTTAGGGAAGCATATTGCATCATCAAATTTCAAAGGACATATTGGACAAAAGTGGCCTAATGAAAGGATTATTTGTGAGGTCGTGAAGAAATTGCCAACCAAATGTATTGAAATGAGTATCTCCCATGTCTTTGACTATCATACTTCGGCCCCCACTACTCATGTTTTCAACATTTTGAAAATAAAGTCATGGATGTGAAGGCTTCTATTATTCTAATGTAATGCCTGAATGAGTATCTAGAAAGAACTGATGGAAGTGCTTTGGCTTATCACCTTGGTCTGTGAGTCAATATAACCATTGTAAGTATCATCCATGCATATCATGCATACATAAGCATATTACACTACATTTTTATCTTGTGTTACTTATTCGTTATGAACTGCAGACACCCTGTGAAGTAAACAATCAAAAGTAGATATGGGAACAGGAGGCATGAAAGGGACATTACAAAAGAAAGAAAAGATGTATACTTATGCAAAGAACCATAAAAAATACAAATATCAGTCAGAGCCTGTATTGGTTTGAGCCAACACAGGGGCTAAAACTTCTTCTTGTCAATTTTTGAGTTTATACGTATGTAAAACATTTCTAGACTCACTTTCAATGTTTCATCACTCAAGGGGCAAAGAGATGAGATGATAGCTAAAAATAGATGAATAGCTAAATTTTTTGCAAAAGTGCAAAGTGAAGAATTAAAGGAATGGAATAAAGCAAAATGTAAAGTGAAGAATCCATTGAAGAATGGAACAACTGGATAGAAGAAAGCTAAAACTCTCAAATGATAGAAGGTCAGTAAAATCTATTGAATAATGGAACAACCGGCTAGAAGAAAGTCTATATTAGTGGTGCTCTACAAGTTCAGAATTTTGTATCGGCTACACTCCATCATCAGTTGGTAAATAGGTTGCAAAATCATGCAATCAATATAGCCACTCCTGGACTTTCTATATATGTCTTGTATATCTACTCAGATATAGATTTCACTCCTACAACTGTTCAGACTCCTATACAACTACCAAGAGAAGAGCTTTCAAGACTCATTCCTTTAGAATGGGTTACCAACTATGAGAAGATGCAGCAGAAATAGTAACCTATCCAGACTACATATTTCAAATTTATCAAATAGGATGATGAAACTGTTAAAATAGTTTTTCTACTCCTTCTACTTCTGGCTCAGCTCTAGCAATTTTTTTATAGCTGCATGATTACTCTTGTTTCTTTTCCTAGAGAAAAAGGAGTAGCGATTCACAGTTTTGATAATTCAGGCAGACAAGTCTATGCAACAAAGATGAAAGATCATTTCATTTGGGATACTCATAGATATGGAAATTGTGAACCAGAATGCATGTGTTTTGAAGATGATGAGCCTTGTTACCCTCAAACCAAACTTAAAGGTCTAAAGAGATTTTTCTCCTCCTGTAAAACCCAATGGTCACACTATAAATAGCCTCCATCGCCATCAGATGACCAACCCTGGATAGCAATTCACCCAAAAATTCAGAAAAAAATACTATCCTCTTCCTTTAGCCTTTTATGATGAAGCTTTAAAAGTTTTAAAAAAGGAAGGTTTATTGGAAATACCCAAACCACCACCAATTCAACCTCAAAAATGCATCCCAAAGAATCCAGTCTCATTGGCATCTATACAACTTTTGCGTATGATGTTTAAACCACCTTCACCAGAAGACTTTTCACCACTCCAGAAACAAACCAATCCACAAACCAAAATCATTTTTCGACCTTATATCCAACACGCCGCTATCCTTCCTATTAGACAAACCCAAGAAACCTCTTAAGTTGAAGAAGTTCTTAATTGGCATTCTTTGAATGTCCAGACTCAAAACCAGTATCTACAAATGATTGATACAAAGATTGATCATTTGTCTTCAAAACCAAATAAACATGCAGCAGCTTTGAGCACTATGTCTATTGAGATCCAGCAACTGTATTACAGTCTTTTTACTCGAATATCTCAATTAGACACTGATTTAAGACTCATAATTCATAAAAGAGAATCTGGTCCTCTCTTTTATGAAAAAGACAGGGAGATACAGAGATTAAAATTTCAGATTAAATAAATTGAGAGAGATCTTCAATCTAGACAAAGACAAACTTCCTCAGACTATTTAACCCTTTCCCAAGTTTTTCATAAATCCCACCTTCTACAAATACATCACCCTTTGGATCCTTTGCTAAATTATTTTCACCTGCAAAACCTCATCATTCTTTTATTCCATCTTCCTCTATTCCTCCTGCCACCAAAAAGACTTTTGTAAAAGTAACTTCTACTACTTCCCCTTCCACTTCAAAATCAGAAGAAGTTCCTAAAACATCTTTCCAACAAATAGTTTTTAATGTCACATCTGATTCTTCAGATAATTTTGATACTGAAGATTTTTCCCATAATTCTGATGAAGCAGAAGCAGACATTACTCAATTATTGATGGCATATAATCCACAAACTAGAGATTCACTTCGTCCTCATGTTGATGAACAAGATGAACAGTCAGGTATTGATCAGACAGATCAACCATAATATATCAACATTAGTACCAAAGGTTCTAGTTTGGAAAATGGACCATGGTTTACTTTTGATGATATTCCTCCTTCAAAATAGAAAAGCAGAATCTTGAAATTCAATGCTTCGATAGATGTTCAAATGGTAAAGCATGGCCTCACTTTGCAACAAGCATTAGCAGAATTTGTTACCAGAACAACAGACACTATCAGAGAATGGTTTCTCAATATCAGTGAATATGAACATCTTCAGTTTATTAATAGCCAAGCAGTCTCAGATGTTATGACTATCCTTCATCACATGTTTCTTGGAGACTTTAATCTTGTTCAGAAAGCAGAAAGATAAGATTTTTATTCTATAAAGTATTGTTCTCTAAAGGAAAAGGATCTCGAAAAGTATTATAAACGGATGGTTAAGAAGTTTTATCAGTTAAAAGGAGTCACTGATCCAAACTTGAAGTTTATTTATGTTGCTTCTTTATCTGATAAATTATAGCCTGAAATTCAACGTATGGTTCAACAAACTGAAAAAGATTTGTCTCAATTGACTCTTAGTGAGATCCATCATATTACAATTACTGCTTTAAGAAAGCTCTGTGAACAACAATAATTTTTCCATAAATGAAATGATGACAGATCTATTCTACAGGCGGTATGCAAGAGACCTGAGTTGAAGATTAAATGTCATGACAAGAAATATTCTTGTTATCCCATAAAGAAGTCTCATGTCCATAAATACAACCCATCTAAATCTTTCCCTACTAGAAGATTTAGAAAGAAAAAAATATTCAAATTTTTCAAGAAGAGATCTCCTTTCTCTAAGAAACGAAGTTTTTATCCAACACCTTTGGTTATGTTTGGTTTCCCACGGAGTGATATTCCAGAGTGGTTTAGCTGTCAAAGTAGTGGAACCTCAGTAACCATTAAGTTGCCCCTTCGCTGGCATTATCCTAAATTTTTGGGTTTTGCTCTCTGCATTGTCGTTGCATTCAGTGAATATTATGATGACTTGTATTTCAGTTTTAGATGTAAGTCTAACTGCCAAAATTTATATTGTTGTTTTGACGGTTGGTATTATGTACAGAAGGGTAAACTAGGATTTGATAGGTCGGATCATCTCTTCTTCTTGTATGACCACAGTTTGTATCTTATGGCAACTAAAGGACATGAGGGATAAAATGAGGCCTCATTTAGGTTATATCCTATGGATGAGGACCGAAAGCTGTTGCACTCTTGCACTGTGAAAAAGTGTGGAGTCCATCTTCTATTTCCCTGTGAAGAGAAAATATGGAGCTCTAGATTGATCCAAGGCCATACTTCTCAGAATATTGATGACATCATTCAAGATAGTGGGAAATCAATCGAAGAATGTACAAAAACTAAACGAAACCAAAGTAATGGCAGCTATGATGGGGTTGAACCCAGCAGATGTGGAATTGGCAGGTTTAATAAAGAGGGAGACCAAGACTCGAAAATATTTAAAGGAATCAACTAAATCTAATGCAAATGCTAAAAAAGATTGAATGAAAAAGATTCTTGTTGATCACATGATTCAACCTTCAAGGTGGCTTTGAAATCTTCTCCTCGACTTGCTCAGCATTTTTTTATGTTTCTGTTTGAAGCATTTGGGGTTGACCACATGGTTTCAACATCAACTTACAGGTAATAGCAATACTCATTTCTTTTATCTGGAATAAAATTATTTTAATAATTGGATACTTAGAGAATAGAAAGAAACTTTGGTGAATTGTTATAAAATATGGGAATGTTGCAAGTTCCAATTAAGGCCCCCATTTGTGTCCTGTCCATTTTGGTCTTTAAGCCTTTCCTTGGGCATGGTGGGAAATGAAACATGTGGTGAACCCATTGGAGAATCCATTCCTTTTGCGTGGCAAATATTTCCTAATCTCTCACCTTTTCATTCTTGTCTATCTTATTCGCACACACATGCATAGAGACATCATTGGCAAGATGAACCAATTGGACAGTTGTTATAATATTGAGGGGTTGTTAATTGTTGAAAATTGGCTCTTCTAAATTTTATTTTTTGGTTTAGAAAGGCAATAATTATGTCAAAGAAATTAGTTTTCCACGGTGTGGATCACTAAGATGATAGAGTTACAAAACGAAAGAAAAATTAATGTTGCCTAGGTCAAAATGCCTTTAGGGTCTTATTGATTTTCTAAAGGCATCATTATAAGGGTGATGAATAATGCACATCCAAACATTAGGATCAATATACTTAATGGTATGTTTCCTTACTTGTTTTGTGCTGCCTTAATCATTACATGGGAGTAGTGAGAGGGAGATCAATATCCTTAGCAGAGTTCATGCCATGTGAACCCCTTTGGTAAGAACCATTGAATGGACACAAAGCTAAGAGTCTTTCTAAGAATTTAATTTTAGGACTTTCCTTTTATAGAACAAGACAAGGAGGATGGATTCTTTATAATTATTTAAGATTTAGAAAAATGAGAAATCTTATTGTCAATCTAACATATTCAGTACATTAGCCATTTAATGGGAAAAGCTGTCTCATTTTCAAAACTTTTCATTTGCTCTTGGTCAATAAGGCAAAATAAGAATAAGTCTCAATTCTCAAATTAGTTCGTGGCATACTCTATTTATAGGCTGCTGTCTAATTATATTTTACATAGGAAAGCAAAATTATTGTTTATTATTTAATTTAGATTTTGGCTAGCAGCAATTGAAATGCTTTGAGCAATTCCCAAATAGAGTATCCTCCCTCAGCCCCCCACTCTAGAAAATAATAATAAAACTGCCATTTTGTTATATCTTTTTAGAGATAATGTTTTGGTCGAGGAAGAACATGAGAAATACTGAGAGAATTTTAGCATAAATTAATTGGAATTAGCAGGTCATGCTTGTATTTTTTGCTCGTCTCCTCCATTTGATAAAAAAGTTCCTATTCTTGAGGTGACATTGATGCATGGGTGGGGATTGCTTACCTTTGCATAAGTCTGCGTTACAATTCTTGAGGTGACATTGATGCATGGTAACACACTGAATTCATGTACTGGATAGGGATTGCTTACCTTTACATCAGTCTGCATCCTCAAAACGCCATTAGTTGTTAATAATCATTCTTTAACTAAAGTTTACCAAGTGGGATTGAGATTCTTTCAAAATTACGTTGATACATTCTTCATCAACATACCTCCAAATTCTCAAAAAGATCCTACCAATAAATCCATGTTCTTGCAGTTCCTTACTGGAAAAAAATTTCTGATAGCTCACTTTCAACCATTGGAACATGTTGGGTATCCATTGTCTGGTTCAACCAATATGACTTCTAACAGAGAAACTAAAAATCAAGAAGATTTAGCTACCGACTATAAGCAAATCAAAGTAGCTACATTTAAACTAGAATCACTTGTCAACTCACTTATTTTAAGAAAAATTGGATTCATGGATCTAATATGTTTCTGTATCCTATTTACATGCATCCGCCGGTTAACAGAGCATTTCTTTCACATTGTGTTAGTCTAGACTTTAGGATCCCTCATTTTTTATATCTACTGCTCATTTTATACCCTTCTTTACACTGATAGCTTGATGCTCTGAATTAGCAAAGCTTGATGAAAGGAATATCAATTTCGTTTACTGCTAATGGGATCTCAAAGATGTCCCTTGAGTAGGTTTGAGACCATGTAATCCTATTCCTTGCAATAATGTTTATTAGCATGAAAGGTCCGGGTGAGTCTGGAGTCCAAAGTGACAGAAGGTTATATTTAGGTGCAACAATCGACATAAGAAAAAGCCTAGAGGTAGGACTTGGGTGAATATGGACAAACAAAGTTAAGGGGGAGGTTTGATTACACCCATATTGTGCTGTGACTTCTATGTAGGTGTATAAAAATCAATAAAATATTTTTTATTAATTATAGGTTCCAAAATAAGCATTTTACATAAAAAAATCTCTGAAAAAAATTCGCCAGAGTTTTATCTGTAATTTGAATACTCTAAATTTTCAACAATTACACAACTTGTATGAAAATGTACTCTCAATAAAAACAAATCAACAATTCCCAATACTTCTCAATTCCTCCATAATTCTTCAAAACATTTATACATATATATATATATATATATCAAAACACATATACACAACCCATATTATATAATTTATCTAAAATATTCTTTATAATTTATAATGTACTAAAAAACATAACCATACTATACAAAATAACAAAATATATTATAATATAAAATATATATATGATGGCAATTGGCTTGATCTCAAAGTAGTAAAATCACCATAAAGCTAGACCCTACTAGGTCTAGAAGAACCTTTTAGATCTACCGGATCACAGTTATCACCTGCGCGGCGCGATAAATTACAATTGCGCTAAGCTAAAAGTCTAGCGGTACAAAGTTTGATAATAATAAAATTTTAATATAATACCAATGCATAATGCTTTTGCACGTTATGTCACAATGTGACACTCAATTCCACTTTAAAAACATAATCTTTAATCATTTAATAATTCATATTAATACATACACAAACATGGGCCCAAACAAATTAATATATTATTCAAATCTCAGAGTTACTATTTTAGTCTATATTAACACTAAGTGTCTAGCCATGAAGGCAAATCATATATCAGTGGCACCTAGCGTCTAACTCTGAAGGCAAATCATGTATCAGTGACACATAGCGTCTAGCCCCGAAGGCAAATAATGAGGATAACCTCATATGCATGCTGCCAAACATAGAACTTTGAAAATTAAATAACATATTAGGCACACAAATAATTCATATTTTTCATAATCAAATTTTCTCATCACATTGTTTCAATTTCTCATTTTTCTCTTCACATTGCCTCACTTTCTCATTTTTTTTCATTCATATCAATGTCAACTAATTTTAATTTATCATATCTTATCATTTCATCACAGCATATTTCATTTCACATTAAAATCACATTACCCAAATATTTTTTGGTCATTCTCACATAATATAAATAAATCACATTTTATTCAATTTAGCAATTAATAAGAACTTTTTATAATGCATATAATGCATACATAACAATTTACATGTCATAGCACAATGTTTATGAATGTTCAAGCTACCAAGTAGCTTAACACTTTTTTTTATCCAAAATGTGTTAAGCCAAATGTAATGCAATTATACCTCATTTATCAAGAATTTGTACATGCCTTAAAGAGCACTCAAATATAGGCTAAAAATCTCCCATTAACCTTCACTTTCAACTTGCCCTTGAACATTAGGGTGAGACAATTTACTTCTTTTTAATGCCTATAAAAAATGTGATTAAATACAATCATTTAATATCATATTTTAAGGCATTTCCAACATTAAACCCTAATTAAATATCACTATTACAAATATTCCAAAATTTATTCTAACCTTACTTTAACTTTAAAAATTCATTTTAATCCATTTAAATTAGTGTTTTAAGTTTGTTTACATCATTAAAAATACATTATAACATGTTTCAATCATTCACATTAAATAAACAGATACTCTTATACAAAACTCTAAAATGTTATAACCTTCATCATTAAAGGTTCTTCATTCCAATTCATTTCAATTATTAATTCAAACTTATTTTCATCACTAATATCATTTAATAACATGATTTAAACATTAAAACCAAACAATTAATCATTCTTTGAAAATTTTCTTCCAAAATCCTAAATTCAACACTACCTTATCCAATCTCTAGCCAAACTTAGTTAAATCTATTATTTGACCTTAAAATTCTTGTTTATGCATCAAAATAACACATTTGAAATCAATTTGGACAATTAAAATATAGAATTTCAAAAGTCTAAATGTTCCATAACTCTAAATTCTCTCTATTCAACCAAACTCAACTCAAACTTAATCATTTCTTCAATCTAACTTAAGAATCATTAATTGTAATACCCTTGTATCCAATATACGTACACAACATACACTCATATATGTAATATACGTATAGAGGATATAAGAATATCACAACCTTTTTAAAATAATCAAATCATCATTTGCAAAATTTGTATAAACTTAAAACATTTAACTTAAGTTATATAAATAATAGAGGAAACATTTCTTGTTAAAACATATATGTATCTTCATTACCCAAAAATTTATCCAAAATATTTTTAATAAGCAGCGGAATATACATATATATATATACATCAAATGTACAAAAATATAAGATTTATACATGCTAACAGTTTGTCTCTGATCTTGATGTTCCACTAACAACTCTGATCTCAAAGTCTCAAGCCTAGACTCGAATCGGTCTAGCTAAACTCTCCGGCATAATCGGATCTACCCTGTCACCTACGCGATGAACCACAATCGCGCTAAGTCAGAAGCTTAGTGGTACAAACTTTGATAATAATAGTTCAAATGTAATGTCAATGCATAACACATATGAATATCACAACTAATAACATTGTATCTCATTATATTACTCAATTGTATCTCAATTCATAATTCACATTAAAGAAAAGACAAGCATGGGCCCAAAAAGGATCTAATATGCTATTCAAATTTCAGAGTTACTACTTTGGTCCATAGTGACACCTTGTATCTAGCCCCGTAGGCAATATATCTATAGATAATCCAACTAGATCTGAGCTTATGACCCGGTCTTTTCACTCAGTCTAGCTTTAAGGATTTGTTTTTGAGGCTTACGACCCGGTCTTTTCATCGGCCCAGCGTTTAGCCCGTAGGCAATTCATAGGCATGCCGCCAAACCCAGAACTCTAAATATTGAATAACATACTAGGCACGCAATTTATTCATATTTTTCATTATCAAATTCTTTCATAATTCCATTCTAAAATCATTTCTCATTTTCTCATGATCAAACTAGACACATTGCCTTATTATATCATCTTTTTCTCACTTTTCTCATTCTTCTCTTTTATATCAATATCAATTTATTATATTATGCTTTCACATATCTCATCACATTAATTCACATTTCTTTTCAACTACAACTGTAATATCCTCATTTATGCCCTAGAAGTTTTACATATTGTTGTTGTTGTTATTGTTATAAATTGGATTGAATGTATATGATGGGATAAGAAAAGAAATTGGGAGGAGAATGCTTGTGTATATGTGTATTGGGAAAGAATTAGGGTTTAGAGAGAATGGTATATATTGTGTATATGAGGATATATATAACATATAAATGGGTCAAAGGAAGAGTCAAAGGAAGAGAGATATTTTTATGTGATATGTGTAATTACTATCATGGGCATACATGAGACAAAAGTTAAATTAAATGATTAAGGGTAATTAAGTAATTGCTTGAATTGGAACTCTTGGTGGAGATTTAAAGAAGAGTTGACTTTGGTTTATTCATAATTTCTTCTTCTTCTTCATGTGTGTGGCCGGCTCCTCCATAGAGAAAGGAAAGCAAGTGGTGAAGAGAGGATCTTGATGTGTTGAGCTCAAATTGAAGGAAGATTAAGTGTTTAAGTGTTGATTCAAGAAGTTTTAACTAAGGTAAGATCTTTCCTTTGATTTCTTTCCTACTTTTGAAGTGGTATGGGAAGTTAATTAGGGTTTGATGATTTGATGATGAGATGTGTTTATGATTTATTCTCAAGTGTTGAAATGGAATTAAAGATAAGAAGCTAGGTTGGTGTTGGTGATGGAAGAGTAAGAGTGTGTTTAGTGAATTCTTTTTCTGTTTTACAATTAGTAAAGGCTGTAACTTGTATGATTTTTAATTAATTATAGAAAAATGTTCTTGAAGTGAATTTTTGATATGTTGTGCCTCTATGAGTCTAGAATGACTGAAAAATATGTTGATTCGATTTTGGAATGGTTATGAGTTTAGAAAGATTATTTTTAGTAGAACTGTTCCAGCAGGTACCTTAACTGAGACAGCTATATTTCGGGATTTTTAATAAAATGTAGAAAAATCATATCCAATTGAATTTTGGATATGTTGTTGCTTAGTGAGTCTAGTATTTGAGAAAAATAATTTAGAACCACGTTGATTGAATTTGATTTATGGAATTCACAAAGTTCAGAACTGCTGCCAGGATGCAGGGCAATTGGGGCAGTCTGGTTAGGTGAACTATTTGACCAAGATTTTGTGTTCAGTTTGATCTGAAATTTTAAAGGAATGATTTTAAGATACAAAACTAAATTCTGTAAAAATTGTAGAATTTTTAATCAAGTAGATTATTTTATACAATTTTTCAAAATAAGGATAAAATGGAGTCTAAAACCAGAATGTATTATTCATATGAATCATATCAATTGTTCTTTGCCCTAATTGCATTGTTGAGATTGAACAATGTTATGTTATGCATTGTGAATGGTTATGTGTTTCATGAATAATATACATTGAAATTGAAATAATAATTCAAATAAGACATGATATGAGACAATGCCATTGTGATTGGCTATGATGATGATATTGAAAGAAAGAAGGCATGTTTGCCTAAATGTGATGAGAATTTGAGAATGGAAATGGTAACTATATAATAAATGAATTGTTTGTTTAATATGTTATTCAGTTTCAGAGTTCTGGATTTGGGTGGCATGCCTAAGAAATGATGAAAGGTAACAGTCTTGCCGGGTTGAGGATCTCCTCATATGTGTTGAGTTGATGGTCCAAGAGACTGGGTCTGTTACACTATGAGAATTGTGAATATAAGATATATGATTTGTAACAGTCTTGCCGGGTTGAGGATCTCCTCATATGTGTTGAGTGATGGTCCAAGAGACTGGGTCTGTTACACTATCCATGGATAGAGATACATGTATATACATTGCCTACGGGCGTGATTATTGTGACTATGAACCAAATCAGTAACTCTGAACTCTGAATATCGTATTAAATACTTGTTGGGCCCATAGGTGTCAAGGTTATATGAATGTCCTAAATAATGTTATGAGTTAATGAAATGAGATGTTGGTTATTGAGTATGATTGAGTAATGTTGAATGTGGAAAGATGTTGAAATGGGGTATACTCATATGACTATGATTTGTGAAATGCATAATTATGTGATTAACTTTATATTTATGATGTTGATCTTATCAATAACATATGTGGCATTGCATTACATTAAAGCATACCATTAGCATGTTTTATCTTACTAAGCCCTTGGCTTAGCGCGATAGTGTTTAATCGCGCAGGTAATAGAGTTGATAGAGTTGAACCCGAGAGTTCATCAAGACCAAGTGAGAGTAGACCTTGAAGAATCCATTTTGGGAGCTTAAAGATCAGAGTAGACTTGCCAATCATGTATATTTCTTTATATTTTGTAAAGAAATGTTTAGTATGTAAATATGTAAATATTTTATAACTTCCGCTGTGTAATATTTAAATATAGGGATTGTCACAAAACCTTTATGTTATGTTGCACTAGAAGTGTAAATTCTTTTTGCAGGTTGTAGTTGAGGTTACAAGGGGGATTTATTGGGAGTGTACTGAGAATGATTTTGTTTGCATTGGTTTGTGTAAAATGTTTTTAAAAATAAGAAAAAAACCGATTTTGTCGACACTTGGGACTCAATTTTTAGGCGAAACTATGGCAAAATTTTTGAAAAAAAAATCGGAACTAAAATTTGACTAAGTAAAATTGGTAGCAATATTAGGTTAGTGTGGCGCCTCTACTCAGCTTACACATGTAGGTCGGGAAGGGGTGTTACAACAACACATTACTTTGATACATCAACATAATTCACATTATGCATATCATAACATATTTTTCATTCATCAACAATATACTAAGTAACTTAACACATTTTTTTTCAACCAAATGTGTTAAGTCCCAAAGTCATGTAAATGTATGCAATCATTCAAAGTTTGTACTTACCTCTAAAAGCAACAACACCACTTCAACTTCCTCTTCCAAGATATGCCTCAATACTTGGATTGGGGTAACTCAAATCTCTTCAAAACATAATCCAAATGTGATTATAAATACTCACTTAGTAATACACATAGGAAATAAGAATAAGAACTATCTAGGGCAAACTCTACACATGACACGCTCGACAATACGAGCGTGTCCATGACCGTGCCCTAATCCCACAACACAGAAGCTTTGACACGCTCAGTGACATGGGCGTGTCACTGCACGTGTCAATACTACTACAACACAGAAGCTGTGACACACTCAGTAACATGAGTGTGTCACTGCTCGTGTCACCAACACTGAAAACAGAACCATCGACACACCCAAAGACATGGTTGTGAAATCGAGCGTGTCAGGCCAAAAACCTGATACTGACACAAAAATGCCACATCCAACTATCATCTTTCAATAACCTTATTAACTCGACACAAACTCAAATACAAGAAAAAATACACAATCACGACCATACTTCACAACTCAAAAATTACACAATCCACCACTCTTATTCTCTTCACCAAACTTAACCATTTTCTTCAATCCAACCCAAAATTCAAAGTTAACTAGACAAAAGAACTTCAAACATGCCAAATCAACCATAAACACAACTACATCAAACATCCAATAAACTCATAAACATACTCTTAAAGAAAATCAAAGACATAAGTTGGAAATTTACCAAATATGAAGAAAAATTCTTAAAACTCCAACTTGATCACTTGAAATCCTTCAATTTCTTGAGTTAGGAAGAAACAAAATCTCTTTCCCTTGATGAAGATGGTGGTGGCCGGCCCAAAGAAAAAAGAAGAAGATGAAGATGATAGTCAACAACAACTCAAACCAAACACTACTCTTTTAACTAAACATATTTTCCTAATTCACTCTCCCACAAGCAATATATTATATAATAATAATATTACTTAATCTCCACTATGTCATCTTCCACTATCATTAATTAAAATATAAATAATTAAAATATCTCTTAACCTTATCAAGATATTAACTTGTATATATTGTATATATCTTAATATACATAACATATACACATCTTTCTTTTTTTTTTACTTAAACAAATATATATACACTTTTAAATCCTTTAATTAATTTTCAACAATTAATATTTTCAAAATTTAGGGATATTACATTAATAACTAATCAAAATAGCTTCATACAAACTCATTCAAGCCATTAAATCATGCTACCACAAAAACTCAAATTCAACATATCCAAAACTTCATGAAAATCCAAAGAAATAAGTTGAAAACTTACTATTTCAAGAGGAAATTACCAAAATTTTACTTGAATTCTTGAAATCCTTTCAATTGATAAAGCTTGAAAGAAGAAAAATGCTCGCTTGGATGACTATGGAGGTTCGGCTCCTAGAGGAAAAAGAAGAAGATGAAGATGACTTTTGAATTTCTCTCTCTTTTCACTTTTAAAAATGATCTTATATATATTATTTTATTATATTTTTAATTAATTATTTATTTATTTATTTAAAAAACTATATTTTACCTCTTCCATTAAAAAAAATTTATTTTTAATTTATTTAAATAATTTTAATTTTCTAAAATATAATTATCATTTTGCCATTCGACCCTTGACTTTTTCATTTAAAAGTTGATTTTTGTATATGTTGTATATATTTAATATATATTTCATATATACTCTTCACCTTTTTACTTATAATCCTTTAATTTTTTATTTAAATTATTTATTTAATTTAATTTTAGTTTAATTTATTTAATTTTTAAAAAATTACGAATATTACAAATAAAGTAAATATAATTTATCTCTTTAAAATTATATTTCTAGAATAAGATATAATTCCTTCATCTCTAAGCATGGAGGCGCCCTATTGGATCAGGTCTCATAAGCTCCTGATTTTGATGATTGGATTCTCCATTACTCAAATGAGGTAATTAATTCTAGTTCAAAAAAAATGAGGTAATTAATTTCTACCTCATTATCAAATTATTAATGTAATGTTGCATAACTTTTAGTTGTTTAATACAATTATTTTAAACAAAATTACTGATAATAATACGCACTAATCATTGCTATTTTTTTTTAATATAGAGTCATTTATTTTTCGAGTTAATTTGAGCGAAACTTCTCATGCTTAATTAGTGTGGCAAATTACTTTCTAAATATAAACTACTAATAATTAAATTTTGACTCTTAAAATTTTTTTTATACCATTTATCAAATTTAATCTTTAAAAATTAGAAATTTCTTATTTAAAGTATCCAAACGGGTAAATGTACTAAGTACTCGACCATAAATATTATTATTATACTTTTTTTCTCTTAAATTGATAGATTTTTTTTTATTTTAAATTATAGTTCATTTATTATTTTTAATAAGTTAGTTGTCATATTAAATTTTTGTAATACTCTTATTTAATATTATTTATTAAATATATTACATATTAAATTAAGGAATATAATATATATATATATATTTTAAATAAAAATAATTATTTTTTTATTTTTGTAAAATGAGAAATGTTTTATTAACTTGAGATGGGGGGAAATATGTTATTTGGAATTTAATTGGAGCCTAACTTATGTTTAGGTTCAAACTCCGCAACCTCTTGGCCACTGTATGATGCGAATCAAGAAGAGTAGGAGCATGTAAGATATATTTTTATAACTGCAAGGAAGCTATCGCCGCCATATTTAAGATGCCAATCCCAAAACAATATATTAAAAAAGAAAACTCTTAATATTCAAATATTTAAAGTGATTCAATTATTGAGAACTGAGATTACAACACTAAGCACAATGCAATGCATCAAAAGACGTTAACCATTCAATATTTTCACTTCTTTTCTTTATAATTATACCAAACTAAACGCATTGATATCTTCAAATTCAAAATTTTCTTAGGACTTCATATTGTAAAAAAAAAAGTGTTATTTTAATCAGGAGTAGGACATATATAAAATGAATTATGATCACCAAGATTCTATAATATCTCTAACTTTTCCCGGAATTAAGCTATTCCTAAAGCCTTCACTCAATGCTTTTGACTTTATATTTAACCTCCTACAGTTAAAATTGTTAATGGGTAAATCATTATGTCGGCACCATTGCCTGTTGTTGCGGGATACTTCTTTATTTGACATGCCACTATATATATATACATACATACATACATATTACTTCTAACTTTCCTTTTCCTTCTTCTTTGTTTAAGAAAATAAGAGAGAAAATATAAGTTAGTGCCTATTAAATAGTTAAAAAAATACATTTTTCATATTATTATTTGATTAACAATTTAATAGTTGAATATTCATTGTATATGATTAATTATATATGTAAAACAAACAATTGTTTCTCTAAAAGTTAATACTATATGAAACATATATTTATAAATTATACTAATATTTTGAAATATGAAAATTTTCCCTTTTTTTTTTAAATTTTAAGTATGCAAATTAGAAGTCTTGTTTATTGCATAATTAATCCGTTATTGTGCAATATGGAGGAGATCTTATGAAGAAAAAATTATGGTCCAGGGGAGAAAATTATTTTTGGAATTAAATGGAGGAAATTGATATTAATAAAAGGGTGGCCATATTGAGGCATTTTATCTGGAAATGACAACAGATCAAGTATTTTTTTTAATATTCAATCCGTCACAATCTGTTTATAATGAATATGGATGGTTTTCAAATGGATTTAGACAAATACATATAATATTTTTATTATCTGAGTTTGGACTAGATTCAAGAATATATTCATTATAAATAGATTGCGTATTGGATTAGATCCGGGTTTGGACTAGATTCAGGAATATATTCATTATATATTCATTAGTAATTTATTAAATTTTAATTCTGTATTTATTGTATTTTATGTTTTTATAAAATTGTGTGTATAGAATTATTTTAATAAAATTATATTAGTATTAAGTTTTTATTTAATTATTTAATTGAAAAAATTATATTTTTATAATTTAAATTTAATAATATTTTTAAGTTTTTATACTTAAATGGTATGAATATGAATAGTATTAAAAACGTTTGGAACATATACGGATGGTAAAAGATAATTATAAGAGATATTTATACTGTGCATATTTTTTTTAAATTATATTTTTCAACAATACCCGTATGCTAACTTTATTTTCATTTTGCATTTAACCCGTTGTTTTTTATTTTTTTTTCTAGCTTTGATTTTTTTATGAATTTATTTTATTTATATTTTTTTATTTAAAATTTTTTTAATGTCATATTTTAAATATATACATTAAAAAATAAATATATATATATATATAACATATACAAAATATAATCTCCAACACATCTATAACATATATACAACACATTTATATAATATTTTTAATAATTTATTTAATTTTTTATTCTCGCAATATTCATATAATATTCACACAATATTTATATAATATTTCATAATTTTTACATAAAATACACACAACTTAAATAACAAACACATAATATACATATAATATCTACGGCTCATCTACAATATACCTACATAATAAAATTTTATGTATTTTTTATTTTTTATGCATATAATATATAAAATTTATTTAAAAATAAATTGAACGATTTTTATTAATATATTTTGGTATATTTTATTTTTTTATGAGTGTTATTTATTTTTTATAATTAGAATTAAAATTTTATATTTTATAAAAAAATATGATTTTTATATAATGAAAAATAATTTAAAATATTAATTTTTATTATTTTACTAGAATATTTTTATTTAATAGTGAAGTTTAAAAAAAGATAAAAATTAAAGTAAAATATTGATTGTTGTTGGAAAAATGGTAGTTTTAAAAAAAGATGAAAATTAAAGTAAAATATTAATTGTAGTGAGAAATATGGTAGTTTTGAAAAAAAAAATTATTTTGTTGAAGAATGAGATATTTTTAAAATTTTGCTCCAACTTTTTATAAAAATATAAATATTTTTAGCTTTTATAGTATTTTTGAAATAATTTTTTTTATAGTTATGTGAATATCTCTAATTATAATTGAATTTAAGATAAATATAAATAATTTAAATTTAATTAGGTTCGAGTTCAAATACAATAATTTTTATAGCTATCCCATCTATTGTCATTCATGCTTCAATCTTCTTCACCATTGACTAATTTCATAAGGAAAGTAAAACTTAAATTTTAATTTATTAATTTGATTGTGATTTTTATAATTTTTATTTTTACAAGAATGATAATATAATTTTTATTTTTTAAAGATTGATAATATAAAAATATATATATTTTTATTACACATATAAATTTTTTACGTAAAAGAAAAGAATTTATAATCAAAATTTCATAATAATATGAATTCTCTTCGACCTTTAATTTTTTTTTTCCTAAGCAAGCATTTCGGTGATCCTTTCTTTAATTGTTTCGAAATTTAATAAGAAAACTATTTAATCAAATAAAATGTTAAATTGTAATCCCACTAATTAACATTTGTTTCAACGGAAAAAAGATCATTTCTTTTAACTATGCTCACAACACAAAATATTTTTTTAATCACAGTAATATCTTAATTATAAATAAAAATAAAAATAAACATAAAAATAAAATGAAATCATCATATATATATATACTACAAAAAAAAAATGTAACTTGTAAATTATTTATTAAGATGGGCATAATTTATTCACTTATTTTGAAACAAATTTCTAATATTTATTAATATCCTTTATTAGGTTGGTTATAATTTTTTATGAGGATTTTGTAATATTTATTTATTTTTGAGTATTGAGAGAAAGGTAAGAGAACCTACGTTTATTATTCAAGTGATACGTACATATATACATATATGTATACACTCGCATTGCATTCCTCATTCGCACGATGTTGCAGGTGTTAATTAAAAATTATAAAAATATTATGGGAATTGATTAGATTTTAATATTAAAATTTTTTATTTTTTTAACAAGTATAAATTTCTATTATAAACCATGCAAAAGTAGAGGCTTTTCAGAATATAACAATCAAACATATATATATAATGATCAAGATTAAAAGTAAATAATATAGACATACTAAAATATTAAAAAGGAAAACCCTATGAAATTAAGCTTCAATTTGGAAAAAAAATATTTAAACCAGAATTAAATTGCATAATTTAAAAATTCTACAACATAGGCTGATATATGTAAATTTCGTTAATAATTAAAGTGTTCTCTATATTTTTAATAAAAACCATAATAAAAATAAAGAACATATTAAATAGGTATTTTATCAAAAGAATATTTCTTTATCATATATAGCCACAAATACAAAAATATAAACAAAAAAATAATTTATAACAATTGTCAAACGTTTGGCCTTATGTACCAAAATAATATTTTAGTTCCAATAATGCTTCTCCACAAGTACATAAAAAAAAAAAAAAAGGCTTCAAAATTTGAATATAAAGATACAACAGTAAATATGATAATTTGATCAAGAAAAAAATATAAAGGTGAGAATTTTGAGTTTTAAATATACAGAAAAAATTTAGGCCTATACAATTAGTATTTGTATGATTCTATTTCTATTGATAACTTTTTTTTTTATCTTTTTTGATGATGATGCATCAATTGTCTATGTAAACAAAATCAAAAAAAAAAAAAGGCCAAAAAGATAAAATAAACTTGTGTTTTCTTACTATAATTATATAAAATGTGTGTTGTCTAACTAAGTTAATTCATCATTCTAATATTTATCAAACAAAATTTCTTACAATTTGCCACTTGTTTTAGTAGAAAAGTCAATTTCAATGCAATGAATGATTTTTGCAAAATTTTAGTTTAAAACTCTAGGAACTTATAATTGTAGTTTGATTATCCATTAATTTTTTCTAAGAGAAATAGCAAGATAAGAAAAAAGACATCACTAATTCTTTTTTATTTCACTTGTACAGTATTCATTTGAAAATGAAATAAATTTCTTCAAAGCAATGTCAATAACTTATGATAGTAAACTACACTACTAAAGATTTATACAATTAACCTTAACTTTTTTTTTAAAAAAAAAAAAAAAGGAATATTATATAATAAGGAATGGATTTATCTTTTGCATTACCTTTACTAGCGGTGGGCCAAATTGGATAGTGATTCTAGTGAATTTAGGATAAACTGCATGCCTCTTGTAGTGTAGAGAAGGCAAAAGAAGTATAAAATTATGAACTTGAGATAATGAGCAAAAAGTATGAATAAAATTGCATAGCAAATATAGTATTAGTAATTTTAGCCTTAATGTAAAAATTAAATGTTAATTTAATGTAAATTTTATCTATATGATTTTAATTTGAAAATGAAACTTAAACATTATTTTTTTATATAAAAATTAAGATTTTAACTTGAAAATTTAAATTTAAACTTTTTTTTATTACAAATATTAAATTTTCTATATTTTTTCATTTGAAATTTATATAAAGGATTTTAGCTTAATTTAAAATTTATCTATATGGTTTTAATTTGGAAATTGAAATTTAAACATTATTTTTTTATAAACATTAAGATTTTAATTCGAAAATTGAAATATAAACTTTCTTTTACAAACATTAAGATTTTAATTTGAAAATTGAAACCTAAACTTTTTTTATAAAAATTAATTTTTTATTTTTTGATTTAAAATTTGTCTACAGAATTTTGGTTTAAAATTTATCTATATGATTTTAATTTAAAAATTAAAACTTAAACATTATTTTCTTTTGTAAACATTAACATTTTTCATTTGAAAATTAAATCTTAAACATTCATTTCAA
This sequence comes from Garcia nutans, assembly GCA_947685225.1. NCBI lineage: Eukaryota > Viridiplantae > Streptophyta > Magnoliopsida > Malpighiales > Euphorbiaceae > Garcia > Garcia nutans. The sequence goes on from CANTUV010000044.1 coordinate 28,862,931, forward strand.
TTTTTTAATTTGAAATTTATCTAAAGGATTTTAATTTATTTTACAATTTACCTAACTAAATTTAATTTAAAAATCAAATCTTAAACATTAATTTGAATATGTTTAATTTAATATATAAAAATATTATTATTATTATTATTTAAAAAAAATCTGACATTTGGTGAGATTATAGGAATATACGTGGTATAATATGGTATTAGTGATTATAGTTTTATTATAATATATATATATATATATTTATATAGGACTAAAAAATTTTATTTAGCTCATATACTATGGCGAGAAGTTAAAATTGACCCTTAAATTTTTTGGACCACATTGGTAATTTTTTAAAATTTATTCTAAATAGCCCATTTTTTAATGGCACCATTAAATAATTAACAATATGGATCAATTTAGATTTTCGTTAAACATGAGAAGCTAAATTAAAATTTTAAAAATTTGAGAAAAGATGCAAAAAATTCCCTAAAGTTTGCACAAAGATATAGATTGATTCTTTTTTTTTTTTTTTGCTTATTTGTAGACTTAATGAATATATGGATTGACCCTTAAAACTTTAAAAAACTGATAAATTAGTTCTTCTTTTAACAAAAAGTTAAATGCTATTAATTGTGCATTTCATTTTTCATTGGAAGATGTAAATATTTCATTTAAGTTTGCATAAAAATAATGATTGATAATAATTTTTTTTATTTAATTATGTACTAGAATGATATTTTTATATATTTATAAGTTAATTAAATATATTTAAGATTGTTTTATATTAAATAATATTTTTATTAAAATTATTATTTAATATTTTTTTAATGAATCTTTAAAATTATTAATTCATATATATATTACATTAGAAGTGTTATGTAATTAGAAAGATATATTTAAGAGATTTCTATAAAAATATAAAAAAATAAAATATTTTGAAAATATCATTTTTTTTAATTTGCTCATAATTTTTAATGGAAATTATTTTTTATTTTAAAAATATCAAATTTTAATTATCTTTAAAAACATACCATATAATTAATCAATTAAAATTTAAATTTTAAAATATCAATCTTTAATTTTGAAATTAAAAATTAAAAGCAAAAATTTTAAAAAAATATTTAAAAAATACTCTTAAATATATTTGATTCATTTATAAATAAATAAAAATATCAATTTTAATACATAATTAAGCAAAAAAAATATTCAGTGTTAATTCTTACTTTCATGTAAATTTACAGTATATATTTGCTCATTCCAATAAAAAAATTAAATATACAGTTAGTGACAATTAACTTTTCACTAAAGAGTGACTAATTTATTAATTTTTTAAAAATTTTAAGAGTCAATTCATATATTTCCTCAAACTTTAAGTGCATAAATAAGTAAAAAAAAAATACTTTAAGAGCTAATATATATTATCGCGCAAACTTTAAAAATATTTTTGCACATTCTCTCAAAAAATATCAATATAATATTTATTAATTATTTTTTAATATGATTAAATTATAATATTAATAAATATTTTTTATAATTTATAATTCATAATAATTTAATAATTTATAATTTAACATATACTTAAAATATTAAATAATATATAATAATTTATATTAATATGATTTTTAATAATATTTTCTAATATAATATTAATTATAATATTAAAAATTAATAAATAATGTTAATAAATAATTTATATTAAAAATATTATAATTTTTAATATTAAAAATATTTTTAAATATTTTATAATTCATAATATTTTAATAACAAATAATTATTAATTAATAATTTATATATATATATATAATTTAAGAATCATAATTTTTATTTTTTTAAGAAATAAAAGATTCATAAATTCTACATATATTTTCTTAAAAATATTCAATTGGCAAGGAAGAGAATGAAGGCATAGAATTAATTGAAGGCATAACGTAGTTTTGATTGCTACTGTTTATTCAATAGAATTAAAGGTATAGAACTGAGATAAATAAATAATATAAATTAAAAAATTAAAAAAATATTCATTAATATTATAAATTATTAATATTGAAAAAATTCATTTAATATATAATTTATAATATTAAAAATTAAATACTTATTAAAAATATGAAATATATTAAAAAATTAAAATTATTAAAATTCATTAATATTATAAGATTTTTAATATTATAAATTATAATATTTTTAATATTAATTATATATTAATATTAATTTCATAATATCATAATTAATATTATGTTAAAAATATTATAAAAACCTATATAATATAAATTATTATAAATTTTAATTATTTGTTAAATTATAGATTATTTGATTACTATAAGTTATAAAATAATATTATAAATTATTGATATAAAAAATATTAGTTAATAAATATTTTTATAAATATTACATTAATATTTTTTAAAAAAAGTTTAATTTAGCTTCTAATATTTAGTTATAGTCTAAATTAGTCTATGCCCCTAATTATTTAATGATTTCATTAAAACAAAAGAATATACATTTAAAAAAATAGCAATTTGGTAAAAAAAATCTTTAAAAGTCAATATAAACTTTTTGCTATAATATAAAAACTATATTGCATCTTTGTCTGATATAGATGCAGATTTATTTATTTATTTATTTGAGCTGGATATAGATATAGATTTAGGTATAAGGAAGATTTTACAATATTAATATAATATTATTTCACAAATCTTTTTTTTAGTTACAGAAATATCTTAATAATAAATTAAAATTAAAAAAAGAAATAATCATATATGTATACTATAACAAAAAAAGTAACTTTTATTCACTTATTAAGAAACAAATTTCTAATATTTATTAATATCTTTTATTAGGTTGATTATAATTTTATTATGAGGATTTTGTAATATTTATTGAGGAATTTACACATATTATGATTTTTGGATTGCCAGTTTACATTTTTATGGCCAATTTTTATTTATTTATTTATACGTTGCTCCTTTTTTATCTAAAAGATATTGATTTTTTTTTATTTTTTAATTTTTTATTCTTGTGTTTTAATTCATAAATATTTTTTTATATTCTCAACATATATACAAAAAACACAACATATACCAAATGCACACACAATAAATATATACATCAAAATCAAAATATACCTAACATATACACATTATCTACATAATATTCACACAATTTATTTAATATTTTTTTAACTTTATTTTTATATTTTATGAATAGATATTTTACACATAACATATTTAACATACACATAAAATTTACATAATATCTATAACATATATATAATATATACGCAACATACGTGCAATATCTATACAACAAAAATAATATTTTTTATACTTTTTTTTATATAATATGTAAATTTTATTTTGAAATAAATTTAACAATTTTTATTATATATTTTTATATATTTTATTTTTTATATTTTTTGAGTGTTATTTGTAATCAAAATTAAAATTTTTCTTTAAAAAAAATCAATACATTTATATTTTAAAATATTAATTTTTATTATTTTATTGAAATATATTAATTTAATAGTAAAGTTAGAACAAAACATATGAAACTTATAATAAAATATTGCTTGAAATGAGAGATGAAATATTTAAAAAAACTTGTTTTAGGGAGGAGTAAGTTATATTTGAGAAAAAAAAATTGATTTTATCATTTTTGAATTTTTTTTTTGCAGGTATAATATTTTTGAAAATAAAACTTATTTTTAAGATAATTCTGTAAATATTCCATATTTATTTTTGAGTATTGAGAGAAAGGTAAGAGAACTTAGGTATAAAGATGATTATTCAAGTGATATATATATATATATATATATATGCACTGCATTCATCATTAGATTATATTTAGTTATAGAGATGATTTTATAATATTTTTTGGTTATAAAGGGAAAAAGAATTAAAAAATTAAAATAAACTTCAATGCCAGTGGAAACCTCCATGCAGATCATGGTACAACCAATGAATAACATTGGGCGTGGGAGATATTTTTGATATGTACCTAAAGGAAACCTAACTGCTGATTTTGCAATGGTGTCTGCTATAAAGTTGGCTCCTCTGAAAATATGTTGATTCTAACCTCCCATTATTTCGCCATCCATTCTTTAATCTGAGCAACCATCATAAATCATAAGCAGAGGCGGAGATAAAGGGGGTCCCATGGGGCCATGTTCCCCCCTCAGTTAAAAATAAAAAATTTTTAGGTATATTTGAGAATGAATATTACATTGGTTGAGATGGAACAGCTTGGCCTTACTATGTGAGAGCACGCAACTTCGATCCACGCTCCCAACATTTTTCATCCTTTTTTTTTCAATCTTTAAAACTGGGCCTTTTAATCAAGCCCATTACAAACAAACAAGATTTGTCAATGACTCTGCCCATTACAAACAAACAAGAATAACTTAATTGTGACTCTTTCTCTTCTTTCTCACGTTTCTTCTTTGTTAATTCCTTTTTCTTTCTTTTTTTTTCAGATAACAGTTTCTTCCTTTTTCAATTTCATTCTTTCACCGATTGGCACCAGCAAGGCAGCGGCAACAAGTTAAGAATAGGTACACCACTTACTTTTAATCTCATATTTATTTTGTTGCAATTTTTTTATCTTGCTAAAATGAATTGAAATTTGAAAAATAATGAATTAAGAAATTGGCTTGAATACTTGAGGACATTATAAATTTGAAATGTTTAATTTGATTTTGTAGTATGAAGTTTTTTTTTTTTGAGAAAAGTAGTATGAAGTTAAATTGAAATTATTATTTTTTTGTAGTTTATAATCTGGAATTTTTTTTATTTCTTTTATAATTTGATATTTTTAATGTTTAGTATTTGATAAATTGAAATGGCTACTATATATCTATTGACTATTGTGATTGAATTATTTTTCTTATTCTTTGTAGTTATATGGAGCGATATTTTAAAAAATTAAGACCAAGTAGTGAAGAGTCGCCATCAGTTAATCAAAATATTCAATCGACTCAACCACATAAGGAAGCAATTGTTCAACCGGTACCACCAAAAGAACCTACTATTCAACAACATGAGATTGATATAGAAAATATTCCTTCTGATCCGGGATTACGACCTAGCATAATGAGTTATCCACCTGATGTCCGAGATCAGGTACGTAGAGCCTATTTATTAAAAGGTCCATGTCAACCACGCAATCATACTTTTCCTAAAAGAGTAGAAGGAGGTAGAGAAAGGAAATTTATATTATCGTGGTTTGATGATTTTAGTGATTGGTTAGAATATAGTATTGAAAAAGATGCGGTATTTTATTTATATTGTTATCTTTTTTCACCCGGACATAGTGAAAGAGGTCATAATACTTTTGTATCTGAAGGTTTTTCAACTTGGCGAAAGAAAGAGAGAATAAGAGATCATGTAGGAAAACACGATTCTTTGCATCATAGGTGTCGATTAGCTTGTCAAGATTTAATGAATCAAGAGAAACACATTGAATTTGCTTTTTCAAAACATTCTGAAAAGTCAAAGCGTGAGTATCGCTGTAGATTATATGCATCATTACTTGCTCTTCGCTATCTTTTGATGCAAGGTCTACCTTTTCGAGGACATGATGAATCTGAAACTTCATTAAATCAAGGAAATTTCATTGAATTTGTTAAAGTATTGGCTTTAACTAATGAAGAAATTAATAGTGTTGTGCTTCATAATGCTCCTGAAAATCACAAGCTCACTTCTCCTATTATTCAAAAAGATATCATTAGTGCATGTGCATTTGAGACAACAAAAGCTATTATTTCAGATATGGGCAATGATTTGTTTTCTATTCTAGTTGATGAATGTCGAGATGTTTCAGTTAAAGAGCAAATGGGTGTTGTTGTACGGTATTTGAATGAACAAGGGTGTGTGGTTGAAAGGTTTATTGGTGTTGTTCATGTACATGATACAAGTGCCTCAACGCTTCTAGCAGGTTTGAAGTCTTTCTTTTGTACTTATGGCTTAAGCATATCTGGTTTGAGAGGACAAGGGTATGATGGGGCTAGTAACATGCGGGGTGAATTCAATGGCCTCAAAAGTTTAATTTTAAAGGAAAATCCAAGTGCTTATTACATTCACTGTTTTGCCCATCAACTCCAACTTACTCTTGTTGCAGTTGCTAAAAAGCACCATAGTGTATGTTCATTTTTCCATACTATTAATCGTTTGGTGAATATAGTTGGAGTTTCTTGTAAAAGAAAAGAAATGCTTCGAGAAGTGCAAATGGAAAAAGTGGCAAAAGGAATTGAAGAAGGTATCATAAAAAATGGACGAGGGTTGAATCAAGAGATGACATTGAAGAGGCCGGGAGATACTCGTTGGGGTTCTCATTACGGTACGCTTATTAATTTGATTCATTTATTTTCTTCAGTTGTGGATATTGTTGATTATGTTAGAGATAATGAGATTGATGATTCACAAAGGGGTGAGGCCATTAAAATGTTTGATATTGTGATTCAATTTGAATTTGTGTTTGTGTTGCATCTTATGAAATTGATTTTGGGAATCACAAATGAGTTGTCTCAAGTTTTACAAAAGAGGGATCAAAATATTGTGAATGCTATGAATTTGGTAAAAGTGTCAAAACTCCGTTTGCAGGATGTTAGAGATAATGGTTGGGAGGATTTATTGAAAGAAGTGTTTGAATTTTGTGCTAAAAATGAAATTAGCGTGATAAATATGGACGAGCATGTTTTTGTTCCAAGATCAAAGCGGGGAATGGAACCAATGACAAATCTCCATCATTATCGAGTTGAGCTTTTTTATTCAGTAATTGATATGCAACTTCAAGAGTTGAATAGTCGATTTGATGAAGTTAATACAAAGTTGCTTTTGTGTATGGCTTGTCTTGATCCTAAAGATTCATTTTCTGCATTTGATGTGAGCAAATTAGTTGAACTTGCAAAGTTTTATCCCTCTGACTTTTCGCCAGTTGATTTAATTGAACTCCAATCTCAACTTCAGAACTTCATTGTTGATGTGCGTTTGGATAAGAAATTTTCTGAATTGAAAGGAATTGGAGATCTCGCCAAAACTATGGTTGCTATAAAAAAGCATAAAGTTTTTCCTTTAGTGTATCTGTTAATCAAATTGGCATTGCTTTTACCAGTTGCTACAGCTACAGTGGAAAGAGCTTTCTCCGCAATGAAAATTATTAAGAGTTCACTTCGTAATAGCATGGGAGATGAGCTGCTAAATGATTGTTTAGTTACCTATATTGAAAGAGATGTATTTGCAAATATTGACAATGAAACAATTATGAATAGATTTCAATCAATGAAAAATAGGCGAGGAATATTGTAATTTAATGTTTTAAATTTTCTTTGTATCCAACATTTTTCTTGTTTTATTTATTTTATTATAAATGTTATTTTTGTGAATTATAAATTTTAAGTTGAATTGGACCCCCCTTATCTAAAATCCTGGCTACGCCACTGATCATAAGTACATTTGATGTTAGTCTCCAGTATCACTTTGTTCATCCCCAATTGCCAAGCTGGTTTTAATGCTTGTAGAATTCCCTAGATCTCATTGCAGGTTATAAAACACACTCCAATGTTCATATCAAAGCCTCGACACCAAGTCCCATTCTCGTCTCTTATAACTCCCCTAGCAACAGCTTGACGTTTATCTTCATAAATCCTTCTGGAGGAGGATTCCAAGCTGCTGCAACTTCCTTATATCTTTGTGAACCATTCGAAAGATCCTTTCGAAAGGCCTAAGCTATAGCATCTATATCATTCATTTTTTAATCTCCTCCATTTTATTCCTATAGCGACTAATTGGTGAGTTGAAGATTTGATCATTTTGTTATCTCTAAAGGCTCCAGATAGTGACACCAAATATCACCATTATCCAGTTATGAAGATTCATTCCAAAGAAAGCTTCCTTTAGAATTAAAATGTTCTAGATTAGTTGTGCATGGGGGTAATCACGTAAAACATGCAATTCTGACTCCCTGCACCCATTGCAACAAGCACACTCCTTCGAGAAAGATAAATATCTCCTAACTCTTTCAATATTAGTTAGTAGTTTATTATTTAAGACAATCCATAAAAGCATACAAATCCTCTAAGGCTCAGGCCATTTCCAAACATGCTTCCAAATCCAATCTTCCCTAAAGTCTTTATTTTCCATAATTTTTTAGTAATTATACAAAATTTGTACTAAAATTTTTGTTGGCAATAAAACCCAAGTAGCATCTATCCTCCTTTGCTAAATTAGAAGGCACCTATTCCAATTCCACTGCCTATCAGAAGTAACATAATTAACCGCCTTAAGATCAATGAGATTTGGAGGAACATGTGCCAATGAATAATGCAGTAAGGGTTTGTCCTTAGTTACCTAGATATCCTTTCAAAAGGAAACATTTTAGCTATTAAAAATAACCTACCTACTACCAGCCAGCCCGAACCTCATCTTAGATATTCTAAATAGCTATCCATAATTGGGATCCCCTCTTAACCCCATACAACTGATCATTAGACCTTTGTGATCACTTATATTTTGCGCATACAATTTTAATCCAGAGCTTCTAGTTGTTAATTATCAACTCTCATGCTAACTTCATAAGCATAACACAATGCATATTGTGAAGATGTTTAAGACTAAAGCCCTCATTATATTTCTGTCACGACCCAACCCGGGGGCCATGACCGGCATGCAGCCAAACCGAAGTCCGACCACATAAGCCTAAAAAAAAACATTCATAACAGTCTAAGTGCAAAACAGTTCAATACTTATGAAATCCACAATCCTAATTCAAATGCAAACCATCAATATAATCAATTCACAATAAAATCATTAGGGAAATCTAATGCAGACAAGTTCTACTTATTACACAAAAGGGATTCGGATTCAATCCTCTCAAAAGTTCAATATCCGGAAATCTCTAAGCAGAAGGACCAAAAACACAAACGAAAACCTGATCGACTTCGCCAAGAAGAGAAAGAAGATAGACGAAGGCAATCACTGTAAACCTGCAAGACAATCTGTAAGGGTGTGAGCGCTTTATAGACGCCCAGTAAGTCTATGAGAGGCAGAGAAACATCTAACAGTTATATAAGCAGTACATATAATACAACCACAAATTTAGCAAGCAAGATGGTGTGTCGGGGTCACCAATCAGTAAACAGTACAGTAATCATATCAGTCACATCCGCCCTTATAACTTCTCAGTACAGTACAGTAATCAGTAATTAGGCATGTAGCCTCAGTAAACAGTATAGGCATTAAGCCTCAGTAACAGTATAGGCATTAAGCCTCAGTAACCTCCTTCCCCTTCATGACACACCATCACACAGCACAAGTAATATCACATTCAATATTAGCACATAAATACAATCACATGCAAGTTTCTCTGTCTCCTAAAACATACGAGGCTGGGTTCGAAAGAATAGTATAGTGAATATATAGAAAGGATAATATATATAAGAAGGGTTTATATAAATATAAGTTGTTAGCAAGTAGCACAACACAAATAATCACATACACCCATAGAACTTACCTGGTCTAACAGTCAGCTAAGCAATCTGCCACCCTAAGTCTGAGGTGCTGCTGGACCACCGCCTAACCATTAACCATCAATTAACAACCACCCTTACAAATGTATGCAAGTGCAAATGAAAATGCATGACGTGAATGCACACAATTCAATAATTTCCACAACAAGGTTAAACATTTTTGTCAACCAATCACAACTTAACCATCATAATACCACACCTTCAAACTTGTTTTCCAGAATATAAAACATCATTAAAAAGTCCTTACAATTTAAATTCATCAAATACCTTACTTAAATAATCAATAAACACAAGATACAATTTTACCGATAAACCTGAATAACGAGTGTCAACTTGTAAAATTAAAAACAATTAACCTGTAAATGAAAAATTTATAATTTTCAACCAGAAGCTAATTTGATATCTTAAAAACATCCTACCAAAATTTCATAATTTTTCGAGACTTAGAAGTCCCTCAACCAATTTTTATTTATAACAGTATACAGCTCACAAGGTATACTGACAGCAGTAGAAAGATTTAATTATTTCAACAATATCACAAACAGAAACATAACCCAACATATTTTTATTGTAAACTAGACTTCCAGAGCTTCAACATATATGAAAATCAAATCAAAAACATTTTTACACATTTTAATATGAATTTCAAAAGTTACAGTTGATGCAATTGCATCAACAGCACAGTTTGTCAGACAACAGTAGCAAACTTGAATTTTCCAGAAATATACGATGCTCCAAAATCCCAAAAATTATTTTTCTCATAAACTAGACTCAATTTCGAGCCACATATCCAAATTTCAGATTTTTATCACGTTCCAATAATTAATTAAAAATCGGACAACATACAGCACTAAAATCAAACTTCAGCAGAGAATTAATTCATCCAAAAACTCAAAGAAAACAATTAATTCACAAACCCTAATACCCAAATCAATTCAATCAAACCTTAATTCAATATATTCATCAAGTTCCAGAACCCACACACTAACCCAATCAATTTAATTCAACACCAAAATCCATCAAAACAATAAAAAACTCAAAACCTAACCTATTTTGTAAAAATCAATTTAATTAATTAATAAATCAAATTTAACAAAATTAATTAAGAAAAATATCAAACCAATATGATATTAATATGAAATAATCAAATGGAAGTTGAAATAATGCAAAAGGAATCAAGAAAAACCTCAAAAACACCAAAAAAATTGAAAAATCGAGCTGCTGGAAAGAGAGCAAAACGACATCGGCGAGCCAGCCCGCAGCGCGCCAAACGACGGAGCTTCGCAGGCCGAACGACAAGAGCCTTGGCCCGCGTCTCCCCGCCGAACGACAATCCTCACTCGCCGAACGACGCTAGCAATGGCGCGCGCACAGTTCCAAAAGACGGCTCCACTGTTTTTCCTTCTAAAACCCTAATTTCTCCTCTTTTTTCAAAATACCCGAAAATAAAACACTAAAAACCCTACCCAATCAGATTTTTGGCCTATTTATAGGAAAATAACTTTTCAAAATTATAATTTTACCCCAAACTAATTTATTTTAATTAAAAACACCCCAAAACTCTTTAAAAATTCAAAAAAAACCCAACCAACTTATAAAAATTTACTACTAACCCCAAATTTAATTTATTTAATTTATTTTAATAAAAAAATTAATAAATTTCCGAAAATTTCCGAAATACAACCCCTAGCAAAATTATACTTAAAATAACCGTAACGACATCACGGTCACCAAAATGACATCAAAAACAGTAAAACGAAACTCGAAAATTTTCCGACCGCCAAAATGACCAAAATACCCCCGAAGCCAAAAACACAATATTATACTCAAAACGACCGTCTCGTCGTCCCGAGTATCAAAAAGACATTCAAAGGGCGCAAAATGACTATTTTGCCCCTAAGGTGCAAAATTACCATTTTGCCCCTAGACTTAAAATCATACAAAAACTAAGGGTTTTACAATTTCAGTAAGTAAACTTCCTCCCATCTGACTAAAGGGACTTTCTTTCATTGTTTCCATCACAACACTAAAGAAACTTATGACACTCATGGTCAATATTATTGCAAAGGGTTATAGGTAGTAGAGTAGACTATATGGCATAAATAGGCATTACTTAAAAAGTGGACTGGATTAAAGTTGTCCTACAAGCTAATGACAAGGCAATGGCTGACCAACTTGAGAGGTGATTACTTTCTCTAGGATTTCTTTATATGTTGCCTTGGTTACCCTTGAGTTCAACAACAACACCCCCAGGTACTTACTTAGGTCTAAAGTTATAGTAAAGCCAAGTTTTCTTTTAATGTCCCAAACTATGGCCCCTTTAATAATCTTGGAGAAAAAAATCTGGGTCTTTTCTACATTAACACTTTGACCAACATAAGCAAAATTTATGGAGGGTTTCCTTGATAATCTTGGCCTGCACTATACTAGCTTCGACCATAAGGAGTAGATCATTTACAAAAAAAAGGGTGATATAATGGCGGATCTCTAGCTTCCAATTTAATAGGCTTCCATTTGCCCTGGATAATTCTGTTGCTGATGAGCTGAGACAAATATTCTATACATATGACAAAAAGATAAGGGGACAGAGGGTCTCCGTGGTGAAGCCTATGGTTAGGATGGAACTTCCTTGTTGCCTTACCAGTCCATAGAAGTTGCATGGTAGATGATGTAATGCACCATATAATAACTAAGACCAAACTCAATGGGATTCCCATAACTGATAATATTTTAGACATAAAACCCTAGTCTACTTTATCATATGCCTTTTCTAATTGACACAAAAACTACTAATTCACATAATAATTCTATCACGAGCTTATATTCTTTCTTCACATGTAGATACATTAAACAAACACACACAACACAATTATAATTAACGCTCAAATTAAACAAATTAAATTGAATCCAAATTAAACGAATTATATTCTTCAGTTGGTGTAAACAAATTAAATCCAACACAAAACTAGGAATCCATATGAAAAAATTGCAATATAATAGGCCATCATATTCAATATTGAGAAAAAGAAACTCAGTATTAGTCTAATAAATAAATTCTAGCATAAAATCAGAAACCCATATGCCAAAATTGAAAGATCATAACTTCCAAACGAATTACAAAATGAATTGTCGTATCAATACAATGGGTCATTGGATTCATCATTGGGAACAAGAAAGAAATAACAAATAATCACTAGTTCAAATTCAATAACTAGCTAAATTCTTCTTATATTCATCAATTAAATATAGACACAATAAATCCTTAAGTCAATTCATATCAAATTCAACAATCAAATTAAATTCTTCTATTAATCACACATCAAAATTCATCGATGATCCAAAAAAATTAGCAAACACAAACTAACAAGAAGAAAAACATTACCTTAATGGCAAAAGCTAGAAGCGAATTAAAGAGATGAAAAAACTATTTAACTGACCCAAAACCCTATATTTTTTTATGGCTTTTCCTCGTATCACAACATTGGAGTTTCTTTCAATAGTAGAGCTCGACTGAGAGAAGGATATTAGATAGGTGATGCGCATAGGGACTTCTATTCTATGTATCCTTTAATTAATAAAAAATACATCATTATTTAGAAATTATATTTTCATTTTAACACAAATACTAAAAAATTATTTTTTTATTATGTTATTCTTATTTTGATAATTAATAATACTAATTATATTAAAAAACATATGATTGATTATAATGAGATAAAATGGCATATTTTAAAATATAAGAATAAATATTTTATTATAATTTTTTGATAGAGAATATAATTTTTAAAAAGTAAAGAATAATTTAAAAATATCAACTCTTAATAAATAACATAAAAAAATAATATTTTAATAATTTTTCCGATGCTACTTGAAAAACATAGATAATTTTTTCAATGTTTTATTTTAGCATAAGACATTATATTGACACTTACATAATCTTCCTAACACTTTTACAGGACATTGGTCAACACGTGTTGGAATTTGTATAAAATATAACTACATATTAAAAAAGTATAGATAAGTGATTAAAAATGCCAATAAAAAAATATTTATAATTTATTTAAAAAATATCAACGCTTAATAAATAATGCCAGAAAATATACTATTTTTATTATATTACCAACTTTATTGGAAAAACATACATAATTTTGTCAATAGTTGAGTTAGCATAAGAAATTATATAATAATACTTACATAGCTCTCTCCATACTTTTACAAAGCATCAACCGAATTGTATTGGGATTAGTAAAAAAATATAACTACATTTTTAAAAATGCATAAGTTATTAAAAATGCCAACATATTAAAAATGCCAACATAAGAAAAAATCATTGGTAAGTTATTTAAAAAATACCAAGCCTTAATAAATTATGTCAAAAAATGTATTTCTTTTATTATTTTGCCAAATATTTATTTTAGTATAAAAAATTATTGACACTTACAAAACCGTCCTAAGTGCTTATATAAAATATCGATAAAATTATGTTGACATAGACATTTTTTTACAGTGATAGTAGGAATTCATCAGGTTAGGGGGGCTTTTAAGGGCCCCGTCTGAAGCACAGTGGCTTTACTTCCTATTTAAACACGGCTTCTCCATGCTTATGAGTGGCATCAACCTTGCAAGAAGGTAAATTCATAGTGTGGAATGAGTTTGACCTAGTTCCATTAGAGCAAGAATACAATACTACATGATCTTTCGATAATTTTTGGTCTGAACACCATTTACCATCATTTAGCCGTAAGAAACAAATTACTAGAGTTTTGTAGTGATAGTAAGTCATATTGCGATCACCATTAACAATCCACTCTACCCTTGAATGTTGCATCCACATCACTTCTTCTTAAAGTAAAACACTATCTAGCTCCCTCTTCAACTCATTTTCGAGACTAGAGAGGAATTATGACTCTCGGACCTTAAGAATAACTTGAATACGTTTTAACTGAGCTAGTAGCCTCCTCTTTTTCTTCAAAATATCACCAAACATATTTCGATTCCATAGAGTGTCCTGCTCAATAAAATTGGATCAATCTTAGGAGAATGACATACTAGGATTCTATGTTTTCGATACTAGGTTCTAAAAATCCTCATGTGAAAACCATGAAACAAGCATTATAAAAGGCTTCTGCCTATGGCCATCAATCCTTTTATAATTAAACTAAATGAGCAAAGGGCAGTGGTTTGACCCAATTCTAGGCATGTGATCAATCCTTGCTTCTGGAAAATGCATCAAGCAACAAAGATTACAAATAGCTTTATCTAGACACTCAAACAAATTTTCCCTCTTTCAAGTGAATTGAGATCTATTAAGCCTAAGTCTTGCATACATTCTTTTGAACCCAATCAGTAACGAAACTACAACTACCCATCCTTCTCTTAGAACCCCCTTCCTCTCTGAAATATTGAGTGTAGCATTGAAATCTCTGCAATGTGTCATGGAGTTTTGTTATCTGAATTAAGATGCACCAAGTCTTCCTAAAATCTCCTACGAGTTAAAGGTGTAGGAATAGCATAAACAAATGTAATTGAAGATCTCCCCTGTTGACTTTATTCCTGTAAATGAAGGTACTAATGATTACAAGATAGCACATCGACATTAACATATTGCTTCCATAAGATTCAAATATCACCGGCAAAACCTATCGCTTCCAATCTTAAAGAATACTCAAACCCAGTATTCTTGATGAATTTATCAATATTAGAATTGCTAATCCTAGTTTCAAATAAAGCAACAATGTCCAGGTTATGGAGTACCATCAAATTACAAAAAAGACGATTTTGTAATATTAATATAACATTATGAAGATGAAATATTAATGGGTTATTTAGTTGTAGAAAACAACTCCTGTTATCTAGAAATTTTTCTAAAGAAAAATGGAATACAAAATTTGTTATTTAGTTAAAAATATTTTCTATTTAGAAAATTAGAAGATAGTTTTATGTATTTATTAGTAAATGATTAAATTTTTAAAAAATATTTTTAGTTATTTTCTAAATGGAAATCACACTCTTTGAAAAAATACAGAGTTTATTTCCTACTGTGATTCTTATATACTTTTTTTTTTCATTTTTTGTCTTTTATTTTTATTTTTTATTTGAAAAAATAGTTTGAGAATGAAAATTTGAAAAATTAAGAAATATCAAAAAAAAAATTAGAAATAGAAATGGAAAAATTTTTCACAACTAAAAAACCCTTAAGATTTTGTAATAATTTTATAGGAAAGATTTTGTAATTATGGAAATTAAAATTTTAAGCCACTTAGACATTCCTTTTATTGTCATGAATTCATTTTTCCTTTTGTTGTCAAAATTTATTAAGAATTCAAAATTTTTTCATTTTTTTTTATTTGTCGTATATAAGCACATATATAATAGATAATGACTAAAAATTAAATCTCAAAAAAATGAAAATACTTATGAAACTATATCTTATGAAAATGACCATATCACATTTAGTTAATAAATTACACAAAACATCCCTTGAAAAAAGAAATTACATAAAACTATTAAGAATTAAGATTCATTTATAATCTCTTTAATTTTATTTCATAGTTAAATATTAACTAGTTATAGGCCGCATGATACATAAATATGATTTTTTTATCATATTATAAAAAATATTGTAAAAAATTGTTAAAATTAAACATATAAATCCACTATAAATAATAACTTTCAAATTACTTATTTTTAATTATTTATATCAATTAATAATTTCAATCAATAAATTTATCATATATAGGACCTTTTATATTTATATATTAATAATTTATTAAATATATGTCATTTTTATCTCTATATATTAATAGTTTTAATTAATAAATTTTAAATTTTTAAGATTAGCAATAATTAATATATAATTATGGGAAATAAAATTGAATTACATGGGTTAACTTATATATTTATATATTAATAATTTTAGTTAACAAATTATGGAAGACACAAACACCATAGAATCAAATAAATAATTATAATATATGACATTGTTATATTTACTATTTATATGCATTACATGATGTCCGATATTTTTTTTCATTTTTCAATTTTAATATATATTTTTATTATATATAAAATATTTTATATTCATATATTAAAAATTTATTAGATATGTAGCCTTTTATTTTTATATATTAATAGCTTTAGTTAAAAATTTATTATTTATTATTAATTTAATAATAATTTGTTAAATATACAAATTTTTATTTTTATATATTAATAGTATCACTTAAAAAGTTTATTAATAATTATTAATATATTAATAATTTATTAAATATATGACATTTGATATTCATATATTAATATTTTTACTTAATAAATTTTTATTAATAATTTATTAAATTTATTAAATATATAATATTTTATTTTTATATATTAATAGTTTCAGTTAATAAAATTTGTGACAAATGGATGGCAATAATGAAAAACTTAAAAGTAATAGATTACATGACAACTTACATTTTTTTTTCCTCAGTTTATATATAGGAAAAAAAGTACAGATAAGCCCCTACAGTTGTTTAGGCTTAATTATGCACAATGTTTTTACAAACTAAGCAATTTATGCCCCTTGTTAGAAGTAGACTTTAATGGAGCTTCTTTTTCTCATCAATCCTTGATAGTTTATTTATTTAGAGAAAGAAGATAAATAAATTCCTCAAATTTTGCAAATATATACATTGACCCTTAAATTAATTTTGGGCTTCATTAGGCATGAGATTAACACTTATTCTCTCATAGCTATTTAATAAGTAAAAAAATATTTTATGTTCAGTAAACAAAATTTAAATTAATTTCAATAAACAAAATTTAAATTAATTTAACAAATTCTAATAAATAAAAAGTATTATTTATCTCTAGATCTATGCTACTCTGTAATTTTGTTTCTTGTTTGTAGTTTTGTAGGATTTCTTTATTTAAAACTCACATTTTTCGTTTTAACTTTGATTTTTGTTCTTTAGTGGTTTTAATAGGTTTTTTTTTATTATGATTGTTTGGTGTTATGTGCAGTGTTAGAAAATAAATTGAAAGAAAGGGGACGAGAAGGGTCTCTTTGCAGAGAAAATAAGAGTTTAGCTACTGAAGAATATAAAAGAAAACTAAAGAAAATTGATTTTTTTTTTATATGGCTTAGGTTAGTTTTTGATTGATGAGAAAATGGAGGAAAGGAAAACAATCTAATTATTTTTTATGAATTTAAAATAAATTCAAGATCTAATATGTACTTTCGCAAAAACTTAAAGGATTTATTTACATATTTTCTCAAAATAAATAAACTATTAATAGACAAAGGAGCCACATTAAAGTTTTCATCCCAACAGGGGATTTAAATAGTTTGTTTTGCGAAAACTGTGCATAATTTATCTTTAATAATTTAAGTATCAACTTTTATATGCGCGAAAACTACAAGGGCTTATCTGTGCCTTCTCAATATATATATGTGTAGGGAAATAATTTATTATGTGATTTTCTTTTTTTTAATGAGATTTAATTAAGGATATATTGATTTATTTTAGAAAATTTTAGATTATCATAATGGTCATAAGGTTGATGTAGCTAATTAATATCAATTATATATATAAAGAAATTAGAATTCTAGAATTTCAAAAAAGAGTATATATCATATCATTAACACAATAAAGTTAGAATTTTGTAGGGGTGAGCATCGATTAGGTTTGGTCGAATTTAGAATATATTTCAACCCTACCAAATCTGGTTAAATGCTAAAAAATTCAATCGATTTCGATCGAAAGTATACATATTTTTGACCGATCTGTATATCTTTGGGTTCAATTGAGTTAAATTAGATTATACAATATATATATACAATATATTATAAATATATTCAATATATATAATATTATATATATTTTTTGGGTTTGGTCATGTCAGATCGGGTTATATAATGTATATTATAGATATATATGTATAATATGTATTTATTGATCGCGTTTGGGTTCAAATAAAAAAATAAATTCTAACTCGACCACCCGACTAAATTCAAAATTTTTAAAAAATATAAATCGAATTTTATCCATATATTCAAGATAAACCGATTGAATCTGACCAAAATCTATATGGTTCGGTTAGGTTCAAAAAATTTACACACCCCTAAAATTTGGTAAAAATTGGATAAAATTAACACTTTGATTTAAAATGTGTTTCACATTTTTTTACCCTTTTTTTATTTTTCTAATATATAGACCATAGATAGAACCATTGAAATTAATATAGTTTTAAACTAAACATAAAAGTAGAGTTCACATCTTATAAGGACACTAAACACAGTGTTTTGCTGCGATATTAAACAACCCAGTGTTTTGCCAAAGGATAAATTTCATTTTTTGTTCCTCTATTCATTCACAAGGCTTTCCTCTTTGCTTTTTTTTTTTTTTCTAAAGATCTATCAACAAAGATGTCTTTTCATTAAGAAAAAAAGTAAATTATTATTATCGCACTTTGAGATTTTAGATAATAATATATTAATTGCTTAGTTATTACTATATTAAAAATATGTATACTATTTAAACTACAGTTCACAACTTGCCTTTTGAGCGCGATAGTTCTAGAGTCCAAGTTAGTTTAAATTCGCCAAATAACTCATAAAATTTTTATTCTAATTAACCTTGGATGTGTTATTCTCAGTACATGTTACATATGTTATTCACTCACAAATCCCAACTTATAATTTTATGAAATTCTGGCAATTAATAGCAAATTCCTTTGTCCTTCTATACGAATTTTAGTCCTTTACTGTTTAGGGTTACAAATTTTACTTTTAGAACATTGAACATATAGACATGCATACAAGCATATGTTTAGTTATATTACTGAAATTGCATCTAATTGTACCATTCTCATGTAAATGTTATATTTGCACTACTCTTTTACTTTTAGATTTCTCATTATTATCACATGTTTAACTAAACTAGTTCTTCTAATACACTCTCTCTTTTTGTAATCTACTATCGTATGGATTTTTTATGGGTTGGATCCTTCTAACCTATAAATTTAACAATAGACGAGGTTGTGGGCTGTCATCTTAGTGAGATAGTAGTAACATAAAATAGTAAATTAATTAAAACATACAATGTAATATTGGTTGCCAAAGGAATGGAAACAAAGGCCTTAGGTATCATAAAGGATGAATGGAAATAGAGGCCTTACATATCACAAAGGATGGGTTCCAATTCTCTAAAGATTTTCAATAATGTTTAATAAAAGAATCACAAGTATGAAAATTCACAATAGAAATTTAGAAGTTCACAATGAGGAACAAGCTCATTATGTTGTCCATATCAAATAAAGGACCCAAGAAATAAGAAATGAGTTATTAATACTTCACTAAAAAAGAATCATTGTAGATATGATTATCGAAGATATATGAATCCATAATGATAGAATAACTAATAACCAATTGGCCTTAGCTAAATAACTAATAACTGATTGGCCATAACCAAATAATGGTTAACTGATTGGCCACAACCAAATACGAGGGTAGTAATTTTTCCCTTTTATAATCTGACTTCATCTATGAGCATATAGTTTAGTGGTTTTTCATCCCACTAGATTGAGCTTTGTCATACACTTGATGTTACTTATTTATCATTAATGATTGTAACATATTAGTATCATATTAGTAAATAAAATTCAAATCCCATCAATGGAAGGAATGAGAGGAGGACCAAGAATCAAATGTCCTTTCTCCATGTCAAGTAACAAGCTCAAATGGGGAATGCAAACACAATGTAAAAGTTCATTGGACTACCAATTAATTTTAGAAGATGCCTTAAAGGATAAAAAATGAACATTCTTAGATCCCAAGTTGAAACAAAACAACTAGTTTTAGAAGTCAACATGGTAGAGGCCATAAGATGTAGGATTGAACCCGAATGGCTAAAGAGCATGATGACATTTCATTTCAATTTGAATTAAGATACTGTGAGCGAAGATTTTCGCCCCCACTCCCGGTGGAATGGTTCTTGCGACTTCGGCACTGTTTAGGCTCGGGGCCTTAGAGAACACGGACCTAAGTCCGGAGAAAATAGAGTCGCCACCCGGACGGGCCGGGAAAAAGAAAGGGGTGGATGACTCGATTCCTAAGGAATCCCCAACCCCCTAATGGGTTCGGAAAGTTGGGTACGTGTGGGGAAGATGAGAAATGGCCTAGCACCCCCCACAACCCCCGGTTCATTAGAACCGGCCTCCTTTACAGGTCTTAATATTATAAAATTCTTAAGTATAATAACATTATCCATATTACACACAATAAAAAGAAAGCATCATTATATTAAAATCAAAGCAATGTCCAAACAAAATAAAATAAATAAATGGACACCCATCCGAAGATGGAAACATGCCCTTACATCACATGCCTAAATAGGACACCCACCGAAAGGTAGAAACATGTCCTTTACATAGGTTCTAAAATAGAAAAAAAAATTAAATTACATGATGTTTAACTAATGAGGTACCCACCAAGTGGAAACATACCTCTTACAACTTTTGGAAGTCTAAATTGATTGATAAAAGTAAATAATCATCCATAATAAATAAATCATTCATCAAAAGTATTTAAATATCAATAAAATAAACATCCATCCATGATAAATTAAATAAATCAAGTATTAAAATTAAATAAATTAAAGCATAAGAAATAAATCAAGATATAAATAAATATGGAATTGAATAAAACAAATAAAAGTTCAAGTATAGCTACTATTTCTATTTAGGGTTATTTATCTCATGTGTTAAGGCTTTGGAAATTCTAAAGTTTAAGCTATTGTGACTTTTTAGGTAATTAAAATAGATTAGGTTTTATGTTTTTTAAAAGGTTGGCAAGACACTTTGATTAAACAAATTAAGATTTGAATGATAAAATAATAAAACTTGAGTTTTAGACACTTTTGAAATATTTTTAATTCATGATTTTAAATAGTGAATTAAACTACTGTAGCTTTTTTGAGTTTTTTATGTTTTTATGTTTTTTATGTTTTAAAGGGTTTACAATTTAGAAAAAAGTTAGGGTTTAAGGTTTTAAAGGGTTAGGGTTCATTATTTTAGGTTTAAAAGATGATTTTTGGATTTTAGGCTTTGAAATTGGGGTTCTCGGCCAAAGTATAATTTTTAGGATTTTTAAAAAAGCAATTTGATATTTTATGAGATTTTATGAATTTAAACACATGGATTGAAGTTTTTATAAGTAGAAAAGATGTTTTTGAAGGTTTTTTGAATAAAAAAGAGCCTACTTTAAAATTTTAATAGAAACAGAATTTGATTTTGGTTTTGTTGAAAAATATGTTCAATGAGTGTTTTAAAGATTTTTAAGAAGAAAAAATAATAATTTTAAGTCCTTTTAGAAAAGAAATTCACGTTTTAATGTTGAAATATTGGAAAAAATTAAATTAAAGTTCTAAGATTTTTAATTTAAAGAACTTAAATTTTATAGATTTGGCGAAAATTCTGGCGACGGGCCCGTGAGCGTGCCAGCCCGCAGGAAATTCCTGCGGGTGGTTATTTCGCCCACAGGCCTGCGGGCGAGCCACTGTTGGCCCGACGAGCCCGCGCGACCACTTTTTGCTGCCGATTTTTTTCCGACTCCGATTTTTATTTTTATTTTTATTTGTTTATTTTAATTTTTTTATTAATAAAAATTAGATACTAAGGTAAAAATTATTTAATTAAAATTATTTTGGATCAATTAAACAACAAAAATTATTTTGGACTAAATAAAGTATATTGGATCAGATTGGGTCAAAAATTAAGGGTCTACAGTTTGCCCCCTGCTTGAATGATATGAAACCTTAGTGAAAGAGAGTGAAAAGCAATAAAACTTAATTTTTGAGGTGACGAATTAAATTTTTTTTGGGTACTTGGACCCGAGATTGGGTAATTGGACCCGAGATTGATTTGATTTTACTAACCTTTTAGTTGGGAAGCCTGACTGCTCTGGCTGTTTTATGCATTGTGATTCTTCACCCTCAAAATGGATCTTCGTCCTTGGAGATTGGGTCTTTACCCTTCACCCTTGCAAATGGATCTTCATCCTTTGAGATCGGGTCTTCACCCTTGAAAATGGATCTTCATCCTTTGAGATCGGGTCTTCACCCTTGAAAATGGATCTTCATCCTTTGAGATCGGGTCTTTACCCTTGAAAATGGATCTTCATCCTTGAAAATGAATCTTCATCTTTTGACATCGGGTCTTCACTCTTGAAAAATGGATCTTTATTCTTTGAGATCGGGTCCTCACCCTTGCAAATGGATCTTCATCCTTTGAGATCGGGTCTTCACCCTTGAAAATGGATCTTCATCCTTTGAGATCGGGTCTTCACCCTTGAAAATGGATCTTCATCCTTTGAGATCGGGTCTTCACCCTTGAAAATGGATCTTCATCCTTTGAGATCGGGTCTTCACCCTTGAAAAGTGGATCTTCATCCTTTGAGATCGGGTCTTCGCCCTTGAAAATGGATCTTCATCCTTTGAGATCGGGTCTTCACCCTTGAAAAGTGGATCTTCATCCTTTGAGATCGGGTCTTCGCCCTTGAAAATGGATCTTCATCCTTTGAGATCAGGTCTTCACCCTTGAAAAGTGGATCTTCATCATTTGAGATCGGGTCTTCTCCCTTGAAAATGGATCTTCATACTTTGAGATCAAGTCTTCACCCTTGAAAATGGATCTTCATCCTCTCCTTGCCCCCCTACGTGGCAAAATATTTGTAAGTGAGTTTAAAAATATTTGGTATATAAACCCAAAAATTTGAAAAGGAGAAACTTTGCCCCCTGTGTAGGCTCAAACTCATGATTTTTCTATGCGGACTCTGATTGATATGCGTGCTTATTCAAACACGTATTTCTTCTCTTTGCAAATTACTGGAGTTTTCTCAAGCAATGGGCTTTCTATGCCCCCTGATTCGATATCTTCTTTTGATTCTTTACTTCACAAGGTGTTTGCTGTTCATTTTGCCAAAGAATAGACAACACAAGGCAAGAAAGTGCGATGTGATATGCTCATGTATGCATGATATGCATGAATAATACTTACAGTGGTTCCATGACTCACAGAACGAGGCGATCAGCATAAGTGTTCTCATTGGTTCCCTTTTGACGCTTGTTCAAGTCTTGCATTAGAATGATCGAAAGCTTTGTATTTGTGGCTTTTATCTTCAAGATGTTGAAAACATGAGTGGTGGAGATCCCAAGTTGCAGAGTCAGGGATACATCCTTTTTATATTTCATTATGACCTTGCCAATAATCATTTCCTTTCCTTTGGAGGTTCAATATACTTCCCTTAACTTGAAGGCTTTGTATGACAAAAATATTTTTGATTTGATTTTTTTGAATTTTAATTTTGAAATCAAATGTTGGCTTTGCCAAATTAATGTCAATGCACCTCAGGACTTGATTTTCCAAATTAACATATTTATAACATGACAACCCTAGTTACCGTACTAAACTCGGGAATCATTTCTATTTAAGAAAGAATTGTTGCACTTTAGATAGGCACATACACATTACTTCGCCAAAGGTCTCATTTGAGTTTAAATACTGTCTATTTCATATGCGTGCTTATTCAAACTATCTCCACTAATAGACTCTACCTACCAAGAGAGATCAACAGGTCTTTGATAGGCTTGAAATGGGGTCTATAAGGGACATGGGTTAAATGAAGGCAATTTTGAGATAGGAGCTGGTGTGACACAATGGACAAACCCTCACACTATAAATTTCTTGTTTGAATTTTAGGCGGTTTGGAGGCAATCTTGCTAGACTCCAAATTCCTCTTGGAATTAATCTGGATCTTGATCAGGACAGTCTTTGCTCTTACAAAAAGTTTAAGACCCAAATTCATTTCTTTTCTTCTTTTCCCTTTTCTTTCATTTCATTTTTCTTACTCCTCCCTTTCTTTGATCATTTTATCATTTTGTCCTTCTTCCTTGTAGGACTGCAGAACTTTCAAGAACTGTGTGGTCTTCCTCTTTTTCTCCAATTTTAATTGAATCTTTGGTTGGGTTGGACCAACTAAAAAAAAAGGTCTTTATGAACCAAATAGAAGCCTTTTGCTGCTTTAGGTAAAAGATAACTCAGTTGGCTTTATGAACCGCCTTTTTAGGTTTTATCTTTTTTTTTTCTTTTTTTTTTCTTCTTCCTTTTTTTTCTTTTCTATTCTTTTTTTTCTTTCTTTTCTTTTTCTATTCTCTCTTTTTTTCTCTTTTTTTTTTTTGGTTCTAGCTCAAACATAGTTGTCTTGTTTGTACCAACTTGGACTTCCAATAATGGATGAGTGGAGTAACATAAATCTTCTTTAATAGGGATAAATCATTTATTACTCCAATGTTGATGTTGTCTTGGAGATATTAAGGGAACTTCAACTACCCTTAGGGTCTTGAAAATGTCCACTATCTTTATGGTCTTGAGAACTTCAACTATCTTTATGGTCTTGAGAACTTCAATTATCTTCATGATCTTGACTAATCATTGCCTTTTTTGATCTTATTGCCTCTTTATCTTAGTGATCATAAGACTTGCCAAAAGTATCACAACAACTCAAGGTAGGTTGTTGAGGTTATATGCCAATAAAAAGAAAGCTAAAATTTTATGAAGGCTCAAAGGGACAACTAGGGATTAATATTTAATTGGGTGGATACTAGTTGTTGGCTAATCAAACAATGCCTAGATCATTTCTCCCTTAAATAAGCAGAGTTCAATTTCGCCTCGAAAATTTGTCAAAGCATGTTCTAAGATTGACTAGGACCTGGACAAAGGTAATTATGCAGGAGCCCTCTCTAAGTAAGCATACACAACTCAATGCTATAGAGTCATTCCCTCACCTAGTAAAGTCATTCAAGTCATGATGCATAAATATATTAATTCATGAATTATCAAGCTTGATTCCTCATTGGTTGAGCATCAAAATGAACAAAGACCAACAAAAATTTATTCAAACAAATTTGAAAAAGTTCCAAAATTTTAAAGAAAGTAAGATTGAAAAGCAACATTCAAGCTAAGGAAAGTTCATTAAGTTAGGCTTCTTTTCTTTTCACATCTTCAATATCCCCATCTTAAAAGGATGATAAAACAAAATCTTCTTCCAATCCTTTTCCCGCCATGAAAGTTGCTGGTGGTGGCACTCTTTCAATTTTAGGCAAAGGGTTGTCCTTGGTATTGGGCTTATTTGGCTCGGGTAGCTTGCCACTATCAATCAAATCTTGGATCTCATGCCTTAATCGGGTACACCTATTAGTCTCATGTCCTTGAGTCTGATGAAATTGACAAAAAGCCTTAGTATTAAATTTTGGGGGTAATGGACTAGGTAAAGGTCGAGGAGCCAATGGTTGTAACAACCCTTTCTTTTGTAGCTTATCGAAGACCCAAGACAAAGGCTTCCCCAGATCTGAAAACTGCCTTCTATTTGCTTGACCGATTACATCAACTTCTTTTTGTGTGCTTTGATTGTCCGACTGGTAGTTCCCTTTCTCATTCTTTTTCATTGAAAAGCGATTCTTCTCCCTTTCCCATTCTTCAATTTGTAGACCATCTTGGAGAAGATCTTTGAAGTCCCTTATAAGGGTGTGAGACATCCTTTCACAGAGATTGGGCAGGACACCTCTCACGATCATCCTTATTTGATCAGATTCATCTGGCCTTTTTTTGAGCAAAGCAGCCTTGTTTCTCCATCTCTTGACATAATCTACAAAATTCTCATTCGGTCTTTGCCTAATGGACTCCACTTCCATCAAGGTAACTTCCAACTCAACATTATATCCATATTGTTGGATAAAGGCTTTGTAAAGTAGATCCCAACTCTTTTGTTTTCCATCATCTAAGGTATTGAACCAATTTTGGACAGCAGGATCCAATGAGAGCATAAAGTACCTTAGGGTTTGAGCCTTAGTAGCTCGGGCAGACTGCATGGCAGTGATATATTGCTTCACATGGAGATGAGAATTTCCAGTGCCATTGTACCTTGCAAAAGATGGCATCTTGAACTTGTACAGGACTTCTTCATCTAGCTCAAACAATTTGTCGATCTCGGACACCTCTTCAGTTTTCAATTTCTTCTCAAATTTCTTTTCTAAATCAGCTATCATCTTTTCAACATCGGATGTTTCGGTCTTTTCAATAGTTGCCTTCTCAACAACCTTTGGCTCCTTTTTATCTTGAAGATCTTGGTAGTATTGAGCCCAATCATCATCATCAATGATCACCTTCTCATCATCACAAGCCACTTCATTAACTTTAGTCTTCCCTTTGTCCTTTGGTTTCTTAGTGCTAGCAGATGCCTCGGCATGATTCTCTAAGATTGCAGTCAATTGGTTCTTCATGGTCTCAGCTAGGGCCTCTTTGATTTCTTCCATCTTGGCATTGAGGGCTTCATCTACAATTCTTTGAATTTGTTCGGGCTCCATTGTTGTTGGTGAGCAAGTGATTGAGTAGTTGCTAGATACTTCGTCTCCGGTGTAAGTCGGATTGTTGTAAGCTTTTAAACTTTCGTAATCCAGGGTTGTGAGCTAGAGAGGACCAATGATATGAGATGCAAATGTATGCATGTATGCATGTATGCACAAGCAATTAACAAACAAGAACAAATTAGGACGTTCCTTCCAACCTCATAACATCCACAAATGAATGGCGAGTCTCTTTTCCTAGGCATATGGTTAACAAAATACCAACATGGGGTACCTTGCTTTCGAATAATTCCCTCGGACGTTTCAACCAATAGTTATATTTTCAAAAATGGAAATCAATCCATGATAATTCCCATTAATTAGGTTTTAATCCATTCAACCAACTAAAGTAGCTTTTATGATATGTTGGATTAAAACAAAATTAAGAGGTTTATTATAAATAGATTTCTCACTTGAAAAAGTAACTAATGATTCATGCCAAAAACAAGCCCATGGTTAATTTATTCTTAGTGTAAACTAGGCCCACAATTGATTTTTGGTATTTCATAATTGACCTAAGTATTTTTTGCAAGCTCTTTGTAGAAAATGGTTGGGTGAAAATAGTTTTGTTTCTAAACCCATTGTAAAAGATTTTAGAAAAATGGATTTTGGGCTTAGTATTTGGGCCATGAGCCAAAAGAATTTTTTATTTATTTTTAGAAAAGTCTTATGTCCAAAGACCATCTTAAAAAATTTTGAAAATAGCTTTGGTCTTTTGGAGTTTAAAGAAAAATTTATTTTGAGCTTACAATATACTTAGATCATATTAGAAAAAGAACAAACCAAAAAAGCCATGATTTAGACTAAGATAAACTAACCATAGTCAAACAACATGCATTTGGGGTAAAACCCTAAGGAAAGTAACTAGGCCAATTACATGAGCTTTAGTCTTTGGGTTAAAAGGTTTAGGTTCCCATAGCAAGTATATACCAAATGGTACGAGGCTATGAGTGGTTATGCCATGCTCGATCTCCATACCTTGAGTGAAAGTATGGTATCCCTTACATAACATAACATGGGTAACACGGGCGTCCTAACTCACGCACACAATGCAATCTAATATGATGCAATGAATAATATCATTATAAGAAAGAATAGAATAATATAAAGACCAACGGAATCAACTTCTCTTATCCCCAGTGGAGTCGCCACTGTGAGCGGGGATTTTCGCCCCCACTCCCGGTGGAATGGTTCTTGCGACTTCGGCACTGTTTAGGCTCGGGGCCTTAGAGAACACGGACCTAAGTCCGGAGAAAATGGAGTCACCACCCGGACGGGCCGGGAAAAAGAAAGGGGTGGATGACTCGATTCCTAAGGAATCCCCAACCCCCTAATGGGTTCGGAAAGTTGGGTACGTGTGGGAAAGATGAGAAATGGCCTAGCACCCCCACAACCCCCGGTTCATTGGAACCGGCCTCCTTTACAGGTCTTAATATTATAAAATTCTTAAGTATAATAACATTATCCATATTAAACACAATAAAAAGAAAGCATCATTATATTAAAATCAAAGCAATGTCCAAACAAAACAAAACAAATAAATGGATACCCATCCGAAGATGGAAACATGCCCTTACATCACATGCCTAAATAGGACACCCACCGAAAGGTAGAAACATGTCCTTTACATAGGTTCTAAAATAGAAAAAAAATTAAATTACATGATGTTTAACTAATGAGGTACCCACCAAGTGGAAACATACCTCTTACAACTTTTGGAAGTCTAAATTGATTGATAAAAGTAAATAATCATCCATAATAAATAAATCATTCATCAAAAGTATTTAAATATCAATAAAATAAACATCCATCCATGATAAATTAAATAAATCAAGTATTAAAATTAAATAAATTAAAGCATAAGAAATATATCAAGGTATAAATAAATATGGAATTGAATAAAACAAATAAAAGTTCAAGTATAGCTACTATTTCTATTTAGGGTTATTTATCTCATGTGTTAAGGCTTTGGAAATTCTAAAGTTTAAGCTATTGTGACTTTTTAGGTAATTAAAATAGATTAGGTTTTATGTTTTTTAAAGGTTGGCAAGACACTTTGATTAAACAAATTAAGATTTGAATGATAAAATAATAAAACTTGAGTTTTAGACACTTTTGAAATATTTTTAATTCATGATTTTAAATAGTGAATTAAGCTACTGTAGCTTTTTTGAGTTTTTTATGTTTTTATGTTTTCTATGTTTTAAAGGGTTTACAATTTAGAAAAAGTTAGGGTTTAAGGTTTTAAAAAGTTAGGGTTTATTATTTTATGTTTAAAAGATGATTTTTGGATTTTAGGCTTTGAAATTGGGGTTCTCGGCCAAAGTATAATTTTTAGGGTTTTTAAAAAAGCAATTTGATATTTTATGAGATTTTATGAATTTAAACACATGGATTGAAGTTTTTATAAGTAGAAAAGATGTTTTTGAAGGTTTTTTGAATGAAAAAGAGCCTACTTTAAAATTTTAATAGAAACAGAATTTGATTTTGGTTTTGTTAAAAAATATGTTCAATGAGTGTTTTAAGAAGAAAAAATAACAATTTTAAGTCCTTTTAGAAAAGAAATTCACGTTTTAATGTTGAAATATTGGAAAAAACTAAATTAAAGTTCTAAGATTTTTAATTTAAAGAACTTAAATTTTATAGATTTGGCTATTGTGAAAACATAAATTAAAAGAATTAAAACATACCTTCTTTTGTTGATTCTCCAAAAAATAACTCTTCTTGGATAAACTAGCTCCAAAGACAAGCTTTGATTGCCTCCTCCCTGTTTCTGTCGTGCTACTGCTGCTATTAATATCAATTGAATTGAGTTTTTTCTTTTTCCTTCCTTGATTTGATTTCAAATCCTAAAGTCCTTATGTATTTTTTTCCTCCCTTGATTTGGTTTGATTAGTCCTTATTTATAGTGGTTTTTAGGTTATTTATTCCTAATTAACTAAGATAAATAATATTAATAAAAAAAGAAATTAAAACCTAATTGGATTAGGATTCAAAAAAAAATTACATTGAAAAATTTTGCGCTGGCAAAAATTCTGGCGACGGGCCCGTGGGCGTGCCAGCCCGCAGGAAATTCCTGCAGGTGGTTATTTCGCCCGCAGGAGCCTGCGGGCAAGCCAATGTTGGCCCGACGGGCCCACGCGACCACTTTTTGCTGCCGATTTTTTCCGACTCTGTTTTTTATTTTTATTTTTATTTTTAATTTTTAATTTTTATTTTTTATTAATAAAAATTAGATACTAAGGTAAAAATTATTTAATTAAAATTATTTTGGATCAATTAAACAATAAAAATCATTTTGGACTAAATAAAGCATATTGGATCAGATTGGTTCAAAAATTAAGGGTCTACAGATACATTCATGAGAAAGGATGCTGCTACATCTCACCTTTAAGATCTAATTCTTGTTTTAGAGTGCTCTTTGGATACTGAGTATTCGTAAACCTTATAAAATTGTACATCAGTTTGTCAAACTTATCAACCCTGACCTTTAAAATATTTAAAGCGTCATTTTCCTTTTTCATATTAAATCTCATCGTTATCATATTCTGATATTCTAACCATACTTAATTAAGTTTATATAGTGTGTTTAGAGTTTAAGGGGAAAAGTGGTGCAAAACATGTTGAATTTGACCCAAAATAGCCTCCAAGGCTAAGCACATATGTGCCCTATGATTGGACACAACCATGCCTTGAAAATGGTATCTATATTGGAAGAAATATATCCAAATTGAATGGGATGGTCATGCATTTATGGGATATATGGTCATGCATCCAAAAGTGGTCATGTCCCCTCCCATTCTAAGTCCTTTATTCATGCCCTTATGGGTCCAACTCAC
Organism: Garcia nutans; assembly: GCA_947685225.1. Classification (NCBI taxonomy): domain Eukaryota; kingdom Viridiplantae; phylum Streptophyta; class Magnoliopsida; order Malpighiales; family Euphorbiaceae; genus Garcia; species Garcia nutans. The sequence goes on from CANTUV010000044.1 coordinate 28,893,704, forward strand.
TCCTAACTTCTTATTCATCAATTTTCACGTGTTCTTAAACATCTAAATCAAGTTTTAACATATTAATTTTACCTCTTAACTAAATATAAAATCAATTATGTGGACTCTAAATCTAATTCACATATATGTACTTAATTACTTTAAAACCCTAATTTAAGATTTCATGCTTATACATATATGTCCCTACTCTTTGGTTCATCAATTTAATTATGTTTTCCATTTAGCATTTAATTTCTTTTATTTTCTCTCAATTATTGATATTTAATTAGTTCTTATTTAATTAAATGTAGTCTTTCTCCATTCAAACTTATTAGTTATGCACAACTCATTATACTACCTAACTCAATCATGGTTTCCTTTAATCATCTCAACATCAATTTTTCAACAATTTAATTCACTAATAGGCAATATTTTCATCAAGTTATCTCAAGTCAAGATAGAGAATTTACCCTTAGTAAACAAATTCTACAAGACAATAAGTTGTATAACGAAAAGAATGTTGGTCTAGTCCTTCAAACTCCTCATCCCTTTCCTCATCCATCTTGGTTCCTATTTATACAAGTTCTTAACATTCTCTTTGTTCGTGATGGATTTTGGTCGAAGCTAATGAAAAAAGAAAAGTGAAAGACTAATTTTGTATCTTTATTTTAAATGGTATGTTCTCACTTTACTCATCTCTTCTCGTGCAATTAAGGGAATGCCCATAGAGAAATGAAGAAGAAAAAAATGAAGGATAAGAAAGAGACCTTCGTGGAATGTTTTCAAATGTCCCGCTTTTCTTTCATTTTTAGATTTTTTTGACTCAATAAATCTCTAATTAACATGCTCTAATGAACTTAATGCATTAAATGTCTCCGACCAAGATGTAGTCTCATTTCACTTGGCTTTTTTCCGTTACCTATGTGATAAATTATTCCCATACCTTACCTTTCCTTTTTAAAATCTAGGTTTTCCATTACAAAACTTTTATTTTCATTTCAATCACATCCTCAAATTTACCCTTAAACTCCCTTTATTTATGTTTTAACCCTTACTTCTTTTCTTGATCATTTAATTAAGTCCTTCCTTTTTTATAAATTTAACCTTTAGCTTTCAATTTCCTTTCATTGATCCCCTACTATTTTTTATGTGTCTTTGCATTTAAGTCTGTACAAAGTAAGATAAAGAAGATGAAAATGAATGCAACTTGAAAGTTCTTATTTTGTTATTCATCTAGTTGATTGGCTTATACATATATATATATGTATACACACATACAGAGAGAGACAAAGAAGGCAATGAAGCTAAAAGAGAGCTGAAAAATGTTTATAACTAACTAGCTGAAAGAATAAAGCACATGAGCTAGAGATTTAACGAATTTTCACTTTAATTTCTCAAAGGCTTTAGATAATTGAAAATGTAGTGTTTTGTAATGAAATATTTTATATCAAACAACTTAGGGCTCCTTTTACATCCCTCTCCCCCCTCCAATCTCAAGTTAGAGCATGTTGGATGGAAAACATGCCCAGCTTGAACCTAATATGATCTAATATAGGTGGTGGCAAAGCTTTTGTGAAGATCAGCTAATTAAAGCTAAGACAAGATATGTTGTGGCTAAATGAATCCTTGCTTATACTTCTCATGCATCAAATGACAATCAATATTAAAGTGCTTAGTTCATTCATGGAAAACTGAGTTTACATAGATATGAAGTGCAGCTTGCTTGTCACACCATAATGAAATTGGCTTATGAACTAGTATTTGAAGCTCTTGAAGAATATAAGTGACCCATTAAAGCTTGCACATAGTTGTGACCATGCTTCGATACTTGGCTTCATCTAAAGACCTAGATACAATGTCTTGTTTGTGCGATTTCCATGAAATCAAAGCATAACTCAAGAAGGTGTAGTAGCTAGTAAGAGAATGATGAGAATCTTAAAAAATAGCCTAATCAACATCTGAAAAAACTTTAAACTTTAGGGAATTAGAGTTGGGATAGAGAACTTATTCTAGGTTGCTCCTAAGATATTAAAGAATATGAAGAGCATAATCCTAGTGAATATCTATTGGAGATTGAATAAATTTGCTCAATTATTAAACCGTATACGTAACATCTGGTCACATAAAGCCAATGTACATGATTCTTCCTATTAATCACATATGAAGAAGAGGATCAAAGAGTAGTGCCCCTTTATAGCTTGAAAGTTGGACCCTTTTGGTTTTGGGAGAGGCAGCAGGCTTGGCAGCTTGCAACCTAGCTTCAATAATAAAATATAAGATGTATTTTTATTGATTAAAAAATATTCCAGCTGTGGACTGAAGAATTCCAATGCCAAGGAAATACTTGGCTAGCCCCATATCTTTGATAGTAAAGACTTCATGGAGAAAGGTTTTAATCTTGTTAACAACATCTTTTGAAGTACCTGAAATGAATACATCATCGATATAACTAACAAAACAAGAAAGACATAGGCCTTTGAAAAAGTGAACAAGCAGATGTCATAAGGAGACTGAAAAAAGCCATAATTATGGAGTGTTTGAGTGAATTTAGAGTTCCACTAGTGAGATGTCTATTTTAGGCAATATAAAGAATGAATCGGTTTGCTAACTTGTCCAGGTTTGGCTAGAGATAGTAATGAGTCAGGTATTTTTAGGTAACCAATACAATTGTATAGGGTATGAGTAATCTATAAATAGGTTTGGGTAAAGACAAGTAATGTTTTCACAACCTATGATGGGTTCAAGTTGAGTTTGGATATTTATCCTTGGACACCTGTTACCCGATCTTGATTATATATTTTAATTATATTTATTAAATTTTAATTATATATTTATTAAATTTTGTTTTAATTATGACATTGTATGGTATAAAATTATTTTAATAAATTGTGTTAATATTAATATTTATTTGTAATTATTTAATTGAGATAAGTATAATTTTATAATTTAAATTTTATAATATTTTTGAATTTTTATACTTAAACGAGTAATTAAATAAGTTCGGATAGTAAATGAGTAGTATTAAATAAGTTTAAGACTGGTACGGGTATAACTATAATTGGATTTAAATGAGTTTGGGAAGTTTAAAACTTAAATGGGTTTGGATTTGGATAAGGTAATTTTCGCTGGTACCTTACCCATTACTTCCCCTAGGCTTGGCTTTAGTGTAGTCCTGTAAGGAAGCATATTAATGTCCTCTTCAATATGCCTATAAAGAAAGACATTATAGATATTCAATTGGTGTAAAGGCCATTGGCGAGCAACAACCATATCTAAGAGAATTCTTATTATAATAATTTTGGCTATAGAGGAAAAACATTCAGTAGGTCAAAGACTTCAACCTAGTTATAACTCTTAGCTACCAGTTGAGCCTTGTATCTATCAATGGACCCATTAGGCTTTAGCTTAAACTTAAATACCCATATGGACCATATGATCTTCTTTCTAGGAGGTAGAGTTATTAACTCCCTAGTGTGATTGGTTTCTGAAGCTTGCAATTCATTTTTCATGGACTTAACCTAATCTGATGACTTTGATGCCTCTATATAAGAGCTTGGTTCCTGTATATGAGACAAGTTAACTGAAAAACACAAATGTGTAGAAGAGTAATGTCCAACTATATTTGTGGTATTGGGTTGATGTGAAGGTAGATTAGTATGAAAATCATATTGGTGGTCTAATAGTTCTGAAGCTCTTTCTGAGATTTGTTTATATTGTAATGGTATTGTGACAAGAGGTGCATAAGTGGTTGATTGGGAGTTTATGTTATATGCTGGTTGTTGACTATGTTGATTAGGAATTATAAGAGTTAATCATGGTAATATAGTTGCTTGCAATACTGTGAAATATGGTATAGTAGGATCAAAGTTTATGCATTTTGAAATAGTATCATTAAGGATAAGATAGGAAATAATAGGTTTATGAGAAGAATTAGTAGAAGGGTTAGTTTGAAAGGGATAAATATGTGAAAAAAACTCGAAATCCCTTAAAGTAAAGAAGGAATTGGTATCAAGTTTTAATAATATCTATGCCTTTTATATATAGGAATGCCATAGATACATACACTGATTAGCTCTAGGTTTTTCTATTTATTTTGGATTATTATCATTTTTAAAGGCGAAACAACCAAAACTCGTAAGCTTATTGTAGTCTAGTGGTTTAGAAAACAATAGTTCAAATAGTTTTCCATTATAATGTTGTTATAAGCAACCTATTAATGAGAAATGTGGCATGGAGTATAGCCTAGTAATGCTAATTGAAATAAGGCTAAATACATATATAGCCCCCTAAACTTGTCTTGTTTAGTCACTTTGCCCCCTTAAACTTTTAATTTAACCATATATTCTCCTGAACTTACATTTTCTTAACTTATAAATATAAATTTTCTGAGTTACACCGAGTCATGCCGAGTTACTGAGGTATCTATTTGGTACAAAATATATAAATACAAGGGGAAAAATGACCAATATTCATTAATATAAGTGTCTGTTAATAAAAAAAAATAGACAAGTAAAAGGAGTAAAGTGGTTAAAATAAAAGTTCAAAGAGCAAAGTGACTAAACGAGATAAGTTCAAGGGGGGCTACATATGTATTTATCTTTGAAATAACAAGGCTCGAGCAACTTCAAGGACAAATCTATTTTTTCTTTCGACTAGGCCTTTGATGTATATAGGGGCAAGACCTTTGACATTGGTAAATAGAAGTAATTGACATTGGTTACTCAGAAACTTAATGCTATTATCAATTCTTAGGGTCTAAATTTTGCAATTCAATTCTGTTGAGGTGTATAGGGCAAGACCTTTGATGTAATGTTTCAAAAGTAAATAGAAGTGATTGACATTGGTTACTGAGAAACTTAATGCCATTATCAATTCTTAGGGTCTAAATTTTGCAATTCAATTGTGCTTCAATGAGTCTAAAAAACTTTGTTAAAATTGTGATGGTTTAGGATTTGTGACTCATCAAATAAACCCAAATAGCCTTGCTATAATCATCCACTAGAGTTAGGAAATAATGCTCTGCATTTACTATACTTTGAGAATGAGATCCCTATATGTCTACATGAATAAGGGCAAAAGGCTTATCTAATTTAGTATTACTGGTAGGGAAAGTTTTTCTAGTTTTTTTTTTTTTGCAAGTGGATAAATCATAAAAGGAATGGGATTAATAGTGCTAGTACAATCATGTCTACGCTTAATGTGACAAGAATGCAAAGAGGCTAAAATCACATGGTTTACATGAACCTCATTAAAACCAATAATAGTAGCTATCTTTTTATTACATTGAATTCTTAGGGTACTGATATTAAGAACATATAGATTCTTAATAACTCTTTCAAAAGCTATATTGGTGTCATTCCTCTAGTCTTGTAAAATACAAGAGTATTTAACAAACAATCGAGTCATATGGTTTTCTCTAGTTAATTTGGAACAGAAAGAAGGCTATGGGTAAATCTAAGTATATAGAGTACATTGAGTAGTTCCGGGTTATTAGTTAGCTTCACTGTGCCTACAAAATGCACTAAGAGCACTAATTTATTTGGTAGATGGACATTAATCTGAGTTGGTATAAGGATTAGCTTACTGAATATGTTCTTATCATCACATATATGGCTTGAGGCACCATTATTTATGATCCAATAAGAATAAAATGCATTATTAGAGTTAAAGTCAATAAGAATACATGCAAAATTATCAACTTGCTAAAAGTTCATATACCTGTCATTGCTTGTCTGTTGTGCCCCTTTCATGTACTTTGTTACTTCTTATTTGATAAGCTTAGATATGTCTTGTGAACTCTTCCATTATTGAGTTTCTATCAATTCTCCTCCATTTGCACTTTGCTCAACCAAATTGACTTGAGCTTATGCCTGCTCTCTCTGCCTTTTCTTTAGGTCATTGTACCAATTAGGTACCCGAAAGAGCTTAAAACATGTATCCCTTATATGGCCTTGCCTTTTACAGTAAGTACAATGTTCGTTTCCATTTCTAACAAACTCTCTTCTTATATTAAAAGTAGCACCACCGACATAATCTTTCACTATTATTTGTTTTAGCCAACATCATAGTCTCCTCAACATTTTCTTCCAAACTAAAGCGAGTCAATATTTGTCTTTCAACCTTGAGTACACCATGATTACTAGTGGATGAGCTTTGCATATTGATGGCAGTGTATCCAGCATTAGAATATGATCTTTAGCATTATCAAAGCCCTCATTAAGTGTTGTTTCCCTCAAAACATTATGAGAAAAACTCGTTTGGCCTTTTGATTTGGGTTTTGACTTATATTAAGTGATTGTGTGGATTTCTTAAAGGATTAGAAAAAAATCAAAGTCCTCAAACTCCCTTAAGTAAGTTCATTTGGATTCCACAATAAAATATTATACTAATGAAAGCTGTAAAAAAATACACTGTAGAATGACCGTTGTAGAAAAAATATTGTTTGGCTGAATAATGAGCCATAATTGAAGCAAATTCACCAAATTTGGAATAAGAATAGTATCTTACAGTACTAGGCTTAAAAGATACTGAGTTGAAAAGTTAAAACTAAGTGAAATAAAATTGAAGAATCGAACAAACTAAATTAACTAAAAAAACTGAAATTTTGCTACTATGGAGTTGAAATCTACTGCTGTGGAACTGAAAATTATGCACTTTTAATTTCTAAGGTTGAGAGCTATGCTGATTTATTCTTGAACTGATTTAGTTATTTTGCAATGGTTGAAGAAAGAAATTCCTTTTGAAGAAAGAAAGTCTTTTCTTTTTCTTTTCTTTTTCCTTTTAAACCTTTTTCTTTAGAAGTTACTCCTTATTATTTTCTATAACTTCCCACATTCTTCTCCACTTCTTCCAAAAGTTCCTTCAATTTTATTAACTTCTATTAACTTTAAATACCTACCCCACTCCATACTTTTCATGCCCATGGTCTAAGCCTCATTTTTTGCCTAACTTCCATTTTCTTTAACTCAACTCAACAAAGCCTTAATTCCAAGTCAATTGGGATCGGCTATATGGATTCTTCTTTTTCACTCAATACGATTTAAGGTTATCTCTTCTAATAGATGTAACATTATAAGATCATTTTGGACCACCTTTGACCAAGTCAGTTTAGGCCTACATCTGCCTCTCTTAGCTATATCTACTCTAACTTGTTCGGTTTTTCTAACCGGCGCATTGCTAGGTCTTCGTTTCACATGGCCAAACCATCTCAATCTATGCTCTCTTATCTTATCCTCAATAGGTGTTACCCCCACTTTTTCTCTAATGCACTCATTTTAGATTCTATCCATCCTAGTATGACCACACATTCATCTTATCATTCTCATTTTCGTAACATGCATTTTACTCATGTGTTGTCCTTTTACTGTCCAACACTCACTATCATACATCATCGCAGGCCGTATTGCAGTGCGGTAAAACTTTTCTTTTAATTTAATTGGCATCTTTCGATCACATAGAACTTCGGTAGCACCCCTCTACTTCATCCAACCAGCTTTAATCCTATGATTTACATCTTCTTCATAACCCCCATCTTCTTGAAGAATAGAGCCAAGGTATTTAAAATAAGTACTATTTGGTACTGCTATTCCGTCTAAAATAATTTTGCCTCTTTCTCTGTTCTTGCTATTAAATCTATAATGTATATACTTAGTCTTAGTCCTACTTAGGTTAAAACCCTTAGATTCCAAAGTGCTTCTCCATAACTTCAACTTTTGACTTACCCCTGCTTGAGTCTCATCTATTAATATAGTATCATCCGCAAACATCATACACCAAGGGATGTCATCCTGTATATGTCTTGTTAGCTCATCTATGACTAAGGAGAAAAGATAAGGGCTCAAATCTGAACCTTAGTGTAATCCAATAGAAACGAAAAAATTCTTAGTATCCCCTCCCATAGTGCAGACACTGGTGATGACTCCCTCATACATATTCTTCAAGACTTGGATACATCATATAGATATTCTCTTATGCTCTATGATCCACTATAAAACTTCTCTAGGGACTCTATCACATGCCTTTTCCAAATCAATAAAAATCATATGTAAGTCCTTCTTCATCTCTCTATACTTTTTCATCAAATCTCTTATAAGAAAAATAGCTTCCATAGTTGATCGACCAGGTATAAAGCCAAACTAATTTGAGGAGAAATAAGTATCTAACAGTAAACAGTGTTCCATAACTCTCTCCCACAATTTTATAGGGTGGCTCATAAGCTTTATACCTCTATAATTTGAGCAATTCTGAATATCTCCTTTATTCTTAAAAATAGGTATCAAATTACTTTGTCTCCTTTCATTAGACATTTTCTTTGTACTTAAGATCTTATTGAACAAAGATGTCAACCATGTAACTCTTGTATCTCCCAAATATTTCCAAATCTCAATAGGTATCCCATTTGGTCTACAGGCTTTACCAACTTTCATCCTCTTCAAAACTTCTTTAACTTTCGAAAACCTAATTTGTCTAGTGTATTTCATATTTTTCTCTGGCCTAACGTCTAAACCCTCATTGTTATCACTATGGTTACCATTAAGAAGTTTCTCAAAATAGCTTCTCCATCGTTCTTTAATATCCTCTTCTTGAACCAGAACCTTATTCTCTTTATCTTTAATGCACTTAACTTGATTTAAATAACGACATTTCTTTTTCTTTATCTTAGCCAATTTATAGATAACTTTTTCTCCTTCTTTTGTTCCGAGTTTTTCATACAAACTCTCTAAAGATTGTGCTCTTGCTTGACTAACTACCTTTTTAGCATCTTTTTTCTCTTATTTGTACTGCTCAAAAGCATCATTGTTATTACACTTGGGCAAACTCTTATACCATTCCCTTTTACTTCTTACCACTTTTTGCACTTTCTCATTCCACCACCAAAACTCATTCGAGGGATGTCCACATCCTTTAGATTCTCCAAGAATTTTTCTAGCTACTCCTTTAATTATTGTAGACATGCCTATCCACATATCATTTGATGACATATTCACATCTTCCTCCCACCCTCCAGCTTTGACCAACTCATCCTTGAACAATAATTATTTTTCACCTTTTAAAGTCCACCACCTATTCTTAGATATATTGTTCCTCCTTAGCCTACTAGTCAACCTCTTAAACTTGATATCTAAAACCACTCACTTATGCTGAGTGGTCAAAGCCTTACCTGGAATAACCTTACAATCCTTGCATCAAGTTTGATTGGCTTTTCTTGTGAGTATGAAGTTAATCTGACTTCTATTTTGTCCACTTTTAAAGATCACTAGATGTGATTTCCTTTTTATAAAATATGTGTTTTGCCATAATAAAACCATAGGCTAAAGCAAAATCAAGGATACTCTTTCCTTCTTCATTTCTAATTCCAAATCCATACCCTCCATGTACCTTCTCAAAACATACTATGTCTTTTTCTACATGTCCATTTAAGTCTCCTCCTATAAAAATATTTTCATCATTTGGAATCCCTCGCATAAGTTCATCCATATCATCCCAAAAATTTTGCTTGCTCTACCCATCCAATCCAACTTGAGGGGCATATGCACTAACTATGTTGATGGTTTCATTCTGGAGTACAAGTTTAATTGAAATAATCCTATCGCTTACTATTTTCACCGCTACAACCGTCTCCTTTAGGTTCTGATAAAAAATTATACATACTCTGTTTTTACTTCTATCTGTACTTGTATACTACACTTTATACTCAGTATTTTCAACTTCTTTACTTTTCCCTCCAACCCATTTAGTCTCTTGAATACAAGTAATACTAATTTTTCTTCTCTGTATAGTATCAACAAGTTCTCTCAGTTTACCTGTAAGAGATCCAATATTCCAAGTTCCTATTCTGATCTTACTTCCTAATTGTTCTTTCTTATGCTTCTTCCTATAGAATCTTTTACCATTATCCAAATATGTATCTCTCGTATTACTTGTATTTTGGACTAACTTTTTTATCCACACCCTTCCATGATGTGAGAACCCTTGTTTATTATGCACCACATCTGGGCGCCGATATGGAGCGTCGCATTCAGGGAATGCCCTACACCCTTACTTATTCTTCACTATACCCGAGCTCCGATGTAGCACGTCGCAAGTTGAAAATGCCCCAACAATATTATTATTAGAATCTATATCATGAGATATGACAAAAGTTTTATGCTGGCTGTCACCTATCGTAATTCTCCTCCTTTACGTGGGCTTGGGACCGGCTATACATAAGAAACTTATGTATAGGCAGAGTTTAACTTCCATTTTCTTTAACTACCAAAAATTAGTTAATTTTGGGTATAAAAAAATGTCTTCTGCATACATTTGGCTTGTAAAATTAAATTATATGGTAAAAATTTTATTATTTCCTTCAGTTGCCACATGTTTTGCATTTTTCCATAGACTGCTTATTTTTTTAGATTCTATAAGAAAGAGCTTTTCTACAGCCTCTGCAATTTTTCACAAACTCTGCAGAATTGAATTTTTCACAGATTCTACGGGATTTTCCACAGGGTGTTTACACACCCAATGCACCCATTTTTTATATGATTTTAACCCTACTTTAATTTTTATTAGTAATATTTACAAAAGTAGCCAAAGGCCAACTTTCTATTAGAATATAAATAAACCAAATTTCATAAAAATAAATAAAATTTACTAGTGTATATGATATAATTTACTGAGAAAGTGCCCCTCGAATGTTTTGAACTCCAATCACATATTTTTTCCTCACATCTTTTGGGCTTTTCACAGGTTTAAGATCCTTTTTATCTTCAATAATTTTCTCTTGAAATTTTATTTTCTCATGAAGCTAAATTCCACATTCTTTCTATCTTCGTTCCACAGCCTTTTGCCTTAGGAACCTTCTTTTTTGAGTTTTTGTTAAAGGCTGTAGAAATTTTATTTTTTGAAGCCCATGCTTTTGGCTGCTTGGAGAAACCTGATGAGACACCATAAATTCATCCCTTTGTTATGGTGGACATCTTTTTTGATAGTTGGAATACGGTTTCCTCAGGACATGTCTATTCTTTAACTCCATTTCTTTAGGCATAAATTCTTTTGGAACCCAAATTTGGAAAAAAAATCATTTTTGGGCTTCACCACTTTGCTCTCTAAGTATTTCTTAGGCACCCAAATCTGATAAATATTTTTTTTCTATATTATGCTTTTTAAAGAATTTTGCCTTTCTTTCATTTTGTCTTGAATTTTAATGAGGATGATCTATAGATTTTAGGGAGGCTAAAATGTTTCAAGCCAAACCTATATTCCACAACTTTTCTCTTTTTGGCATCAACTTCCATAGGTTCTATATTTTTCACAGACTCTATAGAATTGAATTTTTTAAAGACTCTGTAGGATTTTCTACAGGATTTAGAGAATTTTTCTCCAACATAGGGGCTATGAAATTCTGACATCTGCTGTTGCAACACCACCTGAGATACTGACTTGCACAAAAGCTTCATCGTTATAACAATTAGATTAATTTTGAAGGTTAATTGAGCAAAAATGCTTAGGAGGCAAAGTTGACTTACTATTTTGGTGGCCATTGTTACATATGCTTCTGTGGAGGCCATCAATTTTCTCTTTTTTACAAGGAGGAATGCATGTTTTTTCAGCTTACACCTGTGGATGGTGCATTTCATTAGGCTCATGGGCTGTGAAATGCTCCCCAAGCTCATTAGAAACATGCAATTCATATGCTCAACAGGCTTGGTCACTACAAAAATATTCGGCATTTGCGATGGATATCTGCGACGGACTTGTTTCCGTCGCAAATTTGCTACGGATCTGCGACGGATTTGCAACGGAAGGACAAGTTAGAGGAATTTTGAGAAATTGGTCACAAATCGGTTGCAAATCCGTAGTAAATCTGCGACGAAAATCATTCCATCGCAAATAATCGTCGCAAAAGTTGGCGCGGATACTTGACGGGAGAGAGACCCGCGTATATTTTTTCGCGAAAATTTTTTCCGTCGCAAATTGGTTGTAGAAAACACTAAAAAAAAGCAATTTGCAATGGAGATCTGCTACCGTCTATTGTCGTCGCAAATTTCACTACAAAAATATTCGGCATTTGCTACGAAAATCTGCGACGAAAATTTTTCGTCGCAAATTTACGACGGATCTGCAACGGTTTTGAGACGGATAAACACAATGAAGGAATTTTGAGGAAGCCGTCGCAAATCGGTTGCAAATCCATAGTAAATCTGCGACGGTTGTCTGGTCGACGCAAATTTTCGTCGCAAAATTCATACTTTTTTATATTTTATAGAAATCCCTCAAAAAATTTTTTGAATTATTTTTAAAATTCTACCCATTAATCGGATTTAACTTATTTTGCTATTATCATTTTTTAATCATAAAATATGATTCTTTAAATTATTATAATATTTTCTTATAGTAAAGAATTTAATACAATAATTTAAATTAAAAAAATAAAAATAATTTAAAAAATAATTTAATTTATAATTTACTATAAGATACAATTATTACTTTTTCTTAGTTGCTAAGGGTCAAATGGGATGTAACGAGGTAATTGTACAAATGGAGTTAAAAAATTAATAATATTATAGTAACTGCAAGTTGAATTTTGAGCTAAAAATTTAATAAATTAGTATTTTATTTAGTGAGACTGAAAAAAACTGGCTTTTGTTGTGAAAAAGAAAATATCAAAATCGTAAGTATTATTCAAAAGAAAAAAAAAATGAAAAAATGAAAACTAGAATAGTAGCATGCTTGAAACGGTGCGTTTAAGGAAAAACAAATGCGGCCTCTGAAGATTTTACTGGTATAGTTCCAGAAAGCCCTAAAGCCCGAACTTCCATCTGCTTCTTCTTCTTCGCACAGTTCATTGCTTCATAAAACCTAGAACAACAAATCTCTCTATATATCTCTTAATACAAAGCAAAGCGAAGGAGAAGGAGAAGAATAAGAAAGAAGAAGATGTCTCTTCGAGTTTTGAACCCTAACGCGGAGGTTTTGAACAAATTGGCGGCTCTTCATATGAACATCAATGCTGCAAAGGACCTGCAGGATATCCTCAAATCCAATCTCGGTCCTAAAGGCACTATCAAGATGTAATTTCTCTCTCTATGAAGCTGAAAAGTGATCTTTATTGGAGAGCTTATGAAACAGTCTGAACGCTACATCGACAAAGGTTAGCTTAAATTCTTAGTGGCTTACATTCAAAGATCACTTCAACTTTTCTTCAAAATTCTCCTCTGGAGTAAAGAGAGGCAAAGGAGACAGCGGTCTCACCCATTTCCAACTGATTCACAGACCAAAATACAGAAAAAAAAAAAAGCTTTTAGATTTAAGAGTGGTTTTGATAAATTAAAGTACCCAGCTCTTCATTTCTTTGAAGCGAAGCAAGAGGAGAGAGAACTGATGGCAGGTTATAGAGCTGAAGATGACTACGATTACCTCTTTAAGGTTGTGTTGATCGGTGATTCTGGTGTTGGAAAATCCAATATGCTTTCCAGGTTTACTCGTAATGAGTTCAGCTTGGAGTCTAAGTCCGCTATTGGAGTGGAGTTCGCTACTCGTAGCTTGAACGTCGATGGTAAAGTTATCAAGGCTCAAATTTGGGACACTGCTGGCCAGGAAAGGTCTGTATTCTGGGTGTTTCTTTTTGTTAAATGTTTTTGCATTTTGTGATCTGGGTTTTTTGAAGTCGTTGCGCGTTGTTTTTCAAATTTTTGGTTGTTTTTATGATCTTGATTCTTCGTGTATTTTAGAGAGTTTGTGTTTTTTTTTTCGGGTAAATTTCCTTTTTAGCTTTTAAATCGTGACCTGGGTTGTCTTTTTTTTTTTTTCAGATATTGTATACGTTTTTGCCCTAGTTGTCTGCTCTTACGATCTGGGTATTCTCTAAATGAGAGGTTTCAACTGTTAATTAGATATTATATGCGATTTCTGGATGGCTGTTTGCTGGGAAATTTGAGGGAAAGAGAAGGAAATTGGATGCTGAATATCTTGGGTTAGCGTCAAGTGGGATCACTTTTACTTTTATGGTTAGTGATCTTGGGTTTAGGAAGGTTTGGATTTAGATTTGCGATGGAGACGGTAGGTCTTGACATTTTACCATTTCTGTATGTATATTGCTTGGTGTATATAAGTAGTTCGACATAGCATTGGAGATTAAGTAGAACTACTTAAGAAATAACAATTTTGGTATTAGATATTTGCAGATGAAAAAGGAAAAGCTAGATTGGTCTTGTTGTAGTTGCTACACTTAACATTTATGATATAGAATAAGGTCTTCAGTCTTATGCTTTAGTTGGAGTTGAATTTGCATCGTATTACTTATGATATAATGGTATTTGTTATGCTTTGCTGATTATTAATTTGTACTTCTTCACATCTTGTTACCAGGTGACGTTATCTGGGTTGTCCTTAGCACCCTTTTCTCTTTCCTGCCAGTTCTTCTCTTGTCATTTATGTTGTGATTGTTAATTTATAAATTATGATTCTCTTCCTTTACTCCATGCAACTCAGTCTCTTTGATATTTGCATTTAGTATTTCATGTTTTCCACTTTTTCTTTAATTCTACAAAATCAGACTTGGGGTTTTTTACATCATCAGTATTGATTAAGCTATTTGATTGATAGATAAGCATGTCTCCCGTAGGAGGTGCACTTAATTTCTAGAATATTTCCCTCCTGTTAAGTGCTATATGTGCATTTGGTGAGTCTAATATATTTAGTGATACTTGATTCCTTTATTTTTTTTTTTTTTAATATTTTATTTGCCTCAGGCTTATGTATGCTAGTTTTATGGTTCCCTAATAGTTCTAACAATAGGTTTGCCTTTCTCTTTTAATAACAAAGTCCTTTAACATCAGATTCAAATTTTCTACCCACCAGCTCAAAGGTAATTTCTTAATTCAAAGAAATTATTTACTTTTGAGTGCTATTATGGTTGTTTATGATGATTTCTGTGGGTAGTTTTAGATATGAAGCCTAGTTTTATGTTACAGAGATCCCAAAGTGGTTCAGGTCCAGTTCACATGGGTTTCACCTCCAAATACAAAACGAAACCAACTTCATGAAACCCCTTTTCATTGCAAAATGCCAGTTAGTTTACTAGTACAGTCTGGTGCAGATAGTACTTGAGGCCTTAATTCTATATTTCCTTGGTTCTTTGGTGATGTTTGCATTGTTTACTCTTACTAGGGAGCAGTAACTAATGCTCTTTAGGATGCGTAGAAAAATCTTTCTTTCTCACAGCTTTAAGTTTGCTTCAAGCTTATTTGAGTTCATAAAACTTGAGCCTAGTCAAACAATCCTGAACAAGCCTGTTTTTTAGTTTCTCGGACATCCCAATTATATCTATTGGTGTCCCATCTATGCTGTGTTTAGTGCTAATGGAGATATAAAGAATTTCTACACATATCAACCCAATGTATTGATGATATCAAATTTAAATAGAACCTTATGCCATGTTATGTCATTGTTGCCATGTTTGTCCTTTGTTATTTCTGTGAATTTATTTGTTTTTCATGTATATTGGACATATCTAGGAAAGTTTGTGCCCTTCTTAAATATATCCATGTTTGGGATATGTGTGATGCCTCTGTGCAATACATTAATGATGGAAAAGGTAAAGGTGAAGGTTATTTGCTGCTGCACATGCGAGATGTGTTGACTGTTGATGGAAGAGTGGTGGTGAAGCACAAAGTGCTACACGGAAGTGCTTGTTCAGTTGTGTTGTTTGAGTCAATATTGTGGTGGCAATGTGCACTTTCAGGCAATTGCAACTTGGTTAAAGGTATCATAAAGTAGAAGTTTTACAAGAGTTATGATGATACTGAACTGGTATTATATTAAAGTTGCTTATTGGAAGTTAAACAGGCAATTATATTGGTAAATTATCCTTTTTAATTTAATATATCCATTACTTTGAATGAAAAAACCTACACGCCACGGTTAGTATTACTTTGTTAACGTGTATCATATTATTCTTTTCATTTACTCTTTTTAATATTATTTGCAGGTTAATAATGATGATGCAAGTCATGATTCAATGGAAAATGATAATTGAAGATCTATATTGTTATTTTCAAGATAGATTATTTATAGTAGTGTTCTTAACACTTGTATAGTTAAATTGTAAAATATTTTATTCTATTGAAGATTAATAAAAGAATTATTTTTATCAATGTAATTAGTGTTTTTTTAGATTGTGTTTAAATGTTCCAAATGTATTTATAAAGTTCTCATAAAATTAATTGATAATACAAATAGTTTCAATAAAAATTAATATTAAATTACTACGGATTTGCTACGAATCTGCGACGGATATTTGAAATCTATGATGGAATCTGCGACAGATACTGCGACGGAATCTGCGACGGAATCTGCAACGAATTTGCGACGAAAATTTGTGACGGAATCTGCGACGGATTTGCGACGGCTGCCCTTTACCCTCGAAAATTTAAGCGCGAGATTTGTAACCGCCAAGTGGTTGCAAATCCGTCTCAATCTGCGACCGCCTGTGGCAAAATTGAAAATTGCGACGCCTTTTTTTATTAACGGATCATATCCGTCGCAGATCAGTCGCAAGACTTGATTTGTGACGGATCTGCGACGGATTCTGTCCGTTGCAGATAGCGTGTTTTTTTGTAGTGGGTGCTAATATTTTATATCGATGGTCTGACTTCTAGAGAAAATTTCAACTTTTCTAGGGTTTGGATCATGATTTCATGTTCCTTTCGCATCAGCATCTGAGCCTCTTGGAATTTCTTTTAAGTTTCTTTGGATTGCTTCTGAAATTCTACCATATTCTTCTGTATTTTTACAAAAAATTTTCTCACATCATTAGTAATAATGGTGTTATGAAAATTTTTACCTTTATGAATTTGTTGTATTTTCTGTGAAAATTGGTGCTGGACTTATGAAAATATATCAATGTTTCTCTTTTGCCTTGTTGCAAAGATAAACTTCGAGTATTGAAACACGGTTGTTTTCTCCTTTAAAAATCACATTTTGTATTTCAGTACATAAATATAGAAATGATCTAAAACATTACTATAGAATAAGTCCACAATATCATTGTAGAATGGGTCTACAACATCACTGAAGAATGGCCCCCTATAGTACTATATAATGAATCCCAGACATTACTGTAGAATTGTCTCACTGGGAGTGCCAATTTTGTTTTCCTCAAAAAATTATGATAAAAACTTGTTTGACCTTTTGATTTGGGTTGCGAGGGTACCAAAGGATATAAGATCCTCGATCGAAATGTGCCTAATTTGACTTCTATCAAGTGATTGTATGAATTTTTTAAAGGACCAGCAAGAAATCAAAGTCTCCAAACTCCATTAAGTAAGTCCATTTGGATTCTACAGTAAAATATTAGACTAATGATAGTTGTAAAAAAAATACACTGTAGAATGACAGCTGTAGTAAAAATAATATTTGGCCGAAGAATGTGCCATAATTCAGTAAATTCACCAAATTTGGAATAAGAACAGTATATTACAGTACTAGGCTTGAAACATACTGAGTTGAAAAGTTAAAACAAAGTGAAATGAAATTGAAGAATTGACAAACTAAATTAACTAAAAAAGCTGAAATTTTACTAATGTGGAGTTGAAATCTACCGTTGTGGAACTAAAAATTCAATACTTTTAATTTCTAAGGTTGAGAGCTATGTTGATCTATTCTTGAACTGATTTAATTGTTTTGTGATGGTTGAAGAAAGTCCTTTTTTTTCTTTTTTTCCTTTTAAACCTTTTTCTTTGGAAGTTATTCCTTATTTGTTTCTATAACTTCTCTCATTCTTCTCCACTTCTTCCAAAACTTCCATCTACTTCATTAACTTCCATTAATTTCAAATAACTATACCACTTCATACTTTCATGCCCATGATCTAAGCCTCATTTTTTTTTCTTAACTTCCATTTTCTTTAATCACCAAAAATTAGTTAATTTTGGGTGCAAACAAATATATTTATGAATTTATAAATTGAAATTCTTAATTCCATAACTAAAATTTTAACATGATAATCAAATAATTTAAAAAATATTTTTCAACAAAATTTTTTCTTAGAAATTAATTTTATGAAAAATCATTTTCCGCTCAACAAACAAAACATTAGTTTTAATAACCAAGCATAGCTTGGTATTCAAGAGCGTGTATTATTTATATCTAGGCCTCGAGTTCGAGTCCCAAATGTCTCCCTCTCCCACATATAATTAAAAGAAAATAAATTTTAAAACTTAAACACGTATTATTTATCACACTTTAAATTTTTTAAAAAAATATTATTTATTTATCTAATTATTTGCACTTATTAATTGTGCTAGTATATGTGTATATTTTACTTAGAAAAAAAATTCAAATTTGATTTCTCTTTAAGATAAATGAATATAGCTGAATAGATTAAATAATGTTTCCTTCATTCTAAAATAATAGGAATACTTCTCATGTCATATATATTAAAAAAATTAGTTATTTAGTTAATAGACAAAATTTTTTCCTATTATATATCTATTTTACTATTTATCTATACTAAATAACTATTGATTATCATAAATATTAAAAATTAAAATAGTTATTGATTGAGTCAAAGATAATTATAATTTAAAAAATATAAATAATTAAATGTAATATTTTTTATTATAAAATATTTAAATATGATATAATAGTTAATTTACAATGTAACTATAATCTAAATAAAGTAATCAGATTATATTTTGGTACAAATAAAAAGAAAAACAGTCCATGCTATTTTGGGATTGAGGGAGTATGTAACTTTAAAAGTAGAGACAACTAATGAATTAAATCATTTTAAAAGAACAACAATAATTTTAATAAAAATATCAAATAAGCTAAAACATATATGAAGACTTTGAGGCCGATCTATATTCTATGAATTTTGAAGTCTGAATATGAAGACTTTTTAGTCAAGAAAGCATTTTGAAAGTATAAACATAACCCTATCCAATTGGCATTAACTTGAAGTATAAATGTTTGAAATTTCATTAGGCAGTTTTAAATATTCAATTCCAGTGCATTTGGACAATAAATCATGTTTAATTTTCCTCTCTGAAATCTTAAAATAAAAATAAAAAAAATCAAATCCCACTAAATCAAAGACCTGCTTTGTGGATAACTTCGACTTTGGTTTAATCGTTCAAAATTATAAGAAAATTCTTGAAAAGATTTATGGTGTATAGACTTTTTATTTTTATTTTTTTTAAAACCAAAAACTATTTTTAGTTTTTATTTTATATAAAAATATGTTTTATGTTTTTAAAAACTATATATTATAAATATTAAATTTTAATTATTAAAAATAAAGAAATAATTTTTTTTAAAAAGATAATATCAAAAATTAATTTTTGCTGTAATAAAAATTTATTGATATAAAATATTTTATATAAAAAATAGTTCTATTGATATATAATATTTTTTTAAAATAAAAATCTTTAAAATCATATTTTATGACTCGCATATTTAGTCTGAAATAATTTTTATTTAATTAAAAAAATTTAAAATTTTAATAATATTACTGATTACATTTAATTTTATTATTTTTTAAAATTAAAAAAAAATTATCCCGAGCAAACCTAAATAATTTATCATTGTGAAACCTATCACCTACATTGGTGAAAGTATAATCTTTTAACCAAACTAAATTTAGAAGGTGTTTCTCAAAACTTAAAAGCTGGTCAAAACTGATTATAAGCAGTTTTTAGATTATAAGTTGTTTATTTAAGTGTTTCTGAAAACTTAAATAGTATATTATAATCTGATTTTAATCAGTTTTTTAAAAGTTGGATTTTTCTACTTTTTTTTAAGCACTTATTTTTTAAGCAGTTTTGACCAAGTAAAAGATCATACTATCCTTATCTAATTTTCAATATTCCAAATTTACCCACCCTATACACTTTAGTTTCTATCAAAATTCTTTTACGTTTATTATTATTATTATTATTGCAAAATAAATTTTGAATTGACATTTAAAAAATTATTTTTATACAATAAATAAACTCAGGGACAGTTTGGTCATTTTGACAGTTTCTGTAATTAAAAATTGATTATAAGCTGATTTTACAGAAACACTTAACTGATTATAAACTGATTATCAGCTGATTATTAACTAGTTTACAGAAACGTTTAACTGTTTATTTTTAATCTGATTATAATCTAAAAATTACTTATTCACAATAAGCTGAAAAGCTCCAGTTTTGAGAAATACCTTCTTATTTATACATACTCGAGACATCTTATTTTGGATTTCAAATTTATTTTAGGATTGAAAACGTCCCAATATTAATATTTCCCACTTAAAAAAATTATGGATAGAGTAAATTAAAAGAGTAAAGAAATAAAGAAAGAAGGGAAAGAAACTACAAGCTTAGTCCTAAAGCATGGGAAGAAATCAATACAAATTAAGAGAATCCCAAGAAAATAAAAGATAAAGAGAATCAATTTATTCAAAAGCAACCTCCATTTTTTACGAATTTTTAAGCTCCAAAATCCCTTCCATTAATAATAATAATTATTATTATTATATTTTTATTTTAAAACTTTAGCGCCGATTTCTTTGCGCGATCGAAGGGCGCCTATCAACGCGCGCCATTCACGCCTGTACCCTTTTTTTTTTAAACCTTTCTTTTATTTACAATTCTGACATAAACAAACCAAAGAAAGAAAGAAAGAAAGAAAGAAAGAAAGAACGAATTTTGGCCAATATCTTAAAATTTTTTGCACAAGTTGGATGCGTTCTTTTTTGCAGTTTTTTCCGGTTAGAATGTGATGATTTTCTTTCAGCAAACAAAACCCAAATGCCAAATTGATCTTAAAAGAATTAACAAAGAACTCCAATATACAGTACTCAGCTCATCAGTGATTTGAGTGTGTTTGTTAAATGTTAGGTCCTACAGTTACCCATTTTGGGTCCCATATTTTGATTTTTTATTTATTTAGGTATTCTTCCATTTTAAATAATGTTCAAAAATTAAAAATAAGTTGTAGTCAATATTTAATAATAATAATAATAATAATAATAATAATAATAATAATAATAATAATAATAATACAATTTATAGGCACAAGAATCAGATTTTTTTTTAAAAAAATTATATAATTATATAACCCAAAGTCTCAAAGGTGTAGGCAGGGACGATGGCCAGGAAACATGTCTTGAAAACTTCCCCCGTGACTAGCATTTTAAATTCTAATTTAAATTATTAATTCTTTTCTTTTTTACCATTATGCTAAAAAATATATTTTTTTTGTAATAAAAAATATTTATGTCTTAAGAACCAAAAACCTCTTAGACTAATTACATTTATTGTGACGATATTCCATTGATGGGACCAAAACAAAATTATTATTGTATTAGTAAATCAATAATAATTGGAGTCTTTATAAAAATACCAAAAAAATAAAAAATTTTAAATTTATCATATTTTTAAAAATATTTACAGATTTACTAGAATTTATAATTTTTCTTATAAAAATATCAGATATAAATAGTATATTATGAGTTTATTTTAAATTTTATTATGAGTTTATTATATATTTATTATTAATTTATGATCTTATATAATTTATTATAAATAATTCAATTTCTTATATGATATTATCTATTTATAATAATTTCTGACAATAAAATCATTCCCACAAAATCTAGAAGTTAATTTTCTTGCTTGCTTTAATTATGAAGTGGAGTAGGAAATTAACTTGTGTCACGAGATTTTACTTTCCCTCCACACTTATACTTAATAATTCAATACAATTAATGGACCGCATATGTATGTCAAGTCAGAAAAAGTTTTACAAGTACTTATCGACTAAGACAATCATAAATTATAATTTAAATTATAATATTTAACAAATAATTTAAATTACTTTTTTTAAATTATTATTTTTGATTGGTTTAGTAAATAAATGAGACTATAAATTAAAGCTATCTGAAAATTTTTTATTAAGTCAAATACATTGGCACTTCCGTGTTTGGTCATAATTACTATACACATTGCATTAGTGACTTTTATTCCATCTTTCTCTAAACCCTAAATTACCTAAACAATATTTTTGAACATAATTATATTATTTATTACCAAAAACATTACAAAAATAATTTCAAAATATATCACTCAATAACAATTAAGAAATCAATTCTTGAATGAAAATGCCATGATTTGCGCTTTGGTCACAAGACCTAATAATATATACTTCCCTATATAAAGTCCCGTAAGTAGTCATTGTTGAAACAAAGTCATAAGCTAAAGAAAACAAAAATTAAAACAAGTTTGTTGGTAGTAATAAGTAAAATTAAAGTACCAATAACAAAAGAAAAATGAGGGGAGTTTCTTTCTGTCTTTTGTTTTCTTTCGCATTTTTTCTCTTGGGTTTTGTCCAATGCAGTCCCAATTACAAGGATGCTCTAGCCAAGTCCATTTTGTTCTTTGAAGGTCAGAGGTCAGGGAGGCTCAACGCTTCACAAAAACTAACTTGGAGGTCCACTTCTGGCCTTTCTGATGGTTTACTTGCCCATGTAAGCCGCTAATTTCAACATTGCTTATCATAAAGATCAGTGTACTGAATCAATTATCTTAAATTTTAAGAAGGGTTTAATATATAATCTTATTATGAACGATTTTACTGTATAATTTATTTTGTTTAAAAAGATTCATGGGTTTTAATTAAAAAAATATTTCGTTTTTCTTTCTAGGTGGATTTAACAGGAGGCTACTATGATGCCGGGGATAATGTGAAATTTAATTTTCCAATAGCCTTCACTACTACAATGCTTTCATGGGGAACTCTTGAGTATGGCAAAAGAATGGGTCCAGAACTACAAAATGCAAGGGCTGCAATCCGTTGGTCCACAGACTATCTTCTGAAGTGTGCTAGAGCCACTCCTGGCAAGCTCTATGTTGGTGTTGGTGACCCAAATGTTGATCATAAGTGTTGGGAAAGACCTGAGGATATGGACACCGTCCGTTCTGTTTACTCTGTTTCTGCAAGCAATCCAGGCTCTGATATTGCTGGAGAGACAGCTGCTGCGTTGGCTGCTGCTTCAATGGTTTTTCGAAAAGCTGATCCAAACTACTCAAAGCTGCTACTAGGTACTGCTAAGAATGTTTTCCAATTTGCAATGCAACATCAGGGTTCTTATAGTGATTCACTTGGATCAGCAGTTTGCCCATTTTATTGCTCTTATTCTGGCTATAAGGTAAGGTTGGCTAATACTCCAATAAACGAATGACTCTGTTATCAAGTAAGATTCATTTCTGGTAACCTACAGAAGTAAAAAAAAAAATATTATAACTTTTTAATTCGATTTTAATTTTTGGATAATTGTTATAAACGATAAAATTTTCTTATTTAAGATTTTTTTTATTTCTGGCATAAGTAATTTATCTTATTTAGTTTAGTATGTTGAATAAAAATTAGCCAGTGGTACCAACTTAGTGCTAAATAAATTTAAAAAGAAAAAAAATGAAACTATATTTTTATTCTATAGCGGCCCAATAATCAAGTTTCCTTACAAGTTCAAATTAAAAACAGGTGACATTGACAAAGGCTGCATGTCTTTCAAACTTGTTAATTAGGCAAATAAGTGGATATAATTATAATAATTACAAAAATTGGTAACCAGCCCATGATCTGATTCTAACATGTAATGGATATTATTACAGGATGAGTTACTGTGGGGAGCAGCATGGCTATTCAGGGCAACAAATCAAATGTATTATTACAATCTCATAAAATCTTTGGGAGCTGATGACCAACCAGACATTTTTAGTTGGGACAATAAGTATGCTGGTGCTCATGTACTTTTATCAAGGGTAATATGTCACTATTGGAATAATTCATAAATTAATTATATAAGCATTATATATTTAACATTATAAAGTTATGTATTCACTTTTCCAAATGTATTTATTTTCCTCTGTTCTGCAGCGAGCTTTTCTCAACAACGACAAGAATTTTGAACAATACAAAATAGAAGCTGAAAATTTCATATGCCGGATTTTACCCAACTCTCCCTTTACAAGTACACAATACACACAAGGTAAAAAAAAAGGGGTTAAAAAGTACATTTAATTAAAGTTGATTTAACTATATAATTTAATTAGGACAGTAATTAACACTAAATCCCACTATATCTTAGCACTATTTTGAAAAGTAATATTTTAAAAACATGATTGACTTTCCAAAATAATATATATAAATTATTCACGGACAATAAATTATCAGTTATATCTGATTTTTGCTTGCTTATATGACTTGTGAATCCCAAATAATTTGATGAAAGAGAATATAATATTGTTTTATACATACCTTAATTTTTTTTTTGGATTGTGCATTAAAAGGTCTATAGTGGTGGTTACTGTAAATATTGATTAAAATATTAACTAATCATTTCAATGAAATACAGGAGGACTTATGTATAAGCTACCTGAAAGTAACCTTCAATATGTAACATCCATAACATTTTTGCTCACCACTTATGCCAAATACATGAGAGCCACAAAGCACACTTTCAATTGTGGCAATCTCATGGTCACCCCTAATTCCCTTTTATACCTAGCCAAAAGACAGGCAAGTTTCTATGCTCTTGTAATAAGGTCAAAATTGCATTATATTTGTGGTTTTTTTAGCAATAATCTAATTAATTATCTCCACTTTTTGTGTTAATGTAGGTGGACTACATATTAGGGGTAAACCCAATACAAATGTCATATATGGTTGGATTTGGTCCTCATTTTCCCAAGAGAATTCACCATAGAGGATCTTCATTACCTTCAATTGCTAGCCACCCACAAGCTATAGGATGCGATGGAGGTTTCAATCCTTTCTTCCATTCAGCCAACCCTAACCCTAACATCTTAGTTGGAGCAATTGTGGGTGGCCCGAATCAGAATGATGGTTTTCCAGATGATCGATCTGATTATAGTCATTCGGAACCTGCAACTTATATCAATGCTGCCATTGTTGGACCCTTGGCATATTTTGCTGGGAGCAAGGTCAATTAATTAATCGGAGTCCTTACGAGATTGTTACTTTATCTTAATTTGTAAATATTTCTCTATGAGTTGCCCACAAATGGGGTCTCTAATGCATTTCAAAAGTAGGGTGCACTAAGTTTTTCTTTTCATTATCATTTCCAATATGTTTTCACAAGAATTTAGGATATTAGTTTATCCTATATTCAAATTTCTGTTTGAATCAGATAGTGTGTAGAAGACAAGAGAGGACTATATCATATTGTGAAGTCCTTCAAAGTCTATTTATATTAGACCTCCGGGAAATCCAAGTGAGGACTTTTATATTTCTTGTCTTATATTATGGGGTTTTAATATGATTACTTACATTAATTATGATGCTCTATTTATAAAAAAAAATTCAAAAATTCATCTTAGTATTGTCAGCTTTAGCAGAGGCAGCAAGCTTGACAAACACAATTGCTTTATAATCAAATGTTTAAATCACTCAAATGCCAATTCTATTTAAATTCGAAAGTTACTAGAATTCTCTTGTTATATTGATCACTAAAATCTAATTCATCGCTGTTGATGTAAGAAGATAAAATTTTAAACATTAATTTAGGATGGTAAAGGAAAAATAAAAATAAAAATCATAACTTACAAAGTCATTCTAGATGTGGGAAGAGAACCTTAGATTAATAAACTATGAAGCCGCTGTCCTTCCTGTAGCATATGATAAGTAGTTCACTAATCTGACCAATTAATTGAGTACATACTGTTTTTAGTTTGGCAACTAAAACTATAAGACAGGGGATTGCAGATATAGTTTGTTGATAATATTGTATAGTTTTTGACTTGATAACCAGAGAAATCACCAAGCTTCCCTTGTGGCACTAAAAAAAATGGGCAACTGTATTCCACAATAACTGACTTTGACTCTAACTTACCAAATGATTTGACCCCCTCAAAGGTTTTATAATTAACTCTTATAATTTTGCAATGAAGTTTAAATTTTATAAATAATATTCATAAATCGAAACAATATCGTAAAAAAGAAATGTTGTAAAAAAAAAAAGTAAGATGGGTACTTATAAAGAAGGCATTGTCATTTTTGTTGACCAATTGAGATTTATTTTGTACATATTACAATTGGTTATATTTGAAATTATCTATCTTTATAATTTATGGTTTATGTGATCAAATTTTGTGAAAGTTTAAGTTTATTTAGTTGGTATTAGGTGACTAACTGTAACCAGCTCTTGTACTGAAATTTATCAGCCATGTATTTTGCCTATAATATCAATGAAAAACTAGCAGATAATGTGCTCTATTGTGCCCTGTTTTTTCATTCTCATTTCCTTCTTCCACAAATGAGAGAAAACTAGTCAGTAACCCTTCAAAAAGAACCTTAAACACCTTGAATGAGTTCATGGCATCAAGTACCTATACAACTCCTTCTCCACCAATGTTTACTGGAGAAGATTATGCTATTTGGGC
Organism: Garcia nutans; assembly: GCA_947685225.1. NCBI lineage: Eukaryota > Viridiplantae > Streptophyta > Magnoliopsida > Malpighiales > Euphorbiaceae > Garcia > Garcia nutans. The sequence goes on from CANTUV010000044.1 coordinate 28,920,115, forward strand.
AATAAAGATGAAAGTCTATTTAAGGGCTTTTGATTTATGAGAGGTTGTTGAAATACGTAGAGATCCAATACCTGGAGAGCAAACCTCACCATAACTCAAATTTGACAACCATAACAAAGAATCAGAGGTTTAAAGCAATTTTGGACATTCATTCAGCTGTGGCTGATGTTATTTTAACAAGGACTATGGTTTGTGAAACTGCCAAAGAGGCCTGGAATAAATTAAGGAAGAGTTCCAAGGAAGTGATAAAACCAGAGGTATGCAAATTCTAAATCTAAGAAGAGAGTTTGAGGTTCTAAGAATGAAAGATTTAAAATCTATCAAAGAGTATTTTGATAGATTATTTGTTGTGGTAAATAAAATTAGATTGTCGGGAGAAGAACTATTTGATAAAAAAATTATAGAAAAAGTTTTGGTCAATTTTCCAAAAAAAATTGAAGTAAGAAATTTCCTCATTAGAATACTCCAATGATCTCAGCACCATTACTCTACTAGAATTCATAAATGCTTTGCAAGCTCTTGAGCAAAGGAGTATCAAGCTGGAGGAGTCCATTGAAGAGGCTTTTGTTGCAAAACAAAAGAATAAGCAAGCTGAAAATAACACAAAACCTGCAAATGAAAATGCAAACAAGGGCAAGGCTCCTACAAACAAGAAGAAAGGAGGAAGGGAAAGTTTCAACCTTGTCCCACTTATAGTAAGATAATTCATGTTGAGAAGGATTGCTGGCAGAAAAATAGAATAAAACCTCTACAGTACAATTATTACAAGAGGTTTGGCCATATTGAGAAGAATTACAGGTTGAAGCAACATCATCAAACTCATGTTGAACAACAAATTAGTAAGGAAATTATGTAGATGAGTAGCAATATGACAGAGCCTTAATTTGTTGTGATTCAATCTTTAGATTCCAAGATTAGAGATTGCTAGTTAATCAGCAGTGGTTGTTCTAGCCACATGGTCAAGGATGAAAATTTGTTTGATGAGGTTGATAGATCATTGAAAATTCTAGTCAAGCTTAGAGATGGTGAAATAGTGGAATCTCAAGGCAGAGGAATTGTTGCTCTTCACTCACAAGGAGGTACTAAACTAGTAACTGATGCTCTTTTTGTCCCTAGTTTAGATCAAAACCTTTTTGGTGTACCTCAATTAATGAAGAAATGTTATTTATTAAACTTTAAAAATTTTGTATATGTTATCTGTGATTCTTATGACTTAAAAGTTCTAAAAGTTGAGATATAGATTACAACTTTCCAATTAACTTGAATTCTATTATTCAATGCACTTTTAGTGCAAAATATGATCAATCTTGTATTTGGCACAAGAGATATGGTCCCTTTAGCTATGATTCCTTAAAGTTGTTTAAAAAATAAAGATATGGTAATAGATTTGCCTACGATTAGTGAAAGTGAAAGAATATGTGGTAGTTGTCAAATGGGTAAGCTACATAGGCAATCCTATCAAGAAAAAAAAAATACTTGGAGAGCAAAAGAAAAGCTGGAATTGGTACACACAAAGATTTATTGACCAATGAGGATAGCCACTCTCAGTAAAAATCTCTACTTCATCTTTTTTATTGATGACTTTACAGGAATGACTTGGGTGTATTTTTTTGAATAGTAAGTTTTAAATATTCTCTGTATTTAAAAAATTTAAAGCTTATGTTGAGAAACAAAGTGGCTGTGACTTGAAGATGTTATGATATGACAACGGTATTGTATATATCTCAACTAAGTTTAAATTTTTTTATGAAGATCATGGTGTTCATCATCAATTTTCTGTGAGTTATTCATCTAAGCAAAGTGGGGTTTCTGCGGGAATAAACAGAACTATGACAAAAATATCAAGAAGCTTATCAGTTGAAAAGAAGCTACCTCAATATTTCTTAGCAGAAGCAATTTATACCTCTTTATATCTCTTGAATAGCCTTCCTTCAAAGGCTCTCAATGATAAAACTTATGTTGAAATGTGGTTTGCCTCTAAACATTTTGTGAAACATTTCAAAGTGTTTGGTTCAATTTGTTACTCTCATGTTCTTGCAGTAAAGAGAAGCAAGCTAGATAACAAGGCTGAGATTAGTGTGTTTCTTGGTTATGCCTCTCAATCAAAATGGTATAGTGTTTATAATGTTGTTTCAAAGAAAGTTATTATCAGCCGGGATATTAAAGTTAATAAGAATGCTTACTGGAACTTTAACAAAGAGAAAATTGGAAGAGATTCAATTGTCTCTTTAAATACAAAGAGTAGCAGCTCACAAAAAGGAGGTGAAGTCATTCATGCTAAATCTGAGAGTGATGATTTTAATGATGATTCTACTACAAATTCTCTTCCTCCAAAAATGAAACCATTAGCTGATGTGTATGAAAGATGCTGTGTAGCAACTATTGAACGTATTAATTATGAGCTTCACAAGTTGAGGCTTGGAAAGTTGCAATGCAGGAGCATATTGGCATGATTGAAAGAAATAACAATTGGAAGCTCATTGATAGACCTAAAAATAGGAAAGTTATTGATGTTAAGTGGGTATATAGAGTTAAACTCAATTCAGATGTGAGTGTCTTCAAGTATAAAGTAAGATTAGTAGTTAAGGGTTATGCTCAACTGCCTAGGATTGATTATGGAGATACTTTTGCTCTTATGGCAAGGCATGATACAGTTAGGCTTCTAATTACACTTTCAACTCAAATGTGCTAAAAGATATACCATTTAGATATCAAGTCAGGTTTTATAAATTGTGTTTTGCAAGAAAATATCTATGTTGGGCAACCAGAGGGCTTTATTATTTCAGGCATGGAAGATAAAGTTTACAAGCTTAACAAGGCTTTATATGGGTTGAAGCAGATGCCTAGAGTCTAGTATAGCATAGTGGATTCTCATTTGCTTGATCAAGGGTTCAAATTAAGTTCAAATGAGCCTACTTTGTATGTTAAATGTAGTAAGAATGGAAGTTTGTTGATTATCTCTCTTTATGTGGATGATTTGTTGGTGACTGAAAATGATATAGAAGTTGTTTAATTGTTAAAGCACCAAATTATTCATGAATTTGAGATGTCAGATCTAAGAGACATGAGTTTTTTTTTTGGCATTGAAATTTATCAATCTTCTTGTGGCATATTTATGTCTCAACATAAATATACCTTAAATTTACTAAAAAAAATTCTATCTAGAAAGGTGTATGTCTGCTACAACACCACTAGTTCTGTGTAACGACCTCACCTGCACGGTCTTACGACAGTTGGTCTATTGAGCATTTTCTCCCGTAGGTGGACCGAAGTCCCAGCCCTCAACCCAGTAGGCCACCACAGTATTAGACTGCCCTCGTGGGCCCTCCAGCAGGATTTGTTTATTTGGCTCCTAAAGGAGTCGCCTCCCCGGATCGAACACCTGACCTCTCCCTTAAGAGAGCCAGCGAGCACAATCCAGTACCATTTTTTAACTGTAACGACCCCACTTGCACGGTCTTACGACAGCTGATCTATTGGGCATTTTCTCTCGTAGGTGGACCGAAGTCCCAGCCCTCAATCCGGCAGGCCACCACAGTGCTGGACTGCCATCGCGGGCCCTCCAGCAGGATTTGTTTATTTGGCTCCTAAAAGAGTCGCCTCCCCAGATCGAACACCTGACCTCTCCCTTAAGAGAGCCAGCGAGCACAATCCAGTACCATTTCTAAAAGTGGTAGAAATGGTACTGGATTGTGCTCGCTGGCTCTCTTAAGGGAGAGGTCAGGTGTTCGATCCGGGGAGGCTACTCCTTTAGGAGCCAAATAAACAAATCCTGCTGAAGGGCCCGCGAGGGCAGTCCAGCACTGTGGTGGCCTGCCGGGTTGAGAGCTGGGACTTCGGTCCACCTAAGGGAGAAAAGGCCCAATAGACCAGCTGTCGTAAGACCGTGCAGGTGGGGTCGTTACATTCTGAATGAGAAGTTTGAAAAGGACGATGGATCTGTTGGCAGTGGGAGTGTTCCCACATCGAAAAAAAAAGAAAAAGAGAATATTAATTGAATAGTGTAAAGGACAAAATTACCCAAGCCATTTTGACAAGAAGCCAAAATTTAAAAGAAGCCCAATAATTTTAAAAGGCCTAACACTCTAATGATCAAGAAGCCTATAAAAAAAAAATCCACAGAGTCCAAAAATTCAATATGATATCAGAGCCTTAATACCTCAACAGGCTAAAGATCCTGACTGGCCAATTCAAGCCCAAATGATAATATCCATGAGGAAACATATTACACTTAGAAGAAGAAATGGGCTATGCATCAAAAAGGCCTACTATGACAGACTATAGATAAACTTGAAGCAGACCTCTGAGCCCAATAAAAAGCCAAGATTAGTGCTTGTAGCAGAAATATGAAGCTAGATTCTCTGAGCCTAAAGAATAAGCCAAGATTCAGTCAGTAAACTGAAGACTGAAGTTGGGCAGAAGTAGATCTCATGGGCTCGAAACAAGAAAGTTCAAGTGAAAACTAAGCTTCAAAAAAAAAATATAAAGTCCAGCCCAGTTACACTTGAGGGGAGTGTTGGTAGTGGGAGTGTTCCCACATCGAAAAAAAGAAGGGATATTTATAAAACTAACCTAAAAATTAAATTAGTTTTCAAATATACTGCATTAACTAAAAAATTTCAAATTTACATTGAACAGTTAGTTTCAAAATTACAGAAGTTGCTCCATCATGTGTTAGCCATATATAAATTAATAAAGTTGGTGTCATATAAGCTCGGATGAGCTGGCTTTATATAATTTTCTAATTTTTGTGACAATTACCCTTTTGTCCAGCTGAATCACAAGAGGTCTAGCATAAGCATAATTATTATTAGAGCTTAAAACAAGAAAAAAAGAGGCACATAACACATATCTTATTACAAGAAGAAGAAGCAGACATGGAATGTTAAAGAAGCAAAGTGGAGTTTATAATTATAATAATGATTTTGTGAAATTCTGTTATGTATTTTTATATCTTTTAAACTGAGAAGGGATATATATATATATATATATATATTATTTATGCATGCATGGAATGTTAAAGAAGGATACAGAGTGAAACTCTCATCCTAACGATTATTTATTGCATTTTGGGTTTTGATTTTGACTGTTGAGGATGTCAAAGATTTTAAGTTTAATATTCCAAATGTATTTGGTGCTGGCATAGACTTTTATATACTCCATTTTGTGTACTAATGTATATAATAAAATTTCAAATCTCCTTTTTGTTATTTTTTTACTTTTTATTAATTACCTTTTCAAGTTCAACAAATATATGTCATATAATTGATTTAAAGTATAATGAATTATTTACAAACTTTAACACGTTTATATTATTATATACAACACATATCAGTACGTAACTAAAAATATATCATTTTTACATTCTAATTCTTTTAAAATTTAATACGCATATATTATATATAATATATACTAATATATAACTAGACATATATCACTTTTATACTCATATTCCTTTGAAATTTATTAAGTAGATATAATTATATATAACATATACCGACATATAACTAAATATATTATAGTTTTATAGTTTTATTCTTTTAAAATTTAACATATATATGTTATTATATGTATCATGTATTGAAATATAACTAAATGTATAATAGTTTTATACTCTTATTCTTTTAAAATTTAACATGTATATGTTATTATATATAATATATATTGAAATATAACTTTTATATACTTATTATTTTAAATTTTAATAAGTATATTTTGTTATATATAGCATATACCGACATGTAACTAAATATATAATAATTTAATATTTTTGTTCTTTTGAAATTTAACTCGTATATGTTGTTATATGTATCATATATCCATATATAACTAAATATTTATCACTTTTATATCATTATTCTTTTAAAATTTAACGCGTATATATTATTATATGTACCATATATTCATACATAACTAAATATATATACCACTTTTATACTATTATTTTTTAAAAATGTTATCATACATAACATATACCGACATATATAACTAAGAATATATCACTTTTATACTATTTTTTAAAAAAACTTTTAACACACACATATATAGTTATATGTAATATATACCAACATATAATAATACATAATAGTTTTATACTCTTATTCTTTTAAAATTTATCATGTATACATTATTATATGTAATATATACTGACATATAACTAAATATATATATATATATATTCTTTTTCTTTTAAAATTTAACACGCATATGCTATTATATGTAACATACATCAACATATACCGATATATACTCACATATACAAATATATACCTATATATTATTATTCTTTAGTTAAAGTATACATAACATATACCAACGTATACCCATATATATTGTTATTCTTTAGTTAAAGTACATATAATATATATCAACATATACAGATGTATACTCATATATATTGTTATTTTTAGTTAAAGTATGTAATATATATCAACATATATTATTATTCTTTAGTTTAAGTATATATAACATGTATTAATATATACTAATATACACCGACATGCACTTACATATACATCACTCTCTTATGCCACATGGCAAAGCATGTGTCACCATTGTGTACCAACTACCAACATATAACTAATATATAATAATTTTATAGTCTTATTCTTTTAAAATTTAACACGTACACATTGTTATATGCAATATATATCGATATATAACCAAATATATATCACTTTTATACTCTTATTCTTTTAAAATTTAACATGTATATGGTATTATATGTAACATATATCAACATACCCACATATAGCGACATATACCCCTATATACCTACATATATTATTATTCTTTAATTAAAAAATATGTAACATATACCGATGTATAGCCATCTAAGTATATATAATATATATAAACATATACCGATATATATCGATATATATTGTTATTCTTTAGTTAAATTATATATAACATATACTGATATATATCAATATATATCATCATGTACCTATATATACGTCACTCTCTTAAGCCACATGGCAAAATTTGTGTCACCATTGTGTGCCAACTTCAAGAAATTATACAATACAATTGTGATTTCTGACTAAGCATCCTAATTGAAATGATACGCTAATTGATTGATTTTCTAAGGATTAATTACAAAAATAACTTAAAAAATTATTTTCAAAAATACTGCAAAAAAATGCTATAAAAAATACTTTTTAAGGTAATCACATGGACTTCAAAAGCATGGAGCCAAATAATTACAAAAATATCATTTTCAGTGAAAATATATACACCATATACCACTATATATATCCACATATATAGTACAAAATATGGAGTCTATATTTATAAAAATATTATTTTTTAGTAAAAGTATATATGTAATATATACTGATATATACTTATATATACCCACATATATTATCATATACTTACATATACCCATATATACAATTATTTTTTAGTTAAGTATATGTAACATATATCGATATATATTTACATATGCTCATATATATACACATATTGTTGGTTTTAGTTAAAATATATATAACATATACCTAAATATACTAACATATATACACATATCACTATAAGAAATTATACATTTTATGATAAAATTTCTAGTTATGCACAAAAAATTATCATAAAATATTGATTAATTATTACAAGATTGTAATATCGTCACCAATAAATTTATTTTTTGACAATATTTTTTTTGTCACTTTTAACAAAATTTTTTGTCGCCAAATCATACATTTGATGACAATAAAAAAATTGTAATAATTACATATGAAGGTAAAACTTCCCACCAAAAATTTGGAGGGAGATATTTTTGTGATGATATAATATTTGTTAGTGATAATTTTGATGTCACATAATTAAAATTTATAGTGACAATATCATCTATCATCTCTATTTTATTAATTAGAAAAGTGACAATTTATTTTTGTCACTTATCATCATATATTGTAACGATACAAAAAGTTATCATAATTACATTTAGAGACAAAAAAAATTTTCTAATAATATATTGGTAGAAAATATTTAAATGACGATACAATATTTATTAGTGACAATTTGTGATGTAATGAAAATAATTTACATTGATAATATCATTTACTGTCACTTACTCATTGATTATAAAAGTCACTATAATTTTGTTGCTAATAATAAGATATCATGATGATATATAAGTTTATCATAATTACATTTAAAGATAAAAAATTTCTTTTGGTGAAAAATATTTAAATGAGGATATGATATTCATTAGCTATGACCTATGATGTCACAAAATTGCAATTTATGTTGACAATATTATTCAATGTCACTAATTAATTGATTAGAAAAGAGACAATTTCATTTTATCACTAATAATCATATATTGTGATGATACATAAATTCATCATAATTTTATTTTGAGATAAAAATATATCTTTCAAAAATATATTGGTAAAAAATATTTAAATAATGATATAGTATTTATTGGAGATGATTTTTGATGTCATTAAATTACAATTTATAATAATAATATCATTTATCGTCATTAATTTATTGATTATAAAAATAATAATATTTTTTGTCACTAATAATCATATATTATGATGATACATAAGTTCGTCACAGTTATATTTGGAGACAAAAAAATTATTTAAAAATATTTTGATTGAAAATATTTAAATGGCGATATAATATTCATTAGTTACGATTTTTTTTATATAGTATAATTGTAATTTGTGGTGGCAATATCTTTTGTTATTTTCATTAATTAGAAAAGTGACAATATTACTTTGTTGCTAATAATCATACATCGTGATAATATATAAAATCATCATAATTACATTTTAAAGGAAAAAAATTTCTTTAAAAAATATATTAGTGAGAAATATTTAAATAGTGATATAATATTCATTCACTATACTTTTAATGTCTTAAAATTACAATTTGTAATGATAATATTATTTACTGTTACGAATTTATTAATTAGAAAAGTGACAATATCGTTTTGTTACTAATAATCATATATCGTGATGATACTTATATATGTCACACTTTCATTTAGAGGTAATTTTTTTGTAAAAAAAATATTGGTGCGAAATATTTAAATAATAATATAATATTCATTAATTACTGTGATTGAATTATAATTTATAGTGATAATATTATTTACCGTCACTAATTTATTTATTAGAAAACTAACGTTTTATCACTAATAATCATATATTACGATAACACATAAATTCATTACAAATTGCATTTTAAGGTAAAACTAGTTGTTTACATTACAATATAATATTTAATTTTTTTACATATTTATTTATATGAGAACTATAATATTTGAATATTTTCTATATTTCTTTATTAAATTGTTTTGAATTAATCATGAAATTTTTAAAAATTATATAAATATTGAATTTGTAATTTGTTTAATTAAATTATATGCTACTTATCGTAAATAATTTTTAGTACGTATGGTCATGTTTTCAAATTACATTTCTCAATCATTAAATGACTAATGTAGTATATAAGTAACGATAAATATTTTACTAAATTAGTAATTTATAATAAAATATGGAATTATTAATTGATAATTGATGTCCACGATGTAAGCTTGCATTATAAAGTTTGTAGATTGTTTGGAGTGACAAAAATTTAAATTTGAATTTTTAAGATAATACATAATTGACTATAACTTTTCATGATTAATTATGAGACTTAATTTTGCATTTATAAAAATACTAACTTTTTTTCTATAATTTTCCATTTTACCTTATCTCTAGTTGTTTTAACTTCCAAATCTACTCATTTATGTAAAAAAAAAAATTTAATTTTTATGTTCCAATTAATAGTTAATGTTTTTCAAAGCTATTACAAATATTAACTCATAAAATTTTTCTTCAATCAAAGTGTGAAAATTATTTCTTTTGAAAATATAATTTATTAGAAAATTTAACAAGATATTATTGTTAAATGTATAAATAAGATAGTTATTTTTAATATAATTTCTCAATAATTTTAATTTTTCTTTTGTCTAAAAGTTATATATATATATATATATGAAAAATTTTGGGTTTAATAAAAATGAGAGCTATAACAAAAAAAAAAAAAAACTTAAAAAAATCAAGCATAAATGAAAAATTAAAAACGGCAATTTTTTAATTTTTTTAATTCTCATTTGTCTCCAAACTGAACTCAGATCTAACCTAAACGGCAAACGTTCTTTCTGAATCTAGCAGTCGCCTCCTATCATCTTCATTGCTAACCCATCCTAAAAATCAAGATAATAGTCCAATTAGATTAACGTCCAATTCAGCTTGTTGGACCCCCAAGCCGGCACCATCCACTCCACATAGTATGATATTGTTCGCTTTGGGCCAAGCCTGCACCATTTTATTCTTGGGTTACTCCCTAAAAGGCCTCATATTATGGAGTGGGTATGGATGCTTATATACTACTCAATTATCTCTTGGTTTTTCCAATGTGGGACTTTGGATTGACACCCCAACAATCCTCCCCTCAAGCCAAGGACCATACATCATGGACAACACATCACATGGCCTCCCCTTGAGCGATAATCCATACACCAATCCGTCTTAATCATCTTGTACCGCCGTTATTCACCCACGGGACACGCCGCCTGACCACCACAATATTAGGAAGACTTTCGATACAAGGCACACCAAAGACGGATCACCTATGGGCTCCATTACCGGGCTCTGATACCAATTGTTGGAAATTCAGAGTTCCTTAGAACAAAAAAAAAAAACTGCTAGCAAATAAAAAAAAAGTGTAATAGTGGAACAAAGACAATTAGAGGAAAAAGAGCTTTTTATTGTATTCACTCGATAAAAAACCTCTAAAAACACAAATCCTTATATAATAAAATCTGTTGCAATGTTTCTGCCCACTAATGGCATTATTCCCTATTAAACAGCCACTAACAGTTTGACTGAAACAAATATGCAGTAAAGATAGGAAAGAATAAAACAACAAATTTGACTCCAACATTCACCCCCTCAAACTTGTTTAAGACCAATCTTCTCTCTAAGTTCAAGGAACCTCTGTCGTGCTAGAGGCTTTGTCAACAGATCCGCAAGTCGCAACTCAGTTTTGGTGTACTCCAGTTTAACACTTCCATTTTGAACACAATCTCTGATGAAATGGAACTTTGTGTCTATATGTTTACTCCTTTCATGATGAACTGGGTTCTTGGCTAAAGATATTGCAGATTTATTATCTACCTTCAGAACTGGTTTAATAAGACTATCTCCTCTCATGCTTTCCAACAATTTTGCAAGCCAAATTCCTTGACAAGCTCCACCAGTAGCTGCAATATATTCTGCTTCACATGACGACAACGCAACGACTCTTTGTTTCTGCGACACCCAAGTAATTGGACTTTCACCAAGAAAATATATTATCCCAGATGTGCTTTTTCGATCGTCGGTGTCTCCAGCTAGATCGCTGTCACTATAGCCAACCAAATCTTCACAACTCTGATCTTTCTTGAACACTATCCCCAACCCAATAGTGCCCTTCACATACCTGAGAATTTGTTTAACAGCTTCCATATGTGAAACTGCTGGCGCTTCCATATAACGACTGACCACACCCACTGAATATGCTAAATCTGGGCGGGTATTGACCAAATATCTCAGACTCCCAATGATACTCCTATACTCCGTTGCATCTACAAGTGGTTCACCATCTTGCTTGCATAATTTCTTCCTTGGATCCATAGGAATGTGACAGCTGTTACAACTTGACATCCTTGTTTTCTCCAAAATTTTACAAGCATAATTAGTTTGACACAAAGTAATGGCATCCAAATTATGCTTTACCTCAATTCCCAGATAATAAGCCAACAATCCCAAATCACTCATTTCAAAATTTTTCATCATCTCCTGTTTGAATTTCTCAATAAGCTTTCCACTTGACCTAGTAAGAATGAGATCATCAACATATATTCCTACTACTGTTATGTCAACTGCTTCTTTCTTCATATAAACAGCATGCTCAAATGGACATTTATTGAAATTGAGTGATTTTAGACAACGATCTAGCTTAGCATTCCATGCCCGAGGGGCCTGCTTTAAACCGTATAAGGTTTTATGCAGCTTTAACACCTTCTGTGGGTTTTCTTTATCAACAAAACCATCTGGTTGCTTCACATAAACCTCCTCTTCTTGTTCCCCATTAAGGAACGCTGTCTTGATGTCCAAATGATGGACTTTCCACTGCTTTTGTGCTGCAAATGCGAGTATGGCTCTTACTGTTTTCCATCCTTGCTATAGGAGCGAAAACCTCCTTGTAATCCACACCATATTTCTGTATGTAGCCTTTTTCCACCAAACGAGCTTTATGCTTGATTATTTTCCCACTTGGATCTTTCTTTAGCTTGAAGACCCATTTAAGTCCCACTGCTTGTTGACCCTTTGGTAAATCAGAAAATTCCCAAGTTCCATTCTTTTTAATTGAGTCAATTTCTGATTCCATTGCAAGTCTCCAGTTTTCATCTCCTACCGCTTCTTCATACCGAGATGGTTCTTCCATTGACAAGAAACACAGCCCAGCTTCTTCATCAACTTCTCGAGTTTCATTGTAAATTTCTTGCAATGATCTGAATTTTTTCGATGGAGTTGAACTTGTGCTTGAACCTGTAGTGTTCGAAGAAGATGATTGAATTAGAGGGTAATTAGTTTCTGAATTTGATATACCTGAAGAAGAAGATGGTGTTGATGGAGTGGAATACACATCCACTGCTTCGGGTATACCATCACCAACCAATTCTTTCATTTGTACTGTAAATGTTTCAGTACAATCAGAGTCCTCCTTTTCCTTACTATTCTGCCATGGCCAGCTTGCTTCTTCTTCGAAAACAACATCTCTGCTTATAAGAACTTTCCCTTTGTTAGGATCTAACACCCTATAAGCCTTCGAACCCTCTTCATAACCAAGCAAAACTCCTTTTAAGCTTCGATCTTCAAGTTTAGTTTGATGAGATGACATAACCTTGATATGGACAAGACAACCAAATACACGCAGATGTTGTATATTTGGTATCTTATCATACCAAGCTTGGTAGGGTGTCATTCCTTCAAGACTCTTGGTTGGGCACCTGTTCAATAAAAACACAAAAGTTTTAACTGCCTCACCCCACAAAAGTGCTGGCACATTTTTGCTTTTCATGATGCTTCGTGTCATCTCCATAACAGTTTGATTTCTCCTTTCTACGACTCCGTTCTGTTGTGGGGAATATGGCGCTGTCAATTGCCGTTTGATTCCTTCTTCATCACAGAATTTTTTGAATTCGGTTGAGAGAAATTCTCCCCCCTGATCTGATCTGAAACACTTCAATTTCTTCTCTGTTTCAGTTTCAGCCATCTTCTTAAAAATCTTGAAAGCTTCGAAAACCTCATTGTTTCCTTTCAACAAAAAAATCCACATGAATCGTGAGAAATCATCAACTAGAAGCAGAAAGAATTTGTTACCTCCCGGGGTTGTTGGTGTAATTGGCCCGCAGAGATCTCCATACACCAATTCAAGTTTTTCTTTCGCTCTATACGCTGCTACATGTGGAAAGGCTTTTCGATGATGTTTCCCCACAGTACAACCATCACAGATTTGATTCGGCAGCTCGATATCTGGCAAGCCTTTCACCATTTTTCCTTTGGATAGCCTTCTCAACGACTGGAAATTTAAGTGACCATATCTTGCGTGCCACAACCAGCTCGGTTCTGATATGCTTGTCATCAAGCATATTTTTTCGGCAATCTGTAAGTCAGCAATGAATAATCTGTTTTGTTTCCTTCCCACTTTAATTATAAGTCTATTGGAGTTGTTATAGACTCTCAAGACTCCTCCTTCAATAAGAATTCTGCCACCACTTTCATCAATTTGGCCAAGACTTATAATATTACTTTTTAATTTGGGAATATAATACACATTGGTTAGGGTCAGATGTTCACCATTCTTGCATTGAAACATTACTGACCCAAAACCTTGTATATTAATTACAGATCCATCACCAAATTTAACCTTGCCACACACAGATTTATCAATTTTAACAAAATAATTTTTATCACCTGTCATATGATTGGATGCTCCTGTGTCAAGATACCAACCTGAACCTTTCATCAAACTCCCATCCGTGGCAGCAACATACACTTCTCCTTGAACTCCATTCAATTCGACAGCTTCAATCATCAAGGAAGATTCTTCAAAATAAATCTGATCTGAATTCTGACTATTTAGTTCAACGGTTTCAACCATCAACAGAGACTGTTCTTCATCATCTCTCTCGGTCAGATTTGCTTGCTACTCCTTCTCCTTCGACGAGCATTCTGATGCGAAGTGTCCCATCCTTTCGCATCCATAACATTTGATTTTTGTTTTATCAAATTTCTTCCTTTGTTGCTGCAATTCTTCCTCCTTTCGTTGATGGCTGCCATTGTTTCTACCTCTACCACGTCCTCTTCCACGTCCGCCTCTAGAACTGGTGATCTCTTTTGATTTCCCTTTGTCCTTCTTGGCATCCTCCTTCGCCTTCCACTGTGCTCTAATGAGAAGAACCGTCTCATCAGATCTGCCACCACAGCTCAGCAGTCTCTCTTCGTGAGCTTTGAGTGAACCTATTACCTCCTCAACAGATTTGGTAGATAGGTCACTAAATTCTTCAATGGTGGACACGATCTGAAGGAACTTTGATGAAACTGATCGTAACATCTTCTTGACCACCTTCTCTTCTTCTACAGTGTTTCCGAGACTCCTTAATTTGTTGACGATTATTGTGAGCTTACTTGAAAAATCGTCAACATTGTCGGACTCGCTCATCTTCAAAGTTTCGAACTCCCTCCACAAGGTCTGAGTTCGAACCTCTTTCACCTTGTCAGCCCCTTGGTTCATGGTTTTCAGCATGTTCCATGCCTCCTTCGCAGTTTTCTTCACGCCCAATTGAAGCAAGGTATCTTCTCCTATACCTTGGTAAATGGCTACTAGTGCCATTTTATCTCTCCGTTTATCAACTGGACCTGGTGACTCTACTGCGTCCCACACACCTTGAGCCATTATAAAGACTTCCATCTTTATAGCCCACGCTGCATAGTTGCTCTTCGTCAGCATGGGATACTTCAAGGTTACTGAACCTTCTTTTTCTGGGAACAAGGCTGCTTCACCTGTAGAAGAATTCCCTTCATTAGAGGCTTCTTCACTCTCTTTTTGCTCTCTTTCTCTCAATCTAGCTTGTTCTATCTCTAAATGAGACATCGTGTAGGCCTTGATCTTAAGACTCTGATACCAATTGTTGGACCCCCAAGCCGGCACCATCCACTCCACATAGTATGATATTGTTCGCTTTGGGCCAAGCCCGCACGATTTTATTCTTGGGTTACTCCCCAAAAGGCCTCATACTATGGAGTGGGTATGGATGCTTATATACTACTCAATTGTCTCTTGGTTTTTCCAATGTGGGACTTTGGATTGACACCCCAACACAGCTCTTCATTTACTAATAGACAATTTTCTCAATCTAAGATTTATAGATTTGATCAGGAAAATCAACTATTAATTGTTTGTTTGTTTTTTTCATTGGGCGGTGGTGCTACTAGTGGCGATACCTTGTCTTCCTCCAATCTATCGTCATGGTGGTAGTTGTGGTGACTAAATGGAAAGGCTCCAACGACTAGTAATTCCCCTCCCTGAGAGATCTAAGTTTTATTTATATTTTTTCCTTCATAAATCGATAGATTGGTTTTATGTTTCAAATAAATAGTTAGTTGTAATTTGTTGTATGTATAATTATATTGATCCATTATTTTATATATAATTTGTGAGTTTTGTTTTTCAATTTCTTGATATCAAAGGAAAAACAGAGCAAAAGGCAACCACATGAATCGAAAAATTTGGTCCACGAACTCATATAACTCCTCATATTTTGAATAATCTGTGATTGGTTAGTTCGTGTTGTTTAGTGTTCCAAATCCATGGATTAAAGCTGGTGTTTGTAGGAAGGATTAATGATTAGTAATTGAACTTAGTGCTTATGAGAATATCCTCTTTGGAAGAATAGAAGGCCATTATAATTACAATTTATTAATATGTTTGTTTTGTCTATTTTTGGCATTGATTCAATGACTTTTTATATTTTTATGCAGTGGGTTTTTAAAATTATAATTTCACTTCCACTAACTGCAAGCATAATTATTATTGGCTTGGGAAATTTATATTATTTTATGTTTAATTAATCATTAACCATTCAATCTTCTACAAAAGAATACTTCTATTACTTGTATCTATAGTGAATTTTACCGTATAGTTCCAATAATATGTGTCCCATATTAACATTCAAAGCTCTTCTAGATGTTTCCTTATGGTTAGTTTTAGATAATCCACCAAACATTTCTATGTAATCTACGTATCTTTTTTTTTTAAAAATAATTGATATAATCATATTTACTCTATACTTTTTTTTTTCAAAAGTAGTTTTTTTGTTCAATTTTTGGTTGTGCTTTTCATGTGCTTTTATATTTTTTTAATTAGTGTATAAATGTATTTCAGGTAAGTTTTAAACTTTTTATATATTTTTTTGTTGCTATTTTAAATTCAACTGTATAAATATTGCTAATTCTTTACTATTTTACTTTGAGAAAGGTTTTATAGATTTTAATACAAGGTTACAATGATAATTGGTGTTCTGGAATTGCAGGAACTGCTGCATTGGGAGAAATGTGGAAATTCATTTTGTATAAGAAAGGCAACTGGTTTGCAATATCTTCCAATGCACTGTTTATCTTTTTATCCTCATTTTGCTCCAGTATTCTATTTTATATGCACAAATTCTCTTGTTTTTTTGTTTCTTGGAGTAGTTGGCTTATGTTGAGCCACTCTTCGGTCTCCATTTTGGGTTTTACTCAAGTCTTTTAGATTATACTTCTTGCTCTCAATGTACCGGGTTCCTTTTTGTAATTCTCCCGCATTGGCAATAAAATTCTTTATTTATTGAGATAAAAAAGAACCTATTTTCTGTTGTTGTGCATTTTAACAAAGTTTGTAATTACTTGTCATTTTGTAACAGAGGTTATTACAGGTTATACATTGTTATTAGATTTTTGACGTCCAGATTTAGTCTTAATTTAATGACTACATGCAATATTCATGAAAAATATTATAATATAATAATGACAATATATTATCATATATCATGACATATGTTGTCACCAAATAAAAATTTAATATTGATGCAAATGATTATTGACATATTTAAGCTTATTTTTAATTATGACATACAATATTCAATGACAAATTATTCTATAATTAAGATAATAATTTCGTCATTATATATCATGATATAAATGTCGCCGTCACCAAATAAAAATTTATTATTAACGAAAATTATATTATCATATTTAATTTCACTTTTAATGATGACATATAATATTACATGATAAATTTTACAATATAATCATGACAATAGTTTCATCACTGTATACTATTATATATTATGACACAATTATTATCATAATCAAACAAAAATTTATTACCGACGCAAATAATATTATTATTTTTAGTCTCACAGTTAATGAAGATATATAATATTAAATGATAAATTAATAATGTAAAATATGACGATATTAGCGTCACTAAAAGTAATTTATGACAATAACGTAATTTTATCATAAAAACTTGAAGTTATGGTGACGAAAACAAAATTCGTCACTTATACAAAATATTATGATGTTACAATGACAATCTTCATAGTGCTAAATTTTTGTAACAAAAAATAATTTGTGACGAAAATATAAGTTTAGTTACTATTTTAAATATCACTATTTATCAATTTTCTTATAGTATTTTTTTATAATGTGCAATTAATACTAATGAACCATATATTAGAAATTAATTAATTAAAGTGGACTAGCGAAGTGATAAAATTATATCAGAGATTGATCACGATATCATAAAATTGGATAAGAATATGTTAAAATTGATGAAAAGCTAAAAAATTAAAAAAAAATCAATATAAAAATAATATATCATGCTATAATCAATTGAGATAGAAAAAAACATATGGCAAATTGAAATTCAATTTTATCACATAAAAATATTTATTTTATGGTAGGTGATGGCGTTGTTGTTAAGGGTCAAGCTTATGGAACCCAAAGTATTCGAGTAGATGGAAATGGTGCTCTTATTGTTTAAAGAACAATTAATATATACATACAAATTAATTTTAACCTCGGTTTTTTATTTTATTAGCTTAATATATAAATTAATGATTTTGTTTAGAATTTATTATTAATTGATTGTCCTCTTAACATTTTCTTTCTCTGTTTTCCCCAGTTTATATGAAGTTGATGAAATTTCATTTCTCATTTTTAGGTAATCAATTCAGTAACACAGCATCCGATTTGCTAATACATTTATAAAGATGTGCCGGAATTTCTCCATTATTGCAGCTTTTAGAAATTGGTTGCAATTGACCTGCAATAAAAAAAAGACAAGTTTTATTAATTTTCTTCAATTATGTATATAATACTCGGATAACATTTGATAAAAAAGTATCAATAACTTCAAATTACCAAAAGGAATGATCATATTACCTCATAAATTACACAAAAGTTGCTAAAAATAAAGAAATCAAGATTGTTGAGGTTAAAAAATAAAATTTTAAATAAAGAAATTAAATTTTAAGATTGTCTTTTTATAAACCCAATTAGCAACATAAAAAAAATGAAGGAAAAAGTGGCTGCAATGGAGGAGTAGAAGAAGCAACCTGAAAAATGAGTAGAAAGGAAGAGAAAGTGAAAGAAGAAAATAAGAAAGGAAGTGCAGTATTTTTTTAAAAACAAAACATAAAAAAAGATAAAAATTGAAAACTAAAAGGTTAAAAGTGAAGAAAAATTAAGAGTAGTAAAATTGAAAATGAAACTTAAAATGTAGCATATGGTATAATTTCCTCAAAAAAGAAAGAAGAAAAAGGGAATATTAATTGAGTGGTATAAAGGACAAAATGGCTCAAGCCATTTTGTCAAGAAGCCCATCAATTTTCAGAAGGCCCAACACTCTAATGATCAAGAAGCCTAAGAAGAAAATTGTCTATGAAGTCCAAAAATCCAACATGATCACTAAAAACAGATGCCATTACGTATAAAAGTTTAGTGGGCAGTCTTCTTTATTTGACTGCAACCAAGCCTGACTTAATGCTCTCAACTAGTCTCTTATCAAGGTATATTCAATCTCCAAGTCAAAAGCATTATGATGCAACTAAAAGAGTTCTTAGATATTTGAAGAGAAGTGTTGATTTTGGAATCATGTACAAAAGTGTTGAAAAATCTGCTCTTTCAGGGTTCTCTGATAGTGATTGCTTTGGGTGCTTAGATGACTTCAAAATCACTTCAAGTTATGCATTTTCTCTTAGTTTTGGTGTTTTTTTTCATGAAATTCAAGAAAGTAAGAAATTGTTGCTTAATCCACAGTAGAGGCTAAAAATGTTGCAATAGCCTTTGCTGCAAATCAAGAAATTTGGCTAAGGAAAATGATGACAAATTTGAGGTCAGAATTGAAGGAACCAACTGTGATCTTTGTCAATAACAAATCTTCTATTTCAATGACTGAAAAAATCCAACATGGGAAAACCGAACATATAAGTATAAAATTTCATGAACTGAGAGAAGCCGAGAATAATGGTGATATTAAGTTAATTCATTGTTCATATGGTGAGCAACAAACATATATATTTACTAAAGCTTTACAAAAAGCTAAGTTTGAGTTTTTGAGATCAATGTTAGGTGTTTCCAAAAAGAATCTCCAGGAGGAGTGTTGACCAATTGAGATATATTTTGTAGATATTACAGCTGGCTGTATTTTGAAATTATCTATTTTTGTATTTTAAATAGATTAGCTAAGAAATTTAGCCATAATTTTTGGTTTATGTGATCTAGATTTTGTGGAAGTTTAAGTTACTTTAGTTGGTATTAGGTGTCTAACAATAACCAGCTCTTGTATTGAAATTTATCAACTATGTATTTTGTCTATATCTATCAAAGAAAAACCAGCATATAATATGATCTCTGTTGTGCTCTATTTGTCATTTCTTTTCCCTCTTTCACATTATTTTTGCTTGTTGTAAAACAAACAATTTTTTTTCTTTTTTATTATCATTAACAAACTTGAATAAAATTGTATTAGTAGAAGGTGTACTAGAGGAAGTTGTTCACGTTGCTAGATGGAAGGACTGAAATTGGGATTTTGAGCTAATATTGTATCTTAGTGTGAGCAGAGATTTTTGCTCCTACTCTTGATGTAATGGTTCTTGTAACTTTGGCATTGTTAGGCTCTGGGCCTTAGAGAATACATGCCTAAACCCAGAGAATAGGAGTCACCACCCAGACTGACTTAGAAGATAGAAAAGAGTGGATGACTTGATTCCTAAGGAATCTCCAGACTCCTACTGGATTCAGAAAGTTGGATATGCATGGAAAAGTTAAAAAATATCCCAACAGTCCCATAACGCCATATTCATTAGAATTGGTCTGCTTTTTATGTCTAAATATTATTGAATTCTTAAATTATTATAACATTATCTATATTACATGAAATAAAATATAAAATAGATTCATCCATAAATAAAAAAATAGTACATCACAAAAACGAAATGGATACTCATCATTAGATGGAAACATATCCTTACTATCCTCAAATTCAAAAGAAATAATTAAACAAAGTTAAATAAATGAAAAAAAATACACCCACATAATATGGAAACATATCTTTTACAATCCCCTTAAAAATACATAAAAATTCAAGAAAAAGAATAAAGCAAAAAAAAAAATAACACAAACATATATAAAAATAATTAAATAATTAAAAAGAAAAAAATAAACAGATCTTAATATTAACCTGTTAACGAAATATGGGATGCAACATATATGGTGGTCCTGCTAGTTAAACACATTCAAGAGTCAAGGGGGTAGCATCCCTTGCAGAGGATCGGGGGTAGTACTCTCAAAAGTTAAATGATTTATAAGATTGGGTTTGAGTATGCAATTAGGGTTATAATCCTAAACTAGGGTTTAATATGTAAAATTAGGGTTTTAATCCAAAATTAACATGCAAAATTAGGATTTGAATCCTAAAACTAAGGTTTAACATGCAATATTAAAGTTTTGGATTCCATATAATCAAGAAAAATGAACTTTGTAAAATTATAGAACAAATAAAGATTCTGACTAATTAAATTGAACGAAGAAAAGCATAGAAAATCATACTGAGTTGTTGGCTCCACCAAAATGATTTTATATTAAACTAAGCCTTGCTAGTGTTTGGATTAATCCAATTGGTTTGGGTCAACCAGGGTTTTTGGTTGAATAATTAATAATTATAATTTGCTTATGGGTTTAAGGTTTTTCTTTATTTTGATTTCTGGATTGCTATTTCAATGGTTCACTCTGGCTTAGTTATAGCTATTGATTCCTAAAGATATATCTCTACCTCTTAAAGGTGGCTTCAAATTCTTTAAAGTAGTTCCTGTGATTAGTGAAGGTGGCCTCCCTTTTTTTGCTATTGTTAGTTGGCTATTTATAAGCAGCATACTAGGGCAACTGGTGCTGGATAGTTTTAATCAACTAAGGAAAGTCTAAGCCATTCGAGTCCTATTAGAACTAACATTCTTTGAAATAGGGCTAGCCATGAGGCTCATGTCAAATTGGCACAAGCCAATTATGCCAATTTGACATGAGGCTTTGTTCAAGTCAAATTGGCTTACCATTTTATGCCGACCCAATTGTTTTAGATTTTGTATCGAACCATAGTTGGGCCTTTTAATTAGATTGAAATTTAATTGGGCCCATTCTAATTAGAACTAGGTTTGATTGGGAGCCTTTAAATTGAAACCAATTTTAATTTGACTCTTTTAATTAGAGCCAAATTTAACCTCGATCAAAATTAAGGGTCTATACTTAGCTTAGCCTGCATGGCAACAACAAAAGGAAATGAGAGTATTAAAAGGCCAAGACATTTCAATATTTAAACTAGTGTGTTTGTATGTGCGAAGTTAAAAATTTTAGGAAAGAATCGATTTAGAAATCGCTATTTCCCTAAGTGAGATGGAGAATTTTTGGGCATTTATAATGATCTCCTCTTATTTAAGTTACATAGTTATGACTGTTGGTCTATTGCTGGATCTTTTACTCCTACAAGAAGATTGAGAAAAGAAGACAATTTATCTTCTTTTTTATTCCTCTTTATTATTAATATGTACCTTTTATGTGATGTTGGATCAAGCCTTGTTGAATGGCATTATTAGAGTTATCCAGATAGCTAGAAATGCTCCTGTAGACCCTTAGTTTTAACTCTAAGTTCGTTTGGTCTTGATTAAAGATGGCCTAAGTACTTATTGATCCATTTTTAATGGCTTAAATTTATTTTAATCTTTTATCTTGATTGGACCAATTTTTATAAAGGCCCAAATGAGTCCGTTTTAGTTCAAAATAGAATTTTTAAACCTAAAAATAGTTTGAAAGTCGCTTTGGTTTGATAATGGGTCGTGCATGTCAAATTGGGCCTGTCCAGTTCGATGTGGGCATCCATGTCAAACTGGGACTCTCCAGTTTGATATGGACCCCCAGTTCGATATGGATGTGTCCATATCGAACTGGGGCATGCCCAATTTAATATGGGCATGTCCATATCAAACTGGGCACACCCCAATTCCATATGGACATGTCCATATCGAACTGGGGCATTCCCAGTTTAATATGGACACCTATATCGAACTAGGAAAGCCCCAGTTCGATATGGACACTAGTCCATGTCGACTTAAGGTGTTTTTGGTTCAATATGGTCAAGTTTAGCCTCTAATTTAGTTGATTTTAGTTCGACATGATCACGGTTTATCTGTAATTCAAATTGTTGTAATTCAATATACCTCAGAACACCGTGCTTAATCAAGAAACGAAGATTGGTTTATGAAGTTTAACCTAATTGTTCCTTATAAATATAGGTTTTAAGAACCATCAGAAGGGATGAAGCAACAAATAGCATCTATCAATAACAGGCAACAACAAGCAGCAAGAATCAAACATTAAGACTTAAAACTCTAGCAACCGAGTAAGCAGAGACACAAAACTTCAAACCATCAAACCAAGAAGGTAGGGAATGACTGTCTTCACCTCGTCCAACCAAGATTCTGCAACTGGTGCAAGTACACAGCTTAATCAACATGAAATATCAATGGAACCAATGAACGGACGTTTGGAATCCCTTATTTGGTTTGTTTTAAATTTACAGTAGTTCATATTGTTTAATTTATTGAGTTATTTTTAGTTTATCTTTGTGTTTTATCATAAGATCTTCTGTAGACTATTTGAGCATTGTTCATATCCACCAAATTGATTTTGAATGTCCAGTAGATTACATTATACATGGTAGCTTGTTTAAAATTTAGTAGAAAACCTTAGTTTAATATTATAGAAGTTTGTCCAACAAAATTATCATTAAAGCCTTACATATCACTATAGCAGTAGTAATTAATCTCACAACTTGAATTGAATATTCCAGTGGTCTGAAATTTGCAAATATATTCACAGTAACTATTTTTCTAAAACCAAAACAGTAACTGTGTTTTCTAATAAACCAGAAATTTTAAATTCTATTTTTTAAAAATAAAAAATTCTAATTTATATGTAAAACCCTAGTTTAGGAAAAATCATAATTTGTATAAATATAAAACCTTAGTTTGCATAGAAACCCTAATTTTCCAATAATACTTATTTTGAAAATCGTTTGTCAGCGCCCCTGATCCCCCGTAAGGGGCGCTACCCCCTTGACCCCCATCAGCGGGATCTCCGTATGGGTTCATCGATGGGGTCAATATCTATTTTTTGATTATAAATCTTTGTGATTAACTTTAATTTCCTTTATTTAAAACCTTATTTTTGATTATTTGATTTGTTATATGATGGATGTTTTATTTCAATTGTCATGCTTGAATGATTTAATTTATTTAATTGTTTATTTGAATTATAAGAGGCATGTTTTCACTTTGTGAGTGCCTGAATGTCTATTATTGTAACTTAATTTATCTTTTGATAATTTTAAAACTATTTTAAGGGACATATTTTCATCAATTGGTGGGTGTCCCATTTTATTTTACTTTATTTATCTTGTTTTCTTCTTTTGGACATTGGATATTTGTAAAGACATATTTTTATCTTTGAATGGATGCCTATTTTATTTGTTTTATTATAAAGTGATGGATTTTATTTCTTCCAATTTCCATATGTAGTATGGATAATATCATAATAATTAAGAATTTTATAATATTTAGACCTAAAAAGGAGGCCGGTTTTAATGAACCGGGCGTTATGGGGGTGCTAGGCCACTTCTCACTTTTTCCATGCATACCCAACTTTTCGAACCCAATAGGAGTTAAAAATTCCTTAGGAATCGAGTCATTCACCATTTTCTTTTTTTCCGGCCTGTCTGGATGGCGACTCCATTTTCTTCAGGTTTATGTACGTGTTCTCTAAGGCCGTGAGCCTAATAATACCGAAGTCGCAAGAACTATTTCACATAAGAGTAGGGTAAAAATTCACGCTCACAACTCCCAAATTGGCACATTTAGCATATGCAACTGATAATTTGTTCTGTGGAAAAACTAATATCTAATAGGTAAATGTTATTAAAAATATGGCTAGAAGTTCAAATAAGTCTCTAAAATATAACAATTGTCTTGACTCAGCCCTTATAATTTTGTTTGAGTCAAATATATTTTTTTTTAGTAAAAAATGGGCTATTTAGATCATGTCATTAGAGAAAAGTAAACTCACCAGTAAAATATTGAGATAGCTTTTTGGGATCTACTTTATTTATTTTATATTTAAAAATATGAAAAAATATATTTTTAAATAATTGAAAATATTAAAAAATATATTTTTTCAAAAAGATAAAACAAAAAATTAAATAATATAAAACTTGAATAAAAAATGAAAAGTAATATATATTAAAAATTTTTCAACGAAGAAAAAATTTATTTTTATTAAAACTAAAAGCATTTAAAAATCATAAAAATTATATTTTCATTTTGTGACTAAGGCTAAAAAAGCAATCATATTCTACTTATCAGCATTAACAAATTTTTTTAAAAAAAATCAAAATTTAATGACTACCAGATCATGAATTAAAATTATGAAAATCAATTTTTTATCATATAGAAATTAACATTTCTATAAAAATCATTATTTGTAATTTTGATTTTTCTAAAATAACATGTAGAGTATAAAATGATTTTTTTATATCTAAAAAATTTATTATGTCTAAAATATTTTGAAATATATATTTTCAATTATTTCATTATTTAAAATATATTTAATATTTTTTAATTATTTAAACATATAAAGTGAATAAATTGGTTCCTACAGTATCACCTCAGTATTTTAATGACAAATTAACTTCTTTTTTTTAGTGGTAAGAGTATAAATCGCCCTTTTAAAGACATTTTTTCAAAAAGAATTTTAAAGGCCGAGTCGAGATAATAATAATCTTTGGCCTTAAAAATATCATTCTTAATTATAGTCATGCCTCAACTGGACAACTATTGAATCTTAATACATCAAACATATTCTTTAGTAGGAATACCCCAACCCAAATTAGAAAGTCTATCTGTATTGAAAGTGATTGAAGGAATTGTCAAAGGATGAAAAATACTTAGGAGTACTTTCATATCGGGGCAAGTCCAACATTGATGCACTGGATTATTTAAAAGAAAAAATAATCTTTAAAACTCAATCTTGGAAGCCTATCAACTAGAGAGATTCTTATCAAGGCTGTTCTCACAACCATTCCCACTCACATCATGCCATGCATGCTTTCTCCATCTCAAAACCTTTTGTAGGAAACTTGATAATATTCTTTCTTTATTTTGGTGGAATCAATTCCACGAAGAGAAAAGTCTGGTTTGGGAAAAAAGAAAGTGAGGAACTTTAACAAACTCCAAGTTTAGAGGAGGGTTAGGGTTCAAAAAATTTGAAAGATTTAATATCTACTTGCTTGCAAAACAATGTTGGAAGTTAATTGTTCAATCCAATAATACATGGGGATCTCTCATGAAAGCTATATATTTTCCTAATTGCTCCCTTTTGAAAGCAAAAGTGGGTAGGGACCCATCATAGGGGTGGAGGAGTTTGATAAAGGTGAGAGATTTTATTGGTTAATGAGTAATTAAGGTGGCAGGATATAAATGGAAAACATAGAGATATTTGGAAAGACCTCTTGGTCCCTCTCTTTCGCAATTTCAAAATAAGTTCTGCAAACCTCCATGTCTTTCTTTATCTAAGGTCATCGATCTCATATTTGATAATGGCTATTGGAATGAAACTTTATTTTCTTCTATCTTTCCTAATGGGAAAATTGAAGCCATTAAAAAGATTCCTCCGGGACCTTGAATGTAGATGACAAACTCTTCTAGCATTATGACAAAAAAAAAAGCAATATATTTATGAAATCAGTGTATCTATTCTTACGTGATAATGAGTTCTCTGATTTTAATACAAGAAGCTCCCAACTAGATGATGGATTTTGGAAATCAATTTGGCATTTATAGGTACAACCTAAAATTAAATGTTTTGGAAATTATGTTCCAGTGCTCTCCTTGCAATGTTGAATTTAACTAAAAGAAATCTTTATAGTTTTGAGCTATGTCCTATTTGTCAATTAAAACCAAATTCAGTCACTCATATGTTATTAATGTAATCATGCAACAGCTACTTATTTATTTATTTTTGGTTATAAGATCAAATCCTTTGGCTTTTAACTTATCCTCTTTTACATATGGTGGTTTGGTCTCATCTTAATTTTAAAAAAAAGTAATCTATGTTGGCCAGAATCATTTGCTTATGTTGATACATCTGAAAAGTGAGGAATAAATTATGTTTTCAAGGTGTAGATCATCAACCTTACTGTATAATTAATGCACAAGGCTCAAAGATTATATAATTCATTTGTGGCAGCTCAAGAGGTAGAAGCTTCTCAATCTGCATATATTTCATCTTCACTAGAGTTATTGGTAAGATAAGAGCTTTGACTAAAATGGCATCTCCCACCTATAAATTGGATTAAAATCAATACTGATGCGACCTACGAATCCTCAAACCCTTTTACTAGAATTGCTATTATTTGCAGGAATCATGAAGACTACTGGATGGTGTGGCATGCTTGATAAATTCCTATTCAGTGCTTACAAAATGAAGCTCAGGCACTCTTCATAGCAGTTTAGAGAGCTATTCTTCTCAAATATGATTACTGTATCTTTGAGATAAACTAATTATAACTTGCTAATGTAGTGAATTATCCTTCTAAATTCCCTTAGGAGGTTGAGTCCATTATTTTGAATATTAATAAGATAGCATATGCTCTTAAGGGTTGTAGTTTTTGTTTTATTAGTAGATCTTGTGATGGGGTTGTAGATTGGGTAGCATTTGTAATCCATAATGCAAATTTAGAATTAATAGGGTGATTAATTCCCCTCAAGGACTTATCAACTTATTTTTGTATGATATTTATTCTTAATATATCTATTTTATTCACCGAGCAAACAAAAATTTATTATTAAAGCTGACAATTTTATTAGTTTTATATTTAATGAATAATTATCACGCCTGAAAAAACTTAATTTCTGCTTGTTTTATCTTTATATTGTTGTTATTGCTGCTGCTGTTGCTGTTGCTGTTGCCCTTCTTCTTCTTCTTCTTCTATTATTACATACAAATACTTTTTATACTTTTTTAGAAAAATATGATACTAAAAATTATATTTAGAAATATATAATTTTTATATAACAAATAAATTATAAGTTATAAAATATTTTGTAAACAATTTTTACACTATTTAACACTTTTAATTGCTAATGAAATTTAAATTTTTAGATATATTTATTAATTTATTTTTGCATAATATAAATAATTATTTTATTTACAAAATACAATGTCTCTTTAGAAAAATATAATCAAAATATAAATTGAAAAGCAAAAGAAATTTATTTTATAATAAGTAATATATTTATCAAATATATATTTTAAAATAAAATATAAATCAAAACTAATTGTTGCTATTATCTTTAAGGACCTAAGTCCTAAATTACCATTCTTTCCAATTCCATAGGATTCAACACGTGCAAGTCATCCAAGAACAAGAAAGCGCTAGTGGCAACTCCCACTATCACCAGAGCTAGAGAAATTGAGGCAAAACCTGTATTTTAATTTCAAAGGGAACTCTGTGACTTGTTTGGAGATTTAAAACTTTGGTTCAGAACACTGTCTTTCAATATGAGAGTCTAGATACATGGCAAGAGATCGATAAGAAAATATAAAGATGTTCTGATGAAGAAAAACACCTATTAGAAGGTTTTTCCAAGTCATCTATTAATGATAGGGCCAAGAAGAAGGTGTCAGAGAAGTT
Organism: Garcia nutans; assembly: GCA_947685225.1. Lineage (NCBI taxonomy): Eukaryota > Viridiplantae > Streptophyta > Magnoliopsida > Malpighiales > Euphorbiaceae > Garcia > Garcia nutans. Next base: position 28,948,510 of record CANTUV010000044.1, read on the forward strand.
GATCTTATAACCATGTATGAGATAGAATCTAATTCTTTACCCATTATCAATTAGATTTTGAAAAATCAAAATTGAAATTTAAGCCTATTTAGATTGGGGTAAGGAAAGGGAAGGAATAATATAAGAATGGATGGTAGATTTTTTACGCTTTTATAGAAAGGAGTGTATAAATTAAATAAAAGGAGAAGGAAGGATAAGCCTTACCATTCCTTACCCTTCAAGTAGTAAAATTCTCTCACAACCCAAATTGGAGTGTAAGGAAAAGTGTCACACCCCACTCTCATAATACTAAGGGTGGACTTAAGTGTCTTCTCTAGAATCTTAAGAAAAATCATAATAACTTACTATACAATCAAAATTTATAATCTCAAATACTTAGTTTCCTTCAAATGCGCATGTTCATGGGTGTATGGCAAAGACATCATCATTCAACAAATATTATTATCTTTAAGTATATTTTTAATATTGTCCATCACAACAACATAGACAATCCTTTAAGAAAACCAAATGATAAATACTAATATGTTGGCACAATCTCTTCTATACGCTGGTCAAAATAAAAGAAGAGGTATTATATCCAATTATTCTCCAATATCTAAAAAAATGCAACTACTAAATGAATAGATAAATACATAATAAGAGAGAACAAATAAGGGGTTAAAAATAATATAAGTACACAATTGATAATTCAGTTGGATAAATATTGTTTAAAATTTCAAAAATAGCTTTCAAACAATTCTCAATTTATTAATTTTATAATTCTTAGAAAATCAGAAATTATTTAATCCAAACATCTTTTGTATAGACTACCGATCCATCTTCAATCTAAAGGCGTATGGTGACTTACCTTGCAGCCTAAAGAGAAATAATGTCAATACATATGTGCAGAGCAAAAGCTCCAAAGGGTAAATCACTGTAACTTTTAATTTTATAAACATCCATCATTAAAGTATGATAATATATGATTATAACAAGAGTATATATAAATATTTATCTAGCTACAATATAATAAATCAGTCACATATGAAAAAATCAATTATCATTATTTATTATGAATTTATTAGAAAATAAGCAACAAAAATAAATCATCATTTTAAATTTTATAAATACTTTTCTTAAAATCATATATATAATACTTTTTGAGATACAATATTACATATTTATCTACTCACCTAGACCAAAGAATATATTCGTCTAACCAACTGGATCCCTTCTATATTCTACTTTTGTAGTAGGATTCGTTCATAAAATTATATAAAAATAATATTCAATTTAAGTTATATCCTAAATTTATTAGCTACTATAAATATATGCTATGAAAATAATGCGTGGAAACAATTATCAAATTCTAACAAAATTTTGGACGGAGTTTTTACGTAAATTGGACGTTTCACAAATTTCAAAAATAGTCTAATGAGTATTACCTCAATCATTAATCCAATTATCCCATTTTGAGCCTCCATCAATAAACTCAAATATACTCCATCAAAATTTTTAACTCAGCGAGGATAATATTTAAAATATCATCACATGTTATTAAATTGATTTTAATTTATTAATTCAAATTGTTTATTGATTATAATAGAGTAAATATTAATAATAAATTTATTTAGTTGTACTTTACTATTAGTTATTAGATTTTCCATATAAATAATTGTTTAAACTTTTAAATATATTTAAAAAAAATTGAATATCTTTAAGAAAATGAATTTATAGTTGTCCTGCTATTATAACTAATTGATACATGTTTATTTATCATTTACTTTATTTACAAAAATAATAACTTATAGTAATAATAACACAAATAAAATGAATTTATTAGAATAATATTAATATTATTTACTTTAATTTTCTTATTTTGTCATAGTAAATTTTAATAATAATAATAATAACAACAACAATAATAATAATAATAATAAAATTGACAATTACTAATAATAATAATTATTATTATTAGTAAATTTTCTCATTCATACTCGTGATTTGATTATTCTAATTGATAATTAATTGCAGCTAATTAAATAAATCATAAAAATTTTTAAACAAAACTCAATAGTTCAATTAATTTTTATCAACTAATTAAATAATTATATTTTAACCCATAATTTAATAACTAATTGTGAAATTTATAAATTCTTGAACATAGTTAATTGATTTATTTTATGAATTACTAAATAATTATTACAATTCATACACTTAGTTAACTTTAATCAAACATTATGTTAATACTTTTATTTTAAACTTTATATATATTTACTATCTATTTATTTTTCATTATTTATTTGTTTTAAGTCATATTTTCTTTTAAATATAAATAATAATCAACTAACCAAAATTATATTTTCTAAATCTGTACTATTGCATAAATTTAAATTACTACGACTCTTTTAAACTAATTACTTATTAATACTATTTTAAATTAATTAGTTATTATTATTATTTTAATTTTTAATATGTTTATATATGTTTCTAAAAACTAGTCTGAAATTTCCGAATGATATATCAAATTAAAACTCGTAAAAAGAGAGTTTCAAAAATACCAGTTTTACAATAAAATAAGACTTAAAAATAGTTAAAAATCTCGTTGAAAGTTCACATCAGCATCAAGTTCATGCCATGAGTGTGACACCATTTGGCAGTTGTTGGCAGCGATCTTGATGGCATTGGACTCATCAGATGATGGACATATTCTCAGCCAACGTGTGTCGGTCATCGGTGACTATATGGCAACAGATTGAAGCAAAAACCAACTAATACATTTTCTTTCTCTTCCCTCTCTTTCTTCTCTGAAAGATTTTCCCTTTCTCAATAAATAATTTCTTCCTCTTCAAATAATACACATACTAATAATGATTCAGACTTAATTATTTAGGTTTGATATTTTGTTTATTCACACTCTAATAATATACCCCACTAGAACCAATAATTCAAACTTTAATTATTTTTGATATTTTATTTATTCACACTCTAATAATACACCATACTAGCACCAATAATTCAAACTTTAATTATTTTATTATTTATGTATTTATTTTTTATTATTTTTACAAGATATTACATTCTTCTCTCCTTAAAAAAAATCATACTCGAATTTTCACTAGCTAGTAGATGAAAATAAATGAGGATACTGAACAAGCATATCTTATTCTCTCTCCTAAGTTACTTTTTTTTCCTTGAATGATTACACCATAAGACTTTCACCAAAGGAATAACTTTATTTCTAAACATTTTTTTCTCTCAAGCTAAAATCTCAACTGGCTCTTCCCCATAAGTCAAATCTTCTTGTAGCTCTACTAGCTGTCTCTGGATTATGTGCAAAGGATCACTTCTGTACTTTCTCAACATGGATGCATGAAAGATATCATGTATTTGTAATAATTCTAGTGATAGTCTATAAGCAACAGGAGGCCAAATAAACCGAGGACTTAACTTTCTACATTTACCAAATCACACTATACCCTTATATGGAGAGATTTTTAAAAATATTTTATCCCTTATATTATAGTTAATATCTTTTCTCTTCAAATTTGCATAGCTCTTCTATCATCTGATCAGCTAAATTTTATTTGAAGTAATCTAGACCAATTTTAGACTCACCAGTTCTCTTTCTCTAACTTCATTCTAACTTACTGGAGTTATACATTTTCTCCCATATAATGTTTCATAAGGTGTCATGCCAATGCTTGAATGGAAACTGTTACTATATGCAAATTCTGTCAAGGGTAAATGTTAATTTCAACTTCTTTTAAATTCTGTGACACAAGCTCTGAGAATATACTTCAGGGTCTGAATGGTGCACTCTGATTGACCGTCAGTGTGTGGGTGAAAAGAAATGCTAAACTTCACCTTTGTACCTAAGGCCTTTTACAAGCTAGGCCAAAACCTAGAAGTAAACCATGGATTCCTATCTGATACTATAGATACTAAAGTACCATGCAATCTCATAATCTCTTTCACATAAATCTCTACAAGTTTATCCAAAGAGAAATCTATCATGATAGATAGAAAGTGAGATAACTTTGTCAACTTGTCTACAATCACCCAATTCGTCTCATGACCTTGCTGAGTATGAGGCAAACCAAAGACAAAGTCTATCGTAATATGCTCCCACTTTCATTCAGAATAGAAAGACGTTACAGAAGTCTTGAAAGACATTGATGTTTTGCCTTAACTTATTAGCACACCAAGCATTGTGATACATAATCAGCTATGTCTTTTTTCATACATTTCCACTAATAATTATCCTTAAGTGCTCTATATATTTTAATACTACTTGAATACAAAAAAAAAGGTAGAATAATGGACTTCATCCATTATCTCTCTTTTTAAAGTATCAACATTAGGTATACATAATCTACTACCAAGCACTAAAGTGTCATCTTCTCTAATAGAATCGTATGTATGAGTACCTATTCTCACACCATCAATGATCTTCTTCATTTCTTCATCTAGAACTTGAGCTTCTCTAATTATTTCTACTAAAATTGGTCTAACTTTGAAAGTTGCTAATAATGCTCTAGAATTATTCATCACCAAATCTACTCCTAAGGGTCATAGATTCAATAACAATGAAAGCTGTACTTTTTTAACATGGAAAAAACTACCATGAGATTTTTGACTCAGAGCGTTAGCTACTACATTAGTCTTTCCAAGGTGATACTCAATAATGCATTCATAATCCTTTAGCAACTCAATCCATCACCTTTATCTCAAGTTCAACTCCTTTAAGAAAGAAGATACTTTAAAATCTTGTGGTATATGAATATCTATCACTTTTCTCTATAGAGATAATGTCTCTAAATTTTTAAAGCAAAAACTACTGCAGTAAGTTCTAAATCATGGGTAGGATAATCCAATTTATGAGTTCGAAGCTATCCAGATGTATAAGTTGGCTATCACCTTTCTATGTTGCATCAAGATATATCCTAAACCCTTCAGTGAAGCATCATTGTACACCATATAACCACCATTGCATCAAGAAAGAGTAAGAACATGAGCAAAAGTCAAACAAGCTTTTAGTTATTCAAAATTTTATTAATACTCCTTAGTTCAGTTAAACTTCACATTTTTCCTTAGCAGTTTTTGTTAAAGGTAATGCAATAATAGAGAAGTCCTATATAAAAAAGTCATAATACCTTGCCAAGCCTAAGAAACTCGTTGCCTCCATAGGATTAGTTGGCAGCTCCCAATTCATCACTGCCTCTATATTTTTAGGATTAATATAAACTTTCTCTGCTGATATAACATAACCCGAGAATACCAATCTATCCAACCAAAACTCACATTTACTAAGCTTGGTATACATACTAGAGTATCATTAACAAATATAATTAAAAACCTATCCAAATAAGGAAGAAACAATCTATTCATAAGATCCATAAAAGCAATTGGGGCATTAGTTAACCCGAATGACATCACTAAAAATTCATCATGCCATAGTGAGTCCTAAAGGCTATCTTAATCACATCTAAATAGTGACTCAATTTAGCTTCCTATAATTAATGCATAATCGCATGGATCCATCCTTTTTCTTCATAAACAACATAAGATTTTCCCAAGGTAAAATACTAGGTCTAATGAATCCCTTATCCCATAATTCTTATAACCGTACTTTCAACTCTCTCAACTCTGCAGGAGACATTCTATAAAGAGCTTAAGGAATAAGAGTTATACTAAGATGAATATCAATAGAGAATTCAACCTCTCAATCAAGGGGTAAACTTCAAAATCCTTCTGACAATATATCTGAAAATTCACATACGACTAGAATATTCTCTCATTTTGGGCCTTTCAAATGTGAATCAACCACATATGCAAAATATGCTTGACAACCCTTACTTAATAACCTTTTTGTTGCCATAGCAGATACCATAACAGAATGAAAAAATTTTTTTCTCACCTTGAAAGAAAAGCTAAGAATCCCCAGGCTAATTAGACACCACTAGCTTCTCATAAAAAACAATAATGGCATGATGCTAAGACAACCAATCCATCCCTTTGATGACATCATATTCTTGAAGAGGTAGAAGAACTAAATCTATCAATAATTTACTTTCACCCACCTTAATCACGGAGTCCTTATAAATATGCTCACAGACCAAGCTGGTCCCAATAGGAAAGCTCACCACTAAACCACTATCTAAAGAGCTTAAGTTCTCATCCCTATGAATAGCAAATGTATGAGATATAAAAGAATGTGTGGAGTCCAGATCGAAAAAAACATGAACATCTCGATTAAAAATCAATTAAGATTATGAAGTTGGCCAACATCTACTAATCTAATAACTTGACTCCTACAACCACATGTATTACAACCTCTACCGACTTGTACTCATGGAGGCATAGTCCTACAAAACAAGTATATAACATAGGTCAACTATGTGGCATTCCTATATATATCATATACTCATAAACAATAGTATATATATATTAGTGCATCCTGACAAATCCTTCAAATTCTTGGGCAAATATTTATGAAAATTTAACTACTTTTGATTTTGTATGACTATGATGATTTTATGAACGAAATGATATGTAAATGCAATGTGAATTTAAAACATCATTTAACTCATGCATAAATCCCTCCAATATGCACATTAAAAGAACTTTGCCCTTGAATTCAAGAAATTTGACAAGTATGCTAGAAATTAAAATAATTCACTTACCCCTAATTACCTGAACTTAAATTCCTAAAGTTCATCACATATTAGTCTACATAATCTATAACCTCTCTCTGATACCATAAAATGCCACACCCCACTCTTGAAATACTAGGTGTGGACTTAACTTGTATTCTGAATGTGTCTTCTCTAGAATCTTAAGAAGAATCATAATAATTTACTATATAATCACAATCCATAATCCCAAACACTTAGAATCCTTCAAATATGTATGTCTATAGCTATATGGCAAATACATCATCATCTAACAAATATTATTATCTTTAAGTATATCTTTAATATTGTTCATCACAATAACATAGACAATCCTTTAAGAAAACCAAATAATAAATATTAATATATTGGCTCAATCTCTTCTATACGCTGGTGGAAATAAAAGAAGAGGTATTTTATCTGATTATTCTCCAATATCTAAAAAAAGTTAATATATTAAATAGGTAAGTACGTACAACTACTCAATTAATAGATAAATACATAACAAGAGAGAAAAAAATAAGGTTAATAGTAATATATATACAATATATAATTCAGTTGGATAAATATTATTTGAAATTTCAATCATAGCTTTCAAACAATTATCGATTTACCAATTCCATAATTCTAAGAAAATCAGAAGTAATTCAATCCAAACATCTTTTGTATATACTCAAATATAATTCTCTACCGATCCATTTTTAATTCAAAGGCGCATGATAGCCTACCTCGCAGCCCAAGAAAAAATTATTTCAATACATACGTGCAGAGTAAAACCCTTAAACGGTAAATCACTGTAACTTTTAATTTTATAAACGTCAGTCATCAAGGTGTGATCATATAGGATTATAACAAGAGAGTATATAAATATTTATTCAACTACAGTATAATCAATCAGTCACATATATAAAAAACTCAACTATCATTACTTGTTCTCAATTTATTAGAAAATAAACAACATTAAAAAAAATCATCATCTTGAATTTTACAAATCCTTTCCTTAAAATCATATATACATATATAATAATTTTTGAAATACAATGTTATATATTATCTGCTCACATGGACCAAAGATTGTACTCGTCTAACCAAATGGATTCCTTCTATATTCTACCTTTGTAACATGATTTGTTCCTAAAATAATATAAAAGTAATATTAATTTAAGGTATATCTCAAATTTATCAACTAATATAGATGTATGATATGAAAATAAAGATTGAAAATAATTCTTAAATTGTAACAAAATTTTTGGCGGACTTTTTGCGTAAATTGAATGTTTCCCAAATTTCAAAAATACTCCAATAAGTATTACCTCAATCATTAATTCAATTGCCCCATTTTGAGCCTCCAACAAATGATACTCCATCGAAATTCTTAACTAATCGGGGGTAATATTTAAAATACCATGACATGTTATTAAATTTCATTAATTCAAACAGTTTATTGATAATGATAGAGTAAATATTAATAATAAATTTATTTTAGTTGTACTTTGCTAGTAATTATTAAATTTTCTGTATAAATAATTACTTAAACTTTTAAAATATAATTAAAACAAATTTTGAATATCTTTAAGTAAAAAATGTATAGTCGTCCTACAGTTATAACTAATTAGTACATGTTTATTTATTATTTACTTTATTTACAAAAATAATAACTTATAGTAATAATAACACTAACAAAATGAATTTATTAGAATAATATTCATATTATTTACTTTAATTTTTTTATTTTCTATAGTAAATTTCAATAATATTATTAATAATAATAACAATAACAATGTTAATATTTTTTGAGCAAAAAATATTATTAATAAAATTGACAATGACTAGTAATAATAATTTTAATAATTTTAATGATGATGATGATGATGATGATGATAATAATAATAATAATAATAAGTAAATTTTCCCATTCATACTCATGATTTGATTATTCTAATTAATAATTAATTGCAACTAATTAAATAAATTCTATAAATTTTAAAATAAAACTCAATAGTTTAATTAATTTTTATCAACTAATTAAATAATTATATTTTATCCCATAAACTAATAACTAATTGTTAAATTTATAAATTCTTAAACGTAGTTAATTGATTTATTTTATGAATTACTAAATAATTATTATAATTCATATACTTAATTAACTTTAATCAAATATTATGTTAATACTTTTATTTTAAACTTTATATATATTTACTATCTATTTATTTTTCAGTATTTATTTATTTTAATTCATATTTTTTTAAATATAAATAATTAATCAACTAACTAATATTATAAATTTTAAATCTATATTAGTTTATAAATTTAATTAACTATTATTCTTTTAAACTAATTACTTATTAATACTATTTTAAATTAATTAGTTGTTATAAATTTAATTTTAAATATCTTTATATATGTATTTCTAAAAGCTCATCTGAAATTTGCGAATGATATATCAAATTAAAGCTCGTTAAAAGAGGATCTCAAAATATTAGTTTCACCAGAAAATAAGATTGGAAAACTATTGAAAATCTTGTCAAAAGTTCACTTCGGCATCAAATTCGTGCCATGTATATGTCACCATCTGGTAGCCGTTGGTGGCAATCTTGATGGCATCAGACTCTTCGAATAATGGAGATCTTCTCTGGCCTTTGTGTGTCAGTCGTCGATGATCAGATGGCAACAAATCATAGCAAAAACCAACTAATGTATTTTCTCCCTCTCTCCTCTCTCTTTCTTCTTTGACAGATTTTCTCTCTCTCAATAAATAATTTCTCGCTCTTCACATAATAAACACACTAATAATACTTCAGACACACACATTCTAATAATGCTTTAGGCTTAATTATTTAGATTTGATATTTTGTTTATTCACACTCGAATAACACATCACACTAGCACCAATAATTAAACTTTAATTATTTTTTATTTTTTTTATTCACACTCTAATGGTATACCACACTAGCACCAATAATCCAAACTTAAAATTTTTTATTATTTATGTATTATTTATTATTTATTTTATTGCAAGATATTATAGAGAGAAAGTAAATTAATAAGTTAACAGTGATTTGACTTTCTTTATGCTTTTAAAATAGATTTTTATTTTATAACATGACTAACATTTTTGTAATTTCAATATTTCTTAATCCTCCTTTCATGAATGTATATTTTTTCTTCTTCCCTAATAAGGTTAAGTATTTAACTTTCTCTTTGCTTCCTTTCCTATCCTAACCTTTTTCTTCTCCTCTTTAAATGAATCTTCAACTCACCCCAGCCAAACAGGCTTTAGAATTACAGAACTGAAACCACATCAAAATCGCAAAAATGGCCTTTATCGTCTTTACTACTATTCATGATGTCAGTGCTCTATCATACGGGCGCCATGGAATCTCCTTCTCTCTTATCTATGATTTCATTTTTGGATTCACATTAGATTTAAGCAAAACTCAATAGAGATTTTGTGCATGTGTATATATGTATACAAGTGAAGAAGAAGAAGAAGAAGAAGAAGAAGAAGACTAGCAATAAATAGATGTGTTTTTTTCATGCAGAAGCAATTTGTAGGGAAAATCCACAAGAAAGCTCTAATTTGATTGGCAAAGTTGCTTAATTTCTTATAGAATTTAGTTGAAATCAATTGTTGTTCTATTTTTTTTCCATAGAGATAGTATTACTACAAAATTCGAGGTTGCTTTCTATAGGCTTAATACATAAATAAACACATGCACTTATCAAAAAGAACCTATTAGCCTCCTATACTTCATGTTCATCCTATGACATACCTCTATATGCTTAAAATGATATTATTACATTCTTAGCTTAGTTATTTCCCATCTCACCAATAGGTGTGTATTACATGCGCCTTAACACCCATTTTCATCTTATTTTCTCTGTAAAATACTTAACCAAATCTAACTAAAACCCTAATTTTTTTGTCAAAGTTTAATCAAACTTAATCTTTAATCACCAAAAGCTAATTTGGTAACAAACTAATCCTAAAATCCAAAGTGTAATACAAAAGATAGATTATAGTGAGCAACATACTAAAATTGGAGATTGAAAAATAAAAGATATAAAAGAAAAAGAGAGGAGGAAGATGAGCTTAAATGAATGATATAGAAATTGGAGATTGAAAAATGAAGATTCAAAAAAAAAAAAAAAAAAAAAAAGAGGAGGATGTTGCTAAAATACCGCAACTCCAAAGTTTAAATTATCAATATATATACTATTAATATTTCTTTACTAGTAGATTTACAAAGGTAATCAACAATGGAAGTTAAAAAATAAAAATGAAAAATTCAATATAATAATTCCAATTTTGTATTGTAATTCCCTACTCTTACTCCCCAGCCACATCGAAATTGCTTCCTCGTAAAAATTAGAACACATATCACTATATTTTTATAAATCCCCACAAAAAATAGAAAATCCATTAACAATTGATATTGACCTTCAAGAATACCCAAACAACTATAATAAACAACCTAGGAATAAAAACCCGCACAGCAACCCCTTACCCATAAAGAGAAAAAAGAAAAGAAATAGCCTAACAAAAAAAGAAGTAAGCATGCGCGAAAAATGATTTGAAAGGAAATAGATTGAGGAAAACATAATTGCCTCATAGAACTGCATATAGGAATTCTTTTAATATTCTTGTGGCCTTCAAAGCAATCAATATCAATAGAAACATTAGGCTCCGAAACCCCCATCAAAGAGAATTAGATCCTTGGTGTGCTCTTCATCTATATGCGCCAACCTAGACCCTGGAGCTCCTTTACAATACAACAGCCTTATATTAGATGTAACATCAAACCCACCACCTAGAAGTTGGATTGAATTGTAGAGAGTACTAGTCAAATAATCAGAGCTCAATCTCATCTTCCCCTCCCTTTTTTCCCTTTTTTGCCCCTTTCTTACATAAACATAAACCCAATCATGCACGTCTAATTTTTTTGCATGCTCTTCGCATGCATTGATAAAGGGTGGGTTAGTTTCATTTTTAACTTCGATAAGGTTGTAATGGAACACACGTGAAATAAAGGGGGCTAATAGAAATTTTTAAACAAATACGACTGTTTATTTATATATTAAGTCCTTTTTATATTTGGCATATTATCAAACATGCAGAATGCAATTAATGGATTGACATAAGAGTTTGGAATTAAATATGGTTAACCAAACACGTTAAATTTATTTTAGAATTTAAATCAATTGCATATTGATGAATAACAAATGGATTTGTGAAACAAAAGGTATAAAAATGCCCAAAAAACATACTAAAAATGCCCAAAAAACATACATAGGAAGAAAATTGCATAAGAAGGAATTAAGATTGGTTTTACTTTGGAATTGAAAAAAAAAATTAGAGAGAAATATCAAGAAAATAGACAATATCATAGACTAGAATATACATGGTATATATTCTTATAGGACTCTTAAGATAAAGAATATACATTGTACATGTTATTTATAGGAGTGGTAAGTATGAGAAATTATTTAAGATTATATATATATATATATATATTAATTAATATATAAGAGTATATATATGCATTAATTGAAATAAATTTTTCTTTAAAAAAAAGAAGATATTGCAGAATATAGATTGTAGAGAGTATTGGAGAGTAAATTAAAAAAAATATACATTATAGAGAATATTATAGAGGAAAGCACAGGAGAGATTGCGATAAATTGATATGAAATTTATTTATAAAAAGAAATTATAAATATATTTATAATTTATAAATAGAAGAAATTATTAATTTCTTCTTATAGAAGTGCTAAATAGGATAAATTATTGAAGAGTATATATTAACTTGAAATCATTTTTTCTTGAAATAAAGAAAATACTGAAGAATATATATTATAGAGAATATTTGGAGAGTAAACTAAAGAATATACATTGTAAAGAATATTGAAGAGGAAAATATAGGAAAAAATTGAAACAAATTGATGAAGAATATATTATTCTGAGAAATTATAAATAAATTTATAATTTAAATTTATAAATAAAAGAAATTATTAATTTCTCTTATTTACAGGAGTTATAAATACAAGAAATTATTTAAGAGTGTATATATTTATAGAAGAAATTATTAATTAGAAAGATAAAAAAATAAAAATAAACGTAAAAATTATCAGTTCTAGAACTGATTCGAAACTCGTCGATTTCACGGTTTATGATTTATGTGAACCGAAACCAAGTCATTTATTGCAATTTAGATTTTGGTTTGGCTACGTTTTCAATTTTAATTGATTCAAGGCTGGTTCGAAACTTGACTGTTGCCGTGCTTACTTCTAGCTATTAAAAGTGGGTGAATTCTACTCCTTTCGTCCTAAAACTGTAGTTCCATTTTCTTTTTTGGGTATTTCAAAATAACAGTCTACTTTTCTATTTTTGGTTTTAAATATTGTACGTGTTTTCGAATGTACTATTCATTAATTAGTATGTATTTTTTAATATTAAAAAGGATTTTCTATAAAATTGTTAATTTCAATTTTATCATCATTAATTAAAAAAGATAAATAAAATAAATAAAATTTAAATATAAAACATATAAAAAATTTGTTGGGAATTTTTTGTCATTCTCAATAAATATATTTCTATTAAATTGGTTGTTATTTTTATGATAATATTTCTATTATCATTTCATTTCATTAAATAAAATTTATGAATTAATTAGGGGTATAACTGAAAGAATATGAAGAAAATATAGTTAAACTAACTTAGTTACTTTTTTTCTTAAACAAATAAAACTATAATTTTAAGATGGATGGAGTATTAGAATTTCCCTTAAAAGTGAGGACTAAAAAGAATCAAATATCATCTTTTGCAGATTTCAATTTGGCACAGGGAGAAAGTTAGGATACTAAAAAGTAGTTTCTAAGTCCTTACACATTAATATTGACCTTACTTTTTGAATTGATTTCACGAAAAAAAAAAACAAGAATTTGGATATAATGATTTTGTAGCTACTGTATATTATCTTTTCAAGAGCAAACTTTTTGAATTTTATTAATCAATATTATATATATGTGGCCTTTTTAGCAACAATATTCTAACAATATATTCATTTATTTAACAATAACTTCTCGAGTTGTTTTTAATGGCAGACCGAAATTAGCTCTAAACAATTTATTGTTTTATGACTAAACTTCTATTTATGTAGTTAGTAATTAGCTGTAACCATTTTCCGTTTTCATTTCTAAACGATGTGGTATTATTGATGTGCTAACTTAACCTAACACCAAGCGAGCAGCTCTCTTGTTGATCCTCATTGTTATTGTATGTTTCATTTTTAGCATGATTTGCTACAGTATATTAGCTTTTTAGCAGCAATTCTCAAGTGAATACCCTAACTATACATAGTATTTCCTCCGTCCGATTTAAAATTATTACTTTCAGCTTATGTGTACCTATTAAAAAGTTATTAAATTTTTTAGACATTATAAAAAGTTATTTTAAATAAGCTAAAATATTTTTTTATGAATTTATTAATACTATACTGTTACTTCATTAATTAAATCATTAATGATAAAAATATAATAAAAAATTAATTAATTTTTTATATTATAGAAAATGATAATTTAAAAAAGATTATAATTTTAGCGGCGCAAAGTGAGTACCAGTCTTTCAAGTCTATGTCATATATTAGCTATAGCAACTTCTCATGTCGTAATTATATATTAGTCCTGTATATCATTAACTTCTACGTTGCATATAGATTGAATGTATAGTTGAATATTGATAAAATATTTAGTCATGATACAGTAGATTTAGTCATTACCAGTAGTAACTTAATGATTGAATATTAATTATATATAATATAGAACGTCAACAATTAATTTTTTATTTAATATACCTATAATAATTTTTTTAGAATATATAATAATGATGAACAGTAGAAAATCTAACCTTAAATAGCCTTATGATGAATAATAGAAATGTAATCTCAAATAATCGCTTCAAAATCCAAAAATTAACGTTAGTTATCTGCACAAAATCTTTAAAAAAAAGTACTTGCTTAGTTTAATTTGAGAAATTATTAGGTGCACCAAGAAATAGTGCACATTGCACTTATAAAAACTAAAAATCTCCCTAAATTTATATAAAAAAAAATGGGTCTTATATTTATATGATTTAGGACAGGATTTCAACTGATTTTATTCTTCTTTTATGCTTAAAATTTGACCCAATACTATGTCAAGCCAAATCTTTGCCATATCTATTTCCTTCCTCGGACATAATTGCTATATACATTGACAACTTTTTCATTATTCTCTAAACCCTAAATTAGTAAGAAAAACAGATTTTTTAACATAATATATAAATATACCAAAAATAACTTTAAATGTATCACAAAATAACCATAAAGCAATCAGAGGATTTGTGCTTTGGTTATGACATTCTCCTATATAAAGCCCCATCTATGATTGTTTGAATCAAAGTTGTAAGCAACAAAACAAAACCAAATCTATTGGTGCTAAGTAAAAATTAAATTAGCATTAACAAACAAAAGAAAATGATGAGAGTTTCTTTCAGCCTTATGTTTTCTTTCACACTCTTTCTCCTTGGTTTTGTACAAGCCAATCCCAATTACAAAGATGCCTTAGCCAAATCCATTTTATTCTTTCAAGGTCAGAGGTCAGGGAGACTTCCTTCTTCACAAAATATAACTTGGAGATCCACTTCTGGCCTCTCTGATGGTGCACTTGCCAATGTAAGTTACCAATCTATTCTTTTAATTATTTCATGAAAAAACTTCTGGTGCATTGTATGCATCCGCAAAAATGACCCCTATACATTTTTAGTTTCAAATAATTTTATTTTAAACATGAGCTTAGGGAATCAATTATCTTGTTCTTTTTTAATATGATTCAAAACATGATCTTGTTATGAACCATATAGACTTTTTAATATAAATTTGAGTGAATTAACTTTAATAGTTATTAATATTTGAAAGTCTATTTCTATATTAATCACTTGATATTTGTATTTAATCAATGCGATACTTTTCTTATATTATATTTTTAACAGACCCTCTCAACTAGTAATTGGGTTATGACAAGTTTTGATTAAACTCATTTAAGACTTGAAAAGTTGTTTGACATACTCTACAAGCCAAAGAAAGAATGAAAGTTGGAGGGAAACACATGAATTGAAAAACAAATTTATAACTAAAGTCAATTGATACTTGCAAATTTATGATATTTACTATATCAAGAATAAATTTAAAGTCTAAGAAACATTTGTACAAGGCAAAAGAATTGGAAGTACAAGGAAAACTCATACTAGAAAAAGAATAAATTTTGAAATCCGACGATAAATTCATTCTGATACAGAGTCGGAAGAACTAACCTTCAAAATTACCTATTAAAATTTAGAAGTTCACTTCCATATTAAATACTTAATATTTTTATACGTCATCAATATGAAACTTTTTCCCATATAATATTTTTAACAGCACCCTAAAGTGACAACTAGGTCAAAATAATTTTTGACTAAGCCCAATGGACACCTAATTTGGGTGAAAAGAGAATTGGAAAAATGATATCCTACATGTATTTCTAAAAGTTTTTACTTTTTCGTTAAAGATATTTTAGTCATTTTATTATAAACTTATAATAAACTCATTATAAACTGTGTAAAATTTATAAACTCATTGTAAATTAATTATAAACTCACTGTAAATTCTCTGTAAACTAATAAAAATCTGTTATTTTGGTAATATTTTATAAATTATGATATTTTGATAAATATTTTATAAATATAGTATATTTAAAATTATTTTTAATTTTTCTTATATTTTTGTCAAAAGTTCAAAAGAATTTAAAGGATGTCCATATCAGACAAAAGAATTCGAAGTCCAGCAAAAACCATATCAGATGAACAAATAGAATTTAACTAGCTGGTATTATGTTATAACAGGGTGTTATATATCAGTTTCTTTCCATTACAGTATAGTGTTTTTAAATTAAAATTTGGAGAATCAACTTTTAAATACTAGAGATATTAAGATTGAAGAATCCATTTAATATGCTTGTAGATATTTTTTCTCCATATTTTATTCTTGACAAATGAGTTCAGTGAATAATTTCCTTTGTTTAAAAGATTCATGGGTGTTAACTTTTAAAATATTTTGTTTTTCCTACTAGGTGGATTTAACAGGAGGCTACCATGATGCTGGGGATAATGTGAAATTTAATTTTCCAATGGCCTTCACTGCTACAATGCTTTCATGGGGAACTCTTGAGAATGCCAAAAGAATGGGTCCAGAACTACAAAATGCGAGGGCTGCAATCCGTTGGGCCACAGATTATCTTCTAAAGTGTGCTAGAGCCACTCCTGGCAAGCTCTATGTTGGTGTTGGCGACCCAAATGTTGATCACAAGTGCTGGGAAAGGCCTGAGGATATGGACACCGTCCGTTCTGTTTACTCTGTTTCTGCAAGCAATCCAGGCTCTGATGTTGCTGGAGAGACGGCTGCTGCATTGGCTGCTGCTTCAATGGTTTTTCGAAAAGATTATCCAAACTACTCCAAGCTGCTACTAAGTACTGCTAAGAATGTTTTTCAATTTGCAATGCAACACCAGGGTTCTTATAGTGATTCACTTGGATCCGCAGTTTGCCCATTTTATTGCTCTTATTCTGGCTATAAGGTAAGATTGGCGAGTTCTGAACAAGATATAAATAACTAAATAAATAAAATTTGAACTGCTGTTTAATCAACAAAATTGGTAATCAACCCATGAGTTATTTCTATTTGTAATGGATATTATTGTAGGATGAGTTACTTTGGGGAGCAGCATGGCTATTCAAGGCAACAAATCAAATGTATTATTACAATATAATACAATCTCTGGGTGCTGATGACCAACCAGACATTTTCTGCTGGGACAATAAATATGCGGGTGCTTATGTACTCTTATCAAGGGTAATAAGTCAATTTAATCTATCAATGAACTATATATATGAATACACAAATTGTGTTTTTTATTGATAAAATTTTGTTTGCAGAGAGCTCTTCTCAACAATGACAAGAACGTCGAGCAGTACAAAGTAAAAGCTGAAAATTTCATGTGCCGAATTTTACCCAACTCTCCCTATACTTCTACAAAATATACACAAGGTATTAAAACAAATCATTTCAAGTATATATTGTTTTGGAAGTGACGAAAGGAAAACAGAACCAATTACATCTCACAATTTCTAGGATAAGACTCCATTTAATGTATGTTTAAACAACCATAATTTAGCTATTTTCTCTAGGACTATAAAAGAGGGTTTGGTTATATTATAATCCTGTGAAAGTCTATAAAATAATCTTCTTTGACTAAGAATATTATATTTATTTGCAATTAATTCATGTAAAATAAAATGTTGGGTCTAATAGACTTGACGAATCAATTGATAAAATATTATATCTAGGGGAATAAGAAAAATTATTTTACTGAAAAAGAAATTATGGGATCCCATATCAAAAAATAATTATACCTCTGTTTTAGAGTATAGTAAAATAAGAAAGATAAACTATAAGAATAATTTAGATATTGCTCAAACTTTTTTAGTAAAATTAAATTATAACTAAATAAGTTAATATTTTTTAAAATCTATTTTTCTGATGTTTTATTGAATATTTCAAATACGGTAATATAATATTTTTTAGTAAAATAAAATTTCAGTAATATTTCTTTGTAAAATACATTTTTAGTAAGCAGTTTTCTCATTAATCTATCAAATGACCCGTAAGTACCACTTTCTTTATTTTGGAAATATTCTAGAAAGCACCATTTTGTAATATGATTGACTGGTGTTGTTAATTTAGCTAAGACGACTGGTGTCTCTTTCCTTATAAGAGTTGTACATTTCATTGAAGATAATAAGAAATTGTTTATGTAGTTCATGATATTTTTGTATTGTGTGTCACAGGGTATTAACTAATCATTTCATTGAAATATTGCAGGAGGGCTTATGCACAAGTTACCTGCAAGTAATCTTCAATATGTAACATCCATAACATTCTTGCTCACCACTTATGCTAAGTACATGAAAGCAACAAAACACACTTTCAATTGTGGGAATCTCAAGGTCACTCCTGATTCCCTTTTACATCTAGCAAAAAGACAGGCAAGTCATTATACTCTTTAATTAAGTAGGTGAAAATTACGCACTACATTCGTATTCTTTTAAAACTACTTTAAATAATTCCCTTGAGTTTTTGTTTTAATATAGGTGGACTACATATTAGGGGTGAACCCAATGCAAATGTCGTACATGGTTGGATTTGGGTCTAATTGTCCAAAGAAAATTCATCATAGGGGATCTTCATTGCCTTCACTTGCTAGTCAACCACAACCTGTAGGTTGTGATGAAGGGTTCCAAACTTTCTTCTATTCACAAAACCCTAACCCAAACATCTTAATTGGAGCAATTGTTGGTGGCCCAGATCAGAATGATGGTTTTTTCGATGATCGATCAAATTATAGTGGTTCAGAACCTGCAACTTATATCAATGCTGCCATTGTTGGACCACTAGCATATTTTGCTCGATCATTCAACAATTAACTAATGGATGTACTTATTAGATAGCCTTACCAATGACTAGAGGAGGGACTCATCCTGATTGTATTAACATTGGCAAACTAAACTGTTGGTTTCATTAATTTATATTCAATGAATTACTTAAAATGTTACTCCATTTGCTCTTTTATTTTAGAGAAAATAGAAAAAATACGGAGATTAAAAAGGTAGTTAATAAATTTATTGATATGTCTTAATTAGCTTTAAATAAGCCAAACTCCGTAATTAATGTTGAGAGATAAACAACTCATGAACACAATACTATAGAGAACATTTATGATTGAAATTTAGCATGCAAAGAAAATTTGTCCTCCACTTATATAATAAGGGCACATATTAGCACGTAAATAACATGAATTATTATGTATAATTAAATTATTTTTTAAATAGGGCACTACTTAGAAGAAAATTTGGTCTCTAATATTGATATTCAATTGATGCAAAAAATATTCAAAAATAGTTGGATACAGTTTAATAAAAAATGGCATAACCTTTTCAAAGTAGGATGCAACACTTTTTAAATCTATACACAAAATTATAGCCTAAACTTGGTAACTTTGGGAAACTATTTTTAGGGCAAAAAAAAATAATTATGACCTAAAAATGATAACGTGTCAAATCATATCGGTCGATACAATTTAAAATTCTACTCTAATTATTAGTCCGATATAGATATCATCACGTCTTTCAAATAACTAGAATTCGATAGTTAAAATTAGTGACCATATTATAATACATGACAAAAACTAACTCATAGTTGTGCTTTAATTTGTAAAACAGATCGCAACTTAATAAAATCTCTCGTAACCATAACATTATTTCATGCATTGAAAAATGACGCATATTAATTATATAACTCACATTTGTCTGCCACTGCTATTATTTCATGTGCAAAATACATTTACTTGCAAGAGCAATTTTAAAATTTTCTTAAAAAATAGTTTCTAATATTTTTCTTTCTAAATATCTTTCTCTATATAAAGAGAATCATCTAAATAGAAATTTTCTTTAAAGCAAGAGAATGGAAGGAGCAGTTACTAGAAAGAGCTTAGTTAATGGTCAGCTCAGCTGAGTTATTTGATTGATTGTTACAACATTTGTATGTAAGCTAAAGATTTTAACAAATGAGCTTATGATTGAATAATTAATTCCAATTCCAAGAAACTAGCTACTGACTTTGATTGTCATTTCAAATATGTATATTTAGAAATTTAGGGTTTCAAGTCCAAAATTTAATAGGTCTTTAGAAAATCCAAGTGAGACTTTTCTGTTTCCTGTCATTATACTCTCTCTCTATCTCTATATATATATGGATTTTGATATAATCACGTGAATTTTGATCTTATCTTTGTAAAGGAAATTATAAAAGTCCATCTCACTGTATGATCAAAGGTTATTGATTTATATAGAATTGTTCTACAATCAAATTGGTTTTTAAATAACTGAAACCCTGGTTTTAGTAATTGGAAAGTCATTGAATCCGCTTTTTATCAATTGGTAAAATCTAAAGTCTTGCTGTTAATGTCTAAGAGATAAGTTTTTGAGAGATAAATTCACCAAACTTTTAAGCATTTGTAATTTTTTTCTATTTTATTTTGCCAATGCTGCTGTATTTGGAAAACGTAGTTAAAATTCGACTCTAGGTCATAATTATAAGAAAAATTGTATTGACAGAAAAACCATAAATTAAATTATTCATTAAACTTATTATACTATTATAATGTCAGTTTAATTTTTAAAATTTAATTTAAGTTAATTGAATTGTATTAAAATTCAATTAATTGAGCCGTTGTTTTGATTACTAGTAGTGTACCAAATTCACAAACTAGAAAATTAAATTTTATTTTTATCGAAATTGTAAGATTAAATATTCGATAATATATTGTAAGTTCCAAAGTAAATTTCACTTTTATCGGCGTAATAAAAAAAAAATCTGAGTAAATCAAAATCACTCAACACTTATCCTAAGCAAGTTTAGCAAAGTGAAAAAAGATTAAATTAAAATCAACCTGTCATCATTAAGCTTAGAGGATCTGACACTCATATCAGCCCTCCAACAAAATAACTTGAACCGAAGAATGTCAACATAAAACCTTGCCATACAAATGATTTAGTAGAGACAAGAATAAATAAGGTACTGCAGAAGAGTATAAGAAGACCCAAATATAGGGACACAGAAAGATAATTAAATTATATAGAAAATTATACTATATATATAACACACTTTTTTAACTTTTTTTTTAAATACTCTATGTTTTTTTGTATATTTTTTATATAATAAATATACATTCAACGTATACCTTTGAAAATTAAATATACCTTTAGTATACTAAATGTATATCAAAGATATACCTCTAAAATGGGGTATTCTTGAAATTAAATTTTTTAATTTGAAAAAAAGAATATTTTTGAAATTGAAAGAAAAAGTGGGTATTTTTTAAAATATTTTTATTTTTTAGGATATTTTTGAAAAAAAAATCCCAAAATTATATATATATATATATATATCTTTAATTTACTGATAATTATAACGAGTGGTATTTAATTTTTGCTAAAGATTTTTTTTAAAAAAAAATAGAAATATCTCCTAATACATATATATATATATATATATATATTAATAATTTATTATAAGCTTAATGCATTTATAATTTCTTAATACTTGATCAGATTAGTCATTTTACCCTTTTTATTTTTATGTTAACAATTTGGACATCCCAACTTATCTTTTTTATACTTATTTCACCACTATTTGCTGAAGTGGTAGATCGTTTATAGTTTATAGTGCACATTCCCAACGAGCATGAATCCAGTAAAATCTACTGATGAACAATAAAATTACAATAATACGCTTTGTTCGCCTTCTCCCCCAAAATCGTTCACTTTCTTCCTCAAAATTGTAGATATAAAACCTAGGCCCCATTTTCATTAACCAAAAGAATGGTGTTGAAATCTATTTCTAGGTCTTCATTAAATATCCAAGATGAGCTAAATAATTGGAACCACAAAAATTAATTATCAAGTGAACCAAAAGAAAAGGATTTTCAATGAATCTAATCTAAACTAAGAATTTGCTATTGGTATCACACACAATCATCAATAATAACACTTGTGGCAACAAAAATTTTGATGTGAATCTAATCTAAATTCAAAATTTGTTATTTTTTTCCTTGCTAAAAAAAGAGAAGAATTAAAGAAAAGTACTAGATTAATGGTTGAGTGTTTATCATATTGCTGTTGAAAGTTTCAGATTTTTGAAAGCTCTTGCCTATCTTACTCTTTGCTTTTTGAGATAAAATCTGAGCTGCAATTGCGAAAAAATTCTATATAAAAAAAGTAAAAAAATTTTCTTTTGGTTTCTCTGTAGCCAAACGAATCCAAACTCCTGCTTAAAGACCTCAACAACTATTTGCAGAGAGAGAGAGAGCTACTGGGGTCAAATATATTTTTACGGTTTCTTCAATGGGAGTGGAGGAAATTTTATTTTTGGTTCTATATTGAGAAAATTTTAAAGGAAAAATCTGATTCGTGACATGCATTGTTATATCTTGTAAATAATAATAATGATAATAATAATAATAATAATAATAATAATAGAAAAAAAAATAATGATAATAAATGCAAGTAATAATTTAAAGCATAATATATTGATTTAATAATTAAAGTAATTTAAAGTATAATATATTGATTTAATAATTAAAGTGACTATACTAGTGGTAATAATTACTCACCAGCATAAATAATAATAGTAATAAAATAAATAATTTAAAGAATAATTGAAATGGGGCATAAATAATAATACCTAAAAATAAACAAACCAATAATTAGGGCTATTCATGCAGCCTGTGGCCCGACCATCCCGGCCCAGCCAGAAGGGTTTCTGACCGGGTTGGGCCGGCCCGAACCCATACTAGGGTCGGGCTACGGGCTTCAAAATCCAATCCGAGCTATGCTCAGGTCGGGCCTCGGATTGGAATAAAAAATCTCGGGCCGGCCCGAGATATTAATTTTTTTTATATTTTTTTAATTTTTTTTAAATTTATATTTTGATAATTTATTTTTTAAAAATATTATATATAAAAAATGATATAATAATTTATATATTATTAGATATAATTTAGTATAATAAATTTTTAAAGTAATATTTATAGGTAAATTTTATTAAAATTTTAAAAAAATTTTATTTTTTTAATTTTAAAAAAATCGGGCCTGCCCGACCCGGCCCAAACCCCGCCAGGCCCGAAGTGGCCAGGCCCGACCGGGCTTCGGGCAGGGCCACAGGCTGCAAATTGCAGCCCGAAAAAAAAACTCAGGCCGGGCTTCGGGCCGGGGTCAAACCCGGCCCGTGTATACCCCTACCAATAATTAAAGTTTAAATTTTTTAAATAATAACCCAATTCATAATGTCCGAACATTATTGATGTGATATATATATATATATATTAAATATAAAAGTAGGTGAAATTAAGTATAATTGAATTAATAATTGAGAATAGGTGTAATGGAATCTGATTTAATTGAGAAGAGTGGTTATCTTTAATAGAGAGAAATAAAAGAGATGAGTAAATAGGAGACTGAAATAGCAGAAAAATAAAATAGAGAAAGAAAAGAGAGAGGAGAGAGAATCGGAGGAGATAGAGTAGGGGAAAGAAGAAATTAACTTAAATCGTTCAAAATTTTTCTTTTATCTATTGCCGACAGTTTAACTTCAATATACACATGTCGAACCACCTTGATTTACTCTTAGTGACACATCAACAGCCCACTGACAGTCGCTATAAGACATTGGAGTGAGGCCACACACCGTTTGAAAGTCTCACCAGCGTTATTTTTCAATCAAATTTTTAATTATTTTTTCGGCCCCTTTTTTCTGCGACATAAATATTTTTGAGACCCTTTCCTTTTAAATTTCGATTTGATATATTATTTATAAATTATAGATAAAATTTTAAAAATTCATTTATATATATACATATAAATATAATTAAACATAAATTTTTAATTAATTTTTAATTAATTAAAATTTTGATTAATAAAGAATTTAGGATTTAATTAAAATTTTGATATAATATTATGATAAATTAGAAAAAATTAAAGGAAATTAATTCTGAATAAATATAAATATAAATAATATAAATAATAAATAGATAATCTAATAGGAATTAGTTAAAATTTATGAAATTAGTAAGTTATAAGTTATAATTTTAGTTGAATGATTAATTAATGATATTAAAAAAGAAGTTAGAATAAAAGATAATTAAATATTGTAAATAAATAGATAGTAAATATATGAATAATTTAAAATTAAAATATTAATATTAAGTATAATTAAAATAATAAATTAAATAGTTGAGTTATTAATATTAATATAAATAAACTATGTTTTATTGAATTTTTGAATTTATAAATTAGTAGTTAGTTGTTAGTTAGTAAATTTAAATTTATTATCAAATTATGTTTAAGAAATTTTATTAGTATATATACATATTTATTTATTGATTGATTAATTATAATGAAAATAAGTATATATATGTATTTTAACCTTAGAATAAAAATATTTATGGTTAAAAATAAATTAAATTCTTGAATAATAAACTTTGTTAACAAATTAAAAAAATTAATTAATTAAATTTAAATATAAGAATATAAATAAATATATGTATGGATTTAAAAAATTAATTGTAGAATGATAAATAAATAGTTGTTAATTAAGTTATATCAAATATTACTATTAAATTATTATTTATATAATGAATTTATTTATAAATTGAGTTAAGTTAATTAAATTATTTATAAATTAAACTGAACTAGTTAATTATTAAATAATCAAATTAGATAGTAAATATAATATGATTAAAATTTATAGAAATTCACAAAACTAATTATTTAAATAAAATTTGTATTGTTGTAACTATAATAATTAGGTTATTATTATTTTTACTTAATAATAAATAAAAAAATTATTAAACTATAATTTATGCTAAGGAGTAACTAAATATTGATATTTTTTATATTGTAGTAGTAAAATATTACTACTAAAATTATTATAATTTTTAGTAATAGTCAAATTTAGTATAATTATTATTATCGTTATTTTGACTACTGCTATTGCTATAAATATATTATATTTATTACTTTAGTCTATTATAAGTTTAATTCAATAATTAGTATTATTATAATTAATAATACTAATATTATTTAGTATTATATTTAACATAAATTATTAAATAACTAATTTTAGTTATGAAAATAATGTTACTATTTTATTATCAAAATTATTGACTTTATTATAAGTGATTACTAAGAAATATAAATAAAGTAATAAAAAGTAAATAAATTGCATATTAATATTATTAGTATTAATTCTATTAAAATTCAATATAGATTATTATGTTTAAATTAAAGATGTTTAAGTAATTGCTTTAAATAATAATAGCTAATCAAATATTGTTAAAGTAAATATTATTAATATCACTATTGTTATTGTAGTGAATATTTTAAAATATGATAAATAAGAAAAAAAATTAAAGTAAATGATATTATTTTAATAAATTTCTTATTATAATTATTATTATAAATACCAACTTATTTTAAAATTTAAGTTAAATAAATTTTAAATATATGAATTAAATTATATAATTGAAAATAAAAAAGGTTGTATTTTATGTCAAAGATTAGATAAATGATTTAAAATGAAATTGAATTAATAAAATAATAAATTTAAAAAATTGTCATTATTATTAAATTATTGAAATAAATAAAATAAATTGATAAAATATTTAATAAATTTTGGCAACTCAAAAATATATTAAATTATTAAAAATATTAATTAGATGATAATTGACTTAGAAATTAGATAATATTCATTGGAGTATTATTATAGAAATTTCAAGAGATACCAATTTATCACGATATAGTTAGAATTAAGGATCGGACCCACACGTCATTTTCATCACATACATTTATAGTATTTAGAGTATACTTTAAATTAAATAATATTCTTATATTATTTTATAAATGAATGCAACCAGTGGCAGATCTACCATGGGATAATGTGGGGTCATATGACCCCTCCTCACTGGTGGCCAGAAGGAGAGTACTGATGATGAACCGCCAATGAGGGAAAACTTAGCCCCCACGGGGCTGAGTTTTTCAGTTGCAATGAAGAGTACACAAATCCCTCATTGCAATTAACTATTTTTTTTATAATTTTGCCCATAGCGAAATGACGTTGTTTTGCCAAAGACTAAGTTTTTTTTTTAATTTGACCTCTGGCGAAATGATGTCATTTCGTCAGGGGTCAAATTAAAAAAATTAAAACCCACCCCAAAGAAACAGCGTCATTTCGCTGGGGCTTCTCTGGGGCGAGATTTTTTTTAAAAAAAAAAAGGGGGTTCTCCGGGGCGAGATTTTTATACAAATTCTTGAATAATAAACTTTGTTAACAAATTAAAAAAATAAATTAATTAAATTTAAATATAAGAATATGAATAAATATATGTATGGATTTAAAAAATTAATTGTAGACTGATAAATAAATAGTTGTTAATTAAGTTATATCAAATATTACTATTAAATTATTATTTATATAATGAATTTATTTATAAATTGAGTTAAGTTAATTAAATTATTTATAAATTAAACTGAACTAGTTAATTATTAAATAATCAAATTAGATAGTAAATATAATATGATTAAAATTTATAGAAATTCACAAAACTAATTATTTAAATAAAATTTGTATTGTTGTAACTATAATAATTAGGTTATTATTATTTTTACTTAATAATAAATAAAAAAATTATTAAACCATAATTTATGCTAAGGAGTAACTAAATATTGATATTTTTTATATTGTAGTAGTAAAATATTACTACTAAAATTATTATAATTTTTAGTAATAGTCAAATTTAGTATAATTATTATTATCATTATTTTGGCTACTGCTATTGCTCTAAATATATTATATTTATTACTTTAGTCTATTATAAGTTTAATTCAATAATTAGTATTATTATAATTAATAATACTAATATTATTTAGTATTATATTTAACATAAATTATTAAATAACTAATTTTAGTTATGAAAATAATGTTACTATTTTATTATCAAAATTATTGACTTTATTATAAGTGATTACTAAGAAATATAAATAAAGTAATAAAAAGTAAATAAATTGCATATTAATATTATTAGTATTAATTCTATTAAAATTCAATATAGATTATTATGTTTAAATTAAAGATGTTTAAGTAATTGCTTTAAATAATAATAGCTAATCAAATATTGTTAAAGTAAATATTATTAATATCACTATTGTTATTGTAGTGAATATTTTAAAATATGATAAATAAGAAAAAAAATTAAAGTAAATGATATTATTTTAATAAATTTCTTATTATAATTATTATTATAAATACCAACTTATTTTAAAATTTAAGTTAAATAAATTTTAAATATATGAATTAAATTATATAATTGAAAATAAAAAAGGTTGTATTTTATGTCAAAGATTAGATAAATGATTTAAAATGAAATTGAATTAATAAAATAATAAATTTAAAAAATTGTCATTATTATTAAATTATTGAAATAAATAAAATAAATTGATAAAATATTTAATAAATTTTGGCAACTCAAAAATATATTAAATTATTAAAAATATTAATTAGATAATAATTGACTTAGAAATTAGATAATATTCATTGGAGTATTATTATAGAAATTTCAAGAGATACCAATTTATCACGATATAGTTAGAATTAAGGATCGGACCCACACGTCATTTTCATTACATACATTTATAGTATTTAGAGTATACTTTAAATTAAATAATATTCTTATATTATTTTATAAATGAATGCAACCAGTGGCAGATCTACCATGGGATAATGTGGGGTCATATGACCCCTCCTCACTGGTGGCCAGAAGGAGAGTACTGATGATGAACCGCCAATGAGGGAAAACTTAGCCCCCACGGGGCTGAGTTTTTCAGTTGCAATGAAGAGTACACAAATCCCTCATTGCAATTAACTATTTTTTTTATAATTTAGCCCATAGCGAAATGACGTTGTTTTGCCAAAGACTAAGTTTTTTTTTTAATTTGACCTCTGGCGAAATGATGTCATTTCGTCAGGGGTCAAATTAAAAAAATTAAAACCCACCCCAAAGAAACAGCGTCATTTCGCTGGGGCTTCTCTGGGGCGAGATTTTTTTTTAAAAAAAGGGGGTTCTCCGGGGCGAGATTTTTATACAAATTCTTGAATAATAAACTTTGTTAACAAATTAAAAAAATAAATTAATTAAATTTAAATATAAGAATATGAATAAATATATATATGGATTTAAAAAATTAATTGTAGACTGATAAATAAATAGTTGTTAATTAAGTTATATCAAATATTACTATTAAATTATTATTTATATAATGAATTTATTTATAAATTGAGTTAAGTTAATTAAATTATTTATAAATTAAACTGAACTAGTTAATTATTAAATAATCAAATTAGATAGTAAATATAATATGATTAAAATTTATAGAAATTCACAAAACTAATTATTTAAATAAAATTTGTATTGTTGTAACTATAATAATTAGGTTATTATTATTTTTACTTAATAATAAATAAAAAAATTATTAAACCATAATTTATGCTAAGGAGTAACTAAATATTGATATTTTTTATATTGTAGTAGTAAAATATTACTACTAAAATTATTATAATTTTTAGTAATAGTCAAATTTAGTATAATTATTATTATCATTATTTTGGCTACTGCTATTGCTCTAAATATATTATATTTATTACTTTAGTCTATTATAAGTTTAATTCAATAATTAGTATTATTATAATTAATAATACTAATATTATTTAGTATTATATTTAACATAAATTATTAAATAACTAATTTTAGTTATGAAAATAATGTTACTATTTTATTATCAAAATTATTGACTTTATTATAAGTGATTACTAAGAAATATAAATAAAGTAATAAAAAGTAAATAAATTGCATATTAATATTATTAGTATTAATTCTATTAAAATTTAATATAGATTATTATGTTTAAATTAAAGATGTTTAAGTAATTGCTTTAAATAATAATAGCTAATCAAATATTGTTAAAGTAAATATTATTAATATCACTATTGTTATTGTAGTGAATATTTTAAAATATGATAAATAAGAAAAAAATTAAAGTAAATGATATTATTTTAATAAATTTTATATTATAATTATTATTATAAATACCAACTTATTTTAAAATTTAAGTTAAATAAATTTTAAATATATGAATTAAATTATATAATTGAAAATAAAAAAGGTTGTATTTTATGTCAAAGATTAGATAAATGATTTAAAATGAAATTGAATTAATAAAATAATAAATTTAAAAAATTGTCATTATTATTAAATTATTGAAATAAATAAAATAAATTGATAAAATATTTAATAAATTTTGGCAACTCAAAAATATATTAAATTATTAAAAATATTAATTAGATGATAATTGACTTAGAAATTAGATAATATTCATTGGAGTATTATTATAGAAATTTCAAGAGATACCAATTTATCACGATATAGTTAGAATTAAGGATCGGACCCACACGTCATTTTCATCACATACATTTATAGTATTTAGAGTATACTTTAAATTAAATAATATTCTTATATTATTTTATAAATGAATGCAACCAGTGGCAGATCTACCATGGGATAATGTGGGGTCATATGACCCCTCCTCACTGGTGGCCAGAAGGAGAGTACTGATGATGAACCGCCAATGAGGGAAAACTTAGCCCCCACGGGGCTGAGTTTTTCAGTTGCAATGAGGAGTACACAAATCCCTCATTGCAATTAACTATTTTTTTTATAATTTAGCCCATAGCGAAATGGCGTTGTTTTGCCAAAGACTAAGTTATTTTTTTTTAATTTGACCTCTGGCGAAATGATGTCATTTCGTCAGGGATCAAATTAAAAAAATTAAAACCCACCCCAAAGAAACAGCGTCATTTCGCTGGGGCTTCTCTGGGGCGAGATTTTTTTTTTAAAAAAAAAAGGGGGTTCTCCGGGGCGAGATTTTTATACAAATTCTTGAATAATAAACTTTGTTAACAAATTAAAAAAATTAATTAATTAAATTTAAATATAAGAATATGAATAAATATATGTATGGATTTAAAAAATTAATTGTAGAATGATAAATAAATAGTTGTTAATGAAGTTATATCAAATATTACTATTAAATTATTATTTATATAATGAATTTATTTATAAATTGAGTTAAGTTAATTAAATTATTTATAAATTAAACTGAACTAGTTAATTATTAAATAATCAAATTAGATAGTAAATATAATATGATTAAAATTTATAGAAATTCACAAAACTAATTATTTAAATAAAATTTGTATTGTTGTAACTATAATAATTAGGTTATTATTATTTTTACTTAATAATAAATAAAAAAATTATTAAACCATAATTTATGCTAAGGAGTAACTAAATATTGATATTTTTTATATTGTAGTAGTAAAATATTACTACTAAAATTATTATAATTTTTAGTAATAGTCAAATTTAGTATAATTATTATTATCATTATTTTGGCTACTGCTATTGCTCTAAATATATTATATTTATTACTTTAGTCTATTATAAGTTTAATTCAATAATTAGTATTATTATAATTAATAATACTAATATTATTTAGTATTATATTTAACATAAATTATTAAATAACTAATTTTAGTTATGAAAATAATGTTACTATTTTATTATCAAAATTATTGACTTTATTATAAGTGATTACTAAGAAATATAAATAAAGTAATAAAAAGTAAATAAATTGCATATTAATATTATTAGTATTAATTCTATTAAAATTTAATATAGATTATTATGTTTAAATTAAAGATGTTTAAGTAATTGCTTTAAATAATAATAGCTAATCAAATATTGTTAAAGTAAATATTATTAATATCACTATTGTTATTGTAGTGAATATTTTAAAATATGATAAATAAGAAAAAATTAAAGTAAATGATATTATTTTAATAAATTTCTTATTATAATTATTATTATAAATACCAACTTATTTTAAAATTTAAGTTAAATAAATTTTAAATATATGAATTAAATTATATAATTGAAAATAAAAAAGGTTGTATTTTATGTCAAAGATTAGATAAATGATTTAAAATGAAATTGAATTAATAAAATAATAAATTTAAAAAATTGTCATTATTATTAAATTATTGAAATAAATAAAATAAATTGATAAAATATTTAATAAATTTTGGCAACTCAAAAATATATTAAATTATTAAAAATATTAATTAGATGATAATTGACTTAGAAATTAGATAATATTCATTGGAGTATTATTATAGAAATTTCAAGAAATATCAATTTGTCACGATATAGTTAGAATTAAGGATCGGACCCACACGTCATTTTCATCACATACATCTATAGTATTTAGAGTATACTTTAAATTAAATAATATTCTTATATTATTTTATAAATGAATGCAACCAGTGGCAGATCTACCATGGGATAATGTGAGGTCATATGACCCCTCCTCATTGGTGGCCAGAAGGAGAGTACTGATGATGAACCGCCAATGAGGGAAAACTTAGCCCCCACGGGGCTGAGTTTTTCAGTTGCAATGAGGAGTACACAAATTCCTCATTGCAATTAACTATTTTTTTTATAATTTAGCCCATAGCGAAATGGCGTTGTTTTGCCAAAGACTAAGTTTTTTTTTTTAATTTGACCTCTGGCGAAATGATGTCATTTCGTCAGGGGTCAAATTAAAAAAATTAAAACCCACCCCAAAGAAACAGCGTCATTTCGCTGGGGCTTCTCTGGGGGCGAGATTTTAAAAAAAAAAAAAAAGGGGTTCCCCCCCCCCCCCCCCCCCCCCAACAACCTAGTAGCCCAACTCCCCTAACCTAGCAGCCAACCAGCCTTAGCCATCGATCCGCATTGCACCACCTTCGCCAGCCTCCAGTCGCCGGCTAACCTTTAGAGGTAATTTTTTTCTTTTTTTTTTAAATTTGATTATTTGTTGTTTAAATTGGAGATTTTTTAATAATAGTTTAATAATAATTATTTATTTTGTGTTTTGTTGATTTATATTTGTTGTTTATTAATAATATGAAACGCTGATTTATTAATAATAAGCTTTTTATAATTTTGGATTTTTTTAAAAATATATAATAAGGTTTAATTTATTAAAAATTAGATATAGATTATTTAATACTTATTCATTTTGTATTTTTTTTATTTTGTTGTTGCAGCTTATTTGTTTAATTATATTATTGTCATTTGAAGTTTATTTGAAATGTTGATTTATTAATAATAGGTTTTTGTAATTTGAAATTTTTTTTAGAAATATATAATAAGGTTTAATTTGTTAAAAATTAGATATAGATTATTTAATAATTTTTTTATTTGTGTTTTGTTGTTTATTTATTTAATTATATTAGTTGATTTTGTTATTGTAGTTTATTAGGTTAAATTATATAAAATTTTCAATGTTACAGTAATATTAAAATTTTAATTATATAGTCAGTAGCATCTACTTAGTTGCTAAGTTTTAATTTAAATTAAATAATTTAAGAGATGAATGATGAGTTAGAGGTGAGAAATATGTAGTATATATGTGAAATATAAAGAAAATATACATTACATATAAAGTCAAATATGAGTTAGAAAAGTCAACAGTTGAATAGTAAAAATGGGTAAAATGATAATTATATTTAAAAAATAGATTAATTAAATAATTCAAAAATAATTTAATTTATGGATGGAAGATGAAATTTAAAGAATTAAAAATATTTAAATAAAAAAGAAATTAAAATAATATAATATATATGAGTGGAGAGAAAAGAAAAAAAAAGTTAAAAAAACTATTTATTTATCATCTTCATCTTTTCTTCTCTCTCAAGCACGACTTTCACTATGGCCAAAGGTAATTTTTGCTCCAAATACCAAATTTTGAAGGATTTTAAAGTATTGAAGTGAGATTTGGTGGTTTCTTCATTAGTTAGTAAGCTTTCTTACTTAATTTTTCAATTTTATAAAAGTTTATGAATATGTTTAAATTGGGTTTATGAAAGAGTGTGTTATAATTATTGGAATGATTATGGATGATGTTATTTTGATGAAAAAATATTTATTTTAAGGTTGGATGGGAGAAAAGTTTGAGTTAAGTAGGAGTTTTGGAGGTGTAGTAAAGAGATTAGTACATACTTTATTCATAATATGTGTGATTGTATTGAATTTTAGCATAACACATTATATATGTTAAATGTGAGATGATACTTGATTTTTATAAATATGTGTGTATGGCATTGTTTAAAGTAACAATGCTTGATTTATGTTGATTGTGACATGATAAACTATTTAAAAATGGGTAAATAAAATATTTGTGTAAAATGTGTAAAGTGTAATTTATGCACTAACATGAGGAAGTAAGCCACAATTGCATTATTTATGATAATAATTTGTGAAAGTTATGGTGTGAGTCGATATGTAAAAGCACATTAAAAGGAATGTGTATTGTGTGTATATTATATATTATCTAGTTGCCAGAAGATTGCTCTTGGATATTGGTATATCATACATCAAAATGGATAAAGACATTGGGTATCACAGAGATTTGCTTACACCCGAGTGAGACACTAATGATAGACAAAAGTAACGAGCCTGAGACTAGATAATTGTATAAGGTATTTGGGCCTAATGTATATGGTTGTTTAGTGTGTTGTGTAATGTGTATAAACAATGGTTGACATTTTTAACTTGATGCAAATATGACATTATATATGTATGACATCAATTCTAAATTTTATTAAAGTATGTACTACTAGGTAATATGCTTAGCGCGATTGAATTCTATTATGCAGGTGACAGAGTAGATTCAGGGGATCCGGAGAGTGCTGTTGGACCACCTCAGGTCTTGGTTTTTATATGTGTAAAGATCCTTGAGCTACCGCGGACCAATGCCACTTGCATATCATGTATACACTTTGAAATTTTTTTAAAATGCTTTTGAGTATGTACATTATATATATAATCATGTATGTGGTGTAAAATATATTTTTTTTCTTTTGAGTAATATAAAAAAATGGAATTTATATTTATATATATGGATGTGTTTTTGGTAAAATATTGGTAGATTTAGCCATTGGGCTATTTTGGAGAAATGTATGTATTGAATAAATAATTTGGAGTGTATTTTAATTGCAGGTTGTGTTATTTGTAATTTGAAATTATCTAAAATACAGACAAAACTCTAGCGAATTTTTTTCAGAGATTTTTTATTTAATATCTTTTTACTTTTCAAATTACTAATGGTTATTTTTATTTATTTATTAAAATACATTTTAAGTGTTCCTAAATGGTTACCAAAAATTTTAAAAAAAAATTAAACATACAATATTAAAATATTTTTGTATTCTATATACGTATTTTACATATATCAAGTGTATATATTATACATATATAAGGTATAAGGGGGTTACATAGTCAACTTGTCTGTAATTTTTTCTGTGTAAATTTTGACTCCCCTCAGTAAAATCTTGGTTCCGCTATTGAATGCAGCTGCAGCTGTAGAGTATCAAAGGAACCCTATTGGTTAAGCAAATACAGTATTTGGCCAAGGTGAGTGAATAAATATGTAATATTATATTTCTAAAGTATTATATATTTATGATTTTAGAAAAGAATTTATTGAATTCAAGTTGATTTATTTTTAAAATAATATTTATTTTCTTATAAATTAAGAACAAATAATGGTAGTTTAATTTTTTATATATATGACTAATTGATTATATTATACTGGATAAATAATTTATATACACTCTTATTATAAATATGTCTGATCGCACATTGATGACGGATGTTTATATAAATTTAATGATATTATAAATTTACCCTTTGGCTGGGGTAATTGCTCTGCACATATGTATTAAAGTTATTTCTTCTTGGGCTTACGAGATAAGTCATCATGCGCCCTTGGATTAAAGTTGGATCAACAAGAAATTATATTTCAATGTATGTAAAAGATGATTGATTTGAGTTATTAGTGAATTTTCTGAGAATTATAGAATTGATTCATATTTAAATTATATTTATTCAGCTGAGCTATAGATGATATATATATATATTATTAAACCTTGTTTGTTCTCCCTTTTTACATATTTATATATTCACTGAGTAGTTGGACTTACCACTTTTATTATATATAGCATTTCGAACCTTGAAGGATAAGCCAGTAGAATTCATATATTATATTTACACCAGCGCATAGAAAAGGTTGGTCCAACATGGTAGTACTTATCATTTGGTTTTATTTAAATATTATTTATATTATTGTGTTAGACAGTAATAAAATGCATTTAAGAATATTAGTATCTATTAGATGATATCAATGTGTGTATTTGAAAAATATTAAGTAATCAAATTAAGAGAATGGAGTGTGACATAGATATTTATTATTATTATTATTTTAAGGGTCAGTTAGTTATTGAAACACTAGCCGAAGAGATCAAATAGTTAGATTAGAAGATGTTGGCCGACCATATAGGGTCCCTACCCCACCTCCTTCCAAATAGTCAGTTGATTATAATGCATTTGAGAATAGTGAGTGAAATAATGATACCGCTTCATAAGAAGACTCATCTGGAGTAAATCCACCTACTCTACCTCATGTACCTCCTGTTCTACCTGTTGCACCTCCAATTCAGATTAATGTTAGTCCTGCTTTTGCATAAGATATGACAGTAGTTATAGCTACAAGAGAACTGCAACCACAGGCTTGGGCTATAATTTCTCATTGTCGTAACTGCAGGCTTGGGCTATAATTTCTCATTGTCATAACTGCAGAGCATAAAATTTTGATGGTACCTTAGATTCCGAAAAGGCGGATGATTGGCTTAGGAAACTAAAGAAAGCTATTCTCTAGTGGGAATTGCTAATGTTGAAAAGCTAAGATATATTCCGGATTTCTTGGGGAGTATAGTTGATGGTTGGTACATTCGATTGGTTCAATCCCATAGTGATAAGTTGACATGGAATACATTTGAGATGGGGCTCTATAAGCAATATATCATAGGTAATTATAGAAGCGAAAAGGAGAGCATGTTCTTTTTACTAAAACAAAATAGGATGACAATTCTTTAGTATGTGGACAAATTTGAAGAACTATACAGATATGTGGATCATATGGTGTCTAAGGAAGAAGACGAGTGTAGTAGATTCTATGAGGGACTACATATCAATATTCCTAAGGGATTGTCACAGGATCAAGCCAGTACTTTTTGTACTATGGTAGACGGTGCATTAGATAAAAGAAAAGTTATTAAAAGAAGAAATAGAGTTCGAGATAAAAAGAAAAAGCGAACTCATAATTCTTTTTAGGAATTTACTGATAGGAAGATTAAGAGAGGTGGCAGTTCCTATACTAGACCATACCCTGGAAGTAGTAAGAGTCACCCTGTGAGACCAGGTCAATAGGTAAACTGACCCTAGATCAGTCAAAATTCTGTGAGGCAGTCTGCGGGTAACTTTGCTAGTGCACCAAGATTTGGACAAGGTAGCATTTTGGGAGCTAATCAGAGACCATGACCCATATGTCCTACTTGTAGTAAATATCACAGTGGAGAATGCAGGGCAAATTTTAAAGGGTGCTATCAGTGTAGTGATGTAGGTCATATCAAGGAGATTGTCTAATGTTAGTGAGACTAAGTGAGTGTTCAGGCATCATCAATATTTGTGCCTCAGAAAGGGGGCAGGATCCAGTCATAGGGCAGAGTAGCTAGAAGAGGAAACAATAATAGTATTGGTAGACAATGGGATCATACCATTTGGCCAAACAGAAAGACCTCCTACAAAAAGCTCAGATTTTTACTATTACTCAATAAGAAACTCTAGCCTCACTTGAGGTGGTCATTGGTATATTGGTTATTTTTGAAAGAGATGCATATGTTCTTATTGATCCTGACTTTACTCATTCAATCATATCATGTGCATTTGCCACATATACAAATGGAAAATAAGTTCTTTAGATAATGAGTTAGTGATGAGTTTTCCAGTAGGGAAGTTACTGATGAGTTTTCCAGTAGGGACTTCTATGATGTGTGAGCATGTGTATAAAAATTCAGCAGTCAAGTTAGGTGACTTTGAGTTGTTAGCAGATCTTATTCCTTTGTCCAAATAGGAGTTTGATGTTATTTTAGAGATAGATTGGCTATCTCGCCACCATGCCACTATTGATTATTATAAGAAGAAAGTGACTTTTAACCTACCTGGAAATTTTAATCTTACATTCTATGGTGAGCGAAAATTTCTTTCATCTTGTGTTATTTCTACTATGATAGCCAGAAAATTACTTAAAAAGTATTGTAAAGCATATCTATCAAATGTGATTGGAACACAAAATTAGAAGGGCTTAAACTGAAAGATATTCCTATAGTGTGTGAATTCCTAAAAGTATTTCCAAAAGAACTTCTAGGTTTACCTCTTGATAGAGAAATTGAATTCACTATTGATGTTCAGCCGGACACAGCTCCTATTTCTCAAACTCTTTATAGAATGGCTCCTGCAGAGCTGAAGAAATTGAATGTCCAATTGCAGGAATTGTTGGATAAAGAATTTATTAGACCTAGTATTTTACCCTAGGGAGTTCTTGTATTATTTGTGGAGAAAAAGGATGGATCCATGCGATTATGCATTGATTATAGGTAGCTAAATTGAGTTACTATTCAGAATAAATATCTCTTGCCTCGCATTGATTATCTCTTTGATCAACTTCATGGAGCTAAAGTCTTTTCTAAAATAGACTTACAATCGGGGTATTATCAACTAAAAATTAAAGGGTCTGATGTACCAAAGACAGCTTTTAGGACTCGTTATAGGCATTATGATTTTTTAATAATGCCATTCTGGTTAACCAATGCTTCAACTGCTTTTTATAGATCTTATGAATATAACATTTCATCCTTATCTGGATATGTTTGTAATCATATTTATTAATGATATTCTATTGTATTTTAAAAGTAGAGAGGAGCACGAGGAGTACCTAAGAATTGTATTATAGACCTTGAAGAATAAACAGTTATATGTCAAACTTAGTAAATGTGAGTTTTGGCTAGATTGAGTGGTATTTTTGGGTTATGTTATATCATCAGAGGGAGTTTATGTTGACCATAAAAAGATAGAGGTAGTGATGAACTGGGAACCTCTAACAAATCCTACAGAGGTGAGAAGTTTTTTAGGCTTGGCGAGCTATTATCGTCGCTTTGTACATGATTTCTCTATTATTGCATCATTATTAACCAAATTGCTAAGGAAGAATGTAAAGTTTAATTACACTGAAAAATGTCAGCAAAGTTTTGAAAAACTAAAAACTTGCTTGACATCCGCTCCTATTCTTACTCTTCCTTAATGCAATGGCAGTTTTATGGTGTACAGTGATGCTTCACGGAAAGGTTTGGGATGTGTCTTGATGCAGTATGGGAAGGTGATAGCTTATGCATCTAAACAACTTCAACTCTATAAATTGAATTATCCCATTTATGATATGAAACTTGTTGCAATGGTTTTTACTTTAAAATTTTGGAGGCATTATCTTTATGGAGAAAAATATTAGATATTCACAGACCACAAGAGTTTGAAGTATCTTCTTTCATAGAAGGAGTTAAATTTGAGACAAAGGAGATGGGTTGAATTACTAAAAGATTATGGTTGTACTGGTGAATATCATTCTAGGAAGGCTAATATGGTAGTTGATGCTTTAAATCGAAAGTCACATGGCGGTCTTTACTATATCAAAACTGTGCAACTTCCATTACTACTAGATCTTCAATCTTTGGGAGTATATTTGAAGATAAATGACTATGGAGCTTTATTAGCAACATTCAAAGTTAGATCGATCTTTGTAGAAAAAATTAGAAAAGCTCAAGTTCTAGATGAAGTGAAGAAGATCATTAATGGTGTAAAAGTAGGTACCGATACAAACTATTTTACCATGGAAGAGGGCACTTTAGTACTCTGTAGAAGATTATGTGTACCTAATATTGATACTTTAAAAAAGAAGATAATGGAAGAAGCTCATTGTTTTGCCTATTCTATGTATCCAGGTAGTACTAAGATGTATAGAACACTTAAAGAGAATTATTAGTGGAAGGGTATGAAAAAAGATATAGCAGATTTTGTCGCAAAATGTTTAGTATGCCAACAAGTTAAAGCAGAATATTAGCATCCTTCAGAACTTCTACAACCTCTTCTGATTCCTGAATAGAAATAGGAACACATTACCTATATGGGTAATGTGGACAGGTTGACATTACTATTCCTGAATAGAAATAGTAAGGTCATAATGCTATTTGGGTAATTGTGGATAGGTTGAAAAAATAATCTCACTTTTTATCTATCAGAATGGATTTCTTTTTGGATAAATATGTGAAGAAAATTATGAGACTACATGATGCTTCAGTATCTATAGTGTCAGACAGGGATTCACAGTTCACTTTTAGATTATGGCCTAGCTTGCAGAATGTTATGGGTATAAAGGTAAAGTTCAGTACTTTCTTTCACCCTCAAACTGTTGGTCAATCAGAGCGTATTATTCAGACCTTAGAAGATATGCTTAGAGCTTATGTTATAGAATTCAAAGGAAGTTGGGATAAGAATTTACCATTGATGGAGTTTACTTATAATAACAGCTTTCATTCAAGTATTGGTATAACACCTTATCAATCATTATATGGAAGAAAATTCAAAAATGGTGGGTCCAAAATTGGTTAAGATGACTAGTGATAAAATCCAATTAATTAGAGACAGATTAAAAGTGGCACAAGACAAATAGAAGAGCTATGCAGACTTGAAGAGAAAGGATGTTAAGTATAATGTGGGGGATAAAATATTTTGAAAAGTCTCTTCATGTAAAGGTATAGTGCGATTTAATAAATGTGAAAAGTTAAGTCGTTCCTGTTACTTATAGACTTGTACCATCACCAGAATTATCTCAAATACATGATGTCTTTTATGTATCAATATTGAGAAAGTACAAAAGTGACCCTTCGCATATATTCTGGAGACAACTAGTATAATTACGAGAAGATTTGACTTATAAGAAAGAACCAATTGTAATTTTTGCCCAAGAAAAAAAGTCTTAAGAAATAAAGTTATTCTTTTGATGAAAGTCTTATGGAATAATCATTCAAGGAATGAAGCAACTTGAAAAAGAGAGGAGGATATGTTTATTCAATGTCCTCATTTATTTCATCATATAGCTAGTAAAAATTCAAGGATAAATTTTCTTTCAGAGGAAAGAATGTAACATCTTGTAAATAATAATAATAATAATAATAATAATAATAATAATAATAATAATAATAGAAAAAAATTATAATAATGATAATAAGGGCAAGTAATAATTTAAAGCATAATACATTGATTTAATAATTAAAGTGACTATATTAGTGGTAATAATTACTGACCAACATAAATAATAATAATAATAAAACAAATAACTTAAAGAATAATTGAAGTGGGGCATAAATAATAATACCTAAAAATAAACAAACCAATAATTAAAGTTTAAATTATTTAAATACAACCCATTTCATAATATCAGAACATTATTGATGTGATATATTTATTAAATATAAAAGTAGGTGAAATTAAGTATAATTGAATTAATAATTGAGAATAGGTGTAATGGAATATGATTTAATTGATAACAGTGGTTATATTTAATGGAGAGAAATAAGAGAGATGAGTAAATAGGAGAGTGAAGAGGAGAAAAATAAAACAGAGAAAGAAAGGAGATAGGAGAGAGAATAGGAGAAGAGATAGAGTAGGGGAAAGGAGAAATTAACTTCGGCCATTCAAAGTTTTTCTCCGTTCTACCATAGACCGTCCAACTCAGATATACATGCATCAGACCACCATGATCTACTCTTAGAGACGCATCATCCACCGCCGAGAAAGTCACCGTCAGACCTCGGAATGAGGCTCACTCGCCGTCTGAAAGTCTCACCGGCATTACTTTTCAGCCTATTTTTTTGGCAACTCGGGTATTTTTAGGACCCTCTTGTTTTAAGCTTCAATTTGATATATTATTTGTAAATTACAAATGAAGTTTTGAAAATTCATATATGTATATGAGTATAAATATAATTAAATAGAAAATTTTAAGTTAATTTTTAATTAATTAAAATTTTGATTAATAAATAATTTAGGATTTAATTAAAATTTTGATATAATATTATGATAAATTAGAAGAAATTAAAGGAAACTAAATTCTAAATAAATATAAATATAAATAATATAAATAATAAATAGTTAATCTAAAAGAAATTAGTTAAAATTTATGAAATTAGTAAGTTATAAGTTAAAATTTTAGTTGATTGATTAGTTAATAATATTAAAAAACAAGTTAGAATAAAAGGTAATTAAATAAATAGATAGTAAATATATGAATAATTTAAAATAAAAATGTTAATATTAAGTATAATTAAAATAAATTAAATAGTTTAGTTATTGATATTATTAGAAAATTGTATAACAAATTAATTATATTTTATTGAATTGTTGAATCTATAAATTAGTAGTTAGTTGTTAGTTAGTGAATTTAAATATATTATCAAATTATGTTTAAAATTTTTTGTTAATATATATATATATATATATATATATTTGTTCATTGATTG
Source organism: Garcia nutans (assembly GCA_947685225.1). NCBI lineage: Eukaryota > Viridiplantae > Streptophyta > Magnoliopsida > Malpighiales > Euphorbiaceae > Garcia > Garcia nutans. Next base: position 28,990,475 of record CANTUV010000044.1, read on the forward strand.
ATTAATTAGAATGGAAATAAGTATATATATATATGTATATTAACTTTAGAATAAAAAATTTATGGTTAAAAAAAATTAAATTCTTGAATAATAAATTTTGTCAACAAATTAAAAAAATAAATTAATTAAATTTAAATTTAAGAATATGAATAAATATATGTATGGAATTAATAAATTAATTATAGAATAATAAATAAATAGTTGTTAATTAAGTTATATTAAATACTACAATTAAATTATTATTTATATAATGAATTTATTTATAAATTGAGTTAAGTTAATTAAATTATTTATAAATTAAATTGAGTTAGTTAATTATTAAATGATCAAATTAGATAGTAAATATAATAGGATTAAAATTCATAGAAATTCACAAAACTAATTATTTAAATAAAATTTGTATTGCTAAAACTATAATGATTAGGTTATTATTATTTTTACTTAAGAATAAATAATAATAATTATTAAAAATATAATTTATGCTAAGTAGTAATCAAATATTAATTTTTTTGATATTGTAGTTGTAAAGTATTACTACTAAAATTATTATAATTATTAGTAATTGTCAAATTTAGTATAATTATTATTATCATTATTTTGACTATTGTTATTGCTATAATATATCATATTTATTATTTTTAGTCTATTATAAGTTTAATTCAATAGTTAGTATTATTATAATTAATAATACTAAAATTATTTAGTATTGGATTTAACGTAAATTATTAAATAATTAATTAATTATGAAAATAATATTAATATTTTATTATCAAAATTATTGACTTTATTATAAGTTATTATTATGAAATATAAATAATGTGTTTAAAAGTAAATAAAGTGTATATTAATATTATTAGTATTAATACTATTGAAACTTAATATAAATTATTATGTTTAAATTAAAGATAGTTAAGTAATTGCTTTAAGCAATAATAGTTAATCAAAGAATGTTAAAGTAAATATCATTAATATCACTATTGTTATTGTAGTGAATATTTTAAAATATGATAAATAAGAAAAAAAAATTAAAGTAAATGATGTTATTTTAATAAATTTCTTATTATAGTTATTATTATAAATACCAACTTATTTTGAAAATGAAATTAAATAAATTTAAATATATGAATTAGATTATATAATTGAAAATAATAAGATTGTATTTTATGTCAAAGATTAAACAAATGATTTAAAATGAAATTGAATTAATCTAATAATAAATATAAATATTGTCATTATTATTATTAAATTATTAAAATTAATAAACTAAATTGATATAATATTTAATAAATTTTGTCATCCCAAAAAAATATTAAGTTATTAAAAATATTAATTAGATGATAACTGACTGAGAAATTAGATAATACTCATTGGAATATTATTATAGAAATTTTGAGAGATATCAATTTACCAAGATATCATTAGAATTTAGGATCGAACCCATACTTTATTTTTATCACATATATCTATAGTATTTAGGGTATACTTTAAATTAAATAATGTTATGAAATTATTTTAGGAACAAGCCTAGCTACAATTATAGAGTACTAAAGGGACCCTATTAGTTAAGCAAATACGACATTTAGCCTTAGCGAGTGGGTAAATAGGTAACATTGTATTTCTAAAGTATTATATATTTATGATTTTAGAAAAAAAATAATTGAATTCAAGGTGATTATTTATTTTTGAATGATATTTATTTTTTATAAATTGAGAACAAATAGCAGTACTTTAATTTTTTATATATGTAATTAATTGATTATACTCTGCTGGATAAATGATTTATATACACTCTTATTATAAACTTGTCTGATCGCATCTTGATGACGGATATTTATATAGACTTAATGATATTATAAATTTATCATTAGGGCGAGGTAATTGCTCTGCATATGTGTATTGGAGTTATTTCTCCTTGGGCTTGCGAGATAAGTTATCATGCACCGCTGGATTGAAGTTGGATTAGCAAAAAATTATATTTGAGTGTATGTAGTAAATGATTTATTTGAGTTATTAGTGAATTTTTTGAGAATTATGAAATTGATTGAGATTTAAATAATATTTATCCACCCGAGCTATTAATGATGTTTATATATATATATAATTAAGTTTTATTTATTCTCTGTTGTTACAAATTTATTTATTCACTGAGTAGTTGGACTCATCTTTTTTATTATATATAACATTTCAGATCTTGAAGGATAAGCCGGCAGAATTCTTATATTACATTTACACCAGCGCTTAGAAAAGGTTAAGCCAACATATTGATTTTATTTAAGTATCATTTATATTATTATGTTAGACAATAATAAAGATATATTTAAGAATATTAGTATCTATTAGACGATATCAATGTGTGTATTTGAAAAATATTAAGTAATCAAATTAAGAGAATGGAGTGTGACATAGATATTTATTATTATTATTATTATAGGGATCAGCTAGTTATTGAAAATGTGAGTGGAAGGATATAAGTGATTACTCGAAAAGATTTAAGTGGCAAATGCATTAAATTGGAAGTAATTATACCTTTATTATACTATTTTAATTTAAAATTAATTATTTTATTTTATTTTTTATTCCTTGTGAAAATATTGTAATTATGGTATTTCTTAAAAATAAAAACCCACACAACAATAAGCTAATTAGTCTCCCAAATTTGATCAATTAACTGTGACAATACTCATTGTTAAAAAAAAATGCGATGATATGAGCAAAAGAGTAGGAGGAGATTAAATCTGAGATGGGCCTTTTTTATCTCAACTTCATAGAATAAAAAATAACCAATAAGCACTGTGAAGAAGAAGAAGGAAATTTACAAACAAATGGTATCGTTATGACTTATGAGCTCTTTCCTGATATAGCAGCATTTTGTTAATCTCTATTTATTTATTTGTACATGATGGATCATTACTTTGTCAGTCCCTGGTAGGGATTGAAATTATTTTTATGGTTCCCCTTTTTGTTCACATTGTCAACTTCTAATTTAGGTTTAATTTTATCGAGAAAGATAATTACTCTCCGCAGGGTTACATTGCTTCTGCTCTTTTTGTCTATCACACCCCATTATCTAATACTATAGGAGGACTTAACTTTTAGTCTGGTTATATCTCTTATGTTAGTCCAATTACTCTATTTTTTATCTTAGACAATCAAATTGAATTAAGCTAATATTTGTATTAAGTTACAATTTGCAGAAAGTTAATTTTTTGAAGGAAATATGCAAAGTTTGATCGGACTATGAAGGAGTCCGACCGGACCTTAAATGACAAATTGAGCAAAATATCACAAAAGGATTCACGGTGAAAAGTACTCTTAAATTCTCACCGTACCTCAGAAAGTCCAACCAAACCTTGAAAAATTTCAACCGGACTATTGGATGAAAATTTTGCAAATCACACAAAAGGATTCACGGTCAAAAATACTCTCACATTCTCAGCGTACCTTGAAAAATCTGACCGGATCAATCTAAAGTACAATCAGACCTCACAAGCCAATTTTGTTAAAAGCATCCAGAGAGGTTCCCGTCCAGAAGTACGCTCAGTTTTTCACTATACCAAAAATATTTCAACCTGACCATGATGCAGTCCGACCGAGATATTTAAATAATTCACAAGTCAAAAGTCGTTGGACCTCTACTCAATTAGTGGAAGCCACGTGGACTGACCGTTGTAAGAGCATTCAGCAGAATTTCAAAAAGTATGGCTAGACCACTATGTTTCATGACCAGAATTAAGAAATTTCGACCGGACCTTGGTAAGTTTGACAATGAAATTGCTCTGACCAAGAAATTAATGGAAGTCAAGAATCAAACATGTTGGACCACTCATCAAATGGCTAGTTTATGACTTGAAGGCTATAAATACAATATGTATGTTGTGATTGTAATAGCCTACTTGAACATATTTATTTTCTATGCATCAAAATTATACTTTGTATTGATTGAGTGTTGGGTGTGAGCATTAAACACCATCTTAAGTTTGAGTATGAGCTTGAAAACACATAGGTTGTGAGAGTAATCCTGGAAAAACTCTTGTAAGGGTTGTGAGGATTATACTTAAACCATTGAATAGTTTGGTGTGAGCTAGAAAAAATACCAAGTTAGAGTTAAGCTTGTAAAAATTCAAAGCTAGTGGAACCTTAACAAGTTGTTAAGGAAGTGCATGTAGGATCAAGGTAAATCCGAACAACTATAAGTCTTTGTGTTCATTGTTCCATCTTCTACTTAACCTTCTTCTACATCTTCTACATTTCTTATTCTTGAATTTTGAGTTTTAACTTAATTGTGAAATTTGATCCACAATGGCAACTTCTTCATCCACCTCAACCTCTCATGGAAATCTCAACTCTATCTTTAGACCATACTTTGATGGAACGGATTATTCCTATTGGAAACATAAATGTTCTTATTCATAGATAGTGAAGGAATTAGCCTTTGGGATTATTTTGAAAATGAGTGGAAACCTCCAACTTATGAAGTTGATGGTGTCCAAATTACTCTTCCCAAACCATAATGGTCAAGTACAAATACAAGGGATCAATTCAAAAACCATAGAACAACCTCCATCTTGATGAATTCTATTTCAAGAGAAGAATGTGGGATAGTCCAACATCTCACTTGTACTCATTGCATTTGGAAAACTCTTGAGAACTATCATGAGGGTACTACCCAAATGAGGCTCACCAAGAAGCTAATGCATAAACATGAGTATGAACTATTCAAGATGAAGCCCAATGAAAATATTACCGACATGACCAATCGCTTGCTTGTCATCATCAATGAATTGAAGAAATATGACAAGGTATATGATCAAGATGAAGTCAACAGCAAAATCTTGAGAGCTTTAAGAGCAAAGAACAACTTTGAATCCAAAGTTTCTTCAATTAAAGAAGCACATGATCTTAGCTCTTTGAGAACCGATGAACTTGTTGGAAAACTACTCACCTTTGAGTTGCACACCGAAAGAGAAAAAGAAGAAGGTGAAAAAAAGAAGAGGAAACCAATAGCTCTCAAAGCAATTAAAGAGATTGAGAGCTCAAATAATGAAGAAAGTGATGATGAAGAAGAAATGACATTATTTTCAAAAAGGATGAATCATTAGAAAAGAAAGAGAAGATTACAAGCTAACAAAGGGACATTCTCTAAATCCTCTTTTAAAGATAATGATAAAAAGAATGAAGTGAAATGTTATGAATGTGGTAAATCTGTTCATATCAAATCGGATTTCTTTAAGTTGAAAAACAAGAAGAAATGGGACAAAGAAAAAAAGAAATCTCTCAAAACTACATGGGATGACTCTTCCTCAAGTGAAGAAGAAGAAGAAGAAGATAAAGAAGAAATTGTCAATCTATGTCTCATGGATATTAAGGATGAATCCAATGAGATAGGTACTCAATCCTTGATTTTAATTGCATATGATGAAAATGATATTGATGCTTTAGATGATAGTGATATGATTGAGCCTATGAACCTTAGAGTAGAAAAGTATTTTTCTAAGATGAAATTCTATAAGGATAAATGCTCTAAGCTGGAAAAATATTTTGTATGCTTAAAGAATTCTACATTAGAATTAAAAACCTCAAATGAATAATTATTGAAATCAGTTAATGAATTGAATAAAAATTCACATAGCTTAGAGAATGTGATCAAGAAAAATGAAATTTTGAGGCATGAACTAAAAAAACTTGAAGAATCTATCTCAAACTTTCATAAGGGAAAGGAAGCATTAGATACATTGATTGATAACCAAAGGTCACCCTCCTTGAAATATGGTTTATGATTCAATAGCTCATCCAATTCTACTTCTAGTAAATCAACATTTGTGAAAGCATTTACAACTCAAATCTCTAGTGTTGAAGTTGTTAAAAACACTAATGCACAAACCAAACCCAAAAATCCCAAAAGGATTACATTAAGCTCACAAGACTCTAGAACTAAGGTTCCAAGAGAAAAACATGCATTCATGTATACTAGACATGTACATCAACCCAAAAATACTCAAAAACAAACTCATATTTACAATTGTGTGAATGCCAATAGGAAAGTGCATAAATATAGAACTTTGTATCAATGCACATATTGCATGAGATTTGGGCATAAGAGTATTTTGTGTTATATTAGGAAGGCTCATCTCAAGTTAGAGGATCCTTCTACTACTAACCCCCTAAGTTCATTTGAGTATGTAAAAGAAGGTGAATATTCTTGTAGGTATGTCTAAAATCTACTATCAATGAAAGCATATGGCTTATGGATAGTGGATACTCAAGACATATGACAGGGAATGCAAAGCTCTTTACAAGTCTTACTTACAAGCTTAGAGGTAGTGTTACCTATGGAAACAATGCTAAAGGTAAAATCATTGGTAGTGGTTCCATTGACATACTTGGTAAAAATTTGATTGAAAATGTATGACTTGTTAATGGATTGAAGCATAATTTACTTAGTATTAGTTAATTGTGCGATAAAGGATATGATAAAAATTTTGACTCCAAAGGATGCAAGGTTACTAATTCAAATGGTGAAATTGCATTCAAAGGAGCTAGAATTAGCAACACATATAAAATTAACATACATTCCAATGATGCATTTGAATGTTTGATTACCATTAATAATGATGCTTGGTTATGACATAGAAGGCTAGGACATGCTAGAATGGATCATTTAAAATACATTAGTAATGAAGAACTAGTTGATGGTCTCCCTAAAGTTAAATTTGACAAAGATAGAACATGTGAACTTTGTCAAATTGGTAAGCAACATAAAAGTTTTTTTAAGTCTAAAAATGTTATAAGCACTTCTAGACCCTTAGAACTCATTCACTTTTATTTATTTGGACCAAATAGAGTTGCTAGCCTAGGTGGTAAGTTATATGCATTTCTTCTTATTAATGATTACTCTAGATTTATATGGATTAATTTCTTAGCTCAAAAGAATGAAGCTTTTAATCATTTCAAAATATTTGCAAAAAGAGTTAAAAATGAAAAAGGCTATGTGATCACATCTATTAGAAGTGATCATGGCAAAGAGTTTGAAAATGAAAATTTTAAAAACTTTTGTAATGAATTTGGTATATCACATAACTTTTCGGCTCCGAGAACACCATAACAAAATGGTGTAGTTGAAAGGAAAAATAGAACCTTAGTTGAAATGGCTAGAACAATGCTCAATGAATATGATTTACCATCTTATTTTTGGGCGAAAGCCTTTAATACTACTTGTTATAATTCAAACTGAATTTACAAAAGGCCTTTAATAAACAAAACTTATGGAAGAATACCTAAAATTTCATATCTTAGAGTATTTGGATGCAAATGCTTCATATTGAATACCAAGGATAATCTTGAAAAATTCTCATCCAAATCATATGAAGGCATTTTTTTAGGATATTCATCATCTAGTAAAGTATATAGGGTGTTTAATAAGATAACTCCAGTAGTTGAAGAATCAATGCATGTTGTTTTTTATGAATCTTCTAAACTTGATCAAAGGAAAGATAGTGCTCTTGATGATTTTCTAGGAGCATATGATCAACAACAAATGATTATTGCTCTAAAAAACATTCAAGATGAACAAGAAATGAAAACTCATGAGTTACCCAAGGATTGAGAATACAAGAAGGATCATCCAAAAGAACTTATTATTGGTGAAAATTTAAAGAGACTAACTACTAGATCCAAATTTAAACAATTATATGTCAATTTTGCTTTTGCTTCTCAAATTGAGCCAACAACTGTTGAGGAGGCTCTTAGTAATAAATGTTTGGTGATTGCAATACAAGATGAACTCAACCAATTTGAAACGAATAATGTCTGGGAACTTGTTCCTAGACCTAAAGATCATCCAATTATAGGATGCAAATGGGTTTATAGGAATAAGCTTGATGAAAATGATTGCATTACTAGAATTAAAGCTAGATTGGTAGCCAAAGGGTATAACCAAGAGGAAGGCATTGGCTATGATGAGACATTTGCCCCCATTGCTAGATTAGAAGCAATTAGAATTCTACTTGCATTTGCATGTCACATGAATTTTAAACTTTTTTAAATGGATGTTAAGAGTGCATTTTTAAATGGATTTATCAATGAGGAAGTTTATGTTGAATAAACTCCTGATTTTGAAAATTATACACTTCCAAATCATGTTTTTAAACTCACCAAGGCACTATATGGATTGAAACAAGCTCCAAGAGCTTGGTATGATAGACTTAGTGCATATTTTCTTGAAAATAGATTTTCAAAAGGAAAAGTTGATATAACTCTTTTTGTTAAAAAAATAAGCATAATATCTTAATTGTACAAATTTATGTTGATAACATTATATTTGGTGCTACTAATGAATCTTTGTGCAATGAATTTGCTTTTGATATGAGTAGAAAATTTGAAATGAGCATGATGGGTGAATTCAAATTCTTCCTTGGTCTACAAATCAAGCAATGCAAAGATGGGATCTTCATTAACCAATCCCAAGTACACAAAGGAACTTCTCAAAAAATTTAGAATGGATGGTTGTAAGACTAGCAAGACTCTCATAAGCACATCATTAAAACTTGACAAAGATGAAAGTGGTAAGGTAGTAGATGAGAAGAAATATCGAGGTATTATTGGATCCCTACTGTACTTAACCTCTTCTAGACTCGATATAATGTATAGTGTATATTTATGTGCTAGATTCCAATCTTGTCCTAAAGAATCATATTTAAATGCCACTAAAAGAATTTTGAAATACTTGAATGGTACATTGTATTTAGGACTTTGGCATCCTAGGAGCACATCACTTAACATTTTAGGCTTTTTGGATGCCAATCATGCTGGTAGTTTTTTGGATAGAAAAGCACGACTGGGGCATGTCATTTTCTTGGTGAATGCCTAGTTTCTTGGTTTAGTAAGAAACAAGTGTTGGTTGCTTTGTCTACCATGGAAGCCAAATATGTTGCTGCTTATTTTTGTTGTACTCAAGTCCTTTGGATGAGACAACAATTGGTTGATTATAGAAAAACTTTTGATCATTTACCTATTAAATGTGATAACACTAGTGCCATAAATCTGTCCAAAAACCCAATTCAACATTCTATATCAAAACATATAGATATTAGGCACCATTTCTTGAGAGACAATGTCTAAAACTAAAATTGTCTTAGAATTCATTGATACACAAAACCAACTTTCTGATATATTTACTAAACCCTTGAATGAAGAAAGAATGATCTTCATAAAATAACATTGGGAGTGATGGATGGAAGCACCATTTCATGAACTTGATATTAAATGAAAATCTAGTTCATTTCATAAATTTTTTCTCTTTAATATCTATTTTTTATCAAGTCCTCGTGCCTTAAATGCAAAGCACTTGTTTTATCAAAATTTCTATTTTTTTGAAGATTTCCCGATCGGACCCATCATAAGTCTGACCGTACTTTTTGAAAATTCATAATTTCAGAATTTTTCTTTATGACCATACTTTCCAAGGTGCAACAGGAATTTTTAAAATTTTATGACCGTTGTACCTAAAATCAAAATTTCATTCTGTATTCATAAAGTTCAATCTCAATTTTCAAAATTTTCAAATTTCTCCACCAGACTTTGTGAAGTTCGACTGAATTTTAACACAGATTTTAAAAATTTTTAGCCATTAGAACTCAATCAAAACTTGTATTTTTAATCTCCAACAGCTATAAACGGCTATTTTTCATATCAAACACTATAAATACCCTCTAATATCAGTTTATACATCTTTTTATCAAACTCCAAACACTAAATCTCTCTCAAATCAACTCTTTTCTTTATCTTTTCTCTAAGATCAATCACTATGGCACCATAAGAACACAAGAAGAAGGCTTCTAGAGCTAAGAAAGGAAAGAGTGTTGCTGCCCCTTCCCAACAAGAAGAAGCCATAAGATAAGGTTTAGAGATGAAAAGGAAAGGCAAAGGTATGCTATAATCAAAGAAAAACCTGTAGAACTAAACCATCTCTTCTTTACTCTCACTCTTGAGTCTTTAGGAATAGAAAATAACATTAGAGGATGTCTTAGAATATTGGGTTGGGAGAAATTTTTTTTTCTAGATCATGATGATATTGGGTGGGAAAGTTTAACCAAAGAGTTTCTAACCACTTTGGTAGTGAGTAAGAAAAGCACAAACCCTCTAGGCTATTATGAGATTTTCTTTAGACTGTTCAATCAAGAATATGGCTTAACCTTTGAAGATTTTTCTTCTATTTGGAGTTTTTAAATTGAGGGCATTTCTCGCATTTCAAACACCATCCTCACCTCCAAAAGAAAAAAAGAATTTTGGATGGAAATTTCTATAGAAACCACTCTCCATAAACAATCTAATGTCAAACGCCTTAGGACTCTCACCTATTGGATGCTATATAGGATTATTACCTACATCATTGGGGCTAGGGGTGAAAGCAATGAGAACGTGACTCAAAAGGACTTACTCTTTCTCTATTTCTTGCTTAGAGGTCAACCCATTCAAACGGATAAATTCCTTATTGACATTTTCCTACACATTAGGAAAATAAAGTTAGGTCTCATTCTCCTCTCTTCTCAAGTGACCCAAATTGTAAAATATATTGGTGCACTTACACCAACAACCAAAGCCACTCTCTCCAATTCCTTAGATCCCACCCAAAAAAATCCATAAACATAACATACCTAAAACATGCTAAGTGCATTAAGGATTATGGGGGGAACTATGTCTACCTCCTAGGAGCACTAGATGCTAAGGCTCAACAAAGGAAGAGACCAAGGTAGTAGAGGAAAGGGAAGAGACTTTCCAAATAGAATTCCTAATACCCACAACTCCAAGACCTCAATCTTCAATTCTACAATTCCTTTAAGGTTTCCATGATCAAATGAGCTCACAAAGCTCAAGAATTGACAAGATTACCAATGATATCTCTCATCTCCACCTTGACATCCAAACTATCTAAGAAGCTCTGGGCTTGCCAAAATGCTTTGAGGATGAACCTAGCTTATCATCCTCCATCCATGACTCCTATCCTCAAGAAGAAGAAGGTTAAGTTGTTGCCTCTCAACCAAGGGAAGAAGAGCATGGAGAAGAGGAAGGTGATGAAGAAGAAGGAGAAGATGAAGAGAGTGACAATGATCTTTAGTTTATATTTTCTTGATTGTTCATATTTCTTTGTTAATTTGTTTTTGTTAAATTTGACAAGTTGAATTTAATTAAAGTTTTTTCTTTGTTAATTTAATTGATTTTTTGAATTCATTTGGTTATTTTTGCTAAAATTGTTCAAAATTGCATAATTAGGCATTTGTTTTTACCTTTGTCAAGGGGGGAGAGAACATCAAAATTGAACTAAAATTGAACTAAATAATTAAATTGCACATCTTGAGAGGAAGTAATTCAAATAATTTAACATACTTGCACAATTTGACACAATTTTTAACTTTGAATAATTAAATTGCACATATTGAGAGGGAGTAATTCAAGTAATTTAACATACTTTCACAATTTGACATAATTTTTTTAACTTTGAATAATTTAAAATTCAATTTAATTGTCAAAGTCAAAAAGGGAGAGATTATTAGTCCAATTACTCTATTTTTTATCTTAGGCAATTAAATTCAATTAAGCTAACATTTGTATTAAGTTACAATTTGCAAAAAGTTAATTTTTTGAAGGAAATATGCAAAGTCCGATCGGACCATAAAGGAGTCCGACCGGACCTTCAATGACAAATTGAGCAAAATGTCACAGAAGGATTCATGGTAAAAAGTACTCTTAAATTCTTACCATACCTCAGAAAGTCTGATCGGACCTTAAAGAATTATGATCGGACTATTGGATGAAAATGTTGCAAATCACATAGAAGGATTCACGGTCAAAAGTACTCTCACATTCTCAGCATACCTTGAAAAGTCCAACAGGACTAATCTAAAGTACGACCGGACCTTACAAGCCAATTTTGTTAAAAACATCTAGAGAGGTTCCCTTCCAGAAGTACACTCAGTTTTTCACCGGACCAAAAAATTTTTGACCAAACCATGATGTAGTCCAACTGGGATATTTAAATAATTCACAAGTCAGAAGCCATTGGACCTCAACTCAATTAGTGGAAGTCATGTGGACTGGCCATTGGAAGAGCATTCAGTAGAATTTCAAAAGGTACAACTGAACCACTATGTTTCCTGACTGGAATTAAGGAATTCTGACCTGACCTTAGTAAGTCTGACCATGAAATTGCTCTGGCCAAGAAATTAGTGGAAGACAAGAATTAAATATATTTGACCACTCATCAAATGGCTAGTTTATGACTTGAAGGCTATAAATACCATATGTAACTTCATTTTTACAAGTTGCTGTGATTGTAATAGCCTACTTGAACATATTTATTTTCTTTGCATCTAAATTATACTTTGCATTGATTAAGTGTTGGATGTGAGCATTAAACATCATCTTAAGTTTGAGTATGAGCTTAGAAACACTTAGAGGTTGTGAGAGTATGCCTGAGAAAACTCTTGTAAGGGTTATGAGGATTATACTCAAACCATTGAATAGTTTGGTGTGAGCTAGAAAAAATATCAAGTTAGAGTTAAGCTTGTAAAAACTCAAAGCTAGTGGAAGCTTGACAAGTTATTAAGGAAGTGGATGTAGGATCAAGGTAAATCCGAACCACTATAAATCTTTGTGTTAATTGTTCCATCTTCTACTTAACCTTCTTCTACATCTTCCATATTTCTTATTCTTGAATTTTTAATTTTGGATTTTGAATTTGCCATCATTCTTCAAACAAACCAATTCACCCTCCTCTTGGTTGCCATCTTGGGACAACATCTTCTAATTATTTAATAAAATCATATGATAAAACTTTAAATATAATAATAATTCATAAATCCAAATACTTAATATTTTCACATACATCTAGCTATAGATGTATGGTAAGTTAATTATTCAATAAATACTTTTATTCTTAAATACATCCTGATATTGTTTATTAAAATAAAATAAACAGTCCTTAGCAAAACCAAATGATAATTACTAATATGTTGGACCAACCTCTTCTATTTGCTGATGGTATGAGAACGAGAAGAATTCCAAAGAATTATTCTCCAATAGTATCTAAAATGTTTATTTAATAAATAAGTGAGTTCAACTACTCAGTGAGAAGATAATTATATATTAAAAGGGGAACAAACAAGGTTTTTCATATATAAATATATACTTACTAATGTAAAATTCATACAGCTGCGTAAATATCATTCTTACTTATCATAATACTATTAATTCAATTCATAATTTTCTTCATAAAATAAAACAAACAATTTCATATACTTAAAATATGTAATCCATAGATAACATAAGATCTTAGGCACAAATAAATATATATTTACTATCAGCCTAAAGATAAAACATAATATCTTAGGTGCAATGATGATGTATGGCAGCACCAAAAGCAATTAATTATGGTCATACATATGTGTAGAGCTACCTTCAAAGGGTAACCACCTGATATACACCTCAAAGGCTATATGTATACCAAGCGTTGTCCTAAAAATAGTATCATAAACATAATCCGTAAATTTTTTAGCACCCCGTCATCACAGATGTCTCTATTAGAAAACATATAATGAGTGTATTCAGAGCATTTATTCAGCTGTATTAATAAATAATCATTATTTTTATAATTAAAAATCAACATACCATTATTTATTCCCATTTTAAATATATTCATAAATAATATTTTATCCTTTCAAATTTCTTTATAAAATTACTTTCATCATAAAACAATGCTAACAAAACATATATAAATATTAATAAAATACCGATGTTATATAATTATTCACTCACCTTGATCAGTAGTTTAAATTATCCAACAAACTAGATCACCTCTATATTCTACTATTGCAATTAGATACATATCTAAAGTGATTTAAAAATAATCATTTGTTAAGGTATAACCTAGGATTATCAACTACTATGAGATGAATAGTATAAAAGGAAAAGGTGAAAATGATTCCTAAAATTTTATTGAAATTTCGACGTTATTTTTGTGTAATATGGACATTTTCTCAAATTTTCTAAAATAATACTCCAATTAGTATTTTTCAATTTGTCAAGCAACTTGCTCTTTTATTTCACTAACAATATTTTCAATGAGTCACTATTTTAGATATCAAAATTTTACTAAGTATTTATAATATTTCAATATACTATTTAATTATATTATATTATTTTATTTATTTTAATAGTTTATTAATGTTAGTAATATTTATTTATTAACTAATTTATTCAATAACGTATTAATTAATATTCATTTAAATCTTTGGTATTATAATAAATTAATGTTCTTCTTACTTTTGGACAGAATCCGTCAATATCGCTTGTTATATTTCAAATTGTGTTTACAAAAGGCTTTTGATAAACAAAACTTCTTATGAGCTATGGAATGGAAGAATACCCAAAATTTCATATCTTAGAGTATTTGGATGTAAATAATTTATATTAAATACTAAGGATAATCTTGAAAAATTATCATCCAAATCGGATAAAAGTATATTTTTAGGATATTCATCATCTAGCAAAGCATATAGAGTATTTAATAAGAGAACACTAATAGTTGAAGAATTAATACATATTTTTGATGAATCCTCTAAACTTGATCAAAGGAAAGGTAGTGTTCTTGATGATTTTATAGGTACATTTGGACAATAAAAAATAATCAATGTTCCAAGGAATAATCACAATGAATAAGAAGAAGAGTCTCAAGAGCTACTTAAAGATTGGTAATACAAGAAGGATCATCCAAAAGAACTCATCGTTGGTGATACATCAAAGGGAGTATCTACTATATCTCAATTTAAATACTTAGATTCTAATATTGCTTTTATTTCTCAAATTGAGCCAAGGACCATTGACGAGGCTCTTAGTTATAAATGTTGGATCATTGCTATGCAAGATAAACTCAACCAATTTGAGAGAAATAATATATGGGAATTTGTTCCTATACCTAAAGACAATCCAAATATAGAATGTAAATGGGTATGTAGGAATAAACTTGATGAAAATGGCCTCATTATTAGAAGCAAAGCTAGATTGATAGCCAAAGGCTATAACCAAGAGGAAGGCACTGACTATGATGAGACATTTTCTCCCATAGCAAGATTAGAAGCTACTAGAATTTTACTTGCATTTGCATGTCATATAAACTTTAAACTTTTTCAAATGGATGTTAAAAGTGCATTTCTAAATGGGTTTATCAATGAGGAAGTTTATGTTGAATAACCTCCCAGTTTTAAAGATTATAATTTTTCAAATCATGTTTTTAAACTTACCAAAGCACTATATGGATTGAAACAAGCTCCAAGAGTTTGGTATAATAGACTTAGTGCATATTTACTTGAAAATAGTTTTTTTAAAAGGCAAAGTTGACGTAACTCTTTTTTTTAAAAAGAAAATGGATATGATTGTGCATATTTATGTTGATGACATTATATTTGGTGCTACTAATAAATCTTTTTGCAAGGAATTTGCTTCTTGTATGATTACGGAATTTGAAATGATCATGACGAGTGAACTCAAATTCTTCCTTGGTCTACAAATCAAGCAATGCAAGGATGAAATCTTTATCAACCAATCTAAGTACACAAAGAAACTCCTCAATAAATTTGGAATGGATAGTTGCAAGATTAGCAAGACTCCCATGAGCACATCCTTGAAAGTTGGTAAAGATGAAAGTGGTAAGGTATTAGCTGAGAAGAATTATTGAGGTATTATCAGATCACTACTGTCCTTAACCGCTTCTAGGCCTGATATTATGTTTAGTATATGTCTGTGTACTAGATTTCAATTTTGTGCAAGGAATTTGATTCTTGTATGACTAGAAAATTTGAAATGATCATGATGGGTGAACTCAAATTCTTCCTTGGTCTACAAATCAAGCAATGCAAGGATGAAATCTTTATCAACCAATCGAAGTACACAAAGAAACTCCTCAATAAATTTGGAATGGATAGTTGCAAGATTAGCAAGACTCCCATGAGCACATCCTTGAAACTTGACAAAGATGAAAGTGGTAAGGTATTAGCTGAGAAGAATTATTGAGGTATTATTGGATCACTACTGTCCTTAACCGCTTCTAAGCCAGATATTATGTTTAGTATATGTCTGTGTGCTAGATTTCAATCTTGTCCAAAGGAATCACATTTGAATGCCACTAAAAGGATTTTAAAATATTTGAGTGAAATATTGCATTTAGGACTTTGGTATCCTAGAAACACATTATTTGACATATTAGGTTTTTTAGATGCTGATTTTTCCGATAACCTTTTGGATAGAAAAATTACAACTGGTGCATGTCATTTTCTTAGTAATTGCCTAGTTTCTTGGTTTAGCAAGAAACAAGTGTCAGTTGCTCTTTCTACCACGGAAGCTAAATACATAGCAGCATGTTTTTGTTGCACACAAGTTCTTTGGATGAAACAATAATTGCTTGATTATGAAAAATATTTAATGACATTCCCATTAAATATGATAACACAAGTACAATCAATTTGTCCAAGAACCCCATTCAACATTCTAAGTCTAAGCATATAGACATTAAACATCATTTTTTAAGAGATAATGTTCAAAATCAAAATGTCGTTTTAGAATTTATAAATACTCAAAACCAACTTGCTGATATTTTTACAAAACCGTTGAATGAAGAAAGATTGAATTTTATAAAACAACATATTGGAATGATAGGTGGAAGCACTCTTAATTAAATTTATCTTATATGCATATAAATGTGAAATTAATAATGCTTACAAAAGAATATTTTATCAAGTCATAATTCTTCATTTACATATATTTTGATCATGCATTAAAAGGCCACAAATTGAGATATATAAAACCTTCTTTTCTTTGAAAATTATAGTAGGCTAAAAGAAAACAGGATAAGCCTACTATGATTTTGTCCTAGTATGATCAGACTAGAGCTCTTCCAATCATACTACAGCTTATCCTGATCATTCTTGCATACTGAGACCTAGTTCGACCAAACTTTTTAAAATTTTATGACTGTTTTTATTCAATCTGATCGGACTACATAGCACACAACCAAGCTCACTTTTAAAACTCATTTCAACTATTTTTCTATACTCAGCTTGGTTCACTCGGATGCATCTACTCATGCTCGGACTACCAATTTTTAGCTCAGTCTAACTGTACTATATATGGTCTGCTCAGTTAGTCTCAAAATTTTTTAAAATTTCTAGCCGTTGATAACCTTCCAAAACACGCATATTTCCTCTCTAACTACCATAAACAGCTAGTTTGGTCTCCAAACTTTGTATAAACTTCCTTTCACTCAAATTTTATGATATTTTACGCTTTAATTCACCAATAAACACTTAGACTCTCTATATTTCATTCAAATTTCATCATCATCAATTTCATGGCTCCTAAAATCTCCAAGAAGAAAGCTTCAAGACTTGAGAAGGGCAAGGAGATTACTACTTCTTCCACTCTAATGGAAGAATATAAGTCTAGAACTCACAAACCTAGGCACTTGAGTGAAGACAAAAAAATAAAGGTATGCTATTATCCAAAACAAGAAGTGTGAACCAAACAAAATTCTTTCTTCTTTCACTCTTGAATCCTTTGGCTTTGAATCTCACATTCATGAAACTTTGACATATCTTGGGTGGGAAAATTTTGTGTTCTTAGAAAAAGATGATCTTGGTTGGAAATATTTAATCAAAGAATTCCTCACTATCTTGGTTGTTGAGAAGAGAGACTTGGAACCTTTAGGACCCTACTCCATTAAATTAAAACTCTTCAATGTGTCCTATCAACTTTGTTTCTATGAATTTTCATCTATTTGGAGATTTAACACAGAAGGCATCTTTTATCTATCCGATCCCTCCGTTTTTTATCCTACCTTATTTGATTTTTTGAAAGAAATTTTCCTAGAAACCGATTTTCACAAGCTCTCGAATGCTAAACACCTTAGAACCTTACCTCTTTGGATTCTCCATAGAATCATCACCTATACCATCAATGCTAGAGGTGAAAGCAATGAGAAAGTGACTCACAAAGTTCTTTTATTTCTCTTTTGCTTGGAGAAAAATGTGAAAATTCAAACCAATAATTTTCTAATTGACCAATTTCTTATCCTCCGAAATAAATATATCGGGACACTTATGATCACATCTTTCATTACTCATATTGTAAAATATGTGAATGCTCTTCCCTCCACCAATGTTGCTACTCTTTCAAACCCTCTTGATCCAGCCAAAAAATTCCATCAATATTAAGTACTTGAAACACTCAAAATTCATAGTAGAAATTGTTGGAGCATATCACTATGCTTTTCAGGTAGAATTTCTAAGATCTCAAACCGCTAAAACTCAAGGATCCATTCTTGACATTCTTCATTAAATTCAAGATCAAATTTTTCTCCCAAACCTCTCATATTGATTATCTTACCAAAAGAGTTTCTCACCTTCATATGGACTTCAGGGATATGCAAGAATTCATGGGAATTCCTAAATGTCCCCCATCGGATGAAGAAGAAGAAGAAGAAATGATGTCAATCGGCATCTTTGGTAAAGCTTTAGGAGAGGAAGAAGAGAAAGAGGGAGTTGAAAATAGTGATGATGATTATCCTCCTTATACACATTTACCTTAATCTTTGTATTTTTACCTTTTTGTATGATTTCTATATATTTTTTTGTTGTCCCTTAAATGAAATAGACCATATAAATGTTTCTTGTTATTTACTTCAATTAAATAAAATCATTTTGCCTTTGTCAAAGGGGGAGAGATTATTTGAATTGGTATTTAAATTGATATATTGAATTGTCAAAGGGGGAGTGATTGATTGCATATATTAAGGGGGAGTAGAAATATCTTTTAATCAATTCAATTTATTGCCAAAGTCAAAAAGGGGAAGATTGTTAGCCAAACCTCTATTTTGATCTTAGGCAATCAAATTGAATAAGACTAATATTTATACCAAGTGATTCCTTGAAGAATTTCACTATAGCCCAACCAGACTACCAATCAGCCAGACTAGACTCAAAGAAGCAGCTCGAACAGAACACAAAGCAGTAGCTCGTTATATCGAGCTAAGAAAAGAAGATATCGAGCAAAGAAATGATACTGGACAGAGCTTATCTTGCTTGGTTGAACCAACTAAAAGTTAGTGCATTTTTACTAAACAGACAAGCAATGAAGCGTCAAACATGAACTGAAAAAGCCTAACCTACTGATATGGAGAAAACACTAAGGACAAGTCGACCAGATAGAGCATGAGCTAAGTGACGAGCATATCAGAAAGAGCACGAGCTAAGCAATGATATGAACATACTGAGCCTTGACCAGATAGAACCAAGGACGAGTAGATCAACTTAAGACAAGACAAAGTATCCAGAAGAGATCACGCTCAACGTCACTCTCATTTGATGAACAGACCACATTTCTCGACTGGACGACCAAAAAGTCCAACCACACCGAGCTCATGATAAAAGCCTCAGAAGTTTCAATAGAGTTCACGATCACTGAGCACTTCGAAATCTTTAGCATACTATGGCAGGCACGACCGGACCTAATGTAGTCCGACCGTACCAAGCCAAAGCCAAAAAATCTAAAAAGTCTCAGTAATGTCCACGGTCGTCAATGCTCTCAGAATCTCAGTATACCTGACTAAGACCAATTGGACCGAACGAGTCCTGAGCATACCAGAATTTCATACTTTAAAAAAATATAGCCGATATTTGTCCACTCAATTAGTAGATGCCACGTGTACTAGTCATTGAAATACTTTTGTCAGAAAATATGAAATGCATGGCCAGACCAAACTCAGTCCAACCATGCAGAGTCCGATCCGACTGGACTAAATGAAGTCTGACCATGCCGAACCCGAGCCGACCAAACCAAAGGTAGTCTGACCATGAACTTGCTTGGAAAAGTGATTTTAGTGGGAGATAAGAGTCAAACATGTTATCTCCCACTCCAAATGGCTAGTTGAAGTCTTGAAGGCTATAAATACAATAAGAAATCACATTTTGGTGTAAGATTGTGATTGTAAGAACCAAGTTTAACATCTTTCTTTTCTTTGCATCAAAATTATATTTTGTATTGATTGAGTATTGGGTGTGAGCATTAAACACCAATTATAAGTTTGAGTGTGAGCTTGGAAACACTTAGATTGTGAGAGTGAGCCTGGAAAAACTCTTATAAGGGTTGTGAGAATTTATCTCAAACTATTGTAAAGTTTAGTGTGAGCTTGTGAAAACACCAAGTTAGAGTTAAGCTTGTAAAAACTCATGATTAGTGAAACCTTAACAAGTTGTTAAGGGAGTGGATGTAGGATTGAGGTAATCCAAACCACTATAAATTCTCTTGCAATCATTCTTCTCTACTCCTACTCTTGATTTAATTTGATTTTGATTTTTTAATTTACCATCAATTTTTCAAATCAATCAATTCGCCCCTCTCTTAGTTGCAATCTTAGGACAACAATTTATTCTACGCCTCTCTGTCTCTTCTCTTGCTCATATGCCACTGCACCATTACCGAAGAGAAGAGATGAGAGGGGGCTCTCCCATGGCCATTATCAGCAACCAAGAAGTAGCGCCCCTTCTAGCCACTGACCCGCGGGAGGGGAAGGGGGTGGTCTAGAGCCCCCTAAACCCCTCGTAGTTCCACCACTGACAAAGATTAAGAAAGTGGAGGTCAAAATGACACAGAGTTGAGAAATAATATGACTGAAGAACTAGTTAGCGGTAACAATAAGGTTTTAAAGATAACAGAGATGGGCTATGCCTCTAGAAAGGTCAAGAGAAGGGAAATTAAAAATAATTTAATTAATTTAACAAATATTTTAATATAATATTATAAATAAATTTCAATATAATTAATTTTTCATAAAATAAAGGATATAAGTTAGAGAAAATTAAATTAAATTAATTAAATTAATTTTTAATTATTTTAATTTAATGGTATAAAAAAAATTTAACTCATAGTGTTAGTTTGTTAATAAATTTAAATATAATTAGTTTTTAATATTACATTCTTTTGTAATTAAAGCAATAAAGGCTATTATTGTCATTCTATTATAACTATATTCATTTAAATATACCATCATTTTATAATAAAGGTAATAGATTTTAATAAATTTACACGCTATGAGAAAGTATATTATACACATTGCCACCTCAACAATGAAAGGACTATTTGCTATTGAAATAGACAAATTGAAGAGGCAAAGTAGTTATCCGAAGAGTATAGAAGACAAAGTGATAAAAACGCATAAATACATAGAGCTATGGATGTATTAAGCCTTTGATTTATAACTAAAATATATTTACATATAATATTATTCTATAATTAATATATAGTTATATATCTAATTAAATAAAATATATATCCAAGTATAATGTTATTTTTTTCTGTATTTCTAGTTGTATATAATATATACCCACATATAACTAAACATATACCAACATATCGTTATTGTTTTCTTTGTGTCTCCGTTTACTGTAAGTTTTATATCTTTTATCATATCTCTTAATCTTAAAATCTCTATATTTATTCCTTTTAAGTTTGTTTATATTATTGCTAGTTGCTACAAAATTTAACAATACTGAAATACTTTGATGGAAAGATAAAAAATTGAAAAAAAAAATTCTTTAAAATATTTTATCAAATATGTTGAGTGTGTTACATTTGAAGAAAAGAATTCTTAATCATTATATTTAAAAACCAAAAATAATCAAAACAAAATAAAAGATTAAAAAGATTTGCAAGTATATTGATTTAAACAAAAATACACAAGGATCACAAATACCGATAGGACTAATTGGCTCAACTAGACATATCTTTGCAACCCATTTTAACCCAACAGTCATCATTTCTTTTGCTTCGATCAAGCATTTTCCATGGAAACATGTAAATAAATATATTGAAAGCCAATTCTAATAGACCAAAAAATGAATTGATGGGTATTTTATATATAAAAATGATAGGTGCCAGTGTATATTGGATGAACAAAGATGGACATTTCAACAAATTGAGCACCTTTCATGTTGTACAACCCTTGAAAATTGGTTTATCACAATCTATTGCAAGTTTTCTAGTTAACTAAGCTCAAATAAGAGAACTACTTTATTCCATTTCAAATTGAAAAAACAATAGAGCTAAGCTCTGGAGTCCAAAATTGTCCAAATAATTTTGAAATGTAATACTTTCTCGCCATTGAAGAAGCCTGTTGGTCCGCTGCCAACTACACAAACTCATAGAGGATAGAAAAGAAGAGGGATTTGAGAAGTTCTTTGATAACCATGTCCTTGCTCGATATATTACTTGTTCTTATTTGCAGTTATGTAATCTTCTTCTCTGATTTTTTTTCTTTTTTAATCTGAAATGAGCAAAGAGATGTGTAGAAGATTATATTTATTTTATTAGTTTATTATACTTAATTACACTAGTTCGTTTTAGCACAAGTAATACACGTGTTGTAGTTTTTAGTCATTTAAGTTGTATATATAAGTACATTAACAATAGATTGTAACACACATTCTTTTTACTGAATATAATTCATTTTTCCTTATTTTCTTTGTTTCTCTCTGATTTTCTACATGTTATCAGAGCTTCGATGCTGAAGATAAAGGAGCAATTTGATTGTTAAATTTGTTTTATTCATTTGCTCGATTGTGTCTTGGATTTTCTTTTCCCTTTTCTTCTTTCACTTCTATTAGGGTTTGCATATTTTCTATTTTTAATTCAATTGAAAATGGTTTAAGTGAATTCACAGACTACTAAGTCCCTGTGGTGACCACTTTTGAGGTAATTGTTGTTCACAATCTGGAATCATCAAGTTTCCACTAGTAATTGCTCCTCTTACAGGTATGAAATACCTAATATGGAGTACATTAATTCAGATTTCCTTAGGTGAAAAAGATAGTATATTGATGGCACTATGGTTAAACCAAATGACAATTCATCTGAGTTTCAAAATTGGAGGAAGTCTGATTACAAAGTTAGATCTTAGATTTTGGGTTCTTTAACTCAAGAGTTGGCTGAAAATTTTCTCTATTGTCACATGGCTAAATTTTATGGGATAAATTAGAAGAGAGATTTAGTGTTACAAATGGTTATAAAGGAAAATTAGCTCGATTGAGCAAGGCAATAATGTACTGGCTAGCTATTTTAATAAAGTGTCGAAGCTTTGGGATGATCATAACAAGCTTAAACCTATGCCTTATTGTGAATGTGGCAAATGCACATATGAGGTTAATGAGTAAAAAATGAGGGATTTGGATAGCTCGAATAAATTAACGCAGTTTTTTGTGAGATTGAATGACTCTTATGAGAATGTGAAAAACCAAATTATAATGTTGGATCCTTTACCAAGTGTCAACAAAGCTTTTTCGATGTCAGATAGTGGAGTCTCAGATGGAAGTGCAGAAGAATTTTGCGTAGAGCTTTGAAGTTAGTGCTATGGCAGTTAAGGGACCTGAAAGTTACAAAAGTGGATTTCAAAGAAGATATATGGAGAAAAAGGAAGATAGATATTGTGATCACTATAAAGTCAATGGCCATACAAGTGACAAATGTTTCAAGTTGCATGGGTATCCAGATTGATATAAGGATATTAAAAAGAAAAATGAGCCTCAATTGAGTAGGTCTCAAGCTTATTTTGTAGGAGAAACTCTAGTTGTGACACTGTTATTTTTAAATACAATTAAATAATTATTATAGAGGTTTAATTACTATGTTGAAAGAGAGAGATATAAGGTATAAATATAAAATATACAAATATATATATTGTATACATAATGTATATATATAATATATATATATAATGTAAACAAGAGTATGTAAAGATATACAACATATACATAATATATACATATACATATATATGAGTTGGAGGAAATAAATAAATATATAAATATAAAAGAAAAGAAGAAAATTAAAATTAATTTTGGATAGGAATAAGATTAAAAATATCTTAATATTAAGTTAATTAAATAATTAATTAGATATATATATATATAAGCCTAAGTTAAAGAAAAAAAAAATGGGTAACACAAAATAAAAAAAGAAAAAATTGTGGGAAAGAGAGGAATAGAAAAAATAATAATAAAAGTCAAAAAGTAAGGAAGAAATTATTTATGTTTGGGCATTAAAGTAATATAATATTTAATTACTTAAATATTTAATTTATTAATATAAAAAAGAGATGAGAATGGAAAAAAAATAAAAAAAATTCATCTTCTTCTTTATCCACCATAGCCAATTTTAGAGAGAGAGAGGAAAAGATTTTCTTCATCAAATAGCACTTCAAATTTTACCAAAAATCCTAAAGAATCAACTGGATTTTAAAGATTTATCAAGAATTCAAGTATCTTCTCTTTAATTTTTAAGATTATGTATAATTGGGTTAGTAAGAGAAAATTGATTTAAAATTTTAAAATAGATGGATATAAAACTAGTATGATGTATACAGATGATTTGGTAGTTAATTGATTAAGGTGAGTTTGTATAGTGATGTTAGGGTTTTGAGGTAGAATATGTGACTTTTGAGTTTTTGAAGGAAGAGTTTATAATTGTTATAATGGATTGTTTTGATGTTGTTTCAATGTATATGTAATGATTTTATGGTTAGAATTTGGATATGAGTTAGTTATGGTGGAACTAGGGTTTATAGTGAATATGTGGAATTTGGGCTTTTAATAGGGGTATTTATAATTATTGTAATAGATGGCTTTGATGTTATTTTGATGTGGATATAATGATTTTATTGTTAGTTGATTGAAATAACTGGGTTTTGATGAAGTTTGGAAGAAGTAGTAAATGAATGAGGGTTTTTTGTGGAATTTGGATAGAATTGTTGAAATTGATGGTTGTTTGATTAAAATGGCTTGCAATGTGATGCTAATGGAATATTTATACTTACAATTTGGTTTAGGATGGAGTAAGGAGGAATTGCACATTTAAAAAGAGGAAGATCATTTGGTGAAGTAAAACTTGGATGGTGAATTAGCATGGAATTTGGCATCTCCAAGGTTAGTGTATATTTTGAAAACTTATTTATTAATTGTATTTGAGTTGGCATAACACATTGTGACTTTGTGAATGTGTTATGTCACTTTGATATTGGTTTTTACGTGATAAATGCATAGTTTTAAGTAAAAATATGTAAAAAGCATGAAATATGATATGCTAAGCCATGATATTATGGCTAAGGTAATTGTTATATACAATTTGCTTGAAATGTACATTATGTTTAATATGATGTAAAAATGTGGAAAATAAATATAAAAATGGGGAAAATGAAAAGGAATGAGGAAATAGGCCACATTGTGAATGTGGCTAAGTAATATATTTTATATAAATGGAAAATGTGGAAAATAGTTAAGTAATATGAAAAATATGAGAAATTGTGGAAAAAGAGTAAATGAGATGAAAATTGATACAATGTGATAATGTGTATATTATGTGAGGTAATATATATATAGATATATAGATAAATAATGAGAAATTGGCAAATGAAATGAGAATATGGAAATGTGATGTGAAAGTGATTATATCATGGGATGATCACTTAGGAAATGGAAAATTAGATGAAATGTGAAAGTGATCAAGTATTAAGTTGACAACTTGAAAAGAATGGAAAAGTGTTGAGATAAAAAGAGAATGTAGTTATGTAAATATTTCATGTGTGTTTGGCTCTGCACAATTACTTATTCCAGAAAATTGTTATTGGTTTTGTATATGTTAAGTTAGACCTAAGCAGAGTTAGTGTTGCATATGTTAATAGACCTGAATAGAGCTAGATCATGAGATTGAAATTGATAATAGACCCGAGCAGAACTAGATCGTAAAATTAATATTGTGACAGACCAAATAATTATTCTAGAACTTGAATATTGTATAGAGACTTATTAGGCCCAATGTGTGTGTGTTTGAGAAATGTTTGGTATATGTGTGTGTGTGTGTGTGTTAATGAATGATAAATGGTAATTTTAAGACAATAGTGTTAAGTATTTTATAAAATTAAAAATGTGTAATAAATAATAAATTTTACATACTGAGGAGATTTAAATATTTTATAAGATAAGGAATATGATTATTAGTTGTTAGCCCAATTACTCTATTTTTTATCTTAGGCAATCAAGTTGAATTAAACTAATATTTCTATTAAGTTACAATTTATAGGAAGTTAATTTTTTTGAAGAAAATATGCAAAGTCCGATCGGACCATAAGGAAGTCCGACCGGACCTTCAATGACAATTTGAAGCAAAATGTCATAGAAGGATTCACGGTAAAAAGTACTCTCAAATTCTCACCGTACCTCAGAAAATCCGACCAAACCTTGAGAAATTCCTATTGGACTATTGGATGAAAATGTTTTAATTCACATAGAAGGATTTACGATCAGAAGTACTCTCAAATACTCAATGTACCACATAAAGTCCAACTGGACCAATGGAAAGTACGACTGAACCTCTCAAGCAAATTTTGGTAAAAACATCTAGAGAGGTTCTCGACCAGAAGTAAGCTCAATTTTTTACTGGACTAGAAATATTTTGACCGGATCATGATGCAATCTGACCAGAAGATTTAAAGATTTCACAAGTAAAGAGTCGTTGAACCTCCATTCAATTAGTGGAAGCCACATGGACCGACCGTTGAAAGAGCATTGAGCAGAATTTCAAATGTTCTGACTGGACCATCAATTTTTTCGACCAAAATTAAGGAATTCTGACCAAACCACTTCAAGTTCGACCAGGAAATTGCTCTAGCCAAAGAATTAGTGCAAAACAAGAATCAAACATGTTGGACCACTCCTCAAATGGCTATTTTATGACTTGTAGGCAATAAATACCATATGTAACTTCCTTTTTACATAATTTTGTGATTGTAATAGCCTACTCTAACATCTTTCTTTCTTTGCATAAAAAATTACATTTTGTATTGATTGAGTGTTGGGTGTAAGCATTAAATACTATCTTAAGTTTGAGTATGAGCTTGGAAATACTTAGGTTGTGAGAGTGAGCCTGGAACAACTCTTGTAAAAGTTGTGAGGATTATACTCAAACCATTGTATAGTTTGGTGTGAGCTAGAGAAAACACCAAGTTAGAGTTAAGCTTGTAAAAACTCAAAGCTAGTAGAACCTTAACAAGTTGTTAAGGAAGTGGATGTAGGATCAAGGTAAATTCAAACCACTATAAATCTTTGTGTTCATTGTTCCATCTTCTACTTAACCTTCTTTTACATCTTCTACATTTCTTGTTCTTGAATTTTGAGTTTTGAATTTTGAATTTGCCATCACTTTTCAAACCAACTAATTCACTCCCCCCCCCCCCCCTCTTGGATGCCATCTTGGGACAATAATTAGTATCAGAGCTTAAAAATTTCTTAAAATTAATTGTGAAATTTGATCCACAATGGCAACTTCTTCTTCATCTACCTCAACCTCTCATGAAAATCTTAACTCTATCCTTAGACCCTATTTCAATGGAATGGATTATTCCTATTGAAAACACAAAATGTATTTGTTGCTAGATAGTGAAGGATTTGAGCTATGAAATTTTATAGAAAGTGAGTGCAAACCTCCTACTCATAAAGTTGAAGGTGTTCAAGTTTCTCTTCCTAAAACACAATAGTCAAGTTCCAATGTGAAAGAACGGTCCAAGAACAATAGAGCCGCCTCCATCTTGATGAATTCTATTTCAAGAGAAGAAGGTGGGAGAGTCCAACATCTCACTTGTGCACATTGCATTTGGAAGACTCTTGAGAACTATCATGAGGGCACCACTCAAGTGAGGTTCACCAAGAAGTAAATGCATGTCCATGAGTATGAGCTATTCAAGATGAAACCAAATGAAAACGTCACCAACATAAAAAAAATCGCTTGTTTGCCATTGTCAACGAGCTAAAAAAGTATGGCAAGGTATATGATCAAGGTAATATAAATAGCAAAATCTTGAGAGCTCTAAGAGTAAGAAAGAGCTTTGAATCAAAAGTCTCCTCCATTAAAGAAGCTCATGATCTTAGCATCTTAAGAACCAATGAGCTTATGGGAAAGCTACTCACCTTTGAGCTACATAATGAAAAAGAAGAAGAACAAGGTAAGGAAGAGAAGAGGAAACCAATAGCTCTCAAAGCAATTAAAGAAGTTGAGAGCTCAAGTAATGAAGATAGTGATGATGAAGATGAAATGGTAGTGTTCTCAAAAAGAATGAATGATTGGAAGAGAAAGAGAAGAGTACAAGCTAGCAAAGGTACCATCTCTAAATTCTCCTTCAAAGATAAAGATAAGAAAAATGAAGTAAAATTCTATGAGTGTGGCAAATCCGGTCACATCAAATCTGATTGCTTCAAATTAAAGAACAAGAAGAAATGGAACAAAGAAAAGAAGAAATTACTCAAAGCTACATGTGATTATTCTTCCTCAAGTGAAGAAGAAGAAGAGGAGGAGGAAGGAATTGTCAATCTATGTCTCATGGCTATTAAGGATGACTCCAATAAGGTAGGTACTCAATCCTTGAATCTAATTGCATATGATGATAATAATGTTGATGATTTAGATGATAGTGATTTGATTGAACATATGAATCTTAGAGTAGAAAAATATTTTTCTAAGATAAAATTCTATAAAGATAAATGTTCTAAGCTAGAGAAAGATTTTGTATGCTTAAAAAATTCTACATTAGAATTAAAGATCTTAAATGAATAATTATTGAAATCCATATGCAATTAATAAAAATTCACATAGCTTAGAAAATGTGATCAAGAAAAATGAAATTTTAAAGCATGAACTAAAAGAACTTAAAGAATCAATCTAAAAATTTCACAAAGGAAAGAAAGCATTAGATACATTGATTGATAATCAAATATCATATTCCTTGAAGCATGGTTTAGGATTCAAAGAATCATCCAATACTACATCAAATATACCAATATTTGTAAAAGCATCTACAACTCAAACTTCTAGTACTGAAGTTATAAAGGACAAAAATGTACATACTAAGCCTAAGAGTCCCAAAAAGACTATTCAAGGCTTACTAGGCAATTGAACTAAGTTGCCAAGAGCAAATCATGCATTCATGTATACTAGACATACACATAAGCATAAAAATGCACAAAAATAATCTCACACTTGCAATTGTATGCATAGTCCAATGAATGTCAATAGAAAATTGCATAGATATAGAACTATATATTAATGCACATATTGTATGAAATTTGGACACAAAAGCACATTTTGCTACATTAGAAATGCTCATCTCAAGTTAGAAGATCTTTCTATTACTAACCCCTAAGGACCCAACTTCATTTACCTAAGAAAAGATGAACAATATTATTTTATAGGTATGCCTAAAATCTACTATCAATGAAAGCACATGGCTTGTGGATAGTGGATGCTCAAGGCATATGACAGGGAATGCAAAGCTCTTTGTAAGTTTTGTTTACAAGCGTGGAGGTAATGTCACCTTTGGAAACAATGCTAGAGGAAAAATCATTAGTATTGGTTCCATTGGCATACTTGGTAAGAATTTGATTGAAAATTTATGACTTGTTGATGGATTGAAGTATAATTTGCTTAATGTTAGTCAATTGTGTGATAAAGGATATGATGTAAATTTTGATTCCAAAAGATGCAAGGTTACTAATTCAAATGGTGAAATTGCATTCAAAGGAGCTAGAATTAGCAACACATATAAAATTGACATACATTCCAATAATATATTTGAATGTTTGATTTTCATTAATAATGATGCTTGGTTATGGCATAGAAGGCTAGGACATGCTAGTATTCATTATCATTTAAAATGCATTAGTAATGAAGAACTAGTTAATGGTCTCCCTAAAGTTAAATTTGACAAAGATAAAACATGTGAACCTTATCAACTTGGTAAGCAACATAAAAGTTCATTTAAGTCTAAAAATATTATAAACACTTCTAGACCCTTAGAACTCATTCACTTGGATTTAGTTAGACCAAATAGAGTTGCTAGCCTAGGTGACAAGTTATATGCATTTGTTCTTGTTGATGATTACTATAGATTTATATGGATTAATTTCTTAGCTCAAAAGAATGAAGGTTTTAATCATTTTAAAATATTTGCAAAAAGAGTTCAAAATAAAAAAGGTTATGTGACCACATCTATTAGAAGTGATCATAGCAAAGAATTTGAAAATGAAAATTTTAAAAACTTTTATAATGAATTTGGTATATCACATAATTCTTTGGCTCCTAAAATACCACAAAAAAAATAGTGTGGTTGAAAGAAAAAATAGAACTTTGGTTGAAATAGCTAGAACAATACTCAATGAATATGAGTTACCATCTTATTTTTGGGCGGAAGCCGTTAATACCGCTTGTTATATTTCAAACCAAGTCTACAAAAAGCCTTTGATAATTAAAACTTCTTATGAGCTATGGAATAGAAGAATACCCAAAATGTCATATCTTAGATTATTTAGATGCAAATGCTTCATATTGAATACCAAGGATAATCTTGGAAAATTTTCATCCAAATCGGATAAAGGCATATTTTTAGGATATTCATCATCTAGCAAAGCATATAAGCATTTAATAAGAAAAATCTAGATGTTAAAGAATCAATGCATGTTGTCTTTGATGAATCCTCTAAAATTGATCAAAGAAAAGGTAGTATACTTGATGCTTTTGTAAGTACTTTTGAACAACAAGAAACAATTGATGTTTCAAAGAACAATCATGATGCACTTGAAGAAGGGACTCAAGAGCTAACCAAGGAATGGCAATACAAGAAGGATCATTCAAAAGAACTCATCATTGGTAAAACATCAAAGGGAGTAATTACTAGATCCAAAATTAAACATTTAGATGTCATTTTTGCTTTTGTTTCTCAAATTGAGCCAAGGACTATTGAGGAGGCTCTTAGTGATGAATGTTGGGTGATTGCAATGTAAGATGAACTCAACCAAATTGAAAGGAATAATGTATGAAAACTTATTTCTAGACCTAAAGATCATCCAATTATAGGATGAAAATGGGTTTATAGGAATAAGCTTAATGAAAATGGTCTCATTACTAGAAATAAAGCTAGATTGGTAGCCAAATGTTATAACCAAGAGAAAGTCATTGACTATGATGAGATATTTGCTCCTGTTACTATATTAGAAGCTATTAGAATTTTACTTGCTTTTGCATGTCATATGAATTTTAAACTTTTTCAAATGGATATTAAAAGTGTATTTTTAAATGGATTTATCAATGAGGAAGTCAATGTTGAACAACCTCTTGGTTTTGAAGATTATAATTTTCTAAATCATGTTTTTAAACTTACCAAAGTACTATATGGTTTGAAGCAAGCTCCAAGAGCTTGGTATGATAGGCTAAGTGCATATTTACTTGAAAATGGCTTTACAAAAGATAAAGTTGATATAGCTCTTTTTGTTAAGAAGAATAAGCATAACATTTTAATTGTACAAATTTATATTGATGATATTATATTTGGTGCTACTAATGAATCTTTGTGCAAGGAATTTACTTCTTGTATGACTAGGAAATTTGAAATGAGCATGATGGGTGAACTCAAATTCTTTCTTGGACTACAAATCAAGCAATGCAAAGATGGGATATTCAACAACTAATCCAAGTACACAAAGGAACTCATCAAGAGATTTGGAATGGATAGTTGTAAGACTAGCAAGACTCCCATGAGTACATCCTTGAAATTGAAAAAAGATGAAAGTGGTAAGGTAGTAGATGAGAAGAACTATCGAGGTATTGGATCCCTACTTTACTTAACCGCTTCTAGACCCGATATAATATATAGTGTATGCTTATGTGCTAGATTCCAATCATGCCCTAAAGAATCACACTTAAATGCCTCTAAAAGAATTTTGAAATACTTGAATGGCACATTGTATTTAGAACTTTGGTATCCTAGAAACACATCATTTGACATTTTAGATTTTTTGGATGCGGACTATGCCGGTATTCTTTTGGATAAAAAAAATACAACCGAAGCATGTCATTTTCTTGGTGAATATTTACTTTCTTGGTTTAGCAAGAAATAAGTGTCAGTCGCTTTGTCTACTCGGAAGCCGAATATGTTGCTGCATGGTTTTGTTGTACTCAAATCCTTAAATGAAACAACAATTGTTTGACTATGAAAAAATATTTAATCATATTCTTATTAAATGTGATAACACCGGTGCCATAAATCTTTCCAAGAATCCAATTCAACATTCTAGATCAAAACATATAGGCATTAGGCACTATTTCTTAAGAGATAATGTCCAAAACTAAAATATTGTCCTAGAATTCATTGATACACAAAACTAACTTACTGACATATTCACAAAACCCTTGAATAAAGATAGAAAGAACTTCATAAAATAACATTTGAATGGAAGCACCATATCTTAGAATTGCATGAAAACTTATTTCATTACATGAAAAATTTCTTATCAATATCTATTTTTTATCAAACCTTCATATCTTGAATCGAAAACATTTTTTCTCAATTTTTTTTTCATTTTTGAAGATTTTTCGATCTGACCAACTATAAGTCCTACTGTACTTTTTGAAAATTCCTGGTTTCAAAACTTTTCATAAAAGTATGACCATACTTTCCAAGGTACGACCGAAATTTTTTAAAATTTTATAATAGTTGTGCCTAAAGCCAAAATTCCATTCGATCTCCATATAGTCAGATCAGACTTTTTAAATTTTTCAAATTTTTCCACCGGACTTTCTGAAGTTTGACCTGACTTTAACACAGAATTCAAAAATTTCTATCTATTGGAACTCAATCAAAATGTGTATATTTGGTCTTCAACAGCTATAAATGACTATTTTTCATATTAAACACTATAAATACCCTCTAATATCAGTTTTTACATCTTTTATCAAACTCTAAACACTTAAACACTAAACATCTCTCAAAACAAACTCTTTTCTTCATCTATTCTCTCAATCAAACTTCATGGCACCTAAAGAGCATAAGAAGAAGGCTTCTAGAGCTGAGAAAGGCAAAGGTGTTACTGCTCCTTCTCAACAAGAAAAACCTCCTAGAAGAAGCTACAAGATAAGATTTAGAGATGATGAAGAAAGACAAAGGTATGCAATTATAAAAGACAAATCCGTAGAACCAAACATTCTCTTCTCTACTCTTACCCTTGAGTCTTTAGGGATTGAGAATGACATTAGGGTATGTCTTAGAATCTTAGGTTGGGAAAGATTTGTCTTCCTAGATCATGATGATCTTGGATGGGAAAGCTTGACCAAACCACTTTGGTAGTTAGTAAGAAAAGCACAAACCCTTTAGGCTTTTATGGGATTTATTTAGATTATTTAATTAAGAGTATGGCCTCACCTTTGAAGATTTTTTTTCTATTTAGGGTTTTCAACTTAAGGGCATTTCCCATATCTCAAACACCATTCTCACCTCCGAAAGACTTAGACTGAAATATCTATAGAAACCACTCTCTACAAACAATCCAATGCAAAATACCTTAGAACTCTCGCCTATTGGATACTACATAGGATTATCACCTACACTATTGGGGCTAGGGAAGAAAGCAATGAGAAAGTAACCCAAAAGGATCTACTCTTTCTCTATTGCTTTATTAGACATCAACCTATCCAAATAGGAAAATTCCTCATTGATACTTTACTACACATTAGGAAAACCAAATTAGGACTCATCCTCCTCTCTTCACAAGTAACCCAAATTGCAAAATATGTTGGTGCACTTACACCAAAAAACAAAGCAACTCTCTACACTCCTTTAGATCCCACTACAAAATCCATAAATATAGTATACCTAAAACATGCTAAGTGTATTAGGGATGAAGATACGAACTATGTCTACCTCCTGGTGCTAGGGCTCAATAAAGTAAGAGACCAAGGATAGTAGAGGAAGGTAAAGAGACTTTCCAAATGAAATTTCCTAGACCCACAACTCTAAGACCTCAATCCGCCAACTCCTTCAAAATATTCATGTTCAAATGAGCTCACAAAGCTCAAGAATTGACAAAATTGCCAATGACATCTCTCATCTCCATCTTGACATCCAAACCATCCAAGAAGCTTTAGGCTTGCCAAAATTCTTTGAGGATGAACCAAGCTTGTTACCCTCCCTCCATGGCTCCTACCCTCAAGAAGAAGAAAGAGAAGTTGCTGCCTCTTAACCAAGGGAAGAAGAGCAATGAGAAAAGGAAGGGGATGAAGAAGAAGAAAGAGATAAAGAAAAAGGAGAAGATGAAGAGAGTGATAATGATCTTTAGATTTTACTTTCTTGATTGTTTGTTTTTATTTTTTTTGTTTTTGTTACTTTGTTTGTTTTGTTACGTTGTTATTTTTTAATTTGAAATTAATGAAAGTTTAGTTGCTTTTAAAGTTTGAATTTACATTTCTTTTTGCCTTTGTCAAAGGGAGAGAAACTATCTAATTGAATTAAACTTACACGTACTCAAAGTTTAAATATACTCAAAGTTTAAGCAAGCCCATTTTGAGGGGGAGTAATTTTTAACATACTTGCACAATTTAATACTCTTTCAAAAATTTTAATAACTTAAAATTCAATTTAATTGCCAAAGTCAAAAAGGGAGAGATTGTTAGTCTAATTACTCTATTTTTTTATCTTAAGCAATCAAATTGAATTAAACTAATATTTGTATTGAGTTACAATTTGTAGGAAGTTAATTTTTTTGAAGAAAATATGCAAAGTATGATCGGACCATAAGGAAGTTCGACCGGACCTTCAATAATAATTTGAAGCAAAATGTCACAGAAGGATTCACTGTGAAAAGTACTCTCAAATTCTTATCATACCTTAAAAAGTCCGACCGGACCTTGATAAATTTCGACCAGACTATTAGATAAAAATTTTACAATCCAGACAGAAGGATTCACGATCAAAAGTACTCTCAAATACTCAATGTGCCATAAAAAGTCTGACCGGACTAATGGAAAGTACGACTGGATCTCTCAAGCAAATTTTGGTAAAAATATCTAGAGAGGTTCTCGACCAAAAGTACCCTCAGTTTTTCATCAAGCCAGAAATATTTCGACCGAACCATGATGCAGTCCGACTGGAAGATTTAAAGAATTCACAAGTCAAGAGTCATTGAACCTCCACTCATTTAATGGAAGCCACATAAACCGACCATTGGAAGAGCATTGAGTAGAATTTCAAATGTTTCAATCGGACCATCAGGTTTTTCGACTGAAATTAAGGAATTTTGACCGAACTACTTCAAGTTTGACTAGAAAATTGCTCTGGCCAAAGAATTAGTGGAAGACAAGAATCAAATATGTTGGACCACTCCTCAAACGGCTAGTTTATAACTTGTAGACTATAAATACTATATGTAACTTCATTTTTACATAAATCTGGGATTGTAATAACCTATTCTAACATCTTTTTTTCTTTGCATCAAAAATTACATTTTGTATTGATTGAGTGTTGGGTGTGAGCATTAAACACCATCTTAAGTTTGAGTGTGAGCTTGGAAACGCTTAGGTTGTGAGAGTGAGCCTAGAAAAACTCTTGTAAGGGTTGTGAGGATTATACTCAAACCATTGTATAGTTTGGTGTGAGCTAGAGAAAACAACAAGTTAGAGTTAAGCTTGTAAAAACTCAAAGCTAGTGAAACCTTAACAAGTTATTAAGGAAGTAGATGTAGGATCAAAGTAAATCGGAACCACTATATATCTTTGTATTCATTGTTCCATCTTCTACTTAACCTTCTTCTACATCTTCTACATTTCTTGTTCTTGAATTTTGAGTTTTGAATTTTAATTTGTCATCACTTTTCAAATCAACCAATTCACCCCCCCTCCCCCCTCTTGGTTGCCATCTTGGGACAACATTAGTTTTGTTTTTGTGTTGGTAGCATAATATGTGGTGAACATGAAAGCATGCATTGAATTTTTAAATTGTTTAAATTAGCAAAAAAAATGTACCACTAAGCTCTCGGGCTTAGCAAGAAAGTGTGTATAGTGTAGCTATTAGAAGTACAGACCAAGGTAATTCGGACTGTGATTAGAACTTGAAGATTAAGTGAACCACGACCAACTGAGAAGGTATAGCATACATATATAATTTTGTTAATATTATTTTGGTTTTTGTGTAATGGAATCATATCGTATGTATATTAATGGATTTTGAATATGTTATGTATATATATACAAATACTTATAATGAGAAATGTTTTAGAGAGACAATCTTGACATATTAATTAATAAAGTGGTGATTTGGAGAATTAGTGGTAAATATTATTTTGGAGAGTATTTCTTTGTGGAGGTTGAGTGTTTGATGATTTGAGGATTATTTAAATTACAAACAAAACTTTGACGAAATTTTTCTGAAGATTTTATATTCAATTGAGCTTACAATTTTAATAATTATATTTTTTTTTATTAAATGGTAAATTTTATAGATATTTATTGTAGTACCTTTATATCCTAGATATATATTTTATATATACAACGTATATCTATTATATGTATTTAGGGTATAAGGGTGTAACACTAGTAGATTTTGCAACACCAATAGATCCTAACCAACAGCAGTGGCTTAGTGAATTCATTAAGCAAGAAATGACTCGTTTGATGAAGGGAAAGCAAGTTGAGCCTGTTAACTATGTGAATTTTGCTCATCTTGGTGACTTTGTAGGAATAACAGTTGTCTCTCATAATATGCCTACAAAACTTAGTAAGCCTAGTCACTGGATCATAGACAATGGTACTTCCTATTAGGAATAAAAGCCCTTAAAAATATTTATATGGATTGACTTGATGTGAACAACAAAATAAATAATGAAAAATAAATTGAGAAAAATAAAAGAGCAAACAGAAAAATAAAAGAGCGAGCAAAAATTTAATATGGGTCAGTGTAAGCCTACGTCCAGGGGGTGGAAAAAAGCAAAATTCATTAAAAACTAAAAAAGGTACAATAAAAAAAGGAACACTCAAACCATTTACCCAATTACACCAAAAAAAACCTTACATAATCTCACAGAATTACAAATCACACTGTGAGCATGAAGCAAAAATCACAAGATGGCCACACAAATTGCTTCCACAAATAGCTACATCTTGAGACTATATATAAGAGTGCTTGACTTGAATAGGAAGAATACAAATCCTATTTAAGAAGGATTTCTAATTACTTGGTCAAAAGAAATTAGAAGTCTTATCAAATAAATCTTCTTAAATAATATCAAATTAGAAAATTAAGCTTCCAATAAAAAATCAATTCCAATAAAGAAATACATCTTTCAAAATAAGAGTAATTAGAAATAATAAAACTTCTCAAATAATTCAAAGTCACCCTAGCACTTCCAACCATATTTGTGCTAATTCTTCTTTATTTTCGAATCTTTTTTCTTTGTCTTATCCTACATCTGTTTTCTTACCAGATGGTTCAGTCAAACAAGTAACTCAAATGGGTCTTGTTATTATGCCAAATGATTTACTTCTTCCAAATACATTACATTTACCTACCTTCATGACCTCCTCTCTGTCCAAAAATTATGTAAAACCAACTCAGTTTTCTTTACTTTCTTTACTGAGAAGTGTGTGTTGCAGGACCTGAAGAGTATGAGGGTTCTAGCAATTGGAAAAGCTTCTGGCAATCTTTACTATTTGAGAGAAGATTCTTTTATTGTGAATGATTCGTTGTCTTTTGGTACTTTTGAGTTGCATTTTTTGTCTTCTTGTATTGATGCATCTTCTAGTGTTAAAAGTATCCCTTTTACAGAATAGGAAACTCTTGATACAAAAGTTGTTTGTACTTCTTCTTCTTCTATAAATATAAATAATAATGTTGCTTCTGATTCACTTTGGCATCCTAGACTTGGACATCCAAGTGATTTAGTTCTTAAACATTTGCCTTTTTCTTCTACTTCTTTAAAAATAAGTGAGTCTTGTTTAGTTTGTCCCTTAGCTAAACAAACTAAAGTTTCTTTTCCATCTAGTTCCATACGAAGCACTGGTATCTTTGAATTGATTCATGTGGATGTTTAGGGTCCCTACAAAATGCCTTCACTTAGTGAAGCATGGTATTATTTGTCTCTAGTTGATGATTATAGTAGAACAGTTTGGGTTTATCTCTTGCAGCACAAGAGTCAGGTGTTTCAGTATTAGAACAATTTCTTGCTATGGTTAAGACTCGGTTTTAAGCATGTGTTAAGGTAGTACGAAGTGACAATGGCACTGAGTTTATTAATATAAAGGTGCAGCAATTGTTTTCAACATGCGGGATTCAACATCAGCGTAGTTGTCCTAACACACCCAAGCAAAATAGGGTTGTGGAAAGGAAGCATCACCACTTGTTGTAGGTTACTAGTTCTCTTCTTTTCCAATCTGGACTTTCAATCAAGTTTTGGGGAGAAGCTTTGCTTCATGCTACATTCATCATAAATCGCTTACCTACAAGTTTGCGAGAATGGAAGACACCATTTGAGGTACTTCATAATAAGGTACCAAATTATTCATTACTGAAGAATTTTGGAAGTCTATGCTTTGCAAATGATACTATTGTTCATAAAGATAAAATGAGTATTAGAGTTATTCCATGTTTATTTTTGGGCTATAATTCTGGAGTCAAGGCCTTTAAACTGTATGATCTTACCACACACAAATTGTTTGTTAATAGAGATGTGATATTTCATGAACATACATATCCCTTTCTTAACAAAATTTTTTCTGCCTTGCCCGTTCCAAATTCAATTACTAATCCTTCCTTACCACTTGTACTTCCATATATTGAAACTTCACATCCATTAGTAATCCACCTACAGTTCAACCATTTATATTACCTACTCACCCAATTGTCTCTGACCCTTTACCTAATGCTACTGGATTGTCAAATGAGCCTCCACCTAACCATAGTTACCTAATGCTACTGGATTGTCAAATGAGCCTCCACCTAACCATAGAACTTTACATTCAACCCGACCTAATCCAGAACCCTCTCTACCATCACCTAATTTTACAGTTCCATTTCATCCGACATAAGGTACTAGGTCCAATAAGCCTCCAACCTGGCTTAGTGATTTTGTTTCTTATACTGCTACTTCACCCTTATCATATTCTCCTTCATTAGATAATGTTTACCTTGTCTCAACCTTTCCTTTTTCATATCCAGCATGTTTTTCTAATTCTCATATGGCCTTTATGACTGCTCAGGATCATTTGCAAGAGCCTAGGACATATAGTGAAGCCAAAAATTATCCACAGTGGGTACAAGCTATAAAGACTGAACTTGCTGCTCTTGAATGCAATGAGACTTAGAAACTTACTGAGTTACCTACAGGTAAGCGTCCAGTTGGATCAAAATGGGTGTATAAATTGAAGTTAAAACCTGAAGGTTCTATAGAGAGATTCGAAGTAAGGTTAGTATCAAAAGGCTATAACCAAAATTGAATGTGTTGATTTCACTGAATCTTTCTCTTCTGTGGCTAAGAATGTAACAGTTAGAGTGTTTTTAGCTTTGGCAGCCTCTAAATCATGGCCTCTTTTTCAATTAGACATTTATAATGCCTTTCTCTATGGCTTTGTTAAAGAAGATATTTACATGTTGCCACCAGAGGGGTATTTCAAAGTTAAGAATGGTCAGGTATGCAAGCTTTGAAGATCATTATATAGGCTTAAGCGAGCCTCACGTCAATGGAATGTTGAATTTATTAGCCATTTGAACAGTTTGGTGTTTGATCAATTTCAAGTTGATTATTGTCTCTTCACTAATGCAGAGTTTTTGGCTTTGATTGTTTATATAGATGATGTGTTAATCACAGGAACTTCTGCAACTTTGATCCAGCAGGTTAAGGATTCTTTGCATGATAAATTCACCATTAAAGACCTAGGGATGGCTAAGTATTCTCTTGGCCTTGAGATAGTTAGGTCTGAAGAAGGGATTTATATAAGTTGGAGAAAATATATTCGACTTACTCAAAGATGCAAGCTTATTAGGAGCTAAGGTAGTTATTACACCTTTGCCAAAAGGGTTGTCAGTTTCAGCTAGTCAAAGGCAACTCTTATCAGATCCTTCTTATAGAAGATTAGTAGGTATACTGTTATATTTGGGTTTCACAATGCCAGCCATTACCTTTTCAGCGCTACTGATTCTCATTGGACAGCTACAATTCTTATGTTGAAATATCTTAAGGGTTGTCCAGATGTTGGTTTGTTCCATCCTGCTAATAATTCGATGGTTTTGGAAGCATATGCAGATGCAGACCGGGCATCTTGTAAAGACACAAGAAGATCCGTTACAGGTTATTGTGTTTTCTTGGGTGATTCATTGGTTTCATGGAAATCAAAGAAACAAGCAATGGTTTCTCGTTCTTCCACAGAGGCTAAACACCGTAGTCTTGCTTCTGCTACTTGTGAGTTGCAATGGTTGGCTTATTTGTTAAAGGATCTTCAAGTACCTTTTTCTCTTTCATTTCGATTACACTGTGACAACAAGTCTCCATTCATCTCACCCAGAATCTAGTCTTCCACGAGCGTACGAAACACTTGGAGATTGATTGTCACCTTGTGAGATATAAGTACAAGTCTAGCTTAATTCTCCCTCAGCATATTTCTTCTCAGTTTCAAATAGCAGACATCTTGACTAAATCCCTTACTGCACCTCTTTTTCACAGATTACTATCCAAGTTGAGCTTGTTTCAACCATCTAAGCCTCAACTTGAGGGGGGGATATAGAAGATTATATTTATTATGTTAGTTTGTTAGACTTAGTTACACTTGTTAGCCTTAGCACAGGCAACACACGTTATAGTTTTTAGTCATATGAGCTTACATTTAAGTACATGAACAGTAGCTTGCAACACTTTTTTTTTTACCGAATACAATTCATTTTTCCTCGTTCCCTCTGTTTCTCTCTGATTTTCTACAAGATCCTATAGTGAAAAGCAAAGATGAAGAAAAAAGTGTAAAAAATGGAAGAGAAAGAATAGGAAGAATGTTAGTGATAAGAACAATAGATTTTAAAGATCAAGAGATATAAACTAAAAGAAGAAGAAACTATTGGACAGCAAAAATTGAAGACAGAAAAGATAATTATATTAAGCTTAACCTTACTGGTTTAAATACAGAAACTTGTGTCCAAAAATAGAGGGAATTGGTTCTAAAAGAATGCTGAATATCTGCTAACAAATATCAGATAACTAAAGCTCCTATAATCAAGGAGACTTATTCAAATTTATCAACAGAAAATAAAATTAAACACAAAAGCTATAATAAAAATTAAATAGCAGCAATCTTAACACGTGAATTCAACACTCCTCCTTGTTTAGATGCTGCAAACTCCAAGCTTCTTTCTAAAGCTTTCAAACTTGCTAAGTGGTAGAGGTTTGGTAAAGACATCTGCAACTTGATCTTCAGATCTGCAGTAACAAAGAGACACATCTCCACTCTTCTGAACTTCTCGAACAAAGAATAGCTTAATGTTGAAATGCTTAGTCTTTCCATGAAAAACTGAATTATTGGAGATTGCAATAGCTGCTTGGTTGTCAACTAGTATCTCTGTACTTTGCTTCTGCTCCATGTTTAGATCATTAAGGATCTTCCTTAACCAGAAAGCTTGGTTTACTGCTGTTGTTGTAGCTATAAATTCTGCCTCAGCAGTAGATTGAGCCACTGTTTCTTGCTTCTTCGAGCTCCAAGAAAACATACCTGATCCAAGACAAAAACAGTAACCAGATGTACTCTTCATGTCATCAGTTGAGCCACCCCAATCACTGTCAGAGAAGCCAATTAACTTCAATTCTTTGTGCTTTGAAAACTTTACTCCATAATTCCATGTCCCTTTGACATATCTAATAACTCTCTTTGCAGTTCTCATATGAGATTCATTGGGACAATGCATAAACCTGGAGAGAATACTTACAGCATTCAAGATATCAGGTCTGGTTGTTGTTAAGTACATTAGACAACCTATCAAACTTCTGAAATCAACTTCATTAACTTTGGCAGATCCATCATCTTTGACCAGCTTCTCCTTTTGATTCATAGGAGTATTCATTGCTTTGCAATCTTCCATCTGAAATTTTTTAAGTATCTCTTTTGCTTATTTTTTTTGACAAATGAACACTTCATATTGACTTTGTGTGATCTCAATGCCAAGGAAATATGACATCAGACCAAGGTCTGTCATTTCAAAGACCTTTTTCATCTCAAGTTTGAACTGATTAACTTGATCAAGATTGCTCCCTGTAATTAATAAATCATCAACATAAAGAGAGATGATTAAGGTGTTTATACCTTTATGCTTGACATACAGCGTGAGCTCAGATTGACTTTTTTTAAAGCCAAGATTCACCAAATGATCATCAATTCTACTATACCATGCTCGTGGAGCCTGTTTTAGGCCGTATAGAGCTTTTTTTAGCAAGTAAACTTTGTCTTCGTTGCCTCTGCTCACAAAACCTTCAGGTTGCTCGACGAAAATTTCTTCTTGCAAAAAACCATTTAAGAATGCCGATTTAACGTCTAATTGGAATACTTTCCAATTCTTTTGAGCAGCAAGTGCAAGCAACAATCTTACAGTGTCAAGCCTAGCAACAGGTGCAAATGTATCCGAATAGTCAACCCCAAAAACTTGTGCATAACCCTTCACAACAAGTCTTGCTTTGAATTTGTTAACTGAACCATCAGGATTTTGTTTTGTTCTGAACACCCATCTTACTCCAATTACCTTTCTGTCAAGAGGTCTATCAACCAGCTCCTAGGTTTTATTTTTCTCGATCATCGAAAGCTCCTCCTTCATTGCAGCCATCCAATGTTGACTGTTTTTTGCATCAAGATAACCTGCAGGCTCGTAAATAGCTACATTACA
This sequence comes from Garcia nutans, assembly GCA_947685225.1. Taxonomy (NCBI): domain Eukaryota; kingdom Viridiplantae; phylum Streptophyta; class Magnoliopsida; order Malpighiales; family Euphorbiaceae; genus Garcia; species Garcia nutans. The sequence goes on from CANTUV010000044.1 coordinate 29,033,283, forward strand.
CCTCTGATAAATATCATATAGCAGCCTTGTACCTCTGACAGGTGCATTATCAGTTGAAGCATCTTGCACTTCATCTTCGGGTTCTTCTAACATACTGCCAATAGTGGAATTTTTTTGTGCACTGGAAATCTGGCGTATCATGGTAGAGTCCTTCCAATTCCATTGCTCATTTTCAACAAAATGAACATCTCGACTCACAATAACACGTCCAGTTTGTGGTTGAAAAACCCTGTACGCTTTTGATACAGTGCTATACCCAATAAATATGCCAGCTTCTGCCTTTTTGTCAAGCTTATCACGCTTGACCTATGGAACGTAAGTGAAACAAAGGCAGCCAAAAACTTTAAGAAATTTTAAAGAAGGTTTATAACCATACCAAGCTTCAAATGGTGTTTGATCCCTCACTGCTTTTGTTGAAATCCGATTTTGCAAGAATACTGCAGTGTGTGCAGCCTCTCCCCAAAAGCTTTTTGGAAGATTTTTCTCATGAATCATACATCTTGTCATCTCCATTATGAATTTGTTCCTCCTTTCACTGACTCCATTCTGTTGAGGAGTGTACGGAGCTGTCAATTGATGCTCAATTCCTGCCTCTTCACAAAACCTATTAAAGGTTTCTCAAGTGTACTCCTTGCCATTATCAGATCTCAGAATCTGAATTTTGCATCCACTTTCATTTTAAACTTTGGCTTTAAATTTCCAAAATACACCAGCAACTTCTGATTTTTGCTTCAACAAGAAAATCCAGCACATTCTTATTAGACCATCTATAAAAATTATATAATAGAGATTACCATTTAATGATGGTGTTCTTTGAGGGCCGCAAAGATCAGTATGAATCAGCTGCAATTTTTTCGAAGCTCTTCGTGCTTGGTTAGGGAATGGTTGCCTATGTTGCTTTCCAAAATTACAAGCATGACAAGGAGGCATGTTATTATCAATGTCTGAAAGACCTTCAACCAGCTCCTTCGATTGCATTTGAAGCAATCCTTGATGGTGAAAATGTCCAAGTCTTTTGTGCCAAATTTCAGTGGTACTAGTTCTGGAATTAAAGGCCAACTGTTCTGTTTCCATTGGATTAAGAGCAAAACTTTTTCCCTTCATTTTGATTTGGAACAAAAGTTTGCCATTAACATTGCTGATCAAACACTGCTTGTTCTCAAACAACAATTTATAGCCTTTTTCCAATAACTGACCAACACTTAAGAGATTTTGATCAATTTCAGGTACAAACAAAACATCTAAAATAAACTTTGTACCTGTAGAAGAAGCTATTGCAACTGTGCCTTTCCCTTTTGCTGCAAGATATTCTCCATTACCAATCTTTACTTTGGTAATGAAAGATGTATCCAGCTCCTTGAAAAGATCTCTGTCAAAGGTCATGTGGTTGGTGCAAGCACTATCGATGAGCCATCTGTCACTAGAATGACTTGCTACAAGACAAGTGGCTACGAATAGTTGCTCCTTTTCACAATCTGCTACTTGGGCATTTACTTCTTGCACCTGATCTTTGACTTTGCAAATCACAGCTTCATGTCCAAGCTGATTGCATCTGGAACATTTGGCATCCGGCCTCCTCCAACATTTGGATGGTGGATGACTTTTCTTCCCACAATGGTGGCAAGGTGAATAGGATTTCTTGGCATTTCCTTCTTTGCCTGCAGAATTTCCTCCACTCTTTGACTGATTTTTAGAATTTTTCTTCTTTTTATTCCTGCTATTATCTTGATGCTTGGCAGCCAAAGCACCTTCAATCACACCTTCTTGCCTCATGGACCTCCTTTGCTCTTGTGCTTGTAAAGCATTCAAGAGCTCTGCAAGTGGAATCTTTGACAGATCCTTGGTGTTTTCCAGAGTAGTAATGGTAGCTTCAAACTTCTTTAGAATAGTAACAAGAAGTTTTTCCACGATTCTAGAGTCTTTAAACTCAGAACCAAGCAATCTCACTTTGTTGACAATGCTGAGAAGTCTGTCAGTATATTCTTTCACTGACTCGGACTCCTTCATCCTTTGCAGCTCAAAGTCTCTTATCAAATTCAAGACTTTCATTCCACGAATCCTCTCATCTCCTGCATACTCAACCTTGAGGTAATCCCAGATTTCCTTTGCTGACTTCAGGGACATAATTCGTGTGAAAATCGTCTCAGATACAGCTGCAAATAGGCAAGATTTTGCCTTTGATTTTCTTGTCTTCTTTTCCTTTTGTGCTTTAATCTGTGCCACAGTAGGATTTGCTGGAAGAGTAGGAACTTCATAATCCTCTTCTACAGCTTCCCAAAGGTCCAAAGCCTCCAGATAAGTCTCCATACGAACTGCCCACATCTGATAATTGTCTCCATCAAAGACTGGTGGTACAGCAACTGAAAAACTAGATTCTCCTTCCATTTTAACACAAATAACCTCACAGATCCCTCAAGAAGATTGCTCTGATACCAATTGTTAGTGATAAGAACAATAAATTTTAAAGATCAAGAGATATAAACTAAAAGAAGAAGAAACTATTGGACAGCAGAAATTGAAGACAGAAAAGATAATTATATTAAGCTTAACCTTACTGGTTTAAATACAGAAACTTATGGGAATTGGTTCTAAAAGAATGCTGAATATCTGCTAACAAATATCAGATAACTAAAGCTCCTATAATCAAGGAGACTTATTCAAATTTATCAACAGAAAATAAAATTAAACACAAAAGCTATAATAAAAATTAAATAGCAGCAATCTTAACACGTGAATTCAACAAAGAAAGACACCGTATTATTGAAAAAAACAAAGTAGAGAAAACGCAAAAGTAAAAAAGTTATAAATGAAAAAAGAAAAGTGAAGAGCAGTAAAATTGAAAATAAAATTTAAAAAGTAGTAAATTGTGTAATTTCCTCTTTGTATGTTCTGCACTATAACACCCATACCAGTTTTTATCTTTGCCTACCTATTCTCATGCAAAACGACATCTTGAGTTTGCCGTTGGCAACTGTTCCTTCATCCTTCCTAAATTGGAGCAGGTGTTAGAAATGATGAGTTTGAACTTTTTTTAACTCTCCTAAATTCAATATATAATTGCTTTTTCCTCGATATATTTTGCTCATTATTTAATATAAACCAATACCATGTTCGATCAACTTGATTTTAGTAATTTAAGTTGCACCACTTGCAAATAAATTCACATTTTAGAAAGGACATAAAACATTTATTATTTTCTTTTTCCTTATATCTTATTTTTGCCTCTCTTTCTTTTTTTTTTAAACAATGAAAGTACTTCAAAAATTGAGAATTTGAGATCCATCTTTGGACTGTTGCAGCGAATACCAGAAAGAAACAAAAAATAATGATAATAATAATAGTAAATTATTCAGCAAAATTGCAAAAGCTGTGCTGTGAACTGCCAGCCAACTGAATCTTAGTTAACCGAAACTCAACTTCATAGATGACCTCCTTGAGCTTCACTTTCCAAGTCAGTCTTCCCCTGCAATGCCAAAATTCATAATTTTTAATGATAACGTCTAGTAATAGATCAATTTTTATGTTTATCTACTTAATTCCTCAGTAATTAAAATTGAAATCATGCTGCCATTTTTCCTAATACCAAGCTCTTATTGAAAATTAAATTAATTAAATTATAACCCTCTCTAATAAGGGTTAGAGGCAATATATGTGTGTGTGTGTGTGTGTGTGTGTGTGTGTGTATATATATATATATGTAAAATTAAAGGCTACGGAAAACATGAAGGAAATGAATCTAAATTACTATATGGCTTATATACATTAAACGAGGAAAACAAGCGGCTTCAACTTTTAGAGTCACTTTCTTTCTTTCTTTCTTTCTTTCTTTCTTTTTTCAGTCCTTTCCTCGCCATCAAAATTCAAAATCTTTCGACCAATTATTATTAAATTTTGAAGCCTTAAAAAAAATTATTTCTGGTCAATTTTATTAGTAATTATTTGTTAAAATTAATTTGTTAAGAAAATTTTCTTACAAAATAACTTCATGTTCGAAATAATCACATTATGTTTCCGACATAAACTTATTACTTCTAAAAATAGATAGATTTTTTAATATGTTAGAGCATTGATGAAAATCTCGATCGTCTTTCAATAAATTAAACAATCGTTTGAACTTGCAAACACTTGGCATTTGTTAATTTAAAGACAATGAATACTCACATAATTAGGCAAAAGCTTGAAGATGGTAACAGGATAATTCAATTTCACTTACTCGTAATAACCCAATATATATTATGAAACTAGTCCTTTAGCCATACACAGTAACAAAAATAATAAAATGCAAATAAATATATTCAATAATAACTAAATATAAAAATAATTTATATTTAAATTAATAATAAATTCTATAATATAAAATAAAATATTTATTTCAATTTTTATAATTTCATTCAAAATTATAAGCAAGCAAATCTATATTTTTTGTTTCATAACTTGACAATTTCACTAGTTAAGAATACAATTTATACACATTTTTATTATAAAAAATAAAAATTCTATTAAAAAATAAAAATTCAAATAAATTTAGAAATATCAAAAGCCATATATTTTATTATTTAATTTTTTAAATTTTTAAAAATATATAAATTAATTATTATTATGAATAAATTATTTAATTTATAATTAATTTATTATGAAAGTTAAAAATTCTTCTTTTAACTTTTCAAATTTCTAAGAAAAAATATAAACCATTCAATATAATTAAATTATATTAAAGTTCAATTGTAAACCACATTAAAAATCACAGATATTATTTTTTTTAATAATATTATACAATTATATTATAATTTATTTAATAGCGCTCTTCTTTTTCGAAGCTTTTATATATATAATACAGATGATAATGTTTTTGAAATAAATAAATCCAAAAATGAATAGTAAAAAAACATGTTTTTTTTTTTTTGTCTACAACATTAAAAAAAATCAAATTTATGGATATACTTAAATCAATTTCTATCTAAATACCTAAAAATTTCAAATGAATAACTCAAAACCAACTAAAACAAATTACAAATAAAAATATTATTTTCACCCTGTTCTTCTTCTTCTTCTTCTCTCTCTCTCTCTCTCTCTCTCTCTCTCATTTTTGTTCTTCATTTTTTTTTCAGTCATTTGTTTCCCTTCCATCTAATCAAATATTAATCGTAAGATATAATTGTTTTTTAATTATTTTACTTCTCCTTGCTAACAAAATAATTCAATTTCCAAATGTGAAAATATATTTTTTCAACGAATTATAAATTTTCATGAAATTTATAATATAAATTATATTAATCCAAATAAGTTGGTAAAATCCTTAATTTGTGTGAACTACACGCTGTTCGTTGTTAAATATACAAAATTATAACCACTTTAATCTTTGCCTATTTAAGTCTCATAATAAGATAAGAATCATAATAAATCTAAGTAAGTACCAAGAATTTAGCCTATATTTGAATCACAAAACTCGAGTCCTTCAATCATTAATAGATGACAATGGCGAAACGCATCACTCATCCAACAAATTTAGGAGGGCTAGAAAGATGGAATTTTATCAAAAAGTGTCTCAAAAAATAAAATTATTTTCAAAAAAAATACCATTTTTTTAACTTTTAATTTGTAGATTACCCCTATTTTAGAAAAATACACTTAATATATATCTAATGCACTAAAAGCATACTACGCTTTTCAAATTATATAATTACTATATATATTTTATATTAAAAATATATCAAAAAAGTGAAACATTTTTAAATAAGAAAATTAAATTTTGATGCATCTCAAAAAAGAATTAGAGGTTTATACACAGCTACTTGTAAAAACAAACCTTTTTTTCCAAAAATACTGCCAAAAAAATATTTACACTTTTTAAAAAAAATAAAACAAATTTTTAAAAATACCCTACTAATTTTTAAGACAAAATTTCATCACTCACTACAAATAATATTTTACTTTAATTTTTATTTTTTTTAAATTTCACTATTAAATAAATATGTTCTAATAAAATAATAAAAATTAATATTTTAAATTATATTTTAAACATATAAAATGTATTAATTTTTTATAAAGAAAAAATTTTAATTTTCATTACAAATAACAAATAGTATTCACAAAAAAAAATGAAACAAAATATATAAAAATATATTAATAAAAAATATTAACTTTATTTTTAAACAAAATTTACATATTATATACATTAAAAATAAAATTTTTAAAAACTATTAATTTTGTATGAATATTGTATATATATTAGATAGATGTAAATATTATATAAATAATGTACATATATTATATATTTATTATATATGTTATATATACGTAAATATAAAATTAAAAAAATATTATATAAATTCTATAGATATTTAATATAGATGTCTATTATATGTGCATATATGTATACGTGTAATTTATACATATCGTGTAAATATTTAAATTTTTTGTATATTTTAAAAATATGAAAATAAAAAATTATTTATGAATAAAAAAATAAATAAATAAATAAAATCAAAAAAATAAACAAAAATCAATGTTTTAAAAAAGTAAAAAATGAAAAAAAAAAATTGATGACCTTAAAAATGGAAACAGGCCACTGAAATGCCATAAACATCTTAATTTACTCAAAGAATTACCATCCTTTTGGGCCAAAAATTTAGCCCAAATTTGTTTTACAGTTCCCATCCAAGTTAGTTAAACGTCTGAACCCATGAGATCAAAATGTCCAGAAATTGCTAGAGACAAGCGAGATCAAAATGACATCCGAATACTGCTTTTTTACTGCTTTAGAAAGCTCTTTCATCAAAGAACTGTTGCAGAATTAATAATTAGCAGTCTTAACCACGTAAGATCATTCCAGCACTCCAATACAGTATATGCTGGCAATTATGGACATTTAAGCCTCACAATCCTTGCGCTTATCAGTGTGGCAGTCCAAACTGGGGGTGTCGCCCGACCACTCTTAGACTGGATTTTTCTGGTACTCCTCCGAATAGGAACTTCATCTACGTTCCTCCACTAGTTGGCTATAGTCTCCAAATTCTAAGTTAATACCTTTATCTTCCAGAATGTCTTTGATGCATTACATCTTATTTTGTCCTGACATTTTCATGTATTATTAATGGTTAGATTGCAGAGCTTATGATGCTTTATGTATATTTGGCTTGTATTCTCCACTTGGTGGGGCTTTGTAATGATTTTGTTTTATTAATATATTATCCCTTTATTGACCAAAAAAAAACCACATATTACAGGCCAAAATGTTGCCCAGATAAATAAAGCAGAATTATCAAAGGCCTACGGTGGCAAGCATAATATTAAACGTATCTACATTATATTCCGGGTAGTGCTTTCCATGACAAGATTATTCTGCAGTTAAGTAAAAAGAAAAATATTAACCCTATGCGCCTTCATCACCCCGGTGCATTTCATTGCCTAGTTTTAACAACAGCAACAGGAGGAAAATGCCTCCATTAGACAGAGATTTATAACTATGGTTTAGCAGAACATGCTCCAATACTATGGATATAGCTTAGTCCTGAGGGGAGCGTGCTCCAATTCTATGTTCCGCAGAGGCCCTGTTTACCTAAGATTGGTTGACTTAACAAGGCTAAGACTTGGAGATGGCGCACAGTACTGCAAACCCAATTGAAAACAACCCCAAATGACTAAAATTTTTCATGAAAACCGACCATAGGACATCACAGCAGATAAACCAAATAAAGTCTCACACCTGATACCAACTAGAGGATTCAAAAATACATATCATTTAAAAAAAAAAGTTCACCATTGAGAACACCAGTGAGAGGATTGACCATAAATATTTCATAAAAAAAATGCAATATCTGAGTTATAATGAAAACCTTGGAACTTAAAAGATATCACCGCATATTCAACTCAACAAAACCTTAATCTCAAGCTAATTAAAAGATATCACTGCATAATATAGAAATAATAGCATCTCAGTCAAATTGCTAAAAACAACAGTATAAATAACTCCTAAAGTCCAACAGTGATGCTAAATTGCAATATTATTACAATCGTAATTTGCAATTCATTTTACGTAGCCATCTCTTCAAAATGAAGAGGCAATCTCTAAACCTCCTTCACATTCATACTTTTCCATTTCCTATGATACTTTTACCATGAATATCATCAAAATATAAAAAATTACATTAAAAAAATAATATAGTTAACCATAATAGCAGCAAAGTTTAAAAGCCAAGTTCACATGCAATCCCAGCTGAGGAACTGAAAAGCAAGCTTTTCAAATCAAATATCCTTTTGATTAAAAAAAACAATCCATTAAAATCACCTCAAAAACACTCAAGATAAACAGAAGCTCCTGCAAACTTCTACTATTAGACCTACCCCACCACAGAATGAACAGACAGTCCAAGAGATCAAACAAGTAGCATCTAGCTTCCAATGACAATGATATATAATCATTAAACCTTAAGCATACAATAACAATATCATACTGACATGACAATCTAAAATTTAAGCAAACCATAAAATATATTACAATTAATTCTTTCATGTATTAGTAATAAATCCAAACCAGTTATGTCAAAATTAGTAGTTAGGATCTTTTAAAATCAAATTTCATATTTTTAGAGGGTGCTAGATGGTTTTTGTGATAACAGCCTCACCAAACATTGAATAATGTTGATTCAAAAACAATCATGTTACTAAATTGAGAGATCATGATCCACTTAAAATCACATCCCCTTCTGCAAATCAATTCTTCCACCACAAGTCCACAGTGTAAAACTAGTTAATAAGTGACGACAACCTTGACAGACAACTAAAAGAGACCAACATAATGAATTTGTGTCAATACGCAGAAAGAATTACTCCAGAAAGGTTTCACAAATAGCTGGCTCAAGTTCATATAATACATTGGCTCTTCACAAATAGCTAGCTCAAGTTCATATAATACCTCTAGAAATTGTCATCTAAGCATTGAACTTGGGAATCACACCATCCATAACATTCCAGAAACCAAAGGCAAAAAAGTAAAAAAGAAAGAAGAAATCAGACAAAAAAAAATTCAGGATGTCCTTAAAATGAGACAAGATTCATCATGTATCTTTTTAGGAAATAAAGCAGCTTTTAAATTTGTGCGAGTATGTGCAAGCATGGGAACATGGGAATACATTATAAACCAGAAACCAGGGATACAAAAAGGGGAAAGTTCATATACGTAAACCAAAATATATAGAAAAAGATTGCCTTTGACTAAGACTGACATCACATGTATAAAGCTTTCAACTGAAGTATTAAGCAGGTTAAATTCAATAAATCATGCAAAACATTCCAACTGTTACCTAAACCGGTCCCCAAAAACAATGCAATTGAAAATTGTAAAACAATCATAAACTTGAAACCAAGTGCTTTTAATCCCTCCCCCTTCATTCCTGTTTCTCTCACGGGGCAGAGTGTGTATGAGAAAGTACATATATATTAACACTAATCTATGTCTTCATTTATGATATGGGACCATTTAAAACAACAAATTATTATAAGGAAACACAAGAAACAAATCTTACAATGCAGACAAAATTTTGTATAGAAAGCCATTATACAAAGCTTACTATTGGGATTCCATAGTTCAATCAATTTAAGCTAAAAGGTTCCAACAAAGAGAGAATAAATACAAGTCTACAACAATAAAAAGAGAAAATGAAGAAATAGACTCTTCCTGTCTAATGGATGCACTAGACAGTAAGCAACATAGCATTTTTGCCTAATATTGCACATATTCACACCTGAACTACTTAAAATTACCAGACTGCATGACAACACACAAAGAAGCAAGAATTCAATAACCACAGGTGCGTTCAATCTCTAAGATATTTAATGCTAATCAGTAAGGCGGATATGGTCTATCACTACTTGAAGCATAGCGACGGGACCTAAAACGGCTAACATTATCAAAAGGGGACCCAAAAACTCTTCGACCACTATCATAATTGATGCCATTGAATTGAGAACCAGATCCATTATGATGGTGTGTTACACCAGGGGAGACTGGAACTGAATCAAAGAAAACATGTTCAGGAATGAAATTAATAAACTACTTTTAGAAGGAAGATAAAGGGAGGAGAACTTTGTGAAAAGGTCTATTACCTTGGGAATGATTGTAAGGGTAAGCTGAAACCCTGCAAGTGGCAGACAACATTGTAGATTGATTAGGGATTTCTACATTGTTCATTGACACAGGGAAATGCCTCGACTTGTTAGTTAAATTTGATCCAGAAACAGCTCCATTTTGTGAAGGCCTGTCTTGCCCAGAAATCTGTTATATATATATATATATATATATATATATATATATATATGCGTCAATACTCATACCAGACCTCTTATATAAATCACAGGTATGATAAGAGTTCCATCAGTTATATTTCCTTACTCCCCTATTTCAAAAGGCAATAGGCTAAACATGTTGACAATGTACCATAATCAAATATGACAATTTTGTTTCAAGCTTCGCTGCTTCTGAACAAACAAAGCAGACATCTGTCTACTTAAGATTAATAAAAAGAGGCTTTAATAAAAACTAGCTATAATCTAAGCATATGCTATCAAAAGGTTACCAAAACGATCTAAATATATGCTATCGAAGGGTTACAAGAACTTCAAAAAGGCAAAACGATAAAAGCATAATAGAATAAATTATAGCCCAATCATAATTTCTTGAAAAAGATGAGCTAAAAAGACATGGATCTAAAATAACATACCGCAAATTTCAAAGTCCGGTTGTAAAGAGTCACAAGCCCAGAGAAAAGCTTGACAGCATATTCTGCAATCTCCTCAGATTCATATTCTGCAAATGCAAATCTTTTAGGTTTCTCAGTTTCCTTATCTTTCGGAATATGCAAATCCACAACTCGCCCAGCTTGAATTAGAATATCATACAAGACCCTATCACTCACTCTTTCATCCAAATTACCTGTAAAAGGTTTCGAGATAGAGACCAAATCAACTTCCAAAATAAAATAAATTAATTTAAATCAACAACAAAAAATTAGATGTTTCTCCTAACATTGTCTCGAGAAACAAACATATCGTAGAAATTCCCATTTTATAATTAACAGATAGAGAACTCACCTATGTAGACCGAGGAGCTAGTGTTTCCAGACATGGTCGTAGAGCTTTGAATCCGGATAACGCGAAAGGGGATCGAAAAAGCGTCGTAGAAGAGAACGCTTCTCTCCCTTTCCCTGAGAAGGAGAGAAAGTGAAAAACCTGATGTTAACGGAAACGCCTGAGACAATAATGTATTTATAGCAGGCGTTGGTGGAGTTAGGAGGTTGGGCTCACCGACTCTGAGTTGGACTCGGTTTTTGGGTACAAATCTCGGCTGGAATGGATAGGCTATGCCCACGTTCGGAGAGGAAAATGAATGGAATTTGAGGAATTTACGTTGTTTAACCCTCTTATAATTTTATTTTTTAAATATATTACACAAATGTTTTTTAGTAATAATTTTTTTTAATTTTATTTTTTATTCAACTTTTTTTCATTTCTATATTTACTTTGTTAATAGTATTAATAGCCCTCATTTTGACGTTTATTATTTTTTTAATTTTTTTTATGTTTTAATTTTCTTATATTATTTTATTCAGAAATAATTTTTTTAATATCATATTCTTGTATAATGACGGGGCTATCTCAAGTGGTCGTCTTGGCTCTTTGAATTGGGGCTTGGATGTTGTATGTATTCGGGCTCCAACCTGCAAGATAAGAGAGAAAGTCAGATCAAACTCTGCAGGGGAGGCTCTGATGCCTAAGTCAGAGTTCGGTTTGTCTGAATATAAAGAGAGTATAGTAGAGAGAAGAGAAGAGCCTAAAGAGAGAGAGAGATATACTCCTTACCTGTGGAGTTTATCCCTATATATAGTTAGTGTATGGGGAACAAACATATATGTGTCGGTGAATATTTAGGGAGTTGTACTAGTGCGCCTGTCACATCGGACCATGTGTCTGCTATGTTAGAGGATGTCCATGGAGTTTGGTAGGACAAGGTCGTCCAGGGTCGAGGTTGAGTCTTCTGCAGAGCCCGTCCGAAGGGCAACTGGTCACCGAGCTTAGCCCGGGAGCTCGGTTAAAAGAGGAGTAGTATCACTAGACCCTCTTAAGTTATCTGATATTTATGTTAGACTTAAAGATGACATGCAAGGGGGCTCGGAAGAGCCCGGGTAACAAATGTTGATGCATGATATCAAGAGGCTATATGATCTCACGTAGAGCCATTGAGAGGATCGATACACGAGCTAGGGGGAGTACTATCAGTAGTCATCCCTCAGTCATTTGACATTTATGTCAAATTCAAATATATTGCCTGTAGAGGTCAAATCAAACTCGGTCAAAACTATAGAGAACCTGAGCAATACGAAATAGAGTTCGAACAACTATAGGGGCTAGGCCCGATTTTTTAAGAGTAGTAATACCATTTTGAGAAATCTTGGCATTCATGCCTAGGAGAGTTGGTGAATATTCTAGAAGGACACATGGCAAGCGGAGGTGAGGTGACACTTCAAAAACCGAGGTAACGATTGGGTGGGTACTGAAAAGACATAACGTATACGACATTTAAAGAGGGACATCGATTCTCATGGACGAAGTGAACTCTATAAATAGAGGGTAGTGAGACAGCGTTAGGCATATGACTCAAAAGCTAGAAGCTCAGTTCGTCTGACTGGTAAAGGCTTAAAAGCTCAGTTTCAGAGGTTAGTCTCGAGTTCCTGCTTTAAGTTTTTCCTTTAAAGTTATAGTAGCAAAATGGTGCGAGCAACAATAAGTGTTGTTCTGCCAGAAGAGGCAAGAGAACAGGGCTCTCCGAGTGTTATAGGTGAGGGGACCCGTGCTGAAACTAAGTTGGTGGTGACTGAGCCAGAGACACGAAGACGTCTCCATTTGGTGGATGAAGAGGAAGAAGAAGTTGAAGTCCAATGAGTGCATCCGAGTTCGGAGAAAGCTCAGGTGAGAGATGTCAAATTCATGCTGACAGAGGTGGACCTAGTTAAATCTGACAAAAGTACCAAATACAAGAGGAGTACAAGATGCTTGTCCCGGAGGAAGATGCCCAAGCCTATGACACCTCGCTAGAACACCAATTGACCATTTATGAGGAGGATCTGAGATCGGGGGTGTGGTTCCCTCTGCGCCCCTTCCCTCTGGCCTTTCTGAACTACCACAAGATGGCCCCGGTCAGCTCAGTCCAAATGCATGGCAAACGATCATAGGGTTTGAGATATAATATGGGTTGCTCGGGGTCGAGCCTTCTCCAAGAGTACTGATTGCCTTCAGCGTGCTCTAACTATGCTCAGGAGCAGACGAGGACTTTTTGTACTTACAAGGGAGGTCTGGGCTCAGGATGTTCACAGAAAAGCCGGATTCAATAAAGGCTTGGAAGGATCAAGTCTTCATTCTGGAGAATAGCTAGGGATTTGGTTGCCAAAATATTTGGTGGGTCAATCCCAGTGGCAAATAGGTGACCATGGAAGGCTGGATGAGAACGAGCTCATTGTGTTTGAGACAGTGGAGTGAGACATTCTGAGGGAGAAGAGGAATGTCATAACACTGATAAGAGAGTACTTTCCCCTTGAGAGGGCTCCGAAAGAAATTCGGCCAAAAAATTGGACAGGTATGCTCTATGCTTCTGTACTTGGTTTTGCTTAAGATTAATGTGTAAAGTGTCTGTTTTTAAGTGTTTGGTTAATTTATGGCTCGGTTGAACAAAGAGGAGCTCAAGGTCAGTGAGCAGAGAACTTAAATTCCTGACCTAGAAGGATGCAAGAAGGGAGGCTCGAAAGAAAGCGAGGATGGTTGAGCGAATAGCCGAAGCAGTTCCACTCGCGAGCACTAGAGAGAACTGACTACTGGGACCAGTCCGGCTCGGGAGCAAGAGCCTACAATGGACTTAGCTCTTTTTACCTAGATGGTGCTAGAGATTGAGCTACAATGGGAGGTAGAAGAATAGATAACTCACAGAGGCACGAGTGAAGACTTACCTCGGGGAGAGGTGGAAGAACCATTAGCCCACTGATACAGCATGATTTGGCTGGTAGTGGCCATTAATGAAAAACTGGCGGGCCCACACAATACCCTGTACTCAATACAAGAAGCGAGTGTTCAAAAGGTGCTCGGGCAAATATACTGAGCCATCCAAAAGAAGAGGCACGAGGATACTTCAAAGAGCTCGGAAGACATAGCAAAGGAGATGTTGACCATGTCTCATGCGGTAAAGCAAAGATCCGAAAGTTGGACTTGGGTTAAAATTTGGTATAGATACTAATGGAAAGAACTATTATAGGTTCCCAGCTCGCCCATACCATGGAGGATCGGGCAAAGGGCATGGCGGCCAACTTTGCCCAAGCTGCCAAGAACGTGGAGGAGGAGCAGGCCAAAAGGCTGGAACTAGAGAAATCCTTAAAGGCCAAAGACAGAGAACTAAAGGGTGCTCAGGAACAGCTTAGCTCGATCAGAGAGAAGCTCGGAGCAAAAAATGAAGAGCTACACTATGCAAAAGAGGCGCTAAAGTCTAAAGATGAGGAATTGCACCTGGCGGAGGAAACTCTAGAAGTCACCAGTCAAGGATTAGTGGCCGAGTCCGCAAGGAGCGACAGGCGCTATGCTCGGGGTGTGTATGCCTATCAAAAGGCCATGTCAAACCGACTGAAGTAAGAGAACCCAAACATGGACCTGTCCTAGATAATGGACATAGACATTGATCAGCTAGCTTATGAGGCTGAGGCAGAAAAAGAAGAAGATGAAGAGGATGAAGAGGGAAAAGGAGATGAAGAGGACGAGGTCCAAGACTTATAAAATATTATAAAGTAGCTATAGGATGTGCTTATGCTCGGCCTACATAGTTGTAAGGACCGGGCTATTGTGCAATAAGATTTCCTTCCATTAATGAAATGTCTTTGTTTGGAACTCAGTCCAATATTTGCATTTTGTTTTATACTTTTTGTGATATGTTGTTGGTATTAGTCTAAAGGCTAGGTCAAAACCGATCTTAAAGTAAATATTCTTCCTTCTACATTATGTTGATATGTTTGTGAGGGGTATCCAATCTGCTCGGGCATGAGGTACACTAGATAGTTCTATTATTAGTGCTTTGAGCATGGTTATATAGCATGCTCGGGTATACTGCGCATTCTGAAGCTTATGTATCGAGCGGTCAATTAAGTATGACGGGTGATTAACCCAAACTGTTGATATGTTATAGTGTAAATTTGTACATGCGCTTTAAGAACTTGCAAAATAAAAATGAATTGAACGTTATAAAGTAATTACATGCCCAAGGTATTATCCAGAGTGGTCGGTTTGACAACCTGCTTTGAAGTTCAGATGTTAGGAGAGCATTTTTGGCTTTTACAGCTCAGGCAGGAGCTGATCGAGCTTTCTCGTTCTAATCAGATTCTTGACTCTAGTGGAACTACGAGAGGTCTACTGCTTTTAACGGATTCTTGGCTCTAGTGGAGCTACTCGAGCTCTGTTGCTTTGAGCAGATTCTTGGCTTCTCTTTTTGGTGTAAATTCTTTGGCTATGCTATTGGCTTGACCATGGCTCGATTGAGCTTGAGTGAATGAGCTCGGATCTTGGATGAGCCAGAGTGTCGATGCTGGACGTTTTAGAGGTGTAAGTGCTTGAATGTTGATGCCATTGCTCAAAAGTTAGAGGTGTTAGTGCCTCTCTTCATTGTCTTGACATTTATGTCAAGTAGTCTCTTGGGTGTGCTTTTAAAGAACTGGAAAACCACCTAGCTATATACATTCATGTTTATTTTGTGCAAAGATAGAGGCTTGCTTTACAGAAGAATGGGGGTTCGGACATAACTATGAAAATGCCATTACATAGGCCCCCGAATTTACAAGTGCAGAAAATGAATATAAATTTTTACAATTAGAGCATTGATGCTCGGTCAGAACACAAAGGCTCAACCGTTGATATGGGACTACAATAATAGTGCGCATGAAGGCCCTACAAGCAACAAGTTCTCTATGCACCAGGGCAGTATAACATATACATCCATAAGAAAAGTTTGGTGTGTGCGAGAGCACTATAGCATACATGTCAGTAACAAAAAATCAGTGTGCACGAGGGCACTATAACATACAAGTTATTAACCTAGTTCGGTATTATAAATGTAATGAAATTAGTACGTGAGGAAGTGCTAAAGAGTTCGGTGTTATAGATTAAATGGGTTTTATTGCTCGATTTAACCCAATTTATTGCTTTTATAAGCTTGTTTGCTCGTAAAGAGCTCGGTTCATTTAATTTAATATGTTATGAGTATATAATATTGCTTCCCGTTGTAATATGGAGAATAGCAGTTGAGTACATGACTAGGAAGCTATAAGGCTTGGTGCACGAGGCACGGTGAGCTGAATATAATTGAAAAACTCAGTATGCGAGGTACAGTGAGCTAAATATTATTGAAGGACTTGGTATGCAAGGCACAGTGAGCTAAATATAATTGATGGGCTCAGTGTGCAAGGCACGATGAGGTGAATATTTGTGCTGAATTTTATAGTGTATGTGATAGCATTATTTAAGTTCGACATGAGAGTATGGTATAAAAATGATATGTGCAAGAGCGCTATTGTGCAAAATGGCAGAGTAAGGCATTGTTAAAGTACTTTTCTTACAAAAGCTGTGGGACTTACCTGAGGTTTTGCCTCTACAGGAGAATAGCCTATCCATGATCACCGTACTACTGATGATGGGGCTACCTCAAGTGGTTGTCCTGGCTCTCTGAACTGGGGCTCGGGTGCTGCCTGTGCTTGGGCTCCAACCTGCAAGACAAGAGAGAGAGGCGGATTGGGCTCCTCGGGGGGAGGCTCTGATGCCTAAGTCAGAGCTCAGCCTGTCTGAATATAAAAAGAGTAGAGTAGATAGAATAAAAGAGCCAAGAGAGAGAGAGAGAGAGAGACCCCTTACCTGTGGGGGATTTACCCCCTATATATAGTTAGCGTGTGGGGGACAAACTTGCATGTGTCGGAGAATATTTGAGGAGTTGTGCTGGTGTGCCTGTCACATCGGGACCGTGCACCTGATGTGTCAGATGATGTCCATAGAGCTCGATAGGACAAGGTCGTCCAGGCCGAGATTGAGTCTTCTGGAGAGCCCGTCCAAAGGGCAATTGGTCATCAAGCTCAGCTTGAGAGCTCGGTTAAAGGAGGGGTAGTATCACTAGACCCCCTCAAATTATCTGACATTTATATTAGACTCAAAGGTGTCACGCAAGGGGCTCGGAAGAGCTCGGATAACAAATGTCAATGCATGATATCAAGAGGTTGTATAATCTCATGTAGTGCCATTGGGAGGCTCGGTACACGAGCTAGGGGAGTACTATATTGTATATATACAATTTATGTAGTACTATATTGTATATATACAATTTATGTATAATACATTAAAATATTTATCATACATCAATATTACATCAACAGTTTTATTATATATTATTCTAATACATACAATTTATAATGTATTAATGATTTTACTTACACACAACATCTATAATACATCAATAATTTTATTATGTATTCTTCTTACATACGTAACACTTCTATAATACATCTACAATACATCAATAATTTTATTATGTATTCTTCTCACATCACCCATTAACCAATTAATAATTTACATTATATTATTTTATTAATTAAATATATTATTATTTTATATTTTATATTTATTATTATTTTATTTTATTTTTATCAACTTTTCCCTCATCCTTTTAAATATATTTTCTGTCACCCTTTTTCGAATTGCGAAACCAACATTCTGTCTCTAATTTATTATTATTATTATTATTATTATTATTATTATTATTATTATTTCATTTTTTAGATCTTTATTTTTTTCTTTTTTTATAATTTTATTTATTTATATATTTTATTATTTCTCATATATGTATTTTAAATTATTAAAAAAATTAGGTTCTTATAACCTTAATTGAATAGTGAAAGAAATGAGAATTTTCATCTATAATTTAAATAAATAAATAAATCTATAAGATTATTTTTATAATTTTGTCCTTATTATTTTTAATTAACATATGTTGAGATTTGCCATATGAACAATAATGCAAATATCATAACTTCTACTGTTAAAATACAAAAATGACGCTTAAAAATCAAACATGCTTCAATATGTTTATTTTATTTATATTTCAATTAACAATTACATCACAATTAAAAAGAATAATAAATGATATTAATTAATCCAAGGCTGAGTTCACAAGTATACAAGAAGCTAAATGATCTGTTGGCATCTTTCCCTATCAAAACATTAAAAAAAATTCCTTAAAAAATTTTTGGCACTAGAACAACAGCAGGTACAAACTCTAGTGCACTGCTTTATAGAAAAAGAGTCCAACTTACATCTTGGTCACATCATTCAACCACATGTATCATCATATGCATATTAATCATGTCATGAAATCTGTAAACAAATATAGAAGAAAACATAAGTTTTCTATTCAAAATAACTAAAAATATTAAATATGCAGTATACATAACCTACAAAGTAAAATTCATAATCAAGATCTAAATCCATTAATCAAACAAATCCAAGATTAAATCAATATTCAATAGCATCACCTATTAGTATAATCCATAAAATCAAATTTCAAATATAATAAATAAAAAAATAGATATCTTGTATTTGCTTATTTTATATCCATTTGAGAGCTAGAGCCTCATGCATCAAGTGTGACAAGTACTTCTTACACTCATGATTCGGACAACCAAAAAATTTCCTCACTCTAATGACATCTATAGTGACAAAATCATATACTTTATAGTGAAGGTGCACATCAAGACCAATTTTCACCAGCTCCGTATAAAATTCTTACTCTTAATAAATATGTTGGCGTGTGCCTTTGATAATTTCATTCCTTTCATTGAAAATGCCATTCCCTTTGTTTAGCACTTCTGCCACATTATCGATTGCTTCTTTAATGTTACTAACCTCTGTTGAAACTACACTTTTTCCTTCTCTTTTTTTGTGGAGATGTTACTAAAGTAGATTCACAGTTGATATTGATAGTAAATTTACCTGGTTTTAAAGGATTTGTACCAACATGTATAGTATCACAATTTTCCAAAAGAACATATATTTTATAACATGTTAATATTATCAATAAAATCAAGATTAATATTATATCCAACCTCATTAGTTTCACCTCTATTACGCGACAAATGGCATGATATCACCTTTGCAATTGCAGCTGCATCTCCAGTTGCTCTATCCTTTGCATATAAAAGCACCAATTGATCATAATATTGTATTTCAATTGACATATATTTCTTAACACTTGGATTTTCCTATATGAAATTATTTGAAAGATTAAAAAAATTATATTAGATTAGGTTATCTTGATAAGAGCATAATTCTTAATAACTATAAATCATTCAAGATAAAAAAAATAGAGATAAAACTTGTATTAATGCTCTTGAAACTTCAGGTCCTGCATCAAACCTTTTCATTATACGACTCCTCGCAATACTACTAGAGTGCTTGAAAAGATCATAACACTCATTAATACTCTTTAAAGACTTTATTCTATTCTTCACATTTTCTTTATCAATTTATTCAACTCCGGTAGTTTCATGAACTTTTAAAATCACTTGGCTCAAAGCCGGGGTTGTGAAAGTTCCATCAACTCTATTGCCTATATTTTGTTGATACAAGAGAGCAGCTATTAGAGCTCCATATATAGTTTCAGTCCATAAAAGCATATCTCTTTTTCCCTTTTCAACCTCATTTCCATTGTTTTAAACTCCATTTGAAATCTTTAAAATTATAAACAAAAAGAACCAAACTTGAGTAAGAGAAAAGTTGTATGCCTTTGTCCATCGATTATTGAGAGAATTTTTTTGCTATAATGAACAAGAAATGATAAAAAGCTAGTTCCTAAATTAGATAAATATAATTTTAACATGCAAAAGCTTCTAATTGTTATTGAATATAAAAGTGCAAAATCAAATACATTATTCAAAAGTTCACTACTTAAATATGAATATATTAAAATTAATGGAAGATAAACTATTCAAATGAAAAAAAAATCAAGTATGACTTAAAACATAATCATGGCATAATGCACCTACAATGTTATCCCTTAACTCAGCACCTCTTATAGCATCTTCTTTATCTTTGTCTCTACATTCAGAATAAGAATGCACTTCATCAGTATTTAAGAGCTCCAAATCTACTTCATCAAATAGCTGTTGATCAAGATCCATACCCATCAAAGATTATGTAAGATAGCACACAACAAAACAATATCACATTTAGATATGTCTTGTCATTTGAACTTCCAATTATTAGAAACCTTTTCTTTAAAACTCCAAAATCCCTTTCAACTGCATTGCACAAAGATGCACGTCATAAAATAAATAAGTCTTTGGCATTTTCGAGGCCACGAGTGGAGTGCTCTTTGAAATGATATTACACACCTCTATAAGGTGGAATTAGTCTAGTCCTACGCATAAATCTGGCATCTACAAGGTATTATTTTCCTAAAATCTAGAAGAATTGTTAAATTGTGTTATATTTATATTTAATGAAAAATTAAAAAGCTAAATAGCAAAGGAAGCATAAAATTACCTACTGGGATTTTTAAATTATACTCCCTAGTTAACACATTCTTAATAAGTCTAAAATTAGATGTTGATCCTTCCCGTCTAGTCAAAACATAAGTAAACTTCAAGTCAAATGAACATGCAATAAAAACATTTTGAGTTGGATAAACCTTTCTACCATGAAATCTCGGTGTAATAGATACTTTAACTTGAATATGAGTTCCATTAAGTGCTCCAACACAATCATGTAATATGTTCATAATTATTAATCAAGATTAACTATCCCATAAACATATTCACAAGTGATTTTATTTACCTTAAAATATGGAAAACATCTAGTATTGTTCGCAATTTTCAAAGGGACTTCAGTACCATCTAGTTATTTCAGATATTCATCTTCAAATGATATGACAATATGTAACACTGAAGAAAAATACCTATATACAGTCTCAATAGATTGAATAAAAAAAATTCACTATGCAGAGTTTCATATTCTGTGAAATAATTATGAGAAACATAGCAACTTGTTCCTTTAAAGAAGCACGAACAATGTCTTTAAAAAGACTTGTATCTCATAATTTATCACACAAAAAGAGAAAAGCATATGGCTTCATTCGAATAAGATTGTGCTAATCTATACTACCATTTCTCATATGATTCATTAACTCTCCTCTAATTTCATCTCTCTCTTGATTTATTGTACTTTTCTCTTTGAGGAATCGGGGCACACTTGTACAAAGGCTAAGAATGTGAACACCATGACACATTACTTGAATAACAACCACTCATCTTGTTCTATCCCATTCTTCCCATTCATCATTCGAATCATCTTCATTATGGACTTGCCATTGTAAATTATCCATATTGTTTCCTTTTTTTTTTAACATAAGATAATTAAATTATAATAATGATATCTCAAAACCATGTTACTGCAATTATGGTTTTACATGGGTTTAGAGTTTTAAATTTCACTTATTTAGTAGTTCTTTCTCAACCACAAGAAATCAGAATAGAAAATAAAATACACATTAAATTTATACACCATCGATGCCAACAAGAGTAGCATAGTAAGTATTAAAAAATTCCATTGATTTTTAATAAATTAAATCCTAATCAAACAATGCAAAAAATTATCACATTCAGCAAGACCACATCTTTATTTTATTTATTTCTCTTCATAATACAAGAATAACAAACAGGGTAATATATATGATATAAAAATAGTTCAAACAATAAAGTAAAGAGTGTTCAATATGAGTTCATGTTTAGCGTGCTTAGCAAAAATAATGATTTGATACCATATATGACTATTGAACTAAGACTATAACTTTTCTATTCCTCTCTCTAAAAACATGATAAGAACAAGTTAAATATAGTAATAATTGAGTTTGATAGTTTGAGGTCATAATTTGATATCATGTATGGCCATTGAACCAAGACTATAACTTCTCTTTCTTTCATCATTTAAATTGAAGCTAATTGCTATATCTTTAATACTAATCTTTCACATTCAGTTGTCAAAACGATGATAACATAATATAATTTGAAATCAATTACAGTAGAAGAAGAGGAAGCAAAATCAAATATTTGCACAAAATATAATTTCAGCAAGCAAAATAGATTTCAAAGAAAATAAAAATCATAATCTATCGAAAGAAAATGAAAATAAATAGATTGTAAAAGAATTTTACTTTGTTCAAATATGGAGAAGGAGGATCAACTCTTCACTATTGGATAATAGTAAATACAAAAAAGAATGAAAGACATAGAGAACGACGGGAATGGATGGCTCCAGACTTCTTCCTACTATCGAGTTATAAAATGTTATTTAATCAAAATAAAATAAGGACACGAATGATATTTCATATAATACAACATTTTTCTCCCTTTATTTCCTCTCTTGTCTCATCATTTAGATGAGAAATTATTTTAGTTATTTAAGAAGAATGATTTTTCTAGAAAAATTATATTTTTCTTCTCAATTAAACATCTAAATGATAGAAATTGAGGAAAATACTACTTCTTTTACTTTCCTTTTTCTCTAATTCCATCAAAATAAATAATATATAAATACATAGCTCAATATTTTTGAAATTGGAAATTAAAAAATAATTATTTAAAAAAATAATTTAAAAAAATTTAAAAGTTCATACATCAATGAGGTATTTTTCCAATTTTCTAAAGTTCTCTTTCTCTTTTCTTTTCTTTCTCATGTTCTCTCTCTCTTCATGTAAAATCTAAATTTATCATTACCACTCTACTCTTTTACTTTTTAGCTTTTTGTCTCACTTCTTAACTATTGACATTAATAATACTCCTTAATAACAAGATATTGGTTTTAATTATCATTTTTGAAAAAAATATAAAATTTTAGTAATATCAATAAGTGCTAGATTTTTTTTTTAATTTTCAAATACATATACAAATATGTTTGAAATCTTAATGATATGTATTTTATAGAAAAGAAAAGCTTTTGTTTTTTACGAAGTCTTTTGAAGAAATATTTTCCCTTATATATATATTATTTGGTTTATTATTTTTTTAATGGTTCAATGATATGGGCACAATTATTAAGATGATTAATGAGTACCCATATCAATGATATGGCAAAGGAATATCATTGTTATGAGTGTCATATCAGCCTATATCAAAATCACATAGTCATGTCTCTAAATGAAATTACCGTACAACTTTTGTATGGATGTCATATTAGTGATATGTCAATGCTAATTTGAATAATTTTTTGGCATTCTTTTTCTTTTTGCTTTTTTGCATGCTATTGTGAATAAACTTGAAAATGTTATGAATAAAATAGAAAGTGGATGTCTATAACTCATGTCTTTTAGAATTCTATAATTCATCTCTTTATTGTATTAGGTTACATATTCTTAATTTTATTTTTTTGTAATTTATTTCTTCAGTTAATGGGGTTGTAACTTATGTTAATCTTACCATATAAATAGAAATACTACATTTATAGAGACAATAAGAAGTAACAAAAAATTTATTTCTTCACTCTTGGTCTTTTTATATTCTCATATTATATTTATTTATTTTCTTAATACATTATTAACACTAGGGGTAGAATTGCGGAGGGGTCTTTGATGGTCCATGGATCCCTTCTCGCCGATGGCAAGAAGCCCTTATAGATAGGGGGAAGGGAAAGGGGAAAGAGGGGAAAGGTAATTCTTGCCATCTGTGAAGTCTAAGGGACCCCCAACCCCTAGACCTGTAATTGTAGATAAAGGGAGGAGGGTTAAAGAAGACAACCCTTCCTCTATTAATTTTTCTTAGCTAATTAATGCATGATGACGATTCTATTAATCCTAACAAATAATGAGCTCATCACTTATAAATGATAAAGCTCGTTACTTGCAAGTGGCAAACATACCATGTAGCAATAAATAATAAATTTGACACTTGCAATGGCAAGACTGCTATTCACAAGTACAAAACATCATTTTTATTTTTTTCGTTTATGTTAGTGGTTGTTTTGTTCTGCCAAATAGAAATGTGGTAATGATGAGGATGAGATATTTGAAATGGTAGCATTGAGTAGCTACTTGTGCAGGTTTTGCTAGACTGATGGAACCCATAGCCTTGATTTATGATAACAATAGTTGTCATAACTCAGTTTTATCAGTTAATGAGTTGTCAAATTGAATATGAATGTTAGAAGTATGAACCATTAATTTTGCATTATCATATTAAAATTCAGTTTGATATGGACTCATGGGTGTAAGAACAATGTGAAACGAAGACCGGACATGCCTGAACAAGCCCGTTAAATTTTGTTGCATGCAACAAGTCAATTGTGACAGCCCAATCTCATTGTCCCTTGCAAAATTCAGTCTAATTTTAAGCTCCAAAACTCTACAAATATCCCCCACCCCCTTTTTTCACACATATTGACCAACCAAGCAAATGTAATTACTAGTTAGCCTTATTTTCCTTCTTTCTCCCACTTTTCTTTTATATATAAAAAAAGTAAAAGCTTCAATCCTCTTTGGAACTGCCTGAAATTTATTTCTTTAATAAATTTGGATGCCGGCATGTCTTTGGATACTTGCTTTGTTTGAAGCAACCTTAATTCTATTCTATCAAAGATCAAAACTCCTCAAGTAAATTATGAAACTATGATTCGACCACACGTTGCGACCCTTGCCAATTAAGGCTCGAAGAAAGGTACAACACTATCCTAACCATCTTTTGGTTATTTTTAATTAACTTAATGAAAATTGTTGATTTAATTTTTTTTTTTTGGCTTAAAATGACTAAAAAGCCAAACTTGAAATTTAAAGATAGACCAACATGGACTTTAAACATAATCGGACATAGGTTTAGAAGTCAACCTTCCAATTAAATTGAATTTTCACAAAATTGAGCTTAAATGGATTAAGATCTAATTGAATGATTCATAATTGAACTTTGTATAGCTTTTAAACCAATTGCATAAACAAACCCACAACATAGTTGGAACTAGGTTTAAAAGTAAACCTAAACTTGACTTGAACTTAGATTTTGAAAATAAACCTAAAATTAGATTAGACTTAGGTGTAGAAGTAAATCTAAAAAAGATTAGCTTTAACTTAGTTTTTAGAATAAACCTAAAGATTGAACTTGAACTTAGGTAAACTTTAAATTGCTTAAATGGATTCAGATAAAAGAGTTAATCTAAAATTGGCCTATTTAGACTTAAAGCTTGCAATAATTTGAATTTAGGCTTTAAAATAAACCTAAAAATTGATTAGATTTGGGTTTAATAGTAAAGCTAAATTTAATTGAACTCGTAACATAGTTGCACACTTGAACCTAGATTTAAAAGTAAACCTAAAATTGGATTGAATTTAGATTTTAGAATAAACCTAAACTTGCAAAATTATAATTAGGTTTAGAATAAACCTAAAATTGGATCAAACTTAGATTTTAGAATAAATTTAAACATCAATAGTCTTAGGTTTAAAAGTAAACATAAAGTTGCATAATTGGACTTAGGTTTAAGAGTAACCATAAATTTGGATGATTGGACTTAGGTTTTAGAATAAAACTAAACACAGTTAGACTTAGGCTTAAAAGTTAACCTAAAACTCGCTTAGACTAGAATATTAGCTTTGAATGGACATTTTACACTAGTTAAGATAGGTTACCCTAGGTGTAGGCTAGGAAAATCAAATTCATAAGTGGTAATTAGACCTCACCATCGAAAGATGGTTAGAACTATATAGGTTCTGATTTTCTATTCAAAATGATATGTAAGCTTGTTTGGAAATTTCATCCAAGTGATTGAGCCCTTTTAATTTTAAATTTTTTCCTTTGCATTAATTAGTTTATTTTGCATTTGCTACCTTATTTTTTATATTCTTTAGGGAATATGTGTCCATCATAAAATCCCATAAGAGTTAGAATTGAGATCTACTATATTGGGTCTTAATTTATAATTTAAGTTTTGCTTTTACTTTACTTTATGGATAGATTGTTTATATGTACTTTTACTAAATTGTTCAGAAAATTTTAATTGTTACCTCATTGTTATATTTGTAATTTTTATGAAATAAATTTTATAAGTTTTAATTTAATTAAAGGTCAAACTAATTTTACTTAAAATAGTTAAAACCTAGCCCTTGAATCTATCATTTAGTTTGAGACTATTACATTTTATTCATGGGATACAAATTAGAGTCACTTCTTTTACGTTTTTCTTAAAATTTTCTTTTTTTCAAAAATAAATTTAAGTGGCGACTTAAAACTAATTTATGTGACTAAGACACTGAGAGTAATCTAACGTAAGAAAGAGCGACCTCTACACTTTCATGTAAAAAATCATCCAAATAAGTATTTCAGCTCCATTAGAGGGTTGGATCGATGCTCAAACGAGGCCTCATAAGAAGCACGTGCTTTTAAGTTTCCTATTATTGATCGCGTGCCTTCGAATTTAAGTTGTGACAATATGTTTATCACTAAAAAAATAATTTATCAATGAGAGAAACATAAAGTAAATCATGATTGATTCATTAATTAATCACATTATATTAAATCCAAATCACAAAAAAGTAATATATGATTCAAATGAAAACAATAATATATAAATTCTTCTCTAGAAATGTAAAAAATTAAAATTATTTTTAATTATTTTTCAAACAGTAGAGTAATTTTCGTATCTTTTGAATTGTAATTCTCTAACTTCATAAAAAATTGTATTTTAATATTCAATAATTAAAAAAAAATGCTTCCTATAATTTATCTAATTTTAGATATTTAAAATTATAAACCATCTAACTAAAAAATAATTAAAAAAATTTTGTATGAAATTTTA
This sequence comes from Garcia nutans, assembly GCA_947685225.1. NCBI lineage: Eukaryota > Viridiplantae > Streptophyta > Magnoliopsida > Malpighiales > Euphorbiaceae > Garcia > Garcia nutans. Next base: position 29,060,175 of record CANTUV010000044.1, read on the forward strand.
AATAGTTGAAATAGCAATGGTGTATTTTCTTTTTTAGAATTACAAACTCTTTTTATGAATTCTAATGATTGAATAATATTTGTTTCATTCAGGCCTAATAGAGGCAATAAGTCACCATTTTGTTTTTGTTAATTTAACTGATTGTCCCTAAACTTCATCACTTATACGATTAAAATCTTTAAAATTCAATTTATCATAATAAAATTCATAAATTTCCGTTTATCATGATAAAATCTCTCAACTTTAATTTTTTTTCATTAAAATTCTTGCTTTTGGTTTTCGACAAGGGAATATTTATGTGAATGCCAAGTAGAATTCACGTAGTATCATGTGTCTAAAAAAAGTCCACATGGCTTCAATTAGCGTTGACATAAGCATTCCCTCACTAAAATACGAACAAAGAAATTTTAATAAGAACCAAATTGAAGTTTAGAAATATTGTTACAACTAAAAAATTTAGGAAGAGTTGTTAATTTATCTGCATTTATATTTTAACTATTCATGAGAAAATTTTCAAATCAATTGACATAAATAGTATAAATATAACAATTTTATTCTATTTCTATCTGTTTATAATTTGTTATTTAAATTTTAAATTGTATTTGATCTTGCCATATCAAAATTCTTTTTTACAATACAAAATTAGAATTTAACTATTCCAAAAAATTATTCCATTTAAAATTTTATTGAAAAATAAGTAAAATAAATAAATAACTAAATTTTAGTTGATTGAGATCTTTGGCTTTAATTAAATAATATTTATACTAAGAATTTGATAAATAGTTTAAAAGTTATCTAATGTTAATGTATTTAATATAGTTTATTGTAAATTGTAATTTTATATTGACAAATTATTAATTCATTTCTATTAAAAATATAAGAAATTTAAAAACTTTTATATATGTATCTAAAATAAATCAAATTTTTTAGTTTACAGTTTTCCAAAAAAATGAAGAGAAAAAATTTATTGAATCTAAAAAGTTCAATCCTAGTTTTTCTTAATATGAAATATATTAGGGATAAAAAATAAAATAATCTCATATAATAATTAATGTAAAACTTTAAAAAATGATAAATTTTAGAATTAATTTCACCGACCATTTTTAAATTTTTTTCAACTGTAATATTAATGTCTCAAAATTTTAATTTTGTTTCCATTAAAATTTTTATTTTAATTTGCTGTCGAGAAAAATATTTATGCCAATGCTAGGTGGAGCTTATATGGTGCCACATAAATTTTTCCGGACACATGGTGCACATAAAATCTATGTAAGTATTCCCTTACTAAAAATAGATACAGTGATTTTAATGGAAAGACAATTAAAATTGAGAGATTTTATCATGATAAATTAAAATTTATAAATGCCAATTAGTTATAGGGCCGCATAATGCATGAATATATATTTTTTATTGTGTTAAAAATGAATATATGATGAAACTAAATATATAACCTCATTACAAGTACTAAACTTTAAATAATTTATTTTCAATTATTCATACTAATTAATATTTTCAACTAACAAAATTATTATATTTATATATTAATGATTTATTAAATATATAATACTTTATCTTCATATATTAATAATTTGAATCAATAAATTTTGGGTTTAATGTGATTAACAATAATTAATATAGTTATGAAAAATAAAAATAAATTCTAAACTAACTTTTTATCTTTATATATTAGTAATTTCAGTTAATAAATAATGAGAGAGACAAATAATATAGAGAAAGAAAAATGACTATAACATAAGACATTTCGTATTATATATATATATATATATTGCATGATAGCATACATTTTTTTTAATTTTTCAAGTTGAGTAATTAAATTTATCATATATAGGATATTTTATATTCATATATTAATAATCTATTAAATATATGATATTTTATTTTTATAAATTAATTATTTTAATTAAAAAATAATTAATAATTAATAATTTATTAAATATATGATTTTTTATTTTTATAAATTAATAATTTTAATTAAAAAATAATTAATAATTAATAATTTATTAAATATATGACTTCTAATCTTTATATATTAATATTTAGTTAATAAATTTTTATTAATAATTTATTGAATTTATTAAATATATAACTTTTTTACTTTCATATATTAATAGTTTTATATACTAATATTTTATTAAATATAAGAGTTTTTATTTTTATATATTAATAATTTTAATTAAAATTTTATTAATAATTAATAATTATTAATAAATATTAATTTATTATTACTTTATTAAATATATGATTTTTATCTTCATATATTAATAATTTCAATAAAAAATTTATTTATAATCATTAATTCATTAATAATTTATTAATTTATTAAATATATGATATTTAATAGTAATATATTAATATTTTATATCAATAAATTTTTAATAATTATTTATTAAATTTATTAAATATGTATATTTTATTTTATTTTATTTATTAGTAGCTTTAATAAATTTTAAGACAAATAATTATGATACATTATATTTAAATATTATATATATATGCATGAGGTGACATCTTAATTTTTTTTTTTAAAATTTTTTTAGCTTCTCCTTAGAGCTAGGTTACAGGTCATTTTCAATCCAAACTCTATTTTAAAACAACTTTAATATTTAAAATAAAGTAAAAAGTATATTTTTTTTTATTATTTATATCTCTAATTCATTTGTACTATTTTTTTAACTCTATAAAATATATTCTTGTTATTATATAGAATATTTTTTCTACTTTTATTTATTAAATGGTTTTGACATTTTTCTATAATATTAGATTGTGAATAATTTAAAATATTTTAATTTATAAATTAATATTAAATAATGCCTATTATATTTTATTTTATTAAGTCTACCTTGTATTTTCTATTTTTTAATCTGAATATCTTTGTATTTTAAAATTCATAATGTTTTCGTTTTATTATTTATTATGTCATTATATTTATTTTAAATATTATGTATTTTATTCTTATGCAAATATTAAAATTTAATAAAAATTAATAAAATATAATTAATAAAATAAAAATTATAATATATATTTTATGTGTTAATAAAATTTATAAATTTAATATAAGTTAAATATATAGTAATATTTAAGTTTTTAAAGTTAATTGATTTTAATATTTTTAATTTTTTATAATCTTAATAATACATATGTATGTATCAATATATTAAGATTTAAGTATATTTAATTTTTAATTGTTATTTTATTTTATCTTATAAGGAAGCTTTTAATTCAATAATACTAAGATTATTGTAAAATAATTATTTTTTTTTAATTTGAGATATAATTAAAAATAAATTAAAAAATAATTTATTTTTCTATTATTTTAATAAAAAACTAAATTTTTACTTTTATTAAAAAACTCAAAAACGATAGCCACATGTCACATACAGAAATAACATGTAATTTAGAAAAAAAAAAATTCAATGCAATGCTATCGTGGCACGCTAAATCTGGCGCGTTACTGTAGCAATTGTCATTAGTGCTAAACCCACACGCTAAAGCACTATAAAAGCATTGCTTTCTTAACTAACTTGTCCTCGATAGAGGCGTAAAGAAGTAATACCCAAGAACGGCATAATGGAATATACTTAATTAACTAATTAATAACAGAATATTTAATTAAAATTAAATTAACCAAACTCCAAACGACATAGTAGCGCGTTGAACACTTAAAAGGACGAGCGTGAACAATTACCCCCACAATAGAAGAATCTGGAATAATAATCTTTGCGTGAGTCGTAACGGCCGCTCGGCCAGGTTTAACTAACAAGCTCGTATTATCAGAGCGTGAAGTCACCGCTTTTGAATCCCAATACGTTACGTAATTGGAGTCGATCATCTCTCCTATAAAAGGCCCTCCCTTTTCCCTGAAAAATTCATTCATCAAATTGTTTCTCTGCTTTAGTTCAAAAAAACAATTTTTTCTCTGCTATTATCAACTCAATCGATCAACAGGTCTTCTGACGCTTTTCTTCTTCTAAAGTACTATCCATTTTTCTCTTTATTTAGGTTATTGAGCGTTATCTATTATTGATTCTTTATCTTGTGATTAATTTAGGGTTTGTTGATCAAAATTTCTTGATTATGATGTTTCATTAGATTTGTTTTATGTGTTTTTTTTATTATATAGTTTATTCAATCGTAGCCGATTAATTTCGTGTAAGATCATTTAATTAAAATTGTGAAATTTATAATTGAAATTGTTTAAAGTTTAAACTAATTCTCTCGTTTGATTTTCGAATTTTAATACAAGAAACTTGATAAGGGTTTGATTTGGATCTTCAAGCTTGATATACGGCGTTGAACATTGTCAGTTTATGGTTTGTTTGAACTTTGTATTGATTTCATATTAAATTGTATATTTTAGTTAAGAAAACATTTTCTTTGTGTGGGGATTGTGAGTTTTTCTTTAAGGTTTATCTTTGTTTCTTTGGTTTATAGCGCTTAATTGTGAACCTATTACTGAGATGCAAACTAAATACAAAGATTTATAGTTACCATATCCTGGTTTTTATATAACAGATGCAGATATTTGTGAAAACTCTTACCGGCAAGACTATCACCCTTGAGGTGGAAAGCTCCGACACCATAGACAATGTAAAAGCTAAGATCCAGGACAAGGAAGGTATCCCACCAGACCAACAAAGACTTATATTTGCTGGGAAACAACTAGAAGATGGTCGCACCCTTGCGGACTATAATATTCAGAAAGAATCCACCTTGCATTTGGTTCTCCGACTCAGAGGTGGCATGCAGATCTTTGTGAAAACTCTCACAGGCAAGACCATCACTTTGGAAGTTGAAAGCTCTGATACTATTGACAATGTGAAGGCCAAGATTCAGGACAAGGAAGGGATTCCCCCTGATCAGCAGAGGCTTATCTTTGCTGGGAAACAGCTTGAAGATGGCCGCACTCTTGCAGACTACAATATTCAAAAGGAATCCACCCTGCACTTAGTTCTTCGTCTGAGAGGTGGCATGCAAATATTTGTTAAAACCCTTACTGGAAAAACCATCACCTTAGAGGTGGAGAGCTCAGACACTATAGACAATGTTAAGACAAAGATCCAGGACAAGGAAGGGATTCCCCCTGATCAGCAGAGGCTTATCTTTGCTGGGAAACAGCTTGAAGATGGCCGCACTCTTGCAGACTACAATATTCAGAAGGAATCCACCCTGCACTTAGTTCTTCGTCTGAGAGGTGGCATGCAAATATTTGTTAAAACCCTTACTGGAAAAACCATCACCTTAGAGGTGGAGAGCTCAGACACTATAGACAATGTTAAGGCAAAGATCCAGGACAAGGAAGGGATTCCCCCTGATCAGCAGAGGCTTATCTTTGCTGGGAAACAGCTTGAAGATGGCCGCACTCTTGCAGACTACAATATTCAGAAGGAATCCACCCTGCACTTAGTTCTTCGTCTGAGAGGTGGCATGCAAATATTTGTTAAAACCCTTACTGGAAAAACCATCACCTTAGAGGTGGAGAGCTCAGACACTATAGACAATGTTAAGGCAAAGATTCAGGACAAAGAAGGAATATCAGCAGACCAGCAGAGGCTGATCTTTGCTGGTAAACAGCTGGAAGATGGTCGTACCTTAGCAGATTATAATATCCAAAAGGAATCAACCTTGCATTTGGTGCTTCGTCTGCGTGGCGGAATGCAGATTTTTGTTAAGACCCTGACAGGGAAGACCATTACTTTGGAGGTGGAGAGCTCAGATACCATAGATAATGTTAAGGCAAAGATTCAAGATAAGGAAGGGATACCACCAGACCAGCAGAGACTCATATTTGCTGGTAAGCAGCTTGATGATGGAAGGACCCTGGCAGACTACAATATCCAGAAGGAGTCAACCCTTCACTTGGTGCTACGCTTGCGAGGTGGGATGCAAATTTTTGTGAAGACATTGACTGGGAAGACCATCACATTGGAGGTTGAGAGTTCAGATACGATTGATAATGTGAAGACCAAAATTCAGGACAAGGAGGGAATCCCACCGGACCAGCAGAGGTTGATCTTTGCTGGGAAGCAGCTGGAAGATGGGCGCACCCTGGCAGATTACAACATCCAGAAGGAGTCCACCCTGCATCTTGTCCTCCGCCTTCGCGGTGGTCTCTGAATCATGAATCTGGGGCATGCCAACAGGCCATTTTCTATCAAGTTTCAAACTCATTATGCTGTTAATACATGTGTTGGATTTAATATTGTATAATTAATAAGTTGATCTGCTATAAGTAAATCGCCAATCTCTATGATAATGTTAATGCTATAATATCTTCAGTTGATCTGATAATATTGTATAATTATCTCTATGATATTGTATAATATCTTTTGTATCAAAGAAGCTTCATTATCTATGCATGCATAATACACGTTTAGTATGTATCTTTCATCATTTTATACATGTGCTTTTTTCTTGTTGCATAGTATATGCCTTTCCTTTGTAGTTTTTCAGTTGCCAACTCTTGTTGTTTGATTTTGCACATACAATTCTCTGTTCAGTCACTGTTCTGAAAGTTTGGAGTGCTGTAACTATTTTGGAAGGCACTTATTGGGAATTTTAATTACTGGGATTGGCTATGGGAACTGTGCTCGGATTAGTTGTGGAGAGGAATTTTAGTCATGGTTAGATTTTGAATAGAAAGAAATATTTGTTTGTTATTAGTCTCTTGTTAGTTATGAGCAGTATTAGTTTTAGTAGAAATGGGTAGCAATGTGTTTTAAGGCCTATCAGGCTTGATGGAAATGAGGTAGTGACCGTCTTTTGTGTCATTGGGGTATCCTTTGTTGTGGGTTTCTTGTACTGGCAAAGCAATTTTGATTTAGCTGTAAGTACGGCCAATCATGCATTTAAGTTGGCTAGTAGCTGCTAGTTGAGTTGTAATCCTTACATGTTGGGGGATGCGATTGATGGAATCTCTCTCTTGATCATGCTATTTTAACTTGTGTGATTGTTTAATGGCAATGCTAAGTGTGTTGCTTCTGTCAACAGGGCTATATTATAATTGTTGAAACAGGGATCTCCATTATTTACATACTAACAGAAATTGAAACTCAAGTTGCACTTCGCTCGAATGCAGTCCCTAACTAAAACCAAGGAGTAGCAAGATTACATGACACTGTCAGGGAAAAAAAAGAGTATGATTACTGGGAAAAAAAAAACCTTACAAAACGACGGTTTGTTATCCTTTTTTTATACGCATCTCTCACACACTGGTGAGTAAATTTATTATTTCACCAGCACATCAGCATGGTAGGTGGCCAACCTTAACATGGCATATTTTAGTCGCTGCGGATGTGGCAGCTCTGGCGCAGGCCACAGGCAGATGGTAAGTTGCTTACCCTACTTATTATAAACTCGATTTCTTTTTTGTTGACACCTGTCCTATCCCCAGCTGCTGTTTAAGTACAAGCCTTATTCCTTCACATTGGCAGTCGTCTCGCAGCTGCTTTGTTTGGTTACGGCACTGACGAAGATTTCCCTGCTGGTTTTCAATTCCATGCATTGCCAATAATTCTTCAACTGGCTCTGACTCTGGTTCTGGCTCTAGCTCTGGTCCCGACTCTGATTTCCTCGACTGCCTTATAATTCTCACAGGCGCTCAAGTCCTGCTTTTGAACCTCCTGTCTACACTGAGGTTCCTTGCCTTTGCGGTTAGGCTCGTGTCGTCGATTTCGACAGTGGTGACGATGGTTCTGTAGGCTAAGGATGCATTAGCTAAGATGACCAAGAGAACACAAATGAGAACTGGTGAGATTATAAGCTTTGCCATTTTCCTACATAACAAGTGTTTTCTAAAGAGAAGTGACGTGCATTTTTATGTTACATCTTCGGGTTTGCATGTAAAGAACGTGTAAGCTAGATAGATAATGGAATAGGTAGTCACTAGCTGGCGTTTTGATGGGGTGGCTACAAATGGTTTGGTGGTGGAATGCATGCAAATTTCAATACCTTAGTCATATATTTTAATTAGACATTAACCCACGGGATGCACGGATCTAAATTTTTTATTATTGCATTTTATATACTAACTATTTATTATGGTCATTATATATTATGTTATATTAAATTTTTTGTTTGTAAATATTTTTTTAAAGACAAAAAAAATTTATATCTCTATCTTGTCATATCCAAAATTTAAAAAGAAAAATAGAATGGTGAGGTGGGTTTTCTCTATGAAAATTTGCAAGAAAAAAAAAAGAGCAAATGAAACTTCAACTGATATTCACTAAGAAAAAGAAAAAAAATTAACTATACCCCTAAAATTTGTGATAATTATTAAAATGTGAATTATTTATAAAATCATAAAATCACAGGGGTTATGGCTGAATAGATTATGTTTATTAGGTAACTAAATCAAAATTAGTGATCATTATTAAAATGTGAACTATTTGGAAAATCATAAAATCACAGGAGGCTCTGGCTGATCAAATGAGATAAGGAAAATAAAACACAAACAAATTCCAGATGATAAAAAAAAAGTTTGATAAAAGAGTAGTTTGATAAAAAAAGACAAAAGGATATAAGTTGAAACTGATTTCTCCTAAATTTAACACAAAAGCACATGATCTTTGTTATGTTTCTTGAAAAGAATAGAATTTATTTACTACCTATTTGCAAGGGAGAAAAATCTTTAAAAATCAGTGACCTTTAGTGACTTAAAAACTCTTAGAAAAAGGCTATCATTCAGAGATTACACTCTTAACTCCCCCGCATCAATCAAATCCAAACAATGAAAATAATATATTTATAACTCAGAAACATAATATTGTTAAATGTTACATTCAAGTGGAATATAAATCAAATATCACATGCAACAACCATAATATACAAATATTAAAAGAAAGCAGAACATAGAGAAAGACCACAATCTTTAAAAAACTAGAGACCTCTGGTAAAAAAAAAGGGATTTCTGAATAAGAGATGCCACTTCCTTCCCCTTTTCATATTGCCCTCAACACTTTTTCTCCAACGCAAAATCTTTCTTCTCTCTGTTTTTTTTTAAATCGAAACAAATATTTTAACTACTATAAAAATTAATGCCAAAATCCCAATAATGTTAAGACAAAATCAATGATCAAGCATACAATATATATATTAAGCGTATATAATACCTTGTTTCTTTTACAACTACGAAACCCGACAAAAAAAACCATTGAAACTACCCAAGTCAGAAAAAAGAAACCTACTTTATATTTAGAATGAGTGACCGCATACCCAAAGTTGAAACCATGAGAAACTACCATAAGCCAATTAGAAATAACAAATATATATGTACCAAAATGTCAATAATTCCCTCATAAGAAATTAAAAAAAAATCAAATTTCAGAAAGTGTTAACAACTGAGATTAAGGAACTCAATTTCTAGATCAGTAATCAACAAAAATATAAAACGACTCCCAATATCATATATAAAAATATGGTTACACATATCAGTCAGAGGAAGCATCATGGGTGCATTAATATAGGTTTCATCTAGGAGCTTTTTTCCAAAGATTATGAAAAATCACAGTATTGTTGAATAATGTAAACTACCCAAATTTGATAATATTCATTCAAAGGAAAAATTACTCTTAATATTCATTCAAAAGAAAAATTACTCTTACCTCGCAAATTTTTGATGATTCAGTTATATGGATTGACGTCAGTAATCACATTACCAAGAAGAGGACGTCAGTAATCACATTACCAAGAAGAGGGTGGCTACTTGCCATTTTCACCAGAGAGAGAGAGAGCTGCTTATCAGTGCAATCAAGAGCAATATCAGGAGCAGATGCAATTGGAGGGCCGGTCATAACTAAAAATCCACAGGGAAAAGAAACAACATTGCACCAGAACCCTTCTATCACTGCATTTGGTAGAAGCCAAAACCCAAATCCCTGAAAATCAAAATCCTGAATAAGCATATTCTAATAAAAACTCCTATACCCCAAATATCAATAAAATTATTCACAATCTAGTGAGACAGATGATGCCAAGGCCATTATTGAAAGGAGTATAGTTTCCTTTCACTTTAAAGAATAAAATGATGAAAATAAAGATCAACAATTTTACCCGAATTCATTTCTTCGACTGCGGAAATGAATGAGATAGAAATCGAAATATTTCTTCGACTGCGGAAATGAATGAGATAGAAATCGAAATATTTCTTCGACTGCGGAAATAAATGAGACAGAAATCAACCCAAATCCCTGAAAATCAAAATCCTGAGTAAGTATATTCTAATAACAACACCTAAACCCCAAAAATCAATAGAGTATTCACAATCTAGTGAGACAGATGATGCTAAGGCCATAAATGAAAGTATTAAAGCTGGGCCTAACTCATCCTGAAAATCTGAGTTGACAAGAAGAGGATTGTCCAGTCTTATAAGTGACTGGAGCTGCTCATTCCTTACCGATGTGGGATTCACATTCCCAACATCCCCCTCAAGTGCAACCGGACCTTTCGATTGACACTTGCTAACACAAGCCCATTTGGACGGACCGGCTGGCATCTCTTCATCAGCTTCGGTCATGTGGGGGTTTGGCTCAGGATCTAGCCCGTTTGGGCATTAATTGCTCTGATACCATATTAAAGCTGGGCCTAACTCATCCTGAAAACCTGAGTTAACAAGAAGATGATTGCCCAGTCTTATAAGTGACTGGAGCTACTCATTCCTTACCGATGTGGGATTCACATTCCCAACAGAAAGGAGTATATGTTTCCTTCCACTTTAAAGTATAAATTAACGAAAAAAAGATCAACAATTTTACCCGAATTCATTTCTTCGACTGCGGAAATGAATGAGACAAAAATTGAAATATTTCTTCGACTGCGGAAATAAATGAGATAGAAATTGAATTAAGCGTTTTGGCACTGAAGCGTTTAGAACAAGCTAAAATGGCGGAATAAACTTTGTTTTGAATATAATCTACTTCTAGTATTAGCTAACAGAGTGAGCAACTTGGAAAGTAGAAATATAGGTGCTTTCACTTGCACATGATTAATTTAAAAAAACTGGCGGCGAGGGACGAGCAGTCAACTTAGTAAATCATAATTTAACATGTGGTTAAATAAAATAATTAATCAGATATACAAATAAAATGAGTAAGATCACGAATAATTAAATAATAGTAGATATAATTTATTTAAATAAACAGCATATAATAATTATAACAATATATATCGAGACATATTGTGATATTCAGGACAAAATAACCATTAGTTATATATTAAAACGGTAATTTTTCTTTTTTTTTATATAATAAAATATTAATATATATCGTCCAATGATTTAACTCTATCAGAGTTGGGCCTTATCAAAACAGTAGAGACTAATAAACAGTCATCAATAATCTCATAAGAGAAAAATAAAAAAAATTTAATAAAAAATAGATTAAAATAAAAACTCAATAATAATAATAAATTAATACGAGTCAACGAATAATGAAGAGCAAAATCAACAATAATGAATAATCAAAAACAGCTATCAGATGCCAATAAAATAATACATTATCAGAAGCAATATAATAAATAAGAAATAACGGTTTCTCACTAAACAGAAATATAAATTAGGAAAACAATAATCATCAAGATATAATAAAAATATTGATACTATTTAACAAGAGTTAAGCAGTACTATTTAATTTAATAGGTCGGATATCGTATTAAATTATCACTCACCTAAGTTTCTTGCTTTTATAGCCAAATGATTCTCCCATTCCTTTTTTTCCATTGTACACAATATTTGCTGGAGTTATACTATAACATATAACTTTGCATTTACTCTTAAATATTTATTATTTTGTTTAATTCATATTAGTTTTTCTTAATTAATTTGTCCTTACAAAAGGGTGATAATTTATTTTTTACTATTTTATTTATTTATTAATAATTTATTTTTATGATTTTATTTATTTATTTATTTATATTTACGTATTGCATGGAAATCCCCATGCAAATTGTAAATTTTCATTTAATTTTTTAATTATCAATTATCAATTATTCTTTTTTTAAGAAAATAGATTTCATCATAGTTTCAAATTAATTTCAAATTAAATCTCACTTTAATTATTTCTTTTTTAATTCCAGATTCATTTTAATTTGCTAACTACAATTAACAAATTTTTAGTTAACTATATACATAAACCATAGTGTATATATATATATATCCCTTTAATAAAAATCTGATTTTAATTTAATAGCACATTAATTAACTATTTTAATTATATATATACATACTGTAGTATATACATATTTATTTTCTAGATCATATACTTTTTTGTTATTATGGAAAATAATAAAATTTAATAACTATTTAATAACTATATACATATAATTTTAAATCAAAATTCGATTTTTTATTTTAATAACAGCTTAATTAACTAAGCCAAATTTAGATATATATATATATATATGTATAAATTTTCTAAACCATATATTCTAATTTCCTATAGAAAATAATGAAAATTAATATAATTATTTAATCAACCAATTACTTATCCCAATACATACCTTGTTTTACTTGGTTCTTCAGAGTTTCAAATTGGCAAATCAATATTCAAGCTTCACTTGGTACTTCTGTTATTTAGTGAGGTGGACGTTGATTTTTTTTTTTTAACTAAAAGAAATGAGATGATAAGCTTTTATAGCCTTGGAAAAGCTATTATTATCTGTCATGTTGTAAAATTAATTTTAACTCTTGTTAAGATTAAAACGTGTGTACTTACACGTGCATGTTGATGACTAGATTTACATTTCTCTATTATTATTATTATTATTTTTAGTATTAGTATTATTATTATTATTATTACATCGATTGGTTTAGGCAATAATTGGATTCTCATGGAATTATAACCTCATCTTGATTGAAATCGTACGCGTTATATGACTTTTTAAAAACAAATCTACACATTTGTTTTTTTTTTCCTAGTGGTATATACTTTACAACTTCTATACAGGGACGGAACCAGAAATTTAAGTTTGGGGGGACCGAATCTACTATTTTATATTCATAAATTTATATATTCCAAAATCTAAAAATTATCATAGTCAAACACTCAAACTTAAATATAGTTGCAAAATAAAACAATTCATAATTTAAGTTTGTAAATCACATAAACAATAAAAATAAATGCGAAGATAATAGATTTACCTCATCATTTAAGCTGTGCTCGCCGCTCTTTCATTAAATAGAAATCATCAATAATCTTGTCCACCGAAATTGTTCTTGCAATTTTTTTTCGATGTACATAATCATAGAATCTCTAAGAAAATCATCTTCCATCTTGTTACGAAGCCTTGTTTTCAAAAATTTCATTGCTGAAAAAGCTCGCTCACTAGTTATTGTTGAAGCTGGAAGAGTTAAAATAAGTCGAATCAATCTATCAACCAATGGATATGAATCAGACTTTCCTGTTTCCACCAAACCTCTACATAATTCAGCAATAGTAGATAACTTTCCCAATTCTGGATGGTTAGGCACATCAAGTTCAAAAAGCTGCAACTGAAACTTCAATAAAATTTTTTCTTGATCAGTGAAATCTTCAGGATAAAATTTTTCAGCCAAAGTGCAAATATCATCAATTTTGAATGATTTGAAATTATCTCTTGGAGACAAAGTTGTACTCAAAATAAGTAATTCTGTTGATTGCTCACTAAATCTGCTATTCAATTCTTGTAATTGCTGATCTATAGTAGCAGTAAATATATCCACTCGATAATGATGCTCTATTGTCACAATGTCTTTTTGGTGCCGAGATTGAATTATATCAGAAAAGAGTGCATTCATATCAGGACTTCCAATATTATGTTGCTTACAAAATGATACCACATTTTGTAACAAAGCCTCCCAACCTTCATCTCTTAATCTCTGAATCAATAATTTTGTACGAGATACTAAATGAATTGCATTTAAAATATCTTGAGATTTTAGCTGCAAAGACTGGCATAATGCATCACTAATTCCCATAAGCTCTTTCATCACATGCAAAATAAATATAAATTCAAAAGACATTAGCAACTTTAGAGCATATTTAGCATCACCACGTTGAGCAAAATTTGATCCATCAACAGCTATAGTTTGAAGAACTGAACAAGTTGCACCAAAAATGCTTATAAGACTGCATATGGAATTAAAATGAGAACTCCATCTAGTATCTCCAGGTCACTGTAGAGTTCTAATTTGATTAGCTCCTTTTCTAGTGTCAAGCTCATAATTTTCAACTAACCTTTTGGTTTCTGCTATTTGTTGAGTTTGTAACTCATCATTGCGTTTAGAAGATGCACTAACAGTGTTGACAATAAAGGACAAATTTTTGAAAATTGCATGAATATCTGCCACTTCTCTAGCTGCTGCAACAAGCACTAATTGTAATTGATGAGCTAAGCAATGGACATAGTATGCATAAGGACAATCTTTAAGGATTAAAGCTTGCAAACCATTCCATTCACCACGCATATTACTAGCCCCATCATACCCTTGACCTCGTATGTTTTCAACACTGAGATTATGATGAGATAAAGTAGAATAAATTCCTTCCTTAAGAGTCAATGATGATGTATCTTTAACATGAATAAGATCTAAGAAACGTTCACGTACAAACCCATCTTTATCAACAAACCGAACAACAAGAGTCATTTGCTTTCTTTTAGATTCATCCCGAGATTCATCAACAATCAAGCAAAATTTGGCACAACTAATTTCTTCTCGAATTGCAAGCTGCACATTTCTAGAATACACATGTAAAATTTCCTTTTGAATGGCTGGTGATGTGTATTTTGCATTTTGTGGGGCATTTTTTAATACAACATCATTAACTTCTTTATTATAAGCGGCTAAAATATCTAACATTTCAAGAAAATTACCTTGATTTTCTGAATCAGGATGCTCATCATGCCCTCGAAATGCACAAGCCTGAAAGGATAACCATCGAACAGCATCTATGGAAGCTTTCAACCGCAATCGATTATTTTGAACTTGTTGTGTGCTTTGCTTTTCAATTGCCTTCTCGATGTGGCTTGATTGATTTCTTAAATCCTCATAAGACTTGACACAAGCATTATGTGATGAATTAGGAGTTCTTCCCATATGAGATAGAAATGCACAATCTTTGCCATTATTAACTTTTTTCCAATTTTTGAATCCTGTAGCAGTAAATGTATCACTCCCAAAATTTTCAATTGATTTACTGCTAAAAAGATAACATGGAAGACAAAAAGCAGCATCTTTGGCAGGCGAGTACTCTAACCATGGGAATTTTCTTAGCCAACTTTCTTGAAACCTACGACGATGACTTTCTGGACCAGAAAATGGATATGAAAATTCAGATGGAAGAGATCTATATGGTCCATATTTGATATAAGCTCTTCGAATCTCATCTCGTTGATTAACTGCATACTCCCATATTTGAGGACGTAAACCAGGATCGCGTACTAATGAAGCAATGTCAATCTCTTCTCCATTATATTTTGCTTGATGATCCACTTTTGGAATTTTAGATGACGATTGCTCTTGTAAAATATCATCATCATCTAGGCTGCAAGCTGCCTCAATTGGTGGTGAGTTGTTTTGATTCCTTTCTTTTTTCTTAAAAAATGAATCAATTTTTGTTGATTTCATCTGTTAAAACATTAACGTATTAGTTTATTAAATACTAAACTTATGAAGAAGCCAAAAAAATAACCTCATCTCAAAAATAAAAATTCAACAATCTCAATCTCTATTCTAATAAAAATCCATCATATTTATCTTTAAAATATTCTCACAATAGTTTCCATTGGATTATACCTAATAATATAACTACTAAATATACATAATCATTTATTCATAAATCATAATAATTCATAACTCAATTGCCAAAAATCAATCATTATATTCGTACTACACTAATTTTTTTTAAAGTATTTATGCACTAAAGGATTAAAATAAAGATATATAAACTTTTACATATCCAGCAAAGAGTAGCCCCTTCCTAACAATTATGATTTTGAAATATAAAAAAATTAGTTAAGAAATAGATTATAGACATAGACTGATAGACATAACAATTCTTAATCTTGGAAAATTGCAATCTAGTTTGAAATTAAATTTATGTTCTGTTCCACAATTTACGCTCATTTTAATGGTCATTTACTGATGTTTTCTTTTTGTATTGACTTTTCAGTTTTTCTGAGGTTTGATCAATATAGCAGCATTGCAATTGATTGATCAGACCAAACAACAACAAAACCAGGATTTCTTATAAAAATGGTTCTTGGGTTGAGATCAAAGAACCGAAAAGGCACTTCAGTTCAGGTTGATTACCTCATTCACATGCAAGAAATCAAGCCTTGGCCGCCATCCCAGTCTATGAAGTCTATAGAATCTATATTGCTTCAATGGGAGAATGGTGATCAGAGTTCTGGATCTTTGACTTCCACTGCTGGAGATGGGAAAGTTGAATTCAGTGAGTCTTTCCGGCTTCCAGTTGCCTTATATAGGGAAACATCCAGAAAAGGCACTGCTCGTGACAGTTTCCATAAAAATTACTTAGAAATAGGCTTGTATGAACCTCGAAAGGACAGGGCAATGAAAGGTCAGCCGTTTGTCCTTTTACATTCTTAATAAGTTAAAAAAAAAATTTCGTTGGTGGGGCCAAGGCTACTACATGTCCCCCCTTCCTTCCGCCCTTGCTTCTATAACTTAATAAGTAGCTTCATACGTATCTTATATTAATTATGGGTATTTATACATGACATGCATTCATGCATTTTATAAGATGATCATGTGCTCTATACATGTTAATATGTTTTGGGCCAAATTTTGGGCTCACTTTATCTTTCAACTTTTATGATGATTCAAGATTCTATATACATTAATTCAAACTATCTGATTTATAATTCCATTAGCAATAATTCTAATATTTCCGATCCAATATTATTAATTATCAAATGAAAAAAAATTTAAAATTTTTCTTTTATCATATGAAAATTAATTTGTCATATTTTATTATCTTTTTTAATTTCATAATATTTAGTTTCATAATTTGATTTATTAGTTCAATGTTCTTTTAAAAATTATTATTTTGATTTGATTTTTTTATATGGGGTGTTACATTATTATTATTATTATTATTATTATTATTATTATTATTATTATTATTATTATTATTATTAAAAAATAAAAAGCTGGCTGAGAGGCTTAGGTGTTAACTTTCTAAAGCTGGCTGAGGGGGTTAAGTGTTAACTTTCGGTTCATACATTATAAAAAAATACAGTGTTAATTTTCTGTTCATTTATGAACAAAAAAGAAAATACAATACATAAATTTTAATTAATAATAATAATAATAATAATAATAACAACAACAACAACAACAACACATAAATCAAAAGTGATTTACAATACAAATTTAAATTAATTTTATAATATCCATTTATTTTGATATACATAAATTTAATTAAGAAAGTGATTTATAATGCATAAATTTTAGAGAATATTACTTTGTATACGGCAAAAAATGTTTCATTTTCATATGTACTGCAAGCAGAATTTTTTTTTGAAATTACGTTTGAAATGCTATTTTTATTTTGTAATTATTTTTTATTTTTATTTTTATTTTTATTATATTTCTTTATTTAAATTTTTTTAATGTCATATTTTCAATATACACACATAAAAAATAAACATATACTCAATATATATACAATATATACAATATTCAAACTTTAATAATACAAATTACAATATCTACAATAAATATATAACAAATCTATAATACATCTATATAATGATTTTAATAATTTATTTAATTTAATTTTTTATTCTCACAATATCCACTCAACATTTATGCAATATTCACACAATATTTAATAATTTTTACATAAAATACACACAACTTAAATAACAAAATATAACCTACACACAACAACAACAATATATCTACAATATCTACAACATATCTGTAATACATCTACAACATATATATCTCACATCTACATAATAAAATTTGCATATTTTTTAATGTATAATATGTAAAATTTATTTAAAAATAAATTAATAATTTTTATTAATATATTTTTATATATTTTTCTTTTTTTATTTTTAATGAGTTTTATTTATTTTTTATAATTAAAATTAAAAATTTATCTTTTATAAAAAATTATGATTTTTATATGATAAAATAATTTAAAATATTAGTTTTTATTATTTTATTAGAATATTTTTATTTAATAGTGAAGTTTAAAAAAAGATAAAAATTGAAGTAAAACACTGACTATAGAGAGAGAATGGGCATTTTTGAAAAAAAAAAGTTTTGTTTTAGCGAAGAATTAGGTATTTTTAAATTTTTACTTTAATTTTTTATAAAAGTGTAAATATTTTTAGTTTTTGTAGTATTTTTAAAATAAAAATTATTTTTTGAAAAAATATGTAAATATCCCTAAATTTAAATTAATTTTATAATATCCATTTTTTATTGATTTAAAAAATAAAAGTGAACTTATTACTATTATTATTATTATTATTATTATAGGTATATTGATTTAAAAAATAAAAGTGAACTTATTACTATTATTATTATTATTATTATTATTATTATTATTATTATTATTATAGGTATATTGATTTAAAAAATAAAAGTGAAATTGATTTTAAACTTATTATTATAGTTGTTGTTGTTGTTATTAATAAAAAAAATAAAAAGCTGGTTTAACCAGTGTATATATATGATCTGAAACTAAAATTTTGGTTTATACATTAAAAAAAATATATATATAAATGGTATTAAATTATAAAGTTTCGATTTATGCTCAAACTATAATAAAATAAAATAAATAAATAAAGGCTCAACTTGAAATTTTTAACTTGTATAATTGATAAATATGAAAATAAATTTTATATTTTAGTAAAATATGAGATTTATTATCGTATTTATATAAAAATTTCAACACATGCAATGAATATGATTCAAATGCTTCCTCTACGGATTTCCTTTGTTTGTTTGTCATTGACTTTTGTTTACTTTTCATTACTATTATTTCATTAATTTTACACAATTTACTTTAATGTATGTAATTAATAATTTACCAGATCTGAAAATCAGAAGTTAAAATTTTTCTTATGCATCGATCAAAGTTTTTAATAAGAGGTGTATATATAATTAGACTATAACTCGCATGTTGCCCCGGATTCAATTTTTTTTTAAAATTTTTTATTTTAGTATATTATATTAATTTTTTTATATTTTTAATTTAAAGACACTATTTATAATTGAATTTTTTTATCAATGATATAAGCATTACTTGGAGAGACAGAACATGAATATATACACATCTTAAAACTATGATAGTATTTGAAAAAAATGGTGACTCTTATATCACTAACACTTTACACTACCGATGCAAATTCTTGAACTTATATTTAATATTTTTTTTTATTTTTTAAGCTATTTATTTCTTTATAATAATGATAAATATATTTACACAAAAGAAACATTTATTCTTAGATTATTTTAATCATAATAATTTTCAAATACATTTTGTTTAAAATATTCATAATATATATTGCTAAAATTGCATAAACTATAAAAGGTATTAAAAAGTTCTTAAAAGTAAAAATATCTAAGACACAAACAAAAATAAATAAAAGATAGTGAAATTTATTCCATTAGATTAACAGTTGATTTGAAGCTTAACAAACCCTGCAATATAAAGATTAAATGATAAATATAAATTAAAAACCTATCGCTCGTATTTATATACTAAATCACATCCAAAAACTAAGAAAAAGCACCATTCAAGTGCAGAATAACCATCAATATAAATAGATAAATAATAAAAAAAATAGTTACAATCAGGCACCAACATACAAAGTAATCTCATTCCATGAATAAGAAACACAAAACGCAAAGTATATTGAAAGATGTAAGAAAAGAGAAAAAAAAAAAAAAGAAAGGAGCGTGACAAACAATAAAAAAAAACCGACCAAAGTTCCAAGAAATGCAAATTAAAAGCAGATTTTTTTTTGCCCAAAATCAAACTTTAATCTCTTTGCAATATCTATTTTATCTCAACAAAAATTTACATTTCCCAGAAAATAAAGGGAACAAAAACGAAAACCCAATAATTAAAAAAAATGAAATTATTTGGTCTCATTTATGACTACATGGAAATTTTTCAGAATTTTTGAAAGCACCATGTAAAATGAAATTATTTTAAAAAATCCATTTTCTTTTTTTTTCTTTAACAATATTATTTCTCAACTTTTAATTTCAAAATACTTCCTTTTAGAAATAAACAATGATTTTATGAACCTTTCATTCGCCGGCAACTGGTTTGAATCAATTAGAATTTTTATATAATTTCTAAAAAAAGGAAAAAAAAAACAAAATGGTTATGTACATGCATCACTTAATGAAATTTGTGCGACAAAAATATGATGGGATTTAATTAAACTAAAATACATGCAATTAGTCATAGACATGCATATAAACGTAATCTTAATTAAATCCATGAACACATCAAAATTCTCCATGTAGAAGACAATAAGAATATAAAAAGAAAAGATGAGCAGAAGCGTACCTGAAACTTGATCCATAGGAGAATTGATATTTTAGGGTTTGAATCTTTTGAGTTATGATATTTTGTCTCGCAATATTTTCTCTAAATATGAAGTATGCAAACTGACAACTATATCTAACTCAGGGACCACAATCCTTTATAATATCATTTATATAATAGGGCAATTAGGTTTTTCATAAAATCCTAACCACTAATATTTGGCTTCTACACATATGTGCCCATACCAAATTGAATGTTTCTAGAGCCCAAAAGAAATTATATCACTTTATTAGCTATATTAAATCAAATGGCTTATGATATAATTATATTAATATGTAAACCCAAATTAAGATTAAAATTCAACAATCTCCTACTTGAGTTACATATTATACTTTTATAATTATATTATACTTTATACACGTAAAATTGGATGTTATATATTGAAACATTTCCTTAGGTACAATCTGGTCCATTTACTATATTGATATAGAACCAAAAAAGCCTTTGTTATATTAATTCATAACTCGAACCATCAATGATTACAATATCAATATATTCAATGATATAGATCAAGTAAAGATGTGTAACATGAAAATTACATGTAATGTGATCTTAACTTGCCTATTTTCAATTGGTCCTATCTTAGTGAGATCAACTTTAACTTAATGACATAGAGTATAATGAACTGAATACTTTATTTCTTCAAAAAATAATGTTTCATACAAATAATGTAATATATCCAAATAGAATAGAGCATCTAAAATAAAGTCATATACAAACTCTCACTGAACCTAAACTTCATCAACTAATGTAACAACCATATGACCAGTGTGCTCATGAAATACTTTTAGTGTTACTCCCTTAGTGAGCAGATCCACAATGATTGAGTTTGTTCCAATATGCTCCATGAATATATGTCCACTCTGCACTCTTTCTTTTACAGCTAGGAACTTTATATCGACATATTTAGATCTAGAAGAGCTCCTGTTATTATTCGAGAATAAGACTGCGAATTTATTGTCATAGTATAACTTCAGTGGCCTATCAATGTCGCTCTTAATACACAGTTCGGTGACAAAATTTCATAGTCATAATACATGGTTTGATACCTCATAGCATGCTACAAATTCTGCTGCCACAGTGGAGATAGCTATAAGTGTTTGTTTAACACTCTTCCAGAAAATAACTCCTTCAGCTAATAGATAAATATAGCCCAAAGTGGATCTTCTACTGTCTTGGCATACAGCATAGTAAAAATTATAATACCATATAATCTCCAAGTGATTTGACCTTTTATATTTAAGCATGTAATCATTTGTTCTTTGTAAATACCTCAAAACCTTTTTATCTACTTTCCAGTGATCCATTCCAGGGTTACTCAGATATCTGCCTAACATGCCAACAATGAATGCAATATCTAGACGGGTGTAAACTTGAGCATACATCGGACTTTCTATAGCTGAAGCATAGGAAATCTTCTGCATTTTCTTTACCTCAAGGTCATTCTTTGGGCATTGACTGAGACTCAACTTTTCTCCTTTATCGACTAGGGTATCTCCTAATTTATAGTTTTGCATACCAAATCTCTCGAGCACTTTTTCTACATAGTTCTTTTGTGATAATCCAAGAATACATCGAGAACGATCTCGATGTATCTGGATTCTTAAAAAAAAAGAAGATTCATTAAGATCTTTCATGTCAAATTTACTTGACATAAATTTCTTAGTTTTATAACATTTCCTTATTATTGGTTACAAGAAGTATGTCATCAACATACAAAACAAGAAAATTGAATTTACTCCCACTAAATTTATGATACACACAATCTTTAGCAGCATTTGTCCCAAATTCAAATGAGATAAGTACTTGATGAAATTTGAAGTACCATTGGCGGAAAGCTTGCTTGAGTCCATAAATGAATTTCTTTAATTTGCAAATAATATGCTTTGGGTCTCCTGACACAAAGCTTTCTAGTTGCACTATGTAAATAGTTTCATCAATGTCTCCATTGAGAAACACAGTCTTAACATCTATTTGATGTAACTCAAGATCAAAATGTACAATAAGAGCCATGATTGTCAATCCCTTCCTTCTAAGTAAAGTCTTTAGCTACAAGATGTGCCTTATAGCTCTTTACATTACTTTTTGAATCCCTCTTGGATTTAAATATCCATTTATAACCAATGGATTTCTTTCCTTCAAGTGATGGGATAAGGTCCCAAAATTAATTACCTTCCATTGACTTATACTCCTCATTCATTGCCCCTATTAAATTTTGAGAGTTTGAATCCTACATGGCTTGATTGAAATTGATTGGGTCATCTTTTACTAAACCTTTAATGTCCTCATGTTCCTGAAAGAATACTATATAATCATCTATAATAGCATTTCTCCTATCTCTAGTGAATCTCCTTAGTGGCACAAACTCTTGAGGTTATTAAGTTTATTTTTGAGGAATAACGTCCTCAACCTGAATGGAAAAGTTATTCAACATTGTCTTGCATTGGTTCCAAATCTATTTCTTGAATAATGATATTATAGAAACTTATACACTATCAGAAGCAGTAGTGGAAATCAAAATTGAGTTTTCTTGAGTTAATTCCTCTTTAAAGACAATGTGTCTGACCTTATTTCTCCCCTAAAACTCAATATCTTCAAAGAATGTTGCATTTCCTATCTCAAAAATTGACTTAGTAGTAGGATCATAAAACTTATAGCCGCTAGATCACTCTAAGTAACCAATAAAGTAATTGCTAACTATTTTAGAGTTCAATTTTTTTTTTCATTGGGACCATAAGGCTTAGCCTCAGCTGGACATCCCCAAAATGAAAGTGCTTTAAGCTGGATTTTTGCCTTGTCCAAGGCTCATAAGGTATTTTGGCAGCTGCTTTAGTTGATAATATATTAAGGATGTAAGTTGTTGTCTTCAATGCTTCTCCCTAAAGTGACTCAGATAAGGTAGAATGACTGATCATACATCTTACCATATCCATAAGAGTTATATTTCATCTTTTAGCTACATCATTCATGTTTGGTAAACCAGACATTGTGTACCGTGGGACAATTGCACACTCCTCTAGGAAGCTAGCAAAAGGTCCTTAATATTGTTCTCCTAAACCATCATATTTGTCATAGTATTCACCACCACAGTCATATCTAATACTCTTAATGTTCTTGCCAAGTTGGTTTTCAACCTCAGCTTTGAAAGCTTTAAATATGTCCAAAGACTCTGATTTCTCATGAATAAGATATAGGCACCCATAACGTGAGTAGTCTTCTATGAATGATATAAAATATCTTTGACCATTCCAGAAAGCTGAGGAAATAGCCCGCAGATATCTATATGTTTCAATTCTAAGACTCTTGTAGACCTGTTGGCACCTAATATCTTTTGTTTGGTTTGTTTTCCTTTGATACACTCAACACAAGTATCTAAATCTGAATAGTCAAGTGTATCCAATATTTCATCCAACACAAGTCATTCAATTCTAGATTTGGACATATGATATAAATGCTCGTGCCATAGTCTAGCTAAGTTATCTTGATTCAGCTTTCTTGTAGTACCTCTTATTTCCACATGCAAGGTTTCATTGTATGAAGCAACAATGTCAAACATATATAGGTTATCATAAGTACTCAATGAACTAGTACCAATAATATTTGAATTTAAAGAAAAGCAAAACTGATTGTTTCCAAAAGTATAAAAATATCCAAAATTGTCCAATACATAAATAGAAACCAAATTTCTCCTGAAAGACGGTACAATAAATGTGTCTTTCAAATCAAAATAAAAACTAGTTTAATAATAACCTAAAATGGCCAATTGCCTCTACTTTCACCAATTTTTCATCTCTCACATAGATGTATCTTTCACCATCACTTGACTTTTAGTAGCTCAAACAACCTTGTATTGAAATACTTATGTGAGTAATAGCACCAGAAACTTTCTACCAAGTGTTTCTAGGTACTGAAGATAAATTAATCTCAGAACAGACTAAACTAAAGAATATACTCTTCTTAGTAAACCAAACATGATATTTGATATACTCTTTCTTCTGATGTCCCACCTTTCCACAAAAGAATCATTTATCTAGTTTAACCTTCTTTTGTTTTGGACTCTTAGCAGCTTTTATATCCTTATTTATTTTCTTGCCCTTATCTACTGAGGTACTAGCTAGATGAGCACTCTGAGATTTCTCCAACTTCATCCTTTCTTCCTCTTATACACAGTGTATAATGAGCTCATTAAAAGTCTATTTTTGCATTCGGTAATTGTAACTGACCTTAAATTACCAAAACTGTAGAGGAAGAGAATTCAAGATCAAATGCACAATCAACTCTTCTGATAAATCCATCTTAAGTGTCTTTAGTCTTTTGGAGATACTAGGCATGCTCATAATGTATTCCCTGATATTTCCATTGCCATTATATCTCATGGAAGTCAGTTTCACTAAAAACGTCCTTGTTTCCTCCTTATCATTTTTCATATAGATTTTCTCAATCTCTACAAGAAAATTACTAGCCTTAGTAATCTCAGCAAAAATAGCAACTCGAAAGTCATATGAAAATATCGTGCATAATGATAATTAGACTCAGGCGATTAAAGAGTTCCCACCTCTCAAAGTTTCATTTTGCCTCAGTGAAACTTTCAGCTGTGAGAGAGGCGAGTTGCTCTTCCCTTAATGCTAGGTCTAGATTCATGCGGCCAAGATAAATAAGAATATTTTTCTTCTAATCCTTAAAGTTTGACCCAGTAAGTACTAAAATACTGTTCGTATTGAGCAGTATCTTGGCTAACATATTAACTGTACAGAGAATAAAATAATAAATAATATGCTTACATCATATTTTGAAATAACCTTAAAAAAATTTAAATAATTATGGAATACATCTTGAGATACCTAGTACAACATCAATATCAAATCTTTGGACGGTAATATTAACTTGTAAGTGATACTCTCAGTGTAGTAATCAAATATTGATAATAAATCCTATCAAATAATTAGTTTATCTTTGGATTGACTTTTATTCACATGAAAATTTATAATTATCATATATTTATCACCACAAATATATATGTAATTTAGTCAAATATTATCCTTCCTTTGAGTCGGGTAATACCCGTATTAATTAACATACATATAAATATCATAATATTTTCAATAAACTAATCTACACAAGAGAGATCACTTTGGTGACTTCTTGTTTCAACTAGTTCTATTAAATATTAGACAAACTTTAGTTATTCATATATATGTAAATGCATCCAAAATTAAAGAATTTAGAGGAATTTAGAGCCAATATAACATTTAATTAATTAATACTTAATTAGGCCAAAATAATCCAGTACTAAAAATAGAAAAAAAAATGGCCTACTTATAATGGAAATTCTGTAATTTTACTTTAAAAAATGAAACCTTAAATTGAACATAATAAAATTACAAAACTACCATAATTAACAATATCTATAATGGTAACAATATGCCATTTTAAATCTTATGCCGCCACGTGCAGTTGTTGCTACAAATCAAATCAAATATATAAATTAATTAACAACAATCCTCAAGGCTCAAACATGGTCGAAGGTAATGCACAACCAAATTCAATGAACCTTTATAATTACATACATCAAATCGCATATGTATGTCTCCAATCCTTATATAATGCAGTATCTAATCCTTAATACATATACTGCCAATACAAATGATTATATATAACAAATCGAATATATGTGTATACAAACACTGTATGGTATGAAAATGAAATATAAATTATAAGATTATAAAAGTTTATTTAAAATATTTTTAAAAGATAAAATTTTAAAATTACTTTAAACTACTAAATTGATGGTTTAAAAAACACATTACAATTTGTGATTTTCAAAAAGAAATAATAAATTAAATTATATCTTGTTTTATGAAATCATAATTAACAAATTATGATCCAAATAAAACTGTTAGTGCAATTTGTGAAACGACGAAAGGAAATTAATTGTTTGCTCTCTAATTAACCATTTCAGCATTTCTGATCTTCTGGTGGTGGCAAGTTAGAGCCTGTTTAGACTGGAGTAAGAAAGAGAAATGGAGTGTAAAGGAGTGAAAGGTACACTTATATTATTGTTTGAGAAATAAGTGTAGAAATTAAACGAAGGAAAATAGAAGGGGGGAAGACTTCTGATTAGTATTATTTCTATTTTTCACACCTCATATTTGGGCGTGAATAGAAAAGGAATTGAATTTTTTTTTACTTTATATTTTTATCCTTACTTAAATTTAAAAATTCAAAACTACCCTTATAATAAATGAAACCTAATAACCTAATATCTTCTTTTTTTTTCTTTTTTTTTCAGTTTTTATTTTATCCTTAGTTAAATAAGTATAGATAGATAAATCTAAATATTGTTTTATTGTTATTTATGAATATATGAAACAAATAGTCTTTTTAATTTTTTTTAATGAGAAATGCTAATTAGTCACTTTGGAGAGCCAATCAAATAAAGACAATTGGCAATTTTTATTATTTGCATGGCTATCATCTGTAAAGTCCAATTTGCCCTCTTTCTCTAGCTGTACAAGGAGGGCTTCTATTGACATTGTATTAAAAACTTTAAAATTCCTTTTATAGCCAAAAATTCTAAATGCATAAAATTTTTTATTTTTTTTACAGCCGCAAATTTAAAACCCTTCAACTTTTACTCATTCATCTCACACACAAATTCAGAATTGTAAAAAAAAAAATGCAGGTTACTAAGAAGACTAAATTAACTGCAAAATGATATATTAATAAATTAGTAAAATAAGTTTAATACCAATAAACCAGTGAATATTTCACGTTAAAATTAAATAGTATTTTTATTTTGTATATAATTAATCTTAACAATTACAGAATAGTCTTATAACTCATGTTCAAAACAATTTTTTTTTACATAATAGTTGAGTACCACAAATTCAACCTTGAACATTTTACTCTACTTGATACTTTTCAGATAATATATAAATACTAATTATTAATACATAATAGTTGAGTACCACAAATCCAAATTCAAGTACATAATATTTTCTCCAAGCTTAGTGTAAAATACACAATAAAATCTCACAACTAGAAAGTATCAATTCTCCAGCAAATAAATTTGAAAAATTATTTGTTTTAACAATTCTTTTTTTCTTCAATCTGGCATTTGAATTTGATAGGAATTGAGAAAACAAATTACAATTTCAATATCACCAGAATACAGGGGAAAAAAAGGAAGAAAAGTCAATAGAATGAATTAGGCACCACAATAATACCTTATGAAGTCAATGACAAATTTAATGACAAAAGAAGAAGAAATTCAATTACCTTTGGACTTAAAATATCTTCAATAAAATTTAAAAATTCAAAATTTCTTATGGAAAGTAGAACTTAATCCCTTAAAAAGAAATAATATTTAAAAACATAGATAAAGTTAAAAAAATATTATAAAAAGGCACAAAAAGTACGTGAAATTGTTAATTTGCTTACTTGACTTAAATGTGTCATTGATTCAATGCCTTATAACATGCAAGTATATGAAATATTTTCATTTATATTCTAATTAACACAATACGCCTAGAAAATATTTTAAAGCACAATGTTATATCATCATTTTTGAGTTCTCCATCAAATAATATATAATAAGTACAATAGTCGTACTTGAGTTGGCATTGTCATAGCCATTTGTGACTGCATTTTCATTTATAATGGCATATCCATAACCATTGGTGAATGCATTGACATTGGGGAAGACATAGTCATAGATATTGGTGAATGTGACGATATTTGGGTTGACATTGTCATAACGAGTGGTGATTGTCTTGACAATTGAGATGGCATAGACATAACCATTTGAAATAGCATAAGACATAATCATTTGAGATGGCAAATCACTAACTTTAGTTTTTCATGATATAAATAGAAAATTTTGCTTAAATAGATTTTTATGATATAATTAAAATATATATATATATAATACATTTACCTAAATTTGATAGTTGTTTCTTTGATTTTGTCCTCTAATTTTCAAAATGACTCTTCAATCTAGCATTTGAAACACCATTAGGCTTCAATCTTGGTGGATCAAATATAGGATTTACATCCTCCTTTAATATCTCTTCATCAACATCATCAAAATCCTCATTTTCTGCTATTGGACCCATTTTACTCAAATGCAATCTTGCTAATTCTTTATCAACCTCTTGGTCTACATTATGAAAAGCATTTCGACATGATTTTCTTGTAGTTCCGTTTCCTTGACATCTCATAAATATATCTTAAACACATCCATCATGATGTTGTGAAATACAATTTCAGTTTCACCATCTTTTAGACAATGGTTTTTTTGTTCATATTCAAATATCATTTTCTTTGTATTTTTTGTCCATCTACTTAAAATGTATTGCTCGGGTATTTTAGTTATATTTTTTTCAATCAGAATTTTCAATGCATGTGAACATAAAAATCTCATTGACTCGAATTTCTTGCAATTGCATTTAAAATCCACAGTAGAAGAATCAAAATGAACTATATATGTCCTTGAATTCTCTCCCTATCCTACCACTTCAAAAGAACAAACATTGTCATGACTTTCAATTTCTAACCCATTTGTGGCAACCCATTAAGTAATTCATTATGAAAAAGCTTTAAAAAAATTTTGTGTATAAACTTTTGTTGCATGGTTTAATATGCCACTATTTTTAATGGTGCAAGGAGGCAAATCTTGTTTATAATGGTAATTTTCATCTGCTTTTTCTGAACGTCATCCTTTTACTAAATCCTAAAAGGAAAGTACAAATTTACTTAGTGAAGTAGTTTTGTTGGCTATACCATTTAAAACATTATTTGTGCTTTCATTTCATTGAGAAGATTTAAATCCACCCGAAAAAACATCTTTGTTCAGCGCAAGACACCATTTTTTGCGAAGTTCATACAAATTATTCAACCATTTGTGGTTTGTAAGTTCACTAAATCCATTCATCATTTTATCCCATGTTTGTTGAAATTCAATCTCTGTTCACACCCTTATAAGCATTTATAAAATATTCAACGAAACTCAGAATTTAAATTATAAGTACCTAAATGAGGAGTATTTTTTGCAATATTCCATAAACATAAGCGATGCTGACTACTTGCAAATACTTCTTTAATGGCACTATCTATTGATGGAGCTTGATAAGCTATTACTGTTTTAGGTTCTTTACCCCCCCCCCCCCCCCCCCCCCCCCCCCCCCCGATTTCAGGAATGATCTAAACAACCATAAAAAGGAAGATGTAGTTTCATCTAATATGAATGCACAACCAAACATAATATTTTGCCAATGGTGATTTACACCAACAAATGGTGCACAAATCAAATTATATCTATTTGTGCAATAAGTAGTATAAAAAACTTCTACATCTCCAAAAAAAATCATAATCAATCCTTGCTTTTCCATCTTGCCAAAAAAAATTAGTCATTTTATTCTCTTGATCCACCTGACTTGTATAAAAGAACATATCGTCTTCAACTTTTCTAAGTTTTAAATGATTTATTAGACTTTGAGAATTACTTGCTTCAATCATAATCATCTTTTGCTTATTAACATAATTGTAACAATCTCTTTTTGTAAACCCAACATACTTACTCTCACCAACTTCATTAGACATATAAGAATAAACATCTTTAGTACTTATACCTACATTCACCATTGAATCAATCAAATTGGCTTTAGAATTGGTTAACACCCTATTAGATCTCAATAAATGAATCTCATTAGATGATATCAATTCATAGTTATGGTTCAAAATAAATTTGGTGATCTTCCACATGCCATTTTTAACTATAAAACGAACCATAGCTTCACAACCAGTTCTTGTTTCAAATCGACTTCAATATCGTATTTCATAGGGATTTATTTCTTGGCTAAAATCTTGTTTTGAACAACAATATTCTTTTTGAGAAACCTTTATAATTCCAACATGATATATAGTGGTTCCTCTTCTAACACTAAAGCCAATTCAAACGGCATACTCATTATATAATTTATATGCCTCATCAGGGGCGAAGCCAGGTTTCGTAATGAAGGGGAACAAAATTTTTTTAGCAAATTTTGACTTTTTTTCATAATTATTTATTTTTTATTTTAATAGTATTTTATAAATTTATTAATAATATATTTTCATTATTAAAAAATTAATTAATAAAAAATATTAATATATTTATGTATAGAATTTTAAATTTATAAAATTATTCATAATAAAAATAAAATAAAGAGAAAAAAAATTAAATAATAAATATAATTTTTTAAAAATAATTAAAATAAATAAATTATTTAATTCATTAAATGAGTTTTAATTAATTTAATTAGAAAATTTATCTATTTTTTATTATTTTTTTGTATTTATATATTATTAATGTTTTATCAATTTTTTAAAAAAGAACTATTAGTTATGGAATAAATAATTTATTATAAATTTTTTTTATTTCTTGTAAAATTAAAAAAAAGGGTAATTTAAAATTTTAAAAACATTAATAAATAATTCAAAATTTTTTTAAAAATATTATATATATATATATATTCAGTTTGACTATCATATGGGTTATCATTTTCAACATTTTGTAATTCTTCATCATCTTCAATATAGGTATCTACATCAAAATTTTTACAGCTAATTAAATTACATGTCTTATATAAATAGTGACACTAGTATCAAATAAACAATTGAAAACACTATAATAGATTTAAAAAATAAATGAATTTTGTACCTGGTTCATGAATATTGTAATTTGATATTTTATTCTTTTTCCAAAATTTGCTAAATTTTTTGTTATACCTGCAAATTTACAAAGAAATTTAAATTTTATTATCAACTATATTTTGTAAAAACTATTCAATCATTAAAATAATAAATTATATTTTTTGAATCAACAGTATTACATTATATTTTGAACCATTAAAATATTGATTTATTACAATATTCTATAAAAACTATGAAACCACTAAAATATTCCATAAAAACTATAAAAAAATCTTTAAACTATTAAAATATTAAACTATAAAAAAGTATTTTGTAATTATTGAGATTAATTCATGCAATCATATAAAATTAAATATATATATATATACAGGTCAAAAAAAATACCTATACTTTTGGTTGTGAAATAATTAGTGATTTATTGGTATTAAATTTATCTTACCAATTTATCAATAGATCAATTTGCTATTTGATCTCCTTTAAATGTTCATATCTTTCAAATTGCAAAACAAAACCCGCACCATTAATTAAGTTGTTGAATACAAAATAAATACTATAAAAAAAATATTTTAATCATTAAAATATTGAACATTAATATATAACACTGTATCATTAAGCTATTGAATGAAGAAATAAATAGTAAAAAAAAAATCTTTGAACATGCATTATAAGAAATTGTTCCGCCATTGTGAAAATTGAACTATACAGAAAATAAAATAACTATTTAGTTGAATTTTAATGTGAAATATTCACTGATTTGTTGGTACTAACCTTAGCCTTCCAATTTATTAATAGATAAATTATTTTGTGGTTGATTTGCTCTTCATTGCAACCTGCAATATTTTTTTTTTCACAATTCTGATTTGTATATATATTTCATATTTTACTAAAATAAATTAATATAATTGCTTAATTTGTATATATATGTATCTTATTTTTAAGCAATTATATCATTTTATTTTAGTAAAATATGAAATATTTTTGTATTTTTCATATTCCGTTCTTTTCTCTTCTTCCCAATAAATATATATTAAAATTATCTTCACTAGTAAAAAAATATTAATTTTTTATACTTCCCTTGTCTTCCCTTATCTTCCTTTCTCCCTATTAAATGAATCTTGGTCTCGCCCCATCAAGCAAGCTGTTAGAGGATCTTGGTTGTGGAGGAAGCGTTGTCGATTAAGAGTATTTTCTTGGTCAATTCTGTAGAATGGACCTCTGGCCAAGTAATAACATATTCAACATAGTACGAAGGTTTCGAGTATCAAGTAGAGTCTAATTATTCACCTTTAAACAGAAGTTGTGCTTACATTTGGGAAGTAATCACAGAACTTCTGGAGGTTCGAGCCTGGTTAAACAAACAACCGTTCCAGACTCTCTTTGGCCTCTAATTAACTTAGTCGCATATATTCTCTAGTGATCTAACAATTCCATAATTACAAGATACCAGGAAAAATTGGAACAAAATATATTATAAGATAAATAACATAACTGGATGTGCTCACTTTTTGTACATACAATACATATCTATCACCAATTAGAATCATGGTTCATGACCATGACTATGGTGAGCAAATTTTATTTAATTACAAGCACATTAATGTGATATATATAACTAGCTAGCCATGGCCAGCATATTTTAATCCCTGCGCATTGGACAACTCTTGCGCATGCCACAAGCAGCTGGTATGGCACTTGCTCTCCCTAGCAGATACCCATATTCTACTGGTGATATCGAGATTCCCTCCTTTGCCTGCAAATCAACTACCCAATTTATCGCTTCAGACTGGCATTCATCTCGCGTCTGCTTTAATCGGTTACAACATTGGCGAAGATTAGTACTGTGCTGGTTTTCAATCCCACTCATGATAGCTAACACTTCTTCTTCTAATTCAAACTCTGACTCCCTCAACTTTGACCCTGATCTCCTTGACATACTCAAAAAATTCTCACATGAACTGAAGTCATGCCCTCGAACATCCCGCCAACACCACTCAGATACCCTGTTGGACCAGTTAGGCTCGTCAGTTTGTATGGCAGTGATGATTGCTCTAGTGGCAGAGGATGCATTGGTTATGATCACCAAGAGAGCACAAAAGAGACTATAAATTTTGTCATTTTTAGATAGACTTTGTGGCCTTCTGTTTTGAGAAGTGAAGTGGGTTTTTATAAGAAATCTTGGATCTGAATGCAGAGAACGTGGAAGATGAAAAGATTATGGAAGGGTTAGTCACTATGATATTGTGTTTTTTATGAGATGTACCGCTGCGTCTGTGCTTTCCACCTTTGATTTATAATGGCACATGGAATTATCATGCAAATGGTTACAATTGATTTCTGTTTTTTTTGTTGCAGAGAGTTTTGTTTAGTTATCATCATTGATTTTACTCAATTTAATGTCATTTCCTAAATTTGAAAAAATAAAATTAAAAGTTTTAATTTTTTATACATAAAACGGTATTTAATAATAGGCAAAGATGGAGATTGAACTCATTTTAATAATCTCCATGAAACGTTATCAAGTCGATTCATCATCGAACTCATTTGTTACTTACATAATATTGGGGGTGATTTCAACATATAAAATATCGATCTACGATGCACTTATTATTATTATTATTATTATTATTATTATTGTTATTATTTATATAATTTATCTTTTCGAAATTGAGCGTGGAGAATTATAAGAATAATAAAAAATTTTCTATCAAGTTTTAGCATGTCTATAAATCTAACGCTTGAATTTGAGATTTCTAATTAAATTAGAATAATTTCTTACCAATTGATTTATATATCAGATCATATTTTTTTCTTATTATTTAATATTATAGATTTACAACTCGAAAAAAAAAAAGAAAAGAAAAAAAATAATAAGTAGCATTCTTTTTACCTTATTTTTTGTCTTGCTTTATATTTCATTTTAGGCTTGGAAGAAAGGAAATTTTTTTTTTGTGGGAGCCGTGGTGCTAATTATAAAAGAAAGACATTTGACTTAAATTGAAATAAAAAAAAAAGAGCAAAAAAATAAAAAGAGGAGACTAAATTTTTTAAAAAGTAAAAAATAATGGTGTAGAGACAAAAAAAAACTTATATAGTTATTTTAAATTAACTGTGAATATTATAATATTTTTATTTTTTAATTTATTATTTACTTTCTTATTTGGAAAATTGTAATTAAAATCGTAAATGAAATTGATCATAAATTAAATATTTTGGATAAAATTGCAAAAACAAGTATAATTTTGAATTATTTAAGTAATTAAGCTAAAAATTAAAGAAAAAACTGAATCATTAATT
The DNA here is from genome assembly GCA_947685225.1 of Garcia nutans. Taxonomy (NCBI): domain Eukaryota; kingdom Viridiplantae; phylum Streptophyta; class Magnoliopsida; order Malpighiales; family Euphorbiaceae; genus Garcia; species Garcia nutans. The sequence continues at coordinate 29,094,758 of CANTUV010000044.1, forward strand.
ACATTATTGAGGGAAAAGTCAAAAAAATATAATAAATTCAAAATAATATATAATTATATATAATAAACTTTATGCATACATATATAAAATAAAAATTTATGATATATATATATATATAATATTTATTCACGAATTCAATGAAAATCAACCAGTCTTATTGGAGTGTCGATGAATTGATAATTGAAAGGACACCTGAAATATCAATTATAAATAGATAAAAATTTGTTAAAATTATAACAACCCAAACAACTTTAAAGATTATGTCGATCGAATTTTCCCTATAGTTAGAACATTTTTTCTTAAATTAAAGAAATAATTACTTCTAAATAGTCCGCGATACTCACAATTGTTTACAACAATTTAATCATCTCTTATGGGCTCGCAATCCAAACTCAGCCAAACAATTTAGGAATAATTACAAAACTAATCTGAAAATAAGAATACATTTCAAAAGAAAATTTTATAAAAATATTAAAAAAAATAAAAAAAATTAAATTTAATATATTTTTAAAAATATTTTCAGATTTATTAGAATTTATATTTTTTTTATAAAAATATCATATTTAGATAATTTATTATGAGCTTATTATATATTTATTATGAGTTTATGAATTTATATAATTTATTATATATTATAATAAAATGACTAAAATATTTATAATTAAAATAAAAAAATTAATAAAAAAATGGTGAAAGATGTAATTTTCTCATTTTAAAACTATTGACGGTTCAAAATAAATTTTCAATTTTACCGTAAATAAATTTTTTATTGCAAAAATATGATGACCGGACCACATATTTTACTTTAATAGATATCACATTCTAGCAAACAACAAAAATCACAGGTGTTTGACCAGTAAAGAGCGTGTAGCATGCAACTAAATTTTAAAATTCCAAAAGGATCTGTTCACAGGGAGGCTAACTTTGCAGCAGATTATCTCTCGCATTTGGCCTATGGTTTTACCCCAGGATTTCATCATCTGGCTTCTCCTCCTCATGGAGTTTTATTCTGACTTATGCATGATGCCGTAGGAACTTCCTACAGTCGTTAGCCTGTCTTTTTTTCTTCTTATTCTATCAAAAAAAAAAAATTCAAAAGGATCGGACCCAAAAAAAAAAATATATTATTAAAATATTTTTTCTTGTGAATTATAAAGACTAGGAGAAACTTAGTTCCAAGCACAAACTTCATTTTGTTTGTTTAGTTAACTTATAAAATTTTATTTGTTAATATTCAATTCTCAATTTTTTATTTTATTTTTTCATATTTGAAGACTTTTTGTACAATATTATGTAACGAAATTATATTAGTTGCTAAAATAATACATTGAATTTTTAAAAATTATATTATTTAATAAATTGAATTTAAAAAGTTTTAGAATGTTATAAAAATGAACTTTTTTTTTTAAATTTCAATAATTTTTTATATTAAAACTTAGTATAATTATATATATATATATATTTAATCTAACGTTATGAAATTTCTTATTGATTTCATCATTACCATTAAAAATGGTCAATGTAAAAGAACAAAAATTTTAAAATTTTAATATAAATAAATTAACTTTTAAATGCTCAATACATAAAAAAGGTATAATTATACATTCAGTTATATGGATATTTTTTGTGTATTTATTTTTGTTTTATTTTTTTTTGTATTTTATTTTTTGTGATTTTTATTTTTTCTTCTCAGTTTTTTTTGTTCTTTTTTATACTATTTATATTATTTATGCTATTTATTTTTAATTTTTTTGGACAAGTTTCAAATTAAATTTTTAAAAATATTAAATTAAAAATATTTATATTAAATTTCTCTATATATATAATATATAATTAAATATATCTACTTATACGTAACATACAAATACATATAACTAAATATAAAACTAAACATATATTACTTTTACACTCTTATTTTTTACAAAAAAATTTAACACGTATACGTTGTTATATATAATATATATTAACATATAATTGAACATATATCAATTTTATATTGTTATTCTTTTAAATTCTAATAAGTATATATTATTATGAGTAACATATATCGACATATAACTAAATATATGTTACTTTTATACTGTTATTCTTTTAAAATTTAATAAATATATATTATTATATATATCATATAATATCTACTAATATAGATAACTAAACATATATCACTTTTACATTATTATTCTTTAAAATTTTAACAAGTATATATTGTTATATGTAACATATACTGACATTTAATTAAATATATAATAATTTATACTCTTATTTTTTTTAAAAAAATTTAACACATATATATTACTATATATACCATATACCGATATATAATTAGATATATATCACTTTTATATTCTTATTTTTTAAAAAATTTAACATATATATATTTTATATTATATATAATATATACCAATATATAACTAAATATATATATCACTTTTATATTTTTATTCTTTTAAAATTTAACAAGTATATATTATTATATGTAATATATACAGATATATAACGAAATGTATCACTTTTATATTGTTATTCTTTTAAATTTTAATAAGTATATATTGTTATATATAACATATACCGACATATAACTAAATATATAGTAGTTTATATTTTTATTTTTTTAAAATTTAATACGTATATATTATCATATATAATATATACTAACATATAACTAAACATATATCACTTTTATACTGTTATTCTTTTAAACTTTAACAAATATACCTATATATTTTATTATATATAATATATAACAACATATATCTAAATATGTATAATTTTTATACTCTTATTTTTTAAAATTTTAACAAGTATATGTTGTTATATGTAATATATACCGATAAATAATTAAATATTTAATGGTTTTATATTTTTATTCTTTTAAAATTTAACATATATATATTGTTATATGTAATATACATCGTCATATAATTAAACATATATTACTTTTATATTTTTATATTTTTAAAATTTAATGTATATAAGTCATTATATGTAACATATACTGACATTTAACTAAATATCTATCATTTTTATACTATTATTCTTTTAAAATTTAACACATATATATTATTATATACAATATATAACTAAATATATAATAATTTTATATTCTTATTCTTTTAAAATTTAACGTGTATATATTATCATAAATAATATATACCCACGTATACATAACATATATTGTTATTTTTTATAATATGCACCACATGTGCTGTTATTTTTTTTAGTTATGTGGCATTTTTTTATGGTTTTTTATGGTTTTTTATTTATTTTTTGTGACTTTTATTTGTTTTTTCATTTTTTTATTTTTTAGTCTATTTGTTCTTTTTCTTTTCTATAATATTTTTATTATTTATATTGTTTATTTTTAATTTTTTAGATAAATTTCAAACTAAAATTTTTAAAATATTAAATTAATAATATTTATATTAAGTTTTTACTAATATATAATATATACCAATATATAACTAAAATATATCTATTTATATGTAATATATATCACTTTTGTAATATCATTTTTTTAAAATTTATCATATATATGTTATTATATGTTATATATATCAATATATAAGTAAATATATACCACTTTTATATTCTTATTTTAAAAAAAATTAACATACATATATTATTATATGTAATATATACCGACATATAACTAAATATATATAACCTTTATATTTTTATTCTTTTAAAATTTTAACATATATATATTATTATATATAATATATACCAATATATAACTAAATATATATAATTTTTATACTCTTATTATTTTAATTTTTTAACAAATATATATTGTTATATGTAATATATTTGACATATATCTATATATACCAATATATACTGATATTCTTTAGTTAAAATATATGTAATATATAACGACATATACTTATATGTATATAACATATACTTTCAAATACAATAAATATATGTTGTTATATATTATATATATAAATATATAAAATAATTTTATATTTATTTATTTTGAAATTCTGTAAATATATATTGCTATATGTTATATACTCATATATAAAAATAATTTTATACATATTTATTTTGAAATTCAATAAATATATATTATTATATGTTATATATATAAATATATAACTAAATATATAGCAATTATATAACTTAACATATAACTAGTTTAATCCTAAAGATAATTTTGTATTTTATCAAATCAATTTAAATGTTAAGTAAAATTTAATCAGGAAATTAACTTTTAGTGGAATACTGAGATGAAATCCAATTTCATCCATTGGGTTGCACAGTATAGCAATGGTTCCATAAAAGAAGTAAAACAATTGTCAGCTAAGTGGACTCAAATGACGTGGAACCCACCAGCCAATAAGAGAATTTTACAAAACAGAATGACGTAAACAGTTAAATTTTTTAGCAAATAGTGCACTGGCCGCGTAGGATTCCAACTTTCCGTTTCGAATATTTTATGTCATTTACGTGACTGTGAAGGGTTAAATGATCGGCGCACTTATCTGTCACTTACATGGTAATATCTTATTGGTCCACGATAGCACTTGACAGCCTAGTCTCGCGTTTTTATATTTCTTCGTTTTGGACACGCCTCGCCGCCTAAACGCAACGGCGATTACTTACTCCCTCTGTATTATTTATATAAAAAAAAAATTTTTTTGATATATTTTTTATATAGAAAATATGTCATTTTAGGTAAATTTTGAAGAGTGAAATAAGACAAAATACCATTTATATCCTTGTCTTAAAAGTTTAATTTGAGGGATATTTTTTTAGAGGTATTTAAGTAAATAGAGATGAAAAAAGTAAAATTTTCTTAATTTTTGTGTTCATCTTACTTTTTCTATGTAAATGATACGGAGGAAGTAATAATCTATCATCATCGTACTATAATTATAACCGGAGAAAAATTATAGCATTACTTTGAGATATATATTTCTTTTTAATAAATCACATAAATAGGGAGACGAAATATTCAGAAAATTCAAATTTAAAATTTAGATGAAAATAATATATTTTTTATCATTAAATTATATTTTAATGGTTATTTTGATATATTTAAATATATTATTTTATATTATTATTATTATTATTTTAATAGAGATGTAATATAAAATTTTTTACATTAAAATAATTTTTTATCTTATTAGTTTGATAATAGAAAAAAATTAATGTAAAATTATTAATAAAAATATTATATAAAATTATTAGTTACTATATTCATTATTATAGATAAACATACAAAAAAAAAAGACTAAACTATTTTATAAAATAATCTAATATAAATAAGGTTATATTTGATATTTCATATGAAATATATTATTTCATGAAATAATCTAATATTAATAAGGGTATATTTAATATTTTATATAAAAAATATTATAATATAAATATAAAATTTTGCTTCAATTTTAAATTATAGAATAGATAGGTATCTTTCGCTTTGAATAGCCCTAGTATTATCATTTATTCCTCTAGCAACTACTACCTTATCATATAATTATGATGCCAAAATAAATAAATAAAATAATTTTCCCTTCATTTTGATTATTTATTGTACTTTTCTTTCTTAATTATATACTAGCTTCCATTAAAATTATCATTTCCATAAAAGAATAATTCTATTAAAATTGTCATTTATGTAATTAAAAAATATTAGTTAATTTTTTTAATTATATCCTTGTTATTAATAAGTTAATTAATGAGATAAAAACATAACAATTTTTATATTAATGAGTTAATAGAATATATTTTACAATAATTTTTATAATATTTAAAAATTTTAATGATTTCTTAATATATGTGTATAAGTTAAAAATGATGATTTTACTTGAATAAATATAATATATATATTTTTTAAATATTATATTGAGAGAGAGAAAATCGATCTTGAATTTATTATTTAGAGAATATGTATTTTACTTCTAGATTAAGACTCCACGCGTGTGGATGAATATTGTATGTAATAATGATAGTTAATTATAAAATTTACCTTACTACATAAATTAGTTCATATTTTTATTGAAACGTTTTTGTTGCACTTTATTTTTTCTCTCTTCAACATTATAAACATAATATATATAAAAAAATAAAAATTGACGTTATTAGCACTTTGTTTTTCATTGATTTAAATTATTAGTATTTTTTATTTTAAATTGATTTTAATACAAACTATAATGTTTTGAAATTAATGAAAAATATTTCTTTGAGCTCGTTATAGGAGACCTAATATGCGAAAATATATAAATTAATTTAAAAATATTTTTGATTATTATAAATTAAAAAAAAACATAATAGTGAAAAGGAGGGAAAAAAAGAAATTTTTACTGACTGTCCTTTACGGAGTCACATATGATTTTAGTGACATACAAATTTTCAAAGGTTTTTTATTTTTTTATTTACATACAAGGGAGCATGTTTTCCTATTACAAATGGTTATTCACTTTGTCACATTTTCTCCTTATATTTATATACTTTGAGAAAAATAAATAATAATTGGTAGAATAATTTAATAATATATAATATTCTATGGTATTATATAGTATAATATTATAAATATTATTTATCATATTTTAAAAAATAATATGTTACAATATAATATAGTTAAATAAAATACAATTATTTGTTTTGATAATATTTTTATTTGATAATTTTATTTGGAAAGATTATATATTTCGATATTATAATATTTTTATTATGATATCAAATCTTGTTTCCTTATTTGGATTATCCAAATAAATAACCATTAATATGTAAGAATATCTTTAGGTGGTTTAAATAGTGACTATTGTGTATTTATCAAATAACAACTAAGTCATTAACACTTGAGGGGAGAGTATTAAACTACTCTTAATGTGAGTAATCCTATGTCCAACAAGAATGAAGATATAACCTATAATATATTATAGATGTAACCTTCTAATATATGAATTGTTAAAATGAGCTCTCCAGCTTTAACAATTAATTTTTAGGGTTGACTCTCTCAGATTTATATTAAAAAAAATTAATATGAAAAATTTGAGAGATTCTAAAAATAAATAATAGGTTAAAAGTATATATTTGGCATGAAAAATTTTATTGAGAATACTTTTTAGAAATAAAATTTTAAAATCATGAAAGAAATAAGTAAATGATTTAAAAATTTATTAATGTATGATATTGCAAAAAATTATATCATGAGAATAAAAGTTGAAATAAATAATAAACTAAATTATATTATACACTATGAAATCATGGGAAATTATAAAATAATGTCTAAGTAGAAGGTTGGAAGAGAATGTATAGAAAAATTATAAATTTGAAGTTGTATTATTTTAAGAATGGAGGTTATATTATTTTTGTGCTCTAAAAAAAAAAGAAAAACAAAAAAGATTTTGATTATGTTTGAAGTACTTAGCTGGCGTGTACAACTTTTTGCACAGCTGTCTCCATACTAGCAATTGAAGTAGTATTCACAATGTGAGTTCCGATTCAAAGTATTTTGAAGTTAGAATGTCCATACTTGAAATTTTAACTTATTTTACTATTAAACTAATATTAATATTAATTAGAGTGTATAATAAAAAATATGCATATCTAAAGTTTTATTTTTTAATTACGTATTAAGTCTAAAATTATCAATCAGCTTTTGGTTTAAATATTACTGAAATATGAAGTGTTAAGTCTTAAATTTAAAATTTTAAATTATAACGAAAATAAAATTTATTAAAATAAAATAAATATTAACTTCAACATTCTAATTCAAATTCATCAAATGGTTGAATTGTATTTTAATATATATGTATTCTAATACAATTAGAAATTTTTTTACTAAAAATTTGAACAACAAATTTTAAAAATGTTTTTTAGAATGAAATTTTTATTCTGTTGTTTTATATATTTTTTTTTCACTGAAGAGCCTGCTTATAGTTTGAAAGGAAAGGAATATTTTGTTTTTTTTTTAATGCTTGGGAAGAAAATAAAATAAAGTTTTCTCCTCTATAATTATTTTTAAGAATGTGAAGGAGATTTAATTATGATATAGAGATAATATTTCAACTCCTGACATCCACCCGCGAAATTTCATTTTTTAATACCAAGCGATGCGTACCTCCTTTTTTTTTTTTTTTTTTTTTTATATCAAAAAGTGATGCATACATAGTAATATATATATATATATATATAATTATAGCTATCCTGGTCAGCCCCTTAAAATATAAAAATATATATTGCTTTAAGTAAATAATGATTATATTCATATAAATTTAATTTGCGATCTCTTATTTAAAGGATGAGAATATCAAATTACTCACACCAATCATTTATTAGTATATAATAATATTTTTTCTAACAAATTTTAGTTATGGGCCTAAGTTTTACGTCAAATTTGATTTTTTTATTTACTTAAAAAATATTACTAATGTTTGGATTTTTGAAAATGAACTATTAGTGTTTAAATTTTAAAATAATATTATATTAATGTTTAAATAATTATTTTAAATGAGTTTCTCAATTTTTAAAAAAATATTTCATATAATTATTTTAATTTTCTTTAATTATTACATGATAGAAAATAAAATATATGTGTCATTCAAATATATCAATATAAGATTTTAAATAGAAGTAATTAGTGAGTTGAAAATGTCTAAACTAAAGACATAAAACCTGTTCGAATGACTAAGTTTGCTTAGATACTAAAATAATGAAATTTTAAAACTAATGTAATAATGATACATTTTTTTTCTTTCATTTATATTTTTAAAATATTTTAATATATATTGAACTGTTATTGTTTTTTTTATTTGTTTAAAAATATTACTTTTTGTTAATTTTTTGAATATTAATATTATAAAAATATGTGAGCCAAGTTTATTACATTTGGATTAGCAGAATATATTTATATATAAGACTACAATACTATTACATTGTGAAACAATTAATGAGATAATTTTTATATCATTATTATTGTTTAATATATTATGAAAATTTTTCTAAATAACCGTTCAAATATAAAAAATTTTATGAAAATTTTAAAATTTCATATCAAAGGGTAGCCGTTGAGAGAGTCAAGCAGTACATTGTACATGTTATATACTGAAAGAGGGAAAAAATCCTAACAACCTATCTTTCTTTAAAATTATATTTAGAAAAGGAAAAGAAAATGAAATCAAATTCGGACAAATATATTAAGCATTTACACCAAGGAGAAAGCAAAAAAGCAATTTATATATATATGCTTATAGAGAGAGAGAGATCCGTTAGCGAACGAAAGAGAAACTATGAAACGGCGACTAGGCCAATAAAGCTGACGACAACACAACGCGGACGATCGCCTTAAACTACGCCGTTTCCATGTTCTTTCTTCGTCTTCGTCTTCTTCTTCATTTCAGAATTCCAAAAATTCTTCATATTTTCTCATTATTCCTTCTAGATTCTTCCCTTGAATCTATCGAAATTTCATTATAAGATTTGATTTCTTCTTTTATTCCAAAATTTTAAATCCAGGTGATCCATTTAATTGCAGATTTTTATCTTATCTTTGCTTCTATTTGTTTTTTTAGATTTGTTTGATTGCCTGGTGACAATTTTTTAGATTTCGATAATTCGATTGCAACAAATAGAGTCTATGTCTAGAAAATGGTTGATGTAATCTGGGTTTCCGATTTTATGTTACTTTTAGGTTATTTCGCAAGAGGTTTTGGTGAAACAGTGTTTTCTTATAATCCAAGAGTGATTTTGCTTTGCTGCTAAGGTGAATTTTTAGCACTAAGAAGCAAAACCATTTATAGTGTATTGAGTTTAATGTATAATTGATTTCGTTTATAAGCTAATAATTTGTAATTTGGCAGGTGGATGTATTTTAAAATTATATTTACTTTCCTAAATTGTGGGATTTTAGATTATGTAGTGTCACTTCTGTCAATTTGCTGTTTGATAGCTGAATCTATAAGCTAAATGCACTTTTTCTTTTATTGAAGGATACCCTTTAAGTTTTATCATATTAGTATTGAATTACAGCTTTTGAAATTTGCATTTTATACTGGTGTAAAATGGAATTATGGGGCTGAAATCGTGTCTTGTGCTCTCTGTTTTGTAGGGTGTAGGGTGTTCCGTAGTTTAATTAATCAACTGTCAGCATTGCATTGGATTGATGTGCAATGCAGAGTTCACGTAAAGCTCTTCTTTGTAGAAGAGCTTTTGGAAGGGTTATCAGTGGAAGAACTCAATTATGCACAGTTTCGCTTTCTTTGATTTTTATTTTGTGGGGGCTTTTCTTCCTCTTCAGCTTATGGATCAATCACAGTGATGGTTACAGGGGTAAGATTTCAATTGAAGGTTCTTTAATTGGTTATATGTTGGAAAATATTCATGTTAAAGGACACTGCTAAGAAAAGGCTGTTATTTGTCTTGCATTTATTATCAACTGACTTAGAAATATAACAACATAACACAATATGCCATAATTTCTGTCACCTCAGTTTCTTCTTTCCCTTTCTGATTGTTAGTATGTCCCTTCTCTTGAAATATATAATGAAGCACATATTTAGTGTTAAATGTTGTTTTAAAGTGCAATTCCAAAGGAAAATTCTCAAATCATAATAGCATATTCAAACATATCTTGTGAATTTAACTTTGTTTTCCTTGGGCAGTAGTGGTCTTATTTTTATTTTTTTTAAAAAAAAACTATTTTTTATCTGGAAAGCCTCATGTTTAACCTTGGTATATCCCTAACTGCTTATCTGTCTCTTGTTTTGTTTCTTTGGTTTAGATGAATCTGCAGAGATTCCAGTTGGCGTATCAACCTGGAATGAGGCAAATATGGGAACTTGTAAACTTTCGGAGTCCCTGGATGACAACCCATCAAAAGAAATAGGTTCTGTCTGTTCAGATGAAAGTTTGTGTAGTGCTGAAACCGGGGGTTCCAATGACGAGTTACTTGGTAGTGTAGGAAACACCAATAATGCCTTTGTTTCCAAGCAACTTGAGGCAAACTCTGGTTCAGAGGTGAAATTCGAAAATAATGGTCAAAAGACTGACAGACTGTCTCATTCTGTACCCCTTGGTCTTGATGAATTCAAGAGCAGAGCATTCAGCTCTAAAAGTAAATCAGGAACTGGTCAAGCTGGAGGTGTCATTCATAAGGTAGAGCCTGGGGGTAAAGAGTACAATTATGCGTCAGCATCGAAGGGAGCAAAAGTATTGGCTTTTAACAAGGAAGCAAAGGGAGCCTCCAATATCTTAGGCAAAGACAAGGACAAGTACCTTAGAAACCCTTGCTCTGCTGAAGAAAAATTTGTGGTAATAGAACTTTCAGAAGAAACCTTAGTAGATACAATTGAAATAGCAAATTTTGAGCACTACTCTTCTAATTTAAAAGATTTTGAATTGCTTGGTAGCTTGGTTTATCCAACAGATGCTTGGATGAGGCTTGGGAATTTTACAGCTGCCAATGTTAAGCTTGCTCAAAGGTTTACTCTTCAGGAGCCACAGTGGGTGAGATATCTGAAGCTGAATCTTCTCAGCCATTATGGTCTAGAGTTTTATTGTACTCTAAGTATTGTTGAAGTTTATGGAGTTGATGCTGTTGAGAGGATGCTGGAAGATTTGATATCGGGTAAAAAAGAACTATTTGAACCTAAAGAGGAAACTAGTGACCAGAAACCACTACCCTCCCAACCAGAGTCTTCTCATGTTGATGATTGTGATCAGGAGCGGTGCATGAAAACTGAGGCTGGCTCTTCAATTGAAAATTCAAATGTGAGGCATGAAGTGCCAGATCCAACAGAAGAAATTCGTCAACAAGTAGGCAGAATGCCTGGTGACACTGTTCTTAAAATATTAATGCAGAAAGTCCGTTCTCTGGACTCAAGTTTATCTGTTCTGGAAAGATACTTGGAGGAGGTGAATTACAGATATGGTAATATTTTTAAAGAGTTCGACAAAGATTTAGGAGGGAAGGATGCACTATTAGATATGACAATGTCTGACATAAAGAATCTACTTGACAGCCAGGAAATCATAGTATTTGATTTTCCCACCTTGTTAGCTTTTGTTGTTTGTTTCATTCTACTATGTTTTCCTCTACTCAAAATTTTCATTCTCTATTTCCTCTTGCAGGCTAAAGACGTTGGCGATCTTCTTTCTTGGAAATCCCATGTTTCTACACAGATGTATAATCTCCTCAAGGATAATCTTGCTCTGAGGTTACTTCCATTTCTCAATGTTAAACTTCTTCCAACTATCAGTATAGCATAGTTTTAAAATATGAATACAATTAGATCGGATGATAAGTGTCATATATGATGCAATGAGATTTTTGGACCTGCTTAAGAAATGGCGGTTAATAGTCTGTTAATATTAACAATTCTCTTGCCACTTTTTAATATTATGGAAATTGTTGATATAATAATATTCGTAGTTTCTGGGAAGGAGCAAAGAAAGGGGCATGTGGATTCTTGGATAAATGTGATTATTATCTCATATACCTTTATATGTAAAAAAGAGGCAAAGAATGCTGTTAGTGTAGCTCGTGGCAGAGCCTTAGAAGGGATTTATCAAAAGTTAGGTACTAAAGAGGGAGAAATGGGCATTTATAAGATTGCAAGGATGAGAGAAAGGAAAAGCAGAGATTTAAGCCAAGTCAAATGTATAAAGGACGAAGATCAACGGGTGTTGACAGGAGATGTTGAGATTAAGGAGAGGTGGAAGGCTTATTTTGAGCAGTTATTCAACCCTGAACATGAACAAGATTTTCAAGGTCTTCATGCAACAAATGATTATATCAGCTGGTCTAGGAGGATCTTGCATAGTGAAGTAAGAGAAGCCTTGAAGTATATGAAAGTTGGTAAAGCTTGTGGCCCGGATGGTATTCCTATAGAGGTTTGGAAGAACCTTGGAGAGGTAGGAGTTGCCTGGTTAACTAAACTCTTTAATGCTATTGTGAAAGGACGTAAGATGCCAAATGCCTGGAGGAAGAGTATCATGGTACCCATATATAAAAATAAGGGAGACATTCAATGCTGTACAAATTATCGGGGTATCAAACTTATGAGCCATACTATGAAATTATGGGAAAGGATTATTGAACACAGATTGAGGAAGCTTACAAGAGTTTCGGAGAATCAGTTTGGGTTTATGCCAGGGAGATCTACCATGGAGGCTATTTCTCTTCTAAGAAGACTAATGGAATTGTATCAAGAGAAGAAGAAAGATCTTCACATGGTATTTATTGACTTGGAGAAAGCCTATGATAGAGTACCAAGAGAAGTGTTATGGTGGGTTTTGAAGAGGAAAGGAGTCAACGGCAAATATATCAACATCATCAAGGACATGTATGAGAATGCATCCACTAGTGTGAAAACACCTGGTGGAGACACTGATGCCGGATGGTATTCCTATAGAGGTTTGGAAGAACCTTGGAGAGGTAGGAGTTGCCTGGTTAACTAAACTCTTTAATGCTATTGTGAAAGGACGTAAGATGCCAAATGCCTGGAGGAAGAGTATCATGGTACCCATATATAAAAATAAGGGAGACATTCAATGCTGTACAAATTATCGGGGTATCAAACTTATGAGCCATACTATGAAATTATGGGAAAGGATTATTGAACACAGATTGAGGAAGCTTACAAGAGTTTCGGAGAATCAGTTTGGGTTTATGCCAGGGAGATCTACCATGGAGGCTATTTCTCTTCTAAGAAGACTAATGGAATTGTATCAAGAGAAGAAGAAAGATCTTCACATGGTATTTATTGACTTGGAGAAAGCCTATGATAGAGTACCAAGAGAAGTGTTATGGTGGGTTTTGAAGAGGAAAGGAGTCAACGGCAAATATATCAACATCATCAAGGACATGTATGAGAATGCATCCACTAGTGTGAAAACACCTGGTGGAGACACTGATGCTTTCCCTATTACTACCGGATTGCATCAAGGTTCGACCATGAGTCCATATTTATTTACCCTGGTTATGGACGAGCTAACCAGAAGCATACAAGACGATGTTCCTTGGTGTATGTTGTTTGCTGATGACATTATTTTAATTGATGAGACTAGTGCTGGTGTAAACCGTAAGTTGGAAGTGTGGAGAAAAACCCTCGAGGACAAGGGTTTTAAGTTAAGTAGAAGTAAAACGGAATATATGCACTGTGAGTTCAGTCTAAGGAAGAAGCAGGAACATGAGGTTAAGTTGGATGGAGTTTTGGTTCCTAAAACCAAGCACTTCAAATATTTGGGTTCGGTGTTCCAGAATGATGGCCGTATAGATGAAGATGTGGCTCACAGAATACAGGTAGGGTGGTTGAAGTGGAAGGGTGCGACTGGGGTTCTATGTGATAAGAAAATACCTCTGAAAGTGAAAGGTAAATTCTATAGGACGGTTGTTAGACCTGCGATGCTCTATGGTAGTGAGTGTTGGGCACCAACGGGACAACAATTGCATAAGATGAGTGTGGCAGAAATGAGGATGCTAAGATGGATGTGTGGACATACCAGACTGGACAAAATTAAGAATGTTCATATTCGACAAAAAGTCCAAGTAGCGGACGTCGGAGATAAGGTGAGGGAAGGAAGACTTAAATGGTATGGGCATGTTTTAAGAAGACCTCCTAATGCTGCGGTTCGTAAGTGTGAGAATTTGTTGATTGAGGGGGCTAGAGGTCGTGGCAGACCTAGAACTGTGTGGAAGGAGGTGATAGCAAGAGACTTACGTGCCTTAGATCTTGATGCGGATTTGATTAATGACAGACTTGAATGGAGACGTAAAATCCGTGTCTTGGAAGGGGCCTAAGGCTGGAGTATCTTTTTTGGTGTCTTTTGAGCTTATTTTGTTGAGAATCCATACAGCCAACCCCAACTTGTTTGGGATTAAGGCTTAGTTGTTGTTGTTGTTGTTGTATATCTTTATATGTAAATAGTCATATTTTAAGTTGAATGAGAGCATTTTGGGATTTAGCAGAACAATTGGTTAAATGCATTAAATTCTTTCAGAATTCCTCCGTTTTGGCACTATTTCAATTCTTGCAAAGTAACTTCTTTTTAGAAGAATTGAATTGTATAAGTTTTACATATCTAAATATTAGAATTGGCAAAATAGAATACAATTGAATTGACTTCCTGCCAAATTTGAGTTTCTAAAATGGAGTTTAGTGTTTCTTGGTTGAATGTAATTGTTGTGCTAATAAGTGCCAATTATTTGCAGGTCAATGGTTGAAGGGGTTCGAGACAAACAAATATCTATGGAAAATAAGGGTATAGCGGTGTTCTTTATAAGCTTAATTTTTGGTTTTTTAGCTTTTGCGAGGCTATCAGTAGATATATTGCAGAGTATTTATGAAGCATTTAGTGTTCAAAGAACAGAGAAGTCTAGGAAATTTTGTTGGATGAGCTCTTCCTGGCTCGTGTTACTGTTCAGCTGTAGCATTATCATGTTAATATTATTGTTATAATTTTGTGATATCTACTGTCTTGATAATCTTTTTCTCTATCGGCAAAAAGAGAAAAAAAATATAAGAGGTTAGGCGGTGAGAGGGCCACGCAAGCTTATATTTCTTATGGCTGGACTGGTGAATACGGAGAAAATCCATATATCAACACAAAGATGGTCGTTTAATGATTTTTTTTAGTATTGGGAATTAGATATATAAGAATCAATTTTCTTTTTGTGTCCACATATTTTACTTTTAATTATTTTTTGGACATTTTTCTACCGGCAAAATCTTAAAATTATTGGATTAAAAGTTAGTATGATCGATATCATAAAAATAAATAAATAAATAAATAAATAATCTGTCCAGCTGATCACCAGCATTCTCCATGTGGTTATGGAAACTAATGTCATCTCAGTGTCTAGCTTGCCCCATGTTGTAGGACAGCTAGCAAGCATTCATCATTGAGAGTTACAGCAACTCACCAGCAGCAGCGGGTAGATATTTTATTATTTTGTCTAATCAAAATTTCATATTTTATTATTTTGTCCAATCAAAATTTCTTTTTACAAGTTATGACATATCGAATCAAATACTGTACATTCAATAAAGTTTATTCTTTTTTAGAAAAATTTTTTCCTAAGAAAGAATTTATTTAAAAAAATTTTAATTTGAAATTTTACGTATTATTGAAAGAATATAATATATTGATCAAAAGTTATTAAAATATTAACATACATGCTCATTTATATAAAATGCATGAATGATATTGTAAACATAAGGCTTAAAATGAATACATACATACATACATACATATAAAATACATACATATATACATGTATAATGTAGAATGCCATGTAATGTATATATACAATTTTAAAAAAATAACGTAAAAATACTATTTACCACAGATAATTAAGTAATATTTATTGGCATTTATTTAAATACAAATAAATAATGTATTGTAAATAAAAGAAGAAAGAAAATAGATAGAGAAATAGAAATATGAGAAATTTTTTTATTGTGAATTATTTTTCATACACCACCTATAATGAGTATATATAGAAAAAAATGACACCCTCTATCATTTTTTTTATAATTTTTACTTTTTTACCAAAGGTATTTTAATTATTTTATTGTAAACTCATAATAAATTCATTATAAATTATGTAAAATTTATAAACTTATAATAAACTTATGATAAACTTATTATAAACTTATTATAAACTAATGAAAATATGATATTTTGGTAAATATTTTATGAATATGGTAAATTTAGAATTATTGTCAATTTTTCTTATATTTTTATCAAAAGCTCTATATGTAGTAGTGTAAGTAGACTTTAGACAAGAATAAAAGATTACAACTATCACAAAGTTAATCATAATCTAAATAGGATAAAGTTAATCATAATATTAATAAGATAAGGTTAATCTAATTAAGTAGTTATCTACTTATTTCCTTAACACTTTTCATTGGATGACTACTCCTATAAATATATTTCATTAAAACTTTACTGAGAAAAACTCAACGGGATAAAAATATGGTGAATAAAAAAGAATATAATATTCATAGGTAACTTTTTCTCAAAATATATCCAACTAAGATATTTTAAATGAATGCATCCTAATATCGTGTACATATTTTTTCAAAACTGGTATCGGTAGTGTCTTTGTGAAAAAATTTGTTGAATTGTCGCTTGAACAAATTTTGTAAATATTTACTTTTCTTTTCTTTATCAGTACATAAGTGTAAAAGAACTTTGGAGATATATATTTAGTCTTGTCATATTTTATGTAGCCTTTCTTGATTTGTGCAATACATGATGCATTATCTTTATGTAATATTATTAAATTGTTGCTTTCTATAGGCAATTCATATGCCCTTCTAATATGTTTGACTATAGATCTCAACTACACACATGCATAACTAGCTTTATAAATAACTAATAACTCTGAATGATTTAATGAAGCAGCATTGATTGTTTGTTTTACATATCATCATGAAATAGTAGTATTATTATAAATGAAGATATAACCTGTTTGACATCAAGCTTCATGAGGATTAGAAAAATATCCAGCATCGATATATTCTACTAATTCATACTTTTATTCCTTTCGAAAAAATCAAATCCATATCAGATGTGCCACGTAGATAGTGTAAAACATATTTTTTTTCCATTTCAATATCTTCTAGTTGATACAAAACTAAATCTTATAAACAAATTAACTACAAAAATAATATTTGATCTTATATTATTAGTAAGATATAAAATCGCCCATATTGCACTAAGATATAGTACTTTATAACAAAAAATCTCTTCATTATCTTTTCATAGGCCAAAAGAATCTCCTTTTACATCAAGAGAATGAACAAATATTAGAGTGTATAATGGATAAAATTTATCCATATAAAATTATTTCAAGTTTGATATATGATGCTTGATGAACAAAAATCTCATTTGATAAATATTCAACTTGAAACCTAAGACAAAATTTTATTCTTTCAATATCTTTCATTTCCAATTCATTCTTTAAATAGTCTACAGTAATTGAAATCTTTTATAGAGTTTTCAATATATTTAAATAATAAACATAAACTACAATTATAATGAATTCTGAATTTATTTTCTAAATAAAAATATATGGGCAAATGAAATTATTTTCATATCTATTTTCTCTAAGTATTCAAATAGGCAGTTATATCACATTCGCTTAGATTGCTTTAGCTTATATCAAGATTCTTAAAGCTCAATATAGTATATTTGTTAAGGTACTATATGCTTCAGACATTTTAATTCTTCGTGCATCTTAAATCATTTAGGGATATTCATATATATATATATATCATTATCCAATGAATCATATAAATAAATTATCACAACATCTATCAAATATATGTTGAGCCTTTCAGAAGCTGTTAAACAGATCAAAATCTAATAGTAATAACATCTATGGCAGAAGAATATGTTTCATCATAATTTATACAAGGTCTTTATGAGAATTCTTATGCCACAAGTTGTGTCTTGTATTTTATAATTTTATTTAATTCATTTCTCTTATGAGCCATATGAATAAGTTATCATAATATAATGTCAAACTCTTCATAGGCTACCAAACTAATTTTAAAATTAATTACATTCATAATAAAGAAAATGTATTCTTTTCATAATCTCATTTAATTTACTTTTTTACATATAATATCACATGTGTCTAACATTTTCTGGTGTCTAGACGACTGGTTCAAATATTGTATATTTAGCAATAAATCTAACTCAATCTGGATTACTTCTTTTCATTTTAGCCAATCACTTCGACATCAAAACTTTTAAATATTTTTAGGCTCAAGCAAATTTTAATAATTTCAACAGCAATATATTCAAACATATTATCAACAATAATTTCACCCCTTTCTCATATATTTTTAGATTTTAATGAGATCTTAAAAGTTTTCGATATCAGAACCACTTCCGTGGTTACTTCTCTACAAATATGTGATTATTGATTTATGTTTCTTTTGACCTCTTTAAAAGTATTATTTTAAAATTATTCGTTTCTTTTTCTTTTAAAGAATAATGCTTTGAACCAAGTAGTCCACTATGCTTTAGGCGTATATTAGATTCAATAGCTGTCATACTAATAAGATGTCCTAAAGCAGGATCAATCGAGCAGTAGTATTAGTAGTTGAAACATGTGACTTAGATTTCTTCTGAGTATTTGTCAAGATATCTGATAACTGATTTATAATATTCTACAAACAAATTAAATTTTAAACTTTTAGTTTACTTTAATTTATATGTGAATCAAGATTTGATAAAGTTAGTGTATTCTAACTAATCTCTTGTATTTTTGGCTATTTACTTTTATCTTTTCCTAATGGTGAAAAAATCAACTCATTAAAAATCTTATTCTAGAAAATTTATTTTTAAAGGTTCATAATATCTCATGTAGACAATGAAAACCTACATAGATATCAATATAATATTGATAATCCATTTTATTTCTTTGAAGAGATACAATAAGAACATATACATTACAACAATAAATTTTAATATCACAAATTCTAAATAATATATATTATGTCAGATAAACACAAGTTGTAAAGTAAAAAACTTGTGATATGCATATAGTCAAATACAAATTAAAGATACAATATAAACAATAACATGTATCCAAACATGTATCCAAACAGATATATGAAGTTTTAATTTCATAATCATAGGTCCAACAATTAATTATAAATGCTTGATAAAAAAATTTAGCTAAACTATATTGAGAATGAATATATACAATAAAATATTTAATTATAACTCTTATTGACATATAATAATCATAAAATGCTTTTAAAGTGAACTCACATATATTATCTAGACGAATTGTCTTAATAAGATGATAACCTTAATTTTATAATTTGAGCAAAAATTTTAGCAAAAATAATATTATGAATTAACAACAGACAAACATGTTTGTTTGGCTAAAAAGGGTCGTGGATGAATTTGATGATTTTTCTTCAAAAGCTAAAAGTTTTGTTTAGCTATATGTAAATAAGAAATTGATTTAGAATACTTTATGAATCAATGCCCTTATTATTATTACTGTATAAGTACATTCTAGGCATAAAAAATTTAATATTCTTTGAAAAGACTGCAATAAATCCTCAATAATAAGATAATCAATTTTTAATTTATCATTTGAATAATCAAAAGAAAAATCATTACTTCTAAGTAATTATGCAAGAATGTTTGATTTTTTTTCATAATATCTCTAAGATTTACGATATCAAAATGAATTTTATTATTAAATACCCATAATAGATAATTTCTTCAGCAAATATCAAAGATAATAAATTTAAACTTTGTAAAATTCGATATTGTAAAGACACTATAGTTAATAATAAAAACCATAAATTAGATAGGTATAAGCATATCCATCTAAATAAATTTACATTAACCATGAAAAAATTAACTACAAATATTTGAAAAGATAGAATCAAACAAATTCAAGTGAATTCTATGTTCACAAATAATTCACAGTAACAAAAACAAAATCATACAAAATAAGACATAAAAAAATAAAAATATTTATTTGGATACTAAAAAAAACCATATTATATATAGAAATCCATAAACACTAACCTCATCATATTATACATATATATATATATATCAATAATCACATCAATTTTATGTTTTGTCAATTATATACATATATATACCCAAATTCAATGTGTATACTATGCTATTATTATTATATAGCATTAAGTTTTTAAATTCATGTTAAAGGTAGGACTGTAAATGAGCTAAGCTACTTGAGCTCAGTTTGGGTCTCGGCTCGATAAACGCTCGTTCCAGCTCGAACTCGAACTGTTCATTTGTTAAATAAGTCAAACTAAAGCTAAGAGATACTCGGCTCGTTAGCTCATGAGCTGACTCATTTAAAAAACTCGTGAGTTAAGCTTGTAAGCTATCTTATTTATTATGTTAGATTAAATATATATATATATATATAATTTAGTTTATATATATTAAATTATGTATGTGAATGTATTAATTTTTTTACTAACTTAATTTATATAATTTATTAATATATATCATATGTGATAATTAAATTAAATAATATAAAATATAAAGTAATTTAGTAATTTATAATCAAATATAAAATTATGGTAATACACTATTTTATTTTTATTAATATATAATCATATTATTTATCTTTCATAAAAAATATAATAATTTTAGTAGATCTTCTATGAAAATGTAGAAAAAATTAATGAAAAATGAAAACTAAAATAACGTAGTTGAACTCGTTAAACTTATTTAAGTCAAGCTCAAGTTTAAGCTCGAGATACATGATATATGAGCTAGTTTAAAATAAGCTTGAACTCGACTATTTTATAATGAGCTGAGTTTGAGCTTTCCAAAGCTCAGCTCAGCTCGGCTTGATTACAGCCCTAATTAAAGGAAACCTATCAAATTTTAGTAGCCTTGTGATGATAAAGTATCATGGGTTTCCATAAATCCATGGTAAGTTATTTTTTTTCCACGGTAGGTTGATAAAAGCTATGAACAAATTGAATAAATAACTTATTCATCTAATAATCGAAACTCATTGTTAATAAATATAGATTTTCAATTTGCTATACAAATAATTTTATTCTAAAATCTAACCCACAAAAATATGAAATTCCATTCTTTATTCAGTACTTTGCAATGGATTCAATAAAAGCCATAAATTTTGTAAAAATTGAACCAAATAATTTATATATATAGCCGATTAAATTAAAATATATATTACAACCTTACAAAAAAAATCTCAATGATTTAATACGAGAGGGTCTAAAGTATATAAAAATCATCAACACATGCATAAAAGTATAAAAAAAATTAAAATATTTACCTCGACTTCGAGTGCCTAGAGTAAACAAATTGATTAGAGTTTCGTGCTAATAACATATTATAAATAAAAGAAGAAAAAAGATAAGTAGAAAAATAAAAATATGAAAAATTTATTTATCGTGAATTACCTCTCATACACAACTTATAATGTGTATATATAGTGGTGTAAGTAGACTTTAGATAAAAACAGAAGATTACAACTATCATGAAGTTAATCCTAATCTAAATATGATAAAGTTAATCATAATCTTGATAAGATAAAGTTAATCGAATTTAGTAGTCATCCGCATATTTCTTGATAAAATAACATATTTTTAGGTTTTCATTTGTAAAAATTAGGAATTTAAAAGTTAAGAAAATTAGATGATAAGAAAGGACTCCTTATTCATTAAATAATATTTATTGGCATTTATTAAAAGTAAATATTTTATTACCTATTCAATAATTACTAGAAAAAAATGAGTAATATATTTTTGAGACTTCATTTATAAAAATTGAGATTTAAAAGATAAAAAATTTAGAAAAACAAGAAATAAATGCTAATTCACAATAAATATCATTTATTGCATTTAATAAAAAAATTGAGTAACATTTTGGGATTTAACCAAATAAATACTCTTAGGCAAAGTTTTAATAAATTTTAAACCCCATCAATCTAATGCAGATTTTTTTGGATAATAATATCATGTACCTTAAAAAATATCTTTTCTTTTCTTTTCTTTTCTTTTCTTTTTTTCTCTTTCTCTTTCTATCGCACGCCTCATTCTTCCTCTTTCTATTTTTTTAAGCCTCTATTCCTCCGCCTCTATCTTATGTATTTTATCCATCAACAATATTTTTATCTCCTCTTTTCCTCTTCCTCTCTCTTATGCCCTTCACCCATTAAATTTATGTAGATTTTCATAGTTTTTTCCTCCTCTTTCTTTTTTATTTTAGCATTTCTTTATTGTGTTGACATCATTGTTTTCATTTCACTAAGGCTATTGAAGTTTAGATCCACTGAAATAGATATGTAATATATTTAGCTATACTTAATTTTTTAAAAAAGAAAGTTGATATGAACAAATCTAAGTAATGCGTGTATATTTTAGATATGAAAAATGACATTGTATTATATTTTAAGAGAAACTGGTTAATTTATTTTATCTTTAAATGATTTTGCAGCTTTTCTTTCTTATCTTTCTTTTTTATTCCTTTCATTCTTCATTTTAATTATCAAGTCTTAAAGAGTTAAATGGTGTATTAATAAAATATTTAAAAAAAATGACACCCTCCATCATATTTTTTTTAAATTTTTACTTTTTATCAGAGATATTTTAGTCATTTTATTATAAACTCATAATAAATCAATAATAAACTCATTATAAATAATGTAAAATTTACAAACTCATAATAAACCATTATAAATTCATTATAAACTCATTTTAAACTCATTATAAACTAACAAAAATATGATATTTTGGTAAATATTTTATAAATTCTGGTATTTTGATAAATAATTTGTAAACATGGTAAATTTGAATTTATTTTCATTTTTCCTTGTACTTTTGTCAAAAGTCTAAATATTTATTATAGATTGTTACATACTGTTATGGGTTTTATGAATTATTATGGACTATTATGGATTATTATTAGTTATTATAAGTTGTTATGGATTGTTATGAGTTGTTGATTGATTTGTGAATTGTTAGGGGTTATCCTAGTTTATTATTATAGATTATTTTTACATTCATATATACTATTACAGAGTATTATTGATTATTTTGTAGAGTATTATGGGTTGTTATAAATTATTATTGGTTGTTATAGACTGTTATCAGTTATTATGAATTGTTATTAGTTATTGATTTATTTGTAGACTGTTAAGAGTTACCATAGATAATCATTAAATTATTTTAGATTGTCATATATACAGTTACAAAATGTTATTAATTGCTTTGTGGAGTGTTATAGGATATTATGGATTGGTATGGCATGCTATAGATTGTTATGAGTTGTTGTGGGTTGATTTATTTGTGGAGTATTAATGATTGTCATGGGTAATTATTATGGATTATTTTATATTATCATATATGCTGTTAAAGAGTGTTATTGATTACTTTATGGTTGTTATAGGTTATTATATATTGTTATTGATTTTTATGGATTAGTATGGGCTATTATGAGTTGTTATGAGCATGTTATTGTGTGTGTATATATATATTATTTTTATATATTATTATGAATTGTTTTAGATTATCATATAGACTATTAGTGAGTTTATTGATTGTTTTGTGGAGTATTATGAGTTATTATGGATTGTTATGAGTTGTTATAGATTATTAATTTATTTATGAAGTATTAAAGGTTGTCATGAGTAATTATTAGGTTGTCATATATATTGTTAGAGATTGTTATTAATTATTTTATGAATAAGTTTTTGTGTTTATGTTTTTTATGTTAATATGATTTTGAAATATATAATGTACTCCTCTATTTTCCCATATTAAAAGGCAAAACTAATACAATTACATGATATGTAATAAATTAATGTTTGAACAAGTAGTGGTCAGTAACTAGAAAGCTTTCTTATGGCATAACAACTACACTCATTGAATTTGGATGGATGGTTATATTTTCTTTTTGGATAGTTGAATAGAGGTCCAGATAATCCAACCTTTAGGAAGGCCATTGGATACATGTGGAGAACAAATTTAAAATTGAACTTATGATTTGTATCATATGGGGAACAAAATTGAAATTGAACTTATGATTTGTATCATGTGGAGAACAAAATTGAAATTGAACTCATGATTTATATCATTATTAAAATTATTATGATTATTCTTTTCTAAGTAGTTGATTCTATTTAATATTGTCCTCTTATCCAATAAATTATTTGTTGTTGCATTTTTTTAATTTTTTTATAGTTTTATATTTTCGTTAAGAAATTAGGAAAGTTTAGACTTTTCTAATTGCTTCATATGATATTCAATATGTATATTATATATATACATAAGAGTAACATGAAATTATAGATTTTCAAGCAAAATAAGGTGAATGGTAAGAAATTGCATTAAACTTGCATTCTAAATAAAAAGGCTTAATACATAATTACACCCATGTACTTGTAAGAAAGAACCTATTAGCACCCTGTATTTTTTGTTCGTCCTATCACACGCCTCAACTAATTAAAAATAGTATTAATAAATGCTTGGAGCATCTATTGTCCTCTCATTATTTTGAGTGAATTACACGCACGTTGTAACTTATATTCTCCAGAAACTAGTAGCTCGCCTCATATAATTGCCTGAAACTTAATTTTCTCCCCTTTTCTCCAACCCATTAACTCTGTAATATATTAACTCAAGTTACTAAACCCAATTTTTCTATTGCAGGTGTAATCGAATCACGATAATCACTTAATTGGCCTCAGTTTATGAGCGATTGGAAATAAGTATACTGTGTAGAGAATTTTTTTGGTGTTTATTGTGGAAAAGGTTAGTGATTTCTATGAATTGCATGTTATTTGATGGTCATGAATTTGGGTTTTTAGGCATTTTGTAGGTTATTGGTATTTTGGTTATTAATTGAGGCAGTGAGGGGTTAATGTCTGTGCTAGGATTTATTATTTGTTGAAGGTGAAATCTAAATAATTTAGTTTAGGAATTATAATTGTTAGGAATAGTGGGTTGTGTTATACATGATTGACATACGAGTTCAAGTAATGTGGCATCATGAGGGTTGGTTTGTGCGTAGGAATAGAAAATACAGTTATGTGGGTGGAACGATTAGCATTGATGAAATAGATGTTGATAAAATGTCTATGTTTGAACTTGGTGATTATTTAAGGGTTATAATTATGATGTTGTGAGCTCTATGTACTGCAAAGCACCAATAGGTGAAGATTTCATAATGTTGAGTGATAAAGTCCTGTTAAAAATGGCTAAAGGTTGGCCCATGTGGTTTCTCAACCAGAAGTGTGCCCACCTAATATCAAGCTGGCATATAGGGTAAATGAGCCTAGTCAAACTGATTTTACTGTAGGTAGTGTGAGTGGTCTGAATGAGGTAGAGTCCACTTTAAATGCACCTCTTAGATTAATTGGGGCAAACAAGAAAGGTAGTGTGAGTGGTATGAATGAAGAAACATGACATGTTCAATATGCAAGAAAAAGGGACATAACAAGAAAGGTTGTCAAAGGGGAAATGAGGTAATTGTATAAATTGTAATATATGTTAATGTTTATTCTATGAAAATGGGATTCCTACTTATTACTTTAATTGCATTGCTTGCCTTCAAATCATGAAGTTGGAGCAAGTTCATCTCACCCACCTACTGATTCAAGTAGTCAAGCCCCAAATTTATCCCAACCTATACCTACACATACAGGAATAAATTCTTTTATACAAACAACGACCAATATGCAATCACAAAGAAGTACAAAAACTATTGGAAATGAAAATAATAGATTTGGTAATGTTTATTACACAAGGGTGAGCTTATTTGTATCGTATTGATTTTTTTGAATTAATGTATTGAGCTTATGTGTTGTTGTGTTGACAGGGCCTGATTTAAATGTTGTTGTTGCAGGGAGTCAAGATAAAGAAAGTAGAGGAAGTGAAAATAGCAAAGGGAGAGGAGAAGGAGGCAGAGGGAGAGGAGGAGGCAGAGGGAGAGGAGGAGGCAGAGGCATAGGAAGTGGCAGAGGGAGAGGAGGAGGCAGAGGCACAGAAAGTGGCAGAGGGAGAGAAGGAGACAATGGTGTTCAAATTGATCAAAAGAGGCAGAAGGATTTCAGTTATGGAGTTGGGATTAGAATGGATGGGCCTTCTAGACAAATACTTGAATGTGTAAGAATTTTATTTTGTTTGTAATATATTTAGTTTTAAATTAATTATGTTGAAATGATTAATTTGTCTAAAACTTTAAATATATTATGTAGAGTGGCAATACAGCTAGAGTGATTAAGGCACCAGTTGGGATCAAGAATACTGTTGAACGGAATGTTGATTTAGGATTTTAACCACATGGCTTGAAGTGGAAGGGGAAATCAGCTATAGCTTCAAGGGAATTGAGAGAGGAACAAACTAATACACAAAGATCTATAAGACAATGTGCAGAAATTGTGGGAGAAATGCAATAATCTACTACCCAAGACAGTAGAATCTGAAGGCTATTTTGTCTTCTTTTTTTTTTTTTTTTGTCTTTTTCAAACTGTTAAAGTAGTTGGTATTATGAACATGTGTTAATGTTAAGTTTTTTACAACATTTTGGAATTGCCTTATGTTAGTTAACTCTAGATTTAGGCAAGCAATTCATGTATGACAATGGTGATTTTTTGTTGGAATGGAGCAAATCTTTCGAATGTCACATTCAATTTTTACTCACTACAAAAAAATACGCTATCTGCAACGGACAGAATCCGTCGCAGATCCGTCGCAAATCAAGTGTTGCGACCGATCTGTGACGGATACGATCCGTTAATAAAAAAGGCGTCGCAATTTTCAAATTTGCGACAGGCCGTCGCAGATTGCGACGGATTTGCAACCACTCGGAGGTTGCAAATCTCGCGCTTAAATTTTCGCGGGTAAAGGGCAGCCGTCGCAGATTTCGTCACAGATTTTCGTTGCAGATTTCGTAGCAGATTGCCGTCACAGATTCCGTCGCAAATCCTCGTCGCAGTATCTGTCGCAGATTCCGTCATAGATTTCAAATATCCGTCGCAAATTCGTAGCAAATCCATAGTAATTTAATATTGATTTTTATTGGAACTATTTGTATTATCAATTAATTTTATGAGAACTTTATAAATACATTTGAAACATTTAAACACAATCTAAAAAGACACTAATTACATTGATAAAAATAATTCTTTTATTAATCTTCAATAAAATAAACTATTTTACAATTTAACTATACAAGTGTTAAGAACACTACTATAAATAATATATCTTGAAAATAACAATATAGATCTTCAATTATCATTTTCCATTGAATCATGACTTGCATCATCATTATTAACCTGCAAATAATATTAAAAAGAGTAAATGAAAAGAATAATATGATACACGTTAACAAAGTAATACTAACCGTGGTGTGTAGGCTTTTTCATTCAACTCGTGCAGCTATTAGGGTAATAAAATTCACAAATCAACAACTAAATACAATATCACTAAGAAGTGGGTAGTAATTTTGAGGTTATATTTCAAATAGTTCCTGCATTCCATTTCATGCCAAAAAAAAAAAAAAAAACAAAACTAACGTCCTCATTGCACATGTAAACATATGACATTAATAAGTAAACTTAATTGACACCACTCTAACCACTTAGAATTAGTTGACAAACTATGGCATTTTAATTCTCAAATATTCAAAGTGTAGGTTAGTCATCAAATAAGAGAGAACAATAAATATAATAGCCAAAAAATCAAGCATCTTTTTAACATGTAAAAAACAAGATCACTGCAATAAAAGAGAGAGAGAGAGAGAGAGAGAGAGATAACAGAAAGAAAATAATGATGAAGATCAATGTAATAAGTAGATAAAACAGAAGACCACACTAAGAAAAAAATTTTGAAGTTCACTGTGCGCAAAATAATTTGGTCCATTACATTAATTGCCGTCTCTGAAATCTCTTTTTTTTATTTTTCTGTCCTCCCTGTTTAATATTTCTAATAACATCAGATAAACAAATATAAGACACGTAATTGCAATTCTCAAAATTCTCCAACATTCACATGAATTCCAAAACCCAAACTGCTACAGAAACACTTGAAACATGAAATAACATCTTTTTTTCCAAGATTTTATCAAAACCACATCCAAAGCTAAAGAAGCAAAAGTCATTTGAGGTGTGGATTATGAGCAGTGGATTTTGCACTATTGGAGGTGTGCAGTATAAAATAATTAAAAAAATAATTACCGAGAGCAAGTGCAGCATTTCCTCCAGCAAGCTGCATTTGAGGTGTGGAAAAGTTAAGCATAAAAGTCATTTGTTTCAAAAAAATAAAGGAAAAAAGGAGTAAATTACACAAAAAAAAAAACGAAATGAAGAAATAAAAAATAAGTTAAGAAACCTGAGTTAGAGCCACTCCACTTGATAATGTAGTTGGCATGCAGCAAAAGAAAGCTAGTCCTGTGAAAAACATGGACTATGTTGGACAGTTTGCTCTAAAGCCATAAAGTAATTGATTGCTGTTTCACACAATGATAAGAAGCCCAATTTGACAAAAAAAAAAAACATAAAAATAAATACATGGAAAGACTCAATAATATAAAATATTTTTGAAATCCAACCACCAAATACTACCAGTACACTCCAACAGAAAAAAACGAAGGCAATAAAAGCAACAATGGAATTGCTAGAAGTTTTTAATTTTTATACATAATTCCAAACATATGCATGCATGAACACACAGACAAGAAAGCATAAGTACACGTACTTTCACACAATTACAGATGATGAAGTCATGTCCTTTTTTTTATTCGCATAGTAAATGAATTAGAAGAGAGGCTAAAGTCTGATTTTTTTTTTTGTCAGGAATCAAACAGATCATTGCTCCCCAACTTTCTTCCCTCTTACCTGTTACAAACTCTTGTGGCTGGAGCTGAATTTGCAAAATTAGCTTTGAGAAGTATGGTGTGAACAATAGAATTGACAACTGCATTTGAAAAAGATCATGTGTCAACAACCCATATTACCATCAATGCAAACATCAACATAACAAGACGAGTGATAGACCTAAAATACAAACAGTTAGAATGACGCCCTGAAGGCACAAATAATCGTTATAAATTTTTCTTAGACTGTTTCTTAGATGAAACCTTTACGGATAAGATATGCAAAAGAACAACTTAGAACATAACAATGATGATAAAGACATAACAATAAAGCTCATTGTGGCTCAAATTTACTTCCAGTCACAATAAGGTCTAACATCTTCAACCAGTCTGAGGTAATGAAAGCATGCTACATCAAGGCATGATTGATGCATAACAAGGCAAGAAATTAAAGCCATCTGAACTAATGAATGGCATTCAACATTAAAGCACCACCAGTATATAACAAGGCCAGAAACAATCATTGGCAAACCTTTTTCAACTGCATATTAGTTCATTAAGTAGGAAAGTGACATGAATACAGTAAATGCCCATAAGATTATAGTCATTATTAAATGAAAAAAAAAAATTTCTGCATTTTAATGAAGCTTATACAGAGTCAAATGCACCAAACATCAACAGAGAGTTTTTGTTGTCAACATGTAAATTTATTCCAAGCATGAAACTGATAGATCATGAATATCTTTTTTTATATTTAATTCTCCTTTCCTTTTGAACTCTTTAGCTTAATGGTAGTTAATGAGAGGGATTTTCATGCTTCTCCAATTCAACCATCTAGAAATTGTTCTACGGGTAATTAATATTTGCATCAATATTCCCCACTTTTTTATAATGGAACACAAGTAACAGAAATCAAATTATCCATATCTAATAATTTATACAGACTAAAAAAAAAAGCTTACAGTTATGGTCTAGATGCCAACAATTATTTGAGACATTATTGGTATTTACCAGTCTTACATTTGTGTCATTTCAGTAAATTAAATGCTAGACTAGTATTATACAACTTTCAGCGTCAGGGCATTTTTGCAACTTTAAATATGCAGTAATGAGTAGGCTAGACATCTTCAGGATTTACTTTTGAGCCTTTTATTGAGTCTTTAATTGTCTAGGAAAACATTTTTGTATGGGAATAGAGGTTTGGACTAGTTTTAGGATTCGAGTTTCTTAAAGGTTAATAATCAATTGGAGTATATAAATACCAAAGCTAGTAATACTTTATTACTCAGAATTTGAGTAATAATGCTATTGTTCACCAAGTAGTATTTGAAGTGCTTAGTTCTTTGTAAAACAGACCCTATAACATGCATTTCTTTTACTGTTTCCTAGTTAATTTGGTCGTGAATGTATTTTTTTTATGAAGAGGTTACAAATCTAGTTGCTATCTAAGTTTCCGCTTCTCCATCTTTTAGAAAAACAAATAAAAATGACCAAAGACACAGTCAGTAATTCTGCAGTACAAGAAGCAAAATAATAATAAAAAAAATCTCTCGAGTTTAAGATCCAAAATTTTGGAAAACATGAGAAGGGGAAAAAGAGCCCTTACTAAATTTATCCACCTCTTCCTCTTCTTGGACAATTTGTTTTTTTTTATTAGTTTCGAACAGCCTAGTCCATTCAGCCATAATAATTATTTTTGTATTCTATAGCTTCCACTTTTTCTTATTGAAGAAGAAAGCCTTAGTTAAATAGTTCTCCAATCTGTTCATCAAATCACAAAATAGAATAATAATATATGGTTCAATTACACTGCAAATCAATGCATCAACACAAGAAAGAAATAAATGACTTGGATTTTCTTACCTGAAATGAAAAATATCCCAACAGTACTGATTTTGATAGATACCATTTATCAGCAAGACAACCGAGACTAGGATTTGCAAGTCCTAATAGTACTCCATCAATAAGAGCTGCAAATAAAATCATATTAACAAACCAAACCCAAATTCCATATACACAAATCTTCAAATAAAAAAAAAATTACCCAGAGGAAGAAAATTCTTGTCCACAAAATTCGATAATGGCTTGGCCAAAGCCAACCCTTTTGGCGAACTTGAAAATTTAACAGCTCCACTTCCACTGCCATCAGAGCGATCGCAAGCTCTGATTCTGGTAGGAACTGAAATCGAACGGCTGAAATTGAAAGAGATAGAAGAACGAGTATAGAATTGGTTACAAATTGACCGGAGATTTGGGTACCGGTGTTGGTGAAACAACTCAAAAATAATTTACCTGATGGGGCCGCAGAGAGTTGAGAAGGTGATGCAAGTTCTTGAATATTAGAGAGATATCTTCCACTCTCCTAGCAAATTGTGATGGCCTCTCAACAAGAACATCAGCAAGACCAAAATATGCAGCTGCAATTCTCTATTAAGTGACCTCAACTCCTTCTTGAAATCTATAAAAAACAGCTATCTAGTGACCAAAAGTTTTTAGAAGAAAATAAAAAAAAAAACGCACTAATAACAAACTTACTAAAGTTTTGAAACTACAATATCTATAAAAAAAATAATAATAATGGCCCTCTAGATACAAAAAAAGAAACAAGGAAAAAAATATGGAAAAAGAAAATAAAACTCTGATTAGAACAATCACTTTTTAGTGAATGAGAATGAAACGCACTAAAATATGCAGCTCCAATTCTTTATAAAATGAGCTCAATTCTTGAAATTCACTAAAAAAATAATAATCTTAATCAAACTCCGGTAAAAAAATAAAATGAAAATTAGGGTAAAAACATACCGATATTAGGTCCCTTAGGATAGAGCGGACGCACTCCTTGTTCTTCCAAGCTTGGAAGAACATAGTCAGTCTACGAAGATAACAAGAAGAAAATGTAATAATAATATCAAAAAATAACCACAGAGAGAGAAAGAGATCTTACAGTGTAATTGGCACCAAAACAAACGTAGGTCCCTTCGATTGGAGGAGGAGGCTCAGGAGCCGATTTAGGGTTTTCTAAGTAATCTTTGTATAGTCTGTAATATGGTGGTGGTGGTGGGTATGTAGCCGTCGCCATTGCTAGTTCTCGCCTCCTTCACCAAGAAAAACGATATCGTTTGCCAGCAGTTTGGCAGAGGAGAAATTGGGAATTAACATTGCTGTAAATAAAAATTAACTCTAAATTACTTTTCTAGTTTAAATGAGGCGAGAATGATTTAAAATTTTCTTTTATTTTTTTAAAATAGAGTAGAATAGTAATTTTATATATTTAAATAATTATTTATTTCTATTTACTATCATTTTTTTATTTTAAAGAAAAATATTTTAAAATTAAAAAATAAATTAGAAAAATAAATTTTTTCCTCTCTATGTTTATTTCCTCTCAAAATTTCTTCAACTTGTTATTCTGTCGCAAATGCGTTGCAGATCCGTCACAAATTTGCGACGGAAATTATCCGTTGCAGATTTTCGTCGCAAATGCCGAATATTTTTGTAGTGAAATTTGCGATGGCAATAGACCGTAGCAGATTTCCATTGCAAATTGCTTTTTTTAGTGTTTTCTACAACCAATCTGCGACGGAAAAAATTTTCGCGAAAAAATATACGCGGGTCTCTCTCCCGCCAAGTATCCGCGCCAACTTTTGCGACGATTATTTGCGACGGAATGATTTTCGTCGCAGATTTACTACCGATTTACAACCGATTTGCGACCAATTTCTCAAAATTCCTCTAACTTGTCCTTCCGTAGCAAATCCGTCGCAGATCCATAGCAAATTTGCGACGGAAACAAGTCCGTCGCAGATATCCGTCGCAGATTTATTACGAATTTGCAACCGATTTGCGACGGCTTTCTCAAAATTCCTTCAACTTATTATTCTGTCGCAAATGCGTTGCAGATCCGTCGCACATTTGCGACGAAAATTTTCCGTTGCATATTTCCGTCGAAAATGTTGAATATTTTTATAGTGAAATTTTCGACGGCAATAGACGGTAGCAGATCTCCGTTGCAAATTGTTTTTTTAGTGTTTTCTCTCTCGCGCCAAGTTTTCGAGCCAACTTTTGCGACGATTATTTGCGACGGAATGATTTTCGTCGCAGATCTGCAACGGATTTACAACGGATTTGCGACCAATTTCTCAAAATTCCTCTGACTTGTCCTTCCGTTGCAAATCCGTCGCAGATCCGTAGCAAATTTGCGATGAAAACATGTCCGTTGCAGATTTTCGTCGCAAATGCCGATTATTTTTGTAGTGACTGATGCTAGATAACTTGAGATAAATTTTAATTTTCTCAATAACGTTCAGTTAACAACAAGGGCTACATTATCTGTTGTTGTTGCTGCTACATATTCTCATCAGCAACAACTGCTAAGAAAAGAACACAACAAAACAGAAATTATGCATTTTGCATTTTGCTTAACCAACACTCACAAACTAAACCACATAATAATCACATTGTGATTATACATTCCAATTTTCTCATCACCATTAAAATAAAACCACATTCATTCACATTACAGCAAAGTAAAGCCAACAAAAAATTCATCAAACACATTTAACTATACCAAATAAATATCAAACACATTTAACTGAATGAAAATTCTATTTCTTACAAAGGATTCAATTTGTTACTACAAGTGAGTTGAGTCAAAAGCCAGATCCCTAAACATTAACAAAAATATTTTCCTATTATCTGATAAATGGAAATTATACATTAGGAATCCATAATAAGCATTTCCTACATTTAATAAGAAAGGGAACAAGTGAATAAAAACATAAAAAAACACACTAACTGCCAAACACTTCATTCTTCTCTGTCTCTGTTACTCAAACCTTTTTACCCTTCTTAGCAAACCCAATATTACGGGCTTCAAATGCTTAGGTGTAGGAGGATCAAATCACAAAAGTATTCACAAGCACCTTTCTCTTATGACAAAAATAAATTGACAAAAAATAGATTTTATCCCAAATCACAAATTTTTACAAAATCAAATTGTCAAAACAAAATAATTTTAATTGTTACACTTACCCTATACTTCTTGCATCCAAAAAACCTACTGCCAGGATTTGTCAGCGTCTATGAAATCTTGAGAACACATTTCAAATCGTATTTGCAGCGAGAAAAATCAGAGCTCATTAAATTGTTATCCATTTGTAATTGATGAAGCAAAGAAGAATGAGCTAACAAAATTTTCAGAAAACAACTCCAATTATGATAGACTAGATGAACAAGTGAAGAAATTTTATCAAATTTAACTTAACTTTCTCTGTATAAATAAGGATTTTTTTTGTACCATTGAAGCAAACAAGAGAGAGAAGATGAATATAGACTGAAGGACTCTCTTTATAAAAGGTAAAAAAATACAATTAATGCACCTTCAATATGCACTTATTCTACACACCTTTAACAAATGCTTCAGGTGTTTATTAATACTATTTTTAACTAGTTGAGGTGTGTGATAGGACGCATGAAAAATATAGAGTGTTAATATGTTCTTTCTTATAAGTACATGTGTGTAATTATATATTAAGCCAGATGAAAATTATAGTTATGGAGCAATATTTGATGGATATGCAACTGAGTGGGGTTGCATATTCAGGTCAAACCCTTTATTTTTACTATTTTAGGAGATATTGTTTTTATTTTTTTTTATAATGCAAGATTATGTTTTTATTTTATCACTTTATTTTTTAGTTATTTTAATAGGATATATTGAAATTTGAGAATAATCATTGTATGTGTCAATGATGAAAAATTATGAAATTAGATATACAATAGTTAGAGGTTACAAAGATAAAAATGAAAATTACAAGGGTTGATGGTATTCTATCAAGGTAATTAGTTGGATCTTCCCTTTGAAGTAGGTCTAATTATGCATTACTGGACTTGCAAAATAGTAAAAAGGGTATCAAAGGTCAAACAACATATAACAATCCATAACAATTCGCGAAACAATCAATAAACTCAATAAATATATATATATATATGGCAACTTAAAACAATCCATAATAATATGCAAAAAAGTACAATGAAATGTCCATAACAACCCAAAATAGCCTACAGAAACTCAATAACAATCCATAATAACTCATAATAAACCATAATAACCCCATAAATCAATTAATAACATTTTCTAATAGTATACATGACAACCAAAACGATCAATAATAATCATCCATGACAACTCCTAACACTCTACAAATTAATCAACAGCCCATAATCCATAAAAACTATAATACACACAAAATAATCAATAACACTCTCTAACAACATATATGACAACCTAAAATAATATATAATAATTACTCATGACAATCATTAATATTTCATAAATAAATCAATAACCCTTAACAGGCCATAATATTCCATAAAATAATTAGTAATACTCCCCAACATTATATATAACAACAAAAAAATCTATAATAATTACCCATGATAATTTTTCACACTCAACAAATAATTCAATCGATAACAATTCATAATAACCCATAATAACTAATAACAATCTATAATAACTTATAACATTCTACAAAATAATCAATAACACTCTCTAATAGTATATATAACAATAATAAAATTCATAATCATAAACTATGATAACCCTTAATAATTTATAAATCAATCAACAACTCATAACAATTGATAATAACCAATAACAATCTATAACAACCCATAACAATCTATAAATAAACTTAAAATAACATATAACAACTCACAACAAATGTTTTACACACTACATTTATTAACATATTATTCAATTCTTCAAGGCTTCATAATTAAAAGGAAGAAAGAAAGCAATGAGAAAGGAAGATAAGAAGAAAAAGTTGCAAAATTGTTAAAAGGCAAAATAAATTAACCAATTTTTCTTAAAATATAATGTAATATAATTTTTCATGCCTAAAACATACATGCATTATTTAGATTTGTTCAGATCAACTTTCTTTTTACAATAAATAAATATAGCTAAATATATTACATATCAATTTTGGTGAATGCAAACTTAAATAGCTTGAGTGAAATAAAGATAATTAAGTTAGCATAATAAAAAAAAGCAAAAGAAAAGGTGAAAAAAGTGATGAAAATCTACAAAAGTAATAGGTAAAGGGCATGAGAGAGAGAAAGAGGAAAGGAGGAGGAAAAAATATTATTAATGGATAAAAGACATGAGAGAGAGGAGGAGGAAAAGAAGATGGAAAAGAGAGAGAGAGAGAGAGAGAGAGAGAGAGGCATAAGAGAGAAAGGGAAAGTGGAGAGAAAAAGAAAAGGTTTTTTTTTTTAACCAATGGCATTATTATCTAAAAAGGTCTATATAAGATTAATGTGGCCTAAAATTTATTAAAACTTTGCACAAGGATATTTATTTAGTCAAATTTCTAATATTTTTTTTTGTGGGCACATAAAATTGAGAATTGAACAAGTAAAAAAATTATAAAAATAAGAAATGATTAATGATATTGAAGTAAAAATACAAAGGACAAATGTTTCATTTAGACCTTGTACTATACTTTGAAGTTAAGATTGGACCTTAAATTTTTTTGGATCAAATTGAAAATTTTCTTTTAAATTTAGGTCAAATTGAAATTTTTTTCTTTTAAATTTAGGCCAAATTAAAATTTTTTTAACAAACTTTTAAATTGAACTAACAAGAGAGTTCAGCTAAATACTAAAATTTAATTTAGACTTCGATTAAATATCAGGGTTCAAATTAAACTTCATTAAAAAAAAAACTTTTTGATTATTAATAATTTGTAATATTAATAAACAACTTTTATTTAATAATTTACAATTTTAACAAATAATTTAAAATTTAACATTATTATAATATATTAATGTTATAAATTTTTAATTTTTAATATTAATAATTTATAATATTGATAAATAATTTTTTAATATTATTAATAATATAAAATAATATTTATAAATAAAAAATAAAAAATAAAAAATAAAAAATAAAAAATAAAAAATAAAAAAGAGCTTTTTTTTAAATTTTTTTCTTTTTGGTGCGGATATCACTCTAAACCTCATCATCATCATCACTGACTAGCAAGATCACTATAGTCGCCAGCTTAAAATTTTTATTGTTGCACTTAGTGATCAATCAGTAGCTACTAGGCCCTTCAATGTAGCTACCTATTGAAACTCAACCATATAACACACACTAATTTGACAGATAATGCTCGTTATTAAATTATATATTGCTACGTTATTGGTATGATATGATATTATGATTTTTTTTATATATTTTTAAATTTTAATTTTAATATTAATTTATAATATTAATAATATTTATGACAATTTTATGTATTATTTGTTTTTGTATTTTGTAATTTCTTTAATTGTTATATTTTATATTTTTAATATTAATTTATAATATTAATAGTATTATAAAATTATTTATTAATATGATAAATTATTAATATAAAAAAAATTATTGGCCCTTATATTAAAATAGTTTTTTAATATTATAAGATATAATATTAATAAATCATAATAATTTTTAAAAATATAAATTATAAATTATTTGTTAAAATTATAAATTATTATAAATTAAAATATTGAAAATTTGTTTATTAATATTATAAATTATTAATAATTTAAAAGTTATTTATTAAAAATGAAGTTCTAAATATTTAATCAAAGTTCACATTGGACTCTAATATTTAATTGAAGTCCAAAATGACTTAAAAGTTTACCGGTTTTGTAAAAAATTTTAATTTGACTTAAATTTGAAAGCAAAAGTTTTAATTTTGTTAAAGAAAAAAAAATAGAGATCCAGTTCTAACTTCATGCTATAATATAGAATTCGAATTGAACCATTATCCAAAATACAAATTATATATTCATAATCAAATCAAGATTGCTGTACTATGCACATTGATGAGTGCATATTATCAGAGTGCATATACAATCTGCTAAATAAATTCAGGCTTGACTCATCTTCCTTGTATATATATATATATATATCAAATCACAGAAAGAGTTGAAATGGTTTTTAACTAATTCCTGTAAAACTATGAAATCTTAAATTTAATTGAAAATCAAATATTCGAATAGAGTGCCAAACAACTATATTATTTACAAAAACCTAACATTAACACTAAATTTCTACCTTTTTTTCTTTAATTTGATAGTTGATTTTATCAATGGCAATCAAGATAAATTTCAAATGCTCTGTTCCCCACAAAAAGTAAAAAAAAAAATTAAAAAAAAAAGATCAATGCTTCATATTATCGCAAATCACTTGCTATATTCTTAGACTATTCAAGATCACAACAGTAGATTGATCAACGATTTTGGATATTTTTAATGGAATTTTGGTTGATAATAGATGTCAAAGACCCTAACTCATGGGCGGTATACTCTCTCTGGTGATTCAAGGTCTGACATGAGAATTTTGGGAAATTATAGAGGAAGAGAGATTACAGCCAAGAAGAATAGAGAAAGAGAAGAGTTAAGTTAGGGAAATAGGGAGTTAGAGATTAGAGAATAGAGAAAGAAATGTAATTATATTTTCATTCATTCAATGAAAAATATAGCAATTACAATATCAATAATATATCATGTGTATTCCCTCTAATTTGAACCAACATCTAAGCAGCTAACAAACTCAATCTTCATGCACTTATAATCACATCTACTACAAACCCCAAGTCTAATTACTAAGCTCTTTCTTATGTGTTGGAGCCTGACATTACCCCATCTTAAAAATCTTCCTTGTTCCCAAGGAAGATGTCTGAATTGAGACTTGAAGACCTCTTGAACTTAGTGCTTCTTTGTAATGATGACTTGTTGGTCCAAAAGGAGTAGAGATTCAATTTAAAATTTTCATTTTGATGGAACTTCGACAATTCAACAACCAATTGTCCCTCCTTTTCTATAGCAAGTGTCAAATTTTCTTTCAAGAGAGTGTAAAAACTTTCTCCTTCTAATTGTCAATTTTCAAACACCTTCAACGCAACAATTTTTCCTAAGTTGATTTTCAATTTGTTTCTTTGTTTTCTCCGCCTTTCAAATTTATTCTCCTTAATATTCGCAAGAATACATGATTCAAATGACAAAACCTATCCACTGTAATTTTTTAATTCTACCTCAATTCTATTTATAAAAACCACATCAGAAATTTTTTTTATTAAACATAGAAAAATTGGTGCATAATTCATGAAAAAGAGATGCCATTTTGTTGCATGGCTTGAGGTATTCAATATTGTCTTTTCCAAATTCTTTTGGTTTATCTATGTTGGTTGCCATTGGAGTTTTTCTCTTTTGGAATTCATTAATCTTTGCTCCTCTTTGCTCTATAAAATGTGGAATTAGATTTTCAAAAGCTTCTTTGGTATCTGTAAACTCTTTATTCTCTCTTTCATCTTTATTTTTATCATCAACTAGAGAACTATGTAAATTCAATATTTGTTCCTTAATAAAATTTTCTTCTATGTAGTAATCTTGTATTAAATTCTTCTTCTAGCTTGCATTGGATGCAACTAAGTGTTGTGGTATTAAAATCGCAACAACAAATAATTTTCTGAAGCTAAAATACAAGATCCGCGTCGGATACCATTTGAGTTTTCATTTGATTACTCACCATGTTTAGCTTTTTTTTTTTAAATATAATAGAAATTATTAATTTTTATAATAATAATAATAATAACGACGACGACGACAAGGAGGATGGAAATCAACTATATTATGAATCAATATAGGACTATTTCTAAATAAGGAAATTGTCTACCTCGTCAATTTAGGGACTATATGTGTAACTTTTATATGATAAATCCTTGTCAACTATATGTGTAACTTTTATATGATATATCCTTGTAGGAATACGACAATTTCCTTATTCCTATGTGGATGTATATGCAACCAATTAACAATAAACTGCTTCATGAGTAATAATAGAAAAAATAATTAAATTTATTTAGTTTTTATTGATTGGATATATATACAACTGGTTTAAGATAGAATTTACCATAAAAAAGAACATCGTTTGAATTTGTCCTGCAACACGTATTACTTGCATTACCAAATCTAAAACCATATAAACAAAATATTATTCTATTTTCTCTCTCATTTTATAATAATTTGTCACTTTATTTTCGTCAATTTGGAAGGCAATTGAGCTGTGTATAACTCTCTTAGAAGAATGGCTAATAGCCATGTATATATATATATATACATGTTTTATACAGTAATGAATCCTCTTTGATTAAGCATTACCTTATCAAGGAACTGTGATGATAAATTGTTCCATATAAAAATTAGGCAAAATATATTAAGTGGCCCTTTAACTTTAGTGGTTTTTTCTATGAAACCCTTATACTTTAACTTTGATCTATTAAGCTCTTGTACTAATTTATTTTATTATTAATTAATCCTTTTGCAATATTTTTTTTTTGCAGCAAAATTGACTTAATAATGTTAAATTTATTAATATTTTATTAGTTAATGAAATTTTATTTATAGTAGAAATTTAGAAATAAAAAATTAACACTAAAATAAACTTTTAACTCTTAATAAATAAATTTAGAAATAAAAAAATAATTTTTTATGTATTTGTTGAAAGTTTTTAATTTTGAAGAATATAAATGTCTAAAAATAATTGTTTAAGAAAAACATGGTTTACTGTAAATTAACATAAAACAAATAAATATTTTTGTCATATTTTTCCAAAATTTATTGATAGAACAGAGATTTGTCATTATAAAAACAAAGATAAAGTGATTTGATTGCATGCATAAAAATCAACTTGTTCACTTATTCATCTAGTCAATCTATAAAAGTACATGTATGCATGTACTTATTGTTTATATCCTACTAATTTCCTTTAGTTATTATAAAAATTAATTTATACATGAATTTAAGTTTTTTTCTTTTTAAGGCTTTATTCTCCAGTTTTTTTTATTTTATCGATTAACGGTTATTAAATCATATGTGTTTTGGAGTGCAATATTACATCTTTCCACTCTTTTAAAAATTCATTATCAAATTTTACAATCTCTATTATTATATAAGTTTTCATCGCGCTTTCATGCACTATTCTTTTTAATTTATTTATTTTAGATTTAAATTTTTTATTTTTGAATTTCTACAATTAATAAATTTTAATTAAATAATAAAATATTAATATATTTAATGGTGTTAAATCAATTTAGTTGTCAAAAAAATCTATATTAAAAATGCTAATTGAGAATGAAATAAATAAGTATAAGGGCTTAATAAGTCAAAATTAAAATATAAAAGTTTAATAGAAAAACTACTAAAGTACATGGGTCATTTAATATGTTTTGCCTATAAATTATGATAAAGAGCAAGGATCTGAATAACTACTAAAATAGTATGATACTATCTCACATGGTATAGGCACATATAAGGCATCAAGCATTAACATAATATTTCGATCAAATTAATAATAACATATTGTCATATAGAAAAATCAAATCATACTCCCTTTGTTTGAAAATAAACAAAACTAAGAAGTAATTTGTTGAAATACATTTCAATTAGAACATTAGAGAAATGAATACATATTGATATTATTATCAAATTATTGAAGAAACAATTATATTTTTGCATAAATTCAAAGTACATGTTACCTTGTATATTAAATAAAATTAAAATAAGCAACACTCGGAGATTTAACTTCTTATACACTTTCAAATAGTTGACTACATAGATTTTTATCTTAATTTCTAAGGGTTATTACATTAGCTAATAAAT
This sequence comes from Garcia nutans, assembly GCA_947685225.1. Taxonomy (NCBI): domain Eukaryota; kingdom Viridiplantae; phylum Streptophyta; class Magnoliopsida; order Malpighiales; family Euphorbiaceae; genus Garcia; species Garcia nutans. The sequence continues at coordinate 29,136,800 of CANTUV010000044.1, forward strand.
CTTTCTTTTCACCGCACGAAAAGGAATTTATGACAACATAATTTTACTAACACTTTGTATAAACATTGATAGAGTTATATAAGTTCCAATAATTTATTATGTTAATATAAAATATTAGAAAAATTACCTATATTTCCCGAATAATGTCAGCAAGATAATAAAAAATTTATATATTTCCTTATGTTATTTATTTAGCACATGTATTATTTAAATAAATTATTAATGTTTTTTTTGATATTTTATTTACTTGCATACTTTTTAAATATATAGTTATATTTTATATTAATTCCAACATAATTTTTTGAATCGTCATTGAAGGGACGACACATTATTTAAAGATACTTTTCATAATATAATTTTTTGTGTGAATAATTTATTTAATGATGCTTTTTTGCATCGCTAAATATTAATTTTTACATTGGCGTACATCCTTTTTAGTTTTGTGTTCCTCTTTTTTATCATATTTTCAATGAAGAAGAAGAAAATATTAGGTAAAACTTAGAATTTGTAAGCTTACAAATTTACAATCTTCATTCAGGGCCAGGAGTTCAATATGCACCCATAATTCGCTCTATTCTATAACTAATTAATTAGTTTTATCAAAATGCCAATTAATCTTCCTCCAATATCTCAAAACTTATTGACTAATCCAAATTCTCTCTCTCTCTCTCTCTATATATATATATATTATTTTTTAACTAATTCAGTTTATTAGTTTCATTAAAATATTTATAAGGTATAGGCAAATATATATAATTGATGGTAGTCTAAATACAACATAAATATACAATGAGTAGTTGAAATAAAAACTTTATGATTTTGTTGTTCATTCGAAATAGCTTTTAATAATTTTGTTTTAAGTATGATGATAAAGTCATGCAAATGTTGCAAAAGAAAACGGTAGTACATAATAACGCTGTGATTTAAAGGAGCGCAAATTCATGTGATTAAAATACTTTCTAATTACTTTAAAATAATTAAAAATTAGTAATGTAAATTATAATCATATTTTTAAGGGAAAAAAGACATTTCAAGTGAACATTTTAGCTACAAACTTTATTAAGCCAGCTATACAAATAACAGAATAATAATTGTTAAATAAAAAGTGAATTATATACATATGCATGTATTATTGAATCACTACTTGGTTTTAGAGGCTAGTTTTCAGATCCCATCATATACAATGATTCTGTTTTGCTCTTGTTTTCATAACTTAGAATTTGAAAATAAAATCATTGTTTGTTTTTACCTTCTTTATCAAATTAGTTGGTGTTTAGAATCATGTATGATATTTGTTTCAATATTTATAAATTAGTTATTGCATGAAATAAATAACTTTGTGATTTTACATCTTAAACAGAATTTTTTTTCGAAAGTTTTTAAAAAATTCTTTAATCTTAACTTGAAAATCAAGTTCAAAAGTACGAACAAGAGTCTTATTCACTTATATATTATTGCCAAATAATATATCAAATAAAAGTTCATATCTCTCAATCATGTACTGTGAAACCAATCTTGGAATGTGCTTAAATGGCCTTTGTTGATTCAAGTTGTTGATTTTCTAGATGAATAACGACCAACAACAGCAACAAAATGAGAAGTATAGACTGACGATTCTATAATTATTTGATTTTGAAGCAAATTGGCGAATTCCAGAATGTATGAAACTTTACTCTTCAGCGGCTGTGGAACTGTAATAAATGTCTTAGCTGCTGCTAGAAAATGAGAATAGTTGTTATAGTAGTGTCGCACATGAGATGTCGGGGAGCCGGCGGGACGTTATATGTTTAATTGATTTTTATTGACTTATGTTTAATTATTATTATTTTATATGTGTATTACTAATTAATTATAAAATTTGATTGGACATCTAGTTCTGGTCTGCATTCTTAGTCTGAAGGATTGATTACGTGTAAAGAAGAAAAAATACCCTACAACATTTAAAAATTGGTATTACAATTATTGTGATATTTATTATCTATTTTTTTTATTTATAAGAGAAATTATATTTATTGTCTGAATATAAACTCTAATTATATATTTTTTATCTTTTATCTTTTGGCTACTGTATTCAATGCTCGAAATAAATATTTTTATTAAATTTTATAATTTTATTTTATTATTTTTAATGATTTTATTATGTTTGGGGTCATATATTTCATTTATTAGTTAATAATTTAATTATTGTATTCACTATTGAATATAAAAATTTTATGGCTTAATATTTATTAAATTTATGATTATTATTTTTTTAATTATATTCACTCACTGAATATAACTGTTCAAATTATATATTTTTATTAAATATATTTTTATATTTTATATTTTTATATTTTGTTAATATATTTTTTAAAATATATATTTTTTTATTTAAAGTGAACTTAAATTTAAATTTTAATTTTGATTTACTATGTATCTGCTCGACGGAATCAAAGTTTCTGTAGTTCGATTTATCATTATTTATTAATATTGGTGTTGTTATTGTTGTTATTATTATTAGGTCCACTTTTTAAACATAATTTTTTTATTAGATTTATTTTTTTTATAGTTCATATTATTTAATTCTTAAATTATTTTTAATTTTATATTTTATTTTATATGTGTTGTTATTTTTTATAATCATGTCTAATTTGTGAATATAATTATTTAATTATATTATACGCATATTATATCTTTTTAAATAAAAATTTTAAATTTATGTATTGATTATTATATTTATTGTCTAAATATAATATTTTTTTATTATTTTTATATTAATCTTAACTAATTAAATATTTTTACTATTAAAAAAATAAAATTAAAAATATTAAAATTAATGGGCTTACAAATAAAAATCTTACATTATTTTAAAAAAAATCATTACCACCAATTTTTAATTATATTATTTTATTCTTCATTGATCTCATTATTTCTTCAAAGTGAATGAATAAATTGAATATAAAAAAAAATTATTGATGTGTAACATCACATTACACTGCAACAAAAGTCAAATTATTAAACTCCAAATCTAATATGGGCCCATTTATGGAACAAGCAATAATAAAAAGAATATATATAAAAAAGAAAATAACTTTACATTATTATACTTATGCGGTACTGCTCATAATAAAAGAGAATGGAAAAACATTAATATATATATACACACACACATATGTGTCATCTAAACCACACAGTTTTGAAGAGTGAGACTAAACCAAACCCTAATTATGTATATCCACTTTTATTATTCATTCTTATCTCTTCACCTAGCGGCCCCTCATTTTCATTTCCTTTCTTACTCTTTCTTTGTATTTTTATTTCTTCTCTAATTTTCCTTAAACAAAAGAAGTTTTTATGTAAATATTTTTTTTAGTGTTTAGTTCAGATTTTCTAACAAAGTTAAATATTTGTAATGATTTTTTTTTGTTAAACCTTCATCATATATATATGGGTGTTTTTTTTATTATCCTTCATTTTTTAGTTTGGTTTTTGGTTTATTCATACTTTTTTTTTTTGTAGAAAGGAACTGCAACATGAAATTTATGTCTAACTTAGTGTCATTTTACCTCATCGTCTCTGTTTGACATAAATTTTATATTCAATGATATATTTTTTAAATTTTCACTTCTACCATGTCTCTACCCAAATATTAACTCATTTATGTGTTTTTTTTTTCATTTGTTTGATTCTACTCAAAATAGTAACAATGGGTATTAGAGCCATACCATCCTAAGAGACTTGCAAAGTTTGTATATAACCATAAACACAAAAAACCAAGCCCATAACAAATACTAAACACAATTTTCAGTTACAACAATGCATAAATCAATAGTTACAACAATACATAAATCAATCTCACTGATGGACAATTAAATTAGTGTACATCAATGGCACCCCCAAAGTTTGATGGAGAAAATTTATCAGATTTGGACAATTCAAATGATTCTCCATTTTAAAGCATTGCACCTTTGAGAGACAATAGAAGAAGACTATGAAATTCTTCCATTAGGAGATAATCCAACAGTGGTTTAAATCAAACCTTCAATTCTCACCAAAAATTATGCAAAAAGAATATGTTGTTGATATATGAGAGAATCTCAAAGAGAAATACCAGAGAAAAGAGAGGATGAAGAATATGAAAGTAATAAAGAACCAGAAACATTTAAGACATATACAAGCTACAAAACATAGCGGCAACGTGACTACTTGGTGAGGAATTTTCTTATGAAAGAATAATTTAGAAAATCTTTAGTTGCATTGCTTGAATGATATGAAACCATCGTTTCCTTTTTAGAAAAATCTTAAGATCTGTTAAATATTACTTTGGCAAAACTTTTTACATGCATTGCATACATTTGAACAAAGTAAAATTATGAGAGAAGAAGGTTCTGTTGAAGGTTCTTCTATTTGCAAAAGCCACATTTTCTACAGCAAAATGAGCAAACTGACAAAAGGAGATCAGTTGTTGATTGCCAATGTTCTCAGCATAAGCTAAAAGGGATTCACTAAGTTTTTGGTATCCTTAATTTCCTGGCAACTGGATTGGAGAAATTCTGGTCCTGATTTTCAGAGAAGATGAATTTCACAACTATGATGCAGCAACTATGGTATCAACTATCAAAAGCACGACTTTCACTAATTTCTGTGGGCAGACATAAAATGATTTAACAAATTAAAAAGATGAGATGAGATAGTCAAAAATAAACAATGATTTCAGAAACACACGTCAAAGTTCATATTATATAGCTTCACCATGCATACAAGTTAACAAACATGAAGAAATAAATTACTAATTGATGAATGGAGAACTTGAAAAGCAGCCTAGAGAGGCAACTTGACAAATTCTGAGACAAACGTTCCAAAATCCTCTCTATTCTTCTTCTAAAACGAGCTTCCAAGCAGGAAGGGAATGAAGGGGTGTACCCTTCCACCCAACATTAAGCTTTTCCCATTTTTATCTAGTGTGCAATAATTCCCACAAGAAAATTTCTCAACTATCAGTTCTGCTTTGAACAAAGATGATGAACTCAGATCAATCTCCTCCATGCCAAATCGAGCAAAGAATGCTCTCCAAACATCAAGTATTCCTAATTCCTTTACCAAAGTACATTGATTCCATAATCATCCTATTTTCATCATCCCTTTCCATAAATGCATCAAGGCTATCAAAATATGCACCATAGAAAAAAAGTGCTTCAATAAAACGATTCACAAAAGTCGGGGAGTTATGATTTGCTTCAATTTCAGCAACCACCATTACACAAGGATCTATATTTCTGATCATTCTCATTACAGAATCCATCCTATTTGGCAATGCAATGAAGCTTCTAGGTAGATATCCAGAGTAGACAGCTATTGTTTCCTCATCTGCCAGCTCTAGCAGATCTTCTTTAAGATCCAATAAATCTGATACCACAACTACATTAAAAGAAATGGGTAAGTTCATGGTTTCTGCAAAACTTTTTAATCTCTCGCCTGTATTCTTGATCAAGTTTTCTGAAGCAGTGGCAATGGCAGTTATCTTGAGAAGCTGAAGAGGGCATTCGCATCGATAAACTAATTTGCATCAAAACTGTCCATTGCATTCCATTTCTGACTGCAAGATCAATGATGTGAATGCTCTTTGCATAAGCAACATTTTCTACAACAATCTGACAAAAGGGAGTTGCTTGATGTCTTGCTATGACTGTTGGGTTCGGAGTCATCATTGCATTATCAATATCAAATGACTGCTTCTTTCCCAACCCTTTTGATGTGATCTTTCCTGTTTCTATATCAATTCTCTCTCGAAGACCTTCAGCAAAATAGTAAACTACTCTTTCAACTGGATTTCCAGTATTGGAAGAAAAGGAATCACAATGTTTGAGCAATCTTCCAGCATGATCAAATTGTTGATTACCAATGTTCTCGGCAGAAGCTAAAAGGGATTCAACAAGTTCCACCTTTTTGGCATCCTCATCTTAAAGACCAGAAAAAGAATGATCAAAAGGATTATTGCTATATGTTAAGGCAACATCAACAGCCTGGCAAGATGATTTGATAAATTTTGATCCAGATATTCGCATGATCTCTTCTGTTGACAATTCCTGACATACTTCCTTGACGGATCGGATAAAATTGCTTGGCTCAATTATTCTCCCACTTCTAAATTATTTGAACCCATTACTGTAACTCTTTAGCAATCGCTGTGATTCTAAAGAAAATGAACCTGTATTTTCCTTCTTGGATTCAACTTCTGGAATTTCATTGTGGATTTCACCAATTGTGTTTTCTTCAAGACATGGCTGAAATGTAGTAGATAGGATATGAAATCTTGAATCATCATACTGCACATAATCTAAGAATGATTGTTGCTGCTGTTCTTGTTCATTGGAACTTGGTGATTCTTGATTCCATATGTTATCCTGGCAGAGTCCATAATCATATCAAAGCAATGATTTGCCCACAAAGTCTCCCCATTCTTCAACTCCATAAAAGGGAACCTTTGTCACCATGTTCCCTGCATCAACAGTCCCCAAACTTAAATGTGTCAAACTGAACATGTCTTGAAATGCAAAATAATTCAACTCATCAAAAGAGGACATCAAATTTGCCTCCTCAAATGGGAAAATAGCTCACAGTTTGGTTTTCCAAGTGTTGTAAGTGCATTGTACTGATTTTTTATAACTCGAACAAATTTCCTTGATCTAGCCAGGTAGCAAGGTTTCTACTTAGCTAGTTAAATTCCTTCTCAGCTATCAAGGCCACTCAAAAGTTTTTTTTTTCGAGGACAAAATTTGACAAGAATTATAAGATTCAACCTGATGTCGATAGGTAGAAAAAGTAAAGTCAGCCTACAACACGTGCAAAAATTTGATAACATCAATGACATTAATTTATAATCTTCTACAAACAACAAATTACTATGCATATACCATAAGCTTTGAATAAAAAAACACAAGGCTTTGGAATCCAAACAATGCATTTCAATGCCAAAACTAGACAATTTCCTCAAAAGTTCAGCTAAGAATTTAAAGAAAACAAAAAATGAAGTCCAATTGAGTAAGAATGGAAAGAATATCCTACAATTTATAATTGAATAGATATTAATTAATGAAAAAGAATTATGAAAACCAAGAACTTTTGCATTTAGTATTAAAAATATTATATTACAATTGCATAAAAGATTCACTAAATAAAAGCTTGCAATTAAAGTAGAAGACGAATTTATTTTTGCAAGTTGATTGACCTTCGTCTGTGTTCATATATGCACGATTGTTAATATTTAATCTCTGTTCATTACTATAATGGACAGATAAATTTTTTTAAGACAATCAGCGGCACATGATAAACCATTGCAAGATCTCAAACTTGCTATCACATGATAATTGATAAATGATAAACCATGCAGTATTAAAAGATGCAAAAAGATTTTTATTTTTTCTTTTGTCCTTTCTATTTTCCCATATTGACCAATTATTGTAATCATCAAACACTTCGTCTCACATTCTTTCTTATATTCCTATCAAGCCATTTTTCACACAGTTAAAGCAATAGCAATGCTAATTTTTCCAGCAACTTCGATAAAATCAAAGATTCACAAATTTATGATTCCTTTTTGGATTGAAGTTGCCCTTAGTATTATATTTTCCTCCTCGTACGCAGGGGCGAAGCCAGGCTTTGAAATAAAGGGGGGCGAATTTTTTTTTATAAATTTTAGCTTCCTCGTAATTATTTATCTCTCATTTTATTTTAATAGTATTTTATAAATTTATTAATTTATTAATAATATATTTTTATTATTAAAAAATTAATTAATAAAAAAATATTAATATATATGTACAGAATTTTAAATTTATAAAATTTTTCATAATAAAAATAAAATAAAGAAAAAAAATTAAATAATAAATATAATTTCTTAAAAAATAATTAAAATAGATGAGTTCTTTAATTTATTAAATGTGTTCAAATTAATTTAGTTGAAAAATTTATAAATGTGTTCAAATTAATTTAGTTGAAAAATTTATCCTTTTCTTTATTTTATTTTTGTATTTGTATATTATTAATATTTTGTCAATTTTTTAAATGAGAACTATTGTTATAGAATAAATAATTTATTATATTTTTTTTACTTCTTGTAAAAATTAAAAAAAAAAGAGGGGGGCAATTTAAATTTTTTTAAATAAATTAATAAATAATTTTAAAAATTTTAAAAAATATTATATATATATATAAATTTTCAAAAAGGAAGGGGGGCAGCTGCCCCCCTTCCCCTAAACGTCCCTTCGCCCCTGCTCGTACGTGTAAAGATGAATATTCTTTTTGTAACCATGCAAAAATTAAGAGGGTGTGAGAGAATCTAATTACTCACAAGGGTTGTAATGATGCTTAAATAGAGGAGTCATGCATCACTAATTGCCTAATTTCCTCAAGTTAACATCATACCATGTGCAAATTATATATCTCATACAAATATGAGTTACTGTATATTGTTCAAGACACAAAAGGGGAAATCAAAGAATTACAACTATGCTAAGCTTAATAACACGGGCTTAGAACCAAGCAGATTATCAAAATGGCTGAAATGTTATGTAGATTTGACAAGAAATGGGTGTTAGAGAAAATCATTATTCTAAGAGTTGATAATGTTTAAATAAAGGAGTCTTTTGCCATTACCTACCTAATTTTCTCATGTTATGTCATACCATATATAAATTATGTTTCCCATTATAAATATGCAATATTCTATGATAAATGAAACTACAAAAATATGCATGCATCATGTGAAACCTAATAATGAGGGTTATAATCGAGCAGGACATTAAAATGCCCAAAATGTTAGTATCTTTGATAAGGAATGGGTGTTTGACTAAAAGATACATGACTACTACAATATAGAATGGAGCAAGTGTACTAAAATCATAAGAGAACAAAAGAAAGGTCAGATCACATATCTAGCTTCTTACAATTTTTATGCTTTCAAGATAAAAAAGCAGGTATGGTAATGTAATTTGCACTTATCTGATCAGCCTGTTTCAAACCCTCCATTATTTGAAGCCAGTGAAGCAGACAGGACCACCTTCTTCCCCACCTAAGCCACTGAACTTAGTACAAAAGGATATCTTGGATAATTTCGGATAAGCTCAATAACCCAAATAACAATGGTTTAACTCATTTCAGAATGTGCCTGTGGAAGCATTTATACGTCACAATCAACATTCCAAATAAACCAGAAATCGTGGGTAAGATAAGGAAATTGATATATGCTAGTTCTTTGAATAGAAATAATGACTGTTTTTGGTGCGAAAGAAACCAAAAGTTAAAAGGGGCATTCATACAAACACATAGAATGCAGTGGAGAGACTTCCATTGAATTGGCTTAACAACTGAACAACTATATATTCTACTGCCTTTTCATATTAAGTACGAGCTTTCTAGCAAATAAGAAATTGATTTGAGAAAGATTTGAATATCACTATCACAAGTACGATCAATCAATGAAGAATGACATAAACTTCATGATATCTTTTTCTCAATTTGGAGTTAAAACAAGGAAGTAAACTCACTTTCCTACCTCCTCTTTTATCCAATTCCAAGTAATAGAGAAGAAAAATCATAGCATTTTAAAAAATTTCTTCTTTTCTTATTTATTCTCTTTTCTTTTTGTTTCTTTTTATTTTTTATTATCCAATCTCAATATAGAATATGAGAGAAGGAAAATAAAAAAGATAAACTAAAATAATTCTTTTCTTCTTGTTTTTTAATTGTTTTTCATTGGTTTTGGAAAATTTGAAAATAGCAGTATGCATTATTCGTTTTTAATAGAAAAATGAAACCAAATTTGATGAAATTTGATTATTTGAATAATAAGTATTTTGGTTTTGATTCTGTTTAATTTTTAATTTTTGATTCAGTTATTTCAATATATTAGCTACTGAACTAACTGGAATAATTAAGTTTTGTTTACTAATATTATTAAATATAACTTTTAGTAATAAAATAATATTCATTATGATTAATATTTAATATTTTTAATATATTTCTTTTATTTTTATTCTTATATTAATAATATATAAATTAATAATATGTAAATTAAAAATTAATATTATTTGGTTAATTCAGTTATGATTGATAATAGAACCGAAAATATTTAGTTTGACTCAATTTAATTATATTTTATTAATTTTGATTCAGTTATTATTATTTTATAAGTACTAAAAATTTTGGTTAATTTAAATTTCAGTTTCATTCGGTTCAATTAATCAAATACATACTTCTATTTGAAAAAATAGGTAAAGAAAAATTTAGATGAAAAATAACTCATAAGTCTCATAAATTATTTATCTCTATTTAGAAGAAAATTGTAACAATTATCACTTAAAGGCACATGACCAACACTAAAACAAAAAAAAAATATGCATGGTTTTCAAAATTTCTAATTAGCCTGATAACTCACAACCCAATGAAATTGCACCATAACAGTAATCATTATCACAAAATCAGGGCTATAAATCCACATGTCGAAAATAAATGGCACATGACATCACAATATAACTACTTAGGCAACTATTACAAATCGCATCCCCATCATCAAACACTACCCAGCAGACACCTCTCTCGTTGAGAAATGAAATGCGAAATAACTCGATAATATATTTCTTATCAATTTCATCATGCACATTAAAGAAAAATAGTAAATAATAGTAAGCATTCAACAGTTATATAATAATTAATATAATATACCATTCTAAAACAATAATGCTTGTGCAATATAAAGTAAACAAACAATCATATAAACCAAACAAAGATAGGAATCTGTCAATAGGAATCACATTGAATCTAAACTGAGGAGTTATTTTATCTATTTGGCTCTCTTAGTCCATATATTTTTTGTAGAATATAATATATAGGGTCCATCATTATATGTGTAAACAAGTAGTACTATCTGATTGACAAGCAATGTTGAATATGAGAAAGCTCTACTATCATGTTTGTTCTAAGATCATCATCACATTATATAACTTTCAGAGTTCAATTTATATCATATATGGTCATATGTCATCCTAATCGTAATCGACAAACTCAAGTAATATGCAATATTTACAATAATTGAAACTTATACACCAATACATATCATGCTCTTCTAGTCTATTAATGAAAATGATAATTATATACTTAATATATAAACAATCAATACATGCATGCAAAATATAAATATAAAATGACTAATGGAGATAAAATATTATATTGAATTATATAACTCACTGATTGACAAAATTTAACTGGCTTTCCTTAAAACATCGATTATTAGATGATTTAAAAAGACACCTGAAATTTCAGTATTAGACAAACAAGAAATATTAGAATAGAGACCAATAATTTTAAAGATTCTGTCAAAATTTCAGCAGAATTCTTCCTATAATCAAGACAGTTTTCCCTTGAAAACAAGAAAATAAACATTGTTAAGTAGCACATAAGACTCCCAATAATCCATAATAAATCAATTGCTTCATTTGGACCTCTAATCCAAACTCAGCAAACAAACAAAATATCGCGAGTCCAAATAATCGTTGAATATTAGAATATCACAATTTTATTAGTTTTCAATAATCATTTATAATAACATTAACAATTGACAGTGTGTGTTCGGGTGCGACTGTCTTAACCTACTGGGCCTAGTGGATCTAGCTTGTGCGTTGACAAGTGTGGGAGACTGGGGTTTCGACCATCCTCATTCCATATTTGTAAGTTGTGTGTGTGTGTTGAGATATATAGATTAGTATGTCTCTATAAAATTGCCATATTTTATAGAAATATATGTCTTATCTATGTCCCTTTATTCGTCAAAAAAATATTAATAATAATAATTATAACAATAACAACAGTAATAATAAAAATAATTTTACTTGTTAATAAATTTGAATCTTTTGTTCTAATAATAATAATAATAACAATAATAAATTTATTAAATTGACCTTAATATTATTTATTTGATTTTCAACATAAAATAATTATTTAAAATTTTAAAATATATTCTAAACTACTTTGAATAACTTTAAAAAAATATCTTTTTAAATATCTTCCAAATAACTAACTCATTTACAGCTCATTCTCAATAGTACTAAATTTATAATAAAATTAAAAATTAATAGTAATAGTAATAATTAATAAGTATAACTCAATCAATTGATTACTAATTAATTTATTTCAATTAATTAATCAATTTCATAAGTTTTTAAACATAATTAATAAGTTCAATGAATTAATAAATAATAATTAGTAAATAATAATTATAACTGAAATAATTAATTAATTTTAATTAATTAATTTTAGATTTATTGGGCAAGCATCATTAGAAAACCTTCCAAAACTATCATATTCCAATCAAAATGTAAATTAACCCATAAATTATAAATAAATTACTAAATTAAAGCTTATAAGAAGAGAGATTTAATGGTATATGTCTCACTAAGAAAAAAGATCGGAACAAACAGGAAAAATTATCGAAAATGGTTGGCTAAAAGTTCATTCGAACGAAGAGTGTAACTTGTTTGGACATCGGATGACGCTCGATCTTTCCCTCTCTGAACTCATCGGTGATCGACACTTTTCCTTCAAAGATGCATGTCAAAGGGGATGGTCGAACGACAATAAATTAGGAATTGCATCGATCTACCCTCTCTCTCTCTCTCTATCTCCCCTGACAACTGCGTGATATGTGATTGGTTAATTTTACAATCATTTAATAAATCAATAAATTTTTAAAATGTTATTTAAGGAGTTATTTTACTAAACAAAGACATTTAGCTTAATGATAAAACTTGCTAATCCATCCCTTTGATCTTAGCTTCAAATCACAACAACAGCTTAAACATATATTTTTGACTTATTTTCATTCCTTTTTCCATTATTTTCTTCTTCTTCTTTTTTTCAATCCTTTTCCCATTCTTTTCAATTTTTTCATTTTTTTATAATATTATATAACAAATGATGAATAATGTGAGTAATCATGTTTACATTTTATTAATGTATTTTATTTTATTATTTTATTTATATTTATATATATCTTTAAATGTTATTTTAAAATATCGGGTAATTACAAAAATGGAATGCAAGTATTTAAAAATTATAATTTTATTCTTATAAAAATTTGATTTAAAAAAAGCAAAGGAAAAAAATATAATTTTACTAATGATAGAATAAGTTTCATTTTATATATTTCCTCTTTCACATAGGAAAAAAATTATTTCATTTATACTTCTCGTTCTTATTTTTCTTTATTATTTTTTCGTTCTTAATTTCTTTTGCCAAACATAGTGAAAAGCAAACTCAATTGATGCCTCTGTATTGAATCTTAACTAAATCTATCATGAACTTTAAGTTTTTTTATACTTTTCAGTTTTTTATAATTATGTAAATATTATCTAAAATTTTAATTACAATTTTATTATAAAATTAAATTGAAACTATAAAAATTAATAATATTCTCATATTGATTTTTAAAAATAAAAAATTAAATTATAAAATGTATTAAGCTGCTATCAGTATGAATTATTTAGACTGTCAAATTTGTAAATGTGATAACTGTAAATAATTCAATTAACAAAATTTAAAATTTTAATTAATTTCAATAAAAAGCTAAAAATTAAGTTAAAAATATTATTTAATAAAATTTAAAAATCATAATAAACATTTTTAAATTATATTTTAAGATAGAATTATAATTAAAATTTTAAATTACAATAAGATTCGATAAAATATATGTATATTTAAAATTGAGAAAAAAATTATATTAAATTTATTTTGAGATAAAAAAAATTAAAATTTGAATGGAGGATCCATAGTACAAGTTTTTTGAAAATAAAATGAAATAATTTGAATTAATAAAAATTTGTTAAAGAAAAAAAAATGTTTAGAAGAAAGACGGGGCCAGGAATATGTCAAGATCAGGTGCGTGACGGTCCAGAGCCAAAGATTCCCGACAGCGCAATCTAATGAAAGTTTCGCTTTTTCCCCACCACTCTTTCCCTATTTAAAGCTCGAACACTTCTGTTTTAACTCTATCCTCCCACCTCGTTAATTCTCGAACACTTTTCTACTCTTCTCCTCTCCTTGTCCTATTGTATAATATATATACATATACAACTCTTGTTTGCCAGTGCCACTTCCACTTTCCTACCACCCTCATTTTTTTTCAACTCTTGTTAGTTAGGGCACTCATTTACCGGTTACTGGCCGAGCCAGTCATGTTGGAGGAGGAGGAGGATGAGGAGCGGCAGCTGCAGAAGCAGGGCAGTGGTTGTGATTCTAGTAACTGTCCTATTCATGTTCTGGTTGTTGATGACTGCTTTCTTGACAGGAAGATTGTTGAGAAGCTACTTAAAAAGGCATCATTTAAAGGTTTTATTTCCTTTTTTTTATTTTCTCCTTTTGCATTTTGATCTCTTTATGATTTCTCTGTGTTTCGGAAATGGATTTATATGTGTATTGGTTTTGAAATGCAGTTACCACTGTTGATAGTGGAAAGAAAGCATTGGAAGTTCTTGGATTTAGTCAAGATAAAGTGGAGAAATCTAGTTATAATGTAAGTAAATCAAATTTCATACCTTTTGATCCTAATAGATATCAGCGTTATTCTATAATCTTTTAGCTAATTAAGCTTATGTTATAGCTATTTAACTTTGAACCTTTAAAAAAAAAAACCATTTTTTGATTTATTTTAATGGGATTTTCTACTAGTCCTGCTTTGCTTCTATTACATGGCCCATAGTGCTAGTTCTAAGGCACATTGGGAACAATGGAAATATCCACAAATTGAGTATCGGGTGCAAATGACAAAAGTCATGGCAATTCTTCTTTTATTTTACTTTTTCTTCTTTTGTCATAACTGATTTCTGATTATGAATTTTTTCTTTAGAGGGCTTGAACTACTATAAACACTATTATATATTGATTTACTAAAACAACGGCATGATTTTTTTTTTCTTGAATGTTTCTTTAACTTTATTCCTAGGGTTACCTTTCTCAAATATTAAAGCACATGACCCATTCTAGTAATTGTATGAAAAGACATTCTGGAGTTGGTTGAAAAAGAAAAAAATTATCAATGATTGATGTAGTAAAGGAAAAACCAATCTGGGGATTACTCCTTGTTTTGAAACCTTATACTTTCTTGTAAAATTTTCCCATCTTTGTTTATTATTTTGTTATGAGACTAAATTTAAGATTTTGTATTCAGGAAATCTAGGGATTAGTACTGTTATTTGGAAGGTTGAATGCATTTGAGTTAATACTGCTATTTCTCATTTGGACCATTTCTATCGTTAATTTCTTAATGTGCTGTAGTCTGGAAGTTTGTGGGCTTAACAGCATATAATTGAAGAACAGTTGCTCAATAGGCAGAGTGCAAAAAGTTCAAGGCCTAAAATTGGTTCTTTCCTTTCCTATTTAGAAATATCAGTGAACATGGAAAAGCGTTTTTATAAACAGGTTTTTAATAATTGAATTATGAGTATTTTGATTGTCCTTTTAGGCCTTTTATAGCTTGTTTCCTCTTTCCTCCCTTTTTCTTTGTTGCTTCCAGAAGCTACCTGCTCCTGTATCCCAGTTCACTGTTCATCAGGTCACAAACAGGCAATAATTTTTTATTTCCTCTTTCTGTTCAGCTGCAATTCAATTTCTGAACTGTAAACTACCCGTCTTTGCATCTGAACCCTAAAACTCATAATTCAGCATCCATCGCAAAACACTGTTAGGCAATCTTTCTACATTTACTACATTGATATGAAGTGAGATATCCACTTATCAACATTATTCTTTTGCAATATGATATAAAATCAACACCATATTTAAGCTCTATACGTTTGGGACTAAGGCTTAGTTGTTGTTGTTGTTGTTGTACATGGTTTTTATTGATGCTGTGAAGATACTCTTGGTACTTTTAAGAGACGTTAAACTTCATTGGATTCAGAGAATTCCCATTGGCAAATTTCTTATATTTTCTGGTTTAAAGCCATCATTTTTGTCGAAGTAGTCCTAATTTCAGTGTTAAATCGCGTTCTGTAAACTGTTATTCATGTCAGTGTAGCAAAATAGAACTTTGTCGGTTCTAGCCTTCGTTCTGATTTCCCTCTTTGTTCATTGATTTTTATGCACTGACATTAGTTTTCTTGAGGGAATTCTCTGTATATGCAAATTGTTGTACATCTCATGGCTTTATTTTTCCAAATACAAGCATGAAATTAAACCACTGGACGTTGAAATTTCGTACTGCAAACATCTAGAATAGAAGTAAGAAAGAAGTGATTGGAGATTTGACCAACTTGGTAGATGTTCCTCAAAA
Source organism: Garcia nutans (assembly GCA_947685225.1). Taxonomy (NCBI): domain Eukaryota; kingdom Viridiplantae; phylum Streptophyta; class Magnoliopsida; order Malpighiales; family Euphorbiaceae; genus Garcia; species Garcia nutans. The sequence goes on from CANTUV010000044.1 coordinate 29,153,100, forward strand.
AGAAAAAAAAAACAGTTAGATTTTTTATGGCTATGATAGATTGGACCGAGAGATTATTGGATAATAAAGGCCAACTGCCTAGGTTACACACTCCTTTTTTGTTTTTATGGTAATGTTTATCTGAAGTCATTTTACTTTACAGCTATATTTGAGATGCATGCTTCACATTTTACTTGAAAGTTAGTCGGAGGCAAACTACAAAACTAACTCAATTATTTTACCGGGGAATCTTTTTCCTTATTTTCTTTTCTTTTTGTTTTTCATTTTATCGGTGTTCTCAAGGATCTCAGCTCCATTTTAGCTATATAAATTTTTCTAATATTATTTTAAAGTTATTTCTAGCCATTCATAACGAATTCATTATTACATTTTTTGCAGGACCAAAAGATCGACATAATCCTTACTGACTATTGTATGCCTGAGATGAATGGTTATGATCTTCTAATGGCAGTGAAGGTAAAAGGCGGTACGCCTCTCCTTATCCCAGGCCATCCCCTCTTCCAACCCCAAAATTGTTTCCTTTATTGTTCTGAACCCTTACCTTTGGTTCAGAATTAAAGATTATGTGAATGATGGTATATCAAAATTACTTTTGGATTGTCTGGGTGTCGAGAAAGGGTTCAGTTTCTATTATCCTATCTGTGAATCCACTAGATCAGAATTGTCTAGTATTTGATTTGAAGTGTTTTTCATGTTCGTAACCAATTTGGTCATGAAATGTCAATAATTCTTCATTGCCTGTTTATGACCCTTTCTTAACAAGTCTCTGCTCTTGATTCACAGGAGAATAGCAATGTGAAATCTGTTCCTGTAGTGATAATATCATCTGAATATGATCTGCAGAGAATCAACAGGTATTTTTCTCACATTATTTTCTTTTGTTAGAGCACCATATATTACTTTCTTTTGTTAGAGCACCATAACTATCCAACCTAAAACTAGTTCAAACTGAAGTTTGCTCAAGTTATATTAAATATATATTCTTCTCTTGTTTTAAACTACCCATCAAGTTAATTTTAGCAACTTGATGCAGCTTTGGTGGGTTGGTATTAAGATAGGAAATTAGGATGTATTTGTTAGAAAATTGCAATGAGTATTTAGATGAATTTAAGTGGAAAAGGTGAATGATTGAGTAAATGTGTCGGATCTTTGATCCAACTAATATCTGCAATCTAATTGCAGGAAGTCAGATATGATTGAGTGAAAAATAAAAATAAAATAGAATGAAATGGGAGATGTGAAGATTCATACTTGGAATTCTTCAGGCATCAAATTGCATCACTCAATTACAAAGAAGCATAATGAATTGTCTCTTCTTTTATTTAGTAACTTTCTTGAGAACTAGAAATATTTCCTTATGTTGACTCTGGATAATTCGAAGCTTAGAAATGCAAAAAACTCCTAATCCATCCAGAAGTTGCACTGCTTTAAGTATAATTAGAATGATATAAAATTACTTATTTTGGTTAGGAAAAGCTTGAAGAAAGAAATCTGAAGAGTAAAGTGAGTTTAATCTGAAATAAAGAATTTTGAAACACAATTGGATATTGTGTGACTACCTCATCAAATGGTGTTTATTACAAGCATATTCCCGATGATTACAAGCACTAAAAGTACTAGATATTGGATGCTTTTTAGAAAAGAGAGCAACAGTGATGCACATGAAATTTCATGAAGAAATAGCTGGCTGAAATGTTCAATTGAGATGACTGGATTATGTTGCCTCCACTTGGCTGTGGGTTGACAAGTAAACTTGCTATCCATGCACTTGTTTCATTGCTCTAATGTTGCGACTGAAAGTTGATCAAAGTAGAACGTCACTTCTGACAAAATAAAAATTTGGCTGCATGATGTAAAATGAGAATAGAGATTATGAGGTAAGGAGAACAAAGAGTGGGAAGGAAAAATAAAAAGAAGACGGGTAGAAGAGGAGAATTTAAAATAGGAAAGGCAAACTAAAGAAGGATGAAAAGGAAAAGATAAGACTAAGAAGAAACTGGGGAAAAGGAGTGAAGAAATAAGAGGGGTAGCAACCAGAATTAAGAGTAGCGTATTACAGACACTTCTGATGGGCACAAAGTCAGATATGAATTGTGAAGCGATAGTTTCATCCAAATATTGTACTTATCATGGAGATCCTAATTATTACCAAACATTTTCAAGTAGATAAAATCCAAATAGAAAAAAAAAAACCCCAAATCTTTTATTAGTCTTCCGTGAATGACAAGCTTAAAGTTGATAGCACATGGCTGTTAAATAATCAGATTGCATAGTTTTTGGTTCGCATTATTTGGAAATCCCGACCCACCACAAGTCTCTTGCAATCACATTGCTTTGTCTTTCATGAGTTACAATTCACTACATTACATCACGTTGTATATACAATGATCAATTTGTAAGGGCCTTTAGATGCTGTACTTGTTATGTTCTCCACAGGTGTCTTGCAAATGGTGCTGAGGATTTTCTACAGAAACCACTTCAACTGAAAGACCTGCAGAAGTTAAGAAGCTATGCTAGGCCATTAGCACCTGTGCCCAAGACGGGAACAAAAAGAAAAGCCATGCTGGACTTGATACCAGAAGGCAGTGCAGCAGAAACACGGCCTCGCATAGCTGGAGTTGCTGTGGCTTGACCCTGTGTCTGTGCTTCCCTCTTCCCTCTCTCTCCCTCCCTCTTGACAATGAAGTCTCAAGCAACCCTGATTCTCTTTCTGGTGGGAGACGTGCGTTTGTGCAATGAGCTGTTGGTTTTGTTTTGATGGATCTAAAATGTTGTGAAATAGAAATACACCAGCCATGTTTATACAATAGGCCTTTGTGGTCCTGCGAGTGAATGTACTCGTAATAATTCATGAATGATATCCTCATTATGGTGGGTTTCCAAGCAATTGGCTTTTGGGATTTGAATTTTCAGCCTTGTAATCTCGAAGAGGGCTTACCGAAGAGCTAAAACTCATTGGCTAATCAGAAATGAAAATGGAAGATTAAATCATAAATGGCTAGTAACTAGTAACTAAGAAGAGTAGAAACCTTCTTAGTAGATCTGCGATGGAAGCTTGTCCTTAAATGATTGGATTAACAAAAACGAAAGTGAAATCTTATCTTGAAGTTACTCCCTTGAAATTCGATGAATGAATTAGTATATAATTATTGATTTAACATAAGTAACACGTTGGTCCTTCCTGCTTCAAAATTATTATTAATCCCACTGGATGGCCTTTTTTACTTCATTGAAAATTCATTTTTATTTAATTTTTATCATTATGTTTTAATATTGAAAATTCATTTTTATTGAATTTGTATCGCTACATTTTAATTATCAATTAAACAACCGGATTTAAATAAACCAAAATATCATGTTATTATTTACATAAACTTCTGGCATGTCTATTCACACTTTTGATCAAATTCAAGAGTACAAAAATATCTTTCACGTAAAATGAAGTCAGAAAAGAAGAAAAGAAATCAGCGGAAGTGTACATTTTGATATATGGGGGAATTGATTTGATCAATGAAATGGGATTTTGTCTTTCAATTAATACAACCTTTAAGAGGCTGTATTTTACTCTACTAAATGGATATGAGAGAAAATGCATATTTATATTGTTAATTAGAGACTGTAAAGAAGTTATTGATTTTTGCTATATCTAATTTAACCCCTCATCAGATTAGAAATTATCATATAATTTCTATTTATTAATTTGATAACATCTTTTAAATATCATGCAGTCAAAATATTCAACTATATAGATCACAATTAAATGAGTCATAGTTTAAGATAACATTACACATTTATTTCATATATGTGTCCCCATATATTGAAATTTTTCCAGCAATTTCAATATCATATATTGCAATTTATGACTTGGACCACATATATTGCTTTGTAAACTTGTTAATATGAGGAGTTCAAAAATTTACTATCACCAACAAAAGTATTTTCATCTCGTGCATTAACTAAATTGATATAGGATTAAAATTGTCACGATGTGAATCCGTATATACGTGACCGACACTAGTAAACAAGAAATCAAGTGGCTTTCAAAACCTATAGTGTTGTTCCGGTTATAGCAAAATACTAGAGGATTGAGTAGGATTTTACACTTTTTCACTCTTCTTCCCACAACAATAATGAAACAAATCAAGAAATAAATAAGTGAACAGGGAGATAAAGAAAGAAATTAAAGGAGTTCGACATTATAATGGCTCAAAGTAATTTACTTTTACATCCACTTTTCCAAGTCTATTACTCGAAGTTCCATTAGCACAATGGGACACCATCTAAATAACTTATAATAATAATTTGACTCCATGATTTCGGCACGTCGCTAGTTAGATTTTAGGAATTCCACCTATACACTAGTTAGGCTCCAGAAATTTTAGGGGGTGAGTATTGATTAGGTTGGTCGGATTTTAGGAGTCCACTAACTCGATTATTATTAATCTCAACTCAACTCAACAAAGCCTTAATCTCAAGTCAATAGGAGGTTGGCTATATGAATTTTTTTTTTCACTCTGTACAATTTAGGGTTATCTCTTCTGATAGAAGTAACATCATAAGATCATTTTGGGTCACCTTTGACCAAGTTAGTTTAGGCCTACCTCTGCCTCTCTTAGCTATATCTACTCTAACTTGTTCGATTTTTCTAACCGGCGCATCGCTGGGTCTTCATTTTATATTGTCAAACCATCTCAATCTATGCTCTCTTATCTTATCTTTGATAGGTGCTACCCTTACTTATTCTCTAATGCACTCATTGTGGATTCTATCCATCCTAGTATGACCACAAATTCATCTTATCATTCTCATATTTGCAATATGCATTTTAATCATGTGTTGTCTTTTTACTGCCCAACGCTCATTACCATACATCATTGCAAGCCATATTGCAATGTGCTAGAACTTTCCTTTTAATTTAATTGGCATCTTTCGAAAACATAGAACTCCTGTAGCACACCTCCACTTCATCCAACCAGCTTTAATCTTATGACTTGCATCTTCTTCACAACTTCCATCTTCTTAAAGAATAGAGCTAATGTATTTAAAATGAGTACTATAAGGTACTGTTATTCCGTCTAAAATAATTCCGTCTCTTTCTCTATTCTCGAAGACTTAGATATATCGTATAGATATTTCTCTATGCTCTAGGACCCACTATAAAATTCCTCTAGGGACTCTATCATACTCCTTTTTCAAGTCAATAAAAATCATATGTAAGTCTTTCATCTCTCTATACTTTTTCATCAAATCTCTTATAAGAAAAATAGCTTCCATAGTTGATCGATCAGGTATAAAGCCAAACTGATTTGGAGACATACAAGTATCTAACCAAAAACGGTGTTCCATAACTCTCTCCCATAATTTTATAGTGCCGCTCATAAGCTTTATACCTCTATAATTTGAGCAATTCTGAATATCTCATTTATTCTTAAAAATAGGTATTAAATTACTTTGTCTCCATTCATAGGTATTTTCTTTTTACTTAAGATCTTATTGAACAAAGATATCAACCATGCAACTCTTGTATCTCCCAAATATTTTCAAACCTCAATAGATATCCCATCTGGTCCACAGGTTTTACCAACTTTCATCCTCTTCAAAGTTTCCTTAACTTTCGAAAACTTAATCTGTCTAGTGTATTTCATATTTTTCTCCGACCTAACGTTTAAACCCTCAATATTACCACTATGGTTACCATTAAGAAGTTTCTCAAAATAACTTCTCCATCGTTCCTTAATATCTCCTTCTTGAACCAAAACCTTATTCTCTTTATATTTAATGTACTTAAATTGGTTTAAATCACAACATTTATTTTTTCTTATCTTAGCCAATTTATAGATAGCAATTTTTTCTTTTTTTGTTCCAAGTTTCTCATATAAACTCTCTAAAGATTGTGCTTTTATTTGACTAACTGTCTTTTAGCATCTTTTTTCGCTTGTTTGTACTGCTCAAAAGCATTATTGTTATTACACTTGGGCAAACTCTTATATCAATCCCTTTTACTTCTCAACCGTTTTTTGCACTTTCTCATCCACTACCAAGACTCATTTAAGGGATGTCCATACCTTTTAGATTCTCCAAGAATCTTTCTAGCTACTCTTTTAATTGTTGTAGATATACCTATCCACATATCATTTGATGACATACTCACATCGTTCTCCCACCCTCCAGCTTTGACCAACTCATCCTTGAATAATAATTATTTTTCATATTTTAAAGTCCACCACCTAATCTTAGAAATATTGTTCCTCCTTAGCCTACTAGTCAACCTCTTAAACTTGACATTCAAAACCACTAACCTATGTTGAGTGGTCAAAGTCTCACATGGAATAATCTTACAATCCTTGCATCGAGTTTGATTGGCTTTTCTTATGAGTATGAAGTTAATATGACTTCTATTTTGCTCACTGATAAAGATCACTAGATGAGATTCTCTTTTTGTAAAATATATGTTTGCCAGAATTAAACCATAGGCTAAAGAAAAATTAAGGATACTCTTACATTCTTCATTTCTAATTTTAAAATCATACCCTCTATGTACCTTCTCAAAACCTACTCTGTCTTTTCTTATATGTCCATTTAAATCTCCTCCTAGAAAAATATTTTCATCATTTGGAATCCCTCGCATAAATTCATCTATATCATCCCAAAATTTTTACTTACTCTCCCCATCCAATCCAACTTGAGAGCCATATGCACTAACTATATTGATGGTCTCATTCTGAAGTACAAGTTTAATTGAAATAATCCTATTGCTTACTCTTTTCACCGATACAATCGTCTCCTTTAGGTTTCGATCTAAAATTATACCTACTCCATTTTTACTTCTATCTGTACATGTATACCACACTTTATACCTAGTATTCTCAATTTATTTACCTTTTTCTCCAACCCATTTAGTTTCTTGAATACAAGCAATACTCATTTTCTTTCTCTCTATAGTATCAACAAGTTCTCTCAGTTTACCTGTAAGAGATCCAATATTCCAAGGTCCTATTCTGTTCTTACTCCCTACTTATTCTTTCTTATGCTTCTTCCTATAGAATCTTTTACCATTATCTGAACATGTATCTCTCATATTACTTGTATTTTAGACTAACTTCTTTATCCATACCCGTCCATGATGTGAGAACTCTTATTTATTATACGCCATATCCGGGTGGTGATATGACGCGTCGTATTCGGAAAACGTCCTACACCATTGCTTATTCTTCACTACACCTGGGCTTCAATGTAGCGCATCGCAAGTAGGAAACGCCCCAACGATATTATTTTTAGAATCCATATCATAAGATGTGATAAAAATTTTATGCTGACTGTCATCTACCATAACCCTCCTTCTTTATCCGGGCTTGAGACCGGTTATACATAAGAAACTCATGTATAGGTGGAGTTTCGATCATTATTAATAGATCGAAAAATTTTATTTTTGAAAACTAACCATATTGGTCGGTTCAGTTGGGTTTAGTCGATTTTATCGAGTTCGATTAATTTCACTATTAAATATACAAATTGAAACCTATCAACATTGTCAGTTTAAATTGATATAGTAGGTCGGTTTGGTCCAATTGATGATCAGATCAGTCGATTTTAGGCTATTTGCTAATCCTTAGGAATTTTCACCCTTACGCTAGTTAAACTATGAGATTTTCACATTACTTAAGTTAGACTTTGAGATTTTTGCCCTTACACAAGTTTGAGAGATTATGAGTGAGAGCCAAAGTCTATGTCTAGGCATTTTATAATTCACAAGCTCTTGGAATGAAGAATTTTGATCTTTGGAGTTTTTCTCTAAGAAATATAATGAGAATAAATTTTAATTTGAAACTCACAAAAGTTGTTTGCACTATTAATGTTCAAGGTCTTATGAATAACAATAGTCTCAAAAATCTTAAAATAATTTGAATCGTTCCCTTTTCATATATCTCAGCTTCTTAAGCTTTAAGAATTATCTTTTAGTCATGAAAATGGTGCACAACTGTAGTATCCTAAATTTTTTTAAATTTTTAATTTTTTGAAATTTAATAAAATAAATTATAATTTAATTGGATAAATTAAATAAATAATTTTAAATAAAAAAATGAAGAGTTTTTAAATAAAAAAGTAATATATATATATGTGATATATATGCAAAATATACATAATATATATAAAGTCAGCAAAAGCCAAAATTTTAAAAAGTCAAAGTTAAAGTCTAATGAAATTTTTATAAATAAACTTTAAAAATTTAAAATTATTTAAATTATTCAAAAATAATTTATTTTTTAATGAAAGATGTATTTTTGAATTTTTAAATAATTAAATAATTATTAAATTATTAAAATAATATATACGTGGATATAAATAAAGGTGGAAAGAAAGAGAAATTAATTGATTTTTTTCATCTTCTTCTTCTTTATCACAAGGCCGGCCTCCATGGATGTAAAGTTCTAGGATTTTGCTCTTTCATACTTCTCAAATTGAAGAATTTCAAGTATTCAAAGTGAATTTTTGGTGATTTTCACCAAAATTAGTAAGTTTTCAACTTCTTTCTTTGAATTTCATGGAAATTGTGATTATTTGTATTTTGGATTGTTTTAGAATGATTTAATTGTCTATTTAAATATAGATGAAGTTATTTTAAGTGATTAACAATAATTTTAAGGTTGAATTAAAGAAATAGTTGAGTTTGGGTAAGGATTGGTGACGAGAGAGAGTGTAGGGTTATGAAATATTAGAATTTGTGAAATCATGAATTTTAATTGTGTAAATTGATTCTAAATGAGTAATTTTGATGCATAAATAAGTATTTTAAAATCAAATATTGGATTTGATTGAGTTTGAGAATGGAAGTGGTGATTTAGGATTTTGAAAAAGTAATTTTTCACAAGTATTGAATTATTTGATTTTATTGGTTAAAGCATATTGTTTAGTAATAAAAGTGATGAATATAAGCTTGAAAAGATAAATGGATTGAGTTGGAATGAAAAACCTTCAATGGGGGAATGTTATGTCATTTTAGGCTTTTGGCCATAAGTGTATATTTTTGTAATGTAATTATTTTACACATATTAAAATATATTTTTAATAATATAAATAAACTTAAAACATCAAATTGAATGACTTAGTATGGTATTCCAAAGTTAAAATGAGGTTAGATTTAACTTTGAGATTTTTATTTAAATGATGTTTAATTATGATTTAAATTAGAAATGCCTTAGAATGTGATACTAAATGATTATTTATGATCACATTTAGTTTAAACATTGAGGAGAATTAATTTGCCCAATTCAAGTGTTAAAAGACAAGTTGGAAGAGAATGTTAGAGGTGGTGTTTGAGCTTACTTTTGGTTATTTTTAGAGGTAAGTACAAACTTTGAATAAATTAATTATGTTTGCATGACATTTGAGCTTAACACATTTTGGTTGGAAAATGTGTTAAGCTATTTGATGCATTGAATATGTATGAACATTGTGTTATGTTATGAGATTTGTTAAGAATGCATTATATGCATTGTGAAAAGCTATTAATAATGACTAAATTGAGTAAAAAGTGAAATATATAAAAATGACCCAAAGTGTTTGGGTAATGTGATTTGTGGTGTATACATTAAAGGCATTGTGAAAAGCCATTGGTAATGAATAGATTACATAAAATGTGATTAATATGTGAATTATGTGAGAATACTCAAAATAATTAAATAATGTGTTGTAAATATAAAATATGGTACATTGTGATTATATGTTGAAATATGATGATATGAATTGAGATGACATTGAAATAAATAAGAAAAGAGGCAATGTGCCTAATGAATTATGAGAAAATGAGAAAGAAATTGATAATGAGAAATATGAAACAATTGTGTGTCTAGTATGTTATTCAATTTTCAGAGTTCTGTGTTTGGCGGCATGCTTATGAGGTTATCCTCATTATTTGCCTTTGATACTAGCTTTTGAACAATTATTTGATTTGCCTTCGGGCTAGACATTGGACGTCACTTGCCTTCGGGCCAGATGCTAGGCATTACTATAAATTGCCTTCAGAATAGACGTTGAATATCACTTGCTTTCGGGCCAGATGCTAGGCATTACTATAAATTGCCTTCATAATAGACGTTGAATATCACTTGCTTTCGGGCTAGACACTGGGTGTTAATATAGACCAAAATAGTAACTCTAAGATTTGAATAATATATTAGATTATTTGGGCCTATATTTATCTTTGTTTTATGTGAAATATAAAATGATTGAAAAAGATATTTAAAATAAAATGATATGACATATGGTGTCATGATATACATAAACATTGTGCATTAGCATTATTTTACAGTGTTATGTCTATCAAAGTTTGTACAGCTAGGCTTTTGGCTTAGCGCGATTGTAAATCATCATGCAGATGACATGGGAGATCCGGTAGAACTGGAGAGTTTGTCTAGACCGAGTCGGGTCTAAATTTGAGATTTTCAGTATAGAGTTAATTTTTAAGCGTCAAGATTAGAAACACTGCCAGCATGTATATGTTTTTATTACATTTTGATATTTCATATATTATATTATGTTTTTGATGTATATTTATTGTAAATTATAAAGAATGTGTTAAAAAGCTTTATAATGTGGGTTGATATGCGTTTTATAAAAATATATATATGTATAAGTATAAATGTATTGTGAAATTTGGAGAAATTGAGGAGCATTGGAGAAATGAATGAATTGATTATTGGGAGTACTTTTGTGTGCAGGTTATGGTTTTGTTGAATTGAAAATGTTCAAATTACAGATAAAACTCTAGCGAATTTTTGTCAGAGATATTTATGAAAATTTGTATTTTGGACCTATAATTGATAAATAATATTTTATTTGTTATTTAAATATACAGTATAAAGCATTTAAGATTTTAAATTTGAAAAGTAAATTTTTTTTATTAAACCGTATTGTAACATTTTTATACTGTATATGCGTATTTTATATATACTGGGTGTATATAATATACGTATATAAGGTATAATGATGTTACATTTATTTTGATATCAAAACTTAGATTTGAGATTCTCGACCTAGGTGGATTGTTAGAGATTTATATTTAGCAAAAGAAATATTTATATGATATGTCAATGGCTCTGGTCTGATGACAAAAATAAAACTTATAGTACCAACCCACTAATCTAGACTTGGCCTGGTCTAGGAGGGCTCTCAATATCTACTTTGTTACCTGCGCGATGAGTAAATTGCGCTAAGCAACTAATTTAGTAGTACATACTTTGATAACAATAAATAGTAATGTGATTAAAATACCTTAAGAAAATGCATCATATTTCACTGTCATGCAAAATACATATAACTTATCAATAAATTATAATCGCCAATATACATTGGGCCCAAAAATTCTTATACAATAATCTAGCCCTAAAAATATTATTTTAGTCTATCACAATAATAATGATACTAGTGTATTTAGCCGGAGGGCGTAACTATATTTGTGATACCAACGTATCTCGTCCAGTGATATAATCATATCTACGATACCAACATGTCTCGCCCAGTGGCGTAATCATATCTGTGACACCAAATGTGTCTCTTTCCATAAGTATATGACATGCCAAATAATACCAAACACAATTATCTGAAATCAGTTATTGTATAAGGCAATATACAATACCTATTTATCATTTTGCACCTCTTTCTATATTTACTCTTTTCACATGTAGTCATCATTTATATTTTATTTTCACATTTTCCAAAATCACAAAGCACTTTCCTCTAAAAACCAAAAGACACGGCCATGCTTACCTGAAGGCCACGCCTATGTGTTCTAAAATGAAATTGCCCATATTTCAAGAAACTAACCCCACGATCGTGACATTCTAAGGCCACGCTCGTGGGTTATAAAATGTTACTGCTAACTTTTAGTAACTAAACCTATGGCCGTGGCAATTTAGGGCGATGCCTGTAGGTTTCAAATCAATACTGCCTCTCAATAAATTTTTCATATATAGCCTTACTTTTAAAGGCACGGTCGTGTTCCTATAAGGACATGCCCGTGCCCTTCTAAAAATCATACCAAAAACACAATTTTATCTCAAAGTAATGCATGTTATATGAAAAAGACAATATCAAAATATGCACTAACCTTATGTGTGCCTAAAATGAAAGGATAAACTCCTTTTCCACTTTAACTCTACCAAGTTCTTCACTAAACTCCTTCACTTAACTTGCTCCTAAACCAATTCATAAGTTAAAATAAATCAGTAGCATATTTCTACTTATTTCATCCAAACAAACATCACTTATTTTCTTACTACCCAAAAATCAATACAATACCCTAATTTCAACACTACTCCTCCAAACTTTAACCAAACTCATTTAAATCAATAATTCAACCTTGAAATCTTTACTTACCTATCAAAATAACATTATTAAAATCCATATCAACAATTATATCAGCTTCCTTCAAAATCTCAAATTACACATATTCAAGTATTTAAGAAAAACTTCTTAAATTCCAAGAAAACTTATCTTTCCTTTAAACTTTCTTCAAATTCGTCTTAATTCCTTTGATTTTTTTGTAAAATTTTGAGTAATTAAAGAAAACACATTCTCTTGTTCTTCAATGGGGAAGTTGGCCAAGCTTGAAGGAGAAGAAGAAGAAGCAAATTCAATTTTGACTTTTCATTCTTCTTAGCCAATAATAATATATATATATATATATTATTATTTAATCATTTAATTAATATATTTTCTTTAATTAATATATTGTTATTATTTATTTATTTAACTTTTAATCTTTTATCTTTTTATTTTTTATTTTTTAATGATATTTATATGTTATATATATTTTATTTATATCCCACTTATACTGTAATATCCCAAAATGTGCCCTAGAAATTTTAGTATAATTGTTGTTTTATTTGAATTAAAATGTATATGTTATTGGAAAGAGAAAATAATTTAAAGAGGAGTGTATATGTTGTATATATGGACATATATATAACATATACACAAGTCAAATGGATGGTCAAAGGAAGAGGATATTTATTTTGGTTATGTATGAAATTACTAAAAAGGGCAAGTAAGTGAAAAGGAGTTTAATTGTATAGAAGAGGGTATTTAGGTAATTTTCTTTTTAAATTGCTTGGGGGAGGTTTAAAGAGAGGGGAAATTTGACTTTGTCTCTTCACTTTGTCATTTTTTTTCCTTTTCTCTTTGTGTTGGCCGGACCTCAAGGAAACAAGAGAGCAAGTGAGAGTTTTTGAATTTTAAGAACTAATTGAAAGAAGAAAACAAGTTAGAAATTCAAGAAGTTCATCATTTTTGGTAAGTTTTCTCTTGATTTCTCTTGTTCTATTTGGAATTTTGTTTGAGCTTGATGGAGTGTTGTTGATGGTTGGAGTGTGTTTGTGTATGGTGTGTGTAAAAGTGTTGAAATGGAATTAAAGATAAGAAATTAGGTTGGTGTTGGTGATGGAAGAGGAAGAGTGGTGTTTAGTGAAAATTTTTCTGTTTTACAATTAGTAAAGGCTGTGACTTTTATGATTTTTAATTAAATATAGAAAAATGTTCTTGAAGTGAATTTTTGATATGTTGTGCCTCTATGAGTCTAGAATGACTGAAAAATATGTTGATTCGATTTTGGAATGGTTATGATTTTGGAAAGATTATTTTTACTAAACCTGTTCCAGCAGGTACCTTAACTGAGACAGCTATATTTTGGGATTTTTAATAAAATGTAGAAAAATCATATTCAATTAAATTTTGGATATGTTGTTGCTTAGTGAGTCTAGTATTTAAGAAAAATAATTTGGAACCACGTTGATTCAATTTAATTTATGGAATTCACAAAGTTCAGAACTGTTGCCAGGATGCAGGGCAATTGGGGCAGTCTGGTTGGGTGAACTATTTGACCAAGATTTTGTGTTCATTTTGATCTGAAATTTTAAAGGAATGATTTTAAGATGTAAAATTTAGTTCTGTAAAAATTTTAGAATTTTTAGTCAAGTAGATTATTTTATACAATTTTTCAAAATAAGGATAGAGTGGAGTCTAAAACCAGAATGTACTATTCATATGGTCATTTTGCTAATACTCCTTTTGGATTAGGTTGTGAAGAGGTTGAATTGCCCTAACCTAAGTGTTGAGGATTCTTGGAAGAGTAAGTGTATAGATTGGTGTGAGTTGGTTCTAAGGTAAGTACAAATTACATTATTTCATACATTCATATGATGTTGGGATTTAACATACATTTGATTGTAAATGTGTTAAGAAATCTAATACATTGTTAATGCATATTAATAATGTATGTTTGGTATGATGTGAATGTTGTGATGAGTATGTAAAATATGTGTTAATGCCAGTTGATAAATGTGAAATGTGATGTTTTTGGGGTGAAATGACCGGGTCGTAAACCTCAAAAACAAATTATTAAAACTAGATTGGGTGAAATGACTGGGTCGTAAACTCAAATCTAGTTGAATATCCATGGATAAATGTATTGATGATTATGATTATAGACCAAAACAGTAACTCTGAACTTTGAATAGCATATTAGATTATTTTTGGGCCCATGCTTGTGTTTGTTTAAATGTGACTATTGAATGGTGAAACAAATGAATAATGAGATGACTACTATACATACATTATTGAAACCGGTAAGATTTGAAATATAATATTCTCTTGAATTGATCTTGAATCTTGATTGTGTGACATTAGCATGGCATTAAAGCATCATAGCACTGTAATTTGTACCACTAAGCCGTTGGCTTAGCGCGAATGTTATTCTTCGAGCAGGTGACAGGGAAGAACCAGAGAGTTCCTCTAGGCCGAGTCGAGTCTAGATTTTGAGGTGTTGATAGTGGGCTTAAAGATCAAAGACTGACTGCCAAAGAAATGTATAAATTTTATGGGTTGTAAAACTTGAGTTTGGATATATATGAATTTGTAAATATTGTTATTTTCCGCTGCATAGTGAACAAATATTTTATTTACTGTATTTCATAATAAACCTTTACTTTATGTTGTACTAGAAGTGTAAATCCTTTTTGCAGGTTGTAGTTGAGGTTATAAGGGGGATTTATTGGGAGTGTTCTGAGAATGATTTTGTTTGCATTGGTTTGTGTAAAATGTTTTAAAAATCAGAAAAAAATCAGTTTTGTCGACACTTAGGACTCAATTTTTAGGCAAAACTATGGCAAAATTTCTGTAAAAATCGGAACTAAAAAAAATTGACTGAGTAAAATTGGTAGCAACATTAGGATAGTGTGGCACCTCTACTCGGCTTACATATTTAGGTCGGGAAAGGGTGTTACAATTTTTGGTATCAGAGCCTAGGTTTGAGATTCTCAACCTAGGTCAATTGTAAGAAAAAGAATATTTTAATTTTTAAAGTGGGTTTTTGAGTAAAATACATGTTTTGGTATGGCAGTCTTTGATCTTTAATGAGGAATATTCTGCTGTGTTTGCAGATATAGGTAGAGATGGCATCTCATTCACGACAGTCTGTTGTGGGTAGTGCGGAAAGTGTAGCTCCTGAAGAGAGTAGAGATGGAGCTAGATTTGAGAGGGTTAGTGAGGCACCTATTTCTGTGCCAGAGAGATCAGCTGCTGAGGAGGCTCCACCGGATTGGTTAAGGCATATGGTAGAACTGTTGAGGGGAGCTCCAGTGCAGCCACCACCACCACCACCACAGCCTCAGATGCCGGTAAGACAGTATGACAAGTTAAGAAAATTTGGGGCTGAAGATTTCTTAGGCACTACCGATCCTGCAGTGGCTGAGCAGTGGTTGGATAAGGTACAGAGAATATTCATATAGTTGCAAGCCACTTCGGATGAGAAATTTGACTATACCAGATCCCTCCTGCAGAAAGATGCCTATGATTGGTGGAAGACAGTTCCTCATGCTATGGATGATCCACCTACATTGTCCTACAGTGATTTTCTACGGGAGTTTGAGCTGAAATATACTCCGAGGGAGTATAAAGATGTTAAAAAGATGGAATTTCTGAATTTGAAGCAGGACAGCCGGACTGTGACAAAATATGAGATCGAGTTCATCCGGTTGAGTCACTATGCTGGAGGTATTATTTCAGACGAGATAGACCAGTGCAGAAGATTTGAGGAGGGATTGAGGCCCTCTATTATGAGTCTTGTGGCTGGTTCTAGATACCAGGATTTTTCCCAGCTTGTTGCAGCAGCTAGGAGTGTGGAGAGAACCCAGGGTATTGCAGCAGCTGCTACTGAGGAAGAGACCAGGGTAAGGAGACCCCAGTTTGAGGCAGGGTCTTTATCTATGAAGAGGGGTCGAGGAGGTTTTGTTCTGAGAACCAGTAGAACCCAGAGACAGTCGGGCAGATCAGTTCAGTATCAGAGGCAGAGGCCAAGACCGACAATTTCTGTAGCTAGTGCCCCAACTCCAGTGATTCAAAGGTCTACTCCACCTGTATGTGAGCATTGTGGTAAGACCCATGGGGGTGTTTGTTGGAAGATTGGTGGATCAGCTGGGGTGTTTTAGATGTGGATCACCAGCTCATTTTGTTAGAGATTGTCCTGAGATGCAGGAGTATAGGCAGGCTGATACTGCAGCTTCTCGACCTAGTGTCAGCAGAGGTGGTCTAGGGGGCAGAGGTTTCAGTAGAGGTGGTAGACCTGGGTTTAGTCAGAGAGGAGGATCTTCATCCAGGGGCAGCAGGCCAGATGAGGTCGGATCTTCTCAGAGAGTATATGTGATGCAGAGGCAGCCAGATGCTTCAGCAGTTATAGCTGGTACATTCTCTTTATTTGGCATTTCAGTTCTTACTTTGATTGATCCAGGATCTACTCATTCATACATAAGTGCATCTATCTTGCCTGTGTCTGAATTGCATTCAGAGTCCTTAGGATTTGATGTCTTAGTGACCAATCCTTTAGGACATAGTGTTGTGGTGAGTAGGGTGCATCGTGAGAGTGCTGTTGTGGTTCAAGGTGAGGAGTTTCTTGGTGATTTAATTGAAATGCCTTTTAAAGAATATGATTTGATTTTAGGCATGGATTGGTTGTCTAAGCATGGAGCTATAGTGGATTGTCAAAAGAAATGTGTTACTTTGAGAACTGGTGAAGGTAGAAGTATATTAGTATCTAGTGAGCAGAGACAATTTGCATCCTTGTTTGTATCAGCTGTAACAGCCAGAAAGTTTATTAGAAAAGGGTGTGTTGCTTATCTTGCTCATGTTATGGATACCAGAGTAATGGGTTCTCAACTTGATAATATACCCATAGTTGCTGAGTTTTCAGATGTATTTCCAGAGGAGTTGCCAGGGTTACCCCCTGAGAGAGAGGTTGAGTTTGGTATCGATTTGTTGCCTGGTACCACTCTCATCTCTATCACTCCTTATCGAATGGCACCTGCTGAATTGAGAGAGTTGAAGGTGCAGTTGCAGGAGTTGTTGGATAAAGGGTTTATTCGCCCTAGTGTTTCTCCGTGGGGAGCTCCTGTATTGTTTGTAAAGAAAAAGGATGGTACTTTGAGGTTGTGCATCGATTATAGGCAATTGAACAAAGTAACTATCAAGAATAAGTATCATTTGCCTCGAATTGATGATCTCTTTGATCAGTTGAAGGGAGCAGCGGTGTTTTCCAAAATTGATTTGAGATCAGGGTACCATCAATTGAGGGTTAGAGCTGAAGATGTTTCTAAGACAGCTTTCCGCACAAGATATGGGCATTATGAGTTCTTGGTAATGCCTTTTGGATTGACGAATGCACCTGCAGCTTTCATGGATTTGATGAATAGGGTGTTTAGGCCCTATCTGGATCAGTTTGTGGTAGTTTTCATCGATGATATTTTGGTGTATTCACGTAACAAGGAAGAACATGTCAAGCATCTGCGAATTGTGTTACAGATCTTGAGAGAGAAACAGTTGTATGCTAAGCTGTCAAAGTGTGAGTTTTGGCTTGACCAAGTAACTTTTCTCGGTCATATAGTTTCAGCAGATGGTATAAGAGTTGATTCGAGTAAAGTTGAGGCCATTTTGAATTGGAGTCCACCAAAGTCAGTGACTGAAGTTAGAAGTTTTCTGGGTTTGGCAGGCTATTATCAAAAGTTTGTGAAAGGTTTTTCTTTGATAGCTACTCCACTCACCAGATTGCTTCGAAAGGGAGTTAGATTTGTGTGGACAGATCAGTGTCAAGCTAGTTTTGATCAGTTGAAAGAAATGTTGACTCAAGCACCTGTTCTTACTTTACCCATGGAAGATAAACCATATGTGATTTACAGTGATGCTTCACATAATGGTTTAGGATGTGTTTTGATGCAAGAGGGTAAAGTTGTAGCTTATGCTTCTCTGCAGTTGAAGCCGCATGAGCTTAATTATCCGACACATGATCTGGAATTGGCAGCTATAGTATTTGCTTTGAAGATTTGGCGACACTACTTGTATGGGGAGAAATGTTTTATCTATACGGATCATAAAAGTTTAAAATATTTGGGTGTCCAGAGAGAGATGAATCTTCGGCAAAGGCGATGGTTAGAGCTGATCAAAGACTATGACTGTTTGATTGATTATCATCCTGGTAAGGCAAATGTAGTTGCTGACGCATTGAGTCGAAAGTCTCTGGCAGGTTTGGCTGTTTATTCGCTCTCGTTGCTTGTTGAGTTGAGAGTGTTACATGCTAGTTTTGAAGCATGTGATGATGGTGCATTGTTGGCTCAGTTGCAATTGAGACCAGTATTATTGGATCAGATTAAGGAGGCTCAATTAACAGATGAGAAAATTCAGAAGATTGTTTCAGATTGCCAAAATGGGGAGAGCCGAGATTTCTTTGTGAGAAGTGATGGTAGCCTTTGGTTTAAGGATAGATTGTGTGTTCCTGATAATGATAGTTTGAAAAAGGTTATTTTGGAGGAAGCACACCAATCGGTTTTTGCTATGCATCCGGGAAGTACAAAGATGTACCATGAATTGAGACAACATTATTGGTGGTCTGGTATGAAGAGAGACATAGCAGAATTTGTGTCCAAATGTCTCACTTGTCAGAGGGTGAAAGCTGAACATCAAGTTCCAACAGGGTTGCTTCAACCTTTAACGGTGCCTGAATGGAAATGGGAGAGAATCACAATGGATTTTGTGTATGGTTTGCCTATGACACAGAGGAAGCATGATGCCATTTGGGTGATTGTTGATAGGTTGACAAAGACTGCTCATTTTCTTCCGGTTCGGATGGACTTTTCACTTGAGAAGTTAGCTGAATTGTACATCAATGAGATAGTAAAGTTGCATGGAGTCCCAATTTCTTTAGTGTCTGATCGAGATCCTAGATTTACTTCAAGATTTTGGAAGAGTTTACATGGTGCTTTGGGTTCTCGATTGCATTTTAGCACTGCTTTTCATCCGCAGACAGATGGGCAGTCAGAGAGAGTGATACAGATTATTGAGGATATGTTGAGAAGCTGTGTCATTGATTTCTCTGGAAGTTGGGACAGATTTTTGCCACTTGTAGAATTTGCTTACAACAACAGTCATCAATCCAGTATTAGAATGGCACCATTTGAGGCATTGTATGGAAGAAGATGTAGAACGCCTTTATGTTGGAATGAAATTGGGGAAGACAAATTGGTTGGTCCTGATCTGATTAAAGAGACTGAAGAAAAAGTGAAGATGATTCGGGATAGGTTGAAAGCAGCTTCAGACCGACAGAAGTCTTATTCAGATTTGAAGAGGAGAGACATAGAGTTTGATGTTGGAGATAAAGTATTTTTGAAAGTGTCTCCTTGGAAAAAGATATTGAGATTTGGTCGAAAAGGGAAGCTAAGTCCTCGATTCATTGGACCGTATGAGATATTAGAAAGAATTGGACCAGTTACTTATCGTCTTGCTTTGCCGCCTGAGTTGGATAGAATTCATAATGTCTTCCATGTTTCTATGTTGCGAAGGTATAGATCTGACCCATCTCATGTTTTACCAGTTGAATATATTGAGGTGAGTCCAGATCTAACTTTTGAAGAAGAACCAATTGCTATTTTAGCACATGAAGTGAAAGAATTGCGAAATAAGAAAGTGCCACTTGTAAAGGTTCTTTGGAAGAATCATGGGAGAGAAGAGGCAACTTGGGAGAACGAGCAAGCAATGCAAGATCAGTATCCTCAACTGTTTCAGACATAAATATCAGGTAATTTCGAGGACGAAATTACTTTTTAGAGGGGGAGAATTGTAATATCCCAAAATGTGCCCTAGAAGTTTTAGTATAATTGTTGTTTTATTTGAATTAATATGTATATGTTATTGGAAAGAGAAAATAATTTAAAGAGGAGTGTATATGTTGTATATATGGACATATATATAACATATACACAAGTCAAATGGATGGTCAAAGGAAGAGGATATTTATTTTGGTTATGTATGAAATTACTAAAAAGGGCAAGTAAGTGAAAGGGAGTTTAATTGTATAGAAGAGGGTATTTAGGTAATTTTCTTTTTAAATTGCTTGGGGGAGGTTTAAAGAGAGGGGAAATTTGACTTTGTCTCTTCACTTTGTCATTTTTTTTTCCTTTTCTCCTTGTGTTGGCCGGACCTCAAGGAAACAAGAGAGCAAGTGAGGGTTTTTGAATTTTAAGAGCTAATTGAAAGAAGAAAACAAGTTAGAAATTCAAGAAGTTCATCATTTTTGGTAAGTTTTCTCTTGATTTCTCTTGTTCTATTTGGAATTTTGTTTGAGTTTGATGGAGTGTTGTTGATGGTTGGATTGTGTTTGTGTATGGTGTGTGTAAAAGTGTTGAAATGGAATTAAAGATAAGAAGTTAGGTTGGTGTTGGTGATGGAAGAGGAAGAGTGGTGTTTAGTGAAAATTTTTCTGTTTTACAATTAGTAAAGGCTGTGACTTGTATGATTTTTTATTAAATATAGAAAAATAGTCTTGAAGTGAATTTTTGATATGTTGTGCCTCTATGAGTCTAGAATGACTGAAAAATATGTTGATTCGATTTTGGAATGGTTATGATTTTGGAAAGATTATTTTTACTAAACCTGTTCCAGCAGGTACCTTAACTGAGACAGCTATATTTTGGGATTTTTAATAAAATGTAGAAAAATCATATTCAATTGAATTTTGGATATGTTGTTGCTTAGTGAGTCTAGTATTTGAGAAAAATAATTTGGAACCACGTTGATTGAATTTAATTTATGGAATTCACAAAGTTCAGAACTGCTGCCAGGATGCAGGGCAATTGGGGTAGTCTGGTTGGGTGAACTATTTGACCAAGATTTTGTGTTCATTTTGATCTGAAATTTTAAAGGAATGATTTTAAGATGTAAAATTTAGTTCTGTAAAAATTTTAGAATTTTTAGTCAAGTAGATTATTTTATACAATTTTTCAAAATAAGGATAGAGTGGAGTCTAAAACCAGAATGTACTATTCATATGGTCATTTTGCTAATACTCCTTTTGGATTAGGTTGTGAAGAGGTTGAATTGCCCTAACCTAAGTGTTGAGGATTCTTGGAAGAGTAAGTGTATAGATTGGTGTGAGTTGGTTCTAAGGTAAGTACAAATTACATTATTTCATACATTCATATGATGTTGGGATTTAACATACATTTGATTGTAAATGTGTTAAGAAATCTAATACATTGTTAATGCATATTAATAATGTATGTTTGGTATGATGTGAATGTTGTGATGAGTATGTAAAATATGTGTTAATGCCAGTTGATAAATGTGAAATGTGATGTTTTTTGGGTGAAATGACCGGGTCGTAAACCTCAAAAACAAATTATTAAAACTAGATTGGGTGAAATGACTGGGTCGTAAACTCAAATCTAGTTGAATATCCATGGATAAATGTATTGATGATTATGATTATAGACCAAAACAGTAACTCTGAACTTTGAATAGCATATTAGATTATTTTTGGGCCCATGCTTGTGTTTGTTTAAATGTGACTATTGAATGGTGAAACAAATGAATAATGAGATGACTACTATACATACATTATTGAAACCGGTAAGATTTGAAATATAATATTCTCTTGAATTGATCTTGAATCTTGATTGTGTGACATTAGCATGGCATTAAAGCATCATAGCACTGTAATTTGTACCACTAAGCCGTTGGCTTAGCGCGAATGTTATTCTTCGAGCAGGTGACAGGGAAGAACCAGAGAGTTCCTCTAGGCCGAGTCGAGTCTAGATTTTGAGGTGTTGATAGTGGGCTTAAAGATCAAAGACTGACTGCCAAAGAAATGTATAAATTTTATGGGTTGTAAAACTTGAGTTTGGATATATATGAATTTGTAAATATTGTTATTTTCCGCTGCATAGTGAACAAATATTTTATTTACTGTATTTCATAATAAACCTTTACTTTATGTTGTACTAGAAGTGTAAATCCTTTTTGCAGGTTGTAGTTGAGGTTATAAGGGGGATTTATTGGGAGTGTACTGAGAATGATTTTGTTTGCATTGGTTTGTGTAAAATGTTTTAAAAATCAGAAAAAAATCAGTTTTGTCGACACTTGGGACTCAATTTTTAGGCAAAACTATGGCAAAATTTCTGTAAAAATCGGAACTAAAAAAAAATTGACTGAGTAAAATTGGTAGCAACATTAGGATAGTGTGGCACCTCTACTCGGCTTACATATTTAGGTCGGGAAGGGGTGTTACATATACATTAGTAATTTTTTCTTCTAACATCTCACTTAACCCTTTCAATTTATATATTTAATTATATTTAATAAAACTAGAGGCATATAAGTACTACTCAAGCATTAGCCAAAATAGATGTATTGAATTTGAAGAGAAATATTTGGATTAAGTTTTTTTTTTTTTTTTTTTTTTTTATAAATTTAGTATGATTCTTGTTGACTAATTCTTATCATCAAGTGATCATAATGATTGTTTGTGTGTTTGCAGTGGCGATGCTATGTATTGTAGAAGGGGGGCAACTGCCCCCCTTCTCTTTTTATTTTTTTTAAATAATACATATTTATGTATTTTAAAATTTGTTAAAAGTTTTAAAATTTTTTGTTTGCCCCTCTTAAAATTTAGCTTATAGAAAAAAAAATAAAAATAAATCTTAATAAATTTTTTTTCCTAAGCAGTATTTTTCTTCTAAATAAATTGAAGAAAAAATTTGATATTTTCGAATGCAAAAAAGAGGAAGAAAAAAGAAATTTGAAAAAAGATAAATTCTTCAAATAAATTAATTTGAACCCATTCAATGAATTAAAAAAACTAAGAAGAATTTTCAAAAAAAAGAACTAAGAAAAATTAAAGTGCAATAAAAAGAATGAAAAATAAAAAAATATAAACTTAAAATCTTTAACATTTTTAAATATATTTTTGTTTTCCTTTTTTAAATTTCTTTTGTTTAAGATTTTAATTTTATTATTTTTACTTCTATATTATTATGTGATAATTTTAACTTCAATTATTTATTAAGAGATTATTCATAATTCAATATTTTTTCTCGTTCGTTTATTTTTTATGTATCATTAGATAAATTTAGAAATATATATATACATAAATATATTAACATATATTTTAATTAATTTAATTATTTTTTTGATAGATAAATATAGTCTATTAATAAATTAATAAATTAATAAAATAAAAATTATATATGAATGGTAAATCGAGTAACAAAATAAAAATAAAGAGAGTAAAAGACTAAAATTTTAAGAGAACTTTTTTTGTCTCCCTTCTCTGTAAATTTTGACTTCGCCCCTGTGTGTTTGGTATGTGCATGAACATTATTCTAAATAGAAAAATTAATAATATACTATATTTATATATTAGTCAGTATTATTTACAGAATTGAGATGCTCATCCATATTTTTCTATTTTTTTTAAATTACTGGTTGAGTGTGAGAAGTAATATTAACTGAGTTACTTTTATTTTTAATTTTTTCACAATAAAATTTATTTTATTTTTTAATCATGCGATTATTTGCATGTTGTTTATATCTTACATTATAATTCAAATAATATGAATTATTGGATTTAAAAATCTGATTTTTAATTTTTAATTTTGATTAAATTTTTATTTTAATATTTATGCTTGCTAATTATGTAATTTTTTTTGTCATTACAAATATTTTTTTTGGTTCTAAAACTATTTATTATAATAATTATAATAACATTAATCGATCAGTTATTATTAAGGCCACATAAAATGTAACCAAATTGACCAAATTTAATTTTGATCCAACTGAACTCAAATAAAAAACTATGGTTTATGTTGTTTCATGGACGGTTAAGATTTTAAAATTTTTATAAACCAAAATTTTAGTTTGATTTTGATTTTAAAAAAATAAAAATTCAATAAAACTAAATGGTGCTATCATGTAAGAAATTATATTATTTTTTATATTATACACTAATTATATTATATAATAATATACTAAAACTACCACAATGAATACTGTTTCTTGTGGCAGTGAAAGTTCCATTAAACCAGAGATCTTTTATTTCTTTTCCCGTTTTGTCTCTATTTTTTAAACATTTTTTATATTTCTCTTTTTATGTTTTTATACAGTAGCTATTATGTGGCAACTGTTGATATAAGACTCGATATCCTTATTTTTTATTTTATGTATATATACTAAAACTGTCACAAGAAGCATTGTTTCTTGTGGCAGTGAATTTTTTTTCACTTAGCCATGAGTTCTTTTACTTCTTTTTTCATTTTGTCTCTATATTTTTTATCCTTTTTTTTTTCTTCTTTTTATGCTTTTGCGTTGTAGCTATTATTGGGGAGCTGTTGATATTAGCCTTGGTATTCTTATTCTTTATTTTAGCTATATATTCTTTTAATCTTTTTCTTTTTATAATTGATATTTAAATATAAAATTAATTTAAAATATTAGATTTTAGGTGTTGTATTTATATTTTTACTTTTAATTGATTTTTTATCTTTTAATTTATTACATTATATTTTGCTTTTAACGAATTTTATTTTCCTTTTTAATTCGTAAGCTATTATTATTATTATTATTATTATTATTATTATTTAGAAATTACTGATTCAATAAAAGTAGCTTCTCAAATTTTTATTTTTTATTTTAATTTTTGATGGATTTTATGAATTAATTTTTTGGTAGGATTTTATGAGTTAATTCTTATAACAATGAGTTTTTAATTTTTAATTTTTTAATTTTTTTAATTTTTAATTTTTTTAATTTTATTTTAACTTTTAATAGAAAATATAAATTTAATTATTTTAAAAATAATTTAAAATGGATGTGTTATTATTATAATTTGATTTATAATTATTTATTATTTCACTTTATTTTTAATAAATTTTTTATCTATTTAAAAGTATTTTTATTATACCAGCTTACTATAAATTTTAATATAATTATTAATTATTCTACCATTTTATATTTCTCTTTAATCATATCATTTTTAGTTAAATTTTATAATTTTTTTAATTTCTTTTCAAAAAAATTTAATGAGTAATAAATTCTTATTTATTTTTTCATATTCAAATTATTATTTTTAATTATTTTTAAATTTTTTTTATTAAAGCAATAAAATTAAAAATTAATATTTTGATTATTCTTTTTACCAAATCTCAAATCAATTCAAAAAATATCTTAATATATTAAATATATTTTATTATAAATATTTTTATAATATGTAATGATAAATCTTTAATATTATGTGTATTTATATGTATAATATTATTTTTTATTTAAATATAATAAAAAAAATATTATAAAACGTAGTGCAGAGCGGATAAAATTAAATGCTTGTAATTTTTTAGTTTTATGAGACTACACTTAATTTTTTTTTAACTCTAATCCTTTTTTAGACGTCGTCACTTCATCTTTATAATGGTGGTCCACGTGTTAAATCCAAACCCAAACATAAACACTCGTAAGCTGTTATTGAGGTTTTACCATAATGTATTGCAGAAGTTAACATTATAAAATTACGAATTAATAAAAATACAGAAACTGAATAATTAATAAATCATAGGCCGATCGAAAGTAGTAAGGTATACATGAAAACAACAGTAAACGAAAGTATTTATTTAGTATTTATTTGAATTCTTTTTTTATTTTATTACATAATGTATAAATAAAAAATAAAACCAGTTAAAAGATTATTCAAACAAGAAAGTGCAAAGAAAATTTCAAAACACAATTTCATAGAGAGAGAGAGAGAAAGTGGGAAAGAGAGAGAAAGTGGTTCTTCTTCTTGTTCGCGTACAATTCCTTTTTTCTAAAAACAAACATATGCGTCTAGAGAAAGACCGACCACGGAACTCTCTTTTACCTCTCTCTCTCTCTCTCCTCCTCTGTTTTGATCTCTCCCTCCGCCGCCAGATCTCGTCAAATTCTAGGGTTTTGCCATTTTTTGGGATCATTTTAAGCTCTTATACTTTGTTTATAAGTCTTTGGATCTTTGAATTTTTGTTTATTTGAACTGAAAATGGAGGCGATCGAGGAGCTGGGACAGTTATCGGAGTCTATGAGACAAGCGACAGCGTTACTTGCCGATGAGGATGCTGACGAAAACCCGAGCTCTATTTCTAGACGGAGTTCTACTTTTCTAAATGTTGTTGCTCTTGGCAATGTTGTAAGTTATCCTCTTAATTGTTTTTTCTTGGACTTAAGTTATCTATCTCTGTTGACTGGATTCAGCGGATTGAAGTTGGATCCAGCTTTCCAATGAGGTCTAAGTTTTTGGTATTGTGATAGATCTTTGTATTTGCGATTGTTTTTGAAATTTTTAGTTTTTATGCTTGAAGCGGCAGGACTTGGATTCTATCCAAGTAAAGCTGTTTTGCTTTTAGTAATGAGGAATTATCGTAAATGACGTAAAAAATATCTCACAGCAATGGGCACTGAGTTTAATCATTGGTTTAATCCCAATTTTGATAACTCAACTCAACGACGCTTATGTCCCAATTTAGTTGGAATAGTCCACGTAGATTCTCTCTCTATTTATGTCAATTAAGGATATCTTCCCTAGGAAGGTTTAGTAAAGGCTTATGATAGTCATCGGAAATTGAATCCAACTAGAATGAAATTGCTTAGAATGAAATTATGAAAAACTCTTTTATAACAATTTTGTGGGGAGGAAATTTAGGATTTAG
Organism: Garcia nutans; assembly: GCA_947685225.1. Classification (NCBI taxonomy): domain Eukaryota; kingdom Viridiplantae; phylum Streptophyta; class Magnoliopsida; order Malpighiales; family Euphorbiaceae; genus Garcia; species Garcia nutans. Next base: position 29,180,141 of record CANTUV010000044.1, read on the forward strand.
TTATGGATCAAGATATTTTAAATGTTCACCTCAGTGTCTGCGCGGGTGCATTTGAAGGAGCTAATGGTGATGGATGAATTTATTTTATAAACATTGCTTGCATCATAAGAGTTCGTCTAGCTGTCTGGTTTACTGATTTATGTTTTGGTATTAATTCGTGCTTCTACACCATGACTGGCAGTTGAAAACTTGCTTGTCAACTATAATATCTGTCATGCTTTATAGTTATGACTAATATTTCCCAAAATATATTTTACTGTTTCTTAATCTATATTTTTTATCCTTTTTTTTTTGTGGTCAATTGGCTAGGGTGCTGGTAAATCTGCAGTTTTAAACAGCTTAATTGGACATCCTGTTCTGGTAAGTTAATTTGCAAAAGTCCTATATATTTCTTTGCATTGTTGCTTCTCTTTTTCATCAAAATCCATTACATGATTTATCTTGATTCCTGAAATTCTGTGTTCACTGTCCAGCCAACTGGTGAAAATGGTGCTACTCGGGCTCCCATAAGCATTGATTTACAGAGGGATGATGCTTTGAGCAGCAAATCAATTATTCTGCAAATTGACAATAAATCTCAGCCAGTTTCTGCAAGTTAGTAGCTACAGTTGACTGGCTTATTGTTATTCATGCATGTTTATCTTGCTTTTGTTACCTTCCCCCCTGCCCCTCTCTCTCCCTCTCTTCGTTATGTTGCTAGATGTAAGGTCAAGGATCCATTCCCAAGTAGGCTTCTAGGAATCTATTGCTATCACAAAAAGCTAAGCGCTCCAATGCGCATAAGGGGTGTTGTTAACTACTACCACTGCATTGAATGTTCTTTTTTAGATGCCTAAGGATAGATATAGAATTTATTTGTCTTGTTGGTTATATGATAAACAGGCCTGATAGAGGAGTTAAGATTATGTGAAGACTCTATCTACTGAGTGGTTGTCAACTTGACATGTGTATTCCTGTATGAGTTCCTTCAAATATGGTGATGTGCTATGCTATATATCAAATTTGCTGCTTGCCTGCAGGTGCATTAAGGCATTCTTTGCAAGAAAGGCTAAGTAAAGGATACTCGGGAAAGAGTGGGGATGAGATATATTTGAGACTAAGGACAAGTACAGGTTGGTTTATGAGTTGTAATTTTCAATATTTTACATTTATGCAATATCGTTGTTGGATGCAACATGTAACTGTTCTCTTGTGGAGGACATACTGATGTAGAAATCTTTGCCCCCTTGAAGTTTTTTCCCTCGTACAGAACTGTGTTTGTCAAAACAATAATTTGCAGAAGGTTGTAAACGAAATGATGATCATTTGAAGTAATCCTGTATAATGGCTAATTATGCGAACAATTCCGCTTGTTGGATCTGCTTGAATATAATTGTTAAAAGAGGATTATCTATAATAAAGGAATTCCTGCTAATGTAGATAAATGTATGGTGGGCATGAGATCAGAAAATGACAAGCGAAAAGAACCAAAAAATCTTTCAAAGTGCTATTGAAATTATTCTTCTCCAAAACCTGATGACCTGTTAGAATCCATTGTAAAGTTCATTGAGAATTCAGGATTTATTAGCAAAATCTTGGTCCTAATGATAAACCAACCATCAAGTTCCTTGTTTTGGACTTTAAAAATCCTATTATTGACATGTTTGTGATAGCAAGAGAATGAGGGCTTAATTTTCTCTATCCAATTGTTTTCATTGCATTATTCTAATTTCTCTTGGTAGTTGGTTGTTTTCTTTTCCTTGTTAATCTCTCATACGCATTCAGTATACGAACCTAATGCTATTTTAAGAAATAGATGGTGAAAAGTTAGTTTTGAAATCAAGGTTTGACTCTGAATAATATTGTACACAACTTAGGATTGACATTAGTCTTGGTTCTTATGATTGAATTGAAAAATTCTTTTGCAACTTGGTCTCTAATTTTTCAGTATTAATTTTCCATCTTTTGATTGAAAGGGCAAATTTGTTTTTTGCTTTCTATGTATATCACAAGTTTTACTTTGTTATGTTACCTCTAATGTCCAAATAAGTAGTCCTTAATTGATTCTACTGATATTCTAAAGGGGTTTCTGATGTTCCAGCTGGATATTGGAACAAGTGATATTAAGGCTCGAGAAAAAAAGGTGGTGAATTCATTGAAGTTTTGAGATTGTTTTGTTAAAATTTTGTGATTATAACTCGTGATATAGCAGCTTTAGCTAGCCATAGAAGTGCCAGAGTCCTAGGATCTATTTGATTATCACCTTGAAATTTGCGTGTTAAAGTTTTGCTATTGAGTTCTCATGTTTAAAAATGCTATGAACTTATATAAGAACATAGAACATACATACAGCTTCATTTCTTCTAAGGTAGAGGTTTGTGTGGGACATAGGTGATTCAGTTAGCTGAATTTTTTTAATCCGTTGTTTTTTAGATCAATCAAATTTTTTGTTACTACACTTGTGTTTTTACGATTTGTTTTCAGCACCTCCTCTGAAATTGATCGACTTACCTGGCCTGGATCAAAGGATCATGGATGAATCTATGGTAAGTTTGCTTTAATGTTTATATGCTTTCATTTAATACCAGGATTTATGTAGGGTGGTGTTCTTCATCAGGATGATCAATACTAGTTCTTCATATATTCAATTAAAAAGCATTTAGCTGTTTTATTTATTTTATTCAGTGTAAACTTGATCATGGCTTTAATATCCCTTGCTTAGGTTAGTGAATATGCTCAGCACAATGATGCCATTTTGTTAGTTATCGTTCCTGCTGCCCAAGCACCTGAAATTGCTTCCTCTCGAACCCTCAGAGTTGCCAAGGAATATGATGGAGAAGGTAGCTGGCTAATAACATTGCTTTCTTTTCGTTTTTTTTTTCTTTTTCTCCTTCAAAGTTTTGTTTGGCTGGTTTTAAATTTTTCTGAGATCTGGATTAATGATGGTCAAATATGATTTACAGCGTGATATGCGCCTGTCTTTTACTTCTGGTGGACACATTTTCTCCTTCTACTTCCATGTTTCTCTGTTTTTTTTTCCCTGCTTCATTTGAAATAATTATCTCATCTTCTTATGTTGATCTGTAGGTACCAGAAGCATTGGTGTAATTAGCAAAATAGACCAATCTGCTTCAGATCAGAAAGCTTTTGGAGCTGTTCAGGCTCTCCTAACAAATCAGGGGCCATCAAAAACTGCTGATATCCCGTGGATTGCATTAATTGGGCAATCAGTTTCATTAGCTTCTGGACAATCTGGATCTGAGAACTCCTTGGAAACTGCGTGGAAAGCCGAGAGTGAAAGTCTTAAATCAATACTGACAGGAGCCCCTCAAAGCAAGCTTGGAAGAATAGCTCTGGTTGATGCTTTAGCACAGCAGATACGCAAGCGCATGAAAGTTCGGCTTCCAAACCTCCTTTCTGGGTAATTGTTTTCTTTCTACTGGATGATATTTTCCTTGCTTTTAGAGAGATCTTATGCATCTCTTAGGTTATCTGTTGACATGCATTTTACATGTTGCTCTTCAGAAGCTGTTCGTGCAACATTTGGTTGTAGATTGCAACAGGATGAATAAATGCATTGATGAGCTTATTGAATATAACTATTATATAAATGCATTGAGAGAAGGAGAGTGACCTTGGATTTTAGGGAGAGAGAACTTGGATTTTCTCATTTTCTAGCTTATGATTTTTTGCATACCTATTTAATGGGGGGTTTTGAGTTGTTTCCTGAAACTTTTGCATCTATACAGGTTACAAGGAAAGTGTCAAATAGTTCAGGAAGAATTAGTAAGGCTTGGGGAGCAGATGGTTGAAAGTGCTGAGGGAACAAGAGCTATTGCATTGGAACTTTGCCGTGAATTTGAGGATAAATTTCTCCAACACATTACAACTGGTGAGGTGAGTGTATCTATTTCTAATGTTTGCTTTTGTTCATACAAATCTCCAAAGTACTAGATTTATTAGTCATGTTATTTGTCTTTCTTTTAATTTTAAGTAAAGCTTTCCATTTTTAAAATGTTGTGGATGTTTGATCATTAGGATGGCTCCCAAACTTGAGAAAATTTTACCATGGATTACAATCCCTGCTGTCCAAAATTCAATAATCCTGCTTACATGGCTTTTGAAATGAAAACTTGGCTCTGAGCTCTTTCCTGTAGACTAAATCATGGGTATTTTAACGAAGTCGACTATGATGTGCAGATCTTAATTTTTGTTGCTGCCTATTAGATGTCTAGATTTAAGGCTCATTGTTTGTTCCTTTTCTCATTGGCCCTCGCTGTCTTTACAAAGCAAGTGCTCCCAAAATGGCTCTTGTATTTGGATAACATGGTCTATTTGTTACAGAAGAGTATTATAATCTTGTTATGCTAGTGTTTTACTTTTTGTTCTATGCTATTCATTATTGCTTCCATTTTGGGAGTAATTCAAACTGCTAAGTGAGGCCACAGATTAATTTCTACTGACAATTGGAAGTGATAGTGAGATCCTGGTGAAGTTTGATGATCAGATATATCAGTTGCTAATCTGTGAAATCTTATTGCAGGGTTCTGGTTGGAAAATTGTTGCTAGTTTTGAGGGGAACTTCCCTAATAGGATCAAGCAGCTCCCTTTGGACAGGCATTTTGATATCAACAATGTCAAGAGGGTAATTCTGCTGCCTCTTACTAGTTCTCTACTTCTGGTTTATCTTACATTGCTTTCAGATGTGTGCTGTAACTTCTCGTCTATTCATTTTCTATTAGATTGTATTAGAAGCAGATGGTTATCAACCATATCTCATCTCCCCAGAAAAGGGTCTGAGGTCTTTAATAAAGGGTGTTCTGGAGCTTGCAAAAGAGCCATCACGTCTTTGTGTTGATGAGGTAAATTTTCTCCCTATCCTTTTACTTTTAATATTGAGTTTTTGTAGCTTTGTTTAAGGGTCAAAACAAATTTTATATTTGGTACTCTGTTATGCATGCGCCTATATCTTTATTTTCAGGTCAATATGTAGTCTTACAACCATGAATGAAGGACTAATATTTTTTGGGTGAAGAATGAAAATTTGAGTTTTTCTTTACCTTCAGTGCTTCGCTTAGTACCTGAATGTTATGATATTGATGTTTAATGTCACTGTTTAAGAGTTTTTTAGACTTCTAACTTTAAGATCTTTTTGCTAGTCCTATATTGTCTTTAGTTCCAGACACATAATTTTAGCATTCAAATGGTGCGCTTTCTCTTTGCATCAGGGATCATTTATGGTTGTATGCTTATACCAAGATAGATAATTTTTTTCAGCAAAAAATTTTTGAATGTTCCATCAGTTGAATCTAATTTGAGTTGGACGTCTTTGTTGCACTTTTTTAAGAACCACACAAGTACATGCCTGTCATTTCATTATAGTCACTGCCTGGTTCAGTTATGCACCACTGTGGAGTTCTGATTAACTATAAACAGTTACACCGAGTCTTGGTAGATATAGTTTCTGCTACTGCAAATGCAACACCAGGATTGGGAAGATACCCTCATTTCAAGAGAGAGGTATAGTATCATTTAGACATTTCACATATTTTGAATCTCTGCTAGCATTTGCCACCACTCAAGTCATCCTTGTTCTTTTGTGATGTTAATTATTCTCAATCTTTTCCAAGGTTGTGACAATTGCAACTGCTGCACTTGAGGGGTTTAAGAATGAAGCAAAGAAGATGGTTGTCGCACTAGTAGATATGGAGCGGGCCTTTGTGCCCCCTCAGCACTTCATCCGTTTGGTGCAAAGGAGGTATAAACATGTTATTACTTATTCATCTATTCTGCTGCTCTGCCCATATAATGTTTAATGTATCAAATCATCATCAATAGTGGACATGATATATACAAATACACACACATTTGCATGCGTGGCAGCAGGTGTTCATTGCCTGTGAAACACAGGAAAATGCTTGAGTAGCAATTTAATAATATAGCTTTTTACACTTTTGTATTGTTTTGGTAAGTCCCTCTATCTGGTTTGTGCATGTCTGAGTGGTTTGTTTTCCAGTGCATCTCCAAGGATCTCAGTGATGTAGTGTTGAATGTTTTACACCTCACCTCAGTTTCTGGATTGCACTTAATATTCAAATTGGTCTATTTTAGGATGGAAAGACAACGGCGAGAAGAGGAGCTTAAGAACCGACCTTCTAAAAAAGGGCATGATGCTGACCAAGCAGTGCTAAATAGGGTAGGATGTTTATCATATGATGTGTATACGAATGGTGGTATTAGCTTAAATATTTTTTTTTCTTTTTTTTAGGCAACTAGTCCTCAGACAGGGGGGAGTTTGAAATCAATGAAAGAGAAATCCAATCAGGCAGAAAAAGAAGTGCAAGAGGCTTCTGGTTTAAAGACTGCAGGTCCTGAAGGGGAAATAACAGCAGGTTTGATGGTCTCTCTTAGAGTCTCTCTATTCATTGTTTCAGATATTGTGTTCATCTGAATTATGTTTCATTACAGTTTGGCATTTCATTGATGTGTCATTAATTTCTGGACCTAGATATTTTTTTTGCCTCATAAAAATTCCAAAATTTGTAGGCCCTCAGAGATCTGAAACTGCTTTACTTGTGTGGTGCATTACGAACTTGAATGATGATTAAATACTTAGTGAAAAGTTCCAATCTGGTGGATCTATCATTCTAATTTTGAGGAAATTAATTTTCCTGCTGTTGGTTTATTGCTGAATTATTAAGATGGGAGAAACTTGATACATAAAGTCATATGTAGTTCTTTGGTTTGAAATCCTTTTTCAACCATTATAGCTGCTATTGCCTAATGGTTGGCTTGCCACTAGCCTGTCAGCAGTGGCATAGAAAGAAATTGATTTGAGAATATAGCTGAACAAGATTGGCAGAGAGAATTTACTAATTTGGTTATTATTTTGGATAGGGAATTTAAGTGATTTTATATCCACAGGCCTTTGATTAATGTTCAGTGTAGGTAATACATTTAATGGTTATTATTTGGTTGTTAGCAGGGAGAATTTTCCTTGTTATTGACTTCCAAGAAATACGTCTGAACCATGCATTTGCAGCAGTATTTTGTGTGTACAACAAAGTCTTGATGAAGGCATGAATGATTTGCTGTCCAGCTTCCCTTCTGCTTACCATGCAATAGTTTTTAACTTCTCATGGTCTGCAGGTTTTTTGTCGAAGAAAAGTGCAAAAAAGGATGGATGGGGCATGCGATGGTTTGTTTTGAATGAGAAGACTGGGAAGGTTTGTAAATCTTTGATGATATGTATTTGCTGTTACATTTACTAAATCATGCTAAATGTCTGCTTACATGCTGTTTGCATTTTCTTATTGTTTTCTTACAATGAAGAATAGTTTCATGTGTTGTTTGCACAGCGTTTAGAAAAGCTTACCATTGGTACTATACCTGTGCAAGTAGCTTGAGTCCTTCCTGTTGCAATGAACTTTTCAGATGTTGTCATATTGAGGTGTGTTGGGATGAGACTAAAGAGCATTGTAATGTTATCAACATCTGATGATTTTTGTTGCAAGTTTGCTCTTTTATCCTCTGATGTATATATGGTTCAAATATAATTTAATATAGATTTGCAAATTGCTTCAGACAATGTAATTAATCATGTATAATGTGTACATCAGTCTGTAATTTATGATTTTTGGGATTCAGTCTTATCTATTCTTTATTTTACAGCTTGGTTACACGAAAAAGCAAGAGGAGAGACATTTTCGTGGTGTCATCGTTTTGGAGGTATGGAGAAACTTGCATTTTGGTTCTGGATTTTTAGATTACACTTAATGATGCTGTTTGCATATTCAAGTATTCTTTCAATATCTTTAGAATTTAGTACCTTGGTGCTATTGGATATATGAGAAGTTTCAGAGCAAGAAATACCTTTTCTGGAGGCCCTCTCTTTTTTCTTAGTCAACTTTTGCCTTTCTTATTTTCTAAATTTGCAAGGAGATCTCCCAAAAAAAAAGTTAATTTGATTTGATCAATGGTAAGAATATTATGTGAAATCAAAGTTTTGTATGCTATAGTGGCATCCTTGCTTCGGTTAGCTTCGTGATATTGTCAACCCAAATATTATATTTTCAGTCATTAAAGCATATGTGAATGATTGCTGCATAGCCATATGAAAGGTAATTTTTAGTTGAATTATTAAGATGGATATGACTGAATATGAATGCTTCTGTGGTTTGTGTTACTTACAGAAAGTAATTTTTTCTTTTCTATTCCTAGTTCTCCATGAAACTTCGATCTTTTTGACTTGTGGAAAGTGTTCTCTGTTTTCATTTTATAGTTTTTTTTTTCTCTGCTTTCTAATTTTCTAATTTTTCATTTTCCAAATAAAAAACTGAAAATTGGAAAACTAGTTCATTTGTTTAATATTCTGGCTTTTCATCTACCTGTAATATAATTAACTTATTAGACTATTATCAATAATTACTATTAAATAAAATTTCAATAGCTGCTGATATATTAATAGTAGATAAAAATGAATGATAAATAATAAAAAAAAAGAGAGGATGCTGTTATGGAGATTCAGAAGCCAATATCATTTGACACCCTAATGGCAGTGTAAATTTATAAATTTTGGAAAATGAGTTTCTGATTTTCTAGTTAGAAAATCTTGCAAGTAAACATTAAATTCTACTTTAATTGGAGTAATTTTCTAAAAGTCGGAAAACTAGTTCATTTGTATAATTCAGAAAGTTTTATGGGTATTTAATTGTGGAAAACAACTCCTATTTTACAGAAAATTTTCCAATTAAAACTAGAAAATAGAATTTGTTGTTTAGTTAGAAATACTTTCCATTTGGAAAATTAAAAAATAGTTTATATATTTATTAGCTAATATTTGAGTTTTAGAAAATTACTTTTAATTGTTCTCTAAATGGAAAACACAGTTCTAGAGATCATTGGAGTTTATTTTCCACTTTGATTCAATTTTTTTTTTGTTTTTATTCTTTTATACTTTAATATTTTTATTTGATAAATTTTTTTTATACTTTAAACTTTGACAATATTTTCAGGATGAATATTTTTAGGTTGATTTTATGAAATTAAAAATTTTTTATTTTATTTAGAACTACTATTTAATTATGATTTCATTTTTAATTTGAAAAATATACATAAATATTTAGATTATGAAATAGTATAATTATATTTTGTATAAAATTATTTAAAATTAAAATTATTTAAATATTATATAAAAATAAAAATTAGATACCAAGATTAAGTAAACTTATTTTTCATATTTTCAATTTTCCATTTAAAATATAGTTAGAAAATGAAAATTTGAAAAATTAGAAAATAGAAAAGAAAACCAGAAAATGAAAACAAAAAATATTTTTCACAATTAAGTAATCCTTTATTTTCCACGACTAAACATGACATGCAATTTTCATTTTCATAAAACCAAAATATCATTTTCTGATTGATAAAACTAGAAAATGTTTATCGAGTATCTATTTTCTATAATCTATATGTCAGTAAGTACCCATTCAAATTTCTATTGTTGGAATTTTTTTTTAAAGGTTTTTATTGTTTCTGATAGTGAAAGAAAAGGAAAAATATACTAATGCGCAGAGTAAAAAAAGTAAAAACGAAGGTAAAACCTTGAAAGCTTTTTGTACAATTTAGTAAGTAAAATGATTAAGCAGGGACAAGATGAAACCCAACACTGTGTAGCTGACAGATAAAAAAAAATCAATAAAAGAAATGAAGAGGGAGCAACTAATGAAGAAATGATAATAGAAAAGCAACTAAAGGTAAGAGTAAGGATACTGGGGTGTGAAACCTAACTAGTTGCGTAGAAACAAATGAAATGTGGAAAATTGGCTTTTTTTGAAGTAGAAATTGCTCCAGAACCTTTGTTTGGGAAGAAAGTTTTGCTAATGCTGAAGGAATTTTCGCCCTATCTGTCTTGATGTTCTCTTTTCTATTATACATCGTTTTTACAAGTAAGGAGTGTGTAGCTTTAGCTTTACTGACTTTCAACTATCTGTTGTGTCAAAATGGATTATCTTAACAAATCCATGATGGTACTCCATACATATATATGCAGCTTACTAGTAGAATTCTTCATTGTTTACTATGACATTGCTTAGCAATAGTTTTCTTTCCCATGCTCAGGAATGCAATATTGAGGAGGTTGAAGATGAGGAAGCACCACGACCCTCTAAGAGTTCAAAGGATAAAAAGGCCAATGGACCTGATTCAAAGCCCCCCAGTCTTATGTTCAAGATAACTAGCAAGGTTCCATATAAAACTGTTCTGAAAGGTACATGACTTGGGTTATCATACTTCACTTGGTGCATTTTTTGGATATTATTTTAAGCTGCTATTTCAAGTTAACCTCCGTTCTCTTGCAGCCCACAGTGCTGTTGTTTTGAAGGCTGAGACTGTGGCTGATAAGGTTGAATGGATGAACAAAATATTAAAAATCGCACAAGTTGCAAGAGGGCAAACAAAGAATGCGTCTCCTGAAGGTGGTCTTACCATGCGGCAGTCTCTTTCTGATGGTTCTCTAGTATGTGGACTTGCTACTTCGACATTTTTTTTCTTATAATCAATTTTGGATAATACAAAATGTTTCCTTGATTCAATTTCTTGGTGAATGCAATGTTGGTTGTGTACTTAAATTTTGGTATGCTTTTTTTTTTCCCCCCTTCTTTCTTTCTTTCTTTCTTTCCTTTGCTCCAATATATGTTAGTCCTTTAAATGGAAATTGTCAAATGCAGTTTGCAGTCACCTGCTAATATTCAAGTTTCATGCAAGACAAATGCTTACTAAATTTTGGATATCATTGGGTTATCCTGTCTAAATTCCTTAGTAAAAAAAAAAGCTTTGTGGTTTGTGCAGGATACAATGGTTCGAAGGCCTGCTGACCCTGAAGAAGAGCTTCGATGGATGTCTCAAGAAGTTCGAGGTTATGTTGAAGCAGTGTTGAATAGTTTGGCTGCTAATGTTCCCAAAGTACACTTGCTTCTCTGCTTTTGGTCTTCTTATCATTTTATTGGTTTCTTGTGAGACCTTTAGTAACATTGTAATTGATTAAGCAGGCAGTTGTTCTTTGCCAAGTTGAGAAGGCCAAGGAAGATATGCTAAATCAGTTATATAGCTCTGTCAGGTTTAATGCATTATATTTTGCTGCGAACTTGCTACATGGCTTTTATTTTCTTTGATCTTGTCTCATTTCATTTGAATTTTTATATATTGCCAGAGTTCACATAAATTGTCTTGTGCATATTCCACTAAGGGATAAAAAATGTTGAAGTTCTTATTCAAGCTGTTGTGTTTGATTTATGGCTAGTGCTCAAAGCACAACGAGGATTGAAGAGCTGCTTCAAGAGGATCAGAATGTAAAGCGCAGGAGAGAGCGCTATCAGAAACAAGGCTCTCTCCTTTCTAAGTTAACACGCCAACTCAGCATTCATGACAACCGGGCAGCTGCTGCTTCCAGTTGGTCTAGTACTAATGGAGCAGGTATGTTGTTGACAAGGAGCCAGTCATGTCTGAAATTTGAAAAATCTGCCTTACATGTAACCAATGAATGGTATCTTTTCAGTCAAAGTTCCATAATAATACATGAACTGCATTCTAAATCTGGGTGAAGTGTTCAAACTCATTCTAAAGACTTCCTTGTCAATTGTCATTTGTCAGAGAGCTTGGTGGCTGCTTTAATAGCATGACCATTAACTGGTGCCTGACTGTTTTAACTCAGTTTTAAAAGCTGTCTGGTTTAAAATGGTCGATCTATCCTTGGACCAAATTGCTTCCCCTGTTAGTGTTACCTGATAATATAGAAGTTTTCCCTTTTGAGATGAAGCCTTGTTAAAATTGATATTATTGCTAATTATCTTATTAAATCTTCTCACTTTCTTTCTTCCTATATACCATGGCTATCCGTTTTGAAAATGTAATGTTACATGGGAATGGAGCAAAAGTTTGGTTTTGATTGTTTTGGGGGGCTAGTTTTGTAGGGCTAGTTTGATCTGATTTGCCGCTTGACCTTTTTCATTGATGACGGTTAATACAAGAGCAGTGCCTGTTATATTGTAGAATTTGTTGAAGTGTTTTGGGTAATATTTTGATGCTGATGCTTTATAAATTCTTTGTGGATTATCCAATTGCAGAAAGCAGCCCTAAGTCCAATGGTTCATCAGGCGATGACTGGAGATCTGCATTTGATGCAGCTGCCAATGGCTTTGTGGACTATAGTTCATCCAGATCTACATCTAATGGCCGCAGTCGGCATCACAATGACTCAGCACAGAATGGTGATATAAGCAATGGTTCAAGCTCGAGCAGCCGTCGTACTCCTAATCGGTTGCCACCTGCACCGCCAGGATCTTCAGGTTACAGATATTAATAATGGGCTGACATGATATTCTCTTGCATTTTTGGTGGGTGAGTTTCTGCAAAGCCCGCATCACAATTGGATCATTTGGTCATTTGAAATTCTATTTTTGCAATCTTTGGAAGAGAAAAAGAGGTATTTTTGTACATAAGACTACAGTTCTTCTATATCAGGTTTTTGCGGCTTGTCTTAGAACAATGGATTCAAGGTGCTCTTGAAATCCATTTTTTATATTATATACGCCATATTCTTTTTTCTCTTTATCTGTTTGAGTAATTAGTTTTTCCATTTATTCCGTGCCTTACATTTTTGGATGTTATAGCCCATGTATTTTTGCTTGTATTGTTTAAGATTATATAACATTTTGGATAAATACTCGAGGGAAGTGTTATAGTAAAAACTTCCCATCTGTTTCTTTTTGATGTTTTGTTTCAGTTGATAAATGTAATTGTCATTAATTCAGATTTGATGTACTTTGAATAATGTGCTTTATATTAAAGCATGATTAGCTTCTAATTTCCAAGTTTCACTGGGAAAATATAAGCTGTTGTATTTCCATGTAATGCAATAATTCCATCTTTTGTGGGTTGCATTATATGGGGTGGTTTCGGTTACATATTTTTTGTTGGATGTTATTTTGAAATTATATCATTTATTTACCTTACCATGACCTTAAACGAGTCCATTAATTAAGAATTATATAGGTTCTAATATGGGAACTATATTTATTTTTGTGGGCATATATGATTTAGTTTACTGAAACATTGAGAGAACAGTAACTGGAAGCACTTTTAAAATTCACATTTCTATTTGAAAAATGTCTAATTATCTGGTTAAAGCAGTGTAAAAGGCGGCATTATACTGGAGCTGTATATTCATTTGGGAAATTTATAAAGAGTAACTTGAAAAAAAAACAAAGATATTGTATATATATATATATATTAAAATTTATAAAATTGCTATGTTATTGGTGTATATGGAATGAGTTTTTGGTATATATAAAAATATGAAAAAAGAATATTAAAAAAAAGAGTATTTTTGTTAAAAAAAAATCTATTTTATATAATCTCCTCTAATCATTTGGGGTAGAATGCATCCAATTTCCAAAAACAAGTTGTCAGCAGAAGATAGAAAATTGATCTCAGATGAGAGGTTAATCGATCTGAAATAAAAAGTATACAGAATAGATACCGAAAAGGCAAAAACAGTCCATATGCAAACTTGGTGATGAAAAATTATGCACCGTGTTGTATCTAAGTATATGCTAGACCAAAATCTAAAACGAGAAATAAATTGACAATAATGGAGATTTAACACTTACTTACCTTGACAGTATATTTGTTCTTTGTTCATTGGCATAAAATAAAGTTTATGCAAATTGCTAGTGGGTTTCGTCTGGAAATGGACATAATAAGCCACGAAATAACAGAATATGACCAGACGTATAAATTAGTTGTGTTTTACTAAAAAGCTGATGTCAGTCCAGCAAACACTAGCAAAAGTTAAGTTCAAACACCGAACTGACAAAATTTTTTTTTTTTCAGATATCAAACAAATATTATTAGTGTATTTTTTCTTTCTATAGCGTAATGCTTGATTTGTGTTAGAGTCGGATTTGCTATCAAAGATGGAGTATCAAGTCCTTTCTCTATTGCCTCCCATAGATCCAACAAAACTTTCATTTTTCAGCCTTTGCTCGAAACCATTTTATTAAGGCCAGATTTATTTTTTTTCTCATTTGTTTTCTTTCAACTTCCTTGGGCCATCAAAGATTATGCATTCTTAGACATCATTTGTCATCCCTTTTTTTTGGATACAAAAGGAGAGAAGTCCCTCAACAACTCAATGCTCATTGGATATGAAACTCCCAGCAGGTCATGTCTCAACCAGTAGTACACTTCATATGGAGACATCTTCAATTCATGCACTGCCAATGGGAAAGAGCTGGCAAAAGCAATCCCAATAGAAAAGAGCTGGCAAAAGAGGCAAGGAAATCTACTACCAGATTGGCTTCCTGATAGGTCCCAATCAGAGTTAGATAAATATTCTACTTCGGGCGAGAATTGAGCCACAAATCTTTCTCTTAGGGTGAGAATGAACCACAATTTTCTATTAGTTTTTCATTGATGATAATCTGCTGCTATTACAAAGAATAAATAGGAAAGAATGAATAACCAATTCACACATATTCTAAAGGCAACATGTGCTTTATTTTAGCCAACTATTGCTGGAAAATCTCAACATTTGACTAATTATTAAGCATGAAAAATATCAGTAATTAACTAAATAACTATAGCAGCAGCTAGACTCAGTCAAAGAGCAAGACTTAGTCCATGACTTCTTATTCTTGATGTAAATGGTATCTATCATTGCTCCCCTCTTTCACGTGAACCTTGTCCTCAAGGTTCAAATGAGGAATCAACACGTCAAAACTGAAGTTTTCTCTGCAACTTTAGTGAATTTTCCAATCCGCCGCCATCCTCATCTTCCCCACTATCGATTCCACCATCCAAAAGAAGCAGCTGCGGCTTTGCACATCTATGTCCAGGGGTAAATTTCTCGTCACAATTGAAACACAAGCCAGCAGTTCTTCGATTCTGCATCTCCTCCCAATTCAAGCGCTTTAATGGAGTGCTAGGCGTGTTCCTTATTGGGGACAACACACTCGCTTGGCCAGACGGACATATAACTTGCTTTTGCCTCAACAATTGCTCATCTTTCATCTGAGCTAAACTGATGGCGTCCTTCAACGTCTTTGGTTTGAACATTCGGATCCCTTCTGCAATTTCGGGTTTAAGGCCTCCCATAAACGTTCCAACCAGTGCTTTTTGAGTCCACCCCTTAACCCTATTGCCTAGTCTTTCGAACTCCCGTTGATAATCTCGTAAGAGTCCGGTTTGGTAAATTTTTGATAGGGACTCGTCAAAATCTTCGCAATCAGTGGGCCCAAAGCGGGACCACAATTCTTCAGAAAAGATTTCCCATGTTATTGCCGTTCCTGCTTCGGCGTGAGTTCTGCGAAGCCACTGCCACCATTCATTCGCTTCCCCTCGAAGGTGATAAGAAGCCAAGGACACCTTTTCCGAATCTGGGGTGCCTTGATATTCAAAAAATTGATCCACTCTTGTGAACCATTAAATTGGGTCGTCTCCGGAATACTTTGGAAATTCCAATTTTGCCAATTTCGCAGAATACAATGGTTTTCCTCCTTCTCTGGATTCATCCTGCTGAGTGCGATTTTGGCCACTTCGGTCACTTGCACTGCTGGACGCGTCTTTGCTAGGAAGGGAAAATTCTGAGAATTTAGTGATGGCTGCTTTAATTTGCTGCAGTTCATCACTAAGTCCCCGTTCTATTCTATATAAGTTGTCTTGGAGCTGGCCTAAGCCAACTTCCAGATTTTCGATTCTCTCTTTGTTGGTAGCCATAAAAGAGGAAAAGAAAAAGAAAATTAGGATAAGGGCTCTGATACCAATGATAGGTCCCAATCAGAGTTAGATAAATATTCTACTTCGGGCGAGAATTGAGCCATAAATCTTTCTCT
The DNA here is from genome assembly GCA_947685225.1 of Garcia nutans. NCBI lineage: Eukaryota > Viridiplantae > Streptophyta > Magnoliopsida > Malpighiales > Euphorbiaceae > Garcia > Garcia nutans. Next base: position 29,196,007 of record CANTUV010000044.1, read on the forward strand.
TAGGGTGAGAATGAACCACAATTTTCTATTAGTTTTTCATTGATGATAATTTGCTGCTATTACAAAGAATAAATAGGAAAGAATGAATAACCAATTCACACCTATTCTAAAGGCAACAGATGCTTTATTTTAGCCAACTATTGCTGGAAAATCTCAACAGCATTTGACTAATTATTAAGCATGAAAAATATCAGTAATTAACTAAATAACTATAACAACAGCTAGACTCAGTCAAAGAGCAAGACTTAGTCCAGGACTTCTTATTCTTGATGGAAATGGTATCTATCACTTCCCTGTGTATATGATACACCTCTAGCTCCCAATTTCTTTGAAGAAGATCTTTAATTATGTTCATCAAAGCAGAATTGAAACCAATATTAACCACATTACCAAGGGTAAGCTCCATATCACATTTGCTATCAACTTTAACCTTGAGCCTCCTTATTCTAGCTTGCCAAGCAAAAACAAAGTCCGTAGTAGATCCCCCGAAGCTCTGTTCTGGATGATAGTTCAAGTTCCTATATTTATAACAATACCATTTTTCCAGGCTCCTCTATCATCTCTGATTACTCACCCTGCAAAAGCTCTTCTATCATACATTTTTAGAACTCCATCACTGTTTAACTTAAACCACCCAATGGGCGGCATATTCTACCCAGTAAACCGGAGCTGCCTTCTTTCAAAATTAATCCCAACAGCTAGTTTGGTTCCCTTTGCATCTTTTATACAAATGACCTCCTTTGAATATCACAGACTACCTCAAACACTCCTCGTGTGGCAGAAAAAACAAAATCATTCCTCATTTTCCAAAGCAACCAACGACACACCCCAAGCCGGACATTACCTTTCTCCTGAAAGCATCCAATCTTAGCCTTCCCTAAGTGATCAGTGGACCATTCAGGCACCTCCTGGCTGAAACAAAGATCATCCCATGGAATACCAGCTATAGCGGCCCACACTTGTTTGGCAATAGTGTAGCCCCTTAGAATGTGAATAACAGATTCATCTAAGTGATCACACCTGTCACAACTTCCATCCTCAGTAAAACGCCTCCAAATTCTTTCTTGATTTGTTATTATTCTACCTCCGTAAACTAGCCATAAAAACATATTGATTCAAAATGAACTTTGCCATCTCAATATAATATCCCAAATATTGCTCTGCTCCTGCCAATGTTGATCCATCAAAACTTGGCAAGCAGTTATAGAATTTACCACTTACTTCATATGCCCAGAGAATATCATCATTCCTTTCAGAATTGGGAGGAGGAGGGTGAGCTGCTATCAAATACCATCCAATTTTCATAGTACAAGCATTATTCAAACCAAGGGCCCAACATTTTCTAGGATGGCACTCATCTTCCCATTTTCACAAAAGCATGGTACTTTTGATCCTTAGCTCCACCCCATATAAAAGACTTGCACAACTCCTCAACACCATGACAAGTAGCCTTTGGAAACGCCACTGTGTACATAGAATAAAAAGGAATTGAGCTCAACACATGCTTAGTAAGAGTCAACCTCCCTGCAAGAGATAAATGCTGCGAGTTCCATGAAGTCAACTTGCCTCTAACCTTGTCAACAATGTGATTTTAAGTCCATTTTGTAATTCTTTTGTGATGAAGAGGTACCCTAAGGTAGATTCCCAGATCACTAGTCATTTTAAAACTCAAATGATGAGTTAATTGACCTCTCAAAGCTTCTGGAATATTATTAGAGAGTCTTGGTCTTGTTCACCTCCTCCCTAAAAAAATCACAGAATTCCTCTAGTAGGCTAGCTATGTTAGCAGCTTGGCCCACTGATACTTTTGCAAAAAGAAAAATGCCATCAGTAAAAAATAAAATGAGAGACTGGTGGTCCCCTTCTTCCCAACTTAATTGGATTCCAAATTTTACTTTGAACCTGTTGATCAATTGCCTAACTTAACTACTTTACACATAACACAAATAGGTAAGAAGGTAATTGGTCTCTCTGCCTAATTCCTTTTGTAAGCTTGAACGAGTCTGAAGGCTTGCCATTTCATAATATCTAGAGAGAGCTAGAGGTCACAATGCTCATGATTTTATCTTGTATACATTGGGGAATATCAATCTTCCTCAAAGTATTCTTAATAAATTCCCAACTTAGTCTATCATAAGTCTTTTACAGATCAATTTTAATAGTTATGAACCCTTTCCTGCTCTTCATCAACCTCATATAATGAACTATTTCTTGGGCTGTGATTATATAATCAGAGATATGTCTACTTGGAATAAATCTTGATTGATTTTGTCGAACCCAACTTGGCATGGCTGGCTTTAACCGATTCACTGGAACTTTTAAACAAGTTTCAAGGCTACATTACACAAACTAATTTGCCTAAATTGCAAGATAAACTCAGGCCCTTGTACTTAGGAGTAAAAACTATCATAGTCTTATTCAACTCCTCTAGAACCTCCCTTCTCTAACTTATATCATGAATAAGCTCACAAGTCGACTTACCACCAACTCACCACTGATTCTGGTAGAATAATGTTGGCAACCCATTACTCCCAACAACCTTCATTGGATTCATTTCCATATGTGTACTATGAATTTCCTCATAAGAAACAAGTTCCTTCAATCTGGTTTTCATTACTTCAGGGAGCTGAGGGAAAGAATGGGAAAACCTATCACTACTCAATTAACACCCTTCCTCTACATACAACTTAGTAAAGTGTTGAAGAGCTATGCCTATAAGCTCCTTTTGAACCTCACACCAGTTACCACTAGCATCTCGCAGCATGTCTATTCTATTATGTCTTCTTCTTTGAACAGTAGTACTATGATAAATAGAAGTATTCCGGTCCACATCATTTATCCGATAAACATTTGCTTTTTGAAACTAGAGAATTTCCTCTCGAGTAAAGATCATTTCTAGTTCTTCCTTTAATTCAAACTTTACTCATTTCAGATTATGTGAGACCACCCATTTCAGTGCCAAATTGCTTCCTTCTAATGTTGTTGCCAAACACTGCATGATTATACATCCCCAAATACTCAGTCAAGGACTTAACTAAAGTAGTAAAATTATTCTCTTTCTCCCATGCCTCTTTAACTACTCTCCTAAAATCACTATACACGACCCAAGGAGCTAAGAACTAAAATTGCCTCTTTGCCCATGTTTTCTATGATTCATAGGCTTGATAAGCAGTAGTGAATGATCTGATTTTATTCCTGGTAAATTAAGAACAATTGACTTAGGAAATGTGATGCTTCTTTGCTCATTACAAATGGTTCAATCCAATATATGCCTCAAATTACATCTAACCCAAGTAAACTTCATCTGTTGCATCCCCAGATCAATCATATTATAATTTAAAAGCCAATTTGCAAACATTGGGTATCCACCTTAATAGCAGGATGATCCTCCTTTTCTCTCCTCACTATTTAGAATTACATTAAAATCTCTTGCTGCGAGCCTGGGTCTTGTAATACTCTAAGCCATCCGACCACCTCATTCCAAAGTAGCTTCCTTAGGCAGGCAGCTAGGACTTGTATATAATGCCATAAAGGTGGAAGAGATACTCTATTCACCTTTCATAGAAGCGTGAATGAATTGTGTTTACTTTATTGAAGTATCTCTGAGTTTGCTGATGGATATAATATTATCTTTTGGTTGGATGCTTAGTGAGCAAGAAGTCTGATGTTCTTGTAGAGGAAAGTATTACAACAATCATATTAACTATTAATGGAGATTTAAATTTTAAAATTATGTACCTTTTGATTAGAAAGCATATTTATTATATTTTTTTTTGAATTATCAAGCTCACTTAGTAATATGTAAGTGTAAATATATTCAGTGAAATGAAAAAGAAGTGTAATTTTTGAACTTTCAATTTAGCTTTCAAATTTCAAATTACCAACAAATTTCCATGGTTGCTGGTTTTTCACTGTTCACATAGCCTTTGTTTTTTATGTTTATGTTTAAGCAACTTGTTTATGTCTTTCAAACACATATTTACAGTGGTATCAGAGCATTTACTTCCTACGGGATTTGTGGCCACTTGGAAGTTCTAGAGAAAAATAGGCGAAACAGAGCCAAAAAGAGTATTGAAGATATCATGTTTGCTGTAAACACTAGCTCATCTAGTTCTACCCCCTTGATTCTTATGTTTAAAGGAGTCCACTACCATATTTGGGTAATCTAAATGAAAGTCCATCTCAAGTCACTCGACCTCTGGAAGGTGGTGGAGATAGATAAAGACCCACTAACCTTAAGACCCAATCAGACTTTGGCTCAATTGAGAGCTCATAAAGAGGAGCTCTTGAAGAAAGACAAGGCTCTCACCTACCTTCATTCTAGTTTGGCTGACAACATTTTCACCAACATTATGGACTTGGACTCACCAAAAGAAGTTTAGGACAAGTTAAAGGAAATGTTTGAAGGTAGTGATAGAGTTAAGGCTATTAAGCTTTTAACTCTTAAAAGAGAGTTTAAACTGCTAAGAATGAATGAAGAAGAAAAAAATTAAAGATTACTCAACAAGGTTGATGGATTTAGTGAACCAAATCAGATTATTTGGTGATACTTTAATTGATCAAAAAGTATTAGAGAAAATGTGTTCCTTCAAGATTTAAAGCCAAGGTATGCTATTGAAGAATCTTGTGATTCACAGAGGCTTACCAATGCTGAGCTGATCAGTAAGCTTCAAGCTCAAGAACAACGAGTCTCTATAAGATCAAATGAAAGCACCGAAAGTGCTTTTCTTGTTGCTATAAATCTTGAAGGCAACAAGAAGTTTCAAAAATAAAAGTAAAGAGCATAAGATAATGGCTCAACTGAGAAGAAGAAAACTTTTCTTCCTTGCAGTCATTGTAAAAGGGACAATCATGCTAAGAAGGATTGCTGGGACAAAGGTAACCCCAAGTTCAAATGTAATTATTGCAATAGAATGGGTCATCTTGAAAAATTTTGCAAAATAAAAAAGCAAACAAATTAAAGTTCTCAGCAATAAGCAAGTGTTACTGAAGAGGAGACTCATAAGGAGGAAGCCTTATTTATGGCAACTCAGCATTCTCAAATTTCTCACAGTAAAAGGTGGCTTGTGGATAGTGGGTTTACAAGTCATATGACTCCTCAGTTATCATTTTTTATCTCTCTCGACAAATATTGCAATACTACAGTGAAGTTGAGAGATGGATCATTGGTTCAGGCAAAAGGGAGAGGCTCAGTAGCTATCAAAACTAATCACGGTACTAAATCTATCCCTAATGTTCTTTATATACCACAACTTAATTAGAATCTTCTAAATGTTCCTCAAATGACAAAAAATGGCTATGGAGTTCTTTTTAAAGACAAGAGTTACACCATAAATGATCTTGAAGGTACAAAGATTGTGAAAGCTAAAATGTTTAACAATTCTTTTTATTTGGACCTAGATTTGGTGTCCTCTTGTATGTATACTATCAGGGAAGAAGAGAGTTCTAAATGGCATAAACGAATGGGCCATTTCAATTTTAGAGCCTTGAAGTTTTTGTCAAATACAGACATGGTGAGTGATATTCCAGAAATGATAGATGGTGGACATGTTTGTGAGGGGGTATGAATTGGGTAAACAACATAGGCTTCCATTTGCCTAAATTGGGTTCAAAAGAGCTACAATGAAGCTAGAATGGTTCACTCAGATATTTGTGGACCAATGAACACTACTTCACTGAATGCCTCTTGAGAATTTTGCTGTTGGAATAGTTGATTTGTTCTTTGGTTTGGTTGCTTTTGAAGTTGTTACCCACTTTTCATTATTTTTATTTGGATATAGATGATGCCTTATTTTAGAAAAAAAATTTGCTAAGTCCCAAATATGTTTCTTGAACTTTGTCGCTGTTCTTGTATTTTATGATTTCTTAGCCAAACCCCATTTTATCTTTTAATTGATTTGAATGTGACATTTTGAATCTCAACTATTTTGGCAACCCTAAGGTTGATTGTTCTAGCTTGATTCTTGTTAATTCACTTGATTCTGAGTAACTTTAATTAATATATATTATTAGTATAAAATGTTTTAAGGACTTTTATTATGTGATGTTCTTGTTTAATTAATTTAATTAGCTGAGAGTACATAGTTAGGCTCGTTTAATTTATCTTGAGTTGTTCTTGAAATGAGAAATATGTTGAGAACTAAATAAATAAATAAATAATAAAAAAGAGCCCAAAAAGTTTAAAAAATGAACAATTTACTCCACTAGTCAAAAGACTATAAGTAGAGCTAGTGGCCACTTGATTTCGTGACCAGTTGAGTAACTAGATACCAACATTAAAAATATTTGCCTTCGCGTCAAAAGGCTGGTGACACTAATTTTTATATGACTCAACGAATCAAATGTTGCCTTCTATATGTAACTAGCTTTCCACTTGATAATTAATTGTCATCAAAGTAGGGCAAAATTCTTAACATTTTATATTGATAATTTTATTAATTGAGTTGCTCATACTTGTGAATTAGTGAGAATCTTGTTCTATGAATTTTCAATCTTTTGTTGCCACTCTGTTTGAGGTTTTTTAAATGTTATAGTTTAAATTGAGAGTTGATGAATGTGGGGCAGTGCTTTGAATTATAAAGTGCTTGAGGACAAGTACAATTTAAGTGCGGAGGAATTTGATAGTGGATAAATTTAGCTTATATTTTACAAATATATCTGAACTTTTGCTGGGTGTTTATATTAATCTTGGCCTGTTTTTACATAGGATATAACTTAAAGAGGAAACAAGAAGAAAATGAAGAAATTTGTAAGAAGTGGCTGAAAAAGAGTTGAAAAGAGCCTCGAGTGTAACCTTTGGACAGTGTTTGTGCCCAAGGATATCTGATACTTGAAGATTTTATGAGTCAACTGCGATTCCTGATTTGTTTGAGATATTTGAGATACGATTTTTGAGCAGAGTTCCAAGGATATTAGGACTTATTTATTTTCTTATTCAGTGAATATTGAGGAGGAATTTTATTAGGTGTTAAATTCTATTTTATTTGTAATTTTTTATTTTAATTTTCCTAATTAGGGTAGAAAAACAAAGGAGGGGGGGGGGGTATTTAAGTCAACCTTTTGGTGGCCGTAGCTGTCTCTTCTCTTCTCTTCTATACTGTTCATAATTTTTATAGCAGCCATAAAATTTATTTTTAGTTTTCTTTTCATCAAGCATGTGTAACTAAATTCTATTCAGTTAAAGGGATAATCAAGATTTTCAATTCGCGGCCAAGAAGGAAGAAAAGAAGAGGAAAAAAGCAAATTTCATCTTGACTTTTATTCTTTTTAACCAATAACATATATATATATATAATATATCTAGTTAATTAATTAATTAATTTATCGCTAATTAAGATATTTACCATCTTCCAACCAAAATTATACAAACATATATATATATATATATTTAGTTTATATATATTTTTATATTTTTATATTTTGACTTTATTTTTATTTTTAACCTTTTACCGACTTTTGTCTTTTAGTGAATTTTATATGTTTTATAAATTTTACTTATATTTAATATATGCATTAGTACTTCTACCACCTTACTTAACTCTTTCAATTTTTTTTTTATTGAGCTATGATTAATAAAACTAGGGGTGTTACAGATAGTGTATAAATATAGAAATTTATAACAATTACATAGATGAAATTGTAATACTCGATGGAGCTGGAGGAAATGGCACTTTCTTCATGATACTACGTGCCTTGCACATTGCCTCTAGTGGATTAGCCTTAGGCATGCTAAGTCCAGTTCCTTCAGGCATATCAATTTCTTGCTCACTTATCCTTTTCCATTCAAAGCACTGAATAATAGATCCCAAAGCCAACACAGCAAAACGATTGGCTAGACCCATCCCAGGGCATGCCCTTCTTCCAAGCTCGAAGGGATTAGCTTGGATGTCTCAGTACACTGACCAATAGGACTCTGATCAAACCTTTCTGGTTTAAACTTAACAGCATCGTCCCATAACTCAGGATCTCTTTGCATTACCCAAGCATTGATAAGTTGCATTGTATTAGGTTCTACATGGTATCCTCCAGCACTACACTCTTGAGATGAAAAATGTGGAACAAGTAATGGACCTGGTGGATATAATCTGAAGGTCTCTGTTATGATATTTTGAAGATATGGTAATTTGGAAATATCTGATTCATCCATCAAGCTTTCATCACCAATCTTTATATCTACCTCTTTTTTTGCTTTCTTCAAAATTTCTGGGTTATTAAGAAGATTACTCATTGCCCATTCTAATATAACTGCTGATGTTTCACTTCCAGCCAGTATAATATCCCATGTACATTTAACAACAACACATATTAGTTAGCAATTAACAGTTAATTTTTTAACTTTTTTTATAAGCAAAGATAAATTTATTGGTAGAAATGATGCAATTAATATATAGTTACTTTTAATACCTTTCCCAAAATAAATTAACTGTAAAAAAGATATAGTTTGGATAATTAAGAGTTCTTTTTATTAAAAAGAAGATAAAATGATATTATCTCGAGGTTTAAATTTGGAAAATATTAAATTTTTTTACAATTTGGTCTATTAATTTATAATTTTCACTAATTAAAACCCAGTATTCGGTGTATGGACAAATCTAATTACCACTTACGAATTATATATTTAGTCAAATTATTGATAAACTATTATTCCCAAAATTAGAGTATTTGCAAAAAAAAAAAAAAGGAAAAAAATCTACCTTCTGGTTTGACTCAATATTTCAAACTCTATCAATAAATAAGACTGAAAAATAAATTAATGAATCAATTTAGCTATAACTTTGAGTTCAATTGATCCTATTTTTATCAATTCAGCTATTAATATTGTAATCAAATATAAAAAAAATCACATTGAATTGGGAGAAAAATTTAATTATACATATATTAATATTATATAAAAAAATCATTGTCACTTGTATAGTGAGCAGTGGATAAAAAATCAATTTGTATGTTTGTATGATATCACTGGTGGGAAATTTAGAAAAACAATAATAATATTGAATCACATATCTATGAGAATAACGACTATGAATAACAATAAAGGCGGGCTGCTGAAATTTATTATCAGTGAAGACCAAAAAAATTCCTCGGCATTCAAAACAGTTATTTGAATGACGGGGAACTTTTTTTGTCTTCATTGATAATAAATTTCAGTAACGTGGCTTTTATTCAATTCTGAGGGCTCTAATTTACGTTTATATTTATAATTTTTTTAAATATCTGAAAAAATTAAAATTATAATTTCCATTCCTCCTAGCAGTATTGATTGAGTGCTAATTCAATTGTTTCCCTCAATATATACTGCTCAAATCCTTCCTTTTAATTATTCCTCCTTCGCATAAATGTTTTTGAAATTATTAGGTGTGCTAAACATATTCAGAAATAGTTCACTGTATACTCATCTTATATCATTGAATTGCCCCACAAATGCGTATAATTTATTCAAATTTATGAAAAATAGATCCATATTTATATGAGTGAGATTTATATAAGATACACTCGATTAAGTCAATAATTACTAAAACATTGTCGGTATGAAGCAATTAATTAAATTTTTCCCTTAATAACTAAACACGTTGGAATGAATTTTCATCATTTATTATTATTTTTTTATAAGTGATATATAAATTGAAAAGACAATAATTTTAAAAAAAAAATTATTTATTAAATGGCCGATGAAATAATGTATGTCAATTGCAACTTGTATGATACTGGATGATTGAGAGAAAATTAAAAAATAAAAAATAAAAAAGAGTTTAGAAAGAGAGTCATCACTTACCTTAATTAGACCCTTGATAATTTCATCTGCATAATGATCTGGTTCTGATACTTGCAAAGAAAGAAGATGGCTGATCATGGTGTTCTTATCATTATCAACTCTATGTTCATCAATAAGACCTTGCAGTAGCCTATCAATGCTTTTACCAAGTCTCTTTACTCTCTTCACGAATCCCCCATTATCAATCCATTTAAAGATAGACAAGAAATCGCCATAATAGGATGCTCCTGCAGATTCAAAAATCTCGCTTATTGTTTCTGTAAATTGCTCCGCCTCCTCTTTGTCCTTTCTAGTCACGTCCTCACTGAAATACCTTTTTCCAGCCAGCATTCGCATGATTACATTAAGTGTTAGCTCCATGAACGCTGGTTTATTCAACTGCACCTTAACAAAATTTTGGCCTGTGTTAAAACTATTAATCTTGTTAAGGAAAATCCTGATTTCTGCCTTTCGAATGTCTACAAAAGCATTAAGGCGTTTCAACGAAAAGACTTCAAGAGTGCTTATACGGCGTATGTTACGCTAGTGATCATTATATGAGGCTGATCCGAGTGTAGTGCTGTTGTAGGCTACATGTTTGAATATTGTAAAAGGAGGACGATTGGCGAAAATGATGTCGTTCTTGTTAGCCGTGATAGTTGACCAAAAAAAAAAATGTAATGAGATATATTACAATCCCGCATCGGGAATGTAAGAAGAATAGGGGAGGGATTTCCTCTATAAAAAGAAACCAATACTTAAGGTTTTATACACATCAAAACACAACAAGTGTTTTATATTAGAGATTAGAGTTGAGCTCTTAGAGTCTCTTGGAGTATAAATATTCGGGGTGTTTTGGGTGTCGGGTAGAAAAATATTTTGTATTTGTGGTTGTAACAATTTTCCACATAGTAAATATTTTTCTTGATTGTCGTTAAGCAACGGCCGTGGTTTTTCTCCATTTGTGAGTTTTCCACCTTAAATCTTTGTGTCTTTATTCTCTTTAATTTCTCAATTGTTATTTTATTTTCTCATTTATTCCTGCTTAAAGACAGTCCGAGGGGCGGGAAAATAGCGATTTTCCCAACAAGTGATATCAGAGCTTAGGTGTTATAATTTTTTGTCAAAAATCTTAGTATGCTCTGTGGTTGTAGCTTGGTCTGATCTTCCAAATCAGAAAAGATTTTTGTTAAAAAATTATTTTTGTTTTTAAGCTGGTGGAGCTTTGGAGCCGGTGAAGCTTTGGAAAAGGTGGAGCCGTTTTGCTTTGGTGTGCTTGAGTATTGGTGGTGAGATAAATAATTACATGTCTAGGTAAATTCTGTCAAACGACACGAATTTAGTCTAAGGCAAGTGGATTTTAAGTGAGACCATTGTGACTCCTCCTCTTACCTGGGAATTTACCTGGTGTAATTGTTTATTTCTAGTCTTTTATTAGCACAAAGTAAGCATGTCGACGATGAGATTTGATATTGAGAAATTTGACTAGAGAATGAATTTTGCACTGTGGCAAGTGCAAGTCAAAGATTTATTGATCCAGTCTGGACTGCATAAGATTTTGCAGGGTAAACCGACAAGTGGAGACTCAGAAAAATCCAAAATTAGCGACGAAGAATGGAGTGAGCTAGATTTAAGGGCGGCAAGTCAAATCCGCATGTGTCTAGCAAAAAATGTTCTTGCTAATGTGGTTGGATTGTCCACGACAAAAGAGCTGTGGGAGAAATTGGAAGAATTATGCCAAGAAAAAAATATATCCAATAGGTTATATTTGAAAAAGCAATTTCACACGTTGAAAATGGAGGAAGGTACAAGGCTGTCAGATCACTGAAGTATCCTTAATGGCATTGTCTCTGAATTGGAAACTCTTGGAGTGAGAACCGAAGATGAAGATAAAGCTCTTCGACTCATCCTGTCACTTCCTTCGAAATATGAGCACATGAAGCCTGTTTTAAAATATAGTAGTAAGGAAGTGGTGTATGCGGATGTGGTTAGTAAGTTAATTACTGAGGAGAGAAGATTGAATGAAATGGAAAATAAAACATATGAAGATTCAGCTTTGTCTGTCGGTAGCAAGAAAAAAAATAAAAGCTTCGGAAAGAGGAAGGTTGTCTGCTGGGGTTGCAGTCAAACTGGACATGTGAGAAAGGATTGCCAGAACGGTGGAGCTGATTCGGCTAGAAGCTCTAACGTTGTTGCTACCAATGTGATCTTCTGTGGCGAAGGAGATGATGCGTTCTCTCTGTAGTTGAGAGATGTGTGTCCTCATGGCATGATTGCTACCCGTTGAGATGCCATGGAAGAGGACGGATTATTGGTAGCTGGTCCACGGAAATGCGCGCTGCATTGGTTGACAGTTGATGCAAGGTGCGTGGTGGAAAAATTATGTCGATGGCTAATGAACTCTCGGTAAAGTCAACAGGAGGGTTGCACTATAAACTATTAGCGGGATTCGACATGGCCGGTGAAAAATTTTTTGGAGTTGATGAAGTAATTCCAAGTGGTGATACTCTTTTATGGTGAGGTATGATAATTCTTATTATTAGAATTATGATTGTCGGTAATAAGCAATGTTGTTTTTTTTATTATTTTTTGTCAAGGTGGAGATTTTAGCCGTAATAGTTGACCAAAAATAAAAAAAAATATAATGGGATGTATTACAATCCCACATCGGGAATGTAAGAAGAATAGGGGAGGGATTTCCTCTATAAAAAGAAACCAATACTTAAGGTTTTATACACATCAAAACACAACAAGTGTTTTATATTAGAGATTAGAGTTGAGCTCTTGGAGTCTCTTAGAGTATAAATATTCGGGGTGTTTTGGGTGTCGGGTAGAAAAATATTTTGTATTTGTGGTTGTAACAATTTTCCACATAGTAAATATTTTTCTTGGTTGTCGTTAGACAACGGCCGTGGTTTTTCTCCATTTGAGAGTTTTTCACGTTAAATCTTTGTGTCTTTATTCTCTTTAATTTCTCAATTGTTATTTTATTTTCTCATTTATTCCTGCTTAAAGACAGTCCGAGGGGCGGAAAAATAGCGATTTTCCCAACAGTTCTTTGTCAAACATTCTTCAACAAGTGATGGTAATGATACTGCCAGAACTTTCATTGAACCAAATAGGAGAGATATGATCTTACCATACTTTTGTGAAAGATTATAAAGTGATCGATGGAGAGGAAGCTTAATGAGGTGGAGAGGGCCTATAATCGGAAGAGAAGGTGGGCTTGGTGGGGTTTACCCGCTGTGTTGTGTTCTTGTCTTGGAATAAGATTTTAAGGCAAGAAGAAGAAATGGAAGGATCAAAATAACAGAATAGAAAACTATATTTTCCATGTTTGTTGCTCATCTCTGATAAAAGTCGCTGCTTAATTCACATATACAGTACATAATTTGTACTTTTTTTTTTCTTTTTTTAAAGTATTAACTTGGAAGGAATAGCGATAGACATACTTTTGTGTGTTTTTATTGAAATAATTGAGCTTTCTTTGTTATTTCTTTTTCTTTTCAAACAGTCATTTTCAGAAAAGCAGCACAACTTTGAAGTATTCAATGCAGTTTAAGCGGTTAAGCAAGTTGATTAATATTCCGACTTTCAAAATTGCCATGTTGGAATGTAGGCAGTAGGGTGTAAATAGTTAAACAGGTGAATATGAAGTTATAAATAATAATTAAAAAAAAATGCTAAGGGAAACGTATAAAACAAAGGAGATGACTGAAAATTTATACAATTGATGAAGAGGAATTGTTGAATAGAGTAAGGAATTTGAGCTAAGCAATTGATTGAAGACATAATTAGCCAAAAACAACTACAATAACTGATATAATCATAGCCCATAATCGGTGATGGACAATATAAGAGTTAAAGTAAGAATAACATTTCTATAAAAAAATAAAGTAAGAATTTATTAAGTTACAGTACTTGTTGAAAGGAAGCATTAAGAAAACTTATAGAGGGACAAGTCCCCTATGAGTTGGCACCATGGTTGTCATTAGGTTGGGAGAAATATTTGCATGGACCACCTTTGATGGATTTGCTCCCTTCTTTTCGGATTCAAAGAGAGTTTCATTAAAGTCCCTCACCAAATCCATGGTTCCAATTGATTCCATGCTATTCGATGAAGCTTTTGCTATAGACTATTTCAAAGGCTTGGGACAAGACTTGTGTAGATGGTAGTGAAGAAATCAAGCATCTGAATTGATTTTGAGATAAAAGCATGAATATATTGAGGATGGATCTCAACAATCTCCAAATTAATATCCTCATCCCACGTGAACCAAATGCCAATAGAATATCCCCTAGTCTCAACATAAAAGGAATTTCTAAAATCAGAATTTCTCAAAATCATTGTTGAGAAGTTGAGTCAAATACTACAATAAAAAAAAAGTCAAATTCAAAAATAATGATAGTTAAGATTTTTTAGGATTTCATATTTAAATTTTATTTTATTATTATTGTTATGATTTTATGATTTGATTATCATATTTTTAGGATATAAATGTGAATGTGGTTGTTAAAATTTCTAGTATAAATATGTATCATGAATAAAATGATTACGAGTTTTTCAAGTTCTAAAATTTTTTGTCTTCATATATTTATTATATTGATATGTAGTTAAAAACCTACATACAAAGTAGCATCAGAGCATGTTTTGTTTTCTTTGAGAGACATGCTACGAAGAAAATAAAGAAGAAAAAAAAAAGAGAGGTCTGTAAAGTTTCTACAATCATACACATCACCATACCCATAATCATATTGATATTTACAATTATAGCCATATCTATATTTATAACTATAACCATAATCACATTCATAGTAATAACAATAAGCACATTCAGGTGAGCATCAAGTTCATAAATTGAAATATGATTAATTTGACCTAAATAAGTTTTTATATTGCAAAAATTTTGATGAAGACCTTTCAAGTATTTAAACTGTAAATTTAATGAAAATTTTTTAAAGGACTTTAGTATGTTCATAAACTGTAAAAATGATGAAGACAAATATATCTCAAAACTCAACAAAATGAAGCCAAAATAATTGCAAATTAATAACAAGAAGAAGATTTATTCTAAAATTTTCAAACATATGCCTCAGTCTATGCAAAAAGAAAAAATCATGTCTATGCCCAAGACTAAAAAAGTATATCATGTCTATGCTTAATTATGGAAAAAAAAATGTCATATATGTTTCTCTGTAACCATAAATCTTGGATGAACCATAAAAAATCATATGCTAAAAAAAAGAAAAAGTTATTTGCATTTGATCCAAGAGCGAGTGTTGAGAAGTTGAGTAATATGCTACAATAAAAAAAGAATAAGTCAAATTCAAAAATAATGATAATTAGAATTTTTTTTAGTATTTTATATTTAAATTTTATTTTATTACTATTTTTATGATTTTATGATTTGATTATAAGATTTTAGGTTGTAAATGTGATTGTGGTTACTACAATTTCTACTATAAATGTGTAAGTATCATAAATGAAATGATTGCAAGTTGTTCAAGCTCAAAAATTCTTTTGCCTTTAAACCACTTATATGCGGCTCCATAATAGAGAAAATATTTTTTAGTTTGATAAGCTTGTTTGATAGTTTTTAAAGCCTGGCCAAAACCTTTGAAAGCTACACATTAAAAATTACATACGATAATTGAAAATTCTATAGCAAAGAATAAAAGGGAGAGAGAGATTTTAGGCTTATAAACTTGTTTGGCAGTTTTTGAATTTGTTTGACAATTTTATGAAACATTTAATTGATAATGTATAAATACGAAAATTTATAACAATTAAATAGATGGAATTGTAATACTCGACGGACCTAAAGAAAATGACACTTTCTCCGTAATACTACGAGGCTTGCACATTGCCTCTAGGGGGTTAGCCTTAGGCATGCTAAGGCTAGTCCCTTAGACATATCAATTTCTTGCTAACTTATCCTTTTCCATTCAAAGCACTGAATCATAGACCCTAAAGCCAACACTACAAAACGGTTGGCTAGACCCATCCCAGGGCATGACCTTCTTCCAAGCCCGAAAGGGAATAACTTGTAAGTCTCAGTTCCCTGACAAATATGACTCTGATCAAACCTTTCTGGTTTAAACTTAATAGCATCGTCCCATAACTCATGATCTCTTTGCATTGCCCAAGCGTTAATATGTAGCATTGTATTGGGTTCTACATGGTATCCTTCAGCACTACACTCTTGAGATGAAAAATGTGGAACAAGCAATGGAGCTGGTGGATATAATCTGAAGGTCTCTGTTATGATATTTTGAAGATATGGTAATTTAGAAATATCTGATTCATCCATCAAGCTTTCTTCACCAATCTGTATGTCCACCTCCTTTTTTGCTTTCTCCAAAATTTTTTGGGGTTATTAAGCAGATTACTCATTACCCATTCTAATGTAACTGCTGATGTTTCACTTCCAGCCAATATAATATCCTATGCACATTTGACAACAATATATATTAGTTGGCAATTAACAATTAAATTTTTTTAAACATTTTTCATAAGCAAAGATAAATTTATTAATAGAAAGGATACAATTAATAGTTACTTTTAATACCCTTCACAAAATAAATATACTATAAAAGATATAGTTTGGATAATTAAGAGTTTTTTATAAAAAAAATATAAAATATAGGCTAGGTTTGAATCTTAAAATATAGGCTCGTTTTGAATTTGGAAAATACTAAATTTTTTAAAAATTTGGTCTATTAATTTATACTCTATCCGAACGCTGAAATCGTTGCCTTAAACATATGCACACATATTAAGAAAGTTATTAAATTTTCTAAATATTATATAACATTATTTTGAACAGACTAAAAAAAAATACTAATTACAGTCACTTTGAAAATCAATTGTTTAAAAAAATTTCCTCTTATTAATTAAAAAATATTTATTATAGGTTCATTTATTAAGAAAAAACTATTATAATTAATATTTTCTAATAAATATGAGAGAAATTGTTGAAAAATTACTGTACAAAGTGACTGTAATTAGCATTATTCTATACTAGAATACCCTATTAATTCATTAATACTATACTTTCACTTCATTAATTAAATTATTAATGATAAGAATATAGTTGAAAAAAAATTAATTAATTATATTTTATTATATAAAATGACAATTTAAGGGGATAATATTTTTTTATAAAATTGATAATTTCAACGGGACGAAGATAATAATTTTTTCACTAATTAAAACCCACAATTCGGTGTATGGACAAATCTAATTACCACTTAGGGAGTATATATCTAGTCAAATTATTAATAAACTATTATTCCCAAAATTACAGTATTTTCAAAAAAAGAAAAAAAGAAGGAAAAAAATCTACCTTCTAGGTCGACTCAATATCTCAAACTCTAATCAATAAATATGAAAGGAAAAATATATTAATTAATCAATTTAGCTATAACTTTTGAGTTCAATTGGTCCAAGTTTTATCAATTCAGCTATTAATATTGTAATCAAATATAAAAAATTCACAATTGTGGGAAAATTTAATTATATTTATATCATATAAAAAATCATTGTCGCTTGTGAATATAGCGATAGATACAAAAATTTATTTGTATATTTGTATGAAGCCACAGGATAGAAAAAAAAAAAAGCAATAATATTGAATCACATATCCATCTAGGCCAGAAGAAGAAAAATCTAGGCCACAAAAAAAAAATCACTTATCCATGAGATTAACGATAATGAATAAAGGCAGGTTGCTGAAATTTATCATCAGTGGAGACAAAAGAAAAAAAATCCTCGTCTTTCAAAACGGTTTTTTGAATAACGAGGAATTTTTTTTACTGTCTTCATTGATAATACTAAATTTCAATTCTGAGGGCCCTAATTTATGGTTATATTTATAATTTTTTAAATATATGAAAAAATTAAATTGATAATTTCCATTCGTCCAAGCAGTATTGATTGAGTGTTAATTCAATTGCTTCTCCTCAATACTGCTCAAATCCCTCCTTTTAATTATTCCTCCTTAGCATAAACAAATTGAAATTATTGCGTGTGCTATATATATTCAGAAATAGTTCACTGTATTCTCATCATTGAATTATTATATGCACTACAAGTAAGAGTTACTCCATAAATGTCTTCAATTTATTTAAATTTATGGAATAAATTTTTGTCATTTATTTTTTCCATAACTGATATATAAATTGAAAAGACAATAATTTTTTTTAAATCATTTATTAAATGGCCGATGGAATAATGTATGTCAATTGCAACTTGCAAAATTATATGATACTGGATGATTAATAAGGAAAAAAAATCGAAGAGGAAATTAATTAGAAAGAGAGTCATCACTTGCCATAACTAGACCCTTGATAATTTCATCTGTATAATGATCTGGTTCTGATACTTGCACAGAAAGAAGATGGCTGATCATGGTGTTTTTATCATTATCAGCTCTATGTTTATCAATAAGACCTTGCAATAGCCTATCAACTCTTTTACCAAGTCTCTTTACTCTCCTCACGAATCCCCCATAATCGATCCATTTTAAGATAGGCAAGAAATCTCCAAGATATGATGCTCCTGCAGATTCAAAAGCCTCACTTATTGTTTCTATAAATTGCTCCGCCTCATCTTTGCCCTTTCCGGTCACGTCCTCAATATAATACCTTTTTCCAGCCACCATTCGCATGATTATATTAAGTGTTAGCTCCATGAACACTTGTTTATTCAACTGTACCTTAACAAAATCATGGTCTGTATTAAAACTATTAATCTTGTTTAGGAAAATCTTGATTTCTTCCTTTCTAATGTCTACAAAAACATTAAGGCGTTTCGATGAAAAGACTTCAAAAGTGCTTATACGGCGTATGTCACGCCAGTGATCATTATATGGGGCTGATGCGAGGGTAGTGCTATTGTAGGACATATGCTTGAATACTGTAAAAGGAGGACGATTGGCGAAAATGATGTCGTTCTTTGTCAAACATTCTTCGACAAATGATGGTGACGATACAGCCAGAACTTTCATGGAACCAAATCGTAAAGATATGATCTTACCATACTTTCGTGAAAGATTATCAAGTGATCGATGGAGAGGAAGCTTAATGAGGTGGAGATGGCCTATAATCGGAAGAGAAGGTGGGCTTGGTGGGGGCTTCTGTTGTGCTGTGTTCTGGTTTTGGAATAAGATCTTAAGGCAAGAAGGAGAAATGGAAGGATCAAAACAATAGAATAGAAAACTATATTTTCCATGTTTATTGCTTATCTCTGATAATAGTTGGTGCTTAATTCATATATACAGTGCATAATTTGTATTTTTTTTTTGAAAGTATTAACTTGGAAGGAATCGCGATAGACATACTTTTGTGTTTTATTGTTGAAATAATTGAGCTTTCTTTGTTATTTCTTTTTCTTTTCAAACAAAGTCATTTTCAGAAAAAGGAGTACAACTTTGAAGTATTCAATGCAATTTAAGCGGTTAAGCAAGTTGATCAATATTCCAATTTCCAGATTGATCTCTCCAATTACCAGGCATAAAAGGAAAATTATACAAAAAAATTTTAAATTTTACATGAAGTACGAATAAAATTTTTAATATTTTGTGAATTGGTTTTAGGATATATATGAATAAAGCTCACACTTAAGAAGATTTATGCATAAGAAAATATATGCAATGTTTACAAAATTTTGTATATATAAATACACAAATTCGCTTGTAAGTTATGTAAATATATCCCCTATATATATAAATATGGATCATCTAATATACAATATCAATCTAAAAAATTGCTATTAAAATTTACTACATTCATTCAGTGAAATTATTACTTTTGCAAAAAAAAAATCTTATTAAAGTTATTACTTTATGCAATTGAAAAAAATTAATTAATTTTTTAATTATACTATTGTTATTAATTAATAAGTTAATTAGTAAACTGAGTATAATAATTTTTATATTAATGAGTTAATGGATAAGGCATTTTAGTCTATTTAAATAATTTTGTATAGTATTTAGATAATTCAATGATTTTTTAATAAATGAACATGAGCTAAACACAATAATTTCAAAAAAAGTAGTAATAAATATTTTTTTAGCTCTCCATGGTTAAATTTATTTAATTAAATGGCAATTTTTTCCCAATATTTCACACACCTCATACGCACTAGCACAATTATGAATAACAGAAAAATTGAAATACCCCAATCCAATAGGGGTGATCCTATTTAATAGAATTAAATTTTTGATAGAGTTAAGGGAGTATAAAACGTAATTCACAGATTAAAATTTTGAAAATTCAAGCAAGAGCAATAAAATGAATTAAAAATTAATAAAAGCTAACGGAGAATGGGTAAATTCCATTTGGATAAAAAAAAGAATTAGTTACTAAAGTTATTTAAAATTTCTAACCTTATAAGTTGGAATGTGGGCAGTAAGGTGTAAATAGTTAAACTGGTGAATATGAAGTTATAAATAATAATTTAAAAACTGGTGAATATGAAGTTATAAATAATAATTTTAAAAAATGCTAAAGGGAAACGTATATATATATAAAAAAAAAAAAGGAGATGAATTAAAATTTATATATACGATTGATGAAGTGGAATTGTTGAATATAGTAAAGAATTTGAGCTAAGCAATTGATTGAAGACATTTAGCCAAAAACAACTACAATAACTCATGTAATCATAGCCCATAATCGGTAATGGAGAAGACAAGAGTTAACGTAAGAATTTATTAAGTTACACTTGTTGAAAGGCGGCATTAAGAAAACTTACAGAGGGGCAAATGCCCTGTGAGTTGGCATAGAATAAACAAGCTTTTGCCATGTTAATTACATCAGAGCAAATATTTAGAGAAGGAAGCAATTTCCTTCGTCTCCTCCATTAATCAGCTAAGAGAAATAGGAAACTAAACCTATTCTTTGCCTTCAACCTTAGCGAACGAGACTAGAAATACATAAGCTGCTCGAAAATGGAGCAAGAGAGAAACTTGAGTTCTTGTGTTTAAATCAGGTTAGGAAAAGGAACATGAGCTAGGAACAATCTGCAATTCTAGTTGGTTTACATTTTTCTTTCGAAATTTTTTAACAATCCAACCTGTTATGATCTAGTAAATGGTACTGCAGGATTTAATATGTGGTTCTTCATATGAGTTAAAAGCAAATTAAATCAGAAACTTGTGAATAAAAGAACCATAGTTGTTGGGAATATACACATTTACAGGTCCTAATGTGTGTTGATGAATTGGTAAGATGAGAAGTGGATTTAATTAATGGGTGCTTGACATGAAATTGCTTATTGATTAGTTTGTGGTTATATATTAAACCTGTTAGTAAAGAAATAGGATGTTAGAGGTGAGGATTAAGGAAGAAAATATAGATAGAACAGTGAATATACATGTTAGTTACACATTGTATACACGAAATCTATTTTTCAAAGATAAAGAGTTAAATAAAAAGATTTATATGGGATGAACGAGGAGAGTAAGTTCATCCTAAATATCAAATTAGAATTGATTTTTAACGTGAAAATGAATTAAAAATGAAGCTTGAAAATCTTTGGTGTTGCGTTGTAAAAATGGCCAAACTGCATAAAATATTTGTGAAGAATGAATATTTTATATGTTGAGATAATTATATAAAATGGAGTTCCGATACACAAGTATTGAAGGGCACACTCCACCACACATGTATTAGGATCATAAAAAGGTAAAGACTCATTGGTGATGCTGCTGATGCACCATAACACTAATTTATGGGGAAAATTCACAACACATTTAAATAGAAGATTTTATGATCCTTGCCAGTAACTTTAACAACCCAACAATATATATATATATATATATATATATATATATATATATATACCCCGAAATTTAATGTTATAGTAAAATGAATAATTTTTATACAAATAATAAATTAACTCGGTCAGCTGGAAATTAACAATTGGTGAATTGATATATATATATATATAAATTAAAATTAATTAAGGAAGACTATCTTAATTCAACATCTACAACTATGTGTCAAGTTAAATATTAAAGATAAGTATGTGGCTATGTTGCCTTTGTAGGAAAAGAGATTTAAGTAGATTTTGAAGAAGAAAAATGAATTTATATGTGATGAGTTATGAGCTAGCTTTGGAAGAAGGTGAGGAGATAAATTAGGCTGACTCCTGATTTAAATTATGTTTCAAGTTATGTTTTCATATTGTCTTTTATTATTAAATAATAACTCATAATTAAAATCAGTTTATACTAAGAGTTCTAACAAAAAGGAGATTTATCAGTTTTATAATAAAGTTTAAATAGGAAAAATGAGTTAGAATAGAAAAAGATTTTCTTGTATATCTAGGATAAAGTTAATATTATAAATATAGTATATTAGATGGTAAACAATACATTAAATTACGAGGAAAAAAAATCTTAGTTATATTCTCTTTCTAAAAAGTAAAATGAAAAATCTCCCGTATATATAAATAAATTGACGAACCACGTAAATCTTTATATCTTGTGTGATTACTTTTTTTATTTTTTCCTTTAATTTTTTATTCATAGATTAATTCTTTATTTTGCACGTTCTAAAAACACAAAATTTTTTTTTCTAACATTTATTACACGTATAAACTTGACCCTTGAGCCTTATGCTTAAATTGAGCAAGTTAAATGCTATATTGTTTTATGCATGAAATTTTATGTATGTTCAAGCCTTATGTTTTATGATTTAAACCAAATCAAGTTACCTCGAGTTAAATTTTTAAGTTTTATGTTCATGCGCAAGTTTCATAGGTTATGAGCAAGAGCAAGCACAAGCCCATTTCATGTTGTTTCAAGATCATATATATATGTTTATCATGTTTCAAGCTCAAGTCATGTTCCAAGGCAAGTTGTTATATTCTCATGTTTCAAGAAATTATGTTTTACAAACAAGATTTTTCATGATTTTCAAGTTGTCATATTCACAAGAAATATCTCTGCTAATAGAAGGTAAGCCATTAGATAGTGTGTACTGTTAAATCTAATAGATAGAGGCATGTATCCGTGCTTCATCCAGAAGGCAGCCATGGTTTCGAGCATGCAATATGGCCTAATGTGTGACTATGCAAGTACAAGTATGGACTTAGTGTGAGTCCTTTCTCGTGTTACAAGTTCAAGTTACAAGTACAAGCAAATGCAGGTCATACAAGTCAAGCAGGCTATTTTCCATGTTTTCCATGTTAAGTTCTATTTATTCTTTAATTTAGAAATTTTTATTCATGATATAATATTTTTATATTACATGTGTTTCACGTGAACTACATGTAGTCAAGTATCATTCAATCAAGTACTGTATGTTTTCAAGTTCTAGATTAGAATACCCTCATGTCGGGTATGATTTATTTTCTCATTAAGATGAATGCTCATTTTATATAAATTTCCCAGTGCAGGTATTACATGGCTAGCAATAGCTTCTTCAATTCTTTTTTCCAACACGGCTAGCAATAGCTTCTTCAATTCTTTTTCTCCATGAAGCCGATTTCATGTATATTTTGGTATGGTATAAATAGTCTATAGAGCTCTATGGTATTAGTGTGAGATATAATAGTACATGTAAGAAATTATAATAATATTTATAAATACATGTAAGGTGTATAATTGATTGGAAGAAAAAAAAAAAAGCTTACTAAATAAAGATGAAATATACCCAACAACCTTAAGTCTATCTGAAATCGCTTCTAAAATTGGGATGTAACAAAAATCAAGTGGATTACACTTTAAGAAAGCGTGCATGTATTTAAGTGATGAGATATCAAAATGGTCAATTCAATTATGTCATATAAAAATTTTAATAATAACTAAAGTTGACAAAGAATACACTACACAATTCCATGGAAACTTTTGTCTTTCATCTTTATGTTGAACAACCTAATACCAATAGGATCAAGAACTATACAACCTTTTGTTTAAAGAGTAATATTTCTCCAACAACTTAACAACACTCAACAAATCATGTCATAGTACAATTAAAAAAAAGATCATCTAATAAAATTAGTCTTGTAATAATTGGTTTAAAAAAATAATAAATAATGATAAATAAAAATAATAAATAATGATAAATAAAAATAATAAAAAATAGTTATAAAAAATGTGTTTTATTGTTAGGTGGATTAAAAATATAAAGAAAGAAAAGGGAAGAAAAAGAAAAGAAAAGAAAATGAAGAAGAAAAGAAATGGACAGGGAGAGAGTGAGAAACAAAGTGGAAGAGAGAGAAAAACAGAGGGGGAGAGGGAGACCTATCGGCTTTTCCTCTGATCTACCACCGTTCGTCGCTCATCTATAGACACCGCCCGGTCCAATTGAAAACCCATCCTCTGGCGACTCCAGGCGAGTTGACGACGACCCGAAACAACCACAGATGGCGGCGCACGAGCCATTCAATGGTATCACCAGCCGTCAACTTTTGAGGTGTTTTTCAGCTTCGTCCAGCCTCCATTCATGGTGATCTCGGTGGCGATGAATTCCTTTCTTCTCTAGCTTCATTTTGGTAGCTATTACACAAATTGTAGTTGTTATTTTTATTATCACTATTATTATAATTATTACTAAAAAATAATAACAATAAAAATTAATTAATTGAAGTAAAGTAATTTAATATTTAATTAAGGTTAATTATTCTAAATTATGAATTGAGATATGAATTTAGTTGTTAATTGGTTTGGATTAAATAATTAAAATATGGTATTTAAAATTATAGTTTAAAACTAATTAATTATTTAAATTATAATTATTTATTTTATAAATTGTTTTAAATTAAGTAATCCCTAAGTTATAGTTAAGTTGTAAATATTACATTAAATTTATTATGTTTAAATAAAATGAATTATGTTTCAATATATATATGTATATATGATAAATAAAATAATAATAGATGAAAATAATACATAATATATATGATAATAAAAATTAAAAATTTAATTATTTATGATTTATTAATTTAAAGTCTAAATATTTAGGTTATGAATGTTTGTTATAAAATAATGAATATTTAGTAATTTCTAAACTCATAGTTTAAATTATTATTTTTTATGGATTTATTGAATTAAATATATATGTGCATTTTTGAAAATTGATTAATTAATTAATTAATAAATTATATTTAAGAGTAAATAAATAAATAAATGAATAATGATCACTATTTTATTAAATAATTAACTTAAGTTAACTATTATAAATTTTAAGTATTATATTGAAATTAATTAATAATTATTTAATGCATTAAATTAAAATTATTGTTTATTAGTTAATTATTTAATTAGAAATATTTATTTTACTAATTGATCTAGATTAATCAATCAATAATTTAAAATTTAATTATAGTTAATAATTATTAATTTATAGAATTAATTAATTATATTTAAAAATATATAAACATATGTCGGAAATTATTTAATTAATTAGAAGAAAATAAATTAGTAGTTGATTATATTTAAGTTATATTTACTACTACAATTAAATTATTAACATGAGGATTATTATTTATTAATTAAATTAAATTAAGTTAATTAATTAATTATTAAATGACATTATTAATATAATAAATATTATTATAATTAGCATTTTATTTATTTATTATTACTATTGAAATTTATTATGACAAAAATAAAGAAAATTTAAAATAAATAATATTATTTTATTTAAAGGATTTTTTTTTATAAAAAGTTTAATTATTAAAGAACTATTCAAGTAAATTTATAATGAATATTAAACTTAAATAATTCTTATAACTAAAAGTAATTATGTAAAGTTTATGTTTAATAAAAGAATAAAAAAAATATATTATTAAATATATTATTATCACTATTATTGTGATAAGTTAATATTTTTGGAAGACTAAAGTAAATAAACTATTAATTATAATTAAAAGATAATTATAAAATTATTCTCTTAGAATTATTCAACATTAATTTAGTATATAATTTAAATATTAAGTTTATATCTTATAAGTAAATTAAATAAATATTATTAAAGATTTAATAGAATAAAGTTATTAGTAACATTAATAATAATAATATTATTAAATTATAAGAATAAATGAATTAAATTAAATTGTATATTGAAATAATTTAAATATTTAGCTTTTTTGGATATTAAATTATAATAATAGAAATTATATGAGACAATTGGATAAATACTGCCGAAACTTACTTAAAATTTAGGATTCATTTTTATATAAGTTTCTCATGACATGCATATCATAATAGTTTGATAATTTTAGGATATTTTTAGTTAATGATTATTTTTATATCAATTAGGAGTAGATTCAACTGTTGACATGAATCATAGAGGTGATCCAGTTGTTTATACAAATTTAGCTGTGGATCAAGGTGAATAGATAATTATATAATATTAATATTTTGTTAAATTATATAAATGATTTGTTAAAAAACTATTTTACGATGAAATTCTGTTTATGATGGATTTGAAAGGATTCCTTTTCATGACGATCCGTTGTCATATAGAAGAGATTGAGCTAATATATTAGTCTTATAGATTGGTCTTATTTGTAATTGATTTTTAATTATGGTGAAAAATATTAAATGTATATTTATTGATAATAGTATTAATATTAACGATGATGATATAATCAGACTCTTAGCTTTGTGTATATGAGAGATACAAAATATTCAATTTATGAGAGATAATTTTTTTATAGCAAGTTAAGTCCACTCTAGCCTTAGAGAGTTGGGAAGTGACAAGTCTAGTATGTGCACAACAACTAAACCAATTCCTTTCACCTCCAACAAGTCTTAGTTGGTTGTTCTAATAGAAGTACTATTGAGTTCTAAAAATCTCTTTCCCTACACTCTTATGAGAAATATGCTACTCTTTTTGTAACACCTTGTATAAAAAAATTAAAAAAATTAAAAATTATTTATAATTTATATATTATTTATATATAATAAATGAGAGAAGAAAGAAAAAAAGAAACAGACAAGAGAGAGAGAGACGACCGAATGTTTTAGGCCAATCTACCACCGCCTGGGCTTTTCCAGGTGACACGCGTTGGACGAGACCACAGGTCTTGCCACTAACGGCCACTGGGAAGGGGCTCACACGCCGATCGTAGGGGACGGCCTCTAGGATTTTTCAATGAGAGTTTTGATCATTTTCGGTCTCTTTTTCGGCTATTTTCGGTACGGTTGAGATCTACTCTTCACAAGTTTTAATTTGATATTAATTTACAAATTTTTGTTGAGTTTTTAGAAATCACACATACATATATTTATTAAAAATAAATTAAAAATAATTAATTAATTTAAAAAACATTTATTAAGTTATTGATTTAAGAGAAATTAGTTAAATTTATGAAGATACATTAATTTAGATAAATTGTGGATAAAAGAAAATAAATATAATAAATTTAGTTAATTTAAAAGTAATATGTTATTATGAAGTTAATAAAATTTAGAAATAATTAATTTAATTATTTGAATAATTAGTTATATTTAAAAAAAATAAATAAAAATCATAAATAAAAATAGATAAATAATAAATAAATAAATAAATAAATAAATAAATAAATAAATAATCAATATACATTAAATTAAGATAAAAAATATGTTTATTGACATATTATATGAGTAAAGTTAATTAAATCATTTAAATTATAATTTTTATTAGTAATTCATGGAGTTAATTAATTAAGTTTAGAAATGTATAAATATATGTATGGGATAAGTTAGTTAATTGGAAGAAAATAAATTAGTAGTTAGTTGAGTTAAAATTATTGTTTATAAAAAAATAGATATATAATTTGTAAATTATAAAATTAATAATTATACAATATGGATAATATTATTATTGTTAATATCATTTAATTTTAAACTTATATAAATTATTATTACTGCTATTATTAGTTAAAATATAAATATAATTAGCATTGTATTTATTATTATTATTATTGAAATTTACTATGCTAAAATAAGAAAATTTAAAGTAAATAATATTATTTTTATTTAAAAGATAATTGAGCAATTTAATTTTCAAACTTGTTCAAATTAAGTTGAAGAGATAATTTTTATTTATGAAGACGATTAAATAATCATAATATTTTGGGAATTTAAATATAACAATTAGTTATACTTTAAGAATAATTATAAAATTAATTTCTTATTTTTTAATTATTTTAAATTGATTTTTTTAACATATTTTAAAAGCTTACTTATGTCGAAGATTAGAAATAAATAAATATATACTTTTATGAGTTTAACCGAGTAAATTCATCATCATCATCATCATCATCATGTAAAATATGTTTTTCAAATATATACTTTCATCATCATCATCATCATTATGTAAGAATCAATGAACTAAATTAATGATTGTGGTAATGCTTAGTCGAGTATTCTTAGAAATTTGAAAAACATCCATTGTATGCTGAAAATTTTGCTAGAATCTAAGAATCGATCTTTATGCACGTCACTCATGTCATGCATATCATAGTAGTTTAATAATTCTAGCTTATTTCTAGATAATGGTTATTGTTACATCGATTTAGGAGTGTATTCAATCACTAAGGTAAATCGTAACTGTGAGTGGATAATTATATAATATTAATATTTTATCAAATTATATAAATATGAATGATTAAACTTGTCTTTTGATGAACTTCAGTTTATGATGGATTTGAAAGATGTAATTTATATATATTTAAAATGGGAACACGTAATGATATGTTGATATTTGAATGATATGAGTAATGATTGTTGATACAACTGAACAAATGCTTTGAATACATTCATTATATTTTTTTAATAGAGACATCTATGATGATGAGGTTTTAAGGAATTGGCGGTTTATGTTTATGATATTATCTTTAGGATAGCGCTTGGTGTGTGTGTGTGTGTGTGTGTATATATATATATATATATATATAGCTTTTGGGGCTATATCAGGTAGTCACCCTTTGGAGGCAGTTTTGCATATATGTATGACAATGATTATTTTCTCTTGGTGTTGCCAGCGTCATCATTGTTTATTAGATGCCATGTTTCACCTTTAGGCTGCTAGTAAAAATATATTTATTTGCGCCTAAGGTTTTATGTTATCTATGGACCATATATTTTGATTGTATGGAAATATATGATAAGTTTTATGAAATGATATTATGTGCTTTGTAACAAAATGAAGTTATTATACAGCTGTATAAATTTTTTTTAGTAAGTATATGAGAAAAACTTATTTGTTCCCATCTTGTTATGTAATTATCTTCTCACTGAGCATTTGCACTCACCTAATTCATTTAATAATTTTAAATACTATTGGAGCATAGATTACCTCTTCTTCATATTCCATCTGCATATAGCAGAGGTTAGGCCAACAAATTAGATTGTGCAGCTTGATTTTAGTTTAAATTTATTTGAGTTTTTGGTGGTTAATACTAAAGACATATATCATAAATGATAGTATTTGTCTTGGAAGATGAAATAATTTTATATACTTATAAATATATATGTTTATGAGGAATATGAAAAATTTAAGTCGTGATTTTAGAATTATAGTATGTTAAGTCCACCATAGCCTTAGAGAATTAGGGTGTGACACTTTTGATACAACATAACAAGAGTTTAGAAAGAAAAAATCTAAATTTAATTAGGGTAAGTTTGTGTATAAAATTCAATAATGAAGGTTTAAATACATCTTAAAATGACTAAAACAAAATAAAATAATAAAATAAATTAGTTAAATCATACTGAAATAAAAATTAGGCCTAAAATTAAGTGGCAAAAACAACCTAAATGATTAATATTGGAGCTCAAAATGATTTCATCCAAACTTAGCTGGATGGGACTTAGGAGCATTCACTGAGCTCAAAAATTAGTTTGTTTTAGGATATATATTTTTTTTTATAAAATATCCATGAAAATAAAGTTTTTTTTTTTAAAATATGACACTAAATAATTTTGTTTAGATTTTTAGATAAAAACAATGTTAATCTTTCAAAAATACATCTTCATTTTAGCTTTCTATGTATGTTATATAGATATTGTGTAAATATTAATTAAAATAATTCATGTATACATATTTTACTATCTAATCATTCTTTTATAAGTTAAATTCATAATTTTATTATTTTAAATTAAATATATATAATTCAACATTTAAAAAAGAAAAATACATATAAAAAATAAAAACAACTACAAAATCGTAAAAGAAAATTATATTTCTTACTAATTATAATTCAACATATATCATTATAAATATACAATATATACATCACATTAAAATCATTATATGATTTATAAGTTAAAAACAACAACAAAAAAAAAATCCACACAATATATACACATTATATATCTATGTGTATGTTAGGACCTAGCCTAGCTATTCTGCAAATGCATAGGTCATATTGAGTAATAAAGTGACAAGTAGATTATAGTTCTCATGATGAAGGTAATTCTAAGTACCAAATAATTAAACTGATTATTATTTGGATAACAATATCTAGTTTATGATTAAACTTAAATAAAATGAATTGCTTTGAAATTAAATCTAATTATTCTAAGCTTAGGATTAAGTCACTTTTATTAATTTACTATAGATTTTCTAAAGTACTAATTTAGTTCAGTTTTCCTTTGATTAATGATTAGATTCTTCTAATTCAAGCTTTATTCTCTATCAAGTACTAAAACTAATATTCATTTAATTCTTACGTCTACTCTCGTGATCATAAGTAACTAAACTAATTCATTAGGTTTTGTGGGAATTTTGAATCAACATCTTAAGGATTTAACCTTATCTCTAAGTGAAAAACTTATTTAAGATTGTTATCTCCTTTGACTAATATCAGGCTTTTACTCTTGCTTCATCATATAACATCTCAATTTAATTAATTATTGGCTAGATAATTAAAGAATTAAAATCAAAGATAATAAAATAATCATGGATAAATTTAATTAAATCAAATAAGTATATACTATTCAATAATAAATTCAATATAAGGGACCAACACTAAATACAATTTAGTTTCTCATATTTGAAATAAAAACACAATAAGTATTAAAGATGATATTTGAAGATATAATCTAAATAACAAAAAAGAGAAAACTTTAATTATGTGAATTGAAGAAGAACTCCACTTGAAACTGAGAATCTCTTCCTTGAATCCTAATTTCACTCTTCTCTCTAAAGAAAGATTAGAATTTACTTAATATAAGTTGTAATCTAAACTAAAACCAAATCTCTATTCTAACTTAAGTCTTTTTTGCATCTAAACTTCAATATTGCTTCAAGCCTTAGGAAAATGTGTGTTTTATGTAGAGTGATTAGAAGCTTTTTGATGGGGCAAGTTGGCAAATGCTGGAATACAACTATATACAACAGTTTGGTTCTTTAATTTTTCAATTTTTTGGCTTAAAGTCATAAATTTCAGCCCCATAGTCGTGGCATATGAGTGCCACAATTGGAGCCTGGGTTGGAATAAATTGTTTCAAGAGATTTTTCTGATATAAATGATAACTAAGTGGGCCACGATCGTGGTATTTGAATGCCACGGTTGTGGCTTTGGAAGACAAGCTGTAAATTTTGACTTTTCTTCCTTTTCTTCACTTGAGTAGTAAGCAATTGGATCCCACGGATGTGGCCTTCAAATGCCACGTTCGTGGCATTGATTTCTCTTCTAGAACTTGTGTTTTTCTTCATTTTTTGATATGACATATTTGATTTGAAGTCTAGGGTCGTGACCTTTAAGAGCTATGGGCATGACTTTTGAATTTTCTTTATTTTTGCTTACTTTTCTTCAATTTTTGTATCACTTATCATTAAAAACCATATATCTTGCCTTTCTAAGCATAAATAAGAGAATTCTAATTCAAACAAACAAAATTCATCAAATTTAATTGGAAAACAATTAAAATAGTTGTTAGAATTACACAAAATATTGATCAAAATTTCACTCTATCAGTATGTTGTATAAATATTGTGTATATGTATGAATATTATTATGTGCAAGTTGTGCATGTCGTATATATATTAAATATCTATTGTGAATATATCATTGTATGTTGCACTTCCATGGCTGCCATTTTTCATCTGAGCTACTATTGGATCCTCAATTTCACACCCTGAATCTAGAGTGCAATAGTTTTAGGGTTCGGTTCGGAATAAGTCATTGGAACCACGTAGAACACTATGACACAAAAATTTTTACTAAAAATTTCACTATTTTTTTTTTCATAATATATAGACATTTTCTTTTCATATTACATATAATTCAGTTCCTTTTTCGGTTGTCTTCATCTGCTACTTTTGGATACCATAGAGTCGATATTGTCAAAGGCAAAACTAAAACAATAAGGCATTCCACTTTTATTAAGGTAATTTTTTAATGGCTTATTAAAATTTATAATTTGTGTCCAAACAATTCATTTACCCCTTTGCTAACCATATCTTTTTTTTAAAGAATATTTCTTGATATAATATTTAACTTTCCTTGGATTAATGTTATATTTCTCAGGATTACCATTACATATTATTATCTTTTTTTTATATATTAAACATGCATGTATTTAATATTTTTTTTCTAGTCATAATTGATTATGTATTTTATTCATATTAGGAACATAACACTATCAAATAAATAACATAGGCATCTTTGGAATGATCTTACAATTTACTAGTAGCTTATTAGTATCTCAATTATATTTTTCCCTTTTTAACAAAATTTTCTATTTTAGAATCTATTTCCATTGTTGTCATTACTATTATACTATTATCAATACTCATCCTTTATAAGTGTGTATTCTACCTTGTGTATTTATAATAGATTATTCGAATGCTTCCAGTCAAAATAGAAAATAGAATGATATTAGTAAGTCTGACCAGTCAGGAATATGATAATCAGTATGAAAAACAAAATTTTTAGTAACGGATAATAGAAATCGATGAGCAATGACAATGTGATATTAAGAAACAGGCAAGTAATAGGCTAATATAATAGGCAAGTCATGGACTAGTATAAATAGACAGGCCATAGAATAGTAAGCAGGGTGGTAACTTCACTCTCTATGCAAATCAGAACTTAGTGTATATTGTTTTGTGGTTTATCCTCCACCGGAGTTGGATTTGTCACGATGTCAGTGTTAAAGTTAGAATATTCCTTAAAGTAGCTAAACTGAGAGTAAAGGTTATGAATAATAGTTTAATGGAACAACTGTAATCTCTGATTTGTAATAATTCAATAACGTTTAAGATATTGTTTATCCATGTAAATACAAACATTAAGAAATAATTACCTTAGCACTAGCAAAACAATCATCATGAGTTTAAGTTATTTAATCAACAATTGACCAATTCGGGCAGTTTAACTAAACACATGAATAAATTAGGGCACTGTTGAACAGAGTCATACAGTAGCAATTATAAACCAAATAGCCAAGAATCATATTAGGTATATTTCTTTTAGTTCAGTTTACTCCCATTATGTTCTTTCCTTAATATTTCCATTGCTTAACTTCCACAATTTATTGATGTATTTCATTATCTCACGAGCATTACTACCTACTAAATTCATTGTCCCAGTTTATTAACGTACCTTGCTACATTACTCAAGTCACTATACCTACCTTTATTATAGTTACGTACTGTTTTTGTCCTACCTTGATTTTTTATTTTTATTTTTCCACTTCAAGAATTACCCTTACATAATTATATTTACATATTAATTTTGCTATGGTTTTATTATATATATATATATATATATAATTTCTCAGCTTGTCATGGTGTATTTTATCACTTCCTAGCTTAGCCATATAAACACACATATGACTGTAGATTAATATTCCTTAGTATGTAATGCCTAATCACCGTCTCCTTTTATTAATTTGCAGTAATTTATTTACTTAATTAATAATATTTACAAATTTGTTACCGTTTATCTCATATAATCTTTATTTATTTTCTCCTCATATCCTCTTAAATCCCATCAGTCACTTCCTTATCGCTTATTTTTTTTAAGGCTACCATATAATTACCCAAGCCTCTTGCATTAATATATATAAATTGACTATAAATACCTATCTCTAGAGTTAAGTCAAATTCCATTTTTTCCTTTTTCTTCTTCTTTTTTCTTATGCATATATATTTGTAAGTCGCAGAAGCTTGTGAGTTACGAGTTACTAATTTAATTCTTGAGCTATGTTGTTTGCATAAATCATAGTAACATACAGTTAACATATGGTTTGTTGAGTGATTCCATAAGATGCAAATCATTTCCCATAGATATTTACCACTTTTTAGGAATTTTTTTTACAAGCCCTTGTTATTATACGAATATATCCTATTTATGTCCATAAAATTATTACTTGACCAAAAATTTTAAACTTATTATTTTTCAGCTCGTGTTACTTTAATTTGTCCATTTATAATCAACCTTTATATATTATCCTTCAATATTTAGATGAAATGATTCTTCCAGACTTTATACCTTAAGATTTGAATTTTTTTATTTATTTATGTGATGGAGCTATACTATTTATAAATAGAACAATATATCCAATTCTAGCTATGATATACTCTTCCTTACCTTGCTTTTAAACTCCAACATTCATAGCTGGCCAGTTTCTCTGGTGTGTTGCCTGTCAGTTCTAAAGTTCTATAGGTTGGCTGAATGCTTCCCTTTTGTTTCAATACAATGAAAACTGAATCAGACAACACTTTCTGGCCGTTGTCTGATGAAGACAAAAACCGTTGTCTATTGAATCAATGTCTGATAGCATTTCAAACAACGGTTTTAAAACCGTTGTCTGATGTAGGTTTGTACAACGATTTTTAATTTTATCAGACAATGGTTTTAACCGTTGTCTGATTAAAGGTTTAGACAACGCTTTTTGACCGTTGTCTAATGAAGACAAAAACCGTTGTCTATTGAGGCGATGTCTAATAGCATTTCAAACAACGGTTTTTAACCGTTGTCTGAAGATGGTTTCCACAACGGTTTTTAGTTTTATCAAACAACGGTTTTTAATCATTATCTGATGAAGGTTTAGACAACGCTTTTTGACCATTGTCTGATGAAGACGAAAACCGTTGTCTATTGAGGCGATGTCTGATAGCATTTCAGACAACGGTTTTTAACCGTTGTCTGAATATGGTTTCCACAATGGTTTTTAGTTTTATCAGACAACGGTTTTTAACCGTTGTCTGATGAAGGTTTAGACAACGCTTTTTGACCGTTGTCTGATGAAGATAAAAACCGTTGTCTATTGAGGCAATGTCTGATTAAGGTTTATACAATGCTTTCTTATTAAAAACCGTTGTCTGATTAAGGTTTACACAACGCTTTCTTATTAAAAACCGTTGTTTGATGAAGGTTTACACAACGCTTTCTTATTAAAAACCGTTGTCTGATTAAGGTTTACACAACGCTTTCTTATTAAATACCGTTATCTAATGAAGGTTTACACAACGCTTTTTAATTTTTCAGACAATGGTTAATTAATCTAAAACCGTTGTAGAAGGACGCTAAATACAACGGTTAATTAATGTGGCGCATTGAATATTAGACAATAGTTTCAATGTTCATTTTCATTTCACCACCATTGTCTGTTAAACTGTATATTATACATATAAGACAACACTTTACAATGGAGGATTGCAAATTTGGGAATCAAAAAACCTCCACAAATTCAACCATTCAACATATTAACAAACTAAAAAAAAAAAATCAACACTATACATATATCACTGAATTATACTATTAACTTCAACTTGAATGACGCTTCATGAAATATTTGGCGAAGTCAATCCTAATCTCGTTGATGTCAGCATCACTATACTCCAAGTTGCCTCTGCATAGCCACTGAAAAATGAATCAAATTTTGGTTTGCCACATGTGGTAAATACAAAACTATTATATAAAAAATGAAAATAATTAAAATTCTCACCTTAGCTGCAAACTGAAGCTCCTTGTCATAACAGATTTTCTTCATGTACCTCATGACAAAGAGGCCGCAGACCGTGGCCCCTTTCTGCACAGGAACCCCCTGAAATAGCAAATGAAAACAAAAATGAAGTACCACATGTTACATCCATATGTAAACCCATATGCAAACCAACACATCAACCTAATCACACAACCTAACCTGAAATCTGAACAAACATTCTAAAAAATGAACACAAGACACATCCATATAAAATTTCAGGCTCAACGAGCAAACTCATATCTATAATATGCATATTTGTTTTAAATGATAAGAAATGAAAGAAGAAAACATTAAAAGACAAACTTGCTCACATAAAGTATATTGCAAAGCTTAGAATAAAAGAAAAAAGAAAATAAAAATCACATAAGAACAAACTCTTCAGTGCAAGAATCCCATCAGTTTCAGGTTCTGCTATAGTTTAGACTTTTAGAGGCATTTCTTAAATTGAAAGAGAACCCCCAAACTAGACATGCCAGCAGCCACCAACCTTTGCAAAGATCAAAATAAATGTACTAAATTTAACATATCCACACCATCATATCATAAGAAGAAATTTGTATGCTGCTTGATTAACAAAGTAGACTTCAACATTGATTTTAAAATTTATAGTGATACTTAAAGCTGAAATCCATAAGAAGAAGATGATTTTTATTCTAAAAGATTCAAGACAGTAGACTAGATTTAAAAGCAGAGGAAACTGAGCTTGAAGAGCTGTATTCTTTACAAATATTAATCCGCATGAACAAAGGTAATCTGAAGAAACAAAACGGCATTTTTTTGAACAATTTGAAATAAAAATCAGTTTGGGAAGAACTCATAATAGGCATACTAATCATCAATCAAACAAAAAGACTTTAAGAAAACCACTGTCATCCTCAATCAACACAACAATATTCATCAACATAGATTAAAATAACAATATAGAAGAAACAGATTTGACGAATGTCAAACGGAGATGAGCAAATAGAGACATTGGTTTTAATCCAGAAACAAAATAAAAGTTGAAACAGAAACCAGAGCAATAGTATAAAAATACCAATCCAATATCAAATTCCCAATCAATCTCATCATCAAGAATTATATATTATACTATATACTATTATACTAATATATAATAGTAGATTTTGTTTTTTGACTAACTGAATAAGAAAACACAAGGCCACGGACTGAAACATCTTCAATAGAAATATTCAATATGAAAACAAAGCCACAAGAGAACACAAAAGGCAATCCAAATATATATGAGTAAGTATACAAGTAATGCCAGCAGTGCTGCAATTTGAAATGAAAAAATGCAGACCAACTGAAAATGCTTTGTGGACTCCAAGTTTGTACTCAAATGAAAAAATGCAGTCCAAATTTAGCAATATTTCTTTCATAGAACAAGCAATTTACATATCAATTTCCAATCCAATGCTCCATTTTCCCAATAGCAAAAAGAGTATAGGGAAAATTATTGTTTAAATTGTATAAATCAGAAATGATGAGAAAAACAATACCGCCATGTTCTCCCATAAAATTTTCCTCCTCACAGTCTTGTTGAC
The DNA here is from genome assembly GCA_947685225.1 of Garcia nutans. Taxonomy (NCBI): domain Eukaryota; kingdom Viridiplantae; phylum Streptophyta; class Magnoliopsida; order Malpighiales; family Euphorbiaceae; genus Garcia; species Garcia nutans. The sequence goes on from CANTUV010000044.1 coordinate 29,233,242, forward strand.
AATCTCCTTGTATAACTTTATGGCACTATAAGAAACACAATATAAGTCAACAAAATTGCATTTTCCCCAAATTTTATAACTTAAGACTAAATAGGCAGACTTTAGAAGCGCAACTTACTTGTCAACAACCTCTATCCATTCCTGGCTAGCAATGCAATGTTTAAGAGGGTCCATGTGGTAGACTACCTCTCCCGTCGGATTTACAACAGTCAATACCCAATGATTCCTACGAAATAACAAAATAAAATACAAGCAATTCTTCATATTTGGAAGAACATAACGCCAAACAATTCATTGAATAAAAAGTAATGCCAAACTTAAATAAACAATTCATGAATCAATCACAGCAGCAACAAGCCAAACTTAAAGTAATGCCAAACTTAAATAAACAACAATATCATGTCATTTTCACAAATGAGGGAAAGCAGGAACAAGATGGTCAAAACTGATAATGAAAAGTGATACTACTAACATTTATATATACATACGGACATAATATATCTTTTATACTAAATTGTTGCTGCTTAAACAGGAACAAGAAGCACATAAGGTTTAACTACGATTACTGCTTCAATGCATATTGTCAAATTCAGATTGTCAAATGCAGTAAATGAGAATTAACTGAATAAATACAGAACCAACAATGAAACAGTGATTTCAATCACCAAAATAGCAATCACAAAGGCTCAATTCATAACATCAATCACAATCACATACAGAAGCAGCGTTATTTAGCTATTAACTCTCATTAGCTATGATAGCGGATAAAAAAGAAAGGTAAAGAAATACTCACACATCTTTGAAAGGCAAGAGAAAGTATTGCCCTTCTTTAGCCCCCTTAAATCGACTCGCAAGTGTACGTGACCTCCCCCCTGAATTACCACATCCAATGGCACCAATCATGCTGGGATCTACAAAGCCAATTATATCAACCATTTTATGCCTTTTGACATATTCATACAAGTAGATGCATACAAAATGAAGTAATAGTTGGTACATATTATCAGTTTAATTCCAGCACAATTAACAAAGAAAATAAAAAGCTTTTGTACTTGGAAACTTACTGAATAAATATGGTAAGTATGGATCCGGACATTTCACCTCCGCGCACACAGCATGTAGATCTTGTAAGAACACAACTTGCTTTTTGCTCACACCAAATGCTTCTTCACTTAGGGCAAAACTAATTGTTCGATCATCGCTTAAGGCATCCTTCGCCCATAGCCACAAACTTTTCAAAGGCGCTGGATAATCAGCACCCATCTGAACATGCAGCTCCTCCTCAAACATATCAGCTTCTATAACAACAGGCTTCTTTAATTTCTTGGAGGCTTTTTTCTTCACACAAGCTTTTTTAAAACTCTGAAAATAAAAAATTTGCACGTGAACACAGTAAATAGCAAAAAAAAAAAAAGCAATTATGCAAACTTTCATTTCTCAAAACTTAACCTTTGGATTAGACACCCCATCCAGCACAATCAAATTTCTCGGCCATGCTATAAAAGTACCCACGGCTTGGTCCACAGTAACAATTTCATCGCCGACTGGGAATGGGATATTGACGTCTGTAAATATAAAAAACATGGAAAAATTACATTTATTTATATGTTTGAATATAATCATTAGAAGTTTGAATAAATAGTAAGTAGTATCCTCAAACCTTGAATTGTACGAGTGATCGACACTCTTGCATTCTCTTGTGCAATCTTAACTCCATGGAGAGACGGCTGATGTCCTTCAACAACTGGAACTTTAACAACCTTTGCATAAGCAACAATATTGCTCGGTGATCCTATGGTCAGCTTTGCCAATTTCACTTGATTATCAAACCCATCATCATCATTTTTTTAACGATGTCATCATTTTCGATTTCAACAACCTCCTCATTATTGGGACCTTTGACATCAGCAGAAACCTCAATACCTTCTGCCTCCTCAGCAGCAACAACCGTAGCAACAACCTCGATACGTTCTGCCTCCTCAGCAGCAGCAACCTCATCAACATCTGCAGCAACCTCAGCAGCAACCTCATGAACATCATCCTTATCAAACACCTCCACTTTCTCCAAAGCAAAGACCTTCTCATCATCAACAGAATTGAGACTCCTTTTTGCTTCATCAGAATTGAGACTCCTTTTTACTTCAACAGAATTTGCATCAAATTGAGGACTCAAATTCTTCCTCACAACCGGCACTTGTTCCTCTTGATCCTTCACAATAGGAATTGAATTGGAGCAACTTGCTTGTTGGGAAGGCATGTTTGGACTAGACACAGGCTTTGACAAAAATTCTGCTCTAATCTTGGCAATTTCAGCAGCCCAAAATGCATCTCTCTGCGCTATAATTTTCTTGGTCTCCTCCTCCATGACCATTTGAACCCCCTCCCGTATCTTTTCATCAATACTCTTTGCTTTTCTCTGTCTTGGCAGACCAAAATAGACAGATTGCTTCACGTGCCTTCCCTGGCCACGTACTCTTTCAGAATGCTCCGGTTTACCAAGCGCCTTTGATAACACATCATCAGCGCCTTGTTCAACTACTTCACCTGAACTAACTTACTCCTTTAATGACTCCTAAAAAATAGACCCAAAATGGATGTAGTTAATAAATTAGGAAACAAGAAAAGTTGCTAAATTGAGTTGAAACTTGAATCAAAAATCAGAACTTACGATTTCCTCAGCTTTGTGCTTCACTCTCTCATCTTTAAACTTTCCTTGTCTGTCCTGCCTTGCAAGGATCCAAGCCTTCGATCGATCGATTTCTGAAATTCCTTCAGGATGAGATTCAGTCTGCATGTATATATAGAGGATGACCTTATTAGTAATATAAACATGTTTTAAGAAGCATTATAAATCCATATTGACGATACACAAGTCATAGAAAAAAAATTAAATACACAAGTCAACACTAACCCATTCACTTTCCAAGTTCGAGTATCCGTTTCGAGACAAACGATGAGGATACTCGTTTTGCATACTTCTCTTGTGTTGTTCTTCATGAATTTGCTATGACAAAAAGGAACAAAACATCATAAGTATGAAAAAGGAATCCAGATTACCATTTGGAACTAAATTAATAAACAAGAAAATTGAAGATTTCCTTACGGTAAACTTGACTCCCAGACGATTAGCAACAAAAATGTCCCAGTGCGGCTGCTCAATGAATGTGAAGTCAGCTGGAAGAAACCGCAGCTTCTCTGGTTCATCACGGTGTGGAAGAACATAGAGTCTCGTCAACCGACTTTTGAATTCCCTCCATTTTTTACCAGCAGACTGTAGTACCATTTTCTTGGAAGTCGGCGGTACAACGAAAGCCATCTACATACATAAACCACAAAAATAAAATTAGATGAATAAGTTACTGAAAACCCAACGTATATAAAGCAATTGAGAAACTAATGTATATAAATTAATTGTGTGGGAAGGATTTTGCATAACCTGGACACAATCCCAAATCTTTGTTTTGACGTTTTCAGCAACTTCCTTCCAGGAATCATGCCATATCGGGGCTTTAGACCTTGCTAAAACTCTGATATATGATTGCATCTCTGAAGCAGCCCTACCAAATGGTGCTCCCTTTGCATTAAATGAAACTGTAGGCTTTTGGTTACTGATCTTCCGTCTAACAATTCGGTGCATGGAGACACACCCTCGTTTCAGCAGTTTTATCCCTTCAACATCGTCCTCGTTTGATTTCGGCTTACCCTTATCCACTCGCTTTCTTTTCTTGGACAACTTTTTTTCCAAGTTTTCAGAGATCGACTTCCTCTTCGAAGATACGGGGGAAGAAGTCGATGGCTTATCTGGGTGCATTGACCGTGTCCTGGAGATAGCCTTCACCACTCTCATTGTGGCTGGATTTGGGGAAGACCGGGTTTGTTGTTTACATACACGGGGAGAAGTACGGGTGGGTAGTTGATATGATTGTTTCTTCTTCGAAGGAGCCATAATCAGCACCTGCATTCACAAATTAAAAGTTACATTTTGTACGAAATCATCCAGTTTAAACATTGGAAATCACAGAAAATAGCTGCAAGTATGAGAAGCATCAGCCAACAGGTAAGAATTATATGTGAAAATGCATTTCAGAAGAATGTTGATGTAAGAAGCTGCAAGTATGAGAAGCATGAGTACAAATGCAAATGCAAATCCTTCCCTTTTAAACTTTGATACTTGGAAGTTCATTAATGGATGAGTTCAATCTTTTGCGTTATCAAATTGACACCGTTATAGTGATAGGAGGTTTTAGGTGTACAACATATAACACAAATTAAGCCTGTGCTGCAAAAACAATATTTTTCTGAAAACAGGCTAAGCATAGTTGGATTGAAGAAAAAGATCAAAAAATTGAGTTGACTTCATACCATTATGTGTCTGATATAAAAATGGTTTATAAAACAAACTTCTAAGAACTAAGAAGAGGAAGAAGAAAATTATACAATAACATAATAATAGAAAAAATTAAAAAAAAAAGATGCAGAGCGACAAAAGTATATAACGAACCTCGAAGGCTGGAACTGAGGGAGTGAATGCAGAGGGTTAGAGAGAAAGGTAGAAGAGGAAGAAGAAATATGGATGTGCTGTGCATTTTTAGGTCAAGATTGAAGATTTCGAAAGAGGGAAGGAAGAGAACAAAGTTAGGTCTAGCAATGGAAAGAGGGAAGGAAGAGAACAAAGTTAGGTCTAGCAATGGAAAGAGGGAAGGAAGAGAACAAAGTTTGGTGTAGAAATAATTACAAGATGGGGGTGAAAAATTTAGTTTCTGAAGCTTTCTACCCGTGAAAATGGAAACAAATTAGGTCTACAGAGAGAAATCGAAAGAGGGAAGGAGGAGATAGGAGAGAGAAATTGAAAGAGGGAAGGAGGAGATAGGTCTGTTTAGGTTTATTGCTAAATTTCAAAACGGCCGTGTTTTTGGCAAAATGGGGCAAATGAAATTTTTTTTTGGAAATAAAGGGGGAATTTAAGTGTTCAAAATTTTTGAAGTTTTGACATCCCTCTTTTGAAACAAAATGGATTTTTCAAAATTTTGTTAAATTAACTTTATAAATTCACTTATATAGATGACTTATAAATTTTAATTTATAATTCATCCATAAGTGCTTAAGGAAATACAATTTAAATAATTAGTAGTGATAAATTTCTATGGAACCCTATATAATTATAAAATTTGGTGTTGATGTAAGTTAGATTGAGCAAAAACTAAATAAGTCTAACATTGATTCTTTCTAAGGTAAAAAAAAAAGAAGAAATGCAACATACATACCTTAAGTATCCACTTAAAGTGATTGAAGTAATCTGGATCAAAAGCTTCGATATCGTGATATGTTACTTTAACTCCCAATATTTGCTTGTAGAAAGATCTAATGAAATGCAACAGATAGACAAGATTACTATCAAATGCATAGGAGCAATTAATGAAATTAGTTTCAACTCTGGATTTCCCTGCCACCATATAGCCATTACACAATACTAATATATATACTAATATTGAAAATTATAGCCAACTGAGAGAATTAAATTTCATACACAGGAACCACGCTCATGGTTAGCCATATAGCAGCCATCTAGATAGAAAGCATGTAATTGCAAGGCAAGAGTTCAATAAGCAAGTCCACAAGAACACTTACAAATGGAAGTGAAGATTATGATTATGATTTGAGAAACATTAGAGTTAGTGGGATGTGAGAAGAACATGAGCAAAAATTTATCAAAGAACTAGCACTAATATATACTTGTATATAGTAATATATACTTGTATATACTAATATATATACTAATATATACATGAATATACTAATATATATACTAATATATACTTATATATATACTTGTATATACTAATATATATACTTGTATATACTTGTATATACTAATATATACTAATATATATACTTGTATATACTAATATATACTTGTATATATACTAATATATATACTTGTATATACTTATATATATAGTTGTATATACATGTATATACTTGTATATATATACTAATATATACTTGTATTCCTACTTATATAATATCATATTATATCTAAATCATTATTTAATGGTGGACTTTAAAGTTTCTAATGGGTTTATGAAATGTTTATAAATCCAAACCTTAGCTTTTAATACTTAGTCAAGTTTGTTTGGCTTAAGAAAGCCTAACTTCCATACATTGCAAATAGCCACTGGATCCTTAGCATGTTTTTATACTAAGAAAATCTAACTTCCATAAAACGTCCAAGCTTCTGATTCTGCTTCATCTCTCATTCCTCTTTCAGCTTCAATAGTTGTGGTTCTCTCACTGCCAAACCCTAAGCACCACTCTCCTAAGCACCACTCTCCTTGCTGCGGTCTTCATTAATGCCGGTCGTTTCCTTGCTGTCGGTCGTCTCCTTGCTGCCAGCCGTCTCCTTTGTCAGTAACTGCATTGTCCCAATTAAGTCGAAAGAAGATTATTTTTTTCTTATGAGCCGTAAGTAATCATCCCATCTGCACTCTCCTTGCTGCCGATGTTCATTAAGCTGTTGTATGTATATACATAACTTGGTACATTGGATTTTCAGCACAACCATAGAATTCTTTCCTCTGTTTAATCTAATTGAATTATTGCATTGTATTTTCAGATTACTATAATGTTGTTCTGTCCCTTCAATTTGCTGCTTAAATTTCAAGATCTATAGTATGTCTCCATGCTTCTGATTTCTCTGCTTGTTTATAAGTCTTTGGTCCCCTGTTTGATGATTATCAGTTGAAATGGTATGTTGAGTTGTGTCAGTGAATTGAGGATTATTTGTGGATTCAGGTTGTTGTGATTGAAGTTGAATGTCTGTTAAAACATCAGTTATGTGAACTGGTATTTGTTTAGTTTTATATGGAAAGTACTGCTCATGAAACTGTAAATAAATGCTGACTAAAATTTGTTTTGTTGTGAGATCCATAAACAGAAAACCTTTCACTCCTGACTTGTAACCAAGAAATACCCCTTTCCTTGCTCTTGGTGCTAGCTTTTCTTTTCAATGACAACTTTTAAGTTCTATATGTGAACCCTTTTTCTTTCTCCTTCAGGTTGAACAATTACATAACAGTCCAAGCTTCATCATGCAACTTTATTCAAACCACAACAACCATATGATAGCTGTCTTCGAGAAACCTTCATAGAAGTTAGCTGCTACATCTGCTCTCGCATCTGAGGTGATTATACTTCCCTTCCAGGTTCTATTTTACATCACCATAATTCAGTGGAGTTCACATAGGTGTTATGTATCTGGTTCTTGCTATTAACTGAATTATTGCTGTCAAAATTGCAGAACTGGTCCAACTAACTGAATTATTGCTCAAATTGCATAACTGGTCCAACTAAAAGATGGATAGATCTTGGTTGAAGGCTGATAGAAGAACAAGAGAGTTTCAATTAGGTGTGGAAGAGTTGTTAATGTTTGCATTTGAGAATGGGTTTGATGAAACAAAAATTAGTTGTCCATGCTTAAGATGCGCTCACAGTAAATCGTGGAAGGCTCAAACTGTTAGGGATCATCTTTTCCAATATGGTATTGATCAAACCTATACTTGCTGGATATGGCACGGAGAGTCAAATCCAGAAGGGAGTCCTTTAGTTGCTGAAACCGATTGTTTCTCAGAATCAGTTGATCAAACAAACATAAGAACGGGGCATGATAATGTCGACGATGATGATATTTCATTAGATTCCTCTGATTTCATTAACCATGTTGAAGGTGAACATGAACCCCTTTATCCAGGATGCAAGGGTTATACTAAGATGAAAGCTTTAGTCAAGTTATATAACTTGAAAGCAAAGCATGGCATTTCTGATACATGCTTCTCTGATATTCTCCTTTTGCTTGGGTCAATGCTTCCAGAAGGCAATAATATTCCTTCTTCCTTCAGTGAAGCCAAGAAAACCTTATATGCTACGGGTATGGAGTATGAAAAAATACATGTGTGCCCGAATGATTCTCTTATATCGTGGTAAGAGAGATGAAGATGAGACAATTTGCCGCATATGTGGAGCCTCTAGATGGAAGCTGGACAAGAAAGGAAAAGAATTGGAAGGGGTCCCTGCTAAGGTTCTATGGTATTTTCCATTAATACCAAGGTTGAGGAATTTGTTCAATACAACTCAAATTGCAAAGGAAATGACTTGGCATGACATCAGGCGACAAAAGGATGGTAAAATTAGACATCCGGTAGACTCACAAACATGGAAGGATGTCGACCAAAAGTGGCCTGAGTTCGCTTCGGAGACAAGAAACCTTCGGTTAGCTTTATCTACCGATGGATTCAATCCCTTTCGTGGATTATCAACTGATTACTCATGTTGGCCTGTTTTGCTATGTATTTACAACTTACCACCTTGGCTTTATATGAAGAGAAAGTATATTATGTTAAGTTTGTTGATATCCGGACCGAATTAGCCCAGAAATGATATTGATGTGTTCCTTCAGCCACTTATAGAAGATCTTCAAGTGTTATGGAATGGGGAGCAAGTGTATGATGCATATAAGAAAAAGTTCTTCATACTAAGGGGAATTTTGTTGTGGACAATTAGTGATTATCCAGCCTTAGGCAACTTGTCGGGCAACAAAGGGTATAATGCTTGTACTGTCTGTGTTGATAAAACAAAAGCTACCAGGTTGGCAAATTATCGTAAGACGGTGGTTATGAGGCATCGTAGGTGGTTGCCCCGTTATCATCCATATCGAAGGCAAAAATTAGCCTTTGATAACACCGTGGAGAAGTTGTCGGCTACTATTCTGTTAATTGGAGAGGAGGTGTTTGAAAGGGTACAACCACTAAGGGGCCATGTCTATGGTAAGACACAACGCCAACCTCGATTGAATAAAGGTGAACCTCGACCTATTTGGAAGAAGATGTCTATATTTTTCCAACTTGAGTATTGAAAATTTTTGCCGGTTAGACATGTCCTTGATGTGATGCATATCGAGAAAAATATATGTGAAGCTTTGACTGGTACCTTGCTAAATATACCAGGGAAGTCAAAAGATAAGGAGTCTGTCTTTCTTGATATGGCTGAAATGGGAATAAGAACGGAGTTGAGGCCAAAAACTCCCGGAAAAAAAAGAGAAGTTACCGATGGAATCTTGGAACTTATTGCATAAAGAAAAGAAGATTGTCTGCTCATCCTTGGTTGGCATGAAGTTACCTGATGGTTTTTGTTCAAACATTAAGGGTCTAGTATCAATGGAAAATTTACGACTTGTTGGAATGAAATCTCATGACTGCCATACAATGTTGCATCACTTACTCCCGATCGCAATTTGGTCAGTATTACAAAAACAAGTTAGGTGCACTATTATTAGGTTTTGCCTCTTCTTCAAGGCAATTTACAGTAAAGTCATCGAGGTGGATAAATTGGAAAAAATGCAAGCTCAGTTGGTGGAGACCATATGCTTGCTAGAAAAGTACTTCCCTCCTTCCTTCTTTGATATAATGATCCATCTCTCAATTCATCTTGTGAGAGAGGTTGAGCTCTGTGGGCCAATCTTCCTACGCTGGATGTACCCTTTCGAGAGATATATGAAGACTTTCAAGGGTTATGTACGGAATCGGGCTCGTCTGGAAGGGTGCATTGCTGAGGCCTATGTTGCAGAAGAGGCCGTTGAGTGTTTGGTCAACTTTGAAGAAGCAACTGTTGGATTACCGAAAAATGGTAGGGATAAGAACGATGATACCCGACAAGTTCAGTGCAGCGGTGTTTGTGTAGATGCCGATACAATGCTTGTGAAGGGTAAGGATAAAAACATCGAGCATACTTCACATACATTTTATGGAGTTATTACAAGTATTTGGGAGTTGGACTATAACCACTTTAGGGTTCCTATCTTTCGTTGTAATTGGGTAGATATGAACAAAGGGGTTAAAGTAGATGACTTGGGATATACATTGGTTAATTTGAACAAATTAGGTTTTTTTAAACGATCCTTTTGTGTTAGGAAAACATGTCAAGCAAGTTTGTTACATAGATGACCCTCTTGAAAAATTATGGTCAGTTGTCTTAAAATTACCTGACAAGTACTATGATGAAAGTGATGATGAAAATGAGGGATTTGTAGAAATAGAACTTGAGAATGAGCTACATTTGCCAACGTTCCCATATGTTGATGAACTCGATGAAGAAAACAGTAGTTACATGCGGGAGGAAGAAGAATTGATTCAGCTGTCATGATGGTAATAATTTCATTTGTTTTAAGTTCTATTTTGAAATTATGTCCTGCCATTAATTTTTCCATCCTTTATACTTGCAGGTCCAACATCCTTAATACTTGTCACAACTCCCTGCTGCCTGTAGAATATTTTGTTTATATAATTCAAAATTTAATGAAAGATTGGTTGGACGCTTTGTTGAAAGTTTTGTGTTTCTTATTTAAATTTGTTGAAAGTTTCATTTGTACCTATCATTCGATTTGTATCTTTATTTGACACTCTGTTCAAAGATTTGGTTATATAATTTATTGAATCATGTGGTTTTTGCTCTGACACCTTGCTGGTGGATTTGGTTTAACACTTGTCAGTGGAGGATTTCATTTGATTTGTGTTTTTGGTTTGATTTGTGTATAGGGACTACTTTCATTTAAGGCAATTTTTTTTGAACACTCAGTTAATCAGACAATGGTTTCTTACGGAAAACCGTTGTCTGAACATATATTATACAATGGTCTGAACAGTTAATCAGACAACTTTTTAAATAACTGTTGTCTGAAACATCTTATCAGACAACGGTTTTTTTTTACCAAAAAAATACTTGTCTGAACATATATTACACAACGGTCCCTAAAAACCGTTGTCTGTATGCTTGCTTCAGACAACGATTTTTTTTAACCGTTGTCTGAAACGCTGAATTATACAACACCTTCAAAAAAATCGTTGTCTGAAACATCTTATCAGACAACGGTTTTGTATGACCAGAAAAACAGTTGTCTGAACATATATTACACAACGGTCCCTAAAAACCCATTGTCTGGTGTGACCAAAATGACACCTAATAGACAACGGTTAAAAAAAACACCAAAAACAATTGTCTGAAAATTAATCAGACAACGCTTTTTTTGGGAAAAAAAATCGTTGTCTGTTTTTTTCAGACAATGGTTTTTTCCTTAACCGTTGTCTTATGACCGTTGTCTGATTCAGTTTTTCTTGTAATGATACTATGTTTCTATTCCACCCTTGCATATCATTGTTGTGCTATACCTAGCTTTATTCCACCTTTACAAATTATTTTTGTGTTATACTTAGCTTTATTCTTGCAAGTGCACAAATCATAATCAAGCAACATAAAGTGAGTAGAGTATCGATCCCACGAGAAAAGGTTAATCATGAATACTAAATAACTAAATTATTTATTATTTGGAAAACTCAATTGACATGGCATTGCCCTGACCTATTGAACTACAATCTCAGGGGCCTAACAATTCTTATATTATTTTTCTCATTGGGTTTAAATCGAACTATTTACTTTTGCCATGTGAAGCGCATGCGGAACAAGCAAGGAGAAAAAGAAGTGTGGAGGAGAACCAGACGAGCTCATTCCCTTCACTTCCTGGGCCTAAAGCAGTGCAGTCTTTCCTGGTCAAGTCAAGGATTTGGGGCTTCTTGCTACACTATTTAACTATATAAATCCATTTTTAATTAAGCTAAATTGATTAAACTAAACACTAATTAAATCTAACACCTGTATTTTAAACTTAGGGTTAGACTTCTTCAATTGGTTTTTTGTGGTCTTTCTAAGGTATTAACTTAATTTTATTTTTCCTTTGATTATTGATTGAATTCTCTTAATTTGAAGTTATAGTCTCTCTCAAGTAATAAAAACTAATATTGAAATTAATTCCTATATCTAATCTAGTGATCACGAGAATTTATTCAATCCATAATCTCCTAAGTATTTTTTTTCTTATTTCTAAGCAAAAACTGCTTAAAATTATGATTTCTTTGAACTAATATTATGTTTCCACTCTCATTCCATCACACTAGATCTAATAATTATTGGCTAGGTAATTATAGCTTTAAGAACAAAAATAATAAAATAATCAAAGAGAAATATTTATTGAATAAACATGAAGTTCACCATAAAATACCAAAGAATTGTCTAATCCTAATTAGGGTTTAGTTAGGCATAACTTAAATAAAAGAACAAATGAATAAAATAAATTGAATTGAGACATTAGATCTAAATTGACTTGAAAAGAAAAAAAAAAGATAAAAATAAGAAAAATAGAACTTGAATTAAATGGAGCTCTTGAATTTTGCTTGAATCTCTTCAATATCTAAGTCTCCTTATCCTTATCTTAAAAAAAAAAAACTTGAAAGAATTAAAAAGCTTGTGTATAATTAATGATAATGAAAATAAGGATGGAGGCTTGCTTATATAGTGGTCTTGAGGACTATTAAACTAGTTAAGTGTAATACCCCTTGACAATCCTATTAAGAACTATTAAGAGATGTAACATAATGTCTATATACATTCATTCAGATTTTAATAAATAATACTAAAGATAATGTCAATAAAAATTTCGGTAGAGTCTCTCCTAAAATTTGACACTGTCAGCATCTTCTCCAATCAAAATACAACTTGAAAAAGAAAGCACTTCTAATATTTCTCACATTGAATGTCAACTCTATTCACATTAACTTACTAATAATCACCCATAATTTTTGTTCAAATATCTAAGCTTTTATAACAAGTTTGCATATTAAATATTCTCCATAGTTATCATAATTTACTATAAAGTTATGACTCAAGCCAAATCTACAAAATATAACTCACAACTACAAAGTATATAAATCTCTAGGTTACCCATAATTATTCAACTATTATTTAAAATTTAAAGTATTGCTACATAAACAAAACAATACATAGTATAAAATCCTTCATTCAACACTTTCTGAGATGTAGTTGTTCTTGAAGCTTTAAAATCTCACTCTGCTGGATCCAATATACTCGTTTGATCTAACATGCTAATTTATTACTTAATAGTGCTTGTATATCTATGATTTTCCAAAATTATAACATAAAAATAATTATTGAACTATCATATGTAAAATAAATGCAGGCAGCACGTTAAAATATTAGTAAGACATGTAAAAAAGTTTTAAATGCTAATACACTTATTATAGCATCAATAAATTCAATGGCCAATACAATTAATAAAAATTAATCACTTTGCAAAATTGTTTCTTATCTTAGTAAATTCCATTTAATTTGCCCTCACACATTGAATTTTAAATCCTAGGTTCGGATAATGGGTCGGTAGTGGCAAATAAATACCTACAGTAGAGAATATGACCAATGGCCCACTGATGGCATGAATACCCACTATCACTGGTGACACAAAGTTTTCACTGATGACATGAATGCCAACTATTATTGATAACATATAGTATCCATTGATGGCACAAAAGTGCCCATTATAATTGTGGACATCTACCTTTTAACTAGCTATTCAATCTAGAAGTTAGGTTTAATATTATTATGGTTCGAGCAATTCAATTCTCTCTCATTTCCAATCAATATTACATTTATAGTGTCACTTCATTAAAATCAATAACAATTCTTTCAAAGAATACACTTTCCTACACTTTTCTTCTTTATCATTCAAATATCTTCACTTTAACAATACATTGAAAGAATACTTCTTAAATTAAATTCAAACACATTTCATTGAGAACATATTCTCCAAACATAATATAAATATTCACTTTAATTCCAAAACCTTAAACTTTCTCAAAACCCTAAACTTACATATCCTTAAATTTAATTCTTTGAAAGTTCAAAATTTTCTTTAGATTTAGTTTTTTTTAAAAACTACACCAAATATACTTATTCTTAATCAATTATGAATTCAAAACCAATTTCTTTAAGAATTAGTTCCATAACTATCACAAAGCCATGACTTTGCCAAAACCATAAATTAACTCTTTTATAGATCAAAAAAATTTTTAACCATAATTTTAGGTTAATAACTACACAATATATATAATTCCACTCATTTATGAATTTCTAATCAATTTCTTCACTAATTAGTTCCATATCCAATTCTAAACCCTAAACTTGCCATAATCCTAAATAGATTTTTTATGCATCAAAAGTTGTTTTAAACATAGTTTTAAGCTAAAAATTATACATACACACTTAAAATCATTCAAAAATGAACTTTAATCAATTTTCACTTAGTTCCATATTCAAATTTACTTCTTAACAAACCCAATTAATTAATTTCCATACAAAAATTCAATTGAAGTAGTTTATGTAATTTACATAATCCATGAAAATCAAAAGAAAATAAAGAATAACAAATACAAGCACAAAACCTCTTTACAAGAAGCTCTTTCTCTCTCTTCTTCAATTTTTCTTTTGATTATTTGGTGATGACTTTAGTGTTTCTCACCTAATCTAATGAATTCTCCTAAACATTTTGAGTTATAGGTAAAGTTTCTTTGATTTCTAGGTATGGTGATGGAAGATTGAAGAATTTTTTTTAATTAATTCTATTATTCATATCTCTCATCCCAATCTCAGAAAAAATCTAATTCTAGGGTCATTAGGGTATTTTTGTAAAGTTTTATCACTTAATGATTCTTTTTCAAAAATATCAATTAAATCCATATCCGGATATAACATTCAACATTTTAAGGCTTAACTAACCCTATTTTTCTATCTAGTCCAAATATTTGGGTCACTCTCAATATTACATGCAGTCCAATATCTATATAATTCAATCATTGCTTAAAAATTTCAAACATTACATTAGGAATAGAATAAAGTAATCTTGAAGACTTCTAATTTGATTAAGAATAAATTTATGACAAATATGAAGGCTTCTCTCTTAATTAGTAATCTATATTGGGCTATAATTTGCACAAAATTGAAAGTTCTAGTAACATAATAATTCTCACTATCGTGGCTTTGACTCTCACTACCATGCCTAATTGCACCTTAATTGGCTTATGAAAAATTCTTTATTAGGCAGTAGCAAAATGGAGTCCACGGGTATGGCTATGGAATTCCACCGTCATGGCCTCAACATAAGTTTTGGATTCTTAAGTCTTCCTTTTTTCTTTTTGAGCAGTCTTGATTTCATGTCGAGGGCCGTGGACTTTATTCTCATGCCCGTGAAATTGCTTTTTCTTTTTTTTTTTAGCTTATCTTGCCTCCTTTTTTATTTTGCATCTATATTTTCTTTATCTTTTATCATATTTTGCTCAAATTGCACTAAAAGATTATGTTTTTTAAAGCCAAACTTTAGAATATGAATTATTCTAGCTTTTACAATAAAAAAAGTCATTAAATTGAATTGATAATAATAAAAAAATATAACTAGAATAATTAATAAATTATATACACAATATGACTTTATCAATCATGCAATTATATGCCCTACTTTTCATTTAATATTCCTAAATTAATATTTCTTTTGCAATCCTTCCACATTTTAACCAGTTGGAGCCTACAACTATTAACCAAGAGTTATAGCCACCCTTGGACGTTTATTTGTGTGGAAAAATTTGATTTTTAACTTTTTTCTATAAATAGGGGGTCCTTTTCTCTTGATAGACACATCTAGAGACTTTGAGGCTATTATACTACATTTATTTCTTAACCTCTTCTTTTAAAAAATTTTCTAAATTAATTTTCACTCAAGTAATTTCTTCCCTCATTCAAGTAAAGGAATTTCATTATGTACAAGGTGAAATCAATGAGTGGAGAAGCTCTTTGACTTGTTGCAAGTCAATCAAAAGGAGATCCCCTAAGGTAATTTCCTAACCTCAATCTATTTTCAATTTGGTAAAAATAACAAACCTAAATTGAAAAAAGTAATTTGCATATAATGGCAGAATCTACTAAAGGCCCTAATTTCCATTTAAAAGGATATGTGGAAACACCTTGAAATTTCATTCCAAATAGCGGACCCAATTAAAAGTCGCAAAATTGGTCCTTTCCTCTTCTCTTCTTTTTTTTTTTAATTATTTTCTTTATCTTCCTTAATTTTATTTTACCGATTATATTTCTTGTGAGGGTTTATACCTAACCCAGTATCCATAAGAGTTAAAAGTTAAGACTGCTCTAGTAATGTAATTTGGAGTTGTAATCTTTTATTTATTTTGAAAATTTATGCTTAACCTAATACCTATAAGGGCTAGAGTTATAACTCCCTTTTTTTTTTTTGATAAAATGATCATGTTATTAATTAATTTAAATTGGGGAAAACATAACTGTGGGATGAAAACCCAGAGCAAAATCAACCTGAATAATGCACCAAACTAACAGAACCCATAAAAATATGAAAAACCCCTGAAAACCCAACGTGTGTACAGAAGAAAACACAGAATTGAAGCATGACCCATAGAAGTAACATATGCAACGAACGAGAGCTAAGTCATGACAACTAGGGGTGTTCAAAAAACCCATGGCCCGAAAAACCCGGCCCGATCCGAGGGGTTCGGGCCGGGTTGGGCATGCCCGAAGATCATTTAGGGTTGGGCTTCGGGTTAGATTTTACTGCCCGAACCTAGGTCGGGTCAGGCTTCGGGTTATGCTTCAAAATTTTCGGGCCTGCCCGACCCGGCCCGAAAAATGTTTAAATTTTTTACAATCCTATATAAATACTAAAAACCCTAAAAAACTTAAAAACATAACACTCTCTCCCTCTGCCCTCTTTTCTTTGCGCCGCAGCTTGTTCAACAGGTCCAGCAGCAGCAGTCTTGTTCAGCAGGTCCAGCAGCAGCAACCAAGTTGTCCAGCAGCCAGGTCGTCCAGCAGCAGGTCGTCGTGCCCAGCAGCAGCCTCTCGCAGTAGCAGCAGCCTCTTGCAGTAGCAGCAGCCTCTCGCAGTAGCAGCAGTGCCCAGCAGTCTCGTTCACCAGCAGGTCATCCTCCCAGCATCAGCAGCAGGCAGCAGATCTTCTCAGCAGCAGCAAGTCCAACCAAGCATCAGATTCAGGTATATGTTCATGTCCATTTTTTTAATTGTTTCTTTTACTGCATTTCAATTATTTTTTTTATGAATGATTTATATATGTTTGTATATAAAAATATGTTTGATTTATGTGATTTATATATGTTTGATTTATAATTTATAATGATTTTTTTTGAATGATTTATATATATATATATATATATTTTGAATGATTTATATATCCATTTTTTTAATTATTTACTGCATTTGAATTTTTTTTTGTGAACGATTTTTGTGTAAACATGTTTTATAATGGTTTTTTGAACACCCACAGTCCCACACTCTCAATTTCCTTCTCTTTCTATTTCTGTCGCAGCAGTAGCAGCAAGGAGCAGCAGCGGCAGCACAGCAGTAGCAGCAAGGAGCAGCAGCAAGCAGTAGCAGTAAGCAGCGGCAGCGGCAGCGGCAGCAGTAGCAGCAAGGAGCAGCAGCGGCAGCACAGCAGTAGCAGCAAGGAGCAGCAGCAAGCAGTAGCAGTAAGCAGCGGCAGCAATAGCAGCAAGGAGCAGCAGCGGCAGCACAGCAAGGAGCAGCAGCAAGCAGCGGCAGCGGTAGGAACATTGCAGCAAGCACCAACAGCTGGAGATTATTTTAATTTCATTTAGGACTTGTATGTTATAGTAAACAGCTGGAGATTATTTGTAATTTATTGTATGTGCATTTTTTTTAAAATTGCTTGTTGATGGATGTTTGGAATTATTTTAATTTCATTTGAGTTTTGAATTTGTAATTTTTATCATGTTGGGATTTAGTGTTTTGAATAGTTTTGAATTTGATTTTTGAAATAATTTATTGGTGATTTAGGTTATTTTAATTATTTTTATTATAATTTTTATTTGATTTTTGAAATATATGTTTTACATTTGATTTAAAGTATGGTGGAAAATGTTATTTTTAAAGTAATATTTATAAAAAAAAATTTATTGGAATTTAAAAAAATTAAATTTTATTTTTTTTAAAAAAAAAAATTTGGCCCGTTGGGCTAGCCCGACCCAGCCCGAACCCGGTTAGGCCCGAATTGGCCCGGCCCGATCGGGCTTAGGGTCGGGCTTAGGGCTGTATTTTGCAGCCCGAACAGTTTTCGGGCTGGGCTACGGGTTGAGGTGAAACCCGGCCCAACCCGGCCCGAGAACACCCCTAATGACAACCGAAATACGACCAAATGGTGTAGATGATGACCTGAACACAATGATAAGGACGACAGATGAAGATTGCCTTCAACCGTATCCACTACCCATATAATTCAGAAAACCATGAATTAAGAGGGTGCATCAAGGAGCAGATTTGTTTCAACGAACCACAACAATTGAGGTCCCATAACAAACAGAGGTCCCAACAAGAACATTTGCCACCTTTTATACTCTTGTTGATTGCACAGGCCCCTCATGTTTCGAAAAAACCATCAGTACCTTCCGCATTAAGAATATCCCTCAACCTCTGACAAATTTTATCTTTGTCAGAGTCCCTAAATGAACCCAACATTGATCCAATCTCCCAAGTATTCTCAGTCTCAACCCCCAAAATGTCAGGCTGGTTTGACTCAACCTCAAATAGCTCATTTATAGGCTGCAATAAGTCTCTCTCTATCTGTAAAGAGGTGTTCATCAATTTGCTGCCATTGATGCTAATCATATTTCTTATGCTGGAGTTGGAGATGGAGTTTTCAAGAAAATTGAAATTATTGCTTTTTTTAGGACGTCCTCTTTTGGGAGTGATAAGGCTACCTTTCCCAATTGTTTTGTATTTGGGCACTGGTTTCTTACGCCTGATGAAATTGAAAGACTTGAAGCATTGATTAGGAGAAAATTGTGTGTTTATCTTCCACCGAGATGTCGTCTGCAAAATTCTCTAAGGTAGCTGAATTCTTGGACATTTTGGAAATGCTAGCAAGCTCAGGACCAAGGAGGGAGGACTGGATTCCAGAGCGTGTTTGGGTGGAAATAGAATCTGGGCAATGGTTAACTAGATCCAAGCTTGATGTATCTTCATCAGACATGATGGCTGCGATTGGCTTGAAATTACTAAAAGTCCAAAGTGAGTCCAGTGGGATATCGCATGGATAGGTGTGTGTTGTTGGCCACTAGAGGATGAGACAGCTGCTGAGGCATGGGCACACTATTATTATACAGATTTTGCTCCTCATAATGGGAGAGAATGAGCACAAGTTGGGGTATGATAGCAATATCCCCGAGATTCTTAATTGGATTGTTTTAAAGGCCAGGGAGAAGCTTTAGGTCTTGAGAATCTGTGCACAAATTCCTCATTTCTATCCCATCCACGTTGATAAAGCTGTCATTAACTATTGGGGGAGCAAGCAGCTGTGGTGGAGGGATTAATTTAGTAATAAAATCACTAGAAGGTATGGAACTCTTGCCAGGTGCCTCGGAGGATGGAGAAGCATGTGGAAGAAGTGCTGTAGCACCATTGAAATCCCCAAGGAAAGCCGGAAGTAAGGGTTGCAACGTAAGGTCATCGGAATTGCAAGAGGTTGGCGACTTGCTGGATAGAATTGGATTGTCAGTAGAAGGTGCTGAATACATCACAGTTTCGATGGAGCAAGGTTCCTCTGAGAGATTGATACAAAAAGAATCATTATCAATAATAACTTGTAATGATTCAAAAATTATTTTTTTGTCAGTGCAAATCAAAACTCTTGCGTTGTCAAATCTTTCATGCTTTGCAGTGGCTGAGTCTAGTTTTACAAAAGTGCCCCGTCTATTTGCAATTAAGGAGAAGAATTTCTCATTCCAAGCATGAAGGGGCACATAGTCCAGCCTAAGCCAAGCGAATCTGTCTCTTGGAATAATCTTCTTCTCCCATCTTTTAACTGTGCTAAATCTTAAGAAGCCAGCCATGATCTTAACTAAGAAAATCTTCTAGCATATCCTTATTCTCAAATGTTAGTAGAACATTTTTCCCACCCAAAGATGTAACTTTGCACTTCAAACTGCAGTTGTCAAAGAAGAATTGCTGGATATTCTGAAGATGCTCAAAGGGGATTACTTCCCCAATCAAAGTGGCATGGAGCCATGAATTGTCTATATCGTTGGTGGAGAACGAAGGGGCCAGCATATCTGAGGTCAGAGCCTTATCTTCAGCAGTAGAGCATTTGCCTAATTTAGCTAAATCTGAAAAGGATCGGTCATCCTTACTTAATCTTCCATTCGTAAGAATATTAGCATAATAAACCTTAGGAGGAGCATTGTTGATGGGAGGGGGCATTGGATATCTAGTGCGATGTGACTGAATCTTATCAGCAAACTTGACCCAAATTCTACCTTGTTTGAGAAAAGAACCATTAGCACCCAAAATGGCCCTTTCTGCTTCATCAAAAGACTTGAATCTGACAAAACCGTATCTTGTGGTTGCGTTACTTCTGAATTTCTTAGGCACAATGGCATCATAAACATTGTCATACTTGCTGAAAATGGAATGAAGATCTTTCGAACTAATATCCAATGGAAGAGAGTCAATAAAAAAGGAGATAAAGTTCTTTCTCCATTTTGCTCCCAAGTTAGTAGCTTTATGCTTTCAACTTGACCGAATAGATCCTTTCCATACGACAGAGTGCTTAGTTTAGGATTGAAATGATGTTTGGAGACTATCATGGATAAGAAGAGTAGATAGCTTCGCCCATGATCTTCGTTCTTTTCTCTTAACGGCTTCCTTTTCTCGAAAGATTATTATCTTGAATTAGAGCTTCCCTTTCTATGTAATTTTAGAGTCCTAAATTTATTCCCAGTTTATGGATGTCATATTTAATTGCTCATCCATAATAATTCATTGTACAAAAATATTTTTTTTTTCAAAATTTAAAGTTTCTTTAAAGGGAAATCTTTTATTACTTAAAATTTGAAATCTAGCCCAAAATCCATTGTAATTAGTTTCAGACTAGTGCCTTTTTAGAGAAAAAAATTAAATATTTGCTTTAAGGTGGCGACTCTCAAATAGTTTTAAAAAAAGAAAGCATTTTGAAAGAAACTGTAATATCCGAGATTTTGAAGAAATTATATAAGTATTTGGAGGTATAGGTGTTGTAAGTCTAATGTATATCTAGTGTATATATAGTATAAATATTATTTATTAATTGTATATATTGGATATTTATTATATATATGATATATATAAGGTATATTTGATGTGTATATAAGATACACATTATATGTGCATATGAGTATTTATATACATTAAATATATATTACATATACATGGTATATACATTATATATATGTATATAATGGTATATGTAAAATATTAGTAATATATATATATATATATAATGACATATACATGTACATAAAATATACTAAACATATATATCAAATATAAATTGGTGGTGGAAAAGGTGGTTGTGATGATTATGATGATATTAAAAATAAAATAAATAAAGAAAAAGAAAAAGAAAAGTCAAAGATGGAATGCTTGGTGGAGAATTAAATAAATAAATAAATTTAATATATATGGATAGAAAAAGTGAAAAAATATTAAAAATGGACTTCTTCTTCCTCCCTTTATAGCCATGGATGAAATTTTCATTTAGAAAGAGAGAGAGTGTGAGTTATTTCTATATACTCCAAATTAATTAGAAAATCAAAGGTTTCAATGGAATTTTAAAGAGAAATCAAGAAAAGCAAGTAAGTACCTCTTCTCTAAAGCTTTGTTTTCTTTTATTTGATGGTTATGTGAGAGAGAAAGTGATGTTTAATTATTAAAATAGGTAGAATTGATGTAAAAATGAGGAGATTATGATGAAATATTGGTTAGTTGGTTGGTATGGACAAGTTGTTAAAATTTAGATTTATGGAAGGATGATGCTTGATTTAGGATTTTGGCATGGATGGTTTTAAATTGTTGGGATGCATGAAATTAGTGCTATTTCAATATGTATATAATGATTCTATAGTTAGAATTTGATTATGGACAAGTTTGGTTAAAGTTTGAATTTAGGGTTTGGTTATGTAAAGTTAAGCTTTCTAAATATGGATTGTGTTGGTGCTTTAATGCAAATGTTGTGATTTTAATGTTAGAAATGTGATATTGTCAAGTGTTGTTAAAGCTCATGTTAATGGTTGCAATATGTGAAATTTGGATTTTTAAGGGAGGCTTCCATAATTGTGAAAGAGAATTGCTTTGGTGATAATATTTTTAATCTTAAGTGTGAAAAATGAGATTAGTATAATAAAGTTTAAGTAAAGTAGTAAATTGGTGAATTTAGGGTTTTAATGTAATTTTGATGATAATTGTTTGGATATTGATAGTTTAATGTATATTGGTTATGAAAGTGATTTTAAATGAATAATGTTTCTTATGAAAGGACCATGTAATATGTAATGAGGTTGACAGTGTGAAAATTGATTATGAAATAATGAGAAATAATTTAAAAAGGTGAAAATGAATTACATTAGGTAATTTAATTGGAAATGATGAAAATGGATATGGAAACTATGTTAAATGCATAGAAAACGTGAGAAAGATATTACATTGAAAATGTGACTAAGAATTATGTGAAACGTGACAAAGAGATAAAAAAAAAATAAGGATGAATTGTATAATAGATTTTATAGGATGGGAGGTTTGGGAAAATGATCTAATAATGTCATAAGAATGAGAAATGACAATATTATATGAAATGTGATAAAAGTTAAACTGATATAGATTGTGTGTAAATGAAGAATTGAGTATAATTGTATAATTGTATGTATAGATATATATGATATATGTGGTGAGTTGTCCAATTATGGACACAATCACTACAAGGAAAACTGAATCAGACAACGCTTTCTGGCCGTTGTCTGATGAAGACAAAAACCGTTGTCTATTGAAGCGATGTCTAATAGCATTTCAGACAACGGGTTTAAAACCGTTGTCTGATGTAGGTTTGCACAACGGTTTTTAATTTTATTAGACAACGGTTTTTGGCCGTTGTCTGATGATGGTTCAGACAACGGTTTCTAATTTTTCAAATAATAGTTTTTAACCGTTGTCTAATAGTTTCCACAACGGTTTCTAAATTGTCAGACAACGGTTTCTAAATTTTCAGACAACGGTTTTTAACCGTTGTCTGATGAAGGTTTAGACAACGCTTTTTGACCATTGTCTGATGAAGACAAAAACCGTTGTCTATTGAGGCGATGTCTGATAGCATTTCAAACAATGGTTTTTAACCATTGTCTGAAGATGGTTTCCACAACGGTTTTTAGTTTTATCAGACAACGGTTTTTAACCGTTGTCTGATGAAGGTTTAGACAACACTTTTTGACCGTTGTCTGATGATGTCTGACTAAGGTTTACACAACGCTTTCTTATTAAAAACCGTTGTCTGATTAAGGTTTACACAACGCTTTCTTATTAATAACCGTTGTCTGATGAAGGTTTATACAATGCTTTCTTATTAAAAACCGTTGTCTGATTAAGGTTTACACAACGCTTTCTTATTAAATACCATTATCTAATGAAGGTTTACACAATGCTTTTTAATTTTTCAGACAATGGTTAATTAATCTAAAACCGTTGTAGAAGGATGCTAAATACAACGGTTAATTAATGTGGCACACTGAATATTAGACAATAGTTTCAATGTTCATTTTCATTTCACCACCATTGTCTGTTAAACTGTACATTATACATATAAGACAACACTTTACAATGGATTGCAAATTTGGGAATAAAAAAACCTCCACAAATTCAACCATTCAACATATTAACAAACTAAAAAAAAAACTGGGCGCTATACATATATCACTGAATTATACTATTAACTTCAACTTGAATGACGCTTCATGAAATATTTGGCGAAGTCAATCCTAATCTCATTGATGTTGGCATCACTATACTCCAAGTTGCCTCTGCGTAGCCACTGAAAAATGAATCAAATTTTGGTTAGCCACATGTGGTAAATACAAAACTATTATATAAAAAATGAAAATAATTAAAATTATCACCTTAGCTGCAAACTGAAGCTCCTTGTCATAACATATTTCCTTCATGTACCTCATGACAAAGAGGTCACAGTCCGTGGCCTCTTTCTACACAGGAACCCCCTGAAATAGCAAATGAAAACAAAAATGAAGTACCACATGTTACATCCATATGTAAACCCATATGCAAACCAACACATCAACCTAATCACACAACCTAACCTGAAATCTGAACAAACATTCTGAAAAATGAACACAAGACACATCCATATAAAATTTCAGGCTCAACGAGCAAACTCATACCTATAATATGCATATTTGCTTTAAATGATAAGAAATGAAAGAAGAAAACATTAAAAGACAAACTTGCTCACATAAAGTATATTGCAAAGCTTAGAATAAAAGAAAAAAGAAAATAAAAATCACATAAGAACAAACTCTCCAGTGCAAGAATCTCATCAGTTTCAGGTTCTGCTATAGTTTAGACTTTTAGAGGCATTTCTTAAATTGAAAGAGAACCCCCAAACTAGACATGCCAGCAGCCACCAACCTTTGCAAAGATCAAAATAAATGTACTAAATTTAACATATCCACACCATAAACATTGGTTTTAATACCAAAATAAAAGAGACATTGGTTTTAATCCAGAAACAAAATAAAAGTTGAAACATAAACCAGAGAAATAGTATAAAAATACCAATCCAATATCAAATTCCCAATCAATCTCATCATCAAGAATTATATATTATACTATATACTATTATACTAATATATAATAGTAGATTTTATTTTTTGACTAACTGAACAAGAGAACACAAGGCCACGGACATGAAACATCTTCAACAAAATATTCAATATGAAAACCAAAGCCACAAGAGAACACAAAAGGCAATCCAAATATATACGAGCAAGTATACAAGTAATGCCAGCAGTGCTGCAATTGGAAATGAAAAAAATGCAGACCAACTAAAAATGCTTTGTGGACTCCAAGTTTGTACTCAAATGAAAAAATGCAGTCCAAATTTAGCAATATTTCTTTCATAGAACAAGCAATTAACATATTGTATAAATTGTATAAATCAGAAATGATGAGAAAAACAATACCGCCATGTTCTCCCATAAAATTTTCCTCCTCACATTCTTGTTGACACTCTCTTTGTATAACTTTATGGCACTATAAGAAACACAATATAAGTCAACAAATTTGCATTTTCCCCAAATTTTATAACTTAAGACTAAATAGGCAGACTTTAGAAGCGCAACTTACTTGTCAACAACCTCTATCCATTCCTGGCTAGCAATGCGACGTTTAAGAGGGTCCATGTGGTAGACTACCTCTCCCGTCGGATTTACAACAGTCAATACCCAGTTATTCCTACGAAATAACAAAATAAAATACAAGCAATTCTTCATATTTGGAAGAACATAATGCCAAACAATTCATTGAACAAAAAGTAATGCCAAAACTTAAATAAACAATTCATGAATCAATCACAGCAGCAACAAGCCAAACTTAAAGTAATTCCAAACTTAAATAAACAACAATATCATGTCATTTTCACAAATGAGGGAAAACATGAACAAGATGGTCAAAACTGATATAGAAAAGTGATACTACTAACATTTATATATACATACAGACATAATATATCTTTTATACTAAATTGCTGCTGCTTAAACAGGAACAAGAAGCACATAAGGTTTAACTACGATTACTGCTTCAATGCATATTGTCAAATTTAGATTGTCAAATGCAGTAAATGAGAATTAAAAAATCTGAATAAATACAGAACCGACAATGAAACAGTGATTTCAATCACCATAATAGTAATCACAAAGGCTCAATTCATAACATCAATCACAATCACATACAGAAGTAGCGTTATTTAGCTACTAACTCTCATTAGCTACGATAGCGGATAAAAAAGAAAGGTAAAGAAATACTCACACATCGTTGAAAGGCAAGAGAAAGTATTGCCCTTCTTTAGCCCCCTTAAATCGACTTGCAAGTGTACGTGACCTCCCCCCTGAATTACCACATTCAATGGCACCAATCATGCTAGGATCCACAATGCCAATCATATCAACCATTTTATGCCTTTTGACATATTCATACAAGTAGCTGCATACAAAATGAAGTAATAGTTGGTACATATTATCAGTTTAATTCCAGCACAATTAACAAAGAAAATAAAAAGCTATTGTACTTGGAAACTTACTGAATAAATATGGTAAGTATGGATCCGGACATTTCACCTCCGGCGCACACAGCATGTAGATCTTGTAAGAACACAACTTGCTTTTTGCTCACACCAAATGCTTCTTCACTTAGGGCAAAACTAACTGTTCGATCATCGCTTAAGGCATCCTTCGGCCACAGCCACAAACGTTTCAAAGACGCTGGATAATCAGCACCCATCTGAACATGCAGCTCCTCCTCAAACATATCAGCTTCTATAACAACAAGCTTCTTTAATTTCTTGGAGGTTTTTTTCTTCACACAAGCTTTTTTAAAACTCTGAAAATAAAGGGGGGGACGTGAACACAGTAAATAGCAAAAAAAAAAAAAAGCAATTATGCAAAGTTTCATTTCTCAAAACTTAACCTTTGGATTAGACACCCCATCCAACACAATCAAATTTCTCGGCCATGCTATAAAAGTACCCACGGCTTGGTCCACAGTAACAATTTCATCGCCGACTGGGAATGGGATATTGACGTCTGTAAATATAAAAAACATGAAAAAATTACATTTATTTATATGTTTGAATATAATCATTAGAAGTTTGAATAAATATTAAGTAGTATCCTCAAACCTTGAATTGCACGAGTGATCGACACTCTTGCATTCTCTTGTGCAATCTTAACTCCATGGAGAGATGGTTCATGTCCTTCAACAACTGGGACTTCAACAACCTTTGCATAAGCAATAATATTGCTCGGTGATCCTATGGCCAGCTTCGCCAATTTCACTTGATTATCAAACCCATCATCATCATTTTTTTTAACGATATCATAATTTTTTATTTCAACCTCCTCATTATTGGGACCTTTGACATCAGCAGAAACCTTAATACCTTCTGCCTCCTCAGCAGCAGCAACCGTAGCAACAACCTCGATACGTTCTGCCTCCTCAGCAGCAGCAACCTCATCAACATCTGCAATAACCTCAGCAGCAACTTCAGCAGCAACCTCATGAACATCATCCTTATCAAGCACCTCCACTTTCTCCAAAGCAAGGACCTTCTCATCATCAACAGAATTGGGGCTCCTTTTTGCTTCATCTGAATTGAGACTCCTTTTTGCTTCAACAGAATTTGCATCAAATTGAGGACTCAAATTCTTCCTCACAACCGGCACTTGCGCCTCTTGATCCTTCACAATAGGAATGGAATTGGAGCAACTTGCTTGTTGGGAAGGCATGTTGGACTAGACACAGGCTTTGACAAAAATTATGCTCTAATCTTGGCAATTTCAGCAGCCCTAAATGCATCTCTCTGCACTATAATTTTCTTGGTCTCCTCCTCCATGACCATTTGAACCCCCTCCCGTATCTTTTTATCAATATTCTTTGCTTTTTTCTGTCTTGGGAGACCAAAATAGACAGATTGCTTCACGTGCCTTCCCTGGCCACGTACTCTTCCAGAATGCTCTGGTTTACCAAGCGCCTTCGATAATACATCATCAGCGCCTTGTTCAACTACTTCACCTGAACTAAATTGCTCCTTTAATGACTCCTAAAAAATAGACCCAAAATGGATGTAGTTAATAAATTAGGAAACAATAAAAGCTGATGAATTGAGTTGAAACTTGAATCGAAAATCAGAACTTACGATTTCCTCAGCTTTGTGCTTCACTCTCTCATCTTTAAACTTTCCTTGTCTGTCCTGCCTTGCAAAGATCCAAGCCTTCGATCGATCGATCTCTAAAATCCCTTCAGGATGAGATTCAGTCTACATGTATATATAGAGGATGATCTTATTAGTAATATAAACATGTTTTAAGAAGCATTATAAATCGATATTGACGATACACAAGTCATAGAATAAAAATTTAAATACACAAGTCAACACTAACCCATTCACTTTCCAAGTTCGCGTATCCTTTTCGAGACAACCGATGAGGATACTCGTTCTGCATACTTCTCTTATGTTTTTCTTCATGAATTTTCTAAAACAAAAAGGAACAAAACATCATAAGTATGAAAAAGGAATCCAGATTACCATTTGGAACTAAATTAAGAAACAAGAAAATTGAAGATTTCCTTACGCTAAACTCGACTCCCAGATGATCAGCAACGAAAATGTCCCAGTGCGACTGCTCAATGAATGTGAAGTCAGCTGGAGGAAACCACAGCTTCTCTGGTTCATCATGGTGTGGAAGAACATAGAGTCTCATCAACCGACTTTTGAATTCCCTCCATTTTTGACCAGTAGACTGCAGTACCATTTTCTTGGAAGTCGGTGGTACAACGAAAGCCATCTACATACATAAACCACAAAAATAAAATTAGATGAATAAGTTACTGAAAACCCAACGTGTATAAAGCAATTGAGAAACTAATGTATATAAATTAATTGTGTGGGAAGGATTTTGCATAACCTGGACACAATCCCAAATCTTTGTTTTGATGTCTTCAGCAACTTCCTTCCAGGAATCATGCCATATTGGGGCTTTAGACCTTGCTAAAACTCCGATATATGATTGCATCTCCGAAGCAGCCCTACCAAATGGTGCTCCCTTTGCATTAAATGAAACTGTAGGCTTTTGGCTACTGATCTTCCGTCTAACAATTCGGTGCATGGAGACACACCCTCGTTTCAGCAGTTTTAATCCTGCAACATCATCCTCGTTTGATTTCGGCGTAACCTTATCCACTCGCTTTCTTTTCTTGGACAGATTTTTTTCCAAGTTTTCAGAGATTGACTTCCTCTTCGAAGATACGGGGGAAGAAGTCGACGGCTTTTCTGGGTGCATTAACCGTGTCCTGGAGATAGCCTTCACCACTCTCATTGTGGTTGGATTTGGGGAAGACTGGGCTTGTTGTTTACATACACGGGGAGAAGTATGGGTGGGTAGTTGATACGATTGTTTCTTCTTCGAAGGAGCCATAATCAGCACCTGCATTCACAAATTAAAAGTTACATTTTGTACGAAATCATCCAGTTCAAACATTGGAAATCACAGGAAACAACTGCAGGTTAGATAAGCATCAGCCAATAGTTAAGAATTATATGTGAAAATGCATTTTTGAAGAATGTTGATGTAAGCAGATGCAAGTATACTTGGAAGTTCATTAATGGATGAGTTCAATCTTTTGTGTTATCAAATTGACACCGTTATAGTGATAGTATACTCAGATTTATTCCAGCTTTTCCTTGTTGTCCTATCCCTATTCTATTTCCACTCCCACTTCCTTGCAAGCCTGCATTTTATCACGTTGCTAAGCAAATAACTCATAAGACAGAATCTAGAACAGAAGAAATGCTTGGAAGTTTCCTCCAAACTGGTCGAAACACAATCATAGTCCTCACCTTAAAATGATATCGAGACCTCGATTGAAGGCAGATATTTAATCCTATGTTTGGGACAGAGTGAACAATATCTTGATGCCATGTTTAGATGGAAATATTTTAAATAGGGATTTGGATATTGAATTTAATTAAAATAACTTGAATGAGAATTGGCTCGACCATTTACAAAACTACTCTAAAAAAAAAAATTTACAAGTGGCTTTTGCATTAGGTTTTTTACATTTATAATTGCCAATCTTAAGCCTAATTTAATTGGGACACGGCTAAACTAAAATCCTACTGCGAGACTAAAACAAAACAGAATTAGTAAAAAATAAACTATAGCTTGCACAACAGACAAGATAGCTACAAGTTCTTTAGTTGATTAGATTAATGAAAGTGGTTAAGGACTTATTTCAGGTGCATTTGAAATGACACCTATTCTAAAGCCACATTCAATAATACCTGTATCCACAACCATGAACCTGAACTGTATCCAATCAAAGAAAACCTATGCATTATTTAAGTCAAATCTCAATATTTCAAATTCCTCTGTCTAAACCAGTGAAAGGCTTATCTATCTCTTCCAGTAAAAAATATTCACATGGCTAAAATTTAGTTAAAGATTAACAAACAGGACATGGGCTGTATTTCGGAGCAGGAAAAAATATTAACAGCGACATTTGCAGTATTCTACTCATTGCAGCCGAAAACAAAAAGAAGCAGCATATACAACAGCAACTAAGTCTCATGAAAATGGTTTATAAAACAAACTTCTAAGAACTAAGAAGAGAAAGAAGAAAATTATACAATAACATAATAACAGAGAAAATTAAAAAAAATAAATTGCAGAGCGACAAAAGTATATAACGAACCTCGAAGGCTGGAACTGAGGGAGTGAAAGCAGAGCCGCAGTGAGTGGTGGGTGGGTTAGAGAGAAAGGTATAAGAGGAAGAAGAAATATGGATGTGCTGTGCATTTTTAGGTCAAGACTGAAGATTTCGAAAGAGGGAAGGAAGAGAACAAAGTTAGGTCTAGCAATGGAAAGAGGGAAGGAGGAGAACAAAGTTTGGTTTAGTTTCTGAAGCTTTCTACCAGTGAAAATGGAAACAAATTAGGTCTACACAGAGAAATTGAAAGAGGGAAGGAGGAGATAGGAGAGAAAAATCGAAAGAGGATCTGTTTAGGTTTATTGCTAAATTTCAAAACGGCCGTGTTTTGGGCAAAATGGGGGCAAATAAAAATTTTTTTTGGAAATAAAGGGGGGAATTTAAGTGTTCAAAATTTTTTGAAGTTTTGACATCCCTCTTTTGAAACAAAATGGATTTTTCAAATTTTTGTTAAATTAACTTTACAAATTCACTTATATAGATGACTTATAAAATTCAATTTATAATTCATCCATAAGTGCTTAAGGCAATACAATTTAAATAATTAGTAGTGATAAATTTCTATGGAACCCTATATAATTATAAAATTTAGTGTTGATGTAAATTAGATTGAGCAAAAACTAAATAAGTCTAAAATTGATTCTTTCTAAGGTAAAAAAAAAAAGAAGAAATGCAACATACATACCTTATATATATACTTATAACATACTTGTATATACTTGTATATACTAATATACACTTATATATACTTGTATATATACTAATATATATTTATATATACTTGTATATATTTGTATATACTAATATATATACTTGTATATACTAATATATTTACTAATATATACTTGTATATACTAATATATATACTTATATATACTAATATATACTTGTATATATACTAATATATATACTTGTATATATACTAATATATACTTTTTATATATTAGTATATATACAAGCAAGTCCACACGAATACTTGTATATACTAATATATACTTGTATATACTTATATATAATTGTATATATGAATAAGCAAGTCCACAAGAATAATTGTATATACTAATATATACTTGTATATACTTATATATACTTGTATATATGAATAAGCAAGTCCACAAGAATACTTGTATATACTAATATATACTTGTATATACTAGTATATACTAATGTATACTTATATATACTAATATATATATATACTAATATATATACTTGTATATATACTAATATATACTTATATATATACTTGTATATACTAATATATATACTTGTATATACTTGTATATTTACTAATATATACTTGTATATACTAATATATATACTTGTATATACTAATATATACTTG
Source organism: Garcia nutans (assembly GCA_947685225.1). Lineage (NCBI taxonomy): Eukaryota > Viridiplantae > Streptophyta > Magnoliopsida > Malpighiales > Euphorbiaceae > Garcia > Garcia nutans. The sequence continues at coordinate 29,264,887 of CANTUV010000044.1, forward strand.
TATATACTTGTATATATACTAATATACACTTGTATATATTAGTATATATACAAGCAAGTCCACACGAATACTTGTATATACTAATATATACTTGTATATACTTATATATATGAATAAGCAAGTCCACAAGAATAATTGTATATACTAATATATACTTGTATATACTAGTATATACTAATGTATACTTGTATATACTAATATATATACTAATAAATATACTTGTATATACAAATATATACTAATATATATACTTGTATAAATACTAATATATACTTATATATATACTTGTATATTTGTATATACTAATATATATACTTGTATATACTAATATATATAATTGTATATACTTGTATATTTACTAATATATACTTGTATATACTAATATATACTTGTATATATACTAATATATATACTTGTATATACTAATATATACTTGTATATACTTGTATATATACTAATATATATACTAATATATACTTGTATATATTAGTATATATACAAGCAAGTCCACACGAATACTTGTATATACTAATATATATACTTGTATATACAAATATATACTTATATATACTTGTATATATACTAATATATACTTATATATACTTATATATACTTGTATATACTAATATATATACTTGTATATACTAATATATAATTGTATATACTTGTATATATACTAATATATACTTATATATACTTATATATACTTGTATATACATGTATATATATAATAATATATACTTGTATTCCTACTTATATAATATCATATTATATCTAAATCATTATTTAATGGTGGACTTTAAAGTTTCTAATGGGTTTATGAAATGTTTATAAATCCAAACCTTAGCTTTTAATACTTAGCCAAGTTTGTTTGGCTTAAGAAAGCCTAACTTCCATACATTGCAAATAGCCACTGGATCCTAGCATGTTTTTATACTAAGAAAATCTAACTTCCATAAAACGTCCAAGCTTCTGATTCTGCTTCATCTCTCATTCCTCTTTCAGCTTCATTAGTCATGGTTCTCTCGCTGCCAAACCCTACGCACCACTCTCCTAAGCACCACTCTCCTTACTGCGGTCTTCATTAATGCCGGCCGTCTCCTTGCTACCGGCCGTCTCCTTGCTGCCGGCCGTCTCATTTGTCAGTAACTGCATTGTCCCAATTAAGTCGAAAGAAGATTATTTTTGTTTTCTTATGAGTCATAAGTAATCGTCCCATCAGCACTCTCCTTGCTGCCGATGTTCATTAAGCTGTTGTATGTATATACATAACTTGGTACATTGGATTTTCAGCACAACCATAGAATTCATTCCTCTGTTTAATCTAATTGAATTATTGCATTGTATTTTTAGATTACTATAATGTTGCATTGATATTTTCAGGTTACTATAATGTTGTTCTGTCCCTTCAATTTTCTGCTTAAATTTCAAGATCTACAGTATATCTCCGTGCTTCTGATTTCTCTGCTTGTTTATAAGTCTTTGGCTAAAATTTGATGACTATCAGTTGAAATGGTATGTTGAGTTGTGTCAGTGAATTGAGGATTATTTGTGGATTCAGGTTGTTGTGATTGAAGTTGAATGTCTGTTAAAACGTCAATTGTGTGAATTGGTATTTGTTTAGTTTTACAGGTAAAGTACTGCTCATGAAACTGTAAATAAATGCTGACTAAAATTTATTTTGTTGTGAGATCCATAAACAGAAAACCTTTCACTCCTGACTTGTAACCAAGAAATACCCCTTTCCTTGCTCTTGGTGCTAGCTTTTCTTTTGAATGACAACTTTTAAGTTCTATATGTGAACCCTTTTTCTTTCTCCTTCAGGTTGAACAATTACATAACAGTCCAAGCTTCCTCATGCAACTTTATTCAAACCACAACAACCATATGATAGCTGTCTTCGAGAAACCTTCATAGAAGTTAGCTACTACATCTGCTCTCGCATCTGAGGTGATTATACTTCCCTTCCAGGTTCTATTTGACATCACCATAATTCAGTGGTCCAACTAACTGAATTATTGCTCAAATTGCAGAATTGGTCCAACTCAAAGATGGATAGATCTTAGTTGAAGGTTGATAGAAGAACAAGAGCATTTCAATTAGGTGTGGAAGAGTTGTTAATGTTTGCATTTGAGAATGGGTTTGATGAAACAAAAATTAGTTGTCCATGCTTAAGATGCGCTCACAGTAAATCATGGAAGGCTCAAACTGTTAGGGATCATCTTTTCCAATATGGTATTGATCAAACCTATACTTGCTGGATATGGCACGGAGAGTCAAATCCAGAAGGGAGTCCTTTAGTTGCTGAAACCGATTGTTTCTCAGAATCAGTTGATCAAACAAACATAAGAACGGGGCATGATAATGTCGACGATGATGATATTTCATTAGATTCCTCTGATTTCATTAACCATGTTGAAGGTGAACATGAACCCCTTTATCTGGGATGCAAGGGTTATACTAAGATGAAAGCTTTAGTCAAGTTATATAACTTGAAAGCAAAGCATGGCATTTTTGACACATGCTTCTCTGATATTCTCCTTTTGCTTGGGTCAATGCTTCCAGAAGGCAATAGTATCCCTTCTTCCTTCAGTGAAGCCAAGAAAACCTTATGTGCTATGGGTATGGAGTATGAAAAAATACACGTGTGCCCGAATGATTGTCTCTTATATCGTGGTGAGAGAGATGAAGATGAGACAATTTGACAATTTGCCGCATATGTGGAGCCTCTAGATGGAAGCTGGACAAGAAAGGAAAAGAATTGGAAGGGGTCCCTGTTAAGGTTCTATGGTATTTTCCATTAATACCAAGGTTGAGGAATTTGTTCAATACAGCTCAAATTGCAAAGGAAATGACTTGGCATGACACCGGGCGACAAAAGGATGGTAAAATTAGACATCCGGCAGACTCACAAACATGGAAGGATGTCGACCGAAAGTGGCATGAGTTCGCTTTGGAGACAAGAAACCTTCGGTTAGCTTTATCTACCGATGGATTCAATCCCTTCCGTGGATTATCAACTGATTACTCATGTTGGTCTGTTTTGCTATGTATTTACAACCTACCACCTTGGCTTTGTATGAAGAGAAAGTATATTATGTTAAGTTTGTTGATATCCGGACCGAATAAGCCCGGAAATGATATTGATGTGTTCCTTCAGCCACTTATAGAAGATCTTCAAGTGTTATGGAATGGGAAACAAGTGTGTGATGCATATAAGAAAGAGTTCTTCATACTAAGGGGAATTTTGTTGTGGACAATTAGTGATTATCCAGCCTTAGGCAACTTGTCGGGCAACATCATTAAAGGGTATAATGCTTGTACTATCTGTGTTAATAAAACAAAAGCTACCAGGTTGGCAAATTATTGTAAGACGGTGGTTATGAGGCATCGTAGGTGGTTGCCCCGTTATCATCCATATCGAAGGCAAAAATTAGCCTTTGATAACACCGTGGAGAAGTTGTCGGCTCCTATTCCGTTAACTGGAGAGGAGGTGTTTGAAAGGGTACAACCACTAAGGGGCCATGTCTATGGTAAGACACAACGCCAACCTCGATTGAATAAAGGTGAACCTCGACCTATTTGGAAGAAGATGTCTATATTTTTCCAACTTGAGTATTGGAAATTTTTGCCGGTTAGGCATGTCCTTGATGTGATGCATATCGAGAAAAATATATGTGAAGCTTTGACTGGTACCTTGCTAAATATACCAGGGAAGTCAAAAGATAAGGAGTCTGTCCGTCTTGATATGGCTGAAATGGGAATAAGAACAGAGCTGAGGCCAAAAACTCCCGGAAAAAAAAGAGAAGTTGCCGACGGCATCTTGGAACTTATTACATAAAGAAAAGAAGATTTTCTGCTCATCCTTGGTTGGCATGAAGTTACCTGATGGTTTTTGTTCAAACATTAAGGGTCTAGTATCAATGGAAAATCTGCGACTTGTTGGAATGAAATCTCATGACTGCCATACAATGTTGCATCACTTACTCCCCATCGCAATTCGGTCAGTACTACAAAAACAGGTTAGGTGCACTATTATTAGGTTTTGCCTCTTCTTCAAGGTAATTTGCAGTAAAGTCATCGAGGTGGATAAGAAATGCAAGCTCAGTTGGTGGAGACCATATGCTTGCTAGAAAAGTATTTCCCCCCTTCCTTCTTGGATATAATGATCCATCTCTCAATTCATCTTGTGAGAGAGGTTGAGCTCTGTGGGCCAATCTTCCTTCGCTGGATGTACCCTTTCGAGAGATATATGAAGACTTTCAAGGGTTATGTACGGAATCGGGCTCGTCCGGAAGGGTGCATTGCTGAGGCCTATGTTGCAGAAGAGGCCGTTGAGTGTTTGGTCAACTTTGAAGAAGCAACTGTTGGATTGCCGAAAAATAGTAGGGATAAGAACGACGCAAAATACAGACCCTTATCTGGTGCAACAGTGATAACGCCAAGTAAGAAGGACTTGCACCTAGCACATTTGTGTCTTCTCCAAAATTGTAATGACGTTCACCCATATATTGAGTAAATTACTTCAATTTGTTTTTGTTATTTTCTTATTTTCTGCATTTTGTTTCAAAAATTAATAAAGTTGATTTTACTTGCAGTGAACATATGGCTTCTTTGATGACAAGATATCCACAACATGAAAATGATGAAGAGTGGCTAAAGAACATGCAAAATGAAACATTCCCTAAGTGGTTTCATAAAAAGGTAAAATCTTATAGCCCAAGTATTTTGCTGCAATTTGCAGCAAAAATAGGCCTGTTTCTTTATATATTTTACTGAAAAATAATGAATGCCCTGTACTTGTGAATTCTTTTGAAATACTATAATATTTATCTTCTCTCAAAGGCTATATCATACTTATAGCCAATTTAATTTTTTAGACAGATTGCATCAGAATTACTTGATGAGAAGAATACAGTAACAAAGGATATAATGTGGATTGCAGCAGGGCCTAACAAGGATGTAGCTACATTCAGTGGCTATAGAATCAACGGTGTTACCTACAGCACCAAAGAACGTGATGATACGCGGCAAGTTCAGTGCAGCGGTGTTTGTGTAGATGCCGATACAATGCTTGTGAAGGGTAAGGATAAAAACATCGAGCATACTTCACATACATTTTATGGAGTTATTACAAGTATTTGGGAGTTGGACTATAACCACTTTAGGGTTCCTATCTTTCATTGTAATTGGGTAGATATGAACAAAGGGGTTAAAGTAGATGACTTGGGATATACATTGGTTAATTTGAACAAATTAGGTTTTCTAAATGATCCTTTTGTGTTAGGAAAACATGTCAAGCAAGTTTTGTTACATAGATGACCCTCTTGAAAAATTATGGTCAGTTGTCTTAAAATTACCTGACAAGTACTATGATGAAAGTGATGATGAAAATGAGGGATCTGTAGAAATAGAACTTGAGAATGAGCTACATTTGCCAACGTTCCCATATGTTGATGAACTCGATGAAGAAAACAGTAGTTACATGCGGGAGGAAGAAGAATTGATTCAGCTGTCATGATGGTAATAATTTCATTTGTTTTAAGTTCTATTTTGAAATTATGTCCTGCCATTAATTTTTCCATCGTTTATACTTGCAGGTCCAACATCCTTAATGCCTGTCACAACTCCCTGCTGCCTGTAGAATGTTTTGTTTATATCATCACAGTTTAATGAAAGAGTGGTTGGACGCTTTGTTGAAAGTTTTGTGTTTCTTATTTAAATTTTTTGAAAGTTTTATTTGTACCTATCATTCGATTTGTATCTTTATTTGACACTTTGTTTAAAGATTTGGTTATATAATTTATTGAATCATGTGGTTTTTGCTCTGACACCTTGCTGGTGGATTTGGTTTAACACTTGTCAGTGGAGGATTTCATTTGATTTGTGTTTTTGGTTTGATTTGTGTATAGGGATTACTTTCATTTAAGGCAAATTTTTTTAAAACTCAGTTAATCAGACAACAGTTTCTTACAAAAAACCGTTGTCTGAACATATATTTTACAATGGTCTGAATAGTTAATCAGACAACTTTTTAAATAACTGTTGTCTGAAACATCTTATCAGACAACGATTTTTTTTTACCAAAAAAACACTTGTCTGAACATATATTACATAACGGTCCCTAAAAACCATTGTCTGTATGCTTGATTCAGACAAAGGTTTTTTTTAACCGTTGTCTGAAACGCTGAATTATACAACACTTTCAAAAAAACCGTTGTCTGAAACATCTTATCAGACAACAGTTTTGTATGACCAGAAAAACAGTTGTCTGAACATATATTACACAACGGTCCCTAAAAAACCGTTGTCTGGTGTGACAAAAATGACAGCTAATAGACAACGCTTAAAAAAAACCAAAAATAGTTGTCTGAAAATTAATCAGACAACGCTTTTTTGGGAAAAAAAATCGTTGTCTGTTTTTTTCAGACAATGATTTTTTCCTTAACCGTTGTCTGATTCAGTTTTTCTTGTAGTGAATTGTGATTTGTGAGAAAATGTGGAAAGTAAGTCAAGTTGTGAATGTGACTTATAGATGTGTATATGGATGATTTAAAAATATAGAAATTGATGTTATGTGAATTAATATTAGAATGTAAAGTGAAAGTGATCATGATAAGGTTGATCACTTGGGAATTGTGATAATGTGATGTGATGTAAAAGTGGTCAAGAATTAAGTTGATCACTTATAATAGTATTATTGTGTGTGTAATCATATACAAATACTTGTCCAACAATATTGAGAATGATTTTGCATTCATTATAAGTGATGAGATTGAGATTGAGAATGGACCCGAGCAAAGCTAGGTCACGTGATGAGATTGAGATTGAGATTGAGAATGGACTCGAGCAGAGCTGGGCCATGAATTTGATATTGTGATGACTGGACTTGATAATTGTATAGGTGTATTGGGCCTAAATGTTTGTATTTGAAAGTGTTGTATATATGGGAGTTTTTAAATTAAATGTGAAGATGTTGCAGGAGTAATATAAATTATGCTATGAGAAAGTATAATTGATTGTAATATATATATATATATATATTATATTTGGGATTGTGTGCCACTAAGCTGTATTGCTTAGCGCAGTTATTTGAATCACACAGGCAATAGGATTGTTGATATGAGAGGTCCTGATTGTCAGTGATTTTTTTTGGACTCGGGAGTGCCACGAGACCAACTAGGCCAACTGCATTCATGTATATTTGTGTTTTGTATCATTCATTTTGGTTTATATAAATTGAATCATAATACTTAGTTTTGTTTTAAGACTTGAAATGATTGTATAAATATATTTATATAAGAACCGAATTATGATAAATTTTGCTATAAATGGTAAATAGGATAATTTTTTTTTTTGTATGATGGAAGTGTGGAATTATATTTTGGGAGTGTAAACTTGATTTTGTGTAGGTTGTTATATTTGATATATTTGGGACTATCTAAATTTATAAACAAAACTCTAGCGAATTTTTCCTAAAGATTTTTCATTAAAATATGTATTTTCAATATTAAATCTATTAATAAATATTTTTTATTTGCTTATGCAAGCATGTTATAAAGATTTAAGTATTTTTATTTGAGAAAGAAGAATTTTGAAAGAACTAGTAACAGTGACATTCTTATATACTATATACATATATTGCATATATGAGGTGTATATATATATGTATATAGGGTATAAGGGTGTTATAGAAATAATTTTTTTTTCAAAATAAAAGAAAAAATTTAAACATATGCTTACCAAACTAGTTGGAGATCAAACAAGACAGTTATTGTGAAGTTGGAACCAAATGACTATTTTGGCTCCATTTAGTGGGTAGTAAGATCTCACACTTCCTACCCTCTGTTAAGGCCTAGCCTAACTACTGTAATAGTGCAATGCCTACATAAGTAATATAATGAGAATAGTGTGTCTTGTCCTTAGGGAAGGAATATTCTAATTAATTTAAACTTCGTTTTCTCTATTATTTGAAAGAATCAAATGGAATGTGAGACTAATTAAACTATAATTAAGTTGATCTATTTTGAAGAAGGACTAGGCTTCATCATCTTACTTCTGTAAAGTCCCTTATTGAATTAAGCCAATTAAACTTAACAAATTCATAACCTAAATATTTATAAAATTCAACCCCATATTTTTTCAAGATATAAGATATGTAGTTGGATTGCTCTCGTTCTCTACTTTCGTGAGAATTCAAACAATATGATTCATAAGCTCAAAGAGATAATAAAAAGGTTTCCTAAAAACTATCTTTGTCTCTAAACAACACTCTAGAGTTGTTATTCACTAAACCGATATTGTATTCAGCTCTCATTTATATTGCACAATGTAATTGATCAAGTAACCAATTGCCAGTATATTACTAGCTATAAGCTTAAAAATATATATAATTTAATTTATATATATATATTAAATTATGTATATGAATATATTAATTTTTTTACTAATATAATTTATATAATTTATTAATATATGGTGTATGTGATAAATAAATTAAATACTATAAAATGCCAAATAGCTTTGTAATTTATATTAACATATAAAATTACAGTAATACAATATTTTATTATTGTTAATATATAATCGTATTGTTCATCTTTTAAAAAATGATAATTTTAGTATATTTTCTATGAAAATATAAAAAAGTTGAATGCAAAATAAAAACTGAAATAAGTTAGTTGAGCTCGTTAAACTTATTTATATTAAGCTCGAGTTTAAGCTCGAGATATATGATATATGAGCTGACTTGATAGAAGCTCGGGTTTGGCTCGAGCTTTATTTGAGTTTGAGTTTAAACTCGACTATTTTATAATGAGCCAAACTTGAGCTTTTCAAAGTTTATCTCGACTCAGCTCGATTATAGTCTTAACAACTGCATATTTCTAGAAAATAACCCTAGAAGTGGTTCCGATATTAAAAATTTCTGAAATCTCGTTAGAACCCAGAAATATGCGAGAAAGAGATTAAATTATTATTGATAATATGTTTGTATATGTTGATGTTGAAATTAGCGAAATATGTTTGAGCCTAAAAATATCTAAAATTGTTGGTGTCGAAATGATTAGTCAAAATGGAAAGAAATAATCCATGCTTGAGCTAGATTCATTTGCTAAACATACTATATTTGGATCAATAGTAGTCCAGATACTAGAAGATGTCAAACCTATGGTCTTGTATGTAAAAGAAATGAATCAAATAAGATTATGAAAAGAACATATTTCCTCTATTATCCTATTATTCTTAAAATTAGTTTGGCAGCCCTTGAATGGTTTGGCATATATTATGACAACTTACTGATCTAGTTTGAAGAGAAATGAGTTAAATGAAACTGTGAGATATAAGACATGACTTGTGGTACAAAGATTCTTATAAAGATTTAGTATAGATTATGATGATACATATTTTCTTATCATAGATGTTATTACCTTTAGATTTTTTTTCCAGCTTGATAGCCTCTAAGGGGCTCGACATATATTTGATGGATGTTGCGACAACTTACTTATATGATTCATTAGTTAATGTCATATAAATGAAAATTCCCTAATGATTTAAGATGAATGAAGCATCAAGATATTTGAAGTATATAATACCTTGACAAATATACTACAATGAGCTTCAAAGATCCTTATATGGGTTAAAGCAATTTAGGGAAATGTGGTATAATCGCCTCACTGTATACTTAATGAAAATATATATGAAAATAATTTTATTTACCCATATGTTTTTATCTAAAAGATAAATTCAAAATTTGCTATAGTTGCAGTTTATGTTGATGATTTAAATATATTGAGAACTTCATAAGAATTCTCAATTACTACAGACTATTGAAAGATGAATTTAAAATGAAGGATTTTGAAAAAATAAAATTTTATCTTGGATTTCAAGTCGAGTATCTATCAAATAGAATTCTTGTCCATCAAGCATCATATATCGAAAATTCTGAAATAATTTTATATGGATATATATCTATTAAACACTCCAATGGTTGTTCATTCTTTTGATTTAAAAGAATATCCTTTTTCTCCCATGAGAAGATAATAAAGATATTCTTGGCCTCAAAGTAACATATGTCACTGAAATAGAGCACTTTTGTATATCTTGCTAATAATACATGATCGGATATTATTTTTTGCTGTTAACTTGTTTGCAATGTTTAGTTCTACATTAACTAGAAGGTATTAAAATAGAGTGAAACATATTTAATGCTATCTATGCGGCACTCCTGATATGAGTTTGATTTTTTTTTCGACAAGAATAAAGTTTGAATTTGGAGGATATGTTGATACTGAATATCTTTTTGATTCTCATAAAGCTTAGTCCCATGCAGGTTATGTCTTCACATGTAATAATACTATTATTTCATTGTGATATGTGAAGTAAAAAATCACTACCACTTCATTAAAACATTCAAATTTATTAGTCACTCATGAAACTAGTCATGAATGTGTATGGTTAAGAATCATAATTGAACATATTAGAGGAGTATATCGATTACCTATAGAAAGCGACAAACAAGCAATATTGCATAAAGTAGCTTCTATTACACAAATAAAGGGAGGATACATAAAAGGTGATATGACTAAACATATATCAACAAAGTTCTTTTGTACTCATGAACTCTTGAAAGAATGAAAAGTCAATGTTTGCAAAGTGCATTCAAGTGACAATCTAGTAGATTTATTCAAAAAGCCACTATCGACATCAATACTTAAAAGACATGTACACAATATTAGAACATCTTCTCTTAAAATATATCTCAATTGAATGTTTTTTTAGAAGTTATCTATGAATACTGTACACTTTTTTTCATTAAGTTTTTATCCCACTAAGTTTTTTAGCAAGATTTTAGCGAGGCATATTCATAAGGGTAGTCACCTAAGGGAAAATGTTAGAAAATATGTGGATAACTACTTAATTGGTTAACTTTTATTACCAAGATTATGATTAACTTTATTTTATGCAGATTATAATTAATTTTATGGTAGTTGTAATCTTCTATTCTTATATAAAGCATACTTACACTATTATGTATACTCATTATGGGTGGTGTAAGAGAGACAATTTATAATAAAGAAATTTCTTATATTTCTTTTTCTCCACCTATTTCTTTATATTTATAACAATTATTTATTTATGTATTCACTTGTCATAGAATTATTTGATTTATTTTTAAAATCTTATGTTTTATAAGAAAAGTATAATTATCTTTATTTCAATTTCATTAATTTATTAAAAATTATTTTTTCAAAATATATATAAAATAAGAAATATATAAATAAAAATATTAACATGAAAGAAATACTTTGTATCTTAAAAATAGAATATTCTAATAATCTAAAAAAAGAAAAAAAAAAGAAAAATATTTGGGGTGGTCCCTATGGAGAGTGGCCTACTATTTAGCAAGCTCTTAAAAAAAAATCTTTACGGTACTTTTCTTACTTCCCTTATTTCATTTTTTAACTTCTTCTCTTTAACTTCTTTTCTTTATTTTCTTCATTCTCCCATGGCAAAAATTCACATATTTTATTTGTTTATTTTTTGTTCATTTTCTTCATTAAGTTAATAAATATCAAATTAACTAAGAGTAATTTAAGGTGTTATTATTAGGTACAAGAGAAGAAAATAGTGTGTGAGAGAGAGAGACCTGAAACCTCTGAGACTCAAAAAGTACACAAGCCTAAGGCTTAGATAAAAAGAAATATACTGAAGACCCAAATATAGGTGGGCTAGTATAAGGCAAGTGATAACTGGATCAAAGCTCAAAAATGAAATATTCTAAAGACCCAAATACAATTGGGCCAATGATAATTGGGTCTAAGCCTAATTACCACTTGAGCAGGAGTGCCAAAAATTAAAGAGAAAGCCATGGCTAATAAAGAGAGAAAAACCACGGCTGGAAAAAGAAAGGAGGAGATGGAGAAAAATTAGATCCTGCATATAACAAGTAAAAAGAAAAAGAGAAAAATATAAATTAATAACTCACCAAGCTAAAATGGCCTATTCCATTTTAATAGAGGTGAGATGAAATTCAATGAAGCCCAAAGAAGAAAGTCCAATATCCTCATATGAAGAAGACCATGCACAACTCTAGAAAATCTAATACTAATTATTCTCTTCTTTTGAAATATGTTGTCAAATTCTATATGACTCCACAACTTTGCATCATCAAAGAAAATTTTATTAGCTTCTAAATAGTTTTCAACATTTCCCCATGATCTTAACATATGATTAAAGTCTTTGTGCAAGAGCCATGGTGCTTGGAATATGAGATATTGGTTTTTAGGAAATTGGATGGCTATATTATGTTAGATGGCAATATTATGTCTCATTATGATTGGACAATGATCTAAAGCTACCTTGTGGTAGATTAAGAATAAAATAGGTGTCGAATTTATTAGTCTAGACCTGGTTCCCTATTAATTGGTCAGGTCTCTCCTTTAGGCTTCCTCAAGACAAAGTGATTTGTTGTCTCTGAAACACAAGATTAACAAAATCCATGGTTCCAATTGATTCCACGTTGTTCTATGAAGCTTTTTCTGAAGCGTATTTTAATGGCTTGGGACTAGACTTGTGTAGATGGTACTGAAGAAACCAGACATCTGAATTGATTTTGAGATAAAATGCATGAACATATTAAGGATGGATCTCAATAATCTCCAAACTAATATCCTCATCCCACATGAGCCAAATGCCATCAAAATATCCCTTAGTGTCAACATGAAAGGAATTTCTAAATCATACTTTCTCAAAAAATTCATTGGCCTTGTTGAGAAATTGAGTTAAATACTATAATCAAGGTAAAATAAATCAAATTCAAAAATAATGATAGTTAAGATTTTTTTGGAATTTATATTTATATTTTATTTTATTAATATTGTTATGATTTGATTATCATATTTTTAGCATACAAATGTGATTGTGGTTGTTAAAATTTCTAGTATAAATATGTATCATGAATAAGATGATTGCAAGTTCTTCAACCTCTAAAATTCTTTTGTCTTCCTATATTTATTATATTGATATGTAGTAAAAAAAAACTAACCAAGTGGTATTAGAGCTTTTTTTAAAATATTTTTTTTTATCTTTGAGGGACATGTGATGAAGAAAATGAAGAAAAACAAAAAAGAATGGAAAGAGAGACCTGTGAAATTTTTGCAATGATACCCACAGTCATATTCATATTTATAACCATAACTATATCTATATCCATAACTATAACCGTAACCACAATCAAAAGCACATTCAGAGGACCTTCAAGTCTACAAACTAAAATACGATTAATGTGACCTAAATAAGCTTTTAAATTATAAAAATTTTGATAAAGACATATTAAGTATTTTAAATTGAAAATTTGATGAAAATGTTTTAAAGGATCTTTGTAGCAAATATGATGAAGATTGATATATTTCAAAACTCAACAAGATGAAGCTAAAACAACTCCGAACAACAAGAGGAAGAAGATTTATTCTAAATCTTTCAACATATGTTTATATGGCTATGACATAAAAAAAAATTCCATGCCTATGCCTAAGACTAAAAAAGTATGTCATACCTATGCTTATGACATAAAATATAAATAAATAAATAAAAATATATGTCATGCCTATTTCCTCGTAACCACGAACCTTGGATAAACTATAAAAAATTATATACTAAAAAAGTTATTTGTAACATTTGACCCAAGGGAAAGCATAAATAAGTTGAGCCAAATGCTACAATCAAGAAAGAATAAGTTAAATTTAAAAATAATGATAGTTAAAGTTTTTTAGGATTTTATATTTAAACTTTATTTTATAACTATTATTATGATTTTATAATTTGATTATCAGATTTTTTTTAGGATGCAAATGTGATTGTGATTATCAAAATTTCTACTATAAATGTGTAAGTATCATAAATAAAATGATTGCATGTTGTTCAAACTCTAAAATTCTTTTGTCTTCCCATATTTATTTTATTGATATGTAGTGAAAAAATTAGGAGGCTTTTAAACCACTTATATGCGGCTTCACTATAAAATTTCTACTATAAATATGAAACTATCATAATAAAAAGATTGCAAGTTGTTCAAATTCTAAAATTCTTTCATCTTCTTACATTGTTATAACAAAAAAAATAATAAAAAAATGTATACAATAATATAATAATAATAAATAAATATTATAAAATAATAAAATATTATAAAAAAGAAAGAAAGAACGGAAACCAAAAAAAAAGAAAGAAAAGAGAGAGAGAGAGAGATAGAGTTGGACAGAGAGAGAGAGAGATAGAGTTGGACAGAGAGAGAGAGAGAGGGGGGGTGAGGGAGACGGAGAGCCCGAATAGGTTTTGCCTCCGATCTGCCACCGTTTGGACAACTTCAAGCGACATTGCCCCGACCACCATATAGAGCAGCGTCTAATGATTCAGTGGACCAAACGGTGATTGAAAATGATGTCAGAAGGCAGCACACACACCGTTCGATGGCTAGGACCCTCTCTTCACGAACTTCAAATTGACATTTTATTTTTTGGAAAAATAGCTAAAAATATATTTGTTAAAAATTTAAAATATATTAATAATTATATTATAATAATTATTATAAATTGAATTTGAATTTAATAGAATTATTATTAATTTTATTAATTAATTAAGATTTAAGAATTTCAATTGAATTTAGGAATAATATTATAATTATTTAATTATTTAATTGTGATTAAAAGAGAATTATTGAAATATAAAGAATTAAATGAATTTAGGATGTGTAATTTTAAGTAGTTGATGAATAAACTATGGTATAAGAAAATAAATGTGATAAACTTAATTAGTTTTAAAAAAAAATTTGTTTATAATAATTATAAAGTTAATTAAATTTAGAAATAATAATTTTTATTAATGGATGAATTAATTATGTTTAAAAGAAATCTAGAATAAATAAAAATAAAAAAAATATTAAGATGAAAAAATGACTATAACGAATTGAATATTTGAATTATAATATTTGTTAGTAATTTATAGAATAAATTAATTATATTTAAATATATATATATATATATATATGTGTATGAAAATTGTAAATTTTATTATAAAAGGAAATCATATTTAGAAATTACACAATACAATTAATTATTTTTTCTTCAGTGCTATTATACAATAAAATTAATTATTTTTTTCTTCAGTGCTATTGCTATATGATTATCTGTCATATTATTTGATTTATTTTGTGATATCATCCAATTATTGTGGGCCCTCTTTGTGAATTGAATTTTATTGATATTGCTTTGTAGTGTAGCCACATTGTGTTATTCTTATTGTTTATTCTACTTTTATAACACTATAATCTCATTGAGTTAACAACTCACCCATTCATTTGTGTGTGATATCAGGTAAAGGTTGTCCAAGTTAATATACTTCTTGATTTCTTCCTTTCAGCAAGAAGCCTGAGAATAAGTAATTAGCTAATAACTGAATATGTAATTGTTGTCCTAAATGGCAATCAAGAGGGAGGTGAATTAGTTATTATAAAAGAAGTGATGGCAAATAAAAAATTAAAACAATAAGAAAACAAGATGAAGATGAAGTAGAGTAGAGAAGAAAGAATATCAAAGATTTATAGTGGTTCATATCAAATCAATCTTATATCCACTCTCTAACTTCAAGTTGAGAATTTCACTAACCTTGGATTTTTTTAAGCTCAATCCTAACTTGGTGTTTTCACAATCTCAAACTAAACTTTTACAATATTTGAGTAATTTTCTCATAACCCAACAATAGTTTTTTCAGGTTCACTTTAAAACCTAAGTGTTTCAAAGCTCACACTCAAAACTTACAATGGTGTTTGATGCTCACACACAACTCTCAATCAATACCAATATAAATCTTGATGCAAAGAGTTATAAGTTGTTTAACTTGGCTATTACAATCACAATCTCTTTTAAAAATGAGTTTCGCATGGTATTTATAGCCTTCAAGTCTTGAACTAGTCATTTGAAGTGCATTCCTACATGTTTGGACTTTGTCTCCCACTTTATTTAATGTGTTGAGCTAGATCATGGTTAGATTGCCTTCAGTTTGGTCGACTCGGTTATAGTCCAGTCAGCCTAACTATGGTCTTGCCATGATGTTTGAATTTCTAACAAAAAATTCTTCAACGGTTAGTACACGCGACATTCACTAATTGAGTGGATAAGCAATGACTATAATTTTTAAAAGTTATTCTTAGAGTCCATATGGCATGATAATGGTCCGATCGACCTGCCTATGACATGCTGAGATTTTTGGAGTGCCATTAACCTTGACCTCTACTGGAAGTTCTGAGAATTTAGCTAGGCCTTGATACAGTTGGGCTATATTATAGTCCGATCGGTATATTTGTAGTATGTTGAAATTTTTGGAGTACCAATGACCATGAGCTCTACTGGATATTCTGAACCTTTTGGCTTGGGTTTAGTATGGTCGAACTAATTTTAGGTTGGTCGGTCTCTACTCAATATGCTAAAGTTTTTAGAGCATCACTGGTCATGAATTTCTCTGGATATTCTGAGATTTTTTACTCGAGTTTGGACTGATTAGCTTGAATTTCTTCCTGATAGCTAAGGTTTAGTTTGAGCTGTAGGTGTTAAGTCTTATGTTCTGTTCAACTTATTCTTATTTTTTCTTTTTGTGCTTGTTCCTGGCACTGAGGCTTGGTCCATGCTATAGATGCTCGATTTGTTTAGCTTAAGCTTGGTTTTATCTGGAGTTCATTTTTAATAATAGGTGCTCGGCTTTGTCCTGTGATCAATGCTGACGTCTAGAGCTCAGGCTGTAAGAGCTTAGTTTTATACTCATTTTGTTTACTTGTGCTTGTTCTTTTTAGCTCATGCTCGACTTTATGCTCATCTTGTTTAGCTCATGTCTATTCTCTTTAGCTCATGCTCGTTAGTTTGGGCGGACTGTGTAGGAAGATCATATGATTTAAGTTCCTGCACAAATGTAGCTTGATAAAAACATTAGTCATATTCAATTTGATTTTCTAAGATCAAAATAGAGTAAATTAAGATAAGGGTTTGGCTAACAATCTCTCCTCTTTTTTTTTACTTTGGCAATTAAATTGAACTGATTTAAAGAGACTTCAAAAATTACTACATAGTTGCTTTTAAAATATCTCCCCCTTAACATACACTATGATTTATGATTTAAATGCTTTTCCACTTTAAAGGGTTTAATTACAATTTAAAAATTCTTATTTCTTCTGTCCCTTCGATAAAGGCAAAAATTAAAGGATAAGAAAAAAATTACTTTTATTCAAATCAAACAAAACATGCATAAAAATAGAGAGAAAAAAAAACATTTAAATAAAGAGATCATACATTAAATAAACAAAAATATAGAATGAACAAAATAGAATTAAAGTATAGGAGAGTAGGGAGAAGTATCAAAGTAGTCATCATCATTTTCATTTCCTTCTTCCTCATCTCTGTCCCCTTCTTCTACTTCTTCCTTTTCTTTCTCAACTTGATTTTCTTAAGGGCTACCTTCTCTTTCTCCCTCTTCATTTTCATCCCAAATCATACATTGCATAAAAGCTATGGAACCTTGGATATCCCTAATATCCATGTGAAGATGGGAGAGTCTTTTTTAAATGGTGTCAACCTTAGAGATTTGAGAGGTAATTTGTCCTTGAATTTCTAAAAGAGTAAAAATTTGATCAATATTTTATGTAATTCTAACCATGATTTTAATTGTTTTCCAATTGAATTTAATGGTTTTTGTTTGTTTGAGCTAGAATTATAATGTTTTAGCTTGGAAAGGCAAGAATAACAGTTTTTAATGATTAGTGGTGCAAATTTAAAGAAAAGTAACCAAAAATGAAGGAAAACATAAGTGCCATGCCCGTGGCCCTTCAAGGCCATGACCATGGGATTTAAACTGAGCCTGCCACATCAAAAATTGAAGAACAAAAGTTTCAGAAGCAAAATGGATGCCACGAGCGTGGCATTAGCCATGACCGTGGGATGCATTTCCCCTGCCTGATTTAAGAAAAAGAAGAAAATTCAGATTTTATAGCCTCAATTGCAAAGCCACGATCGTGTGTGAGCGGGGATTTTTGCCCCCACTCCCGGTAAAATATTTCTTGCGACTTCGGTACTATTAGGCTTAGGGCCTTAGAAAACACAGGCCTAAACCTAGAGAAAAATGGATTCGCCACCCGGATGGGCAAAAAAAATAGAAAGGGATGGATGACTCGATTCTTAAGGAATCCCCAACCCTCTATTGGGTTCGAATAGTTGGGTACGCATGGGAAATGTGAGAAGTGGCCCAACACTCCTATAACGCTCAGTTCATTGGAACCGACCTCCTTTTTAGGTCTAAATATTATTGAATTCTTAAATATCATGAAATCACCCATATTACATTCAAATATTGAAATAAATAATCATTGTATTAAAATTCAAAATAACTCCAAACAAAATAGGCACCCATCCGATGATGAAAAAATGCCTTTAAAATATCCAAGTCCATAAGGATAAAACAAGATAAAAAAAAAGGGACACCCACCAATTGGTGAAAACATGCCTCTTACATTGGTGCCCAAGTATAAATAAAATAAAAGAAGCAAATTAAATAAACAAGGCACCTACAAAGTGAAAATATGCCTTTTACAACTCCATAATTTCAAATAATAAGAAATTACAACCCATAAGCAAATAAATCATAATAATGCACATTATCATTAAACAATAATACATTAGGACTTAAATATAATGAAATCACAAAAATGTACAATCCATAAGAAATTATTAACTCCCTTAACGAAATATAGGGCACCGAGCATATGGCTAAGGGTTTTCGGGCTTTAGAAAAATAAGATTAGGGTTTCAAAGTTTTGAAAACTTGTTTTTAGGGTTTTAGGATTGAAAAATTAGTTGTTGGGTTGAGGTTTAAAGAATTATTCAGTTATCAGGACATTAGGGTTTTAGAAAATAATGATTAAGGCTTTGGATTTTAAGGTTAGGGTTTTGATTTTATAGACTAGGGTTTTAGGTTGCTTACTGAAACAATTTTAAAAACTCCAGAGCTTGTATAAGAAAAAAGACTAAACTTAGTTACTGGATCAATCAATAATCAATTGTCAATATTTAAAAAAAGGATGTGGCTATAAATATTCAATATAATGGGAAAAAAATGGTTATTGAGTATTTTTTAAAAGTGCAATAACAAAATGAAACGATGAAATAAGAACAAGGGAGTTACTATGAATTTAAAATAAATGAAATAAAAGATTGCAAACCTGTGTTGTTGGTTCCACCGATATTTTTATGTTGATACAATCTTTATACTTGCACCACGCTTAAATCTCGGTTGGACAGAATGAAGACAGTTGCTTACTTCCTTCTTTGTTTGATGGTTTGGAGTTCTAAATCTATGCTCACTCAACTTCTGTGTTTAATGCTTGTAATTTTTTTCTTAATTGATATCATTTCTATTTTTTCTCCCTTGCGGCTTGCTTTCTCTCTGTATTTATAAGAAAATATTAGGTTAAACTTCGTATGGGTGTCCAAGTCGATATGGACAAGTCCATATCAAACTGGACATGTTCCATTTCAATATGGAAAGGTCTATATCGAACTGGTAGGCCTTATTCGACCAAAATGGCTTTCAGACCTGATTTCTGACCATCTAAGTAACTTTCAGACCATTAAAGTAACTTTCGAATCGTTTAAGTAACTTTCAGACAGTTTCAAAGTTTAAAAGTAACTTTTTGATTATTTCAAAGTTTTAAAAACTAAACCAGACTCATTTGGGCATTATAAAAATTGGACCAATCAAAATAAAGGCTTAAAATAGGTTTAAGCCATTAAGAAATGAATCGATAAGTATTTATGCCATCTTTAATTAGGACCGAACTAACTTATGGCCAAAATCAAGAGTCTACACCATGGAATTTAAAAAGTCACGACCGTGGCCCATTAAAGCCACCATTTACAATTGGAAAATGGGTCGAAATAGTCCAATCCAACCCAGGCCACAAATGTGGCATCCATATGCCATGACCGTGGGGGCAAAAATTGATGACTTTTAGCAGGAAAAATTGAATTTTGAAGATTCAAATAGCTGCAACTTGTTAGATTCATGCATTTGACAACTTGCCATCATCAATTAGCTTCCACGTACTTTATATAAACACCATTCCTCCAAGGATTCAAGCATGTTTATGAGTTTAGAGATTGAAGTTAGATTTAATTTATACCAAGAGAGCATTTAGATATAAGTAAGAGTGTAGTAAACTTAAATATTTGTTCTTGAACTTATCAATTAAGTTCTAGTTTTTCTTTTGAGAGAATCAAAAAATTAGAGTTTGCTCTTTCTTGTTGGTATGCTTTCAATTTATAATTGTTGTGTTTTTAATTGAAATATGAGGCACTAAACTCTTTTTAGGATTAATCCCTTGTATTTATATTTATTTGATTTAACTAAGTTTATCTTTAATTATTTTATTATCTTTAATCTTAATGCTTTGATTATCTGGCCAATAATCAATTGAATTGAGATGTTGTGTGATGGAGCCAGAGTGGAAGCATAATATTCGTCAATGGAGATAATAATCTTGAAAAGGTATTTCACTTAGAGATAAGGTTAAATACTTAAGAGGTTGATTCAAGATTCTTATAAAACCAAATTAATTGATTCAATTACTTATGATCACGAGAGTAGATATAAGGATTAAATCAATATTAGCTTTAGTACTTGAGAGAGACATAAGCTTGATTTAGGAGAATCCAACCATTAATCGAAAGGGAAACTGAATTAAATCAATAATTTAGAAAATCCATAATATATTCATTAAGGTGACTTAACCCTAAGTTTCATATAATCAGATTTAATTTCAAGTAATTTGTTTTGTTTAAAAGTTCTAACTAATCATAAATCAAATTTTGTCATCCAAATAATAATCAATTTAATTGATTGGTTCTTAGAACTACCCTCTTCGTGGGAATGCTACTCTACTTATCACTTTATTACTTGATATAACCTATGCACTTGCAGATAGCTAGGCTCGAGTTCTAATAAGTTTTTGGCCCATTGTCGAGAGGCGACCATTTTAATATTAATAATATTACACTTTTATTGCTTTGAATTTTTATTTTTTGTTTTAATTTCTTTTCCTTTATTCAAGAATTTTTTATTTAAATGCAATGAAATTCGAATGCAAAACTTGAGCCATATAATCAAGAAATTGAATGACTTTTCAGGAAGAAGAAGAAAGAGAGGAAAGAAGAACAAATAGTGGAAGGAATGTCAGCAGTAATTCTTAAAATTGAAAATTCAACTGATTCTTTTGACGAAGAATCAACCATGGGAGATCCACAAAATATGAAACTTAACCAATATGCTATGCCCTCTGCTCAACCGAGGTCTAGCATAGCTAAACCATCTATGCAAGCCAACACTTTTGATAATGGTGTAAAACTGATGATGTGTGAAAATTGATATGGCATTAAAATTAGAAATGTGTGATACTTTTAAAATTAATGGTGTATCTGATGATGCTATTCGTTTGTGACTTTTTTCAGTTTCTTTAAAAGATCAATCAAAGGATTGGCTTACTTCCAACCCACTAGGCACGTTCATAACATGGGATCAATTAGCCGTAACTTTTCTTGCAAAATAATTTCCACCACCAAAAATGGCTAAATAAAGAAATGATATTACAAGCTTTATTCAACTTGATAGAGAAAGTTTGTATGAGGCCTAGGAATGTTTCAAAAATTTGTAAAGAAATGTCCACACCATGGAATACTTGAATAGCTTTTGATACAAACATTCTATAATCGTCTATATCCAAATATCAAAGGAATAATTGATGTAACAGTGAGTGGTGCAATTATGAGCAAAACTCCTTCTGAAACCAATGATTTGATTGAAGAAATGGCAGCAAATAATTACACTAGACTTTAGAATGCGGTATGCATAAAAAGGTTGTAGGTTTACATGAAATTGATAATTTTTCTTTGCTTTCAACTAAAGTAGATATGATTGCCAAGAAATTGGAGCATGTCAACCTTTCATCATCTTCTCCAGCCTATGAAGGATAAAGAGGAAGTCATGACACAACATATTGCAGAGTTATGGAGCAAGTACAATTTTTAAATAATCAAAATAGGGGTCAAAACTTTCAAGGAAACAATTATTATCCAACATGGAGGAATCATCCAAATTTATCAATCTCCATATGTGAAAAATCAAAATCAAGGATCTACTTCTTCAGAAAAATCAAGTTATGAATCAACTTTAAAAAAATTCATTGGAGCAACATCGGAGAGATTCAATAAAATTGAAAAGCAATACGACAAACTTGAGAGGAAAATTGAACATCTTACAGTACAAAATAGAATTCTTAAAACTCAAGTAGGTCAAATTGTGGGTTCACTCAATACTAGCAATCAAGGAGTTCTTCCTAGCCAAACAGAGATTAATCCAAGGGAACGTTGCAAATATGTTACCTTGAGAAGTGGCTTACAACTAAAAGATCCTCAACCAAACAAAACTCTAGATTTAGCTAAGGAAAAGCAGAAAGAAAAGGAAGAAAAATTAAAGAAGCAAAAGCACTAAAAGAAACTGTTAAACCTTATGTGCCTCCAATTCCTTTTCCTCAACGATTAAAGAAACAATAATTAGATAAGCAATATGAAAAATTTTTAGAAGTTTTTAAACAACTTCACATTAATACTCCTTTTACATAAGCTCTTGCATATATGCCAATGTATGTGAAGTTTCTTAAAGAATTACTACCTAATAAAAGAAAATTGGAGGTCAATAGAAAAATTATATTAACAGAATAGTGTAGTGTGGTTATTCAAAATAAACTTTCTTCAAAGTTAATAGATCCAGGGAATTTTTCTATACCTTGCACCATTGGTGAATTTGATTTTCACAAAGCATTATGTGAATTAAGAGTTAGTGTTAGTCTAATGCCTAATTCTATTTGCAAAAAACTTGGCTTCACACAATTACAACAAACAAAAATATCCCTTCAATTAGTTGATTGCTCAATAAAATATTTTGTTGGCATAGTTGAAGATTTTCTTGTAAAAGTAGATAAACTATACATTCCAGTAGATTTTGTAATCTTGGAAATGGATGAGGACGTTGAGATTTCGCTCATTTTAGGAAGGCTGTTTTTTGCTACAGCTGGAGCCATGATCAATGTTCGAGGAGGGAGGCTTACTTTTCAAGTAGGAGAGAAGAAAGTGGAATTTAACTTGACAAAAGCAGCGAGACGTCCAACATTTCTTGATGATTATTTTCTAATTGATGTTATAAATGAACGTGTGCATAAAACATGTGAACAAATGGATGATGATTCTTTGGAAACATGTCTTGTACAAAGTTCTACATCAAACGATGAAAATCAGAAAGTAGATGCTTATGCTTCAGCATTACAACAAACTCCACTCATGTACTACTAAAAATTAAACCTTTTGGAAAAGGTAAAACCCTACCACCTCCTTCTATTGAAAAAGCACTAGAATTAGAATTGAAACCTCTTCCAAATCATCTCAAGATGCATATCTTGAATTCGATAATACTTTGCCTATAAATGTTAGTGCTAATTTGTTAGAAATTCAATTAAGTGAAACCTTAGATTTAATTAGAAAATATAAGAAAGCAATAGGTTGGACTATATTTGATATTAAAGGAATTAGCCCTTCAATAGGTATGCATAGAATATTAAACCTGTGATAGATCAACAAAGAAGGCTAAATTCTAAACCTGTGATAGATCAACAAAGAAGGCTAAATCCAAATATGAAAGAGGTTGTTAAAGTAGAAGTGACTAAACTTTTAGATGCAGGAATTATTTATCCCATTTCTGATAGTTCTTGGGTAAGTCTTGTATATGTTGTTCCAATGAAAGGAGGAATGACTATTATAACAAATGAAAATAATTAATTAATCCCTTTAAGGATAGTCACTGGATGGCATGTTTGCATAGACTTTAGGAAATATAGCAAAGATACTCGCAAAGATCATTTTCCCTTACCATTTATTGATCAAATGCTTAAGAAACTTACAGACAATGCTTATTTCTGTTTATTAGATGGATATTCAGGGTATTTTCAAATTTCTATAGCGTCGAAAGATTAGGAGAAGACAATATTCACATGTCTATATGACACTTTCACTTATCGTAGAATGCTTTTTGGATTGTGCAATGCGCCACCAACTTTTCAAAGATGCATGATGGTTATATTTTCAGATATTGTGGAATTTATTGTTGAAATATTCATAGATGATTTTACTATTTATGGTACCACATTTGATACTTATTTACAACATTTGGAACAGGTACTTAAATGTTGTGAGGAGATGAGTTTTGTTCTTAATTGGAAGAAATGCCACTTCATGGTAGAAGAAGGCATTATTTTTTGACACAAAGTTTCAAAAAGAGGAATTGAAGTAGATAGAACAAAGATCGAAGTTATTGAACGACTACTACCACCAACCAATATTAAGGGAGTTCATAGTTTTTTCGGACATGCAGGGTTTTTTCAGATGCTTTATAAGAGATTTTTTAAAAACTTCTAAACCCTTGTGTGAATTACTGAATAAGGATGCTATTTTTAATTTTTTAATGATTGTTTAATTGCCTTTAATATTTTAAAAATAGCACTTACAACAACTCATATTATTTCACCACCGGATTGGTCTTTACCATTTGAGCTCATGTGTGAAGCTAATGACTATGCTAGTTGAGTTGTGTTGAGTAAAAAAAAAGATAAAAAGAGTCATGCCATTTATTATGCAAGCCGAACTCTTGATGATACTCAAATCAATTAAGCTACAACAGAAAAAGAAATGCTTGCTATAGTTTTTATCCTTGACAAATTTAGATCTTAACTTTTAGAATATAAAGTTATTATTTATACTGACTATGCAGCAATCAAATATCTTATGAGCAAGAAGGAAGGAAAACCAAGATTGATTAGGTGGATTTTGCCTTTTTAAGAATTTGATCTTGAAATCAAAGATAAAAAAAGGTGCATAAAATCTAGTAGCAAATCACCTTTCAAGATTAGAGAAGCAAGTAGATCATGATATTTTACCTATTAATAAATCATTCCCTGATGAATAACTTTTATCTCTTAAAACTTATATTCCTTGGCATGTTGACTTTGTGAATTATTTGGCAGGTGGTGTCCTTCTATCAGAACTGACTTATGTTCAACGAAAGAAATTTCTTGCTGATGTTAAACATTACATATGGGAGGAAACTTTGTTATTTAAACATTATGGGAATGGAATGATTCGTAGATGTGTCCCAGAAGAGAAAATGAAAAGTATTTTAGAATTCTATCATTCGAAAGAATGCAGGGGGGTCATTCTAGCACGTTTAAGGCAATCGCTATGATTTGACAATTTGAAATTTTCTGGCCAACTATGTATAAGGATGCTACAACTTTTGTTCATTCATGTGATAAATGTTAACGGATAGGCAATATTTCAAAAAGAAAAGATATGCCACTTAACACAAGCTTTGAAGTTGAATTGTTTCATGTTTGGGGAATTGATTTTATGGGACCATTTCCACCATCATTTAATAATCAATACATTTTAGTGGCTTTAGATTATGTTTCAAAATAGGTGGAAGCCTTAGCAAGTCCAACAAAAGATTCAAAGGTTGTAACTAGGTTTATCAAAAAGAATATTTTCACTAGATTTGGAGTTCCTAGGGCTATAATTAGTGATAGGGTACTCATTTTTACAATAAGAGTTTTGATGCTATTCTTAGGAAGTATGGAGTTCCTAAGACATGCCAATTTTCCATTGGCTACTAATCCGGCCCTTGATTTATTAATTTCCTAACTGAGATTGGAATTTGTCTTAGCTATCGGATGAAGTGTATTAGTGCTTTGTTCTAAATCTGATTTGCCTATAAATAACAATGTTTTAAGGTTGAAAGAGGTATCAACAATCAAGCAACAATCAATAACTATCAAGTAATGAGCAACAAATAGATTGAAAAACCCTAACAGCAAGCATTAGTAAAAAGCAATAAAAAACACACAGAACCACAATAAACCAGAAGGCAGTAGCATATTGTCTTCATCTTATTCAGTTGAGATTTGGCACTGGTGCAAACATAAAGCTTGGATCAACGTGAAATATCGGTGGAACCAACAAATGGAGGTTTGAAATTTCTTATTTAGTCTGCTTTAAATTCACAGCAGTTACTCATTATTGTTTGATTTATTGAATTATCATCAATTTGTTCTTGTGTTTTCTTTATAAAACATCCAATAGCTTGTTTGAAAATCCAATAATTAGTCCATAGAACTGATCTTCACAGTAGCTTATTTAAGTGTCCAGTAAACTATTTAATTTGATATTAAAATAGCTTGTTTAATCAAATTAATATTAAGTTTTAATATCATAGTAACAGTAACAATAAAATTGTTAAAGTCCTAGTCAGGAACCACACTTTAAACATCAAACCATTAGATTATAGCCTTAGTCCCAGTAGCCAATATTAAACTTTGTTTTGAACTAAAAACCTTAATGTTGTTTTTTTAAAACCACAAAACACTAATTTTGTTTTAGCCGTAGGCACGACCCTCGTCGTAGCACACTATATTTCCTTAATAGGATAATATTAAGATGTGTTTGTTTATTTGCTTTTAAATTGTTCAATTATTTTCATATGTGATGTATTATTTTTTTTTTGCTTTATTCTTTTCCATAGATTTATATATATTTCAAAAGAGAATTATAAAAGGCATGTTTCCATCCAGCATAGGTGCCTTGTTTATTTAGTTTATGTAATTTAGTTTATTTCAAAGACTTTAGATTGATGTAAGGGGCATGTTTTCACCTATGGTGGGTGTCTCATTTTATTTACTTTATTTTTTTTGTGGACATCTGGACATTTGTAAGGGCATGTTTCCATCTATCGATAGGTGTCTATTTATTTATTTGTTTGATTTCAATACAATGAATATTTATTTATTTTAATTTTCATGTAGTATGGATAATATTATAATACTTAAGAATTTAATAATATTTAGACCTTAAAAAGAGGCCGGTTCAAATGAACTGGGTGTTATGGGGGTGCTCGGCCATTTCTCACCTTCCCCATGTGTACCCAACTTTCTAAATCTATTAGGGGGTTGGGGATTCCTTAGGAATTGAGTCACCCACCCCTTTCTTTTTCTCTGCCCGTCTGGGTGGAGACACTATTTTCTCCGGGTTTAGGCCTGTATTCTCTAAGGCCCTAAGCCTAACAGTGTCAAAGTCATAAGAACTATTCCAATTGAAAGTGGGGGTGAAACTTTTCGCTCACAGTGGTGACTCCACTGGGGATAAGAGAAGTTAATTTTGTTGGTCTTTATATTATTTTATTCTTTCTTGTTGTGATATTATCTATTGCATCATTTTAGATTGCATTGTGTTCGTGAGTTAGGATACCCGTGTTACCCATGTTAGGTTTTGTAAGGGATACCATACTTTCAATTAAGGCATGGAGATCGAGCATGGCATCACTACTCATGGACTTATACCTTTTGGTATATAATTGCTATGGAAACCTAAGCTTTTCAACCCAAAGACTAAAGCTCATGTAGTTAGCCTAGTTACTTTTCTTAAGTTTATCTTTGACTATGATTGATATATCTTGGTTTGAACCATGACTTTATTTGGTTTGTTCTTTTCCTAATATGACCTAATTATATTGTAAGCCTAAAACAATTTTATTCTTTTAAGTCCAAAAGACCAAAATTATTTTCAAAACATTTCAAGCTGTTCTTTGGACATAAAACCTTTTCCATGATGGGTCAAAAATTCTTTTTACCATATGGCCCAAGCTCAAAGCCCAAAATTTACTTTCAAACAAATCTTTTCTCAATGGGCTTTGTAACAAAAAAAAACATTTTTCACCTCATGGCCTAACCTCAAAGCCCAAAATTCATTTTTGAAACAAATATTTTACATTAGGCTTTGAAAAAAAAAACATTTTTCAAGAAACCTTTTCAATGGGCTTACAACTAGCTAGGTCAATTATGGAATACTTAAAATCAATTGTGGGCTTGTTTGAAGCATGAATCAATAGTTGATTTTCCAAATAAGAAGTCTATTTATGATAAACCTTTTAATTTAATTTTAATCCAATATAGCATAAAAGCTATATTTTTTTGGCCCAATGGATTTATACTTAATTAATGGGAATTATCATGGGCTGACTTCTAAATTTGAAAATACAACTATTGGTCAAACCGTCTGAGTGAATTGTTCGAAAATAAGATATCTCATATTGATATTTTATTAAACATATACCTAGGAAAAGAGACTCACCATTCATGTGTGGAAGATATAAGGTTGGAAGGGTCATTTCTACTCTTTTGGTTTGTTTGTTTGTTATTTATGTATCCATGCAAACATGCACACTTGCATTGCATCTCATATCATTGATCCTTTCTGGCTCACAAACCAGGAGTATAGTAGTTCACAAGTCTATGACAATCCGACCTATGCTAGTGATGTAAAATCCATCAACGACTCAGACAGCTTCTCACCAAAAGTAATGAAACCTGAATAAATTCAAAAGATGATAGATGAAGCACTCAACTCCAAGATGGAAGAACCTAAGGGGGTCCTGACTGAGACCATGAAAGGCCAAATGGCTATAATATTTGGAAATATTGTTAAAGCATCTGCTAGTACTAAGAAGCAAAAAGACAAGGGAAAGGCTAAGGTTGGTGACGTAGCCTTCGATGATGAAAAAGTAGTTGTCGATGATGATGATGATTGGACCCAATATTTTCAAGAATTTCAAGATAAGAAGAAGGAGCCGAAGGTTGTGCAGAAATCAACTATGGAAAAGACTGAAACTTCTGATGTGGAGAAAATAATTGCTGATCTAAAGAAGAAATTCAAAAAGAAGCTGAAGATTGATGAGATGTCGAAAGTAGACAAGTTGTTTGAACAAGATGAGGAAGTCTCTTTTATGTTCAAGATGCCTTCCTTTGCTAAGTTTGATAGAACTCACAATCCACATCTACATGTCAAGCAATGCATCATAGCCATAGAGTTTGCTCAAGCTACTAAGGCTCAAACCCTAAGGTACTTCATGCTCTCATTGGGCTCTATTGTGCAAATTGGGTTCAATATCTTATAGGAGAACGCCCAAAAAGATTGGAATTTATTGTACAAAGCCTTTATTCAATAGTATGGGTACAATGTCAAGCTGGAAGTGACCTTGATGGAGGTGGAGACTATCAAGCAAAAATAAAATGAAAGTTTTGTTGACTATGTGGAGAGGTAGAGAAGTAAGGCTACTCTTCTTAGATAGAGACCTGATGAGTCTGACCAGATCATAATGATAATGAGAGGCGGCATGCCCAACCTTCGTGAGAGATTGTCTCACACCCTTACCAAAGATTTCAAAGATCTTCTCCAAACTGGCTTGTAAATAGAAGAGTGAGAATGGGAGAAGAATCGCTTTTCTAGAAAGAGGAATGAGAGAGGGAACTACCAATTTGGTAGTCAAAGTGCACAAAAAGAAATGGATGTTAATGCAATTACTGGCCAAGCAAATAGAAGACAGTTTTTAGAGTTGGAGAAACCTCTATCTTGGGTTTTTAACAAGTTGCATAAGAAAGGACTATTGCAGCCATTGGCACCTCAACCGCTACACGATCCTCTACTGCCAAACTTTGATGCCAAGGCCTTTTGTCAATTTCATCAAATTCAAGGGCATGATATAGATAAATGTGCTCGATTGAGGTACGAGACCTGATGAACCCAATACTAAACGCAATCCATTACCTAAGTTTAGAAGAGTGCCACCAGTAGCAACCTTCATGATAGAAGAAGGATTGATGAAAAGTTCTGTCTTGTTGTCCTTTTAAGGTGTAGATGAAGGAATTGTGGATGAGGATGTGATGATCATTACCCCTGACATGTCCAAGTAGATGCAGCACTATTGATTATAATTCAACAAACTTCCTTAAGCTATATAGTGCTTTGGTCAATTTGAAAACATGATTTGGAGATTTATAATCTTCAAAACTAGGGTGTTGTTCAACATAAACTCCCTCACTCACTATAAAAAAATGACAATTTATAAACAAAAATTAGAAACAGACACAAATCCATTTCTAAATAGAAACCATTTTAAATCGAAATTGTAACAAATGAAAATTGAGTAATTTTGCAACGAATTAGAAACGAATTTATTTCATTTCTAAACCATTTTTATATTTTAAGGGAATAAATAGGAGGAAATATAGAAACAAAATTAAAACCACTTAGAAACAACAAAAATTGAAATGGATTTTATCCATTTCTAATAGTGAGAGGGAAATTTAGCCGCTTAAAATTGTGATCAAAACTTGAAATGGATTTAGATTTCATTTCTAATTTGAAAAAATTTTAGAAATGCACTTTTAACATCCATTTGAAAAAGTTTATAGTTCACATAGCATGAAAAAGCAAGTAAATTTCTAATTGCTTCTAATATAGTAACTAGGGCAAATGTCTCATCATAGTCAATGCCTTATTCTTGGTTATAGCCTTTGCTATTAATCTAGCTTTATTTCTAGTAATGAGACCATTCTCATCAAGCTAATTCCTATAAACCTATTTACATCCTATAATTGGATGATCTTTAGGTCTAGGAACAAGTTCTCATACTTTATCTCTATCAAATTGGTTGAGTTCCTCTTGCATTGCCATCACTTAGAGTCTCCTCAATGGTC
The DNA here is from genome assembly GCA_947685225.1 of Garcia nutans. Lineage (NCBI taxonomy): Eukaryota > Viridiplantae > Streptophyta > Magnoliopsida > Malpighiales > Euphorbiaceae > Garcia > Garcia nutans. The sequence goes on from CANTUV010000044.1 coordinate 29,295,605, forward strand.
CTTAGCATAATTTGTGAAAAAAAGGCAATATTATAATTTTAAATTTTGATATAGTGATTACATATTTTGATGTATCACTAATGATGAGTTCTTTTGGATGATCTTTTTGAAAATTTCAATCTTTGGGTAATTGCTGATTCCCTTCCATTTTGTTTTCTTCTTATTCCACTATTTGTTCTAGCTCATCATTGTTTTCTTTGCTTATCTCAAGTTCTTCAAATGTACTTACAAAATCATCAAGAGAGCTACATTTCCCATAATCAAGTTTAAAAGATTCATCAAATATAACATGCATTACTTCTTCAACTACTCAAGTTCTTTTATTAAGACTCTATATGCTTTACTAGAGGATGAATATCCTAAAAATATGCCTTTATCTGATTTGGATGAAAAGTTTTCAAGGTTATCCTTAGTGTTTAAGCATTTGCATCCAAATTCTCTAAGGTATGGAATTTTAGGTTTTCTTCCATTCTAGAGCTCATAAGATGTTTTTTAGCAATGGTCTTTTGAAAACTCTATTTGAAACATAACAAGTGGTATTAACGGCTTCAGACTAAAAGTAAAAAGATAAGCTAAGCTCATTGAGCATTTTTCTAACCATTTTAACCAAAGTTCTATTTTTCATTTCCACCACTCTATTTTGTTTTAATGTTCTAAGAGCTGAAAAATTATGTGAAATTCCAAGTTCATTATAAAAATTTTTAAAATGCTCACTTTCAAATTCTTTGCCATGATCACTTCTAATATTGGTGATTACATGTACTTTTCATTTTAAACTCATTTTGCAAAAATTTTAAAAGATTCAAAGGCATTATTCTTATGAGCCAAGAAATTAACCCATGTTGATCATGAATAGTCATCAACAAGTACAAATACATTTAATTTAACACTTACACTAGCAAATCTATTTGCTCCAAACAAATCTAAATGAATTAATTCTAAGGGTTTAGATGTACTTACAATATTTTTGGCTTTGAAAGAACTTTTGTGTTGCATTTTAAATTGACAAGGTTCACATAATTTGTCCTTGTAAAATTTTGTTTTGGGTAGTCCATCAATAAGTTGTTCCTTATATAAGCATTGTAAGTGGTCTATACTTGAATGTCCTAATCCTCTATGCCAAAGCCAAGCATTATTGTTACTAGTATTCAAACATTCAAAAACATTATTAGAGTGTAGGTCAATTTTATAGGTGTTACCAATTCTACCTCCTTTGAATGCAAGTTCACCATTGAAACAGGTAATTTTGCATTCTCTTGATTTAAAATTGGCATTGTACCCTTTATCATATAATTGAGTACCACTAAGCAAGTTATGTTTCAGTCCATTAATAAGCCATATATCATCAATTAGGTTCTTACCAGGCATACCAATAAAACAAATACCTATAATTTTACATTTGGCATTATTTCCAAATGTCACATTACATCCTTCCTTGTAAGTGAGAGTTGTAAAGAGTTTTGCATTACCCATAATGTACCTTGAGCATCCACTGTCTACAAGCCAAATACTCTCATTGGTAGTAGACTTTAGGCATACATACAAGATAATACCACTACAAGGAAAACTGAATCAGACAACGCTTTCTGGCCGTTGTCTGATGAAGACAAAAACGGTTGTCTATTGAAGCGATGTCTGATAGCATTTCAGACAACAGTTTTAAAACCGTTGTCTGATGTATGTTTGCACAACGGTTTTTAATTTTATCAGACAACGGTTTTTGGCCATTGTCTGATGATGGTTCAGACAACGTTTTCTAATTTTTCAGACAACGGTTTTTAACCGTTGTCTGATGGTTTCCACAACGGTTTCTAAATTGTCAGACAACGGTTTCTAAATTTTCAGACAACGGTTTTTAACCATTGTCTGATGAATGTTTAGACAACGCTTTTTGACCGTTGTCTGATGAAGACAAAAACCGTTGTCTATTGAGGCGATGTCTGATAGCATTTCAGACAACGGTTTTTAACCGTTGTCTGAAGTTGGTTTCCACAACGGTTTATAGTTTTATCAGACAACGGTTTTTAACCGTTGTCTTATGAAGGTTTAGATAACGCTTTTTGACCGTTGTCTGATGAAGGTTTAGACAACGCTTTTTGACCGTTGTCTGATGAAGGATTGCAATTAATCTAAAACCGTTGTAGAAGGACGCTAAATACAACGGTTAATTAATGTGGCACACTGAATATTAGACAATAGTTTCAATGTTCATTTTCATTTCAATACCATTGTCTGTTAAACTGTACATTATACATATAAGACAACACTTTACAATGGAGGATTGCAAATTTGGGAATCAAAAAACCTCCACAAATTCAACCATTCAACATATTAACAAACTAAAAAAAATCAACACTATACATATATCACTGAATTATACTATTAACTTCAACTTGACTGACGCTTCATGAAATATTTGGCGAAGTCAATCCTAAACTCGTTGATGTCAGCATCACTATACTCCAAGTTGCCTCTGCGTAGCCACTGAAAAATGAATCAAATTTTGGTTAGCCACATGTGGTAAATACAAAGCTAGTACTCTAATGCGTGGAGGATCACTATAGATAAATTTTAAAGAGTGTTTTAAGCAGGCCAAATGTTCAAGGTTGCAAATTAATTGGAGCGGAAGCACCAGTAGTACTGATGTTCAGTGATGGGCAGATATTGCATTCAGTCCCATTCTAAACAGATTGCAGGAAAAGCAGCACTGGCAACTAAAGCTGCAGCCGGCAAAATCTGCTAGAGAAGAGCATTCAAAGATGCACCATGTGGATATGAAATCAAGAAAGAGAGACCAGATACATAGAAACTAGAGAGGCTGGCTCAAATCCAAATAGTGCTAGCAGAAGTAAACATGCATCCTTTACCAATTGAAATGCAAACAAGCTTAAATCTATGTTATTAGTTATTACATATGAGTTCTTACCCAAAGTCATTGAACCAGGGTAAAACTTCATACCAGACTTTTTATGGAAAACTATAATTCAGTAAGTCAGTAATTATAAGAATAATGAGAAATACCCGGCAAAGGCCACTGGCATATCGGGCCTAGTTAGAAGCTTAGAAAGAAGCAATCCAGCCATGGTACTCATGGGACCAGCACTAGAAAGGTAATCCTTAGAAAACTTCAATATCCTCAAAACTAGAGGGGCAGGCTCAAGTTTACCAACATCATTACTACTCGCAATGCTAGTATCAACAGATGAGATATCAAATGGAACTAAAACGAGAATCGAAAGCCATAAAAGCATCACACACTTTGCCTCCATTTCTCCTATACGCAAAGAAATAATTAAATTCCCAAATGAACTAAATGTTACAACGGAACATATACAAATAGAAGTATCAAAAATACCTGCAGCTTTCGTGCCAATTCCTCATCAGATATCAAGAAATTGGCATTATTCTGAGCTACAGCACCAGTACCAGTGGTTGATTCATGTTGCCTAGTCCTGTCCTCATCATTGATCGAGAGTAATATGAGCTCATCATAGATCCTGGCAAGATCAGAGTCATCTGATATGACTCGATCACCACCACCATCCCTTCCAAGAATCTAAAAAACGCAAAAATTCACCATCAACGATGAACACACACACCTAAACCAATGCAATTTCATAGAAATGGAGAATTTTAGGGCAAGAAAAATGGAAAACCTTTTGTTCATCAGGAGGAATTGAAGTGAGGGAGAAAAGCTGAAATTTGAAAACCTACAATTTAATCAAAATATCAGTTAAGAAATGAAAAAATGAGAAAAATTTAAACAAGGTGGAATTTGATGACAAAGAGAGAGAGAGAGAGAGAAAGAGACTTCGAAGCCATCATCGGCGTCGTAATCGACTTCAAAGGTGGAGTCGCCGTGGCGAGCGACGAATTTCCGGCCAACCATCTCGTTACCCTCTGTTTCTACTTTCTTTACTCTTTCTCTGGGAGCTTAGCCTATTCTTGGATGGGGTAAATTAGAGGAGAAATTGAAATTGAAATTACTTTGACGAAGGGAAGGAGAGGTAAGTAAAATAAAAGAAATTTACTCTCTACTCTGTGATTTTGTGTACGAAAGCCATATAAGCATCATCCAGTGCCACCATTGTATATACACAGACTCCTACTCTCTACTCTGTGATTTTGTGTACGGATATGAAAATGACGAAGCAGTTCCCGCCGCCGGTCTAAATCTGAAATTTTTTCTTTCCTTCCTTAGATATAATATCTCTAGGTTTTTTATTTGAAAAATTAAAAATTTCCATTGAAAGGACGGGAATTTAAGTTTTTTTTTGCAGAATGGGGGCAAATTAAATTTTTTGAAACCAAATAAAGGGGGAAATTTAAGTGTTCAAAATTTTTTAAGTTTTGACATCCCTCTTTTGAAATAAAATTGATTTTTCAAAATTTTGTTAAATTAACTTTATAAATTTCAATTTATAATTCATCCATAAGTACTTATACTTGACTTATAAATTTATATATTTGTATATATACTAATATATATACTTGTATATACTAATATATATTAATATATACTAATATATATATTAATATATACTTGTATATACTAATATATATACTTATATATACTTGTATATATATTAATATATACTAATATATATACTTGTATATACTAATATATACTAATATATATATTTGTATATACTTGTATATACTAATATATACTAATATATATACTTATATATACTTGTATATATACTAATATATACTTATATATATACTTGTATATACTAATATATATACTAATATATATACTTGTATATACTAATATATACTAATATATAAACTTGTATATACTAATATATACTAATATATATACTTATATATACTTGTATATATACTAATATATACTAATATATACTTATATATATACTTGTATATACTAATATATACTTATATATACTAATATATACTTATATATACTTGTATATATACTTGTATATACTAATATATATACTTGTATATACTAATATATACTTGCATATATATACTAAATATATACTTATATATACTAAATATACACTTATATATACTAATATATACTAAATATATACTTATATATACTAAATATATACTAAATATATACTTATATATACTAAATATATATTTATATATACTAATATATACTAAATATATACTTATATATACTAAATATATACTAAATATATACTTATATATACTAAATATATACTTATATATACTTATATATACTTGCATATATATACTAAATATATACTTATATATACTAAATATATACTAATATATACTTATATATACTTGCATATATATACTAAATATATACTTATATATACTAAATATATACTAATATATACTAATATATATACTTGTATATACTAATATATACTTGTATATACTTGTATATATACTAATATATACTTGTATATACTAATATATATACTTGTATATACTAATATATATACTAATGTATACTAATGTATATACTTGTATATACTAATATATATACTAATGTATATACTTGTATATACTAATGTATATACTTGTATATACTAGTATATACTTGTATATACTAATATATACTTATATACTTATATATATACTAATATATATTTATATATATACTTGTATATACTAATATATATACTTGTATATACTAATATATACTAATATATACTAATATATATACTTGTATATACTTGTATATACTAATATATACTAATATATATACTGGTATATACTAATATATATACTAATATATACTTGTATATACTAATATATATACTTGTATATACTTGTATATACATGTATATACTTGTATATATACTACTATATACTTATATATATACTAATATATATACTTGTATATACTAATATATATACTTATATATACTTGTATATATACTAATATATACTTATATATATACTTGTATATACTAATATATACTTATATATACTTATATATACTAAATATATACTTATATATACTAATATATACTAAATATATACTTATATATACTTATATATACTAAATATATACTTATATATACTACTATATACTAATATATACTAAATATATACTTATATATACTAAATATATACTAAATATATACTTATATATACTAATATATATACTTATATATTCTAATATATACTAATATATACTAATATATACTAAATATATACTGATATATACTAAATATATACTAATATATACTAATATATATACTTGTATATACTAATATATACTTGTATATACTTGTATATATACTAATATATACTTATATATACTGATATATATACTTGTATATACTAATATATATACTAATGTATACTAATGTATATACTAATATATACTTGTATATACTTGTATATATACTAATGTATAGACTTGTATATACTTGTATATACTAATTTATATACTTGTATATATACTAATATATACTTGTATATACTTATATATATACTAATGTATATACTTGTATATACTAATATATACTTGTACATACTTGTATATACTTGTATATATACTAATATATACTTTTATATACTAATATATATACTTATATATACTAATATATACTTGTATATATACTAATATATACTTATATATACTAATATATATACTTATATATACTTATATATACTTGCATATATATACTAAATATATACTTATATATACTAAATATATACTAATATATACTAATATATACTAAATATATACTTATATATACTAAATATATACTAATATATATTTAGTAAGTATATATAAGTATATACTAATATATATTTATATATACTAAGTATATACTAATATATACTTGTATATACTTGTATATATACTAATATATACTTGTATATACCAATATATATACTTGTATATACTAATATATACTTGTATATACCAATATATATACTTGTATATACTAATATATACTTGTATATACTAATATATACTAATGTATAGTAATGTATATACTTGTATATATACTAATGTATATACTTGTATATACTAATGTATATACTTGTATATATACTAATATATACTTGTATATACTAAAATATACTTATATACTTATATATATACTAATATATACTTATATATATACTTGTATATACTAATATATATACTTGTATATACTAATATATACTAATATATATACTAATATATATACTTGTATATACTTGTATATACTAATATATACTAATATATATACTTGTATATACTAATATATATACTAATATATACTTGTATATACTAATATATATACTTGTATATACTTGTATATACATATATATAGTTGTATATATACTAATATATACTTATATATATACTTGTATATACTTGTATATACTAATATATATACTTATATATACTTGTATATATACTAATATATACTTATATATATACTTGTATATACTAATATATACTTATATATACTTATATATACTAAATATATACTTATATATACTTATATATACTAAATATATACTTATATATACTAATATATACTAATATATACTAAATATATACTTATATATACTAAATATATACTAAATATATACTTATATATACTAAATATATACTTATATATACTAATATATACTAATATATACTAATATATATTAAATATATACTTATATATACTAAATATATACTTATATATACTAAATATATACTAAATATATACTTATATATACTAAATATATACTAATATATACTAATATATATACTTGTATATACTAATATATACTTGTATATATACTAATATATACTTGTATATACTGATATATATACTTGTGTATACTAATATATATACTAATGTATACTAATGTATATACTTGTATATACTAATGTATATACTTGTATATATACTAATATATACTTGTATATACTAATATATACATGTATATATATTAATATATACTAATATATACTAATGTATTTACTTGTATATACTAATATATACTTGTATATACTTGTATATATACTAATGTATATACTTGTATATACTTGTATATATACTAATATATACTTTTATATACTAATATATATACTTATATATACTAATATATACTTGTATATATACTAATATATACTAATGTATATACTTGTATATACTAATATATACTTATATATACTTGTATATACTAATATATACTAATGTATATACTTGTATATACTTATATATACTAATATATACTAATATATATATTTGTATATACTAATATATACTTGTATATATATTAATATTTACTAATGTCTGACAACGATTTTTTTACTAATGTCTGACAACATCTTATATATACTAATATATACTAATGTATATACTTGTATATACTAATATATACTTGTATATACTTGTATATACTAAATATACACTTATATATACTAATATATACTAAATATATACTTATATATACTAAATATATACTAAATATATACTTATATATACTAAATATATATTTATATATACTAATATATACTAAATATATACTTATATATACTAAATATATACTAAATATATACTTATATATACTTATATATACTTGCATATATATACTAAATATATACTTATATATACTAAATATATACTTATATATACTAAATATATACTAAATATATACTTATATATACTAAATATATACTAATATATACTAATATATATACTTGTATATACTAATATATACTTGTATATACTTGTATATATACTAATATATACTTGTATATACTAATATATATATATGTATATACTAATATATACTTGTATATACTAATATATATACTAATGTATACTAATGTATATACTTGTATATACTAATATATATACTAATGTATATACTTGTATATACTTGTATATACTAATATATACTTATATACTTATATATATACTAATATATATTTATATATATACTTGTATATACTAATATATATACTTGTATATACTAATATATACTAATATATACTAATATATATACTAATATATATACTTGTATATACTTGTATATACTAATATATACTAATATATATACTTGTATATACTAATATATATACTAATATATACTTGTATATACTAATATATATACTTGTATATACATGTATATACTTGTATATATACTAATATATACTTATATATATACTAATATATATACTTGTATATACTAATATATATATACTTATATATACTTGTATATATACTAATATATACTTATATATATACTTGTATATACTAATATATACTTATATATACTTATATATACTTATATATACTAAATATATACTTATATATACTACTATATACTAATATATACTAAATATATACTTATATATACTAAATATATACAAAATATATACTTATATATACTAATATATATACTTATATATTCTAATATATACTAATATATACTAATATATACTTATATATATACTTATATATACTAAATATATACTTATATATACTAAATATATACTAAATATATACTTATATATACTAAATATATACTAATATATACTAATATATAAACTTGTATATATTAATATATACTTGTATATACTTGTATATATACTAATGTATAGACTTGTATATACTTGTATATACTAATGTATATACTTGTATATATACTAATATATACTTGTATATACTTATATATATACTAATGTATATACTTGTATATACTAATATATACTTGTACATACTTGTATATACTTGTATATATACTAATATATACTTTTATATACTAATATATATACTTATATATACTAATATATACTTGTATATATACTAATATATACTTATATATACTAATATATATACTTATATATACTTATATATACTTGCATATATATACTAAATATATACTTATATATACTAAATATATACTAAATATATACTTATATATACTTATATATACTTGCATATATATACTAAATATATACTTATATATACTAAATATATACTTATATATACTAAATATATACTAAATATATACTTATATATACTAAATATATACTAATATATACTAATATATATACTTGTATATACTAATATATACTTTTATATACTTGTATATATACTAATATATACTTGTATATACTAATATATACTTGTATATACTAATATATATACTAATGTATACTAATGTATATACTTGTATATACTAATATATATACTAATGTATATACTTGTATATACTAATGTATATACTTGTATATACTAGTATATACTTGTATATACTAATATATACTTATATACTTATATATATACTAATATATATTTATATATATACTTGTATATACTAATATATATACTTGTATATACTAATATATACTAATATATACTAATATATATACTAATATATATACTTGTATATACTAATATATATACTAATATATACTTGTATATACTAATATATATACTTGTATATACTTGTATATACATGTATATACTTGTATATACATGTATATACTTGTATATATACTAATATATACTTATATATATACTAATATATATACTTGTATATACTAATGTATATACTTGTATATATACTAATATATACTTGTATATACTTATATATATACTAATGTATATACTTGTATATACTAATATATACTTGTACATACTTGTATATACTTGTATATATACTAATATATACTTTTATATACTAATATATATACTTATATATACTAATATATACTTGTATATATACTAATATATACTTATATATACTAATATATATACTTATATATACTTATATATACTTGCATATATATACTAAATATATACTTATATATACTAAATATATACTTATATATACTAATATATACTAAATATATACTTATATATACTAAATATATACTAATATATATTTAGTAAGTATATATAAGTATATACTAATATATATTTATATATACTAAGTATATACTAATTTATACTTGTATATATACTAATATATACTTGTATATACCAATATATATACTTGTATATACTAATATATACTAATGTATACTAATGTATATACTTGTATATATACTAATGTATATACTTGTATATACTAATGTATATACTTGTATATATACTAATATATACTTGTATATACTAATATATATACTTGTATATACTAATATATACTAATATATATACTAATATATATACTTGTATATACTTGTATATACTAATATATACTAATATATATACTTGTATATACTAATATATATACTAATATATACTTGTATATACTAATATATATACTTGTATATACTTGTATATACATGTATATACTTGTATATATACTTGTATATACTTATATATACTTGTATATATACTTATATATACTTGTATATATACTAATATATACTTATATATATACTTGTATATACTAATATATACTTATATATACTTATATATACTAAATATATACTTATATATACTTATATATACTAAATATATACTTATATATACTAATATATACTAATATATATTAAATATGTACTTATATATACTAAATATATACTTATATATACTAAATATATACTAAATATATACTTATATATACTAAATATATACTAATATATATACTTGTATATACTAATATATACTTGTATATATACTAATATATACTTGTATATACTGATATATATACTTGTGTATACTAATATATACACTAATGTATACTAATGTATATACTTGTATATACTAATATATATACTTGTATATATACTAATATATACTTGTATATACTAATATATACTAATGTATATACTTGTATATACTTATATATACTAATATATACTAATATATATATTTGTATATACTAATATATATTTGTATATATACTAATATTTACTAATGTCTGACAACGATTTTTTTACTAATGTCTGACAACATCTTATATATACTAATATATACTAATGTATATACTTGTATATACTAATATATACTTGTATATACTTGTATATACTAATGTATATACTTGTATATATACTAATATATACTTGTATATACTTGTATATATACTAATATATACTTTTATATACTAATATATATACTTGTATATACTAATATATACTTGTATATATACTAATATATACTAATTTATATACTTGTATATACTAATATATACTTATATATACTTGTATATACTAATATATACTAATGTATATACTTGTATATACTAATATATACTTGTATATATACTAATGTATATACTTGTATATACTTATATATACTAATATATACTAATATATATACTTGTATATACTAATATATACTTATATATATACTAATATTTACTAATGTCTGACAACGATTTTTTTACTAACGTCTGACAACATCTTATATATACTAATATATACTAATGTATATACTTGTATATATACTAATATATACTAATATATATACTTGTATATACTTGTATATATACTAATATATACTTGTATATACTAATATATATACTTATATATATACTAATATATACTAATGTATATACTTGTATATACTAATATATACTTATATATACTTGTATACACTAATATATACTAATGTATATACTTGTATATACTAATATATATTTGTATATACTTGTATATATACTAATGTATATACTTGTATATACTAATATACATACTTGTATATACTTGTATATACTAATATATACTTCTATATATACTAATATATACTAATGTATATACTTGTATATACTAATATATACTAATATATATACTTGTATAAATACTAATATATACTAATGTCTGACAACGATTTTTTTTATTAATGTCTGGCAACATCTTATCAGACAATGATTTTTTTTTTACCAAAAAAACACTTGTCTGAACATATATTACACAACGGTTCCTAAAAACCGTTGTCTGTATGCTTGATTCAGACAACGGTTTTTTTTAACCGTTGTCTGAAACGCTAAATTATACAACACTTTCGAAAAAACCGGTTTCTGAATCATCTTATCAGACAACGGTTTTGTATGACCAGAAAAACAGTTGTCTGAACATATATTACACAACGGTCCCTAAAAAACCGTTATCTGGTGTGACCAAAATGAAACCTAATAGACAACAGTTAAAAAAAACACCAAAAACAGTTGTCTGAAAATTAATCAGACAACGCTTTTTTGGGGAAAAAATAAAACAGTTGTCTGTTTTTTTCATACAATGGTTTTTTCCTTAACCGTTGTCTGATGACCGTTGTCTGATTCAGTTTTTCTTGTAGTGTACGGTTTATCTTTTTTTAGGTACCCAAATGAAATTGGGTCCTTGGAAGCTAGTTGTAAAAGGATCCTCTAATTTGAGGTGAGACTTCTGTAAGCAGGGATTTTCGCCCCCACTCCCAGTGGAATGGTTCTTGCGACTTTGGCATTGTTTAGGCTTGGGGCCTTAGAGAACACGGACCTAAGTCTAGAGAAAATGGAGTAGCCACCCGGACAGGCCGGGAAAAAAAAGGGGTGGATGACTCGATTCATAAGGAATCCCCAATCTCTTAATGGGTTTGAAAAGTTGAGTACAGGTCTTAATATTATAAAATTTTTAACTATAACAATATTATCCATATTACATGCAACAATTAAAATAAAGCATCATTATATTAAAATCAAAGCAATGTCCAAGCAAAATAAATAAATGGACACCCATCCGAGGATGGAAACATGTGCTTACATCATCCATGTCTAAACTAATAGAACACCCACCAAAAGGTAGAAACATGTCCTTTACATTGGTCTAAAATATAAAAGCAATTTAAATTACATGTTATTTAACTAATGAGGTACCCACAAAGGAAACATACCTCTTACACTTTTAATACTAAAACATGCAAATAATAACAATAACGAAAACATCCATCTATGATAAATTAAATAAATCAAGCATTGAAATTAAATAAATCAACCACCAAAGCATAAAATAGACTATATAATCAAATCTAAAAATAAAGCAAGTACAGATACAAATTGAGGTTTACTGTTTCTATTTAAAGTTCTTTAATTAATATTTAGGGTTTTGGAATCTTAAGATACTATTATTGTTATTTGTTATTATTTATTTAACCTACTGTAAAGATTTTGGAAAATTGGAATGGATTAGGGTTTTATAAATTTAAGAAATTAGTAAGGTTCTTTGATTGATCAAATTAGGGTTTGAGGGGTAAAATTATGAAATTAGGGTTTTGACATTTTAAGATGTTAGGTTTATAATTCATGTTAACTGGATTGTTATTTTAGTTTTATTAGATTATGGCTTTAGGGTTTAAAATAACTAGTTTGGGGTTTTAAATTCAATGAATTAGGTTTTAGGAAAATTTAGAGTTTACTGTTTTGGTTTTGAGAGAATTAGGATTTTTGGTGTTTCGGAAAATATGTTTGGTTTTAGGATTTGAGAAAACAGTTTAGAGTTTTATAAACTTTTTGGAAATAGACAAAACAATTTAAGGTTTTTGGAAACAGAAAAGTATTTTTTAGGGTTTTTGGAAATAGAAGGAACAATTTAGGGTTTTAAGGTTTAGAAGAAATAGATTAGGGTTCTTAAGGTTTTTGAAAATAGAAAAGTATTTTTTTAGGGTTTTTGGGAATAGAAGAAACAATTTAGGGTTTTAAGGTTTTGAAGAACAGAAGAAACAATTTTCAATTTGAGTGATGAAGCTACTGTAAAGAAAATAAATAAAGAAATTAGAGATTCAAACCTCCGTTCATTGGTCACACCAAAAATTATTTTCTGGATGAACAAGGATAAAGACAAGCTTGCTGCCTTTGATGAACTGTTGATTGCTTGCTTATTGCTAGGGTTTTCTGAGTTTCGACCATTTAATTAAAAGTCTCCCAAAGTTCTAAGTTCCCGTCCAAAGTCCTCCTCCAAAGTCCCAAGTTCTCCTCTAAAGTCCCAAGTTCTCCTCCTCTTTTTTTTTTGTCTTTTAAAGTGTTATTTATAGAAAAATTTATAAGATTAATTCTAATTGTTTAAGGAAACTCAAATTAATTAGGAAAAGAAACCGAAATCAAATAGAGTTTGGTTTCGGAAAAAATTGCGCTAGAAAATTTTGCTGGCGAAAAAACTGCTACGGGTTGTAAGGAAATTTGAGAGATTGCAGGCGTTGGCTGGGCGGCCAGCCAATTTTGCCGCAGGAAATTCCTGCGGCGAAATTAGCCAAGGCCATTTCGACTTTCGGCGACGAATTTTTCGTCGCCAATTTTTCCATCACCGATTTTTATTTTTATTTTTATTTTTATTTATTTTTTTAATTTATTAAAAATTATAAAAAATAAATACTAAAATAAATTTTATTTAATTAAAATACCACAAAAATTATTTTGGACTATATAAAAAATATTGGACCGGACTAGGCCAAAAATTAAGGGTCTACACCTTCCTAATATAATAAAAGTACTCTTTTGACCAAATTTCATGCAATATTGGCATTGATACAAGGTTTTTATATTTTTGCATTTTTTTTCTATTGAACTTTGATGGCTTGAATTGACAATCATAAGTATGTATGGGATAGAATTGTTTATGTGCATATATGTGGTTGTATTTATGTATTGAGTGCATATATGCATAATTTGCTCTTGGAGCCTTATTTCTAAAGCCTAGTGAGCCTTAAGTAGTCCTTTTAGGACTTATAAGCTTTATGTGTGAATTCTTTACAACCTTAACATTAGAAATTTGAGTTGTAGATGCTTTGATAAATGTTGGTGTATTAGATATAGTAGTAGTTGAGCTATTGAATCCTAGGCCATGTTTGGAAGAAGGTGACCTTTGAACACTAATCAATGTGTCTAAGGCTTCTTTCCCTTTTAGAAATTTGAAATAGAATTCTTTAACTCATTTATCTCTTCTTTCAAAATCTTATTTTCTTTAGCAACATTGTCTAGGCTAGATGAATTTTTAGGTACTTCATTTAAAGATTTCATTAATTATTCATTTGAAGTTTTTAATTCTAAAATAGAGTTTTTTAAAGAAACAAAATCATTTTCTAACTTAGAGCATTTTTTTATAAAACTTCTTTTTATTGAAATATTTTTGTATCCTAAGGTTTTTATGCTCAATTATTGAAATATTTTTGTATCCTAAGGTTTATATGCTCAATTAAATCATTATCATCCAATGCATTATCAAACATTATCAAAATCAAAGTTTAAGGAAAGGGTACCTACCTTATTGGAGTCATTATCATCTCTCATAGCCATACGACAAAGATTTGCAATTCTTTATTCCTCTTCTTCACTTAAGGTATCATCATTCCATATAGCTTTGAGAGATTTTTTCTTTTCCTCATCCCATTTCTTTTTATTCTTTAATTTGGGAAAATCTGTTTTAATATGACTCGGTTTTCCATATTCATAACATTTAACTTCATTTTTCTTTTCCTTATCTTTGAAAGAAAATCTAGAGAAGTTACATTTAGCTTGCATTCTTCTCTTTCTATTCCAGTCATTTACTCTTTTGGATAGCATAGCCATTTCTTCATCATCATCACCATCTTCTTCACTTGAGCTCTCAACTTCTTTGATGGATTTAAGAGCTATTGTCTTTCTTTTATCTTTCTCAACCTTGTCATCTTCCTTTTCGGTGTGCAATTCAAAGGTAATTAGCTTTCCAACTAGCTCATTGGTCCTTAGTGTGCTAAGGTCATAAGCTTCTTCAATTGAAGACACTTATGATTCAAAGTTCTTCTTAGCTCCAAGTGCTCTTAATATTTTTGCTATTGGCATCATCTTGATCATATAACTTTCCATATTTATTCAAGTCATTGATAATAGCAAGTAAGCAATTTGTTATATCGGTGACATTTTTGTTGAGCTTTATCTTAAAGAGTTCATACTCTTGTACAAGCATTTGAGTCTTAGTGAACCTCACTTGGGCAGTACCCTCATGATAATTCTCAAGAGTTTTCCAAATACTATATGCACAAGTAAGGTGTTGAACTCTTCCACCTTCTTCCCTTGACATGAAATTCATCAAGATGGAGGCTGCCCTATTATTTTTGTAAAGAGCTTTTTTCTTGAGCATCACTCCATTATGCTTTAGGAAGAGGTACTTGAACACCTCAACCTCATAAGTAGGAGGTTTTCACTCATTTAGCACACATTTTCAAAGCTTAATTCCCTCACTATTAAGAAATAAATACATGTTGTGTTTCTAATAGGAGTAATCAGTTCCATCAAAATAAGGTCCAAGATGAGAGTTTAAATTTCCATGAGAAGGAATAATTGGGGTAGAATAATAAGTTGATGTAGAGGTGTTTATTGGTATGGCTTCCATTTTGGATTAAATTTCACAATTAAGCTTCTTAAAATTTCAAGCTCTGATACCAATTGTTGTCCTAAGATGGCAACCAAGAGGGGGATGAATTGGTTGTTATGAAGAAGTGATGAAAAAATTAATAATTAAAACAATAAGAAAACAAGATGAAGATGAATTAGAGTAGAGAATAAAGAACACTAAAGATTTATAGTGGTCCTAATCAAATCAATCCTACATCCACTCCCTAACTTTAAGTTGAGAATTTCACTAACTTTGGATATTTTACAAGCTTAATCCTAACTTGGTATTTTTACAAGCTTATACCAAACTTTTACAATGTTTGAGCAATTTTCTCATAACTCATCAAGAGTTTTTATAGGTTCACTCTAAAACCTAAGTGTTTCAAAGCTCACACTCAAACTTACAATGGTCTTTGATGCTCACACCCAACTGTCAATGAATACCAATATAAATCTTGATACAAGGAGTTATAAGTTGTTTGACATAGCTATGACAATCACAATCTCTTTTAAAAAAGAGATTTCTTATGGTATTTATATCCTTCAAGTCCTGAACTAGCCATTTGAAGAGGTTCCTGCATGTTTGGACTTTGTCTCCCACATTATTTAATGTACTGAGCTAGATCATGGTCTGACTACTTTCAGTTCGGTCGCTCAATCATAATTCGGTCGAATTGACTATGGTCCCACAGTGATGTTTGAATTTTTGAAAAAAAAATTCTTTAACGGCTAGTACAATGGCATCCACTAATTGAGTGGATAAGCAACAACTATAATTTTTAAAAGCTATTCTCAGAGTATGGTTGGCATGATAATGATCTAGTCGGCTTGCCTATGGTATGCTGAGATTTTTGGAGTGCTAGTGACCATGACCTTCACCGAAAGTTTTGAGAATTTAGCTCAGCCTTGATACAGTCGTGCTATATTATAGTCCGATTGGTCCATTTGTAGTATGCTAAAATTTTTAGAGTACAAATGACCATGAGGTCTACTGAATATTTTAAACCTTTTGGCTCAGGCTCAATATGGTTAAACTAATTTTAGGCTAGTCGACTCTGCTCAATATACTGAAGTTTTAGCTAGGGCTAAGTGTTTATCTATGCTTATTCTTTTCAGCTCGTGCTCGATTTTGTGCTCATTTTGTTTAGCTCATACATGTTCTCTTCAACTCATGCTCTCTCCAGTCTAGACTAGTCTGGTCATGCTTGTTAGTAGTCATGGCGGACTGTATAGGAAGATCTTAAGAATTAAGTTCTTGCACAAATACAGCTTCGTACAAACATTAGTCATATTCAATTTTATTGCTTAAGATAAAAATAGAGTAAATTAAAGGGCTTGGCTAACAATAATTAAGGTATTAACTTTGTACATTACTATAGTTGCTCCATAAATTTTTTATGAATGAATGTTCAAAACTTAAAACTAAGATCCTTTTTGTGTGTTGCTTGTTAAAGGAAATATGTAAGGATTAATCTAAAAATGGAAACTAAAAGATGTGTAAATGATTTAATAATTCTGTAATGTTAAGCTAAAAAATTTGATAGCAAATAACATGGAAGCGAAATGATAAAAACTAAAAGGAACAAGTTGTAAAAGCATGAGATGATAAGTTATAATAAGGATTCTGGAAATTCTAAAGTGAATTTCAAAAGAAAATTGATTAAGAGTTATTCTATTAGATGTTAAAAACTTAGAAAATGAAGAACATATTTTCTTTTGGGAGAAAGTTATTGGTAGAAAATGAGGAACCCTAATAAATTTAAGAAGATAATTTAGAAGAAAAGTTCAGATACACAGTCTGTATACTTATAGTATACATGATAGATACTTGACATCAACACTTCTTAGTACTTTTAAGATAAATTGTGCAATACATATGAGTATGTTTGGAGAATTAAATAATTGTTGATTATTAAGTTATTTGGGAAAAAGAAGTAGCATAGCCATGAAATTAAGAAGACAAACGATTTAAGGAAGAAATTACATAATGTACATAATGTGTATACACCACTTTAACACAAGGTTCGCATATAATTTAAGATTCAGTAAAATCCTTTTCTAAAAAAATGTGTTGATAATAAATAAATGTAATGAATATAATAATGCAAAAGAATATTAAGAGTTTAAATAGAATGCGTACATAGAAATAAAAATTTTGTTAGATGAGACCTTGAAAATAAGAAGTAAGGGATGAATGGTATAAACCTAAAGAAAATAATTATAGAAAATATATATATTAAAACTTGAATTCTTTTTCTACTAAAGTCACTACATGTAGAAGTGGAATATATACGTGTGTAAACATAAAAAAAATGTAAGTAAATAAAATGAAACTTCTTAAAGTAGTAATGTAATTAAATATACATAGAATTGATACTTTGTGAATTGGAATGAGTATTTCTGACAAAATTATAAAAAGGAAGTTCATACATTTTTAAGTTATGATTTTTAAAAATATAAATTATTAAGATAAGTAAAATATAATGACTTTAGCACTGAGAAGTTAGATTTAAAATGTGTTTGGAGGAAAAAGAATCTAAGTTGGATAAAAATTCAATGTGAAATAGGACATATGAAGTAATTAGATTATAAATGATGCATTTAACTATAGTGAATTTAATTTTACTTGTAAAACCTATGTGGATAAGGATAATGAAGGATTGTGAATATTTAAGTTAAGCTAAGAGTTTGAAATCCATAATTAGGATTTTATGGGAAGTTTATCACATTTATAATGTTAACATATAGTTAGAAGCTAATATTTAGATTAATAAGTAATAATAATTATGATATGCATGGATATTAGTTTTTGATTTGTGAACCAATGATAGCATTAGAATATTGTATTGGATAAGATGATAAATTTTGCTAAGGGATATTGTATGATGAGTTCGGATGTGAAAATATTAGTGATATAGAGATATTAAGATATTAATTGATATAAAATATTTAGAATGAATAATAAATGTAAGTCTATAATGTGGATAGAGTTATACTTATAACTTTTTTAAAAAATAATGGATTAAAAAAAGTTTTAAGCTAACAGATTTAATGTATGAAACTTGTATTATGAAGAGAGATTAGAGTTGATTATATTAGACAATATTTCTGAGATACTTAGATAAGTTTAAATTGAGTTGAAATTTTATGGAGAGTGCTTTTGTGTATCTATATAATGTAAAGAAAAAATAGAAATTTTTAGTGTTTAGTTAATATTTTTAGAAAAATGGAGAATTTGGATATGCTCAAATGAATTTTAGTGTATCTGGAAAAAAAATAGAGCTTGTGAAAGATAAATAATTTAGGTTGTAAATGATTTTAGTTGTCATGAAATTATAAATATGATTATATATATGTAAGTAGTGGATATATTAAATTTTATAATTTTAAAAGATGATTTACTATTTGAGAAAAATAAAAGAAGACAGATAATTAGAGTTATTTTAGTAAATCAGAATCTATAGAGATATTGTTAGAGTAGTGACAGTAAGACTAGAATCTATATGGTTGAATAAACATAATTTTAGATATAGTAAATAAACTTAGAAAATTTTGGAATTTTAAGTATACACCTATATATGTGCCTAGTTTATAAGATTAAGATTTTATAATTTTCTTAAGATTAAGATTTTATATTTTTTTGGTGGAGATTTAATAAATAAAAATAAAGTTGAATTAAGAGTGGAATGAATAAGATATGATGATCTATATAAGTTGAGAATAATATTTACTAATGAGTAACATATACTCTTATTAAGATAGTTATAGTTGTTATGTATTAGGTAATAATCAAAGTCAATATAAAAGACCTCGAAATTTGTTTGAATATTTGTATGTAAGTTTTATTTCAATCATTTATATATGTATTTTTAGGGTAATTTTATTGGTATTTGATTAATGTTTCTTTAAATTTGTGCTTAAGTTTATTTAAAGTGTCATGATATAGGTTGAAGTGCAAAGCAATAGAGTTTTAATTCACTTGATGGATGCAAAATTGGTGGAAAGCATGTGACGCGGCCAAGACACTTACTGGCTTGGCTGTGTCTCTCATCAAGGACAAGGAACAAGCATGACACGGCTAGGGAAAGTTGGATTGGCCATGTCCCTAAGAAGAATTGAGCCGAGGCTAACACAAGTAAGAGACACGGCCAAGCCACTAGCCTTGTCACATGATAAGGTCAGAGACCTGGCCGTGTCCCACCTGAAGAACAATAAAGAGAGAATAAAAGAAGAGACGCAGTAGTGAGCATAGGTAAGTGACATGACCAAGTCACTCTTCACAAGAAGAAAGCATTTGAAAGGAAGCAATGGGCACACTCATGGGCCTTGACCGTGTCTTTAAAAAAATTGAGAGAGACGACCAAGTCACTCATGACTTGGCCATGTCTCATGTGGCTTCTTTTAATTATTTGTATGAGTTAAGGGAAAAGTGGGAAACAACTAGTATTATATTTTTAAAAAAATAATAAAAGAAGGAAAATGTGACTTATTTTATGGAATGAAAGATTTAAAAAATAAAAAGAGGGAGACCAATGGAAGTGAGTTGAGTTGGCAAAATATTCTTGGTGTCTAAAGGTTGAAAATAATTAGAGTGGAGGATATGTGCACATTGGAGGCTATTCAAAGAGGACATTCTCCATACATCATTTTGGTTCTTGTTTTTGGAGAAGACACCATTCTCATCACCTTCATCTTCATCTTCCATTTCATCTTAAATTTCTTCCATAGACAAGACTTAAACATTTTTGGGATAACATTAGGATAACAAGCTCTTAAGAGGGTTAGGGTTTGAAGAGGTCCTTGATTGAAGAGTTGGAGGCTTGAGAGAATTTTCATTTTATCCTTCAAGGATAAGCATTTGATTGAAGGGTTTGAAGAGGGCTTGGGAGTTTTTCTTCATCACATTCAAGTTGAAGCTTTGAGGAAGAATAAGAAGTTCAACACTTGGCATCTTCAAGGGGTTTTTTTTATATTCTCTCATTTAATTTATTTTTAGGTTGTTGTTATTTTATAATGAACATTAATATTTCAAGGAATAATTTGAATTTTATTTATATTGAGATGAATGTTTATTTTGAAATGATGATTAGCTAAATTACCCATGCTTAGGGTTGTAGTAGATTTGATTGAATGACTTGATTTGATAATGACATTAATATACCTTATTATTGGTTGATTGGATTGGATTGAATGTTAGGTTGATAGGTAGGCCACCTATTGATCTCTTAATATTGAATGATGGACCGAGAAGTGAAATTTGATATCAAAACTATGCAATCAACTATCCTAAGAATGAATTAGAAATATAAGTCTATGGTTCTATTAATTTGCAAATTCAAAATAATTGGTTGTTGTTAATTCATGAATGTGAAAACTAATAAATTGGCAATTGTTAATTAAACTCAAGGAACAAATTAAATTATAAGGCTATATTAATGGATAATTTGAGAATTAAGCTTAATTAAATTGATTTACAACCCTAGGTACCATTCCAAGAATTGAATTAATCTTGCACAACGATCACTCGTTTTATTTTTAAATTTTAATTACTTTTCACCGTTTCGACAACATACACTCAAATTTTAATATTTTGTTTTCATTAAACTATTGTAAAATAATTCCTTCCTTGTAAGACGACCTTGGGGTAATCACCGTTGCTATAATAACCTCGTATACTTACGAGTGTCGCTTTGTAGTAGTATTGAATTGAGTGGAACAAGTTTTTGATGCCGCTACCAGGGAAGGCAATTGTTATTAGTAGTTTGAGTCTTTTATTTTAATTGTTAAATTGTTTAAAGTGTTTCTTTTTGAATTGCCTAGGTGATTTATACAAGGACAAAAGTCCTAAGGAAACGAACTTGTTCCATATATAGACGATATTCATATACTTCCTAGAACTGAGGGAGTGGATCCTTTGACACAAGAAGGAGAAGAAACCGAAGAGCAATTTGAGTAGAACACGAAAGTATAAATGGGTAAGGTAGAGGAACCACATTTGAAGGAGTTTGCCCAACCGATCATTGGAGTAACCACATCATGTATCTAGTTAAGCAAACTAGCAAGAAATTATGAACTAAAAAATACTCATTATAATATGTTGCCCTCTTTCCATGGATTTCCTAATGAAGATATTCTCAACTTCATTCGTGATTTTTACACAACATTGCATTCATTTCCTTTGCAAGGACTGATGGAGGATGAATTTAAAATGAGATGTTTCTCACATAGTTTGAAGGATAGGGCAAAGACATGGTTGATGACTATACTGGAGAATACCTTAACTACATGGACCAAAGTGTATAATAAATTCATGGGAAAATTCTATTCTCACTAGAAAATAAAGGAGCTTAGGAGGAGTATAGCAGCTTTCACCCAATTTAATGGAGAACCGTTCCATGAGACATGGGATCGCTTCAAATCCTTATTATTTCAATGCCCTCATCATTATTATCCATAACAATTGCTCAATCAATTCTTTTATGATGGGCTAATTCAACAATATCAAAACACAGTAGATAATGCTATAGGGGGTGTAATGGGTGAAAAGACAGCTGTGGAAATGGTTGCATTATTTTGAAATGTTGGGAGCAAATTCACAGCAAAAGAGTATTGGAGAAAGGAGAAGAGGAGCACATGAGTTGAATACAAACTCAGAAATGACAAGACAAATTGGGGAGTTGACAAGATAAGTGAAATTGTTAAATGCTAGAGGAAACTTGCCAATGCCAAGCCAAGAATCATGGGCATCACATGGAATTGTAGGCCATCATGCAAATGTGTGCCCTTCAAGCTTTGATCCATTCCAAGAAGGGAAAGAGCAAGTATATGCTTTTGAAGGTTTCCAATAAAGGGGTAGGAACGAACCATATTCAAATTCTTATAATCCTTATTAGAGAAATCACCCAAATTTTCAAGGAAAAATCAATAACATGTTCCACCCCAACCACCTTTCCAACCTTATCAAAGAGGACCCATCTTTCATTGGCAAACTTCAACCTAAGAGAAAGTCAAAAAACCTTCACTTAAAGACAATTTGAATGCTTTCATACAAATAAGCACTCAAATTCAAGAGGTGAATAACAAGCGATTTGACTCATTAGAAGCATCACTCAAAAAGGTGGAAACTCAAGTTGGTCAACTAGCTAACCAACTCTAAGCTCATCAAAAAGGAAAATTTCTGAGTCAATCAGAGCAAACCAAAGCAATCACGGTCTTAAGAAGTGGTAAGCTAATTGATAATAAAATTGGTAATAATAAAATTGATGATTCTTTGGATGCAGGTACAATTCAAGAGAATGGCAAGGAAATGCAAGAAGGAAAAGCTCAACCAAGTGAGTTGAAGGAAGATAGTGAGGAGGCATCAGTTGCGCCAAAGCTGCACAAATCTCCAAATCTTTATAGACCGCCAATCCCTTTTCTAAGCAGGTTAAAAAATGAGAAACATGATAAATAATTTTCTGAAATTTATAACATGCTCTCAAAGGTAAGTATTAACCTACCCTTACTTAAGGTTATTAAAAATATGTCATCTTATACCAAATTCTTTAAAGAGCTAAACACTAAAAAAAAAAGGTATGAGTTGAATGAGATGGTGATAGTCTCAA
Organism: Garcia nutans; assembly: GCA_947685225.1. Taxonomy (NCBI): domain Eukaryota; kingdom Viridiplantae; phylum Streptophyta; class Magnoliopsida; order Malpighiales; family Euphorbiaceae; genus Garcia; species Garcia nutans. The sequence goes on from CANTUV010000044.1 coordinate 29,320,459, forward strand.
AAGTAATAAGTGTTATTTTACAACACAAGTTACCTTCTAAGCTAAAGGATCCCGAAAGCTTTATAGTTAGCATCTCTATGGGGAATGGAAAAGAAACCATTGGTATGTGTGATCTAGGAGCTAGTATAAACTTGATACCACACTCCATTTACTTGAAATTAGAGCTAGGGGAACTCAAACCAACTAAAATGGTGTTACAACTTGTGGATAGAACTCTTAGATACCCCAAGAGAATCATAGAAGATGTTCTAGTTAAAGTAGGTGGTTTGATTGTACCTATTGATTTCATTGTCTTGGATGTGGGGGAAGAAATTTATAGGGATTTAGAACATACAATTTTGTCAGGGAGGCTTTTATGGCTACAACTAACACATTGATTAACGTTAAAATGGAAAATTAACCAAAACTATTTTGGGGCAAAATGTAGGATTTTTAATTTTTAACACTTCCCCTATTCTATTCCCACTATTACTGCATATGAAGACTATTCTTTTATTGATTTTACTGATCTTATTATTGAAAAAGTTTTCTTGCAGGAAAGTAGTGAAGGCAAGTTAGAAAGAGCCCTAACTTTGGGTGAAGAAGTTGAGATTTCTAATGAGGAGATTAAGAAATGCAAGTCCATGTTAGATAATGAGAGTGTTGAGGAGGAGCTTAAAATTGAGAAAGAGGAGATTCAACCAAAAGTAGTTGAACTTAAAGAACTCCTAAAGCATTTAAAGTATGTTTTTCTAGGGGAGAATAACTCATAACCAGTGATAATTTCTGCTACTCTTAGTAGTAAGGAAGAAGATAAACATGTAAGAATGTTGCAAAATTTTAAGAGAGTAATTGGTTGGGGATTGAGTGATATCAAAGGTATTAGTCCCTCTATGTGCATGCATAAGATAGTTTTAGAGGAGGGAGCTAAACTGGTGAGAGAGGCTCAAAGAGGCTTAACCCTAATATAAGTGAAGTAGTCAAAAAAGAGGTTCTCAAATTGCTTGATGAATGGGTGATTTACCCCATTGCTGACAGTGAGTGGGTTAGTCCCGTATACATTGTACCAAAGAAAGCAGGGTTAACTATGGTCCAGAATGATAAGGGAGAGTTGGTACCTACACGAACTCAAATAGGGTGATGAGTGGCGAATGTACATAGATTATAGGAAATTAAATAATGTCACCAAGAAAGATGACTTTCCTTTATCAGTTATTGATCAAATGCTTGATAGATTATCTGGACATGATTTTTACTGTTTTCTTGATGGTTTTTCAGGTTACTACCAAGTCCCTATATCACTAGAAGATCAACCATAGATAACTTTCACTTGTACCTTTGGGACATTCACCTTTTGGAGGATTCTATTCGGACTTTGCAATGCTCTAGGGACATTTCAAAGATGTATGCTTTCTATTTTTCTAATATATTAGATAAGTGCATCAAGGTATTTATGGATTACTTCTCTATCTTTGGTAATTCTTTTGATGATTGTTTGCATAAGTTGACTTTTATACTTGAAAGATGTATTGAATACAATCTTACTATGAGTTCGGAAAGGAGTCATTTTATGGTTGATCATGACATTATTTTGGGATATATTGTTTCCCATAAGGGAATTGAAGTGGACAAAGCTAAGGTTGATTTGATTATGAATCTACCACCACCCAGATTTGTTAGAGGGATTAGAAGTTTTTTGGGACATGTTGGATTCTATAGAAGGTTTATAAAAGATTTTTCCAAAATCTCACACCCTTTGTGTCATTTGCTTGAAAAAGATGTCCCATTTATTTTTTATGATAAGTGTCTAGAAGCATTTGGAATTTTGAAAGAAAAATTGACTTCTACCCCTATAATTGTTGTACCTAATTGGGACTTGCCTTTTGAAATAATGTGTGATGCATCAAATTATCCCATTGGAGCCATTTTGGGACAAAGAGTGAACAAATTGATCTGTGTAATTTATTATGCAAGTTTGTCTTTAAATGATGCACAAGTGAATTACACAACTACTGAAAAGGAAATGTTAGTCGTGGTATTTGCACCTAAAAAGTTTAGATCCTACTTGATATGATCCAAAGTCATAGTATTTTTGGACCACACGACCTTGAAATACCTTTTGACTAAATCACAAGCTAAACCTAGGCTCATTAGATGGGTTTTGAAGTTGCAAGAATTTAATTGTGAGATTAAAGATAGGAAACAAAGTGAGAATGTAGTATCCGACCATCTTTCTAGATTAAACTCTCATGATAATGATGCAGAAATTACTTATAAAAATACTTTTGAAAATTTTTTGGATGAATACTTGTTTACTTTAACTCAAGCACCATGGTATGCCGATATTACTAACTATCTTTCTTATGTTGTAGTGAGCCAAGATTTGAATTTTCAGGCAAAGAAAAGGTTCCTTCATTCTTCTAAGTACTATTTTTGGGATGAACCATATTTGTTTAGAATCTGTAGGGATGAAATTATCAGAAGATGTGTGCCAGAATAAGAGCAATTACAAGTGTTGTAATTTTGCCACAACATGTATTGTGGAGGGCATTTTGGAGGAAAGAAGACCATAGAGAAAGTTTTTCAAAGTGGTTTATCTCGACCTACTCTTTTCAAAGATACTTATAATTTTTGTACAAGGTGTGACAAATGCCATAGAGTTCATAAGCAAAAGAAATGAAATGCCTCTCAATATTTTTATTATTGTAGAAATTTTTGATGTGTGGGGACTAGACTTAATGGGGCCATTTTCAAGTCCTTTAGCTTTGAATACATTCTTCTTGCAGTGGATTATGTGTCCAAATGGATTGAGGCTATTCCCACTATGACTAATGATGATAATATTGTATTGAAATTCTTGAAGGAAAATATTTTAAGCAGGTTTGGGACCCCTAAGGAAAAAAAGAGTGATGGAGGAAGCCATTTTTGAAACAAATGGTTCGAAAGATCAATTACCAAGATGGGCATCCAACACAAGGTGTCAATCCCATATCACCCCAAATATCCAGACAAGCTGAGATATCGAACAAGCAAAATAAGGAAATCTTGGAGAAGACAGTGAGCAAGAGGCAAAAGGACTGGTCGATCAGACTTTTGGAAGCATTGTGGGCTTATCGAACGGCTTTTAAAACACCATTAGGAATGAGTCCTTATAGATTGGTCTTTGGCAAGGCTTGCCACCTACCGGTGGAATTATAACATAAAGCTTATTAGGCAATCAAAGCCATAAATATGGACTTGGATGGAGCAAAAGAGCAAAGGATGTTGCAAATCTCCGAGCTTGATGAGCTTAGGAATGAGGCTTATGAGAGTGCAAGGATCTACAAGGAGAAAATGAAAGCTATGCATGACAAAATGATCCTTAGAAGAACCTTTGAACTGGGAATGAAAGTCCTCTTGTTTAATTTAAGGATGTAGTCATTTTTCAAAAAATTAAAGTCCCGTTGGAGTGGACCATTTCAAGTAGTTCAAATATTTCCCTATGGAGTCATCAAATTATTAAATTTGAAAACCAATGAGACATTTAAGGTGAATGGACAAAGGGTGAAGCCCTATTTTAAAGAAATTAAAGTTGCAAAAACTAGAGAAAGTACTGTATTTATTAACGAGTGATGTAATGATGTCCAGCTACACGATGTTAAAGAAGCGCTCAATAGGAGGCAACCCCAATATGTGTTTCTTTCCTTTATTAAATTTTTGTATTTTGGCTTTCTAAATTTTCATTTCTTTTGGTTTGTAATAAAGAGAATGGAATGGGTGTTGTGATCGATTTTCATTTCGATGGAGTTTCAGGGAAAAGAAATGAAGAAAGATTGCATTGACTTGGGTGACACGACTAAAACTTGATGTTAAAAAAAATAAATGGTGCTAAAATGGCAGTGGTAAACACTGCCAAGCGACATGGCCAAGCCACTGTCATGCCATGCATCCCCAAAAAAAATTTCATTTTCACAATTGTGGACATGATTAGATGACTTAGTCGTATCCGTGGCCGTGTCACCAAGTGGTGTCGCCCTCGATCCCTCTAACGCCTAAACTTACAGACGCAGACACACCCAATGGACACTTCCAAGCCACCAGCCATGTCCACCCCTAATTCACATGACATGGCCAAGTCAATTCCAACTTGGTTGTGTCATCCCTTTTAACCCACTTAAAAAACCCAACTTTTTCAGTTCTTCCTTTTCACTTTAAACCCTAACTCCATTTTTCTCTCTCATTCTCTTGCCTCTCTCTCTCAACTCCACCATGCCTACTGTGAGCAGGGATTTACATGAAAATATAAAAATAATTTAAATTACATGAAAATTAATTAATGAGGTATCCAATTATGGAAACATACCTCTTACAATTTTAATAAACAAATAATAATTGAAAAAATATTCATCCATGATAAATTAAATAAACTAAACATCAAAATTAAATAAATCAATCATCAAAATATATAATAAGCTACATAATCAAATATAAAATTAAATAAAGCAACAAATATATAAATTTAGGGTTTACATATTAAATTAAGGTTTTTAGAATTTTAATAACTAAATTAGGATTTAAAATAAAGGAAGTTAAACACAAAGACTTATAATACACAAATAAATATTGACCCCTTCGACGAGCCCATACGGCGGTCACGCTTGAAAAATAGTTTTTAGGGTTATAGATTTTGGTGTTGAAAATTAAGATTTTAGGGTTTAAGATTTAGAAAATAAGACTATGTCTTTAAACTAAAATTTAGAGTTTTAGAGATCAAATTAGGATTTTAGTTTTAAAAACACGAAAATAGGGCTTTGGATGCACTTTAACACTTAAATTAAGTATCTAGACATGCTTAAACAAAACCACAATAAATATGAATTAATTGCACAACTCTTTATAACTTTAAATAAGTTTAAAACCAAACCCGTGTTTGTTGGCTCCACCACAACTGCACTGTTTAAATTCTGGATGAGCCGAAACCAAGATAGTGTATCACTGCCTTTGTAAAATTGTTCAAATGGTTTGATGCTTCGCTCTCATTTTTACTGCTTTGTTGCTTGTTGTTTCTAGTTACAGTCCAAAAGTCTGCTCTAGCTCCCAGTTTAAAAGTCCTCTTGCTGAAGGTTGTTGGAGTTCAAAAGTCTGTTCGAGTTAGAAGTCCATGAAGGCTGCCCTTTGCTGAAAGTTCCCGATTATTGCTACCTCTTTCTCGGTTTAAAGTTTGTATTTATAAGAACATGCATGCATTAAGTTAAAAGTTGTGGGAGTTTTTCGTTTTAAAAATGGATCCTCTCTGATCCATATCGAATTAAAACCACGTAGTAAATTGAGACCATATCAGACTCAAACCAAGCAAACTCATCAAAATATAAGTCCATATTGAATTAGAAAAGCTCCAATTCGATATGGAGCCTATCCCATATCGAATTGGACTCCCAATTTGATATGGGTCCTTTAATTAAGGTCCCATATCGAATTGGAAGTCCAATTTGATATGGGACTGATCCCATATCGAATTGGGACTTCCAATTCGATATGGGACATCAAATTGGAAGTCCCAATTCGATATGTGACTATCCCATATCAAATTGGGGCATCCCAATTTGATATGGGCTATCCCATATTGAATTGAAGGGGCTGGTTTGAATTCAACACACCCCCGAATATCCTAACATCGAATTAAATCCAATCGAATATTCAAAACAAACCTCTTTAGGGTTTTAAAGGTTCTATCATTATACCATATAATCAAAAGGTTTATTACTCAGGCAACAGACAAGTCAGGACCAAAATCAAGGGTTTATACCTACCCTAAAATCTTCAACCTTTCCACCAAAATCATCCTTATTTCTTCATAAAAACTCATTTAAATTACTCCAATCTTCAATTTTCATCAAGATTAAAATGCCAAGAACCAAAATGGTATCTCACCATAGAAGGAAGCAACCAACTTCATCCCCTTCATCTTCTTCAAAGAGAATGGCTCTCTTAGCAAGGGGCTTCTTTCCAACAAGGTATGTAAGTGAAGAATCTCTCAATGCTCTTCAAATTAGAAAAACATTTACTAGGTATGTACAAAACCTAGGATGGGAGAAATTTGTTTGCCTCAAACCTTTGCAATTTCAAGAACTCACCATTTAATTTCTAGCATCTCTTAAGGTTAAAAGAGATGAATCTAAGATTTGCACTAGGCTAGGGTTTTAATTGCTTGTGAAACCATATGTGATTGATATTGCAGGTTTGAATGATATTTTGGTTTCAACTAAGAGGGGGAAAATATGTGCCAAAGTATTTTAAGCAATAATTTGGTGGGAACCATTAGGATCGGGTGGATGTATGTATCCAAATCGGCTAAAGCAACAATATTGATAAATCCCACTTTGCGATATTTGCACCATTTTATGTCTTGTGGATTCTTTGCTAGGAAGGAAAGTCCGGGAGTAGTGGAACTTAGCAAGCTATTTTTCTTGGATTGTGCTAATAATGTTATACCTGTGAGCATGGGATATTGGTTGGTCGATATTTTTTATAATGTGGCTAATAGAAAAAAGGGTGCAATATATATTAGTGGATTGGTGACCACTCTTGCCATGGCACTTGGTTTTGACCTGAACAATTACAACATGACAAACATTTTTGGTAGTGACTCACTTGAGAAAATGTGCATGCTTACCAAGAGGGGAGGGGCTTATATGATGGCTTCTGAAGAGCCAAGTACACAGGGGGACCGGCAAAAGAGACAATAAGTTGATGAGGAGTCTGACTTAGATTCACTCAACTTGGATGAATATGCCCAGTTCCTGAAAATTATGAGGTTATTAGTAGGATAGAAGCCCTGAAAAATAAAGTGGATCGCAACCATGCTAAAGTTCTACACCAATTGGAGCTTATTAACAACAACATGGCCAAGATTCTTAGCCTTCACCCTTCGGCTGCATCATCGTCCCATCCTCCATCGCCGTAGATTATATCAACTTCAACTTATTCAGAACTCAGTTTATTTACTTATTTTCAATTGTTGAATGTTTTAGTTGTTATTTTTATTAGCAGTTTTTAGTTATTAAAATTTTATGCTTTTGGATATCTTATGTTTATTGTTATTTTATTCTTGAATAATTAATAATTTTTTGGATGAAAAGGTAGCACTTGTTTCATACAGAGAATGATGGAAAATAGGTCATACACTAACTCTTCTTCTTTTAAAATTATCCTTGTTTCCATTGAGGACTGTCAATCTTAAAGTGTGGGTGCTAAGTTTTTTTTTTTTCAATTGCAAAGTTTTTGTTTTTAAGTTTTTGTTTTAAAGTTTTTATTTTTAATTTAGTTGTATTGTTAAAGTGTAATGCAATGTGCCATAACATTTAGAATATTATAAAGTTCAATAGTTGTAGGATTATTGATAGACAACCTTTTAATTTCGGAAGCATGAATTGAGAATTAGATAAAATTGGTGCTTATTGTTGATTTGGATGGATATTCCTTGCATTGCCTTTTAAACTTGTGAGAAATTGAGCCTTTTAAGTTGGATGCTAACTTATTATTCTTTTTATGTGTGAACATTATTGATTGATGAATTACTAGAACTTGCTTTGACATGCATTTTGAGACTATATAAAAATTTTTATTGGGCATCAATATGATTAAGGCAATTAGGTGTACCCATTTTAGCTTAAAAATACCAACCTTATATTCAACCTTAGCCAATTTTGAGCCTACTTCATTTCTCCTTTCCTTTCTTTTTCACAACACTATTAGCCTTGAACCATTTTGTTTTGACTCTTACCCTTTTATTAGGTTAAGAGCATTTTAAGAGTTTATGTGATTGGGTGTTGTGTTAAATAACGTGTGGGGCTAAATTTAGTAGGTTGAACGTTGCAAATAAGTGTGTTGTAATTATTGTGTTCTTGTATTAGATTTTCTTTTTCCTCATATCATTGCTAAATTAAATCCAAAATAGGAACAAAATCAAGTCCTATTTGAAAAAATTAAATAAAATAATTTATATATATATACAATATATGTTGTTGTTCTTTTCGGTGGGGATGGAATAAGTTTGGGAATGATATTGTAAAGTTAATAAGTGGAGTCCCTTAAAAAGTTCTTTAATGTAAAGAGCTAGGTCAGTGTGAGGTGTATTGGGATTGTTTGATTGTATTACATTGCTTACTTCATTCTTAAAGTACTCTTGAACTTAATGAACAAACTCACACTCTCAAATGTCATACCTTACCTTAGGCCCATTACAACCAGATGAAAGATCTTATGATTGATGATTAATTGGCATTTAGTGGTGAAATTTTGATTAATAAGCAAGCCTATGGTGATAATATTTCATTGAATGTTATGAATGTAAACACTACCTTATTTAAACACTTTAAAGAGTTGGTAAGGGAGTGACAATATTGGTTATACATGGAAAGCCATTAAATTGCATGAGTATTAATTTTGTTTGATTTGATAAGGATTGTGGATTTTAGAAAAAGGAATTCTTGATACATCCTTATAACTTTTAAATTTGACTAAATTTTTCTTATTTATTTTTGTTTTGATTTTAACTTTGCTTGGGGACAAACAATGGATTAAGTATGGGGTAATTATTTTAATCATTTATGTATGTATTTTTAGGGTAATTTTATTGGTTTTTGATTGATGTTTCTTTAATTTTGTGCTTAAGTTTGTTTAAAGTGTCATGAGATAGGTTAAAGTGCAAAACAATGGAGCTTTAATTCACTTGATGGATGCAAAATTTATGAAAAGCATGTGACACGGCTAAGACACTTACTGGCTTGGTTGTGTCTCTCATCAAAGGCAAGGAACAAGCATGACATGGCCAAGGCAAGTTGGCTTGGCCGTGTCCCTAAGAAGAATTGAGTAGAGGAGACACAAGCAAGAGACACGGCCAAGCCACTGGCCGTGTCACATCCCACCTGAAGAACAACAAAGAGAGAATCAAAGAAGAGAAGCAATAGTGAACACATGCAAGTGACATGGCCAAGTCACTGGCCATGTCACTCCCTACAAGAAGAAAACATTTGAAAGGCAACAATGGACACACTCATGGGCCTTGGTCGTGTCTCATGTGGCTTCTTTTAATTATTTGCACGAGTTAAGGGACAAGTGGGAGACGACAAGTATTATCTTTTAAAAGAAAATAATAAAAGAAGGAAAAGGTGACTTATTTTATGGAATGAAAGATTTAAAAAATAAAAAAAGAGAGGGGCAAATGGGAGTGAGGTGAGTTGACAAAACATTCTTGGTGTCTAAATAATTAAAAATAATTGGAGGGGAGGATATGTGCACGTTAGAGGCTATTCAAAGAAGACATTCTCCATACATCAATTTGGTTCTTGTTTTTGGGGAAGACCCCATTCTCATCACCTTCACCTTCATCTTCCATTTCATCTTAAATTTCTTCCATAGACAAGACTTGAATATTTTTGGGATAACATTGGGATAACAAGCTCTTAAAAGGGTTAAGGATTGAAGAGATCATTGATTGAAGAGTTGGAGGCTTAAGAGAGTTTTCATTTTATCTTTCAAGGATAAGCATTTGATTGAAGGTTTTGAAGAGCGCTTGGGAGTTTTTCTTCATCACATTCAAGTTGAAGCTAGGAGGAAGAATAAGAAGTTCAACTATTTGCATCTTCAAGGGGTTTTTCATATTATCTCATTTAATTCATTTTTAGATTGTTGTTATTTTATTATGAACATTAATATTTCAAGGGATAATTTTGATTTGATTTATATGGAGATGAATATTTATTTTGAAATGATGATGAGCTAAATTACCCATGCCTACGGTTGTAGTAGATTTGATTGAATGACTTGATTTGATAATGCCATTAATATACCTTATTGTTGGTTGATTGGATTGGATTGAATATTAGGTTAATAGATTGACCACCTATTAATCTCTTAATATTGAATGATGGACCAAGAGGTGAAATTTGATATCGAAACAATGCAATCAACAACCCTTAGAACGAATTAGAAATATAAGTTTTAAGGTCTATTAATTTAGAAATTCAAAATAATTGGTTATTGTTAATTTATGAATGTGAAAACTAATGAATTAGTAATTGCTAATTAAACTTAAAGAACAAATTAAATTACAAGGTTATATTAATGGATAATTTGAGAATTAAGCTTGATTAAATTGATCTACAACCCTAGGTACTATTCTAAGAAATGAATTAATCTTGCACATCCATCGGTCGTTTTACTTTTAAATTTTAATTACTTTTCATCGTTTCGACAATATACACTCAAACTTTAATTTTTTGTTTTCATTAAACTATTACAAAATAATTTCTTCCTTGTGAGACGACCATGGGGTGATCACCATTGCTACAATAACCTCGTATACTTGCGAATGTCACTTTATAGTAGTATTAAATTGAGCACAACAAGTTTATATTCATGTTATGTAAATTTTAAGTCTAGAAAATGTGATTTAATAATTTTAAGTCAAGAGAATCTGATTTAATAAGTAAGAAATTTATGAATTAGATGTTATACAAGTTATTAGAACTAAGTATATAAATATAGGTAACATATTAGTATGAGATTTAATTGACTAACTAAAGTGCAAATTGAATGAAATGTGGAGATCTGATAATGATTGGCTTTGAATAGAATGAAATTTGTTAAAGATTGCACTTAAGTTGTTGTTTTTGAAATAAAGATTAAATTAGAAAAGGAATTCAAATTTTAATTTAAATATTTAGAGTATATGAATAGAAATGATTTATTGAAGTGAAAATAAACTGGTGTGTTGAAAATGAGAAATTTTAAAGGTGATTAGCATAAAGTATAATTTGAAATGAATCTACAAAAGGGGTATTAAATTTAAATTTTCTGAAGAAGAGATTAAGGTAAATACTGAATTTAATTACTGAAAGAAAAAGAATTAAATAAGTAAGTTGTTAAATTGAATTTGTATGTGAAAAACATAGAGTATTTTTAAAATTTATAGACGACCAAAGGTGTTTAGATTTATTAAAAAAATGAAAATGATTCAAATAGATGAATGGAGATCTTGGACACGTATAAATATATACATTAAAATTTGGTATTAGCTAAGGTATAACAATAGAGTTCATAAATTATTTTGGATAAAGTGTACCTGGAAGTGACTAAGAATATATGGATAATGATCTATGATATGAGAATAATTATAACATTAGTATATAAAAAGTTCAAATTAACTTCAAAGTTTAAATTTGAAAGGAATGAGAATTATCAAGAAAAATATGTGAAGCTATTATAATGAATTTGATATTTAACTTTAGTAATGGTGATATCCTTAAACATTTTGAGGTAAATTGTGGTAATGGTTGGATAAGAATCTTGAAGTGATAGGTTAACTTGAGAACGTTAAATATAATTCTTTAGGATAGGAATGATAGTGTATGTGCGCTGGAAAGCCTAAAGAGTTTGACTTTCTATTTAAGCACTTACTTTAATTTGAAAGAAGGAAAGATTGTAATAACCTAAAAAAAATAAAATAATAAATAATATAATATAATAATAATTAAATATTAAAAAATAATAAAATATTATAAAAGAAAGAAAGAAAGAAAAAGAAAGGAAAGAAAAAAAAAAAAAGAAAGATAAGAGAGATAGAGATGGAGTCGGACAGAGAGAGAGAGGGTGAAGGAGACAGAGAGGCCAAGTGGGTTTTGCCTTTGATATGTTGCCCTCTGGACAACTTCAAGTGATGTCGCCCTAACCACCGTATGGAGCAGTGTCCAATGATTCAATGGACCAAACGACAACCGAAAATGATGTTGGAAGGCAAAGCACGTGCCTTTCGATGGCTGCACTGACAAGACTTTTCGTTGGTATTTTTAGTCTATTCCAGCCTCCTTTTCCGGTGAGTCAAGCACAGTTAAAACTCTCTTCATGCGCTTCAATTTAACATATCATATACAAATTATAGATGAGTTTTAAAAAAATAGCTATAAATATATATATTAAAAAATTTAAAATATAATAATAATTATATTATAATTATTATTATAAATTTAATTTAATTTTGAATTGAATAGAATTATTATTAATTATATTATAAATTAATAATTAAGAATTTCAATTGAATTTAGGAATAATATTATAATTAATTAGTTAATTGTGATTAAAAGAGAATTATTGAAATATAAATAATTAAATGTATTTAGAATGTGTAATTTTAAGTAGTTAATGAATAAATTATGGTTAAAAGAAATTAAGTGTAATAAACATAATTAGTTTAAAAAAATTATTTTTAATAATTATGAAGTTAATTAAATTTATAAATAATAATTTTAATTAATGGATGAATTAATTATGTTTAAAAGAAATTTATAATAAATAAAAAAATTAGCATGATATGTGATTATAACAAATTGAATATTTGAATTATAATTTTTTAAGTAATTTTTGTTATAATATGTGATTATAATTTTTGTTAATAATTTATGGAATCAATTAATTATATTTTGATATATATATATATATATATGTGTGTGTGTGTGTGTGTGTGTGTGTGTGTGTGTGTGGAAATTGTAAATATTATTATAAAAGAAATTCATAGTTAGAAATTATACAATATGGATAATATTATTATTGTTTATATCATTTAATTTTTAATTTAGTATAAATTATTACTATAGTGATTAAAATTATTATAAATAATTAATAAAAATTAAGATAAATTATTATTAAAATTAAAGTAGACAAATTATATAGTATTTAATTTTAATTATGAGTAATTAGAAAATTTTCTTTTTATAAGGTTATGTATATTAATTTATGATTTATTCAAAATATAAAGTAATTATTTTATAAAATAAATAAATAATATTAAGGCTATTATAATAAATCTATTTTTTATTAAAGTGACTAATATTATAAATAAATATTTATGAAAATAAAGTAAATGATAAGTAAACATATATTAACTAGTTACATTAGAAGACATTTATTAAATATACTTTATTAAAAATTACTCAAATTAATTTAGGGTACATTTTAAAATTTTAAGTATTTTTTTAACGACGATATTAAAATGTTAAAATAAGGTACAAGGACCTTATGAATAACTAAAGCAAGAATGACAAATTATAAGTTAAGAAATGATCTAAAAATGTAATATATGTAAAAATATGAATGTTAGTTCATAATCACCTCAAAATCAATATGGTATTACTATTGGGTAAGAGGAGTCAAATTTTTAAGGTTAAGGTGAGTTATAGTGCACATCCTTTCCTTTAATACTATAAAGTTCTTGACGTAATGTAAACCATTTGTTAATTTTATTATTTGTGTTCTTGTATTTTAGCATTGAGAAACCTAATATGGCTTTTAGGCCTATGCGATCCAACTAAGCTAATTGTTTAGCCAATATAACAAAATCTCAACTTAATAGAGACCATACCATCAGGCTATGTACACATAAAAACTTGTGATTAGCTGGATAGAAGTTGCTATCATCATGTGAATGTGATATGTGATAGCACTGAATTGTATATAAAAATATGTTTTCTTTAGTGATATTGCTATGTGATTATTTGTCATATTATTTGATTTATTTTGTGATATCGGCCAAATTATTATGGGTTCTCCTTGTGAATTGAATTTTATTGATATTTCTTTATTGTACAACCACCTTGTGTTATTCTTATTGTGTATCCTACCTCTATGACACTATAATCTTATTGAGTTAGACGACTCACCGAATCATTTGTGTGTGATTCAGATAAATGTTTGCCAGGTCAATCTATTTCTTGATTTCTTCCTTTCAACAAAAAGCCTAAGAATAAGTAATTAACTAATAACTGAATATGTAATTAAGGTATTAAGTTTGTATATTATTTCGGTTACTCGGTGGTGTCCGATGGTCTTAAACTTTCATGGGCACTAAGAGCATCACATTTCTGAAAATGGGATGTGATAATTTATTATATTGATATGTTGTGAAAAAATTAGGAGGCCTTTAAACCACTTACATGCGGCTCCACTATTAAATTTTTACTAGAAATGTGTGTATCACAAATAAAATTTTTGCAAGTTGTTCAAACTCTAAAATTCTTTTGTCTTCATATATTTATTATATTGATATGTAGTGAAAAAATAAAGAGGCCTTTAAACCACATATATGCGGCTCCACTGTAGAAAAAAAAATTTTAGGCTCCACTTTGATAGTAAAGCCCAGCCAAAACCTTTGAAAGCTGCACATTGAAAATTCCATGCAATGATTGAAAATTCTATAGCAAAGAATAAAAGAGAGAGTGCATAAAAATAAAAGAGAGAGAGAGGGGGAGAGAGAGAGAGTGTGTGTGTGATTTTAGGCTTGTAAACTTGTTTGGCAGTTTATGAACTTATTTGACAATTTTATGAACATATAATATGTTGAGTATTACAATTGGGCGAGGGAAAATCAATCCTGAGTCTGCTCAGGAGAGATTCATTAATAGCTAAATTATGTCTTGGTGTGAGTGAGATATTTAATATTTAATATTTGATAGTGTATAAATATAGAAATTTATAATATAATACTCGATGGAGCTGAAGAAAATGAAACTTTTTTTGTGATACTACGTGCCTTGCACATTGCCTCTAGTGGGTTAGCCTTAGGCATGCTAAGTCCAGGTCCTTCAAACATATCAATTTCTTGTTCACTTATCCTTTTCCATTCAAAGCACTGAATCATAGACCCTAAAGCCAACACTACAAAACGGTTGGCTAGACCCATCCCAGGGCATGACCTTCTTCCAAGCCCGAAAGGGATTAACTTGTAAGACTGAGTACCATGACCAATAGGACTCTGATCGAACCTTTCTGGTTTAAACTTAACAGCATCGTCCCATAATTCTGGATCTCTTTGCATTGCCCAAGCATTGATAAGTAGCATTGTATTGGGTTCTACATGATATCCTCCAACACTACACTCTTGAGATGAAAAATGTGGAACAAGTAACGGACCTGGTGGATATAATCTGAAAGTCTCTGATATGATATTTTGAAGATATGGTAATTTGGAAATATCTGATTCATTCATCAAGCTTTCTTCACCAATTTTTTTGTCCACCTCTTTTTTTACTTCCTCCAAAATTTCTGGGTTATTAAGAAGATTACTCATTGCCCATTCTAATGTAACTGCTGATGTTTCACTTCCAGCCAATATAACATCCTATGTACATTTGACAACAATATATATTAGTTAGCAATTAACAGTTAATTTTTTCAACTATTTTATAAGCAAAGATAAATTATTAATAGAAAGGATGCAATTAATCATTACTTTCAATAACTTTCCCAAAATAAATATACTATAATAAAGATATAGTTTGGATAATTAACAGTTTTTATATATATAAAAATAAAATGTTGTTACCACTAGATTTATCTATAGGCCGGGTTTGAATTTAAAAAATATTAATTTTTGTAAAAAGAATTCGGTCTATTAATTTATAAATTTTTTACTAATTAAAACCTGCAAATTCGGTGTATAGACAAATCTAACGATCACTAACGAATTATATATTTAGTCAAATTATTGATAAAATATTATTCTCAAGATTAGCGAATTTGCCAAAAAAAAAAAGAAGGAAAAAAATATACCTTATAGTTTGACTCAATATTTCAAACTCTAATCAATAAATAAGACTGAAAAATAAAGTAAGTAATCAATTTAGCTATGAGTTCAATTGATCCTATTTGTATCAATTCAGCTATTAATATTATAATCGAATATAAAAAAGAAATTCACAATGAATTGTGGGAAAATTTAATTTTATATATTAATATTATATAAAAAATCATTGTCACTTGTAGTTGTCAATATACCAATAGATAAAAAATTATATTTGTATATTTGTATGACATCACTGGAAAGAAATTTAGAAAAAAAAAATTAATAATATTGAATCACATATCCATGAGAATAACGACTATGAACAAAGGCAAGTTGCTGAAATTTATTATCAATGAAGACAAATAAAAAATCACAAATATTATTAAAGTCACTAATTTTCCCAACTAAAACAATTATGATATTTAAAGGCAACTTGGCTTTGTTTTGAAGGCAAGTTGCTGAAATTTATTATTAAAGTCACTAATGTTCCCAACTAAAACAATTGTCCTGCATTTTATGCTTCACAAATGATATATTTTCCATATTTAGGATTTTCTTGGAAAGCCTAAACATGTTATGAAGTTAATTACTTTCTCCCTGAATAAGTAAACATATTGGAATGAATTATTCATCACTTATTTCTTTTAAAAGTGGCACAAATTTGAAGAGAATAATTTTTTTTAAATCACATATTAAAAGATCGAGGAAATAATGCATATCAATTATAATCTCTAAGTTGTAGGATAACGAATGATTAAGATTAAAAAAAATGAAAGAGAAAAGAGTTTAGAAAGAGTGTCATCACTTACCATAATTAGGCACTTGATAATTTCATCTGTATAATGATCTGGTTCTGATACTTGCAAAGAAAGAAGATGGCTGATCATGGTGTTTTTATCATGATCAACTCTATGTTCATCAATAAGACCTTGCAATAGCCTATCAACTCTTTTACCAAGTCTCTTTACTGTCTTCACGAATCCCCCATAATCAATCCATTTTAAGATAGGCAAGAAATCTCCAAGATATGATGCTCCTGCAGATTCAAAAGCCTCACTTGTTGTTTCTATAAATTGCTCCGCCTCCTCTTTGTCCTTTCGGGTCACGTCCTCACTATAATACCTTTTTCCAGCCACCATTCGCATGATTATATTAAGTGTTAGCTCCATGAATACTTGTTTATTCAACTGTACCTTAACAAAATCATGGTCTGTGTTAAAACTATTAATCTTGTTAAGGAAAATCTTGATTTCTTCCTTTCTAATGTCTGCAAAAGCATTAAGGCGTTTCGATGAAAAGACTTCAAGAGTGCTTATACGGCGTATGTCACGCCAGTGATCATTATATGGGGCTGATGCGAGGGTAGTGCTATTGTAGGACACATGCTTGAATACGGTAAAAGGAGGACGATTGGCGAAAATGATGTCGTTCTTTGTCAAACATTCTTCGACAAATGATGGTGATGATACAGCCAGAACTTTCATGGAACCAAATCGTAAAGATATGATCTTACCATACTTTCGTGAAAGATTATCAAGTGATCGATGGAGAGGAAGCTTAATGAGGTGGAGATGGCCTATAATCGGAAAAGAAGGTGGGCTTGGTGGAGGCTTTCTGTTGTGTTGTGTTCTGGTTTTGGAATAAGATTTTAAGGCAAGAAGGAGAAATGGAAGGATCAAAACAACAGAATAGAAAACTATATTTTCCATGTTTATTGCTTATCTCTGACAATAGTCGCTGCTCAATTTACATATACACTACATAATTTGTATTTTTTTGAATGTATTATATATATATATATAAGAGCAGATTATTTTATTAAAATTAGAATCAGGAAAAAACATATTTATTGGACCAAACTACAAAAAAAAAACCCGAACCAATACATTACCCCAACCTACAGACATACTTTCGTTTTTTTTAAATATATTAACCTGGAATGAATAGTGATAGACTTTTTTTTTCTTTGTAATAATCGACCTTTTTTTGTTATTTTCCTTTTCTTTTCAAACAAAGTCATTTTCAGAAAAACAGTACAACTTTGAAGTATCCAATGCAATTTAAGCGGTTAAGCTTAAGCAAGTTAATTAATTAGTATTCCAACTTCCAAATTGATCTCTCAAACTACTAGGCATAAAAGGCAAATTATACAAAAAAATTTAAATTTTACATGAAGTACGAATAAAATTTTTAAGATATGTGAATTGGTTTTAGGATATATATGAATAAAGCTCGCACTTTAGAAAATTTATGGATAAGAAAATACATGTAATTTATACAAAATTTAGTATATATAAATACATAAATTCGCTTGTAAGTCATGTAAATATATCCCCTTTATACATATACAGGGCCTCTAAATA
This sequence comes from Garcia nutans, assembly GCA_947685225.1. Lineage (NCBI taxonomy): Eukaryota > Viridiplantae > Streptophyta > Magnoliopsida > Malpighiales > Euphorbiaceae > Garcia > Garcia nutans. The sequence continues at coordinate 29,338,396 of CANTUV010000044.1, forward strand.
TGCAATATCAACCTGAAAAAATTGCTACTAAATTTACTATCTTCACCTTAGTGAAATTGTCACTAAAAAAATATCTCATTAACATTATTACTTATGCAATCAAGAATTGTTACTTTTGCACAAAAACAAAATTATCCTATCAAAATTATTACTTATGCAATAAAAAAAATTAATTAATTTTTTTTGCAAATAGTTAATTAATAAACTGAGCATAGTAATTTATATATTAATGAGTTAATGAATTGGACATTTAAGTCAATTTAAATAATTTGTATAGTATTTAAAGAATTTATAAATTTTTTTAATAGATGTGTCTGAATTAAACGCAATAATTTTACCGAGAGAGAAGAAATAATATAAAATTTTCTATATCTATCCATCGTTAAATTGATTTAAATGTCAAATTTATTTTTTGTTTTCCCAATGTTTCACACACTTCCCTTATACACACAAGCACAATTATGAACAACAGACAAATCAAGTGTATTACACCTTAAGTGTGCATGTATTTCAGTGATGAGGCATCAGAATGGTCAAATCATTTATCATATTAAAGTTTCATTCATTAATTGAAGTTGAGAAACAATGCACTACATTATGACTCAATTTCAAGAAAACTTTTGTCTTTCATCTTTATGTTGAACAACTTAATACCAATAGGATCAAGAACTAAACAATCTTTGTTTAAAGAGTAATATTTCTCCAACTAACCAGTACTCAACAAATCCTACCATTTTACAATTATAAAAATAATATCTAACAAAATCAGTCTAGTATGTGTACAACAACTAAACCAATTCCTTTCACCTCCAACAAGTCTTAGTTGGTTCTTCTAACAGAAGTACTATTGAGTTATAAACATCTCTTTCTCTGAACTCATATGAGAAATACACTACTCTTTTGATACAGCATAACAAGAGTTCAGAAAGAAAAAATCTCAATTTAATTAGGGTGAGTATGTGTCATAACATGTGGTAATAAAATTACTTTTGTAGAGTCAAAAATGGAGGTGTCTAACTTAGGTAATTCTTGGTCAAAAATAGAGGGTGCCTAACTTAGGTAAAGGAGGTCAAAAATGGAGGTGTCAAACATAGGTTATTCTTAGTCAAAAATAGAGGTGTCTAACTTAAGTAAAGGAGGTCAAAAAATGGAGATGCCTAACTTAGGTAAAATTCTACCAACCCATTTTTGAAGCCTATATAAACCATTTAGCCTTCACTTGAAATTCATTCCAAAAAAATTGTTAGAGAGTTTTAGAGAGAAAAGTGATTTCTCCTAAATATTGTCTTTCCTTTTATTAGAGAGAGGTTTTAATTTCTCCTACTATAAGAGAGAGTATTGTCAATTGTGCTTTTCTTATTTTAGAAAGAAATTGTTGTAATCATTTTGCTATAATAAAATCATTCTACAATTTGTCTGTGGTTTTTTTGCTCCAATTAATTTGGAAATTTTTTCACGTAAATCTTTGGAGTTCATTATTTTCATTTTATTTCTCATTTCTACTTCAGTTGTAATTGTATACTCCGTTCTACAACTTCCTAACAGTGGTATCAGAGCACCAGGTTTATAGCCTATTTTTTTTGGTGCTATAGTCAAATCAAGTTAGTGGAAAAGAGGCATATTCAATCATGGCAACAAAGTATGAAATACAGAAATTCAATGGGAGTAATTTCTCATTGTGGAAAATGAGAATAAAAGCAGTTTTGAGAAAAGATAACTGCTTGGCGGCAATTGGAGATAGGCCTGCTGAAATCATTGACGACAGCAAGTGGAATGAGATGGATGACAATGCTATTGCTAATCTGCACCTAGCACTAGCCGATGGAGTATTGTCAAGTGTGGCTGAGAAAAAGACGGCAAAAGAGATATGGGATACTTTGACAAAATTGTACGAGGTCAAATCACTGCACAATAAAATTTTCTTGAGGAGAAAACTTTTTACACCCTTCGAATGATGAAGTCAACTATGGTGACAGATCACATCAACACCCTCAACACTTTATTTTTACAGCTCACAGCAATGGAGCATAATATAGAGACGGGTGAATGTGCTGAAATTCTACTTTAAAGTCTACCTGATTCGTATGATCAACTCATCATCAACTTAACCAACAACATTGAAGTTCTAGTCTTTGATGATATTGCAGCTGCGATTCTTGAAGAAGAAAGTCGGAGCAAAAGCAAAGAAGATAGACAAGGAGACTCACAGCAAACTAAAGCTTTGACAGTAATAAGAGGGAGATCAACAGAATGTAGCCCTAGTGGGAGTCAAAATCAGAGTAGATCAAAATTCAAAAGTAAGAAGAATGTCAAGTATCATCGTCATGGCAAGAAAGGGCACTACAAAAGGGAGTGTTGGTATCTCAAGAAGAATGGAGAAGCCAAAGGAAAAGGTCCTGAGTCGTCAAATGCTCAGGGTTGTGTAGCAAGCACCTCAGATGATGGTAAAATTTTATACAGCGAAGCAATGATAGTAAATGAAGGCAGAAGAAGATTCACTGATATATGGCTTATGGATTCAAGAGCAACATGGCATATGACTCCTCGAAGAGAATGGTTCCATCAATATGAACCTATCTCTGAAGATCTGTGTTCATGGGAAATGATCATGCCTTGGAGATTACTGGTATTGGTACCATCAAATTAAAAATGCATGATGGTACAGTTTGCACCATCCAGGAGATACAACATGTCAAAGGCTTGAAGAAAAATCTATTGTCTTTGGGACAATTAGATAATAATGGGTGTAAAACCCATATTCAAGATGGAATCATGAAAGTAGTTAAAGGCGCTCTTGTAATAATGAAAGCGGAAAAGATAGCTGCAAATTTATACATGCTTAAAGGAGAAACACAATAAGAAGGAGAAGCATCCACTGCATTAGCAAGTTCAGTAGAAAAATTAGCAATGATGTGGCATCGAAAGCTTAGCCACATGTCAGAACGAGGATTGAAGATTCTTGCTGAGCAAAAATTGCTTCCAAGGCTCAAAAAGGTTTCAATACCCTTTTGTGAGCATTGTGTGACCAATAAGCAGCACAGATTAAAATTCAGCAGTTCCTCTGCTAGAAGCAAAGCTATCTTAGAACTAATTCATTCCGATGTTTGGCAAGCACCGGTTCTATCCCTAGGATGAGCAAATTATTTTGTGTCTTTTATTGACGATTACTCCAGGAGATGTTGGGTGTATCCAATAAAAAATAAGGCAGATGCATTTCCAGTTTTCAAAATATTCAAAGCGCGGGTTGAGCTTGAAACTGAAAAGAAGATCAAGTGTTTAAGGACAGATAATGGAGGGGAATATATTGGTGATGAATTTGATAGCTTTTGTCAACAAGAAGGTATCAAAAGACAGTTCACATTGGCATATACTCCACAACAAAATGGAGTAGCAGAACGAATGAATAGAACCTTGTTAGAATGAACAAGAGCAATGTTGAAAACTGCAAGGTTGCCTAAGTCATTTTGGGCAGAAGCAATTAAGACAGTCTGTTACGTGATCAATCGGTCACCATCAACTTCAATTGGTCTGAAAACACCAATGGAGATATGGATTGGTAAGCCAGCTGATTATTCTCACTTACATACATTCGAAAGTCTTGTTTATGCTATGTACAACACCCAAGAAACATCAAAGCTGGATCCAAAATTCAGAAAATGTATTTTCTTAGGATATGCTAATGGAATCAAGGGGTATCGCCTGTGGGATCCCACTGCCCACAATGTGCTAATCAGTAGGGATGTTGTATTTGTAGAAGATAAGGTTCAAGAAAAAAAATAACGATAGCGCTTCAAAAAAAATCAGAGACTACTACAGTTCAAGTTGAAGAAAAACAAGAACAAGAAGTTTCAAATACTTCTGAAGCATCATCAGAGCATGAAGAACAAGAGCAAGCTGAGTTTGCAATTCCACAAGTTCGACGGATAACTCGGGAGAGAAGAGAACCAGCTCGGCACTCAGAGTACATCATGGAGGGAAATATTGCATATTGTTTACTAACAGAGGATGGAGAGCCATCAAATTTCTATGAGGCTATAAATGGCTAAGAAGCTTCTTTGTGGATGACAGCAATGCAAGAAGAAATTGAAGCTCTTTATAAAAATAAAACATGGGATCTTGTTTCATTATCACAAGGAAGAAAGGCCATCGGGAACAAATGGGTTTACAAGATCAAACGAGATGGCAGCAACCAAGTGGAGCGGTATCGTGCTAGATTGGTGGTTAAAGGATTTGTTCAGAAGGAAGGTATAGACTTCAATGAAATATTCTCTCCTGTTGTTCGACTCACAACAGTTCGAGTAGTCCTGGCAATGTGTGCTACATTTGACTTATACTTAGAGCAATTGGATGTGAAAACTGCATTTCTTCATAGAGAACTTGAAGAAGAGATCTACATGCTCCAACCAGAAAGTTTTGAAGAAAAAGAAAAAGAGAACTTGGTTTGCAGGTTGAACAAATCTCTATACAGTCTCAAACAGGAGCCAAGATGTTGGTATAAGAGATTTGATTCCTTTATCATGAGCCTTGGATACAACAGACATAGTTCAGATCCTTGTGTTTACTACAAGAGATTTGGTGATGGTAATTTTATTATTCTATTATTATATGTTGACGACATGTTGGTAGCAGGTCCCAACAAAGATCATATTGCAGACTTAAAGGCACAGTTGGCTAGGGAGTTTGAAATGAAGGACTTGGGACTAGCAAACAAGATTCTAGGGATGCAAATTTACCGAGACAGAAGTAATAGGAAGATATGGCTTTCTCAGAAAAATTATTTGGAGAAAATCTTGCGGCGCTTTAACATGCAAGATTGTAAGTAAATTTCTACCCCCCCCCCCTTCCTATTAATTTCAAGTTATCCTCAAGTTTGAGTCCTAGCAATGAAGCAGAGATGATAGAAATGTCTCGAGTACTATATGCATCGGAAGTGGGTAGCTTAATGTTTGCTATGATTTGTACAAGACCAGACATTGCACAAGCAGTGGGAGTGGTTAGTCGATACATGGTGAATCCTGGTAAAGGGCATTGGAGTATTGTTAAGAGGATCCTAAGATATATCAAGGGTACCTCAAATGTTGCATTATGTTATGGAGAATCAGACTTTACTGTGAAAGGCTATGTTGATTCAGATTATGCAGGTGATCTTGACAAGAGCAAGTCTACCTCAGGTTATGTGTTTACTTTTGCTGGAGGAGCTATAAGCTGGGTTTCAAAATTACAATCTATTGTGGCTACTTCTACAACGGAGGCAGAATATGTTGCAGCTACCCAAGCTAGCAAAGAGGCAATATGGTTGCAAATGCTACTGGAGGAGCTCGGATACATACAAGAGAAGATTGTTCTATTTTGTGACAGTTAGAGTGCTTTACATTTGGCAAAGAATCCAGCATTTCATTCGAGGACAAAACACATATGAGTTCAATATCACTTCGTTCATGAGAAGGTGGAAGAAGGAAGTGTGAATATACAAAAAATTCATACAAAAGATAACCTAGCAGATATGTTAACAAAGCCAATTAATAATGAAAAATTTATCTGGTGTCGATCCTCCTTAGGCCTAGTAGATACGTAAGCAGCATGGTGATGGCAAGTGTAGAAAGGATATAAGGATTACAAAAGTAACTTTAAGTAGGAGATATGTGGTAATAAAATTACTTTTGTAGAGTCAAAATTGGAGGTGCCTAACTTAGATAATTCTTTGTCAAAAATGGAGGGTGCCTAACTTAGGTAAAGGAGGTCAAAAATGGAGGTGCCAAACTTAGGTTATTCTTAGTCAAAAATAGAGGTGCCTAACTTAGGTAAAGGAGGTCAAAAAATGGAGATGTCTAACTTAGTTAAAATTCTACCAACCCATTTTTTTGAAGCCTATATAAACCATTTAGACTTCACTTGAAATTCATTCCAAAAAAATTGTTAGAGAGTTTTAGAGAGAAAAGTGATTTCTCCTACATATTGTCTTTCCTTTTATTAGAGAGAGAGGTTTTAATTTCTCCTACTATAAGAGAGAGTATTGTTAATTGTGCTCTTCTTATTTTAGAAATAAATTGTTGTAATCCTTTTACCATAATAAAATCCTTATACAATTTGTCCGTGGTTTTTTTGCTCCAATTAATTTGGAGATTTTTTCACGTAAATCTTTGGAGTTCATTATTTCATTTAAATACAACTTGAGTCACTAAAACCAAATAAAATAACAAAATAAAGTTAAATCAAATTGAAATAAAAGTTAAAAATTAGGGCTAAAATTAAGTTGCCCAAAAACAACCTAAATGATTAATGTTGGAGTTCAAAATGAGTTCATCCAAACATATTGGATGGGACTTGGAAACTGGGCTCCAAAATCAGTTTGTTTTATGAGATTTTTTTTATAAAACTTTTTTTTAAAATGCGACATTGAACCTTTTTATTTAGATTTTTAGAAAAATCATGGTCAATCTTTCAAAAATACATCTTTCTTTTAGCTTTCTATGTATGTTATATAGATATTGTATAGATGTCAATTAAAAAAATTAATAAATACATAATTTACTATCTAATAATTCTTTTATCACTTAAATTCATAATTTTATAATTTTAAATTAAAAATATAAAAAATTTAATAGTAGAAATAGAGAAACACATATAAAAAAATTGAAACAACTACAAAATAGCAAAATAGAATTATATTTTTTACTATTCATAATTTAATATATATCGGTATAAATATACAATATATACAAAATTTGAGCAAGCCCAGGCTTTTTATACGCCATTTAAGAGATTAAGAATTATTGTTGGAAATGAAAGAGAAATCCATGGACCAATGAAGAAAATAAAAAACCACAGCTACAAAAAGAAAGGAGATGGGGGAAAATCAGATCTCATATAAGTTAATAACTCACCAAGCTAAATGGCTTAAGTCATTTTAATAGAGGTTATCTAAAATTCAATTAAGCCTAAAAAGGCCCAAAGTAGAAAGTCCGTCCGTCGTCAATAAATTAATCATAAGTCTAACACCAACACTAGAAGAAGACCAGGCTCAGCTCCAAAAAATCTGGTGAAAATCTAGAGGAAAGTCCATCTGCCAGCAACAAAAAATGGGACAATTACAAAAATAACCTAAAAAATAAGTTTTTTTTTTCAATTTTACTGTGCATAAATAAAAGTTTCAATTTTATGAAATCCGCTTATCTTTCTTGCAAAAATCCAGCTAATAAAATAGGTGTTGACTTACTTATAGATATGGGCTCACTTTTTAATATTTTATACACAACATTACATATACGTGGACCAAAAAAATATATTTTTAATGATAAAAAATATATATATTTTTTATTATTTTATTCACATATATTTCTCATTTGATAATATTTTAAAAATTTTATATAATTAAAAGATTAATTAATTAGATTAAAACGTAATTATATTAACTAATTTTAAATTACACTTTTTTATATTTTTTATTTAATAAATATTTTTAAAATATTTTTAAAATTATATTATAAAAAATTATTTAAAAATATTAATAGAACTTATTGGATTATTTGATCAGTATTATACTTAGATTTAATAATTTAAGCATATTTACTTTGACTTCGTATTTTTTTAATTTTTTGAGTATCATTATTGTTATTTAAATTTAATTTTATACATATTTAAAAATTTGACAAAAAAGGAATTAATTTTATATTAAACAAAATTGATCTCATCAATTGTCAAATAAATAAAAAAATTATATATTTTTTTTCTAAAATTTTATAAATATAAATCAATTGATATATATCTAATTTGCAAAATTTTCATAAATAACATAAATTTTTATAAAAATGAGATTATATTATTATTTTCAAATTCAACTTATATATATTTAATTGTACGTAACATAAACTGATTTATATAATTATTCTTTAATTAAAGTATATATATCATACATATACATATCAATATATAATCATATATACTGATATATATCAATATATATTAATATATACCAATATATACTAGCATATATGTAACAATATTATTATTCTTTTATAACATATACCCGCATATATTATTATTCTTCTCGATATATATAGTTATGTATAATGTATACGCACAGATAAATAAAAATATAAAAATAGTTATATATCGATATATAATTAAATATATATCACTTTTATACTATTATTTTTTTAAATTTTTAACAAATATATATTGTTATATATAACATATACCAAAATATAACTAAATATATAATAATTTTATATCATTGTTCTTTTAAATTTTAACACGTATATGTTGATAATGTTGTTATATATACTATATATCAACATATAACTTAACGTATATCATTGTTTATACATGTATTTTAAATTTAACTAGTATATGTAATACATATCATTAATTCTTTAATTTAAGTATATATAATATATACCCACATATACCTACAAATATCATTTTTTTTAAGTAAAGTATAGGTAATATATACTCATATATACCTACAAATATCATTATTCAATTAAAGCATATATAACATATATCTATATATATCCACATATATCATATTGAGTTAAAATATACGTAATATATACATATATATCCAGATATACCATTTTTTAGTTAAGTTTATGTAACATATACTTATATATACCTATAAATATCATTATTCAATTAAAATATATATAGCATATAACCACATATACCTATAAATATCATTTTTTTAGTTAAAGTATATATAACATATATCCACATATACTTATAAATATCATTCTTTAGTTAAAGTATATGTAATATATACCTACATATATCCACATATATATATCATTATTTAATTATAGTATATATAATATATATCTACATATACCTAAAAATAACATTCTTTAGTTAAAGTATATGTAATATATATCCACATATACATAAAAATATTATTCTATAATTAAAGTATATGTAACATACACTTACATATATCTACATATACTATTATTTAGTTAAAGTATATGTAACATATACCTACAAATAGCATTCTTCAGTTAAAGTATATATAACATATATCTACATGTATCCATATATATCATTTCTTAGTTAAAGTATATATAACATATACTCATATATATCTGTAAATATTATTCTTCAGTTAAAGTATATGTAATATATACATGTATATATCCACATATATCATTCTTTAATAAAAAAATATTAAAAAATTTAAAATAATATAAACTATTTTGATTAACACTTATTTATAGAATATATTACTTAAACTTAATTAGCATAATTAATTAATTAGTAGCTAATTATGAAATTATAAAAATATTTAAAATTATTTTTTATAGACAATTATAAAAATGTCATTTTATATATCACATATAATGACATATATTAATATATATCAACATATATTAACATATATCAATATATTGTTAACATATATGTAATATATACATGCATATATTAACATATATTAATATACACCAATATACATCAATATATACTAACATATACTGTTAAAATAAATATAAAATATACCAATATATATTAACATATGCTATATATATTAACATATACGACATATATATATATATATATATATATTTGCAACACATGCCCACATATGCTCTAATTTTAAAAATAAAAATTAAATTTTTATTTATATTAATAAGTTTATTTAATTTATATTTTTAAAATAATTTTAACATATGCAATAAAAATTATTTAAAAATTATTTAATATAAAATTATAAAATGTCATTTTATATGTAATATATACTGATATATACTAACATATACCTATATTTATTGATATATACTAATATATATTGTTAAAATATATATAACATATACCGATATATATCAACATATATTAACATATATTAATATATACTGATATATATCAACATATATCTACATATGATGAAAAATTACAAAAAAAAAATATTTATTTAGAGTATTTCATTAAATATGTGGTATATATTTATATTGAAGAACAAAAAAATAAGTCTCAATTATTATAGTTGAATTCAAAAAAATAAAAAAAATAAAAAATTTACAGCTAAACAACTAAAATAAATAAAAAATTCTTAGCTAGGTTGCTCTTGAAAAATTAAAAATAATAAAATAAAAATAATTAAATAGAAGCAGTATTCCAAATGAACCTTCCAATAGCTGTAGTGGGGAAAAAAAAATTAGATGGTGCATTAAATGATATAATGATGGAGTGACAAAATCCAAGAATTTATACTTCTGTTTATAATAGCTTATTGACTAAAATTATGTCATACATTTAACTAGATGCAATAATAATGGCAAGCTCAAGTGGATAAAGTGGAAAGTGAAAATCGGAAGAAAAAATAATAGCATGCCGTATTTTGTATAAAAAAAGGTTAAAATTTAAAAAATAAAAAGTTGAAAGTGAAAATAAAAAGTAAGAATAGCAAAACTGTAAATGAAACTTAAAATCTAGTATATGATGTAATTTCCTCACAAACAATTCAATGAAGCCTTTGCATAATTTTCTCATTGGATTTGCACTTATGTGAGCTCGAAAGATTTTATTTACAAACATACATTTAACTCCTTTTTTTTTTTTTTCAAAATCACCTTTTGTGATAGCGATTTTTATTTTTATTTTCTAATTTTATTTATTTTTATTTTTTATTTATGTTTTTTATTTTAAAAAATTTATTTATGTCATATTTGTAATATACATACAAAAAATATATATACATAATATATACAATATGTAATATCCCAAAGTATAACCTAAAAATTTTGAAATATTTATTGTTGTATTTGGATTAAATATATATGTTTAAGTGGAAAGAGAAAAGAGGTACAGAGAAGAGTATATATGTTGAATATATGAGATATATACAACATATACAAGTCAAAGAAATAGAAGGTCAAAAGAAGATTTATTTATTTTTATTAAATTAATTGAAATGGAAATTAAAGGAAGTGGATGAAGATTTTTATGAATATTATATTAATAAATTGTTTGGTTGAGAATTAAAGGGAGTTTTAGTGGTTGAAAGAAGAGTTGAGTGTTGACTTTGCTTTTTCTCTATTCATCTTCTTCTTCTTTTCTTTTCTCCTTGGCCGGCTAGCTCCATAGCAAGAGAGGAAGTGAGATTTTGTCTTTCCAAACTCAAGATTGAAGGATGTTTCAAGTGATCAAGTTGGAAATCTAAGAGTTTTCATCACTTTTGGTAAGTTCTCTACTTGATTCTTTGGTTTTCTTCTAAGTTTGTGTTTTGAGTTTGGTGTTTGATTGTTGATGGTATGTGTATAATTGATTATGGTGTATTTGAGGGTGTTTGATCTTATTGGTGTTGATTTTGAGATAGAGTTAAGTTTGGTGTTGGAAGAAAACAAGTGTTGTGTTTGAGTTGTGTGTATGTGATGGTTGTGAATTGATGTTTGATGTATGTATTGAGTTGTTTTGATGTTTTTGCAAGTTAGTAAGGTTTATGGGTGTGTTTAGTTAAGTTTGTTTGGAGTGGAAGATGGTGGAAGTAAGAGATTTGTTGGATGTGATGTTGTTGTTGTCGGAATCAGGATTTTTGGTCTGACACGCCCATGAGCACGGCCAAGTCTTTAGGCGTGTCAATGATTTTGTTTTCTGGATGGGTGACACGACCAGTGACACACCCATGTCACTGAGCATGTCACAGCTTCTGTGTTATTGTAGCATTGACACGTCCAGTGACACGCCCATGTCACTGAGCGTGTCATAGCTACTGTGTTGAGAGAGGATTGACACGGCCAGTGACATGCCCATGTCACTGAGCGTGTCAAAGCTTCTGTATTGTGAGTTTAAAGCACGGTCAGGGACATGCCCGTGTTATTGAGCGTGTCATGTGTAGAGTTTGCCCTAGTTGATTCTTAGCCTTATTATCTCATGTGTATCTTTAAGTGAGTGTGTATTATCACTTTTGGATTAGGTTTTGAATAGATTGAGTTGCCCTAATCCAAGCGTGGGAGGATTCTTGAAAGAGGAAGTGTTTAGATTGGTGTGAGTTGCTCTTGAGGTAAGTACAAACTTACATGGTTGCATACATTTACATGACTTTGAGACTTAACACATTTGGTTATAAATGTGTTAAGTAATTTATTACATTGTTAATACATTTGATTAATGTTATGATTTGCATAATGTGAAAGATATGACGATCATTCAAAATGTATGTCCAATGCAATTGGCTATGTATACTTTAATGATGAGATGTGCAGCCATTGTTGTTGGCTATAATGATGGAAATGAAATAATTGGGGCATGGTTGCCTAGTTTGATTATGAGAAATGAAATGAGAAATGAATTGTGAAAGAGATTGATAATGAGATAAATGAATTAATTGTGTTCTTAGTATGTTATTCAATTTTCAGAGTTCTGGGTTTGGCGGCATGCCTATGAATTGCTGGGCAGGTGAAAAGACTGGGTCGTAAGCCGAGCCCAGCTGATAAATATGAAAAATGATATTTTTGAGGTGAAAAGACCGGGTCGTAAGCCTCAAAAATAGTAACAGTCTAGCCAGGTTGAAGACCAAGATACTGGAGCCCTAGGGTCTAGCCGGGTTGAGGTCCAAGAGACTAGGTCTGTTACATTATCCATGGATAGATATATATATCGCCTACGGGCTTGATGAATGTGATTATGGACCAAAGCAATAACTCTGAACTTTGAATAACATATTAGATCATTTTTGGGCTCATGCTTGTCTTTGTTTCAATGTAAATCATAAATGGTAAAACAATTGAATAAGATAATGAAATGTAATGTTATGAAATATAGCATTTTTGAATATGATCTCTATTGCTTGAAAGTATGGCATTGACATTGCATTAAAGCATATTGTTATTGTGGTTTGTACCACTAAGCCTATGGCTTAGCGCGATTGTGGTTCATCGCGCAGGTGACAGGATAGAACCGGAGAGTTCAGCTAGACCGAGTCGAGTTTAGGCTTGTGAGGTGTTGATAGTGGACTTAAAGATCAGAGATGAACTGCCAAACATGTATAAACTTTATGTTTTGTAAATATTGATTTTGATGTATATATATATGTAAATATCGCTACATTTTTCGCTGCTTAATAAATAAATGTTTTATCTATTATGTTTTATAATATAACTTAAATGTTTTAAGTTTTCTCATATTATTGCTAAAAGAAAAGATTTGTTTGTTTAGTAAACCGTGACACTCCTGTATCTGGTATACGTATATTACAGATATGGTTGTATGTAGTGTGCGTATATGGGGTATAGGGGTGTTACATTTGTTTTGGTATCAGAGCCTAGGTTTGAGATTCTCAACCTAGGTAAATTGTAATAAAAAGAACATTTTGATTCTAAAAGTTGATTTTTATATAAGATACATGTTTTGGTACTGGCAGTCTCTAATCTTTGATGAGGTATATTTTGCTGTGTTTGCAGATATAGGTAGTGATGGCGTCTCAGTCACGTCGGTCCATAGAAGGTAGTACTGAGAGTTTAGCTCCTGAAGAGTATATAGATGGGGCTAGGGATGAGAGAGCTGGAGAGGCACCTGCACCTGTGCAAGAGAGATCAGCTGCTGATGAGGTTCCGCCGGTTTGGTTACGGCATGTGGTAGAATTATTGAGGTAAGTTCCAGTGCAGCCACCGCCACCACAGCCACAAGTGCCGGTGAGGCATTATGATAAATTGAGGAAATTTGGGGCTGAAGATTTCTTTGGTACTACAGATCCTGCTGTAGCTGAGCAGTGGTTGGATAGAGTTCAGAGGGTATTCATCTAGTTGCAAGCCACTCCTGAAGAGAAATTTGATTATGCTAGATCCCTTCTACAGAAAGATGCTTATGATTGGTGGAAGACAGTTCCTCATGTTATGGATGATCCACCGACTTTGTTTTATAGTGATTTTCTGCGGTAGTTTGAGCAGAAATATACTCCGAGGGAGTATAAGGATGTCAAGAAGATGGAATTTCTGAATCTGAGATAAGATAACCGGACTGTGGTAGAGTATGAGGTAGAGTTCATCCGGTTGAGTCATTATGCCGGGGGGATTATTTCATATGAGATTGACCGGTGTAGGAGATTTGAGGAAGGGTTGAGGCCCTCTATTATGTGTATTGTTGCTGGTTCCCGGTATCAGGATCTTTCCCAGCTTGTTGCAGCAGCCAGAAGTGTTGAGAGAGCACAGGCTATTGCAGCAGCTGCTACTGAAGTGGAGACCAGAGTTAGGAGATCCCAGTTTGAGGCAGGGTCTTCGTCTATGAAGAGAGGCCGAGGAAGTTTTGTTCCGAGAGTCAGTAGGAGCCAGAGGCAGTCGGGTAGGTCAGTTCAGTATCAGAGGCAGAGACCGAGACCTACAGTTTCTGTAGCTAGTGCTCCGACTCCAGTGGTTCAGTGGGCTACTCCACCTACATGTGTCCATTGTGGTAGGATACATGGGAGATTGTCCTGAGATGCAGGAGCATAGGCAGGCGATTCTGTAGTTTCTCGACCTAGTGTGAGAGGAGGTTGAAGTGGCAGAGGTGTTAGTAGAGGTGGTCAACCTGGGATCAGTCAGAGAGGAGGCTCTACTTCAGAGGCAGTAGGCCAGATGAGGTTGGGTCTTCTCAGCGAGTGTATGTGATGTAGAGGCAACCGGATGCATCAGCAGTCATTGCGGGTACATTTTCTTTATTTGGCATTTCAGTTCTTGCTTTGATTGATCCAGGATCTACTCATTCATACATAAGTGCATCTATCTTGCCTGTGTCTGAATTGCATTCAGAGTCCTTAGGATTTGATGTCTTGGTGACAAATCCTTTAGGGCATAGTGTGGTAGTTAGCAAGGTGCATCGTGATAGTTCAGTTGTGGTGCAAGGTGAGGAGTTTCTTGGTGATTTGATTGAAATGCCTTTTAAGGAGTATGATTTGATTTTAGGTATGGATTGGTTGCTTAAGCATGGAGCTGTGGTAGACTGTCAAAAGAAGTGTGTTACCCGGAGAACCAGTGATGGTAGAAGTGTGATGGTATCTAGTGAGAAGAGACAACTTGCATCCTTGTTTGTATCAGCAGTTGCAGTTAGAAAGTTGATTAGAAAATGGTGTAACACTTTATCTTGCTCATGTGGTAGATACCAGGATAGTGGGTTCTCAGTTTGATAGTATAACCACAGTTGCTGAATTCTCAGATGTGTTTCCTGAGGAGTTGCTAGGGTTACCCCCTAAGAGAAAGGTTGAGTTTGGTATCGATTTGTTGCCTGGTACCACTCCCATCTCTATTACTCCTTATCGAATGGCACCTGCTGAGTTGAGAGAGTTGAAGGTGCAGTTGCAGGAGTTGTTGGATGAAGGGTTTGTTCGCCCTAGTGTTTCTCCGTGGGGAGCTCCTGTTTTATTTGTGAAGAAGAAGGATGGTACTTTGAGGTTGTACATCGATTATAGGCAATTGAACAAGGTGACTATCAAGAATAAGTACCCTTTGCCTAGGATAGATGATCTCTTCAATCAGTTGAAGGGAGCAGCAGTGTTTTCCAAGATTGATTTGAGATCAGGGTACCATCAGTTGAGAGTCAGAGCTGAAGATGTTCCTAAGATAGCTTTCCGCACAAGATATGGGCATTATGAGTTTTTAGTAATGCCTTTTGGATTGACAAATGCACCTGCAGCTTTCATGGATTTGATGAATAGGGTGTTTAGGCCCTATCTAGATCAGTTTGTGGTAGTCTTCATTGATGATATTTTGGTGTATTCGCGTAATGAAGAGGATCATGGGAAGCATCTGCGGATTGTATTGCAGACCTTGAGAGAGAAGCAATTGTATGTTAAGCTGTCGAAGTGTGAGTTTTGGCTTGATCAAGTGACTTTTCTCGGTCATATAGTTTCAGCAGATGGTATAAGAGTTGATCTGAGTAAAGTTGAGGCTATTTTGAATTGGAGTCCACCAAAGTCTGTGACTGAAGTTAGAAGTTTTCTGGGTTTGGCAGGCTATTATCGACGGTTTGTGAAAGGTTTTTCTTTGATAGCTACTCCACTCACCAGATTACTTCGGAAGGGAATTAGATTTGTGTGGACAGACCAGTGTCAAGCAAGCTTTGAGTAGTTGAAAGAAATGTTGACTCAAGCTCCTGTTCTTACTTTGCCTGTGGAAGATAAACCATATGTGATTTACAGTGATGCTTCACATAATGGTTTAGGTTGTGTTTTGATACAAGAGGGTAAAGTCATAGCTTATGCTTCTCGGCAGTTGAAGCCGCATGAGCTTAATTATCCAATGCATGATTTGGAGTTAGCAGCCATAGTTTTTGCCTTGAAGATTTGGCGACACTACTTGAATGGGGACAAGTGTTTCATTTACACGGATCATAAGAGTTTGAAATATTTAGGGGTTCAGAGAGAGCTTAATCTTTGGCAAAGACGATGGTTGGAGCTGATCAAAGATTACGACTGTTTGATTGATTATCATCCTGGTAAGGCAAATGTTGTTGCGGATACCTTGAGTCGGAAGTCTTTGGCAGGTTTGACTGTTTATTCGCTCTCGTTGCTTGTTGAGTTGAGAGCGTTGCATGCTAGTTTTGAATCATGTGATGATGGAGCCTTGTTAGCTCAGTTGCATTTGAGACTGGTGTTGTTGGATCAGATTAAAGAGCCTCAATTGGCTGATGAGAAAATTCAGAAAGTTGTGTCAGAATGCCAAAAAGGAGAGAACCAAAATTTCTATATGAGAGACGATGGTAGCCTTTGGTTCAAGGATAGATTGTGTGTTCCTGATAATGCAAGATTGAGAAAAATTATTTTGGAAGAAGCACATCAATCGGTTTTTGCTATGCACTCTGGGAGTACTAAAATGTATCATGATTTGAAGCAACATTATTGGTGGTCAGGTATGAAGAGAGACATAGCGGAGTTTGTATCCAAGTGTCTCACTTGTCAGAGGGTAAAAGCTGAGCATCAAGTTCCTACAGGGTTGCTTCAACTTTTATTAGTGCCTGAACGAAAATGGAAACGTGTGACAATGGATTTTGTGTCTGGTTTGCCATTGACTCAGAAGAAGCATGATGCTATCTGGGTGATTGTTGATCGGTTGACAAAGACAGTTCATTTTCTTCCAGTTCGGATGGACTATTCTCTTGAGAAGTTGGCTGAGCTGTATATCAGTGGGATAGTGAAGTTACATGGAGTCCCAATTTCTTTAGTGTCTGATCGAGATCCCCAGTTTACTTCGAGATTTTGAAAAAGTTTACATGGTGCTTTGGGTTCTCGATTGCACTTTAGCACTGCTTTTCATTCGCAGACAGATGGGCAGTCAGAAAGAGTGATACAGATTTTGGAGGACATGTTGAGAAGCTGTGTCATTGAATTCTCTGGAAGTTGGGACAGATTTTTGCCATTAATGGAATTTGCTTATAACAATAGTTATCAGTCTAGTATTAAAATGGCACCTTATGAGGCATTGTATGGTAGAAGATGCAGAACGCCTCTATATTGAAATGAAGTTGGAGAAAACAAATTGGTTGGTCCTTATTTGATTAAAGAAACGGAAGAGAAAGTGAAGATAATTCGGGATTGGTTGAAAGCAGCTTCAGATCCGCAGAAATCTTATTCAGATTTGAAGAGGAGAGACATAGAGTTCAATTTTGGAGATAAAGTATTTCTGAAAGTGTCTTCTTGGAAGAAAATTTTGAGATTTAGTCGAAAAGGGAAGCTAAGTCCTCGTTTTATTAGACCTTATGAGGTATTGGAGAGAGTCCAGTTGCTTATCGAATTGCTTTGCCACCTGAGTTGGATAGAATTCACAATGTCTTCCATGTTTCTATGTTGCGGAGGTACAAATCAGATCCATCTCATGTTCTGTCCGTTGAATCTATTGATGTGGGTCCGGATCTAACTTTTGAAGAAGAACCAGTGGTTATTTTGGCACATAAAATGAAAGAGTTGAGAAATAAGAAAGTTCCACTTGTAAAGATTCTTTGGAAGAATCATGCGAAGGAAGAGGCAACTTGGGAGAGTGAGCAAGCGATGCGAGATCAGTATCTCCAGCTGTTTCAGAATTGAGATCAGGTAATTTCGAGGACGAAAATTTTTTTTAGAGGGGGAGATTTGTAATATCCCAAAGTATACCCTAAAAGTTTTGGAATATTTATTGTTGTATTTGGATTAAATGTACATGTTTAAGTGGAAAGAGAAAAGAGGTAAAGAGAAGAGTGTATATGTTGAATATATGAGATATTTACAACTTATACAAGTCAAAGAAATGGAAGGTCAAAAGAAGATTTATTTATTTTTATTAAATTAATTGAAATGGAAATTAAAGGAAGTGGATGAAGATTTTTATGAATATTATATTAATAAATTGCTTGGTTGAGAATTAAAGAGAGTTTTAGTGGTTGAAAGAAGAGTTGAGTGTTGACTTTATTTTTCTCTATTCATCTTCTTCTTCTTTTCTTTTCTCCTTGGCCGGCTAGCTCCATAGCAAGAGAGGAAGTGAGATTTTGTCTTTCCAAACTTAAGATTGAAGGATGTTTCAAGTGATCAAGTTGGAAATCTAAGAGTTTTCATCACTTTTTCCACTTGATTCTTTGGTTTTCTTCTAAGTTTGTGTTTTGAGTTTGGTGTTTGATTGTTGATGGTATGTGTATAATTGATTATGGTGTATTTGAGGGTGTTTGATCTTATTGGTGTTGATTTTGAGATTGAGTTAAGTTTGGTGTTGGAAGAAAACAAGTGTTGTGTTTGAGTTGTGTGTATGTGATGGTTGTGAATTGGTGTTTGATGTATGTATTGAGTTGTTTTGATGCTTTTGCAAGTTAGTATGGTTTATGGGTGTGTTTAGTTAAGTTTGTTTGGAGTGGAAGATGGTGGAAGTAAGAGGTTTGTTGGATGTGATGTTGTTGTTGCCGGAATCAGGATTTTTGGCCTGACATGCCCATGAGCATGGCCAAGTCTTTAGGCGTGTCAATGATTTTATTTTCTGGATGGGTTACACGACCAGTGACATTCCTATGTCACTGAGCGTGTCACAGCTTCTGTGTTATTGTAGCATTGACACGTCCAGTGACACGCCCATGTCACTGAGCGTGTCATAGCTACTGTGTTGAGAGAGGATTGACACGGCCAGTGACATGCCCATGTCACTGAGCGTGTCAAAGCTTCTGTATTGTGAGTTTAGGGCACGGTCAGGGACACGCCCGTGTTGTTGAGCGTGTCATGTGTAGAGTTTGCCCTAGTTGATTCTTAGCCTTATTATCTCATGTGTATCTTTTAAGTGAGTGTGTATTATCACTTTTGGATTAGGTTTTGAAGAGATTGAGTTGCCCTAATCCAAGCGTGGGAGGATTCTTGGAAGAGGAAGTGTTTAGATTGGTGTGAGTTGCTCTTGAGGTAAGTACAAACTTACATGGTTGCATACATTTACATGACTTTGAGACTTAACACATTTGGTTATAAATGTGTTAAGTAATTTATTACATTGTTAATACATTTGATTAATGTTATGATTTGCATAATGTGAAAGATATGATGATCATTCAAAATGTATGTCCAATGCAATTGGCTATGTATACTTTAATGATGAGATGTGCAGCCATTGTTGTTGGCTATAATGATGCAAATGAAATAATTTGGGCATGGTTACCTAGTTTGATTATGAGAAATGAAATGAGAAATGAATTGTGAAAGAGATTGATAATGAGATAAATGAATTAATTGTGTGCCTAGTATGTTATTCAATTTTCAGAGTTCTGGGTTTAGCGGCATGCCTATGAATTGCTGGGCAGGTGAAAAGACCGGGTCGTAAGCCGAGCCCAGCTGATAAATATGAAAAATGATATTTTTGAGGTGAAAAGACCGGGTCGTAAGCCTCAAAAATAGTAACAGTCTGGTCGAGTTGAGGACCAAGATACTGGGGCCCTAGGGTCTAGTCGGGTTGAGGTCCAAGAGACTGGGTCTGTTACATTATCTATGGATAGACATATATATCGCCTACGGGCTTGATGAATGTGATTATGAACCAAAGTAGTAACTTTGAACTTTGAATAACATATTAGATCCTTTTTGGGCCCATGCTTGTCTTTGTTTCAATGTAAATCATAAATGGTAAAACAATTGAATAAGATAATGAAATGTAATGTTATGAAATATATCATTTTTTAATATGATCTCTATTGCTTGAAAGTATGACATTGACATTGCATTAAAGCATATTGTTATTGTGGTTTGTACCACTAAGCCTATGGCTTAGCGTGATTGTGTTTCATCGCGCAGGTGACAAGATAGAACCGGAGAGTTCAGCTAGACCGAGTCGATTTTAGGCTTGTGAGGTGTTGATAGTGGACTTAAAGATCAGAGACGAACTGCCAAACATGTATAAACTTTATGTTTTGTAAATATTGATTTTGATGTATATATATATATAAATACCGCTACATTTTCCGCTGCTTAATAAATAAATATTTTATCTATTATGTTTTATAATATAACTTAAATGTTTTAAGTTTTCTCATATTATTACTAAAAGAAAAGATTTGTTTGTTCAGTAAACCGTGACACTCCTGTATCTGGTATACGTATATTACAAATATGGTTGTATGTAGTGGGCGTATATGGGGTATAGGGGTGTTACACAATATATATAAAATACACATCCAATAATATAAATTATATCTATAAAATCTACAATATATCAACAATACATCTATAACAAATTTACAATACATCTATATAATATTTTTAATATTTATTTAATTTTTTATTCTCAAAATATCCACACAATATTCATATAATATTCACACAAAATTTAAAAATTTTATATAAAATACACTCAACTTAAATAATAAAAATATAACATACACATATTATCTACAATATATATAACATATTTACAATACATCTACATAACTAAACTGTGTATATTTTTTTATTTATATAATATGTAAAATTTGTTTAAAATAAATTTAATGATTTTTATTAATATATATTTTTTTATTTTTTGACTGTTATTTATTTTTTATAATTATTTATTTTTGTTTTTATAAAAATTATGATTTTTACATGATAAGAATAATTTAAAATAATAATTTTTATTATTTTAATTGAATTTTTTATTTAATAGTAAAGTTTTTTAAAACAAAATAAAAATTTGGAGTAAAATATTGATTGTATTGAGAGAAAATGTATTTTTGATAGAAATATTTTTTTTTGTTTTATTGAAGAATAATGTATTTTTAAAATTTTACACTAATTTTTGATAAAAGTGTAAATATATTTAGCTTTTATAGTATTTTTGTAATAAAATTTTTTTGAGTAGTTACGTAAATGTTCAAAAAAAAAAATCTAACATGATATTATAGCCCAATGGCCTCACATCCCATGAAGATCCAAAAAAGATGGGAAGAGGAAAAGGTTGGGGTCTGACAATGATGAAAAATGACCTATGGCCCAAAGATCTTAAGCTAGAAGAGAAAGCAAGGCTCATTGAAAAGGGACTTAGGCATCATGTAGCTTTTGAGGTTCAAGATTACAAGCCTATGCAAAAATAAAGAAAAATACTTGAAACCTCTAAGACTTAAAAAGGACACAAGCTCTAGGTGAATTCAAGCCCATAGTTTGAAAGGCTTAGATAAAAAGAAATATGTTGGAGGCCCAAATACAAATGGGCCAATGATAACTGGATCAAAGACAAATGAGGGGAGTGTTGGAATGAAAGAGAAATTCATGGCCAATGACGAGAGAAAAACCATGACTGGAAAAAGAAATGAGGAGATGGAGGAAAATTAGATCCCACATCGAACAATTAAAAGATAAAGAGCAAAATATAATTAAGTTAATATCTCATCAAGCTAATATGGCTTAGACAATTTTAGTGGAGGTGAGTTGAAATTCAACGAAGCCCAAAGGAGAAAGTCCATCTACTAGCAACAAATTAATCAAAAGTCTGACACCCCCATACGAAGAAGACCAGACCCAACTATAGAAAATCTAATAAGTATTCTCTTCTTTTGAAATATGTTGCTAAATTTTAGATGACTTCACAACTTTGCATCATCAGAGAAATTTTTAATAGCTTCTAAATAGTTTTCAGCATTTCCCTATGATCATAACATGTGATTAAATTCTTTCTGAAAGAGCCATGGTGCTTGGAATATGAGATATTGGATTTTAGGATAATAGATGGCTATATTATGTTAGATGGTTATATCATGGCTTATCGTGAATGGGCAGTGATATAAAGCCACGTTGAGTTAGATTAAGAAAAAATAGTTATTGAATTTATCAGTCTAGACTTGGTTCCCTATGGCTTGGTCAAGTCTCTCCTAGGCTTCCTCGAGACCAAGTGAATTGTTATCTCTGAGACACAAGATCACCATGGTTGTGATTAGGCCATTGGGTGAAATATTTCATGGATCACCTTTGATGGATTTGTTCCCTTCTTTTTGGATTCAAAGGGAGTTTCATTAAGGTCCCTCACCACAATACATTATGGTTCCAATTGATTCCATTATGTTCTATGAAGCTCTTGCAAAAGAGTATTTCAAAGGCTTAGGACTAGACTTGTGTAGATGGCAGTGAAGAAGCCAAACATCTGAATTAATTTTGAGATAAAATCATGAACATATTGAGGATGGATCTCAACAATCTCCAAACTGATATCCTCATCCCACATGATCTAAATGCTATCGGAATATCCCCTAGCCTCAACATAAACGGAATTTCTAAAAGCAAGCTTTCTCAAAAATTCATCGGCTTGTTAAGCAGTTGAGTCAAATGCTACAATCATGGAAGAATAAGTCAAATTTTAAAATAATGATAAATAAGATTTTTTTAGACTTTATATTTAAAATTTATTTTATTACTATTGTTATTATTTTATGATTCGATTATAAAATTTTTAAGATGTAAATGTGATTGTGGTTGTTAAAATTTATACTATAAATGTGTAAGTATCATGAATAAAATGATTACAAGCTCTTTAAACTCTAAAATTCTTTTGTCTTCCTACATTTATTATATTGATATTTAGTGAAAAAATCTAGATGCCTTTAAACCGCTTGTATGTTGCTCTACTATAGAGAAAATATTTTTTAGGCTTATAAACTTGTTTGCAGTAAAGCCCGGCCAAAACCTTTGAAAGCTGCACACTGAAAATTCCACACAATAATTGAAAATTTGAAAATTCTATAACAAAGAATAAAAGAGAGAGTGCGTAAGACAAAGAATAAAAGAGAGAATGCGCAAGAATAAGAGAGAGAGAGAGGGAGATTTTAGGCTTATAAACTTGTTTGACAATTTTATGAAACATTTAATATTTGATAATGTATGAATATGTAAATTTATAATAATTACATAGAGGAATTATAATATTACTCGATGGAGTCATAAAGAAAATGGCACTTTCTTCATGATACCACGTGCCTTGCACATTGCCTCTAGAGTGTTAGCCTTGGGCATGCTAATTCCAGTCCCTTGAGACATATCAATTTCCTGATCACTTATCCTTTTCCATTCAAAGCACTGAACCATAGACTCCAAAGCCAACACTGCAAAATGGTTAGCTTGACCTATCCCAGGGCATGCCCTTCATCCAAGCCCGAAAGGGATTAGCTTGTAAGTCTCAGCACCCTGACCAATAGGACTCTGATCAAACCTTTCTGGTTTAAACTTAATAACATCATCCCATTATTGAGAAAGCAGATGGGAAAAACTGAATATTATTCTTTTGTATTGAGAATGATAGAATACAAGCAATATAACGTGAAGTATGCCAGCTAATAAGAAAATAAAGATAACTAACTTTGACTACTGTTGACTATACAATTAACTAACTACAAAACTTCTTGAATAACTAATAATCTCCCCCCCACCCCCACCTCAAGCTGGATTGTACAGATTATGTACACCCGATCTGTACACCCAACTTGAATATGGATGCTTTAAAGGAGCTGGAGGTTAGAGGTTTGGTAAAAAAAAATCAGCAAGTTGATGACACCACTTTGAACCTTTTCTCAAACAACATGGCAATCAATTTCAATATGCTTAGTGTGTTCATGGATGACATGATTTTGCGCAATGTGAAGGGCACTTTGATTAACATAGAATAAAAGTGCAGGTTGTGAGTGATTAATGCCAAGATCTGCCAATAAATAAATTAACCATTGCAATTCCAAAGTGGTTACCGCCATAGCTCTATATTTAGCTTCAGATGAAGACTTAGCTACTGTACTTTGCTTCTTTGATTTCCAAGAAATTAATGACGAACCAAGAAATAAGCAAAATCTAGTAGTTAATTTTCGAGTCAGTTGGCAAGTAGCCCAATCTGTGTTAGAAAGTTCTTGAAGCTGCAGAGTGGAATTGGCTGGATAAAATAATTCTTGACCAGGGGAAGACTTCAAGTATCGAAGGAATCTGTGGGTAGTGGAAACGTGAGCACTTGTAGGGAAATCTAAGAAATGAGAAAGTTGTTGAACTAGAAGGCTTATGTTTGGCCTGGTGTTTGTTAAATACAGCAGCTTACCAATGAGTCTTCAATATGAAGAAACATCTGAAATTACTTCCTTTTTGACATATAAATCTATGAGATTAGGAAGCATAGGAGTTGCACAAGGTTTGGAGCCAAGAAAACCAGTTTCTTCGAGCAACTCAAGTGTGTATTTCCTCTGGAAAATGTTAATACATTTCGGACTTCTTGCAACCTCAAATCCCAAAAAAGTATTTTAAAGCACCCAAATTCTTAATTTTGAATTTTGCATTAAGATACATCTTGATAGAATTGATGGCAGTGATAAAGTTGCTAACTAAGATAACATAATCAACATAGATTAGAAGAGATATAAAGTGATGAAAGGTCTACCGAGTAAAGAGAGAGGGGTCTAAAGATGCTTGAATAAAACCTCTAGAAAGCAAGGCAGTAGATAGTTTAGAATACCACTGCCTGCTGGCCTGCCTAAATCCATATAATGACTTATTTAGTTTGCAAACCTGGGTTGCAAGTGAGAGCTTTAAACCAGGGGGGCTTCATATAGACCTCTTCATGTAAATCCCCATGCAAAAATGCATTTTTTTTTTATGTCTAATTGTTCCAAATACTAGTTTTGAATAGCAGAGACAGCAAGCAAGGTTCTAATAGTTATCATTTTTTTCTACTCGTGAGAAGATTTCCAAGAAATCTACACCTTCTAGTTGTATAAAGCCTTTAGCAACAAACCTGCCTTTGTAGTGCTCAATAGAACCATATGAATTATATTTGATTCTACACACCTATTTGCAACCAATAGGTTGCTTTCCTGTTGCACTACAAGAACGTATCGAATTATCGAGATAATTTTACCAACAGAAAAAAATATGTTGAAAATACCGAGAGAAAAATTTAAAAAAATAATTTATAAAATACACTGATAATTTACTAACATAATACCGACAGAAAGATTTACCAACCGATATTTTATAGGTAATAATGGTGCTAGGTGATGGCGCAAACATTTATCGACAAAATTTACCTACATAATAGACAATATCGACGGTAATATTTAGAGTGAATTATTTAATAAATTTTTTATGATAAAAATTTCTAGCATAAAACAAATCTCTCGGTATTAGCGAGAGAATAAGTGCTTTGTTGATATTATTTTTTACCTTTTTGACTTTTTGTTAACCTAGAGAATCAATATTTTGTCAGTGTTTTTTGACAAAATAGTTGTTCCATCGGTACTATCGATAAAATTTATATTGTCGGGAAATTTACCAAGAGACAACGTTATATGTCGGTATTATTTTTTACCAAAAAGACTTTTTCTTTACCTAGAGAACAATTATTTTGTCGGTATTACCGACAGATTATTTCTATCGAAAAACTTGCTAAAGAGCATATTATCTATTGGTATTATTTTTTACCAAAAGACTTTTTCTTTACCTAGAGAATAATTATTCTATTGGTATTACCGACATGTAAAGTTATCTGTCGATAAAATGTTAAGGGAGAGGGAATAATCCTGCCTCACGGCTTGTATTTTTATAGACATCATTCTATCAGTAATATTGACACATTATACATTCTGTCAAAAAATTTACCAAGAGAACATGTTATCTATCAGTTTATTTTTTTCAAAAACACTTTTTCTTTACCTAGAGAATAATTATTCTATCAGTATTACCGACAGATAAAGTAATATGCCTGTAAAATGTAACGTGGGAGGGAATTTTCCCGCCTCATGGCTTCTAATTTTATCAACAGAGTGTGTATTTTGTCGGTATTACAGACAGATACCACGTTCTATCGATAATACTGACAGATTATGCCTTCTGTCGAAAAATTTACTGAGAGGTATTATATTTTATGAAAAAGACTATTTTTTGCCTAGAGAACAAGTATTCTGTCAGTAATACCGATAGATAGTGTAATCTGTCGATAAAATATTAAGTGGGCAGAAATATTCCTGCCTTACGGCTTCTATTTTTACCGACAGAGTGTGTATTATGTCGGTGTTATCGACACATACTTTTCTCGATCGGTAAATTTACCAAGATAATTTTTTATCTGTCGGCATTACCGATAGATACTTACTTCTCTCGGTAAATTTTCTTTCTCCCTCCCCACTTTTTTTTTTTTGTGATTTTTTTGCTTCTCTCTTTGCATGTTGCCTCCTCTGCTTGAAGAAGAAGAAGAAGAAGAAGGAGGAGGAGAAGAAGGAGAAGAAGGAGAAGGAGAAGAAAGACAAAGAGGTATGTATAATCTGAATATATATATACTTTGTTAATTGATTTTTTATTAATATTTTGTTGTTATTTTTATATTTTTGATATTTTGTTATGGATTTGTGAGTGTTGTAGTTTAGGTTGATTAATTTTGTTTTGCATGTGTATTGTTTTATTTTTAGGAATTTTTTTTAAAATTTTAGGTAATTTTTTTATTTTCTTAAATTTCAGATTAAAAATTAAAAAAAATAAATTTTTTATTGTAACACCCCTTACATTGTTCACACATTTAACTACATAGTAGATGTCACATGAACACATAACTAATTTATAAGGATAATATATATAATAAATTCCAAAACATATTCATATGATATAATTATTTTCCATACCTGTAATATATACATATATTTGTTTAATTTATAAAATTTGATATTATTAACTTACATTATAAACAATATTATAATTTTCCTATTACCGTCAAATTTATACAATTGTCGTACAAAATTATAAAGTATTGCTATGTGAACCATACAGACTATAATATTTATAATATTGCTCGTTGAACCTTTGTAATGCACCTGATCGGGAACGTATATTTCTCACTCTGCAGTATCAACTCTTCTGGTTTGATCTGCATGTCAAAAAATAATTCTAACATGCTAAGTAAGGCTTAGTAGTGCTTATGTATTTATAACATGCAAGAAATTGAAAGAAAAGAAACTATACATAGACAAATTTACAAACAATAGAAATTATCACTTTAGAACATCACTTAAGAAAATTGATAAATTCATTTAAATATAAAACATTGAACATGATTAGATTCGGAATTTGTTTAGTTTAACAATAACCACATAACACATTATTTTCAATATAGATAATCATTTTAAATTTGCCCATACACACTGAACTCAGATAATAGATTTGGATAACAGGTCACTGTTGGTAATTTAATGCTCAATTTCAAAGATATACTCGAAGGCCTAATAATGAAAAATATGTCCACTGTCACTGGAGACATAATGTGTCTATAAATGGTACGATGTGCCTACTGTCACTATGGATATCCACCCTCTGGCTAGCCATTCAATCCCAAGCTAGATCTAAAATTAGTATAATTAGGGCAATTCAATAGTTTGTAGTTAATACTGAATTGTGTATATCACTTCAATAGAACAACACTTTGCTCAACATTTAGTATTTGATAAGTGTATAATTGATGATATTTTTTTTCTTATTTTTTAGTATATTTATTGTCAAATTGAGTTTATTTGTTTGTTCAAGTGCTTGTTAGGGTTGATTTCAGGAATCTGTTACACTTTGAGGTCTTATGGTTATTTAGGCCGGAATCACGGATGAAAGACAAGGAAAAGAGCTATTTTAGGCAAATTCTTCAAGTGACACGCCCAACGACACAGACGTGTCAATGACTATGTCGTTCGCCCACCTTACAGAAGCTTCGACACGCCTAATGACATGGGTGTGTCACTTCTCGTGTCCTTAATCCTGCATTAAAGTAGCTATGACACGTCCGGTAGCTTGGCCGTGTCGTTGCCCATGTCATCAGCATTGAAAAACAGCATCGTTGACACTCCTAAAGTCATGGCTGTGTCACTGGGCGTGTCAGGCTAAATCTCTGGTTATGAATATGATCTAAATTATTTCTATTTAGATATTGATGAACCATAGCTTTATTGTATGGATTGAATAGCTTTATTAAATACTTTACTACTTCAACTAATAAAGTCTTTAACATTTGTTTTAATAAAAAAACTTTCACAATCAACACTCAAAATTAAGAAAAACATCAACAATTTCAATTCCTACATATATCACACAATAATTCATTTATCCAATATTTAAGAAATATCTTATTCTAAATGACTCAATCAATTAATTTAAACATTAAAACTCAAATAAAAATAAATATTTGCATATTAAAATACATAAGCACATACATTTGCTAAAAATCCCTCTTTCACTATGATCACTTGTTAATAATCTTGCTTTCTCTAGTTTTTGCTTCTAAAAATCTATACCTATATGTGATTTCCTCTTCATTTTTGGCTAAATAATTGAAAAGATGAAGAAATAAGAAGTTTTAGTGGTGATGGTGCTATTTGGCGTGGATGATGGGGAAAGAAGAGAAAAGAAAAGAAAATTCTAGATTATACACACATGCACATATATAATAAGTTTAATCTAGTGTGGACAATCTCATTTTAATTATGGTATACCATCTTTCTCAACATTTGATTCTAATTTAATTTTTAGTCACGTAAAATCATAAAAATAATTTCTTCAGTGAGTTTTAAAATTCACTATTCACTATTTTCTACTTATAGCATTTATCTAGGTCACATTTATTACTATTAGTTAAAAGTTTACTGTTTAAAAATTTAAACATTACATTTATTTTTTTGTTTAATCCAAAAATCATATATATATATATTTAGGGGATTTAAAATTTTAATAATACATTTAGCTTTCTTTATAGTGTTTATAATTTTTCTTAGGTAATAACGGTTTTTTAGTGTATTTCTAATGATTTTAGGTAATTTTTTTTATTTTCTTAAATTGCATATCAAAAAATAAAAAAAATGAATTTTTTAGTTTTTTTTGGTTAATCCAAAAATCATATATATATATATATATATATTAGGGAGATTTAAAATTTTAATAATAAATTTAGAATAATTTCTAGTATTTATAATTTCTTTAGGTTGTAAGGTTTTTTAGGGTATTTTCAATAATTTTAGGTATTTTTTTATTTTCTTAAATTTCAAATTAGAAAAGAAAAAAATGAATTTTTAATTTTTTTTGGTTAATCCAAAAATCATCAAATATATATATTTTAGGGAATTTTAAAATTTTAATAATAAATTTAGGATGATATTTAGTATTAGGTTTTATCAGGGTATTTTTTATTGTTTAAAAAATTTTAGGTTTAGGGTATTTATTTTTTAATTTCAGAATAAAAATATAAAAAAATTGTATATTTTTTATGTAATCCTACAATTATAAATTTTTTTAGTGAATTTTAATATTTTTATAATATATTTAGAATTTGTTTGGTATTTAGAATTGTTTTTAGGTTTGTTTGATTTTTAGATCTTTTTTTATGATTTAAAAAACTTAAAAAATTTTATTAATTTTTTTATATTTTAAAATAAAAAATTTTAAAAAAAATGAATTTTTTACCTTTTTTAAATAATCCAAAAATTATCTATATATTTTAGGAGATTTAAAAATTTTCACAAACATATTTAGAATGATATTTGGTATTTGGAATTTATTTTTGGTTGTTGGATTAGTTTAGGGTTTTTTTATTGGATAAAAAAAATTTTTTTTTAGGGTATATATTTTTTAATTGTAGAATAAAAAATATTAGGAAAACTAATTTTGTTCATTTTTTAAAATAATCTGAGATTATTTTAGGGTTTTTTATTGGGTAAAAAATTTTAATTTTAGGGTATATATTTTTTTAGGATTCTAAACAAAAAAAAAACTATTAGGAAAAATAATTTAGTTTATATTTTTGTATTTTTATTTGAAATTATATATATATATATTAAGGAATTTTAAAATGTTCATAACTTATTTAGAAATTGTTTTTTATTTTGAATTTTTTTAGGTTGTTAGATTTTATGTAAAATTAATTTATTTTTTATTATATTATTTTAAAAAATCAATTAGGTAATATTAATTTATTTTTATAAATTTCAGGATTTTAATCGTTAGAATAAAATAATTTTAACTATTTTTTAATTATACAAAATATATTTATTTAGTTTATGGTTTTTAAGAATTTTCTGTTTAGTGTAAAAAAATACAATTTAGGGTTTATTATGAGATTTTATGAAAATTTAGTTAATTTGTTTTACAATTTTTTGTTATTTTATTAATTTAAATCTAGTAAGTGTTTAATTTTTTTTTTTGCATTTGTTAATTAATTTATGGATTTTTAGTTAATTAGTATTAAGAATTAACTAATTGAAATGGTTATTTCATTATTTTATAGGATTTAGTGTTTAAAAATATATATTTTTTTATTTTAATGATTGTTAGGTTTATATTTAAATTTAAATTTTTAAATTTTTTAAAAATTTTAGGGTTTATTTTTAAAACATAAAATTTAGAATTTTGCAATTTTATGAATTAATTATTATGAAAAATTATGTGTTTAGAAGATATTTTATTAATTTGTAATACATTACCATATTTAATGATTAACCGTGAACATTCTACAAATTTTAAAGTGTGAAATTTTCATGAATTTTAGGTTAATATTTTCATTATATTATTTGAGTTATTAAAGATATATGTTTATATTTTTTTATACATATATTTTAGTTCGTTGTTAAAATTTTTATGAGTATATGTATTTTTAAAACTTCAGTAAAAATTAAGATCGATATAATTTAAAATTGACAATTAATAGAGATATAATGAAATTTCTATTTTCTTATCGAATTGAAAAAATATTTACTTACAAAAATAATAGTATATAATAGAAAATAATTATTTGATTTCACTTTTTATTTTCTAATATTGAAAATAAAAATAAAATACATTTTTTAAAAGAATTTATAATATATATCAATTCAAAAGTTAAAAAAAATAATAGTTTTAAAAATTACAATAAAAAATAAACTATGTGAAAAATAAATTAACTATTTAATTTTGTACTAAATATAAATCAAATTTGATAATAAGCTCATATATGTATATTGAATTAATAAATCTAAAAAGTTAAATATTAATTTTAAAAAATTATTCATTAATCGAATATGTAAATGTATTAAAATAATTTTAATTTATATTAGAGTAAATAAAAAAAATTAAGTACTCTGAAAGTTAATGATAAATTATAATATTTTTTTATGGAATTCAAAGAGCAAATAATTAGAAGTATAAATTTCAATTGATGATAAATAATAAATAATAATTTAAAATAATCAAAGAGAATATATTTTTTATTATAAAATTTCATAATATGTAATAAAGGATAGTTAAAAAAAATATTCAAATAGCATATATTTAGGCCTATAAAATTTTATAACATTTAATAAATAATAGTTAAAAATATATGAAGACCATATATTTATACCTATAAAATTTCGTGCACTGTAATACATAATAGGTAAAATATCCAAAGAACCATATATATAGGCATATAAAATTTCATAATATGAAATAAATAATAATTAAAAACATACAAATATTGTATATTTAGGCCTACAAAATTTTATAATATGTAATAAATATTTATTAAAAATTTTAAATAGTAAATATTTAGGAGTATGAAATCTCATATTATATAATATTGGGATGATTATTAAGAAGACATAATATGTAGGTTTTGTCATGAGCCTAGATTCAAACAGAGTAATGTTACAGGCAGATAAAAGTTCGTTCCTTTTAAAAGAATGTGTTATTTTTCACTAAAACCTAGACTTCAAAGATTATATGCTTTACATGTTGTAGCAGAACATATGAGATGACATTACGAGCATGAGCAAGAAGATGGAGCCATGTGTCATCTTTTGAATTCTGAGGCATGGAAGTATTTTAACCTATTACATCCTGATTTTGCAGCTGAGTGTCGTAATATTAGGTTGAGTCTGTGTATAGATGATTTTTAACTTTTTAGGTCATCAAGACAACGATACTCTTGCTGACTTGTAATATTCACTTTCTATAATTTGCCACTATGGACATGCATGAAAGAGCAATATTTATTCTTGTATGTACTTGTACCTAGTCCAAATAACCCAGAATATTAAATTGATGTATTTCTTTAGCCGTTGATGTTAGAGTTGAAATAATTATGGAATGATGGAGTCATGACTCAGGATTGTTTGAAAAAATAGAATTTATGTTTGAGAGCAACACTTATATGGACTATAAGTGATTTTTCTGCATATACGATGTTATCTGGATTGAGTACTATGGAAAAATTAGCATGCCCTTACTGCATGACTGATTCTGACGTATTTACTCTTCCGAATGAAAAAAAATAAGTTGGTTTGATAATTACATGAGATTTTTGAAAGCAGATCATCCATTCAGAAGAAATAAAAAATATTTCAGAAAAAACACTGTAGTCAGAAGAGATGCTCCTCTCGTATTGAATGTGGATGATTTATTATTTCATATTGAGCAACTGGGGCTTCAAAAGATAACTGAAGATAATGAAAATTACAGTAGCAATGTATGTCAGAATTGTGGATAGAAAAAAAAGTATCTTTTGGGATTTACCTTATTGGAGTTAAAATCTTAAAAGACATAATCTAGATGCCATGCACATTGAAAAGAATATTTTTGAGAATGTGTTTAATATAGTCATGGATATTTCAGGTCAAACAAAAGATAATGCCAAGTTAAGAGAAGACTTAAAGATATTTTATAGAAGGCCAAAGTTGGAATAAGATGAAATGACCGAGAGGTATCTTAAAGCTAATTACACATTGGACCATAATAAAAAATAATTAATATGTTAATGGGTAAAAAATTTAAAGTTTCTAGATGGATATGTCTCAAATTTGTCTTGGTGTGTTGATATGAAAAAATATAAATTGTTCAAGATGAAGAGTTATGATTGTCATGCATTTATGTAGAGACTATTATTCATTGCATTTAGGAAGTTATTGCCAAAAAAAGTTTGGAAAGCTTTGATGGAGTTAAGCTTATTTTTTTAAAAAACTTACTGCAACATCTCTAAAAGTTTTCTAAGTAGAGCGTTTAGAAGAAGAAATCCCAATTATTCTTTGTAAACTGGAGCAAATATTTCCTTCTAGTCTTTTTAATTCAATGGAATATTTACCAGTTCATTTGCCATATGAAGCCAAAATTGCAAGCCTAGTACAATATCATTGGATGTTATCTTTTGAAAGATATTTGTGACACCTAAAGAAAAATGTTAAGAATAAAGCGAAAAAAGAAGCATCAATTTGTAATGCCTCTATAGTTGAAGAGGCATCAACTTTCTGTTACTATTATTTTGATCCTCATGATAATAAAATTGCGTGAAGTTCCTCGGAATGATGATAGAGGGGTACAAGACTAATCTGAATGTCTTATGTCTATTTTCAAACATCTAAGTCAACCATATGACAAAATAACCAAACAAAGATTGGAACAAAGAGAGTATTTTGTAGTTCATACTTACATATTGTTGAATTGTGATGAAGTTACACTTTATCTCAAGTAAGTTAACAAAGTTAGAGTAAAAAGATTAAATTTACAGATAATTTCTAATCTTTAAATTTTGAATGATAATGATTTTTTAATATCTATTTTAGCATATTCATTAAACACTTATGACATTTGGATGAAAATAGAACGAATTCACAAGTAGATATTGAGGTTGAGAGTAATTTTCCCTTATGGTTTCGAAAATATGCAAGCACTAATTCGTTTCTAGTAACATTTTCTAAATTTTTGTCATTTCATAATTTTTTGTAATTTGAATTGTGCATATTTTTGTTTATTGACTTAGGCAACTGAGAATGGGTATATGATTCCTAACAATTGCTTGAAGGATCTAGCTAAGGTCCATTATCAATTGTTAGATATTATAATGTATATTTTGTTAATGGTTATAAATTTCACATCAAATCTCACTGTACTTTGAGAGAAACTACAAATAGTGATATTTGTATAAAGGGGTCAAACTATAGTGAAAACTCATTTGATTTCTATAGTCGATTAGTATATATTGTAGAGGTCGAATATCCGACATTACCAAATAAAAGAGCGGTATTATTTAAATGTGACTAGTATGACCTCATAAATGGAATAATATTACATCCATTATATAATTTAGTGGATGTAAATAGAAGAACATATGCTAAATATGAACTGTTCATTCTCACCAGTCAAACTGTCTAAGTGTACAATGTTTCTTACCCTAGCACAAGGCAAGATGCTTCTGATTGGTTGGCAGTTTGCAAAATAAATGCTAAATCATGAATTGATCTACCTAAAGAATTTGCCAATAATCAGGAGTCTAATAATGCATTTTAAGAAGATATTTCTAAAAACATGCGGGCTGTTGATAGGACAAATGATGTTGATCCAAACCCATTAAATGATTCAACTGGATAAATCATGAATTTTGGTGTTATGGATGTAGAATCTGAATTGGATGTATCATTACTTGAATTTGAATCTGAATCGTCCCAATAAGATGAAAGCAATGAGTAAAAGTTATAATTATGTATAATTAGATTATAAATATTATTGAATATATTTTTATATTTATTGTTACATGCAATGTGTTTATGATTAAAGTTATTTTTTTAGATATGTATTATGGATTTGGAAGACGATTGGATCGAGTGGGATCTAGTAGTCGATCCAATGGAGGCCGAGTATCCGGTGGAATAGGTTAGCCGCGTCTACAGCTACACGATGTCCTAGATGATGTCCCACTTATGGATCCTTCTATTGACGCGTCTTCAGATGATATGTCCACAGAGGTTCTTGCCGCTTCCCACCCAACCCCTACAGAGGATCCTGGTTTTTCTTCTCAGATGGCCCCTACAGATAACCTCATAGGTGATGCCAGTACTGCAGTATCAGCTGTAGGTCCTCATGGCAGGATGCAGTGTTTGACTATTCGTGAGTCAGAGTAAGTATTTTAATATTTTGTATTACTTGGATTAAATTATAAAAATTTAATCGGTTGATATTTTTTTAATTAAGTACTTTTTGTTCATTTTGTAATTACATGACGAATCCGCTTGGATCTTTCACGAGATGCATCTGGAAGATCATAACACAGAAGATGGACTCTGCAGGAGTTATTTGGAAGGTCGTCTCTTCTGATATGAAGAACTTTTTGTTTGAGGAGTTTAAGGTAAAAAATTTATCTAAATTTTGATATTTAATATATATTTAAAAGTTAAAATTTTATAATTATCAGATAATAAATTTTGTTTTGCAGAAATATTTTTATTGGGACTAGACTATTGATAGTTTAGTTTGGATTGCCTTCATGAAGAAGGTTGTTATTCACTACAGCGATATACTGAGTGGGGTGAAGGATGTAGGGAAGCAAGCTTCATTTATTGATAATCAGATATGGGCCAATCTGCATGCTCGATGCAGCTCTCTAGAGGGGCAGACACATTTGTCATTGCCTCTCGGGACAGGATGTCTAGTATTGTGGATGGTGCATGTCCATCCACTCATACGGGATGTAGCAGAACTCATTATGATCATGCTCATTCACTCGTAAGTATAATTATATATTTTTAATAAATTTTAATTTTTATTTATTAGTTTTATCAGACTAATATTTTTTTAATTAAATAGGAGTCTGCCTTGGGTCAGCCATCGAGCAACTACGAGATGTTTGTGCATACACACACTAGGAGTCACGACGGGTGTTCATTTGTGGATCGTCAGTCCCATGATGTCAATGTAAGTAATTTTTTAATTTTTTAATTTTTAAAGTTTAAATTGAAAACATGTAATTTTTAATTTTATTATATTTTATAAGATCATTTCATTGCATCTCGGGAGGAGGCTTCTCAGTCTAACACAGCTGCTATGATGATAGCTTACTTAGAGTTGCTGTGGGTGAAGAGAAGAAGAAGAAGCTGTATGAACTTGGCTCGTAGTATGTCAGCACAACTTCTTCTTCTTCATCTCCTAGTTCATATGCTTTACAGGAGGAGAACGAGCAATTGAAGGAGCAATTAACGGAGTGTGATCAGACTGTTCAACAGCAGATTCATGAGATGGTGCAATTGCAGGTGCAGGAGCAGGTTCAGATACGGAAGCAAATCGAGATACAGAGATTGGTCCAGTAGCAACTTAATGAGTTTGTGGCTAATTTTATGCAAGGAACCTTCAATCCATCACAACAGTTACCTTCAAGTAGTTCTCCTCATTCACCTCCACCGCCTCCTGCTTCTAGTTGATTTCAATTTTTTTTTATGTATTTTATATTTTAATTTTAAAATTTATACATTTTTTTTAGTTTTATGTACATTTATTTGATTTATATATTTTTATTACATTTTATTTAAATATAAATTTTACTTTTATATTATTTATTCTTTTTAATATTTAATTCATTCATAAAATTTATATAATGTAAACATATTAATATAAAAATATATTTTAAAATTTAAACGAATAAAATTTTTATAAAAAAATAAAAATTCAAAAGAATATATTTCAAATTAAAAAATGATTTTCTGAAAAAATTTACGGACAAAAATTTATGTCGATAATACTGAAGAAAAATAATTATCTTGGTAATCATTATTTCAAATTTAAAAATTTTCTAACGAATTTTACCGACATATATTTCTGTCAAATACCGACGAATTGTTATTTCGTCAGCAATATCCTTCATGAAGTAACCTGACGACCAACGTATTTTTTGTCTAAATTACCAATATGATATTTTTTCATCGGTATTACTAACATAAATAATTTTCTGTCTGTAAATATTGCTGACAAATTTCTGTTAGTGAATACTGATAAAAATTATCTCTCGAAAGTTTACCGACAGATGCTTTTGTTGTTGGTATTTTCATTACCGGCAAAGAATATATGTTGAACCCGATTAATTACTACTATAAAGTGATACTCGCAAATATACAAGGTTATTGTAGCAACAGTCATCGTCCCAAAGTCATCTCACAAGGAAGAAATTATTTTGCAATAGTTTTATTAAAATAAAATATTAAAGTTGAGTGTATGTTGTTGAAATGACGAAAAGAAATTAAAATTTAAAAGTAAACAAGTGATGGTTGTGCAAGATTAATTCAATTCGGTATTTTTATTACCGGCAAAGAATATGTGTTACATCCAATTAATTACTACTACAAAATAATACTTGCAAGTATACGAGGTTATTGTAGCAACGGTCATCGCCCCAAGGTCGTCACACAAGGAATAAATTATTTTACAATAGTTTGATTAAAATAAAATATTAAAGTTGAGTGTATTTGTTGAAATGGCAAAAAGAAATTAAAATTTAAAAGTAAACAAGTGATAGTTGTGCAAGATTAATTCAATTCTTGGAATGATACCTAGGATTGTAGGTTAATTTAATCAAAACTTGATTCTCAAATTATTCATTAATATAATCTTGTAATTTAATTTTTTCATTAAGTTTAATTAGCAATTACTAATTAATTAGTTTTCACATTCATAAATTAACAACAACCAATTATTTTAAATTTGCAAATTCATAGAACCCTAGAACTTATATTTCTAATTCATTCTTAGGGTAGTTGATTGTATAGTTCTTATATCAAATTTCACCTCTCGGTCCATCATTCAATATTAAGAGATCAATAGGTGGCTAATTTATCAACCTAACATTCAATCCAATCCAATCAACTAATAACAAGGTATATTAATAGAATTATCAAATCAAATCATTCAATCAAATCTACTACAACCCTAGGCATGGGTAATTTAACTCATCATCATTTCAAAATTAACATTCATCTCAATATAAATCAAATCAAAATTATCCATTGAAATATTAATGTTCATAATAAAACAATAATAATCTGGAAATGAATTAAATGAGAGAATATGAAAAACTCCTTGAAGATGCCAAGAGTTGAACTTCTTATTCTTCCTCCTAGCTTCAACTTGAATGTGATGAAGAAAAACTCCCAAGCCCTCTTCAAACCATTCAATCAAATGCTTATGCTTGAAAGATAAAATGAAAACTCTCTCAAGCCTCCAACTCTTCAATCAAGGACCTCTTCAAACTCTAAACCTTTCAAGAGTTTGTTATCCCAATGTTATCCCAAAAATGTTCAAGTCTTGTCTACGGAAGAAATTTAAGATGAAATGGAAGATGAAGATGAAGGTAATAAAAATGGTGTCTTCTCCAAAAACAAGAACTCCCCCTAAGAATTAGATGATAGGAAAATAGAAAAATGGAGAATGTATCCCAAATAGCATCCCACATGTGTGTATGTCTCCACTTCCCTCCAATTAGTTTTAAATTCTTCAAAACAAAAAAAAAATGTTTCCAACTCAACTAACTCATCTTTGTCCCCTTCTTTTTCATTGTTTAATATTTCATCCCATAAAACTATCCATCTTTTACTCCTTTTTATCATTTCTTTCTTTAAAAAATAATACATGTTGTCTCCCACTTGTCATGCCCATAATTCAAAGAATTTATTTAGGACACGGCCAAGCCATTAGTGATTTTTAGCCGTCACTCAAGTTTTCATTAGACACGGCCAAGGCATTAGGCCGTGCCCATGGTTGCCTCTCAATGTCTTCTTCTTTTTCCAGGTGTGACATGGCCAAGTCTCTAGCCGTGTCATGTGTTTACTTCTATCTTTCTGCTTATGGTCCCTTTTCATATTGTTCTTCAGGTTGGATACGGCCAAGTCTCTGGCCGTGTCATGTGTCACGGCTAGTGGCTTGGCCGTATCTCTTGAATGTGTCAGCCTCTGCTCTAGGGACACGGCCAAGCTAACTTGCCCTGGCCGTGTTCTGCTTGTTCCTTGCCCTTGATGAGAGACATGGCCAAGCCAGCAAGTGTCTTGGTAGTGTCTCATATTTTTCCACAAATTTTGATCTATCACTCCATTATTTTGCACTTTAACCTAAATCAAACACTTCAAGCAATCTTTAACAGCAAATTAAAGGAAAAATTATCTAAAAGCCAATAATATTACCCTAAAAATATATACATAAATGATTGAAATAGTATGCCTACAAAATTATTTTGTCGGTAATCAGTCAGTAAACTTGATTATCGACAAAATAATAAGGATTACAAATAGAATTTTTCATCGAGAATCCGCTATATTCTTGTAGTATTGGCAATTTTGTGAGTGACCAGGTGTTGTTACTTTAAAGAGCCTGTAATTCAGTTTGCATCCTACCATTGCTTAGTTTTCATAGCTTCTATATATGTCTTAGGTTCTAATGTGATGGATAGTGTGATGGAGAAATGTTTTTGTTGGTGAAAGGTTAGCATAAGAAAGTACAGTAGAAAGAGAATATGGTGTACCTAGTATCTTTGAAACATCTGAAGAAACTGAATTAGCTTGAGAAATAGCGGATGTGATTGTGGAAGGAAGATGATAAAGATAATTTTGAAGATAAGAAGGATTTGTGGTCTAGTGGATCTTCATGGTTGATTTGTTTGTAAGTTGGATGATGGATGTGAACATTATGATCTAATTGTGAAGATTCTGAACGAATGGGAGTGGAAGTTTGAGAATGAGAAGAAGGATTTTGAATATCAAGGTAGTTATGCGGAACAGCTCATACAAAAGAAGTATCAGAACTGGAATTATTTTGAAAAGGGAACATATTTTCATGGAAAATAACATTTCTGCTGATTAAGAGTTTTCGAGACTGCAAATCAAAGAACTTATTCCCTTTAGTCCTATGTTTGAAGCCCAAGAAAACACACTTCTGGTTTGGTAAATAACATTTCTGCTGATTAAGAATATGAAAATTTTCCTATGATGATATATCAACATAGGGAACATATTTTCATGGAAAATAACATTTCTGCTGATTAAGAATTCTGTTCTATGATTTTCAAGAGTAGGAGCAAATTCCAAACATCCAAACACTTTGAGAGTAGAAAGATCTGGTTTGGTATTATGTAACATTTCAAAAGGAGTTTTGTTTTGAAGAACAGAAGTTGGTGACCTGTTAATCAAATGAACAGCATGAGATACACAAAAATCCCAAAAGGATATTGGAAGATTATTTTGGAACTTCAAAAGCTCTAGCTACATTTAGAATATGCTGATATTTTCTCTTAACCATACTGTTTTGTTGAGGAGTTTTAACACATGAAGTTTGATGCTGTATGCCATGAGAATTATAAAATGCTAGCATATTGAATTCTTGACCATTATTTGATCTAATACACTTTATTTTGACCTGAAATTGGGTCAAAACATGAGCACAAAAGTTTTGCAGCAAGGATCGAGCTTTAGTTTTTTTATTTCATTAGACAAATCCAAGTGAATCTTGAAAAGTCACCAACTATGGTAAGAAAATAGCAATTTCCAGAGAAAGATGGGCTTGTTGGACCCCAAATATCAACATGAACAAAATCAAAAATAGCAGAAGAGATTGAAGAGCTGATAGGAAAAGGAAGTTTTCTTTGTTTAGCAAATGTACAAAATCTCACATACATGATTATTGATTACAAAAATGCTGGGGTTAAGCTTCTGAAAATGTGTTATTCTAGAATTGGATGGATGTCCTAAACGAAAATGCCAAAGATCAAAGTTTTGTGAACAACAAGAATTTACAGAAGATTGAGAAATAACAGGTTGAACAAGTTGATATAAGCCATCCACTTGTTTAGCTATTCCAATCTTCTTCAAATGTTGCTGGTCCCGGATAACACAGGTATCAATATGAAAAATGAGTGAACAATGTGAATGAGATGTTAATTTGCTGACTGAAATTAAATTGTATGAGAATTGAAGAACATAGAGAACATTTGGTAAAACAAAATCAGGTGTGAATGTCATTATACCAATGTGTGACACTTGAATATGCTGGTCATTTGGAAGCTGAACATAATAATTGGCTATAGGTTTAAAGTATGTGAACAGTGTTAAAGTGCATATACTATATGATCTGTAGCACTAGTATCTAAAATCCAAGTATGGTTGCTCGGTTGAAAATTTAAGGAAAAAGACATACCAGAAGCTATGACTTGTTTAGCTGTGGCAAGAATGTTAGAGTGAGCAGTAGCAACATTAACACCAGGTGCTGCTTGAGTATCCTGAATAAGAGATAATAGCCACTGACATTGATCTTTTGTAAACTAAAATGCATCACTAAAAACAGGATTTGAATGAGAAGAAGATGAGATCATTGGCTGAGAATTCAGATTGTTCTCATGATTAGACAAATGCTCTTGATCTGAAACAAACTCATAACCTCCAACTTGATTAGCGATGGCATTAATACCTCTGCCTCTTCCTTTGAAACCTAGTGGATAGCCTTGCTTTTTATAGCATCTGTCCACAGTATGTCCATTACAATTTCCAAGTGTACAGAACAAATTTCTTCTATTACCATTGAAATTGCTGGAATTAAGAGAATGAATAGGATTTCTTTTGTAATTATCACCATGATTAACATATAATGTGTTCACAGCATTTACAGGAGCTTTAGTAGCCATCAAGTTATAAGGAAAAGTAAATGAATCTTGGTTGATCAAAGGTTTCACACTCATCAACTATCTTTCATGCTGTATCACCATATAAAACACTTTGTTAATTGAAGGAAGTGGTTCAATTAACATAATTTGAGATCTAACTGTGGAAAAATTATCATTAAGCCCCTTTAAGAATCTTATGACATAATCAGTATTCTGATAAGATTTGATTTTATCAACAAGTCCACAGATAAAAGCTAGATTGCAGGAACAATTAGAAATTGATCTCAAATTTGATAATTCATCCCAAAATATTTTGGGTTGAGTATAGTAATCATTTACCGTGAGATCACCTTGTTGAGGAGAATAGATCTCTTGCTGAAGATCTGAAAGGTGAAAATGATCTCCTTGGGAAAATCTATCCCTAAGATCCTTCCAGACATCTTGAGCAGTGTCCAGCCAAATAATTGATTAAGGAGATATAGAACGGATCAGCCATGATAAGACCATAGTGTTGCATCTCTGCCAAGCTAAAAAACTTGGATCATTATTGGCAGGTGCAGTGATAGTGCCATCAACAAATTGAAGCTTGTTCTTGGATAATAAAGCCATTTTCATAGCTCTAAACCAAGAATAATAGTTAGCTGCATCAAGGAG
This sequence comes from Garcia nutans, assembly GCA_947685225.1. Taxonomy (NCBI): domain Eukaryota; kingdom Viridiplantae; phylum Streptophyta; class Magnoliopsida; order Malpighiales; family Euphorbiaceae; genus Garcia; species Garcia nutans. Next base: position 29,380,806 of record CANTUV010000044.1, read on the forward strand.
TGGAAAAACAAAAATAAGAGAAGGATTTTCATTTAGATGAATGCAGGAAACACTAGAAGGAGAATCTTCTAGTCTAGCTGTATTGCTTGCATTAGTTGTATTGATTGTATTTTCTGCTATTTCTATGAATACTGTTTATTTGCAGAGAAAATGAAAGAAAATTGAAGAAAAATTATTGAAACTTCCAGAGAGAATGCTCTGATATCATATTAAGAAATCAAATGGGAAAAATTGAATATTGTTCTTCTGTATTGAGAATGAAAGAATACAAGCTATATAAACGCGAGGTATGCCAGCTAATAAGAAAACAAACATAACTAGCTTTGACTACTGTAACTAACTACAAAACTTCTTGAATAATCTAATACCCATAACTCATGATCTCTTTGCATTGCCTAAGCGTGAATAAGTAGAATTGTACTGGTTCTATATGGTATCCTCCAGCACTGCACTCTTGAGATGAAAAATATGGAAAAAGCAATGGACCTGGTGGATATAATCTAAAGGTCTCTATTATGATATTTTGAAGATATGGTAACTTGGAAATATTTGATTTATCCATCAAGCTTTCTTCACCAATCTGTTTATCCGCCTCTTTTTTTGCTTTCTCCAAAATCTTTTGGGGTTATTAAGCAGATTACTCATTGCCCATTCTAATGTAACTGCTGATGTTTCACTTCCAGCCATTATAATATCTTATGTACATTTGACAACAATATTAATATATATTAGCTGCCAATTAACAGTTAATTTTCTTTTTGAACTTTTTTTTATAAGCAAAGATAAATTTATTGGTAGAAAGGATGCAATTAATAGTTACTTTTAATACCTTTCCCAAAATAAATATAGCACCATAGTAAAGATATACTTTGGATAATTAAGAGTTTTATATATATAAAAAAAAGATAAAAGGATGTTACCACTTGATTTATCTATAGGCTAGTTTGAATTTGATACAGACTATTAATATATAATTTTTCACTAATTAAATCCCATAATTCGGTGTATGGACAAATTTAATTACAACTTACGAATTATTTATTTAGTCAAATTATTAATAAACTATTATTCCCAAAATTAGAGTATTTGCCAAAAAAAAAAAAGAAGGAAAAAAAAATTCTACCTTCTAGTTTGACTCAATATTTCAAACTCTAATCAGTAAATAAGACTAAAAATTAATTAATTAATCAATTTAGCTATAACTTTGAGTTCAATTGATCCTATTTTTATCAATTCAGCTATTAATATTGTAATCAAATATATATAAAAAAAAATTCACAATGAATTGTGGGAAATTTAATTATATATCTATATATCATATAAGAAATCATTGTTACTTGTATGGCACTGGAGAGAAATTTGGAAAAAAAAAACAATAATATTGAATCACATATCTATGAGAATAACGACTATGAATGAAGGCAGGTTGCTGAAATTTATATCAATGAAGATAAAAAAAAAAATCCTCGGCATTTCAAAAAGGTTTTTTGAATGACGGGGAATTCTTTTCTTTCTTTCTTTTTTCTTTTTTTTTTTTTGTCTTTACTGATAATAAATTTCAGTAACGTGTGCCTTTATTCAATTCTGAGGGCGCTAATTTATTTTTATATTTATAATTTTTTAAATATATGAAAAAATTATACAAAAAATATGAAAAAATTTATTTTCCCCTCAAAAAAATATATACAAAAATTAAATTTATAGTCCTCCAAGCAGTATTGATTGAGTATTAATTCAATTGCTTTCCCTCAACACTACTCAAATGCCACCTTTTAATTATTCCTTCTTTGCATAAAAAGTTGATATTATTGGGTGTGTTAAATATATTAAGAAATAGTTCACGGTACATTTATCTTATCATCTAATTGGTACATTTTATTTAAATTTATGAAAAATAGATCCATATTAATTAGAGTGAGATTTCACTACAATAATTATTATTTAGAGTTACGAATGTTTACTAAAAAAATTTTGATAGTAACTAATGTATAATATTAGCAATAAAATATATTATTTATAGCTAATTATAATTTTATTAGCTATAAAAAATAATATCTAGAAACAAATTCTCAAATTTTATTTAAATTTTTTTTATCGTAGCCATAATTAGTTTTTAGCCATAATATTTTTTTATCTAGGAGTAAATCAAATATTTTAACTATAAATATGAAATTTTTATAGAAATTATTTTTATTATTAGCCATAAAAAATTAACTTATTGCTAAAAATATAGAATAATAGCTATAAAATTTTATTTTCATAGCTAATTGATGTTATTTGAATATTGTAAGAAAATTTTCATATCAAAAAAGGAAAGATTCAGTGAGAGATATATAAGTAGAAGAAACTCATTAATTTATTGTTTTAAGGTTTTATTTAAAATATATAGTCAAGTCAATAAGTGCATTCCTTCACAATACTCATAAAAAATCTTCCACATAAGTGAGCTCCCTGATATCAACAAATGATAATAAAGTCAATAATTTGACAAGAACAAGTGTCTCATTAATATTACAATAATTAATATTTATTATATAATTTGACTTTGGTAGCAAATTATTCATTTATTTTAGTACAATGAAATATTTTAATAGTAAATTATCTAATTTTTTTAACCCCTTTATAACTTAATACTTTGTTTGGATAGCTGACACTATAATTTATTAATATATTGTATGGTATAGTATTTTTCAGCAATATTTATTATATTTGAAAAAATGGTATAATATAGTATGATTAATTAAATTATTTTTATTTGGTTTGATGGTGTGGTATGATTGCATAAATAATAAAATAACTAGAATACCCTTAACTAAATTTGATATCAATTTTAATTAAAATTCATATAAAAAAATTTTAAATTTTTTTTATAGTCAAATAATAATTTTTTTATTTTTATTTTTATAGTCAATAATTAATTTTATTTTTTATTTTTATGGTCAATAATTAATTTTATTTTTTATATTATAAATTTAATTTTAATTTTAATTTTTATAATCAATAATTATTTTTATTTTTTATTTTTAAAGTCAATAATTATTTTTATGTTTAAATTAAAATTAAAATTAATTTTTTTTTATTCTTATAGATAATAATTAATTTCAACTTTTATTTTTATATCCAACAATTAATTACAATTAATTATACCTTCATAAAATTTTGGCCCTTCGTCGATTAATTATTTCCACACGCTTTCCTTTTAACAATTCTTCAATTTTCTCTCACTTTCTTCCTCTCTTTAACTTCGCATTCTATATAATCACCTGTTTTTCTCATTATCTCGACCATATCTAGACTATTTTGCTTAATTCTTGAAATTCTTGATAATGCTTATTAGAAATTATAATATCTTTGCTTCTATATGGAGTCATCTACTTGGGTTAACACTTCTCTTGATTTGAACATCAATCCTTTCCATGCAATTCCAGTCCCAGTAAGTAAAACCCAGATTCAGTCTTTCAAATTTTTTTTTTTTTCATTTTTTTTGGGTTTGAATTTGTTACATAATCAAGAATTCATTTATGGGTTTTGAATTAAATCATCTCAGTACTACCAAAATCACAAATCAACAATTAGCTGGAAAAGAAAAAAAAAATTACAAATAATAGTAGAAAAACAAAGAGCAAAGAAAATCAAATTCACCTTGTGCTTGCAAAGAAGAAGAAACTAGCATTTGTTGCAAAATTTTCAAAGAAGAAAAAAAAAAACGAGGGAACTGCAGATGGCGTGAAGAGAAGCTGCCGGAAGAGAAGATTTGTTAAAAGAAGGATTTGTTTGAAATACGATAAGATTTGAGAGGGTAATTTTGGAATAATAATTAAGCAAACCATCGTAATCCACCAAATCAGTGGTTTAAATTTCTTTACAAATATTATGGTTTTTAAATCATGAAGAAACCATGGAGGACGATACCATGATTGTGGAAATCTAAACAAACAACCTATATGCCAATATCATACTATAATTAACCATCCCCAACAGGGGGGCGAAGACAGAATTAAAAAAAAAGGAGGGGCAAATTTTCTTTTAAAAATTCTATTTTATCTCTAATTATTTTCTCTTTATTTTAGTTTTCACACTCATTGCATATTTCATACGATTATTATTTTGTAAATTTATCAATTTATTAATAGACCATTTCACTTACAAAAAATTAAATTAATCAAATAAAATATTAATAAATATATGTAATGAGATAATATATAAAGTATAAATAAAAAAATTAAATTATGAATATATATTTTTTAAAAAAATTAAAATAAAAATCATCACATAATATTAAAAATAAAAATAATAAAATCAAAAATCAAAAGTAAAGAGAAGAAATTAAAAAAAATGAAAAATTATTAAAAAATTTAATCTTGTATTATTTATTACTTTTCCTTCTTATTTATTGTATCATTACAATAAATCTCATATACAATAATGAAATTTTGTAGTAAATTTTTTTTTCTTTAGTTATATAATTTAGTTAAACTGGTTAGTTATATAATTAATTATTTATAGCAAATACATCATCTTATATTATTGTTGTTATAATATTTTAAATTTATAATAATAAATTTAAATTTAACCACAATATTTTTGCTATATTGAAATAATATAGCTATTTAATCTAATTAGTCCTAAGAATTTAAATTTTTTAATCCATTGATTCAATAGATGAATTCAAGTTAATTTGATTGAAAAATTTTACTGTCTAATTTTTTTTTGAAGAGTATCAATTTTTTAATTAATTTTTTACAAGAGAAACATATTTAATTGTATTGAAATAATTAATTGAGATTTATTTTCTTTGACTTATTTTTTATTTTAAAATATAGAAGCAAATTAAAATTTTGAGAGGGGGCAGATTAAAATTTTTTAAATTTTTATAAATATAAATATATATAATAATTATTTTTTTTCAAATTAGAAGGGGGCAGTTGCCCCCTTCTCTAATATGTAGCTTCCTCCTTGATCTCCAACCACCATCCAAACATAGGATAATGTGTAGCTAAAATAAAATAAAAAAGTTATAAAATCTATAAATTTCATAATTAAGTTGCAACTTAAAGATTTATGATAAAATTATTTAACTATGGTAATTTATTATTTTAACTACAATATTTTTTATAGCTACGCATGGTGAATCTTGCAGTGTTTACATAAGAAAAATACACGCGATTAAGTTATTACTAAAACAATTGTCATGCATGTTATTACCACTTCACAAATGAGATATTTTCCATATTTAGGAATTTCTTGACAAGGCCTAAACATGTTGGAATGAATTATTCATCATTTGTATTTTTTTTTTTGTAAGTGACTTATAAATTGAAAGAAAATAAATTTTGTAACAGTCTATACGTTAAATGGCCGATGAAGTAATGCATATCAATTGCAACCTCTAAATTGTATGATAATAGATGATTAATTAAAAAAAAAAAAACGTTTAGAAAGAGAGTCATCACTTTCCATGATTAGACCCTTGATAATTTCATCTGTATAATGATCTGGTTCTGATGCTGGCAAAGAGAGAAGATGGCTGATCATGGTTTTCTTATCATGATCAACTCTACGTTCATCAACAAGACCTTGTAATAGCCTATCTCTTTACTCTCTTCAAGAATCCCCCATAACCAATCCATTTAAAGATAGGCAAGAAATCTCCAAGATATGATGCTCCTAAAGATTCAAAAATCTCACTTATTGTTTCTGTAAATTGCTCCGCCTCAACTTTGTCCTTTCCGGTCACTTCCACACTATAATACCTTTTCCGGCCACCATTCGCATGATTACATTGATTGTTAGCTCCATGAATACTTGTTTATTCAACTGTACCTTAACAAAATCTTGGCCTATGTTAAACTTTTTCTTTTTATTTTATTTAGGAAACCGTACATTTTTTTTCCTTCTCTCACTAATTTGCAAAAGAGTAAACATCGAGCCAAAAAAATGGTCTGTTAAGTATTGGATTTCTTTATTCTTTCCTGTGAAGGCCTTAAAGTTGAAACTTTCTCAATTGTATGGTGGTGGCGCATGGAATTCCGTTAGTCAACAATTACATCTTCAACAACAGCAGCTACATTTTTTCTCGTTAAAGCTTTTAATTTGAAAGTATGCAACTTATAATTTTTTTTTATTTTGTTTTTTTTTCATTTTCAAATTTTTATTTTTATTTTCATAAAATACTTCAAAGGATGAGTCTTTCATTTTTTAGCTTTCTATTAATTTTAACAGATTATATCAATTATATATGTATGTGCATGTCATAGATTATTTTTGTTGAGTGTTGATATGTCGTCATTTTCTTTCTTTTAGTAAGTTTTTTTTTTTTTTTTTCAGATACATATTCAAAGGAAAATGCGTGTTAGTTTATCACTTATTGCCATCATGTAAGCAGCTGGTCCACTTTTGCCAAGTAATTGAAAAACAGCATTTCAATGAACAGGCACAAATAATTAATATTGAGATAATCAAAATCCTAACTTCATTGTGAATTATGAAACACAGGAAGCTACATCCTTTTTTATAGGAAAAAACCTAGACTCTAGGACTTTCACTGAGGCCACTTGTTACCAGTTGTCACACTAGCATGTCCTGATTCCTAAAACCTCAACTCAGCAAATGTAGGTAAATATCAGTATGCATTATATATATATATTTTAAATTAGGAATAATAATATATATGGATATATGTAAATATATATCGGTATATGTTCATATATGATATATAACTTTAATCTAAAAAAATAATATATATGAATATATATGGATATATCGGTATATAACTATTTTATTTATTTATTTATTTATGGATATATGTTACATATAATAATATATATATATATATACACAAAATAACAATATATGTTGGTATATGTTACATATAACTAGATATCTATAGGTATATGTAACAAAAAAATAACAATATATGTTAGATATTTGTGAGTATATATTAATATGTCAGTATATATCACATATATTTTAACTAAAAATAATGGTTTATGTTAATATATGTCAGTATATGCTACATATAACTTGCTATACATATGTGTTATATATATGTAGATATATATTGGTACATGTTAAATACACTTTAACTAGAGAATTACAATATATGTGAAATATGTGCCAGTATAATATGGGTAAATATAGATATATGTTGGTATATGACTATTTTATTTATTTATTTATATGCAGATATATATTATATATAGCTAGATATATCGAAAAAATAATATTATATGGAGGTATATGTTCTATATAACTAGGTATATCGAAAAGAAAAATAATATATGTGGGTATATATTACATATAACTAGATATATGATAGGTATATATTGCAAAAAAATAACAATAAATATTACATATATATGAGTATATATCTATATATATTACATATACTTTAACTAAAGAATGATGATATATATCGGTATATTCATATAATAACATACACATATACTTATTAAAATTTAAAAGAATAAGAGTATAAAAGAATATTTTAGTTATATATTAATATATGTTACATATAGTTATATGTCAGTATATATTACATATAATAATATATACTTATTAAATTTTTAAAAAATAAAAGTATAAAATTATTATATATTTAGTTATATATCAGTACATATTACATATAATAATATATACGTGTTAAAAATTTAAAAGGATAAGAATATAAAAATGATATATGTTTAGTCATATGTCGGTATATGTTACACATAACAATATATATTAAAAGTATAAATGTGATATATATTTAAATATATTTTTGTATATATTACTTATAATAACATATAACTAAATATATAATAGTTTTATACTCATATAAATAAAAATTTAATATAAATATTTTAATTTAATATTTTAAAATTTTTAATTTGATATTTATCTTAATAAATATATAGCATAAATAATACATACAGTGTAAAAAAAGCAAAAAAACATACTAAAAAAAATTAAACATCACAAAAAATAAATACGCATATAAAACAAATAAAAAAACTATAATTCACAAAAAAGGAATACGCTAAAAAAAGTACAAGATATACGTTGATATATATAATTATTTATCGATGTATGTTGTATGTAAGTAACTAATAATGTGCATTTTATAAATATAGGTCCCATATTTTTAAAATTATTAAATATATGTATGTATAAAAGTGTGAATTATATTATATATTAATAAAATATTTTTAAATAATTTTTTATAGTATTTTTTAAAATTATTTAAAAAATATAAATTTAATAGAAATATATAAAAGTGTTTGTAATTCAAAATTATTTAATATAAATTATTTTTAATCTAAATAATTAGTTTTTTTTAATTATATAAAATTTTTAATATATTAATAAATGAGGAATATATATGCATAAAGTAATAAAAAATATACCTTGTTTTTGTTAGTAAAAAATTTGCTTTTGGTTCACATCTTTAATGGAGATTGGCAGTAGGCACCGTATTTTCATAAATATAAAACTAAAGTTCCGTAAAAGTACAATTTTTTTAGGCGCCTTATCTAAAAAAATGTTAATTAGTTATACAAATAATCCTAAACTAACATTTGTTTTTTAGTTAGTTATATAAATAATCCTTTTTTTTTTGTAAAACTATTCATAAAAATATATATATTTTTAAATACAACACTGAACAATTTTATTTAGATTTTTAGAAAAAAATATAAATCTTCCAAAAATATATTTTTCTTCAGCTTTCTATGTAATTTATTTAGATATTATGTAAATATTGATTAAAAGAATTAATATATATTATATATAACATCCTTATATCATATAAACGTATAATACACATATTTTCAGTATGTAAGATACACATATATAATATAAAAATGTCCTGGTGGAATGGTTCTTATGACTTCGGCACTGTTTAGGCTCGGCGCCTTAGAGAACATGGGCTTAAGCCCAAAGAAAATAGAATCTCCACCCGGACGGACCGGAAAAAAGAAATGAGTGGATGATTTGGTTCCTAAGGAATCCCCAATCTCCTATTGAGTTCGAAAAGTTGGGTATGTGTGGGGAAAGTGAGAAATGACCTAGCACCCCCACAACGCCCGGTTCATTGGAACCGGCCTCATTTTCAAGTCTTAATATTATAAAATTCTTAAATATAATAATATTATCCATACTACATGCAACAATTAAAATAAAGCATCATTATATTAAAATCAAAATAATGTCTAAATAAAGCAAATAAATGGACACCCATCCGAGAATGGAAACATGTCCTTACATCGTCCATGTCTAAAACTAAATAGGACACCCACCGAAAGGTAGAAACGTATCTTTTACATTAGTCTAAAAACTTTAAAATAAAATAAATTACATGATTCTCACGACATGAGGTACTCAAAATATAAAAACATAACTCTTACAATGTTTTGAAATCAAAACAAATCAATAAAAGTAAACAACCATTCATCATAAATAAATCATTCATCAAAGACATCAAATATCAATCAAAATATATAATAAACATTCATCCAATTTAAATAAAACAGTAAGTATATAACTTTAGAGTTCATGTATCAATTAGGATTTCTTGAATTTTATGTTTAAAAATTAGGGTTTAAGTAAATAAGATTGAAGCTTATGAAAATAAAATAAAATCCTTAGATATTTTAAAGGAACAAGCTACTGTGATGATTTGGAAAATCATCACTAATTAAGATTTATAGTTTGAATAAATTAGGGTTTAGGTTTGTATTTTGAATAAAGCTGTTGTATTTTGAATAATCATAATAAAGGAAGTTAAATATAAAGACTTATAATACACAAATAAATATTGAAGTTTAAAAAGAAGCTGAAAACTGAAGAGGCTTCAAAGTTGGACAAGCTATTTGAGGAAGATGAAGGAATCCCTTACAAATTTAAAATGCATATTTTTGCTAAGTTTGACGGAATGGGAAATCCCTACCTACATGTTAAGCAGTACATCATTGCCATACAGCTGCTAGAGCCAGTAAGGCTCAAACCCTAAGGTATTTCATGCTTTCTTTAGATCTTTTTATGCAAAATTGGTTCAATATCTTAGAGAAAAACACTCAGAAAGATTGTGATTTACTGTATAAAGTTTTCATCCAGCAATATGGGCATAATGTTGAGCTAGAAGTGACTCTGATAAAGGTAAAAACTATCAGGGGAAAATAAAATGAGAATTTTGTTGAATATGTAAAAAGATGGAGGAACATGGCCGCTCTTCTTAAAAAGAGGCTGAATAAGTCTGATCAAATTAGAATGATAGTGACGGGTGTTCTGCCTAACCTCCATGAACAACTGCCTTATATCCTTATTAGAGATTTTAAAGACATTCTCTAAGCTTTCCTGCAAATAAAAGAATGGGAATGAGAAAGGAATCATTTTTTTTAAAGGAAGAATGCAAAGGAAAATTACCAATCTAGCAGTCAGAGTACAAAGAAAGCAGTGGAGGATAATGCAACTACTAGTCAAGTTAAGAGAAGATAATTTTTAGATCTAGGAAGACCTCTGTCCTAGGTTTTAAGTTACATAATAAAGGGATATTACAACCATTGGCCCCTCGACCTTTGCCAAATCCTCTACCGCCAAACTTTAACACTAAAACCTTCTGTCAATTCCATCAAATACAGGGGCATAAAATAGATGAGTATGTTTGGTTAAGGCACGAGATCTATGATTTAATTGATAGTGGTAAGGTACCTAAACCCAAAAAACCTAGCACAAAGCCTAGCACAAAGAACAATCATTTACCTAAGTTTGGCAGAGTACCTCCTTCAGCAACCTTCATGATAGGGGAGGATTGAGGGATAATTTTTTCTTATCATCTTTTTAAGAGGTAGATGTAGAAAGTACAAAGAAGGGGGAGGGTTTATTCAACAATTTTGAGCCAACTATGAGTAAGGAAGTATTGACCATTTATGTTGTGAATAAATTTTGGGATTTAATTGACAGTGATGATAAATTGGGGACTGAGAAAGATGAATGGACATGATTTGAACCTGAGGAAAAAGAAGTGCAGAATACCTACTCTAGCAAGTCTTATGGTATTTTACAAAGAAGTAAAGGCTGGCAAGGGGAAAGATATTAAGATGGAAGGAAGAGACGAAGAAGAAGATGCCGTCCTTAAGCAATTAAAAAGGACCTAAGCTAATATCAACATCTAGGACTTACTGGCTACATCCAAAAGGCATCGAGAGACCATGTCAAAGGCTATAGCTAGGATGCATATTTTCACTTCTGCAACACCAAAGAAGCTAGTTAACTTCATGGGAGCAAAGAAGGCAAAAGAAGCGAAGGAAGATGGAGGTAATCATAAGGAAAACAGAGTTGAAGTTAGAATTATATCTTTTTACAATGCTGACTTACCAGAAGAGAGGAGAGACCATATTCGTCCGCTTTTCATGAAAGCAGAGGTTAAAGAGAAAAAAATCCCCTTGTGTCATGGTTGATGATGCATCTGCTATAAATGTATGTCCATTCAAAATTTTACCAAAACTAGCCATGTCTACACGAGACCTAAGTCCAATTGAGTTAACGATTCAGGCTTATGATAACACCAAAAATACAGGCAAAAGGAACTTTCAAAGCCATAGTAAAGGTAGGTCCCATTAAATCTATGGTAGAGTTTATAGTTTTAGATATACTAGTTACCTTTGCATTACTGTTAGGATGCCCTTAGTTTCATCTTCTTAGTGGAGTTCCTTCAACACTGCATCAAAAAATTAAATTTCCAAATGGATAATGAAATGGTAGTAGTATAATTAAGGCTAAGGATAATGAGGTGGTTAATGCGCTTATGATAGAAAGGCCTCTCAATGATTTTCAAGTGGCTAGTATTTCTCAAGATGTAATTGGTTATAAAGTTTTAGCCATGATTAAGTAGATGAATTACCTATCGGGAACTGGTCCTGGGAAGGGAAAGACAAGTGTGATAGAGCTTCTAAATTTTAAAACTCAAGTACCTAGAAAGTGGCTAGGTTACAAAGGAACAAAAAACACATTCTACTAAAGATAGATAAGAAGATGGAATTTCATCCACTAAAGAAGATATTTGTTAAAGCACTGGAATTAAGACCTCGAAAAGGATAGCCAGAGCCAATCATGTAACACCCCTTCCCGACCTACGTGTGTAAGCTGAGTAGAGGCGCCACCCTATCCTAATGTTGCTACCACTTTTACTTAGTCAAATTTTTGTTCCGATTTTTATAGAAATTTTGCCATAGTTTTGCCTAAAAATTCAATCCCAAGTGTCGACAAAACTGGTTTTTTTCTAATTTTTGAAAACATTTTTACACAAACCAATGCAAACAAAATCATTCTCAGTACACTTCCAATAAATCCCCCTTATAACCTCAACTACAACCTGCAAAAAGGATTTACACTTCTAGTACAAAATAAAGTAAAGGTTTATTATGAAATACAGCAGATAAAATCTTTGTTCACTATGCAACGGAAAGTAACAATATTTACAAATTCATATACATCAAAACTCAAGTTTTACAACACATAAAATTTATACATGTTTGGCAGTCAGTCTTCGATCTTAAAGCCCACTATTCAATCTTCAAAATCTAGGCTCGACTCGGCCTAGAGGAACTCTCTGGTTCTTCCTTGTCACCTGCGCGAAGAATCACATTCGCGCTAAGCCAACGGCTTAGTAAGATAAAACATGCTAATGGTATGCTTTAATGTAATGCAATGCCACATTCAACATTAATCAATCATACTCAATAACCAACATCTCATTTCATTAACTCATAACATTATTTAGGACATTCATATAACCCTGACACCTATGGGCCCAACAAGTATTTAATATGATATTCAGAGTTCAGAGTTACTGCTTTGGTTCATAGTCACAATAATCACGCCCGTAGGCAATGTATATACATGTATCTCTATCCATGGATAGTGTAACAGACCCAGTCTCTTGGATCATCAACTCAACACATATGAGGAGATCCTCAACCCGGCAAGACTGTTACAAATCATATATCTCATAGTGTAACAGACCCAGTCTCTTGGATCATCAACTCAACACATATGAGGAGATCCTCAACCCGGCAAGACTGTTACCTTTTATCATTTCTTAGGCATGCCACCCAAATCCAGAACTCTGAAACTGAATAACATATTAAACAAACAATTCATTTCCATTCTCAATTCTCATCACATTTAGGCAAACATGCCTTCTTTCTTTCAATTACATCATCTTAGCCAATAATAATGGCTTCACATTTCATTTCACAATATAACATCTCATTATTCAAGTATATATATATATATATCTCATCCATGATCACATTATATCTCACATAGCATCATTCATAAATATTAACATTTCATTCCACATTACTCATGAAACACATTACCATTCACAATGCACAACATAACATTGTTCAATCTCAACAATGCAATTAGGGCAAAGAACAATTGATTATAACATTCATTGATTCAAGTGTGTTTAAAGTGTTTAGGGTTAGGTTTAAGGACCAACCTACCTTTGGAGAACCAAAGCAATGCAAGAAGAACAAAGAATTAAAACCCTAACCATAAATAGTACATTCTGGTTTTAAACTCCATTTTATCCTTATTTTGAAAAATTGTATAAAATAATCTACTTGACTAAAAATTCTAAAATTTTTACAGAATTTAGTTTTTTATCTTAAAATCATCCCTTTAAAATTTCAGATCAAACTGAACACAAAATCTTGGTCAAATAGTTCACCTAACCAGACTGCCCCAATTGCCCTGCATCCTGGCAGCAGTTCTGAACTTTGTGAATTCCATAAATCAAATTCAATCAATGTGATTCCAAATTATTTTTCTCAAATACTAGACTCACTAAGCAACAACATATCCAAAATTCAATTGAATATGATTTTTCTACATTTTATTAAAAATCACGAAATATAGCTGTCCCAGTTAAGGTACCTGCTGGAACAGGTCTAATGAAAATAATTTTTCTAAACTCATAACCATTCCAAAATCGAATCAACATATTTTTCAGTCATTCTAGACTCATAGAGGCACAACATATCAAAAATTTACTTCAAGAACATTTTTCTATAATTAATTAAAAATCATACAAATCACAGCCTTTACTAATTGTAAAACAGAAACAATTTCACTAAACACAACTCTTACTCAACACAATCACTTCCAACACCTTCACCAACTCAACTTCTCATCATCAAACCAACAAACCCTAATTCCTTTCTCACACCACTTCAAAAGAATTGAAGAAATTAAAGAAAAGATCTTACCTCAAATGAAGAAATCCACAAATCTTTAACCAAAACCCTTGTTTCTTTCTTCAAAATGCTTCAAACCTCAAGATCACCTCTCTTTCTCTCTTTGTCTATGGAGAATCCGGCCACTTCAAGAAAGAAAGAAGAAAATGCACAAGTCAAACACCTTTTCTTCTTTTAATCTCCACCATGCATCTTACAAGGAAAATTACCAAAACACCCTTAACCATATAACTAACTCTTTGTCTCATATAAGCCCTTTATAGTAATTTCATTAACAACCAAAAATATCTTCTTCCACTTAACCATCACCTTGACTCTTCATTTGACCAATGTATATGTTAATTATATCATCATATAAACAACATATACATTTGTCTCTAAACCCTAAATTTCTTCTCCAAAACACATATACATATACATTCTCTTCCCATTTCTTTTCTCTTACAATTTAACACATATATGCACAAACATTCACTTTCCAATATATATATCAACAACCACAATAACAACAACATACTCAAAACTTCTAGGGCATAAATGAGGATATTACAATTCTCCCCCTCTAAAAAGAAAATTTCGTCCTCGAAATTACCTGATATCAAAGCTGAAACAATTGCGGATACTGCTCTCGCATGGTATGCTCACTTTCCCAAGTCGCTTCTTCTTTTGCATGATTCTTCCAAAGAATCTTCACCAATGGCACTCTCTTGTTCCTTAACTCTTTCACTTCTCGTGCCAAGATAGCAACTGGTTCCTCTTCAAATGTCAAATCTGGGCTCACTTCAATAGACTCAAATGGCAACACATGAGATGGATCCGACCTATATCTCCTCAACATAGAAACATGGAATACATTATGAATACGATCCAACTCAGGTGGCAAAGCAAGTCGATACGCCACTGGCCCAACTCTTTCTAACACTTCATACGGCCCAATGAAACGAGGACTCAATTTTCCTTTCCGACCGAACCTCAAAATTTTCTTCCAAGGAGACACTTTCAGAAATACCTTATCTCCAACATCAAACTCTATATCTCTCCTTTTTAGATCTGCATAAGACTTCTGTCGGTCTGAAGCTGCTTTTAACCTGCCTCGAATCAACTTTACTTTATCTTCAGTTTCTTGAATCAAATCAGGACCAACCAACTTATTATCTCCAAGCTCATTCCAACAAAGAGGTGTCCTACACCGTTTGCCATACAATGCTTCAAACGGTGCCATACCAATGCTGGATTGGTGACTGTTGTTGTAAGCAAACTCCACAAGAGGTAAAAACCTATCCCAACTTCCAGAGAAATCGATGACACAGCTTCTCAACATGTCCTCAATAATCTGTATCACCCTCTCTGACTGTCCATCCGTCTGTGGATGAAAAGCAGTGCTGAAGTGCAGTCGAGAACCTAAAGCACTATGCAAACTCTTCCAAAATCTGGAAGTAAACCTGGGATCTCGATCAGACACTAAAGAAGTTGGAACACCATGCAGTTTCACAATCTCATGGATATACAGCTCAGCCAATCTCTCCAAAGAGTAATCCATTCGAACCGGAAGGAAATGAGCTGTTTTAGTCAATCTATCCACAATCACCCATATAGCATCATGCTTCTTTTGTGTCAATGGCAAACCAGACACAAAATCCATTGTCACTCTTTCCCACTTCCATTCTGGCACTGACAATGGTTGAAGCAACCCGGTTGGAACTTGATGCTCTGCTTTAACCTTCTGACAAGTGAGACATTTCGATACAAACTCAGCAATGTCTCTCTTCAAACCAATCCACCAATAATGCTGTCTCAAATCATGATACATCTTCGTATTACCCGGATGCATAGCAAACATTGACTGATGAGCTTCTTCTAAAATGACTCTTTTCAAATCAGCATCATCGGGTACACACAATCGGTTCTTAAACCAGAGACTCCCATCATCTTTCACAACAAAATCTCTAATCTTCCCATTCTTGCAATCTGAAAAAAATCTTCTGAATCTTCTTATCGGCCAACTGAGCTTCTTTGATCTGATCTAACAAAATCGGCTTTAATTGCAACTGTGCCAATAATGCACCATCAACACAAGGTACAAAACTGGCATGCAATGCTCTCAACTCAACAAGCAACGAGAGCGAGTAAACAGTTAAACCAGCTAAAGACTTCCGACTCAAGGCATCAGCAACAACATTTGCTTTACCTGGATGATAGTCAATCAAGCAGTCGTAGTCTTTAATCAATTCTAACCATCTCCTCTGACGAAGATTGAGTTCTTTCTGGACACCCAAATACTTCAAACTCTTGTGATCAGTGTAGATGAAACATTTCTCCCCAAACAGATAGTGGCGCCAAATCTTTAATGCAAACACAATGGCAGCCAATTCTAAATCATGGGTCGGATAGTTAAGCTCATGCGGTTTCAACTGTCGAGATGCATAAGCTATAACTTTCCCTTCCTGCATCAATACACACCCCAAACCTCTATGTGAAGCATCACTGTAGATCACATATGGTTTGCCTTCAACAGGTAAAGTAAGAACAGGCGCTTGAGTCAACAACTCTCTCAACTGCTCAAAACTAGCCTGACACTGATCTGTCCACACAAATCTCACTCCCTTTCGAAGTAATCTGGTGAGTGGAGTAGCTATCAAAGAAAACCCTTTCACAAACCGTCGGTAATAGCCTGCCAAACCCAGAAAACTTCTAATCTCTGTCACAGACTTGGGTGGACTCCAATTTAAAATAGCTTCAACTTTGCTCGGATCAACTCTGATGCCTTCTGCAGAAACAATATGTCCGAGAAAAGCAACTTGATCCAACCAGAACTCACACTTCGACAATTTGGCAAATAACTGATTCTCTCTCAAAATCTGCAACACAATCCGCAGATGCATATCATGCTCCTCTTCATTCCGCGAATACACCAGTATATCATCAATGAAGACCACTACAAACTGATCCAAATAGGGCCTAAACACCCTATTCATCAAATCCATAAAAGCTGCAGGTGCATACGTTAGACCAAAAGGCATAACTAAAAACTCATAATGCCCATACCTGGTCCGAAAAGCAGTCTTAGGAACATCTTCACTTCTTACCCTCAGCTGATGGTACCCAGATCTCAAATCAATTTTGGAGAACACTGACGCTCCCTTCAACTGATCAAAGAGATCATCGATTCTAGGCAAAGGATATTTATTTTTAATAGTCACCTTGTTCAATTGCCTATAATCGATACACAACCTCATAGTACCATCTTTCTTCTTCACAAATAGCACAGGAGCTCCCCAAGGAGAAACACTGGGGCGAATGAATCCTTTGTCCAACAACTCCTGTAATTGCACTTTCAACTCCCTCAATTCTGCTGGTGCCATTCTATAAGGAGTAATAGAGATAGGAGTGGTACCAGGCAACAATTCAATACCGAACTCCACCTCTCTCTCAGGAGGCAACCCTGGCAACTCCTCTGGAAACACATCCGGGAACTCAGCAACTGTGGCAATGCTATCAATAGGGGAACCCTTCACTCTAGTATCCACCACATGAGCAAGATAGGCTTCACACCCCTTTCTAATCAACCTCCTGGCTGCAACAGCTGAAACAAATAAGGAGGCTAGCTGTTCCTGCTCATTAGATACTATCACCTCTCTACCATCACCCGTTCTCAAAGAAACAAATTTCTTTTTACAATCCACCACAGCTTCATGTCGAGATAACCAATCCATACCTAAGATCACGTCATATTCCTTAAATGGCATCTCAATCAAATCCCCAAGGAACTCCTCACCCTGCACCACTACTGCACTATCTCTATGCACCTTACTCACAACCACACTATGCCCTAACGGATTTGTTACCAACACATCAAATCCTAGGGACTCAGCATGCAAATCAGATACAGGCAAAACAGATGCACTAATATATGAATGTGTGGAACCCGGATCAATCAAAGCAAGTACTGGAGTATTAAATAAAGAAAAAGTACCAGCTATGACTGCCGATGTATCTGGCTGTCTCTGCATAACATACATCCTCTGGGAAGATCCAACCTCCTCTGGTCTACCCTCCCTGGATGTAGCACCTCTTCTAGAACTGAATCCTGGTCTACCTCCCCAGCTGGCACCTCTGCCTCCTCTGCCTCCCCTCACACTAGCTCGAGAAGCAGCAGAATCAACTGACATCTGATCCTGCCTCTCAGGACAGTCTCTCACAAAGTGGTCAGGTGATCCACACCTGAAGCATACCCCTGATCTACTATGCCTCCAACAAACGCCCCCATGTCTTCCACCACACTGGTTACACACAGGTAAGGTGGATCTCTGAACTCCAGGAGTAGGAGCACTCGCTACTGAAGCTGCAGGTCTAAATCTCTGCCTCTGGAACTGCACTGACCTACCCACTGGTCTCTGGCTCCTACTACTCCGAGGAACAAAACTTCCTCTACCCCTCTTCGCAGAAGAAGACCCTGCCTCGAACTGGGGCCTTCTAACCCTAACCTCTTCCTCTGAAGCAGCTGCAATAACTTGAGCTCGCTCTACACTTCGAGCTGCTGCCACAAGCTGTGAGAAATCCTGATATCTGGATCCAGCCACTAAGCACATGATCGAGGGCCTCAATCCCTCCTCAAATCGCCGACATCTATCAATCTCATCAGTAATGATACCCCCAGCATACTGACTCAGTCGAATAAACTCAACTTCATACTCAGTTACGGTCCGATGATCTTGCTTCAAATCTAGAAACTCTCTTTTCTTCCCATCTTTATACTCCCTAGGAGTATACTTCAACTCAAATTCTCTCAGAAAATCCGCATAAGACAAGGTTGGTGGATCATCCATAGAATGGGGCACTGTCTTCCACCAGTCGTAGGCATCCTTCTGTAGCAAAGATCTTGCATAGTCAAACTTCTCCTCTGAAGTGGCTTGCAACTGCACAAATACCCTCTGAACTCTATCAAGCCACTGTTCTGCTACAGCCGGATCAACTGTACCAAAGAAATCCTCTGCTCCATATTTCCTTAGCTTATCATAGTGCCTTACTGGTACTGAAGGCTGAGGGGGTGGTGGCGGTGGCTGTGGTTGCACAGGTGCTTGTCTCATAGCTTCCAACATAGGCCTAAACCAGGCTGGCGGAACCTCCTCCCCAGCTGGTCTACCCGACACCGAAGCAGGTGCCTCCTCAACACTATCAACCCTAGCTCCCTCAGCAGGAGCAATACTCTCGGCACTACCCTCAACAGATTGTCGCGAATGAGATGCCATCTCTACCTATATCTGCAAACACAGCAGAATATTCCTCATTAAAGATCAAAGACTGCCATACCAAAACATGTATTTTACTCAAAAACCCACTTTAAAAATCAAAATATTCTTTTTCTTACAATTGATCTAGGTTGAGAATCTCAAACCTAGGCTCTGATACCAAAAATTGTAACACCCCTTCCCGACCTACGTGTGTAAGCTGAGTAGAGGCGCCACCCTATCCTAATGTTGCTACCACTTTTACTTAGTCAAATTTTTGTTCCGATTTTTATAGAAATTTTGCCATAGTTTTGCCTAAAAATTCAATCCCAAGTGTCGACAAAACTGGTTTTTTTCTAATTTTTGAAAACATTTTTACACAAACCAATGCAAACAAAATCATTCTCAGTACACTTCCAATAAATCCCCCTTATAACCTCAACTACAACCTGCAAAAAGGATTTACACTTCTAGTACAAAATAAAGTAAAGGTTTATTATGAAATACAGCAGATAAAATCTTTGTTCACTATGCAACGGAAAGTAACAATATTTACAAATTCATATACATCAAAACTCAAGTTTTACAACACATAAAATTTATACATGTTTGGCAGTCAGTCTTCGATCTTAAAGCCCACTATTCAATCTTCAAAATCTAGGCTCGACTCGGCCTAGAGGAACTCTCTGGTTCTTCCTTGTCACCTGCGCGAAGAATCACATTCGCGCTAAGCCAACGGCTTAGTAAGATAAAACATGCTAATGGTATGCTTTAATGTAATGCAATGCCACATTCAACATTAATCAATCATACTCAATAACCAACATCTCATTTCATTAACTCATAACATTATTTAGGACATTCATATAACCCTGACACCTATGGGCCCAACAAGTATTTAATATGATATTCAGAGTTCAGAGTTACTGCTTTGGTTCATAGTCACAATAATCACGCCCGTAGGCAATGTATATACATGTATCTCTATCCATGGATAGTGTAACAGACCCAGTCTCTTGGATCATCAACTCAACACATATGAGGAGATCCTCAACCCGGCAAGACTGTTACAAATCATATATCTCATAGTGTAACAGACCCAGTCTCTTGGATCATCAACTCAACACATATGAGGAGATCCTCAACCCGGCAAGACTGTTACCTTTTATCATTTCTTAGGCATGCCACCCAAATCCAGAACTCTGAAACTGAATAACATATTAAACAAACAATTCATTTCCATTCTCAATTCTCATCACATTTAGGCAAACATGCCTTCTTTCTTTCAATTACATCATCTTAGCCAATAATAATGGCTTCACATTTCATTTCACAATATAACATCTCATTATTCAAGTATATATATATATATATCTCATCCATGATCACATTATATCTCACATAGCATCATTCATAAATATTAACATTTCATTCCACATTACTCATGAAACACATTACCATTCACAATGCACAACATAACATTGTTCAATCTCAACAATGCAATTAGGGCAAAGAACAATTGATTATAACATTCATTGATTCAAGTGTGTTTAAAGTGTTTAGGGTTAGGTTTAAGGACCAACCTACCTTTGGAGAACCAAAGCAATGCAAGAAGAACAAAGAATTAAAACCCTAACCATAAATAGTACATTCTGGTTTTAAACTCCATTTTATCCTTATTTTGAAAAATTGTATAAAATAATCTACTTGACTAAAAATTCTAAAATTTTTACAGAATTTAGTTTTGTATCTTAAAATCATCCCTTTAAAATTTCAGATCAAACTGAACACAAAATCTTGGTCAAATAGTTCACCTAACCAGACTGCCCCAATTGCCCTGCATCCTGGCAGCAGTTCTGAACTTTGTGAATTCCATAAATCAAATTCAATCAATGTGATTCCAAATTATTTTTCTCAAATACTAGACTCACTAAGCAACAACATATCCAAAATTCAATTGAATATGATTTTTCTACATTTTATTAAAAATCACGAAATATAGCTGTCCCAGTTAAGGTACCTGCTGGAACAGGTCTAATGAAAATAATTTTTCTAAACTCATAACCATTCCAAAATCGAATCAACATATTTTTCAGTCATTCTAGACTCATAGAGGCACAACATATCAAAAATTTACTTCAAGAACATTTTTCTATAATTAATTAAAAATCATACAAATCACAGCCTTTACTAATTGTAAAACAGAAACAATTTCACTAAACACAACTCTTACTCAACACAATCACTTCCAACACCTTCACCAACTCAACTTCTCATCATCAAACCAACAAACCCTAATTCCTTTCTCACACCACTTCAAAAGAATTGAAGAAATTAAAGAAAAGATCTTACCTCAAATGAAGAAATCCACAAATCTTTAACCAAAACCCTTGTTTCTTTCTTCAAAATGCTTCAAACCTCAAGATCACCTCTCTTTCTCTCTTTGTCTATGGAGAATCCGGCCACTTCAAGAAAGAAAGAAGAAAATGCACAAGTCAAACACCTTTTCTTCTTTTAATCTCCACCATGCATCTTACAAGGAAAATTACCAAAACACCCTTAACCATATAACTAACTCTTTGTCTCATATAAGCCCTTTATAGTAATTTCATTAACAACCAAAAATATCTTCTTCCACTTAACCATCACCTTGACTCTTCATTTGACCAATGTATATGTTAATTATATCATCATATAAACAACATATACATTTGTCTCTAAACCCTAAATTTCTTCTCCAAAACACATATACATATACATTCTCTTCCCATTTCTTTTCTCTTACAATTTAACACATATATGCACAAACATTCACTTTCCAATATATATATCAACAACCACAATAACAACAACATACTCAAAACTTCTAGGGCATAAATGAGGATATTACAAATCATATTAGTGGGAAAACTAATCCCAGGTTTTGAGATTTTTAGTGATGTTGATAAATATGCTAAATAGATGAAAAAGAAGCTCGCCTCACCAACTGACCAGAAATTCAGCCAAGAGGATAAGAAAAAGGATGGCTCAAGAATCCAAAATACTCTAGAGGAAATTGCTACTGTCATTAAAGAGCAATTTGAAATTTGTGTAATCTGTGATCATAAGAAGATTGAGTTTCATTTTAATTTGTTTGCTCTTTATGAGGATGACGATGTTTTCTTTTTTTGAAATGAATGTAACAAAATCTGATTTTACTTACTTGTGTGATGTTTTTCTAATGGTTGCATTCATTTATATGGTGATTATATGAGTATTTTTAAAATTAACTTTGTTGACACTCAATCATTAAATTTGGGAACACCAGAAAATTTTAAAAAATTAGCATAGTATCTGACCTCACTCCTGAAGAGAGAGAGAGAGAGAGAGATTTGAGGTAATATTTAAAAAATATGAAAAAAATTTTGCCTGGTCTTATGAACATATCCCATACATTGATCGAGATATATTTGAACACAAGATTCCCACATATATTTATGTGAAGCCCATCAAGCAAAAGTTAAGGCATCTGAGATCGGAATGGGATGAACTAATCAAGGAAGATGTCACCAAGCAGATACAATTAAAGTTTTTGAAAGTAATTGAATATCTTGACTTGTTGGCCAATATCATCCTTGTGCCTAAGAAGGATGGTAAGATTAGGGTTTGTGTAGATCACAGAGATTTGAATAAAGCATCCCCTAAAGATGATTTTTCTTTGTCTCATATAGATGTTTTGATTGACAACTCAACCTTTAGTGTGCTACACTCATTTTTAAATGAATTTTTCAAATACAATTAAGTGTTAATGGCCCAAGAGGATAAAGATACAACCCCTTTCATAACAACAAAAAGTATATTTTACTATAGAATAATACCATTTGGGTTGAAGAATGCTGGAACGACCTATTAAAGGACGGCCACTACCTTGTTTCATTATATGGTTCATAAAGAAGTTGAAATATATGTTGATGATATGACGGTCAAATAAAAAAAAGAGAGCATCATTTCTAGAACATTAGAGCATTTCTTTAAAAGAACAGTAACGTATAATCTTAGGCTAAACCCGAAGATTTGTGTGTTTAGGGTTACCTCAGGCAAGATGTTGGGACATGTTATTAGTCCAAATGATATTGAGATTAACCCCAAAAATGTTAAGCCAATTACGAATATGCCAGCCCCTAAGATAGAGAAGGAAGTTTAGTGATTTATTAGAAGGTAACAATATATAAGCAGGTTTATTGCAAGGCTTACAATAATTCATGAACCAATTTTCAAATTGCTTAAAAAGAATAACCTATTGAATGGAATGGTGAGTGTCCAAAGGCTTTCAAGTATACAAAAGAATACTTTTTAATCCACCTGTTATGAAATCACCTCCGGCAGACCATTAATACTGTAATTAGCAATAAAAGAAGGATCGATAGGGGCAATTCTAGCCCAAGCAGATGAATCAAGGGTCAAGCACGCAATTTACTACTTGAGTAGAAAACTTCTGTCTTATGAGATCAAGTATAGTATCATTGAAAAAACTTGTGTAGATATGGTTTGGTAATAAAAAAAAGTTATGACATTACTTTCAATCATATAGTGTGCAAGAAATTTCTAGGCTGAATCCAATTAAATACTTGAGAGAGATGCCTTCATTAATTGGAAAGTGTGGACAATGGTTGATAATCATAGAAGAATTTGAGATCACATAACCAGGAAAACCATTAAAGGGAGAGCAGTAATCAAATTCCTAGCTCAACAACCACTACTTGACAGCGAGGAGGTAACTTTTGAATTTCTTGATGAACACTTGGGGGCTATAGAAGTGAAATAATGGAAGATGTACTTCAATAGAGTGGTGAACAAGAAAGGAGTTGGTTTAGGAGTTATAATGGAATCAACAAAAGGAGAACTCATCCATTTAAGTTTAAGGTAACCAACAATATAGTAGAATATGAAGCATACATTTTCAGTTTGGAAACCTTGATAACAATGGGGGTTGATAGAGTGCTATTTTTCAATGACTCATTGCTAATAATCTCTTAAGTAAATGGAGAATGAGAGTTAAAAGATGAGAAACTAAAACCATAACACGATTATTTAACCATGGTAAGAAGAAATTTCAAAGATTATAGATCCCTACACCTACCTACAGAAGAAAACCATATGGCTGATGCCTTAGCCACATTGGCTTCGGTATGAGAAGATTCTATCAAATTATCCCTTAAACCTCTTATTCTAACCAGTTCATTAACTCCTCACTATGTATACGAAATGGTCATAAAAACTAATATAGATCATAATGCATGGTATGACATCATTAAGCAGTTCTTGGAAAATGGATGCTATCCATTGGGAGCAAGAAGAAAGCAAAGAAGGGCAATAAGGTGGTGGTCTTTGCAATACATCACCTTTTAAGGAGAGTTATATCAAAGATGGCCAAATGAAGTACATTTGAATTGTTTGAGAAAATCTAAAATTGAACAAATTATATTAGAAGTACATATAGGAACACGTGGGCCTTATATAAATAGCCTAGCTTTGGTTAAGAAGATAATTTGATAAGGCTACTACTAGTTGACCATGGAGAAAGAATGTATTGATTTTAAGCAGAAGTGTCAACAATGCCATCTATATATAAAATTGAATCATTAACCTCTCGAGAAAATGCATTCTATTTCTTCACCCTGACCTTTTACGACTTAGGGAATAGATATTATTAGGGAGATACATCCAATAGCCTCAAATGGACACCGATACATAGTAGTGGCAGTTGACTACTTTCCAAAGTAGGCTGAAGCTGAATCTTTCAATAAACTGGGAGCAAGGGAAATGGCTCTAGTTTATTGAGAGAAGTCTCATATGTAGATATGGAATTCCACACATTATAGTATCAATTAATGGAGTACAATTCTAAGGAGCTGTTAAGGATTTATTTTCCAAGTCATCATCAATTCTCCCCATACAGACCAAAGGCTAATGGTGCAATAGAGGCAGCTAACAAGATGATCAAATAGATATTTTAAAAATGAACAAGACATAAAAATTGGTTAGAAATGCTTTCCTTTGCTCTATAGGGATACAAGTTAAGTGTCCAAACTTTGACCGGGATAACACCGTTTTCTCTGGTTTATGGGATGAAAGTAGTGCTACTTATTGATATCGAGATCAAATCCCTAAGGATAGTCTTAGAAGCTAAGTTGCCAAAAATGGAATGGATACTAAGTATATACATGTAACTAGCTTTATTGAAATAAAGGAGGCTGAAAGCATTGTATCATCCCCAGGGATATCAAAGAAAGATAGCTTGGACTTATAATAAAAGGGTCTAGACAAGAAAATTTAAGGTGGGTTATCTAATGTTAAAACAATGCAAAACAAATATTTTCAATCCAAGAGAGAAGTTTAGACCAAGTTGGGAAGGACCTTATGTTGTAAAAGAGGCAATGAAGAAAGGCATTGTTATGCTGCTAGATATGGATAAAAATGAGTTTAGTAAACCAGTGAATATTGACAGGCTGAAGAAGTTATATGTTTGAAATAAAAAAAAAAGAGAAAAAGTGATAAAAAAAAATGAAGCTCAAGAGATTAAAAACCCCAAAAGGCGGCCCAGACAAAAATTAGAGCAATCAACTAGTTTTGAAAAACCAAAAAGGGCTGGCTAAGCAATAACTTGAGTTGAAAAATAAGAGAAAATTGCTAATTAGAAAACTTGAAAGGGCTAGTTGGCGACAAGAGTAATTTTATGTATGCAAGATTAATGTTTACAATTTTTTCCAATTTAATAAGATAGAGTTAATAATAAAATTGTTTTATATACACCATTTTGATTTTTAACCAAAATTCTAAAATAAATTGCTACATAATCAAAAAGTGATGATAAATCAAGATAGAAGAAAATATCTTTCATACTAACATTATTTTATCTAAAGATTAACAATTTGCAGAACTCAAGGAAATTGGTAAGTGTAACATGCAAGTCAACTCCACCTCAACTGATCTAAGAAAGCTTTAGTCAACATGTATGTCAAAGTCAGCTTTAAAGTCATAATACTAAGGTTGAGCTCCATACTGGCGACCAAGACGATGGGGATTATAGCAAGTACCTTAGTGAAGAGCAGCAATTGAAATGCACATCAAATATGTCTGAGTGGCAATGAGGTCTATCTTCCACCATGGCACCAACCAAAGGATATTGATAATAGCTCTTGAACTAATCCACTCAATCCAATTAGCATATGAAGAAGTAGGTCAAAGTAGTTTCCTCGCAAAATGGTGCAATGGTAGATATCTTGCTTGATCTACAGCTAGAATATCAAGTAAGCAAAAGCATTCTTGTAGCCATATCTAAAGGAAAGGAAAAGGTAAAAAAAAGAGCTCGATAGTTTGAAAACTTGCTAGGGCGGCCTAAGCAAAAATTAGGACAGTCCGCTAGTTTCAAAAATCCGTAAGGGCTGACTAGGCAAAAATTAGGACCAAAATAAAAAAAAATAGAAGTCCATTAGTTCTAAAAACCCGCCCTAGGCAAAAATTAGAGTAATAAATAAATGACAACATGAATTGAAAACTTGAAAGGGAAATTTAGGTGATTACTTAAAGTAGCAAAAGACTTCCACTCAACCTTTGTAAAGAGCCAAATTTTGAATTGATCCAACCCAACTAGATTTTCAGTTAAAATCAAAGGAATGGGTGAAAACTCACCTTCTATTTGGTCCACAATATCTAGCACTTGCCAGTCGATATCACCATCAGAAGAGATGAGCAGGAATTGACCAACCAAATATAAGCAGAATATGTACCCCTATGCTTTGGTGGGAGCCAAATGGGATATGCAAAAATCAATTAAATGACTAAGTAAAATTTTCTCACCTCTAATTAATTGTAAAACTCTGGGTTTCAAAATTTAAATAGCATTTGTATTTTTTTATGAGATGTTGAGGACAATATGGGTAATGCTATCTGACAATCACTTGGATATCCAAGGATTGCTTTAAATTTTTCAATCATTAGACACAACTTGAAATTATCAATTTTAAAAGTTATAGATTCTCCATTCTAAAAAGAAGTCATAGCATGCAAGAAGGGTTGATTTAATATATATTAAAGCACCGATTTCGAACCAAAATATCTATTTTTAGTTAACAACTTCAAGGCTCTTGAACAAGTTCTTCATCTTTCTTAAATTTTCCTTGGTCATAGTTCCTAATTGAGATCTGTTGAAGGTAAATTATTGAGATTTGTTGAAGTTAAATTTATTTTTGTGTTTAAAAAAATGACAATAAAGGGTTTAAATAGAGAAAGTCTGAGATCGATTTAGAAAAAGACTTGCATTACATCAGAGATTACGAGTCAGGGCAGGAAAGGTAAAACCTATGATGAATTTTATGGCAAATTCACCATGACCTATGGCAAATTGGACATAGATCATGGCAAATTTGTCATATATATTAAAAATGTAGAAAATGAAGAAAAAAAAGAAAAGAGGAAAAAGAAGGAAAGAAGAAGAAATACGGGTCATTATAATACTATAATATTTCATTACAATTCATTATAAGCACATTGATCCATATCTAATACAAGGCAATTAAATCATAAAATTATTGCGGAGATGGAGATGATCCATAGTCAAATAATGCTCTAAAGAAATCATCTGAAGGTAGAGGAGGAACATCATGCTCATCAGCCCCGAGTCTCTTTGATGGAAAAAAAGCACCAGGATCTCTGAAATCCTTGAATCAGAAGTCCCAAAAGTTCTACTCCGACTGATGAAACAAGTTCTCAAAATGAGCAACATTCTAGCAACTAACATTTAATTTTTCTTGTAGTTTCCTATTTTGATCATCAAGCATCCTTTGTGAGCCAAAAAAAGAACAAATAAGAACATGCATTTGCATACATACATCTAACATAGGCAAACATGAAACAAGAGTGCAGACAAAGCCCTATGAACTAAATGATGAGTGCCATAAAAAGAGCATATAAAGACGTTTGTGTATGAGCTGGAGCTACATAGGACGATTTGGCTTAATCAGTAGATAAAAAATTGCGAGCTGCATGATTGTCCAATTTCCTACAATGTTCATATGGAGTTAGATAATAGAACAATTCTGGATAATATGTTTTCATGCGTGAAGTTAACCTAAAAGGAGCTGGCCCCAGTGTTACTGTGAGAATGGGAAAAAAAGCCTTCTTCTTCCTCTTTCTCCTCCTCTTCATCATTATCCTCCTCTTTACCATCATCAGCACCCTCCTCCTCTTCGTCATTATCATCCTCTCCATAATCATCATAATCTATATTAGCTTCTTCTTCTTCCCCTTCTCTTCCTTCATCTACTTCACTGTCGGAAGTCCCTTGAATACTAGTAGAAGGAACTAAAAAATCTAAAAGATATTCTTGGATAAAGATAGTTTATCAGGATTCGGTTGACAGAAGCAGAAAACACTCTACATTATAACCTCCCCAAGCATGCCATCAGGCATCCTTCTGTATGGATATGTTGTTCTACATGTTTATTGAAAATTTATAGGTACCTTTTGCTGACTCAAACTAAAGAACTAGTTATGTACCCACTCACTAAGTAACCAACAACTAGAGTCTGGCTAGGCAAGGATTCTATGGGTATTTTGAAAGGACGATGCCTCATTCATGGCCTCAGTCCAGTTAACACACTTATCGGCCCTCCATCACCCAATGTTGACCTACATAAATTTCCAAAAAAAAAGTAAGTTGACTTTTGTAAATTTTAAATAATAATGATAATTTTTCTTTTTACCTTCTCTAAGTTTAATTTGCTTAAGCAAAGAGGTGGGAATAAACATGATGAGAGCGGGGTTTTTTTCTGTGATCATATAACCAGAATTTTAACCTCAGGAACCTAACCTATCATTTAGAAACATCAGGGATCATCACAAGCCGGCGCTCATATGCCTAAACATGTAAAATTAATCAAAGTTAGAATTATGGCAATCTGCTGATTGAATTAAAAGATGTGAGGGTCAATATACCTCGGCGATGACCACAAAACTAGTGAATGAACTTTTATTGCAACACAGTTTACCAAAACCATGATATAAGCAAGAAAGGTCGACTTCTACCCAGTTATAGTGTGAAACAAGATTAAGGATTGCAAAAGCCTATATTACCAACAAAGTACTACGTAAGATAATGGATCCCATAGGTATATTGTTCAGCTCTTTCTCCAAATACTGGTTTGGTATAAACCATCCAATAATCTTGAATCGATTCATATTTGATATTGGACGATTCCTTTAATGAAGATTTAAGGCCTAGCAAACGACAAATTTGGTCATAGCTCAAAGGATCATCTATAAGAGGGATGAGGAGATCGTGATAAGGAATGCCCGTTATAGTAGAAAAGTCAACAGGGCCAATTATTATTTCCCCACCAGTAAGTGGAAAGAATAAGTGGTGTCCATCCAGTATTCTACTAACACTTGAATAACACATCTGTCAATATGAAATTTTAACTTGGAAATCCTTGACCCCATATTCTCAGATCAGTTGCTTACCTGAAGGAGGGACTTACTCATAACATTCTCGAGCTTTGTAAGCACAATCGCCTTCGCAAGCGTCACAACATTCAAACTATCATAAAGCAAATAAGTCACAATTTGTTCTTTTAATCCTTTTCATACATGCAAAGTAAATAAATCCTAGTAGTTTATTTTAGGCATTTTTAATTTTTCCTTCATACTTTAATTTAATAAAGATTCTCTTTTTAGTAACTTTTATGAATTTTCTTTGTTTTGATAATTTTTAACATTTGCTAATAAGTTTTGTCTTTTTGAGTGATTAAATTGCAGCAAAATGGTAAAAGATAACACTTGAGTCTTTTCACTCTAACTGCGGTATAGTGGCATCCCAACCAAAATTGAAACCCTACCATGCTCACAGGTCTAGATATGATGTAGCAACTCATCATTTGAGGTAGGTCCAATTCTAGAAATATGATGAATTCGCTCCATTTACAAAAAGTAATTGAAGATGTGCTCTAAAAATGGCCTAAGATGAAGAGAAATATAAAAGAAAATTAAAGAAATGTTTGTAACTCTCTGGATAGGGAAAAAAACTTTAATGTAGATTGTTGACCTTTATATAGAGAATGAACATCTCTTTGGCTTAGTTTTATGATGAAGTAAAACTAATGATAATAAAACAAAAGCTAAAGTAGAGAAAATAGAAAATTAATTTTTGTCCTTGGTCTAAATAAATTATTTTTAGACTTTATGAGCATTATTGAGTTTGTAACAGATAATGATAGATGAGAATAGTAAAAATGAATAATAGATAGGAAAAGAAAAGTAACTTTGGAATAGATCAAATCATGCATCTAAATTTTGCAGAATCATGGGGACTTCAGATGATTATTGAATTTACATATTCATGATAACACAGTAATTTGATATTTATTATTGGTCTAAATTTATGTATGTCTAAAAAATATTTTTATCTGTAAAATATTTTTTCACACAAGAGGCAAGGGTATATCAGTACTCAATACGATAGATAGTTAAAAAATAGCTAAAGTTTTTTGCTGACTTTTTGAATTAATTTTTTTTGTAGATATTATAAGTTTATTGAAGTATTCGGAATCATTTTTTAAAAAAAGAAAATCATGAATTAATCAGTTCATATTTTTTTAAAGTATCTAGCACAGATTGCTTGCAGTTACAACAAGAAAATTATGAGATTTAAATGAAGCATCTCAATTCCAGACGTGGATCAATAGAATTTCTAAAAGTTCAGATGTATTAAAGTATCCACTTGAAGGTCCCAAGTTTATTTGAAGTACCCCAATCGGCTTGGATTTATTGGAGCATCCACTTAAAGGTTACAAGTTTATTTAAAGCATTCAAACCAGCTCGGATTTATTTGAAGCATTCATTAGAAGACCCTGGATTTATTGAAGTACCTAGACTAGCTTGGATTTATTGAAGTATTCACTGAAAAATTTTGTGTTCAATAAAATGCCCTGACCAACTCTGAATTATTGAAGCATCTATTAGAAGACTTTGAAATCAATCCAGATTTATTAAAGTATACAGCCAATCAAATTATTTTTCACTCTCTTTAGACCAATTTAAGATCATACAAGTAGGGGGTAAAATTATAAACCCTTAATTTTGACCCCCGAATAAATTTCGTCCCAACTAAAAAAGCTCAAGAAGTCCCAAATTACTAGATGGTCAATAGCGAATTGACTATGACACTCATGGTGAATTAGCCATGGCTCATGGACAATTCACCATAAGACCATGACCAATTAGCCATGAGGCTTTACCTGGCCCATCACTTTAATTTCTCCTAACTCTTATTAAACTCAAGGTTTATTAAGATAAACATGGGGTTTCCTCACAAAATTAGGATTATCCAACCTGATTAACCTTAATACCACAATATCAAAAAGGTTTTAAAAAAGGACCAAGGGGACGATGAGGAACGACAACAACAGATTAAAAAAGATAGGGAGCAATTAGCAAAGAAATAGAAAAGAATAAAGGGAGACAGAAAAAAATATATGAAATCCTAGAATAAACTAGAACCACGATTGATCCAAACCAATTAGGATGATCCAAACAGAAGGAACTATGAGATTCAACTAACAAGGCTTGGTGTTTAATATTTGGTGGAGTCAACGATGCAGGTATAAATTCACAAACTCATTAAATCCTTTTAGATTGATTTATGAGTTCCTTAAGTTTAATTTGTTCCTTTGAAGTTTTATTTTGATATTAATCAATGTGGCTATTGAAAAATACTGTTAAATATGATATTTATTGATTCTATGTTGAGGTTGCATTTTATTTATGGTTCCTTTAACAAAATAATTAAAAAGAGTCTTATCCTAATATTATGAAAGTTGATAAA
Organism: Garcia nutans; assembly: GCA_947685225.1. Classification (NCBI taxonomy): domain Eukaryota; kingdom Viridiplantae; phylum Streptophyta; class Magnoliopsida; order Malpighiales; family Euphorbiaceae; genus Garcia; species Garcia nutans. Next base: position 29,413,133 of record CANTUV010000044.1, read on the forward strand.
AATAAATGATAAGATGACATTTGGCTTTGTCTTACCTTGTTTATTGTGTTTTTTTTATTTTAGTGTTTATGTGATATTTTCTCTAATATTCATGAATCTTTTTTTATAATTAGGATATTGATGTTTGATATTTAGTTTTCTTAATGCTTATCATATTTTAAAGGAAGATGTAAAAAGCACGCTTCCACAGTTCGTGGATGCCTAGTTTAATTCATTTATTTGGGTTTTAAGGAGTTGTAAGAAACATATTTTCACTCTTTTATGAGTGTCTTATTTTATTTATATTTTGGACTTTTAGACATTGTAAGGATATATTTCCATCTTGTAGAAGTGTATGTTCATTATTTAATTGTTTGCTTTGTGACATGATATTTATTTTTGTTTTATTTATTTTGATTGCTTGAAATATGAATAATATTATAATAATTTAAAATTTTAATAATATTTAAACCTAAAATGGAGGTCGATTTTAATGAACCGGATATTTTGAGGGGTTGGACTATTTCTTACCTTTTCTATGCACCCTTAACTTTTTGAACCCAGTAAGGATTGGAGATTCCTTAGTCATCGAGTTATCCACTCTTTCTATCTTCTTCCTAGCTTGTCCGGATGGTAACTCTAAATTTTCAGGTTAAGGCCCTTGTTAGCCAAAAGATCTCAATTTTGATCCTTGACAACTCAAATTGAATGACTTATTTAACATGTGTTTAAAGAACCTTGTTGCAAGATTAGGTTGTTTCAAATAAAGTTGAACAGAGCATATTTAGCGGTCGCACAAGACATAGAGATGACCGCCCCATTCAATTGAAGGATGAAACCATATCACAGTAGGGTTCGCGGTCAAAAGCCCGACCACAATCACGACCGCACTCCCACAAGAGCGACAGTCCTAAATAATGGACGACCGCAACAGTAGAAATCCAAATCATCCAAATTCCAGTAAGGTTCGCGGTAACAAGAACGGTGAAGAATAAGGTCTCGCTTAACACTCTAGTGACAGCCTTTCAATATCCGCGACCGCACTAATGATTGAAGAGAAATTTGCTTAAACTGACAGTAGTGTTTGCGTCCTAAGGTGCGTCCAAAAGTTCGACGCGAGTCTCTCAACTCGACCTCGAACAGGCACCTAGAGCGACCGTGAAATTCATATTTAGGTGGACTTTCATTTTGCCCAGTTAAAGAATGCCACGTGTAATGACCCTTGGAAACCCACCAAAGCATTCAAAAAAGGGCAACCGCACCTATCTTATGCATGACCGTCCCGACAACCACAGCATGGGCAAGATTCCTGCAGCAGAGCACTTAAATTTGACTGTTGAAGCAAATTTGAATGCAGCGACTGTACCTTGTCCAAGGGCTACCGCATGAGACATAAACGCGACCATCCTTTTACCAAGGATGACCGCGAACTGCTTCGAACAAGTCTATTAAAAAGGTCTAAACTGCCAAGACTTAATTCTCACTATTTATAATGGCTAGTCAGAACACATTGGCTATAAATACATTGCTATTCTAAGAGAAAAATAAGGGTGAATAAAAAATTTTATAGCCAAGCAATATATTTTCTTTTGCTCCAATTTACATTTGAATTGTAATGAATGTTAGGTGTAAGCATTGAAAACACCATTGTAAAAGTTTGAGTGTGAGCTTGAAAAATACTTAGGTTGTAAGAGTAAGCCTAGAAATACTCTTGTAAGGGTTGTGAGAGTAAGCCTAGAAAAACTCTTGTAAAGGTTGTGAGAGTGAGCCTAGTAAAATTCTTGTAAGTGGTTTGAGTGTTAGCCTTAGAAAATACTTGTTAAGTTAGGTGAAACCTTCAAAAGATTAGTGAAACCTTAAGTTAGGTGAAAACACCAAGTTGGAAAGTGAGCTTGTAAAACTTCAAAAGATTAGTGAAACCTTAACAAGTTGTTAAGGAAGTGAATGTAGGATTAAAGAAAATCTGAACCACTATAAATCTTGTGCGTTCTTTCTTCTACTCACCACTCAACCATTTTTCTATTCCGCATTTCTTATTTGTTGAGTTTAAAATTTTCCATCACTTCTTGAGGAAACCAATTCACCCCCCCCCCCCTCTTGGTTTCCATCTTGGGACAACAATTGGTATCAGAGCCTGAAATTTCCGAGACTTAATTGTGAAATTTGATCCACTATGGCAACTTCTTCTTCATCAAACTCAATATCTCATGGAAATCTTAACACTATCCTTAGACCCTACTTTGATGGAATGGATTATCCCTATTGGAAACACAAAATGTATTTGTTTCTAGACAGTGAAGGAATTGAACTATGGGATTTTGTGGAAAGTGAGTGGAAACCTCCCACTTATGAAGTTGATGGTATTCAAGTTCCTCTTCCCAAAGCACAATGGTCAACTATCAATGTCAAAGATCGATTCAAGAACAATAGAGCCGCTTCCATCTTCATGAATTCCATTTCAAGAGAAGAAGGTGGAAGAGTTCAACATTTAACTTGTGCACATTGCATTTGGAAAATACTTGAAAACTATCATGAAGGTATGACTCAAGTGAGATTCACCACGAAACAAATGCATGTTCATGAGTTTGAGCTATTCAAGATGAAAACAAATGAAAACGTCACTGACATGACAAATTGCTTACTTGCTATTGTCAATGAACTAAAAAAGTATGGCAAGATATATGATCAAGGTGATATAAACAGTAAAATCTTGAGAGCCCTAAAAGCTAGAAAGAACTTTGAATCAAAAGTATCATCCATCGAAGAAGCTCATGATCTTAGCACATTAAGAACCGGCGAGCTTGTGGGAAAACTACTCACATTTGAGCTACACAGTGAAAAAGAAGAAGATCAAGGTGAAAAAGAAAAAAGAAAACCAATTGCTCTCAAAGCAATCAAAGAAGTTGAGAGCTCAAGCAATGAAGGTACTGATGATGAAGATGAAATGGCAATGTTCTCAAAAAGAATCAATGAATGGAAAAGGAAGAAAAGATTACAAGCAAATAAAGGTACACTTCCTAAATCCTCCTTCAAAGATAAAGAAAAGAAAAATGAGGTAAAGTGCTATGAATGTGGAAAAACTGGTCACATCAAATCGGATTGCTTCAAAGTAAAGAATAAAAGGAAATGGGACAAAGAAAAGAAAAAGTCTCTCAAAGCCACATGGGATGACTCCCCTTCAAGTGAAGAAGAAGAAGAAGAAGAAGAAGAAGAAGAAGAAGAAGAAGAAGAAGAAGAAGAAGAAGAAGAAGAAGAAGAAGAAGAAGAAGAAGAAGGAATTGCAAACCTATGTCTCATGGCTATTAAAGATGACTCCAATGAAGTATGCCTAAAATCTACTATCAATGAAAGCACATGGCTTTGTGGATAGTGGGTGCTCAAGGCATATGACTGGGAATGCAAAGCTCTTTACAAGTATTACCTACAAACATGGAGGTAATGTAACTTTTGGAAATGATGCTAAAGGTAAAATTATTGGCGTTGGCTCCATTGGTTCAATTGGTAAAGATTTAATAGAAGATGTATGGCTTGTTGATGGGTTGAAACATAATTTGCTAAGTGTTAGTCAATTATGTGATAGAGCACACATTGTTAATTTTGATTCCAAAGGATGCAAAATCACAAATTCAAATGATGTTATCATATTTAAGGGTACTAGGACAAACAACACTTATAATATTAACATACATTCAAATCATGCATTTAAATGTCTAATGTCTACTAATAATGATGCATGGTTATGGCATAGAAGACTAGGACATGCTGGTATGGATCAATTAAAATATATTTGTAATTGTTGTCCCAAGATGGCAACCAAAGGGGGGGGGGGTGAATTGGTTTCCTCAAGAAGTAATGACAATTTAAAAAACTCAACAAACAAGAAATGCGGAATAGAGAGTTGGTTGAGTGATGGAAGAAAGAAAGAACTCACAAGATTTATAGTGGTTCGGATTTACTTCAATCCTACATCCACTTCCTTAACAACTTGTTAAGGTTCCACTAATCTTTGAAGTTTTTACAAGCTCACTTCCAACTTTGGTGTTTTCACAAGTTCACACCTAACTTCACAAGTGTTTTTCTTAGGCTCACACTTACAACCCAAACAAGAGTTTTACTAGGCTTACTCTCACAACCCAAGTGTTTCCCAAGCTCACACTCAAACTTATACAATGGTGTTTTCAATGCTAACACCTAACATTCATTACAATTCAAATGCAAGTTTAAGTAAAAATAAATTTGTTGCTTGGCTATGAAAATCTTTTCTCAATGTTGTCTCATTTTGTTTTCTCATAAAAACATTGTATTTATAACCAATGTGGTCTTACTAGCCGTTATTGATGTTGAGAATAAAGTCTTGGCAGCTTAGACCTTTTTTACTTAAACTGTCCGAAGCTCTTCGCAGTCGCCCGTCATACCAGGATGGTCGCGCTCATGCTTCATGCGGTCGTCCTTTTAAAAGGGGCGGTCGCTACTTTTGAAAAAGCTTCAATGGTCGAATTTTAGTGCTCTGCAGCTGGAATCTTGCCCATGCTGTGTTTGTTGGACCGGTTCTTGCCCATGCTATGTTTGTCGGGACGGTCGCGCCAAGCAAAGGTGCGGTCGCCCTTTTTGAATATTGAAGTGGGTTTACAACGGTCATGTCACGTGTCATTCTCTGACAGAGCATAAGAGATGTCCGCCATAATTTGAATCGCGCGGTCGCCCTATGTAGCATCTTGCGGTCGAACTCAGATTCTCGCGTCGAACTTCTGGACGCACCTGAGGACGTGAACACTACTGTCTCTTTAAGCAATTTCTTCTTGAATTAGTAGGGCGGTCGCGATTCTTAGTGGGCGGTCGCTAATCTGGTAAGCGAGGTCGAGTTATTCACTGTTCTTATCACCGCGAACCTTACCGTGATTGTAATGATTTAAATTCCTTGAGTAGCAGTCATTCACATATTGGGACGGTCGCGATTCTGTATGAGCGGTCGCGACTTAGGTCGAACTTCTGGCTGTGAAACCTACTGTGATAAGGTTTCATCTTGTAATTGCATGGAGCGGTCGTATTCAGCTGAGGTGCGACCGCTAGAAAGGTTCTGTTCACCTTATTTGAAGCAACCTAATCCTGCAACAAGATTCTTCAAACTCAAGTTAAATAGATCATCCATTTGAGTTGTCAAGGATCAAAATTAAGATTATTTGTCTAACAATCTCCCCCATTTTGACTTTGACAATTCAAATGGAATGATGAATAAAAAGATAAGGTTAAAATGTTTGAAATGCTCCCCCTTAACATATGCATAATTCATGTTTAAGAGCATTTTGATTATTAGATTATCTTAGTGCAAACATTTCATTATGTTATGCCATTTGCTGCATACCATTTCCATTTTCTCTTTCTCCCCCATTGTATTATTCTCTCTTTCATTGTGATTACTATGTTTCATTTCATTTTGTTATTTTCTCCCCCATTGTCATAGGCAAAATGTTTAAAAGCAATAAGCAAAAGAAGTAAGGATAGAGAAAAAACAAATAACATTTGTAACAAACATATGTTTATTAAGGATAGAGGAAAGTACAAATGCAGAAAGTAAAGCAACAAACATATGAAAATGTAAACAAACAACAAAAAAAACTTAAGCTATTCAGAGTCATCATCTACATCTAACTCTTCTTCAACGAAAGGAGCTTTTCCTTTATCTTGAGGAGCAATAGAGACAGAGCTAGTGCTAATGGACTCTTCTTCTTCAGGAATGCTTAGGGTGTGATCATTTATATCCCAGTCTTCAAGGTTGCATTGAGGCAAGTCCAATTTGCCTTGCATGTCATATAGATCATGGTGCATGTGAGATATAAGGTCTATTCTCTTGTTCAAGTGCTGGAATCTCTTAGAGACACTTTTCTTGAACTTAGAGAGGTTCCTGGAGAGAGTTTTGATAGCTTGGAGGATGAGTTGTTTGGAGGATGAAGTAGTTTCTTGAGCAGCTTTTGATGAAGTTGCTTTTGGAGGTAATTCCACAGCAACTTCCACAGAATCTCCCTCTCCCTCAATTGTATACCTTGGCCTTTTCTTTTGTTTGTCCACAACTCCTTTTTTGCCAAAGTAGTATACATATGATCCTTCAATCTTCCTTACACATCCAGCATGCTCTAAGTAATCGATTGTGATAGCATTGGAGGCTAGAGTGAAAGGGTTTCTCAAAGTAGCTAAGTTCAAATCATTTAGAAGGTTTAGGTGCCTAGCTATTTGAGTAACTTGAGAGGATAGGAAGAAGGTACCAGTTCTTGTAACAGCATGATGATAAAAGGTATCAATCAAGAACTTGGTGGTGTTTATTTTGATGTTGTGGGTGAAAGCATAGAGAAAGATAAGGTCTCTTTTGGTTACTTTCTCATTCCCATCTGCTTTTTGATGAATGGTATAGGTGATAATCCTATGGAGCATCCAGTGGGTGAGAGATTTGATGTGCCTTGCTTTAGATTCCTTTTCAAAAGAAGTTTCAATGGAAATTTCTCGCCAAAAATCAGAAAGGGTTTGGTTTGAGAAGACTTGGTCATTGTAAGAGGTTATACCTTGAGAAGGGAAGTTCCAAATGCTGCCAAAATCTTCTAGGGTTAAGGAGTGGTAGTTGTCAAATAGCTTAAACTTAACCCCATACCACCCTATTGCAGAGTTTGCACTCTTCTCTATTTGGAGAGACATTAGAAACTCCTTACTCAGACTAGAATAACCTACCTCTTCAGGGAAGACAAATTTTCTCCATCCAAGGACATCCAATAATCCTTCAATTTCATCCTTGATGTTCAAGGCAGACAGCATCCCACCAAAAGGTGATTTGGTGCCTTCAACCTTCTTTTTCTTCAACATAGCATACCTAATATCTTCCTCAGAAGTTTGGTGGTGAGGTTTGTGAATTTTCTCACCTCTTTTAGACTGTGGAGGAGATGGAGGATCAACAATGGGTTCTCTAATGGTGATTCCTGGAACTCTCTTGGCTTGACCTTTTATTTTGGAGGTGGTTTTTCTTTTAGGAGCCATTAGAACAAAAAGAGCAGGAGTGAATCTGGAAAACAGAGGGTGATTGAGAAACAGAAGTTTTTTAGGGTTTCAGAAGGAAGTTTGTGTGTTTTAATAAGCAAAATATCAGATAAACTATTGTAACAGACTCTTAAATAGATGGAATTAAGAAAATAGTCGTTTATGACTGTTGAGAGTTAAGAGTTGCGACCTGTCACACAGCCAACGGTTATAAATTTTTGAGCAGAGTGTACAGGGTGCGGTCGCAGATTTAATAAGGTGCGATCGCGAAATTGGGTCCAGCGACCATTATTATGATCAGTACGCTCGCGAGTGAAGAAAGCAACTGTAACGGTCGAAACTATTCAAATTGGTGCGGCCGCGCACAAATTTTCTCGACCGCGCACAGAGATTTTTATTGAATGAAACTGGCAGACGAGATAGCGATCTCGAAAGGACACTGGAGCGACCGTGACAGACTAAAAAATGAAAGATTCAAGGAAAGATGGAAGATATTCCAAGTGTGTTAAGAAAAATTAATTTCATGCACATATAAACTTTATTGTAAGGCAAAAGTTTTAATTAACTCAAAGTGATTCCATCAATCATTCCTAAATTGAGTTTGATGAAGTTGAGTCTATCTTCATTCAAGGGTTTTGTAAAGACATCAGCAAGTTGATTTTCTGTATCTATAAATTCTAGGATTATGTTCTGATTTTGTACATTTTCCCTCAAGAAATGATGTCTAATATCTATATGCTTGGATCTAGAATGTTGGATAGGATTCTTAGACAAATTGATAGCAGTAGTGTTATAACATTTAATGGAGATATTGTTAAACATTTTACCATAGTCAAGCAATTGTTGTTTCATCCATAATACTTGTGTGCAACAAAAATATGCTGCAACATATTCAGCTTCCGTTGTGGATAAAGCAACCGATGCTTGTTTCTTACTATGCCAAGAAACTAGACAATTACCAAGAAAGTGACATGCTCCTGTTGTGCTTTTCCTATCTAAGATACTACCAGCATAATCCGCATCTGAAAATCCTATAATATGAAATGATGTGTTTTTAGGATACCAAAGTCCTAAATGCATTGTACCACTCAAATATTTCAAGATTCTTTTAGTGGCATTCAAGTGTGATTCTTTAGGACTAGTTTGAAATCTAGCACAAAGACATACACTGTACATTATATCAGGCCTAGAAGCGGTTAAGTAAAGTAGTGATCCGATGATACCTCGATATTTCTTCTCATCTACTGCTTTACCATTTTCATCTTTTCCTAATTTCAATGATGTGCTCATAGGAGTTTTGCTAGTTTTGCAGCCATCCATTCCAAATTTCTTGATGAGTTCTTTTGTATATTTGGATTGGTTAATGAAGATCCCATCTTTACATTGCTTGACTTGCAGTCCAAGGAAAAACTTGAGTTCACCCATCATGCTCATTTCAAATTCCCTAGTCATACAAGAAGCAAATTCTTTGCACAATACTTCATTAGTAACTCCGAATATTATGTCATCCACATAAATTTGTACAATCAAAATGTTGTGCTTATCCTTTTTAACAAAAAGAGTTGTGTCTACTTTTCCTTTTGAAAAACCATTTTCAAGCAAATATGCACTAAGTTTATCATACCAAGCTCTAGGTGCTTGTTTTAATCCATATAAAGCTTTGGTAAGTTTGAAAACATGATCAGGAAATTTGTAGTTTTCAAAACCAGGAGGTTGTTCTACATAAACTTCTTCATTTATAAGTCCGTTTAGAAATGCACTTTTGCCATCCATTTGATAAAGTTTAAAGTTCATATGACATGCAAAAGCAAGTAATATTCTAATAGCTTCTAATCTGGCTACGGGGGCAAAGGTTTCATCATAGTCAATACCTTCTTCTTGATTATAACCTTTGGCTACCAATCTTGCTTTATTTCTTATGATGTGACCATTTTCATCAAGCTTATTCCTATAAACCCATTTGCATCCTATTATAGAATGATCTATAGGTCTAGGAGTAAGTTGCCAAACATTATTTCTTTCAAATTGATTAAGTTCATCTTGCATTGCAGTTATCCAATTTTCATCATTTAAAGCTTTCTCAATAGTTTTTGGTTCAATTTGAGAAACAAAAGCAAAATTAACATTAACATGATTAATTTTAAATCTAGTAGTTACTCCCTTTGATGTTTCTCCAATGATGAGTTCCTTTGGATGATCTTTCTTGTATTGCCAATCCTTAGGTAGATCTTGAGTCTTTTCTTCAAGTTGATTGATCTTTGGAGCATCAATAGATTCAAGAGGTTCAAGAGTTCCTGCAGGGTCATTGAAAGTAATACCTTTCTTTTGATCAAGTTTAGATGATTCATCAAATACAACATGCATAGATTCTTCTATAACTAGAGTTTTCATGTTAAATACTCTATATGCTTTGCTATATGATGAATATCCTAAGAATATGCCTTCATCTAATTTGGATGAGAATTTTCCAAGATTATCCTTGGTATTCAATATAAAGCATTTGCATCCAAATACTCTAAAATATCCAATTTTGGGTATTCTTCCATTCCATAGCTCATAAGAAGTTTTATTAGTCAAATGCATTTTATAAACACGATTTGCAATGTAACAAGCTGTATTAACGGCTTCCGCCCAAAAATAAGATGGTAAATCATATTCATTGAGCATTGTTCTAGCCATTTCAATTAAAGTTCTATTTTTCCTTTCAACTACACCATTTTGCTGTGGAGTTCTAGGAGCAGAAAAATTATGTGAAATGCCAAGTTCATTGTAAAAGTCTTCAAAGTTTTCATTTTCAAATTCTTTGCCATGATCACTTCTAATAGATGTGATTACATATCCTTTTTCATTTTGAACTCTTTTTGCAAAAGTTTTGAAGTAATTAAAGGCTTCATTCTTTTGAGCTAAGAAATTAACCCATGTGAATCTAGAGTAGTCATCAACAAGAACAAATGCATATGATTTGCCACCTAAGCTTGTAACTCTATTTGGTCCAAACAAATCTAAATGAATGAGCTCTAAAGGTCTAGAGGTGCTTATAACGTTCTTTGTTTTAAATGAGCTTTTATGTTGCTTACCATGTTGACAAGGTTCACAAATCCTATCTTTATCATATTTTATCTTAGGTAAGCCATCAACTAAGTTCTCATTACAAATATATTTCAATTGATCCATACCAGCATGTCCTAGTCTTCTATGCCATAACCATGCATCATTATTAGTGGACATTAAACATGTATGATTTGAATGTATGCTGACATTGTAAGTGTTGTTTGTTCTAGTGCCCTTAAATATGATAACATCATTTGAATTCGTGATCTTGCATTCCTTGGAATCAAACTTGACAAAGTATGCTTTATCACAAAGTTGACTAACACTTAGCAAGTTATGTTTCAAACCATCAACAAGCCATACATCTTCAATTAAATCCTTACCAATAGAACCAATGGAGCCAACACCAAGAATTTTACCTTTAGCATTGTTTCCAAAAGTTACATTACCTCCATGTTTATAGGTAATACTTGTAAAGAGCTTTGCATTTCCAGTCATATGCCTTGAGCATCCACTATCCACAAGCCATGTGCTTTCATTGATAGTAGTTTTTAGGCATACCTGCAAGACAATTGTGATTATCTTCTTTTAGGTACCCACATATAGTTGGGTCCTTGATGGTTAGTAGAAAAAGTGCCTTCTAAATTGAGATGAGCTTTTCTTATATAACAATAGAAATTTTTGTGACCAAATTTCATGCAATATGTGCATTGCCATGGCATTTTATGCTTCTGTATTTTTCTTTTTGCATTATACATACAACTACAGGTATGTGATTTCTTTTGTGCAAGTTTAGTGAACAACAATGCATAGTTATTTTTGGCTTTATCTCCTAGTAAACCATAAGAAGTTCTTTTAGACTTGGTGCAAGCATCTTTGATATGAACATCAGAAATTTCAGTTGTAGATGCTTTCACAAATGTTGGTTTGCTAGGTGCAATGTTGGTTGAGCCATTGAATCCTAATCCATATTTCAAGGAAGGTGATCTTTGATTATTAATTAATATGTTCAATGCTTCCTTTCCTTTATGAAATCTGGAAATTGATTCTTTTAGTTCTTTTAGTTCATGCTTCAATGTCTCATTCTCCTTAATTACTTTTTCTAAGTCATGTGAGCTTTTATTTAACTCTCCTATTGTATTCATAAAGTGTTCATTTGAGGTTTTCAATTCTAAGGTAGAATTCTTTAAGAATATAAAATCATTTTCTAACTTAGAGTTTTTCTCTTTATAAAGCATCATTTTAGAGAAATATTTTTCTATTTTAAAATTCATGTGCTCAATCAAATCACTATCATCTATATCATTTATATCATCATGTGCTACTAGATCAAAGGATTGAGTACTTACCTCATTGGAGTCATCTTCAATAGCCATGAGACAAAGATTTGCAATTCCTTCTTCTTCTTCTTCTTCACTTGAGGAAGAGTCATCCCATGTGGCTTTGAGAGACTTTTTCTTTTCTTTATCCCATTTCCTTTTGTTCTTTAATTTGTAGCAATCCGATTTGATGTGACCAGTTTTTCCACATTCATAGCATTTTACCTCATTTTTCTTTTCTTTATCTTTGAAGGAGAATTTTGGAGGTGTACCTTTGTTTGCTTGTAATCTTTTCTTCCTTTTCCATTCATTGATTCTTTTTTAGAACATTGCCATTTCATCTTCATCATCAGTACCTTCATTACTTGAGCTCTCAGCTTCTTTGATTGCTTTGAGTGCAATTGGTTTTCTTTTTTCTTTCTCACCTTGATCTTCTTCTTTTTCACTGTGCAGCTCAAAAGTGAGTAATTTACCAACTAGCTCGTCGGTTCTTAATGTGCTGAGATCATGAGCTTCTTCTATGGATGATACTTTGGATTCAAAGTTCTTTCTAGCTCTTAGGGCTCTCAAGATTTTACTGTTTACATCACCTTGATCATATACCTTGCCATACTTCTTTAGTTCATTGACAATTGCAAGTAAGCGATTGGTCATGTCGGTGACATTTTCATTTGGTTTCATCTTGAATAGCTCATACTCATGAACATGCATTTGTTTCTTGGTAAATCTTACTTGAGTTGTACCTTCATGGTAGTTTTCAAGTGTTTTCCAAATGCAATGTGCACAAGTTAAATGTTGAACTCTTCCACCTTCTTCTCTTGAAATGGAGTTCATCAAGATGGAAGCAGCTCTATTGTTCTTGAATCGATCTCTGATATTGCTAGTTGACCATTGAGCTTTGGGAAGTGGAACTTGAATACCATCAACTTCATGAGTGGGAGATTTTCACTCACTTTCCACGAAATCCCATAGTTCAATCCCTTCACTATCTAGAAACAAATACATTTTGTGTTTCCAGTATGAGTAATCTGTTCCATCAAAGTAGGGTCTAAGAATAGAGTTAAGATTTCCATGAGAGCTTGATGAAGAAGAAGTTGCCATAATGGATCAGATTTCACAATTAAGTTTAAGAAATCTCAGCGCTCTGATACCAATTGTTGTCCCAAGATGGCAACCAAAAGGGGGGGGGTGAATTGGTTTCCTCAAGAAGTAATGACAATTTAAAAAACTCAACAAACAAGAAATGCGGAATTGAGAGTTGGTTGAGTGATGGAAGAAAGAAAGAACACACAAGATTTATAGTGGTTCGGATTTACTTCAATCCTACATCCACTTCCTTAACAACTTGTTAAGGTTCCACTAATCTTTGAAGTTTTTACAAGCTCACTTCCAACTTTGGTGTTTTCACAAGTTCACACCTAACTTCACAAGTGTTTTTCTTAGGCTCACACTTACAACCCAAACAAGAGTTTTACTAGGCTTACTCTCACAACCCAAGTGTTTCCCAAGCTCACACTCAAACTTATACAATGGTGTTTTCAATGCTAACACCTAACATTCATTACAATTCAAATGCAAGTTTAAGTAAAAGTAAATTTGTTGCTTGGCTATGAAAATCTTTTCTCAATGTTGTCTCATTTTGTTTTCTCATAAAAACATTGTATTTATAGCCAATGTGGTCTTACTAGCCGTTATTGATGTTGAGAATAAAGTCTTGGCAGCTTAGACCTTTTTTACTTAAACTGTCCGAAGCTCTTCGCAGCCGCCCTTCATACCAGGATGGTCGCGCTCATGCTTCATGCGGTCGTCCTTTTAAAAGGGGCGGTCGCTACTTTTGAAAAAGCTTCAATGGTCGAATTTTAGTGCTCTGCAGCTGGAATCTTGCCCATGCTGTGTTTGTTGGACCGGTTCTTCCCCATGCTATGTTTGTCGGGACGGTCGCGCCAAGCAAAGGTGCGGTCGCCCTTTTTGAATATTGAAGTGGGTTTACAACGGTCATGTCACGTGTCATTCTCTGACAGAGCATAAGAGATGTCCGCCATAATTTGAATCGCGCGGTCGCCCTATGTAGCATCTCGCGGTCGAACTCAGATTCTCACGTCGAACTTCTGGACGCACCTGAGGACGCGAACACTACTGTCTCTTTAAGCAATTTCTTCTTGAATTAGTAGGGCGGTCGCGATTCTTAGTGGGCGGTCGCTAATCTGGTAAGCGAGGTCGAGTTATTCACCGTTCTTGTCACCACAAACCTTACTGTGATTGTAATGATTTAAATTCCTTGAGTAGCAGTCATTCACATATTGGGACGGTCGCGATTCTGTATGAGCGGTCGCGACTTAGGTCGAACTTCTGGCCGCGAAACCTACTGTGATAAGGTTTCATCTTGTAATTGCATGGAGCGGTCGTATTCAGCTGAGGTGCGACCGCTAGAAAGGTTCTGTTCACCTTATTTGAAGCAACCTAATCCTGCAACAAGATTCTTCAAACTCAAGTTAAATAGATCATCCATTTGAGTTGTCAAGGATCAAAATTAAGATCATTTGTCTAACAGTAATGAAAACCTAGTTGATGGTCTCCCTAAGATAAAATATGACAAAGATAGAATTTGTGAACCTTGTCAATGTGGTAAGCAACATAAGAGCTCATTTAAATCAAAGAATGTTATAAGTACCTCTAGACCTTTAGAGCTCATTCATTTGGATTTGTTTGGTCAAAATAGAGTGTAATATCCTCATATATGCTCTAGAAGTTTTGATTATGTTGTTGTTATTGTTGTTGTTGTTATATTGGATTGAATATATGTGTTAATTGCAAGAGAAAAGAAATTGGGAAAGAAAATAGGGTTTAGAGAGAATGGTATATGTTGTGTATATGATGATATATATAGCATATAAATTGGTCAAATGAAGAGTCAAGGTGATGGTTAAGTGGAAGAAGATATTTTTGGTTGTTATTGAAATTACTATAAAGGGCATGCATAATGAAAAGAAGTTTAACTATGTTAAAGAGGGCATTTTGGTAATTCTTCTTTTGAAATTGTGTGGTGGAGATTAATAGAGAGTTTGACTTTTATTTTGATCAATTTCCTTTCTTCTTTTCACGTGTGGCCTGCCAACCTAAAGAACAAGAGTGAAAGCAAAGGTTTGATGATATTTTGAGCTCAAATTGAAGAAGTTCTAAGTGGTTAAGTGGAAATCCAAGAAGATTTACTATATTTGGTAAGTTTCTCTTGATTCTTTTAAGTTATTTAAGTTGTTTGTGAGTTGATTGTGGATTTTAAAGTGGGGTTGTGTTGATTGTTATATGTTGGATTTAATTGGTTGTGGTGTTGGTTTTGGATTTGAAGATGATAAGTTAAGAGTGATGTTGGTTTAGGGTTTTGGAAATGGTAAGTGATAAATTATATTGTGTTATTTTGGATTAGGTTTTGGAAGAAAGTGATTTGCTCTAATTTGAGAAGTGAAGAATTCTTGGAGAAAAGGAAGTTTTTAGAGTTGTATAATTGGTGCTAAAGGTAAGTACAAACTATATGGTTACAAACATGCATATATTGTTTAATATTAAAACACTTTTGTTTGTAAATGTGATAAGGTATCAAATGTATTGTTAATGAATGTTGGTGATGAAAATATTGTGATGAGCATGTAAAATAATTGCTAATGATGTTGATTATGTCCATTTGAATGAGGTTATGTTGTGTACAATGTGTTTTAAGTTAACCAAAAGAAATTTGGCTACATTTAGGGTTTATGCATGAGAGACACGTAATTTGGGACGGTCGCTATTATTCATGTGCGGTCGCGACTTAGGTCGGGCTTCTGGCCACGAAACCTACTGTAATAAGGTTTCATCTTTTGATTGTGAAGTGCGGTCGCGACTTAGGTCGGGCTTCTGGCCGCGAAATCTACTGTAATAAAGTTTCATCTTGTAATTGTATGGCGTGGTCGTATTCAGGTGAGGTGCGACCGCTAGAAAGGTTCTGTTCACCTTATTGGAAGCAATCTAATCCTACAACAAGATTCTCAAATACATGTTAAATAGATCATCCATTTGAGTTGTCAAGGATCAAAATAGAGATCATTTGTCTAACATCATTGTTGAATCATGAAATGTGAGAGGATATGGAATTGATAATGCATATGATATTACATGAACAAGGTTATGTATTGTGTATTGTGAGGCTTGTGAATGGTGATGTGTATTATGAATAATGTACTTTGAAATGTGATACTAATAATGCTATATACACAATATGAATTGAGATATGAAATGCTATAAAGCCATTGTGATTGGCTATGATGGTTCAATTGAAAGATATATGGCATGTTTGCCTAATTGATGAGAATTGAGAATGATATGTAAATGAATTGTGTGGCTAATGTGTTATTCCATTTTCAGAGTATGTTATTGGTGGCATGCCTAATGATAGTAACAATCTCTTGAAGTTAGGTTGGATTGAATCCTTGAAGCCTAATTGAGATGTTACAACCCTTGAAGCTAGGTTGGGTTGGTTCTTGAAGCCAAGTTGGGTTGAAGCTTAGCATGCTTTGCTCCCCTTGAAGCTTGGTTGAACTTAATCCTTGAAGCCTAGTTGGGTATATGATAATGATAGATGTGATAACAAAACCAAAGCATTAACTCTGAAAATCGAATAGCATATTAGTGTGTCTTGGGCCCAATGCTTGTCTTTGTTTAATATGAGTCATGATTTGTTTAATGTTGTTCATGAATGGTTAAATGAATAACTAATGAGGCATATGAAATGTAAAGGTATGTTGTTAGCCTTGCATATATGATGTTACATGTATAATATGGATTGAGAATTGGCATTGCATTGCATTGAAGCATAACACTAGCACATTTTGTCTTACTAAGCCGTTGGCTTAGCGCGATAGTGTTTGATCGCGCAGGTAATCGAGTTGAACCCGAGAGTTCTTCGAGATCGAGTGAGAGTAGACAGTGAAGAGTTGATTTTGGGAACTTAAAGATCAGAGGAGACTTGCCAATCATGTATAACTCTTTTATATTTTGTAAAGTAATGATTTTAATGTACATATGTGTATATTTGTAAATATGAAATTAAATGTTTTCATATATGTAAATATTTGATAAATTCCGCTGCGTAACAACTAAATGTATCTATATATATCTATTTAGTTTTGTATTACAAGTTAACTACTTATCTTTCTATAATGTATACAATTGAAAGATTAAGGTATGGTTTAAAATGTTTTAAATGTTAAGAAAATCCGTAGCATCTCTATGTTTAGTGCATGTATACTACATTGTGGTGTTTGTAGTGTGCATGTATTAAATGTAGGGGTGTTACAGTTGTTTTGGTATCAGAGCCTAGGTTTGAGATTCTCAACCTAGGTAAAATGTAATAAAAAGAATATTTTTACTTAAAAAGTGGTTTTGAATAACATATATGTTTGGGATTGGCAGTCTCTGATCTTTAATAAGAAGTATTCTGCTGTGTTTGCAGACATAGGTTGTGATGGATCCTCATTTGCGTCAGTCAGTTGAGGGTAGTGAGGAGAGTGTAGCTCCGGAGGATAGAGCTAGAGTTGATAGTGCTGAGGAGGCACCTGCTTCGGTGTCGGGGAGACCAGTTGGTGAGGAGGTTCCACCAGCTTGGCTTAGGCATATCGTAGAGGCTTTGAGGCAAGCACCAGTGCAACCACCACCACCCCCTCAGCCTATGGTATCAGTGAGGCACTATGATAAACTAAGGAAGTATGGAGCAGAGGATTTCCTTGGTACAGTTGATCCAGCTGTAGCGGAGCAGTGGCTTGATAAAGTACAAAGGATCTTTATTCAGTTGCAAGCCACATCGGAAGAAAAGTTTGATTATGCAAGATCTTTGCTACAGAAGGATGCATACGACTGGTGGAGGACAGTGCCCCATTCTATGGATGATCCACCAACCTTGTCCTATGCTGACTTTCTGAGAGAGTTTGAATTGAAGTATACTCCGAGGGAGTATAAAGACATGAAGAAGATGGAGTTCTTGAGCTTGAAGCAAGACAGCAAGACTGTAACTGAATATGAGGTTGAGTTTATTCGATTGAGCCAGTATGCTGGGGGCATTATAGCTGATGAGATAGATGTAGGAGATTTGAGGAGGGATTGAGGCCCTCTATCATGTGCTTAGTGGCTGGATCTAGATATCACGATTTTTCCCAGCTTGTGGCAGCAGCTAGGAGTGTGGAGCGAGCTCAAGTTATTGCAGCTGTTTCAGAGGAAGAGGTTAGGGTTAGGAGGCCCCAGTGGGAGGCAGGGTCTTCATCAGCAAAGAGAGGTAAAGGAAGCTTTGTTCCTAGAGTTAGTAGGAGTCAGAGGTCAGCTGGTAGGTCAGTGCAGTTACAGAGGCAGAGATTTAGACCTGCAGCTTCAGTGGCTAGCGCTCCGACCCCAATGACTCAGAGATCCACTCCACCCATCTGCATTCATTGTGGTAGGCCACATGGTGGTCCTTGCTGGAAGACTGGTGTAGCAGGAGTATGCTTCAGATGTGGATCACCTAATCACTTTGTGAGAGATTGTCCTGAGAGGCAAGAGCAGATGTCAGTTGATACTGCAGCTTCTCGACCTAGTGTGAGGGGAGGTCGGGGAGGCAGAGGTAGCAACCGGGGAGGCAGATCTGGGTTCAGTGCTAGAGGAGGTTCTATATCCAGAGAGAGTAGACCAGAGGAGGTTGGGTCTTCCCAGAGGATGTATGTTATGCAGAGGCAGCCAGATGCTTCGGTAGTCATAGCTGGTACTTTTTCTTTATTTGATACTTCAGTACTTGCTTTGATTGATCCCGGATCCACCCATTCTTATATTAGTGCATCTGTTTTACCTGTGTCTGATATGCATGTTGAGTCCCTAGGATTTGATGTGTTGGTGACAAATCCTTTAGGGCATAGTGTGATTGTGAGCAGGGTGCACCGAGATAGTGCAGTGAGGGTGCAAGGTGAGGAGTTCCTTGGAGATTTGATTGAGATGCCATTTAAGGAATATGATGTGATCCTAGGTATGGATTGGCTATCTAGACATGGAGCTGTGGTAGACTGTAAAAGGAAAATTGTTTCTTTGAGAACTGCTGATGGTAGAGAAGTGATAGTATCTAATGAGCAGGAACAGCTAGCCTCCTTATTTGTTTCAGCTGTTGCAGCTAGGAGATTGGTTAGAAAGGGGTGTGAAGCTTATCTTGCTCATGTGATAGATACTAGAGTGAAGGGTTCCCCTATTGATAGCATTGCCATAGTTGCAGAGTTCTCAGATGTGTTTCCAGAGGAGTTGCCAGGATTACCTCCTGAGAGAGAGGTGGAGTTTAGTATTGAATTGTTGCCTGGTACCACTCCTATCTCTATTACTCCTTATAGAATGGCACCAACAGAATTGAGGGAATTGAAAGTGCAATTGCAGGAGTTGTTGGACAAAGGATTTATTCGCCCCAGTGTTTCTCCTTGGGGAGCTCCTGTGCTATTTGTGAAAAAGAAAGATGGTACTATGAGGTTGTGTATCGATTATAGGCAATTGAACAAGGTGACTATTAAAAATAAATATCCTTTGCCTAGAATCGATGATCTCTTTGATCAATTGAAGGGTGCAGCTGTGTTTTCTAAAATTGATTTGAGATCAGGGTACCATCAGTTGAGAGTCAGAGCTGAAGATGTTCCTAAGACAGCCTTTCGGACCAGGTATGGGCATTATGAATTTCTAGTTATGCCTTTTGGTCTAACGAATGCACCTGCAGCTTTTATGGACTTGATGAATAGGGTGTTTAGGCCCTATCTGGATCAGTTTGTGGTAGTGTTTATAGATGATATTCTGGTATATTCGCGTAATGAGGTAGAGCATGACAAGCATCTGCGGATTGTATTGCAGATTTTGAGAGAGAAGCAGTTGTTTGCTAAACTGTCGAAGTGTGAGTTCTGGTTGGACCAAGTAGCTTTTCTCGGTCATATAGTTTCAGCGGAAGGCATTAGAGTTGATCCAAGTAAAGTTGAAGCTATTCTGAATTGGAGTCCACCCAAGTCAGTGACTGAAGTTAGAAGTTTTTTAGGTTTGGCAGGCTATTATCGATGGTTTGTGAAAGGATTTTCTTTGATAGCTACTCCACTCACCAGATTGCTTCGAAAGGGAGTTAGATTTGTGTGGACGGATTAATGTCAGGCTAGCTTTAATCAGTTGAGAGAAATGTTGACTCAAGCGCCTGTTCTTACTTTACCTGTGGAAGGCAAACCATATGTGATTTACAGTGATGCTTCACATAGTGGTTTGGGGTGTGTGCTGATGCAGGAAGGTAGAGTGATAGCTTATGCTTCTCGACAGTTGAAGCCGCATGAGCTTAATTATCCGACCCATGATTTAGAGCTAGCAGCAATTGTGTTCGCATTGAAGGTTTGGCGACACTATCTGTTTGTGGAGAAATGTTTCATCTACACTGATCACAAGAGTTTGAAGTATTTGGGTGTCCAGAAAGAGCTTAATCTTCGGCAGAGGAGATGGTTGGAATTGATTAAAGACTACGACTGTTTGATTGATTATCATCCAGGTAAAGCAAATGTTGTTGCTGATGCCTTGAGTCGGAAGTCTTTAGCTGGTTTAATTGTTTATTCGCTCTCGTTGCTTGTTGAGTTGAGAGCATTGCATGCCAGTTTTGTATCTTGTGATGATGGTGCATTATTGGCACAATTGCAATTGAAACCAATTTTATTGGAACAGATCAAAGAGGCCCAGTTGGCTGATGAGAAGATTCAAAAGATTATTTCAGATTGCAAGAATGGGAAGACTAGAGATTTTGTTGTGAAAGGTGATGGGAGTCTCTGGTTTAAGAACCGATTGTGTGTACCCGATGATGCTGATTTGAAAAGAGTCATTTTAGAAGAAGCACATCAGTCAGTGTTTGCTATGCATCCGGGTAATACAAAGATGTATCATGATTTGAGACAGCATTACTGGTGGATAGGTTTGAAGAGAGATATTGCTGAGTTTGTATCGAAATGTCTCACTTGTCAGAAGGTAAAAGCAGAGCATCAAGTTCCAACCGGGTTGCTTCAACCATTATCAGTACCAGAATGGAAGTGGGATAGAGTGACGATGGATTTTGTGTCTGGTTTGCCATTGACACAAAAGAAGCATGATGCTATATGGGTGATTGTGGATAGATTGACTAAGACAGCTCATTTCCTTCCGGTTCGGATGGATTACTCTTTGGAGAGATTGGCTGAGCTGTATATCTATGAGATTGTGAAGTTGCATGGTGTTCCAACTTCTTTAGTGTCTGATCGAGATCCCAGGTTTACTTCAAGATTTTGGAAGAGCTTGCATAGTGCTTTGGGTTCTCGATTACACTTCAGTACTGCTTTTCATCCGCAGACAGATGGGCAGTCTGAGAGAGTGATACAGATTATTGAGGATATGTTGAGAAGCTGTGTCATTGATTTCTCTGGAAGTTGGGATAGATTTTTACCTCTTGTGGAGTTTGCTTACAATAACAGTCACCAATCTAGCATTGGTATGGCACCATTCGAAGCACTGTATGGTAGACGGTGTCGGACACCTTTGTGTTGGAATGAGATTGGTGAAGGTAAGTTAATTGGGCCTGATTTGATTCAAGAGACTGAAGAGAAAGTGAAAATGATTCGAGATAGATTGAAAGCAGCTTCAGATCGACAGAAGTCTTATGCAGATCTGAAAAGGAGAGACATAGAGTTTGATGTTGGAGATAAGGTATTTTTGAAAGTGTCTCCTTGGAAGAAGATATTGAGGTTCGGTCGGAAAGGGAAATTGAGTCCTCATTTCATTGGACCGTATGAAGTTTTGGAAAGAGTTGGGCCAGTTGCTTATCGACTCGCTTTGCCACCTGAGTTGGATCGTATTCATAACGTATTCCATATTTCTATGTTGAGGAGATACAGATCGGATCCATCTCATGTGTTGCCGATTGAATCTATCGAGGTGAATCAAGATTTGACGTTTGAAGAGGAACCAGTTGCTATTTTGGCACGTGAAGTGAAAGAGTTGAGGAACAAGAGTGTGCCATTGGTGAAAGTTCTATGGAAGAATCATGGAAAAGAAGAAGCAACTTGGGAAAGTGAACAATCCATGCGAGAGCAATATCCTCAGTTGTTTCAGCTTTTATATCAGGTAATTTTGAGGACGAAATTTTCTTTTTAGAGGGGGAGAATTGTAATATCCTCATATATGCTCTAGAAGTTTTGATTATGTTGTTGTTATTGTTGTTGTTGTTATATTGGATTGAATATATGTGTTAATTGCAAGAGAAAAGAAATTGGGAAAGAAAATAGGGTTTAGAGAGAATGGTATATGTTGTGTATATGATGATATATATAGCATATAAATTGGTCAAATGAAGAGTCAAGGTGATGGTTAAGTGGAAGAAGATATTTTTGGTTATTATTGAAATTACTATAAAGGGCATGCATAATGAAAAGAAGTTTAACTATGTTAAAGAGGGCATTTTGGTAATTCTTCTTTTGAAATTGTGTGGTGGAGATTAATAGAGAGTTTGACTTTTATTTTGATCAATTTCCTTTCTTCTTTTCACGTGTGGCCGGCCAACCTAAAGAACAAGAGTGAAAGCAAAGGTTTGATGATATTTTGAGCTCAAATTGAAGAAGTTCTAAGTGGTTAAGTTGAAATCCAAGAAGATTTACTATATTTGGTAAGTTTCTCTTGATTCTTTTAAGTTATTTAAGTTGTTTGTGAGTTGATTGTGGATTTTAAAGTGGGGTTGTGTTGATTGTTATATGTTGGATTTAATTGGTTGTGGTGTTGGTTTTGGATTTGAAGATGATAAGTTAAGAGTGATGTTGGTTTAGGGTTTTGGAAATGGTAAGTGATAAATTATATTGTGTTATTTTGGATTAGGTTTTGGAAGAAAGTGATTTGCTCTAATTTGAGAAGTGAAGAATTCTTGGAGAAAAGGAAGTTTTTAGAGTTGTATAATTGGTGCTAAAGGTAAGTACAAACTATATGGTTACAAACATGCATATATTGTTTAATATTAAAACACTTTTGTTTGTAAATGTGATAAGGTATCAAATGTATTGTTAATGAATGTTGGTGATGAAAATATTGTGATGAGCATGTAAAATAATTGCTAATGATGTTGATTATGTCCATTTGAATGAGGTTATGTTGTGTACAATGTGTTTTAAGTTAACCAAAAGAAATTTGGCTACATTTAGGGTTTATGCATGAGAGACACGTAATTTGGGACGGTTGCTATTATTCATGTGCGGTCGCGACTTAGGTCGGGCTTCTGGCCGTGAAACCTACTGTAATAAGGTTTCATCTTTTGATTGTGAAGTGCGGTCGCGACTTAGGTCGGGCTTCTGGCTGCGAAATCTACTGTAATAAAGTTTCATCTTGTAATTGTATGGCGCGGTCGTATTCAGGTGAGGTGCGACCGCTAGAAAGGTTCTGTTCACCTTATTGGAAGCAATCTAATCCTACAACAAGATTCTCAAATACATGTTAAATAGATCATCCATTTGAGTTGTCAAGGATCAAAATAGAGATCATTTGTCTAACATCATTGTTGAATCATGAAATGTGAGATGATATGGAATTGATAATGCATATGATATTACATGAACAAGGTTATGTATTGTGTATTGTGAGGCTTGTGAATGGTGATGTGTATTATGAATAATGTACTTTGAAATGTGATACTAATAATGCTATATACACAATATGAATTGAGATATGAAATGCTATAAAGCCATTGTGATTGGCTATGATGGTTCAATTGAAAGATATATGGCATGTTTGCCTAATTGATGAGAATTGAGAATGATATGTAAATGAATTGTGTGGCTAATGTGTTATTCCATTTTCAGAGTATGTTATTGGTGGCATGCCTAATGATAGTAACAATCTCTTGAAGTTAGGTTGGATTGAATCCTTGAAGCCTAATTGAGATGTTACAACCCTTGAAGCTAGGTTGGGTTGGTTCTTGAAGCCAAGTTGGGTTGAAGCTTAGCATGCTTTGCTCCCCTTGAAGCTTGGTTGAACTTAATCCTTGAAGCCTAGTTGGGTATATGATAATGATAGATGTGATAACAAAACCAAAGCATTAACTCTGAAAATCGAATAGCATATTAGTGTGTCTTGGGCCCAATGCTTGTCTTTGTTTAATGTGAGTCATGATTTGTTTAATGTTGTTCATGAATGGTTAAATGAATAACTAATGAGGCATATGAAATGTAAAGGTATGTTGTTAGCCTTGCATATATGATGTTACTTGTATAATATGGATTGAGAATTGGCATTGCATTGCACTGAAGCATAACACTAGCACATTTTGTCTTACTAAGCCGTTGGCTTAGCGCGATAGTGTTTGATCGCGCAGGTAATCGAGTTGAACCCGAGAGTTCTTCGAGACCGAGTGAGAGTAGACAGTGAAGAGTTGATTTTGGGAACTTAAAGATCAGAGGAGACTTGCCAATCATGTATAACTCTTTTATATTTTGTAAAGTAATGATTTTAATGTACATATGTGTATATTTGTAAATATGAAATTAAATGTTTTCATATATGTAAATATTTGATAAATTCCGCTGCGTAACAACTAAATGTATCTATATATATCTATTTAGTTTTGTATTACAAGTTAACTACTTATCTTTCTATAATGTATACAATTGAAAGATTAAGGTATGGTTTAAAATGTTTAAAATGTTAAGAAAATCCGTAGCATCTCTATGTTTAGTGCATGTATACTACATTGTGGTGTTTGTAGTGTGCATGTATTAAATGTAGGGGTGTTACATAGAGTTACAAGCTTAGGAGGCAAATTATATGTATTTGTACTTATTGACGATTACTCTAGATTCACATGGGTTAATTTATTAGCTCAAAAGAATGAAGCTTTTAATTACTTCAAAACGTTTGCAAAAAGAGTTTAAAATGAAAAAGGATATGTGATCACATGTATTAGAAGTGATCATGGCAAAGAATTTGAGAATGAAAATTTTGAAAGTTTTTGTAATGAACTTGGCATTTCACATAATTTTTCTGCTCCTAAAACTCCACAACAATGGTGTGGTTGAGAGGAAAAATAGAACTTTGGTTGAAATGGCTAGAACAATGCTCAATGAATATGATTACCATCTTATTTTTGGGCAGAAGTCGTTAATACAGCTTGTTACATTGCAAATCGTGTTTACAAAAGGCATTTAACTAATAAAACTTCTTATGAGCTATGGAATGGAAGAATTCCTAGAATTGGATATTTTAGAGTATTTGGATGCAAATGCTTTATATTGAACACCAAGGAAAATCTTGGAAAATTTTCATCCAAATCAGATGAAGGCATATTCCTAGGATACTCATCATATAGCAAAGCATATAGAGCATTTAACATGAAAACTCTAGTTGTTGAAGAATCAATGCATGTTGTATTTGATGAATCATCTAAACTTGATCAAAAGAAAGGTAGTACTTTCAATGACCCTGTAGGTACTCTTGAACCTCATGAAACTGTTGATGCTCCAAAGATCAATCAGTATGAACTTGAAGAAAAGACTCAAGATCTACCTAAGGATTGGCAATACAAGAAAGATCATCCTAAGGAACTCATCATTGGTGAAACATCTAAGGGAGTAATTACTTGATCTAAAATTAATCATATAGATGTTAATTTTGCTTTTGTTTCTCAAATTGAGCCAAAGACCATTGAGGAGGCTCTAAATGATGAAATTTGGATGACTACAATGCAAGATGAACTTAATCAATTTGAAAGAAATAATGTTTGGCAACTCACTCCTAAACCTATAGATCATTCAATCATAGGATGCAAATGGGTCTATAGAAATAAGCTTGATGAAAATGGTCACATTATTAGGAATAAAGCAAGGTTGGTAGCTAAAGGCTATAATCAAGAAGAAGGTATTGACTATGATGAAACATTTGCCCCAGTAGCTAGAATAGAAGCTATTAAAATATTACTTGTTTTACATGTCACATGAACTTTAAACTCTTTCAAATGGATGTTAAAAGTGCATTTCTAAATGGACTTATAAGCGAAGAAGTTTATGTAGAACAACCTTCTGGTTTTGAAAACTACAAATTTCCTAATCATGTTTTCAAACTTATCAAAGCTTTAATATGGATTGAAACAAGCACCAAGAGCTTGGTTTGATAGACTTAGTGCATATTTGATTAAAAATGGTTTTTCAAAAAGAAAAGTTGATACAACTCTCTTTGTTAAAAAGGACAAACATAACATTTTAATTGTACAAATTTATGTGGATGACATAATATTTGGAGTAAATAATGAAACCTTGTGCAAAGACTTTGCTTGTTGTATGACTAGGGAATTTGAAATGAGCATGATGGGTGAACTCAAGTTCTTCCTTGGACTGCAAATCAAGCAATGTAAAGATGGGATCTTCATCAACCAATCCAAATATACAAAAGAACTCATCAAGAAATTTGGAATGGATGGCTGCAAAACTAGCAAGACTCCTATGAGCACATCCTTGAAATTGGGTAAAGATGAAAATGGTAAAGCAGCAGATGAAAAGAAATATTGAGGTATTATCGGATCACTACTTTACTTAACCGCTTCTAGACCTGATATAATGTATGGTGTATGTCTTTGTGCTAGATTTCAAACTTGTCCTAAAGAATCACACTTGAATGCTACTAAGAGAATTTTGAAATATTTAAGTGGTACAATGCATTTAGGTCTTTAGTATCCTAAAAATACATCATTTCATATCTTAGGTTTTTCGGATGCGGATTATGCTGGTAGCATCTTAGATAGAAAAAGCGCAACAGGAGCATGTCACTTTCTTGGCAATTGGCTAGTTTCTTTGCATAGTAAGAAACAAGCATCGGTTGCTTTGTCTACGGCGGAAGCCGAATATGTTGCAGCATGTTTTTGTTGCACACAAGTATTATGGATGAAACAACAATTGCTTGACTATGGCAAAGTATTTAACAACATCTCCATTAAATGTGACAACACTAATGCTATCAATTTGTCTAAAAATCCTATCCAACACTTTAGATCTAAACATATGGATATTAGACATCATTTTTTGAGAGAAAATATACAAAACCAGAATATAGTCTTAGAGTTTATAGATACACGTAATCAACTTGCTGATATCTTCACAAAACCTTTGAATGAAGATAGGCTTAACTTTATTAAACTTAATTTAGGTATGATTGATGGAACTACCCTGAATAGATAAAAAGTTTGGCTATCAATAAAAATTTCTTAAACATCTCAACGCATAGAATTTTTGCTTAAAACTATAAAAATCCATCATCTTTCATGTCTCTTTCATTTTTGAGCTACTCGCGTTTTTCTCCAATGCCTATAGCGATCACTATCTTGCCGGACAGATTCATCTAAATTGATACCTTTGTGAGCGGTCGAGAAACTCTGTGTGCGGTAGCAATAACTTAAACAGTTTCGACCATTGCAGATATTCTCTGCACTCACGAGCGCACTAATTTTCCTACTGGATGCTAGAGAGTCTTCGCGATCGCAGCTATACAAATAGGTGACCGCACTCTGTACACTCTGCTCGAAATTTTGTAACCGTTGACTGTATGACATGTCGCGATTTTCAACTCTCAACAGTCATAAACGGCTATTTTCTTAATTTCTTCTATTTAAGACCATTATACATCAGTTCGTTGGATCTTTTAGTTCTTATAACGTACAAACTTCCCTCCAAATCTCCAAAATCCTCTCAAGATCATCTCCTTCTCAAACACTCTCTGTTTTCCAATTTTCTTCCTGTTCTTCAACTCTAATGGCCCCCAAAAAGAAAATAACCTCCAAAGGGAAAGGGAAAGGAAAGAAGCCTTCAGGAATCATCATAAGAGAACCAACAGATGTTCCTCCATCTCCTCCACAGTCTAGAAGAGGTGAGAAAATTCATAAACCTCACCACCAAACCCCTGAGGAAGATGTAAGATATGCCATGCTAAAGAGAAAGAAAATTGAAGAAACCAAATCTCCATTTGGTGGAATGCTCTATGCCCTCAACATTAAAGATGAGATTGAAAGTCTACTTGATGTTCTTGGCTGGAGGAAATTCGTATTTCATGAAGAGGTAGGTTATTCTAGTTTAAGTAAGGAATTTCTCATGTCCTTTCAGATTGAAAAGAGTGCAAATTCTGCACTAGGGTGGTATGAGATTAAATTTAAGTTATTGGACCAATACCTAGCCTTAACATTAGAGGACTTTGGAAAAATCTGTGACTTTTCTGTTGATGGAATAACCTCCTACAATGATTTAGCCATCTCCAATCAAAAACTCTCTACCTTTTGGCAAGAAATTTCTATGGAAACCTCATTTGAAAAAGAGTCAAAAGCTAGACACATCAAATCCCTCACCCATTGGATGCTTCATAGGATCATCACCTACACCATACATCAAAGGGCTGATGGGAATGAAAAGGTAACAAAAAGAGATCTCATCTTCTTATATGCTTTCACCCACAACATCCAAATGAACACAACAAAGTTCTTGATTAACACATTGTATCACCATTCTGTTACAAGAACTGGAACTTTCTTCTTCTCCTCACAAATAACTCAAATAGCTAGGCACATGAACTTGCTAAATGATCTTACCTTAGCTACCTTGAGAAACCCTTTCAATCTTGCCTCAAGTGTCATCACCATTGACTATCTAGAACATGCTGGGTGTGTAAGGAAGATTGAGGGTACATAAGTGTATTACTTTGGCAAACGAGGTGTTGTGGATAGACAAAAGAAAAGACCAAGGTACACCATTAAGGAAGAAGGAGACTCCTTGAACGTTCCTCATCTAAACCTACCCAAACCAGCTCTCTTATAACACTCATTCTAAAAGCTATCAAATCACTCTCCAGGAAACTCTCTCGGTTCAAGAAAAGTGTCTCCAAGAGATTCCATCACTTGAACAAAAGGATTGACCTTGTATCTCACATGCATCATGATCTCTATGACATGCAAGGCAAACTGGACTTGCCTCAATGCAATCTTGAGGATTGGGATATAAGTGATCACATAGAAAGTCTCCCTGAAGAAGAATCTTTCAATACTAGCTCTACCAGCAATGTCCCTCTCCTTTAGAAGAAGAAGAGCTAGATGAGGATGAAGATTCTGATTAGTTTATTTTTCCTGTTATGTTTTGTTGTTTTGATTTTGTTTTCTTTTTATGTTTCCTATTTTGCACTATCTTTGTACTGCCCTCTATCTAATAACATTGTGTTTTACATACATAATGCTTATAATCTTATCATTGTCTTTAAATAATTCTCTTATATTGTGCATTTTGCCTATGACAAAGGGGGAGAGAAATAGACAAAGAAAGAAATAGACATAGAGGGAGAGATATACAATGGGAATAATATTTTACTAATATGCCAAATTATACTCCAACATAAACATGACTCATGCATATGTTTAGGGGGAGCATTGTAAAACTTTATTAACATTCAACACATGAGCATTTTAAATTAAGGGAGATTGTTAACCAACCTAATTTACATTTTTTTTTCAATTTATTTCATCATTCCATTTGATTGTCAAAGTCAAAATGGGGGAGATTGTTAGCCAAAAGATCTTAATTTTGATCCTTGACAACTCAAATTGAATGACTTATTTAACATGTGTTTAAAGAACCTTATTACAGGATTAGGTTATTTCAAATAAAGTTGAACATAGAATATTTAGCGGTCACACAAGACATAGAGACGATCGCCCCATTCAATTGAAGGATGAAACCATATCACAGTAGGGTTCACAGTCAGAAACCCGGCCACAGTTATAACCGCACTCCCACAAGAGCGACCGTCCTAAATAATGGACGACTGCAACAGTAGAAACCCAAATCATCCAAATTCCAGTAAGGTTCATGGTAACAAGAACGGTGAAGAATATGGTCTCGCTCAACACTCTAGCGACCGCCTTTCAGTATCCGCGACCGCACTGATGATTGAAGAGAAATCTGCTTAAACTGACAGTAGTGTTTGCGTCCTAAGATGCGTCCGAAAGTTCGACGCGAGTCTCTCAACTCGACCGCGAACAGGCACCTAGAGTGACCGCGAAATTCATATTTAGGTGGACTTTCATTTTGCCAGTTAAAGAATGCCATGTGTAATGACCGTTGGAAACCCACCTAAGCATTCAAAAAAGGGCGACCACACCTATCTTATGCACGACCGTCCCGACAACCATAGCATGGGCAAGATTCCTGCAATAGAGCACTTAAATTTGACCGTTGAAGCAAATTTGAATGCAGCGACCGTACCTTGTCCAAGGGCGACCGCGTGAGACATGAACTCGACCATCCTTGTACCAAGGACGACTGCGAACTGCTTTGAACAAGTCTATTAAAAAAGGTATAAACTGCCAAGACTTAATTCTCACTATTTATAACAGCTAGTCAGACCACATTGGCTATAAATACATTGCTATTCTAAGAGAAAAATAAGGGTGAATAAAAAATTTTATAGCCAAGCAACATATTTTCTTTTGCTCCAATTTACATTTGAATTGTAATGAATGTTAGGTGTAAGCATTGAAAACACCATTGTAAAAGTTTTAGTGTGAGCTTGAAAAACACTTAGGTTGTGAGAGTAAGCCTAGAAAAACTCTTGTAAAGGTTGTGAGAGTAAGCCTAGAAAAACTCTTGTAAAGGTTGTAAGAGTGAGCCTAGTAAAACTCTTGTAAGTGGTTTGAGTGTTAGCCTTAGAAAAACACTTGTTAAGTTAGGTGTGAACTTGTGAAAACACCAAAGTTGGAAGTGAGCTTGTAAAACTTCAAAAGATTAGTGAAACCTTAACAAGTTGTTAAGGAAGTGGATGTAGGATTAAAGACAACCCGGACCACTATAAATCTTGTGCGTTCTTTCTTCTACTCACCACTCAATCATTTTTCTATTCCGCATTTCTTATTTATTGAGTTTAAAATTTGCCATCACTTCTTGAGGAATTCAATTTAACCCCCCCCCCCCCCCCCCCCCCCTCCCCCCTCTTGGTTACCATCTTGGGACAACAGCTCGTATTTTTTAAAGCCTAAAGCATAACAGTGTCTAAATCACAAGAAGTATTCCATCGAATGTGAGGGCAAAAATTTCTGCTTACAGTATGTATCATAAATAAAATGATTACTAGTTCTTCAACTTCTAAAATTCTTTTGTCTTGCTATATTTATTTTATTGATATGTAGTGAAAAAAATCTACAAAGTGGCATTAAATTGTTTTTTTTTTTTTTTGTATATTTGAGTGACCTATGATGAAGAAAAAAAAAAGAAAGACATGTGAAGTTACCACAATCATACCCATTACCACACCCATAGTCGTTTTCATATTTATAAACATAGCTATGTCCACATCCATAACTTTAATCGTAACCACAATCATAATTATAAACATAAGCACATGCAGGAGACTATCAAGTCCATAAACTGAAATATAATTAATTTAACCTAAGTAAGTCTTTAAATTGAAAAAATTTTGATAGAGACCTTTCAAGTATTTAAACAGAAAATTTGATTAAAAATTTTTAAAGCAGCTTTGTATGTCCATAAACTGCAAAAATGATGAAGATTAACATATTTCAAAACTCAACTAGATGAAGCCAAAAAAATTGCAAACAACAAGAGAAAGAAGATGTATTATAAATCTTTCAAACATATGTCTATGCCTATAACCAAAAAAAAAAAAATAGCATGCCTATGCCCAAGACTAAAAAAGTATGTTATGCCCATGTTACGACAAAAAAAAAATGTCATGTCTATTTCCCCGTAACCATAAACCTTGGATGAACTAGAAAAAAATTGTATGCTAAAAAAAAGTGTTATTTGAAGCATTTGACCCAAGGGAGAGTGTTGAGAAGTTGAGTCAAATGCTACAATTAAGGAAAAATAAGTGAAATTTAAAAATAATGATAATTAAATTTTTTAGGATTTTTTATTTACACTTTATTTTAATTATTGCCATTGTTATGATTTTATGATTTGATTATCAATTTTTAAGATGCAAATGTGATTGTGGTTATTAAAATTTCTACTATAACTATGCAAGTATCATAAAAAAAAATGATTCAAAGTTGTTCAAGCTCTAAAATTCTTATTTTTAAACCACTTATTTGCGGCTCCACAATAGAAAAAATACTTTTTAGGCTTATAAACACGTTTGATAGTTTTAAAAGCCCGGCCAAAACCTTTGAAAGTTGCACACTGAAAATTCCATACAATAATTGAAAATTCTATAGCGAAGAATAAGAGAGAGAGAGAGAGAGAGATTTTAGGCTTATAAACTTGTTTGGCATTTTATGAACTTGTTTGACAATTATGAAACATTTAATAGATAATGTATAAATATGGAAATTATAACAATTACATAAATGGAATTGTAATACTCGATGGAGCTGAAGAAAATGACACTTTCTTTATGATCCTACATGGTTTGCACATTGCCTCTAGTGGGGTAGCCTTAGGCATGTTAAATCCAGTCCCTTCAGACATATCAATTTCTTGCTCACTTATCCTTTTCCATTCAAAGCACTGAATCATAGATCCCAAAGCTAACATTGAGAAACGCTTGGCTAGACCCATCCCAGGGCATGACCTTCTTCCAAGCCCGAAAGGGATTAACTTGTAAGACTCAGTACCCTGACCAATAGCACTCTGATCAAACCTTTCTGGTTTAAACTTCATAGCATCGTCCCATAACTCAGGATCTCGTTGCATTGTCCAAGCATTAATAAGTAGCATTGTATTGGGTTCTACATGGTATCCTCCAACACTACACTCTTGAGATGAAAAATGTGGAAGAAGCAATGGATTTGGTGGATATAATCTGAAGGTCTCTGTTATGATATTCTGAAGATATGGTAACTTGGAAATGTCAGATTCATCCATCAAGCTTTCTTCACCAATTTGTATGTCCATCTCCTTTTTTGCTTTCTCCAAAATTTCTGGGTTATTAAGCAAATTACTCATCGCCCATTCTAATGTAACTGTTGATGTGTCACTTCCAGCCAAAATAATATCCTATGTACATTTGACAACAATATATATTAGTTAGCAATTAACATTTAATTTTTAAAGCTTTTTTATAAGCAAAGATAAATTAGATAAATTATTAATAGAGAGGATGCAATTAATAATTACTTTTAATACCTTTCCCAAAATTGATTCAGCAATTGGATGATATCAAAATATTAGTAATTTTAACTTTATTGTTTTAATTAAAAAGAAAGAAATTAGAAAATTAAATATATTTCATATTTCACTTAAATTTTTTAATTTTTATTATTATTTACCGTTAAATTTTTTTTATAAAGAAATTCATTAATTTTCCTTATGTATTTGAATCAATATTTCTCAATTCAAACACATTAGAATAGAATTTTGATGAATTGCACAATTAATTGCATAATTTTTTACTTGTGAACAAAAAAAAAAGATAAAACATGTACATATGAAAATTAATTAGTCAATACAAAAGACAAATAAAAGTGTATATTGTTTGTATAATGAGTAAACACTAAGCAATAATATTTATTTATTTATTTTTCAATTTGGAGTATTCATTTTTTTAATATATAAATATATATTGAGGGGGGTAAAAAGAGAAAAAGAAGAAGTAAAATCACTGTAGATGAACAATAATTTTACTTTTATTTTAAATTATAGAATAGAAAATAATAATAATAATCCAACGTAAATTTATAATAATAATAATAATAATAATAATAATAATAATAATAATAATCCAAAGTAAATTTATAATAATAATAATAATAATAATAACTTGTTTGTCATATTCATAACAATATAAATATTTTATAAAATATCTAGTTTTACAAATCCACAAACACAACATATTTACCACTTAATTTAATCAAATTATAATTATTCAGCTCAATTTAATTAATAATTAATAATCCTTACAATGATAATAATAATTTTAAATTTACTCAGTAACAACTAATTACTAATTTATCTATTTCCTTACAATTTTATCAATTCCATATAATATAGTTAATCTATTTATTTTAAATTTTCATTCTAATCACAACTAATTTAATTAGTTCTATAATTAGATAAACAATAACTATATTTAAATTTAAAATTAATGATTAATTTATTTGAATAAATAATTCTAAATAACCAACTAGTAAATAAAAATTTTACCCAATTCAGTAATTAATATCTTAATTTTAATTATTTAATATAAGTTTGATAATTAATTGTTTATTTCTTTATTCTTATTCATTTTCTTTTAAACATAATTCGTTAAACATTCAAATAAATTTAAATTTTCCTAAACTTATACAACTTCATAAATTTAACTAATTATATAATTAATTTATTTATTAATCACATATAAATATTATTTTAAATTAATTAGTTATTGTTTTTATTTTAAATTTTAATTGTAATATATGTAATATTATTTTAAATTAATTAGTTATTATTTTTATTTTAAATTTTAATTGTAATATATGTATTTTGTAAATACTCATCTAAAAATTACAAATGAACATGTCAAATCAAAACTCACAATGAGAAGGTCTCAAAAATACTAGAATTGCCAAAAAATGAGATTGGAAAGTAGCATGAAAATTTATGGGAAAGTCTCACCGGCGTCAACTTCATACCATGCATGACTCGCCTTTTGATAGCCAATCGTGGTAATTCTGGAGGCGTTCAACTTGTCTCAGAGCGACGGTCACGGTGGTATGGCACATGTCTTGGTCGATGGTTGAAAGGCGGCAAAATGACCTAAAAATCACATTGCCTCTTTTCTTCTCTCTGCCCTCGCCCTCGCTCTCTCTCTCCCTCTCTCTCTCTCTCTCTCTCTCTCTCCTTCCCTCTTAATTAAATGATTTCTCTCATATTCTCTTTCTTTCTTTCTCTATATCCTAATAAACCAAATACAAATAATAATTTTACTAACAAGTAATTCTAACTTTATTTATTTAATATTTTCCACTATACTTAGTTATTCTAACTTTAATTATTTAATATTATCCACTATACTTAATTATTCTAACTTTAATTATAATATTCGTGATCTTAGAGAAATTAAACAAGTATTTAGAGATATATGTATTATATATACCTAATCTATACCTAGTATATACATTATATATATATATATTGTACGTTGGATATATGAATATATTATATTATATATAATATATATATATAGTATACTTAATGTGTACATAGGGTACACATAATATATATAAATATTAAATATACTATATATACATAATATAAAAATATTATATATTACATATATATAAATGTAACACCCTTAACTATATATATAATACATACACCCGATTCATGTAATATATACATATACAGTATGAGAATGTTACAGTTTCCAATCTTATCAAACTTTTAAAAGTTCAAGAAAATATTTTGCAACTTAAATATACTTTAATAAATATATAAATAAATAATATTCATTAATAATTTAAAGACTAAAAATATATAATTTGATGAAAAATCTCTAAAAAACTCGCTAGAGTTTTGTCTGTAATTTGGATAAATCTCAAAACAACAAGTACACAACCTGTATAAATATTTTACACTTTCAAAATATTAATAATTTCATTCATTAACCAAACTCGCTACTTTATTACTATATAATTAAAATCTCAACACTTTAAACTTTATCTATTAAAATCAAATACTGATGTAGATATTTACACACTGTCATATTAAATCTTTATAAACCAACACAAGTGTTATAAGTTAATTTACATAAACCAAAATGCTTAAATCTTAAATATACATATATGCAAATGGTATCGTTGGTCTTGCGACAGTCTAGATCACTACACATCTACCATAGTCTGAGTTCCGCTGATCATCAATTTCTTACCTATGCGATTTACACAATCGCGCTAAGCTTTACAGCTTAGTGGTACATATCTATAAATAATAAACATTATACATATACATTCTTACTTCTTATTTATACATGGTGTATATATATATATCTACACTTCTTTATTTTTTAATCTCAACTATCGAATCCAGTACACATACGAATAATCTCGTGACCTAACTTTGCTTAGGTCAATTTCGTCTCTAGACTCAGCTCTGCTTAGGTCTATCAACACTGATATTTTTAATCACATATTATAATTCAACTTACCATCCAAATGTCATATTCCATTTTCCACAACACAATACACATATACAAGCATGGGCCCAAACAAACTAATATATTATTCAAATTTTGGAGTTATTATTTTGGTCCATATTGATACTCAGTTTCTAGCTCTGAAGGCAAATTATATATCAGTGATGCCTGATGTCTAGCCCCGAAGGCAAATCATATATCAGTGACGTCTAACATCTAGCCCCGAAAGTAAATAATAAGGATAATCTCATAGGCATGCCGTCAAACATAGAACTCTAGAAATTTAATAACATACTAGACCAATAAATAATACATATTTTACATAATCACTTTTTCTCATCACATTGTCTCATTTTCTCATTTTTCTCATTCATATCAACATCAACTCATTTTAATTCATCATATCTCATCATTTCATTACAATGTATCTTATTTCACATTACCATTTAAACATCATTAATTTTCATATTTCAGATGTTTGCAATATATTTCATCAACTTTCTAGCCACAACCACAATGTGACTACTAAATCACATTTCTAGTACATTTATCGTATTTTTCATAACTCTTGTGATCATGTCAACTATGATCACCATCACATGCCTCATAAATTATCACATTACATATTCATTTATTTAACATTCTTCTTCATCATTCTCATCTCATAATACAAAAATACATTTTAATTCATTTTATTATTTTATATTCATGTAATATTTATATATTTTTTTAAAATCATGTAATATTCCCATGTCTCCATCATTTGTAAAGTTCATTATCCTATTAATATACAAATATTAATTTATAATAATGTCACTTTAAAGAATATTGTTTATCCTTTAAATTGGAACAAATGGTATCTTTTTTTCACTCCCCTATTCATTTTCCATTAATTCTTATCCTTCTCATTCCTTTTTCACAATTTCTTATATTTTTCAAGTGGTCATAATTTTTAATGATCACTTTATATTTACTATGTTTTGGTTATTATTCACATATTCATCATTAATTCACTATCACATTACATAATTATGAGTTACACTCATGTTATGACTCATTCCACACACATTTTATCACACTTTTCAATATACACATCTTAGTTATACTACTAATCTAGGTTTCATTCATAATTTTTACATCTTTCTCTTTTCATATAACATTGTTTATTTTTCTTAATTTTTTTTTATTTTTAGCATGTCACGCATCCACTACATTATACATATAACTATTGAAATGGCTATTCTACAATAGTTCAATTTACAAATCTTATGCATTTCATATATAAATCTTAATTTTATATTTAGCAAATAACCAATATAACACTATCACATAACTATGCCATATTGCATAGACTATGTGATTTCCTACATTTTCAAATACTTCACATACACAACACCAAACCATACATAACAAATTTCAAGTAGATAAATATATGTACTAATCTTAATTTGTCAAATACCAAGCCAATTTCATTTTCCAATTCAAATTTTCACCAATGCCCTTCAATTCTTTAAATTTTGTAATTTTCCTTTGCTCAACCTCTAAACCACATTACAAGTTCCAACGTAGCATTAGCAATTCATTTTAATACACTTTAATTATTCATACACCATTTACATTAATTGTACATAACATTTCACCAAAATACTATTTTCACTATTGCTACCTTATTCAAACTTCAACATATCAAACTCATTTCCAGCATTCAACTATATAATCATCAATTATACATCAAAATAGCATTAAAACAATTTCCTTCCATAATTATGGAAATTTCTTTCAAAAATCTAATTTTCACATAATGTAACTATTAACATTAACTTCACCAAAACCTATTCGTTTCACATTTTCAACTTTAAAATCATAACATTTACATTAAAATAACACTAATTCATCTCATTAAAATAATTATCAATATCCATATTTGAAATCCTAATTTCACATAATAGATCCATAACCCTAAATTTAATCAAACTCTCTCATATTTAATTTTCAACCATAAAATCATCATATTTATATTACAACAACATTAAATCACTTCATTACAATAATTATGAACATCTATACTAAAATCCCAATGTACACATATTCATACTAAAACTATATTTCCATCAACTTTGTTCTTTTCAAACAATCAACCATCAACTCATTATATACTCATCCTTTTAGCATCATTTCTATCTATTTTAACAATTTAACATCACTTTGTCTCTCTAGCAATCCCAAACATAAATTTAAAACTAAGAAATTAAAGCTTTAAAGAAAGAAGACTTACTTGTTACTTTAATCTTTCTTCAAAATTACCCAAAATCTTTTAGAATCTTTGTAAAATTTGATGGATTGAAGAAAAGAAAAGCTTTCCTTTCTTTGTCAATGGTGGGCAACGTGTGATGAGAAGAAGAAGAACAAGAACAAGAACAAGAACAAGAACAAGAACAAGAAGAAATAGACTTTTATTTTCTATCTTTCTTTCTCATCCACATGAATATCTATATATATATATATTTAATTAAGCAATTATTAATTTATTAAGACATTTTTAGTTTATTCCTATCAAAATCATTTTAATTTTAATTTTAATTTTTTTCTATTTTACTTTCTTTCTTTTCTCTTAACCATATATATAATATAATAATATAATTTATTAATTATTAATTATTGTTTCTTAAATTACTGTTATCATTATTGTTTCTATAATTATCTTAATAATATTACATTGTTAATAATTTAGCTTTGGCTTAATATATACATTGCCCCTCAAACTTGGCATATTTGGTCATTTTACTTTCAGTACTATTCAAGTAACTATTTTGCCCCTTAAAATTGATTTTTTTATAACAAATTGACCCTTATTTTCATATGCCCAGATTTTTAATGGTACGTGAGTTATCAACATCTTGAAATTAGAAATTTTAATCGTCTTCTCTCTAATTTTGACCAACAAATAGAAATTTTTGTTAAAAAATTTGAAAATTTTGATCGTTGAAGATTTTAGCAAAAAAATTATTTTTTTTCCTTCTTTTTTTTCTTTTTCTTTTTGTTTCTTCTTCTTCTTCTTCTCAAATCTATCCATTTGCTTTAGAAATAAACAAAAATTTGAAGCAAAAAAAAATTCTGATCGTTGAAGATTCCAGCGACAAAAGTAGTTTTATTTTTCTTCTTATTCTCGAATCTATCCATTTTCTTGAGAAAAAAACAAAGAATTTTGACAAAAACACAGAAATTTTATATTGTTGAAGATTTCGGCAAAAAAAAATTATTCTTCTTCTTCTCCTTCTCCTTCTCCTTCTTATTCTTCTTGAATCAGATTTTAGGAAAAAAAATCATTATTTTTTGGTGCCGGTAACTGAAAAAATTCTACTATATATGTTATAATGGTCTAAGGGCATTATTGTAATTTTGATAATGGTCTAAGGGCATTATTGTAATTCTACTAAAAATTTTTGATAATGGTCTAAGGGCATTATTGTAATTTTACTATATATGTTAAAAAAATTCTTAAGTTATTGGATGTATTTTTTACATTTTACAATATAAATATGCTATTTTAATTAGTTTGTATTTAACTCCTAAGAGTTAAATACAAACACATTGTGAACTTAGCAATTAAGGGTTAATTTGTTATAATAAAAAAGTCATGTTTAAGGGGGTAAAATGGTTACTCGAATAGTACATAGGACAAAATAACCAAATGTTCTGAGTTTGAGGGGGCAATATATGTATTAAATATTTAACTTTAATTAAATTATTATTATATATATCGCAAGTTATTACAATTAGTGTGCATGTATTTCAGTGATAAGATAATCAAAATGGTCAAATCATTTATGTCATATTAAAGTTTCATGAATTCATTGAGGTTGAGAAAGAACATGCTACATGATGGCTCAATTCCAAGGAAACTTTTGTCCTTCATCTTTATGTTGAACAACTTAATACCAACAGGATTAAGTACTATACAACCTTTGTTAATAGAGTAATATTTCTCCAAATACTAAACAACACTCAACAAATTCTATCATATTACAATTACAAAAAGAACATCTAATAAAATCAGTCTAGCATGTGCACAACAACTAGACCAATTCCTTTCACCTCCAATAACTCTTAGTTGGTTGTTCTAACAAAAGTACAGTTGAGTTCTAAACATCCCTTTCTCTTAACTCATATGAGAAATATACTTGGACACAACATAATAATAGTTCAGAAAGTGAAAATCTTAGTTTAATTAGGGTAAGTTTGTGTCATAAAATTCAATCCAATGAAGGTTTAAGTGCATCTTAAAAAGACTAAAACCAAATCAAATAATAAAATAAACTTAAATCAAATGAAAATAGAAGGTTAAAAATTAGGCCTAAAATTAAGTGGCCAAAAAACAATCTAATGATTAGGGATTTTGACAAAAATGCCAAAAAAATATTTTAATATTATTAAAATATTAGTCTCAAAAAACTTTTTTTAAAATACTAAATTTTTTTTTTAGCAAATAACAACAAATAAAAAAAAAGATATAATGAGTTTATTCTTAGTATATTGGATTTATTATACACAAACTATAGAATTAATAATTTTTTTCATATAATATGAATATACTAATAATAACACATCACAAAAAACAAAAAACACAAATTGATGTACTATATAAATATATAGAGTTTACACTTATTATATATAGAGTTTAAACTCAGCATATAAGGAGTTTATTAATAAAAATTCTTATATATAGACCAGTTTATATCAATATTACAAAGGATATAAAAAATGTATATATTATATTTCATTAATACATTTAATATATATTGATTTTACACTATATAAAAATGCATACTGATGTACTATATAAATTCATAAATTCACTTAGTATATATAGAGTTTATACTAAGTATATATAGAGTTTATACTAAGTATATATATAATGGCAATATGCTGATTGAATTAAAAGCTGTGAGGGTCAATATACCTCGGCGATGACCATAAAACTAGTGAATGATCTTTTATTCCAACACAGTTTACCAAACCATGATATATGAAAGAAAGGCCGGCTTCTACCCAGTTATAGTGTGAAACAAGATTAAGGATTGCAAAAAGCCTATATTACCAACAAAGTACTACGTAAGAGAATGGATCCCATAGGTATATTGTTCAGCTCTTTCTCCAAATACTGGTTTGGTATAAACTATCCAATAATCTTGAATCGATTCATATTTGATATTGGACGATTCCTTTAATGAAGATTTAAGGCCTAGCAAACGACAAATTTAGTCATAGCTCAAAGGATCATCTATAAGAGGGATGAGGAGATCGTGACAAGGAATGCCCGTTATAGTAGAAAAGTCAACAGGGCCAATTGTTATTTCCCCACCAGTAAGTGGAAAGAATAAGTGGTGTCCATCCAGCGTTCTGCTAACACTTGAATAACACATTTGTCAATATGAAATTTCAACTTGGAAATTCTTGAACCCATATTCTCATATCAGTTGCTTACCCGAAGGAGGGACTTACTCATAACATTCTTGAGCTTTGTAAGCACAACCGCCCTCGTAAACGTCACAACATTCAAACTATCATAAAGCAAATAAGTCACAATTTATTCTTTTAATCCTTTTCATACATGCAAAGTAAATAAATCCTAGTAGTTTATTTTAGGCATTTTAATTTTTCCTTCATACTTTAATTTAATAAAGATTCCCTTTATATTAACTTTTATGAATTTTCTTTGTTTTGATAATTTTTAACATTTGCTAATAAGATTTGTCTTTTTGAGTGATTAAATTGCAGCAAAATGGTAAAAGATAACACTTGAGTCTTTTCACTCTAACTGCGCTGTAGTGGCATCCCAACTAAAATTGAAACCCTACCATGCTCACAGGTCTAGATATGACGTAACAACTCATCATTTGAGTTAGGTCCAGTTCTAGAAATATGATGAATTCGCTCCATTTACAAAAAGTAATTGAAGATGTGCTTTAAAAATGGTCTAAGATGAAGAGAAATATAAAAGAAAATTAAAGAAATGTTTGTAACTCTCTGGATAGGGAAAAAATTACTTTTAGACTTTATGAGCATTATTGAGTTTGTAGCAGATAATGATAGATGAGAATAGTAAAAATGAATAATAGATAGGAAATGAAAAGTAACTTTGGAATAGATCAAATCATGCATCTAAATTTTGCAGACTCATGGGGACTTCATATGATTATTGAATTTACATATTCATGATAACACAGTAATTTGATTTTTATTATTGGTCTAAATTTATGTATGTCTAAAAAATATTTTTATCTGTAAAAATATTTTTTCACACAAAGGGCAAGGGTATATCAGTACTCAATACAATTGATAGTTAAAAAATAGCTAAAGTTTTTTGCTGACTTTTTGAATTAATTTTTTTGTAGATATTATAAGTTTATTGAAGTATTCGAACTCCTTTTTTTAAAAAAAGAAAATCATGAATTAATCAATTCATATTTTTTTAAAGTATCTAGCATAGATTGCTTGCAGTTACAACAAGAAAATTATGAGATTTAAATGAAGCATCTCAATTCCAGACTTGGATAAATAGAATTTCTCAAAGCTCAGATGTATTAAAGTATCCACTTGAAGGTCCCAGGTTTATTTGAAGTACCCTAATCGGCTTGGATTAATTGAATCATCCACTTAAAGGTTACAAGTTTATTTAAAGCATTCAAACCAACTCGAATTTATTTGAAGCATTCATTAGAAGACCCTAGATTTATTGAAGTACCTAGACTAGCTTGGATTTATTGAAGTATTCACTGAAAAATTTTGTGTTCAATAAAACGCCCTAACCAACTCTGATTTATTGAAGCATCTGTTAGAAAACTTTGAGATCAATCCAGATTTATTAAAGTATACGGCCAATCAAATTATTTTTCACTCTCTTTAGACCAATTCAAGATCATTCAAGTAGGGGGCAAAATTATAGACCCTTAATTTTGACCTCCGAATAAATTCAGTCCCAACTAAAAAAGCTCAAGAAGTCCCAAATTACTAGATGGTCCCATAGCAAATTGACCATGACACTCATGGTGAATTAGCCATGGCTTATGGCCAATTCACCATAAGACCATGACCAATTAGCCATGAGGCATTACCTGGCCCATCACTTTAATTTCTACTAACTCTGATTAAACTCAAGGTTTATTAAGATAAACATGGGGTTTCCTAACAAAATTAGGATTATCCAACCTGATTAACCTTAATACCACAATATCAAAAAGGTTTTAAAAAAGGACCAAGGGGGCGATGAGGAATGCCAACAGCAGATTTAAAAAGATAGGGAGCAATTAGCAAAGAAATAGAAAGGAATAAAGGGAGACATAAAAAAAAATATATGAAATCCTAGAATAAATTAGAACCACGATTGATCCAAACCAATTAGGATGATCCAAACAGAAAGAACTATGAGATTCAATTAACAAGGCTCGGTGTTTAATATTTGGTGGAGTCAACGATACAGGTATAAATTCACAAACTCATTAAATTCTTTTAGATTGATTTATGAGTTCCTTATGTTTAATTTGTTCCTTTGAAGTTTTATTTTGATATTAATCAATGTAGCTATTGAAATATACTGTTAAATATGGTATTTATTAATTCTATGTTGAGATTGCATTTTATTTATGGTTCCTTTAACAAAATAATTAAAAAGAGTCTTATCCTAATATTTTGAAAGTTGATAAAAATAAATGATAAGATGACATTTGGCTTTGTGTTACCTTGTTTATTGCTTTTTTTTTTTTAGTATTTATGTGCTATTTTCTCTAATATTCATGAATCTCTTTTTTATAATTAGGATATTGATGTTTGATATTTAGTTTTCTTAATGCTTATCATATTTTGAGGGAAGATGTAAAAAGCACGTTTCCACAGTTCGTGGATACCTAATTTAATTCATTTATTTGGGTTTTAAGGATTTGTAAGGAACATATTTTCACTCTTTTATGAGTCTTATTTTATTTATATTTTGGACTTTTAGACATTTTAAGGATGTGTTTCTATCTTGTAGGAGTGTTTGGTCATTATTTAATTGTTTGCTTCGTGACATGATATTTATTTTTGTTTTATTTATTTTGATTGTCTGAAATATGAATAATATTATAATAATTTAAAATTTTAATAATATTTAAACCTAAAAAAGAGGCTGATTTCAATGAACCAGATGTTTTAAGGGTGTTGGACTATTTCTTACCTTTTCTATACATCCTTAACTTTTTGAACCCAGTAGGGATTGAAGAATCCTTAAGAATCGAGTTATCCACTCTTTCTATCTTCTTCCTAACCTGTCCGGATGATAACTCTAATTTTTTGGGTTAAGACCCGTATATTTTAAAGCCTAAAGCATAACAGTGTCTAAATCACAAGTAGCATTCCATCGGATGCGAGGGCAAAAATTTCTGCTTACAATATGTATCATAAATAAAATGATTACAAGTTCTTCAACTTCTAAAATTCTTTTGTCTTGCTGTATTTATTTTATTAATATATAGTGAAAAAAATCCACAAAGTGGTGTTAAAGTGTTTTTTTTTTTTTTTTGTATATTTGAGTGACCTATGATGAAGAAAAAAAAAAAGAAAGAGAGACCTGTGAAGTTACCACAATCATACCCATTACCACACCCATAGTCATTTTCATAATTATAAACATAGCCATGTCCACATCCATAACTTTAATCGTAACCACAATCATAATCATAAACATAAGCACATGCAGGAGACTATCAAGTCCATAAACTGAAATATAATTAATTTAACCTAAGTAAGTCTTTAAATTGAAAAAATTTTGATAGAAACCTTTCAAGTATTTAAACAGAAAATTTGATTAAAAATTTTTAAAGCACCTTTGTATGTCCATAAACTGCAAAAATGATGAAGATTAACATATTTCAAAACTCAACTAGATGAAGCCAAAACAATTGCAAACAAGAGAAAGAAGATGTATTATAAATCTTTCACACATATGTCTATGCCTATAACGTACAAAACAATATCATGCCTATGCCCAAGACTAAAAAAGTATGTTATGCCCATGTTTATGACAAAAAAAAAATGTCATGTCTATTTCCCCATAACCATAAACCTTGGATGAACTAGA
Source organism: Garcia nutans (assembly GCA_947685225.1). NCBI lineage: Eukaryota > Viridiplantae > Streptophyta > Magnoliopsida > Malpighiales > Euphorbiaceae > Garcia > Garcia nutans. Next base: position 29,457,761 of record CANTUV010000044.1, read on the forward strand.
AAAAAAAAATTATATGCTAAAAAAAAGTGTTATTTGAAGCATTTGACCCAAGGGAGAGTGTTGAGAAGTTGAGTCAAATGCTACAATTAAGGAAAAATAAGTGAAATTTTAAAATAATGATAATTAATTTTTTTAGGATTTTTTATTTATATTTTATTTTAATTATTGCTATTGTTATGATTTTATGATTTGATTATCAATTTTTAAGATGCAAATGTGATTGTGGTTATTAAAATATCTACTATAACTATGTAAGTATCATAAAAAAAAATGATTCAAAGTTGTTCAAGCTCTAAAATTCTTATTTTTAAACCACTTATTTGCGGCTTCACAATAGAAAAAATATTTTTTAGGCTTATAAACATGTTTGATAGTTTTAAAAGCCCGGCCAAAACCTTTGAAAGCTGCACATTGAAAATTCCATACAATAATTGAAAATTCTATAGCAAAGAATAAGAGAGAGAGAGAAAGATTTTAGGCTTATAAACTTGTTTGGCATTTTATGAACTTGTTTGACAATTATGAAACATTTAATTGATAATGTATAAATATGGAAATTATAACAATTACATAAATGGAATTGTAATACTCGATGGAGCTGAAGAAAATGACACTTTCTTTATGATCCTACATGGCTTGCACATTGCCTCTAGTGGGGCAGCCTTAGGCATGTTAAATCCAGTCCCTTCAGACATATCAATTTCTTGCTCACTTAACCTTTTCCATTCAAAGCACTGAATCATAGATCCCAGAGCTAACATTGAGAAACGCTTGGCTAGACCCATCCCAGGGCATGACCTTCTTCCAAGCCCGAAAGGGATTAACTTGTAAGACTCAGTACCCTGACCAATAGCACTCTGATCAAACCTTTCTGGTTTAAACTTCATAGCATCGTCCCATAACTCAGGATCTCGTTGCATTGTCCAAGCATTAATAAGTAGCATTGTATTGGGTTCTACATGGTATCCTCCAACACTACACTCTTGAGATGAAAAATGTGGAAGAAGCAATGGATTTGGTGGATATAATCTGAAGGTCTCTGTTATGATATTCTGAAGATATGGTAACTTGGAAATGTCAGATTCATCCATCAAGCTTTCTTCACCAATTTGTATGTCCATCTCCTTTTTTGCTTTCTCCAAAATTTCTGGGTTATTAAGCAAATTACTCATCGCCCATTCTAATGTAACTGTTGATGTGTCACTTCCAGCCAAAATAATATCCTATGTACATTTGACAACAATATTTATTAGTTAGCAATTAACATTTAATTTTTTAAGCTTTTTTATAAGCAAAGATAAATTAGATAAATTATTAATAGAGAGGATGCAATTAATAATTACTTTTAATACCTTTCCCAAAATAAATATACTACAAAATATATGGTTTGGATAATTAAGATTTTATATAAAAAAAATATAGATGTTACCACTAGATTTATATAATTCTGTCTATTAATCTATAATTTTTTCACTAATTAAAACCCGCAATTTGGTGTATGGACAAATCTAATTGCCACTTAGGAATTATATAATTAGTCAAATTATTGATAAGCTATTATTCCCAAAAATAGAGTATTTGCCCCATGAATTATATAATTAGTCAAATTATTGATAAGCAAAATTTTTTTATATATATAATGGAAAATATTCATTAATTGTTTTCTTTAAGTCTTAAAACTAAAGTTAAATATAAAAAATAATTTTAAATTTTGTTATATAAAAATAAATGTTTATATAATCTTTCATTTAAGTGAAAAAATGAAAATGTTTATAGTGAAAAATGAAAAATGAAAATATTAATAATCTTTCAGTTTTAAGTTACTAAAAGATATATGCATAATTTTAATTTACTAAAATTTAAATTTTTATATAAATAAGATGATTTAAATAAATGGGTAGAATTCAATAATAAAAAATTAGATAGAGAAAGAAGATGTCTATAATTCTAAATTGAGTAAAATTCAATTAAGATGCTCATATTGACATGCTATGACATTTAGTAATGGATATTGTAAATTTATTGAATAATTTTTTAAAGAGCACCAATATTTTTTACATTATAATTGCTTAACAATAGAAAGTACAAAAAGGAAAAAAAGTAAAAAAAAAAAAAAAAAAAAAAAAAACGTTGCAGCTTGTAGGCTTTGAAGGAAAAAAGAAAAAAAGCTTGTAAACTTTGAAGGTAAAAAGAAAAAAAACAGGGATAAAATTGGAAGTAAAAATGAAGCAAAAGCAAAGAAAGAAAGAAGGAAAAAAGAAGAAGCCAAATTCTGATAATAATAATAATAATAATAAAAGAAATAAAGAAAAGCGAGAAAGGGTAAAACTGAATATTTTGGAAAAGGACATGGTTATTTTGAAAATTCACTATTTATTGGTTGTAATAATTTTAGTATATGCAAGCCTGAAAAGCGCACAAACGGAGGTAAATTTTTTTATGACAATTTTTATTTTTTAATATTTATTATAATTTAAAAGTATAATTATATTATTGATATTTAAAAATTATATTATTTATATTTAAATATTTTTATATTTAATAATTAAATTGTTTAACTTTTAAAATATTAATTTAGTTGTAAAACTAAAAACTCATATAGTATAATTTATTTGTTTTAGAAGATTATAAAATAAAAGCTATTTTATTTAATAACTAATATTAATAAAAGCTATTGTGACATTTATGTGGTTTGTAACATGAGAGAATAACTAAATTATATATGATTTTTTGATTATAATATTAAATTATTATTTTAAAAAGTTAAACAACTCAATTATTATTAAATGTTAAAAAGTTCAGACAACAATAATATAATTATGTCTAATTTAAATTAAAAATATATATTAATATAAAATTAAAGAGAAAATATATACGTGGGAGAATTAATTTAATATGAAATTTTGAAAAATTAAATATAAGATAAAATAATTATTCTTCACAATTACAAATAATAAATATTTTAATACAAAATTTTAATAGAAAATAAAAAAAGCAAAATAAAATTAAATAGAATGGTAAAAAGTACATAAAAATAGAAATATATTAATAATTTATTATTCATATTATCTAATATAATATTAATTATTATTATTAATAAATAATAAAAAATTAATATATTATTCACCTATTTAATTTAAAATTATTAATTAAAATTTAATTTATTTACGTTTTATTTCTATTTCTATTCTTTATATATATAATTATTTTATTTTATTTATATTTCTATATATTTATTATTTTTTATATTTTATTTATTATTTATTATATATAATAAAATCTTTTTTTGTTCATTATATATAATAAAATTTAATGGCTATATTAGCCCACTTAAAAATTAAAATATATTATATAAATATATTAAATTTACTATTACATGAATTTTATACAAAAAGTACATTAATAAATAAAAAGGGCATAAAAAATAAATTTTTAATTTTTTAGTGAAAAATTATAAATTTATCTAAAAATAATATGAGAAAAAAATATAAAGTGATAAAAAATATATATATATTAAAATTTAAACTTAGTTAGTATGATAAAAATATATTTAAATGGGTAAAAAATATATTAAAAATAAAATCAAATAATATAAAACTCTAAATCTAATTCTAATTAATAATATGATCAATTTAAATTAGTTTTAAGATAATTAAATTTATATTATTAATGCAAAAATTAAAGTAAAATAATAATAAAAATAAGAAATTTAAAAAGTCATCATTTTAAAAAATATGATTCATAATGTATACTAAAAATAAAAATAAAAAAGACTATTTAAATTATTTGATTATTTTATTTTAGTTACTAAAAATAAAGATAAAAAAGTGAAAAATGAGTAAAAAGGCGAAAAATATAAAAAATAAAGAAAATAAAAAATAAGTAGAAAAAAAGTTAAAAAAGGACCTTATTTTTGTCTTTTTTTGGACCATGCATAAGCTTATCAGAGTTATCAACTTATATGTGGTACCAAAAAAAGTAAAAAGGAAACAATAGCCAAAAGAAAATAGAAATTGAGGATAAAATTCGGATATTAAAAAATAAAGATGGTTTAAGAGAAATTCACTGTTCTTTTCGAGGGCACTTTTAATATATAATATAATATAATATAATTTTCATATATATTTTTTCATAAAAATAGTAAGCAATATTAATATGGGTTAATATTTAATAAAATTATTATAAAAACTAAAAATCAATTATTTAATATTCTATTAATTTAGCGTCTAATGTATATATTCTGATAGATATAGTAATTATTATTATACTATTAAATTATGGTTATAATTTATTAAATTGATTACTCAAATTATTGTTCAATATTCAATTGAGTGAAAATCAATTAAATTAAATAAAAAATACAATTATCCTTGAAGAAACTAAAAATAATAAAAAAAACAAAACTTAAAAAAAAAAAAGAGAAGTAGAATAAAAAAAGAAACAAAATAAAAAAATGCTTGGTTTTTTTTGGGAATTTCACTATTCATCTTAGTAACTATTTTAGTATATATAATAATATAATATAATTTATAATTTTTTAAATATATGAAAAAATTAAATTGATAATTTCCATTCCTCCCAGCAGTATTGATTGAGTGTTAATTCAATTGCTTCCCTCAATACTGCTCAAATCCCTCCTTTTAATTATTCCTCCTTTTAATTATTGCTCCCTTGCATAAAAAAAATTTCAAATTATTATTTGTGCTAAATTTATTTAGAAATAGTTCACTGTATACTCATCTTTTTTTTAATCAGACACTGTATATACTCATCTTATGCAATTGAATTATTATATGCACTAAGCACCGGTAAGAATTACTCCACAAATGTGTATAATTTATTTAAATTTTTGAAAAATAGATCCATATTTATAAGAGTGAGATTTATAGAAGATATACTCTATTAAGTCAATAATTTTCCCAACTAAAACAAGGGTTAATTATACTGATATTCCTTGATTTTTTATCTTTGTATCATTAAAATTTAAAAATTTTATTATATAAAAAAAATCTTTAAATTTTTTATTTTATATTTAGAAAATAAAGTTTATTCTATAAAAAAAGAAAATAAAGTTTATGGTGCATTATGGATGAAAATAATTTTTTTAAAAATTTTTAACATGTGTCGACGTGTTGCTTTCACATCACATGTGGATTATAAAACAAAATCTCATGAGAGAAAATAAAAAAATTGAGAGATTTTATATTTAGAAAATAAAGTTTATGGTGTATTATTGATTATCGTTCTAATGAGATATGATGAGTTTGCTGGGTGTATTATTAATATCAGTATTAGTGGGCTATAATGGGCCTGCTGGTTTGTTTCTTCTTGGTATACAGTGGGCATTTTTGTTTTTTGCTTTTTTTGGCATTGATGTTGATCTTTTTGTTTTAGTTTGTTAGGCTGGTTTGGATGATTCATAATGCACAGTATTAGTTTGTGGTAATAAAATTCTTGATGAATTAAAAAAAATATAATTTAGAGATTTTAATAGAAAAATACAAGATCAAGAATAATAACTCTAATTAAGAGAAAATTACAGTATATACTATTTTTTAATAAGTGACTTATAAGTTGAAAGAAAATAAATTTTTTAAGAGTCTATATGCTAAATGGCCGAATATAAATTGCAACCTCTAAGTTGCATGATGCTGCATGATTAATTTAAAAAAAGAAAAAGAAAAAGAAAATAGTTTAGAAAGAGTGTCATCACTTACCGTAATTAGACCCTTGATAATTTCATCCGTATAATGATCTGGTTCTGATGCTTGCAAAGAAAGAAGATGGCTGATCATGGTGTTTTTATCATGATTAACTCTATGTTCATCAATAAGACCTTGCAATAGCCTATCAAGTCTTTTACCAATTTTCTTTACTCTCTTCACGAATCCACCATAATCAATCCATTTAAAGATGGGCAAGAAATCTCCAAGATATGATGCTCCTGAACATTCAGAAATCTCCCTTATTGTTTCTGTAAATTGCACTGCCTCCTCTTTGTCCTTTCCGGTCACTTCCTCACTATAATACCTTTTTCCGGCCACCATTCGCATAATTATATTGAGTGTTAGCTCCATGAACACTTGTTTATTCAACTGTACCCTAACAAAATCTTGGCCTGTGTTAAAACTATTAATCTTGTTAAGGAAAATCTTGATTTCTTCCTTTCGAATGTCTACAAAAGCATTAATGCGTTTCGATGAAAAAACTTCAAGAGTGCTTATACGGCGTATGTTACGCCAGTGATCACTGTATGGGGCTGTTCCGAGGGTAGTGCTGTTGTAAGATACATGCTTGAATATTGTAAAAGGAGGACGATTGGCGAAAATGATGTCGTTCTTTGTCAAACATTCTTCAACAAGTGATGGTGACGATACAGCAATAACTTTCATGGAACCAAATCGGAGAGATATGATCTTACCATACTTTTGTGAAAGATTATCAAGTGATCGATGGAGAAGAAGCTCAATGAGGTGGAGGTGGCCTATAATCGGAAGAGAAGGTGGGCTTGGTGGGAGTTTTCTGTTGTGTTGTGTTCTGGTTTTGGAATAAGATTTCAAGGCAAGAAGGAGAAATGGAAGGACCAAAACAACAGAATAGAAAACCATATCTTCCATGCTTGTTGCTTATCTCCGATAATAGTTGCTGCTTAATTCATTTATACAGTACATAAATCAATTTGTATTTTTTTAATGTAATAACTTGGAAGGAATAGTGATAGTGATAGTGATATTTTTTTTCCTGGTTGCAATTATTGAGCTTTCTTTGTTATTTTCTTTTTCTTTTCAAACACAAGACATTTTCAGAAAAACACTATCCAATGCATTTTAAGTGGTTGCAAGTTAATTAGTATTCCAACTTTCCAGATTGATCTCTCAAATTACTAGGCATAAAAGGCAAATTATACAAAAAAAAATTTTAAATTTTACATGAAGTACGAATAAAATTTTTAAGATTATGAGAATTGATTTCAGGATATATATGAATAAAGCTCACACTTTAGAAGATTTATGTATAAAAAAAATATATGTAATGTATACAAAATTTTTTATATATAAATACCTAAATTCGCTTGTAAGTCATGTAAATATATCCCCTATATATGGAGCATCTAATTTGCAATATCAACCTGAAAATTTGCTACTAAAGTTTAGTACCCTCCTCTTAGTGAAATTGTTACTTTTGAAAAAAAAAAATTAGCCCATTAAAATTAGTACTTTATGCAATCAAGAAAAATTAGTTGACTTTTTTTTTAAAATTATATTATTATTATTAATTGATAAGTTAATTAATAAAATGAATATAGTAGTTTTTATATTAATGAGTCAATGGTTAGAATATTTTAGTTCATTTAAATAATTATATATAGTATTTAAATAATCTAATAATTTTCTTAATAGGTGTGTATCAACTTAATGCAATAATTTCATTATGAGAGAATAATAAAATATAATTTTTTCTATAGCTCTCCATGGTTAAATTGATTTAAATGGCAATTTTTTTACCAATATTTCTCACCCTCATACACACTAGCATAATTATGAAGGACAAACAAATCAAGTGTACTGCACCATAAGTGTCACACCCATTTTTATAATACCAAGGGTGGATTTAATTTATAATCTGGCAGTGCCTCCTCTAGAATATTATGAAATACCAAAATACTTATTATAGAATCATAACTCGTAATTCAAATACTTGATATATTTCAAATTCATATGAATAGTTCAATTCAAACATCAATTGTATATACTCAAATATAATTTTCTACTAATCAATCTTTAATTTAAGAGCGCATAATAATTTACCTCGCAAGCTAAAAAAGAAATAACTTAAATGCACATTTGTAGAGTAAAACATCCAAAGGGTAAATAGCTGTAGCATTAATTCTATAAATACCGGTTATCAAAGTGTGATCATGTAGGATTATAGCAAGAGTGCAAATAATATTTATCCAGCCACAACAAAATCAACATTCACATATATAAAAAAAACTCAACTACTATTATTTATTTTCAGTTTGTAAGAAAATAAATATCATTCAAAAAACGAATTATCATTCTGAATTTAGTAAAATTCTTCTTTAAAAATCATATATATAGCACTTTAAAAATACAATGTTATACATTTATCTATTCACCTGAACTAATACTGTATTCATCAAATCAATAGGATCTCTTCTATATTCAATAATTGCAGTTCGGTTCATTCCTAAATAAATATAAAAATAATATTTAATTTAAGGTATAATCTAAATTTATAAGCTACTATATAGATCTACACTACGGAAAGAATGTGTGGGAACATTCCTTAAATTCTAGCGAAATTTTGGCGGAGTTATGGAGTAAATTGGGTTTCTCCCAAAATTTCAAAAATACTTTAATGAGCATTATCTCAATTATCAAGCCAATTTTTTATCTAGTTCTCCAAAATACTTTCAATGGCCCATAATTTTGGATATCAAAATTTACTAAATATTTATAATATTTCAATATACAATTAAATTATACTAATTTTGTTCATTTATTCTAATAGTTTAATAATAATGACATTATTTATATTATTTATTAATTAATTTGATTGCGTTTAAATAACATTTATTTAATCTTTGATATTTTAAGAAAATACAATCTTATATTTATTGTCAATTAATACATATATATGTATTTAAAATTTATTTAACTTAATTTTCAAAATAAACTTATGTTAATGATATTATTATTATTATTATTATTATTATTATTATTATTATTATTATTTTTAACATTATTTGATTAATCACCATTATAAAATAATTATTTAATTATCATTATTTAAATTATTAGTTTAAGTTTATTATTAAATGATAACTAGAATGACGACCTCACTTTACTTCAGAGATATTTATATATTATTTTTTTATAAAATAATTTTAATCATTTAATTATAGAGGAGGAACATTTCAAATATATTACAATATTTAAGAGTAAAATTAGAGAGCACATAAAATATGCAAGAAACAAAAATCATATTTGAAAAATCATAAAATAATTATACCATTTATTTATTTATACTCAATTTATAATATCTTATAATAATTATACCAATATTTTACTTATTTGCATTCAATTGATAATATCCTATTTTTAATTTCTAATTTACCCTTTCTCTTCTTTTAAAAAAATATAAATCACTTTTTGTATTATTTATAAAAAAAAAACTAATATATATATATATATATATGTATATATCTCTAAAGCAACATGAATGCTTTATTTTAATATAAATTAAAATTGATGATTGATACTAATAGTTTATATTAAATGAAAAGATTTTTATTTTTTAATATATATAGTACAATTGTTGTCCATCTATAATGATTTTTTTTCTCTTTTAAATATTAGAATAGATAGATAGTTATGTTCAATTATCATATTTCACTTAAATTTTTTAATTTTTTATTATTATTTACCGTTAAATTTTTTTATAAAGAAATTCATTAATTTTCCTTATGTATTTGAATCAATATTTCAAAATTCAAACACATTAGAATAGAATTTTGATGAATTGCACAATTAATTGCATAATTTTTTACTTGTGAACAAAAAAAAAAGATAAAACATGTACATATGAAAATTAATTAGTCAATACAAAAGACAAATAAATGTGTATATTGTTTGTATAATGAGTAAACACTAAGCAATAATATTTTTTTTATTTTTCAATTTGGAGTATTCATTTTTTTAATATATAAATATATATTGAGGGGGTAAAAAGGGAAAAAAAAGAAGCAAAATCACTGTAGATGAAATTAATTTTACAATGTGACTACTAAATCACATTTCTAGTACATTTATCGTATTTTTCATAACTCTTGTGATCATGTCAACTATGATCACCATCACATGCCTCATAAATTATCACATTACATATTCATTTATTTAACATTCTTCTTCATCATTCTCATCTCATAATACAAAAATACATTTTAATTCATTTTATCATTTTATATTCATGTAATATTTATATATTTTTTTTAAAATCATGTAATATTCCCATGTCTCCAGCATTTGTAAAGTTCATTATCCTATTAATATACAAATATTAATTTATAATAATGTCACTTTAAAGAATATTGTTTATCCTTTGAATTGGAACAAATGGTATCTTTTTTTCACTCCCCTATTCATTTTCTATTAATTCTTATCCTTCTCATTCATTTTTCACAATTTCTTATATTTTTCAAGTGGTCATAAATTTTAATGATCACTTTATATTTACTATGTTTTGGTTATTATTCACATATTCATCATTAATTCACTATCACATTACATAATTATGAGTCACACTCATGTTATGACTCATTCTACACACATTTTATCATACTTTTCAATATACACATCTTAGTTATACTACTATATCTAGGTTTCATTCATAATTTTTACATCTTCTTTCTCTTTTCATATAACATTGTTTATTTTTCTTAAATTTTTTTATTTTTAGCATGTCACACATCCACTACATTATACATATAACTATTGAAATGGCTATTCTACAATAGTTCAATTTACAAATCTTATGCATTTCATATATAAATCTTAATTTTATATTTAGCAAATAACCAATATAACACTATCACATAACTATGCCATATTGCATAGACTATGTGATTTTCTACATTTTTAAATACTTCACATACACAACACCAAACCATACATAACAAATTTCAAATAGATAAATATATGTACTAATCTTAATTTTTCAAATACCAAGCCAATTTCATTTTCCAATTCAAATTTTCACCAATGCCCTTCAATTCTTTAAATTTTGTAATTTTCCTTTGCTCAACCTCTAAACCACATTACAAGTTCCAACGTAGCATTAGCAATTCATTTTAATACACTTTAATTATTCATACACCATTTACATTAATTGTACATAACATTTCACCAAAATACTATTTTTACTATTGCTACCTTATTCAAACTTCAACATATCAAACTCATTTCCAGCATTCAACTATATAATTATCAATTATACATCAAAATAACATTAAAACAATTCCCTTCCATAATTATGGAAATCTCTTTCAAAAATCTAATTTTCACATAATGTAACTATTAACATTAACTTCACCAAAACCTATTCGTTGCACATTTTCAACTTTAAAATCATAACATTTATATTAAAATAACACTAATTCATCTCATTAAAATAATTATCAATATCCATATTTGAAATCCTAATTTCACATAATAGATCCATAACCCTAAATTTAATCAAACTCTCTCATATTTAATTTCAACCATGATTTATATTACAACAACATTAAATCACTTCATTACAATAATTATGAACATCTATACTAAAATCCCAATGTACACATATTCATACCAAATCTATATTTCCATCAACTCTGTTCTTTTCAAACAATCAACCATCAACTCATTATATACTCATCCTTTTAGCATCATTTCTATCTATTTTAACAATTTAACATCACTTTGTCTCTCTAGCAATCCCAAACATAAATTTAAAACTAAGAAATTAAAGCTTTAAAGAAAGAAGACTTACTTGTTACTTTAATCTTTCTTCAAAATTACCCAAAATCTTTTAGAATCTTTGTAAAATTTGATGGATTGAAGAAAAGAAAGGCTTTCCTTTCTTTGTCAATGGTGGGCAACGTGTGATGAGAAGAACAAGAACAAGAAGAAATGGACTTTTATTTTCTATCTTTCTTTCTCATCCACATGAATATCTATATATATATATATATATTTAATTAAGCAATTATTAATTTATTAAGACATTTTTAGTTTATTCCTATCAAAATCATTTTAATTTTAATTTTAATTTTTTTCTATTTACTTTCTTTCTTTTCTCTTAACCATATATATAATATAATAATATAATTTATTAATTATTAATTATTGTTTCTTAAATTATTGTTATCATTATTGTTTCTATAATTATCTTAATAATATTACATTGTTAATAATTTAGCTTTGGCTTCATACATACATTGCCCCTCAAACTTGGCATATTTGATCATTTTACTTTCAGTACTATTCCAGTAACTATTTTGCCCCTTAAAATTGATTTTTTTTATAACAAATTGACCATTATTTTCATATACCCAGATTTTTAATGGTACGTGAGTTATCAACATCTTGAAATTAGAAATTTCAATCGTCCTCTCTCTAATTTCGACCAACAAATAGAAATTTTTGTTAAAAAATTGAAAATTTCGATCGTTGAAGATTTTAGCAAAAAAATTATTTTTTTTCTTCTTTTTTTTCTTTTTCTTTTTGTTTCTTCTTCTTCTTCTTCTTCTCAAATCTATCCATTTGCTTAAGAAATAAACAAAAATTTGAAGCAAAAAAAAATTTCGACCGTTGAAGATTCCAGTGACAAAAGTAGTTTTATTTTTCTTCTTATTCTCGAATCTATCCATTTTCTTGAGAAAAAAACAAAGAATTTTGGCAAAAACACAGAAATTTTATATTGTTGAAGATTTCGGCAAAAAAAATTTATTATTCTTCTTCTTCTTCTTCTCCTTCTCCTTCTTATTCTTCTTGAATCATATTTTAGGAAAAAAAATCATTATTTTTTGGTGCCGGTAACTGAAAATTCCAACAAAAAATTTTTGATAATGGTCTAAGGGCATTATTGTAATTTTACTATATATGTTAAAAAATTCTTAAGTTATTGGATGTATTTTTTACATTTTACAATATAAGTATGCTATTTTAATTAGTTTGTATTTAACTCCTAAGAGTTAAATACAAACACATTGTGAACTTAGCAATTAAGGGTTAATTTGTTATAAAAAAAAAAAGTCATGTTTAAGGGGGGTAAAATGGTTACTCGAATAGTACATAGGACAAAATAACCAAATGTTCTGAGTTTGAGGGGCAATATATGTATTAAATATTTAACTTTAATTAAATTATTATTATATATATCGCAAGTTATTACAATAAGTGTGCATGTATTTCAGTGATGAGATAATCAGAATGGTCAAATCATTTATGTCATATTAAAGTTTCATGAATTCATTGAGGTTGAGAAAGAACATGCTACATGATGGCTCAATTCCAAGGAAACTTTTGTCCTTCATCTTTATGTTGAACAACTTAGTACCAACAGGATTAAGTACTATACAACCTTTGTTAATAGAGTAATATTTCTCCAAATACTAAACAACACTCAACAAATTCTATCATATTACAATTACAAAAAGAACATCTAATAAAATCAGTCTAGCATGTGCACAACAACTAGACCAATTTCTTTCACCTCCAATAACTCTTAGTTGGTTGTTCTAACAAAAGTACAGTTGAGTTCTAAACATCCCTTTCTCTTAACTCATATGAGAAATATACTTGGACACAACATAATAAGAGTTCAGAAAGTGAAAATCTTAGTTTAATTAGGGTAAGTTTGTATCATAAAATTCAATCCAATGAAGGTTTAAGTGCATCTTAAAAAGACTAAAACCAAATCAAATAATAAAATAAACTTAAATCAAATGAAAATAGAAGGTTAAAAATTAGGCCTAAAATTAAGTGGCCCAAAAACAATCTAATGATTAGGGATTTTGACAAAAATGCCAAAAAAATATTTTAATATTATTAAAATATTAGTCTCAAAAAACTTTCTTTAAAATACTAAATTTTTTTTAGCAAATAACAACAAATAACAAAAAAGATATAATGAGTTTATTCTTAGTATATTGGATTTATTATACACAAACTATAGAATTAATAATTTTTTTCATATAATATGAATATACTAATAATAACACATCACAATAAACAAAAACACACAAATTAATGTACTATATAAATATATAGAGTTTACACTTATTATATATAGAGTTTAAACTCAACATATAAGGAGTTTATTAATAAAAATTCTTATATATTGACCAGTTTATATCAATATTACAAAGGATATAAAAAATTTATATATTATATTTCATTAATACATTTAATATATATTGATTTTACACTATATAAAAATACATACTGATGTACTATATAAATTCATAAATTCACTTAGTATATATAGAGTTTATACTTAGTATATATAGAGTTTACACTAAGTATATATATAATGGCAATCTGCTGATTGAATTAAAAGCTGTGAGGGTCAATATACCTCGGCGATGACCATAAAACTAGTGAATGAACTTTTATTCCAACACAGTTTACCAAACCATGATATATGCAAGAAAGGCCGGCTTCTACCCAGTTATAGTGTGAAACAAGATTAAGGATTGCAAAAAGCCTATATTACCAACAAAGTACTACGTAAGATAATGGATCCCATAGGTATATTGTTCAGCTCTTTCTCCAAATACTGGTTTGGTATAAACCATCCAATAATCTTGAATCGATTCATATTTGATATTGGCCGATTCCTTTAATGAAGATTTAAGGCCTAGCAAACGGCAAATTTGGTCATAGCTCAAAAGATCATCTATAAGAGGGATGAGGAGATCGTGACAAGGAATGCCCGTTATAGTAGAAAAGTCAACAGGGCCAATTGTTATTTCCCCACCAGTAAGTGGAAAGAATAAGTGGTGTCCATCCAGCGTTCTGCTAACACATGAATAACACATTTGTCAATATGAAATTTCAACTTGGAAATTCTTAAACCCATATTCTCATATCAGTTGCTTACCCGAAGGAGGGACTTACTCATAACATTCTCGAGCTTTGTAAGCACAACCGCCCTCGTAAACGTCACAACATTCAAACTATCATAAAGCAAATAAGTCACAATTTGTTCTTTTAATCCTTTTCATACATGCAAAGTAAATAAATCCTAGCAGTTTATTTTAGGCATTTTAATTTTTCCTTCATACTTTAATTTAATAAAGATTCCCTTTATATTAACTTTTATGAATTTTCTTTGTTTTGATAATTTTTAACATTTGCTAATAAGTTTTGTCTTTTTGAGTGATTAAATTGCAGCAAAATGGTAAAAGATAACACTTGAGTCTTTTCACTCTAACTGCGGTGTAGTGGCATCCCAACTAAAATTGAAACCCTACCATGCTCACAGGTCTAGATATGACGTAGCAACTCATTATTTGAGTTAGGTCCAGTTCTAGAAATATGATGAATGCGCTCCATTTACAAAAAGTAATTGAAGATGTGCTTTAAAAATGGTCTAAGATGAAGAGAAATATAAAAGAAAATTAAAGAAATGTCTGTAACTCTCTGGATAGGGAAAAAAAACTTTAAAGTAGATTTTTGACCTTTATATAGAAGATGAACATCTCTTTGGCTTAGGTTTATGATGAAGTAAAACTAATGATAATAAAACAAAAGCTAAAGTAGAGAAAATAGAAAATTAATTGTTGTCCTTGGTCTAAAAAAATTACTTTTAGACTTTATGAGCATTATTGAGTTTGTAACAGATAATGATAGATGAGAATAGTAAAAATGAATAATAGATAGGAAATGAAAAGTAACTTTGGAATAGATCAAATCATGCATCTAAATTTTGCAGACTCATGGAGACTTCAGATGATTATTGAATTTACATATTCATGATAACACAGTAATTTGATATTTATTATTGGTCTAAATTTATGTATGTCTAAAAAATATTTTTATCTGTAAAAATATTTTTTCACACAAGGGGCAAGGGTATATCAGTACTCAATACAATTGACAGTTAAAAAATAGCTAAAGTTTTTTGCTGACTTTTTGAATTAATTTTTTTGTAGATATTATAAGTTTATTGAATTATTCGGACACATTTTTTTTTAAAAAGAAAATCATGAATTAATCAATTCATATTTTTTTAAAGTATCTAGCACAGATTGCTTGCAGTTACAACAAGAAAATTATGAGATTTAAATGAAGCATCTCAATTCCAGACTTGGATAAATAGAATTTCTAAAAGCTCAGATGTATTAAAGTATCCACTTGAAGGTCCCAGGTTTATTTGAAGTACCCTAATCGGCTTGGATTTATTGAAGCATCCACTTAAAGGTTACAAGTTTATTTAAAGCATTCAAACCAGCTCGAATTTATTTGAAGCATTCATTAAAAGACCCTGGATTTATTGAAGTACCTAGACTAGCTTGGATTTATTGAAGTATTCACTGAAAAATTTTGTGTTCAATAAAACGCCCTAACCAACTCTGATTTATTGAAGCATCTGTTAGAAGACTTTGAGATCAATCCAGATTTATTAAAGTATACGGCCAATCAAATTATTTTTCACTCTCTTTAGACCAATTCAAGATCATTCAAGTAGGGGGGCAAAATTATAGACCCCTAATTTTGACCCCCGAATAAATTCAGTCCCAACTAAAAAAGCTCAAGAAGTCCCAAATTACTAGATGGTCCCATAGCGAATTGACCATGACACTCATGGTGAATTAGCCATGGCTCATGGCCAATTCACCATAAGACCATGACCAATTAGCCATGAGGCATTACCTAGCCCGTCACTTTAATTTCTACTAACTCTGATTAAACTCAAGGTTTATTAAGATAAACATGGGGTTTCCTAACAAAATTAGGATTATCCAACCTGATTAACCTTAATACCACAATATCAAAAAGGTTTTAAAAAGGACCAAGGGGGCGATGAGGAAGGCTAACATCAGATTAAAAAAGATAGGGAGCAATTAGTAAAGAAATAGAAAGGAATAAAGGGAGACATAAAAAAAATATGAAATCCTAGAATAAACTAGAACCACGATTGATCCAAACCAATTAGGATGATCCAAACAGAAGGAACTATGAGATTCAACTAACAAGGCTCGGTGTTTAATATTTGGTGGAGTCAACGATACAGGTATAAATTCACAAACTCATTAAATCCTTTTAGATTGATTTATGAGTTCCTTATGTTTAATTTGTTCCTTTGAAGTTTTATTTTGATATTAATCAATGTAGCTATTGAAATATACTATTGAATATGGTATTTATTGATTCTATGTTGAGATTGCATTTTATTTATGGTTCCTTTAACAAAATAATTAAAAAGAGTCTTATCCTAATATTTTGAAAGTTGATAAAAATAAATGATAAGATGACATTTGGATTTGTGTTACCTTGTTTATTGCTTTTTTTTTTTATTTTAGTATTTATGTGCTATTTTCTCTAATATTCATGAATCTTTTTTTTATAATTAGGATATTGATGTTTGATATTTAGTTTTCTTAATGCTTATCATATTTTGAGGGAAGATGTAAAAAGCACGTTTCCACAGTTCGTGGATACCTAATTTAATTCATTTATTTGGGTTTTAAGGAGTTGTAAGGAACATATTTTCACTCGTTTATGAGTCTTATTTTATTTATATTTTAGACTTTTAGACATTGTAAGGATGTGTTTCTATCTTGTAGGAGTGTTTGGTCATTATTTAATTGTTTGCTTCGTGACATGATATTTATTTTTGTTTTATTTATTTTGATTGTCTGAAATATGAATAATATTATAATAATTTAAAATTTTAATAATATTTAAACCTAAAAAGGAGGCTGATTTCAATGAACCAGATGTTTTAAGGGTGTTGGACTATTTCTTACCTTTTCCATACATCCTTAACTTTTTGAACCCAGTAGGGATTGGAGAATTCTTAAGAATCGAGTTATCCACTCTTTCTATCTTCTTCCTAACCTGTCCGGATGGTAACTCTAATTTTTTGGGTTAAGGCCCGTATATTTTAAAGCCTAAAGCATAACAGTGTCTAAATCACAAGAAGCATTCCATCGGATGCGAGGGCAAAAATTTCTGCTTACAATATTTATCATAAATAAAATGATTACAAGTTCTTCAACTTCTAAAATTCTTTTGTCTTGCTGTATTTATTTTATTAATATATAGTGAAAAAAAATCTACAAAGTGGTGTTAAAGTGGTTTTTTTTTTTTTTTGTATATTTGAGTGACCTATGATGAAGAAAAAAAAAAGAAAGAGAGACCTGTGAAGTTACCACAATCATACCCATTACCACACCCATAGTCATTTTCATAATTATAAACATAGCCATGTCCACATCCATAACTTTAATCGTAACCACAATCATAATCATAAACTTAAGCACATGCAGGAGATTATCAAGTCCATAAACTGAAATATAATTAATTTAAACTAAGTAAGTCTTTAAATTGAAAAAATTTTGATAGAGACCTTTCAAGTATTTAAACAGAAAATTTGATTAAAAATTTTTAAAGCACCTTTGTATGTTCATAAACTGCAAAAATGATGAAGATTAACATATTTCAAAACTCAACTAGATGAAGCCAAAACAATTGCAAACAAGAGAAAGAAGATGTATTATAAATCTTTCACACATATGTCTATGCCTATAACAAAACAATATCATGCCTATGCCCAAGACTAAAAAAGTATGTTATGCCCATGTTTATGACAAAAAAAAATGTCATGTCTATTTCCCCATAACCATAAACCTTGGATGAACTAGAAAAAAAATCATATGCTAAAAAAAAGTGTTATTTGAAGCATTTGACCCAAGGGAGAGTGTTGAGAAGTTGAGTCAAATGCTACAATTAAGGAAAAATAAGTGAAATTTTAAAATAATGATAATTAATTTTTTTAGGATTTTTTATTTATATTTTATTTTAATTATTGCTATTGTTATGATTTTATGATTTGATTATCAATTTTTAAGATGCAAATGTGATTGTGGTTATTAAAATATCTACTATAACTATGTAAGTATCATAAAAAAAAATGATTCAAAGTTGTTCAAGCTCTAAAATTCTTATTTTTAAACCACTTATTTGCGGCTTCACAATAGAAAAAATATTTTTTAGGCTTATAAACATGTTTGATAGTTTTAAAAGCCCGGCCAAAACCTTTGAAAGCTGCACATTGAAAATTCCATACAATAATTGAAAATTCTATAGCAAAGAATAAGAGAGAGAGAGAGAGATTTTAGGCTTATAAACTTGTTTGGCATTTTATGAACTTGTTTGACAATTATGAAACATTTAATTGATAATGTATAAATATGGAAATTATAACAATTACATAAATGGAATTGTAATACTCGATGGAGCTGAAGAAAATGACACTTTCTTTATGATCCTACATGGCTTGCACATTGCCTCTAGTGGGGCAGCCTTAGGCATGTTAAATCCAGTCCCTTCAGACATATCAATTTCTTGCTCACTTATCCTTTTCCATTCAAAGCACTGAATCATAGATCCCAGAGCTAACATTGAGAAACGCTTGGCTAGACCCATCCCAGGGCATGACCTTCTTCCAAGCCCGAAAGGGATTAACTTGTAAGACTCAGTACCCTGACCAATAGCACTCTGATCAAACCTTTCTGGTTTAAACTTCATAGCATCGTCCCATAACTCAGGATCTCGTTGCATTGTCCAAGCATTAATAAGTAGCATTGTATTGGGTTCTACATGGTATCCTCCAACACTACACTCTTGAGATGAAAAATGTGGAAGAAGCAATGGATTTGGTGGATATAATCTGAAGGTCTCTGTTATGATATTCTGAAGATATGGTAACTTGGAAATGTCAGATTCATCCATCAAGCTTTCTTCACCAATTTGTATGTCCATCTCCTTTTTTGCTTTCTCCAAAATTTCTGGGTTATTAAGCAAATTACTCATCGCCCATTCTAATGTAACTGTTGATGTGTCACTTCCAGCCAAAATAATATCCTATGTACATTTGACAACAATATTTATTAGTTAGCAATTAACATTTAATTTTTTAAGCTTTTTTATAAGCAAAGATAAATTAGATAAATTATTAATAGAGAGGATGCAATTAATAATTACTTTTAATACGTTTCCCAAAATAAATATACTACAAAATATATGGTTTGGATAATTAAGATTTTATATAAAAAAAAAATATAGATGTTACCACTAGATTTATATAATTCTGTCTATTAATCTATAATTTTTTCACTAAATAAAACCCGCAATTTGGTGTATGGACAAATCTAATTGCCACTTAGGAATTATATAATTAGTCAAATTATTGATAAGCTATTATTCCCAAAAATAGAGTATTTGCCAAAAAAAATAAGGAAAAAAATCTACCTTCTAAAACTTTAATCAACAAATAAGACTGAAAGATAAATTAAAATTAATCAGTTTAACTATAACTTTGACTTCAATTGGTCCTATTTTTTATCAATTCAGCTATTAATTTTGTAATCAAACATAACAAATTCACAATGAATTTTGGGAAAATTTAATTACATATGCATATTATATAAAAATCATTGTCACTTGTCAATATAGCAATAGATAAAAAAAAATCTATTTGCATGATATCACTGGAGAGAGAAATTTAGAAAAAACAATAATATTGAATCACATGTCCATGGGAATAAAGACTGAATATAGGCATCTTGCTTAGATTTCTTATATAAAAAAAAAAAAATCCTTGTCATTCAAAACAGTTTTTGGTCTTCATTGGTAATAAATTACGGTAAGAAGCGTTTTATTCAATTACGAGGTCGCTAATTTATGATTATACAAGCATATAATTAATTTCACCCGCACTTGCATTGCAGTTTAATATATAATTAGTACATAAAATAATATTATATATATAAATAATAATAATAATAATTTTTATATTTAAACATTTAGAATAAAACTCTGCCTATACATGAGTTTCTTGTGTATAGCCGGTCCCAAGCCCGAATAAAGAAGGAAGGTTGCGGTAGGTGACAACCAGCGTAAAACTTTTGTCATATCTTATGATATGTATTCTAATAATAATATCGTTGGGGCATTCCCTACTTGCGATGCGCTACATCGGAGCCCGGATGTAGTGAAGAATAAGCAAGGGTGTAGGGCGTTCCCCGAATGCGACGCTCTATGTCGGCGCCCGGATGTGGTGCATAATAAACAAAGGTTCTCACATCATGGACGACTGTGGGTAAAGAAGTTAGTCCAAAATACGAATAATAAGAGTAGTACGAGAGATACAGGTTTAGATAAAGGTAAAAGATTTTATAGGAAGAAGCATAAGATAGAACAATTAGAGAGTAAGATCAGAATAGGAACTTGGAATATTGGATCTCTTACAGGTAAACTGAGAGAACTTGTTGATACTATAGAGAGAAAGAAAATTAGTGTTGCTTGTATCCAAGAGACTAAATGGGTTGGAGGGAAAAATAAAGACGTTGAGAATACTGGGTATAAAGTGTGGTATACAGGTACAGATAGAAGTAAAAACAGAGTAGGTATAATTTTGGATTGGAACCTAAAGGAGACGGTTATATCGGTGAAAAGAGTAAGCGATATGATTATTTCAATTAAACTTGTGATCCAGAATAAGACCATCAACATAGTTAGTGCATATGCCTCTCAAGTTGGATTGGATAGGGAGAGCAAGTAAAATTTTTAGGATGACATGAATGAATTTATGCGAGGGATTCCAAATGATGAAAACATTTTTATAGGAAGAGACTTAAATGAACATGTAGAAAAAGACAGAGTAGGTTTTGAGGAGGTACATGGAGGGTATGGTTTTGGAATTAGAAATGAAGAAGGTAAGAGTATCCTTGATTTTGCTTTAGCCTATGATTTGATTCTGGCAGATACATATTTTATAAAAAGGGAATCACATCTAGTAATCTTTAAAAGTGGGTAAAATAGAAGTCAAATTGACTTCATACTCACAAGAAAAGCCAATCGAACTTGATGCAAGAATTGTAAGGTTATTCCAGGTGAGGCTTTGACCACTCAACATAGATTAGTAATTTTGGATATCAAGTTTAAGAGGTTGACTAGTAGGCCAAGGAGGAACAATAGTCCTAAGATTAGGTGGTGGACTTTAAAAGGTGAAAAACAATTGTTGTTCAAGGATGAGTTGGTCAAAGCTGGAGTGTGGGAGGAAAATGTGAGTATGTCATTAAATGATATATGGATATTCATGTCTACAACTATTAGAAGAGTAGCTAGAAAGATTCTTGGAGAATCTAAAGGGTGTGAACATCCCTCGAAGGAGTCTCGGTGGTGGAATAAGGAAGTGTAAAAAGCGGTAAGAAGTAAAAGGGAATGGTATAAGAGTTTGCCCAAGTGTAATAACAATGATGCTTTTGAGCAGTACAAACAAGCAAAAAAAGATGTTAAAAAGGCTGTTAGTCAAGCAAGAGCACAATCTTTAGAGAGTTTGTATGAGAAACTTGGAACAAATGAAGGAGAAAAAGCTATCTATAAATTGGCTAAGATAAGAGAAAAAAAATGTCGTGATTTAAACTAAGTTAAGTGCATTAAAAATAAAGAGAATAAGGTTCTGGTTCAAGAAGAGGATATTAAGGAACGATGGAGAAGCTATTTTGAGGAACTTCTTAATGGTAACCATAGTGATAACATTGAGGGTTTAGATGTTAGGCCGGAGAAAAATGTGAAATACACTAGACGGATTAGATTTTCGGAAGTTAAAGAAGCTTTGAAGAGGATGAAAGTTGGTAAAGCCTATGGACTAGATGAGATATCTATTGAGGTTTGAAAATGTTTGGGAGATACAGGAGTTACATGGTTGACATCTTTGTTCAATAAGATCTTAAGTTCAAAGAAAATGCCTAATGAATGGAGACAAAGTAATTTAATACCTATTTTTAAGAATAAATGAGATATTCAGAATTGCTCAAATTATAGAGGTATAAAGCTTATGACCCACACTATGAAATTGTGGGAAAGAGTTGTGGAATATCGTTTGCGGTTAGATACTTGTATCTCCTCAAATCAGTTTGGCTTTATGTCTGGTCGATCAACTATGGAAGCTATTTTTCTTATAAGAGATTTGATGAAAAAGTATAGAGAGATGAAGAATAACTTGCATATGGTTTTTATTGACTTGGAAAAGGCGTATGATAGAGTCCCTAGAGAAGTTTTATGGTAGGTCCTAGAGCGTAGGGGAATATCTATACGATATATCCAAGTCTTGAAGGATATGTATGAGGGAGATACCACCAGTGTCCGCACCATGGGAGGGGATACTAAGGATTTTTTCGTTTCTATTGGATTACACCAAGGTTCAGCTTTAAGCCCTTATCTTTTCGTCTTGGTCATGGATGAGCTAACAAGACATATACAGGATGACATCCCTTAATGTGTGATGTTTGCAGATGATATTGTTTTAATAGATGAGACTCAAGCAGGGGTAAATCAAAAGTTGGAGTTATGGAGAAGCACTTTAGAATCTAAGGGTTTTAAGCTAAGTAGGACTAAGACTGAGTATATGCATTGTAGATTTAATAGCGAGAATAGAGAAAGAGGCAAAATTATTTTAGACGGAGTAGCAGTGTCTCATAGTACTTATTTTAGATACCTTGGCTCAATTCTTCAAGAAGATGGGGGTTGTAAAGAAGATGTAGATTATAGGATTAAAGCTAGTTGGATGAAGTGAAGGAGTGCTACAGAAATTCTATGTGATCGAAAGATGCCAATTAAATTTAAAAAAAAATTTTACCAGACTGTAATACGACTTGCTATGATGTATGATAGTGAGTGTTTGGCAGTAAAAGGACAACATATGAGTAAAATGCATGTTGCGGAAATGAGAATGATAAGATGGATGTGTGATCATACTAGGATGGGTAGAATCCGCAATGAGTGCATTAGAGAAAAAGTGGGGGTAGCACCTATTGAGGATAAGATAAGAGAGCATAGATTGAGGTGGCTTGGCCATGTGAAACAAAGACCTAGCGTTGCACCAGTTAGAAAAACCAAACAAGTTAGAGTAGATATAACTAAGAGAGACAGAGGTAGGCCTAAACTGACTTGGTCAAAGATGGTCTAAAATGATCTTATGATGTTACATCTATCAGAAGAGATAACCTTAAATCGTATTGAGTAAAAAAAAAAAATCTATATAGCCGACCCCAATTGACTTGGGATTAAGGCTTTAATGTTATTGTTGAAACATTTAGAATAAGTTACGCTTAATATATTAAGATATTTTTAAAATTAATTTGAGATAACTTCCGATTGAAACTTCAAATCTAATTTATATTTTATGGGTAATTTTTTTTTTGAGGAAATTCTGGATAAAATTTATAATATGAAATATTCATTAATAACTTTAAATCTAATTTTGATGATAAAAAAAATCAGTAGTTTTTATTTATTCGAAAGCCAATCATTACTAAAAAAATGGGAAGACTATCACCACTATAAAAATCATATGTAAGCTAAAACTTAAAAAAAAGAAAAAAGAAAACAATAATTAATAACTTTAAAATAGAGTATCAAAGTAAAGAATATTAAAAAAATATTTAAATAATTAGTCTATTTATTTTAATTAATAAAAATAAAAAACGAATAAAAGGGATAAAGCGTAAGAAAGAAAAAAGAAACAACTAAAAAAAAGTTAAACAAAAAGAAGGGGATAAAACTGGTGATTCAATAACCATGACTTCATCTTTAATACCCATCGACAGCAAGCTATAAAAATGAGAAGGAAAAGCTAAAACCATTAATAATAATAATAATAATAATAATAATAATAATAATAATAATAATAAAGTTAAAATCTGGAAGTGGGGTGGAATGAGAAAAATAAAAAATGCTCTGGCTATTTGGGAATTGCACTGTTAATATTTGAGACTCTTTTAGTATATATATATATATATATATATAATGTAATAAGCAAATAAATACGGCCATAGTTTGTTGTGATTTATAATATTTTATATAAAAAATAATTTATATGTTAATAGACTTACTATATAAAATATAGTGTTATACATATCAATACGTATAGCATTAAAATTTTTCATTATTTGCATATTATAATAATATATATAATAGCATATGTCTAACCTATACACTTGTTTCTTAAATTGATTCAGCAATTGGATGATATCAAAATATTAGTAATTTTAACATTATTGTTTTAATTAAAAAGAAAGAAATTAGAAAATTAAATTAAATTAGTAATTTAAATAAATAATAATTTATTATTTGTTAAATTTTTTTGAAGATAAAGCAGAAAATTATAGATTACATGAAAATAATATGAGGGAAGGAAAATTATAAATTTTTTTCAAAATTTATTACTGGTTAATTTTCTTTCAAATAAAAGTTTTCGTTTTATAATGTTAATTTCTAAATTTGAATTAAAATTATCAATACTCATTCAATTTGAAAGTTTGATTCATTAAATTATCCATATTTAATTATCAATAATTTATCACTTTACAATATTATAAAATCCAATTAAGTTGTATCAAAATTTTAAAATTAAAATTTATGATGCATTATAACAAAATTAAAAATTAATTTCATTTTTACCTTTAAATTAATATAAAATTATTAATTCAAATATAATGATTAAACATATAACCAATAACAAAAAACAGTAGCCTTGAATTAAAAAATAATAAAAAATAGAAACAAAATCAACTAAGTGGAAAAAAGAGAGGCATAGGAAGACGATAAAATTGAAATTTTAAAAAGGCTTATTGAGTTTGTATGGAAACTTACTATTCGTCAATGGGTGTTGTTTTAGTATATACAAGCCGAATAATCAAGCTCGCGCTATGCTATGGTTTACAATATTATATATTATTTTAAATGAAGAAATAATTCATATATTAATATGATTAGTACATAAAAAATAATAGTATATAATATTAAAAATTTTCATGTTGCATATTATAAAAATATTTATAGTAAATTATGTCTCATGTATTGAAAGGAAATTAATTATTAAATTTTACTTAATTTTAGAAAAATAAAAATATTTTTTAAAATTATTTCAATAATTTATAAAATAAATCCATTGTTTAATTGTAATTATTATTTTTTATGAAATACATTATTTATTCGAGATTATTTTATATAAAATTATATAAAAAATAATTAAATATGTTAATTTTTATGTGAAATTAACTTAAATAACATGATTAGTTGTAATTATATTGAAAAAACTTTTAAATGATTAGTTTTTTAATAGTATATATTATTGAAATTAAAATTTCATTGATATTTAGAAAAATTTTTAGAACAAAATAATGATGTAATATTTAAGATCTTAGTAAGTTCGGGAATTAAAATAAAAATAAAAAAGTAAAATGTTTTTAATTTTTAAATAATAATGTGTTTAAAATTTTTTTTATATATAATGGAAAATATTCATTAATTGTTTTCTTTAAGTCTTAAAACTAAAGTTAAATGTCACGACCCAACCCGGGGGCCACGACCGGCATGCAGCCAAACCGAAGTCCGACCACATAAGCCTTAGAAACATTCATAACAGTCTAAGTGCAAAAACAGTTCAATACTTATATAATCCTCAATCCTAATTTAAATGCGAACCATCAATATAATCCAATCCAAAAAAAAAATCATTCGGGAAATCTAATGCAGACAAGTTCTACTTATTACACAAAAAGGGATTCGGATTCAATCCGTCCAAAATTTCAATATCCAGAATCTCTATGGAGTAAATCAATATCCACAATCAAACTATAAGAAATATCCGGAAATCTCTAAGCAGAAAGACCGATAACACAAACGGAAAACCTGATCGACTTCGCCAAGAAGAGAAAGAAGATAGACGAAGGCAATCACTGTAAACCTGCAAAACAATCTATATGGGTGTGAGCGTTATATATAGACGCTCAGTAAGTTCATGAGAGGCAGAGAAACATCTAACAGTCATATAAAGCAGTACATATAATACATTCACAAATTAAGCAATCAAGATGGTGTGTCGGGGTCACCAATCAGTAAACAGTACAGTATAATATCAGTCACATCCGCCCTTATAACTCCTCAGTACAGTACAGTAATCAGTAATTAGGCATGTAGCCTCAGTAAACAGTATAGACATTAAGCCTCTGTAGCAGTATAGGCATTAAGCCTCAGTAACCTCCTTCCCCTTCATGACACACCATCACACAGCACAAGTAATATCAAATTCAATATTCTCACATAAATACAATAACATGTAAGTTTCTCTGTCTCCTAAAACATGCGAGGCTGGGTTCGAAAGAATAGTCTAGTGAATATATAGAAAGGATAATATATTATAAGAAGGGTTTATATATATATATATATATATATAAGTTGTTAGCAAGTAGCACAACACAAACAATTCAAATACACCCATAGAACTTACCTGGTATCCAAAGAAAACTTAGCCCAATCCTCACAACCTACTGACCTCGAGCTTCAGCCGGATTATTGCCTATGGAAAGATAATTACATATTCCAACGATTTATCTCACTATCTCATCTATCATAAGGGATGCAATGCATGCTATGAATGCAAAAAGACCAATACTTAACCAACAATTAACCAAGATAATCCAAAATCAAAAACCAACCCGACTCAACTCAAAATTATGGTTCAACCCAATGGTTAAACCGATCGTTCCTCGAAAATACAAAATCAATTAATTACCTAAATTTTATTAGAACCAGAACCTCAACTCAATTTCTATAACTCATTATCAACTAATATCACATCAGTCCCTATGCAAAAATCATAGATCATATCAACACCCAAAATCGATAAAAATTCTTAAGTAGTCTCTATAACTCAAAAATTTCCAGAAAATAATTCCATCATTCAAAAATTCTGGAAACATTCCAGTAGCTTCTCCAACATCAAAATAACGTGTGTACAAAATTTCAGACTAATCCAAATTTATTTGATACCCCAAAAATATTTTATAATATTCTGGTTCTGTTTGAACCACTAAAAATCAGTACTGCAAAAATCATCATAAATCCTTCACATTTTGTTACCACCAAATTATCCAAATAATTTTCTCATATAATAGACATCAGGATGGACAACCTATAAAAATTTCATCATTTTTCAAGACATCTAAGACCTTCAAAATAATTTTCAAAATTAGACATCATCAGAAAACGCTTAACCAACAGCAGTGCCAATACTTAATTTATTTTGGAACCTAAACATTAGAAACAGACTCCAAATTATTTTTCTCCAATTCACAACATCTTAATAAACAACATATCAAAATTTCATAATTTTTAGAAACCTCTAAGTCACTCAATTTAATTCTTAAATCGGATTCATACAACCAGTTATCATACTGGCAGCAGTAGAAAGATCAAATTATTTTAACAATATAACAAACAAAAACATAGCCCAACATATTTTTCTTGTAAACTAGACTTCCAGAACTTCAACATATATGAAAATCAAATCTAAAACATTTTTACACAATTTGGTATGAATTTCGAAAATTACAGATGATGTAATCGCATCTACAGTACAGTTCTTCAGACAACAGTAGAAAACTTGAATTTTCCAGAAATATACTATGCTCCAAAATCCCAAAAATTATTTTTCTCATAAACTAGACTCAATTTTGATCCACATATCCAAATTTCAGATTTTTATCATATTCCAATATTTAATTAAAAATCGAGCATCATACAGTACTAACATCAAACTTCAACAGAGGATTAAATCATCCAAAAACTCAAAGAAAATAATTAATTCAAAAATCCTAATACCCATATCAATTCAATCAAACCCTAAGTCAGTACCTTCATCAAATTTCAGAACCCAACACTAGCCCAAATCAATTAATTCAATACCAAAATCCATCAAAACAATAAAATTCTCAAAACTTAACCTATTTTGTAAAAATCAATTTAATTAAATAATAATTCGAATTTAACCAAATTAATTATGAAAAATATCAACTCAATATGATATGAACATGAACTAATCAAATGGAAGTCGAAATAATACAAAAGGAATCAAGAAAAAACCTCAAAACACCCAAAAACTCGAAAAACAGGCTGCTGGAACAGAGGTCGAAACGACATCGGTGAGCCAGCCCGCAGCACGCCAAACGACGGAGCTTCGCAGGCCGAACGACAAGCCCCTGGCTAGCGCCCCTCCGCCGAACGACGCCAGCGCCTCGCCAAACGACACGGGCACTCCGCACGCCCACTGACGAAACGACAGACGCACAGATTTGAAGGAAAATTTTATTTCTTTATTTCTTTTTTTCTCTCAAACGGCGCAAATAATTTTAGACACACAAATGGGTGCCCTAACACCCCTATTTATAGGAAAGAAAACTTTTAAAAATTATATTTTGACCCCAATCTAATTTATTTTAATTAAAAACACCCCAAAACTATTTATTTTCATAAAAATTACCAAAAACCATAAAATTCACAAAATCAACTCAAATTTATTTTTAACTTCAAACTTTAACCCAAAATAATTTATAAATATGTTTTACACATAATAATACCCGAAAATACCGAAAACGACAAAAAGTCCAAAAATGACGAAAATACCCTCGGCACCCAAAAATACAATATTATACTCAAAATGATCGTCTCGTCGTCCTGAGTATCAAAAAGACATTCAAACCATCAAATTATGTTCAAACGACTTATGATGGTACAAAATGACTATTTTGCCCCTAGACTTAAAAATATTCAAAAACCAAGAGTTTTACATTAAATATAAAAAGTAATTTTAAATTTTGTTATATAAAAATAAATGTTTATATAATCTTTCATTTAAGTGAAAAAATGAAAATGTTTATAGTGAAAAAATTAAAAATTAAAATATTAATAATCTTTCAATTTTAAGTTACTAAAAGATATATGCATAATTTTAATTTACTAAAATTTAAATTTTTATATAAATAAGATGATTTAAATAAATGGGTAGAATTCAATAATAAAAAAATAGATATAGAAAGAAGATGTCTATAATTCTAAATTGAGTAAAATTCAATTAAGATGCTCATATTAACATGCTATGACATTTAGTAATGGATGTTGTAAATTTATTGAATAATTTTTTAAAGAGCACCAATATTTTTTACATTATAATTGCTTAACAATAGAAAGTACAAAAAGGAAAAAAGTTAAAAAAAAAAAAAAAAAAAAAAACGTTGCAGCTTGTAGGCTTTGAAATAAAAAAGAAAAAAAGCTTGTAAACTTTGAAGGAAAAAAGAAAAAAAACAGGGATAAAATTGGAAGTAAAAATGAAGCAAAAGCAAAGAAAGAAAGAAGGAAAAAAAGAAGAAGCCAAATTCTGATAATAATAAAAAAAAATAAAGAAAAGCAAGAAAGGGTAAAACTGAATATTTTGCAAAAAGGACATGGTTATTTTGAAAATTCACTATTTATTAGTTGTAATAATTTTAGTATATGCAAGCCTGAAAAACGCACAAACGGAGGTAAATTTTTTTATGACAATTTTTATTTTTATTATTTTATATTTATTTTTTAATATTTATTATAATTTAAAAGTATAATTTTATTATTGATATTTAAAAATTATATTTTTTATATTTAAATATTTTTATATTTAATAATTAAATTGTTCAACTTTTAAAATATTAATTTAGTTGTAAAACTAAAAACTCATATATAATTTATTTGTTTTAGAAGATTATAAAATAAAAGCTATTTTATTGAATAACTAATATTAATAAAAGATATTGTGACATTTATCTGATTTGTAATATGAGGGAATAACTAAATTATATATAATTTTTTGATTATAATATTAAATTATTATTTTAAAAAGTTAAACAACTCAATTATTATTAAATGTTAAAAAGTTCAGACAGCAACAATATAATTATATCTAATTTAACTTAAAAATATATATCAATATAAAATTAAAGAGAAAATATATATATATTTTACACTAAATAACGTGAGAGAATTAATTTAATATGAAATTATGAAAAATTAAATATAAGATAAAATAATTATTCTTCACAATTACAAAAAATAAATATTTTAATACAAAATTTTAATAGAAAATAAAAAAAGCAAAATAAAATTAAATAGAATGGTAAAAAGTACATAAAAATAGAAATATATTAATAATTTATTATTCATATTATCTAATATAATATTAATTATTATTATTAATAAATAATAAAAAATTAATATATTATTCAACTATTTAATTTAAAATTATTAATCAAAATTTAATTTATTTATGTTTTATTTCTATTTCTATTTTTTATATATATAATTTTTTTATTTTATTTATATTTCTATATATTTATTATTTTTTATATTTTATTTATTATTTATTATATATAATAAAATCTTTTTTTGTTCATTATATATAATAAAATTTAATGGCTATATTAGCCCACTTAAAAATTAAAATATATTATATAAATATATTAAATTTACTATTACATGAATTTTATACAAAAAGTACATTAATAAAAAAAAAGGGCATAAAAAATAAATTTTTAATTTTTTAGTGAAAAATTATAAATTTATCTAAAAATAATATGAGAAAAAAATATAAAGTGATAAAAAATATATATATTAAAATTTAAACTTAGTTAGTATGATAAAAATATATTTAAATGGGTAAAAAATATATCAAAAATAATATCAAATAATATAAAACTCTAAATCTAATTTTAATTAATAATATGATCAATTTAAATTAGTTTTAAGATAATTAAATTTATATTATTAATGCAAAAATTAAAGTAAAATAATAATAAAAATAAGAAATTTAAAAAGTCATCATTTTAAAAATTATGATTCATAATGTATACTAAAAATAAAACTAAAAAAGACTATTTAAATTATTTGATTATTTTATTTTAGTTACTAAAAATAAAGATAAAAAAGTGAAAAATGAGTAAAAAGGAGAAAAATATAAAAAATAAAGAAAATAAAAAATAAGTAGAAAAAAAGTTTAAAAAGGACCTTATTTTTGTCTTTTTTTGGACCATGCATAAGCTTATCAGAGTTATCAACTTATATGTGGTACTAAAAAAAGTAAAAAGGAAACAATAGCCAAAAGAAAATAGAAATTGAGGATAAAATTCGGATATTAAAAAATAAAGATGGTTTAAGAGAAATTCACTGTTCTTTTCGAGGGCACTTTTAATATATAATATAATATAATATAATTTTCATATATATTTTTTCATAAAAATAGTAAGCAATATTAATATGGGTTAATATTTAATAAAATTATTATAAAAACTAAAAATCAATTATTTAATATTCTATTAATTTAGCGTCTAATGTATATATTCTGATAGATATAGTAATTATTATTATACTATTAAATTATGGTTATAATTTATTAAATTGATTACTCAAATTATTGTTCAATATTCAATTGAGTGAAAATCAATTAAATTAAATAAAAAATACAATTATCCTTGAAGAAACTAAAAATAATAAAAAAAAAACAAAACTTAAAAAAAAAAAGAGAAGTAGAATAAAAAAAGAAACAAAATAAAAAAATGCTTGGTTTTTTTTGGGAATTTCACTATTCATCTTAGTAACTATTTTAGTATATATAATAATATAATATGATTTATAATTTTTTAAATATATGAAAAAATTAAATTGATAATTTCCATTCCTCCCAGCAGTATTGATTGAGTGTTAATTCAATTGCTTCCCTCAATACTGCTCAAATCCCTCCTTTTAATTATTCCTCCTTTTAATTATTGCTCCCTTGCATAAAAAAAATTTCAAATTATTATTTGTGCTAAATTTATTTAGAAATAGTTCACTGTATACTCATCTTTTTTTTAATCAGACACTGTATATACTCATCTTATGCAATTGAATTATTATATGCACTAAGCACCGGTAAGAATTACTCCACAAATGTGTATAATTTATTTAAATTTTTGAAAAATAGATCCATACTTATAAGAGTGAGATTTATAGAAGATATACTCGATTAAGTCAATAATTTTCCCAACTAAAACAAGGGTTAATTATAATGATATTCCTTGATTTTTTATCTTTGTATCATTAAAATTTAAAAATTTTATTATATAAAAAAAATCTTTAAATTTTTTATTTTATATTTAGAAAATAAAGTTTATTCTATAAAAAAAGAAAATAAAGTTTATGGTGCATTATGGATGAAAATAATTTTTTTAAAAATTTTTAACATGTGTCGACGTGTTGCTTTCACATCACATGTGGATTATAAAACAAAATCTCATGAGAGAAAATAAAAAAATTGAGAGATTTTATATTTAGAAAATAAAGTTTATGGTGTATTATTGATTATCGTTCTAATGAGATATGTTGAGTTTGCTGGGTGTATTATTAATATCAGTATTAGTGGGCTATAATGGGCCTGCTGGTTTGTTTCTTCTTGGTATACAGTGGGCATTTTTGTTTTTTGCTTTTTTTGGCATTGATGTTGATCTTTTTGTTTTAGTTTGTTAGGCTGGTTTGGATGATTCATAATGCACAGTATTAGTTTGTGGTAATAAAATTCTTGATGAATTAAAAAAAATATAATTTAGAGATTTTAATAGAAAAATACAAGATCAAGAATAATAACTCTAATTAAGAGAAAATTACAGTATATACTATTTTTTAATAAGTGACTTATAAGTTGAAAGAAAATAAATTTTTTAAGAGTCTATATGCTAAATGGCCGAATATAAATTGCAACCTCTAAGTTGCATGATGCTGCATGATTAATTTAAAAAAAGAAAAAGAAAAAGAAAATAGTTTAGAAAGAGTGTCATCACTTACCGTAATTAGACCCTTGATAATTTCATCCGTATAATGATCTGGTTCTGATGCTTGCAAAGAAAGAAGATGGCTGATCATGGTGTTTTTATCATGATTAACTCTATGTTCATCAATAAGTTGAATTATGATATGTGATTAAAAATATCAGTGTTGATAGACCTGAGCAGAGCTGAGTCTAGAGACGAAATTGACCTAAGCATAATTAGGTCACGAGATTATTCGTATGTGTACTGGATTCGATAGTTGAGATTAAAAAATAAAGAAGTGTAGATATATATATATACACCATGTATAAATAAGAAGTAAGAATGTATATGTATAATGTTTATTATTTATAGATATATACCACTAAGCTGTAAAGCTTAGCGCGGTTGTGTAAATCGCGTAAGTAAGAACGTGATGATCAGTGGAACTCAGACTATGGTAGATGTGTGGTGATCTAGACTGTCGCAAGACCAACGATACCATTTGCATATATGTATATTTAAGATTTAAGCATTTTGGTTTATGTAAATTAACTTATAACACTTTTGTTGGTTTATAAAGATTTAATATGACAGTGTGTATATATCTACGTCAGTATTTGATTTTAATAAATAAAGTTTAAAGTGTTGAGATTTTAATTATATAGTAATAAAGTAGCGAGTTTGGTGAATGAATGAAATTATTAATATTTTAAAAGTGTAAAATTTTTATACAGGTTGTGTACTTGTTGTTTTGAGATTTATCCAAATTACAGACAAAACTCTAGCGAGTTTTTTAGAGATTTTTCATTAAATTATATATTTTTAGTCTTTAAATTATTAATGAATATTATTTATTTATTTATTTATTAAAGTATATTTAAGTTGCAAAATATTTTCTTGAACTTATAAAAATTTGATAAGATTGGAACTGTAACATTCTCATACTGTATATGTATATATTACATGAATCGGGTGTATGTATTATATATATAGTATAAGGGTGTTACATTTATGTATATGTAATATATAATATATTTATATTATGTATATATATAGTATATTTAATATTTATATATATTATGTGTACCCTATGTACACATTAAGTGTACTATATATATATTATATATATAATATAATATATTCATATATCCAATGTACAATATATATATATATATATACTGTATATACTAGGTATACATTAGGTATATATAATACATATACCTCTAAATACTTGTTTAATTTCTCTAAGATCACGAATATTATAATTAATGTTAGAATAATTAAGTATAGTGGATAATATTAAATAATTAAAGTTAGAATAATTAAGTATAGTGGAAAATATTAAATAAATAAAGTTAGAATTATTTGTTAGTAAAATTATTATTTGTATTTGGTTTATTAGGATACAGAGAAAGAAAGAAAGAGAATATGAGAGAAATCATTTAATTAAGAGGGAAGGAGCGAGAGAGAGAGAGAGAGAGAGAGAGAGAGAGAGAGAGAGAGAGAGAGAGAGAGAGAGAGAGAGAGAGAGAGAGAGAGAGAGGGAGAGCGAGGGAAGAGAGAAGAAAAGAGGCAATGTGATTTTTAAGTCAGTTCGCCGCCTTTCAACCATCGACCAAGACACGTGCCATACCACCGTGACTGTCGCTCTGAGACAAGTTGAACGCCTCCAGAATTACCACGATTAGCTATCAAAAGGCGAGTCATGCATGGTATGAAGTTGACGCCGGTGAGACTTTCCCATAAATTTTCATGCTACTTTCCAATCTCATTTTTTGGCAATTCTAGTATTTTTGAGACCCTCTCATTGCGAGTTTTGATTTGACATGTTCATTTGTAATTTTTAGATGAGTATTTACAAAATACATATATTACAATTAAAATTTAAAATAAAAATAATAACTAATAAAATTAAATTTAAAATAATAACTAATTAATTTAAAATAATATTACATATATTACAATTAAAATTAAAAAAAAACAATAACTAATTAATTTAAAATAATATTTATATGTGATTAATAAATAAATAAATTATATAATTAGTTAAATTTATGAAGTTGTATAAGTTTAGGAAAATTTAAATTTATTTGAATGTTTAATGAATTATGTTTAAAAGAAAATGAATAAGAATAAAGAAATAAACAATTAATTATCAAACTTATATTAAATAATTAAAATTAAGATATTAATTACTGAATTGGGTAAAATTTTTATTTACTAGTTGGTTATTTAGAATTATTTATTCAAATAAATTAATCACTAATTTTAAATTTAAATATAGTTATTGTTTATCTAATTATAGAACTAATTAAATTAGTTGTGATTAGAATGAAAATACTAGTTGGTTTTTTCTTCTTTTTTTTCTTTTTCTTTTTGTTTCTTCTTCTTCTTCTTCTTCTCAAATTTATCCATTTGCTTAAGAAATAAACAAAAATTTGAAGCAAAAAAAAAATTCCGACCGTTGAAGATTCCAGTGACAAAAGTAGTTTTATTTTTCTTCTTATTCTCGAATCTATCCATTTTCTTGAGAAAAAAAACAAAGAATTTTGGCAAAAACACAGAAATTTTATATTGTTGAAGATTTCGGCAAAAAAAAATTATTATTCTTCTTCTTCTTCTCCTTCTCCTTCTCCTTCTTATTCTTCTTGAATCAGATTTTAGGAAAAAAAAATCATTATTTTTTGGTGCCGGTAACTGAAAATTCCAACAAAAAAAATTTTGATAATGGTCTAAGGGCATTATTGTAATTTTACTATATATGTTAAAAAATTCTTAAGTTATTGGATGTATTTTTTACATTTTACAATATAAGTATGCTATTTTAATTAGTTTGTATTTAACTCCTAAGAGTTAAATACAAACACATTGCGAACTTAGCAATTAAGGGTTAATTTGTTATAAAAAAAAGTCATGTTTAAGGGGGTAAAATGGTTACTCGAATAGTACATAGGACAAAATAACCAAATGTTCTGAGTTTGAGGAGCAATATATGTATTAAATATTTAACTTTAATTAAATTATTATTATATATATCGCAAGTTATTACAATAAGTGTGCATGTATTTCAGTGATGAGATAATCAAAATGGTCAAATCATTTATGTCATATTAAAGTTTCATGAATCCATTGAGGTTGAGAAAGAACATGCTACATGATGGCTCAATTCCAAGAAAACTTTTGTCCTTCATCTTTATGTTGAACAACTTAATACCAACAGGATTAAGTACTATACAACCTTTGTTAATAGAGTAATATTTCTCCAAATACTAAACAACACTCAACAAATTCTATCATATTACAATTACAAAAAGAACATCTAATAAAATCAGTCTAGCATGTGCACAACAACTAGACCAATTCCTTTCACCTCCAATAACTCTTAGTTGGTTGTTCTAACAAAAGTACAGTTGAGTTCTAAACATCCCTTTCTCTTAACTCATATGAGAAATATACTTGGACACAACATAATAAGAGTTCAGAAAGTGAAAATCTTAGTTTAATTAGGGTAAGTTTGTGTCATAAAATTCAATCCAATGAAGGTTTAAGTGCATCTTAAAAAGACTAAAACCAAATCAAATAATAAAATAAACTTAAATCAAATGAAAATAGAAGGTTAAAAATTAGGCCTAAAATTAAGTGGCCCAAAAACAATCTAATGATTAGGGATTTTGACAAAAATGCCAAAAAAATATTTTAATATTATTAAAATATTAGTCTAAAAAAACTTTCTTTAAAATACTAAATTTTTTTTAGCAAATAAGAACAAATAACAAAAAAGATATAATGAGTTTATTCTTAGTATATTGGATTTATTATACACAAACTATAGAATTAATAATTTTTTTCATATAATATGAATATACTAATAATAACACATCACAAAAAATAAAAACACACAAATTAATGTACTATATAAATATATAGAGTTTACACTTATTATATATAGAGTTTAAACTCAGCATATAAGGAGTTTATTAATAAAAATTCTTATATATTGACCAGTTTATATCAATATTACAAAGGATATAAAAAATTTATATATTATATTTCATTAATACATTTAATATATATTGATTTTACACTATATAAAAATACATACTGATGTACTATATAAATTCATAAATTCACTTAGTATATATAGAGTTTATACTTAGTATATATAGAGTTTACACCAAGTATATATATAATGGCAATCTGCTGATTGAATTAAAAGCTGTGAGGGTCAATATAGCTCGGCGATGACCATAAAACTAGTGAATGAACTTTTATTCCAACACAGTTTACCAAACCATGATATATGCAAGAAAGGCCGGCTTCTACCCAGTTATAGTGTGAAACAAGATTAAGGATTGCAAAAAGCCTATATTACCAACAAAGTACTACGTAAGATAATGGATCCCATAGGTATATTGTTCAGCTCTTTCTCCAAATACTGGTTTGGTATAAACCATCCAATAATCTTGAATCGATTCATATTTGATATTGGACGATTCCTTTAATGAAGATTTAAGGCCTAGCAAACGGCAAATTTGGTCATAGCTCAAAAGATCATCTATAAGAGGGATGAGGAGATCGTGACAAGGAATGCCCGTTATAGTAGAAAAGTCAACAGGGCCAATTGTTATTTCCCCACCAGTAAGTGGAAAGAATAAGTGGTGTCCATCCAGTGTTCTGCTAACACTTGAATAACACATTTGTCAATATGAAATTTCAACTTGGAAATTCTTAAACCCATATTCTCATATCAGTTGCTTACCCGAAGGAGGGACTTACTCATAACATTCTCGAGCTTTGTAAGCACAAACGCCCTCGTAAACGTCACAACATTCAAACTATCATAAAGCAAATAAGTCACAATTTGTTCTTTTAATCCTTTTCATACATGCAAAGTAAATAAATCCTAGCAGTTTATTTTAGGCATTTTAATTTTTCCTTCATACTTTAATTTAATAAAGATTCCCTTTATATTAACTTTTATGAATTTTCTTTGTTTTGATAATTTTTAACATTTGCTAATAAGTTTTGTCTTTTTGAGTGATTAAATTGCAGCAAAATGGTAAAAGATAGCACTTGAGTCTTTTCACTCTAACTGCGGTGTAGTGGCATCCCAACTAAAATTGAAACCCTACCATGCTCACAGGTCTAGATATGACGTAGCAACTCATTATTTGAGTTAGGTCCAGTTCTAGAAATATGATGAATGCACTCCATTTACAAAAAGTAATTTAAGATGTGCTTTAAAAATGGTCTAAGATGAAGAGAAATATAAAAGAAAATTAAAGAAATGTCTGTAACTCTCTGGATAGGGAAAAAAAACTTTAAAGTAGATTGTTGACCTTTATATAGAAGATGAACATCTCTTTGGCTTAGGTTTATGATGAAGTAAAACTAATGATAATAAAACAAAAGCTAAAGTAGAGAAAATAGAAAATAATTGTTGTCCTTGGTCTAAAAAAATTACTTTTAGACTTTATGAGCATTATTGAGTTTGTAACAGATAATGATATATGAGAATAGTAAAAATGAATAATAGATAGGAAATGAAAAGTAACTTTGGAATAGATCAAATCATGCATCTAAATTTTGCAGACTCATGGAGATTTCAGATGATTATTGAATTTACATATTCATGATAACCCAGTAATTTTATATTTATTATTGGTCTAAATTTATGTATGTCTAAAAAATATTTTTATCTGTAAAAATATTTTTTCACACAAGGGGCAAGGGTATATCAGTACTCAATACAATTGACAGTTAAAAAATAGCTAAAGTTTTTTGCTGACTTTTTGAATTAATTTTTTTGTAGATATTATAAGTTTATTGAAGTATTCAGACACCTTTTTTTTAAAAAAGAAAATCATGAATTAATCAATTCATATTTTTTTAAAGTATCTAGCACAGATTGCTTGCAGTTACAACAAGAAAATTTTGAGATTTAAATGAAGCATCTCAATTCCAGACTTGGATAAATAGAATTTCTAAGAGCTCAGATGTATTAAAGTATCCACTTGAAGGTCCCAAGTTTATTTGAAGTACCCTAATCGGCTTGGATTTATTGAAGCATCCACTTAAAGGTTACAAGTTTATTTAAAGCATTCAAACCAGCTCGAATTTATTTGAAGCATTCATTAGAAGACCCTGGATTTATTGAAGTACCTAGACTAGCTTGGATTTATTGAAGTATTCACTGAAAAATTTTGTGTTCAATAAAATTCCCTAACCAACTCTGATTTGTTGAAGCATCTGTTAGAAGACTTTGAGATCAATCCAGATTTATTAAAGTATACGGCCAATCAAATTATTTTTCACTCTCTTTAGACCAATTCAAGATCATTCAAGTAGGGGGCAAAATTATAAACCCTTAATTTTGACCCCCGAATAAATTCAGTCCCAACTAAAAAAGCTCAAGAAGTCCCAAATTACTATATGGTCCCATAGCGAATTGACCATGACACTCATGGTGAATTAGCCATGGCTCATGGCCAATTCACCATAAGACCATGACCAATTAGCCATGAGGCATTACCTGGCCCATCACTTTAATTTCTACTAACTCTGATTAAACTCAAGGTTTATTAAGATAAACATGGGGTTTCCTAACAAAATTAGGATTATCCAACCTGATTAACCTTAATACCACAATATCAAAAAGGTTTTAAAAAAGGACCAAGGGGGCGATGAGGAATGCTAACAGCAGATTAAAAAAGATAGGGAGCAATTAGTAAAGAAATAGAAAGGAATAAAGGGAGACATAAAAAAAATATGAAATCCTAGAATAAACTAGAACCATGATTGATCCAAACCAATTAGGATGATCCAAACAGAAGGAACTATGAGATTCAACTAACAAGGCTTGGTGTTTAATATTTGGTGGAGTCAACGATACATGTATAAATTCACAAACTCATTAAATCCTTTTAGATTGATTTATGAGTTCCTTATGTTTAATTTGTTCCTTTGAAGTTTTATTTTG
Organism: Garcia nutans; assembly: GCA_947685225.1. Classification (NCBI taxonomy): domain Eukaryota; kingdom Viridiplantae; phylum Streptophyta; class Magnoliopsida; order Malpighiales; family Euphorbiaceae; genus Garcia; species Garcia nutans. The sequence goes on from CANTUV010000044.1 coordinate 29,498,191, forward strand.
ATATTAATCAATGTAGCTATTGAAATATACTGTTAAATATGGTATTTATTGATTCTATGTTGAGATTGCATTTTATTTATGGTTCCTTTAACAAAATAATTAAAAAGAGTCTTATCCTAATATTTTGAAAGTTGATAAAAATAAATGATAAGATGACATTTGGCTTTGTGTTACCTTGTTTATTGCTTTTTTTTTTAGTATTTATGTGCTATTTTCTCTAATATTAATGAATCTTTTTTTTGTATATAATTAGGATATTGATGTTTGATATTTAGTTTTCTTAATGCTTATCATATTTTGAGGGAAGATGTAAAAAGCACGTTTCCACAGTTCGTGGATACCTAATTTAATTCATTTATTTGGGTTTTAAGGAGTTGTAAGGAACATATTTTCACTCTTTTATGAGTCTTATTTTATTTATATTTTGGACTTTTAGACATTGTAAGGATGTGTTTCTATCTTGTAGGAGTGTTTGGTCATTATTTAATTGTTTGCTTCGTGACATGATATTTATTTTTGTTTTATTTATTTTGATTGTCTGAAATATGAATAATATTATAATAATTTAAAATTTTAATAATATTTAAACCTAAAAAGGAGGCTGATTTCAATGAACCAGATGTTTAAAGGGTGTTGGACTATTTTTTACCTTTTCCATACATCCTTAACTTTTTGAACCCAGTAGGGATTGGAGAATCCTTAAGAATCGAGTTATCCACTCTTTCTATCTTCTTCCTAACCTGTCCGGATGGTAACTCTAATTTTTTGGGGTTAAGGCCCGTATATTTTAAAGCCTAAAGCATAACAGTGTCTAAATCACAATAAGCATTCCATCGGATGCGAGGGCAAAAATTTCTGCTTACAATATTTATCATAAATAAAATGATTACAAGTTCTTCAACTTCTAAAATTCTTTTGTCTTGCTGTGGTTTTTTTTTTTTTGTATATTTGAGTGACCTATGATGAAGGAAAAAAAAAAGAGAAAGAGAGACCTGTGAAGTTACCACAATCATACCCATTACCACACCCATAGTCATTTTCATAATTATAAACATAGCCATGTCCACATCCATAACTTTAATCGTAAACACAATCATAATCATAAACATAAGCACATGCAGGAGACTATCAAGTCCATAAACTCAAATATAATTAATTTAACCTAAGTAAGTCTTTAAATTGAAAAATTTGATAGAGACCTTTCAAGTATTTAAACAGAAAATTTGATTAAAAATTTTTAAAGCACCTTTGTATGTCCATAAACTGCAAAAATGATAAAGATTAACATATTTCAAAACTCAACTAGATGAAGCCAAAACAATTGCAAACAAGAGAAAGAAGATGTATTATAAATCTTTCACGCATATGTCTATGCCTATAACAAAACAATATCATGCCTATGCCCAAGACTAAAAAAGTATATTATGCCCATGTTTATGACAAAAAAAAAATGTCATGTCTATTTCCCCATAACCATAAACCTTGGATGAATTAGAAAAAAAATCATATGCTAAAAAAAAGTGTTATTTGAAGCATTTGACCCAAGGGAGAGTGTTGAGAAGTTGAGTCAAATGCTACAATTAAGGAAAAATAAGTGAAATTTTAAAATAATGATAATTAATTTTTTTAGGATTTTTTATTTATATTTTATTTTAATTATTGCTATTGTTATGATTTTATGATTTGATTATCAATTTTTAAGATGCAAATGTGATTGTGGTTATTAAAATATCTACTATAACTATGTAAGTATCATAAAAAAAATGATTCAAAGTTGTTCAAGCTCTAAAATTCTTATTTTTAAACCACTTATTTGCGGCTTCACAATAGAAAAAATATTTTTTAGGCTTATAAACATGTTTGATAGTTTTAAAAGCCCGCCAAAACCTTTGAAAGCTACACATTGAAAATTCCATACAATAATTGAAAATTCTATAGCAAAGAATAAGAGAGAGAGAGAAAGATTTTAGGCTTATAAACTTGTTTGGCATTTTATGAACTTGTTTGACAATTATGAAACATTTAATTGATAATGTATAAATATGGAAATTATAACAATTACATAAATGGAATTGTAATACTCGATGGAGCTGAAGAAAATGACACTTTCTTTATGATCCTACATGGCTTGCACATTGCCTCTAGTGGGGCAGCCTTAGGCATGTTAAATCCAGTCCCTTCAGACATATCAATTTCTTGCTCACTTAACCTTTTCCATTCAAAGCACTGAATCATAGATCCCAGAGCTAACATTGAGAAACGCTTGGCTAGACCCATCCCAGGGCATGACCTTCTTCCAAGCCCGAAAGGGATTAACTTGTAAGACTCAGTACCCTGACCAATAGCACTCTGATCAAACCTTTCTGGTTTAAACTTCATAGCATCGTCCCATAACTCAGGATCTCGTTGCATTGTCCAAGCATTAATAAGTAGCATTGTATTGGGTTCTACATGGTATCCTCCAACACTACACTCTTGAGATGAAAAATGTGGAAGAAGCAATGGATTTGGTGGATATAATCTGAAGGTCTCTGTTATGATATTCTGAAGATATGGTAACTTGGAAATGTCAGATTCATCCATCAAGCTTTCTTCACCAATTTGTATGTCCATCTCCTTTTTTGCTTTCTCCAAAATTTCTGGGTTATTAAGCAAATTACTCATCGCCCATTCTAATGTAACTGTTGATGTGTCACTTCCAGCCAAAATAATATCCTATGTACATTTGACAACAATATTTATTAGTTAGCAATTAACATTTAATTTTTTAAGCTTTTTTATAAGCAAAGATAAATTAGATAAATTATTAATAGAGAGGATGCAATTAATAATTACTTTTAATACCTTTCCCAAAATAAATATACTACAAAATATATGGTTTGGATAATTAAGATTTTATATAAAAAAAATATAGATGTTACCACTAGATTTATATAATTCTGTCTATTAATCTATAATTTTTTCACTAATTAAAACCCGCAATTTGGTGTATGGACAAATCTAATTGCCACTTAGGAATTATATAATTAGTCAAATTATTGATAAGCTATTATTCCCAAAAATAGAGTATTTGCCCCATGAATTATATAATTAGTCAAATTATTGATAAGCAAAATTTTTTTTATATATATAATGGAAAATATTCATTAATTGTTTTCTTTAAGTCTTAAAACTAAAGTTAAATATAAAAAATAATTTTAAATTTTGTTATATAAAAATAAATGTTTATATAATCTTTCATTTAAGTGAAAAAATGAAAATGTTTATAGTGAAAAATGAAAAATGAAAATATTAATAATCTTTCAGTTTTAAGTTACTAAAAGATATATGCATAATTTTAATTTACTAAAATTTAAATTTTTATATAAATAAGATGATTTAAATAAATGGGTAGAATTCAATAATAAAAAATTAGATAGAGAAAGAAGATGTCTATAATTCTAAATTGAGTAAAATTCAATTAAGATGCTCATATTGACATGCTATGACATTTAGTAATGGATATTGTAAATTTATTGAATAATTTTTTAAAGAGCACCAATATTTTTTACATTATAATTGCTTAACAATAGAAAGTACAAAAAGGAAAAAAAGTAAAAAAAAAAAAAAAAAAAAAAAAAACGTTGCAGCTTGTAGGCTTTGAAGGAAAAAAGAAAAAAAGCTTGTAAACTTTGAAGGTAAAAAGAAAAAAAACAGGGATAAAATTGGAAGTAAAAATGAAGCAAAAGCAAAGAAAGAAAGAAGGAAAAAAGAAGAAGCCAAATTCTGATAATAATAATAATAATAATAAAAGAAATAAAGAAAAGCGAGAAAGGGTAAAACTGAATATTTTGGAAAAGGACATGGTTATTTTGAAAATTCACTATTTATTGGTTGTAATAATTTTAGTATATGCAAGCCTGAAAAGCGCACAAACGGAGGTAAATTTTTTTATGACAATTTTTATTTTTTAATATTTATTATAATTTAAAAGTATAATTATATTATTGATATTTAAAAATTATATTATTTATATTTAAATATTTTTATATTTAATAATTAAATTGTTTAACTTTTAAAATATTAATTTAGTTGTAAAACTAAAAACTCATATAGTATAATTTATTTGTTTTAGAAGATTATAAAATAAAAGCTATTTTATTGAATAACTAATATTAATAAAAGCTATTGTGACATTTATGTGGTTTGTAATATGAGAGAATAACTAAATTATATATGATTTTTTTATTATAATATTAAATTATTATTTTAAAAAGTTAAACAACTCAATTATTATTAAATGTTAAAAAGTTCAGACAACAATAATATAATTATGTCTAATTTAAATTAAAAATATATATTAATATAAAATTAAAGAGAAAATATACACGTGGGAGAATTAATTTAATATGAAATTTTGAAAAATTAAATATAAGATAAAATAATTATTCTTCACAATTACAAATAATAAATATTTTAATACAAAATTTTAATAGAAAATAAAAAAAGCAAAATAAAATTAAATAGAATGGTAAAAAGTACATAAAAATAGAAATATATTAATAATTTATTATTCATATTATCTAATATAATATTAATTATTATTATTAATAAATAATAAAAAATTAATATATTATTCACCTATTTAATTTAAAATTATTAATTAAAATTTAATTTATTTACGTTTTATTTCTATTTCTATTCTTTATATATATAATTATTTTATTTTATTTATATTTCTATATATTTATTATTTTTTATATTTTATTTATTATTTATTATATATAATAAAATCTTTTTTTGTTCATTATATATAATAAAATTTAATGGCTATATTAGCCCACTTAAAAATTAAAATATATTATATAAATATATTAAATTTACTATTACATGAATTTTATACAAAAAGTACATTAATAAATAAAAAGGGCATAAAAAATAAATTTTTAATTTTTTAGTGAAAAATTATAAATTTATCTAAAAATAATATGAGAAAAAAATATAAAGTGATAAATAAAGATAAAAAAGTGAAAAATGAGTAAAAAGGAGAAAAATATAAAAAATAAAGAAAATAAAAAATAAGTAGAAAAAAAAGTTAAAAAAGGACCTTATTTTTGTCTTTTTTTGGACCATGCATAAGCTTATCAGAGTTATCAACTTATATGTGGTACCAAAAAAAGTAAAATGGAAACAATAGCCAAAAGAAAATAGAAATTGAGGATAAAATTCGGATATTAAAAAATAAAGATGGTTTAAGAGAAATTCACTGTTCTTTTCGAGGGCACTTTTAATATATAATATAATATAATATAATTTTCATATATATTTTTTCATAAAAATAGTAAGCAATATTAATATGGGTTAATATTTAATAAAATTATTATAAAAACTAAAAATCAATTATTTAATATTCTATTAATTTAGCGTCTAATGTATATATTCTGATAGATATAGTAATTATTATTATACTATTAAATTATGGTTATAATTTATTAAATTGATTACTCAAATTATTGTTCAATATTCAATTGAGTGAAAATCAATTAAATTAAATAAAAAATACAATTATCCTTGAAGAAACTAAAAATAATAAAAATAAAAACAAAACTTAAAAAAAAAAAAGAGAAGTAGAATAAAAAAAGAAACAAAATAAAAAAATGCTTGGTTTTTTTTGGGAATTTCACTATTCATCTTAGTAACTATTTTAGTATATATAATATAATTTATAATTTTTTAAATATATGAAAAAATTAAATTGATAATTTCCATTCCTCCCAGCAGTATTGATTGAGTGTTAATTCAATTGCTTCCCTCAATACTGCTCAAATCCCTCCTTTTAATTATTGCTCCCTTGCATAAAAAAAATTTCAAATTATTATTTGTGCTAAATTTATTTAGAAATAGTTCACTGTATACTCATCTTTTTTTTAATCAGACACTGTATATACTCATCTTATGCAATTGAATTATTATATGCACTAAGCACCGGTAAGAATTACTCCACAAATGTGTATAATTTATTTAAATTTATGAAAAATAGATCCATATTTATAAGAGTGAGATTTATAGAAGATATACTCGATTAAGTCAATAATTTTCCCAACTAAAACAAGGGTTAATTATAATGATATTCCTTGATTTTTTATCTTTGTATCATTAAAATTTAAAAATTTTATTATATAAAAAATAAAAATCTTTAAATTTTTTATTTTATATTTAGAAAATAAAGTTTATTCTATAAAAAAAAGAAAATAAAGTTTATGGTGCATTATGGATGAAAATAATTTTTTTTTTAATTTTTAACATGTGTCGACGTGTTGCTTTCACATCACATGTGGATTATAAAACAAAATCTCATGAGAGAAAATAAAAAAATTGAGAGATTTTATATTTAGAAAATAAAGTTTATGGTGTATTATTGATTATCGTGCTAATGAGATATGATGAGTTTGCTGGGTGTATTATTAATATCAGTATTAGTGGGCTATAATGGGCCTGCTGGTTTCTTTCTTCTTGGTATACAGTGGGCATTTTTGTGTTTTGCTTTTTTTGGCATTGATGTTGATCTTTTTGTTTTAGTTTGCTAGGCTGGTTTGGATGATTCATAATGCACAGTATTAGTTTGTGGTAATAAAATTCTTGATGAATTAAAAAAAATATAATTTAGAGATTTTAATAGAAAAATACAAGATCAAGAATAATAACTCTAATTAAGAGAAAATTACAGTATATACTATTTTTTAATAAGTGACTTATAAGTTGAAAGAAAATAAATTTTTTAAGAGTCTATATGCTAAATGGCGGAATATAAATTGCAACCTCTAAGTTGCATGATGCTGCATGATTAATTTAAAAAAAGAAAAAGAAAAAGAAAATAGTTTAGAAAGAGTGTCATCACTTACCGTAATTAGACCCTTGATAATTTCATCCGTATAATGATCTGGTTCTGATGCTTGCAAAGAAAGAAGATGGCTGATCATGGTGTTTTTATCATGATTAACTCTATGTTCATCAATAAGACCTTGCAATAGCCTATCAAGTCTTTTACCAATTTTCTTTACTCTCTTCACGAATCCACCATAATCAATCCATTTAAAGATGGGCAAGAAATCTCCAAGATATGATGCTCCTGAACATTCAGAAATCTCCCTTATTGTTTCTGTAAATTGCACTGCCTCCTCTTTGTCCTTTCCGGTCACTTCCTCACTATAATACCTTTTTCCGGCCACCATTCGCATAATTATATTGAGTGCTAGCTCCATGAACACTTGTTTATTCAACTGTACCCTAACAAAATCTTGGCCTGTGTTAAAACTATTAATCTTGTTAAGGAAAATCTTGATTTCTTCCTTTCGAATGTCTACAAAAGCATTAATGCGTTTCGATGAAAAAACTTCAAGAGTGCTTATACGGCGTATGTTACGCCAGTGATCACTGTATGGGGCTGTTCCGAGGGTAGTGCTGTTGTAAGATACATGCTTGAATATTGTAAAAGGAGGACGATTGGCGAAAATGATGTCGTTCTTTGTCAAACATTCTTCAACAAGTGATGGTGACGATACAGCAATAACTTTCATGGAACCAAATCGGAGAGATATGATCTTACCATACTTTTGTGAAAGATTATCAAGTGATCGATGGAGAAGAAGCTCAATGAGGTGGAGGTGGCCTATAATCGGAAGAGAAGGTGGGCTTGGTGGGAGTTTTCTGTTGTGTTGTGTTCTGGTTTTGGAATAAGATTTCAAGGCAAGAAGGAGAAATGGAAGGACCAAAACAACAGAATAGAAAACCATATCTTCCATGCTTGTTGCTTATCTCCGATAATAGTTGCTGCTTAATTCATTTATACAGTACATAAATCAATTTGTATTTTTTTAATGTAATAACTTGGAAGGAATAGTGATAGTGATAGTGATATTTTTTTTCCTGGTTGCAATTATTGAGCTTTCTTTGTTATTTTCTTTTTCTTTTCAAACACAAGACATTTTCAGAAAAACACTATCCAATGCATTTTAAGTGGTTGCAAGTTAATTAGTATTCCAACTTTCCAGATTGATCTCTCAAATTACTAGGCATAAAAGGCAAATTATACAAAAAAAATTTTAAATTTTACATGAAGTACGAATAAAATTTTTAAGATTATGAGAATTGATTTCAGGATATATATGAATAAAGCTCACACTTTAGAAGATTTATGTATAAAAAAAATATATGTAATGTATACAAAATTTTTTATATATAAATACCTAAATTCGCTTGTAAGTCATGTAAATATATCCCCTATATATGGAGAATCTAATTTGCAATATCAACCTGAAAATTTGCTACTAAAGTTTAGTACCCTCCTCTTAGTGAAATTGTTACTTTTGAAAAAAAAAAATTAGCCCATTAAAATTAGTACTTTATGCAATCAAGAAAAATTAGTTGACTTTTTTTTTAAAATTATATTATTATTATTAATTGATAAGTTAATTAATAAAATGAATATAGTAGTTTTTATATTAATGAGTCAATGGTTAGAATATTTTAGTTCATTTAAATAATTATATATAGTATTTAAATAATCTAATAATTTTCTTAATAGGTGTGTATCAACTTAATGCAATAATTTCATTATGAGAGAATAATAAAATACAATTTTTTCTATAGCTCTCCATGGTTAAATTGATTTAAATGGCAATTTTTTTTACCAATATTTCTCACCCTCATACACACTAGCATAATTATGAAGGACAGACAAATCAAGTGTACTGCACCATAAGTGTCACACCCATTTTTATAATACCAAGGGTGGATTTAATTTATAATCTGGCAGTGCCTCCTCTAGAATATTATGAAATACCAAAATACTTATTATATAATCATAACTCGTAATTCAAATACTTGATATATTTCAAATTCATATGAATAGTTCAATTCAAACATCAATTGTATATACTCAAATATAATTTTCTACTAATCAATCTTTAATTTAAGAGCGCATAATAATTTACCTCGCAAGCTAAAAAAGAAATAACTTAAATGCACATTTGTAGAGTAAAACATCCAAAGGGTAAATAGCTGTAGCATTAATTCTATAAATACCGGTTATCAAAGTGTGATCATGTAGGATTATAGCAAGAGTGCAAATAATATTTATCCAGCCACAGCAAAATCAACATTCACATATATAAAAAAAACTCAACTACTATTATTTATTTTCAGTTTGTAAGAAAATAAATATCATTCAAAAAACGAATTATCATTCTGAATTTAGTAAAATTCTTCTTTAAAAATCATATATATAGCACTTTAAAAATACAATGTTATACATTTATCTATTCACCTGAACTAATACTGTATTCATCAAATCAATAGGATCTCTTCTATATTCAATAATTGCAGTTCGGTTCATTCCTAAATAAATATAAAAATAATATTTAATTTAAGGTATAATCTAAATTTATAAGCTACTATATAGATCTACACTACGGAAAGAATGTGTGGGAACATTCCTTAAATTCTAGCGAAATTTTGGCGGAGTTATGGAGTAAATTGGGTTTCTCCCAAAATTTCAAAAATACTTTAATGAGCATTATCTCAATTATCAAGCCAATTTTTTATCTAGTTCTCCAAAATACTTTCAATGGCCCATAATTTTGGATATCAAAATTTACTAAATATTTATAATATTTCAATATACAATTAAATTATACTAATTTTGTTCATTTATTCTAATAGTTTAATAATAATGACATTATTTATATTATTTATTAATTAATTTGATTGCGTTTAAATAACATTTATTTAATCTTTGATATTTTAAGAAAATACAATCTTATATTTATTGTCAATTAATACATATATATGTATTTAAAATTTATTTAACTTAATTTTCAAAATAAACTTATGTTAATGATATTATTATTATTATTATTATTATTATTATTATTTTTAACATTATTTGATTAATCACCATTATAAAATAATTATTTAATTATCATTATTTAAATTATTAGTTTAAGTTTATTATTAAATGATAACTAGAATGACGACCTTACTTTACTTCAGAGATATTTATATATTATTTTTTTATAAAATAATTTTAATCATTTAATTATAGAGGAGGAACATTTAAAATATATTACAATATTTAAGAGTAAAATTAGAGAGCACATAAAATATGCAAGAAACAAAAATCATATTTGAAAAATCATAAAATAATTATACCATTTATTTATTTATACTCAATTTATAATATCTTATAATAATTATACCAATATTTTACTTATTTGCATTCAATTGATAATATCCTATTTTTAATTTCTAATTTACCCTTTCTCTTCTTTTAAAAAAATATAAATCACTTTTTGTATTATTTATAAAAAAAAAACTAATATATATATATATATGTATATATCTCTAAAGCAACATGAATGCTTTATTTTAATATAAATTAAAATTGATGATTGATACTAATAGTTTATATTAAATGAAAAGATTTTTATTTTTTAATATATATAGTACAATTGTTGTCCATCTATAATGATTTTTTTTTTCTCTTTTAAATATTAGAATAGATAGATAGTTATGTTCAATTATCATATTTCACTTAAATTTTTTAATTTTTTATTATTATTTACCGTTAAATTTTTTTATAAAGAAATTCATTAATTTTCCTTATGTATTTGAATCAATATTTCAAAATTCAAACACATTAGAATAGAATTTTGATGAATTGCACAATTAATTGCATAATTTTTTACTTGTGAACAAAAAAAAAAAGATAAAACATGTACATATGAAAATTAATTAGTCAATACAAAAGACAAATAAATGTGTATATTGTTTGTATAATGAGTAAACACTAAGCAATAATATTTTTTTTATTTTTCAATTTGGAGTATTCATTTTTTTAATATATAAATATATATTGAGGGGGTAAAAAGGGAAAAAAAAAAGAAGCAAAATCACTGTAGATGAAATTAATTTTACAATGTGACTACTAAATCACATTTCTAGTACATTTATCGTATTTTTCATAACTCTTGTGATCATGTCAACTATGATCACCATCACATGCCTCATAAATTATCACATTACATATTCATTTATTTAACATTCTTCTTCATCATTCTCATCTCATAATACAAAAATACATTTTAATTCATTTTATCATTTTATATTCATGTAATATTTATATATTTTTTTTAAAATCATGTAATATTCCCATGTCTCCAGCATTTGTAAAGTTCATTATCCTATTAATATACAAATATTAATTTATAATAATGTCACTTTAAAGAATATTGTTTATCCTTTGAATTGGAACAAATGGTATCTTTTTTTCACTCCCCTATTCATTTTCTATTAATTCTTATCCTTCTCATTCATTTTTCACAATTTCTTATATTTTTCAAGTGGTCATAAATTTTAATGATCACTTTATATTTACTATGTTTTGGTTATTATTCACATATTCATCATTAATTCACTATCACATTACATAATTATGAGTCACACTCATGTTATGACTCATTCTACACACATTTTATCATACTTTTCAATATACACATCTTAGTTATACTACTATATCTAGGTTTCATTCATAATTTTTACATCTTCTTTCTCTTTTCATATAACATTGTTTATTTTTCTTAAATTTTTTTATTTTTAGCATGTCACACATCCACTACATTATACATATAACTATTGAAATGGCTATTCTACAATAGTTCAATTTACAAATCTTATGCATTTCATATATAAATCTTAATTTTATATTTAGCAAATAACCAATATAACACTATCACATAACTATGCCATATTGCATAGACTATGTGATTTTCTACATTTTTAAATACTTCACATACACAACACCAAACCATACATAACAAATTTCAAATAGATAAATATATGTACTAATCTTAATTTTTCAAATACCAAGCCAATTTCATTTTCCAATTCAAATTTTCACCAATGCCCTTCAATTCTTTAAATTTTGTAATTTTCCTTTGCTCAACCTCTAAACCACATTACAAGTTCCAACGTAGCATTAGCAATTCATTTTAATACACTTTAATTATTCATACACCATTTACATTAATTGTACATAACATTTCACCAAAATACTATTTTCACTATTGCTACCTTATTCAAACTTCAACATATCAAACTCATTTCCAGCATTCAACTATATAATTATCAATTATACATCAAAATAACATTAAAACAATTCCCTTCCATAATTATGGAAATCTCTTTCAAAAATCTAATTTTCACATAATGTAACTATTAACATTAACTTCACCAAAACCTATTCGTTGCACATTTTCAACTTTAAAATCATAACATTTATATTAAAATAACACTAATTCATCTCATTAAAATAATTATCAATATCCATATTTGAAATCCTAATTTCACATAATAGATCCATAACCCTAAATTTAATCAAACTCTCTCATATTTAATTTCAACCATGATTTATATTACAACAACATTAAATCACTTCATTACAATAATTATGAACATCTATACTAAAATCCCAATGTACACATATTCATACCAAATCTATATTTCCATCAACTCTGTTCTTTTCAAACAATCAACCATCAACTCATTATATACTCATCCTTTTAGCATCATTTCTATCTATTTTAACAATTTAACATCACTTTGTCTCTCTAGCAATCCCAAACATAAATTTAAAACTAAGAAATTAAAGCTTTAAAGAAAGAAGACTTACTTGTTACTTTAATCTTTCTTCAAAATTACCCAAAATCTTTTAGAATCTTTGTAAAATTTGATGGATTGAAGAAAAGAAAGGCTTTCCTTTCTTTGTCAATGGTGGGCAACGTGTGATGAGAAGAACAAGAACAAGAAGAAATGGACTTTTATTTTCTATCTTTCTTTCTCATCCACATGAATATCTATATATATATATATATATTTAATTAAGCAATTATTAATTTATTAAGACATTTTTAGTTTATTCCTATCAAAATCATTTTAATTTTAATTTTAATTTTTTTTCTATTTACTTTCTTTCTTTTCTCTTAACCATATATATAATATAATAATATAATTTATTAATTATTAATTATTGTTTCTTAAATTATTGTTATCATTATTGTTTCTATAATTATCTTAATAATATTACATTGTTAATAATTTAGCTTTGGCTTCATACATACATTGCCCCTCAAACTTGGCATATTTGATCATTTTACTTTCAGTACTATTCCAGTAACTATTTTGCCCCTTAAAATTGATTTTTTTTATAACAAATTGACCATTATTTTCATATACCCAGATTTTTAATGGTACGTGAGTTATCAACATCTTGAAATTAGAAATTTCAATCGTCCTCTCTCTAATTTCGTCCAACAAATAGAAATTTTTGTTAAAAAATTGAAAATTTCGATCGTTGAAGATTTTAGCAAAAAAATTATTTTTTTTTCTTCTTTTTTTTCTTTTTCTTTTTGTTTCTTCTTCTTCTTCTTCTTCTCAAATCTATCCATTTGCTTAAGAAATAAACAAAAATTTGAAGCAAAAAAAAATTTCGACCGTTGAAGATTCCAGTGACAAAAGTAGTTTTATTTTTCTTCTTATTCTCGAATCTATCCATTTTCTTGAGAAAAAAACAAAGAATTTTGGCAAAAACACAGAAATTTTATATTGTTGAAGATTTCGGCAAAAAAAATTTATTATTCTTCTTCTTCTTCTTCTCCTTCTCCTTCTTATTCTTCTTGAATCATATTTTAGGAAAAAAAATCATTATTTTTTGGTGCCGGTAACTGAAAATTCCAACAAAAAATTTTTGATAATGGTCTAAGGGCATTATTGTAATTTTACTATATATGTTAAAAAATTCTTAAGTTATTGGATGTATTTTTTACATTTTACAATATAAGTATGCTATTTTAATTAGTTTGTATTTAACTCCTAAGAGTTAAATACAAACACATTGCGAACTTAGCAATTAAGGGTTAATTTGTTATAAAAAAAAAGTCATGTTTAAGGGGGGTAAAATGGTTACTCGAATAGTACATAGGACAAAATAACCAAATGTTCTGAGTTTGAGGGGCAATATATGTATTAAATATTTAACTTTAATTAAATTATTATTATATATATCGCAAGTTATTACAATAAGTGTGCATGTATTTCAGTGATGAGATAATCAGAATGGTCAAATCATTTATGTCATATTAAAGTTTCATGAATTCATTGAGGTTGAGAAAGAACATGCTACATGATGGCTCAATTCCAAGGAAACTTTTGTCCTTCATCTTTATGTTGAACAACTTAGTACCAACAGGATTAAGTACTATACAACCTTTGTTAATAGAGTAATATTTCTCCAAATACTAAACAACACTCAACAAATTCTATCATATTACAATTACAAAAAGAACATCTAATAAAATCAGTCTAGCATGTGCACAACAACTAGACCAATTTCTTTCACCTCCAATAACTCTTAGTTGGTTGTTCTAACAAAAGTACAGTTGAGTTCTAAACATCCCTTTCTCTTAACTCATATGAGAAATATACTTGGACACAACATAATAAGAGTTCAGAAAGTGAAAATCTTAGTTTAATTAGGGTAAGTTTGTATCATAAAATTCAATCCAATGAAGGTTTAAGTGCATCTTAAAAAGACTAAAACCAAATCAAATAATAAAATAAACTTAAATCAAATGAAAATAGAAGGTTAAAAATTAGGCCTAAAATTAAGTGGCCCAAAAACAATCTAATGATTAGGGATTTTGACAAAAATGCCAAAAAAATATTTTAATATTATTAAAATATTAGTCTCAAAAAACTTTCTTTAAAATACTAAATTTTTTTTAGCAAATAACAACAAATAACAAAAAAGATATAATGAGTTTATTCTTAGTATATTGGATTTATTATACACAAACTATAGAATTAATAATTTTTTTCATATAATATGAATATACTAATAATAACACATCACAATAAACAAAAACACACAAATTAATGTACTATATAAATATATAGAGTTTACACTTATTATATATAGAGTTTAAACTCAGCATATAAGGAGTTTATTAATAAAAATTCTTATATATTGACCAGTTTATATCAATATTACAAAGGATATAAAAAATTTATATATTATATTTCATTAATACATTTAATATATATTGATTTTACACTATATAAAAATACATACTGATGTACTATATAAATTCATAAATTCACTTAGTATATATAGAGTTTATACTTAGTATATATAGAGTTTACACTAAGTATATATATAATGGCAATCTGCTGATTGAATTAAAAGCTGTGAGGGTCAATATACCTCGGCGATGACCATAAAACTAGTGAATGAACTTTTATTCCAACACAGTTTACCAAACCATGATATATGCAAGAAAGGCCGGCTTCTACCCAGTTATAGTGTGAAACAAGATTAAGGATTGCAAAAAGCCTATATTACCAACAAAGTACTACGTAAGATAATGGATCCCATAGGTATATTGTTCAGCTCTTTCTCCAAATACTGGTTTGGTATAAACCATCCAATAATCTTGAATCGATTCATATTTGATATTGGCCGATTCCTTTAATGAAGATTTAAGGCCTAGCAAACGGCAAATTTGGTCATAGCTCAAAAGATCATCTATAAGAGGGATGAGGAGATCGTGACAAGGAATGCCCGTTATAGTAGAAAAGTCAACAGGGCCAATTGTTATTTCCCCACCAGTAAGTGGAAAGAATAAGTGGTGTCCATCCAGCGTTCTGCTAACACATGAATAACACATTTGTCAATATGAAATTTCAACTTGGAAATTCTTAAACCCATATTCTCATATCAGTTGCTTACCCGAAGGAGGGACTTACTCATAACATTCTCGAGCTTTGTAAGCACAACCGCCCTCGTAAACGTCACAACATTCAAACTATCATAAAGCAAATAAGTCACAATTTGTTCTTTTAATCCTTTTCATACATGCAAAGTAAATAAATCCTAGCAGTTTATTTTAGGCATTTTAATTTTTCCTTCATACTTTAATTTAATAAAGATTCCCTTTATATTAACTTTTATGAATTTTCTTTGTTTTGATAATTTTTAACATTTGCTAATAAGTTTTGTCTTTTTGAGTGATTAAATTGCAGCAAAATGGTAAAAGATAACACTTGAGTCTTTTCACTCTAACTGCGGTGTAGTGGCATCCCAACTAAAATTGAAACCCTACCATGCTCACAGGTCTAGATATGACGTAGCAACTCATTATTTGAGTTAGGTCCAGTTCTAGAAATATGATGAATGCGCTCCATTTACAAAAAGTAATTGAAGATGTGCTTTAAAAATGGTCTAAGATGAAGAGAAATATAAAAGAAAATTAAAGAAATGTCTGTAACTCTCTGGTTAGGGAAAAAAACTTTAAAGTAGATTTTTGACCTTTATATAGAAGATGAACATCTCTTTGGCTTAGGTTTATGATGAAGTAAAACTAATGATAATAAAACAAAAGCTAAAGTAGAGAAAATAGAAAATTAATTGTTGTCCTTGGTCTAAAAAAATTACTTTTAGACTTTATGAGCATTATTGAGTTTGTAACAGATAATGATAGATGAGAATAGTAAAAATGAATAATAGATAGGAAATGAAAAGTAACTTTGGAATAGATCAAATCATGCATCTAAATTTTGCAGACTCATGGAGACTTCAGATGATTATTGAATTTACATATTCATGATAACACAGTAATTTGATATTTATTATTGGTCTAAATTTATGTATGTCTAAAAAATATTTTTATCTGTAAAAATATTTTTTCACACAAGGGGCAAGGGTATATCAGTACTCAATACAATTGACAGTTAAAAAATAGCTAAAGTTTTTTGCTGACTTTTTGAATTAATTTTTTTGTAGATATTATAAGTTTATTGAAGTATTCGGACACATTTTTTTTTAAAAAGAAAATCATGAATTAATCAATTCATATTTTTTTAAAGTATCTAGCACAGATTGCTTGCAGTTACAACAAGAAAATTATGAGATTTAAATGAAGCATCTCAATTCCAGACTTGGATAAATAGAATTTCTAAAAGCTCAGATGTATTAAAGTATCCACTTGAAGGTCCCAGGTTTATTTGAAGTACCCTAATCGGCTTGGATTTATTGAAGCATCCACTTAAAGGTTACAAGTTTATTTAAAGCATTCAAACCAGCTCGAATTTATTTGAAGCATTCATTAAAAGACCCTGGATTTATTGAAGTACCTAGACTAGCTTGGATTTATTGAAGTATTCACTGAAAAATTTTGTGTTCAATAAAACGCCCTAACCAACTCTGATTTATTGAAGCATCTGTTAGAAGACTTTGAGATCAATCCAGATTTATTAAAGTATACGGCCAATCAAATTATTTTTCACTCTCTTTAGACCAATTCAAGATCATTCAAGTAGGGGGCAAAATTATAGACCCCTAATTTTGACCCCCGAATAAATTCAGTCCCAACTAAAAAAGCTCAAGAAGTCCCAAATTACTAGATGGTCCCATAGCGAATTGACCATGACACTCATGGTGAATTAGCCATGGCTCATGGCCAATTCACCATAAGACCATGACCAATTAGCCATGAGGCATTACCTAGCCCGTCACTTTAATTTCTACTAACTCTGATTAAACTCAAGCTTTATTAAGATAAACATGGGGTTTCCTAACAAAATTAGGATTATCCAACCTGATTAACCTTAATACCACAATATCAAAAAGGTTTTAAAAAGGACCAAGGGGGCGATGAGGAAGGCTAACAGCAGATTAAAAAAGATAGGGAGCAATTAGTAAAGAAATAGAAAGGAATAAAGGGAGACATAAAAAAAATATGAAATCCTAGAATAAACTAGAACCACGATTGATCCAAACCAATTAGGATGATCCAAACAGAAGGAACTATGAGATTCAACTAACAAGGCTCGGTGTTTAATATTTGGTGGAGTCAACGATACAGGTATAAATTCACAAACTCATTAAATCCTTTTAGATTGATTTATGAGTTCCTTATGTTTAATTTGTTCCTTTGAAGTTTTATTTTGATATTAATCAATGTAGCTATTGAAATATACTATTGAATATGGTATTTATTGATTCTATGTTGAGATTGCATTTTATTTATGGTTCCTTTAACAAAATAATTAAAAAGAGTCTTATCCTAATATTTTGAAAGTTGATAAAAATAAATGATAAGATGACATTTTGATTTGTGTTACCTTGTTTATTGCTTTTTTTTATTTTAGTATTTATGTGCTATTTTCTCTAATATTCATGAATCTTTTTTTTTATAATTAGGATATTGATGTTTGATATTTAGTTTTCTTAATGCTTATCATATTTTGAGGGAAGATGTAAAAAGCACGTTTCCACAGTTCGTGGATACCTAATTTAATTCATTTATTTGGGTTTTAAGGAGTTGTAAGGAACATATTTTCACTCGTTTATGAGTCTTATTTTATTTATATTTTAGACTTTTAGACATTGTAAGGATGTGTTTCTATCTTGTAGGAGTGTTTGGTCATTATTTAATTGTTTGCTTCGTGACATGATATTTATTTTTGTTTTATTTATTTTGATTGTCTGAAATATGAATAATATTATAATAATTTAAAATTTTAATAATATTTAAACCTAAAAAGGAGGCTGATTTCAATGAACCAGATGTTTTAAGGGTGTTGGACTATTTCTTACCTTTTCCATACATCCTTAACTTTTTGAACCCAGTAGGGATTGGAGAATTCTTAAGAATCGAGTTATCCACTCTTTCTATCTTCTTCCTAACCTGTCCGGATGGTAACTCTAATTTTTTGGGTTAAGGCCCGTATATTTTAAAGCCTAAAGCATAACAGTGTCTAAATCACAAGAAGCATTCCATCGGATGCGAGGGCAAAAATTTCTGCTTACAATATTTATCATAAATAAAATGATTACAAGTTCTTCAACTTCTAAAATTCTTTTGTCTTGCTGTATTTATTTTATTAATATATAGTGAAAAAAAATCTACAAAGTGGTGTTAAAGTGGTTTTTTTTTTTTTTTTTGTATATTTGAGTGACCTATGATGAAGAAAAAAAAAAGAAAGAGAGACCTGTGAAGTTACCACAATCATACCCATTACCACACCCATAGTCATTTTCATAATTATAAACATAGCCATGTCCACATCCATAACTTTAATCGTAACCACAATCATAATCATAAACTTAAGCACATGCAGGAGATTATCAAGTCCATAAACTGAAATATAATTAATTTAAACTAAGTAAGTCTTTAAATTGAAAAAATTTTGATAGAGACCTTTCAAGTATTTAAACAGAAAATTTGATTAAAAATTT
The DNA here is from genome assembly GCA_947685225.1 of Garcia nutans. NCBI lineage: Eukaryota > Viridiplantae > Streptophyta > Magnoliopsida > Malpighiales > Euphorbiaceae > Garcia > Garcia nutans. The sequence goes on from CANTUV010000044.1 coordinate 29,517,521, forward strand.
TTAAAGCACCTTTGTATGTTCATAAACTGCAAAAATGATGAAGATTAACATATTTCAAAACTCAACTAGATGAAGCCAAAACAATTGCAAACAAGAGAAAGAAGATGTATTATAAATCTTTCACACATATGTCTATGCCTATAACAAAACAATATCATGCCTATGCCCAAGACTAAAAAAGTATGTTATGCCCATGTTTATGACAAAAAAAAATGTCATGTCTATTTCCCCATAACCATAAACCTTGGATGAACTAGAAAAAAAATCATATGCTAAAAAAAAGTGTTATTTGAAGCATTTGACCCAAGGGAGAGTGTTGAGAAGTTGAGTCAAATGCTACAATTAAGGAAAAATAAGTGAAATTTTAAAATAATGATAATTAATTTTTTTAGGATTTTTTATTTATATTTTATTTTAATTATTGCTATTGTTATGATTTTATGATTTGATTATCAATTTTTAAGATGCAAATGTGATTGTGGTTATTAAAATATCTACTATAACTATGTAAGTATCATAAAAAAAATGATTCAAAGTTGTTCAAGCTCTAAAATTCTTATTTTTAAACCACTTATTTGCGGCTTCACAATAGAAAAAATATTTTTTAGGCTTATAAACATGTTTGATAGTTTTAAAAGCCCGGCCAAAACCTTTGAAAGCTGCACATTGAAAATTCCATACAATAATTGAAAATTCTATAGCAAAGAATAAGAGAGAGAGAGAGAGATTTTAGGCTTATAAACTTGTTTGGCATTTTATGAACTTGTTTGACAATTATGAAACATTTAATTGATAATGTATAAATATGGAAATTATAACAATTACATAAATGGAATTGTAATACTCGATGGAGCTGAAGAAAATGACACTTTCTTTATGATCCTACATGGCTTGCACATTGCCTCTAGTGGGGCAGCCTTAGGCATGTTAAATCCAGTCCCTTCAGACATATCAATTTCTTGCTCACTTATCCTTTTCCATTCAAAGCACTGAATCATAGATCCCAGAGCTAACATTGAGAAACGCTTGGCTAGACCCATCCCAGGGCATGACCTTCTTCCAAGCCCGAAAGGGATTAACTTGTAAGACTCAGTACCCTGACCAATAGCACTCTGATCAAACCTTTCTGGTTTAAACTTCATAGCATCGTCCCATAACTCAGGATCTCGTTGCATTGTCCAAGCATTAATAAGTAGCATTGTATTGGGTTCTACATGGTATCCTCCAACACTACACTCTTGAGATGAAAAATGTGGAAGAAGCAATGGATTTGGTGGATATAATCTGAAGGTCTCTGTTATGATATTCTGAAGATATGGTAACTTGGAAATGTCAGATTCATCCATCAAGCTTTCTTCACCAATTTGTATGTCCATCTCCTTTTTTGCTTTCTCCAAAATTTCTGGGTTATTAAGCAAATTACTCATCGCCCATTCTAATGTAACTGTTGATGTGTCACTTCCAGCCAAAATAATATCCTATGTACATTTGACAACAATATTTATTAGTTAGCAATTAACATTTAATTTTTTAAGCTTTTTTATAAGCAAAGATAAATTAGATAAATTATTAATAGAGAGGATGCAATTAATAATTACTTTTAATACGTTTCCCAAAATAAATATACTACAAAATATATGGTTTGGATAATTAAGATTTTATATAAAAAAAAATATAGATGTTACCACTAGATTTATATAATTCTGTCTATTAATCTATAATTTTTTCACTAAATAAAACCCGCAATTTGGTGTATGGACAAATCTAATTGCCACTTAGGAATTATATAATTAGTCAAATTATTGATAAGCTATTATTCCCAAAAATAGAGTATTTGCCAAAAAAAATAAGGAAAAAAATCTACCTTCTAAAACTTTAATCAACAAATAAGACTGAAAGATAAATTAAAATTAATCAGTTTAACTATAACTTTGACTTCAATTGGTCCTATTTTTTATCAATTCAGCTATTAATTTTGTAATCAAACATAACAAATTCACAATGAATTTTGGGAAAATTTAATTACATATGCATATTATATAAAAATCATTGTCACTTGTCAATATAGCAATAGATAAAAAAAAATCTATTTGCATGATATCACTGGAGAGAGAAATTTAGAAAAAACAATAATATTGAATCACATGTCCATGGGAATAAAGACTGAATATAGGCATCTTGCTTAGATTTCTTATATATAAAAAAAAATCCTTGTCATTCAAAACAGTTTTTGGTCTTCATTGGTAATAAATTACGGTAAGAAGCGTTTTATTCAATTACGAGGTCGCTAATTTATGATTATACAAGCATATAATTAATTTCACCCGCACTTGCATTGCAGTTTAATATATAATTAGTACATAAAATAATATTATATATATAAATAATAATAATAATAATTTTTATATTTAAACATTTAGAATAAAACTCTGCCTATACATGAGTTTCTTGTGTATAGCCGGTCCCAAGCCCGAATAAAGAAGGAAGGTTGCGGTAGGTGACAACCAGCGTAAAACTTTTGTCATATCTTATGATATGTATTCTAATAATAATATCGTTGGGGCATTCCCTACTTGCGATGCGCTACATCGGAGCCCGGATGTAGTGAAGAATAAGCAAGGGTGTAGGGCGTTCCCCGAATGCGACGCTCTATGTCGGCGCCCGGATGTGGTGCATAATAAACAAAGGTTCTCACATCATGGACGACTGTGGGTAAAGAAGTTAGTCCAAAATACGAATAATAAGAGTAGTACGAGAGATACAGGTTTAGATAAAGGTAAAAGATTTTATAGAAAGAAGCATAAGATAGAACAATTAGAGAGTAAGATCAGAATAGGAACTTGGAATATTGGATCTCTTACAGGTAAACTGAGAGAACTTGTTGATACTATAGAGAGAAGGAAAATTAGTGTTGCTTGTATCCAAGAGACTAAATGGGTTGGAGGGAAAAATAAAGACGTTGAGAATACTGGGTATAAAGTGTGGTATACAGGTACAGATAGAAGTAAAAACAGAGTAGGTATAATTTTGGATTGGAACCTAAAGGAGACGGTTATATCGGTGAAAAGAGTAAGCGATATGATTATTTCAATTAAACTTGTGATCCAGAATAAGACCATCAACATAGTTAGTGCATATGCCTCTCAAGTTGGATTGGATAGGGAGAGCAAGTAAAATTTTTAGGATGACATGAATGAATTTATGCGAGGGATTCCAAATGATGAAAACATTTTTATAGGAAGAGACTTAAATGAACATGTAGAAAAAGACAGAGTAGGTTTTGAGGAGGTACATGGAGGGTATGGTTTTGGAATTAGAAATGAAGAAGGTAAGAGTATCCTTGATTTTGCTTTAGCCTATGATTTGATTCTGGCAGATACATATTTTATAAAAAGGGAATCACATCTAGTAATCTTTAAAAGTGGGTAAAATAGAAGTCAAATTGACTTCATACTCACAAGAAAAGCCAATCGAACTTGATGCAAGAATTGTAAGGTTATTCCAGGTGAGGCTTTGACCACTCAACATAGGTTAGTAATTTTGGATATCAAGTTTAAGAGGTTGACTAGTAGGCCAAGGAGGAACAATAGTCCTAAGATTAGGTGGTGGACTTTAAAAGGTGAAAAACAATTGTTGTTCAAGGATGAGTTGGTCAAAGCTGGAGTGTGGGAGGAAAATGTGAGTATGTCATTAAATGATATATGGATATTCATGTCTACAACTATTAGAAGAGTAGCTAGAAAGATTCTTGGAGAATCTAAAGGGTGTGAACATCCCTCGAAGGAGTCTCGGTGGTGGAATAAGGAAGTGTAAAAAGCGGTAAGAAGTAAAAGGGAATGGTATAAGAGTTTGCCCAAGTGTAATAACAATGATGCTTTTGAGCAGTACAAACAAGCAAAAAAAGATGTTAAAAAGGCAGTTAGTCAAGCAAGAGCACAATCTTTAGAGAGTTTGTATGAGAAACTTGGAACAAATGAAGGAGAAAAAGCTATCTATAAATTGGCTAAGATAAGAGAAAAAAAATGTCGTGATTTAAACTAAGTTAAGTGCATTAAAAATAAAGAGAATAAGGTTCTGGTTCAAGAAGAGGATATTAAGGAACGATGGAGAAGCTATTTTGAGGAACTTCTTAATGGTAACCATAGTGATAACATTGAGGGTTTAGATGTTAGGCCGGAGAAAAATGTGAAATACACTAGACGGATTAGATTTTCGGAAGTTAAAGAAGCTTTGAAGAGGATGAAAGTTGGTAAAGCCTATGGACTAGATGAGATATCTATTGAGGTTTGAAAATGTTTGGGAGATACAGGAGTTACATGGTTGACATCTTTGTTCAATAAGATCTTAAGTTCAAAGAAAATGCCTAATGAATGGAGACAAAGTAATTTAATACCTATTTTTAAGAATAAATGAGATATTCAGAATTGCTCAAATTATAGAGGTATAAAGCTTATGACCCACACTATGAAATTGTGGGAAAGAGTTGTGGAATATCGTTTGCGGTTAGATACTTGTATCTCCTCAAATCAGTTTGGCTTTATGTCTGGTCGATCAACTATGGAAGCTATTTTTCTTATAAGAGATTTGATGAAAAAGTATAGAGAGATGAAGAATGACTTGCATATGGTTTTTATTGACTTGGAAAAGGCGTATGATAGAGTCCCTAGAGAAGTTTTATGGTAGGTCCTAGAGCGTAGGGGAATATCTATACGATATATCCAAGTCTTGAAGGATATGTATGAGGGAGATACCACCAGTGTCCGCACCATGGGAGGGGATACTAAGGATTTTTTCGTTTCTATTGGATTACACCAAGGTTCAGCTTTAAGCCCTTATCTTTTCGTCTTGGTCATGGATGAGCTAACAAGACATATACAGGATGACATCCCTTAATGTGTGATGTTTGCAGATGATATTGTTTTAATAGATGAGACTCAAGCAGGGGTAAATCAAAAGTTGGAGTTATGGAGAAGCACTTTAGAATCTAAGGGTTTTAAGCTAAGTAGGACTAAGACTGAGTATATGCATTGTAGATTTAATAGCGAGAATAGAGAAAGAGGCAAAATTATTTTAGACGGAGTAGCAGTGTCTCATAGTACTTATTTTAGATACCTTGGCTCAATTCTTCAAGAAGATGGGGGTTGTAAAGAAGATGTAGATCATAGGATTAAAGCTAGTTGGATGAAGTGAAGGAGTGCTACAGAAATTCTATGTGATCGAAAGATGCCAATTAAATTTAAAAAAAAATTTTACCAGACTGTAATACGACTTGCTATGATGTATGATAGTGAGTGTTTGGCAGTAAAAGGACAACATATGAGTAAAATGCATGTTGCGGAAATGAGAATGATAAGATGGATGTGTGATCATACTAGGATGGGTAGAATCCGCAATGAGTGCATTAGAGAAAAAGTGGGGGTAGCACCTATTGAGGATAAGATAAGAGAGCATAGATTGAGGTGGCTTGGCCATGTGAAACAAAGACCTAGCGTTGCACCAGTTAGAAAAACCAAACAAGTTAGAGTAGATATAACTAAGAGAGACAGAGGTAGGCCTAAACTGACTTGGTCAAAGATGGTCCAAAATGATCTTATGATGTTACATCTATAAGAAGAGATAACCTTAAATCGTATTGAGTAAAAAAAAAATCTATATAGCCGACCCCAATTGACTTGGGATTAAGGCTTTAATGTTATTGTTGAAACATTTAGAATAAGTTACGCTTAATATATTAAGATATTTTTAAAATTAATTTGAGATAACTTCCGATTGAAACTTCAAATCTAATTTATATTTTATGGGTAATTTTTTTTTTTGAGGAAATTCTGGATAAAATTTATAATATGAAATATTCATTAATAACTTTAAATCTAATTTTGATGATAAAAAAAATCAGTAGTTTTTATTTATTCGAAAGCCAATCATTACTAAAAAAATGGGAAGACTATCACCACTATAAAAATCATATGTAAGCTAAAACTTAAAAAAAGAAAAAAGAAAACAATAATTAATAACTTTAAAATAGAGTATCAAAGTAAAGAATATTAAAAAAAATATTTAAATAATTAGTCTATTTATTTTAATTAATAAAAATAAAAAACGAATAAAAGGGATAAAGCGTAAGAAAGAAAAAAGAAACAACTAAAAAAAAGTTAAACAAAAAGAAGGGGATAAAACTGGTGATTCAATAACCATGACTTCATCTTTAATACCCATCGACAGCAAGCTATAAAAATGAGAAGGAAAAGCTAAAACCATTAATAATAATAATAATAATAATAATAATAATAATAATAATAATAATAATAATAATAAAGTTAAAATCTGGAAGTGGGGTGGAATGAGAAAAATTAAAAATGCTCTGGCTATTTGGGAATTGCACTGTTAATATTTGAGACTCTTTTAGTATATATATATATATATATATAATGTAATAAGCAAATAAATACGGCCATAGTTTGTTGTGATTTATAATATTTTATATAAAAAATAATTTATATGTTAATAGACTTACTATATAAAATATAGTGTTATACATATCAATACGTATAGCATTAAAATTTTTCATTATTTGCATATTATAATAATATATATAATAGCATATGTCTAACCTATACACTTGTTTCTTAAATTGATTCAGCAATTGGATGATATAAAAATATTAGTAATTTTAACTTTATTGTTTTAATTAAAAAGAAAGAAATTAGAAAATTAAATTAAATTAGTAATTTAAATAAATAATAATTTATTATTTGTTAAATTTTTTTGAAGATAAAGCAGAAAATTATAGATTACATGAAAATAATATGAGGGAAGGAAAATTATAAATTTTTTTCAAAATTTATTATTGGTTAATTTTCTTTCAAATAAAAGTTTTCGTTTTATAATGTTAATTTCTAAATTTGAATTAAAATTATCAATACTCATTCAATTTGAAAGTTTGATTCATTAAATTATCCATATTTAATTATCAATAATTTATCACTTTACAATATTATAAAATCCAATTAAGTTGTATCAAAATTTTAAAATTAAAATTTATGATGCATTATAACAAAATTAAAAATTAATTTCATTTTTACCTTTAAATTAATATAAAATTATTAATTCAAATATAATGATTAAACATATAACCAATAACAAAAAACAGTAGCCTTGAATTAAAAAATAATAAAAAATAGAAACAAAATCAACTAAGTGGAAAAAAGAGAGGCATAGGAAGACGATAAAATTGAAATTTTAAAAAGGCTTATTGAGTTTGTATGGAAACTTACTATTCGTCAATGGGTGTTGTTTTAGTATATACAAGCCGAATAATCAAGCTCGCGCTATGCTATGGTTTACAATATTATATATTATTTTAAATGAAGAAATAATTCATATATTAATATGATTAGTACATAAAAAATAATAGTATATAATATTAAAAATTTTCATGTTGCATATTATAAAAATATTTATAGTAAATTATGTCTCATGTATTGAAAGGAAATTAATTATTAAATTTTACTTAATTTTAGAAAAATAAAAATATTTTTTAAAATTATTTCAATAATTTATAAAATAAATCCATTGTTTAATTGTAATTATTATTTTTTATGAAATACATTATTTATTCGAGATTATTTTATATAAAATTATATAAAAAATAATTAAATATGTTAATTTTTATGTGAAATTAACTTAAATAACATGATTAGTTGTAATTATATTGAAAAAACTTTTAAATAATTAGTTTTTTAATAGTATATATTATTGAAATTAAAAATTCATTGATATTTAGAAAAATTTTTAGAACAAAATAATGATGTAATATTTAAGATCTTAGTAAGTTCGGGAATTAAAATAAAAATAAAAAAGTAAAATGTTTTTAATTTTTAAATAATAATGTGTTTAAAATTTTTTTTATATATAATGGAAAATATTCATTAATTGTTTTCTTTAAGTCTTAAAACTAAAGTTAAATGTCACGACCCAACCCGGGGGCCACGACCGACATGCAGCCAAACCGAAGTCCGACCACATAAGCCTTAGAAACATTCATAACAGTCTAAGTGCAAAACAGTTCAATACTTATATAATTCTCAATCCTAATTTAAATGCGAACCATCAATATAATCCAATCCCAAAAAAAAAAAATCATTCGGGAAATCTAATGCAGACAAGTTCTACTTATTACACAAAAAGGGATTCGGATTCAATCCGCCCAAAATTTCAATATCCAGAATCTCTATGGAGTAAATCAATATCCACAATCAAACTATAAGAAATATCCGGAAATCTCTAAGCAGAAAGACCGATAACACAAACGGAAAACCTGATCGACTTCGCCAAGAAGAGAAAGAAGATAGACGAAGGCAATCACTGTAAACCTGCAAAACAATCTATATGGGTGTGAGCGTTATATATAGACGCTCAGTAAGTTCATGAGAGGCAGAGAAACATCTAACAGTCATATAAAGCAGTACATATAATACATTCACAAATTAAGCAATCAAGATGGTGTGTCGGGGTCACCAATCAGTAAACAGTACAGTATAATACCAGTCACATCCGCCCTTATAACTCCTCAGTACAGTACAGTAATCAGTAATTAGGCATGTAGCCTCAGTAAACAGTATAGACATTAAGCCTCAGTAGCAGTATAGGCATTAAGCCTCAGTAACCTCCTTCCCCTTCATGACACACCATCACACAACACAAGTAATATCAAATTCAATATTCTCACATAAATACAATAACATGCAAGTTTCTCTGTCTCCTAAAACATGCGAGGCTGGGTTCGAAAGAATAGTCTAGTGAATATATAGAAAGGATAATATATTATAAGAAGGGTTTATATATATATATATATATAAGTTGTTAGCAAGTAGCACAACACAAACAATTCAAATACACCCATAGAACTTACCTGGTATCCAAAGAAAACTTAGCCCAATCCTCACAACCTACTGACCTCGAGCTTCAGCCGGATTATTGCCTATGGAAAGATAATTACATATTCCAACGATTTATCTCACTATCTCATCTATCATAAGGGATGCAATGCATGCTATGAATGCAAAAAGACCAATACTTAACCAACAATTAACCAAGATAATCCAAAATCAAAAACCAACCCGACTCAACTCAAAATTATGGTTCAACCCAATGGTTAAACCGATCGTTCCTCGAAAATACAAAATCAATTAATTACCTAAATTTTATTAGAACCAGAACCTCAACTCAATTTCTATAACTCATTATCAACTAATATCACATCAGTCCCTATGCAAAAATCATAGATCATATCAACACCCAAAATCGATAAAAATTCTTAAGTAGTCTCTATAACTCAAAAATTTCCAGAAAATAATTCCATCATTCAAAAATTCTGGAAACATTCCAGTAGCTTCTCCAACATCAAAATAACGTGTGTACAAAATTTCAGACTAATCCAAATTTATTTGATACCCCAAAAATATTTTATAATATTCTGGTTCTGTTTGAACCACTAAAAATCAGTACTGCAAAAATCATCATAAATCCTTCACATTTTGTTACCACCAAATTATCCAAATAATTTTCTCATATAATAGACATCAGGATGGACAACCTATAAAAATTTCATCATTTTTCAAGACATCTAAGACCTTCAAAATAATTTTCAAAATTAGACATCATCAGAAAACGCTTAACCAACAGCAGTGCCAATACTTAATTTATTTTGGAACCTAAACATTAGAAACAGACTCCAAATTATTTTTCTCCAATTCAAAACATCTTAATAAACAACATATCAAAATTTCATAATTTTTAGAAACCTCTAAGTCACTCAATTTAATTCTTAAATCAGATTCATACAACCAGTTATCATACTGGCAGCAGTAGAAAGATCAAATTATTTTAACAATATAACAAACAAAAACATAGCCCAACATATTTTTCTTGTAAACTAGACTTCCAGAACTTCAACATATATGAAAATCAAATCTAAAACATTTTTACACAATTTGGTATGAATTTCGAAAATTATAGATGATGTAATCACATCTACAGTACAGTTCTTCAGACAACAGTAGCAAACTTGAATTTTCCAGAAATATACTATGCTCCAAAATCCCAAAAATTATTTTTCTCATAAACTAGACTCAATTTTGATCCACATATCCAAATTTCAGATTTTTATCATATTCCAATATTTAATTAAAAATCGAGCATCATACAGTACTAACATCAAACTTCAACAGAGGATTAAATCATCCAAAAACTCAAAGAAAATAATTAATTCAAAAATCCTAATACCCATATCAATTCAATCAAACCCTAAGTCAGTACCTTCATCAAATTTCAGAACCCAACACTAGCCCAAATCAATTAATTCAATACCAAAATCCATCAAAACAATAAAATTCTCAAAACTTAACCTATTTTGTAAAAATCAATTTAATTAAATAATAATTCGAATTTAACCAAATTAATTATGAAAAATATCAACTCAATATGATATGAACATGAACTAATCAAATGGAAGTCGAAATAATATAAAAGGAATCAAGAAAAAACCTCAAAACACCCAAAAACTCGAAAAACAGGCTGCTGGAACAGAGGTCGAAACGACATCGGTGAGCCAGCCCGCAGCACGCCAAACGACGGAGCTTCGCAGGCCGAACGACAAGCCCCTGGCTCGCGCCCCTCCGCCGAACGACGCCAGCGCCTCGCCAAACGACACGGGCACTCCGCACGCCCACTGACGAAACGACAGACGCACAGATTTGAAGGAAAATTTTATTTCTTTTTTTCTTTTTTTCTCTCAAACGGCGCAAATAATTTTAGACACACAAATGGGTGCCCTAACACCCCTATTTATAGGAAAGAAAACTTTTAAAAATTATATTTTGACCCCAATCTAATTTATTTTAATTAAAAACACCCCAAAACTATTTATTTTCATAAAAATTACCAAAAACCATAAAATTCACAAAATCAACTCAAATTTATTTTTAACTTCAAACTTTAACCCAAAATAATTTATAAATATGTTTTACGCATAATAATACCCGAAAATACCGAAAACGACAAAAAGTCCAAAAATGACGAAAATACCCTCGGCACCCAAAAATACAATATTATACTCAAAATGATCGTCTCGTCGTCCTGAGTATCAAAATGACATTCAAACCATCAAATTATGTTCAAACGACATATGATGGTACAAAATGACTATTTTGCCCCTAGACTTAAAAATATTCAAAAACCAAGAGTTTTACATTAAATATAAAAAGTAATTTTAAATTTTGTTATATAAAAATAAATGTTTATATAATCTTTCATTTAAGTGAAAAAATGAAAATGTTTATAGTGAAAAAATTAAAAATTAAAATATTAATAATCTTTCAATTTTAAGTTACTAAAAGATATATGCATAATTTTAATTTACTAAAATTTAAATTTTTATATAAATAAGATGATTTAAATAAATGGGTAGAATTCAATAATAAAAAAATAGATATAGAAAGAAGATGTCTATAATTCTAAATTGAGTAAAATTCAATTAAGATGCTCATATTAACATGCTATGACATTTAGTAATGGATGTTGTAAATTTATTGAATAATTTTTTAAAGAGCACCAATATTTTTTACATTATAATTGCTTAACAATAGAAAGTACAAAAAGGAAAAAAGTTAAAAAAAAAAAAAAACGTTGCAGCTTGTAGGCTTTGAAATAAAAAAGAAAAAAAGCTTGTAAACTTTGAAGGAAAAAAGAAAAAAAACAGGGATAAAATTGGAAGTAAAAATGAAGCAAAAGCAAAGAAAGAAAGAAGGAAAAAAAGAAGAAGCCAAATTCTGATAATAATAAAAAAAAATAAAGAAAAGCAAGAAAGGGTAAAACTGAATATTTTGCAAAAAGGACATGGTTATTTTGAAAATTCACTATTTATTAGTTGTAATAATTTTAGTATATGCAAGCCTGAAAAACGCACAAACGGAGGTAAATTTTTTTATGACAATTTTTATTTTTATTATTTTATATTTATTTTTTAATATTTATTATAATTTAAAAGTATAATTTTATTATTGATATTTAAAAATTATATTTTTTATATTTAAATATTTTTATATTTAATAATTAAATTGTTCAACTTTTAAAATATTAATTTAGTTGTAAAACTAAAAACTCATATATAATTTATTTGTTTTAGAAGATTATAAAATAAAAGCTATTTTATTGAATAACTAATATTAATAAAAGATATTGTGACATTTATCTGATTTGTAATATGAGGGAATAACTAAATTATATATAATTTTTTGATTATAATATTAAATTATTATTTTAAAAAGTTAAACAACTCAATTATTATTAAATGTTAAAAAGTTCAGACAGCAACAATATAATTATATCTAATTTAACTTAAAAATATATATCAATATAAAATTAAAGAGAAAATATATATATATTTTACACTAAATAACGTGAGAGAATTAATTTATATGAAATTATGAAAAATTAAATATAAGATAAAATAATTATTCTTCACAATTACAAAAAATAAATATTTTAATACAAAATTTTAATAGAAAATAAAAAAAGCAAAATAAAATTAAATAGAATGGTAAAAAGTACATAAAAATAGAAATATATTAATAATTTATTATTCATATTATCTAATATAATATTAATTATTATTATTAATAAATAATAAAAAATTAATATATTATTCAACTATTTAATTTAAAATTATTAATCAAAATTTAATTTATTTATGTTTTATTTCTATTTCTATTTTTTATATATATAATTTTTTTATTTTATTTATATTTCTATATATTTATTATTTTTTATTTTTTATTTATTATATATAATAAAATCTTTTTTTTTTCATTATATATAATAAAATTTAATGGCTATATTAGCCCACTTAAAAATTAAAATATATTATATAAATATATTAAATTTACTATTACATGAATTTTATACAAAAAGTACATTAATAAATAAAAAGGGCATAAAAAATAAATTTTTAATTTTTTAGTGAAAAATTATAAATTTATCTAAAAATAATATGAGAAAAAAATATAAAGTGATAAAAAATATATATATTAAAATTTAAACTTAGTTAGTATGATAAAAATATATTTAAATGGGTAAAAAATATATCAAAAATAATATCAAATAATATAAAACTCTAAATCTAATTTTAATTAATAATATGATCAATTTAAATTAGTTTTAAGATAATTAAATTTATATTATTAATGCAAAAATTAAAGTAAAATAATAATAAAAATAAGAAATTTAAAAAGTCATCATTTTAAAAATTATGATTCATAATGTATACTAAAAATAAAACTAAAAAAGACTATTTAAATTATTTGATTATTTTATTTTAGTTACTAAAAATAAAGATAAAAAAGTGAAAAATGAGTAAAAAGGAGAAAAATATAAAAAATAAAGAAAATAAAAAATAAGTAGAAAAAAAGTTTAAAAAGGACCTTATTTTTGTCTTTTTTTGGACCATGCATAAGCTTATCAGAGTTATCAACTTATATGTGGTACTAAAAAAAGTAAAAAGGAAACAATAGCCAAAAGAAAATAGAAATTGAGGATAAAATTCGGATATTAAAAAATAAAGATGGTTTAAGAGAAATTCACTGTTCTTTTCGAGGGCACTTTTAATATATAATATAATATAATATAATTTTCATATATATTTTTTCATAAAAATAGTAAGCAATATTAATATGGGTTAATATTTAATAAAATTATTATAAAAACTAAAAATCAATTATTTAATATTCTATTAATTTAGCGTCTAATGTATATATTCTGATAGATATAGTAATTATTATTATACTATTAAATTATGGTTATAATTTATTAAATTGATTACTCAAATTATTGTTCAATATTCAATTGAGTGAAAATCAATTAAATTAAATAAAAAATACAATTATCCTTGAAGAAACTAAAAATAATAAAAATAAAAACAAAACTTAAAAAAAAAAAGAGAAGTAGAATAAAAAAAGAAACAAAAAAAAAAGAAACAAGAGTAAAATTGAAAATTAAAAAAAATGCTTGGTTTTTTTTTGGGAATTTCACTATTCATCTTAGTAACTATTTTAGTATATATAATATAATTTATAATTTTTTAAATATATGAAAAAATTAAATTGATAATTTCCATTCCTCCCAGCAGTATTGATTGAGTGTTAATTCAATTGCTTCCCTCAATACTGCTCAAATCCCTCCTTTTAATTATTGCTCCCTTGCATAAAAAAAATTTCAAATTATTATTTGTGCTAAATTTATTTAGAAATAGTTCACTGTATACTCATCTTTTTTTTAATCAGACACTGAATATACTCATCTTATGCAATTGAATTATTATATGCACTAAGCACCGGTAAGAATTACTCCACAAATGTGTATAATTTATTTAAATTTATGAAAAATAGATCCATATTTATAAGAGTGAGATTTATAGAAGATATACTCGATTAAGTCAATAATTTTCCCAACTAAAACAAGGGTTAATTATAATGATATTCCTTGATTTTTTATCTTTGTATCATTAAAATTTAAAAATTTTATTATATAAAAAATAAAAATCTTTAAATTTTTTATTTTATATTTAGAAAATAAAGTTTATTCTATAAAAAAAAGAAAATAAAGTTTATGGTGCATTATGGATGAAAATAATTTTTTTTTAATTTTTAACATGTGTCGACGTGTTGCTTTCACATCACATGTGGATTATAAAACAAAATCTCATGAGAGAAAATAAAAAAATTGAGAGATTTTATATTTAGAAAATAAAGTTTATGGTGTATTATTGATTATCGTGCTAATGAGATATGATGAGTTTGCTGGGTGTATTATTAATATCAGTATTAGTGGGCTATAATGGGCCTGCTGGTTTCTTTCTTCTTGGTATACAGTGGGCATTTTTGTGTTTTGCTTTTTTTGGCATTGATGTTGATCTTTTTGTTTTAGTTTGTTAGGCTGGTTTGGATGATTCATAATGCACAGTATTAGTTTGTGGTAATAAAATTCTTGATGAATTAAAAAAAATATAATTTAGAGATTTTAATAGAAAAATACAAGATCAAGAATAATAACTCTAATTAAGAGAAAATTACAGTATATACTATTTTTTAATAAGTGACTTATAAGTTGAAAGAAAATAAATTTTTTAAGAGTCTATATGCTAAATGGCGGAATATAAATTGCAACCTCTAAGTTGCATGATGCTGCATGATTAATTTAAAAAAAGAAAAAGAAAAAGAAAATAGTTTAGAAAGAGTGTCATCACTTACCGTAATTAGACCCTTGATAATTTCATCCGTATAATGATCTGGTTCTGATGCTTGCAAAGAAAGAAGATGGCTGATCATGGTGTTTTTATCATGATTAACTCTATGTTCATCAATAAGACCTTGCAATAGCCTATCAAGTCTTTTACCAATTTTCTTTACTCTCTTCACGAATCCACCATAATCAATCCATTTAAAGATGGGCAAGAAATCTCCAAGATATGATGCTCCTGAACATTCAGAAATCTCCCTTATTGTTTCTGTAAATTGCACTGCCTCCTCTTTGTCCTTTCCGGTCACTTCCTCACTATAATACCTTTTTCCGGCCACCATTCGCATAATTATATTGAGTGCTAGCTCCATGAACACTTGTTTATTCAACTGTACCCTAACAAAATCTTGGCTTGTGTTAAAACTATTAATCTTGTTAAGGAAAATCTTGATTTCTTCCTTTCGAATGTCTACAAAAGCATTAATGCGTTTCGATGAAAAAACTTCAAGAGTGCTTATACGGCGTATGTTACGCCAGTGATCACTGTATGGGGCTGTTCCGAGGGTAGTGCTGTTGTAAGATACATGCTTGAATATTGTAAAAGGAGGACGATTGGCGAAAATGATGTCGTTCTTTGTCAAACATTCTTCAACAAGTGATGGTGACGATACAGCAATAACTTTCATGGAACCAAATCGGAGAGATATGATCTTACCATACTTTTGTGAAAGATTATCAAGTGATCGATGGAGAAGAAGCTCAATGAGGTGGAGGTGGCCTATAATCGGAAGAGAAGGTGGGCTTGGTGGGAGTTTTCTGTTGTGTTGTGTTCTGGTTTTGGAATAAGATTTCAAGGCAAGAAGGAGAAATGGAAGGACCAAAACAACAGAATAGAAAACCATATCTTCCATGCTTGTTGCTTATCTCCGATAATAGTTGCTGCTTAATTCATTTATACAGTACATAAATCAATTTGTATTTTTTTAATGTAATAACTTGGAAGGAATAGTGATAGTGATAGTGATATTTTTTTTCCTGGTTGCAATTATTGAGCTTTCTTTGTTATTTTCTTTTTCTTTTCAAACACAAGACATTTTCAGAAAAACACTATCCAATGCATTTTAAGTGGTTGCAAGTTAATTAGTATTCCAACTTTCCAGATTGATCTCTCAAATTACTAGGCATAAAAGGCAAATTATACAAAAAAAATTTTAAATTTTACATGAAGTACGAATAAAATTTTTAAGATTATGAGAATTGATTTCAGGATATATATGAATAAAGCTCACACTTTAGAAGATTTATGTATAAAAAAAATATATGTAATGTATACAAAATTTTTTATATATAAATACCTAAATTCGCTTGTAAGTCATGTAAATATATCCCCTATATATGGAGCATCTAATTTGCAATATCAACCTGAAAATTTGCTACTAAAGTTTAGTACCCTCCTCTTAGTGAAATTGTTACTTTTGAAAAAAAAAAAAATTAGCCCATTAAAATTAGTACTTTATGCAATCAAGAAAAATTAGTTGACTTTTTTTTTAAAATTATATTATTATTATTAATTGATAAGTTAATTAATAAAATGAATATAGTAGTTTTTATATTAATGAGTCAATGGTTAGAATATTTTAGTTCATTTAAATAATTATATATAGTATTTAAATAATCTAATAATTTTCTTAATAGGTGTGTATCAACTTAATGCAATAATTTCATTATGAGAGAATAATAAAATACAATTTTTTCTATAGCTCTCCATGGTTAAATTGATTTAAATGGCAATTTTTTTACCAATATTTCTCACCCTCATACACACTAGCATAATTATGAAGGACAGACAAATCAAGTGTACTGCACCATAAGTGTCACACCCATTTTTATAATACCAAGGGTGGATTTAATTTATAATCTGGCAGTGCCTCCTCTAGAATATTATGAAATACCAAAATACTTATTATATAATCATAACTCGTAATTCAAATACTTGATATATTTCAAATTCATATGAATAGTTCAATTCAAACATCAATTGTATATACTCAAATATAATTTTCTACTAATCAATCTTTAATTTAAGAGCGCATAATAATTTACCTCGCAAGCTAAAAAAGAAATAACTTAAATGCACATTTGTAGAGTAAAACATCCAAAGGGTAAATAGCTGTAGCATTAATTCTATAAATACCGGTTATCAAAGTGTGATCATGTAGGATTATAGCAAGAGTGCAAATAATATTTATCCAGCCACAACAAAATCAACATTCACATATATAAAAAAAAACTCAACTACTATTATTTATTTTCAGTTTGTAAGAAAATAAATATCATTCAAAAAACGAATTATCATTCTGAATTTAGTAAAATTCTTCTTTAAAAATCATATATATAGCACTTTAAAAATACAATGTTATACATTTATCTATTCACCTGAACTAATACTGTATTCATCAAATCAATAGGATTTCTTCTATATTCAATAATTGCAGTTCGGTTCATTCCTAAATAAATATAAAAATAATATTTAATTTAAGGTATAATCTAAATTTATAAGCTACTATATAGATCTACACTACGGAAAGAATGTGTGGGAACATTCCTTAAATTCTAGCGAAATTTTGGCGGAGTTATGGAGTAAATTGGGTTTCTCCCAAAATTTCAAAAATACTTTAATGAGCATTATCTCAATTATCAAGCCAATTTTTTATCTAGTTCTCCAAAATACTTTCAATGGCCCATAATTTTGGATATCAAAATTTACTAAATATTTATAATATTTCAATATACAATTAAATTATACTAATTTTGTTCATTTATTCTAATAGTTTAATAATAATGACATTATTTATATTATTTATTAATTAATTTGATTGCGTTTAAATAACATTTATTTAATCTTTGATATTTTAAGAAAATACAATCTTATATTTATTGTCAATTAATACATATATATGTATTTAAAATTTATTTAACTTAATTTTCAAAATAAACTTATGTTAATGATATTATTATTATTATTATTATTATTATTATTTTTAACATTATTTGATTAATCACCATTATAAAATAATTATTTAATTATCATTATTTAAATTATTAGTTTAAGTTTATTATTAAATGATAACTAGAATGACGACCTCACTTTACTTCAGAGATATTTATATATTATTTTTTTATAAAATAATTTTAATCATTTAATTATAGAGGAGGAACATTTAAAATATATTACAATATTTAAGAGTAAAATTAGAGAGCACATAAAATATGCAAGAAACAAAAATCATATTTGAAAAATCATAAAATAATTATACCATTTATTTATTTATACTCAATTTATAATATCTTATAATAATTATACCAATATTTTACTTATTTGCATTCAATTGATAATATCCTATTTTTAATTTCTAATTTACCCTTTCTCTTCTTTTAAAAAAATATAAATCACTTTTTGTATTATTTATAAAAAAAAAACTAATATATATATATATATATGTATATATCTCTAAAGCAACATGAATGCTTTATTTTAATATAAATTAAAATTGATGATTGATACTAATAGTTTATATTAAATGAAAAGATTTTTATTTTTTAATATATATAGTACAATTGTTGTCCATCTATAATGATTTTTTTTCTCTTTTAAATATTAGAATAGATAGATAGTTATGTTCAATTATCATATTTCACTTAAATTTTTTAATTTTTTATTATTATTTACCGTTAAATTTTTTTATAAAGAAATTCATTAATTTTCCTTATGTATTTGAATCAATATTTCAAAATTCAAACACATTAGAATAGAATTTTGATGAATTGCACAATTAATTGCATAATTTTTTACTTGTGAACAAAAAAAAAAAAGATAAAACATGTACATATGAAAATTAATTAGTCAATACAAAAGACAAATAAATGTGTATATTGTTTGTATAATGAGTAAACACTAAGCAATAATATTTTTTTTATTTTTCAATTTGGAGTATTCATTTTTTTAATATATAAATATATATTGAGGGGGTAAAAAGGGAAAAAAAAAGAAGCAAAATCACTGTAGATGAAATTAATTTTACAATGTGACTACTAAATCACATTTCTAGTACATTTATCGTATTTTTCATAACTCTTGTGATCATGTCAACTATGATCACCATCACATGCCTCATAAATTATCACATTACATATTCATTTATTTAACATTCTTCTTCATCATTCTCATCTCATAATACAAAAATACATTTTAATTCATTTTATCATTTTATATTCATGTAATATTTATATATTTTTTTTAAAATCATGTAATATTCCCATGTCTCCAGCATTTGTAAAGTTCATTATCCTATTAATATACAAATATTAATTTATAATAATGTCACTTTAAAGAATATTGTTTATCCTTTGAATTGGAACAAATGGTATCTTTTTTTCACTCCCCTATTCATTTTCTATTAATTCTTATCCTTCTCATTCATTTTTCACAATTTCTTATATTTTTCAAGTGGTCATAAATTTTAATGATCACTTTATATTTACTATGTTTTGGTTATTATTCACATATTCATCATTAATTCACTATCACATTACATAATTATGAGTCACACTCATGTTATGACTCATTCTACACACATTTTATCATACTTTTCAATATACACATCTTAGTTATACTACTATATCTAGGTTTCATTCATAATTTTTACATCTTCTTTCTCTTTTCATATAACATTGTTTATTTTTCTTAAATTTTTTTATTTTTAGCATGTCACACATCCACTACATTATACATATAACTATTGAAATGGCTATTCTACAATAGTTCAATTTACAAATCTTATGCATTTCATATATAAATCTTAATTTTATATTTAGCAAATAACCAATATAACACTATCACATAACTATGCCATATTGCATAGACTATGTGATTTTCTACATTTTTAAATACTTCACATACACAACACCAAACCATACATAACAAATTTCAAATAGATAAATATATGTACTAATCTTAATTTTTCAAATACCAAGCCAATTTCATTTTCCAATTCAAATTTTCACCAATGCCCTTCAATTCTTTAAATTTTGTAATTTTCCTTTGCTCAACCTCTAAACCACATTACAAGTTCCAACGTAGCATTAGCAATTCATTTTAATACACTTTAATTATTCATACACCATTTACATTAATTGTACATAACATTTCACCAAAATACTATTTTCACTATTGCTACCTTATTCAAACTTCAACATATCAAACTCATTTCCAGCATTCAACTATATAATTATCAATTATACATCAAAATAACATTAAAACAATTCCCTTCCATAATTATGGAAATCTCTTTCAAAAATCTAATTTTCACATAATGTAACTATTAACATTAACTTCACCAAAACCTATTCGTTGCACATTTTCAACTTTAAAATCATAACATTTATATTAAAATAACACTAATTCATCTCATTAAAATAATTATCAATATCCATATTTGAAATCCTAATTTCACATAATAGATCCATAACCCTAAATTTAATCAAACTCTCTCATATTTAATTTCAACCATGATTTATATTACAACAACATTAAATCACTTTATTACAATAATTATGAACATCTATACTAAAATCCCAATGTACACATATTCATACCAAATCTATATTTCCATCAACTCTGTTCTTTTCAAACAATCAACCATCAACTCATTATATACTCATCCTTTTAGCATCATTTCTATCTATTTTAACAATTTAACATCACTTTGTCTCTCTAGCAATCCCAAACATAAATTTAAAACTAAGAAATTAAAGCTTTAAAGAAAGAAGACTTACTTGTTACTTTAATCTTTCTTCAAAATTACCCAAAATCTTTTAGAATCTTTGTAAAATTTGATGGATTGAAAAAAAGAAAGGCTTTCCTTTCTTTGTCAATGGTGGGCAACGTGTGATGAGAAGAACAAGAACAAGAAGAAATGGACTTTTATTTTCTATCTTTCTTTCTCATCCACATGAATATCTATATATATATATATATATATATTTAATTAAGCAATTATTAATTTATTAAGACATTTTTAGTTTATTCCTATCAAAATCATTTTAATTTTAATTTTAATTTTTTTTCTATTTTCTTTCTTTCTTTTCTCTTAACCATATATATAATATAATAATATAATTTATTAATTATTAATTATTGTTTCTTAAATTATTGTTATCATTATTGTTTCTATAATTATCTTAATAATATTACATTGTTAATAATTTAGCTTTGGCTTCATACATACATTGCCCCTCAAACTTGGCATATTTGATCATTTTACTTTCAGTACTATTCCAGTAACTATTTTGCCCCTTAAAATTGATTTTTTTTATAACAAATTGACCATTATTTTCATATACCCAGATTTTTAATGGTACGTGAGTTATCAACATCTTGAAATTAGAAATTTCAATCGTCCTCTCTCTAATTTCGACCAACAAATAGAAATTTTTGTTAAAAAATTGAAAATTTCGATCGTTGAAGATTTTAGCAAAAAAATTATTTTTTTTCTTCTTTTTTTTCTTTTTCTTTTTGTTTCTTCTTCTTCTTCTTCTTCTCAAATCTATCCATTTGCTTAAGAAATAAACAAAAATTTGAAGCAAAAAAAAATTTCGACCGTTGAATATTCCAGTGACAAAAGTAGTTTTATTTTTCTTCTTATTCTCGAATCTATCCATTTTCTTGAGAAAAAAACAAAGAATTTTGGCAAAAACACAGAAATTTTATATTGTTGAAGATTTCGGCAAAAAAAATTTATTATTATTCTTCTTCTTCTTCTCCTTCTCCTTCTTATTCTTCTTGAATCATATTTTAGGAAAAAAATCATTATTTTTTGGTGCCGGTAACTGAAAATTCCAACAAAAAAATTTTGATAATGGTCTAAGGGCATTATTGTAATTTTACTATATATGTTAAAAAATTCTTAAGTTATTGGATGTATTTTTTACATTTTACAATATAAGTATGCTATTTTAATTAGTTTGTATTTAACTCCTAAGAGTTAAATACAAACACATTGCGAACTTAGCAATTAAGGGTTAATTTGTTATAAAAAAAAAAGTCATGTTTAAGGGGGGTAAAATGGTTACTCGAATAGTACATAGGACAAAATAACCAAATGTTCTGAGTTTGAGGGGCAATATATGTATTAAATATTTAACTTTAATTAAATTATTATTATATATATAGCAAGTTATTACAATAAGTGTGCATGTATTTCAGTGATGAGATAATCAGAATGGTCAAATCATTTATGTCATATTAAAGTTTCATGAATTCATTGAGGTTGAGAAAGAACATGCTACATGATGGCTCAATTCCAAGGAAACTTTTGTCCTTCATCTTTATGTTGAACAACTTAGTACCAACAGGATTAAGTACTATACAACCTTTGTTAATAGAGTAATATTTCTCCAAATACTAAACAACACTCAACAAATTCTATCATATTACAATTACAAAAAGAACATCTAATAAAATCAGTCTAGCATGTGCACAACAACTAGACCAATTTCTTTCACCTCCAATAACTCTTAGTTGGTTGTTCTAACAAAAGTACAGTTGAGTTCTAAACATCCCTTTCTCTTAACTCATATGAGAAATATACTTGGACACAACATAATAAGAGTTCAGAAAGTGAAAATCTTAGTTTAATTAGGGTAAGTTTGTATCATAAAATTCAATCCAATGAAGGTTTAAGTGCATCTTAAAAAGACTAAAACCAAATCAAATAATAAAATAAACTTAAATCAAATGAAAATAGAAGGTTAAAAATTAGGCCTAAAATTAAGTGGCCCAAAAACAATCTAATGATTAGGGATTTTGACAAAAATGCCAAAAAAATATTTTAATATTATTAAAATATTAGTCTCAAAAAACTTTCTTTAAAATACTAAATTTTTTTTAGCAAATAACAACAAATAACAAAAAAGATATAATGAGTTTATTCTTAGTATATTGGATTTATTATACACAAACTATAGAATTAATAATTTTTTTCATATAATATGAATATACTAATAATAACACATCACAATAAACAAAAACACACAAATTAATGTACTATATAAATATATAGAGTTTACACTTATTATATATAGAGTTTAAACTCAGCATATAAGGAGTTTATTAATAAAAATTCTTATATATTGACCAGTTTATATCAATATTACAAAGGATATAAAAAATTTATATATTATATTTCATTAATACATTTAATATATATTGATTTTACACTATATAAAAATACATACTGATGTACTATATAAATTCATAAATTCACTTAGTATATATAGAGTTTATACTTAGTATATATAGAGTTTACACTAAGTATATATATAATGGCAATCTGCTGATTGAATTAAAAGCTGTGAGGGTCAATATACCTCGGCGATGACCATAAAACTAGTGAATGAACTTTTATTCCAACACAGTTTACCAAACCATGATATATGCAAGAAAGGCCGGCTTCTACCCAGTTATAGTGTGAAACAAGATTAAGGATTGCAAAAAGCCTATATTACCAACAAAGTACTACGTAAGATAATGGATCCCATAGGTATATTGTTCAGCTCTTTCTCCAAATACTGGTTTGGTATAAACCATCCAATAATCTTGAATCGATTCATATTTGATATTGGCCGATTCCTTTAATGAAGATTTAAGGCCTAGCAAACGGCAAATTTGGTCATAGCTCAAAAGATCATCTATAAGAGGGATGAGGAGATCGTGACAAGGAATGCCCGTTATAGTAGAAAAGTCAACAGGGCCAATTGTTATTTCCCCACCAGTAAGTGGAAAGAATAAGTGGTGTCCATCCAGCGTTCTGCTAACACATGAATAACACATTTGTCAATATGAAATTTCAACTTGGAAATTCTTAAACCCATATTCTCATATCAGTTGCTTACCCGAAGGAGGGACTTACTCATAACATTCTCGAGCTTTGTAAGCACAACCGCCCTCGTAAACGTCACAACATTCAAACTATCATAAAGCAAATAAGTCACAATTTGTTCTTTTAATCCTTTTCATACATGCAAAGTAAATAAATCCTAGCAGTTTATTTTAGGCATTTTAATTTTTCCTTCATACTTTAATTTAATAAAGATTCCCTTTATATTAACTTTTATGAATTTTCTTTGTTTTGATAATTTTTAACATTTGCTAATAAGTTTTGTCTTTTTGAGTGATTAAATTGCAGCAAAATGGTAAAAGATAACACTTGAGTCTTTTCACTCTAACTGCGGTGTAGTGGCATCCCAACTAAAATTGAAACCCTACCATGCTCACAGGTCTAGATATGACGTAGCAACTCATTATTTGAGTTAGGTCCAGTTCTAGAAATATGATGAATGCGCTCCATTTACAAAAAGTAATTGAAGATGTGCTTTAAAAATGGTCTAAGATGAAGAGAAATATAAAAGAAAATTAAAGAAATGTCTGTAACTCTCTGGATAGGGAAAAAAAACTTTAAAGTAGATTTTTGACCTTTATATAGAAGATGAACATCTCTTTGGCTTAGGTTTATGATGAAGTAAAACTAATGATAATAAAACAAAAGCTAAAGTAGAGAAAATAGAAAATTAATTGTTGTCCTTGGTCTAAAAAAATTACTTTTAGACTTTATGAGCATTATTGAGTTTGTAACAGATAATGATAGATGAGAATAGTAAAAATGAATAATAGATAGGAAATGAAAAGTAACTTTGGAATAGATCAAATCATGCATCTAAATTTTGCAGACTCATGGAGACTTCAGATGATTATTGAATTTACATATTCATGATAACACAGTAATTTGATATTTATTATTGGTCTAAATTTATGTATGTCTAAAAAATATTTTTATCTGTAAAAATATTTTTTCACACAAGGGGCAAGGGTATATCAGTACTCAATACAATTGACAGTTAAAAAATAGCTAAAGTTTTTTGCTGACTTTTTGAATTAATTTTTTTGTAGATATTATAAGTTTATTGAAGTATTCGGACACATTTTTTTTAAAAAGAAAATCATGAATTAATCAATTCATATTTTTTTAAAGTATCTAGCACAGATTGCTTGCAGTTACAACAAGAAAATTATGAGATTTAAATGAAGCATCTCAATTCCAGACTTGGATAAATAGAATTTCTAAAAGCTCAGATGTATTAAAGTATCCACTTGAAGGTCCCAGGTTTATTTGAAGTACCCTAATCGGCTTGGATTTATTGAAGCATCCACTTAAAGGTTACAAGTTTATTTAAAGCATTCAAACCAGCTCGAATTTATTTGAAGCATTCATTAAAAGACCCTGGATTTATTGAAGTACCTAGACTAGCTTGGATTTATTGAAGTATTCACTGAAAAATTTTGTGTTCAATAAAACGCCCTAACCAACTCTGATTTATTGAAGCATCTGTTAGAAGACTTTGAGATCAATCCAGATTTATTAAAGTATACGGCCAATCAAATTATTTTTCACTCTCTTTAGACCAATTCAAGATCATTCAAGTAGGGGGCAAAATTATAGACCCCTAATTTTGACCCCCGAATAAATTCAGTCCCAACTAAAAAAGCTCAAGAAGTCCCAAATTACTAGATGGTCCCATAGCGAATTGACCATGACACTCATGGTGAATTAGCCATGGCTCATGGCCAATTCACCATAAGACCATGACCAATTAGCCATGAGGCATTACCTAGCCCGTCACTTTAATTTCTACTAACTCTGATTAAACTCAAGGTTTATTAAGATAAACATGGGGTTTCCTAACAAAATTAGGATTATCCAACCTGATTAACCTTAATACCACAATATCAAAAAGGTTTTAAAAAGGACCAAGGGGGCGATGAGGAAGGCTAACAGCAGATTAAAAAAGATAGGGAGCAATTAGTAAAGAAATAGAAAGGAATAAAGGGAGACATAAAAAAAATATGAAATCCTAGAATAAACTAGAACCACGATTGATCCAAACCAATTAGGATGATCCAAACAGAAGGAACTATGAGATTCAACTAACAAGGCTCGGTGTTTAATATTTGGTGGAGTCAACGATACAGGTATAAATTCACAAACTCATTAAATCCTTTTAGATTGATTTATGAGTTCCTTATGTTTAATTTGTTCCTTTGAAGTTTTATTTTGATATTAATCAATGTAGCTATTGAAATATACTATTGAATATGGTATTTATTGATTCTATGTTGAGATTGCATTTTATTTATGGTTCCTTTAACAAAATAATTAAAAAGAGTCTTATCCTAATATTTTGAAAGTTGATAAAAATAAATGATAAGATGACATTTTGATTTGTGTTACCTTGTTTATTGCTTTTTTTTATTTTAGTATTTATGTGCTATTTTCTCTAATATTCATGAATCTTTTTTTTTATAATTAGGATATTGATGTTTGATATTTAGTTTTCTTAATGCTTATCATATTTTGAGGGAAGATGTAAAAAGCACGTTTCCACAGTTCGTGGATACCTAATTTAATTCATTTATTTGGGTTTTAAGGAGTTGTAAGGAACATATTTTCACTCGTTTATGAGTCTTATTTTATTTATATTTTAGACTTTTAGACATTGTAAGGATGTGTTTCTATCTTGTAGGAGTGTTTGGTCATTATTTAATTGTTTGCTTCGTGACATGATATTTATTTTTGTTTTATTTATTTTGATTGTCTGAAATATGAATAATATTATAATAATTTAAAATTTTAATAATATTTAAACCTAAAAAGGAGGCTGATTTCAATGAACCAGATGTTTTAAGGGTGTTGGACTATTTCTTACCTTTTCCATACATCCTTAACTTTTTGAACCCAGTAGGGATTGGAGAATTCTTAAGAATCGAGTTATCCACTCTTTCTATCTTCTTCCTAACCTATCCGGATGGTAACTCTAATTTTTTGGGTTAAGGCCCGTATATTTTAAAGCCTAAAGCATAACAGTGTCTAAATCACAAGAAGCATTCCATCGGATGCGAGGGCAAAAATTTCTGCTTACAATATTTATCATAAATAAAATGATTACAAGTTCTTCAACTTCTAAAATTCTTTTGTCTTGCTGTATTTATTTTATTAATATATAGTGAAAAAAAATCTACAAAGTGGTGTTAAAGTGGTTTTTTTTTTTTTTGTATATTTGAGTGACCTATGATGAAGAAAAAAAAAAGAAAGAGAGACCTGTGAAGTTACCACAATCATACCCATTACCACACCCATAGTCATTTTCATAATTATAAACATAGCCATGTCCACATCCATAACTTTAATCGTAACCACAATCATAATCATAAACTTAAGCACATGCAGGAGATTATCAAGTCCATAAACTGAAATATAATTAATTTAAACTAAGTAAGTCTTTAAATTGAAAAAATTTTGATAGAGACCTTTCAAGTATTTAAACAGAAAATTTGATTAAAAATTTTTAAAGCACCTTTGTATGTTCATAAACTGCAAAAATGATGAAGATTAACATATTTCAAAACTCAACTAGATGAAGCCAAAACAATTGCAAACAAGAGAAAGAAGATGTATTATAAATCTTTCACACATATGTCTATGCCTATAACAAAACAATATCATGCCTATGCCCAAGACTAAAAAAGTATGTTATGCCCATGTTTATGACAAAAAAAAATGTCATGTCTATTTCCCCATAACCATAAACCTTGGATGAACTAGAAAAAAAATCATATGCTAAAAAAAAGTGTTATTTGAAGCATTTGACCCAAGGGAGAGTGTTGAGAAGTTGAGTCAAATGCTACAATTAAGGAAAAATAAGTGAAATTTTAAAATAATGATAATTAATTTTTTTAGGATTTTTTATTTATATTTTATTTTAATTATTGCTATTGTTATGATTTTATGATTTGATTATCAATTTTTAAGATGCAAATGTGATTGTGGTTATTAAAATATCTACTATAACTATGTAAGTATCATAAAAAAAATGATTCAAAGTTGTTCAAGCTCTAAAATTCTTATTTTTAAACCACTTATTTGCGGCTTCACAATAGAAAAAATATTTTTTAGGCTTATAAACATGTTTGATAGTTTTAAAAGCCCGGCCAAAACCTTTGAAAGCTGCACATTGAAAATTCCATACAATAATTGAAAATTCTATAGCAAAGAATAAGAGAGAGAGAGAGAGATTTTAGGCTTATAAACTTGTTTGGCATTTTATGAACTTGTTTGACAATTATGAAACATTTAATTGATAATGTATAAATATGGAAATTATAACAATTACATAAATGGAATTGTAATACTCGATGGAGCTGAAGAAAATGACACTTTCTTTATGATCCTACATGGCTTGCACATTGCCTCTAGTGGGGCAGCCTTAGGCATGTTAAATCCAGTCCCTTCAGACATATCAATTTCTTGCTCACTTATCCTTTTCCATTCAAAGCACTGAATCATAGATCCCAGAGCTAACATTGAGAAACGCTTGGCTAGACCCATCCCAGGGCATGACCTTCTTCCAAGCCCGAAAGGGATTAACTTGTAAGACTCAGTACCCTGACCAATAGCACTCTGATCAAACCTTTCTGGTTTAAACTTCATAGCATCGTCCCATAACTCAGGATCTCGTTGCATTGTCCAAGCATTAATAAGTAGCATTGTATTGGGTTCTACATGGTATCCTCCAACACTACACTCTTGAGATGAAAAATGTGGAAGAAGCAATGGATTTGGTGGATATAATCTGAAGGTCTCTGTTATGATATTCTGAAGATATGGTAACTTGGAAATGTCAGATTCATCCATCAAGCTTTCTTCACCAATTTGTATGTCCATCTCCTTTTTTGCTTTCTCCAAAATTTCTGGGTTATTAAGCAAATTACTCATCGCCCATTCTAATGTAACTGTTGATGTGTCACTTCCAGCCAAAATAATATCCTATGTACATTTGACAACAATATTTATTAGTTAGCAATTAACATTTAATTTTTTAAGCTTTTTTATAAGCAAAGATAAATTAGATAAATTATTAATAGAGAGGATGCAATTAATAATTACTTTTAATACGTTTCCCAAAATAAATATACTACAAAATATATGGTTTGGATAATTAAGATTTTATATAAAAAAAAATATAGATGTTACCACTAGATTTATATAATTCTGTCTATTAATCTATAATTTTTTCACTAAATAAAACCCGCAATTTGGTGTATGGACAAATCTAATTGCCACTTAGGAATTATATAATTAGTCAAATTATTGATAAGCTATTATTCCCAAAAATAGAGTATTTGCCAAAAAAAATAAGGAAAAAAATCTACCTTCTAAAACTTTAATCAACAAATAAGACTGAAAGATAAATTAAAATTAATCAGTTTAACTATAACTTTGACTTCAATTGGTCCTATTTTTTATCAATTCAGCTATTAATTTTGTAATCAAACATAACAAATTCACAATGAATTTTGGGAAAATTTAATTACATATGCATATTATATAAAAATCATTGTCACTTGTCAATATAGCAATAGATAAAAAAAAATCTATTTGCATGATATCACTGGAGAGAGAAATTTAGAAAAAACAATAATATTGAATCACATGTCCATGGGAATAAAGACTGAATATAGGCATCTTGCTTAGATTTCTTATATATAAAAAAAAATCCTTGTCATTCAAAACAGGTTTTGGTCTTCATTGGTAATAAATTACGGTAAGAAGCGTTTTATTCAATTACGAGGTCGCTAATTTATGATTATACAAGCATATAATTAATTTCACCCGCACTTGCATTGCAGTTTAATATATAATTAGTACATAAAATAATATTATATATATAAATAATAATAATAATAATTTTTATATTTAAACATTTAGAATAAAACTCTGCCTATACATGAGTTTCTTGTGTATAGCCGGTCCCAAGCCCGAATAAAGAAGGAAGGTTGCGGTAGGTGACAACCAGCGTAAAACTTTTGTCATATCTTATGATATGTATTCTAATAATAATATCGTTGGGGCATTCCCTACTTGCGATGCGCTACATCGGAACCCGGATGTAGTGAAGAATAAGCAAGGGTGTAGGGCGTTCCCCGAATGCGACGCTCTATGTCGGCGCCCGGATGTGGTGCATAATAAACAAAGGTTCTCACATCATGAACGACTGTGGGTAAAGAAGTTAGTCCAAAATACGAATAATAAGAGTAGTACGAGAGATACAGGTTTAGATAAAGGTAAAAGATTTTATAGAAAGAAGCATAAGATAGAACAATTAGAGAGTAAGATCAGAATAGGAACTTGGAATATTGGATCTCTTACAGGTAAACTGAGAGAACTTGTTGATACTATAGAGAGAAGGAAAATTAGTGTTGCTTGTATCCAAGAGACTAAATGGGTTGGAGGGAAAAATAAAGACGTTGAGAATACTGGGTATAAAGTGTGGTATACAGGTACAGATAGAAGTAAAAACAGAGTAGGTATAATTTTGAATTGGAACCTAAAGGAGACGGTTATATCGGTGAAAAGAGTAAGCGATATGATTATTTCAATTAAACTTGTGATCCAGAATAAGACCATCAACATAGTTAGTGCATATGCCTCTCAAGTTGGATTGGATAGGGAGAGCAAGTAAAATTTTTAGGATGACATGAATGAATTTATGCGAGGGATTCCAAATGATGAAAACATTTTTATAGGAAGAGACTTAAATGAACATGTAGAAAAAGACAGAGTAGGTTTTGAGGAGGTACATGGAGGGTATGGTTTTGGAATTAGAAATGAAGAAGGTAAGAGTATCCTTGATTTTGCTTTAGCCTATGATTTGATTCTGGCAGATACATATTTTATAAAAAGGGAATCACATCTAGTAATCTTTAAAAGTGGGTAAAATAGAAGTCAAATTGACTTCATACTCACAAGAAAAGCCAATCGAACTTGATGCAAGAATTGTAAGGTTATTCCAGGTGAGGCTTTGACCACTCAACATAGGTTAGTAATTTTGGATATCAAGTTTAAGAGGTTGACTAGTAGGCCAAGGAGGAACAATAGTCCTAAGATTAGGTGGTGGACTTTAAAAGGTGAAAAACAATTGTTGTTCAAGGATGAGTTGGTCAAAGCTGGAGTGTGGGAGGAAAATGTGAGTATGTCATTAAATGATATATGGATATTCATGTCTACAACTATTAGAAGAGTAGCTAGAAAGATTCTTGGAGAATCTAAAGGCTGTGAACATCCCTCGAAGGAGTCTCGGTGGTGGAATAAGGAAGTGTAAAAAGCGGTAAGAAGTAAAAGGGAATGGTATAAGAGTTTGCCCAAGTGTAATAACAATGATGCTTTTGAGCAGTACAAACAAGCAAAAAAAGATGTTAAAAAGGCAGTTAGTCAAGCAAGAGCACAATCTTTAGAGAGTTTGTATGAGAAACTTGGAACAAATGAAGGAGAAAAAGCTATCTATAAATTGGCTAAGATAAGAGAAAAAAAATGTCGTGATTTAAACTAAGTTAAGTGCATTAAAAATAAAGAGAATAAGGTTCTGGTTCAAGAAGAGGATATTAAGGAACGATGGAGAAGCTATTTTGAGGAACTTCTTAATGGTAATCATAGTGATAACATTGAGGGTTTAGATGTTAGGCCGGAGAAAAATGTGAAATACACTAGACGGATTAGATTTTCGGAAGTTAAAGAAGCTTTGAAGAGGATGAAAGTTGGTAAAGCCTATGGACTAGATGAGATATCTATTGAGGTTTGAAAATGTTTGGGAGATACAGGAGTTACATGGTTGACATCTTTGTTCAATAAGATCTTAAGTTCAAAGAAAATGCCTAATGAATGGAAACAAAGTAATTTAATACCTATTTTTAAGAATAAATGAGATATTCAGAATTGCTCAAATTATAGAGGTATAAAGCTTATGACCCACACTATGAAATTGTGGGAAAGAGTTGTGGAATATCGTTTGCGGTTGGATACTTGTATCTCCTCAAATCAGTTTGGCTTTATGTCTGGTCGATCAACTATGGAAGCTATTTTTCTTATAAGAGATTTGATGAAAAAGTATAGAGAGATGAAGAATGACTTGCATATGGTTTTTATTGACTTGGAAAAGGCGTATGATAGAGTCCCTAGAGAAGTTTTATGGTAGGTCCTAGAGCGTAGGGGAATATCTATACGATATATCCAAGTCTTGAAGGATATGTATGAGGGAGATACCACCAGTGTCCGCACCATGGGAGGGGATACTAAGGATTTTTTCGTTTCTATTGGATTACACCAAGGTTCAGCTTTAAGCCCTTATCTTTTCGTCTTGGTCATGGATGAGCTAACAAGACATATACAGGATGACATCCCTTAATGTGTGATGTTTGCAGATGATATTGTTTTAATAGATGAGACTCAAGCAGGGGTAAATCAAAAGTTGGAGTTATGGAGAAGCACTTTAGAATCTAAGGGTTTTAAGCTAAGTAGGACTAAGACTGAGTATATGCATTGTAGATTTAATAGCGAGAATAGAGAAAGAGGCAAAATTATTTTAGACGGAGTAGCAGTGTCTCATAGTACTTATTTTAGATACCTTGGCTCAATTCTTCAAGAAGATGGGGGTTGTAAAGAAGATGTAGATCATAGGATTAAAGCTAGTTGGATGAAGTGAAGGAGTGCTACAGAAATTCTATGTGATCGAAAGATGCCAATTAAATTTAAAAAAAAATTTTACCAGACTGTAATACGACTTGCTATGATGTATGATAGTGAGTGTTTGGCAGTAAAAGGACAACATATGAGTAAAATGCATGTTGCGGAAATGAGAATGATAAGATGGATGTGTGATCATACTAGGATGGGTAGAATCCGCAATGAGTGCATTAGAGAAAAAGTGGGGGTAGCACCTATTGAGGATAAGATAAGAGAGCATAGATTGAGGTGGCTTGGCCATGTGAAACAAAGACCTAGCGTTGCACCAGTTAGAAAAACCAAACAAGTTAGAGTAGATATAACTAAGAGAGACAGAGGTAGGCCTAAACTGACTTGGTCAAAGATGGTCCAAAATGATCTTATGATGTTACATCTATAAGAAGAGATAACCTTAAATCGTATTGAGTAAAAAAAAAATCTATATAGCCGACCCCAATTGACTTGGGATTAAGGCTTTAATGTTATTGTTGAAACATTTAGAATAAGTTACGCTTAATATATTAAGATATTTTTAAAATTAATTTGAGATAACTTCCGATTGAAACTTCAAATCTAATTTATATTTTATGGGTAATTTTTTTTTTTGAGGAAATTCTGGATAAAATTTATAATATGAAATATTCATTAATAACTTTAAATCTAATTTTGATGATAAAAAAAATCAGTAGTTTTTATTTATTCGAAAGCCAATCATTACTAAAAAAATGGGAAGACTATCACCACTATAAAAATCATATGTAAGCTAAAACTTAAAAAAAGAAAAAAGAAAACAATAATTAATAACTTTAAAATAGAGTATCAAAGTAAAGAATATTAAAAAAAATATTTAAATAATTAGTCTATTTATTTTAATTAATAAAAATAAAAAACGAATAAAAGGGATAAAGCGTAAGAAAGAAAAAAGAAACAACTAAAAAAAAGTTAAACAAAAAGAAGGGGATAAAACTGGTGATTCAATAACCATGACTTCATCTTTAATACCCATCGACAGCAAGCTATAAAAATGAGAAGGAAAAGCTAAAACCATTAATAATAATAATAATAATAATAATAATAATAATAATAATAATAATAATAATAATAAAGTTAAAATCTGGAAGTGGGGTGGAATGAGAAAAATTAAAAATGCTCTGGCTATTTGGGAATTGCACTGTTAATATTTGAGACTCTTTTAGTATATATATATATATATATAATGTAATAAGCAAATAAATACGGCCATAGTTTGTTGTGATTTATAATATTTTATATAAAAAATAATTTATATGTTAATAGACTTACTATATAAAATATAGTGTTATACATATCAATACGTATAGCATTAAAATTTTTCATTATTTGCATATTATAATAATATATATAATAGCATATGTCTAACCTATACACTTGTTTCTTAAATTGATTCAGCAATTGGATGATATAAAAATATTAGTAATTTTAACTTTATTGTTTTAATTAAAAAGAAAGAAATTAGAAAATTAAATTAAATTAGTAATTTAAATAAATAATAATTTATTATTTGTTAAATTTTTTTGAAGATAAAGCAGAAAATTATAGATTACATGAAAATAATATGAGGGAAGGAAAATTATAAATTTTTTTCAAAATTTATTATTGGTTAATTTTCTTTCAAATAAAAGTTTTCGTTTTATAATGTTAATTTCTAAATTTGAATTAAAATTATCAATACTCATTCAATTTGAAAGTTTGATTCATTAAATTATCCATATTTAATTATCAATAATTTATCACTTTACAATATTATAAAATCCAATTAAGTTGTATCAAAATTTTAAAATTAAAATTTATGATGCATTATAACAAAATTAAAAATTAATTTCATTTTTACCTTTAAATTAATATAAAATTATTAATTCAAATATAATGATTAAACATATAACCAATAACAAAAAACAGTAGCCTTGAATTAAAAAATAATAAAAAAATAGAAACAAAATCAACTAAGTGGAAAAAAGAGAGGCATAGGAAGACGATAAAATTGAAATTTTAAAAAGGCTTATTGAGTTTGTATGGAAACTTACTATTCGTCAATGGGTGTTGTTTTAGTATATACAAGCCGAATAATCAAGCTCGCGCTATGCTATGGTTTACAATATTATATATTATTTTAAATGAAGAAATAATTCATATATTAATATGATTAGTACATAAAAAATAATAGTATATAATATTAAAAATTTTCATGTTGCATATTATAAAAATATTTATAGTAAAATATGTCTCATGTATTGAAAGGAAATTAATTATTAAATTTTACTTAATTTTAGAAAAATAAAAATATTTTTTAAAATTATTTCAATAATTTATAAAATAAATCCATTGTTTAATTGTAATTATTATTTTTACGAAATACATTATTTATTCGAGATTATTTTATATAAAATTATATTAAAAAATTAAATATGTTAATTTTTATGTGAAATTAACTTAAATAACATGATTAGTTGTAATTATATTGGAAAAACTTTTAAAATATTAGTTTTTTTAATAGTATATATTATTGAAATTAAAAATTTATTGATATTTAGATAAATTTTTAGAACAAAATAATGATGTAATATTTAAGATCTTAGTAAGTTCGGGAATTAAAATAAAAATAAAAAGTAAAATGTTTTTAATTTTTAAATAATAATGTGTTTAAAATTTTTTTTATATATATAATGGAAAATATTCATTAATTGTTTTCTTTAAGTCTTAAAACTAAAGTTAAATGTAAAAAATAATTTTAAATTTTTTTATATTAAAATAAATGTTTATATAATCTTTCATTTAAGTGAAAAAATGAAAATGTTTATAGTGAAAAATGAAAAATGAAAATATTAATAATCTTTCAGTTTTAAGTTACTAAAAGATATATGCATAATTTTAATTTACTAAAATTTTAATTTTTATATAAATAAGATGATTTAAATAAATGGGTAGAATTCAATAATAAAAAATTAGATAGAGAAAGAAGATGTCTATAATTCTAAATTGAGTAAAATTCAATTAAGATGCTCACATTGACATGCTATGACATTTAGTAATGGATATTGTAAATTTATTGAATAATTTTTTAAAGAGCACCAATATTTTTTACATTATAATTGCTTAACAATAGAAAGTACAAAAAGGAAAAAAAGTAAAAAAAAAAAAAAAAAAAAAAAACGTTGCAGCTTGTAGGCTTTGAAGGAAAAAAGAAAAAAAGCTTGTAAACTTTGAGGGAAAAAAGAAAAAAAACAGGGATAAAATTGGAAGTAAAAATGAAGCAAAAGCAAAGAAAGAAAGAAGGAAAAAAAAGAAGAAGCCAAATTCTGATAATAATAATAATAATAATAAAAGAAATAAAGAAAAGCGAGAAAGGGTAAAACTGAATATTTTGGAAAAGGACATGGTTATTTTGAAAATTCACTATTTATTGGTTGTAATAATTTTAGTATATGCAAGCCTGAAAAGCGCACAAACGGAGGTAAATTTTTTTATGACAATTTTTATTTTTATTATTTTATATTTATTTTTTAATATTTATTATAATTTAAAAGTATAATTTTATTATTGATATTTAAAAATTATATTATTTATATTTAAATATTTTTATATTTAATAATTAAATTGTTCAACTTTTAAAATATTAATTTAGTTGTAAAACTAAAAACTCATATATAATTTATTTGTTTTAGAAGATTATAAAATAAAAGCTATTTTATTGAATAACTAATATTAATAAAAGATACTGTGACATTTATCTGGTTTGTAACATGATGGAATAACTAAATTATATATGATTTTTTGATTATAATATTAAATTATTATTTTAAAAAGTTAAACAACTCAATTATTATTAAATGTTAAAAAGTTCAGACAGCAACAATATAATTATATCTAATTTAAATTAAAAATATATATCAATATAAAATTAAAGAGAATATATATATATATTTTACACTAAATAACGTGAGAGAATTAATTTAATATGAAATTATGAAAAATTAAATATAAGATAAAATAATTATTCTTCACAATTACAAAAAATAAATATTTTAATACAAAATTTTAATAGAAAATAAAAAAAAGCAAAATAAAATTAAATAGAATGGTAAAAAGTACATAAAAATAGAAATATATTAATAATTTATTATTCATATTATCTAATATAATATTAATTATTATTATTAATAAATAATAAAAAATTAATATATTATTCAACTATTTAATTTAAAATTATTAATCAAAATTTAATTTATTTATGTTTTATTTCTATTTCTATTTTTTATATATATAATTTTTTTATTTTATTTATATTTCTATATATTTATTATTTTTTATATTTTATTTATTATTTATTATATATAATAAAATCTTTTTTGTTCATTATATATAATAAAATTTAATGGCTATATTAGCCCACTTAAAAATTAAAATATATTATATAAATATATTAAATTTACTATTACATGAATTTTATACAAAAAGTACATTAATAAATAAAAAGGGCATAAAAAATAAATTTTTAATTTTTTAGTGAAAAATTATAAATTTATCTAAAAATAATATGAGAAAAAAATATAAAGTGATAAAAAATATATATATTAAAATTTAAACTTAGTTAGTATGATAAAAATATATTTAAATGGGTAAAAAATATATCAAAAATAAAATCAAATAATATAAAACTCTAAATCTAATTTTAATTAATAATATGATCAATTTAAATTAGTTTTAAGATAATTAAATTTATATTATTAATGCAAAAATTAAAGTAAAATAATAATAAAAATAAGAAATTTAAAAAGTCATCATTTTAAAAATTATGATTCATAATGTATACTAAAAATAAAAATAAAAAAGACTATTTAAATTATTTGATTATTTTATTTTAGTTACTAAAAATAAAGATAAAAAAGTGAAAAATGAGTAAAAAGGAGAAAAATATAAAAAATAAAGAAAATAAAAAATAAGTAGAAAAAAAGTTTAAAAAGGACCTTATTTTTGTCTTTTTTTGGACCATGCATAAGCTTATCAGAGTTATCAACTTATATGTGGTACTAAAAAAAGTAAAAAGGAAACAATAGCCAAAAGAAAATAGAAATTGAGGATAAAATTCGGATATTAAAAAATAAAGATGGTTTAAGAGAAATTCACTGTTCTTTTCGAGGGCACTTTTAATATATAATATAATATAATATAATTTTCATATATATTTTTTCATAAAAATAGTAAGCAATATTAATATGGGTTAATATTTAATAAAATTATTATAAAAACTAAAAATCAATTATTTAATATTCTATTAATTTAGCGTCTAATGTATATATTCTGATAGATATAGTAATTATTATTATACTATTAAATTATGGTTATAATTTATTAAATTGATTACTCAAATTATTGTTCAATATTCAATTGAGTGAAAATCAATTAAATTAAATAAAAATACAATTATCCTTGAAGAAACTAAAAATAATAAAAATAAAAACAAAACTTAAAAAAAAAAAAAGAAGAGAAGTAGAATAAAAATGTCACGACCCAACCCGGGGGCCATGACCGGCATGCAGCCAAACCGAAATCCGACTACATAAGCCTATTAAAACATTCATAACAGTTTAAGTGCAAAAAGTACAATACTTATATAATCCTCAATCCTAGTTCAAATGCAATCCATCAATATAATTAAATCACAATAAAATCATTCTGGAAATCTGATGCAGACAAGTTCTACTTATTACACAAAAAGGGATTCGGAATCAATCCGTCCAAAAGTTCAATATCCAGAAATCTCTAAGCAGAAGGACCAAAAACACAAACGAAAACCTGATCGACTTCGCCAATAAGAGAAAGAAGATAGATGAAGGCAATCACTGTAAACCTGCAAGACAATCTGTAAGGGTGTGAGCGCTTTATAGACGCCCAGTAAGTCTATGAGAGGCAGAGAAACATCTAACAGTTATATAAGCAGTACATATAATACAATCACAAATTAAGCAAACAAGATGGTGTGTCGGGGTCACCAATCAGTAAACAGTACAGTAATCATATCAGTCACATCCGCCCTTATAACTTCTCAGTATAGTACAGTAATCAGTAATTAGGCATGTAGCCTCAGTAAACAGTATAGGCATTAAGCCTCAGTAGCAGTATAGGCATTAAGCCTCAGTAACCTCCTTCCCCTTCATGACACACCATCACACAGCACAAGTAATATCACATTCAATATTATCACATAAATACAATCACATGCAAGTTTCTGTCTCCTAAAGCATGCGATGCTGGGTTCGAAAGAATAGTCTAGTGAATATATAGAAAGGATAATATATTATAAGAAGGGTTTATATATGTATATAAGTTGTTAGCTAGTAGCACAACACAAATAATCACAACACAAATAATCACATACACCCATAGAACTTACCTGGTCTAACAGTCAGCTAAGCAATCCGCCACCCTAAGTTTGAGGTGCTGCTGGACCACCGCCTAACCATTAACCATCAATTAACAACCACCCTTACAAATGTATGCAAGTGCAAATGGGAATGTATGACATGAATGCACACAATTCAATAATTTCCATAACAAGGTTAAACCTTTTTGTCAACCAAACATAACTTAACCATCATAATACCATACCTTTAAACTTATTTTCCAGAATATAAAACACCATTAAAAAGTCCTACAATTTAAATTCATCAAATACTTTACTTAAATAATCAATATACATAAGATACAATTTTACCGATAAACCTGAATAACGAGTGTCGACTTGTAAAATTCAAAACAATTAACCTATAAATGAAAATTTTATAATTTTCAACCAGAAGCTAATTTGATATCTGAAAAGCATCCTACCAAAATTTCATAATTTTTTGAGACTTAGAAGTCTCTCAACCAATTTTTATTCAAAACAGTATATGACTCACAAGGTATACTGACAGCAGTTGAAAGATCTAATTATTTCAAAAGTATAACAAACAGAAACATAACCCAACATATTTTTCTTGTAAACTAGACTTCCAGAACTACAACATATATGAAAATCAAATCAAAAACATTTTTATACATTTTAATATGAATTTCGAAAGTTACAGTTGATGCAATAGCATCAACAGCACAGTTTGTCAGACAACAGTAACAAACTTGAATTTTCCAGAAATATTAGATGCTCCAAAATCCCAACAATTATTTTTCTCATAAACTAGACTCAATTTCGAGCCACACATCCAAATTTCAGATTTTTATCATGTTCAAATATTTAATTAAAAATCGGGAAACATACAGCACCAAAAATCAAACTTCAGCAGAAAATTAATTCATCCAAAAACTCAAACAAAACAATTAATTCGAAAATCTTAACACCCAAATCAATTTAATCAAACCCTAACTCAATACCTTCATCAATTTTCGTAACCCAACACATTAGCCAAATCAATTAATTCAATACCAAAATCCCCCAAAACAATAAAAACTCAAAACCTAACCCATTTTGTAAAAATCAATTTAATTAAATAATAATTCGAATTTAGCCAATTTAATCAAGAAAAATATCAAACCAATATGATATTAATATGAACTAATTAAATGGAAGTCGAAATAATGCAAAAGGAATCAAGAAAAACCTTAAAAACACCAAAAACTCGAAATTTAAAGCTGCTGGAACAGAGGTCAAACGACATCGGCGAGCCAGCCCGCAGCACGCCGAACGACGGAACGTGAGACGCCGAACGACAACGCCTCCAGCCCGCAGCTCCTCGCCGAACGACACGGTCACACGCCAAACGACACTGGCACCCTGGCGCGCGCACTGACGAAACGACGGGCCACTGTTTTTGAAGAAAATTTTGATTTTTTTTTCTTTTTCTCTCTCCGGCGGCACAAATAATTAAACCCTCAATTGGGTGCCCTAACACCCCTATTTATACGATTTTTAATTGACAAATTACCAATATGCCCCTAAATTAATTTTTTTAATTTAAAAACACCCTAAAACTCTTTAAAAAATCAAAAAAACACCCAACTAACTTATAAAAATTTACAACTAACCCCAAATTTTATTTAATTTATTTTAATTAAAAATTAATAAATATCTGAAAAATTTCTGAAACACAACCCCTAACAAAATTATACTTAAAATAACCGTAACGACATCACGGTCACCAAAATGACATCAAAAACAGCAAAACAAACCCGAAAATTTTCCGACCGCCAAAATGACCACAATACCCCCCCGAAGCCAAAAATACAATATTATACTCAAAACGACCGTCTCATCGTCCCGAGTATCAAAAATACATTCAAAGGGCACAAAATGACTATTTTTCCCCTTAAGGTGTAAAATTACTATTTTGCCCCTAGACTTAAAATCAAACAAAAACCAAGGGTTTTACAATCTAACCCCCTTAAAGTAATTGCGTCCACGCAATTGAATCCAACACAATCATTATCAATCAAAAACTGTCATTACAATAGTTATACACGAATCCGGATGGTATCGTCTACTTAGTATGTGTCGTTATGGTTGATCAGGTCATAACTACAAGATACCAAGCACTAATGACCATTCCAGGTTTGATCCATTAGAGTTCATTAAATAAAAACCAATTTTCAGATAACCAAAACAAAATCAATGAATAGCGCTTAGCGCTCAACCCAGTCAATATCAGTGTCAATCAATCGAGTACAACATCATTACACATACACCTTTTCAATAAGATCCATTGCATACAATTGTCAATCATCAGTCACAAACAATATCATGCGATGTATGAGTATGATGTTATGCTGGTATGCAAATGCTCTAACACTAAAACTGAAGAATATTACAGTCTAACCCCCTAAAAACGATTTCGACCTCGAAATCTAAAACATACCTGAAGACTCAAACAGATAGGGATATTTAGCTTTTATAAGCTCTTCGGCTTCCCAGGTGCATTCTTCAACAGAATGATTGCGCCAAAGGACTTTCACAGAAGCTCCATCCTTAGAACGCAACCGCTTGACCTGACGGTCCAGAATAGCCATTGGCTGCTCCTCATAAGAACAATCATCACTAATCTCTACAGTGTCCGGAGCTAGCACATGATCAGGACTAGGTACATACTTTCTCAACATCGAGATATGAAATGTCGGATGCACAGAAGCCATCTGAGGTGGTAAATCAAGCCTATAAGCAACATCACCGATCCTCTCCAGAATTTCAAATGGACCAACATACCGTGGAGCTAATTTTCCCTTCTTACCAAACCTCATAACACCTTTGAAAGGTGAAACCTTCAGAAACACTCTATCTCCGATAGCAAATTCCAGATTTCTTCTTTTCAAATCAGCATAGCTCTTTTGTCTATTAAAAGCAGTCCGAATACGGTCTTGAATCACTGGTACAACCTTAGCACTGTATTGCAAAAGTTCAGGACCCTCAATTCGACGCTCACCAACCTCCTCCCAATATAATGAAGTCCTACACCTTCTGCCATACAGAGCCTCAAAAGGAGCCATACCAATACTAGCCTGATAACTGTTATTGTAGGCAAACTCTACCAAAGGAAGATGATCTGCCCAACTACCACCAAAATCAAGAACACACAATCGCAGCATATCTTCCAAAGTCTGAATAGTTCTCTCCGACAAACCATCTGTCTGAGGATGAAAAGCAGTGTTGAAATGAAGATTAGTTCCCAAACCTTCCTGAAGCTTCTGTCAAAATCTAGAAGTAAATTGTGGTCCTCTATCAGAAACTATAGAAACTGGAACCCCATGAAGACTCACAATCCTATTGAGGTACAGTTTGGCATACTGCGACACTGTGTACTTAGTATTTACTGGAAGAAAATGAGTGGACTTAGTCAATCTGTCAACAATAACCCATATCGAATCATGCCCACCAGGAGCTTTAGGCAAACCGACAACAAAATCCATATTGATTCTCTCCCATTTCAACTCAGGCAGTGGTAACTCCTTAAGCAATCCCGCAGGCTTATGATGCTCATACTTAACTTGCTGACAAGATAAGCATTGAGAAACAAACTGTGCAACATCATTCTTCATCCCCTTCCACCAGTACAACTGCTTTAAATCCCGATACATCTTGGTGGAACCTGGGTGAA
Source organism: Garcia nutans (assembly GCA_947685225.1). Taxonomy (NCBI): domain Eukaryota; kingdom Viridiplantae; phylum Streptophyta; class Magnoliopsida; order Malpighiales; family Euphorbiaceae; genus Garcia; species Garcia nutans. The sequence goes on from CANTUV010000044.1 coordinate 29,560,596, forward strand.
CTGTGTACCTAGAGAAATGTGCATCCTTAAGGATATCAGTCTTCAAATCATCTACCTTAGGAACACACACCCTAGTACCAAACTTCAAAACACCTTTATCATCTATAACAAACTCCTTGTTCTCACCGGCTAAGACTTTCTGTCGTAAAATTTCCAAATCCGCATCCTTACTTTGCTCAGAAATAATCCTGTCGAGAAAATTTGGCTTCACAGCCAAACTAGCAAGAAACACCCCTCTACCATTCACAACTCCTTTGTCAGACGTATTAAATGTCCAACCCTCATCAAGCAATTGGTGAATCTCCGAAATCAAGGACCTCCTCGTCAAACAAATATGTGACAAACTCCCCATAGACTTGCGACTCAAAGCGTCTGCCACAACATTTGCTTTCCCAGGATGGTACTGAATATTATAATCATAATCTTCAAGAAACTCTATCCACCTCCTCTGCCTCAAGTTCAGATCCCTCTGCGAGTAAACATATTTGAGATTCTTATGGTTAGTAAAAATCTCACATGTAACACCATACAGATAATGCCTCCAGATCTTTAGTGCAAACACAACAGCAGCCATCTCCAGATCGTGTGTAGGATAATTAACTTCATGCTTTTTCAACTGTCTTGAAGCATAAGCAACCACCCTACCATGTTGCATCAACACACATCCCAAACCAATACCAGATGCATCACAGTAAACAGCATAGCCTTCGTTGCCCTCCGGCAAAACAAGTATAGGTGCAGATGTCAACCTTTCTTTCAGACAGTTAAAACTCTCCTCACAAGCATCATCCCAAACAAACTTAATACCCTTGCGAGTGAGTTTAGTCAAAGGTGCTGCAAGTCGAGAAAAATCTCTAACAAATCTTCTATAATAACCAGCCAAACCCAAGAAACTTCGTATCTCTGTAACTGTCTTTGGTCTTGGCCAATCCATGACTGCCTCAATCTTCTTTGGATCAACCTGAACACCCTCAGAAGATATAACATGACCCAAGAACACAACTTTATCCAACCAGAATTCACATTTCGATAACTTGGCATAAAGTTTATGTTCCCTCAGAGTTTGCAAAACCAGCTTCAAATGTTCCTCATGCTCAGTCTTGGAGTACACCAAAATATCATCAATGAACACCACAACAAACCGATCAAGATATGGACTAAACACCCTATTCATTAAGTCCATAAAAGCAGCAGGGGCGTTGGTAAGTCCAAAAGACATTACCAGAAACTCATAATGACCATACCTTGAGTGAAAAGCAGTTTTAGGTATGTCACTCTCTCGTACCCTTAATTGATGATAACCAGACCGAAGATCAACCTTTGAGAAAAACTTCGCCCTTTGCAACTGATCAAACAAATCATCAATCCTCAGTAATGGATATCTGTTCTTGACCGTCACCTTGTTTAGCTGCCGATAATCAATACACAACCTCATGGAACCATCTTTCTTTCTCACGAAAAGAACCGGAGCTCCCCAAGGTGAAGTACTCGGTCGGATGTACCCCTTATGTAACAAATCATTCAGCTGCTCCCTCAACTCTTTAAGCTCTGCCGGTGCCATTCTATAAGGTGGCATAGAGATAGGATTTGTGCCGGGTACAAGATTAATAGAAAACTCAATCTCCCTTTCAGGAGGTAACCCAGGCAAATCCTCAGGAAAAACATCGACAAAATCTTGCACTATAGGGACGTCTTCTGGTTTAACTTCTTCTTTTTGCACATCCCGAATAGATACAAGATAAGCATCACAACCTTTACGCAACAACCTTCTAGCTCCCAAAGCAGAAATCATCTGACAAGGACTAATGGTCTTGGAACCATGGAATGTCACCGACTTACCTTCTTCATAATCAAATCGGACTATCTTAGCCCTACAGTCAACATTAGCTCCATGACAAGCTAACCAATCCATTCCCAATATCACATCAAATTCCAACACAGATAGGACAATCAAATTTGCAGCTAAATCTGCATCCTCAACTCTGACCATACAGTTACTATAAACATCCACCATCTCTATCTCATCATCTAGTGGTGTATGAACAAACAAAGGCTCAGCTAAAAGTTCATGTGATCTAGATAATCTAGATGCAAAGCTAGGTGATATGAATGAATGAGTAGCTCCAGGGTCAATAAGAACATGTGCATCAATTGAACATATAGAGAGTGTACCTTGCACCACATTATTATCAGCCCGAGCTTGCTGAGCATTAAGATTAAATACCCGAGCATAGTTCTGGTTCTGATTCTGGCCTTGGTTCTGATTCTGAGCATTGATCTGACCTGCTGGCAAAGCGGGTACAACATTCTGCTGCTGATTATTCTGGTGATAACCCTGATTCTGCTGACCTTGGTAGCCTCGATAACCTCCATTCTGTCGTCTACCATTCTGATTACCCCGGCCTCCATTATAACCTCGACCACCATTACCTCTGCCATTACCATTGCCATTACCATTACCGTTGCCACGGTTGTTGTTACCCTGATTCCCTGCTGGTCTCACATAATTCTGTTGCCCTCCTTGATTCTGACCACGCTGAGAATTAGGACAATCCTTCACCTGGTGATCCATCTGTCCACAACCTAAACATGCTCCCATCTGTCTCCAGCAATTTCCTAGATGACGGTTACCACAAAACCTACAAACAGGATGCCCCTGATTCTGATTCTGCAATCGGTAAGTCTGTTGCTGACCACCTCTATTATTACCTCTCTGATCTCTGTTCTGTCCTTGGTAGCCATGCAAATCATTAGGTCTACTCCTCTTCCTACTGACATCAGTATTATCCTCAGTCCTGTCAGTCTTACCTCTGTTTTCCAAACCCAGAGCTGTGTTCCTAGCCAAATGCAACTCAGTGTAGTTATGGCTAGCAACAAAACCATAATACTTATTGTTCAGTCCCTCCACAAATCTGCGAGTCATCCGAGCCTCATCCCGAATCAAGTGTGTAGCATACTGTCGCAGATCCTAAAACTTCTCATAGTACTCAGCTATGGATCTATCCCCTTGCTTCAACCTCTCAAACTCTTGGCCTTTTTGCCACATAACATTCTCAGGTATGAAATTCTGCATGAACAAGTCCCTAAACTCATCCCAGAAATGAACCCTATCTCTGATCTCATCATCGAACCACACCTGAGCTGACCTCTTTAACTGATGGCCTGCTAACTCTATAGATCTATCATCAGTACAGTTGAGAGCTAAACAAATCCGACGTACCTCATTGATGAAGTATACCGGATCCTCAGTAGCAGAGTTGGAGAATGTAGGTGGGTTCACTCTGATAAACTCATTTAACCTCACATACTGGGGTTCAACAGTAGGTGGCTGATCATTGGCTTGCCCAGCATTCTGATTCATATTCTGCACCAACTGAGCAATTCCATTAGCAAGAGTCTCCATAGATCTACCCATGGTCATCATAGTAGTCATAAATTGCTCCTGACCCACTGCAGCAGCCGGTGCAGCCTCAGGTACAGGATTATTCCCAAGAGTAGGTGGCTGAGGATCAGGCACAACTCCTGCAGTATTAACATTCCCTGCTGCAGCACTAGGAGGTCTCCCACGTCTACGTGGAGGTAGATTAGCACCACCAGCAGTTCAAGAAGTTCCAGCACCAGAGGAACCTCCCCCTATCCAAATTCCAGTACTTCTTTGAGACATAACTCCTGATATTAGTATAAACATATCGGTTAACGCGAAAACAAAAGAAACACAGAAAGAATTTTTCCTAATGATTTCCGGATACAACTAGACAAATTTTAAGTGTGACTGAATCTAACCTTGCTCTGATACCACTTTTGTCACGACCCAACCCGGGGGCCATTACCGGCATGCAGCCAAACCGAAGTCCGACTACATAAGCCTGTTAAAACATTCATAACAGTCTAAGTGCAAAATAGTACAATACTTATATAATCCTCAATCCTAGTTCAAATGCAATCCATCAATATAATTAAATCACAATAAAATCATTCTGGAAATCTGATGCAGACAAGTTCTACTTATTACACAAAAAGGGATTCGGAATCAATCCACCCAAAAGTTCAATATCCGAAAATCTCTAAGCAGAAGGACCAAAAACACAAACGAAAACCTGATCGACTTCGCCAATAAGAGAAAGAAGATAGATGAAGGCAATCACTGTAAACCTGCAAGACAATCTGTAAGGGTGTGAGCGCTTTATAGACGCCCAGTAAATCTATGAGAGGCAGAGAAACATCTAACAGTTATATAAGCAGTACATATAATACAATCACAAATTAAGCAAACAAGATGGTGTGTCGGGGTCACCAATCAGTAAACAGTACAGTAATCATATCAGTCACATCCGCCCTTATAACTTCTCAGTACAGTAAAGTAATCAGTAATTAGGCATGTAGCCTCAGTAAACAGTATAGGCATTAAGCCTCAGTAGCAGTATAGGCATTAAGCCTTAGTAACCTCCTTCCCCTTCATGACACACCATCACACAGCACAAGTAATATCACATTCAATATTATCACATAAATACAATCACATGCAAGTTTCTCTGTCTCCTAAAGCATGCGAGGCTGGGTTCGAAAGAATAGTCTAGTGAATATATAGAAAGGATAATATATTATAAGAAGGGTTTATATATGTATATAAGTTGTTAGCAAGTAGCACAACACAAATAATCACATACACCCATAGAACTTACCTGGTCTAACAGTCAGCTAAGCAATCCGCCACCCTAAGTCTGAGGTGCTGCTGGACCACCGCCTAACCATTAACTATCAATTAACAACCACCCTTACAAATATATGCAAGTGCAAATGGGAATGCATGACATGAATGCACACAATTCAATAATTTTCATAACAAGGTTAAACCTTTTTGTCAACCAAACATAACTTAACCATCATAATACCACACCTTTAAACTTATTTTCCAGAATATAAAACACCATTAAAAAGTCCTACAATTTAAATTCATCAAATACTTTACTTAAATAATCAATATACACAAGATACAATTTTACCGATAAACCTGAATAACGAGTGTCGACTTGTAAAATTCAAAACAATTAACCTGTAAATGAAAAATTTATAATTTTCAACCAGAAGCTAATTTGATATCTGAAAAGCATCCTACCAAAATTTCATAATTTTTCGAGACTTAGAAGTCTCTCAACCAATTTTTATTCAAAACAGTATACGACTCACAAGGTATACTGACAGCAGTTGAAAGATCTAATTATTTCAAAAGTATAACAAACAGAAACATAACCCAACATATTTTTCTTGTAAACTAGACTTCCAGAACTACAACATATATGAAAATCAAATCAAAAACATTTTTATAAATTTTAATATGAATTTCGAAAGTTACAGTTGATGCAATAGCATCAACAGCACAGTTTGTCAGACAACAGTAGCAAACTTGAATTTTTCAGAAATATTAGATGCTCCAAAATCCCAACAATTATTTTTCTCATAAACTAGACTCAATTTCGAGCCACACATCCAAATTTCATATTTTTATCATGTTCAAATATTTAATTAAAAATCGGGAAACATACAGCACCAAAAATCAAACTTCAGCAGAAAATTAATTCATCCAAAAACTCAAACAAAACAATTAATTCGAAAATCTTAACACCCAAATCAATTTAATCAAACCCTAACTCAATACCTTCATCAATTTTCGTAACCCAACACATTAGCCAAATCAATTAATTCAATACCAAAATCCCCCAAAACAATAAAAACTCAAAACCTAACCCATTTTGTAAAAATCAATTTAATTAAATAATAATTCGAATTTAGCCAATTTAATCAAGAAAAATATCAAACCAATATGATATTAATATGAACTAATTAAATGGAAGTCGAAATAATGCAAAAGGAATCAAGAAAAACCTTAAAAACACCAAAAACTCGAAATTTAAAGCTGCTGGAACAGAGGTCAAACGACATCGGCGAGCCAGCCCGCAGCACGCCGAACGACGGAACGTGAGACGCCGAACGACAACGCCTCCAGCCCGCAGCTCCTCGCCGAACGACACGGTCACACGCCAAACGACACCGGCACCTTGGCACGCGCACTGACGAAACGACGGGCCACTGTTTTTGAAGAAAATTTTGATTTTTTTTTCTTTTTTCTCTCTCCGGCGGCACAAATAATTAAACCCTCAATTGGGTGCCCTAACACCCCTATTTATACGATTTTTAATTGACAAATTACCAATATGCCCCTAAATTAATTTTTTTAATTTAAAAACACCCTAAAACTCTTTAAAAAATAAAAAAAACACCTAACTAACTTATAAAAATTTACAACTAACCCCAAATTTTATTTAATTTATTTAATTTATTTTAATTAAAAATTAATAAATATCCGAAAAATTTCCGAAATACAACCCCTAACAAAATTATACTTAAAATAACCGTAACGACATCACGGTCACCAAAATGACATCAAAAATAGCAAAACGAAACCCGAAAATTTTCCGACCGCCAAAATGACCAAAATACCCCCCGAAGCCAAAAATACAATATTATACTCAAAACGACCGTCTCGTCGTCCCGAGTATCAAAAATACATTCAAAGGGCACAAAATGACTATTTTACCCCTAAAGTGCAAAATTACCATTTTGCTCCTAGACTTAAAATCAAACAAAAACCAAGGGTTTTACAAAAAAAAAAGAAACAAAATAAAAAAAAAAGAAACAAGAGTAAAATTGAAAATTAAAAAAATGCTTGGTTTTTTTTTGGGAATTTCACTATTCATCTTAGTAACTATTTTAGTATATATAATAATATAATATAATTTATAATTTTTTAAATATATGAAAAATTAAATTGATAATTTCCATTCGTCCCAGCAGTATTGATTGAGTGTTAATTCAATTGCTTCCCTCAATACGGCTCAAATCCCTCCTTTTAATTATTGCTCCCTTGCATAAAAAAAATTTCAAATTATTATTTGTGCTAAATTTATTTAGAAATAGTTCACTGTATACTCATCTTTTTTTTTAATCAGACACTGAATATACTCATCTTATGCAATTGAATTATTATATGCACTAAGCACCGGTAAGAATTACTCCACAAATGTGTATAATTTATTTAAATTTATGAAAAATAGATCCATACTTATAAGAGTGAGATTTATAGAAGATATACTCGATTAAGTCAATAATTTTCCCAACTAAAACAAGGGTTAATTATACTGATATTCCTTGATTTTTTTATCTTTGTATCATTAAAATTTAAAAATTTTATTATATAAAAAATAAAAATCTTTAAATTTTTTATTTTATATTTAGAAAATAAAGTTTATTCTATAAAAAAAGAAAATAAAGTTTATGGTGCATTATGGATGAAAATAATTTTTTTTAAAATTTTTAACATGTGTCGACGTGTTGCTTTCACATCACATGTGGATTATAAAACAAAATCTCATGAGAGAAAATAAAAAAATTGAGAGATTTTATATTTAGAAAATAAAGTTTATGGTGTATTATTGATTATCGTGCTAATGAGATATGATGAGTTTGCTGGGTGTATTATTAATATCAGTATTAGTGGGCTATAATGGGCCTGCTGGTTTCTTTCTTCTTGGTATACAGTGGGCATTTTTGTGTTTTGCTTTTTTTGGCATTGATGTTGATCTTTTTGTTTTAGTTTGTTAGGCTGGTTTGGATGATTCATAATGCACAGTATTAGTTTGTGGTAATAAAATTCTTGATGAATTAAAAAAAATATAATTTAGAGATTTTAATAGAAAAATACAAGATCAAGAATAATAACTCTAATTAAGAGAAAATTACAGTATATACTATTTTTTAATAAGTGACTTATAAGATGAAAGAAAATAAATTTTTTAAGAGTCTATATGCTAAATGGCCGAATATAAATTGCAACCTCTCAGTTGCATGATGCTGCATGATTAATTTAAAAAAAGAAAAAGAAAAAGAAAATAGTTTAGAAAGAGTGTCATCACTTACCGTAATTAGACCCTTGATAATTTCATCCGTATAATGATCTGGTTCTGATGCTTGCAAAGAAAGAAGATGGCTGATCATGGTGTTTTTATCATGATTAACTCTATGTTCATCAATAAGTTGAATTATGATATGTGATTAAAAATATCAGTATTAATAGACCTGAGCAGAGCTGAGTCTAGAGACGAAATTGACCTAAGCATAATTAGGTCACGAGATTATTCGTATGTGTACTGGATTCGATAGTTGAGATTAAAAAATAAAGAAGTGTAGATATATATATATATATATATATACACCATGTATAAATAAGAAGTAAGAATGTATATGTATAATGTTTATTATTTATAGATATATACCACTAAGCTTTAAAGCTTAGCGCGGTTGTGTAAATACTATGTTAATGATAATAATAATAATAATAATAATAATAATAATAATAATATTATTATTATTATTATTATTATTATTATTTTCTTTTTAACATTATTTGATTAATCACCATTATAAAATCATTATTTAATTATCATTATTTAAATTATTAGTTTAAGTTTATTATTAAATGATAACTAGAATGACGACATCACTTTACTTCAGAGATATTTATATATTATTTTTTTATAAAATAATTTTAATCATATAATTATAGAGAATGAACATTTAAAATATATTACAATATTTAAAAATAAAATTAGAGAGCACATAAAATATGCTAGAAACAAAAATCATATTTGAAAAATTATAAAATAATTATACCATTTATTTATTTATACTCAATTTATAATATCTTATAATAATTATACCAATATTTTACTTATTTGCATTCAATTGATGATATCCTATTTTTAATTTCTAATTTACCCTTTCTCCTCTTTTAAAAAAATATAAATCACTTTTTGTATTATTTATAAAAAAAAACTAATATATATATATATGTATATATCTCTAAAGCAACATGAATGCTTTATTTTAATATAAATTAAAATTTATAATTGATACTAATAGTTTATATTAAATGAAAAGATTTTTATTTTTTAATATATATAGTACAATTGTTGTCCATCTATAATGATTTTTTTTCTCTTTTAAATATTAGAATAGATAGATAGTTATGTTCAATTATCATATTTCACTTAAATTTTTTAATTTTTTATTATTATTTACCGTTAAATTTTTTTTATAAAGAAATTCATTAATTTTCCTTATGTATTTGAATCAATATTTCTCAATTCAAACACATTAGAATAGAATTTTGATGAATTGCACAATTAATTGCATAATTTTTTACTTGTGAACAAAAAAAAAAAAAGATAAAACATGTACATATGAAAATTAATTAGTCAATACAAAAGACAAATAAATGTGTATATTGTTTGTATAATGAGTAAACACTAAGCAATAATATTTATTTATTTATTTTTCAATTTGGAGTATTCATTTTTTTAATATATAAATATATATTGAGGGGTAAAAAGAGAAAAAAAAAAAAGAAGCAAAATCACTGTAGATGAATAATAATTTTACTTTTATTTTAAATTATAGAATAGAAAATAATAATAATCCAAAGTAAATTTATAATAATAATAATAATAATCCAAAGTAAATTTATAATAATAATAATAATAATAATAATAATAATAATAATAATAATAATAACTTGTTTGTCATATTCACAACAATATAAATATTTTATAAAATATCTAGTTTTACAAATCCACAAACACAACATATTTACCACTTAATTTAATCAAATTATAATTATTCAGCTCAATTTAATTAATAATTAATAATCCTTACAATGATAATAATGATTTTAAATTTACTCAGTAACAACTAATTACTAATTTATCTATTTCCTCACAAATTTATCAATTCCATATAATATAGTTAATCTATTTATTTTAAATTTTTATTCTAATCACAACTAATTTAATTAGTTCTATAATTAGATAAACAATAGCTATATTTAAATTTAAAATTAGTGATTAATTTATTTGAATAAATAATTCTAAATAACCAACTAGTAAATAAAAATTTTACCCAATTCAGTAATTAATATCTTAATTTTAATTATTTAATATAAGTTTGATAATTAATTGTTTATTTCTTTATTCATATTCATTTTCTTTTAAACATAATTCATTAAACATTCAAATAAATTTAAATTTTCCTAAACTTATACAACTTCATAAATTTAACTAATTATATAATTAATTTATTTATTAATCACATATAAATATTATTTTAAATTAATTAGTTATTGTTTTTTTTAATTTTAATTGTAATATATGTAATATTATTTTAAATTAATTAGTTATTATTTTTATTTTAAATTTATTAGTTATTATTTTTATTTTAAATTTTAATTGTAATATATGTATTTTGTAAATACTCATCTAAAAATTACAAATGAACATGTCAAATCAAAACTCACAATGAGAGTGTCTCAAAAATACTAGAATTGCCAAAAAATGAGATTGGAAAGTAGCATGAAAATTAATGGGAAAGTCTCACCGGCGTCAACTTCATACCATGCATGACTCGCCTTTTGATAGCCAATCGTGGTAATTCTGGAGGCGTTCAACTTGTCTCAGAGCGACAGTCATGGTGGTATGGCACGTGTCTTGGTCGATGGTTGAAAGGCGGCGAACTGACCTAAAATTCACATTGCCTCTTTTCTTCTCTCTTCCCTCTCTCTCTCTCTCTCTCTCTCTCTCTCTCTTAATTAAATGATTTCTCTCATATTCTTTTTCTTTCTTTCTCTGTATCCTAATAAACCAAATACAAATAATAATTTTACTAACAAATAATTCTAACTTTATTTATTTAATATTATCCACTATACTTAATTATTCTAACTTTAATTATAATATTCGTGATCTTAGAGAAATTAAACAAGTATTTAGAGGTATATGTATTATATATACCTAATGTATACCTAGTATATACATTATATATATATAGTATACGTTGGATATATGAATATATTATATTATATATATAATATATATATATATAGTATACTTAATGTGTACATAGGGTACGCATAATATATATAAATATTAAATATACTATATATATACATAATATAAATATATTATATATTACATATACATAAATGTAACACCCTTATACTATATATATAATACATACACCCGATTCATGTAATATATACATATACAGTATGAGAATGTTACAGTTTCCAATCTTATCAAATTTTTATAAGTTCAAGAAAATATTTTGCAACTTAAATATACTTTAATAAATAAATAATATTCATTAATAATTTAAAGACTAAAAATATATAATTTAATGAAAAATCTCTAAAAAAAATTCGCTAGAGTTTTGTCTGTAATTTGGATAAATCTCAAAACAACAAGTACACAACCTGTATAAAAATTTTACGCTTTCAAAATATTAATAATTTCATTCATTCACCAAACTCGCTACTTTATTACTATATAATTAAAATCTCAACACTTTAAACTTTATCTATTAAAATCAAATATTGACGTAGATATATACACACTGTCATATTAAATCTTTATAAACTAACAAAAGGGTTATAAGTTAATTTATATAAACCAAAATGCTTAAATCTTAAATATACATATATGCAAATGGTATCGTTGGTCTTGCGACAGTCTAGATCACCACACATCTACCATAGTCTGAGTTCCACTAATCATCACGTTCTTACCTACGCGATTTACACAACCGCGCTAAGCTTTACAGCTTAGTGGTGCATATCTATAAATAATAAACATTATACATATACATTCTTACTTCTTATTTATACATGGTGTATATATATATATATATATCTACACTTCTTTATTTTTTAATCTCAACTATCGAATCCAGTACACATACGAATAATCTCGTGACCTAATTATGCTTAGGTCAATTTCGTCTCTAGACTCAGCTCTGCTTAGGTCTATCAACACTGATATTTTTAATCACGTATCATAATTCAACTTACCATCCAAATGTCATATTCCATTTTCCACAACACAATACATATATACAAGCATGGGCCCAAACAAACTAATATATTATTCAAATTTTGGAGTTATTATTTTGGTCCATATTGATACTCAGTTTCTAGCTCTGAAGGCAAATTATATATCAGTGATGCCTGACGTCTAGCCCCGAAGGCAAATCATATATCAGTGACGTCTAACATCTAGCCCCGAAAGTAAATAATAAGGATAATCTCATAGGCATGCCGTCAAACATAAAACTCTAGAAATTTAATAACATACTAGACACATAAATAATACATATTTTACATAATCACTTTTTCTCATCGCATTGTCTCATTTCTCTCATTCATATCAACATCAACTCATTTTAATTCATCATATCTCATCATTTCATTACAATGTATCTTATTTCACATTACCATTTAAACATCATTAATTTTCATATTTCAGATGTTTGCAATATATTTCATCATCTTTCTAGCCACAACCACAATGTGACTACTAAATCACATTTCTAGTACATTTATCGTATTTTTCATAACTCTTGTGATCATGTCAACTATGATCACCATCACATGCCTCATAAATTATCACATTACATATTCATTTATTTAACATTCTTCTTCATCATTCTCATCTCATAATACAAAAATACATTTTAATTCATTTTATCATTTTATATTCATGTAATATTTATATATTTTTTTAAAATCATGTAATATTCCCATGTCTCCAGCATTTGTAAAGTTCATTATCCTATTAATATACAAATATTAATTTATAATAATGTCACTTTAAAGAATATTGTTTATCCTTTGAATTGGAACAAATGGTATCTTTTTTTCACTCCCCTATTCATTTTCCATTAATTCTTATCCTTCTCATTCATTTTTCACAATTTCTTATATTTTTCAAGTGGTCATAATTTTTAATGATCACTTTATATTTACTATGTTTTGGTTATTATTCACATATTCATCATTAATTCACTATCACATTACATAATTATGAGTCACACTCATGTTATGACTCATTCCACACACATTTTATCATACTTTTCAATATACACATCTTAGTTATACTACTATATCTAGGTTTCATTCATAATTTTTTCATCTTCTTTCTCTTTTCATATAACATTGTTTATTTTTCTTAAATTTTTTTATTTTTAGCATGTCACACATCCACTACATTATTCATATAACTATTGAAATGGCTATTCTACAATAGTTCAGTTTACAAATCTTATGCATTTCATATATAAATCTTAATTTTATATTTAGCAAATAACCAATATAACACTATCACATAACTATGCCATATTGCATAGACTGTGTGATTTCCTACATTTTCAAATACTTCACATACACAACACCAAACCATACATAACAAATTTCAAATAGATAAATATATGTACTAATCTTAATTTGTCAAATACCAAGCCAATTTCATTTTCCAATTCAAATTTTCACCAATGCCCTTCAATTCTTTAAATTTTGTAATTTTCCTTTGCTCAACCTCTAAACCACATTACAAGTTCCAACGTAGCATTAGCAATTCATTTTAATACACTTTAATTATTCATACACCATTTACATTAATTGTACATAACATTTCACCAAAATACTATTTTCACTATTGCTACCTTATTCAAACTTCAACATATCAAACTCATTTACAGTATTCAACTATATAATCATCAATTATACATCAAAATAACATTAAAACAATTCCCTTCTATAATTATGGAAATCTCTTTCAAAAATCTAATTTTCACATAATGTAACTATTAACATTAACTTCACAAAAACCTATTCGTTTCACATTTTCAACTTTAAAATCATAACATTTATATTAAAATAACACTAATTCATCTCATTAAAATAATTATCAATATCCATATTTGAAATCCTAATTTCACATAATAGATCCATAACCCTAAATTTAATCAAACTCTCTCATATTTAATTTCAACCATGATTTATATTACAACAACATTAAATCACTTCATTACAATAATTATGAACATCTATACTAAAATCCCAATGTACACATATTCATACCAAAACTATATTTCCATCAACTTTGTTCTTTTCAAACAATTAACCATCAACTCATTATATACTCATCCTTTTAGCATCATTTCTATCTATTTTAACAATTTAACATCATTTTGTCTCTCTAGCAATCCCAAACATAAATTTAAAACTAAGAAATTAAAGCTTTAAAGAAAGAAGACTTACTTGTTACTTTAATCTTTCTTCAAAATTACCCAAAATCTTTTAGAATCTTTGTAAAATTTGATGGATTGAAGAAAAGAAAGGCTTTCCTTTCTTTGTCAATGGTGGGCAACGTGTGATGAGAAGAACAAGAACAAGAAGAAATGGACTTTTATTTTCTATCTTTCTTTCTCATCCACATGAATATCTATATATATATATTTAATTAAGCAATTATTAATTTATTAAGACATTTTTAGTTTATTCCTATCAAAATCATTTTAATTTTAATTTTAATTTTTTTCTATTTACTTTCTTTCTTTTCTCTTAACCATATATATAATATAATAATATAATTTATTAATTATTGTTTCTTAAATTATTGTTATCATTATTGTTTCTATAATTATCTTAATAATATTACACTGTTAATAATTTAGCTTTGGCTTAATACATACATTGCCCCTCAAACTTGGCATATTTGGTCATTTTACTTTCAGTACTATTCAAGTAACTATTTTGCCCCTTAAAATTGATTTTTTTTATAACAAATTGACCCTTATTTTCATATACCCAGATTTTTAATGGTACGTGAGTTATCAACATCTTGAAATTAGAAATTTCAATCGTCCTCTCTCTAATTTCAACCAACAAATAGAAATTTTTGTTAAAAAATTGAAAATTTCGATCGTTGAAGATTTTAGCAAAAAAATTATTTTTTTCTTCTTTTTTTTCTTTTTCTTTTTCTTTTTGTTTCTTCTTCTTCTTCTTCTTCTTCTTCTCAAATCTATCCATTTGCTTAAGAAATAAACAAAAATTTGAAGCAAAAAAAAATTCCGACTGTTGAAGATTCCAGTGACAAAAGTAGTTTTATTTTTCTTCTTATTCTCGAATCTATCCATTTTCTTGAGAAAAAAACAAAAAATTTTGGCAAAAACACAAAAATTTTATATTGTTGAAGATTTCGGCAAAAAAAATTTATTCTTCTTCTTCTTCTTCTTCTTCTTCTCCTTCTCCTTCTCCTTCTTATTCTTCTTGAATCAGATTTTAGGAAAAAAAATCATTATTTTTTGGTGCCGGTAACTGAAAATTCCAACAAAAAAATTTTGATAATGGTCTAAGGGCATTATTGTAATTTTACTATATATGTTAAAAAATTCTTAAGTTATTGGATGTATTTTTTACATTTTACAATATAAGTATGCTATTTTAATTAGTTTGTATTTAACTCCTAAGAGTTAAATACAAACACATTGCGAACTTAGCAATTAAGGGTTAATTTGTTATAAAAAAAGTCATGTTTAAGGGGGTAAAATGGTTACTCGAATAGTACATAGGACAAAATAACCAAATGTTCTGAGTTTGAGGGGCAATATATGTATTAAATATTTAACTTTAATTAAATTATTATTATATATATCGCAAGTTATTACAATAAGTGTGCATGTATTTCAGTGATGAGATAATCAAAATGGTCAAATCATTTATGTCATATTAAAGTTTCATGAATTCATTGAGGTTGAGAAAGAACATGCTACATGATGGCTCAATTCCAAGGAAACTTTTGTCCTTCATCTTTATGTTGAACAACTTAATACCAACAGGATTAAGTACTATACAACCTTTGTTAATAGAGTAATATTTCTCCAAATACTAAACAACACTCAACAAATTCTATCATATTACAATTACAAAAAGAACATCTAATAAAATCAGTCTAGCATGTGCACAACAACTAGACCAATTCCTTTCACCTCCAATAACTCTTAGTTGGTTGTTCTAACAAAAGTACAGTTGAGTTCTAAACATCCCTTTCTCTTAACTCATATGAGAAATATACTTGGACACAACATAATAAGAGTTCAGAAAGTGAAAATCTTAGTTTAATTAGGGTAAGTTTGTGTCATAAAATTCAATCCAATGAAGGTTTAAGTGCATCTTAAAAAGACTAAAACCAAATCAAATAATAAAATAAACTTAAATCAAATGAAAATAGAAGGTTAAAAATTAGGCCTAAAATTAAGTGGCCCAAAAACAATCTAATGATTAGGGATTTTGACAAAAATGCCAAAAAAATATTTTAATATTATTAAAATATTAGTCTCAAAAAACTTTCTTTAAAATACTAAAATTTTTTTTAGCAAATAAGAACAAATAACAAAAAAGATATAATGAGTTTATTCTTAGTATATTGGATTTATTATACACAAACTATAGAATTAATAATTTTTTTCATATAATATGAATATACTAATAATAACACATCACAAAAAACAAAAACACACAAATTAATGTACTATATAAATATATAGAGTTTACACTTATTATATATAGAGTTTAAACTCAGCATATAAGGAGTTTATTAATAAAAATTCTTATATATTGACCAGTTTATATCAATATTACAAAGGATATAAAAAATTTATATATTATATTTCATTAATACATTTAATATATATTGATTTTACACTATATAAAAATACATACTGATGTACTATATAAATTCATAAATTCACTTAGTATATATAGAGTTTATACTTAGTATATATAGAGTTTACACTAAGTATATATATATAATGGCAATCTGCTGATTGAATTAAAAGCTGTGAGGGTCAATATACCTCGGCGATGACCATAAAACTAGTGAATGAACTTTTATTCCAACACAGTTTACCAAACCATGATATATGCAAGAAAGGTCGGCTTCTACCCAGTTATAGTGTGAAACAAGATTAAGGATTGCAAAAAGCCTATATTACCAACAAAGTACTACGTAAGATAATGGATCCCATAGGTATATTGTTCAGCTCTTTCTCCAAATACTGGTTTGGTATAAACCATCCAATAATATTGAATCGATTCATATTTGATATTGGCCGATTCCTTTAATGAAGATTTAAGGCCTAGCAAACGGCAAATATGGTCATAGCTCAAAAGATCATCTATAAGAGGGATGAGGAGATCGTGACAAGGAATGCCCGTTATAGTAGAAAAGTCAATAGGGCCAATTGTTATTTCCCCACCAGTAAGTGGAAAGAATAAGTGGTGTCCATCCAGCGTTCTGCTAACACATGAATAACACATTTGTCAATATGAAATTTCAACTTGGAAATTCTTAAACCCATATTCTCATATCAGTTGCTTACCCGAAGGAGGGACTTACTCATAACATTCTCGAGCTTTGTAAGCACAACCGCCCTCGTAAACGTCACAACATTCAAACTATCATAAAGCAAATAAGTCACAATTTGTTCTTTTAATCCTTTTCATACATGCAAAGTAAATAAATCCTAGCAGTTTATTTTAGGCATTTTATTTTTTCCTTCATACTTTAATTTAATAAAGATTCCCTTTATATTAACTTTTATGAATTTTCTTTGTTTTGATAATTTTTAACATTTGCTAATAAGTTTTGTCTTTTTGAGTGATTAAATTGCAGCAAAATGGTAAAAGATAACACTTGAGTCTTTTCACTCTAACTGCGGTGTAGTGGCATCCCAACTAAAATTGAAACCCTACCATGCTCACAGGTCTAAATATGACGTAGCAACTCATTATTTGAGTTAGGTCCAGTTCTAGAAATATGATGAATTCGCTCCATTTACAAAAAGTAATTGAAGATGTGCTTTTAAAAATGGTCTAAGATGAAGAGAAATATAAAAGAAAATTAAAGAAATGTCTGTAACTCTCTGGATAGGGAAAAAAAACTTTAAAGTAGATTGTTGACCTTTATATAGAAGATGAACATCTCTTTGGCTTAGGTTTATGATGAAGTAAAACTAATGATAATAAAACAAAAGCTAAAGTAGAGAAAATAGAAAATTAATTGTTGTCCTTGGTCTAAAAAAATTACTTTTAGACTTTATGAGCATTATTGAGTTTGTAACAGATAATGATAGATGAGAATAGTAAAAATGAATAATAGATAGGAAATGAAAAGTAACTTTGGAATAGATCAAATCATGCATCTAAATTTTGCAGACTCATGGAGACTTCAGATGATTATTGAATTTACATATTCATGATAACCCAGTAATTTGATATTTATTATTGGTCTAAATTTATGTATGTCTAAAAAATATTTTTATCTGTAAAAATATTTTTTCACACAAGGGGCAAGGGTATATCAATACTCAATACAATTGACAGTTAAAAAATAGCTAAAGTTTTTTGCTGACTTTTTGAATTAATTTTTTTGTAGATATTATAAGTTTATTGAAGTATTCGGACACCTTTTTTTTAAAAAAGAAAATCATGAATTAATCAATTCATATTTTTTTAAAGTATCTAGCACAGATTGCTTGCAGTTACAACAAGAAAATTATGAGATTTAAATGAAGCATCTCAATTCCAGACTTGGATAAATAGAATTTCTAAAAGCTCAGATGTATTAAAGTATCCACTTGAAGGTCCCAAGTTTATTTGAAGTACCCTAATCGGCTTGGATTTATTGAAGCATCCACTTAAAGGTTACAAGTTTATTTAAAGCATTCAAACCAGCTCGAATTTATTTGAAGCATTCATTAGAAGACCCTGGATTTATTGAAGTACCTAGACTAGCTTGGATTTATTGAAGTATTCACTGAAAAATTTTGTGTTCAATAAAACGCCCTAACCAACTCTAATTTATTGAAGCATCTGTTAGAAGACTTTGAGATCAATCCAGATTTATTAAAGTATACGGCCAATCAAATTATTTTTCACTCTCTTTAGACCAATTCAAGATCATTCAAGTAGGGGGCAAAATTATAAACCCTTAATTTTGACCCCCGAATAAATTCAGTCCCAACTAAAAAAGCTCAAGAAGTCCCAAATTACTAGATGGTCCCATAGCGAATTGACCATGACACTCATGGTGAATTAGCCATGGCTCATGGCCAATTCACCATAAGACCATGACCAATTAGCCATGAGGCATTACCTGGCCCATCACTTTAATTTCTACTAACTCTGATTAAACTCAAGGTTTATTAAGATAAACATGGGGTTTCCTAACAAAATTAGGATTATCCAACCTGATTAACCTTAATACCACAATATCAAAAAGGTTTTAAAAAAGGACCAAGGGGCCGATGAGGAATGCTAACAGCAGATTAAAAAAGATAGGGAGCAATTAGTAAAGAAATAGAAAGGAATAAAGGGAGACATCAAAAAAAAATATGAAATCCTAGAATAAACTAGAACCACGATTGATCCAAACCAATTAGGATGATCCAAAAAGAAGGAACTATGAGATTCAACTAACAAGGCTTGGTGTTTAATATTTGGTGAAGTCAACGATACAGGTATAAATTCACAAACTCATTAAATCCTTTTAGATTGATTTACGAGTTCCTTATGTTTAATTTGTTCCTTTGAAGTTTTATTTTGATATTAATCAATGTAGCTATTGAAATATACTGTTAAATATGGTATTTATTGATTCTATGTTGAGATTGCATTTTATTTATGGTTCCTTTAACAAAATAATTAAAAAAAGTCTTATCCTAATATTTTGAAAGTTGATAAAAATAAATGATAAGATGACATTTGGCTTTGTGTTACCTTGTTTATTGCTTTTTTTTTTAGTATTTATGTGCTATTTTCTCTAATATTAATGAATCTTTTTTTTATATATATAATTAGGATATTGATGTTTGATATTTAGTTTTCTTAATGCCTATCATATTTTGAGGGAAGATGTAAAAAGCATGTTTTCACAGTTCGTGGATACCTAATTTAATTCATTTATTTGGGTTTTAAGGAGTTGTAAGGAACATATTTTCACTCTTTTATGAGTCTTATTTTATTTATATTTTGGACTTTTAGACATTGTAAGGATGTGTTTCTATCTTGTAGGAGTGTTTGGTCATTATTTAATTGTTTGCTTCGTGACATGATATTTATTTTTGTTTTATTTATTTTGATTATCTGAACTATGAATAATATTATAATAATTTAAAATTTTAATAATATTTAAACCTAAAAAGGAGGCTGATTTCAATGAACCAGATGTTTTAAGGGTGTTGGACTATTTCTTACCTTTTCCATACATCCTTAACTTTTTGAACCCAGTAGGGATTGGAGAATCCTTAAGAATCGAGTTATCCACTCTTTCTATCTTCTTCCTAACCTGTCCGGATGGTAACTCTAATTTTTTGGGTTAAGGCCCGTATATTTTAAAGCCTAAAGCATAACAGTGTCTAAATCACAAGAAGCATTCTATCGGATGCGAGGGCAAAAATTTCTGCTTACAATATTTATCATAAATAAAATGATTACAAGTTCTTCAACTTCTAAAATTCTTTTGTCTTGCTGTATTTATTTTATTAATATATAGTGAAAAAAATCTACAAAGTGGTGTTAAAGTGGGTTTTTTTTTTTTTTGTATATTTGAGTGACCTATGATGAAGGAAAAAAAGAAAGAAAGAGAGACCTGTGAAGTTACCACAATCATACCCATTACCACACCCATAGTCATTTTCATAATTATAAACATAGCCATGTCCACATCCATAACTTTAATCATAACCACAATCATAATCATAAACATAAGCACATGCAGGAGACTATCAAGTCCATAAACTCAAATATAATTAATTTAACCTAAGTAAGTCTTTAAATTGAAAAATTTTGATAGAGACCTTTCAAGTATTTAAACAGAAAATTTGATTAAAAATTTTTAAAGCACCTTTGTATGTCCATAAACTGCAAAAATGATGAAGATTAACATATTTCAAAACTCAACTAGATGAAGCCAAAACAATTGCAAACAAGAGAAAGAAGATGTATTATAAATCTTTCACGCATATGTCTATGCCTATAACAAAACAATATCATGCCTATGCCCAAGACTAAAAAAGTATGTTATGCCCATGTTTATGACAAAAAAAAAAATGTCATGTCTATTTCCCCATAACCATAAACCTTGGATGAATTAGAAAAAAAATCATATGCTAAAAAAAGTGTTATTTGAAGCATTTGACCCAAGGGAGAGTGTTGAGAAGTTGAGTCAAATGCTACAATTAAGGAAAAATAAGTGAAATTTTAAAATAATGATAATTAATTTTTTTAGGATTTTTTATTTTTATTTTATTTTAATTATTGCTATTGTTATGATTTTATGATTTGATTATCAATTTTTAAGATGCAAATGTGATTGTGGTTATTAAAATATCTACTATAACTATGTAAGTATCATAAAAAAAATGATTCAAAGTTGTTCAAGCTCTAAAATTCTTATTTTTAAACCACTTATTTGCGGCTTCACAATAGAAAAAATATTTTTTAGGCTTATAAACATGTTTGATAGTTTTAAAAGCCCGCCAAAACCTTTGAAAGCTACACATTGAAAATTCCATACAATAATTGAAAATTCTATAGCAAAGAATAAGAGAGAGAGAGAAAGATTTTAGGCTTATAAACTTGTTTGGCATTTTATGAACTTGTTTGACAATTATGAAACATTTAATTGATAATGTATAAATATGGAAATTATAACAATTACATAAATGGAATTGTAATACTCGATGGAGCTGAAGAAAATGACACTTTCTTTATGATCCTACATGGCTTGCACATTGCCTCTAGTGGGGCAGCCTTAGGCATGTTAAATCCAGTCCCTTCAGACATATCAATTTCTTGCTCACTTATCCTTTTCCATTCAAAGCACTGAATCATAGATCCCAGAGCTAACATTGAGAAACGCTTGGCTAGACCCATCCCAGGGCATGACCTTCTTCCAAGCCCGAAAGGGATTAACTTGTAAGACTCAGTACCCTGACCAATAGCACTCTGATCAAACCTTTCTGGTTTAAACTTCATAGCATCGTCCCATAACTCAGGATCTCGTTGCATTGTCCAAGCATTAATAAGTAGCATTGTATTGGGTTCTACATGGTATCCTCCAACACTACACTCTTGAGATGAAAAATGTGGAAGAAGCAATGGATTTGGTGGATATAATCTGAAGGTCTCTGTTATGATATTCTGAAGATATGGTAACTTGGAAATGTCAGATTCATCCATCAAGCTTTCTTCACCAATTTGTATGTCCATCTCCTTTTTTGCTTTCTCCAAAATTTCTGGGTTATTAAGCAAATTACTCATCGCCCATTCTAATGTAACTGTTGATGTGTCACTTCCAGCCAAAATAATATCCTATGTACATTTGACAACAATATATATTAGTTAGCAATTAACATTTAATTTTTTAAGCTTTTTTATAAGCAAAGATAAATTAGATAAATTATTAATAGAGAGGATGCAATTACTAATTACTTTTAATACCTTTCCCAAAATAAATATACTACAAAATATATGGTTTGGATAATTAAGATTTTATATAAAAAAAAATATAGATGTTACCACTAGATTTATATAATTCTGTCTATTAATCTATAATTTTTTCACTAATTAAAACCCGCAATTTGGTGTATGGACAAATCTAATTGCCACTTAGGAATTATATAATTAGTCAAATTATTGATAAGCTATTATTCCCAAAAATAGAGTATTTGCCAAAAAAATAAGGAAAAAAAAATCTACCTTCTAAAACTTTAATCAACAAATAAGACTGAAAGATAAATTAAAATTAATCAGTTTAACTATAACTTTGACTTCAATTGGTCCTTCTTTTTTTTTTTTTATCAATTCAGCTATTAATTTTGTAATCAAACATAACAAATTCACAATGAATTTTGGGAAAATTTAATTATATATTAATATTATATAAAAATCATTGTCACTTGTCAATATAGCAATAGATAAAAAAAATCTATTTGCATGACATCACTGGAGAGAGAAATTTAGAAAAAACAATAATATTGAATCACATGTCCATGAGAATAAAGACTGAATATAGGCTTCTTGCTGAGATTTCTTATAAAAAAAAAATCCTTACTATATGAAATATAGTGTTATACATATCAATACGTATAGCATTAAAATTTTTCATTATTTGCATATTATAATAATATATATAATAGCATATGTCTAACCTATACACTTGTTTCTTAAATTGATTCAGCAATTGGATGATATAAAAATATTAGTAATTTTAACTTTATTGTTTTAATTAAAAAGAAAGAAATTAGAAAATTAAATTAAATTAGTAATTTAAATAAATAATAATTTATTATTTGTTAATTTTTTTTAAGATAAAGCAGAAAATTATAGATTACATGAAAATAAGATGAGGGAAGGAAAATTATAAATTTTTTTCAAAATTTATTATTGGTTAATTTTCTTTCAAATAAAAGTTTTCGTTTTATAATGTTAATTTCTAAATTTGAATTAAAATTATCAATACTCATTCAATTTGAAAGTTTGATTCATTAAATTATCCATATTTAATTATCAATAATTTATCACTTTACAATATTATAAAATCCAATTAAGTTGTATCAAAATTTTAAAATTAAAATTTATGATGCATTATAACAAAATTAAAAATTAATTTCATTTTTACCTTTAAATTAATATAAAATTATTAATTCAAATATAATGATTAAACATATAACCAATAACAAAAAACAGTAGCCTTGAATTAAAAAATAATAAAAAATAGAAACAAAATCAACTAACTGGAAAAAAGAGAGGCATAGGAAGACGATAAAATTGAAA
Organism: Garcia nutans; assembly: GCA_947685225.1. Lineage (NCBI taxonomy): Eukaryota > Viridiplantae > Streptophyta > Magnoliopsida > Malpighiales > Euphorbiaceae > Garcia > Garcia nutans. The sequence goes on from CANTUV010000044.1 coordinate 29,584,375, forward strand.
TTTTAAAAAGGCTTATTGAGTTTATATGGAAACTTACTATTCGTCAATGGGTGTTGTTTTAGTATATACAAGCCGAATAATCAAGCTCGTGCTATGCTATGGTTTACAATATTATATATTATTTTAAATGAAGAAATAATTCATATATTAATATGATTAGTACACAAAAAATAATAGTATATAATATTAAAAATTTTCATATTGTATATTATAAAAATATTTATAGTAAAATATGTCTCATGTATTGAAAGGAAATTAATTATTAAATTTTACTTAATTTTAGAAAAAAATATATTTTTTAAAATTATTTCAATAATTTATAAAATAAATCCATTGTTTAATTGTAATTATTATTTTTTATGAAATACATTATTTATTCGAGATTATTTTATATAAAAGTATATAAAAAATAATTAAATATGTTAATTTTTATGTGAAATTAACTTAAATAACATGATTAGTTGTAATTATATTGAAAAAACTTTTAAAAGATTAGTTTTTTTAATAGTATATATTATTGAAATTAAAAATTTATTGATATTTAGATAAATTTTTAGAACAAAATAATGATGTAATATTTAAGATCTTAGTAAGTTTGGGAATTAAAATAAAAATAAAAAAGTAACATGTTTTTAATTTTTAAATAATAATGTGTTTAAATTTTTTTTATATATAATGGAAAATATTCATTAATTGTTTTCTTTAAGTCTTAAAACTAAAGTTAAATATAAAAAGTAATTTTAAATTTTGTTATATAAAAATAAATGTTTATATAATCTTTCATTTAAGTGAAAAAATGAAAATGTTTATAGTGAAAAAATTAAAAATTAATAATCTTTCAATTTTAAGTTACTAAAAGATATATGCATAATTTTAATTTACTAAAATTAAAATTTTTATATAAATAAGATGATTTAAATAAATGGGTAGAATTCAATAATAAAAAAATTAGATATATAAAGAAGATGTCTATAATTCTAAATTGAGTAAAATTCAATTAAGATGCTCATATTGACATGCTATGACATTTAGTAATGGATATTGTAAATTTATTAAATAATTTTTTAAAGAGCACCAATATTTTTTACATTATAATTGCTTAACAATAGAAAGTACAAAAAGGAAAAAAAGTTTAAAAAAAAAAAAAAAAACGTTGCAGCTTGTAGGCTTTAAAGGAAAAAAGAAAAAAAGCTTGTAAACTTTGAAGGAAAAAAGAAAAAAACATGGATAAAATTGGAAGTAAAAATGAAGCAAAAGCAAAGAAAGAAAGAAGGAAAAAAAGAAGAAGCCAAATTCTGATAATAATAAAAAAAAATCCTGAAAAGCGCACAAACGGAGGTAAATTTAAAAGTATAATTATATTATTGATATTTAAAAATTATATTATTTATATTTTAACTTTTTACATTTAATAATTAAATTTTTTAACTTTTTAAAATATTAATTTAGTTGTAAAACTAAAAACTCATATATAATTTATTTGTATATACTCATCTTATGCAATTGAATTATTATATGCACTAAGCACGGTAAGAATTACTCCACAAATGTGTATAATTTATTTAAATTTTTGAAAAATAGATCCATATTTATAAGAGTGAGATTTATAGAAGATATACTCTATTAAGTCAATAATTTTCCCAACTAAAACAAGGGTTAATTATACTGATATTCCTTGATTTTTTATCTTTGTATCATTAAAATTTAAAAATTTTATTATATAAAAAATAAAAATCTTTAAATTTTTTATTTCATTTCAATAAAATTTTTAAGAATGTTTTATGACAATAGAGTGTGGCATGACAGTCATGTATTACAATGTAATAAAATAAATTAATTTCATTTAATTTTTTTTCTATGTTTTTTTAAAAAAATCTAAAAATATATTTCTGGCAGTTTTAAAATCATCTATTTTATTCTTAATTTCTCATATATAAATATAGAATAAGATGAAATTAATTTTTTTTAATTTTTAATATGTAACCATATATTGCTATCACATTATATGTCAATTATCAAAAAAAAATCTCATGAGAAAAAATAAAAAAAATTGAGATATTTTATATTTAGAAAATAAAGTTTATTCTATAAAAAAAGAAAATAAAGTTTATGGTGCATTATGGATGAAAATAATTTTTTTAAAAATTTTTAACATGTGTCGACGTGTTGCTTTCACATCACATGTGGATTATAAAACAAAATCTCATGAGAGAAAATAAAAAAATTGAGAGATTTTATATTTAGAAAATAAAGTTTATGGTGTATTATTGATTATCGTGCTAATGAGATATGATGAGTTTGCTGGGTGTATTATTAATATCAGTATTAGTGGGCTATAATGGGCCTGCTGGTTTCTTTCTTCTTGGTATACAGTGGGCATTTTTGTGTTTTGCTTTTTTTGGCATTGATGTTGATCTTTTTGTTTTAGTTTGTTAGGCTGGTTTGGATTATTCATAATGCACAGTATTAGTTTGTGGTAATAAAATTCTTGATGAATTAAAAAAAATATAATTTAGAGATTTTAATAGAAAAATACAAGATCAAGAATAATAACTCTAATTAAGAGAAAATTACAGTATATACTATTTTTTAATAAGTGACTTATATGTTGAAAGAAAATAAATTTTTTAAGAGTCTATATGCTAAATGGCGGAATATAAATTGCAACCTCTAAGTTGCATGATGCTGCATGATTAATTTAAAAAAAGAAAAAGAAAAAGAAAATAGTTTAGAAAGAGTGTCATCACTTACCGTAATTAGACCCTTGATAATTTCATCCGTATAATGATCTGGTTCTGATGCTTGCAAAGTAATAATAATAGAAAATAATAATAATAATCCAAAGTAAATTTATAATAATAATAATCCAAAGTAAATTTATAATAATAATAATAATAATAATAATAATAATAATAATAATAATAATAATAATAATAACTTGTTTGTCATATTCATAACAAAGTAAATATTTTATAAAATATCTAGTTTTACAAATCCACAAACACAACATATTTACCACTTAATTTAATCAAATTATAATTATTCAGCTCAATTTAATTAATAATTAATAATCCTTACAATGATAATAATAATTTTAAATTTACTCAGTAACAACTAATTACTAATTTATCTATTTCCTCACAAATTTATCAATTCCATATAATATAGTTAATCTATTTATTTTAAATTTTCATTCTAATCACAACTAATTTAATTAGTTCTATAATTAGATAAACAATAACTATATTTAAATTTAAAATTAGTGATTAATTTATTTGAATAAATAATTCTAAATAACCAACTAGTAAATAAAAATTTTACCCAATTCAGTAAGTAATATCTTAATTTTAATTATTTAATATAAGTTTGATAATTAATTGTTTATTTCTTTATTCTTATTCATTTTCTTTTAAACATAATTCGTTAAACATTCAAATAAATTTAAAGTTTCCTAAACTTATACAACTTCATAAATTTAACTAATTATATAATTAATTAATTTATTAATCACATATAAATATTATTTTAAATTAATTAGTTATTGTTTTTATTTTAAATTTTAATTGTAATATATGTAATATTATTTTAAATTAATTAGTTATTATTTTTATTTACCGTTAAATTTTTTTATAAAGAAATTCATTAATTTTTCTTATGTATTTGAATCAATATTTCTCAATTCAAACACATTAGAATATAATTTTGATGAATTGCACAATTAATTGCATAATTTTTTACTTGTGAACAAAAAAAAAAAAGATAAAACATGTACATATGAAAATTAATGAGTCAATACAAAAGACAAATAAATGTGTATATTGTTTGTATAATGAGTAAACACTAAGCAGTAATATTTATTTATTTATTTTTCAATTTGGAGTATTCATTTTTTTAATATATAAATATATATTGAGGGGTAAAAAGAGAAAAAAAAGAAGCAAAATCACTATAGATGAACAATAATTTTATTTTTATTTTAAATTATAGAATAGATAATAATAATAATAATAATCCAAAGTAAATTTATAATAATAATAATAATAATAATAATAATAATAATAATAATAATAATAATAATAACTTGTTTGTCATATTCATAACAATATAAATATTTTATAAAATATCTAGTTTTACAAATCCACAAACACAACATATTTACCACTTAATTTAATCAAATTATAATTATTCAGCGAAAGTTAATTAATAATTAATATTCCCTACAATGATAATAATGATTTTAAATTTACTCAGTAACAACTAATTACTAATTTATCTATTTCCTCACAAATTTATCAATTCCATATAATATAGCTAATCTATTTATTTTAAATTTTCATTCTAATCACAACTAATTTAATTAGTTCTATAATTAGATAAACAATAACTATATTTAAATTTAAAATTAGTGATTAATTTATTTGAATAAATAATTCTAAATAACCAACTAGTAAATAAAAATTTTACCCAATTCAGTAAGTAATATCTTAATTTTAATTATTTAATATAAGTTTGATAATTAATTGTTTATTTCTTTATTCTTATTCATTTTCTTTTAAACATAATTCATTAAACATTCAATTAAATTTAAATTTTCCTAAACTTATACAACTTCATAAATTTAACTAATTATATAATTAATTAATTTATTAATCACATATAAATATTATTTTAAATTAATTAGTTATTGTTTTTATTTTAAATTTTAATTGTAATATATGTAATATTATTTTAAATTAATTAGTTATTATTTTAATTTTAATTTAATTAGTTATTATTTTTATTTTAAAATTTAATTGTAATATATGTATTTTGTAAATACTCATCTAAAAATTACAAATGAACATGTCAAATCAAAACTCGCAATGAGAGGGTGTCAAAAATACTAGAATTGCCAAAAAATGAGATCGGAAAGTAGCATGAAAATTTATGGGAAAGTCTCACCGGCGTCAACTTCATACCATGCATGACTCGCCTTTTGATAGCCAATCGTGGTAATTCTAGAGGCGTTCAACTTGTCTCAGAGCGACGGTCACGGTGGTATGGCACGTGTCTTGGTCGATGGTTGAAAGGCTGCGAACTGACCTAAAAATCACATTGCCTCTTTTCTTCTCTCTTCCCTCGCTCTCCCTTTCTCTCTCTCTCGTTCCTTCCCTCTTAATTAAATGATTTCTCTCATATTCTCTTTCTTTCTTTCTCTGTATCCTAATAAACCAAATACAAATAATAATTTTACTAACAAATAATTCTAACTTTATTTATTTAATATTTTCCACTATACTTAATTATTCTAACATTAATTATTTAATATTATCCACTATACTTAATTATTCTAACTTTAATTATTTAATATTATCCACTATACTTAATTATTCTAACTTTAATTATAATATTCGTGATCTTAGAGAAATTAAACAAGTATTTAGAGGTATATGTATTATATATACCTAGTATATACATGAAATACGAATAAAATTTTTAAGATTATGTGAATTGATTTCAGGATATATATGAATAAAGTTCACACTTTAGAAGATTATGTATAAAAAAAAATATATGTAATGTATACAAAATTTTTTATATATAAATACCTAAATTCGCTTGTAAGTCATGTAAATATATCCCCTATATATGGAGCATCTAATTTGCAATATCAACCTGAAAATTTGCTACTAAAGTTTAGTACCCTCCTCTTAGTGAAATTGTTACTTTTGAAAAAAAAAATTAGCCCATTAAAATTAGTACTTTATGCAATCAAGAAAAATTAGTTGACTTTTTTTTTAATTATATTATTATTATTATTAATTGATAAGTTAATTAATAAAATGAATATAGTAGTTTTTATATTAATGAGTCAATGGTTAGAATATTTTAGTTCATTTAAATAATTTATATATAGTATTTAAATAATCTAATAATTTTCTTAATAGGTGTGCATCAACTTAATGCAATAATTTCATTATGAGAGAATAATAAAATACAATTTTTTCTATAGCTCTCCATGGTTAAATTGATTTAAATGGCAATTTTTTTTACCAATATTTCTCACCCTCACACTCACACTAGCATAATTATGAAGGACAGACAAATCAAGTGTACTGCACCATAAGTGTCACACCCCATTTTTATAATACCAAGGGTGGATTTAATTAATTTATAATCTGGCAGTGTCTCCTCTAGAATATTATGACATACCAAAATACTTATTATATAATCATAGCTCATAATTCAAATACTTGATATATTTCAAATTCATATGAATAGTTCAATTCAAACATCAATTGTATATACTCAAATATAATTTTCTACTAATCAATCTTTAATCTAAGAGCGCATGATAATTTACCTCGCAAGCTAAAAAAAAAAAACTTAAATGCACATTTGCAGAGTAAAACATCCAAAGGGTAAATAGCTGTAGCATTAATTCTATAAATACCGGTTATCAAGGTGTGATCATGTAGAATTATAGCAAGAGTGCAAATAATATTTATCCAGCCACAACAAAATCAACATTCACATATATAAAAAAACTCAACTACTATTATTTATTTACTATTATTTATTTTCAGTTTGTAAGAAAATAAATATCATTCAAAAAACGAATTATCATTTTGAATTTAGTAAAATTCTTCTTTAAAAATCATATATATAACACTTTAAAAATACAATGTTATATATTTATCTATTCACATGAACTAATACTGTATTCATCAATCAACAAGATCTCTTCTATATTCAATAATTGCAGTTCGGTTTATTCCTAAATAAATATAAAAATAATATTTAATTTAAGGTATAATCTAAATTTTTAAGCTACTATAAATCTATACTATGGAAAGAATGTGTGGGAACATTCCTTGTAAAACCCTTGGTTTTTGAATGATTTTAAGTCTATGGGCAAAATAGTCATTTTATGCCCTCATATGTCGTTTGAACATAATTTGATGGTTTGAATGTCTTTTTGATACTCAGGATGACGAGACGGTCGTTTTGAGTATAATATTATGTTTTTGGCTTCGGGGGGTATTTTGGTCATTTTGGCGGTCAAAAAATTTTTGAATTTCGTTTTGCTATTTTGATGTCATTTTGGTGACCGTGGTGTCGTTACGGTTATTTTAAGTATAAGTTTGCTAGGGTTTGTGTTTCGAAAATTTTTCGGGTATTTATTAAATTTTTATTTAAAATAAATTAAATTAATTAAACAAATTAAATAATTAATTAACTAATTAATACAATTCTGAAAATAATTAAATTTGGGGTTAGTTGTGAATTTTTATAAGTTAGTTGGGTTTTTTTTGAATTTTTAAAGAGTTTTAGGGTTTTTTTAAAATAAAAAAAAATTAATCTAGGGGTATATTGGTAATTTTACAACTAAAAATTGTATAAATAGGGGTGTTAGGGCACCCAATTGAGAGTCTAAAAATCCTAGTGCCGTCAGAGAGAGAAAGAGGTGTAAAAATAAAAATTTTCTTCAAAAACCGAGTGGCTGTCGTTTAGCAGTGGGCGTGCTTTTTTGCTGGTGTCGTTTGGCGAGGGACTGCTGTTGTTCGGCGTGGAGCTGCGGGCTGGAGGTATTGTCGTTCGGCGTGCGGAGCTCGTCGTTCGGCGTGGCAGCTTGATTCTCGCAGGCGTCGTTTTTGGTTCCAAATTTCAGGCAGTTTCTAGATTTTGAGGTTTTTTTAATTTTTTCTTCAATTTCTTCCAACTTCATGGCATGATTTGTATTGTGGGATGTTTATATAATGTTTAGGGTGTTAGAAAATAATATTTTTGAATTATTTTGATTTTTAATTAATTAAAAATAATAAAAAAATTGTAGGATGATTTTGGAGGTTCTTGTTGTTTAATATTTGATTTGTGAGTTTGAGTTATTAATATAGTATTTTTGACAATTGTAATCTGTTCTAGGGATGTTATACTTGATCTAGAAATTTATTTTTGAATTTTCATGTTTGATTTATATTTTTAATTCATTAATAAAGTGAAAAATTATTTCTGCTGTTGATTACTAATCTTTCAGTAACTTTGTCGAATTTTTAAAAATTATTGGTAAATGATCTATGTCTGAATTTTTGATATGTTTTAGGATATGATGTTAGGTGTTTATAAAAAATATTTTGAGGTCTGGTTCAAATGTTTGTGTTTCGAAATAAATTTATTTCTCAACTGCTGCCAGTATGGTAACTGGTTGTGTAAATCCGTTTTAAAATTTTAATTGAGGGACTTAGAGGTTTCTAAAAATTATGAAATTTTGATATGTTATTTATTAGGATGTTTTGAATCTGCGAAAAATAATTGTTGGGATTTTGGAGCATCATATATTTCTGGAAAATTCAAGTTTGCTACTGTTGTCTGACAAACTGTACTGTAGGTGCGATTGCATCATCTGTAAATTTCGAAATTTATATTAAAATGTGTAAAAATGTTTTAGATTTGATTTTCATATATGTTGAATTTCTGGAAGTCTAATTTACAAGAAAAATATTTTGGGTTATGTTTCTGTTGTTATATTTTTGGAATAATTAGATCTTTCTACTGCTGTCAGTATACCTTGTGAGCTGTATACTGTTTTGAATAAAAATTGGTTGATAGACTTCTAAGTCTCGAAAAATTATGAAATTTTGGTAGGATGTTTTTAAGATATCAAATTAACTTCTGGTTGAAAATTATAAATTTTTCATATACTGGTTAATTGTTTTGAATTTTACAAGTTGACACTCGTTATTCAGGTTTTATCGGTAAAATTGTATTTTGTGAATATTGAATATTTAAATAAGGTATTTGATGAATTTAAATTGTAAGGACTTTTTAATGACATTTTATATTCTGGAAAGAAAGTTTAAAGGTGTGGTATTGTGATAGTTAAGTTATGATTGGTTGACGAAAATGTTTAACCTTGTTGTGGAAACTATTGAATTGTGTGCATTCACGTCATGCATTCCCATTTGCACTTGCATACATTTGTAAGGGTGGTTGTTAATTGATGGTTAATGGTTAGGCGGTGGTCCAGCAGCACCTCAGACTTAGGGTGGCAGATTGCTTAGCTGACCTTTAGACCAAGTAAGTTCTATGGGTGTATTTGAATTGTTTGTGTTGTGCTACTTGCTAACAACTTATATATATATATAAACCCTTCTTATAATATATTATCCTTTCTATATATTCACTAGTCTATTCTTTCAAACTCAGCCTCGCATGTTTTAGGAGATAGAGAAACTTGCATGTGATTGTATTTATGTGAGAATATTGAATTTGATATTACTTGTGCTGTGTGATTGTGTGTCATGAAGGGGAAGGAGGTTACTGAGGCTTAATGCCTATACTGTTACTGAGGCTTAATGCCTATACTGTTTACTGAGGCTACATGCCTAATTACTGATTACTGTACTGTACTGAGGAGTTATAAGGGCGGATGTGACTGATATTATACTGTACTGTTACTGATTGGTGACCCCGACACACCATCTTGATTGCTTAATTTGTGAATGTATTATATGTATTGCTTATATGACTGTTAGATGTTTCTCTGCCTCTCATAGACTTACTGGGCGTCTATATAAAGCGCTCACACCCTTACAGATTGTCTTGCAGGTTTTCAGTGATTGTCTTCGTCTATCTTCTTTCTCTTCTTGGCGAAGTCGATCAGGTTTTCCGTTTGTGTTTATCGGTCTTTCTACTTAGAGATTTCCGGATATTGAACTTTTGGGCGGATTGAATCCGAATCCCTTTTTGTGTAATAAATAGAACTTGTCTGCTTTAGATATCCCGAATGATTTTATTGTGATTTGATTATATTGTTGGTTTGCATTTGAACTAGGATTGCGAATTATATAAGTATTGAACTGTTTTGCATTTAGACTGTTATGAATGTTTCTAAGGCTTATGTGGTCGGACTTCGGTTTGGCTGCATGCCGGTCGTGGCCCCCGGGTTGGGTCATGACAATTATTTACCGTTAAATTTTTTTATAAAGAAATTCATTAATTTTTCTTATGTATTTGAATCAATATTTCTCAATTCAAACACATTAGAATATAATTTTGATGAATTGCACAATTAATTGCATAATTTTTTACTTGTGAACAAAAAAAAAAAGATAAAACATGTACATATGAAAATTAATGAGTCAATACAAAAGACAAATAAATGTGTATATTGTTTGTATAATGAGTAAACACTAAGCAGTAATATTTATTTATTTATTTTTCAATTTGGAGTATTCATTTTTTTAATATATAAATATATATTGAGGGGTAAAAAGAGAAAAAAAAGAAGCAAAATCACTATAGATGAACAATAATTTTATTTTTATTTTAAATTATAGAATAGATAATAATAATAATAATAATCCAAAGTAAATTTATAATAATAATAATAATAATAATAATAATAATAATAATAATAACTTGTTTGTCATATTCATAACAATATAAATATTTTATAAAATATCTAGTTTTACAAATCCACAAACACAACATATTTACCACTTAATTTAATCAAATTATAATTATTCAGCGAAAGTTAATTAATAATTAATATTCCCTACAATGATAATAATGATTTTAAATTTACTCAGTAACAACTAATTACTAATTTATCTATTTCCTCACAAATTTATCAATTCCATATAATATAGCTAATCTATTTATTTTAAATTTTCATTCTAATCACAACTAATTTAATTAGTTCTATAATTAGATAAACAATAACTATATTTAAATTTAAAATTAGTGATTAATTTATTTGAATAAATAATTCTAAATAACCAACTAGTAAATAAAAATTTTACCCAATTCAGTAAGTAATATCTTAATTTTAATTATTTAATATAAGTTTGATAATTAATTGTTTATTTCTTTATTCTTATTCATTTTCTTTTAAACATAATTCATTAAACATTCAATTAAATTTAAATTTTCCTAAACTTATACAACTTCATAAATTTAACTAATTATATAATTAATTAATTTATTAATCACATATAAATATTATTTTAAATTAATTAGTTATTGTTTTTATTTTAAATTTTAATTGTAATATATGTAATATTATTTTAAATTAATTAGTTATTATTTTAATTTTAATTTAATTAGTTATTATTTTTATTTTAAAATTTAATTGTAATATATGTATTTTGTAAATACTCATCTAAAAATTACAAATGAACATGTCAAATCAAAACTCGCAATGAGAGGGTGTCAAAAATACTAGAATTGCCAAAAAATGAGATCGGAAAGTAGCATGAAAATTTATGGGAAAGTCTCACCGGCGTCAACTTCATACCATGCATGACTCGCCTTTTGATAGCCAATCGTGGTAATTCTAGAGGCGTTCAACTTGTCTCAGAGCGACGGTCACGGTGGTATGGCACGTGTCTTGGTCGATGGTTGAAAGGCTGCGAACTGACCTAAAAATCACATTGCCTCTTTTCTTCTCTCTTCCCTCGCTCTCCCTTTCTCTCTCTCTCGTTCCTTCCCTCTTAATTAAATGATTTCTCTCATATTCTCTTTCTTTCTTTCTCTGTATCCTAATAAACCAAATACAAATAATAATTTTACTAACAAATAATTCTAACTTTATTTATTTAATATTTTCCACTATACTTAATTATTCTAACATTAATTATTTAATATTATCCACTATACTTAAAATTATAATATTCGTGATCTTAGAGAAATTAAACAAGTATTTAGAGGTATATGTATTATATATACCTAATGTAAACCTAGTGTATACATAGTATATACATTATATATATATATTGTACGTTGGATATATGAATATATTATATTATATTATATATATAATATATATAGTATACTTAATGTGTACATAGGGTACACATAATACATATAAATATTGAATATACTATATATACATAATATAAATATATTATATATTACATATTTATAAATGTAACACTCTTATACTATATATATAATACATATACCTGATTCTTGTAATATATACATATACAGTATGAGAATGTTACAGTTTCCAATATTATCAAATTTTTATAAGTTCAAGAAAATATTTTGCAACTTAAATATACTTTAATAAATAAATAAATAAATAATATTCATTAATAATTTAAAGACTAAAAATATATAATTTAATGAAAAATCTCTAAAAAAACTCGCTAGAGTTTTGTCTGTAATTTGGATAAATCTCAAAACAACAAGTACACAACCTGTATAAAAATTTTACACTTTCAAAATATTAATAATTTCATTCATTCACCAAACTCGCTACTTTATTACTATATAATTAAAATCTCAACACTTTAAACGTTATCTATTAAAATCAAATACTGACGTAGATATATACACACTGTCATCTTAAATCTTTATAAACCAACACAAGTGTTATAAGTTAATTTACATAAACCAAAATGCTTAAATCTTAAATATACATATATGCAAATGGTATCGTTGGTCTTGCGACAGTCTAGATCACCACACATCTACCATAGTTTGAGTTCCACTGATCATCACGCTCTTACCTACGCGATTTATACAATCGCGCTAAGCTTTACAGCTTAGTGGTACATATCTACAAATAATAAACATTATACATATACATTCTTACTTCTTATTTATACATGGTGTATATATATATATCTACACTTCTTTATTTTTCAATCTCAACTATCGAATCCAGTACACATACGAATAATCTTGTGACCTAATTATGCTTAGGTCAATTTCGTCTCTAGACTCAGCTCTGCTTAGGTCTATCAACACTGATATTTTTAATCACATATCATAATTCAACTTACCATCCAAACATCATATTCCATTTTCCACAACACAATACACATATAAAAGCATGGGCCCAAACAAACTAATATATTATTCAAATTTTGGAGTTATTATTTTGGTCCATATTGATACTCAGTGTCTAGCTCTGAAGGCAAATTATATATCAGTGATGTCTGACGTCTAGCCCCGAAGGCAAATCATATATCAGTGACGTCTAACATCTAGCCCCAAAAGTAAATAATAAGGATAATCTAATAGGCATGCCGTCAAACATAGAACTCTAGAAATTTAATAACATACTAGACACATAAATAATACATATTTTACATAATCACTTTTTCTCATCACATTGTCTCATTTTCTCATTTTTCTCATTCATATCAACGTCAACTCATTTTAATTCATCATATCTCATCATTTCATTACAATGTATCATATTTCACATTACCATTTAAACATCATTAATTTTCATATTTTAGATGTTTGCAATATATTTCATCATCTTTCTAGCCACAACCACAATGTGACTACTAAATCATATTTCTAGTACATTCATCGTATTTTTCATAACTCTTGTGATCATGTCAACTATGATCACCATCACATGCCTCATAAATTATCACATTACATATTCATTTATTTAACATTCTTCTTCATCATTCTCATCTCATAATACAAAAATACATTTTAATTCATTTTATCATTATTCATGTAATATTTATATATATTTTTTAAATCATGTAATATTCCCATGTATCCAGCATTTGTAAAGTTCATTATCCTATTAATATACAAATATTAATTTATAATAATGTCACTTTAAAGAATATTGTTTATCCTTTAAATTGGAACGAATGGTATCTTTTTTTCACTCCCCTATTCATTTTCCATTAATTCTTATCCTTCTCATTCCTTTTTCATAATTTCTTATATTTTTCAAGTGGTCATAATTTTTAATGATCACTTTATATTTACTATGTTTTGGTTATTATTCACATATTCATCATTAATTCACTATCACATTACATAATTATGAGTCACACTCATGTTATGACTCATTCCACACACATTTTATCACACTTTTCAATATACACATCTTAGTTATACTACTATATCTAGGTTTCATTCATAATTTTTACATCTTCTTTCTCTTTTCATATAACATTGTTTATTTTTTTTTAATTTTTTTTTTATTTTTAGCATGTCATACATCCACTACATTATACATATAACTATTGAAAATGGCTATTCTACAATAGTTCAATTTACAAATCTTATGCATTTCATATATAAATCTTAATTTTATATTTAGCAAATACCCAATATAACACTATCACATAACTATGCCATATTGCATAGACTATGTGATTTCCTACATTTTTAAATACTTCACATACACAACAGCAAACCATACATAACAAATTTCAAGTAGATAAATATATGTACTAATCTTAATTTGTCAAATACCAAGCCAATTTCATTTTCCAATTCAAATTTTCACCAATGCCCTTCAATTCTTTAAATTTTGTAATTTTCCTTTGCTCAACCTCTAAGCCACATTACAAGTTCCAACGTAGCATTAGCAATTCATTTTAATACACTTTAATTATTCATACACCATTTACATTAATTGTACATAACATTTCACCAAAATACTATTTTCACTATTGCTACCTTATTCAAACTTCAGCATATCAAACTCATTTCCAACATTCAACTATATAATCATCAATTATACATCAAAATAACATTAAAACAATTCCCTTCCATAATTATAGAAATCTCTTTGAAAAATCTAATTTTCACATAATGTGACTATTAACATTAACTTCACCAAAACCTATTCATGTCACATTTTCAACTTTAAAATCATAACATTTACATTAAAATAACACTAATTCATCTCATTAAAATAATTATCAACATCTATATTTGAAATCCTAATTTCACATAATAGATCCATAACCCTAAATTTAATCAAACTCTCTCATATTTAATTTTCAACCATAAAATCATCATATTTATATTACAATAACATTAAATCACTTCATTACAATAATTATAAACATCTATACTAAAATCCCAATGTACACATATTCAAACCAAAACTATATTTCCATCAACTTTGTTCTTTTCAAACAATCAACCATCAACTCATTATATACTCATCCTTTTAGCATCATTTCTATCTATTTTAACAATTTAACATCACTTTCTCTCTCTAGCAATCCCAAACATAAATTTTAAACTAAGAAATTAAAGCTTCAAAGAAAGAAGACTTACTTGTTACTTTAATCTTTCTTCAAAATTACCCAAAATCTTTTAGAATCTTTGTAAAATTTGATGGATTGGAGAAAAGAAAAGCTTTCCTTTCTTTGTCAATGGTGGGCAACGTGTGATAAGAAGAAGAAGAAGAAGAACAAGAAGAAGAAGAAATGGACTTTTATTTTCTAACTTTCTTTCTCATCCACATGAATATTTAATTAAGCAATTATTAATTTATTAAGACATTTTTAGTTTCTTCCTATCAAAATCATTTTAATTTTGTCACGACCCAACCCGGGGGCCATGACCGGCATGCAGCCAAACCGAAGTCCGACCACATAAGCCTATTAAAACATTCATAACAGTCTAAGTGCAAAACAGTACAATACTTATATAATCCTCAATCCTAGTTCAAATGCAATCCATCAATATAATCAAATCACAATAAAATCATTCGGGAAATCTAATGCAGACAAGTTCTACTTATTACACAAAAAGGGATTCGGAATCAATCCGCCCAAAAGTTCAATATCCGAAAATCTCTAAGCAGAAGGACCAAAAACACAAACGAAAACCTGATCGACTTCGCCAAGAAGAGAAAGAAGATAGACGAAGGCGATCACTGTAAACCTGCAAGACAATCTGTAAGGGTGTGAGCGCTTTATAGACGCCCAGTAAGTCTATGAGAGGCAGAGAAACATCTAACAGTTATATAAGCAGTACATATAATACAATCACAAATTAAGCAAACAAGATGGTGTATCGGGGTCACCAATCAGTAAACAGTACAATAATCATATCAGTCACATCCGCCCTTATAACTTCTCAGTACAGTACAGTAATCAGTAATTAGGCATGTAGCCTCAGTAAACAGTATAGGCATTAAGCCTTAGTAGCAGTATAGGCATCAAGCCTCAGTAGCAGTATAGGCATTAAGCCTCAGTAACAGTATAGGCATTAAGCCTCAGTAACCTCCTTCCCCTTCATGACACACCATCACACAGCACAAGTAATATCACATTCAATATTATCACATAAATAAAATCACATGCAAGTTTCTCTGTCTCCTAAAGCATGCGAGGCTGGGTTCGAAAGAATAGTCTAGTGAATATATAGAAAGGATAATATATTATAAGAAGGGTTTATATATGTATATAAGTTGTTAGCAAGTAGCACAACACAAATAATCACAACACAAATAATCACATACACCCATAGAACTTACCTGGTCTAACAGTCAGCTAAGCAATCCGCCACCCTAAGTCTGAGGTGCTGCTGGACCAACCGCCTAACCATTAACCATCAATTAACAACCACCCTTACAAATGTATGCAAGTGCAAATGGGAATGCATGACGTGAATGCACACAATTTAATAATTTCCACAACAAGGTTAAACCTTTTTGTCAACCAAACATAACTTAACCATCATAATACCACACCTTTAAACTTGCTTTCCAGAATATAAAACATCATTAAAAAGTCCTTACAATTTAAATTTATCAAATACTTTACTTAAATAATCAATATTCACCAAATACAATTTTACCGATAAACCTGAAAAATGAGTGTCAACTTGTAAAATTCAAAACAATTAACCTGTAAATGCAAAATTTATAATTTTCAACCAGAAGCTAATTTGATATCTGAAAAGAATCCTACCAAAATTTCATAATTTTTCGAGACTTAGAAGTCCCTCAACCAATTTTTATCCTTAACAGTACACAACTCACAAGGCATACTGACAGCAGTAGAAAGATCTAATTATTTCAAAAGTATAATCGACAGAAACACAACCCAACATATTTTTCTTGTAAATTAGACTTCCAGAACTTCAACATATATGAAAATCAAATCAAAAACATTTTTACACATTTTAATATGAATTTCGAAAGTTACAGTTGATGCAATAGCATCAACAGCACAGTTTGTCAGACAACAGTAGCAAACTTGAATTTTCCAGAAATATTCGATGCTCCAAAATCCCAAAAATTATTTTTCTCATAAACTAGACTCAATTTCGAGCCACACATCCAAATTTCATATTTTTATCATGTTCCAATATTTAATTAAAAATCGGGAAACATACAGCACAAAAATCAAACTTCAGCAGAAAATTAATTCATCCAAAAACTCAAAGAAAACAATTAATTCGAAAATCTTAACACCCAAATCAATTTAATCAAACCCTAACTCAATACCTTCATCAAATTTCGGAACCCAGCACATTAGCCAAATCAATTAATTCAATACCAAAATCCCCCAAAACAATAAAAACTCAAAACCTAACCTATTATGTAAAAAATCAATTTAATTAAATAATAATTCGAATTTAGCCAATTTAATCAAGAAAAATATCAAACCAATATGATATTAATATGAACTAATTAAATGGAAGTCGAAATAATGCAAAAGGAATCAAGAAAAACCTTAAAAACACTCAAAAACTCGAAAAATCGAGCTGCTGGAACACTGGCCAAACGACAGGGGCGAGCCACGCCCGCAGCACACCAAACGACGGTCTCCTCACGCCGAACGACAGGAGCCTTGGCCCCCGTCTCTCCTCCGAACGACAAGCCTCCCTCGCCGAACGACGCTGGCTATGGCGCGCACACAGTGACCAAACGACGGCCGCACTGTTTCTGCCTAAAAACCCTAATTTTCTTCCCTTTTTTTTCAAAACACCCGAAAATAAAAGATCCAAAACCCTACCCCATCAGATTTTAGGTCTATTTATAGGAAAATAACTTTTCAAAATTGTAATTTTACCCCAAACTAATTTATTTTAATTAAAAACACCCCAAAACTCTTTAAAAATTCAAAAAAAACCCAACTAACTTATAAAAATTTACAACTAACCCCAAATTTAATTTATTTAATTTATTTTAATTAAAAATTAATAAATTTCCGAAAAATTTCCGAAACACAACCCCTAGCAAAATTATACTTAAAATAACCGTAACGACATCACGGTCACCAAAATGACATCAAAAACAGCAAAACGAAACCCGAAAATTTTTCGACCGCCAAAATGACCAAAATACCCCTCGAAGCTAAAAACACAATATTATACTCAAAACGACCGTCTCGTTGCCCCGAGTATCAAAAAGACATTCAAAGGGCACAAAATGACTATTTTGCCCCTAAGGTGCTGTGAACCTCGGTTTTTCGCTCGAAAAGGATCCGGGCGAAAGTTCACTCGTTGTCGGGAGTCGCCACTCAGTTTATTTTGTTCGAAGGGAAAAACTAAGAAAACCCTTGTTTGACTCCAATAACTTGTCCAATGTAAAGGTTTCTAATCTGCGAACCCAAGGAGGATTCGGGGACTATGTCATGCATTTGACTAACTTACAAAAAGAACAAATTTAAAAGGAATGAAGAAAAGAAGAGACAGATTGTTAGTAAATTGTGGACTTGCTATTTGGGGTTAATCCCAAATATGCCTACATACTCCCGTTTGAATGGGAGATCAGAGCCCATGTAGTTCGAAAAAGCCTATTTAAAGGCGATAAAAATTATGCTTCATGCATGCGTGTGTGTATGCTTCGTGCATTTTTCAGGCATTTTGCCAAAGTTGTGAGTTTTAGCACTTAGTGCAAAAATTGTATAATTTCGGGTACTTAGTACCAAAAGAGTTTGATTTAGGCTTCATGCCGAAAGTTCATTTTAATAGTGCCGTTTAGGTACTTAGTACCAAAGAGATGCAATTTAGGCTCCGTGCAAAAAAAAGGTTGATTTTATTTACGGCTTAATGCCGAAAGGGTGATTGATTAGTCCATTAGGCCTTCAGACCTAAAAAGATTAGGTCTTTGACCGAGAAGAAATTAAGAAGAAGATTAGAATGCTTATGATATGCTCGAATTGACCAAAGATGAATTATGATATTACCTTGATTAGAATTTTTCCACTTCTAAGTTCCAGATCTTGTTTCCTTACACTTTTGAGTATGATTCTTGCTTTCTACAACACAATATTAGAAATTCTTAAGCATAAAAATTTCGTCAGCATCTGGGCGTAGGAAGTCCAAAAGTCCCCCTTTTTTTGAAAATCTGAAGCCTATTTATAGGCAAAATCGAGCTGCACGGCGGCCGGGCCGCCGGCTACGGCGGCTGGGCTGCCGGTGTCACGGTGGCTGGCCGCCGGAATCACAGCGGCCCGGCCGCTGTCCTGGCCCACCGCGACTCGCGCTACTTCTGCTAAAACTGACTTTTCGGGAGCCACGGGCCTCCAAAAATTATTCCGAGACCATATCCATGATCCTTGCGTCGCACCGGACATTTCAAGCACCATGAAGACATACTTTCGGTGGACTTTTACCGTCGTCCCCCGGTCCGGCCTGGTCTGAGGAAATTGGCTTTCCGAGCCTCAAAATTTGAGTGTTCACAATTGCCCCCCACTGGGGTCCATAAAAATGATTTATGGAACTCAGTGGTCTTCTGAAGAGCGAATTTTGAGCGAGGTGCAAAAAGACCCGCGTTTTCAGTTTTTTCTATAAATAGGCTCATTTCATTCAATTTTCATTTGCTTTCATTCATTCTTCTTCTTTCACTTCTTTCAAATTTTCTTTCGACGATGGATTTCACCGGCTTTGAAGACTTCGAAATCCCACTCCCTCCCTGCAATCTTTTACTTGAGGAGGAGAAGCACAGTTCTCGGACCGGCTGCTACGAGGTGAGTACTCTCCCTTTTGTCCATCTAGTATGCATGCTTAGGAATTTTATTTATTTCCAGTAAGGAACTTAGAAATAAATTTTAGGAACCTTTCCTTTACATGTACTAGTAATGAATTAGGATTAGTACTAGGCTTCATTATGCTCTGCCATCAGTAATTATTTCTAGTAAAGAACTTAGAAATAATCCTTTAGGAATCCACACCCGGCTGGGGAAAGAACTTAAATCATTTCTGAATTTGCCCAACTTTTCTGAATTTTTTTTTCAGACTTGGGCTTACGAGTACTTTCCTGACATCGCCCCTTTTCTTCGTGAGATACCTGCCCCCGCAGATCCTCTTTCCCCCATTGCTTGGAGGTGGTATAGAGAGAGGGTAGAAGTACCAAAGAGGAAACTTCCCATCAGAGGGCTGAGATCGTTCTTCGACAGCTGCCTAATGGACTCAGTAAATGCTTTATCGTCATCTTTTTTTTTATTATATTAGAGAAAATGATTCACTAATATAGCAAATTTTTTACAGGTTGCATCTAAAGTGATGTCTAGCCAACTGGCAGAGTGGATAGCTCAAGATTACAGCTTTCAGCGATCAGAGTTTCTGACTCGACGATGATTCATACTTCCCCATCCAGAGTTTCGACGGTATTATCTCGCTGAGAGGGTGACTTTCCAGATTGCCGGTTTCTGTGCAGTTCCCGTGGATCCCCCTGATGATATGCTATCTTCAACACTTCTGCCTGTTACTGTGTCCCAGTATGAGGGCGACCCTTTCGAGTCGGCTTATGCCCCGGATGAGGATGATTATGACTTCTATTGTCTTCATCGACTGATGCCACGCATTGGGGCACGATTTGACTCTTACCCCCTTATCGGTCTTCCCACTCTTCGGCTCCCACTTCTAGCACTCCGAGAGACCATCCCTCTCCCGACCGGCGAGCTGACAGACCCTCTTCCTCTAGGGCTGAGGCTTCCGCTTTCAGGGCCGGACCATCACACACTGGAGGAAGCAGCAGCCCATCTCATTTGAGGCCTCCCGCATCCGTCCTTACAGCTACCGGCCAATTTGACCCTATTTTAGCCGACTTGAGGCTGCCTTATGCTGCTCGTTATCATGCACCTGGTGGTTGGGTGACCCGACCAATTAGTGCTGAGGGTGCATTATATCGGAGCTTTGCTCATGTCACTCAGGTATATTCTCATAGAACTTTTCATGAAAAGGATTCATAAAATTCTCTTGAGATTGATTGTGATTTTGTCTCTTTTACAGGTACCAGAGGGCCTGATCACGGAAATGGCGGCACTGATTACTGCTTTCTCGGATGAACTGTCTGGTGCTTGGACTGAGGCTGCTTACGAGAGGCAGAGCAGGCCACAAAGACGAAGAGGCCGGCTGTAACACCCCACACCCAATACATACACACTACATACACCACAATGTAGTATACATGTATCGAATATAGGAATGCTACGGATTTTCTTAACGTTCAAAACATTTTAAACTTGATACAATACCCTTATCGTTATATATTATAGAAAAGTAAATCATTTACTTATAAACAAAACATATTAGATATATATATATACATACATTTAAATATTACGCAGCGGAATATAGAAAACATTTACATATATGAAAGCATTTGAATATGTATTTACAAATATACATATATTTACATTATAACCCATATTTACAAAATATAAAAGAGTTATACATGATTGGCAAGTCTCTTCTGATCTTTAAGTTCCCAAAATCAACTCTTCACTGTCTACTCTCACTCGGTCTCGAAGAGTTCTCGGGTTCAACTCTATTACCTGCGCGATCAAACACTATCGCGCTAAGCCAAGGGCTTAGTAAGACAATTCATGCTAATGTTATGCTTTAGTGCAATGCAATGTTTCACATTTGTATTAATAAATCAACATCAATGATACACACACAATTAGTAAAGATCATACTCAACAAACAATATTCCGTGAATAGTCCGTTTCATCATATAAGTAATATTAACATTTCATTACATTAGAACAACATTTATGTTATACATAAAACCTAGACACCTATGGGCCCATCAAGTACTTAATACGATATTCAGAATTCAGAGTTACTGCTTTGGTTCATAAACACCATTATCAAGCCCGTAGGCAACATATACATATATATATCTCTATCCATGGATAGCGTAACAGACCCGGTCTCTTGGATCATCAACTCATCTAACTCGAGGATATCCTCAACCCGGCAAGACTGTTACAAATCAAATATCTCATAATATCAATTATCATAGTGTAACAGACCCAGTCTCTTGGACCTCAATTCAACTCAATTTGAAGAGATCCTCAACCCGGCAAGACTGTTACCTTTCATTAAATAGGCATGCCTCCAAGAACCAGAACTCTGAAATTGAATATCATATTAAGCATACACTTATTTCATTATTCTCTTTATCAAACTCTTTCTCAATCTTTCTCATCAATTAGGCAAACATGCCATACATCATTCAATTATATCATCATAGCCAATCACAATGGCTCTATATTCCATTTCATCTCAATTCACAACATAACATTTCAATCTTTCATAAACACATTCAGTTGCATCATCATGTCATTTACATTATTCATATATATATATATATCATCAGTGATATAAACATAACAATACACATTGCTCAAATAAATTAACAATGTAATAATGCCACACTTGAACTTACACACAATCATATAGGTTTTGTACTTACCTCAAAAACAAATCACACCACTCTTAACACTTCCTTGTTCAAGATCCTTCTACCTCTTAAATCAATGATTAATCACTATCTTCAAGACCTAAATCAAAAGTAATAGCATATACTTGTTTAGGGATACACAAGAGATAATCCAATTAGGAATTAATTAAGGCAAACCCTAACCCTGACACGCTCACCCACACGGGCGTGTCCATGACCGTGCCCTAACTCCACAACACAGAAGTATTTACACGCTCAACAACATGGGCGTGTCTCTGGGCGTGTAAATTCTCAAATCTCACAGTAGCTATGACACGCTTAATAACACAGGCGTGCTACTGGTCGTGTCAAACCTACTGCCTCCAACACAATTGACACGCCTAAAGACCCTGGACGTGCTCATGGGCGTGTCCGGCCACAAATCAAGATTCCGACCAAAACAACCAAACACTCAACAAAACACTTTTATCCAACAACATCCACTTCACACCATCTTAACAAAACATACTCAAAACTCATCTAAAACTTGCAACACACCAAAACAAGCCAAACACACATCAAGCACAAAACACAAAATCATCTCAAAACCCTCACCACATATACAACATCATCTCTTCCAACCACTTACTCTTCTCTTCAATCCATACTCAACATCCATCATCCAATCACTCAAACACTTCTCACATCTCAAAATCAACCAACACACTCTTAAAAATCTATCAAACTCAAATATCATTTCAAATAAACACAAAGATCACAAGAGAACTTACCAAAGTTATAAGACTTCTTGTATCATCCACTAGATCACTTCAATCTTCCATCAATTTGAGCTTAACACATCAAGATCTTCACTTTGTCTCTTGTTTTCCTTTGTCTATGAAGGAGCCGGCCACACACAAAGAAGAAAGAAGAAAATGAACCACAAAAATAAAGTCAACTCTTCCTTTAATCTCCACCAAGTGTTCCAATTCAAGCAATTACCAAAATGCCCTCAATCATATAACTAACTTTTTGTCTCATATAAGCCCTTATATGTAATTACACACTCAACACAAATAAATATCTCTTCCATTGACTCTTCATTTGACCAATTTATATGTTATATATATCATCATATACACAACATATACCATTCTCTCTAAACCCTATTTTCTTTCCCAATTTCTTTTCTCTTGCAATTAACACATATATACAATCCAATATAACAACAACAACAATAACAACAATAACAATAACATAATCAAAACTTCTAGACCACATATGAGGATATTACAATTCTCCCCCTCTAAAAAGAAAATTTCGTCCTCGAAATTACCTGATATCAAAGCTGAAACAACTGAGGATATTGCTCTCGCATGGATTGTTCACTTTCCCAAGTTGCTTCTTCCTTTCCATGATTCTTCCATAGAACCTTCACAAGTGGCACTCTCTTATTTCTTAATTCTTTCACATCACATGCCAAGATAGCAACTGGTTCCTCTTCAAATGTCAAATCTTGATTTACCTCGATAGATTCAATCGACAACACATGAGATGGATCCGATCTGTATCTCCTCAACATAGCAACATGAAATACATTATGAATACGATCCAACTCAGGTGGCAAAGCAAGTCGATACGCAACTGGCCCAACTCTTTCCAAAACTTCATACGGTCCAATGAAATGAGGACTCAATTTCCCTTTCCGACCGAACCTTAAAATCTTCTTCCAAGGAGACACTTTCAGAAATACCTTATCTCCAACATCAAACTCTATGTCTCTCCTTTTCAGATCTGCATAAGACTTCTGTCGGTCTGAAGCTGCTTTTAACCTGCCTCGAATCAACTTTACTTTTTCTTCAGTTTCTTGAATCAAATCAGGACCAACCAACTTATTATCTCCAAGCTCATTCCAACAAAGAGGTGTCCTACACCGTCTGCCATACAATGCTTCAAACGGTGCCATACCAATGCTGGATTGGTGACTGTTGTTATAAGCAAACTCCACAAGAGGTAAAAACCTATCCCAACTTCCAGAGAAATCGATGACACAGCTTCTCCACATGTCCTCAATAATCTATATCACCCTCTCTGACTGTCCATCCGTCTGTGGATGAAAAGCAGTACTGAAGTGTAATCGAGAACCCAAAGCACTATGCAAACTCTTCCAAAATCTTGAAGTAAACCTGGGATCTCGATCAGACACTAAAGAAGTTGGAACACCATGCAACTTCACAATCTCATGGATATACAGCTCAGCTAATCTCTCCAAAGAGTAATCCATCCGAACCGGAAGGAAATGAGCTGTCTTAGTCAATCTATCCACAATCACCCATATAGCATCATGCTTCTTTTGTGTCAATGGCAACCCAGACACAAAATCCATCGTCACTCTATCCCACTTCCATTCTGGTACTGATAATGGTTGAAGCAATCCAGTTGGAACTTGATGCTCTGCTTTAACCTTCTGACAAGTGAGACATTTCGATACAAACTCTGCAATATCTCTCTTCAAACCAATCCACCAGTAATGCTGTCTCAAATCATGATACATCTTTGTATTACCCGGATGCATAGCAAACACTGACTGATGTGCTTCTTCTAAAATGACTCTTTTCAAATCGGCATCATCGGGTACACACAATCGGTTCTTAAACCAGAGACTCCCATCACCTTTCACAACAAAATCTCTAGTCTTCCCATTCTTGCAATCTGAAATAATCTTCTAAATCTTCATATCAATCAACTGAGCCTCTTTGATCTGATCCGATAAAATTGGTTTCAAATGCAATTGTGTCAACAATGCACCATCATCACAAGATACAAAATTGGCATGCAAAGCTCTCAACTCAACAAGCAACGAGAGCGAGTAAACAGTTAAACCAGCTAAAGACTTCCGACTCAAGGCATCAGCAACAACATTTGCTTTACCTGGATGATAATCAATCAAACAGTCGTAGTCTTTAATCAATTCCAACCATCTCCTCTGTCGAAGATTAAGTTCTTTCTGGACACCCAAATATTTCAAGCTTTTGTGATCAGTGTAGATGAAACATTTCTCCCCAAACAAATAGTGTCGCCAAATCTTCAATGCGAACACAATTGCTGCTAACTCTAAATCATGGGTCGGATAATTAAACTCATGTGGTTTCAACTGTCGAGAAGCATAAGCTATCACTCTACCTTCTTGCATTAGTACACAACCCAAACCATTATGTGAAGCATCACTGTAGATTACATATGGTTTGCCTTCAACAGGTAAAGTAAGAACAGGCGCTTGAGTCAACATTTCTCTTAACTGATCAAAACTAGCCTGACACTAATCCGTCCACACAAATCTCACTCCCTTACGAAGCAATCTGGTGAGTGGAGTAGCTATCAAAGAAAACCCTTTCACAAACCGTCGGTAATAGCCTGCCAAACCCAGAAAACTTCTAACCTCTGTCACCGACTTGGGTGGACTCCAATTCAATATAGCTTCAACTTTGCTCGGATCAACTCTAATGCCTTCTGCTGAAACAATATGTCCGAGAAAAGCGACTTGATCCAACCAGAACTCACATTTCGACAATTTGGCAAACAACTGATTATCTCTCAAAATCTGCAACACAATCCGCAGATGCATATCATGTTCCTCTTCATTCCGCGAATACACCAGAATGTCATCGATGAAGACCACTACAAACTGATCCAGATAGGGCCTGAACACCCTATTCATCAAATCCATAAAAGCTGCAGGTGCATTCGTTAGACCAAAAGGCATAACTAAAAATTCATAATGCCCATACCTGGTCCGAAAGGCGGTCTTGGAAATGTCTTCAGCTTTAACTCTCAATTGATGGTACCCAGATCTCAAATCAATTTTAGAAAACACAGCTGCACCCTTCAATTGATCAAAGAGATCATCGATTCTAGGCAAAGGATATTTATTTTTAATAGTCACCTTGTTCAATTGCCTATAATCGATACACAACCTCATAGTACCATCTTTCTTTTTCACAAATAGCACAGGAGCTCCCCAAGGAGAAACACTGGGGCGAATAAATCCTTTGTCCAACAACTCCTGTAATTGCACTTTCAATTCCTTCAATTCTGCTGGTGCCATTCTATAAGGAGTAATAGAAATAGGAGTGGTACCAGGCAACAATTCAATACCGAACTCCACCTCTCTCTCAAGAGGCAATCCTGGCAACTCCTCTGGGAATACATCTGGGAACTCTGCAACTGTGGCAATGCTATCAATAGGAGAACCTCTTACTCTAGTATCTACCACATGAGCAAGATAAGCATCACACCCTTTTCTAATCAACCTCCTAGCTGCAACAGCTGAAACAAATAAGGAGGCTAACTGTTCCTGCTCATTAGATACTATCACCTCTCTACCATCAGCAGTTCTCAAAGTCACAACTTTCTTTTTACAATCCACCATAGCCCCATGTCTAGATAGCCAGTCCATACCTAGAATCACGTCATATTCCTTAAATGGCATCTCAATCAAATCTCCAAGGAACTCCTCACCTTGCACCCTCACTACACTATCTCGGTGCACCTTACTCACAATCACACTATGCCCTAACGGATTTGTCACCAACACCTCAAATCCTAGGGACTCAGCATGCATATCAGACACAGGCAAAACAGATGCACTAATATAAGAATGTGTGGAACCCGGATCAATCAAAGCAAGCACTGAAGTATCAAATAAAGAAAAAGTACCAGCTATGACTGCCGATGCATCTGGCTGCCTCTGCATAACATACATCCTCTGGGAAGATCCAACCTCCTCTGGCCTACTCTCCCTGGATGTAGCACCTCCTCTAGCACTGAACCCAGATCTGCCTCCCCGGCTGCTACCTCTGCCTGCTCGACCTCCCCTCACACTAGGTCGAGAAGCTGCAATATCAACTGACATCCGCTCCTGTCTCTCTGGACAATCTCTAATAAAATGCTCAGGAGATCCACATCTGAAGCACACAGCTGACCCACTATACCTCCAACAAGCACCCCTATGTGATCCACCACACTGAGCACACACAGGTAGAGCGGATCTCTGTGCCACTGGGGTCGGAGCACTCGCCACTGAAGCTGTAGGTCTAAATCTCTGTCTCTAAAACTGCACTGACCTACCAGCTGACCTCTGACTCCTACTGACTCTAGGAACAAAGCTTCCTTTACCTCTCTTAACAGAAGAAGACCCTGCCTCAAACTGGGGCCTCCTAACCCTAACCTCTTCCTCTGAAGCAGCTGCAATAACTTGAGCTCGCTCCACACTCCGAGCTGCTGCCACAAGCTGGGAAAAATCATGATATCTAGATCCAGCCACTAGACACATTATAGAGGGCCTCAATCCCTCCTCAAATCTCCTGCATCTATCTATCTCATCAGCTATAATGCCCCCAGCATACTGGCTCAATCGAATAAACTCAACCTCATACTCAGTTACAGTCTTGCTATCTTGCTTCAAGCTTAAGAACTCCATCTTCTTCATGTCTTTGTACTCCCTAGGAGTATACTTCAACTCAAACTCTCTCAAAAAATCCGCATATGACAAGATTGATAGATCATCCATAGAATGGGGCACTGTCCTCCACCAGTCGTATGCATCCTTCTGTAGCAATGATCTTGCATAATCAAACTTTTCCTCTGGGGTGGCTTGCAACTGAATAAAGATCCTCTGTACTTTGTCAAGCCACTGTTCTGCTACAGCTGGATCAGTAGTACCAAGGAAATCCTCCGCTCCATACTTCCTTAGTTTATCATAGTGCCTCACTGGTACCACAGGCTGAGGGGGTGGTGGCACTGGTTGCACTGGTGCTTGTCTCAAAGCCTCTATCACATGCCTAAGCCAAGCTGGCGAAACCTCCTCACCAACTGGTCTCCCCGACACCGAAACAGGTGCCTCCCCAGCACTATCAACTCTAGCTCTATCCTCCGGAGCTACACTCTCCTCACTACCCTCAACTGACTGACGCAAATGAGGATCCATCACAACCTATTTCTGCAAACACAGCAGAATACATCTTATTAAAGATCAGAGATTGCCAATCCCAACATATATTTTATTCAAAAACCACTTTTTAAAATCAAAATAGTCTTTTTCTTACATTTTACCTAGGTTGAGAATCTCAAACCTAGGCTCTGATACCAAAACAATTGTAACACCCCACACCCAATACATACACACTACATACACCACAATGTAGTATACATGTATCGAATATAGGAATGCTACGGATTTTCTTAACGTTCAAAACATTTTAAACTTGATACAATACCCTTATCGTTATATATTATAGAAAAGTAAATCATTTACTTATAAACAAAACATATTAGATATATATATATATACATACATTTAAATATTACGCAGTGGAATATAGAAAACATTTACATATATGAAAGCATTTGAATACGTATTTACAAATATACATATATTTACATTATAACCCATATTTACAAAATATAAAAGAGTTATACATGATTGGCAAGTCTCTTCTGATCTTTAAGTTCCCAAAATCAACTCTTCACTGTCTACTCTCACTCGGTCTCGAAGAGCTCTCGGGTTCAACTCTATTACCTGCGCGATCAAACACTATCGCGCTAAGCCAAGGGCTTAGTAAGACAATTCATGCTAATGTTATGCTTTAGTGCAATGCAATGTTTCACATTTGTATTAATAAATCAACATCAATGATACACACACAATTAGTAAAGATCATACTCAACAAACAATATTCCGTGAATAGTCCGTTTCATCATATAAGTAATATTAACATTTCATTACATTAGAAAAACATTTATGTTATACATAAAACCTAGACACCTATGGGCCCATCAAGTACTTAATACGATATTCAGAATTCAGAGTTACTGCTTTGGTTCATAAACACCATTATCAAGCCCGTAGGCAACATATACATATATATATCTCTATCCATGGATAGCGTAACAGACCCGGTCTCTTGGATCATCAACTCATCTAACTCGAGGATATTCTCAACCCGGCAAGACTGTTACAAATCAAATATCTCATAATATCAATTATCATAGTGTAACAGACCCAGTCTCTTGGACCTCAATTCAACTCAATTTGAAGAGATCATCAACCCGGCAAGACTGTTACCTTTCATTAAATAGGCATGCCTCCAAGAACCAGAACTCTGAAATTGAATATCATATTAAGCATACACTTATTTCATTATTCTCTTTATCAAACTCTTTCTCAATCTTTCTCATCAATTAGGCAAACATGCCATACATCATTCAATTATATCATTATAGCCAATCACAATGGCTCTATATTCCATTTCATCTCAATTCACAACATAACATTTCAATCTTTCATAAACACATTCATTTGCATCATCATGTCATTTACATTATTCATATATATATATATATCATAAGTGATATAAACATAACAATACACATTGCTCAAATAAATTAACAATGTAATAATGCCACACTTGAACTTACACACAATCATATAGGTTTTGTACTTACCTCAAAAACAAATCACACCACTCTTAACACTTCCTTGTTCAAGATCCTTCTACCTCTTAAATCAATGATTAATCACTATCTTCAAGACCTAAATCAAAAGTAATAGCATATACTTGTTTAGGGATACACAAGAGATAATCCAATTAGGAATTAATTAAGGCAAACCCTAACCCTGACACACTCACCCACACGGGCGTGTCCATGACCGTGCCCTAACTCCACAACACAGAAGTATTTACACGCTCAACAACATGGGCGTGTCTCTGGGCGTGTAAATTCTCAAATCTCACAGTAGCTATGACACGCTCAATAACACGGGCGTGCTACTGGTCGTGTCAAACCTACTGCCTCCAACACAATTGACACGCCTAAAGACCCTGGACGTGCTCATGGGCGTGTCCGGCCATAAATCAAGATTCCGACCAAAACAACCAAACACTCAACAAAACACTTTTATCCAACAACATCCACTTCACACCATCTTAACAAAACATACTCAAAACTCATCTAAAACTTGCAACACACCAAAACAAGCCAAACACACATCAAGCACAAAACACAAAATCATCTCAAAACCCTCACCACATATACAACATCATCTCTTCCAACCACTTACTCTTCTCTTCAATCCATACTCAACATCCATCATCCAATCACTCAAACACTTCTCACATCTCAAAATCAACCAACACACTCTTAAAAATCTATCAAACTCAAATATCATTTCAAATAAACACAAAGATCACAAGAGAACTTACCAAAGTTATAAGACTTCTTGTATCATCCACTAGATCACTTCAATCTTCCATCAATTTGAGCTTAACACATCAAGATCTTCACTTTGTCTCTTGTTTTCCTTTGTCTATGAAGGAGCCGGCCACACACAAAGAAGAAAGAAGAAAATGAACCACAAAAATAAAGTCAACTCTTCTTTTAATCTCCACCAAGTGTTCCAATTCAAGCAATTACCAAAATGCCCTCAATCATATAACTAACTTTTTGTCTCATATAAGCCCTTATATGTAATTACACACTCAACACAAATAAATATCTCTTCCATTGACTCTTCATTTGACCAATTTATATGTTATATATATCATCATATACACAACATATACCATTCTCTCTAAACCCTATTTTCTTTCCCAATTTCTTTTCTCTTGCAATTAACACATATATACAATCCAATATAACAACAACAACAATAACAACAATAACAATAACATAATCAAAACTTCTAGACCACATATGAGGATATTACAATTCTCCCCCTCTAAAAAGAAAATTTCGTCCTCGAAATTACCTGATATCAAAGCTGAAACAACTGAGGATATTGCTCTCGCATGGATTGTTCACTTTCCCAAGTTGCTTCTTCCTTTCCATGATTCTTCCATAGAACCTTCACAAGTGGCACTCTCTTATTTCTTAATTCTTTCACATCACATGCCAAGATAGCAACTGGTTCCTCTTCAAATGTCAAATCTTGATTTACCTCGATAGATTCAATCGACAACACATGAGATGGATCCGATCTGTATCTCCTCAACATAGCAACATGAAATACATTATGAATACGATCCAACTCAGGTGGCAAAGCAAGTCGATACGCAACTGGCCCAACTCTTTCCAAAACTTCATACGGTCCAATGAAACGAGGACTCAATTTCCCTTTCCGACCGAACCTTAAAATCTTCTTCCAAGGAGACACTTTCAGAAATACCTTATCTCCAACATCAAACTCTATGTCTCTCCTTTTCAGATCTGCATAAGACTTCTGTCGGTCTGAAGCTGCTTTTAACCTGCCTCGAATCAACTTTACTTTTTCTTCAGTTTCTTGAATCAAATCAGGACCAACCAACTTATTATCTCCAAGCTCATTCCAACAAAGAGGTGTCCTACACCGTCTGCCATACAATGCTTCAAACGGTGCCATACCAATGCTGGATTGGTGACTGTTGTTATAAGCAAACTCCACAAGAGGTAAAAACCTATCCCAACTTCCAGAGAAATCGATGACACAGCTTCTCCACATGTGAGGATATTAAAACATAATCAAAACTTCTAGACCACATATGAGGATATTACACCGGCACTGATTTTTTTTCATACTTGTCTTGAACTATGCTTGCTGTATTTGAACTATGCCCCTTCTGTACTTTGTACCTTTCATGTTTTTCAGCTGTTATCTGAACTTATCTGTAAACCTGCACTTATTTGTTAGTATTAACAACACATATGTATGCATGATGCTTTTTTTTCTTTTTAGAAATCTCTTTTAAAAATAAATCCCTGACACAATCCCAAAAAATAGCACATAACAGGGCCTAAACAGGGCCAAAACATGAGAATTTTACAAAACATCAAAAAAAGGAATCAGGACGGTCAGCGGCGGCCGAGCCGCCGTTTCCGGGGGCCGAGCTGCTGCCCGGGCCAGACCAGTATAAAACTCAAGGTTGTCTTACATCTGTGGGCCAGAAAGCAATCCTCTTACTGCAAGATCTTATTATTATTATTTTTCAAATAACAATGAATCCCCTTTTTAATCACGTGATGCATAATTGGACCAAAAGTCTCCACAATGTTGAAAGGATCAACATGGGGAGGAACGGGTTGAAAGCTGTCGCCACCCTCAGAGGTGTAGCTGTAGACTGGGATTTCTTGCACTCTTGCATCAGGTTTTGGGATCCCCAAGCCCATGTTTTCAGATTTGGGGCTCGGATGGAGGAAATGTGTCCTCTTTTTGAGGAGTTCTGCTCGATCATTGGGTGCGACCCAAATGCCCCTCTTGTGAGGCATGAGGTCCAAATCGGCTATGTGGGATCTTTTCAGAGACTTTTTAGCTTCACAAAACCCCAAGCCCAAGCTATGATTGTAGATGGGGATAAGGCGATGCTGCTTCCCCTAATTGATGAATTCTTGACCGCCGATTTTGAAGACGATGTTCAATTGAGGCATAGAATGCGAGCCTTCGTCTTTTGTCTGTTAGCTGGGTTCCTCTTCAACCGTGACCCCGGCTTTGGAGATTTGAAACTTTGCCCAATGGTTAGGCAAATGGAAGAGCTCAACTGTATCGGGGGCATGATCCTGGCTGAGACTATTCAGAGTCTCGACAGATGTGCACTTGGATTTGGACGTTGGACCGTCACCCCGGTCATCCTTCAGGTAATTTATACCTTTTGTTTCTTTTTTGCTTATTCCATCATCTCTCTTTTCCTTTGTAAAATAGAAAGGATCTATTTTTTCCAGGTTTGGCTGAGAGATCATCTTCGAGTGGTTGCAGCCCCCCAGACTTTGACCTACAACCCTTCGCAGTACCGCACCAGGAAAATTCAGATTTCTTTTCCCTCTATGGCCGAATGGACTGTTTGGCTGTTTGAGCTTGGACCGGAAGAATTATTATGGTTCGTCCCTTGGTATAGGATTCCTCAATTCATGGAGGCAAATGCCATGCACAACCATGTCTACCTGCTTGGGTTCACTCACAGTACTTGGTACAGTGCTTCCCGCGTCCTCAGGCAGATGGGTATTGATCAGAGAGTTCCCCTTCCTGTCGGGCTTACCATTGCTTCTCCTATTATTCCCGGAGTTACTCGGGCTATTCTACAGACTTGGGTCAGAGACCATCAAATGATCAGGCCTCTTGCAGAGCCTTCCCTTGTTCAGCCCACTCCAGAGTACAGGACTTGGTTTATAGCTGAGGTTTGGCCCGTTGAGAAACCGAGGAGGTGTGCATTGCTGCAGGAGTTGGAGGGAGAGGAGGTGGTTCCTCTTAGTGAGGAAAAGGTAGATATTGCGGAGAGTTCCGGGACTAAGGAAGACGCCGAAGACTCTGCCCCCTGTAGGAGGCGTAGGATTTAGATCCTAGGGTGACTCCATTGTCTTTTCTGTTTTTGGGTTGTTTTTACCTTTTTGGTTTTTGGGGAATATGACTTGACCTTTTTGTATTTTATAGGCTGAATGACTCTTTTTGTAACAGATGATTCTCTTTTTGTAATGAATGATTCTTAATGAATGACCCTTTTGTTTGCTTTCCAAGCATTATCTACTTTATTTACTTGCTCTTATTTTTGCCTAAGCCGTCCTTTCGGATTTTCAACTTAGCGAGCTCTTACCCATTCTTGCCTAAGCCGCCCTTTGCGGGTTTTCAACTTAGCGGGCCCCACTATTGCCTAAGCCGCCCTTTGTGGGTTTTCGGCTTAGCGGGATTTTTTTTTGTTTTGTTTTTGTTTTTTTGTTTTTTGTTGTTTTGTTGTTGTTTTTTTGTTTTTTCTTGGCAAAAGAAAGATGAATGAATGATTTTTATTAAAATTTAGACCGTGCTCAAGGAGAGCTGCTTACATATCTCGAATTAGTTTGCGAGAATCAGGTCTAATGTAGTTCATTACAATGCATGATTATACATAATATTTCTTCAGTTGATCCAGATTGCATGGGTTTGTGAACTCCAGACCATCCAAATCAGACAAGATGACGGCTCCGCCGGAAAGTATTTTCTTCAAAATGTAGGGTCCCGCCCAATGAGGACGAAACTTCCCACGAGGATCTGTAACAGGTGTTCTGATCTCTTTCAGGACCAAACAACCTTCTTCCAACTTTCGATCTTTGACCTTTTTGTTGAAATGTCTGGCCATTCGCCTCTGATACCCTTGAATCTGATGTAGAGCTTGAAGTCTTTTTTCATCCAAACTCAACAACTGATGATGATAATTGCTGATCCATTCAGCTTCATTTATCTGACTTTCTTGAATTATCCTCGCCGATTGAACTTCCAGTTCAATGGGGAGTACTGCTTCCATTACGTATACCAGTGAATACGGGGTTGCCCCAGTAGGAGTTCTAACTGATGTTCTATATCCCCACAAAGCCAGTGGTAACTTCTCATGCCAACGCCTATGTTCCTTGATCATTTTTTGTATGATCACCTTTATAGACTTGCTCGCTGCTTCTACAGCTCCATTTGTTTGGGGTCTATAAGGAGAGGACTTATGGTGCTGGATTTTCTTATCCTTTAAGAGTTTGGCAAACTCTGCTTGGAAATGAGTTCCATTATCAGTGATAATCTCAAATGGTGTTCCGTACCGACAAAGGATGTTGGTTCGGACAAACTGCCCGGCCTTTTTGGCATCTAATTCTGCATAGGAAGCTGCTTCAACCCACTTTGTGAAGTAATCCACTGCTACCAAGATAAACTGATGTCCATTTGATGCTTTTGGATGTATTTTGCCAATTATATCTATTCCCCAAGTAGCGAAGGGCCATGGAGAAGTGATCGGGTTCAGGGCAACAGGAGGTTGCTTCTGCAGCTTAGCAAATATTTGGCATTGATGACATCCTTGCACAAATGCCACGCAGTCTGCATTCATGGTGGACCAATAATATCCTAGATTGGCAATTTTTCGAGCCAAGGCGATCCCATACATGTGTGGTCCTGATTCGCCACCATGTACCATTTCCATTATCTGCTTAGCCTCTGCTTCATTTACACACCTTAGGTGCATTCCATTCCAACTTCTTTTGCAGAGGATATCTCCATTAAGAATGTAACCTGTGGCAAGCTGCCTTATTACCCTCTGATCAACCTTTGATGATCCCTCCGGATAATTTCCATCCTTGAGATAGGTCTTGATATCCCAAAACCATGGTTTACCATCGGCCAAGTGCATTACATGAGCGGGTTGCTTTTGAAGCTGAACTTTCAATGGACGAATGACTTTCCCCTCCCTGATATTGATCATGGAAGCTAAAGTAGCCAAGGCATCAGCAAACTGATTCTTTGCTCTTAGGAGATATTCGAAGGACAGATCATTGAACTGTTGTGCCAAATGATCAAGGCGTTGTAGGTAAGGAACCAAACGCTCTTCTCTTATCTTCCATTTCCTTAAAGCTTGTGATACTATTAAAATAGAATCACCATAGACCTTTAGGTCCTTAATCCCCAATTTCAGGGCGGCTTCAAGCCCATTAATGCAAGCCTCATATTCTGCTTCGTTGTTTATGCAGCTAAAGTCAAGTTTAACTGCGAATGGAATGTATTCTCCACAAGGAGTTTTGAACACAATTCCAATTCTGTTTCCATGATAATTGGATGCTCCATCAAAATACATCTCCCAAACACTTCTTTCCACATTCAAGAGGTCTTCGTCGGGGAAACCCATTTCTCGCATCTCGTCTTTTATAGGTAATTCTGCTAATTGGTCAGCTATTGCCCCGCCTTTCACAGCTTTCCTTTGAACAAATTTCAAGTCAAAGGCTGTCAATGTTGACACCCACTTAGCCATTTTGCTGTCCAAAACAGGCCTCTCCATAAGAAATTTCAAGGGACTCTGTTCTGCGATGACATAAGTAGTGTAAGAAGACAAGTAGTGTTGTAACTTCGTACAAGCCCAATACAAGGCTAAACACAACTTCTCAATCTTGTTATACTTTAACTCATAATCCAGCATCCTTTTGCTGAGGTAGTAAATTGCATTTTCCACCTTTGTATCTTCGGCTTCTTGGGCCAACATTGCCCCCATGGCTTCATCTGTTACAGACAAATACAAGAGCAGAGGCTTTCCCATTCTGGGAGGTTGTAAAATTGGCGGACTTAACAAGTATTCTTTGATCTTGTCGAAGGCCTTCTGACAGTCTTCATTCCATTCTTGCGAAGCACCTTTCCTTAGTAGCTTAAAGATTGGACCACAAGTCTCTGCCAATTGCGATATGAATCGGCTGATATACTGTAATCTACCTAGCAAGCCTCGAATCTCTTTTTCTGTTCTTGGCGGAGGCATTTTCAGAATAGCCTTTGACTTTGCTGGATCAACTTCTATTCCTTTTTTGCTGACCAGATATCCCAAAAATAAGCCCGATGTCGCCCCAAAGAGGCATTTTGCAGGATTAAGCTTCAAATTGTACTTGCGAAGTCTAAGGAAGAACTTCTCAAGTGCTTCAACGTGTTCTTCTGGAGATTTTGACTTGACAATCATATCATCGACATACACTTCTACTTCTTTGTGAATCATGTCATGAAAGACTGTTGTCGCCATCCTTTGGTAGGTAGCCCCTGCATTTATCAATCCAAAAGGCATAACCCTGTAGCAGAAAGTGCCCCATTCTGTGATGAAAGCTGTCTTTTCTTTGTCTGGTGGGTGAACTAGGATCTGATTGTACCCAACCGCGAGGTCAGTCATGGAAACCATCACATGCCCAGCCATCCTGTCTATCAGCAAATCGATGTGTGGTAGTGGAAAATCGTCCTTGGGACAAGCCTTATTCAAATCTCTGTAGTTAACACACATCTTGACCTTTCCGTCTTTCTTCGGGACCGGTACGATGTTTGCTAACCATGAAGGGTAGGCAATTGGTTCTATGAACTTATTGTCCAGTTGCTTGGCAACCTCCTCTTTAATTTTCAAAGACCATTCTGGCTTCATCCTTCTCAATTTCTGCTTAACCGGCTTCGCATCGGGGTATAGCAGAATCTTGTGAACTGCTATGGCTGGGTCTATTCCCGTGAAATCACTTGCCTTCCACATGAAGCAGTCGACATACTTCCTGATGCAATCGACAACCTGTTCCTTAGTCGCACAATCATATGCAATGTATGTATGTTCATTTTCTTTGCCAATTATTATCTTTTCATTTATTTCATTTTTGCTAGATAATACTTGGAAAGCAAAAGACACAGGGTAACCAAGAATCGGAACGGTTTCATTGATAATGGCGGAGTCATTCTCCAAGATTACATTAGACTTGACATTAGGGCTTTCTAAATATGAAATTACAGAAGACTTAGAATTAGACTCTGACTTGGTTTTTGACTCAGAATTAGTACAAGACTCAAGTTCAGGGTGTGACACAGGACTAGGTTTAACCTCAGCAACTTGTCCCTCCTCGGCGTACCAGTTTCTCAGCGGTCCATCCGTGGTCTTGATCAGCTTTATGAAATCCCTATTGTCTTCAAAGTTGGTTATCATAGCAACCTCATCAAAGAGACTAGGCCACATGAAATCTTCCATTTGGGGGTCAGTTTCAGGTTCTGGCTCTTCTTCTTTCATGGCTACAACATCAGCAAACATTTCAAAAACCGGTAGCTTCTTTCCGGTCATAGGAGAATAGAATGGTTCCTGAAAACCACGGTGATAAACTGCCTTTCCAGATTTACAAAAATGACCATTCAGAGTTCTAAAGTAAGGGTGCATTTTGAGGCTTCTTGCCCCCCAATTTCCCTTTTTCTTCCTTCCACGCTCAAACTCTTCTATTTCCTCGTCTGTAGGTTTGTACCCCAAGCCAAAAGTTCCCTTATTCTCAGGCTCTTCCCATGGTCGTACTACGGGTATTTTTCTCCCAGACTTCATCATTTCCATACTGGGCAATAGACCTACCCTCAGCATCATTCCCACTAGACAGTTGATTTGGACCTCCCCGAAGTCATATGAGACAAATGGCCCTTTGGGTTTTTCACCTTCTATGCATTGAACTGTGTCGTAATGAAACCCAGTCAAGGTCATGGCGGTTTCACCAGGAACAACCTCAAGGAGAGACTGATCCATGGTTTTCCTGTTGATTTCGCAGGTGTCCCCTTTGATAGTGATGATTTTTCCTTCAAAAGGGAATTTAAGTTTTTGGTGTAGTGAAGAAGGTACAACATTAATCTGATGAATCCACGGCCTTCCAAGGAGGAGATTAAAGCTCGCGGGTACATCAATGACCTGGAATGGTACTCCCATTTTCACCGGCCCAATAGCAAATTCTAGAGTGGCAACACCCAAAATTTCTCTTCGAGTGTTATCATATGCTCTCACAATCTGATCAGAAGGTGTAAGATCCGTAGCCTCCAACCCCAGACAGCTTGCTACTTTCAAGGGACACACATTTAAGGCTGACCCATTATCAATGAGAACCATGGGCACAGTCTTTCCCCCAGTCTGTATGGTGATGTATAGAGCATCATTGTGTTTCTTACCGTCTTCTGGTAAATCCACATCAAAAAATCTGATACTCAATGCCTTGGTTGATTGGGTCAAAGTGGCCACCAAAGCTTCTGGGCTTGTGTCCACTGGTGTATCAAGTTGACTCAAAGCTTTGCTGAGAGCCTGGCGGTGTGGGAATGAAGAAGCAAGGAGCTCCCAAATTGACACCTTAGCTTGAGTTTGCTTAAGCTGAGTGAGGACAGGGTCTTCTTTTGGCTCTGGTGTTTTCTTATGGGGGTGATTTGAGGTTGTAGGGGTTTTTCCCAAGTCAAGTGGCTGATATTGTCTTCCACTTCTTGTCAGAGCACTGACCTCTTCAGCAAGGTCGTTCAAATCTAACACACACACTTCATTCATTCCTGAGAGAAGTTCGAAAGGATCAAACAGCTCTTCTTCCACAGTAATGGCATGGATGGAGTGATTGGGCAAAGGATTAGTGTTAATGTTTGGTTGCCTCCTGAGAGGAATGATGTCACCACTATCCACCAGATCCTGGATGCAGTTTTTCAGTGTCCAGCAAGCATCTGTTTTATGCCCATTCCCTTGATGGTATTCACAATATTCATTGACTTTATAACTGGAAGGTAATGGGTTTGGAGGAGGTCTTGGGTCCAAAGGCTTCAAATATTTCCCTTCCACAGCCTTTTTAAATACCAAATGAAGGGGCACTCCAAGGTCAGTATATTGCCTTCTCGGCTGATTTCTCGGCCCAAGATTGCCCACACGTAAAGGATTCGCAGGGGCAATATTGGCCACTTGATTGACCTTGCTTGAGGAAGGAGTTTGGCTTTGTTTCTTATATTTCGAAGCAGCCCCCTCACCCACTATTTTACCCAACTGTATCAAATCTTCTACCTTGGTTGCAGTCGCAATGAGCGATTTGAAAGTAGGTAGATATTGGGTTTGCAGTTGAGCCTGATATGTAGGTCTTAAATTCCTGATTATGATATCAATCTGCTCTTGTTCTGAAGGGCGATTGATCATCTGGGCGGCTTTTGCCCTCCACCTCGTAAGGAACGAGGAGAAGGGTTCATTGTTGTTCTGCTTGGTAGTCTCAAGTTCCCTTCTGGTGACATCCACCTTAATATTATAGTGGTACTGAGAGTTAAATGCATTGCAGATGTCTTCCCATGTCTTAATCTTGGAACGGTCTAGACTCACAAACCATTTAAGGGCAGCCCTAGTCAGGGATTGTTGGAAGAGTTGAGCAAAGAGCTCATCATTTAAACTCCAAGGACTTAAGGCTCCCACATACATTTTCAGGTGAGTTTTAGGGCAAGTGGTCCCATCAAATCTGTCCATCCCAGGCATCTTGAATTTTGGAGGCAATCTAGCTTGGGGAAACAAGGATAAGGAATCCATGTCTACCACCTCTTTGTGAGTTTTCATGGCAGTGATTGACCTCTCAAGCAATTCAAGTTTCCTTTTCAGTTCATCTGTTTCATTCTTGGAGGGTGGATCCTCCAAATTGATGACAGGGGTATTAATCTGAGCAGTCACGGGGGTACTAGTTTGTCCCACAATGGGTTCCTTCCCCAAATTTCCAGGAATAGGGACTGTCTTTGGTGCTCCTTCTAACTCAGCCAGGATGGCTACCCTTTGGGCGGCTAAAGCTTCATCAATTTTTTCTTGCATTCTAGCTTCAATTTCCTTAACCTGACCATCCAGCAAAGCCTTAATCTGTTCAATTGTGGCCATTTCAGTAATTGGAGCAGTTGGTGAAGTTGGGGTTGTAGAATTTGTAGGGGATAGCACAGTTGGTATTGGTGTGTCTGGTGTAGGTGAAGGCACACGGACAGTGGGTACCTGCAAAGGTTAAGGGCAAGAGATCAGGGTGGTGTGTAGGGTAGGAAAACTCTTGGTCCACTTATGTACATCAAAATTTTCTCCCAAAACAATGTTGTTATGTTGCATGAATGCACCTCATCACATCACAATTCATTTTAATGGAATGCGGCACTATCATTGGGTACATACAACCTAAGGGAAGGTTCTATTGTTATGTGAAAATAGAGAATCAGCTTATCATAGGGACCCTTGAGTCTTGAGTAAGATATACCTAACCACATGTGAAACAAGGAGTTTCGCATGGGTCCAACAGTACGATTACTCATAGGCCACTCCAAAAGGATTGGAATGGTTTGCGACAATAGGGAGGACGCTTTGGCTGTCCGCCGGCATAATCAAGGAGACCTGCCGGTCAGCGCTACTTGCTATCCAGACTCAAAACTTTGAACAGAAAGAGAAGAAATTCATTTGAAAACAATTTTTTATGCAATGGAGGAAAAGGATTCCCCCATATATGCAAGAGAAAAAGATTCTCTGAATGACAAAACAAATGCACAATTTATCAAATAAGGGACCATTAAAGGAAAAAGATTCCTTTTGTCAACTTTCAATCCAACATCCTTAAAGAAAGGATATATAATGCTAGGGTACCCTGCAAAATGAATAAAAATACCCTAAAGAAGGGCAAATCAGTTAAACGAATAATAATAACAGTCTAACTATAATTCCATAAATCATTATTATTATCATTTATTATTATTATTTTTTTGTGTAATATATAGCCATTATTTTATTTATTATTATTTTTTTATGGTCTCTAGGAAGATATTTTTTTTTCGATTTTCAGTACTAATGTCTTTAAAGAAAAGACAACTATTGCTAAGGCACCCTGCCAAAATAAATAAAAATACCCTAAAGAAGGGTCAGTTAGTCAAATAAACAATAGTAGTCCATTAGGATCACATAAATCATTTTTATGTTCCCCAGTGGAGTCGCCAAATTGTGAACCTCGGTTTTCCGCCCGAAAAGGATCCGGGCGAAAGTTCACTCATTGTCGGGAGTCGCCACTCAGTTTATTTTGTTCGAAGGGAAAAACTAAGAAAACCCTTGTTTGACTCCAATAACTTGTCCAATGTAAAGGTTTCTAGTCTGCGAACCCAAGGAGGATTCGGGGACTATGTCATGCATTTGACTAACTTGCAAAAAGAACAAATTTAAAAGGAATGAAGAAAAGAAGAGACAGATTGTTAATAAATTGTGGACTTGCTATTTGGGGTTAATCCCAAATATGCCTACATACTCCCGTTTGAATGGGAGATCAAAGCCCATGTAGTTCGAAAAAGCCTATTTAAAGGCGATAAAAATTATGCTTCATGCATGCATGTGTGTATGCTTCGTGCATTTTTCAAGCATTTTGCCAGAGTTGTGAGTTTTAGCACTTAGTGCAAAAATTGTATAATTTCGGGTACTTAGTACCAAAAGAGTTCGATTTAGGCTTCATGCCGAAAGTTCATTTTAATAGTGCCGTTTAGGTACTTAGTACCAAAGAGATGCAATTTAGGCTCCGTGCCAAAAAAAAGGTTGATTTTATTTACGGCTTAATGCCGAAAGGGTGATTGATTAGTCCATTAGGCCTTCAGACCTAAAAAGATTAGGTCTTTGACCGAGAAGAAATTAAGAAGAAGATTAGAATGCTTATGATATGCTCGAATTGACCAAAGATGAATTATGATATTACCTTGATTAGAATTTTTCCACTTCTAAGTTCCAGATCTTGTTTTCTTACACTTTTGAGTATGATTCTTGCTTTCTACAACACAATATTAGAAATTCTTAAGCATAAAAATTTCGTCAGCATCTGGGCGTAGGAAGTCCAAAAGTCCCCCTTTTTTTGAAAATCTAAAGCCTATTTATAGGCAAAATCGAGCTGCACGGCGGCTGGCCGCCGGAATCACAGCGGCCGGGCCGCTGTCCTGGCCCACCGCGACTCGCGCTACTTCTGCTAAAACTGACTTTCCGGGAGCCACGGGCCTCCAAAAATTATTCCGAGACCATATCCATGATCCTTGCGTCGCACCGGACATTTCAAGCACCATGAAGACATACTTTCGGTGGACTTTTACCGTCGTCCCCCGGTCCGGCCTGGTTTGAGGAAATTGGCTTTCCGAGCCTCAAAATTCGAGTGTTCACAGGTGCAAAATTACCATTTTGCCCCTAGACTTAAAATCATACAAAAACCAAGGGTTTTACAATCTAACCCCCTTAAAGTAATTGCGTCCACGCAATTGAATCCAACATAATCATTATCCATCAAAAACTATCAAACAATAGCTATACACAAATCCGGATGGTATCGTCTACTCAGTATGTGTTGTTATGGTTGATCAGGCCATAACCACAAGATACCAAGCACTAATGACCATTCCAGGTTTGATCCATTTAGAATTCATTAAATAAAAAAAACCAATTTTCAGATAACCAAAACAAAATCAATGAATAGCGCTTAGCGCTCAACCCAGTCAATATCAGTGCCAATCAATCGAGTACAACATCATTACACATACACCTTTTCAATAAGATCCATTGCATACAATTGTCAATCATCAGTCACAAATAATATCATGCGATGTATGAGTATGATGTTATGCTGGTATGCAAGTGCTCTAACACTAAAACTCAAGAATATTACAGTCTAACCCCCTTAAAACGATTTCGACCTCGAAATCTAAAACATACCTGAAGACTCAAACAGATAGGGATATTTAGCTTTCATAAGCTCTTCGGCTTCCCAGGTGCATTCTTCAACAGAATGATTGCGCCAAAGGACTTTCACAGAAGCTACATCCTTAGAACGCAACCGCTTGACCTGACGGTTCAGAATAGCCATTGGCTGCTCCTCATAAGAACAATCATCACTAATCTCTACAGTGTCCAGAGCTAGCACATGATCAGGACTAGGTACATACTTTCTCAACATCGAGATATGAAATGTCGGATGCACAGAAGCCATCTGAGGTGGTAAATCAAACCTATAAGCAACATCACCAATCCTCTCCAGAATTTCAAATGGACCAACATACCGTGGAGCTAATTTTCCCTTCTTACCAAACCTCATAACACCCTTGAAAGGTGAAACCTTTAGAAACACTCTATCTCCGACAGCAAATTCCAGATTTCTTCTTTTCAAATCAGCATTGCTCTTTTGTCTACTAAAAGCAGTCCGAATACGGTCTTGAATCACTGGTACAACCTCAGCACTGTATTGTAAAAGTTCAGGACCCTCAATTCGACGCTCACCAACCTCCTCCCAATGTAATGGAGTCCTACACCTTCTGCCATACATAGCCTCAAATGGAGCCATACTAATACTAGCCTGATAACTGTTATTGTAGGCAAACTCTACCAAAGGAAGATGATCTGCCCAACTACCACCAAAATCAAGAACACACAATCGCAGCATATCTTCCAAAGTCTGAATAGTCCTCTCCGACAAACCATCTGTCTGAGGATGAAAAGCAGTGCTGAAATGAAGATTAGTTCCCAAACCTTCCTGAAGCTTCTGCCAAAATCTAGAAGTAAATTGTGGTCCTCTATCAGAAACTATAGAAACTGGAACCCCATGAAGACTCACAATCCTATTGAGGTACAGTTTGGCATACTGCGACACTGTGTACTTAGTATTTACTGGAAGAAAATGAGTGGACTTAGTCAATCTGTCAACAATAACCCAGATCGAATCATGCCCACCAGGAGCTTTAGGCAAACCGACAACAAAATCCATATTGATTCTCTCCCATTTCCACTCAGGCAGTGGTAACTCCTTAAGCAATCCCGCAGGCTTATGATGCTCATACTTAACTTGCTGACAAGATAAGCATTGAGAAACAAACTGTGCAACATCATTCTTCATCCCTTTCCACCAGTACAACTGCTTTAAATCCCGATACATCTTGGTGGAACCTGGGTGAACTGTGTACCTAGAGAAATGTGCATCCTTAAGGATATCAGTCTTCAAATCATCTACCTTAGGAACACACACCCTAGTACCAAACTTCAAAACACCTTTATCATCTATAACAAACTCCTTGTTCTCACCGGCTAAGACTTTATGTCGTAAAATTTCCAAATCCGCATCCTTACTTTGCTCAGAAATAATCCTGTCGAGAAAATTTGGCTTCACAGCCAAACTAGCAAGAAACACCCCTCTACCATTCACAACTCCTTTGTCAGACATATTAA
The DNA here is from genome assembly GCA_947685225.1 of Garcia nutans. Lineage (NCBI taxonomy): Eukaryota > Viridiplantae > Streptophyta > Magnoliopsida > Malpighiales > Euphorbiaceae > Garcia > Garcia nutans. Next base: position 29,629,252 of record CANTUV010000044.1, read on the forward strand.
ATGTCCAACCCTCATCAAGCAATTGGTGAATCTCAGAAATCAAGGACCTCCTCGTCAAACAAATATGTGACAAACTCTCCATAGACTTGCGACTCAAAGCATCTGCCACAACATTTGCTTTCCCAGGATGGTACTGAATATTATAATCATAATCTTCCAGAAACTCTATCCACCTCCTCTGCCTCAAGTTCAGATCCCTCTGCGAGTAAACATATTTGAGATTCTTATGGTCAGTAAAAATCTCACATGTAACACCATACAGATAATGCCTCCAGATCTTTAGTGCAAACACAACAGCAGCCATCTCTAGATCGTGTGTAGGATAATTAACTTCATGCTTTTTCAACTGTCTTGAAGCATAAGCAACCACCCTACCATGTTGCATCAACACACATCCCAAACCAATACCAGATGCATCACAGTAAACAGCATAGCCTTCATTGCCCTCCGGCAAAACAAGTACAGGTGCAGATGTCAACCTTTCTTTCAGAAGGTTAAAACTCTCCTCACAAGCATCATCCCAAACAAACTTAACACCCTTGCGAGTGAGTTTAGTCAAAGGTGCTGCAAGTCGAGAAAAATCTCTAACAAATCTTCTGTAATAACCAGCCAAACCCAAGAAACTTCGTATCTCTGTAACTGTCTTTGGTCTTGGCCAATCCATGACTGCCTCAATCTTCTTTGGATCAACCTGAACACCCTTAGAAGATATAACATGACCAAAGAACACAACTTTATCCAACCAGAATTCACATTTCGAGAACTTGGCATAAAGTTTATGTTCCCTCAGAGTTTGCAAAACCAGCTTCAAATGTTCCTCATGCTCTTCTTTATTCTTGGAATATACCAAAATATCATCAATGAACACTACAACAAACCGGTCAAGATATGGACTAAACACTCTATTCATCAAGTCCATAAAAGCAGCAGGGGCATTGGTAAGTCCAAAAGACATTACCAGAAACTCATAATGACCATACCTTGAGCGAAAAGCAGTTTTAGGTATGTCACTCTCTCGCACCCTTAACTGATGATAACCAGACCGAAGATCAATCTTTGAGAAAAACTTCGCCCCTTGCATCTGATCAAACAAATCATCAATCCTTGGTAATGGATATCTGTTCTTGACCGTCACCTTGTTTAGCTGCCGATAATCAATACACAACCTCATGGAACCATCCTTCTTTCTCACGAAAAGAACTGGAGCTCCCCAAGGTGAAGTACTCGGTCGGATGTACCCCTTCTGTAACAAATCATTCAGCTGCTCCCTCAACTCTTTAAGCTCTGCCGGTGCCATTCTATAAGGTGGCATATAGATAGGATTTGTGCCGGGTACAAGATCAATAGAAAACTCAATCTCTCTTTTAGGAGGTAACCCAGGCAAATCCTCAGGAAAAACATCCACAAAATCTTGCACTATAGGAACGTCTTCTGGTTTAACTTCTTCTTTCTGCACATCCCGAATAGATACAAGATAGGCGTCACAACCTTTACGCAACAACCTTCTAGCTCCCAAAGCAGAAATCATCTGACAAGGACCAATGGTCTTGGAACCATGGAATGTCACCGACTTACCTTCTTCATAATCAAATCGGACTAGTTTAGCCCTACAGTCAACATTAGCTCCATGACAAGCTAACCAATCCATTCCCAAGATCACATCAAATTCCAACACAGATAGGACAATCAAATTTGCAGCTAAATCCACATCCTCAACTCTGACCATACAGTTACTATAAACATCCACCGTCTCTATCTCATCCCCCAGTGGTGTATGAACAAACAAAGGCTCAGCTAACAGTTCATGTGATCTAGATAATCTAGATGCAAAGCTAGGTGATATGAATGAATGAGTAGCTCCAGGGTCAATAAGAACATGTGCATCAAATGAACATATAGAGAGTGTACCTTGCACCACATTATTATCAGCCCGAGCTTGCTGAGCATTAAGATTAAATACCCGAGCATAGTTCTGGTTCTGATTCTGGCCTTGGTTCTGATTCTGAGCATTGTTCTGACCTGCTGGCAAAGCGGGTACAACATTCTGCTGCTGATTATTCTGGTGATAACCCTGATTCTGCTGACCTTGGTAACCTCGATAACCTCCATTCTGTCGTCTGCCATTCTGATTACCTCGGCCTCCATTATAACCTCGACCACCATTCCCTCTGCCATAACCATTGCCATTACCATTACCGTTGCCACGGTTGTTGTTACCCTGATTCCCTGCTGGTCTCACATAATTCTGCTGCCCTCCTTGATTCTGACCACGCCGAGAATTAGGACAATCCTTCACCTGGTGATCCATCTATCCACAACCTAAACATGCTTCCATCTGTCTCCAGCAATCTCCTGGATGACAGTTACCACAAAACCTACAAATAGGATGCCCCTGATTCTGATTCTGCAATCGGTAAGTCTGTTGCTGACCACCTCTATTATTACCTCTCTGATCTCTGTTCTGTCCTTGGTAGCCATGCAAATCATTAGGTCTACTCCTCTTCCTACTGACATCAGTAGTATCCTCAGTCTTGTCAGTCTTACCTCTATTTTCCAAACCCAGAGCTGTGTTCCTAGCCAAATGCAACTCAGTGTAGTTATGGCTAGCAACAAAACCATAATACTTACTGTTCAGTCCCTCCACAAATCTGCGAGTCATCCGAGCCTCATCCTGAATCAGGTGTGTAGCATACTGTCGCAGATCCTGAAACTTCTCATAATACTCAGCTATGGATCTATCCCCTTGCTTCAACCTCTCAAACTCTTGGCCTTTCTGCCACATAATATTCTCAGGTATGAAATTATGCATGAACAAGTCCTTAAACTCATCCCAGACATGAACCCTATCCCTGATCTCATCCTCGAACCACACCTGAGCTGACTTCTTTAACTGATGGCCTGCCAACTCTATAGATCTATCATAAGTACAGTTGAGAGCTAAACAATTATGACGTACCTCATTGATGAAATATACCGGATCCTCAGTAGCAGAGTTGGAGAATGTAGGTGGGTTCACTCTGATAAACTCATTTAACCTCACATACTGGGGTTCAACAGTAGGTGGCTGATCATTGGCTTGCCCAACATTCTGATTCATATTCTGCACCAACTGAGCAATTCCATTTGCAAGAGTCTCCATAGATCTACCCATGGTCATCATAGTAGTCATAAATTGCTCCTGACCCACTGCAGCAGCCGGTGCAGCCTCCGGTACAGGATTATTCCCAGGAGTAGGTGGCTGAGGACCAGGCACAACTCCTGCAGTATTAACATTCCCTGCTGCAGCTCTAGGAGGTCTCCCACGTCCACGTGGAGGCATATTAGCACCATCTGCAGTTCCAGAAGTTCCAGCACTAGAGGAACCTCCCCCTATCCGAATTCCAGTACTTCTTTGAGACATAACTCCTGATATTAGTATAAGCATATCGGTTAACGCGGAAGCAAAAGAAACACAGAAAGAATTTTTCCTAATGATTTCCGGATACAACTAGACAAATTATAAGTGTGACTGAATCTAACCTTGTGCTCTGATACCACTTTTGTCACGACCCAACCCGGGGGCCATGACCGGCATGCAGCCAAACCGAAGTCCGACCACATAAGCCTATTAAAACATTCATAACAGTCTAAGTGCAAAACAGTACAATACTTATATAATCCTCAATCCTAGTTCAAATGCAATCCATCAATATAATCAAATCACAATAAAATCATTCGGGAAATCTAATGCAGACAAGTTCTACTTATTACACAAAAAGGGATTCGGAATCAATCCGCCCAAAAGTTCAATATCCGAAAATCTCTAAGCAGAAGGACCAAAAACACAAACGAAAACCTGATCGACTTCGCCAAGAAGAGAAAGAAGATAGACGAAGGCGATCACTGTAAACCTGCAAGACAATCTGTAAGGGGGTGAGCGCTTTATAGACGCCCAGTAAGTCTATGAGAGGCAGAGAAACATCTAACAGTTATATAAGCAGTACATATAATACAATCACAAATTAAGCAAACAAGATGGTGTGTCGGGGTCACCAATCAGTAAACAGTACAGTAATCATATCAGTCACATCCGCCCTTATAACTTCTCAGTACAGTACAGTAATCAGTAATTAGGCATGTAGCCTCAGTAGCAGTATAGGCATTAAGCCTCAGTAACCTCCTTCCCCTTCATGACACACCATCACACAGCACAAGTAATATCACATTCAATATTATCACATAAATAAAATCACATGCAAGTTTCTCTGTCTCCTAAAGCATGCGAGGCTGGGTTCGAAAGAATAGTCTAGTGAATATATAGAAAGGATAATATATTATAAGAAGGGTTTATATATGTATATAAGTTGTTAGCAAGTAGCACAACACAAATAATCACATACACCCATAGAACTTACCTGGTCTAACAGTCAGCTAAGCAATCCGCCACCCTAAGTCTGAGGTGCTGCTGGACCAACCGCCTAACCATTAACCATCAATTAACAACCACCCTTAAAAATGTATGCAAGTGCAAATGGGAATGCATGACGTGAATGCACACAATTTAATAATTTCCACAACAAGGTTAAACCTTTTTGTCAACCAAACATAACTTAACCATCATAATACCACACCTTTAAACTTGCTTTCCAGAATATAAAACATCATTAAAAAGTCCTTACAATTTAAATTTATCAAATACTTTACTTAAATAATCAATATTCACCAAATACAATTTTACCGATAAACCTGAAAAATGAGTGTCAACTTCTAAAATTCAAAACAATTAACCTGTAAATGCAAAATTTATAATTTTCAACCAGAAGCTAATTTGATATCTGAAAAGCATCCTACCAAAATTTCATAATTTTTCGAGACTTAGAAGTCCCTCAACCAATTTTTATCCTTAACAGTACACAACTCACAAGGCATACTGACAGCAGTAGAAAGATCTAATTATTTCAAAAGTATAATCGATAGAAACACAACCCAACATATTTTTCTTGTAAATTAGACTTCCATAACTTCAACATATATGAAAATCAAATCAAAAACATTTTTACACATTTTAATATGAATTTCGAAAGTTACAGTTGATGCAATAGCATCAACAGCACAGTTTGTCAGACAACAGTAGCAAACTTGAATTTTCCAGAAATATTCGATGCTCCAAAATCCCAAAAATTATTTTTCTCATAAACTAGACTCAATTTTGAGCCTCACATCCAAATTTCATATTTTTATCATGTTCCAATATTTAATTAAAAATCGGGAAACATACAGCACAAAAATCAAACTTCAGCAGAAAATTAATTCATCCAAAAACTCAAAGAAAACAATTAATTCGAAAATCTTAACACCCAAATCAATTTAATCAAACCCTAACTCAATACCTTCATCAAATTTCGGAACCCAACACATTAGCCAAATCAATTAATTCAATACCAAAATCCCCCAAAACAATAAAAACTCAAAACCTAACCTATTATGTAAAAAATCAATTTAATTAAATAATAATTCGAATTTAGCCAATTTAATCAAGAAAAATATCAAACCAATATGATATTAATATGAACTAATTAAATGGAAGTCGAAATAATGCAAAAGGAATCAAGAAAAACCTTAAAAACACTCAAAAACTTGAAAAATCGAGCTGCTGGAACACTGGCCAAACGACAGGGGCGAGCCACGCCCGCAGCACGCCAAACGACGGTCTCCTCACGCCGAACGACAGGAGCCTTGGCCCGCGTCTCTCCGCCGAACGACAAGCCTCCCTCGCCGAACGACGCTGGCTATGGCGCGCGCACAGTGACCAAACGACGGCCGCACTGTTTCTGCCTAAAAACCCTAATTTTCTTCCCTTTTTTTCAAAACACCCGAAAATAAAAGATCCAAAACCCTACCCCATCAGATTTTAGGTCTATTTATAGGAAAATAACTTTTCAAAATTATAATTTTACCCCAAACTAATTTATTTTAATTAAAAACACCCCAAAACTCTTTAAAAATTCAAAAAAACACACAACTAACTTATAAAAATTTACAACTAACTCCAAATTTAATTTATTTAAATTAAAAATTAATAAATTTTCAAAAAATTTTCGAAACACAACCCCTAGCAAAATTATACATAAAATAACCGTAACGACATCACGGTCACCAAAATGACATCAAAAACAGCAAAACGAAACCCGAAAATTTTTCGACCGCTAAAATGACCAAAATACCCCCCGAAGCTAAAAACATAATATTATACTCAAAACGACCGTCTCGTCCCCCCGAGTATCAAAAAGACATTCAAAGGGCACAAAATGACTATTTTGCCCCTAAGGTGCAAAATTACCATTTTGCCCCTAGACTTAAAATCATACAAAAACCAAGGGTTTTACAAATTTTAATTTTAATTTTTTTCTATTTTACTTTCTTTCTTTTCTCTTAACAATATATATAATATAATATATATAATAATATAATTTATTAATTATTAATTATTGTTTCTTAAATTATTGTTATCATTATGTTTCTATACTTATCTTAATAATATTACATTATTAATAATTTAACTTTGGCTTAATACATACATTGCCCCTCAAACTTGGCATATTTTGTTATTTTACCTTCTGTACTATTCAAGTAACTATTTTGCCCCTTAAACTTGGTTTTTTTTATTTATAACAAATTGACTCTTATTTTCATATACCCAGATTTTTAATGGCACGTGAGTTATCAACATCTTGAAATTAGAAATTTCAATCGTCCTCTCTCTAATTTCGACCAACAAATAGAAATTTTTGTTGAAAAATTGAAAATTTCGATCGTTGAAGATTTTAGCAAAAAAATTATCTTTTTCTTCTTCTTTTTCTTCTTTTTTTTCTTCTTCTTCTCAAATCTATCCATTTGCTTAAGAAATAAACAAAAATTTGAAGCAAAATAAAAAATTCCGACCGTTGAAGATTCCAGTGACAAAAGTAGCTTTTTTTCTTCTTCTTCTTCTCAAATCTATCCATTTTCTTGAGAAAAAAACAAAGAATTTTGGCAAAAACACAGAAATTTTATATTGTTGAAGATTTCGGCAAAAAAAAATTTATTATTCTTCTTCTTCTCCTTCTCCTTCTTATTCTTCTAGAATTAGATTTTAGGAAAAAAAATCATTATTTTTTGGTGCCGGTAACTGAAAATTCCAACGAAATTTTTTTTATAATGGTCTAAGGGCATTATTGAAATTTTACTATATATGTTAAAAAATTCTTAAGTTATTGGATGTATTTTTTACATTTTACAATATAAGTATGCTATTTTAATTAGTTTCACACGCCTCCTAAGGGTGAAATATAAATATATTGTGAACTTAGCAATTAAGGGTTAATTTGTTATAAAAAAGCCATGTTTAAGGGATAAAATGGTTACTCGAATAGTACATAAGGCAAAATAACCAAATGGTCTGGGTTTGAGGGGGAATATATGTATTAAATATTTAACTTTAATTAAATTACTATTATATATATTTCAAGTTATTACAATAAGTGTGCATGTATTTCAGTGATGAGATAATCAAAATGGTAAAATCATTTATGTCATATTAAAGTTTCATGAATTCATCGGGGTTGAGAAAGAACATGCTACATGATGGCTCAATTCCAAGGAAACTTTTGTCCTTCATCTTTATGTTGAACAACTTAATACCAATAGGATCAAATACTATACAACCTTTGTTAATAGAGTAATATTTCTCCAAATACTAAACAACACTCAACAAATTCTATCATATTACAATTACAAAAAGAACATCTAATAAAATCAGTCTAGCATGTGCACAACAACTAGACCAATTCCTTTCACCTCCAATAACTCTTAGTTGGTTGTTCTAACAAAAGTACAGTTGAGTTCTAAACATCCCTTTCTCTTAACTCATATGAGAAATATACTTGGACACAACATAATAAGAGTTCAGAAAGTGAAAATCTTAGTTTAATTAGGTTAAGTTTGTGTCATAAAATTCAATCCAATGAAGGTTTAAGTGCATCTTAAAAAGACTAAAACCAAATAAACTAATAAAATAAACTTAAATCAAATTAAAATAGAAGTTTAAAAATTAGGCCTAAAATTAAGTGGCCCAAAAACAATCTAATGATTAGGGATTTTGACAAAAATGCCAAAAAAATATTTTAATATTATTAAAATATTAGTCTCAAAAAATTTTCTTTAAAATACTAATTTTTTTTTAGCAAATAACAACAAATAACAAAAAAGATATAATGAGTTTATACTTAGTATATTGGATTTAGTATACATAAACTATAGAATTAATAATTTTTTTTCATATAATATGAATATACTAGTAATAACACATCACAAAAACAAAAAACACAAATTGATGTACTATATAAATATATACAGTTTACACTTATTATATATAGAGTTTAAACTCAGCATATAAGGAGTTTATTAATAAAAATTCTTATATATAGACCAGTTTATATCAATACTACAAAGGATATAAAAAATTTATACATTATATTTCATTAATACACCTAATATATATTGATTTTACACTATATAAATAAAAATACATACTGATGTACTATATAAATTCATAAATTCACTTAGTATATATAGAGTTTATACTAAGTATATATAGAGTTTACACTAAGTATATATATAAAGTTTACACTTAGTATATAAAAATTTGCACTATATAAAGAGTTTACACTATACAAAGAATTTACACTATATATTATAATATCTCTCACTGTTGATGGCCAAGCATCTAAGAAGTTGAATTAGACAAAAATAAACTCTCAATAGTACCACCACCACATACGCCATTACCATTACCTACATTTTCAATTATAAATCCAAAAACATTCTCTTTCTTTCCTCCAAATTCTAGAAAATTATGTCACAGATTTGCCATATGCAGAGCTTCTTCTTCAACAATTACAAATTTTGATCTTTATGATCTTCTTCATGTTTAGCTATATGATGAAATTCTCAACAACATTGTTTAACAGCTAACAAGACATTAGTGGAATGGAATTGGCAATAATTAATTATATGGAAAGTAAATTAGAGTCCTCCAAACCAATGCATTTAATACTTAACAAAAAAGAATACTTTGCTTTATACATTTTTCTAATAAAGTCATTTTCTATAACTCTATATAAATACCTTTGCCATAACACCCATATTTTCATCATCACATTTTTAAAACATAAAAGAAAATTAAATAAATAAAACAAGACTATTAATTAGCAAAAGCCAAAAAAATGTTAGCGAAGGAGGAGCAAATACCATCATTGTTGGTCACCAACAGTCATCCCTGTATATTAAAAGAAATTCTCATCATATTGGAAGAGAAATGGCAGCTCCTTTCAATTTATTTACAAACATCCAATTTGGAATTAAAACAATAATTTTGGACATTTTAAGTATGAAATGAGCACTGTTGCATTTAAATACAGAGGAGTAGCTGTTGGTGTAATTGGTAACAAGTAAAATCTATTCATATTTTAAGGATTATTGAGGCTTGTTATTAAATGATTCTACTAATTTTAGTTTGTTTTTGCAGAATAAATAACTTAAAGGAGTAAAGAGAATCAAATGGTAAAAAATGAGCTGATTGAGGAAAAACATAAAGAAAGTTGCTAGAAAATGCCTTGGGCATAACCCTTGGGCAAGTCTTGTGCCTAAGGCAGGTTTAATAATTGAAGATTTCATGGTCCAGCTGGGAATTCTAATTTGTTTAGGATACTTGAGATACAATTTTTGAGCAGATGCATAGAGATATTAGAGTTTATTTATTTCTTTATTAAGTAGACATTAGTTAGGAAATTTAATGGCTATTAATTATAATTTATTTTATTTTTGTTTTTATTTTATTTTCCTAATTATGGTAGGAAACTAAAAGGGTATAAAAGCCAAATTATTGGCAGCCCTAAAGTCTCTTCTTCTTCTCCTATGATTGCAGTTCACATTTTGCAGCAGCCATAATATATAATTTTAGTTTTCTTTTCTAAAAGCACATGTAACTAAACTCCATTCAGTTGAAGGGGTAATCAAGATTTTTAATTCGTCGAGGTTTATGAGATAACTCTTTACTTACTTTCTTTAATTTTAGTATTTGTGTATCTTACTTAGCTTATTATCATTATTATTTTGCTAATTAAATAATAGCGCTCATTGATTGATTAGTCAAAAAATATATCGCCATTCAAAACTAAGAATTCATAATTATTCTTTAGCTTTTGACACTTATGGCAATTAGACATAATACTAAGAGGATATACAATCTAATTTAAATAAATTTCACGGTAGAATTTGTTGATTAGAATTAGGTCTTTCTAAACCTTAAAGTTGTTAATGGATTAAATCCTAAAAGCATTCCTATAGGGTTATTCAATAACAAAGATTAGTTATAAAGCGTCTCTTAACTAATTTATCACCTAAGGAATGATTGATTAATGCAAGCGTCTCAGTTAGCTAGATCTAATTTATTGAAAAATTAAAGAGAATTATTTTTGTATTAATGATCAGATCAAATAATTAAAGCCAAGATTATTCCCTTCGATTGAAATCATCTTCATTGTTATTTTCCAAAATTATTTTGTTGCTATGTGAATATTTTTAATTTTAATTTCTGTTATAAATTTATTTCAATTTTCAATCACAAAACCCCCCATTTGATTTTATTAAGCATACACTTTAGGTTTTTAAGAGAAATTAATTTAAGTAATCAATTTCTTGAGGATTCAATCATATTCACCACTTATACAATTTTATTTTGTCCAAGAATAGGTTTTTATTTTTGGCGGATTCGACACCCACCAGTAATGAATGTTGGTAAGGCAAGAATCAGAGCTCGATCTACTAGAAAATTGATGAACTCCATCGGACTCCGTTGGTGATTTTGGATATGATGGTTTAGGGTCTAAGGGTGACAATATTTGGAGTTTTGATAGAATAAAGAAAATTGCGAAAGTAAATTATGAAAATCTTGTAATTTTGAACCAAGAGATGGAAATAAGATAAAAAACAGTAAAATAAATAGTATTGTTGTAAAATGAAAAAAAAACCTAGTGAAAAAGAAATTTAAAAAAAATGGTAAGGGTTAATTTTCCCAAATGATTAATATTGAAGTTCAAAATGAGTTCATTCAAACTTAGTTGGATGGGACTTGGGGGCATTCGCTGGGCTTGAAAATCAGTTTGTTTTATGAGATTTTCGTATAAAAATATCCATAAAAATATATATTTTTTAAAATATGACACTAAACAATTTTATTTAGATTTTTAGAAAAAAACAACGCCAATCTTTCAAAAATACATCTTCCTTCAGCTTTCTGTGTATGTTATATAGATATTATATAGATATTGATTAAAAGAATTAATGTATACATATTCTACTAGCTAATCATTCTCTTATAACTTAAATTCATAATTTTACTATTTTAAATTAAATATATATATAATTCAACAGTAAAAATAGAGAAATACATATAAAAAATAAAACATTTATAAAATAGCAAAAGGCAATTGTATTTCTTACCAATTATAATTCAATATATATCAGTACAAATACATACCTTAAGAAATCTATAATTAATTAATAGATATAGTTTAACTTGATGCCAAAAATATTAGATTTAAATTAAAAGTTAGCCATAGTTTTTAATTAATTTTAGTTTTCAATTCCTAATTTTCTAATCATTTAAATAACAATTATTTTAATTGTTTGGTATTTAGCCCTTCCTTATGGGAACAATCCTCACTCACCCCTTTATTACTTGTTTATGACCTGTACACTTGCATTTAACTAGGCTAGGCCCTATAAAAAATTTTGTAATGACATTACTAGTTTTCTCTAAGATGATGGACAAACACTTTATGAAGCTAGGGTGAGGTTTAAGAAATTTTAGTGGGATCTAAGTCTGGCTTCTTATCTAAACAATCTACATTGGGTTAGTTAGGCCTTTGAGAAGTACTATAGATGCAGCTTCAGGAGGATCTCTTATGAACAACACAGATGAAGCTTTCCAACTCTCGAATTAATGGCAGCTGACATCTATAACTGGTCTAGAGAGAGAACAATTCCTAAGGAAGTAACAGGGGTGCATGAAGTGGACAACATGTCTCTGTTAATAGCAAAAGTTGATGCTATAACTAGAAAATTAGATGTCATGAGAGCTATGGAGGAAATCACCAAACCTTAGACTATCAGAACCATGAGCAGCTTCAATTTGCAAGAAATCAAAATTGTGCACCGTAAGCTCTCTTTGGTAATACCTACAATCCAAGTTGGCAGAATGATCTGAATTTATCTTAGGGAGGAAATCAAGGTAATTAAGGGAACAAAGGGGAACTCATCAACTAGCTTTTCAAAACAAAAACCATGGTCAAGCACATTATCAAGAAATTAAACCAGCTTATAGTTTTCCATGGAAGAGTTTATTACTATATCTACTGAGAAGTTTGAAGAACTTAACAAGCAATATGATAGGTTGGAAGCATGAATGGAACAGATTGCTAGTCAAGATAGAAACTTCAAAATTCAGCAGATGGCAAGTTCTTACAATTCTAGATATCAAGGTGCTCTCCCAAAGTAAAATGAAAGTAAAACTTAGAGAGTAATGTAAAGCTGTCACCTTTAGAAGTGGCAAACATGTAGAAGAAGAGAGTTGAAGCACTAAAAGAAAATGAGGGGAATAGTAAGGAACCAAAAGAAGAGGCAACTTTGCAAGAAACAAAAAAGAAGGAAGCAGTTACCATTAAGAAGGAGGTCAAGCCTTATGTGCCTCCCATACCATATCCTCAAAGGCTTCAGAGCAAGAAGTTAGAAAAACAATATGAAAGTTAAAATATATGGTAAAAGTTAAAGTAAAAGTTACATATTGCCTCTTGAGGATAAATGTGAATTATATGTGTTTCTTTAAAGAAAAACAATATGGTAAAAGTTAAAGTAAAAGTAAAAAGTTAAAAAATATAATAAAATAATTCAAAATTAAAATTTCTTTTTAATGGAAGAGAATAAATGTGAATTATTAAATATTAATTAATTAATGATATATATATGGTTAAAATGATGGGAAGGAAATAAAATATCAATTTGTTTAATCTTATTCTTCCTTCTTCTACCTTAGGCCAAAATTTCCATTCATTCGGGGAAAGATTTTGCTTCTTCCATAGACCAAAAGTCAAGATTTTCAAGAATTAAGAGCAGTTTTGAAGATTTTCAAATTAATAGGTATGTTTTCTCTGAATTTGAAAAGATTTCCTTAAACAATTGAATATGTGAAAATTGAGTTATTGAAGAAGGTTTGGATAATTGCTTAAATGGTGTTAGATGATGTTATTTTGATGTGGGCATAATGATTTTAAGGTTAGATGATGGATTTGATTAGGTTTGGTTGAGGTTAGGAAGAAGAAGAAGGGAATTTAGGGTTTTCATGGTGAATTGAATTAGAATTGATGCAATTAATGTTGAAATGATTAAATTGTGTGATAATATGATTCTAATGACATATTTTAGCTTAAAACTTAATTTGGAATTGATTAGAATAGATTTCTAAAATTAAAGAATGTTATGGCAATGTTGGAAATTTGAAAGAAATGTAACAAATGAAGTTTGAATCGTTAAAGTGAGTAGAATTATTCTTTTAATGAATTATTTAAACTTATAATATGGATAGGAGTTGAGTAAAGATAGGTTACCGAGTCTAAGTGGTGAAGGACATTGATAGAAGTTAGTGTTGGGAGGATAAATTGACTTGGATTTTGTCAATTGTCATATTAGTACATACTTTGGTAATTATTGTTTCAATTGCATTGTTTTAGACATAACACATTGTATATGGATGAATGTATTACATTACTTGAACATTTATGTTTGTATGTGATATGCATTGTTTGAGCTAGAAATGCATAATAGGCATAGAAAAAATTATATGTTAAGCCACTATAGTATGGCTACTAATAGTGATATGAACAAAATGTAAAGAAAGTGTGAATTAAGTATTAAAATGTGGAAATTAGTCTCATTTAGTTTATGACTAAAAATGATATTGGATATGATTAGAAATCTTAAAAATGAAAGTGAAATGTGGAAAAAAATGTAATATTATGAATATGTTTTACATGCTGCCTTATATAATGTCTAGTTTCAGAAAATTATATTTGGTATAGTTTGGCATGCTACATGCCTTTGGGCGAGACATGCTAGTGTCACAATTATAATTACGTCTTTGAGTGAGACACGCTAATGTGATAGTTATAATTATGCGTTCGGACGAGACATGTTGGTGTTATTATTATTGGGATAGGCCAAAATGATATTTCTGGAACTAAATTATTATATAAGAATTTATGGACCTAATGTGTGTTGGTGATTATAATATGTTGATGAATTATATGATTTTACATGACATTGAGGCATGATTCATTTTCAACAGTCTTATTCATATTGCCATTATTTATTATCAAATTATGTACTGCTAAGCTAGTAGCTTAACACGATTAAATTCAATCATGCAGGTGGCAGGGTAGAGGCTGAGAGCCCTATGAGACCAGGCTAGGTCTAGATTAGTGGGTTGATTCTTGAAGTTCAACTTTTGCCACCTGACTAAAACCATTGACATATCATGTAAATATTTCTTTTGCTACACATTTTATTAATATGTACATTATACTTTAAAGCAAGAATGTAACAAGATAATGTTTGGGTTATGTAAAAAAAATAATGGAACACTTTTATTATAGATATATAATGGATATGAAATGTTGAATGCACTTAGAGGAAAATATTGGAGATTGTGGAGTTGGAATGAAAATATATATTAGGAGAACAAATTTTTATACAGGTTGTGTCTTTGTCATTTTGGAAAACGGCCAATTTATAGTTAAAACTCTGACGAATGCTTCCAGAGATTTTCTTTAAAAATTGTATTTTTAATAACTAATTTCTATTATTAATTTATTATTTTATTTTCTAAATTTTATTTTAAAGGTTAAACTATTTTATAAAATTAAGAAAATATTTTTTAGATGAGAAATATTGTGACATTCTTATTATTCTATATATGTATTTTATATACTCGGGGTGTGTACGTATATAGGATATAAGGGTATTACACATACTTTTTGTGGATGCTCTTGCTCAAATGCCCACCTATGTCATGTTTTTGAAGGGGCTACCTTCCAATAAGAGAAAAATTAAAGACAATACAATGATTGCACTTACTAAGGAGTGCAGTGTGATAATTCAGAATAAACTTCCATTAAAATTGAAATATTCAGGGAGTTTCTTTATACGTTACACTATTGGAAATTTTGATCTTAAAAAAGCATTGTGTGATTTGGGTGCACACATGAGCTTAATGCCTAATTCTATTTGTAGGATGCTTGGGTTTATGGATTTAAGGCAACAAAGATGACACTTCAGTTGGCTGATAGATCTATTAAGTTACTATGAGCAGGGATTTTCTCCCCTACTCCTAGTGGAATAGTTCTTGCGACTTCAACACTGTTAGGCTCAGGGCCTTAGAGAACACGGGCCTGAATTCGGAAAAAATGAAGTCACCACCCGGACGGGTCGAGAAAATAGAAAGGGGTGGATGACTTGATTCCTAAGGAATCCTCAACCCCCTATTAGGTTCGAAAAGTTAGGTACATATGGAGAAGGTGAAAAAAACCCAACACCCCCATAACGCCCGGTTCATTGGAACCGGCCTCTTTTTCAGGTCTAAATAATATAAAATTTTTTAATATTACATTATTATCCAAACTATATACGATTCAAAATAAATAAAGAATTTTTATTGCATCGAAATAAATCAAAACACAATAATTATAGTAAACAAATCAAAACACGTTATTGTCCAACTGTTGAATATTGTCTATCTCATATGTATGCTTATTCAAATTATCTCCACTAATAGACTCTACCTACTAAGAGAGATCAACAAGTCTTTAATAGGCTTGAAATGAGGTCTATAGTCTATAAGGGACATAGTTTAAGCGAAGTCCATTTTGAGATTGGAGTTGATGTAATGCTACTGACAAACCTTCACACCAAAATGTTCTGTTGGAGCCATAGGCCTTTGGGAGCAATCTTGTTAGACTCTAATTTCCTTCTATCTCCTTGGAAGAAATATAGAACTAATTAAAATGATCATCATCTTTTGCTTTTTCTTTTGCACAAACTCAGGACCGGGTTTTTTTTCTCTCACTTTCTCCTTTTGTTTTTTCCTTTCTTTTCTTCTTCTTCTTCTCCTCCTCCTCCTCCTCCTCCTTCTTCTTCTTCTTTTTTTGTTGTTTTATTTTTTTTGTTGGGTCCTTGCTCCAAAAGAATTGTCTTGACTATGGATGAGTGGAGTAGTGTGAGTCTTATTTTAACAATGATAAATCATTTGTTGTCTTGATGTCATCTTAATGAATTGGAGATATCAGGTCTAATATCAAGTGAACTTTAACTACCTTTATGGTCTTGACTATGCATTCCTTTTTTGATTTTCTTGCCTCTTCACCTTAGTGTTCATAAAACTTGTCAAAATTGTAACAATAGCTCATGTTAGGTTATCGGGGTTTACAAGCCAATGAAGAGCAAGCTAAAATATCATGAAGGCTTAAGGAGACAAACTACGGATTGATGTTAACATGGGTGGATACTAGTTTTTGGCTTATTAAACAATGCCTAGATCATCTCTCCCTAAAATAAGCAGAGTTCAATTTTGCTTCAAAAGTTTATCAAAGCATGTTCTAAGATTGACTAGGACCTAGACAAAGGTCATTTTACAGGAGCACTCTCTAAGTAAGCATACACAACTCAATGCTATAGAACAATTCCCTCACCTAGTAAAGTCATTCAAATCATGATGCATACATACACTAATTTATAAACATCAAGCTAGATTCGTCATCGGTTGAGCACTAAAATTAACAAAGACCAAAATAAATTTAATAAAAGTAATTTATTCAAACAAACATAATTGTTCCAGAAAATATCAAGGAAAATAAATAATCAAATAAGCTAAGAGAAGTTTGTTGAGTTGGAGTCAAAATATGCTTCATTCACTTGGACATGTCAAAACTAGCAACTCCTTCCTCAGTAGTTTCTCCATCTATATCATGAAAAGACAACAAGATAAAACTTTCCATCAATCCCCCCTCTATCATGAAGGTTGATAGTGGTGGCAATCTTCCAAATTCAAGTAAAGGATTACTTTTGGGGTTGGGTTTGTTAGGTTCAGGGAACTCTTCACTGTCAATCGAATTTTGGATCTCGTGCCTTAATCGGGTACATCTATCTGTCTCATGTCCTTGAGTCTGATGAAATTGACAAAAAGCTTTGGTATCAAAGTTTAGAGGTAAAGGATTAAGCAAAGGTCATGGGCCAATAGCTGTAATAGTCCATTATTTTGTAGCTTGTTGAAAACCTAAGATAAAGGTTCCCTAGATTTGAAAATTGTCTTCTATTTGTTTGACCAGTTGTATTGACATCGACTTCTTTATGTGTACTTTGATTTCTAGATTGATAATTTTGTTTTGTAGAAAAATAATTTTTTTTCTCTTTTCCACTCTTATATTTGCAATCCGGCTTGGAGAAGATCTTTGAAATCCCTTATAAGGGTATGAGATAGCCTTTCACAAATTTGGGCAAGACGCCTCTGACTATCATCCCAATCTAGTCAAACTCAGCAGGCCTCCTTTTGAGAAGTGCAGCCTTATTTCTCCATCTCTTCACATAATCAATAAAGCTTTCATTTTGTTTTTTCCTGATAGTCTCCACCTCCATCAGGGTCACTTCCATTTTATATTGTACCCATATTATTGAATGAAGGCTTTATACAGAATGTCCTAATCTTTTTGGGAACTTTCCTCTAAGGTGTTGAACCAACTCTGCACAACTGGATCCAACGAAAGCATGAAGTACCTTAGAGTTTGAGCCTTAGTAGCTCGGGCAGACTGCATAGTCATTATGTACTGTTTCACATGAAGATGAGGGTTGCCAGTTCCATTGAATTTAGCCAATGATGGCATCTTGAAATTATAAGGGACCTCATCATCTTATTCAAACAGTTTGTCAACCTTGGACATCTCTTCGATTTTTAGCTTCTTCTTAAACCTCTTCTCTAGATCAACAATCATCTTCTCCATATCAGAAGTCTCTATCTTTTCAACAGTTACCTTCTCAACGACCTTCGTCTCCTTCTTTTTATCTTGAGGATCTTAGAAGTATTGAGCCCAGTATTCATCACCATCCATAACTATCTTGTCATCATCGAAGACTACTTTACCAACTATAGCATTTCCCTTGTCTTTCTTGGTGCTTGCAGATGCTTCAGCATTGTTCCCAAACATTGTAGCCATTTGGCTTTTCATGATCTCAGCCAGGGCTCCCTTTAGTTCTTCCATCTTGACTTCAAGGGCATCATCCAATATCTTTTGAATCTTCTCTGGTTCCATTGCTTTTGGTGAAAAGCTAACTGAGTTGTTGCTAGATTCTTCATCATCGGCGAAGGTCAGATCGCCATAGGCTTTTGAACTATTGCAATCTAGGGTTGTGAGCCAAAAAGGATCAATGATATGAGATGCAAATGCATGTATGCATGGATGCACAAGTAACAAACAAACAAAATAACTCAACACAGTAGGAACGAACCTTCCAACCTTATAACTTCCACACGCAAATGACAAGTCTCTTTTCCTAGGTATATGGCCAACAAAATACCATCATGGGGTATCTTGTTTTCGAATAATTCCCTTGGATGTTTCAGCCAATAGTTGTATTTTCAAACTTAGAAATTGGTCCATGATAATTTTCATTAATTTGGTCTTAATCCATTGGGCCAACTAAAAATAGCTTTTATGCTATATTGGGATTAAAACTAAATTAAAAGGTTTACTATAAATAGATTTTCCATTTTGGAAAAACAACTGATGGTTCCTACTTCAAACAAGCCCATGATTAATGCATCCTAGTGTAAACTAGGCCCACAATTGATTTTACGTAATCTATAATTGACCTAAATATTTGTAAGCCCATTGAAAAGGTTTGTTTAAAATGATTTTGTTTCGAAGCCCATTGTAAAAAGATTTATTTGAAAATGAATTTGAGGCTTTGAGCTTGGGCCTTGAGGTGAAAAATATCTTTTATTTCAAAGTCCATTGTGAAAAGATTTGTTTAAAAATAGATTTTGGGTTTTAAACTTGGGCCATGAGGTAAAAAGAAATTTTGATCCATCTTAGAAAATGTTTTTATATCCAAAGACCATCTTAAAAAATTTTGAAAATAATTTTGGTCTCTTGGGCTTAACAAATTATTTTGGGTTTACAATAGAATTAGGTCATATTAGGAATGCAACAAAATAAATAAGCTGTGATTCAAACCAAGATATATCAATCATAGTCAAACAATAAGCATTTGCGTATAAACCTAAAGAAAGTAACTAGGCCAGCTACATGGGCTTTAGTCTTTGGGTTGAAAAGCTTTAGGCTCCCATAGCAAGTATATACCAAAAAGGTAAAAGACTATGAGTGGTTATGCCATGCTCGATCTCCATACCTTGAGTTAAAGTATGGTATCCCTTACATAACACAACTCGGGTTACACGGGTGTCCTAACTCACGCACACAATGCAATCTAAATAATGCAGTAGACATTATCATAATAAGAAAGAATAAAATAATATAAAGACCAACGTAATCAATTTCTCTTATCCCTAGTGGAGTCACCACTGTGAGCGGGGATTTTCGCCCCCACTCTCGGTGAAATAGTTCTTGTGACTTTGACACTGTTAGGCTCAGGGCCTTAGAGAATACGGGCCTAAACACAGAGAAAATAGAGTCGCCATCCAGATTGGCCAGAAAAATAAAAAAGGGTGGATGACTTGATTCCTAAGGAATCCCCAACCCCCTATTGGGTTTTAAAAGTTAGGTACGTATAGGGAAGGTGAGAAATGACCCAACACCCCCATAATGCCCGGTTCATTAGAACCGACCTCCTTTTCAGTTCTAAATATTATAAAATTTATAAATATTATGTTATTATCCATACTATATGCGATTTAAAATAAATAAAGAATTTTTATTGCATTGAAACAAATCAAAACACAATAATAAATAAGCACCCATCCAAAGATGAAAATATGCCTTTACAATGTCCCAATGTTGATAAAGAGAATGAAATAGGATACCCACTAAAAGGTGGAAAATGTCCTTTACAATAGTCCCAAAATCTTTAAATGATAAACTAATTACATACTAAAAGCTGAGGCACCCACAAAGTGAAAATGTGTCTTTTACAATTCAAGAAATTACATAAATAATCAATTAAGCAAATTAAATCATTCAAGCATGATAATTAAAATAAACATTCATCATAAAGTAAAATAATCATCCATCATATAACAAATAGCAAACCAAATAAATAACCAAAACTGAAGTTTAAATCATTAGACAAATAAAATTAGGGTTTAAGGAATTATGGTTTGGAAACTAGGGTTTATGGTTTTAAATTATTGGAATTAGGGTTTGGACCTAAATTCCAAAATTGAGCCACTAGAATTAGGGTTTTAGGTTTTGGGGTCTTGGTTCTGGGAATTATTGTTTAAGAATTTTAAGGCTCCTTGATTAGGGTTTAGAAGAATTGGATTTTGATATTTTGGGAACAAATTAGGGTTTTCTCGGATTAGGGTTTTAAGTTTACTAGATTAGGATTTTTGGTGTTTTAGGTAGAATAATTTGGAGGTAGGGTTACTGGATGACAAGTTTTAAAAGAAATTAGGGTTTGAATTTATTATTTTAGAAAAATAATGATTTGGGAAAATAAATTAAGGTTTTAGAAAAACAATTAGGGTTTTGGATTTAATAAAACAATGTAAGGTTTTAGACAAACACAATTTAGGGCTTTGAGTTTTAACAAAATAATTTAGGGTTTTTGGGGTTATTTAGCCATTGAGATATTAAGGTTTAAGGATTTTAAGGCTCCTAAGATTAGTGTTTAAGGATTTAATGAATTAGGGTTTTAGGGTTTACTGGATTAGAGTTTAAGGGTTTAATGAATTAGGGTTTTAGGATTTACTGTATTTTAAGAAACAATTAGGGTTTTTGGGACTTTAGAAAATAATTAGGGTATTTGGGATTTTAGAAAATAATTAGGGTTTCTGGGATTGAGCCAGTGGTTTAAATCAAACCTTAAGCTATTGGTCAATGAATTGAATCTTAGTTTATAAAACATATAATTCGGATTTAATAATTTTATACTATTGAAAAAATTAATGTCAAAACACATCAAGGAAACATTTAAAAGAAAGCATGTTATGGCTACTGTGAATATAAAAAAATTATTGGTTAAGATAAAACCTTCGTTATTGGTTCCACCAAAGCTGATATTTGATTCTGGCTGAACAAAAACCAAAGACAATGTGGCTGCCTTTGATGAATTTGATGGTTGATGAATGTTGTTGGTTCCTTGCACCTCGATTGTTGATTATTGCTCTAATTTTTTCGATCCATGTTAAAGTATTAAAGCTTATTAATTATAGGCAAAATCAGGCTTCACCTAAACCTAATCTACCTAATCCAAGACATAAAAGGATTCTAATTTAATTAGGAAACCTAAAAATTCTTCAGAATAAAATTCCATGTCGATTTGGCTGTCCCAATCGACATGGGCCAAGGCCATGTCTATTTGGTGTGCCAAATTGACATGGAACCAAGGCCATGTAGATTTTGTATGCCAAATCGACTTGAGCCTTTGGTTCATGTCGATTTTAGCCACCAAATCAACATGAGCCATACGCATATTGATTTTGGCCCTCTAGGCCAATATGAACCACGGCTCAAGTTGCCTAGGGCCCTGCTGACTTAAAACTAGTCTAAAAATACTTTAATCAGACTGAATATTTGAATCTGAACCCAATAAATTAAGGTTGGACATTCAAAATATTAATCATCTGAATGTTTGCCCTTTGAAACTGAACTGAGCCATTTAAAAGTTATAACTTAGGTTTAAATTTTTTAAAGTTGGTTTAAATTTAGTTTGGCATTCTTTAATCAGGACTATACCAAATTAGAGTCAAAATTAATGGTCTACAGTTACCTTTGGGTATTATGGAGAATGTTCTAGTCAAAGTTGACAAGTTTATTATTATTGTAGAATTGCGATTTTAGAGATTGAGGAGGATGTATAAATTCCTTTGAACCTTGGATTCCTTATGATAGTAGGAACTATGATAGATGTGAGAGGCAGGAAATTGACCTTGAAAGTGGGAGATGAAAAGGAGTTTAAACTAACTGAATCAATGAAAACACCGAGGTTCATGGATGATTGCTTTAAGGTGGATATCATTGATGAGTCGGTTCAAGAGGTTTTTAAGAAAGAGTTCCACGAAGAACCTTTAGAAGCTTATTTGGTACATAGTGCAACTCCCACCAACGATAACCAATAAGTTACAACCTATGCATATACCTTGCAAAAGTTACCGCTTATAGCCTTCAAGGGATTTGAGAAGATAAGTAAGTCTACACCTTTACCACCCTCTTTCGTTGAGCAAGCCCTAATCCTTAAATTAAAACCATTACCTACCCATTTAATGTATGCATTTGTGGGTCCAAATGATAGTTTACCTATTATTATTAATGCTAATTTATATGAAAGTTAGTTGCAATAGACTTTAGAGATAATTAGTAGATATAAGAAGGTTATTGGATGGACAATTTCAGACATTAAAGGAATTAGTCCCTCACTTTGTATGCATAAGATTTTGAAGGAGGATAATTGTAAACTAATGGCAGATCAACAGAGGAACTTGAACCATAATATTAAGGAGGATGTATGGGCAGAAGATACTAAGTTATTAGATGCAGTCATAATCTATACCATATTAGATAATAATTGGGTAAGCCATTCTATATTATACTTAAGAAGGGAGGGATGACAATAGTGAAGCATGAGAATAATGAGTTAATCCTATCAAGAATTGTCATAGGATATAAAGTTTACATTGATTATAGGAAGCTTAACAATGCCACTTAGGAAGCTTAACAATGTTGTAAAGATTAGATGGAAACTCATTTTTCTATTTGCTTAAGTTGTTCTAGGTATTTTTAAATACCCATCGCTCCTAAAGATCAAAAGAAGATAATGTTTACTTGCTATTATGCAACATATGCTCAAAAGAGGATGCGTTTTGGCCTATACAATGCCCCAACTACATTCTAGCATCACATGGTGGCCATATTTAGTTATTATGTAGAGATTTTTATTGATGACTTTACAATTTATGGTTCTTCCTTTTATGCTTGTTTATAGAATTTAGCTCGACTCCTACAAAGATGTGAGGAGACCAATCTTGCTCTCAACTAGGAGAAGTATCATTTCATGGTCGAAGAAGGAATAATCCTAAGGCATAAGGTCTTACAAGTTGGTATAGAAGTGGATAGAGCAAAATTTGAAGTCAAAAAAAACTTCCTCCACCAATCAATGTCAAAGGAATCTAGAGTTTTCTTAGACATACTGGATTTTATAGAAAATTCATTAAAGATTTTTCTAAACTCTCTAAACCTTATGTAATTTATTAAACAAAGATGCACTTTTTGATTTCTCTAATGAAGGCTTGCTTGCCTTTGACAGGTTAAAGAAAGTCTTGACAACAACCTTAACATTACCCTACCAGACTGGATGTTTCCATTTAAGATTATGTGCGATGCCAATGAATTTACAATTAGAGTTGTTTTATGCTAAAGAAAGGAGAAAAAGAGTTATGCAATCTACTATATAAGTAGATTATTGGATGAAGCATAGATAAACTATGCCATCATAGAAAAATAGATGTTAGCTATTGTCTATGATCCCTTGAATAATTCAAGTCATATATCATTGGATCGAAGGTGGCAGTGTTTATGAATCATGTTGCTATCCACTATTTAATTTGCAAGAAGATACCAAGCAATGTTTGATCTAGTGGGTTCTACTTCTCCAAAAGTTTGATGTGGAGATAAAAGATAAAAAAGTGGTAGAAAATGTTGTAGCTGATCATCTTTCTCATTTGGAGTTGGGATCTAGGAAGATGAGACTTCCATCAATGAACTTTTTCCTAAAGAACATTTGTATACAGTGACTGGAAAATTACCATGGTATGTTGACATTATGAACCCCTAGTTAACAAAGTTATTCCTGAAGACTTCACTTCAAAACAAAAGAAGAAGTATTTCTCAAAGTGAAGCATTACATGTGGGAGGACCCTTTACTTTTCAAACATTATGGTGATGGGGTGATCCAATCCAATTTTTCATGTCGATAATGTACAAATATGCTTAAAATTTTGTCCAAATATGTGATCAATACTAAAAGGTAGGCAATATCTCAAGAAGAGACAATATGCCCCTCCAACTAATTTTGAAGTTGAGCTATTTGGTGTTTAGGGTATCGACTTCATGGGACCATTCCTATCATCCATTAACAATCAGTATGTTCTTATAATTGTTGATTATATCCCAAAGTGGGTTGAATCAATCACAAGTCCAACCAATGATTCCAAGGTAGTGACTCAATTTATCAAGAAATACATATTCTAAAGTTTTGGGGTACCACGGGCTATCATTAGTGATAGAGGTTTTCATTTTTGTAAAAGAATTTTTGAGGTACTCGTAAAGAAATATGGAGTCCATCATAAGATAGACAATCAATATCATCCATAAACAAGCGATCAATTAGAGATTTATTATTGGGAACTTAAGTGGATTTTGGAGAAGACAGTGAGTAATTCAAGAAAAGGCTGGGCACTCAAGGATGATGCCTTATGGGCATATCAGACTGCTTTCAAGACTCATATTGAAATCTCCCCATATAGGTTCATTTATAGAAAAGCTTGCCACTTACCTATGGAGTTGGAGCATCATGCTTATTAGGCTATCAGACAATTGAATATAGACATGATAGCTGCTGGTGTGAAGGGACTACTCTAACTAAGTGAGCTTAATGAACTTTGCCTTAATTCTCATAAGAATGCCAAGATTTATAAAGAACATATTAAAGCGTGGCATGACAAGCATGTTTGAGAAAGGACATTTCATGAAAGACAATTGGTGTTCCTTTTTAACACTAGACTTAAGCTTTTCCCTAGTAAACTTAAGTCTAGATGGTCGAGTCCCTTTAAGGTAGTCAAGGTGCATCCATATAGAGTAGTTGAAGTTCAAAACAACTCTAATGAAACCTTCACAGTGAATAGCCAATGGTTAAAGCCTTATTTGGTTGGGAACCCAATTGAAAGGCCAATGATACGTTATCTTCATGACTTAACATTAGGAGTAAAGTTGAGCTAAAGACTTTATACAAGTGCTATTTGGAGACAACCCAAGGTTTCTTATGTTTTGTTTTAAGTTATTTTATGTTTTCAGTGTTTTTATTTTACTCAGTTTTAATTCTTAGTAGATATACCTATTAATAGGGACTTGGGCTTTATCTCTTTTAGGTTAGCAAATCATCCCTTCCTTTTGACTATAGATAGACTTAATAAGGTTTTAGGGATTAAGGGTAATCCTGGACCCTCAGCAAAAGATGATGAATATAATAAACAAGAAACCTGGAAAGAGTTAGGGGGTAGCGGTGAATACAATTCCCGATTTTCCAAAGCTTTTGAGTTTACTAACCCGATATATCATTAAATTCATCAAGTTCTAGCTCATTCATTATTTGGGAGTTGTGATAGTATAGGGATGCTTAATAGTTTTGAGCTATATGTGTTTTATTATATGCTTCAGAGATAGACTTATAATGTTGGGTTGTGGTTTGCCAACAAGCTAAACTTAGTGATTAAGTAGCCCAAGGGTCACATTTTGATTAGAGGATATATAACTCAAATTGCTAGAGCCTTAGGTATTGACCTATCACCATTAAGACTTGTTGCAAGTTCTATGAGGATTGACTTACAAAGTTTGATCTCCATGAAATTGGTGGAGCAAAAGAAGAACAAGTATGTGTTCTTATAGAAGCAAAGAGTATGAAGAGAGGCTAATTGACAAGTTTCACTAGATGATCCAGCTACATAAGCTGTTATAGCCCCATCGACATCTCAAACTCAGGCCATTGTTGATCCCTTATATGTGCAGTAAGTAATGGAAAGGATGAACACTCTCGAGCTAAACATGCATGCTCACCTTAAAAGTTATGATTTGTAAACTTAAAAGTTTTATGCTATCTTTAAGCATTATGTTTGTTATTAATCTTTTATGTTGTTGTCCCAATTCAATGATGATAGAATTTTGTTTAAAATTTTTTGTAGTATTCTCCATGTATTGGACTAATAGACCTTGAGGAGAAAGGAAGTACATTTATTAAAATTGTCTTGATCTCATTAATATTTGGGATTTAGGGTATACAGGTGTATGCTTACTTAGAGAGGGCACTTGCTCCTTTAATCTTATTAGGGAACGTATCTTTATTTCTTGACACCAGGACATGCTTTGAAAGGTTTTTAAGGTGAAATAGTTCTTGCTACGGATAGTAGGAAATTACTAAGGCATTTTTTTATTAAGCTTAATTCACATATCTACCCATATTGAATATTCATCCCTTATTACCCCCCTTGAACTTTAAAATCACTTTGGTTTTCAATTTTTTTAGTCTTGAAGCTCTAATAACCTACCTGGAGACCCTTAATTTTGGATCTAAGCCAGTCTGATCCCAATTAACAAAGGCCAAGCTATACTTGATCCAATTCCAAAAGGCTTAGACCTAGTTCATAGTTTTTAAATAAGTCAGTTCGGTTCAGCAAGGCCTAAAAATAAGTTGGTTCGATTTTATAAAGGCTAAACCTAGTTTATAGCTTTTATAAGTCGGTCCAGTTTTGAATGGCTAAAAATAAGTTGGTTTGATTTTTTAAAAGCCCTAAACCTGGTTCGATTTATTGTTTAAAAATTAAAATAGGTTTGATTGATTTTTAAAATGCAAAATTAAGGCGGACTGAATAATAAAAGGAAAACCATGATGAATTAGGACCGCCGTATGCGATCCATCATTCGATGAGGGTCAATATTTATTTATAGATTGCAATTTATGATTAACCTTTTATTAAACTTTAATTTATTATTATTTTTGGATTATTTATTTTGCTATGAATGGTTGAGTATTGTTAATTTTATTATTCGAATTTTAAGGATGTAAAAGACATGTTTCCATTCGTGGATGCCTTATTTGTCTAATTTATTTATTTTATGTAATGCTTTGGGATAATTGTAAGGGATATGTTTCCACCTTTTGGTGGGTGTCCTATTTTATTTATTTTGTTTGTCGACAGTTGGACATTTGTAAGGGCATATTTCCATCTTATATGGGTGGCCATCTTTGATTGATTTATTTTAATTGATAATATGATGTTTTATTTTATTAATTACATGTAGTATGGATAATATCATAGTGTTTAAGAATTTAATAATATTTAGACATGAAAAGGAGGTCGGTTCCAATGAACCAGGCGTTATGAGGGTTGCTGGGCCACTTCTCACCTTCTCACCTTCCCCATGTGTACCCAAATTTCTGAACCCAATAGAGGGTTGGGGATTCTTTAGGAATCGAGTCATCAACCCCTTTCTTTTTTCAGGCCCATCCGGGTGGCAACTCCATTTTCTCTGGGATTAGGCTTGTGTTCTCTAAGGCCCTGAGCCTAACATTGCCAAAGTCACAAGAACCATTCCACATGGGAATGGAAAAAAAATTTCAACTCACACAACTGTATCAAAGAAAGATAGCCTGGGCCTACAATAGAAGGGTTAAGATCAGGAAGCTTAAAGTCAGTGACTTAGTATTAAAGCAGTGCAAACCTAATGTCCTTGATCCAAAAGGGAAGTTTAAACTCGGTTGGGAAGTGCCGTATGTAGTGAAGTAAGTCATGAGCAAGGGCGCAGTCAAGTTGTTAGTGAACATTGACAGATTGAAGAGATTTATGTGTGAAATTAAAAAAAAAAAAAGCTTACTAGGTTGAAAACCCAAAAGAGCGGCCTAGGAAAAAGTTAGAGTAGGCCGTTAGTTTCAAAAACTCAAAAGGGCAGGCTAGGCAAAAATTAGGGCTAAATGAGACAAAATTATCAATGAGAAAACCCAAAAGGTATTGTTGGCGACAAGAGTAATCTTGTGTATGCTAGCTTTATGTTTTTGGTTATCCTCTAATTTAATAAAATAGAATTAATGTTAAAATTATTCTATGTGCACTATTTTGAATAATCTGACCATTAGATAAAATAAATAATGCGATAGCAAAAAGTGATGATAAATTATAAAAAGAAAAGAAAACATCTTTTTTTTTATCATTATTGTTCATCTTAACATCATTTTTCCTAAGCATTGACAAGTGTAAAATTTATGGCAAGTAATAAGTGTAAAGTGCAGGCCAGCTTT
Organism: Garcia nutans; assembly: GCA_947685225.1. Lineage (NCBI taxonomy): Eukaryota > Viridiplantae > Streptophyta > Magnoliopsida > Malpighiales > Euphorbiaceae > Garcia > Garcia nutans. The sequence goes on from CANTUV010000044.1 coordinate 29,657,614, forward strand.
GCTTCAGTCAATCCAAGTAAGCTTCAGTCAATGAGAATCATAGCAAGTACCTCGACGGAGAGGAGTAAGAGGAACATACATTAGATACGTCCGAATGGTGATATGGGTAATCTTCCCCTAAGGTACCAACCAATGGATGTTAACCATGGCTCATGAGTAGATCCAGTCAATCCAGTCAGCATAAGAAGAAGTAGGCCGGATTAGTTTTCTGACAGAATGGTGTTAGGGAAAATATTTGGTGAAATCCATTGCTCTTGTAGCCAGATCTGTAAAAATAAATAGCAAGTCATAAAAAAAGGAGAAGAGAACTCGTTAGGTTGAAAACCCACAAGGGCAGCCTAAGAAAAAATTATGACGGTTAGCTAGTTTAGAAAACACTCAAGGGTGGTCTAGAAAAAAATTAGAACCAATAAAAAAGTCCACTAGGTTGAAAACCCGCAAGGGTGGCCTAGGCAAAAATTAGGATAGCTCGCTAGTCCTAAAAATCTGCAACAGCAGGCTAAGCAAAAATTAGAGCAATAATAAAAAATAATAAAAAAATTAAATTGAAAACCCAAAAGGAAAGTTTAGGTAAATTACCTGAAGCAGCAAGGGACTCCTAACCAATCTCCTCGATGATTCTATTTTGAATTAGTCCAGTCCAACTAGGCTTTTAGCCAAGATCATGGATACTGGTGATAAGCCTCCTTCCATTTGGTCCACGATATCTAGAACTCGTGGATCAATGTCTTCATCAGCAGAAACAAGCAAGAATTGACCAGGTAAACATAGAAAAAACATGCATCCCCACCCTTTGGTTGGAACCAAATGGGAAGTGCAAAAATCGATCAAAGGACCAAGTAGGATTTTCTCATCTCTAGTCAATTGTGGGACTTTGGGTTTTGAAAGTTGAAATAATATTTGCATCTTTTAATGAGTTTTGGAAGTCAATATGGGTAAAGCCATTGGTTTATTGCTCAGATATTCGAGAATAGCTTCAAATTCTTCAATCATAGGACAAATTTAAAAGTCATTTATCTTGAAAGTTCTAGTTTTCGTATCCCAAAAGGAAGCCAGGGCATGTAAAAATGGTTGGTCCTACTTGACATTTTGAAAGCGTTTTAAAACATTAAGTTGAGACCATGATTTGTTTCCAATGTGTAGCTTTGATGTTTTTGAATAAATTTTTCATCTTTTTCAAATTGGCTTCTATCATTAGGGGAGTGTAACAATTACAGTTGATTTGAGTTTATGAGGATGAGTTGGTGGAGTAATACAATTAAAGAATTCGAGTTATTTATGTCGCTGTGATAAAGTTTGTAAGATAAGAATTGAGAGGAAAAGGTTGATAGACTTGTTTTGTTGGGGGAATTAAAAAGATTTAAATACGTAGTGGCTTGTATACCGCAAGGCATAAGGAATAGGCAATGGCTTGAATCCAAGAGACGCATGGAAAAGGTGTTCATGCTAAGTAACAGTTGGGATACCAATTCTGTCATGGTTTTGTAAATTTGAGTCCATGATGAATTCAAATTGTGGATTCATTATGGACATCCTGTGCAAATTTGTATATATATATATATAAGAAAAAAAGATGTAAAAAGTTTAAAAAAATTTATTGAAGAGTTAAAATTGCAGGAAAGTTAAGTTATTACCATTATTATTATTATTATAATATTATTATTACAATTGTACATCAAATACAAGTTTTTTTTGCTGTTAAAGTTTATCACTAAGAAGGGGGAGGCAGTCTAAAGTCAAATAATGCCCTAAAAAAGTCATTGCCAGATGGAGGAGGAGGTATATCATCCGCCTAGAATCCATCCGAGGAAGAAGAATCTGAATCCCTATTACCCTGAAAGTAGTGTTTGTAATAGTCATCAGCTGAAAAAAGAGGAGGTACATTATGGTCATCAGTCTAGAGCCCCCTTGAAGAAGAAGCGCTAGGATCCCTCATGCCTTGAAATCTGAAGTCCTGGAAATTCTGTTCCTCCTGACGGTATAATTCTTTAAAATGTGCAGCATGTTGACGACTGGCATTTAATTCTTCATGCAGCGTTTTATTTTGTTCCTCAAGCATTCACAGTGAGCTAGACAAGGAAAAGGGTAAGCCCATGGATTTTCACTTATACATACAAGCATATATCATTATGAAATATGATGATAGGCCAGGTAACTCAGATTAAAGCCCTAAGGGTAAGATGGTAAATGTAAAGCAAATGGAGAGAATTATAGTTATATTGGAGTAGCATACAATGGGACAGCTGTCTGATTGGGACCACCTGCTTGCTCGACCATTTGAAAAAAAAAATTCAAGTTAGACAAACACAAATGGAATGCCATCTTAGACAAGCACAAGAACATATTTGATCAACCTGCGAGGAGACAGCCGTGGCATCATCATCCCCATCCTCATCTTCACCTTCCTCTTCATCCTCACTTTCACCCTCCTCATCATCCTCCTTGTCATTTTCACCTCCCTCTTCTCCCTCTTCTTCTTTTTCTTCTTCCTCATCATATTCTTCCTCATCCGATTATTCAATACCTTCAACCCCGATGGTAGAAACTTCAAAATTCAGAAGTTGATCCTATATAAACTAAGCATATGATACATCCAGCAGAAAATAATAGGGGGTCAATCTGGTATCCATTTCGCACATGCCTCCAAGAATTATCTGGCATGGCAGTGATGTCTACAGTATATCTCAAAATATTTGTAGGAACTCTCTGCTGATTAGAACCAATGAACCAATTATATACTCGTTCTCCAAGGAACTAGCCACTGGAAATTGGCCCTGCAATGACTCAGTGAGAAGTTTGTGAGGCAGTGCAATACTCATGATAGGAATCCATTTAGTCCTCTCATCATCCCTCCACTAAGCAACGTCCATCTGCACATTTATCTAAGAGGTCAGTTATCCTTCCCATAAAATTTTACATACTAATTCCATCTTTTACCTTGTCCCAGGTTAGACGACTCAATTGATATCGTTGGGTATGCACATGGTGACTGCTCGGCACCTCATTACGGCCTAATAGCAAAAAATTCAGCCTTTGATATCCAAATCGTGGTCCATCAAGTAAAGGTAACTTTACAAGGTTATGCTCGTATGCCCAAATCTGCAGAAGCAATAAAAAGTCAAGTTCATATACACACACACACATTATGTGAACCATCGAATGTGGAAATTTATTCCTCAACAATGACCATGAAGCCAGTAAAAGATATCTTTATTCTGCAAAGTATGTTGAGGTCACGATATAGACATGCAAGACTGGCTTCTCCCCAGTTATAGAATGGCATGTGCTCTAGGCTTGAAAGGGCTCGTAACACTGACAGATGGATAGCAGCCTCAGTGCTGCATAGAATGGTCAATGCCAATAGATATAGCAAGAACCCCCGAGTATATTGCTCAGCCCGTCCACCTTCTACTGGTATGGTGTAGTTCATCCAGTACTCTTGAATTGGTTCGTATTTATCTTATACAGGCCCTTGAACTCGTGCTTTACGCCAACCAACTGTCAAATTTTAGCCGATGTTAAAATGCTATTAGTCAAAGGAAACTGAATCCCATGGCATCTTAGTCCCATTATAGCATCAAAATTGACCAAACAATAGTCATTTCTCTTATAAGAAGATGAAAAGTATGACCAGTGTCCATCTACCACTTTGTAAGTGCTTGGACCACACACATATCTATTTGAAAACCTCTTGTTGGTAATTGCAAGACAAAATCCTCAAATCCACATTCCCCAACCATTCTTCTCACAGGAGGTGGCGCCCATTTGATGGGCTTTATAGACACACCCTCTGCCTCAAAAGACACATGGGTTGTGCTGTAATCAGAAATGTAAGTTAAACAAGGTAAGTAAATTTTATGAATTTTCATGTCTAATGTCTTATTTAAATTAATTTCAATTTATACATAAATATTAGTCTTATTTATCTCTTCCTTTTTTTGTATTTTTGCTAAATCACTCCCGTCAAACCATTCTCATGCATTTGTTACATAAATTTTGTAGATTTACTTTTATATATTGCCAAAAAAAATATATAAAATATGTACATCCATCTATTTATATATTATGGAAATTTATGCATATTTACCTACTTTTCTTGTCAAAATTTAAATTCATGCATATTTTCTTATTGTAATTGGTCAATAAGACGTAGTAGATAATTTTGTATAAATAAGTATTTCGATTACAAAAAAATACTGCCTACCTCAGACTGTTCAACTGTGCTATGACGGAGATCCATCCCAACTAGGAGGGCAATTATCCCATTTTTCATATGCTTGGATACGGTCTAGCAGTTCAGCATCAGTCCGAGGTCCGGTCCTTGAAGCATGCTACAAATCTTCCATTTGTAATCTATAATTGATTAATACTGGAAGTTTAAGATGAAGAAGAAAGGAGCTTAGAGAACACTAAAGGTTTAAAGTGCAAAACATGAAGCTTGAATGAATGAATTGCAAATTTCATAGGCTTTTGAACATTTAAATAGCAAAATGATGCATATGAGAGGATGAAAAGTAAAGTAAAAGCAAAGAAAAGACAGATAAGAAAAACAAGCATTTCTACAATAATAACACGTTACATGTATGTTACTTTGCATTAAAGACAAGTTTGCTATATATGAAAGGTAAGTCATATGCTTCGTTCAATAATTGAAAAGTAAGTTGAATGCTTTTACAATAAATAAAAATTTGTAATTGATTTTTTGATGCGGGCCAAACTTTAAACAGTAAAAGATATTTATGCGTGTCTAAAAAAATATTTTTAACAATAAAATATATTTTTTTACGCATGGGGCAAGGGTACTTAGGTATCATATATGGTAAAAATAGCCAAAATTTTCACTAAATACTTTACTGACTACAATTAATTTTTGCAGCTATTCGGGTCCAGAACCCAAATCAAGTATTGGGTCTAGAACCTAAATTGTTATCTGGGTCCAGAATCCAAATTTAGTCTTAGGTTCATAACCCAAATCTAGCCTCAGGTCAAGAACCTAAATCAGTCTCAGGTCCAAAACCCAAATCCAGTCTCGGGACCAGAATCGAAATCCAGTCTCGAGTTTAGAATCCAAATTCAGTCTTGAGTTCAGAACTTAAATCAATCTCGGGTCTAGAATCCAAATCCAGTCTCGAATCCATAATCCCAACCACTCTAGAGTCTAGAGCCCAAATCTAGTCACGGGTCCGGAACCTAAACCAGTCTTAGGTCTAGAATCCAAATCTAATATGGGGTCCAGAACCCAAATCCAATCTCGGGTCCAGAACTCAAATCCAATATCAGATTCAAAATCTAAATCAATCTCATGTCTATAACCTAAATCAAATCTCGGGTATAGAATCCAAATCCAGTCTCAGGTCCAAAACTAAAAACCAATCTTGGGTCTATAACCCAAATCTAATCTCGGGCCCATAATCCAAAACCAATCTCAAGTTTAGAACCCAAATCTAGCCTCAAGTCCAGAACCCTAACCAATCTCGGGTCCATAAACCAAATTTAGTCTCGGGTCCAAAACCCAAATCAATCTCAGATCCAGAACTCAAAACCAGTCTCGGCTCTAGAACCCAAAATATTCTCGAGTCTAAAGGCCAAATTCAGTCTCAAGTCTAGAGGCCAAATTTAGTCTTGGGTTTAGGATCTAAACCAGTCTCGGTTCTAGAACCCAAATCCAATCTCAAGCCCATAATCCAAATCTAATCTCGGGTCCATAACCCAAACCAATCTCGAGTCTAGAATTCAAATTTAGTCTCAGGTCCAGAACCCAAATCTAGTATAGGGTCCAGAACCCAAAACCAATCTCACATCTAGATCCCAAATCCAATCTTGGGTCCAAAACCCAAAACTACTCTCAGGTCCAGAACCTAAATCCAGCCTCGAGTTCAAAACCCTAATGAATCTCGGGTCTAGAACCCAAATCCAGCCTTAGGTCCAGAATCCTAACCAACCTCGAGTCTAGAACACAATCCTGTTTTGGGTCCAAAGCCCAAAAATTTAAGGCTCGTGTCCATAACCCATTTCTGTTTAAAGTTAGTTCAAAAGTCATGTTGCTTTTCACTCTCTTAATAAATTCAAGATCGTTATGTAGGGGGCAACTGTAGACCCTTAATTTTAGCCCTAAGCCAGTCTAATCCCAATTAACAAAAGCCAAGCTATATTTGATCTGATTCCAAAAGGCTTAGACCTAGTTCATAGCTTTAAAATAAGTCTGTTTGGTTCCGCAAGGCCTAAAAATAAGTTGGTTCAATTTATATAGGCTTAAACCAGTTTGTAGCTTTTATAAGTCGGTCTAGTTTTGAATGGCTAAAAATAAGTTGGTTTGATTTTTAAAAGCCTTAAACCCGATTTGGTTTATTATTTAAAAATTAAAACATGTTTGATTTGATTTTTAAAATGCAAAATTTAGCCGGACCAATCAATAAAAGGAACCATGATGAATTGGGACACCAACTCACCATGGCCATTGGCTCAAAGCGAATTGGCTCCCAATTCACCATGAACCATGGTCAATGGAAAATTTGGAATCCCAATTCACCTGACCTATGGCTCACGGCGAATTGGGGTGTCCCAATTCACCATGAACTAGTGACCATGGCGAATTAGGTCTTCCTGATTCGCCATGGTCTTTAAAATTTTGATTTTTAATTTTCACCTAGCTGATTTAATTTCCTAATTAAGGTTGGAATTTATTTTGACCATCGGATCAAGTGTGTTACAGTTTGTTTTAAACATGATTGTGCTTATAAATAACAAGGGTTTTTTTTTTTATTAAAAACAGGCAGCAACAAATAACAAGGCACAATAAAGAATTATCAAGAAGATGATCAATAATTAACATGTCTTAAAATTAAAGACAAGTAGTCTCCAGCCAAAAACTGCAATTGATCCCTGCAGGTAGTAGCAGAGGCAAGCTTGTTTCAATATACTAACTTTGGTGAAGCCAACGGACGTAGGTTTGAATTCTTAAGATCAATATATGTTTAATATTATAATGTTTTCCTTCCATAACATAATTGAGAAAAAGTTAATTGTAATTGATAGTTTATAATTTAAAAATTCATCTAGTTGATAATAGATTGAGTTTAATGTGGTTTAGGTGTCAATTACATTAATTGTTGTGTTCAAACCCTAATATTATACATGTAACACCTTAGTCTATTATTTAGCATTAGTTTAGATATTCAATTTATGTAATTAAGTCCTACACATGCCTATTTTGATCACAGAAATCTAAGTTTGTATCTAAAAGATCTAAAACCCCATTTCCCCTGATTTCCAGACCCTAATTCCCTAATTTCCAAAACATAAACACCAAAAACCTAATCCCTTAACATAGAAACCCTAGTGTCTTATTCCAAACTCTAAACCCGTTAATTCTAGAAACATAAAACCAACTTCTAAAAACCTAAAAACCTAAACTTTATCCAATATCCCAAATTCCCTAAACCCCATCCAGTAACCAAAAAATATTTTCCAAAATACCAATTCCTAATTTCCTCAAGACCCTAAACCCTAATCTAGTAGATATAACATTAAAACCAAAAACTTTTACTTCCCAAATAACTTAGCCCCAAATGCTTAATCATAATCCTAAAACCCCAAAACCCTATTTTACAAATTGAAACCTTGATTTTCTTATCCAAAGCCCTAAAACCCTAATTTTCATATCCAGAACCCAAAACCCTAGTTTTCAAACCAAAGCCCTAATTTTCCAATAAAACCATGTTGTTAACTTCACAAAATCTAAATTTAATATGTAAATGCCAATTTTGTATATTTAATGTTTTATACCTCTAGTTTTGGTTATCTAAATTGTTACATCCTTTTATGGTAGATGTTGGTTATAATGGATGTTTTATTTTTAATTATCATGTTTCCACTTTGTGGGTGTCTTATTTATTTAATTTATTTCTTTTATGTTATTTTTAAGGATTAATGTAAGGGGCATGTTTCCACCAATCGGTGGATGCCTTATTTTTGTTTTATTTGTATGTTGGACATTGGACATTGTAAAGTCATATTTTCATCCTTCGATGGGTGTCTGTTTTGATTTTTTTTTGTTTTTAATAAGACAATGAATGATTATTTATTTTAAATCGTATGTAGTATGGATAATATCATAATAACTAAAAATTTAACTATATATAGACCTGAAAAGGAGGCCGGTTTCAATAAACCAAGTGTTATAGGGGTGTTGGGACATTCTCACCTTCCCCATACGTATCTAATTTTCCAAACCCATTGAGGAATTAGGGATTCCTTAGGAATTGAGCCATCCACTCATTTCTTTTTCCCGGCACATCTGGGTGTCGACTCCATTTTCTCTAGATTTAGGCTCGTGTTCTCTAAGGCCCTAAGCCTAACAGTGCCGAAAGTCGCAAGAACCATTTCACATAGGAGTGGGGGCAAAAATTCCCGTTCACACTGCCTAAACATATTTAAACTTTTTTCATATAAGAAATTAGAAAAATAAAGAAAAAATGGTAGGAAACAAAAAAATGGCTATATAAATATTCCCCTAGACAATAAAAAATCTGATTTTAGAGGAAAAACTAAAATAATATCTATATACCCTAACTCGAGCAAAATTCAAAATTAAAGAGAACCAAACATTAATTGAAGGAAGAAAAGTAGCTGAATGAAAAAAAAAAAGAACCACTAAATTAAATATGAGATTGTTCTTAAAGGGTTTGAGTCTGTTAAAAAGTTTAGCTTCACTATAACTAATACCTTCATTAGCCAATTCAAGCCTTAAAAGACCTATTATCTTCTTAAAATTAGTAAGGAAAATTAGTGGAGAAAATATGATAAGTATGCATATAAGATAGACTTTGTTCTAAATGAACAAGGTACACTTAGTAAGAAGCACGGGTATGTGCACATATGAAGTGACACCATATATGCTTTTGAATTCTGAGTCATATTGGGGAAGCTAAGGTTGCAGTGGGTGTAGGACTAACCAAAATAAGGGATTAAGGTTCGATGCACTTCATGAATTTTTTTAATAACCACAAGTCTAAGAAAATGGGCACTATAACTTTTCTAGATTAATTCTTGTACATTGTTTGAGGACAAGCAAATTTTGAGTTTAGGGGGAAGTTTGTTATGCCCTTTTTTATTCATCATATTTTTGTAGGAAAAGCTATACAAATGTTGTTTCTTCTATGCATTATGATGATTTTTAATGCAAAATCTTTGTCTTGACAATTTACATGGAAATATGGCATGAGATAGTGAAAACAAGCTTAAATTCATGAAATCCAACAAGAAAAGCTTTGTCCATAGGTGTACAGTTATGCATGGGTGTTCAGAAGAATTGCAAACTACTTGTAGAATGAAAAGAAATAAAAAAAAAGAAGGCGTGTTGATTGCTTGTAGCACATCTGTATAGAAAATGTGTAAGCAAGCTATCTGAAGAAAGACAAGAAGACATAGAGGCAAGATTAACTGCACGAGTGTGATGAATCTTAAAAACATGCTTGTACAAAGAAATCATCAATAGTGAGAGAAGAGTTCACATAAGTACAAAAGTCAGCTTTTGAGCACAACCATGTTAGGACTGTTATGCATGACTATACATACTTTAAGCATGCTAGACAACACATATTTCAAGGAAAAAACAAAAGGAAGCCCTAGTTTTCATCTCTACGGATCTTTGAACAGTATATATATGAAGAGTATCCATTTAAGAAGGCACCTTTCTGATTTTTGGGATTATTTAATAATTCTCAGAGAAGACGAGAATCAATATTTAAAAGGAATGAAATCTTAATTTTTGCAAGTTGGAATAGATTGAGAGATTAAGATTTAGATTTTAAGTTGAAGATTATTTAGTTTTGCCTAGTACTAATTTATTTTTAATTATTTTATTGGTTATCTATTATTTCTTTGATTTGATTCTTTGCTTAAATTATTTCATTATTTAATTCAAACATGAGTAACTAATCCCTTTATGGGATTAGGTAGATTCAATTATTTCTTTCATGTTTTCTTAATGAAATTCGGTTTAAATTCTTCCCTCTAATTGATTTGTTATTCTTAAGCTTAAGACTAGTAATTAACTTATCATTGGTTACTTGATCAATTATATTGTGTAAGAAGCAAAAGTTGAATGAAATATCAGTTGAGGAAATAACAACTTTAGAGAGTTGAGTATAGGGATGAAGATACTTTCTAGGGAGCCTTTTTATTATCTCTTTAAGCTTATCAATCATATTGTTTTAATTCTCACAAAAGTAGGGAACTAGAGCAATTTAATTACATGTGTTATACCTTGAGAAAATATAGGGCTAAATTTTGCAGAGATTTTGGTAATAAATTTGCTAGGATTGAATTGGCTGCATTGAATGAGGAACTTAGGGAAGTAAGATGATGAAGCCTAATCCTACTCCATAATAGATCAACTTATTTATAGTTTAATTAGTCTCACATTCCATTTGATTCTTCGAAATTATAAGGAAATCTAAGTTTAAGTTAATTAGAATATTCCTTCCCTAAGGACACGACACTTTATTCCCATTATATTACTTATATAGGCATTGTACAATTACAGTAGATAGGCTAGGCCTTAATAGGGGGTAGGAGGTGTGAGGCCTCACCGGAGTACCGGACTGGCCCATTAAATGGAGTTAAAATTATTTATTTGGGTCCAACTTCACATAAAACCACTGTATTTGGTCTCTAATTAGTTTGGTACACACAATTTTAGAAATTCACCTTTTATTTTGAAAGGGGTTTTTTTTCTTTAAATATACTTTCTTTTTGAAAACTATTTGAGAGTTGCCATCTTAATTTATCTTATTTTTGGAAAATTTAAGGAAAAATGTATTTATTTTTACTCTAGCAAAATATTTGATTTTTACCTAAAAAAGGCCCTAGTATAAAATTAATCACGATAGGTTTTAGACTAGGTTTTCAAGTTTTAAATAACAAAAGATTTTCCTTTAAAGAAACTTTAACTTTTGAGAAAAATTTTATTTTTGTGCAATGACAAATAATATGAATAACAAATATTATTATGTATAAGTAATTAAATATGACATTCGTAAACTGAGAATAAATTTACAACTCTGAAATTGCAAAAAAGGAGAGCTTTAACTCTAGCCCTTATGGGTACTAGGTTAATCACAAATCTCCAAAATAAATTAAAAAATTACAACTCCAAATTACATTCATAGAGGAGTCTTAACTCTAATCTTTATGGATACTAGGTTGACACAAACCCTCAAAAGAAATATAAATAGGAAGATGAAGAAAAGAATAAAAAAAGAGGACTAATTTTGTGACTTTTTATTAGGCCCGCCATTTGGAATGAAATTCCAAGGTGTGCCCACATATCACTTTGAATGGAAATCAAGACTCTCAGTAGTTCATGCCTTTGGATGCAAAGTACCTTGTTTAATTTAGGATTGCTATTTTACCAAATTTAAAAGAGATTGAGATTAGGAAATTATCTTAGGAGATCACCATTTGATTGACTTGATGAAAGGTTAAAGAGCTTTTTCACTCTTTAATTTCACCTTGTTCTTGATGAAATTCCTTTACTTAATTGAAGGAAGAAATTAATTGAGTGAAATTAATACAAAAACATTATTTTAGAAATTTTTTTAAGAGAAAAAGTTGAGAAATACATTTGGTAAAATTGCCTCAAGGTCTCTAAATGTGTCTCTCAAGAGAAAAGGAACCCCTATTTATGGGTGTAGACCCTTAATTTTAGCACTAAGCTAGTCGATCCTAGTTAAAAAAATTCAAGCTAAATTCGGCCCGATTTTAGAAGCTTGAACCTATTTTATAGCTTTGATTTATGTCGGTCCAATTACATAAGATCTAAAACAAGCTGGTTGAATTTTAAATGCTAATATGGGTCTGATATAAACCCAAGATGCATCAATCCAAGCCCAATATGATTTTTGCAATGCCAAATTTGCCCCTGCCGTAAGCCAGCGAATTGGGGTGCCCAATTCGCCACGGGCCTGCCTGTGGTGAATTAATGAACCCAATTTTCTGTAGGGGCCTGCTGCAGCGATTTGGGGCTCAATTGGACCTTTCGATTGGCAGCAAGCCTTGGCCATAACATGTCACGGTAAATTGCGGCTCCCAATTTGCTGCAGGCTTTGGTTGCGGGGAATTAGAAGCCCCAATTTGCTATAGGACTCGGCCCCAGCCCTAGCCATGGTGAATTGGCATGCCCAATTCACTGTAGGCCCGAATTGGTAGCCTACTTGCCATAGCTCGCCAACAGGTCTTGAATTTTAACATTACTTCTAAACTTTGTGCTTGGTTGCGTCCACATTTAATTAGAATTAGTTTCCAATCTTAATTATAATTCGATTAGCTTGAGGAGTCTTCAATGGTTTAACCTAACATATTATATATGAATACATGATAAAATAGCATAGGGAAGCTACAACGATCAATAAACACCAATAAGTAAGAGTCAATCAGCAACAAGCAACATTTATCAACAATCAACACACAAAAGGCAGTAACCACTGCCTTTAATCTTTGCTCAACCATAATTAGCAATTGGTATATGTAGTAGCTTGGAAGCAATAATCAATTTGGTGGAGCCTTCAACGCAATTTTTATGTCTTGAACTTAATTTGCTTAAACATATAGTAGTCGTGTCATCTTTTCTTTTAAATGTTTTGATTATTTGTTTTGATTATAATTTTAATCCAGTAGTTTAATTTGCTAAACCCCAATCATATATTTTTATAAAACCAAGGTTCAATTCATATTATTTGATCTAGTAACTCAATGTTTAAATTCATTTCTTAATTTTCAAAACTCTAAATTGTGTTGTAATTCCCAAACGCTAATCTTTTTTCCAAAGTATCAAAACCTTATTCCCTGGCATTTAACCTAAAGTTGTTTTCAAAACCTTATTCTAAAACCTCAAGCTCTTAAATCCCAATAACTTAATTTCTAGACCTTATTCCTAAACTCTAATCCATAAATCATAGACTTGTTTTTCTAAAACCTTAAACCCTAGCTTTGTTTTCCTAAAATCCAAATTGTATTTTTCTAAAACCCTAAACATGAATCATATTTTCTTAAACCCTAATTCATATAAATGTAAACCTAGTCTATACATATATTGTTTAATATGGTATTTAAATGTATAATTAATTATCAATGTTTTCTTATTGTATGTCTTGATGGGTGATATATTTTTATTTGTGATGGATGGTTTAATTTCATGATGAATGGTTGAATGTTTATCTATTAATTTATTTTAGTTTCAAGAAATTGAAGAGGTATGTTTCCATATTGTGGGTACCTCATTAGTTAAGTTTCATGTAATTTAATTTATTTTAAGTTTTGGATCAATGTAAAGGACACATTTTCACCAATTGGTGGGTGTCCTATTTTATTTGTTTTCTTTTGAATATTAGACATTTGTAAAGGCATGTTTCCATCCTTGGATGGGTGCCTATTTATTATTTTACTTGGACTTGTCTTGATTTTAATAAAATGAATATTTATTCTAGTATTCGCATGTGGTATGGATAATATTATAATATTTAAGAATTTTACAATATCTAGACCTAAAAAGGAGGTTGGTTACAATGAATCGGGCATTATGGGGTACTGGGTCATTCTCACATTCCCTAGGTATACCTAACTTTTCAAACCCGTTAGGGGTTGGGAATTCCTTAGGAATCGAGTCATCCATCCCTTTCTTTTCCCGGCCTGTCTGAATGGCAACTCAATTTTCTCCGGGTTTAGGTCCGTGTTCTCAAAGGCTCTGAGCCTAACAATGCCGAAGTCGCAAGAACCATTCCACATGGGAGTTAGGGCGAAAATCCCCTCTCACAATTGGAAAAAGTCTAAAATAAAAATTTTCTGCATAGATGTGTGCTAGCCAAAACCTTGGCCTAATTACTCTAATTTGACCTTGGGCAATCAAATTGAATAGGACTAATATTTGTACCAAGTCATTATTTGCAAGACTTTAATTTTTGAAGAAAATTTCAAAGAGCCCGTTCGGACCAATAACTAGTCTGATCGGACTAAAAGTTAATTAAAGTAAAACCTTTAGGTAGAGAAGCTTACAGTTGCTAGTACTCTCACTTCTTCGAATCATGGCATAAAGTTTGCTCGGACTGAGAAATAGTATGCCTGAACTGAGCCTTAACCTCCAAAACTGAGTACAAGCTGACTGGACCAAACTCAAGCTAAGATCTTAGAACTTCTAGAGAAGATCAGGTCTAGTGGTACTCTGAAAACTTCAGCATACCAAGTGGAGACTGATCAGACCAAGACTAGTCCGACCATACAGAGCCCAAGCTAAAAATCTCAGCATTTCTACTAGAGATCACAGGCACTAGCACTTTGAGAATTTCAGCATAGGCTGAACAAACCGAGCTCATTTAGACCGGACTATGAGAATGATATTCAAAAATTATAGCCCTTACTTACTCACTCAATTATTAAATGCCATGTGTACTAGCCGTTAAAGAATTTTTGTCAGAAATTCAAACACCATGATCGGACCATAGTAAGTCCGATCGGACTATGGCGGAGCCGACTGGATGAAATGGAGTACAACCATGAAATTTCTCCAGACAATGATTAAAGTGGGAGATAAAGTTTAAACATGCAAGCACCCACCTCAAATGGCTAGTTCAATAATTGAAGACTATAAATGCCCCAAGAAACCTCATTTTTTAATAAGATTGTGATTGTAATAGCTAAGATAAACAACTTTCATTTCTAAGCATCAAAATTTATATTTTTATTCATTGATTGTTGGGTGTGAGCATTAAAAACCATTATGAAGTTTGAGTATGAGCTTTGAAACAATTAGGTTTTATAGTGAACCTGAAAAAACTTTTGTTGGATTTTGAGAATATTACTCAAACTGTAATATCCGTAAGCTTGGAGAAATTAGATAAGTGTTTGGAGGTAAAGATGTCGTATATTTCAGATGTATACCTAATGTATATATAGTATATACGTTACGTAAACATATACATAAAAGTATATCTAACATATAAGTAAAATATATGTGACATATATATATACATAAAATATACACAATAGATAAATGTGGTACAAAGGTGTTGGGAAGATAGTAATTAAAATAAATAAATAAACAAATAATAAAGAAGAGAAAAGTCAAAAAGTATGACAAATAATGTATGGATGGTAGTTAAAGGAAATTAAATAAATAATAATTGATTAATTAATATATATTAATATTTATGGATGGGAATTGAGAATAAACAAAAAGAAACTCTTCTTCTTCTTCATTTTCCATGGATGGCTATAGTGGAGAGAGAGAGAGAGAGAGAGAGAGAGAGAGAGAGAGAGAGAGAGAGAGAGAGAGAGAGAGAGATGTATCTACATATATCAAGTTTCACCAAAATTCTTAAGATTTCAAGTTGGTTTTGAAGAAAGATTAAAGTATGAAGTACGTATCCTCACTTTAAAGCTTTAGATTCATAGTTTTATTGTTATGTTAGGAATTGCTAGAGAGAGAAAGATTTTTTAAAATTGTTAAAATGGATAGAAATAATGTTAAAATGATGAGTATATGATGAATTGTTGGATAGTTGGTTGAAATAAATATAAATGTCGGAAGTAGTATTATGGATGGATTATGCCTAAACTAGGGTTTTGATATGGGTGGATTTAATTGTTGTAATGAAGTGATTTAATGTTATTTTAATGTATACATGATGATTCTATGGTTAGAATTTTGATATGGATGAGTTTGGATTAATTTAGGGTTATGGAAAATGAGGTTTAAAATTAAGGTTTTTAATATGGATCTTGATAATTATTTTAATGAGATGAATTAGCGTTTTTTTTTTAATGTAAATGTTAGGATTTTAAGGAATAAAATGTGATATGAGTAGAGTTTGGTGAAGTTAATGTTAATAGTGACATTGTGTGAAATTTGGGTTTTTGAAAGAGATTTTCATAATTATGGAAGTGAATTGATTTAATGTTATATTGATGTATAAGTGATGTTTTTATAGTTAAATGTTGAAGATGAACTTGATAGAATGAAGTTTGAATAAGGTAGTAATGGTGAAAATAGTATTTTTGTTGAATTCTTGGTGGAATTGATGTAAATAGTATTTGAATGATTAAAGTAAATTTAAATGGATTGTTAATGCTAAATTGGAACTTATAATGTGCTTTAGTGTTGAGTAAATGGAAGTTACAAAATTAAAGAGAGATAGGGCAATTGTTGAAGAAAGATTTGAGAGGTGTATTGGCATAATTGAGGTATGTACATATTTTGATGAATTAAAATACATTTTCACTTAATTTGGCGTAGCACATTTTGATAGTGAATGTGCCATGCTACTTAGTCATTTGAGTTGTAAAGTGCATTGACATGTTGGTTGTGAAATGGTGTAAATGTATGATGTGCATTATGCTAAGCCATTACAAATGGCTAAAATGAGTAATTTGCTATAAATGAGAAAATTATGAAAATAGCCCAAAGTTTTTAGGCTATAAATGAGCAATATGCTGTAAATGAGAAAAATATAAAAATAGCCCAAAGTGTTGTGAAATGTATGTAATACCCTGATTTTTGATATATTTTGGAATAGTAAATATCAGAGAATATATTGGTGTGATAGGTAGAGAAAATATGAGATGGATGTAATATATATATATATATATTATATGCATTTGAAATATATGGGAAAAATAAATGGAATATATAAGATATATAAATATACTCAAAATATATACCGCATTTATATATGAGATATGCATTGGTGAAGGGAAAGTTGATTTTAATTAATTAATTAATTAATAATAATAATAATAATAATAATAATAATAATAATAATAATAATAATAATAATAATAATATAGGTAAGAAGACAAAGTCAAAAGAAGGAAGAAGATCATTGGTGGAAAATTAGGCGGAAAATTGGTTATACTATTTTTTATATATAAGAGATAAAGATGGGAAAAGAAGAGTATTCTTCTTCTTTCTTCTTCTTCTTCTTCTTCTATTTTGAACGTGATGTTGAGAGAGAAATAGAAAGAGAGTGAGTTTTTCATATATATATCAAATTTACAAGGATTTCAAGAGGATTTAAGTGGATATTGAAGGTTTAGCAAGGAATTCAAGTAAGTGTTCATTTCTAAGCTTGTTATTATGGATTTTACATATATGTGTGATATGGTTAGTGAGAGAAAGTGATGCTTATTTGGATATGATGATAACTAAAATATGTTAGAGTTGTATGTGTGTTGATATATATAAATGGTGAAAATATGATGATTAATTGGTGAGAGATTAAGGATGGTTTAGATAAAAGAGATAGAAGTATAAACAACATATACATCACATATAAAAAGATTAAATATAAATGATATATATACAACCTATAAATGTTAAATGTAAATAGTAAAAGAAGTTAAAAGTAGAAAAGATAATATATATAATAATAATAATATTTTGTAAAATATCTAAATTAATATATATATAATTAGTGGAAAGATGGGACAAATGAAAAAGTCCCTAGAATTTTCATTTTCTTCTTCCTTCTTCCTTCTTATTGGATGACTCCATGGATGATCCAAAGAGGTTATTATAACCTCTTCAATTATCAAATTTTAGCAAAGATTATTAAAGATAAAAGATAGTTTTGGTGGTTATTGAAGCAATTGGTAAGTTTGCTTTTAACTATTAATAAGTTTATTTTAAGTAAAGTTTTGAATGAAATATTAATGAGTATTAAAATGAAGTGGAATGAAGATAAAAATTATAGAAGGAATGAATTTAAATTTGAGTGGGTGATTTAATATATTTAGTTAGGGTTGGAGGGGGTAAAGATGAAAAATAAGATTTTATAAGGGTTTTGACTAATTTTAAGTTGGGATTGGTTTTATAGGTTTAAAGCTATATAAATGAGTTTCTAATGTTATCTTTAAAACTATAAATTGGATAGGTGTTAATTGAATTGAGTGTGGAATCATTAGAAAGAAGTGAAAGGTTGGGAGAGATTATTGTGCAAAGGAGTTATTTTTCCCAAATTTGAACTTCAAAAGGGTAAGTATATACTTGTATCATGCTCTTGTTTTGGTTTACATCATTCTAGGTTAATAGGTGTGTGTTTTGTTCATAAAAATGGTGTGACAAATGGTTTTGGGATGCCATGGACGTACCCTAGAAATTTAGCCTGACATGGGTAGTGACATGGCTATGTCACAGGGCATGTCGTAACTACTGGATTTTAAGATAAATGACAAGGGTAGTGGCATGCTCATGTCACTTGGCATGTCATATTTGCTATAATGTAGGATAAATGATGGGTGCAGTGACACGCCCATGTCACTGGGCGTGTCAAAGCTTCTGTAAGGTGGGTAAATGACATGATCATTCATACACCCATGTCGTTGGGCGCGTCAATTGAAAATTTTACCCAAAATAACTCTTTTCCTTATCTTCCATCCGTGATTCCGGCCTAAATGACCATAAGGCCTCAAAGTATAAATATGAGATTATAAAGTGAAGATTTATTATATAATAAGTTGATTATGTTAAATGTTGGTGTTTTGTTAAGTCATATGGTGAATGGCTTATATATGCATAATGTAATATGTTGTTTGTTACCTTATATTTTAACTAGTTTCCAGAAGATTGTGTTTGGTAGTTTGTATGCCATACTTGATGTTATGAGACACTGGGTGTCATAGATATTGCTACACCCCTGAGTTAGACACATTATTGTCACTACTGTTGATATACGTTGTGGATGAGACGCTGGGTGTCACGGATATTGTTATGTCCACTAGCGAGACACATTGTTGTTACTACTATTAAGATACACTATGGATGAGACATTGGATGCCACAGATATTGTTACGTCCACTAGGGTGACACATTAGTGTCATTGTGATGAGATAAGCCAAAATAATAGTTATGAAACTAGTTTATTGTATAAGGATTGTGGACCCATTGCATAATTTATTTTTATATCATGTTGTCATATTAATATTGCATTATCAAGTATGTACCACTGAGTTTGTAGCTCGGTGCGAGTTGTTTATCGCCTAGGTGAGTAGATTCCTGATCTGAGAGTCAAAAGGTTGTGCTATGAGAAGAGAAAGAGTGCTTTGAGACCATCTAGAATGGGGTGCATATGTACAATTTTATTATGTTGTATTTTGATCATATGTATATATATAAGTGGATTTTGGAAATGAAAATGTAAATTTGTATATATGTATTCAAATGAAAAGTATAATGGTTTTGGAGATGTTATTCTTAAAATAATGAAATTTGATAATGGGAAATGTTCTTTTATTAAATGTATTATTGATATGGAACTAAGGTAAGGGTTTAAACAACACTGTAATGTTACATCCTTATATTTTATATGTATACTGTACATATACGAGGTATGTGTATAATATGTATAGAGTTTAGGGGTGTTACAATGTAGGCACATTGAAAAGGTGATGTACATTAATAAAAATGTGATGAATTATATTAAACTAAGGCAATTATGCATGGTTATGGAAATAAATGAGTAAATTAGACAATGTAAAAGAAAATGGACCATGGAAATGCGTTTGATATGTGTGTTGCCTTATAAAGCATACTATTTGTGAGCGAAGATTTTTGCCCCCACTCCCATATGGAATGGTTCTTGTAACTTTGGCACTGTTAGGCTCAGGGCATTAGAGAACATGAGCCTAAGCTTGGACAAGATGAAGTAGCCACTCGGACGGGCTAGGAAAAAGAAAGGGGTGAATGACTCGGTTCCTAAGGAATCCCTAACTCCCAAATGGGTTTGAAAAGTTGGGTCCGTATGGGGAAGGAGAGAATGGCCCAGCACCCCCATAACACCTGGTTTATTGGAACCGACCTCCTTTTCAGGTCTATATATTATTAAATTTTTAAATATTATAAAACTATCCATACTACATGCAATTATTAAGATAAACAATCTTTGTATTAATCAAAATAAGTTCAAACAAAACAATAAATGGGCACCCATCATAGGATGGAAATATGCCCTTACAATTTCCAATGTTCAAAACTAAATAAAATAGGACACCCACCATTTGGTCAAAACATGTCCTTTAAATTAATCCAAAACTCAAAATAATTCCTTTAAATTAATCCAAAACTCAAAATAATTTAACTTGCATGGAACTTAACTAATGAGATACTCATAAAGTGGAAACATACCTTTTATATTCTAGAAGCCAAAATAAACCAATAAAAAAATTCAATCATTCATCATAAATAAAAGAAAATCATCTATCACAAAATAAATGAAATAAACTATCCAGCAAGAACATATAATAAATCACAAAATCTAAGTTTTAATGTCACATTGAACAATAGATGTTCAAAACTAGGGTTTTAATTTATGAATTAGGGTTTTAGGGTTTAGGAAAACATAATTAGGGTTTAGGGTTTTTAGAAAAATATGAATAGGGTTTAGGGTTTTAGAAAACATGATTTGGGTTTTGGTTAATTAAAAAAAACTTAGCTAATGTGATTATATTAAGAAGCTGTGATTATATTAATAAACTTTGGGCCACTAGATGTTTAATCCAAATTTATATTGCCTAAGATCAATTACTACTGCCACAGTGATATTAAGGCTTTAATGCTAATTTGGTTGAAAAAAGCTACTACGACAATAAATTAAACAGTTTACTGGACACTTAAACAAGCTATCGTGAAAATTAGTTCTATAGACATAAACTACATATTGGATTTTCAAACAAACTACTAGATGTTTTATAAAGAAGACAAAAGAAGAAACTAAAGACAATTCAATGAGTGAAATAATAATGAATGAACTACTGTGAATTTCAAACATATTGAATAAGAAATTTCAAATCTCTGTTTGTTGGCTCCACCGATATTTAACATTGATACCGACTTATTGTCTGCACTAGTGTCGAATCTCGGTTGAGTAAATTGAAGGCAATGTCCACCGCCTTCTTGTTTGTTGAAGGTTAGTATCCTGTGTCTTTTTCTTTGGTTGCTGGTTATTTTTTTTTTAACTCAAGCTGCTAGGATTTTTTTTAATTTCTTATTGCTGCCATGATTCCTTTGTTTAATCCTGTATTTATAGAAAAATATATTAGGTTTAAATCTCATGACCGGCCCTTATTTTAATTCTACCTTCTTATTCAAACATGGCTCTATCCTGAAGCATATCAAATTAAACTCTTTTAAATTCAAGTGAAACCATGACCATATCGGATTAAAACCAGTTTAATTCGACATGGTCAAATAAGTCTAATTTGATATGGACAAGCCCCATCCATATCAAGTAAGATCAATTCTAATTCGATATGGACATGGTCCATATCGAATTAGAATTAATCTAATTCGATATGGACATGGACTAATTCGATATGGACCATCCATATCGAATTGGATAAGTCTAATTTGATATGGCATGATTAATATCAAACAAAACTTCCTTTAATCTCAAATTGGACCGCTTCAGGGCTTTAAAAATTAAACCAAACTTATTTTAGGCCTTATAAAATTGGACCAATCTAATTAAAATCTTAAAGCAGGTTTAAGCTTATTAAGAATGGACCGATCATGACTTAGGCCTTTTTTAATTATGACCGAACTAGTTAGGGCTAAATTCAAGGGTCTACAGTTTGTCCGCTGATTGAATGATCTTAATTTTATTCAGATAGTAAAAGGCAACATGACTTTTAGATGATTTTAGATAAGGATGGATTCTGGACCCGGGGATTGATTAATTTAGTTTCTGGACCTGAGATTAGTTTTAGTTTGGGTACTTGGACTTAAGATTAGATTTGATTTGGATACTTAGACCAAAGATTGGATTTGGTTCTAGACCCGAGACTGGATTTGATTTCTGTACTTAGAACCAAGACTTGATTTGATTTGGATACTTGGACCCAAAACTGAATTTAATTTGGATACTTGGACCCGAAAATGGATTTAATTTGGGTACTTGGACCTGTGACTGGATTTGATTTGAACTGGATTTGATTTGAATTCTTGGATTCAAGAATAAATTTGATTTGTGTACTTCAACCTGAAACTGGATTTGATTTGGGTACTTGGACTCGAGATTGGATTTGATTTGGGTGCTTGAACCCGAAACTGAATTTGATTTAGGTACTTGAACCCAAGACTTGATTTGATTTGGGTACTTGGACCCAAGATCAACTTCAGCTCTTCTAGCTTGATTGATCTTTTGAGAATTTTGGCTTTCTTCTAGCCACTTGCTCCATTCTTCAATGGATTCTACTGACTTTCTGTCATCTGAGAGTTCTGGCTTTCTTCTAGCCATTATTCCATTCTTTAATAGATTTTGTTGGCCTTCTATCATCTGGGAGTTTTGGCTTTCTTCTAGCCACTTATTCCATTCTTCAATGTATTTTTAGGTCTTCACCCTTCAAAAATGGATCTTCATTGTTTAAAGATTGGGTCTTTACCCTTCAAATTGGATCTTCGTCCTTTGGAAATTGGGTCTTCACCTTTCAAAATGGATCTTCATCCTTGGACATCGGGTCTTCAGCCTTCAAATTGGATCATCATCCTTCAAATTAGATCTTCATCCTTTGGACATCGGGTCTTCACCCTTGGACATTGGGTCTTTATCCTTCAAATTGGATCATCATCCTTCAAATTAGATCTTCACCCTTTGGACATCGGGTCTTCACCTTTTAAATTTGATCTTCATCCTTTGGATATCGAGTCTTGACCCTTCAAATTGGATCTTCATCCTTTGGACATCTGGTCTTCACCCTTCAAAATGGATCTTTATCCTTTGGACATCGGGTCTTCACCCTTCAAAATGGATCTTCATCCTTGGACATTTGTCCTATATTGGCTTCAACTCTTCTAGTTAGATTGATCTTTAGTCTTTTATATCTTTATTCATTTCAGCAGTTCTTTATTTCTTCTTATCCCATTCTTAAATGGATTCTTCACTTTGCACTTTTGCAAAAAATTCGGCTATTCAGCTATACCCTTGCTTTGCCCCCCTACGTGGCAAAACATTGAAGGTGAAATTGAAAATATTTATAAATAAATTCAAAAATTGACAAGGATAAGTTTTGTCCTTTATGTAGGTTTAAACCAATGCAGGTTCTAAGTTATGTCTATATTTTATTTGTCTCTTTGAACAAGCATGCATCTTCTCTTTCTTTTTACAATAGCCTTTTCATGCCCCCTTATTCTATATCTGCTTCTGATTGTTTACTTCACTGTGTCTGATGTTCACTTTGACAAACAATAGGCAATACAAGACAAAAAAAAATGCAGTATGATATGTTTATGAATGCATGGTTGATACATACAGTGGTTCTACTAACTTACAAACCAAGGTGGTCAATCGAAGCACTCTCATTGATTCCTTCCAGATGCTTGTTCAAAATAATAGAAGACTTCATATCTATGGCTTTATCTTTCATATGTACAAAGCATAAGTAGCAGAGGCCCCAACAGAGTAGTTAGAAGCATAGGGGATGCCATTTCAACCCATGATTCAACACATCGGTTGGCAAATTTTTCATGACTTTGCAAATGATCTTGATTTGCCCAATATGTCTTTTAAGGTTTAACAATGCAACATACTTCCCTAATCTTAAAGGCTAATGTAGCAAAAAATACTTACTTTTTTATTTTTTTATTTTAAAATCACATTTTGGCTTTGTCAGATTGGTGTCATTATACCTTAGGACTCGATTTTCTCAAATTAATATATCTATAACATGACAACCATAGTTATCATACTAAGCTCGGGAATTATTTCCATTTGAGCAAGAAATGTTGCATTTCAGATATGCACATAAACATTATTTGGCTAAAGGTCTCATTGAGTTTAAATATTATATATCTCATATGCATGCTTATTCAAATAATCTCCACTAATAGACTCTACGTACCAAGAGAGATCAACAGGTCTTTATTAGGCTTGAAATAGGGTCTATAAGGGATATGGGTTAAGTGAAGGCCATCTTTAGATTGGAGCTAATGTAACACTACAGACAAACTTTCACACTACACACTTTCTGCTGGAACTGTACATAGTTGGAAGCATTTGTAAATTCTAGGTACCATTTCCTCCTTTTAGGAATCTTGTTATCTAGCTTCATGAAAAAATAGGTCTTGAATGTTCTTCCATCTTCTTGGCAGGAATCTACATTCAATCAATACGATCTTGATCTTTTCCTTCTGCAAAAACTTAGGACCATCATTTTGCCCTTTTCTCTTTTTGGAATTTCAAGTTTAAGACTTTCAATATTGCTGACTTGGAGCTACGTTGGATAAAATGAAATATGGTCTTTCCCTTAATCCTCTTATTTTATTTGAATCTTTGGCTTAAATGGACCAATTTAAGTCAATTTGTCCTCATAAACTAAATGGAAGTCTTCTGCTTGCTTTAGGTAAAAAGACCTCGGTTGGCTTTTTGAACTGCTTTTTTGGGTTTTATTTTTCTTTCTTCTTCTTTTTCTTCTTCTTTCTTTTTTTTTCCTTTTTTTCTTTTTTTTTTTATTTTTTTTGGTTGTTTTTTTACCCTAACTCTAAGAAAGTTGTCTTGTCTACACTATTCCATGCTTCTGACTATGGATGAGTGGAGTAGAGTGAGTCTACTTCAGTGAGGATCAATCCTTAGTTTTCTTAACTTTATCTCAATGATGAAAGAGATAGGAGGTATTAAATCTAGTTTAGGTAAGCTTCGACTATCCTTATGGTCTTTACTATATATTCCTTTCCTTGATCTTCTTGCCCCTTTACCTTAGTGATCATTAGACTTATCATAAGTATCATAATAGCATTGGGTAGGTTATCGAGTTTACAAGCCAATAAAGAGCAAGCTAAAATCTCATGAAGGATCAAAGGGATAACTAGGAATTGATATTTAATTAGGTGGATTCTTGTTATTGGCTTACCAAATAATGCCTAGATCATTTCTCCCTTAAATAAGCAAAGTTCAATTTTGCCTCAAAAGTTCGTTAAAACATGTTCTAAGATTGACTAGGATCTAGATACTCATGATTATGCAAGAGCCCTCTCTAAGTAAGCATGCAGAGCTCAATGCTATAGATCAACTCCCTCACCTAGTAAAGTCATTCGGATCATGATGCATAGATACACTAATTTATGAATATCAAGGTAGACTCGTTATCAGTTGAGCACCAAAATTAGCAAAGATCAACAAAAATTTGTTGAAAGTAATTTATTCAAACAATCTTAATTTGAAACACATAATTGTTCTAAAAAATATCAAAGATAAAAAATAAAACAAATAACAAAATAAGCCAAGGGAAGTTTTATTGAGTTGAAGTTGAAAAATGCTTCATCTACTTGGACATGTCAGGAGCAAGAATTTTTCCATCATCAATGACAATTGCTTCATCATCCATAGTTGGTCCAAGTTTACTTAGTATCACCTCCTCTTTAGTAGCCTCTCTATCCATATTATGACAAGATGACAAGAAAAATCTCTCCTCCAATCCTCCCTCTATCAAGAAGGTTGCAGGCGGTGGCGCCCTTTCAAATTTAGGCAGAGGATTATTCTTGGTGTTGGGCTTATCAGGCTCATGCAGCTTTTCATTATCTATCAAATCTCGGATCTCGTTCCTTAATTGAACACATTTATCTATCTCATGCCCTTACACTTGATGGAATTGACAGAAGGCCTTGGTATCAAAATTTGATGGCAAAGACTTGTGTAGAGGTCGAGGTACCAATGGTTGTAGCAAATCCATCTTTATTAGATTTTCTAAAATCTTTGACAAAGGTTCCCCTAAGTCTAAAAATTTATGCTTCTTTGCTAGTTCAGTTGTTGTATTTTTCTCAATACCTCTTCTTTCCCTTTGACTTTTCCCACTGGGGTGGTAGCCACCCTTAGTGCTCCACTTAGAAAGAACATGGTTCGATTGGTCTTGTAGAATAGGGATTGACCCCTCATTTCTCATTTGATCTCTATCACTTGACTTGTTCCTTATTTTAGTGGGAGATGCCTCATTGGCATTGTTGATGCTCTCCAAAACCTCAACCAATTGGGTCATTACAATCCCAGCCAATTGATCCCATAGCTCAGCCATCTTGGCTTCAAAAACTTCATTGACTATATCCCTAAGCTAGTTTGCATCCACCTTCCAAATAAAGCACTTGAATCATAATCACATGTTTAGGTAATGTCATCTTAGGCTCTTGAACTGCTGTAATCCAGGTTTGTGAGCCAGAAAGGATCAATGTCATGTATTGCAACACATGTATGCACAAGTAAACAACCAAATAAATAAAAGAAAAAGAGTAGGAATGACCCTTCCAACCTTATATCATCAACACACGAATGGCGAATCTCTTTTCATAGGTATATGCTCAACAAAATATCAACATGAGATATCTTATTTTTAAAAATCTACTCAGACGGTTTAACCAACTCCATGATAATTTCTATTAATTAGCCTTAATCCATTAGATCAACTGAAAATAGCTTTTATTCTATTTATGGATTAAAACTAAATTGAAGGGTTTATCATAAATATATTTTCTATTGAGAAAAATAACTAATGGTTCATGCCACAGACAAGCTCAAGATTAATAAGTCTTGGTATAAGTTAGACCTATGATTGATTTTTTTAGTATTCCATAATTGACCTACCTAGTTATAAGCCCATTTAAGAAAAATGTTTTAGTAACAAAATTTGAATTTTGGGTCATAAAGTGAAAATCGGTTTTGAGCATATTTAAAAAGTATCTTAAGGCCCATAAAAATGGTTTGTTTGAAAAATAGTTTTGTATCAAAGCCCATTGTAAAAAGATTTGTTTGAAAAAATAGATTTTGGGCTTTGAGCTTGGGCTATAAGATGAAAAAGAATTTTTGGCCCATCTTTAAAAGGTTTTATGTCCAAAGACCATCTTGAAAATTTTGAAAATTGTTTTGGCCTTTTGGGCTTAAAGGAATAGAAATTATTTTGAGCTTACAACATAAATAGGTCATATTAGAAAAAGAACAAACCAAATAGGCCATAATTCAAAACAAGATATATCAATCATAGTCACACAAAAAGCGTTTGGGTAAAAAAAACCTAAACAAAGTAACTAGGCCAATTGCATAAGCTTTAGTCCTTGGGTTGAAAAGTTTGGGCTCCCAAAGCAAGTATATACCAAATGGTACGAGACTATGAGTGGTTATGCCATGCTTGATCTCCATACCTTGAGTGAAAATATGGTATCCCTTACATAACACAATACAGGTTACATGGGCGTCCTAACTCACACACACAATGCAATCTAAATGATGCAAAAGATAATATTATAACAAGAAAGAATAAAATAATATAAAGACAAACAGAATCAACTTCTCTTATCCCCAGTGGAATTGCCACTGTGAGCGGAGATTTTTGCCCCCACTCCCACGTGGAGTGGTTCTTGCAACTTCGACATTGTTAGGCTCAGGGCCTTAGAGGACACGGTCCTAAGCTCGGAGAAAATAGAGTCACCGGGTCCGGAAAAAAAAAGGGGGTGGATGACTCCCTAATGGGTTTGAAAAAGTTGGGTACGTATGGGGAAGGTGAGAATGACTCAGCACCCCTACAATGCTTGGTTCATTGGAACCAACCTCCTTTTCAGGTCTATATTTTATTAAATTCTTAAATATTATAAAATCATCCATACTACATGCAATTATTAAGATAAATAATATTTGTATTAAAATCAAAACAAGTTTAAATAAAATAATAAATGGCGATGATGAAAACATGCCATTACAATGTCTATAACTAAATAAAATAGGACACCCATCATTTAGTGGAAACATATCCTTTATATTAATCCAAAACTCAAAATAATTTAAATTACATGGAACTTAACCAGTGAAATAAACACAAAGTGGAAACATACCTCTTACATTCTTGAAGCCAAAATAAATCAATAAAAAATATTCAATCCTTCATCATAAATAAAAGCAAACCATCCATCGCAAAACAAATAAAATAAATCATCCAGTAAGAACATGTAATAAATCACAAAATCTAAGTTTTAATGTAACATTGAATAATAGATGTATAAAACTAGGGTTTTTAATTTATGAATTAGAGTTTTAGGGTTTTGAAAAACATAATTAGGGTTTAGGGTTTTTAGAAAAATGTGATTAGGGTTTTGGTTAATTAAAAAAAACTTAGCTACTGTGATTATATTAATAAGCTATGATTATATTAATAAACTTTGGGCCACTGGATGTTTAATCCAAATTAATATTGCTTGAGATCAATTGTTGCTGCTACCATGATATTAAGGCTTTAATACTAATTTGGTTGAACAAGCTACTATGATATTAAATTAAATAGTTTACTGGACACTTAAACAAGCTACTGTGAAAATCAATTCTATGGACATAAACTACTTATTGGATTTTCAAACAAGCTACTGGATGTTTTATAAAGAAGACAAAAGAACATATTAAAGACAATTCAATGAGTGAAACAATAATGAATGAACTAATGTGAATTTAAAATAGATTAAATAAGAAATTTCAAACCTCCATTTGTTGGCTCCACTGATATTTAACATTGATCCAAACTTGTTGCCTGCACTAGTGTCGAATCAATTGAGTAAAGTGAAGGCAATGCCTACTGCCTTTTGGTTTGTTGATGGTTAGTATTCTATGTCTTTTGCTTTGGTTCTTGGTTGCTTTTTTAACTCAAGTTGCTAGGGTTTTTTTAAAATTTCTTATTACTGCCCCAGTTCCTTCGATTAATCTTATATTTATAAAAAAATATATTAGGTTAAAATCTCGTGATTAAGCCTTAGTTTAATTCTACCTTCCTATTCAAACACCGCTCTATCCTGAAGCATATAGAATTAAAGTCTTTTAAATTCGAGTGAAACCATGACCATATCGGATTAAAACCAATTTAACCTGACATGGTCAAAATTCCATGTCAAAATAGTAAGTCGAATTCGATATGTACAAGCTCTATATCAAATTAGAATTGATCTAATTCGATATGGGCTTCCATATCGAATTCTAATCATTCTAATTTGATATGGACATGGTCCATTTCGCATTGGAGTGATTCTAATTTGATATGGGCATCCATGTCGAATTAGAATATGTCTAATTCGATATGAACATGGTCCATATCGAATTAGGCATGATGGACCATGTCCATAAATTGGACAAGCCTAATTTGATATGGCATGATCCATATCGAACCAAACTTGCTTCAATCTCAAATTGGATTGCTTTAGGGCTTTAAAAATTAAATCGGACTTATTTTAGGCCTTATAAAACTTGACCAATCTAATTAAAAGCTTAAAGTATGTTTAAGCTTATTAAGAATGGACTGATAATGACTTAGGCCTTCTTTAATTAGGACTGAACTAGCTAGGGCCAAAATCAAAGGTCTACAGTTTGCCCTCTGCTTGAACAATCTTGAATTTATTCAGAGAGTGAAAAGCAACATGACTTTGAACTAATTTTGGACAAGGGTGGGATCTGGAGCCGGGGATTGATTGATTTGGGTTCTGGATCCAAGACTGATTTTGGTTTGGATACTTGGACTTGAGATTGAATTTTATTTGGGTACTTGGACCCTAGAGTGGATCGGGTTTTGGACCCGAGACTATATTTGATTTGGGTACTTAGACCCGATACTTAATTTAATTTGGGTACTTGGACACAAAACTTAATTTAATTTGGATACTTGGACCTAAAACTGAATTTGATTTGAGTACTTGGGCCCAAGACTGGATTTGATTTGGGTACTTGGACCCGAGACTGGATTTGATTTGGGTACTTGGACTCAATGCTGGATTTGATTTGGGTACTTGGACCTGAGATTTGATTTAATTTGTGTACTTGGACCTGAGACTGAATTTAATTTGGGTACTTGGAATCAAAGTTGGATTTGATTTGTTTACTTGGACCCGAGACTGGATTTAATTTGGGTACTTGAATCCAAGATTTGATTTGATTTGGGTACTTGAATCCGAGATCAACTTCAGCTCTTCTAGCTTGATTGATCTTCTGAGGATTTTGGCTTTCTTCTAGCCACTTGCTCCATTCTTCAATGAATTATAGGTCTTCATGTAGATATATATATATGTATGTAGAGATATACATATATATACAAGTATTTGTCAACTGTATTATGTGTATTTGTATATAAAAAGGGTTTATGAACATGATTATGCAATTATAGTTTTGTAAATGTAAACAATTTATATTTTCATATATTTGTAAATTACTCAGAAATGAAAGAATAAATATTTGGAGAAATTATTTAGTATTGTGATGATAAAGAATCTGGAAGTGCTTTTCAATGGCCAGGTTGTATATTTTGGTTTTGGATTTATTAAAATTACAGATAAAATTCTAGTGAATTTTTTCAGATATTTTATTATAAAGATTTTCTGAAACATTAAATATAAATGTATTTATTTAATAAGTTAGCCTATTAAAAATATAATTATTTTAATGATTGAGTATATAAGGTTTCCACAGACAATTATGATGGCACTCTTGTATTTTGTATATGTACTATATTTTCATAGGGTATAAGGGTGTTACATCTATTTTGGTATCAGAGCCTAAGTTTGAGATTCTTAACCTTGGTGGGTTTTGAAAATATGGAATGAGAGTTTTGAAATAATGATTAATGCTTTAATACATGCATATGCATTGTCACCTGGATTGGTGTCTAATGTGGCAATGTCTGTTCGATGTAACAGATATAAATTGAGATGGCGTCTGAGATGTGTAGATCAGAGTGGCACAGTGAAAACATTATTTTGGAGATTATAGATTAAGAATTTTTAAAACTTTTATTTGAAATTAATATTTATATTGATTCAGTTGGTGAATAAGTGATAGTAATGAAATGATTTAAATATGAAAAAAAAGCTTGAAAAATGAGTATTATAGTTGCTGGAAATTTTGCGTAGGTGCTACAAAGTGATATTGTCTGAATTTTTGGACTAATCTAGGAATGTTAAATGAGCTTGAAATTTTAATGGGACACTTGTCTATATGTTAGAATCTAATGTATGAAATTTCATAATTTTTAAAGATGAATTACTATTTAAGAAAATAGAAGAATACAGATTATTGGAGTAGTTCCAGCAACTCAGAATCTGTAGAAAATAAGAAACATATTTAGAAACTATAGAAAACCAACCCAAAAAAATCTGAAACTTTACATACAATATCATATGTATTTCTAGAATATATGGTTAAAATTTCATAAATTTTTATCAAGGTTTGATACTTGAAAAAAATGGATAAACAGGTACTGCCAGAGAAATTATTAAGGAGACAGAATCTGTGAGTTTGGGAAATTTAATTTTTAAAAATAGTAAGTCAGCTGATAAAAATTTACAATTTTAAATATAAGTCCATATATGTGTCAAGTACACATAGTTAAAAGTTTATAATCTTTTGTAAAGATTTGGTGATGAATAAAAAGTTGAAAATTGGGATTGACATCAAAGTTAGGAAGTTATGCAGATTTGTGGAATTGACTATCAAATTAATTTTATTGACAAATGATTGAAGAAAATTATGAATATTTACAAATGGATTGGTAGATATATGAAGAAGGGATGTGGATTTTTTAATAAATTAAAATAAAGAGTTCAAAATTAAAATTAAAGAGAGAATTAGTATATATCAGCAAATATTTTTGTTGTGGAAGTATATAGAGGATTTATTAAAGTAATAAATAGTATTAAATAAGTCAAGATTTACTTTGATGAATAAAATTTTACACGTCGTTCCTTATTATGATCAATTAAAAAGTAAATTTATATAAATGTTTGGATTGATATAAATTATTTTGTATTTAATTATGTGTAAATACAAAGATTGATTTGAATTGCGTAATGCAAGGTATTTTATGGTGTTCCTTAAGAATTTGTCTATAAGGTGATAAAAATGTGAATGATAGTTTTGATTTAAAGAAATCATAAGTCGATAATGTTAATAATTGCTAATTTATAATGTTGAAATATGTATGTTTATGATATTTGTAAGAGAAAAGAAACATTAGAATAAGTATATAGAAACTATGGTGGTGACTATTTGATTTGAGGTGCAAAGTTTTTTTTTTGAGAAAATTATTGACAAATGTAATTAAGAAATAGAAATGAGTATATAATTAGAGTATAAAAAAAGTACAGGTGATTAGTAAATATTGGAATTTTTTTTTTTGGAGAATAAATAACTTAAGAATCAAAGTAAGACAATTGATAGGATAACAATTGTTAGAGACTTCAAATAGTTTGGAAAAGAAGATAAATAAATAAAGATGTGAAGATAAGAAATAATAAAATGATGGTAGTTAAATATTGAAAATAGTGGCTATGTATATATATACATATTGTATACTTATTGTATATCTAATAACAATGCCATGTGATGACTTATATTAATTTTAAATTATATATAAAGGTATTTAAATAGTTAAAATAAATTGATTATTAAAGTTAAGAGGAAGAAATGATTATATGTAGAGAGAACATGATGATAATCAAGATTAGCATATTGGATTATTATTGGAGTTGAAGGAAAAGATATTTATAGATTGAATTTAGTGTATAATGAGGTTTAGCAAGGAAATTGATGGAAAATAACTTATTGAATGGAGAAATCTAGATAAAGGCAAAGACTTAATAAGATACTTCATAAATGTATTTGAACATTTAAGTAGATAAATATATTAAAAGAGTAAACGAATATTACTTGTACAAGATTAGTAAACCAATATGATATGCTTAGGGAAAATTAAGAGAGGATAAGTGATTAAATGAGTGATCATTAATTATTTAGAATGGTGGTAAGAGAGTGAGTAAAAAGCTAGTAAAAGGATAATAAAATAATCAAAAAAATGGTATGAGTAAATGACTGTGAATAAAGTCTAAATATACAGGTTGTATATCTAATATATATTTAACAGTAATATCATTTGGTGATTTCAAACAATTAGTTATAAATGTATAGAAATGAGAGGTAATTTAAATCATATTAATTTTAATGCTTAAATATACAGGTTGTATATCTACTATTGATATAAATTTTAAGTCTTTAGAGTAAGGTGTGATAGTTATTAATCATTAAAGGTATAGAAAGGTGAATAGTAGATAAATAATAAGGTCTAAAATAGTAATAATAAATATGTTTTTGAATATTTAAGAGATGTAAAAATTTAATAATGGATGTATAATGATTTCATAATAAATGAATTTTAATTTATTTTATAAATAGTATTTGGTGATTAATCAAGACATGAATTGTTTGATTTAAGTGGATGAAATTAAACAAAATATGATGAATAAATTTTGGAAGTACTTATAATTGATATTAGATTATCAAAAAAAAAAAACAATGAGATCAATTCATTGGGTGAGTTTGAAAAGTAAGATTTATAAGAAGAGAATTTGATCTTTATATGTATAAAAAATTGTATAGTTGGGAATTAAAGAATTTGAAAGATAATAATATAAATAATCTGAAATGCATGGGTGTATTATTATATTGAATAGTTGAGTTTGTGGTTAGAGTTTTGAGTTAATATGTACAATATAAATGTTAGTTAATGTTACATAAACACTTAATGATAAGTAGTTGTATGTAATTGATTAATGAAGAGAAGTATGAATTTAGAATATAATTGTATTTTTGGATAATTAGAAACTATATGTACATTGGATATAAATAAGAAGAGAATTTATATTTATTAATGATATTTATGATGGACATTATAAAAAAAAAAGGATAAGTGTATCTATAAGGGGGAGAGTAAAAGATTATATAGTTAGTAATGATGATAAATTACGACAATAATTTGATAGTTAATTATGCAGTAAGTGAAGATTAATGTTTAGTTTTAGTGGAATTTAATTACTATAATAGGTAATTTCAAGGATGAAATTATTTAAAAGAGAGAGAATTGTAATATCCGTAATCTTGGAGAAATTAGATAAGTATTCAGAGAAAAAGATGTTGTATATTTTTTATGTATACCTAATAAATATATAGTATATATATTACATAAACATATACAAAAAAGTACATGTAATATATAAGTAAAATATATGTGATATATACATATACATAAAATATACACAATATATAAATGTGATATAAAGTGGTGTTGGGAAGATAGTAATTAAAATAAATAAATAAACAAATAATAAAGAAGAGAAAAGTCAAAAAGTATGACAAATAATATATGGATGGTGACTAAAGGAAATTAAATGAAAAATAATTAATTAATTAATTAATATTAATAATTATGGATGGGAATTGAGAAGAAACAAAAGGAAACTCTTCTTCTTCTTCATTTTTCATGGATGGCCGCAATGGAGAGAGAGAGAGAGAGAGAGAGAGAGAGAGAGAGAGAGAGAGAGAGAGTTGTTTCTACAGACATCCAGTTTCACCAAAATTCTTAAGATTTCAAGTTGGTTTTTGAAGAAAGATTAAAGTATCAAGTATCCTTACTTCAAAGATTTAAATTCTTAGTTTTATTATTATGTTAGGAATTGCTAGAGAGAAAAAGATTTTTTTTAATTGTTAAAATGATAGAAATTATGTTAAAATGATGAGTATGTGATGAATTATTGGATAGTTGGTTGAAATGAGTATAAATGATGGAAGTAGTATTGTGGGTGGATTATGCCTAAACTAGGGTTTTGATATGGGTGGATTTAATTATTGTAATGAAGTGGTTTAATGTTATTTTAATGTATACATGATGATTCTATGGTTAGAATTTTGATATGGATGAGTTTGGATGAATTTAGGATTACGGAAAAATGTGGTTCAAAATTAAGGTTTTTAATATGGATCTTGATAATTATTTTAATGAGATGAATTAGTGTTGTTTTAATGTAAATGTTATGATTTTAAGGTTGAAAATATGATATGAGTAAATTTTTGTAAAGTTAATATTAATAATTACATTATGTAAAATTTGGGTTTTTGAAAGAGATTTTCATAATTATGGAAGTGAATTGTTTTAATGTTATATTGACGTATAAGTGATGTTTTTATAGTTAAATGTTGAAAATGAACTTGATATAATGAAGTTTGAATAATGTAGTAATGGTGAAAATAGTATTTTGGTTGAATTCTTGGTGGAATTGATGTAAATGGTATTTGAATGATTAAAGTAAATTTAAATGGATTGTTAATGCTAAATTGGAACTTATAATGTAGTTTAGGGTTGAGTAAATGGAAGTTACAAAATTAAAGAGAGAAAGGGTAATTGGTGAAGAAAGACTTGAGAGGTGTATTGTCATAATTGAGGTATGTACATACTTTGATGAATTAAAATACATTTGCATTAATTTGGCTTAGTACATTTTGATAGTGAATGTGCCAAGCTACTTAGTCGTTTGAGTTGTTAAGTGCATTGACATGTTGGTTGTGAAATGGTGTAAATATATGATGTGCATTATGTTAAGCCATTACAAATTGCTAAAATGAATAATATGCTATAAATGAGAAAAATATGAAAATAGCCCAAAGTATTTGGGAAATGTAGGCACATTAAAAAGGTGATGTACATTAATGAAAATGTGATAAATTATATTGAACTAAGGTAATTATGCATGGTTATGGAAAGAAATGAGTAAATGAGATAATGTGAAAGAGAATGGACCATGGAAATGTGTTTCATATGTGTATTGCCTTATGTAGTATACTGTTCTAGAGTTTTGTGCTTGGTGGCATGTCTATGATTTGTCTTTGGGCTAGACGTTTGGCATCACTGTTATATGATTTATCTTCGGACTAGATGTTGGGCATCACCATTTTATGATTTGCCTTCGGGCTAGACATTGGGCATCACTTGTATTTCTTTTGGGCTAGACACTGGGTGTCAATAGGCCAAAATATTAACTCTAGAATTTGAATGGTCATTTGGGCCCAATGCATGTGAACGTGACATTTGATTGTCATATTGTGAATTGAAAAGTAAAGGTATTATACATTGGTCTTTTAATTTTCCTTTTGTATTAAAGTACTGACTACTAAGCTTTCGAGCTTAGCGTCGTAGTTTGTATCACACAGGTGTCAAAAGTGCAGACCAGAATGATTTGGACTGTGAGTGAAATTTGAAGTTTGAGTTGTGCCACGAGACCTGACCTTGGTATTGGATTGCATAATATGTAGACATATATGTATAGATACACATACATATATATACAAGTATTTGTCAAGTGTATTATGTGTATTTGTATATAAAAAGGGTTTATGAACATGATTATGCAATTATAGTTTTGTCAATGTAAACAATTTACATTTTCATATATATATAAATTACTCAAAAATGAAGGAATAAATGTTTGGAGAAATTATTGAGTATTGTGATGATAAAGAATGCGGAAGTGCTTTTTGATGGCCAGGTTGTGTGAGTTTGATTTTGGATTTAGTGAAATTACAGATAAAATTCTGGTGAATTTTTTCCAGATATTTTCTTATAAAAATTTTCTGAAACACTAAATATAAATGTATTTATTTAATAAGTTAGTTTATTAAAAATGTAATTATTTTAATAATTAAGTATATAAGGTTTCCACATGCAATTATGATGGCACTCTTGTATCTTGTATATTTACTTTACATATATGAAATATGTACTTTACATATATGAAGTATATATAATATACATACATAGAGTATAAGGGTGTTACACAAACCTGATAGAAGTTCAATGTGAGCTTGTGAAAATACTAAGTTAGGATTGTGCATGTAAAAATTCAAGGTTAATGAAATTCTCAATTTAAAGTTGGGGAGTGGACGTAGGATTGATTTGATCCAAACCATTATAAAACTTTGTTATTTTTTCTTCTCTACTCTACTTCATCTTCATCTTGCTTTTCTAGTTATTTTAATTTTTAGTTTGCCATTACTTCTTCAAAACAACCAATTCATCTTCCCCCCTCCTCTTAGATACCATCTTGGGACAATAATTGTTATGAGAGTCTCAAAATTTCAAGAAGTTTAATTATGAAATTTGATCCATAATGGCAGCCACACCAACAAACACTTCTACACCAACTTCTTCTTCCACCACAATTGCTCCTTCTAAAGGAAATTTAAACCTTCATCTTAGATCTTATTTTGATAGAATCGATTACTCCTATTGGAAACGCAAAATGTATTTATTTCTTGATAGTGAGGGAATTGAGCTTTGAAAATATGTGCTAAATAAGTGAAACCTCCTACTTATGAGGTTGATGGTGTTCAAGTAGCTCTTCCTAGAGCACAATGGAGTGATGCTCAAGAAAGAGCTCTTTACAAAAACAATAGGGCAGCCTCCATCTTGATGAATTCCATGTTAAGAGAAGAAGGTGGAAGAGTTGAACATTCTACTTAAGCATATAGAATTTGGAAAACTCTTGAGAATTATCATGAGGGCACCACCCAAGTGAGGTTCACAAAAACTCAAATGCTTGTACATGAGTATGAACCCTTTAAGATGAAGCCAAACAAAAATGTCACCAAAATGACAAATCGTTTACCTGTTATTGTCAATAACTTAAAAAATATGGAAAGTTGTATGATCAAGGTGATGTCAATAGAAAAATATTAAGAGCACTTAGAGCTAAGAAGAACTTCGAATCAAATGTGTCTTCAATTAAAAAAGCTAATGACCTTAGCAAACTAAGGTCAGATGAGCTAGTTATAAAGCTTCTTACCTTTGAATTGCACATCGAAAAGGAAAATGACAAGGGTGAGAAGGACAACAAAAAGACAATACCTCTTAAGGCCATCAAAGAAGTTGAGAGGTTAAGTGAAGAAGATAGTGATGATGATGAAGAAATGACAATGCTAGCCAAAAGAGTGAACGATTAGAAAAGAAAGAGAAGAATGCAAGCTAAAGGTAACTTCTCTAAACTTTCTTTCAAAGATAAAGAAAAGAAAAATGAAGTTAAATGCTATAAATGTGGAAAACCGGGTCATATCAAAATTGATTGTCCCAAATTGAAGAACAAAAAGAAATGGGACAAGGAAAATAAGAAATCTCTCAAAGCTATATGGGATGATGATACCTCAAGTGAAGAAGAGGAGTAAGAAATTGCAAATCTTTGTCTCATGGTTATAGGAGATGATGATAATGACTCCAATGAGGTAAGAACTCCTCCTTTAAATTTTGATTATGATAATGTTGTTGATGCATTAGATGACAATGATTTAATTAAGCACATAAATCTTAGGGTATAAAAATATTTTTCAAAAATGAAATTCTATAAAGAAAAGTATTCTAAGTTAGAAAAGGATTTTATTTCTCTAAAAAATGCTACTTTGGATTTAAAGACTTCAAATGAACAATTGATAAAATCTTTAAAATGAAGTATCAATAAATTCATCGACCTTGGATAATTTTATTAAAGAAAATAAGACTTTGAAAGAAGAAATAAATGAATTAAAGGATTCAATCTTAAAATTTGAAAAAGGAAAGGAAGTATCGAATACATTAATTAGTACTCAAAGATCACCCTCCTCTAAATATGGCTTAGGATTCAATAGCTCAACTACTACTACATCTAATGCACCAATAGTTGATAAAGTTTCTACAACTTAAAATTCTAGTGTTGAGGTTATAAAGTATACAAATGCACACACAAAGCCTAAAAGTCCCAACAAGTCTACTCAAGGCTCACAAAGCTCTAGAATCAAATTTCCAAGAGAAAATTATGTATATATGTACTCTAGGCATGAACACAAGCATAAGCATGCACAAAAACAAGTAAATACTAAACATACTTATCAGTGCCAACACATCCAACATAATTCTTCCAAAGTGAATAGAAGAAGAATGCAAAGATATAAGTTGTTATATTAATGCCATTATTGCATGAAATATGGTCACATAAACACATTTTGTTACATTAGAAAGGCACACCTCAAATTAGAGGATCCTTCAATAACTAATCTTCAAGGACCCAAGTACATTTGGGTACCTAAGAAAAGATAAGCATTGTTGTGTTGTAGGTATGTCTAAAGTCTACAATCCATAAAATCATTTGGCTTATTGATAGTGGTTGTCAAGACATATGACTTGAAATGTGAAGCTCTTCACAACCATCACATACACACAAGTAAGAGATGTAACCTTTGAAAATAATGCAAAAGGTAAGTGTAATTATCAAATTGATAATGTTTGGTTGGTTAATAGTTTGAAGTATAATTTGCTAAGTGTAAGTCAATTATGTGATAAACAATATAGTATTAACTTTAATTCCAATGAATGTAAGATTATTTCACCAAATGGAGAACTTATATTCAAAGGAGGAAGAATTGACAAAACATATAAACTTGACCTTCATTCTAACAATGCTTTTAAATGTTTAGTCACCATTAACAATGATGCTTGGCTTTGGCATAGAATATTATGACATTCTAGTATGGACCACTTATAATTTTTGTGTAAGGAAGAACTTGTTGATGGACTACGCAAAATAAAATTTCACAAGGATAAAGTATGTGAACTTTATCAATTTGGAAAGAAACACAAAAGTTTTTTGAAAGCCAAAAATGTTGTAAGTACATCTAAACCTTTAGAATTAATTCATATAGACTTGCTTGGTCCAAATAGAGTTACTAGTCTAAATGGTAAATTATATGCATTTGTACTTGTTGACTACTACTCAAGTTTTACATGGGTTAATTTCTTGGCTCGCAAGAATGATGATTTTAATTCTTTTAAATTTTTTTACAAAATGAGTTCAATATGAAAAAGGATATGTAATCACCTCTATTATAAGTGATCATGGTAAAGAATTTGAAAATGAACATTTTGAAAATTTTTGCAACAAACTTGATATATCACATAACTTTTCAGCTCCTAGAAAACCACAACAAAATTGAGTGGTGGAAAGGAAAAATAGAACTTTAGTTGAAATGGCTAGAAGAATGCTCAATAAGTATAACTTACCCTCTTATTTTTGGAGGGAAGCCATGAATATCGCTTGCTATGTTGCAAATAGAGTTTTCAAAAGACCTTTATTAAACAAAACATCCTATGATCTTTGGAATGGAAGAAAATCTAAAATTTCATACCTTAGAGTATTTGGATGCATATGCTTCATATTAAACACCAAGGATAACCTTAGAAACTTTTAATCCAAATCAGATGAAGACATTTTTTTAGGATATTCATCCTCTAGTAATGCATATAGAGTCTTTAATGAAAGAACTCTAGCAGTTGAAAAATTAATGCATGTTATATTTTTAACAAGTCTTTCTTCATTTTTAGAGCAAGAAGCGGGGATGAAATGAAACGTGTTTTCTTATGATTACTCCCAACAGCCCACTTCAGCAATTTACCATTCTCCCATTTCTTCAAACCTCGCCGGAGAGAGAGAAGCGAATTGAAAATCGGCCTCAAATCCCTTGGTAATCAAAGGTGAAAGCGGGAAAAAGATGACGAAGCTCTTTTTTCTTTCTTTGTCGGCCGACCAAGATACATGGCGGCCATATTCACCGATGCCTCCTCGGACGTAGTCTGACAAGCCGCTCCATATTTAAAATTACTCTTGCCGTTTCTTCTTTTTGGTCTTTATTGATTTATATACTCATCATCATCCTGCCGCTCTTACCAACGCTTACTTACTTATGAGCAAAAAGGGTTATAAATAATTAGCCCTTTGAATAAGCGAGGCTTTTTCGATAGAAAGAGTTGCATGTGAGAAGAGATCCATTTTGAAAAAAGAAAAGGCAAGACTCTTCCACCATTACCACTAAGAAAGAGACTCGGCGCTCACCGAGATGGCTTTCCTTAAAGACAGACAGGATTTACTTTCATTTACAAAAGTTTCGTATCGGAATCCATAAAGAAACAATCCAATTGATCAAGATGCACAATGAGGATCGTATCCACATGATTTTCCACGTCTCGACAAATATAATCTGTTAATCTTCTAAACTTGAACATGGGAAAGGTAGCTCTCTTAATGATTTTACAGGTACATTTGAAGAACTTGAGATAAGGAAAGAAAATAATGATGAGCTAAAATAAATAGTGGAATGAAAAGAAACCAAAATGGAAGAGAATCAACAATTACCCAAAGATTGGCATTTTTAAATAGGAAATCCAAAAGAACTCATATTGATGACACATCAAAGGGAGTAACCACTAGATCAAAACTTAAAAATTCTAATTCTAATGTTGCATTTGTTTCATAAATTAAGCCAAGGACCATTGAGAAGGCACTTAGTAATGAAAGTTGGGTGATTATAATACAAGAGGAACTCAACCAATTTGATAGAAACAAAGCACGGGAACTTATTCCTAGACCTAAAGATCATCCAATTATAGGATGCAAATGGATTTATAGGAATAAGCTTAATGAGAATGGTCTCAATTACTATAAACAAAGCTAGATTGGTAGCCAAAAGCTACAACCAATAAGAAGGCATTGAATGTGATGAGACATTTTCCCCCATTTCTTTACTTGCATTTTCATGTCATATGAACTTTAAACTTTTTCAAATGGATGTTGAAAGTGCATTTCTAAATGGTTTTATAAATGAGGAAGTTTATGTTCAACAACCCCCTTGTTTTGAAAATTATAAATTTCCAAATAATATTTTTAAACTGACCAAAGCACTATTTTGTTTAAAGCAATCTCCAAGAGCTTGGTATGATAGACTTAGTGCTTATTTATTGAATAATGGTTTTTCTAACTTACTTATTGAATAATGGTTTTTCTAAAGGAAAATTTGATACAAAACTTTTTTAAAACAAAATTATATAACATGCTAATTGTACAAATCTATGTTGATGATATTATATTTGGTGCTACTAATGAATCTTTGTGCGAAGATTTTGCTTCTTGTATGACTAGAAAATTTGAAATGAGCATGATGGGTGAACTTAAATTCTTCTTAATCTATAAATTAAGCAATGCAATGATGATATCTTCATCAACCAATCCAAATATACAAAGGATATTCTCAAGAAGTTTGGCATGGATGGTTGCAAAGCAAGCAAAACCCAAATGAGTTCATCCTTGAAGTTGGACAAAGAAGAATTCTGTAAGAAAGTAGATGATAAGAAATATCAAGGTATTATTGGATTCGTACTTTACTTAACAGCTTTTAGACTCAATATAATATATAGTGTTTGCTTATGTGCTAGATTTCAATCATGCCCAAAAGAATCACATTTAAATGCTACTAAAAGAATTTTAAAATACTTAAGTGGAACAATACATTTAGGTCTATAGTATCCTAGAAACACATCTTTTGATATCTTAGGTTTTTTGGATGCGAATTTTGTTGGTAGTCTATTAGATAGAAAATAATGACTGGTGCATGCCATTTTCTTAGCGATTCCCAAGTTTTTTAGTTTAGCAAGAAACAAGTGTCAATTTCTCTATCTATCATGGAAGCCGAATATGTTGCAACTTGTTTTTGTTCACCCAAGTTTTATGGATGAAACAACAATTGCTAGATCATGGTAAATTATTTAATCACATTCTCATTATGTGTGATAACACTAGTGCCATAAATCTATCCAAAAATCCAATTCAACATTCTAGATCAATACATATACATATTAGGCATCATTTCTTAAAAGATAATGTTCAAAACCAAAAAGTTATCTTAGAATTTGTTGACAATAAAAAATAACTTGCTGATATTTTTACAAAACCCTTAAATGAAGAAAGGTTAAACTATATAAAACAACATATATGTATGATAGATGAAAGTATTTTAAGTTGATGAAAGTGCATATGAAATAAAATTGCTCATAAATATATACATTTTACATGATCTAATTCATCATTTACATCTATTTTGATCATTTATATAGGCCATAAATTGAGATCTATACAATTTTTTCTTAAAACTTCTAATTTCATTCAGTCCGTTAGGACTAGAACCTGATCCGATTGGACCTAAAGTCATCTCTCATAAAACTTCCAATCTTAGGCTGAACCGAGTGAACTTAGGATTGGCCCTCTCGTACCTTTTTAAATTTTTTGACCATTGTACTCCATTCACTCATACCCTCTTTAGTATGGTCAAATCTACCTCAATTCGATTGTACCCATAAAAGTCCAACTAGAAGGAACTAAATTTTTTTTTAAAAAAAATAACTGTTGGACAAATTTGAATTCATGCATTTTTCCCTCTAACAGCTATAAACGGCTAGTTTTTGTTCAACACACTATAAATACCCCCCCCCCCCCCCCCCAAAAAAAATATCATACTTCGGCCGCTTGATCAATCTTTAAACTCTAAATACACTAAAATTTCATCAAATCACTCATCATCTTCTCTATTCCAAGCATGTCTCTTTAATGGCCCCCAAAGAATCTAAGAAGAAAGCCTCCAAAAAGGAGAAAAGAAAAGGTTTAGCTACATCCTCCACTCATATGGAGGAAAAAAGAACTCATAGACCAAGGCACCTTAATTAAGAAGAGAAGAAAAGGTACAATGTTATCTTAGAAAAGAAAACTGAACCAAATAGAATTCCTTCTCTTTTCTCTTTAGAGTCTCTTTAAATAGAAAACTACATTAGAGCTTACCTTTCTAATCTTGGGTAGGAAACCTTTGTTTTTCTTGAGCAATATTGTTTGAGATGGAAATCTTTAACCAAGAAATTTCTTGCAACCTTGGTTATTGAAAGGAAGGATGTTGAACTATTAAGCTACTATGGTATAACCTTTAGGCTTTTTCAATCAACAATACC
The DNA here is from genome assembly GCA_947685225.1 of Garcia nutans. Lineage (NCBI taxonomy): Eukaryota > Viridiplantae > Streptophyta > Magnoliopsida > Malpighiales > Euphorbiaceae > Garcia > Garcia nutans. The sequence continues at coordinate 29,701,273 of CANTUV010000044.1, forward strand.
AAATGACCTTAGAAAATTTTACTTTCATATGGGGTTTCAACACATAAGGTATATCCCTCTCTTTTGGCCCTAAAATTTCCACTGAAATTCTGCTAAACTTTTGGAAAAAAATATAGAAACCAACTTTCACAGTAGCAATGGAAATGTTGATGATGACTTTGATACTCCTCCTTACTCTCCTCTACTTTGATATTTTTTTTATTTTGTATTGCTAATATATGATCTCCTTGTTTGTTGGCACTTAATGAAAATGATTATTTATGCATTATTACTTATACTTGCTTAATCCAAATAAAAGTTTAGTTTTTATTCTTCATTATTTGTTGCATTATTTTGCGTCTTTGTCAAAAGGGGAGAATTTGAATTTAGTTGAATGAAATTGAACTTAATTGAATCAAATTAAACTTATATGAAAAATAAATCAAAATACCATTACATATGTTAAGGGGAGAAATTGAAAACTAAAACACCCTTTTGAATTTAGTTGAATGAAATTGAACTTAATTGAATCAAATTAAACTTCTATGAAAAATAAATCAAAATACCATTGCATATGTTAAGGGGAGAAATTGAAAACTAAAACACCCTTTAGAAATGAAAACCTTTTGAAGCTTATTTTAAATCAATTCAATTTAATTGCCAAAATTAAAAAAAAAGGGGAGATTGTTAGCCAAAACCTTAGACTAATTACTTTATTTTGATCTTAGGTAATCAATTGAATAGGACTAATGTTTGTACCAAGTCATTCTTTGCAAGAATTTAATTTTGAAGAAAATTTTAAAGAGCTCGATCGGACCAACAACTAGTGTGACCGAACTAAAAGTTGACTGAAGTAAAAACATTAGGCAGAGAAGCTCATGATTGCCAGTACTCTCACATCTTCAGAGCATTGTACAAAGCCAACCTGAACTAAGAAATAGTACACTCTGACCGAGATTTAGCCGCCATAATTGAGCATGAGCTTACTGGACCAAACTCGAGCTAAGACCTCAGAACTTTCATAGAAGCTCAAGGCCAGTGGTACTCTGAAAATTTCAGCATACCAAGCAAATATCTACTGGATCCAGACTAGTCTGACCATACCAAGCCCAACCCAAAAATCTCAGCATTTTCAATAGAGATAATGGGCACTAGCATTCCAAGAATTTCAACATACCATGAGAAGTTTGATTGGACTGAGCTCATTCCAACTGGACTATGAGAACAAGATTCAAAAATTATAGTCGTTACTTACCCACTCAATTATTAAAGGCCAGTGTACTAGTTGATGAAGTATTTTGGTCAGAAATTCAAACACCATAACCGGACCACAGTAAATTCTAAAAGTAGAAGGTTTCTTAAAATGGAGTCCGACCATGAAATTACTCTAGAAAATAATTAAATTGGAAGTGTAGATCCTTAATGAAGTCTGGTCGGACCTTAAAATCCCAAACCAAGTCATTTTGAGCACAAAATATAAAACCATAATGAATTGGCCAAGGCCAATTCACCATAAAGATGGCACATGGTGAATTGGCCAATTTTCCATAGGTCTTAAACCCGAACTTTAATTTGGTTTCTAAGCATAATTAGACATTCGAGATTAGGTTTAAATTATAAAAGTAGAAGGTTTCTTGAGGGGATTAGGATTTATAAGCTAAGCATCGCCCTAATTACTACTTACAAATATAAGAATTAAAGAGGTAGTAAGAGAGGATGAAGGGTTAAAATAGATTAACATAACCTAGAGCATATTAAAAGGAGCAATTAAATAGAGAGAAAAAACAAAAGTAAAACAGAAGAGAGTTAGTGTCCTAAATTTATTATCGGATCATTAAATGTCTAACTAATAAACCAATTGGTCCAGCCAACAACAGTAACAACATCAAGCTTGGTTCAATAGATTAAAATTAGTGGAGCCAACAACGCAGGTTTGATTTCCTTTAACGAATCTAATTCAACTCAATTGTCTACTGTTATTGATTAATTCATTACATCCTTCAATTAATAAATAATGTTGCAAAATTGTTCACAATAAGCATAAGAGTTGGGATTGAAATGGACATAAACATCAATTATTTATTCTGTCATTATTTTCATAAATCTTAAATCCTAAATTACCTAATAAACCTTAGTTGCATCTTAAACCTTAGCTTGTATGTTATAGTTTATTTTTCAAAACCCTAGCTTACATGTTTTAGTTTATTTTTCAAAACCCTAATCTTATAATATTGTATCTTAGTTTTAGGATTAAATCTTAGCATTACATAATCAAACCCTAGATTTGCATGTTTTAGTTTAGTTCACATATTAACCCCTAGTTTTATATTTAAACCCTAATTTTACTTCCAAAACCCTGATTTATATCTCAAAACCTTAGAACCCTATTTTGTACTAAAAATCCTAATTTAACCATCCAACACTAGATTTAGGTTTAAAACCCTATTTTTTACTTAAAACCTTAGTTTTAGGTTAAAAAACCCTACTTTTGTTATTAAAACCCTAATTTTGTGTTTTAACCCTAATTTATTCCTAATTGTATTAATTGAAATCATAGTTTTATGTTTAATTGCATGTTTAAATTAATTGTCTACTGTGAATGAATTGAATGTTTAAATCAATTGTTTTCCATAAACTGTTCAAATATATTTTGCTTAATTGTTTGGATTTTGAGGACAATATAAAAGGCATGTTTTCACTTTGTGGGTACCTTGTTATTTTATTTATTTATTTATTTTTAAGGACTTTTGGACAGTTATAAGGGACACGTTTTCACCTTTTGTTGGATGTCTCATTTTATTTATTTAATTGTAAGGACATTTGGATATTGCAAGGGCTTGTTTTCATCTTTAGATGGGTGCCCATTTTGTTTCATTTATTTTAATAATATGATGAATGTTGTATTTTCTTTAAACTCCATGTAATATGGATGATGTTATAATATTAAAGAATTAAATAATATTTAAACCTTAAAAAAAGGATGGTTCAAATGAATCGAGCGCTCTGGGGGTACTGGGTCATTCTCACCTTCCCCATGCATACCCAATTTTTCCAGCCTAGTAGGGATTAGGGATTCCTTAGCAATCGAATTGTCCACCCCTTTTTATTTTTCAAGCCCGTCCGGGTAGCAACTCTTATTCTCTGGATTTAGGCCCATGTTCTCTAAGGCTAAGAGCCTAACAGTGCTAAGGTCGCAAGAACCATTCTACAAAGAGTAGGGGCAAAAATCTCTGCTCATAGGGAGATAAAGTCCAAACATGCATGCACCCACTTTAAACAGCTAGTTCAAGAATTGAAGGCTATAAATATCACAAGAAACCTCATTTTTCAATAAGATTATGATTGCAATAGCCAAGATAAACAACTTTCATTTCTTTGCATTAAAATTTATATTTGTATTCATTGAGTGTTGGGTGTGAGCATTAAACACCATTGTAAAGTTTGAGTGTGAGTTTTAAAATATTTAGGTTTTATAGTGAACCTGAAAAAACTCTTGTTGGCTTATAAGGATATTACTCAAACCTTATAGAAGTTCAGTGTGAGTTTGTGAAAATAATAAGTTAGGACTTTTAAAAATCCAAGGATACTAAAATTCTCAATTTGAAGTTAGGGAGTAGATGTAGGATTGATTCACACAATATATGCACAATATTTACATAGCATACATAGATATATAAGGTGTGTATTTTGTGTAGTCTTTTTTTTTAACTTATAAATCATATAATGATTTTAATGTGATGCATATATTGTGTGATTTAATTTTAGATTCTCCTTGATTATTGGTTAAATTATCCTAAATTAAGATATGGTTTATCTTAAGTTCTAAATCTAATATTGAACTTAATCTTATATCTACTCTCATGATCATAAGTAATTAAGTCAACCCATTAAGTTTTGTGAGAATCTAGTATCAAAACCTCAAGTGTTTACCTTATCTCTAAGTAAAAACTAAACTTAAGATCATTGAACTAATGTTATGCTTCCACTCTTGCTCCATCACATAATATCTTAGATCAATTTAACTATTAGCTAGATAATTTATGCAATAAGCACAAAGATAACAAAATAATCAAGAGCAAACTTTAATTGAATCAAATAAGAAATAATTAATCCATAGCAAAATCAATAAGAGAGGTTTAACCCTAATTAGGGCTTTTAGTTACTCATAATTGAAATAAACATTAAAAAAAAAGTAAAAACGAAAGAGTAGAATTCATCATTGAAACTAAAAATAAATAAGAAATATCAAACTTAAAAACTTTGGATTGAAGGGAGTTTTTTGGTTTTGATATAATCTTATGCAAAAATCTCTTTCTTCTCTTTAATGCCTTCCTTCAACCAAAATCTAGAAAATTCTCTCTAAAATCTTGTGTATTTCTTGGATGGATCTCTTATGATATAAAAACTGGAAGAAAGCTTGTTTATATAGAGGCTTGGGGTCTTCTAATTTGATTAGGAAAGCATCCAGGGAAAATCTTAAGACTTCTTTCTTAATAAAGAATCTAAATTATAAAAGAATTTGCATGACACTATAAGTTATAGCCGCCATAAGCTTCTTATAGTTGTGACTTTGAAATCCCACACTCTTGCATAATTATTCCCCTCAAACTTCATAAAATCTCCTTCAAAACAGTGCCAAAATCAAGTCTATTGTCGTGGCTTTGGAATCCCATAGCTGTGGACTTCAAAATGCCACTGGTCTTGCAATTTTTGCCACTAAAAAAATTTGCATAGCTTCGATTCAAAAGCCATTGGTGTGGCTTTTGAAAACCACGGCCCTAATAATCAAAACAATTATGGACTTACTGATTTCTTGTCTTTAATTATATTTCCAAGTTCATATCAATGTATGGTGATTTATATGATCGTGCAAAGTTGTTTTCTTCTATTTTGAGCTCGTTTTAGCCATCTTTTTATTTTTCTTCAATTTTCCATATTTTCTAGCCAAAATAAGCAAAATTTTCTTACTTGTAAGACCATACTTGAAAGAATAAATATTTTAGCTTTCACAACACAAATTGATGAAATTCAATTGATAACTATAAAAATATAACTAGAATAATTACTAAATTATGTGCAAATATGGCCTTATCAAACTCCCTTGAACTTAGATTATTACTTGTCCTTCAGAAATAAGGACAATCTCATTTACAACATGCCTCATTATATGTTAAGCATTCTTAGGATTTTGATATAAAAAAAATTTTAACAAATAAAATTTCAAAATTCAATTCTAAATTATGTTCCATAATTGCACTTACTTCATTTTACCCTCCTTTATCGAAGAAGTTAGACAATTGCAACTAATTGTTACACTTCAGATAGGCACATACCCCCTGCATTTATTAAAGATTTTTATAAACAATACTTGCCTATCTCATATGCATGTTTAATGAAACGTTCTCCACTGATAGACCTCACTAACTTAAGTAAAATCAAAATGTCTTTTTATAACTTATAATGTGGTCTAAAATGGTTAAGGCTAAAGTGATTCTTAATAACTAGATCTTTCATCTTTTGAACATTTTCCAACTGTAAGTTACCTTTGGTTGCAGCTCTTCTTCATATTGTAATTGGAGAGTCTTTTTCTTGGTTCTTTTTTATCTTGACTTGGCTTGTCCGCCTTTGCTTTAACATACTTTAATTGATGGGGTTTTTTTTTTTTTTTTAAATTTTCCTAAAAACTTGAACTTTGATTAGAAGGTTATTGTAGGAGCAATGATATACTTTAATTTACTCTCTTAATTCAATTGAGCACAAATATTTAAACAAAAAATATATATCAAAAGATAATCAACCTCAAAAGGATAGTTTTCAAGGCTACTTTATTTAAAAAGAATCAAAAGCTAAAAATATTCAATTTTGGCTCAAAAGGGACACCTAGAGGCAATGTTCAAATAAGGTAGATATATGAGTTTAATTACAGAAATAATGCTTAAATCATCTTTCCCCCTACTTAACAAGCTTCAGTTTTGCCTCAAAAATTCTTTTAAACATATTGTAGACTTAGGCATAAGATTATCAAAAATAAACGACAAAAGAGTAGAAGCCCTCTCTAAGTAAGCATACATAATTGATTACTTTCAACTAAAATTAAGAATTTGTTCAGCTTGAAATCCATAAAATATAGTACTTTACAAAAAATTTCAGTTCAAATTTCAAAATTTTAAAAGATAAATTTAAGTATATAAATGTAGTTAGCATCATTGAATCACAAATAGATATTGGTTTGTCATAAATTCAACCATTCAAGTGCAAGATTTCAAGAAACAAAATTTTTTAAATTTTCCACCAAGCCACAAAAATATTCAGTAGGTATCTCATAAAAAATATATCTCCAAAATTTATGTAAAACTACATAAGTTTAAAAAGGAATAGAATACTTTACTGAATTTTTTTGTTTAAACTCCCCCAAACTTGAAGCTTGCTATTATCCTCAGTTGTTTAGGCATTAGGTGGTGGTGGGGTTGTGCATGCCCATTTGATTTTGTCCTTCATAAAAAGAGTGCATCCAAAAGTTTCTTTATCAATCTAACTATAACTGAAAACAAAAACAAAAACCTAAAATAGAAAGTAAAACAAAAACAAAGATAATGTAAAGTATTGGGTTTCCTTCCAACAAGCACTAATTTATAGTCTTTTAGCTTGGCCATAGTTTTTTAGTCCTCAAGGTGGAAGATCATAAATCAATTCTCTGCCCATATTGTTTCTTGCTATGTTTGGCTGGAGGTTATATTTGCCAAACTCCTTGTATGCTTTGATTAGTTCTTGGTATCTTATATATATGGATGATGCTAAATTGCATCTTCCCTTCTTCAATCTGGAGTTTGGAATTTGGCAAACCTTGAGTGCATTCAGAGATTTGGTGATATTAAATTTCGCTTGTTCATCTCCAATTTTTAAGGTGAGCTTGCCATTTTCACATCAATTAGAGCTCCAATAGTAGCTAGGAAAGGCCTCCCAAAGATCAATGGAATATTTACATCTTTATTTAATTCACAATCCTAAAATTAATAGGGATGTGGAAATGTTCCACTTTTACAAGCACATTTTCTACAAGTCCTTCAAGATACTTGACTGATCTATCTGCAAGCTATTACATTAAATTGGTAGGTTGCATTTCTGTGAGTTTCAATTTCCTATAAATAGACAAAGGCATTAAATTAATACTAGCACCTAAATCACATAATGTATTTTAAAAGTTAAATGTACCAATTTGACAAGGAATAGAAATACTCCTTAAATCTTTATGCTTAGAAGAAATCGAGTTTTGAAATAATGAACTGCACTCTTCAGTAAGCATCATTATGGCAGCTTCCTATACCTTATTCTTTTGTCTTTAACAAAAGGGAGTGGGAGGCGTATAAGGTTTTATCTCTTGCTCAATAAGTGCCTCCTCTTTTTCAGCTTCACTTTTGTTGATCTTAGGTTCTGAAAAAGAAGAAATGTTTAAGTCTGGGATCTTTTCAAGTTGCATTTCACTCCTCAAAAATATAACATTGTAATGTTCTCTTGGATTAATTCTAGTTGGCTCAAAAGTGTCCCTCGGGGACAATGCTTAAGAGAACTTACTATTTAACCCTCTTGAATCTCTAGGATCCTGTTTTGAATTGTAATTTGTTCTACTTTTGGCTCAAGCTTGTCGTACTATTTTTCTAATTTTTTGAACTTTTTTTTATGTGACCCTAATAAACTTCTTCAAAGCCATTTCACAAGAAGGTTTGCTTTTAGGTTGTTGTACTTGGCTTTGATTTTGGTTCCTCAAGAATGGAGGTTGATAAGGTACCTTTTGATTATTTTGATTTTCCCATGATAAGTTTAGGTGATTTCTCCATATGGGATTATAAGTATTGCCTTAAGGAATTTTCGAGCTCCCATTTTGATTGCCCAAAAATTGAACTTGCTCCATAATCTGACAATCTGCAACATCATAGTTCCCTCCACATCCTTCACAAGTTGATAATGATGATGATAATTTAACGTGGTTTGACTTTTTGGCTATTGCATCTGCCTTGGTTGTTAGTAAGGAAAGATTATTAACAATGTCTTGTAGTCTAGAAACTCATTTAAGAAGATTACGCTTTGAGGTCTAATGGTAGTTGTTAGCTACCATCTCTTCAATTAGGTCATGAGCATCAAAAGGAGCTTTATTCATAATTGCACTAGTAGTTGTTGCATCAATGGTACCTTTGATATTTAAATGAAATAAAAAGTTTGTATCAAGAGCCATTTAGGTATTCCATGGTGAGGGCACTTCCTTTTTAAGTTCTTAAACCATTCCCATGGTTCATATAAGCTTTCCCCATCTTATTGTATGAAGCTTGTGATATCATTCCTTAGCTTAGCCATCTTAGCATATGGGAAATATTTTGCAAGTAAAGATGTGGTTAATTGGTCCTATGTGGTAAAGGTGCCCGGCACCTTAGAAGTAAGCCAATCCTTTGGTTGGTCTTTCAAAGAAATAGGAAAAAGTTACAAACGAATTGCATCATCAGACACACCATTGATTATAAAAGTATTGCATATTTCTAAGAAGGTTGATATGTGGGAATAGACATCTTCATGAGCCAAGCCATGGAAGGCTAATTGTTGAAACAAATTGATGAATGAAGGTTCAAGCTTAAAAGTGGTTGCTTGTACTAGCAGCGTGGTAATGCTTTACCTTGGTTGAGTAGTTAGCATAGCATACTCCTTAAGGGTCCTGTTTTGAGGATCTCCCATGTTTGATTCTTCATCAGATAAGCGTATAAGATTATCTATCTTTTGAGGAGTTACAGCTAAAGTTCCCTCCACTTTATCCTTTTTTAGCTTTTCTTTCCTTTCTTTGATTTGTTTAAAACAAAATCTTTCTATTTCATGATTATATGGTGCAAGTTGGGTATTTGGATTTTTGTGCATATAAACCTAAAATCTACAAGGAAAAGAAAAAGAAAACAAGATTACAAGGAAAATAAAAGTATCTAAAGCAATAATAGTTTAAATAATAGTTTGATATTATTAATATTAGAATTATCACCTTCCCTGATAACGATACCAAAAACTTGTTAGGGCTAGCATAGCTAACTACAAGTGCATAAGTCGTAATCAAGTGTTATAGGGCTGAGTGAGGATCATTCCATGAGTAGGGTCATTCTAAATATCAAACAATGAAACTAATTATTATTTGGATGATTAATAAATTGGGAATTAAAAGTAAAAATCAATTAAAAATATGGCTAACTTAACTTTTAATTTAAATCTAATATTTTTGATATTCGGATTAAACTATCTCTATTGATTAACTACGGATTTCCTAAGGGATTGATTCAATTTTAGATTTTCCTTGATTATTGGTTGATTTCTCCAAAATTAATATCTAGTTTCTATCAAGTAATAAACCTAATATTGAACTTAATCTTATGCCTACTCTTGTTATCATAAGCAATTAATGCAATTTATTGAGTTTTATCAAAATCTAGTATCAACCTCTCAAGTATTTATCTTATCTCTAAGTGAAAACTAAACTTAAGATTATTATCTCATTGAACTAATGATATGCATCCACTCTTGCTCCATCACATAACATCTTAGATCAATCTAATTATTGATTAGATAATTAATGCATTAAGCACAAAGATAAAAAAATAATCAATAGAAAATTTTAATTGAATCAAATAAGAAATAAATAATCCATAGAAAAATCAATAAGAACGGTTTAACCCTAGTTAGGGTTTTTAGTTACTCATAATTGAAATAAACATTAAAAAGTAAAATGAAAGAATAGAAGTCATGAATGAAACTAAAAATAAATAAGAAAGATCAAAATTGAAACTTTAGGTTGAAGGGAGCTTCTTGGTCTTGAATTAAACTGGAGAAAATTTTCTTCTTCCCTTGAAAGCCTTCTTTTAACTAAAATCTAGAAAATTCTCTCTAAAATCTTATGTATTTCTTGGACAGATATTTTATGATATAAAAATTGGAAGTTGTATGAAATCACAAATTGCAACCGTCATAAGCTTCCTACGAGTGTGGCTTTGAAATCCCTCACCTTTACATAATTGTTTCGCTCAAATTCTATAAAATCCCTTTTAAAATAAAGCCAAAATCAAGTCCACAATCATGGCTTTAAAATCCCATGGATGTGGACTTCAAAATACCTCTGACCTTGTAATTTTTCCACTAAAAAAAATTTTGGGTAGCTTCAATTCAAAAGCCTTGGGTGCGGCTTTTGAAAGCCACGACTTTGGAAATCAAAATGATTCTAGACTTCTTGATTTCTTGTCTTTAATTATATCTCCAAGTTCATAGCCATGTATGATGATTTTTATAATCCTATAAAGTCATTTTCTTCCTTTTTTTGAGTTTCTTTTAACCTTCTTTTTATTTTTCTTCAATTTCCACAATTTCTAGGCAAAATAAGCTCTATCTTCTTACTTGTAAGACCATACTTGAAAGAATAAATATTCTAACTATCACAATAAAAATTAATCAAATTCAATTGATAATAATAAAAATATAACTACAATAATCACCAAATTATGTGCTAAATATCGCCTTATCCATTTTATTATTTTACTTAGAGGAAAGTATTTAGCAAAAAAGGCCCTTGAGAGACCATTCTAAGTTGTGAAACTTCCTGAGGCTTGTCCTTATAACCACATCTTTACTCGATCTTTAAAGAGAAAGGAAAAGACTTAACCTGATTGCATCATCAATTACCCTATTGAGCTTGATTGTATCACAAATTTCTTAAAAGGTTGCTAGATGAGAGTTCACATCTTCATGGTAAATTCCATTAAATACTAATTATTGGAGCATTTGGATCAATACTGGTTTAAACTCAAAGTCGTAGCATTCACCGTAGGTGTTATGTTGCTTGAACCGACTTGAGTAGTGGGCATGGTAGACTCCTTCAAAGAGTGGTTTCTATCTTGATCACCCATCTCTTCTTCTTCAAATTCTTCTTGAATTTTGACTTATGTTTCATCCTTGTGTACTTCTATCTCTCTTAGTCTTTCTCTTTTTTCCTTTTCCTAGAGAAGTTGCTCTTTTCGTGCTTTGTTTAATGCCCCTACACAGCTTCTTAATCTTAGGATTATACTCCTCCAAGTTTGCAAGTCGATTACTTCGTATAAAGCCACAAACCCTATGAAAAAGAAGTAGTTACTACATAAAGTAAAACACCAAATTAATACAATATTAAAATAGTTGCCTTCCCCGACAATAGCACCAAAGGCCTAGTCTAAATATTGTAAGTGTATAGTGCCTACACAAGTAATATAGTGAGAACAGAGTGTTGTGTCCTCAGGGAAGGAATATTCTAATTAATTAAACTCATATTTCTTTATTATTTGGAAGAATAAAATGGAATGTGAAACTAATTAAATTTCAATTAAGGTGATCTATCTAGAAGTAGGATTAGGTTCCATCATCTTACTTCCCTAAGTTCCTTATCCAATTCAGTCAATTTAATCCTAACAAATTGGTAACCAAAATCTCTACAAAATTTAGCCCTATACTTTCTCAAGGTATAAGACTTGTAATTGATTGCTCTAGTTCCCTATTTTCGTAAGAATTCAAACAATACGATTCATAAGCTCAAAGAGATAATAAAAAGGTTTCCTAGAAAGTATCCTTATCTCTAAACTCAACTCTCTAGGATTGTTATTCCTTAAACCAAAAATGAATTGAGCTCTCGCTTATTATGCAATAGAATTAATTAACCAATAGCCAGTTGATTACTAGCCTTAAGTTCAAGGATAACAAACCAATTAGAAGGAAGAATTTAAACTAAATTATATTAAGAAAACATGAAAGAAATAATTGAATCCACCTAATCTCACAAAGGGATTAGTTACTGGTGTTTGAATTAAAAAATGATATAATTGAAGTAAAGAATCGAATCAAAGAAATCATAGATAACCAACAAAAGAATTAAAAATAAATTAGAACTAGGCAAAACTAAATAATCTTCGACTTGAAATCTAAATCTAAATCTCTCGATCTATTCCAACTTGCAAAAATCAGGATTATGTTCCTCTTAAATCTTGATTACTACCTTTTCTCCTCTAAAGAACTCATAAGAAATCCTAAAGATCAAAAGGTGCCCTCTCAAATGGGTACTCCTCATATATATATATATATATATTGTTCAGAGATCCCTATAGATGAAAAAATAGGGTTTCCTTCTGCTTTCTCCTTGAAATCCATGTTGTCCTAGCATGCTTAAAGTATTTATAATCATGCATAATTGTCAAAACCTAGCCATACCTAATAGCTGACTTCTATACTTATGTGAACTCTTCTATCATACCTAAGAATGTTTATGCATAAGCATGTTTTTAAGATTCAACATGCCTATGCAGTTGATCTTGCTTTTGAATCTTCTTGTCTTTCTTTAGATAGCTTGCATATTTTCTACATAGCCATGCTACATTCGATGGACACACCATGTTGTTGTATCTTCTTCTGGATTTCTCTTCTTTCTTCAGGCAGTCTATAATTCTTTTGCACACCCATGCATAACTAAATAGGCATGCCTGTGCACAAGCTTTTCTTGCTAGATTTCATGAATTTAAGCCCGTTTTTGCCATCTCATGCCATATTTCCATGCAAACTGTCAAGAAAGAGATTTTACATTAAAAATTGTCATAAATACCTAGAAGAAACAACATTTATACACCTTTTTCTAATAAAACACTATGAATAAATATGGGTATTGTTAGTGTATGTGCCCTAGGCCATTTATTTGGATCTTTATGTTATACATTCATTATTAATAAATGAGGTTTTATTATCATTATTGTTTGTTTGCATATTACATAATTTTGATATTTGTCCCTGGTTTATTATTGTTATAGAGATAAAAAAAAATAATTCTTAACTAGTATGAACATTGATTTGATAATCATCAGATGGTTATGTGTATAGTGATACAAATCAATTTCATAGATACTTGTTAGAGAACAATGTATTGGATAGACCCATCATGAGATTACTACATGGGTTAGTGTCATAAGTAAATCTCATGATAGTTATGTATTAATTCTTTGACTTGAGATTGTCATAGTTTCCAATATAAGGACTATTATATTTTGACATGATCAAACATTATCCGTAACTGGATAGTAATAAAGGTTATGATCATATATGATAGAAATTATGTAGAGGATAATGAACAATCAAGATAGAATTTGTCCCTCTCTTTGAGAGAGATATCTTTTGGGCCCTTCGATAAGTGAGACTGTGAAATGCATGGCCGTGCTCAAATGAATTGATAGTGTGATCAATTTTATTTGTTTTTTATCAGTCTACTTGGAGATCGAGTAATCATAAGTTTGGACAATATAAGTATGACGTTGACCATGACTTATGTTCAAGCTAGATATCGTGTGACAAAGGGATTAATGCACATACTATTATTAGGCAAATTAGACATTCCTTATATTAATTGGGTAGTTGTAACGCCTTGCTAGAGGCCAATTACGACTTGTTGGTTTAATAAAGATTAAATTGACTGCCAATTAATATGGGCCTATCGGGTCACACACAAGAATGCGCTTTGGGCTGGATATAATATTAATATTAGATATTAATAATTATTATTATTATTATTAATTTTTTTATATATATTATTAGATAATATATTCAGAATCCTTATTAGATTTGGATTTCTGAATTTGACTTACCTTATCCAATTTCGAATTGGATTCTGGAGTGATTATATTCACTCCAGACGTTAAGTCTTCTTAGAGGTAACATTAGAAAACGAAAGAGAACGAAAACAAAGGAATCCTAATAAGTTTTAGAGAAAACATTTTTCCAGCCTTCGCCGTTGCAGAGAGCTAGCACTCCAGACAGTAGCATTCGTATGGATACGCGATAGAGGATGTCGCAATCGAGGCATCTCTTCCAAACTGTGATTTCGAATCATCAACAGGTTAGTTCTTTGAACACTTTCGTCGAATTAAACGAATAGCATGGATCCTGGTGGGAAATCAGAGATCAAAAAATTTTTCCGCTGCGTGTTTTTGGTTTGCAGTGATCTCCTTGATTTCCTAACAGGTATAATACCATCCAAGGATAATTTGAAGTAGTAACTGAAATTTGGCTTATAGTGACTGTAAAATAGACAGTCTTAGGATTTAGTAATTTATATAGTTTCCATCTATTTTGTATATCTTATACCTATGCATGTGTGAGATGTTTATGTAGGATACCAAGAATTAAGAGTATCTTAATTCAAGAAGAAGCTTGAAAAGCATTGAGAAGGAATTTATGTGAAGTTTGAACTAGGAAAGCTATGGAGCCAAGGTGATTTACATAGTGTTCATTCCATTTTCAAAAATATGTGATTTAATATTGAACTTGTTAGCTCTCAGTGCATTTGAATCTCATTAAATGCATTAATCTTGTTTACTTTTATATATTATTGGAAATCTATTTTTTATTTACTTGTATAGAGATGGATTTTACTTCCTTGGATCCATCTTTATGGTGTTGTCTTTGCCTTTGTAATATCTTGTAATTTGGCAAAATCTAATTAAGCATTGTCCTGCATTGCCATTGTTGCCCTAGCCTTTGGAAGTTGGAAGTATTTTCTTAGTTTTTTCTCACATTCCAACCTTGCGTGATCCTTTAAGACCTTCAAAATCATTGCAAAGTGTCATTAACAACTATACCAACCATTGCTCCTCTCTTCTAGCAACACAATCACAACATGCCTTTAATTGTATCGATTCTATAAGAGCCAATTAATCTCATAGATCAATAAAATAAGACTCTTGAATAATGATATTCTTTAATTTGCTAAAGAGCACACATGTCATTCTCAATACTACATTACAAAATTTGATTGAGCGAATAAACTTTACAAATGATCCTAAACCTTTTGTAGTATCTCATATTTTGCCAGTTGTATACCTATGGAATGCTCAACAAAATTGCTAGTATATATTTACATTGTAAGTTTCACAAACATTTAATAAACTAGCTTAATCTTCATCAGTATTCCTAGGTTCCACAAAAGTTGTACTAATTACATATCCCACATCTTTTTTACCCTTAAGAAAATTTCTTGTAGCATAACTCCAATATGAATAATTTTTTCAATCCAATCTCATAATCATGCACATACTGAAGCGAATTGTCTCTTTTAGTAGCCATAAAAAAACCAAGGAAACAACCAACACACAAAGGGAAAAATGAAATATCATATTGCATACTGAAGCAAATCACCTTGGAATTCTACAATCACTAAAAAAAATTGATTTCAAATTAAGCTTAGTTCTATAAACTTTGTTGCTCTAATGCCATGTTAAATAATTCAAAGAAATAAAAAGAAATATAAAAATAAGAAAGAGGAGGCTAAGTTTTCATTATGTAATTCAATACAAAAGGCTAGATCTAACTAAATACACAGAGATTATAAATAGGCAAAACAAAGGAAATTGAAAAAACTATTCTAGCCTTAATAAATAATTAAACAAAATAACTAACGCATAGCCTAGCAGTAAAGTGCACCTTCTCCCCTGGGCAATTGACCAAGGATTGATTCCCCTCCCTCTAATGTAATATTTAAAAAAAAAAAAACGAAAAAACCCCATATATTTTGTCAACAGCAACAATTCAATCTTTGTAAATTGATTATAAATAGAAAATCCTCTTATAGGCCAACAAAAGACTTTATTTATGCTTAAAGCACTCTGCGTTTACACAACATCAAGCCCAAACACAATTTTTCCAACTAGGATGACTGGTTAGAATTACCATTGTATTATATAATTTTTCTAATACTTATTCCAAGTTTCTTGCGAATCTATAGCCTCGTTAACAAGCCAGCGAGCAAAACCAGCGCTATTTGCATGGTAACACTTACAACTTAAAACACTTCATAGAGCTTGAAAAAAAAGTCACACCCATTTATTTGTTGAGAACTATCCAATGCATGTAATAATAACATACATAATACATCCAATAAAAAAAAGAAAAAAAAAAACATACATAATACATTGTACTTGTAATCTGAAAGAAATAAAGGTCATAAACCCTGTAGTAACAAATAATAGGACACATCTATAAGTTGGATCTTACATCTATATGAGCGTGAGTGTCCTGTTTATTTAATAATTTCACCTTAAACATATACAGGATTGACTAGGAAGAATCCTTCATTGAAGTTTTGGAGGGTGTATAACTAACTATCTTCGTCCTTATAAACAACATCCATCACGCGAACAATGTTCAGAATGCACATTAAGATAGGCTTTGGAATATTAATTTCTTTAATAAGTTCCTCATTCGGATCCTTCCACATATTAGTGACTATTTTGTTTAACTTATTATATGCCTCTTGCTTTGACACACCATACTGCTTCATACAACATTCAACAGCTGAAGCAACATGTCCTCTTTCTTGCTCAAACTGTCATGAATAATAAAATTGCAGCATTTTTAGAAACTTGATAGAATTGCACCGTAAAGTGAAAGTTGTGATAATAATAATAATTATTATTATGATAATCTTGATTGATCTAATTGTCATACCTCATGAGACCTTATGTCATATATCAGCCTAGCAAGACCTGATGCAGTATATAAAAGCTTCGGTTCAGTGAACAGCCAATCAAAGACCTCCTTCAAAGCAACTTCACCCATTGCACAGAATGATAAGGTTATCAAAATGGGGTAAGTAGAACTAATCACAGCATTAGAAATATATTCTTCAAATCTTGGCACATAATCATTGTTGAACCATCTTGCTTCTGTAATGTAGGCTCTAACTTGCTTTTTCACCTGCAATTTTTATTAGTCCTTAGAAGAGCTGCAATAGAAAAGGACTTCGCATCATATTCTTTTGTAATAGAGCTGGGAGACCAATGCTTGAAAATACAACTGCATGTAATCTGGGAGCTGAACTTTCTTGCTGATATCCCAGCTGCAAGTTAATTATATTAGACACATAACAATTTTTCATTTTTCAAAATTGGGCTAAAGACTAAAATTTGTAAACCTCTCAAGTGCTTTGGTGAATAGGTCGAGTTCATCAATCGTACCATGAATATCATAAATATCATCCATAACAGACAACATAGCAACAGCTTTAGACAGTACAATTCTGGCAAAAACATATTCTGGCTCAGAAAATGTTCCCAATGCCCAAAAGGAACATTCGATCACTCTGTTTCGAGCAAAAGGCAGTTTCATGGTGAAGTCTAAGTCTATCCACCACCTACAATTTACAAACCAATTAATTTATTCTGTAATAACTTTCTTATCTAAACAGATAATGTTCTTGTTCCTCTTCTTATTTAAAATAGCTTACTTTGTGACGTCTCTGATATCTTTCTGGTGCAATTTTTGAACTATATTGTAATCCAACTTTGCTAGTTTCAACAGAGATTCAATATGTTTCTCATCTTGCTGGTAGAAAGAGAAGTATTGCCATGACTCTTTTCTAGGTAAGCCTCTAAGAATAGACCACTTTAAGGCATAACTAACTTGATCAGCAAGAGAAGAACTCAAATGGCTTGCCATTAATTGAGTTTTAGTGAATTCAAGAGCTTCATCTAGTATATCTTCGCCTTGTACACTGAGATATGAAGCTTCATATAAGATTAATAGGCCTTGCACATCATTGATAAGATTTTCCTTAAATTTACCTTCACTGTCCTTGAACTTGTTGAATACATCTGCAAAGAAAGGAATTTGATAATTAGTTATTGGTAAAGAATATTCTATTCCTTAGAAGATTAAACACGGGGATTTACCAGTTGAAACATTGTAGCCCAGTTGTCTTAGCAGTCGAAATTGAACAGCAACAGTTTGGAGGTTCTCATTATGATCATAACCTCGATAAGTACGATAAATTTGTTTCATTTCTTCTTTTATTTCTTCTTCAAAATGGTAAGCAATGCCTAATTTTTGAATTGCATCTATCAAGTTGAGTTTTCTGAAGGGTCATCAGCACTAGTGGTAAGCATCTTCTTCAATTCTTCTTTTAGAACTTTGGCTTGTTCTGTCCAAGCATTCACCATCTGTGCAAAGACGTTAAAACACTAAATCTATGTTTAGTATCACGTAATGTAACAAATTATGTAATAAAATGACAAATGTAATACAATGAAAACATAATTATCAAAGTTTTTCTTGTATTTTGATTAATTTAGTTAATTAATTATTTTTTTAATTAGTATGGCAAAACAAAATATTTATTGTGTTATTTGAATTTTATTATTTTTAAGTAAAAAAACTTAGGAAAAAAAAAGGTTCAAAAAAACACAGATCGTCAAAAAAATTGTTGTAAAAAAACAAAAAAAAGGTCTTAAAAAAATTTAACTTAAAGAGAGAAAAAAAAAAAAAAAAAAACAGGTCAATAAAAAAACCTTTGCTGAAAAAAAGGTAATTCAAAAAAATTGATTAAAAAACTCAGAAATATTTTTCTGCAAAAAAAAAAATTAAATACTTCATATAAAAACATTGTTGTAAAAATAAAAGAAATAGATCATACATGGTGGAGGGTGTCATTTTTTTTTATAAATTTAATTACGGAAAATGAGTTTATTATTAGTTTACAATAAAATGACTAAAATATCTTTGATAAAAAAAATTAAAAATTTTAAAAAATATTGTAGAGTATGTCATTTTCCCTTACAAATTTAATTAGGGCTCATATTAATGTACATTAATAGGATTTCCAAGTTGACTCACAATTTCATAGTATTGGAAATTACTGCAATAATACTATTGAACCGAAAAACTTGATAGTTGCATAAATATGCTCATTGTAATTTCGTGAAAGATGGAAATGCAAATTGTTTTTTTACCTCGTTATGAGAAACATTTTTGACGAAGTAATCCCCCCACACAGATGGATGAAAATCTGCTACTCGATGAATTTGAGCTCTTTGTTTTGCAGCTTCAAAAGCCATTTTATGTTTGCTTGAAGGAAACGGCCAAAATAACAGTGTTTGAAGGCTTTCAAACTAGAGAGAATCAGAGACACTTGTCACTTAGAGACACTTGTCACTGAGCAAGACTAGTCCACGCTTGTCCGTGCGGCACCTAACAGGCAGTTATCCCCAAAGTCTTGCTAAGTTTAGCCTTTCCACCCTAGCCAATGAAATAACAACATACAAAAGAGAGTTTAAACAAATGAGGGTTCATTTATTACAGAAAGAATAGCTTTACAAGGCTTCTACAAAGATTACAAAGGAAACTCGAGCACTAGGTGACACCCTGACCCAGCTTTTGCCTCTCAAGCATTCGAGCATTTATTCTCTTTCATTCTCTATGTACAAATGACCCTAGCAAGCATATTTATACTTGCCTAAACCGACTTTGCCATCCTCCACCGCCATAACACATGGTGGAGCTTGAATCTTCCAGCAACTTCCCTTGCTGGGAGGTTCTGTCTCGTTCTAGCCCACTCTGGAATATTTCGGGCCTGTAAGTCTGCTGGTTGGCCATCCACTGCACGCTGCTACCTTTTAGATTGGCCAAGAGAGTTTCACCGACTCTCCCAATCTGCCTAGGACGTTTCCCAATCGTCCAGAGCGTTCAAGGAAGCTCTAGCACACTCTAGAGTCTTCTAAAGCCAACTCTCGCAGATCACCTACAATGGGCGGGATGGCTGTTCCCTTGGCACACCAATCATCCTAGAATCCTCCGCAAGATTCTAGAGTGTTTCGCCAACCGATTGCTCCACCTCTGCCTAGAGATTTCCCTAAGTCTCTAGAGACTTCCATAAGGGACAAGCATACATTTGCCACCGAATTGGCCTACTGGCTAGGGGATCCATTCACCAATAGCCTACTGCGCCTGCAAGCTTCTACCAAATCAGCCTACCACCAAGGCCTGTGGAGCTTGGTTATTTCCCACCAATATGTTTGGCTTCCTCTAAGTCATTTGGCTTGCCACCGATTTTTTTTACCGGACAACTTGCACTACCGTGGCCTCCCTTATATATACTTCTAGAGCAAACTGGGTTGTCCAATGAGGAGAGCACCCAAGGTGTAAGGAGGAGAGTACCCAAGTTCGGCCATCAATTGCCTTGCTCTTCTCCAAGAGCTACTTTGGCCTTCCTTTGCACCCCAATGCTAATGTATTTGGCCAGTAAATGCCAATTTTATATGCTCAATTCTTCTTGACTTGCCTACGGGCCAATTTCTACACCAACGTGCCCGATGCTACGCTGCGCCGTTGGGCACCTCTGGATCACTTTGCCAATTATGATCCAAACTTGCCGCCACCATCTTTGGCCTTCCTTGGCCAATCACCCTTTCCAATTTGGCAGCCAATTGGAGGGTGGTGACATTTCTCCCCAACCTAAGCTCGCGACACCCTCGTCGCATCTCCATCCTTATGCCTAAGGACTTTCTTAGAGAATCAACATGAGTTAACCTCCTTTGCATTGTCACCTTGCAAAATTAGGAAGGGACCTTCAAGCCTTCTAACCTCTCCCACCACGTAGAACTTGAAGTACCATCAAATCCTTCCCCTTGAAGTATTGGTTTTTTCTCCTACTAGCTCGATGCTTCTTCCCATGGGCTACCTTCCCTCGAACTGCCCTTGTGGCATCTGCATCACCTTGCCTCCCTACTGATTGCCATGGAGAGGGCTCTCCATCCCCGTTCTTGGTAGAAGGACTAGCACTCACCTTGTGCTTCCTTTGCCTAGCCTTGCGTTGCTTGGGCTTTGTTTGGGCCAATTTCTCAACAGATTGGCCAAGGCTGTCGCCAAACATCCTCGTAGCTATGACCATACTCTTGCCCACTGGCCTCTGATCCACAACCACTTATACTCCTTTTCCTCACTTTGAAATTTCACACACTCATCCTCGGTGAAGGATAAGGGCAAGACTTTCTCGATGAAGTCCAACCCAAGCAACAACTTGTAATCTTGGAGGGGCACAACATTCACATCGATTTTGCCAACCCATCCTCCAAGCTTCATTGGGACTCCCCGTGCTATACCAAGAAACCCTTTGGCTGGCTGATCAACCCCTTGCATCCAACCTTCACACTTGGCTACATCTAGCCCTAACTGAATTGCTTCATCGCATGACACTAGGCTTTGATTAGCCCCGTTGTCTAACAAAGCCTTGGTGAACTGCCCATTCACCACAGCGTCAACAAACATGAGGGTCTTGCCTAGTCGAAGTCCCGTCTTGACCTTAGCTTTGGCACCGCCCCCTTGGTCTCCTCTAATACTAATATTTTCATTGAATTCAGCACATGTAGTTAATCCAGTCACGCTCACACCTCTCCCCTTAAGGTGCCTCTCCAGCAGAAGAAACAATTCTTTTTTCTTCTTTAGGCAATCTCGCATAAAATGAGGTCCTCTACAAAGGAAGCAGTCTCGTCACCCCCTTCGGAGTCTCCTTACTGCCCTCACTTTGCTTCTCTTTTCCCTTGAAGGTGTTGGCTGCCTTGGGAGATTTGTCCGATTTATCTCCCCCACCATTCTTCAAGTTACCATTCTTCAAGTTACCATTCTTCCTCTTTTCCCCTTTAGAGGATGGTGCGTTCCGACTGACCATTAGTTTGTAGGTGAAAAGAAGTACTGAACTTCACCTTTGTACCTAATGCATTCTGCAGACAAGGGCAAAACTTGAAAGTAAATCGTGGATCTCTATCTAATACAATAGATATAGGTGCACCATGCAATCTTACAATCTCTTTCACATAAAGTTCTGTAAGTTTATATATTGATAAATCCATCCTGATAGGTAGAAAGTGAAATGAATTTGTCAACCTATCTACAATTACCCAAACAACATCATGACTCTGTTGTGTACGAGGCAAGCCATAAACAATGTCCATAGTAATATGCTTCCACTTCCATTCAGGAATCAGAAGAGGCAGCAGAAGACCTGAAGGATACTGATGTTTTGCCTTAACTTGTTGACACACCAAGCATTTTGCTACAAAGTCTACTATATCATTCTTCATACCCTTCCATCATTCTTCATACCCTTCCACTAGTAGTTTTCTTTAAGTGTTGTATACATCTTAATACTATCCAAATGCACAGAATATGCAGAATAGTGAGCTTCTTTCATTATTTCTCTTTTTAAAGTATCATCATTTGGTACACATAATCTGCTACCAAGTACCAAGGTGCCATCTTCTTTAATAAAATAATCTACTTGAGTACCTGTCTTTACACCATCAAAGATCTTCTTCATTTCCTCATCTAGAACTCAGACTTATCTAATTCTTCCTATCAATATCAGTTTAACCCTGAAAGTTGCTAACAATGCTCTAGAATTATTCATCATCAAATCTACTCTTAAAGATCGAAGGTCCAATAACAATGAAAGACGTGTTGTCTTGATATGGAAAAGACTACCATAATATTTTAGGCTTAGAGCATTGGCTATTATATTAGGTTTCCCCTGGTGATATTCAATAGTGCAACCATAATCCTTTAGCAAATCAAGCCATCGCCTCTATCTCAAGTTCAACTCCTTCTAGGAAAGAAGATACTTCAAACTCTTATGATCAGTGAATATCTGGCACTTTTCTCCATAAAGATAATACCTCTAAATTTTTAGAGCAAAAACCACAACAGCAAGTTCCAGATCATGCATGGGATAGCTCAATTCATGAGGTCAAAACTGTCTATATGCATAAGCTATCACATTTCCATACTGCATCAAGACACATCCCAAACATTTTCTTGAAGCATCAATATATACCATATAACCACCATTGCATGAAGCAAGAGTAAGAACGGGAGCAGAAGTTAAACAAGCTTTCAATTTTTCAAAGCTCTATTGACACTTTTTAGTCCAGTTAAACTTCACATTCTTTCTTAGCAATTTTGTCAATGGTGAATCAATAATGGAGAAATCTTGAACAAATCGTCGATAGTATCCTATCAAGCCTAAGAAAATCCTCACCTCTATTAGATTTGTTAGTGGCTCCCAGTTCATCACTGCCTCTATCTTCTTAGAATCCATTTATACTCCCTCTGCTAATATAACCTAATCCAAAAATAACACTCTATCCGAGCAGAATTCACATTTACTAAGCTTGGCACACAATTGCTTATTCTTCAAGGTTTGTAATATAATTCTTAAGTGTTCCTTGTGCTCCTCTCTACTTTGAGAGTACACTAGATTATTATCAATAAATACAATTACAAACCTATCTAGATAAGAATGAAACACCCTATTCATAAGATCCATAAAAGCAGCTGGGGCATTGGTTAACCCAAATGGCATTACTAAGAATTTTCAATGGCCATAACGAGTTCTAAAGGTTATTTTAGGCACATCCAACTCTTTTATCTTTAACTAATGATACCGCGAGCATAAGTTTATCTTGGAAAAGCCTTAGGCACCTTGAAGCTAATTAAAGAGATCATCTATGCGGGGCAAAGGATATTTATTCTAGATAGTGACCCAGTTTAGCTGCCTATAATCAATGTATAACCACATAGAGCCATCTTTCTTTTTTCACAAATAACACAGAAGCTCCCCAAGGTGAAACAATGGGTTTAATAAATTCCTTATCGAACAATTCCTATAACTGTACCTTTAATTCTTTCAACTCTGCAGGAGTCATTCTATAAGGAGCTTGAGAGATAGGAGCTATACCAGGCTAAACATCAATAGAAAATTCAACTTCTCTTTCAGAAGGTAAACCTGTAAGTTCTTCAAGAAAAACTTTTAAAAAATCACACACTATAGGTATATCTTCCAATTTAGGTCATTCTAATTGTGTATCAATCACATGTGCTAGATATGCCCAACAACCCTTCATAAGAAATTTTTGAGCCATCATAGCATAAATAACATAAGATGGAAGGAACTTCCACTTACCGCAGAATGTAAGGTTAGGATGTTCAGACAGACTAAAAGTCAACTTCTTCTCATAGAAATTAACAATGGCATGGTGGCGAGATAGACAATCCATCCCTAAAATAACATCAAATTTCTGCATGGGCAAAGGAATAAAATCTGCTAACAACTCATAATCACCTAACATAACCGCTGCATTTTTATACACATGTTCACACTTCATAGATGTCCCAACTGGAAAACTCACTACTAACTCACTGTCTAAAGAACATGAATTCCCATTAGCGTATGTGGCAAATGCATGTGATACAAATAAATGAGTGGAGCCAGGACCAATAAGAATATGAGCATTCTTTCCAAAAATAATCAACATACTAGTAACCACATTTGGTGATGCTACAGCTTCCTGTTGAGTAACATCAAAAACTCGAGCTTGAGTAGGAGGTCTACTAGATGATGCACCTTGATTGGATGTTGAGGCCATACATTGTCTATTCATGCCAATATTAGCTCTTCTGACATATGATCTCATAAAAGATTGTGTCCTACCACCTCTCTGATTAGTAGTTGCAGAGGATCTTTGCACTGGAGTACTAGTATGAACAAGTAGAGGATAATCTCTCATGAAAGAACATGCATCCCCATAGTGGAAATAAATAAAAGATTTTTCTTCTACATTCCCCCATATGATACTTGCCATAGGTTGCACATTGAGGAAAAGACTGTATGCTCTATCCAACTCTTACACTACTACCCTGTCTGAAATTGTAAGTGCCACCAAAATTACTAACAGACTAACCCACCATAGTACGACTAGCCTGGTGCCTATTACTCGATTGGTTTAATCTTATTTGTACACTCTTACTCGTACCACCATAATTAGATCTAGAATGAGAACTGCTTCCCCTCTTGAATTATCCTTCAGAACTCCCATTAAAAGGACCATGAGTCTATTTTCTCTTCCATTATTCAAATTCAACTCCCTCTCTCACCAATTTTTTCACTTCTAAAGTTTTGTCTACCAATGTGTGAAAACTCAAACTCTGCCAATTGGGCACACTCTTATAAATTAAATAGTGTAACCCATTATAGAATCGATTGCACCTGTCTTTACTTCTATAATCAAATGAGATACATATTGGTATAATTCCTCAAATTTGTCCACATATTGTGTTATGTTCATCCTACCTTGCTTAAGATTAAAGAACATATTTTTCATCTCTCTTCTATAGCTATCTATAATACATTCCTTTTTAAATTTAGCCACAAAGATCTCCCAAGTCAAACCAGTACCAAAATCATGAACCAACCTATTATGCCAACCTTCAGCTACACCATCAAAGAAAGCATGAACGTATCTTAATTTATCTTCATCTGATACACGGGCAAGTGAGTATGCTTTCTCTAGTTTCTTTAACCATCTATTGGACTTTTTAGAATCTAAAGACCAATCAAATATCTCTGCTCCCAATTTCTGATAGTGAGAAATAATATCCCAGGAACTTCGATGTTGATTACCCCCTGCAAAAATTGTATTTAATACTTGAGCCAAAGCAGCAACAAAACTAGGATTCATAAAATCAGGCATAGCTGGAGTGGCTACATGTGGAACTAGAGGTGGAGGGGGTGGATTTTTCTCAAATAATTTTTCTTGTAAAGTAGCATTATTATTCTACCTACGACTCTCAGTCTCATTAGCATCAGTAGACTCTTCAGAAGAAGAAGATGGAGTAGGATCCCTACGAGGTCAGCCAACATCTTCTAATCTAACTACTCAATTTTTCCGGCCAGTGTTTCTACCACAACCAATACCACCTCGTATTTTTGGCAGCATTTCCCTACAATAATAAATATCATAAGTCAACTACGTGTTATTTTTATAATATATATTCTTTTAAATAAGTATATATATATATATCTATATATTAGTGCACCCTGAAAATTATCTTTTATTCTTGGGTAATTATTTATGAAAATTTCAATTCTTTTAATTATGTATGACTATGATGTAATCATAAATGAAATAATATACAAATGCAAAATATATATTTTATTTATTTATTTGCTCTTTTGGTTTTACCCTTGAATTTGAGAAATTAATGGGCACACTAATAATTTAAATTATGTCTCTTATCCTTATTTATCTAAATTCATATAGGTCTTTTCATAAAAGTTTATAGAATCTTAAACTTATGCTCTGATATTATAAAATGTCACACTTAATTCTCTTAATTCTAAGGGTGAACTTATCATATAATTTACCATAATATTAATTATTATGAAAATATCACTCATGATTTATGTTCTTAATATTCTACAATTACACACATTAATATCATTCAATAGATTCTAATATTTTTAAATACATCTTATTTATTATCCAACACAAAAATAAAGTAATTCTTAAACAAGTCCAAATAATAATTATATTGGTCTGACCTTATCTATACGTTGAACGAAGTAAAAGTAGAATTGTTCTCCTGTATATTCTCCAACGGTATCTGAAATGTTTATGTAATAAAAGTGTGAGTCTAAATACTCAATGAAAAGATAAAAATATAACAAATGGGGAATAAATAAGTTTTGTCATGTATTTACTAATAAAATTTTAAACAACTGCATAATATTTTTATCCTTCTTAACAAGCATAATTTCATAAAAATTATCTCATAAACCTTAATATATATCTTCATACACTTAAAACATATATAGTCCATACTAACAGCCAATAGGTATAACATGAAATCTTTGGTGCAATGATGTCGCATGGCAACACCAAGAGCAAATAATCATGGTCATACATATGTGCAAAACTACCCCCAAAAGGTGACCACCTGATATACACCCTAAAGGTTATATGTATATCAAGCTCTGTCTCAAAGATAGTATCATAATCATAAACATAATTTGTCAATTCATTTAATATCTCGTCATCAAAGGTGTCTCTATTAAAAAAAATATTATAAATATATGTGAAACATTTATTCAATTGCATCCATAATTAATCATAATATCATACTTCAAATATTAGCATAACATTATTTATTCCCATTTAAAATATATAAAAATTATTTCTTTTAAATCCATCATAAATGGAATTTTATCATGAAATAATTTTTAACAAAACATATATATTTAATTTAATAAAATATCAATATTATATAATTATACACTCATCTTGATCAACAATTTAAATAATCTAAACAACTGGATCATATCTATGTTATGTTATTGTAGTTTAATCAAGACCTAAAGTGATATAAATAATAATAATTTACTAATGTATAATCTAGAATTATCACTACTATAAGGTAAATGACATGAATATAAAATGTGAGAATAATTCTTAAAATTCTAAAGGATTTTTGGTGAAGTTTCAACATAATTCGATTGTTTCCAAAATTATAAAATAATATTCAAATGAGTATTCTCTCAATTGTTAAGTCACTTGTTCATTAAATTTTTTCAATAATATTTTTAATAACTTAATATAATTTGAATATCTAAATTTATTAAGTATTTATAATATGATATGAATTTAGTTCATTTATTTTAATAATTGAATAATAATTATTTTGAAAATATCTATACTATTTGTTAATTAATTTAATTGGATTTAAATAATATTTATTTAGTCTTTAGTATTAAGAAAATACAATCTTGTATTTATTTTCAATAAAAATAAATTAATTCTTATATATATTTAAAATTTGTTTAATTTACTTTTCAAGAATAAATTGTGTGTTTATAATATTTTAAGAATATACTATAATAAAGAATTTATTAAAATAACAATAATATCATTTATTTAAATTTATTTTACTTTTAAAATATTAATAATAATGACTTTATTAATAATATTAGTGTCACGACCCAACTAGGGACCGTGACCGGCGTACAGTTACACTTACGTGTAACTATACAAGCCTAAGATAACAATAGTTAGATCATGCCTTAAAGGAAAATAGTGTAAGTTATGCTCATAAATTCAACTATTAGTCTAAAGCAATATATAAAGTGTTCCAATTATTCAATGCCAAAACAATACCGTCTAACTGAAAATGGTCAAATGTTTAAATCTCATTATTACAAGGAAACGGGTTCAGACTCAGTCTGCCCTTAGGTTATCCAGAAATCTATAAAGGAAGAAATATCTCCACTAACCTACTAGCTTTAGAATTCCAAAGAACGAAAGAATGGAAATAAACAACTGATGCTACCAGTGGACCTCAACCTGCAAAATCAGTCTATAGGGGTGTGAGCGTTATATATATAGGCGCTCAGTAAGTTCATGTGAGGCAGAGAAACACAACTATATAAGCAGTTTATAAATATCAAGTAACTCAAATACAATTAATTCAATCAAGGTGGTATGTCGGGGTCTACCAATATCAATAATTCATCCTCCCTTATTCCTCCTCAATAACAGTTACAGTATCAGTAATAATTAACAATAACAATCCACCCTTATAACAACCTCAGTATCAATATCAGTACAGTGGAGGTTTTTAACCTCATAAACAAATGCAATAACAGTTACAGTATTTCCGCAATTGATCCTCCGTCCCCGTATGACATATCATCACACAACACAAGAAAAGTTTCAACAACATAATATTCACAATATTAGCATTCACAAGCACGTTCCTCTGTCTCCCAAACATTCATATAAAGGCTCGGGTATTGAAGGAATATAATACCAAAGAGAAAGAATAGTATATAAGAAGGGCTTAATATATATATATACATTTGTTAGTCAAACATCAGCACATCACAAACAAACAATCACACCCATGAACTTACCTGATATGCAGACTTATTGAGATAAGCAAACTCCTCGATCCTATTGATCCCGAGGACCGACCTGATTATCACCTAAGTATACGATTCAACAATATCATTCATCAGAATCCGTCTCACTCACATGAAGTGTAATGTATGCCATGTATGCCATGAATAACAGTCAATCGAGTATTATTCAATAAAATGACCATTTTACCCCTAATGCATTTTCCTAACCAATTGACCATTTAATCAACCATCATACAAACTCATGATTTAATTTAAAATTGCAGACCATACTCATGCAAAAACATTCACCCCTAAGTCTTACCTAAACGTAGCAAAGTGTTTCCAAAAGCGAAACTTAGTTTTTTTTTTTTCCACAATATCGATGTATCTAGTGAAATAAGGGTAATTTTGGAAATTTCATATAAATTAATCCTGCTGTTTAAAAATTTTGAAAAAATTCCAGACGGTCCCTCACCCTTCCAGAGACCCCTGTACAAAATTTCAGGTCCATACAAAATGATTTAGTCCCCCAAAATCTATTTGCGATATACTGCCCGATCCATAACTACTAAAATGGGCAGTAGGATACATATGCATAAATACATACACAACATTATATAAAAATTTCCCAAATATTTTTAACATTAAATTTACTTCATAAAATACAACATACCCAATTTTTGTAAATATCCAGTACGTAAAAAGCCCTCAAACAATTAACCCAACATGGACTGACCAGTAGATCCATTCTGGTAGTGACCAGGTCTATGATTTATTTACTCAACAAATATTATGATTCTGGATCTACAAAAATTACCATATGTAAATAACATCTGAATACAGAACATACTAAACTTTTAGACTTATACCCATCACCTACAATTTATAAAAATTCATCAAAGTTTCTGGAATTTTCAGTAATTCCAGACAGCAAATTATACCAATTCAAAATTTAATTAAAAATAAAATATGAATCCTAAAAATATAAAATAAATATACAGGCATCCCTTAGAAACCCTAGAAAAAGATACAATAAATTTTAGGCGTGATCTATTACTGTAAGTATGTTAATTAAATCAAAAGCCGTTAAATCTATCAAAAACACTTACAGATTTTTCCCATTTTGAAAATTAATAAAAAATAGAAAATAAATTTAAATCCGATGCAAAATATGTTTTATCATACCTAAAAACACCCTAGAATGTGATTGTGGAAAAAGATCGAATTAGAATTGAAGAGAAATAAATGAAAAACCTCAAAAATGAAAGAAACGTTGAAAACTGAATCTGGAGCCAGGCAAAACGGCAGGCCGAGAACCAGTGGCCACACGCCGAACGACGCACGCAGCACGCCGAACGACAGGAGGCTTCGCTCGCGTGGCTCGCCGAACGACCGATGCTCACTCACCGAACGACAATGGCTTCCTCGGGCGGCTGGATCAAAACGACGGTGCTACGAATTCTGCTCTAAAATTCTCTTAAATTGAATACCCGATTTTGTGAGTGTCTCAAACTCTAAACCTAGCTTATTAGGGTCTATTTATAACATAAACACTTCCTAAAATTGTGTTTTAACCCCACTTCAATTTATTTTATTTAAATTAACCTCAAATATCAATTTAACCATTAAAAATCACCCCCCTCAAACTTAAAACTCACAATTAAATCCCTCTTCACTAAATTTAACACAAAATAGATTTCAGTATTTATTTTTAAAATAAAAAAAATATTTTTATTCCATTTAAACACCGTAATTATTTTAAATGACCAAAATGCCCCCGAACACAAAAATACAATATTATACTCAAAACGACCGTCACATCGTCCCGAGTATCAAACAGAGCACCAAATCACCCAAATACGTTCAAACAAAATATAAGGGTGCAAAATGACCATTTTGCCCCCTCAAGCGCAAAATTACCATTTTGCCCCCGGATTCAAATATTATAAAATATTAATAATAATGACTTTATTAATAATATTAGTAATAATAATAATAATAATAATAGTTACTTAGATACTAAAATTATATAATTATTGTTTTATAATAATTACTTAACTAGCATAGTAATTTATATTAAATTTAGTAGTAATAATATTAATAATACTAATTATTGAAATAAACCTATAATAACTTTAAAAGAAATAATAAAAACCATAATTATAAAATTCACAATTACTACTAATAATGTTTATAATGAATTTATGGTTAATTTATTAATAATACTTTATTACTATAAAAATATTAATATTAATATTTAATTACTACTTAGTATTAACTATGTCTTAATATTTATTTTTATTTATTTTTAAATAGAGATAATAATAATTTAAAATATATATTTATAATAATACAAACTTTAATAAAATATTTAATTTTATGAATCTTTCAAACACAACATATTTATAACTAATTTTAAGTATTTAGTGAATAACTAACTCAATTTAATTCATAAATAATTTAATTAACTTAATTTAATTTGTAAATAGAAGCTTTATGTAGTTAATAATTTATTATTAGCATTTAATATAACTTAATTAATAATCTATTGATTTATTATCTTTTAATTAATTTGTTATTCACATGTATATATATAGATATATATATTTATAAGTTTATACAATTGATTTATTCTGAAATTTATGAATATAATTTATAATTCTAAATTCTAACTTATTTTTAACCCTAAATATTTTTATTTAAAGATAATATACATATACATATACTTATTTTCATTTTAATTACAAATAATTAATTTAATAAGTAAATAACTATATTAACAAAATTTCTTAAATATAATTTAATAATAAATTTAAATTTACTAATTAACAACTAATTATCAATTTATAAATTCATCAATTCAATATGAGTAATTTGTTTTATAATTCACACATAATTATTTATAACTTAATATTTAATTTATTTGATTATACTTTATATTAATATTTTTATTTTAGATTTTTCATATATTCAGCAGCTATTTATTGTTAATATTTAATTATCTTTTTATTTTAAATTTTATTTTTAAATATTATTAATCAAGTAATTAAATTTACTACTTCTAATTTACTAATTCCATTAATCTTAACTATGTCCTTTTTAAACTAACTATTTACTATTTTATTATATATATATATATGTGTGTATTTATGTATTTTATTCAGAATTTATTTTATTTAGTCAACTCCAAATAAATCATAATATAATATATTTAAATTTCATTTTAACTCTTAATTTCTTAATTAATCAAAATTTATTAATTATAGATAAATATTAAAATTTCTGTTTTAAAATATAAGTGTAATATATGAATTCTTCAAAATTAAACTATAATTAGCAAATGATATATCAAATCGAAAATTATAAAAAGTATGTTTCAAAAATACCTAAATTACTAAAAAAATAATTAAAAAATAGTCGAAAAGTTGATTGAAAAATATTGCTGGCATCCCAATTGGACTGCGTGTGCGGGCTGCTCTAGCATCAATTGATGGCAAGTCAGCCACCGATGGAAAGATGGCCGGACGGCAGTGATCCTTGGCTAGGATGTGTAGATCGGCGACACCTGGACGACGTTAGATCGAGACAAAACCACCATTGTCGTTCAAAATTTCTTACTCCCTACTTTGTTTCTGTCTCTAATGTCTCTGTCTCTTTTAAATATTTTTGTCTCTCACAGACTCTCTTACTCAATTCTAGCGTCTCTCTCCTTCTCTATAGGTTAATTCATTAAACTGACATATATTAAGCTTTTATAATGAAACCAACTACTTTTAATATTGTCCAATTATTCTAATACAATTATTAACGTTGATTTGATTTTTTTCCACTAATATTAAATATTATTACTTTAATATTTTTTATTTATCTTCAAATATTATATATATTTTTTCTTATCTCTCATTATCTTTAATAATACTAACTTTAATAATTATATTTTGTTTTATTTATTTATTTATATTTTATTTTTTTATTTTTTAACCACTATTATTATCATCAAACTTTCCCACTACACTAATTATCAAATCAATAATATTTTAAATAATTAATTATTATTATTATTTTACAGGGTATTATAACATTGGTAAACATATCTAGTATCGACACTACTGAAAGCATTGGTAGTGTAATTTAACACAAGTAAATGTGTTATTAATTTAACAACATAACGAAAGCGTCACTAAATTATTAAGAACACATTTTGAAGCATAATAATAGTATAAGTGCATGAACAAATATTTTGTAGGCTATCTAAACTTAACAATGCAATAATATTGCAATTGCATATTTTCTTACCATTAATTGTGAAGTTATTACGTGGAAACATTGTATTTTATTTGAAATCATCATATTACTGTGAATTACTTTTTTTCCACATAATTATAATCAATAAAAAAATTAAAAATAAAAAGTATTATTACTAAATTTAATATATTTAGTAGTAATTGTTAATTTTAGTACGATTATTATTATCATTGTTTTTACTACAATTATAACAATTAAATATTAAAATTTATTATTTTAAGTTTATTATAAATTTATTTTAATAGTTAGTCTTGTTATTGTTATTATTACTAATATTAATTAGTATTAAATTTCACATAAATTGTTTTTTTATAGAAAATATATTTATTATTTATTTTTAATACTACATAAAGGAAAAACAGGAGTTGTTGAGTACCTAAGCCAAAAGGCTATCCTCATACACCCACAACTAAATTACAACAGCTCATATGAAAAAACTCTAGCCCCAAGCTCAATACAAATCAAACATCCACATTATGCATAGTATTGATGGACACAAACACAACAGAGATTACCCCATTCTGCACTGCTAATACCAAGACCCATTCTGCTCTTCTTAAAACCCAATTGGCGTTGCAATTCAATATACTAAGACGAGTTAGCACATAGCATGAAATACTTCAATAACATTGCAGATCTCACAAAAATCTTTGAAACCGACAAACAACCTCAGCAAAAGCTACCCCAGTAAGTGACCAACAAGATGGATCCTGATATAATTTTAGTAGCTGCTATAGTTGCAGAAATCAGAAGCCATAAAGATCTTGAAGGGCTGCAGACACCAATAACATTATCCAACCACTACAGAATCAAGAACTAGCACGCCAACACCTGTTATTACACATCCGTTTGGTATATCTCCACTCTAGAATGCAGACAATTAAAGAACCGATTAGCCATAGTGTAAGACTAGACCTCCAACTAAAATTTGCTAGAGAAGAAGGTAGAATCACAAATAGAACAGCAAGAGAGGGACACAACCAGATATGCTCCACCCATTGTCCAATGGCAGCTCATAGCCCCCAACAGAAATAACAGCACCCGAAGCGACACACTTGTGGCAAGGTTCTGCCAAAAATGCCTGATTACTCTAATTTCTACCGAATTAATCTTGGATTCGGCAATTGTAAAATTGTATTCACATAAATTGTTAAATTTGGGAGAATAGTAATTAAATAATTGTTTTAACTATGTACATAGTATTATTATTTTTATTGTCAAAATTATTGACTTTGTTATAAGTGTTTATTAGAAAATAAAAGTAAAATATTAAGAAGTAAATTATATATTAATGTTATGGTTATTAATATAATTATTAGCAAACTCAATATAAGTCATTATGATTAAATTAAAAGTAAATAGAAAATTATTTTAATAAAAAGAATTAATCAAATAATGTTTAAGTAAATATTATTAATATTACTATTATTATTATTAATGTCGTTATTATTATTAATTTAAAGTATAACAAAAAAATTAGAAAATTTAAGAAAATACTATTTAAAACATAAAAATAGAAAATTTAAGCAAATACTATTTAAATCATAATTACATAAATTAATTAATAAAATAAATATTATTAAACTATTAAAATAAACTAAACTAATTTTATTGTATGAAAAAATATTATACATACTTAGTAAATTTTAGACATTCAGATTATATTAAGTTATTAAAAATATTATTTAAAAGAATTTTGATGAGTAAATTGATTGACAAGTTGAGAAAATGCTTATTGGAGTATTATTTTAAAATTTTAGGGAGGATTGAATTATGTCGAAACTCTTCCGAAAATTCGTTAGAATTTTTGGAATCATTCTCACATTTCCTTTTCATATTATTTACTTCATAGTAGTGATAATCTTAAACAATATTTTAGTAAATTATTATTTTTATATCACATTATGTGTGGATTCAACTGCAATTATAGAACATAGAGATGATTCAGTCGATTAAATAATTTGAGTTATTGATTAAGGTGAGTAAATAATTATATAATATTGATATTTTATTAAAATATATATGATTTGTTAAATTTTGTTTTATGATAAAATTCTATTTACGATGAATTTAAAAGAAAT
Source organism: Garcia nutans (assembly GCA_947685225.1). Taxonomy (NCBI): domain Eukaryota; kingdom Viridiplantae; phylum Streptophyta; class Magnoliopsida; order Malpighiales; family Euphorbiaceae; genus Garcia; species Garcia nutans. The sequence goes on from CANTUV010000044.1 coordinate 29,736,214, forward strand.
AATTTTTATATACTTTAAATGGGAATAAATAATGATATGTTGATGTTTGAAATATGATATGATGATTAATTATGGATACAGCTGAATAAATATTTCATATGTACTCATAATATATTTTTTAATAGAGACACATATGGTGACGGGGTGTTAAATAAATTAACAGATTATATTTATGATTATGATACTATTTTTGAGATAGTGTTTGGTATACATACAGTCTTTGGGGCGTATATCAGCCGATTGCCCTTTGGAGGCAGCTCTGCACATGTATATGATCATGATTATTTGATCTTGGTGTTGTCATGCATCATCATTGCATCTAAAATGTCAAGTTATAACTTTTGATTGTTAGTAAAAATATATTTACTTGCGCCTAATATTTTATGTTATCTATGGACTATATATTTTGAGTGTATAAATATATGTGTTAATATTTATGAAATAATATTATGAAATTGTGCTGGTTAAGAATATAAGAAAATTTTAATATTAAGTATATAAGAAAAACTTATTTATTTTTCCTTTATTATATAATTATCTTCTCACTAAATAGTTGGACTCACTCTTATTTATATATACATTTCAAATAATGTTGGAGAATAACCAGTAAAACACATCTACTTTTACTACGTTCAGCGCATAGATAAGATCGGGTCAACATAATTATCATTTGGATTCGACTAAGAATTATTTGTATTTTCGTGTTGAACAATAAATAAGATGTATTTAAATATATTAATATCTATTGGATAAAATTAATGTGTGTATTTGAAGAATATTCAGAAAATAAATTACGAGTAATACTTTTATAATAAAATAATATTATAGTAAATCATAAGATAAGTCCACCCTTAAAATTAAGAGAATGGGGTGTGGCATACTATTATTAAATTATTATGTATATAAGAGTTTTATTTACAAATTAAATTATGTTAATCAAATTATTTATAAATTAAATTGAGTTAATTAATTATTTAATAATTAAATTAGGTGACAAATAAAATATAATTTAAAATTTATCAAAATTCATAAAATTAATTATTTAATTAAGATTTATAATGCTATAACTATAATAATTAGGTTATCATTATTTTTACTTAAAAGTAAATAATAATAATTATTAAAATATAAATTATGCTTAGTAATAAATAAATATTATTAGTATTAGTATTATAGTAGTAAAATATTATAACTAAAATTTTATAATTATTAAAATTATTATTGTGGCTGCTGTTACTATATATATATATATAATTTTAAGTCTATTATATGTTTATTTAAATAATAAACATTGTTATTATTATTACTAATATAATTAAATATTATATTTATCATAAATTATTAATTTTAAAATAACGGTAATTAAATAATAATTTTTAACTACATAAATAATGTTATTATTTTTTTAGTGATTTTATTATAAGTGATTATTGAAAATTAAAAACAAAGTATTATTAAGTAAATAAATTGTATATTGTAATTTTTATTATTATTGAAATCAATATAAATTACTAAAGATAAATTAAAGATAAATAAATAATTATTTTAAGTAATAAAAATTAATTAAACAATATTAATATCTAAGTAAATATTATTAATATCACAACGTATAGCAAAATAAGAAAATTTAAGTAAATAATATTGTTGTTATTTTTTTTATTCTAGCATTATTATTATTGTTAGCATAAATTTATTTTGAAAACTAATAATATATATATTATAGATTAAATTAATACAATTCACTACGTAATTGAGTAAATCAGTTAATAAATAAATATTATTAATAGTAATAACCTATTAATATATATAAACTATAATAATATAATTTAATTGTATATAAAAATATTATAAATACTTAATAAATTATTATTATATATATTTAAAATTTTATTTAGTTATTGAAGATATTTATTAGAAAATTTGACAGTTACCAACTTACCGAGATATCATTAGAATTTAAGAACCGGGACTGCACGTCATATTCATAGCATACATCTATAATGATTAGAGTACAATTTAAAATTAAATAATATTTTTATATTATTTTAGGAACAAACTCCGCTGCAGATATAGATTACCAAAGGAATTCTATTGGTTAAGCAAGTACAGTATTTGATTCAGATGAGTGGGTAAATATGTTGTAAAACCCTTGGTTTTGAATGATTTTAAGTCTAGGGGCAAAATAGTCATTTTATACCCTCATATGTCGTTTGAACATAATTTGATGATTTGAATGTCTTTTTCATACTCAAGACGACGAGACGGTCATTTTGAGTATAATATTGTATTTTTGGGTGCCGATGGTATTTTCGTCATTTTTGGATTTTTATCGTTTTCGGTATTTTCGGGTATTATTATGCATAAAACATATTTATAAATTATTTTGGGTTAAAGTTTGAAGTTAAAAATATATTTGAGTTGATTTTGTGAATTTTATGGTTTTGGGTAATTTTTATGAAAATAAATATTTTTAGGGTGTTTTTAAATTAAAATAAATTTGATTGGGGTAAAAATATAATTTTGAAGAGTAGTTTTCCTATAAATAGGCCTAAATGTCAGAGGGGGTAATGAAAAAAGGGAGAGAAATTGATTTTGGGAGCAAAAATCAGAGGGCCCGTCGTTTCGTCAGTGTGAGCGCAGGGTGCCGGTGTCGTTTGGCGCGGGACGTGCGTCGTTCGGCGAGGCGCGCTCCTGTCGTTCGGCGTCTCGCGTTCCGTCGTTTGGCGTGCTGCGGGCTGGCTCGCCGATGTCGTTTTGACCTCTGTTCCAGCAGCCACAGTTTCGAGTTTTTGGGTGTTTTTGAGGTTTTTCTTGATTTTTTTTGCATTATTTCGACTTCCATTTGATTAGTTCATATTAGTATCATATTGGGTTGGTATTTTTCTTAATTAATTTGGATAAATTCGAATTATTATTTAATTAAATTGATTTTTACAAAATAGGTTAGGTTTTGGAGTTTTTATTGTTTTCATGGATTTTGATGTTGAATTAATTGATTGGACTAGTGTGTTGGGTTCTGGAACTTGATGAATATATTGAATTAGGGTTTGATTGAATTGATTTGGATGTTAGGGTTTTCGAATTAATTGTTTTCTTTGAGTTTTTGAATGATTTAATTTTCTGCTGAAGTTTGATGTTAGTGCTGTATGTTGCTCGATTTTTAATTAAATATTGGAACGTGCTAAAAATATAAAATTTGGATATGTGGCTCGAAATTGAGTCTAGTTTATGAGAAAAATAATTGTTGAGATTTTGGAGCATCGAATATTTCTGGAAAATTCAAGTTTGCTACTATTGTCTGAAGAACTGTACTGTAGGTGCGATTGCATCATCTGTAATTTTCAAAATTCATATTAAAATGTGTAAAAATGTTTTAGATTTGATTTTCATATATGTTGAAGTTCTGGAAGTCTAATTTACAAGAAAAACATGATTGGGTTATGTTTCTGTTGTTATAGTTTTGAAATAATTAAATCTTTCTACTGCTATCAGTATACCTTGTGAGTTGTATACTGTTATGAATAAAAATTTGTTCAGAGACTTCTAAGTCTCGAAAAATTATGAAATTTTGGTAGGATTATTTTAAGATATCAAATTAATTTCTGGTTGAAAATTATAAATTTTTCATATACTGGTTAATTGTTTTGAATTTTACAAGTTGACACTCGTTATTTAGGTTTATCGGTAAAATTGAATCTTGTGTATATTGATTATTTAAGTAAGGTATTCGATAAATTTAAATTGTAAGGACTTTTTAATGATGTTTTATATTCTGGAAAACAAGTTTAAAGGTGTGGTATTATGATGGTTAAGTTATGATTGGTTGACAAAAGGTTTAACCTTGTTGTGGAAACTATTGAATTGTGTGCATTCACGTCATGCATTCCCATTTGCACTTGCATACATTTGTAAGGGTAGTTGTTAATTGATGGTTAATGGTTAGGCGGTGGTCCAGCAGCACCTCAGACTTAGGGTGGCAGATTGCTTAGCTGACTGTTAGACCAGGTAAGTTCTATGGGTGTATTTGAATTGTTTGTGTTGTGCTACTTGCTAACAACTTATATATATATATATATATATATATAAACCCTTCTTATAATATATTATCCTTTCTATATATTCACTAGTCTATTCTTTCGAACTCAGCCTCGCATGTTTTAGGAGACAAAGAAACTTGCATGTGATTGTATTTATGTGAGAATATTGAATTTGATATTACTTGTGCTGTGTGATGGTGTGTCATGAAGGGGAAGGAGGTTACTGAGGCTTAATGCCTATACTGCTACTGAGGCTTAATGCCTATACTGCTTACTGAGGCTACATTCCTAATTACTGATTACTGTACTGTACTGAGGAGTTATAAGGGCGGATGTGACTGATATTATACTGTACTGTTTACTGATTGGTGACCCCGACACACCATCTTGATTGCTTAATTTGTGAATGTATTGTATGTACTGCTTATATAACGGTTTGATGTTTCTCTGCCTCTCATAGACTTACTGGGCGTCTATATAAAGCGCTCATACCCTTACAGATTGTCTTGCAGGTTTACAGTGATTGTCTTCATCTATCTTCTTTCTCTTCTTGGCGAAGTTGATTAGGTTTTCCGTTTGTGTTTATCGGTCTTTCTGCTTAGAGATTTCTGGATATTGAACTTTTGGGCGGATTGAATCTGAATCCCTTTTTGTGTAATAAATAGAACTTGTCTGCTTTAGATATTCCGAATGATTTTATTGTGATTTGATTATATTGATGGTTTGCATTTGAACTAGGATTGAAGATTATATAAGTATTGAACTGTTTTGCACTTAGACTGTTATGAATGTTTTAAAGGCTTATGTGGTCGGACTTCGTTTGGCTGCATGCCGGTCGTGGCCCCCGGGTTGGGTCGTGACAAAAGTGGTATCAGAGCCATAAGATTCAGTCACACTTATAATTTGTCTAGTTGTATCCGGAAATCATTAGGAAAAATTCTTTGTGTTTCTTTTGCTTCCGCGTTAACCGATATGCTTGTACTAATATCAGGAGTTATGTCTCAAAGAAGTACTGAAATTCGGATAAGGGGAGGTTTCTCTGGTGCTGGAACTTCTGGAACTGCAGATGGTGCTAATTTGCCTCTACGTGGACGTGGGAGACCTCCTAGAGCTGCAACAGGGAATGTTAATACTGCAGGAGTTGTGCCTGGTCCTCAGCCACCTACTCCTGGAAATAATTCTGTACCTGAGACTACACCGGCTGCTGCAGTGGGTCAAGAGCAGTTTATGACTACTATGATGACCATGGGTAGATCTATGGAGACTCTTGCCAATGGAATTGCTCAGTTGGTGCAGAATATGAATCAGAATGCTGGGCAAGCCAATGATCAGCCACCTATTGTTGAACCCCAGTATGTGAAATTAAATGAGTTTATCAGAGTGAACCCACCTACATTCTCCAACTCTGCTACTGAGGATCCGATATACTTCATCAATGAGGTACGTCGGATTTGTTTAGCTCTCAACTGTACTGATGATAGATCTATAGAGTTGGCAGGCCATCAGTTAAAGAAGTCAGCTCAGGTGTGGTTCGAGGATGAGATCAGGGATAGGGTTCATGTCTGGGATGAGTTTAAGGACTTGTTCATGCAGAATTTCATACCTAAGAATATTATGTGGCAAAAAGGCCAAGAGTTTGAGAGGTTGAAGCAAGGGGATAGATCCATAGCTGAGTATTATGAGAAGTTTCAGCTTTTGCGACAGTATGCTACACACTTGATTCAGGATGAGGCTCGGATGACTCGCAGATTTGTGGAGGGACTGAACAATAAGTATTATGGTTTTGTTGCTAGCCATAACTACACTGAGTTGCATTTGGCTAGGAACACAGCTCTGGGTTTGGAAAACAGAGGTAAGACTGACAGGACTGAGGATACTACTGATGTTAATAGGAAGAGAAGTAGACCTAATGATTCGCATGGCTACCAAGGACAGAACAGAGATCAGAGAGGTAATAATAGAGGTGGTCAACAACAGACTTATCGATCGCAGAATCAGAATCAGAGGAATCCTGTTTGTGGGTTTTGTGGTAACCGTCATCCAGGAGATTGCTGGAGACAGATGGGAGCATGTTTAGGTTGTGGACGGATGGATCACCAGGTGAAGGATTGTCCTAATTCTCGGCGTGGTCAGAATCAAGGAGGGCAGTAGAATTATCTGAGACTAGTAGGGAATCAGGGTAATAACAACCGTGGCAACGGTAAATGGTAATGGCAGAGGTAATGGTGGTCGAGGTTATAATGGAGGCCGAGGTAATTAGAATGGTAGACAATAGAATGGAGGTTATCGAGGCTACCAAGGTCAGTAGAATCAGGGTTATCACCAGAATAATCAGCAGCAGAATGTTGTACCCGCTTTGCCAGCAGGTCAGAACAATGCTCAGAATCAGAACCAAGGCCAGAATCAGAATCAGAATTATGCTCGGGTGTTTAATCTTAATACTCAGCAAGCTCGGGTTGATAATAATGTGGTGCAAGGTACACTCTCTATATGTTCATTTGATGCACATGTTCTTATTGACCCTGGAGCTACTCATTCATTCATATCACCTAGCTTTGCATCTAGATTATCTAGATCACATGAACTTTTGATTGAGCCTTTGTTTGTTCATACACCACTGGGGGATGAGATAGAGACGGTGGATGTTTATAGTAACTGTATGATTAGAGTTGAGGATGCAGATTTAGCTGCAAATTTGATTGTCCTATCTGTGTTGGAATTTGATGTGATCTTGGGAATGGATTGGTTAGCTTGTCATGGAGCTAATGTTGACTGTAGGGCTAAAATAGTTCGATTTGATTATGAAGAAGGTAAGTCGGTGACATTCCATGGTTCCAAGACCATTGGTCCTTGTCTGATGATTTCTGCTTTGGGAGCTAGAAGGTTGTTGCGTAAAGGTTGTGACGCCTATCTTGTATCTATTCGGGATGTGAAGAAAGAAGAAGTTAAACCAGAAGACGTCCCTATAGTGCAAGATTTTGTGGATGTTTTTCCTAAGGATTTGCCCGGGCTACCTCCTGAAAGGGAGATTGAGTTTTCTATTGATCTTGTACCCGGCACAAATCCTATCTCTATGCCACCTTATAGAATGGCACCGGCAGAGCTTAAAGAGTTGAGGGAGCAGCTGAATGATTTGTTACAGAAGGGGTACATCCGACCGAGTACTTCACCTTGGGGAGCTCCGGTTCTTTTCGTGAGAAAGAAGGATGGTTCCATGAGGTTGTGTATTGATTATCGGCAGCTAAACAAGGTGACGGTCAAGAACAGATATCCATTACCAAGGATTGATGATTTGTTTGATTAGTTGCAAGGGGCGAAGTTTTTCTCAAAGGTTGATCTTCGGTCTGGTTATCATCAGTTAAGGGTGCGAGAGAGTGACATACCTAAAACTGCTTTTCGCTCAAGGTATGGTCATTATGAATTTCTGGTAATGTCTTTTGGACTTACCAACGCCCCTGCTGCTTTTATGGACTTGATGAATAGGGTGTTTAGTCCATATCTTGATCGGTTTGTTGTGGTGTTCATTGATGATATTTTGGTGTATTCCAAGACTAAAGAAGAGCATGAGGAACATTTGAAGCTGGTTTTGCAAACTCTGAGGGAACATAAACTTTATGCCAAGTTCTCAAAATGTGAATTCTGGTTGGATAAAGTTGTGTTCTTGGGGCATGTTATATCTTCTGAGGGTGTTCAGGTTGATCCAAAGAAGATTGAGGCAGTCATGGATTGGCCAAGACCAATGACAGTTACAGAGATACGAAGTTTCTTGGGTTTGGCTGGTTATTATAGAAGATTTGTTAGAGATTTTTCTCGACTTGCAGCACTTTTAACTAAACTCACTCGCAAGGGTGTTAAGTTTGTTTGGGATGATGCTTGTGAGGAGAGTTTCAACTTTCTGAAAGAAAGGTTGACATCTGCACCTGTACTTATTTTGCCGAAGGGCAATGAAGGCTATGCTGTTTACTGTGATGCATCTGGTATTGGTTCGGGATGTGTGTTGATGCAACATGGTAGGGTGGTTGCTTATGATTCAAGACAGTTGAAAAAGCATGAAGTTAATTATCCTACGCATGATCTGGAGATGGCTGCTGTTGTGTTTGCACTAAAGATCTGGAGGCATTTATCTGTATGATGTTACATGTGAGATTTTTACTGACCATAAGAATCTCAAATATGTTTACTAGCAGAGGGATCTGAACTTGAGGTAGAGGAGGTGGATAGAGTTTCTGGAAGATTATGATTATAATATTCAGTACCACCCTGGGAAAGCAAATGTTGTGGCAGACGCTTTGAGTCGCAAGTCTATGGGGAGTTTGTCACATATTTGTTTGACGAGGAGGTCCTTGATTTCTGAGATTCACCAATTGCTTGATGAGGGTTGGACATTTAATATGTCTGACAAAGAAGTTGTGAATGGTAGAGGGGTGTTTCTTACTAGTTTGACTGTGAAGCCAAATTTTCTTGACAGGATTATTTCTGAGCAAAGTAAGGATGCGGATTTGGAAATTTTACAACAGAAAGTCTTAGCCGGTGAGAACAAGGAGTTTGTTATAGATGATAAAGGTGTTTTGAAGTTTGGTACTAGGGTGTGTGTTCCTAAGGTAGATGATTTGAAGACTGATATCCTTAAGGATGCACATTTCTCTAAGTACACAGTTCACCCAGGTTCCACCAAGATGTATCGAGATTTGAACCAGTTGTACTGGTGGAAAGGGATGAAGAATGATGTTGCACAGTTTGTTTCTCAATGCTTATCTTGTCAGCAAGTTAAGTATGAGCATCATAAGCCTACGGGATTGCTTAAGGAGTTACCACTACCTGACTGGAAATGGGAGAGAATCAATATGGATTTTGTTATCGGTTTGCCTAAAGTTCATGGTAGGCATGATTCTATCTGGGTTATTGTTGACAGATTGACTAAGTCCGCTCATTTTCTTCCAGTAAATACTAAGTACACAGTGTCGCAGTATGCCAAACTGTACCTCAACAGGATTGTGAGTCTTCATGGAGTCCCAGTTTCTATAGTTTCTGATAGAGGACCACAATTTACTTCTAGATTTTGGCAGAAGCTTCAGGAAGGTTTGGGAACTAATCTTCATTTTCAGTACTGCTTTTCATCCTCAGACGGATGGTTTGTCGGAGAGGACTATTCAGACTTTGGAAGATATGCTGCGATTGTGTGTTCTTGATTTTGGTGGTAGTTGGGCAGATCATCTTCCTTTGGTAGAGTTTGCCTATAATAACAGTTATCAGGCTAGTATTGGTATGGCTCCATTTGAGGCTCTGTATGGCAGAAGGTGTAGGACTCCATTATATTGGGAGGAGGTTGGTGAGCGTCGAATTGAGGGTCCTGAACTTTTGCAATACAGTGCTGAGGTTGTACCAGTGATTCAAGACCGTATTCGGACTGCTTTTAGTAGACAAAAGAGCTATGCTGACTTGAAAAGAAGAAATCTGGAATTTGCTGTCGGGGATAGAGTATTTCTGAAGGTTTCACCTTTCAAGGGTGTTATGAGGTTTGGTAAGAAGGGAAAATTAGCTCCACGGTATGTTGGTCCATTTGAAATTCTGGAGAGGATTGGTGATGTTGCTTATAAGCTTGATTTACCACCTCAAATGGCTTCTGTGCATCCGACATTTCATATCTCGATGTTGAGAAAGTATGTACCTAGTCCTGATCATGTGCTAGCTCGGGACACTGTAGAGATTAGTGATGATTATTCTTATGAGGAGCAGCCAATGGCTATTCTGGACCGTCAGGTCAAGCGGTTACGTTCTAAGGATGTAGCTTCTGTGAAAGTCCTTTGGCGCAATCATTCTGTTGAAGAATGCACCTAGGAAGCCGAAGAGCTTATGAAAGCTAAATATCCCCATCTGTTTGAGTCTTCAGGTATGTTTTAGATTTCGAGGTCAAAATCATTTTAAGGGGGTTAGACTGTAATATTCTTCAGTTTTAGTGATTAGACCACTTGCATACCAGCATAACATCATACTCATACATCGCATGATATTGTTTGTGACTGATGATTGACAATTGTATGCAATGGATCTTATTGAAAAGGTGTATGTGTAATGATGTTGAGTTACGGAATATTTCTGTTATTGGTTACAGAGGTACAGTATATTAATATTGTTATGGATTGGAAAAATAAACAGAGATAATGTTATACTCGATTGATTGGCACTGATATTGACTGGGTTGAGCGCTAAGCACTATTCATTAATTTTTTTTTGGTTATCTGATAATTGGTTTTTATTTAATAAACGCTAAATGGATCAAACCTGGAATGGTCATTAGTGCTTGGTATCTTGTGGTTATGGCCTGATCAACCATAACGACACATACTAAGTAGACTATATCATCCGAATTTGTGTATAACTATTGTAATGACAGTTTTTGATGGATAATGATTATGTTGGATTCAATTGCGTGGACGCAATTACTTTAAGGGGGTTAGATTGTAAAACCCTTGGTTTTGAATGATTTTAAGTCTAGGGGCAAAATAGTCATTTTGTACCCTCATATGTCGTTTGAACATAATTTGATGGTTTGAATGTTTTTTTGATACTCAGGACGACGAGACGGTCGTTTTGAGTATAATATTGTATTTTTGGGTGCCGAGAATATTTTCGTCATTTTTGGATTTTTGTCGTTTTTGGTATTTTCGGGTATTATTATGCATAAAACATATTTATAAATTATTTTGGGTTAAAGTTTGAAGTTAAAAATATATTTGAGTTGATTTTGTGAATTTTATGGTTTTGGGTAATTTTAATAAAAATAAATAGTTTTGAGGTGTTTTTAAATTAAAATAAATTTGATTGGGGTAAAAATATAATTTTGAAGAGTTGTTTTCCTATAAATAGGCCTAAATGTCAGAGGGGGTAGTGTTTTTAGTCTTCTATTTTCGGGTGTTTTGAAAAAAGGGAGAGAAATTGGTTTTGGGAGCAAAAATCAGAGGGCCCGTCGTTTCGTCAGTGTGCGCGCAGGGTGCCGGTGTCGTTTGGTGAGGGACGTGCGTCGTTCGGCGTCTCACGTTCCGTCGTTTGGCGTGCTGCGGGCTGGCTCGCCGATGTCGTTTTGACCTCTGTTCCAGCAGCCACAGTTTCGAGTTTTTGGGTATTTTTGAGGTTTTTCTTGATTCCTTTTGCATTATTTCGACTTCCATTTGATTAGTTCATATTAGTATCATATTGGATTGGTATTTTTCTTAATTAATTTGGCTAAATTCGAATTATTATTTAATTAAATTGATTTTTACAAAATAGGTTAGGTTTTGGGGTTTTTATTGTTTTGATGGATTTTGATGTTGAATTAATTGATTGGACTAGTGTGTTGGGTTCTGAAACTTGATGAATATATTGAATTAGGGTTTGATTGAATTGATTTGGATATTAGGGTTTTCGAATTAATTGTTTTCTTTGAGTTTTTGGATGATTTAATTTTCTGCTGAAGTTTGATGTTAGTGCTGTATGTTGCTCGATTTTTAATTAAATATTGGAACATGATAAAAATCTAAAATTTGGATATGTGGCTCAACATTGAGTATAGTTTATGAGAAAAATAATTGTTGGGAGTTTGGAGCATCGAATATTTCTGGAAAATTCAAGTTTGCTACTGTTGTCTGAAGAACTGTACTGTAGGTGCGATTGCATCATCTGTAACTTTCGAAATTCATATTAAAATGTGTAAAAATATTTTAGATTTGATTTTCATATATGTTGAAGTTTTGGAAGTCTAATTTACAAGAAAAATATGATTAGGTTATGTTTCTGTTGTTATAGTTTTGAAATAATTAAATCTTTCTACTGCTGTCAGTATACCTTGTGAGCTGTATACTGTTATGAATAAAAATTGGTTGAGAGACTTCTAAGTCTCGAAAAATTATGAAATTTTGGTAGGATGCTTTTAAGATATCAAATTAACTTCTGGTTGAAAATTATAAATTTTTCATATACTAGTTAATTGTTTTGAATTTTACAAGTTGACACTCGTTATTTAGGTTTATCGGTAAAATTGAATCTTGTGTATATTGATTATTTAAGTAAGGTATTCGATAAATTTAAATTGTAAGGACTTTTTAATGATGTTTTATATTCTGGAAAACAAGTTTAAAGGTGTGGTATTATGATGGTTAAGTTATGATTGGTTGACAAAAGGTTTAACCTTGTTGTGGAAACTATTGAATTGTGTGCATTCACGTCATGCATTCCCATTTGCACTTGCATACATTTGTAAGGGTAGTTGTTAATTGATGGTTAATGGTTAGGCGGTGGTCCAGCAGCACCTCAGACTTAGGGTGGCAGATTGCTTAGCTAACTGTTAGACCAGGTAAGTTCTATGGGTGTATTTGAATTGTTTGTGTTGTGCTACTTGCTAACAACTTATATATATATATAAACCCTTCTTATAATATATTATCCTTTCTATATATTCACTAGTCTATTCTTTCGAACTCAGCCTCGCATGTTTTAGGAGACAGAGAAACTTGCATGTGATTGTATTTATGTGAGAATATTGAATTTGATATTACTTGTGCTATGTGATGGTGTGTCATGAAGGAGAAGAAGGTTACTGAGGCTTAATGCCTATACTGCTACTGAGGCTTAATGCCTATACTGTTTATTGAGGCTACATGCCTAATTACTGATTACTGTACTGTACTGAGGAGTTATAAGGGCGGATGTGACTGATATTATACTGTACTGTTTACTGATTGGTGACCCCGACACACCATCTTGATTGCTTAATTTGTAAATGTATTGTATGTACTGCTTATATAACTGTTAGATGTTTCTCTGCCTCTCATAGACTTACTGGGCGTCTATATAAAGCGCTCACACCCTTACAGATTGTCTTGCAGGTTTACAGTGATTGTCTTCGTCTATCTTCTTTCTCTTCTTGGCGAAGTCGATCAGATTTTCCGTTTGTGTTTATCGGTCTTTCTGCTTAGAGATTTCCGGATATTGAACTTTTGGGCGGATTGAATCCGAATCCCTTTTTGTGTAATAAATAGAACTTGTCTGCTTTAGATATTCCGAATGATTTTATTGTGATTTGATTATATTGATGGTTTGCATTTGAACTAGGATTGAGGATTATATAAGTATTGAACTGTTTTGCACTTAGACTGTTATGAATGTTTTAAAGGCTTATGTGGTCGGACTTCGGTTTGGCTGCATGCCGGTCATGGCCCCCGGGTTGGGTCGTGACATATGTAACATTGTATTTTTAAAGTATTAAATTTATATGATTTTAAGAAAAGAATTTATTAAATTCAAAGTGATGATATATTCTTGAATGATAATTATTTTTTTTATAAAGTGAGAACAAATAACGGTAGTTTAAATTTTTATATATGACTTTATGTTACATTGAAAAAATGATTTATATACACTCTTATTATAAACATGCCTGATCGCACATTGATAACATGTCTTTATATAAATTTAATAATATTATAAATTTATCTTTGGTCAGGGTAATTTCTCTACACATGTGTTTTGACGTTATTTCTCCTTGAACTTGCAAGGTAAACAATCATGCACCATTGGATTGAAATTAGATCAGTAAGTATTTATATTTGAGCATATGTAAAAGGAGATTGATTTAAGTTATTATTTGAATTTTTTGAGAATTATGTAATTGACTGAGATCTAAATGATATTTATCCAGTTGAGCTATAGATGACGTTTACTTAAATATTATATATATTATTAAATTTTATTTATTTTTTCTTGTTATATATTTATCTATTTACTGAGTTGTTAAACTCACTCTCTTTTATATATAACATTTCAGATATTGGATAATAAACTAGTAGAACATCTGCATTTTTTTTCTCCTTCAACGTATAGATAAGGTTGGGCTAACATAACTATCATTGAGATTTATTTTAAGGATTATTATATTATTATACTGAATAATAATAAAATGTATTTAAGAATGCTATTATTTATTAGAGTGTGTATTTGAAGAATATTACATAATTAAATTATGAAAAAGTTTTGTTAGTAAATTAATTCTATGTTAGATTGCTAGATAAGTTCACCCTTAGAAGTAAGAGAATGTGGTGTAACATAAAAGATGAGAGAATTATTTAGCCCATGATTGTTGTGCCCCATTTTCCTAGCCAACAAATAAGAGTTGGCATGAGCTGGATTACTATGAAATATATCTATAAGCTTATTCCCCATACCTTGTCTAGCATAAACAGCCAATCGACAATAGCTATAATAAATTTCTTCTCTGTTCATGTCAAATTTCTTAAGCAGCTAAAGTAGACAAACACAAGTTAGAAGCAAGACAATGAACATGTAAAGTCACTGTTCATTAGATGCCTTTTCTTCTCATTTATTTTCATCAAGGGTTCCAAAGAAAGATAATTAAACACTCATCAGTCCTCAAAAGTCCAGGTTTCATAAAGAAGTAACAGTGTGCATAAAAATTTCCTATCACAGCATAATTTAAAATTTTCAAGCCCATTGAAAAGAATATTATAGACACAAGACTTTTTAATCCAGAAACGAGCACAAACAACCAATGTTAAGCAGACCAAGATGATTAGTAAAAAAAAGAAAATAAAATAAAATAAACTAAATACTAAGAGAAAAATGCAGACCAAGATGATTAGTGCAGATATTGAGAGTCTTAGATTGTCGCAGGACGAGGTGAACTAAAACGAATTAAATAATTTATGAAACTGAACCTAACTGAGTCAACATGTTAAAGTGCTGATATTATACTATTAATATATGAGAAAATTTGCAATATCCTGCATATATGTATAAATAATATAAATAAAATAAAAATAGTAATAAAAAAAATGAAAATGATAATAATAAAAAAATAAAATGATTTATTATTATTATAATATGGTAGGTGCAATAAACTAATAAAAAATATGTTTATTAAAAATATGATTTATTAAAGAAATAAAGTAGGTGTTAGATTAGTTAAGTTAATAGAAGAAGAAAAACTTTTGGAAAATAAGAGAGAGAGAGAGAGAGAGAGAGAGAGCTTAGGCTTAAATTGAAACAGAGGGGGGAAAGAGAGACCAATTGGAGAAACCCTCCGATCTACTGCCCACCATCGATAACCGGATAACACCGCAGTGTCCAAATGATGGTCCGCCCGGCGAGTCGAAGTGAGGTGATGATGACCTAAACTGACCACTGACGGCAGCGGACACGTCGTTTGATGGGAACGCCGGCGTCAACTTTTTCAATCATTTTTCGACCGATTCCAACCTTCGTTCATGGCGATTCTGACGGCGTTGAAACCTTCTCTTCTCCAATTTCTTTTTCGTACCCATTATGTTAATTATTGTTACTATTAGTATCATAATAATTATTATAATTATTAATATTATTATGAAACAAATTTAAATTAAATTAAACAAATTAAGTTAAAATTTAAGAAAATAATTAACCTAGTAATTGATAAAATTAATTATTTTATACCTTGAATTAAAATATAATTTTAGTTATTAAATTGATTTGGGTTAAATGATTAATGTATAGCATTCAAAATTTTGAGTTAAAACTAATTAATTATTTAAATTATAATTATCAATTTTACTAATTGCTTTAAATTAATTAATTCCTAATTCATAGTTGAGTTTAAGTTAATATTTAATAAATCATAAAATTTAATATGTTTAAATAAAATGAGTTATGATTAATTTATTAGATATATATATAATAAATAACATGAGATAATAATAATATAAATAAATAAATAATAATATATATATGATTAATTGTCACACCCCATTCTCTTAAGCCATAGAGTGAACTTATCTCATAAATTACTATACTATGAATTATTATAAAAATATCACTCACAATTTATTTGCTTAGTATACTTCTTACACATACAATAACAATATCCAATAATTTCTAACACTTAAAAAAATACATATTTAATTATTGTTCAACATAAAAATATAATTACTTTTTAAACAAATCCAAACGATATTTATGTTGGCTCGACTTTTACTATACACTGATCGGAGTAAGAGTAGAAGTAATCTACAGGTCTATTCTCCAACGGTATCTGAAATGATTATAATAAGGGGGTGAGTCCAACTACTCAGTGAGAAGATAATTATATAACAAAAGGGAATAAATAAATTTTTCTTATATACTTACTAATTAAATTCATACTACTGCATAATAATTTTAAGAACATAAATTCACCATATCATGTAATAAAATTTCATCATATTTTTTTTTATTTACACTCAATATATATAGTCCATAAAAAAATATAATACTTTAGGCGTAAGTAAATATATATTTACTAACACTCTAAGGGTAAAACATGGCATCTTGGGCGCAGTGATGACACATGACAGCACCAAGAGCAAATAAACATGGTCATACACATGTGCAGAGCTGCCCCCAAAAGGCGACCACCTGATATACGCACCAAAGGCTATATGTATACCAAGCGCTGTCCCAGTATCATATCATAATCCGTCAATTCCTTTAACACTCCGTCATCACATGTGTCTCTATTAGAACACATATAATGAGTGTATATAAAACATTTATTTAACTGTATCAATAAATAATTTTCATACCATAATTCAAATATTAACATACCATTATTTGTTCCCATTTTTTTTTATATTCATAAATATTATTTTACCTTTCTAAATTATTTTATAAAAATTTATTTTAACAAATAACAATTTTAATAAATCATATATATATATATAATAAAAATTACCGATGCTATATAATTACCCACTCACCTTATTCGATAGCTCAACTTATTTAATCGACCGGTCTCTCTCAATGTTCTATAATTGCAGTAGAATTCAAACCTAAAGTGATATAAAAATAAAAATTTACTAAAATATTATCTAGGATTTATTATTTCTATGAGTTAAATAACATGAAAAGATAACGTGGAAATGATTCCTAAAATTCTAATGAATTTTCAGCGAAGTTTCGGCATAACTCGGCCATTCCCAAAAATTTTAAAATTTATACTCCAATTAGTATTACACAATTATCAACCCAATAATTTATCAAATATTTCAATAATATTTTTAATGACTTAACATAATTTGCATGTCTAAATTTATTAAGTATTTATATTATTTTTTTTATACATCTATATTTTATTATTTTAGTTTCTTTAATTTAATAGTTTAATAATATTTATTTTATTAATTAATTTATGTAATTATGTTTTAAATAGTATCTACTTTAATTTTCTATTTTCTTTTGTACTATTTTCTTCTAATATTCCATATATTGTAAAATAATAAAAATAATAACATTAATAATAACAATAGTGATATTAATTGTATTTCTTTATACATTATTCAATTAATTCATTTTATTAGAATAATTATTTATTTATGTCTAATTTAATCATAATAACTTATATAAAATTTACTAATAATTATATTAATAACCATATATATAATTTACTTTCATCTTAATATTTTACTTTTATTTTCTAATAACTACTTATAACAAAATCAATAACTTTAACAATAAAGATGATATTAATATTATGTATATAGTTAAAATAATTATTTAATTACTATTATTTCACATTTAACAATTTATATTAAATTTAATACTAAATAATATTAGTAATAATAATTATAATAACAATACTAGTTATTGAAATACATATATATAAAAATTAAAATAATAACTTTAATATTTAATAGTTATAATTGTGGTAAAAATAATGATAATAATAATACTTGTACTAAAATCAATAATTACTAATAAATATAATAATTTTAATAATACTATATTACTACAACAATAATATTAATATTTAATAACTAATTTAACATTAATTATGCTTTTAATAAAATTACTACCTTAATTATTATAATTATGAAATAAAAATTTTAATTAAATTATAAATCTTATGAATTTCTATAAATTTTATTTATATCTTATTTATTATCTAATTTGATCATTTACTAATTAAATTCTAATTTGATCATTTTACTAATTAATTGATTTAATTTTTACTTATATAATCTAGTTAATTTTAACACTTATATATATATATATATTAATAGTTTATTAGTAAAATTTAATATAACTAAATTAACAAATTATTAATTTATGATCTTTTAATCATTACATGCATATATATATATATTTATAATTCAATTTATTTATTCTGGAATTATATTTTTTTATAAATTCATAAATTCTAAAATTTAACTTATTTTAATCCTAATTAATTTTTTAAAAGTTAATATCCATATACACATACTTATTTCTATTTTAATTATGATTTATTAATTCAATAAATCAACAACTATATTAACAATTTATAATTCATAAATATTAATTATTTTAAAATTTTAAAATAATTAATTATCAATTTATTGATTTATATATATAATATAAGAAATTTTCTATAATTTATTGGTAAATATTCACAACCTAAATATTTAATTAATTTAACCATACTATATTTTAAATTTAAATTTTCATTCTAATTACTTAATTAATTTAGTTATTAAGTAATTAATATCTATGACTAATAATTTTTTTTAAACAAATAATTAATCTAAATTAAATAAAAATTCTACTAATTAATCAAATTAATAAAATTTAATCTAACTCATTAATTACTAATTAAATTTTAATTTATTAATTATAATTCTTAATTAATTATAATTATTATTATTATTCTAAATAAATTACATATATATTTAATTTAAATTTTTTTTAATTTAATTTATTTAGGTTACTATTTATCAAAATTCTAAATACATACCCTAAATTAGCAATTGAGGTGTCAAATTAAAGCTTATAAAATGAGGGTTCCAAAAATACCCGGATCGCCGAAAAATATCGTCGAAAAGTGGCCGGAATAGTGATCGGAAAATTTCGCCGGCAAGAACTTTGACCGGCGCGTGACGGCTGCTTCGGCGTCGGTTGGGGTGATTCCGGCGGCGTTTGGCTCGAATTTGGACGGCACAGACGGTGGTCCGACGCGTGTCGCTGTTTGAACGGCGGTCGGCGGTAGATCTGAAGATCTCTCTCTCTCTCTCTCTCTCTCTCTCTCTCTCTCTCTCCCGATTTCCTCTGTTTCTCTGTTTTCTTTCTTTCTTTCTTTTCTTTTCTTTTCTTTTCTTTTCTTTTCTTTTCTTTTCTTTTCTTTTAGTTTATAAATAAAATTATTATTATTATTTTATTTTTTTAATTGCCCACCTACTTGTTAGTAGGTGGGCACATTTTTTTTTTAAAAAAAATAAGATATTACATTCTTCCCCTCTAAATTAAAAATTCGTCCCCGAATTTTTTTTTTACTCGCTTATGGGAGAAAACAAATGAGGATATTTAGAAATCATATCTTGTTCCCTTTCCCAAGTGGCTTCTTTCTTCGAATGATTATTCCATAAAACTTTCACTAAAGGAATAACCTTGTTTCTTAAGACTCTCTCTTCTCGAGCTAAAATTGCGACTGGTTCTTCTTCATAGGTCAAATCTTCTCGTAATTTCACTAGTTGTCTCTGGAGTACATGTGAAGGATCGCTTCTGTATTTTCTCAACATGGACACATGAAAGACATCATGTATTTGAGATAATTCTGGTGGTAGTATAATTCTATAAGCAACAGGGCCGATCCTTTCCACAATCTCATAAGGCCCAATAAACCGAGGACTTAACTTTCCCCATTTACCAAATCGCACTACACATTTCCATGGAGAGATTTTTAAAAACACTTTGTCACTCATATCATACTCGATATCCTTTCTCTTCAAATCTGCATAGCTCTTCTGTCTATCTTGTGCCACCTTTAATTTGTCTTTAATCAATTAAACTTTATCAGCAGTCATCTGAACTAATTTTGGACCCACCAATTCTCTTTCTCCAACTTCATCCCAGCATACTGGAGTTCTATATTTTCTTCCGTATAATGCTTCATAAGGCGCCATACCGATACTCGAGTGAAAACTGTTATTATAAGCAAACTCCATCAATGGTAAATGCTTGTCCCAACTTCCTTTGAATTTCATGACACAAGCTCTATGCATATCCTCCAAAGTCTGAATGGTGCATTCCGATTGACCATCTGTTTGAGGATGAAAAGAAGTACTGAACTTTACCTTTGTACCCAAAGCATTCTGCAGGCTAGGCCAAAACCTAGAAGCAAATCGTGGATCCCTGTCTGATACTATAGATACTGGAGCACCATGTAATCTGATGATTTCCTTCACATAAATTTCTGCAAGCTTATCAAGAGAGAAAACCATTCTGATAGGCAGAAAGTGAGATGACTTTGTTAACCTGTCTACAACTACCCAAATAGCATCATGACCCTGCTGAGTACGGGGCAAGCCAGAAACAAAGTCCATAGTAATATGCTCCCACTTCCATTCAGGAATCGGAAGAGATTGCAGAAGACCCGAAGGATGTTGATGTTTCGCCTTAACTTGTTGACACACTAAGCAATTCGCAACAAAGTTTGCTATATCCCTCTTCATACCCTTCCACCAGTAGTTTTCTTTAAGTGTTCTATACATCTTGGTACTACCCGGATGCATAGAATACGCAGAACAATGAGCTTCTTCCATTATTTCTCTTTTTAAAGTATCAACATTTGGTACACATAATCGGCTACCAAGTACTAAGGTGTCATCTTCTTTGATAGAATAATCTGTATGAGTACCTGTCTTCACACCATCAATAATCTTCTTCATTTTCTCATCTTGAACTTGTGCTTCATTAACTTTTTCAATCAAGATCGGTCTAACCTTAAAAGTTGCCAGCAGTGCTCCTGATTCATTCATCATTAAATCTACTCCCAATGATCGAAGGTCTAATAATAACGGAAGTCGTACCATCTTGATATGGAAAAGATTACCATAAGATTTTCGGCTTAAAGCATCAGCTACTACATTAGCCTTTCCAGGGTGATACTCAATAGTGCAATCATAATCCTTTAGCAGCTCAATCCATCGCCTCTGCCTTAAGTTTAACTCCTTCTGAGAAAGAAGATATTTTAAACTCTTATGATCAGTGAATATCTGACACTTTTCTCCATAAAGATAATGCCTCCAAATTTTTAGGGCAAAAATCACTGTAGCGAGTTCCAAATCATGAGTGGGATAATTCATTTCATGTAGTCGGAGCTGTCTAGATGCATAAGCAATCACCTTCCCATGTTGCATTAAAACACATTCCAAACCTTTTCTTGAAGCATCACTATACACCATATAACCACCATCGCCTGAAGGAAGAGTAAGAACAGGAGCAAAAGTCAAACAGGCCTTCAGTTTTTCAAAACTCTGATGACACTCCTCTGTCCAGTTAAACTTCACGTTCTTCCTTAGCAGCTTTGTCAATGGTGAAGCAATAATGGAGAAGTTTTGAACAAAACGTCGATAATACCCTGCCAAGCCTAAGAAACTCCTCACTTCTGTAGGATTTGTGGGTGGCTCCCAGTTCATCACAGCTTCTATTTTCTTAGGATCTACATAAACTCCCTCTGCTGATATTACATGACCCAGAAATACCACCTTATGCAGCCAAAATTCACATTTACTAAGCTTGGCATACAATTGCTTGTTCTTCAAGATTTGCAATACAATTTTTAAGTGTTTCTCATGCTCCTCTCTACTTCGAGAATACACTAGGATATCATCAATAAATACAATTACAAACCTATCCAGATAAGGATGAAATACCCGATTCATAAGATCCATGAAAGCAGCTGGGGCATTGGTTAACCCGAATGGCATTACTAAAAATTTGTAATATCCATAACGAGTTCTAAAGGCTGTCTTAGGTACATCTGACTCTTTTATTTTCAACTGGTGATATCCCAGTCGTAAATCTATCTTGGAAAAGACTTTGGCACCTTGAAGCTGATCAAAAAGATCATCTATACAGGGTAAAGGATATTTATTTCGGATAGTGACCCGGTTTAGCTGTTTATAGTCAATGCACAGCCGCATAGAGCCATCTTTCTTTTTCACAAATAACACAGGAGCTCCCCAGTGTGAAACACTGGGTCTAATAAATCCTTTATCCAATAATTCTTGCAATTACACCTTTAATTCCTTTAACTCTGCAGGAGCCATTCTATAAGAAGCTTGAGAGATAGGAGCTATACCAAGCTGAACATCAATAGAAAATTCCACTTCTCTATCAGGGGGTAAACCTGAAAGCTCTTCAGGAAAAACTTCTGAAAAATCACACACTATAGGGATTTCTTCCAATTTAGGCCCTTCTAAATGTGTATAAATCACATGTGCTAGATATGCTTGACAACCCTTCTTAATAAATTTTTGAGCCATCAAAGCAGAAATAACACAAAATGGAAGAAACTTTCGCTCACTGTAGAATGTAAGGTTAGGATGTTCAGGTAGACTAAAAGTCACATTCTTCTCATAACAATCAACTATAGCATGGTGGCGAGATAGCCAATCCATCCCTAAAATAACATCAAATTCATGTATGGGCAAAGGAATAAGATCTGCTAACAACTCACAATCACCTAGCCTGACTGTTGAATTTTTATACACATGTTTACACTGCATAGATGTCCCCACTGGAAAACTCACTACTAATTTACTTTCTAAAGAACTCAAATTCTTATTCGCGTAAGTGGCAAATGCATGTGATACAAATGAATGAGTGGAGCCAGGATCAATAAGAATATGAGCATCTCTATTAAAAATAACCAGCATACCGGTGACCACTTCTGGTGAAGCTATGGCTTCCTGCTGAGTGACAGCGAAGACTCGAGCTTGTGCAGGAGGTCTACTAGATGATGCACCTTGATTTGATATTGGAGCCCCACTCGGTCTATTCATGCCACTATTTGCTCCTCTGCCAGATGATCTCACAAAAGATTGTGTCCTACCACCCCTCTGATTAGTAAGTACAGAAGATCCCTGAACTGAAGTATTAGAATGAACAAGTAAAGGACAATCTTTCATATAATGACCTGCATCTCCACATTGAAAACAAACTAAAGATTTTCTTCTACACTCTCCTAAATGATACTTATTACAGGTTGCACATTGAGGAAAAGATCGTCTGTTCTGTCCATCTCTCATACCACTGCCTTGTCTAAAATTATAAGTACTACCCGAATTACTAACTGATTAGCCCACCATACTACGACTAGCTTGAGACCTGTTACTCCGCTGATCTGATCTCATTTGTATAGCCTTACATATACCACCATGACTAGATCTAGAATGAGAACCGCTTTCCCTCTTGAATTGTCCTTCATGACCCCCAATAAAAGGACCCTGTGATTGTTTTCTCTTCCTTTGTTCAAATTCAACTCCCTCTTTCACTAATTTTTCCACTTCTAAAGTTCTGTCCACCAAAGTACGAAAATTCAAGCTCTGCCAATCGGGCACACTCTTACGAATTGCATAGTGCAACCCATTATAGAACCTACTGCACTTGTCTTTGTCCTCTATAATCAAGTGAGAAACATAACGGTATAATTCTTCATATCTATCCACATATTGTGTTATGGTCATACCGCATTGCTTAAGATTAAAGAACATATTTTCCTTCTCTCTTCTATAATTGTCGGTAATATATTCCTTTTGAAATTTAGCCACAAATATCTCCCAAGTCAAATTTGCACCAAAATCTCGGACTAGCCTGTTATACCAACTTTCAGCAACACTATCAAGAAAAGCATAAACATAATTTATTTTATCTTCATCTGATACACGACAAAGTGAGTATGCTTTCTCTAATTTCTTCAACCATCTGTCAGCCTTTTCAGAATCTAATGACCCATCAAATATCTCTGCTCCCAATTTCTGGCAGTGAGAAATAACATTCCAAGAACTTTGACGTTGATTATTCGCTGCCATAGCTGTATTCAATAATTGAGCAAAAACAGCTCCTAGACCAGAATCCATAAATGTAGGCATAGCTGGAGCAGCTACAGGTGGAACTGGAGGTGGAGGAGGTGGATATAATCCAGATGATTCTTCTTGTGAAGTAACATCGATATTTTGTCTGCTACCCTCAGTCTCATTAGCATCAATAGATTCCTCAGAAGAAGAAGATGGATTAGGATTCCTATGAAGTCGGCCAACATCTTCTAATCTAACTACTCGAATTCTTCGGCCAGTGTTTCTAGCACGACCTATACCACCTCGCATTAGCGACGGCATTATCCTACAAAAATAAATAAATATATATATATATATATATATAAGTCAACTTCGTATTATTTATATTATCTTAAATTACAGTACATATATATTTTTATATTAGTGCACCATAAAAAAAATCTCTCTTATTCTTTAGCAAATTTTTTATTTTTATTTTTATTTATTATTATTATTATTATTATTATTACACACATATATATATATATATATTTGAATTTG
Source organism: Garcia nutans (assembly GCA_947685225.1). NCBI lineage: Eukaryota > Viridiplantae > Streptophyta > Magnoliopsida > Malpighiales > Euphorbiaceae > Garcia > Garcia nutans. The sequence continues at coordinate 29,760,626 of CANTUV010000044.1, forward strand.
TAATTTTATCAGGTATACTAATAAATTAAATCTCTTAGCTTTATTTATCTAAATTCTTATAGGTCTTTTATTCAATGTCTACAGAATCCTAAACCTTTGCTCTGATACCATAAAAAATGTCACACCCCATTCTCTTAAGCCATAGGGTGAACTTATCTCATAAATTACTATACTATGAATTATTATAAAAATATCACTCACAATTTATTTCCTTAGTATACTTCTTACACATACAATAATAATATCCAATAATCTCTAACACTTAAAAAAATACATATTTAATTATTGTTCTACATAAAAATATAATTACTTTTAAAAAAATCCAAACGATACTTATGTTGGCTCGACTTTTACTATACACTGATCGGAGTAAGAGTAGAGGTAATCTACAGGTCTATTCTCCAACGGTATCTGAAATGATTATAATAAGGGGGGTGAGTCCAACTACTCAGTGAAAAGATAATTATATAACAAAGGGGAACAAATAAGTTTTTCTTATATACTTACTAATTAAATTCATACTACTGCTTAATAATTTTAAGAACATAAATTCACCATACCATATAATAAATTTTCATCATATTTTTATTTATTTATTTACACTCAATATATATAGTCCATAGAAAAATATAATACCTTAGGCGTAAGTAAATATATATTTACTGACACTCTAAGGGTAAAACATGGCATCTTGGGCGCAGTGATTACGCATGGCAGCACCAAGAACAAATAAACATGGTCATACATATGTGCAGAGCTGCTTCCAAAGGGCGACCACCTGATATATGCCCCAAAGGCTATATGTATACCAAGCGCTGTCCCAAAGACAGTATCATATCATAATCCGTCAATTCCTTTAACACCCCGTCATCACAGATGTCTCTATTAGAACACATATAATGAGTGTATATAAAATATTTATTTAACTGTATCAATAAATAATTTTCATACCATAATTCAAACATTAACATACCATTATTTGTTTCCATTTTTTTTATATTCATAAATATTATTTTACCTTTCTAAATTATTTTATAAAAATTTATTTTAACAAATAACAATTTTAATAAATTATATATATATAATAAAAATTACCGATGCTATATAATTACCCACTCACCTTATTCGATAGCTCAACTTATTTAATCGACCGGTCTCTCTTTATGTTCTATAATTGCAGTAGAATCCAAACCTAAAATGATATAAAAATAAAAATTTACTAAAATATTATCTAGGATTTATTATTTCTATGAGTTAAATAACATGAAAGGATAACGTGGAAATGATTCCTAAAATTCTAACGAATTTTCAGCAAAGTTTCGGCATAACTCGGCCATTCCCAAAAATTTTAAAATTTATACTCCAATTAGTATTACACAATTATCATCCCAATAATTTATCAAATATTTCAATAATATTTTTAATGACTTAACATAATTTGCATGTCTAAATTTATTAAGTATTTATATTATTTTTTTTATACATCTATATTATATTATTTTAGTTTCTTTAATTTAATAGTTTAATAATATTTATTTTATTAATTAATTTATGTAATTATGTTTTAAACAGTATCTACTTTAATTTTCTATTTTCTTTAGTACTATTTTCTTATAATATTCCATATATTATAAAATAATAATAATAATAATAATAATAACATTAATAATAATAATAGTGATATTAATTGTATTTCTTTATACATTATTCAATTAATTCATTTTATTAGAATAATTATTTATTTATGTCTAATTTAATCATAATAACTTATATAAAATTTACTAATAATTATATTAATAACCATATATATAATTTACTTTCATCTTAATATTTTACTTTTATTTTCTAATAACTACTTATAACAAAATCAATAACTTTAACAATAAAGATGATATTAATATTATGTATATAGTTAAAATAATTATTTAATTACTATTATTTCACATTTAACAATTTATATTAAATTTAATACTAAATAATATTAGTAATAATAATTATAATAACAATACTAGTTATTGAAATACATATATATAAAAATTAAAATAATAACTTTAATATTTAATAGTTATAATTGTGGTAAAAATAATGATAATAATAATACTTGTACTAAAATCAATAATTACTAATAAATATAATAATTTTAATAATACTATATTACTACAACAATAATATTAATATTTAATAACTAATTTAACATTAATTATGCTTTTAATAAAATTACTGCCTTAATTATTATAATTATGAAATAAAAATTTTAATTAAATCATAAATCTTATGAATTTCTATAAATTTTATTTATATCTTATTTATTATCTAATTTGATCATTTACTAATTAAATTCTAATTTGATCATTTTACTAATTAATTGATTTAATTTTTACTTATATAATCTAGTTAATTTTAACACTTATATATATATATATTAATAGTTTATTAGTAAAATTTAATATAACTAAATTAACAAATTATTAATTTATGATCTTTTAATCATTACATGCATATATATATATATTTATAATTCAATTTATTTATTCTGGAATTATATTTTTTTATAAATTCATAAATTCTAAAATTTAACTTATTTTAATCCTAATTAATTTTTTTAAAGTTAATATCCATATACACATACTTATTTCTATTTTAATTATGATTTATTAATTCAATAAATCAACAACTATATTAACAATTTATAATTCATAAATATTAATTATTTTAAAATTTTAAAATAAATAATTATCAATTTATTGATATATATATAATATAAGAAATTTTCTATAATTTATTGGTAAATATTCACAACCTAAATATTTAATTAATTTAATCATACTATATTTTAAATTTAAATTTTCATTCTAATTACTTAATTTATTTAGTCATTAAGTAATTAATATCTATGACTAATAAATTTTTTTTAAACAAATGATTAATCTAAATTAAATAAAAATTCTACTAATTAATCAAATTAATAAAATTTAATCTAACTCATTAATTACTAATTAAATTTTAATTTATTAATTATAATTCTTAATTAATTATAATTATAATTATTATTCTAAATAAATTATATATATATATATTTAATTTTTTTAAATTTAATTTATTTAGGTTACTATTCATCAAAATTCTAAATACATACCCTAAATTAGCAATTGAGGTGTCAAATTAAAGCTTATAAAATGAGGGTTCCAAAAATACCCGGATTGCCAAAAAATATAGTCGGAAAGTGGCCGGAATAGTTATCGAAAAGTTTCGTCGGCAAGAACTTTAACCTGCGAGTGACGGCTGCTCCGGCGTCGGTTGGGGTGATTCCGGCTGCGTTTGGCTCGAATTTGGGTGGCACAGACGGTGGTCCGGCGCGTGTCGCTGTTTGAACGGCGGTCGACGGTAGATCTGAAGAACTCTCTCTCTCTCTTTCCCGATTTCCTCCGTTTCTTTGTTTTCTTTCTCTGTTCTCTGTTTCTTTCTTTCTTTTCTTTTCTTTTCTTTTCTTTTCTTTTCTTTTCTTTTCTTTTAGTTTATAAATATAATTATTATTATTTTATTATTTTTTTTAAATTGCCCACCCACTTGTTAGTAGGTGGGCACATTTTTTTTTAATTTATACTTTTTTTTAAACAAGATATTACATTAATGATGTTTAAAATTTTAAAAATATATTTATTTAGGATTTATTGATTAAAAGTAAATATTTTAAGTTATGATTAAGATTAATTAATTTCTAAATTCAAGTTATGATTAAGATTAATTATTTGCTAAATTCATTTTTTAAATTATAAATATTTATGGAATTGCTGAATTAAATATACATATAAAAATTTTTGGAAATTGATAAATAAAATATATTTAAGAGTAAATAAATAAAAATAAATGAATAAATGAATAATAATCACAATTTTATTGAATAATTAACTTAATTAACTATTATAAATTTTAAGTAATACATTGAAATTAATTAATATTATTTAATGAATTAAGTTGAAAATTATTATTTATTGGTTAATTAGAACTATTTATTTTATTAATTTATTTAGATTAATTATTAATTTAATAATTTATTTATAGTTATTATTTATCAATTTATAGAATTAATTAATTATTTAAATTTATATATAAATATATGTATGAAATTAGTTAATTGATTAGAAGCAAGTAAATAAGTAGTTGGTTAATTAAGTTATATTTTCTACTATTATTAAATTATTAATATGAGAATTATTATTTATTAATTAAATTGGTTTAATTAATTTTTAAATAATTAATTAGAGTGTTAAATGTATTATGTTTTAAATTCATAAAACCAATTACTTAATTATATTATTATTAATATAACAACTTGATTTTTATAATCATAAAAATTATTATTATTATTATTATTATTGTTGTTGTTGTTGCTGCTGCTGCTGCTGCTGCTGCTGCTGCTTCTAAGTTTACTTAAGTTTTACTTCAATAATTATTATTGTTATTACTATTATTATTAAGTGACATTATTAATATTAGAAACATAATTATTATAATCAGCATTATATTATTATTGAATTTATTATAACAAAACAAGAAAATTTTAAAGTAAATAACATTGTTTTTATTTTAAAAAGATAATTAAACAAATTAATCTCCAAATTTGTTCCAATTATGTTAAAAATATTTTTTTTATAAAAAGGGATTAAATAATCATATTATTTTGAATAATCATATTATTTTGAAAAAACAAACTTCGTTAGAATTTAGGAATCGTTTTTATACACGTTTCTCATGTCATGCATCTCATAATAGCTTGACAATTATAAGATATTTTTTAGTTAACGAATATTTTTATATCATTTAGGAATGAGTTTAACTGCTGAGATAAATCGTAAATGTAATCCTATTGGCTAGATGATTGCCGTTTTCTGTAAAACCCTTGGTTTTTGAATGATTTTAAGTCTAGGGGCAAAATGGTAATTTTGCACTTTAGGGGCAAAATGATAATTTTGCACCTTAGAGGCAAAATAGTCATTTTGTGCCCTCATATGTTGTTTGAACATAATTTGATGGTTTGAATGTCTTTTTGATACTCAGGACGACGAGACGGTCGTTTTGAGTATAATATTGTATTTTTTGGTGCCGATGGTATTTTCGTTATTTTTGGATTTTTCGTCGTTTTCAGTATTTTCGGGTATTATTATGCGTAAAACATATTTATAAATTATTTTGGGTTAAAGTTTGAAGTTAAAAATAAAATTGAGTTGATTTTGTGAATTTTATTTTGGGTAATTTTTTATGAAAATAAATAGTTTTGAGGTGTTTTTAATTAAAATAAATTAGATTGGGGTCAAATATATTTTTAAAAGTTTTCTTTCCTATAAATAGGGCCTAGGTTTGATGGGGGAAGGTTTGAGATCACTTTAAATTCGGGTTTGGGGCAAAAATCTGAGGGCCGTCGTTTTGGCACTGTGCGCGCGCCATGGCCATTGTCGTTCGGCAGGAGGCTTCTGTCGTTCGGCGGCTGGGCGAAGCGGCTCGCAGGCGTCGTTTTACTTCCCTTTTCAGCAGCAGCAATTTTTGCTATTTTGTGTGTTTTGAGGTTTTTCTTCCACCCTTTTGCTTTGATTTGACTCCCATCTAACTAGAACATGTTCATATCATATTGGGTTGGTATTTTTCTTAATTAATTTGGCTAAATTCGAATTATTATTTAATTAAATTGATTTTTACAAAATAGGTTAGGTTTTGGAGTTTTTATTGTTTTAAGGGATTTTGGTTATTGAATTAATTGATTGGGCTAGTGTGTTGGGTTCTGAAATTTGATGATTGTATTGAATTAGGGTTTGATTGAATTGATTTGGGTATTAGTGTTTTCAAATTAATTATTTTCTTTGAGTTTTTGGATGATTTAATTCTCTGCTGAAGTTTGATGTTAGTAATGTATGTTGCTCAATTTTTAATTAAATATTGGAACATGATAAAAATCTAAAATTTGGTTATGTGGCTTGAAATTGAGTCTAGTTTATGAGAAAAATAATTGTTGGGATTTTGGAGCATCGTATATTTCTGGAAAATTCAAGTTTGCTACTGTTATCTGACGAACTGTACTGTAGATGCGATTGCATCATCTGTAACTTTCAAAATTCATATTAAAATGTGTAAAAATGTTTTAGATTTGATTTTCATATATGTTGAAGTTCTGGAAGTCTAATTTACAAGAAAAATATGTTGGGTTATGTTTCTGTTGTTATATTTTTGAAATAATTAGATCTTCTACTGCTGTCAGTATACCTTGTGAGCTGTATACTGTTATGAATAAAAATTGGTTGAGAGACTTCTAAGTCTTGAAAAATTATGAAATTTTGGTAGGATGCTTTTCAGATATCAAATTAACTTCTGGTTGAGAATTATAAATTTTGCATATACTGGTTAATTGTTTTGAATTTTACAAGTTGACACTCGTTATTCAGGTTTATCGGTAAAATTGTATTTGGTGAATATTGATTATTTAAGTAAGGCATTTGATAAATTTAAATTGTAAGGACTTTTTAATGATGTTTTATATTCTGGAAAGCAAGTTTAAAGGTGTGGTATTATGATGGTTAAGTCATGATTGGTTGACAAAAAGGTTTAACCTTGTTATGGAAACTATTGAATTGCGTGCATTCACGTCATGCATTCCCATTTGCACTTGCATACATTTGTAAGGGTGGTTGTTAATTGATGGTTAATGGTTAGGCGGTGGTCCAGCAGCACCTCAGACTTAGGGTGGCGGATTGCTTAGCTGACTGTTAGACCAGGTAAGTTCTATGGGTGTATTTGAACTGTTTGTGTTGTGCTACTTGCTAACAACTTATATATATATAAACCCTTCTTATAATATATTATCCTTTCTATATATTCACTAGACTATTCTTTCGAACTCAGCCTCGCATGCTTTAGGAGACAGAGAAACTTGCACGTGAATGTATTTATGTGAGAATATTAAATTTGATATTACTTGTGCTGTGTGATGGTGTGTCATGAAGGAGAAGAAGGTTACTGAGGCTTAATGCCTATACTGCTACTGAGGCTTAATGTCTATACTGTTTACTGAGGCTACATGCCTAATTACTGATTACTGTACTGTACTGAGGAGTTATAAGGGCGGATGTGACTGATATTATACTGTACTATTTACTGATTGGTGACCCCGACACACCATCTTGATTGCTTAATTTGTGAATGTATTATATGTACTGCTTATATAACTGTTAGATGTTTCTCTGCCTCTCATAGGCTTACTGGGCGTCTATATAAAGCGCTCACACCCTTACAGATTGTCTTGCAGGTTTACAGTAATTGCCTTCGTCTATCTTCTTTCTCTTCTTTGGCGAAGTCGATCAGGTTTTCCGTTTGTATTTATCGGTCCTTCTGCTTAGAGATTTCCAGATATTGAACTTTTGGGCGGATTGAATCCGAATCCCTTTTTGTGTAATAAGTAGAACTTATCTGCATTAGATTTCCCGAATGATTTTATTGGGATTTGATTATATTGATGGTTTGCATTTGAACTAGGATTGAGGATTATATAAGTATTGAACTGTTTTGCTCTTAGACTGTTATGAATGTTTCTAAGGCTTATGTGGTCGGACTTCGGTTTGGCTGCATGCCGGTCGTGGCCCCCTGGTTGGGTCGTGACACTTTCGGCCAAGATAAGTGAAAAAATATATAACATTGTATTTCTAAAATATTATTTATATATAGTTGTAAAAGAAGAATTTGCTAAATAAAGAATGAAGTTTCATTTTTGAATCATATTTATTTTCTTATAAATTGAAAACAAATAATGGTAGTTTGGTTTTTATATATGTTACTGATCATTGAGTATAATGTGCTAGATTATTGATTCATATACACTCTTGTCACTACAAGAAAATATGTGTATACCAACATAATTTTGCCAACGCTTTATAAAAACATTAGAAAAATTATTTAAGTGCCAATAATCACTTACGCTAAAATAAAATATTGGCAAAATTACCTATATTTTTTTAATAACGTTGGCAAAATAATGAAAATGGCACATTTCTTGACGATATTTATTAAGCGTTGGAATTTTTTAAATAAATTACTAACACTTTTTTGTGTTGGTATTTTTAGTCACTTACCTGCACTTTTCAAATGCGTTGAAAATGTTTATACAATTTTGCCACGCTTCATAAAAGCATTGAAATGTTTATTTTCGTGTCAATAATTCCCTACACTAATCTAAAGCATTAGCAATACAATACAAAAAAAGAGATTTACGTCAATACAATTTTATCAACGTTTTATTAAAGTGTTGGTATTCTTTAAATAAATTATCAACAATTTTATCTTATGTTGGCATTTTTAATTACTAACCTACACTTTTCAAATATGTCGTTATAATTTATACCAATTTCTACACAATTTCGCCAACACTATATAAAAGTGTTGGAATATTTATTTTATTGTCTAATTCCATACACTAATCTAAGGGGTTGGCAATATAGAAGAAAAGAAATTTATGTCAATATAATTTTGTCAATACTTTATTAAAGTGTTGGTATTTTTTAAATAAATTACCAACGTTTTTTATCTTGCATTGATATTTTTAATTAATTACCTATATTTTTTTACATGTATGGTTATATTTTATACCAAATTTTACATAATTTCGCCAACCCTATATAAAAGTGTTGAAATATTTATTTTAATATCAAATTCCATACGCTAATCACAATTGTTTATATTTTTCAAACTATATTTTATATAGCTAATTAATAGTTATGACACATACAGATAACTATACTAGCTATATTGATACATGCGTATAATACATATAATATAAATTAATATATATTAATTCATCACATTATTAATTCATTAATATAATATTAATATAAATGTGTCTGTACAGCATATATAGTAAACATAATTAATATAAAATTTAGTAAATTGTTTGTATATAGTTAAAAAATAATATAAACTATATGTGTTTTCTTTTATTCATTTAATTTATATATTTTTTATTTTTTATTTCTCTTATTCATTATTTGCAACAATGAAGTCCTAAAACCCTAAAATCTAACCTGATATATTTCCTAACCGTGGCCGCCTCTCACCAATACCAAGGGTGCATTGCCAACCATCCTGTCAATCTCACCAAATTTATTCATTGCGCCTCTCAGTCTCACGAGCATCTTCAAGTTGCCTCTCACTATCACCATTATCGCCTTGCTCATCATCATATTCATCACAAATCCAAACTCTCACCATCATCTTCATCGTTTTTATTATCAGGTCCTACCATTTTTCCCTTTATTTTTCATTTTATTTTGCTAGATTATATATATAAGTTAATTTTTGATTTTTTTTCGTTACTCTCTGTCTCACTATATTTCAATTTATTTCCTTCTCTATTGATCAATATCCATTTTAAAGGTCTTTATTCCTCTACTCTGTAGAAAGTCTGTTTAAGGTGTTGATGTCATGTCCTAGATAGCTGTCATTTGAAGTTTTGCATTGGTTTTGTGCTTTTGTTGGGTGAAATTGTGTATCTTTGTTAAGCTGATGGAAGATAACATTTTAAGTCATTTGATTTTAAACTAAACTAATAACAAGCAAGAAATTGTTAGAATTATTTTATTAACATAGAGATCAGTATTTGTTTATTATATGATTATATCTACATATTTCATCATACATCTAGAATTTAAACAAATTTGATCTTACGCATTTAGGATCACGCCAGGTATTGGCTAATTTGACGGAGCTCACACGGACTATTCAGTCGGCAGAATTTTCAGAAATATGATCTGATAATCTTGTTTGACCTTTAAGCTAGCAATTAGTTTGTAAATTATTACTTAAATTGATACAAAAGTGCATTTTTTAATGCAGTACCTGGGGATAGAGATTTGTCAATTCTTTCATTTGATTGATAGGTTAAATGTGATGAGTTCTAAAGCTAAATGCCACTTTTGGGAGTTAATCATTAATTGAAGGGTAATGATACGACCATTAGAAATAATTTTCTTTTCCATATGTTACTCTATGTTTGAATAAAACCACATAGGATCCATTTTATTCGATCCTTTAGATTTAAAAAGAATAAGGTCCATAGTTATTGTTGTAAATTTTGATGGACATGATCTCATTTGAACAAAGTATTAAGACTTAATCATATTAATGTATTTTTTAAAATGTACTCCTAATAGATAATTTGCTTGAAACTAATCTTTTACAAAATAAAGTTGAAATTTACAATTAGAATATAATTAATCTTCATAGACAAGTAGATTTTTCTTTTGACCTTGAAAAGTCCTATTTTCATCTTTTATTCATATGAAATAAATTTTTGGTAAAATTTCAGATATCATAAGGATGCCATTGACAAGCTGATTAATTTATCAAAATCAAGGCTCTATCTTTATGAAATTGCAGCATAGGAGCTTAGAAATTCAAGCAAATAATATACTGGCTTACACTACTAGATGTTGATTTTGAAAAATACTATAGAGATGAAAGTCTTGTGTGAGATAAAGCCGTAGTTGGATCTTATGTTCTATCCCCTAAACCATCTTTGCTGCTAAAAAAATACTATCACTATCCATTTTCTAACTAATGGTGATCTTCTGATTTTGAAGTGCCCAGCTACAAAATAATCCGAAAGAAATTAAAATAATTAGCTAAAAAGCTTTAGAACTCACCAATTTTCAAGTTAAATACTAATATTTTAGCTTAATTGCTTTGCAATTGATTTAGTATAAGTTGTTTTTTTATTAGTTTTTTTATTTAAATCATGATTTTTTTATGCATTGCTCTTTAAGTTTAATATTTTATATATATATTTTTTTGTAGGTTGGTGGAGCTTTATGGATATTGTCGTTAGATAATCTGAATTTCTTGGATTAAGGAACATAAGAGTTTCTTTTTGTGACGTTTTAATATTTTGTTTTGTTTTGTTTGCATTCTTCAAATAAGTTGTATTTGACGGTTTGAGATTTATTATTTGTAGCAAACTAAAACTATAATTAATGTATGACTTCATTATATTTTATTTTTAAATCATTTTATTGATTACAATTATGTGGAAAAAATGTATGATAATATTACCATATGAAATCAAATATAATATTACCATATGAAATCAAATATAATGTGTCCACACAAAATAATAATTTGTAAAACCTAAAATAGTTATATATTAATCATATTGCAACATTTTAATGGGTTAATAATTTACCAACGCTTTTCTTATGTCATAAAGATAATAAGCAATTATTTGCATTGTTAGATTATATTTATCAATGCTTTAATTACATAAAAATATTTACCAACACTTTAAACTTGCATCACTAAATAATAATTTCCAACACAAGCAAAAGCGTAATTTACCAACGCTTTATTTTTGTCGGCAATAATCACCAATGCTTGAGAATTGCATCAGCAAAGATATAATTCCCGACGCTTTTCTAACCGTCGAGAGAAATTTACCCACATAATTTTTTACGTCATTATTTAAGGGACGACGCTGTGTTTAGAGATGTTTTTCACAACGGAATTTTAAGTGCAGGTAATTCATTTAGCGATGCTTTTTGCGTCGCTAAACATTGATTTTTACGTCGATATAGGTCTATTTTCCTGCAATTTGTTATAAATCCTGCATGATTGCATATTGATGACGGATATTTATATAAGTTTAATAATACTATGAATTATCCTTTGGTGTTATTGCTCTAGATATGTATATTGAAGTTATTTCTCTTTGGGCTTGCGAAGTAAGTCATCATGTGCCCTTGGATTGATATATATATATATATATATATATGAGGAAAGGAGAAAGGATTAAGAATTTAGATATATATATATATATATATATAAATGAAGGAATGATTTATGAACTAAGAATGAAATTATATCTATTAATGAAATATTTAAAATTTAGTAGTGTGACATCTAAGATAGTATAGTAAATGAGGTAAATTCAACTAAGTAAAATTATGCTAATTAATGTAGATTAAGTAGATAAAGGAAGAAGGAATTAGTTAAAGAGAAATAAAGAAATTTATTGATAGTATTATCAATATTCTATTATTAAGATATGTGGTCTCACATACATGAAAGGTGGCATGAGAACTATTTTAATAAAATAATAATAAATTGAGAAGTAAGGGATTTAGATTATCTAAGTAAGAGATGAACTACAAATCTTCTTGGAGCCATGATGTATTAAAGAAAATTTAAAACCATTTAGGTGTATTTAACGAATCTAATATTTCTCTAGCTAGTCAATTGAAAACTATACAACTAAGTAGCTAAATATAAAGTTATAGGTTAAGGATATTAACAAAAATAATGAAATAAGAGCGATACTATAAATATGATTGTTTAGATCCCTTAAAGGAATACTTAAGAAATAATAGTAGATATTGTTCTTTGAACTGATACAGTAACTCAAGAGATGAGACATTGATTAGGAATAGACATTAGTCTTGTTGGAAAATTACTTTGAAAAGAAAATAAAATTCAAGTTGAATGAAATTAAATGTAAAGTATGATATATGAGGTACTTAAATTAAAAATGATGCATTCAATGGTAACATGTTTAGTTTTACTTATAGAGTCTAAATGGTTGAGAATAATGGAAGAGTTACAACATTTAAAGTTAGAATATTTAAATTAGGTCAATAGTTTGAAATCCGTGACTAGGATCTTATGGGGAGTTTATCATTATCACACTCCTAGTGTTAGCAAATAATTAAAAGTGTTTAATAAGCAATAATAATTGTAAAATGTATGGATAGTAGTTTTGGATATGTAAACCGATGATAACATTAAATTTAGCATCAGATAAGATGACAAATAATAGTTTATGAATTATAACAATAAACTTAAATTTTGCTAAGGGATAGTGTATGATGATTTTAAATAAGGAATATTTGTGATATTGGGATATTAATATATTAGTTGATATAAATATTTTAAATAAATAATAAATGTAAATGAATAATGTTATAAGAGTTATATTTATGATTTGAAAACAACATGGAGTACACTAATAAATTGCAGTGGTAGAAAATGACTAAAGGTTATAAGTTGTTGGGATTTAAAAAAAATTAAAAATTTAATTTAAAAATTTAAGATGAGCATGTAGAATAGTATGATTGATTCAGTTAAAGGTTGGTATAATGGAGAAACATTGCTAATAAGAGTGAAAAAAAAATTATTCTTATCTTAATGTTTAATTGAATAAATTGATTGAAGGTTATGAATTGTTGTTTGATTTTGATGAATTAATGATAAATAATTGAATTTGTTACTTAGATTGAGTATTAAGATGATATTCATTATTGATCTTATGTTAAAATAGATGGGAGTTGAAAGAAATTTTATATTGGATAAAAAAAAATTGACTATATAACTCTATTGTGGAAGGAAATTATATTTGCTGAGTTAGAGATTTTTTTATAGGGTGATTAGAGGAATTCTATAAATCTGAAAATTTTTAAGTTCATGTAAATGTTAACAAAGTTTCTTAACAATTTTGGATTAAATAAATTTGATTTTCTAAGGTAGATAGGTAAAGAAAGCAGGTTGTACAATGGAAATTAAAATAAGACAAAATTTTAATTCATGAAATGCAAACACTTAAGGTGACAATACATCTTAGAAAAAAAATTGTTAAAATTTTATATACAAGATGTATGCCTACGATAATTTTGAGTTAAGAATAAAATTTATTAAGCAAGTAAAATTGTGATATAGAGACTGTACAAATTGCTTAAAATTTTAAAATAATTTGAGTATGTAAATTTGAAGTGATTAATTAAAGTGCATCTAAAGTGATATGTTAAAAGTGAAAATTAAGAAGTGATTAGCATAAAGCATTATTTGAAATTAATATACTAAAAGGAGTACTAGAATTAAAATTTGTAGGGTAGGGATTAAGGAAAATAGAAACTTAAAACTAGATTTGAATGTTTAAAGCATAAGAATTAAATGAGTAAGATACTCAGCTGGATTTATGTGGAAAACTGAGTGTATTCTTAGAAATGATAAATAACTAGTGGTATTTAGATTTATAAACGAAAATGGTTCAGCTAGGTAGATGAAAATTTTGAACATGTATAAAGTAGACATTAAAATTTAGTATTGGTTAAGGTATAACATTTGAGTTTATGAATTATTACAGATAAAATATGCTTGGAAGTGACTAAGAATGTATGAATAATGATTTAAAATTTTGGAATAATTATAAAATTAGTATAAGGGCTGAAAGTTGTAAGAATTTGAAGCATCAAGACAAATATATGAAGTTATTATGTTTGTATCTTCTGAAATTGTTAAAGTAGTGACATGGTCAATTAGTAAACATGAGGATTAGGTCTCAAATGACTATTCAAATACTTTTATGATAAATTGTAGTGATAACCGAGCAAGATTTTAGAAATAATAAATTAGTTTACTTAAAAGCATTAGTTGTAGTTCTTTGAATAATGTATCATAGTATGCAAAGAAGTATGAAAGTTTGACTTTTTTTTATATAAGTACTTATCTTAGTTTGGAAATTCGAGGACGAATTTTTTTCCAAAGGGGTGGAGATTGTAATACACTGCATATATGTATAAATAATATAAATAAAATAAAAATAATAATAAAAATAATAATAGTAATAATAAATGAATTATTATTATTATTATAATATGGTAGGTGCAACAAACTAGTGAGAAAAAATATGTGCTTTATTAAAAATGTGATTTATTAAATAAATAAAGTATGTGCTGAATTATTTAAGTTAATAGAAGAAAAAAAAAAGAAAAGAATTCTAGAAAATACGAGAGAGAGAGAGAGAGAGAGAGAGAGAGAGAGAGAGAGAGAGAGAGAGAGAGAGAGAGAGAGAGAGAGAGAGAGAGAGAGAATAGCTTAGAAACTAAAATAGAAGGGGGAGAGAGACCAATCAGAGAAAACTCTCAATCTATCGCCCACCGTCGATAACCGGTCAACACTGCCATGTCCAAATGATGGTCCATCCTCCGGTGAGTCTAGGTGAGGTAATGACGACCTAAACTGACCACGAACGGCGGTGCAAGCACCGTTCGATCAAAATGCCGGTGTCAATTGTCTCAACCATTTTTGGCCAATTTCGACCTCTGTTCATGGTGATTCTGGTGGCGTTGGAGTACTCTCTTCTCTAACTTTATTTTGGTACACATTATATTAATTGTTATTACTATTTGTATTATTAGTATTATAATAATTATTATAATTATTAATATTATTAAGAAAAATTTAAATTAAATTAAACAAAATTAAGTTAAAATTTAAGAAAGTAATTAACTCAGTAATTGATAAATTTAATTATTTTATATCATGAATTAAAATTTAATTTTAGTTACTAAATTGATCTGGGTTAAATGATTAATATATAGTATTCAAAATTTTGAGTTAAAACTAATTAATTATTTAAATTATAATTATTGATTTTACTAATTGCTTTAAATTAATTAATTCCTCATTCATAGTTGAGTTTTAGTTAATATTTACTAAATCATAAAAATTAATATGTTTAAATAAAATGAGTTATGCTTAGATATATATATATATAATGAAATAATAATAATAATAATAATAAATAATATATATATGATTTTTAAAATTTTAAAATTTTATTTTGTTAGGATTTATTAATTAAAAGTAAATATTTGAGTTATAATTATTGGTTACAAAATGATTAAGATTAATTAATTGCTAAATTAATATTTTAAATTATAATTATTTTAAGAAATTATTGAATTAAATATATACATACAGATTTTTGGAATTGATTAATTAATTGATAAATAAACTATATTTAAGAGTAGATAAATAAAAATAAATGAATAAATGAATAATAATCACAATTTTATTGAATAATTAACTTAATTAACTATTATAGATTTTAAGTATTACATTGAAATTATTTAATATTATTTAATGAATTAAGTTGAAAATTATTGTTTATTGGTTAATTAGAACTATTTATTTTACTAATTGATTTAGATTAATTAATCAATAATTTAAAAAATTTATTTATAGTTATTATTTATCAATTTATAGAATTAATTAATTATATTTAAATTTATATATAAATATTTGTATGAAATTAGTTAATTGATTGGAAGAAAATGAATTAGTAGTTGGTCAATTAAGTTATATTTACTACTACCATTAAATTATTAATATGAGAATTATTATTTATTAATTAATTTGATTTAATTAATTATTAAATAATTAAATAGAGTGGTAAATATATTATGTTTTAAATTCATAAAACTAATTACTTAATTAAAATTTGTATGATTATAAAAATCAAGTTGTTATTATTATTATTATTATTATTATTATTATTATTATTATTGTTATTACTACTACTACTACTACTACTACTACTACTACTTCTTCTAAGTTTACTAAAGTTTTATTTCAATAATAATTATTACTATTATTAAGAAGTGACATTATTCATATTAGAAACATAATTATTATAATTAGCATTATAATATTATTATTGTTGTTATTGAATTTATTATAACAATTAACAAAACAAGAAAATTTTACAGTAAATAATTTTTATTTAAAAAGATAATTAAATAAATTAATCTCCAAATTTGTTCAAATTATGTTAAAAAGATTTTTTTTATGGAAAGAGATTAAATAATCATATTATTTTGAAAAATATTACATTGAAAAATAAAATTCGATAGAATTTAGGAATCATTCTTATGTATGTTTCTCATGTTATGCATCCCATAGTAACTTGACAATTCTAAGATATTTCTAAATTAATGAATATTTTTATATCACTTAGAAATGGGTTCAACCATTAAGATAAATCGTAAAGGTGATCTTATTGGCTAGATATTTATGGCTTTCAATTAAGGTGAATGAGTAAATATGTAACATTGTATTTCTAAAGTATTATCTATGTATGATTTTAAAAGAGGAATTTGCTAAATACATAATGAAGTTTCTTTTTTGAATCATATTTATTTTCTTATAAATTGAAAATAAATAATGGTAATTTATTTTTTTTATATGTGATTGACCATTGATTATACTCTGTTAGATAATTGATTTATATACACTCTTATTATAAATCTTGCATAATCACAAATTGATGACAAAAGTTTATATAAATTTAATAATACTATAAATTACCTTTTGCGGTTATTACTCTGCACATGTGTATTGAAGTTATTTTTTCTTGGGCTTGCGATGTAAGTCATCATACGCCCTTGTATTAAAAATGAATATATATAGAATTATATTCGAGTGTATATAAAAAATACACAAATTGAATTATTTCTGATTTTTTTCGAGAATTGATAAAAGTTTAAAAGTTATGTTTAAGATTTCAAAAATTAATTATCCAGCTGATTACTGAATTATACATATATACTATTAAACCATGTTTATTCTCTCTTGTTACATATTTATCTATTCACTAAGTAGTTGGATTCACCCCTTAATATATAAACATTGGAGAATATTTCAATAAAATTCTATTTCACTCTATTCCATCTGCGTATAAAAGAGGTTGGGCCAATATATTAGTTTTATAGTTTGATCTTAGTTTGAGTTGTGTGTTTAATTATATTGGATAATATTAAATGTATTTAATGATAATAGTATTAATATTAAAGATGTTGATATAATTAGACTCATAGTTATGAGTTATGAGTATATTAATATTATATTGACATATAGAAGAGGTTGGGTCATATTAGTTTTATAGTTTGATCTTATTTGAAGTAGCGTGTTTAATTATGCTAGATAATATTAAAAATATATTTAACGATAAAAATATTAATATTAAAGATGATATTATAATTAGACTCATAGTTATGGGTATATGAGAGAAACGGAATATTAAATTTATGAAAAATAATTTTTTATAGCAGAGTAAGTCCATCATAAAAGTGGGGTGTGACAAAATTAATAATGGTAACTCATTCACATTTTATCAATATAAAACACAACTATATGCTTTTTAATAGAAAACAGTTCTATTAGGAGAAAAACAGCAAAAATGATCAAATAATTAAATTTTTTAGGTTTGGATCACAATTGACATTTGATTAAAATTTTTATGATTAAAATAGTTTTGAGTTTCAAATTTAAATAAGGAATCTATTGCTTTGATACTAATTAAGCCTTCCTCAACCTACATTTTCCAGCTTAGTGAATGTACCTACCCATCTATTTTGGTTCCTAACTTTAATAACAAGAAACCAATTAAACAAACAAATAATTAAAAAAAAATAACCTACAATTTGTTAGTATGATTTTAATATATATAAACTGACCAGTTCTATGATGATTATTAGTCCTAGGCACTAACTGCTGTTCACAGTAGAAATAGAGATACTGTTTGTGATTGACGACCTTAACTAATTATGTTTTATGATAATTCATAAATGAACCAAGTATGCCAAGGCTCCTCTATTACAACAGGCCGAGTTAAGCTTATTTAGTGCAGCTTATATCACTAAATTATGCATATATTTTTTGTGGTCGCAGAACTTTAATTTATTATAACTATGTTCCTAAGCTTTAATTTTGTTTCAATTATACTACTCTTGCCTGATTCCTGGGAAATCCTGAAAGAAAATCTCACTTAAAATCAAATACAACACAAGCTAGTATATTAAAATACCAAAAATATGGTGCTGACCATAAATTTATGAACTTGTCTAGAAAAATTTTCAAGAATATTTTATTAAAAAATTATTTTAAAAAATATATTTTTGAATCATTGTATATTAATTAAATCAATTCTTTAACCATTTAATCTTACTAAATTAATCTAAAAAATAAAAATATTTTTAAAAAATTATAACTTAAAATATTATATAAAACTAAAATATTATAATAACATCAATAATTAATATCAATTTCATTTCATACAAGTAACTAAAATCCAAAAAGTATTTCATTTTATAGACATGAGAAAAAAATTTTCATATCATTTAATAAATGTAATAATCCGAAAAAAAAAAGTTTAAACATCATTGAGATTCAAACTTGGGCCAACGAGGAAGAATATAGAGTGTTTATCGTTAGACTATGAGTTTGTGCCTATTCATATGTCGTTTAAAAATATATTTAAACTATGTTAAAAGTTTATAAAAACTCAAATAATCAATCTGAGCATTATGAAATTATAAAAATATAATATAATATTGAAAATATAGTTACTAAAAAGAAGCTGCCAGATTAATTAACGAGGAGAGAGAGTGTGTTAATTGAAGTGAGAGAAAATAACAGAGGAGAGAGATATAGAGAGACAGCCGATTTTTCTTTCCTCCTATCTGTCACCTTTCGACCACCTTCAATCGATATGCACCGGGCCATCAGAATCGCCATCGTCAGAAGATTCCAACACCATCTAACTCGCTGTAAATGACCAACGAATCAATCATCACGTGTCGTCTAAAGCTATTCGGAGGTGTATCGCTACAGTGAGTTTCTGACAAGTTTTTTATCCATTTTTTTTTACTTCATTACCCTACAAAATTGGTATTTTTTTTAGACCATCTCTTTATAAGCTTCATTTTAATATATGATTTGTAAATTTTAGACCACATTTACTTTTGGTTGAATATGAGTGTGTATGTATATATATATATATAATTAGTTAACTAATTAGAGTAAATAAATTAGTAAATTGATAAATTGATTAGTTAGTAAATTGACTAATTTAGTTATAATTATTATTAACATTTAAATTGTCACTAATATATAAAATTTGTAGCTGTTAATTAATTGAGTTAATTATTAATTATTAAATAATTTAATTGATAAATTGATTATTAAATGATTCAATATTAAATAGTTAATTTATTATGTTTAAAATTTATAAAAAAATTAATTACTTAATTTAAATTAGTATTATTATAAGTAGAATAATCAAGTTATTATTATTTTTATCATTTAATGTTAAACTTAGTGTAAACTACTACATTTAAACTTAAGGTAATTAAGTAAATATTTTATATTAAGAATTAATCAAATAATAATATCTAAGTAAATAATAATATTGTTATTACAATTAATATTTTAAATTATAATAAAATAAAAACTTAATGTGAAATAAAGTCAAACATATCGATAGAGTTCTCTCCTAGGGTTTCTTCCTTTCTCAGCGGTGCCATCCTTACTTTCGTTCTGGTCTAGGGCTATTGTCGGCCTAATCGTCGGCGATAGCCCTAGACCCTTTGACTCTCTTAGTTCTTATTTAGTTTTAGCTTCTCTTGTCTCTTCTCTTCCAAGTTTCCAACAGCTTTTCTCCGGCGGAACAACGATTTTGACTCTTGTTCCTTTCGATGGAGCCGTCGATTTGCCTCTGGACTTCCTTTGGTGTGTATTTTGGTCTCAGCTAAACGTCCCTCCTCCTCTGGTGCTCTATCGGCTATCATAAGTTTCTCTATGCCTCTTCAGTTTGTGCGGTCGATTCCTTTGCATGCCGGCCGATCTTGGGAGATCTGTTTTGTCTCCCATCAGTTTACTCTCTGTTTCTTATATGAGATACTTCAATTCGAGTTCCAGTTCTCATCTGGGAGGTCTTCTCCTTCCTTCAAAGAATTTTTATCCGTTTGTTATTGGCGGACAATATTTTCTCTAGCCCTGCTATCGTTTCCAGCTCTCAGCCTTCATATTGTTTCTCTAGCCATTCTTGGAGGGTTTCTTTAAGGTCCTTTACCTGCGCTCTACCTCAAAGAGACTAAAGAAGATTTTTAGTTGTTGTTGTTGGTTGGTTGATTTGGTCTAGTTGTATTGGATCTTGTGTGTGGGGTCTGGTTTTCCCCTCTATTCTATGGCTTCTATCGTTTTTCCTTCGTCTGCTGTGGTTTTGGACCTGTTGTATTCCAGTTCTTATAGAAGATTTAAGGACTGTATCTTCATGTTGTTGTTGTATGGACAGCTCTCGGCCTTCATATTCTATGGCGGCTCGGAAGAAGATTTGAGTTCCAGTTCTCATCTGTTGTTGCCATGTTTTTATGTTTTCTGTTTATGTGTTCGGTTGCTCTGTTTCTATGATTACATTTTCTATGTTTATAGTTGTTGTGTTAAGTTCTCTCCTTGGGCTCTTGTATCTTTATTTTTGATTTATGATATTAGCTTATTTCTGGGCAATCAACAAGAGTATAGAAGGTGGCAATCGTTCTTGTAGGGACCTCGATTTGATGCTGCTCCTAGACGTGATAGGCTACATTTGTTGTGGTTCGATGGAGCACTGTGTTTTCTAGTTCTACTGTCGAATCTTCAAGTATTGATGGGCCTTGCTTCTATTTTGTGTTTCTTTTGTAAGCACTGTGTCTTCAGGGTTTTTTCACATTTTTGTGGATTCTGTAGATTTGGGGCACTATTTGGGTTTTGATTCTATTTTGGGTTGTTCTCATCCCACAATTATGTTTTTCCCTAATTTTAATTAATTAATAACATGATCATCCTATAAAAAAAGGAAGAATGATATTATCCAAAAAAAAATTAATATAAAAATATAAATCTTCCTTAAGATATACATTAATATATAAAAATATTAAAGAACTTTAAATAACAAATAATAAATTAAAAATAAATCTAAATATGTAATTTCTATTTGGATACAAATGTAGGTCGAGGATTGTCATATAACTAACCGGTAATTATCAAAGATTTAGAATAATAAAATTTACAAGTTGGTGAGTTATAGTGTCCATCTTTTCCTTTAAGACTATGAATTCTTAACCAAATGTGAACCATTTGATAATTTTGTTATTTGTGTTCTTATATTTAATTATTGTGAATTTTTTTTTTATTTTAACTCCAAAAAAGCGCCTAAACATTAAATTGGAGTTTAATAGTTAATAGTCTTATGTTATTTGATAATATATTTTTTAAGAATATCAATTAAATTAAAAATATGTAAATTGGACCATAATTTTTTTAAAAAAATTTCAATACATGGTTAAAGTTTTAAATACTAATATGATTAACAATTATATTAATTTATTATATTGATTAAACTACAGATAATTTAAAATGAAAAATAATTTTTTGACATTTCAATATATAGTTAAAATTTTTAAATATTAATATGATTAAAAATTATATTTACTTATTATTATTCCCTTCATGAGGCACATTTTTTTATTTCAAAATACCTATTTTAATAACACTAGTGTAATTATTATTTATCATATTTGAAAAGTTAATATGATATAATATGATTAAATAAAATACTTTTAATTTAGTTTGATGATATTATATAAAATATTAATAGATTATGACATTGAAAAATTATTTAGCTTGTCATAAACATATGAGATGTACAAATGTGATTTTTTTTGTTGTAATTGTTCCTATTTCATTGATGTCACTTTTAAAAAATTAAGGTATAACTTATCTTAAAAATAAATATAAATTAAAAATATAAATTATTATTACTCATCATTTTTTAAAGTTTGATTTCAAATTTCATAATAGTTAATACTGATAATTTTTTTGTCACAAAATAATCAATAAATTAAATTAAGGAATAGATAATTATTACCTATTATAAAATTAGTGATACTAATTTTGAAAATATTAAGCATGTCAATATATTATTTAGCAATAAGTATATCTTTTCTGAATAGATCATGATTCAATTCAGCATTTTCCATATTGTAATGCTAAAAATAAATTGAAAATATTATAATTGGTAAAACAAATTATAATATAATACAAATATTATGGTTTTTTTTTGGCATCTAAGATAGTTTTTTTTTTGTATAATCTTGTTTCTTTATAATACAAATTTCATTTATATAATAATGTGTAGGATTATAAGGATATGAAATGATATAGTATCTAATTGATGAATTAAATGAAAATAAAAAATAATTAGTCATTTTTTATATTTTGGATTCTTATTTATATAAAACCCACAAAAATATGTTTTTTTTAATAAATACAAATAGTATTTAATATGAATAAATAATTATTTTTTGCTTTTATAAATTTTTTATGTTTTAAATTCAATAAAGGCAAAAAAAATATAGAGAAAATTACATCATATACTATTTTTTTAGTTTTATTTTCAATTTTACGCTCTTATTTCTTTTTTTTTTTTCATTTTTAACTTCTTCTTTTTTTAGTTTTAGGCTAATATTTTTTAATCTTTTCTTTTAAAAAATGTGATGATTCTTCTCTTTTGTTTTTGTTTTTTTGTTTTTTGTTTCATCGGCTTTTTTCTTTGCCATCGCTTTTGTGCTCTTTTTTTTCCTACTGCCGTATTCTTCTCCTCAATTCAGAATCTTATTTCAACTTCCTTTATTTCATGTCTGATTTTGCCATTGTTGAAAGGTTGAAATAACTTGTTCTGGAAAATGGTGAACCTAGGATATATAACTCGTAGATTCATTGTATACATGTAGAATTTTTTTATCTTCAGTTTACTTTTGAAAGTTGGTTTTGGTTTTTTAATTGTAAATCATTTAACTTTTTATTTATTTATTTTAATTTGTGTTTTAGATTTAAAATTTAATGATTTTTTTTTGTTCTTCAGTGTAAATATACATCACATATTCGATAAAATACTTTAAAATGAGAGTTTTAACTCTAATCACTTATTCTCACTATCTATTTATTGTTGTCTACACTCTTCTCATAGTCCATGGCATTTACCTCTATATCACCAAGAAGTGGCACTATTTAATAATGGTTTCTGATATCTTCTTTACAGAACAACCCTCGAAAGGCATACTATTGAGCAAGTGTTCATTCAAATTTTTTGTTTGTTAGATCTGTTTTTTTTTTTTTGTTAGATCTGTTTTTAGAAAAATAAAAGAAAAAGGGTTTGAAATACTTATTATGGTGGACAAGAAATATTTTATTATGTTCTAATGATAGAATGAAGTTGTCTAGAAAAAATTTGCTAAATTGGTGTTAAATGACAAATTATTCATTTGTTTCTCTATTTTACAAACCATTTTATTTGTTGTTGTATTAAACTAATTGCTACTTTGTCTATGCCACGACCCAAATTCAAGGATACGTGATCGACACTAGGAAACGAAAAAGCATGTGACTTTCGAAATCCGTAGTCAGCCTAACAATTGAAAAACTCAAGAAAATTATACTATGACAATCATCATTGTTACATAATCAGGGCCCACAAACTACTAATTTTACATAATCAGTACAACATCACATCATCATCATAAGATATTGGTTAATAAACATATTTGACGAAGCAGCGAAACTAAATAGAAAGATAGAGAGAGAGAGAGAAGTACTATACGAAATTCTAGAATACAACAAAATGAAGTAGTTAAACAATAAAATAAATAATTGAGTAATTCCTACCGAGAGATAAAATACAAGATGACTCGAATAAGCAGTACTCTTATGCTCAATCTGCAACTTAGATAAAATGACGATCATGAATGAGCTTTCAACTCAATAAGCTATATAGTAATTGATATAACTTATCGATCCCATGCAAACAATGCTCATGTAAATTTCAATCAGATAATTAATTCATACAATCATACAAGAATATGAGTAAGTCAATGGGGTCACACGAAATCCAAATTAGAGAGTCAATCCCTTATCTGGCTCTCTTTGTCCACACATTTATCTTAAAATTCAAAATATAGGATTCGTCGTTACAGCCTCAGCCAAGTAGTACTACCCGACTGACAATCAGTGCTGAGCATGAGAATGTCCCCTTCAGTTACGTCAGTCCTAATCTCATTATCATATAATATTATCATATCATAACCTGTATTCTCGATCATTTGTTGTCTCATATCATCCCAACCCTATCTGATAAACACATTATATACATCAAAAGCCACTAACTCATGTGATGACATATATTATGCTTCTATAATCAAATGCTAGTATTGATAATTATATTTGTATTGCACAAGCAATCAAATGCATTTATGCAAATGTGGCTATTAGCGTAAATTATGGAAGTGTGATATTATATTAATCTATATAACTCACAGATACAAGAAAACCTAATAATTCTACTTCGAACATCTGATTGAAAATGGAAGATACCTGAAAATTATTTGTAGACAATAACAAAACTATTAGAATATGGACGAATTGATGACTTTAAAGATTCTACTGAAATTACGGTAGAGTCTTCTCTATAATTAGGATATTTCCCTTAAAACAAAATGACAAAACACTTCTAAATAGTTTACAACAATCATCATTAACTAAATTCTCACATTTGAGCCACCATCACAATTCTCAACAACTTAATATACTTCTCACTAATATAATGATAATAATAATTTATTAAATCAACATTAATAATATATAATTTATTTACTTTAACAATGCTTTATTTTAATTTATAATAATTACTTATTATACTATTTACTTAGAGATTTAACATTATTTTTATTATAAAATAATTATTTATTTACCTCTATAATTCAATTATAATAGCCTATATTAAATTTAAAATTAAATAACAATAACAATAATAATAATTTAATTATTATAATCATAAAAATATTAGTTTATAAACTTTAACACAATACATTAACTATTTTACTTAATCATTTAAAATTCAATAATCAATTTAAGTGTTTATATTTAACAATCAACCTAATTTATTCATAATTAACAATCTCAATTTATTAATCAATTGCATATATATATATGCATATATACACGCATATATATATATATATTTAAACACAATTAAATAAATTTATATATTGATAAATAAAAATTTAATTTCAATAATAAATTATATATTATATATTATAATCTAATTCAAAAATTATACATATTATAATCTAAATATATATATATATATATATGTATTTATATTAATTTTACACATTACATTTTAATTAATTAGTTAGTTTTAATTAATATTTCATAAATAACAAAATTTCAATTTTTTTTAACTATCATTCTTTTTATTTATTTATTTATTTATTGCCAAAATAGTATCACCGATGTTGGAACGGTCATCGAATTTTGGTCAAATTAAAACATATTCTAAAATTTATAAATAATATATCAAATTGAAACTTGTGAAGAGAGAGTTCTAAAAGTACTAGTCTCACCGTGAAAGGAGGTCAAAAATTAATCAGAAAGCTTACTGTGGTGGTACACCTATGATTGAATTCAGACGGCCAGTGAGTTCCAGTCCGACGTTGGATGGTGACGATTCTGGTGGCGTTGGATTCATCAGAGGATGGGCTTTCTAATGGTGCTAGAGGTGTCGAAAGAAGATGGTTGGACAACGATAGATCGAGAAAAGACTTTGGATGTCACTATTCTCCTTCACTCTCCTCTTTCTATGTTTTTTTCCTTTTCTTTTTGTTTCATTTTTTGCAGACTCTCTCTCTCTCTTATTCTTTTTTTGCATATATATATATTTATATATTTTTTTTCTTTTTTTATATAATTTTATAATTTAAATAATAATAAATTATTATATAATAAAATAGTTATATATATTTTTGAAATAAGATTTTTAATATAATTTAAAAATTAGGTTATTACAATATTTTTCCTTTTATAAAAATTCATCCTCAAATTTAAAAATTTAGATAAGTGCTCAAATAGAAAAGCTACTTATACTTCTCTGCGCAGTCTGATATAGTATCTTAAAGAATATAACTAATACTCTTAGGTCAACTATTTTGCCACTTGAAATCTTACTTAGCTATTATCATAATTTATCTTAAAATGCTTCAATAGCCATTTTAGACATCATCCCTCAAATTTAATGGTTAATCATCATAATTGTTCATAAATTATATATCATCCTATATACACTCCAAATCACTCCCAAGCACATTTTTTCTATATTAATTTCTGAACTCTAATTTTTTTTATACCTTAACCAATATCGAATCTTAACGTCTTTTTCTTATGTCTAAAATATTCATCCATCTACCTTAATCATTTATACTTATAAATTCATTTCAAATCAAGCTTTATGCTAATCATCTCTAAATTTTCACATTTAAAAATATACCAATTCAGTTACACTTAATTTAATCACTTTAAACTCTCATCCCAAATTGTTCTAGAAGTTCCAAC
This sequence comes from Garcia nutans, assembly GCA_947685225.1. NCBI lineage: Eukaryota > Viridiplantae > Streptophyta > Magnoliopsida > Malpighiales > Euphorbiaceae > Garcia > Garcia nutans. Next base: position 29,787,689 of record CANTUV010000044.1, read on the forward strand.
AATTTTTACAGCCTCTAACTAACAATTTTATTTGCTTACCAAATTATATTCTTTACCCAAAATTATATCAACATATATATAAACTTGTAAACCAAAAATTTAACAAACTATTAAGATTTATTGTCAGTGCAAGTGTTTACGTTTCATAAACTCCATAATTTTTTGTTTCATTTTAATTCTACTGAACAACCTTCTTTTTTTTTTATCTTTCCACCTTAGCAATCAAATCCATTCAAAATATTTATATCAACTAATATGTTTATATTCCTATATCACAATTATTATTACTTATGAATCTAAACATGCCTAGTTGTCTGCTAGCATTATAAGTGTGGTAAACTCCCTATAAGATTTTTAATTATGGATTTCAATCTCATGACATAACTTAAATAACTTAAATCTTTTATTATCCTCAACCCTCTAGGCTCCATAAGTAAAATCAAATACATTACAATTGAATGCATCATTCTTAATATAGTTATCCCATATGTTATATTTCACATTCAATTTCCATTCACTTAGATTCTATTTTCTTACCCGATTATTGTTCAAGTAAGAATCTAAATTTATCATGAATCAATTATTTTATTTCCTAAGCTACTAAGTTTGCTTAAGGAACTACTCAGAGTTTACCGTTTTACGCATTCGAGAGAAAACACATAATGTTACGATACATAATTTTTAACACAAACCATACTTTAAGGGCACATAAGTAGCAAAAATTATGCCTTGTATTTATCAAACACATAATATTCACACATATATATATGTCAACTGTTTAATCACAACCCAAAGATAACGTTGAATTTGAAGCAATCGAGTCTCAATAAAAATAAAAAGGGAATCTATACTCTGCATGATATATAAACATAGACCAACTAGAGCTTTTTCACCCATAGACATGCTACATGCCATAAAATTTTTACTCTAATACCAATTTTATCATGATCCAAATATAAGGGCACGTGACTGACACTAGAAAATGGAAAAGAACGTGGCTTTTGGAATTCGTAGTCAGCATGACAACTGAAAACTCAAGAAAATTGTATTATGATAGTCATCATTGTTGCATAATCAGGGCCCACAGACCACTAACTTTTCACAACAGTACCACATCACATCACATCATCATCATCATCATCATCAGATATTGGTTAATAAACATATTTGACGAAGCAGTGAAACTAAATATAATGATAGATAAAGAGAGAAGTACTATGCGAAGTTCTATAATATAACAAGATAAAGTAGTTAAATAATAAAATAAATAACTGAGTAATTCCTATTGAGGGATAAAAAGGCAAGATGACTTGAATAAGCAGTACTCTTATGCTCAACCTGCAACCTAGAAAAAATAGTGAACATGAATGAGCATTTAATTCAATGAGTTATATAGTAGTTAATATAATTTATTAATCCCATGCAAATAATGCTCATGTAAATGTTAACCAGACAATTAATTCACACAATCATACAATGATGTGAGTAAGTCAATGGAGCCATACTAAATCCAAACTGAATAGTTAATCCCATATCTGGCTCTCTTTGTCCACATGTTTATCTTAAAATCCAAAACAAAGAGTTCATCATTACAGTCTCAGCCAAGCAGCGCTACCCGACTAACAATCAACGCTGAGCATGAGAATGTTCCGCCGTCACGTCAATTCTAATTTCATCATCATATAATATCATCATATCATAACCCGTATTTTCGATCATGTATTGTCCTATATCATCTCAACCCTATTTGATAAACACATTGTATACATCAAAAACTACTAACTCATGCGCCGACATATATTATGCTTTTATAATCAAATGCTAATAATGATACTTATATTTATATTGCACAAGCAATCAAATTTATTTATGCAAATGTAGCTATTAGCGTAAATTAGGAAAGCAAAGTATTATATTAATTTATATAGGAAAACCCAATAATTCTCCTTAGATTATCTGATTGAAAATAGAAGATACTTGAAAATTATTTTCAGATAATAACAAAAACTATTAGAATATGGACGAATGGATGACTCTAAAGATTCTGCCGAAGTTACGGTAGAGTCTCCCCTATAATTAGGATATTCCCCCTGAAATAAAATGACAAAACACTTTTAAATAGTCCACAACAATCATCATTAACTAAATTCCCCTATATGGGCCACCATTACAATATTTAACAACTTAATATACTTCTCATTAATACAATAATAATAATAATAATTTATTAAATCAACATTAATAATATATGATTTATTTACTTTAACAATGTTTTATTTTAAATTCTAATAATCACTAATAATACTATTTACTTAGAGATGTAACATTATTTTTATTATAAACTAATTATTTATTTACTGCTAATTTAATTATTATAGCCTATATTAAGTTTAAAATTAAATAACAATAACAATAATAATAATTTAATTATTATAATCATAAAAGTATTAGTTTATAAACTTTAACACAATACATTAACTATTTTACTTAATTATTTAAAATCCAATAATCAATTTTTTTACGAGTTTATATTTAACAATTAAATCAATTTATTCATAATTAATAATCTCAATTTGTTAATCATTTGCATATATATGTATATATACACATATATACGTACGCATATATATATATATATATATATTTAAACACAATTAAATAAATTTATATAAATTGATAAATAAAAGTTTAATTTCAATAGTAAATTATAAATTATATATTATAATTTAATTCATAAATTATAAATATTATAATCTAAATATATACATGTATATATATTAATTGTACACATTACATTTTAATTAATTAATTAGTTTTAATTAATATTTCCTAAATAACAAATTTTCAATTTTTAACTATCATTCTTTTTATTTATTTATTTATTATTTATTTTTTTATTGCCGAAATAATGTCACAGTTGCCGAATTTCGGCCAAATTAAAATGTACTCCAAAATTTACAAATAATATATCCAATTGAAGCTTGTGAAGAGAATGTTCTAAAAATACTAGTCTCACCGTGAAAAGAGATCGAAAATTCGTAAAAAAAAACTTACTATGGCGATACACCTCCGGTTGAATTCAGAGGGTGAGTGAGCTCTGGTCCGACATCGGACGGTGACGATTCTAGTAGCGTTGGATTCGTCAGAGGATGTGCTTTCCAATAATATCGGAGGTGTTGAAAAAAGATGGCCGGACAACTATAGATAAGAAAAAGACTTTGGATGTCACTATTCTCCTTCTCCTTCCTCTTTCTATGTTTCTTCTTTTTCTTTTTTTTTTCTTTTTCAGAGACTCTCTCTCTCTCTCTCACTTTCTCTTTTATTCTTTTTTTACATATATATTTTTATATATTTTTCTTTTTTATGTAATTTTATAATTTATATAATAATAAATTATTAAATAATAAAATAGTTATATATATTTTTGAAATGAGATTTTTAAAATAATTTAAAAATTGGATTATTATAGTCTAGTTTCGATCATTGTAAATTTTTAATTTTTTCCTCGGAAGTGTGCAAAACCTTACCATAAGGATTGAAGAATTTTTTATTTTTCAATTATAATGCACTCACATATTTGATTTGAGAAAATATTTCAAAGGAAAAGTTTTTTAATTTTTTAGCTTTCCATCAAATTTAACATATTATATCAATTTATATGTAATATATATGTCATAAAAATAAATATATAATATCAGAAAACTTAAACAAAAAAGCATATAAAAATACACCAAAATAATTAAATAAAATATTTTTTACATATATACATTTTATATGAATACTTTAAAAGTGTATTATTCATGGTTAAATGTTTGATTATATGATATATATTACATATAATTAGAAATATATATTGAATTACAAAATAATAATAATATATAATTATTATATATGTTTAATTATATATATAGTTATATGTCACACATAACTATATATAACTATTATATATTTAGTTATATATGAATTTATATTACATACAACTAAATATATGTGTTGAAATTAAAAAGAATACATAATATATAACTATTATATATTTGATTATATATAGATATATATTACACACAACTAGATATATGTGTTGAATAATAAAAGAGTAATAATATATAATTATTATATATTTAATTATATGTTGGTATATGTTATATATAACTAAATATATATGTTGAATTACAAGAGAATAAATCGTGAATAATTATTATATATTTAGTTATATTATATACATAATTAAATATATGTGTTGAATTTAAAATAATAATAATATATGTAGATATATATTACATATAATTAGATATATTGAATTTAAAAAGAATAATAGGAGATAACTATTTTATATGCTTAATTATATATGAGTATATATTATATATAACTAGGTATATGTATTAAATTTAAAAAGAATAACAATATATATGAGTATATGTTACATGTAAGTGACTAAAGAAATACATTTTTGAAAAAACTATCTTATAAAGAATTTTTGAAACTTTTTTCTTTTTACAGTATTTTTGAAACTAATTTTTAAGTTATTTTTATAATTTTTTGAAAAATATATTACTCTTTTTTTATTTTATCAAATAGCAATAAATAACATTTTTTCCTTTTGTATTATATATACATATAAAATAGATTTTTAAAAAATTTATCGATGATATTTAAATTGGCATATACTATGTAAATATTAGATTAGATATTTAATATTAGAATAGGATAATTTTTAAAAGTAAATATATTAAAAAATATATTGAATATTTAGATTAGCATATATAACATGCCACGAAAATAAAAAGGAAAAAAAAAAAGAAAGAAAAATAAACCATACCATGCCTAGTAACAAACAAAAGCCAAAACCAGTACAAACCAACCCTCCAGCAGCAACTACAACAACAACATCAGTACTTTCTCTGCCGCAACAATACTTTCTTTCTTGAACCTTCCTTTTCTCGGAACCCAAACAAAAATTCGCCCAGTCCATTCTCTACCATCTCACTTTTGAACTTCTCTCTCAATTTTAAATAAAGAAAAGAAACTAATATTTAATCAGAGAAATTGAGAAAAAAAATGTTTAAGAAGTCAGTAGAGGTAAAATCGCATCAAAGGCTATCTGGAGCTGACAAAAAGAAACTTAAAAGAACTATCAGAGATAAGTTTCCTCGCGCTTCTGATGCCGACATCGACAATTTACTCCCTCCCAAAGTAATTTTTTGCCTTTTTTTTTATAATTTTTCTTTTTCTAATGTGTATCTGCGATTATGAATTTATTTATTCACATGTTGTTATTGTGTATTCCATCAGATTATTATTATTATTATTATTATTATTATTATTATTATTATTATTATTATTATTATATTTGCTAGTCTTTGTGAATGTTTACCATTTCATATTTAATTTGGATATTTGGGTTTTCCTGACAGGTTATAAAGTTTATGAATTTCCATTCTTAATTGTTAGCATTGTTTTAAATGTATTTATCTTTAAATTTAGTCTATGAAGGTTTTTGTTCTTGTATAGGAAGTTGGTTGAATATAGAAGATTTCTATTGTGAAATTGCAATACTTATTTACTTTGGTCTTTTGGGTATAGAAGCAGATAGACTTTATTTGAACTGCTGCTTTTGAACTGATGCTGTCTTTTTTCTAAAAAAATATGATTGTGTTTTAGGCGGAGATAACTGTTTCAAAGTATCACAATCGTGTCCATGTATTCGGTGTTGAAGGCGGCTTTCCTGTGTTTTTTGATGTAGATGGGCGCGGCACAGAAATTTTTCCCACAGGTTTGGCAAGGAATGCATTATATTTTTTCACCCCTTCTTTTACTTTGTAAATTAATTTATATGAAAAACAGTTTTGTTTGAGGAAATGCTCACGTGGGCATTCCCTTACTATTACTGCTTATATATGTATGTGATTGCACAATTTCACCTTTGTGTTCGTATATTGTGTACTGTAGTCGGTATTGCGTGGAGTGGGCTAAAGAGTTCCATTTCTTCCATTGGTTTTTGGTTACATTTTGAAGGAAATCTAGTAATATGATTAGTTCACCTGATGTCATCCTTGGTCTACCACTTGTCTTATTCATTTTGTAATTTGGACATTCTTTATCTCATACATTAGTATATGTGCCATTCTATGTGAGACATTGCTGAAGCATTTCAATTGCTCTGTCTTCAACTTATCATCAAAAGGTGCCTGTGCGCTGCGTAGCTTCCATCATAGTACTCATTTAGGTGGACATGTTTCTTTGCTTAACAATATTAATTTCCTTACATTACAACTGGTTGAATTACATTCTTGTAGAACTTCCTTTTAAACTAGAATGGACTTTATGACTGTACAAGATATTTTTGCTCTTCTTCCAGCCATTGCATCACAATTTTGCAAAAGACATTCTTTTTGCTTCCTCATTTCTTGAATTCGATAAAATCAAGGGCCCTAGAGCTACTTTCTTAGGGGACTTTCAAACCATTTAGGCCCAGTATGGAATTGAATTTGGAGCTACTTTTTAAACTGCATTTTGAGATTTTCATGAATGTTCTAAATTTTTTTTAAATTGCTTTGTGAGCTTACACTTAATATTGCTTTGCTAATTGTTGTTATTGCCTTTTCATTGAGTAAGATTTCTCTTCAAATCTAACAGAATAAAATCAAGTGCATGCACATGTGGTTTTCCAATGTTGTCCACACTATCTATATGATCTTTCTTGTCTAGGAATTAGTTTTCATATGTGCTCCAAAATTTGGAAAATAGTTTTCAGGTGATTTCAGTTGTGAAGTAGCTTGGTTTCAGACAAAATGTTACTAATTTTCTTCTGCAGGGAAGATTTTTTCCATGTAATAAGTAGAGCCTAAGGAAACAGAGTCTGTAGTTGTTGTAGTTTTTTTTTTTTTTAAATTTTTTTATGAATTGCCTTTTGGATTTTTTTTTTGCTTGGTAAACCAAACCTGATCTTAGTCTATTGAATTAAATTTTTATTGTTATTCTTTTGGTTCATCTATGGACAAATGGAACAAAAATTTTTGTAGGTTGTCGTATTAGTTTAGGGTAAAATGTTTACTTAGGGACTTTTGGACAGTGATAAGATTGATGTGAATTCCATCAACAATTGATGAAGCTGTTAGTGATGGTGATGCGTGATGGGCAGATTTATTCAGGAGGTCTTGATGGAAAAACAGAAGTGATGATATCATTGAATCTCGCTGAATCTAAGTTGACAACTGTTGTTTATGATGAAGTGAAGAAGAGTATAAGAACCTTCAATATCGTGTCTATACAACTATGTTCTTTCACGTTTGAAGTAAGAATGTTGGAGCTTAAAAAATTGAACCTTCAATTTACACTCTCTTAGGAGGTATATTATTCAATATTTTGAAATGGAAAATATGCTAACCTCAATAGAATAATGGCATTATTAGTCCCTGAACTTGTAGCTGAAGTTCTTTTGAGTACTTGAACTAAAAAAATGTGATGTTGAATGTTATTTTTTTTAATGCAATTGTCCTTTTGCTGGTAGATTTACAAAATTGCTTGTATCTCCTACCTTCAAAATGTTGGAAAAAAGGTCTACCTTTTTTTTGAACTTAATTAATTAATTAATTCAATTTTGAAAAAGTTCATTATTCATTTTTATAATAAATGAAACTGATAAAAACACATTTAGAAGGAATTTCAAACAACAATGTTTGTTCTTAACTTTCTTATTCCCAAAAATTGTATTGTTATCAATTTGAATCTAATGTTGAATAAAAATGTAAAATTCAAGGAGGTGACTGCACATTTAATACGTTTAGGGGCTCATATAAAATTCTTTACAAGCTTAGACACTCCAAGTTCCTCTTTTCCAAATTCAAATTTCTTGTGTTCTTGATAGATTTTAATTTTTTTTCATGATTCCATCTCAACCATGCAGTGTTTGCTCTCTGGAAGGTCCCTGAATTGTTGCCTTCTTTTATTCTCAAGGGGGGTGAGGTCTCTCGTTATGTTATTGGAGGGGCAGATTTAATGTTCCCTGGTATTAGTGTACCTGCTGAAGGCCTAACCTCTTTTTCAGATGGGGAAGCATGGGCAGTAAAAGTTCCTGGCAATCCGGCTCCTGTTGCTGTAAGCATTCTTTTAATTCCTCTCTCTCTCTCTGTCTCTCTCTGGCTGATTTGGCTAGTTGCTTATGCCTTTAATGTGTGTACTATTTGATTCTGACCTAATGATTGATCTATATATGAAATCATGTGGTTAATGTTTGCTTCGTGAAGGTTGGATCTACCACCATGAGCAGCACTGAAGCAATAAAAGCTGGTTTGCGTGGAAAGGCCTTGAGGATAACACACTATTACCGGGACTCACTTTGGTGGGTGTAGCTGGAAACTTTGTGAGATTGATTTCTAATGAGTTCCATCTTTTGACATGCTCTTAGAATCATTTGTAGGGAATCGGTTGAGGGCCGTTATGTGCCGAATGCAGGTTTTTTGGAGGATGTCGTCTTTGAGGATCCTGACTTCTCATCATCAGTTCAAGTTTCTCATGCATGTGAAGCTGGTAGTAATGCTTCATGTGATCAGCAGGATGAGGTTCAGAACAAAGAAATTGGGGAATCTGCTGATGTAGATAATGTCATGTTGGAGCCTCATCAATCTTCGGCTATGGAACTTGATTCTAAAGATGATATTGTAGAACAAGTCACTGCAGATATGGGTGAATTAAAAGTAACAAATAATGTTGCTACTGATGAATCTACTTCTGAGAAGCATCATATATTGTCAACTGTTGATGTCGATACTTATTTGGACAAATGCCTGTTACAAGCCTTGCATACTACTGTGAAGGACAATGATCTTCCAATGCCTGGCAGCACTCTGTGGTAAGATGTTTGCAAGTTTGCACATGTCAATCCCTTTACCATCACAGATGAGTGGCCATTCACATTTCTACATATGAACTCACCTTTAAAATAAATCTTGTCTTAACGTCATTGGATTAACATGCATGTCATTTTGTGCACGTTTGCAAGAGTTTTTCTTTTGTTGCTATTTGCATGTGAACTTCTCAGTCTGGTGAAGACTGACCTAATAATCTTAAGATTGGAGTACTGTGTTTCTTTCTCTATCAATTTGAAAGTTCTCTTATGTCATGTTGGAAGTTATTAGGTATGGATCATGATGGTATATTTTTTTGTTTTTGGTTGGTCATCTGAATTTTTGATGATCTCGAGGAATCTAATTATTGCATTTCCTCCTTGGAAAACTTAGAGAATTTATTGATATAGTATGCCAATTTGCTGGCTCATTGTGGTTGTTGGGCCCCTATAGTTGGTTAGCTTGCGTAATGAGTTGGATGTAAATAAGAGCACATGTGATCGTGATTCTGTGTAAAGCTTAAGAGCCACATTATGAAACTGTGGAAGAGAGTTCTAGAACACCGTTTGTGTTTAGATACTTGTATCTCCCCAAATCAGTTTGACTTTATGCCTGGTCGATAAACTATGGAAGTTATTTTTCTTATAAGAGATTTGATGGAAAAGTATAGAGAGATGAAGGACTTACATATGGTTTTTATTGACTTGGAAAAGGCTTATGATAGAGTCCCTAGAGAAGTTTTATAGTAGGTTCTAGAGTGTAGGGAATATCTATACGATATATCTAAGTCTTGAAAGATATGTATGAGGGAGCCATCACCAATGTCAGCACTGTGGGAGGAGATGCTCAGGATTTTCCCGTTTCTATTGGCTTATACCAAGGTTCGGCTTTGAGCCCTTATTTTTTTGCCTTAGTTATAGATGAGCTAACAAGACATATATAGGATGACATTCCTTGGTGTATGATATTTGCATATGATATTATATTAATAGACGAGACTCAAGCAAGGGTAAGTCAAAAGTTGGAGTTATGGAGAAGCACTTTAGAATCTAAGGGTTTTAAGTTAAGTAGGATTAAGACTGAGTATATGCATTGTAGATTTAATAGCGAGAATAGAGAAAGAGACGAAATTATTTTAGATGGAATAACAGTATCTCATAGTACTCATTTTAAGTATCTTGGCTCTATTCTTCAAGAATATGAGAGTTGTGAAGAAGATGTAAGTCATAGGATTAAAGCTGGTTGGATGAAGTGGAGGGGTGCTACAAGAGTTCTATGTGATCGAAAAATGCCAATTAAATTAAAAGAAAAGTTCTATCGCACTGCAATAAGGCCTGCGATGATGCATGGTAGTGAGTGTTGGGCAGTAAAAGGACAACACATGAGTAAAATGCATGTTGCGAAAATAAGAATCATAAGATGGATGTGTGGTCATACTAGGATGGATAAAATCCGCAATGAGTGTATTAGAGAAAAAGTGGGGGTAGCACCTATTAAAGATAAGATAAGAGAACATATATTGAGATGGGTTGGCCATGTGAAACGAAGACCTAGCGATGTGCCGGTCAAAAAAACCGAACAAGTTAGAGTAAATATAGTTAAGAGAGGTAGAGGTAGGCCTAAACTGACTTGGTTAAAGGTGATCCAAAATGATCTTATGATGTTACATCTATCAAAAGAGACAACCCTAAATCGTAATGAGTGAAAAAGAAGAATCCATATAGCCCACTCCAATTGATTTGGGATTAAGGCTTTGTTGAGTTGAGTTGGAACGGAATTCAGGGAGGAACTATGTGCATGCCAAAATAGTAATGCATTTTGAATCCTTACTAACTTTTATAAATGCTGTGTTAGTAGTTATTTTCTTATGTTTAAGGAAATATGAAATTTTGTTCTTAAAGAATATTTGACTCCTTTGGACAGTTTCACTTGGTTAACAATGGTTAGATATTCATAGTGGATTGCATGAAGCAAAAGGTTGTTTTTTCTTGGTGCTGTGTTCCATTCTGTGGAATATGGATGATTCATATTAATTTGTTATGTGCTCTCTATGAATCTGTTACACCACAACTAACACAATCAACCTTAGATTGGAATTAGATAGAAAATGGAGGATTAGGATTTAACAGATGAGCAGGTAGAGTGACAGTAGCAAATAAGAGAAGAAGAGAAGGAGAGAAGTGAGTGGAGAGAGAAAAAAGAGAGAGGGAATTATAGAAAGAGAATATTCCTCTTTCATTCAAGTTAATTAATGTGCATTAGCTCCTCACCATCATATACTGATCATTAGCTAGAAAACAAAATAAAATAACTTCCTAATTACCTCACTCTGCTACTAACTATTTATTCTTTCTTGTTTTGTTCACAGCTCACCCTACTAACATTTCCAAGTCTCATCTTTCTTTCTTCTATACGTAACAATTCTCATCCCTTGAAACCATTATTGTCCCCAAGAATGAATGAATGTTGGTAATTGGTTTTCAATAAAACTTAGGTCTTCCCAAGTGGAGTCAATTGTTGGCAATTCATTGTTGTGCTTGCTGGATGTGATCTTTTAATAGTGCTTTCATTGCTTGACTTGCTTAAAGCAAGTCTTCTATTACTGCCACTAATGTAGCTTCTATAGTAAGGGTATGGTTGGGAAGGTCAATTCCATATAGAGCCTTGAATGGGGACATCTTGATGGCTGAATGAGTAGTAATGTTGTACCACCACTATGCTAAGTTGAGCCATTCCTTCCATTTCTTAGGGTTATGATGAGTCATACACCTTAGGTAATTCTCTAGTGTTCTATTTAACCTCTCGATTTGACCATCTGTATGTGGATGGTAAGTCGCTGAAGTGTAGCTTAACTCCAAATGCCTTAAATAATTCTTGCCAATAGAGACTTGTGAATATTTGATCCCTATCAGATATGATTCTCTGTGGCAGTATGAATATCCTTTTGACTTGCAACGGCTGCACACATTTCATGTCTTCACCCACTCATTAATAGAGTGTTGGATCTTTGGCCAATAAAAGTGAGCCTTAAGTCTAGAATAAGTTGCTTGAACCCCTGAATGACCTCCTAAAGGTGAATCATGAAATTGATGTGACAATTTACTTCTCAGTTTAGTGGTGCTAGCAATGTAAACATTATCTTTATATTTCAAGATTCCACCTTGAAAAGAGTACTTGGGATCAAGGGATGGTTGTATAGAGGTTGTTGTAATTAGTTCTTGCACTTGAGGGTCCCCTTTATAGCTTTCTTCCACTTCCAACATCCAAGAAAGGATAGCAGTTGAAATTAACGGAGAGTTCTTGGCATTCTCTTTATCTCTTCTTGATAGAGCATCAACAATCTTGTTATCATTGCCTCTTTTAAATGTAATTCGCTAGTTTAAACCCAAGAGCTTGGTGATCCCTTTCTGTTGATCATATGTGTGGAACCTTTGTTCAAGGAGATGTTTAATACTTTCATGGTCTGTTTTGATGAAGAATCTCCCCTGCTGAAGATAGTGCTTTCACTTTGTTACTGCAAATATGATCGCCAGTAATTCTCTTTCATAAGCATATAAGAATTGGCTTCTAGGGCTTAAATGTTTTAGAAATATAGGCAAATAGGTCTGCCATTTTGCATAAGAGGCGCACCTATTCCACTTTCATTTGCATCACACTCCAAAATAAATGGCTTTGAAAAATTAAGAAGTGCTAAAACTGGAGCTGATACCATAATATCCTTTAATCTTCTGGAGGCAGCTTCAACTTCTTGCCCCCATATAAATGCATCCTTCTTAAGTAGTTATGTTAAAGGTTTGCTTATGTAGCCAAAATTTTAATAAAACTACGGTATTAACCCTAAAAAGCCTCTTAATGGTTTTAGTGTAGTTGGTGTGGCCCAATTCAACATATCTTGAATTTTTGCTTGATCAGTAGCCACTCCATCTGCAAAGATTATATGCCGTAGGTATAACACAGTTGAACACCCAAACTCACACTTCTACCACTGTAAACTTTTGTTCATGGATTAATATTTCAAAGACTACTTCCAGATGATGATTTTGCAGAATAGTCGCAAACCGCCTCTTTTAACTGTCTCCCCAAATTCTCTCGAACCATTTTAAAATCGGGGTTCAAATTGAAATCGGCAGTTTTTATAGAAGGTTCAGTTTAGGTTTAAGAATTTTTTAAACTGGAATTGGCAGTTTTTGAACTGTGACCATGTCTACTTTAACTCGCCCTTATACTATTGCATATGTTGCTCACCAATTCATGGTACATGTGGGTAAACTACATGGCATACCTCAAAAGATCATATCTAAAGCCTCTTTTGGCAAAAATTACTCAAGGCTTTTGGAGTCTAGTTATACCTCAACTTAGAGTACCATGCTCAAACTGATGGTCAGATTGAGAGGCTTAACAAAACATTAGAGAATTATTTAAGGTGTATGACTCACCATAATCCCAAGAGATGGAAGGAATGGCTTAGCTTGACAGAGTGGCGGTACAACACTTCCATTCATTCAACCATCAGAATGTCTCCATTCAAAGCACTATATGACCACCCTCCCAATCCTACCCTTTAACTAGAACTTAATTCTGTGGCTGCAGTGGAGTACCTCATCCATGCAAGACAGACTATGAATACTTAGCTAAAAGACTACCTTCAACAGGCATACCAATGAATGAAGAATTATGCAGATTAACACCGAATAGAGAGATAATTTCAAGTGGGAGACATGGTGTATTTAAAATTGCGACCCTATAGATAGACCACTTCAGCTCTAAGATGACATCTCCAGTTAGCTGCCAAGTACTATGGGCATTATGAAATAACTGATAAAGTGGGTGTTGTTGGCTACAAATTGCTTTTACCGCATGATGCAAGAATTCATCCTGTGTTTCATGTCAATTTACTAAAAAAGAAGATTGGAGATAGAGAAGTTCCCATGACACAACTTCCAAAGGTGAAGGATGACCACTTCATGTGAATCATGTCTGGTCCAGAGAAAATTTAAAATTCCAGAATAATTTTGAAGAATAGTAAGCACCTTCAAAAAGTGTTAATTAAGTGGATCAATCTGCCAACAATTGACTCCACATGGGAAGGTCTGAGTTTTGTCGAAGCCCAATTTCCTAAGTTTGTCCATTCTTGGGGACAAGAATGGTTTCAAGCGAGGGAAATTGTTACGTATAGGAGAAGGAAAGAAAAATGAATAGGCTTGGATATGATGGTAAGCTGAGCAGTGAATAGGACGAGAAATAAAATTAGTGTGGCTGAATGACATAGTGGTTATTGATTTTTGTTTGTCAGCAGGTGATGGATTATATGATTGTGAATCCTGTTATGAAAAGGACAACTTGAATGAATGAAGAATATTCTTCCTCTCACTTTCTCTCTCTCTCTCCTCTCCTTCTCCTCTCTTTCTAATCTACTGCTACTAACCCTATCTGTCCTTGCAAATTCTAATTCTCAATCCCCCACCAATTCCTCCTAAGTTACTGTTTTCAGTGTGTGAGTAACACATTCCCAAGCCTTCTCATCTTTCTTTATTTCTTCTATATGTAACAGAATAATCTATAGATGAGATCTTGTTGCTTGCCTTATATTCCAATTTATTTGTTCACTTTGTTGTTTTCTAGCTTCTTTTTTCTCTGCTGCCACTTATTTTGTTTATCCAAACTCGTCTTAAATGGGAATGTTTATGAGGCATGGATTATAAAAAATCCATGTAAATAGTCTGCATAAAAATAGTCAATTACTTGAGTTGGAAATTTGGGATATGTTATAGTTTGGCCATTGTAGGACTTTTTTTTTTTTTTTTAAATTCTGGTTCTTGGACTTTCCGATTGTGCAATGGTATTTATAAATGCAGCAGCTTATGCAAACAAAATAAAAAGCAGTTCAGAAAGCTGGATGTGAATGAAGATATTTTCCCCTTATTTTCACTGGTAAGTGTGCTTGGAAGCACACAGGGATGCACTGCTTCTCGGTGATGGTGCAGGTCAAACCATGTGTAGATGTGCTGCTTCTCAGTGATGGTGCAGGTCAAACTATGTGTACATAACAATTGCACAATTATAATGTCTTGAAGATTCCATTTATTGAACTTAAGTTGCATCTATAATGGATTTGGTCATGATTTCTCATCTTATGTACTGATTTTTTTTTAACGTAATGATACTGATGCTTGTCTGCAATTGGTGCAGGTCAAATCATGTCTTGCCTTGTAGACCTTCTGGTATCATGCTAGACATCAAAAAATCATCTCACAAGAAATTGTCAAAATGGCTGCAAGCTAAATCATCTGCAGGATTGGTTCGTCTCTCATTCTCTCTCTTCGTCCTTGAATTCATTAGAGCTTAACCTGATAGCAAAAGCTTGCAATTCCTCTTCTCCCTCAAATTCAATCACAAATGCAGATTCATCCTATGAATGTGCCTCAATTGAATTAGCGATGAGGATTACACTGGCAATGAGTTAAGGATGATGTTCTTTTGAGTGCATGTCTCTGTATTTTATTTGGTCGGGAGAGATTTTTTGATAACCGAATAGAAAGTCCTTTTAGTATCTGCCTACAGGTTTGGTCCTTTCTCTAGATAAATGAAATATTGTATTTTTCTCCCCAGTTTGAGGAGAGATCTATTTGGTTATGAAGAAATGGAATACATCACCCCGGTGGAAATTAAACCCATGGCTTGAGTTGAAGTTAAACATAACAAGACGGTGATAGAAAATGTGGCACCATAAATAGTATTAGGTAGAAAAAAAATGGAGACTAAAAAAAAATGAAGAAAAGATGGGGAAAGAAAAGAATGAAAGTAGGGCCAGCTAGACTAGGTGGACATGGTGGTGGAGCTTTTATTTGCTGAAGCATGGCAAGTAAGCATCTGTTTACCTTGTTTGTGATATTATTATAGAAGGTTAAACATTTAGATTGTTGCACCATGTGCAGCATTATTATTTTTGTTCTTGCTGGTCGGATGGTGCTCTTTTTTTTTTTTTTAATTTTTGTTTTCTACCACTCTATTGAGGCAATTGTAATCTATGAATTTGAGAAGGCAAATGTTGCAAGGTAGGATCCACATTCAAGTAAATTTTTGTTCTCGTTATGGATTCTTGTACGACCAACTTATTTTTGTTGAGTTGCTTTTGTATGAAATTTGATGTATATTTGGCAGTAATAATGATGGTTTCATGTGGACAGATTTCAGTAAAGGAAGACAAATATAAAAAGGAAACTGTACTTTTTTCCATTAACCGCTCTCATCCAGATTACTTGTCCTTCAAGCCAGAGAGGAGGCAGGAGCAGAAAATTGATCAGGCTGCTGATCAGGCTACTAGTGAAAGTCAGCCACAAAAAATATTTGAAGTGGCAGAGATCTATAAACCAAGTGTGCACGTCAATCCCATTTTTGCTTCTGTCGGTGCTGATAAGGGGAAACTTTACACTGCTTCTGAAGCTTCTGATATTGTGTTAAAGTATATTGAGAAAGAAAATCTGGTCAAGAAAACTGATAAAGCCTTTGTAGTGTTAGATCCAACATTATGTGATGCTTTGTTCAAGGGAACAATTAAGAAAGGATCAACATACCCAACAGAGATTCATAAAAAAGATCTAGGACTGACATTTGTTAGCCGGATGCAAGCGCATTGCATTGTGACAAGGGGAAGTGAATCCGTTGTTCGTAAAGGTTCATTGAAGGCGATTCAAATTGTAACAGAAAGGCGGCAAGGTAACAAGAAGGTGACAAAAGTGTCAGGCGTAGAAACATTCTTGATGGATGATGAGGCATTGGCATCGGAGCTGCAGAAAAAGTTCGCTTGCAGTACATCAGTGCAAGAACTACCTGGTATGCCATAATGCACTGATCTCGTCTCTTGATTGTTGATTTTGGTTTGTCAACAATAAATGTTTTTGCTGCTTAATCAAAACCTCTTGGTCCAAAAGTGATGAATTTATTGCTCTTTTGGAAGCACTGCACAAAAATATTTTCAGTAAGGAATAAACTAATTCATACGTGAATGTGCTTCTATGATGTTATACCGCATATTGCTTTTGCATTTTTATCTTTATGTTTCTCTAAATCATCTAATAAATGGAAAAATAATTTTAATTTCTTGAAATAAATGATTCACAGACATAAAAACACAAGTACACACCGTTGCATGCTTATACAGTGTTATCTACTTGTACTTCAACTATGCATCTCAGCCACTGGTATCAGATCTTCCTAGCCCCGCCTGGGATTGGCAAGTCTGGTATTGGCCTGATATATGTTGCGACTATAATTATTTTAGCTGTTTAGCAAGAGAATGTGCAGAAAGGAAAAGAAAATAAGAGAGAGAGAGAGAGATAAAGGGGGCAGAACATGTATATATTATATTATTGGCACAATTACAATTAGCCTGATGACGTCTATATGGTTCATCTCAGCTTACTGGTTAAGCTACATATCCCACACTTGTGACAGCTTATGTATTATGTAGGTAACTTTGATTTACAAAGTCAACTTCCTGGCTCCTGCCTGCATATGGCAAGTAGTAAAATGTTAGCACAGTTATGAACAGTTTCTTTGACCTGCACGTTGGACTTATTTTTGATATATTTTATAGATTTTAGGAAGATAAAGATGGAATTAGAAGTGTTTGGTTGGTTGGAACAGAGTGGTAATCTTCAGTAATCTTTCTTTTTCTTTTTCTACTTTTGGTTGTTGCAATCAATAATCTTGAAAGGGTAAAGCATTATTTGGCTTCATCCTTGGCTTCTCCTAATGGTCTTTTCTAGAGGAGTTTCTATACCATATTAGCGAAGGGCTGTTCTTTTGGATGTTTTGTTTTTATTCGCAGGTTTTCTGTTTATGTTTAATGCGTAGGTTTAAGCTTTTTTTTTTTGGGTTGTTGGGGGTAGAGTTCCATCAATTATTCAGAGCAGTCAAACGAGTAAAGAGTGGCCTGTTAACTTCTTTAAGATATCATATTTTGAATTCAATTTTTTTTATGAACTAAATCACATACTTGTGATGGTAATGATGGGAAATAGACTCGTCTTTGGTACTTTATATGGACTGTCTGGTCTCTATTTGTCATTATTCTGGTTTGTGTTGCCCCTAAAATTGTTGTTCCAATTAGAATAGTATTTGTTTTGATTATGGAAAGTTGATGTAATTGTTCCGTTTGATTTTTCAAGTTTAACACTATGTTCTGGGTTGATTTTTCGAGATTTGATATTGACATATTATGTTTCCTAAACATAGTTTTGACCTTTTGGAAGATTGTATAACAGTAAATAGACACTTATTCTAATATATCATATTTCATTAAATTAATTAAAATTAGCCACATTATGTGAAGATGGTTATGTTAACAGTAGTAATAGTATGATCTCTGGTGCTACTATTGACGGTGGTGATGGCAAGATACCAGTGGTTTTAACTTTGCTGCAGGGTAGCAATGATGAGCGTATTGGTAGAAGCAATGGTAATATAATGGCATTTGTATAAGTGGAGTGATTATCTATCATGTAGCGGCAGTGGTTCGTGGTGGCAATTATGCGGCCAAATATTAGGCAGATTCTTGTGGTTGTGGGACTCAGGAAATGGTTTCAGAGCACTTTCTATGCCCTCTGTTTTACGTGGAAGACATCTGTCACTCCTATGTTGCACATCTTATCTTAATCAAAAGTTTGATATTTGCCTCAAGTTTTCCATTTATAAGATGGCTATGAGTATGATAAGTGACTTGTGGCTTTGACTAATCTTGGAATAACTCTAATGGCAGCATTGAGATGTGTCTATTGGGGCATTGTTGAGATATCAGTCTTGAAAATGTTGTTGCTATCACTTTTAAGTTTTTGAATTTTCTCATTTGTCAAATGCTGCTTTATCTTTTTATGCTTGTTTCCTGAAATTGTATTTTGATATTGTACTTTCTCAGGCAAGAAAGGTCATGAGGTTCTTATTCAAGGTGGTGTGATTGATGATGTGGCACGGCATCTGGTTGAGCAATATGGGGTTCCAAAAAGATACATTGAGGTTCTTGATAAAACGAAGAAATGAGATGCATTCTTGATGGTCAGTTTTCTCTTAAGCTGTTGATCTTATTTTTTTATGGGTCTTGTGATGCAACTTCACATTAACATGAATGTATCTTTTCAGTAACCTCCAACACACTCCACCTCTTCCCTTCTCTACATTGTTTTTTATTTTTTTAATTTTTATTTTTTCTCCTGCTTTTCTGCATTAACCATGTAAATCCTGTTTTTTGGGCCTTGGGATGGGGGGACCATTTGCTTATTTTTATGTTTTTTATTGTGAAGTAAATAAACAGTGTAATGTACATCTTAATATGTCTTTTCCATTTTTAATTTGTGTATACTGTATTTTCAATTAACATTTAAACATGCTAAGCATTTTAAAGGACATCTTGGAAATTCAGGAAAATAAGGTACATGGTTCTAGGGAATCATTTAAAATGTTGCGGATTCAGTCATCTTCCCTTCTTGCAGAGCACAGTAGTTAGCAAAGAATACTGCAAAGCGTCTGTTGGGTTGCCTCCTATCCTATTCAAACCGGCTGTATAAATAATCATAGGAAATACTTTGTCAATCTGGACATTTTTATTGCATGTGTCTGAATGCTACTAGGTGGCATGGTATATGTTAATCCTGCTCTGCTACCCTGCTAATGTGTGAGCAATCTTGTTCTGATGTGCAAGCAAATACTAAATTAGAGTATGGGAAACTGATAACTTCAAATTGCAATTCAGGTTGTAGGTTTTCTATGCAGGTTTTTATGCCTAAACATATGTTATCAATGGGCTGAAATGCCTAAAATGGGTGGTAACTCTTGATATTACAATCCTAACTAACATGGTCGGTGAACTTTTTGGACTTGTCATAAGCCCTGGATTTGGCCATATTTGCGTTAGAAATGTTCAGATGGGTGTTTTTGAGAGATGAGGGCTGCCTCTATTAGTTCAATCATTGGAACAAAATGGGGACTAAATATGAACTGCTTGTGTGTGCCTTTTTTTTTCAATAATTTATTACAATAATTTAGAAATACGGATGTTTGACAAATTCAGACTTAAGGTTATGTGTTTGTTATCCTATTCAATATTGCTTTATATATTTTCCAATTGATGAAATCTGAGCAGATTATTTATGTGCAGAATAATGTATGTACTATTTTACTTCTTTCCTTTGCTGATATATCCAGTATTTGAATTTAATAACTTGTTATTTGTAAAATTTCTTGCCTGAGCAGACATAATATTTGAGTATTTGAATTGTTTATGATGATTTGTATGGAGTATTCAAATTAATTGTTAATATAATTTTATGTTGATCTGTATTCTCATAGGTGGAATATTCATGAGGTTATGGAATGGGGTAATTTTTGTCAACCATAACTTACAACATCAGGAGCTGATTTGATGCGTTGAAATTTTGATACGGTCCCCCAAATGAATGCTGAAGAGAGGTTAGTATTGAGTTTTTTTTTGAACTTGCTTTTGTACAAGAAACATTAGGTGTACAAACATTATTGTACCCAAAATATGTGTATAAAGTTACTAATAAGTTTGTTCATACTTTTTGGAACTGTATTTAAGTTACTAATAAGTTAGTAATATGTGTACCCAAAATATGATTCTTTAGGTTCATCACTGAGTCATTCTGTTAAAATATCCTAATTCTATTCAATAACTGTATTTATGGTCATTTTATATAAACTTCGTGGGCATCTGCAATTTACTTGTATGCCTCTCTTGCAAATCATACTTACGTCTGTCTTCCGTTCAGCATCACTAAAATTTTACATCTATAGAGGTTTAGTTCTACTACACATCTTTGATTTGTCTACCTCTCTGAAAGCTATAGCAAGTAGGGATGAAGCGTGATTGAGGCTGTTATGGTGAGAATATAATGAGTTGGTGAGTTGAGCTTAGATTTTGGTTGGTGATGGCATGGATGAGCTTATGGTTCCTGTCATCATTGGATTCATCGATTACGGTGAACAGAGAGTGGAGATTCAACTTCAATTCATGAGAGAAAAAACTTTGATATCTTGTGATATCGTAAATTCGTAATTATTTTGGGAAAATAGTTAATAGGGTTTGATTTTGTTGAAAATTAGACTCAAAATTGTCTTTATTAATAGAGTATGAGAAGTTTTAGTTCAAGTCTATTATTGAAATGTGAAGAGTTTTGGGTTATTAAGTTTAGGTTCATAAATAGTGTTTTAATTTGTAGTAATTTGTTTAGAATGTCAAAGGTCTTAAGTTGTTTAATGTTTGTAGCTTTTTATAGTCAAGAGTTATTCATGAATTATATGAGGTCTTGAGATGCATCTTTGTATTAATCTTCCTTTCTTTTTCAATAAAGTGGTATCTCAGCTTCAAATTAAAAAAAGAGTGAGGAGAGAACAAAATTATGAATGGAGGCATATTTCCATTCAGTTTTCAAAATTGACTGGAAAGAGTTGATGAGTTATGATAATTGGTGTATTCACGTGGAAGTCGTACTAGGATCTCAAGATGTGTGAGACATTGTTGAGAAAGACTTTGAATGACATGAGAAAACCATATCTCAAGCTTGGTAGGAGGCTTTGCATAAGGC
Organism: Garcia nutans; assembly: GCA_947685225.1. NCBI lineage: Eukaryota > Viridiplantae > Streptophyta > Magnoliopsida > Malpighiales > Euphorbiaceae > Garcia > Garcia nutans. Next base: position 29,809,131 of record CANTUV010000044.1, read on the forward strand.
TTGACAGAAAGATTTTGCAAGATTTGACACAAATTTATACGTATTTGGATGATAGATGTCTGAAAAGATTTCAAGTACTGCAAGTGCTTAGGAAGCATGAGAAACCTTAAACAATTCCTTTAAAGGAATGGGTAATATAATCAAGGTTCGTTTGCAAACCTTGAGAGCTGAATTTGAGTGTCAAGATGAGAAGTTTTCTCTGGAGTATTGGTTATTGTCAATCAGTTGAGGAGATGATGTTAAATCTTAGAAGATGTTTGAGTAGTTGAAAAGATTTTGTGGTCAAATTCAACTATGTTGTTGTGGACGTTGAAGATTCAAAAGATTTAGAACTTATAACTATTGATCAATTGATGGGATCTTTACAAACTCTCGAAGAAAGGATGATTGAAAAAGAGCCACAAGCTCAAGTTAGATCTGGTAAAAACTTAAATAATTCTGAAGGTTCAAATTAGAGAACTTTCAAGAGGACGTGGAAGAGGTAATTGATAATTGGTATAGAGGAGAAGGAAGGAATAAGAGCTGATGTGCAGTACTATAATTGTGAAAAGTATGGTCATTATGCAAAAGAAAGTGCTATATAGGAATCATACCCAACAAAAATAGGCTTCAGACTTTTATCATCCAGTTTAATTTTTGGTTAGGTATGTTTATGAATAGTCGGTGTATAAAACTTAAGAGCTGCTTGGGAAGTACTGTATATGTGTGAATCTAGTTTGTTATTTTGTAAGAGTGGAGTATTTATAAAAATATTACTAGAGCTCTTCCTTGCTTCCTTGCTCTCTGTGTTGCCGCTCGAGCTGGCGCAGAATGCTCCTAAGTCAGTATAAAATTGGAGTTATAAATTCTTAAGCCATGGCTCTAATATTGCATGTTGGGAATAATAACAAAAGTGCCTTCAAAACACTAATTGTGGTATTCTGGTGTTCGTGCTAATTTGGTTGAGACTTTTGAGATGGGTTTCACTAATAAGACCTCCTTAATTCCTCAAGATGAACCCTATTGGCAAGGTTCTTGTGTTGGACACACCTGATGGCCCTATATTTGATAGCAATGCTGTTACCTTGTTATGTTGTTCGCTCAAAGGCTGATAATCCTCTATATGGTTCATACCTAATTGATTGTGGACATATTAGGCAATGGATTTATTTTGGATCATTAAAGATTGATGCCAATATAATGGCTTGGATAAGACCTATTAGGGCATGCCTCCTCTTGCTGAAGAAGCTGCAATTTCTGCATTGAAGAGCGCACTAGTGCTTCAAACACTTGCCTCAAATACATACTCGGTTAGGTGTTCTATGACCTTGGCTAACATCATCATGACATGTAATCTCTGTTTGGGGTCCACAAGAGCTTTACTATAGATCCCTAATGTTGGAAGATACGTTTGGACTCTGGTTAATCATCCAAATTTCAAAATTATACCAGATGAGTAAAAGAAGCTATACTCAAAACACCAAGACCAACTTCCGCGAGGCTGCAATTGAATGACTGGCAATAAGAATTTGTTTGTCATTAGATGAATCTTTCAAAGGTAATATTTTGGGGGAAAAAAAAGAAAGAAAAACTTACCGAAGGAAGCTACGAATGGAGCACATGAATTCATTACTCAAGTTTAATTTATACCTGCAATTAAATCAAATATACTGAGTTTGGGCTAGCTTTTGGAGAAAGTTCATGAGATTGAGTTGAAGAATGATGCACTGAAGATTAGGTATGGCAAAGGCAGTTCCATTGCTAATACGGTGAGAATGTCCAAGAGCAAAATTTTCTCTCAAAATTCTAACTGATAGTGTCATGTTCTTGAAAGCATGCTCATCTAATTCTTCTTGGCTTTGGCATCAAAGGACGAGTCATTTGAATTTTAGTAGTTTAAGGCTATTTGAGAAAGAGAAAAATGGTACATGGGCTGCCTTTAATTGATTATGTGAAGGGTGCATATATCTATGGCAAGCAATTAAAAAATAGTTTTATAAAGAAGTTCAAGAGTTTCAGAACATTTTGAACTAACGCATGCTGATTTGTGGTGCCATAAACCCACTTTTAATGGAGAAATATTATCAACATTTTGTTCAATAGATGCCAAAGTGGATGAATTGATTTGATAAGGGTAAATATTTTTCGCTGTTCGTTGATGATTATAGTCATAATTTTTTTTTCAAGGAGAAATCATAGGCTTTTGAAATGTTCAAGAAATTCAAGGCGTTGGTAGAGGAGGAAAATGGATATTCAATCAAGGCATTGAGAACTGACTGTGATAGCGAATTGATCACTTCAAATCAATTTAATGATTTTTTTAATCTCATGACATTAGAAGATTTTTTTTATTGTTCTAAGATTATGTTAGCAAAATGGCATTATGGATCCAAAAAAAAAGGATCATTTTTAACATGACGCAAAGTCTGTTGAAGGGTGAACATATCACGAAATAATTTTGTTCAGAGAGTATTTTGTGTTGTTTATTTGTCTAACAGGTGTCTTACAAGAAGTTTACAAAATGGTTACACCATGAGGAAAAAGGCCAACTTGTTCTCACTTATTAGTTTTTGGACGTATAGCTTATGTTGATCAACAACTTATGTGCATGTTTTAGATGAAACAATAATTAAATTGGATGATAAAAGTGAGAAGCTTATTTTTGTCGGTTATTACTCAAAATCAAAATGCTATAAATTTACTATCCCAACAAAAAGAAGATTATTATTAGTGTGTAAATAACACTCATTTTTCCTGAAGAATAAACTAACACATTTTATCGTCTTTAATTAAATTTTCACTTTTATAATAAAAAAAGTTCTTATTTTATTTTTCATCACGATGTGGCATCATATTATGCACCAAATTAATCAATACGTGTAAGTTGAAACATGGAAGCCAACTAATAAAAGCCATTGAAAATTCTCGTCCAATATGCATATTGCAAACTCTGGGTTTATAATCCACTATAAGCATTCCAGAACTTAATGATAAGAATTGATGAACCATCTGGGGATGTTCTGAGGATGAAATTTATGCTTCAACAGTGTTTGCGACTTCTTTGATGCTATCACACAATTTTCTTCGATGGAAAACTCTTAGCTATTTTTGGTAGACGCCAAACAAATTACTTATTGATATTTTAATTTTTTTTTATTAAAAATATAGTCGTCATTTTGCAAATTATAAAGATGTTAATACCCTATTTACGCACACATGTAATTTTTTTTTATTAGACTTATTCTATGAATAAGGTGTAACAAGTCTTTTCTTGATGCATGATAACTCTTTCTTGATGCATTATAACTAATCGAGTTAAGAATAAACTACGACAATTACAACTTGAGAAAAAATGGTTAAATTTGTTATATTGGGGGGGATCAGTTTTTAGTTAAAAGTAACAACTCAACGTCAGAGTTTTGTAACCATTGTTTAATTATGGCTATAATTAAAATGTTTTTTATAGTTAAACTAATGCCAAACTAAAAGTGAAAAACTGTCTAGGAAATTACTGTATTATCAACTTGTTACTAATAAATAAGAATCTGGGTAGTTTTTATTATGTTGATTAATTGACAATTTAAAAACTCATTGAATTCTTGTAACTAGATCATTGAACTTGACAACTAATTTTTAAAAATTAGCCATCATATTCATAACATGAATTAATAATTGGCAAAACGAAATTTCATTTATCATTCTTTTATTTGAAAATTTGTTTATCTATTTAAGCATTCTAAACATGGATGATGCCACCCTCACAAAAAAAATAAAAGAAAATTCAATTACACGAATTACAAAATTTTCAATTGCTATTATCCTGATTAACATCGTGATTAATAAAACCATTAATTGCTAATATCATTAGTACAATCATGGTTATTTCAGAAAGCAGTAGCATAAAGTTCATATTTTATATAATCTTTTTATCATCATCAACTATATTATCAGTTGAATCTTCTCTAATCGGTCAAATTGTAGATTACATCTTCCCAACAATAGAGGTGAGACTTAGAAATGATGCAAACTATAATGTGCCTTTTATGTGTGATGCTCCATACTATGATCAAAGTCTTCAAATATTAAAACCAGGGCAAGAAATATCATGGCAATTATATGATATAATGTTCCCTCTTTCTTGGTGTTATGTTCACTTCAATGATACTAATCATGGAGTGTTTTGGGCATATCATGTAAGATTGCAGTGCACAAAATGTAATTGGACCATTCAAGATTATGGTGTATATCGTCTTAGAGGAAAAAATATGCCACCCGAAAAGTATATGTTACATCTTGTTGGAGAATATTTTTAAATCATTAGTTTTTTAATATTCTAGTAATTGTATTTGTTAATAAATTTGTAGATAATTTATTATCATTCTAACTTATTTCTTCTTTTTAGAATTTATATATTCGAAAGATATTATGTAATAAATACTTTGTAAAAGTATCGCTTCAACGTAAGTCATTTCATTTAAGTTTAATATATTTCCAATAACACATAAACACTTAATTGAAAAATTTTATCATTTATGCACTCAATAAAAAAAAATAAGTAAAATAAAAAAAAATAGTACCAATGATATAAAAGTTATTAATAAAATGAATTTGCTTGCAATTAATGAATTATCTTTATACTTGAATAGGCCTGAACAATCCTCTTTGGCAGAGTTTTTTCCCTCCAATCTTGAGTCCATTGTATATCTTAACTTCATTCTATTATATAGCGAAGGTTTTGTTCACTTTACAAGGTTCAGTTGTCAATGTGGGATGATTTTTATCTATTGTCTGCACACCAGTTATTAGCATCTCAACCAAAACTACACCGAAACTATAAACATCGCTTTTTACATGCAAGTTTCCTGCTAATTCAGCATCACATTAAGTTTAAAATGTAACCCCAAACTGTTTAACGCCTGAAATATGAAAGAAACAAGGCTTAATGCCAAAAAAAAAAAAAAAATTCCAAACCTTTTGAAAAGTCTGGTTTAATCCTAAACTATAATTTATTACAATTAAATATCAAATTTTATATTTTTGGATCAATTTTTCATTAGTTATGTGGATAATTGTCCTTAAGATTCCGCCTTAGCCAATCTTAATGGATAACAAAAATTTTTAGGGATTTTAACAAAAATACTAGAAAAATAAAAAAATTTAAATTTATCATATTTTTAAAATATGTTCAGATTTATAAGAATTTATGATTAGTTTATCAAAATACAAGAGATACATAATTTATTATGAATTTATTATGAGTTTGTTATGAATTTATTATGAATTTTTATAATTTATTATAAATTTATTATAAGTTTATTATAATATGCTTAAAATATCTCTAGTAAAAATAAAAAAAATTATGGAGAATATAATTTTCCCAATTTTTTAATTATAATTGTAAGGGCCTTGGTTGTTATTTTGTAAGTGAATTGTATTATCTTAACCAAACTCCTCTAATATTATTGTTATCCTAATTTTCATCTTTCACTTGTGATTTTAACAGTTGCCTTAGATGTGACTTTAGCTAGTTATTAAATTGACTAATATATATATTTTAGTCTCTATCTATATACTCATGGGATTTTAGACTTGAGTTATTTATAAAATAGCTACTAATTTAATTCACAAACTCCATTTGATGTACCAATTTGTCTACATGCTCATTTGTGTTCAATTATTTAATATACTTCTCTAATTCATCTAATTTCGCACTCATAATTTAGCTATTTATTAATTTTCTAAAAATTCCAATTAACAAACTAAACATTATCACATACCTTTCTATTGGGCTGGGGTATTACATAAACTATTTTTTAAACAAATTTCACCTTTGAATTTGGAATAGGCTGTTGTTGATTTACTATGAATTTTGATTTTTGGTATTGTTTTTTATTGATTTATTATGAATCTTGATTTCTGAGTATTGTTTTTTGTTGATTTATTATGGATTGGGAATAGATGTTGGGTATTGCAACTGTGTATGTATATATGTGCGTGTGTGTATGTATATATGTGTGTGTATTCGAAGTATTACATTGTTAAATATTGGACATTTGATTAATCTAGTTTCTGCGGTAAAAGACAATATGGGTACTTGACTGAAAGAAATATTATGAAAGTAGTTTTTGCACAAAAAGCTGAATAGACAAATAGGAAAAATGCAGAGTTGAGTTGGGTAGTTTTGAAACACAAGGACGGGAAAACAACAATTTATTCCTCTTTTTATAACTGAATGTAATCATATAATATTATGCTTTTGTATAGATTACAATTGATTTGAAATTATGAAACTATATTGACTTGAGATGTTGATTGGCTAACAACTATGCGCATTATGGAGCAAGATGAACCTGAACCACAATTTGGAAGAATTAGTACTGTTACCCACATTCTTTGAAGCAGTTGAAATTTGAACGTAATGTTATGCTTAAACCCATACTTTCTTGGCTTATGATTAATTAGACAATTTGGCAGGAAGGAAATATGGCAAGCATTATAATCAGGTTATGAAATAAGGAACATTAATAATAGTAACAATAGCAAGAATAACCATTGATTTGATTGATACTAAATTGTGCACTTATGGAGTTGCAATGGTTTGGAATAAGTTGTCGATAACAAATTGTTGTATTTCTTTATCACAATTTTCAATTTAATAACTAATCTTTTTCTTGGCCAATATAGTCATTACATACATGCATGATTCAAAGGTAAAGTTTGATGGCAGTAGGCATAATATTAAAGCATTGATAAAGATGAATAATTGATGTGTAGCTCCATTGTTCTAAGTTGTAATGTTAGTAGCCTACGTTGTTAATTATGGACCATGCTTAATGCACATCAACTTTATGTCTAATTAATCAACTTGAGATGCATCTTTGTATTAATCTTCCTTTCTTTTCCAATAAAGTGGTATCTCAGCTTCAAATTAAAAAAAGAGTGAAGAGAGAGAACAAAATTATGAATGGAGGCATATTTCCATTCAGTTTTCAAAATTGACTAGAAAGAGTTATGATAATTGGAGTATTCACGTGGAAGTCTTACTAAAATCTCAAGATGTGTGGGAGATTGCTGAAAAAGACTTTGAACAACATGAAAAAACCATATCTTAAGCTTAGGAGTAGGCTTTGCATAAGGCTTGAAAGAAGATTTTGCAAGCATTGACGTTAATCTATATGTTTTTGAAGGATAGATGTCTGAAAAGATTTCAAGTACTGCAAACGCTTAGGAAGCATGGGAAACCTTGAGCAATTCCTTTAAAGGAATGAATAATATAATCAAGGTTTGCTGGCAAACTTGAGAGCTGAATTTGAGTGTCTCAAGATGAGAAGTTGTTCTGAATCAATTTATAGACTATTTCTCTGGGGTATTGGTTATTGTCAATCAGTTGAGGAGATATGGTTAAAGCTTAGAAGATGTTTGAGTAGTTGAAAAGATTTTGTGGTCAAATTCAACTATGTTGCTGCGGACATTGAAAATTCAAAAGATTTAGAATCTGTAACTATTAATCAATTGATGGGATTTTTACAAACTCACGAAGAAAGGATGATTGAAAAATAGCCACAAGCTTAAGTTGTACGTGGCAATTATGGAGGTAATTGGTAATTGGTATAAATGAGAAGGAAGGAATAAGAGCCAACGTGCGGTATTACAATTGTGAAAAGTATGGTCATTATGCAAAAGAAAGTGCTATATTTGAATCATACCCAACAAAATTAAGCTTCAGACTTTTATCATTCAGTTTAATTTTTAGTTAGTTATGTTTATGAATAGTCGTTGTTGAGAGGTACTATATATGTGTGAATCGAGTTTGTTATTTTGCAAGATTGGAGTATTTTATAAAAATATTACTAGAGCTCTTCCTCGCTTCCTTGCTCTGTGTTACCGCTCGAGTTTGCGCTGAATAAGTCAATATAAAATTGGAGTTATAAGTTCTTATGTTAAGCCATGGCTCTAGTAATGTATGTTGGGAATAATAACAAAAATGCATTCAAAACACTAATTGTGGTATTCTGGTGATAATGCTAAATTGGTTGAGAATTTTGAGATGGGTTTCACTAATAAGACCTCCTTAATTTCTCAAGATGAACCCTATTGGCAAGGTTCTTGTGTTGGATACTCCTGATGGCCCTATATTCAATGCTATTACCTTGTTCGCTCAGAGGCTGATAGTATTCTATATGGTTCATCCCTAATTGATTGTTCCCATAATCCGCTAGAAGCATTCCAAAACTTAATGATAAGAACTAATGAACAGTCAATATAAGGTGTAATAAGTCTTTTTCTTGATGCATTATAGCTAATAGAGTTAAGAATAAACTGTGAAAATTACAATTTAGGAAAAAAAATAGTTAAATTTGTTATATTGGGTGGATAAGTTAGTGGTTAAAAGTGACGACTCAATGTCAGAGTTTTGTAACAATTGTTTAATTATGGCTATAATTAAAATATCTTTATAGTTAAATTAATATCAAACTAAAAGAAAAAAATAGCCTAAGAAATTATTGCATTACTAACTAACTTGTTACTAATAACTAAGAATCTGGGTAGTTTTCATTATATTGATTAACTGACAATTTTAAAACTCACTGAATTCTTGTAACCAAATTATTGAACTTCACAAATAATTATTAAAAATTAGCTATGGTAACAAGATTTAATAATTGGCAAAACGAAATTTCATTTATCATTCTTTTATTTGAAAGTTTATCTATTTAATAATCATTCTGACCATGGATGATGCCACCATCACACTCACACACAAAAAAAAATTCAATTACACGAATTACAAAATTTTCAATTGCTATAATCCTAATTAATATCTTGATTAATAAAACCATTAATTGCTACTATCTTTATTATAATCATGGTTATTTCAGAAAGCAGTAGCATAAAGTTCATATTTTATATAATCTTTTTATCATCATCAATTATATTATCAGTTGAATCTTCTCTAATCGGTCAAATTGTAGATTACATCTTCCCAACAATCAGTGGTTGAACGACCATGGGGTAGTGTGGGGTCACACGACCCCCCTCACTGGCAGCCAGAAGGAGGAAATCCGGTGAAGGCATGGAGGCGTGGGAAGGGGGCTGAGTTTCAGAAGAGTTGCAGCGAGGGGTAGACGAATCCCTCGCTGCAAAAATATTTATTTTTTTTATAAATTAGTTCGTCGTTTCGCCAGAGACTAATTTTTTTTTTTTTGTAAATAAATCCATGGCGAAAGGGTTAATTTTTTAAAAAAAAAACCGGCGCTTGAGCCGGTTCAAAAATAAAAAAGGGCTGCGTTTTAACGCAGTCATTCTTCTCTTCTCTTCCCTTCTCCTTCCCTCTCCCCGTTCCCTCCCCAAAATAACTCAGCCGCAGCAGCAGCAAGCCAGCCAGGCAGCCAGCCACCATACTGCTGACCACCACCACCCCACCGGCCACCATTCGGAGCAGTCGCCGATCTGACCCCCTCAGTAAATTTCTGATTCCGCCACTGCCAACAATAGAGGTGAGACTTAGAAATGATGCAAATCATAGTGTGCCTTTTATGTGTGATGCTCCATACTGTGATCAAAGTCTTCAAATATTAAAACCAGGGCAAGAAATATCATGGCAACTATATGATATAATGTTCCTACTTTCTTGGTGTTAAATTCACTTGCATGATACTAATCATGGAGTGTTTTGGGCATATCGCGTAAGATTGCAGTGCACGAAATGTAATTGGACCATTCAAGATTATGGTATATATATCGTCTTAGAGGAAAAAATATGCCACCCGAAAAGTATATGTTATATCTTGCTGGAGAATACTTTTAAATCATTAGTTTTTTTTTTTTTTATATTCTAGTAATTTAATTTGTTAATAAATTTGTAGATAATTTATTATCATATTAACTTGTTTCATTTTTTTTTTAGGATTTATGTATTCGAAAGATATTATGTAATAAATACTTTATAAAAGTATGGCTTTAATATAAGTCATTTCATTTAAGTTTAATAAATTTCCAGTAACACATAAACTGAAAAATTTTATCATTTATGCACTCAATAAAAAAATATATGTTAAAAAAAATAATACCAATGAAATAAAAGTTATTAATAAAATGAATTTGCTTGCAAATGAATTATCTTTATACTTGAGTAGGCCTGAACAATCCTTTTTGGCAGAGTATTTTTACTTGCAACCTAGAGTCCATTATATATCTTAACTTTCTATTAGATAGCAAAGGTTTTGTCCACTTTACAAGGTTCAGTTGTCCATGCGTACCATTTTTATCAATTGCCTGCACACCAGTTATTAGCATCTCAAACAAAACTAAAAACATCGCTCTTTACATACAAGTTTCCTGATAATTCAGCATCATATTAAGTTTAAAATGTAACCCCAAACTGTTTAAGGCCTGAAATATGAAAGAAACAAGGCTTAATACCAAAAAAAAAAAAAAAATTCTAAACTTTTTGAAAAGTCCCGGTTTAATCCTAAACTATGATTTATTACAATTAAATATCAAATTTTATATTTTTGAATCAATTTTACATTAGTTATGTGGATAATTGTCCTTAAGATTCGGCCTAAGCCAATCTTAATAGATAACAAAAATTTTTAGGGGTTTTGACAAAAATACTAGAAAAAATATATTTTTTAAATTTATCATATTTTTAAAATATGTTCAGATTTATAATAATTTATAATTAGTTTACCAAAATATAAGATTTATATAGTCTATTATCAATTTATTATAGATTTATTATGAGTTTATCATGAGTTTTTATAATTTATTATGAATTCATCATAAGTTTATTATAAAATGACTAAAATACCTCTAATAAAAAAATTTATAGAGGATATAATTTTTCCAAAAATTTTTAATTATAATTGTAAGTGCCTTGGTTGTTATTTTGTAATCGAATTATTTTATCTTAACCAAACTCCTCTAATATTATTGTTATCCCAATTTTCATCTTTCACTTGTGTTATTAACAGTTGCCTTAGATGTGACTTTAGCTAGTTAAATTGACTAATATATATATATATTTTAGTCTCTATGTGCTTCTGGAATTTTAGACTTGAGTTATTATAAAATAGCTACTAATTTAATTCACAAACTCCATTTCATGTACCAATTTGTCTACATGCTCATTTGTGTTCAATTATTTAATATACTTCTCTAATTCTTCTAATTTTGCACTCTTAATTTAGCTTTTTATTATTTATTATCATTTGATTCACTTCTCAACACTCCCTTATGGGTCAAATGCTGCAATTTTTTTAATAGTTATAGGAATGAAAGCATGACATTTATTTTAGTTGCAATCATAGGCATGACTTTTTTTTTATTGTAGGCATGACATTTTTTTTTGTAAGCATAGGCATGACATTTTTTTTTTGTTGGTCATAGGCATAGTTTGATAAGGCTAATACAGCTAATACGGTTGCAGAAGGATAATTCTACACCAGAAGTTGTTTTCATCAAGGACTCAATTATAGCATGTTGTTCCTAGTTTGTAGGATCTGTACAAGTATATATAATTGTACTCTAATGTTGATTAAAAAGAGATATATATATATATATATAATTATAAACTCATATTAACCTTTCATGGTATCAGAGCTCTTCTGATTTTTTTTCCTGTAGCTTACGTTCATCATAATATTGCTTTATTATTCTTTCTCATCATGTCGACAGCAGCTTCCACCATGTCTACTACCCCAACCCTTACTTCGTCTTTATCTGCACCTGCTTTACCTAACCCAGCTGATCCCAACTCTCCAATTCTCGTGCTTAATATTGCCGCACAATCAACAATCAAACTCTTCACAAATAATTACCTTACCTGGAAACTTCAGATGCAGTCTCTGCTCCGAGGCCATAACCTTTTAGGCTATGTCGACGAATCCATTATTCAACCTCCTCAAACTATCATCGTTAACGATCAAACTGTTCCTAATCCTACATATGAGTCATGGGTTAGACAAGACCAGTTAATCTTCTCTGCCCTTGTTGCTACTCTTCATCACACAGTCGCACCAACAATAAATCGGGCTCAGACGTCAAAAGAAATCTGGGATGTCTTGGCTAATACTTATGCCTCCGCCTCTCGTGGTCATATCAAGCAACTGAAGGCTTCAGTTAAAAGGCCAGAACAAGGAACCCAAACTATTACTGAGTATCTCAATTTCATTCAGTCCAAAGCAGATGAGCTTGCACTTCTCGGTGCACCAATCTCCGATGAGGATTTAACCGATAAAATTTTAGACGGTCTAACTCCAGAATATCAAAACATTGTTGAAGCTGTTCATGCCAGAGATGATCCCATATCCTTTGCTGCTCTTCATGAAAAGTTGTTGAATAAAGAAGTTCAACTCAAATCTCAACAAATAACAACAGGAGACTCTTCTGTACCTGCAACGGCGTATCAAGTTTCTGGGTCGAACAAATCAAAATAGTGGCGACCCTCCAGTGGACAGTCTACGCTTCTCTCTCCACTGTTACCAACTCCCCGACCAACAGGAAGATCCAATGGACCACGTTCACCTCGCCCTTACTTAGGCTACTGCCAGGGATGTGGTGAGCAAGGGCACAGAGTACCGCAATGTCCTCAATATGGCTGGATGTTTACACAGCAAGCTACTTCCTCACAGTCTGGATTTCAGAGTCAGAGGTCATGGGCGCCTCCATCTGGTAGTTCATGGCAATCACGAACAAACAATTCCTGGCAACCAAGGAATACAGCCCCATGGCAACCTCGGGCTTATTATGCAGCTTGACCATCTCAACCATCCTGGGTCATGGATAGTGGTGCTTCTCATCATATCACCTCTGATCTATAGAACTTGTCTCTTCACGCACCAACGACAGCTCCAGATGAAGTTTTTATTGGCGATGGGTCTGGTCTGCAAGTAGAAAATTCGGGTTCTTTATCTCTTCCTTTTCCTTCCAAAACTTTCCAGTTAGATAATGTGCTTCATGTTCCATCGATGAATAAAAATCTCATATCTGTGTCTTAATTTGTGTCTGATAATAATGCTTCAGTAGAGTTCTTACTTGGTTTTTTCCTTGTGAAGGATCTTCAAACTCGTCTGCTGCTCCTCAAGGGCCATTCTGAACAAGGTCTCTATATTTGGCCGTCGTCTGTCTCTTCAAGTCAAGCCAAAGCCGTTGCGTTGTCTGTCACCAATTCACCAGATTGGCATAGTAGGTTGGGTCATCCGTCAGGTCGTGTTCTACAACATGTTTTGTCTGCTTTTTCTCTTCCAGGTTCAGCTGTGTCCTCTCAGAATAATTGCAATGCCTGCAAATGTAGTAAAAGTCATCAACTACCCTTCTATGAATCTAGTTTAGTGTCCACTTGTCCCTTAGAAATTGTTTTTTCTGATGCATGGACATCTCCAACAATGTCATTTGATGGTTTCAAATACTATGTTATTTTTGTGGATCACTTTACTCATTATGTTTGGTTTTATCCTTTGAAACATAAATCACATGTTAAAGACATTTTTATTCGGTTTCAAGCAATAGTTGAGCAATTTTTTAATCTTCCCATCATAATCCTTTACACAGATAATGGAGGAGAATATATTGCTTTGGCTAATCATTTGGCTACTGCAGGAATAACACACTTAACAACCCCTCCACATACACCACAACACAATGGTTTTTCTGAAAGGCGGCATCGCCATATTGTCGAGACTGGCCTCACACTTCTATCTCATGGGTCTGTTCCGTCAAATTTCTGGACTAAAGAATTTGCAACAGTAGTGTATTTAATTAATCGAATGCCAAGTCCTACCTTGTCTATGATCTCGCCCTACCACAAACTTTTCCAAACAGCACCCAATTACTCCAAACTTCGTACCTTTGGCTGCCTCTGCTACCCCTGGTTAAGGCCATACACTGTTAATAAACTTGATCCTCGCTCAAGACCTTGTGTGTTTCTAGGGTACTCTCTCACCCAAAGTGCATACTACTGCTATGACATTGAACACTCTCGTGTCTATGTCTCCCGTCACGTCATGTTCGTTGAAAATATTTTCCCTTATGCTTCGGTCAAAGAAAAATTACCAAAAGTCACCAGTCCCACACCTGTCTCTTGTCTCTCCAGTGTCGTGTCTTCCGTCTGTCACTGTCAATAATCTCGTAGCCACACCAGCATCCCCACCTGAAGTTCCTGAATTTTCTGCAACTGACCAATGTTCTGAAATGCAGGCAGGATCGGACCCATCTTCAATAACTACTTCTTCTTTGTTTCAGCCGACAAATACACATCCTATGACCACTAGAGGCAAGAATAACATCAGAAGGCCCAATCCCAAGTATGCTCTCACCACTACAACATCTGAGGTTGAGCCAACAACACATATTCAGGCTCAACGTGATCCCAAATGGAGAAAAGCAATGACAGAAGAGTTTGATGCATTAATTCGAAATGGCACCTGGACTTTAGTTCCAGCAACCGAAGCAACAAATGTGGTGGGATGTAAGTGGATTTTTAGAATCAAACTATTATCTAATGGTTTGATTGACAGGTACAAGGCGAGATTAGTTGCCAAGGGCTTTAATCAGAGACCTGGAGTGGACTATTTTGATACTTTCAGTCTAGTAATACGAGCGGCAACAATTAGAATGGTTCTGACTATTGCAGTTTCAAAAGGCTGGAGGCTATGGCAATTTGATGTTAACAATGCCTTTTTACAAGGTCGGCTGCATGAAGATGTTTATATGTCACAACCTCCAGGCTTTATTGATCAGGATACACCCACACATGTATGTAAGCTCCACAAAGCAATATATGGGCTGAAACAGGCACCGAGAGCATGGTATTATGAACTAAAGTTGTTTTTGCAACAGTTTGGCTTCAAGAATTCAGCTGCAGACACCTCTTTATTTGTATATAAAGAGGGTGGTTCCACTATATATGTTCTGGTCTACGTTGATGACTTAATTGTTACAGGTTCAAAAACGGCAGTTTTACAAGCTTTCATGGAAGCTCTGACAGTGCGATTTTCTCTGAAAAATTTGGGAGACTTGTCATACTTTCTCGGCATAGAAGTACTGCAAAATTCGAAAGGCTTATTACTTTCTCAATGCAAGTATATGACAGATTTGCTGAACAAGACCAAAATGTTGGAATCCAAACCAGTTTCTACTCCAATGGCAGCTGATGTTGTCTTGAAATTACATGAAGGTCATCAATTTCCAGACGTTACAACCTACAGGCCAGTGGTGGGAGCACTTCAGTATTTGACAATGACACGCCCAGACATTTCATATGCCGTTAATCGCCTCTCACAGTTCATGCACAAACCAACGGACATCCATTGGAATGCAGTGAAACGCCTACTACGATACATTAGAGGCACATTGGATGTTGGACTTCAAATACAGCCAGCAATGGAGCTTAATTTACATGCTTATTCTGACTTTGATTGGGGAGGCAATCCAGATGACTTCACATCGACTGGAGCATATTTAGTTTATTTGGGTCGAACACTTATCTCGTGGAGCTCAAAGAAATAAAAGATGGTTGCAAAATCATCAACCGAGGCTGAATACAGGATGGTGTCATCCACAACAGCTGAGCTTAATTGGTTATGCTCTCTCCTTACAGAACCATGTGTCAACATTCCAAGACCGCTGGTAATTTATTGCGACAACATAGGAGCCATGCAATTGGCGTCGAATCCAGTTTTCCACTCACGTATGAAGCATCTTGGAATTGATTACCATTTCATCTGTGAGCAAGTGCAGAATGGTAGGCTACGAGTTGTTCCCATCTCCTCAACTGATCAACTGGCTGACTATCTCACAAAGCCATTAGTCCGTACCAAATTTCAAACATTCACAAGCAAGATTGGACTATCTACAAGACCATCCATCTTGAGGGAGGATGATAAGGCTAATACAGCTAATACGGTTGCAAAAGGATAATTCTACACCAGAAGTTGTTTTCATCAAGGACTCAATTATAGCATGTTGTTCCTAGTTTGTAAGATCTGTACAAGTATATATAATTGTACTCTAATGTTGATTAAAAAGAGATATATATAAAATTATAAACTCATATTAACCTTTCATAGTTATATGTTTGAAAGATTTAGAATAAATCTTCCTCATGTTTTTCAACTGCAGCTGTTTTAGCTTCTTCTTCTTGTTTATTTTTGCATATCTTATCTATGTGACCCATTTGATCACGTTTGATGCATTTGATATCTGACCTCCATCAACATTTATATTGTGCATGATTTATTTTCTTGCAATGAGGACATGGTGGATAGTTTTCTTCCAAAATATTTATTTTCTTTATTGATTTTGCTAGAAGAGCTCCTTCCACAATGCCTTCTTCTCTCTTAGACTTCCTTTATTCTTGAGCCTGTAATGCATTTAACAATTCTACCAAGGTAATACTTGACAAATCTCTTAAGTTTTCCAAAGCAGTAATTGTAGCTTCAAATTTTTCAGTAGTTATAGCAAGAATTTTTTGGACAATTCTAGAATTGGGAAAATCAGTGCCAAGAAGTCATACTTTATTGGCAATATCAAGAAGCTTATTTGCATAATCCTTGACAAAATTCAATTCTTTCATCCTTTGCATCTCAAATTCTAGAACTAAATTTAACATTTGCAATCCTTTGATTCTTTCACTTCCTTCATACTCTTGTTTTAAGAAATTCCAAATCTCTTTCGTTGTTTTCTTTGTCATTATTCTATTGAAAACACTACAAGGAAAACTGAATCAGACAACGCTTTCTGGCCATTGTCTGATGAAGACAAAAACCGTTGTCTATTAAAGCGATGTCTGATAGCATTTCAGACAATGGTTTTAAAACCGTTGTCTGATGTAGGTTTGCACAACGGTTTTTAATTTTATCATACAACGGTTTTTGACCGTTGTCTGATGATGGTTCAGACAACGGTTTCTAATTTTTTAGATAACGGTTTTTAACCGTTGTCTGATGGTTTCCACAACGGTTTCTAAATTGTCAGACAACGGTTTCTAAATTTTCAGACAACAGTTTTTAACCGTTGTCTGATGAAGGTTTAGACAATGCTTTTTGACCGTTGTCTGATGAAGACAAAAACCGTTGTCTATTGAGGCAATGTCTGATAGCTTTTCAGACAACAGTTTTTAACCGTTGTCTGAAGATGGTTTCCACAACGGTTTTTAGTTTTATCAGACAACGGTTTTTAACCATTGTCCGATAAAGGTTTAGACAACGCTTTTTGACCGTTGTCTGATGAAGGATTGCAATTAATCTAAAACCATTATAGAAGGACGCTAAATACAACGGTTAATTAATGTGGCACACTGAATATTAGACAATAGTTTCAATGTTCATTTTCATTTCACCACCATTGTCTGTTAAACTGTATATTATACATATAAGACAACACTTTACAATGGAGGATTGCAAATTTGGGAATCAAAAAACCTCCACAAATTCAACCATTCAACATATTAACAAACTAAAAAAAAATCAACACTATACATATATCACTGAAATATACTATTAACTTCAACTTGAATGACGCTTCATGAAATATTTGGCGAAGTCAATCCTAATCTCGTTGATGTTGGCATCACTATACTCCAAGTTGCCTTTGCGTAGCCACTGAAAAATGAATCAAATTTTGGTTAGCCACATGTGGTAAATACAAAGCTAGTACTCTAGTGCGAGGAGGATCACTATGGATAAATTTTAAAGAGTGTTTTAAGCAGGCCAAATGTTCAAGGTTGTAAATTAATTGGAGCGGAAGCACCAGTAGTACTGATGTTCAGTGATGGGCAGATATTGCATTCAGTCCCATTCTAAACAGATTACAGGCACTGGCAACTAAAGCTGCAGCCGGCAAAATCTGCTAGAGAAGAGCATTCAAAGATGCGCCATGTGGATATGAAATTAAGAAAGAGAGACCAGATACATAGAAACTAGAGAGGCTGGCTCAAATCCAAATAGTGCTAGCAGAAGTAAACATGCATCCTTTACCATGTAATTTTTCAAGAACTTCAATAGCTTCCTTGGCTTTGTACCCCTCATTAGCATCCAAAATAAATAAGCAATTAGGATAGGCTATTCGTATGGCCTGAAGAACTTCAATGTCCGCCTTGAGGTTCTTTCCCACCTTGAGCTTCAAAGTTTTGAATCCTTGTTTGCGATACTTTGAAGCCAATTCAGCAGCTTCCACAGGTGATACAATGGGAATATGCATGGGTAAAGTAGATAAGCCTCTTTTCAAGGATAAAGCTTTTATTTAATTCTTATTTATTAATCAATGAAGTAAAATGCGAAAGCCTCCAATTGCGAAAGGCAATGTATCACAAACAAAAAGAAAAAAGTATCTTTTAATTATAGAATCACTACCAAAGGCACTGAACTGTTATATCAGTAATTATGCTATCTGAAACTCCACCAAATAGTCTCCACAAAGGTATGTCAGCACTATTTGCTACAGCATCAATTAACGCCATCTCAACTCCAGCCCTAACCTTTAAGAGTAAAAACAGATTATAAGTACATAAAAATAGAATTCTATTTTAGGTACAAAAATGAAAAGAAAATGAACAACAAATAATTAGGATGATTAGTTTCTGTTAGAACTTTGTTGCCTGTAATGATATAATACAGCCTTTACAAGTAAATGGATGTGTAGTCAAAACAAACAACAGTTCATCGTTATCAGCGCCTACATACAAAAGTTCTTCAATTGTACAATATATCACCAAAAGCTGAGATGAGTAGATAATTTCATGAATTATGATTTCACAATGCTTATCTTGCAAAATTAGTTCACTATTTAAGATCTAACAGAATCAAAGAGACCAGCAAAATCAGAAAACTTGCTCTGAGTTTGGTACTTTAGGGTCCAGTTAGGGATTGATTTTGGTGTTTGTTTTTCTAAATTACAATGAGACTTTAAAAAAAAAGTTGATTTTGGTAAATATGGATTGAAAGAAGTTAAAAATTCTAGCTTGTCCTACTCTAAATATTGTAAAAACAGTTTTTGCCAAAATGCAGTTGAATCACAAAATCAAACACACCGTGTCATCACCCATCATAGAACATGCACATATATTGTTTTATTCTCACCATAGTTATAATAAAACTAAAAGTTGTGCATTTCAACTGATATCACCCAGCTGAGCAGGATAAACAGAGGAGAGAGAGAGAGAGTTCTCTAAATTTTAAATTTCATGTTTACTTCTGTTATGCAATTTATATTTTCTCAATCACGTTAAATTGATTACTTAATCCACATCCAACTAATTAACAAACCAAACAGTTTACTCACTTGCATTCAATAAATAGGCAATCACCAAACTAGCGAAAGTATATTAGTAGAGATACTAGTAGAGTTAAAAAAAAAACCAAAACCACATCTAATCCCAAAAACCCAAAACCAGACAAAAATGTCAATTCTACTCACCGAAGCAAACTCATGCCCAGGAAGAATCCTGCCAATTTTCTCCAAAAGTGAACCTAACCTCATCGGCGGACTGCTCCTCAGCAACGCACAAGCCTCCCCAGTCTTCATCATAGCCATAGGCTGATCCTCTGCAGTAACAAACGGCAATATCGGAGCCTCACCCCATCCAACCCACCCATTACTTAATTCAATCCTAATTGCGACGTTCTCTACTTTATCAAGCCTGGAGGAGGCAATTGTAAAAGGAGCTATCAAGGGCAAATTTAGTGGCCTATTCTCTACTCTCTCAACATTTACTGTGAAAGTTTCCATCGGGTCCTTAAACCCAAAGCTTGTTCGAGTGTTGGGTGTAGTTGCAGCCGTTGATTTGGTTCCATAAAGCTTGCAAAAGGGTCTTGGAATTTTCGAAAAGTTAGAAATAAGTTGTAACTTGGGTAAATTAGGGCAAAATGTGATTGTATAATTAGCACCACTACAGGTGAAATTAGTGTTTGAATTGTCATAGGCATAGCTATACGATTCTGGACACGCGCTCTTAAACATCTGTGAATACAAAGGGCGGGAATTTAAGTGTTTTTGGCAAAATGGGGGCAAATGAAATTTTTTTTCTTGGAAATAAAGAGGGGAATTTAAGTGTTCAAAATTTTTGAAGTTTTGACATCCCACTTTTGAAACAAAATGAATTTTTTAAAATTTTGTTAAATTAACTTTATAAATTCACTTATATAGATTACTTATAAATTTCAATTTATAATTCATCCATAAGTGCTTATACTTGACTTATAAATTTATATACTTGTATATATACTAATATATATATTTGTATATACTAATATATAATTGTATATACTAATATATATATATATATACTAATACATACTTGTATATACTAATATATATACTAATATATACTTGTATATACTAAAATATATATTTGTATATACTTGTATATACTAATATAAACTTATATATACTTGTATATATACTAATATATACTTATATATATACTTATATATACTTGTATATACTAATATATATACTTGTATATACTTGTATATATACTAATATATACTAATATATATACTTGTATATACTAATATATACTTGTATATACGAATATATACTTGTATATACTAATATATATACTAATATAAATACTTGTATATACTAATATATATACTAATTATATACTAATATATACTAGTGTATATACTAATATATATACTAATATATACTTGTATATACAAATATATATACTAATATATACTTGTATATACTAATATATACTAATATATATACTTGTATATACTTGTATATATACTAATATGTATACTTGTATATACTAATATATATACTTGTATATATACTAATATATACTTGCATATACTAATATATACTTCTATATACTTCTATATATACTAATATATATACTAATATATATACTTGTATATACTAATATATATACTAATATATACTATTGTATATACTAATATATACTAATATATACTTGTATATACTAATATATACTTGTATATACTAATATATATACAAATATATATACACTTATATATACTAATATATACTTGTATATATACTAATTGTGAACCTCGGTTTCCACCAGAAAAGGATTCGGATGAAAGTTCACTCGTTGTCGGGTGTCGCCACTCAGTTTATTTTGTTCGAAGGGAAAAACTAAGAAAACCCTTGTTTGACTCCAATTAATGCATCCAATGTAAAGGTTTCTAATCTACGAACCCAAGGAGGATTTGGGGACTATGTCATGTATTTGATTAATTTGCCAATTTAGAATTGAATCCAAAAGGAACACAGAAAGGAAGAAGAATAGATTGTTAGTAAATTGCGGACTTGTTATTTGAGGTGAATATCAAATATGCCTACATACTCTTGTTTTTTATGAGAGATCAAAGCCCATGTAGTTCGAAAAAGCCTATTTAAAGGCGATGAAAATTATGCTTCATGCATGTGTGTGTGTATACTTCGTGCATTTGTCGGGCTTTTTGCCAAAGTTGTTAATTTTAGCACTTAGTGCAAATTTGTGAAATTTAGGTACTTTGTACCAAAATGATGCAATTTAGGCCTTTGGCCAAAAGATTGATTTTAATTGTGAAATTTAGGTATTTTATACCAAAAAGATACAATTTAGGCTCCGTGCCAAAAGGTGGATTGATTCGCGGCTTCATGCCAAAGTGTTGATTGATTAGTTAATTAGGCCTTAGACCTAAAAGGATTAGGTCTTTGACCGAAAAGAAATTAAGAAGAAGATAGGATGCTTTATGATATGCTTAAATTGACAAAATGATGAATTATCATACTACCTTGTTTAGGGTCCTTCCACTTCGAAGTTCCAGGTCTTGTTTTCTTAGATCTTGAAATATGATTCTTAATCCCTGTCACACAAGGTTAGATTCTTGCAAATAAAAGTCCAATAAGAGTTTTTTAGGCGTGAAACGAATTCGACAGCATGAGGCCCCCTCGAAAAAGTCCAACCCCCTTTTTTGAAAACTTAGTAGCATTTTATAGGCAAAATTCGGGCTGGACGGCGGTCGGACATTCGGGGTCGGCGGTCGAACCGGGCGGCTCGCCGGAAAAACAGGAAAAGGACACGGACGGCGGTCGGACCGCCCCGGTTGGCGGTCGGACCGCCGATCCTAGCGGTTCACCCCTAAAAACCGCACCGAAATCCGCATTTTTTCCGTTCAAACTGATTTTCTGGGAGTTGCGGACCTCCAAAAATTATTCCGAGACCATACCTGTGATCCTTGCGTCGTTCCGGACGTTTTAAGTACCATGAAGATATACTTTTGGTGAATTTTACCGGGGACGTCCGGTCCAGCTCGGTTTTTTGCAGTCGGCTTTCCGAGCCTTAAAATTCGAGTGTTCACAATTGCCCCCCACTGGGGCCCATAAAAATGATTTATGGAGCTCAGTGGTTGTCTGAAACGAGAATTTTGAGTGAGGTGCAAAAAGACCCGCGTTTTCACATTTTCCTTATAAATTGGCTGATTCAATTTCATTTTCATTTGCTTTCATTCTTTCTTTTCCTTCAATTTTCTTCAAACTTTCTTTCAACAATGGATTTCACTGGCTTTGAAGACTTCGGGATCCCACTCCCTCCCTGCAATCTTTTACTTGAGGAGGAGAAGCACAGCTCCAGGACCGGCTGTTACGAGGTAAGTACCTTATCTTTTACTTACCTAGTATGCATGTTTAGGAAATTTATTTATTTCTAGTAAGGAACTTAGAAACAAATTTTTAAGAATTCTTCCTTCACATGTACTAGTAATGAATCAAGGGTAATACTAGGTTTCACCATTTTCTGCCATCAGTAATTATTTCTAGTAAAAAACTTAGAAATAATTCTCTAGGAAGTCACACCCGGCTGGGGATAGAGTTTAAATTAAATTTTTTTTAGGACACTTCGATTAGGATATCTCTCGCGGAAAGACCCATGAGCACTATTCCGGCTTATGTCTTTGATGTTGGGCATCCGGTGGGGGATCTAATCAGACCTGCTTTCCTCCACCATTTGAGGACTATAGATGCGGGTAGAGATATCCACAGAGAGTTGATCTGTGCACTGGCTGAGCGATGGTGGCCCACCACTGATACCTTTCATTTTGCTTGGGGAGAGATGACGATGACGCCCACCGACTTTTTCGTCATCTCTGGGATTCAATTTGGCGTTGAGATGGTGGAGTACTACAATGACTGGCGGCATGACATCTCTTCAGCCGATATGGTCACTTTAATCGGGGTTGACTACCCTCGACATCAGGCGCCTCGCTGCATTCAGAGGAGGTGGTTTGTAGAGCAGGCGCCAGCAATCTATACTGGCTATGAGGTAGGCGATCTTACTGCTGATCAGGTGGCCAGGTTTACCCTGATCCTCCTGTTTGCTAGCTCCTTCTTAGCAAACAGAAAGGATGCAGTGAATCTCAATGTGCTGAAGAGTCTAACCGACCTGACACGACTTCAGACATATGATTGGGCTAGCATGATGTTATGTAAATTGTATGACGACATGTCAGACCTTTGCTATACCCGCATTGCTCCATGTGGCCTGTATTACTTCTGGGAGGTAATGTAAAGAACATTTCCTTCACCTTGCATACACCGACTCTGATTTCTTCTTCATTCATTCATTCATTTTCATTTTTTTTTAGACTTGGGCTTATGAGTACTTTCCTGATGTCGTCCCTTTTCTTCGTGAGCCACTTGCCCCTGTAGATCCTCTTTCTCCCATTGCTTGGAGGTGGTATAGAGAGAGGATAGCAGCACCAAAGAGGAAGCTTCCTATCAGAGAGCTGAGATCGTTCTTCGACAGTTGCTCCATGAACTCGGTAAATACTTTATCTTCATCGTTATTTATTATATTAGAGAAAATGATTCACTAACATAATAAATTTTTACAGGTAGCTTTTACAACAATGTCTAACCGGCTGACAGAGTGGATTGCTCAAGATCACAGCTTTCAGCGGTCACAGACCCTGACTCACCGTCGATTCATACTTCCCCATCCAGAGTATCGACGGTATTATCTCGCTGAGAGAGTGACCTTCCAGATTGCCGGCTTCCGTACAGTTCCCTTGGACCCCCCTGATGACATGCTGTCTCTGACGCTTCTGCCTATTATAGAGTCCCAGTATGAGGGTGATCCCTTCGAATCGGCCTTTGCCTCGAATGAGGAGGATTATGATATTTACTGTCTTGAGCGACTAATGCCACACATTGGGGCCCGGTTCGATTCTGCACCACCTTATCGGTCCTCCCACTCTTCAGCCCCTACTTCCAGCACCCCGGGAGACCATCCCTCTTCCAGCTGGCGAGCTAACAGACCTTCTTCCTCTAGGACTAGGGCTTTCGCCTCCAGGGCTGGACCATCACATGCTGGAGCAAGCAGCAGTTCATCACATTTGAGGCCTCCCCCATCCATCCTTGCGGCTACCGGTCGATTGGACCCTGCTTTAGCCGACTTGAGGTTGCCATATGCTGTTCGTTATCATGCACCTGATGGTTGGGTGTCCCGACCAATTGGTGTGGAGAGTGCACCTCACCGGAGGCTTGTTCACATTACTCAGGTATACTCTTTTAGAACTTTTCATGAAAAGGATTCATAAAATTTTCTTGAAATTGACTGTGATTGTGTCTTTTTCACAGGTACCTGAGGGCCTAGTTGCTGATATGACAGCACTGATCACTGCTTTGTCGGATGAGCTGGCTGGTTCTTGGACTGATGCTGCTTATGAGAGGCAGAATAGGCCGCAAAGACGGAGAGCCCGACGCTGAATTCTGATATTTGTCTTGGACTATATTTGTAGTATTTGAATTATTCTTGCTTTGTACTTTGTACTTTTTGTATCTTCCCCCTGTCATTTGAACTTAAGTACAAACCTGCACTAATTCGTTAGTATTAACAGCAGATATGTATGTATGTGTTTGTTTTTTGTTTGTTTTAGAAATCTATTTTCAAAAATAAATCCCTGAGATAACCCAAAAAAAAAGTACCTAAAATAATCTAAACAAGGCCAAAACACAAGAATATCATAAAATAATAAAAATAAAATCAATATATATATATATATATAAAGAAAAAAGGAATCAAGGCTGTGAGGCGGCGGTCGGCGGCCGGACCGCCGGGGAGGCCCCGGGGCAGTATATGTATTGGAAAAAAACAGAATTTTGAGTGCATTTTTGGGCCAGAAACAAATTTCTCATTGCAGGATTTATTATTTTCCTCAAAAAATGAATCCTCTTTTTAACCACGTGATGCATAACTGGACCAAGAGCCTTCATAACGTCGAAAGGATCAACATGGGAAGGTATGGACTGAAAGCCGTTACTACCCTTAGGGGCGTGGCTGTGGATTGGAATTTTTTGCATGCTTGCATTAGATTTTGGGATCCTCAAGACCATGTTTTCAGATTCGGTGCTCGAATGGAGGAAATGTATCCTCTTTTTGAGGAATTTTGTTCAATCATTGGATGTGACCCCAATGCCCCTCTTGTAAGGCATGAGGTTCAAGTTGGTTACGTGGGATCCTTTCAGAGGCTTTTCAGCTTTACCAGGCCTCAAGCTCAAGCTATGATCATGGATGGGAGTAGAGCGATGCTGCTTCCCCTGATTGACGAATTTCTGACCGCCAACTTTGAAGATGAGGTTCAGCTGAAACACAGAATGCAAGCTTTTGTTTTCTGCCTATTAGCCGGGTTTCTTTTCAATCGTGATCCTGGCTTCGGTGATTTGAGGCTTTGCCCCATGGTTAGGCAGATGGAAGAGCTTAATTGCATCGGTGGTATGATTCTGGCTGAGACTATCCAGAGTCTTGACAGAGCTGCCCTCGGGTTTGAGAACTGGACTGTCACCCCGATCATTCTTCAGGTAATCTTGTTACACCTTTTGCTTCTTCTAATTTCATTCTCTCTTTTTTGTTTGTAAATAGAAAGGATCTATTTATTATATATATATATATTTTTTTTTCAGGTTTGGCTGAGAGACCATCTCCGAGTGGTTGCTGCTCCTAATGCCTTGACATATAACCCTTCTCAGTACCGCACCAGGAGAATCCAGATTACTTTTCCCTCCATGGCCAAGTGGGCTATCTGGTTGTTTGAGCTTGGACCAGAAGAATTGCTATGGTTCGTCCCTTGGTATAGAATTCCTCGCTTCATGGAGGCAAATGCCATGCACAACCATGTCTATCTCCTTGGATTCACCCATAGCACGTGGTATAGTGCTTCCCGAGTCCTCAGACAGATGGGGATTGATCAGAGGGTTCCCCTTCCGGTCGGGCTTACCATTGCTTCCCCTGTTACCCCTGGAGTTACCCGAGTTATTCTACAGACTTGGGTCAGAGACCATCAGATGATCAGGCCTTTTGCTAAGCCTTCCCTTGTTCAGCCTACTCTGGAGTATAGGACCTGGTTTATAGCTGAAGTTTGGCCCGTTGAAAAACCCAGGAGGTATGCCTTGCTGCAGGAGTTGGAGAGAGAGGAGGTGGTTCCTCTTAGCGAGGAGAAGATAGACGTTGCAGAGAGTTCTGGAACTAAGGAAGATACCGAAGACTCTGCCCCACGTAGGAGGCGTAGGATTTAGATCCCATGGTGACTCCATTGTCTGTTTTTTGGGTTGTTTGTACCTTTTTAGTTCCTTGAATGTATAGGACTTATGGTCTGACTCTTTTTTTGTAATGACTGACTCTTTTTTTGTAATGAAAGATTCTTCTTTTTTTTGAATGAATGACTCTTTCCTTTTCTTTTTTTTGTTCACTTTCCAAGCATTATCTACTTTATTTATTTGCTCTAATTTTTGCCTAAGCCGTCCTTTTGGATTTTCAACTTAGCGAGCTCTTACCCATTCTTGCCTAAGCCGCCCTTTGTGGGTTTTCGACTTAGCGGGATTTTTTGTTTTATTTTTTTTTGTTTTTTATATAATAAAAGCAAAAGAAAGATGAATGGATGATTTTTATTAATATTTAGACCGTGCTCAAGGAGAGCTGCCTACATATCTCGAATTTATTTGCGAGAATCAGGTCTAATGTAGTTCATTACAATGCATGATTATACATAATATTTCTTTAGTTGATCCAGATTGCATGGGTTTATGAACTCCAGACCATCCAAATCAGACAAGATGACGGCTCCGCCGGAAAGTATTTTTTTTAAAATGTAGGGTCCCGCCCAATGAGGACGAAACTTCCCACGAGGATCTGTAACAGGTGTTCTAATCTCTTTCAGAACCAAACAACCTTCTTCCAACTTTCGATCTTTGACCTTTTTGTTGAAATGTCTGGCCATTCGCTTCTGATACCCTTGAATCCGATGTAGAGCTTGAAGTCTTTTTTCATCCAAACCCAACAACTGATGATGATAATTGCTGATCCATTCAGCTTCATTTATCTAACTTTCTTGAATTATCCTCGCCGATTGAACTTCCAGTTCAATGGGGAGTACTGCTTCCATTCCGTACACCAGGGAATACGGGGTTGCCCCAGTAGGAGTTCTAATTGATGTTCTATATCCCCACAAAGCCAGCGGTAACTTCTCATGCCAACCCCTATGTTCCTTGATCATTTTTTGTATGATCACCTTTATAGACTTGTTCGCTGCTTCTACAGCTCCATTTGTTTGGGGTCTATAAGGAGAGGACTTATGATGCTGGACATTCTTATCCTTCAAGAGCTTAGCAAATTCTGCTTGGAAATGAGTTCCATTATCAGTGATAATCTCAAATGGTGTTCCGTACCGACAAAGGATGTTGGTTCGGACAAACTGTGCTGCCTTTTTGGCATTTAATTCTGCATAGGAAGCTGCTTCAACCCACTTTGTGAAGTAATCCACTGCTACCAAAATAAATTGATGTCCATTTGAGGCTTTTGGATGTATTTTGCCAATTATATCTATTCCCCAAGTAGCGAAGGGCCACGGAAAAGTAATCGGATTCAGGGCAACGAGAGGTTGCTTCTGCATCTTGGCAAATATCTGACACTGATGGCATTCTTGCACAAATGCCACGCAGTCAGCATTCATGGTAGACCAATAATATCCTAGATTGGCAATTTTTCGAGCCAAGGCGATCCCATACATGTGTGGTCCTGATTCGCCACCATGTACCATTTCCATTATCTGCTTAGCCTCTGCTTCATTCACACATCTTAGGTGCATTCCATTCCAACTCCTCTTGTAGAGGATATCTTCATTAAGAATGTAACCTGTGGCTAGCTGCCTTATGGCCCTCTGATCAACCTTTGATGATCCCTCCGGATAACTTCCATCCTTGAGATAACCTTTAATATCCCAAAACCATGGTTTACCATCGGCCAAATGCATTATGTGGGCAGGTTGCTTCTGAAGTTGAACTTTCAATGGATGAATGACTTTCCCCTCCTTGATATTGATCATGGAAGCTAAAGTAGCCAGGGCATCAGCAAACTGATTCTTTGCTCTTGGGAGATATTCGAAGGACAAATCATCGAATTGTTGTGCCAGATGATCAAGGCGTTGTAGGTAAGGAACCAAACGCTCTTCTCTTATCTTCCATTTCCTTAAGGCTTGTGATACTATTAAAATAGAATCATCGTAGACCTTTAGGTTCTTAATCCCTAATTCGAGGGCGGCTTCAAGCCCATTGATGCAAGCTTCATATTCTGCTTCATTGTTTGTGCAGCTAAAGTCAAGTTTAACTGCAAATGGAATGTATTCTCCACAAGGAGTTTTGAACACAATCCCAATTCCATTTCCATGATAATTGGATGCCCCATCAAAATACATCTCCCAAATACTCCTTTCCACATTCAAGAGGTCTTCGTCAGGGAAACCCACTTCTCGCATCTCGTCATTCACGGGTAATTCCGCTAATTGGTCAGCTATTGCGCCACCCTTCACAGCTTTCCTTTAAATGAATTTTAGGTCAAAGGCTGCCAATGTTGACACCCACTTAGCCATTTTGCTGTCCAAAACAGGCCTCTCCATAAGGAATTTCAAGGGACTGTGTTCTGCGATGACATAAGTAGTGTAAGAAGACAAGTAGTGTTATAACTTCGTACAAGTCCAATACAATGCTAAACACAACTTCTCAATCTTGTTATACTTTAACTCATAATCCAGCATCCTTTTGCTGAGGTAGTAAATTGCATTTTCTACCTTTGTATCTTCAGCCTCTTGAGCTAGCATTGCACCCATGGCTTCATCTGTTACAGACAAATACAAGAGCAGAGGCTTTCCCATTCTGGGAGGTTGTAGAATTGGCGGACTTAACAAATATTCTTTGATCTTGTCGAAGGCCTTTCGGCAGTCTTCATTCCATTCTTGTGAAGCACCTTTCCTTAGTAGCTTAAAGATTGGACCACAAGTCTCTGCCAACTGCGATATGAATCGACTGATATACTGTAATCTACCTAGCAAGCCTCGAATCTCTTTTTCTGTTCTTGGCGGAGGCATTTTCAGAATAGCCTTTGACTTTGCTGGATCAACTTCTATTCCCTTCTTGCTGACCAAATATCCCAAAAATAAGCCTGATGTTGCACCAAAGAGGCACTTTGCAGGATTAAGCTTCAAATTGTACTTACGAAGTCTAAGGAAGAACTTCTCAAGTGCTTCAACGTGTTCTTCTGGAGATTTTGACTTAACAATCATATCATCAACATACACTTCTACTTCTTTGTGAATCATGTCATGAAAGACTGTTGTCGCCATCCTTTGGTAGGTAGCCCCTGCATTTATCAACCCAAAAGGCATAACCCTGTAGCAGAAAGTGCCCCATTCTATAATGAAAGCTGTCTTTTCTTTGTCTGGTGGGTGAACTAGGATCTGATTGTACCCAACAGAGAGGTCAGTCATGGAAACCATCACATGCCCAGCCATCCTGTCTATCAGCAAATCGATGTGTGGTAGTGGAAAATCGTCCTTGGGACATGCCTTATTCAAATCTTTGTAGTCAACACACATCCTGACCTTTCCGTCTTTCTTCGGGACTGGCACAATGTTTGCTAACCAGGAAGGATAGGCAATTGGTTCTATGAACCTATTATCCAGTTGCTTGGCAACCTCCTCTTTAATTTTCAAAGACCATTCAGGCTTCATTATTCTCAATTTCTGCTTAACCGGCTTTGCACCAGGGTATAGCGGAATCTTATGAACTGCTATTGCTGGGTCTATTCCCGTGACATCACTTGCCTTCCACATGAAGCAGTCGACATATCTTCTGATGCAATCAACAACCTGTTCCTTATTCACACAATCATATGCAATGTATGTATGTTCATTTTCTTTGCCAATTATTATCTTTTCATTTATTTCTTTTATTTCATTTATTTCATTTTTGCTAGATAATACTTGGAAAGCAAAAGACACAGGGTAACCGAGAATTTGAAGAGTTTCATTGATAATGGTGGAGTCATTCTCCAAGATTACATTAGATTTGACATTGGGGTTTTCTAAATCTAAAACTACAGAAGACTCAGAATTAGACTCTGACTTGGTGTTTGACTCAGAATTTGACTTAGTACAAGACTCGGGTTCAGGGTGCAACACAGGACTAGATTTGACTGTAGCAGCTTGTCCCTCCTCGGCATACCAGTTCATCAGTGGTCCATCTGTAGTCTTGATCAGCTTTGTGAAGTCCCTTTTGTTTTCAAAATTGGTTATCATAGCAACCTCATCAAAGAGACTAGGCCGCATAAAATCTTCCATTTGTGGGTCAGCTATAGGTTCTGGCTCTTCTTCCTTTATGGTCAAAACATC
Source organism: Garcia nutans (assembly GCA_947685225.1). Lineage (NCBI taxonomy): Eukaryota > Viridiplantae > Streptophyta > Magnoliopsida > Malpighiales > Euphorbiaceae > Garcia > Garcia nutans. The sequence goes on from CANTUV010000044.1 coordinate 29,839,784, forward strand.
ATAGAACATCTCAAAACCCGGTAGCTTCTTTCCAGTCATAGGAGAATAGAATGGCTCCTGGAAACCACAGTAAGGAACTGTTTTCCCAGGTTTGCAGAAGTGACCATTCAGAGTTCTAAAATAAGGGCGCATTTTGAGGCTTCTTGCCCCCCAATTCTTCTTTTTCTTCCTTCCATGCTCAAACTCTTCTACCTCCTCATCTGTGGGTTTGTACCCTAGGCCAAAAGTTCCCCTATTCTCAGGTTCTTCCCATGGCCGCACCACGGGTGTTTTCCTCCCAGACTTTATCATTTCCATTCCGGGCAGCAGACCTACCCTTAGCATCATTCCCACCAGGCAATTGATTTGGACCTCTCCAAAATCATATAAGATAAATGGCCCTTTGGGTTTTTCTCCTTCAATGCATTGGACTGTATCATAATGGAAACCAGTTAAGGTCATGGCGGTTTCGCCAGGAACAACCTCAAAGAGAGGGATACACAAGAGATAATCCAATTAGGAATTAATTAGGGCAAACCTCAACCCTGACACGTTCACCCACACGGGCGTGTTCATGGCCGTGCCCTAACTCCACAACACAGAAACATTTACACGCTCAACAACATGGGCGTGTTCCTGGGCGTGTAAATTCTCAAATCTTACAGTAGCTATGACATGCTCAATAACACGGGCGTGCTACTGATCGTGTCAAACCTACTGCCTCCAACACAATTGACACGCCTAAAAACCCTGGACGTGTTCATGGGCGTGTCCGGCCACAAATCAAGACTCCAATAAAAAACAACCATACACTCAACAACACACTTCTATACATTAACATCCTCTTCAAATAGTCTTAACAAAACATACTCAAAACTCATCACAAACTTGCAACACACCCAAAACAAGCCAAAACACACATCAAACACAAAACACAAAATCATCTCAAAACCCTTACCACATATACAACATCATCTCTTCCAACCACTTACTCTTTTCTTCCATCCATACTCAAAATCCATCATCAAATCACTCAAACACTTCTCACATCTCAAAATCAACCAACACACTCTTAAAAATCTATCAAACTCAAATATCATTTCAAATAAACACAAAAATCACAAGAGAACTTACCAAAGTTACAAAACTTCTTGAATCACCAACTTGATCACTTAATCTTTCTTCAATTTGTGCTTCACTCAACAAGATCTTCTCTTTGCCTCTTGCTTCCTTTGTCTAGGGAGGAGCCGGCCACAATGGAAAAGAAGAAGAAAAATATGAAGAAGCAAAGTCAAATTTTGCTTTTAATCTCCACCAAGTGATCTTATCCAAGCAATTACCAAAATGCCCTCAATCATATAACTAACTTTTTGTCTCATATAAGCCCTTATATGTCATTACACATTCCACATAAAATATCTCTACCCCCTTGACTCTTCGTTTGACCAATTTATATGTTATATATATCATCATATACACAACATATACCACTCTCTCTAAACCCTAATTCTTTTCCCCAAAACACATATATTCAATCCAATATATCACTGCAACAACAATAACAACAACATCAACAACTTAATCAAAACTTCTAGACCACATATGAGGATATTACAAATAGAAACCGTGTAAATGATTCCTAAAATTCTAACGAATTTTCAGCGAAGTTTCGGCATAACTCGGCCATTCCCAAAAATTTTAAAATTAATACTTCAATTAGTATTACACAATTAATAACCCAATAACTTATCAAATATTTCAATAATATTTTTAACGACTTAACATAATTTGCATGTCTAAATTTGTTAAGTATTTATATTATTTTTTTTATACATCTATATTATATTATTTTAGTCTCTTTAATTTAATAGTTTAATAATATTTATTTTATTAATTAATTTATGTAATTATGTTTTAAATAGTATCTACTAAAATTTTCTATTTTATGTTTCAAGTACTATTTTCTTATAATTTTTCATATATTATAAAATAATAATAATAATAACATTAATAATAACAATAGTGATATTAATTGTATTTCTTTATACATTATTCAATTAATTCATTTTATTAGAATAATTATTTATTTATGTCTAATTTAATCATAATAACTTATATTAAATTTACTAATAATTATATTAATAACCATATATATAATTTACTTTCATCTTAATAATTTACTTTTATTTTCTAATAACTACTTATAACAAAATCAATAACTTTAACAATAAAAATGATATTAATATTATGTATATAGTTAAAATAATTATTTAATTACTATTATTTCACATTTAATAATTTATATTAAATTTAATACTAAATAATATTAGTAATAATAATTATAATAATAATACTAGTTATTGAAATACATTTATATAAAAATTAAAGCAATAGCTTTAATATTTAATAGTTATAATTGTGGTAAAAATAATGATAATAATAATATTTTTACTAAAATCAATAATTACTAATAGATATAATAATTTTAATAATACTTTATTACTACAACAATAATATTAATATTTAATAACTAATTTAACATTAATTATATTTTTAATAAAATTACTGCCTTAATTATTATAATGATGAAATAAAAATTTTAATTAAATAATAAATCTTATGAATTTGTATAAATTTTATTTATATCTTATTTATTATCTAATTTGATCATTTACTAATTAAATTCTAATTTGATCATTTTACTAATTAATTGATTTAATTTTACTTATATAATCTAGTTAATTTTAACACACACATATATATATTAATAGTTTATTAGTAAAATTTAATATAACTAAATTAACAATTTATTAATTTATGATCTTTTAATCATTACATGCATATATATATATTTATAATTCAATTTATTTATTCTGAAATTATTTTATTTATTTATTTATTTTTATAAATTCATAAATTCTAAAATTTAACTTGTTTTAATCCTAATTAAATTTTTTTAAGTTAATATTCATATACACATACTTATTTCTATTTTAATTATGATTGATTAATTCAATAAATCAACAACTATATTAACAGTTTATAATTCATAAATTATAATTATTTTAAAATAATTAATTATCAATTTATTGATTTATATATATATATAATATAAGAAATTTTCTATAATTTATTGGTTAATATTCACAACCAAAATATTTAATTAATTTAATCATACTATATTTTAAATTTAAATTTTCATTCTAATTACTTAATTTATTTAGTCATTAAATAATTAATATCTATAACTAATAATTTTTTTAAACAAATGATTAATCTAAATTAAATAAAAATTCTACTAATTAATCAAATTAATAAAATTTAATCTAACTCATTAATTACTAATTAAATTTTAATTTAATTATTCTGAATAAATTATATATATATAATTAATTAAATTTTTTTAATTTAATTTATTTAGGTTACTATTCATCAAAATTCTAAATACATACTCTAAATTAGCAAATGAGGTGTCAAATTAAAGATTATAAAATGAGAGTTCCGAAAATACCTGGATTATCGGAAAATATCGTCGAAAAGTGGCCGGAATAGTGATCGGAAAATTTTGCTGACAAGAACTTTGACCGGCGCGTGACGGCTGCTCCGGCGTCGGTTGGGAGTGATTCCGGCGGCGTTTGGCTTGAATTTGGGCGGCACAGACGGTGGTCTGGCGCATGTCGTTGTTTGAACGGAGGTCGGCGGTAAATCTGAAGAATTCTCTCTCTCTCTATTTCCTCTTTTCTTCTCTGTTTCCTTTCTTTCTTTCTTTCTTTTCTTTTCTTTTATGTTAGTTTATAAATATAATAATTTTTATTTTTATTTATTTTTATTTTTATTTTTTTTAATTACACACCTAACGTTTTTTTTTTTTTTTTAATTTTAATTTATACTATTTTTTTTTAAACAAGATATTACACTTCAGATGTCTTCATGCACTGGCCATCAATTACTCCGTGGTGGTGTTTCTTCTCAAAAAGCCCATCTGGTCCTGAATTCAGGTGGTCTTGACGGCACATGCAAAAATTTAAGCACCCTCACTTACATCCTTTTCATTCCAAGATTATTTATTGTCTTGATGAGCCATCCTCAGATAATGCCATGAGAAGTTTGAATACACAGAAACACACATAGTTATCAAAACAGCACAGCACCTTAATCATATATAGCCTTTAGTAAACAAACTGAACTGCACTTTACCCCATTTGGTCAGAGCATATTCCAGTTTGGATTGGAATGAAAAAACATGCACTTTATGCATAGCTAAACAAAACCATGTTCAAATAAAGAAAAAAAAAAGGTTCCAGTCAACTAGAAAAGAACTTATAGGAGGCACTTCATGGTGGGCATGACCCTTTGATAGGTGGCATATAGCTAAGATAGTGCATGTAGCAATGCCCAAGCAGGTTATCTTCTCCCACTTTGATGCCTCAGACGCCTCATCTGATTAGTATTGGGAACAAACCGAAATGCACTTTACCCCATTTGATACAGAGCATATTTCAGTTTGGGATGTAAAACAGTAAAAATATGTACTTTATTGATAGCTGAAGCCTAATAGCATCTGCCTACTAAATAAATATTGAAACTGAAACATCAAACAGAGTTGAATTCTGCATAATAAAAGTTTGATTTCCAATCCCTTCTTATTCCCCACATTTCTCAATAACTAAAATGCGCAGTAACATAGCGGATGTATAATTTTTGAATACAATAATAATCTAGCAACTCGGCCAGATCAATGGGGCATCCTCATTTAGCACACTGTCCATATCCCAAAATTTCTCACTTACTATGTATCAATACCAGCAATATTCTGTACTCATCTCAGTGCTGAGCCCACTGAATCTGCTTAATATCAATCCCTTCCTTCACCATCTCATAAAGTGGGCTCATTTCCCTCAGCTTCTCAACTTGCTGCACTGTAAGCTCAATAGCCCTATCAATCTCCTCCTCTGTAGTAAACCTCCCAATCCCAAACCTAATTGAAGTATGTGCCATATCCTCATCCACCCCCAATGCCCTCAACACATATGAAGGCTCCAAACTCGCACTAGTACAGGCACTCCCACTTGACACTGCCACATCCTTCAACCCCATCAACAAGCTCTCCCCTTCTACATATGCAAAAGAAAGATTCAAATTCCCGGCATATCTCCTCTCTACACACCCATTTACCACCACTCCATCAAGTTTAGCATTAATTCCATCCAACAACCTCTCCTGCAAAGCCCTTATTCTCTTATCATCATATTCCATCTCCTTCTTCGCCAATTCACAAGCTGCACCCATTCCCACAGCCAAAGGAGTGGGTACAGTCCCACTACGTATCCCTCTCTCTTGTCCACCTCCATTCATTTGGGGCTCAACTCGAATTCTTGGTCGTCTACGCATATACAAAGCTCCAATGCCTTTAGGACCATAGATTTTGTGTCCACTCAATGACATTAAGCTAACATTCCATTTCTCCACATCGACCGGAATCTTTCCTAGTGCTTGCGCAGCATCAGTATGAAAAGGAACATTTAATTCTTTACAAATTTTCCCAATTTCCTCCATAGGTTGAATCACACCAATCTCATTATTCACCGCCATAACCGAAACAAGTCCAGTATCGGGCCTGATTGCAGACCGCAGTTTCTCCAAATCAATAATCCCATCATTTCGTACAGGAAGGTAAGTAACCTCAAAACCTTCCTGTTGAAGATGGCGACAAGAGTCAAGCACACACTTGTGCTCTGTTTGAGTAGTAACAACATGACGTTTCTTCTCCTTATAAAATTTCATCACTCCTTTAATTGAAATATTATTCGATTCAGTTGCTCCGGAAGTGAAAACAATTTCTTTAGGAGATGCGCCAATTAACTCCGCCACCTGAGAACGGGCGGTCTCGACAGCGGAATCAGACTCCCAGCCATAAAGGTGAGTACGAGAGTGAGGGTTACCAAAACGCGCCATATAATAAGGAAGCATAGCATCAAGGACTCTGGGATCCACAGGTGACGTTGCTTGCATATCTAGGTAGAGAGGCCGAGCAGAGATTTTAACTCCTTTGACTGTTATGACTTCCTGGTCCCCAGTAGGTTCAGGTATCGGAGCTTTGACAGCTGCTGCAGCTGTGGAGAAGTTACGGGGAGCAGAAGTGTCGGCGGTGGTCCTTGCTATTGTTTGGCAGAAGGCGGAAGCTAAAAGCTTCGAAGCTAGAAGTAAAATCAATCAGATCATCATAAGAAAATTGAAACTGAAATATCAAAATATGATATTGAAAGTTGAATTCTGCATAATAAAAGTCTGATTTCCAATCCCTTCTTATTTCCCGCATTAACATAGATATAAGAAAAAGGGAAACCCCTAGGGAAAAAATCAAATATGATAATTAAAACCCTAACGTGCTGTTACTCAACCATTAATCAAACTTGCAAGGAATTGGACTAAAAATAACACCATAATCTGATTAAGTCGAAATCAGATTCCTTAAAGCAGAATCAAATCAAATTGAAAATATTAATAGAGAGAGAGAGAGAGAGAGAGACTTACAAGCATCATCGTGATGAGCAGAGGAAGAGAAACGTCTTTTTGGAGGAGTAGAGACCTTAGAGCCGCCGCGAAGAGCATATTTAAGAAGAGCATATCGCATTTTCACCGACGCCATTTTCACAGATTTTCAGACATATGTGTTCTATACCATCTCCTGCGCTCAACCGCGTCTATCTACAAATATACTAGTCCTGTGGGCTAAAAAGTCCATTCCAGTCTAGAAATAGAAGACGAAATTACATCTTGTACGTCTTTTTAACTTCCTTTTTTTAAATTTTACAATGGTTTTTATTTTTATTTTTTATTTTTTATTTTATTTTTATTTTTTACAGCTTGTAACAACAGTCTTTTGTTACTCAGTTTTTTTTTTTCAATTGTAACTGCTACTTTTGTCAGTTTTATCTTCTTTCTCTATTTTTTTTTGAAGTACGTCTTATTAATCTAAAAGCAACTTTCGATAGGAAAAAATTGAATAGAAGTAGCTGGATATAAAAATTTAATTGCATACTTAAATTCCTAAGTGTTTCACATATTATGTTTTGATTTTTTTTTTTTCTGTTTTTCAACCGTAACGTAAAGAGGCTTTTTTTTCCCCCCAGTTGTAATGTATATAGATCTTTCTTTGTTTTTCAACTATAATATATTTTACATATTTAATAAAATATTTTGAAAGAATAATTTTTCATTTTGTAAATTTTTTTATTATTTTTTCAATTGTATTTGTCCTATTTTGATTGACCTTTGTTTATATTATTTGTAATACATGAGTATTATATATATATATATATATTAAACAATATATACATAACAAACTTATAATATTTGAACCACATAAGCCGCAATTAAATAATATATAAAAGAAATATATATTTTAGAACTTGAAATTTTATAAATATACTATTGGATGAAAACTCTAAATCTAAATTAATTTAGCCAAGATTAATCATGTTAAATCATCAAGAAAATTAAATATGCGGAAATATACCTACATCCATATTATTAACTGAATCCTTGAGTCTTTGTAATTTTTTATCTTTTAAATTGATACGTATGAATTTAGGAAAAAAATTTCTCTCTTTTTTAACGATGGGATATCCAAAAAAAAAATGTAAACGTATAATTTGGGACCATACCCTATTTATAATAATATATATTTTTTTATTTTCAATTTTACCCATCACAAAAATAAAAAATATCTAATAGAATATCTACACATATAAGCTCATACTTTCTTATATAAATTAGACTCACTATAAGTTTAAATAAATTAGATCACTTTTAATATATGGACCAAACCTCATATGATAACACACATGCACACAATTATTATATTCATATATTTGTTCATAAATCCAACAAACACAATATATATATAACATAATTAAACAATATACAAAGAAAATACATACTTTTATCAATTGAAATAACATATACACTACATATATACAATATATATAAGATATGTAAAATATACACACTATAAATACTTGTTATTGTAATACGGAGAGCCAAGTAGGATACAATTAAAAGACAAGATAAATCTTAAATTTAAAAATATTAGGACAAAGAATGAACAATTTAAATGAATGTATGTGTATGTGATACTCGGATTAAAAGAAATAATTGGCATAGTAATTAAAATAGGATTAGTAATATTTGTATTTAAAAATTTATAAATATAATCAGGTACAAAATTAGAAGTGCAAAGGATTAACAAACCATAATTTAATTAATAATGATTATGTTAAATGCACATAATAAATGAATTGAGCTTGCTAAAATGTTTGCATTGGGAGATTGGTCCTAAGAACATATAAGTGTGCATAGATTTAGTAATATATTCAGTTAACGAAATGTTGGAACGAAATGTTGGGCACCACCCTTGGGCAAGACTGGCGACAGACCTAACTTGACAAATTGTGAATAAACTTGAAAGCTAGTGTTTACCTTTTTTTGACCTCTAAAGATATGATTTTGGAGAGATTTTGAAGGATAAATTTGGCCTTATAATCCCTTATTAATTAGAAATTTAATTTGGGATATTATTCTTTATTTTCTTTTATTATTGTTTATTTTTAAGTTTTCCTAATTAGAATTAAATTAGAAAGTTTAGAGAGTCAAAGATATAAAAGCTAGTAGTTCTAGCAACTCTAGCAATAAGTTTGTTTTACATTTTGGCTGTTGGAATTTTACAGATTATTGATATTTTCTTTTATTCAAATTATAAGCAACTAATTTCATCTTAGTTGAAGGGTAATTGAAGTTCATATTCATGAATTATGAGATCTAAACAACTTTATCTTTTCTATTATTTAATATTCAGTATTTATATAATTCTTTGTGACTTAATATCATTGTTGTTTTGCTAAGTAATTGATAGGGCTCATTACTTGATTGGTTAAATAATATATAGCTATTCAAAATTTTTGAATTCGTAATTGTTTTTGATATTTTAATTTAAGTAGCAATTAGATTTATCCTAAGAGATTATATAATCTAATTAAATAAATCTAGAGTTGGGTTTATCGATTAGAATCAGGTCCTTCTAGTTTTTAAAGCTGTCAATAATTAGATTCTAAGGACGTTCATATAGGATAGGTTATTGGCAAGATAATTCGAGAACGTTTCCTAATTAATTTAAAACCTAAGAAAGTATTGGTATTGAGAGCTTATCCAATACTATAACTGGTTTATTAAATAATTAAAACATAATCTTTGAATCAATGATCAATTCAAGAATTGAACTAAAATTACTCCTTCAACTAAGTTTTTTTCCATTGTTATTTTTCAATTTTAGTTTTACTATTTTTTAATTTAATAGTTTAATTTTTATTTTAATTTAATTTTAGTTCTTAATTTATAAACTCCCCTTTTTAAAATTTTATTATTTTTATTTTAGTATTCAAAAGAGATTTAAATAAGTAGTTAATTATCTGTGGATTCGATCATATTTACTACTACTACAATTTAATTTATTTAGAAATAGAAATTTAATTTTGGTGGTTTTGATACCCATCAAATTTTGACACCATTACCGAAAAATTGATGTTAACTTGTTTTATTTCTTTTGATTATTATGAATTTTATGGCTGCCAATTTGTGTCAATTTGGATATAAGGGAGAAATTTCAAATGAGGTAAATATGTCTTCTCTTGAATCAAAGATTTCTTATCTAACCACTTGGATTCAAAGAATGATTGCAAGTAATAGGCAGCAAAGCTAGAGTCTATGAAAGTTACGCATATATGAGATATCCTACACTTCAAAAATATGATCACCCATAATGGAATCATGATTCATACTTTAATGCTTATAATTCAGAGTGGGAGATCATCTAAGCTTAAGCTATGAAGGAAATCCACCATATTGTCAACAATTTCAGTCATGGCTATCTCAACAACAACAACCACCACTACCCACACTAGGTTTGTCTCTTGATGAAATGTTTGAATTATTTATAATTAACACTCAACAATTTCAACATGAGACAAAAGCAAGTATTCACAATTTGGAGAATCAAATTAGCCAACTTGCATCATCTATATATAAGCTAGAGTCTCAAGAAGAATTTTTCTCTCAAATGATGGTTAATCAAGAGTAAAATATAAGTGAAAAGAAGTTGCTAAAAAAATTACACCAGAAGCAGACCCTGGGCAGGGCTTGAAGAAAACTGCAGAATATGAAATTTTAATATAACAAGAAGAATGTCTTGCCACTTCCAACACTATCCAGCCCAAATCAATAGTGATATCTTCTCCTTTTCCACAAAGATTAGCCAAATCCAAGAGGGATAAAGAAGAAAAATAAATTTTACAAACTTTTTGCAAAGTTGAGGTGTCAAAATATGAAATAATAGATTTAGCATAGTAATCAAGAATGATCTTTTGCGCCCACTACCGAAGAGATTAATTTGGGATATTCACTAGAGAATAAGGGCAATGTCTAGTCAAAAACTTTAAACAAAGGCACTTTGGGGAGACAATCCAAATCTCAAAATTTCCTTCTACTCTTCTGTTTCATTTGTTACTTTAATTCATTTTAATTTTAATTTGTTTTATTTCTTATTATACTTTTCATGTTCTTAATTTTTATTTTAAATTGATTTGTTCTCAATTTTTCTTCTTTAAAAAAACAAAAAATATATATAATAATAAAAGAGGGATTACTATTCATCATCTTCTCCAAATGACATTTCTCTTTTTGTTTTTAAGTTTTAGGTGGGCTCGAGTATGTTAATATTTTGTTGTTTTAGGCTTCTAAGGTACTTCTGCTACCTTTTAGTTAAAAGCAAGTTGTGGGCTCTTAAATGGGTCTTAATGGCCATCAATTAAATTTTAACATTACTTGCCTAAAATACTCCTCCATTTTCTAAAACCTAAAGCTTTCTTTTCTTTTCTTTTCATCTCCTTCTCTCTTTCCTTCTTTCTTATTTTCCAGCTACCACATCTCTTTTTACCTAAACCCACAACCAAAAACCCATCAAACCCGAACCCTCTCAATCACTCTCCTCTCTTCTTCCAAAACCAAACCCCAAACCTCACAACCACTAAACACCAAATTTTTTGGCACCACTAAAACCCAAAGCACCTACCACCATCACTCACCACCAATTACTAGCTCCTCCAAATAGCAGTAGAAATTCGATGAATGCCTGATCGTAATGCCAAGCTTAAAAAAATTCAACACTTCCTCTTCATGAGTTCAAGAACAACACTCTTCACACCTTCTAGATGAAGCTTTAATGGTGAATCTGCCATGGGTGTGAGTTCTTTGAAGGAAAAAGTAAAAAAAATCCCAGCTCCTAGCACTTAAAATATCAAAGAATCATGGCCCACAATAGGTTTGATTGGTAACCTAGAATTTGGTACACCTACGCATATAAATTTATAAGCACCTTAATTGTGCATCTCAACGCCCTCGCGTGCATAAGGTTATAAACACTTCAATCGTGCATCTTAGTGCCTTCACGTGCACCAAGCTATTTCAATGCCCTCTTCACGCATGAAGTTTTAAGCACTAATCGTATGTCTCATTGACCTTTGTTGTCCTAAGATGACAACCAAGAGGGGGAGTGAATTAGTTTTCTTTAGGAATGATGGCAAATTAAAAAACTTAACAAACAAGAAATATAGAAGAGATAATGGTTGAGTAGTGAGTAGAAGAAAGAACACACAAGATTTATAGTTGTTCGGATTTTCTCTAATCCTACATCCACTTCCTTAACAACTTGTTAAGGTTCCACTAACTTTGAAGCTTTACAAGCTCACTTCCAACTTTGATGTTTTTACAAGTTCACACCTAACTTGACAAGTGTTTTACTAAGGCTAACACTCAAACTACTTACAAGAGTTTTACCCAGGCTCACTCTCATAACCTAAGTGTTTCCAAGCTCACACTTAAACTTTTACAATGGTATTTTTAATGCTTACACCCAACACTTATTACAATTCAAATGTTAATTGAAGTAATAAAAGAAAATATGTTGCTTGGCTATATAATTTAGAATCTCTTATTTTCTTAACAAAATAATAATGTATTTATAACCAATGTGGTCTAACTAGTCGTTATAGATAGTGAGAAATAAGTCTTGGTAGTTTAAACCTTGTTTTAATAGACTGATCGAAGCAGTTAGTGGTCGTCCTTGATACTAGGACGGTCGCATCAATGCCTTAAGCGGTCGCACTTGGATAAGGGATGGTCGCTGCATTCAAATTTGCTTCAATGGTCGAATTTAAGTGCTTTGCTTTTGGAATCTTACCCATGCTGTGATTGTCAGGACGGTCACGCATAAACCAGGTGCGGTCACCCTTTTTGAATGTTGAAGTGGGTTTATAATGGTTATCACACGTGGCATTCTTTAACTGGGCAAAATAAAATTCCGCCTAAATATGAATTTTGCGGTCGCCATAGGGGCCAATTAGCAGTCGAATTGAGAGACTTGTGTAGAACTTCTGAATGCACCTAAGGATGCGAACACTACTGTTAGTTTGAGTAGTTTTCTCTTGAATCAACAAAGCGGTCGCGGAGTCTAAAGGACGGTAGCTACAATAGTAAGCGAGACCGTATTCTTCACCGTTCTTATCACCGCGAACCTTACTGGAATTTAGATGTCTTGGGTTTCTCATGTTGCAGTCGTCCTTGTTTGTTGGACGATCGCTCATGTTGATGTACGGTCACTACTGAGGTCGAGTTTGTGACCGCGAACCCTACTGTGATATGGTTTCATTCTTCAATTCAATGGGGCGGTCGTCTTCATGGTTTGTGCAACCGATAAATGTGCCCTGTGTTGACTTATTTGAAATATCTAATCCTGCAACAAGGTTCTTAAAATAAATGTTAAATAAGTCATTCAATTTGAGTTGTCAAGGATTAAAATTGAGATCATTTGGCTAACAATCTCTCCCATTTTGACTTTGACAATCAAATGGAATGATGACATAAATTGAGAGAAATGTAAATTAAATTGGCTAACAATATGAGCAATATCCCCTAATTTAAACTTCTCATGTATTGAGGGTTACTATAAAGCTCCCCCTAAACATATGCATGTATCATGTTTATTTTGGAGTGTATAGCTTATAACTTGGCACATTAGTAAAATAACATTCCCATTTGTAATTTTATTTGTATATCTCTCTCCCTTTGTATATATCTCTCCCCCTTTATATAAGAACATTTACATATTCTCTCCCCCTTTGTCATAGGCAAAATGCAAAATGTAAGAGAAATATTAAAGACAATGGTAAGATTATGAACATAATGTGTAATAAACATAATGTTATTAGAAAGAGGGCAGTACAAAAACAATGTAAGAGAGAGAAAAAAAAGAAAAACAACAAAACAGAAACAAAAATAGAAAAAGTAAACTAATCAGAATCTTCATCCTCATCTAGCTCTTCTTCTTTCCCTTATTAAGAGGGACATTGCTGGTAGAGCTAGTGCTGATGGAATCTTCTTCTTCAGGGAGACTCTCTGTATGATCACTTATATCCCAATCCTCAAGATTGCATTGAGGCAAATTCATTTTGCCTTGCATGTCATAGAGATCATGATGCATATGAGATATAAGGTCAATCCTTTTGTCAAGTGATGGAATCTCTTGGAGACGCTTTTCTTGAAGTGAGAGAGTTTCCTGGAAAGAGATTTGATGGCTCTCAAAATTAGTTTTGTAGGAGAGTTGGTTTGGGTAGGTTTAGATGAGGAAGCCTTAGGAGGTAGTTCAATAGCAACTTTTAAGGAGTCTCCTTCTTCCTCAATGGTGTACCTTGGTCTTTTCTTATGTCTATCAACAACTCCTCTTTTGCCAAAGTAGTACACATATGTGTCTTCAATCTTCCTTACACAACCAGTATGTTCTAGATAGTCAATGGTGATGGCATCTGAGGTATGATTGAAAGGGTTTCTCAAGGTAGCTAAGTTAAGATCATTGAGTAAGTTCAGATGCCTAGCTATTTGAGTGATTTGGGAAGATAAGAAGAATGTTCCAGTTCTTATGACAGCATGGTGATACAATGTGTCAATCAAGAATTTTTTTGTGTTCATTTGGATGTTGTGGGTGAAAGCATATAAGAAGATGAGGTCTGTCTTAGTTACCTTTTCATTCCCATCAGCCCTTTGGTGAATGGTATAAGTTATGATCCTATGAAGCATCCAATGGGTGAGGGACTTGATGTGTCTATCTTTTGACTCTTTTTCAAATGAAGTCTCTATAGAAATTTCTTGCCAAAAGGTAGAGAGTGTTTGGTTGGAGAAGGCTAAATCATTGTAGGAGGTGACTCCATCAACAGAAAAGTCCCAAATTTTTCCAAAGTCCTCTAATGTTAAGGCTAGGTATTGGTCGAATAGCTTAAATCTAACCCCATACCACCCTAGTGTAGAATTTGCACTCTTTTCAATTTGAAAGGACATGAGAAATTCCTTACTTAAACTAGAGTAACCTACCTCATCAGGGAAAACAAATTTCCTCCAGCCAAGAACATCAAGTAGACTCTCAATCTCTTCTTTAATGTTAAGGGCAAAGAGCATCCCACCAAATGGAGATTTGGTTCCTTCAAATTTCTTTCTTTTCAACATGGCATATCTCGCATCTTCCTCAGGGGTTTGGTGGTGAGGTTTATGAATTTTCTTACCTCTTCTTTATTGTGGAGGAGGTGGAGGAGCATTTAGAGGTTCACTTATGGTGATTCCTAAAGGTTTCTTTCCTTTCCCTTTCCCTTTGGAAGTAATTTTCTTTTTAGGGGCCATGAGAATTGAAAAAGTAGAAGAAACTTTGAAAATAGAGAGTGTTTAAGAAGGAGTTGATCTTGAGAGAATTTAAAGATATGGAGGGAAGTTTGTATGTTATAAGTGATAAAAGTCCTATGTAACTGATGTATGATGGTCTTAAATAGAAGAAATTAAGAAAGTAGCCATTTATGACTGTTGAAGGTTGGAAAATCGCAACCTATCATACTGCCAACGGTTACAAAATTTCAAGCAGAGTGTATAGAGTGGGATCGCCTATTTGTATAGGCACGATCGCCAAAGACATTCTAGCGACCGTTAGAATACGTTGCGCGCTTGCAAGTGCAGAGAATGTCTGTAACGATCGAAACTGTTCAAATTATTACGATCGCTCACAGTGTTTCCCGACCGCTCGCTGAAGGGTCAATTCAGATGAATTTGTCTGGCAAGATTACGACCGCAATACGAGTTAGAACAATCACGAGTATCTCAAAAATGAAAGGGGCAAAAATGATGGATTTTTATAGTTTTAAACAAAGTGATCAAAGTTGATACCTAGTGATTTTTAATAAATTTTTGTGAATAGGCAATATTTTATTCATTCATGGATGCTCCATCAATCATACCTAAATTATGCTTAATGAAGTTAAGCCTATCTTCATTCAAAGGTTTTGTAAAGATATCAACAAGTTGATTATGTGTATCTATAAAATCTAAAAAAATATTTTGGTTTTGAACATTATCTCTTAAAAAATGATGTCTAATGTCAATATGTTTAGATCTAGAGTGTTGGATGGGATTTTTAGACAAGTTGATAGCACTAGTGTTATCACATTTAATGTAAATGTTATTAAACACTTTACTATAGTCAAACAATTGTTTCTTCATCCATAACACTTGTGTGTAACAGAAATATAATGTAACATATTCGGCTTCCGCCGTAGACAAGGCTACCGATACTTGTTTCTTACTATGCCAAGAAATTAGACAATTGCCAAGAAAGTGACATGCTCCTGTTGTGCTTTTTCTATCTAAGATATTACCAGCATAATCCCCATCCGAAAAATCTAAGATATGAAATGATGTGTTTCTAGGATACCAAAGACCTAAATGCAATGTACCATTTAAGTATTTCAAAATTCTCTTAGAAGCATTCAAGTGTGATTCTTTAGGACAAGTTTGAAATCTAGCACAAAGACATACACTATACATTAAATCAGGTCTAGAAGTGGTTAAGTAAAGTAGTGATCTGATAATACCTCGATATTTCTTTTCATCTACTACTTTACCATTTTCATATCTACCGAATTTCAAGGATGTGCTCATAGGAGTCGTGCTAGTCTTGCAGCCATCCATTCCAAATTTCTTAATAAGTTCTTTTTTATTTTTGGATTGGTTAATGAAGATTCCATCTTTCCATTGCTTGATTTGCAGTCCAAGGAAGAACTTGAGTTCACCCATCATGCTCATTTTAAATTTCCTAGTTATACAACAAGCAAATTCTTTGCACAAGGTTTCATTAGTAGCTCTAAATATTATGTCATCCACATAAATTTGTACAATTAAAATTTTATGATTGTCCTTTTTGACAAAAAGAGTTGTGTCTACTTTTCCTTTTGAAAAACCATTTTCAATTAAATATGCACTAAGTCTATCATACCATGCTCTTGGTGCTTGTTTCAATCCATATAAAGCTTTGGTGAGTTTGAAAACATGATTTGGAAAATCGTAGTTTTTAAAACCAGGAGGTTGTTCAACATAAACTTCTTCGTTTATAAATCCATTTAGAAATGCACTTTTAATATCCATTTGAAAGAGTTTAAAATTCATGTGACATGCAAAAGCAAGTAATATTCTAATAGCTTCTAATATAGCTACAGGGGCAAATGTTTCATCATAATCAATGCCTTCTTCTTCATTATAGCACCAATCTTGCTTTATTCCTAGTGAAGTGACCATTTTCATCAAGCTTATTTCTATAGACCCATTTGCATCCTATGATTGAATGATCTTTAGGTCTAGGAGTGAGTTCCCATACATTATTTCTTTCAAATTGATTAAGTTCATCTTGCATTGCAATCACCCAACTCTCATCATTTAGAGCCTCCTCAATGGTCTTTGGCTCAATTTGAGAAACAAAAGCAAAATTAACATTTATATGATTAATTTTAGATCTAGTAATTACTCCCTTAGATGTTTCACCAATGATGAGTTCCTTAGGATGATCTTTCTTGTATTGCCAATCCTTTGGTAGATCTTGAGTCTTTTCTTTAAGTTCATTCTGATTGATCCTTGGAGCATCAATAGTTTCTTGAGGTTCAAGAGTACCTCCAAGTTTGTATGTAATACTTGTAAAAAACTTTGCATTCCCGGTCATATGCCTTGAGCACCCACTATCCACAAGCCATGTGCTTTCGTTGATAGTAGATTTTAGGCATACTTACAAGGCAATAATAGTTATCTTTTCTTAGGTACCCAAATGAAGTTGGGTCCTTGATGGTTAGCAATAGAGGCGTCTTCTAACTTGAGATGAGCCTTTCTAATATGACAAAAAATGTTTTTATGTCTAAATTTCATACAATATGTACGTTGCCACAATGTTTTATTTTTTTGCACTTTCTATTCATATTCCATGTATTATGCATACAACTACAAGTATGTGATTGCTTTTGTGCATGTTTAGTGTATGTAAATGCATGATTACTTTTTGTGAACTTAGCTTTATTTCCTAGTGAGCCATGAGTGGCCTTTTTGGAATTCTTAGACTTGGTGTGAGCATCTTTGTTCTTTGCAACATCAACATTAGAGATTCGAGTTGTAGAGGCTTTTACAAATGCTGGTGTGTTAGGTGCAATGTTGGTTGAGCCATTGAATCCTAATCCATATTTTAAGGAAGGTGATCTTTGGTTACCAATTAATGTGTCTAAGGCTTCTTTTCCTATATGAAATCTTGAAATTAATTCTTTTAGTTCTTTTAGTTCATGCTTCAGAATTTCATTCTCTTTAATAACCTTTCCTAAATCATGTGAGTTTTTATTTAACTCTTTTATTGAATTCATCAAGTGTTCATTTGAGGTTTTCAATTCTAGGGTAGAGTTCTTTAAGCATATAAAATCCTTTCTAACTTAGAACTCTTTTCCTTATAGAGCATCATCTTGGAAAAATATTTTTCTATTTTAAAGTTCATGTGCTCAATCAAATCACTATCATCTAGGTCATCAACATCATCATGTGCTATCAGATTCAAGGATTGAGTACTTACCTCATTGGAGCCATCTTCAATAGCCTTAAGACATAGGTTTGCAATTCCTTCTTCTTCTTCTTCACTTGAAGAAGAGTCATCCCATGTGGCTTTGAGAGATTTTTTCTTTTCTTTGTCCTATTTTCTTTTGTTCTTTACTTTGAAGCAATCCGATTTGATGTGACCAGATTTACCACATTTAAAGCACTTTACCTCATTTTTCTTTTCTTTATCTTTGAAGGAGGATTTAGGAAGTGTACCTTTATTAGCTTGTAATATTTTCTTTCTTTTCCATTCACTTATTGTTTTTGAGAACATTGCCATTTCATCTTCATCATCAGTACCTTCGTTGCTTGAGCTCTCAACTTCTTTGATTGCTTTGAGCGCAATTGGTTTTCTCTTTTATTTCTCACCTTGATCTTCTTCTTTTTCACTATGTAGCTCAAATGTGAGTAGTTTTCCCACAAGCTCGTCGGTTCTCAATGTGCTAAGATCATGGGCTTCTTCAATGGATGATACTTTTGATTCAAAGTTCTTTCTAGCTGTTAGAGCTCTCAAGATTTTACTATTTACATCACCTTGATCATATATCTTGCCATACTTTTTCAGCTCATTAACAATAGCAAGCAAGCGATTCGTCATGTCGGTGATGTTTTCATTTGGTTTCATCTTGAATAGCTCATACTTATGAACTTGCATTTGTTTCTTGGTGAATCTCACTTGAGTCGTGCCTTCATGATAGTTTTCAAGTGTCTTCCAAATGCAATGTGCACAAGTTAAGTGTTAAACTCTTCCACCTTCTTCTTTTGAAATGGAGTTCATCAAGATGGAAGCGACTCTATTATTTTTGAATTGATCTTTAACATTGACAATTGACCATTGTGCTTTAGGAAGAGGAACTTGAACACCATCAACCTCATGAGTAGGAGGTTTCCACTCACTTTCCATAAAATCTCATAGCTCAGTCCCTTCACTATCTAGAAACAAATACATTTTGTATTTCCAATAGGAATAATCCGTTCCATCAAAATAGGTTCTAAGGATAGTGTTAAGATTTCCATGAGAGGTTGAGTTTGATGAAGAAGTAGTTGCCATAGTGGATCAAATTTTACAATTAAGTTTAAGAAATTTCAAGCTCTGATATCAATTGTTGTCCTAAGATGGCAACCAAGAGGGGGGGGGGGGGGGTGAATTGATTTTCTTTAGGAATGATGGCAAATTAAAAAACTTAACAAACAAGAAATGTAGAAGAGATAAATGGTTGAGTAGTGAGTAGAAGAAAGAACACATAAGATTTATATGGGTTCGGATTTTCTCCAATCCTACATCCACTTCCTTAACAACTTGTTAAGGTTCCACTAACTTTGAAGTTTTACAAGCTCACTTCCAACTTTGATGTTTTTACAAGTTCACACCCAACTTGACAAGTGTTTTACTAAGGCTAACACTCAAACCACTTACAAGAGTTTTACCCAGGCTCACTCTCACAACCTAAGTATTTGTAAGCTCATACTTAAACTTTTACAATGGTATTTTTAATGCTTACATCCAACACTTATTACAATTCAAATGTTAATTGAAGTAATAAAAGAAAATATGTTGCTTGGCTATATAATTCAGAATCTCTTATTTTCTTAACAAAATAATAATGTATTTATAGCCAAAGTGGTCTAACTAGCCGTTATAGATAGTGAGAAATAAGTCTTGGTAGTTTAGATCTTGTTTTAATAGACTGTTCGAAGCAGTTAGCGGTCGTCCTTGATACTAGGATGATCGCATCAATGCCTTAAGTGATTGCCCTTAGATAAGGGACGATCACTGCATTCAAATTTGCTTCAACGATAGAATTTAAGTGCTCTGCTGCTGGAATCTTGCCCATGCTGTGGTTATCGGGACGGTCGCACATAAGCCGGGTGTGGTCGCCCTTTTTGAATGCTGAAGTGGTTTATAACGGTTATCACACGTGGCATTCTTTAACTGGGCAAAATAAAATTCCGCCTAAATATGAATTTCACGGTCACTTTAAGTGCCAATTAGTGGTCGAATTGAGAGACTCGCATCGAACTTCTGGGCACACCTAAGGACGCGAACACTACTGTCAGTTTGAGTAGTTTTCTCTTGAATTAGCAGAGCGGTCGCGGAGTCTAAAGGACGATCGCTACAACAGTAAGCGAGACCGTATTCTTCACCGTTCTTATCACTGCGAACCTTACTGGAATTTGGGGTTTCTCATGTTGCGGTCGTCCTTGTTTGTTGGACGGTCACTCATGTTGATGTGCAATTACTACTGAGGTCGAGTACCATAAACCCTACTGTGATATGGTTTCATCCTTCAATTCAATGGGGCGGTTGTCTCCATGGTTTGTGCAACCGCTAAATGTGCCCTGTGTTGACTTATTTGAAACACTCTATTCCTGCAACAAGGTTCTTAAAACACATGTTAAATAAATCATTTAATTTGAGTTGTCAAGGATCAAAATTGAGATCATTTGGCTAACAACCTCACATTCACTCAACATATATTGCAACTCGCCATGCCTTGCACACTAAGCTCCTTAGAGCCCTCCTTTCACTCTAAGTACTTACGATGCATATCAACGCGCCTAGCCGTGCTCAAACTCTTGAGTACTTATAGTGCATATCAACGCACCCTAGCCACGCTTAAACTCTTAAGCACTTACGGTGTATATCAATGTGCTCTAGCCACACTCAAACTCTTAAGCACTTACAGTGCATATCAACGCACCCTAGCTGCTCTCAAACTCTTAAGCACTTACGATGTATATGAACACGCCCTAGCTGCGCTCAAACTCTTAAGCACTCAAGATGCATATCAACGTGCCCTAGCTGTGCTCAAGCTCTTAGCACTTTGATCATGCATACCACAGTGCCCTTGCATGCCCTAAGCTATCACAACGCTCTTACTGCACACTGATCTCTAATTATCATGATCGACACTAAGGTAAGCACTCTAACCGTGTATTAATTTTGACTATAATGCTATGTACTGACACTCTGTCTGCATTTAAAAGCTCCAATTTTTAATATGATGCTAACTTTTTATTACTGTATACAGTGCCTTTGTAACACATCGAGCTCTAACAGTAATTACATATTTTAGTGCTCAAATCGAGCACCCCATGTTACTCTATATGAAGTCTATATTTGCTATTCCTAAGCCTAATCTAGTATTGTGAATGATGTAAGCAATTGATCGATTCAACACCCATTAGCACAATGAAGAGACTGCTTGACATGAATGTCAAGGCAATGAAGGAGGCACCGACATGCCTAATTGCCGAACTGACATCATCGATTACCGAGGACTTGCACTGGCATGCTTGATTACCGGACATCATCAATTATCGAGCACTGGCATCCCCAACAGATAAAGGCATACCCTTAAGGGCTAAAGTATACACACAATCTCATCAAAGACCCGAGCGGAATCAAGCTCATCATAATGAAAAACTTCACACTCCTACAAACTGAGCCATGGTCAAAAACTATAGCATAGACGAATGAGCCACAACGTTCAATTCCAAAAGACTCTCCTAAAAGCCATACTACAAAATAGGTTGGTCCAATCGGTCATCATAGATAGTACCTCAAAATAGGTCATCCATACTTACTTTACCACTTCACTTTTTTCATATTTTATAAGTTCTTAAAGTGTATGGGTGAATTCATATTATTATATGACATGAAATAGAATTCAACTTAGCAGACCCTCCCTACTTGTGAGGGTGCTTGGTGCACAAGCACCGGAGGGCACATTGTGACCTAAGCATACCACATAAACCATGCCCAAAACACTAGCATTCGAACGCTCGGATGCGCCTCATGCTCAGGTAGACTGATAAAATGTTATAAATATGTTAAACAACATGTAACACGAATATTCATTTTATCATTGTATCAAGCCCGTTGTGAACTGAGCCATCAAGATCGAACATATCATATAATGCATAATAGAAAGCACAAATGTCAGATTTTGGTTCAAGAAAGGAATTTCATTATAAAAAGACAGTTTAGTACATAGGTAGCTCGGTCTTTACAATTTGCTAACAGAATGAGCCAAATCAAAATCCTACACTTTGTACACTAAAAATTTACAAGTCTTGGACCTCATCATCTTCATCTTCTTCACTCTATTCATCCTTTTCATCTTCCTCTTCTTCTGCCTCAACCTCAGCAACTAGCTGGTTGATGTCTATGTCCATCATCTACGATGGGTCCATGTCCGAACACTCTTAATTCAGCCGCTTCGACATAGTTTGCTGGTAGAAGTAGACACCCTAAGCGTATCGCTTATCACTTCTGGCGAACTCGGAGCCAGCCCTTGCCAGACGGTTTCAAGAGTATCCTCTGCTAAATGCAGCTCCCTGTCTTTCCCCTTTAGAGATTCTTTTACGTAGTGCAGCTCTTGGTTTTTGGCTCCAAGATCTCTCCGATCGAGCTCACTTATTCAGTTTTGCTTCTCAGAGCTTCTTGAGCACCCTTCAGTTCTTCATCTTTGGCCTTTAAAGATCTCTCTAGTTCTAGCCTTTTGGCCCGCTCCTTGTCAGCGTCCTTGGCAGCTTGGGCAAAGTTGGCTGCTATGCCTTTTGCCCTATCCTCTATGGTATGGGCGACCTGGGTGACCTATAATATTTCTTTCAGTTAGCATCTATACATAATTTTAACCCAAGTCCAACATTCTGATTTATACTTACCATATGGGACATTGTCACCATCTCCTTTGCTAATGTCTTTCGAGCTCTTTGGCATATTATCGCGCCTCTCCTTTGGGATGGCTTGGTATATTTGCCCGAGCGTCTTTTAAACATTGGCGTCTTGCACTGAATACTTAGTGTTGTGTGATCCTGCCAACTTCTCATTAACATCCTCTACCAACCGAAACATGTTGTATTGATGGTCTAATGGCTCCACCATCTTGCTCTGAGGTGGACTCCCCTCTGCCCGCTTCAAGGGTCAGTCTTTCTCCTCTCTGTAGGGTCCGAATTCTAACACCATTTCTAGAGATAAAATTGGTTCTTTTGTGGTAGGCTGTAGCTCCTGAGTGACACTGCTTCCAATACCTTGCTTGCTCAATTGCTCTCGAGCCATAATGGCTCTCTTTCGGGCCTCTTTTTTGGCTAGCCTCCTTAATTCTCTACTAGTCGATCCCTAGACACTCTATGCACAACCAAACTATAAGTTAGCTAAACACAAAACATTAACAATTTATAAGCAAAAAGAGTTCAAAATAATTCATTTTACCTGCCCGATCCTCAGCTTGAATTTCCTTCGAAGCCTTTCCAATCGAGAAATACTCCTTTATAAAACAAAATGACATTCCTCTTCCTTTTTAGAATGTCCTTTTCAACGGCTTCAAATATTGTAAGCTCTTCCTCGCTAAGTTTTCCCCTTTGCACTTGTTCGCCACTGGGGTTGACCCACCATGTGTTCCCACAACCAAACCCATCAGGCTTCTCCATGATGAAAAATCGATCCTTTCAGGCCTTCATCGAGTCAGTTTCCCAGAGAACATACTCAGCCTTGACCTTCCCTACAAGTATAAGAAGCCTTTGTCTACCCCGAGCATAGCCTAAGCACAATGAATGCATTTAGCACTCGAGGGGTAGGGATGATCCCGAGCAGACTGCACATAATCTCAAACATCATGATAGTCTTTCAGGAGTTGGGTCTAAGCTAACCAGGCGTAATCCTGTAATATCACAGGAAGGCCTGTGGGAAAGGGAGCGAGGAAATCACACCCTCGACCTTATATCCTCTCATAGATCATCATTTGATCATTAGGCAGTGCATCGTATGCTCAAACATCCCCTCCAGGGATGAGCATCTTGTAATCCTTTGGTATTTTGTACTTTTTCCAGATCCCCTCCAAATTTATCTCTGATATTGTGGACTAGATGTATCTTACAAAGGCTTCTTCTGAGCTCGGATGAACCTTTCGAACTTCAGCTAAATTTTCTTCCTCCTCGTCAATCAATGTAGAAGGTCTCCTTGCATGTTATTTTTCCCGGTCGGTCATGGCTGACCCAACATCGAACTGTGTTCCTCCTTGGCGAGTAACGTCAACCACATCATTAGGAGAGCCCACCTCTCCTTGCCCTTCTGACATAGCAAAGCTAATAGTTTGCACCAGCTTTGCTACTAGAACTTTAAATGCACAAAGCTTAAAAACACAAAAGAAAACCTAACCTCTATAGTCTTCCGACATGAACTCTCAAGCCTTATCAGAGCAACTGAGCTATTCTCACTTGGTCGAGTGAAGACTATTGCCTACCCCATCCCCTATTTATAGGAGAGAAATGTGCTATTGAAGCCATGTCATTAATGCATAACATGAGAGTTACACCTTTTCACTTCCTGCTTGAACCATTACTTCGGTATCCGAAGCGTCAACATGGTATCCCAAGCATCGCCCTACACTGGTATGACATGCGTCCTTTTAGAGTCTTTACCAACTCTTCTTGCAATGAATACCAAGACTTCTGGGGGACTAGAGGTAATGCCCTTGGAAACCAGGCTTAGTCTTCAAGCTCCTCGAGCTCTTCTTTTTATGATCTCCTCGAGCTCCATTAGTTTCTTAGTTTTTGTTGTTTTCTTTGCTTTCCTATAGCTCTTACCAAGCATGACCTGGCTTCTCTAAGTCACTGACCCTAGTCTGACATAAATGTCAGATTACCAGGGGGGACTTGTGATAGTGCCTCCACTTCCCGAGCTAGTTTGAGCTCCCTTGTATGACACCTTTAAATCCAATATAAATATCAGATGACTTATAGGAGTTTATTGATATTACCGCTCCTTTGATCGAGCTCGTCGACCGAGCTCTTTACATGGTCGTCTCTTAGATCGGGCTCTCATAAAAAGATTCAATCTCGGCTCTGGACATCTTTGTCCAACTGAGCTCTCTGGACCTCCTTTGACACAGCAGGCGTATGATCCTGACATGGCAGATGCACAAACTCGATATTCCAAATATTCACTGACACATGCATGTTTTGTCCCCATGCACCAATTATATATAGGGGTAAACCCCCCACAGGTATGAGATCTATCTCTCTCTTCTTTTCTCTCTACTTTTACTCTCTTTATGCTCAGACAGACTGAGCTCTGACTGAGGCATCGGAGCCTCCTCATGCAAGGCCCGATTCGTCTCTTTCTCTTGTCTTGCAGGTCGGTGACCTAACAGTGGCTTTACTCGATCCCGAGCTCAGAAAGCAAGGAGACTCTCGAGGTTCACCCTAACATCAGGTACATATGCAGTCTTTGGGTGCTTTCCAAAGTTCAATATTGTAAAATTTTTGATTTGTGATGGTTTATGAATTTTTAATTGAGATGCTTTAACATATTTGAGTTATAATTAAGTTACTAACAAGAATGCTTCATTTTAGCCGGCCTCCACCGGTCCGAAAAATTAGTGAAAGAGAGCTTATTGAATTAGCAAAATTTGAATTTCATTAGCGTATTAAGTGCATCCAAACGGTCATTTGATCGGGATTTTTTTCCAAAATATAGGAGCAAATCCCATTTATTACTAAAATATGGGACTTGCTATCATATTACTAAAGGGTAGGAGCAAATGCTCAAATTGAAACTCAAAATTTCGGTTTGAGCATTTATATATATTTTTATTATTTTTTTATAATACTGAAACTTAAAATTTCAATTTAACTTTTTCTTTATTAAACTGAAAATATGACTTTTAATTTTATCAAACCGAAAGTTATACTTTTGGTTTTGACAAAGATTCCATCAGGAATCTCTACTGCTGCACCGGCTGCCCTTCAGCTTAGCGTTTTTTAATTTCTTCTTTTGCTTTTGGCAAATGGAATGGTTGAGTGAATTTTTCACCCAACCGTTCCTTTTATTTTTTTAAATTTAAATAATAATAATAATAATTTTGTTAGTTTTATTTTGAAGAATAATTTTTTTTTTCAAAAATAAATGATTAATTTTTTAAATTTTAATTCTTTTAATTTTAAATCATTTAATATGATTTTTAAAAATAATAAATTTTTAAATTTAATTTTTTATTAATTTAAATTGTCATTTAATTAAATTTTTAAATTTTAATTTTCAAGTAAATATTTTAATACTATTTTGTTGTAAAATAATAATTATTTTTAAATTTAATTTTTTTTATTATTTAAAATTTTATTGAATTAATATTGTTTTAAATTTATTTTAAAAATAATTTTATAAAAATATATTAAATTATCATTTTTTAATTTTTAAAAATAATTTTTATTTAAATTTTTATTATTTTTTAAATTAAAATTAATTAATCTGTGCACATTTAAGCCACATTAAATGTGCATAGTATAATATTTAAGTTGACTCAATTGTTACATTTGAATTTTTTTATTCTTTTTATTTAAAAATAATAATATTTATAAATATATTTTATTTATATTAACTTTTAAATCTTTATTACCCTTGATATTCTCTTCCATTCTATTCCCTTTTTAATACTCTTTCATCTCAATACTCTCTTTAATTCATTTTCTATTTTCTTTTTAACATTCTTTCATCTTAATACACTATTTCATCTATCAATCTGTCTTAATTTCTTACAAACTTTCTTTTCCATACTCTCAAAATTAATTTTTCACCTCTATCATTTCAAGTGCCTAAAGATAAAAAAAAAATTATTTCTTACGTTATTATAAATTTTGCATTTATTTTTTACTAATTTTTTGCAATATATATTTTATTTTTGCATATTTTTAAATTTTTAGGAGCAACAAAGGTATTTATCTCATTTTAAATCTATTTCCATTTTAAAGTTTTAGTTTGGTTAAATTAATTTTAATAATGTAAAAAAATTAGAAAAATGAGGCTAAAATTTAGGAATTTTTTTAAAATTTGTGATAGTATAAATATTAATTTTCATAGGAATAAAACAAATTTGTTAACTATAACTTTAAATTTAAGAAAATTATAATTATGAGTTTAAATTTTTTCTAGTTTGAAATGAATTTTATTATTATATTTTTAAAAAAAATTAAAGAAAAAAATAATACAGGAGAAAAGATTTTAAAAAATATTATTTTGAAAATTTTATACAAAATAATATTTTCTAATATATATGAAAAATAAAAATAACATTTTTAAAATATTCGGCAAGTGGAAAAGAATTATAAGATAAAAATATTTTTAAATAAAAAATTAAATTTTAATAAAAAAATTTAAAATTATAATTTAAGAAAATTATAATTATGAGTTTAATTTTTTCTAGTTTCAAATGAATTTTTTTTTATATTTTTAGAAAAATTGTAAAGAAAAAGAGGAAGAAATGTTTAAAAAATATATATTTTCTAAAATATATTATGGCATATATTGTATTTTAGTTAAATATTTTAGATTTGACTAAATTAGTTTTAATATTGGAAAAAAATAGCAGAGTGAGTATAAATTTTAGGAATTATTTTTTTTAAATTTGTGGTAGTATTTATAGTAAGTTTTATGAATTTAAATTTTAGTGGTAATTTGTTTAATTAAAATTATGTGGTTAAATAAAAAAAATAGAACTATAGGTTTAATTTATTCTAGTTTGTTCTCTTGTCCTAATAACTCTATGAGCATGAATCATCCTCGCAAGTGTTTTCTGTAAAACAATACATATTATAATTATATAAGTCTAATTTATTTTTAATTATATTTAAATAATAATTATGTAAGATGATATAATAATAACTTATAATTTTATATCAGTGAATTATATATAAATTTATATTAGCAAACAAATTTTTAATTATACTTAGATAATATTTTATTCAAATAGACTATCATTTAATGAACATATAATATTCACCATTATAGTTAAGTGCTTTAATATGTTATTATTTATATAATATTAGAAAATTACCCACACTATACCGCAGAAATTATATGAATATTAAAAAATATAAGCTAAGTTTATTTTAAATACTTAATTTTTTTATTTTAACCTCCAAGTATTAAATATAAATTTGGCAATTACTTTAACTCATTCCAAATGCTCATTGACCATACAGATCAATTTTTACAAAGAATAAATTATTAATTTTTTAACAATCAACTCTAACTAATATGTATAAATTTATTTAATTTACGGAGCATTGATAGTTTGCACATTTCAATTACTTAGTGGTAATTGAAATATATGATAATTTGATAAAATTATTAAAATTAATAATAATTATTTGGAGTTGTAATTACTAAAATAAAAAATACTGTTGTAAATCATATTATGCATACAAAGTTCATATATACATATATATATATATATATGTAATTAATATAGACAATAAATATCTAGAATTGAAAAAAAAATTATTTTTTTATTAAAAACAATCAAACTGAAACTTATATTTTTATAAGTTTCAGTTTGACTCAAACCGAAACTATATATTTTAGTTTGATTAATTTTTTTTTTCATTTTTAATCAAACTAAAATCTATAGTTTCAGTTTGATTATTAAACCGAAAATATAAGTTTCATATTAATTAATTTTCTTTCCATTTTAATCAAACCAAATTTTAAGAAAAAATTATAAATTTTCGTTCAGTTTTTTAATGAAATTTTTAATTTTTATTTAAAAATATTATTATTTACTATTATACATATATTATAATATGGTATTGCTTTTTTTTTTTTACTTTTCATAAAATGTTTCATATATTTAAGAATATATATATATATATATATTTTTTAAACACTTCTCCCTCTTTTTCTTTACAATTTTTCCAAAAATATAAAAATAAAATTCATTTGAAACTAGAAAAATTAAACTCATAATTATAATTTTCTCAAATTATAATTTTAAAATTTTTATTAAAATTTTTATTTTTTATTTAGAAATATTTTTGGTCTTATAATTCTTTTCCTCATGCCGAAATATTTTAACAAATATTATTTTTATTTTTCATAAATTTCAGCAAATATTATTTTGTATACAATTTTAAAAATAATATATTTTTAAAACATTTCTCCAATATTGTGTTATTTTTTTACAATTTTTCTTAAAATATAAAAATAAAATTCATTTGAAACTAGAAAAAAATTACATAATTATAATTTTCTTAAATTTAAAGTTATAGTTAACAAATTTAATTTATCCTTATGAAAATTAATATTTATACTATCACAAATTTCAAAAAAAAAATTATTTCCTAAATTTTTTAGCCTCATTTTTCTATTTTTTTCTATTATTAAAATTAATTTAACCAAAACTAGAACTTTAAAATGGAAATAGATTTAAAATGAGATAAATACCTTTGTTGCTCCTAAAACTTTAAAAATATGCAAAAATAAAATATATAATACAAAAAAATTAACAAAAAAATAAATGCAAAATTTATGATAACGTAAAAGGTAATTTTTTTTTTAATCTTTAGGCACTTGAAAATGATAGAGGTGAAAAATTAATTTTTAGAGTATGGAAGAGAAGGTTTGCAAGAAATTGAGAGATGATTGATAGATAAAAGAGTGTATTGAAATGAAAGAGTATTAAAAAGAGAGTAGAAAATGAAGTAGAGAGAGAGTTGAGATGAAAGAGTGTTAAAAAGAGAATAGAATAGAAGAGGATGACTATTGAGGATTATAAAAATTTAAACGTTAAAATAAATACAATATATTTGTAAATATTAGTTTTTTAAATATAATTATTTTTAAATAAAAAAGAATAAAAAATTTCAAATGGAATGGTTGAGTCAACTCGATTGTTCTACTGTGCACATTTAAGCGACATTTAATTTGGCCTAAATGTGCATAGATTAATTAATTTTAGTTTAAAAAATAATTAAAATTTAAATAAAAATTATTTTTAAAAAATTAAAAATGATAATCAAATATATTTTGATAAAAATAATTTTAAAATAAATTTAAAATAATATTAATCCAATAACAATTTAATTTTAAAAAAATTAAATTAATTCAATAAAATTTAAATTTATAAAAAAATTAATTTAAAAATAATTATTATTTTACAACAAAATCATATTAAATGATTTAAATTTAACAAATTAAATTTAAAAAATTAATTGCATAAAAATTTAAATTAATAAAAAATTACATTTAAAAAAATTATTATTTTTCATATTAAATAATTTAAAATTAAAAGAATTAAAATTTAAAAAAATTAACATCTATTTTTTTAAAAAAAATATTCTTAAAAATAAAACTAAAAAATTAAAATAATAATAATTATTATTTAAATTTAAAAAATAAAAAGAACGATCGACTGATTTTCACTCAATCATTCTATCTGTCAAATATAGAAGAATAAATTAAAAAAGACTGGCTGAGGGGCTATCCCCTCAGCTTAGCCGGTGGAACTGAAAGTATAATTTTCGGTTTGATAAAATGAAAAGTATTAATAAAAAAGGCTTAAACCGAAACTCTAACTAAAACCTAACTTTAAATTTCGGTTTCATTTATCTATATATATATATATATATATATATGCTTAAACTGAAATTTTGAGTTTTAGTCTGAGCATTTGACTTTCACCCTTCAATAAATATGAGAATAAGTCTCATATTTTAAGAATAAGTGAGACTTACTCCCATATTTTTGAAAAAATCCCCAATTAATCATTATAAGCTAACATATTTCAGTTTTGGTAACATTTACGAGGTTGGAACAACCTTCATTGAACTAATTATTGAGTTTATTATTTGTCTACCCACTTTCTCTCTTTAAAATTAATATGAGCCAATAAATTGTAGATCTTTTTATAGTTGAAGAGTATTTGAATTGTGATTTGGTATAGAGGTAGTAAATTGTGTAGGGTTGTGATTGTATGATTCTGGTTTGTAAGATTCCAAGGGTTTGCAATAAAAAAGAGCATTGTTATAAGGGTTTCGAGGATAGCTAGATAGTCGACGAAACTCTCAAGGAGACCCTTGAAGAGAGGATAGGACATATGTTTGGTTAGAAGTCAAACCTTTATAAATCCTTGTGTCTAGCTCTTTCTTTCCCTTGATCTTTCAATTAATTGCTTGAGTGTGAGAGTGTCTGTGAGAAAAACCTTTAAGTTTCTAAAAAACCCGATTCTTCCTTCTCTTGAGTTGCCAACTAAGCTCAATTAGTACTTTTATCACATCGAAAATATAAAGTGGTGGATATCTAAGTTTAAACTTTTGTATGAATCTGGTCCTATTAATTCTAACACAAACGACAAACAATTAGAGTCAGGATTGTGTATCTTCTTTTAATCTTATCAATGTACAATCTTATTATGTTTTTATTATAGTTTCGTAGTTTTCTGTAATTTCTTTGAGCATATGTAATACCTTGTAATTTTTAATAATGATAGTGTAGTTAAAGTTAAATAAATTGTTAAAGTAAAAATGTAATACTCCAGCCAGAAGTAGATTACCACTGCAAGGTATATAGTAAACTTTATTTGAAAAAATAATTAAGCTATTAATTAAGAAAAATGGTTATGATATAGGATTAATTAGTTAATTATTAAATAAGTAACTATAAAATTAAAAGGATAAAATACTATAAATTTAATTTTCATAAGGTGACAGATAATTACGTTTTAAGTAGTAATAATTAAGATCGAATGTGAATATAAAAATTAATTGAACTATAACTGTACAATTAGAAATAAACATAGAACTAAATGTTGGTCTAAATAGCCCAAACGACTAAAACTTAGATGTTAGTTTAAAAATGGAAGTAAATAAGCTAAATATTGCCCAATTTTAGCCCAAATTATTAAACATGAGTATGCTCACATAATGAAGTATAAGGCGGATGTAATGCATGGACCACATGCATGATTATAAGCCACGTAAAAGAAACACTTGTTTGTTTTATACTAGCTAAGATAATAAAGACAAGTGTTGTACTAGCTTGACACGTGTGGATTTAATAATTTAAACTAACTTTTCTATAACTGAAAACATTAATATATATATATATATCAGGGCCGTCTTGGACATTTTAGGGGCCTCGAGCAGAATTTAAGATATGGGCCCCTAATTTTGATAAATACAACTTGTATTAAATGCAATGTGTCGGGGGTGGGCCCTTAATTAGGATTTCAAAATTAATTTAGTTCTTGAATTAATTTAGTTTGCATTTTACCCTTAATTAGGCCCTTAACTTGTACCCTTAATTACTTTAAAATTTTTTAAACTTAATTTTACCCTTAATTTTAAAATTAGTTCTTGAATTAATATAGTTTACATTTTACCCTTAATTTAGTTTGATAAAGGAATTAATTTAGTTTGCATTTTACCCTTAATTAGGCCCTTAATTTTGATGGCTTGCCTTGAGGCGCCCTGAGCAACTGCTCATGGTGCTCCCTCCAAGAGACGGGCCTGATATATATATATATATATATATGTGTGTGCGTAGCAGTTACAGGTTCTAAAAATCCAACACCAAATAAGACTAAGAGAGTTTTGAAATTTCGAATTAGTACAAATTAAAACCAAGGAAAAGGTATTTATATTTGTTGAATAATTTTCGGTTTATAATTTAAAGATTAGAAAAAAAAGAATAAAGTTGAATGTTTACTTAGACTAAAATTCCAGCAATAAAAGAAAAAAAAGTTTATATTATTTTCATATGAGTTTTATTAAATTTAAGTTATAATGAAGTACAATAGTATAGAAGATAATTTAGTGTGGAAACCAAAATTTATTGATTTTAAAAAAGATATATTGATAAATTAAAGGAAAAATACT
This sequence comes from Garcia nutans, assembly GCA_947685225.1. Lineage (NCBI taxonomy): Eukaryota > Viridiplantae > Streptophyta > Magnoliopsida > Malpighiales > Euphorbiaceae > Garcia > Garcia nutans. The sequence continues at coordinate 29,872,460 of CANTUV010000044.1, forward strand.
GCATAAGTTTTAATTTGTTTAAAATAGAATTTTAACTTGGATTTTGGCGTAATTTATCTTTGCTTAAGAAGGGAAGTTGAATATGATGATAACCATATAGAAATGAAATGAAATCATGTTTCATACATGAGATACAAAGTATTTAATTAGTTGGGCAAAGGATTAAAAATACTTACATATGTACATATGGCGTTTTGCAATAAAAATAAGGAATAATTTTATACATGTGTATGGAAATATAAATATCTTATGTATATGTATATATTTATATAGCTATCAAAGTACAAGTAACAGAAAATGAGAGAGAAATTACATGAAATGGATATTAAAAGAATAGAAAGTTAAGGTATGAGTGAGTTTAACTTAATAATAAAACATTTAGAAAAAAAAATTTTATAAGCATGCAAACATAAAGATTAAGAATGAAAGTAAAATAAACAGAATTTATGTAACCCTAAAAGCTAAACTTAATTTGAGTTTAATATTAGGAAGGATAAAAGATTATGACTATAATCATGATAATGGTAAACTGGAATGAAATTCATGTATCAAAGCTGAAATTTTATTACATGTGTATAAAATATGAGTATTACTAAGGTATATATGTAGTTAAGTTAGTAATTTGGTTTACCACTTGAATTTAAAGTTAAATGGCAACCAAAATGAAAGATAATAACAAAAAGTATTATTAACACGCATAAATAAAATTATATGATATGATTCAATAATTGTAGATATATTGATACCTAATGTAGGAAGAAAAGTAGGGAAACCATGTGGCATTAAAGGAAAGGCATCAGGTCAGTGATAACTTAATATGATATCTGATATGTTTTGTTGAAAGGCGTTGTTTAACTCTGGTTAAACAGTATTAATATTTTTTATTGATACCTTAATTATTGTTATCCTAATTTGCATCTCTATTTATGGAGAAATCATTGCTTATGATAATTATATTGCTTCTAATATTGTGGTTATTGATGAGCCTATCATTGTTGACTATCTAAATTGTTCATTGTTGAACTATTTTATTGGCCTTTGATTTTCCTTCTGACTATTCATTATTGTTGATTTTGCTTTGAGTATCCAGTTGATTCCTACTTATTCGTTATTGTTGTGCTTTTATGGTGACTTGGTATATTTTTCATTGAATTCCTTTGATTTTCTCTGATGAGATTGTCGATAAATATTTATTGGCCTCCACTGTTATGATATGGTCCAACTCTGGTGGGGTTAAACTACTAGAGTATGCACAGTGATATTTCTGTATGTGCAAAAAGGGGGAAGTTGCCGTCTTATGTTTGAATTGGGACTAGATGCTACACAGTAGGAGTTAACTCTAGAACCGTGCAAACTACCTCTAGAACCCATATATTATTCTGAATGTCACAACATGTATCTATTTTATATAACTCTAGTTATATTTAGTTATTATTATTATTTATTATTATCTTTTGTATCAGTTGATACTTGTTGATTCCTAGTCTTTGATCGCTCTTTAATTCACTCGTTTTGTCTGTGCCTTTGTGCATCTGCTTAAGTTTTTTTATTGGTTATCACAACTAGCTATATGTTAGTTTATGACTCACTGAGATGAAAGTTCACTCCATATAAATTACCTAGTGCAAGTACTACGTGGCTAGCAGTAACTTCTTCAATTCTTTTCTCCATGAAGTTGATTTATTATGTATTTTATGGTATAGTATAAGTATTCTGTAGTGCTCTGTTGGGTATAAAATAATATGTGATAAAAATTAAAGCATGTAATACATATTAAAAGTAAAATTTTAATAATAAATATAAATGTATTTTATAATGTTTAATGATCAGAATAAGGTTCTTCGTGGTATTTGGTGGCTTTAAGATAATCCAAACCCTAGGATCGTCGCACCTCACTTCTCTTAATCCAAATCGGGAGTGGGGTGTGACAAAAAATATAAAAAAAATTTAGATTAAAAACGTCTTTATTTAAAAATTTATTTAATAATAATAATAATAATAATAATAATAATAAAGATGGTGGCATCAATTAGGTAAAAAAAATTAAAAATAAAAAAAAAGTTAGGTAAGTGACCATTAATGTTTAGTGGCCAAGCAATTAAATTTTGGTTATTAATTAAAATGGGTTATTAATTGGTGAAAGGAAATTGAAGAAAGAAAAAAATAATTAAGGTAAGAAGGAAAATAAGACACAGAGAATGAGAGGGAGAGGTGGACGAGAGAACTGGAGAGAAGAAAAGAAAAAAAAAGAAAAGAGAGAGAGAGAGAGGAAGAGAGAGAAAGTGACAGAGAGAAAGGGAGAAACTGGCAGTGGAGATTTTTGCTCTAATCTATCGCCTTCTGATTATCGCCGATGGATAAGCGTTGGCAAGGGAGATCTGCCTCTCTGAGATGAGTCGACGGCCACCAGATTCACGTCGATCTGCCTATGTCATTTTACGATCAATTTTTTCGATCAATTCTGAGGTACTTTTTTCGGCCACACCTATATATTTAAAACCCTCTCGTCACGAGCTTTGATTTGGTATATCAATTATAATTTTTGGATAAGTTTTGAAAAATACATAATTATATATATTAAATTAAATTTAAAATAAAATAAAATAATTAATAATTAAATAATATTAATAAATGGATAATTATTATGTAATTAATTAAAATTTATTAAATAAGTGAATTTAAATGATAATCAAAATAATTTTTGAGTTAAGTTAATTATTATCTTTAAGCATGAAATTGAAATTAATTAGTTAGTTAATAAATTGAGTTAAACTTTTTGTTTATTAGTTAATTATTTAGTTATAATTTCTTATTTTTATTAATTGAACTAAATTTATCAAAACATTAAATTAAAATTTAATTATAATTAATATTTATTAACTTGTAGAAAAAATTAATGGTGTTTAAATATATATAGATATGTGTGAATATATATTTAATTAACTAATATAAGAATTTATGTGTTATTATTATTAATAAGTAATGAGTTTATAAATTAAAGTATTTATTTATTTAAATTAGCATATAATTATTATTATTATTATTATTATTATTAAAATTAATATAGCGATTAAGATTATTATTATAAATAATAAATTGAAATAAAGGTAATTAAAAAATATATTGATTAACTTAGTAATAATTATTTCTACCATATAATTATTTTTAATGTAAATAATTATTATTAATATAAGGATTAATAATTAAATAATTGAGTTAATAATTAATTATTAATTACTAAATAAATATATTGAATATTTGATTATTAAATGATTTAAATTAAATAGTTAAAATATTATTTTAAAAGTTTATAAAGCTAATTATTTATTTATATTAATTAGAATAATTAAATTATCATTATTAATATTAATATTATTTGTATTTTGTTATTATTATATTAATTTTTATTAATATTATCATTATTTAGGAATAAATAATAGTAATTATTAAAATATATTTAATGTCAAGTAGTATTCGATTATTAATATTATTATGATTATATTAATTAAGTATTATTATTAAGTTTATCAATAAATATTATTATAATTATTATGAGTAGTAAATATCAATTTTAGTATCATTATCACTATTATTAATGCTATTATTGCAGTTATTATTATTATTATAGAAATTTAATACGATAAATTAAGAAAAATTAAAGTAAATAGTAATATTCTATTTAAATGATATTTTTGTAAAAGTTTAATTATTAAAGAATGATTTAAATAAATTTATAATGAATATTAAATTTAAATAATTTTTGTAACTAAAAGTAATCATGTAAATTTATGTTTAACAAAATATGTAAAGTTTATATTTAATAAAATAATAAGAAAATATATTATTTTCACTATTATTGTGGTAAGTTAATATTTTTGAAAATAAAAGTGAATAAATTATTAATTATAATGGAAAGATAATTATAAAATTATTATCTTATAATTTATTCAACATTAATTTACTATATAATTAAAATATTAAATGGATATCTTGTAAGTAAATTAAATAAATATTATGAAAATTTTAATAGAATAAATTTATTAGTAATATTAATATTATAATAATAAGAATACATAAATTAAATTAATATAATTGTATATTGAAATATTTTAAATACTTAATATTTTTTGACATCCAAATTATGATAAGCTGACGGAAATTATATAAGACAATTAGATAAATAAATAAATTATGGTAATTAGAAAAATGACTGATTTACGCTAAACTATAATTGAAACTTCAAAAAAATTAGGAATAGTTTTTGTGTGAATTCCCATATCATAATTGTTTGACAATTTTAGGATATTATTTAGTTAATAATTATTTTTATCACACTAGGAGTGGATTCAACAGCTAAGATAAATCATAGTGGTGATACAGTTGGATTTACAAATTTATCTTTTGGCTAAGGTGAGTGGGTAAATATGTAATTTTGTATTTCTAAAGTATTATATATATTTATAATTTTAGAAAAGAATTTACAGAATCAAAGATGATTTATTTTTGAATGAAATGTATTTTCTTATAAATTGAGAATAAATAATGATAGTTTGAAATTTTCATATATGTAACTGATTGATTATACTGTGGTGGATAAATAATTCATATACACTCTTATTATAATCCTGCGAGATTGCACCTTGATGATGAATGTTTATATAAATTTAATAATACTATAAATTTACTCTTAGCCCAGGTAATTGTTATGCATATGTGTATTAAAGTTACTTATCTTTAGATTTGCGAGATAAGTCATTATGCGCCTTTGGATTGAAGTTGGATAAGTATAAATTATATTTGAGTGTATATAAAAGATGCATAAATTGAATTATTAATTTTTTTGAGAACTGAGAAATGTTTGAAAGTTATGTTTAAGATTTTAAGAATTAATTGTTCAACTAATTATTGATTAAATATATATTAAGTATTATCATTTTAAATATTATTTGTTCTCTCTTATTACATATTTATCTATTCACTGAGTAATTCACTCCTTTATTATTAAGATTTTTAGATACTTTTGAAGATCAACTTTGTGGACTTCAGTAGAATATAAATTCTTAAATTTAAAATTATTCTGCATATAGAAGAGATTGATCCAACAGACTAGTATTTTTTATTTGATCTTATTTTGAAAATTGTTAAATTTTTATGGAATATCTTTAATGATGTAGATGATGAAATAAATATTATAAATGATGATTATATTCTTGTGAAAGATGTGAAATAAATAAGTTATGATTTGAGATTTATAGTAAGTTAAGTCCACCATAACTTTAAAGAGGTAAGGTGTGACATTAAATGATATTAGAGCATATATTATAGATCCTGTAGATTTTTACTTTTTCAAATATAAATAAAGTAATAATCTTAGTCATATTTGCTTTATAGGATGATGCCACAAAAAGTACAAGGTGTTAAAGACAATAGTAGTAATTATAGATGAAAAATTAGAATCATTAAATTAGAAGATGGTGGTTGATCTCATAGGGTACTCATTCACTCATAGCATATACATTTATCATATATGTAGATAAAAAGTTAATGTCCTTAATAAAAAAAAGTTGAGAGAGATTCTAATTATTTTTAGTTTATAGTTGTATATGATGTGAATACTGATAAAATGGTAAATGATAAAGTAAAACTAAGCATTGATATATGGGAAATAGAATATTAATTTGTGTGAAATTAATTAAAAATAAATAAATAAAAAAATATAGTCTAAATTATGAAAAAAAAAGCTTAAAGAATAAGATATATATATATATTGTATACATGAAATATACATGCACTTTGAATAAATATTTTGTATATTTGAGATATACTTAAATATATAATTTGTATATTCAAACTAAAGATTTATAAACCACAAATAAACTATAAGAATCAATATTTTCAAATTTTCAATAAAATTTATAAATTTATATGGATATGTAGAATTAATTGAGCTAAATTTATATACTAAGTTTTGAATTAATTTTGATATGAAGATTTAGATAAATATGAATTGAAATAAGTCAAGACTTATATTATTTCTCTGGATTTTAAATATTTTATTTATACATGGATATGATAAAAATATAATGGATGATGTGAATAAGGTTTGACTTAGATATTCATGAAGTAGGATGAATTAAAACACGAAAATATTACTACATCAGAGACCAACTAAGATGCAAATGTATATGTATGTATTAAAACTCAAATCACAGTTTAAAATTTTTCTTCCTTTTCTTTTATAACTCACTTAGGCTGAGAATTTCAAACATAAGCTCTAATACTAAAATAAATGTAATATTCTTATACCTTATATATGTATAGTACATATATCTCGTATATATAAAATACGCATACAGAATATAAAAGTGCTGCAATAAATTTCATAATAAAAATTTTCTTTTTAATTGACATAGATAATTACTAATAAATAATATATATATTTAAATAGTAAGTTGTTAAAATACAAATTTATAAAGAAAATCTTTAGAAAAATTTCGTTAGAGTTCTGTATGTATTTTGGTCATTTTTAAAAATACAAATAATACAACTTGCAAAAGATTTTATACTCATGAAAATATTAATTCATCTATTTCTCCAAAATATCCAAATATATGCGAATATATATTTATATACGAAAATACTCCAAGTTTACAACATTTATCCAAAAACCATAAAATTTACATAATGTGCATATATAATTTTACAAACATTATAAGATTAACTAAAATTACATATTTATATGTTATACAATGGCACTGGTATGGTGGTAAACCACTATACTTCTAGACTATCTGCTTCTCACCTGCTACCTGCGTGATAGTCAAATCATGCTAAGTTAATACTCTAGTGATACATACTTTGATAATATAACAACTTAAAAATAATGCATTATTGACCTCTTTAACACAACATAAATGATGTCTTTATGTTCTTATATTTATGCAAATTTTATCAAAACATTGCAAACACAAGCACTGGGCCCAAATAACCTTATACAATATTTTGGTTTCAGAGATATTGCCATGACCTATCACTACACCGGGAATCTAAGCGTCTCATCCATCCTCTATTGACACCTTTGTATCTAGCTCCGAAGGCAAATATTATTAATAGTTACAATCAGTATCTAGCTCGAATGTAAATAATAATGATGTCCAGCGTCTAGCCCGAAGACAAATCACATCAATAGTAACAACAACAATTCTCTAGAACAAAAATACTATATAAGGTGAGACAAATCATTTCATATTTTCATAATCCATACTCTATCACATTGTTCCATTTACTCTTTTCTTTTCCATAATCATTCATAATTCTTTTAATTTATCCATAATTCATCTAATTTTCAATAATATATGTCACATCTACAATGTGACTTCATTACCCATATACTTTTGGTATTTTTTTTATTTTTTTTCACATTTATCATATATTACTCATTTTAGCCATTTACAATGGCTTAACATAATATGACTAATGCAATTAATACCTTTTTTTTTGCAACAATAATGCATCACATACAAAAACTCGAAATCAAAGTAGCTTAGCACATTCATAACATCAAAATGTGCTTGGTTAACTAAATGCATTTTAAATATAAAAAATAAAGTATATGCATATCTTTAACTAAGACCACTCCCAAGCTAAATACACACCTTTCCCTCCACTTTTTCTATTTGTCCTTTACCACTTGAATTAGGCAAATATTATCTACTCAATACTTAATCACATTTTGAATGTAAATACTTTATTAACATCATATTTTTATGTATTTTAGCGAATAAAATTTTCTTCAAATATCTATTTTTCTTACCCTAATACAAATTAACATTGGAATTCCATATTAATAAATTTCAAATTACATTTTAAGTTAATTTTTATCATTAAAATCATAATTCTACTTATTTTAATAATTTAAACTTTAAATTCTACAATTCTATCCAATTTCCAAAATTTTGCTCTAATATACCTTAATTCTACAAAATTATTCAAAATAATTTTAAATTGTTTTTTAAGCTCAATTATGTCTTTAGAACCATGTTATAACACAATTCAAATAATTAAATTTAATTAACACCAATTCTTTACAAACTTTCCAAGTTTGCTTCAATAAGATTCTACAATTCTTCACTTGATATATCTTGGCCTAAATACATAATTTAACAACAAACATCATGATTCATTCATACATATTTACATACCAATTCTATACAAATTTCTCACTAGTTATTCCATTTCTAATTAATTCCCAAGAATACTCTCATGCCTTTTTCTTACTACTATCTCTCACTTTCAACTATCCATAATCATTTCCAACATCTATCCCTAAATTCATCATCTATACATTAATTCAATAATTATACAACTTATTTATGCAATTATGTCAATCTCTATCAAAAACCCTAATTATACATATACAACAACCAAACTCTAGTTCATCATTTAAATACATTTCCATGATTTGTTCATCAAATCATTACATACACTTCTTATTAACTCAATTACTATTAATTTTGCTAATTAAACATACTTTCTTTCACTACCCATATCAAACATAAATATTAAAATTAATCAAAATATGCTTAAAGAAAAGAGTACTTCCTTGATTTCTTACTAAACCTTCAAAATCTCCTTAAATTCTCTTGAATTTCCTATAGATTTTGGTGTAATTTGAAAGAAATCCCTATCTCCCTTTCTTTAAATGTGAGGCTCGGCCATGGGAAGAAACAAAGCAGAAAATGAAGTCTTTTCTTCAAATTTCATCCTTATCCTTTACTTTATAATTAATTAATTAATTAAACTCCCACCAATTACCTTATTCCCTTCTTTGACTTTCTTTCTTCCATAATAATAATAATAATAATAATAATAATTATAATTATAATTATAATACTTATTATTATTATCTTCCCAACACAACCATATATCTTGCATATATGTGTTGTGTATCTCATGTACATGTATATGTCTTATATACGTAGTTTATATTCTATGTATACTTCAAGTATATATATTATATTTATAATATGCATTTCTTATATTTTCCTCTTCCAATTACACCTATTTAATCCTCCATAAAGATTACTCTCATGTGCACTAAAAATGAGGATGCTATATTTTTCTCCTCCTCAAATAATTTCGTCCTCGAAATTATCTATCTCGAAAAATAGATTCCATTGACGTTTACCCCAATCTCACCTCTTCATACATTCATTTCATACAATCCATTGCAAATTACAATTTTCACCATTTTTATTCAAATAATTCTTACTCTCCCCCTTATGAGTCTTTTTTAATCATCTCTTGATATTTTCATTTCATTTCTTTCACTAATATTATATAATCAAATAATATTAACCTAACTTATCACTATATCATTATAATTGCCTTTACACATCCTTACATTAATTCCTGAATTTCTTAACTCTAATAGTATCAACATATAATTTAACAATCCATTTCAAATAAAGTAATTATCTCATATATAAACAATTATATCATATCAAATAAAAGATTTAACCATTATCCACACTTAAAAATTTTTAATTTTACAGTATTATAAAAATCATCTGTAAAGTTCTAATCTCATTTTATCTAATAACAAATAAATTCTTGTAATACTTCATAATAACAATAACTTTAATTTACCAATTAATAATTCTTATAGGTTAGAACCGAAGTAATTAATCTTATGCAATATTTAACTATTTAAATTATTAATTACTCTCATCTTCAATTAATTATATTCTTTCTTCAAAATAGGGCAAAGTTATGAACAACAAATTGGATTGACACTTTATTATCATGTTTGTTTTGAGGGATGTCTTGTAAACTTTGAGATAGGCATAGGCGAAGATGAAGCTACACAACTTTATCCAGAAGTGAAGTACACCACCGTGGAAGACTACTTATACCACTTCTTATAAGTGTAAAATCATCTAAATATGTATTTTTTTTCTACTTTCTAAGCAAACTTCTTTATTATATATGGTTTGTGCTTGAAAATAAGATATATATACTAATTGATAATGACTCTTAATAACATGTATATCTACTATTGTTGTATTGAATTATTGTTCAATAGAATGTTACTTTCATTAAAATAGATAAATCATTTTTTTTTTCAAAATAATGTGGGCAGTTTGTTTCACCTCTTAAGGCCATGAAACAAACTGATTGTTTTTAGTTTTAGTTTTTAACTTTAAAAAATTGAAGAGTCATATTTATTTTGTTGCCTTTAAATGTTTTGAAAGGTCCAATTAGTGTTGTGTGAAAGGCTCCTTTAAAAAGCCAAATAGCCTATATATTTGTAATTTTTTCTAATGAATGTTTACGACTTTTTTTTCCTTCTTTTTGTTTTGTCTTCTCACATACCAAGAGCACCATTTTTTCTCTATTTTTTTTGTTATTTTCTTCTATTTTCAAACCTTATTTTTAACTTCTACCCTCTATCCTTTGATCTAAAGCCTTCATTGGTATCAAAGCATTCTTTAGATCTTTGTGGGGTTGTGAAGTAAGATGAAAGAAAGATGGCTTCAAAGCATTATTCTACTCCTACACCACTAATTTTCAGTAGTACAAATTGCGGAATTTGGGCTATCAAAATGAAGACATATTTACAAGCATTTGATCTTTGGGATGATATAGAAACAGGAAGGGATCCACCTCCTTTTAGAGCAAACCCTACTGTGAAGAAAAAGCAAAAAAGTTTAAAGCCTTAACAGTTGTTCAATATGCTCTTTATGATTAACCTATTAGAATTATTGCTTGTACTACACCTAAGGAAGCTTGGAATAAGCTTCAAGAGGAGTTTCAAGGGAGTAAAATGACAAGGCAAATACAAGTTCTTAATTTTAGAAAGGAATTTGAGTCCTTGAGAATGAAGCATACTGAATCTGGGAAGGAGTTTACTAATAGACTTCTCAATATTATGAATAAAAAAAGATTCTCAATGAAGAGATGAGTGAAAAGACAGTGGTGAAAAAGGTTTTGATTTTTGTTTTTTGAAAATTTTAAGGTAAAGATATCTTCTTTAGAGGATTTAAGAGACCTCTCTAATATCTCACTTTCAGAATTGCTTAATGCTTTACAATCAATGGAGCAAAGAATAAAAAATAGGCAAGAGAAATTTATTATTGAGAATGCTCTTTTGGCCAAGAATAAGGGCAAAGCTCCTTCAACTATTGGCACTCAAAAGAAAGGGAAAGGAAAAAAATAAGAAGTTTCTACCTCGTCCTCATTGTAAGAAGGTCACTCATTTAGAAAAAAAAATTGGTTGTATTGACCAAATGTCCAGTGTAAGGCATGTAAACAACTTGGTCATATGAAAAAAGTTTTCAAGAATAAGGAGGAAAAGAAGGCTCAAAAGCTTAACTAGTGGAAGAAGATCACAAAGCTAAGGCAACTATGTTTATGGCTTTTTGCCAAAGCTCTAGCAGCAATAAAGATGCTTAGTTGTTAAATAGTGGTTGCACTCATCATATGATCTTTGAAGAACAAAATTTCAAGGTGCTTGATCAAAGTTATTCCTTCAAAGTCAGAGTTGAAAATGGAGAATATGTTAAAGTAATGGATAAAGGTCAAGTTGCCATTGAGACTCCAATAGGTATTAAACTAATTTTAGATGTTCTTTATGTGCAATAAATTTGTCAAAATGTACCGAGTGTTTATCAAATTCTTGAGAAGAATTATTCTCTTTATTTTCATGACAAAACTTGCATTATTTATTATCTAAAATGGTGTGAAATTATGAAAGTGAAAATGAAAAATAAAAGTTTTGTTATTGATTGGAAGCAACTAAAGTTGATTGCTTTGAATGCAAATGTTGTTGATGAATTACACTTGTGGCACAAGCGGTTTGGTCACTTCAATTGTGATTCTTTGCATATGATGCATGCCAAGTCCTTGGTTGAGAACATGCCTATTGTTGATTATATATATGAAGTGTGTGAATTTGGAAAGCAAAAAGGCTTCCTTTTCCTTCAAACTAAGCTTGGAGAGCAATTAAAAAAATATAGTTGATTTATACTAATTTGTGTGGACCGATGAGTGTGTCAACTCCAAATGAAAGCAGATACTTTTTGATTTTCATTTATGACTTTTTTAGAATGTGTTAGGTTTATTTTTTGAAATCAAAAGCCGATGTTGCTAATGTGTTTATAAGATTTAAAGCTTTTGTACAGAATGAATCTAGTTGTTCCATCGAGGTACTCAGGTCAGACAATGGAACTGAGTACAAGGCTAAAAAGTTTAAAGAAATTTATAGGCATTTAGGCATCAATAATCAATTTACAACTCCTTGCACCCCTTAACAAAATAGAACCTTTATGGAGATGAGTAGATGTTTACTATATGAGAAGGATTACCCTAAGTTCTTGTGTGCTGAAGCAGTCAATACTACTGTGTGCTTATTTAATAGGCTTCCTACTAAAGCTCTTGACAAAAAAAAAAAACCCCATTTGAATGCTAGTATTGGTTCAAATGGTCTAGTGCTCACTTGAAAGTTCTTAGGAGTGTTTGTTATACAATAGTGCATGAAGGGAAAAGAGACAAGCTTGATCACAAGTTTAAACTTAAAATCTTGGTGGGTTACAGTGACTCTACCAAAAATTATCGAGTGTATCAAGTCGAGTCTAAGAAATTGATTGTTACTAGAGAGATCAAAGTTGATGAGTTTTCTAAGTGAAATTGAGAAAAGAATGAAGTAGCACCTTCCATGATGAAAATCACTAGTGATAACCTTCCTCATCGGCGAGAGAAAGGAAAATATTAAGAATGTAGAAGATGTTGTAGTTAGAGGCACTAGTCCACTTACTGATATTTATGCTAGATGCAATTTTGTTATGTTAGAACCAACAAACTATGAGGAAGCATATCAATTTGAAGAGTGGAGGAATGCTATGAAAGAAGAAATGATGATGATTGAGAAGAATAACACATGGAACTTAGTGGATAAACCTACAAATAAGAATGTTATTGGTGTTAAATGAATTTTTAGAACCAAGTACACTGCAGATGGTTCAATCCATAAACACAAAGCCAGGTTGGTTGTAAAAGGGTATGCGCATGCCTAACTGCCCGTTTTGGATCTTAGAGCTACTTTTGCTCCTGTTACTATACTTGATACTATTAGGCTTATTTAAGCCTTAACAACTGCAAACGTCTACATTCTTGAATGGTGTACATCATAAGAAGATATATGTAAGTGAACCTGAAACTTTTAAGCTAGTTGGTAGAAGAGTTGATAATTTTTTTTTTTTGCAACAAGGATTCAAGAGGAGCATGAATGAGCACACTCTTTATTCTAAAATTAGTTTGGATGGTAAAATACTCATCATTTCTTTATATGTTGATGATTTATTGATTATAAGTAATGGTGAGCAACTTGATGAATCATTCAAGCCACGCATAAAGAATGCTTTTGAAATGTCTGACTTAGATTTGATGAAGTTTTTCTTGGGGTTGGAGGTTGAACAATCTAAATCATATATTTTTCATACATAAAGGAAATATGCTAAACAAAATTTGAAGAAGTTTCATATAGAGAACTCCAAATTTGTGAGTACTCCATTGACTCATAATGAGAAGTTGAAGAAGGAAGATGGATTTGATGGTATTGATGCTATAATTTATAGAAGTTTACTATATTTGATTGCCATTAGACTTGATTTAATGTATGTAGTTAATCTTCTTTCAAGGTTTATGGCTTCTCCAATACAAAGTCACTCTGCTATAGCCAAGAGAGTTCTGTGATACTTGAATGGGACATTTGATCTTGGTGTGAAGTTTCTAAAGCGAGATGATTATGTTTTATATGGCTTTTTTTTTTATAGTGATTGGGCTGGTGATGTTAATGATTTCAAGAGCATATCTAGTTATTTATTTTCTCTTAATTTCAGTCCATCTTCATGTAGTACAAAGAAGCAAAAAGTAGTTTTTCAATCATCAGCTGAGGCTGAATATATTTTAGTTGCTAGTATTACAAATCAAGTGATTTAGATTAGAAAGCTTCTTGATGATTTGAATGAAACTCAAGGTGAGGCAACTATCATTATGCGTGATAGCAAATCTGCTATTGACATTGATGAAAACCCAATTCAGCATATAGAAGGATAAGCACATATCAATAAAGTATCATGTTGTGAGGGAGCTGAAAAAAATAAAATTTTGAAGCTCAAATTTTAAAAATCAGATGAGAATCTTACTGATTTGATTATTAAAGCCTTGCCAAAATCAAGATATAAAGCATTGAGAGATCAAATTTGTGTTTCCAGTAAAAGTAGCAAGGAGAAATGTTGAATAGAATGCTACTTTCACTAAAATAGCTAAATCATTTGTTTTTATTTTAAAATAATATGGGTGGTTTGTTTCACCACCTAACGCTATGAAATAAATTGGTTGTTTTGGTTTTATTTCTTCACTTCGAAAATTTGAAAGGTCATATTTATTTTGTTGTCTTTAAATATTTTAATGGACAAATTAGTATTGGATGAATGGCTCCTTGAAAAAGCCAAAAGCCTATATATTTGTAAATTTTTCTAATGAATGTATGTGACTTTGTTGCCTTCTTTTTACTTTGTCTTCTCACATACCAAGAACACCTTTTTGCTATATTTTTTCTGCTTTTTTTTTTTTATCTAAAGCTTTCAATTATATCAAATTTATTAATATTATTATTTGTTTAAAGAAGAAAAAAATATATTATTAATGTCTGAATTTTTTTTATTTTTGTTATTTTGATATTTAAACTTTTTTTTTGTCATTTTAGTGTCTAAACTTTAGATATTAAAATAATTTAGTTACTCCAATCAATTTGTTCATAAATTAACATGCTGGCTGGTTATTGCGGAACTCGACTTTGGTTTAAAAAAATGCTATATCATATTTTATTGAGAAAATGACTAAATTAACCTTGAAATCATCTAGTTGAAATAAAAAAAAAAACCATCAAAATGGAATCATGAGCTCCAATATTCTGATTTAGGGATTTCAATTTGAATTTTAATTTCTAACTATGTCATCAATCTCACTCTTCCTTTCTCTCTGTTCTTTTCTAGTTTGCTTATCATTGCTTTGGAGTTTGCGATCTATTCAAGAAATGTAAACCATTGATTATTTTGCTCTTTTTCATCTCTAAAATAGTTCTTTTGTTGGGTTTCTTTAATTTGCGTGTTACGAGTGCACATATTAGCTCTATTGGAGACACTATTGGGTTTGTTAATGGCTTCTCTTGTGGCTACATTTCTACTATTGAAAAGGGTATGCACTGTTTTTAGTGTTTGAATAAGACATATCAAGAAAATCGCATTCTTTTTTGTTGGGATAATTTGTTAATTCAAGAAATTTTATATGTTTAGTTCAAAATTTATCAATTTTTTTTTGCTAGTTTTGATGCTTCTTCTTGTTTTGGGTTCAAATTTTGTGTTATTTTTGGGTCCAATTTTCACATCTTTAAGTTGAAATCAAAGGACAAAAGGGAAAAAGATTATGCGGTGTTAATACTTTTATTTATTTATTTATTTAAGCAATTAGATATTGTTTGATTTTTGCAAAAGATGCGGAGAAAAAAAAGAGAAACATTTCCTTTTGAGGAAATGTCTTCATTTTTTATTTTGTCATTCTTTTGATTTGGAGAATCAAATAAGACCTTACTGTTAATTGGTTTTCAATTCAGCAATTATTGAAAACTAGTGTGGTAGATGGGAAAGAGAGACTATTCGGAGAACCTTCTTCTTTGATTCTTCTGCTGCTGTGATTCTTCGATTCTTACTCTTCTATGATTCTTTGATTCTTCTTCTTCTCTAATTATTTGATTCATCTTTTTCTATGATTCTTCTTGTTTTTTGATAATTTAGAACTGTGAACCCTAAATCCTCAAAATTTTAAGATAAAATGAATAAGGGTAAATTTTAAGATAAAATGAAAAAGGGTATTTTTGTCATATATTTGTTTATAATTTTATGTTCAAACTTTAAATTGAAATCAGGCCCCATTATAACTAGCCAACAAGCCAATTATGAGTTAATCAGCCAAAGCAACCAAATTATTTATAATAGCTGAAGTTTATACACCAAAGTGATAAAAAAAATCAAAGACCAAAATAATAAAAATAAAAAGTTCAAAACCTAATAATATATTTTTTCTTTTGAAAAAAAAAAAACAAATTTTAGCCTTTTATAGAGGCAGATGTGTCAGAGAATTATAGATTGTGCTAAAATGTCCTAACCAGATGATGTGTAAAATTCTTAAAAGAATCAGAAAAATAATTAAATTTTCAAGTTCTCTTTAACAGTTCACTTAAATCTTACAAGAATTAAGTTGCAAATTGAACTTTCGACAAATAAATAATTTTTAACTATCAACAATGAGATAGGAACCGAATGATATTAATTAGAGTGAAATTAATTAGAATGAAATTAATTTGTGACCAATACCTATTAGGGTTGGAGTCAAAACTCTTCTATGTATGATTTTTGGAGTTATAATTTTTATTAAATTGGTATAGATGGATGTCATATATTATTTTGCTCAAGCATGATATTAATTATCATTCATATTATTTATGTCATTATATAAAAATCAATCTTTTCTTTAAAGTTAAAATTTATTTAAAGAAAAATATTTTGTTACTTAAAATATATTTGAAAATTTAATCCGAAACTCATCGTAATTAGTTTCGGACCAATACATTTTGGAGTTAAAATTAATTATTTTTTATGAAGTTAATAAAATGGGTCTTTTCTTGATTTTTCTCAAACCAAAATAATCTAAAGTGACGACTCTTCAATCAACTTTCAAAATAAAATCATCTCTTCTTTTTCAAAATAAAAAGAGAATATTATTTTCAAAATAAAAGAACTTTTTTAAACTTTTACTTATCAAACCGAGCAGACGGGGTGAGATTGTATGAGATTAGACTCAAATGAGTATTTTGACTTCATATATTTAGGGGGCCGAATTAGTATTCGGACGAGACCTCATAGATCCAAATTTAAAAAAAAAATATTTGAATGGTTTAAAAATAAAATCAAGTGTCTAATTGCTACTAAAACCATAATTAAAGTGCTTAATTGAACCTTTGGCCAATATAAATATTAAAGATATAATTAATTAATTAATCAAAATTAAATATTTTATATGACATTAAGTTGAAAGCAATGATACTTCTAAATTAATTACTCTTCAAGACTCTCATTCTTTGGTGCAAATATATAAAATTAATATATATATATATATATAATTAATAGTTTGTCAATTTCTTAATCTACACTCCATATTCGAAATATATTTTTGTCACCATCAAATTATTAGTTTAACTATTCAAATATTCAAATTGTTGTGCAGCGGAAGTAAATAGCATGCAAATTACTTACTATTATACAAGTAAATAGTGTATGAAATATTTTACTAAAAATAAATACCAAGAAAATTTTCAGGAAAGGCTGGAGGGGTCATAAACGGTTCCGCTTAAAACCCAGTCTCCTTAGAACTCGGATAATTAATAACACAATATAACAAAACAACTACCCTTGATAATAGCTATAAAATTGAGACAAAATAACACACCTAATTTAACGTGGTTCACCCTTTTACTTTGGGCTACGTCCACGGGACAAACTTCGAAAAATATTCTTCCACTATTAAAAATAGTAGGCTTACAAGAGAGACTTCTCTAGAAATATTTCTAGAGGTACAATTATTACAATTGAGATAAACCCAAAATAGTGGCACTCAAGTGTTTCCCAAATACTCCCAAAATTAAACTACTTCAATATTTTGTCACTCCCCAAATAATTTTCTCTCTCTCAGAATTCTCTAATATTTCTCCTCTCAATTTGTGTTATTTTGAAGAAGAAGGGGAAGGCCATATATATAAGCCTTCCCATGAGGTTGTTGGCCTAACTTAATTAGGCCAATAACCATTTATTATTATTTTTTATTTTACATAGTCAAAAAAATACCAAATGGTTGGTATTTTCCAACAATTCTCCCCCTACCAACCATATGAATTAACTGTCATTACTGTAGATGATTGACAAAACTCAAACTTTTTCATTGGTAGAATCTTTGTTAACATGTCTGCACCATTTTCTTCAGTATGAATCTTTTCAAGCTGTAAAAGCTTTTTCTCCAACACATCTCTGATCCAGTGGTATCTCACATCAATATGCTTTGATCTTGAGTGAAAGGAGGAATTCTTCCCAAGGTGGATAGCGCTCTGACTATCACAATAAAGTGAATATCTATCCTGCTGAAATCCAAGTTCATCTAAAAACTTTTTCATCCACAAGAGCTCTTTGCAAGCTTCAGTTGCAGCAATAAATTCTGCTTCAGCTATTGAGAGAGCAACACACTTTTGCAACCTTGATTGCCATGACACGGCTCCTCCTGCAAATGAAATCAAATAACCTGATGTAGACTTTCTTGAGTCAACATCGACTACCATATCTGTATCTGTGTAGCCAATTAACATAGGTTTACCATCACCAAAACATAAACATATTTTGGAAGTACCACAGAGATATCTGAGAATCCATTTCACAGCAGCCTAATGTTCCTTACCAGGATTAGAAAGGAACCCACTTACTACTCCCACTGAGTGAGCAATATCTGGCCGTATACATACCATGGCATACATCAAACTGTTAACTTCTGAAGCATATGGAACTCTATCTATCTCTTCTTTCTCTTTATCTGTGGAAGGACATTGTTTTGAAGTTAATTTAAAGTGGTTAGCAAGAGGACAACTAACTGCTTTAGCCTTGTCCATATTAAACCTTTGAAGTACTTTCTTAATATACTTCTCCTGTGACAACCACAATTTCTTGGTGCCTCTATCTCTAATTATCTTCATGCCAAGAATTTATGCTGCTGGCCCTAAGTCTTTCATAGCAAAAGACTTGCTTAACTGCTTCTTCAGATTGTTAATTCTGGAAATGTTATGGCCAACAATTAACATGTCATCCACATAGAGTAATTCTGGAAATGTTAATCCGATTGGACCTCTATAGGAGCATCGATGTCAGCATTTTCTGGCTGACGATTTTGTATTTCATTTCCAACTTGTCTTGGCACCACCTTTGGAGGAACTAGCTTTAAGTTTGTTGAATCACCATTTGATTCAGGAATATCCTTTTTCACTATGTTAATGTCTTCAATGATTTGATCTTCAACAAATACTGCATCACGGCTTCTAAGAAGCTTTTTCTGAACTGGATCATAAAATCTATAGCCACGCTGATCATGATCTTGACCATAACCAATAAATACACATTCACATGTCTTGACATCAAGCTTTGACCTCTCATCCTTAGGAATGTGCACAAAAGCTTTGCAACCAAACACCTTTAAATGATTATAGGAAACATCCTTTCTTGACCACACCTTTTCTGGTGTATTATATTGAAGAGGAACACATGGTGAAAAATTGAGTACATGTACTACAGAGTATAGAGCTTCACCCCAAAAAATCTTAGGCAACTTTGAATGTGAGAGCAAACATCTAACTCTCTCCATCAAAGTCCTGTTCATCCTCTTCGCTAAACTGTTCAATTGCGGCATTTTTGGAGGTGTTGTTTGATGTCGGATACCATGCTCCTTGCAGTAGGTATCAAATGATCACATGTATTCTCCACCATTGTCTGTCCGAATGCATTTTAACTTCTTCCCAGTCTCCCTTTCAACTAAGGCATGAAATAACTTGAACATGTCTATTACTTGGTCTTTTGACTTCAAAGTATATACCCACATTTTCCTTCAATGATCATCAATGAAAGTCACAAAGTATTGAGCACCACCAAGTGACTTTGACATTCGTCCACACAGATCTGAGTGAATCAGATCCAATACATTCTTCATTCTGGAAGGAGTGGAACCTTTGAAAGCAACTCGGTTTTGTTTTCCAGCCAGACAGTCAGCACATTTCTTCAAATCCACTTTATCAACTCCAGACAATACATTCTTCTTTACCAATTGTGCCATCTCTTTCTCGCCCATATGACTGAGTCTTCTATGCCATAATTCAGTCATATTTTCTTTCTCCTGTGCATTCACAGAATCACCGGAGAGCTTTGCTTGCATCACATATAGCTTGGAGCACTTTTTACCTTTTCCATATACCAAGGAGCCTTTAGTAAGTTTCCATTGACCATCCTTGAAAGTACTGCTGAAACCTTCATCATCAAGCATACCAATGGAAATCAGGTTTAGCCGAAGGTTGGGAACATGTCTGATATCTTTCAAAAATAATCTTGTCCCATTTTCTGTCTTTAAACAAATATCACCTCTGCCGATGATCTTGGCTATACCCTTGTCGCCCATTTTGACAACACCAAAATCTCCTTGTTTATATGTTGAGAAAAATTCTTTATGTGATGTGGCATGAATGGTGGCACCACTATCACCTACCCAGTCCAATTCACTGGATGCAATATTCACATCATTATCATAAGAAATAACATGAAATTCTTCAATGGTGGCAGCCGCGGTTTCTCGTTCATCATCACTGCTATCATCTCGTTTAATCTCTTTTCCTTTGTTCTTCTCCTATTTGAACTTTTGACAGAATTTCTTGATATGTCCCTTCTTTTTACAGTGATGGCATTCAACATTTGCATATTTGTTTGATTTTCCTCGACTTTTATCTATGGTATTTGAACTCCTGAACCTGCTTCTCCCTCTAGAATCAGTAACCAGAACATCTGGCTGAGATGTAGATACTGAATTTTGAGATCTCCTTCTCATCTCTTCATTCATAATTGAACTCTTGACGGATTCCAAACTAACAAAACCATCGACTGCTGAATTAGTGATGGAAATCTTCAAAGTCTCCCAACTCTGGCAAAGAGGAAAGTAGTAAAAGACTGAGCACCTCATCATCAAATTTTATGCCCATTCCTGACAACTGGTCCACAAAACCTTGAAATTCATTCAAGTGATCCACCAAAGATGTACTTTCTCGGTAACTAATTTTGACCAGTTTAGTTAAATAGAGCAACTTGTTATTCCCTGTTTTAGAAGCATATAACTTTTTAAGCTTCTCCCATAGGGATCTAGCATGAGTCTCTTTACAAATGTGATTATACACATTATCTTCGACAAACTGTCGAATAAAACCACACACTTGCTCATGCTCGAACTTCCAGTCTTCATCTAATTTATCATCAGGTTTTGATGTGGTGAACACAGGCAAATACATTTTCATCACAAATAGGAGATCTTTCATCTTGTTTCTCCATATGTGGTAATTCAAGCCATTTAGGCTGATCATCTTGTTTATCTTTGTCTCCATCTCTTTAATGCAAAGAGGTTAACTCCAATACTGTGTGCTTGAACCACAGCTCTGATACCACTTGTTGTGCAGCGGAAGTAAATAGCACGAAAATTACTTACTATTATACAAGTAAATAGTGTATGAAATATTGTACTAAAAATAAATACCAAAAAAATTCCCAGGAAAGGCTGGAGAGGTCACAAACGGTCCCGCTTAAAACCCAGTCTCCATAGACAGAATTTCACTCGGATAATTAATAACACAATATAACAAAACAACTACCCTTGATAATAGCTATAAAATTTAGACAAAATAACATACCTAATTTAACGTGGTTCACCCTTTTACTTTGGGCTACGTCCACGGGATAAATTCCGAAAAATATTCTTCCACTATTAAAAATAGTAGGCTTACAAGAGAGACTTCTCTAGAAATATTTTTAGAGGTACAATTATTAAAATTAAGATAAACCCAAAATAGTGGCACTCAAGTGTTTCCCAAACACTCTCAAAATTAAACTACTTCACTATTTTTCACTCCCCAAATAATTCTCTCTCTCTCTCACAATTCTCTAATATTTCTCCTCTCAATTTGTGTTATTTTGAAGAAGAAGGGGAAGGCCATATATATAGGCCTTCCCATGAGGTTGTTGGCCTAACTTAATTAGGCCAATAACTATTTATTATTATTTTTATTTTACATAGTAAAATAAAATACCAAATGGTTGGTATTTTCCAACACAAATATCTCATAATATAGAATGTTAAAAAATAAATTTTATCAACCTTGTCTTTATTTATTTGTTGGTTCTTTACAACTCAGTTTCACTTTTTAGTTAATCATTATTTTCCATTGCTTTATTAGTGCAAGTTTAGCGAGAAATTTGTTTTGATTTTCTTTAAATAGAGCAACTTGTTATTCCCTGTTTTAGAAGCATATAACTTTTTAAGCTTCTCCCATAGGGATCTAGCATGAGTCTCTTTACAAATGTGATTATACACATTGTCTTCGACAAACTGTTGAATAAAACCACACACTTGCTCATGCTCGAACTTCCAGTCTTCATCTGATTTATCATCAGGTTTTGATGTAGTGAACACAGGCAAATGCATTTTCGTCACAAATAGGAGATCTTTCATCTTGTTTCTCCATATGTGGTAATTTAAGCCATTTAGGTTGATCATCTTGTTTATCTTTGTCTCCATCTCTTTAATGCAAAGAGGTTAACTCCAATACTGTGTGCTTGAACCACAGCTCTGATACCACTTGTTGTGCAGCGGAAGTAAATAAGACGAAAATTACTTACTATTATATAAGTAAATAGTATATGAAATATTGTACTAAAAATAAATACCAAGAAAATTTCCAGGAAAGGCTGGAGAGGTCACAAACGGTCCCGCTTAAAACCCAGTCTCCAGAGACAGAATTTCACTCGGATAATTAATAACACAATATAACAAAACAACTACCATTGATAATAGCTATAAAATTTAGACAAAATAACATACCTAATTTAACGTAGTTCACCCTTTTACTTTGGGCTACGTCCACGGGATAAACTCCGAAAAATATTCTTCCACTATTAAAAATAGTAGGCTTACAAGAGAGACTTCTCTATAAATATTTTTAGAGGTACAATTATTAAAATTAAGATAAACCCAAAATAGTGGCACTCAAGTGTTTCCCAAACACTCTCAAAATTAAACTACTTCACTATTTTTCACTCCCCAAATAATTCTCTCTCTCTCACAATTCTCTAATATTTCTCCTCTCAATTTGTGTTATTTTGAAGAAGAAGGGGAAGGCCATATATATAGGCCTTCCCATGAGGTTGTTGGCCTAACTTAATTAGGCCAACAACTATTTATTATTATTTTTATTTTACATAGTAAAATAAAATACCAAATGGTTGGTATTTTCCAACACAAATATCTCATAATACAGAATGTTAAAAAATAAATTTTATCAACCTTGTCTTTATTTATTTGTTGGTTCTTTACAACTCAGTTTCACTTTTTAGTTAATCATTATTTTCCATTGCTTTATTAGTGCAATTTTAGCGAGAAATTTGTTTTGATTTTCTTTATTTCATTTTCTCTTTTTCGGTTAATCAGCTTACTACCTTTTTTTTATTTGTTATTACTTAGTTGGTGCAAGTTTAGTGGGAAGTCTTTGTTAGATCTTTTTAGGAAGATAATACCTGCAATGTCCTGTTGCGCTGAATTATTAACTTTTGATGGTAGCCGAATCCACAAAAAATAATAACCTGCTCTCCTACAAAAGAAAACTTGTAAATAGGGTGAGAAGGGTCGAATCCCTAGAGACTGGCTTGTCAAGAATAAACCAGAATTGAATTATAAAATTGCAAAGAACTAAAAATTAATTGGGGATTTGAAAACAGAATCAAAACTGAATAAAACTAAAGTAAAATAAGAAATTAATATTGAAACCTGAAATCAAAGAGATGAATTCAGCCAAGGTATACCGCGGTTCGAAGCTTATTATGATTGATCATTGATTCAAATAATAATCCTTAATTCCAAATTATAGACAAGTTATAATTAGGAAGAACGTCAACCTAACCAATCCTACCATACTATTAGGTTATTAAGATTCGATCTAACAATAACCCCTAATTAACTAGCAACCCTAAGTACGACGAAAGGTTTAACCGTTAACAGCCTTAAAAACTAGTAGGACTTTGACCTAACTAACAGAAACTACGAGCTTCCATTTAAATTAGATTATAATATTTCTTAATACAACCTAAAAAGTTTTACCCAATTAGGTTTGTATCAATTACCACTTTTATCGACCTAATTAAACAATTACGTATCCTATTAAGTAGAATGGTTGTGAAGATTGCTATCAAACAATTAACGGGCCCTGTTAAATCATTCAATAGAATCAAACTAAGGGATGGATTTTCCCAACAAATCACAGAAAGATTATAAATGCAAAGAGAAATCAAAGAATTTGATTAAGAACTGTTCAATCTCACAATCATAATCAAGCTCCTATCTTGGATTAAACCTTGACTGAAAAAGGATGACTAGCCATGCATGGCTATTAAAGAAAACATCGTAAAATTATTGAAAATTCTGTCAATCCCGTCACTATTCAAAGGGTGGCAAAAAGTCCATTCTCAAAACCTAATTTTTAACTTATCTATTCCTAAAAGTGGGGCCAAACTAAATATATAACATAAAGACCCAAAACACAGTGTTTTAACATCTTCCTCAGCTCCAAAATAAGTATAAAACGTGATTAAAACGTGTGGGCCAGCTGTCCAATTAAATGCTGCCCGTCAACAGCTCCTTTACACTTAGTCTTGCCCAAGAGTAAGGCCTGACAGTCTTGATTTTCCACTCTGAAATTTCAGCAGTTGCATCCTCGCTCCAAAACTCTTCCATTATGCTCCTATTTACTTCCTTTTCACCAAATCCAATATTTCCTAGTATAAAAATAATAAACCAAATAAAAACTCTATTTTAAGCACAAATAATGACAATTTCAGCATAAAATTAGGAACAAGAACATGTTGGATTTACGAGTTATCAACTTTGGAGCAGAAAGGCAAAAAATTTTATATATGTTATATAAAATATTTTATTTTAACTATGATTTTAAATTTAAGATTTTAAAATTTTAAAGGCAGATCCTAAATGTATATATCTATATTTATATATATAAAAGGTGGAGAATTAAGAATGCATGAAATGATGCCACATCGTGAATTTTTCAAAACAATAAGTAATCCAACTTTTTTCTTTTCTTTTCTTTTTTCATTTATTATCTTAGTTCTGAAGCAAAATTATTACAATTTCAAAATGAGTTAGGCCAACTTTATGAAATAAATTTCAACGGCTTATTTGACATAGGATTAGTCTTAGACAAATGTCGCACAGATATGATAAAAAATTTAATGTTTTAAGATTTAATTAATTTTTAAATAAATTATATTTTATTTATTTTTATATTTGAACGAAGATAATTTATAAAATTCAATATTCTTTATATGAAGAAATAATTTTAAATTAAACGGAAATTATTTCATTTTAATAAAAAAAATTAGCAAATTAAACTTATTAAGAATATTGAATTAATTTAGAAGTTAAGAAAAAGAGAATGAATTTAATTAGCCCGTTGTTGTCGGTGGAGAGAAAAATATAAAGAAAAATGATAACTAGAGTGATTGTTCGATATCCTCCGTTATATTAGTTAAAAAATATTTATTATAAATTTATTTATTAAGAGAGATATTATAATAAATATTTTCTAATTAATAAAAGAGAGATTTTGAACAGTCATTTTTAAAATAACTGTAATTAGCATTCTTAAAATATAAAATATAAATTTTTATAATTAGTTATTATAAAAATTAAAATTCAAAAAGATTTTATAATTTATTTTTTTAATTCATGATTTTTTAATTAAGAAATTAATAATTAATGGATGAAAATTTTATGAGTAAAAAACTTTTGGCAATAAATATAGATATTTAAATAGAGATTTTTCAACTAAAAAAATTACATATATACCAATAATTTGTTTAGATTGCAAGAAGATATTTGAATTTTTTCCATGCTTATTGCAAGAAGATATTTAAATTTTTTCCATGCTTTTTTTTGTGGGAAGTAATGATTTATTTTGCTCTAACTAAAATTGTGCAAGTAATTTTCTTTTTGATGGGGCAAATGAGATATTTATAACAATTGACAAAAACTAATTCAAGACAATTTATTAATATGACACATATAGTAGAATGATCTTTCCAATTCTTTAATTATTTGTTTATGCATACTTTTATTTTATTTTTTTAGTTCATTAATTTAATTTATTACCTACTTTGTGAAAAAATTATCATCATAAAAAATTGGTCATATTTATAATTAAATTAAAAAATCATATTTGCAAATTGTGCAGGCTAATGACTAGTATACAATTTTATTCATAATAATTAACCTAATCATAAAATCATTAAATTCAATTTATAATCAAATTGTAAAATAATTAGACTAATCACAAAATCTTAAATTTCTAATGTATATCATAATTAATCAAATTTAAAAATAATTAATCTAATCTTAAAAATCTCAATTTTAAATTTACAATCAAATTTTAAAATAATTAATCTAATTATTAAAACCTTAAATCCCAATTCATAATCAAATTCTAAAATAATTAACTTATTCATCAAAATAATAAATTAAAAACTATAAAGTAAACTTTAAATTAAATAACAATTATAAATTACTAGAATACTCAATAACATTATTAAAATAATAAATTAAAAACTAAAATTTAAATTTCTAAAATAATTAATATTTAAAAACTAATTTTAAAGTAAAAAAAAAAAAAAAACTAATAGCATATGTGTATTTTGGTGGCTTGGAAAGGGGTTCCATGAACCTATATACATTTACACACGCACACACTTACTGGCACGAATCAAGATTATATTTCCTTGCATATATTTATATTAACAAATAACAATATGCTAATAAGAAGTAACTCAATTGAGAAACAATTCTTTTTAATTTTTTTTTTTTTATAAATCCTTATTGTAAGTGAATTAGGAAATTGGAAGCAATGAGATTTATAATTACATATATGGAGTTTGAATTAACAAATTTATATATTAGGGAAAACTCCAATATGTTGGGTATAAAAAAAAAATTTAAATCAATGATATCAGATGACCAATTTAAAAAAAAAATAGCTAAAGTAGAGCCCTTTTTTTTATATATATAAAATGATTATTGTTTATTATTTATTAATAAAACTGCAGATATGATCACAAAATATTAAACCCAAGCATACAACGATTAAGCTGAAAGACTGAAAGACATAAGTTGAAAGACAATCACCCAACCCAACCTAAAACCCAATAAAAACTCAACAGAAAAAGACTGAAAGACATTAGCTGAAGGACATTAGCTGTGGTTTCTTGTTGATATCCTCTGTCCTTGTTGTGGATAAGCTTTTTCATTCTTCAGTTTATGGTTCGATATTTGCTAGTTGTTCGGCCATCTCAATTGCAGCTCCTTTTTGGATCAAGTTCGTTGTTTGTTCGGCCATCTCATTTGCAGTTTCATTGGGTCATCGTAGGCTAAAGTAGAGCCCTTAGTTGGTATAAGATAGAAAAATTCTTATCTCATACACTCGAGTCAAATAAATGGCAAGATATTTTAATGAGCAGCATTATGTTTAGAGCTGAAATTATTGAGGTCAGAATAAAAATTATTAATGATCATTTCGATAAAATTATCCCAATGATTAATATTCTTGACTTATATTTTATACCTTCGAAACACTTTTATTAATTTGAATCATACTCTTCTATTAATTTCAATTATATACTTTACTTTTATATTAATTTTGAGTATATGAATTTTGAATAAAATATTTATTTTTATAAAAATGATAAATTAAAATATGATATTTATTAATTTCATCATATTAATTAATAATAAAATTTCAAAATTAGTTTGAAATTAAAAATTAATGAATTAAAATTTCAAATTTTGAAGTTTTTAATAAAAAAATACTAACTTATACTTTTTCATATTTATTTTACTTATTTTTATTAATTTAAAATGTCTAAATTTTATTTGTGATTCTTAAAAAAATAGTTGATATTAATATTTTTTATAATCATTGAAGAATCATGTAAATTAATTATTTTTAAAAACATTATGATAAAAAAAAAATCTCTGTGCTTATTTTTATTTTTATTTATTTGTAAGTATTAACTAGATTAGTATACCTTTAAAAAATAATGAGATTTTAAAATATATTTTTTCATTTTTGTGCAAGTAAATAAAACTTATTTTTCAAATTTTAATAATTTATAATATATCAAAAGTTGTAATTTTCTCATATTTAATGTTAATAATTTTTCCAGAATAGAATCGATCATTTTAAAATATATATGGAACATAATCTATTAAAATAGAAGTAATCCAGTCTCTATTTATCAGTAATAATTTGAAGATATATAAAATAATTTTAGCATATTAAACACAATGATAATTTTGTTAATTAAAATGTTATAATCTTTGGTTTGATGCTCACAATTTCTGCTATGGCAATAATATTATCCTATTTTAATTAATATAACTTTTTTGTTGATTTTTTCTTTCAGTGAAAGCACACTGATATAACTCAAGGCTACAAATAGAAGACAGCTTAAACAGCAGACCAAAAAACAAATATATCATATACACGAATACTTTACAATATTGTACCAGAGAGAGAGAGAGAGAGAGATGGAGAAAAGCAAAGTTCTGATAATAGGGGGAACTGGGTACTTAGGAAA
The DNA here is from genome assembly GCA_947685225.1 of Garcia nutans. Classification (NCBI taxonomy): domain Eukaryota; kingdom Viridiplantae; phylum Streptophyta; class Magnoliopsida; order Malpighiales; family Euphorbiaceae; genus Garcia; species Garcia nutans. The sequence goes on from CANTUV010000044.1 coordinate 29,901,052, forward strand.
GAGGTTGGTGAAGGCAAGTTTAGATTTAGGGCGTGACACTTGTGTAGTCCATAGGCCAGAAATTGGTATTGATATTGAGAAAGTGCAAATGTTATTGGGGTTAAAAGAGAAAGGAGCTCATCTTGTCAAGGCTTCTTTTAATGACCATCAAAGCCTTGTTAATGCTTTGAAATTAGTTGATGTTGTTATTTGTGCTGTTTCAGGTGTTCATTTCAGAAGCCATCAAATCCTTCTCCAGCCCAAACTTGTACAAGCTTTTAAAGAGGCCCCCAATATTAAGGTGTATATACATATCTTCTAACTTTATGAATAATTTCTAAATTGACATCTTTGTCATTTAAGCATTCATTCGAGTTCAAAAAAACTGAATTTCATGGTCCACAAAACATTAAGTTTAAATTACTTGGCTAACAAAATTTGATAAATGAATAAATTTAACAATGATTATTGCCTTCGGAATTTGGGACTGATCCAGCAAGAATGGATAAAGCAATGGAACCAGGAAGAGTAACATTTGATGATAAAATGGTGGTTAGAAAGGCAATTGAAGAAGCTGGAATTCCTTTCACTTGCGTATCAGCAAATTGTTTTGCTGGTTATTTTGCGGGTGGTTTATGTCAACCTGGTCATATAATTCCTTCAACGGATAAAGTTTTTTTGCTTGGAGATGGGAATGAAAATGCAGTATATGTTGATGAAGATGATATAGCTATGTATACTATGAAGACAATTGATGATCCTCGTACTCTCAATAAGACCTTGTATATTAGGCCACCCCTCAACATTGTCTCAAAGACAAGTTGTCAGTTTATGGGAAAACTTGATTGGCAAAGAGCTTCACAAGTCTTCTATTTCCAAGCAAGATTTTCTAAAATCCATGAAAGGTATGCTGTATATTTCAATCATTTTCTAGCTCAATGTTATGATTATATATATATGTGTATATATATATATATATATATATATATTACTGAATACTTATTTATCGATGCTAAAAATTTATGACTTGTAAATGCATAAATGAGCTAACTCGCAATTACTTGATAAAGAATTACATCAACTAGATTAGACTCATTAGTTTAAGCAAGCTTTATAATGAAGAATGGTAGCTGTTGAGCCCATTTCAATCAAATATTGTTTTAATCTTTGACAATCAAATTGATAAAGGACTAATAATTTCAAACAAGTATGTTTTATAGCATCTGTACCCGGGCTCCTGTGTGCCGCCCGAACTACCGAGCCAGAAAAACCGAACACATATATATAATACCGTGCTATATAGCATAAGCACATATCTACCGAGCATGGAACTTCTGAGTAGAAAATTGATCTAACATACGGTCTTACCGAGCAAAAAGCACAGAACCATAGATATGTCGAGCTAAGTACAGTGCTGATGGAGCAACTGAACTTACTGAACTTACACAGAAGAGCTAAGTCCTCGGCAAAGAAGAAAATCCATTATTTCTATAGAAGAGTTCGCGGTCTCAACTAGTGGTGAAATTAGAACGCCAGACTCACCAAGTAACTGCCCTGGATACCGAGCGACCGCACATAACAATGAGTGAAAATACTAAATAATACAGATCAGATAGCGGTCAAACATCGCGATTATTCCTCGATGCTCAACATTTTGTTCGCCCAGTCAAAGGAACTGAACGACTGCACGAGTTCAAAAAATTTGAATCAGAGCCCCGTATATTTCGGACCATTAAGAATCGAACACGTTAAAAGAGAAATTTGAATTCAATGGTAATATTATGTCGAGCTACTGCACACCTAGCTGGGTGACTGCGAGACACATAGGTATGGGCAACTGGATTCTGTAAGACAACAAAATTCGACCTTTGGAAGTAGGTGTTACTCAGAGCTTTTTGAAGTGTGCCAACGTATACTGAGTCGAGCGACCGCGCACCAAGCTTCGAACACAAAATTAGTGGGAGACAAGCACTAATCATGTGGAGACTACCTCAAATAGCTAGTTTAAGCCACAAGGCTATAAGAACCACACTAAACTTCATTTTTGTGGTTAGAGAACACCATTGATATTGTAATTTCATTGAACAACATTTTCATTATCTTGTCTAAAGATCAAAGATCAAACATCATAAACTCTAAGAGTGTTGGGTGTGAGCATTAAACACCTTTAAAGTTTGAGTATGAGCTTAGAAACACTTAGGTTCTGAGAATAAGCCTGAAAAAACTCTTGTAAGGGTTGTGATGATTGATCTCAAACCATTGTAAAGTTTGGTGTGAGCTTATGAAAACACCAAGTTAGAGTTAAACTTGTAAAAACTCAAAGCTAGTGGAACCTTAACAAGTTATTAAGGAAGTGGATATAGGATCAAGGTATATCCGAATCACTATAAATCTCTTGTGTTCATTCTTCTACTCTCTACTCAATCTTCTACATCTTCTACATTTCTTGTTTGTTTATTTTTTTTAAAATTCCCATCAATTCTCAAACAACCAATTCATCTCCCCGCCCCCCATCCATCTTGGTTTCCATCTTGGGACAATAATTGGTATCAGAGCTTAAATAATTTCTTAAACTTAATTGTGAAATTTGATCCACAATGGAAACTTCTTCATCCACCTCAAACTCTTATGAAAATCTCAACTCTATCCTTACACCCTGCTTTGATGGAATGAGTTATTCATATTGGAAACATAAAATGTTTTTGTTCCTAGATAGTGAAGGAATTGAGCTTTGGGATTATGTTGAAAATAAGTGAAAGCCTCCAACTGATGAAGTTGATGGTATTTAAGTTTCTCTTCCTAAACCACAATGGTCAAGTACGAGTACAAGGGATCGATTCAAAAACCATAGGGCAACCTCCATCTTGATGAATTTTATTTCAAGAGAAGAAGGTGGGAGAGTCCAACATCTCACTCGTGCTCATCGCATTTGGAAAACTCTTGAGAACTATCATGAGGGTACTACCCAAGTGAGGCTCACCAAGAATCAAATGCATATACATGAACATTAACTATTCAAGATGAAGCCCAATAAAAATGTTACCGATATGACCAATTGCTTGCTTGCCATTGTGAATGAATTGAAGAAATATGACAAGGCATATGATCAATATGAAGTCAACAGAAAAATCTTGAGAGCTCTAAGAGCAAAGAAGAACTTTGAATCCAAAGCTTCTTCAATTGAAGAAGCACATGATCTTAGCTCTTTGAGAACCGATGAACTTGTCGGAAAACTACTCACCTTTGAGTTGCATACTGAAAGAGAAAAAGAACAAGGTGAAAAAGAGAAGAGAAAACTAATATCTCTCAAAGCAATTAAAAAAAATTGAGAGCTCAAGCAATGAAGAAAGTGAAGAAGAAGAAGAAATGACATTATTTTCAAAAAGGATAAATGATTGGAAAAGAAAGAGAAGATTAGAAGATAACAAAGGTACATTCTCTAAATCCTCTTTTAAAGATAAAGATAAAAAAAAATGAAGTGAAATGTGATGAATGTGACAAATCTGGTCATATCAATTCGGATTACTTTAAGTTGAAAAACAGGAAGAAATGGGATAAAGAAATGAAGAAATCTCTCAAAGCCATATGGGATGACTCTTCCTCAAGTGAAGAAGAAGAAGAAGAGGAAGAATGAATTACCAATATATGCTCATGGCTATGGAGGATGAATCCAATGAGGTAGGTACTCAATCCTTGAATTTAATTGCATATGATGAAAATGATATTGATGCTTCAGATGATAATGGTATGATTGTGCATATGAACCTTAGAATAGAAAAGTATTTTTCTAAGATGAAATTCTATAAGGACAAATACTCTAAGTTGGAAAAAGATTTTGTATACGTGAAAAATTCTACATTAGAATTAAAAACCTCAAATGAACAATTATTGAAATCAATTGATGAATTTAATAAAAATTCACATAGCTTAGAGAATGTGATCAAGAAAAATAAAATTTTGAGGCATGAACTAAAAGAACTTAAAGAATCTATCTCAAAGTTTCATAAGCGAAAGGAAGCATTAGATACGATGATTGATAATCAAAGGTCACCCTCCTTGAAACATGGTTTAGGATTCAATGGCTCATCCAATGCAACTTCTAGTAAACCAACATTTGTGAAAGTATCTACAACTCAAATCTCTAGTATTGACGTTGTAAAAAACACTAATACACAAACTAAATCCAAAAATCCCAAAAGGATTACATTAAGCTCACAAGACTCTAGAACTAAGGTTCCAAGAGCAAAACATGCATTCATATATACTAGACATGTACATCAATACAAAAATACTCAAAAATAAATTCATTTTTGCAATTGTATGAATGCCAATAGGAAAGTGGATAAATATATAACTTTGTATCCATGCACATATTGCATGAAATTTGGGCATAAGAGTATTTTTTGCTATATTAGGAAGGTTCATCTCAAGTTAAAGGATCCTTCTATTACTAACCCCCAATGATCCAAGTTCATTTGGGTACCAAAAAGAAGGTGAATATTCTTGTAGGTATGTCTAAAATCAATGAAAGCACATGGCTTATGGATAGTGGATGCTCAAGGCATATGATGGAGAATGTAAAGCTCTTTACAAGTCTTACTTACAAGCTTGGAGGTAGTGTTACTTATGGAAACAATGCTTAAGGTAAAATCATTGGTAGCGATTCTATTGGCATACTTGGTAAAAATTTGATTGAAAATGTATGGCCTGTTGATGGATTGAAGCATAATTTACTTAGTGTTAGTCAATTGTGTGATAAAGGATGTGATGTAAATTTTGACTCCAAAGGATGCAAGGTTACTAATTTAAATGGTGAAATTGCATTCAAAGGAGCTAGAATTAGCAACACATATAAAATAGACATACATTCTAATGATGATTTGAATGTTTGATTTCCATTAATAATGATGATTGGGTATGGCATAGAAGGCTAGGACATGCTAGTATAAATCATTTAAAATGCATTAGTAATGAAGAACTAGTTGATGGTCTCCCTAAAGTTAAATTTAACAAAGATAAAACATGTGAACCTTGTCAACTTGATAAGCAACATAAAAGTTCATTTAAGTCTAAAAATATTGTAAGCACTTCTAGACCTTTAGAACTCATTCACTTAGATTTATTTGGACCAAAAAGAGTTGCTAGCCTAGGTGGCAAGTTATATGCATTGTTCTTGTTGATGATTACTGTAGATTTACATGGATTAATTTCTTAGTTCAAAAGAATGAAGTTTTTAATCATTTTAAAATATTTGCAAAAATATTTCAAAATGAAAAAAGCTATGTGATCACATCTATTAGAAGTAATCATGGCAAAGAGTTTGAAAATGAAAATTTTAAAAACTTTTGTAATGAATTTGGTATATCACATAACTTTTGGCTCCGAGAACACCATAATAAAATGGTGTTGTTGAAAGGAAATATAGAACCTTGGTTGAAAGGGCTAGAACAATACTCAATGAATATGATTTACCATCTTATTTTTGGGTGGAAGCCGTTAATACTGCTTGTCATATTTCAAACCGAGTTTACAAAAGGCCTTTAATAAACAAAACTTCTTATGAGCTATAGAATGGAAGAATATCCAAAATTTCATATCTTAGAGTATTTGGATACAAATGCTTCATATCGAATACCAAGGATAATCTTGAAAAATTCTCATCCAAATTAGATGAAGGCATATTTTTAGGATATTCATCATCTAGAAAAGTATATATAGTGTTTAATAAGAAAAATCTAGTAGTTGAAGAATCAATGCATGTTGTTTTTGATGAATCTTCTAAACTTGATCAAAGAAAAGGCAGTGCTCTTGATGATTTTATTGGTACATTTGATCAACAAGAAATAATTATTGCTCCAAAGAACAATCAAGATGAACAAGAAAAGGAAACTTAAGAGTTACCCAAGGATTGGGAATACAAGAAGAATCATCCAAAAGAACTCATTATTGGTGAAACTTCAAAGGGAGTAACTACTAGATCCAAATTTAAACAATTAGATGTCAATTTTTCTTTTGTTTCTCAAATTGAGCCAAGGATTATTAAGGAGGCTCTTAGTGATGAATGTTGGGTGATTGCAATGTAAGATGAACTCAACCAATTTGAAAGGAACAATGTATGAAAACTTATTTCTAGACCTAAAGATCATCCAATTATAGTATGCAAATGGGTTTATAGGAATAAACTTGATGAAAATGGTCTCATAACTAGAAAAAAAAGCTATATTGGTAGCCAAAGGCTATAACCAAGAGGAAGGCATTGACTATGATGAGATATTTGCTCCCGTTGTTAGATTAAAAGCTATTAGAATTCTACTTGCTCTTGCATGTTATATGAATTTTAAACTTTTTTAAATGGATGTTAAAAGTGTATTTCTAAATGGATTTATAAATGAGGAAGTCTATGTTGAACAATCTCCTGGTTTTGAAAATTATAACTTCCCAAATCATGTTTTCAAACTTACCAAAGCATTATATAAATTGAAACAAGCACCAAGTGCATGGTATGATAGACTTAGTGCATATTTGATTGAAAATGGTTTTACAAAAGGCAAAGTGGACACAACTCTTTTTGTTAAAAAGAATAAGCATAACATTTTAATTATACAATTTATGTTGATGGCATAATATTTGGACTAATGAATCTTTGTGCAATAAATTTACTTCTTGTGTGACTAGAAAATTTGAAATGACCATGATAGGTGAACTCAAATTCTTCCTTGGATTACAAATCAAACAATGCAAAGATGAGATCTTCATTAACCAATCCAAGAACAAAAAAGAACTCATCAAGAAATTTGAAATGGATGGTTGCAAGACTAGCAAGACTCCCATGAGTACATCTTTGAAACTTGACAAAGATGAAAATGTAAGGTAGTAGATGAGAAGAAATATCAAGGTAATATAGGATCACTACTCTATTTAATCACTTTTAGGCCCGATATTATATACAATGTATGTTTGTGTGCTAGATTCCAATATTACCCTAAAGAGTACCATTTAAATGCAACTAAAAGAATTTTAAAATATTTGAGTGGAACATTACATTTATGACTTTGGTATCCTAGAAACACATCATTTGACATATAAGGTTTTTCCGATGCAAATTTTGCTATTAGTCTTTTGGATTGAAAAAGTACAACCGGAGCTTGTCATTTTCTTGGTGAATGTTTAGTTTCTTGGTATAGTAAGAAACAAGTGTCAATTGCTTATATACCACAGAAGCCGAATATGTCGCTGCATGTTTTTTTTGCACACAAATTCTTTGGATTAAACAACAATTACTTGACTATAGAAAAAATTTTGATCACATTCCTATCAAGTGTGATAACACTAGTGCAATTAATTTGTCCAAAAATTCCATTCAACATTCTAGGTCTAAGCATATAGATGTCAAACATCATTTATTAAGGGATAATGTTCAAAATCACAATATAGTTTTACAATTTGTTGCAACTCAAAATCAATTTGCGGATATTTTTACAAAACCCTTAAATGAAGAAAGAATGAATTTTATAAAATAAAATATTGGCATGATTGATAGACAAACTCTTGCATAATCAATTTTATTGGTATCAAGTCTATTTTGTTCATTTGCTCTAAAATTTGTTTTAAAAATTCAGCACGACTCCATTAGTGCGAGAGCCCCATTTTATTGAGTAGTCGCACAAATATGCTCATTTACCAAGCTCGAGCCAAACATCAATTCTCTCTAAGCTTAAATTGCGTTTATACTGTGTCTTAGCTTTAATAGCTCAAATGGTCGGTCTATTTTCACAATTCTATGTTGTTTCTATGTTATACTCCCCTGAAGCTTGTGCTAGCATGCACAACCAAGGGAGCTCGTTAGACTGATCTGGCGGTCGCTCAGTAGCTTTAGCGACTGCACAACTAGTATAACTGATTCTGGCTTTTTAAGTTGGAACTTACAAAAAATTGAATTTTTTGCCCCCCAAACAGTAAAAAATGCTCGTTTTTCAAATTTTGTCTATAAATACATCTATTTTGCTTAAAAATACATCTTTACAAACTCAATCTCACATACTCAAACACTCTTCAAAAATTTAATCATCAAGAAGCAGTTTTCAAAGATTTTCATCCACTTAAAGTTGTTTGTTCAAAGCATCACCAACAATCTCTTTCATTCTACATTTCTTTCAATTTTCTACATCTCTTTTACTTTTTGTCTTATGATTGAGGATATGGTACCCAAAACCAAAACCAAAACCAAACCTACCAAAAAGAAAACCACAACCAAAGAAAAGGGGATTGTGATTCATGAACCCAAACCTCAACCTCAACCTTAAACAAAATCCAAACACTTCACTAGAAAAAGTGTTCAACCTCACAAACCCAAGTACAAAAATGAGGAAGAGAGAACCAAATATTATATGCTTAAGAAGAAGACTCTTGAACCAACCAAAATGCTTGCGGAAGGGATGCTCTTAACTCTAAACATCAAAGTAGAATCTATAACCACCTTGATAGAATTGGGTAGAGACAATTTGCATTTCCAAATGAGTTAGATTACTCTTGCCTCTCAAGGGAATTCTTAATATCTATAAGGGTAGAAAAAAGCCACAATGCATCAATAGGATTCTATTGAGTTTACTTTAGGCTTTTTGACCAAGATTTTGGTCTTTCCGTAGAAGAGTTTGGTGAAGTTTTGGGTTTTCAAAGTCATGGAGCTCTATCCTACAATGATGTAGATTTTCCTTTAAAGAATTATTCATCTTTTTGGAGTGAACTATCCATTGAAATTCAATACAACAATAGGTCATCCAAAGCTATCCATTTTAGGACTCTTCTCTTTTGGCTCGTAAATAGAATCATCACTTATACCATTCACCAAAGAAGTGATGGAAATGAAAAGGTTACTCAACGTGACTTATTTTTTCTTATATGCTATTATGCATAATGAACCAATACAAAGTGCTAGATTTCTCATTGATACATTCATACATCATGGAAAATTCCAAACTGGAACCTTCTTTCTATCCTCTCAAATCACCCACCTTGCAAGACATTTAGGGCTCACAACCCCCAAGAATCTTGCAACTCTTATGGAGTTATACAAAGGGAAAGGAAGAGACCTAGATACCATATCATTGAACAAGAAGGCGATCCTACCCTTGTTGAAGTTGAATTCCCTTCTACACTATCCAAACTTACTAAAGAAAAAGGTGAATCATCCAAAACCCTAAAGCTTATCTACAAGGCCATATCTTTTCGTCAAAAACAATTTCATCACTTTAAGAAGGATGTCATAAAGAGGATAACAAAACTTAACAAAAAGGTTGATCTCATTTCCCACATTCATCATGACATATATGGCTTACATGGGAAATTTAATCTTTCTCAATGTGATTTGAGTGAATGGGATATAAGTGAGCATCTTGAAAGTCCATATGAAGGTAGCTCACCATATTCACATGACCCCTCTCTAACTCTTTCTATTGGTGATAATGATGGAAGTTCTCCATATCCTCCTACACTATCAAGAAAAGAAAAGAAAAAAAGTCTTTGATTAATCTTTGTATTGTACTTTCCATTGACATCAAAATTCTATTTCACTTGTATTTTTCATTAATTAGTATCTATGAATTTCATCATTTCCTTTTTTTCTTTTTGTTTTTGTCAATGGGGGAGAAAATATGATTGAATTTAAGTATATTAGTAAAAAGGGGAGATTATTAAAAACTTTAAAAAACAAAGGAAGAGATAATCTTAAATGGAACAAAAAAACATATTGGTATCAAAAAGGGCATACACCAATTCATATCAAATAAAGCATGCATTAATCATTTAACATAGGGAGAGAAATTTTATTATTGTCATATTATTAATTTCTTTATATACTTGATTATGATTAACTTAAAATTCAATTTGATTGCCAAAGTCAAAAAGGGGGAGATTGTTGAGCTCATTTCAATCAAATATTGTTTTGATCTTTGACAATTAAATTGATAAAGGACTAATAATTTTAAACAAGTTTGTTTTGTAGCATCAGTACCCTAGCTCCTGTGTGCCACCCGAGCTAACGAGCTAGGAAAACTGAACACATATATATAATGCCGAGCTATATAGCATAAGCATAGATCTACCGAGTATGGAACTTCTGAGCAGAAAATTGATCTAACATACGGTCTTGCCCAACAAAAAGCACAGAACCATAGATTTGCCGAGCTAAGTACATACAGTGCTGATGGAGCAACCGAACTTACTGAACTTACACAGAAGAACTATGTCCTCAGCAAAGAAGAAAATCCATTATTTCCACAGAAGAGTTCACGGTCTCAATTAGCGGTGAAATCAGAATGCCAGACTCATCGAGCAACCGCCCTAGAAACCGAGCGACCGCACATAACAATGAACAAAAATACTAAACAATACAGAAGAGATAGCGGTCAGACTTTGCGGTTATTCCTCGAAGCTCAACATTCTATGTGCCCACTCAAAGGAACAGAGTGACCGAAGGAGTCTGACAAATTTGAATCAGAGCCCTAAATATTTTGGACAAATAAGAACCGAACACTTGGAAAGAGGAATTTAAATTCAACGGTAATATTATGTCGAGCGACCGCACACTGAGCTGGACGACAACAAGACATATAGGTATGGGCAACTGGATTCTGTCAGACAAAAAAATTCGACTGTTGAAAGTAGCCATTACTCAGAGCTTTTTGAACCGTGTGACTACACACCGAGCCGAGCGACCGCACACTAAGCTCCGAACACAGAATCAGTGGGAGACAAGCACTAATCATATGGAAACCACCTCAAACAGCTAGTTTAAGCCAAAAGGCTATATAAACCACAATAAACTTCATTTTTTTGGTTAGAGAACACCTTGATTGATATTGAAATTTCATTGAACAACATTTTTTATTATCTTGTCTAAAGAGCAAAGGATCAAACATCATAAACTCTAAGAGTATTGGGTGTGAGCATTAAACACCATTAAAGTTTGAGTGTGAGCTTAGAAACACTTAGGTTCTGAGAGTAAGCATGAAAAAACTCTTTTAATGGTTGTGAGGATTGATCTCAAACTATTGTAAAGTTTGTTGTGCGAATGTGAAAACACCAAGTTAGAGTTAAGCTTGTAAAAACTTAAAGCTAGTTAAACCTTAACAAGTTGTTAAGGAAGTGGATGTAGGATCAAGGTAAATCCGAACCACTATAAATCTCTTGTGTTAATTCTTCTACTATCTACTCAATCTTCTACATCTTCTACATTTCTTGTTTGTTTAATTTTTTGAAATTTCCATCAATTCTCAAACAACCAATTCATCCCCCCTCTCCCTCTTGGTTGCCATCTTGGGACAACAGTAGCCAACTCAATTTTTTTTCACATTTAAACTCATTAATTTTAATGATAAATCTGAGTGAGCTAATAAAGTATGCAAGGCTCTAAATATCATTTATCGAAATTATGAGCAAATTCACGTATTGAATTATTATAGTACTATATATCAAAATTTATTTTTAGTTTTAAATTTACATATAATATATATTTTTTTCGTATTGAATGAGGAAAATTAAATTTGAATTTATTATCAATATTATGTAAATGGGGCCTAATTTAGGCAAAATCGGTGGCAACTTAATTAATTATTCTCATTATCTGATTAATTGTTTTATAAAATATTTTTCTTAGTTGAAAAAGGGAAGAGCAAGTTGGGTTGATACATTATTATCATGTTTGTTATGAGGGATGTCTTGCGAACTTTGAGATAGGTGAGGAAGCTACCAAGCTTTATCCTGAAGTGAAGTACACCACTGTTGAAGACTACTTGAAGCGCTATTTATAAGTGTAAAATTATTTACTTATTCCCAAACAAACTTCTCTATTGTTTATGAACGAAAATAATATATATACATAATATAGCAACCAAAAATTAATGTCTCCTTATAACATGTACATGTAATATTATTGTTGTGTTTATTAAATTAAATCACTACGTACAATAAAAAGTTGTGTTTGACTCTCATGTCCCTTACTTTTTAGTCCATTCCACAATAATAGACTGTTATAATATTACGTCCCCGCCATTGTTGAAATCCTTCTTTGCTGCTTGCTTCCAATTTTTTAAAATGCAATATATTTCCCAGTATCCTGATAAGAGGGGAACTTCTTGATCCAAAACTTCTATTAAAGGTTGCGGCAACTGTAGTATCTTGTAAAAAATAATAAAAATAAAGTAAAATAATATACATCATGAAATAATGATAATAAAAAAATAATAATAATCAAACAAATAAATAATTATTATTATCAAACAAGCAAATAATTTAAAGCATAATAATTTGATTTAGTAATTAATTCAATAATTAAAATGATATAATTATTAACAAATAAAATAAAATAATAATAATAATAATAATCAAACTTTAACAATTGAAATCAGAATTATGTGTTAGATTGGTGTTATTGTTAAAGTTAAAGTATTATTAGTGTTATTGATAAACTAACAAATAAATAATTGAAGTTTGATATACATTAATAACTAGAATTTGTTATTATTGAGAAAGGAAAATTAGTTGTGTGTGTGTGAGAGAGAGAGATGACGTCTAACGTTTTCCTCCAAGCTACTGCCGTCCCAATGCCGATCATCGACATGCACTGGCTCAACATTTTTGTCCATCTACGGCGAGCTTGGGGAGAGGTAAATCACTGCCAACGGTTACAATTTGTAGAATAGTTAATTATATTTAAATTACATATATGAAATTGCTGATTTTAATTGGAAGTACATAAATTGGTAGCTAGTTAGTAAATTTAAATTTATTAATATTATTAAATTATATTATTATAAGAATTACTAATTATTAATTAAATTGAGTTAAATAATTATTAAATGATTAAATTAAGTAGTAAATATGTTATATTTGGAGATTCATAAAACTAAATGTTTTATTAAAATCTATATGGTTATGATTATAGTAAACAAGTTATTATTGTTATTATTATTATTATTACTATTATTAGTAGTAGTATTATAATAAACAAGTTATTATTATTATTATTTTAAATTTACTTTGGTTTAGTACAATAATTATTATTGTTATCATTATTATCATTTAATGTTAAACTTCACATAAACTAATAAATTTCAAATAGTGGTAAATAAATAATTATTTTATAATTGTGATTAATCAAATAAATGTTAAAAATTCTAAATAAATAATAATATTATTATTACTTCTATTATTGATTTTATTATAAATAATTATTGAAATTAAGATAAAGTAAATTAAATAAATTGTGTATTATTATTATTTTAAAAAACAAAAAAAAAGAAAATTTAAGTAAATGATATTATTGTTAATTTAATAAATTTTTATTATAGTATATTGTTATTATTGTTGTTAATATATAGGTTTATTTTGAAAGATAAGTTAAATAATAAATTTTAATATATACATATATATATGTATGTATATATGTTAAATTGTTTAAATTGAAACAAATATGAAATTATTTTTTCTTAAAATGTCAAAAATGAAATAAACATTATTTAAACGTAATCGAATAAATTAGTTAATAATATAAATATTATCATTGTTATTATTATTATTATTAAACTATTAACATAAATCAGCTAAATTAATGTAATTTAATTGTGTATGAAAATATTATAAATATTTAAAAAAATTAGACATTCAAATTATATTGAGTTGTTGAAAGTCATGATGGGCTATTAACTTGATAATTGAGATAATACTCATTAGAGTATTATTTTTTAAATTTTGAGAACGACTGAATTACTCCAAAATTTCACAGAAATTTTGTGAGAATTGTAGGAATAATTCTCACGTTTTCCTTTCATATCAGTCACCACATAAGAGTTAATAATTTTATGTTATACCTTAGTTAATAGCTATTTTTATATCACTTTAGGTATAGTTCTAGCTACAATTGTTTAATATAAAATAAATCCTATTGGTTAGATGGGTACCGTCTTTGGTCCAAGTGAGAAGATAAATATGTAATATTGTATTTCAAAAAATATTATACATATGGTTTTAAGAAAGAATTTACTATATTCAAGGTGATAATTTATTTATGAATTTTACTTATTTTCTAATAAACTGAGAACAAATAACGGTAGTTGAATTATTCATATACGCAAATTATTAATTATACTGTGACTGGATAAATAATTTATATATACTCTTATTATAATTTTGTATGATCATACTTTAATGACCTGTGTTTATAGAATTACAAATATTGTTCTTTGAGAACAACGCTTTGTATACATATAGCCTTTGGAGAGTATATTAGGTGGCTCGCTCTTTGGGAGTTTTGCTCTGTACATGTGTATAATAATTATTGATTCTTAGGCTGCGAGATAAGTCATCATGCGCCTGTAGATTGTGCGGAATCTGTAAAGAATTATATTTGAGTGTATGCAAATAATGTTTAAATTATTTGTATTATTCTGAGAATTAAGAAATATATGAAAGTTATATTTGACATTTTAAATATTATTTATCCAGCTAATTTCTTAATATATATATATATATATATATTGTTAAACCTTATTTGTTCTCCCTTGTTACGTATTTATCTATTCACTGAGTAGTTATACTCATTTCATTAATTTAACCTTTTTAGATATAATTGAAGATCCAACTAGTAGACCCTTGTAGGGCATAAACCTTTCTATTTTTAGCCTTTCCACTTATAAAAGAGGCTGGGCAACAGAATTATTTTTACAGGATAGTATTTTATGAAGTTGACAAGTGATAACTCAAGTAAATAACATTGTTATGTAATTAATAATGACAAATCGAATTTGAACAATGATGGTATAAATATTACAGTCATATGTGTAAGAAGAATATTAAATATTCATATTATTTATTGGATATTTGTAGTAATTTTATATTGATTTTTAAGTAAGTTTTAGAGAAGGCGTTGACCAAGTTCAAGTAAGCACATCTACTAGGTTTAGAGGAATGGGGTGTGACAACAACCATTTCTACAAGGGGGAAGATTATCAACTTAATGGAGTATGTTGTCGTTTGCCTACTACAAAACTCATATTTTTCCCTTTTGCTGAGTGCTGGCCAACATTTGTTTTCTTTAGCCGTTGGCGGCATTTTACTCTTCTTTAATTTGTCTGATTGTGACATAAAAAGGCCCAGAAAGAAAATTCTCCAATTTACAGACTGGTGTATAGTCTGTCGATCCACCTGTAAGACAATTTTTTTTTTTATTATTTTAGATTGGAAATTTTTTATTGTGTTTACGAATTAGAATTCAATTCATTTTATTTTTGAAAATCTCAATTATTTTATTGTAGAAACATGTCACTTTAAAAGAAAGAAAAAAGTTGTAAAAAGAAATACATAATGTTACAACAATTCAATTTATTTAATGATTTCTGTTATTATGGTGATATCACTAACTTGGGTATATAATGAGAAACAAAAATGTAATTAAAGGTGAATATTTATAAAGTACATGGAAATTGAATTGAGAAGTGAGAATGATAAAGTGAGATTGGGGAAAGAAAGTTGAGTTGAATTAATTATGGAGTAAATTATCAAACATGTACATGAAGTAGTGAATAAAAGATAGCGTAGAAATTCATAATTAATGAAATAGTGTATCAAATTTAAACTTTTACTTAAACAATATTCTAACGTCCAAAAGGATGACATGATTGTAGGAAATGAAGAAATAAAGGAGCAAAATCTATTTTTGAAGATCTAAATGGAACTGTATGTAAATTTTCGCGACTGATGTAATGTTTATCACGGAAGGAGGTTGAGCTTGGACGAAAGGGCCAAAATGAAAGAATTTTCAATTTCAAGGACCAAATCATAATTTTACAGTTAAGCAAAACAAATCAGAATTTTTAAAGGAAAATTCTAGATAAATTACTTAATGTAGTTGGCTGCATTTGGGAGAAAGATGGGATGATTGCATTAGGGGGTTCTTATTAAATCTCCAACAGTTTTCTACAAGCATAAAAACCTAGGTTAAGTGATATATCGAGCTTGCATTAAATATTAAAATGCATTAGATTGGAGATTAGCATGACACATGAATTAAAAAATAGGCAAGTCATTTAAAGTCTATAATTTATTTTATAACTCTATATTATAGAATTAAATGAAAGCTTAAACTGTATTGTGTATAAATTAATTGGAATATGTTTTATAAAGAAGAATATTAGCACTATATAGAACTATTAGCACTTAACCTCCTTCTTGGCCTTTGATCATTCATGGCATTGTTCACAAAGCTAGTACGAGGTGGCATCATTTCTATGTAATTGCTATCAGAAAATATTATATTTTTAGAGCTTATAAAATAAGGGATCAATATATGAACAAAAAAAATTAAGGAGAAGAATAAGTGAAATAATCACATAACGTATAAAGATTTACTACGATTGGCAATGGGGCGGGGCAGGGCGGAGGCAGGGGGGATAATCCCCATCCCCGTCTCCGCAATAGCGAGGAATCCTCGCGGGCATATCACAAATGAGGGAAAATTTGCTCCCGTCTCTGCCCCATTGGGATAACCACAAGTAATTTACTTTTTTTTTTAAATTAAAATTTAACACAAAAAATAATAATTCATTATAATTATATACTTAATAAGATAATAATATAATAATAATATGTAATAAAATTTAAAAATACTATAAGATAAAATATATCAAATAAAATTTATTTCACATGTGTAAATAATCGAAATGGAACATGTATATATAATATAATATATATAACAAAATATGAATATAAAATATAATATTTTATGTATTATAATATGCATGTAGTATCCATATATATGTATATTATATGTATATATTATGTATATTATATGTATATATCATATATATCGGGTCTCAGTGGGGACAGGGACGGGGATCCCTGTCCAACCTAATGGGGAGAAATTTCTCCCTATCCCCATCCCCGTGTGGAAAAAAATTCAGAGAATCCCCGCCTTGTTCGAGGCGGGGAATGAAGATTTTCCATCCTATTGCCAAGCTTAAGATTTATGTGGTTTGGCAATTTGTCTACATCCATAGGAGACCACTCACTTTATTTTTTATAAAGAAAATATAACTGAAATTTTTCTGTTCTTATAATTATATTGTTTACCATTTAAGGCTCCTATATATTGCATTAACTTTACTTTAGATATATAAGGAAATCATTTTTCTACTCTAACCCCTTTTTCCTATTCAAAGTCTATTATAAAACTAATAATCATCCTCTTTGTTAGAACTCCTAATACAAAACTAATTTTGATTATAAGTCATTATTTAATAATCTCTAACTTAATAAATAATCATCCACTTTCTAAGATTTGCTCAATCTTAAAAAACTATACCTCCACCTGGAGTTCCTACATCGTCATAAATTCTTAGTTTCTGACTTGAAGCAAGTCCAAACAATGTTTGAACTTTCCCAATGGTAGCATCTTTATCATTATATAATCTACATTTTTTTGTATACCTTCATTAATAAAATCTCACCTGAAGAAATTAACTCTCTGATCTTGTGATATCTCACATCAATATACTTTTATTCTAGCATTAAACACTTGATTTTTGAATAACTATATGGCAATTTGACTATTGCAATATATAACAAGAGCCTGTTGCTTGAATCCTAATTTTAAGACATGCCAATTCAACCATAATGCTTCTTTAGTTGCTTCCATTATTGCTATATATTATGTCTCTGTGGTAAATAAAGCAATCACATTTTGTATGGTTGACTTCCAACTGATTGGACCATTTGCAAGTGTGAAAATGTAGCCTGCCTATAGTAGACTTCCTATCATCCATATCTCCAGTGTAGTATGAATAAATATATCTAATAATAGAGACCAAATCATTTATTGCACCATAACAAATCCCTTAATCAAAGGTACCTCTCAAGTATTGGAGAATCCACTTTATAGTATGCCAATATTGCTTTTTTCAATTAGCCATAAACCTGCTAACTATACTAACCACTTATGCTAAATCTAGCCTTGTATACACCATTACATGCATCAAACTCCCTAATGCACTAGCATATGGAACATTTGCCATGTATTGGATTTCTTCTTCCGTTCTGGGACATTGATGGCTAGATAATTTGAAGTGATCAACTAGAGGAGTAGAAACTAGTTTTGCTTTATCTATACCAAATCTCTCCAATACTTCAATTGTCACACCCTAACCCTTAAAGATAGAGTGGACTTAACTTGTTATAAATCTCTATTTAGAATTTAAATATTCATATCCCTCATAAGCATATAACTATGAATATATATGTAACATTTAAGTCCTTGTCTAAAATATATATCACTATTTTAACATCATAAATATTATCCATTATAATAAAATACTAACTCCAAATAAGACCAAACTGTAAAATTAGTTTGTTGTCTCGACATCTTCTACATGCCGATGAATTGAAATGAAAAGAATTTTTTACTGAGCTATTCTCCAATTGTATCTAAAATCTTTATATAAATAAGGGGTGAGTCTAACTACTCAGTGAGAAGATAATTGTATAACAAAGGGGTAACAAATAATATTTTTCTCATATACTTATTAATATAAAATCATACAACTGCGTAAATATCATCTTTGATTATCATAATGCTCTTAATTTAATTCATCACTTTCTTCATAAAAATAAAACATATATCTTTATACACTCAAAATATATAGTTTATAGATAACATAAGACCTTAGGCGTAAATAAACATATATTTATTAGCAGCCTAAACGTAAAATATGACATCTTGGACATAGTGATGATGCATGGCAGTACCAAGAACAAATAATCATGGTTATATATATGTACAGAGCTATCCCCAAAGGGCGACCACATGATATACGCTCCAAAGGCTATATGTATACTAAGCGCTGTCCCAAAGATAATATCATATCATAATCCGTCAATTCATCTAACACCTAGTCATCACAGGTATCTCTATTAGATAATATATTATGATTGTATTTAAAGCATTTATTTTGATGTATCAATAAATAATTATCATATCATAATCCAAATATCAACATACCATTATTTGTTCTCATTTTACATATATAAAAATTATTTCTTTCAAATACATTGTAAATAGAATTTTATCATAAAAAAATTTAACAAATCATATATATATATAATTTAATAAAATACCAATGTTATATAATTATCTACTCACCTTGGCCAAAAAGTTAAATTCGTATATCAAAATAAATCACTTATATGATTTACCTCCGCAGTTGAATCCACTTCTAAAGTGATATAATAATAACCATTAACTAAGAATAACATAGAATTATCAAACTAATATGATATGCATGTCATAAGAAATTTGTATAAAAATAGACCCTAAATTTTAACTAAGTTTTGGCAATATTTATCCAATTGTCTCGTATAATTTCTATTATTATAATTTGGATGTCCGTAAATGTTAAGTATTTTATATAATTAATTTAATTCATTTGTTTTTATAATTTAATAATAATAATATTAATGTTACTATTAAATTTATCATATTAAATTTTAATAATATTTATTTAATTTATTTACAAGATATCCACTTAATATTTAAATCATATACCAAATTAATGTTAAATAAATTCTAAGAAAATAATTTTATAATTAACTTTCAATTATAATTAATAATTTATTTACTTTAGTTTTGCAAATATACTTATATGTATGTTCTAACTATGTATGTAATTTAATTCCTTAATTTTAAATCTCTTTTAAATCTCAACTTGAAGTTTCTTAAAAATAATAATATTTTGGCTTAATAACTTATGTATATACTTTATATACAAGATTACCAAATTATTCTCAAAACCTTACTTTAAGAGTAATATCTTGATTATAAATATAATAATTTATAATCACCATTGTAAAAATTCACTAATAAATATTAATTTCTTATTTAACATAATAAACTATTTATGCATATTCATATTTTAATTACTTAAATTCATATATAACTTAGAAATAATCAATATTGATAATTGCCTATGATAAGAAATATTATATAATTTTGACTTACTCATAGTAAATAATAAAATTTTAACTTAACCAAAATTATAAGTTACTTAGTAAATCGTTAATATACTTTCATAGTAAAAATCGTTATGTTAAACAAATTCTTCTATTTAATTTAATTATAAACTATTGATTCTAATTTATTAAAAACTTTATATTCATTCTTAATACATTTACAAATCTATGTGTAATTTTTTTTATAATTTTCTTCATTCATTTACTATATAAAATTTTATTTATTTTTCAATTCCATAAATCTGCTAGATTTTCTAATTTTTTTGGCAATCTCACTATTCAACTTTTTATTCATTATTAAATCTTCACTGAAAATTTTAAAATTTTAATCATGTCTATTAGACACATATATGGACATATATTTAAAAGTTTAGAATTTTCAAAATTTGAATGTCCATAAATATTAAGTATTTACAATATTTCAATATATAATTAATTTAATTCATTTGTTTACTAATAATAATTATAATATTAAAGTTACTATTAAATTTATTCTATTAAATTTTTAATAATATTTATTTAATTTACTTACAAGATATCCACTTAATAGTTAAATCATATATCAAATTAATGTTGAATAAATTATAAGAAAATAATTTTATAATTTTCTTTTAATTATAATTAATAATTTATTTACTTTAGTTTTACAAATATACTTATATGTATATTCTGAGTATGTATGTAATTTAATTCCTTAATTTCAAATCTCTTTTAAATCTCAACTTGAAGTTTCATAAAAATAATAATATTTCGATTTAAGAACTTATGTATATACATTTTATATAAGATCACCAAATTATTCTCAAAAGCTTACTTTAAGAGTAATATCTTGATTATAAATATAATAATTTATAATTACCGTTGTAAAAATTCACTAATAAATATTAATTCCTTATTTAACATAATAAATCATTTATGCATATTCATACTTTGATTACTTATATTTATATATAACTTAGAAAATAATCAGTATTGATAAATGATAAGAAATATTATTTAATTTTGACATACTCATAGTAAATCATAAAATTTTAACTTAGCTAAAACTATAAGTCACTTAGTAAAACCTCAATATACTTTCATAGTAAAAATTGTTATGTTAAACAAAATTTTTCTATTTATTTTAATTATAAACCCTTGGTTCTAATTTATTAAAAACTCCATATTCATTCTTGATATATTTACAAATCTATTTGTAAAATTTTTCATAATTTTACTTCAGTCTTTTACTATATAAAGTTTATTTATTTTCCAATTCATTATTAAATCTTCACTAGAAATTTTAAATTTTAATCATGTGTACTATACACATATATGGATATATATTTAAATTTTCAGAATCTTCTAAGTTCATTTACTATATTTAAAAATTAGGTATTCCAAATCTACATATTATGTTTCTTTAATATTTTATCTGGCAATACCAAGTTTTCAATTTTATTTAGATATCAAAACTTTAAAAAAAAATACATGAAATGTTAACTACATAACAGTTCCATATATAGGAGCTTATATTTAAAAGTTCAGAATTTATTCATTCATTTACTATATTTTAAAATTATATTTATTCAACCATACATAGTGTGGTTTTACAGTCTCTATTCCGGCAGTGTCTAGTTTTGATTTTATTACTAAACCATCATCAAAAACTGTGAAAATTTAACCATACGTACTAGACATATATATAAACGTTTATGTAAATTTTTCATATTTTTCTGGTTCCTTTTCATATAGGTTATAAATAGGTTTCTCAACCTCTAGAGATTCTGGATTATTAGATCGATTCAAAGAGTCTATTTTCTTATATTTTTATTAAATGATAAATCATTCTTAAAAATTCTGAAATTTTATACATCAACTCTTCAAACATAGTTAAAATTTCATACTCATTGAAATTCCATAGATCTATCTAAAAATTCAGAATGATCACTTAATAGGACATAAACAAAAATTCCAGCATTTATCATACTAATATTTCATTCTTTTCTTTTATAATTTAAATCAATCCTTTAATTCAACTTAATTATCAATTAAATTATATATATATATATATATACATCTCAAATTTTCAAGAGAGTTTTCATTTAAATTATGTTTCTAAAATTTTTATATTAATGATTTTTGAAATACTCACCTATTTGTAGGTCTTGAAATTCTTTCTCCATTCCTACCTCCAATCTTTAAACTGCCAAGCTTATCTCTCTTCTTCCCTATATATGTTTCTTTTATTTTCTTTTTCCTTTCCTTTTCTTTCTTTTTCTCTCCCATTTCCTTTTTCTTTTAATTCTTCTTCTTTTGTTTATTATTTTTTTAAACACTCACCTACCAACCTAACAAATTATTTTAGTATTATATTTTATTATTATTTTTAGCACATTTTTTTCGTAGTTAGGTATACTAACTATTATTACTATTATTATTATTAACACACTAACATTTACTTTACTTATTTATTTATTTATTTTACATTATTTTACATTCTTCCTCCCTAAAATAAAATTCATCCTATAATTTTTAATAATTTATAGATAGAAAGAAATAAGGATACTTGGTAAGTACATCTTGTTTTCTCTTCAAAATATTTTCTAATAACATTAATATCTACCCTTAGTCCATTATTTTGTCTCTTAAAATACTAAATCAATTTAAAGAACAACTTAAAATCTACTATTATTTCTTTAGTATTCATTAAGAAGTCTAAAGCGTTATATAAATATAATTTTGCTCTTACTTCATATATGTGACACCCCTATACCCTGTATACGCACACTACATTCCACCATATATGTAATATACATATATTGAATATAGGAGTGCTACGGTTTACTAAACAAACCACTACTTTCTTTTTAACAATAATATGAGAAAACTTGAAAACATTCAAATCATATTATAAAGTACAATAGATAAAATATTTATGTGATACGCAGAGGAAAATATAATGATATTTACAAATACATATATATATCAAAATCCATGTTTTACAAAACATAAATTTATACATGTTTGACAGTTTGTCTTTGATCTTTAAGCCCTTTATCAACGCTTCAGAATCTAAACTCAACTCGGTCTAACTGAGCTCTCTGGTTCTATCCTGTTACCTGCGCGATGAACCACAATCGCGCTAAGCCAACGGCTTAGTGGTACAAACCACAATAACAATATGTTTCAATGTAATGTCAATGTCACACATTTCAACAATAAAGACAATATTCATAAATGGTATATTAATTTTTTCCATAACACCACATTCCATTATTTTATTCAATTGTTTCACCATTCATGAATCACATTGAAACAAAGACAAGCATGGGCCCAAAAGACACTAATATGTTATTCAAAGTTCAAAGTTACTGCTTTGGTCCATAATCACAATCATCAATACATTTATCCATGGATAATCAACTAGATTTGAGCTTACGGCCCAGTCTTTTCACTCAATCTAGTTTTAAGAATTTGTTTTTGAGGCTTACGACCCAGTCTTTTCACCCCAAAAACATCACATTTCATATTTTTCAGCTGGACTCGGCTTACGACCCGGTCTTTTCACCTATCCAGCAATTCATAGGCATGCCGCCAAACCCAGAACTCTGAAAATTGAATAACATATTAAACACACAATTATTTCATTTATCTCTTTATCAATCTCTTTCTCAATTCATTTCTCAATTCATTTCTCATTTCATATTCCATAATCAAATAGGCAACCATGCCCTAATTATTTCATTTGTACTATCATAGCCAACAACAATGGCTTCATATTTCATCATATCTCAATTCATCATGAGTAATTGCATTGCACATACATTTTGAATGATCATCATATCTTTCACATTATACAAATCATAACATTAATCAATTTGTATTAACAATATAGTAAATCACTTAACACATTTATAACCAAATGTGTTAAGTCTCAAAATCATATAAATGAATGCAACCATGCAAGTTTGTACTTACCTCAAGAAACAACTCACACCACTCTATACACTTCCTCTTCCAAGAATCCTCAACACTTAGGTTAGGGCAACTCAACCTCTTCACAACCTAATCCAAAAGGAATAATACACACTTATTTAAAGATACACATGAATTTTCAATACAATTATTCACCTATTAGTCTCATACCAAACCCATAGATCACAAATTATAAGCCAACACAACTATTTAGGACCCACGGTAGTGGCCTCACACCCCCACGGTCGTGGTCTCACAACCCCACGGTCGTGGTCTCACAAACCCCCACGGGCATGGGTTAGAAAATGAATCTGTCCAATTGCTTAACACCCCCACAGTCGTGGCATCCAAGGGCCATGGGCGTGGCATCCAAAATGCTTCTATTTTGGACCAAACTCATGTATTCTATGCTTTCAACTCAATTAAACACAAACACATTGAAAATCTACCAAAAATAATTGAACAAACTCAATATTGACATCAATTACCAAGTCACAACTCTTACTCTTTCACACCAACCTAATTCCTTTTCTTCAATTCAATCCCAAAATCAAAATCAATTAAACCCAACACTCTCAAACACACCACAATCAAACATATTCATACTATCCACAATCAATCATCAAACTCAATAACAACCTAAAATAAAACAAGAGAATCAAGAAGAAACTTACCAAAGTTAATGAAATTTCTCAAATCTCCAACTTGATCACTTGAATTCTCCTTCAATTTTGATCTTAGGAAAACAAAACTCTCATTCCCTCTTTAGCTTTGTGATGCCCGGCCAACCAAAGAAAAAAGAAGAAAATGAAGAAGAAAAAGAGACAAAGTCAACTTTTATTCTCCACTTAAACCTCCACCAGGCAATAAATCATTAAAATATTCTAATATATTCTCTTCCACTCATTTATTTTCCTTTTAATTAATTTCACTAATTTAAAATCAATAAATATCTTCTTTTGACTTTCATCACCTTGACTTGTATATGTTGTATATATTTCTATATATACAACATGTACACTCTCTCTCTTTACTTCTTTTCTCTTCTCACTTAACATATACACTTAATCCAAATACAACAATAATACCAAAACTTTTAGGGTATACTTTGGGATATTACAATATATCTTTGAGAGCCTTTAACATGTAACTTCGCAATTTAATTTCATAGTTAACTTTACACTCCTTGCTTTTATAATTTTTTTTCAACTTAATAATCTACTCATGTCAAAATTTTCTTAATGCATCAAGTCTCTAAGAAATTTTGTAATTTATTTATTACTCAGATGATCTCAACTCTTAATTCTTATTTTAATAAAATATTTCTTATACTACCTTTAATGTATATAAAACCACATATCCTAATAAAATATTACTAATAAATATCTTTATTTTTCATTAACTAATTCATTTTTTTCTACTTGATCTTCATTAATCCACAATAAATAACATATATTTACCATCATAATTATCATAGATTTGCTTAGTTGTATTTACCTCATTTATTATCACTATTTTAAATGTCACATTACTAAATTTTAAATATTTCATCCATAGACATAATTTCATTCTTAATTTATAAACCATTCTTACTTATATCTAAATTCTTAACCATTTTCTAATATATTTACTTCATTCTATTTTTTAAAAAATATTTTTCTAAGACCCAAAAATATTATTATCATATATTCCTCATGAATTATTGATTTTTCTCATATTACACTTTTAATAATAATTAAAATTTTAACCCTCTAAATTTAAGAAAACCTTATCAACTCAAATTGATTTGCATATAGAAATTTTTTTAGACTAGAAAACATCAAGTCTAAAATTCCAATTAATCCTATTAGAAATAGTTTTAGCCATTAAAATATATACATACATACCATGGTTCAACTTAAAATTTTAATATGTCATATTTATCAAGTCTATTCTAAGAATATTCTCAAAATTTATATTTTAAATTTTTCCTCTTTAAAAATTATAAATTAATGACCTATAATCATTTTCATCTTACTTCAAGATTAACCAAGTCAAACCTTATATACCAATCATTCATTACATATCTACTATATCTATGTATAAATAAAATATTTGTAATCAAAAGAAATTATATATGTCCTGGCCTCTTTGCATCCATATTTATCTAAATTTTTCATATCAATATTAATTTCAAACATAATATCTAGATTAAGCTTAATTAATTCTACATATCCATATAAATTTTATAAATTATATTTAAGTTTTGAAGAGATTGATTTCTAGTTGATCTCTGGTATACAAATCATAAGTTTGAATATCCAAATTGGATAGTCAAGTATATGTCAAATAAACAAAATATTTATTCAAGTGTATAGAACATGTACTCAAATATATTTCATGTATACAATATGTATATATTTTATTCTTTAATCTCCCTTTTTCATAATTTGAACTATTTTTCTTTCTTCTTTTTATTTTATTTTATTTTATTCTTTATTTATTATATATGCACATATATATTACTAATCTCACACAACTTAATATTTTCATTTCACACATATCAATGCTTAGTTTTATGTTATCATTTCACCATTATATGTACAACTATGAACTAAAGATAATTAGAATTGCTGTTAATTTTTTTTTTAAATTAAGGACATCAATGTTTTATCAACATATATGGCAAAATGCATATGCTATGAATATATGAATGCCCTATGAGGTCAGCCAACATCCTCTCATTTATGGATTTGAATTATTCTCGATCATAATTAGTACCATAATTTATACCACCTTATACTCTTAGTGACACCATCTTATAAGACAAATACGATCAAGATTATCACCTTATACCTATCTGAAAAAGTAAAAGTATATAGAATCTATAACCTATACTCTGATACCATTTAAATGTCATGCCCTAACTTCTTAAAGATAGGGTGGACTTAGCTTGTTATAAATCTCTATTTATAATTTAAATATTTATATCCCTCATAACCATATAACTATGAATATATATAAATATAACATTTATATAAATATTATCCATTATAATAAAATACTAACTCCAAATAAGATTAAACTGTAAAACTAGTTTATTGGCCTGACTTCTTCTACATGCCGATGAATTAAAATGAAAAGAAATTTCTCTTGAACTATTCTCCATCTGTATCTGAAATGTTTTTATAAATAAGGGGTGAGTCCAACTACTCAGTGAGAAGATAATTATATAACAAATGGGGGACAAACAATATTTTTCTCATATACTTATTAATATAAAATTATATTGCTGCATAAATATTATCTTTGATTGTCATAACGCTTTTAATTTAATTCATCACTTTCTTCATAAAAATAAAACATATATCTTCATACACTCAAAATATATAGTCCATATATAACATAAGACCTTAGTCGTAAATAAACATATATTGATTAGCAGCCTAAAGGTAAAATATGGCATCATAGGCGCAGTGATGACGTATGGCAGCACTAAGAGCAAATAATTATGGTCATACACATGTACAGAGCTGCCTCTAAAGGGCGACTGCCTGATATACGCCTCAAAAGCTATATGTATACCAAGCATTGTCCCAAAGACAATATCATATCATAATCCGTCAATTTATCTAATATCCCGTCATCACATGTATCTCTATTAGATAATATATTATGAGTGTATTTAAAGCATTTATTCTGATGTATCAATAAATAATTATCATACCATAATCCAAGCATCAACATACCATTATTTGTTCCTATTTTAAATATATAAAAATTATTTCTTTCAAATCCATTGTAAATAGATTTTTATCATAAAAAAGTTTTAATACATTATATATATATATATATATAATTTGATAAAATACCAATGTTATATAATTATCCACTCACCTTGGCCAAAAAGTTAAATTCGTATATCAAACTAAATCACTTCTATGATTTACCTCAGCAGTTGAATCCACTCCTAGAGTAATATAATAATAGCCATTAACTAAGAATAACCTAGAATTATCAAACTAATATGATTTGCATGTCATAAGAAACTTGCATAAAAATGGACCCTAAATTTTAACTAAGTTTTGGGCAATAGTTATCCAATTGTCTCGTATAATTTCTATTATTAAAATTTGAATGTCCATAAATATTAAGTATTTACAATATTTCAATATATAATTAATTTAATTCATTCGTTTACTAATAATAATTATAATATTAAAGTTACTATTAAATTTATTCTATTAAATTTTTAATAATATTTATTTAATTTACTTACAAGATATCCACTTAATAGTTAAATCATATATCAAATTAATGTTGAATAAATTATAAGAAAATAATTTTATAATTTTCTTTTAATTATAATTAATAATTTATTTACTTTAGTTTTACAAATATACTTATATGTATATTCTGAGTATGTATGTAATTTAATTCCTTAATTTCAAATCTCTTTTAAATCTCAACTTGAAGTTTCATAAAAATAATAATATTTCGATTTAAGAACTTATGTATATACTTTTTATATAAGATCACCAAATTATTCTCAAAAGCTTACTTTAAGAGTAATATCTTGATTATAAATATAATAATTTATAATTACCGTTGTAAAAATTCACTAATAAATATTAATTCCTTATTTAACATAATAAATCATTTATGCATATTCATACTTTAATTACTTATATTTATATATAACTTAGAAAATAATCAGTATTGATAAATGATAAGAAATATTATTTAATTTTGACATACTCATAGTAAATCATAAAATTTTAACTTAGCTAAAACTATAAGTCACTTAGTAAAACCTCAATATACTTTCATAGTAAAAATTGTTATGTTAAACAAAATTTTTCTATTTATTTTAATTATAAACCCTTGGTTCTAATTTATTAAAAACTCCATATTCATTCTTGATATATTTACAAATCTATTTGTAAAAGTTTTCATAATTTTACTTCAGTCTTTTACTATATAAAGTTTATTTATTTTCCAATTCATTATTAAATCTTCACTAGAAATTTTAAATTTTAATCATGTGTACTATACACATATATGGATATATATTTAAATTTTCAGAATCTTCTAAGTTCATTTACTATATTTAAAAATTAGGTATTCCAAATCTACATATTATGTTTCTTTAATATTTTATCTGGCAATACCAATTTTTTAATTTTATTTAGATACCAAAACTTTATAAAAAAAAAATGAAATTTTAACCACATAACAGTTACATATATAGGATCTTATTCATTTACTATATTTTAAAATTATATGTATTCAACCATACATATTCTGGTTTTACAATCTCGATTCTGGTAGAATCTAGTTTCTATTTTATTTCTATAACTAAACCTTCATAAAAATATATGAAAATTTAACCTTACGTACGAGACATATATGTAAACATTTATGTAAAATTTCATATTTTTCTGGTTTCTTTTCATATAGTTTATAGATAAGTTTCTCAACCTCTAGAGATTCTAGATTACTAGATGGATTCTAACAATATGTTTTCTTATATTTTTATTAAATAGTAAATCATTCTTAAAAATTATGAACTTTTATACATCAACTCTTAAAACATAGTTAAAATTTAATACTTATTGAAATTCCATAGATCTATCTAAAAATTTAGAATGATCACTTAATAGGACATAAACAAAAATTCCAGCATTTATCATACTAATATTTCATTCTTTTCTTTATAATTTAAATTAATCCTTTAATTCAACTTAATTATCAATTAAATTATATATATACATCTCAATTTTACAAGAGAGTTTTCATTTAAATTATTTTTTTAAAATTTTTAGATTAAGGATTTTTGAAATACTCACCTATTTGTAGGTCTTGAAATACTTTCTTCAAATCTTTCTCTATTTCTATCTCCAATCTTTAAACTACCAAGCTCATCTCTCTTCTTCCCTATCTAAGTTTCTTTTATTTTATTTTATTTTCTTTTTCCTTTTCTTTTCTTTCTTTTCTTTTTCCTTTTATTTTCTTTCTTTCTCTCTCCCGTTTCCTTTTTCTTTTAATTCTTCTTCTTTTGTTTATTATTTTTTTAAACACTCACTTACCAACCTAACAAATTATTTTATTATTATTTATTATTATTATTATTATTTAGCTCATTTTTTTGTAGTTAGGTATTCTAACTATTATTATTATTATAATAATAATAATAATTATTATTATTATTATTAACACACTAACATTTACTTTACTTAATTATTTTATTTATTTATTTATTTTACATGATATTACATCAATGTAATTCTTCTATGAGAACCATGGATTCCTATTTTTCCTATCTATGTTAATCTCTATGCCAAGAACTTTCTTTGTATCACCTAAGTCCTTCATGTCAGACTCTTGACTTAATAAGGATTTAAGGTCACACATATCTTTCATGTCTCTTGCAGCAATTAACATATCATCAGTATAAACTAACAAGTAAATAAAGGATCCATTCTTCAAAGAGTTAAGATATAGATAATAATCATACTCATAATGGGCAAAGTCAATTCTTATCATGTAAGAATCGAACCACTTGTACCATTGCCTTAAGTATCACTTAAACCCACAAAGGGCTTGAGCTCACATACTAAATGCTCATTACCTTGCTCCTCAAGCCCTTCTGGTTGTTCCATGTAAATATGCTCCTCTAATTCACCATGAACGAAAGCCGTCTTAACATCTAACTGCTCAAACTCTAAGTTTAACTGAGCTGTTAATACCAACAATACTCCGATAGTAGTATGTATGACTACCGATGAGACACTTCATAACATTCAATCCCCTTCTTTTGTAAGTATCCCTGTGCAACTAACCATGCCTTGTATTGTATACATTCTTTCTCTGAAGCTCCTTCCTTTTTCCTATAGACACACTTATATCCAACTGCCTTCTTTCCCTTAGGAAGTTTTGCTAACTTCAAAGTTTGATTATTGTGCAGTGACTCCATTTCCTCAGCCATAGCTTCTAACCATCTTTCCTTTTTTGAATTGACACTACTTCCTGAAAAGGACTTATTTTTCCTTCACTTGTTAGCAAAGCAAAGGAAGCTAAATCATTGTCTACACGATATCTAACTGTGGCAATATTGTGATAATGATGATGATGATGTTGCAGTTCTGAACTCTCTAAACCATCATTCTTGATTTTAGACTTAATTATTGGTTGAACTGGTTTTAAAGGACTATCCAACCCAAGATTTGCATCTACCTTGGGAATCAAACCGATGACTTCTTGAGATAATTCCTGCTTGTTTACTATAGACCGCTCATCAAAGAGTACATCTATACTAACTATCATCTTTTATGTCTTAAGATCCCAAAGTCTATATCCTTTTACCCCTTTTCCATATCCAACAGACACTACAAGAATGTCAAGGATTATTGACGAAAAAATTCAATAGTAATTCTTATTTTTTTTGTTAGCAATCAGATTTACTAATAGATTTTTGAACAAAAAAATTTCTATAGTCATATACTTTGCCGATAATGAAAATGCCGAGGGAAAAATAATATGTCAGTAAATTGTTGACAGAAAAAATTATATCAGTATTACCAACAGAAATTTAGATGGAAAAAATTACCAGTATTACTGATAAAAAATAATTCAGTCAGTAATATTGACAGAAAATTCATCCACCAATACAAAATATAGATCCATGAAATTGCCGGCAAAAAGCGTTTCCATCGGTATTACTGAAAGATTATGTTTATGTCGATAATATCAATAAAAATGCTTTTTTTGACAATGCTGACAGAAACCGATAAAACTTACCGAGAGAAAAATATATCCATCGGTTTAAGAATTTAATTTTTATAATTAAAATAATAATTTTTTATTTTATTAATTTTTATATAAAATTTATTAAAAAAATTATAAAAATTACTGACAAAAATTCTGTTGATATTACCAGCAGAAAATTATTATCGATAACACCAACATAAACTCTTTTTGTCGATAAAGGCAACAAAACTTGCCAATAGAAAAAAAACCGTTGGTAAATTAAATATGAAATTTTTAATTATTTTTTACTATTAAAATTTTTATTTTTTATTTTATTACTTTTTATAATTTTTATATAAAATTTATTAAAGAATTTATCTAAAAAGTGAAATTTATATTTAAATGAAAATTAAATTGAGTAAATATATAGTGCAAATAAATATAAATAAATATAATAAAATGTATATAAAAAGTATAAAATTAATATAGAAAGTACACAAATACAATAAAAGAAAAAAAAAAGATCTAAGGTGGAGGTGAAGATGGAGATGGAGGATCAAAACTAGCTGGAGGATGCTGCCATGATGGATCGAAGGTCCTTCACATAAAGTTGATCATAAACTACTATAGTTGTTGCTAGACCAACCTCTGCAGCTTGGTCTGCACCTACTCATGTACTCAAGTTTGCATCTGCTCCTATATCTGCTGTTGAATAGTTCAATCACGCTTCTCTAACTGTTTCTTCAATCGCTTAATCTCCTCCAGTAAAGCAGACGAAGTAGAAGATGATAAAGATGAAGTTGTGCTGACAAATTGAAAGCTAAGTCCATATAGCTTCTTCTTCTTCTCTCTACCCACTACAACTCTAAATAAGCTCTCCTCATCAATGGGCATGTTGGACTGAGTGACCTCCTCTCAAGGTGTAATAAAACAATCCTGCATAATAGAAATTATTATTTACTTTATATTTTAAATTTTAATTTAACATTTAAGAAAAAAAATGAAATTACTTACATTTACATTCTGGGACAGATCCACAAATGAATGCTATCATAACCTTTGGTGTGCATATGTACAAATAGCTCATAGCTACTCGGTGGCAGACCCAAGTTAGACTCATATTGAATTAAAAAAAAAATAGGTTGATAACTCAAATTAAAATAATTAAAAATATAAAAAATAATTTAATCATACTTATGAGTGTCTAGGCATGACCAGATGCGATCTATTGCCTTCTGCATATGTGGATGGACCTGCACCTTCCATAACATTAGACATTCTATTCTGAGAAGCAATTATAGAATGTGCCTACACCCTCAAGAGAGCTCCACTGGGCCTACAGATTATGTCACGACTTGATCCCAAGGGCACGCGATCGGCATTGAGGGGTAGAAAACCCGATGCACCAAACCCCACTGTCAGCCTAACATAATATAATAGTAGAAATATCCAAACCATCACATCATTCAATAAATTACAAAACCAAACATAATATTTCAGCATTTAAAATTTACATAGTCTCTAAAAAAAGAAATACAGACTAAAATAAAATAAGCATAATTTTAAATTATTTCATACATAAAAACCACTACTGGAAAAAAAGCAGTATCTTAGAATATTATCATAAATGTTCACCCCGTGAACCTGAAAAAATAGTGCGTCTCGACTCAGTGAATGATACCAGCCAATATACCTAATGTTAGGACTCGAGCCTAGCTATCTGCAAGTGCACAAGTCGTATCAAGTAATAAAGTAATAAATAGAGTATTGTTCCCACGAGGAAGGTTGTTTTAAATTCTAAACAATTAAGTTGATTATTATTTGGATGACCAAATTCGATTTATGATTGAATTGAACTTTTAAAATTAAATTGCTTGAAATTAAATCTAATGATATGAAACTTAGGGTCAAGTTACCTTTATGAGTTTATTATGAATTTTCTAAATTAGTGATTTTAATTCAGTTTCCTTTTTGATTAATGGTTGAATTCTTCTTAATTAAACTCAAGTCTCTCTCAAGTACTAAAGCTAATATCAGTTTAATCCTTATGTCTACTCTCGTGATCACAAGAAATTAAATCAATTCATTAGGGTTTGTGAGAATCTTGAATCAACCACTTAGTGTTAAACCTTATCTCTAAGTGAAATACTTCCTTAAGATTGTTATCTCCTTTGACAAATATTGTGCTTCCACTCTTGCTCCATCACACAACATCTTAATTCAATTAATTATTAGCCAGATAATCAAAGCATTAAGATCAAAGATAATAAAATAATCAAAAGTAAACTTAGTTAAATCAAATAAGTAATAAGTGTTCCATAATAAACTCAATACAAGGGACTAACCCTAAAAAGAGTTTAGTGACTCATATTTAAAGTAAAACACAACAATTATAGATTGAAATCATAAAATAAGAGAGATGCAAACTCTAGTTCTTAAATTGGAGAAGAACTCCTTTAGAACTCCTTAAATCTCTACCTTGAAACCCTAATTTTACTCTTCTCTTAAAAGAAAAACTAGAACTAAAATTGATGAAAGTTTAAGAACAAATATTTAAGTTTACTACACTCTCACTTGTATATAAAAACACTCTCTTACCTATAAACTCAACCTAATTTCACTTTAATATCAAAAACTAACTTAACATAACATAACATCTCATTGAATCCTTAGAGGAATGATGTTTATATAGAGTACTTAGAGGCTTCTTGATGATGGCAAGTTGTTAAATGCAAGTTGCAGTTGTTTAGATCTTCAAAATTTAATTTTTTTGACTAAAAGTCATTGGCATATGGATGCCACGATCATGTCTTGGGTTTATTTAGACTATTTTAAGCCAATTTCCAATTGTAAATGGTGGCCTTATGGTCCACGGTCATGGCCTTTTGATTGCCACGGTCATGGTATTTAAATAAAGGCTGCAAACTCTGACTTTTCTTCATGTTCTTGACTCTGGTAGAAGGAAAATAGATCCCACAATCATGGCTATGAAATTCCACTGTTGTGGCATCCATTTTGCTTCTAGAATTTTTGTTTCTTTTCAATATTTGGAGAGGCATATCGAAAATGAATCCCTTGGTCATGGCCTTGAGGGGCATGGCACTTGATTCTTCCTTCAATTTTTCTTTCTTTTCTTTAATTTTTCAACATCAATCATTAAAATCTCTGAATCTTGCCTTTCAAAGCTAAAACACTAAAATTCCAACTCAAAGAAACAAAATTCATCAAATTCAATTGGAAAACAATTAAAACCATGGTTAGAATTACATAAAATATTAATCAAATTTTCACTCTATCACCTAACTGGTGTGCCGCTATTGTTCTATACTAACACTATAAATATCATGTCAATGCATCATGTCAATCATACATCTAATCATAGAAACATCCAAGGATGAAATGTAGTCCATGAAAAATCACTCTAAATCTTAAATTAGGAGACTCGATCCCCCTGTCTGGCACTCTTATTCCAACATGGTCTCTTAATTCCAATTCATTTACGGTCCACCATCATAGCCTAAGCCAAGCATCGCTATCCTATTGACAAGCAGCGCTGAGAATTAACATTCCCTTGCCATCGCGCTAGTCCTAAATTCATCATAATATCTTAATTCATCCATTATCATAATCCAATCATGTCCTACGTCGTTCCATATCATTACAATTCTATCCAGCAATCACAATTCAATATTATCACATATATGCACAACCAAATATGGATGCTGAAATTCTAAAATTCTAAATAATACATAATATTTATAATATTTATATGCTTATATATATTAAATATTAATGCATTAAATATAAAAAAATATATTAAAAAGTATCACTCGTAGTTTAAAAGAAAAGACCAGATCAATTGCTTGGTCTGGGGGTGCCGGAATCTGAACCAAATGGTCTATAGAATAAATTACCAAAAATTATTATGAGAATACAATTCAAGACTCTAGAATTATGTATTTTTATAATTTAAATATGACTGAATAATAATATAATTTAATTTAAGTTCGGTCCCCAAAATTTTAGAATTTACCATAATTAATATTTATTAATAATTTAAATTTGACTTTTGAAATTTTTTATCAATCTCGTAATTTTTTATTTAAAGATCTATAAATTAATTGATTAATGTATGAAAATTTCTATTAAAAATTAACACTCATCGAACCCTCGTCAGCGTTTCGCCGAAAAA
Source organism: Garcia nutans (assembly GCA_947685225.1). NCBI lineage: Eukaryota > Viridiplantae > Streptophyta > Magnoliopsida > Malpighiales > Euphorbiaceae > Garcia > Garcia nutans. The sequence continues at coordinate 29,936,960 of CANTUV010000044.1, forward strand.
TTTTTGACGGAAGAATCAGGTAGTAAATTTGGTACCCACACATTCGTCTCGATGAGAGGATTCTAAAAATATACTTCACTCTCCCTCACATGCTGGAATTTTACCGAAAATGCATCGGAAGACACTAATTTCACCGGATTTTGACCAAAATTAAAATTGGTCCAAATTTAGCAAATGATATACCAAAATAAAGCTTAGGAGGTGAGGAGTCGAATGGTATCTAAATCGTCATGAAAGGAGATCAGAAAATGGGTAAAAATTGATCAAAAGCGGTCATCAGTGGTACCCTTCAGCAAACTTCGAACAGCACATGCGCCTTCGTTTGGTGGCAATTGAAGGAGAGTCAAGTGGCTATCGAAGCATTTTTGAGCTGCAGTCCTCCAAGTCTGGGGTGTGTCATCTTTCGGTCACTAGACGGTGGTAGATCGGCCCTGTTTTTTATCTACCCCTTTTTCTCTCTCCTATTTTATTCTCTTTCTCTCTCTCTCTCCAATTTTTCTTTTTCTTTTTATTATCATTTTAATTATTATTATAATTAATTTTTTTCTAATAATTATTTTTTTTAAAATTTAGGTTTACAATCTCCCCTCGTTAAAATAAATTTATCCTTGAATTTAATAGAATGATCACCAAATTATTACCAGTCTAATCAATGTGCTACCAATAGGTTCAATTACAAAATAAATAAGGATATTTTTCTTTCATTCTTGATTTTGTTTCCTACATACACTCCTCGATGGTATGGTTGCTCCACAACACTTTCACTGTAGGGATTTTCTTAGATCAGAGCCTTTGAATATGAGAATCCATAATGGCTACAGGAACCTCCTCATAAGAAAGAACTTCACATATCTGAATTTCTTGTGGTTGTAGCACTTGCGAAGGATCCAGAATGTACTTCCTTATCATATGAAATACTGGATGAATGTGAGAAAGATCAAATACGAGTCCAAATGATATGCAACTACTCCAATTCTCTCGATAATCATATACGGTCCAATATACCTCAGTGCTAACTTACCCTTCTTACTGAACCTCATTACTACTCTAATTGGTGAGGCCTTTAAAAACACCAAGTTGCTTACATCAAAAGACATATCTCTACATCTCAAATCTTTATAACTCTTCTAACGGTTAGCTACAATTTTCAGTCGCTCTCGAATAATAGAAACTTTCTCAAAAGTAATCAGGACTAAGTTAGATCCTGATAGCTATCTCTCACCAACTTCTTCCTAACAAATTGGGGATCTATATTTTCTGCCATAAAGAGCCTCATAAAATGCCATCATGATGCTAGCCTAATAACTGTTATTATAAGCAAACTTGACTAATGGCAAATGCGCTCCCAAAATCAAACACACACATCTGAAGCATATCCTTAAGGGTTTGAATCATCCTGTCCAATTGACCATCTGTTTAAGGGTGAAAAGTTGTGGTGAAATCCAATATTATACCCAAAGCATCCTACAATGACTTTCAAAATCTAGAAGTAAACTAGGCCCTCTATCAGACACAATAGAAATTAGAACTCCATGAAGATAAACTATCTTTTCCACATGCAGCTTAGCATACTTAGCCACCAAATATTTTACCTTCACCGAAATAAAATGTGTTGTATTAGTCAATTGATCTACGATTACCCATATAGAATCATACCCTAAAATGGTTTTTGGCATTCCAGTCATAAAATCCATGGTAATCTTTTTCCACTTCCACTCAGGGATAGGAAGTGGATGCAATAACCCAGAAGGCTTCCAATGTTCCAACTTAACCTGCATATAAGTGAGGCATCTATAAACAAATTCTGCAATATCTTTCTTCATGTCATTCAATCAATATATACCTTTTAGATCTTGATACATTTTGGTGAAACCAGGATGTACATTGTAAGCTATAAGATGTGTCTCTTCCATAATCTCTTTTCTCAAGTTATCTACATCTGGTATACACAAGTGAGAACCAAGTCGAAGTACACCCTTTTCATCCATCACAAAGTCTTTATAGTTACCATTATGTACTTCTTCTATAATTCTCCATAGTTATGGATCTCGTCTCTAAGCTACCTTGATCCATTCTACAAGAATTGAATGAACCTAGAAATGTGCTAATAACACACCTGAGCTGACCAATTCAAGCTGCAGTCCCTCATCAAATACCTTCGTCAATCTATTAATAATGGGCCATTTTTCACTACAATGTGAGCTATACTACCAGAAGATTTTTTACTAAAGGCATCAGCCACTACATTTTCCTTACCAGGATGATAAAGGATGGTATAATCATAATCCTTCAAAAGTTCAATCCATCTTCTTTGCCTCATATTTAAATCCCTCTAGTCAAAGATATACTTCAAGCTTTTATAATCCTTGTATATCTCACAAGTTTCACCATATAGGTAGTGTCTCCAAATTTTCAGTGAAAAAATCACTGCTACCATCTCTAAATCATGAGTAGGATAATTTTGCTCGTGCTTCTTCAATTGATAGGAGGTATAAGCAATTACTCTACCATGTTGCATCAGAACACACCTAAGGCCAACTCTAGAAGCATCACAATAAATGGTATAATTGCCCATCCCAGATGGTAAGGTAGACAATGGAGCAGAAATAAGATAATCCTTCAGCTTCTGAAAGCTATCCTCACATACATTAGTCCATAGAAACTTGGAATTCTTATGAGTTAATTGAGTCCAAGGAGCTACTATTCTGGTAAAATCTTAGACAAAGCGACGATAATATCCAGCTAACCCCAGAAAATTGTGGGCCTCAGTAACAGTTGTGGGTGCGGCCAATTCATGACATCTTTAATCTTTTTAGGATCTACCATAACACCATCTTTAGTAACAATATGCCTTAAAAAGCTTACACTACTAGGCCAAAATCACACTTGGAAAACTTGGCATACAACTGATGATTCCTCAAAATCTACAAAACCATCCTCAAATGTTGTGCATGCTCCACTGGCGATCTAGAATATACCAGGATGTCAACAATAAATTTGATAACAAAGCGGTCTAAGAATGGCTTAATCACCCAGTTCATCAAATCAATAAACACGGCTGGTGCATTAGTGAGTCCAAAAGACATTACAAGGAACTCATAATGACCATACCTAGTTCTAAATGCCATCTTGAGTATATCTTCCCTCCTGATCCTCAACTGATGGTATCCTAATCATAAATCAATCTTAAATAAACATTATGCTCCCTGAAGTTGATTGAACAAATTATCAATTCTAGGAAGGGGATACTTATTCTTTAATGTAGTCTTACTCAACTGCCTGTAGTCAATACAGAGGTGCATACTGCCATCCTTCTTATTCATCACAAATAATACCGGAGTGCCCCCAGGTGAAATACTAAGTTGAATGAATCCTTTATCCAGATGGTCTTGCAATTGTTCCTTAAGTTCCTTCAATTCTATAGGAGCCATCCTATAAGGTGGCATAAATATGGGATTTATACCAGGAACTACATCAATGTAGAACTTTTTCTCCCTTTCAGGAGGCAATCCCCGGAGCTCTTCAGGAAAAACATCTAGAAACTTATTCACTACTAGTACGTTTGCTGAATTCCCAACATCTACAAATACATCCCTAACAACTGCTAAATACCCTTAACAACCATGACGCAATATCTTCTTGGCACTAATAGCTAAAATGAGGCTACATGGGATAATATCATTGCTCCCCTAAAAAGAAAATTCAGAATCACTTGGAATTTGAAAATGACTTCCTCATTATGGCAATCGAGGATAGCATAATGAGTTGACAACTAATCCATAGCAAAAATTACATCAAAATCCATCACATCTAAAAGAATAAGATCCATAGGCAAAATCCTTCCCTCAACTAAAACTGGACATGATAAAAAGGCTATATCCACCAATAAGGAATAACAAAGGGCAATCTATACTGGTTGGCATCATATTAAGTTTTATTATAAATTGGGGGGACACAAAAGAGTGCATAGCACCCAGGTCTATCAACACATATGCCATAAGAGAACATAAAGAAAAATTACCTGCCACCACATCATTAGAAGTCAGAGCATCTTGATGGATAAGGGTGAAAACTCAAGCATGTCCCTAATTCTGACCTCTGCCTGAATACCCTGAGCTTTGACTCTGATTCTGTCCTCTACCCCTACCCCCAAAACCACGATTGTACTAGCTTTTTATTTATCCCTCAAACTAAGATGAAAATGATGTCTGCAGAGGATGACCCACACTAGGCATGGAACCCTGAGTGTACTCCTAACTACAAACTCTCTGTCCTCCAGATAAGGAGCAATCCCTAGCAAAATGACCCAGTTGGCCACATCTAAAGCAAACATTTGATCCGAGCATGCAATGACCCTGATGAGCTTTACCATATTTAGTATAAGTAGGAGTACCTGAACCAGAACCCAATCCACTATAACTGGAGCCTCCACTGCTGCCACTGTAACCTCGATCGTATCTAGAGCCACCTTTATTCTTATCCTTATGCCTAAAAGATCATATGTAGTCCATTGGGAAAGTACCATTGGGACTAGAAAAACTATGAGTATCATGTTCTCCCTGTCGATCAGATCCTCTAGATCTCTTCTTCCTTTCATCCAAGGTAAACTCTATATCTCTGGCAGTATCAACCAGCTCACTAAAAGGTCGACCCTAGTATCTACTAAGGAAGTATAATTATCACTTAGAGCCTGAACATATTTAAATTTCTTAAGCTCATTATCAGTTACAATCATGGGGACAAACCTACATAATTTGAGAAATGTGGTGGTAAACTCTGCCACTGAAATGTGCTCATCCTTCCTCAAACTCTCAAGCTCTATCATTTTTTATGCAAATATCCTGGGGGAACAAACCAAGCAATAACCGCCTTTTTAAAATCCTTCCAAATCATCTTCTAGTACCGAGATCATATGTAGTCCTTATACCATGCCTGTGCAGGACCCTCTAGTCTCTGACCAGCCAAAAAAATGGATCTGGTTTATGAACAATCCAACTCACCAAAAATCTCTCGAATATTATCCAGAAAATCATAAACCTACTCCTCATCATTAGAAAAAGTCAGTGGATGCTGCTTGATACATGTGCCGGTGCTGCAACTTGGGCCATTTGACGAACAACCTAGGTCATATCAGCCATAATACTCTAAAACCTAACTAACATAGCCTCTACACCTGTAGGGGCCTCTTCTCTAGTTTGTCTACGCTTACCCCGACTACTAGGGCCAGCTTAAGTCGAAATAGTAGAACCCTCCTCATCTAAAGCAACTTGCTCTCCAGCAGTTGCCAGAGCTCTAGTACCAGCTCTAATTGTGCACACTCATTTTCTGAAAAGAAATAAATACCTTTAATTAAGTATGATAAATCAATTTACATAATTGTATGATTATATGAAGGAAATGACAAACAACTGACTCGACACCAAACAAAATGGTATTGCAGAAATGGAAAGAAAAGATAATACAAAAATGACATGTGAGAACGCTATACTTCGTAAATCTTAATTTTCCAACGAAAAGAAACTAAAAGCTCTGATACAAACTTTGTCACTCGATCCTAAGGCATGTGATTGATATTGAGGGGCAGAAAATCTAAGGTACTAGACTTTACAGTAAGCCTGATGAAATATGATAGTAGAAATATCCAAACATCGCATCATTCAATATATTATAAAACCAAATATAATATTTCAACATTTAGAATCTACAGAGTCTCTAAAAATAGAAATACCGAATAAAATAAAATAAACATAATTTTAAATTATTTCATACATAAAAACCACTACCAGGAAAGAAAAGTTGTGTCTCTAAACATTATCATAAATGCTTACCTTGTAAACCTGAAAAAAAAATAGTGAGATAAGAGTAAGTGTCTTGACTCAGTGAATGATATCGATTAATATATCTACTTGGTGTCGTCCTCTGGTTGTATACTAACACTATAAATATCATGGCAATGCATCACGCCAATCATAATCTAATAATGTAAACATCCACGCATAGAATGTAATCCATAAAAAATCACTCTAAACCTCAAATTAGAGGAGCTGATCCTCCCGTCTGGCACTCTTATTCTAACATGTTCTCTTTCCAATTCATATGGGGTCTGCCGTCACAGCCTAAGCCAATCAGCATTACTTGACTGACAAGCAGTGCTGAGCATAAAAATACCCCTGCTATCACGCCAGTCCTAAATTCATCATAATATCATAATTCATATATTATCATAATCCGATCATGTCCTACGTGCTTCCATATCATCCAAATTCTATCCGACAATCACACTTCAATATTATCACATATATGCACAACCACATATGGATGTTGAAATTCTAAAATTCTAAATAATGTATAATATTTATAATCTTTATATGCATACATATATTAAATGTTAATACATGAAATACATGAAAAATATATTAAAAAGTATCACTCACAGTTTAAAAGGAAAGACCCTATTAACTACTCGGTTTGGGGTACCAAAATCTGGAACCGGATGGTCTACATAATAAATTACAGGAAATCATTATTAGGATGCAATTCAAGAGTCTAGAATTAAGTATTTTTATAATTTAAATCTGACTAAACAATAATATAATTTAATTTAAGTTAGGTCCCTGAAATTTTAGTATTTATCATAATTAATATATATTAATTAATTTAATAATTTAAGTTTGATTTTCAAAATTTTATTTATCAGTCTCATAAATTTATTTATTTAATGCTTGATTAATTAATTAATTAATACATGAAAATTTCTGTCAAAAATTAACACTCGCCAAACCCTCACTGGTGTCTTGTTAAAAAATTTTGATGGAAGAATTAGATTGTAAATTTGATACCCATGTGTTAGTCTCGATGAGAGGATTTCAAAAATATACACCACTCTCCGTCACTCGCTAGAATTTCACCAAAAAATGCATTGGATGACACTGATTTCACTAGATTCCGGCCAAAATTAGCAAATGATATACCAAAATGAAGCTCGGGAGGTGAGGAGTCGAATGGTACCTGAATTATCATGAAAGAAGGATGGAAAGTGAGTGAAAAATTGATCATAAATGGTCACCAGTGGTACCCTCCATCAGACTTCGATCAACACGTGCGCCGTCGTCCGATAACAGTTGGCGGTGAATCAAGTGGCGGTCGAAGCGTCTTCAAGCTGTTATCCTCCTAGTCTAGCTCACGTTACCTTTCGGTCACCAGATGTTCGTAGATCAGTCCTTTTTTTTTATCTGCCCCTCTTTTTCTTTCTTTCCTTCTCTTTTTCTCTCTCTTATTTAATTCTCTCTCTCTCTCTCTTCGATTCTTCTTTTCCTTTTCCTTTTCCTTTTTCTTCTTCTTCTTATTATTTTAATTAATTTTTTTAAAACGATTTAGGGTATTATAGATTGGCCCATAACTAATCATCAATAAATGAAGGTTAATTCCCGTAGCCTTCACCTCGCTCAGCATATCGCTGTAGTAAATAGTTGCCTTCTTTATAAAGGTAATTTGGACCAGTTATCAATAGCTTAGTCCTAGTAAAAATATTTTTTTAAAAAAATATTTTTACTAGATAATTATAAAATTTGCGCTTTTGTGTATATTATATAATAACATTTAGACAAATTTTTTATCTTAAAATCCTCGAAGTAAAAGTTCTTCATCTCTAGAGAGACGACCTTCTAGGAAACTCCAATAGGATCTATCTTTTCCATCATAATCTTCCGGATGCATCTCACGAAAGACTTAGATGGATCCATCACATTGCTACAAGATGAGCGAATAGTAATTAATTAAAAAATATCCACCTATTAGAAATTTAATATTTAATATAAATAATACACAGTAATAAAACACTTACCCTTCCTCCCGAAGTTTAAGGCACTTCATCCTACAATCTAGAGCCGCTCTTGATGTTCCAGCACTAATACTAGCATCACTTATAGGAATATCATTAGAGGGCAGTTCACCAGAAGGAGTAGGATCCTCTATGGCAATATCTTGAACAAGAATATCAATAGTAGGATCCTCATCAGGAAAATCCTCTGCAATATCGCACAGCTGTAGAAGCAACTGGCTTGTACCACTAGTGGATAGATCATCAGAGCCTTGACCTCCATTGGATCGACTGTTAGACCCCAATTAATGCAATTGTCAGCCCGGTTTGTGATAATTATCTAAATCAATAATACTTTATATAATTAATTTACATATTGCAATTAATACATAAATTATTAAAGTAATTGTTATAGCCTAAAAAGTTTGTCGGTATTATGCGTACTTATTGTTTTTGTTCATCGCTTTCATCTAATTAGGATGATTCAGATTTTGATTCAAGTATTGATTTGGATCATTTCAGGTCCCCACAATCACTATCCATGAGTTGTCCAGTTAGATCATTTAAAGGATTTGGATCAACATCATTTGTCATATTTGCAACGTGTACATTTTTAGGAGTATCTTCCTGAAATGATGTATCCAGCTCCTGGTTATTGACAGATGATTCAAGTAAGTTAATCATTGATCCAACATTTATTTTACATACTGCTAACCAATCAGAAGTGTCTCGCATTGTGCTAGGGTAAGGGACGTAGTACACCTGGGTAGCTTGACTGGTGAGAATGAATGGTTCATATTTGGCATATATTCTTTTTATGTTTACATCCACTAAATTATAAGGTCATACTAGCCATATTTAAATAATACTACAACTTAATTGGTATAGCTAGATATTTAATCTCTACAATATATGTCAATCAACCAAAAAAATTATAAGATTTTTCACTATAGTTTCACCACTTTATACAAATACCATTATTTATAGTTGCTCTCATTGTACAGTGAGATTTAGTGTGAAATTTATAACTATTGACAAAATATATCTTATAACATCTAACAGTTGGTAGAGGACCATGAGCCAGATCCTTCAAACATTTGTCACGAACCATATGACCATTTTCATTTGCCTAAATCAAGAAGAAAAATATTACATAACTTAAAAATCCAAAAAATTTAACAAAATACAAAGATTTTATTTATATTAATGTATGTGAACACTCGAATTTTGAGGCTCGGGAGGCCAATTTTCTCAGACTGCAGACAACCGAGCCGGACCGAAGGTCCGCGGTAAAGTTCACCGGAAATATATCGATATGGTACTTGAAATGTCCGGGACGACGTGAGGATCACGGGTATGGTCCCGGAATAAATTTTTGGAGGTCCCTAGCTCCCGAAAAATCAGTTTGAGCGAAAACCGGACGAAACCGGCGGCCCAGCCACCGTGACCCCAGCGGCTCAGCCGCCAAAGTCGGCGGCCCGGCCGCCGAGACCTGCGGTTCAGCCGCCGCCCGATTTTGCCTATAAATAGCCTTTAGAGGTTCAGAAAAAGGGGGTGGACTTTTGGAGACTCCGGGCCTCATGCTGCCGAATTTAATCCGTAATCAAGAATCATAATCCAATGTCCAAGAAAACGAGATCTGAAACTTCGAAGCGGGAAAATCCTAAGCAAGGTAATATTCTAATCCATCATTTGTCAATTTAAGCATCTCATAAGCATTCAATCTTCTTCTTAATTTCTTCTTGGTCAAAGACCTAATCCTTTTAGGTCTAAGGCCTAATGAACTAATCAATCAGCCTCTTTGGCACGAAGCCTAAATTGAATCCTTTTAGTGCAAAGTACCTAAATTTCACAATTAAAATCAATTTTTTGGCACAGAGCCTAAATCGCACCTTTTTCGGTACCAAGTACCTAAAATTTCACAATTTAGCACTAAGTGCTAAAATTCACATCTTTGGCAAAAAGCCCGACAATGCAGGCCAAAGGCCTAAAATTTGCACTCTTTTGGTACAAAGTACCTAAAATTGCACAATTTAGCACTAAGTGCTAAATCTCACAATTTTGGCATGAAGCCCGACAACACAGGCCAAAGGCCTAAAATTTGCATCTTTTTGGTACAAAGTACCTAAATTTCACCATTTAGCACTAAGTGCTAAATCTCACCAATTTGGCAAAAAGCCCGACAAATGCACGAAGCATACACACACACATGCATGAAGCATAATTTTTATCGCCTTTAAATAGAATAGTCGACATTTTTACTCATCCATGCCTGTTGTGCGAACTTCCCTCTAACTTACTTAAAAGTGACCTATTTATGATGAAACAAGCAGCATTCGCTACTTCTGCCCAAAATATTTTAGGTAACCCTGCTTGTAATCTCATTGTTCTAGCTCTTTTGAGTAATGTTCTATTTATGCTTTCTGCTACTCTATTTTTCTGAGATGTTTAAGGAACCACAAATTTTCACTCAATCCCTTCTTTCTTGTATAAATCTATGAACTCTATAGATGTGTAATCACACCTATTGTCAACCCTTAAGCACTTCATGCTTTTTCTTGTTTGTTTCTCAATATTGTCTGTTTCTCAACATTATTTTTCACTCCTTAAACCTTGAGAATACTTCTCCTATCTATTCATTAAATATACCTAAACTTTCTGAGAGAAGTCATTAATGAATGTCATAAAATATCTAGCTCCATCTTTTGCTATAACTTATACTAGATCCTAAACATCTGAGTGAACATACTCCAATACTTACTTGCTTTTCTATGAGGAAGTCTTGAATTGAACTATTTTTTGTTTCTCGTAGACATAAAACTCACAAAATCTAACTTCACACTATATTATCCCATTCAGCAATTTCCTTTTATGAAGTTCTTGCAAACCTTGCTCACTTTTATGTCTTAATTGTATATACTAATGCTTTGATGCATCCAAACTATCTTTTGTTGATGAACATGTGAAATTGTTGCTCACAATTGTATTACCTTCTAGCCTGTACAAATTGTTTCCTATTTGTTTCCCCTTTATCATAGTCATAGCCCCTATGGATACCTTAAGAACTCTAATACCTGGATCTACTGAGAATCCGCATAATTTCTTCTCTAATAGGCCCAAAGAAATCAGATTCTTTCTCAATTTAGGAAGTTTGGTATTCTCTAATGTTCTAATGATGCCATCAGGTAATTTGATTTTAACAGTTCCAATCCCTACTACCTTGCAAGTATAATTGTCACCTAAAGTTATATTACCATCATCACATGCCTTAGAACTATAGAACCAATCTCTATGAGAAGTATAATGTGATGAGCATGTTGAATATAAAGTCCATGTGCCTGATTTCAAATCATTGCTTCTCATTGGCGCTACTAAAAGATCTTCCTCTTTTGAAGTATCAGTAGCTATACTAGCCGAATTTGAAATTGCTTCTTTCTTTTCAGCTCCATGATTCTTCAATAATGGATAATCCTTCTTCTAGTGGCCCTTTTGATGACATTTGAAACATTCTTCCTTGGACACTTTTGGCTTTGACTTTCCCTTTGATTTCCCTCTCTTTTGCTCCTTCTTTCTTCCGTTGCCCCTTCCACATTTTGAACTAACAAATGAACCCTCAACTTGTGAATTTCCCATCTCTAACTTCTACATTGAAATATGAGACCTTAGAACTATCACTACTTCCTTGTAATCTAGTGTCTCTTTCCCATATAACAATATCATATTGAATAGATTGAAAGAAAGTGGCAATGAACATAAGAGTATCATCATCTTGTCCTTGTTATCCAATTTAATGTCCACATGCAATAAATCACTAATCTTTTAATTGAACTAAGCTATGTGATTTCCTATGTCTTCACCTTCTTTCATTCTAAATTAGAATAGATAGCACTTTATGAACAATTTATTAGTGATGTTCTTAGACATGAATAAACATTCTAACATTGTCCATAAGCTTTTAGTTGTCTTCTCATAGATTATGTCATAGACTATTGAATTCGCTAAACATATCTGCATTATACTGGAGGTGTTTGACTCAATATCTTGCCAATCCTCTTTATCCATGTTTGCTGACTTTGTTCTCTTTAATGCCTTGTGAACCTTCATCTATGCCAATAGATTATTCACTCTCATCTACCATAGAGAGAAATTCCCCTTTCCATCGAACTTGTTAAACTTAGCATGTGTTTGAATCCCGTTCATCCTAACTAGAAGCTCTGATACCAATTATTAAAATATCTTATATTTTTAAAACTTGCAAATAAGAAATCAATCTATGAACAAAAAAAATAAAAAGAATAATAAGTGAAATAATCACATAAGACACAAATTTATGTTGTTCAGCAATTTGTCTACATCCTTCATTTTCAGAAAGAGAATACAACTGAGGTTTTTATTTTCTTATAATTATATTGTTTACCATCTAAAGTGATCTATATATAATGTTAACTTTATCTTAGATATACAATGAAACTCTTTTTCTATTCTAACCTCTTTTTTCTATTCAAACTTTATTATAAAACTGATAAATCTCCTCTTTGTTAGAATTCTTATTGTAAAACTGATTTTGATTATGAGCCATTATTTAACAATTGTGACGCATAGCATGCATGAGAAAATATGGAATCTTAGAAAATTGACACTTAGGCTCTTTCATTTTTTTTTAATTAATTATGGGCTTCTAGATCTCACCATTTAAATTAATTCATTCATGCATGACTCATTTAGTCATAGCACGAGGTGGCATATTTACATAGCTTGTAACTCATTTGTTAACACCTAATCTAAATAAGGGGCTTTATTTGGTGCAATGCCCTTCTTACTCACCTTTACCTTGCATGACTTGTCTCATTAAAATGAAGACACACACACATGTAAGTAAAAAGGAGTGTAAAAACTTTGGATGTTTTCCTTTTCATTTCCTCTATGGACTACCACATTCATATCATTTTCTTCTCTCTCATTTATTTTGAATACTTCAATAAATATTAATTCAGAAGGATTTGGATCGATATTGAAATGTAAAGATTTTATAAAAAACATTCAAATTAAAGTTACGAAGGAAATTAGGAAGCTAGAAGATATGTTTAAGGGTGAAGAATATGGTGATAGTGTCTAAGGAAGAGGCTACCTTGAAATTTAATTTTTGAGATTTACCAAGGTGAGGCTATGAATAATATTGAATGAAATATTTTTATTCCTCGAAAGAATATTTTCTTAATTTTAGTGATTCTTAATCGATGTGAAATTCTCATTATGTTACTAATTGTGTTTTCATGAGTTTCAATTGTTTAATATGATAAATGAAATTCTTTGAAAAATTTATGGTTTTATCGAAGTTCAGGAATGATTTTTTAAAAATGTTTTACTTGAATATATTTTTCAACCATTTTTAGAAAATTTGATTATTTGAAATATAAAGCAATTTGGAATTTTAAAATTTGTTACTTAGAAATTTCTAGTTGAAATTTAGTGTAAGAGCATTTAAAAAAAATTACTGCTTTAATTTTAAGTGAAAAATTTATGTAGAATTATTAAGGAATATGTGAGATTTATTTATAATATATTTTTGAAATATTTGTTATTTTAAATTTAGTTTTGAATCCTTATTATTATCAAAATACCAATGTTTTTAAATCAGACCGAACACTAAATTGGATTGATAATTGATTTGTGGTTCAATTAGTTCAATCAGGTTGATTCAGGTTTAATAATATATATATATATATAATATAAATTTTCTATTTACAGATAATATTAAAAACTTTAAAATAGGAATTTAGAAACAAAAATAATATACTTTATCAATAAAAAAATATCACGTATTAAATTTAATATATACCTTTCATTTGATTCAATTTAGTCTTATTCAATCAAATTAATGGATTTTTTTGTAAATTTGATTTTTCATTATTTTTGAATAAGACCGATCTTTGATTTATGGTTAATTCGATCCTGTCGATTAGTCTAATTCAATTTTGAAAACACTGCCAAATACCAAGGATTTGAAAATGATGAAGAAACTTTTTTTATAAATCTTTTTATTAGTACTCATATTTGTTTGTCCAAATTACTTCTTTTATAAATCCTTTTATTAGTACTCATGTTTATTTGTCAAAATTTTTGTTATGTATAATATGGAAGATTTTGTTGTGATATTTGATATTATATATTTTTAAAATTTAATTTTTTTAAATTCATTGTTGGTCCCAAAGAGTTAATTATTTATTAATTTTGAATTTTAGTCTTTTTAAAAGACTAATGAATTAATTAAATACCTAAAATGATATTTTTGAAAATAAAAGATTTGATTAGTGGATAAAAATAGCTACCTTAATGAATTAACATAATTAAAACTCTTCACCTTTTTTAAAGTAAAAAATAAAGGAGTTCTAATATATTAAAACTTCTATTGTTTTTTTTTTGGCTAATAAGTTGGAAAATAGGCTCTATTTTGATTATTGATAATCAAATTGATAAATGCTAATGGTTCAAACAAGTGTTTTTCTTTAGGTTTTCTAAATTCCCTACAAAAAAAAAATTTGTACGATTGTACCACACCTGGAGTGACCGCATAATCATTGGAGAAAAGTGATCTCAAAGCATAGAGAGTCTCGTAGTTTCTGTGGCAAGAGTTTCGATAGTCAAACAATTGTGCGATTGCACGAGGTTTCGAACGACCACATAAATACTGAAGAAAACTTCAAGTCTCACAGTAGAGTTCGTAGCCAGTGGACCGGTTGTAACACCCTTATACCCTCTATATATACGTTACATATACCTTGTGTACGTATAATACATATATAGAATACAAGAGTGGTACAATGTTTAATTTTAGAATCACCATTTTCAAAACATATTTAAAGTTAGAGAATGATTAGTTTAATTTAACAAATAAATATATTAATATTTACTAAATTAATAATTCTTTAAAATAAAATCTATGGAAAAAATTGCTAGAGTTTTATCTGTAATTTCAATAATTCTCAAATTCAAATATCACAACCTGCACATAAAAAATTTAACACTTTCAATAATTTTACTTCATTCACAAATCCTCCTAACTCTCCAATACATAATCAAAACATATTCAAAATTATTTATCCAATTTAAAGAAATACTTATACATAAATATACATTATATCCCAATTCGTTATTTAATATACAAGAGTTAGGAATCAATATACATAAACTGAGATACTTATAAACCATAATTTTTACATGTATGCAATTGACATTGTCGGTCCTATGGCACCAAAATCTCCAAAGATCACCTACAACCTAAATCTCCCTAATGGATGATTCTCTCCTCTGCGCGATTTATACAACTGCGCTAAGTAATACAACTTAGTTGTACATATTCCAACAATAATATATATACATAAAAAAAAAACTTATCCTTGTCGTGTAATTTCAATTTCAAAATATTTATCTTTTATTTTACAATTCATTATATATATATATATATATTTAAGTCTCTAACACATTCACATATTCATTTACATGTTGGGCCCTACAATCATATACAATTACCAAGTCCAAATATCATATCATCAATATCACGACCCAACTCTACTTTAGTCCATTTCCAGTCTTAATCTCATGACCTAACTCTACTCAAGTCTATTAGCATATGCAATGCAAGACGTAGCTCTGCTTAGGTCCTTACATGCATATATAATCAGTCTCAACATAATTGGATAGGTAATTGTATGGGTTACACACATACATCATCACTTATTACTGCATTATCACATTTCCTCATTCTCACTTATCATTTCCATATTTTTAGTTCATCAAATTACATGTCCCTAAGTCACATTCACTAGTGACTTATTTTTCACATTCACTCTTTCTTTCATGGTTTTTACCTTCTCTTTCTAACTTCTTTGACAAATTGTACATTTCTCACTTTTCCCATCATTTTTAACATATCTCACATTTACAACATTATACACATAACCATGACAATAGCCATTCAACAATGGCTCATCTTACTAATCTAATATACTTTATATTTAAATATTGTTCTTACATTGAGCAAGAGCCTAATGTGACACTTATCACATAACTATATCATTATGCATAGATTATGTGATTTCCACATTTTCAACTTTACATACATAACACCAACTCACATTTAATAAAAACACAAGCTTTTAGGATATGTATTAATTTTGTTTCATTTTCCAAGCCTTGTTTTTGATGAACTCTACACTCCTCTACTTTTATCAATATGGCCTACACATACATAACCCACAACAATTAACATTGCTCACTTAAAATCCTTTTCTATGCTCAATGTATATTAATCTACTATTATTTATACAACTTTCATCAAAATCCCACTGTAGACCCTTAATTTTAGCGTGCCTTATTTATTTTATTTATTTTTTTATCTTATTTTTATTTAAGGATTATTGTAAGGGACATATTTTCATCAACTGATGGGTATCTCATTTTATTTATTTGTATAAACATTGACACATTGTAAGAGCATGTTTTCATCTTTGAATGGATGCCCATTTTATTTGTTGGTTTGATTTATAATATAATGATTATTTATTTTAATAATTGCAAATAATATGAATAATATTATGATGCTTAAGAATTCAATAATGTATAGACCTTAAAAGGAGGTCAGTTCCAATAAACCGGGCGTTATAGGGGTGATGGGTCATTTATCACATTCCCCATGCGTATTCAATTTTTCAAACCCAATAGGGAGGTTGGGGATTCCTTAGGAATCGAGTCATCCACCCTTTTCTCTTTTTTCAGCTTGTCAGTGACTACTATTCTCTTGGTTTAGGCCTATGTTCTCTAAGGCCTTGAGTCTAACAGTATTGAAGTTGCAAAAACCATTCCACCGGGAGTAGAGGCAAAAATCCCTGCTCACACCTATTAAAACCCTAAATTCTCAATTTACTATTTTACCCAAACTTCAACTAACCCAACTCATTTCCAATATTTATCCATAAAAATATTACTTACCTATCAAAATAACAACAAAACAACTCCTTTCCACAATTATCCAAACGTATTTCAAATACCCTAGTTTTCACATAACATGTCCATAACCCTAACTTTATCCAAACTCACCCATAGTAAATTTTAATCGTAAAATCATCAAATATTCATTATAACAACACTAAGTTCATCCATTTTCAATAATTATAACCACCCACACCAAAACTCTAATTTACACATATCCATTACAATGCCCTATTTTCACTAATTATATCTAACTTAACTAATTAATCAACAAATCACCATATAATCATTATTTTAACTTTATTTCTAACAAGTTTAGCAATTAAAACATATTTTCTCTCTCTAGCTATATCAAGCATATTCATACATATTCAAAACTACAAGCTTTAAGAAAAACACTCACTTGATTTTTGATTTTTCTTCAAAATTTCCATAAAATCCTATTGAGTTTCTTATGAATTTGATGTATTTGGAGAGAAATCTCTCTCTCTCTCTCTTTCTACAAGTAGAGCTCTACTATGGAAAAACAAGAAGAAGGAAAATGGCTTCTTTCCCTTTAATTCCCATTATTATCCTTTTATTTAACAATTTTTTAATTAAATATCTAATACCTTTAATTTCCACCAATAATCTATTTTCCTTCTTTGACTTTTCTCTCTTCTCTTATTATTATTATTATTATTATTATCATCATCATCATCATCATCATTGTCATCGTCGTCGTCGCCGTTGTTGTCGTCATCTTTTCCAACACAACTTTATACTTGACATATATGTGATGTATATTTTATTTATATATATGTTTTATATATCTCATATATATATATATTTCAAATATATAACATGTATATATCTCATATCTACAATTCATACATCTTATATTTCTCCCTACCAATCATACTTATTTTATCCTCTAAGTCAATTACTCTAATATACACTAAAAATGGGGATATTACACCGGTAGAAGAGTTAGACCCCAAATCTATTATGCTACCACAATGAGCATGAAGCGACTGCACAAATCCCAAAAGAAAAATCTCAAACTATCATAGAATGGTTCATAGTAAGGCTAAGCATTGAAGACCATAGCTTCTGCAACTGCCATATTTCAAAATATTTAAAATCCAGTCCCAAATTTGTCAACCAATAAGAGATTGACACGTAAAAGGAAAATTATTGTGTAAAGGTCAATTCATTTTTTGTGTGACTGAACAACCAATTAAGCGACCGCTATACAAGTACAACCTGGCAAGGAATGGCACTACAATCCTATTAGCACAACTTTCACTAACTATTATAAAAATACTTTGGACAAAATTCAAATCTAGCAACCGCCCAAGGATCAAGGTAACCGCCCAACATCTTGAGCGATCGCAAAATGGCAAGTGAGACCGTTAGATACCTCTGGACAATTATTAAAACAAAAGACTTCTAATAATCGTGATAGAATCCACCAGTTTTATTTTACAATGGCTAGTTGGACCTTAAATGGCTAAATATTGTATGAAACTTCATGTCCAACAAGTTAAAAAGAGCTTTTCATTCTAGATAATCAATTACATTTACTTTATATTACAATTTCTTATTTATTGTATTTGAATGTTAGGTGTGACCATTAAATACTATTGTAAAAGTTTAGTGTGAGCTTAGAAACACTAGGTTTTAGAGTGAGCCTGGATAAAATTCTTATTGTGTTATGAGGATTTTCAAACCATGTAAAGATTTGGTGTGATCTTGCTAAAACAACAAGTTAGAGTTGAGCTTATAAAAACTCAAAGCTAGTGAAACCTTAACAAGTTATTGAGAAAATGGACGTAGAATTAAGGAATCTAAATTACTATAAACTCCTTATGTTTAATCTCTTCTACTCCACTCTTTCTTGTAGAATTTTTTTAATTTACCCCCATTTTATCAAACAACCAATTCCACCTCACTTGGTTGCCATCAAGGGACAACAAGTGATATCAGAGCCTCAAAAATTTCTTGAAACTTAAGTATGAAACTTGATACATTTTGGCATACACTCCTCTAACCACCTCAACTTCCACCACCATTATCATTGCTCCTTCCCATAGAAACCTAAACTCTCATCTTAAACCCTATTTTGATAGAACTAATTACTCTTATTGGAAGTATAGGATATATATTTTCCTAGATAGTGAAGGGGTTGAGATATGAAAATGTGTGCTCAATGAATGGAAACCTCCCACACAAGATGTAGAAGAGGTTTAAGTACTAAAGCCTAATGGACCGAAGCCCAAGAAAGGGCTTTCTACAAGAACAACTGAGCTTGCTCTATCTTAATCAATTCCATGTCAAAAGGGGAATTGGAAAGAGTCCAACACATTAAAAGTGCATATAGCATTTGAAAAACTCTTGAGAACTATTGTGAGGGTACTACCTAAGTGAGATTCACTAAAATCTAAATGCTTATGCATTAGCATGAATTCATCAAGATAAAAATGTTACCGAAATGAAAAATTGATTTCTAACAATTGTTAATGACTTAAAAAAAATATGACAAGGTCTACGCTCATGAGGATGTGAATAGAGAAATAATGAGAGCACTTAGAGCACTTCGAAAGAAGCACCGAGTCAAAGGTTTCATCCATTAAAGGAGCCCATCACCTTAACAAGCTAATAACCAACAAGCTAGTTAGGAAGCTCCTTACTTTTGAGATGCATAAGGAAAAGAAAGATGACAAAAGTGAGAAGGAAAAGAGAAAGATAATAGAATTTAAAGCTATAAAAGAAGTTGAATCTTCAAGTGAAAGTGATAGACTTGATCTGCATATTATTATTATTGTTATTTGAAATAGACTTGATCCGCATATTACATGAACCCCTTGTGACCTCTATAAATTTATTGATTTTTTGACCTTTTCCTATATTTCTAAGTGAGTTTTTGCATTTTCTATGGCAATTTTGAGCTTTTTGAAAAGTTTTGTTACATTTATAGTAGTGACTATGTCACTATCGAACCATTTTTCAACCATTATGTTCATCTGTAGACCACACATATGGACAAAGGGGACAAAATAAATTTGGGTCGATATGTTATTTCACTGGCCACTACCACAAAATGTGTGAAATTGGACACCAACATTATTCAGGCTTCTCTAAAGTTTTGGGACCTCGTAGACCACATGTTTAGGTTTGGAGCAATGATGAAGGAGTTGTGTCCTACTTTTAAGGAGTTTAGTGTTGAGGTTGAATTGGCCATCCCTGAGCGGTGAATTGGATATTTTCATGCTTTTAAAAGGCTCTTTAGTTTGAATGAGGCTGATGCTGCTCTAATGGTGAAAGATGACAAGGTAAATTTGGGTGCCGTTATCGTTAAGTTCTAGAAGGACACTGAGGATAGACAACGATAGAGATTGAGGCTGAGGGCTCTAAATTTTTGTAATACTAGTGGATTGTTATTTAATAGGGACCAGACTAGGGTTTGATTGATTTAGTTTCTTAATCCTTCAGACGGAGGATTCCCAGTCTATTGCTACTATACTGCTACCTGAGACAATTTTTAGTCTAGATAGGGTTTATAGAGTTTAAGGGGGGCTGATTTGTGACTCTCGTGCTTCTTCAGGTAATTTTTTTTAAATGCCTATTTGGTCTTTATGACAGGTTTAGTTGAGAGATCATCTCCATATGGCATTTGTGCCTACTAGATCATCTCCAAAATAGAGTTTTATATGAAAATTTCCGGAAAAAAATTACCAAAATTTTGTCTATAATTTGGACCTCCTCAAATTTCAACAAACCACAACCTGCATAAGAAAAACACTCCCAAGAAAAACCAATCATATATTTTACCCATACTCCTTAATTTTTCCAAGTTTCTCAAAATATGTATACATATACATACATACATATATATACATCAAAAAACATATAAACCTCACATTACCCAATTTATCCAAAACATCCTTTTTAATTTACAATATATACACCAAAACATAGTATAATATACATAATATCAAAATGTAACATAAAACATATACATGCTGGCAGTGTATCTAATCTTGATGCCCAAAATCAACTCTACTAGCAAAATCTCAAATCTATACCTGACCCAGTCTAGAAGAACTCTTCGGCTCTACTGGATCGCCCATGTCACATGCGCGATGAATTATAATCGCGCTAAGCCAAAAGCCTAATGGTACAAACTTTAATAACAATAAAGCTTAAATACAATGCCAATGTTAAATGCTTTTATGCTATATCATAATGTGGCATCCAACCTCACTTTTAAACATATTTTTACATCATTCGATAATTTACTTAATAAAAAACACAAGCATGGGCCCCAAAGATCTAATATGTCATTCAAATATCAGAGTTACTATTTTGATCCAAATTGACACCATGTGTCTAGCTCTGAAGGCAAATCGTCTCATAGTGACTTCAAGCATCTAGCCCAGAAGGCAAATCAAAGTAATTGTTAAAAAGCTAGTCCCGAAAGCAATAATGAAGTTAACCTCATAGGCATGCCACCAAACACAGAGCTCTAAAAATTGAATAACATACCAGGCACACAATTATTTTATATTTTCTATTATCTTTTTCTTTTTCTTTTTCTCATAATTAACTAGGCACATTGCCTCTTTTCTCATTATCAATTAGTCACATTACCTTATTTTCTCATTTTTTTTCTCAATATCATTTCATTTTAATTTATCACATTTCATCATATCTGAATATATCATCACAATGTATCACATTCCACATCAAAATCAAATTACCCAAATACTTTGGGCTATTTTAATATAATTCACATATTATGCAATTTAGCCATTAACAATGGCTTTTCACAATGCACTTAATGCATATATAACATTACACATGCCATAGCACATTATTCATGAATAATCACTACATCAAGTAGCTTAACACATTTTTTCAATAAAAATGTGTTAAGCCCAAATGTAATTCAATTATGCCACATTATCAAGAGTTTGTACATACCTCTATAAGCTCTCAAAAGCAAGCTCAAAATCAAACTCCAACCTCCACTTTCAAGTTGCCTTTCAACACTAGCGTTGGGCAAATACATCTCCTTAATGCCTATGCCAAATGTGATTAAATAAAATCATTTAATATCACTTTCTAAGGCATTTCAAGCATCAAACCTTAATTATACACCACTTAAATCAAAACCCCAAAATATAGAATAACCTTTCTTTAACTTAGAAAAACCATATTAAACCATTCAAATTGATGTTTTAAGTTTATTAATATCATTAAAAATATGTTTTAACATGTTTAAACCAATTATATTAGTTAAACACATGCTTATGTTTAAAATCCTAAAATGGCTTAACCTTCCCCATTGAAGGTTTTCCATTCCAACTCAATCCAATTATCAATCCAAGCTTATATACATCACTTATATTATTAAACAACATGTTTTAAACATTAAAATCAAACAATTCACCATCTTTGAAAATTCACTTTTCCAAAACCCTAAATTCAATACTTCCATTCACAAACTCTAATCAAACTTAGCCACATCCATCATTTGACTTTAAAATACTTGTTTATGCATCAAAACAACACATTTAGAACCAAAGCCCAATTAAACCATGATTGCACAAACCCAAAAGTTACATAACCCTAAATTCTCTCTCTTCATGAAACTCAACTTAAATTCAACCGTTTCTTCAATCTAACCTTGAAATCATTGTTAACTACTCAAAACAACTTCATTCATACCCAAATAGACAATTAAATCATAGTACTTCACAACTCCAAAATCAACATATTCATATCTTTATGAAAATTCAAGAAAACAAGTTGGAAACTTACTATTTCAAAAAGAAATCATCAAAACCACCCTTGAATCCTTGAAATCCTTTCAATTTTGAAATCTTAGAAGAAGAAAAAGCTTGGGTTCTTCTACCGTGAAAATTCAGCTAAGAAGGAAAGAAGAAGAAGAAGATGAACAAAATAAATTTTCTCTTTCTTTCCACTTTCTTTTATAACCACACATATATATAATATTTTAATATTCTTTTAATTAATTAATTATTTATTTATTTAATAGAAATCAAAATTACTTCTTCCATACAAAAATAAATTATTTAAAAATTATTTTTATAAATCTTAATTTCTAAAGTATAATTACCAAAATGCCACTTGACTTTAACTTTTCTTTTAAAAATATTGACTTTTGTTGACTTTGTATATTTTATGTATATTTCATATATATTTCACATATACCTTTGACTTTTTCTTTTATTTAAAATCTTTTCATTTTTTATTTAAATAGTTTATTTAATTTATCCAATTTAATTTTAATTTATTTTATTTAATTTTTAAAAATTTCAGATGTTACATGAATTCTTTCTGAATCTGAAGGAGGATGCTGTCTCATCCTTGATCTGTCTAATGTGCATCAGATCTTTAATCTTAGTGGCAGTTGAAATGAGGGACTTAAAGGAACCCATGTACTGAGTCTGAGGTGAGTCTGATACACTAGTAGTGGGTTCTTGACAATTATGTTAATTTATTCTTATTCAGAAGCTTGGTTAACCATCCGTGCTGCTTTTCCTCTCCACCTCATAAGGAACGAGGCGAAGGACTACTTTTGACCCTGCTTGGTAGTTTTAAGGTATCTTCTAGTTATGTCCACTTCTATATTGTAGTGGTATTGTTTGGTGAAGGCATCATAGATGTCCTCCTATGTCTGCTATTTCTTTTTATCAAGGTCTATGAACCATATGACTGTAGCAACAATGAGGAACCTTTCGAATAGTTGGGCAGGGAGCTCATCATTGAGTCCCATGGGTTTGAGGGCTCCTACATACATCTTTAGATAGGTTTTAAGACAAGTGGTCCCATCTAACTTGTCCATCTCTGGCATTTTTAAACTTCAGGGATAACCGTGCCTCGGGGGTATAAGGTTAGAGACTCAAGATTCAAGGTCTCATCTCGATGCTCAAAGTTCTCAATCCACTTCTCCATAGCTTCTAACTTTTCCATAAAGATGACTTTTAGGATGGTCTCCCTTTTGAAAATGATTCATAGGGGAGCTAAGTGTAGGAGCCTTTAGCAATTTAGTAGTGTTTCCCTAATAAGTAAGGTCAATGGTGGGTATAGTCTGGTTGAAAGATGAACCGGTGTTCAACTGCTTACCCCGTAGCTTATTTAAACCTTTGTCATGATGGAGTTGTCTTGTGCACTCAGAGCATCAACTAATGTCTTATTGAATTTAGCTTATTGATTGACGAGCATGTTCTTGAAGTTCTCCTCTTGCCTCTTAAGGATGGTCTCAATAAAAGTTTGCATGTTAAGTGATTTAATTGGTTGAGTTATGCGTACTTTTGAAGGAGAAAAAGAAGGTTAAATTAGCGATGGTTCGGAAGCAGTTGCATATTTTGATGCATAGTGTTAGGTAAATACTTGGTCTATCATGGTTTGGACTTTAGCCAAAATGGTCTCTTAGAGGCTGCTCATATCTTTTTCATTTTTTACAAATAATTTTCTTACTAAGGTGCTTATAGATCGGGTTGATCTTATAAGGGAGTCTTCTTCTTGATCCATAGTTTGACCTTTGGACAAAGAAATAGGTTCGATATAAGGTGTTGTCCAACAATGTAAATGGGCAAAGAAATAGTTTAAATTGTTAATTGGGTGGTCCACAAAATTTGATTTAATGGGATTTAGATCTTTTTATCTTTTGATTTTAGATTTTGCAAAAACAAAAATTTTTGGTGGCTTTTAACTTTAATGGCCGATGCGGCTTAATTTTTTCCAAGGCTAAGCCTGTGGGGTTTAGTCTTATGTAAAGTGTTTAGGCTGATGAGGCTTGATTTTCATGGGCTAAGTTGATGTGACTTAAACCATAGTGGATTAGGTTCATTTTGGATGAGTTTGAACCAATGTGGTTTAGGTTTATGTTGGATGTTTGATCATTTTAAACCAATATGGTTTGGGTTTGAAGGGTTAAACCTAATGAGGCAGTTACTTAAGGTTTTATGTTTAATTGATTTTTAAATTGAAGATATCTTAAAATTTTAAGGGTTTTGAAATGGCATGCATGTATGTGTGCATGAATGAAAAAGAATTTCATGAACATGTCATGAGTTTGTTATGGTTTATACAACCTAAGGGTAGCGGCTATGGTCCTTACATGAAAAGGTGGTTTGGTCCAGATGGTCTCATCACAATATGATAGCTATATACCTAATCACATGTCACATAATGAATCTAAGTGGGTCTAACAATACGTGCATACCCACTACACCTCAAAAAGATTGAGGATTCATTGCGGGTTGGATGTTTTCACCATTCCTCGATATATATAAAGAAGGTTGCCAATTGAATACTATTTGCTACCCAAAGGTTTCCTAAACTAAGGGGTAAAAAACCTTTATGTATGATGAAGGAAAAAATTAGTTAAAGAGGAATATATCCTTACTAGAAAGAAGCCCATTAAAAATTTTATTTTGAAAATTTTAAGTCCTCAATAGAGTCATCAACTGTGAGGCCTCACAATAACACCTATCTGGCCTGCTCGGGATATGGAGCCGAAATAATCATTTGGACTTAGTCTTATATTACACCGCTGCATACGGTCTCTAGTCAGTTCGATAAATATGAGTTTAAAAATTGATTTTTCTATTTTGAGAAAATATTTCACTCTCCTTTAATTTTGAAAAAAGGGAAGATGACTTTTATTTTTGAAAAGCATGGATTGGAGAGTTGCCACCTTAAATTATTTATTTTTGAAAATTTAAGGAAAAACTCAATTTAATTGACTCCATGAAAAAAAGGTTACTTTTAACTCAAAAAATGGCACTAATCCGAAACTAATATATGTTAAAATAGGATCACAGAGGTGCAGAAAATAGGGCAACAGAGACTTTGGTCTCGTGCGCGACTTGGCCACGCTCTGCAAGCAAGTCGCAACCAGAAATATTTTTTTAAAATGGTCTTTCATTATTGTTTTTAAAACCTAAAAATTAATTAATTTTATAAAATTAAATTTTTAAAAATTTTAAATACCTAATTTTAAATTCGGTAAAATTTTGAGGATTCAAAGATACCAATACCAAATTAGGGTTATCTTATGGTTGAAGGTGAAATGGACTAGCATTTGGAATCACTTTAGCTTTCTCATGCTGATGAGAGCTCTCTGTTTCAAAAAAAAAAAAAATCTAGAAGATAGAGATCAAAATAGCAGATATCAATGGATCTTTCTTTTATTGCTTTGATACAATGAAAAAAAAATCAAAAGAAGAAAATTACACTCATCCTCAACTAAAATACATTAAAATAGGTTTATACACAAAGCAATTGATCTATTTATAACAAACATTGAAAAGCAAAAACAACAACTAAGTTTGTCTAGCTAGCTAACAAATCAATAACAACACCAAAACAACATCTTCCACCGAAAATGAGAAAGATAAAATATCTCGACCTTCTAAAGATGCTTTAAAATGAAATTGTGCAATTAATTTAATAAAAACGGTGCGCTTCGACTTTGGTCAATAAGCTTCTATGCACAATGTATGTCATCTTGATATGCACCGTATTGCATACCATAAACAACTTGTTCTTCAATTACATATAATTTTTTTATTGTATTTTGATAATACACATGGTGTGTGTGTAAAAAAATAAATTTGCTAACTCAATTTAGAAAGTTGAAAACTTTTGCATGAGTAATAATTCAAAATCCTCAAATACAATATCAATATGGCAAAGACAGGACAATATGAAAAAACAAAAGGAAAACATTAAAAAAAATCCTTCGCACTAATGGATGGCGGATTAAAACTTTTTGGAGCAGGAATTCATTGTCGGCTGGTCCTGCAGGAAGAATCTCAACAACTTATTTTACGGTAGGTCTTGCATCTTTGTCCCCGCATTTTAGAGCCAACCCAATAAATTCCATCTGTTATTAAGCTTAATTAATTCACCTATATTGATGTGAAATAATTAATAATCAAGCAACGATGAGTCAAATTATTTTTTTTTATTTTCATAGTATTTCAATCTCAAGTCAAATTATTGTACAAGATAATAGTTAAATTAAGGGCCTTTGACAAAAATGTAAGAAAATTTTAAAAAAAATTTAAATTTACAAATTTATAAATTATTTACTAAATTATAAAAATTTATAAAATATTTACTAAAATATTATATTTTTATTAGTTTATGATGAGTTTACATAGAGTTTATATTTAGTTTATTATGAGTTTATTATAACTTTTTAAATTTTATATAATTTATAATGAGTTTATAATAAAATAATTAAAATATTTCTGATAAAAAAATAAAAATTTTAAAAAATATGATTGAGGGTGTTATTTTTTTTAAAATTTATTAATAATAATAATTTGGATATATTAAAATATTTTTTGAACATATAAATCAAATAAAAAAATGTGTTTTAAAATACATGCCAAAATCAAGAACCACCCCTAGTTTTAACAACAATTGACTTAAGCTTTGGGGATTTTTATCAAAATTAATTTCGTTCCTTATTATATAGTATAATTTATTGTGGATATGACAAGTTCTTACTTTTCAAAGAAAGATGAGTAGAACAGCGGTTGACTTTTCTATCGGCAGTGTTTTAATTCCAACGCTTCTCCAAGATAATCAATGAGTAAATGAGTGTGACGCCGGCCAGCTGATATTTCTATGGCCAATGTTTAATTCCCAAAACAAGCAACCTGCTCCACATGCAATTGGTATATATGACAATAAATTTTTTTTTTAATTGGCAATTTTCACTTGACAAAGCCTCAAAAGTAATAACAAAAGTTCATAATCTATTAAACTGGTTGGCAGAGGAGACTGTTGAAAATTCCTACTTTTACTCCAATTTTTTTTTAATAAAAAGTATAATGATTTTTAATTATTAATATTACATATGAGGAAAAACATGAATTGTTATGGGAATCCATCCAAATCAATATGCTTTCCCATATGCCCACAGCTAATTCTCAATAACTCATGTAAAAAACCCCAATGCCAAGCTCAATACAAAGAGCACCATACAATTAATTTTGATATTAATTAAAACATTAATTTTTTATTGTAATTATAATTTAACAAAATTAATTTTTTTTAAAGAAAAATAGAATATAATTCTCATTCATTAACTAAATTATTTTTCTTAAATCCAATTTTAAAGAAGATATAAGTAAAAAGACATCCATATTACCAGAGCAATCACTTGCCAAACTCCATTAGATAATTATGCCAATCCATTTTTTTTTTTTTATGTTTTTTACTTTTTAGCAAGCTTGCATAATTACGAATATCTAATATATTATGTCCTATGAAAATTTGAATATCAATTTAATATATAAAATAATATATCGTTAAAATATAAAAAACAAATACTTTCACAAAAGAAGAATAAAAAAATCATATTAGAGAAATAATTCTAAATATCTAAAAGGAACAATTTTGTAGTTATTAAAACAAACAAAAAACTGCAAAAAAATAAAGTAATGAGGCTATAACCTGCGATCCTCCAAAGAAAATTATAAAAAGAAGACTTTAACACTCTGTTTGGGAGTACTTTTAACATGGTTTAATAAGTTTTCTTTAGAATTTATATATATATATATATATATATATATATATTTGACTATTATTATCATTAAATTTCATGAAAATGATTTTAAACCGTAGAAAAATCATATTTGATAACATTAGTAATGGCACAATTTATATGACACTTTCATCAAAATGAAAGTGTGCCGAGAATAATTATTAAATAATATGTAAAATATTTCATAATAAACTTATTTTCATAAACTTAATTAACGCATGAATATGTATGCGCGTTACTGCTATCAACCAATAATTCTATTAAATCTTCTTTTTTATCCATTAATATTGTAAATGTTCTGTTTACAAGTGAATAAGTTAATTCAAATTACTGACATGCATATAAATCTTTTTTGTTCTGTTAATTTAACTCTGTGAATTAATTAATATGAAATTTGAATAGACAACTTTCAAATATTAGAGATAATTTCATTATTAATATGCCATAGTTACAGATAGTGATCAACATAGTTACAGATAGTGATCAACCCTAAATAGCAAAAACTAATTTAAAGGATATATATAGATATAATTAACACTTAAGTTTGATTAATCTAAAATTACTATAAAGATTAAACTATATTTTTTTAATCAATAAAGAGTAAACTATTATAACATTTCATGTTTCCAATTATATATATGCATATCATAAGCTGATCTTTAATTATAGGGAATATATACAAGTGTGACAGATTTCACTTGCTTCAATTTTTTTTTAAATAATGGAAATTTTATTATTCTTAAAACATGAAAATAATATAGGAAAACGTTTGATTACTTTTACAGGATATAACTCTTTCACTTTTTAATATTTTCTTAATAAAATGAATATTTAAATTTTTTTTCAGCACGTCAAAATTTCTTTTTTTTTTTAAAAAAAAAAGAAACTCAAATTTGAAAATGATTCCAAAGAATAAATAGAAAAAATCGTAGCAAGGAAAAAACATGTCAAAGGAATATACTTTAAAACATATCTATTGATAATTTAATTGTGATGTATTGGCAGGTTAACAAGAGCTCATATTTACCTGCTTTTTTAGTTTTCTTTTCAATTTGAATATTTGATAAAAGAAATTAATTTGTTGGAGTCAGAGCAAATTAATATTTTAATTATCCTAATTAATTGCTAAATCATATATAATTTGGTGGTTAGGAACATTTGTTGCTTTTGTTTATATTTTTAATTCAAATTTTTTAGACCTTTTCCCTCTCAATATATAATTAATTAATTACTAATATGTTTTTTTTAATTCAATATTAAAAAATTTTTATAAGAAAAATTACATTACGTGTTACTTTTTAAATTGTTTTTCAAAAATGCCATATGGTATGTGTTTAATGTACTAGATAAATATTAGATACAGAGGCCGAACTACGTTTGTGGTGAGCCCCTCCCTTTTTTTTTACATGTGTATACATATATATTATATTAATATATAATATATTTTAAAGCTTTGGCCCCTCAAATATATAATATAATACACATATAATTTTTGACCCCCTCCTCATTATTGTTGGGTCCGCTCCTAATTAGATATATACCTTTAAAAATGAGGTATTTCTACTATAGATATATTCTAAATATTTAAAAGTGACATGTTTTTTAAATTAAATGTTGAAAGTGAATATTTTTGAAAGAAAAAAAAATAAATGTTTTTGAAAATAATTTTATTTTTAGAGATTATCAAAAAAATCTCTTTATTTTTTCAAAAAAATTAAAATTTCTATCAATCATTTAAAACTCAGCATAATTATTTTTTTAATCAAATTAATAACTGATTGATAAAAACACTAATATCCTTTTTAAATTCATACTTTATTTTTAAATTATATATATATATATATATACACATTAGCATTAATCCTCGTACATGCATTAGGCCTAACTAAATATTTAGTGCAAATAAGCAAAGGCCAGACAATGAAAAAAGAAAGAAAGAAAGAAAGAAACAAAAGGAACATATTAAACAAAAAGAAAATGCCTGGCGGATCGATTAAACAGATTCAGTGTCCTCCTGCTGGTCCCGCAGAAGAATCTCGACAACTTGTTTCATGGAGGGTCTTGCATCTTTGTCTTCATCTACACATTTCAGAGCCAACCCAACAAGAATTTCCATCTGGGACTGATTATACTTTCCCTGCAACCTTGGATCCACAATCTTTTCCAATGTATTACTGTTAATCTTTTCTTTAACCCATGTAACAAGCGTTGTGTCTACTTCTATATCTTCTGTTGGGCTCTTTCCAGTAACTATTTCCAATAACACCATTCCATAGCTATAAACATCAACTTTGGAAGTAATTGGCAGATTGAAAACCCACTCTGGAGCAATATAACCTCTTGTTCCTCTTATTCTTGAAAGCTTGGAAATTTTATCACTGTCTCTTCTCAGAAGACGGGACAAGCCAAAATCTGATACTTTTGGCTGGAAATCATCGTCTAAGAGTATGTTTTGAGGCTTTACATCACAGTGCAAAATCCAATCTAAGCACTCTTCATGTAAATAACCAAGACCTCTTGCTGTACCTAGAGCAATACTGAACCTCTTTTCCCAATCAAGTTTATCAGAAGCAAGATTTTCTGCCAAGGAACCATTTTCCATGTACTTGTAAACTAAAAGTCTGTGATTTCCCTCTGCACAATATCCCCAAATTTCTATTAAGTTCATGTGATTAAGATTCCCAATGATGCTAACTTCTGCCCAAAACTCTGCTTCTCCCTGATCAGCTTCATTAAGTAATTGCTTTATTGCTGCAACTCTGTTATCTGATAGTATGCCTTTGTATACGATTCCTCCTGCTCCTCTTCCAATCTCTTTGTTGAAACCTCGAGTCGCCTTTTTGAGCTCGTTATAGGTGAATTTTCTAAACCCAGTTGCTTCTTGAAAGTGTTCATGATTGTTAATCTCGTCCGAGTTCGGATGATTTCTTATCAAGAAACAAGAGACCAAGAAAATACCAAAGAACTCAATTATTCCAACTGTCGAAGCAAACCAAAGGGCAAACTTTACTGTTTCATCTCCTTTACTTTTTGCATACACTCTGTTAAGTTTTTGGACAATTTCGCGGGAGCAATCTAGCCTGTTACTGGTAAGTTGTTCAGCAGGTTGAGAGAAACGAATTGTTTTAGGCACTTTCATGTACGTCGCTCCTTCAAAATTTGGTGTAGAAAAGCCGTTCAGCAACTGATTTTTCATGAAACAATAAGGAGTGTCATTAGCAAAACCAGGCTTATCGAATCTAAATTGGAACCCTTTGCAATCACATCGTTGAGAACACACACTTTTACAGGTATCTAATGTGTGATTTGGTAAAAAATCAAAGTCATACCCATAAAAATCAATATGAGTTAGTTGAAGGTAGGTAACCTCATTTGTTGGACAAGAAATATTGAATTCTTGTTCGCAACCCAGCGACCAATCATTGACATTCTTCATCTTGAATCCTTGAAGGCAAGAACATTTCCTGCCAGAAGTATGATCATAGCTGCAAATACTATGTGGTCCACAGCTCCCATGAATCTTGCATGGCTGAGACATAGCTTGCCAAGAAATTCTCCAGTTCTCTCTCATATCTTTTCGACTATATAATCGAAGATTCCCATCACTATCCATTGTTAATCTTCTTTGCAGTATTTGTCCATAATCATCTGACATGAAATGAAACTGATCTGATGAACTGAAATTGCCTAAAGCATCCAAATAGGCAGTTCTAGTATTGTTGTAAATAGTTCTATTAACAGAAAAGACCGTGTTGTCAGGATCTGGCCAATATATGCTTTGAATATTAGAACCATGATAAAGAAGATGAAGAACATTATCTGTGTCAAAGTAAAACCTGTAGAACCCTGAACTATAATTAGTATTACTTCTTGAAGAAACAAGTTGTTTAGCATCGACGAGTGGCTGACGGGGAAGAAGAGTATCCGTCGGAAAATTGAAACTTTCCCATAGAACAACACCTTCCAAGTTCTTCAGTACAAGATTTCCACTTTCTTCAAGGTGTAATTGTACTGAGGATTTTGAAAACGTGTTTGTAGCCCAAACTAGGATTTTGCCAGCATCGGCTAAGACAAGATTGCCAGATTTTAGCAAAGAGAGTTTTGAAAGTTTCCCATTAACGGGTTGGTCACGGTTTGCCATCCAAACAACAGTGCAGGTTTTTGTATCGCAGAAAGGTTCATTGAACCATATGGCAAAGCTATGAGCGTTGTCGCCGACCGGGAAGAATCCAGCCGCGAAAGTGTTATTGGGGGAAACTAAAACATCGTTAGATTTGTCAACGGATAAAGATGAGCCTTCTGATAGAAAATCAGAAGCTGAGGATACGAATGGAGAGGACAGAATTGAAAGCAGAGAAAGAACAAGAAGTGATATTATTGTCATTGGTAATTATGCGTTGTCCATGTTTCAGCTTGGTATACATCTCTATATATAGACAAATAGAAAATGGGCTTGTTCTCTCACGATGTTGCTCCAACTATGATTTTGATCCCAAAAAAAAAAAAAGATCCCAGAATGTTAACGCAATGATAAAATAAAATAAAATAAAAAGTCATCTCAGGATGATGGGGACTCGAACCAAGCCGCCACGCCTCCGGACGTTCCTCCAGATATGAATTTGAATAATAAATAAAAAAACTACTAATAGATTTTTGTTTTTTATTTTTTTGTATAAAGGAACAAAAACAAAGAATGGATATTTTGATTTGGATCTGCTGTAAAATTATGTGTTCTTATAGAAGGCTCCAATTTTAAATATATGTTAACTACTGATTAGAAAAAATATAAAGAAAAAAGAAGTGCATATAACTATTTGGTCCTTGAGATTCTACTTAATTCACAATAGTATTTTATCTTTTTGAGAAATTAAATGAAAATTCTGACACTTAAATTCGTAATATGGATGTTCGTTCCATTCAAAATTTTAAAATTTTGCATCAAACTAACTAAATTAAGTAAAATGATTAAAACTTGAGAAAACATAAAATCCTTAACTCAACCACCCATTTTTTCACCTCATTCAGGTCTTTCTCCTTCATTTATTTCTTCTACTATTCTTTTATCTATTTGTCAGATACGTTCCTGATACCACCCTTGGTAATTGGATCTCGGCACTGAGCATCACAAATGAAACATCCGTTCTGCATACTAGGCTGGTCACAGGCCGTCTTGGATATTTTAGGGGTCCGGAGCAGAAATTAAGATATGGGCCTTAAAAAACAATGGCGGAGCTAAAATTTTAAATTTGAGGGGCCGCCCAAAAATAAATATTTAGGACTTAAGGGCCTAAAAATAAAAATGTAAAACTTGAGGGGCTCAAATTTTATTGTATGATGAACGTTGGGCCCAAATTTTATTGTATAATGAATGTTTGAAAAAAATATAATGTTGATGACAGTGGGAATTGATCCCCACACCCTTTGATCATATACAACACGCTAGACCATCATAGCAAATCAAAGTTTTGTTACTTCTTACATATATGTATATATATTTATAAATTTGGGGCCCTATCAAAATCAGGGTCCCTGAGCGGTTGCTCATGTTGCTCCCCCCTTGAGCCGAGCCTAGCTGGTCACCATAACTGAGCTCTCTTATACACATAAAGCCTCGGTACCAAGCCCTAAGAGGCTGTAACAGTCGGTACCGAGCCTCATGTCACAAAAGTACAAACTTCTGACACACTTTGTGTCAGTACTGACACTACCATAATATTTGCCGATACCCTTCAAAAAATGGTCCTCTCTCCATTATCTTTAAATAAGAGCCATCCTCCAACAGTAAAGGATCTTTCCCACTCTCCCAATTCTTTTATCTGTAGATAAAACGAACAAATTTAGACATCAGAGTTTCCTCACTAAAGGCCGATTCCTTTTCTTTTGTCTTGTCTTGCGGATATGTGAATTCAAACCCGAATTTCCAGAGAGCAACCGAGCTCCACTTGTCATTATTTAATGTAGTAAGTGTGGATAAGTTATTCCCGAACAATGGATAATAGGACCCAAAACATAGACCACAAAGCTCCTTATCAACAAGATCTTTAGCAAATAAAGCATCCTTAAACTCCTCAATAGTCAAAGTTTTTTTGATGAATTAGAATTTTTCTAATATTTCTAAAAGCTAGAGGTAATGTCCTTAATAACATAAGTGTTTTGTCATCCTCTTCATGCTTAATATTTAAATTTTCTAAATCCATGAGAATAGAATTAAATTCATCAATATAGGATTCCAAAGATGTACCTTCTGTCATATTAAGCATGTGCATGCGATGTTTCACAACTAATTTGCTAGTGATATTTTTTTTACATACAAAGACTCCAACAATTTCTATAAGTCTTTAATAGTTTTCTCGTGAATAACTTTGCACAAAACCTCATTAGACAAGTATAATTGAATGGTAGTGTCACACCCCATTCTATTTATTCTAAGGGTGGATTATCATGTAATTTATCATAATATTAATTTACTATAAAAACATCACTAATAATTTAATAACTAAATATTTATCAAATACACATATTGATATCATCAAATAGATGATAATATTTTAAAATACATCTTATTTATTATTTAATACGAAAATATAAATAATCCTTAATAAATCTAAATGATAATTATGTTGGCCTAACATTGTCTATGCATTGAACGAAGTAAAAGTAGAGGTGTTCTACTGGTTTATCCTTCAAGATCTGAAATGTTTATATATATAAAAGGGATGAGTCCATCTACTCAATGATCCAACTTTAAATACACTCAAATATAATTTCATTGATCCAACTTGAATCCAACGGCGCATGATGACTTACCTCGCAATTTCAATGAGAAAAATAAATTCAATACACATATACAGAGTAAAAATCTCCAAAGGGCAACCACTCAATATACGCGCCCAAAGGTTATATGTATATCAAGTGTTGTTCTCAAAGAACAGTATTCATAATTCTATAAATGCTCATCATCAATGTGTGATCATATAAGATTATAATAAGAGTGTATATAATTATTTATCCAGTACAATATAATCAAACAATAACATATATGAAAAGCCAAACTACCATTATTTGTTCATAATTTATAAGAAAATAAATATCATTTAAAAATAAATCATATTTCTCAAAATCATATATATAATATATTTTTAGAAATATAATATTATATCTTTATCCACGAACCTGGACCAAGTACTATATTTGTCTAATCAATAGGATCCCTTTAGTACTCTACAACTGCAGCTGGGTTTGTTCCTACAAAAAGATAAATATAAAAATAATATTAAATTCAAAATGTAACTTAAATTTTACTACTACTATGGATGTATGCTATGAAAATATTATGTGGACTTGATCCTTAAATTCTAATGATATATCGGTAAATTGATATTCATCAAATTTTTTTAAAATAATATTTCAATGAGTATTATCTAATTTCTAGGTTAATTGTCATCTAATTAATACTTTTATTGACTTATTATATTTTTTGTTGTAAAAAATTTATTTAACTATTATACCAATTTTGGTTATTTATTTTAATAATAATATTGATGATTTTTATATTGATTAATTAATTCAATTTTATTTTCAATTATTTATCTAATCTTTGACATAAAATACAATCTTATTTATTTTTAAATTATATAATTTAATTTATATATTTAGAATTTATTTAACTAAAATTTTAAAATAAGTTGGTGTTTATAATAATGATTATAATAAGGAATTATTAAAATAAAATTACTTTATTTTAATGTTTCTTATTTATCATATTTTAAAATTTTTATTAATAATAACAATTAATAAAATTTATCTAGACATTAATATATTTTTTATATTACTTAAATTAATTACTTAACTACATTTAATTTGACCACAATAATTTTATATTAAGTTTAATTAATACTAATAATATTAATATACAATTCCATTTACTTTTTAATAGTTTATTTATATTTTATTTTCTAGAAATCACCTAAAATAAAGTTATAAACTTGATAATAAAATAATAACATTATTTAGGTTGCTAAGAATAATTATTTAATTATCATTATTTCAAATTTTAATAATTTATACTAAATAATGATAGTTACTTAATTACCTTTAATTTAACTATAAAAGTTTTCATTAGGTTTTATAATATTAATAATCATATATAATTTATTTACTTTATAAATTTTAAATTTCTAATTTCTAATAATTATCCCTAATAAAATTATTACTAATATTATTATCTACTTAAAATTTAACATTACTAGTTTAATTTCTATTATAATATTAATTTATATTAAGTGTGTCATAAAATGTAAAATATAGTGTCAATAGTAATTATTAAAATAAACCCTCAGTGAATTATAAGTATTAGTTATATTACAATAACAGTAATATTGGCTAAATAATATAATAATAATGCTAATAATAAGTATACTAAATTTATAATTAATTATAATTATGATAAATTTATTGATAAATTTAATTACTATTTTTCATTAATTATATTTTAACCATTATTATTCATTCTTAAATAATGACAATTTGATTAATACTATTATAATAAGGCAAATTTTAATTAAGCAATTAATTCCATATTTCAATCTTTACAACACATTAGTCATTTAATTTAATCATTATATTTAATTGCCTGGTTTTAACTAACTATTTTCTAATTATATATATATATATGCATAATTATATTGATGTAGTTTAATTACTCTAATTCCTAACCTTTATTAATAATAATAATAACAATACCAATAACAATAATAACAACTTTATTTATTATAATTACAACAACATAATTTTTAATAAAATATTTAATATTCCGAATCTCTAATTACAATATATTATCATTTAATTTAATCAGTATTTATTTTAATTAAATTAATAATTAATAGCCTTTAATATTATCTTATAAATTTAAATTTTATAACCAATAACTAATTACCAGTTGTCTACTTCTATTAAATTCATCAATTCATACACATATATAATTTTAAATAAAATTATCTTATTTACATATTTCTACCTCAACTAATTAATCAATTTATTCTAGTTATTATTTCTAATTTTATTTTATTTCATAAACCTTAATTAATTAATTGAAATCAGCATATATACATATATTCAGTAACTAATATATATTTATATTTTTTTAAACTCATCCTAAATTAGCAAATAATATATCAAATCGAAGCTTAAAAAGGAATAATCTTAAAATTACTCGCGTCTTTAGAAAAAGAGGTCAGAAAATAGCCAGAATCTTCGTCGAAAATTCACACTGGCGAAACACTCGGTGGCTCTTGAGGTGTCGAACGACAATTATTCACGGCGAGCCAAGTGGTATTGGAAAGCTCATCGAGCGGCAGTCCTCCATTGCCGGCGCATGTCGATTGGCGGTGGACAATCTGCAGTAGATCGGAGAAGAACTTTGGACAGCCAAATTTATTTTTCCTTTCCCTCTCTTTCTCTGCCTCTGTTTCTGTTCTCTCTCCTCTTTCTCTCGTTATTCTTTTCTTTTCTTTTCTTTTTATTATATTTTCTTTTCTTTCTTTTAATTTAATTTTTTTATTCTTAATTTAATAAACACACACATACTCACCTACTTCACTTGACACACGCATTTACTATTTTCTTTTCTTTTCTTTTTTCATTTTATTATTTGTTTTTTTAAAGTATTACACGTAGTAACCGCCTTCTCTTCCAAATGTTACTTTTGCTTCTCAGTCAATTTTTTTGGCAACTTATTTTTGCCTAATATTACTTTATGCAATTCATTTTATACCAAAATTATCTTCATCTTGACTTGCTAAAAGGCAAAGATTGCGATTAAACTTATCAATTTTAAATTTTATTGTGGTCATTAATTAACCCAAATTAAATTTTAAACCAATAAATCAGGGTCTGATACCATTTGTTAAAAATAAAACTATAAAAAATATGCATATGAGTTGACTTGATATAAATAAAAAAAATAAAAATTGAGAAAAAAAAAGCAAAACGAAAAAATAGAAAAGCAAATAAAAATTTAATGTGGTTTGCATAAGTTTATGTCCACGAGTGAAGAAGAGCAAAATTAATTAATGAATTGAAAAATACATGAATAAAAAGGAACACTCAAAATCTTTAATCCAATTATATTTAAGAGCCTTACACAATCTCATAAAATTATAAGTTATTATGAGCCCGAACCTAAATCAGAAGATGTCAACTTACCTAAATTAATAGCCACATCTTGAGTCTATATATAAGTGTATTTGATTTGAATAGGAAGAATACAAATAATCTAAGAAGGATACCTAATGACTTGGTTTAAAAGAATTAAAAATCTCATCGAACAAATATTCCTAAATAATAAACAAATTACCTAGGAAGATTAACTTTCAAAAAAAAAAAAGTCAACTTCCAAAAAAGAAATCAAACTTTCAAAATGAGAGTAACTAGAAACAATAAAGCTTCTTAAATAATTCAAATCACCCCAACAAAACTAAATATATAAATCACCTCCTAAATCACTCCAAAATGCCTCAAATTGCTTTTCTTGAACTGTGTTCTTAAACTGCTTTTGAACAAGGATTCTAATCAAAACTAGCAATTCCTGAACTATCCTTGAACTACTCTATAGGTGATTCAATTTAGGTTCAAGAATTTTTTAGACTTGAATCAATAGTTTATGAATCGAAACAAGCAGTTCCTAAATGCACATGATTATGTGTACTTGTGCCTTTAAAAATTGCATTTTTTTATGAATTTCAAAATTTATGTGCATTACATTTAAATTTAATATACACAAATTGCCAAAAAAATTTGTACTATTCTTGACAAATCATGATTAAGAAAAAATAAAAAAAAATCAACTTTTCAAAATTGTTATTTCTTAAAATTTAAAAATAATTTACTAAAAACGGAATTTAATACACACTTAGTCATGCCCGGCAAATTGCACACATTACTATTGATTTCACAACCTAATTATTTATTATTGTAGGAAGTGGAAAGAAGAAAAAAAATTACTGAGCCATTAAAATAACAGAACTTATTAAATTGCAACTTGATTGAAATTACAACATAAATGACAAGAGATTTTTTTTTTTGACAAGAGATTAATTCCAGATGCGAAAACCAACTGATAATGACTATAACCAACTTTTTTTTCAAACTTATTTTTAATTTTAAATGATTTTTTTTTTGTTGTTACAGAACTTTTATGTAATTAAATATATAGTTTATACATATTTTAATTATATGAAGACCAAAGACTATCCTTCATATATTAATATGTCATGGATGATACATTTCTCTCAAAGTATATTATTACTAATAAGATGTATTTTGATTGATTTTTTTTTAAAATTTTGTTAAGAATATAAAGGACGAAAAATTTAAGATTTAAGTCTTCAAAGTTATGAGAATTATCAGTACTAATTTAATAAAGATTAATAAAAATTGATGAAAAATTATTTTAAAAAAAGAGAACTATCCCCTATTATATCTCTTGCATTAATATATTTTAGCAGGTGGAATTAAGAAATTATAAATCATTTTTACTATTATTCTTCCATTTCATATTTAATAATTTTAATTAATATATTATTAATATCTGTCACAATAATCTGGTGCTATAATGGTGTTAACAATAATAGTAAAAATGTGAAAAAATAATAAAAAGATCATGTCTTACGTGATTTGCATATTAATATCATTTTAATATTCTTGTTCTAGTTCCTCTGAGAATAATAACAACAAAAATTTAGAATTGAAAAGTCTATATTTGTATATACCAACCAATCATGCATATAGCAAAATGGAAATTATATCTGTTCAAAAAACAAAAAAAAATTGAAATTTTAGGAAGAAAGATAAATCTTACCGAAAGGAAACAAACAATCGGCAAAAATTAAATCTTCCCTGTCATGTCTTTAACATATATGGTAACTCAATCCCAAAAGAATCGATACTCTGTTTTTTCTTTTTAAAATATTTCAAAAATATTAACAGTTCTAGTAATTTATTTTTTTTTCACTATCTGATATTCTACAGCATAAAGGTTTAGCATTAGGTAAACCCATTAAGAAGTAAATATCACCGATCATTATTAAGGCAGCGTTCAAAATAATATATTTTTTTTATTTTCAGCTTTTTTAGAAAAAAAAATAAAAATATATTCGATAATATTACTAAATTTTAAATTTTCTTTATTAGATAATAAATGATTTCATGCTAAATACGAAATTCATAAAACATGGTTTACAGATTTTTAATTTTGAAAAGACATTTATATTAATAAAATTTTTTTCTTTTTCTTCATTGCTGCCTCACAGTTCTTTCCTCTTCTCATTATAATTCTCTCTTTTCATCATAGTTGTGCCAATTTTCTTCTCTCTTTCTCTCTCTCTCTTTTATCTTTTTTACATACAATTTTTGCTCTCTTATATTTTTTTTGCAAATCCAATCATAAAAGTTGTAATTGCATTTTTTATTTTATTTATTATCTATAATATCTAATTAATATTATGACGCATCATTAGAATAAATAATATAATTTTTCTAGTTGGTAAATAAAATGGCAAAAATTTAGAGAAAATGTTATAAAGAGTATCAAAAGTTAGAATGAAGGACTGATCCTCCTCTGAGGCAAATCTAACATTAGCCCATATTAAATATGACTCTAAGGAATCAGTTAAAAAAGTTCAAAGCTCTCTCTTACATTGAATCAACTCTGTCTGAGATAGAATTCACACGCATTTTGGCTTATGAAACTAAAAACTTAAGGTTTCAAGGAAATAAAGGGGAAAAAAATGCAAATGCAAGTCTTGAATTTAAAGAGAGATTATGAAGCTCTAAAGATGAAAGAAATAAAGAATGTTAAAGAATTCTCTGGCAAAATTCTAAAAGTTGTGAGCCGAATCAGAATTCTTGGACAAAACTTACTACACAAGAGGGTTGTGGAGAAGGTCCTTGTACGTCTACCTTAGAGGAGTGAAGCAAAGATCTCCTCTCGTGAAGATTATAAGGATCTGTCTCAAAAAATGTACCTCAAATGTACATTTACACACATCCATTGAGCTAACTAAGGTAATCTATGATTAAGCTATTTCCTATGATTAATTCGTATGATTAATTATATAGCTAATTTACAATTTGTAACACTCCTCCATAAGCTAAAGCATAGATATTAATCATGTCCATTTTATTAGAAATATACTCAGCCTAAGTCCCATTTAATGCTTTTGTGATAATATCCCCAAGTTGCTTCCCTGTCTTCACATAATCAATAGATACCAAATTTTCATGGAGCTTCTGATGAATGAAATGATAGTCGACTTCAATGCTTTTAGTCTTTTCATGATATACTAGATTTAAGGTAATATGGCGAGTAGCTTTTTTGTCACACTAGAGTTTTGTTGGTATGGAAGGCTTTAACCCAACCTCAGTTAAAAGATGATAAAACCACATAATTTCACGTGACCTATGTCATGGCTTTATATTCTAATCCTGCACTAGATTAAGATACCACATTCTACCTCTTGCTCTTCCACGATATAAGGTTTCCACAACAAAGACATAAAAACTCATTGTGTAATGTCTATCAATTTTGGATCTAGCCCAATCATGATCTATAAAAGACTCAATTTGATTATATCCATAATTGCTATATAGTATACCAAGACTAGTTTCTCTTTTCAAGTAGCTCAAAATCTGCTTTAAGGCTACCAATGTTTTAATACAGGATCATACATAAACTGACTGATCGCATAAGTAATATTTGGACGAGTCACAGTGAGGTAGTTTAATTTTTTCAACCAATCTTTTATACCTTTTTGGATAATCAAAGTGATCACCATCATCCTTCATAAGATGCATATTAGGAACCATCAGTGAGCTACATGTCTTAG
This sequence comes from Garcia nutans, assembly GCA_947685225.1. Classification (NCBI taxonomy): domain Eukaryota; kingdom Viridiplantae; phylum Streptophyta; class Magnoliopsida; order Malpighiales; family Euphorbiaceae; genus Garcia; species Garcia nutans. The sequence goes on from CANTUV010000044.1 coordinate 29,979,225, forward strand.
ATCCCATCTTTCTAGTCTCTGCATGCAAGTCAAGCATATAGTTCCTTTAACACAAAAGATCCATTTTTTCCTTCTTGATACATCTACTACCAAGAAATATTTTAGCTTGCCCAAGTCTTTTGAATGAAATACTTAAGCAAAGAAATCCTTGCATAATCATCTCTTGCAATAACAATGTCATAAACATAAAAAAAAAAAATTATAAAAGACTGAATGACCACACTTGCCTTTCTTCAGATCAAACTCTTGAACTACCTTAGTGAACTTGCCAAACTAGGCTCGAGGATCTATTTTAAACCAAAGAGCAATTTTCTTAAATGCACGCTTTCCCATACTCCCCTGAGTAACAAACCGAGGTGGTTGCTCCAAATAAACATCTTCTTGGAGTACGCCAAGTAAGAACACATTTTTTATGTCCAACTAGTGGCGATCAATTTTGAGAAGAAACAATGGATATAAATAGGCAAAAAGAGGTGAGTTTGGCCACCGAAAGGAAGGTATCAGAATAATCCACATCATAAGTCTGATCATATCCTTTGGCAACCAGTCTAGCTTTAAGTTGTGCTACAGAGCCATCAAGATTAACTTTGACAACAAAGGCCCATTTGCATCACATGGAATTTTTTCCTTTTAGAAGTCAACTAATAGAGTGAAAATTTGATCAATATTTTTTGTAATTCTAACCATGATTTTAATTGTTTTTCAATTAAATTTGATGAATTTTGTTTGTTTGAGTTAGAATTATAGTGTTTAAGCTTTGAAAGGCAAAATTCAGAGATTTTAATGATTAGTATTGCAAAATCAAAGAAAAGAAAGTAAAAATGAAGGAAGAATCAAGTGCCACGCCTGTGGCCCCTCAAGGCCACGACCACGGGATTCATTTTGGATCTGCCTCTCTAAATATTGAAAAGAAAAAAAAATGTAGAAGTAAAATGAATGTCACGACCGTGGCATTTCATAGCCAGGACCGTGGAATCCATTTTCCTTATGCCAAAATTAAAAATAGGAAGAAAAAAGAGTTTGCAACCTTCATTTAAATGCCATGACCATGGAAATCATAAGGCCACGACACCATTTACAACTGGAAAACAACTCGAAACAGTCCAAATAGACATAGGCCACGGTCGTGACCATGGGACAAAAATCGATGACTTTTAGTCGAAAAAATTAAAATTTGAAGATCTAAATAGCTGCAATTTGCATTTGACAGCTTGCCATCATCAAGAAGCATCTAAGCACTCTGTATAAACACCATTTCTCCAAGGATTCAAGCATGTTATATGACATTAGGTTATGTTATGAATTTTTAGGAAAATCTTTAATTGAAGTTAGTGTGAGTTTTATAAACAAGAGAGGGGGGTTTTAGATATAAGTAAGAGTCCAATAAGATCAATTCTTTGTTCTTAAAACTTGTATTAATTAAGTTCTAGTATCTATTTTTGAGAAAGAGTGTATTATGGTTTCAAAGAAAAAATTCAAAGAGCCCTTAAAGAGTTCTTCTCTAAATCAAGAACTAGTGTTTGCTCTTTCTTGTTCTTTACAATTTCAATCTATAATTGTTGTGTTTTTACTTTAAATATGAGTCACTAAACTCTTTTTAGGGTTAGTCCATTGTATTGAGTTTATTATGGAACACTTATTGCTTATTTGATTTAACTAATTTTACTTTTGATTATTTTGTTATCTTTGATATTAAAGTTGTGATTATCTGCCAATAATTAATTGAATTGAGATATTGTGTGATGGAGCAAGAGTGGAAGCACAATATTTGTCCAAGGAGATAACAATCTTAAGAAGGTTTTTCAGTTAGAGATAAGGTTAAACAGTTGAGAGGTTGATTTAAGATTCTCACAAATATTAATGAATTGATTTAATTTCTTGTAATCACAAGAGTAGACACATGGATTAAATTGATATTAGTTTTAGTACTTGAGAGAGACTTGATGAGCTTAATTAAGGAGAGTTCAACCATTAATAAAAAGAAAAATTAAATTAAAATCAATAATTTAGAAAATCCATAATAAAATCATAAAGGCGACTTGACTTTAAGTTTCATATCATTAGATTTAATTTTAAGCAGTTTATTTTTAAAGTTCAATTTAATCATAAATTGAATTTCGTCATCCAAATAATAATCAGTGTAATTGTTTAGTACTTAAAACAACCTTCCTCATAGGAACGATACTCTACTCATCACTTTATTACTTGATATAACCTGTGCACTTATAGATAGCTAAGCTCGAGTCCTAATAAGTTTTTGGTGCCATTACCGGGAAGGCAACCGTTTTGATATTAATTGTAACACCCCGATACTCCATATAAGTACTACACATATACCTAGTATACGTACAGTAAATATATAAAGTATAAAGATGTCACATTTCGTTACAATTTAAAAACCTTTAACATAGCTCAAACCACAATACATTAATTTAAAGAACATTTACAAAATCGATATACTTTTAATGATCTTATAAATATACAATAATCTTATCTTTCTCGAAACATCATTTATACAAATGATTACATTCTTGATAAAAGTACATCATAATTAAATTATACATGTATGCATCACCCTCTAGTTGGTCTCGACAAACTCTTACTCTTCTCATGGCATGACGCAAGACTTTATATCTTTCATCTGGTCACCTGCGCGATCAAACAACCGCGCTAAGCCCGAGAGCTTAGTAGTACAAATATATAATATACACATACATTATAAAAATATTAGCATATAATGATATATCAATTCCATGTAACTTTGGCTTATCATATCTTTTCTTTTAGATTGTACCTTTCATATATCTCAACTAAATCATATTTCAATACCCACATTCCACAACATACTTCATAACATTATTTTATTCACCATTTACCAATCATGAATAACATTTCCAACAAGGCAATCATTAACACCAACCACAATCCATCACCAATACTCACAATCAACATATCAATACATACACATTACATATCATACCTCATAACATTGTTTAATTCACAATTCACCAATCATAAGTCACATTGTCAACAAAGTCAATCATAGATCTCATTATTCATCTAATTCAACATTTGTATATCACATGGACATCAAAGACAGACTCGGGCCCAACAGACACTAATATGCTATTCTATTTTCAGAGTTAATGCTTTGGTTTTGTTTTCACATTTATCATTATCATTGACCCAACTAGGCTTCAAGGATTAGGTTCAACCAAGCTTCAAGGGGAACAAAGCATGCTAAGTATCAACCCAACTTGGCTTCAAGAACCAATCCAACCTAGCTTCAAGGGTTGTAACATCTCAATTAGGCTTCAAGAACTAGACCCAACCAAGCTTCAAGGGGAGTAAAACATGTTAAACTTCAACCCAACTTGGCTTCAAGGATCAAGCCCAACCTAACTTCAAGAGATTGTTACTAATATTAGGCATGCCACCAACAACAAACTCTGAGAATAGAATAACACATTAGCTACACAATTCATTGATTATTTCATCATCAATATCATTTTCAATTCTCATCATCATCTAGGCAACATGCCTTGTTTCTTTCAATTGAATCATCATAGCCAATCACAATGGCTTCACATCACATTTCAGTTAACATAGCCAATCACAATGGCTTCACATCACATTTCAGTTAACATAGCCAATCACAATGGCTTCACATCACATTTCAATCCACATTATAGCAATTCATCTTTTACATACATAATCATTTACCTCATCATATCCTTTACATGTCATATTCCATCATTGATATATATATATATACAACATCAATTACATTAACTAGGTAAACATATCATTCACATCATTATAAATTGCATTGTACATACCTTTTTGGATGATCCTCATCTCTTTCACCCTCAAGAGTTACTCCCACCAAGCTATCCATAATCAATCACTTCATCCTCTTTTTCACATTTTACATATAGCCTCATTGATGTATATATATATACAACATCAATTACATTAACTAGGCAAACATATCATTCAAAGTGCATAACATAACATTGCTAAATCTCAACAATGCAATTAGGGCAAAACACAATTGATATGATTCATAGCTTTATGATCTTCCACATTCCTTTGATTAGATCATTCTTGTGTTTAAAACATATTTATAATGTTCATGTTTAAGTTTAGAAACAATGGAACCTTTGAAGAATCAAAACAATGTAAAAAGAAACAAAGTATAAAGCAATATGTAATTCATTTGTAGGACACGCCCAACCCATTTGATGGACACGCCCAGCCACTTGATGGAACACGCCCGTGTCACTAACAACAAAAGAGGCAGTAGCCAATTCAAACAATTGACACGCCCAGCACCTTTGATGGACACGCCCGTGTCACTAACAACAAAAGAGGCAGTAGCCAATTCAAACAATTGACACGCCCAACTCAATTGATGAACACGCCCGTGTCTCTTCAATGCCTATGGCCGTGTCACCCATAACCAAAACCAATTCTCTTCTAATTGCACTCAAACACAATATTCATCATATAACATGCTTCAAATGAATATAATCAATGTTTTAAACACATATTCATCACAAGAATTACTTCACAACACATTAATATAACAATTAAACACATCTCAACTCAAAACCCTAAAATCAACATCTCCACCATTTCCAACAACAACCACTAATTAAACTCATAACTTAAAATCAATTTAACACTTGAACACACAACACAACACATCTCAAATCCACCAAATCACAAAATCATCAAACCTTACTTCACTTCCAACACAACTTCCAATTAAGTAAAGAAAACAAGAGAATACTTACCATCTTTCCAACAAAACCAACACCAATCCAATCCTTTAGCTTGTAATCAATTTCAATACTTGTAAACACATATATAACACACTAAATCATGAAATCAATCCATCACAACCTATCTCAAACATTAATAAGGGAAAACAAGTAAGTACTTACCTCAATTGATGAATTCCACCAAATCTCCACTTAATCCTTTGATTCTTCCTTCAATTCTCTTAAAACCCTAAGGTTTTGGTGAAGATCAACTCATCTCTCTACCTCTCTCTCTCTCTCTCTCGTGCAAGAACCAAAAGGAGAAGAAGAAGAAGAAGAAGAGAATATCTTCATTTCTTTTTCCTCTTCCACGATAGCCACATATATGTGTATAATAATAATAATAATAATATAATTACTAATTACCAAAAATCCTCCACCAAGCATTTCATTTCAAGCAATTACTCATATACCCCTTATCACTTAACTTAGCTTTTGTCTCTTATGAACCCAATTAAGTAATTCCACATGCCATATAAAAATATCTCCTCTTGCATTGACTCTTTCTCTTTGACCATTTTATATGTTATATATATCACCATATACACAACATATAAACTTGTCTCTAAACCCTAAATTTCCCCAAAACACATATACATATATGTTCTTTTCTCAATTTAAACCAACAACAATAACAACAACAACAACAACATACAAAACTTCCGGGGCATGCATCGGGATATTACAATTCTCTCCCCCTTAAATAATTTCGTCCTCGAAATTATCAGTACCGTAACGATTCATTCTTAACAAAATACTATCTCAACTTTCATATGAAGTTAAGTATATGCTCAAGTCATAGGGTCATCAAATCATATAATTTTAACTCTTCCCTTTCAAATCAACCGCCTTCTTTAAATTTCATAACTCATCATTCTATATGATTAGATATCTTATTACTTTCTTGATCAAACATTCAAAAGAACTCATTACATCTTTTATCAATGTCTTTACACAAGAATTAGATCATTATATAATACACTTATACTTCATCCAATCTTTATATTCAATATATTCTATTCCTTCACTTCTTTGTAATTACTCTTTTAACTTTATCCTTAAAAATCATTGGTTTATATCTTAGCATTAATTATCCCGTCATTACAATCACCGTCTAAATAGACATTTATCAAACCTCAATGGATAACAAAATCTTTATTTTTCACAAATGGAGTTATTTCTTTAGCACGCTTTTTATTTAAATTACATCTTAATACATTACCTTTCAACTTATTTCATAAATAATCAATCTTTTCCCTTTTTATCATGATTTATAACTATTATAACTCCATTTATTCATGTTCACTCACACTTTGAAATTTACATCATATACATTATCATGCAAACAATTATACTCTTAGTACAACTATACATGTCAAATCTCAATAATGATTCATAATCTTAGCCAATTCAGATCCATTGATCTATTTATCACAATATATCCACGTTCCAATCTTGCTCAATTCCAACCAACAATTTATTTATTCAAACTTATCATAAAATTTCACAATATTCATATATGTATATATATAACTTAATTCCATTAGGGTAAACTTACATTCAATTCCTGATCTCTTCCGATCTATATTCAATCAAATTATCATGATAACCAATCACTTCAAATTATCTTAATATAATTTCCAACCAATTCTCATAAAAAATTTTATACCATATTTACTATCTATAGCTCATTCACTTAAACCTCAAATTTATTCATTTATTCATCACATATCATAAACATGTTTAGTATAACTTTCAATCACATTTGTATTTTCTCCCTTTTTAACATCTCCTCACATTTCATTTCCTTGTTATACTTATTTTGATTACCTCTTTGCCATAATATTCATAACTCGAGACATTTCCATAATTTCCTTTTCTCTCTTAACTATCATAAATATAACCAAATGCTTAACATCAAATTGATAAGATACAACTTTATCCATCATAACGTTTAACTATACTTTTCATCATAATTTCAATCTCATCAAATCTGTATTACAATCATTATATCTAAGACCCAAATCCATGGATAACAAATTAATCAATCAAATATACCGAACAAAACACATGGCTTAAGAGGTTAATATTCAAGCCTGGAACTCTCAAATCAATTCTGTTCTTTCACAATTTTATTCTCAATTTACAAATACAAGACTAAGGTGTATCTCAAGAATTACATATTTCTATAAAATTTCTTTTCGTCACTTCATTTCGAATCCATTTACAATCTCTTATAATATATAATTACATGGAATTTCCATATGTGAGCACTTTAGAACTCTAAATATCATATGATCATCAAATTCAATGCTCACTATAACAATTTTCACTGTCCAATATTATTCAAGTCCATTCTATACTCACTTCCATCTCATAATCCATTCCGCTTTACACAGTTCAAAACCTAATATCTCTTAGGTCCACTAATACATATTGCATCATTTCCATATCACTTATTCCATAATTATACCACATACATATTCATAGGTCACCTTCATAATGTGATTCACACATTTGTTTATATATCATAATTTCATTCATATTGAAAATCAATTCACATATCCTATACATGTATACCCTTACTTAGATATTCTTATTTTATGTTTCTTTCACACACATTCTATACAAATTTAATGTTTATCACTTTCCACTAAGACTTTAACTTCCCAATTTACTACTTTGCTTAAACTTCAATTTGCCAAACTCATCTTTTCTTAATATCACTTTAGAAACATCTTATGTATATATATCACAAAGCAAAGTCAAAACATATAATTTCTCCAATTATTAAGCTCATTTCAGAAATCTCAAATATCACATATTACCATCATTACTATGAGCTTTCACAATATCCCAGCATCTCACATTTCTAACGTTGCATTCACAATGTTTACATTAAAATAACAATATCAACTTATTCTTACTTAACCAATCTCATCTCTTTTCCTTTAAACAAAACCTTAACTTTATATATGTACATACTTCAAACTTTAGATAGTCACACTTTGTCTATAATAACCAACTCATTCAATATCCCACCATTCTTTCCTCATTTTTGTAACATATTTTTCAATAATAACAATCCAGCAATATTTCCTTTGTCTATTAACCCCAACATAAACCTTAATATAAAGAGGTTCAAAGTGTAGAAGAAAGAGTACATACTCTTATCTTAATTTGTTTTCAACTCATTTTCAACTCTATTCTCTTTATGTTTGAATTCTTATTATGTCCCACTTCATATTACTCATAAACATCAACATTACACTCCATATTGCACACAACATGACATTTCCATATGCATCATCAATATACATATATCACATTACATTTCACAATTAGTTTCTCATAATCAATTAGGCACTATGCCTCAATTATAATTCATTTCCAACATTATTGCCAACAATCATGGTTTCTCATCACATCAAAATGGTATACACATATATCATTAATTATGTTAAACATCTCATATAACACAAATATTCTACAATTCATATAATGCCACATCCGAGACCAACCTAGGTGTCAATGCATATGCATGTATTACCAATTGCATTTCAAAACTCTTCTTTTTGGTTCATTTTATGCGTTTCAAAACTTTTTCTTTTAATTTCACTTAGGCTGAGAATCTCGAACCTAAGCTCTGATACCAAAATAATTGTAACACCCCGATACTCCATATAAGTACTACACATATACCTAGTATACGTACAGTAAATATATAAAGTATAAAGATGTCACATTTCGTTACAATTTAAAAACCTTTAACATAGCTCAAACCACAATACATTAATTTAAAGAACATTTACAAAATCGATATACTTTTAATGATCTTATAAATATACAATAATCTTATCTTTCTCGAAACATCATTTATACAAATGATTACATTCTTGATAAAAGTACATCATAATTAAATTATACATGTATGCATCACCCTCTAGTTGGTCTCGACAAACTCTTACTCTTCTCATGGCATGACGCAAGACTTTATATCTTTCATCTGGTCACCTGCGCGATCAAACAACCGCGCTAAGCCCGAGAGCTTAGTAGTACAAATATATAATATACACATACATTATAAAAATATTAGCATATAATGATATATCAATTCCATGTAACTTTGGCTTATCATATCTTTTCTTTTAGATTGTACCTTTCATATATCTCAACTAAATCATATTTCAATACCCACATTCCACAACATACTTCATAACATTATTTTATTCACCATTTACCAATCATGAATAACATTTCCAACAAGGCAATCATTAACACCAACCACAATCCATCACCAATACTCACAATCAACATATCAATACATACACATTACATATCATACCTCATAACATTGTTTAATTCACAATTCACCAATCATAAGTCACATTGTCAACAAAGTCAATCATAGATCTCATTATTCATCTAATTCAACATTTGTATATCACATGGACATCAAAGACAGACTCGGGCCCAACAGACACTAATATGCTATTCTATTTTCAGAGTTAATGCTTTGGTTTTGTTTTCACATTTATCATTATCATTGACCCAACTAGGCTTCAAGGATTAGGTTCAACCAAGCTTCAAGGGGAACAAAGCATGCTAAGTATCAACCCAACTTGGCTTCAAGAACCAATCCAACCTAGCTTCAAGGGTTGTAACATCTCAATTAGGCTTCAAGAACTAGACCCAACCAAGCTTCAAGGGGAGTAAAACATGTTAAACTTCAACCCAACTTGGCTTCAAGGATCAAGCCCAACCTAACTTCAAGAGATTGTTACTAATATTAGGCATGCCACCAACAACAAACTCTGAGAATAGAATAACACATTAGCTACACAATTCATTGATTATTTCATCATCAATATCATTTTCAATTCTCATCATCATCTAGGCAACATGCCTTGTTTCTTTCAATTGAATCATCATAGCCAATCACAATGGCTTCACATCACATTTCAGTTAACATAGCCAATCACAATGGCTTCACATCACATTTCAGTTAACATAGCCAATCACAATGGCTTCACATCACATTTCAATCCACATTATAGCAATTCATCTTTTACATACATAATCATTTACCTCATCATATCCTTTACATGTCATATTCCATCATTGATATATATATATATACAACATCAATTACATTAACTAGGTAAACATATCATTCACATCATTATAAATTGCATTGTACATACCTTTTTGGATGATCCTCATCTCTTTCACCCTCAAGAGTTACTCCCACCAAGCTATCCATAATCAATCACTTCATCCTCTTTTTCACATTTTACATATAGCCTCATTGATGTATATATATATACAACATCAATTACATTAACTAGGCAAACATATCATTCAAAGTGCATAACATAACATTGCTAAATCTCAACAATGCAATTAGGGCAAAACACAATTGATATGATTCATAGCTTTATGATCTTCCACATTCCTTTGATTAGATCATTCTTGTGTTTAAAACATATTTATAATGTTCATGTTTAAGTTTAGAAACAATGGAACCTTTGAAGAATCAAAACAATGTAAAAAGAAACAAAGTATAAAGCAATATGTAATTCATTTGTAGGACACGCCCAACCCATTTGATGGACACGCCCAGCCACTTGATGGAACACGCCCGTGTCACTAACAACAAAAGAGGCAGTAGCCAATTCAAACAATTGACACGCCCAGCACCTTTGATGGACACGCCCGTGTCACTAACAACAAAAGAGGCAGTAGCCAATTCAAACAATTGACACGCCCAACTCAATTGATGAACACGCCCGTGTCTCTTCAATGCCTATGGCCGTGTCACCCATAACCAAAACCAATTCTCTTCTAATTGCACTCAAACACAATATTCATCATATAACATGCTTCAAATGAATATAATCAATGTTTTAAACACATATTCATCACAAGAATTACTTCACAACACATTAATATAACAATTAAACACATCTCAACTCAAAACCCTAAAATCAACATCTCCACCATTTCCAACAACAACCACTAATTAAACTCATAACTTAAAATCAATTTAACACTTGAACACACAACACAACACATCTCAAATCCACCAAATCACAAAATCATCAAACCTTACTTCACTTCCAACACAACTTCCAATTAAGTAAAGAAAACAAGAGAATACTTACCATCTTTCCAACAAAACCAACACCAATCCAATCCTTTAGCTTGTAATCAATTTCAATACTTGTCAACACATATATAACACACTAAATCATGAAATCAATCCATCACAACCTATCTCAAACATTAATAAGGGAAAACAAGTAAGTACTTACCTCAATTGATGAATTCCACCAAATCTCCACTTAATCCTTTGATTCTTCCTTCAATTCTCTTAAAACCCTAAGGTTTTGGTGAAGATCAACTCATCTCTCTACCTCTCTCTCTCTCTCTCTCGTGCAAGAACCAAAAGGAGAAGAAGAAGAAGAAGAAGAGAATATCTTCATTTCTTTTTCCTCTTCCACGATAGCCACATATATGTGTATAATAATAATAATAATAATATAATTACTAATTACCAAAAATCCTCCACCAAGCATTTCATTTCAAGCAATTACTCATATACCCCTTATCACTTAACTTAGCTTTTGTCTCTTATGAACCCAATTAAGTAATTCCACATGCCATATAAAAATATCTCCTCTTGCATTGACTCTTTCTCTTTGACCATTTTATATGTTATATATATCACCATATACACAACATATAAACTTGTCTCTAAACCCTAAATTTCCCCAAAACACATATACATATATGTTCTTTTCTCAATTTAAACCAACAACAATAACAACAACAACAACAACATACAAAACTTCCGGGGCATGCATCGGGATATTACATTAATAATATTAAACTGATATTGCTTTGGATTTTATTTTCTATTTTAAATTTCTTTACTTTTAATTGAATAATTTTCAGTTTATATGAGAAGAAAACTAAATACAAAACTTGAGCCATATAATCCAAAAATTGAATGATTTTTTAGTAAAAAGAGGAAAGAGAGAAAAGAAGAATAAACAGTGGAACAAACTTCAACATCAACTCTTAAAATTAAAAGTTCAACCGATTCATCTAACGAAGAATTAATCATGGAGATCCTCAAAATATGACTCTTAAGCAATATGTTGTGCCCTCTACTCAACCAAGATCTAACATAGCTAAACCACCTGTGCAAGCCAATAATTTTGATCTAAAGCCAACACTTATTAATTTGATTCAACAATCAGTTTTTCATGGCTTACCACATGAAGATGCTTATGCTCATATTTCAAATTTTTTAGAAATGTGTGATACTTTTAAAATTAATGGTGTATCTGACGATGCTATTCGTTTGCGACTTTTCCAGTTTCCTTAAAAGATCAAGCAAAGGATTGGTTTATTTCAAAACCACTAGGCACGTTCACAATATGGGATCAGTTGGCCACAGCTTTCTAGCCAAATATTTTTCACCAGCAAAAATGGCTAAATTAAGAAATGATATCACAAGCTTTATTTAGCTTGATGGAGAAAGTCTGTACAAAACTTGAGAATGTTTTAAAAATTTGCAAAGGAAGTGTCCGCACCATGGAGGACCTGAATGGCTTTTGATTCAAACTTTTTATAACTATCTTCATCTAAATATTAAAGGAACAATTGATGCAGCAACAGGAGGTGCTATTATGAACAAAGCTCATTCAGAAGCCAATGATTTGATTGAAGAAATGACAGTAAATAATTATCATTGTACTTCAGAACGAGGCATGCATAAAAGAGTTATAGGTTTACGTGAAGTTGATAATTTTTCTTTACTTGCAGCTAAAGTGGATACGATTGCTAAGAAGTTGGAGCATGTCAATTTTTCATCATCTTGAGCATGCGAAGGATGTGGAGGAAACCATGAGATGGCAGGTTGTAGAACTATGGAGCAAGTCCAATTTTTAGGGAATCAAAATAGTGGTTAAAATTTTCAAGGAAATAATTATAACCCAACATGGAGAAATCATCCAAATTTGTCATGGGAAAATCAAAACAACAAAAAGCTCCATACCAACCTCCATACATGAAACACAAAAATCAAGGATCTGCTTCTTTAGAAAAACCAAGTTATGAATCAACTTTAGAAAAATTTATAGGAGCAACATCAGAGAGATGTTATAAAATTGAAAAGCAATATGACAAACTTGAACAGAAAATTGAACGTCTTTCAACACAAAATAGAAATCTAGAAACTCAAGTAGGTCAAATTGTAGGTTCACATAATACTCACAATCAAGGAACCCTTCCTAGCCAAACGAAGATTAATCCAAGCGAACATTACAAAGTTGTTACCTTGAGAAGTGGTTTACAACTTAAAGAACCTCAACCGCACGAAACTCTAAACTTAGATAAGGATAAGGAGAAAGAAAAAGAGAAAGAAATTAGAGAAGCACCGAAAGAAATTGTTAAACCTTATGTGCCTCCAATTCCTTTTCCTCAAAGATTAAAGAAACAAAAATTAGATAAGCTATATGAAAATTTTTTAGAAGTTTTTAAACAACTTCACATTAATATTTCTTTTGCAGAAGCTCTTGCACAGATGCCAACATATATGAAGTTTCTTAAAGAATTACTTTCTAATAAAAACAAACTGGAGGACAATGCAAAAATTACATTAACAAAAAAGTGCAGTATAGTGATTAAAAAAAAAGCTTCCGTCAAAGTTAAAAGATCCAAGGAGTTTTTTTATACCTTGCACCATTGGTGAAGTTGATTTTCATAAAGCATTATGTGATTTAGGAGCTAGTGTTAGTCTGATGCCTAGTTCTATTTGTAAAAAACTTGGCTTCACACAACTACAACCAATAAGAATGTCTCTTCAATTAGCTGATCGTTCAATAAAATATGATGTTGGCATAGTTGAAGATGTTCTTATGAAAGTGGATAAGCTTTACATTCCAGTAGATTTTGTGATTTTGGAAATGGATGAGGACATCTAGATTCCACTCATTTTAGGAAGGCCATTTTTTGCTACAGCCAGAGCCATGATTGATGTTCAAGAAGGAAAGCTTACTTTTCAAGTAGGATAGGAGAGAGTGGATTTAACCTGACAAAAGAAGCCAAACATCCAATGTTTCTTGATGATTGTTTTCTAATTGATATTATAGATGATTGTGTGCAGCAAACATATGAACAAACAAATGATGATTCTTTGGAAACATGTCTTGTACAAAGTTCTACATTAGAAGATGAAAACAAGAAAGTAGCTGCTTATGCTTCGGCATTTCAGCAAACTCCATTGATGTACTTTCAAAAATTTAAACCTCTTGGAAAAGTTAAAACCTTACCACCTCCTTCTATTGAAAAGGCACCAGATCTGGAACTAAAACCTCTTCCAAATCATCACAGGTAGGTGTATCTTGAATCCAGTAATACATTCCTATTATTGTCAATGCTAATCTGTCCGAAATTGAATTAAGTCAAACTTTGGATTTAATTAGAAAATATAAGAAAGCAATAGATTAGACTATATCTAATATTAAAGGAATTAGCCCTTCAATTTGTATGCATAGAATATTATTGGATGAAATTATAAATCTGTAATTGATCAACAAAGAAGATTAAATCCGAATATGAAAGAGGTAGTAAAGGCAGAAGTGACTAAGCTTTTAGATGCATGAATTATTTATCCTATCTCAGCTAGTTCTTGGGTAAGTCCTGTACATGTAGTTCTAAAGAAAGGAGAAATGAATGTTATTAAAAATAAAAATAATGAATTAATTCCTTCAAGAACAGTCACTGGATGGCGTGTTTGTATGGACTATAGAAAATTGAACATAACTACTCGCAAGGATCATTTTTCCTTACCATTTATTGATCAAATGCTTGAGAGACTTACAGGTAATGCTTATTTTTGTTTATTAGATGGATATTCAGGATATTTTCAAATTACTATAGCGCTAGAAGATCAAGAGAAGACAACATTCACATGTCCATATGGCATTTTCGCTTGTCGAAGAATGCCTTTAGACTGTGCAATGCACCAGAAACCTTTAAAAGATGCATGATGTCCATATTTTCAAATATTATGGAATTTACAAAGGAAAATAAGGGAGGTAGAGGCAAAACCAATCCCATGACCATGGCTTCCTAAGGACTACATCGTGGGATTACAATCGAGACTGCCAAAGAAGGAGAGCATAAGGAAACAAAGTGGTAGGTTTAAATAAAAAGCCACGGCTGTGGCCTCCCAAGGGCCATGACCATAGCAATCCATGCAAGAACCGCTTTGACCAGTGTACTTACCCCCCATGACCGTGGCACTTATAGGCCACTGTGGCCCTCCGGACCTATATAAACATCTTATTTTTCTCTCTCCCTTCACTTTTTGAAACCCTGGCCTCTCAAGTTTGAAACCCATGCCTAAAACCTCTCAACCCATGATCTAAACTCCATTATCACTCAATTTTCTTCAAATCTTCTTTATTTTCAACAAATCAAACACAAAAATGGTTAGAAGTAAGACATTTGCCACGAAATCAATAAGAGGCGGATCAAAAGGTGGCAGACCTAAAAGAAGGTGCCAAGAGGAATCATCATCATCTTCACCAACACCTTCTCTACCATCGTCTCCAATACCTCAAGGACCATGCATGTACCCAGAAAATTGTTTCCATGATGAAGAGCAACAACAAAGGTACCAAAATCTCAAATCACAAAAAATTATTCCTTCTAGGTTCATAGATTGAAATGTAATTAGGAAATTGAGATGGAATAATGCATTACTTAAAATTTTTACCGATATGGAATAGATTATGTTTGCTAGTATGTGTTATCCGACCTATGCCCAATTAACCCTAGAATTCTTGAGCAGTTTTTTATTTATCCTACCAGATAGTAATGTTGCCTATAATGGGAAGGTAGAGTTTAGATTAGCCAATCAAAATTATAATTGGTTCATTGGTGAATTTGGGCATGCTTTAGGATTAGTTGGATTACAAGGAATATTTGGGAGAACTAAAGGGTTTGATGAAAATGAAACTTGGACTAGTCTTAGGGGCATGCAATGGTTTAATAGTAAAATATCTAAAGCCTCTAATTTTACAAACCCATTTTATCGATATATCCATATTGTCTTAGCAAACACAATTTTTGGGCGAGGGGAGAATCAAGGCACGGTTAATTCCAAAGAGTTGCATTTCTTTTATTGTGCCATAAAGGAAAAAGTGTTCAATGTTGGGTTTTAGTTTGCCAAGAGATTTGAGAAAGTAGTTAGGCAGAGCGGTAAGATTGTCATTGGGGGGATGATCACAAAAATTACTGCATATCTAAACAAAGGATTTGATCACCTTGTACCCATCCAGGGTAAACTTACCATTGATATGGGTACCATTTTATAGATGAGATTAGCAAGAAAAAGAGGGAACCAATATGAAATTTTAGGACTCCCAGATGCCGATATTAACATTGACATAGATGAGTTATTTAGAGAGGGAGGTGATTTTGAGGAAATCAAAGACCATTCACCACCTCCATCTTCCGAGGCTGGTCCATCAGCTCCACCTCCACCTTCTGATGTCAGACCATCTGCCCCACCACCAAGCACATTTGATTATATTGCTAACACACTTGATTCTTTTAAAAATGAGATGAACAACAGTTAATCAAATTGAACCTTCCCTGTGGGATCGACTCTTACTTTTACTATATTATTTGTTATGAGCCATGCACTTGTAGTTTTTAAAATTGATATACACAAATTGACCAACAAGTTTTTGGCGCCGTTGCAGGGGAAGGAAATATTAATTTCATAACTGTAAGTTCAAAGCGATTATTAATTTGAAATTTATTTTAATTGTTTTCTTTTATTTCTTCTACCAAAATTTTATGCGCAGCAATAGACAAGTAGATTTTTAGAATTTTAATCCGAAAATTGAAAAACAGTGTATAGAAAATAATAGAACAAGAAAGGAGAGACTTCACCTGGAAAGAGAAGAAAGAGAACAAATCCGGGTACAGGAGTCTGTAGAAGAGGAAAGCATGACTGAAGAAGGTGAAGCTAGTGAAGAAGAAGTTTGCATGGCGAATCCACAAGATCAAATTCAACTAAGAAATCTAACTCTAAGAGAACATGCCATGCCTAATGCTCAAATTGGGTCAAGCATCACTAGACCTGCAGTGAATGCTAATAATTTTGAACTTAAACCAGCTCTCATCAACATGGCTCAACAACAGCTTTTCTATGGCTTGAACCAGAAAGATACTATTGCTCACTTGGTAAATTTTCTAGAAATTTGTGATATGATCAAGATGAATGGAGTCAGTGATGATGGAATTAGGCTATGCCTTTTTTCTTTTTCATTAATGGATAAGGCAAAAGCTTGGTTGCAAGGATAAGCTGCTGGAACATTCACCACTTGTGATGATCTGTCTAATGGATTTTTGGCAAAATATTTCTCTCCTGGTAAGACTACAAATTCATAAATGACATAACCAATTTTGTGCAGTATGATGGTGAATCACTTTATGAAGCTTAAGAGAGATTTATGGATCTTCAAAGGAAGTGCCCTCACCATGGGATTCCCGACTGGCTGATTATGTAAACATTCTATAATGGAATAACAGGGCCATTGAGAAGTACAATAGATGCAGCTGTTGGAGGTGCTCTTATGAACAAAAATACAGCTGAAGCAATAGAGTTGCTTGAGTCCATGGCAACAAACAATTATCATTGGTCCAGTGAAAGATCTTCACCTAAAAAGGTAGTGGGTGTACATGAAGTAGATGGGATTTCATTAATTACAACAAAGGTTGATGAATTAGCTAGAAAGTTGGAGCATGTGAATCTTTCCACTATAGGTTGTGAAGGATGCAGTGGTAATCACCAATCTTTTGAATGTCCAATTCAAGATCAAATAAATTTTATGGGGAATCAAAATACAGCTCAACCAATGCCTTATGGAAACACATACTGCCCTAGTTGGAAAAACCATTCTAATTTGTCATGGGGTGGAAACCAAAGCAACCAAGGCAATCAAGGAAATCAATTCCACCAAAGGGGAGTATATCAACCACCATTTCCAATTTGGAATCAAGGTCAAGCCCATTATCAAGAAAACAAATCGACTTATGAGACTGCTTTAGGAAAATTCATTTCTATATCTAGTGATAGGTTTGATAAGCTAGATAAGCAATATGATCGGTTAGAATCAAAGATGGACCAAATTGCCAATCAAAATAAAAGTCCTGAGATGCAAATTGGGCAGATTGCTAGTTCTTCCGGATTAAGGAATCAAGGTTCTCTTCCTAGCAAAAACGAAGTTAACACAAGGGAGTATTGCAAAGCGGTTATGCTGAGAAGTGTTAAGCAATTACAAGAACCTATTCCAAAGAAGGATGAATCAAGTGAAGAAAATATTCAAGAAAGTTTGAATGAAAAAAGAAGTTGAGAAAGCAATGGAGGAAAGTGAACCAATACCTTCCAAGGTTGAAGTGAAGCCTTATGTGCCTCCAATTCCATTTCCTCAAAGGCTTAAAAAGTAAAAGTTAGAGAAGCAATATGAGAAATTTCTTAAAGTGTTCAAGCAACTGAGGTTAAACATTCCTTTTGTGGATGCTCTTGCATAAATACCAACATATGTCAAGTTTTTGAAGGAGTTGCTTTCCAACAAGAGAACCCTTGAAGAAAATGAAAGAGTTACCCTAACTGAAAAATTTAGTTCAGTGATCCTAAACAAACTTCCATCCAAGTTGAAGGATACAGGGAGTTTTTCTATACCTTGCACTATTGGTGATTTTAATTTTAATAAAACTTCATGTGATTTAGGTGCTAGTGTGAATCTTATGCCAAATTCTATTTGCAGGAAGCTTGGATTCACCGATTTGAAGACTACAAAGATGACAATTCAGCTAGCTGATGGATCAATTAGACATCCCTTAGGAAATATGGAGAATGTGCTAGTAAAGGTGGATAAGTTCTACTTACCTGCAGATTTTGTCATCCTAGAGATGGGAGAAAATGTCGAGATCTCATTGATTCTTGGAAGACCATTCTTGGCAACTTCTGGAGCATTAATTGATGTATAAGAAGTAAAGTTGACATTAAAAGTTAGGGATGACAAAGTAGAATTTGATATTATCAAATCAACGAATAACCTAACCCTAGTGCATAGTTATTTTTGAGTGGACACTATTGAAAATTTAATGCATGATGGTCCTAAAAAGAAAAATCAAAAAGATACTTATCAAGAAGAGTGGATTAAGAATTCTCAAGGTGAAAACATTAGGTTTGCTATTGACATTTTAACTTGGAAAACCCTACCATCAACTCCATCTCGAATTTTTCACAACCCTTAAAATGACTAAATCTAAGGATAAAAATTTAGAGTGTAGAATGTTTGGAATTAATTATGTAATTGATCATGATGTTATGTTCAAAGCTTTTGGCTTGCCTAAAGGAGGTGCCTGTACGCATTCGAAAGAATTTAATGTTGACAAATTTTGGAAAACATTAATTGGATTTGATTCATTCAATATAAGGAATGCACCTAATGGATTGATTCATGATCATAGTTTATTTTTATTGCATAAGTTTATGTGTCATTTTATTTTTTGTAAAAATAAAAGTAATAAAGTGTCAGTACAAGATTTATTTATGTTGTATTATGCTTATAAAGGTAAAAAAGTGTCTACAACATGCAATATTTTTCAAAGTTTCATGTTTATTGTTCAACATCCTAAGAGTACTATTGCATTAGGACATATTGTTATTGGATTATCAATTTATTTTAATGTCTTTGATCCTAACAATACTTCAATGGAATGTATTAGTGGGGAGCCATATTCCTTTGACACTTTATGTCGTGCTAAGATTTTGGATGCTGATAGTAGTTTAAGGGATCCCACAATAAGAAGGTGCTACAAGAAATTAATACAAGGAGGTTCATGTAGTACAACACCAAGTGATCAACCAGCACATGCAGAAGAATGCAATGAGGAAGACGAAAGTGATGATAGACAAGATGATGATAATACAAATGAGGAGCAGGGATGGTGACAACTTTTAAAGCAGCTTGATTCAATGGATACAGAGAATCAGGAGATGAACATGCAGTAAAACATTATGGAGGCACAACAAAGGTAGTATGACGATCAAATAGGGATGATAAATGGTAGACTTATCAACATGGAAAGGAGTCAGACATATCACAATTACAAGCTCATGAATTATATTGAACTTTCAGGATTGTTTGATCCTTCGTCGACTCCCTCGCCTCCATTGTCGCCATGACTCAGGGAAGCTTCCATCATTTTTCTTTTTCTTATTATAATTTCCTTTTCATGTTATTTATTATGCTTCTTGTGTGTGATTTAGTGTTTTTCATTGGGGACAATGAAAAATTTAAAGTGTGGGAGGGGAATATTTGTTTTGTTATTTGTTTTATTAGTTAGTTTAATTTGTATTTTGTGAAGTATGTTTCTTTATTGTTGTTTGTGTCTTCTTTGTTTTTGTAAGTTTAAAAATTTTAAAATTAATAAAAAAAAGAAAAAGATAAAATTTTCATAATTAAAATAATAATAATAATATTTTATTATTTCAGAATTTTCATAATTAAAAAACAGTTCCAGATTTTTTTGAAAAGTTCTAGTTTCAGAATTTGCATTCTATTTGGTTTATGATCTCTACTTGTTCTTTACTTGTTATTAAGTGAGTTAATTATTGTTATTTTATATTTCAACTTGAAAATTGAATTCTTTTAGCTAAATTGAAAATAATTTTTGATTATTCTTAATTTAATGAATGGAATGGATAAGATTGTGATTTCGAGAAATTTTACAAGTTAAGAGCACTTATTTTGAAAAAAATATTCATAGTTATTTTTTATCATAGTGATTTAAGTTCATTGTGATGTAATAGATTCTTGAGTTTGCATTTATCACTAAGGAAGCAAATGACTTAATTTTGTGAGAATATGATGTGAGAATTATGCACAATTAATATAGTTATTATATTAAATATTTTTGCGAGATGGAGCGTAAGACGCACTCATTTTGATAATTAAGGTGGAATGGAGCATAAAATGAATCCACCATACATATATATATATATATATAAAGAAAGAAAGAAAAAGAAATTAACAATAATAATGGGATGGAGCATAAAATGCATCTATTAAATATATTTAATAACTTTAATAAATGTATAGTTCTTATTGATCCTCAATTATTGTGAAATATTTTCTACTTAGTGATGCTTGCCATATTCTTGGATTAATGAAGTTATGATGAATTTCTTGTGACTATAGGTTAACATAAAAAGTTTTGCTAATCGCCTTAAGTTTAAGTGTTCTTGGTTTGTGAAGTTGCTTAAGATTATAATTCTTTGAAGTTTAGTGTTTTAAGTTAAGAATAAGTGATTATTATTTTTCTTTAGTTGGTTGAGTTTGATTGATTGTTGAAATTTAACTTAATAATGTTAATTTGCTTGAAGATAAGCAAAAGTTTAAGTGTGGGAGAATTAGATAGGTGCAAATTAACCCTATATTTTCTTTCATATTTAGCATTTAATTGACTTGAATTAATCTATTCTAAGCTTATTTATGTACTTTTATTTCATTATTCTTGAATTAAGCTTAGTTTAAATTAATTTCTTAAAAGTGTGTATAAACTGAAATTTTTAGGTATAATTTGACCTTTCAAGCTTCAAGTAACGTTTTGGTGGTCTTAAAGTACAAAAATGGAATATTTCTTAGTTGATAGAGGACATCTCAAGATTTTTAGAAAGTCTTGGTTTGTTAAATTCTGAGTTCATATGGGCCTCCAACATTAAATTCAAAATTGGGCTTGAATTTTAGAAGCAGAAGTCCATTCCAAGCCAGTGATAGTAATTGGGCCAAAACTTGGGCGTCTTTCAAAATGGGTGATTCAAAGGCCTAAAACCATATACTCTTCTAGGGCTACAATATTTTTGAAGAGATCAATTGGAGATAAGGACCATATCTAATAGAAAATTGAGAGGGAATTTTGAATTCAAATTCTGAAATAGAGGTTGAGTAGGAGTAGGATTCTGATTTGAAAAGGGATTGGTTGGATATCAAAGGGGACGTGACCAGTATGTGAGAGAGCCATTCTTGAGTGTTAGACTATTTTTCTTCATATTTTGTATAGAGGAAATTAATTTTAGCGCAATTAGAGATTAAAGGAAGAAGGAGATTACGTTAGAGGAATACTTGGTTGTCTCTGCCGAATTCTTCATCAACCTCGTTTGATCTCTCTATTTAATTTATATTTTCTAGTTTACATTTTATTTAATGATTTGTTATTTTCTTATTTTGAATGTTAGAATGATGAATTTTGTGTTTTATTTCTTAATTTCTATTTTATCTAAGTTTAATTTAATTATGAGTAACTAATCCCTTTGTGGGATTTGGTGGATTTGGATGATGAAACTATGGGTTTGATTATAATCTATTAATATACATAGATTGATTTTATTTTATCCTTAATTTGATGATTTTGGTTTAATTGATTAGCAATTATTTGGCCACAAATTATGAAGTTAAAAGAATCATATAAAATGCGAAAGCTGAATGTGATTTTTGATGTGGAATCATCAACCTTGAGTGATTAAATTTAGAGATAAATTAATTGCTTAAGGATCCAAAATTAATATCTTGATTAAATTGAATTGGAGTTTGATTATTTGATATGTGAATAGTAATTTAATCATTACCCAATTATATTCCCCTTGCTTGAGAGAGAAGTGGATGAATTGAGTGATATTGGATATCTATTATTTAAGAATTGAAAATTAATGCTTTATTAATTAGACCCATAGTAAAAACTCTAATGAAATCTAATCCTACTCATTTACCATTGATTATTTTAACACTTAGTTTAGAGTAATTGACTTGGATAGATTAAGATTAATTAGGTGAAATTAAACTGTTGCAATTTACTAATTTTCTTATAATAGTTAAATTGAATTTTAGTTAATCAAATTGAACATTCCTGTGGGATCGACTATTATTTTCTCTATATTACTTATTACGAGCTGTGCACATACGATTTTTAAAATCGATATATGCAAATCGACCAATAGAAGCTCAACCCAAGGATTTACTTCTTCCATGCTTCATGAATTGAATGATTCCAAGGGTTTAAAAGGGATTTTAGTGATTTCCACCAAAATTAATAAGTTTTCTCTCACTTTTTTTTTTTGAATTCCATGAATTTGAGATTATGTGTATTTTGAATTTTTGAAGTGGTATGTTTTAATTGATTAATTGGGTATGAATGAAGTTATTTTGAGTAGCTAACAATGATTTTAAGGTTGGATTGAAGAAATGGTTAAGTTTGAGTAAGGTTTGGTGAAGATAGAGAATTGAACTTTTGAATTCATGTGATTTAATTATGCAGTCTGGTTTTAAATATGTTATTTTGATTCATAAACAAGTA